>OX336388.2:873034266-883034266 GCA_946902985.2 Meconema thalassinum | reverse complement strand
AACTTTTTCAAAAGTTCTCTAATTTTTGGTGGACGGTCAGTTTCTAACATGATTCTCGTGTTGATCTTCCTGGCGTCTAAACAAAGTCTCAATTGTCCGTTCGCTTTCTTTACCACAGTTACTGGATTCAAATACGAAGAAGCCTGTTTTTTTATTATACCATCTCTCTCCATTTTATCTATGATCTCTTTGACCTCATCATGGTATTTTTCTGGGATAGGATAAAGCTTGGCTTGATAAGGGGATTCATCTATTAGCCTAATCTGGTACTTGAAGTCTCTAATCAAACCAGGTTTATCATCGAAGATGTCCGCAAACTGACAAATCAAGTCGTCAAATTCTTCTTTCACATTTTTAAATCCCTCGGCTTTCAAGGTATATTGTTCCCTCGCTTGCTCAGTTTCTTCAACTACGTGATCTAGGATTTCCATTCTAGGGATATCTCTATTAATTTCGTTTCCATCCATTTCCTCCATCACTACATCCTCTGTACTTTCTTCCTTGAATCTTATGATTCCTTTGTCCATGTCGATGATTGCTCTAGCTTGAGTAATAAAATCGATGCCTAGTATGACGTCAAAATTAATATTCTTAACGACTATGAAAATATGTTCGTAACTTCTCTCATTGATCCAGAATTTCATTAGAATCTGCAATTTGCATTTCATAGTTTTATCCTTAAATATCCCACGAATTTTTGTTGGAGATGCTGGAAGAATGGTAAATTGATTTTCTGGTTTCAATCTCTCAAAACAGTCCTCGTCAACTATAGAGATCATAGCACCTGTGTCCATCAAGGCTTTACAATGTTGTAGACCAATTAGTATATCAATAACGGGAAGTTCAACTATCCTTCCTCTCGGTTTCGTTTCTGGTTCAAATAGAAGGTCTTCGTCAGTAGCTTCAAATATTTCAAAAATCGTGATATCAGAGGAATGCGTGGCAACATCAGTTATTAATTTCGCCCGGAAATTGGCGTTTTTTTTTCTCGATCCGGAGCTCTTTCTGAACTCCGACCTTCTCTGCTAGTACTGGGTTGTGACTTATCTAGATTTTCATCCTTTCTTTCCTTCGATTTTCTTCGTCCAACCTCCGTGGACTTATCTCGCCCTCTCTTGAGCCTCTCCTGTTGCACTTTTTTATCGGACGCCTCCGTTCGATAATTGTTGTATCTTGAGTACCCTTGATTTTGTCTGTTATCTCTATTGTCTCGGGTATCTCTATCATTCCTATTATATCTGTTATCTCGATTATTTTGATCATATCTGTAATTCCTATTATAAGGCGTTTCTCGATGATCATTCCGGTCTTGATCATTATCTCTTCGATAAAAATTTCTCTCCTCGTAGCGACGTTGCCAAGGCCTCTCCTGGGCGTCCCTACGTTGGTTTTCCCATCTCCTCTCTTCCTGATGGGTATTTCTAATAGGACCTATTCTATCATCTCTTCTTTGTTCGAAACGATCCGTCTGCTGTGTACGGTTCATCATTACCGCGTTTACAACTTTCGATTCCTGCCTGGCATTTTTGACTATAGTAGGTTGCGTCATCATACTCATGTGATCTAATCGACGTAACAGGTCATCTAACGACGTTAAAGACGATACTCCGGAAGAAATAATTGATTTCCTTACTTCCGCAGGCAATTGACGTGAGATAGCTTCAAGGAGTTCTTCCTGTGTTAACGGCGGCTGAAGAAAACGGAGTTTTGCTAACTGACACGCAAAGTATTCAGCGTAGCTGGTTGGTCCTGTACTGGAGTACTTGCGTGAATAGACTTCTGATCTCACATTCTGTTGGACCTCGATCGACCAAAATCTTTGTATGAAGGCTTCCGAAAACTGCTCAAAGTTGTCAAATGTGTAACGAAAAGCCCTGAACCATTGTAACGGAGCATCGGTGAGAAACCTTTCCACCATACGTAGCTCACGCTCACGTGGCACATGTGACTCCAAAAAGTAATCTCTTAATGTCCTGACAAATTCGATTGGTGTCATTCCATCCAAATTGCTAAACTTCCTAGGTTTGTCATCAAAATTTCGTATTATGGTTACATTCGGTGTCCTTTCCGATGATTTCGAAGTATAGTCACCCACGCCTACGTTGGGGTTCGGAGAACTAAAAGTTTCCCTGCTTGTTCGAATGGGACTCGAATGTTCCATTTGACTGAGCCGAACGTTGGGTTCGTTGTTGGAAGATTCCTGTATCATCCTTTCCCTACCATCAGGTACTATCACTTCAGGTTGTTCAACTACAACTCGAAAATCGGACTGTAAAAGTGATCGCAATTGATCTTTTAGAGTATCCAAACTGATATGCCCCTCTAGATTAATTTGCTCGAGACCCTTTCTAATTTCATTAATCTCGGAAGTTTTCTTCTCCCTGACCTCATTTAACTCTATCTTACTTTGGTCGACTTTAGTTTCAACACTGTTAATACGTTTCTCTAAATCGGATATATTATTAACCTGAGTATTTTGAATTCCATCCATTCTTTTGCTTAGATCTTCCCTAACATTTATTATGTCTTTGCTATTAGTTGCAAGACCAGTGGCAAGTTTAGATTCTAACTTAGATTTCTCAACTTTAAAACATTCCTCATAAATTTTCATAATATCTTGACGAAATGTTACAATATTATCACTTATGATCCCTTTCAAATCGATGTCAAAATCATCCCTGAGAAGTTTCGTATGATCAGTGACTTGAGCTCGGAGTGTCCCCATTTCACATTTCAACTGCTCCAGGCTATTCTGGGTCTGATTAGTGTCATGGGAAAACTGCAGCTGAAGTGCTTCTAAATTTTTTTTACTGAGCTTCACACTCTTTTCAAAGTCTAGTCTAATCTCAACTTGAAATTCTTTATTAGATTTTTCTAGCTCCATTAACTTAACCTCCGTCTGATTTTGACTAGATTCGATTTTTCGGACCTCTAGCTCCATTTTATTTTGACTGGATTCTATTAATCCCACATCTGTTCTTAAATCATTGATTTGGGATTGCATAATCCTTACATTAGAGTTTACATCCTTTACAGTTTCCTCAATTCCCCTTTGACTAGTCTGAATATTGTTAAGATCTGTTTGGATTGATGTTTGAATAGTTTGCATATTGTTAAGATCTGTTTGGATTGATGTTTGACTAGTTTGCATTGATGTCTGACTAGTTTGGATTCTTTCTTGGGCAACCTGTACCAATCCAACATTAGCCCGTAGTGTACTCATATCTAGTTGTGTTTTTCTATTATCGTCCTGGATATCTTCGATATTAGATTCTACACTGGTAACCTTCTTTTCTACCCTTTTAGAACTGTCATTGATAGCCTTCAAGGAGGATTGCATAGTATCAATTTCCCCCCTGATGCCTTCAGCAACTGCACCCTGATTTTGAATAACAGTTTCAGACATATGGTCTAATGCAGATCTAGTTTGGACCTTAATATTTTCAATGTCCTGATTCAAATTGTCCATTTTATGTTGAAGAATTTCAAACATCTTCTTAACGTCACCAACAGTCACCATATTACCTTCAGACATGCTTCACTACTCTTCACAAGAAATAAGAATACCACACCAACAAAGCACAGCGAGAACATCTACAAACAACCACCATTTACCATATATGCTCATTCTTATTGTCTGGCGTTACCTTAAAATAAGCTTATGTCTAAACACAAAGTGCCCCATTTCATTTGGGATCGACCATATACAAGTGCGTGTTGGTTTATATCGGTGAAGGTCTATGATTCTACCATTACTTAAATTTTAAATTTACTACAAATACTTCTATTTTTAATGATGTCAGCAATGATCATCAGCCGGAAACAAGTAGAACAAATTATTAACAAAGCGTGTGGCACCACTCCAATACATAAAATAAAATAAAAATTAATAATGGTTGCAATACCACTTGTAAGTCAAGTAGCTCGAGTATCCTCGTAATTGCTTTGTTCCATAGGAATTCCAATAGTTCGTGCCAAAATATTGGTTCACCATTATTTTATCGCCTCGATTCATAGTCACACAAGAAACACGGTGTTCCAATTCGCGATCTGTGTTACATGATCATAAAACTAATTTCCACTTTGTACTTTCAGTTTCAATTTTGGCAGAATTATGGCATTCAACTCCCTGGTATTCGCTCTGGTATTCCAGTTTTTCGAAGCCCCTGAGCTGGGCGCCACCTAGTGTACCCTTTTACCTACCAATACCTGTTGAATCCCTGGATAGCAGCTGGATCGTAGAACCTGAAAATGCCCCGGCTCTAAAGACCCCCCCCCAAGTTCTACCAACAGACACAGGGATAATAGGGCCACTCGAATACCTAACAGGATGTATTAAGACTGACCAAGGCTCAGAAAAAGAAAAGACTAGCTCAAAACACGAGAATTCTTCAAGAGGAAGAAAGAATCTCAAAGGTGTGGTAAACACTAAAATACCGAGCGATGGCCCCCTTAATACACCCTTCCATCACCTCTATAAAGCATCACGCAATAATTAAAACCAAGTAATAAAGTAATTTATTGTAAGAATAAACAAGACAGAGAAATATCAATTTCGTCGATACCACGACCAATCAAAAAAAAATCTCATTGATTATATTGGATTATCTTCCAGAAAAAAATATATATATATTACCCATTATCACAACTAACTTTTAGCTGATTAAAATATAAGGCATATTAATAATAACAATGATGATCAATCCCATAGGGTAAGCATTCACAAAAAGAGAAATATTATAAGACTTAAATACATTAAATTAATTTCGGTTCCTTAACGGAAATAACATCTTATACAAAAATATCCTGGTTATAATTACTAATCCTACACGACATCTTCAGTAACTTTATATGTTCTTGTTATTGAATGAAGAAATTCATATGGCCTATTTACAGAATATAATTTACACAAAATTCCAGAATAATTTCAATTATTCTCTTCCTACTGACTTGAAGTCACGACATTCCTTTCTGTTTAATATTATTTCAATTCTTGTTTTAGGGAAATTCTGCCGAACAGTTAAGCTAAGCAAAAATTAATTGTAAAGTCAGTCTTAAATAGTTATCGGTTTCCTTTTTAAACATACATCTTATGACAAAATTGTTATATTAGTTTTACTGGAAATATTTAACCGAATATCCACTCAAGATTCCCAACAATACTGCTCGGAAAAATATTAATCTTCACACAGGCATTTTCACGATAACAGCGATAAAGTTAACTATGACCAAACTATTAACCATACTAGGTTAAAACAACACCTCTCTGGGTTAAAACCCCAATCAATCTAATCCTGATTGGCACACCTGTCTCAATCCTCAACAAGAAAAAATATGCTTTACAAAGCATTGCATCAATATACTTAAACACAAAGACATTACTCATAGTACATGCCTCTCCAAAGACCAATATGCACCTATAATAGGAGCCTTACTGTTATAAATCCACAGTTATGCAAATCAGCTGTTTATGGTAAAAATCCTGAACTCGAAAAATATGATCCCGTAACAGATTACCAACAAAGCCCAGTGGATTTCAGAAATATTCCACCTAACTTTAAAAACTTGCCTTACATTGATTTATTACAAGATCCATAATTCTTAAACGTATAACTTATAGTAAGTCGTCCCTGGGATTATCCTCGCAAATTTGGATGTCGTTCAAAACCCTCTTAATAGAAAAAACTATTGCACTAAAGGCAATGATATCAATTTAATCCAGTGTTAACTTCATAAAAAAAATATATACTGTATATAACGCTGCCCAACCACACAAACTGAGGTTGTAAAGTGATCTATAAAGATAAATTCAATCTCAAAATAAGATCCTCCCTGAATTTCCCGAACGCGAAAATGTCGATGGATTAGACCTACAGCATGGATCTAGGTTAGCAACAAAGGCTAAGCGACTAATGACCCATTAGGCAATCCATTTCGAAAATCACGCTCAGAAAACACAAGTTAAATCTGTTATTAAAAAAAACTGAAGAAAATATAGTCCAAGGACTCGAAGTAACATTTAGAATAACTGGGTCCGAAAACTTCCTAATATCTTAATAAGAATACGAAAAGGAAAATTCCCCTCCAAAGAATACGATGATCCAAGCGAAAGTGCTTAAAGTATAATGCACTAGAATATGAAAACTCAACCAAAGTTCTCAAAAGAAAGTTGCGTTACTATAATGTTCTTACACAAGAAAAACTGTAAATCTTCTTCCTACATTTGCTTCTCGACAAATAAGAATGAGCATATTAGTTTAAATACTGTAAAATACTACTGAAATTATTAATTTATTCATCAAAATTACACAAAGGATGCACTCATTTTTATGAGTCAAAATCCTGGCATCATAGAAGGTCAGTTTCGAAATAAACATCGAACCTGCACTTTCTACTGAACCATTTAAACTACAAAATCAAATATGGCAAAGTGGTATTTATAAATGTCCACGCTACACTACTGTAACAAGTTGAAGTGATCAGTACCTTTGGCGATTCTAGATGAGAAAAAAAAAGGATATCGTTGGCCATAATCAGCTCCAACCAACTGAAAATATGCTGGACTTCAACTGGGTTTCCATAGAACGAACCAAAGTCCACCCAGGCTCGAACAACACCCGGTCGGTCGAAATAGTTCCAACATATCCTGGCGATATCTTTCCATACATATTCGAATGCCAACGGATGGACCGCACACTGTTTATCAGCTCGTCACGACGCGAAGGTGAACTCGAACAGTCACTAACAAGTTCCAATATGAGAACGCGCGTGTGAACAAGTTCACGAGGGTCGACGCGGCCCCTCTCGACACGAGAGTCGCGTGCACACTTCATGCTAAATGAAAGTTGCCTTCAACAAGTCCCCGCTGCACCCTGCTAATGCAGTATTCTTAAATCAATTTAGCCTACCATCGTAGTGGATATAAGCTTCATATTGTCCCTTCCCCTTGACACCTTGCTTGAGAATGTACTCTTTTCAAAAGGTATAATCACTGTGAAGAGTGAATCAAATCTAGGCTGCATTTCCACGACGGATTATATGCAGAGTTTCGTGACACATCACGGCTGAGCTCGCGGTCGTGATTATAAAAGTATCCATCCGCATGGCCCGTTAGTTGCTGTAGACACACAGTCGCAGAGGTAAATTATTACATGTTTAAGACCATGTCTGAGCCCTATTAAACACGTTTCTACTTCACGTAGAATGCTTAACGAACTAGAATACACTTCAGCACGGTCACACGTTTTTAAAACTCCCGTTAGCTGGCGATTTTACTTTCACTGATTTCCAGCTCAACCCTCTGCGCTGTCAAGTTCTATACACATTGCACTCTCCACGAGGTCGTCTGAGTCTCACATCTGCTTCCCCCACTACCACACACGTCATGACTCGATACGAAAAATATCGCAGTCGAAACGTAATCAGCAGTGAGTTAACATATCATCTTCTGTTCTTCATACTTTCTTAATAATGGCTTTCTTAATAATAGCTTTCTGCCATGGAAATATACATATAGACACATGTATCTGCTTACATAAAGCGCTAAATATGCATTAATTTGTATTAATCACTCTCAGGTGAATCGATCGATATGGTGTTAGACACAGTCAACATGGTTATTATCGATGAGCTTCGGGTTTCTCGTCGGAAACACGAGCTCTGCCGATCTCTTTCTTGATAGCATGGCTTTTTCTTGCTGCAGACCAGCTGTTATGATCGACTCCAGAGGCAAGTTAGAAAGTTACAGGGCGTTCCCAAAATACTGTAACCATGTCTGTACTTAAGCCCTTTATGAATAATGGTGCAGTACCACTTTTCAAATTTCGTGGCAGAGCCGGGAATCGAACCCAGGACCTCCGGGGCGACAGCTAACCATGCTGACCACTACGCTACGGAGGCGACTCTGCACTATAGTCACTACTACGGAATAATATTCTATTATTAAATACTATAGGTCACCTCCTTGAGGACAGTTTAGACCACCCTCTGTACGATAAGCGAAAGTAGTGAGGCCAGACCTTGTTGAATTGCAAGTTACGCTTAGGTTATAATACTTGCATTATTCATACATCCGTAATCTTGAATCTATTCAGTTGGTTTTTATTTTTTATTATTTTTTTAAATTTTAGCGTATGGGTTTTAGTGCCGGGAGTGTCCAAGGACATGTTCGGCTCGCCAGTTTTGTAGCTGCTTCGAGGCGGACACCCAATGGGTGAGCTACAAGTACCGTCACGTGTGGAGTGTTGTCTGGGGAGGAAAGTTTGAATGTAAGGACGAGGAGTTGGAAGGTAGCAGCTGTGGCCTATAGTTAGGGACCAACCCCAGCATTTGCCTGGAAGGAAGATGGGAAACCACAGAAGACCATCTTCTATGTTGCCGGCGGGGGGATTCGAACCACCGCGCCTCCCGGATGTGAGCGACTGCCAGCAGTCATGCCGTAACGACCACGGCTAACTCACCCGGTATTCAGCTGATGACCTTGTAGTTTAGGCAAAAGACGCTTCCCACATGAAGGTATATTGTTGCAAACTTTCGTAGAGTCCAGATGATTAGGTTAGTCGTAATTTGATTTAAGCTTTGAACATGTGAGTGGCTACCGTCCGTTTCCCTCAAGATGGCGGCGATATAAACATGTCACTGAGGTGTATTTTGTTGGTGCTATATCTGTAGACCTATCAATTTTGGTTCAATTCGGTGTCATCATGCTTTAATTGATCGGGGAGGGGGGACATATATAGGCCTACACAATAACACACACACACACGACTGACAACTTTTGGTCCGTGTGGATCTCAGAAGTCTACTTTCATTTTTTGCAAAAATCGAAAGTAGGCCAAAATGTAACTACAATCCCTAATTGTATAAGATTTCGGATATAAATTATGTCTCCAAATTGATCATTTAAGGCCTACTATTTTTACATTTTAATTATTGTTTTGTTTAATGTGGTCCTAGATGTCATGGCAACAAAATGTACTAGAATGATTGAAATATTTCAAGAAGAAATATTATTTTGAGATGTTTTTAATAATGGGTCTAAAAATCTATAAATTTTCATATTAAATAATTTATTATTAATAAACTATAATGGTTAGGGCAACCATTCTAGTACATTTTGTTGATAACTATCGTATAAATGTGACTAAAAAACTTTACTGAAATATCTTTGTAAGTTCATGAGTTATTAGGGAAACGGGATGAAAAATATGAAGTTACGGGAAATGAGCGACGAAAGTTTCACATGGTTGGGGTGTACTAAAATTCCCCTGCCGCATAAACTGGTCCTTCCTCACCGGATTTCTCAGTGGTTTCCTACAACAATAGTCTCTTATTTCTTTTAAAACTAGTTTTCTTTGCTAATGCTAACGAAGAGAAGAGATAGGTTGGTAGGACACCCAGGAATAGCAAATTTCGTTATGAAAGGAAGGGTCGAGGATAAGAACTGTAGGGGTAAACCAGGTTAGAATATGTTAAACAGATTGCCTCGTATGTAGGGCGTGGCAGCTATATACAGATGAAACGACTAGCTCAAGACAGGGAACCATGGAGGGCTGCATCAAACCAGTCAAAAGACTGAAGACTCAAACAACAACAACTATTAGACCAAAATATTCCAGCTATATTTTGTGCAAATTTTATAATACCAGTGCTACCAACATAATTCGATAGATAAAGTGGATATTCTAAAAGGGTCAATTTTGAGGAATGGAGATTGCTCATTAAAATGGGCGTTGACAGGAAATTTAATTTTCATTGCGAGATGTCGGTCATATCGTACTTTTACTATAACTTCCGTGCTATTCTAGATAATAAACCAATTCTTTCACTGAATGAAAGAGAAATTGTTGTTCTATTCGAATATGGTATTTTTGAAAAATGTCATTTTTTGGAGCTTAAAGGTGTTGGTCCCCCCCCTGGGTGTTGTTGGAAAATGTATATTTTCTACACGTTGTTGCAAAAAGACTAGGTATTTTACCCTATCCCCACTACTAATCCTTATACTATATTTTTGTCAGAAAGAGAAAACTTAACAATTCGCCTTAATGACGTATTATGAAGTTAATTATTGGTTGAGGATAACTTTTCCAACCAAAAAGCAAAACCTGTCCCGTTAATATATATTTGGCTTAATTTGACATAAGTGTATGGAAAATCACCATTATTTTGTTGTCTTAATCAAGTTATCCCAGAGCTCTTGGTTTCAATTCCCTGCCTTGAGGGGACAATTCGGTAAAGGTAGGTTTGGCTCCTACATCAGCAATCATAGAACTGGTGTTCCATGATTATCCACTGACACCTCCCCTTCGATCCTAGTCCAAATACAAGCACTCACAGTAGTTTTTGTTGCATATTTTAGGGGCTGCGATATCGCGGTCATATAGCCCCGTGTGGTTTTGTGTGTTGGTGGACTTTTTATGATAACCTGCGTTATTGTGATGGCTGTGCTCGTGTGTGTATTTGTAAATTGCAGATATGATTGGGAAGGAGACGGCCGTGGCTCTATGTCAGGAACTTCCCAGCGTTATTATACACAAGTGCAGGTACAGTAGTTCCATAGGTTAAGAAACAAATTTGACCCACAGTCAAGTGCTTGGGGCTGATGACCAAGCCTTCTCAAACTTCTAAGTGAAACATTTTACAATACTGTTAGTCCAAGAGATTCTGTTCCATGGCGCAGCCGTGCTCATTAAATCGTGCACCACGGCCGCAAAGGCAGCTGCCGACTGTCTGGACATTGTAAATTCGAATCCCGGCTTTGGTAGCAGTTATCCTGAGTGTGGGTTTTCTCCACTTTTTCCACACTCCATCCAGTCAAATGCCTGGTTAATACCTTACTTCAAGCCGTGCAAGGAAAAACAGAGAAGAGGCGGGTTCGATTACTACCTCAGCCATTCTGAAAGTGATTTTCCGTGGTATCCCTAGTTCAGCTCCAGGTAAATCCAAGGATAGTATCCAACATAAGGCCACGGCTCTTTCTTACCCTAATCCTACCTCAATAACAAATAAACACAATAGCACACACATCACAGTGACATAAATATGTTTACAGACAAATTCTACACATAGCCAAGTACACGGGGCTACATGACTGCGATGTCACCATGCCCTTAAAAAATCAACGACATACTAATTTCATTTTCATTTAATATTTATTCATCAGTGCCTTACACTATATTTACAGTTCACTGAAAAGAGCAAAGCCCAACTTCGCATTCGTGATGCGGCAGTTCCCCCACTTTATATACTGGGTTATAGGCCTATTTACATACCTACACAAGAAGGCAATTAGTGAGAACCGAGCAATGATTACATTATTTACTGTATATATTAGGGGGATGGTAAATGATCATTTGCACAGGATAAAGAAGGAACAACAAGAGAAGAGATGCATTGAATATTGGAAATAGAGATTCAAGGAAGTCACTAGCACAACAAAGAATCGGGGCATAATTTATAACGAACAGCCGACATGTTGAACAAATATTGTCGCAGCTTCATCTTGAACTGTACGGCATTATTGTTGCTGGCCTTAGGGAACACGGTAGGCTGTTCCATGCACAAATCGATTTACTTACAACCCCCAGTTTGTACGAATCATTCTGGGTAGTGGGACGTACAGCATAACTTCGCGGCCCTTCTGAGCTGATCGGTAGTCTTAAGTAGCAGATGAATCTGTATAAGACCCTCAGAATTCACTTCGTTTTTTTTCAAATCGACATCGCACATGGAGCTTTTAATAACCTCATACTTAAGGCAATATGTATCTACTGAGATAGTATATTAATAAGTCTGCTCCTGACTTCCCCCCACTGACACATTGTTTTTACACCAGTCCCCACGACCTCAGAGCTGGTGCGCAGTCTCTACACAAGTTTCAATAGCATGCTCATTGTGCACCAAGTTCCAATTAAAATAGTCCACAGTCATCTAATTTCTGTTCGCCGAGTCGAGATAGAGGAAGGAAAGGAAGATTGTAGTTTTACGTGACAGTTAATCGCGAGATCATAAGCCACGGTACCTCCTTTTTACGTAGAATCCGAACCACAGGACATGGCATTTCACTTTGAAAATCTCACATGCCTTGACCAGGAATCGAACCCGGTCTGCCGTGGTGAGAGGCCAACAGCTTGGCCGCTGCGCCACCACGCCCTCTCGAGATAGTGGAAGTAAACACAGTTGTACACGTGATTGCAGGGCTGCCCGCTAGGGGTGCATAGAGCTGGGTCTGTTGAACGTACGCCAACTTCAGTGCTGTGTATAGCCTAGTTGTGAAGCGGGCTGACTTATCGGTTACATGCTACAGCGCGGTTTATTTATTGTTCGTTTATGTATTTAATTAATAATTAATTAATAAGTTCTTGACTGCCTATGACAGGCAACAGTATACAGTGCAGCAAGTCTTGTCTTTTCTAGGGCTACGGCATGACTAATGATCTAGGGCCTCCTTTGCTACCCCTGCCCGGCAGAGCCGATAACGTGGACAGGGCGTGTTTCCCTATCCGCGGAGCCAGGGGCACTGTCTCGTCTCGGCGAATATACTTTAGTTTTAAATTTAAAAATGAGACCCTCAGGTCCGGCACACGATATTTTACAATCATGGCTCAATTTCAAGTTGACTGTTGCGTGCTCTATATTATAATTGAAGTGAATTTATAGAAACTATGGTCTTCTGGAAGGGTATGCGAGGAATATTCCTTGGCACATACCTACTGTGCATCCATGCCTTGAGGTATAAATCTTCCTGAAATTCATTGGAGCCATTAACCCTTATCTTAAAATGAAGACAAACTGCAGTGAGGTCTTGACTCGCACGTACAACAGGAAGCCAGCTGATTTATGAACCCGATTCTGTTAACCCCTCCTGTGCTACGAACTGTGCTATTTCTCCAATACACGTAGCTAGCTGAAGTCACATGCATGCGCTAATACTATATGTTGCAATTTACTTTATGCACGCATCTCGTAACTTGCCAGAACTTTTAACTAGCGCCACCAACAACGTTAAGTTGCATTCCATGCCTGAATGGAAGAAAGCAAACAAGGAAGAAAGGAAAGTGGGAACAAGGGGAGGAAGCGAGGAATGGAGAAAAGAAGGAAGAAAGGAAGAAAAGAAGATGGGAAGAATGAAGGAAAGTAGGAAGGGAGGATGGAAGAAAGGAAGGAAGGATGAGAAGTGTGAAGAAATGAAGATAGGAGGGGAAGAGGTGGGGGTGGCGAGAAGGAATGAATGAAGATGGGGAATTTGAATTGAACTGAATTTTTAGGTCAAGAACTGCCACTGAGGCTAATGAGCCCCTTTATGCAGCGAACACATTGTTCTAGAAGAGAAGAAGGTAGGAAGAAAAGAAGACGGGAAGGAGGAAGAAAAGTAGGAAGAAATGAAGGTAGGAAGGATGGAAGATACCAAAGTGGGAAGGATGGAAGATATCAAAGTGGGAAGGAAGGAAAAAAGGGAGGAAGGAAGGATGGAAGGAACGGAGGAAGGAAGGGAGGAAGGAAGGAAGGATGGAAGGAAGGATGGGAGGAAGGAAGGAAGGAAGGAAGGGAGAAACAAGTTGTTGATTTATTTAGGAGCTTTCCGACAGTGTTGTCATGTAGGCCCGGGATTTTGTGTGTGTGAGTTAGGATATATAGACTTGGTATTTCATGTACCATCAACCTCTACTGATATGAGCTAGGAATTTTAGTTAAATAATAGTACATTATGCAACGAGCCTATAATGGCTATAATTTAGACACGAGTACGGTATGTTTATAAAACGAGCGTATGCGAGTTTTATAATTTCCATACGAGTGTTTTAATTACCATTATAGGCGAGTTGCATACAACTGTTTATGTTCGACTATAATTATTATAACTATTTTATGTTCGAAGATAAATATTCATAAAGATCTGTCGAGATTTCGCCAGTTTTATGTACTGAACAGAGCGCATGAGACGCAGAGAATGCCTTGTATTTGACCATGGCCACCTCGATTACTCTACTATGACACTAGGCAACGCAGTTTAGAAGGCCTTGGAACGCCACGCAGGTGCGATGCTAACCTTATCTAATTGGTCAAACAACTGTTTCTTGAGCTGTGATTGGTGGGAGAAACTGATTCATAATGAAAAATAGTGTTATAATGACCATCATTATGATACACTTTACTGACACATAGGCCTAATAGTCAGGGTCGAGCATAAAATTTACTAATGTATTGGAATACAATCTCAATTTATTCCTAAATATTACAATCGTTTTCTGAGTCATCGAATGTGTATTTTGGCATTTTGATCTTTGGTTCGGTTGAATCTTCACTTCTTCGTCCTCCTCGGGAGATGAATTGATGATATATATATATATTGACCTCAGCCATATCCTGACGATTAGATTAGCAGTATGTCTTTTCTACCACTACAAGCGCTGGTGAGAGTCAATGAAACTCAACCATATCCGGTCGATTAGATTAGAAGTTTTCCTATTCTACCACTATGAGCGTACTGTTGTGCGTCAACGCAGAGTTTCACTTACGCCCTTATAACTACTTCCGGTGTGAAGATTTTACAAAAAATCATAATACGCGTCAGGGTGTTGAACCCCTGGCACCACAGCCCATGAAGGGCCTAGGTTTACCAAGCGACAGCTGCCCATCCATTTGGCCTGCAGATATTGAGGTGACACGTAATCAGTGCATCGGGTCCCCTCGGCCGTTAATCTTTGTTTTCGTCATAGGGGTGCTGCCTCACTGTCAGACAGCTACTCAATTGTCCTCACGGGGCTGAGTGCACCCCGTTCCAACCTTTACGGCAGTTTCTAAAATCCCTGACAAAGCCGGGAATCGAGCCCGGGGCCTACGGGTGAGAGGCAGGCACGCTACCCCAACACCATGGGGCCGGCGCATTGAAGAAATAATCAGGTAAATAAGTTAATTTGGCCAGGATTCGAATAAGATATGAACACGAGTAAAGAAACAAACAATTCTAGGATATGAAACTCTGTTTCGCGGGCTTATATGACGTGACCTAAGGACATTTTGTCGTCCTGACGTTTCGATGAAGACTACGTTCAGCATGTTCACAGGTTCCTTAACCACTCAAAGCGACGAACTAAGTGTGATATTTCCTCCCCGTAGAGGCGAATTAAGTAAAAATTCAGACTTCCACGACCGGCGTTGAAATAGGATTCTCTGTTTCAGAATTTTTACTTAATTTGCCTCCACGGGGAGAAAATATCACACTTAGTTCGTCGCTTTGAGAGGTTAAGGAACCTGTGAACATGCTGAACGCAGTCTTCAGCGAAACGTCAGGACGACAAAATGTCCTTAGAACACGTCATATAAGCCCGCGAAACAGAGATTCCCATTTGATCGCCGGTCGTGAAAGTCTGAATTTTTACTTAATTCGCCTCTACGGGGAGGAAATATCACACTTAAATCGTCGCTTTGAGAGGTTAAGGAACCTGTGAACTTGCTGAACGCAGTCTTCCGCGAAACGTCAGGACGACAAAATGTCCTTAGGACACGGCCTATAAGCCCGCGAAACAGAGATTCTTATTTCTACGCCGGTCTTGAAAGTCTGAATTTTTACTTAATTCGCCTCTACGGGGAGGAAATATCACACTTAGTTCGTCGCTTTGAGAGATTAAGGAACATGTGAACATGCTGAACGCAGTCTTCAGCGAAACGTCAGGCCGACAAAATGTCCTTAGAACACGGCCTATAAGCCCGCGAAACAGAGATTCCGATTTCTACGCCGGTCGTGAAAGTCTGAATTTGTACTTAATTCGCCTCTACGGGGATGAAATATCACAGTTCGTCGCTTTGAGAGGTTAAGGAACCTGTGAACATGCTGAACGCAGTCTTCAGCGAAACGTCAGGACGACAAAATGTCCTTAGGACACGGCCTATAAGCCCGCGAAACAGAGATTCCTATTTCAACGCCGGTCGTGAAAGTCTGAATTTTTACTTAATTCGCCTCTACGGGGAGGAAATATCACACTTAGTTCATCGCTTTGAGAGGTTAATGAACCTGTGAACATGCTGAACGCAGTCTTCAGCGAAACGTCAGGACGACAAAATGTCCTTAGAACACGGCCTATAAGCCCGCGAAACAGAGATTCCGATTTCTACGCCGGTCGTGAAAGTCTGAATTTGTACTTAATTCGCCTCTACGGGGAGGAAATATCACACTTAGTTCGTCGCTTTGAGAGGTTAATGAACCTGTGAACATGCTGAACGCAGTCTTCAGCGAAACGTCAGGACGACAAAATGTCCTTAGAACACGGCCTATAAGCCCACGAAACAGAGATTCCTATTTGATCGCCGGTCGTGAAAGTCCGAATTTTTACTTAATTCGCCTCTACGGGGAGGAAATATCACACTTAGTTCGTCGCTTTGAGAGGTTAAGGAACCTGTGAACATGCTGAACGCAGTCTTCAGCGAAACGTCAGGACGACAAAATGTCCTTAGAACACGGCCTATAAGCCCGCGAAACAGAGATTCCTATTTCTACGCCGGTCGTGAAAGTCTGAATTTGTACTTAATTCGCCTCTACGGGGAGGAAATATCACATTTAGTTCGTCGCTTTGAGAGGTTAACGAACCTGTGAACATGCTGAACGCAGTCTTCAGCGAAACGTCAGGAGGACAAAATGTCCTTAGAACACGGCCTATAAGCCCGCGAAACAGAGATTCCTATTTCTACGCCGGTCATGAAAGTCTGAATTTGTACTTAATTCTAGGATACTTTTACCGAAACTACATTTAGGCCGGTGGTAATTTTTGAAATTTGTTTTTTTAGTTTCATAGAGCTCTACAATTTGAAACCTTTCAGGGCCCTTTGGGCCTCAACACTTGGCATAAATGAGGATACTTGGTCCGCCAAGAAATGTATTCAATATTAAGAAGCAGATATTTGTTTACGTTCTTTCTTCATTGTATTATTTTTCTCGCCATTAGCTATTTTAATGTAACATTATGGAAAGTGCAGATTTTAAATATTCAAGGAATAAAAAAGCAAGGCACTTTTGTATTGGAATAATCAATAGAGAAAAGGCAAACGTTAGCGAGGTGGAGTGGAGTATCAGCAAACACCTGGGATACCGGGCTCGTTATGAGAACCAGATCCCCGGGGAATGAGCAGAAAGGTGGGAGCTACAAGCGCGAAGACATGAAACAAGAAAGCTTGGCTCAAGACGGTAACACTGTTGCGTTACACATTTTATGTTCGACCTTGGCGAATTGTAAATATTATATGCCAGAAAACTGTTTTATAAAGTGGCTCATTATAATAAAAGTTTTATTTATGATACAGTTTGTCCACCAATCAGAGCTCAATATTTTCATTTCGACACAGTTCTTGACCAATTAGGCAAGGATAGTTTCGCAAATGCGCTCGTTGTTGTTGTTGTTGTTGTTGTTGTTGTTGTTGTATGAGTCTTCAGTCCTTCGACTGGTTTGATAAAGCTCTCCATGCCTCCTTGTCCTGAGATAATCGTTTAATCTCTACATAGCTACCGCACCCTACATCCGAGGCAATCTCTTTAACATATTCTAACCTTGGTCTACCCCTACACTGTTTGTCCTCGACCCTTCCTTCCTTAACTATGCTTGTTATTCCTGGGTGTCTTAGTATGTGTCCTACCAACCTATCTCTTCTCTTCATTAGCAGTCGTCAGAAACATCTCTCCTCTCCCACCAGTCTTAATACCTCTTCGTTTGTAACCCTATCTACCTATGTGATCTTCATCATTCTCCTGTAACACCACATTTCAAACGCTTCAATTCTTCTCTTTTCTTCTGCACCAATAGTCCAAGTTTCACTTCCATAGAGTGTCACGCTCCAGACAAAGGCTTTTAAAAAGACTTCCTAACACTTAAATCTTTATTTGATGTCAACAGATTCCTTTTTTGTTTGAAATGGTTTCCTTGCCTGAGTTAACCTACTTTTTATATCCTATTTGCTTCGTCCATCACTGGTTATTTTGCTTCCCAAGTAACAGAAGTCTCCTATTTCAGCTTTTCACCTGCCAATTTGATGTCCATAGAGGTTTCTGATTTAGTTCGGCTGCATTCTAATATTGTTGTTTTACATTTATTAATTTTCAACATGAATTCTTTCCTCAAGACGGAGTCCACACCATTCAAAAACTCATTCAAATCCTCAGGCGTGTCAGCCAAGATGACGATGTCATCAGCAAATCTCAGAGTTGAAATTATTTCTCCTTGAATCTTCAGTCCCTCTTTAAACTTTTCTCAAATTTCCTTCGTTGCTTGGTCAATGTAAAGATTGAAAAGTATGGGTGATAAGTTGCAGCCTTGCCTAACACCTTTCTGAATATCAGCTTCTCTCTCATATCCTTCAGCTCGAATGACTGATGTCTGGTTTTTGTATAGATTGTAGATCACTCTCCTATCCCTGTACTTTATTCCAATCTTTTTCAAAATGCCAAACAATTTAGTCCAATCAACGTTATCAAAAGCCTTTTCAAAGTCTACAAAAATGCCATGAACGTTCTCTTATCTTTCCTTATTCTACCTTCCAAAATCAGCCTAAGCCTTAGTACAGCTACCCTTGTTCCTACATCTCTCCTGAAACCAAAAAAAATCTTCACCCATCTCCGTTTCTATCTGGCTTTCCATCCTCTTGTAAATTATTATAGACAGGATCTTTGAAGCATGAATAATCAAGCTGATTTTACGGTAATCTTCACATGTGTCAGCGCTCAACGCATATAAAATCTAACATGTCGGACATGAATTACATGATTTGTAATTTGACAATGTAAAGGATAACGGATCAACCATTCTACTTACGATCCCAAATACACAGAAAAAATCAGCACGAACGTTTACGGTAACAAGAAAATACTATAACATACGCAAGAAATGTATGAATCTACATCCAGAAGTTTGCAACACACCTTCTTCTTTATAAATTACCAACATGGAAAGTGCACCGTCCCAAATGTTCGCATAAATAAACTGGGGAATATGGGAAAATAAATAGCACTGTACCTTAAATATTTCCATCGCCAATTTATGCACAGGACATTGCTTTCGTACGACTTCGGTGACAGTTCTAGTGAATGCTGGTGCTGATCGGCACTAGAACGTCATGAAGGATGTAAACGTATGACATTACCAAGCAAAGAATATGGTCTCTGCTTTCCAAGTTCTCTGACCCACGCATGCGCTATGTTCACTAAACACAAGTGACTGAATGTCGACAGATATTTAGTAATATTTCTGTGTGAACATAAACTAAAATAAAGTTATAATTATCATCTAAAATATACAGTCGTGTGCAACTCGCCTATAATGGTAATTAGAACTCGAGTCAGCCGGGAAGGCGGTACGCAGTACACAATGCTACCATTACGCCACGCCTCACTTCCGTCCCACCAATCACATTCAGTCTATCTTGAGAATCTGAGCTAGTGTGTTGACAGAAAAGCGAAGTGATTATAGAGTAATATTTAAAGATCCAGTGGAACCGATTTTGTACATGTTGAGTGCTATGGAAGCAGAGCTTTAGACGGATCAAGATCCAGTGGAACCGATTTTGTACATGTTGAGTGCTATGGAATCAGAGCTTTAGATGGATCAAGATCGAAGACACATGGGAGAAATTAATCTTAGTCTGGTTCTTCGGTCATGATACTGCGATGTGGAAAGGAAATGGAAAGACTACCACATTATTATATTTCCTGAACGTCGGAGGACGGAGAATAAATGATGGCACATGCTGGAGTAAAACGTTCCACAGGTAAACTACTCCCACGATCGGATCTCCGGGTGAGGAGTACATTAGGCGGAGTCATCAAAAGAGTTGAACATTTTAATTTTAGGATTGGGACATGGAATGTAAGAACATTTCGAAGAGCATGAAAACTGGAAATTTTTTGAGAGAATGTGAAGTAAACATAATGGGTTTAAGTGAAGTGAGATGGACAGATAGTGGTGAAATAGTGTCAGGTAATTACACAATGTTCTATTCCGGTGGACAAGGTTTTGAACGTGGTGTAGCAATAGTGATGGGAAATCAACTAGTGCACAGTGTGACTAAAGTAGAGTGCCATAGCGATCGTTTAATGTTTGTGAAGTTAAGTGCAAAACCAGTGGACATTCTGATAATTCAAGTGTATATGCCAACATCAGATCATGTCGACGACGAAGTTGAGAAATTGTACGATGAAATAGGAGATATCATTCACTCTGAAGGCAGAAGAAGAGTAAACACCATAATTAAGGGTGACTGGAATAGTGTGGTTGGACAAGGTAGAGAAGCAAACGTTGTGGGACAAAATGGATTACGCAGAAGAAACGACAGAGGAGGGATGCTAGTTGAATTCTATCAGAGAAACAATTTAGTGGTGATAAACACGTGGTTCAAGAAAAGAAAGAGCAAATTGTACACATGGAGGAGCCCATGAGACATTAACAGATGTAAAATAGACTACACACTTGTCAAACTGAGGTTTAGGGGCAGTGTGAAAGACGCTAGGACTATGCCGGCTGCCGATATCGACCCGGATCACAACCTTTTGGTTGCAGACATCAATACAAGGTTGAAGAGGATTCGACAGTGTGGGAGGAGAAAGCAGAGACGGAACCTAGAAAAGTTAAGAGTGAACAATAAGACAGTAGCAGAATCATTGGAGCAACAATTTAGTGAAATGAAATGTGAAAATGCAAGTACAAGTATGGAAGTGCAATGGCGAAATGTTAAACTGGTTTTGTTGAATACTTTCAAGAGTGAAGTTGGGAGGGAAGCAAAGAGAGCTAGGAGACCTTGGATCACCAATGAGATGATTGAGAAGATGGAGGAAAGGAGGAAGTGTACAAATATAAACGAAGAAGAATACTGAAGACTTAGCAATACACTCAGGAGAGATACAGAAAAAACAAAGGAAAAGTACATACAAGAAATGTGCGATGAAATAGAGGAATTACAAAGAAGAGGAAGGTACGACCTCATATACCAGAAATCGAAGGAGCTTGGCGGAAGCGAGAACAAAGGAGTAAGGACTTTCGGAATAGAAGACTTTAGAGGACAAATGGTTTCTGAACAAGTGGGAGTGCTGAAAATATGGGAAGAATACATAAAGGAACTCAACGATAAGGAACACCGTCCACGAGACATCGACATAGAGACGGAGGAGGTGATTGATGAAGACGAAAAAGGGCCCAGCATACTGACAACGGAAGTAGAGAAGGCAATTAAGGACATGAAAAAAGGGAAAGCTACAGGAGAAGACGACGTACCGGTGGATTTACTGAAAGAAATCAGAGACAGAGGTCTGAAGGTGCTGACACAGTTTATCAACAACATTTATGAAAATGGAGAATGGCCTAAGGACTTTTTGGACATCATAATGGTCCCTCTTGAGAAGAAAAAACAAGCTACGAAATGTAGTAATTACAGAACAATTAGTCTAATCTCACATGTGGCGAAGCTCATTGCAAGAATACTCAACAGACGGCTGGAACACAAAATTGAAGAAGTAATGGGAGAGTATCAATTTGGATTTAGGAAAGGAAAGGGAACCAGAGATGCTATCGGTGTAGTGAGGTAATTGTCGGAGAGAATTTTGACTGTTAACGGAGAAGTTTGCGTTTGTTTTATAGACTGACAGAGTCAACTGGAGAAAATTGATGAACATCCTAATGGAGATAGGAATCAATTGGAGAGACCGGAGACTGGTTTTCAATTTGTACCTGGTACAGGGAGTAAAGGTGAGACTGAAATACGGAGAAACGAACAGCGTGGAAATAGGAAGAGGAGTCAGACAAGGATGTTGTCTATCGCCAAGTCTCTTCAACCTCTATGGTGAATGGCTGTTGGAAGAAGCTTTGAAAGGATGCGGAAATTTCAGGATAGGAGGACGCCTCATAAACACCATCAAGTATGCAGATGGCCTAGTAATGCTCTTCCTATGAACTATTCCCAATATAAAATGAGATTTATATATATTTTTCAAATTTAACATGCCGAAAAATGACAATGATTTTCGTAACAGTATATTTGGCCTTTGCAAAGCAGTCATTTCGATTCTTTTTGACCAAAGTCTACCTAGACCCTAAACATGAATCAACAAGATCGTGAGCTATGTTATTGGCTGCACAGAAATACTTGGATTTTCCCCATTATTTTTTACAGATTGTCCGGACTAACCTAAGCCGAAAATTGTCAGGTGAGGACTGGCGCCTTGGGTAAATCTGAACCGGTCGTAAATAATATAGAAATAACTTGAGTGTTGTAAAAGCTACGGACGTGTTACTTTTGCAGGGCGAATTTCAAAGTTAGGAAGGAAGGTTCAGTAAGCGACAGGGAATAACGGCTGACTAAAACAAAAATATAATAGTACATTATGCAACGAGCCTATAATGGCCATAATTAAGACACGAGTATTTTTTATAAAACGAGCGTATGCGAGTTTTATAATTTCCATACGAGTGTCTTAATTAACATTATAGGCGAGTTGCATACGACTGTATATGTTCGACGATAATTATAACTTTATTATATGTTTTAACATGAATATTCATAAATATCTGTTCAGTCACTAGAATGTTGTGATCGGGTGCTGCGGTGGGTAGTATATCTCTGTTTCCTAAGCTCTCTGGACAACCGACGCATGCGCTCTGTGTGCTTCAATGCCATATGTTCAGATTGTGCTCCAGTATTCAGTAAAACTGTCACCGAAGTCGTTTCAAAACCACGCGCTGTGTAGAAATTGATTTTGGGGATATTACGGTACAGTGCCATTTCTTGTCTCAGTTTATTTACGGGAACATATGGACGGTGCAATTTCGGTAATTTATATAGACATGTTGGATTTTGAACGCATGCGCAAAGGTATCCTTATCTAATTGGTCACACAACTGTTTCTTGAGCTCTGATTGGTGGGAGAAACTGTTTCATAATGAAAAATAGTGTTATAATGAGCCTCATTATGATACAGTTTTCTGACACATAATAGTCAGGGTCGAACATAAACATTATTTAAGCCTTGCGGCAAACATACCCTTGCGCCAGTCCTCGCGGTTAAACAAATTTTATCATTTTAAATGATCTTGTCGACTTCGTCGTTACGCTGGGGTCTGGCGTTACGTTACGGTGACGGGGCGAAATGTACCCAGATGCACTAAGGTGTGTGACGTAATAGTACCGCTTGGTGCATGTGTTCCCCGACAATCTCTACTTCGTTAGTATAAGACAACAAGTAGTTCCGTGAAGAACTATACAGCCTATTTTCATATAGCCCACTTATTGCAACTATCAACATACACAATTTCAGTTTGATTGCTGTAATAGATTCGTAGATATTGAGAACCGACTAAATAATTCGGATGGTCGCCATGTTGGATTTTATATAGGTAGGTCCTAGAGTTATGTACTGTTACATGCAGATTATTGTGTACGTGTAGTATTCAAACTTCAATCGCATAATTTGGAGACTAGTAGTTACAAGGAGATTTTAAAATTTCGCACAGCTGCCATCTTTAGGTTATGGAAACAATTGAAATAAATTAGATGCTAGTAGATTACCATTCGTCTGTACCAAGTTTCACTGATCTCGGATGGTTAAATTGCGATAAACGTCCATGTGATTATTTATACTTCGCGTCGCCGCCATGTTGGATTTGTGATCACCAGGTTATTTAAAGTCCTATAAGTGAACTTGACTTCATAGCCCCTATGAACAATAAAAAATTCAGTTTGATTGCTACAATAGATTCGTAGATATTGAGAGCCGTCTAAATATTTCGGATAGTCGCCATGTTGGATTGTTAAATGTATAGGCCATAGAGTCATATACCATTATAGGATAATTATTGGGTAGGTTCATTATTCAAACTTTCACTTCGATCGCATGACTACATCACAAGAAATAAAAACTTAATTTTAAAATTCGCACAGCCGCCATCTTGAGGTTATGTAAACAATTGAACTAAATTAGATACCAGTGCATTACAATGTGTATAAATATTTCCTGTACCAGATTTCAGTGCGTTTGGAGCATTAAATCGCGAGAAAGGTTTATTTCAAATTTTCTAATTCGCTTGGCCGCCATGTTTGTTTTGTATATAACCGGTTTTTTAAAGTCGTATAAATGGACTTCCAGTAGTGCCCTTTATCTCCGTACAAAACTTCAGGGAGATACCGCTAATAGTTTCAGAGATACAGAATGCCGGTGAAATATTTCGCACATTCGCCATCTTGTGGTTATGCAAACAAATGAACGAAGTTAGTTGTCGGTGCATTACAATGTATATAAACATATACTGTACCAAGTTCCATTGCGTTTGGTTGGATAAATCGCGAGAAACGTCTATTTAAAAGTCGCAACTTCGCTTGGCCGCCATGTTGGTTTTGTAGTTACCAGGTTTTCAAAGATCACATAAGTGAACTTATAGTAGTTCCCTTTATCACCATACATGATGTCAGGGTAATAACGGTAATCGTTTCGGAGATATTGAATGCTGGTGAAATATTGCGCACAGCCGCCATGTTGGATTGGTGAGTCGTAACAAAATTTGAAGGGCACGGTCGAGGTCGCCCGGAATAGTGCTATGAACTTACTGAGTTTCATTGAAATCGCTCCAGCCGTTTAGATTTTATTAGGGGGGGGACACACACACGAAGCACACACACACACACACACACACACACACGCACACACACACGGACAAAAGGTGATCTCATAAGCCTATTTTTTCAAAATTGAAAATAGGCTAAAAATCCCCGATTCTTGGATGTCACGGGTAATCTCGAGAACCACTGGATGGATTTTGATGCGGTTTTCACCATTCTGTAAAGGATATCTCGAGGAAAGATTCTGTAGAAAATAATTTATGTATGATCAAAGGAAGCCAATCAGTAACAATTTCAGTGAAAAAGTCGAAAACAAACTTGGCGTCCGTGCGCTTCTTGAGCTCACGCTGGGCGAACCGTTAAAAATATCAATATACTATGAGCGTAAGAATGGGTCAGCATGAAAAGTTCTACAAGAAAGTCCGCGAGAGCATATCTCTATCTTCAATACATCGCCCACTATAAGTGTTTTAGACTGGATAGAAGGGGCGCGTCATCCAGCCATCTCCCTCCGCGCGCTTGACCTTGCTTTGCCCTTGGTTTGCACTTGCCGATCGCGAGTAATTTGAAACAAGGTAAAGTATTATAAAGCAAGATAAGTATTATGCAGATACTTTTCTAACATGTGAAGAGTTTTCCGCTTCGAGCGAAGCGAGAAGTCTCCAGCCTTTCTAGCATTTTTCAGCATTTGTAGCATTTAAAATGATACAAAGTCTAGTCTTTCAGACTGACTGTCACTTTTTAACCTTAGTCTAACCCTAGAGTTCCTAATCTCTACTCTTCCTTCCATAACTAAGTTTGCTATTCCTGGGTATCTTATAATGTGTCCTACCAACCTATCTCTTCTCTTCGTGTGCACTCGCCACAAACATATCTCTTCGCTCACTCGTCCACTAATGTTCCATCTTCCTTCTCTGATCTTAATCATTCTCCTGTAACGCCATATTTAAAATGCTTCTATTCTCATCTTTTCTGCAGCGACAACAGACCAAGATTCACTTCCGTAGAGTGCCACGCTTCGGTCATAGGCTTCAACAATACTTTGTGAAAGCTAAATCTATATTAGATGATAACAGGTTTCTTCTTCGAATAGAGCAATATTCTCCATTTTAGGTCCGTATTGAATATGTTCACTAATAAAACAATTAATAATGTCCGTCTTTTCAATACAATGTTAATAATCGATTTTTACAACTGTGTACATGTTTCGTACATTCGTCTGTACTTCCTCAGCCCAAATATACATTAAAACATAAACAAATATGATGCACACTATCAAATACATACAATGAAAATATTCCATAGATAAAACAGTCTGTTTCATTTTATCCAGCAAACATATATGAATATAAATGTAAGAAAATCCTTTGCAAAATCATTTGTATGGAGTACACTGCTCTATGGAAGTGAAAGTTGGACTCTGGGTAGATTGGAAAAGAATCGACTTGAAGCTGCTGAAATGTGGATATGGTGGAAAATGACAAGAACGAGCTGGATGGAAAGAAAAACCAACCTGGAAGTCTTAGGGGAACTCAAAGAAGAGAGGAGATTAATGAAGGAAATGAGAATAGAAAAATAAAATTTATTGGACATGCCATCAGACACAACACCTTCATCGTTATCATTCTTCAAGGGAAAATGCTGGGACAGAAAGGAAGAGGACGGCCTAGTACGAAGTATTTGGAAGACATCAAGAATAGAAGTGATGTAACAATTGCATGGAACTGAAACGAACCGCCAACGACAGAAGAGTGTGGTTGCGTTAGCCTTTAGAATGTAATGATGTTGTTGAGACATTATTAGAATAGCGATTCTTATCAGCGTTGAACCTAAATATCTGCTCACCTTTATAGAAGCTGCTCGAGCTCAGAGCTCAGAGGAATATTCATCGCAGGGCACTATTCAGTACCTCAGAACCAGACGAACGTAAGTCCAAAAATGACGATTTTCAGATTATTACATCATTGTATGTAGAATTTTTTAGAAAAACCTTAAGGAGAAGAGATGGACGCTAGTAAATTAGCACACTTTTCTGGCTATAACAAGAGGAGGATTTTGAGCTATCAAACATTAAAATCGGTCCAGTAGAAGCCGAGATACGAGATGGAATGTTCTCGAACAATTTCTCGCTGAACTATAAAAGGCCACGTTGCTGAGCGGAGAGTCATCATATCTTCAGAGCATTTGCTCATGTTCAGATTTACGCTACGTGGAAGTGACAGTATACACGCCGAGATTCTGACGGTCGGAGGACTTAGTCGCCGTACCAGTGGTCAGCACGACTCAGTTTTTGTTTAAGTGGACGAACTTAACTTTTGGCAGCGAATGGACTTAGAATATTCACTGACTTTCAGGTCACTTATTCTATAGTCAGGTGATGGTAGTGTCTAAACCATTCACAGAAGTTAGCCTACAGAACGATGTATTTCTTGTGGTGACTATACATCAGGCACTACGAATTCAACAGGAGAAGTTTATTTCATTTTGTTCGTTTATGCAGCTAATAGGTGTTCCTATCTTAGCGTGCAAACGAAACCGCATTATTGGAACATGAGATTTATTCTCGAACCTACAGGAGTACTGTACCAGTCTGTGACTGAGCAACTTTTTGTCATGTTACACGGTACTAGTGATAACGGGAGTTATTTCGAAAGGATGACTGCGAATATCATCATGAGCCGCTAAACCTACTCGTAGGACTGGAAGGACATGGAGACGAACGAGGTATTTGGATACGGCAGATGGCCATGGGAAGACACTGTGGGAATAGTGTAAACCACAGGACACGCCCGTCAAATAAATCAAGAATGAAGTAAGACAACCATTGCATGTACTATCCACTAACCAGTAGTATTAGAGAATTCCATATTATTGAATAGTCACGATCAGAAATCAACCCACATTTTTCACCATAGCTAGATATTAGCTAGATCTTCGATTGTATTTGTTTGGATGACAAATGGAACTGCTGTCTGACAATTTATTTTTCGATCTAAGATTTTTGTGGACAGGCATTAGTTCATGTTTCGACATGAAATATTTCGATTATTCCAAGGGATATAAATATTTTTCGTTAATTCTGATTATGAGAACAGAAGTAATTGAGGCTTGGATTATTTAAATAATTTGATTTATTTAATAACAATAATAATAGAGTGTGAAGTGAATAAGTTAATAATAATATAATAATAATAATAATAATAATCAAGTGGGAAGTGAATAAATTAATAATATTTATAAATAATAACAACGTTATTTAAAGTTATAAATAATTAGGGAGTGATAATACCGAACATTAGGAATTAATTTCAAATTTGTTAATTGTTTATTGTGATTAAATAATTAATGCATTAAATAAAAATTAATAGGAGAAGTTGATAATAATAATTCTCAGATCAGACTTAAATATTTATTTATTTAAAAGAATAGGGCGATAATAATCATTTGACATTGATGATGCTTAAATATTTTTTTGTTGTGATGATAATAATAATGTGTGGATGAATTTAATTAGTTGGAAGGAATTAAATTAAATAACGTTGTTTGGAAGTTTAAATAAATTTAAATGAGTTTATGTATGAAGAGAATGATGTACACACATCAAAAAAAGTTTTGCATCACCTCGGTTCCCAGATCTCCGGCATATAGACGTTGACTGTGTATATTGTATCCAAGATACAGTCCCTTTGACTGTTCATAGATGTCACTAAAACTGCTCAAAGATGTAAACAACCATGCATGAGCAGGGCCTATTAGACGGAGGGGGTACGACAGCCGATCAGTTCCAGTCATTCCACCAGGACGAAGGTACGCTGCTCATGTTGTCTGTAGTTCTACCATGCCTAGAAGGTCAATACCGCAGTTCGATCGCGTCCGCATTGTTACTTTGTGTCAAGAAGGGCTCTCAACAAGGGAAGTTTCCAGGCGTCTCAGAGTGAACCAAAGCGATGTTGTTCGGACATGGAGGAGGTACAGAGATACAGGAACTGTCGATGACAGGCCTCGCTCAGGCCGCCCAAGGGCTATTACTGTAGTGGATGACCGCTACTTACGGATTGCCGCTCGGAGAAACCCTGACAGCAATGCCACCATGTTGAATAATGCGTTTCGTTCAGCCACAGGACGTCGTGTTTCAACTCAAACTGTGCGCAATAGGCTGCATGATGCGCAACTTCACTCCCGACTTCCATGGCGAGGTCCAGCTTTGCAACCCCGACACCATGCAGCGCGGTACAGATGGGCCCAACAACATGCTGAATGGACCCCATGGAATTGGCATCACGTTCTCTTCACCGATGAGTGTCGCATATGCCTTCAACCAGACAATCGTCGGAGACGTGTTTGGAGGCACCCTGGTCAGGCTGAACGTCTTAGACACACTGTCCAGCGAGTGCAGCAAGGTGGTGGTTCCCTGATGTTTTGGGGTGGCATTATGTGGGGCCGACGTACGCCACTGGTGGTCATGGAAGGCTCCGAAACGGCTTTACGATACCTGAATGACATCCTCCGACCCATAGTGCAACCATATCGGCAGAATATTGGAGAGGCATTTGTCTTCATGGGCGACAATTCTCGACCTCATCGTGCACATCTTGTGAATGCGTTCCTTCAAGATAACGACATCGCTCGACTACAGTGGCCAGCATGTTCGCCAGACATGAACCCTATCGAACATGCCTGGGATATGTTGAAAAGGGCTGTTTATGGACGTCTTGACCCACCAACCACTCTGAGAGATTTACGCCGAATTGTCGTTGAGGAGTGGGACAATTTGGACCAACAGTGTCTTGATGAACTTGTGGATAGTATGCCACGGCGAATACAGGCATGCATCAATGCAAGAGGACGTGCTACTGGGTATTAGAGGTAGTGGTGTGTACTGCAATCTGGACCACAAATGCTGAAAGTCTAGCTGTATGATGGTACAACATGCAATGTGTGGGTCTCATGAGCAATAAAACGAGCTGAAATGTTGTTTGTGTTGATCTCTATTCCCTTTGTATTTAACGGTTCCAGAACTCTTGGAACCGAGGTGATGCAAAACTTTTTTTGATGTGTGTATTAGATTTTTGAGCTCAGAATAATTTTTTTAAAAAGCACTTAAAAAGAAAGAAAGAAAGAAAGAAAGAAAGAAAGAAAGAAAGAAAGAAAGAAAGAAAGAAAAGAAAATCTATATATATATATATAAGAAAGTCGTGTTAGTTACACTATTTATAACTCAAGAACGGCTGACCCGATTTGGCTGAAAATTGGTGTGGAGGTAGCTTAGAACCAGGAGACGGACATAGGATACTTTTAATCCCGTGACATGACACAAAACGTCAAAGAGAATACAAGTCACTATTAAACGTAACGCAAATGACAGCTAAAATAAATTCATGAAGGAATGGCAAGGCAAGACGTTTCCATGCAACAGTAGCTCTTGACGAGACACGGCCGTCTGGATGCGAGTAGCGCTCTCCCCTACCGGTATAGAAAATGAGGCTCTTGACATGACATCCCGTTAGTTACTCAACGTAATTTGTATTCTCTTTGAATCATCATTAACAATGCCGCGACAAAGACGATCGATTCTTTCCCGATAAAGCAATAATGCAAGAAGGATACGAAACATTGCGAATGAAAGGACTGAAGAAGAACAAGAAATTGCACGTGAAGAGCGCCGCGTTAGTATGCTCGACTTCGTGCTTCTCAACCACAAGAGCAAAGCGAGGCAGCCAGTGAAACGGCTCGGTTGGCAATGCGAAATCGTCGGGCGAACAACAGAGATCAAGAAGTAAATAATTTTCGACGCACAAGAAGAGATTTATCAAGTGCTGTTTGAATCGAGCAGCGTTCCGATAAGATTGCATGCGTTCATAAACCATTCATCCGATTGCGATCCAATTTTCGTGAGTTGTTATAAACGCTTCCCGGATGGTTGTAGGCATAGTTAATCAAATTTACAATAGATAGCGCGCAAGTAGTTTAAACAAATGAGTGTTGGTGAAGCATTCTTATAGCCTACAATTCATCCAATTGACCAAATTTTGGTGAGTTGTTGTGCACACTCCCGGGAAAGTTATAGGCAAATTAAGTCGAATTTACAATAGATAGCGCGCGAGTAGCTTTAGCAAAATGGCGTGCGATTCGATCCAACAAAATCCCACATGCGTTTATATAGGCTACCATTCATCCCATTGCGATGAAACTTTTATGAGTTGTTGTGTACACGCAAGGGAAGTTTTTGAGTTAGTAAATCCATTTTACAATAGGTAGCGCACGAGTAGATTCAACAAATGAGCGATGGCACGTGAATTGTTTCAAAAAAGTTCCGTATGCGATCGTATACCATTCATCCCATTGCGATGAAACTTGGGTGAGATGTTGTGCACACTTTAGGGAAGATTCCTGGCTTAGTAAATCAACTTTACAATAGGTAGCGCACGAGAAGATTCAACAAATGAGCGGCGGCGACGTGCAAAGCATTTCAACTAAAGTCCCGTATGCGTTCATATACCATTCGTCCGATAGCGATGAAACTTGGGTGTGATGTTATGTACACTCCAGGGAAGATTTTGAGGTAGTAAATCCATTTTACAATAGGTAGCGCACGAGTAGATTCCATAAATGACCGACGGCATGCGAATCGTTTCAACAAAGTCCCGTTTGCGTTCATATTCCATTCGTCCGATAGCTATCAAACTTGGGTTAGATGTTGTGTACACTCCAGGGAAGGTTTCTGGCTTAGTACTGTCCCCGTTATCAGGATAGTAGGGTGTCAGATATCCGCCCCCCTCAATCGGATTGCCAATAATCAATCGCACCGGCACAGCTACATCAATGAAAATGGCACTGACAGATACTATCGAGATTAGAGCACAATAGTTAACAAGAAATTATTGTGGAACACACCAAAATATACGGGGGTTCATACTTACCTTTTAATTACCTCTTAAATTTATCTCGGGGATGGGTTGTCAACTGGATCACTTAAAGTATGCCCTCACAATAACCTCCACCATGATATTAACAAGATGTTCAGTAAAGAACATATAGCCTACTTTCTCCTAAATGCATGGGTATTGTTATAACTCTTTGTCCTTTTCAAGGAGTATGATTGAATGTTGGTTGTAGTAGCTTGTTGAAATACAACGTGCTATAGGGATATTAAACATGAATATGAGGTGCCCTTTGCTAGTGCTACCTCTGTACCAAATTTCGTTCAATTCGGTTTCACCGTGTTTGAATTGATAGGGGGAATCGATTTGCACACATACTTGGCCACCATCTGCAAACTATTGGGCTGATGTTCTTGCAGTTTGGTCTGAATATGTTTCCCACATAAAGATATGGTGTTGCAAAATTTGGTAGAAACTAGATTATTAGGTTGGTCGTAATTACATTTTAGCTTTTAACATTTGGGTGGCCGCGATTACGTTTCCGTCAAGATAGCGGTGATATAAAACATGACACTGAGGTGCCCTTTGCTAGTGCTACCTCTGTACCAAATTTCGTTCCATTCGGTTTCACCGTGTTCGAATTGATAAGGGGAATCGATTTTCACACAAAGATGGCTGCCATCCGCAAAATATTAGGCTGATGACCTATTAGTTTGGTCAAAGGATGCTCCCTCCATAAAGGTATGTTGTTGCTAAATTTGCTAGAGATCGGATGATTAGGCTAATCGTAATTTGATTTAAGCTTTGAACATTTCTGTGGCCGCCATTACGTTTCTGTCAATATGGCGGCGATATAAATCATGACACTAAGATGCCCTTTGCTAGTGCTATCTCTGTACCAAATTTCGTTCCATTCGGTTTCACCGTGCTTGAATTAATAGGGAGAATCGATTTTGACACAAAGATGGCCGCCATCCGCAAACTATTAGGCGAATGACCTATTAGTTTGGTCAAAGGATGCTCCCTCCATAAAGGTATGTAGTTTCAAAATTTGGTAGAGATCGGATGATTAGGTTAATCGTAATTTGATTTAAGCTTTGAACATTCGTGTGGCCGCCATTACGTTTCTGTCAAGATGGCGGCGATATAAAACATGACACTGAGGTGCCCTTTGATAGTGCTACCTCTGTACCAAATTTCGTTCCATTTGGTTTCACCGTGTTTGAATTAATAGGGGGAATTGATTTTCACACAAAGATGGCCGCCATCCGCAAACTATTAGGCTAATGACCTAGTTATTTGGTCAAAGGATGCTCCCTCCATAAAGGTATGTAGTTGCAAAATTTGGTAGAGATCGGATGATTAGGTTAATCGTAATTTGATTTAAGCTTTGAACATTCGTGTGGCCGCCATTACGTTTCTGTCAAGATGGCGGCGATATAAAACATGACACTGAGGTGCCCTTTGCTAGTGCTACCTCTGTACCAAATTTCGTTCCATTTGGTTTCACCGTGTTTGAATTAATAGGGGGAATTGATTTTCACACAAAGATGGCCGCCATCCGCAAACTATTAGGCTAATGACCTAGTTATTTCGTCAAAGGATGCTTCCTCTATAAAGGTATGTTGTTGCAAAATTTGGTAGAGATCGGACGATTAGGTTAATCGTAATTTGATTTAAGCTTTGAACATTTGTGAGGCCGCCATTACGTTTCCGTCAAGATGGCGGCGATATAAACCATGACACTGAGGTGCCTTTTGTTAGTACTACCTCTGTACCAAATTTCGTTCCATTCGGATGCACCGTGTTCGAATTAATAGGGGGAAACGATTTTCACACAAAGATGGCCGCCATCCGCAAACTATTACGCTGATGACTTACTAGTTTGGTCAAAGGATGCTCCCCCCATAAAGGTATGTTGTTGCAAAATTTGGTAGAGATCGGATGATTAGGTTAGTCGTAATTTGATTTAAGCTTTGAACATTTGTGTGGCCGCCATTACGTTTCCGTCAAGATGGCGGCGATATAAAACATGACATTGAGGTGTCCTTTGCTAGTGCTACCTTTGTACCAAATTTCGTTCAATTCGCATTCACCGTGTTCGAATTGATAGGGGGGGACAGACATTCAGAGTACACAGACACACACACACACAGACACACAGACACACACACACACACAGACTCACACACACACATACACACACACAGACAGACACACTTTTTTCGCCCTGTGTTGATCTCATAAGTCTACTTTCATTTTTTGCAAAAATCGAAAGTAGGCTAAAAATGAACCATAACGAAAACGAGAAACTTTAAACTGCACAATAATTTATTTCACATAAAGAATGAATTTAACAAAAATAAAACAACAAAATCCACGTGGCAATCAGAAGTCATTGTCCACATAACTATGTCCTCCTGTAGAACTTGTATACTCTACATACAATGTTTCAGCTTTCTCAAGCTCAAAATAACGTAAAATTAATAATGCACTTGGAATGGAAACGGGATTTGGGACGAGACACATATAGCAATTGTTTTGCGTGTTTATATACTTCACATTTTATTTATAGCCACAAGGCTATTATGGAGACGTCCTTGGCCTCTATCATACAGTTGTCCGGGCCAGCTGCAATGCACCTGCATCGTCAAAGTGGACACACCTGTCCGTTCAACCCTAGCATAAGCGAGTTACATCAGAGCTTAGCTCTCCTTTCAAAACACGTTAAATGTCCACATCTCAACTGAAATATTATCACGCAAATCTTTTTAAATGCTCCATTCAAACACCAGTGGATTGCTCCAACAATCCCAAATCATGTTTAATTGTTCAATCCACTTGTTTAATTAGCGTTGTTTAGAGTATAATAACAAAACTCTAAATGTTAATAACAAAAGTTCATTAATTATTTATAACAATAATAAATTGTTTATAATAATGTCAAACGACAATTGGAAATTTTATACACGCCTCTATTAATCCCTTTCATTACAAATTGTTATCAAAGATATTTACAAAATTATTTACAATATTAATATTGTTTATATTATTTATACAAGAAATACATTAAACCACACGTTTATCCGGTTGATAATTACTCAAATTGTGTTGATATAATCGACCAATGAAGGTTAGTTATATTTAAATGTCAAATTCAGGTTTAATAAGGTTTAATAATTATTATTAATATTTGTGACGGTAACCTCCATTCAAAATCTTCATCTCAAATTATTTAACACTCTTGTTAACTTTAACAGTATTTTCACATGAATAACTTTCAAAGAACCAGGACAATACATTCAGCGGAAAAATACTTCGCTCAAAACGCACAAAATTGCTCAACAATAGGCCCAGAATTCATCATATATCTTCATATATATGGCATCAAAATCTTCCAAATTACATACAAAAACCTCCACTCATAAATTCAACAAATTCATGTATTACTGTGGGAACCTCCTTCATTATTCAAGGGCATTACTCATCAGCGACTTTTACAGGTCCACTGAACTAACGATTATACATCCATTGTTCCTCTTCAAAAATTCTTATATTCATCAATTGTATTAATGTCTGTTATTATTTAACCTTCGTGGGTTTCATTCATGAATCGATATGAAGTAAAAATTTGCCAATCACAAATAAATTTTATAGCAAATACGATTAGACACTCCTCCCTGGTCTATCAAAATTTAGATTAATATCTTCAAAGTATCGCAGTATAAAAATACTATCTTCAATCAAAGTTCATCTAAACTGCATAAATAGTCGAATAGAATACCATTAGACTGTGGAATGCAAACATTATTGTTCCAATCTATAATTGGGAAAACTTCCTATCAAACGTTCATTACAATAGTGTATTCAAAAAATCGTAATCAAAGTTCATTTTTCATAAAATTGTCTATAATGCAATGATAAATGTCTATGTTGCAATCATGTTCATAAGACGACTAGTATTTCAAAGATCGTCGATAACGTATTAGATTTTAACGCTCTAAAATCATTTAATTATTCTTCTTTCTTGAGGATGACAGAAAATTGGTCAAAGTAATTTACTGAATAGAATTACTTTAATAATATGACACGCTGTCTGAATTCAAATCTGCCATAGAAATCGTTAACTTTACAGTCAAATCGTGACTACAAAAATATGCAAATTGTTGAAAGAATCTAAATTATCAGTCTCAACTGATCCAAAATTATTTAAGTATGCCCATGACATAACAATGTCTCAACAAATCGTAGAAAAAGGCATAAATCATCGAAGTGTACTGAGTACAGAAATGTCAATCAAGAAAATGGGGCAAAAGAAAGGACAAAAATATGGGAAAAACGGTTGCTCAGATATCGCTACATGACTCAAATAATACAAGAAACGTTCACGACTACCTTATCTGTTGATTGAAGTTCTAGAGGAAAGTTTTCAAAGAAAACTGCTGTTGGTTCAATTTCACCAGCGTGAAGATGTCCTCCGACCTCGAACCTGGAATCAGCGTCCTCGGAGAATCGAACTGCTTCCTCCTCCGGAAATTGCACTGCTCCATGTATCCGAAAGACATCCTTCTGGCATAACTCTTCTTTATGAGCCGGGTCCACCCTGGCCTCTCTTGAAAGTTCCCTGTAGTTCCAGTCGTAATTCGCCATGAAGTTTATTGCAGTTATTTCCGCAGAAATATTCATAATCGTGGAGTATGATGATATTTCCACTGTCATTTGATATAATTCAGCGATGGATTCACGATGCATGAGTGTAGTTGGATGTTCACTACATGCTCGCTTTTGTAGAATGACGATTAACGAAGTTCCATGCTGTTACTTCACTCCATCGATATATGTCCCAATTGCATTAAAGCCTTAGCCTTCCATCTCAACTTCTGTTATAATCATTGAAAGCACTGCAAGATTATAATGTTCCATAATAGAATGTATCGTTGTATTACCAAACGTATTCTCCAATATCACGGTTGCGATGCACGTGTCAGCCGTAGTGTATAATGTAGAATTTTAAAAGTGATTCTCAGGTGGCGAGAAAATCACTTTTGTCTGCAGCCTTAAAGTGTCAATATCTTTCAAAGTATAACTGTGAAATTGTTCAAATGTTCTACACACCTCAATGTTGTACTGCCCAATTGAATTATAATAAAGGCAGAAGTTAACTCTTTATATCTTATCTCGTAGAAACGTTAATGTGAGCGTTACAACTTCACCTAGTTTCGAACAGCGTAAAATGGAACTGCTCCATGTTCGTTCGATGCGCCGGACTTTAACCACACGCTAAAGACAACTTGCTTCACTTATTCACTCGACAATGACTATCTGACATCAGAAATATATATGCGTTATCAGCGGTATGAGAGATATGAGAGATATGAGAGCTCCTCTCTCCTGTGCACGACCTTTTATCAACTTCTTAAGGGGCGTATCCATCCCTTCCATAGTTCGTTCCTCCGTCATTGCTAGAAGTTTTAACTTTGGCTATACTTGACGGATTTTCAAATTTCAAAAACTCAAAATTAATTTCTTCAAAATTCCAAATCAATGCCATAACTGAAAATAGATTTCCACAAATCTGCATGCCAAAAGCAATCAAATATCGTAGTTTCAGCAATCTCCGTCTTCCTTCCAAACTATCGTTCATTGGTTCGAGTCTCTCCTCCAATAGCGTAACTTCTTCCTTAGCACAATACCTTGTTTCCTGCGACTGCGTCGTAAATCTCAGATCTTTCTCGAACAAACTCATGACGTCACCAAGAATCTCAGCTCCACCAGCCTACTTGCATGAAATCTGCGTCATCCGTGCCTACGTCATGAATATCCACGTCACAACTATGACATTCATAACTTTATTCATATTTGCCAATACAGCCATCGTGGTCTCAATATAATTCAATTTACGGGGGCATTCTCCCTTCACCACGTTTTAAAAACAGTTGCAAATTGTTTTTAAACTCTGTGTTATAAATATCTCAATTCACTTGAACACGAAATTGAATTATAATTGGCTTACTCTTGGATAATATTTCTTCAAGTTCCCAGCATTGAACTTGCCATAAACGACATTATTCTCATCATCGTAGAGTTCATAACAGTTGTTTCCATAGGCATTCGTAATTCTGAACGGACCCATGAACACTATTCCAAACTTGGGATAGATTTTCTTACCCACGTCAGCCTTGACAGGTCTGCGTAATAATACCAGATTTCCAATTTCTAAGGGAGCACCAAAACGTTTTCCAGCTACTCTTTTCAGTCGTTTTTCTGCTGCTTTCTGGAGTTGTTCTTTCGCTCTGTCTATTCTCTGCTGCCTTCCTAGGTCGGGATCTCTAGGAACGTGGTTAAAAAGATTGTCCCACGGCCTTTCTGGGTTTCTTCCTAGATGAAGTCTCATTGGCACCTCTCCTGTGCTCTCCTGCACTGTAGAATTTAAACATTCCTCAATAAGGGGTACAAATCTCACCCAACCAGAATGATCATTCGGACAGAAAATTCGACAGAATTTCGAAAATTCAGCCATATATCGTTCTGAAGAATTCGATTCCGGATATCGCACGCTTGAAAATATGTGCTTAATACCAAGCCTTTCCATATCTGCAGCAAATTCTAAGGATGTAAACTGAGCTCCATGATCCGAAAGAAGATACTCTGGTTTACCAGCTTTTGGAAACACAGCATGTTCCAGTCTGCTTACAACGTTCCTCGTGTTAGCTTTTTGCATGGGACTCATTGTAACAAATTTTGAGAAGACATCCACGGTAACCAACAGATACTGATTACCCTGGTATCCCTTCGGACAAGGACCAAATATGTCTGTCGCCATGAGTTCATTTGGTTTAGAGGGAATCATAGCCTTAGGTTTTCCTTTTAATAGAGCGGAAGCATACTTTGCACTTTGACATTTATCACATGAACGAATGACATTAGCAATGCCGGAACGCATGTTAGTCCAAATAAACCTCTCTTTAAGAGTATCAAGAATTTTATCTAAACCCGCATGTCCAGTTGCGTGATGAGCTACCCACACTAAATTGACAACAAGTTTAGGTGGCACGACTATTCGGAGCTTTGTATGCGCAGAGTCAGCATACTTACATATGATGTCTCCACTCAAGACAAAGTGTCGTGAATCACTCTGTGTAGCTGCATAGTCAACATCAGTATTGTCCATGTAACCCTTAAGGAACCTGTACATTTTCCTGATTGGAGCGTGTCTCTTCTGTGACACACCGATTCGGGCTAACCTCCTAACGGTCTCTTGATCTTGCTGCTCCAATTGTACATGGTGTATCTGCACATTTTTGATAGGGTTACGTGATAAAGCATCAGCCAGTAAGTTATCTTTCCCAGGCTGATGGACGATAGTGGCGTTAAACTGTTGGGAGAACAAAGCCCAACGAGTCAATCTATCACTAGACATGTCAGTTTGCAGCATAAACTGATGTGCTTTGTGATCTGTAATAATGATAATCTTATGTCCCAGCAACATTTTTTTCCAAGCTTGCAAAGCTGTTACAAAAGCTAACGCTTCTAGTTCTGTCGTAAAGTAGTTTTCCTCGTGTTTCTTTAACTTTCGACTAGTGAACGCAATGTAGTGCTTGTTGCCTGCCTCGTCTTTTTGGTATAAGACTGCACTAATGCCTATTCTTGATGCATCAGACTCTATATAGAACACCTTCTCAAAGTCTGGGTACTCCAGTTTGACGTTGTTTCTGAGCATCTCCTTCGCCTTCTCAAAAGCCTCGTCTGCTGCGGTACTCCATTTCCATCTATTATTCTTCTTGAGTAAATCATACAGAGGAGCCATAATTTCAGAGTATCTCGGACAGTGGCTGCTAATAAATTGGCATGCGCCTACAAATTCTCTGACTTGTTTCACCTTAGTTGGCTTTGGGAACCTAGTGATCGCATCTACTTTCTGCATGTTTGGATGATATCCATCCTTATCAATGGTATGCCCCAAGTAATTGATCTCCTTCTTCAAGAATTGACATTTTCCAAAATTGACCTTGATATTGGCCTCCCTTAAATTTTCAAACAACTTTCTCAAGTGCACTAAATGTTCTGCGGCGTTGGGTGAAGATACAATTAAATCGTCAATGTAGCAGATTACATTCTCCTTTACTTCGTCAGTGAGCTTGCTATCAAGTGCTCGAATAAGTGCTGGTCCACTGTTGACCATTCCAAAAGGCATTCTCACAAAGACCCATGACGTCTGGTCAAATAGGAATCCAGTGTACTGCATACTTTCTTCTTCCAGTTGAACTTGGTAAAACGAAGATGTCAAGTCAAGAACACTGAAACATGCTCTCCCTTTGAACTTTCTAAGCAGATCTCTAATCTTAGGTGGTCGGTCATTTTCTGGAAGAATCTTCAAGTTGATGGTCCGAGCATTGAGACAAAGACGTATCTGACCATTACTTTTCTTGACTACAGTGATGGGGTTTATGTAAGACGACGCCTGTTTTTTAATAATCCCGTCTACCTCCATTTTTCTGATCAACCCTCGTACTTCTTGATAGTATTTCTCAGGTATGGGGTATATTCTCTTTTGGTAAGGGGTTTCATCGGTCAGCCTTATCTTATACTTATAGTCTTTAATCAATCCAGGCTTATCATCAAAAATATCTTGGAATTCCTTTATCAAATCCTCAAATTCTCCCTGAATTTCTTCAAATCCTTCAGTTTTTCTACTGGGTATTTCTGATATATTCTCCACTTCATTAATAATGGTATTTAAAATTTCTTCCCTAAGGTCTATCTCCAGACTGTTTTTCACGTCCTGTTCTTCAATCTCTTCTGTGATCATGTACCCATCATTAAAGCTAATACTCCTATTCTTCATATCAATAATGGCTCCAACCTTCGATATAAAATCGATTCCTAGCACAATATCGAAATGGATCTTGTTAACCACAATAAAGATCTGTTCATAATTCCTTCCATTAATTTCAAAGTTCAACAGCACTTGGATCTTGCATTTCACTGCCTTGTCTTGGAAAATTCCTCTCACTTTGACGGTAGAAACAGGTAAAACTGTCATGTTTTCTCCTTTTAACAGACTTTGATAGCATTCATCAGAAATGATTGAAATAATTGCGCCGGTATCCATAAGAGCTTTATACTGTTGGCCATCTATCAGTACAGAAATAATAGGTAAGGCACATGGTCTTTCCTCTTTGACGATTCCCCTCTCTTCTAATAAATCCTCATCAGTTACTTCGTAAATTTCATTAATGGTAATTAGGTGTGGTGTGGCAATGTATTCATAGTTTCTCACTGTCGTTGAGAAATCGGCGTTTTTTTTGTGTTACAAATCTCAAAGTTCCCCTGCTGACTTGTAGAAGGACCAGGATCGATCACTACATCCTGTCTTTTCTTTTGATTTTCAGCTTCCTTCTCTCGTAATTCCTTCAGATACTGCTGACTTTCTTTCTCTCTCTCTTGATACTTGTCGGGTGTCATAACCTGACCTTGAGAATTCTGATTCTGGTTCTGATACTGGTTATTTCGATTGTAGTTTCTATTATAACCATTGTTATAGTATCTACCTCTTCCGTTGTTGTAATTCCCTCTATTATTATTCCAGCCTCGTCTTTGCTGATATGGACGGTAACCTTGGGATCTGTTGTTGCGGAAATAATTATTCCTGTGAGGACCTACATTTTCAGTTTTTTTTTCATCAGGCTTATCAGTTTGCTGCACTTGATCCATGAAGACTGTATTAACGTCTTTGAATTCGTGCCTCTGACCTTTTTGTACCAAATTTGGCATTGGACTCGTGTAGTCAAGCCTTCTCAATAATTCGTCCATACTGGTCAAATCTCTGATATTTGACGATATGATCAGTCTTCTTACTTCCACAGGTAGCATACGTGAAATCGCATCTATCAACTGCTCTGTTGACAATGGGGGTTGCAAAAATCTCAAGCGTGATAACTGACTCGTGAAGAAATCAGCGTACCGTGTTGGAAGAGTACCTGAATACTTCCTCGAGTATACCTCAGCTCTTAATGAATTCTGAGCTTCTATTGACCAGAATCGTTTTATCAGTGCCTCTGCAAATTCGTCAAAATTGCTGAAAGTGTACCGAAATGCTCTAAACCATTCGAGGGGTCCTCCAGCTAGAAATCTTTCTACGATTCTCATCTCTCTCTCTCTAGGAATGTGGGCTTCTATGAAATAGTCTTTAAGATTCCTGATATATTCGATCGGTGTGAGACTATCAGTGTTGCTAAATTTTTGAGGTTTGTCTTCAAAATTCCGGATGACTGTCACATTTCTCGGATATGAATCCATATAATGTTTCCCACTATCACGATACTTCCATTCAGGTTCAATATTCCTATCCTCTTCTTCTTCCCTGAATCTGGATATACGTTCCTCAGGACTAATATCTCTCTCTTCTGTAGCGAGGTTACATCTTCTCACGTAATTTCTATCCTCTTCACCAGTCAATCCTTCAGTATCCTTGTCTGTGATTTCCGTGATGACTTTCCTAATCAACTCTTCCTTATAGGTTTCCATCATGCTAGCTTCTCCTAGTTTCAAATTCTGCAGTTTGCTCGTAGTTTCATTAACATCAGAGACAACCTTATGAATTTGTTCCTCTGACGCAGTTTTTAATGCTTGCACGTCCTGACCTATTTGAGTTCTATCCTCTACCTGCTTTTCGGATAGCGAATCCATCCTTACATTCAAGTCTTTCCTGATCTGAACTACTTCATTATTTATGTCTACTTGTGTACTGGCAAGTTTTCTTTCAATTCGCTCCTGAATCTGATCGACATGTTCCCCACTTGACCTGTTCCATTCATCTTTCCAAACCGTTACATTTGCAGTTAACATTTCCGCGATATCTACTTCAATGTCTTCCTTAAGTAAACGATTGTGATCTAATACTTGGGTTCTCATGACCTCTACATCGTATTTTAAACCAGCTAAGGAAGCTGTTGTCCTAACAGACTCGTCAACTAATCGAGTTGTTAATGCACTAATGTTACGAGTAAAAAGCGTTTTTGAAGTTTCAATTTCTTCCCTAACTTTGTTAACATCAGTCTGAACTTTAGCAATGTCTACAAAAACAGTATTGACTTCTACTTTTATCTTATTGATATCGCTTTGCATATCATTAACATCTGAATGAATATTATTGATGTCAACTTGAACATTTGACACATCAGTTCGAGCATTTCTAACCTCTCTTTGAACTTCCTTTACTTTGTCTTGTACAGTAGCAACATCATTCCTAACAACAATTACTTCAGCTCTAGCACATGAAATATCACCCCGGACATTGACAACATCAAGATTCAACATAGTAAGATCTTTCTGTGCCTTAGAAACATCATTTTTAACATCAGACACATCTTTATGCACATTGGATAAATCTTTATGGACATTTGACACGTCTGTGCGCATGTCAGTTACAGCATTCTCGATTCCCTGGGTATTGGTCTGTAAACGCCACACATTATTTTCTAAGTTTGCAGAACTGGTCTGAAGAACTTTCAGATTTTCATCCAGCATCTGCTTTACACTTTCATTCATGCTAGCTTTCATCTCCCTCGCACTTTCATCTAGCCTAATAGACATATTACTAGAATTCTCCTCCATTCGACTAGTATTCCTAGCTTCCATCTCCCTCATGCTTTCATTCATGCTAGCTTTCATTTCTCTCGCACTTTCATCCAGCCTATTAGACAAATTAGCCGACAAACTGTTGGACATCTCCTCCAACATTTTCTTAATACTTTCATCTGCCATTTCAATAATATTTCAATAATAAACTGCTTTAGGGACATACATCAAACAGAGCAAAATAACAACATCTGAGCAACATTTTTCACCATATATAAATTTGAGCAATTTTCTGTCTTAAATCTAACTTACCTTATAATTAACCTTCGTAGACACTTCATGTTGAAATAAACTCAAGCACATGTTCAAGTTTCTTTGGTTCATTTTAAAATATCCTAACACAAATAATTTACATTTACAATCCAAATAGTTTAATTTTATCTTTAATATGACTACCCATGTCATAAGCCGGTCAAATAAAATAAGACTCCAGATCATAGGCGATTTTTCTAAGTTTCCAGCCTATTTAACCTCTTTCAAGTTGTATAAGATCTGATCTTTCCTGAGTGTAATTTTCCTAATACAACAAAACATTTAATCCCTATATAATCACACTCTCAAATTCTACAATTGGCTAAGACATCTAACAAAGAATCAACATCTTTATTTGAGTCTTCATAATCCCTTTGACATCGATAACTTGGTAATCCAATGTTATTCGAACACTCCACAAAAATTGCGGTGTCAATTCTACTGCAATAACTTGGTAATCCAATGTTATTCAGTCGATCGATCCCCACGTTTTAGGGTCGCCAATCCTACTGTCCCCGTTATCAGGATAGTAGGCTGTCAGATATCCGCCCCCCTCAATCGGATTGCCAATAATCAATCGCACCGGCACAGCTACATCAATGAAAATGGCACTGACAGATACTATCGAGATTAGAGCACAATAGTTAACAAGAAATTATTGTGGAACACACCAAAATATACGGGGGTTCATACTTACCTTTTACTTACTTCTTAAATTTATCTCGGGGATGGGTTGTCAACTGGATCACTTAAAGTATGCCCTCACAATAACCTCCACCATGATATTAAAAATGAACCATAACGAAAACGAGAAACTTTAAACTGCTCAATAATTTATTTCACATAAAGAATGAATTTAACAAAAATAAAACAACAAAATCCACGTGGCAATCAGAAGTCATTGTCCACATAACTATGTCCTCCTGTAGAACTTGTATACTCTACATACAATGTTTCAGCTTTCTCAAGCTCAAAATAACGTAAAATTAATAATGCACTTGGAATGGAAACGGGATTTGGGACGAGACACATATAGCAATTGTTTTGCGTGTTTATATACTTCACATTTTATTTATAGCCACAAGGCTATTATGGAGACGTCCTTGGCCTCTATCATACAGTTGTCCGGGCCAGCTGCAATGCACCTGCATCGTCAAAGTGGACACACCTGTCCGTTCAACCCTAGCATAAGCGAGTTACATCAGAGCTTAGCTCTCCTTTCAAAACACGTTAAATGTCCACATCTCAACTGAAATATTATCACGCAAATCTTTTTAAATGCTCCATTCAAACACCAGTGGATTACTCCAACAATCCCAAATCATGTTTAATTGTTCAATCCACTTGTTTAATTAGCGTTGTTTAGAGTATAATAACAAAACTCTAAATGTTAATAACAAAAGTTCATTAATTATTTATAACAATAATAAATTGTTTATAATAATGTCAAACGACAATTGGAAATTTTATACACGCCTCTATTAATCCCTTTCATTACAAATTGTTATCAAAGATATTTACAAAATTATTTACACTATTAATATTGTTTATATTATTTATACAAGAAATACATTAAACCACACGTTTATCCGGTTGATAATTACTCAAATTGTGTTGATATAATCGACCAATGAAGGTTAGTTATATTTAAATGTCAAATTCAGGTTTAATAAGGTTTAATAATTATTATTAATATTTGTGACGGTAACCTCCATTCAAAATCTTCATCTCAAATTATTTAACACTCTTGTTAACTTTAACAGTATTTTCACATGAATAACTTTCAAAGAACCAGGACAATACATTCAGCGGAAAAATACTTCGCTCAAAACGCACAAAATTGCTCAACAATAGGCCCAGAATTCATCATATATCTTCATATATATGGCATCAAAATCTTCCAAATTACATACAAAAACCTCCACTCATAAATTCAACAAATTCATGTATTACTGTGGGAACCTCCTTCATTATTCAAGGGCATTACTCATCAGCGACTTTTACAGGTCCACTGAACTAACGATTATACATCCATTGTTCCTCTTCAAAAATTCTTATATTCATCAATTGTATTAATGTCTGTTATTATTTAACCTTCGTGGGTTTCATTCATGAATCGATATGAAGTAAAAATTTGCCAATCACAAATAAATTTAATAGCAAATACGATTAGACACTCCTCCCTGGTCTATCAAAATTGAGATTAATATCTTCAAAGTATCGCAGTATAAAAATACTATCTTCAATCAAAGTTCATCTAAACTGCATAAATAATCGAATAGAATACCATTAGACTGTGGAATGCAAACATTATTGTTCCAATCTATAATTGGGAAAACTTCCTATCAAACGTTCATTACAATAGTGTATTCAATAAATCGTAATCAAAGTTCATTTTTCATAAAATTGTCTATAATGCAATGATAAATGTCTATGTTGCAATTATGTTCATAAGACGACTAGTATTTCAAAGATCGTCGATAACGTATTAGATTTTAACGCTCTAAAATCATTTAATTATTCTTCTTTCTTGAGGATGACAGAAAATTGGTCAAAGTAATTTACTGAATAGAATTACTTTAATAAAATGACACGCTGTCTGAATTCAAATCTGCCATAGAAATCGTTAACTTTACAGTCAAATCGTGACTACAAAAATATGCAAATTATTGAAAGAATCTAAATTATCAGTCTCAACTGATCCAAAATTATTTAGGTATGCCCATGACATAACAATGTCTCAACAAATCGTAGAAAAAGGCATAAATCATCGAAGTGTACTGAGTACAGAAATGTCAATCAAGAAAATGGGGCAAAAGAAAGGACAAAAATATGGGAAAAATGGTTGCTCAGATATCGCTACATGACTCAAATAATACAAGAAACGTTCACGACTACCTTATCTGTTGATTGAAGTTCTAGAGGAAAGTTTTCAAAGAAAACTGCTGTTGGTTCCATTTCACCAGCGTGAAGATGTGCTCCGACCTCGAACCTGGAATCAGCGTCCTCGGAGAATCGAACTGCTTCCTCCTCCGGAAATTGCACTGCTCCATGTATCCGAAAGACATCCTTCTGGCAAAACTCTTCTTTATGAGCCGGGTCCACCCTGGCCTCTCTTGAAAGTTCCCAGAAGTTCCAGTCGTAATTCGCCATGAAGTTTATTGCAGTTATTTCCGCAGAAATATTCATAATCGTGGAGTATGATGATATTTCCACTGTCATTTGATATAATTCAGCGATGGATTCACGATGCATGAGTGTAGTTGGATGTTCACTACATGCTCGCTTTTGTAGAATGACGATTAACGAAGTTCCATGCTGTTACTTCACTCCATCGATATATGTCCCAATTACATTATAGCCTTAGCCTTCCATCTCAACTTCTGTTATAATCATTGAAAGCACTGCAAGATTATAATGTTCCATAATAGAATGTATCGTTGTATTACCAAACGTATTCTCCAATATCACGGTTGCGATGCACGTGTCAGCCGTAGTGTATAATGTAGAATTTTAAAAGTGATTCTCAGGTGGCGAGAAAATCACTTTTGTCTGCAGCCTTAAAGTGTCAATATCTTTCAAAGTATAACTGTGAAATTGTTCAAATGTTCTACACACCTCAATGTTGTACTGCCCAATTGAATTATAATAAAGGCAGAAGTTAACTCTTTATATCTTATCTCGTAGAAACGTTAATGTGAGCGTTACAACTTCACCTAGTTTCGAACAGCGTAAAATGGAACTGCTCCGTGTTCGTTCGATGCGCCGGACTTTAACCACACGCTAAAGACAACTTGCTTCACTTATTCACTCGACAATGACTATCTGACATCAGAAATATATATGCGTTATCAGCGGTATGAGAGATATGAGAGATATGAGAGCTCCTCTCTCCTGTGCACGACCTTTTATCAACTTCTTAAGGGGCGTATCCATCCCTTCCATAGTTCGTTCCTCCGTCATTGCTAGAAGTTTTAACTTTGGCTATACTTGACGGATTTTCAAATTTCAAAAACTCAAAATTAATTTCTTCAAAATTCCAAATCAATGCCATAACTGAAAATAGATTTCCACAAATCTGCATGCCAAAAGCAATCAAATATCGTAGTTTCAGCAATCTCCGTCTTCCTTCCAAACTATCGTTCATTGGTTCGAGTCTCTCCTCCAATAGCGTAACTTCTTCCTTAGCACAATACCTTGTTTCCTGCGACTGCGTCGTAAATCTCAGATCTTTCTCGAACAAACTCATGACGTCACCAAGAATCTCAGCTCCACCAGCCTACTTGCATGAAATCTGCGTCATCCGTGCCTACGTCATGAATATCCACGTCACAACTATGACATTCATAACTTTATTCATATTTGCCAATACAGCCATCGTGGTCTCAATATAATTCAATTTACGGGGGCAGTTCATGCATTTTACAATAGGTAGCGCACGAGTAGATTCAATATATGACCGACGGCATGCGAATCGTTTCAACAAAGTCCCGTTTGCGTTCATATACCATTCATCCGATTGCTTTGAAATTTTGATGAGCTGTTGTGTACACGCCAGGGAAGTTTTGAGTTAGTAAATCCATTTTACACTAGGAAGCGCACGAGTAGATTCAACAAATGAGCGACGGTACGCCAATTGTTTCAACCAAGTCCCGTATGCGTTCATATACCATTTATACGATTGCGATGAAACTTTGGTGAATCGTTGAGTACACTCCAGGGAAGTTTTCTGGCTTAGTAAATCCATTTTACAATAGGTAACGTACGAGTAGATTCAACAAATCAGTGACGGCACGCGAATCGTTTCAAAAAAATCCCGTATGCGTTCGTATGTGATTCATCCGATTGCGATAAAAATTGATGAGTTGTTGTGTTCATGCCAGGGAACGATTTGAGTCAGGTTTTTTTTAGCGTACGGCTTTTAGTGCCGGGAGTTTCCGAGGACATGTTCGGCTCGCCAGTTTTTTGCTGCTAGATTCAACAAATGAGTGACAGCGCACAAATCTTTTAAACAAAATTCCGTATGCGTTCATATGCCATTTATCGGATTGCGATGAAACATTGGTGAGTTGTTGTGCACGCTCCCACACATGTTTCTAAATTAGTTCAATCATTTTACGATAGTTTAGAGGCACTTAACGGATATTGAAAAGCGTATTGTGTATCCAAAAGCACTTCAAGAAATAAAATTACAACGCCAAAACTTTCTTTGATTGGCATTGCAACGCATGCCGGGTACAGCTAGTATTCAGATAAAAAAGAAGGGAACAGCAGGTATTTAATGTATAAAATAGGGAGAATTTATGTAAATGGGAGGCAAGGAGATATTGACCAGAATTTATTTAATTGGTAAAATAATACTGAAGAACCACAGTCTAGTAATTGACAGAATATTACAAGAAAAAATACAAGTAGTTCCGTGAAGAACTATACAGCCTATTTTCATATATCCTTCTCATCTTAATTGCCTCTATCAACGTACAAAATTTCTGTTTGATTGTTGTGATATCGAGAACCTTCTAAATATTTCAGATGGCCGCCAGGTTGGATTTTTTCTTATGTACTATTACATGAAGATTATTGTGTACGTGTGGTATTCAGACGTCAATCGCATGATTAGGACACAAGAAGTAACAAGAAGTTCCGTGAAGAACTATACAGCCTACTTTTCATGCCAATGATTATTCTACAGTATATGAACCTATCTAGAATAATGACGAAATTAAGTTGGTAATATCGAAATATCTAATTAGTTCAAAATATACCTGGTATAATGTAGCCTAATAGAGCACTACAGTTGGCAGCCCAGGTGACTGAATATATTCTTAGTTCCACCTCTTAAGGTACAGAATACAAAATTTGGTTGAAGTCCAATGGACGTTACACGCAGTTAGACACTGGATCTATCAGCACGCGTAAAAGCATGTTGCCAACAATACCATGCGTGTGCTGGTCAGAAATAATCTGAATTATTATGATATCCTGTTGTGCCAATTTTGGATGAAATCCATTTGTTAGTATAGAAGTTACATGTATTTAAAAATGGGTACTATCAGCAGGCTTATAATCATGTTGGTAGAACTGACGTATATAAGTTACTCCAAATTAATCTAAAATATCAGAATATACGTGTGCATAGTTTAAAGCTGTTGGCTTGCATACTTTCTGATATATTGGTATTTGGATTTAAACAAGATGTTCGGGAAAGAACATATAGCCTACTTTCTCCGAAATGTATGGGTATAGTTATAACTCTCTGTCCTTATCATCTCCTAATTTCTTCCTATTTGAAGTGCAAATTGGCACACAGGATTTGAACAGTGGCGTTCAAACCATAGTTTATAATTTACCCCAGCATTTTGCAATTTCATCAGCAAACACTCCAAACACCGACTACTTACAATAATTGAAACTTCGTTGCTCTAATAAGGCCCATCTACAATGCGCAGTCGGCAGTCCGTAGTTGGTAGTCCTCGGTCGGCAGTCGCGATCGACTCCGTGTATACTATAGGCACCATACACAACATGAAGTTGCAGTTGGTAGCTGGCAGTTGGCAGTCGAGAATTTTATCCTTGACTGCCAACTACCCGACTGCAGCAATGTAATAGCCAATCAGAGCAGATCAGAAACTGACGTCACGTTGTTGTTCTGTGTCGTGTACGAATGATATAGAACTAAGTGAAGTAACTTCGCAACCCGTAAATTTATAGGCTAATCTTAAATACACGGTATAACAAAATAATCCATCTCCAAATCATCCATATTGCAAGTTTTGAGATTATCAACAACGCCTCTGTGCACAAGGAATAAACGAATGTTACTGTCTTATTACTCCTAGCAGTCGTTAAGACTGGGTTCACTAACTGGCCGGTATAGAGCGCTGCTCGAATCTATAGTTTCTGCATAGTACAACTGAAGGCTGGAAGATGTCACTCCAGTGGAGAATGTCGTTTTTTTAAATATATAATTTCCATTGCAAAAAGCACCATATAAAGCTTTATTTTATAACGTCTCAGTACTCAAGAAACAATAAATATAAAAACTAGTCGTGATATCTAGTTGTGAAATATCGAACAATATAATCCTAACAGAGCGAGTGCATTCTAGCGGCCAGAAGAAGAAACTTTTCAATAAAATCTGTTACCTTTTTGTCAGCTAGATGTCTCGATTAAATCTGCTGGCGAATTATGTTTTAATTAAGTATATGTTTTGCACCGTAATATGCACAATATAACGCTTAATTTTAAAACGTCTGAGTCATTACAAAGCAACAAATATGTAAAATGTCAAGCAAAAAACATATCTCTGATGGGGTTTGAACCATAGGCATATGAATGACAGACTAACGCTTTACCACTGAGCCATTTGTGCCAACGAACATTGATCCATATAAAATGACTTACATAGAACTTGTTAGCAAATAATGATTTATACTAAACGATTTCATCACTGAAGTATATTATTTATATATAAAGCATTTCATACAAAGTTTATTTATTTTGTTTCAGTACGCTACATTGCATGCAATACTCAAATTAGTGAAATATAAGTCAGGCACAAGATATCCGCTGCCATCTTGTCTTATTAATGAATCAGCTGAGCTTTTTAAAATCACGTCTGCACTATAGTATTACAAAATAAACTTTTAATTTCGTACGTGCCTCTTCCTTTAGAACAGTTAAAACGATTCTCGGCTCGATAATCGGAACTGGTGGGTCCCATGATATGGATTATAAAGTTTGCATAATTCGCACGGCCGCCATCCTGAAATGGTATGGCGGACGACCTTGAAGTTTGGTCACAAGACGCATCCTATACGAAGGCATGTTGTTACCAAATTTGGTAGAGATTGGATGATTTGGTTAGTCGTTATTTGATTTTACGTTTTGAACGTTTGAGTGGCCGCCATTCAGTTTTAGTAAAGATGGCGGCGATATAAAACATGACACTGAGGTGTCCTTTGCTAGTGCTACCTTTGTACCAAATTTCGTTCAATTCGCATTCACCGTGTTCGAATTGATAGGGGGGGACAGACATTCAGAGTACACACACTCACACACACACACACAGACTCACACACACACATACACACACACAGACTCACACACACACATACACACACACAGACAGACACACTTTTTTCGCCCTGTGTTGATCTCATAAGTCTACTTTCATTTTTTGCAAAAATCGAAAGTAGGCTAAAAATAGAGAGAGCAATTATTAACAGTTGGCAGCCCTGTTGGCTCTTAAGAATACGCTCATTCATATCTGTTTATGTACAGATATTACATACAAAATTTGGTTGAAATCCAGTTGATAGTGTAGAAGTTATATGCATTTAAACATTGGACCTATCAGAAGGTTTAAAATTATTTTGGCAACACTGTCATGGTTGGCCTCCTGGAAATTAAACTGTAATAGTATTATCTACATGTGTGCCAATTTTGGAATAGCTTCCATGCATACCTTGCAAGATATCCAACATGGAGCTCAAATTTCTAGTGCGTTTTTTCAGCAGTTGGTAGCACTGACATCATTTTCAAATATGGACGTGAGATATTCGGGTGCACATCTTTACTCATACTAAATTTGGTTTTAATTGCTGCAGCCGTTTAGGAGTTGATAGGGGGGACACACACAGCCAGACAGACAGACAGACAGACAGACACACATTTTCCCGGATCGATCTCATAAGACTACTTTTTCCTCATTTTTACAAAATGTGAAAAGTAGCCTAAAAAAGAGATTTTAAAATTTCGCACAGCTGCCATCATGTGGTTATGAAAACAATTGAAATAAATTAGATGCCAGTGGATTAACATTTGTGTAAGCATTTAACGTGCAGTGTTTCACAGAACTCGGATGGTAAAATCAAGAGAAACGTCCATTTAAATTTTTATAATTCGCGTCGCCACCATGTTGGATTTGTGCTCACCAGAAGACTGAAAGTCATATAGGCGAACTTAAGTTCATAGCCTCTATGAACATAAAAAAAAATCAGTTTGATTGCTGTAAAAGATTCGTAGATATTGACAACCGTCAAAATATTTCAGATGCTCTCCATTTTGGATTGTTATATATATAGGCCATAGAGTCATGTACCATTAAAGGAAAATTATAGCGTAGCTTCATTTTTCAAACTTTCACTCCGATCGCATGATTACGACACAAGAAACAGAAAATTATTTTAAAATTTTGCACAGCCGCCATATTGAGGTTATGTAAACAATTGAACTAAATTTGATGCCAGTGCATTACAATATGAATAATCATTTACCGTACCACATTTCACAGCGTTCAGACGCTTAAATCACGAGAAACGTCTATTAAAGTATTTCAAGTTCGCTTGGCCGCCATGTTCGATTTGTACTTTACAGGTTTTTAAAAATTACATAGATACACTTGTATCAGTCCCCTTTATCACCGTACAAAATTTCAGGGTGATATCATAAATAGCTTCGGAGATATTTAATGCTATTGAAATATTTCGCACAGCCGCCATTTTGAGGTTATGTAAACAATTGTACTAAATTAGACCCCAGATTATTACAATGTGTATGAGCAATTGCTGTACCATGTGTCATTACGTTTGGATGGTTAAATCGCGAGAAAAGTCTATTTAAAAGTCTCAAATTCGCTTGGCCGCCATGTTGCTTTTGTAGTTACCAGGTTTTTGAAAGTCTCATATGTGAACTTCTAGTAGTTCCCTTTATCACCGTACAAAATTTCAGCGTGATATCGGTAATAGTTTCGGAGATACTGAATGCTGGTGAAATATTTCGCTACGCCGCCATGTGAGACACAATAAAATTTGAAGGGCACGGTCGAGGTCGGCCAGAATGTTGCCATGATCTTACTGAGTTTCATTGAAATAGCTCCAGCCGTTTAGAATTTATTAGGGGACACACACACACATACACGGACAAAAGGTGATCACATAAGCCTATTTTTTCAAAATTGAAAATAGGATAATAATATGTAAAAAAAATATATATATAATAGTAATAATATGATGCAGTGTGCAGAATATTCTGGTGATGATTTTAGTGTGCGTTTGGCGACACTTAAAGTTGTGGAGGCCTAGGGGGTCATCCAAAAGTGGGTTTTATTCCCGTAGTTGTGGGCACAGAAGGATGTGCGGATGTTTGAGGGAGCCTGTGGGCTATATTTGTAAAAGAAGGGTTAGGCGATGTGGACCGCCCCATATTCTTGTCAGATTTTACTATTCTGTTAATCCAAATATTAAATAATTTTTTTCTGGATCAACTCAAAATTCAAATGGAATGCCTAAATAAATAATTGAAGAACTTGAATTTAGATTTGTTGAACCTGACCGAGGAAAAAAAATAATAAGATGAAAAGCGCAAAAGAATTAATGTTTTTTATTTTTGAATAACAATAATAATAATAATAACATTGGAAATGAGCAAATAAAATATTCATCATGTGAGAGGTTGAGAAAACTTGTTATAAATAAAGTGAAGGGAAAGTTTAAAATTAATTAATTAATAATAATAATAAATATTTTTTATTAATTTTTTTTGTGAGATTATACGAAAAGTTTGGTGATAGAAAATGTTGTTAACATAAAAATTTGGTGAAGAGTTAGATGATTTAATCCGCTGATGGTGGATAGAAATAACAACATTGTTAACAACAAATTCTGTGTAATATTAATAACATATGAGAATAATTTAAAATCGTTTATGACATTTAAACAAATGAAAGTGATAAAAGAAGAAAGTTGATTTTTCAAAATATTATGAAAGTTTTTGAACAAATTTTGTTTTTTGAATTAGAAAATCTTTATGAAAAATTATTAACATTCGACTTTATTTCAGTCGAGTATTGATATTGTTATGAAACAACGAATCAGTGATATGATAATTTTCCAAATAAGTTTAATTTTGGAATGACACCGAATGAATCAAGTGACTATTTATTTTGAGAAATTTTTGCTACGAATATTTGATAAAATCAAATTGAAATCTTTGTAAAGTGAACTACGAACGTGTAAATAGTAGGGATCACTCAGAACTCTTTATTGAACAGTGATTACCGAGTGTAAATATTATTTTTGAAATTTTTATGGATATCAGAATGGACTAATTAATTTTTTCTGGGGGGCGTGGTGGCTCAGCGGTCTAGCTGTATGCCTCTCACCAAGGCGGTCCGGGTTCGATTCCCGGTCAATGCATGTGAGATTTTCGAAGTGAAATGCCATGTCCTGTGGTTCGGATTCCACGTAAAAAGGAGGTCCCGTGGCTCATGATCTCATGATTAACGGTCACGTTAAACTACAAGCTTCCTTCCTTCCTTCCTTAATTTTTTCTGATTATCACATCTACGACAATTCTAATAATATTATAGGGACCGTTGATTTCTTATGTGTGTTTTTATCTTTGTTGAGGGTTTTTACCAGTTGAATCATATTTTTTATTTATAAATAAATTGAGAATTTTAAGAAATGTGCTAGTTCAAAAATAATTTCTCATCTTACCTTACTTGTGAATTACCAAGATCAGGGATGCCAAATTAGACCCAAGTATTCACCTAGATAGACCCTGAGATATATTTTTTCGTGCTGATCTGATTTCTGGATTTTACAAAATGTGGTCGTTGGATCTCGGTCCAAACGGGCACAGTATTTACTAAGGGTTGTAAGAACATAAGTCCCAACCTATGATTGAGCCAGACAAACTGAAATCCACTTACGTTATTGTGGTTCTGAAGCGTTAAGAATACATTAAAACGCAAGTCCCATTAACACAACTTGTCATAGTAGTGCTAAGACCTAAACCTGATTTTATAAGTACAGCCAATATAACGCATGTCCAGTCTTAAGTCCTAGAACGATTTTATAAGTACAGCCAATATAACGCAAGTCCAGTCTTAAGTCCTAAAACTATTTCATAAGTACAGCCAAAAAAAACGTAAGTCCAGTCCTGATTGAATATTGCGTTAATTCTAAAGGAAATACCAATAAAGGGGTTAAGTATATACAACTTTATAAATGTAAATAGTTTTTTGCTGCGAAATTCAAGTGTTAGCTATGCAGTCAGACATATAGTTCATTTTTTACAGTTTTTATGCTCTCCTGAAAAGTTGGCATAATGTGACTAACGTTAGTCTGGTTCTGAGGTACAGTATTTAAGAATTATATATTTTTTTAAATCCCAGATCATGCATCTAAGTCAGGACCAACCAGGCAACGCTCCCCGAGCGCTAGGGCTCCGGCCACGCCCTAAGCCAGTGCTCCGAGCGCTATCGTGGAAGATAGTTTCCGAAGTGGTGGGAGAAGCTTGACTGGCTGAGCAGCTGATCCATCAGTCGCTAGTCTAGTCCAATGCGCTTTGTTGACAGCGTGTAAGTAAATCAGTTTCGCAGTGGTCATGACTGAACATCATACAAAAAAGGGAGTGGTGAAGCAGCGGCCTTTAAAGCAGAAAGAGAAATTTCATTATTCTGTACAGCTTATAGAGGTCATGCCAAATGTTTAGTGTGCCACAGACATTTAATGTGTTAAAAAGAACACAATTTGTTGTTGAACTTTCCTCTCTAATATGTTCACATTTCAGTTTGGAATAAATCGCAATATTTTTTATGTTCGACCCTCACTATTATGTGTCAGAAAACTGTATCATAATGATGGTCATTATAACACTGTTTTACATTATGATACAGTTTCTCCAGCCAATCAGAGCTCGTTCATTGACCAATTAGGTAACGATACCTTCACGCATGCCCTCAAAATCCAACATGTCGGACATAAACACAACATCGAACTATAATAAATTACCGACATGGAATACGCACCGTCCATATGTTCACGTAAATAAACTGGCGAATATGAGACAAGAAATAGCACTGTACCTTAATATCACCAACCCTAATTTCTACACAGCACTTTCATTGCCTTCAAACGACTCCGATGACAATATTACTGAGGGACGGCAGATGTAAACATATGGCCTGCATATGGCATTGCGAGCACACAGAGTGCATGCATCGGTCGTTCAGAGATCTTGAAAGACAGAGATATACCCAGCGCTCGCTCTTCGATCACAAAATTCAAGTGGCTGACTCTCAACAGATATTTATGAATATTTATGTTAAAACATATAATAAAGTTATAATTATCGTCGAACATAAACAGTCGTATGCAACTCGCCTTTAATGGTAATTAAGACACTCGTATGGAAATTATAAAACTCGCTAAAGCTCGTTTTATAAACATACTCGTGTCTTAATTATAGCCATTATAGGCTCGTTGCATAATGTACTATTACTTAACACTTGCGTTCCTTTCCTACACATTCCATAGAACGGAGTACCATTCGAATTGTATATGTGGTATGATTGTTATGGCAAAACAGCTCTATCAGTATGATGTCAGCAATACAACAAAAGCCGTCGGCCGCACGACTGTGCGTACCGTACGTTTCTAGTCAGCGCGGTCCGAACATCATCTGTCTGTCTCAGGTCTCCTCTCCGCCGCAGTGTAGTGGTTCGAGGGGATGGAGAGCTATTCTGCCTGCCCAGTGCTCCCCGAGCGCAATGACTGGAAGGCCCAGACCTAAGTAAACCAGTGATAGGTAGCAGGCAGATCTGTGCGTCGTGCAATTGCGCTACGTCCTATCCACAACCCTTGTCATTGTGGGCTCCAATGAACTAGTCGTAGTTGAGCTACGACCAATCGGACATGCCCGCTGCGATTGATACTCCCACCAATTGTGAATTGTGATACGTTTCACGAAAGAAGAGCAATTCAAAGCAAACTAAGAGGTATGCTCTCGTCCGGTGTTATTTTGATCCATGAGAAACCTCTACCACACTGCGTCACCGTGAAGAAAGACCCTCTGAAGGCGTTCAAGTGGGAAGTTTTCGACCATCCGTCACTTAATCCAAACCTAGCACCGAGTGATTTTCACCTCTTTTGAGAATTGTAGGTATCGTTGGGCAGCAATTCCTATTCCCCAACGAGAAACTTCAGGAGGCTGTCTAGACGAACCCACCTCACCAGCGTCAGAGGGCATTGAAAAGCAGGTGTTAGGCGATTATGTCGAAAAATAAGTGCAAAACAACTAATCGTTTAGTTATAACGTCATTTTGCTATGTCCATCTGTCTTTATTTTATAGCTCATCGGAGGTTGATAATAAAACCGCCCTCGTATATTAAGATGCTCTTTCAATAATTGAGGCAGGGAAATCAAAAACCCACTAACTCCAGTAAACCAAATTTTACAGGAGAGAGAAAAAACTGATTATCTTTCTCACTGATCTTAAATCTATGGGTCTATGTGCTCATGTTAAGTAAAAGTATATTCTTCATCAATTAAAAACCGGGTTTTTACAAATGATTGAAGCGATTTCACAGTTCTACAATAACTTTATTATTTGAGATATTTTAACAATGCTTTGCACACACATACAAAAACTCAAAAAGTTTTTTTAGGCATTCACAAATGTTCGATATGTGCCCCTTTAGTGATTCGGCAGACATCAAGCCGATAATCAAGTTCCTCCCACACTCGGCGCAGCATGTCCCCATCAATGAGTTCGAAAGCATCGTTGATGCGAGCTCGCAGTTCTGGCACGTTTCTTGGTAGAGGAGGTTTAAGCACTGAATCTTTCACATAACCCCACAGAAAGAAATCGCATGGGGTTAAGTCGGGAGAGCGTGGAGGCCATGCCATGAATTGCTGATCATGATCTCCACCACGACCGATCCATCGGTTTTCCAATCTCCTGTTTAAAAAATGCCGAACATCATGATGGAAGTGCGGTGGAGCACCATCCTGTTGAAAGATGAAGTCGGCACTGTTGGTCTCAAGTTGTGGCATGAGCCAATTTTCCAGCATGTCCAGATACACGTGTCCTGTAACGTTTTTTCGCAGAAGAAAAAGGGGCCGTAAACTTTAAACCGTGAGATTGCACAAAACACGTTAACTTTTGGTGAATTGCGAATGTGCTGCACGAATGCGTGAGGATTTTCTACCGCCCAGATTCGCACATTGTGTCTGTTCACTTCACCATTAAGAAAAAATGTTGCTTCATCACTGAAAACAAGTTTCGCACAGAACGCATCCTCTTCCATGAGCTGTAGCAACCGCGCCGAAAATTCAAAGCGTTTGACTTTGTCATCGGGTGTCAGGGCTTGTAGAAATTGCAAACGGTAAGGCTTCTGCTTTAGCCTTTTCCATAAGAATTTCCAAACCGTCGGCTGTGGTACGTTTAGCTCCCTGCTTGCTTTATTCGTCGACTTCCGCGGGCTACGCGTGAAACTTGCCCGCACGCGGTCAACCGTTTCTTCGCTCACTGCAGGCCGACCCGTTGATTTCCCCTTACAGAGGCATCCAGAAGCTTTAAACTGCGCATACCATCGCCGAATGGAGTTAGCAGTTGGTGGATCTTTGTTGAACTTCGTCCTGAAGTGTCGTTGCACTGTTATGACTGACTGATATGAGTGCATTTCAAGCACGACAAACGCTTTCTCGGCTCTTGTCGCCATTTTGTCTCACTGCGCTCTCGAGCGCTCTGGCGGCAGAAACCTGAAGTGCGGCTTCAGCCAAACAAAACTTTATGAGTTTTTCTACGTATCTGTAGTGAGTCGTGACCATATGTCAATGAATGGAGCTACAGTGAATTTATGAAATCGCTTCAATCATTTGTAATAGCCCTGTACTTCATAATCTAAGTGTTTATATTATTTAATGATACAATTTGAATTAAATAGTGGTGGAGTTAGGGTTTTTTGACTTCCGGAGTGTATGAAATATGAAATAGACAATAAATATGACAGAAATGGTACTAATGTATCATAACTACAGGAAAATTGCATAAGTGGTTAGGTGGGGTGCTGAGATCACCCCAAAGTTTTGCTGAGATATCTCGGACATACATTTTTCAGAAAATTTCTTACTTATTTTGCATACTAGTCGCATCCTTTTAAGCCAGTTTTAATTACCTTACAACAATAAATTAATTCACTAAAGAAATTAAAGCCTTTGGAAGATATACCTATATTTTTTCGTTGCTTTATTCTACATGTTGCTATTTCAAGCATTTTGCGTTGGCTCATTTCTTAGAAAAGTTCAGTTTTGTGTTTTAGTAATCTAAACATAACACACATCCATGAAACAACACATAATTAATGATATTCTGTTTTACAATGAGAAATTTTGAAAGAGATGGAGACTGATAATCATTAATATAAGTTGGAAAGTTTCTGTCTTTAGTACCATAGTTCATGTAAAAATCACTCACTAATGTAAAGATTACATTGTATTTTTAACACACTTGTGTCACAAAACCATTACTGAAATCTTAACAGTCATTAGTGTCATCAGAGGAAGAATCATTGCAGCACGTGCGGCATATACTCTCCATATGATTAAGGCACATGAACTGTTGACATCTGTAGCAGAAGTGTATGGTTTTCTTGTCTGACTTCCTAGGACAAACAGTGCATCTTCCTTTTCTACGTTTCTCATTTGCGGGAGCTGGTGATGCCAAGCATGCGTCGGATACTTCGGTTGCCTTCAGACGATTGTACCTTGGAACTGAGGTTGACAGTGCTCTCTTCGCAACTTGAGGTTTCACAAGTTCTTGGCCTAACTGACGAAGGAAATGTCGCCTTTGAGTTGTATAATCAGGATTATTAGCCATAAGAATCACTTGCGCATTGATGCACGCTAGGTCGATCATACGGAAAAATACAGCCATTGGCCATCTCTGAGTTTTCCTTCCTGTAGTGTAAGTAGCTGACATCTTGTCCACCGTATCTACTCCACCCTTTGTGATGTTGTAAAATGTGTTTATTACTGCCTTCTTCTGGTTTCCTGTAGATGGGTCAATGTTGGACGAATGAGGGTGCATGGTTGATATCATCACAACATTCTTGCCTTTCTTGGGAACGCATGATAAGCATGTGATATCGTTACAGTGTGCAAATTCAGTGCTGTAAATTTCTCTTCCCCTGACATCAGTCAATATCTTCGGCAACTGAGGTTTATTTTTTTTCATGGTGCCCACAAGCGTTAGTCTTTTCTTTAGGATTTCTTCTGCTAGTGGTATGCTGGTAAACCAGTTATCAGCCGTGATATTCCTGCCAGTACCATAGATATGCTCTGTGAGCCTGAGGACGACATCTTTTGCTGAATTAGACACGCTGAAAGGACCATCGGGCTGTTTTCCGCAGTAAATTTCCATGACTGATGTATACCAAGTTCTCGCATCACATAGTGTTAGTATCTTTATGCCATATTTGGCTGGTTTTCTCGGTAGGTATTGCCGGAAGGGACATTTCCCCCTAAATGGTACAAGCTGTTCGTCAATACATGTGTATTCTCCTAGGCAGTAAAACTTTTGACAGTTCTCGGTAAACACTGTAAACAATTCCCTGATCGGAGCTAATTTGTCCAGTTCTCTTCGCTGTGCACGATCATTTATGTCGTCAAACCTTACACACCTCAAAAGAAATAAAAATCTTGTCAGTGACATGGTAGTGTGGAATATTTCTACTCCTAGGCCATTTGTAGAAAATAAATCCTTCAAATTTAACTTTGCTGCGCGGTAGGACCCAGCTATGATCAGTAATCCCATAAATGATCTAATTTCCATTTCATCTGTTTTGCGACAAGCACTCTGGTTTGTAACGTAACTATATCGAATTTTTTCAATGTATATATTTGTACATTGAGTGATTGCTCTGAATATAACATCGTTCATGAGCACACTGAAGCAATCGAGTGGTGTTTTAGCAACTTTAGCTTGCAATCTAGTACCTGGTAAATGAGTTATGATATTCTGTGACCTGGTGCGTACGTTATTGTTCATTCTAATATTTCGTAACCACTTACTTTTTCTGTCCTTTTCAAGCATAAATTTTGTCACTCCTGTTGCAACCGGGTTTGAAGAAGGAAGAGAACAAATAACGGGAGATGAACTCGTTTCATCATCATCAGCCGCACTTTCATTCGATTGCTCACTTTCAGTCAAATGCTCACTAAGTTCACAATCATCCCGCTCACCATCATCTGACTCCTGAAAATCTGAATCGCCACACTAATCTTCAGTTTCTTCTTCAAACATTCTCCTTATACGCTGTTGTTCCTTATCGGAAGACATGGTAAGGCAAACAAAGCTTCTACACAGATCTGGGTGTATAATCTAAAAATGACTTAGCCAACAAACATATCACGCAAGTTGTTAGGTGGGGTGTATACAGCACCCCAGTGTCAATAAACGTTTATAGCATTGAAACAGTCTGTTACTTATGGCCAACAATGAGTTTATTTCAAATGACAATGTTCGGTGAGAAGCTACTGAGCCCGCCACCAGCATAGCCAACTTAGTAACTTTACAACATAACAAAAAATAATAATGCTGGGGTGTTGTGAGCACCCCACATAACCACTGTAGGGTTAAGTAAAAGTATATTCTTCATCAATTAAATACTTCATAATCTAAGTGTTTATATTATTTAATGATACAATTTGAATTAAATAGTGGTGGAGTTAGGGTTTTTTTGACTTCCGGAGTGTATGAAATATGAAATAGACAATAAATATGACAGAAATGGTACTAATGTATCATAACTACAGTATGAAACGACAGGATATGAAATTTTATTATGAAAATTAGCATTGTACATTTTAAAATTTAAATTTTAAGGGTACAGCGTGAGTCTGAAATCCACTCTAGTCTAAATCATTCCAAAATGCATAGATAAAACCACAAATGAACTTAATACTTTCATCACTCTGATTCGTGGTACAGATATTCTGTTTCACTTTTTCTCTCTTGTTCAGTCTGTGAATCAGAGTTATAATTGCCAGCAAATAGAGTTTTGTAATACATCCTAATTTCCTCAGAAATGAACTTCATTCAATTTTGCAAGCCCTTTTGCTTTTCTATTTTCAGTGGCAAGTGTGAGTTGTACTTTTGTTGAGTGGGAAAAGATGCAGTTGTATTGGGTATCTGGATGTTAAATAGACTCCATATTCTACCTTTCATAGTTTTACTCACATGTATTTAATTTTTCTGGGATGCCAAATATCGTATCACTTTACTTTCTGATATGAGGAATTCCTCGGTTGGACTATGCTTAGTTTCTTTAGTACTTGGGTTTCTCTTGAATATTTTGGAGTATGTTTAGGATAGTCGTATATCATACTTTGTTTGACCTTTAAAACATATCCATCTGAACTTATTTCAATGTCAAACCACTGGCTTGGTGTTTCCTCAGTTTCTTGTTTCTTTTTGGATTCTCAGTTTGACCAAAATCACGGTCATTTGGTAAGAAACTGTGACCTCTCGTGGGATAATGTCGCTCTATAAAACGAAAGCGCCCCTCCTGTATCAAGGTGTAAAATAACTGGACAATCAATCTCTGCTCAGCTGGTTAAGCGATGGTGTTGCCATCTACCGGTAAATAAAGCATAGAAAGCAAAAACACACTAATTCATGGAATAAGAGGTGTTTTGATTTCCATGGATTTAAAAACTACCTCCTGTATGCAGACTAATGACGGAATTAGAATATTCTTGCCTTCCATACATGCGGAACAACCTAAGAAGCCCTATCCAGCCCATAACTCAATTTCGCCAAAATTTGGTGTTAGTGGGTTTTTGATCTCCTTGCCTCAATTAGCTGATTCTGTTTAGGTTGGTTCCTTAGTTTATGGGGGTTGCGACAACGCGGTCATGTAGCCCCGTGTACTGTAGGTGTGTGTAGATTCTGTCTGATAATCGGTGTTAATTGTGATGGCTGTATTAGTGTCTGTTGTTATCTATAATTCAGGTAAGGATTGCAGACGATCAATTTCAAGTAGTTCCTACTTTTGCTACAAATGTTACCGTCAACGAAACCTAGCCGTGAACTTGAATACTAGATACCACCGAACCGGTACCTGGCGCCGAACGTTGGAATGTTAATAGAGCGTTAATGACTTCTAATCTACAATTTTAATTTCACACAATTTCAGTTAGTGGAACGTTCTTTTACATATCATAAATATACTGTAAGACATGGGCCCACCGCACCGGCTTTACTTCCCCTCCGGAGGAAGGCTTACTGAGGGATTTTTATCGCTCTTATAACATCTGACGACTTTGGCCGGGTTTAAACCTGCTATCTTGGGCATAGTGGCTCAGCATGCTACCTACTTCATCACCGAAGCCGCCGGATTCTGTTTAGGCAGTCCGCTGCAGCAGTATCTTCGGAAACGTTAGACTGCATCTCATCACTGGTTAACCAAAGGGATTTCTGGACTGGGTCCGTTTACCCTCCTTCCAGGGACGTATGGACCCAACACCCAAAATGTAGAACCGTGTTGAATGGTGGTGATGGGTTGGGTTACTGTAGTAATCTTCCCCTGAAAGAAGATGTATTGTAGCAATAAACTGCACCTCACTGAGAGCGGCTGCTCTTGGTGCGCTATCTGGTCATCATGTACTACTAATATTGACGGAATAGACATGGTTGCACGCAAAGCACACACACACCACCATGTAGATGGGCTATTCTAATCACGTTGTGCTCGGGGTGAGATACGCATACAGTGTGCTTACACAGTTCTGATCATACAGTAGCATGTAAGGGATATGCTTACAAAACAGAATAAGAGATTCTTGACACAAATAAAAACTTTCAGCTGACAACAACCTAAATCCTAAATGGCCTGGTTTTAAAAATTTCGCAACAGTGTAATCACTAATAATAAATACTTTTACTGTTGCATCCTTCAATACATATAATTTAGAATTAAAGATAGCTTGCCACGATGGGTGAGTGGATAGCGTGTCGGTCTACTAACCCCGCAGGTTCGCTCCTGGCCGTGGTAAGTGATTTTTGAAAGGCGGCAAAAATACGATACGCATGTCATACTATGTTGGCATGTCAAAGAACCCATTTGAATTCAGTAGGCCGAGTTTATAATGCCAAAATTAATCTCGGGAGTTTCCGCCAACACAAAGTTCCTCATTTCTCTACTAGAAAGGGCTATTGCGTTCAAGGAGCTTAGATATCTAACATCTAACCTCCTTGACTTTCATAGTCAAGGAACATCGAAATTCGACATGCAAGCTATCCTCTGGGTGTCAAATAACAAAGCATGCACCCGTCACCCGAGGTCATACGATATTATTATTATTATTATTATTATTATATTATTATTTGAATTAAAGCTGGTAGCATTATCATAATAATAATTAAAGATGGTATTAATAAACAGCTCTTTTATTTAGCAGGTTCTGTTACGGGCCGTCCACTGCACCAGACCTGATATTATTATTATTAATAATATCTTTAATTTCTTTTAATTATGGTACAACTCAGACTATAAGATGCGGATTTGATAATCAAGTATCCTGTAAACCTTAGATAAAAAATAGCCTAACAATATGACACGTATCCAGCAGCATTGCCTTCCGTATTCTAGCAATCAGGTGTTTCATTTGCAGTTCCTCCAAAGCCATTGCCAACTTCTTTGGAACAACTTCCGAGGAAGAGATCACCACTGGCAACATTTTCACACATTTCTGTCCCCATAGTTTTCGTATTCCTTCAGCCAACGGTGCGTACTTGTTTGCTTTTTTTTTTAGCTTTGGTAGTTTGCATATTTCTGCTAAGTCGGACAGCAACGTCTAACAAGTAGGCCTTTTTGGTTTCTTTTATTGAGATAGACAATATCAGGTTGATTGGCCAAGACTTTCTGGTCGGTTAAAATAGGTCTCTCCCAATAGATCTTATAATCCTCATTTTCAAGCACGTTGGCAGGCTGGTAATTATAGTACACAATGCTCGTATCCAGAAGTCCACATTTTATAGCCAGCTCTTGATGTAAGATCTTAGCAACATCATTGTGCCTCTTGGTACACCGTACTCTATACCAGCCAGCGTTGAGCAGCCACCGATGATATGATCAATGGTTTCCAGCGCTGAGGTGCATCTACGATATCGATCATCTGCTACATTCTCTTTAAGGATATGCTTTTTATAATTTTTGTTGCAATGACACGGTCCTATATCACAATTACAAAGCCCTGAGTTTCACTGAAAAGCGAACCATGCTTCAACCATAAGTTCGACAAAGATCGGTCGACATGATGTTGGCTGAGCATGTGAGGATGTGCACCATGTAGTTATTTTCGTAGCCATGCCATCTGGCGCTGTTCAAATGCAGTAACGTGCTCTTTTGTATCATATTGCATGTCTGCAAGTTGTAGTGGTGTGAATCTCTCGGATCTGTCGTCGGTGCGCCCTTTTAGCTTAAGTTGGGTAAACCCTTAAAGATACCGGGCGAAGCTAGTTGAATCTATAATTAAAATTTACAACTGACTTTTATATGAGAAGCACAAATGAAAAACAGAAGAAGAATAAGGTAAATAAAAACAAGGAGGAAATAAAATGCTCTCAACCCTCGAAGAATGAGAATTGTGTGACTTGGAATGAAGTTCAGCGATGAAAAACATGTAGGACAAGGGAAGAGGAGAGAGTCTGCCCCCAGAGTCACTGGAAGAAGAGGGAAAAGCGGACCCAGTTCAGGAATCCGTTGGAGTAGTGGAGTGATGCCGATTCTAACTCACCCGGCGTTGCTCGGGCGGCGTTCATATTAAATAATTAATAACTCTCGAACCCATTGTCCGATTTTGACAAATGAGGTGTCGTTGGACTCGGGCTGACGCCCTCTTTCCAATGAACCACTCATTCCAACCCCCAAATAAAACCTACCCCTACTAGGGGGTGAAATTGTATTTTTTTTAGTGAAAGTCTCTTTTCAAATGCGACATGTATAAGGTGCGTTGCTAAAATGAACTTAAATGTTGTTGCTCATATCGCGCATGCGTTTTACGAGATGCCGCTATGGATCAACATTTTTGTTTTTGTTTTGTACGCATGCGCACTGGGGATTTTTGTAAGAGGGCGAGCTCTTTGAAAAAAATGATTGATAAGAAGAGGTTTTGGTGGTGAGGAGAGAGCCAGATAGTCGCCTACTTTCCTACGAAGTTTGCCGATATCTCTCGAACGCAAGGTCGGATTTGGACGTGTGACGTGTCAAATCGCTTGTCTCAAAGCCCTATATATGTTATTAATAGGTTAAAGTTTTGAGAATGAGGGAAACAGGCGTTTTGGGGTAAAATTATGATTTTAGACTTTTTCTGATATTTCACGAATGCCTGGTCGGATTTGGTCCTATGACGTGTCAAATGGCTTGTCTCGAAACCCTCTTTATTTTGGTAATAGGTTAAAGTTTTTGAGAATGAGGGAAACAGAATTTTTTGTTGTAAAACCGTGATTTTAGACTTTTTGTTATATCTCACAAACCAATAACGCCAGAGACGTATACGAGGGGTCGTAGGACTCGGGGTGACGCCCCTCCCCTATCTCCCTTTCGAATATAGTATTTATGTTTAAAAAAATGCGAAAGAGCCTAACGACACTTATGTTGAAAACATTTCAGTTTTTAAAACTTTTCTTAAATTTGTCTAAAATGTTCATGACGAGTGGTTGTAGATAGAAAGAGACGATACCACTGGACACGTGTTTCAACGAAGCTATTACTGGCCACGGTGGTGATATACCAATACAGTATTCGCTATTTCGATGAGACGGCGGGTCGAGGGTTCGTTTTCTGATTTTTCCTATGATGGAATTCCTAATTCCTAAACCCCCTGAAGGGGGTCTTTAACGTGTAAACGATTATGAGTGACATGACAAATGATAATTCCTTGATTCGATGAAGTTGGCTTTAGATAGAACAAACAGAACTTGGTTATATGTTGCTTGAAGTGAGTATAGAAAACAAACTTGCTGGGGCAGACTGACAGGATGTGAATGTTATTTGATCTTATTGGAATGCATTGACTTGACAGGGCAATGAAAAAAAGCACAGACATGCTGAGGACACTTGAAGGTCAAACGATATGGCAACCATGGTGGGAGGGGGAAGCTAGGATGATGTCGCCGATCATGTTCAATGGATGAATTTATATTTTGCGAAGCATTGTTCGGAGAGGGTCATGGGACGACTTGTTTTAAGGGTATTTATTTTTTCGATGTTTCCTATGGTGGACTCATTGATTGAAATAATCCAAAACTGCTAGGGCATGGCCTTGAGATTTTATAAACCGATAATGGGATTTTGACATACAAGATCCACTCAGAACTTGACATGATGTCATTCTTTTTATGGCTTATGAATTTCCCCAAAAAAGACCCAAAACCACAAGATCATGGACTTTTGCTTTTCTTAATATATTGCAAACCCATAATGTAAGATGTTTACTGTGAGTGACGAAATCTAGCTAGGTAAAGAAAGAATTATTGTAGGCTATATGTATGGTGACTGACACGTCTTTGACCATTGGAACTTGTTTTCAGATCTGACTGTAGTACATAGGGAGTATAGGTTGTAGGCATGGATTGACAAACAGTGCACACAAAATTCAATTTATCGATTCAAGAATTAAGAGTAGACTATCATTATTTAATTGGTTAAAGAGTGTAGCTAAAAATTAAAAAATGGTGACTACATTAAACTAAACTGAACCAAGTCGAATCAAACCCAACTGAACCAAACCAAGCCTAAAGCAAACCAAACCTAATCAAGAACAAGCCAAGGGCTTAAGTGTAAAACTTGTGGGGGAATGCAGTCATTGGCAATGTCCAAAGGAAGGGATAACGCTCTACCTCTAGAGGGTAAGGTAAAGCTAGCGCATGGTGCTAATGCATATTCCCAAGTACATGAACCACACACACACACAACTATCCTATGCTGTTTTTATGAGTTAACTGTTAAAACTTACTCAGTGGTTACTGAGCAAGATGGTCGCTACACACAACAAGCTTTAAATACTTGAGGCTAATAATCTATACACACACACACACGCTTGTTCTAAACTAAACTGTCTTGCTGGCAGTGCTCACACAGTAGGCAAATGACAGAAATGCTTGGCTAACAGAAATACAATCATTTTCGTTTGTCTAATGTTAGCAGCTAACCATTACATGCTATAGTGGTGAGCACATGTGCCTCTTGCACTGGAGATCGTAACTCGATTTCTAGCTCTAAGGCCTAGAATGAATCAAACTAAGAAAGAAGGGTATGGTGACGCAGTGGTTAAACTGTTAGCCTTTCACTAAGGTAGACTAGGGTTTGATTTTAGGTTAATATACATGTCATAAACAAACAAACAAACAAACAAACAAAAAAAGCAGAGATAATGTTTAAAACTGATTACACTTGTCTCTTTTCAAATTATTACTTAGATTGCAAATACAAAGGTGGACTGGGTTTGATATTCAGTTAATGCTGCCTATCGCATACTAGCCTGTAAGAAAGCCAAACAAGCAAAAGGCGTAGGTAGAGCAGTGGTAAAATCGCTATGTGTAGAGAACTACCTAACGGTTTTATGAACTGGCAATGGTATGTCGCATAAACAGTGCAGGATACAATCCAGCAACCATAATTTGTATCTTGTGGAGCAGAGAAAACATATATATAGAGAAAGATATAGAAAGCTAGTGTATGTATGGGTAGCATTGATAATTTGACCAGAGAAAATACGATGAGGTAGGGTGGGGAGAGGGAGAATTAACACTTATATATGAATGAATGGTAAATAGTATTTTAGTTTTTTTCCCCAATAGTTTTGTTTTTTAAATGCAGTGGTAGATAGTCGTTATTTTGTAAAACATTCTTACTTGCAGTAGTAATAAGACTCTATGGTTTCGCTAACACATAGATAGACTGTATTATTGCCATGGTCAAGCACTCACATTAAGATCATTTACAAAATCATAAAATGAAAAATAAAAAGCTTGTTTTGGAAATATCGTTTTTCAACATACACAAAATAAATATATAAAAAATTTGTAAACAGCAAAATGGAAAATCCATGGTCAAGCACTCACATTAAGATCATTTACAAAATCATAAAATGAAAAATAAAAATCTTGTTTTGGAAATATCGATTTTTTTCAACATACACAAAATAAATATATAAAAAATTTGTAAACAGCAAAATGGAAAATCCATGTTTCCATATAGACAAAATTTAAAAACCTTAAACGGACATTTAAGAAAATATATATAAATGGGAAATTGACAAATGTGTAAATATGAAAATGGAAAAATCCATGTTTCCATATCATGAAATTGAAAAACATCAAACTGTCATTTTAAAAAATGCAAATGGAAAATTGACAAATTGCAATGTGTGAAATGTGAAATTGAACAAATGGCTATCATTATTTTAAAAAAAAAAGAACATGGTGCTCTATGGTTGAGGTGTGAATCAAACCCTTTCTACTTATTTGGACCACCCGAGACTGAGTAGACTAGTTTAAGTTGTCATACCACTTTTAAAAGTTTGTGTTAAATCTAGGAATTGAACCCAAGAGCTTGTAGGGGAGATCAAAGGTTATAATATGTTAAACAGATAGCCTTGAATGAAGGGTGTGGTAGCTATATAGAGATGAGACGTTTCGCTCGGGGCAGGGAGGCATGGAGATCTGCATCAAACCAGTCAAAGGACTAAAGACTCAAACAACAACATGTACGTTCACCAAAATAATGTTGTGTAACGGTAAATGTTAGTCAACGAACAGTAATGCATTACTAAAACCCATGACACGATACCTAAGAGCTTTTCTAAAATGATTTTAAAATGCCTTTAACCCTATATTGAACACCCAGTTCACAAAACTCATAACTGCAATGTTATGGTAAAACAAAACAAAATCTATATTTCAAAACAAACAAGTGGTTTAGTCAATGTATACTGGAAAAAGTTTTGTAAACACTCAAGTCCTCAAGACCAATTAAATTAGTAACTGTCAGGTTGGCCGAGTGGTTAAGGTGTTTGACTTAAGATCAAATTTCTGTATAAGGAAGCAAGGGTTCGAATCCCTTACCTGACATAACTATTGCCTTAACATGGCTTGGCCACACTGTATTATTATGATACTCAGTACACAAACCATAGATATAGTGTATTGTTTAAGGCCACTCTCTTTCTGAACATAGTCAGAGACTGTTGATGGTTAACAATTGTATTAATAGTGGGACATGGGGATAGCAATTAAGAAAAAACAGCCAATACCCATACAATATTTTTATTCATTTTAGTCTTTTTTTACAATAGTTACACACTGAATACAACTTTTTATCTCTTTACCATTGTTTGATATAGATTTTAAACACAACGCTTGTTGTAGATCCTTTTACAACTTTCTCTAGCTACTCTTGTTCTTAAAAACTGGGGAAGCCGCAATGGTTTTATAGACATTAAACCCTCATTCTCTTCTTTTTCATCATTATCATCATCATTATTATAAATATTATCTTTATAATTATTATAGTCATTGTCACCATCATTATCATCATCATCATCATCCTCAACATCACTAGAACTATCCAATTCCATTTTTTCCTTTTCAAAAGGGATCTCTTGAAGAGTCTGTGTTGCTTTTGATAGTGTTACGGGTTTATTGAACGTTGACAACTGTCCTAACATGACTTTTTGAGGAGATAAATGTTTTTTCATAAGGAAGTCACTATGTTGAGTAACACTATGTTTTTGTCGGACTTGCTTTTTCTTGTTCTTTTGATCATGTTTTGTTAACACTAACGGTGTTTCATTTGGTATACCACATTGATGAGTACCCACACTTAAGACCTCACCATGTTTACTTTTTAGATGACCTAGACATTTTGTTGTTCTTTGTTTTGAGCACTGCCAAAATATGATGCCATTCGCATTTTCTCGCTTATAGTTATAAGAGTACCCATGATACAGGGCACGTGGTTTACCTTTATTGGTTATAGTATATTCCATAGTAGTCACTGACTTGTATAGTCGATCCGCCTACTACAAAGGTCTGAACACTTGTGGTGAAAGAATGATGTTGTGTTGACGTTTTATGCAGGATAATGTTGGTGGCATATGTGGGTGGCTTATGTTGATGACATGTGTTGTTGGCTGATTTTGGTGGCTTATGTTGATGGTTTATGGTGGTGGCTTATGTTGATGGCTTATGTTGGTGGCTTATGTTGATGACATATGTTGGTGACTTATGTTGATAGCTTATGTTGGTGGCTAATGTTGATGACATATGTTGTTGGCTTATGGTGGTGGCTTATGTTGATGGTATATGTTGCTGGCCTATGTTGATGGTTTATGTTAATGGCTTAGGTTAATATCTTAGGTTGATGGCATAAGTTGATGGCTTATGTTGGTGGCTTATGGTGGTGGCTTATGCTGGTGGCTTATGCTAGTGGCTTATGGTGGTGGTTTATGGTGGTGGCTTATGTTGATGACATATGTTGGTGGCTTAAGTTGGTGGCTTATGTTGGTGGCTTATGGTGGTGGCTTATGGTGGTGGGTTATGGTGGTGGATTATGGTGGCTTATAGTGGTGGCTTATGGTGGTGGTTTATGGTGGTGGCTTATGTTGATGACATATGTTGGTGGCTTATGGTGGCTTATGGTGGTGATTTATAGTGGTGGCCTATGTTGGTGGCTTATTTTTGGTGGTTTACGTTAATACCTTATTTGTAATGGCTTATTTGACAAGTTATTGTTGTCAATGTATTTAGAGGATTTTTCTCTTGGTTTTGGAAAGTATCTCAACTCTTTTTTATGGTAGCATAATGCTTACCGCCATGTTTGTAAGCAACAACAACACACTAAAATTCCAAGAATCCAAAGTACTCTAAGGTTAATGATTGTCTCTCAACTCCATTCAACGTCTAGTCAAAAAACATTATATATTTTTCACATTTTACAAAAAAGGTAAATTGGGAAAGTAAGCTATATGTTTAAACTAAAAATCATATCAAATCATATGCTAACTCCAACACCTACGTCTACCCCAATCTCAGTCAAAAAAAAATAATATTCTTCAAATTTTTCCAAAACAGTATTTGGAAAGTAGGCCATATTTTGAAAACTAATCATCCTATAAAGTCATATATATATATATACTGAAACCAATGGCTTTTATATCCTTAATCTTAAGAACAAAATATGGAATTTTTGACATTTTTTCCAAAAATGTTCATTTTAAAACGGGGCTATATTTTGGAAACTAGGAATTTTACAAGAAAGTTTGTTTAACGTAAATGGCAGGTATTTACCCCCACTACCCGCAAACCAAGTCCCAGGTCTCTGGGGAAAAATCCAAAAAAAGTTCAATTTGGAAAGTAGGCAATATTTTGAAAACTAATCATCCTAAAAAGTCATATATAGACTCAAACCAATGGCTTTTATGTCCTTAATTGGTAGAACAAAACTTAACATTTTTTCAGTTTTTCCAAAAAAGTCCAATTTTCAAAAATTGTCTATATTTTGGGAACTAAGAATTTTACAAAAAAGTTTGTTTAACGAAAATGAAAGGTCTTTACCCCCCTCTACCCAAAACATAAATTTCAGGTCCCTAGGACAAAAACTGTGCAGTATATATATATATATTTTTTTGGGGGAGGGGGTCTATATTCACTTTACCTCCCCACTTCACAAGATGGCGGCCATAGCTTAACTTAACCTAGCCTAACCTAACCTGACCTACGAGGTGTGATCAAAAAGTTCCAAAAATGTGGCTGCAACTTAACCAAACCTAGCCTAGCCTAACCTAACCTCCCTGTTGACTAGCCCCCTTTGGACGGGTCCTTTTTGAAGGGAGTCATTTTTTTTACGTGTCCCGGAGGACGGGTCCTTGTTGACGGGTCCCTGTGGCGGGTCCTTTGGACTGATCCCTATGGACTGGCCTTGCATTTTATCCAAATTATGTCAAAGGGGACCCGCCACTGGGACCCGTCAACAAGGACCCGTCCTCCGGGACACGTAAAAAAAATGACTCCCTTCAAAAAGGACCCGTCCAAAGGGGGCTAGTCAACAGGGAGGTTAGGTTAGGCTAGGCTAGGTTTGGTTAAGTTGCAGCCACATTTTTGGAACTTTTTGATCACACCTCGTAGGTCAGGTTAGGTTAGGCTAGGTTAAGTTAAGCTATGGCCGCCATCTTGTGAAGTGGGGAGGTAAAGTGAATATAGACCCCCTCCCCCCCAAAAAAATATATATATACTGCACAGTTTTTGTCCTAGGGACCTGAAATTTATGTTTTGGGTAGAGGGGGGTAAAGACCTTTCATTTTCGTTAAACAAACTTTTTTGTAAAATTCTTAGTTCCCAAAATATAGACAATTTTTGAAAATTGGACTTTTTTGGAAAAACTGAAAAAATGTTAAGTTTTGTTCTACCAATTAAGGACATAAAAGCCATTGGTTTGAGTCTATATATGACTTTTTAGGATGATTAGTTTTCAAAATATTGCCTACTTTCCAAATTGAACTTTTTTTGGATTTTTCCCCAGAGACCTGGGACTTGGTTTGCGGGTAGTGGGGGTAAATACCTGCCATTTACGTTAAACAAACTTTCTTGTAAAATTCCTAGTTTCCAAAATATAGCCCCGTTTTAAAATGAACATTTTTGGAAAAAATGTCAAAAATTGCATATTTTGTTCTTAAGATTAAGGATATAAAAGCCATTGGTTTCAGTATATATATATATGACTTTATAGGATGATTAGTTTTCAAAATATGGCCTACTTTCCAAATACTGTTTTGGAAAAATTTGAAGAATATTAAATTTTTTTGACTGAGATTGGGGTAGACGTAGGTGTTGGAGTTAGCATATGATTTGATATGATTTTTAGTTTAAACATATAGCTTACTTTCCCAATTTACCTTTTTTGTAAAATGTGAAAAATATATAATGTTTTTTGACTAGACGTTGAATGGAGTTGAGAGACAATCATTAACCTTAGAGTACTTTGGATTCTTGGAATTTTAGTGTGTTGTTGTTGCTTACAAACATGGCGGTAAGCATTATGCTACCATAAAAAAGAGTTGAGATACTTTCCAAAACCAAGAGAAAAATCCTCTAAATACATTGACAACAATAACTTGTCAAATAAGCCATTACAAATAAGGTATTAACGTAAACCACCAAAAATAAGCCACCAACATAGGCCACCACTATAAATCACCACCATAAGCCACCATAAGCCACCAACATATGTCATCAACATAAGCCACCACCATAAACCACCACCATAAGCCACCACTATAAGCCACCATAATCCACCACCATAACCCACCACCATAAGCCACCACCATAAGCCACCAACATAAGCCACCAACTTAAGCCACCAACATATGTCATCAACATAAGCCACCACCATAAACCACCACCATAAGCCACTAGCATAAGCCACCAGCATAAGCCACCACCATAAGCCACCAACATAAGCCATCAACTTATGCCATCAACCTAAGATATTAACCTAAGCCATTAACATAAACCATCAACATAGGCCAGCAACATATACCATCAACATAAGCCACCACCATAAGCCAACAACATATGTCATCAACATTAGCCACCAACATAAGCTATCAACATAAGTCACCAACATATGTCATCAACATAAGCCACCAACATAAGCCATCAACATAAGCCACCACCATAAACCATCAACATAAGCCACCAAAATCAGCCAACAACACATGTCATCAACATAAGCCACCCACATATGCCACCAACATTATCCTGCATAAAACGTCAACACAACATCATTCTTTCACCACAAGTGTTCAGACCTTTGTAGTAGGCGGATCGACTATACAAGTCAGTGACTACTATGGAATATACTATAACCAATAAAGGTAAACCACGTGCCCTGTATCATGGGTACTCTTATAACTATAAGCGAGAAAATGCGAATGGCATCATATTTTGGCAGTGCTCAAAACAAAGAACAACAAAATGTCTAGGTCATCTAAAAAGTAAACATGGTGAGGTCTTAAGTGTGGGTACTCATCAATGTGGTATACCAAATGAAACACCGTTAGTGTTAACAAAACATGATCAAAAGAACAAGAAAAAGCAAGTCCGACAAAAACATAGTGTTACTCAACATAGTGACTTCCTTATGAAAAAACATTTATCTCCTCAAAAAGTCATGTTAGGACAGTTGTCAACGTTCAATAAACCCGTAACACTATCAAAAGCAACACAGACTCTTCAAGAGATCCCTTTTGAAAAGGAAAAAATGGAATTGGATAGTTCTAGTGATGTTGAGGATGATGATGATGATGATAATGATGGTGACAATGACTATAATAATTATAAAGATAATATTTATAATAATGATGATGATAATGATGAAAAAGAAGAGAATGAGGGTTTAATGTCTATAAAACCATTGCGGCTTCCCCAGTTTTTAAGAACAAGAGTAGCTAGAGAAAGTTGTAAAAGGATCTACAACAAGCGTTGTGTTTAAAATCTATATCAAACAATGGTAAAGAGATAAAAAGTTGTATTCAGTGTGTAACTATTGTAAAAAAAGACTAAAATGAATAAAAATATTGTATGGGTATTGGCTGTTTTTTCTTAATTGCTATCCCCATGTCCCACTATTAATACAATTGTTAACCATCAACAGTCTCTGACTATGTTCAGAAAGAGAGTGGCCTTAAACAATACACTATATCTATGGTTTGTGTACTGAGTATCATAATAATACAGTGTGGCCAAGCCATGTTAAGGCAATAGTTATGTCAGGTAAGGGATTCGAACCCTTGCTTCCTTATACAGAAATTTGATCTTAAGTCAAACACCTTAACCACTCGGCCAACCTGACAGTTACTAATTTAATTGGTCTTGAGGACTTGAGTGTTTACAAAACTTTTTCCAGTATACATTGACTAAACCACTTGTTTGTTTTGAAATATAGATTTTGTTTTGTTTTACCATAACATTGCAGTTATGAGTTTTGTGAACTGGGTGTTCAATATAGGGTTAAAGGCATTTTAAAATCATTTTAGAAAAGCTCTTAGGTATCGTGTCATGGGTTTTAGTAATGCATTACTGTTCGTTGACTAACATTTACCGTTACACAACATTATTTTGGTGAACGTACATGTTGTTGTTTGAGTCTTTAGTCCTTTGACTGGTTTGATGCAGATCTCCATGCCTCCCTGCCCCGAGCGAAACGTCTCATCTCTATATAGCTACCACACCCTTCATTCAAGGCTATCTGTTTAACATATTATAACCTTTGATCTCCCCTACAAGCTCTTGGGTTCAATTCCTAGATTTAACACAAACTTTTAAAAGTGGTATGACAACTTAAACTAGTCTACTCAGTCTCGGGTGGTCCAAATAAGTAGAAAGGGTTTGATTCACACCTCAACCATAGAGCACCATGTTCTTTTTTTTTTTTAAATAATGATAGCCATTTGTTCAATTTCACATTTCACACATTGCAATTTGTCAATTTTCCATTTGCATTTTTTAAAATGACAGTTTGATGTTTTTCAATTTCATGATATGGAAACATGGATTTTTCCATTTTCATATTTACACATTTGTCAATTTCCCATTTATATATATTTTCTTAAATGTCCGTTTAAGGTTTTTAAATTTTGTCTATATGGAAACATGGATTTTCCATTTTGCTGTTTACAAATTTTTTATATATTTATTTTGTGTATGTTGAAAAAAATCGATATTTCCAAAACAAGATTTTTATTTTTCATTTTATGATTTTGTAAATGATCTTAATGTGAGTGCTTGACCATGGATTTTCCATTTTGCTGTTTACAAATTTTTTATATATTTATTTTGTGTATGTTGAAAAACGATATTTCCAAAACAAGCTTTTTATTTTTCATTTTATGATTTTGTAAATGATCTTAATGTGAGTGCTTGACCATGGCAATAATACAGTCTATCTATGTGTTAGCGAAACCATAGAGTCTTATTACTACTGCAAGTAAGAATGTTTTACAAAATAACGACTATCTACCACTGCATTTAAAAAACAAAACTATTGGGGAAAAAAAACTAAAATACTATTTACCATTCATTCATATATAAGTGTTAATTCTCCCTCTCCCCACCCTACCTCATCGTATTTTCTCTGGTCAAATTATCAATGCTACCCATACATACACTAGCTTTCTATATCTTTCTCTATATATATGTTTTCTCTGCTCCACAAGATACAAATTATGGTTGCTGGATTGTATCCTGCACTGTTTATGCGACATACCATTGCCAGTTCATAAAACCGTTAGGTAGTTCTCTACACATAGCGATTTTACCACTGCTCTACCTACGCCTTTTGCTTGTTTGGCTTTCTTACAGGCTAGTATGCGATAGGCAGCATTAACTGAATATCAAACCCAGTCCACCTTTGTATTTGCAATCTAAGTAATAATTTGAAAAGAGACAAGTGTAATCAGTTTTAAACATTATCTCTGCTTTTTTTGTTTGTTTGTTTGTTTGTTTGTTTATGACATGTATATTAACCTAAAATCAAACCCTAGTCTACCTTAGTGAAAGGCTAACAGTTTAACCACTGCGTCACCATACCCTTCTTTCTTAGTTTGATTCATTCTAGGCCTTAGAGCTAGAAATCGAGTTACGATCTCCAGTGCAAGAGGCACATGTGCTCACCACTATAGCATGTAATGGTTAGCTGCTAACATTAGACAAACGAAAATGATTGTATTTCTGTTAGCCAAGCATTTCTGTCATTTGCCTACTGTGTGAGCACTGCCAGCAAGACAGTTTAGTTTAGAACAAGCGTGTGTGTGTGTGTATAGATTATTAGCCTCAAGTATTTAAAGCTTGTTGTGTGTAGCGACCATCTTGCTCAGTAACCACTGAGTAAGTTTTAACAGTTAACTCATAAAAACAGCATAGGATAGTTGTGTGTGTGTGTGGTTCATGTACTTGGGAATATGCATTAGCACCATGCGCTAGCTTTACCTTACCCTCTAGAGGTAGAGCGTTATCCCTTCCTTTGGACATTGCCAATGACTGCATTCCCCCACAAGTTTTACACTTAAGCCCTTGGCTTGTTCTTGATTAGGTTTGGTTTGCTTTAGGCTTGGTTTGGTTCAGTTGGGTTTGATTCGACTTGGTTCAGTTTAGTTTAATGTAGTCACCATTTTTTAATTTTTAGCTACACTCTTTAACCAATTAAATAATGATAGTCTACTCTTAATTCTTGAATCGATAAATTGAATTTTGTGTGCACTGTTTGTCAATCCATGCCTACAACCTATACTCCCTATGTACTACAGTCAGATCTGAAAACAAGTTCCAATGGTCAAAGACGTGTCAGTCACCATACATATAGCCTACAATAATTCTTTCTTTACCTAGCTAGATTTCGTCACTCACAGTAAACATCTTACATTATGGGTTTGCAATATATTAAGAAAAGCAAAAGTCCATGATCTTGTGGTTTTGGGTCTTTTTTGGGGAAATTCATAAGCCATAAAAAGAATGACATCATGTCAAGTTCTGAGTGGATCTTGTATGTCAAAATCCCATTATCGGTTTATAAAATCTCAAGGCCATGCCCTAGCAGTTTTGGATTATTTCAATCAATGAGTCCACCATAGGAAACATCGAAAAAATAAATACCCTTAAAACAAGTCGTCCCATGACCCTCTCCGAACAATGCTTCGCAAAATATAAATTCATCCATTGAACATGATCGGCGACATCATCCTAGCTTCCCCCTCCCACCATGGTTGCCATATCGTTTGACCTTCAAGTGTCCTCAGCATCTCTGTGCTTTTTTTCATTGCCCTGTCAAGTCAATGCATTCCAATAAGATCAAATAACATTCACATCCTGTCAGTCTGCCCCAGCAAGTTTGTTTTCTATACTCACTTCAAGCAACATATAACCAAGTTCTGTTTGTTCTATCTAAAGCCAACTTCATCGAATCAAGGAATTATCATTTGTCATGTCACTCATAATCGTTTACACGTTAAAGACCCCCTTCAGGGGGTTTAGGAATTAGGAATTCCATCATAGGAAAAATCAGAAAACGAACCCTCGACCCGCCGTCTCATCGAAATAGCGAATACTGTATTGGTATATCACCACCGTGGCCAGTAATAGCTTCGTTGAAACACGTGTCCAGTGGTATCGTCTCTTTCTATCTACAACCACTCGTCATGAACATTTTAGACAAATTTAAGAAAAGTTTTAAAAACTGAAATGTTTTCAACATAAGTGTCGTTAGGCTCTTTCGCATTTTTTTAAACATAAATACTATATTCGAAAGGGAGATAGGGGAGGGGCGTCACCCCGAGTCCTACGACCCCTCGTATACGTCTCTGACGTTATTGGTTTGTGAGATATAACAAAAAGTCTAAAATCACGGTTTTACAACAAAAAATTCTGTTTCCCTCATTCTCAAAAACTTTAACCTATTACCAAAATAAAGAGGGTTTCGAGACAAGCCATTTGACACGTCATAGGACCAAATCCGACCAGGCATTCGTGAAATATCAGAAAAAGTCTAAAATCATAATTTTACCCCAAAACGCCTGTTTCCCTCATTCTCAAAACTTTAACCTATTAATAACATATATAGGGCTTTGAGACAAGCGATTTGACACGTCACACGTCCAAATCCGACCTTGCGTTCGAGAGATATCGGCAAACTTCGTAGGAAAGTAGGCGACTATCTGGCTCTCTCCTCACCACCAAAACCTCTTCTTATCAATCATTTTTTTCAAAGAGCTCGCCCTCTTACAAAAATCCCCAGTGCGCATGCGTACAAAACAAAAACAAAAATGTTGATCCATAGCGGCATCTCGTAAAACGCATGCGCGATATGAGCAACAACATTTAAGTTCATTTTAGCAACGCACCTTATACATGTCGCATTTGAAAAGAGACTTTCACTAAAAAAAATACAATTTCACCCCCTAGTAGGGGTAGGTTTTATTTGGGGGTTGGAATGAGTGGTTCATTGGAAAGAGGGCGTCAGCCCGAGTCCAACGACACCTCATTTGTCAAAATCGGACAATGGGTTCGAGAGTTATTAATTATTTAATATGAACGCCGCCCGAGCAACGCCGGGTGAGTTAGAATCGGCATCACTCCACTACTCGTTGGCGTCGTCAACTTCCAAACTCACCAGCCAAGATTCCTGGAGGCTTTAGCACTATCTAAGTGCCAGCTTAGTGGTGGGGCTACACGCACCCATTCTCCTTTAGGGCCTTGTGCAGATGGCAGGAGATACCATGAAAAGAAAAGAAGAATTCTGACCCCTCGAAGAATAAGAGAATTAGGAAGGATGGGACATTAGAGCAATTAAAGCGAGATCTCGGATACTCTAATACCGTTGGGGTCGGAAGAGAACAAGAGTTGACCCAGGGAGGTCGACAGGAATGATAATAGATAAGAGGTTGGCACACGTAAGTGGAAGCAATGCCGGATTCAGCTGCGGTCCCGTGGTAACCAACACATAACCCACTAATTCTGTGCCCCTAAGGGAACCATGTTGAGATAAACATGTTGGTTGTTGTTGATTCATTTGAGGGTCTTTGCGACGTCATGGTCATGTAGCCCTGTGTACATGGGTGTGTGTGTGGAATTTGTATGGTAACCTATGTTACTGTGATGGCTATATTTGTGAGGGTAGTTATAATTTAAATGAGGATTGGGAAGGAGGTGGCCATAGCAGTAATTTAGGAACCAATCTGGCATTTAACTACACTGGAAATGGGAAACCGCGGAAGACCACTTCTAAGATGGCTGAGGTGATCCTTTTCGCCTTACGAGGGTGACCAGAGTTAAATTTATTGGCAGAGCTGGGAATCGAACCCGGGCCTCTGAGACGACAAGCCAAAAGTGCTAGCCACTACGCAATGAGGCGGACTTAATAGGTTGGGATTTAAAATGCTTTATCTAGTAGAAAATGTGCGCAGTGAGTAATATCTAATTCCGTTCAATAGTTTGTATGACTTTAGTTATTGATAATAGCATTTCTCTTCTAATTTCAACTCGTATAACTTGTTTCCACTAACTCCAGACCACATGTTTCCATTAGACTCTCTGAAGGATGGATTGAACCACGCCAGTTACCACCCGTCACTCAGGAGTTTGAGTAATTTCTCACACATGTACTTTCCCATCACATGGAATTTCATCTGTCATCTGAAGATTGATGTTCTTAACCCGTGGTAGGAACATGGTTAATGTAGCAGGGTGCCTTTTGTATGATAGCATTCTATAAAATACTCACGTGGAACGACAGAATTAGGGTTCATGTTTGTAACGTTCGTAAAGGCAGTCAAAACCAGACTCGTTTAATATTATATCTTTCTTCACAGATATGTTTCTTATTTCCACGAGTGCTTATTTGCACAAAAAGTAAAACGAGCTCAAACCTAAACTTACTATACAAGGAATATCTATATTTTAGGTGATATCATAGTACAGAAACTTGCGAAATTTCATGGCAACGGTACTGGAAACCTATGTCAGTATTCGGCTGTTTCAAAAGTACTGAGTCATTTGACCAAATATGTACTATACCGTTCGTTTTCGGGTTCTTGATAGAGCTCCCTATTAACATTTAACGTTCTTACTAAACACGCAAAGTAACACTTTGAATTAACTAAATGTTTTCTTGAGGAATGTTTAAACGACAAATCGTTTTTAACAAATCGCTTGGTAATTTAGCGTTGTCTCAAAACGGTTCTTTAATTTTAAAGATGAATCGATTTTTATACTAGTTTTCACCTAATTCTTTTCTTTAACATTCAATAGTTTATTTCCTTAATTTAATTAACTCACCGTACTGATATTTCGCGTTTGACGGATGTTATTGTCTGTAAAATAAACAACTTTCCAATAAACAACATTTGTGCTATCAATGGCAAAAGTATTTGCATTCTAATAAACAAAAGCCATCACAATAACACAAATGCCACACAAACATACAAGTACACGGGGCTAAATGGCAACGATGTCCAAGCCCCTCAAATGAAACAAAAACAACAACGACTTATATTTCAAATAACGATATTTTAAGGTTTGAATATGTACAAATCCCATTTTAGTTTTACTGAATTACCGCTCTTATGCCAGGCCAGCTGAGTTCATGCCTACATCGTACCCTGATTTTTCATAATTCATGTGGCTTAGGCGGCAGCACGCCGGCCTCTCACCGCTGGGTCCGTGGTTCAAATCCCGCTCACTCCATGTGAAATCTGTGCTGGACAAAACGGAGGCAGACAGGTTTTTCTACGGGTACTCCGGTTTTCCCTGTCAAAATATCATTCCAGCAACACTCTCCACTATCATTTCATTTCATCTGTCATTCATTTAATCATTGCCCCAGAGGAGTGCGTCAGGCCTCGGCAGCCAGCACAGTTCATATCCTCGCCGCTAGATGGGGGCTCCATTCATTCCATTCCTGGCCCGGTCGGAGACTGGAAGCAGGCTGTGGATTTTCATTTTTCATCATGTGGATGTATAGCCTGTAATTTTCCGAGCCCGGACATTTTAATGTAATCCACAAATTCTGCATCTATTATTCATATTATATTTATAATGTGCATATGCTACGACTAAGTTTCGGATATTTAGGACCTAAAGAAACAAGAATATGCAGGCAAATATGCCCTAAAACACTGAAATATGCTCCAAACAAGGTAAAATATGACCTAATATATTTATATGATTTCAAAAGTAAGTGTTAATAATGTAGTGGTAGAATATGTTATTTTTATTATTAACTCGACATTCAAACCTAAAAAATTGTTATAATCTACGCTGATTTCATGAATAGGCCCACGATAAAATTATTTTCCTCAAATTTTTATCGCAGAATGTTTCAAGAGATTCGCGGAAAGCAGCATATTCTTCACATTTTCTCGCGCGTGTGTGTGAATTATGTCATAGTCAATGTTCCTGATATCAGGCGAATATGTGCAAAAAAGACTAATATCACTAAAAAAACTCTGCAGTGATTAGATATAGGCAAATCATATTATTTTCAGATGTTTTATGTATTTTCTCTGTCTATTTTGCTGCAATTAACATTTCATTAATTTATGCATTCATTCAGTCAGTCAGTCATTCATTCATTCATTCATTCAGTCATTCATTGTCGGAAAATATATTGCTGAAATTGTAATTTGATGATGATAGTTGATGTTTAAGTGCCTATCATGGAGGTTATAGGCCTCTAATTCTTTGGGGGTGAGAATGATAAATGATGATAAAATGAACACTAGAACTAAAAATAACTACGATATACAACCAAATTACGGATTAGGAGAACAAAAGGACAAAAAGGAAGGAATTAGAGTTATAAAATTCAGGTAAAACAAATGCTCTCAACCCTCAAAAAATGAGAATTTACGGATTGGGAAAGGTGTGCCATGAAAGGCAGATAGGAAGGGAAATATGAGAGAGTCCGCCCCAGAATCACTGGAAAAAGGGAAAAAACCGATCCAGCTCAGGTATCATCCCAAACTCAACAGCCGTAAGCCCTTGAGGGTGTAGCACCTCCATTGGTGGGGCTACACACACCCTGCCTCCTTTATGACCCTGTGCAGGAGGCAGGATATATGATGAAAGGAAAAACAAGAGATCTGACCCTTTGAAGAATGAGGGTATCAGGAAAGATGAAACAAGGTCCACTTAAGGCGGGAATTTGAAAGACTCCTTAGACCTCGGATATCCTAATACCGTCAGGGTCGGAAGAGATCAAGAGTTTATCAAGGGAAGCTGACAGTAAATATGCCAGAGAGGACCCCGGCACAATTAAGAGGAAGCAATCGCGAAGTTAGCTGGGGCCGCCTGATCGTTAACCGGCGTTCCACAAGTTGTACGCCCCTGAAGGAGGGGGACTGTCGTAATGTCTTAAGTGAACGAGAGGTGACCAAGGGTGGTCGACAGGAAAGATGACAGAAGGGAGCCCGGCACAAGTAAGTGGAAGCAATACTGCCCTCAGCTGGGGTCCCGTTGTCACCAAACCCACATCCCATTAGCCGTGAGTCCCTGGAGAATGTACTGAAGAATGATTCAACAGAATCGCAATAAAACATTGATACCCATTTTTCAGAAGATAATTTATGGGTATGCACTGGACGGTTGATTCCGTAGTGAATTGGATATCATCGTAGGTCTCAGAGACTAAGAAGTCCCTATCATGTGCGTTACTAGCAGTGGTCAAGTACTATCCCGGCATTTGCCTTGACAGAGTGTAGAAAAACCACACTCAAGGTAATTTATCGGTGCTGGGTTTCTAATCAACGATGTCTGGACTTGCTACAGCTGCCCTCCCAGCCTTGGTGCACGATTAAACGATCACAACTACGGCGCGGGACTCTCAAAATGACGACTACACACAAGAGACGAAAGAGAGTTTGTGTCCAATACAAAGTTATAACGGGAAATCACGTTAAGACAATCATCACACCTATCTCTGCCTCACGTAAACTCGGGAAAGGAAAGCACACCTCCTATGTTCTTCCTATTTAAAGTACAAAATGACAAACAACAGAATGGCATACTGAATTTGAGCAGCGGCTTTCAAACAATGGTTTATATTTACCCCAGCATTTTACAATTTCATCAGCAAACGTTCCAAACAACGTAGGGATTCAGTATATCAATACCGACTACTAACAATAATTGAAACTGAAACAAAACTTTGTGTAACTCAGACCTCCAAGGCGAAAGCCGAAAATGTTAGCCGCTAATACACGTGGTCGTCTAAATGAGTTTTACATTTTATGTTTAATTTTATTTAACCTTCAGTCTTTAAATAACAGAAACCTATGTGATATTTTGGGTCTAATCTTATACTGTAATGCCGCTGCTGTTACGGGAGATTTTTAATCTTTACCTTATGACGAAGGGTGTAATGCATAATATATTGTATGTAATATCTACTAGAATTTGAGTTTTATACTCTCCGTTAAGGTGTGTTTTACTACTGATATGTTGACGTTTATGTTTTATTAATCATAATGTCCTTACATTATACTGCATTCTTTTATTGTTGACAGTGTCTACGTCTACCAGCTGTCGTTTGTATTACACATCAGATATACAGTAACTTTTGCGTGATAATGCAGATTGTTCTATGAATAATATTTCCTTCTGTTATTCTGGTTATATTGTAATTGGTAATTATCCTGCTCTATGGCTATGCTAATTTGTAATGGAACCGGATATTAAATTATGAATTTAGTTGATAACAAGTCAATAACATACGGTAATTAAACTACGAATATAAATTATTATGCGATAATTTTCTACAAGAACCGAACAGTAAGTAATGATACTTTACCATAAGAATAGCGGACACCATTGAATCAAAAATAAACACTATCAGGATAGTAATTGTGAGACAGAGTTCTCGAGGAATTGTGTGTATAAATCCATTTTTACTATTGTCGCATTCTCGGCTACGTTATTGTACTCCACAGTACTGTAATTTTCGACTATTTACAGTGAGTTAATATTGAACTTGAGTAACATCAGAATCGAGGAGAACCATGTTCTAAACTCACTTAAGGGCAAAATGAATACACACTGCGAAATATATTGGCATGTATCTTTCTATAACATATAAAGACACCTCCCGGGTAACGCTCGGTACAATAAATAGCGTTCTATATAATCCACTTCAAAATATCAGGAAGTCCTATGTAATTACAGTATTTAATGGAAATTTAGTCAAGGAAAAAAATATGACATTTACTAAATATCGAAACCTTAGTTACGGCAAACTTACACATACTTGATTAATCTACGCTCTAAGTTCATTGACTTTAATTTCACTGAATGAGTGTGTGCATTATAAAGTTGTGACTGGGTAAAAATTCCATACGTTTTATCAGGGCTCTTGAGGCTATTTCCTCATCTACGTCAAACGTATCCTCTTTGTTCATTGTATATAATATTCATTTTGTTCCGAGTGAATGTGTGTAGAACGATTTTCATTCTCCTCGTTTGGCCACAGTAGAGCAATTCTGAATAACAAGAGTCGAGTCGTTATAACAAAATGTCAACAGGACGCGATGGTCCATCCGATGTAAATTGCCGGGAGCACAGCGTTGTAATCCATTGTCATGAGTAGTAACATGAAGGCTAATATAATATTCCATGGCATATGTTGTTACAGAGGTGCCAGCCACTCTTCTCAAAACAGAAACAAACTATACATCTATCGTGGTGTTATGACTACAGCACTGCGTTTGGATAGGTGGTTATCAAGTCCTTAGAACAGGTATTCATTTTAGAGTATGTTCGTGTTTTTTGACATGTGTATGACATGACAATAGTTTTCATTTCGGCGAAATTATATTCCAAGTACCCATAATTTGTATATTTCATGGTCTCTGTCATCTAAAAGTGCCACACCCACTTCTGAACGCAAGACTTTAATATTTGATAACATTCGAGGAAATGTAGGTGTATTTATGAACATACTCTCGTTTTGAAGGCATTTGTTGCTGAGCGATTGGTGCTACTATCAACAACGAGTGATGCCGCTGTGATTGTCTGTGATACATCTATACCTGACCTCTTAAAGGCAGCTACTTTCATTTCGACATGTTAATATATAATAATAATAATAATAATAATAATAATAATAATAATAATAATATTAATAATAATATTAATGTCGTATGGCCTCGGATGTCGGGTGCAAGCTCTGTTATATGACGCCCAGAGGGTAGCTTGCATGTCGAATTTCGTTGTTCCTTGACTATGAAAGTCAAGGAGGTTAGATGTTAGATATCTAAGCTCCTTAAACACTATAGCGCTTTCCAGTAGAGAAACCCCCTAGATTAATTTTGCCATTATGAACTCGGCCTACTGAATTCAAATGGGTTCTTTGACTAGCCAACATCGTATGACATGTGTACCGTATTTGTTCCGCCTTTTAAAGATCACTTACCACGGCCAGGAGCGAACCTGCTATCTTGGGGTTAGTAGACCGCCACGTTATCCACTCACCCACCATGGCAAGCTATATATAATAATAGTAACCCCTGGCATCACAGCCCATGAAGGGTCTAGGCCTACCAAGCGACCGATGCCCAGCCATTTGGCCTGCAGCTATTAGGGTGGCACGTGGTCAGTGCATCGGGTCCCCTCGGCCGTTAAACGTGGTTTTCGTGACCGGGGAGCTGCCTCACTGTCAGACAGCTACTCAGTTGTCCTCACGAGACTGAGTGCACCCCATTCCACCCTCACGTCAGTTTCTAAAATCCCCGACGGAGCCAGGAATCGAACCCGGAGACTCCGGGTGAGAGGCAGGTGTGCTACCCCAACACCACGGGGTCGACCATGTTAATATATGGAGACAGGAAAAAGTTTAATTCCCCATATTTTTTACACGTAATTTTTGAAATTTGGAAACAAAACCCCAAAAATTAACTATACATTTATTCCAAATTCAAAAGCCAGCTATGGCGAGCAGAAGCTCTGTACATAAATGCTACAAAGTTTTAAATATGTAAGACAAAAGGTTTTTAAGCTGAGTGGACCTAAAATTGAGAACAGTAGCATTGACATTACGTACCCCCCTTCATTTGGATGCCATCCCGAAATTCACCTAGAGAAGAAGTGGTAAACTAGAGTGATCGATATACAAACCTTAGAAGGTAACAGAATACATTCAGATAAACTTAACGATACCATCTTTTCAACCCACTTGTAGACATTTACTTCTTAGGCCCATTAGCGCTTATATTTCTGAGAGTGGTAAGTACGCTCGCTAACGTACAGCGCTAGGTTAAGTGACCATACTATCTGCAGACTCAGGAGACCTAGGTTCGATCCCCACCGTCAGCCGTCCTTGAAATGGTTTTCCGTGGTTTCCCATTTTCAACTGTAGGCAAATGCTAGGACGGTACCTTCTGACAGGCCGCAGCCACTTCCTTCATCTCTTTGTCCAGCTTCGTTCATCCTCATATACTGTATTTCATCGCTCATCAATTTCTCTTATGTTGTTGGCGTCAGTAAGGGCATTCGGCCGTAAAACCACCCACCACATAGACTTTTATTGCATATCATCCCCAACCCCTTTGAAAACGGGAATTAAACGGGGTAGGCTTACAGTGTTTATTAGCCTACTTTTCACATTTTGCAAAAATGAGAAAAAAGTAGACTTATGAGATCGATCCGGGCAATTGAAATTTGAGCTCCATGTTGGATATATTGGAAGATATGAATGGGAGCTATTTCAAAATTGGCACTCGTATAGATACTAATATTTCAGTTCAATTTCCAGGAGGCCATACATGGCGGTGTTGCCAAAATAATTATAAAGCCTGCTGATAGGTCCAATTTTTAAATGCATATAATTTCCACACTATCAATTGGAATTCAACCAAATTTCGTTTGTGCTATGTGTACATAAACAGATGTGATTGAGCGTATTCTTAAGAGCCACCAGGGCTGCCAACTGTTAATAAATGCCGTCAATTTATGTTATCCAAATACCATTATATCAGATAGAATGCAAGCCGACAGCTTTAAACTATGCACACGAATAGTACCTGACATTCAATATTAATTTGGAGTAACTTATATACGTCAGTGCTACCAACATGATTCTAAGCCTGCTGATATGTACAATTTTAAAATGCATGTAACTTCTATACAAACTAATGCATTTCATTCAAAATTTGCACAACAATGGATCATATTATTTCAGATTATTTCTGACCAATACATGCATGACATTGTTGCCAACATGATTTTAAACGCGCTGTTAGATCCAATATTTAGCTGCATGTAACGTCCATACTATCCATTGGACTTCAACCAAATTTTGTATTTTGTACCTTAAGGAATAGAACTAAGAATATATTCAGTCATCAGGGCTGCCAACTGTAGTGCTCTATTAGGCTACATTATGCCAGGTGTACAGTATTTCAAACTAATTAGAAATTTCGTTATTACCAACTTAATTTTGTCATTATTCTAGTTAGATCCATATAGAATAATCATTGGCATGAATCTTAAGTTTTAAGAAAAGTAGGCTCTTTAGTTCATCACGAACTTCTTGCTTTTATAATCTGTGGGATTTTGTTATTAGCGATTCTCAGCAGTAATTGCTAAACCTTGATGATTAGTTGGTAGCTGGTGACTGATCTGTGGGTGACTTTGTGAATTTTAGCCTATTTTCATTTTATGAAAAAAAATAGGCTTATGAGATCACCTTTATTGCGTATGTCTGTGTGTGCGTGTGTGTGTGTGATGGTGTGTGTCCCCCTAATAACTTCTAAACAGCTGGAGCAATTTCAATGAAACTCGGTAAGATCATAGCACCATACTGGCCGACCCGACCGTGCCCTTCAAATTGTATTGTATCTCAGCAATCCAACATGGCGGCTGTGCAAATTATTTCACCAGCATTCAGTATCTCCGAAACTATTACTGATATCACCCTGATATTGGGTACGGTGATAAAGGACACTACTAGACGTTCACCTATGAGACTTTCAAAAACCTGGCAACTATAAAACCAACATGGCGGTCAAGCGAATTTGAGACTTTTAAGTAGACTTTTCTCGCGATTTAACCATCCAAACATAATGAATCTTGGTACAGCAAATGTTTATGCACATTGTAATGCACTGGCGTCTAATATAGTTCAATTGTTTACATAATGTCAAAATGGCGGCTGTGCGAAATTTTTCACTGGCATTCTATATCTCCGAAACTTTTACAGGCATCAGCCTGAAATTTTGTACGGAGATGAAAGTCTCTCGTACAAGTTTATCTATGTAATTTTCATAAACCTGTAAACTACAAAACGAACATGGCAGCCAAGCGAATTTGTAACATTTTAATAGACTTTTCTCGAGATTGAACTCTCTGAGCGCAGTGAAGTGTGGTACTTCTTCTCCGTAGTAAAGCCGGCGTCCCATGTCATAGATTTATGGCATGAAAAAACTTCCACTAGGAGCTAGAATTTGTTGGTTAGTTTGATAACGCTATATTTGTTCCAACGTTCACCGCCAGGTGCTGACTGCGATAGTAGCCACGTCTGCTGCTAGGTGTCGTGAATTGTAGCATTTGGTAGCAAAATTAGGAACTACTTGAAAAAATTAATCGTCTGCAGTCCTTCTACCTGAATCACAGTAACACACACTAATACAGCCATTACAGTACATTCAACTCCCATTATCATACAAATTCTACACACTCCTAAAGTACACGCGGCTACATGACCGTGTAGTCGCAGACCCTAAATTAAGTAACCAATCCAACTCTCTATCGTGAAACTGACCAGGAAATCTCACCATAAAATATAATTTTCAATTGTTAAATAATAGCAGATTATTTTAGAATTTCATTAGTTTCAAGTTTAAATTGTGTGTGGCACAGTTCAATGATTGGACTCTTCTTTTGCATGATGATGACATGTAATTGTTATTGATAAATAACGTGTATTCGATGTGAAATATGTCACGCTCACAATGAACCGCATATTAACTACTACAATCAGCATTGTGATTCATTACGACGAATGTAATGGAGTGGGCAATTTTGCTGATAATAATGTTGTATAATAGAATATGATTCTGCAATTGATACTGTGGTTGAAATATTGTTCACTAACGTAATGTGCATCACTGATTCTGTTCTCATAGTAGGGGGCGTAGTGGCGCAGTGGTCAAGCTGTTGGCTTCTCTCCAAGGTGGACAAGGTTCGATTCCCGGTGAATGCATGTCAGATTTTCGAAGTGAAATGGCATGTCCTGTGGTTCGGATTCCACGTAAAAAGTAGGTCCCGTGCCTCATGATCGCTTCGTTGCTACTGTTGGGTTATCCACCAGCGCTGTCAACATGTCCAATAAGGCACGCTCCATTATTGACCTGAACTGCAGATCCGAGAGAATTGAGATTCAAATTATGACACCGACATCATTCGTTTTCCTTAGTAAACTACATTTTGCTCCTTGAAAATGCCGGGTTGGTATCCTCAAGTCTTGGAGCACCTCAGCCGTACACGTGTATTATTGCAGGTACGCATATCGCTGCAATCATCACAATAACAGTGGTTACCAGAAAAATGTCAACCTCACAAATGTACACAGGGTTGAATACTAAAGTATTCCTACCCCTTAAATAAAGCAACAAAGTGACAGAGATAGGGAAAATATTTACCACACATACGCGAATACTAACCGCATATCCCTCAGGGGCCCACGGCTAGTGGGGCGTGGGTTGGCGACCACGGGATCCCAGCTGAGTTCGGCATTGCTTCCACTTATTTGTGCCGGGCTCCTCTCTGTGATCTCTCCTGTCGACCACCCTTGGTCAACTCTTGTTCTTTTCCGACCCCGACGGTATTAGGGTATCCAAGGCCTAGGGAGTCTTTTACTTTCCCGCCTTAATTGGCCCTGGTCTCATCTTTCCTGATCCCTCATTCTTTGAGGGGTCAGACCTCTTCTGTTCTCTCCCTATATCCTGCCTTCTGCTCAAGGCCCTCAAGGAGGCAGGGCGTGTGTAGCCCACCACTTCTGGTGCACTCTGGATAGTGCTACAGCCTCAAGGGCTCACGGCTGGTGAGTTCCGGAGTTGGCAAACCCGAGGGATTCCTGAGCTGGGTCCAGTTTTTTTTCCATTGCCTCTGGGACAGACCCACTCCTCTTTCCCTTTCCTATCTGCCTGTACTGGCTCTCCTTCCTTACAAATCCCTCAATCCTCATTCTTCGAGGGTTGAGTGTACTTTATCTCTTTTCCCCCTGTCCATTGTTTGCCTCATTCTTTATTTGTTTATAATTTGTTCTTCTTGTTTGCAATACCCCCCAGGGGCTCACATCTAGCGGGACGTGGGTTGGCGACCACGGGGCCCCAGCTGAGTCCGACATTGCTTCCACTTACTTGTGCCGGGCTCCTCTCCGTCTTCATTCCTGTGGACCTCACTTTGTCAACTCTTGTTCTCTTCCGACCCCGACGGTATTAGGGTATCCGAGGCCTAGGGAGTCTCTTCCTTTCCCGCCTTAATTGGCCCTTGTCTCCTCTTTTCTGATACCCTCCTTCTGCGTGGGGTCAGCCTTCTTTATCTTTTCATGTTATCTCCTGCCTTCTGCTTAAGGCCCACAAGGAGACAGGGTGTATGTAGCCCGACCACTTCTGGTACATCCTGGATAGTGCTACACCCTTAAGGGCTCACGGCAGGGGAGTTTGAGAGTTGGCGACCCCGAGGGATTCCTGAGCTGGGTCCGTTTTGCCCGCTTTTTCCTCTGATCTTGGGACGGGCCACTCCTCTTTCCGCTTTCCTAACTGCCTTTCATGGCTCTCCTGTCCTCCAAGTTCCTCAATCCTTATTCTTCGGGGATTGAGGGCATTTCTTTTCTCCCTGTCCTTTATTTGCCTTATCCTTTAGCCTATTTGTTTACCATTTCTTCTTCTAGTATGTAAGTCTGTAGTTAGTATTAGTTACAGTATTTCATTCTCATCTCATCTTTCACTATCACACAAACCATTAGGGGCCGATAACCTAGATGTTAGGCCCCTTAAAACAACAATTATCATCATCATCATCATCATCATCATCATCACTACCCGCATATTTCTTTTTTTAAATTTGAAATGGAGAATTTGGGTGTAGGTATTGTCTGAATCAAGGTTGTTACAAAATCATCCCTTCAAAATTTTGATGACGTCATTGGCCCACCACACGCAATATACGGAGCAAATTGCTGACCGCATCACCAAACTTGTGCGCACCGTAAAATCGTAGCATACAAATTCCCACGGCTGTCGAAAATGTGCCATAACAATGGCCAGTGGAACGCACATATCGTGCCACAAATCCAACCGGCTGCCGTGGCTACGCTCACTAAAACGCAGCGTTAGTTCATGGGATCAAGCTCTCTGCTAACTCGGTAGAAGCGTGGGTTCGAGCCCCGCCGTCAGCCGTCATTGGAATGGCTTTCCGTGGTTTCCTCATTTTCAACACCAGGCAAATGTTGGAATGGTACCTTCTGACAGGCCATGGCCGTTTCCTACCACATCCTTGCCCATCCATTCCATCTCTCACCCTGACACGCAGGTCGCCCACCGAGGTCTACCAGAAATACTTGCACTCTGCCACTCAGGAAGCCACAGGACAAATAAAAACACAAATCCGATAGTTTGGTGGTGCTGGGAATCGCAATCAGCTCGTGAGCGACTTCCACCATTTTTAGCCAATTTTCAATTATGAAAAAATAGGCTTATGAGATCACCTTTTGTCCGTGTGTGTGTGTGTGCGTGTGTGTGAGTGTGTGTGTGAGGTGTGTGTGTGTGTCCCCCCTAATAAAATCTAAACGGCTGGAGCGATTTCAATGAAACTCAGTAAGATCATAGCAACACTCTGGCCGACCTCGACCGTGCCCTTCAAATTTTATTGTCTCACCAATCCAACATGGCGGCTGTGCGAAATATTTCACTAGCATTCAATATCTCCGAAACTATTACCGATATCGCCCTGAAATTGTGTACGGTGATAAAGGGCACTACTAGAAGTTCACCTATGAGACTTTCGAAAACCTGGTGACTAAAAAACCAACATGGCGGTCAAGCGAAATTGAGACTTTGAAATAGACATTTCTCGCGATTTAACTATCCAAACGTAATGAAACTTGGTACAGCAAATGTTAATACACATTGTAATGCACAGGAGTCTAATTTAGTTCAATTGTTTACATAACCTCAAAATGGCGGCTGTGCGAAATATTTCACTGACATTCTATATCTCCGAAACTGTTACAGATATCATCATGCAATCTTGTACGGTGATAAAGGGTACTGATACAAGTTTACCTATGTATATTTCATAAACCTGTAAAGTACAAAACGAACATGGCGACCAAGCGAATTTGAAATATTTTAATTGACTTTTCTCGTGATTAACTCTCTGAGCGCAGTGAAATGTGGTACAGTAAATGATTTTGCAGATTATAATGCACTGTCATCTAATTTAATTCAATTGTTTACATAACCTCAAGATGGCGGCTGTGCGAAATTTTAAAATTATTTTTTTATTCTTGTGTCGTAATCATGCGATCGAAGTGAAAGTTTGAATAATGAAGCTAGGCAATAATTGTCCTTGAATGGTACATAACTCTATGGCCTATACATATAACAATCCTAAATGGCGAGCTTCCGAAATATTTAGACGGTACTCAATATCTATGAATCTTTTACAGCAACCAAACTGATTTTTTTATGTTCATAGAGACTACTGTATGAACATATGCTCACCTATAGGACTTTTAGTAACCTGGTGAGCACAAATCCAACATGGCGGCGACGCGAAGTATAAATATTTAAATGGACGTTTCTCGCGAATTAACTATCCGAGTGCCGTGAAACGTTGCACGTTAAATGCTTATACAAATGTTGATCCACTGGCATGTAATTTATTTCAATTGTTTGGATAATCACAAGATGGCTGGTGTGCGTACTTTTAAAATCTCGTTTTTACTTCTTGTGTTCTAATCATGCGATTGAAGTTTGAATACCACACGTACACAATAATCTTAATGTAATAGTACAAAAATAAAAATCCATCCTGGCGACCATATGAAATATCTAGATGGTTCTCAATATCTACGAATCTGTTACAGCAATTAAACTGAAATTTTGTATGTTGATAGAGACAATTAACATGAGCAAGATATATGAAAATAGGCTGTATAGTTCTTCACGGAACTACTTGTTTCGGGCGTATGCGCACCACTGCATATCACTACCGCCTTACGCGGCTGCCGAACCTCTTAAGGATGGCCAGCGGAACAAATATCTTGATAAGGATTCAAAATTCTAATGGGTAGGAGCTGAATAAATCAAAAATATCAAATCTTCTGAGAGCGTTGTTATAAGAGTGTGATACCTGCCCTGACGTTCACTGAAACTTGGAAAATCGGAGTGCGAGGATTACTCGATGACGAGTTGTATTTGCGTGTAGGCCTACCAATACGTAGAGCCCTGCGCGGATAAACAAAACGTTATCCGCATCCGCCCCGCAACAGCACGACTGTTATTCTCATCCGCCCCGCATCCGCATGACTTTCATTCGCATCCACCCCTCTGATATTTCAATATTATGTTTAATTTATTAGATCAAGCATAACGTGTTAAACCAACACTTGGCTATACTTGTTTGGCTACTTTCGCACTTTGCCTCAGTAAGTTTGTGTCCTGAGTATGAATACAGGTTTTACATTTGAGGAGAAAGTCGTTCCTGACCATTTGCTTCATTGCAAGGAACTTCAAGTTGGCATTCCAAGGGACTTCAAGTTGGATGACACTTCTGGTTCCTAGACCTCCGCTTTAAGACAAAAAATTGGCTATACTTGTTTGGCTACTTTCGCACTTTGCCTCAGTAAGTTTGTGTCCTGAGTATGAATACACGTTTTACAGGTAAAACATCAATATATCGTTCACCTTTTCGTTTCCATTGAAAACGTAACCAAATGTCTGCCATATTGTTGACTTGAGCTTTGTTTCACGCGCTATTGAATATTCACCTTGTTTTATTTTAATAGATAGTTTATCCATGTTGGTGAAATGATGTTCATACTCACGGTTGCGGTAACAATCACTACGTGAACTTCTCTTTAAGCTTGGAGAAAGGGATTGACATTTGGCCGGAAATTCCTAGTCAGTCATCATCCTTCTGCTTATGGAACTATCCATGTTCGCATAGTTGATGTCATAGTTGATGTTGCAATGTCACAGCCAACGTGCTTCAGTGACAAGTTGGAAATAAATCTACAGATAAACCTGGATCCCGATCTTCCAGGATAGCTTAGATGGCGAAGTAGCTGACATGAGGAATGTTAATGATGTCACCAAGAATAACTAACAAGCTTATTGACAGCATTATATCTCGTACGTATAGTAATAATGGCAGTGTGAATTGATGATGATGAGATGTCAAGACCATCTACTACAAACATACGGTACTTAATAAAATGTAGTTGAAAGTATATGAGTATAATAAGGATCATCTCGTGTATAAGTGCAATACGTGCCTGAATATTTCGTACGCAATAAGCTATAGGAGTATACCTCTTTTAAGCTGAAGCTGTAGACTGGCTTATCAAATCTATTATAATCCAAAATTGACTCATCACCGCAGGGCTCAAACCACTAGGCCTAGAAAGCTGAAATTTTGCATGTTGGTTGATCTGAGTAATTAGAGGCTTACTAAGAAACGGTTTTTGAAAATTCAATTTGTAAGTAACTTTTTTCGGCCCTTTGGCACTGAGCAAGGACAGTCGGTACAAAGGTCGGATTTAGCTCATTTTAAGCCGCCAGATACGAGAAACAATACTCGGAGGTCCTGTAGAGACCCCGTAACACACTTTTTAAGTTCCTAAAATGAACGGTTTCGGAGATATTCCCAAATAACTGTGTTCCCTCTGAGAAACAGATCAACGTTACTAGGGCAACCGATGAAATTTCCCAGACCGGGGATAGTTTTCTGGCAATATCTCGAAAACCGTTCGTTTTAGGGCCTTAAAACGCGGGGTTCAGTTCCCACTTCTTTGAAGTGGAAACCACGAACATTGCTCCTCGCATTGATACGCGCAAAAAGAGCTATATCCCATATTTCTACGAGCAAATCGACTTAGAAAGTCTCATCTATCTATCTATATATAAATGAATGCCGTTCGTTAGTCTCGCTAAAACTCGAGAACGGCTGGACCGATTTGGCTAGTTTTGGTCTTGAATTATTTGTGGAAGTCCACAGAAGGTTTAAAAGGTGAATAAATATGAAAGTTGTAGCGCACGAGTAGATTCAACAAATGAGTGACGGCACGCGAATTGCTTAAACAAAGTCCCGTATGCGTGCATACACCATTCATCCGATTGCTATGAAACTTTGGTTGTATTGTTGTGCACACTCCAGGAGAGGTTTCTGACTTAGTAAATCCTTTTTTCAATAGGTAGCGCACGAGTAGATTCAACAAATGAGCGACCACGGGCGAAAAATTTCAACAAAGTCCTGTATGCTTTCACAAACCATTCGTCCGATATCGATGAAACTTGGGTGAGAGGTTGTGTACACTACAGGAAAGGTTTCTGGCTTAGCAAATCCATGTTATAATAGGTAGCACACGAGAAGATTCAACAAATGAGCGACAACGTGGAAGCGTTTCAACAAAGTCCCGTATGCGTTCATATATTATTCGTCTGATAGCGATGAAATTTGGGTGAGATGTTGTGTACACTTCAGGGAAGGTTTATTGCTTAGTAAATCCACTTTACAATAGGTATGGCACAAGTAAATTAAACAAACGAGTGACGACGCGCCAAGTGTTTCAACATAGTCCCGTATGCGTTCATATACCATTCGTCCGATAGCGACTAAACTTGGGTGAGTTGTTGTGTACACTCCAGGGAAAGTTTCAGACTTAGTAAATCCATTTTACAATAGGTAGCGCACGAGTAGATTCAACAAATGATCGAAGACGCGCGAAGTGTTCCAAAAAAGTCCGTGTGCGTTCATATACCATTCGTCCGATAGCGATTAAACTTGGGTGAGATGTTGTTTACACTTCAGTTAAGGTTTCTGGCTTAGTAAATCCACTTTACAATATGTATCGCACAAGTAGATTTAACAAATGAGTGACGGCACGCGAATCGGTTTTATGGCCGATAACCTAGGTGTTAGGCCCCTTAAAACAAAAAACAACAACAACAACAGCGAATCGTTTAAAAAAAGTCCCGTATGAGTTCATATACCATTCGTCCGATAGCGACTAAACTTGGGTGAGTTGTTGTGTTCACTCCAGGGAAAGTTTCAGGCTTAGTAAATCCATTTTACAATAGGTATCGCACGGGTAGATTAAACGAATGAGCGACGACGCGCAAAGTGTTTCAAACAAGTCCCGTATGCGTGCATATACCATTCGTCCGATAGCGATGAAACTTGGGTGAAATGTTGTGCACACTTCAGTGAAGATTTCTGGCTTAGTAAATCCACTTTACAATAGGTATCGCACAAGTAGATTCAACAAATGAGCAACGGCACGCGAATCGTTTTAACAAAGTCCCGTATGCTTTCATATACAATTCATCCGATTGCTATGAAACTTTGGTGAATTATTGTGCACACTCTAGGAAAGGTTTCTGACTTAGTAAATCCCTTTTGCAATAGGTTGCGCACGAGTAGATCCAACAAATGAGTAACGGCGCGCGTATCGTTTAAAAAAAATATCCGTATGCGTTCGTATACCATTCATGCGATTGCAATGACATTTGGTGAAATGTTGTGTCCACTCCCGCAAAGATTTCCGATTTAGTAAATCCATTTTACACTTGGTAGCGCACGAGTAGATTCAACTAATGAGCGACAGCGCGTGAATCGTTTGAACCAAGTCCCATATGCGTTCATATACCATTCATCCGATTTTGGTAAAACTTTAGTGAGTTGAGTACAGTCCTGCGAAGGTGTACGAATTAGTAAATCCGTTTTTCAATTGGTGGCGCACAAGTAGATTCAACAAATGAGCGACGGCGCGCGAATCGCTTAAACAAAATCCCGTATGCGTTCATATGCCATTCATCCGATTGCGATGAAACTTTCATGAGTTGTTGTGTACACGCCAGGGAAGGTTTTCAAATTAGTAATCCATTTTACAATAGGTAACGTACGGGTATATTCAACAAATGTTTGACGGCGCTCGAATCGTTTCAACAAAGTCCCATATGCGTTCATATACCATTCGTTTCATTGCGGTGAAACTTTGTTGAGTTGTTGAGCTCGCTCCCATGATTTTTTTTGGAGATAATAAGTCAATTTTAGAGGTGGCTAATGGAAAAAGAATAAATATTGGGAATCCAAAAGCATTTCAACAAACAAAGTTCCAACGCCAACACTTTCTTTGATTGGCATTGCAACGCATGCCGGGTACAGCTAGTTATATATAATCCAAAATTGACTCATCACCGCAGGGCTCAAACCACTAGACCTAGAAAGCTGAAATTTTGCATGTTGGTTGATCCGAGTATGTAGAGGCTCACTTAGAAACGGTTTTTGAAAATTAAATTTGTAAGTGACTTTTTCGTCCCTTTGGCATTGACCTTCCAAAATTGACTCATCGACTCAGGGCTCAAACCACTAGACCTAGAAAGCTGAAATTTTGCATGTTGGTTGATCCGAATATGTAGAGGCCCACTAAGAAACGGTTTTTGAAAATTCAATTTGTAAGTTACTTTTTTCGGCCCTTTGGCACTGAGCAAGGACAGTCGGTACAAAGTTCGGATTTAGCTCATTTTAAGCCGCCAGATACGAGAAACAATATTCGGAGGTCCTGGTGGGACCCTGAAACACAATTTTTTAAGTTCCTAAATTGAACGGTTTCGGAGATATTCCCAAATGACTGTGTTCCCTCAGAGAAACAGATCAACGTTACTATGGCAACCGCTGAAATTTCCCAGACCGGGGATAGTTTTCTGGCAATATCTCGAAAACCATTCGTTTCAGGGCCTTAAAACGCGGAGTTCGTTTCCCACTTCTCTGAAGTGGAAACCACGAACATTGCTCCTCGCATTGATACGCGCAAGAAGAGCTATATTCCATAATTCTACGAGCAATTCGACTTGGAAAGTCTCATTTATCTCTTATATAAAACCAAGTGTCCTGACTGACTGACTGACTGATTCACAGACTCACTGACTCATCATTGCCCAGCCAAAACTGTTAAAGTTAGAAACATGAAATTTTGGGGACATGTTCGTTGTAAGTCGAAAATGCCCACTAAGGAAGGATCTTTGGATATACAGGTTCTAGAGGGGTGTTAAGGGGGTAGATATGCATTTCTACGAATAACAATATCTCCCGATTGGTTTCATTGGGAGATGTGAAACTCGGCATATAAACTCGTCATTAAATATAAGAAGACACGTGTCTGAGGGTTTTTCGATGTGGTGTATATTATGAGGTGAAAGGGGTGAAAACTGGGGGTTGAAGGTTTCCTAACAGAGCGTGTATCTCTTAAACGACATTAGCGAGGAGTTTGGAACTCAATGGGGAAAAAATCAGCATGAAAAATAAGTAAATAAGTGTTTGACCATTTTTTCATAAATCGTAATTTAAGGGGCCCTTGGGGAGGGGTGAAATTCAGGGGGGGGAAAATAGGAAAGAAAGTGTCATAACTGATTGACTGACAGACTCACTCATCAAACTCAGGGGGAAAAACTGCTTAAAAATAAGTATATATGTGATCGACAGTTTTTTTTCACTAACCCAATTTAAGGGGTTCATCGGGAGGGGTGAAATTCTGAAAAAAGAAAATTGAAAGATTCCTGACTCACTCACCACCGCCCAGACAAAATTATTGAAGTTAGAAACATGATATTTTGGGGATATGATCATTGTATGTCAAAACCGTCCACTAAGGGAGTATTTTTGGATATTCAGGTTCTAAAGGGGTCTTAAGGGGGTTAAACCTGCATTTCATTGAATAACAAAAACTCCCGATTGCTTTCATTGGGGGATGTGATACTCGGCATATAAACTCATCATTAAAAACAAGATGTTCAGCAAAGAACATATAGCCTACTTTCTCCTAAATGTATGGGTATCTTTATGACTCTTTGTCCTCATCCCTAACACAATCACCTCTACCACAATGTATTGTTTGTTTTCTTTTATATTGATAATAAGCCAGTAAGTGTCAAAATCAATATTATATACTTTATGACGATTGAATAACAAAACTACTAACTTATTGTAATGCATTCACGTCCGTTAATCTCTATATTAAGCCAGCCTGCAAAATTAAGAATCTTCCGCCCCAATCACAGTAGGTTGGTGCTGCGACCTATCGGTGAATTAATCTTTATCTTGCACGCCTATGCACTGCCATCGTAATGTACTACGATGGCGGTGTTCTATGGGTGTTGAATGAGTAGGCAGTTTAAAGTAGCCAGGAGGGAGGCGATCCAGCTGGCAGTGTTTAAAGGTATTCGGAGCGCGATCGTGGCTAATAGTTGAACTACCAGTATTACAAAATTGCCATACTTCAGGAGGCCAGCTCAGGCATTTTCACAGAGTTATGTTTGGAACAATATTACCCACATAACCCACAAGAGGACAGCACCGTACAGAGGCATTAAGAAGGCTGTGGTTAATGACAACGTGTATCTAGTTCTTCTATTCTCCTTTTCCCAATGTCTTCTGTTTATTTGCGATGCTGGGACTGTGATTTTATTAATATACGAGTGTATACTTTATCCTCTCCTTTGAGCTAAATGACATTTTATTCAGTATCTGTGGAAAAAGCTCGTGCACATCATTTGTAAAAGAATTCAAGAAAAAAAAAACCTAACTGTTGCAGTACTCGATCCCCAGTCAACTGCGTGTCAGACTAACGTGCTAGCCCAGAGCTAACCCTATCCATGACGTCAGGTGTTCTTAACTGACATATTAGATACAAACTGTTGGCAAATAATGACTTTAAATAAACGATTTCTTCACTGCAGTACATCTTCATCAAAGATCATTTCATACAAAGTTTATATTATTGTATCAGTACGGTATATCACATACAACATACTGAAACTACTGAAATATAAGACAGGCACATGAGGACAGCTGCCATCTTGTCATGTGACACAAACGGCTCAGCTCTTTTAAGCCACTCGTACTGTATAATATTATAATATTAAATTATAATAAATAATGGATCACGACCTTCAGGATAGCTTAAACCCCCCTAGGCTCGATAATCGGAATTGGTGGGTCTTAAGCTATTGATTAAAATGGTTGCATAATTCACACGGCCGCCATCCTGAAATGGCATGGCCGATGACCTTGAATTTTGGGTCACAGACGCGTCCTATATAAGGGTATGTTGTCACCAAATTTGGTAGAGATCGGATAATTAGTTTAGCCGTAATTTGATTTTACGTTTTGAACATTTGAGTGGCCGCCATTCTGTTATGGTAAAGATGGCGGCGATATAAAGTATGACACTGAGGTGTCCTTTACTAGTGCTACCTCTGTACCAAATTTCGTTCAATTCGGTTTCACCGTGTTCGAATTGATAGGGGGGGACAGACATCCAGAGTACACACACTCACACACACACAGACACACACACACACACACAGACTCACACATGGTGTAACTACAATGGTGAGGCGGATCGCTCCCTCTCTCTTGTGCGGATGACGTCACAACGGGGGCATTGCGTTCTGTGACATAGCACGAAGTACATGTATTTGACACGGCTCTGGTCTTAAATTGAAGGCATAATTAATAAATAAAATGTATTATAGCACTCAACATACTTTGCATTGTAAACTCTGATAATAATGTTGGTAATTATGAATGCGCCGTACCTCTAAATAATATTAATAGTCCAATAACGAAATCAACTATTTTCTTACATTGATGAATTTACACATTTTGCGATTCAATTTTCTCTGTGAATTGCCGAAACTTATTTTTCTGTTTAAGCCAAGCTACCTAATATATGTTCGGGTTCGAGCTAAACAGTGAATAACCTCATATGCAATATTAATATGAGGCAATTTTTACAAGGTCCTGCTGGTTAATTCATTGAATATAAACATATCATTTGATTGCGAAATGTCAGGAAATTTATGAAATGCAGCGTCCATTGTTGTTTCAACTTCCATATGTTCATTAGAGGGATACAAACGATTTCCCCTTGAAATAAACTGGAGCCAATCTGGGCCTTCATTACTGGGTTAATGTTCTTGAGATACCGTACAAAGAACACGGAACTACATGACCGCGTTGTAGCAGCCCCTAAATTGAGGAACCAACCAATGTTCTTGAGATAATGTTCGCAAATTTTTGTACTTATCCATGAATCTATGTGCTACATATCCTGTACTGTATTTTAAACCTTCATGGTTCATTTCATCTTTAAAATCCGAAACATCAAATTCATCCAACATTCTGATGATCGGTCATTTTAAACATACTCATATTCATTTCCACAGTTTCGTAATTTGATTCAATAAATAAACTGGAAACTAGTTTTTCTTAGTCAGGAGCATCCACGATATCAGGAATAGGTTTGGCAACATTCACTAACGCAGCCTGCGAGAAACAGGTATCGGTTTCTGTTTCCATTGGTTTAATCATACACTATTCGTCAATATCCTCCTCTGTGTTTATATTTAAAGTAAAAACTGAAGCAGAGGGCTTGTCCAAAATGTACCATCTCAATCTACAGTTTATTTAATATAAAGAGGATATTCGTGATCATTGGAGCCTCCCATTCCTCTAATATATGTGAGAAGGTTCTCCAAAATATCTTGATTTAGACGATAAGTTATTATGTACTCGATTTGGTACATGGGCTTCAAGCATCTAAAAAGGTTAACTAAATACGTGTTGCTGAGTAGAATTCATTTTCGAAATGGGAGTAAGGCTTTATGTCGGTCAACTTTCATGGACGTTATCAACTCATTGATATTATTTAGCACACTGATTTGCTTGTCTAAATCAGTACCAAATGCATTTCATTCAGAATAATGATGATGATGATAATATTTTGTTTTTAGGGGTCTTAACATCTAGGTTATCGGCCCCTAATGGTTTGGGTGATAGTGAAAGATGAGATGAGAATGAAAACCAATACAAACTAGACTTACATACTAAACGAAGAAATGGTAAACAAAGGATAAGGCAAATAAAGGACAGAAAGGAAATAAATGCCCTCAACCCTCGAATAATGAGGATTGACGGACTTGGAAGGGAGGAGAGCCATGAAAGGCGGATAGGAAAGAGGAGAGGGCCCATCCCAAGTCAGTGGTAAAAGGGGACAAAACGGACCCAGCTCAGGAATCCCTCGGGATCGCCAACTCCCGAACTCACCAGCCGTAAGCCCCTGAGGGTGTAGCACAATCCAGGGTGCACCAGAAGTGGTGGGGCTACATACACCCTGCCTCCTTGAGGGCCTTGAGCAGAAGGCAGGAGATAACATGAAAAGAAAAATAAGGCTGACCCCTCGCAGAAGGAGGGTATCAGGAAAGATGAGACAAGGGCCAATTAAGGCGGAAAAGGAAGATACTCCCTAGGCCTCGGAAAACCGTCGGGGTTGGAAGAGAACAAGAGTTGACCAAGAGAGGTCGACAGGAAAGAAGATGGAGAGGAGCCCGGCACAAGTAAGTGGAAGCAATGCCGGACAGATGGGATCCCGTGGTCACCAACCCACGTCCCACAAGTTCTGATCCCCTGGGGGCTTTCAGAATGACTCCCAAATTTGTTTTTAGCATTAAGTAAGCCAAACCAGTCATTTATTAATTTTATACATCTAGCAGCTTCTTCTCAGTCAATGTTTTTAATCAAACCTTTCTCTCCACACCATTCAAGAGCCTTTGATACCTGGTTTGAAAGTAGTCTACTTGAGCTGCAGGCCGAAATTTTTGTCTCTCTGATCCCTTTAAGTTTACATGATATCGGCTAATTTTGTGCGCAATAGTGAGTTCAGAAGAAGACATAGAAATTAGTAGTTCCAAAACATTCCTTGCTCACCTTTTTCCCATTGAGCAGTACACATCCCTGATCTAATTACGGACAAATCTAACAAATGATTTCTCACAAGTTTCAATAAATGAGGAATGTTTGCAAACACAAACACCTTTAAGGAACCGTCGCTTGGATGCTTGAAAACACATTCCTTATTATGCCGTTGACAGAGATTGAAATTCAATACTTTCACTAGCAACGTACACACCTGTCAACATTAACATAATTATTTCAATCGACTGTGGATTCACGCGCTTGACTCCCGCCTTTAGCCACAAGTCACGGCAGCTCCCGTTGTGACGACATCCGCACGAGAGAGAGGGAGCGATCCGCCTCACCATTGTAGTTACACCATGGACTCACACACACACATACACACACACAGACTCACACACACACATACACACACACAGACAGACACACTTTTTTCGCCCTGTGTTGATCTCATAAGTCTACTTTCATTTTTTGCAAAAATCGAAAGTAGGCTAATAAGCAGACATGCTTCTAAGAGTTTTTCGATGTGGTGTATATTATAAGGTGAAAGGGGTGAAAAGTGGGGGTTGAAGGAGCGTGTGTCTCTTAAAAGACATAGGCGAGGAGTTTGAAACTCAGCGGAAAAAAAAATCAGCTTAAAAGATAAGAAAAAAAAGGTGTTCGACCGTTATTGTTCATAAATCCAATTTAAGAGGCCCATGGGGAGGGGTGAAATTCTGGGGGGGGGGGGGGAACTGGAAAGGAAGTGTCCTAACTGATTGACTGACTCACTCTTCAAACTCAGGGAGAGAAAACTGCTTAAAAATAAGTAAATAAGTGCTCGACAGTTTTTTTTTTCATAAATCAAATTTAAGGGGTTCATGGGCAGGGGTGTAATTCTGAAAAAAAAATGAAAAAAATGTCCTGACTCACTCACTCTCTAACTCACTCATCATCGACCAGCCAAAATTATTGAAGTTAGAAACATGACATTTTGGGGATATGTTCGTTGTATGTCAAAACCGTACACTAAGGGAGGATTTTCGGATATTCAGGTTCTAAAGGGGTCTTAAGGGGGTTAAACCTGCATTTTATTGAATAACAATATCTGACGAGTGTAATTTGTGGATGTGATACTCGGCATATAAACAACTATTCATTAAAAATAAGCAGACATATGTCTAAGGGTTTTTCGATGCGGTGTATATTATAAGGTGAAAGGGGTGAAAAGTGGGGGTTGAAGGATTCCTAATGGAGCGTGTATCTCTCAAACGACATGGGCGAAAAGTTTGAAACTCAGCGGAAAAAAAATCAGCTTAGAAATAAGTAAATCGGTGTTCGACCGTTATTTCATAAATTCAATTTAAGGGGCCAATGGGGTGGGGTGAAATTCTGGAAAAAAAAGGAGAGAAAGTCTCCTAACTGACTGATTAACTCACTCACTCATCAAACTCAGGGGAAAAAGACAGCTTAGAAAATAAGTTAATAGGTGTTCGAGCGTTTCTTCATAAATCCAATTTAAGGGGTCCATGGGGGGTGTAAAATTCTGGTAAAAATAATTGACAGATAATGACCTAACTGACTCAATGCACCCATCATCTCCCAGCGATAACTATTGAAGTTGGAAACATTAAATTTTGGGAATATGTTCGCTGTATATCGAAAACGTCAACTGAGGAAGGACTTTTGTTTATTCGGGTTCTGAAGAGGTGTTAAGGGGGTAAACTTGCATTTCATTGAGTAACGATATCTCATGAGTTGTTTCTTTGGGGATGTGATATTCGGCATATAAACGAATCATTAAAAATAAGGAGACATATATCTAAGGGGTTATCGATGTGGTGTATATTATGAGGTGAAAGGGGTGAACATTGGGGGTTGGAGGATTCTTAACGGAGCGTGTATCTCTTAAACGACATAGTCTAGAAGTTTGAAATTCAGCGAAAAAAAACAGCTTAAAATATGAGTAAATATGTGTTCTACTGTTTTTTCATAAATCCAATTTTAGGGGCCCTTGGAGAGGGGTGTTCTAACTGATTAACTCACTCACTCATCAAACTCAGGGGGAAAGAACAGTTTAAAAATAAGTAAATAGGTGTACGATCGGCTTTTTTTCATAAATCCAATTACGGGATTTATGAGAGGGGTGAAATTCTGAAAATTAAATGAGCGAAAATGTCCTGACTTACTCACACCCTCATCATCGCCCAGCCAAAATAATTGAAGTTAGAAACATTAATTTTTGGGGATATATTCTTTGTATGTCGGAAACGTCCACCAAGGATGGATCTTTTGATATTCATGTTCTGAAGGTGTGTTAAGGGGGTCAAACTTGCATTCCATTGATTAACAATATCTCACGAGTTGTTTCATTTGGGGATGTGATATTCGGCATATAAATTAATCAATAAAATAAGCAGACATATATCTAAGGGTTAACGATATGGTGTATATTATGAGGTGAAAGGGGCGAAAATTGGGGGTTGAAGGATTCTTAACGGAGTTTGTATCTCTTAAACGACATTAGCAAGAAGTTTGAAAATCAGCGGGGAAAAAATCAGCCTAAAAAATAAGTAAATAAGTGTTCGACCGTTTATTTTTCATAAATCCCATTTAAGGGGTACATGGGGAGGGGTGAAATTCTCAAAAATAAATGAAAGAAAATGCCCTGACTGACTCACTCACCCATCATCGCCCAGCCAAAATTATTGAAGTTAGAAACATGAAATTTTTGGAATATGTTCATTGTATCTCGAAAACGTCCACTAAGGAAAGATTTTTGGATATTCAGGTCCTAAAGGGGTGTTAAGGGGGTAAACGTGCATTTAATTGAATAACAATATCTCACGAGTGGTTTCATTTCGGGATGTGATACTTGGCATATAAACCAATCATTAAAAATAAGCTGACACATGTCTAATTGTTTTTCGATGTAGTGTATATTATGAGTGAATGTTTTTTTTTTTTCGTGTGGCCTCCAGGGAGGCCGAGTGCAGGTCTTTCTAGTCGACACCTGTGGGCGACCTGCGCGTCGGGATGAGAGATGCAATGGATGTAGATGAATGAAACTGGGCAAGGATGGGGAAGGAGGCGGCCGTGGCCTGTTAGAAGGTACCGTCCCAGCATTTGCCTGGTGTTGAAAATGGGAAACCACGGAAAACCATTTCAAGGACAGCCGACGGTGGGGCTCGAACCCACGCGTCTACCGAGTCGGCAGAGAGCTTGGCCCCATGACCTAACGCTACGCTTTTAGCGAGCATAGCCACTGCTGTCGGTAGTGAATGGGGTGAAAAGTGGGGGTTGAAGGATTACTAACGGATCGTGCATCTCTTAAGCGACATAGGCGAGGAGTTTGAAACTGAAAGGAAAACAATCAGCTTAGTAATAAATAAATAAATAAATAAATAGGTGTTCGACCGTTTTTTCATAAATCCAATTTAAGGGGCTCATGGGGAGGGGTGAAATTCTGGAAGAAAATCGTCCACTAAGGAAAGATTTTTGGATATTCACTCTCATCGACCAACCAAAACTATTAAAGTTAGATGAATTATATTTTGGGATATGTTTGTTGTGCGTCGAAAACGTCTACTGTGGAGGGATTTTTGGATATTCAAGTTCTAAAGGGGTGTGAACGGGGTTACACCTGCATTTCATTGAAGAACAATAGGACACGACTATGACGCGAGCGAAGCCGCGGGTACCTGCTAGTATATAATATTAACGTAAGTTTGTATTCTAAAGACTATCCGCAAATTTACTCGAATCATTATCCGCAGCGTATTCGCTATCCGCACTGCAATGCTAACTATATCCTCGTGGCGAAAATATTTGCGGATATCCGCGAGTTTATCCGCGGATATCCGCATCCGCACAGGGCTATACCTATACGGTATCTTCACTGCATTGATGACAAGTACTGTTATAATATATACTAGAACTAGAAACCCGCCCTGGCTTCGCCCGGGTTTTTAGCGGTTTACCCAGCATGAATTTAAATGCACATGGATGGCAGTTCCCAGACGCAATTCAGAAAGGTCGAGGTGAACAGCGAAACTCCAACCACATATACTCTTCTTTGAAGTCTTAACTCAACATGACTCGACAGTTTGATGCTGGCTGAAGTTGGGGTAATAGGCTCACTCGCTCCGAAGCAAGTAATTTATATTTCCACTTTATGGAGATTGTTGGAAGAAACGAAGATGTAAAAACACTAATAATAATAATAATCATAATAATATCGTATGGCCTTGGGTGCCGGTTACAAGCTTTGTTATTTGCGCCCGGAGGGCAGCTGACATGTCAAATTTTTGGCATTCCTTGGAGCTCTATGAAAGTCAAGGAGGTTAGATACCTAAGCTCCAGGACACTATAGCGCTTTCTAGTAGAGAAAGGAGGAACTAGGTGTTGGCAGAAATTCCCGAGATTAATTTTGCCATTATAAGCACGGCCTACTGCCTTCAAAATGGGTTCTATAACATACCAACAACGTATGACATTCGTGCAGAGATTTTTGACACCTTTCAAAAACACTTACCACGGCTATGATCGAACCTGCAAACTTGGGGTTGGTAGTCCGACACGATAACCACTCACCCACCGTTGCAAGCACTTATAGTGAGCGATGTATTAATGATAGAGATATACTGACATTGATTTTTTGATGTGTAACGTCTTTCCACTCGGTTGCTGGATATTTTTGTGGGAGTGATGTAGAAAAATGGGACGGAAGTGGATCGGACGGAAGTGTGTAAGACTCACTGCCAGCTGGATGCGATCGATGGGAGTGTATGTTGGATAAGGAGGCAGTGGTTTGGCAGCTATGGTGTGTATAGCAACAGTTGTTGAGGGACATGTAAGCAAAGAAAATAAAGCCGTAGTGATTGACGGTCTTTGGTCTGAGTCAATGTTATCCAATGTTAGTTCACATAACATAAATCAAAGCAGCCATGAGGGATGCGATCGATCGAACCAGCTGGCAGTGGTAAGATCCAGCTGGCAGTGGTAAGAGGAAACAATGAGCGCGCGGTGTCTATAGATAGGATAGAGACTATGGTTTCATTCCTCCTCTTAATTTACAATATAATATGTGATGTTTGTTCAAACAAGTGTGACAGTAGCATATCTCCAATTCAATCTATACTTTCATCATAGTACCAGTATGAAAACGGAGCGTAAATTAACATTTTAAGAATGTCCAAGCTGTGTAGTATACGAGTAGTATAACATGTCAGACGACTTCACATACATTTCATAGTAGGATAACATGTTACACATCATATGCGACTACTGTAAGGCTCGTGTTCGATTCCCGGTCAATGCATGTGAGATTTTCGAAGTGAAATGCCATGTCCTGTGGTTCGGATTCCACGTAAAAAGGAGGTCCCGTGGCTTATAATCACAAGATTCACGGTCACGTAAAACTACAATCTTCCTTGTAAGGCTCGTATCTTTCTTTTTATAGAACTTTGCATGCAGAACAATTCTTACACTCAAAGTAGGCTATAGTATATATATAACGGTTTACCAGCGTAAGCCTAAAAGGCGCACGGACGCCAGTTGTTGTTTTTTGTTTTTTTACTCGATTCACTGAAATGGTTAGTGATTGGCTTCTTTAGGTTATAAATGAATGTTTCTTCTACAGAAACCTTTCTCGAGAAATATCCGTTACAGAATGGTGAAAACCGGATCACATACCATCCAGTTATTCTCGGGGTTACCGTTACAACAAAGAATCGGGGACTTGGTTTTATAGTAAGTAGATATATCAGAAAGATGTTCTCAGATGTGTCAATAGTATATGGACATACATGGTTGTCAAGGGTTTGCGGACTTTTGTCCCAATTCCGTGATATATTTACTTAATAACAGAAAATGTTCTCGTCTTTCATCTTCGGAACAGCCACATTTCGTAATGAGAACTGTGTTTTAGAAAAAGCCAATTATTTGAAAGCGTGAACTAATTATATAGAACAAGAAATGAGCCGCTGACAAAGCTAAACTGCTTCCCGAGTTCAATTTTCTTGAGTGAAGAAAGCCTTCTTGATGAGTATTCCCATCATGAATCATAATATGAACATGTGATAATATAATGAAACTTCTCTAATATTATTGAAAAATGGTGCATAGATGTTTCTTTCATTGATTCACAAGCTGTACCCGGCATGCATTGCATTGCCTATCAAGGAAAGGGTTGGCGTTGTAGTTTTATTTGTTGAAGTGCTTTTGGATACAGATTTTTTTCTTTTTCCGTTAATTGCCTCGAAACTATTGCAAAATTCAGATACATTCATGGGAGCGTGCACAACAACTCACCAAAGTTCCATCGCAATCGGATGAATAGTAAATGAATACAAATACACACATACTAACAATAACGTAACATTCATTTTTAGCCTATTTTCATTTTATGAAAAAATAGGCTTATGAGATCACCTTTTGTCCGTTTGTCTGTGTGTGCGTGTGTGTGTCTCCCCCCCCTAATAACTTCTAAACGGCAGGAGTGATTTGAATGAAACTCGGTAAGATCATAGCACCATTCGGGCCGACCTCGACCGTGCCCTTCAAATTTTATTGTGCCTCACCAATCCAACATGGCGGCTGTGCGAAATATTTCATCAGCATTCAGTATCTCCGAAACTATTGCCGATAACACCCTGAAATTTTGTACGGTGATAAATTGCACTACTAAACGTTCACCTATGAGACTTTCAAAAGTTTGGTAACTACAAATCCAACATGGCGGCCAAACGAAGTTGAGACATTTAAATAGAATTTTCTCGTGATTTAACCATCCAAACGTAATGAAACTTGGTGCAGCAAATGTTTGTACACATTGTAATGTACTGGCGTCTAATTTAGTTCAATTGTTTTCATAACCTGAAAATGGTGGCTGTGCGAAATATTTCACTGGCATTCTATATATCCGAAACTATTACATATATCACCCTGAAATGCTGTACAGTGATAAAGAACGCTGCTATAAGTTTATATATATATATAATTTTCAAAAACCTGTCAAGTACAAAACGAACATGGCGGCCAAGCGAATTTGAAACATATTAATAGACGTTTCTCGTGATTTAACCATCTGAGTACTGTGCCCATTCAACAATGAAATATGCAAATTACAGTTTGCCAGCAATGCTCAATCGGGAGTATCGGGGTTCATGGTTTGTTCTCCCACACTGTGACTTACACACTTTGGATTAAGCAGAGGATACACTTCCAAAAATAAACAAAAATCAACTCCTACTATTTAAACATTTAATTATCCTAAAATATGGCGCTACAAAAATTAAACAAATACAAATACTGACACTCCACCTCCCACTTGTCCGAAATTGAACAAGGAATTCATATCAAACAATTATAAAATCATAATGACGGGTTTTCCAAAAACCAACAAAACTTCAACTAAGTTTCACTTCCATATGGTGTCAATTCAAATTCTTTAAAATAGCGAGCTCCAAATGGCTCAGTAAAGTTTACATACACTGTGTTATCAATTTAATACACATCAATTACTATTTACATGAGTATATCTTTTAATCATAATTATCAAAGTATGGCTAATCATCAATTAATTTTGGGCTTTCACAAGGCTCACATGCTCTCAAGCTAAAAACTCACTACCGTGATTGGGAAAAAATTAGCGTACTCCCGAGCTACAGAAGACTACTGAACAAGTCAAACTTAAGATTCCTCCCGGAATCTAATGTCTTCAATAGAACTCGTGAATCACTGAATTATTGAACAATAAAGTTAGGGATTTATCATTTTTGTATTAAAAGACCATTATATTTTAAGAAAGCAACGATCTGAACTCTGCAAGCGATAATAATGGATATAAAGGGACCTCGGTTCAAAGACCGGGTCGTTCAAACAATCTTTAAAAACTTCTGTGTATATTATGACTCAGACAGTCCGTCCTAACCTACCGCACTACCAGAGGGTAAGGGTCTAATCTTAACTACTTGGCGTGATTTATTGCAGGGAGAGAAGAGAGCTCACAGTCTCGCTTTCACAAGGGCCTGGCTACATCAGCTTTCCACACAGCTGTTTCAAATGCAATTCTCTGAATGACAAGGCTTCTAATACAAATTATTTAACAACATATTTAGGTTCTACAGACCTATTCTCTTAGCTTCGGTATATAATAATTATGAAGTGTCCTCATTAGCGGGTAAGAAAAATTCAATAATACGACCAATATTTAAGGGGCTTCAACACGGACGACTCTGAGTTCGATCCTTTCAAATGCCTCGGGAGCAGTATCCAAATTTGGAGGACTTACAACTTTAGCGACTTAGGGTAGGCCTCGCCTTTTACCAGCGCTCATAATACAACATAAATAGCACCCTTTTTTAACATACAACACACAATGCCTCGTGATCACTATCACAACTTTGAGGGCTTTTAATAGTTCATTCACCACGACGAACTGTCCCTAATAATTACTTTTACCGAGTATTTCAACGCATTCCTAGCGTGACAAATTACTTCAATGCGCTACATGGCGCTTATACATTAATTAGCCAAGTTGCCTTCAAAGAACTAAATAAATTCAAAATATATTACTCTTCCTCCCTTAACAATTATCCTTTTTACCGTAAAGAACATGTATTCATAACATGTATTAATTCATCTAAAGGAGCTCGGAAGCTACTACTTTCAATATAAATTTCGTAACAATATTCATTCACTTGTATAATTATTATTATTATTATTACGCTTGCTTTCTCATATTTATATCATTTATCAATTACACTGATATTTTACTGAATACATTCCACAAGGGATTCATTTATATTTCACATATTTATTATATTTCTCTCAAATTAATAGTTCAGATCGCGCAATCATTTCTTTCATCTGTTATTAAACATCCCTACTCTCTGTCTCATGAGGATTATACGTAAATCTTTCCAAACACATAATAATGAAAATAGTTACTCACATAACTGAACGGTCTGCGAACGAATTCTCCAGCGATGGAACATTTTCGCCCACCCACTTTTTCTTAAGCCATTTTCATGATTATATTTACACTCAATGACACTTTTTCAATATCACATAAAATATATACCTTAATCACTGGGAATAAAATGAATACCATATTGTATTCGTTTTCACTTAACATAATACAATTCACTAACAATATTACACTCAAAAAATTTCACTATATTTACATTACATAAACATTTTATCACTTTGGCGTTAATTATTCGCCTTACACACGTGATTTCTTTTCCTTTCCCGTTTCCAAGGGTTGCACTCTAGCACGTCGGATTCCTAATCTGACGAGATGATGGAAAGTCTCGATCTAACTAAACCTCACTGGAACGGCTGATCTTCTAATCCTGGGTTTGACTAGCGGCTTCTATAACTTTACTGCACGATGTCGTATCTTGCTAGACGCTAACTTGTCCGTCTAAATAAAAGTCTGTCCTTGATGTATTACTTTTCGATCGCTCGAATTGTTTATCGGTGACCTAGTAATTTCCTTGTATTTCTGTTACTTTGCTTCGTGGCTTATTGGAGCACTCCCCAATGTTTACTGTTCATTTGTCTACCTAGACAAAGCCTGGAACTACAATACCTAATTTTTATCGTCCTACGCTCTAGTCCCTAAATTTCCGGAACACTAGGCGATACTATTTCGTTCTACCCTGATCTGGTTCCTTAAAGTAGATAGAACTGTCTATTTCACTTTCCTTGGGTACTTCGAAACCTTATTTTGCGTCGGTTCTTTAACTGAACTATTATATTCGAGTACCTATCGCCTGTTATTTCTCAAGTCCACAGCCCAAACTTTGACTATACTTGTGAACTTTATAAAGTCTGAAGCTTGCCGATATTATTCCTATAATAGGATTCTAATGTGTCTCCACACGGCGATACTAATGACGATACTGCACGGCCACTCCCATACGGGGTGGTCGTTGGTGATACAGCGTAACACGACCTCTCAAGGTTCTGGTAAAGACTGCATGTATTTTGAAACAATACCACGCTCTCCGGCATCTCTGGTAAACTGACTTGTTGCTGCGAAACAGTACCATGCGCTCCCGCGCCCTTGGTAAACTGAATGTGTTGTGACACAGTGACGCCCCCTCGGGCTGTCTGAAACTGCATGCTCCTCCTGGCACGTCCAGGGTTTTTATCCAAATCTGCGGCAAAAAGATCAAATCCGCGTCTTCTCCTGCACTAACTTCTATAGTAATAGTCGTATAATTTTGAAAAATATATCTCTGGAAAGCTCTTGTTCTAAACGTAAACTGGTTTCTTTGATCATGAAAATCGATCACACAATTCCAAGATATTAAATAATTTGTCTCCTCAGATATGTGGGCGTTGAGGTTCATTTTTCCATCCCTACAAACTCTGGTCTCGGGGAATCACTAACGACGTCATGCTACGTCTGCAGTTCTTTCCTGTGCAAATATTTTAAAAATTTTCCCCACACAAAAATCTCTACTTCAAAATGATCAACAATGATGTGTTTCTTTCATTAATTAAATGCTTGCAAATGGCTTAATTCTAATTATTTCTCTTCTATCACCATTGCGAGGTTGTCATTTTCTAGCTGAGTAAGGTCTATTTCCGAAACTGCTTCTCTCTTACTCGTCGTGGAAAGTTTTTCTCGTTCTATTTATAATCATGAGCCAGCTGCTATCGATGCGTCAAGCATGATCTCACGTCCGCATGACTCTTGGTCACCCATTCTTGCGCCACATTATAACAACCCACTTCTTAAAATCTTTTCAAGTCATTCTAAAGACTGTATTATTTCCTCTTTTCTTTTGTAAATAATATATGGATTCGACGCTTGAACCAATTGCAGATGGGTTCAAATCTCCCCAACTTAGATAAATAAATTTTCGAAATGTTGAGGAAATTTATTTAAATATTGTTCATAAAAATCTTATTTTCTCAGTGTCGAAGCCATCATAACACTTCGCAGTACCTTCTGGTCTTTCTTTAGAAGCACTTCCTTTCTCTGGCTTGTTTTGGTCTCCACAGGGTTTCCCTCCATTCATTTCCTTTAAGCGGACGTCCACACTTAAGGTCATAAATTACTTGTCTCATTCGGGTATTTCTCTGTCTCCTCACAGTCTGGCGTGCACTCCAAAACTTGTATCAGACGGTTTCCTTTTCTTTTCTTTTCTTATTTCATGGGATTGGCGTTCTGCCTGTCTGTCTCTCTCTTCTCTGGTTATTCACTGTCAACCTGTATATTTACAAACTGTTTAGACTCAACGGGTGCGGTCTGGCCCTACCCCGTTATTCCTTCCTTATTTCTATTTTCTGGACTCAAAGTCTACTGAATTTCATTTTTCCTTACGGGTGAGATCTATCCCTACCCGTCTCTTCTCTGTTTTCTTCCTTTTTCCTTTATCTCGTATCGAGATGGCATTTCTCCAAAATTTCTTTTTTTTTTCTTTAATGGGTGCATTTAGGCTTAACCCGTTAGAATTCCTGTTCTGGGGTAACCTTTTTCTACCCTTTGCGCTTCCAACTTACATCTCCCACTGTTACTATTCCTCCTTGCTCTTCTTCTTCATTTTCTTCCTCTTCTAAGTCTTCCTCATTATTTTCCTCGACCATGTTTCCAATTTCCATAACTTCTTCTCCTCCTGCCCTCAAATCTTCTATCATTTCGTATTCACATTTTATAAGTAGCTCTTGAGCTCGTATATTCACATCCCCTCCTTGTTCGTGAATACCTTCAACTGTCTCTACGACTTTAGTTTCTATCAAGTGTCGAACTGTTATTGGTAAATGTCTTAATATATTTAGGCAATACAATCAAACATTTCCATTCCCCATACACCGTTCAATGGCTTTCTGGTAATAAATAATGGTGTTCGTTAATTCCATACTTTCGTATCCCACCATCTCTTGTTCTTCGTCTTCTTCTTCTTCGCTTCCATTGCCTTCTATTTCCATATATACTCTTTCTTCTTCTTCACCTTCAAATTTTTCTTCTTCACTTTGGTCTTCCATTACCATTTCCTTCCAAAGTTTTACCAATGCTCTGGATACGTCTCCTACCAGACCTTCTTGTCTTCTCATTTCATTGACAGCCCTGCCAATTCCCGTTCTCTCCAGATGCTGAACAGTTATTGGTAAATTATATAACTGTTTTAAACAATGCATCGTTTTTCTTCATCTCCTTCCCCTTCTTTCTATGGCTCTTATGTAATGCTCTATTTTCTTTATGATCTTAGCATCCTTCTGGCTCTCTTCGTCCCTTACTCATTCTTCCTCTTCTCTTATTTCCTCGTGTTCAATATTCTCTCGTCTTCTTATTCCTATACGATAAGTTTTATTTCTTCTTTTCCACACCCCATATCTCTTTTGTTTTATGAAACAAATCCTTCTTCCTTTCATCCTTGTCCATAAACGTGCTCTCCTTCTATTTCCCGTTTTCCATTTTTTCTTTCTAAGCTTCCAGCTGTAAAACGCTTGTGAATTATCTTTCTCCTGGGGAATTTGCATTATTTCTAGTCCTTTCCTAATTTCAATAGGGTTTTTATCATCCTGTAAACCTACTACAATTAGTGTTTTTTCTCCTCTTTCATCAGTTCTTTCAAAGAAATTTCCTCTATTGTCTTCATTATTTCCAATGGTCTCATCCTTTTCTATGAGGTTTTCTTTACTCAGATTTGAGTCCATTTCAATGTTTCTTTGTTCGGCCCTTTTTCGTTGGCATTCCTGATATTTCATCATGAGTTCCAGAAGTTGTGCCTTCAATTGTTCTTCTTCTAATTCCATTTTGTCTTCCTCCGACGTATGTCTTTCTTCTGGAAATTCGCTTTCCTTTTCAATTTCTATTGGATCCTTAATTTCTTCTTCCATTCGTGCCTCGACGACACTCTCTACTTGGGTTTCAGTTGTCCTATCCATTTCCCTAGGAACTATTATTTTAGTCTCCCCAATTTCCACTTCTTCTATTATCCCCTCTTGAACTGGGGTTTTCTCATTCTCTTCATGCTCAGTTTTGGCATAAGAATGGTCTTCTTTAATTTGCAACTCGTTTTCATTTTGGCATTCATTCTGACATGGAATTATCGTTTCCTCTTGAACCTCCGTTATTTTCACTTGAGGTAGCTCAATAATTTTCTCCGTTTCCATAGGAGTCACACCCAGTTCTACTTCTTTTTCTTCTTTGGATTGTTTAAGGCAATTTTCGGGCTCTTCCGGCACCGTTATTTCCTTTTCCTTAATTTCTTCTGTGTCACTTATGACTGGGATAGCCACCTCTATTGCTTTGAGGTCCTGTGCTAATATATATTCATCATATATTTTCTGGGCGGCCTCTAATGTTTCTTTATATTCCTGAATTTTAACCTTCCTCACTTCGGCTAACTCCTGAATGCTTATTATTCCCTTGTTGTCATACATGCTCAGTATGAACTGATGCATCTTATTCTTTTCTTCTCCTATACAAGCCCTCTGTTCCTTCGGATATTTCCTCCTTTCATCATCAAAGCAACTGATCTTCCGTAAAACTATAGACCATTTATTATTCACTTCCGACCATTGTTCCCTTAGTTCACTAATTTCCTCAGTGAATGTCTCTATCTGTTCCCACGAAGCTAATTCTATTTTTCCTTCTTTAACCATGCGTCTCACAAATTTCTTTTTCGTTTCTCTTAATGACTTTTTAACCTTAGGGATTTCAGTATACAATTCTTCTAATTCTTGTTTGGGCATCGTAGACCAATTTTTACTTGCCCTGTCACGAAGTTCGGATGTCTTATTAATTTCCTTAAAAATATCCCTTATTTGTTCTTCAATTCCCTCTGTCTTGTTTAGATCTTCATACCACATTTTCCTAAGTTCATCACTCATCTTAGTGTACTCTTTTCGCATTTCTCTAATTATACCCAAGAATTCTTTTATTTCGTCCCAGGTCGCTATTTCTACTTTTTCCTGATCCTGAATGCTAAAGCTATCATTATTTTCCCCTTCGCTTTTCGAGCCTACTTGAACTTGCCTTACTAAATGAGACTTTGAATCATCATTATTATCCTTATTATTGCTTTTAATATGCACGCATTCCCTTGGAACTGGTTTACATGTTTCATTCTCTTCTTGGAGCTCTATAGGCTCAACCTTTACCCTGTTTTCTAAAGACATGTTACCTTCTCTTCGTGCAACTATGCCTCTAGATGCACGCATGCTTCCTAAGGAAACCTCTACATTTTCCTTGGTTGTGTACCCTTTTCCATTTTGTTGGAGGTTCACTTTACTGTCTATAGATCCATATCTATCCTTACTATCTACCTCCACGGCCTTCAAGAACCTCTGTGTTTCCTCACTCAATGACATCTTACTATCTTAGAGAATACAGTGGGCTAATCTGTCCCATCATCAGTTCATGCGTGAGAGATGGTACTCTGAACTCTTGTGTCCCAATTTCCAAAATTCAACCTCAGTACGGGTGTTAAATAAAACGTACCCGTCTGGTATACTCATTCTAATATCAAGACCTTTATGGAAGTGATTTAAAATTTAAAAAAAATTGAAAAACCATATTTTTCAAAAAATGAAATTTTTGATTTTCTAGAAAAACTCGGGTTTTCCTAGGATAACTCATCCCCACGTTGGGCGCCATGAAATATGTATTAGGGGGTGTTTATTAAGGGCTGCTCGGTGTGAGTTTCCAGTGTCCCAATGCGGTCAGTTAATTTTATATTTTGTAGCTAATTCTATCACTATTTTATCTTTATGTGATATGACCATCTAAAGTGTTCCTAAAAGCATTAATCCAAGCACATTATTTCTATGCCCCCATGTGCCCATTCAACAATGAAATATGCAATTCACAGTTTGCCAGCAATGCTCAATCGGGAGTATCGGGGTTCATGGTTTGTTCTCCCACTCTGTGACTTACACACTTTGGATTAAGCAGAGGATACACTTCCAAAAATAAACAAAAATCAACTCCTACTATTAAAACATTTAATTATCCAAAAATATGGCGCTACAAAAAATTAAACAAATAAAAATACTGACACTCCACCTCACACTTGTCCGAAATTGAACAAGGAATTCATATCAAACAATTATAAAATCATAATGACTGGTTTTCCAATAACCAACAAAACTTCAACTAAGTTTCACTTCCATATTGTGTCAATTCAAATTCTTTAAAATAGCGAGCTCCAAATGGCCCGGTAAAGTTTACATACACTTTGTTATCAATTTAATACACATCAATTACTATTTACATGAGTATATCTTTTTAATCATAATTATCCAAGTATGGCTAATCATCAATTAATTTTGGGCTTTCACAAGGCTCACATGTTACTATCCCTCTCTCTCAAGCTAACAACTCACTACCGTGATTGGGAAAAAATTTGCGTACTCCAGAGCTACAGAAGACTACTGAACAAGTCAAACTTAAGATTACTCCCGGAATCTAATGTCTTCAATAGGACTCGTGAATCACTGAATTATTGAACAATAAAGTTAGGGATTTATCATTTTTGTCTTAAAAGACCATTATATTTTAAGAAAGCGACGATCTGAACTCTGCAAGCGATAATAATGGATATAAAGTGACCTCGGTTCAAAGACCGGGTCGTTCAAACAATCTTTAAAAACTTCTGTGTATATTATGACTCAGACAGTCCGTACTAACCTACCGCACTACCAGAGGGTAAGGGTCTAATCTTAACTACTTGGCGTGATATATTGCAGGGAGAGAAGAGAGAGCTCACAGTCTCGCTTTCACAAGGGACTGGCTACATCAGCTTTCCACACAGCTGTTTCAAATGCAATTCTCTGAATGACAAGGCTTCTAATACAAATTATTTAACAACATATTTAGGTTCTACAGACCTATTCTCTTAGCTTCGGTATATAATAATTATGAAGTGTCCTCATTAGCGGGTAAGAGAAAATCAATAATACGACCAATATTTAAGGGGCTTCAACACGGACGACTCTGAGTTCGATCCTTTCAAATGCCTCGGGAGCAGTATCCCAATTTGGAGGACTTATAACATTAGCGACTTATGGTAGGCCTCGCCTTTTACCAGCGCTCATAATACAACATAAATAGCACCCTTTTTAACATACAACACACAATGCCTCGTGATCACTATCACAACTTTGAGGCCTTTATAATAGTTCATTCACCACGACTAACTGTCCCTCATAATTACTTTTACCGAGCTTTTCAACGCATTCCTTGCGTGACAAATTACTTCAATGCGCTACATGGCGCTTATTCATTAATTAGCCAAGTTGCCTTCAAAGAACTAAATAAATTCAAAATCAACGTTTGATCTACAACTCAAAATATATTACTCTTCCTCCCTTAACAACAATCCTTTTTACCGTAAAGAACATGTATTCATAACATGTATTAATTCATCTAAAGGAGCTCGGAAGCTACTACTTTCAATATAAAATTCATCACAATATTCATTCATTTGTATAATCATTATTATTATTATTACGCTTGCTTTCTCATATTTATATCATTTATCAATTACACTGATATTTTACTGAATACATTCCGCAAGGGATTCATTTATATTTCACATATGTATTATGTTTCTCTCAAATTAATCGTTCAGATCGCGCAATCATTTCTTTCACCTTTTATTAAACATCCCTACTCTCTCTCTCATGAGGATTATACGCAAATCTTTCCAAACACATAATAATGAAAATAGTTACTCACATGACTGTACGGTCAGCGACTGAATTCTCCAGCGATGGAACATTTTCGCTCAGCCACGTTTTCTTAAGCCATTTTCATGATTATATTTACACTCAATGACACTTCTTCAACAGAACATAATATATATACACCTTAATCACTGGGAATATAGTGAATACCATTTTGTATTCGTTTTCACTTAACATAATACAATTCACTAACAATATTACACTCAAAAAATTTCACTATATTTACATTACATGAACATTTTATCACTTAGGCGTTAATTATTCGCCTTACACACGTGATTTCTTTTCCTTTCCCGTTTCCAAGGGTTGCACTATAGCACGTCGGCTTCCTAATCTGACGAGATGATGGAAAGTCTCGATTGAACTTAACCTCACTGGAACGGCTGATCTTCTAATCCTGGGTTTGACTAGCGGCTTCTATAACTTTACTGCACGATGTCGTATCTTGCTAGACGCTAACTTGTCCGTCTAAATAAAAGTCTGTCCTTGATGTATTACTTTTCGATCTCTCACACTGTTTATCGGTGACCTAGTAATTTCCTTGAATTTCTGTTACTTTGCTTCGTGGCTTATTGGAGTACTCCCCGATGTTTACTCTTCATTTGTCTACCTAGACAAAGCCTGGAACTACAATTCCTAATTTTTATCGCCCTACGCTCTAGTCCCTAAATTTCCGGAACACTAGGCGTTACTATTTCGTTCTACCCTGATCTGGTTCCTTAACGTAGATAGAACTGTCTATTTCACTTTCCTTGGGTACTTCGAAACCTTATGATGTGTCGGTTCTTTAACTGAACTATTATATTCGAGTACCTATCGCCTGTTATTTCTCAATTCCACAGCCCAAACTTAGACTATACTTGTGAACTTTATAAAGTCTGAAGCTTGCCGATATTATTCCTATAATAGGATTCTAATGTGTCTCCACACGGCGATACTAATGACGATACTGCACGGCCACTCCCATACGGGGTGGTCGTTGGTGATACAGCGTAACACGACCTCTCAAGGTCTGGTAAAGACTCCATGTACTTTGAAACAATACCACGCTCTCCGGCGTCTCTGGTATACTGACTTGTTGCTGCGAAACAGTACCATGCGCTCCCGCGCCCTTGGTAAACTGAATGTGTTGTGACACAGTGACGCCCCCTCGGGCTGTCTGAAACTGCATGTTCCTCCTGGCACGTCCAGGGATTTTATCCAAATCTGCGGCAAAAAGATCAAATCCGCGTCTTCTCCTGCACTAACTTCTATAGTAATAGTCGTATAATTTTGAAAAATATATCTCTGGAAAGCTCTTGTTCTAAACGTAAACTGGTTTCTTTGATCGTGAAAATTGATCTCACAATTCCAAGATATTAAATAATTTGTCTCCTCAGATATGTGGGCGTTGAGGTTTATTTTTCCATCCCTACCAACTCTGGTCTCGGGGAATTACTAACGACGTCATGCTACGTCTGCAGTTCTTTCCTGTGCAAATATTATAAACTTTTACCCCACACAAAAATCTCTATTTCAAGATGATCAACAATGATGTGTTTCTTTCATTAATTAAATGCTTGCAAATGGCTTATTTCTAATTATTTCTCTTCTAGCACCATTGCGAGGTTGTCATTTTCTAGCTGAGTAAGGTCTATTTCCGAAACTGCTTCTCTCTTACTCGTCGTGGAAAGTTTTTCTCGTTCTATTTATAATCATGAGCCAGCTCCTATCGATGTGTCAAGCATGATCTCACGTCCGCATGACTCGTGGTCACGCATTCTTGCGCCACATTATAACAACCCACTTCTTAAACTCTTTTCAAGTCATTCTAAAGACTGTATTATTTCCTCTTTTCTTTTGTAAATAATATATGGATTCGACTCTTGAACCAATTGCAGATGGGTTCAGTACAGTGAAATGTGGTACAGTAAATGATTATACATATTATAATGCACTGGCATCTAATTTAGTTTAATTGTTTACATAACCTCAAGATGGCGGCTGTGGAAAATTTTAAAAATAATTTTTTATTTGTTGAGTTTTAATCATGCGATCGAAGTGAAAGTTTGAATAATGAAGCTACGCAATAGTTTTCCTTTAATGGTACATAACTCTATGGACTAAACACATAACGATCGAGCTTCCGAAATATTTTTACGGTTCTCAATATCTACGAATCTTTTGCAGCAATCAAACTGATTGTTTTATGTTCATAGAGGCTATGAACATATGAAGTCCACCTATAGGACTTTCAGTAACCTAGTGAGCACAAATCCAACGTGGCGGCGACGCGAAGTATAAATATTTAAATGGAAGTTTATCTTGATTTAATCATCCGAATGCAGTGAAACTTTGCACGTTAAATGCTTGTACAAATGTTAATCCACCGGCATCTAATTTATTTCAATTGTTTTCATAACCACAACATGGCAGCTGTGCGAAATTTTAAAATCTCGTTTTTTCTCCTTGTGTCCTAATCATGCGATTGTATAGTTCTTCACGGAACTACTTGTTGTATATAGAGATTTAGGGGCTTTGCGACATCAGTTATATAGCCCGTGTACTTGGGTGTGTGTGTGGAATTTCACTGATAACCTTTGTTTTTATGATGGCTGTATTAGTGGGTGTAGTTTTAATTTGGTGATGATTGGGAAAAAGGCGGCCTTCGTGGTGACAGCCAAGAAACCTAGCCGCTACGCAACGAGTTGGAGTGTAGATGGAAATATGCCTTAATGAGGAACACATCCATTAGCCTATAATAATACTTAGTTGCAGTGATAGACAGATGGAGTAAATGAGGAATACTAGTACGGTACTATCCTAGAACGAGCTTTAATCCATCTATTCACCTCGTGGCGTAGTGTCTAAAAGCTTTGGCTTCCCTTTTGTGCCCCAGGAAAATGCTGGAATGGTAGCTAAATTAATGCCACATCCTCCTGGTAACTAATTCTTAGCCCCAATTAAAATACAAACAATAGCACAGCCATTATAATGTCACAAGTTATTAAAAAAAGATACCAGCCTTACAGTAGTCGCATATGATGTGTAACAATCATGTTATCCTACGATGAAATTGAGATGAAATGTATGTGAAGTCGTATGACATGTTATCCGACTCGTATACTACACAGCTTGGACATTCTTAAAATGTTAATTTACGCTCCGTTTGCATACTGGTACTATGATGAATGTATATAATGAATTGGAGATATGCTACTGTCACACTTGTTTGAACAAACATTACATATGGAATGGAATGGAACCATTGTCTCTAGCCTATCTACAAACTACTAGAAATAATGTTCAATACAATCAAATTTCCCAACTCCTGCATGGTGCAAACTATTGTAAATAAAATTAAAATCATAATTCCATATATATTCTATTAAAATGACGCATAATGTTATGATAGATATCTTTCAAATCGATAATCTGGTAGCAAAAACATTTGCGGGGACTGGGGTTCGGACCAGAGACCTTATGATTCGCAGACCAAGGGGCTATCCACGAAGCCATTGCTACCACAGGCATTTAGAGTACAAGACAGTTACTTATTTTCACGTGCCGGTAATAATATGGAAGTAATTTTTTATGCTCCATTAATATTTTGCTTTTTTTTCGATAATGTTCCTGTGGAATTGAGTTTTAAATTAGTTATGAATACGTCTACTTGACAATAAAGGGAATTCCTATGAAAGGCCAGCCCAGTTCCCGTAGAAAAGAATCGATATATTTTATTGATCACTGCATTACTGCAATGTGGGTTAATATCTGAATATCCATAGTGCAGAAACATAATACCGGCTTTGCTCACTAGTTACAATGTTTCATTATTAAAGCATATCTTCATTTAAATACTGATACGAAGATTTTGAACATGTGGTTTGTGTTTCACTCAGTTGACACCAGAGTTCACATGAGCGTTTACCGTTCAGTATGCAAGTGTTGATCAAAGTTACTCGGGGAGTGGATGCCCATCACTTTTATCCAGAGATTGGGAAAGAGACTCTTAATAAATCATATTTCAGCAAATATGATGTAATGAATATTTTTACACCAAAGAACGACAGCTTGAAGATGATTTATTGTAGGAATATTCTTAATGGCGCCTCCAAACCTTGCAGTAATCCGTATGAGATATACATTCCACATGGCCGGCAGTGCGTCATGGTACCAATCTCCAACACCGCGCGCTCATTGTTTCCTCTTACCACTGCCAGCTGGATCGGATCCCTCCAGGAGGGATGCGATCCAGCTGGCAGTGCATCTTACACACTTCCGTCCGATCCACTTCCGTCCCATTTTTCAAAATCACTCCCACAAAAATATCCAGCAACCGAGTGGAAAGATGTTACACATCAATAATTCACATTTACATAAGTACGCGAGGCTACATGACCACGATGTTCCAAATCCCTAAAATGAACCAACAACAACAACTGTATTTCAGTAAATCCACCAGATATTGAAGAACGCTATAAATTATTGTTTGTTGTTTTAATAAAGCTTGTCGGTGGGCTTCATTGATCTGGAAAAAGCGTACGACAGTGTACCAAGACCAGAAGTATGGAGGAGCCTACGACAAAAACTTGTGCCAGAAAAGTATATACGGCTGATTCAAGACATGTACAAGGACAGCAGAACCATGGTGAGATGTATATCTGGAACTACAGAATCCTTTCTTGTGAACGTTGGAGTACATCAAGGTTCCGTCCTCAGTCCATTACTTTGTGTACTCGTCATGGATGTGTTGACAGAGGGAGTCGGGAAGGAAGCTCCATGGTCCATGATACTCGCTGATGATGTGGTCCTGAGGGCAGAGACGAAGGAACTTGCAGAGAAATGGTTGGAGGATTAGAGAGAAGCACTAGGAAGCCGAGGAATGAAGATAAGCAGATGTAATACAGAGTTCCTGAGCCCCAGGGGTGCTGAAACAGGTTAAAAATTGGCTGGAGTAGAGATCCCAACAGCAATATCATTCTGATATCTTGGTACAGTTATCCAACAGGATGGTGGACTGGAGAAGGAAATAAAGAGCACGATACGGTTGGGATGGTTCAACTGGAGGGAAACATCATGTGTATTGTGCGATAAGAAGGTACCAGAAAAATTAAAAAGGAAGATACACAAGGCCGTGGTGAGACCAGCAATGATATACGGGGCAGAAACCTGGCAGATAACAAGGAGATGGGCAGAAAAACTGGACGTGGCAGAAATGCGAATGTTGAGAAGGGCAAGTTGACATACAAGGTTGGGCAAAGTGAGAAATGAAGTGATTAGGAGACGACTTCGCGTGGTGCAAGATTCTGAGAAAGTCAGAGAAGCTGGCCTCAGATGGTATGGCCATGTTAAGAGAATAGATCAAGATTATGTGGGGAATAGGATGATGGAAACGCTTCTACGGGGGAAACGGAGTCGAGGACGACCCAGAAGGCGATGGATGGACAGCATTCAAGAAAGCATGAAACAGCGTGGGCTTGTGGAGGAAATAGTCTGGGATAGAACAACGTGGAGGAGGAATATCCGCATCAGCGACCCCACATAAGTGGGATTAATCATGCTGGAGAAGCAGAAAAGTAGAAGAAGAAGAAGAAGAAGAAAAGTGGGGGTAATCTGTCGAATTTGACCACGTCGTTGTGTAGCGGCTATCATTCTTGGCTGCCACCCCAAGGGTCCAGGTTTGATTCCCGGCTCAGCCAAGAAATTAAATTCTGGTTGTGAGGGCTGGAACGGGGAACACTCAGCCTCGTGAGGCAAACCTCTGAAGAGGAGGGTTCGATTCAAACCACAGCCATCCTGGAAGTGGTTTTCCGTGGTTTCCGTACTTCTACTCCAGAGAAATGCCTGAATGGTACCTAACTGAAGGCCACGGACGCTTCCTACCCAAATCCTACCTGAATTGAATCGGTCAGAGCTGAAAAGCATCAAGTCAAAAAAGGTCATCCCTCCCTATATTATTCTTCTAAGGTCCCATTCGAGTTTTGTACTGAAAATAAGGCCCCATTAACACCAACCTACACATATGGGGTACCTACAGGTTCAGCATAACCCAATGCGTAAGGGAAACTTACTCACTTACTCTTTAAATGCCTCACAATTAAATAAATACCTTACAACATGTATATTTACAATGAAATAATGAAAGAATGCAACACGGTAACCTTGGTAACATAATCTCCGAGGTCCATCTATTTCTGTAAGATGCAATGCAATTCCAATTATTACATAACTGTGAATGTTTACAGACGGTTATAAGGTGATCACTGAACCAAATTATGCTGTAAAATTCATCAAAACATACAGGGGCACTCTAGAATTTTTTAACGCTATTTTCACGCGTGAGTGTGGTACGAAAGGTTTTTTTTTTTACCCGACTATAAAGGGTCACCGAAAACCACATTTAAAGGCCCTTAAGTTAACAGTGTCTGTGATATTCCCAGAAAACTAACTCCGCTCTGATATACCTATGAAGAAATGACAAACCCCTAACCACTGCACCAGTAGCTGAATTGATAAAGTCTGATTATTCATACCAAGGATAAATCAGTCATAGCATTCATGATTGAGATTTTGCTAAGTGTACTCTTTACAACTAGAATATTCGCGGGCGAAGCCGCGACGGGTAATGCTAGTATTTTAAACAATTAGTATTCTGAGGTATTGACCCAAGGGCCTTGGAACTGCATAGGAAAGAATTAAGTCAGCTGTCTATTTAAGCCATAAACCACTGCTACATGTAGTGCGATCAGAGGAGAAAATAATTTAGTCAATGACTTGCTGGCTTTCAGCGCCGTAATCCGTGCTTAATGTTGGCCGAACTGCAAGATTCTCGCGTGTTACAGTGCTGTTGTAAATTACATTTGTACTGGGTTTAGGTGGTTTTTACGTTACAAATCGATTTTACATGACAATACGAGTACAATGTAAAATATTCATTCTGAATGGCTTTATGCCGCACGGAACTGACCACGGAGCTGAAAGGCATTAAGTCACGTTTGAAAAATTGATTTGTAAAATATGTTTATTAAATTAAAATAATTGATATTCTGTTCACACAAATATAACAAAATAGTTGTTTCGCAACATAGATGACTAATATAGTGTGTTTGTTAAGTTCTGTTCTGTCAATGACGTTTTAACTGTCTGCTGAAAAGTAGTGAAAACTGAAATAGGAATCTCTGTTTCACGGGCTTATAGGCCGTGTTCCAAGGACATTTTGTCGTCCTGACGTTTCGCTGAATACTGCGTTCAGCATGTTCATAGGTTACATTAAGCGAGGTAAAACAAGTAAACAGAAGATATATAAATAGTCAACAATCCACACATAGAGGCTACCATAGCAACGGCGTAACACATAACAGTAATGCATCAAGAACAGGGCTGCTCGTCTGTTGCATCTTCTCGTCTACGACGGGTAATAAGGGCAGGCTTGAGGGGATTAAGGACTGGAAGCCAAGCTCTGTTCATACGTTCTGCTTCCTCCTTAAGATTGAAGCTGTTAGTATGCTTCAGGATTTCAATGGCCTCCCTTTGTAGCCTGGCATGATAAGACACCGTGGTGGACAGAACTTTGGTGTCTCCATATCTTATATCGTGACCTGCGAGTAGTGAGTGTGCTGCTACAGTGGATTTATCTGTTTGTCCCAGCCGGCTGTGCCGTTCGTGCTCCTTGAGGCGAGTGGCAATACTTCTTTTCGTTGTTCCAATATATACTTGGCCACAATCACACGGGATTTTTTAAACCCCTGCCGCGGTATGAGGATGTCGCTTACCTTTAGCGGACCTAAACATGTCCTTAATTTTTCGTGTAGGCCTGTATATGGCCTTTATATCATGGGACTCGAGCAGCCTCCCTATTCTGTCCGTGACCTTTTTTATATTCGGAAGAAACGCTCTAGCCAGGGGCTGCTTGTCTCCAATTACCCTTGTAGTTGGACGTCTCGGATGGAGTGCTCGCTGGATATCTTTCTGGCTGTACCCATTGACGCGTAAGGCCTCGTTGAGGTGTACAATTTCTTGTTTTAGGCACTGCTTTTCACAAATTCTTTTCCGGCGGTCAGCCAGTGTTTTTATCACTCCGTATTTCTGTCGTGGGTTGTGGTTGGACGTCTTATGTAGATATCGGTCAGTATGTGTCGGCTTACGGTAAACTGTATGTCCCAAGGTTAGATCAGCGGTCTTCGTTACCATAACGTCGAGAAGAGCGATTTTCTCTTCATTTTCTAACTCCATGGTAAACTGAATGTTAGAGTTCTGGCTGTTAAGATGTTGTAAAAACAGATTTAATTGATCTTTACCATGGCCCCATATTACAAAAGTATCGTCCACGTATCGTAGCCACACTTTAGGTTTCAAAGGTGCAGTCTCTAGTGCTATTTGTTCAAATTGTTCCATGAAGAAATTCGCGATCACCGGACTCAGGGGACTGCCCATGGCGACCCCATCAATTTGTTCATAGAAATCACCCTTCCACTGGAAATAGCTAGCGGTGAGGCAGTGGCGGAATAAGGCGGTGATACCATCAGGAAAAATCCGTGCGATGTACTCCACGGCTGCCTTTATAGGTACTTTCGTGAAAAGTGAGACCACGTCAAAACTTACTAGTAAGGGACCAGCTTCTAGTTGAATAGTTTTCAATTTTTCAATGAAATGGCCGGAATCTTTGACGAACGACTGTGTACCACCGATATGTGATTGAAGTAAGTTAGCTAAATGTTTGGCAATGGTATAAGTTGGTGATCCAATAGCACTCACGATAGGACGAAGAGGAACATTATCTTTGTGTATCTTAGGTAAGCCATAAAGTCTTGGTGGTAAAGCTTCACTTCTGGTGGTTCCCTTCTTTACGTTTTAAGGTAGCGAAGATACCTTGATCAGGCCGTTTGTTTCACTAAGAATCCGGTTGGTAGGATCTCTCGGTAGTTTGCGGTAGGTACCTGGGTCTAAAAGTTCCAAAACCTTGGCAGTGTAGTCGTCCATGTCCAAGATAACCGTTGCGTTCCTTTAGTCTGCAGGAAGAATGATTATGCTCTCGTCCATATTGAGAGTCTTTATAGCCTTCCTCTCTTGAGGTGTGAGGTCACTCTGCGGTGCCGGTGCCTTCTTGATTATACGTGAGGCTTCATGACGGATTTCATCTGCTTGTTCAGATGATAGCTCACGGATTGCCGCTTCAGTATTGGCGACAATGCCTTCTACGGGAATCGAAGGAGGGGTCACTGCGTAATTTCCTCCTTTCGCTAGTATAGAGATTTCCCCCTCTGACAGGTGGCGATTGGTCAGTTTAACAATTGTCCGTGAGATGTCCAGCGTAGGCGCAGGTACCGGCGCGGGTTGGTCTCTCTGTAACCGCTCAAACTTTTTATTCTGCCGGATGCTAGACTGTTCAAATGTTGAACGCATATAGTAGAAGGTCATACGATCTACATTTTCCCAGTCCTGATATGAGAGTGTGCTGCTGATGCGGTAGTGCAGCTGTAAGAGTGCCTGATCTGTAGTAGCGAGCCCCTTACGTGCAAAGCTTATGCGTTCATGTAATAGCGAACGTTCAGTTCGATCATATATTCTATGGGCTCTAGCTGAGGTTAGTGGTCTCTTCATTTTAATAAACTTGGGAATCATACTTGTGTCTCGGCATCGAAGAAGAAACGTGAGTGATGACAGAAGTTGCGACTTTTTCTTCCTTAACCTCTCAAAGCGACGAGCTAAGTGTGATATTTCCTCCCCGTAGAGGCGAATTAAGTAAAAATTTAGACTTTCACGACCGGCGTTGAAATAGGAATCTCTGTTTCGCGGGCTTATAGGCCGTGTTCCAAGGACATTTTGTCGCCCTGACATTTCGCTGAATACTGCGTTCAGCATGTTCACAGGTTACATTAAGCGAGGTAAAACAAGTAAACAGAAGATATATAAATAGTCAACAACCCACACATAGAGGCTACCATAGCAACGGCGTACCACATAAAAGTAATGCATCAAGGACAGGGCTGCTCGTCTGTTGCATCTTCTCGTCTACGACGGGTAATAAGGGCAGGCTTGAGGGGATTAAAGACTGGAAGCCAAGCTCTGTTCACACGTTCTGCTTCCTCCTTAAGATTGAAGCTGTTAGTATGTTTCGGAATTTCAATGGCCTCCCTTTGTAGCCTGGCATGATAAGACACCGTGGTGGACAGAACTTCGGTGTCTCCATATCTTATATCGTGACCTGCCGGCTGGGACAAACAGATAAATCCACTGTAGCAGCACACTCACTACTCGCAGGTCACGATATAAGATATGGAGACACCGAAGTTCAAAAATGGCCCGGTCGTGAATGTCTAAATTTTTACTTAGTGAAAACTGAGTTAATACTTTTCAGCTCCGTTCGATTTAATTAGAAATACACACACTAGTAAATACATCACAGTGACACAAGTTATCAGACCCAATTACACTGGGCTACATGACCACAATGTCGCAAACGACCTAGAGAATCAAGAACAACAGCAGCAATGTTTCTCGTGAAGAGACTCACGGCTGTTTCTAGTTGCTAAAGAGCCCATGGCTCGAGTGTGATGCCTGTTCCTATTCTTGTGCAGCGAAGATTCCACCACTGTGAAGGATTACAATTCCACTAGGTGGCTCACACACAAGTTAAATTAGTCGCTCTTATCTCGCTCCAATGATCTCCACTCACTTCTTCTTTCTCGCTCCGAATCTATTATCCTGGGACATTGGCGAGAGAGATCGTTTCCTGGCTCCACCAAGTACCAAGCACTATTGAACTACTCTACATTCTATAGCAATGCACTCAGTTAGTTGTTGTTGTTGTTGTTTTAACCCTCTACTTGTGAGGTGCGGTCAAGGTGACCGTCAGAATATTTTGAAGTGTTATTTTTAGACTACTTTTCACATTTTACAAAAATGAGGAAAAAGTAGACTTATGAGATCGGGCAAATGTCTGTCTGTCTGTCTGTCTGGCTGGCTGTGTGTGTGTCCCCCCCTACCAACTCCTAAACGGCTGCAGCAATCGAAACAAAATTTGGTAGGAGTAAAGATCTATACCTGAATATCTCAAGGCCATATTTGAAAATGATGTCAGTGCTACCAACTGCTAAAAAATCGCAATTGAAATTTGAGCTCCATGTTGGATATCTTGGAAAGTATGAATGGGAGCTATTTCAAAATTGGCACACGTACAGATGAAAATATTTCAGTTTAATTTCCAGGAGGCCAAACATGACAGTGTTGCCAAAATGATTATAAGCCTCCTGATAGGTCCAATTTTTAAATGCATATAACTTCTACACTATCAATTCGAATTCAACCAAATTTCGTATGTTGTATGTGTACATTACCAGATATGACTGAGCGTATTCTTAAGACCTACCAGGGCTGCCAACTGTTAATAAATGTTCCTAATTTATTTTATCCAAATACCAATATATCACAAAGTATGCAAGCCGACAGCTTTAAACTATGCACACGTATAGTACCTGACATTCTATATTAATTTGGAGTAATTTACATACGTCACTGCTACCAACATGATTCTAAGCCTGCTGACAGGTACAACTTTAAATACATGTAACTTCCATACTATCATTTGGATTTCATCCAAATTTCGTATGTGCTATGTGTACCATAACAGATATGACTATGCGTATTCTAAGGAGCAACCAGGGCTGCAAACTGTTAATATGTGCTGTCCCTATTTTTGTTACCCTAATATCAATATATCAGAAAGTATGCAAGCCAATAGCTCTAAACTTTGCACACGTATAGTACCTGGCATTCTAGACGAATTTGGAGTAACTAATATACGTCAGTGCTGCCAACATGATTCTAAGCCTGCTGATAGGTCCAATTTTAAAATGCATGTAACTTCTATACTAACTAACAGATTTCATTCAAAATTGGCACAACAATTGATCATATTATTTCAGATTATTTCTGACCAATACATGCATGACATTGTTGCCAACGTGATTTTACGCGCGCTATTAGATCCAATGTTTAACTGCATGTAACGTCCATGCTATTCATTGGACTTCAACCAAATTTTGTATTTTGTACCTTCAGAGATGGAACTAAGAATATATTCAGTCATCAGGGCTGCCAACTGTAGTGCTCTATTAGGATACATTATGCCAGGTATACAGTATTTCGAACTAATTGGAAATTTCGATATTAGCAACTTAATTTCGTCATTATTCCAGATAGGTTCATATTCAGTAGAATAATCATTGGCATGAAAAGTAGGCTGTATAGTTCTTCACGGAACTTCTTGTTATCCCTTCTATTGTTACTTCTCGCCTTTTCTTTTGTGTACCTCTCGAACACATGGTCTTGAGTCACTGCATAGCTCACTGCAGCTCTAGCTACTGTTACGTGCGGGCGATTGCGTTGTTAAAATCACAGTTTACGTTCCACGCTGAGCATGCATGCGGGAGGCGCACTTTCAGCTGAAGAAGAATGATTTGATGTGTCATCGTGTCAACCATAAATATTTGTTTCTAATTAATAATTGTATAATGATATTTGTCGCCTCCGTAGCGTAGCGATCAGCATGGTTATCTGCCGCCCCAGAGGTCCTGGGTTCAATTGCCGGCTCTGCCACGAAATTTGAAAAGTGGTATGAGGACTGGAACGCGGTCTACTCAGCCTCGGGTGGTCCAAATGAGTAGAGGGGGTTCAATTCTCACCTCAGCCATCCTCGAAGGGGTTTTACGTGGTTTCCCACTTCGTCTTCGGGCAAATGCCGGGATGTTACCTACTGTAAGGCCACGGCCGTCTCCTTCCATCCTCCTTGCTCATCCACCCCAATCTTCACCTCCCTTCCCATCCGTCATTAGGCCCCTGTTCGCTTTGCAGGTGAGGCCGCCTGGGCGAGGCGCTGATCACACCTTCCCAGTTGTATCCATCCCGACCAGATGTTCCAAGCTCCAGGACACTGCCCGTAGCGGCGGTAGTGGTGAGTTCCCTCGCTGTGTCCGTGGGATCCACCAACCTAGAGGGAAAATCGACTATATATATATATTGCTAAGTTTTCATTTTTAAAATTTATTAAATCTAATGATCTGAGAAAAAACAAGATGTTCAGTAAAGAACATATAGCCTACTTTCTCCTAAATGTATGAGTATAGTTATAACTCGTTATTATCAAAGAGTATAATAGAACTATTCTTTGTTGAAGACCTTAGAAACGATTTACCTCTACCAAACGCCACAACCTAGATAAAAACTGCTACCATCATTGAAGAAAGAAAGAAAGATAAGAAGTATATCAAGAATGTTATGGATCTGGAGACATAATCGACCGGACTGGCTGCGTGGCTCAGCGGTAACGTTCTCGCTTGCTGGGCCCTAGGTTGCAGGTTCGTATCCTGGCGCAGTCAGCTGGCATTTGAGGGTGCACAAATGCGAGGGAGCCGTGTCAGTACATTTACTGGCACGTTAAAGATCCCCTTCGGGCCAAAATTCCGGCACCCCGGTGTCTCTAAAATCAGCAGTAGTTAAAAGGGATGTAAAACCAATAACATTATTATTATTATTATTATTACGACCTGCCGTGGGCAACATCCAACTTTGAGTTGAGGCATGTCTTTACACGTCTGGTTGTGCATGGCTTTCACAACCCTAATTGAATTAACAAATCTTTCCATGACCCTACAGAGACGTGTGTATACAAACTATGTGGATATTTTCGATTGCTATTTGCCTCAAATAAAAGTAGTAATTAATAACCTGAACTAACACCTACTATGTGAAATCGTTTTGTTCTTTACTTCAAATAACATTTTCAAGTAACGCAAAATAGGCTGTTACAAACCCTTTAAAATAAAAAGTAAAAATGTATCGTAGTATCATCTTGTCATTCTTCAAATTCGATGCGCATAGAATGCCAATGGTGTAGTAATCAATGGAGCCCCTCGTAGACTAGTCGTACCATCTAGTGGTGAAATATCGAACAATATAATCCTAACCACGGCCGACTGAATGCGCAGCTCGTATTCAGTCGGCCGTGTCCTAACAGAGCGAGTGCATTCTAGCGGCCAGAAGAAGAAACTTTTCAATAAAATCTGGAAGTTAATCTAGTTACCTTTTTGGCAGCTAGATGTCTCGAGTAAATCTGCTGGCGAATTATGTTTTAATTAAATATATATTTTACACCATAATATGCACAATATAACGCTTAATTTTAAAACATCTGAGTCATTACAAAACAATAAACATATAACATTTCAAGCAAAAAACCTAGCTCTGATCGGGTTTGAACCATAGGCATTTGAGCGATAGGCTGACGCTCTACCACTGAGCTAATTGTGTCAACGAATATCGTTCTATATAAAATGACTTACATAGAACTTGTTAGCAAATAATGATTTATACTAAACGATTTCATCACTGGAGTATATTATTTATATATAAAGCATTTCATACAAAGTTTATTTATTTTGTACAGTACGCTATATTGCATGCAATACTCAAATTAGTGAAATATAAGTCAGGCACAAGATATCCGCTGCCATCTTGTCTTATTAGTGAATCAGCTCAGCTTTTTAAAATCACGTCTGCACTATAGTATTACAAAATAAACTTTTAATTTCGAACGTGCCTCTTCCTTTAGAACAGTTAAAACGATTCTCGGCTCGATAATCGGAACTGGTGGGTCCTATGATATGGATTATAAAGTTTGCATAATTCGCACGGCCGCCATCCTGAAATAGTATGGCGGACGACCTTGTAGTTTGGTCACAAGACGCATCCTATACGAAGGTATGTTGTTACCAAATTTGGTAGAGATCGGATGATTTGGTTAGTCGTTATTTGATTTTACGTTTTGAACGTTTGAGTGGCCGCCATTCAGTTTTAGTAAAGATGGCGGCGATATAAAACATGACACTGAGGTGTCCTTTGCTAGTGCTACCTTTGTACCAAATTTCGTTCAATTCGCATTCACCGTGTTCGAATTGATAGGGGGGGACAGACATTCAGAGTACACACACTCACACACACACAGACACACACACACACAGACACACACACAGACTCACACACACACATACACACACACAGACAGACACACTTTTTTCGCCCTGTGTTGATCTCATAAGTCTACTTTCATTTTTTGCAAAAATCGAAAGTAGGCTAAACATTAGTACGAAAGACCTGTACTTTGATTTTAAGAAATGTTTGTATTTGTATCGTGTGTTTTTTGTTGAACAAGCAAGATTAATCGCGAGTTACTCAGACCTCTCCTCACAATGTACGTCACAAGAATACCACCTCACAAGTAGAGGGTTAGGGGCGTAACTACAAGGCCATCTGCCTTTTTAACAAGAATTAAATTATACAAAGTTGGAATATATCGATAATTTTTAAGTTGGTCACCCACATATGAAAAGACCGAAAATAAATAAAACAAATATTTAATAAAACTAATAAGTATACTTATAAACAAAATATTACGGGGCAAAACCTCCTGTTCTCAGTTTAACCTCACGAGACTGAGTATACCCCGCTTCAGCCTTCACACTAGAATTAAAACGATTTAGCAGAGCCGGGAATCGCACCCGGATCTTCGGGGTGACGCCCAAGAACTTAAGCCGCTAGAACAAGAGGTGGTCGAATCGAAATTTGGACAGTTGCTACAGCAGAAAAGATTAGAGTAGCCTATAAGCACTCAAAATGTGGTGTTAAAAGAGAACGATGAAGATTAAATGGGTGGATAGAGCAACAAATGAAGAAATGTGGAGTAGCCGAGATGCTCCTGGGGCGGCTTCGGTGGCGTTGTTGGTAGCATGCTGAGCTTCTATGCCCAAGATCGCGGGTTCGAACCCGGCCGAAGTCGTCAGATTTTTTTAAGAGCGTTTAACATCCCTCAGTGTGCCTTCCGTTGGAGGGAAAGTAAAGTCGGCGGGTCAATGTCATAGATTTGTGGCATGTAAAAGAACCTTCCACCAACTGCAATTGTGTCAAGCTAAATTTTTAGCTTGGATTTGATTAGCGCTCTATTATGTTCCAACGTTCGTCGCCAGGAATCTGTTACGGTGGTGACATATAGTAGCCAAGTTCACGGCTAGGAGTCGTTGACGGTAGCATTTGATACAAAAGTAGGAATTATTTGAAATTGATCGTCTGCAGTCCTTACATGAATTACAGATAGCACACACTAATACAGGAATCGAAATAAACACCGGTTATCAGACAGATTCTACACACACCTAAAGTACACGGGGCTACATGACCTCGTTGTCGCAGAGTCTAAAATGAGGAACCAACCAACCAACCAACCAGATGTTTCTGGTGAGTGTTAATGAGAGAAGAGATAGGTTGGTAGTGCATTTAAAGGCAGTCAGGAATATAAAACTTAGTTATAGAAGGAAGGATCGGGCAAAAGACTTGTAAGGATAGGCCAAGGTTAGAAATATACTAAACAGATTGCCTTGGATGTATAGCACGGTAACTACATAGAGACGAAACTATTAGCCCAGGATAGGGATACCTGGAGATCTGCATAAAACCAGTCTAAATACTTTTTTCTTTTTAGCGTATGGCTTTAAATGCCGGGAGTGTCCGAGGACATGTTCAGCTCGCCAGTTTTGTAGCTGCTTCGAGGCGGACACCCAATGGGTGAGCTACACGTACCGTCGCGTGTGGACTGTTGCCTGGGGAGGAAAGTTAGAATGTAAGGACGAGGAGTTGGAAGGTAGCGGCTGTGCCCTGTAGTTAGGGACCAATCCTGGCATTTGCCTGGAAGGAAGATGGGAAGCCACAGAAGACCATCTGCAGGATTGCCGGCGGGGGGATTCGAACCTCTTCGCCTCCCGGATGTGAGCGACTGCCAGCAGTCATGCCGTAACGACCACGGCTTACTCACCCGGTAGTCTAAAGACTGAAGGCTCAACACTGGTTCAATCTGAGACAGACTATACACCGGTCTGAAGATCTCTTGATTTCCAGATTTGTTACCCTACCTTCAGTCATCTTCCGTAGTAAGAACACTCATTATACTAACATTCAGCTCCAGGGCAGATGACCTCGCTGTTCTGCCCTTAAAGCAACAATAAATAACTAATGATTGCACAATGTCCAAACCAGATGTTTAAAATAGCTGTAATATTATGCTCGCACGTGGATATTTATTCTAGATTTTAGCGTCGGATACCCCACCTTTGTACCCCTTAAAACAAACATTTAAAAAATTCTGGATTTTATTGAATAGATTTTAACTCTTATTTGCCAACGTGCATACTGCATAAAAGTATTTCAACGAGCACACTTTATTCCGCATTACATTAAAATATAATATCTATTAATTATTCGTGAAATTAATTAAATTTGCAATATAGGCTATATATATGTTAATAAACATTTGCGTTTTTGCTAACCAGAACGGAAATAGGTTTTAATAATGAAATACCAAATTCAAAATTAATCACTCATGAATATTCGTGGTTTTCACATACAATTTCCATTCGTTTCGGCAACGGAGAGAGAATCCAAATAGGTGGGGGTAATATAATTTGCGTGCCAGAGAGTGTGTGGGTTTGTGTACGGGGGAGGGGAGTGAGAGAGAGCGGGAAAATATGTTTTCTAGGGATGCGTAATGAGATTCATGTTCCCAAAATCTTATGTTCGATTTATGACTCAGACCCGGGATGGATCTTAGACATAATTTCGGGAGGGCAATCGTTGTATTTGTTGTTGTTGTTGTCTTCATGGAGGGGCTAGGACATCGTGGTAATTTCAGTCCCGTCTGGGAGTTGGATGGTCTTTCCACTGGTGGGGGGTTGAATAGAATATGCATGTAACAATGTACCAGGGCTGTTTTTTCCTAAAGTTCCGATGGACTGTATAAAAATAACAGATTTACTTACCAAATTGATTTTACTACTAAATGGATGCTTGTTTTATTCTTATGTCTCAACATAATCGCCAAAACGATTGAAACATTTGTCGTATCGTTACACCATCTTTCCAATGCCCTCGGCAAAAAATTCTGCCGCCACTGAGATGGGTACATCTGGACAGTCTCCTGAAGTTTTTCCTGCTTGGCGAGGCGTTGCCGCCCAACCATACATTCAATTATCGAGAAAGGTGAAAATCATTCACGACCGCACTGTGCCAACGTTACGATATCAGGGGCCGATAACCTAGATGTTAGGCCCCTTAAAACAACAATTATCATCAACATCATCATCGTTACGATATACTTTTTCAAAGAATTCGAGTGTGAAGTTTTGGACCATCTGCCGTTTAGTCCAAACCAGCACTGAATCATTAACTAATAAGCTGAATGCCGAAACGCTAGCTACTTAAAAAGGAAGCCATCCTCCCAAAAACCCTTCTTCCGTTCACTGTGTCCCTTCTTCTCTTCATCTGTTCATTTACGCCTATTTCTTTTGGGTTGTGATCTAAATTCAAATTTCTGTTTTTTGATTTTTTGTCTACAAAAGCTGCGGTCATGGATGTCTTCTATGGTGATAGCCTATCTTCCATAGTTTTTTACTATGCTATTCTGCATCAGAGTATGCTTCTCCTGTTTGGTATAATTCAACACATGCCAAACAGGTGGATGTAGCTCTCCACGATACCTGCAGAATTATAACGGGCTGCTTGAAATCAACTCCAGTCGAATGGCTTTACTTCCTCGCATGAATATCACCACCCCCTGTTCGAAGAGAAATAGCTGCGAACAAGGAACGAAATACAGTGGAGCATGAAAGAACTCATCCTCTATATGGACACGAACCGCAGCCGCAACGACTGAAGTCGAGGAAGAGTATCCTTAGAACATCAAAGGAACTTAGAACCACTGCTGAAAAAGCTAGGTTGCAAATGTGGAGGGCTACGACCAACCTTCCCCCCGGTTGGGAAAATGTTTCTGAATCTCTACCTCCTGGCTATGACGAGGAATGGACGACTTAGAAGTCCCTGAATAGACTGAGCTCTAGAGTAGGCAGATCAAGGGTTAATATGGCAAGATGGGGTTACATTGACAAGGATGATATGCAATGTGATTGTGGAGAAGAGCAAACTGTTCAGCATATGACTGCACGGAAGAAGATCTTCTTCGGGAAGCACAGAGTGCACTGGAAGTGGCCAAGTTTTGGGAAAAGATAATATAATAACTGTGTTATATGTTTAAAATGTATTTTACTGATACGAGAATAATAATAATAATAGTTTCTTTGTACCAAGAAGTACCCAATTTCAACGTAGAAATTATGTTTAATATTCTTTTAGACAGTCTGTTGTCGTTCATTCAGGCGATGTGTGTAAAGAACTTCACTCTGCGTCTTCTGATGAGTGTCGTGATATATTCAGTATTTCAGTATAATAATTCTTCTGTGGTTCTTTATTGCCAGAACTTATCATTATTCCACGTGATTTCCCTTATGATTCAGATTTGAATAAAGTGTTTAAATTCATAACTAACGTTGTCTTGGATTTTCGAAAAGAAAATTAATTTGATTAATTCCCACACTCATAAGTCGTGAGTTACTGCTATAGCAGGTGTCACGACTGTTCTGTGGGAACATTGTGATGGAGTGACTTCTCTTTTTCTCAAATCAAAGTGAACTCACCACACGAGAGGAGACCTGAGAAAAACCGAGGTGATGAAGAGTTGGAAAGAGTATCCCTCTAACACCCTGGGGATACGTCCTTAATCCCTCCACCCCCGAGACCCATCCAACACCGACTCTCACACAAGTCCATACGCACACAGATTTGGAGTGATTCAGAGGTGGATTAAGTTATTTTCTCCACTACTACACAGATTTAATACAAGTCCCTTCCAATGTATTAAGTAATAAAATATGCATTGTACCTCGCTCTCCAGTTAAAAATTAAACTTTTAGGTTGGTTGGTTCCTCAGTTTAGAGGCTGCGAAAACGCGGTCATCTAGCCCCGTGTACTTGATTGTCAGTAGAATCTATCTGATAACCAGTATTAATTGTGATGGCTGTATTAGAGTGTGTTATCTGTAATTTAGGTTAGGATTGCAGACGATCAATTTCAAGTAGTTCTTACTTTTAATACCAAATGCTACCGTCAACGACACCTAACTCTGAACTTGGCTACTAGAAGCAACCACAACCGGCACCTGTCGAAGAAAGTTGGAACTTAATGGTGCGTTCATCAAATCTAACCTATAAATTTAGCTTCACACAGTTTTAGTTAGTGGAAGGTTTTTTGCATGTGGTAAATCTACTGTATTACAGAGGCCCGCCGGATTTACCTCCCCTTCGAAGGAAGGCATAATATGGGATTTTAACACCCTTAAAAATCCCACGACTTCGGCCGGGTTTTAACTCGCGATCATGGGCACAGAAGCTTAGCATGCTACCAACTACGCTATCGAAGCCAATTTAAACCTACAAATCATTGAATATATGCGAAACTAGCCATTCACAGAACTAACCAAACCTAATTGCCGTTGAAAGTGACATTCTCCTTGTTGGCTCCACTACGGTTCTCACCCTTACCGGGACAGGAACATATCCGAGCTAATTATTCTACCCAAAGCGTCGTCCGATTCTAAGAACACGCAAGACTTCATTTTATCTTCAGGTCAAGCAGGATATACCCCACACACATCCAAATACACGGGGCTATGTGACCACGATCTCGCAGTCCCTAAAATAATCCACAACAAAGTGTTTTTTATTCATAATTGATTTTGATCCAATAATGTCCACTTGACAAACGAAATATAAATTATCATCATTGCATCCTCCCATCTTATAATCTGTGTAAATAAGAACGATAAGTTAGTGAAAAAAATGAAGTATGAGTAGATATTCAAGGATAAATAATTTCAAATCTGTGATTTGCTAATGACATTGTCAACTTAGCCGATTCACCAGAGTGTCTGAATGAGTTTATAAATAGAATGGACTTCGTCTTGAGGAAATAATTCATGATGAAAATCAATAAGTGTGAAACAAAACAATGAAATGCAATCGAAAGGCATCAGAGACTCTTATTAACGTCAAATCGGCATGTGAATAAGCGAAATGAAGTAGGAGACTGCTGCTACTTAGGGAGGGAAATATTCAGTGATGGGCGAAGCAAAGAGGTTATAAAAAGTTGTTTGGCTCAGCCAAGGAAATCATTTCAACAGAAAAGAAATTTGTTGACATCAAATAATATAGATTTGGGTATTAGAAAGCCATTATTGAAAGCTTTTGTCTGAGGCGTGGCACTATGGAATTAATGAAACTTAGACTGTTGGTGCAACAGAAAAGTTAAAACCCCTATTTAATGTCATGTAATTCAGCAAATATGTTATGTGTAAAGTAAAAAATAAAATAATTCTTAATTATTTACCAAATGTGACTTTGTTTTGGAAATCATTATTTGTTTGGTTGGTTTGTTGGTTCCTCAGTTTAGGGTCTGTCCCATGTACTTTGGGTGTGTGTAGAATCTGTCTGATAACTGTGTAAATTTGATGACTGTATTAGTGTGTGTTATCTGTTTTTAAATCAAGTAAGGACTGCAGACATTCAATTTTCAAGTAGTTCTTACTTTTGTAACCAAACGCCACCGTCAACGACTACTAGTTCTGAACTTGGTTACTAAATGCAACCGCAGTTGGCTCCTTGCGATGAACGTTGGAACCTAAGAGCGTTAGTCAAATCTAACCTATAATTTAACTTCACACAAGTGCAATTAGTGGAAGGTTCTTTACATGCCATAAATCTATGACATGGTCCCGCCGGCTTTACTTCCCCTCCAATGGAAGGCATATTGAGGTTTTTTAACGCTCTTAAAATTTAGACGACTTCGGCCGGGTTTGAACCCACAACCTTGGGAATAGAAGCTCAGCATGCTACCAACTACGCCACCGAAGCCGCTCATTATTTCTTTCTCGTTTCGAATCAGCTTCATAAATTTTCGCAGTATGAATAGAGCACATAATTTCCTCACTGACATCACGCTGATGTTTTAAGGCTTTGACCACATTGTAACTGTAGGATGCGTGTTTTTAGATCACCAGCTCATTTATCATCCTACGGCCTTTGTTCTGCAGGACACATGGGGCCGGACATTACCGGGACATCAATTTACACCAACTGATGGTTCTTGTGTCCCTCGGACTACACAAACTATTTCAAGTGGAAGTTAAATTGCTCAGAACTCGTGTTCGTTACTCAGCTGAGAGAAGGTTTTCAAACTCTATTGAAGATGTCTTGGTCGATTCAAGAAACAAGAAATGTTGTTCATCCATTTAGTGACTTGAGAAATCGTGGCCATTTTAGCTTTTATTGTTGTTGTTGTGTCATGTGAGGGGTCTTCAGCCTTGTATACTTGGGAGTGTGTGACATATTTGTCTGATATATTGTGATATTTTGGTTGGTTGGTTCCTTAGTTTAGGGCCTGCAACAACGCTGTCATGTAGCCCCATGTACTTTAGGTGTGCGTAATTTTTGTCTAATAACCAGTGTTAATTGTGATGGCTGTATTAGTGTGTGTTATCTGTAATTCAGGTAGAAGGACTGCAGACGATTAATTTTACCAAGTAGTTTCTTCTTTTGCTAACAAATGCTACCGTCCACGACACCTAGCTGCAGACGTGGCTACTAAATGCCATCGGAGTCAGCCCCTGCCGGCTAACGTTGGAACTAATATAGCGTTATCAAGCCCAACCTACAAGATTTAGCTTCCACAAGTGTAGTTAGTGCAAGGTTCTTTTTCATGCCATAAATCTATGACGTGGGACCGCTGGCTTTACTTCCCCTCCGAAGGAAGGCATATTGTTGTTCATCCATTTAGTAACTTGCGAGATCTTGGTCATTTTAGGTTTTGTTGTCGTTGTTGTTGTTGTGTCATTTGAGGGGCCTTAACAAGCTGTCATTCAGCCTTGTGTACTTGGGAGTGTGTGAAATATTTGTCTGTCAAATTGTGTTATTCCAATGGCTGCATTTATGTGTGTATTTGTATTTCAGGTAAGGATTGGAAACGAGGCAGCCGTGGCCATAAAGTCTGTTCACCGAGTCGAGATAGTGGAAGTAAACACAGTTGTACACGTGATTGCAGGGCTGCCCGCAAGGGGTGCATGGAGCTGTGTCTGTTGAATGTACGCCAACTTCAGTGCTGTGTATAGCCTACATGTGAAGCGGTTACATGCTACAGCGCGGTTTATTTATTGTTCGTTAATTAATACGTTCTTAACTGCTTATGACAGGCAACAGTGTACAGTGCAGCACAGCACTAACGAGGGAAGTATTTCAGCTCGAACGACGAAAACCAACTGAAAGTGGGTTTAAAGTGTACAGTTGTACCTATGCCAATAGCTATCAATGCCATTCATCTGTAAAAGTACGTGTTCGGTCGCCAGAGCCATCTAAGTAAGTGATAATGGGATCACCGTGGCATTTGAGTTTGGTCTATTGCAATGCGGGAACATTGTAAGTAATGGAGTATGTCTATATGTTGCCCTTGTTAAGGGTGCGTACTGTTCAATTCCGCTGTTTTTGATCTGTAACACCTTTCCTCTTGGTTGCTGGATAGTTTTGTGGGAGTGATTTTGAAAATTGGGGACGGAAGTGAATCGGGCGGAAGTGGATCGAACGGAAGTGGATCGGACGGAAGTGAAGATGCACTGCCAGAACAAGAAGTTCCGTGACGAAATAAAGAGCCTACTTTTCATGCCAATGATTATTCTCCAGTATATGAACCTATCTAGAATAATGACGAAATTAAGTTGGTAATATCGAAATGTCTAATAAGTTCGAAATATTCCTGGTATAATGTAGCCTAATAGAGCACTACAATTGGCAGCCCTGGTGACTGAATATATTCTTAGTTCCATCTCTTAAGGTACAGAATACAAAATTTGGTTGAAGTCCAATGGACGTTACATGCACTTAGACATTGGATCTATCAGCACGCGTAAAAGCATGTTGGCAACAATGTCATGCGTGTGCTGGTTAAAAATAATCGAAAATAATATATCTTGTGCCAATTTTTTGGATGAAATCCATTTGTTAGTATAGAAGTTACATCTATTTTAAAATTGGTCCTATCAGCAGGCATATAATCATGTTGGCAGCACTGACTTATATTAATTATTCCAAAGTAATCTAGACTGTCAGCTGCTATACGTGTGCAAAGTATAGGGCTGTTGGCTTGCATACTTCCTGATATATTGATATAAGGGTAAAAAAATATAGACAGCATTTAATTGCAGTTGGCAGCCCTGATTGCTTCTGAAGAATACTTATAGTCATATCTGTTATGTTACACATAGCACATACGAAATTTGGTTGTAATCCAACTGATAGTATAGAAGTTACATGTATTTAAAAATTGGTCCTATCAGAAGGCTTAGAATCATGTTGGTAGAACTGAAGTATAAAAGTTACTCCAAAATTAATCTAAAATGTCAGGTACTATAGCCTACGTGTGCATAGTTTAAAGCTGTCGGCTTGCATACTTTCCGATATATTGGTATTTGGATAAAATTATAGAGAGATCAATTATTAACAGTTGGCAGCCCTGGTGGCTCTAAGAACACGCTCAGTCATATCTGTTTATGTACACATAGTACAGACAAGATTTGAAATCCAATTGATAGTGTAGAAGTTATAGCCATTTAAAAATTGGACCTATCAGAAGGCTTAAAATAATTTTGGCAGCACATTCAAGTATGGCCTCATGGAAATTAAACTGAAATAGTATTATCTACATGTGTGCTAATTTTGGAATAGCTCCCATTCATACCTTCCATGATATCCAAAATGGAGCTCAAATTTCTAGTGCGTTTTTTCAGCAGTTGGTAGCACTGACATCATTTTCAAATATGGACGTGTGATATTCCGGTATACATCTTTACTCATACTAAATTTGGTTTCGATTGCAGCAGCCGTTTAGGAGTTAATGGGGGGAGACACACACACAGCCAGACAGACAGAAGGATAGACAGACAGACAGACAGACAGACACACATTTTCCCGGATCGATCTCATAAGTCTACTTTTTCCTCATTTTTTGCAAAATGTGAAAAGTAGGCTAAAAATTGGATGGAAGTGAATCAGGCCGAAGTTTATCGAACGGAAGTGGATCGGACGGAAGTGAAGACGCACTGCCAGCTGGATGTACATTTGAAAATGTGTGTATTGGAAACAAGGCAGTGTGTGCTCTCTAGCGCGAGAATGTTATGGCAATACAGTAGGCAGTGCATTTAGCAGGCACTGGCTTGACGAGCACAGTGGCAAATGTTTCACCGACTTTCGTTTGTCATTGAGCAGTTTATGAAGCTTCACGTTCAAGGTTGAATATCACATGGGGTAGGACAAAGACGACAAATGCCATTTAAGTAAGCGGCATTATTGTCAAGCTGTGGGTGAGTAGTCAACTATTAAATGCATAACAGAATGTTGTTATATGAGTGGAATAAAAGCTGTATTTTCATCATATGTGAGACTGCGGTAGGTCATTTCATTATTGTAGGAAGCCATGTTTTGATTGTTTACGACGAACTGTATGAGAGCCTTGAGAATAATGATTGTTATAGTTACTGAGGAATCTGCTCACAGTATTTGAGAGTACTGTCGACATTGTGTTTCACTTTGTTATTATTAAATATTAATGTAAAAGGCAGGAAGCTTGTAGTTTTGCGTGTCCGTTAATCTCACGATCATGATCCACGGTACCTCCCTTTTACGTGGAATGCGAACCACAGGACATGGCATTTCAATTCGAAAATCTCACATGTATTGACCGGGAATCAAACCCGGTCTACCTTGGTGAGAGACTAACAGCTTGACCGCTGCGCCACAAATGTGACAGTAGCATATTTCCAATTCAATCTATACATTCATCATAGTACCATTATGTAAGTTAAATGGAGTGTAAATTAACATTTTAAGGATGTCCAAGCTGTGTAGTATACGAGTAGGATAACATGTCAGATGTTACACATCATATGCGACTACTGTAAAGCTCGTATCATTTTTAATCACTTCATTGCAACTCCACATTTACACTTCGACGTCGAATGAAGGACAAGACAGTATCTTCTATTGTGGGAAAGATGACTATGTCAACACGCTACTGCATGTGTTAAGATTTCTTGTTGCAAGCAAGTATTGAACTTTTTGCCAGATGATACTGCACCACATCTGTTTCTTGTTAATATAATGAAGTGAAATGCCATGTCCTGCGGTTCGGATTCCACGTAAAAAGGAGGTCCCGTGGCTCATGATCTCGAGATTAACGGTCACGTTAAACTACAAGCTTCCTTCATTCCTTCCTTTGTTAATATAATGGTCCGAATTGCCTGTTGTACGGTTTCTGCTGAGAATTGTGTCTCTGCAATCTTTGGACGCCGTAACTTCCAAACATTGGTGGTACACTAATGCGGAGTTTTACAGATAAATGCCCGTTATGTGTAGTGGAACAGACATATCTTCGTATGTTAAGCGCACTGCCAGTCAGTTTTAGCCGTTCGACCTGGGGTACTTCCCTCGTAAGTGCAGCAAGTGTTGTCTTCTCTAGGGCTACGGCAGGACTAATGATCTCGGAGCTTCTTGGCTACCCCTGTCCGGCAGAGCCGATGACGTGAACTGGGCGTGTTTCCCTGTCCGAGTAGCCAGAGGCACTGTCTCGACTCTGCGAATAGACCTTAAGTTAGGACTCATCCCGACATTGGCCTGGAGTAGAAGTGAAAAACCACGGATAGCACTGCCAGAATGGCTGAAGTTTGAATCGAACACCACTCTTCTTATAGAAGGTTTTCAAACTCTATATAACAGTCATGGGCAAAGTACGGTCCGTGGGCCAAGTGTGGCCCTTGAGCTATTCTAATCCGGCCCGCGACATGGTTTCAAATTATACTACCTACAATTACACATAGGTCATATTTTCTGTTCTGTGCACCAGGGAGTGAAAAACTATTCCAAGCTCATTGAGTTTATGCATTTTGTGTAATATATTTTTGTGCGAAGAATCTCCACGTCGAATTTGTATGAATATTTCAGGACTTCAAAGTTGTTGAACATGACTTGGACGTTTTCAGCATGCCATTTAATGTTGACTGTGAAACAGTAAAATCAGAGTTGCAGCTAGAACTGATTGAGTTACAATGTAACAACGAATTAAAGCAACTATTCCTCAACGTTTCGAAAATTGAGTTCTACAAGGCCTGCCAAAATCAAGCTTCCCAAACTTAGAAATCTAATGCACAAAAGTTAACTGCCATGTCCGCATCTTCCTATATCTGTGAACAGATCTGTTCTACAACGAAGCTTCGCAAACATAGAGTCAGAAATAGATTGACAGACCACCAATTATCTGCGCTTCTAAGAATCAGCTCCCCCCCCCCCCCCTCCAGGGTCTCACATCTAGTGGGACATGGGTTGGCGACCACGGGACCCCAGCTGAGTCCGGCATTGCTTCCACTTACTTGTGCCGGGCTCCTCTCCGTCTTCTTTCCTGTCGACCTCACTTGGTCAACTCTTGTTCTCTTCCGACCCCGACGGTATTAGGTTATCCGAGGCCTAGGGAATCTCTTCCTTTCACGCCTTAATTGGCCCTTGTCTCATCTTTTCTGATTCCCTCCTTCTGTGAGGGGTCAGCCTTCTTTTTCTTTTCCTTTTACCTCCTGCCTTGTGCTCAAGGCCCTTAAGGAGGCAGGGTGTATGTAGCCCCACCACTTCTGGTGCACCCTAGATATTGCTACACCCTCAGGGGCTCACGGCTGGTGAGTTCGGGAGTTGGCGACCCAGAGGGATTCCTGAGCTGGGTCCGTTTTCCCCTTTTGTCCCTTACCTTTGGGGCGGACCCTCTCCTCTCTCCCCTCTCCCCTCCTCTCCTCTCCTCGTTTCATTATATTTCCTTTCTCTTTAAGATTCCCGCACTGCTTTTTGTTACTTGGTTCGCCGTGTATCTAAATTCCCTTTTAGCGATTTTTTAAGGTATTTTTAATCTACGTTGCATTTTGTAAGTTTTTTCGATCTAAATTACATCTCGCGATTGTTTTCAACTTCGATTGCATTTTGTAAAGATTGACAATCTAAATTGCTTTTTGGTAGACTTTCAATGCAGGTAGCCGGGCCTTTTAGTGAGAATTTTGAATTTCAATTGCATTTTGTAAGTATTTTCAACCAAAACCGCATTTCGCACGAATTTTGAATCTAAATTGCATTTTTTTGGTGGGCATTTTGCACATATTTTGATTCTTAATGGCATTTTGTGGGTATTTTGAATCTAAATTACATTTTTTCAAGTATTTTCAATCTAAATTGCATTTTGTAAGTATTGTCCATCCACATGAGTCGTTTGAATCTACCGTACATTTTGTAAGCTTTTTTTCAACTTCAATTGCATTTTGTAAGCATTTTGAATTTCAATTTCACTTTGTGAATAATTTGGATTGGAACTGGGATATTTCAATCTGAATTGCATCGTGAATTTTCAATCTAAATTGCATTTTGTAAGTATTGTCCATCCACATGAGTCGTTTGAATCTACCGTACATTTTGTAAGCTTTTTTTCAACTTCAATTGCATTTTGTAAGTATTTTGAATTTCAATTGCACTTTGTGAATAATTTGGATTGGAACTGGAATATTTCAATCTGAATTGCATCGTGAATTTTCAATTTCAATTGCATTTTGTAAGTATTTTGAACCTCAATTGCATTTTGACGTAATTTCGATCTCATTTGCATTCTGTTTTGAATTTCAATTGCATTTTGTAGGTATTTCGACGCTACATTGCATTTTGTACGTATTTTGAACCTAGCCTTCATTTTGTGGGTATTTTTCAATCTATTCCTTTTGTGAATCTTTTCGTTCTAAATTCCCTTCTGTAAGAACATTTCGTGAGTTGTTTCAATCAGAGTTCCTTTTTGTAAGTATTTTCCGTCTCACTTAATTTTCGTTCTGGTTTCCGTTTCATTATCATTTTCGCTATCACCCAGATCATTAGGGGCCGATAACCTAGATGTTAGGCCCCTTAAAACAACAATCATCATCATCATCATCATCAAGAATCAGCTCATCCCAGATTCAACCAGATTATGAAAAACTTTTAGAAGCACAGTCACAGTTTCACTTGTCACATACTCTTCCTTCTTCTAACAAATAATAAAGGTGTGTTCTTTCATCCTAAGATTTCTACAATTTGTAGCCTATAAGTTTTGTTTGATTATTAACTTTTTATTTCTCAATTTTAAATCAATCTATAAACATATGTTTTTTTAAATTTTCGGCCCGCCTAGATTATTTTGAATTGCATCTGGCCCTGTCCCTAAAAAGTTTGCCCATGTCTGATATAGAAGATATCTATATGAAGTGAACAAGAAGTCATTGTTCATCCATTTAGGGACTTGAGAAATCGTAGCCATCTTTTTATTGTTGTTGTTGTATCATTTGAGGGGCATTCACATCGTGCTTATTCAGCCTCGAGTACTTGGTGTGCGTGGAATTTTCTCTGATACCCTGTGTTATTGTGATGGCTGTATTGGTGTTTGTATTTACAGTTCAGATGAGGATTGGGAAGGAGACGGCTGTGGCTTTAAGTTAGGAATTGTCCTGACATTTGCCTGGAGTTAAAGTGGGAAACTACGAAAGATCACTTCAGGACGGCTGAGATAGAAATCGAACCTTTATCGTCTCAATTTTCTCTCACGAGGCTGAGTGTATTCCGTTCCAGTCGTCAGTCCAGTATTGCATTCTTGGCTTGAGGTCCACGTTTGATTCCCCGCCTTGCCAAGAAATGTAATTCTGGTCTTACGGCTGAAACGGCATAATCTCAGTCTCGTAGTAAAAATGAGAAGAGATGGGTTCAATTCTCATCTCAGACGCAATGGATTTTATCTTCCACGATTTTCAACTTTTCCACCCGGGCTGCCCCCATGTATAGTTCCCTCGCTTTCCTGGTTAACGAGTGGCGTCTCAAACGTAAGGCAGTAGCACGCGGTGACATTAACCATTGTTCGCTACTGGTCAATTGCTGACGGTTGTTGACCAATAGAATTCTTCCTAAATCACTCCACGTGGACTTCAAACTCCCGCCCTGGTGGCTAGTTCGCCTGTCACGCAGGTATCACGTGTCCAGTGTTGCACGTAGTTCTGTCCAGACTCGCTGCTTGCTCTCAGTGCCTTCGGTGGATATTTGACAACGCTGTGTCTCGCGCTGGGAAAGCCTTGGCTCCATGCAGCCATGGAATTTCAACATAACCGCCCAGCTAAATTTCAAAGGTGAGCCGCACTTTAACGAGAAATGTGCAAGAACTATAAGATACATGGGGCTAAATGACCTTTATGCCCTGGCCTCTTAAATATAACAAAAATAATTAGGTTGTTTTGCGTTCGTTAAACTTTTCAGGGTAAAGATTCACAACTAGCAAACAAACAATCGTACAAACATCGATATGTTAAGTCAAATTGATCTGGTCAACAAATCTGTGCACATGAGAATAAATCAAACTGATATTATTTCACATAAAAAATTCTCCAATAATGACATATGCAATAGAATTAATATGGGAGCATCTCTCGAAAAACGATCTTGCTCAGATAGAAAGGGTAAAGGCCATATACATGAAAAAGATTCTGTGTCTAGGACAAAATGCACCGTCAAGGACGACCTATGAACTAACGAGACAACCATTTTACATAGAAGAGTTACGCATAAGAATGTTACTGCCATCTACAAAGCAATATCAGTTATTACTGCAAGAACTTCAAGAGAAGAAAGCCAACATCTGGAGGGATTTCTACCAGACAGATGCCATGACGACCTCAGAGTGGAGGAATTCTATGTATAAACTTCGCCATTTCATGACAAGTTTCGCTGTTCATGGTTTTCATTTAAAGCTGTGCAGCAAGAAGGTCTATCATAACCCAGACGAGAACTGTAGGTGTGAATTGTGTGGAAAGTCGTGTGAAAGATATCATGCAAAAGTTTGTAGCAAGAGAACAGTGTCATTAGCAGAATTCTGTACATGACTTCATTGTGCGCAATTTTAATTATTATTGTATTTGATCATAGGTTGCAATAAATATCATTATATCATTTCAGTTTCGCTTGCACAACAGATTGTCCGAGGGTAGGGAACTTGTTTACATTGCAACATGAGCCTTGTTCTTGTAAATTACCTCTAGAATATTTTATTGATCCGTTGGAAAAACAAAAGCACTCTAACGGGTATTAGTAATTCTGTACAATAGCATGCATTCATATTTAATGTACCATTTCATTAAAATATTCCATAAATTATGCTAGAATGCAACTTCGCAATTTCACACCAGCTATTGTCTCGTAATTTCACCGGTTGGCTTAATCTGTACGCGGGATAGAAGCTTTGTAATCGGTTTAAATATTTCACAGGTTTCAAGCCTGTGATTTTTTATTTACTGATCCAATGAATGCAGTTTCATTATCGTATAATCAAATGAATTTAAATAGGGTTTAATATAAACGAAGGAAAAAATACTAATCAGGACACAGCGATGACGGAATATCCTTTAATTACAGAAAATGAAAAAAATAAAAACGCGTGACTGAATAATTGCTAATTATTATCACATAGAGTACAATAATTGACATATTGAATCGATGAATTCAAAGACCAGTCATCTGCTTTGGGACTAATCCTACAACAGAGACAAATTACAAATTTTTGCAATACTCATGTGAGAAACAAGGCTTTTTACTCTTTCATTGGAATATGCCTGGCTACTAAAGATTACATCATTATTTTGTGATAATAGTACCGGTACTCGATTTATTATTAAAAAGAATTAAAGCGTTAAAATCCTTCACTATATCTTCATTTATGGCACGTAAAGGAACCTACCGCTGCAATTGGTAGTGTGTAGCAAAATTTGATGGTTATATTAGGCTAGTTAGAAACGCTCTATCAAGTTCCAACTTTGATAGCCAAAGTTGAAACTATTGAATATGTAACTTGTTAGGAGCCCTGTGGCGTTCAATCCAAAATGGCCTTTGGCTGCAATTCATATATAAATTCGCCATAAAAATAATCAAATTAGGAGAGGACTTGATTTCTTACAAAATCTGAAAATGTTACTTACAATATGTTTAAGGGAACCAGCTAGTGTGGAATGACCGAAAATATCATTATTTGTTTTTAAGTTCAAAATTTCTCCATTCATTCCCGATTAGACCAATACATAACACATAATTTTTGAAACCATATGTGAGGTCATCATTATTGACATTTTAATATAACCATGCATGCGTCAATTACATACATGAAACGACTGAAACTATAACCTTAATTTTCTCAAGATTTAAAATTTTCTATATTTTGGACTTTTTTCTCAGGAACCACATGCCTGATCAAGTTGAAATTTTCTGAAGTTATAGATCCTTACAAACCAAAAGCTGCGAAGCAAAATGGAAGTCTTCGAAAAAAAAAGATAAAAATAATAAAACATAAAAAAGGAACTCAAATTATGGCTAAAAGATATTGACGAAATCCAAAATTTCTAAAATCGAAACGAAAAGCCTGACAACAATAATATTGTTTCACAAGCTGTATCGATAACATTAGATTAAGAATTATAGATTTCACACAATTATCTATTTTAACACCAGAGAATAAGGAACCAAAATACAAGTACTCTTCTAAAATTTTCAGAATTTTCAAATGTTGATTATATTTTAAATATTTTTTCAATTAGCCTACTATAATTCAGAATTAAAACACTGCCATGGATGTTGCTGATAACTTGTAAAAATCTCAAGTTTCTAGTTGTCATGGTTATCTAATAACAAATATTTTATTAAACAGTTGCATTGTTGGCAATTCTACAATAAGGATGTGGAAATATTAATAATTCTTGGCTCAGAAATGTATTGTATATGCCTTGGATTACTATGAGTAAAAATAATGTTTCTTAAACAGAAACCGGCTGTAATATAAATAATTGGCTACAACAACGCCCAATGTAGAATGTAAACATGCTCCAAATATATATCGATACTTCTGTCACAGATATAGTATTAACAGTTAACAAAATACAGTAACTTTTAAAAGTAAAAATAAGTTCAGAAATCCTCTGGGATAAAAATGTTATGGCTTTTTCGTCCCTTTTTACAAAAAAGATGTAATTGGTATTCTGCCCGAAGGCAGGTCTGAGCCTACGAAGAAGTTATCCTCAGGCAGAGTTTGCGTGCGGTAGGGTGGCCAGGGCCTTTCCGCTCCTCCTTATGTTGTCCAACAGCGCGCAGTACCTAGAATCGGTAGACCATCCAAGTTCCGACAACGCCCAATGTTGCTTAACTGCGGAGTTCTCATGGGATCCGGTGTTTCAACATGGCCAGGCCGTTGGCCCCCTATTTACTACCGCGGCTTTTAGAGACGCCGGGGTGCCAGAATTTTGCCCCGGAGGGGATCTTTAACGTGCCAGTAAATCTACTCACACGGCTCCCTGACATTTAAGGAGTCTCAAATGCCAACTGACTGCGCCGGGATTCGAACCCGCTATCTTTGGCTTAGCAGGCGAGAATGTTACCGCTGAACCACGCTGCCAGTAAATCATCTAAAAGCATTGTTTGAATTTTCAATGCCAAACTAATTCAGTAGATTCACAAATCCGGATCGTGACAATCAGTGATGGGCTACAAACAAATCACTGTATAGGCAGACAATAACTCTGTTTGGATGAATCTTAAAAATTAATTGGTCTATAAAGGGATGCATGCACATTATGGTCATTTAGCCCCGTAGACTTGGGTGTGTTTTGGTTTTTTTCTGGTAACCTGTGTTACTGTGATGGCTGTATTAGTGTGTATTAGGTTCAAGGACGTCCTAAAATCAGACATGAAGAATTGCCACATCAACACCACTAACTGGGAAACAAAATCAGCTAACCGCCTGGTATGGCGTCGTCTTACCCACGAAGGTCCTATGAACTTTGAACTACAATGTCGGAGTTTTGAAACTGAGAAGCAGATTGCTCGGAAAGGGCAGGCGTTCCTCTGGATGAATAACCCACAGCAACTGGATCTCAACGCTGGCAATGATTGTCAGCACTGTGGAAGAATTTGTGGCTCGAGGATTAGCCTGCATAGTCATATAAGAACTCATAGACTCACAAATAACATCTGAGGAAGACAATCATACTCGTCAGCGAGTGATTGCCTATCATCATCATCATCATCATCTGTGTGTGTATATATAATTCAGTTGAGGATTCAATCAATCAACGTACAATATCCGTATAGCACGTTGTATTTCAACAAGCTACTACAACCAACATTCAATTATTATACTGCTTGAAAAGGGCATTTAGGAGAAAGTAGGCTATATTGTGACCGTTTAGTTGAGTCAACAACCACGATGACTTAACTAACGACACATAAATCGAATAAAAAGTACCGGGAGGATCAGGTGACCTTCCATAAAGGCTAAAGCGGCACGAGAGTCCGTAGTCCACAGGGATCGTGGTACATGGTGACGATGGTCATAGACCGCCTAAGGAAAGGTTCACCTTAAAACTAGACTGAGAAAATAAACATCCAGACTCATGTAAAACACCGTGAAAATTTATTAAAATTCACAAGCCCCTAGCCTAGTTCGGAGGGTTATAATCGGCTAGTCCGCAAATTAATAAATAAACAAAGATAAAGAACAGGTCCCCCCTACCTGAGAAGTTACTGAAAACCCTCGCGAAAGATCTAACTCACAATGATAAAGCAACAACAGCAACGCTAGGAATATGGTACGACGCAAGTCCCTAGTTCAAGTTACAAGATCAAGCTAATATCTGAATTTACATTTAACAGGGTAGCAAAACAAATCTAGGTTAGCATGGTACCATTTCGACATTTAAATTTAACATTAATTCAACTAGCTAAGTCCTATCAATTAACAAAATTTACGGCGATGACGTCCGTAAAAGAAAACAATTACATCCAAAAGCTAAGTGTACAGCCATGAAAAACAAACAATTTAATTATGCTTAATAACTATGTGCTAACAGCACACAATAAAGTAACATGTAGGGTTTAATACACTTGACATCATAAATTAATAACGAAATAGACACAGTAGTTTTATTAAAAATTCCTGCCTACACCTTGGTTTACTCTTTGTAAACCATAGTCATCTAATGTGTATAGTTACGGTGACGAATGCGCAGTTGAGACCACGTCTGACATCGCATGGCCTGAGCTCCACAAGCTACGAACTCTAGGTTCGCACATGCTTCAGGTCGCTACAAAAATGTCGACTGTCCTAGTCATTTCCTCACAAGGAAATTATCTTCAACTGCACGGCTATGTCAACAGTTCCAGAATGCAAAGAACAAAGTTAGATAGAAAGAATCGTTAGTTAGGCTTGTTTTACAACAATTATGCACCTTATTATTAGGATGTCGGTTTATAGGTTTATCGTAGGTTTATGGCGAATAACATTGACAATAGCCTGGGCACGGAGTGTCTCCAACTGAGATCATTCTCCACCAAAAAGCCTCGACTCAACAGTCGGAATATAATCAACGAGTATAACAACTCGGACACACAATAACACGGGTTACCAGCGGCGCTAAGCTCGCGTTCAATAACTCTGGGATAGGCCTGTACAACAGTTACCTTCCAATAACATCTGGTCAACGGGATCATCCCCGGACAAAGCATACAATAACATCCTGCTATAACAGGGTAGACTTCACCATCCTATAGAAAACCTTACATAACTGTACCTGTCATACGACAATACACGCAACAGAGCGTTAAACTAACAAAAACCGATCCATAAAACAAGTGATCAAATACAAGAGTGGAAACTGATTTCCATAAGCAAAATAGCAATGAAAGGAAAAGCGAATACAAATTGTACTCTGTCCTCGTCTATAGTAGTTTTGTCTCACAATGAAGCAGGCGTGCTCTAGGTCACTGGGTTACATAACCAGTTTATTCAAGGCCGGCGATTTAATCAATACAAAACCTGCACTTGGCCGGTTCATAAAAAAACTTTACCATAGGTTACGGATCTCTACAGAGTCCGTGTATCAAACGCACGCTATAAATCTGAGTATAGTAATACACTTCCGTCTTTCTACCAAAGACGTCTCAATGAAAGTAAACTTACAATAACTGAAGCTCTTTGCTTTAAAAATGCAACTCAGTAGTTGCTAGAACATCAAATAAAAACGTGTCTCACACGACACAAGCAAAAATATGATAAATGTGGCACAGATTCACACACTAGATCTGCTTAATGATACGTTGGGAACCGCGTTCGATGCTAGGCAACGAAACATTCCTTCTAGTTGTTAGGTTCAAACATGACCAAGAATAGCTTCTGAGCTTATTCAAAATGAAATATAATGCATTTACAAACTGGTAGTTACTGTCGACTACCTAAATGATACGACCGTTCTAACGACAGTCAGGGGTGTAACAAAGGATGGCTGCGAAGAATGCAGTCAATTAATAACCAAGGCATCTGATTGCCATAACTACAGTCAGCAAAGACTTGAAAATTACCCCAAGTAGGGTTGAACAAAATAGCCTCAAAATGACTACGATCAGGTTCAGCAAAAAGGTAGGCATTGACGTTCCACGACGTTCACCAAGCTGCACCAGGGCTGACCAAAATGTCTGACCCCAAGGGTGTCTCACTCTAAACTGAAATAAATGACATCTAACTCATCTAGTTACATCCCTACCTAGAAAAATGGCTGACACTGAGTGTGGTTGATTCACAAACTACATTAAAACTACTATACCACCAGAAACTAGAACAAAGAAGGGGTGTGACAAAAACTCACGAAATGGAGGAGCTCTCACTCAGCTCTCTATTCCACAACAAGGGTTGTACATAAACCTCTCTGGCTCTCTGGATCGGTATCCTCCTCATCAGGATTCCCATCTGGACTCCCCCAAAGACCAGGGTTCGATTTGTCCCTGTCGACATCTTCGTGGATATGCCTGGAAATGGCATTTTGGCTCCTTCCCTCTCGTTCATCGTTCTGGAAGTTCCACCATCATGCTGGTTCCTGTAGAAACGTCACCCCCCCATACCGGGATGGTATTAGCCCATGTTGACTGCTTCAACCATGGTGAAGAAAAGTCCAATCACGTGGGTAGCGAAATAAGTTGCGTGATTATTCATCCTCTCACTTCCAAAATTATAATGTCCGTCGTGACTATTATAGGCTTCAATTATAAAATACGACACAGCCTTAATCTTGCAGATGTGGATTAGCATGTGAGCTAACACTATTTTATAATGCTGCACGTGCTAGTGACGCTACTTTTGTATCACGCAGCATCCGTGAATTATACGACGTTTCAAAGATGAAATTTCCACTTTGGCAATTTAAATATCTCATACAATTATAATCACACTTATTCAGGATAATTGTAACACTATTACCTGTATATTTCCACTAGGCATCTGCCCTCCACATACGCGTGGGTAATATGTGATGTCACAGCAATGTTGTGCAATACACTATACTTGCCAATAATTATTTCCCAAGCTTCTTATTTAATTCACTGGACTTCATCGACAGTGAATATTAGTATTTGCTTGCTCGATGGCACCTTATAATCACTTTTAACGCTAAACAGCGGATATTCTTCTACGTCTCGTAGGACAAATGTAATTCCACGCCTACACAAGGCGGATTCTCAAGACGCAGTGCCCCGGTACTGGGTGTCTCTAGAAAGTAGGTCGTCAAAACGAAAACGTTGAGCGACTACTTACGTTCCTTTTTGCGTATCTGCAAGGGTATTACCTTACCTAAAGTAAAAATAAACATTCTCCAAAATGTTTTAATAATGGAGCATGACGAAATGGAATATTCTGAGTCTCGTAGGAAAGATAAAAATAATTAATAAGACCTCAGATAATAATTAGTAGTTTACACCAAAGTCAAAAGTGCGATTCACCGCTACTTCAAAGTATCGCGTGATCTCTCAGCTTCACGTGGCTTCCTGGGTGTGTTCAAAAGTACAACATCCCATCATAAATGCTCTGTCATAAAAAAAATATCACATGAACCATAGCTCAGCGGGTTCATCTGCCTCTCTGTCGTTTCAAATAAAATGTTGGGATAACATTTTTATTTGCTTTGAAATTCATTCATGAGTGATATTTTTTTAGATTGGCTGCATTAAAGGTTCCAATGCGCTCTCCTGTCCTAATGTCTTCTATCACATAACTTCCATTGTTTAAAGGCTGTCGGATACGACTAGGGCCATAATACAAGGATAGAAATTTCCCATATATGCGGTCTATAGGACTAGAAATTCCGGGTCTCCTTATAAGGATAAGGTCTCCTTCTACTAGTGGTTCCCTAAACCTCTGGCGTCTAGTTCTTCTCAAGCGCTTGGCAGCTTGTCTGTCCATAGTCTCTCTCGCAGCTAAAAGTCTGCTGGCATGTGATGGTTGTAAACAAGGTGGATTTACAATCACACAATCCCATATTCTCAGCGGCATCTGGTTCAAATGCAAGACCATAGGTATTTGACCAGTGCTCTCATGTACTGTTGAATTAATACATTTTGCCATAATAACAAGGACTTCAGTCCATCGCCAGTGTTCTTCTTGACAATATAATCGACAGAATTTTGCGATAATGGACATCACGCATTCTGCTGGGTTGCTCTCTGGATGTCGAATAGATGATAAAACATGACCTATTTCAAGCTCATTCATGGCATTGGCAAATTCTGCTGAGGTGTACTGTGATCCGTGATCAGTCAACAAGAATTGTGGCTTTCCTGCCTCCGGTATCACTTGACGTCTAATCCTCTGAATAATCTGATGTGCAGTAGCTTTTTGAATCGGATGAAGCATCGTATATTTCGTGAACACATCCACCGTTACAACGATGTATCGATTCCCACGACGAGCCTTAGGTATTGGGCCATACAGGTCCTGTGCATACAACTCTCTAGGTTGAGTTGGTAGTATTGGTCTAGGTTGTTCCTTCAGCAAGTGTGACGTGTACTTGTTCCGCTGGCATGCGTCGCAAGCACGTAAACACTGTCTAACGGTGGCTCCTAACCCTTTCCATGTGAAAGACTCCTTGATAGTTGCAATGGTTTTGTCTGTTCCACCATGTCCAATGGATAAATGTACCATAAGAATAACAGATTCTTGGTATCTCCTAGGAATAACTGCACGCAGTTGAGTGTGGTCCTCGTCTACAAACTTGTATAAGACACGATGATAAATCAAATAATCATCTGCAACAGCAGCAATCCTTGCATAATGATCATCCTGTGGATCCATTCTTCGTTCTAGGAAACGGATAATATGTCTGAGTTCCTCCTCACGTCGCTGTCCTTCAGGTAAATGACGAAGTCGGCGAAGGTGTTCCTCGCATTCTCCCTCGATGTCTATGGCATTAACAGTAGCTTCAGGATTCCGGCTGAGGATGTCGGCCAACACATTCTCTCTGCCTGGTCGATAAACTATTTCCAAATCGAAATGTTGGAGAAACAGCGTCCAACGTGTGATCCTGTCGCTTGCCAGTCTTGTTCTCAAGATGAAGGTCAACGCATGATGATCGGTTCTCACAATAATCCTATGACCTAACAGAAGTTTCTGCCAGTATTCAAGTGCGTAAACAATCGCAAATGCTTCTATCTCGGTCGTGAAGTAGTGAGATTCATGTGGTCTTAAACGTCGGCTTAAGAAAGCGATGTAATGACGTTTCTTCTCATCATCTTCCTGCAGTAAAATGGCTCCTATACCAATGGCAGATGCATCAGTTTCTAGAATAAAGTTCCGAGAGTAATCTGGATATTCTAACTGAATTGAGTCCACAAGCATCTGTTTAGCTCTCCTGAAAGCTATCTCGCATTCATCACTCCAGTTCCACCTGCAGTTCTTTTTCAATAATCCTTGCAGTGGTGCAACAGTTTCGGAATACTTCTCACAATGAGCAGCAAAGAATTGGAGAATTCCTAAGAATTGTCTCACGTGTTTCACACGGGTTGGTGTTGGAAATGCAGCAACAGTTCTAATCTTTGCCGGATTCGGTCTATATCCTTCTCCATTGATTATGTGTCCTACGAATTTCACTTCTTTCTGAAAAAATCGACACTTGTCAAACTTGACCTTAAAATTTGCCTGTCGGAGATTCTCAAAAACAAGGCGCAATGTCTTTAAATGCTCTTCTTCTGTTCCCGAAGCTATGATTATGTCATCCACATAACATATTACTTTCTGCTTCACTTCATGAGTCAGCTTGGCATCAAGTGCTCTGATTAATGCGGCTCCGGCATTTTTCAATCCAAATGGTAGTTTTTGGAACACATAAGTAGTCTGATCAAACAAGAATCCAGTATATTTCTGAGTATGCTCAGATAATCTGATATGGTAATAAGACTGAACCAAGTCTAATGATGAAAATATCCTTTTTCTTTTGAACTTCCTGAGAATGTCCCTAATCTTGGACGGTCTGTCGTGCTCAGGAGCTAGGCGTTCATTCAAGGCTCTGGCATCAAGACAAAGTCTCAAGCTTCCATCTACCTTAACCACAGGTATTATGGGATTCAAGAAAGGAGTCGGTGATTTCTTGATTGTACCTGCTGCTTCCATCTCATGGATCTTCTTAGCAGCTTCTTCGAGATGTTTCTCGGCAATCGGATAGATCCCTTTCTGGAATGGGGAATCGTCCAGTAATACAAGATCATACTCGTAGTCTAATATCTCACCAGGTGTGGTGTCGAATATATCTCTGTATTCGTTCAGTATTGCGTCAAGATCCTCATGTGTGGGTGCTGCTAACGATTCTTCCTCTTCGTCGGCATTTAGTGTCGCCTCAATTTCCTTGCCCTTTAATGCTTCGACTACGTCTACTTCGGATAGGAATTCCGGTTCTTCTTCAATTAGGCTCATCTGAATGGGTTCGTTCGGCTGGAACTCTACCGTATTCCGTCCCATGTCAATGATTCCATCATATTTTCTAATGAAGTCTGCGCCTAAAATGGCATCATGATGCAGGCCCTTCATTACGAGAAATTCGTGCAAGTACACGTGGCTCGAAATCTTCACAGTACACAAAATCTGGATTTTGCACGTTACAACGCGGTCAGGTATGACACCTCTGACTCTTATAGCTGAAATGGGCAACTCCGTCACCTCAGAGTTTGCTCTCAGTCTGGCATGGCAATCGGCGGAAATTACACTAATCATCGCTCCAGTATCGATGAGTATGACTACACTGACTTCATTCAAGGTGGCTACAATCTTGGGTAGACGTGTTAATTCATAATTGTGGTTCGTCGTTCGTCGTTCGTCCAACAAGTCTTCTTGGATTGGCTCCCAGAGTAATATAGAGGCAGTTACTCGGTGCTCAACCAAACAAGAATCTATTGATTTTTCGGAGTTTTTTTTTTTCTGTCATGGCGAGAAGTACTGGGCTGGTTCTGCTCCGTCTCCTGCGCCGAATGTCTATTTTCCCTCGAAGTAGGGTTCCGTTCTCCCTCTTCTTGGATCTGCAATTCTCTCAATTGTTGGAGGTATTCACGGCTCTCCCGTGCTCTTCCTTTCCAATCCCTGTCTGGCTGGTATCTAGGGTCTCGATTTCTGTCGTAACCCCCACTATATCGATAGTCTCTACGGATACGTCCGTGTTGCTGATTTCTTCCTTCATTCCCTCGGCGGTTGTTTTCTTGACGTCGGTTGTCGTCCGTCCTTCGGTCGAATCGCCGGTCCCAATGACATCGCCGGTCATCATGTTGATTTCGAGTATACGGAGTGTTGTTCCATTCTCTCCTGTTATAACTGTAATTGTTATCACGTCGCCCAGAATCCTCTGTGGTTTGTGTTTGTTGTGGCGTCTGGCTCACTTTATCAACAGTCGTCAGATTCATATGTCTATCCTCGCGCCTATCAGCCTTCTGCTGACGGTTTGTAGGAAACTGTTCTGTGTTAGCGTCCAACCTTCGCAGTATCTGGTCACACTGCTGGAAAGTGGATGCCCCTGCAGCGATTAACACACGTTGTACATCCGCAGGGTACTGCCAAACAATTGTGTTCACCAAATCTTGTTCGGACAACGGAGGCTGAAGACAACGGAGCTTCGCGAGCTGTATTGCGAAGTAATTCGCATAACGAGTAGGTGTATTGGAACTGTACCTTCGAGTGTACATCTCAGCTCGGATGCTCTGCTGGATGTCGCTCGACCAATATGTTCTTAATAACGCTTCCTTAAAGTCTTGGTAGCCTGTAAATGAGTATCGGAATGCTCTGAACCAGGTACCGGCTTGTCCCTCAAGCAGTCGCTCTATAACTCTTAGTTCCCTCTCTGGAGTTACCATAGTATCACGTAAGTAGCTTTCGACATTTGCTAGGAATTCCACTGGAGTAACACCGCTCCCAGTTCCCGAGAAGCGAGCTGGTTGATCCTCTCTTGAACGAATTATGGTGACATTTCCCTGCGTATTCGCGGGTCTGAAAGTATTTTGCATGTAACTCTGCGTAGGTGTGTTAGTCTCATGACTAATTCGATTAGATGCTGGTTGAAACGGGTGAGCGTCAAAATTCAAGGTCTGACCTTGCGCTAAATTAGTGAATTGTGACGGTTGCGATTCCATAGGCGCGCTGGGTTGGAAATGGGTAGGCATCATTCCTCCTGATTGAGATATAGGCGTTTCCTGAGATTCTCCCATCTGTGGGTGTACGTGTCTCTCTCTTGGAGTCGTCTCGAGTCTGTCCAGGCGTCTTTCTATTACTTCAAGACCTGGGATGGTTCTGGCTGCGACTTTGTTGCCTAAGTCGTTCAATTGCAGCTCGATCCTGTCAACCTTTCCCTTGAGGTTTGTGTCTACCTCGCGTATGGCCGTCCTAAGGTTATAACTGAGGTCTAACCTCTCGGTCACCGCGACTTCCTCAAATCTCTTTTGTAAGGAATCGATATCTCCTTCAACTCTGGACATATTTTCTTGGATTTTACCCACATCGTCTCTAACCTCGGCTACCTTAGCCTCGACGGTAGCTTCGTGTTCGTTGAGGTCACCTCTCAATAACATGAGGTCAATTTTGTGTTCCTCATGATGAACATCAACTGTCTCACGTAGACTGGCTACGGTTTCCGTCAATTCAGAAATGTTTCTCCTGTTGGTGTTAAGTTCCTCTTTAATCTCCATCATGCCATCAACGATAGTCTTCACGTTGTTATTAACGGCATTGGCAGCTCCTCTCATCAAGATTAAACCAACGTTCATGGTTGCCATGTCCTTCTTCACATTTCCGATAAATCCCTCGACGTGATCTAGTCGAGTCCCGAATTCTTCCCTGGTATGTTCCAGATCTGCTCTCATGTCCATCTGGACTTTATTCAAGGTTGTCTGAATTTGAGCTGTGTGCTCCTCCAATCGGTTTTGCACCTCCTCCCTAGCTCTATTCATCTGGTCGGTTAAGCAATCTACGCGCTGGTTAGCCTCCTGATGGTGTCGTATGACATCAACCCTAACAGCTGCTAAACCTGCCGTCAGATCATTTCTCGCTTCGATCCTATATGTGTCCATGTCTGCCCTGACTTGAGTTAAATCAGCCCTAACATTATTTACAGAGTGGGTGTTAATTTCTAAGTCCTGTCTTACATTGTTTATATCCTGTCTAACCTGGTCCACATGACCACTGACATTGTTGACTTCCTGTCTAACCTGGTCCACATGACCACTGACATTGTTGACTTCCTGTCTAACCTGGTCCACATGACCACTTACAGTATTTACAGCCTGAGTATTCTGACCTAAGTCAGCAGTAATCTGTTGAAGATTGGCATTCACACCTGCCATCATCTCTCCAAAACACACGACGAATAGTTTCCTCATCCATAGATAAGAAATATATGAGAAAGTGAGGGGTCAATTTCTACTGGAACTTACAGCTATGATTAGTTACTTGGTGGTATAAAGCTTGCTTCATTTATATAAATATCACGAGTACAGCTGGAGTATGCAAACTAAGTGCTTCTACATTTACAAAGACAACGGTGAGCAAAGCAAAGTATTACATTTACTTAGGATGAGGCATCTTCAAAGAAAATCCTATCCTTCATTTATCCAACACTAAAGCCTCACCCCATGGACTTCTATCAAACATGAATGCCATGCGGTCAATTGATCTGCAGTACGACTTTCTAAGTTCGTCCCAGTCCTGTCAATTTACCAATAATCAACATTAGGATCCTCAAAAAAAATAACATGGTACTGAGGGTCACCACGTTAACGTCGGCACATGAGTTGGGCGCCATTTTATGAGGTCCAAGTCAAGCCCACAACGTTGTGCGCCATTTTATGAGGTCCAAGTCAATCCCCACGTTGGGCGCCATTTTATGTGACCGTTTAGTTGAGTCAACAACCACGATGACTTAACTAACGACACATAAATCGAATAAAAAGTACCGGGAGGATCAGGTGACCTTCCATAAAGGCTAAAGCGGCACGAGAGTCCGTAGTCCACAGGGATCGTGGTACATGGTGACGATGGTCATAGACCGCCTAAGGAAAGGTTCACCTTAAAACTAGACTGAGAAAATAAACATCCAGACTCATGTAAAACACCGTGAAAATTTATTAAAATTCACAAGCCCCTAGCCTAGTTCGGAGGGTTATAATCGGCTAGTCCGCAAATTAATAAATAAACAAAGATAAAGAACAGGTCCCCCCTACCTGAGAAGTTACTGAAAACCCTCGCGAAAGATCTAACTCACAATGATAAAGCAACAACAGCAACGCTAGGAATATGGTACGACGCAAGTCCCTAGTTCAAGTTACAAGATCAAGCTAATATCTGAATTTACATTTAACAGGGTAGCAAAACAAATCTAGGTTAGGATGGTACCATTTCGACATTTAAATTTAACATTAATTCAACTAGCTAAGTCCTATCAATTAACAAAATTTACGGCGATGACGTCCGTAAAAGAAAACAATTACATCCAAAAGCTAAGTGTACAGCCATGAAAAACAAACAATTTAATTATGCTTAATAACTATGTGCTAACAGCACACAATAAAGTAACATGTAGGGTTTAATACACTTGACATCATAAATTAATAACGAAATAGACACAGTAGTTTTATTAAAAATTCCTGCCTACACCTTGGTTTACTCTTTGTAAACCATAGTCATCTAATGTGTATAGTTACGGTGACGAATGCGCAGTTGAGACCACGTCTGACATCGCATGGCCTGAGCTCCATAAGCTACGAACTCTAGGTTCGCACATGCTTCAGGTCGCTACAAAAATGTCGACTGTCCTAGTCATTTCTTCACAAGGGAATTATCTTCAACTGCACGGCTATGTCAACAGTTCCAGAATGCAAAGAACAAAGTTAGATAGAAAGAATCGTTAGTTAGGCTTGTTTTACAACAATTATGCATCTTATTATTAGGATGTCGGTTTATAGGTTTATCGTAGGTTTATGGCGAATAACATTGACAATAGCCTGGGCACGGAGTGTCTCCAACTGAGATCATTCTCCACCAAAAAGCCTCGACTCAACAGTCGGAATATAATCAACGAGTATAACAACTCGGACACACAATAACACGGGTTACCAGCGGCGCTAAGCTCGCGTTCAATAACTCTGGGATAGGCCTGTACAACAGTTACCTTCCAATAACATCTGGTCAACGGGATCATCCCCGGACAAAGCATACAATAACATCCTGCTATAACAGGGTAGACTTCACCATCCTATAGAAAACCTTACATAACTGTACCTGTCATACGACAATACACGCAACAGAGCGTTAAACTAACAAAAACCGATCCATAAAACAAGTGATCAAATACAAGAGTGGAAACTGATTTCCATAAGCAAAATAGCAATGAAAGGAAAAGCGAATACAAATTGTACTCTGTCCTCGTCTATAGTAGTTTTGTCTCACAATGAAGCAGGCGTGCTCTAGGTCACTGGGTTACATAACCAGTTTATTCAAGGCCGGCGATTTAATCAATACAAAACCTGCACTTGGCCGGTTCATAAAAAAACTTTACCATAGGTTACGGATCTCTACAGAGTCCGTGTATCAAACGCACGCTATAAATCTGAGTATAGTAATACACTTCCGTCTTTCTACCAAAGACGTCTCAATGAAAGTAAACTTACAATAACTGAAGCTCTTTGCTTTAAAAATGCAACTCAGTAGTTGCTAGAACATCAAATAAAAACGTGTCTCACACGACACAAGCAAAAATATGATAAATGTGGCACAGATTCACACACTAGATCTGCTTAATGATACGTTGGGAACCGCGTTCGATGCTAGGCAACGAAACATTCCTTCTAGTTGTTAGGTTCAAACATGACCAAGAATAGCTTCTGAGCTTATTCAAAATGAAATATAATGCATTTACAAACTGGTAGTTACTGTCGACTACCTAAATGATACGACCGTTCTAACGACAGTCAGGGGTGTAACAAAGGATGGCTGCGAAGAATGCAGTCAATTAATAACCAAGGCATCTGATTGCCATAACTACAGTCAGCAAAGACTTGAAAATTACCCCAAGTAGGGTTGAACAAAATAGCCTCAAAATGACTACGATCAGGTTCAGCAAAAAGGTAGGCATTGACGTTCCACGACGTTCACCAAGCTGCACCAGGGCTGACCAAAATGTCTGACCCCAAGGGTGTCTCACTCTAAACTGAAATAAATGACATCTAACTCATCTAGTTACATCCCTACCTAGAAAAATGGCTGACACTGAGTGTGGTTGATTCACAAACTACATTAAAACTACTATACCACCAGAAACTAGAACAAAGAAGGGGTGTGACAAAAACTCACGAAATGGAGGAGCTCTCACTCAGCTCTCTATTCCACAACAAGGGTTGTACATAAACCTCTCTGGCTCTCTGGATCGGTATCCTCCTCATCAGGATTCCCATCTGGACTCCCCCAAAGACCAGGGTTCGATTTGTCCCTGTCGACATCTTCGTGGATATGCCTGGAAATGGCATTTTGGCTCCTTCCCTCTCGTTCATCGTTCTGGAAGTTCCACCATCATGCTGGTTCCTGTAGAAACGTCACCCCCCCATACCGGGATGGTATTAGCCCATGTTGACTGCTTCAACCATGGTGAAGAAAAGTCCAATCACGTGGGTAGCGAAATAAGTTGCGTGATTATTCATCCTCTCACTTCCAAAATTATAATGTCCGTCGTGACTATTATAGGCTTCAATTATAAAATACGACACAGCCTTAATCTTGCAGATGTGGATTAGCATGTGAGCTAACACTATTTTATAATGCTGCACGTGCTAGTGACGCTACTTTTGTATCACGCAGCATCCGTGAATTATACGACGTTTCAAAGATGAAATTTCCACTTTGGCAATTTAAATATCTCATACAATTATAATCACACTTATTCAGGATAATTGTAACACTATTACCTGTATATTTCCACTAGGCATCTGCCCTCCACATACGCGTGGGTAATATGTGATGTCACAGCAATGTTGTGCAATACACTATACTTGCCAATAATTATTTCCCAAGCTTCTTATTTAATTCACTGGACTTCATCGACAGTGAATATTAGTATTTGCTTGCTCGATGGCACCTTATAATCACTTTTAACGCTAAACAGCGGATATTCTTCTACGTCTCGTAGGACAAATGTAATTCCACGCCTACACACGGCGGATTCTCAAGACGCAGTGCCCCGGTACTGGGTGTCTCTAGAAAGTAGGTCGTCAAAACGAAAACGTTGAGCGACTACTTACGTTCCTTTTTGCGTATCTGCAAGGGTATTACCTTACCTAAAGTAAAAATAAACATACTCCAAAATGTTTTAATAATGCAGCATGACGAAATGGAATATTCTGAGTCTCGTAGGAAAGATAAAAATAATTAATAAGACCTCAGATAATAATTAGTAGTTTACACCAAAGTCAAAAGTGCGATTCACCGCTACTTCAAAGTATCGCGTGATCTCTCAGCTTCACGTGGCTTCCTGGTTGTGTTCAAAAGTACAACATCCCATCATAAATGCTCTGTCATAAAAAAAATATCACATGAACCATAGCTCAGCGGGTTCAATATGTTCTTTACTGAACATCTTGTTATACATATTGTTGTGTGCAAACATTCTCTCTGGTAGCTCATAAGGGAATTCCACATTTTCTTAATGACGACGTTTATTATCTTAAAACTAACTGGAGCATAAGAGGACAATATACAATAATATAAGACAAGGAGCTCATGAAGTCAAAGATATGGCATTACACGGAATGCGCAGATACCCGACCGTGCTACGGGCGCTGCCGTACGTGGACACTGGGTGAACTACCGTTAATATAGAGAGCAGCACCGTACATGCCGCCCACCTAATTTGTCAAACAAATTAAAATTGGTAGCAATTCATAGACACACTTCTCCAACGCAAGTCTCTAGCAACTAACAACAAAAACTGTACACATACGTGTATAAGAAACAAAAAGGAACACAGTACAGAGGTAGTCCTTTAAATGAGCTCGTCAGGGAAAAGACTGATCCTTGTCACTGGCCTTTTATATGACCCTTTGCTTGTCCGCACAGTTACTACACGCACCAAACCATCAAACCCAGGATGGAGCTCTTCTATTATCCCGGTTGGCCATGTGAGGGGGGGAGCATTTTCTTCTTTGAGGAGCGCCAGCCTTCCTGCCTTGAGGTTGGGTTGGTTGTGGAGCCACTTGGAACGCTGCTGGAGCTGGCCTAATTAGTCAGTTGACCAGCGCTTCCTGCGTGCAAAAGTCGTATGTGCTCATTCCAAATAAGCAATTTTGTGACAGGATGCTTAGGGGGCAGTATCAAAGGATGTTTTTGTTGAAATGATGCTTCAGCATTCTCCAGCCTGCCGCCCACCCTCAATAGGTTGTCACTATCCAGAAAGGGGTGCAGAGTGAGAAGTTTGCTCTGAAGTGGCACTGCGTTTCCTTGATGTAAATTATGTATCTCCTGACTGTACGAGCAGCGCTGAACGATGCGGATGACTGCTGTCAGACTATCGCGAAGTTCGTCAGTAGTCAAAGGTCCATGCCGTCTTGCTGCTGCCTCATGCTTTACATTGTGAAGAAATCTGAGAATGTATGCAAATACTCTGTGCAGTTTAGTCCTGCTGGAAAAGCGGGTGAAGAGGTTATCTGCGTCATGATTACTCGCCACGAAACACAACCTTACTCCTCGCTGCTCAGGAATTTCGGTTGGTTCAGCAGTGGTTAGTTCAGGCCAGGCTGAAGGATCCGTCGATAGCCAGGCGGGCCCCGCCCACCATAATCGATTGCCTTGAAGTCGATGTGGCTCCGTTCCCCTGGAGATAACGTCCGCTGGATTTTCCTGTGATGAGACATGGTTCCAACTTGCTGAGAAGTCAGTTGGTGAATTTCCGACACCCTGTTGGCCACATATGTTTTCCAGGCTGAGGAGCTACCTGCAATCCAGGCCAGAACGACAGTAGAGTCTGTCCAGTAATAACGTCGACATGAATGTAGATTAAGGGCTTGAATCACTCTTTCCATCAGCCTGCTGAGAAGGAGTGCGCCATTCAACTCCAGTCTTGGGAGTGACACTTGCTTCAAAGGGGCTACCCTAGATTTAGAGCAAAGTAAGTGAACGGAGATCGTTCCATTGGAGTTGATGCAACGTAGGTAAGCGCAGGCACCGTAGGCTCTTTCTGAGGCATCAGCAAATCCGTTAAGTTCAACATTGGCATTCATGCCATCTGAGGTCACCTTCCGTGGTACACGAATCTCATTTAGTTTGGGGAGCTGCTGATGTATCTCCTTCCATTGTGTCTCAAGTTCTGAGGGAATTTTACCATCCCAATCGAGGTGTCGTTGCCAAAGGACTTGTATGAACAACTTGCACTGGACAATTACAGGCCCTATGAGTCCCAATGGATCATAAATGGACGCTACATTGGCCAACACTGATCTCTTTGTCCAAGTCAATTTGTTGTGGTTGAGAGCTCCCACGGTGAATTGAAATGAGTCACTACTCGAATGCCATAACAGACCAAGCGTTTTCACGGCGCCATCTTCAAGAGGAAGACTGCAAGACACCTGGCTCTCGCGAAGTGTAGGTGGGATGGCCTCCAATACATCGGGATTGTTGGACCGCCATTTACGGATGGGGAATCCTCCGGTTTGCAGGAGCGATGTGAGGTCTTTGTACAAATGGATGGCTTCTTCAATGGTGTCTGTCCCTGTCAAAAGATCATCAACGTAGAAGTCTCTCTTGGCAACTTCGGCTGCCGTAGGGTGTATGTCTTTACCGTCGAGTGCCACCTGCAGTAAGCAACGGGTAGCTAGATACGGAGCCGCTGCAGTACCGTAGGTTACCGTAGTCAATCGGTACATGTCCAATTGTTGATTCGGAGAACTGCGCCACAAGATTCTCTGGAAGTCTCGGTCTGCTTCATGAATCTGGATCTGTCGGTACATCTTCTCGATATCTGCTGTTAGCGCATACTTGTGTGTGCGGAAGCGAAGAACGATCGAGAACAGATCCTGCTGAACAGTTGGCCCAACCAGCATCACGTCATTCAGGGAGATCGACGAAGTAGTTTTAGCCGACGCATTGTAGACAACTCTGACCTTGGTAGTGTTGCTCGTGTCCTTGATTACTGCGTGATGAGGCATGTAATAAACAGGTTTCTGCTGGTCACTACGATCGACAAGTTCCATGTGTCCTAGTTGGAGGTATTCATCCATGAATTTGATATACTCATTCTTCAGGTCAGGTTGTCGATGCAATTTCCTCTCGATATAGCCAAAGCTCCTCCTGGCATTGACAAACGAGTCACCAAGTTCTCCTACTGCTTCTCGTAGTGGAAGTCTCACTGTGAACCTGCCCGACTTATCACGCGTGAATGATTTCCTAAAATGCTCCTCGCATTGACTTTCTTCCTTGGAATGGCTACGAGTCGTCAGCTCCTCCTGTTCCCAAAAGCGTTCCACCTGTGTGTGCAAGGCTTCAGCCGTGGATAACAATGATGTTGTTCCATTCTTACGTTGTTGAACTGAGTGAGGGGGTAGACATCCAGATAGCACCCAACCAAGTTGTGTATTTTGAAGAGTAGGGTAACCTTCTCTAGATTGTTGTTCGGGTCTCAAGACTTCAAAGAACACAGTAGCACCTAACAGCAGATCTATCTCCTTAGGCTGGTTGAAATTAGGGTCGGCTAGTGGAATGATGGCGGGCAGTTGCCAGTCCTCGTACTCTATTCGTGATGAAGGCAGCGGACCAGTAATCTGACGCAGGACAGAACCTACTATATGCCGACTATAAGTACCAACTCTCTACTCTATCTGAAGTTGACAGAAGTGAGAAGATTCAGTCGCTCGCGTGTTGCTAATGCCATTGATGGGTATTGAATGCCGATTCAGCTTGATACCCAAACGGTCCACTAAGTCTCGAGACACGAAGTTCATCTGTGATGCACTGTCTAATAGTGCTCGGCATTGATGCATTCGACCTTCGCTATCCCTAATGTTAACAATGGCAGTTGATAGCAATACTTCATTGTGAGGGCAAGCGCCTCTGACAGAACAATATGCTTGGTGTTGGGATGCAGTGTGTGACGAGGTAACAGTACGGTCCATATTCTGGTCTATATGTAACATTGTGTGGTGACTTTTATTGCATCTTCGGCAGTTACCTGCGTTGCAATTGTTGGCTATGTGGTCATTTCTCAAACAATTGAAACAGAGATTATGTTCCCTCACAATACCTATACGGCCATTTACGTCCATGTATTTGAATTTTGGACATTTATGCAGACTGTGAGATGTCTTACATAGCACACAATAAGGTGACGTGGTGACGAAGGCTCGGTGTTGTCCCCTTGAACTTGTACCACGCTTGACCTCATCTTGGGTTACAGCAGCTGTCTTGCTGGACGTGACTATTTCTAAAGTTTGGCAATTACTTTCCAAGAATTGAATTAGGTCCTTCAAGCTGGCATGCACTTCGTTTGACGTACCGTTCTCCCATTGTTTCCTGAGATTGAGACTGATTCTTTCCAAAACTAAGTGCGAGAGCATAAGGTCATGCAAGGGCGTTTCAATTTTTAGAGCATCTATGGCATTTAAGTTGCTGCAAAGTTGATTAATTAGCAAACGCAGCTCTTTAGGAGAATCATGCTTTGCGTTAGGGAGTGACAACAATTCCTTGATGTGAAGGTCTGATATAAGTCTGGGATTGTTATACCGACTGCGAATCAATTCCCAGGCGACCTTGAAGTTATCCTGTGAAATTGGTAAATTCTCAATTAGGTGGTGAGGTTCGCCAGACAAACATGATAGAAGATAATAGTATCTTTGAATGTCTGTGATTGTATCATTATTGATGATCAGCGCTACAAAGGTGTCATAGAAATGCATGAAATCTTGTAGAGCACCACTGAACTTGGGTAGTGAAATAGTTGGAAGTTTTAGGGCGCAACTATTGCTCATGTTATCACTATTTACAGGCGGAGGTGTGTGAGTATGTTCGGGGCACAATAGCGTTTCCATTTTTGACTTAATGTCCAAGCATAAATCATCAAAGGCTGCTCTATCTAGATCATGTGTTTCGTTTTCAGGATCATCGATTTCCAATTGTATCTGAGTGTCATTATACTCATCCATTAAACTCGCCAACGATTGTTTCCTAACTTTAATGTCATTAAGATTCCCACCTGCTGCAAATGCATTCACGAATATACTTAAGCGAGTCACGCGAGATTTGATGACTGCTCTTTTCTTTGTTAATACACGTTTTTGATTGGCATCCATAATAACCCGGTAAGAAAAGGACAAAGGAAATGTAGAACCAGATTGTACTTACTGGTGTAGTTCTGTGCTCTCTTACTCAACCAAGTTAGCTATTTTCATAGATGGTTACGTAGTTCACCTATATCCGGCAATCGGAAGGACCAAAAAATGTTGTGTGCAAACATTCTCTCTGGTAGCTCATAAGGGAATTCCATATTTTCTTAATGACGACGTTTATTATCTTAAAACTAACTGGAGCATAAGAGGACAATATACAATAATATAAGACAAGGAGCTCATGAAGTCAAAGATATGGCATTACACGGAATGCGCAGATACCCGACCGTGCTACGGGCGCTGCCGTACGTGGACACTGGGTGAACTACCGTTAATATAGAGAGCAGCACCGTACACATATAGCGATTGTATGGGGCAAATGAGCCACCTGGTAATGTTAAGAGGTTTGAACAAGATCACTGTATTACCTGCTTGAACATAAGAATTTACTATTTGCCTGCCATAAAACGGAACACATATACCATGTAATTAGGCTTCTTTAACGTACTTTCAATTCTCATTATTCCGTTTGAGTATCCCATTCGCTGCACACAAGGTCTCATCGTGTTCCTCTTTCAGGTTCATTCTGCTGTTCTAATTACAACTGCCATCTTAATTCTCTTTGTATCCGATGATTACCTCTGTGCTATCTCTTCTTAAGATGCTCTGCTTCACACTTCTTAATAGCTTACTGAGCGCATGAAAAGAAATAGTTCGAGTAATTTACTCATGACTGAGAAACACTCTTGGGAGTTAGCTCTTGTTGACGACGTAATGTATTAGATTACTGGGTTCCTAATGGGAATCCATTAACCCACGACGTCACAGAGACGTTGACGGTTTCAAATAGTTCGATAAAAAATTCTTCTTTTAAAGATTGATATCCCTTGTCAATATTAATTTAAATTTGATCATATGTGGTCAGTAGGCCACAATTTTAGGGATTATGGTATGCACATTCAGTTGTCTGACAATGTATCTCAAACACACAAAATAATATTAGCGCTTTGAAGAAATATTATAAAAGCAATTTCTTATCGTTTGTCAATACTTTCTTTTAAATTTATTTATTTATTTACTAATTAATGTATTTGTTTATTTATTTGTTTATTCATTTAAATATTTATTGATTCATTTATTTATTTACTTATTTATTTGTTTACTTATTTATTTATTCATTTAATTAATTATTTTTAATTTATTTTTTGTCTTTTGAGTGGTGACCTTAGAGCTCTCGGCAGTCTCTTACACTTAAACATCTTAGAAGACTTCGTATATGCATGTGATTGCATGAATCTATAAATTCACCAGTACAGGCAAAATAAACTCATAATACATGTGGAAAATATGCTCTTGAGGTCTTATCTGAACATATGAGTTAACTTACCATTCGGAATTAAAATATTGTTATCACTATCATTAAAATAAATTTTAGATTTTAAATATATTTCTGGAGAGATTACGGAGAAGTGATCATCTATCGCATTCTCTCCTTAAGTCCATGGATGGTACCAGTAAGCAATTCAGAAGAATTACGATGTTCTAATTACTTCTACATTAATAGAAGTTCATCAGAGACAGCTAAATGTTCTTGCATCATTTTGGTTCTGGTCGTAGGTACTGTCATACTATCAGTATTTTAAATGATGATTATGTAATGATAATAGGATACTATTCACACATCCAATATGCACTCGTCTATGCTTGTACAATAGTTAATTATCCACACATAAAGTTAAACAACCATGATGCTCCATGCTCCATGAAAAGTCTCTCCTTGTTGCCTCCCGCAGAGTAAGTTGTACTTTAACCACGCACAATGTTCCTCTTTCAGGATCATTCAGCTGCAATAATTACATCCTTCGACTTTGTTCCCTTTGTACCTGGCAATTACCTTCCTCATTACTACAGACCTGAAACAGTGACGTGTCGTCTGCCCTCAAAATGCTCTTGTACACACTTCTGAAGAGCTCTCTCTAGCCATTTACCGAGTACATGTTGTGAAAGATGCAAATAATATTCTGTGGTATTATTGGCATTGAATCTCGTATATTTTGTACCTGTTTCCCTTGACATGACAAATTTGGGTCTGTTTGACGCCTAACATAACGTTGACAACTTGGGAATAATCATTTAGAAAAAGTGAAATATTTAATATTGTTGGTGGTGATTGTTGATTTAACAGGCTTAACTTCTAGGTCAACTTCTCCTAATTATTTTGATTATAGTGAAATTAACTATGAAATAACAATTGTAACTTACACAGAAATCATTTTTTTTTACCGTGTGTGGGAAATTGTGTCCGTATTTCAGATGAGGATTGGGAATGAGGCAGACGTGGCCTTAGGGTAGGAACTATCCCGGCGTTTGCCTGGAGTAGAAGTTAGGAACCACGGAAAACCACTTCCAGGATGGCCGAGGTGGGAATCAACCCTCCTATTTTTAATTTTGTCTCACAAGCATCTGACAGTAATTAACCAATCTCATAAGATTATATCAATAACATTACCACACGGGAAAGAAAACAATAGAATTGGAAACCAGATACAGCTCAAGTTTCATGTTTTGTTTTCGAGAATATTCCAACAGTCTATGTAGATAGCCCCACTTCAAGCTAATAAGAACAAATCTTTGAAAATGCCAACGGCACTTGTTGCTAAAACGTCAGAAGATATGGAGAAACGTTTCACACGATCAAATATCCACAAAAGCCGTTCTGAAAAATTGAAAGTAGATAATACAAGTAGTAACAAACGACGGTTCGTGACGGTTAATCAGTAGTTCCTCCTCTCAACAGTTACTATAACGGAAACGCCTCCAGAGGAGGGGTGGGTGCCAGAATAAGGTTTCATACGGAGATGGCGGCCAATTTGTACGCTAGATGGAGATAGATCACTCCGCGTGCAGTGCTTGCGAAGGGGATATGAGGGCTGTATTTTACCTGCCACGCCAGGAAAATGAGAGGCACGGAGCGTTCGCATATTTTTATGGAGGTGTCACAAAATGCTCTTCAATCATGTTGACGAAGACAGTTTTATTTTTTAAACTGAATATGAATATAAATATTCTGTGACAAAAGAAGGCGGTAATTTTCGATGATTAGTGCAATACATAACACTAAGGCATAGCAAAGGTAATTTGAAATCCCTTATGATACATTTTGATTGACACAGACTTCTGTGTTTTTAAAATGAAACAAATAGCAGAGTACTAACACTCTTTCTTTTTTGGTTTGTCTTCCAGGGTTTGCTTTACCCAATTGGATTTCAGTGTACTGGTCATAAATATATTCAACATTTTCTTGCTCAGTCTGTCTTCGTTTATCCTATGTAGGCCTATGTGTCCATAACATTTCTGTTGTTGTTTGTAATCGTCTCTGTCTGTTTGTATAGATTTATATTCGGTCTCTTTACACATATTCCCTCTTTATAATTAATGTTATTATTTTTATTGGACTTAATATTGTATAGTTTACTAAGAGTACTTTGATAGTCTATTTTCATTTATGTAACAAGATGTTCAGTAAATAGCATATAGACCACTTTTTCCTGAATGCATGGGTATTGTTATAACTCATTGCCCTTCTCAAGGAGTATAATTGAATGTTGGATGTAGTAGCTTGTTGAAATGCAACGTGCAATACGGATATTAAACGTTGATTGATTGAATCCTCACCTGAATTATATATATAGTACACACACACTAATACAGCCATCACAAAAACACAGGTTATCAGACAAAATTCAACCCTCACCCAAGTTCACGGGGCTAAATGACAATGATGTCCATGCATTTGAAATAAAACAACAACAACAACAACAACAGCTACCTACCCAAATCCTTCCTCGTATAAAAGTACACAAACTATTAAGCCAACAGACATCACAGTGACACAGGTTATCAGACAACTTCAACACACACCCAAGTAAACGGGGCTACAATACCATGATGCGGCAAAACCCTTAAAAAATCAACAACAAAAACAACAGCAATAGTCTCTACCGCGGATCAAGGACAACAAAAGTGAATAGCTGTATTCGAGTGTTGAAATATGTAGTGTTATAACTTATAAGTATACATATATATAATATTTTCGATTGCATATACACACTGCAATACAGTATATATGCTTTACATTATAACGTGTGAGTAGTTATAAATCTATACATACCAAAAAGAACGAAGTAAAGAAACTTCAACCTGCAGTGATTTGATCCACGAAATCCCAGACTAAGAGCCCAAGTCGCTACCATTACGCCACGGATGCCTTACGGTAATACTTGATTAACAACTGCTTTAGTATAACTGTATCATATTTTGTGTTGAAATCTACAATTTCATTTACGTTTTCCGGCGTTACTATAAACCATTTGATACTAAATATGTATCATTTTTTCAGTATATTCCTAAAAGGATATAAAATTTGTAAGTTATGGAGAAATATGAATTTACGAGCAAAAATTGCGGCCATGTTGACTACGGGACGGCACGTGTCCACAACGATATGGCACGGTAAGCCTGATCTGTTAGTCACTTCTCCGGTTACATATTCTATTATAATATGCTAATATCCTACCGGCCACCTCTTTGAGGACAGATTAAAATTCCCTATGTACGATAAGCTGAATTGCTGAGGCCACGAAATGTTTAATCGTAAGTTATGGTTAGGCTAATACTTGCATGATTTATACATCAACCACCTTGAAACTTGTAGTTTGGGTAAAAGACGCTTCCCACATTAAAGTATATTGTAAAAAACAAGATGTTCAGTAAAGAACATATAGCCTACTTTCTCCTAAATGCATGGGTATTGTTATAACTCTTTGTCCTTTTCAAGGAGTATGATTGAATGTTGGTTGTAGTACCTTGTTGAAATACAACGTGCTATAGGGATATTAAACATGAATATGAGGTGCCCTTTGCTAGTGCTACCTCTGTACCAAATTTCGTTCAATTCGGTTTCACCGTGTTCGAATTAATAGGAGGAATCAATTTTGACATAAAGATGGCCGCCATCCGCAAACTATTGGGCTGATGTTCTTGCAGTTTGGTCAGAATATGTTTCCCACATCAAGATATGGTGTTGTAAAATTTGGTAGAGACTAGATTATTAGGTTGGTCGTAATTACATTTTAGCTTTTAACATTTGGGTGGCCGCGATTACGTTTCCGTCATGATAGCGGTGATATAAAACATGACACTGAGGTGCCCTTTGCTAGTGCTACCTCTGCAGCAAATTTCGTTCCATTCGGTTTCACCGTGTTTGAATTAATAGGGGGAATCGATTCTGACACAAAGATGGCCACCATCCGCAAACTATTAGGCGAATGACCTATTAGATCGGTCAAAGGATGCTCCCTCCATAAAGGTATGTAGTTGCAAAATTTGGTAGAGATCGGATGGTTATGTTAGTCGTAATTTGATTTAAGCTTTAAACATTTGTGTGGCCGCCATTACGTTTCTGTCAATATGGCGGAGATATTAATCATGACACTGAGATGCCCATTGCTAGTGCTATCTCTGTACCAAATTTCGTTCCATTCGGTTTCACCGTGTTTGAATTAATAGGGGGAATCGATTCTGACACAAAGATGGCCGCCATCCGCAAACTATTAGGCGATGACCTATTAGATTGGTCAAAGGATGCTCCCTCCATAAAGGTATGTAGTTGCAAAATTTGGTAGAGATCGGATGATTAGGTTAATCGTAATTTGATTTAAGCTTTGAACATTCGTGTGGCCGCGATTACGTTTCAGTCAAGATGGCGGCGATATAAAACATGACACTGAGGTGCCCTTTGCTAGTGCTACCTCTGTACCAAATTTCGTTCCATTCGGTTCCACCGTGTTCGAATTAATAGGGGGAATCAATTTTGACATAAAGATGGCCGTCATCCGCAAACTATTAGGCTAATAACCTATTAGATTGGTCAAAGGAGCCCTCCATAAACGTATGTTGTTGCAAAGTTTGGTAGAGATCGGATGGTTATGTTAGTCGTAATTTAACTTGAGCTTTGAACATTTGTGTTGCCGCCATTACGTTTCTGTCAATATGGCGCCGATATAAAACATGACACAGAGATGCCCTTTGCTAGTGCTACCTCTGTACCAAATTTCGTTCCATTCGGTTTCTCCGGGTTTGAATTAATAGGGGGAATTGATTTTCACACAAAGATGGCCGCCATCCGCAAACTATTAGGCTAATGACCAATTCATTTGGTCAAAGGATGCTTCCTCTACAAGGGTATGTCGTTGCAACATTTGGTAGAGATCGGATGATTAGGTTAATCGTAATTTGATTTCAGCTCTGAACATTTGTGTGGCTGCCATTACGTTTCCGTCACGATGGTGGCGATATAAAACATGACACTGAGGTGCCGTTTGTTAGTACTACCTCTGTACTAAATTTCGTTCCATTCGGTTTCACCGTGTTTGAATTAAGGGGGGAATTGATTTTCACACAAAGATGGCCGCCATCCGCAAACTATTACGTTGAAGACCTATTTGTTTGGTCAAAGGATGCTCCCCCCATAAAGGTATGTTGTTGCAAAATTTGGTAGAGATCGGATGATTAGGTTAATCGTAATTTGATTTAAGCTTTGAACATTCGTGTGGCCGCCATTACGTTTCAGTCAAGACGGCGGCGATATAAAACATGACACTGAGGTGCCCTTTGCTAGTGCTACCTCTGTAGCAAATTTCGTTCCATTCGGTTTCACCGTGTTCGAATTAATAGGGGGAATCAATTTTGACATAAAGATGGCCGCCATCCACAAACTATTAGGTGAATGACCTATTAGTTTAAACAACGGATGCTGCCCCCAAATAGGTATGTTGTTGCAAAATTTGGTAGAGATCGGATGATTAGGTTAGTCGTAATTTGATTTAAGCTTTGAACATTCGTGTGGCCGCCATTACGTTTCAGTCAAGATGGCGGCGATATAAAACATGACACTGAGGTGCCCTTTGCTAGTGCTACCTCTGTACCAAATTTCGTTCCATTCGGTTCCACCGTGTTCGAATTAATAGGGGGAATCAATTTTGACATAAAGATGGCCGCCATCCGCAAACTATTAGGCTAATAACCTATTAGATTGGTCAAAGGAGCCCTCCATAAACGTATGTTGTTGCAAAGTTTGGTAGAGATCGGATGGTTATGTTAGTCGTCATTTAACTTGAGCTTTGAACATTTGTGTGGCCGCCATTACGTTTCTGTCAATATGGCGCCGATATAGAACATGACACTGAGATGCTCTTTGCTAGTGCTACCTCTGTACCAAATTTCGTTCCATTCGGTTTCACCGTGTTTGAATTAATAGGGGGAATTTATTTTCACACAAAGATGGCCGCCATCCGCAAACTATTAGGCTAATGACCTATTCATTTGGTCAAAGGATGCTTCCTCTAAGGGTATGTTGTTGCAAAATTTGTTAGAGATCGGATGATTAGGTTAATCGTAATTTGATTTAAGCTTTGAACATTCGTGTGGCCACCATTACGTTTCAGTCAAGATGGCGGCGATATAAAACATGACACTGAGGTGCCCTTTGCTAGTGCTACCTCTGTACCAAATTTCGTTCCATTCGGTTTCACCGTGTTTGAATTAATGGGGGGAATTGATTTTCACACAAAGATGGCCGCCATCCGCTAACTATTAGGCTAATGACCTATTCATTTGGTCAAAGGATGCTTCCTCTAAGGGTATGTTGTTGCAAAATTTGGTAGAGATCGGATGATTAGGTTAATCTTAATTTGATTTAAGCTTTGATCATTTGTGTGGCCGCCATTACGTTTCCGTCAAGATGGTGGCGATATAAAACATGACACTGAGGTGCCTTTTGTTAGTACTCCCTCTGTACCAAATTTCGTTCCATTTGGTTGCACCGTGTTCGAATTAATAGGGGGAATCGATTTTCACACAAAGATGGCCGCCATCCGCAAACTATTACGTTGAAGACCTATTTGTTTGGTCAAAGGATGCTCCCCCCATAAAGGTATGTTGTTGCAAAATTTGGTAGAGATCGGATGATTAGGTTAGTCGTAATTTGATTTAAGCTTTGAACATTTGTGTGGCCGCCATTACGTTTCCGTCAAGATGGCGGCGATATAAAACATGACACTGAGGTGCCTTTTGTTAGTACTACCTCTGTACCAAATTTCGTTCCATTCGGTTGCACAGTGTTCGAATTAATAGGGGGAAATCAATATTCACACAAAGATGGCCGCCATCCGCAAACTATTACGCTAGTGACCTATTGGTGTGGTCAAAGGATGCTCCCCCCATAAAGGTATGTTGTTGCAAAATTTGGTAGAGATCGGATGATTAGGTTAGTCGAAATTTGATTTAAGCTTTGAACATTTGTGTGGTCGCCATTACGTTTCCGTCAAGATGGCGGCGATATAAAACATGACACTGAGGTGTCCTTAGCTAGTGCTACTTTTGTACCAAATTTCGTTCAATTCGCATTCACCGTGTTCGAATTGATAGGGGGGGGACAGACATTCAGAGTACACACACTCACACACAGACACACACACAGACTCACACACACACATACACACACACAGAGACTCACACACACACATACACACTCACAGACAGACACACGTTTTTCGCCCTGTGTTGATCTCATAAGTCTACTTTCATTTTTTGCAAAAATCGAAAGTAGGCTAAAAATTGGAAGAGATCGAATGATTAGGTTAGTCGTAATTTGATTTAAGCTCAGAACATTTGAGTGGGCGCCATTTCTTTTTCGTTATGATGGCGGCGATATACAACATGACACTGAGTTTTCATTTGCCAGTGCTACCTCTGAACCAAATTTCGTTCATTTCGGTTTTACCCTGTTTGAACTGATAGGGGAAATCGATTTGCACGATACATGGCCGCTTTCTGAAAAATATTGTGCTGATGACCTTGTAGGTTGCTCAAAAGACGCTTCTCATATAGCGGTATATCTTTGCAAAATTTGGTAGAGATCAGATGATTAGGTTAGTCGTAATTATATTTAAGCTATGAATATTTGGGTGGCTGCCATTACGTTTCCGTCAAGATGGCGGCGATATAAAACATGACGCTGAGGTGCCCATTGCTAGTGCTACCTCGGTACCAAATTTCGTTCCATTCGGTTTCACCGTGTTTGAATTAAGGGGGGAATTGATTTTCACACAAAGATGGCCGCCATCCGCTAACTATTAGGCTAATGACCTATTAGATTGGTCAAAGGATGCTCCCTCCATAAAGGTATGTAGTTGCAAAATATGGTAGAGATCGGATGATTAGGTTAATCGTAATTTGATTTAAGCTTTGAACATTCGTGTGGCCGCCATTACGTTTCAGTCAAGATGGCGGCGATATAAAACATGACACTGAGGTGCCCTTTGCTAGTGCTACCTCTGTAGCAAATTTCGTTCCATTCGGTTTCACCGTGTTCGAATTAATAGGGGGAATCAATTTCGACATAAAGATGGCCGCCATCCACAAACTATTAGGTGAATGACCTATTAGATTGGTCAAAGGATGCTCCCACCATAAAGGTATGTAGTTGCAAAATTTGGTAGAGATCGGATGATTAGGTTAATCGTCATTTGATTTAAGCTTTGAACATTCGTGTGGCCGCCATTACGTTTCAGTCAAGATGGCGGCGATATAAAACATGACACTGAGGTGCCCTTTGCTAGTGCTACCTCTGTACCAAATTTCGTTCCATTCGGTTCCACCGTGTTCGAATTAATAGGGGGAATCAATTTTGACATAAAGATGGCCGCCATCCGCAAACTATTAGGCTAATAACCTATTAGATTGGTCAAAGGAGCCCTCCATAAACGTATGTTGTTGCAAAGTTTGGTAGAGATCGGATGGTTATGTTAGTCGTAATTTAACTTGAGCTTTCAACATTTGTGTGGCCGCCATTACGTTTCTGTCAATATGGCGCCGATATAGAACATGACACTGAGATGCCCTTTGCTAGTGCTACCTCTGTACCAAATTTCGTTCCATTCGGTTTCACCGTGTTTGAATTAATAGGGGGAATTGATTTTCACACGAAGATGGCCGCCATCCGCAAACTATTTGGTTAATGACCTATTCATTTGGTCAAAGGATGCTTCCTCTAAGGGTATGTTGTTGCAAAATTTGGTAGAGATCGGATGGTTATGTTAGTCGTAATTTAACTTGAGCTTTCAACATTTGTGTGGCCGCCATTACGTTTCTGTCAATATGGCGCCGATATAGAACATGACACTGAGATGCCCTTTGCTAGTGCTACCTCTGTACCAAATTTCGTTCCATTCGGTTTCACCGTGTTTTAATTAATAGGGGGAATTGATTTTCACACGAAGATGGCCGCCATCCGCAAACTATTTGGTTAATGACCTATTCATTTGGTCAAAGGATGCTTCCTCTAAGGGTATGTTGTTGCAAAATTTGGTAGAGATCGGATGATTAGGTTAATCGTAATTTGATTTAAGCTTTGAACATTCGTGTGGCCACCATTACGTTTCAGTCAAGATGGCGGCGATATAAAACATGACACTGAGGTGCCCTTTGCTAGTGCTACCTCTGTACCAAATTTCGTTCCATTCGGTTTCACCGTGTTTGAATTAATGGGGGGAATTGATTTTCACACAAAGATGGCCGCCATCCGCTAACTATTAGGCTAATGACCTATTCATTTGGTCAAAGGATGCTTCCTCTAAGGGTATGTTGTTGCAAAATTTGGTAGAGATCGGATGATTAGGTTAATCGTAATTTGATTTAAGCTTTGATCATTTGTGTGGCCGCCATTACGTTTCCGTCAAGATGGTGGCGATATAAAACATGACACTGAGGTGCCTTTTGTTAGTACTACCTCTGTACCAAATTTCGTTCCATTCGGTTGCACCGTGTTCGAATTAATAGGGGGAATCGATTTTCACACAAAGATGGCCGCCATCCGCAAACTATTACGTTGAAGACCTATTTGTTTGGTCAAAGGATGCTCCCCCCATAAAGGTATGTTGTTGCAAAATTTGGTAGAGATCGGATGATTAGGTTAGTCGTAATTTGATTTAAGCTTTGAACATTTGTGTGGCCGCCATTACGTTTCCGTCAAGATGGCGGCGATATAAAACATGACACTGAGGTGCCTTTTGTTAGTACTACCTCTGTACCAAATTTCGTTCCATTCGGTTGCACAGTGTTCGAATTAATAGGGGGAAATCAATATTCACACAAAGATGGCCGCCATCCGCAAACTATTACGCTAGTGACCTATTGGTGTGGTCAAAGGATGCTCCCCCCATAAAGGTATGTTGTTGCAAAATTTGGTAGAGATCGGATGATTAGGTTAGTCGAAATTTGATTTAAGCTTTGAACATTTGTGTGGTCGCCATTACGTTTCCGTCAAGATGGCGGCGATATAAAACATGACACTGAGGTGTCCTTAGCTAGTGCTACTTTTGTACCAAATTTCGTTCAATTCGCATTCACCGTGTTCGAATTGATAGGGGGGGGACAGACATTCAGAGTACACACACTCACACACAGACACACACACAGACTCACACACACACATACACACACACAGAGACTCACACACACACATACACACTCGCAGACAGACACACGTTTTTCGCCCTGTGTTGATCTCATAAGTCTACTTTCATTTTTTGCAAAAATCGAAAGTAGGCTAAAAATGGGAAGAGATCGAATGATTAGGTTAGTCGTAATTTGATTTAAGCTCAGAACATTTGAGTGGGCGCCATTTCTTTTTCGTTATGATGGCGGCGATATACAACATGACACTGAGTTTTCATTTGCCAGTGCTACCTCTGAACCAAATTTCGTTCATTTCGGTTTTACCCTGTTTGAACTGATAGGGGAAATCGATTTGCACGATACATGGCCGCTTTCTGAAAAATATTGTGCTGATGACCTTGTAGGTTGCTCAAAAGACGCTTCTCATATAGCGGTATATCTTTGCAAAATTTGGTAGAGATCAGATGATTAGGTTAGTCGTAATTATATTTAAGCTATGAATATTTGGGTGGCTGCCATTACGTTTCCGTCAAGATGGCGGCGATATAAAACATGACGCTGAGGTGCCCATTGCTAGTGCTACCTCGGTACCAAATTTCGTTCCATTCGGTTTCACCGTGTTTGAATTAAGGGGGGAATTGATTTTCACACAAAGATGGCCGCCATCCGCTAACTATTAGGCTAATGACCTATTAGATTGGTCAAAGGATGCTCCCTCCATAAAGGTATGTAGTTGCAAAATATGGTAGAGATCGGATGATTAGGTTAATCGTAATTTGATTTAAGCTTTGAACATTCGTGTGGCCGCCATTACGTTTCAGTCAAGATGGCGGCGATATAAAACATGACACTGAGGTGCCCTTTGCTAGTGCTACCTCTGTAGCAAATTTCGTTCCATTCGGTTTCACCGTGTTCGAATTAATAGGGGGAATCAATTTCGACATAAAGATGGCCGCCATCCACAAACTATTAGGTGAATGACCTATTAGATTGGTCAAAGGATGCTCCCACCATAAAGGTATGTAGTTGCAAAATTTGGTAGAGATCGGATGATTAGGTTAATCGTCATTTGATTTAAGCTTTGAACATTCGTGTGGCCGCCATTACGTTTCAGTCAAGATGGCGGCGATATAAAACATGACACTGAGGTGCCCTTTGCTAGTGCTACCTCTGTACCAAATTTCGTTCCATTCGGTTCCACCGTGTTCGAATTAATAGGGGGAATCAATTTTGACATAAAGATGGCCGCCATCCGCAAACTATTAGGCTAATAACCTATTAGATTGGTCAAAGGAGCCCTCCATAAACGTATGTTGTTGCAAAGTTTGGTAGAGATCGGATGGTTATGTTAGTCGTAATTTAACTTGAGCTTTCAACATTTGTGTGGCCGCCATTACGTTTCTGTCAATATGGCGCCGATATAGAACATGACACTGAGATGCCCTTTGCTAGTGCTACCTCTGTACCAAATTTCGTTCCATTCGGTTTCACCGTGTTTGAATTAATAGGGGGAATTGATTTTCACACGAAGATGGCCGCCATCCGCAAACTATTTGGTTAATGACCTATTCATTTGGTCAAAGGATGCTTCCTCTAAGGGTATGTTGTTGCAAAATTTGGTAGAGATCGGATGGTTATGTTAGTCGTAATTTAACTTGAGCTTTCAACATTTGTGTGGCCGCCATTACGTTTCTGTCAATATGGCGCCGATATAGAACATGACACTGAGATGCCCTTTGCTAGTGCTACCTCTGTACCAAATTTCGTTCCATTCGGTTTCACCGTGTTTTAATTAATAGGGGGAATTGATTTTCACACGAAGATGGCCGCCATCCGCAAACTATTTGGTTAATGACCTATTCATTTGGTCAAAGGATGCTTCCTCTAAGGGTATGTTGTTGCAAAATTTGGTAGAGATCGGATGATTAGGTTAATCGTAATTTGATTTAAGCTTTGAACATTCGTGTGGCCACCATTACGTTTCAGTCAAGATGGCGGCGATATAAAACATGACACTGAGGTGCCCTTTGCTAGTGCTACCTCTGTACCAAATTTCGTTCCATTCGGTTTCACCGTGTTTGAATTAATGGGGGGAATTGATTTTCACACAAAGATGGCCGCCATCCGCTAACTATTAGGCTAATGACCTATTCATTTGGTCAAAGGATGCTTCCTCTAAGGGTATGTTGTTGCAAAATTTGGTAGAGATCGGATGATTAGGTTAATCGTAATTTGATTTAAGCTTTGATCATTTGTGTGGCCGCCATTACGTTTCCGTCAAGATGGTGGCGATATAAAACATGACACTGAGGTGCCTTTTGTTAGTACTACCTCTGTACCAAATTTCGTTCCATTCGGTTGCACCGTGTTCGAATTAATAGGGGGAATCGATTTTCACACAAAGATGGCCGCCATCCGCAAACTATTACGTTGAAGACCTATTTGTTTGGTCAAAGGATGCTCCCCCCATAAAGGTATGTTGTTGCAAAATTTGGTAGAGATCGGATGATTAGGTTAGTCGTAATTTGATTTAAGCTTTGAACATTTGTGTGGCCGCCATTACGTTTCCGTCAAGATGGCGGCGATATAAAACATGACACTGAGGTGCCTTTTGTTAGTACTACCTCTGTACCAAATTTCGTTCCATTCGGTTGCACAGTGTTCGAATTAATAGGGGGAAATCAATATTCACACAAAGATGGCCGCCATCCGCAAACTATTACGCTAGTGACCTATTGGTGTGGTCAAAGGATGCTCCCCCCATAAAGGTATGTTGTTGCAAAATTTGGTAGAGATCGGATGATTAGGTTAGTCGAAATTTGATTTAAGCTTTGAACATTTGTGTGGTCGCCATTACGTTTCCGTCAAGATGGCGGCGATATAAAACATGACACTGAGGTGTCCTTAGCTAGTGCTACTTTTGTACCAAATTTCGTTCAATTCGCATTCACCGTGTTCGAATTGATAGGGGGGGGACAGACATTCAGAGTACACACACTCACACACAGACACACACACAGACTCACACACACACATACACACACACAGAGACTCACACACACACATACACACTCGCAGACAGACACACGTTTTTCGCCCTGTGTTGATCTCATAAGTCTACTTTCATTTTTTGCAAAAATCGAAAGTAGGCTAAAAATGGGAAGAGATCGAATGATTAGGTTAGTCGTAATTTGATTTAAGCTCAGAACATTTGAGTGGGCGCCATTTCTTTTTCGTTATGATGGCGGCGATATACAACATGACACTGAGTTTTCATTTGCCAGTGCTACCTCTGAACCAAATTTCGTTCATTTCGGTTTTACCCTGTTTGAACTGATAGGGGAAATCGATTTGCACGATACATGGCCGCTTTCTGAAAAATATTGTGCTGATGACCTTGTAGGTTGCTCAAAAGACGCTTCTCATATAGCGGTATATCTTTGCAAAATTTGGTAGAGATCAGATGATTAGGTTAGTCGTAATTATATTTAAGCTATGAATATTTGGGTGGCTGCCATTACGTTTCCGTCAAGATGGCGGCGATATAAAACATGACGCTGAGGTGCCCATTGCTAGTGCTACCTCGGTACCAAATTTCGTTCCATTCGGTTTCACCGTGTTTGAATTAAGGGGGGAATTGATTTTCACACAAAGATGGCCGCCATCCGCTAACTATTAGGCTAATGACCTATTAGATTGGTCAAAGGATGCTCCCTCCATAAAGGTATGTAGTTGCAAAATATGGTAGAGATCGGATGATTAGGTTAATCGTAATTTGATTTAAGCTTTGAACATTCGTGTGGCCGCCATTACGTTTCAGTCAAGATGGCGGCGATATAAAACATGACACTGAGGTGCCCTTTGCTAGTGCTACCTCTGTAGCAAATTTCGTTCCATTCGGTTTCACCGTGTTCGAATTAATAGGGGGAATCAATTTCGACATAAAGATGGCCGCCATCCACAAACTATTAGGTGAATGACCTATTAGATTGGTCAAAGGATGCTCCCACCATAAAGGTATGTAGTTGCAAAATTTGGTAGAGATCGGATGATTAGGTTAATCGTCATTTGATTTAAGCTTTGAACATTCGTGTGGCCGCCATTACGTTTCAGTCAAGATGGCGGCGATATAAAACATGACACTGAGGTGCCCTTTGCTAGTGCTACCTCTGTACCAAATTTCGTTCCATTCGGTTCCACCGTGTTCGAATTAATAGGGGGAATCAATTTTGACATAAAGATGGCCGCCATCCGCAAACTATTAGGCTAATAACCTATTAGATTGGTCAAAGGAGCCCTCCATAAACGTATGTTGTTGCAAAGTTTGGTAGAGATCGGATGGTTATGTTAGTCGTAATTTAACTTGAGCTTTCAACATTTGTGTGGCCGCCATTACGTTTCTGTCAATATGGCGCCGATATAGAACATGACACTGAGATGCCCTTTGCTAGTGCTACCTCTGTACCAAATTTCGTTCCATTCGGTTTCACCGTGTTTGAATTAATAGGGGGAATTGATTTTCACACGAAGATGGCCGCCATCCGCAAACTATTTGGTTAATGACCTATTCATTTGGTCAAAGGATGCTTCCTCTAAGGGTATGTTGTTGCAAAATTTGGTAGAGATCGGATGGTTATGTTAGTCGTAATTTAACTTGAGCTTTCAACATTTGTGTGGCCGCCATTACGTTTCTGTCAATATGGCGCCGATATAGAACATGACACTGAGATGCCCTTTGCTAGTGCTACCTCTGTACCAAATTTCGTTCCATTCGGTTTCACCGTGTTTTAATTAATAGGGGGAATTGATTTTCACACGAAGATGGCCGCCATCCGCAAACTATTTGGTTAATGACCTATTCATTTGGTCAAAGGATGCTTCCTCTAAGGGTATGTTGTTGCAAAATTTGGTAGAGATCGGATGATTAGGTTAATCGTAATTTGATTTAAGCTTTGAACATTTGTGTGGCCGCCATTACGTTTCCGTCAAGATGGCGGCGATAAAAAACATGACACTGAGGTGTCCTTTGCTAGTGCTACTTTTGTACCAAATTTCGTTCAATTCGCATTCACCGTGTTCGAATTGATAGGGGGGGGGGACAGACATTCAGAGTACACACACTCACACACAGACACACACACAGACTCACACACACACATACACACACAGACTCACACACACACATACACACACACAGACAGACACACGTTTTTCGCCCTGTGTTGATCTCATAAGTCTACTTTAATTTTTTGCAAAAATCGAAAGTAGGCTAAAAATTGGAAGAGATCGAATGATTAGGTTAGTCGTAATTTGATTTAAGCTCAGAACATTTGAGTGGGCGCCATTTCTTTTTCGTTATGATGGCGGCGATATACAACATGACACTGAGTTTTCATTTGCCAGTGCTACCTCTGAACCAAATTTCGTTCATTTCGGTTTTACCCTGTTTGAACTGATAGGGGAAATCGATTTGCACGATACATGGCCGCTTTCTGAAAAATATTGTGCTGATGACCTTTTAGGTTGCTCAAAAGACGCTCCTCATATAGCGGTATATCTTTGCAAAATTTGGTAGAGATCAGATGATTAGGTTAGTCGTAATTATATTTAAGCTATGAATATTTGGGTGGCTGCCATTACGTTTCCGTCAAGATGGCGGCGATATAAAACATGACGCTGAGGTGCCCATTACTAGTGCTACCTCTGTACCAAATTTCGTTCAATTCGCTTCCACCATGTTTAAATTGATAGGGGGAATCGATTTGCACACATACATTACCGCCATCTGCAAACTATTGGGCTCATGACATTGTAGTTTAGTCAAACGACGGTCCTCACATAGGGGTATATCTTTGCAAGCTTTGGTAGGGACCAGATGATTATGTTAATCGTAATTTGATTTAAGCTTTTAATATTTCGGTGGCCGCCATTACGTTTCCGTCAATATGGCTCCGATGTAAAACATAGCACTGAAGTGCCCTTTGCTAGTGCTACCTCTGTACCAAATTTCGTTCAATTCGGTTTCACCGTGTTTGAATTGTTAGGGGGGACAGACCTTCATAGTACACATACTCACACACAGACACCTATACACACAGACACACGTTTTTTGGCCAGGTGTTGATCTCATTAGTCTACATTCTTTTTTCTTTTGCAAAATTGGAAAGTAGGCTAAAAATAGGCATATGAGATCACCTTTAGTTCGCGCGTGGGAATAAGTGTGTGTGTCACTGAAACTCAGCAAGGTCATTTTACTATATTGTTCGATTCGGACCGTGCCCTTGAAATTTTATTACGTCTCACCAATCCAACATGGCGGCTGTGCCAAATATCTTACCGATTTTCTATACCTCCGAACCTATTACATATATCATTCTAACATTTTGAACGGTGATAAAGGGTACTACTAGAACTTTATATATGCCACTTTCAAAAACCTTTTGAATGCAAAACCAACATGGCGACCAAGCGAAGTTGAAACATTATATAAAATTTTCTCGCGATTTAACCATTCGAGTGCAGTGAAATATGGTACAGCAAATTTGTATACACATTGAAATTCACTTACATCATATTTAGTTCAATTGTGTACATAACCTCAAGATGGCACCGTGCGAAATTTTTAGCCTACTTTTCACTTTTTGCAAAAATGAGGAAAAAGTAGACTTATGAGATCGATCCGGGAAAATGTGTGTCTGTCTGTCTGTCTGTCTGTCTAACTGGCTGGCTGTGTGTGTGTGTCCCCCTATCAACTCCTAAACGGCTGCAGCAATCTAAACCAAATTTAGTATGAGTAAAGATGTGCACCGGAATATCTCACGTCCATATTTGAAAATCATGTCAGTGCTACCAACTGCTGAAAAATCGCACTAGAAATTTGAGCTCCATGTTGGATATCTTGCAAGGTATGCATGGGAGCTATTCCAAAATTGGCACACATGTAGATAAGACTATTTCAGTTTAATTTCCAGGAGTCCAACCATGACAGTGTTGCCAAAATAATTTTAAGCCTTCTGATAGGTCCAATGTTTAAATGCATATAACTTCTACACTATCAATTGGATTTCAACCACATTTTGTATGCAATATCTGTACATAAACAATTATGACTGCGCGTATTCTTAAGAGCCACCAGGGCTGCCAACTGTTAATAATTGCTCTCTCTATTTATTTATTTATTTTATCCAAATACCAATATATCAGAAAAGCCAACAGCTTTAAACTTTGCGCACGTATATTCTGACATTTTAGATTAATTTGGAGTAACTTATATACGTCAGTTCTACCAACATGATTATAAGCCTGCGGATAGTACCAATTTTTAAATACTTGTACCTTCTATACTACCAGTTGGATTTAAACCAAATTTCATATGTGCTATGTGTACCATAACATATATGACAAAAAGTATTGATAAGAGCAATCAGGGCTGCCAACTGTTATAAATATTTTTTTACCCTAATATCAATATATCAGAAAGTATGCAAGCCAACAGCTCTATACTTTGCACACGTATAGCACCTGACATTCTAGATTAATTTGGAGTAATTAATACAAGGGCGTGCTGCCAACATGATTCTATGCCTGCTGATATGTCCAATTTTAAAATACATTTAACTTTTATACTAACAAATGGATTTCATCCAAAATTGGCACAACAAGATATCATAATATTTCAGATTATTTCTGACCAGCACACGCATGACATTGTTGGCAACATGCTTTTACGCGTGCTGATAGATCCAGTGTCTAACTGCATGTAACGTCCATTGGACTTCAACCAAATTTTGTATTCTGTACCTTAAGAAATGGAACTAAGAATATATTCAGTCACCAGAGCTGCCAACTGTAGTGCTCTATTAGGCTACATTATACAAGGTATATTTTGAACTAATTAGATATTTCGATATTGCCAACTTAATTTCGTCATTATTCTAGATAGGTTCATATTCTGTAGAATAATCATTGGCATGAAAAGTAGACTGTATAGTTCTTCACGGAACTTCTTGTTATTATTATTATTGTGGTCGTTATTATTATTATTATTTTTGTGGTCGTTATTATTATTATTATTATTATTATTATTATTGCAATCACATTCATTTCACCACATACTGTAATAGGGAAAAATCAACATTATTTTTCTTCTTCTTCTTTATTTGTTTCACCCAACTGTGGGGTACATGAAATCAATTATTAGCCTACTTTTCACATTTTGCAAAAATGAGAAAAAAAGTAGACTTATGAGATCGATCCGGGAAAATGTGTGTCTGTCTGTCCCTCTGTCTGTCTGTCCTTCTGTCTGTGTGTGTGTCTCCCCCCCCCCCCCTATCAACTCCTAAACGGCTGCAGCAATCGGATCCAAATTTAGTATGAGTAAAGATGTATACCGGAATATCTCAAGCCCATATTTGAATATGATGTCACTGCTATCAACTGCTGAAAAATCGCACTAGAAATTTGAGTTCCGTGTTGGATATCTTGCAGCTATGTATGGGAGCTATTCCAAAATTGGCACACATGTAGATAATACTATTTCAGTTTAATTTCCAGGGGCCATACATGACAGTGTTGCCAAAATAATTTTAAGCCTTCTGTTAGGTCCGATTTTTAAATGCATATAACTTCTACACTATCGATTGGATTTCAACCAAATTTTGTATGTAATATTTGTACATAAACCCATACGACTGAGCGTATTCTTAAGAGCCACCAGGGCTGCCAACTGTTAATAATGGCTCTCTCTTTTTTTTATCTAAATACCAATATAACAGAAAGTATGCAAGCCGAGAGCTTTAAACTATGCACACGTATAGTACCTGACATTTTAGATTAATTTGGAGTAATTCATATGTCATTGCTGCCAACATGATTCTATGCCTGCTGATTTGTCCAATTTTAAAATACATGTAACTTCTATACTAACAAATGGATTTCATCCAAAATTGACACAACAAGAAATCATAATATTTCAGATTATTTTTGACCAGCACACGCATGAGATTGTTGCCAACATGCTTTTACACGTTCTGATAGATTCAATGTCTAACTGCATGTAACGTCCATTGGACTTCAACCAAATTCTGTATTCTGTACCTTAAGAGATGGAACTAAGATTATATTCAGTCACCAGGGCTGCCAACTGTAGTGCTCTATTAGGATACATTATACCAGGTATATTTCTAACTAATTAAACATTTCTATATTACCAACTTAATTTCGTCATTATTCTAGATAGGTTCATATACTGTAGATTAATCATTGGCGTGAATCTTAATTTTAAGAAATGTAGGCTCTTTAGTTCGTTACGGAACTTCTTGTTAATTCATGCGATTGAATTATGAATAATACACCTACGCAATAATCTTCATGTAATTGTACAAAACTCTATGGCCTACAAATAACTTATTCACATCCAGCATGGTGACCATCCGAAATATTTTGACGGTTCTCAATATCTACGAATCTATTACAGCAATCAAACTTAAAGTTTGTAAATTGATAGAGGCAATTAACATAAGTAGGATATATGAAAATAGGCTCTTTATTTCTTCATGGAACTACTTGTTTTTGTTTCAGGTAAGCGCTGTCGTTCTGTGATGTGCGAGTGTTCGTGGTAGATCCTGGCTGTCAAAAGGAAAATCGTGAGCTCAGTGCATGTTATTATATACAGTACTACATTCCATTTCAAAACCAGTTAGTCCTTGTTTTCGTAGTGTTGGAAGTGTTCTTAAAGATGGACTTAATGTTGTGAAGCCCTACAGGAGTCAAAAATCCCATGGAATAATCATCGGTGTACATTGTATCTTGTCTACATAATGACGAGGTAAGTGGATTCGGTGGCGTAGTCGGTAGCATGCTGACGTGTTTGCCCAAGATCGCGGGTTCAAACCTGGTCGAAATCGTTTGAGTTATGATAGCGTTAAAATCATTCAGTATGCCTTCCTTCGGAGGGGAAGTAAAGCCAGCTGACCCTTGTCATAGATTTATGACATGTAAAATAACCTACCACGACAGTGATTTCAAACACATCCCCAGTCCAGAGTAGAAATGTTTTCAGGAGAGCCAGAAAACCGTAAGCTGTTAAATATAGTTCTTGAAACCAAAATGTGTAACACCATACATTAGATGTCTATTCGATCTGTATTCCTTGAAAAGGATAATTTTATCATTTTAAATGATCTTGTCGACTTCGTTGTTACGCTGAGGTCTGGCGACGGGACGAAATGTACCAAGAATGCACTGAGGTGTTACGTCATAGTACCGCTTGAGCTGCCTCCTTTCCCCGCGCACTCCGGTGAGCATGACGTCATCCAGCCAGCTACCTCCTTTGACTTTGGTTTGCACTTGCTAATGGTTGAGTTCACGCAGTTCGCTGCATGATCACGAGGCTTTCACCCAGCATTTTTTCAGCATTTGTAGCATTTAAAATGGTATAAAGTCTAGTCTTTCAGACTGACTATCACTCACTGCGTCCTGCTGCACGGCTGAAAGCAACGGGAAACTACAGCCGTATGCTATTCCCGAGGATATGCACCTCTCTATGCATAAATACATGTGATGATGGCCTCCTCCCTTGTAAAATTTCAATCCGGAGGTAAACTAGTCCCCCGTTCGGATCTCCGGGTGGGGACTACTCGAGAGGGGGTTAACATCACAGAAGTGACAAAGAGGAAATCTGACATTCTACGGATCGGAGCGTGGAATGTTAGAAGTCTGCTAGGAAATGGAAGATTAGAAAACTTAGAAAGGGAAACGGATAGGTTGAGGTTGGATTTGGTTGGGATTAGTGAAATGCGCTGGCAGGAAGAACAGGACTTTTGGTCAGGAGATTATAGGGTCATTAGCACTAAATCAAACAATGGCCAAGCAGGGGTTGGCCTCATATTGAGTAGGAAACTTGGACAGCGGGTGGAATATTATGAGCAATATAGTGAACGGATTATTGTAGCAAAAATAAATACTAAACCTACCTGCACCACAGTGGTACAAGTCTATATGCCTACCAGTCAAGCTGATGATGAGGATGTTGAAAAGGTCTACGAAGAAATAGACGAAATTCTGAGGTATATCAAGGGTGATGAAAATGTTATAGTAATGGGAGATTGGAATGCTGTGGTAGGAAAAGGGAGAGAAGGGAAGATAGTAGGAGATTTCGGATTAGGTGAAAGGAATGATCGAGGAAGCAGGCTGGTAGAATTCTGCACTGAGCATGAGTTGGTCATAGCTAACACCTTATTCAATAACCACAATAGAAGAATATACACATGGATGAGACCAGGAGATACAGGGCGTTACCAAATCGACTTCATTATGGTAAAGCAGAGGTTTCGAAACCAGATTTTGGATTGTAAAACATATCCTGGTGCTGACATAAACTCTGACCACAGTCTGGTTATAATGAAATGCAGATTAAAGTTGAAGAAACTGAAGAAATGTCAAAAGCCAAAAAGGTGGGCAATAGACAGACTAAAAGAGAAGGATGTAAACGAAAGATTCAAGAAGAGTATAAAGGAAGGACTAATGAAAAACCCTAAACAAACTTCAATTGCAGACGAATGGGCACTTTTGAAGAATGAAATAACAAAATCCGCAGAAGAAAACATTGGTAGGAAAGAGAGAATAGGTAGAAAACCGTGGATCACTCAGGATATACTCGAATTGATGGATGAAAGGCGGAAGCACAAGAATGTAAGAGATGAAAAGGGGAAAGCAGAATACAGACGTCTGAGAAATGAGGTTAACAAGAAGTGCAAGGAAGCGAAAGAAGAATGGTTGAAAGAGAAATGTGCTGGTATAGAAAATTGTCTGAAATTAGGAAAAGTAGACACAGCTTATCGAAGGATTAAGAATACTTTTGGGGAAAAGAAGACTAAGTGCTGTAATATTAAGGACACAAATGGAAAGCCTCTAACAGATAGGGAAGAAAAGGTTGAGAGATGGAAAGCTTACATAGAGAGTTTGTATAAGGGAAAGGAGATTGAGAATCATGTAATGGAAAGGGAGGAGGAAATTGATGAGGATGCGAAAGGAGATTTAATATTGAGATCAGAATTTGATAGAGCTTTGGAAGACTTAAGCAGGAACAAAGCACCAGGCATAGATGATATACCGATTGAGTTGCTACGCTGCATAGGAGATGAAGGTCTGATCAGGTTATTTCACTTGGTGTGTAGGATTTATGAGACAGGTGAGGTACCCCCTGATTTCAAGAAGAATGTAATCATCCCTATACCAAAGAAAGTGGGAGCTGACAGATGTGAAGATTACCGTACAATCAGCTTGATAACTCATGCTTCAAAGATCCTGTCTAGAATAATTTACAAAAGGATTGAGAGCCAGATAGAAACGGAGTTGGGTGAAGACCAGTTTGGTTTCAGGAGAAATGTAGGAACAAGGGAAGCTGTACTAAGTCTTAGGCTGATTTTGGAAGGTAGAATAAGGAAAGATAAGAGAACGTGCATGGCTTTTGTAGACTTAGAAAAGGCTTTTGATAACGTTGATTGGACTAAATTGTTTGACATTTTGTAATCGATTGGAATCAAGTACAGGGATAGGAGGGTGATATACAATCTATACAGAAACCAGACAGCAGTCATTCGAGTTGAAGGATATGAGAGAGAAGCTGGTATTCAGAAAGGTGTAAGGCAAGGCTGCAACTTATCACCCATACTTTTCAATCTTTACATTGAACAAGCAATGAAGGAAATTGGAGAAAAATTTAAAGTGGGAGTGAAGATTCAAGGAGAAATAATTTCAACTCTGAGATTTGCTGATGACATCGTCATCTTCGCCGACAAGCCTGAAGATTTGAATCAGTTTTTGAATGGTATGGACTCCGTCTTACGGAAAGAATTCATGATGAAAATTAATTAATGTAAAACAAAAATACTGGAATGCAGCCGAAATAAATCAGAAACCTCTATGGAGATCAAATTGGCAGGTGAAAAGCTGAAGGAAGTAGGAGACTTCTGTTACTTAGGAAGCAGAATAACCAGTGATGGACGAAGCAAAGAGGATATAAAAAGTAGGTTGGCTCAGGCAAGAAAAGCATTTCTACAAAAAAGGAACCTGCTGACATCGAATATAGATTTAGGTATTAGGAAGTCATTTTTGAAAGCCTTTGTCTGGAGTGTGGCGCTCTATGGAAGTGAAACTTGGACTATTGGTGCAGCAGAAAAGAGGAGAATTGAAGCATTTGAAATGTGGTGTTACAGGAGAATGATGAAGATCAGATGGGTAGATAGGGTTACAAACAAAGAGGTATTAAGACGAGTGGGAGAGGAGAGATGTTTCTGGCGACTGCTAATGATGAGAAGAGATAGGTTGGTAGGACACATACTAAGACACACAGGAATAGCAAGCTTAGTTATGGAAGGAAGGGTCGAGGACAAGAACTGTAGGGGTAGACCAAGGTTAGAATATGTTAAACAGATTGCCTCGGATGTAGGGTGTGGTAGCTATGTAGAGATGAAACGATTAGCTCAGGACAGGGAGGCATGGAGAGCTGCATCAAACCAGTCAAAAGACTGAAGACTCAAACAACAACAATCACTCTCTTTAGCCTATTTTAATTTTATGAAATAAAATACGATTATGAGATCACCTTTTGTCCGTGTGTCTGTGTGTGCGTGTGTGTGTGATTCGTGTGTATGTCCCCCCTGATAACTTCTAAACGGCTGGAGTGATCTCAATGAGACTCGGTAAGATCTTAGCGCCATTCCGGCCGACCCCAATCGTGCCCTTAAAATGTTATTGTGTCTCACCAATCCAACATGGTGATGCGAAATATTTCACCAACATTCAGTATCTCCGAAACTATTACCGATATCACCCTGTACGGTAATAAAGGGCACTACTAGAAGTTGACCTATGAGACTTTCAAAAACCTGGTAATTACAAAACCAACATGGCGGCCAAGCAAAGTTGAGACTTTTAAATAGGCTTTTCTCGCGATTTAACCATCTGAGCGCAGTGAAATGTGGTACAGTAAATGATTATACATATTGTACAGTACCCCAGGGGTATGCACCCCTTGGAGACCATCCCCCCATTATCTATCTAAATCTCCTAACTGGCAACCCTTGTAAAGCCAGACCAACATCTATCAACACCGCAAGGACAGCTTGCCATTCTAGAAAGCGGCTCAATCCTTGCACAATTATTACACACAGCGACACATTATTAACTAGGGCAGCTATGCCATCACAATGCTGACAGCATAGCGCCGAAGAATATAAAAAGGGGTCCTAAGGAGGTCAGGGGATCTCTCGATTATCAGTCTTTCAACGTGACGGCCGGAGGCTACGCTGGTATCATCAGGTGAGTCAGCAAGTGTTCAGAATCCTATAACTTTGTAACCTTATTCCCAATTTGTATAGACAAGTTTGTACACATTGTAACATCACTACATCCCTTAAAAGGGACTCACATATCCATTATCACTGACCAATAAACACTTGGTCAGTACATACACCTGCATTACTGTTTACACGCTTCTTCACGCCCTAACTCCCTTCCTGAACTATCCGTCACTATTAGACGTGACTTACAGTAGCCAGCTACTTGCTAGTGCAAGCAACATCGTATTCCCGCACCGGCTTGCTTGCTAGAAGCGGCCCGCGCCTTATAGCTGACGAGTACAAGTCGATTATCTAACCAGCCAGCTGGACGCCCAGCACAGTGACCCTTGCATTGAGTTCCATCCCCTAAAACACTCCTACATTATTTATAGGAGCACCCCAACACTAAAACAACACTCTACACTGGTCAGCTTGCCCGACTACGGAAGCTACCCCCTTTTAGACATTTTCTTCTAAATCAACACAATAACTCTTCCGTTTTAGATCCTGCCACCCCCAAATAAGGGATCTAAAACAGATGGTGGAGGCCAGGTACTACGCACAGTAAAATAGGACTCAACCAACGAGCCCTCGTAGTAAAAACGGCCCGTACCGCACATAGCCAAGCGAGACTGAAAAAAATTTTTTTGACCTTATATTACGTCACACATTTTTTTCATATACATATAGGAGTTTGTATTATTACACCAACCCCCATTCGCCCCATAGTGTAAACGCGGTGGAAATTAGATGTCCACATTTAGAACTACACTAAGAGACTTTGCGCACCATATGTCGGCTAGTACGACTCCACTCTTGCCAAAGCTAAAAATTAGGAACAGTGACTTAATAACTGACCAGACTGCAGTACAACTTCTCAGGTACCTTGAATTCAAAACATCACAGATCCGTGCTCAACACCCTACCGCCGCAGCACAAGTTATACATTTTACACGGTCCCAGGCCAGTGAACACACACAGGAGTCACCAGTATCCAGCGCAAGTGAAGTAGATTGCCTGCCAACACTCCATCCCCTATTGTTTCAGCAACTGCAAATCACAGAGCAGAAAGCCAGTAACCTGCTCGAACGCATTACAGAGCTACTAGAGACAGACACTATCAAGTCCAATAATCACACGACAGAAGCAGTTCTTGACATCCACACTATTTTGGAAACAGTAAAACAGGATTTAGACAGGACCGTACACATAGTCAAATCCGCACAGTATGACAAGACACCATCCATCAGCACAGACATATCAGGTGACGAGCCACCTGGTAACATAACACAGGTGTCGTACACGGGAAGCGAGGCTAATTCCCCTCTAAACAGCCCAAACACCTCGGCACACGTCAGCGGTGTGAGCGGCACAAACAGACCAGAATCACTACACAGCCAACGAGACACAGCCGAGAACGAAATGAACAGACACACTGAGTACCCCATGATCCACCCCACAAAGTTCACGGGGGAAGGCCAGGATCCCGAGGAATACCTCAAGGCCTTCAATAGAACGGCCCGGATCAATGGTTGGAGCGAGGAAGTTAGGAAACGGCTCCTTCCTGCCTACCTCACAAAGTCGGCCATGACATGGTATGAGCTCCATGAGGACACACTAGAAGCTGCCACATGGGAGGAAACCGCTTTACTCTTGAAGGATGAGTTCCAGCTCATACCAGACGATGACGATCTCTATGACCAGATTAGACAGAGGTCACAAGGACCCAAAGAGAGCGCCCAGGCATACATCAACGTAAAATTGATAATGTGCGACAAGTACAATGCAGCCATGACAAATAAACAGAAAGTCAAGCTGTTAATGCAGGGCCTCAGACCAGCCATAGTGGAAAAGCTATGCATAATGAACAACCCCACGGTCCAACATATGTTGAATAACATGAAGACCATAGAGGAGGGGAGAAAGATCACGGAAAAGGCTACGGAAAAAGCCGTGGATCTTCACTTCCAAACTCAGAAAGACGACACTAACGACAAAATGGACGAATTAGTGGACAGAATGGAGAAACTGACCATAGCTGCCATCCAAGCAGGCGGGACACCGCTAAGGGATGAGCACAAAGGCACACAAGAACGCTATTATACTGAGAGGGACAGGGGGTACACAGAGAGGAGACGCTACGGGAGGGAGGAAAATTACTACCCTCCACAGCGGCCAACAACACCTCCCCCACAGGATAGGCCACACTACCCTCCTCGGTACTCACCGATATCATACACGGACACAGAGCCGACATACCCCTCACGGCGTTCACCATCCCCGTACACACGGGAGTACTACCCTGAGGAGTACGACCACGACATCCCCCGACGAAACAGCCCGCCACCAAATAGACAGTCCTACGCTGCCCCACAATACAGGGCAGACAGGGAGTATCGGGAGAACCCACCCCCACGCAGGCAAAGCTATACACCCCCACAATACAGGGGAAATAGGGACAGGCGAGGAAACCCACCCCCGACCAGACAGGAGTATGCAGCTACCCAATATAGGGAAAAGGGGAACCGACGGGAAAACCCGCTCCCCCAGCATCAGACATACACCCACCCTGACGGAAACAGGAAAACAGACCCCCGGGCAACAACAGACAGGGAAGAAAACCCACAAGGGGACGGGACAATGTCGATAAACACACGAAGGGTCCGGAACACTACCCCCTCCCCGACGAATACCCGAGGGAGTTCAGGGATGAGACACCCCACAGGACAGACAGGGGGGCAATACTCCCTACGCCTAGCCGCCCACCGCAGGCGGGGAGCTGGCGCAGCCACCCCGAGTGGGGGCGCACATACATTACAGGCAGGCGTACACCCACGTTTCAAGAAAACGCCTAGACGGGGAGGGTCGGCTAGCGGATGAAGCAGCTGATGTTCCTCCCCCAACACAACAACAGAAAGGCCCTTCCCCCAAGCAAACTCGCAAGAGTAAGGGAAAGAAGCAGCCAGCTAAAGCTAAGGCTGACGATCCGCCCCCGGACCGTTTCTAAACACACCCCGTGCAGGGAGACGGCAACTGTCTGTTTAGGGCCATGAGCTTCCTAATCCGGAATACCTAGGATTATCATGGGGACTATAGACAGAAAACGGTCAAACATATCCTGGCCAACTGGAAAGAGTACCGAGACTTTGTGTCGGACGAGCGGGAAAGCCCATTCCAGACCAGGGCGGATTACAGTAAATACATGGGTAAGGACGGCACCTATGCCAGTGCCGTAGAGGTGACCGCTCTCGGCAAAGTGCTGCAAGCCAACATACATGTATACACTGATGTGCACTCGCCTCCGCTATTTTCCACTGCGGGATTCGATAGGGACCTACATGTACTTTTTACAGGGAACCCTAAGGCGGGACATTATACACCCCTCATAATTACGCGCCAACAGCATGAGAACACACCCACACCCTCCAAACAGAAAGCCATACCCCCTACATCACAACGCAGGGTAGGAATTGACCACGCGCAGGCGCAGGACGCGAGCTCACTCGGCACTGGGAAGCCGGCAACAGGAGTCGAACTCGCGACCACCTGGAACAAGAAACAGGGTAAAAAGGGCAAACTCAGGGTCACGTTCGCAGACACACCTTCCCGAGAGGAAGGTAGCAACAACAACACAACTACACGAAGGCTGGGAGCGATTAATACATTAAACGTTCGCCAGCAAACTTCCATTCTAACGGCGAGGCCGACTAAGAGAGCTGGCAACGTATTGGGTGAGCGCACTTTGCTGACCGAGGCAAAGCACTCGGGACAGGAAGCAGGCCTAGAGGCTAAGCGTGCCCGATACGATAAGAGGCCCGCTCCATGCCTTCCCAGTACACATGTCACTCCGGTAACAACAACAACAACAACTACATACATCTTACACAACACATCGGTGCAGGGCAGTGGATTTCAGGTATCGGCCCTCACGATACACGCCACCATAAATGGCCACAAAGTGCAGGCCCTAATTGACACCGGGGCAGCAGTAAGTTGTGTTAATAGGAGACACGTTACCGAAGCCCAAATACACGGTGTCACGGGTGACATCCGGCTGGTAACGGCCAATGCTCAGACGCTAGAAAACGCGGGGGTGGCAAACATACATCTTAGGATAGACCATTTTGCCACAACGCACCCCATGTTCGTTATCGAACACCTTTCTGCGTCAGCCATAATTGGCATGGATTTTCTCGCTAAATATGAGGCTAGCATAAATTTCGCTAGTGGTCAGATGCTTTTAAAGCGCGACCAGAGGCTCACCACACATCCCATGATATACACCAAGAACAAAGATGGGATTCGAGCGGAGCGAGAAAATCACGAGCACCAGGCCTCTGCACTACATACTATCAGCCAACACACACACACACAGATAAGGCGGCCAACCAGAACCACAGGCAGGACCTGACTCCGGAGCAAAATAAAAGGCTCACGGAGCTCCTGGAGACCAACAGAGATATTTTTGCCCACTCAATGAAGGATCTCGCTGTGACAGACCTCATTGAACACCATGTCACACTCACTAGTGACCGGCCAGTACACCAGCCTCCCTTCAGAGTGAGCCAGAAGGAGAGACACGCCATCGATGCCCAGATCTCAGAGATGCTCGAGGCAGGGGTCATTGTTCCCGTTATTTCTAACTACAGCTCACCAGTTCTGCTGACCAAAAAAAAAGGACGGATCGCACAGGTTTTGTACTGACTACAGGAGGCTCAATAAGTTAGTCGAAAATGATAGTTATCCACTACCAAGGGCAGACACCTATTTGGACGCCCTTGGTGGAGCTAGCTGGTTCAGTTCGATGGATTGCTATAGTGGATTCTATTCAATCCCCGTCTATGAACCAGATAGGCACAAGCTGGCGTTCGTTACAGAGAACGGGCTATATACCTACACAAGGTTACCCATGGGCCTCCGTAACGCCAGCCAAACCTTCCAAAAGCTGGTGGATAAGACATTTTCAGGGCTCAAGTGGCGTTCCGTATTAGTATACGTGGACGATATAACAGTTTTCTCCAACACCTTCGACGAACATATCGTACATTTGGAGGAGGCTTTCGCAAGGATCAGAGAAGCTAAACTAAGGCTTAAACCTGCGAAATGTCAATTTGCCAGACAGCAAATTAACATATTGGGCCATATTGTCAACAGGGAGGGCATTATTCCCGACCCAGCTAAGACTGACGCAATAACGGGCATTCCCATGCCCACAAATTTGAAACAATTGCGCAGTTTTATGGGGCTGGCTTCATATTATCGCAAGTATATCTACAGGTTTGCACACATCGCCCATCCCCTAACTGAACTCACACGGGAAAAGACGCCCTTCAGCATCAAGCAGGAGCACATAAATGCCTTCAACACATTGAAGCAACTATTGACCTCACCACCATTACTGCAACACTTCCACAGTGATAGGCCCACATTTTTACACGTGGATGCCAGCCTGTATGGGCTGGGGGCGGCCCTATTGCAGGAAGACGCAGAAGGGCGCATACGGCCCGTCGCTTTCGCTAGCAGGAAGCTAACGGCCGTTGAGACTAGATACTCTGCCACAGAGCGGGAAATGCTGGCATTTTCATGGGGAGTGAACTATTTCAGGGTATACCTCTATGGTATCAAGTTCACGGTAGTGACTGACCACGCGAGCTTGCTTTTTTGGGACAAATTTAAAAACCCAAATTCGCGGCTCAACAGGTTTATATTCCGCCTGTATGAATATGATTTCGTGGTCAAACACAAGAAAGGCGCTACACACCTAGACGCAGATGGGTTGTCTCGGCTGCCAGTAGCCGATCCCCCGGATGACAGTAAGGACCACGACTGGGACGATATGCCCACTTTTGCCCTGACAATGATTAACATCAAACAGGAGCAAGAAAGTGATCCGTACTTGAAACAGATTCTATTGACACTAGAAAACTTGGATAAAGTGGACTCCAAGACAGCACGGCTGTCTAGGCGATTTTTCCTAGACAAAGACGGGGTACTGAAATTTAAGCCCACGGCCATGCACGATAACGCACCTATAGCGGTTCCGGAATCATTGAGAGAAAATATCATGATCGGATACCACAATAGCCCACTGGCAGGGGCACACTTAGGTACGCATAAAACATACCTTAGAATCCGTGACAAGTACTATTGGGTAAACATGAAGGCCGACATAGATACCTTTGTAAAGACATGTCACACTTGCCAACGATTCAAAACAAGACCTGGCAAGCCTCATGGACTACTCAACCCAATTCCCGTGGGAGAGTTATTTCACAGAGTCGGGATAGATGTGAAAGGCCCCATTACGACAAGTCAGAAAGGTAATAAATATATCCTGGTGGCCACCGAGTATCTCACACGATATATGATTACAAAGGCCGTTCCCAAAGCAGACACGAACAGCATAGCCGAATTTCTATTTGATATAGTTACACGATACGGCCTATTCCAAACCTTATTATCCGACAGAGGTACTATTTTCACCTCGAGAGTGCTCCAACAGTTTCTGGAGATACTCAGGATTAAGGCATACACTACCACGAGTTTTTCCCCGCAAACCAACGGACTCACGGAGAGTATGAACAAAATACTTGGAATAGCGCTGGCCAAATTTACAGAGGACGCAGGAACAGACTGGGATGAATACCTGCAAGCCATTACTTTTAGTTATAATACCTCTATATCCACGGCTGCGAAACACTCTCCACACTTCCTACTGCACGGATACACACCCAGAAGTCCCATAGACAATATATCAATATATGTATCCCACAGGACACTTACACGGACAACGCTGCCCGGCTAGAGCACTTACAAATAGCTCGAATGAATGCTAGGAAGAACATAGCCGCGGCTCAGAAGAAACAAAAAGAGCGGTACGATCGGAATAGGAAGACCGTGGAATACACACCCGGGCAATTGGTCATGGTCTCCAATTCTGCCCGTAAGAAAAACGTGTCCGAATTCCTCCTGCCACGCAAAGTCTGCAGGAAGGTATCTGACCTAAATTATATAGTCAGCGTGCGCCATGGGAGGAAACTCATTAAAGACATTATTCACGCCCGCCGTATGAAGGCATATCATACACGCCAAGCTCACACACCTACACGTACAGGCGGGCACACTACTAAAAGAAAAGGAAATGATCCCGCTGGCAGACGTGGAAAGAAGGCCAAGAAATAGCCTTCAAACCTCGCTGACCGCACCGGGATACGATCCTAACACTACCAAACTGTCCCGGAGACACAACCTGAATAGTGCCAGAAACAATTACTCTGGGTAAAAGACGGTCTCAAAACCCGCAACCTTCTGAGTACCAGGAACATAAGGTCGGGTAGCTATCCCGTTCTAGAATAGAAAAATAGGAGGCTAAAATAGATTGGGACAGTTCCACTAAAAGATGGTCATAAATGAAAAACAACAAAATCACCTCCGGCACATAGTCACCAAACACGCGACTAGCAGCCCGGAGACACTCGTGTATAACGACATTTTGAACAATGGATAGGAATATACTTGACCCACGTTACAAGTCAACACAACACTTGGGAACACAAAGGTAGTTAATAGAAGGTTCTTTTGCATTACGAAGAGCCTGCCCGCAATTACTAGAGACAGCAATCAAGTTCACACATACGCGTGGCGGGAACGTGAGAGTAAGCAAGTAACAAATGAAAGCCCACGACATCGTAATTCAACACTATCGCGTCAGCGATAACACACTCCTCAATGGGCAAAACTGGTCGGTACAGACGAACTAAGCCAACTCCTAGTGAATAGGAATAAACGCATCATTCACGTCCGATCCAAGGACCCTATAACTTTCAAAATTACACTACGAGGAGAGTTCAAAAATATACAAACTCCTCACAGTAATGCGTACATTCGTTTGCGCATAGCAAATACACAGTACATGTGCCATAATATATGCGGCACAGAGAGGGTCACACCAAGTCTTTGCAGGCAACCGGGTCCGAACCCATGACCACACAACACGCTCGTACCAAAAACTAACTAAACAACGGTATTTTTGGTACGGGAAACACAATCAAAATACATACAAGGAGCGCACAAAACATGAACAACGCAGACATAGTACACAGAGAATGACACGAGATCACGGGTTCCAATCCCAGTAAACATTACACACCAAGGAAAGCAATCATCCAGGCTTCCAACCACACCGAAATTGGCCCATACAGATACATGAACAGGGAATACCACATTTCCTCCCGCCAAAAACCGGGCATAAAATTTCAAAATACACCTGACATGGGAAATACATTTCCCAGACACAGCTAGGATAATTTCGTAAGACGAAAGTCTTATGAAATAAGGGCCACACAACACCACTAGCTAATTATGGCGGATTGCTACATTCGTCCGCCAGGAATTTAGAACAATAACAACATGGCATACGTGCAAGAAGGCACATGGCGACAGCTGACATACATAACGTCCGAGCCATTACACATACAAACTGCTGATGTGCAGATTTCGTCACATGGCAATATTGCTGGTGACAGACACTATTGTAGTATCGGCATTGACCATGACATTACAAGCATTAAGCAATCATAATGCCAACACATTTTTAACACTGCTAAAACATTTATGACATTTAGCAATAGACAAACGTGACAGACCGAAACTTATCGTGGACCCACAGGAGCACGTTCGCAAAGACGTTGACAGGCCACGGGCGCCTCCTGCCCATACACGCGATACATATTACGACTTAGCCTGTAACAGACCAACCGTCCGCGTGGTGTAGCAGAACATAGGCACACACACACGCGCTCACTAATTAGAAGCGAACACAGACAGGGGCTCTGAGGAAACAAGACCTCCCCCCCCAATAACTTCTTTTCGCGATTCTATTCCTAAAATAAATCATTCCAGGCGATTAGGACATGGCCAGTCGCACTACGACCACTGGCCACATTCACACTACAAATGGCAGACCAGATTAGATCGTGAAGCTTTACTATCCCAAGGCACGGATAGAAAGCCAACATGGACCAAGGGAGGATGACAGGAGAACAGGCTACCAGCGTACCACCTTACTCCCTTCCAATAACCTTCTCACGTCCAACATAACCAACGCAGACACATGAACACGACCAAAACAGCTACACTACATTACAGAGTATACACAAGGGGTTGATAGACTTCATGCTTCTAAAGAGAAGGCCTACTACGCCTTGGATCACGATGCTACCACCTGAGTATTAGGGGTGGGTCGGCAAACATTAAATAAGCATAATGCGCATCTCCAAATGAGAGATGAGGCCACAATTATATATATTAACCATTTTTGTTAATTAAATACTCCCGCATGACAGGAATATATTAGTATTATGCCTCAACCTACACCTATCCGTACATGAGTGCAGACGCCTCATATCCAGATACATGCATGAGTATCCCATCCATTTACCGGGGATATTACTATCAAACCTGCATGGAATTTTCATATTTTTGCAATCCCGGGAATAACCTGCCCCAGTCCACTCATTGTAGGCGAAATCCTAGTAGCATTACCGGCTCAAGGCCACCATTTATTTTAGCCCAAAGATGCATAACCTCGCCCTACCATGCTTTCAACCCACTCTACAAATAACTACCCCCAGATCCTAATAACAGGGTGCCTGACGTCATAGACCCTACTAACACCTCCATTAAGGTAAAAAGAGCATTATTGCTGGAAAGCTGACGTAGCAATAGTAGACCAGAAGTAGTCTATGTACTTAGAAGCTATACAACCCCACAACACTGGAAATATTTTACATTTTACACAAAGATTAAACTATTTACACAGGTTACGCCCATATTTTTTTTTTACAAAGGAATCTGAAACACTCTGATTGATGATAACGGCATAAGCCAAAGGCCAAAAGCACCACACTTTGAGAGCGGGTAAGGCGATGTTGAGCCTACCCTAGTTCACTTAACGACCCGACCAAACAGACGAACCACGTAAGGTTAAGGCACTCGCGGCCTGGCCGGGCAAGCTCTGGAATCCTAGGTGCGCGTAAACTGCCCCTGGGAGGAAGGGATGCTACACCCACTCTGTGCCACGGTCATCGAAGCCAAGACCTGCAGGGAAGACTTTCTGAGGATGGTGGGAGAAATAGCTCACTCCGCGCCGAACTCAGGGGACGACCCTAGAGACGACCCAACCTATGACTAGACTTCTAGTTAAATTTAAGTTAAGTAGGGCTTCTATAGCGGAAAGCAAGGCTCCTGTGCGTTGGAGTGAAATATTACTGCGGCCGATAAAGGCGAAATGAAATATTAATGCGAAAAGCATATTACTGCGGCCGATAAAGGCGAAATGAAATATTAATGCGAAAAGCATACTACTGCGGCCGATAAAGGCGAATATTACTGCGAAAAGCAGACTACGATTGCCAATGAAGGCGAAGATAATATTATGCCATTGGACGATGTCCAATGCCCACCTAAATGGCGACGCATCGGGCAACCTGAGGGCATTAAATAGACATGCAACGAGCTGTCTACAGGGGTTACAGTGGGCAGACCCAACTATGACAAAATATCGACAACAATGGCAACGAGCAGGATGGTACAGCAGGCGAAACGGTTTGCTCAGGGGCACCGTAAGCCGCCTGCGACTAGGTTAATACTAGTTGATAAACGTCGACATCTGAATTAAGGGAACGGAATCCAGCGACCCTAGAGACAACCGGTGTTTCTAGGACTCGTGCGGGTGGTGTCCTGAGGAAGTAAGTTGCCTCAGGCGATCGTTCTGGTCGAAATTTTAGCTGTAAGACGGTTGCATTTGACACGCAACCTAGGATTAAGCAAATTTACTACCGCTGTCGTCAGGTAGTGGCACAGCACATTTCGGCAATAGAATAAGGCCATCCATTCGGTTTAATAGTAGTAGCCATTTTTTTTTATTTTTCAATCATAAGTAAGATAGATAGTGTTAAGTAACGCCGTTCGGCACCTGATGACCGCCAAACCCGTCATCAGGGTAAGTCCGACAATACACTATAATATAGGATAATATTATAATATAGTAAAATAGGTATAATCAAAGTGGAATATATCGGCACCCGGTAACCACAATTCAGCTACCGGGGTAAGACCGACTACACATTAAGATAACACATTATAATACAATAGATTAAGATAGGACAACACTAGGCTAAGATAGGTTAACATAGGCTAACCTAGGAGTAAGTTAGACTTCAGTGGCGCCACACTTAATTCTATAAATTAAGCGCTGCCACGAAAATGTCATATATAATATATTTTAATGTATTGTCATGTATTGCTAACAACTAATCCGTTTTCCCAAACACAGGAAACCCAGGGAGCAACGCGTCCACGGATATACACAACAGAAAAAGAGTTGCCATTAATACATTTTTTTTACATATAGCAAGGAGCATGAGCATGTCTATTGTAAATATATTTCCCACACCAAATTACACATACCCTTATCTCTGTCACACAAACACACTACTCCTCATCATTTTTCAGTCGCGCCAATAAGGTGACGGCACCGCGATCAGCGACGTAAGGTGACGTGGGGCACCGAGCGACGCTGACGCAAACACACGTATGAATACGCTTCAATAATAAGCAATATACGGTAGCCAGGGGCGGTGCAGAGATTGTGAGCACCTACCCTCGCTGCCAAGGCGAATTTTTCCACCCACGGGGAAAGTTTGCGACAGGCAAGGTTAACGGCATGACCACTAACATACAACCATAGGTGAGAGGTACCTACAGCTCAGCGAATAGCAAAATGAAGGGAGAATGAGTCAACAGAGGAGAGCGCTACAGAAGGCCTAGAGAATGAGACGAGGTACCAGGCTCATGAGCAAACCGGTCTAGCAATAAGATTGTTATTTTATGTTATATCATGCTTGTAAATTAAATGTAAACCCAAAGCGTACACAAATATATATTAATGCTCAAGTGTACGCCTATGCACGTAAACTTACAATATGTCACGCCATTCAACACTGCCATAATGGCAACACTGAATACACGGTTTTGTTTTTTCCTTTCTACACTACTAACGCCCAAATTTGTCAGGGTGTTCCGTTTTATCCCAAACCAATAAACACACTTTGAATATTTCCCTTAAATTATACCCTGGAACACCCATTTTTCTATTTTCTTCTACCTTTCTTATTGCAGGGAGCACTTTTTCCCTAAGATAGGGCGGACGACGCAATCATCCGTTCGGCCCTGGGTTTTTTCCTCCCTGCACAACAATGTACCATCAGTACCATGTATTTTTTTTCTCTCCATCACACTTCAAAGATGCCAATGTCAATTTCTGTTGCAATGTTTTTTATGCAAATGTCAATTTCTGTTACAATATTTTTATGCCAATGGCAATGTTATGTATATATGTATATCCCATAACCCTCCCCTCTGAACACGACCTGATCTCCCGCACACACATCAACGCGACATCACGACGACGAGGAAGACATCTACAGAAGATACGAGGGGACTTCAAAAACAACCACATCGACTACATCCATAACATCAACATCCCAACCCCAAGTTCCGTTCCCGTTCGCGGGGACGCGAACTAAATAGGGCAAGAGGCTTGTACAGTACCCCAGGGGTATGCACCCCTTGGAGACCATCCCCCCATTATCTATCTAAATCTCCTAACTGGCAACCCTTGTAAAGCCAGACCAACATCTATCAACACCGCAAGGACAGCTTGCCATTCTAGAAAGCGTCTCAATCCTTGCACAATTATTACACACAGCGACACATTATTAACTAGGGCAGCTATGCCATCACAATGCTGACAGCATAGCGCCGAAGAATATAAAAAGGGGTCCTAAGGAGGTCAGGGGATCTCTCGATTATCAGTCTTTCAACGTGACGGCCGGAGGCTACGCTGGTATCATCAGGTGAGTCAGCAAGTGTTCAGAATCCTATAACTTTGTAACCTTACTCCCAATTTGTATAGACAAGTTTGTACACATTGTAACATCACTACATCCCTTAAAAGGGACTCACATATCCATTATCACTGACCAATAAACACTTGGTCAGTACATACACCTGCATTACTGTTTACACGCTTCTTCACGCCCTAACTCTCTTCCTGAACTATCCGTCACTATTAGACGTGACTTACAGTAGCCAGCTACTTGCTAGTGCAAGCAACATCGTATTCCCGCACCGGCTTGCTTGCTAGAAGCGGCCCGCGCCATATAGCTGACGAGTACAAGTCGATTATCTAACCAGTCAGCTGGACGCCCAGCACAGTGACCCTTGCATTGAGTTCCATCCCCTAAAACACTCCTACATTATTTAGAGGAGCACCCCAACACTAAAACAACACTCTACACTGGTCAGCTTGCCCGACTACGGAAGCTACCCCCTTTTAGACATTTTCTTCTAAATCAACACAATAACTCTTCCGTTTTAGATCCTGCCACCCCCAAATAAGGGATCTAAAACAATATTGTAATGCATTGGCACCTAATTTAGTTCAATTGTTTACATAACCTCAAGATAGCGGCTGTGCGAAATTTAAAAGTTAAGTATTTATTTCTTGTGTCGTAATCATGCATGAAAATATGCTGTATAGTTCTTCACGGAACTACTTGTTCACAATTAAATGACGCAATGCGTTGCATCACCGGGACCGTGAAATGACTTGGGACGTTTTTGAAATCACCGTTTCAATTATTAGTGTGTTGGATAAATGTGTAGGTTATTTGTTTACAAACGCTCAAACGTTCACCGCTAGGTGTCGGTGACAGTGGCATTTCTGGTAGCCATAGTTGGAACTACTTGAAATTGAACTTGATGGGCGGTCCACGGGCGTTAAATTAAAATACCCCGCTATGGTCGTTGGCTGCAATCTAAATATAAAAGGAACCATGACAAGGTGACTAACATTCGTGACTGTAACCATAGAGTTCTTCGTTCGATTCCTGGCTCCGCCATGAAATTTAATAATTGTCTGAGAGCTGAAACGGTGTTCACCCAACGTCATTAGGTAGAGGTTAGTTAGTTAGTATTATTTTATGGAATGGAACATCGAAGTCATTCCCCAACGTCCTACCCATGGCTGCAAATCATGTACTGCTAGGAAAACAGATTGAGACAAATTGGACGTCTTCGAAATAAAGAGTGATGCGGCGAGTCATGTACCCATAAAAGACTTGCGACAGAGGACGAAGAAGGAGCTTTGTAGTGCGATGGGCGGATATCGGATTTCAAACATCTTGAGAAATAGACGGGTCCAATAGGCTAGTCGTGTTGCATGGACGACTAAAAAGGCAATGCCCAGTGCTGTGATGGAGGGGTGAATGCCAAAAAAAAAACGTCCTGTAGATAGAGAAGGCTCCGATGGCGCGACGAGCTGTAAGAAGACTTGAATTAGTTGGGTGCCACTGTAGACTATATGAGAGAATCGATAGATCATCAGAGAAGAAGGAAACTAGTTAAGGAAATGCGCGGTGTTGATGAACGGTGATCAATGGATGAATAAATGAATTAATGCATTAATTTAGATCGTAGACTTTTGCGGCCGGTGTCTATTTTATCATCTAGGCTTACAGGATGGAATCGCGTCATGTATCGGTGATTGTTTCCCGACGTTTCGGCTGTCATTGAAGTAGCCTTAATCATGGGTAGGTACGAGTTGGTTTCCGTACTCAAACTAACGGTTATTGCTTGCCAGACTTGTCTGCTTGCCCTTAATTGATGTGCTCCCTGATTGGTCCGAGCCACTGCCAGTCGCATGCTAGGAGAACTTTCCAAGTGTTGCTAAGTCTGAAATCATCTTCGCGATTGAAATTATTGGGATGCTTCACGACCTATATTGCCTCTCTAATTAACCTGTTTTGATATCCAAGAATTTTAGCAACAGTTTCAGCCTTATCTAATTTGATTGCTGCTGCAATGACAGCCGAAACGTTGGGAAGGAATCACCGATCCTCGACGTGGCTCCATCCTGTAAGCCTAGATTATAAATGCATTAATTAATTAGTGAAACACCTGAATGAATGAATGAATATAATCTTTACTTTCCAGCAGACAACTCATAAATATACATAAAAATGCATGATTTTAATAGCAGTACGACTATTGAAGACGCATATCGTACAACATTATCAGAGACAATTGTCAGTCGAAAGTACTGTACATCTATGAAGCTCGAAGCAATTCTTTCAACCATGTAATAATGCTCTAAGGGTTGATGGTTGAAGTATCTAATTTCATGTGGATAAAAGCCCACATCAGACGAACTATTCTGATGTTAACATTTTCATTTCACTTTCATGTTTATCGATTTATTACGTCCTGTTTAATTCTAATATACCATATCCTGTGCCAGTTTTTATATTAAAACATTTCTGCTCCAAAGGTAGGATCACTACAGGGAAGTTTGTAAAGGATTGAAGGATGCTGTGTTTTCAACAACTTTGCAGAATGATTTACGGGTTGATGTATACCCCGTTCCTGCCCTATGACCGGAAATAAATTTCTTGTCAGAGCCTTGAAACGAGCGCGGACCTTCGGGTCGACAGCCAAGAATGCTAGTCGCAAAACCACGAGGAAGACAAACGTTGCTCTCAGGTGCTCCATTGCGATTATTAATATTCTGATCCATACTAATTGATTTTACTAACCATTCTAATTTGGATAGATAATTGGATAGAGTTATTGAGAAATTGTTGTTGTTCATTTATTATACGGGCTTGGAACATCTCGGTCATCAGCCCCGTGTAGTTAGGTAAGTGTTGAATTTGTCTGATAACCTATGGTTCTGTGTTGGGAACACCCAGTATGCTATCCTTAAACTGTAAGGTATTGACACTGTGAGTTGTTTCTCTCATCTGGTGTGACGTAGTCCAATCAAGGGGTGGTTCTCGAGCATGTTTGTATAAAGAGAAGAGACTAAGCACGAGGAAAGCTAATTACAGACGCGTCTCCTAACGACCCTTGCTACAGCACTGCCTGCCTAATTCTAGTTTCAAGTTCTCATTACCTTGCACGATGTAAAGACCGCATATGTTACAATGGGGCAGCTATGGTTCTTGAAAACGTACCAAAAGAGATGATGATGCACATTATGATGATAATTGTTGTTTTAAGGGGCCTAATATCGACGTTATCGGCCCCTATAGTTTGATTAGAAATACAAATGATAAAGAAATATTCACTAGAATTAAACGTAACTACAACAAACTTACTGGCTAGAAGAAGGAAAGGACAAAAAAGAAGGAATAACGGTAATAAAAGACTGGGGAAATAAATGCTCTCACCTCTCTAAGAATGAGATTTGAAAGACTTGGCAGAAAGGAGAGCCAACAAACACAGATAGGATGAGGGAAAAGGAGAGGGTCCGCCCCAGAGTCACTAGAGAAAGACGAAATACCAGACCGTCCTCAGGCATCATTCTGGGTTGGCAACTCCGACTGGATTAAGAGCTTTAGTTTTGTGAAGCATGCACCTTTGCGTTTGTCATATCCTATATTATTATTATTGTTATAATAGCATGCAATGGACACTGACTATTCCTCCAAGTAATTGAATACAAAAATAATTATTTTTGTTACTAATACGCGACAAAGATTAACTGTTTGTATTGCCAGCATGTTATCTACCTACATAGTGCATCATTAAAAATACTTAGTTAATAATAGTTATTTAACACATATCATTATAACAATGTTTTTTCATTTTAAATAATCTTCTTCTTCTTCCTTCGTTACGGCCAACTAAGGACCACGTCATGACAACTGTTTTTTCTGAATTTTAATGTTGGCCCAGTACTCCTTCATTCGCAATCGATGTTGCACCATTCTCTCTGTCGTCCACGCCTTCCCGGGTTTTAACTTCGGCTTAGGCCTAAGTTGAAATTATGTTTTCTCGAAAGAGATCAGGAGGCCCCCGCCTTTGCAGATTGTGTTTGAAGCTGGTTGATCTGTTTCCTGGCCGTATCCAACGAATCCGCAAAAACCGCAAGGTCATCTGCAAAGTCTAGACAGTCAATTGATAGGTTCTTATTCTTGTGACCAAGTCTGATTCCATTTTGGACTCCTTCATCATCCATTGTTTTCCGCCACTCCCGGATAACTTTCTCAAGTACGCAGTTGAATAGTAGAGGCGAGAGACCATCTCCCTGTCGAACTCCTGTCCTTATCTCGAAGGCATTGGAAATCTCGCCTCTAAACTTAACTTTTGTAGTGGTTTGGTGAGAGTCTGTTAGATAATAATAATAATAATAATAATAATAGTAATAATAATAATAATAATAATAATATAAGTAATAATACTGTTGCGTAAATTTTCTCGACGAATTGTATTCCTTATATAGCTTTGGGGCTATTAGGTCGAGTAGTATTTTAAAAGCCGACGTTTCGAGACCCTTGTCCCTTTATCATGATTTGTCAAGAAAGAAAGAAAGAAAGAGTAAACAATGGCATAGCCTCCATAGATAAATGGCATAAGATAGGAAGCCATGTCAAAAAAATAGTTACTCCATGACCTGCTGAGACCAAGCGAATTTTAGTAATGAAACTATAGAGGGCAGTCATGATTTACGTAAGGGATAAACAACACCTCTATTAAAGGTCTGTAATTGTTTATTTCTTTCAATCGCTTCCTGAAAAATACGAGTTGTGAAATGTTTCTCCATGCAGATAACAGAAGTTTCACCAAAATTAATTCGATGGTCATTCTGTGCGGCATGTTCAGCTACCACAGACTTCTCTGGTTGGCAAAGACGTAAAGGCCTACGATGTTCATTGAACCTTGTTGTGATGTTCCTAAATGTCTGTCCGATATATTCGTAACCACAGGAACATGGAATCTCATATACTCCAGCACAGTTAAGACCAACTGTATCCTTGACTGATCGCAAGGATTTGCCCACGTCGAAATTAGGGTTGAATATGGTTTTGATATTGTGTCTTCTTAGAATATTGCTAATCCTGTCCGTGACAGATTGCACGTATGCCAGATAGGCCAATTTCGCAGGTGAAGCATTCTGCGATAACCTGCCTTTCGGTTTAGGATGTACACTTCATTAATCTGTCTCATCGAGTGGCCATTCTTCTGGAAATTATCGGCCAGAAACACAAGTTCACCGTCTGACTTATCATTTTCACACACCTTTCTGTTAACAAGAGTGTTAAGGGCAGTTTATGACAAGGATGGTGGTGAGAGGACCTACGAAGATAACGATTTGTATGGGTGGGTTTACGATAAACAGTGTGTCCCAGGCTGCCGTCATCATTCTTTGAAACAAAGACACCCAGAAATGACAGGCAACCTTCACGTTCCGTTTCCATAAAAAATATTAATAATTAGGGCACGGATTTTTAGGCACATAAATATTTTTTATGTAATTACATATTTGAAGCATTTTTATAAATACATAAATTCCTGGATTTAACTTATTAACACATAAAAATACAAAATATTTACATTAAAAAATCAGTATGCTAGATCATTCAGTTTATTGCATACTTGTTCTGTGTTACTTCAATAGGGAAGAACATGTGAGCTATCTAATCTTCATGCAGAGCGTATGTCAGCTTGCAACTGTGTTATTCTTAACGTGTCGCCCCGTACCACTGACTGTGGAAGCCGGGAATTTCCTTGTCCATAGCCATATTGCACCACGTGCTAGACCCCGAGCTACCTGGAACCAGTGCCACTCACATGCAGTTCATTTCTGGCACTGTGAAGTGTAAGGCAGTTCTACGATGCCTAAAATAAAAGTAACTACAAGTTATCGCCTGCAGCAGTATGTTGCAGAATTTACAGATAATTTTACTTCTGATGGGGGCGTGCTGTTCTGCCAACCATGTGGGAAAGCAATCTCAAGCTACACAACACCTCACGAGCAAGAGACATATTGCCGCAATTTCGCGCCTTCAGAAGAAGTGTTTCGCGATAATCGTCGGTCATTTGTCATGGACAACCTGAAGATGTACTCGTTGTGTATTGTAATTCTTCAGTAGTCAGTGAGGCTTAGAGTAAATTGCATTCGTGGGTACTGCATATTATTTATATTCACATTAATAAACTAAATAATTAAATATTTTTACTTTTTGTTACATATTTCAGGTATTTTTAATACATAAAAATACATATTTCCCCTATTTTAGCACCTAAAAATACGAGCCCTAATAATCATAATAATAATAATAATAGTAATGATAATAATAATCCCCTGTTGAAGAGATTTTGGAAGAAGAAAAACACACCATGAATTAAATAAGTTATATTGTGCTCCACAGATAGAGACAGAGAGGGGAAAAAACACTGATAGTCAGTCTGAAAGACTAGACTTTATATCATTTTAAATGCTAAAAATGCTACAAATGCGGCGTGAACTCAAAGTCCGTTAGCAAATACAAAAATAAAATAAAATAAAAAAGCAAGTGCAAACCAAGGTCAAAGGAGGTAGCTGGCTGGATGACGTCATGCTCACCGCAGCGCGCGGGGAAAGGAAGGAGCTCAAGCAGCACTATGACGTCACACACCTCAGTGCATTCTCGGTACATTTCCTCACTTCACCGTAACGTATCGCCAGACCCCAGCGAAGTCGACATAATCATTTAAAATGATAAAAATAATAATAATTATGTTTGCGTCTTATTTGCAAATCAAAATTAACAACAATTCCTATAGTAGGCTATGCTTCCTGAGTTCAGCAAAATTAAATTTAACAACAAAACCACACTTATGTTGGTGGTGGTGATTGTTTTGTTAAGGAGAACCTGATCATTCTTTCATAGAACGCTCAAATATCAACAGTGTGTTTCTTGGGAGCTAATCGTTTATGCTTGGTAATGTTTGTCATGATGATACACTTACATACCTGTTATCTGCTGGCGACATTATCATTGTTCACTTTTGATAGAGCCTGATTTTTTTCCCTTGTACCCTTGTGCAAAATTTTCTTTCATCTCCTTTCCCCCGACTTGAGAAGGCTTAGGTGACACGCAGTTGGTGGTTCACAGCTTAAGCTATTATCTAAGGACTTCAATGCGATAATGCGAATGTGCGAAACTCATCTTCCTGACTCAGCTATGTCGCAAACAAACTTCTTAGAACTCCCAAGTTCATATTAACTTCACTGTTCCACGGATGCTAATGAAACAAGGTTTGCTAATTCTGACAGCATAGTCAAAGCCTCCCGCCAATCTCGCGAGCCTTAACTGCTTTAATCTTTTATATCTATCATCTTCCCCTGAAGTCAGTATCTGGTATGGTTTCAGAAAAAGATTTTGGTTAGTGCTCGTATCACATCAATGTTCCCGTCTAGCTGATGGTTTCTTCCTAAAGGCTCACATCAGTAGGAGATAATGATTTCAAGGTGTCTTTATGTCTTAACTTGGTTGTTTAATCCCTTAGGGGGTTTTCAACATCATGTAGCTCCGTGTACTTGGGTGTGAGTAGAATTTGTCGGATATCCTATGCCACTTTTGATATATGTTATAGTGTGTGTATTTATAATTGAGGTAGGATTTCGGTAGAAAGCAATCATGGCTTTAAGTTAGGCACCATCCCAGCATTTGACTGAAGTAGAAGTGGGATACCACCGAAAACTACTTTCATGATAGCTGATGTGGGAATCCAATCAGCATCTTCTCAGTTTTGCCATAAGTTAAGAGGCTTAGGGTACAACGTTTCAGCCTTCCATGTCTTAACTACATAACTAGTTCTATTTTTGTTGTTTAGTTAATGGGGCGTGGACATCGTGGTAATATAGCCCCGTGTGCTTGGGTGTGTGTACATACCAGGTGAATCAGCTGCTCCTAATAATATTGTTTTAAGCAGCCCAACGAACATGTGTTGTCATGAAGGTTGATAATATTTCTTTACAGGGTCTTTCATATAAAGTAAGAACGGCAAGCGGCAGTTTTGTTATTCGCTGCTGCGGTGGCCTTGGCCGAGCTTGTGGCGCGCCATGGCCCCCTGTTGTACTATTGAAAGCGCTGTTTTTTTTTTCAAGTTCCGGTGGACTGTATAAAAATAACAGATTGACATACCAAACTGAATTTACTACTAAATGTTCGCTTGTTTTATTCTTATGTCTCAACATAATTGCCAAAATGATTTAAACATTTATTGTATCGTTACACCAGCTTTACAAAGCCCTCGTCAAAAAAATCTGCCGCCACTGAGGTGGGTACGTCTGGGACAGCCTCCTGAAATTTTTCATTCAGTGCTGAATTATTTTCACCTTTTTCGAGAATTGAAGGTATGGTTGGGCTGCAACGCCTCGCCAAAATGAAAACACTTCAAGAGACTGTCCAGACGTACACACCTCAGTGGCGGCAGAATTTTTGCCGAGGGCTTTGGAAAGCTGGTGTAACGTTACGACAAATGTTTAAATCGTTTTGGCGATTATGTTGAGACATACGAATAAAACAAGCAAACATTTAGTAGTAAAATCAGTTTGGTATGTTAAACTTTTATTTTTATACAGTCCATCGGAACTTGAAAAAAAAACAGCCCTCGTATATACTATGCGCGCACTTTCAATAGTACAGCAGGGGGCCATGGCGCGCCACAAGCTAGGCCAATGCCACTGCAGCAGCGAATAACAAAACTGCCGCTTGCCATTCTTACTTTATATGAAAGACCCTGTACTTGCATCCCGTATGGTACCAACGCGCTGCAAGCATATCCCGCAAACAATACTGAACACCATGATTTTTCCCTCGTATTCGTGTGTTGTCACATCGAGGGGAAACTACGGAAATCTACTTCCAGGATGACTGAGGTAGAAATTTAACCCACCTCCTCCCAGTTTTTTCTCACGAGGCTGAGTATAACCCGTTACAGCCCTCAGACCAGAATTGAGTTTCTTGGCGAAGCAGGGGATCTAACTTGGACCACCGAGACCACCAACCATGCAAGCCGCTACATTACGAGGTGGTCTTACACTACTTTAGTACTATCAATACAAACGTAGCTTTTTCAGGACTACTATAAAGTAACGGATACATGTAGAGATTTGACATGTTATGAATGAACTAGCAACCCACCCCGTCTTCGCCCGGCATCTTCAATGGTTTACCCAGCGTGAGCTTAAAACGCGAACTGACGGCTCGGCCCTGACGCAATTCAGAAAGACCGAGGTGAACAGCAAAATTCCAAACACATATACTCTTCTCTGAAGTCTTAACTCGACACGACTCGACAGTTTGAAGCTAGCCGAAGCTGAGGTCATAGGCTCGTAATCTCGCTCCGAAGTTAGTAATTTAAATTTCCACTTAATTGAGATTGTTGGAAGAAATGAAAACTTAAAAACCCTTATAGTGTGCGATGTATTATAGATAGAGATATGCTGTCCCGGACTTTTTTGCAGAACATTTCAGGTTGAACAATTCTTACACTCATAGTATATATATTTTTAACGGTTTACACTGCGCAAGATTAAAATGCGCATGGACAGCAGGTCTTTCTTTGACTCGATTCACTGAAATCGTCGCTACTCAGCTTCCTTTGGTCATAAATGAATGTTCTTCTACAGAAATCTTCCTTCAAAATTATTTACAGATTGGTGAAAACCGCATCTAAATCCATCCAGTAATTCTTGTTTATATTGCTGTACATTGGTGTTATATACAGTAAATATCTGCTGAAACTAGAAAAAACCTCAAAGGACTGGATCTGATGATGTTCGCGGTGCAACCGGAACATGTAATCCAATTTACGCCATTTTTCATAAGTGTATTGAAAGTACATAAGTAATTTATGCAAAACATTTTCGAATTAGTAGATACGATTATATAAATGCTTTTCCACTCCCAATTTAATTTATTTCCGACTGACTAAACGGCACTGCACAAAGAACAAACTTTACTCAAGATGTCCTACTCATTCGATATCGAAATGCTTTGGCACACATACTGTATTATTTCACGTGATAAAATACTGTAGATTTTTTCCGTGATATTCTGGTGGTACACAACTATTTTATTCTAGGTATCCTACACTGCATAGTCAGTAATACACTGATTTAATTTTTGTTCATTTATTTACCTCACACTGCGATCCTTTTTTGTTCTTCGAGTTAACATTCCAAGCTCGTCAAACTTAACATCTCCTGAGAATCGTGGCTATCTTCAGACTGTTCTATATTCTTATTTGGCTTTTAAGAATTAAATTATTTCAGGCAAACTTCTTATCCGAGGTTGAGTGTATCTTGTTCTAAGCCTCAGACCTAAATTAAATTTGTTGCCAAAGCCCGGCCATTAAGGGTGACCGCCTGGAATGCTAGCCATTTCACCACGAGGTGGCATATTTAATTTCCAGATTCAGAAAACTTGATGCAATCACTTCGTTCCTAAAATGCTTCTGAAGTAAGTATTACACTGCTGATATTGAGCCTTCATAGAAACTTGCTCCAAAATAATCGAAATAACTGCAAGTCGTTTGTGCTGAGAACTGCCTCTCTCACAGGCCGTCAGACCAACAGGTTATCGAATTGTTAATGAGACCTCTCCACCTCTCAACTAGGATGTTCTGTAACATGAAATGTGAGCGACAAGCAGAATTGGACAAATTAGAATTCGTTAACACTGTGTGCACTAGTGTGTATTCGAATTGTAGGGCAGACGTGTTATTTGAGTTTTCAGTCTTTTGACTGGATTGATGCAGCCTTTCATGCCTCTCTATCCCTTTTCTTTCGGGGGGGGGGGGCGAAAGAATACCCGCACCCCCCGCGTGGCAGCCGACCTTTACTACTGCTGCCTCGGACATGCAATTAAACTACGATAATAGAAGAGAAAGCATAGGGGTTTGGGTATGATAGCCGTTTGGTGAGGCTACCTCTGCCTTTCCCAGTACTATGTACTCTACCAGGCATCTTGAAGCGGGATTGGGGAAAATAAGCGGGTTAGGTCGAAGCGTAGGGCCAGGGGAAAACCGCATAGGCAGAAAGGAAAGATTTGCCTACACGTAAGTAAAATTTCCGGCTTAAATTATTATCAAATTATATAATAACTATAAAATGTTCAATTTTTTCGATAATCTAAAAGCAGATTACATATAACGAACAGACTCAAACTCTGCAATTTAGATTAAACTCAAACTTCTCTACATAGATTTAAACAAGCCACCCATTAAATTAACGATAACAAAGGAATGTTTTCATCATTATTTGAAACAAAATTATGCATCTACGTAAACATAAGCAGCATGATTTACTAATACTTCACGATCGGGCTCACCACGGCGTAGCAAAGGGCACGGAAACAAGAATGACTCATACTCACGCAACTGGTGGGGAGAGTGGAGGCAATTGCGACGCGTACGCCGTTCATGGAAAAACCAAGTATGGGTGGGAAAAAATATTTCCTCTTAATCTCACAGATTATGTGCGCCCGACGGAGGCTTAAAGTTCCAGTTGATGCATGTCAACTCAGGTATTTTGTGTCCTATATTTTTCAATGATATTAGGTTGTGGTGTTTTAGTAAACAATTTCTTTAGCGTAGTAGACCTTCATTATGAAACATTTAATTCAGAATTTATATTATTTCTATCAATAGGCCATATTGCATGCAACTTACTCAAACTAGGAAAATACAGGTCCGGCACGAGAGGTGAGCAGCCATCATGTCGTGTGACCGAGACGGCTGAGCTCTTTATATCACTGCTACAATGTAATATTATTATTTAAAATTATAATAACCAACAGGTCACGTCCATTATGATAGTTTTAACCACTCTCGGTTCGATAATTGCAACTGATGGGTCCTAAGATAAGGATTAATACAATGCTTGCATGATTCACAGGGATACCGTCTTGAAATGGCCTTGTAGTTAGGTCGTAAGACGCCTATTCTCATAGAAAGGTATATTTTATTAAATGTGGTGGAGATCCAACGATTAGTTTAAATGGTACTATGATTTTAAGTTTTGATCATTTGAGTGGCCGCCATTTAGTTTTGGTTAAGATGGTGTCCATATATAAATTATGACTCTGAGGTGCCCTTTGATAGTGATACATCTGTACCAAATTGGGTTGAATTCGGTTTCGTCAAGTTCGAATTCATAGAACGGCGAGGAGGGGGGGGGGGAGGGGTAGGGGAGGGGAGGAGGGTAGACATACACACACAGACAAGGTTTGGCCCGTGTAGATTTCTTTAGCCTACTTTTCTTATTCTTTGCAAACATCGAAAGTAGGATAACTACCATGAAGAGTACGCTATATGGTGATAACATATTCTATGTGGCATCATTCTTTTCCACCAACAGCACATTACCCTACCTAAACAAACAAATCCAAGTCGAGGAAATGGTATTTGCTTAGATGATACGCAGCTTATCTCTAACGAACAGCTCACCATACTGTGTCTTCCCCTAGCGAGCAAATTTAGTCCTGAGTACCTGTTCTCTGTTAGAACGTGACACGACTCGGAATTCTCCGTAATTCAACATAAACAAATGCCTCTGAGAGTCAGCAGTCTGACTTGTAGCAGTCGCTGTTGCATGCACGGAACTCACTCGTCCTCTCTAGTGGTTCGCAGTTCAGAGAATGACCAACATATTTAAGAATGTCAGACTAAATAAAGTGAAATACTGTGATATTTGGATGAAGCCTCCGTGGCTTATGGCGGCAGCACGCCGGCCTCTCACCGCTGGGTCCGTGTTTCAAATCCCGGTCACTCCATGTGAGATCTGTGCTGGACAAAACGGAGGCAGACAGGTTTTTCTCCGGGTACTCTGGTTTTCCCTGTCAAAATTTCATTCCAGCAACACTCTCCACTATAATTTCATTTCATCTGTCATTCATTTAATCATTGCCCCAGAGGAGTGCGTCAGGCCTCAGCAGCCGGCACAGTTCATATCCTCGCCGCTAGATAGGGGCTTCATTCATTCCATTCCTGACCCGGTCGGAGACTGGAAGCAGGCTGTGGATTTTCACTGTGATATTTGGATAAATGGAACTCTATTCGTATTCATTTCAAATATCAAACGATAGAAATAAATCCATCGAAACAGTACAATGTTTAAAATTTGTGTTAAAGTTTAATATTTAAATATCGACATATTTCGACCCAATTTTGGGTGATAAAACACATATAATTACATAGAAACTAATATTTTAAGAAATACAGTACTAACTAGTTCTAAAATAATATTATAGTATTAAATACAAATTATAAAATATACTAGAAGACCCGTGCTGCTCCGCAGCATTTACTTCAACAATCCTACAGCACTTCTGTCCATATGACATTTGCATGTCATCATGCTAGTGACCTGAGTAGACATTTACGGTACCGTCGCTTTTGGGTAAATGATAAAGTAGACTTATGAGATCAAAAATGTGAGGGTGTCTGCCTGTCCTCTGTGTGTGTGACCCACTATATACCCTGCGTAAGCTTAAAAGGCGTACGGACGTCAGGTTCCAGACGGAATTCTGAAAAGCCGAGGTGAACAGCTAACTCCAAACACATAAGCTTTACTCTTCTCTGAAGAATTAACTCGACACGACTCGGCAGTTTGATGCTGGCTGAAGCTAGGGTGATAGGTCGCTCGCAAGCTCGTAAACTCACTCTGAAGTTAGTAATATAAATTTCCACTGAATGGAGATTGCTGGAAGAAATGAAAACGTAAACACACTTACAGTGGTCGATGTGGGAGCTGTCGCGGACTTTCTTGCAGAACTTTTCATGCTGAACAATTCTCAGAGAATATCGATATTTTTAACGGTTTACCCAGTGTAAGTTTAATAAACACATGGACGTTAGGTTTTTCTTCAACTCAGTTCACTGAAATCGTAAATGCTTGGCTTCTTTTGGTCATAAATAAATGTTCTTCTACCTAATCCTTCATCGAGAAATCCTTTACAGAATGGTGAAAACCGCATCAAAATCCATCAAGTTGCTCTCGAGATTACCCGTTACATCCAAGAATTGGGAACTTAGTTTTATACTAAGTAGATAGAGATATCCACTCAATTTAAGGCTACAGCGGTACAATTTGGTGTTTTGTCTACTTATGAACAATGGTATAAATTTAAAATAAAAGATGGGTCTCTTATATTTGAATTGAGAGATGTAAATTTTGGTTAACATATAGAGGTGTGCAAATTAATAGAATTAAATAAATAATTTTAATCAGTCATAATTACTTTTATTCAAAATCATTTTATTGACCAACTTCTTTAGTTGCCCTACTTAGTAGTGTATCCTCTCCCGTGGAATTACACCATTTCCCATAAGGAATTGCGTCTGGAAACTTTCAGATTATTGGATTCCGAGGGATATCTGAGCTGGGTCCATTTTCAATTTTTCATTGACTTTAGAATTCAAGTCAGGTGATTTCAATGCATAGTTCATGAATCTTTGAATAGTTCAATAGCGTTCATCAGTTAAAAGACACCAAATCCCTCCGCTCTAAATTCGCACGTAAAGTAGAGAGAAGTAATAAAAACGAAACGTGTGGCATTTTGCATTTGCAAGGCTCCTCTGTTAGTGGAAATTCTAAAAAAAATAAAAATTTAATTTGAGTTTCTTAAATGAAAATATAATTAGGAGTCTTGGTTAAACATTTGAAGTAACTTCATCGCCTTGTAATCATAATTAGTGCATTAAACCGTGAAAAGTAAAAATGCAATTTTGGAAAACAAACATCGAATCTAATAATTTGCACATCTCTGTAAAGACAGCTATCGCCTCCACCCCTAGAGATAGAATAGTAAGTAAAGGCGATTGATGAGAAATGAAAAGATAACTCACACAGAAGGAGTTAATATTTAATAAGCTGTAAATTTGTTTGAGTATATCTTTGTTATAGAACTGAGGGAATGAAATAACAGGATGTAGGATAGTAGTCACCGATGTAGGACAATATTAATTTTTTTACCATTACCACAGGACAGTTATCGTATTAGGGATGAGGGCGTCCTTGTTTAATTGTTATTTACTGTGCCCCGTTTGCTGAAGTCTGTGCTCCTCCGCAACATTCGTTTCAAAATTCTAATAGTACTTCCTTCCATTCGACATTTGCTGTTCGCTTGCCTTTTGGTTCTATTTGAACTTTGACGTCATGAAAGGATTTTGCTTGTGATAGTGCGACATACAGTAAAGTTGTCTGTGGCTAAACACCGGTTGAGGTAAATAAATGCCTACCTGATCTAGTGTTTGACCTTGAGCTTTATTGATAGATATACAAAAAGCCAAACGTACTGGAAACTGCCTCCTATTGAAGGAAAATGGCATAGAAGTATCTGATGGCGTAAGGTCAAGGCGAGGGAGTAGGACATTGTTCCCAACATTTACGCCAGTAATAATTTCCAGGTGTAAGCAATTGTCATGCATCTTCCAAACCAACAGTCTAGTACCGTTTAACATACCTTGGGTAACATTAATATTTCTCAACAAAATCACAATTGAGCCTACTTTTAGTCGAAGGATATGAGGTGGCAATCCACTTATGCCTATGCTGTCTAAAAATTATATTGGGAATTGTAGAAGTTCACTCTCAAATCAAATTATTCACACTGATGTAAGTTCTCGATGATCCTGGGATTAGGTCTAAAACTTTGTCATTGATTTCTTTACATTCCTCATTTTTAAGTGCTAAAATAGCTATTTTTTTCAGCGTGGGACTAATTCTGAATTTTCTCAATCGACGTGAGGGTATTCACCGTTACCAATTTGTATCAAGAAGTTTGCAAAGTCACGTTGATCTGCATCCGCTCGCATAGTTTTGTTGAGTTTAAAAATTTTGAATAATGGCCACAAAGGAGAGAACCTTACTGACATTTGGACTGATGCTGCTTTAGATGCGCGAGGCACAACAGGCAATACCTGCCTAAAATCTCCACCTAAGATGATAATTTTTACTCCGAAAGGCACGTCGTTATTCATGATGTCCTTGAGCACCGATTTACACACATCAACGCGTGCTTTTTTTGCCATAGTGGCTGCATCCCAGATGATAAGTTTTGCTGAAAGAATATAAAAAGCTTCCTTGCTGTTAACTTTTATTCCTGATACAGAACTTTCATGTAATGTAGAGGTAACTTTAACTGGCTGTGTACAGTAGTAACATTGCTGCAATACCAGTCCATGCAACAGAAACTACATTTAACTCCAAATTTGTGCAACTGTGAATCAAGCATTGGTGAAGAAATTTCTGTAATTATATCCGTTTGGTTTCCATTTGCTTGGTTTATCATCCGACTTAATTGATCCTCATTAAGTTTTGGATAATTCATTGGTAAATTTGTCTGAGGGAAATTATCAATAATAGCTGGCAATTCGAGAGGAGTAATGGGAAGACCATGGAGCTTTAATGTATTAGAAATATGTATAAGAGTGAACTGATATGCAGTGTTAGATTCGTGAAACTGCAGATAATCTTCTGATAATGAATTCTTGAAAATGTCCCGTAACTATCTTACATTTGAAAGGGTCTGAAAGATACATATGTAAGAAACAGTTGTCGTAACTGAGAAGCCATCTGAAATTGTGACGCTTCTGCCAAACAACACTGCCATTCAGAATCGTCAATCAGCAAACCTCGCACCTTAGCTGTTTCTTTAAATGTAGAATTGACAACTGCTTTGTATGTTCGTAGATCCTGGAAGCTGGTAGCACCTATGACGTGCAGCAATAACAGGCGTAAATAATACCTTTCTGTTTCTGTAGGCGAAACATTATACATTCTGCCTATAATTTTTGAAACATTTTTTCTTTTTTGCTACTGGCAGTTGATCTTATTCCAGACGTAATGTACTGTGTTTTCAGTAGATATATATACGGACTTTTGGCTTGCGAATCTTGATTTAACTTGAACCACGCTTGTAATTCCGTGTGGCACAACTGTGCTTGAAGTAAAATATCAGGTGTTATCATTTTAAAAATAGATATTTTGCAAGTTTGGCAAGTGAACTGGTAATTGCATGATTGTGACTGTTCATGCATGTGAAATGAAAATATCCTGAATGCGGCTTCTGTTGGACCAACATATCTAGCATTAGGAAAGAAGTAATTTCATCGTAGTTCACCGTTTCGCCTTCAGGACATATTTAAAAAATGAATCAGTCATGACCTTTATACACATACTTGTGGATTTTAATATATAAGATACTTGTGGATGTATTTAACACTCCGAACACTTGAGCATATTTCAACATTAATATGAACTTGCAAGTAAAAAGTAAAATAAATGGATTGTAGGAAACAATCAATCGACTATCGACTTCAATGTCAATGCCTCGAATTGTTTTTATAATAATCCGTCCATTATTTCTTTTCCTATACGAAAGATAACCATTGGCATTATCTTTGGTCTCTTGCTGAAACTGTTTAGGGAAATCTTTCTTACATACGCCATCTTTCATACAGACTGAAGAAGGATTCGAAGATCCGCGAGGACCATGTATCATATGACGCCTTACCAACTCGTATAGCGCTTCATTCTCGAGATCTGGTATTTCGGCTGACACCACACTGTCAATATCAGAAATTTCTCGAAACTTACAATCTTCCGTTAATGTTATGAGTAAATGGATGTGCGGGAGACCTCGTTTTTGAAATTCCACTGTATATAGATATGCTTTTACCGAAAATTTCCTTAACATTAATCAATCGTAGCAATTCCTTTACTTTGCTATGGAAAACTCTCATCAATATCAGGCCTATTATTAGCCGTTTCCCAGAGATGAATGCTGTTAAGTATTTCTGGCCAGCCCACATTAAAGGTGAACGTAATGAATAAATCAGGTTTTCCGAACTTCCTCACTATCGCCATCGCATACTGATAATTTTGCAATATTTTCCTTGGGCTACCTGTAAAGGAAGATGGCAAAACTACAATACGACCGACTCTGAGATTTTCAGTTACTGCTCGTACATGCACGGCGTCTGCTAAACCGGCATATGTATCAACTCGTAACTTCGTTTGTTGATGACGTATATATTTTAACCGGTCACCTTTCATACGACAGTAGTAATCCACGAATAAATATCCATTTTGCAAACTTGAGCAGCGACAACTAACTCAACATTACCTCCATGAACACCATTCATAGACATATACATTTTGTAATCGTCGCTCGTATTGATAGCAGTTTCGTACATATCGCTGTTGCCATCAATATAGGAAGAATAATTATTCCACTTGTCTGTAACTTGTTTTACAATTCACTATCTAACCTGTGTAAATAAACTCTGATTGTTGTACACACAATATGCCAATGACCTGAACAGACAATTACCGTCACCTTTAATCTTTATAACATTTGTTTTGAGTGTCGCCCCTCATTCATCATAATATGATTCATTGTATTGATTGAGCACACAACCTACAAGGACGAATGATGAAACGAAAAGAAGACAGTTTGTAGCTGGTGAGACCAAAGACTATATAACAGAAAGATCAGATACACAACACAAAATGGTGGTTCCAACATTCGACTGTAGCGGCATCTTCGTGAAATCAGTTGTCTTTCGTATACAGTATTTGCTGTCATTCAAAGAGATGTTGACATGACAGTGTCATTAGCAAAATGACTGCTGATTGTGCATGAGCATTTCAGTCTCAAAGTAATACATTCTTTGAGAAGTTTTAATTAAATTATGTGCACAGAATCCCCTTCTGCTTATTGTATAGAAACATGCGACATTAGCGCCCGAGTGGAACAGGTAGAAGTTAACGATATCATGTATGGATACATGTGACATTAGCGCCCGAGTGGAGCAGGTAGAAGTTAACGATATCATGACGTAATTAGGGAACTCTCTGTTATTATCAAGATAGATTTATTATTGGGGCGGCGTTGAATATCATGATACAGTGTTAGTCGTTGTCGCCTAGCGACAATATGTCCGTCAAATCATTCGATTCTATTTTCGTGAGACCTTGAAGGAAGTAATATTCACAATTATTTTAATACACGCATTATATAATCAAGTAGGTTGGATATCAATCGACGGTGCTTGACGGGCATTACATTTTAAGACAACAACCGTCGTTGTAGCGCAAATACTTCCCGAGATATTTCAGTTTTAGTAAAGGGTGAAATTTTTTGAAAACTATTTTAATATATAGGATATTCTTACAAAATTGGAAATGTAGGCCTATCATTAAAATAATCACAAAGTGCGTGTCATTCAAAATTAAATTACAAGAAAAATACTTCTTTAATGTGTTACATAATCGAATATATTAATAATCTTGATGTGAAAGTGCTGGTAAAATACAGTAGGTTTTGATAATAATAATAATAATAATAATGTTATTGGTTTTACGTCCCTTTTAACTACACTGGCTTTTAGAGACGCCGGGGTGCCGGAATTTTGCCCCGAGGGGGATCTTTAACGTGCCAGTAAATGTACTGACACGGCTCCCTCGCATTTGCGCACCCTCAAATGCCAGCTGACTGCGCCAGGTTTCGAACCTGCAATCTTGGGCTCAGTAAGCGAGAACGTTACCCCTGAGCCACGCAGCCAGACAGTAGGTTTTGAAAAGGATAATAAGTTATGATAAATATTAAAATTGAACACATTGTATGAAGAATTCTATGGTACTGGCATGCTATAAAAAACGGAAAAATCTTTGAATTTCAATATCTCTCTAAAATGTTCTTCTTGATATAAGTTAAACTTTCCTTTTTTCTTGGAATTCTTTCAACAAACAAAGCTAAATTTTTAGACGTAGTTCCTCGTTATATTATGTGATATAGTATACCACGTTCGAATTTCAAAATTTACTTAACTTTAATTTTGCCAGATGGGAGTGTTCATGAAAGTATTGTTAAAACTATACAATTTGAAACACATCCATGAAAATTCAAAAAATAAATTTATTTTTAAAACCCTGCTAGGAGTCAGGAAAGAGTGTTGAAGAAAATCCCTGAAGTAATTCGATTATCTCCTGTTAATTGTTTTTGATAAAACACAAAGTTGGAAATTAACATAGGCAATATGGGACATTCCAAAGTCCCCTAAATGAAATTACAACGATAGATACACCTACCGGTATACAATAAATTTCGTTAATTTGCCGTTCTATTGAATAGTCAAATATAAATTGTTGTTGTTGATTATTGTGGGCTTTGCGACATCTGGTCATGTATCCCCGTGTACTTGGGCGAGTGTAAAATTTCTCTGATAACCTGTGTCACTCAGTTTCTCTACTAATGTGTGTACTTGAAATACATTGAAGTAGGATTTGGGAAGGAAGCGGCCGTGGCCTTACGTCAGATACCATCCCGGCATTTTCCCTGGAGAGGAAGTGGGAAACCACGGAAAAATCACTTCTACGATGTTTGAGGTAGGAATCGAACCCGTCCCTTCTCATTTTTATCTCACGAGGTTGAGTCTACCCCGTTATAGCTCTCGGACCAGAATTATTTCTTTTCGACTGGCTGCGTGACTCAGCGATAACGTTCTTGTCTGCTATGACCAAGGTTGCATGATCAAAACCTGACGCAGACAGTTGGCATTTGAGGGTGCGCAAATGTCAGGGAGCCGCGTCAGTAGATTCACTGGCACTTTAAAGATCCCCTTCGGGGTAAAATTCCCGTAGACCAGTGCCTCTAAAAGCCAGAGTTGTTAAAAGGAACGTAAAACCAACAACATTATTCTTCTTTAACCATATAGGCCTGCTAAGTACCATGACATTTCAGCTGTCTTCTCTGGGCTTTGATCTTTGCCCTGTGCTCCTTCATACGTTGGCGGTGTTGTTCTTTTCTTTCTTCCGTCAATATCTTTCCCGCCTTCAACTTTGTTTCTTCATGAAACCCTGGTGATCATTTAGTTTCTTCCTGAGGGGTTTGTGTTCTTCACAGGTAATCTCCATCTCCTGTAGGTCACTTTCTACCTCTTCGAACCTGGCTGGCTTGGTATTCTTATCGCTAAAATACATAAAGATACGGTTCGCCAATCGTGTGGGTTTCATTCCTAGTAAGTGGTCATAAAATGAAATTGAGGAGGTTTCTGGAATGTAGACCTATAGACCTATGGGTAGAGCCCTGCGCGGATACAAAAAACGTTATCCGCATCAGCCCCGCATCCGCACGACTATTATCCGCATCCGCCCCGCATCCGCATGACTTTATCCAAAACCAACACATTTAGACGTTTGAGGAGTAAGTCGTTCCTGACAATTTGCTACATTGCAAGGAACTTCAAGTTAGATGACACTTCTGGTTCCTTGACCTCAGCTTTGTTGGCTACTTTCGCACGTGTGCCTCAGTAAGTTTGATGTGCCTGATTTGTGTCCTGAGTATGAATAAACTTTTTACAGGCCAAACTTCCTACTATATCGTTCACCTTTTCGTCTCCTTTGAAAACGTAACCAAATGTCTGCCATATCGTTGACTTGAGCTTTGTTTCACGCGCTATTGAATATTCACCTTGTTTTATTTTAATAGATAGCTTATCCATGTTGGTGAAATTATGTTCATACTCACGGTCGCGGTAACATTCACTAATAAGTGAACTTCTCTTTACGCTTGGGGAAAGGGATTGACATTTGGCCGGAAATTCCAAGTCAGTCATCATCCTTCTGCTTCTTGAGTCATCCATGTTCGCATAGTTGATGTCATAACTCGTGCTTCAGTGCCAAGTTGGAAATAAATCTACAGATAAGCCTGGAACCATATCTTCCAGGATGGCTTAGACAGCGAAGTAGCTGACATGAGGAATGTTAATGATGTCACCACGATGAACTAACAAGCTTATTGACAGCATTAGATATCTCGTACGTATAGTAATAACTAGCAGAAGTACCCATTCTTCGAACGGTCTTAGGTATTAACAACCAGACGTTATCAATTGAGCTACTGTTGCAATGGTTAGGGGCTTGGAACCTGTTTGTCGACCAAGAAAAATGATTATTTAAAATATGCTCTCAAACTGAATTTACCTAACGTGTTCTTCCTGACGTGAAAATAAAATTGAAAACCTCGTAGACGAATCGCAATACAAGTCACATACAAACTGACCCTAACCGTAGTGTCAAGTGCCCAACCACAGGAAGACCCCTTTTATAAATTATAAAGGCTTGTGGTACATGAAAATTCAAGTTTTTAGCCTCCAATGGCCCAAATTCCTAAAAGCAGCAAAAAATAGTCAACTATTTCAAATCAGGAATTTTGTAAAATAATGTTGCTGTTTGGAGATATAATAGACCTTCTGTACGACATAACGCGCGTGTAGTCGTGTGAAAATATCTAGGGTACTCCTTGAATCCCTTAAGCGCATTGATGAATTTTACAGTTTCAGTAGGTTCAGTGATAACCTTATAGGCATTTGCAAACCTTAACAGAAATTCTAGAGTACCCGTTGACCCCTTAAGCGCCCTATATGTATTGATGAATATTTCAGCTTAATTTGGATCCGTTATAACCGTATAGCAGTTTGCAAACCTTCACAGTAATGTAATAAATGGAATTGCATTGCGTCTTACAGAAATAGATGGATGTCTAAGATTCAGTTGCCATAGTTACCGGTATGCATTCTTTCTTTCTTTCTTTCTTTCTTTCTTTATTTTTAGCCTACTTTCGATTTTTGCAAAAAATGAAAGTAGACTTATGAGATCAACACAGGGCGAAAAAAAGTGTGTCTGTCTGTGTGTGTGTATGTGTGTGTGTGTGTGAGTCTGTGTGTGTGTCTGTGTGTGTGTGTGTCTGTGTGTGTGTGAGTGTGTGTACTCTGAATGTCTGTCCCCCCCTATCAATTCGAACACGGTGAATGCGAATTGAACGAAATTTGGTACAAAGGTAGCACTAGCAAAGGACACCTCAGTGTCATGTTTTATATCGCCGCCATCTTGACGGAAACGTAATGGCGGCCTCACAAATGTTCAAAGCTTAAATCAAATTACGACTAACCTAATCATCCGATCTCTACCAAATTTTGCAACAACATACCTTTATGGGGGGAGCATCCTTTGACCGAAGCAATAGGTCTTCAGCGTAATAGTTTACGGATGGCGGCCATCTTTGAGTGAAAATCGATTCCCCCTATTAATTCGAACACGGTGCAACCGAATGGAACGAAATTTGGTACGGAAGTAGTACTAACGAAAGGCACCTCAGTGTCATGTCTTATATCGCCGCCATCTTGACGGAAACGTAATGGCGGCCACACAAATGTTCAAAGCTTAAATCAAATTACGACTAACCTAATCATCCGATCTCTACCAAAATTTGCAACAACATACCTTTATGGGGGGAGCATCCTTTGACCAAACTAATAGGTCATAAGAGTAATAGTTTGCGGATGGCGGCCATCTTTGTGTGAAAATCGATTCCCCCTATTAATTCGAACACGGTGCAACCGAATGGAACGAAATTTGGTACAGAGGTAGTACTAACAAAAGGCACCTCAGTATCATGTTTTATATCGCCGCCATCTTGACGGAAACGTAATGGCGGCCAAACAAATGTTCAAAGCTTAAATCAAATTACGATTAACTTAATCATCCGATCTCTACCAAATTTTGCAACAACATACCCTTATAGAGGAAGCATCCTTTGACCAAATGAATAGGTCATTAGCCTAATAGTTTGCGAATGGCGGCCATCTTTGTGTGAAAATCGATTCCCCCTATTAATTCAAACACGGTGAAACCGAATGGAACGAAATTTGGTACAGAGGTAGCACTAGCAAAGGGCATCTCAGTGTCATGTTTTATATCGCCGCCATATTGACAGAAACGTAATGGCGGCCACACAAATGTTCAAAGCTTAAGTTAAATTACGACTAACATAACCATCCGATCTCTACCAAACTTTGCAACAACATACCTTTTTGGAGGGAGCATCCTTTGACCAATCTAATAGGTTATTAGCCTAATAGTTTGCGGATGGCGGCCATCTTTATGTCAAAATTGATTCCCCCTATTAATTCGAACACGGTGGAACCTAATGGAACGAAATTTGGTACAGAGGTAGCACTAGCAAAGGGCACCTCAGTGTCATGTTTTATATCGCCGCCGTCTTGACTGAAACGTAATGGCGGCCACACGAATGTTCAAAGCTTAAATCAAATTACGATTAACTTAATCATCCGATCTCAACCAAATTTTGCAACTACATACCTTTATGGAGGGAGCATCCTTTGACCAATCTAATAGGTCATTCGCCTTATAGTTTGTGGATGGCGGCCATCTTTGTGTCAGAATCGATTCCCCCTATTAATTCAAACACGGTGAAACAGAATGGAACGAAATTTGGTACAGAGATAGCACTAGCAAAGGGAATCTCAGTGTCATGATTAATATCGCCGCCATATTGACAGAAACGTAATAGCGGCCACACAAATGTTTAAAGCTTAAATCAAATTACGACTAACATAACCATTCGATCTCTACCAAACTTTGCAACAACATACCTTTATGGAGGGAGCATCCTTTGACCAGTCTAATAGGTCATTAGCCTAATAGTTTGCGGATGGCGGCCATATTTATGTCAAAATTGATTCCCCTTATTAATTCGAACACGGTGGAACCGAATGAACGAAATTTGATACAGAGGTAGCACTAGCAAGAGGCACCTCAGTGTCATGTTTTATATCACCGCTATCTTGACGGAAACGTAATCGCGGCCACCCAAATGTTAAAAGCTAAAATGTAATTACGACCAACCTAATAATCTAGTCTCTACCAAATTTTGCAACACCATATCTTTATGTGGGAAACATATTCGGACCAAACTGCAAGAACATCAGCCCAATAGTTTGCAGATGGTGGCCAAGTATGTGTGCAAATCGATTCCCCCTATCAATTCAAACACGGCGAAACCGAATTGAACGAAATTTGGTACAGAGGTAGCACTAGCAAAGGGCACCTCATATTCATGTTTAATATCCCTATAGCACGTTGTATTTCAACAAGCTACTACAACCAACATTCAATCATACTCCTTGAAAAGGACAAAGAGTTATAACAATACCCATGCATTTAGGAGAAAGTAGGCTATATGTTCTTTACTGAACATCTTGTATTAAGTGAAATTAGTTTTCTGGGAGCCTATCTCAAAAACTGTTGGTTTTAGGGCCTTAAAATGTGGTTTTCGGGGTCCTTTTAGGGCCCCCGAGTTTCGTTTCTTACATTGAGGGGTTGAAAATGAGTTTTGTCTCACCCTTATACGCCTATGTCAGCATGTATTTTAAGGTGGTAGGCCCCCTTTTATGAGAGGTACGGAGAAGAGTTATATCAATGATTAGTGTCGTGCCTCTGATGGATATATGTATCAAAGTTTACGTTAATCCACCCAGCCGTGAGTTATAAGAACACAAAAAATTGTCCACAGATAAACAGACCGACTTTTTTTTTTTTTTGCGCGCAACTGTCATAAAACAGTCTAATACGGGTAAATATCACGTATTTCCGAGGAAATTCAGAAAATAAAGACAAACTTTTTTTGTAGTCAATTTTACCCTCCAGGTTGGTGGTTCCCACGGACTCTGCGATGGAACTCACCACTACCGCCTTTCCAGGCAGTGTCCTAGAGCTGGTAACACTTGGTCGTTTTGGATACAACTGGGGAGGTGTGATCAGCACTTCGCCCAGGTGGCCTCACCTGCAAAGCGAACAGGGGCATCATGAGGGATGGGAAGGTAAGGGTAGATTGGGATGGATATGCAAGGAAGAGAGAAGGAGGCGGCCGTGGCCTTACAGGAGGTACCGTCCCGGCATTTGCCCGAAGATGAAGTGGGAAACCACGGAAAACCACTTCGAGGATGGCTGAGGTGGGAATCCGAGGCTAAGTAGACTCCGTTCCAGTCCTCCGTTCCAGTCCTCATATTACTTTTCAAATTTCGTTGCAGAGCCGGAAATCGAACCCACGACCTTCGGGTGGCAGCTAACCATGTTGGCCACTACACTACGGAGGCGACGTTCATTCTTATATAATAGAGAATATATAGAATAGACCTTCCGTACCATACCAGCACGTGTAAATCGCTTGAAAAATTCTAGGGTACCCCTTGACCCCTTAAGCGCATTATATGTATTGATGAATATTTTAGCTTAATTTGGATCCGTTGTAACCTTATAGCCGTTTGCAAACATTCACAGTAATGTAATAAATGGAACTGCATTGCGTCTTACAGAAATAGATGGACCTCTGAGATTCAGTTGCCATGGTTACCGGCATGCATTCTTTCATTAATTTATTAAGTGAAATTAGTTATCTGGGAATATCTCAAAAACTGTTGATTCTAGGGCTTTAAAATGTGGTTTTCGGGGGCCCTTTCCCGAGTTTCGTCTCGCACACTGAGGGGCTGAAAATGAGCTTTGTCTCACCCTTCTACGCCTATTTCAGCATGCATTTTAAGGGGGTAGGACCCCTTTTATGAGAGTTACGGAGAAGTGTTACATCAATGATTAGTGTCGTGCCTCTGATGGATATCTGTATAAAATTTTACGTTGATCCACCCAGCCGTTCTCGAGTTATAAGGACACAAAAAATTGTCCACAGATAAACAAACAGACAGACAGACAAACATTTTATTTTTGCGCGCATCCGTCATAAAACAGTCTGAAACGCGCAAATATCGCAAATTTCCGTGGAAATTCATAAAAAACAGACAAACTTTCATTTTTATATATATAGAGATGGCAGTGAGAATTGATGATGATGAGATATCAAGACCATCTACCACAAACATACGGTACTTAATAAAATGTAGTTGAAAGCATATGAGTAAAATAATCTTCTCTTGTATAAGTGCAATACGTGCCTAAATATTTCGTACGCAATAGGGGTATTCCTCTTTTCAGCATGAAGCTGTAGATTGGCATATCAAATAATAATATTATTATTTTAAATGATCCGCCATATTGTATTGTATATTCCCTCCAAGTTTAGTTTCATACTTTCTTCATTTGTGTGAATGGCAGCACTTATCGTGTCTGATGTGCAGTTGCCTGGAGCCTGTGCTGTGCACTAGATCTGTTGATATTAGTTTATGTAAGTTTGTTTTTACATAAAACGAAGTGAAATGGAACCTGAAGGAACTGTGAATCAGGCACCAGTAAAATCTGTGAAAGAAGATGATGTTCGTGGCTTGTTTAAATACATGGATGAAGAAAGTTGTATTCTGTTGGATAGGATGTTTGATGAAAGCAAAGTATGAAATGTTAGGGATAGTAACAAATAATAAAATATATTAATTGTTAATTCTATTCTATTATTATATTTAATTATTATTATTACTACAACTGAAATTAAACATATTACAGCACTTATAAACCTCACTGCCGATTTATGGAAAAACGGCCCATACGCATGTTCACTATTATTGTTACAGTTTCAAGGTTGACGTTCTTCTAATTTTGAAAATAACATATTGCATATATTGCATATATATTACATGTCGTCTTTATTATGTTACACATTCTAAAAGGCTTTGACTGCAAATACCTCAATTCGCCATATTGCCTTATGGGTCCTTCTTCCAGAAACCTCCTCAACTCTCCTTTTGCTCATAACATCGGATATATTATGGACATTAAAATACAGCTCGGGGTTATGCTGTCGTCTATATTCACATTTGTTTTTAATCGGGTCAAGAATTTTCCTCAAGATCTTCCTTTATTTGACATACAATTGAATCGGCCGGAGATGAAAAGTATTAAGACGGTTGTCACTACTCTTCAAGAGACCGATAGAACATCATTGACAGAACATTATTGACAGAACAGAACTTAACAAACACACTATATTAGTCTTCTGTGTTGTTAAGCAAATATTCAGTTCATATTTATGTCAGAGGAATATCAATTTTAATTTAATATACATATTTTTCAAATCAATTTTGGAAACGTGACTTAATGCCTTTTAGTTTCGTGGTCAGTTTTTTGCGGCATAAAGCCACCCAGAATAATTATTCCACATGAGATGTTCCTTTAAAATGGATTTGTAACGTAAAAACCACCTTAACCTTGTACAATTATTGTAATTTACAATAGCACTGTAACACGCGGGAATCTTGCAGTGCGGCCAACATTAAGTACGAAATACGGCGCTGAAAGGCAGCAAGTCACTGAATACTTCAGAATACTAAGAGTTTAAAAATTACAATTTTTGACTTAATGCTTTTCTGCTCCAACCATTTCAATTAGCCTAGCAGGCCTTTCTTGTTGATAGTTCAATAGCATTAATATATATATATATACACACCGCGGACAGGCCAACAAGGACCACGCAAATATCACTTCTTTATAGGACTAGTTTCCTTCTTTCTCTTTCAGAAGTCTTTCATCCTGGTCGACTGCGCAGGTCTTCTTTTAGCAGTCCATTCTCCTCTGTTGAGATTCTTCTTCTCACCGACAAGAATTTTGAGGCCAAATTTTTTTTTCTCTACTCTATTCGATTTAGACAATCTTCCTCAGTAATTTTGTATTTTTGAAGTTCTTATTTCATTTGTTTTACATAGTCTCATTGTCCTTTATAGTTCCAGATTTTATCTTCTTTTATTTTGTTTAACCTTGAGCAATCCATGCGGACCATATGTCCGTAGAACTGAAGTCGCCGTTTTCTGATCATCACTTCAAGGTTGTCGATTTTACTATACATATATGCATTGGATCTCAGTCTATAACCTTCCTGTGTTTTCCTAGGACCATAAATCCTTCTTAAAATTCTTCTTTCTACCTTGAGCAAATTCTCCATTCCGGTTATATTTATTGTATATACGAGTATTTTTTATACAAAAATGTAATCTTTCCAATTTCCCATTTTTCTTCTCAATTGCCAATTTATCCGTCCCATTGCTACTAATTATTTCTCCAAGATATTTAAATCGGTCAGTGACCCTGATGTTCCCATAATTTGTTTTTATCATTTTCGTAGTGTATTTCTGATCACTTGTCATCATCTCTGTTTTTAGCCTACTTTCGGTTTTTGCAAAAAATGAAAGTAGACTTATGAGATCAACACAGGGCGAAAAAAGTGCGTCTGTGTGTGTGTGTGTGTGTGTGTGTATGTGTGTGTGTGAGTCTGTGTGTGTGTGTGTGTGTGTGAGTCTGTGTGTGTGTGTGTCTGTGTGTGTGTGAGTGTGTGTACTCTGAATGTCTGCCCCCCCCCTATCAATTCGAACACGGTGAATGCGAATTGAACGAAATTTGGTACAAAGGTAGCACTAGCAAAGGACACCTCAGTGTCATGTTTTATATCGCCGCCATCTTTACTAAAACTGAATGGCGGCCACTCAAACGTTCAAAACGTAAAATCAAATAACGACTAACCAAATCATCCGATCTCTACCAAATTTGGTAACAACATACCTTCGTATAGGATGCGTCTTGTGACCAAACTACAAGGTCGTCCGCCATATTATTTCAGGATGGCGGCCGTGCGAATTATGCAAATTTTATAATCCATATCATGGGACCCACCAGTTCCGATTATCGAGCCGAGAATCGTTTTAACTGTTCTAAAGGAAGAGGCACGTTCGAAATTAAAAGTTTATTTTGTAATACTACAGTGCAGACGTGATTTTAAAAAGCTGAGCTGATTCAGTAATAAGACAAGATGGCAGCGGATATCTTGTGCCTGACTTATATTTCACTAATTTGAGTGTTGCATGCAATATAGCGTACTGATACAAAATTAATAAACTTTGTATGAAATGCTTTATATATAAATAATATACTCCAGTGATGAAATCGTTTAGTCTAAATCATTATTTGCTAACAAGTTCTATGTAAGGCATTTTATATACAACGATATTCGTTGACAAAATTAGCTCAGTGGTAGAGCGTTAGCCTATCGCTCAAATGCCAATGGTTCAAACCCGATCAGAGCTAGGTTTTTTGCTTGAAATGTTATATGTTTATTGTTTTGTAATGACTCAGATGTTTTCAAATTAAGCGTTATATTGTGCATATTATGGTGTAAAATATATATTTAATTAAAACATAATTCGCCAGAAGATTTACACGAGACATCTAGCTGCCAGAAAGGTAACTGCACGCCGACCTACTTATTAACTTCCAGATTTTATTGAAAAGTTTCTTCTTCTGGCCGCTAGAAAGCACTCGCTCTGTTAGGATTATATTGTTCGATATTTCACCACTAGATGTCACGACTAGTCTACGTGGGGCTCCATTGATTACTATACCATTGGCATTCTATGCGCATCGTTGAAGAATGACAAGATGATACTACGATACAATTTTACTTTTTATTTTAAATGGTTTGTAACAGCCTATTTTGCGTTACTTGAAAATGTTATTTGAAGTAAAGAACAAAACGATTTCACATAGTAACTGAATTCAAGCCGTTGGTGTTAGTTCAGGTTATTAATTACTACTTTTATTTCAGGCAAATAGCAATCGAAAATATCCACATAGTTTGTATACACACGTCTCTGTCGGGTCATGGAAAGATTTGTTAATTCAATTAGGGTTGTGAAAGCCATGCACAACCAGACGTGTAAAGACATGCCTCAACTCAAAGTTGGATGTTGCCCACGGCAGGTCGTATATGTAATAATAATAATAATAATAATAATAATGTTATTGGTTTTACATCCCTTTTAACTACTGCTGCTTTTAGAGACACCGGGGTGCCGGAATTTTGTCCCGAAGGGGTTCTTTAACGTGACAGTAAATGTACTGACACGGCTCCCTCGCATTTGTGCACCCTCAAATGCCAGCTGACTGCGCCAGGATACGAACCTGCAACCTAGGGCCCAGCAAGCGAGAACGTTACCGCTGAGCCACGCAGCCAGTCCGGTCGATTATGTCTCCAGATCCATAACATTCTTGATATACTTCTTATCTTTCTTTCTTCATTGATGGTAGCAGTTTTTATCTAGGTTGTGGCGTTTGGTAGAGGTAAATCGTTTCTAAGGTCTTCAACAAAGAATAGTTCTATTATACTCTTTGATAATAACAACGAGTTATAACTATAATCATACATTTAGGAGGAAGTAGGCTATATGTTCTTTACTGAACATCTTGTTACCAACGAAATCTGTAAGCCCGCTTTTTCCGCCGTTTCGTTTAACTGATCAATTTGGTTAATAGCTTCTTGTTCTGGTTCAGCAAACAATGCTACGTCGTCAGCAAATGCTAAACCTTTGACTTTGAGTTTCTGATTCTTTGTGCCAATTTTAGCACTTGAATCGTTCTTCTCCCAAAACGTTCTCATGACTTTATCCAAGACCAAATTGAAAAGCAGTGGTGATAGACTGTCCCCTTGTCTTTGCCCAGTTTTTTTTGGCAGGGACGGGAATTGAACCCGGACCTACAAGGGCACAGCCATGAATGCTAGCCACTGTGCAACGAGGTGGTCAAATATATGTAATAGACCATACGCAAAAACACTGATAAAAAGTTTCGATTGACTTTTGTGTAATGAAACTTTTGAGCTCACTGCTCTGGATTGAATAGACTCACGAGATCGAGGAGAGCACATTCGTGCAGGACGCCCAGTCGCATCCGTGGGTGATAAAATTTTAAACCAGGCACGCTCTTCTACCTTCCATTTGTCTACCCCTTAGCTGCTATAAAACGGATTTGGCAGACTACTGTATATTGTCGCTCTGCTATTATTCATACCATAAATAACGTAGAAGCACAGGTAAACAGGGAAACGGACACCAAGTTAGTGGCCTATTTATAGGCCAGGAAACGTATAAGATGTACAGCAGAGAGCTAGTTGTGAAGGTCGAACATCAATTCCCCTCGATTTTCCTTAATTCCACTCGGTCCTCAAAGGGTCCCAAAAATGAGTTCCTCAACTCCGCTCAGGCTTTGGCAAGGGGTCGGGAAAGGGGTTATCCCAATAACGTAAACAAATGTCATAACCCTCCTGCTCGCATACCAAGGGCCGGGCCAAACCCCTTCTGCAGCGCATTTCCTGTCCATAATTTTTATTTAACAACAGTGATTATTATCTAGTTCTTTATTTATTATGTTTATATCTGATTTAACGAATGAGCGGACTTTACTTGAGAGCGTTTGACCGATGGCGTGGTGGTGTTCGCAAGAGATTGTTGTGCCATTGGTCAACCGCTCTGATGTCAAGTCCGCTCATTCGTTAAATCAAGTATAAAGTGTTAGGCACATTATAGTACTGTTGAAATATAACTGACCACGGTAGGTTATTTTGAGAAGTTATACTTAATTTGTTATCATTATTAGAAGTTATATTAGAAGCATTGATTATAATCAATGGTAGAAGTTAGCCTGGAAGAATTGTGTCGTTCTAAGAATGCATAAGGATCAAGAAACCGCGACCGAGCGGAGTTGAGGGACTCCTCTGGCGACTACCTGGAGTGTCGAGTGGAATTGAGGTAACCCTGGCTACCTGACTCAGGTACCCGAGTGCAATTGATGCCCGCCCGTTGTGAAGAAAGCTCGTACTTACAGTGATGTATAAAGTACAGCGAGTCTCTCTCACGACTCGCCCGGCCGGCGCGCCCAGCTTATCTACCTCCCGTTGACTCATCACTTCCCGCCTGGCATAGCATAGCAATTAGAACAGAACAGTACTTGGCTCACTTTATCCGTGAATGACATGAGATACCAATTAAAATTTAGAAGGTAAAAATTAATAAACTAAGGTCGTACCTTATGACAGGAGATGATGGAAATATTCTCCTCCTACATCCACACATTTCTGGCATCGTCTTAGGAAACTCCGTTTCACACGCATAAGTTCGTCTTCCGTAATTGAGGCTATTTCTCTCCGGATATGTTCCGCGATTTCATTTACTTTTTCCTCGTCAAGTACAAGTTTTTTAACACTTCGCTTCCTATCGAGTAGAGAACCAGTTCCCCTCAATTTGTTTACAAGCTTCTGCACGGTCTCTCTATGAGGAGGGTGCACACATGGAAAATGTGTTATGAAACGTTTAACGACTTCCCTGCACGATTCTGTTTTCACATAATTATCATACATAAATACCCTTTCCTCTACCGTGTAAACACGTGGAGGCATTATGAGAATTATACCCAAATGTAATACTTCACAACTCGAGAATAATTGGAGCGACAGATGAACACTAAATGCACGTTATAAGCATGGACGAGAACTGCGAAGTGCGCGCTGTGTAACAGGAAGTGATCAGTTAACGGGAGGCAGATAAGCTTGGTGCGCTGGCCGGACGAGTCGTGAAAGAGACTCACTGTACATCCTAGCCAATTTCCTGAATGCGTGCTAGATGCGGACGTGCTAGTTGTGGACAACCCTAATTGATATTCTTTCGTTGCTAGTTGTGGACATTTCCTGCGCTACCCCCTACGACTCCTGCTAGGTGCGGACATAGCTTGCTTCTTTCTTCCAATTAGCAGCCGGAAAAATGAAAACATAGTTCTCACAGATCTGACCAGGTGTAGCCATTCTACTTCATCGCCCCCCAGGGCCTCACATCTAGTGGGACGTTGGTTCGGCATTGCTTCCACTTACTTGTGCCGGGCTCATCTCCGTCTTCTTTGCTGTCTAACTTTCTTGGTCAAGTCTTGTTCTCTTCCGACCCCGACGATATTAGGGTATCCGAGACCTTGGGAGTCTTTCACTTTCCCGCCTTAATTGGCCCTTGTCTCATCTTTCCTGATACCCTTATTCTTCAAGGGGACAGCCTTCTGTTTCTTTGCATGTTTTCTCCTGCCTTCTGCACAAGGCCCTCAAGGAGGCAGGATGTATGTAGCCCCACTATTTTTGCAGCATCCTGGATAGTGCTACACCCTCAAGGGCTCACGGCTGGTGAGTTCGGGAGTTGGCGACTCAGAGGGATTCCTGAGCCGGGTCCGTTTTGTGCCCATATCCCTCTGACCTTGCGGCGGGCCCTCTCCTCTTTCCCTGTCATATCTGCCTTTCATGGTTCTCCTTCCTTCCAAGTCCCTCAGTCCTCATTCTTCGAGGGTTGAAGGCATTTCTTATCTTCCTGTCCTTTATTTGCCTTATCCTTAATTAATTTACCATTTCTCCTTCTAGTATGTAAGTCTGTAGTTAGTATTAGTCACTTTTCATTCTCATCTCATCTTTCACCATCACACAAACCATTAGTGGCCGATAATTCAGATGTTAGGCCACTTAAAGCAACAATTATCATTATCAACATCATCATCTACTTCATTGACCTTTTCATGGCCTTTACGCCTATCTGTGTTATTATTAGGATGACCATTATGAATGTGTGGTGGTTACCATGATTGGCTACCACCACGGAGTAACGGTTTCGATTTCCACGCTCTGCCAGGAAATTTAATTTGTTATAAAGCTTGTTAAATTTACTATTGTTATAAACTTTGCTCATCATATCTGTTTCATGGGGCGTAACAGGGAGGTTATCTGCCCCCAAAAATAAACCTTCCCTCACTATTGTATCCAGGCTTGGGATTGGACAATTTCACACTGGAGTGCTGGCACATAGGCTTTTTTATATATATACAAGCTGTACCCGGCATGCGTTGCAATGCCAATCAAAGAAAGTGTTGGCGTTGAAATTCTGTTTCTTGAAGTGCTTTTGGATACACAACATGTTAACTGCCTCTAAGCTATCGTTAAATGGATTTTCTAATTTAGAACCATTCGTGGGAGCGTGCACAACAACTTTCAAAAGTTTCATCGCTGTCACTCATTTGTTGAATCAACTCGTACGCTACCTATTGTGAAATGGATTTACTAAGTCGAAACCCTTCCCTGGCGTGTACACAATAACTCATCAATGATTCATCGCAATCGGATGAATGGTATATGCACGTATACGGGGTTTTGTTTAAACGATTCGTGCGCTGTCACTCATTTGTTGAATCTACTCGTGCGCTACCTATTGAGAAATGTATTACTAAGTCGAAGCCCTTCCCTGGCGTGTACACAATAACTCATCAAGGTTTCATCGCAATCGAAGAATGTTATATGAACGCAATAGGGGATTTTGTTGACACGCTTCGCGCGTCGTCACCCATTTGTTGCATCTACTCTTGCGCTACTTATTGTGAAATGGATTTACTAAGTCCCCTTCCCTGGCGGGTACACAATAACTGATCAATGTTTCATCGCAATCGGATGAATAGTATATGAACGCATACCTGATTTTGTTTAAACGATTCGCGCTCCGTCACTCATTTGTTGAATCTACTCGTGCGCTACCTACTGTAAAATGTATTTACTAAGTTAGAAACCGTCACGTAAGTGTCCACAACATCTCACCCAAGTTTCATCGCTATCGGACTAATGGGATATGAAGACATAGGGGACTGTATTGAAACGCTCCGCGTTTCATCGTTCATTTGTCGAATCTACTCCGTGTGCTACCTACTGTGAAATGTATTTACTAAGCCAGAAACCTTCCTTGAAGTGTCCACCATATTTCACCCAAGTTTCACCGCTAACGGCAGAATGGTATATGACCTTATACGGGACTTTGTTGAAACGCTTCGCGCGTCGTCCCTCATTTGTTGAATCAACTTGTGCGCTACATATTGTAATATGGATGTACTCAGCCAGAAACCTTCCCTGGAGTGTACACAACATCTCACCCAAGTTTCATCGCAATCGGATGAATGGTATGCGAACGTATACGAGACGTTGTCGAAACGCTTCGCGCGTAGTCACTCATTTGTTGAACATAAACGTGCGCTTCGTATTGTAATATGGATGTACTCAGCCAGAAACCTTCCCTGGAGTGTACACAACATCTCACCCAAGTTTCATCGCAATCGGATGAATGGTATGTGAACGTATACGGGACGTTGTCGAAACGCTTCGCGCGTAGTCACTCATTTGTTGAACATAAACGTGCGCTTCGTATTGTAAAATGGATTTACTTAGCCAGAAACCTTTCCTGGAGTGTACACAACAATTCACCAAACATTTATCACTATCACACGAATGGTATATGACTTTATACGGGACTTTGTTGAAACGCTTCGCGTGTCATCGCTCATATGTTGAATCTACTGGTGCGCTACCTATTGTAAAATGTATGTACTAAGCCAGAAACCTTCCCTGGAGTGTACACAGCATCTCACCCAAGTTTCATCGCTATCGGATGAATGGTATATGAAATTAAATGGGACTTTGTAGAAACGCTTCGCGCGCCGTTGCTCATTTGTTGATTCTACTCGTGCTCTACCTATTTTTAAAGGGATATACTAAGCTAGAAACCTTCCCTGGAGTGCACACAAAATCTCAGCCCAGTTTCATCGCTATCGGACGAATGGTATATGAACACATACGGGACTTTGTTGAAATGCTTCGCGCATCGTCGCTCATTTGTTGAATCTACGCGTGCGCTACCTATTGTAAAATGGATTTACTAAGTCAGAAACCTTCCTTGGAGTGTACTCAACGTCTCACCCAAGTTTCATCGCTATCGGACGAATGGTATATGAACACATACGGGACTTTGTTGAAATGCTTCGCGCATCGTCGCTCATTTGTTGAATCTACGCGTGCGCTACCTATTGTAAAATGGATTTACTAAGTCAGAAACCTTCCTTGGAGTGTACTCAACATCTCACCCAAGTTTTATCGCTATCGGACGAATGGTATATGAACACATACGGGACTTTGTTGAAAAGCTTCGCGAATCGTCGCTCATTTGTTGAATCTACGCGTGCGCTACCTATTGTAAAATGGATTTACTAAGTCAGAAACCTTCCTTGGAGTGTACTCAACATCTCACCCAAGTTTCGTCGCAATCGGACGAATGGTATATGAACACATACGGGACTTTGTTGAAATGCTTCGCGCATCGTCGCTCATTTGTTGAATCTACGCGTGCGCTACCTATTGTAAAATGGATTTACTAAGTCAGAAACCTTCCTTGGAGTGTACTCAACGTCTCACCCAAGTTTCATCGCTATCGGACGAATGGTATATGAACACATACGGGACTTTTTTGAAATGCTTCGCGCATCGTCGCTCATTTGTTGAATCTACGCGTGCGCTACCTATTGTAAAATGGATTTACTAAATCAGAAACCATCCTTGGAGTGTATTCAACATCTCACCCAAGTTTCATCGCAATCGGACGAATGGTATATGAACACATACGGGACTTTGTGGAAATGCTTCGCGCATCGTCGCTCATTTGTTGAATCTACGCGTGCGCTACCTATTGTAAAATGGATTTACTAAGTCAGAAACCTTCCTTGGAGTGTACTCAACATCTCACCCAAGTTTCATCGCAATCGGACGAATGGTATATGAACACATACGGGACTTTGTTGAAATGCTTCGCGCATCGTCGCTCATTTGTTGAATCTACGCGTGCGCTACCTATTGTAAAATGGATTTACTAAGTCAGAAACCTTCCTTGAAGTGTACTCAACATCTCACCCAAGTTTCATCGCAATCGGACGAATGGTATATGAACACATACGGGACTTTGTTGAAATGCTTCGCGCATCGTCGCTCATTTGTTGAATCTACGCGTGCGCTACCTATTGTAAAATGGATTTACTAAGTCAGAAACCTTCCTTGGAGTGTACTCAACATCTCACCCAAGTTTTATCGCTATCGGACGAATGGTATATGAACACATACGGGACTTTGTTGAAAAGCTTCGCGAATCGTCGCTCATTTGTTGAATCTACGCGTGCGCTACCTATTGTAAAATGGATTTACTAAGTCAGAAACCTTCCTTGGAGTGTACTCAACATCTCACCCAAGTTTCATCGCTATCGGACGAATGGTATATGAACACATACGGGACTTTGTTGAAATGCTTCGCGCATCGTCGCTCATTTGTTGAAAGTACGCGTGCGCTATCTATTGTAAAATGGATTTACTAAGTCAGAAACCATCCTTGGAGTGTACTCAACATCTCACCCAAGTTTCATCGCAATCGGACGAATGGTATATGAACACATACGGGACTTTGTTGAAATGCTTCGCGCATCGTCGCTCATTTGTTGAATCTACGCGTGCGCTACCTATTGTAAAATGGATTTACTAAGTCAGAAACCTTCCTTGGAGTGTACTCAACGTCTCACCCAAGTTTCATCGCTATCGGACGAATGGTATATGAACACATACGGGACTTTGTTGAAATGCTTCGCGCATCGTCGCTCATTTGTTGAATCTACGCGTGCGCTACCTATTGTAAAATGGATTTACTAAGTCAGAAACCATCCTTGGAGGGTACTCAACATCTCACCCGAGTTTCATCGCAATCGGACGAATGGTATATGAACACATACGGGACTTTGTGGAAATGCTTCGCGCATCGTCGCTCATTTGTTGAATCTACGCGTGCGCTACCTATTGTAAAATGGATTTACTAAGTCAGAAACCTTCCTTGGAGTGTACTCAACATCTCACCCAAATTTCATCGCAATCGGACGAATGGTATATGAACACATACGGGACTTTGTTGAAATGCTTCGCGCATCGTCGCTCATTTGTTGAATCTATGCGTGCGATACCTATTGTAAAATAGATTTACTAAGTCAGAAACCATCCTTGGAGTGTACTCAACATCTCACCCAAGTTTCATCGCAATCGGACGAATGGTATATGAACACATACGGGACTTTGTTGAAAAGCTTCGCGCATCGTCGCTCATTTGTTGAATCTACGCGTGCGCTACCTATTGTAAAATGGATTTACTAAGTCAGAAACCTTCCTTGAAGTGTACTCAACATCTCACCCAAGTTTCATCGCAATCGGACGAATGGTATATGAACACATACGGGACTTTGTTGAAATGCTTCGCGCATCGTCGCTCATTTGTTGAATGTACGCGTGCGCTACCTATTGTAAAATGGATTTACTAAGTCAGAAACCATCCTTGGAGTGTACTCAACATCTCACCCAAGTTTCATCGCAATCGGACGAATGGTATATGAACACATACGGGACTTTGTTGAAATGCTTCGCGCATCGTCGCTCATTTGTTGAATGTACGCGTGCGCTACCTATTGTAAAATGGATTTACTAAGTCAGAAACCTTCCTTGGAGTGTACTCAACATCTCACCCAAGTTTCGTCGCAATCGGACGAATGGTATATGAACACATACGGGACTTTGTTGAAATGCTTCGCGCATTGTCGCTCATTTGTTGAATCTACGCGTGCGCTACCTATTGTAAAATGGATTTACTAAGTCAGAAACCTTCCCTGGAGTGTACTCAACGTCTCACCCAAGTTTCATCGCTATCGGACGAATGGTATATGAACACATACGGGACTTTGTTGAAATGCTTCGCGCATCGTCGCTCATTTGTTGAATCTACGCGTGCGCTTCCTATTGTAAAATGGATTTACTAAGTCAGAAACCATCCTTGGAGTGTATTCAACATCTCACCCAAGTTTCATCGCAATCGGACGAATGGTATATGAACACATACGGGACTTTGTGGAAATGCTTCGCGCATCGTCGCTCATTTGTTGAATCTACGCGTGCGCTACCTATTGTAAAATGGATTTACTAAGTCAGAAACCTTCCTTGGAGTGTACTCAACATCTCACCCAAGTTTCATCGCAATCGGACGAATGGTATATGAACACATACGGGACTTTGTTGAAATGCTTCACGCATCGTCGCTCATTTGTTGAATCTACGCGTGCGCTACCGATTGTAAAATGGATTTACTAAGTCAGAAACCTTCCTTGAAGTGTACTCAACATCTCACCCAAGTTTCATCGCAATCGGACGAATGGTATATGAACACATACGGGACTTTGTTGAAATGCTTCGCGCATCGTCGCTCAATTGTTGAATCTACGCGTGCGCTACCTATTGTAAAATGGATTTACTAAGTCAGAAACCTTCCTTGGAGTGTACTCAACATCTCACCCAAATTTCATCGCAATCGGACGAATGGTATATGAACACATACGGGACTTTGTTGAAATGCTTCGCGCATCGTCGCTCATTTGTTGAATCTATGCGTGCGATACCTATTGTAAAATAGATTTACTAAGTCAGAAACCATCCTTGGAGTGTACTCAACATCTCACCCAAGTTTCATCGCAATCGGACGAATGGTATATGAACACATACGGGACTTTGTTGAAAAGCTTCGCGCATCGTCGCTCATTTGTTGAATCTACGCGTGCGCTACCTATTGTAAAATGGATTTACTAAGTCAGAAACCTTCCTTGAAGTGTACTCAACATCTCACCCAAGTTTCATCGCAATCGGACGAATGGTATATGAACACATACGGGACTTTGTTGAAATGCTTCGCGCATCGTCGCTCATTTGTTGAATGTACGCGTGCGCTACCTATTGTAAAATGGATTTACTAAGTCAGAAACCATCCTTGGAGTGTACTCAACATCTCACCCAAGTTTCATCGCAATCGGACGAATGGTATATGAACACATACGGGACTTTGTTGAAATGCTTCGCGCATCGTCGCTCATTTGTTGAATGTACGCGTGCGCTACCTATTGTAAAATGGATTTACTAAGTCAGAAACCTTCCTTGGAGTGTACTCAACATCTCACCCAAGTTTCGTCGCAATCGGACGAATGGTATATGAACACATACGGGACTTTGTTGAAATGCTTCGCGCATCGTCGCTCATTTGTTGAATCTACGCGTGCGCTACCTATTGTAAAATGGATTTACTAAGTCAGAAACCTTCCTTGGAGTGTACTCAACGTCTCACCCAAGTTTCATCGCTATCGGACGAATGGTATATGAACACATACGGGACTTTGTTGAAATGCTTCGCGCATCGTCGCTCATTTGTTGAATCTACGCGTGCGCTACCTATTGTAAAATGGATTTACTAAGTCAGAAACCATCCTTGGAGTGTATTCAACATCTCACCCAAGTTTCATCGCAATCGGACGAATGGTATATGAACACATACGGGACTTTGTGGAAATGCTTCGCGCATCGTCGCTCATTTGTTGAATCTACGCGTGCGCTACCTATTGTAAAATGGATTTACTAAGTCAGAAACCTTCCTTGGAGTGTACTCAACATCTCACCCAAGTTTCATCGCAATCGGACGAATGGTATATGAACACATACGGGACTTTGTTGAAATGCTTCGCGCATCGTCGCTCATTTGTTGAATCTACGCGTGCGCTACCGATTGTAAAATGGATTTACTAAGTCAGAAACCTTCCTTGAAGTGTACTCAACATCTCACCCAAGTTTCATCGCAATCGGACGAATGGTATATGAACACATACGGGACTTTGTTGAAATGCTTCGCGCATCGTCGCTCATTTGTTGAATCTACGCGTGCGCTACCTATTGTAAAATGGATTTACTAAGTCAGAAACCTTCCTTGGAGTGTACTCAACATCTCACCCAAGTTTTATCGCTATCGGACGAATGGTATATGAACACATACGGGACTTTGTTGAAAAGCTTCGCGAATCGTCGCTCATTTGTTGAATCTACGCGTGCGCTACCTATTGTAAAATGGATTTACTAAGTCAGAAACCTTCCTTGGAGTGTACTCAACATCTCACCCAAGTTTCATCGCTATCGGACGAATGGTATATGAACACATACGGGACTTTGTTGAAATGCTTCGCGCATCGTCGCTCATTTGTTGAAAGTACGCGTGCGCTATCTATTGTAAAATGGATTTACTAAGTCAGAAACCATCCTTGGAGTGTACTCAACATCTCACCCAAGTTTCATCGCAATCGGACGAATGGTATATGAACACATACGGGACTTTGTTGAAATGCTTCGCGCATCGTCGCTCATTTGTTGAATCTACGCGTGCGCTACCTATTGTAAAATGGATTTACTAAGTCAGAAACCTTCCTTGGAGTGTACTCAACGTCTCACCCAAGTTTCATCGCTATCGGACGAATGGTATATGAACACATACGGGACTTTGTTGAAATGCTTCGCGCATCGTCGCTCATTTGTTGAATCTACGCGTGCGCTACCTATTGTAAAATGGATTTACTAAGTCAGAAACCATCCTTGGAGGGTACTCAACATCTCACCCGAGTTTCATCGCAATCGGACGAATGGTATATGAACACATACGGGACTTTGTGGAAATGCTTCGCGCATCGTCGCTCATTTGTTGAATCTACGCGTGCGCTTCCTATTGTAAAATGGATTTACTAAGTCAGAAACCTTCCTTGGAGTGTACTCAACATCTCACCCAAATTTCATCGCAATCGGACGAATGGTATATGAACACATACGGGACTTTGTTGAAATGCTTCGCGCATCGTCGCTCATTTGTTGAATCTATGCGTGCGATCCCTTCTGTAAAATAGATTTACTAAGTCAGAAACCATCCTTGGAGTGTACTCAACATCTCACCCAAGTTTCATCGCAATCGGACGAATGGTATATGAACACATACGGGACTTTGTTGAAAAGCTTCGCGCATCGTCGCTCATTTGTTGAATCTACGCGTGCGCTACCTATTGTAAAATGGATTTACTAAGTCAGAAACCTTCCTTGAAGTGTACTCAACATCTCACCCAAGTTTCATCGCAATCGGACGAATGGTATATGAACACATACGGGACTTTGTTGAAATGCTTCGCGCATCGTCGCTCATTTGTTGAATGTACGCGTGCGCTACCTATTGTAAAATGGATTTACTAAGTCAGAAATCATCCTTGGAGTGTACTCAACATCTCACCCAAGTTTCATCGCAATCGGACGAATGGTATATGAACACATACGGGACTTTGTTGAAATGCTTCGCGCATCGTCGCTCATTTGTTGAATGTACGCGTGCGCTACCTATTGTAAAATGGATTTACTAAGTCAGAAACCTTCCTTGGAGTGTACTCAACATCTCACCAAAGTTTCATCGCTATCGGACGAATGGTATATGAACACATACGGGACTTTGTTGATAAGCTTCGCGCATCGTCGCTCATTTGTTGAATCTACGCGTGCGCTACCTATTGTAAAATGGATTTCCTAAGTCAGAAACCATCCTTGGAGTGTACTCAACATCTCACCCAAGTTTCATCGCAATCGGTTGAGTGGTATATGAATGCATAGGAGACATACACACCCACAGACAAACTATCACGTAAGATTGATTTTTATATATATAGATTTGTTCAAGTTTTCTTTTCTAAACCGTGGACAGGCCAACAAGGACCACGCAGATATCACTTCTTTATAGGTCTAGTTTCCTTCTTTCTCTTCCAGAAGTCTTTCATCCTTCATTTTTATATAGAGAGAGAATTTCCAGGGAATAACCCAGGCACCTGGCCTTAGGTAGACTACATTTAACATCCCAGGAATCCCCAGGGTATAACCCGAGCTCCTGGCTTCCCGATCCTTGAACACAACTAGCACCATCAAACTCAGACCTTCATACCATGTCTGCAACTAGCACAGTCTGCAATCACACCACACCAATTCACTCCCTCTCCTTTATTGAAACGGCACTAGATTCCAGAGGGAGGGCAACCACTTTGTTCAAAGATACAGTACAGGGTTATTCAAAAAGAAGGAACAGATTTCAAAAATTTATATCTTCCAAACTACAAAATATAGAAGAAACATAATTCCAACGTTCCTGGAAAGAGTAAAGTTCAATTTTCACTTTTTTATTCATTCAATATGAGCATCATGTGTTACGCGACAAATATCAAAACGGTGGGTCATTTCTCGCCACACACGAATTAGCTGGTGTCTACTTATCGAAATCACAGTTTCAACAATTCGATGTGGCAGACTTTCAAGAGTGTCAGGCATAGAGGAGATAAATACACGGTCTTTTGCGTAACCCTACAGATAAAATTCACACGGAGTGAAGTCTGGAGACCTGGTAAGTCACCGGCAATGAAGTTGATCTTCTGCTCCTCCTCATCCAATCCAACGTCCTGGAATGGTGTCATTCAGGTAACGTCGGACGTGGAATTACCATGTTTGAAGCATTTCTAGGTAGGTTAGAACAGGGGTTCTCAACCTTTTTCAACCATCGTACCCGTTTAAAAAATTATACATCCTGCGTACCCCCTACTAACCTTTCTTAGGTAGTAATAATGGTTATTAAAATGTAAAAGGTATTTAGTTAGTATGGTTTAAACTTTGTAATTTTATAAGGAAATATATTTTAATAAAACAAAATATACTGTAGTTGTTAGTTTTTCAGTTCCTTTTCCCAAAGGGTGATTTTTGAAATCATTGCGTTAGTTTTTACTTCAACATAGAACATATCAGAAACACTACCTTGCATACACTTATTCTAAATGTTCAGTTTTTCAAAAATATCACTTAAATAGGCCAATTTTAAAAGCCAACCCAAGTCATTGAGTACTGATGATAAATTAGAATTGTGCTCAGTAAATAAAAGATGCAATTCTTTGTGGAGTCCAAATACACGCGCCGTAAATAACTCACACAGTAGTCACGGCATGAAGCTCACTGCGCATGTGGATCGAGTAGAAGGATGGCCTGCCGCGTACCACAGGTTGAGAACCCCTGGGTTAGAAGAAAGGTCTATCAACTTTTTTTTTACAGATATGGCACAGAGGACTTTAATCTTCGGTGAATCTCCTTCAAGTTCAATAACTGCCATAGGGTTTTCACTTGTCAAAATGCTAACGATATGGCGATTAACTTTAGGTGCCGGAAATATGAAAAATCGATTCATCGAAAAGTATAATAATAGTTCACATTTTACACTTTTGCTTATCCAGGAACTTTGGAATTATGTTTCTACCTTTTGTAGTTTGGACGAAATAATTGTTTGAAATCAGATCTGTTCCTTCTTTTTGAATAACCCTGCATTGTAGGCAACGAACCTCTTCCGACAAGTGTGTTGAGGGCCATACACGCTGAGATATGTAACAAGAGACTGCCTCATTAAACCCATAACTGATACCAGTTCAATTGTGTATAGCGGTGTCACATCTGGTCTCATGTGGTGTCATGACACTAAGGAGCAAGTCTCGCGTCTCTCCTTTAGGACTAGGGGCAGATAGCGGCCAAAAGAGTACAAGTTTAGCAGATTTACAGGTGTGTACCGAGGCATCGTGTTTATTACTGTGCTTGATAGAGTATGGTATATTGGCTTTCACGGCCGGTGAATTAAAACTCAGCAATTTTTCTAGGTTAGTGCCGTATCTTGTGTGGGGTTTCGACTAGGATACCAAACTGGCTCATCGGCGGGCGGGGACACCAAGAGCCTTTTTGGAAGCCTTCATAGGGAGGTTAAGGCTGATTGAGCTTTTAGTTCCCGCAGTTAAGTAGTGCAGTTGCACTCTATATACAGGGAGATAGCGCGCAGTTCGTTACTACTGTGGGGGTCCGGGCGGGGACACCAAGAGCCCACTGATGAGCCAGCTTGGTGTCCTAGGCGAAACCCCACTCAAGACACGCCACAAACCTAGAAGAATTGCTGAGATTTAATTCACCGGCCGTAAAAGCCAACATACCATATTTTTGGAAGTGTTCATAGGGAGGTTAAGGCTGCTTGAGCTTTTAGTTCTCGCAGTTAAGTAGTGCAGTAGCACTCTATATAAAGCGAGGTAGCGCGCAGTTCGTTACTCTTGTGGGGGTCCTGGTGGGGACACCAAGAGCCCGCCGATGAGCCAGCTTGGTGTCCTAGTCGAAACCCCACACAAGACACGGCACAAACCTAGAAGAATTGCTGAGATTTAATTCACCGGCCGTAAAAGCCAACATACCATATTTTTGGAAGTGTTCATAGGGAGGTTAAGGCTGCTTGAGCTTTTAGTTCTCGCAGTTAAGTAGTGCAGTAGCACTCTACATAAAGGGAGGTAGCGCGCAGTTCGTTACTCCTGTGGGGGTCCAGGCGGGGACACCAAGAGCCCGCCGATGAGCCAGCTTGGTGTCCTAGGCAAAACCCCACACAAGACACGGCAGAAACCTAGAAGAATTGCTTAGTTTTTATAGAGTGTGTTTTGAAAAGTGACCATTTGTTTTCATGGGACACAAAAATGGCATTTATAGTGATAGACGTACCAGAAACAATGCATTAGAAATTCTGGCTATTTTTGTGAGACGAATTTCTCAGAAAATGATAGAGAGTTTATGGTCGAGAAAAATTTAATTTTTTTGTATATTTCGGTGCAAACGGAGCAATTTACGCAAGTCCAAGAGGACGGAAATTTCTTCTGACCCATATGTGGTTAACTTTCTCTTTTTAATTACTAGCGGACCCGTGCGAGAAATCTCGCATGTTCATAAACCACACTTTCCCCAATAGGTTTATAATGAGAGACTGAACAGCATTGATGACACGTTTTCCCTACAGCATCAGTATTTGCAAATCGCACACTTCTTACAAATATTGATATTTATGAAATTAGAATGCAATTTGTCACTGATAACTTCATTTGTGTGTGGCGAGTCCATTGATTGACAGCTTGGCTGTAACACCCGCCGGTTAATCAATATTTAGAAAATTATTCGATTTGAGTACTCATTCCTTTGATTTACTCTTTCTGAAATCCATGCAAAATGATAAAGGAAAGACCTCAGAATGAGAACGTGACATCAAACAGGCGCCACAGCGGCCAAAATGTGAGGTGGACAGAAATTATGGAGCGCATTTTCCCGCAGCAACAGTATCTGCAAATCGCACAATTCGTACATTTTTTGGACATAATTAATTTAAACAATTGTAGCTATTTATGAAATTAGAGTGCTATTTGTCACTGATAATGTTTATTCTCTTCCAATTGAATGCTCATTTCTCACGATCGGTCGCTTGTGAGCGTATATGGTTTTTGGACCACATTTCATTTTTCTTCTTCCTTTTTTTCTCAACAAATACCTACTGTAGAACTGTCCCCATTGCTAGTATTTCGTCTGCTGTAGGATTGGATGCCATGTTCTTTCCACCAAAACTAACAACAAATTTCGGAATGTAAGGTACTACAGAGACGAGAGACTTGTATCTACCATCCGCCTCATACCTCATAACTCATGGTGTATTAATTTATTATTAAATGAAAATCCACAGCCTGCTTCCAGTCTCCGACAGGGTCAGGAATGAAATGAATGAAGCCCCCATCTAGCGGCGAGGATATGGACTGTGCCGGCTGCCGAGGCCTAACGCACTCCTCTGGGGCAATGATTAAATTAATGACAGATGAAATGAAATGATAGTGGAGAGTGTTGCTGGAATGAAATGTTGACAGAGAAAACCGGAGTACCCGGAGAAAACCCTGTCTGCCTCCGTTTTGTCCAGCACAGATCTCACATGGAGTGACCGGGATTTGAACCACGGACCCAGCGGTGAGAGGCCGGCGTGATGCCGCCTAAGCCACGGAGGCTTAATTAATTTATTAGACTGTTATCCAAACTAATTCCGCTTAATTCCTTAACTGTTTATACTAATAGTAATACTAAACGTTCTAAGTAGCCAGTGGAAGTGTTAACAATTGCACGAGTATGGATCCCACATCCTCAAGAAATGAGTTAAGTTCATATTCAATTCCAACCTGACCATTTACTAACGATCACAGATATCACGCTAAACAAGCAAACTTGAAGGTGAATAACCACTACAAATATCATATATAACTAACAAACTGATGTAACTAAACATGTGTACATATTGCAGATACCATCGCCCACTTAATTGAAGACATAGATGTAACGGCTGGGGGCTCATCCCCAGTCAGTGGGAATTTTCGCATACAGCTACGAATCATCATACAGTTTCACTAATATGTAACATAGAGTTGTGTATACTGACACATGTATAGTAAATACATAGAATTTGATTTAATTTAGAGAGAGAGGAGCAGTATATAAAGTATTTCGTGATATATTGGAAGGATAATATTCGTGATATTTTAAACTCCATGAATCACAAAAAACACGATTTAACAAGAAATACCAGTCTGAATGGAATTATATTTTATTCATGTAAAGTAAACTCATAAATGGCGAGGATGAACCACCATGAATGTTACATTGTAAATAGTGTATTTAAAAAAATTGAAATTTGTCTTTCAAAAAATGAACAATTTATTTGGTTTATTTTTCCAAGTATAGGCTATCTCAATTAATTATAAAGATAATTTCATAAATGAGGTTCATCCTCTAGGGATCATATGTTGGATTGTATCTTCCGAGTTTCATGCAGTTTCATCACATAGTTCACGAAATATTGTGTTTTTCCTACCAAAAAGCAACCTTTCAGGTAAACAACTTTGAATATTAAACACTCCATTGACAGATAGGTGCATGGTCTCACGTAATACGCTATATCTCTGCCAAAACGCTGAATTTACAGATATATTGAGAAAGGTATTGTCTTTCATTAAAACGTAAAAAAAAACTTTAATTTTGAAAAACTGACGGTGTAAGAGACCCTTAAGAGTAGAGGATCTGAAGATGATCGTTTGACGATCGAAACTGCTCTCCCGAGTGTACTTATTTATTCATTGATCTCATATACATCTTTTTAGGGTTTAGGGTTTAGGGAATCATCCAGAGCAATTGGCTAAATTCGTTTTCATAGACCGAAAAGCATTAATTATGATGAATTTACATTATCAATAAATTAATTAAAGAATCTCTACTTAGTATAAAACAAAGTCCCCGATTTTTGGATGTTACGGGTAAACATGAGAACCACTGGATAGATTTTGATGCGGTTTCCACCATTCTGTAAAGGATATCTCGAGGATGATTTCTGTAGAAAATATATTATTTATGATCAAGGGAAGCCGAGCAGTAACGATTTCAGTGGAAAAGTCGAAAATATACCTGGCGTCCGAGCGCTTTGTAAGCCTACGCTGGGCAAACCGTTAAAGATATCTAAATACTATGAGTGTAAGAATTGTTCAGCCTGAAAAGTTCTACAAAAAAGTCCGTGAGAGCATATGTCTATCTTCAATACATCGTCCACTATAAGTGTTTTTACGTTTTAATTTCTTCCAACCATTTCCATTCAACTACTGAGGCGACAGTTTATCAGCTAGTTAAGGCGAGTCTATCATCCCTGTTATACCCTAGCTAGCGGTCGAACCTATTGCCCCAGATACAGCCAGCAGAAAACCGTTGAGTCGTGTTGAGTTAAGGCTTCTGCGAAGGGTGGTTGTATTTGGAGTTTCACTGGAAGTGCAACTCAGGTTTTCTTCATTTCGCCTGCGAAACACAGTTAAGTTAAGATTGGACGTAAGGAGGATTTTAAGCTTACGCTAGGCAAACCGTTAAAATATATATACTATGAGTGTAAGAATAGTTCAGCATGAAAAGTTCTACAAAAAAAGCCCGGAAGAGCATATTTCTATCTTCAATACATCGCCTACTATAAGTGTTTTAACGTTTTCATTTCTTCCAACAATCTTCATTCAGTTACTGAGGCGACGTTTTAGGAGCTAGCTAGGGGCGAGTCTATCACTCCAGTTACAGCTTAGCTAGTGGACGATCTTATTGCCCCAGATAAAGCCAGCAGCAAACTGATGAGTCGTGTTGAGTTAAAAACATTAGAGAAGAGGGGTTGTGTTTGGAGTTTCCCTGGAAGTGCAACTCGGGTTTTTTTCATTTCGCCTGTGAAACACAGTCAAGTTAAGATTGGACGGAAGGAGGATTTGAGTTTCATTCACCTCGCCATTCCCTGGAAATGCAACTCTCATTTCGCCTGTGAACGTTTCGTTCCGCAAAATTCACAGTCAAGTTAAGATTGGACGGAAGGGAGATTTGTGTTTCATGCACCTCGCCATTCTTAAATTACGTCTGACAAGAATTTGTTGCACATGTATCTCCATGATAATACTGTATAATTAATAGTCCAGTCAGTGATTTTAACCCATCATGTCGAGACGTAAAACGGACGTTGGTCGTAGTTCATTGACATTGGGGAAAGAAAAGCGCTTATCACGTAATGCATTCATAACTGTTCCCAGGAGAAGCTTGGTCGGGTTGCTAGTTAATGAATAAATTAATGAATGGGTAAGTGAAAAAATGAGTAAATTAGTTAATGAATAGTTGAATAAATAAATAAATGAGTAAGAAAATGTATAAATGAATAAACACATAAAGAAATAAAGAATGAAATAAAAAAGAGAGGAAGAAAGAAAGAAAGAAGTAAAGGAAGGAAGGAAGGAAGATTGTAGTTTTACGTGACCGTGAATCTTGTGATTATGAGCCACGGGACCTCCTTTTTACGTGGAATCCGAACCACAGGACGTGGCATTTCACTTCGAAAATCTCACATGCATTGACCGGGAATCGAACCCGGACCGCCTTGGTGAGAGGCATACAGCTAGACCGCTGAGCCACCACGCCCCCAGAAAGAAGTAAAGAAACAAATTATCTTTCATACAGAGATACCAAAATAAAAGTTCTACAAATACACAAGTACACGGGGCAGAAATGGCCACGATGTCCAAGCCCCCATATTGTACAACTACAACAACAAATACTACTGTAAGAATCGCTTTATTATAAAATGATTTTCAAGTATTGCAACTGAATGTTTCCTTCGTTTTACTCGTTCGGCGGCTTCGGTGGCGTAGTCAGTAGAATGATGAGCTTCTATGCTCAAGATCGCTGGTTCAAATCCGACCGAAGTCGTCGGATTTTTTTAAGAGTGATAAAAATCCCTCAGTATGCCTTCCTTCGGAGGGGAAGTAAAGCCGGCGGTCCCATGTCATAGATTTATGGCACGTTAAAGATCCTTCCACTAATTACACCTGTGTGAAGCTAAATTGTATAGGTTAACAATGTAAACAACGCTCTTAGGTTGCTACGTTCGTTGCAAAGAGCCGACTGCGGTGGCGTCTAGTAGCTAATTTCTGAACTAGTAGTCGTTGTCGGTGGCGTTGGGTGGCAAAAGTAGGAACTATTTGAAAAATTTCAAACGTCTGCAGTCCTTACTTGAATTAAAAAACAGATAACACACACTAATACAGTCATCACAATTAACACCGATTATCAGACAGATTCTACACACACCCAAAGTACACGGGGCTACATGACCGCTTTGTCGCAGCCCCTAAACTTAAGAACCAACCAATCGTTTTACTCCCATCCTCGCTGTGGAAGAGCGCCATTACCTCGGAAAAATTTGGGAGTGAAAAGCAATTATGATGTTGCCAAACGAATCTGTTCCATATTTAATAATACTACATTCCAGGAGGTAGTGGGGACATTGATGGGGAAGTCTGGTGAATTGTGAGTGACAGGTCGCGATAATGAAATGTTTCATTTCCCTTTTACTTTGTAGCCACCTGTAATGTACACACGCACAAAGAGCACACTCTCCGTTAAAAAAGATTAATGGAAAACTGCGGTATTCGGTGTTAAATTAGTCCGGAGTGCCATTGGATGAAGGCCGTGCACGTTCAGAGCAAATCATTTAAAATTACCTGTGTCGTTAATTACATTATTTAAATGCTAAAATAGAAGCCTCCGATGCTTAGGAGGCAGCACGCCGGCCTCTCACCGCTGGATCCGTGGTTCAAACCCCGGTCACTCCATGTGAGATCTGTGCTGGACAAAACGGAGGCAGACAGGTTTTTCTCCGGGTACTCCGGTTTTCCCTGTCAAAATTTCATTCCAGCAACATTCTCCACTATCATTTCATTTCATCTGTCATTCATTTAATCATTGCTCCGGAGGAGTGCGTCAGGCCTCGGCAGCCGGCACAGTTCATATCCTCGTCGCTAGATGGGGGCTTCATTCATTCCATTCCTGACCCGGTCGGAGACTGGAAGCAGGCTGTGGATTTTTTCAAATGCTAAAATAGCACATACGAAATGTGGCTGAAATCCAAATTATAGTATGGAAGTTACATGTGTTTAAAGTTGAAGCTCTCAGCAGGCCTAGAATCATGTTGGTAGCACTGACGTACATACGTTACTCCAAATTAATATAGAATGTCTGGTACTATACGTATGCATAGTTTAAAGCTGTCGGCTTGCAAACTTTCTGATATATTGGTATTTGGATAAAAGATATTGAGAGCATTTATTAACAGTTGGCATCCCTGGTAGCTCTTGAGAATACGCTCAGTCGTATCTGTTTATGTACCCATAGCACATACGAAATTTGGTTGAATTCCAATTGATAGTGTAGAAGTTATATGCTTTTAAAAATTAAATCTATCGCCAGGCTTATAATCATTTTGGCAACACTGCCATGTATGGCCTCCTGGAAATTAAACTGAAATATTATTATCTATACGTATGCCAATTTTGGACTAGCTCCCATTCATATCTTCCAATATATCCAACATGGAGCTCAAATTTCAATTGCGATTTGTCAGCAGTTGGTAGCACTGACATCATTTTCAAATACGGCATTGAGATATTCAGGTATATATCTTTACTCCTACCAAATTTTATTTCGATTCCTGCAGCCGTTTAGGAGTTGATAGGGTGGGGGACACAGACAGACACACATTTGCCCGGATGGATCTCATATGTCTACTTTTTCCTCATTTTTGCAATATGTGATAAGTAGGCTAAAAATTGAGCCCCTTGGAGGTTGATTCATCTGTTGTATGACACTCTTTGTATTGATTATCTCTTGCCTTGTGTAGCACTGGGAATATTATTCCATCTAGTCTAGCTACAGGCATTTAAGAGCTCTTATAAACCCCAAGGGAGCTATCAAAGTTGACGATTTATCGCTCATTTCATCGTCATAACGATAAAAACTACCGCTACTATCAGAGGCTGTCACGTACGCTGCTCGTCCGATAAAACGCACCATAACGACGGATGGAAGCCTAGTGCTCTATAAAACATGACCTGAATATCATCACCACCTGTACAGCAAGTACACGTCTACCCCATGATCTGTCTACTTCCACTTCATGGATCTGCAATACATGGGCAATGAAGTGTGTTGTCGTTGTAAGTCTTCAGTGTTTTGACTGGTTTGATGTAGCTCTCCTCCATTCCTCCCTGCTCTGAGCTAATCGACTCATCTCTACGTACTGTAGCTAGCACACCATACATCCGAGTCAATCTGTTGGTCTACTCCTACAGTTCTTGAACTTGATCGTTTCTCCCATAACTAAGTTTGCTATTCCTGTGTGTCTTAGAAAGTTATTACCAACCTATATCTTCTTTATCAGTCACCAGAAACATCTCTCCTCTCCCACTCATCTTAATACCTCATCATTTGTTACTCTACCTAGCTATCTGATCTTCATCATTATCCTGTAACACTACATTTCACACGCTTCTATTCTCCCTTTTTCTGCCGCACCAGCAGTTCAATTTTCATTTCCATAGAGCGCCACGCTCCAGACAAAGGCTTTCAGAAATGACTACCTAGTACCTAAATCTATATTTATTTTAGCGACTTCGGTGGCGTAGTCGGTAGCATGCTGAGCTTCTATGCTCAAGATCGCAGGTTCAAACCCGGCCGAAGTCGTCGGATTTTTTAAGAACGTTAAAAATCCCTCAGTATTCCTTCCTTCGGAGGGGAAGTAAAGCCGGAGGTCCCATGTCATAGATTTATGGCATGTAAAAGATCATTTCTCAGACTAAACTCGTGTAAAGCTAAATTGTTAGGTTAGATTTCGTCGGGACGCTCTATCAAAGTTCCAACGTTCACCACTAGGTATAATTGATATCTGGCAGCGAAAGTTAGTTCTATTTTAAATTGAACGGAACTTGTAGCTGACCCTAGGGTGTCCGCTGGAAGCCGCTAAAGACTCAGGCAAGCCGAACATGTCCTCGGACATTCCCGGCACTAAAAGCCATACGATAAATAATTGGTTTCTCTTCCATCTCATATTTAAAGAAGCGTGTGCACAGCTTGGCAAATATGCCTGACTGTTTTCACACATCCATCAGATGAGACCATAAAAGTGAAAGGGTTAACAACGGTGCGCACTCTGTTTCACCTAAGCTAGAGAGAAAGCAGGTAAAGAGTGCTATGTCAAATAATTAAATCTGAGTTGCCTCCACAGCTTGTCAAAAATAAAAGACCACTCCATAATAATTGTACACTCAAATCCAGCACTCTGTTTTCGAGGACATATTAATTTCACCTTCACACACAATAGTGTGTATATTTTGTTCCGTGCATGTCTACTATTGAGTTTTCTATATCATGATATTAAATTTCAGTTTGTTTTATATTTTAATATGTACTGTTTATTGTAGCCAAACAATTTTCTTAATTATATATATATAGTTGCCAACATATCGAGTAGATGGAATCAAATTTTAATTAACATTTACTTCCCACCCAAACATACGGTATAATATATTATACAGTACCGAACTCAAATATGTTCATGTAATTGGATTTTATTCTGATTTTATTCCCCGCCGTTCAAGGACAGGAGTATCTGTTAAACTTATAAGACTGTTAAAAATGACTCTAAGCAAAACTATGTGTAAAGTGTAGGTGGAAGGTATATTTTCAAAGACCTTTAAGGTTAATCAGAGATTACGTCAGGGTGATTTAATCTCTACACCTCTATCCAATATTGCCATAGAGAAAATCAAGCGAATGAAAGAAGATTGAAACCCAGGAGGAACATTATTGATCAGAGTGACAGAAGATCTCGCATATGCAGATGATATTGACATATTGGCTAGGAGGAAGCGGGATCTTGAAAGAAAACTGGGAAAGTTAGAAATGTATGGAGCTGAGATGGGGCTAATGATAACCAGTCAAAGACCAAGTACATGCTAGCATTCAGGAGAAAATACAGTACAGTGAAACGACAAAAGTGCATTTAAATGACAATGAATGTGTATGATGCAATGATTTGAAATTTATTGGGTCAATTATAAATGAGAATAACAACTTAATAGACGAAATATATACCAGAATTGCAGCTGGTAACAGGAGTTACTATGCGTTTGGCAAGGTATTCCAGACGAGGAGCCTAAGTTGGAATCTGAAATTAATTATCTATCGTACAGCAGTGAGACCGGTGGTGACCTATGGTTTAGAGACTTGGACTATGACGCGAGGGGATGAGGAGTTATTGCGAAGATGGGAAAGGAAGATACTAAGAAATATATATGGGCTAGTGAATGATACTGGATTTTGGCGAATCAGAAACAATAGAGAGATCAGAGAACTATATGGAAAACCAGATTTAGTAGCCGAAATAAAAATAATAGACTGAGATGGCTAGGGCATGGTGAAAGAATGACAGAGAACAGGATGGCAAAGGAAGTCTTTGAAGGTAAACCTGGAGGACATCGTATGAGGGGTAGACAAATGATAAGATGTTTGGATGACGTAGAGGATGACCTGAGGGAAATGTGAGTAAAACGATGGAGAACCAAGGCCGTGATCCGAGAGGAGTGGGCGAAGATTGTCCAGGAGGTCAAGGCCCTACATAGGCTGTAGCACCAAGGAGTAAGTAGCTACGGGGGGTGATTAGGAGGATCAATCACCCCCTAAGACACAAATATTTAAAAAATCGTAATTTGACGGAAATTTTTAGAAATAAAATGCCAGTTTTTGGATTGATTATGTACGTTAATCCTAACTAATTTGAGAACATTTCTCTTTGTGTATAATACTTTGTGATCGTCCAACCAAAGCTGTTCATTGACGAGCTTTTGCACTTAGAGAACTGCAAATAAAACGTATCAAATGCTATCGAGATCAAACATGAAAACGTGAAGGTTTGCTTTCATTGATTGTCTTATTTTGCCCCCACAGAAAGCAAAAAGCACAAAACTACACATGACCAAACTACAACATCATTATATTTATGATGAAATGAAAATGATCAGTGGAAAGTCACAATATGTGAAGCTCACGATTGACCTGCTATTCTTGAGAACTATCGGGAATTATAAGGTAATTTTACATTATTGGGATACGATTTTTTATTAGTCTACTTTCGACTTTTACAAAAAATGAAAGTAGACTTATGAGATCTACACAGGGCCAAAAATGGTGTCTCTGTCTGTCTGTGTGTGTGTGTCTGTGATTCTGTGTGTGAGTGTGTGTACTCTGAATGTCTGTCCCCCCCTATCAATTCGACCACGATGAAACCGAATTGAACGAAATTTGGTACAGAGGTTGCACTAGCAAAGGGCACCTCAGTGTCATGTTTTATATCGCCACCATATTGACAGAAACGTAATGGCGGCCACCCAAATGTTCAAAGCTTAAATCAAATTACGACCGAACTAATCATCCGATCTCTACCAAATTTTGCAACAATATATACCCGTATGGCGAGCGTCTTTTGACTAAACTACAAGGTCACAACCCAACAGTTTGCAGATGGCGGCCATGCATGTGTGCAAATCGATTCCCCCTATCAATTCAAGTATGGTGAAACCAAATTGAACAAATTTGGTACAGGGGTAGCACCCGCAAAGGGCACCTCAGTGCCATGTTTTATATCGGCGCCATATTGACGAAAACGTAATGGCGGCCACCCAAATGTTATAAGCTTAAATAAAATTACGTCCAACCTAATAATCTGATCTCCACCAATTTTCGGAATATTTTACCTCTGAGTATGAAAAATCTTTTGACCAAACTACAAGGTCATCAGTCCATTTATTTGCGGATGGTGGCCATGTATGTGTGCAAATCGATTCCCTCTATCTATTCAAACACGGTGAAACCGAATTGAACGAAATTTGGTTCAGAGGTAGCACTCGTAAAAGGCAACTCAATGTTATGTTTTATATCACCGCCATCTTGACGGAAACGTAATGGTGACCACCCAAATGACAAAATCTTAAATCAAATTACGACCAACCTAATCATCTGAGCTCTACTACATTTTGCAACATCATACCTTTATGTGAGATACGTTCTTTGACCAAGCTATAAGGTTATCAGTTGAATAGTTTGCATATGGTGGCCATGCATGTGTGCAAATCGATTCCCCCTATCAATTCAAACTCTGTGAAACTGAATTGAACGAAATTTGGTACAGAGGTAGCACTAGCAAAGGACACCTCAGTGGCTTGTTTTATATCGCCGCCATCTTGACGGAAACGGAATGGCGGCCACTCGAATGTTAAAAGCTTAAATCAAATCACGATCTCTACCAAAATTTGCAACAACATACCCTTTGTGGGACGTATCTTTTGACTGACCTACAAGGTCATCAGCCAAATAGTTTGCAGATAGTGTCCATGTAAGTGTGCCATTCGATTCCCCATATCAATTCAAACACGGTGAAACCGAATTGTATTAAATTTTGTACAGAGTTAGCACTAGCAAAGGGCACCTCATATTCATGTTTAATATCCCTATAGCACGTTGTATTTCTACAAGCTACTACAACCAACATTCAATTATACTCCTTGAAAAGGAGAAAGAAATATAACTATACTCATGCATTTAGGACAAAGTAGGCTATATGTTCTTTACTGAACATCTTGTTTTACATGTTTTTTCCATTTTATGATCTCTAATGTACATTCACTTTCCAAAGATCAAGTAAGAAATTTCACCTTTACATTTAGTCTCTTCTGTCATGATTTTAGGAGCAACGTCGCTATTTCGGGAGATAACCTCCTTTAACACGAAATTTGCTTGGCTGTGATCACAATGTCGTTAAAATAGTATCACTATGTGTACACTCCAGTTTCGACTTACTTGCGCGAAACCCGTCATATAACACTAGTTGACAATCTAGGTTTCCCGTGTGGAAAGCATTTACAGTAATAGCTGATGGTTCAGACATGCGCGGACTAGAGGGCTTGGCTGGGAAGGTACTGCTCGGGTCCAAGCTCCACGTAATTGCTAGGTGAGGTGAGTGGGAGTAGGGTAGAGATGGGCCTGTGATATCTGGAATTCCTGTCTAGTCCAATAGAATTTACACTATTTTTTCGTTCCTGCACTTGCCATAGGACGCGCCACCGGTCTATGGTTATCCATAACCAGCTTCCGGTTTAGTAGTCAGGCAATGGAAGCAAATGAGAACAGTGTACTACAATTTTTCTTGCATGTAACTAAGCAAATTATTGTTGTTAGGCGAAAATAAAGTTGAAAAATGCACCAAGTTGATATGATCTTGAGCCGTGTACAATGAGAAAGCTCTGCATGTGTGTATTCCTTTTGAGTTAATGATGCAAAATGTAAGCTAACGTTGTGCCGCATACAACCTTGTAATCACTAAATTTTTATTTATTTATTTATTTTTATACATTTAATAATTATTAGATACAACCATTAAAGGTCATTTTACACTAATATTTTAACAATTTCAAATAATATTGACAAAAACAACAACAACAAAAACAGGGAACAATTGGCAGTGATGGCAGCAAGGGACAAATCTCGGAAAAAAACGCAGGGAATGATTGGGGTAGTGGGCGATTAGGAGGGTGAGGGGGTAGGAATTGGGGATGAAAAGGTTCTTCTAATGTTATGTTTGAATGTTCTATAGGGAAAGAATATGTCAATATTTGGAAGGGACTTACTAAGGGTAGGTAGACGGTGGAAAATTGAGCGCTTCTGTATTTCAAGACGTGGGCGAGGTATGTGGTGTAAATGGTTCTGACGTGTTGAGCGGGAGGGAACATGGAGTGGGAAGTAGCAGAGCATGTTACATTTTGTGTAACCATTCATAATTTTATGTAAGAAACACAGGTCAGTAAATTGTAGACGGCTTCTCAGGTCGAGTACATTGAGCTGATTTAGAATATCGGACTTGGCAAAGTGCCTTAGTGAAGGATTGCGAGCTTTGACTATTGATATGAAGAAATTAAAGACACTGTTCAATTTAGAAATATTGGTTATAGCCGAAGTAGACCAAATTGGGGAAGAGAAATCTAGGATAGGTAGAACATATGTGGTGAAGTATAATTTAAGTGTAGTGAGGTCTTTAATTTCTGTGATTCTGTATAGAATGCCGAGACTGCGCATTGCGCGCGATTTGATATTGTCAATGTGGGGAGAGAATGTCAGTTTATCATCGTGAATAATACCCAAATCTCTTACCTGAGAAACCTTATCCAATTTATTTCCACATATTTTATAGTCCGCTTGATTTCCAGATTTCAGTAGTGAGAAAGACACATTGAATCATTTTTTGGGATTTGGAGATAACCTCCATTTGTTGAACCAATCAGTACATGTATTCACTGCTTCCTGGAGCTCAGTGTGGTCGTCAGAACTGGACATTTTTCTGAATATCTTGAGGTCATCAGCGTACAGAAGAAGGGAACACGGAGAATTTTGCACGTATGTGCTTATATCGTCCATATACAGCACGAAGAGAAGGGGTCCCAGGGTACTGCCCTGAGTTACTCCTGATAAGACTGGGAGCTAGGTCGATACAGACCCTGGAAGCACTACCCGTTGTTGCCTATTGGAAAGGAAGCTTTTTATTAGGGATAGGAAGAATCCATGTACGTTGTATCGTGAAGCAAGCTTGTGGAGGAGAAGGGAATGGTTCACGGAATCAAATGATTTGGCCAGGTCAACGTAGATTACATCTAGCTGAGATTTTTTGATCTATTGCAGAAATTATGTGATGGTTCAGAACAGTCAGATTTGTAAAACATGATTTTCCAGGGACGAAGCCATGTTGTTCTTCTGAGAGGTGTGGTTTGGTGAAAGTGAGGAGACGGCAATGTATTATTCTTTCGAAGACTGAAAAGAGCATAGGGACGATAGATATGGTCTGTATGAGGAAATTTCATGCTTGCTGCCCGATTTAAAGACAGGTGTGACATCAGCTCTTTTCCATGATTCTGGAAAAGTGCCGGAAGTCATTCACCAGTTGAGTATTATGGACAAGGGGATGCTGAGAGATGCAGAGGTGTTCTTCAGGAATATAGGGCTTACGTTTGATGGACGGTAGATCGGTTTGCGGGCAATTTTTTAAAATATTTTGGATTTCATCGGGGGTCGTTGAAATTTGAGACAGTGAATCAGAACAGACGCTAGTAAGTTGAGGGGGACTGGGGATTGGTACGGGAACTGAAAAGGTTGAGTGAAAATATTAATTGAAATGTGTGGACCTCAAATCAAATGGGCTTTCTTCATTATGGAGGTTTAGGTTAAGTGGAATTCTAGGAGTCGTTCTACGGGATGATATAAGTATCCAGACCTTCTTCGGGTTATTCTTGAGATTTCCTGTTAAGGAAGAAATGTAGCGGTTGTAATCTTCTGTCATATGATCTCTTGAAATTTTCCGTAGGTGAATAAATACATTGCGTGTATGAGGATTAGGAACTCATTTCCACAGTGACCATGCTCGAGTTTTGTTTTGGAGAAGAAGTTTGGTGTCTTGACTTAGCCAGTGCGGGTATTTGTTGGATTTGGGTACGGAGAAAAGAACGTGTTGTTTAATGGCCGAGTAGAGTAAATCCTCAAACAAGGCCACTGCGCTATTTACGTCCCTCTCAGCTATTAGAAGGCACCAGGTTAGTGATGATAAATCCTGATTGACAGCTTGCCAGTCGACCTTCCTCCAAAGAGGGAAAGCTTTTTTATCGGTGGTTAAGCTGGTTTTAGGTCTGCTGGCTGGGACGGGAAGGGTAGCTTCTATTGAACTGTGATCGGTGTTCAGGATATTTCTTCCAACGGTCACAGTGGCATTACGCAGGATTGAAAATATGAGGTCCAGTGTTTCGGATTTCCTTGTTGGGTGTAGGTTGAACTGTTTCAGATGTAGACCGTTTATAAAATCTGATAAGATGAATGTATCTATTGGGGGAGATTGTATGGTACCATTGTCTATTGATGTCCAGGAGATATGGGAGTTAAATTCACCTAGTAACACTATTTCATTTTCTTGGTTGAGGGCAAGAACAGAAGAGTTGAAACATTCTTCTAAGGTGTCAATTTTGCTGGTAGGTGGGAGGTAGAAGCAACCTACGAGTAAATTCTTCCTGTTTGGGATAATAATCTCAACCCATATTATTTCACAGGAAGTTTCTAAGTCAGGCCGATGTTTTGCCTTCAGTTTGTTATGAACTGCGATTGCAACTCCACCACCCCTTGAAGACCTATCGCGCCGAAACACATTGAACTCAGATGAAAACGGAAGTTCCCCAAATGATACGAAGTCTGACAACCATGTTTCTGAGAGGCAGAGGATATCAAATTGATTAATTTCTGTTATATTTGCTAAACAGTCGGTTAGTTTATTTTTAATGCTCTGTGCGTTCTGATAGTGGAGGTTAAGGGGTCCTGGGTTTAAATGATTGTCACCTGATAGTAGAAGTAGTATCAAGTAAAGTGCACTGGAGGAAGCACGGCAACGTTGTACTGGTCCATGAGGTGTGGTGGGAACATGGCGGAGCACTGGGAGGTTACAAGCTACCGCGGTCGAGAAAGTTAAGTGTCTCTCTGCATAGTACATCTGAATTTCTTGATCACACGACACATCACTACGGCCGAAAATGTTTACAGACACAGTTGCACACCATATAGCACACTTAAACAAGCAAAATGCCACTAAAATACAGTATTATGTCAGAGCTACTACACATTCTTCCCGTCTATCTACAACAGATTATGTTTGAAATCTTTTTAAAGATCGTGACGAAGAAAGTGTTTCTCTAAACGGAAGATGGTAATTAACTGCATGCACGTCGTATAATCTTGGCAAAGTTGTTTTTATCACAGAGCAAATTGACACCGTATTAAGCACGCATCTTTAGTTATTTGGCAATTTAAATTATTGACTAAAATATTTCTAAAGACAAACAATCTATACCTCCATTATAAGGTTTCGGGTTGCATAATTCATGCAAAATGAAGTTCGTTACTTTGTGTAATTGAGGCCATACCCCCTCCCTCCCACTCACCCCTACCCTTTCAGTGATTACCGTATCGTACCTTACGTAGACTAGGATGGAGATCTAAAAGTAAATTAACATTTCTTGAAAACTTTGTCACCAGTTGTTTGCACTATTGACTTAAAATTGTCCATGCTTTCCATACTGAAAAATTGCCAACATTTGTAGGTTATTTGATTAGAAACGCTCTATCAAGATCCAACGTTCCTCGCTGGGTGTCGGTGACAGTGGCGTCTGGTAGCCAAAGTTGGAAATTCTTGAAATTGAACTTGTTGGGGAGGCTGCGGGCGTTCAAATAAAATGCCCTGCAATTGGCTGCAATTCTTCTTCTTATTATTATTATTCTGTCGGTTTTGGCCTACTCTGGACCGCGTTGAAAAATGGGCCCACTTGCCAATCTCTTCTTCTCCTCCCAGAATCTCTCCATTCGTGCGCTAAGTCTCCTCCTTCTTTCTTCAGACCAGATAACTTTGGTTATTTGAGCTAGGGTTTTCGAGAAACCCTTTAAATTAATCAAACTTTCTTCGAAACAGTGATTTGTTGAGAATGTCTCCTTGAGTGATGCCAACTTCTTTGAGATGTGCTCGTGATTCCTCAACCCATTTTGTGGTGGACTTTAATTTGCTAATGTAAGTGAATATCCTTTTGGTTAACCTATTGTTGCTCATTCGTGTGAGGTGGCCATAAAATGTAATCCTTCCCTTACGCATCGAGTCCGTAAGTTTCTCCGCCTGGTTTTACAAGTAACTATTCCTCCTTCTCCTCCATAAGCCATCTGCTCCCTGTACTGGCCCCAATATTTTCCTGAGGATTCTTTCTTTTCTAACTCCTTTGTTTCTGTTTTTTTTTTTGTTTAAAATAAGACATTCAGAACTATAAAGGGCTACCGGTTTAAAAACTGCAGCATAATGTCGTAACTTTGCTCTGAAGGATATGACTTTCTTGTTATACCTATTCTGCATTTATCGGTGTGCAGTTTCCATCGTACGAGCTCTGACCTTATTGGCCTTCTAATCAAGGCCATTAGGTTGAATCCATTCACCGATTCAAATATTTTAGATACAGTAGGTATTTACTAGTGAAATCAAGCCTCCGTGGCTTAGGCGGCAGCACGCCGGCCTCTCACCACTGGGTCCGTGGTTCAAGTCCCGGTCACTCCATGTGAGATCTGTGCTGGACAAAACGGAGGCAGACAGGTTTTTCTCCGGGTACTGCGGTTTTCCCTGTCAACATTTCATTCCAGCAACACTCTCCACTATCATTTCATTTCATCTGTCATTCATTTAATCATTGCCCCAGAGGAGTGCGTCAGGCACAGTCCATATCCTCGCCGCTAGATGGGATCTTCATTCATTCCATTCCTGACCCGGTCGGAGACTGGAAGCAGGCGGTGGATTTTCATTTCATTTACTAGTGAGTGAAACTATCAACTCGATTCTAAAGGACCGACTGTAAAACATTAACTGCTGTGTACAATGCCAGTTAATTGTTTTGTGGTTGATGGACAATATTTATTGTTTTATGGTTTAATTTGAAACGATCCATGTTCTGAACGTGTTTTAGTGTCGAAGTCATAAAGTTGGCTTTGTCGTTATACGAGTATTTTGTGACGTATCTCTCCACTTGGCATGAAATACTATGCACAGCCCTTGAGCTACCGTCATAATACAATTAGCGCGTATAAATATGAGTTGACAAAACAAGTTCTCTATGCTTTGCTTATTATCCAATTAATAGGAATGTCTATGGAGCATACCGCAATCACTAAATATCCCTAATTCGATGAATCATAATGTCAAGATAAATCATGTCCAAAAATTTACCTATCTCGGCCAGAAAATAAAGGATGTTGGAAGGTGTATGACAGGGATAAAGAGTCGTTTTGCCCAAGATAGGTTGGTTGGTTCCTCATTTCTAGGGCAGCGACAACGTGGTCTTGTAGCCACGCGTGCTTTTGGTGTGTGTAGAATCGGTCTGATAACCAGTCCTAATTGTGATGGCTGTATTAGTGTGTGTTATCTGTAATTCAGGTAAGGACTGCAGACGATCAATTTCAACTAGTTCCTACTTTTTTGCTACCAAATGCTACCGTCAATGATACCAAGCTGCGTACTTGGCTACTAGATGCCACCGCAACCGGCACCTGGCATTGAACGTTGGAAATTAATAGAGCATTAATCAATCCTAACCTACAAATTTATCTTCACACAATTTAGTTAGTGGAAGGTTCTTTTACATGCCATAAATTTATGCCGTAGGCCCCGGCTTTACTTCCCCTCCGAAAGAAGGCATACTGGGGGATTTTAATGCTCTTAAAAATCCGACGACTTCGGCCGGGTTTGAACCCGCAATCTTGGGCATAGAAGCTCAGCATTTGGCCAAGATAACATAGTTATTAAGGAAGAATAATAATAAGAAGTTATTACACCAGCTGTAACTCTTCAGTCGGGCAGCTTGCCACGGTGGGTGAGTGGATAGCGTGTCGGTCTACTAACCCCAAGATTGCAGGTTCGCTCCTGGCCGTGGTAAGTGATTTTTTGAAAGGCGGAAAAATTACGACACGCATGTCTTACGATGTTGGCATGTCAAAGAACGCATTTGAATTCAGTAGGCCGTGTTCATAATGGCAAAATTAATCTCGGGAGTTACCGCCAACACAAAAGTTCCTCATTTCTCTACTAGAAAACGCTACAGTGTTCAAGGAGATTAGATAATCTAATCTCCTTGACTTTGGTTGGTTGGTTGGTTGGTTGGTTCCTCAGTTTAGGGGCTGCGACAACGCGGTCATGTAGCCCCGTGTATTTTGGGTGTCTGATAACCGGTGTTAATTGTGATGGCTGTAGTAGTGTGTGTATCTGTTCTTTAATTCAAGTAAGGACTGCAACTTTCAATTTTCAAATAGTTCCTACTTTTGCCGCCAAACGCCACCGTCAACGACCACTAGGCCTAGTTAAGTACTTAGCTACTAGATGCCACCGCAATCGGCTCTTGGCATCGAACGTAGAAAACTAAGAGCGTTGTTTTACATTCTTAACCTATGCAATTTAGCTTCACACAGGTGTAATTAGTGGATGGTTCTTTAACATGCCATAAATCTATGACATGGGACTGCCGGCTTCACTTACCCTCCGAAAGAAGGCATACTGAGGGATTTTTGACGCTCTAAAAATATTCATCCGGGTTTGAACTCGCTATCTTGGGCATAGAAGCTCAGCATGCTACCAACTGCGCCACCGAAGCCGCTCTCCTTGACTTTCATAGTGATTCAAGGTACAACGAAATTCGACATGCAAGCTACCCTCTGGGTGTCAAATTACAAAGCTTGCACCCGGCACCCGAGGCCAAACGATATTATTATTATTATTAATTCAGTCGGTCAACACGAATTTGCCAAAAGACTGGGTGGGGTAGAATGTGTAGCTTTTAATATCTTACATAACTTAGCATTCTTCGCAAATATATCTGATTATTAGATATTGGATATATTAGCCTTACCGATTTTTATCTTCAGGTGAAGAGACTTCTTAAGTTCTAAACAATATAGGCTACTTCCTTCGAGATTATGCAAGCGTCAAAAGTGCGACATAGAATAAATATTGCTTCACGAAGAAGAAGCCAATTTTGTCATTGTGCCTTGGCTGACAACATTTTTCAGTCAAGCCGTGAGGCGACGCGAAATTGCGGCTCCTCCATCTACTTTCACGACAGGTAAGCCATTCTTCCACGAAAAGTCTCCGTGAATACAGGATATTCCCTTAAAGTGGATGGAAGGGAAGCTGAAATCTCCCAACAAGCTTTTAATGCTCTGCTGTTTTATCGTAGGACACTGGGCTTAGTTGCGGAATATAATATTATTTCACAATCATACGAATGACTTCAGAAAGGAGCTATTTTTAAAGAGGCCATATCTGTTGGATAAAGCTTGAAAATTGGCTTGCCGTGTCGGGATTCAAATCCAAATATCCGTATTTCGTGCAGGTGTGTTACCCTTGCAGTCTATGCATGTCAGGGGCCGATAATCTAGATTTTAGTCCCCTTAAAACAACAATTATCATCATCGTCATCATCATTTCTATACATGTCCTCAACTTAATATAATTCACTTTACTCGGTACTGAAATTTCCAGGCCGTTAGTAGTCATTTCTGAATTCAGGAGATACTGATTTCATTATGTTTTGTTAATTACAGTATATTAACTATCAATTTTATTAGCCTAATTTTCACATTTTATTAAATTAGGAAAAAGTAGACTTATGAGATCGACCCGGGCAAATGTGTGTTTCTGTCTGTCCCCGCCCCCCAACGTGACCGTTAATCTCGCGATCATAAGCCACGGGACCTCCGTTTTACGTGGAATCCGAACCACAGGACATGGCATTTCACATCGAAAATCTCACATGCATTGACCGGGAATCGAACCCGGTCCGCCTTGGTGAGAGGCATACAGCTAGACCGCTGAGATGTATACCAGAATATATCACGGCCATATTAGAAAATTTCGTCAGTGCTACCAACTGCTGAAAATCGTAATTGAAGTTTGAACTCCATGTTGAATGTCTCAGAAAGTATGCAAAATTGGCATCTTTGCGATTAATGTGACCATACTAGAGTATCGTTTCTCGTGGAACTTTTGGGATATTTGAGTCAACTTAACACTGCCACATAATATGAAGGTGTTCTTCATGTGGTCTTTTCTCGTACCACTACACATCCATATTAGCACTTTTATCTTAGCAGTCATTTCCTCAGAGAAATGATGGTTACTGATTAATGTTCTGAACTGGAGTCAATCTCGTAGAATTTCCTCTGTAATGTCAATTTCTTGATGGTCTTTTTCTATTTCACTAGGCAGGTTGTTCTTGAATTTAATTTGGAGAGCAAGGTTAAGAATCCTTTTGGTGAGCATATCGTTGTTCATTCTATGATTGTGGCCGTAGAACTTCAATCCTTTTTTCCTTAAGGTATCAGTGATCTTTTCAGTATACTGATGAAATTCCCGAGACTCCGATATTATTATTATTATTATTATTATTATTCGCATGTGTATAAACCACCCGCCTGGCTTTACTGTTATGCTGGCTTCTATAAATATGTTTATTTGTTTAAACGCCCTTTTATACTAATTGTCGACATTTATGTAATCAGAGTGCAAATTATTCACTGCTGTTGGTTGTACAATGGGTTGTGTGCGCTCCATGTGTACATACTACCCGCAGGGCACTAGTGCTATGAGTCTGTACGCGACAAAGTTCTTCCAGGGGCAATCGCCTTTTTTAAAAGCATTTTATAAACAAATAAATATATTTCCGTTGACTTTTCAAGAAATGCAAGATTTTTTCCCGTACTATTGAGACAATTTGGAAGATTTTGGTACAAACCACACCTTATAGCTCCCTCTGTTTTAGGAGCTGGAGTTTTGTATCACATACACCGTTGCGTATTATACTCGTATATATAGATGATTGAATTGCATTTTGGGATATTCCACGTACATTTCCGTGTTATGTAGACCTACACAATTATTTCCTCCCTTCTGCTTCAGTTTATTTGACCTGTATAGACTTAGGTGTTTCAGGTTTCGTCATGGTTGATTAGGAATAATCCAGCTGCACTCGAGGCGGTCTCAGCCGTTTGGCTACTAATTGGAAGACGAGACCAAGGACGGCCAATGTACCTAATTACGGTAGGCAGCACCTACGCATCTCCTCATTACACACAAATTAATCCACCAGTTCAGCAATTATGGATTTCCCATTTACTACATGTAATATACTGCTACATTTATCATAGGGCTGATCTTTCAAAAAAAAAAAATTCCGTTTGGAACTGTTTTACCATTAAGCGTCCAGTCTAGTCTGCAAGCCTCTGTGTGCGAATGAATCACCTCTATGATCCCCTATTAGCAGTTAGCACTGCGGCCTCATCCACACCTCCGCCCCAGGGGCTCACATCTAGTGGGACGTGGGTTGGCGACCACGGGACCCCCGCTGAGTCCGGCATTGCTTCCACTTACTTGTGCCGGTCTCCTCTCCGTCTTCTTTCCTGTAGGCCTCTCTTGGTCAACTCTTGTTCTCTTCCGACCCCGACGGTATTAGGGTATCCAAGGCCTAGGGAGTCTTTCACTTTTCTGCCTTAATTGGCTCTTGTCTCATCTTTCCTGATACTCTCTTTCTTCGAGGGGTCATCCTTCTTTTTCTCATTATGTTATCTCCTGCCTTCTGCACAAGGCCCTCAAGGAGGCAGGGTGTATGTAGCCCCACCACTTCTGGTGCACCCTGGATAGTGCTACACCCTCAAGGGTTCACGGCTGGTGAGTTTGGGAGTTGGTAACCCCGAGGGATTCCTGAGCTGGGTCCGTTTTGTCCCCTTTTTCCTCTGACCTTGGGGCGGGCCCTCTCCTCTTTCCCTTTCCTATCAGCCTTTCATGGCTCTTCTTCCTTCCAAGTCCCTCAATCCTCATTCCTCGAGGGTTGAGGGCATTTCTATTCTTCCCGTCCTTTATTTGCCTTATCCTTTATTTGTTTACCATTTCTTCTTCTAGTATGTAAGTCTGTAGTTAGGATTAGTTATAGTTTTCATTCTCATCTCATCTTTCACTATCACCCAAACCATTAGGAGCCGATAACCTAGATGTTAGGCCCCTTCAAACAACAATTTTCCCCATCATCATCATCATCATCTTCTATGCCGCTCACTTTCAAATCATTTAAAACTGAATCTATCACCTCCTAGATCTACCATTGCTTCTCTTACCCTCAGTACATGAGTTCATTAACCTCATAGTTAATCTCTGCTCCCCCAATCTCGTCTCATGGCCCCACAATTTAAGTCAACTCATACGAACAACATAAAATATGTTATTTCACCAGTACGCAGACGATTATATACTAAGTTCGTTATATGTTACTTTCAAACCCTTCATAAATGCTAACACCACAGGGCGGCCCACGTGAATTTCAAATATTAAAAGTAGGTCCGTGAAGAAATAAATAGCCTGTTTTCATATATCCTACTAATATCAATTGCCTCTATCAATATACAAATTGTCAGTTTGATCGGTGTAATAGATTCGTAGATATTGAGAACCGTCTAACTATTTTGGATGGTCACCATGTTGGATGTTTATATTATAGGCCTGAGATGTATGTACTATTACATGAAGATTATTGTGTTTTATTCAAACTTCAATCGCATGATTTGGACACAAGAAATAAAAGCGGGATTTTAAAATGTCATTCAGCCGCCATCTTGTGGTTGTGAAAATAATGTAAATGAATTAGAAGCCAGTTGATTATAATTTGTCTGAGCATATACCGTATTAATTTTCACTGCGCTCGGATGGTTAAAACGCAAGAAACGTCGATTTGAATATTTAAATTTCGCGTCGACGCCATGTTAAATTTGTGCTCGCCAGGTTATTGAACGTGCCATAGGTGAACTTATGTTTATAGCCTCTATAAACTTACAAAATTTCAGTTTGATTGCTGTAGTCGATTAATAGATATTGAGAATCGTCTAAATATGTCAGATGGTTGCCATGTTGGATTTTAATATATGTAGGCCATAGAGTTATGTACGATTAGATTATGATTATTGTGTATGCTTATTATGCAAATGTTGATTTCGATCGCATGATTAGAACACAAGAAATAAGAACCTAATTTTCGAAATTTGCACATCCGCCATCTTGAGATTATATAACCAATTGACCTAATTTAGATATCAGTGCATTCCAATGTGTATAACCATTTACTGTACCAAGTTACATTGCGTTTAGAACATTAAATTGCGAGAAAAGTCTATTTAAAACTTTCAAATTCGGGTGGCCGCCATGTTCGTTTTGTAGTTAACCGGTTTTTGAAAGTCTCATAGATGAACTTCCAGTAGTGCCCTTTATCTCCGTACAAATTTTCATGGTAATACCGGTAATAGTTTCAGAGATACAGAATGCCGGTGAACGAAGTTAGAAACCGGTGCATTATAATATGTATAAACATATACTGTACCAAGTTTCATTGCGTTTGGTTGGTTAAATCACAAGGAACATCTATTTAAATGTCGCAAATTCTCTTGGCCACCATGTTGGTGTTTTAGTTACCAGGTTTTCAAATGTCACATAGGTAGTTCCCCTTATCACCGTACAAAATTCCAGGGTGATATCGGTAATAGTTTCGGAGATATTGAATGCTGGTGAAATAATTCGCACAGCCGCCATGTTGGATTGGTGAGACGCAACAAAATTTGAAGGGCACGGTCGGGGTCGCCCGGGATAGTGCTATGAACTTACCGAGTTTCATAGAAATTGCTCCAGCCGTTTAGAAGTTATTAGGGGGGACACAAAAATCCATCACACACGCACACACACGCACACACAGACAGACACACGGACAAAAGGTGATCTCATAAGGCTATTTTTTTTTTTCATAAATGAAAATAGGCTAAAAATGGGAAATGAAACTTGGAATTTGTTTACATCAAAATATATTCGCTTTGACCCCTTTACAGCAAGGGTTCTGAACACGTTTAATCTCAAACATCCCCAAAATATAGACTTAAAAATCCACCTCCCGTCCCCCTCCACTCCTCTTTCAAAACCACTTTGTAGGAAGCTTCAAGCAGTGGATTGAGCTCTCTTCTGCTTAAGTGACTCCAGCGACTCTCCAGAGCTCCCTGGATGTACTTTACTGAAATGATCCTGGAGTTTGGCAGGCCTCATATTATCATTGCGAAGTATTTTGGAACATTAATGACACTGCGTTTTTTCAATTCCATCACGACCAAGATTGCATGTGAACCCTTATTTAACATATTCATCCCTGTACTCCCTTTTCTTGGACATTTGTTTTTCTAAAGACACCGCTGTAACTTATACTTTCGATAGTAATGGAGATCATAATGAAACCACTCTCCACGTTAAGTAGGATTGACAAACCTTCACTTTCAACAATAATTCTGTAAAATACTCCACCCACCTTCCCTAGACTACTTCTTCTACTACAATCAATTTCCCACCCTTATCCTTGCATAAACTTGTCCTTGGCTGCAAATCTTTTGTCACGCTAAATAACTTAATACTTTCATTCTGTGTTCAATTCCTCAATTTGCTCCAGACGTTCCTTTATATAATGTCCTTTGTTTTGAGTTAATTTAAAGAATTAAAAATTGTCTTGCAAGAATTCATTGTTCCACTCATGCAGGTTGTCCATTTCAATAAGGTGAAATTCTAAGCATTCTTACTTGAAGAAATCTATTTTTGTAGCCATTCAAACTATGTACCTTTTTCATTAGATCTATTGCTGTGAATAGATTTATTTTATTTTATTTATTTATTTATTTATATATTTGTTTATTTATCGTATGGTTTTTAGTGCCGGGAGTGTTCGAGGACATGTTCAGCTCGACAGAGGCTGTAGCTGCTTCAAGCGGACACCACTAGGGTGAGCTATAATTTCCGTTCAATTTCAAGTAGTTCCAACTTTCGCTACAAAATGTCCCTGATACCTAGTTTTTAACGTTGGAACTTTGATAGAGCGTTCAAACGAAATCTAACCAAGACATTTAGTTTCACCCAAGTTTAGTTAGTGGAAGGATATTTTACATGCAATAAATCTATGACATGGGACCGCCGGCTTTTTTCTCCTCCAAAGTAGGGCATACTGAAGGATTTTAAAGCTCTTAAAAAATCCGACGACGTCGGCCAGGATTTAACCCGCTATCTTGGGCACAGCAGTTCAGCCTGCTACCAACTATGCCACTCTTATAACTTTATGTATTACGTTCAGACTGGTGTAAATTCAGAAACGCAATATAACAAAATTATAGAGAACAGTCACACCATCCCACCAACTTCATTGCACTTCCCCAGGGGAGACACACTCCACAGGTTAAGAAGCCCTGCTTTATAGGAGAGTGGTCTGTGTATTAACCACCAATCATGAGAAGAGTTCATATTATCAAACGTGTTAGGGGTTGAATATACCAGCCTAATTCTAACAATTTTACTGTAGAAGTTAACATTTGTATTTACCGGCCGCGGTGACCAAGAGTGCAAACTCGCTATCTCATGCCTCGCTAGCATCGCAAGAGAGACATGGGTTCGAATCCCACCGAGGCCGTCCAAAAAATGGTGTTCATGGTTTCCCATTTTCACCACCAGGCAAATGCCGGGACGGTTCTTTTCAATAGGTCCATAGCCAATTTCCTTCCAGTATCCCTTACAAGACCCGTCCTGAAAAGTAAAGTGCATGGCCATTGTTTGCATTAATACAATTATTAGTATATTATATTTCTGTCTCCTTGAACTATGGCGCTGGATATCATTTTAACTAATAATTAAATTAAAACATATTAAACAAGATGTTCAGGGAAGCCTCCGTGGCTTAGGCGGCAGCACGCCGGCCTCTCACCGCTGGGTCCGTGGTTCAAATCCCGGTCACTCCATGTGAGATCTGTGCTGGACAAAACGGAGGCAGACAGGTTTTTCTCCGGGTACTCCGGTTTTCCCTGTCAACATTTCATTCCAGCAACACTCTCCACTATCATTTCATTTCAGAGGAGTGCGTCAGGCCTCGGCAGCCGGCACAGTTCATATCCTCGCCGCTAGATAGGGGCTTCATTCATTCCATTCCTGACCCGGTCGGAGACTGGAAGCAGGCTGTGGATTTTCATTCAAACAAGATGTTCAGGAAAGAACATATAGCCTACTTTCTCCTAAATGTATTAGTATAGTTATAACTATTTATCCTTATCATCCCCGTGCAAAATGACACAACACAGGTTGACATACTGGATTTGAGCAGTGGCATTCAATTCATAGTTTGTAATTTACCCTAACATTTTACAATTTCATCAGCAAGCACTCCAAACAACGTACGAGTTCAGTATATTAACCCCGACTACTTACAATAATTGAAACTGAAACAAAACATCGTTGGTCTAAACTTGGATACGAGTGCGCTCTGTTGGCAACAAGAGAAAGTTTTTCAATTACACCGTATGCATGGGTTCACTAACTGGTAATGTCAAGGCCGGTATAGAGCGCAGCTCGCATCTAGTAGGCCGTGCTCAGCAAACGCATAGTTCAACTGGTTGCTTGTAGTTATCACTCGTGCTCTTACGCTGGAGAACTTTGTTTTAATTAAATATATATTTTCCATTACAAAATGCACAACATAACGCTCATCTTTATGACTTATCAGTGCTTAAAAATAATGAATATAAATAAGATCAAGCAAAAAAAATACAAATCTGATAGGTTTTGAATCCCGTCCGGCCGGGTCAAACGTTATCAAACGATTAACATAAAACGTCTTAGCAAATAATGACTTAAGATAAACGATTTCTTCACTAGAGCAAATATTCATTATAATTCATTTCATACGAAGTTCATATTATTTCTATTAGTAGGCTATATTGTATGCAACGTGAAATATAGGTCAGCACGAGAGATCAGCTGCCATCTCGTCTTGTACCAAGATGGTTCAGCTTTTCAAAGTCACTTCTGCAGTATAATGTTATAATATAAACTTTTTATTTCGAAAGGGCCATATCCTATTGAACAGTTTAAACAATTCTCCGATCAATAATCGGAACTGGTGGTTCCCAAGTTATCGATTATAAAGCTTGCATAATTCACACGACCACCATCCTGAAATGGTACGGCTGATGACCTTGTAGTTTGGGCGCAAAACACGTCCTATACGAAGGTATGTTTTAACAAAATTTGGTAAATATCCGATGATTGGTTTCATCGTTATTTAATTTTAAGATTTGACCATTTGAGTGGCCGCCATTAAGCTTTGGTAAAAAGGTTACTCTCATACACACACACTCACGCAAAGACAGACTGTCAACGTTTGGGCCCGTGTAGATCTCATAAGTCTACTTTCATTCTTTGGAAAAATGTGAAGTGGACACCAATTATCGAGCGTATTTTCCTACAGCAACAGTACGGTATCTGCAAATCGCACGCTTCGTTCATTTTTTTAAAGTCATGTTTTAAAGAAATTATGGATTTTTATGAAATTAGAGTGCAATTCATCACTGCTAATGTATATTCTCTTTCATTTGAATGCTCATTTGTAACGATCGGTCGCTTGTGAGTGCCGCAGGAGGGATCTATACTACTGAAATAATATATGATGATCTTTCATACCATTCGGTAAACTTTCATTTCAACGATAATGTAAGAATATGTCAATTGGCAGGGCCAATAATCGAACATGGTCCTCACGGTTGGCAGCCAAGAATGCCAACCACCACACCACGATGCATATTGTTTTAGATCCCTTATTTGGGGGTGGATCTAAAAGGGAGAGTTGTTGTACTAATTTATAAGGTGGTGCCTAAAAGGGTAGCTTCCCTTGTCAGGGTAAGCTGACCAGTGTAGAGTGTTGTGGTGTGCTAGGAACTAGGGGGCGTTCCTATAAATAATGTAGCAGTGTTTTGAAGGGATGGGACCCAATGCACAGGGTCGCTGTGCTGGTCGCTTAGCTCAGCTGACTGCTTATTATGTAATTGAATCTGCTTGTATCAGCCGAGTGGCACGCGCTGCTTGTTGGCAGCCGAGCCGGCTCGAGAAACACAAAGGTACCTGAGTTAGCGCTAATGGACTACCGTCTGTCACGTCTTTACGTGACGGGAATAAGGAAGGGCGTTGGGATGTAAAGAGGCGTATAACAGTAATGCTAGTGTAGAGTGTGGACCAAGTGTTTTATTGGTCTGTGATTCTGAGTGTGAGTCCCTTGTAGGGAATGAAATTATGTTCACAATGTGTTACAAGTTGTGGGTTACGGGTTACAAAGATAGGAACTCTGAACACGATTGACTGACTCACCTCGGTTGACACCAGCGTAGCCTCCGGCTGTCTCGATGAAGCACTGACAATGGAGAGATCCTTTGACCTCATTAGGACGCCTTCTTATACCTTCTGACGTCCTGCTGTCAGCATTGTGTTGGCATGCTGCCCCAGTTAGTACTATGTCGCTGAGTGTAATGATTACGTAAGGCTTGAGCTGCTTTATGGAGTAGCAAGCTGTCCTTACAGTATTAATGGATGTTGCCCCGGCTTTCCAAGGGTTGCCATTTTAGGGGATTTAGCCAGATGCCGGGGGGATGGTCTCCAAGGGGTGCATACCCCTGGGAGGCTGTACAAGAGTCTTCCTTCATTTGTTCGCGTCCTCGCGAACGGGAACGGAACTGGAAGTTGGGATGTTGACGTAGTGGTCCTTGAAACCCCCTCGTATCTCCTGGTGGCGTCGTATCGAAGTGTGGGTGTGAGGTCAGCCCGTGTTCAGAGGGGAGGGTTATGGGATTTACAGATATATGTATACATTGACATTGTGAAAAAAAAAAAAAAAAAAAAAATTGACATTGCGAAAGATTTGATTAACATTGGGAAAAAATTGACATTTGAGAAAAATTGAACATTAAAATAAATTCGACATGTAAAAAAAAATTGCCCTTGCTATTGCTGGCATATTGCTAGTTTAAAAAAAAACATGGTTTCTGATGGTGATGTGTTACATAGCTGTGCAGGGAGGAAAAACCCAGGGCCGAACGGATGATGGCGTCGTCCGCCCTATCTTAGGGAAAAAGTGCTCCCTGCAATAAGAAAGGTAGAAGAAAATAGAAAAATGGGTGTTCCAGGGTATAATTTAAGGGAAATATTCAAAAGACGTTTATTGGTTTGGGAAAAAACGGAACACCCTGACAAATGGGGAAGTTAGAAGAAGGAAAGATGAAAGAAAACAAATCATACACATTATGTACATTGGCATCTTGATAAACAAACAAAAATATATATAGTGTTTAATGTACTATGTTGCGATTCTGACATTCAGGAATATTGTCGCTTTCCAGTGGAATAATTGTATAAAGTTTATCCTGAAAAATTATAAATTACAATGACCTTATGTCTAGTGGAATAATTGTATAAAGTTTATCCTTAAAAATTATTAATTACAGTGGTCTTATGTCTACTTAATCGCGCTAATCCCTTATAATTATAGTTTTTGTGAGGTACCTCGCGTGCACGCTACCCGTCTGTACGTACGCTTGCCGTCTCACGGCTGATCCTGTACGGCCACTTCTTGGTACGGTATAGTGGTCGTACCGCTTGCATGTATGCTTGATACCTAATCTGTGAAGCATCCTCTGTGGGTGAATGCTTTCACACTTGACAATGAGAGTCACTGCCACAAATCGGTTGCGCCCTCATTGTCGTAATCTGCGTCGCATTTTGACGCTTTATGTGTTTATATTTTAGTTGATCTGCCAGTAAGCCTGGTACCCCACAGGCACCAGTCCTGCTGTGCAGATTTATTTTGGAGTGTGTAGCTGAAAAAGAAAAATGTGGTGAGTGTTTGCGAGTGTGTCGGGATTAGTGCAAGTTGACGTATATAAAATAAATAAAAAATAGTACACATCATGGCATGCTGTAAATAATATGCCACTGCTATATGGTAGTGAAATTCCTGTCACCAGTTTTCTGTATCTGGTGACGATGCCTGTGAAAAAAAATGGCGAGGTTTAGAAAAAAACATATTAGTACTGGTTGAAGCTCTTCTTTCACTGAAAAAAAAAAGCATGATTAATGTTACTTAGCTGCAAGGCCGGGCTTACCCTATACGGTGCCGTAATGCCGTAAATAATATGTAGTTGGTCTTACCCCGGTAGCGGAATTGTGGTTACCGGGTGCCGATATATTCCACTTTGATTATGCCTATTTTAACCTAGTTTATCCTAAGTATTGTCGGGCTTACCTCGGTAACGGATTTATAGTCACCGAGTGCCGACCGGCGTTACTTAATACTATCTAACTTAATTATGGTCTAATAATAAAAAAAACTATTACTAAGCCGAGAGGGTTGCCTTAATCTATTGCCGAAATGTGCTGCGCCATACCTGGCAACAGCGGTGAATAAATTTGCTTAATCCTAGGTTGCGTGTCAAATGCAACCGTCTTACAACTAAATTTGGCCTAGGACGATCGCCTGGGGCAATTAAATCCCCAGATCACCACCCGCACGAGCCCCAGAAACACCGGTTGTCTCTAGGGTCGCTAGATTCCGTCCCCTTAACTCTAGGTGTCGACGTCTATTATTAGTACTAATCTATTCGCAGGCGCTTACGGTGCCACTAAGCTAACCGTTTCGCCCGCTGTAACTTCCTTGTTCATGACCGTTTGCTGTTCCGATTTAACGTAGTTGAGCCGCCCACTTGGCTCCTGTGAGGGGCGCGCAATGCCCCTCTCTTAATGCCCTCTGGTTGCCCGTTGCGTCGCCATTTATGTGGGCATTGGACAGTGTGGTCCAATGGCATAATATTTTCTTCGCCTTAATCGGCCGGCGCAATCTGCTTTTCGCAGTGATATTTGCCTCTATGGGCCGCCGTAGTATGCATTTTCGCATTGATATATAAATTTGCCGCTATGGGCCGCCGTAGTATGCTTTTTCGCATTGATATATGAATTTGCCTCTATGGGCCGCAGTGTGTTTTGCTCCAAGGCACAGGAGTTTTGCTTCCCGCTATGGAAGCCGTGCCTACTTAAATTTAAACTTAACTAGAAGTCTAGTCATAATGGGGTCGTCTCTAGGGATAGCTCCCGAGGCCGGCGCGGAGTGAGCTATTTCTCCCGCCATTCTCAGAAAGTCTCCCTGCAGGTCTTGGCTTCGACGACCGTGGCACAAAGTGGGTGTAGCATCCCTTCCTCCCAGGGGCGGTTTATGCGCCCCTAGGATTCCAGAGCTTGCTCGACCAGGCCGCGAATGCTTTGACCTTACGTGGTTCGTCTATTTGGTCAGGTCAGTGATTTGATGAGCCAACTGGGGTAAGGGTCCACATCGCCTTCCCCAGCTCTGCTCCAGTGTGGTCCCTCCTGCCCTTCGGCTTACACCGTTGTCAACCATCAGATCGTATCAGATTCCTTTGTAAGAGAGAAAAAAAAATGTGTCGTAACCTGTGTAAATAGTTCAATCTCTGTGTAAAATGTAAAATATTTCCAGTGTAGCGGGGTTGTAGATCTTCTAAGTACATAGGCTACTTCTGGCCTACCATCGCTATGTCAGCTTTCCAGCAATAATGCTTTCTTTACCTTAATGGAGGTGTTAGTAGGGTCTGTAATGTCAGGTACCCTGTTATTAGGATTTGGGGGTAGTTATTTGTTGAGTGGGCTTAAAGTATGGTAGGAAGGGTTTGCGCACCTTTGGGTTCCACGTTAGTGGTGGCCTGAAACCGGTGATGCCACTGGGATGCTTCTATAGTGAGTGGAGTGGGGAGGTAATTCCCGGGATTGCAAAGATACGAAAGTTCATGCAGGTTTGATATTAAAATCCCTGGTAAATGGATGAGATACTCATGCATGTGTCTGGATATGAAGTTTCTGCCTTCATGTGCGGGTAGGTGTAGGATGGGGCATAATACCATATGTTCCTTTCATGCGGGAGTGTTTAAGTACTAAAGAATGGTTAGTATATATCTATGGCCTCCTCTCTCATTTGGAGAGGCGCATTATGCTTCTTTAATGTTTGCTGACACACCCCTAATACTCAGGTGTTAGCATCGTGACGCAAGGCGTAGCATGCCTGCTTTTTAGACGCATGAAGTCCCTCAACCCCTGTGTGTATTTTGTAATGTAGTATAGCTGTGTTTGGTCGTGTAGATGTGTTTACGTTGTTTATGTTGGGCGTGAGAAGGTTATGGGAAGGGAGTAAGGTGGTACGCTGGTAGCCTGTTCTCCTGTCATCCTCCCTTGGTCCTTGTTGGCTTTCTATCCGCGCCTTGGGATAGTAGAGCTGCATGACCTAATCTGGTCGGCCATTTGCAGCGTAGATGTGGCCAGTGGTCGTAATGCGACTGGTCATGTGCTAGTCATCTGTGATGACTCCTATGCCTTACGAGCGATAAGAGAAGTTATTAGGGGGGAGATCTTGTCTGTGTTTGCTCCTAATTGTTGAGTGCGAGTGCGTGTGTGTGCCTATGTACCGCTACACCACGCGGACGGTTGGTCTGTTGCAGGCCAAGTCGTAATATGTGTCGCCTGTGTGGGCAGAAGGCGCCCGTGGCTTGGCAACGTCTTTGCGAACGTGCCCTTGAGGCCCAAGATAAGTTCCGCTGTGTCACGTCTTGTCCATTGCCAAATGTTTTTGCAGTGTGGAAAAAAAAATGTATGGCGTTATAATTGTTATGTGTGTGTAATTTCACGGTCACGGGCGATACGCAATAGTGTCTCGTCACCGCAGTATTGCAGTGTGAATAGTCTGCAGTCAGCAATTGGTATGTGTAATACCAGGCCGGGAAGTTACTGTTTGTCATCCGCTGGTATGTGCCTTTCTGCACGAATGCAAGTGTGGTCATTGTTTTAGATTCCTAGCGGCTTAATGTAGCAATTCGCCCTAGTTAGGTAATGACGTCGTGTGGCCATTGTTCCTTAAGACCTGTGTCTTGCGAAATTTTCCTACCTGTGTTTGTGAAATGTATTCTTCTATGCCTGGTGTAATTCGAAATTTTATGTCTGGTTTTTGGTGGGAGGAAATGTAGTATTCCCTGTTCATGCACTTGTATGGGCCAATTTCAGTATGATTGGACGCCTGAATAGCTGTTCTCCTTTGTGTCTAAATTTTTACTGGAACTCAGACCCGTGACCTTATGTCATTCTCTGTGTTTTATGTTTGCGTTGTGTTCCAGGGCTTGGGGCTTTCCCAGTGTGGGTTTTGCTTGTGTTCCGTGTACCAAAAATACCATTGGATAGTTAGTTTTTGGTACGCGTGTGGTGTGTGGTCATGGGTTCGAATCCGGTTGTCTGTAAAGACTTGGTGTGATCATTTCCGTGCCGCATATAATATGGCCCGTTCCCGTGGATGTGCAATGCGCAAATGAAAGCATGCATACCTGTGTAGAGTTTGTATGTTTTTGATTTCCCCTCGTAGTGTAATTTTGGAAGATATAGGGTCTCTAAATCGGGCGTGAATGATGTGTTGATTTCTGTCCAGTAGGCTTTGGCTCGGCTTGTCTGTGTGGAGCAGTCTTGCTCATTGAGGAGTATGTTACTGCTGATACGACGGTGTTGAATTACGATGTTGTGTGCTTTCATTTGTTTCATGCTCTGCCCACGTCCTAGTTTTCTGCACGTGTGTGTGTGTGCCTGATTGCTGTCTATAGTGATTGCTAGCAGTGCCTCTCTCATTGTAGAAAAAAAACTTGTGGTTTAATATGACCGTTGATCTGTAGCTCATGCGCCACGGGATTTCCGTTTTACTTGGAATCCAAACCATAGGCCATGGCATTTCACTTCGGAAATCCCATATGCGTTGTACGCGAGTGTGTCTGGTCCGCTAGTCGCGTGTTTGGTGACCAGATGCCAGAGGCGATTGTATTGTTTTTCGTTTATGACCCGCTGTTAGTGGGACTGTCCCAATTTGTCTTAGCTTTCCCATTATTCTATTCTAGAACTGGATATCTACTCAACCTTATATTCCTGGTATTCAGAAGGTTGCGGGTTTGGAGACCGTCTTTTACCCAGAGTGATTGTTTCCGGCACCATGAAGGTTGTGTCTCCGGGACAGTTCTGGTGAGTGTTAGGATCGTATCCCGGTTCGGTCAGTGGGCTATTTCTTGGCCCTCTTTTCACGCCTGCCCGTGGGATTACTTCCTTTCCTTTTGGCAGTATTTCCGCCTTTACGTGTACCTATGTATTAAATATGTATATTTGTTTAACTTGGCCACCTTTCTTTCATCGGGCCTAATGCCTGCGTCATAATAGAAAAAAAATGAGCTATGCCCCGCTCTGGATTAAGAGAGCACTTTGAAAGAAAATAATAGCAGGTGGCGATAGTCTCTAAAAATTATGTCGGGAACGCTATAAAAAATGTTAAAAAAAAAATGTGCTTGGGACCTGAGTGTAGTATTTACCATTTTGGTAACGTGAGTACTACCGTAAACTGGTTACGTCTCGGGGGAATCTACCGACACTGTCTAGTACACATTAGGAAGGCCATTGCAAGACGTAATTGATACACTTGTATCCACGTCACGAGCAAAGCCAGTGCACTATGGGAGTCAAACCTGCCCTTCAAAGTAATTGTAACTCACCACAATGACAGTGTCTCGTCCCGGTGTGCAATTGGGCTTTTCAGTTGGCTAAAGCACACCTCACCAAATTTTTGAAGTTAGTTTGAGAGTCTTAATTCCTGCCACACTTACGGCTTTCGCCCGCAACAGGAGAATCTATCAAACTGTGGAACCCTAACATAGAACGTTGAGTCATTTCTACTTAGAAAGACTCACTTAAGCTTTATGCCGTGATTTTATGCTTAAGTTGTGTTCAAAATATCTCTTTTTCGGCCTGAAGCCTGCTTGGCTTCCACTTGGCTTAGCATATTAGAGACTTTACGTTATGGCGTTAATCACTTCGCCCAATAACCATCGATGGCCTGAGAGGAAAATGCCATGGTTCCGATAAAAAAAAACAGGAAGGATTTAGAATTGTTCCTTCTAATTTGGCTATATTGCACCGTATATACATAAAATAAGAACGAAAAATATGCAATTTTATGTTTATTGTGTACTTGTTGGACCATTTTCTTATCGCCCCCGTGTGAAAGAATTTATGTGGCCTATAATGTTGGTGTTAGCGATGTTAGTTTATTTCTGTGGCCCTGGTGGAAGTCGTTATCCTCTTTCGAGCTTCAGTGCTCAGAAAGGTGAAGGGTTTTGCCCTGTTATTAGATTATAGGCCTCTGGAATCCACTGGGGTGTTCCTTTGCTACCTTCCGGCGGAATTTCTAGCAAAGTAAGCTTTGGCCTACTTCCACCGTAGCGCGTGTCTATAGGTTTAAATGTACCTGTATTCGAGGGCCTAATTGCGCTTGGCGCTGCCCTAGTAGATTTTACGGGAGTGTGGATATATTTGACTGCGTGGTTTTGTGGGGTAGGTGAGAACACCTTTCCTAATCCCCGTGTACTGTGTGGTAATGCCCGGTCAAAATGTTCGTGCGTATATCGTGCATCCTGAGGGACTAATACCGGTGCTCGCCTTTGTTCTGGCAAATCTGCCCTTTGAACTGGCGGTAAAGGTCGCTTAATGGCTTGTGTCTGACCTAGCAATGTGGTGGCGTGTAGTCTGACCGCTTTTCGGCCTGTGGCCACGGCCGCTTCCTGCCAATGTGTTAGCCTATCTGTGTACGTGTATGTAGGCTTTATGTACTGTAGGGCGGGCTCTATGTCGTCTGCCCATGACGTGGTTACGTCCCGTTGTCCCTCTGTTATATCATGTGTATTTAATGGCCCTAGCTTCGATTCCCTCTCGTCCTTTTGTTCCGAGGGGATTGTTCTAGGCTCTGCCCCTCGGTTTGGCAAAATTGCCTCCCGATCCGGAGCTGAAGGACGTGTGTTTGTGTTAGGTTTATTCTGCAGTAAGTTGGAGCCTAACCTGGCCGTCTTCTTGACTGTGGCCACGGCGAACTCCTTCCATTCTGTGGCAGTACGTGGCGAGAGGGACATCCTTGCAAATTGTCGAGTCAGCGTATCTACGCTTATGTCCTCTCTCGGCTGGGCTGGTGGCCCTACCATGAACTCAAAAATGGCCTTGTTGGCTTGGAGGTCACGGTATTCATCCCAAATTCGGGTGTACTGCCTATTGAGGCATATGGCCTGTTCAGCGACTTTTGTGTCCTGAGTCCCTATCCGTCTGTGTTCCGTGATGAGTGTTTCCCATTGTTGGAACATAAACTCATGTCGACAGTGTAGTTGCCAGTGTGCTTTTATGATTTGTGTGCGGAGGGTGGGGATTTTCGCCCGAATCTTGCGATTCTTAGCACTGCGGAGTGGCCGGACAAGGGCTCTTATGATCCGCATGTACTGGGCGTGCAGGAGCTGCTGAAACCTTCTGAGGTAGTCCTGCCTAGTTTCAAAAACTCTGTGCCAGGCAATTAATTCCTGGTACTCCCCAATGCTCCTTAGCACAGCTAGGCGGTATAGGGGGGCCATGTTGAATGGAGTGTATGTGAAAAATAAAAATAAAAATCTGTGCGTGTTTTGACAGTGTATTCTTATATTTCTCTGATTCTGTATGGGGCTGGGGGGTTGGTTTGTTAAGAATTTCCCCTGTGTAGCTAGTTTGGAGCACACACAAAAAAATGGTGCTTTACGTCTGGGGAAAAAATTTTCTCACTATTTGCTTGGCTTTTTTCGGTACGGAAAGGGGTCGTTTTAACTACGAGGGCTCGTTGATTGAGTCCTTTTCTCTATGCGTAGTACCCCGCCTCCACCAGTGTTTTAGATCCCTTATTTGGGGGTGGATCTAAAAGGGAGAGTTGTTGTACTAATTTATAAGGTGGTGCCTAAAAGGGTAGCTTCCCTTGTCAGGGTAAGCTGACCAGTGTAGAGTGTTGTGGTGTGCTAGGAACTAGGGGGCGTTCCTATAAATAATGTAGCAGTGTTTTGAAGGGATGGGACCCAATGCACAGGGTCGCTGTGCTGGTCGCTTAGCTCAGCTGACTGCTTATTATGTAATTGAATCTGCTTGTATCAGCCGAGTGGCACGCGCTGCTTGTTGGCAGCCGAGCCGGCTCGAGAAACACAAAGGTACCTGAGTTAGCGCTAATGGACTACCGTCTGTCACGTCTTTACGTGACGGGAATAAGGAAGGGCGTTGGGATGTAAAGAGGCGTATAACAGTAATGCTAGTGTAGAGTGTGGACCAAGTGTTTTATTGGTCTGTGATTCTGAGTGTGAGTCCCTTGTAGGGAATGAAATTATGTTCACAATGTGTTACAAGTTGTGGGTTACGGGTTACAAAGATAGGAACTCTGAACACGATTGACTGACTCACCTCGGTTGACACCAGCGTAGCCTCCGGCTGTCTCGATGAAGCACTGACAATGGAGAGATCCTTTGACCTCATTAGGACGCCTTCTTATACCTTCTGACGTCCTGCTGTCAGCATTGTGTTGGCATGCTGCCCCAGTTAGTACTATGTCGCTGAGTGTAATGATTACGTAAGGCTTGAGCTGCTTTATGGAGTAGCAAGCTGTCCTTACAGTATTAATGGATGTTGCCCCGGCTTTCCAAGGGTTGCCATTTTAGGGGATTTAGCCAGATGCCGGGGGGATGGTCTCCAAGGTGTGCATACCCCTGGGAGGCTGTACAATATGAATAAAGTGGATGTGAACATTCCTTATCAAATAAATGTACCATTCTGTCTTGACACAATGTCAGGGAATTCCAGAATTACTTTTACTTCTCCTACTCGGTCGCTCAGACCATTGTTACTTCTTAAGGTTGTTTGCTGGAACACAGTCTATTGTTAGGTAACAAACCAACATGTTTGCCTGCTCATAGGACGTGTTCGTGCTTGAATTGCCAATCACGAGGAGATAAAACTGCTTTAGAGTCAGCATTGGCTGTCAGCCTCAGCAGAGAATCCATGCGTTCGGGAGAGATTCTAAAGGAGATGCGCCCTCGTGCATGAAGCCGTTCCCCTCGAGAACAGTTTGGGGAATATTTTCTCTCAGCGATTTTTCTTATCTTCATTGCTTTTTTTTCCACTCGGCAGTTAAACAGGCCATAAGCACGGAAAGGGAGGAAACTCATTACCGCACTGAAGTATCCGGAATCTATAAAACATGGAATTACTTAAATATTCAGATATGGGATTGATTTACGCGCTGAGGCAGAAATTTCGTTTATGCGATGATCGTAAGCAGCTGTTGAACGGGTTGATTTTGTCACATCTTCTATGGAAAACAATAGAGTGGTTGAATTACATCAATTTTTCCAGGTATATGCTGTGCCTTGTGTGGGGTTTCGCCCAGGAACACCAAGCTGGCTCATCAGCGGGCTCTTGATGTCCGTGCCCGGACCCCCACTGGAGTAGATAACTGTGCACCAACTCACTTCTTATGAAGCGCTCAAGCGGTTCTTTACTGCGAGAGATAAGAGCTCAAGTAGTCTTTCACATGCCTAAAATGGCTTCCATAGAGATGGTATATTTGCTTTCACGGTCAAGGAATTAAAAGAGTAGTTGTTAATTCATTTAAGGGCTTAGAGCATCTTGTTTTACTCATTTCAAGCACTGAGTTAAAATATTTTTTGATATTCGGCACTTGTTTTTCTAAATTGTTTAATTGTCTATATTTTTGAATGTTTAATATCAAGCCCAATATTTTATTTACACTTCCTATTACAAAATTGCTTATATTTCTATTTGAAAAATTTAATGTAAAACCCAATATTTTATTTTATGTTATTTATTAACAATTAATATTACATTGTAAGGATGTCCATTTTATTATTTTACTAGCTATTGTACCCGGCGTTGCCCGGGAGGTGTCTTTATAAGTTATAGAAAGATACATGCCAATATATTTCGCAGTGTGTATTCATTTCGCCCTTAAGTGAGTTTTGAACATGGTTCTCCTCGATACTGTTGTTACTGTACTCTAGTTCAATATTAACTCACTGTAGTCGAAAGGTAGCCTACAGTACTGTGGAGTACAATAACGTAGCTGAGATTGCAACAATAGTGAAAAGGGATGTATACACACAATTCCTCGAGAACTCAGTTTCAAAATTACTTTCCTGATAGTGTTTATTTTTTTATTTGATGGGGGTCCGCTATTCGTATGGCAAAGTATCATTACTTACTGTTCGGTTCTTGTAGAAAATTGTCGCATAATAATATATATTCGTAGTTTAATTACCGTATGTTATTGACATGTTATCAACTAAATGCATAATTTAACATCTCGTTCCATTACAAATTAGCATAGTCATAGAGCAGGATAATTACCAATTACAATATAACCAAAATAACAGAAGGAAATATTATTCATAGAACAATCTGCATTATCGCGCAATAGTTACTGTATTTCTGATTAGTAATACAAAATACAGCTGGTGTAGACACTGTCCACAATAAAAGAATGCAGTATAATGTAAGGACATTATGATTAATAAAACATAAACGTCAACATATCAGTAGTAGAACACACCTTAACGGAGAGTATAAAACTTCGATTCTAGTAGATATTACATACAGTATATTACGCATTATACCTTTCGTCATAAGGTAAATATTCAAAATCATCCCTAACAGCAGCGGCATTAGAGTATAAGATTAGACCCAAAATGTCACATAGGTTTCTGTGACCTAACGACTGAAGGTCCAATAAAATTATACATAAAATGCAAAAATCATGTAACCACCACGTGTATTAGCGGCTAACATTTTCGGCTTTCGCCTTGGAGGTCTGATTTTGAATCCCGGATCTGTCAAGAAATTTTAATTCAGGTTACTTGTGCCGGGCTCCCTTCTGTCATCTTTCCTGTCGACCACCCTTGGTCACCTCTCGTTCACTTACGACATTACGACACTCCCCTCCTTCAAGGGCTTACAACTTGTGGGACGCTGGTTAGCGATCAGGGGGCGCCAGCTGACTTTGCGATTGCTTCCACTAAATTGTGCCGGGGTCGTCTGTGGCATATTTACTGTCGGACTCCCATGATCAACTCTTGTCCTCTTCCGACCCTGACGGTATTAGGATATCCGAGGTCTAAGGAGTCTTTCAAATTACTGCCTTAATTGGACCTTGTTTCATCTTTCCTGATACCCTAATTCTTCAAAAGGTCAGATCCTTTGTTTTTCTTTTCATCATATCTCTTACCTTCTATACAAGGTCATAAAGGAGGTAGGGTGTATGTAGCCCCACCACTGGAGGTGCTACATCCTCAAGGGCTCACGTATGTTGAGTTTGGGATGATACCTGAGCTGGATCTGTTTTTTTTCCTTTTGCCAGCGATTCTGGGGCAGGCTCTTTCCTATTTCTCTTCTTATCTGCCTTTCATGGCACACCATTCCAAATCCGTTAATTCTAATTTTTTGAGGGTTGAGAGCATTTCTTTTATCTGCATTTTATTTCCCTTATTCCTTCCTTTTTGTCCTTTTGTTCTCCTAATCCGTAATTTGGTTGTAAGTTGTAGTTATTTTCAGTTCTAGTGTTCATGTTATCATAATTTTTCATTTTCACCCCAAAGAATTAGAGGACTATAACCTCTATGTTAGGCACTTCAACATCAACTATCATCATCAAATTACAATTTCAGCAATATCTTTTCCGACAATGAATGAATGAATGAATTAATTAATTAATTAATGAAATGTTTATTGCAGCAAAATAGCCACAGACAATACATAATACTTCTGAAAATATATTATTTGCCTATATCTAATCACTGCTCAGTTTCGTTACTGATATTAGTCTTTTTTTGCACATATTCGCATGCTATCGGGAACATTGACATAATTGATTATGACATAATTCACTCACACAGTCCTCATTTGGGTAATGAAATCTTTTGTTGGTTACTTGGTTCATAGCTTGTGGTGAAACCCGTGTACTGCAAATCGTGTGATGGCGTGTCTCAATTTTGGCTTGTCCCCATTTTTGTGTCAGTATGACGTCTGTTGTATAAAACTCTGTCCAAATGTTGTTCCCTTTTCCAAGTAATATTTGAAAGGTTTTCTCATATGCCTTTGTGTTTGGAAGATGCAACTGCAACCTCGTATCTTCTATGAAGAAGTTTTCCTAAGCATAGTATAAGTCAATCTGGATGGTGCTGTTATTCATATTCCCAGCACTCTTTTCATGTAGCGGGCCTTGATTTTTCTAGTGTTTTATGTGACAGCAAGAGTATCCCATATAATGTTGAGTCCTTAGGTAGCTATTGGCATTTATACAGTTTGGAAGAGAATCATTCCAGCAATTCCACCGCAATATTGCACCAATCACTTTTCCGACAATGAAAACTGGTCTGGTTTAAGTTGTATTCACACAGGAAATAATTCCTTGTATGATATTTTGCATTTCTCAGAACTCTAATCCTCTCTACTCATTAACCTCAGCGCAACAGAGGTCTTGCCAGCATCATTGCAGAGAAATTGGTATCACCGATTACGAATATTATTGCGGAAGCCGAAATACCGGTTGCTTCCAAATAACTCCTGTACTAACCACTCAGCAGAAAAGTTCATGAAGTTTTATAGCAATCGAGTGAACCTAATGGAATTCTATTTTAATAAGGTGTAAAGAGGCCTGTTTGCCATCTCTTGATGAATGCAATACATTTGCATTTGTCTGTTGGCACAGGCTAGAGTAAAATGTGGCTTTTCACCGCTGTCTCAGTCTTACTCATGGCTGTGATTATATGGAAGCTACTGAGGTATAGGTGGTGCTTAGTAATGGCATTCAGGGCACAGTCAGTGCCTGTGGATGCTGTGAAGGGTTCTACTCGTAGGGTTAGAACTGCTGTTCTGACTCAGTGAGGAAAGCAATGGCAAACTACCTCACTTCTCATCTTGCCTAGTACGCCTCACTATAGTGCTGCCACATAACCTAACGGTGGTACTTTTTTGAGGATCCAACCCGCCTTCGGGCTGACTACCTAACAGAAGGTGCAAAGGTAAGTTTAGTTTATGTCATTTAATATCACGCTGTTGTATTTTGCGATATAATTTGCGTTTTGGTATTGCGGAAATTACATTGACAAATAGTGTCAAATCTTTGTTATCCTACACTGGGTTGACAGTGTTGTGTGAGCAGTTGAATAACTAACGGGATTTCATGTAAAGAACCTGATTTTCTATACCGGTAGTGTAGAGCGCTACTCGCATTCAGTCGGCCCTGTCTCGACATGAGCTATGTTCCCATGGAAACGATCTGCCTTGCCATTCCTTCATGAGTTAATTTATTTTACGTTCTTAGCCATTGCTCGAGTGCAAAATGGCCAAAATCATAAGAATGAGAAAGACTATCGAAAATTCGTGTAGCCAGCGGTTCCTTCAGGGTCCTAAACCACGAGTATGCAAAATATGGTCGAGATTGGTGGAACGGTGTAGATTTGTATACGGAACAAATCCACCCACCCACATACCCACATACAGACTTTCATTTTTATATATAAGATTTCATTCTTTTAATTACAATTTATATCATAAACATTTCACATCAAACAAACATTAGACTTAAGTACATGTATAGTATTTAATTTTTATTCTTAATTGATTCCATTTTAATTGAGCTGAAGATGACCTCAATGTCAGGTCGAAACATGTACAATATACAATAGATTTATTTGTGTAAGTATTGATTGGCTATAATTTAAACTTTGGATTCATCTATCAATAAGTATATCTACAAATATTTGTGCTATCAATGGCAAATGTATTTGCATTCTATGGAGCATCTTGGTCATCAACCATCTTTGCTTGGATATTATGTTCAATTTATCTGATAACGTGTATTTTTTGTGATTTCAACAGTCAGTGTAAGTATAATTTTTGGGACCAAGGGAGGGTTAGGAGGCCTGGTGCATCAAATATGGCACTACTCTGTCATGTTCTTGAAGGGCGTGTGAAACAACTAGAGAAGAAACACACTCAGAGTAGTTGCTGTCAGTACTAGGAATCGAATTCGTATTCCCTTGACTTGCTACAGTTTGCCATCACGGTCGTAGTGAGTGATTTATCAGGCATAGCTACGCCTCGGGTTTAGGGGCAGATGACCTCGTAGTTCCGTCCCTTAAAACAACAATAACTAACTAACTACGTCTCGGGGTGGATAACAATGGATTGAAGTGTCCGTCACCAATGATGGCATACGGCCACTGCAATTAGTTGTGGAGAGAGAGACTATGCTCAATTTGTAACATACGCGTGTTCCATGGTATATTTTGAGAATTTTAGGTTTGTACTTACATTCGGTTTTCAACAGTTTCATCAAATAAAATAAGATTCAAGATTCAAGAATTTTTTAAAATTCTTCGCTATGATCCTCCCACCAGTCAGAGACCAAATTTTGAATTAAATTGCTCCCCAATATGAACAAAAATCAGAAAGCTTAAAATAGGCTCTGGTGTTGATTGGAAATTCATGTAGTAAACTAAATTATTATTTTCAAAGATTTTCAAATTTATTTTTATATTAGAACATTCAACATCATTAAACCAAATTGTCAATAACAAGGCATTTATTTTCTTCCTGTTACAGATTTCCAGTAGTCCTACCATTTATTCCTTTGATTCCTGCACAAAATGTTTAAAATATAGCAACACGATTGTCACCGAGCATATTCAATAGACTATTACTTCATAAGTCGTATCGCACACACTTCACGCATACGTGAAACTACCCTCCTTGCGCCAGCCAGTCAGGCTCGCTGCATGCATGCGCATGTGACTGTTGCGTACATTATACTACAATTTTCAGATAAAGACCAACCATTTTTTTTTTTATTATTTATTTACTTATTCCAGAAAATTTGAAAACTAGAGATTATAATAAATTACCACTTGTATTTCTATCTGAAGTGTTTTATTTTACATACGAGTTTAGCCTCTACGGACTACGTAAAATGCAGTAAAATGCAGAAATCTACAATATTTAGGTCATGTAATGAGGAATGGATTCATGTATAAACTAATGCAGAACATTCTTCAAGGAAGGATTCCAGGTAAAAGAGGACGGGTAAGATGATAATCTTGGCTTGGAAACTTAAGAACATGGACTTCACACACGAGTGAAGAACTATTCAGAACATCCAAAACTGACATAGCTTAACTGTGATGGTCACCAACATCCGGAATGGATAGGCACAACAAGAAGAAGAAGACTACGTGTTAACAACCATTCTAATTTTAGTAACGAGTAGATCTTAGATTATATTAGAGATTTTCAAAATTTCTGGAATAAGTAAATGAATAATAAAAAAAAAAATGGTTGGTCTTTATCTGAAAATTGTAGTATAATATACGCAACAGTCACATGCGCATGCATGCAGCGAGCCTGACTGGCTGGCGCAAGGAGGGTAGTTTCACGTATGCGTGAAGTGTGTGCGATACGACTTATGAAGTAATAGTCTATTGAATATGCTCGGTGACAATCGTGTTGCTATATTTTAAACATTTTGTGCAGGAATCAAAGGAATAAATGGTAGGACTACTGGAAATTTAGAGGGTGTTTATCCGAAGAGAGAAAAAAAACAAGCGCTAATTGATAGGCTCAAATATACTGGCAGGATGTAAAAGCTGGCAAACGAATAAGATCTAACATCTCTAAACTACTTATACATCCCGGTTGCGAAGGAAATGGAAGAATGACCGCGAATTTTTCTGCACATTATAATTATTGCAGCCATACACTGCGCATACCTGTCCACTAATTTTGAGAGGAGATATCAATAAATCAAACTCAAAATTAAATGCTGAAATTAAGTGATTCTAAACACGTAAACAACAACACCAAGTTCGTCAACTAATGCACGCGCTCTTATGGCGGGGTATGCTACCGCCAGGTCGCATCGCTAGATAGTGCTCGCGTTGTTGTCATTCAATGTCAAGTATTAACTCTACTGAGTTCGGTTTAATAGCCTGAGTGTAAGGGACTTGATGATGATCGCTTGACGAATGAAACTAGTCATTAAAATTAATTTATTTAATCTCGTGAAATTGTTTTTTTTTGTTTGTTTAAGGAATAATACCCATTACAATTGGGTACAATCGTGTTAACTGATTAAAAATCATTTAAATTTCATCAACTTAATTAACAGCCACACTAAGGCCCTGTTGCACCACGAGACCGCTTAAACCCTGCTTTGCTAAGGGTGGTTTACGGTTAAGCGATCTTAAATACGACGGCTTAAAGCTGGGTGTTGCACCAACTCGTCTCGTACTTCGCTTAGGTGAACTGAGTTTTCGGTGGGAGTCAAAGATCTTCGTTGCGTGAGTAATGCTCCCTGCAGCAAAGAATACGTAGTCTTACCGTTATGCCAACATAATCCCAGCCGTGCTGAATTACTTGCGTAACGATCATATGCAATATAAGGAAAGAATGACAACTTAAGCATCTAGGGAGCTATTTGAACGCTATTATTGTATTCGCATCATACATATAATATGAAATAATTTCGGCAGTATTGATCCTCCGAGATTGATTTTGTTTGTTATATTGGTCACGGTTATCATTTGTTTCTAGCCGTCGGAATAATTTTCCACGACTACAGCTGTTCTACTTTTGGGGTTGGCGACAAAAAATACATTGCTAGATATAGAAAGAATTGCCTACTGTGTTTGCGAGACGTGAGCTTCAGCTGTAGTAGACGCTGGGAAAACCGTTGTTGAAATATAATGCAGTGTATTTTCCTTATCATTACGGTACCGTACTTCCTGAACATGTTATTGACTACACCCCACATTGAGATGGTCGCATCTTGCGAAGGTTATGTTTTCTTACTTGGTTTTCATTATATCTCTTGTTTATAAATACGCATATATTATAGCATTAAGCACATATAGTGCGTATTTTCTAATGATATATATATATACAGTATGTATACGAATGACACAGCATGTTGTATTGCAAGCATCCACAATAGGCTAGTTCGTCATTGGCCAAGGATTTCTACATCCGTCCCTGGGCTAATATTTAGTTTAACAACCAAAAATGTACATTGCGTTACTGCCAATATAAAGAAGAGTATTTCATTTTACGTTGTCAAAAGCTATGATATCTGTACTACAAGCTACCGCGATTTTATTAGGAACGTGAAGGAAATCCCTGTGGCAACGTGTTGAAAGAATGTTATACGTATATATTTAATTTGCATCGCAAAATCCACTCTATGTATTCTTTATATTATAACGACTGAGTAATTATAAAACAATAAAAGTCAAGCAAAAGTATTCCTCCCCGGTGGTAATCGAACCCCGGCACTCCGGGCGGGAGTCTGTAATGTTATCCACTCAACCACAGATGACGATATACGTTACGCCTTTATCAACAGGTATAGATACTAATGCTTAGCAAGTGAGCACATGGAAGAAACTATCTCTTCAGTGTATTGTGCCGTCATTAAAAACCATTTAATAATATTTTTTTTATTATTTCGTTGACTACTTTGTATAACAACACCTCCAACCTACTGAGATATGGATCAGACACAATGGGGCCAGCCGCCATTTTGGCGTATGAGTGAACGGATTAAACCATCCTTAAGTCTTAAACCATCGTGCACGGCCGCTCAATCTAAGCCTAGTTTAAGCCATTGCTTGTGGTCTGGTGCAACGGGCCACATCCTTGAGGATAGTTTAAACCACCCTTAGTTCGTTAAGCGGAGCTGGTGAAACCGGCCCTAAGAGGCATACTTCTGAAAAATATGCATCAACTCGAAGAGATCTGGTTATTAAATAGAAGCTGCAAGAAAGTCTCTCCATGACACTCTGTAGAGGCTGCTTGAAGATTATCATCATAAATTTCTCAAAATGATATAGCGTCTCTCCAGTAAATTTATTGCATTTTTTACTCCGTGGGCTAGAAGCCTGTGTTTCTTCATTGGCGGTCCACTCCACTCCGCTTCGCTCGCCAGACTTCATCTAATTTGGCGCTGCTGTAGCGTTATGCTCCGCAGGCTTCCAGCTCTGGTTCTTCATTTGTTTATCCGTCGGCGCTGTCAAATTAGAGTACTGACGTATTGCCTGTGCCTGGACAGCCTCGGTTGTGCATTGCGGAATGCCTCGAACATTTGGAGTGGATTCTAGGCATGGCTAATTAGAAAAACATCACGGTCTGTAACTCTGTCGCTTTACGTTCTTACGAAATGGGTTTTGATTTGTTGAATTTTAGCCTATTTTCATTTTATGAAAAAAATATAGGCTTATGAGATCACCTTTTGTCCGTGTGTGTGCATATGTGTGTCTGTCTGCCTGTGTGTCCCTCCTTATAACTTCTAAACGGCTGGAGTGATATCAATGAAATTGGATGAGGTCATAGTACTATTAAGGCCGACCCCGACCATGCCCTTGAAATTTTATTACGTCTCACCAATCCAACATGGTGGCTGTGCGAAATATTTCACTGGCTTTCAATATCTCCGAAACTATTACTCATATCACCCTGAAATTTTGCTCGGTGATAAAGGGCACCACTAGAAGTTTACTTAAGAGACTTTCAAAAAAGCTGTTAAATACAAAACGAACATGGCGGCCAAGCGAAGTTGAAATGTTAAATATACTTTTCTCGCGAATTTACCATCCAATCGCAGTGAAACTTGGTACAGCAAATGCTTAGAGACATTGTAATGCACTGGCATGTAAATTTAGTCCAATTGTCTATATAACCTCTAGATGGTTTCTGTGCGAAATACTTCATTGGCTTTCTATATCTCTGAACCTATTACTGATATCACCCTGAGTGTTTGCACGGTGATAAAGGGCACCACTAAAAGTTTACCTATGTAACTTTCAAAAACATGTAAAGTACAAAACAAACATGGTGGCCAAGCAAAGTTGAAATATTTTAACAGACTTTTGCCGCGATTCAAACATCTGAGCGCAGTGAAATATGGTACAGTAAATGTTTATACACATTGTAATACACTGGCATCTAAATTAGTTCAACTGTTCACATAACCTCGGCATGGTGGTTGTGCGCCATTTAAAATTAAGTTTTTATTTACTGTGTATTAATAATGTGATCCAAGTGAACCTTTCAATATAGAACCTACGCAAAAATCGTCATCTAATAGCACATAACTCTATGGCCTGTAAAAATCCAACATGGCAACCAACCGATATATTTAAACGGTTCTCAATATCTACGAATCTATTGCAGCAAACAAACTGAAATGTTGTTTGTTGATAGAGGCAATTAACATAAGTGGGATATATGAAAATAAGCTGTATAGCTGTTCTTCTCGGAACTACTTGTTTAAATTCAATTTAGGGACTTGGGACGTCTTGGTTATCAGCCCCGTGTACTTGTGTGTGTTGAACTTGTCTGCTAACCTGTATTTATTGTGTGTAACTGTAATAGGGACAGGGATGAGGACTGAGGGTGCTCCAGGACTAGAGAAAAAGCTACTGCTCCGGCATTTGTGTGGAGGGAGTGTGGAAAAACCGGCGGAAAAACAGACTCAGATTGGACACTGTCAGCACCTAGCACATACTTTCCCAATGCAATGGTGTTGGTAACGTCATAGGCAGTGTATCAAAATGTATTTCTTCTTTGTTCGTCGTGCCCGAATAAGAAGCGCGATTGAACTTATTTAGCTGATGGCATTGCCTTCTCTTCTCCCAAAAATCTCTTCATCTTCTCACTGTGGCTTCTCTTGCGATCTTCTGACCAGGTTTTGTTGGTGCTTGGATGGTCTGCAAAGCAGAGATTATCGACTAACACTCAGAACTTTGCTCAATGCATCAGTGATGCATATTTCCTAAAGATCTTTTCCAACTTCAAACAGCCAAGTGTTTTTAACTTTCATTGACAGGGTAAGGTTAAGAATCCTTTTGGTCAGTCTCTGATTGCCCATCCTGAGGATATGCCCGTAAAATTTCAATCGTATTTTCCTAAATGTGTCCAAAATTTTCTTCGAGTGCTGGTATAAGTTTTAGGATTTTCTTTTCATCCAGATTCCCCCCATACGGACTGGTCCTGAAATTCTTCTTACGATTTTCCTTTCTTGCTTTTCCACATCATCAATTAATGATCTGCCCCCAATAACCAGCGTTTCAGAAGCATATAATGCTTCAGGCTTGATTACAGTGCTGTAATGCCGTAATTTTTCATTTCTGGATATTGATTTTTTTATTATATCTGTTCCAAGTGAGTCTGTAAGGTTTTTGAAGTTTAGACATCCTTCCTTTGTTTGCTTCACGATTCAGTCTAGAAGGTTGGATGACTTCTCCCAGGTATTTCAATTTAGACACCTGAGATATTTTGCTGAATTTGGTTGGCATTGGTAGTCCATCTAGGTGCCGAAAAGATCTCTCCAAGTAGTATGTTCTCTGGTATGAGATCTGGATTCCTGTTCTGGATGCAATTTCGTTAAGATTTTCCGTGGAGGCAATCGCTTCCTGCTTGTTATTGAACAAGATTGCGAGATCATCAGCGAAGGCCAAACACCGTAAATGAATTTTGTTATGACGTAGTCTGGTTAGTTATTGTTGTTTCAAGGGGCGGCACTACGAGGTCATCTGTCCCTATCACGTGGTCTGCCAAGGGTTATTCTCTTAACTTCTTTCTCCCAGGTCCTAATTTTTTTCAGGCATAAGATTAAACAATAGAGGGGACAAGCCATCTCCTTGTCGGACTCCTGTTTACATCACATGGAAAATCCTTTTAATAGCCGGGAGAGTATTTAATGGAAAAGGCCAGCAGTATATATGAATATAGGCTAATTAGTTATTCATGGAACTATTTATTTTACCTTTTTATTTTTTCCTTGTGAACCAGCCAAAACTAAGGACCACACAATATCACTTAATTTCCTTCTCATCGTTCTTTCTTCCGTCCTCTACCTCCACGTTTCCTTCATTCTTTCAGAGTGTTGCGCCTCTCTCTCTTCTGTCCATCCTTCTCCCCTGCGCTCCTTCTTATCTTCCACAAGAACCTTTATGTTATAAAGTTCTTCCCTGACTAAATTGTTTCCTGTCTTGACAGTCTTCATTTGTGATTCCTACCCTCTTGAGTTTTTCCTTCATCTGCTTAGTGTAGCCCCCTGGCTCTTATTTATTTATTCATTAATTTATTAATTAATTTAGTTATTCATTTATTAAATTATTTATTAATTTGATAATTATTTATTTATTCATTTATTTATTTATTTATTTATTTATTTTGTGTGGCCAATTTCTACAATTTATAAATTATAGCCTACATTTGAATGTGTCCACAGCATAACGTTGCAAGCTGGAGAAGTGGATAAGAGACAACTAGTGGCATCTCCCGGGGGGGGGGGGGAGGGGGGCGGAATGGCCCTCGCAACGTTATGGTGGGGACACATTCATTTGTTGGTGGCGATTGAACAAACAAGAGTTGTAGCTCTTTCTTTTTCAAATAGACACTGATTGCTAATAATACTAATGACCCTAGCAACCAACATCTATATCACACATCCTCATCATTTATTGTACTCGACTGGCCGTGAAAATCCATGACAGAAAACAGAGAATATTGCCTACATTACTTTACAAATGATATACATTACAAAAGGTATTCCATGATATAACAATGAAGTTATAGTACATTATGCAACGCACCTATAATGGCAATAATTAAGACACGAGTATGTTTATAAAACGAGCGTAAGCGTGTTTTATAATTTCCACACGAGTGTCTTAATTACCATTATAGGCGAGTTGCATACGACTGTTTATGTTCGACGATAATTATTATAAATATTTTATGTTCGAACATAAATATTCATAAATATCTGTCGATATTTCGCCAGTTTTATGTACTGAACAGAGCGCATGAGACGCAGAGAATGCCTTGTATTTGACCATGGCCTCCTTGATTATTCTACTATGACACTAGGCCAGGCAGTGAAATTTAAATTAGAAGGCCGTGGAACTCAGCGCATCTAATTATTTAATTGGTCAAACAACTGTTTCTTGTGATCTGATTGGTGGGAGAAACTGTTTCATAATGAAAATAGTGTTATAATGAGCCTCATTATAGTACAGTTTTCTGACATATAATAGGGTCGAACATAAAAAATAAAAAAAAATCAGAGGTTCAATCACATATGAGAGGCATGTCTCTGGTCACAATTTCAAATATTTATTGTAGATGCTTTTCCAGCTCCTTCTAAATGTAGCATCACCAAGGGAAGCTGTAGGGCTTATTTCTTCCTATGTAACCATCACTCCATCTTTCCACGTAGTCTTAGGATGGCCTATTGCAGACTGTTCCAGCCGAGCAACTCGCAAGTGAGCAGTGGAGTACTCGCCGCCTTCCGTGAGTAAACCTGCAACATGCAATACAGCTCTGCTGTGGCGGGCTGCCGTCACTTCGCGGTGGATACATCATGACTGGCAGGAAGCACATGAACTTGTGTTATGACCTTCGCCCAGTGACGTATTGGCTCTTACCCCCAGTCCCTCTCCAACCGTGCCCCGAGCATTACTGCTGAGTACTCGCATGTACGCATACTCAAACTCATGGATTTGGAGCAGCCTGGCCTATTGGGTGTTTGTCAATCAGCCGGGAGTTAAAACTCTGTTAAGAATAAATACTTCTGCTCCAGGACATATTTCAGGGGAAACGCGGGGGGGGGGGGGGGGGGGGGGGTACGCGTACCCTTTAAACATTTGAAAACTGATTAAGAAAATATATTGGTACATTTGTATCTAGTCCGACAAATATAACTTCCGAATTGAAAGATCATCAATCAGGTGGCGTCAATGCGCTGTTCACAACAGCTGGAGGAGATTTCGAATAATCCACGATTTAAAAGCAGCATAATCGAAACAATAGGCCATATTATTTTCTGCTCAAAAAATGGTTTGTGTAATTGCTGCCTTATTCGAAGACATTTGCTTGTTTAGGCAAAAATAAGACGTAACATACTCTAACAATCGTGAAAAGGAAGTTCTGTTCGTATAAGCCCGCAAGCTAATGTTTGGAGGTGGGGTAGGTTGTTAGTTTGTGCGTTTGGTTAGTTTTGAAGGATGGAGAAAATAACGAACTATTTTCTATCCATCTAGGTATCAAAAAAAGTTAATGAGTTAATGAGTAAATAAATTAACCCAATTCAAACTTTCATTTAACATGTCAGCCCATAAATGAAGTAATTGCCGAAAATTGGAAGATCGTGATGTTTTGTCGACTGCAACTCAGAGTACCCTATAAATTTTGTTTAGAGAAAGAGCACTGTTAACAACTTATCACACAATAAATATAAATTAAAACATTCAAATTCTTGCTTGTAAGCAGCGGATCAAAAATAACTGTGCCTCATTCAGAACGTGTGTTCTTTTATTCACTTCGTCTCTATTGATCTGTTAAAATTGCCACTCTGCAGGACAAATAGAATGAGTCTTGTGCCACTGGGGTTTCAAGAGTGAATTGCTTTGTACTGCACCGTGGTTCAGAGCACACACACTGCGACAAGAAATGCTTTTCTTTTTCCAAGTGTGTCCCTGTAGGAAAAACAAAAGGTTGTGCTTCAGAGGGAAACATTCTGCTGATGAAATCCCGAGAGCCCTTCTAATAACAGCACACTCCGGAGCGCGGTGCTCGTTAAAGGGCATGCAGCTGCTGCTAGATTTACTGAAACGCAAGTGTCTTTCCTTTAAGAACTGCAGGATACTTAGAAACTAACAACGGGAAACTATTCTGTCTTGTATGTATTGTTCTTCTTCTTATTGCCTAACGATCTTCTAATGACGCAAATCCAAATTCTAATACTCTCTGGGGTAGTCACTGCGTTAACACACAATACGAGTCTAATAAATAAATAAATAAGTAAATCTCTTAAAATCCACAGCCTGCTTCCAGTCTCCGACGGGTCAGGAATGGAATGAATGAAGCCCCCATCTAGCGGCGAGGATATGAAGTGTGCCGGCTATCGAAGCCTGTCGCACTCCTCTGGGACAATGATTAAATGAATGACAGATGAAATGAAATGATAGTGGAGAGTGTTGCTGGAATGTAATTTTGACAGGGAAAACCGGAGTACCCGGAGAAAAACATGACTGCCTCCGTTTTGTCCAGCACAGATCTCACATGGAGTGACCGGGATTTGAAACACGGGCCCAGCGGTGAGAGGCCGGCATGCTGCCGCCTAAGCCACGGAGGCTAAATAAGTAAATCTCTACTTAGTATAAAAGAAAGTCCCCGATTCTTGGATGTCACAGGTAATCTCGAGAACCACTGGGTGGATTTTGATGCGGTTTTCACCATTCTGTAAAGGATATATCGAAGAAGGTTTCTGTAGAAAATAGTATATTTATGACCAAAGAAAACCAAGCAGTAACCATTTAAGTGAGAAAGTCGAGAAGAAAACCTGGCGTCCGTGCGCTTTTTAAGCTTACGCTGGGCAAACCGTTCAAAATATCAATATACTACGAGTGTAGGAATTTTTCAGCATGAGAAGTTCTACAAAAAATTCCGTGAGAGAATATATCTATCTTCAATACATCGCCCACTATAAGTGATTTTACGTTTTCATTTATTCCAACAATCTCCATTCAATTACTGAGGCGACAGTTTACGAGCTAGCATGTAATGCATTCATAACAGTTCCCGGGCGAAGCCGGGGCGAGTTTCTAGTAAATAAATAAATAAATAAATAAAATCTCCATTATTTAAAAAGACTTCTTCATAAAAGGTATTTGTCGAGTCATGGCGAGACATTTGGTAAAATCTTCTATAAAAAAAATCCGTTTGGTCTTAAGTTACGGAAGATAAGATATAAAGACTAGCTCTCACTGCGGAATTGTGTTTATGAAATGGAATTCTACTTCTTTGAGCTGTTTACTTGTTGCTGCGGTGATGGTTCGTTCCAACGACGTCTTTCATATCGCAAGGGGAAGATGTCTTTAACAGTCCTCATAGCAACGTGAAATTGTGAGAAGAGAAAGAGTGGGTTCTTATATCGTCTTTGTAGCTGAGATCGCTTTCAGGCGCCAAAGTCAACAAGGATCCTTCTAAGGTTGACACTTGTGGTTGTGTGTAAACAAAGAAATGAAAGCGATAGATAATGAAATTCAGAAATAGAATGGAGGGAAGGGATTGGCTGAACATAAAATGCACTGATAGCAAATGAATTCATCGGTCTCTCGTTGTAGCGTAAAAAAGGGTTTCATATTCATAGCGACTGTATGTTTGTTATGATGAACATTTGCATAGAAATATTTCTGGTGCGCATTGTTACTGAAAAATGTTTCAAATAGGCTTGTTTAATTACGTTTTTTTCATATGCACGAGTTTTATTATTTTATTGAAAGAGTATAAATTAGTGAACTTTTTTTCTGTTTTTTACCTACTTTTAAACAGAATGTTTCTCGAATGTTAGGCCCCTTAAAACAACAATTATCATCATCATCATCATCATCAATGTTTCTCGATAAGGAGCAAAATCCTAATCCTTCGTAATCCACTACATCACCCCATAACACAACATGCTTGAATATTTACAGAAATTTCTTATTTTCGTGACAGGTATCGATGCGAATACAAAAAATAAATATTTGGTGCCTAACAAAGAACGAGGGGCGTTCCGAAAATAGTTACTTAGTTATTGTTGTTTTAAGGAGTGAAAAGCGAGGTCATCTTCATCTTTCTGAAAATAATTGTCTTCATTTTACTTCACAATGATGCTGTAATATAAAGTCGTAAAATATAATGCCATGACGAAGGACAATCTTTCTTCTAAACTCCTTGGACAGAGTGAGAGTAAAGAAACACTGGCGCTTGCGCTGAGTGACAAAGCAGAGAGAGAAGTAGCAGATTGGCATGCCTGAGTTCATTCGAGTACTAACCAGTATGAATGAAAGACCTGCACTGCAAACGTGATCAGGAATCAAAGTGCGTGCTGTCGTGCACTATGGCTTGGCACGTAGGACAAGAGTAGTATAATGTATGTTCTGGCGTAGGGACTAATGTGCAATGCTAGTCAACACCATGCCTGAACCACCGCTAGCATAGTGATAAACATTTGGTTAGCACGAACACTCATGTATTCACATTCGTTTGAAATGACTTACTTGGATGGGATTTTCACTGTTATTTTCCTTTTCAAATGAAAACATAATTCTTCTATTTTAATAAAACGTATGGTTTAATACATAAATGTGCTCAGAAAAGTTATTTAAATGGACCAGTGCGGTTGGTTGGTGGTTGCTTCGTTAGTTTAGGGGCTGTGACAATGCGGTCATGTAGTCCCGTGTAGGCTACTTTGGGTGTGTGTAGAATTTGTCTGGTAACCGGTTTTAATTGTGATGGCTGTATTTGTGTGTGTTATCTGTGATTCAGGGAGAAGGACTGCAGACGAAGGGCGGGCATCAATTCCACCCGGGAATTCCAGTCAGGTACCCAGGGTTACCTCAAATCCACCCGGTCCTCCAATGAACCCAGAAATGAGTTCCTCAACTCCACCCAGGCTTTTCCCCAATGACGAAAACAAATGTCATAACCCTCCTGCTCGCATACCAAGGGCCGTGTCAAACACCTTATGCAGCGTATGAGTAGAAAAAAATAGAAAACTTTTGCAGACTTATGTAAAAGAATATTATGATTAATTTTAAATCACCACCACCAAGTCCGCTCAATCGTTAAATCAGATATAAACATAATACAAAGAGCTAGATATTAATCACTGTTGTTAAATAAAAATATGGACAGGAAATTTAATAAAATAAGAAAATCAGCATCTTAAAATCACATAAATCTTTACTTCATTTCAAACTATACAAAACACAGTAGATGAAACTCATTTCATTCCCTAACTATTGTGTGAGAAAGACACTTCACAAGATCTAATCTACTCATTGTTTGTTGGCGTACTGCATGAGCTTGTTTTCAATGATTTTTTTTCTCACACGACTATTCTTGTCTTTGCTCGACACCCGCCCGCTGATGTTAAGTAGAATGTACGTGTATGTCTGTATCTGATGTAGGCACTTTAAAAAACAAATATATTTGGACGAGGTGTTGTAGGCTACTTGTGTTGTCGTTTGGAATGCAAGAATTCGCTCATGCACTGCAGAAGGTGTTTGACGTTGACCCGGCCCTTGGTATGCGAGCAGGAGGGTTATGACATTTGTTTAGGTAATTGGGGATAACCACTTGCCGACCCCTTGTCAAAGCCTGAGCGGTGTTGAGGAAGTTATTTTTGGGTCCCTTGGAGGACCGGGTGGAATTGAGGAAAATCGGGCGGAATTGATGTTCGACCCAGACGAATATCGTTTTCAAGTAGTTCCTACTTTTGCTACCAAATGCTACCGTCCACGACACCTATTAAATGCCATCGCGGTCATCACCTGGCGGTGAACGTTGGAACAAATATGGTGCTATCAAACTAACCTACAAATTTAGCTTCCACAAGGTGGAAGGTTCTATTTCATGCCATAAATCTATGTATGGCATTGGACCGCCGGCGTTACATCACTTCAGAAGGAAGGCATACTGAGGTATTTTAATGCTCTTAAAAAGTCCGACGATTTCGGCCAGGTTTGAACCCGCGATCTTGGGCATAGAAGCTCAGCATGCTACCAACTACGCCACCGTAGTCGCTTGGACCAGTGCGCACGTGACTAAACATTAAATTTAATTTACTCAATTGGCAACTCCAGCTATCTGTTATGACATCTAGCGGTAAAAATGAGAAACTTACCAGGTAGGGTACATTTTTGTCACGTGGTGACTGTTTGTATATGGTTTCTTGTATTGGTAAACAGATCGTGGTAAATTGTTCGTGTCTTTATACATAAGTAATAAGTTTTACTCGTTGATAGAGTAAAAAATGAGTAAAAGCAAAGTGTATTGCTCAGTTTACGGCTGTAAGTCGATGTATAAGAGGGCTGCGGATATACGTTTTCATCACTTTCCAAAATATGCAAATAGCAATAAGTTAGCCGAAATGTGATGATACCTAATAATACCTAATAATAATACCTTTCCACCCCGGGAAAGTTCTAACACTTGTCGAGGCAGACAGACAGAAGACCTGCGACGTAAAGCCAGCGAAGGTTATCCAGTTTAAAAACAGCTGTTACGATGGGCGCGCTGGTAAGATTGAAGCTACTTGAATAATTAATTAAATAAATAATTATTGGCTGCTTGGTATGGAAAATGGATGAATTTAACTTGTATTAAAACTCGGGGGGCGACAGGAATTGCTTGATTTGGATAGTTAAAAGGTGGGTTTGGTGTTGAATATTTGAATGGTAGCGGAATCACTCATTCTACAGTGTTACCATGAGGAGGCAAATTAGGCCTATATGACTCGTAGTGGAATAGCTCAAATATCGAAGAACTTGGCGATTACGAGGTGTAGGCTTGGCGGAAAGGCTAGCGGATCATCAGTTTGACATCAATTCAAGATATAAGTCGGAGCTTGGAGCAGTGGCGTCTGGTTTGCATGGATGCTAGTCTCGGAATGATAAAAGTAGCATAGCTTCGGTATGTTATTTATTTATGTGCCGTATTTCTCTATTTGAATGTCCTCGGCGTTGACTCAGGATCGACATTTCCATTATATTGCCCATAATAGTACCGAAATAATGTCCGAAGTGTAGCCCTGTGTATATTTGAATCAGCTGATCTACATCAACCATAAAAACTGATGCTTGATAATATGCAAATGACACAAACAAATCCAGTGGAACACACAAATTAGATCACGTGTATACATATATACAATTAAAAATAACACTGTCATTACTTTAGAGACCACATTTACTGATTATAACCGAAAAATAAAAAGTGTTCCATATCAAACGCGTGTTATTGAGTATTTTAAACCCTACTTATCCAGACCGACCGCAGCGCCCCAAGTGTTAGTTTGAGTTGCCAATACCTAAGAATTATGTTTCTTTACAGGTTCAAACACCAATAAGTAAAGTTATAATTCACTTATCAACCATAACAAGTTCTCAAATTAAAGTTCATTAAGAGGGAGCCTACAGCTTAAGGAGCCATGACAATATTTTTAGCCTACTTTTCACATTTTGCAAAAATGAGGTAAAAGTAGACTTATGAGATCGGGAAAATATGTGTCTGACTGTCTGTCTGTCCTTCTGTCTGTCTGTCTGTCTGTCTGGCTGTGTGTGTGTCCCCCCCCCCCCTATCAACTCCTAAACGGCTGCAGCAATCGAAACAACATTCGGTAGGAGTAAAGATCTATACCTGAATATCTCACGGCCATATTTGAAAATGATGTCAGTGCTACCAACTGCTGAAAAATCGCAATTGAAATTTGAGCTCCATGTTGGATATCTTGGAAGGTATGAATGGGAGCTATTTCAAAATTGGCACACGTATAGATAATAATATTGCAGTTTAATGTCCAGGAGGCCATACATGGCAGTGTTGCCAAAATGATTATAAGCCTGCTGATAGGTCCAAATTTTAAATGCATATAACTTCTACACTATCACTTGTATGTGGTATGTGTACATAAACAGATATGACTGAGCGTATTCTTAAGAGCCACCAGGGCTGCCAACTGTTAATAAATGCTCTCAATTTTTATTAATCCCAATACCCTTATATCAGAAAGTATACAAGCCGACAGCTTTAAAATATGCACACGTATAGTACCTGACATTCTATATTAATTTGGAGTAAGTTATATACGTCAGTGCTACCAACATGATTCTAAGCTGCTGATAGGTCCAATTTTAAAATGAATGTAACTTCTATACTAACTATTGGATTTCATTCAAAATTGACACAACAATAGATCATATTATTTCAGATTATTTCTGACCAATACATGTATGTCATTGTTGCCAACATGATTTTACGCGCGCTGTTAAATCCAATATTTAACTGCATGTAACGTCCATGCTATCCATTGCATTTCAACCAAATTTTGAATTCTGTACCTTAAGAGATGGAACTAAGGATATATTCAGTCACCAGGGCTGCCAACTGTAGTTCTCTCTTAGGCTACATTATGCCAGGTATACAGTATTTCGTACTTATTAGAAATTTGGATATTACCAACTTAATTTCGTCATTATTCTAGATAGATCCATATAGATTAATCATTGGCATGCATCTTAAATTTCAAGAAAAGTAGGCTCTTTAGTTCGTCACGGAATTTCTTGATTTTAATATTATCGCTGTGCCTCTCTTGTACAACAATAATTGTATACATTTCCAAGGGAACATAGGCTTCTTTCAAATAGACGCAACCTTTTACTTTTTCAAGTTAACTTGTTTATCCATTTATCAATATTGGGTTCTTAGTTTGTGCTAATCTTCGCTGATTCCCTTATATCTCCCATGTTTATAAGAATTTTTGGACTTTTCAATTTTAACCATACAATACTAACATACTTAATATTTACGTTTATGAATAATTTAACTGCTTAGAATTCCCTATATATCTGTCCCCACCCCACCACCTACCGGCAGTGCTTCTACTGGTCTATGTTGGTGATGTCGATGCTTTTGTTATTAATGCCAATCAGTTCTAGAATCATAATCATGGGGCAAAGAATTACCTGGAAACTATCCTTGAATTTAACAACATATTTATTGGTTTATCCATGGCAATATCAAAGAGGAGGGGAATTTGATGTAGATTTGTGACATCAATTCACGGTGATTTTAAAAAGAACCTCTTAAAAACCAGAGACAGTATAAGAGGCTGAATAGATTACGTACTGCTATTTACGTCAAAATAAACGGCTTCCGTATTTGTTGAATTAAAGATGGAACTTTTCGTATTAGACTTCAAAGACCACAGAGGATTCATCTTATATCTTATTTTATATCTTATCTTATATATATATACTAGCTGTACCCGGCAAGCGTTGCAATGCCAGTCAAAGAAAGTGTTGGCGTTGTAACTTTGTTTGATCAAGTGCTTTTGGATTCCCAATATTTATTTATTTTCCGTTAACCACTTCTAAACTATTCTAAAATTGATTTACTATCTCAAACAATTCACGGGAGCGTGCTCAACAACTCACCAAAGTTTCATCGCAAAGAAATAAGTGGTATATGAAGGCATAGGGGACTTTGTTGAAAAGATTCGAGCGCCGTCACCCATTTGTTGAATATACTCGTACGCTACCTATTGTAAAATGGATTTACTAAGTCGAAACCCTTCCCTGGCGTGTACACAAGGACTCATGAACGTTTCATCGCAATCGGATGAATGGTATATGAACGCATACGGGATTTTGTTTAAACGATTCACGCCCTTCACTGATTTGTTGAATCTTTTGTGCGCCACCCTTTGAAAAACGGATTTACTAATTCATACACCTTCGCAGGACTGTACTCAACTCACCAACGTTTTATCACAATCGGATGAATGGTATATGAACGCATACGGGACTTGGTTGAAACAATTCACGCGCTGCCGCTCATTAGATGAATGTACTCGTGCGCTACCAATTGTAAAATGAATTTACAAAATCAGAAATCTTTGCGGGAGTGGAAACAACATTTCTCTAAATTTCATTGCAATCGCATGAATGGTATATGATCACATACGATTTTTTTAAACGATACGCGCGCCGTTACACAGTTGTTGAATCTACTCGTGCCCTACCTATTTTTAAAAGGATTTACTAAGTCAGAAACCTTTCCTGGAGTGTGCACAACAATCCAACCAAAGATTCTTAGCAATCGGATGAATGGTATTTGAACGCTACGAGACTTTGTTTAAGCGATTCGCGTGCCGTCGATCATTTAATTGAATCTACTTGTGCGATACCTATTGTAAAGTGGATGTACTAAGCCTGAAACCTTCCCTGAAGTGTACACAACATCTCACCCAAGTTATATTGCTATCGGACGAATAGTATATGAACGCATACGGGAGTTTGTTGAAAGGCTTCACGCGTCGTCGCACATTTGTTGAATCTACTCGTGCCCTACCTATCGTAAAGTGGATTTGCTAAGCCTGAAACCTTGCCTGAAATGTACACAACCTCTCACCCAAGTTTCTTCGCTATCGGACGAATGGTATGTGAACGCATACAGGACTTTGTTGAAACGCTTCGCCCGTCGTCGCTCATTTGTTGAATCTACTCGTGCGCTACCTGTTGTAACATGGGCATACTAAGCCTGAAACTTTCCCTGGAGTGTATACAACAACTCACCCAAGTTTAGTCGCTATCAGATGAATGGTATATGAACGCATACGGGACTATGTTGAAACACTTCACGCGTCGTCGCTCATTTGTTTAATTTTCTTGTGCGATACCTATTGTTAAGTGGATTTACTAACCCAGAAAGCTTCCCTGAAGTGTACACAACATCTCACCCAAGTTTCATGGCTATCAGACGAATAGTATATGAACACATACGGGACTTTGTTGAAACGCTTAGCGCGTCGTCGTTCATTTGTTGAATCTACTCGTGCCCTACCTATCGTAAAGTGGATTTACTAAGCCAGAAACCTTGCCTGAAGTGTACACAGCCACTCACCGAAGTTTCATCGCTATCGGACGAATGTATGTGAACGCATACAGGACTTTGTTGAAACGTTTCGCCCGTCGTCGCTCATTTGTTGAATCTACTCGTGCGCTACCTATTGTTAAGTGGGTTTACTAAGCCAGAAACCTTCCCTGAAGGGTACACAACATCTCACCCAAGTTTCATCGCTATCAGACGAATAGTATATGAACGCATCCGGGACTTTTTTGAAACGCTTCGCGAGTCGTTGCTCATTTGTCGAATCTACTCGTGCGCTACCTATTATAACATGGATTTACTAAACCAGAAACCTTACCTGAAGTGTACAGAACATCTCACCCAAGTTTCATCGCAATGGGATGAATGGCATATGAACCCATGAGGGACTTGCTTGAAACAAACGCACGCCATTTTGTTGAAGCTACTCGCGCGCCATCTATTATAAATTGGATTTACTACGCTTATATTTTTTCCGGGACTGTGCACAACAACTCACCAAAATTTGATCGCAATCGGATGAATTCTATATGAACTCATCGCCATTACTCATTTGTTTAAACTACTCGCGCGCAATCTATTTTGAAATGGATTAACTATGCCTATAAACCTCCCGGAATAGTTTACAACAACTCACCAAAATTTGATCGCAATCAGATGAATGGTTTATGAACGCATAAAAGACGAACACACAGATATTCATTAGTGTCGTTGTGTTGGTCAATAACCTGCTTAGTTACCGTCGTGTCCACAAAACTTGCCAGCTCAATCCATTCGCTTGACTCTAAGTATACCTTGGGGATAAATGAGAGCCTGGGAAATGAAGCCTGGGTGGAAGCCACCTCTCTGTGGTTGGACTCGTGTGACGTGGCTGGCGAGAGTGGTCACCTGAGTGTGTGACAGTGGTTTCCTTAAAGTACAGCCCGTCAAGCTGAACTCCATCCCCGAAGAGGAGCAAGACCCACACCTCAAATCAAACTCTCTCCGAAACGAGTTCATAAGTGGCAATAGAAGTTGTTTTTTAGATTAAAGTTGTCTCATTTTGTATATACTACTAATAAATTAAGTACCATAAAAAGGGAATTTAATTGATTAATTAATAAAATTTATTGTTAAGAGAGAGAAACCCAAAGCGGATAGCTGCACTTGGCTATGAGTTACAAAGAAGATTAAGCCTACCAATTAATTCTGTTTCTTCTTCTTCTCCCTCTTTATCTCAGCCTTTTCCCACCTGACGTAGATTCAGGGTTACTTTTCTGGATTCTTCTCTTCCATAAATGTTTATCCCGTGCTTCCTCCTTCTTCCATCCTTTTTCCCTCTAGTCTCCTGTACCCTTGTATTTTCGCCTCATTTTTGTTTTTTCCTGTCCTCCTTGACCCCTCAATTTTCAGATTTCCAACACCTATCCCCAAGTATTCCTCCTCTCTTCTTACCACCATCCGAGCCTACTCTTTTGAACCTTCCTTCCTATGGTTCCAACCTTCAATGCTCCTCTGATGATTTCATTCCTTATTCTATACTTTCTTATCCGTCCAAGCATCTACTTGAACATTGTCATTTCTATCACTTCCATGTTTCTCCCATGGCATTTTGCAATCGGCCATGTTTCTGCACTCTAGAGCATCGCAGGCCTAACCACAGATTTGTAGATATTATCTTTCAGTCTGCAGCTGACCTTCTCATCGCAGTGTTCTCCTCTCAGTTTCCTCCAGTTCATCCAACCTCTGCCCTGGCAATACCATGCGATCATTCAGACCACGGGTTACTAACGGGGGAGGGGGTATTTTGTGACCACTAAATTCATTTTGTGTGATTTGTATTATCATTTAATCAACATATCTTGTATTTTGAATCTTAAATGGCAAAAATATAACTTAATTAACAACAGTTGCAAACAAAATCAAAAATTCATGAACAAAGAATTTCAGAAAGTACATTATTCACTGATCATCTTCGCCATCTTTAACACACGTGGAACATAAAACTGTTCTTTACTGTGTGTTCCGCATTTGTACCTCTTACAGCCAGAACAAATTATGGTGGTTGTGTTAACTTTGTTGTACTTTTGCCCTTACCACGGTGCACAGTATGACGAGGCACACGAACTACCAACGGTGGGCTTTCCGTTCACACCAGAAGAAAATTGTTAATATCTTATATAAGAATTAAAATTTTAAAAAATAAGGTAACTGGATTTAAAATAGACAATGAATTTCTGTACAGTAAACGTAGAAAAGGAATACCATGAATAAACTGTAAAAAATGGTACTGGTAGGAATGAAATTACACTCCCTCCACCCTCCCCGTTGGTAATGCTTGTGTTAACCCTGTGCAGTATTTTATCCTCCAGTCCCCCATACCTTTGATCGTAGGACAATCAGGTTATTCCCCCGTACACATACATTCTTGTGTCCTCCTGCTGATCCTCATTCCGTTTTCTTCTAGAGTCTTTCTCCACTCTTCAAGCAATAAATTCAGTTTAGCAATGAACAATACAGAGAATATAGTAAAGCAAACTTTATCTTCAATGAAAATACATGACCAAATGGCTGAGAACGACTCCTATTGGGAAAGTTAATTTGGAAACATTATAAAGGTGATTTTGAACAATTCACCAAAATCTCTTAGAATATATAGAGAGAGTAACTCCGTTTTGTTACTGTGCATTTCAGAATGCCACAACGCTCCAGAAGGTCCTAGTACTGTACCCGAAAATCCGGAAAGGAGCCTGTTGGAATATCCATTGCCCCAGCTGGATTGCCTATTTCTAACAGCACCGGCAAATTACTACATTAGAAATCGCTCCCAACATGGCCTTTAGGGATTTATATACAGCAGTTACAAGAATATTGTGGATCAACAACCAACTACACGGGGCACACCTACCTTTTCTTACATTCTCGGGGACTGGGAATTCAGCTTCGCCTACAATATATCCACAATACTCTAGTTCTTATATTTAAAATGAATCACACGCCAACAACAACAAATATTGAACTGAATAAAATGTATTAACAATGGTGTAAACTAACCTAGTGTAAACAAAATAACAATACATTTCTAACAATCAAATTAAAATAAAAACACGCAATCATTCACACTTCCTTTCTACTCCACATCTTATTACAATGCTGTGTAAAAAAAAAAATATGAGCATAAGATTCTTGGCTTGTTTTAGGCCTACACTACGTAAAAATAAAACCGTTTAATGGAGGCTCTTACTTTCGTGACATTCCTGACACCTGATTTCATTCACAAGCCCGCGTTTGGAAGCGCACGTGCGCTAGCTTGTTTCATCAATGAAACACCAGCACCACGCTGCACTCGGAACTTGTTTTACAATTTATACAAGGCGGTGAGTGTCCACCTGCTTATATTATGACATCGCTCTCAAACTCTAACGGTGAATCATTCTAGCCAGCCCACATTGAGACTGCTTTTGAGTGCGTTTATAAAACACGTAAAATTAACATTTAGATCTTACAAAAATGCACATAACTTCTATGTTTCTAAAACTATCATACTGAAAATTATTACGCACTCTTTCATTCGCACGCCGCAATTGTTCATGACCAATTCGGTTCGACAATTACTCTTAACAGTGAACAATCATTCATACCAAAAACATCCGCTCATAAAACACACGCTATTCCAAAACAATTGATTAATAAATCCTACTAAATTATTTAACTAACTAAATCATTTTCAAAGAATTATTTACATGTAATATGTTCATAATTATATACATTATTTAATGTTGCTAACACGTTACTTCCGAGATTCTGGCTTCTTGGTTACAATACAATTCTCAACTAATTATATGCACTGGTTTTCCACATAACAATTCTAACATTCCGTAGTTTGATATACTGCTTACACATCTCTTATATAGGTTTCAATACATTGTCGGTCTAATACATTCGACTAATTAAGGTTAACTGTATGTAATTATATAACTTCGGATTTAATAAAATATAATAATTGTATTATAGACATGAGTAGACAATCGTTCTCAAGTTGTATTTTCGCTAGAACCATTCTGTCAACACAGCTAAATCGTAACTTCACATGAACTGGACTACTTGTATACAACGGCTCTTATCATGAGCCATGCCTTCTTATCAAAGAACAACAATACTTTGACTTCCCTTTAAAATGCGGAACTCCCTCGCATGAGCACTCTTCATAGCTCTACAAATCCTCATATAACAATATATATGGCATAAACAATTATCATCCACTATGTTAAACAATAACCAAAACGGATTAATTGTTATTAACATATCTTCTGTAGGAACTTCTCTCAAATAATGGCATGACCCTCAGTATCATTCCACAAAACTACTGAACTACAATTATATATGATTAAGTTCTTCAAACGAAACTTACAATTGTAATGAACGATATTAAACAGTCGTGATTAACCTCCTAAAGTTTACTCCACAACAAGATAATTAACTGTTAACTCGTCTGTCGCAAATACATCTAATAAAAATAATACTCCTGTCTCACCTCACTTGTCAAGATTTAATTGTTTATCGTTGAAATATCAGATCCACAAAATGACGTGATGTTACACAAATAGTATAAAATAACACACATGTTATTTATAGTGTCAGATAGAATTCAATCTTGACCGGGATAAACTAGCTTTGAATTCCTAGCCAAAGATTTGAATAATCTTCTATCAAAAGGTAATTCCTCTAACATATTAAATGAACAACGCTCTCAGCTTTACAAATAATAAAAAGGTTTGTCATCGTCATAATGTTTTTCCACTCTACACAAAGAATGTTTATAGGGATTAAGACTTCGGTCTTATCAAACGACTAGTATTTCCAAGATCGTCGACAGTTTATGTACAATAATGATATAACAATATCATTCGATGTTTCTTCTGTTCTTTAAGTTAGATGTTGTTACATTAAAGTGCTCAAATTAAATTTAATAAAAATTTAATTTGAAGCTATGACACAATGTCAGAACATTTGGTTTAAATCAAATTATTAAAATTCGAGAGTCGAAACGACTAGTCTTCTATGAGGCAATATGATTCCTCAAACAAAATTTTTAATGTCAGTTCCACAACTGATCTGTAGAATAAAATTGAAAAATAGATGAAAGGCAATCATATCCTAAATAATCTTGAAGCATAAAAATCTCAACACACATCTGAAGTGTAAAATTCATAAAAACACTGAAATACATGAAATGCGAAAATATGGAAATATGGAATTATGAAAATATGAAGTAAGATCGTTGGCTCAGGATGTCACTAATCAAGCTCTATACTATAAATGAGATACACTGCTACCATATTTTAACGAAAACTTGAAGTGTAAGTATTCCCACAATACTTCAGATGTTTTCTCAGTTCAAGATACTGAGATGGATCTGCATTCGAACCTCGGATCTGCTACCTCAGAGATAGGAAACGTCCCTCTCTGGAATTCACCAACATTCGCCTGGGCACGCCTGGGCAAATCTTCTGTGTTGCTGGGCTACCCCTAGCATCTTGACAAATCTCTTCTGTAAAATCTTCATTCTCCGTCGTAAATATGTATCAGCCTCATCATTGGAATATAATTTATAGATATATTCATATAAATGGTGAATTAAATATTTCTATTGCTAATTGATGTTACATTAGTGTTCGTAGACTGACGAAAATGTACAAGATAGACGGTACACTACGTCTGTATTCAAGAATACGTTGTCTAACGAAGCTCCATCGTTGTATCTTAACTCCTGCTATCGAATATGTCTCTGGCACATGACTATTTAGTTCATCATATCAACATTGTTAATTATGTTGAATGAAACTATTTGAAGAATAATGATAGTAATTCTGTTAATGTTTATGTGTTGCGCCAATGTTACAAGTTCTCCGCTACTGTTCACTTGAACTGCGTTCGCCAACTTCACGTTGCAATCTAAAATGATATTCAGCTTTATTTCCAACACATTTGAAAATCTGTTTTAACAAGCTTATATTGTCGAAACGGTAAGTTTTAGAACGCTCGACTTTTCACAGAATGTAGTATGCGACCTGTTCTCTATATATATTCGCTTAGTTAAATTCAGATCTCAATTAGATAAGAGATATAATTAATACAATGTTCCTCACAACATCACGTAGAATGGAAGTGCGGTAATCCCCTACGTTCCACCTAGCTATCCTCGCGTCTCCACAAGTCGACAGTCGTCGCACTCGGACATAGCCTTGGGATCTCCGTTAACCCAGTAAAAACACTTCCTCACTCTTCAAAGACTGCTGGAATAAGTCCCTCGATCCTTGGATCTCCCCCTCCAAGTCGAAATTTTGGCGGCCATATCAATCTCCCACCATAATTTTAGCGCGTAGATTATTACTGCGTAGATTAACCGATCTGCGGTTTTGAAAGTATCAGACATATTTTCTTTTAATATTCTCTTTATTACCAAATAAGAAAATCTTCTTCTAAGGGCCTAAATGCATAATTTCATCACATTATGTAATTGAAGTTGATCCCGTCTTCAGTAAGACCTCTTCTCATTGGCTCTGGGCTGGGATCCAATAGCATAATTTATAACAATATTTATAATATTAATTTCCATACTCGCTGTTGTTGCTATGCTAATTTTAGCCTTCTAGAAGCGTTTATTGTGTAATATATCACGTGATCGGGCTCTCCCACGGCCTCGAGCTTGTAACACTACCCTCCTGTGTCACACTTCCAGAAATTATATTTTGCTGGTTAAATTTTATCATGGGGACGGAAAATACTCTCATTTTGTCCCAAAATAATTCAATTTACGGGGACAGTACCAAGAAGCTCCCTGTCCTGACTCTGTCTTTTAAGGCCAGTTGCTGGGTGATTGTTAACCCTACCCAGTCCAAATTTTAATGATAGAAGAAATTATCATTCCATGAATATAAACTAAATTCTGAATCCAAAACATGAAACTACCATGAAAATAGTTATTTATAACGTGCAATCACTCTAAGAATTAATTATTAGGATGTCTCATAAGTAATTTCGTTCCTTAAGTTAGTTGTTACATAAGATAGAATTAGTTCTCTTTGGTTTACCAATACTATTTACAGGAGGCCAAGAGTAGAATTGTGTATATTGCGAGAATGTATGTCGTCAATATTGATGATGCACAATCACAAATGGAATTTACAAAGTTGGAGGTTAGGGTCCTTCTAAAGCACTACTGGAAACAAGATTACAAAGCTGTTGCCGCGGCTCCAAGTATATGTGAAGTGGGAGGAGAAGGTGTCGTTAGTGAGCGTGTGGCACAACGATGGTTCCAATGTTTCAATACTGGAGAAGAAAACACTACAGGTTTACTGTGTTCTGGACGACTTAAATTATGCGATATTGAGAATACACGCAGAGTATTGAACGAAAATCCACAAAGAAGTACCCGTAGGCTGTCAGAAGAACTTGTGTATCAAAAGACACCATACATCGCCAGATTAAGAAACATGGAAAATCTAACAGATACTGCAGATCTGTACCTCATGGATCGACCTCTGAACTGGCTCAACGTACAATGGATATGTCGTCAGCTTATCGGTAACCCCATGGATGATAGATATATCAGAATTGTCACATGTGATGAAAAATTGGACCATTACCACATTTATTTGTTTATTTAGGTTATGGCTAGAGATACAGGAGAATTTATATAAGTATATCCTAATTCTGGATACAGCCAATAGTCTCTGGGGATACGAGAGCAAAGTCACTAGCACTGCCACTGTACTTTCTTTCGCAGCACTAGGTGATGATGTGTTGGATTGTCTGTTCTTTAGCACCTCGGTACACTCAGGCGATGAAATTCTGTTCCACTTGTAGTGGAAGGCTGCACAGTTCCCATGGTTGGTTCATATCCGGTTCAATGTGGACCATAGTCTACGAGGGAGGTTGAAACCTGATGGCGGAGTCTTCTTCACAGGAGGCATTGTTGGACAACATTTGTTGTTGAGTCTCTTCTGCCACCCAATGAAAGTTTGGTAGTTGCTGTTCCTCAAGTTCATGGCATCTCGTGTTGATGGTTTTCTGGAACGCAGGCGACCAGTAATTGCATCGCTCATCTCATCATGTATCGGCAGTCCTGGACTGTTCATTATATTATTGAATTCTCTTAGGATAACAACTTTACGTCTGAGGTCTGGAGGTGGAATATGACTTAGCACAGGTAGCCAATGTGTGGGAGTAGATTTGATTGTGCCAGTGATGAGACGCATTGTGCTGTTCAGTTGGGTATCGATAATATTTTTGTGAGCACTATTGAGCAAGACAGGAGCACATTATTCGGCAGTCGAGTACACCAAACCTAGAGCTGAACATCGCAGAGTTGCAGATAAGGATCCCCAAGTTGTTCCACATAGGTTAGGAATTATGTAGTTGCGGGTTCCTATTTTTGCAGCAACATTCACCATTACCACAACGCTGACGCCTCGAAACATTGGTTCAGTCCCCGTCAACCTGCCAAAGTCATCGTTAACAAGAAGTTCCGTGACGAACTAAAGAGCCTACTTTTCTTAAAATGTAAGATTCATTCCAATGATTAATCTATATGGATATATCTAGAATAATGACAAAATTAAGTTGGTAATATCGAAATTTCTAATTAGTTCGAAATAATGTATACCTGGCATAATGTAGCCTAATAGAGAACTACAGTTGGCAGCCCTGGTGACTGAATATATTCTTAGTTCCATCTCTTAGGTACAGAATACAAAATTAGGTTGAAGTCCAATGGATAGCATGGACGTTACATGCAGTTAAACATTGGATTTAACAGCGCGCGTAAAATCATGTTGGCAACAATTACATACATGTACTGGTCAGAAATAATCTGAAATAATATGATCTATTTTTGTGTCAATTTTGAATGAAATCCATTAGTTAGTAAAGAAGTTACATGCATTTTAAAAATGGACTTATCAGCAGGCTTAGAATTATGTTGGCAGCACTGGCATAGGCCTATATAGTTACTCCAAATTAATCTAGAATGCCAGGTACTATACGTGTGCAAAGTTTAGAGCTATTGACTTGCATACTTTCTGATATATTGATATTATGGTAACAAAAAGAGAGGCAGTATTTATTAACAGTTGGCAGCCCTGGTTACTCTTAAGAATCGGTATAGTCATATCTGTTATGGTACACATACCACACACGAAAGTTGGTTGAAATCCAAATGATAGAATAGAAGTTACATGTATTTAAAGTTGGACCTCTCAGCAGGCTTAGAATCTTGTTGGTAGCACTGACGCATATAAGTTACTCCAAATTAATATAGAATGTCAGGAACTATACGTGTGCATAGTGTAAAGCTGTCGGCTTTCATACTTTCTGATATATGGGTATTTGAATTTTAAAAAATTAGAGCATTTATTAACAGTTGGCTACCCTGGTGGCTCTTAAGAATATGCTCAGTCATATATGTTTTGCACACATAGCACATACGAAATTTGGTTGAAATCCAATTGATAGTGTAGATGTTATATGTATTTAAAATTTGGACTTATCGGCAGGCTTATAATCATTTTGGCAACACTGCCATGTATGGCCTCCTGGAAATTAAACTGCAATATTATTATCTATACGTGTGCCAATTTTGAAATAGCTCCCATTCATAGCTTCCAAGATATCCAACATGGAGCTCAAATTTCAATTGCGATTTTTCAGCAGTTTGTAGCACTGACATCATTTTCAACTATGGCCGTGAGATATTCAGGTATAGATCTTTACTCCTACCAAATTTTGTTTCGATTGCTGCAGCCGTTTAGGAGTTGATAGGTGGGGGACACACACACAGCCAGACAGACAGACAGACAGAAGGGCAGACAGACGGACAGACAAACAGACATTTGCCCGATCTCATGAGTCTACTTTTTCCTCATTTTTGCAAAATGTGAAAAGTTGGCTAAAAAGGATCGGTTCGTCCCCAATGCGAAGTTATCTGTGTGATGAAATTTTGAAGGAATGATTCACTGGGAGTTTGTTCCAACCGGACATGCAGTCAATGCGGATCTTAATTCTTAACAACTGGAAGGAGTTCATGAATTTTTTGAGACCGAGATACCCAGCATTAGTTAACCGAAATAGAGTTCTCTTGCTGCAGGACAATGTGAGACCTCATACTGCACGAACAACCATGGGAACAATTCAGGAATTGGGAAGAGTTGGACTGATACCACATCCAGCATACAGCCCTGATTTGCTCCTTCAGATTACCATCTTTTTCGATCCATGGTCCATTGAGGCTGTGTAATGGGATCTCGCCAAATACTTAGCATCACAACCCAGAGACTGGTACTGTCGCGGGATAAGAAACCTCGCTGAAATATGGCTCATGACCATAGAATCTCATAGTCTTTAATTTTAAGAATAGTTTAATTTCTTGTCAGGAAACTCTCCAAATAAAATTTTCTTTTAAAAATGACACTGCTTATGAGAGATCTCCTGTACTAACATGCCTCATCAGCATGGCCTAACATATGGTTGATACCCACTGGTGCAATATTGTTATCGTGGTATGATTTGGATAGGAAATGGCCATGGCCTTAAGTTTGTTACCACCCCAGCATTTGCCTGAAGTAGAAGTGGGGAAACCACTTCCATGATGATTGGGGTAGGAGGTAGGAATCGAACCCGCCTATTCTCAGTTTTGCCTCACGAGGCTGAATGCACCCCGTTCTAGCCCTCAGATCAGAATATTGTATTTCTTGGCACAGTTGTGAATCAAACCCAAGCCTCCGCTGTGAAAGTTAAGAATGGCAACGAGGCGGACCAATCTATCAGGGTCCGATAACCTAGATGTTAGGGCCTATAAAACCACAACCATCATCTATGGTTGGTTGGTTCCTCAGTTTAGGGGCTGCGACAACGCGGTCATGTAGCTCCGTGTACTTTGGGTGTGTGTAGAATCTGTATGATAACCGATGTTGATTGTGATGACTGTATTAGTGTGTGTTATCTGTTTTAATTCAAGTAAGGACTGCAGATATTGAATTTTTTCAAGTAGTTCCAACTTTTGCCACCAAACGCCACCGTCAACGACTACTAGTTCATAACTTGGTTACCAAATGCCACCGTAGTCGGCTCCTGACGACGAACGTAGGGACCTAAGAGTGTTAGTCAAATATTTAACCTACAATAATTTAGCTACACACAGGTGTAATTAGTCGACGGTTCTTCAACATACCATAAATCTATGACATGGGACCGCCGGCTTTACTTCCCCTCCGAGGGATGGCATACTGAGGGATTTTTAATGGTCTTAAAAATCTGCCAACTTCGGCTGGGTTTGAGACCGCGATCTTGGGCATAGAAACTCAGCATGCGAGGAAACAGTGGAACACTAATGTAATGCCTTACTCTGAATTGCAGCAGAATGAAAATACCGTAATTGAAGTTTAAACTTTGTGTGCGGCGTAACAGAGGTAGGATCCAAATAGCATTTACTTGCATGCTTTGAATTGTAAACTACTTGGTAATACGGTTAAGTCGACGCTCCAACTTTACATTTTCAGTGCGAATAAATTTTACTACTTGTGGGTGTTTTCTTTCCCCGGGAGACTGACGGCTGCGACACTTAATTTCTTTTATACGACAGTTAGAATTGAATTTTTTTGTCGTAATGTGTTTCACTCTACATTCGACAAGCTGAGGGATTGAGGTAGTCTTGTATTAGGTGTCTCCTGGGACATACAGGGTGTTTGTGATCATAATACAGTATCATTATAATAAACGCTAAGGTGTAGGCCTATGTTTCACAAAGCTCGAGCTCTTAAACCAGCGGGAGTTAGAAGGTGCGGTTTGGGCCAAAATTTTCCAAATCGTATCAATAATACAAGGAAAATCCTACGTTTCTTTAAAAGTCAAGGGAAATATATTTATTTGTTTATAAAGCGCGTTTAAACAAACAAACAAATAATCAAACAAGACAATAGCCCCTGTTGGAGCAGTGTCGCCCCGAGGCCGCTTAACAGTAGTGATACGTGCTATTCGTAGTAGCACGTTCGTTAATTGGATCAAAGTAGGTAAAGCACATCACAAATGGTCCTTTAAAGAAATATTAGCTTTATAGCAGGTCAGAAAGTTACACCACACAATAAGCAAATAGAAACAATTAACTGTCTTCCTCAAGTTTCTCCCTTATGGAGCACTCTCTCCTCTTCCACTCACTCACGCAGTTAATCAGTGACTAATGAGACCGATGGCCTCGGTAGAAATACCTGCAACACTTCCTTGTGTACACAAGCTACAGTTATTTACGATAGTCTGGCACTCACCACTAAATGCTTGAATACGGCACACTGCTTCACAGTCCACTGGGTTTCGCAATTCTCACAGCACCGTAACACCTCTATCGCACTGATAAGAACACATTCCTCAAAACTCAGTCCGTCGTCACCGGCCAGGATAGCTCTTTATATATCGGGGCTGATGTCTCACGGATGTTTCTAGAGTAGACCAGGGTTCACACCTTGTCGAGAATTCCAACACTAGTTGGGCCACGAACATTCTGGTCCATTCCTTTTGTTCTCGCTGCGCAAGCGGTCGGCCGACACAGAGCCCGGGGGTAGCCTCGGGCGGCTGTGAGTCAAGCGCAAGGGGATGAAGCAACCCCGCAGCCGTAACAGTAGAGCTGGGTGGGTGGTCTGTACACAGGGGTGCTTCACAAGTACCGTAACCGTTTGTAACAAATGAACTTTCAAAAGTAAGAGAATTACCCAAACCGTTGACATATCGCTCTCTGATTTGATAAGCATCGACAATTTGTTTAAAAAGTGTGTAGAAACAAATGAACAAGAAGCCCGCATAACAGTAATATAATACAATTATTTGTTTTACGATGACCTCGTAGTTCCGCCCCTTAAAACAACAACTAACTAACGTACCTATTAACTACTATGGCTTTTAGAGATGCCGGACTGTCGGAAATTTGACAGTAAATCTACTCACGCGGATTTCTTGCATTTGCGCATTCTCAAATGCCAGCTGACTGCGCCATGATTTGATCCTGCAGCCTTAGATACAGCAGGCGTGAACAGTACTGCTGAGCCATGAAACCAGTCCTGCATAACAGTAAAGCCGGTGGGTGGTTTATGATCATGTGAGTTCCTAATAATAAAAGAAATAACCTTTCATTATTTCGCCCTTACCGCGTTTGGTTAGTCGCTAAGGCTTCATATCTTCTATGTTCTGTGACGTGGTGCGTTGAATTGATAACAAACAATTAGTAGTGATGAGTATTAATATAGCATTCAAAATCCCCCCCAAATTGGATGGGTTAAGCAAAAATGTCACAACCCTTTGGATAGAAAAAACTGCGCCGCATGCAGAAACCAATTACGTTCTCCACCACTTATAAGCTAACTTTACAGACTTCTCCATTAATGAGAGTATACAATAGCACGACAAGTTCATCGGAAGCACTAGAAAATATGCGAACTACTAGCCTTACCCATACCCTTCTAGTCAACATGTTGCTGGTTCTACTGCAATTTGCTGCCACGGAAAGGTATGACTTGCACAGAAACTAACTTGCGATGGGTAGCGCGCAAGTGAGGATGATTTACAAATGTTGTAACCATCTCCCCGCACCCACCTCGTGCTTTCCTTCTCGCCCCTTCGTTCGGTCGCGCTGGCAGCGCCCTCATTCAGGGCTCAGTTGAACTTGCTGAGCTATACAATTGCGACTGGGAACCAGGTATAAGGTTCAGTTACACACCCGTCGACCGCACACACACAAGCGCTGGGGATTAGGACCGGTCGTATTTCCGCTCCGTGAGTCACCTATTTTATTTGGCCAGTCAAATCCTAATGTTTGGAAATTTATCGTTTCGTAAAGTCATTAGTATTGTACCCAATTGTCATCATGTGGAACATGTGTTCGTATCCCAGCTAACTCACGGTCTTTCGAGGTATGGGACGTTCCTGTCCACCATACGACCAAATGCTCAGGATTTGAGTCTACCAGGTAACTACTCTACATGAAAGAAACAACATATTCCTAAATAAAACATTTACTGATCTAAAGTCATGGCTATACAACAAAATACAAACAAAGGATAATTTACATTTAATTCCCACAATGAAAATCAAGGTTATTTTGTGAGTCTCTTCTTAATTAGTGCTTCACTGCACTCAAATCTATTTCTAGCATCCTATCATTGATACTTTCAGACATCTACGAGTCTCCATAGTGTTCTTTATGTGACACAATTTTACATAACTGGAGTATCATAACATAAAAGTCACATATCATATTTAAATGACATTAATTCTGTAATAATTAAACATTAATCCGTTTCTCACGGGCATTTACTTACATTAACATAGATTCATTATCTTATGCCTTTAATTAACAAATGTTGTTGTGTCGTGTGAATCATCTTCCTTCCTTTCCATCAATATGAAACGCTAAAAGTGGTACGTTTTCCCTTCCAAAATACACATGGATAGAAATGTTTATAGTTTCACCATACCACGATTTTCTGGGTTTGGTCGAAATTATTATCGTTACAAACGTGTCATGTTCTTAGAAATCATCTACCCGTCTGCATAAATTAGTGTGAACTGGGCAAAAATGCACTTTAAAAAGATGCCTACATTTATTTGGTTCAGCGTTCCTCCTCAGAGAATAACTGGGCCAAATATTACCCGATTTCAATGATCCGACAATGTATGTGTGTTGAAACACATCATTTAATTCAATTGGCATCATCTTAATTATATTTCGAAATATCGAGATTCTTCAGTGTCCCACTCTGCTTTAAAAATAAAGGGACTGGGTCTCCAACCACCCCTTCCAAGCAGGCAATAAAATTAGTTCCAGCTGGCCGAGCAAGATGGCCGCCGTCCTTCGTGGCATACATAACGCCCCCCTCTTGCTGCAAGCAAGGTCATCTTTGTTTACAATTGCAGTACAATGGAGTTACGCTGAGTGTTGTCTCAAGTAATTGAGTCATTCTGATTATTTACCACCTATATTTAGAGTGTATTGGGCTCAACTCGGCTCCTAATTAACATTCATGGCTGGGGATGGATTCTGTAATAGCCTTGCCGTTCTGTGGCGAATTACAAGTGGCTTTGGCGCGCATCATAATGAGAATACAATATTGATCATCAGCAGCTGCCTAAAAATAATAAGGAAATCTGCGTTTTCTAAACGACGAACATGAATCTCCTCTCAGGGCAGATCATATAATACATGTGCTCACGGGATCTCGAAGAGCATCCCTCGTGGCAATTATTCCTGCAAGCGATGGATACAGACCGGCTCTGTCCAATTCGCTGCGAATAATATAAGTACGCTCCACGGCGGTACTAACTCGTATATTAGCCAACTTTTCACCTAACGTGCAAGCTATGTTAGCTTGGTCCCCGCAACTTTATTTACGTAAATCACTGGATTCTACGTTACATCGCTCGCTAAATGCGGCTCAAACAATACTTCTCATAGATGACTCAATTATTGATGCACTCACGTCCTCTCTGCAATTACACTTAGGCCAAAGCTTTAAATAGCTCCTAAAAACAAGTATAAATTTACTGGCTTACATTACTTTAATGGTTCTCAAATACAATCCTAAGAATTGACCATATCAAATATTCATTCAACACATCATTGACACTGAAAAACTCTCGTATCTCGCTATATTTCACATTACTTTCTTACTGTTTACCAAATACAGTATCTTTATATTAGACATGACACACTTTGAACGTTCTATAGGCCTGAAATGCCTAAAACTTTACTTTACTGTTACCGACCCCAGATATTATTATTATTATCATTTAACGTTACCGTTACATACATCACTATCTTTGGCCTGAAGGGCCATAAACAAATCACCTTCCAAGCCATATTCTACCAAATACGAGTGGTGAAAGCTCGTACATAAGTGACTGTTACATTTTATTCTTAAAGTGATGCATCGTTGTATGGTGAACTATCTAGGTAGAATACCATTGTAAATTTGTACTCACTTTTTCATTTTCGCTGGATTATTCCAGCACGCCAGCCATGGGCCTCCCTAGACGCTTGATTTAAGCCATCATGCTATATCTCACACGACACTTGATATTACATATTTCCCACATGATAATCATACTCTTATCAGTGGCTTTTCTCACTTTTACACAATACATATTAATCACAATACACATAAACACTTTTGAAATCACTATAATAAAATTTATATACACTTTTTCACTATTTCACAGGTTGATCCTTAATCGGACTCCTCCTAACGCCTGACCCCAGAGATGCGATGCAGCTACGACAACCGCTGGTCTCCGTAAAAGTGCGTGTGCGTGCGTTCGATTCTCGTTCCCTTCAATACTGTTCATTTCACCGTCATGATTACTTGTGATGCCTCTCGGGCTTCCATAACTGCAATGATCCTGACGATACTGCGTCATTTATAAGTATGACAGTACCTCCTGGTATTCATTGTCCAAAACCATCCTAAATTATTGCTACGCTGTAGCAAACTACACTTGCGTATAATAATGGATAAATATCTGCTGTAGATTAAATCTTACGCGATTCATGATTACTATTAAGAAGCTGTATGATGCGCTTCCATTGTTCTTCAAATATACTCTAACATTTCGCGCACTTACTGGCAGCGTGTACGTGTAGAGTCAAGATGAGCCGGCGATGAACTGAAGACGAACTCAAGACGAACTGGCTTGGTCTGTGCTGCTTCCCCTATATAAAGGTTTCTCGTAAAATGTAGTCCACAGGACACACGAGAGCGACTCCCTTCTTTAAATAATGCATTTCCATTCAAAATGACGTATATACCTTGTTCATCTAGGTATGGAAGTCCCATAATCACTATCGTGCTAGCGATCGCTTCGGCCAATTAATTACAATTAATTGCCTTTTTCCGTAGCGTTATGACGCCACCATGGTGAATCCCCTCTTGCTGGTCACCAAATCACTCCTCTCGAGCGTAAGCTCGCTGTTAACAAGCTTATTTAGAGATATAGGTTTTAATTTAGGTGTAAGACCACTCCTAAATTATCTCTCCTAGAATATATTCACCTGGGTGTACTTTTCGTTCCATTCCGATGCTCCAATTGGCTGCAATCAATTCATTTCCGTGGACAATTACCCCCACTACGGTCTTGAGTGTTGTCCATCGGGGACTCCCAGGGTCATTAATTTTAAGCTGTCTCCTCGGTCCAGACGAAATAAGTTCCTTCGGCGCCTTGAATCTCCTCCCCTCTGCTGGCTGTAATTAGTAAAGTGACAAGCTGGCCTGCTTTCACGTTTCTATACTTCGAAAACGTACATATGACTGCAATTTCTGACAATTATTCCCTTAAATAGCTATGATATTCACATTCTAGCCGTGAAATCATGCTATATTATTATATGTCATTATACAACTCATTGCTCTTCGGGTTCCCTGTAGCTGTTCCCCCTCAGAGATCAATGGTTCGACTCTAGGCATAATCATGGGCCTGGTCTTCTCTGATAAGACCCGAGTTCGATGCCAGTCTGCTGTGTCCGATTGGGCACATCTTTCCCTCACTAAGCTCGGAAAATTCATTTCATAAGTGAATTTTTCGTGCATTCAGATGGCATTGACTCATGCTCTATTTACTTTAAGCGGTCAGTACTCTCGGCAATGGGATGTCTCGTTCCCCCATTCCACTCTGTCTGCCGTCTCGTGTTCTCTGTTTTGTTCTCTTAGTCGTTCATTCATTTCTTGGAGTTCTGTAGCGGCCTCGCACAACTGGTCGTAAAATTATTTCAGCCGACAGCAGCATTCACCCCTCGTGTCCCTTGGGTCTGCGAGCAGGTCGCCTCGCTTTCTTTCTTCCTGGGTCTGCGAGCTTTTCTCAGGACTCTCTGCTTGCATACATAATGACTCCCCGTCCATTTGGGTGTACATTGCTTGCTCCTCTCTTGTTTCATAATCCTCTGGTGGACTATATAACTTTAAATTCGCTGCATTTACAACGACTTCTCTACCTGTCTCTTCGTCTTTGGTTCGGTATGCATTATTTTGCAAGTCCCTTATAATCAGGTATGGTCCGTGATAGCTATGTTGAAATTTTTTGTATTTCCTGCTCTCTGGATCTGAACTAGCTGGTTTTTTCAACAAGACGTACTCCCCCACGAGTAGTGGTCTATGGTAGCGTTTCCTCCTATTTCTTCGCTGCCGTCTGTCTGCTTGTTTCTTGAGATACTCGAATGTTCTCTGGATCCTCAACTCACGGCCAGGCTGTGCATCTACAGGTGTCCGAATGACATTATTCCATGGCCTGTCTGGTCTTCTATCAAGATGTAGGCTCACTGGCACTTCTTCCGTCGCTTCATGCACGGTATTGTTGATACAATACTCAATAATCTCTAGTACATCGATCCATTTCCAGTTTTCCGTAGAGCGGTATATCTTCATGTACTTTTGCAGTTCCCTCATCACTCTCTCAGCGGAATTCGAATCCGGGTGTCGAACTGTGGACAAAATCTGTCTTATACCCAGATTTTCCAATTCCCTGCGAAATTCTACGCTGGTAAAACAGCTCCCATGATCAGATAATATGTTTTCCAGCTGTCCTAGTATAGGAATGATTCTTTCCTTCAGCCTCTTAAGTACCTGTTTTGTACTGGTTTTCTGAATTGGGCAGAGGACTACCATTTTATAAAACACGTCTAGTGCAACTAGGATGTGTCTATTTTCTCTTCTAGCTCTCGGAAGCGGCCCAAAATTGCCCAGTGCCAGAAGCTGACATGGCTTCTCTGGTAAGAGTGGTACAGGTTTTTGCCTCATTAAATACGAGTTAGGCTTTACTCGTTGGCAAATATCACAAGTCCTGATTGTATTCCTGACTGTATCCCTAGGTTTTGGCCAAATAAATGCTTCTTTAAGCAGGGCAACAGTTTTGTCTACGCCAGGGTGGCCAAAAGCTCTGTGCGCTAACCATACTAGCCTTCTCTGCAATGCTGGTGGTATAACAATCCTGGGTCGAGTGTGGTCTGTATCGCTCCATTTATGTATCATCTGGTTAAACCATAGATACTCCGTTGATAGTGTTTCGGCTTCCACATACATCGGAGTTCCTCTGACAAGCTTTCCCTCGAAGTAATTAATCATCAACCGTATCCAGGGATCTTCACGTTGAAAAACGGTGATGTTCCTTAGATCATCTAAGGTCTTCTGGTCTCTATCTTCTATGTCGATAGCTAGAGCTTCCTCTTCATCAGCTGTCGGGTATCTGCTTAGCAAGTCAGGTATAATATTGTCCTTCCCCGGGCAATACTCGATTTCCACTTGAAATTGCTGTATGTACAGGGACCACCTCGTCAGTCTTTGACTTGACAAGTCAGTTTTCAACAGGAATGTTAGGGCCTTATGGTCCGTTCTCATTATAATTCTAAACCCATAAATTAGCTTTCGCCAATACTGTAAGGCGTACAGTATTGCGAGTAATTCGATCTCCGTGACCGTATAATTCTTTTCATTAGGTTTCAACCTTCTACTTATGAATGCAATATAAGTTTTCTCCTCTGGCCTGTCAACATTTTCCTGGTAGAGCATCGCTCCAACGCCTATAAATGATGCGTCAGTCTGGATAATAAATTTCTGAGTGTAGTCTGGATATCCCAATTTAACGTAATCTAAAAGCATCTGTTTAGATTTCACGAAGGCTTCCTCGCATTTTTCCGTCCAGCGCCACCTTCCTCCTTTCTTCAGTAAATCTTGGAGTGGGGCTACGGTCTCGGTATACTTCGGGCAATGGCTTGAAAAGAATCCAATAACGTCTAGATATTGCCTTACATTCTTTACCTTCGTTGGTCTCGGGAAGTGTTTAATGACCTCCAATTTTCCCGGATTAGGCCTAACTCCTTGTGCATCTATTACGTGGCCTAGGAATTTAACTTCTCTCTGACCAAAGTTAGATTTCTTTATATTGACCTTAAAGTTAGCCTGACTTAGGTCATTCAACAGCTTGCGTAGGTCTCTGATGTGTTCTTCGACTGTTTCAGATGTCAGTAGTATATCAACTACATAGCATATGGCTGTTGCTTTTACTTCTTCAGACAGGTTCCGATCAAGTGCTCGTATCAACGCTGAACCCTCTGTTTTCAGACCAAATGGTAGGCGTACGTAAGAATATGTATGCTGGTCGAATAGAAACCCAGTTAATAAGCTTGTTTTCTCCTCCAGAGCAAGATGGTGAAAACTTGCTGTCAGGTCAAGATTTGAGAAAACAGTCTTTCCTTTGAACCTCCTGAGGACCTCCTTAATGGGCGGCACTTGGTCAAACTCTGGTATGACCTTGGAATTCAAATTCCGTAGGTCCAGGCATATCCTTACACTTCCGTCCTGTTTAGGTACAACTACCAGTGGGCTGACATAAGGTGTGGTCGTCTTCACAATGACGCCTGCCTCTAGCATCTCCTGTATTGCTTCCTTGACCTTTAAATAATGTTTCTCGGCTACAGGATACGGCTTCTGTCTGAATGGTGTCCAGTCACTGACTTGGAACGCATATTGGAAATTCTTGATCCGGCCAGGTCTCGAATCGAAGACTCCTTTGTACTCAAATAGCAGTTCCCTTAGCATTTGCTTATGCTCTGGACCAATTTTAGCTTCCTCTATCTTTTCTTCCAGGCATTCTTCAAATTTTGGTTCGAGGTCCTTTTCAATGTCTGCGGCCAGTGTTGCCAACTCTCCTTCGATGTCTTCTGTTGTCAATACTGCATCCCCAGTCATATCTCCGTATGTATGCCATACGTACTCTTCTGGTCTCGTTTCATTGTGTTTTAAAGAGAGCTCTAAATCTTCCTTTCCCTCACTTGCGCGAAACATAACAATGTCTTGCGAGAGATCTATAATGACCTTATATTCTCTTATGAAATCCATGCCAACAATAATGTTAAAAGGCAGCTTATTCACAAGTAGGAAGCTCTGTGAGAATGTAGAGTTCCCTCTCTGCAAATCTAAAAATACTTGGTATCTGCATATCATAACTTTATCTGGTATCACGCCTTTTATCTTCACGCTTGAAATAGGTATTTTCAATACGTGGATTTTACTTTGGATTTCATTATATAATGCCTGGGTTATCAAACATACCGTTGAGCCTGTATCTAATAGACTTCTTATCTTCATGCCTGCGATGTTTACAATAATAATGGGTAGTTCCCTTCTCACATTGTCCGTCCCTTCATCCAGGTCTTCAATAAGCTCCTCAGGTTTGGCAATCCAGTTAACTACATTCACTGTATTCCATCCTGTATTTATCTGTATTTGGTCATTTAATTTTGGTGTTTTTTTTTTCATTGCTCCATTCTTTGTGGAGTTCTTCTGTCTGTCTTCGTACTGCTGAAGTTCCAGACTCTTGGCACCGTCATCATTTTTATAGATGTCGGGTGACCTTCGATTCTTAATCGCTTCATCCCAATGAACTTGCGATTGTCTATGGTCGTCTCCACGCTCTTCCATGTATCTTAAAAATGCGTGATAGCGTTCTTCCGCCTCTTCATCGAACCCGCGACTCTGTTCTTGGGATCTCCATCCTTGGTTGTTCCCATTTCGGCCGTAATTCCTTCATCGGGCTGCTGGTCTTTTGTGCCGCGCTGATTCCAGGCTTTCCTTCCTCGGTATCCACGGTTCGATCCTCCTCGATATGCTGGCCTCCAATTCTGGTTTTCCCGTCCTTCGCTTTGCCAGTCTGATTTCTCCGTTTCGGTGCTCGTAGACTTACTTTTTGTCTGCACCTTAGTCGATTCAGTCGGTGTAGTCGTCATGTTGACTTGTTCCATGTTCCGATTTTGCCTTGTGTGCTGCGCTGTGGTGAGATCGAGTTGTCTCAGCACCTCCTCCATATCGATCGTTGTCTTGGCGTTTGCTGAGATTAATTGACGTTGTACTTCATACGGTAGCTGCTTGGCTATCGCTATACACGAATCTGACTCTCTAATTCCTTCATCAACTTCGCGGAAACGGCTCAATTGAGCCACAAAAAACTCTGCATACTTCGTCGGGTTATTAGTACTATAACGCCTGGAGTACAAGTCCAATCTGAGGTTCTGTTGTATACTTGCGTTCCAGTACCTGCTTAAAAATGCCTGGCGAAATTCGTCAACGGTGTCGAACGTGTACCGAAAACTCCTAAACCATAAGGCACACTCGGCTTCAGTCAGTTTTTCAATAGCTCTCAACCTTCGCTCTGGCGGTACCTTCGCGTCATTCAAGTACTCGGAAACCTCTTTAAGCCAGTACTTGGGTGTCATGTTAGAATTACTCCCAGAATATTTCTTCGGTTTCTCGTCACTAGCCCTCACAACAGTGACTATTTGATTTTGAACAGCCTTTTTCATGCGGTGTGGACATAGCAATTGGTATACCAGGCGTGGTATACGGGCTGTCACTTGGCATGGCTGCATTCTTTGGAGTGGGCTGTATCTCTATATCTGCCCATTTATTTCTCCTATTCTCATCTATACTTCCTTCGCTAGATCTAGGATTCCGCAACATGGATTCCTCCTGTGCGTTCATTCTAGTTTCTATTTGGCTGTGCCTATTTTCTGCCCTTTCCAAACGAGCTAATACCTCTCGTTCTATTTATTCAAAGCGATCTCGGTTCTTCTTTGCCATAGAAAATACTTTTTCCTTGTCATCCTTAAGGTTTTCTTTCATGTGGGTAATTTCCCCCGCTAGACTTTCTCTTACCTCGGCAAGAGTTTTATCGCAGGCTTTAGTCTTCAAGGCTTCTCGAAGTTCTAATTCTTCTCGTAAGCCTGTAACTTCTTTTTGTATGTGACCATGCATATGAGAGATTTCAGTCCTTATCTTCGTCATTTCTCCCTGGTCCACATCCTGCCTTTTATGAATGACTGCTAGGTCGTTCTGAGTTTGTTCTAACTCTTTTTGAACCTTTCCGACCTGCCTCTTCATATTTGACATTATTTCCTTATTCTCTTGATCAGAAGTCTTTATTTCATTGATCTCCTTGCATTGGTCAAGGATATTCTGATCCTGCTTCCTTAAGGCTTCGTCTACCACCTTTGCGTAGCCTGCCATCCGCATATTCCATTTTCCGTCGCAGTCTTCGTGCCTTTGATCCACGGTCTGAGTGAACGTATTACATTGATCCTGCTGACGTTTAGTATTCTCTTCATTCTGACTTTGAATGTCTTTAAGTTCCATGGACATACAGCTTAAGCTATCATTAATCTCACGCTGTGATTATCTGCACGCTTGCAGATTATTCTCTAGTTTTAGCTATATAGACTCGAAGCGTTTATCGTTATCAGCTTGCATCTCTGAGACCACGCTAACAATATTCTTAGTTTCTTCTTGCTTAATGGACTCTTTAACGTCATCCATTTTTTTACTTATCTCTAACTGATTAGCCTCTAATCTAGTGCTCACTTCAGCTTGATTATTCTCTAACTGAATATTTACTGTAGCCAACATCTGGTTACCTCAGTTTGATTGGCATCCAATTGAGTATTGACTGTAGCCAATCTGCTATTTCATCTTTAAATGTTTAGCCTCTTCCTTACTCTTAGCATGAGTAGTATCAAAATGTTCTCTTAACTCCGCGATACCCCTGAGTACCTCTTCAGTTCCAGCCATCCTGTATTTCTTAATTTGAGATTCAGGTAGGCCGCAGCTGAGCATGCTGGCGCGCTCTATTGAAAAAAAAAAGGATTCCGATCTCGCAACAACAACATATCATATTACACAGTTCTGTAACCACCTATGGAATGGGTTTAGATCCTCGTACACGTCTGATAACAGTGTCTAATGTCTGAGTATCACCTATAAAGACTCACAATCGCTCAAACACAGTTTGAGGAAAAAATACTATTATGGTTTTCCCCATTAAAACCATGCTATTATTATGGGGTTTTCTGAATCCCATAAGCCTTCCACGTCTCTGGGCGCCATGATAAACAAAGTGATAGGACACGCACTTTATGGTGACCTGTATTTTAAACTATCCCCACGTATCAGCTTCACGATAATGAAAAGGAGATAGTGCTATCAAGGGTTTGACAAGTTACAAGTTACATTTAAGCATGTCTTATGGAGGATTATCAACATTTATTTTGACGTGAAGGCTTAATAACAAATGGGACGCGGCCTTTTCCTAATTTATCCTAATTTTTCTGCTGTACTTGCTTCTACCATTAATATCTTGGCCGACTTTTAGTAGTACCTGTGACTCAATCCTAGTACAGTGACATCTCCTCTATGTACCCAATTGTCATCATGTGGAACATGTGTTCGTATCCCAGCTAACTCACGGTCTTTCGAGGTATGGGAAGTTCCTGCCCACCATACGACCACATGCTCAGGATTTGAGTCTACCAGGTAACTACTCTACATGAAAGAAACAACATATTCCTAAATAAAACATTTACTGATCTAAAGTCATGGCTATACAACAAAATACAAACAAAGGATAATTTACATTTAATTCCCACAATGAAAATCAAGGTTATTTTGTGAGTCTCTTCTTAATTAGTGCTTCACTGCACTCAAATATATTTCTAGCATCCTATCATTGATACTTTCAGACATCTACGAGTTTCCATAGTGTTCTTTATGTGACACAATTTTACATAACTGGAGTATCACAACATAAAAGGCACATATCACATTTTAATGACATTAATTCTGTAATAATTAAACATTAATCCGTTTCTCTCGGGCATTTACTTTCATTAACATAGATTCATTATCTTATGCCTTTAATTAACAAATGTTGTTGTGTCGTGTGAATCATCTTCCTTCCTTTCCATCAATATGAAACGCTAAAAGTGGTACGTTTTCCCTTCCAAATACACATGGATAGAAATGTTTATAGTTTCACCATACAACGATTTTCTGGCTCTGGTCGAAATTATTATCGTTACAAACGTGTCATGTTCTTAGAAAGCATCTACCCGTCTGCATAAATTAGTGTGAACTGGGCAAAAATGCACTTTAAAATGATGCCTACATTTATTTGGTTCAGCGTTCCTCCTCAGAGAATAACTGGGCCAAATATTATCCGATTTCAATGATCCGACAATGTATGTGTGTTGAAACACATCATTTAATTCAATTGGCATCATTATAACAATCATATCTTAATTATATTTCGAAATATCGAGATTCGTCAGTGTCCCACTCTGCATTAAAAATAAAGGAACTGGGTCTTTAAACCTCCCCTTCCAAGCAGGCAATAAAATTAGTTCCAGCTGGCCGAGCAAGATGGCTGCCGTCCTTCGTGGCATACATAACGCCCCCCTCTTGCTGCAAGCAAGGTCAACTTTGTTTACAATTGCAGTACAGTGGAGTTACGCTAAGTGTTGTCTCAAGTAATTGAGTCATTTGATTATTTAACACCTATATTTAGAGTGTATTGGGCTCAACTCGGCTCCTAATTAACATTCATGGCTGGGGATGGATTCTGTTATAGCCTTGCCCTTCTGTGGCGAATTACAAGTGGCTTTGGCGCGCATCATAATGAGAATACATGATTGATCATCAGCAGCTGCCTAAAAATAATAAGGAAATCTGCGTTTCCTAAACGACGAACATGAATCTCCTCTCAGGGCAGATCATATAATACATGTGCTCACGGGGTCTCGAAGAGCATCCCTCGTGGCAATTATTCCTGCAAGCGATGGATACAGACCGGCTCTGTCCAATTCGCTGCGAATAATATAAGTACGCTCCACGGCGGTACTAACTCGTAGATAAGCCAACTTTTCACCTAACGTGCAAGCTATGTTATCTTGGTCCCCGCAACTTTATTTACGTAAATCACTGGATTCTACGTTACTTCGCTCGCTAAATGCGGCTCAAACAATACTTCTCATAGATGACTCAATTATTGATGCACTCACGTCCTCACTGCAATTACACTTAGGCCAAAGCTTTGAATAGCTCCTAAAACAAGTATAAATTTGCTGGCTTAAATTACTTTAATGGTTCTCAAATACAATCCTAAGAATTGACCATATCAAATATTCATTCAACACTTCATTGACACTGAAAAACTCTCGTATCTCGCTATATTTCACGTTACTTTCTTACTGTTTACCAAATACAGTATCTTTATATTAGACATGACACACTTTGAACGTTCTATAGGCCTGAAATGCCTAAAACTTTACTTTACTGTTACCGACCTCAGTTATTATTATTATTATCATTTAACGTTACCGTTACATACATCACTATCCTAGGCCTGAATGGCCATAAACAAATCACCTTCCAAGCCATATTCTACCAAATACGAGTTGTGAAAGCTCGTACATAAGTGACTGTTACATTTTATTCTTAAAGTGATGCATCGTTGTATGGTGAACTATCTAGTTAGAATAACATTGTAAATTTGTACTCACTTTTTCATTTTCGCTGGATTATTCCAGCACGCCAGCCACGGGCCTCCCATGACGCTTGATTCAAGCCATCATGCTATATCTCACACGACACTTGATATCACATATTTCCCACATGATAATCATACTCTTATCAGTGGCTTTTCTCACTTTTACACAATACATATTAATCACAATACACATAAACACTTTTGAAATTACTATAATAAAATTTATATAGCCTACACTTTTTCACTATTTCACAGGTTGATCCTTAATCGGACTCCTCCTAACGCCTGACCCCAGAGATGCGATGCAGCTACGATAACCGCTGGTCTCCGTAAAAGTGCGTGTGCGTGCGTTCGATTCTCGTTCCCTTCAATACTGTTCATTTCACCGTCATGATTACTTGTGATGCCTCTCGGGCTCCCATAACTGCAATGATCCTGACGATACTGCGTCATTTATAAGTATGACAGTACCTCCTGGTATTCATTGTCCAAAACCATCCTAAATTATTGCTATGCTGTAGCAAACTACACTTGCATATAATAATGGATAAATATCTGCTGTAGATTAAATCTTACGCGATTCATGATTACTATTAAGAAGCTGTATGATGCGCTTCCATTGTTCTTCAAATATACTCTAACATTTCGCGCACTTACTGGCAGCGTGTGCGTGTAGAGTCATGATGAGCCGGCGATGAACTGAAGACTAACTCAAGACGAACTGGCTTGGTCTGTGCTGCTTCCCCTATATAAAGGTTTCTCGTAAAATGTAGTCCACAGGACACATGAGAGCGACTCCCTTCTTTAAATAATGCATTTCCATTCAAAATGACGTATACACCTTGTTCATCTAGGTATGGAAGGACCATAATCACTCTCGTGCTAGCGATCGCTTCGGCCAATTAATTACAATTAATTGCCTTTTTCCGTAGCGTTATGACGCCACCATGGTGAATCCCCTCTTGCTGGTCACCAAATCGCTCCTTTCGAGCGTAAGCTCGGTGTTAACAGGCTTATTTAGAGATATAGGTTTTAATTTAGGTGTAAGACCACTCCTAAATTATCTCTCCTAGAATATATTCACCTGGGTGTACTTTTCGTTCCATTCCGATGCTCCAATTGGCTGCAATCAATTCATTTCCGTGGACAATTACCCCCACTACGGTCTCGAGTGTTGTCCATCGGGGACTCCCAGGGTCATTAATTTCAAGCTGTCTCCTCGGGCCAGACGAAATAAGTTCCTTCGGCGCCTTGAATCTCCTCCCCTCTGCTGGCTGTAATTAGTAAAGTGTCAAGCTGGCCTGCTTTCACGTTTCTATACTTCGAAAACGTACATATGACTGCAATTTCTGACAATTGAGTCGTTGACATGGGAAAGGTAATAAGTGCCAAAAATGAAATTTTCGTTTTTTTTTTTTTTTTTTCATGAAGAAGGTAGTAAGAATCAAGGCCAACACCGCAGAGAAAGTAGGAAGTCGTTGGGTGATTAGAACAGCTTGAAATTGTTCCCACTAGATCGCTCTTGTGGCAAGTACGAGGCTCTTGGCGCAGAGAACGTAGTAACTGCTTTGCGCGCCAAACAATTTCGCTTTTTGCGTGGAAGTGATACTCGATTTTTTGTGAAAATCAACATGCCTCCAAAACCTGGTCCTTTCAAAATGTTAAGTTAAATGACACTTCTTAAGAGATATATTTTCTCACTTCATAATTGCTGTTATTGTTGAAGTGTAACTAGGCAAACTGGTCGAACATCGATTTCGCTTGCGAGGGCCAGGTCAGGAAAGAGTCATAGGCTAATCTCACCAATATTTTCTACTTTTCCAGGCAACATGTAAATGTCGCTATAAGTGCCCCAGTTTCACTCGAGGAGAAATAAGCAAACACCACACCAATTCCCGGAGACAGACCGCAGACATACAAGGTACATATCTCGTGGGTCTGATTAACGTTGTCAAAATTCAGAAAAGGAGAAATGGGAAATACAATAATACAATGCTCAGGGCAGAATCGAATGGTGTTAATGGTTATGGTTTATGCCAATGCCTTAAACTATTTTCATTCTGTTGAATTAAAATTCCTGGTTTCCGGACACTCCTAAATGCCCAGTGACAGGAAATTTGGCATCATCGAAAAGAGAAAGAAACAATGTAAGCCAATGGTTCGAGAAGAAATAGCTGAAATGATTTGCAGTACTAATGTTTTCAGGCCCAATAATGTAATTATGATGAAAATGATGACGCATTTTACTTTCCTGCTGAATCTGACAAGTTTTTTAGTACGGGTGCTCTTAAAATAAGCACCGTCGGATGGATTGAAAGGAACGAAGATTGTAGTTTTCCGTGAACGTGAATCGTGTGATTATGAGCCACGAGACCTCCTTTTTACGTGGAATCCGAACCACAGGACATGGCATTTCACTTCGAAAATCTCACATGCATTGACCGGGAATCGAACCCAGTCCACCTTGGTGAGAGGCCTACAGCTTGACGGCCTAGCCACCATGCTCCCAGGCTGGATTGGAATTCCAAAAGAAGATTTCCCCGTGATTGAAACAAGACAGTCATTTAATGAAATTGAAATGTGGAAGGAACATGCTATATTCAAACGGCATCAGTTATTCAAGGCCATCGCCAATTTTCAGATTTTGCAACCCCGTGAAAGAAGAATATTCATCAAAGAAGCAAAAAAGTAGGGTATATTACCAATGATGGACTTCCAGGATAAGAAGTATCATGCATTTTACAGGAATATCTGTGCCTATCAAAAAGAGTTTCAAGTAGTAGTACTGATTGTGTTGAAATCTCTACTTAAACATTGTATAAACAAATTCTTTTTCCACCATGCTATGCCTAATTCTGAATATTGATTTTTAATATGTTAAGTGAGTGGATTTCTTCAATTTCGAAGTATTTTGAACAATGAAGTGAATAACTAAATGATCGCAAATCGTTTTTTGCTTCTCCTAGAAAATTTCTTTTTTGGCACTTACTACCTTTTCCATGTCAACGCCTCAATTATTCCCTTAAATAGCTATGATATTCACATTCTAGCCGTGAAATCATGCTATATTATTATATGTCATTATACAACTCAATGCTCTTCGGGTTCCCTGTAGCTGTTCCCCCTCAGAGATCAATGGTTCGACTCTAGGCATAATCATGGGCCTGGTCTTCTCTGATAAGACCCGAGTTCGATGCCAGTCTGCTGTGTCCGATTGGGCACACTATATTGGTTAGTTGGTTCCTTAGTTTAGGGACTGCGACAACGCGGTCATGTAGCCCCGTGTACTTTGGGTGTGTGTAGAATTTGTCTGATAACCAGTGTTAATTGCGATGACTGTATTAGTGTCTGTTATTTGTGATTCAGGTAGGCCTAAGGACTGCAGACCATGAATTTTCAAGTAGTTTCTTATTTTGCTTCCAAACGCTACCGTCAACGACAACTAGCTTTGCACTTGGTTACTAGATGCCACCACAGTCAGCTCCTGGCAACGAACGTTGGCACCTAAGAGCGTTAGTCAAATCTAACTTATAATTTAGCTTCACAAAATTGCAATTAGTGGAAGGTTCTTTTACATGCCACAAATCTATGACATGGGACCGCCGGCTTTATTTCCTCTCCGAAAGAAGGCATACTGAGGGATTTTAATGCTCTTCAAAATCCGACTACTTTGGCCGGGTTTAAACCCGCATTGCAAGAAAGAAGATACCAAACAACGTAGCCTATACATGTAGATTTCATGCTTTCCGAGACTAATACCGGGAAAAAAGATCCACAATACGCAAGGAATGTATTTTTTGTTTTTGTGTTGTTTGTGGTCCATTATAGTAGTTATAGCCTACGTAATATGGTATCATTATCCTTTTTTCATAATGTGGACTCTTGAGAACATATGGCCCAAATACTCAGAGAGAATTATTAGGGAGTTGGTAAGAGTTTTCTGGAAACTATCAATGTAGTGCAAGATCTTACATTTGAATAGTTTATATAAAATCTATTGAAATTCAAGAAAATAATGCTCAGAATAATAGTTTGAACATATTTTATTAAATCAACAAGATGTTCAGTGAAGAACATATAGCATACTTTCTCCTAAATGCATGGGTATTGTTATAACTCTTTGTCCTTTTCAAGGAGTATAATTGAATGTTGGTTGTAGTAGCTTGTTTAAATACAACGTGCTATAGGGATATTAAACATGAATATGAGGTGCCCTTTGCTAGTGCTACCTCAGTAAATTATTTCATTCAATTCAGTTTCACCGTGTTTGAATTGATATCGGGAATGGATTTGCACACATACATGGCCGCTATTTGCAAACTATTGGGCTGATGACCTTGTAGTCAGTCATAAGATGCTTTCCACAAAAAGGCATGTTGTTGCAAAATCTGGTAGAGATCAAATTATTAGGATGGTCGTAATTTGATTTAAGCTTTGAACATTTGGGTGGCCGTCATTCCGTTTCCGTCAAGATGGCGGCGATATGAAACATGACACTGAGGTGCTCTTTGCTAGTGCTATCTCTGTACCAAATTTCGTTCAATTCGGTTTCACCGTGTTTGAATTAATAGGGGGAATCGATTTGCACACATACTTGGCCACCATCTGCAAACTATTGGGCTGATGATCTTGCAGTTTGGTCAGAATATGCTTCCCACATAAAGATATGTTGTTGCAAAATTTGGTAGAGACTAGATTATTAGGTTGGTCGTAATTACATTTTAGCTTTTAACATTTGGGTGGCCGCGATTACGTTTCCGTCAAGATGGCGGAGATATAACACATGACACTCAGGTGCCCTTTGCTAGTGCTACCTCTGTACCAAATTTCGTTCCATTCGGTTTCACCGTGTTCGAATTAATAGGGGGAATCGATTTGCACACAAGGATGGCCGCCATCGGCAAAATATTAGGCTAATGACCTATTAGTTTGGTCAAAGGATGCTCCCTCCATAAAGGTATGTTAATGCTAAATTTGGTAGATATCGGATGATTAGGTTAATCGTAATTTGATTTAAGCTTTGAACATTTGTGTGGCCGCCATTACGTTTCTGTCAAGATGGCAGCGATATAAAACTTGACATGAGGTGCCCTTTGCTAGTGCTACCTTTGTACCAAATTTCGTTCAATTCGCGTTCACCGTGTTGGAATTGATAGGGGGGACAGACATTCAGAGTACACACACTCACACACACACAGACTCACACACACACATACACACACACAGACAGACACACTTTTTTTCGCCCTGTGTTGATCTCATAAGTCTACTTTCATTCTTTGCAAAAATCGAAAGTAGGCTAAAAAGTGGTTATCTGAGCAGCCTGGAGTCATTCCACAAGTTCAGATAAGTCTCCACATCATATGTTTCAACATACTAACAGTAGACAAACACTATTTCATTTGTTGTAGTTATAGCTTCTTACCATCATCACATTCGAGTACTTGTAATTCTTTTTCACATATTAGTTTACAATTCTACAGTAGTTTAGTGCTTATTGCTTAAGTGATTCGCAGCGATAGTAGGTAAACCTTCATAAATTGATGACGAGGGATATATAGTATCCTTCAGTTTTCTCCTTCTTCAACAATCCATTAATTCTTCTTTTTCTTCCTTTCCTTCGTCTTTTCCCACCCAGGTGGGGTCGACGTTCCTGGAAAGTCTTCTCCGTTTCCCTCGGTCCGATACGTCCTGCTCCCTTAGATGTTTCTCCCTCAAGTCATCTCGTATACAGTCCCTCCATCCTCTTCTTGGTCCTCCCCTTCCTCTGTCACCTTCCACTACCATTACTGTCATTATCTTGCCAACATAAGTGTCGTCCCTTCTCATGACATGTCCATACTACAGTAGTCTTCTCTCTTGAACCTTCTTTGATATCTCCGTCACTTTAACACTGCCTCTTAGTCTCCCAGTTCTAATCCTATCGGCTCTGGTGACGGCACAAATTCTTCTTAACATTTTCATATCAGCCACATCCATTGCCTTACAATGTGCCTTAGTCGGTGCCCATGTCTCTGCCCCATAAATCATTGCAGATCTCACTTCTGACTTACACACCATTCCTTTAGCGCTCAACAATCCGTAACAATGTGTCTTACTCACAAGTAATTTAAATCAGGTTATTTTTTCACAAATTCTAGTAATTGTGTGGACCGACTGAACGTAAACATATCAAAAGACGGTATTCTCATAGCTGGGATTTTCTTCTTCAGTGGGTACATGGGCGATCCTCTGATTGCCAGTCATGGCATTTGAATTTGACGCGAGAGACATACTGTGTTTTGGAGAAGAGCAGAATGGGGATTTCACGGACCCCGACTTGGAGCAACGATTGGTGGGGCGTATGCCTATTTGTCGTCCAGACGGAGGACAATCTGGAAATAGTAGCGAGAGTGAAGGAGTTTATATGGTTGTTTTGTGAGAGCTCGCGATATTGACTGACTTTACTCGTGTATTGATAATTGGAAAGTGTGGATCTTTAGCCTGGTAACTGATCAGTCCTTATCTTTTGACTTCATTATCGTCACATCACAAGTTCAGCGTATCTCATGAGGTCATAAGGCTTGCCATGGTGGGTGAGTGGTTATCGTGTCGGTCTACCAACCCCAAGCTTGCAGGTTCGTCCTGGCCATGGTAAGTGATTTTTGAAAGGCGAAAAAAATCACGACACGCATGTCATACGTTCTTGGCATGTCACGGAACCCATTTCGATTCAGTAGGCCGTGTTCATAATGGCAAAATTAATCTGGGGATTTTTCACCAACACAAAAGTTCCTCCTTTATCTACTAGAAAGAGCTATAGTGTCAAGGAACTTATATATCTAATCTCCTTGACTTTCATAGCGCTCCAAGGAAAACAAAATTCGACATGAAAGCTGCCCTCTGGGCGCAAATAACAAAGCTTGCACCAGGCACCCGATGCCATACGATATTATTATTATAGATTATAAGTCTGGCAGCTGAATAGAGGCTGTATCGGACTTCACTCTTAGGATCAACTATCAGAAACATTGGAAGGCTAACTTTGTGGGCTAACCAGTCATGTGCATTGAAGAGCATCTGACGAGTGTCGGGGAATCTAATTGTCACCAAGTTTCCGCACAACACTGTGCAAGTGGAAAGGCAATATTTGGTTATTCTCTCAATCTTCTGGTGCTCTGTGTACGAGAGAAGTTATCTTGGGAAAATGTGTGAAACATGTCAGTCAATTACCGAATTAGATTTCATATTCACATTCTGAAGATTCGTTTTTTCTGGAAATTGCAGTCAGTTGTAGAGTTTCAGAAAGCTTTCAGACCTCTTTTATTAATAAATATCTGCAAGTAGTCTTCCTACTTTTTAGGGGTCGATAACCTAGATGTTAGGCCCCTTAAAACAACAATTATAATCATCATCATCATCATCATCTTCCTACTTGTCTTCATTTCTAGGAGATTTGAGTGAGGCCAATCTAGGAGCCAGATCCTTTCAGGATGTTTGCACTCACTTGGAGGTCAGGAAGAGTCTTTATTAAGACCTTTACTTATTCTCATTTATTTATTGATCATTTTTCTACGAATAATTTATAGAAATTACAAATTACGCCCATTTATTAGGCTATTTGCCAGGTGTGAATTAACTTGCACGGCTACGCCTCGGGGTTGTAATTTTTATAATACCTACAAACTCTTGAGTTCATTGTTTATTACAATTTTCAAACTATAGTGCATACAATATTTAATTCATATGGTCATTGAATAATGTAAAATGGTTACTTTCATTCCCTCTTTCTTACTACCTGCTGTTTCTTAGGTCATAAAATTATGATAATGTTATATTTCAAGGCAATAATATTTTTAGCCTACTTTTCACATTTTGCAAAAATGAGGAAAAAGTAGACTTATGAGATCGGGCAAATGTGTGTGTGTCTGTCTGTCTGTCTGTCTGTCTGTCCTTCTGTCTGTCTGTCTGGCTGTGTGTGTGTCCCCCCCTATCAACTCCTAAACGGCTGCAGCAATCGAAATTGGACCTGATAGGTCCAATTTTTAAATGCATATAACTTCTACACTATCAAGTGGAATTCAACCAAATTTCGTATGTTGTATGTGTACATAACCAGATATGACTGAGCGTATTCTTAAGACCTACCAGGGCTGCAAACTGTTAATAAATGCTCCTAATTTATTTTATCCAAATACCAATATATCAGAAAGTATGCAAGCTGACAGCTTTAAACTATGTACACATATAGTACCTGACATTCTATATTAATTTGGAGTAACTTATATACGTCAGTGCTACCAACATGATTCTAAGCCTGCTGACAGGTCCAACTTTAAATACATGTAACTTCCATACTATCATTTGGATTTCAACCAAATTTCGTATGTGCTATGTGTACCATAACAGATATGACTATGCGTATTCTAAGGAGCAACCAGGGCTGCCAACTGTTAATATGTGCTGTCCCTATTTTTGTTACCTTAATATCAATATATCAGAAAGTATGCAAGCCAATAGCTCTAAACTTTGCACACGTATAGTACCTGGCATTCTAGACGAATTTGGAGTAACTAATATACGTCAGTGCTGCCAACATGATTCTAAGCCTGCTGATAGGTCCAATTTTAAAATGCATGTAACTTCTATACTAACTAATGGATTTCATTCAAAATTGGCACAACAATAGATCATATTATTTCAGATTATTTCTGACCAATACATGCATGACATTGTTGCCAACATGATTTTACGCGCGCTGTTAGATCCAATGTTTAACTGCATGTAACGTCCATGCTATCCAGTGGACTTCAACCAAATTTTGTATTTAGTACCGTAAGAGACGGAACTAAGAATATATTCAGTCATCAGTGCTGCCAAATGTAGTGCTCTATTAGGATACTTTATGCCAGGTATACAGTATTTCGAACTAATTGGAAATTTCGATATTAGCAAATTAATTTCGTCATTATTCTAGATAGGTTCATATTCTGTAGAATAATCATTGGCATGAAAAGTAGGCTGTATAGTTCTTCACGGAACTTCTTGTTTCAAATCAAATAGAGAAGTATACTGCAATATGGAAGCGATATCAACAACAATTAGCGAAGATTGCTGTTTTATGGGCACATCTTCCGTATAAATAATGACCGGCTCACAAAGAAAATCTAAAATTTACTTGAACCGAAGATCTCCAAGTTGAAATGGTTCCAAGAGTGTGAGAAAGATATGAGACAGGTTTGGCATTACGGAGGATAAAATCAAAGACAGGAATAGCTTCAGAAGTATGGTGGAAAGCTATCAGGGTTTTTAGGTGGAGGCACAACCCAGAATACGGAGAGGACCTTCAACAGAGGAGCGGAAGAACAAGCTGATAGATGGGCTCAAGAGATACTGGCAAGATGTCAAAGTCCGCAAACGAACAAGACGCAGACACTGAAATGAGAGTGGTTGTTAACACGCAGTCCATAGAGGCTCAATTCGACGGTTTAAAAAAATGTTTTATCAACGTTCATTATGAAAACGAGGAGACCAGGTCTATTCTATCAATGAAAATCTATAATTTCCAATATTTGGAATACTCTTCTAGTTACAGTATGGTTTACAAATTTTGAACTGTCCTTAACCTTTGTACATCTTGAAACCTGATTAATAATTCACAATACGAGCAAATAAAAACAATAATTTCAACATGAAATTCTTACTTGGAGGATAGTTTCAGAGGTTTTTCATAAATCAGTGAGGATGACCCCAGGAATCCAGCTCCTTTTAATACGATGGCCATTAAATAAACCCAGACCTCCGGTTAGAGTGCTGCCCATTCTTATTGCCTGCTGACGCCCATGCGAAACTGTACTCTTGCCCACTATCGGGCTGAATTCACAGCAATATATTTCTTACGACCACAACATTGGTGGCCAATTAGAAAGGTTGTAGGTTAGATTCTGCCTAAAGTCATACCTCACATATGTATGACTTGCTCCTATTACACATTGCAGTCGAAAAATATTGCCTTATTGGAATATTAATAGTAATAATTTAGTGGAATGAATGCCGTGTCTGAATACATAACTTAAGTAGCGGCAATGATAATGCTAGAAGGGTAGAATTTAGTGGACTCATTTGGAGGTCTGCTTTATAGCCCTGTATTAATGTATTATGATATGGTGTACCTGGCGAGTTGTGTGTCAGTGGCGCACTATAACGGATACGTTATTAACTACCACACTAATTACACTCGCCCCACATTTCACAGGCAGGAACTGTGCATATGGCGAACAAATTACTAGCGTATGTCTCCTCTTGGAGGGAACTCACCTATAATAGCAAGCAATTTAATCCCAACAAAATACAGACAAAAATGTTTGGAAAAATAAAAATTGTAAATACTACTGAAATTAAATCTAAAATTACAGAAATTTATACTTTAATACTAGATGTTACCTCCGTTGTTCTTCAACATATCTCCAACTCGTTTTAAAATGGATTTTACCAATTTCATACACATTTTCTTAACCAACTTGAAAAATGAAGTAGATCTCTTTCGTTTTTCTACCTATTTTTCCCATTCTCTTCTTACGAATGTCCCATAAATGTTCGCTGGGGTTGATTTTGAGTGAGCTGACAGGCCTAGGGAGTTTCGAACAAATTGTTCACCGTTTTGGATTTGTGTCATGGCGAAAACCTTGTTTAAAAATACTATCATCTTTTGGAGGGAGTTTTAGTAACTCATGCACTACCCTACTTCAAATTGTTTATTTATGTAGTGGTCACTGTTCATCATTGGCATATCGCTCAGTTCGAAGAGGGCAAGGGTAACTCTCGTTCCACCCTTTGCTTCTAGCAATGCTTCCCTGACATGTTTCTACAGCTCTGCGCAGATTATAATGTGAGAGTTCTCACATCGATGCGCTAGTCGTAATAATAATATTGATAATAATAATAATAATAATAATAATAATAATAATACACTTGACAGAACCCTACTGTAACATACCCTGAAAAATTCCTTACGGAGGATGTTTAAACGATTGTTGAATATGCGTTATTTCCCTTACTTTTTTCGCACGGAGAAAAGACGCTGGCCACAAACTCTGAAATGGCTTTCATCTGAAAATACATCTTTTTCCATTCTTCCACAGTCTAATCTGTATGACGTTTAGCCCATATCAATCAATATTTTTCAGAAGAGAATTTAGCACTTTGCACCCATGAATCTCCCAATCATGTCTAGCTACTCGTATTTGCATTAATATGATTTTACTGGGCTGTGACTCTGATGTCAAGGTAAGGTACTACTCCCCTTCGAAGGATTCTTATGTGCTGGTCACGGTTTATCATACCTTTAACAAGAACTGAAGGGTCTGAATTAATAAACGTCTCCTTTCTATTATTATATCCTGTGCGTGTTCCAAGAAATAGCAAAGATTGAAAGAGTAAGTTTATAGAAGAAATCAGGGGAGAAGTAAGGTGAACAATAGTGCTGAGTGTTCTTTGCCGATAGTTCATACAAGTTTTCAAGTTAAACGTTAGTGCTGCGACATAAAACAAGTAAGGTGAAGAATCTCTTGGGATGCTGAGTCATATGTTAGATGTGAGTTTCCAAACTAAACATTCACAAGTTTTTGTGGAGGCATTAAGAAGTCCACTGCATTTATTTTGTACAAACATCTCTAACTGAATGTTTGAACAAGACAGTTCAGTTCATTAGCCTAAAAAGAATATCGTATGATCTCGGGTGCCGGAAGCAAGCTTTGTTATTTTACGCCCAGGGGGCAGCTTGCATGTCGAATTTTGTTGTTCCTCGGAGCGCTATGAAAGTCAAGGAGGTTAGATATCTAGTAGAGAAAGGAGGAACTTTTTGTGTTGGCGGAAAATCTCGAGATAGTTTATTAACATGATCCTACCACACAAACCACTTAATCAATTGCATGCGATAAACTAGTTAAATTGCTGAGAATGCAATATAATTCACTGTTAACAACATTACAATTAATCAATTCTTAAAAACAAACTATTAAGCAAAAGGTGCATTTATAAAATAACAAATTACTCACAATGTGCAAAATACAGTATATAAATTACATCAGGCTCAAGAATCCGAGCAAAATTCAGTCAGAGAGACCGCTCTCTTCTTGCATTCCATTGCGTGATAACAATCACACTGTTCTCCACACAAAACACAGTCGTGTACTATCGCGTGCATAAATAACGGGCCGCCTTGCCGAGCGGGAGTTGAGTTTTCGAGCTATCAGGTTGCCATCACTTGGTGTGTTCTCGGGAGGGGAATGCTCAAAGCCGTGGTTGGACACCTGTCCTTGTAGGCCATGGGGGAGAGATCGAGGAGCGAAGCGCCAACTTTGATTTTCTTTAGTTTCGCGCTTGGAAGATTGTTTCAGATAACGAGACGGTTTTAATACATCTAAATTGAAATGCCAAGTAACCCATTAATTGTTAAATCTAGTTAGAAATGCACTGTTGAATATTACTGTCTGTGAATTATTTTCAGAATCGAGTTTTCACAGTTAGGGACTAAACGCAGTTTAATAATAAGAAAAAGAAGAAATTGCAAACATCCTAAACTAATAATACTTCTGTTATTCCGGCGCCAGCTTCATAGAGCCCAACCATCTGCTCCCTCCTCACCAAACGGTCGTTCATATTCAAGGTCACGGACCTAAAATCGAGTTCGCTGTCGTGTTACTGAGCCACTGTCAGCCTCTTGTGATTAACAGGTGATACCACATTCCCCCCTCCTCTCCCCTCTTGCCAACAAGGACAGCTGCCCAACCACGACTCTGAGCATTCCCCTCCCGAGTACACATCAAGTGATGGCAACCTGATGGCTCGAAAACTCAACTCCCGCTCGGCAAAGCGGCCCGTTATTTATGCTCGCATAGTACATTCATGGCTAGCCTGGTGAAAGGATTACCTGGTACAAATACAATGATGGAAACCGTAAATCGCAAAGCATGTAATTAGGTGTCGCAACTCGTATTCTTCTTTCATCGTGGCTCAGCGGTCTAGCTGTATGCCTCTCACCAAGGCGGTCCGGGTTCGATTCCCGGTCAATGCATGTGAGATTTTCGAAGTGAAATGCTATGTCCTGTGGTTCGGATTCCACGTAAAAAGGAGGTCCCGTGGCTCATGATCTCAAGATTAACGGTCACGTTAAACTACAAGCTTCCTTTTTTCTTCTTTCATCCCATCTTTGTTTATCATTGCATCTGTTGAGTAGAAGATTTCTTCAATCGAGTCCCTTTTTCTTAGCTCTTCTAATAGTTATTTGTATGCTGGTGTGTGCTGCAGATGCATTTGCTATCTTAGATCTTCTAACCAAAAGGTTTCCCGGGCTAAGACATACACATATCGGGATCGAGAAAATGTTGACACCCCTATAACCCATTTGAGGTATATCGGTTTCATGCTTTCTATTTCTTTCAGCTGTCTAAGTGACAGGAATTGCCAAATTTATTCCAAGCCGTATGTGAGTGTTGGTGCATTTATGACCGTACTATTGAAGTTAAAGATTTGAAACTAAATACTTTTGAAGAATATTTTATGGCTTCAAATACAACTTAGAACCATGAATATAGTTCTTCAAAGTTATTGTTTGTAAATTTGTCTTCAGTAAGTTTAAAAAGAACTTTGAATTTGAAGCAATGCATAAATACTGCATACATTATTCTAAGTTAGATTTTTGTGCATATGCATAATAACATATAGTGAAAGTTTCAAGTTGATCGTTGCAATAATTTCTGAGATAATTTACCTTAGTCTTGTTATACATTTAAGGACACCTAGTGCCCTTAAGAGGTATACCTACATACACCTATAATTATCTACAAATTCTTATACTATCTGGCCACCATTTACTTCCCCTCATGCCTCCATTTATAAACAACACCCCAATCACCCAGGGGAATCAACAACAACACGAACCCACTGCTTCACCAATTTGTCCCAACACCAGGCACTATCCACATAAGTGTGTCAGGTATGCAGCGACATGCCTATCCCCAGTGGCTGGGCCCTAGCCATCATCACCTTCAACGGACGCCGGACACAGGTTTAGTGTGCTCACAATTATTCCCTACACTAATTCCTACACTCACCCCCAATTATTATTTGTTAATGCCTTTGTCTAATATTGGAAGCCATAAGCTGATCAGTGAAGTCAGGGTACTTCACACATACAGTAGTTATTAAACTACTCAATCCTAGAATCATTGTTTGGTCTCATAGTTTATTTCATTTTGCATGCTAACCTTCAACCCCTATATCCCTACATAGGTGAATCATTAGTGTCATTTAAAGTGCACGATCGTAAACGCTCATTAAGCAGTTTGCCTTCCGTCTTGTAGGCAAGGCCGCTACTCAGCAAGTTCTATTTTGCTCTGCGAATGCACGCACACCTCACACACGTTATAGAAGCACACTCGTATCCAGGCAGGCGGTACGATCTCCTTTGATTCATCAAGAGCACCCCTAACTCTGTAATCAACAGACATTTTGAGCAGCTGAAAGCTTTTCCCGTATTACACTTTACTCAAGTAGCCGATCCTCTAGCCCCTTGTAGACGACACCATCGTAAACAACCCCCAGGCATCCCCACAGTCTACACCCCCCCCCCCCCCTGCCGGTAAACAGTTTCAGCCCTTAAAAAGGCTAAACAGTCTATTTGCATAAAAGTAAATTTTTTATAGCATGACGGTAAAAGCAATGTCTGTAAATAGTTCAATAAAGGAATGATAGATGTTCGCCCAAGTGGACAACATTCAAAAACTCTTATCTTGGAAATTGACTAACATGTTGGCTCCGAACAAACTTTCTCTGATATTTCTGTATGCTGACAACCCAAAACTTAAAAAAAGGAGGAAATCTTTTTTTTTTACCAAAACCTATGATAGAGCCACCTTAATTCTATATTCAGAATAATGCTTAGCGTTTTGATATCTGTGATAAGTGTACTAACTCATCATGATCGTCAATGAAAGTACGCTGTGGAGTAGATTGATAAGAATCGAGTTGTGTTTCTCCCGTGCAGTATGGAGACAACCCATTAAGACAACATAGAGCGTTCGCTCCCTGCCAGCTAGTTCTTACAAAGGTGTGGGTGACCATATCACTTAGAAACCCCATCGGAATCCAATAGCCATTTATTTTATTTTCGAGTCGTTCCAGGGGAGGGATTTTTGAAGGAAATTGTCCGTGAACCTTTTGTAAGAAACCGCCCTTGCATTTGCTGAGGTGGGATTCTAACCCACGCTCTCCCGATGCCAGAGATGCACGAGTTAGGGCTTATTTTTAACATGTATATGATTTTGGGCTGGGGATCTTTCTGGAATATATTAGCGTCATTAATTTCCCGACACCTTGGTAATCAATGTTTGTCAGTAGCGTCACTTATACGTAGCTATTATAACCAAGCCTTTAGTTACGTATTCTTTCTTTCGTTACGAATTTATTTCTACCTTATAATGCTGAATGTTGGAAAGTATAAAAATTATTGTTAATAAAAACTTGCGGAGAAGGAAGAAAGTGAGTTCCTGAAATGTATTCTCGACACAACATTCTCCTCTACAACTACAGATGCACCGAAATAGACTAAAAACCATTTCAAGAAGTCAGAAAATCCTAGACATATACAGAAGTCTGTTCTTTTCGTCTTGTGGAGAAAATGTACCGGTACGTGTTTTGTTTCACTTGAGGTAACCCTAGAACAAATCCATCCTCCAATACATATTATTACTAACCCTTCGTTACTTCCAACACTCCAATTTAGAATTGAATTGATCGGAGCTGAAAAGCATTATGTCAACAAGAAGTTCTGTGAAGAACTATACAGCCTACTTTTCATGCCAATGATTATTCTACAGTATATGAACCTATCTAGAATAATGACGAAATTAAGTTGGTAATATCGAAATATCTAATTAGTTCAAAATATACCTGGTATAATGTAGCCTAATAGAGCACTACAGTTGGCAGCCCTGGTGACTGAATATATTCTTAGTTCCACCTCTTAAGGTACAGAATACAAAATTTGGTTGAAGTCCAATGGACGTTACATGCAGTTAGACACTGGATCTATCAGCACGCGTAAAAGCATGTTGCCAACAATACCATGCGTGTGCTGGTCAGAAATAATCTGAATCATTATATCTTGTTGTGCCAATTTTGGATGAAATCCATTTGTTAGTATAGAAGTTATATGTATTTTAAAATTGGACATATCAGCAGGCATATAATCATGTTGGCAGCACTGCCTTGTATTAATTACTCCAAATTAATCTAGAATGTCAGGTGCTATACGTGTGCAAAGTATAGAGCTGTTGGCTTGCATACTTTCTGATATATTGATATTAGGGTAAAAAGAATATAGACAGCATTTATTAACAGTTGGCAGCCCTGATTGCTCTTAACAATACGTATAGTCATATCTGTTATGGTACACATATCACATACGAAATTTGTTTGAAAACCAACTGATAGTATAGAAGTTACATGTATTTAAAAATTGGTACTATCAGCAGGCTTATAATCATGTTGGTAGAACTGACGTATATAAGTTACTCCAAATTAATCTAAAATGTCGGAATAAACGTGTGCATAGATTAAAGCTGTTGGCTTGCATACTTTCTGATATATTGGTATTTGGATAAAAAAATAGAGAGAGCAATTATTAACAGTTGGCAGCCATGGTGGTTCTTAAGAATACGCTAAGTCATATCTGTTTATGTACAGATATTACATACAAAATTTGGCTGAAATCCAATTGATAGTGTAGAAGTTATATGCATTTAAACATTGGACTTATCAGAAGGCTTAAAATTATTTTGGCAACACTGTTATGGTTGGCCTCCAGGAAATTAAACTGAAGTAGTATTATCTACATGTGTGCCAATTTTGGAATAGCTCCCATGCATACCTTGCAAGATATCCAACATGGAGCTCAAATTTCTAGTGCGTTTTTTCAGCAGTTGGTAGCACTGATATCATTTTCAAATATGGACGTGAGCTATTCCGGTGCACATCTTTACTCATACTAAATTTGGTTTTGATTGCTGCAGCCGTTTATGAGTTGATAGGGGGGGATACACAGCCAGACAGACAGAAGGACAGACAGACAGAAGGACAGACAGACAGACAGACCCACATTTTCCCGGATCGATCTCATAAGTCTACTTTTTCCTCATTTTTGCAAAATGTGAAAAGTAGGCTAAAAATGGTCATTTTTAAAACAATCAGTGTTCTGAAGTAATGACCCAAGGGCCTTGGAACGGCACAGGAAAGATTTAAGCCAGCCTTCTGTTTAAGTCAGAAACCACTGCTACATGTAGTGCAGTCAGAGGAGAAAAGCATTAAGTCAATGACTTGCTGCCTTTCAGCGCCGTATTCCGTACTTATATGTTGGCCGCACTGTAAGATTCCCGCGTGTTACAGTGCTATTGTAATTTACACTTGTACAGGGTTTAGATGATTTTTATGTTACAAATACATTTGAAAATAGAATACTATATGAAATATTCATTCTGGATGGCTTTATGCCGCAAAAACTGACCACGGAGCTGAAAGGCATTAAGTCACGTTTCCAAATTATTTTTTTTTTTTTTTTTAGTCGTTTACCCTCCAGGTTGGTGGAACCCACGGACCCAGCGAGGGAACTCACCACTACCGCCTCTACGGGCAGTGTCCTAGAGCTGGGAACATCGAATCGGAAGGGATACAACTGGTGAGGTGGGATTGGCACCTCGCCCAGGCGGCCTCACCTGCAAAGCGAACAGGGGCCTCATGAGGTAAGGTAAGGAATGGTTAGGATGGATAGACAAGGAAGAGGGAAGGAGGCGGCCGTGGCCTTGAAGAAGGTACCATCCCGGCATCTGCCCGAAGATGAAGTGGGAAACCACGGAACACACCTTCGAGGATGGCTGAGGGGAAATTGAACCCCCTCTTCTCATTTGGGCCACCCGAGGCTGAGTAGACCCCGTTCCAGTCTTCGTACCACTTTTCAAATTTCGTGGCAGAGCCGGGAATCGAACCCAGGACCCCCGGGGCGGCAGCTAACCACGCTGACCGCTACACTACGGAGGCGACAGGAAAAATATGTTTATTAAATTAAAAGTGATATTCCGCTATTACAAATATAACCTGAATAGTTGCTTCACAACATAGATGACTATTATAGCTTGTTTGTTAAGTTCTGTTCTGTCTATGACGTTTTATCTGTTTCCTGATACGCAGTAAAAACTGACTTAATATTTTTCAGCTCCGGACGATTCAATTGATTTGTTTTCTACATAATATCGAATATTTTCAAGAGTTTGGGTATTCTCAATTCATTTCTGTTATTAAACTGGTGTGAATAAAACTGCGTATGTATTAAAAATGTTCTTGTTATTTTCTATTTTCTATGACATACAACAAACTTCACACACGGAAAATATTAAATTACCACTTTTATATTATGCTAATTTTCTTACACCATCCTCCCTATATTATTCTGGTAAGGTCTCATTGCGGTTTTGTACCGAAAATAAGGTTTTGTTAACACCGACCTCCACTTAGGCCTATAGGGTTCCTGCAAGTTCCGTATAACCCCATGTGTGCCCGAAACCCACTCACTTCCTCTTTAAATGCCTCACAATTAAATAAATACCTTAAGAAATGTACATTTACAATGGGAGCACCGTAACATGGCGAGCCTGCCGCTAGAGCGCAGGGCAGCGCTGCAGCGGCAGCCATCTGGCGGGAGCGTGGCGTAATGCTAACTGAGGAATCTCTCAGCAGATGGCTCCGGTGTGGTCTCGCCAAGACTTTCTCTAGGGTTCAATCCTTTGCAAATGAAAAAATTGCTGTAGAAGAAGAGCAAACAATAACCGATGAATTCGTTGTAACATCGAATATTGTCTACAAAGAGGTGCTGTGACAAGTACAAAACACTGTTCTACATAATTCTTTGTGTTCTTCTCATGTACGTGTGCCGTTTAACAACAATAAATACATTTCTTCAATATTTAAAACTTCGTTCTCCCACATTCTTCCCTACTACCCCATAAACCTACATTCACGTTGCAAAATCTCGCACGGACCCACTAGTATTAAAATATACCTATAAAACTATGCTTGTGCGATTGTGTTCAGTACAAGAAAAACTACCATCCAAATAGAAATGAAAATTTGTAACAGGCATAAAAGCTCATTATACTTAGTCTAACTGCACATTTACTATCAGTTCGACCCCATGACTATGCTCACCCTAAACCAATGCGGCTATCACCAATCCCACTCGTCACAAATAGCAAGTGCTCGAGAAATGCAGCTGAAAAAAATGGCTGAAACACGCATGCATGGAAGACAATAAACGATTTGCACTACCACCTGCTGTCATAAAAATTAGAAGAGCTAATGTGTAGTTTTAGGGTGCCTTTAATATCCCGATTATACACATGGATAGTAGTATGGGGAACGAAAGAGAGTCGAGGTGTAAAATATTGTCCAAGCAGTGAGTTATACATTTTGATAAACAGTATTCTGCAAGAAAGAAGTTAGCGTAGCGACGAAACTACACGTAGACTATACGCAAACGTATGCTTGCCAGTAATGTACTCGAGGACCCTAGTTGACACAATTTACCTCTAACCAAAGGATTGAAGAAAGTAAGGAAGAAACAGGAAGGAATGAGGTAGGAATTATTGATGTGTAACATCTTTCCGCTCGGTTTCTGGATAGTTTTGTGGGAGTGATTTTAAAAATTGGGGACGGAAGTGGATCGGAACGATCAAGTGTACTAGCTGGCAATGGTGGACAACGGAAGTATGCACTGCCCGCTCGATCGATCGAATGGAAGTGTGCCTTAGATGGCAGTGGTGGATCGAACGGAAGTATAAGACGCACTGCCAACTCGATCGATCGATCGATCCAGCTGGCACTGGTAAGAGAAACAATCAGCGCGCGGTGTCGAAAATTGATACCATGACGCACTCGCGGCCATGTGGAATGTATATGACATACTGAACGGAAAACGCTCATGCGAACTCTGGTGTCAAGTGATTTAAACAAATGACATGGTACATGCTCGAAGTCTTCGTATCTGTATTTAAATGGTAAAATACCTTTATATCAAACATTGTAAGTAGTCGGCATTGCTTTGTTATAAGGCATTTTAACCTCAATGTCCCTCAGGAACATTATCGAAACAAGAAAAATATAAATGAAACTTAATTCCGTAATGCAGTATTATTGGAACGTGGAAATAAGTCACCATCTTGTGCACAGTATTTGCGTAGTCGAGATAGCCGTGGGGTTATTGCGTATGACTGTGAATCTAGAGATCTTGGGTTCGAATCATGGGTGGGGTAGATATTTTTGCTACCAGATTATCATTTTAAACGATATTCATCATATCAATATGACTCATTTTAACAGAATCCATATGCAATTACGTGTTGGTCTGTGAATCAAGAGGACCTGTTTATAAGGAATTTAAGGTTATGAGCGGCGTCGCGTCTATTAATCTAGTTGATCCATATTGTATTCTTTATTTAGGCTAGTGCTGGTGGAAGCTACAAATCATCTAATAAAATGACTACAATATCTGTAAAACACTCCCTTTTACAATAGATTAATATTTGTGCCAATAATACTATAAAATACCGGTGTATCAACAATTTCACGTGAGGTTTCTTCTATGTGAGATGTTACACATCATATGCGACTACTGTAAGGCTCGTAATTTTTTTATTTATTTTATTCATCGTATGGCTTTTAGTGCCGGGTGTGTCCGAGGACATGTTCGGCTCGCCAGAGGCTGCAGCTGCTTCAAGCGGACACCCATAGGGTGAGTTACACGTCCCGTTCATTTTCAAGTAGTTCCAACTTTCACCACGAGATGTCACTAATACCTAGTGGTGAACGTAAGAACTTTGATAGAGCGTTTCAATTAAATCTAACCTAGAAATTTAGCTTCACACAAGTTTAGTCTGTGGGAGGATCTTTTGCATGCCATAAATCTATGACATGGGACTGCAGGCTTTACTTCCCCTCCGAAGGAAGCTATACTGAAGGTTTTTAACACCCTTAAAATATCCGACGACTTCTGTCGGGTTTGAACCCGCTATATTGGGCACAGCAGTTCAGCATGCTACCAACTACGCCACAGAATGAATACGAAGGATGAAAGGAACAGGAAGGTATGAACGATCAGAAAGAAAGGATGGAAGGAAAGAACAGGAAGGGACAAGACGGAAGGAAGTATGGAATGAAGGAAGAAACAGGAAGGAACAGGAAAGAAGGTAGGAATAAACACGAATGAAGGAAAGTAGGGAGGAATTGGTAGGGATGACAGGAAAGTAGAAAGAAATAGAAAGGAAATAACAGGAAATAAGGTAGGAAGGACAAGAAGAAGGAAGGTAGATAGGTGAGAGTAGGAAGGAAGAATGGAACAAGAAGGACAGTTTAACCTGACTCTTAATCTCACAGCCATAAGCTCTTTTGTAACTTAACGTATTTAACGTGACGCGAAGTAAGGAGAGTGCTCTACCGTTCACAGTATTAGAGTGTGTCAGCGCATGCTCGGAAACTGATGGACAATCCCATTCAGTCAGTAAAAGGACTAGGAATGGGTTAGCCGCAGTAGGCCGGGAAGGAAAGAGCATTTGCCTGTCAGTAACGAGATGATGTGTGAGGAAATCAATCAATACTTCCAGCTTTCATCTCTTGGTGTGGGATTAAAACCGATACGAGTCTCCACTCCACTCACCACGAGAGTGCCGGCGCCTCTGATCTATTTCCAGCTCAGATCTGCAGGACCACATCTACGTAACATAACTCTGGAACACCACACTCATAAAGTACATACGTAAATACCACAGTGGGGTCCGCCCGACCCAATCTAGTTGTAGTCATTTATATCGTATCTGACGAATTTTATCACTTGTTATTATTCTAGCTGTCTACTTTATAGTTAGAAGAGGATACCGGAAATTGATTACTTTGATTCTTGTTGTTTACATATTTTAATTTAAAACAAGAAGTTCCGTGACGAACTAAAGAGCCTACTTTGCTTAAAATTTAAGATTCATGCCAATGATTAATCTATATGGATCTATCTAGAATAATGACGAAATTAAGTTGCTAATACCGAAATTTCTAATCAGTTCGAATTACTCTATACCTGGCAAAATGTAGCCTAATAGAGCACTACAGTTGGCAGCCCTGGTGACTGAATATATTCTTAGTTCCATCTCTTAAGGTACAGAATACAAAATTTGGTTGAAGTCCAATGAATAGCATGGATGTTACATGCAGTTAAACATTGGATTTAACAGTGCGCGTAAAATCATGTTGGCAACAATGTCATGCATGTAATGGTCAGAAATAATCTGAAATAATATGATCTATTGTTGTGCCAATTTTGAATGAAATCCATTAGTTAGTATAGATGTTACATGAATTTTAAAATTGGACCTATCAGCAGGCTTAGAATCATGTTGGCAGCACTGACGTATATTAGTTACTTCAAATTCATCTAGAATGCCAGGTACTATACGTGTGCAAAGTTTAGAGCTATTGGCTTGCATACTTTCTGATATATTGATATTAGGGTAACAAAAATAGAGACAGCACATATTAACAGTTGGCAGCACTGGTTGCTCTTAAGAATACGCTTAGTCACATCTGTTATGGTACACATAGCACATACGAAATTTGGTTGAAATCCATATGATAGTATGGAAGTTACATGTATTTAAATTTGGACCTCTCAGCAGGCTTAGAATTATGTTGGTAGCACTGACGTATATAAGTTACTCCAAATTAATATAGAATGTCAGGTACTATACGTGTGCATAGTTTAAAGCTGTCGGCTTGCATACTTACTGATATATTGGTATTTGGATAAAAGAAATTAAGAGCATTTATTAACAGTTGGCAGCCCTGGTGCGTCTTAAGAATACGCTCAGTCATATCTGGTTATGTACACATACAAGATACGAAATTTGGTTGAATTCCAATTGATAGTGTAGAAGTTATATGCATTAAAAAATTGGACCTATCAGTAAGCTTATAATCATTTTGGCAACACTGCCATGTAAGGCCTCCTAGTAATTAAACTGCAATATTATTATCTATACGTGTGCCAATTTTAAAATAAGATATCCAACATGGAGGTGAAATTCCAATTGCGATTTTTTTGCAGTTGGTAGCACTGACATCATTTTCAAATATGGCCGTGAGATATTTAGGTATAGATGATTACTCCTACCAAATTTTGTTTCGATTGCTCCAGCCGTTTAGGAGTTGATAGGGGGGGGGGGCACACACACAGCCAGATAGACAGACAGACAGACATACAGACAGATGGACTGACAGACAGACACACATTTGCCCGATCTCATAAGTCTACTTTTTCCTCATTTTTGAAAAATGTGAAAAGTAGGCTAAAAATATCAACACAATGAAAGCAATTACAGCCTGAATATTGCAGAGGTATATTAGCTATTTTTTGGTATCACTGTGGACAATATTTCTCATGATTTGGGATAAATTTACAGTAAACCTATAAAATAGTAACAAAACAATCACTTGGAACCAATAGCACTGACAGTTTCCCTTAGTGAGGGGTTACAATATCCTTTAAATGAGACGCAATCCCAAGCCATGGCTCGGTGACTGTGACTGAATTGTGACTTGAACCCGGGACTTTGATTTCAACTTTGTTGTCACTTTCATATTCTGCAATGAATTCACTTTCGTGCTCACTATCCTCAAAAACATTGTCAGATTCAAAATCTGAGTCACCACCGATATCCTACTCACTGTCACTATTTTCTGACAATAATTCCCTGATAATGTAATCAGACAGTTCTTTCCTGGAATTAGCTAATTTCACACACTGTTTCTAACAGTAAGAAAGTTCATCTCACCTCGTAAATTACCTATCACGAACTGCAGCAATATCAGTGTGTTATGACACACTAGAAAAAGACAAGCGTACATAAAAATCAATAGTTTGTTTTTTGCAGGGTCGCTCAGACCTCAGTGTGATGTTCCAGGATTAAATAAATGAATAGGCCACTGTAAATTACGTAGTGTTCATGTCTCATTTTATACTTCTTTGTTGTTGGTTTATTTCAGGTGATTTGTGACATCGTAGTCATGTAGCCCGTTTTCCTTGGAGGGTGTGTGAGTGTGTGTGAAACCTGTCTGTCTAATAACCTGTGTCATTATGACGGTGTATGTATACATAATTGAGGCTAAGATTTGAAAGGAGGTGTCCATTGCCTTGACATGGGAACCAGTCCGGTATTAGCCTGGAGTAGAAGTGAGATACCAAGCCTCCATCCCAGTCTTCTGCTAAGTTATACACACTTTTATACTGACACCACTATAACACAGTTTATCAGACAAATTTTCCACACACTCAACTAAACGGAAATGAAATGACCACGATATTCAAGCCCCTTAATGAAACAACAAAAATGAATTCTACATCATTGACTACTCAGAAATAACAATAATATCAGTTGGCATCCCCGTCATGGATAAGATGATGATGATAGTAATATGAAATAATGAAAATCCACAGCCTGCTGCCAGTCAACCGACCGGGAATGAATGAATGAATCCCCCATCTAGCGGCGTGGATATGAACTGTGCCGGCTGCCGAAGCCTGTCACACTCCCCGGGGGCAATGATTAATTGAATTACAGATGAAATGAAATGATAGTGGAGAGTGTTGCTGGAATGAAATAGTGACAGGGAAAACCGGACTAGTCGGAGAAAAACCTGTCTGCCTCCGCTTTGTCCAGCACAAATCTCATATGGAGTGACCGCGATTTGAACCACGGACCCAGCGATGAGAGACCGGCGTGCTGCCACTTAACCCACGGAGGCCCACAAATTAAGCACTTCAAGTACTGAACTGTTTGTCAAATTCGGACATTTCCATTTGATTACAGAAATGGATATGTTATGTGTACTTATAAAACCGTACGATACAATTTAAAAAGATGAAATTATCGTGAAGACTAGGACCGTAAAATTATTGCTAACAAAACACGCGCAGAAAGGTAACGCAAAGCTTACACAATCACTTGTAATATTTACAGAATTACATCACTTTCCACTCGAACTAAACTCCGTCACTACCATTCAGTCACTCTCCCAGAGGCGCTCTGCGAGATTTAAAAAATATCTTTGTATCATACTGTAGTTTCAAGACGGTACCTAGATGAGGAAAATCTCAGAAGAACTGTATTCGCTGACTGAACGATTCATCTCACATGCACGAAAAGGACGTATGAAATTCTACGGACATATGGCATGAACTCTCGATTGACCGAGAAAATTGTACCCAATGACATGGTGAACATGATAATAATAATGACCTTCTTGATTCTTTTCGACCAACTTAGGACCACGTCATTTCAACTGTTTCCATTTAGCTTTGAGATAACCGCTGTATTAAGTAAAAATTCAGACTTTCACGACCGGCGTTGAAATAGGAATGACTGTTTCGCAAGTAACAGTTGGACTCCATTGAGGACAACTTCCATAACTACAACGTAAGGGACTTCTACAGAACGTTTGCAGGACACTTCAGAGGGTACACACCACCAAACTTTTGCTTCAGAAAATGTGATGAAAAATTAGCACTAACGAATAAGGAGAATTGCAAGGTGATGGCACAATACTTCTCTGAACTTCTCAAATGTCCAGAACCAATAGAGAGATTCTCAGAGGAAGAACCTACAGTCAAGAACGCAGACTCATTACCTCCGACACAAGAGGAAGTTCACAGGCACATCCTCAAACTCAAGAACAACAGGACATATGGTGAAGACGGCATAGTGGCTGAACTACTGAAAAACCTAGTGCCACACTCACTTAGGGAACTCACACAGATTATCACTGACATCTGGACATCAGAAAAGCTACCAGATGAGTGGAAATGTGCATTGATCCACCCATTACACAAAAAAGGCGACCGCTCTGACGTAAACAATTACAGGGGCATTTCACTATTACAAGTTACGCACACGATCCTCTCAGCGTGCCTACTCCAAAGGACTCAGGACCAGCTGGAACACAAGATTGACGAGTACCAGGCGAGATTTCGTCCTGGTCGCTCCAGCGCGGAACAAATCTTCAACCTAAAAATCATATTGAAAATCAAAGCCCTCAGGAATACTCCAGTTATATGTACCTTCGTTGACTTCAAGAAGGCATATGACTCCATTGACCATCAGTCATTGTTCAACATCTTACACGAGCAAGGCTTGGATAGCAAGACATAGCGATTGATCAAACAGACACTGACAGACACTACATCAAAAGTGAAATTCATGGGGGAAATCTCAGAACCATTACAGATCAATACAGGTGTTCGCCAAGGTGACGGGCTCTCTTCGCTCCTCTTCAACCTAGTGCTAAACAAAGTTATCAAGGAATGGGAGAAAGAGCTGAGACTTCAAGGTTACTGGAGGCCAGTCCGACTAGGACGACCAAAGGACGAACTGGAGGTTGGATGTCTAGCCTTCGCGGATGATCTGGCACTACTCTCAGATAACGAAACCACATCAATCAGACAGATAGAAGTACACCAAGAGTGCGCCGAAAAAGTAGGACTACAGATCTCGTTCCAAAAGACAGAGTTTTCTGTACGAAATTCGACACACAGAATTTAAACACGAAATATGGCAAGATAAATAGAGTCGCCCACTTTAAATACCTAGGTGAAGTGCTTGAACCGACGGGAAAAGAGAAAATCGCGCAGAACACTAGGTTATTCAAAATGAAGAGAGCCTTATACAAGACACAGGGTGTCTACAACAAAAAAATGTCTGTCCACATTCACTAAACTTCGTCATTACAACACGGTTATTAAACCTGAGGTGCTTTATGCTAGTGAGACGTTGACGTTACACACTAAGGGCGACATGGATAAAATCCTCACAGAGGAAAGAAAAATAATAAGGAAAATAATTGGACCAAAGCACACAGATGAAGGATACAGGCTTCACTCCAGAGACACCACAGAGAAATTGTCCAACCTCGCAGCAGACATCAGAAAGAGGCGACTAAAATTTTACGGCCACATCAGCAGACTCCCACATACCAGACTCACCAACAAAATTCTTAGATACATACAGAGGCTGAAGATTACTACACCCTGGATGATGCAAGTCAAATTTGCTCTTGTAAAAGCACAGGCCGACCCAGAAGACGTCATAGACAATAGCGTATTTAGACACAAAGTATACAAGTGGGAAGTGTTGTCAGAGAAAGCTGCTACTACAGCCCAAAGACCAAAGTGGACCGAAGAAATGAAGAGGGCCTTTAGTGCACGAATGAAAGAGTACTGGAAAGACAGGAAGAACAAAAAGTCATGATTGCTTCGCGTGGTCTAATAGGCCTGTAACGTGTAAAATAAATAATTAAATAAATAAATAAATAAATAATAATAATAACAATAATAATTAGATTAAGGCTTCAACGGCCCGGAATACTATTAAACTTATCCATGCTACTATTGTATGGCGCGTTTTTCTACCAAGGTCCATACAATAGTTTCTGGCTGCTCTCAGGTGACGAACAGGGGAATTTCTCTAGGTTTTTGTAAGTTCAGTGACATACATTGTATGGCCACATTGTTTTAATTCCATTGAAAAAGGAGGCAAGGTTCCTTTCGAAACGTTTATAATTTTAAATTTTATTTTTACACGGTATTATCCCAAAAAGCATGAATAATTTTAATAATAATAATAATTACTCGTAAATAGCATAAATCACAGCCTTAATGTAGCGATTGTGGTGCCATAACAGAAGACATCAACAGTTATTCAATATTCCATCATTGTTTCCTCTGTATCGCAGCATACCATTAGTAAATAATAGTACATCAAGCAACAGCCTATAATGACAATAATTAAGACACGAGTATGTTTATAAAACGAGCGTATGCGATTTTTATAATTTCCATACGAGTGTCTTAAGTACCATTATAGGCGAGATGCATACGACTGTTTATGATCGACGATAATTATTATAACTATTTTATGTTCGAACATAAATATTCATAATTATCGGTCGAGATTTCGCCAGTTTTATGTACTGAACAGAGCGTATGAGACACAGAGAATGCCTTTTATTTGACCATGGCCTCATCGATTACCCTACTATGACACTAGGCCACGCAGTGAAATTTAAATTAGAAGGCCTTTGAACTCAGCTCAGGTGCGATGGTATCCTTATCTAATTGGTCAAACAACTGTTTCTTGAGCTCTGATTGGTGGAAGAAACTGTTTCATAATGAAGAAGAGTATTATAATGAGCCTCATTATAGTACAGTTTTCTGACATATAATAAATAATCAGGGTCGAACATAAAGTACTTTACCATATCTCCACTATAATTTCCGAAATGAAAATTTATAGCTTCATAATTCCTCTTGTAATCGCTCTCCGGCCACCTTTTTGGTGCAGAGTAATTAAGGAGACCACAGGTGAGCACGGTGACACCACGACACACATCAATCCTCTTACGACAAAGAGCCAATCAACTTCTTTGAAGTGGCAGCACAAGAGAGAGAGAGAGAGAGAGAGAGACGTATAAACTAGGTGATTGAGCCTGGCAGGGAAATACTGCTTCAGATATACAGGGAAAATTTAAAACACACTCGGGATATTAATGAAAGTGTATAGTGGAATTTATTGCTGCGTTATTAAGTATAATAGGTCTTCGTCCTCACGCCAACCCCTTTCGTTATATTGCACGTCATGACTGCAAGGGTATGCTGGAAGTTCGAAGACTGAAATATCGAATCCCAACGCTGTCAACGAATACCATGGGCGTGTTTTCCACACTACTTCCGGACTAATGCTAGGTTGGTATTTTATTACACGCCCTGGGGCACCTAAATGGGGGAGATCCAGCTTAAGAGAGGAATGAAATGTTAATATTCATTCGATTGTTGAACATGCTACAAATATTGTTGACAAATGATACTCACATCACAGTAATGGCCTGCTTGTGGCAACAAAAAGCGACTTCTATAATGTCAAAATTCTTCTAGGCCAACTTGCGAGTAAATGCAATGTGCACAGCCGTAGATAATGAAAGTCTTGCCCAGTTCCTGGACCTCTTGATTCACAGACCAATACGTAATTTCATAAGGATTCTGTTAAAATGAGTCATATTGATATGATAAATATCGTTTAAAACGATAAAATGGTAGCAAAAATATATATCCCGTCCGGGACTCGAACTCGAGATATCTAGATTCACAGTCAAAGGCGCTAACACCAAGGTTATTTCGACCACGCAAATAATAAGCACAAGATGGTGACTTACTGTATTTCCACGTACCAATAATACTGCGCAGCTCGCATCCAGTTGGCCGTGGTTGACCAATGCGATCAAGCTGGCAGTGCGTCTTACACACTTCCGTCCGATCCACTTCCGTCCCATTTTTCAAAATCACTCCCACAAAAATATCCAGCAACCGAGTGGAAAGATGTTACACATCAAAAATAAAAGTTGTGAAGAATGACTGTCAAAGAAACGCCTGCAAATAAATTGATAAAAATGATTGAGGCGGCTTCGGTGGCGTAGTTGGTAGCATGCTGAGCTTGTATGCCAAAGGTCGCGCGTTCAAACACGGCCGAAGTCGTTGTATATTTTAGAGCGTTAAAATCCCTCAGTATGCCTTCCTTCGGAGGGGAAGTAAAGCCGGCGGTCCCATGTCATAGATTTAAGGCATGAAAGAGAACTTTCCACTAACTACACTTGTGTGAAGCCAAATTTTGTAGGTTAGAATTGATAACGCTCTATTAGTTCCAACGTTCACCACCAGGTGCTGACTGTGATGCCATCTAATAGCCAGGTGCGAAAGCTTAGTGTCGTGGCCGTTAGCATTTGGTGGCGAAAGTAGGAACTACTTAAAATTATTGTCTGCAGTCCTTACTTGAAATAAAACAGATACCACACACTAATACAACCATCACCTTTAACACCGGTTAAAGTTGACAAACTTCACTAAATCTTATTTCGGAAATAGATTAGCATTTTTGCTTCTAAACAAACTTTCTCTGATATTTTCCTCAGGAATTTTGTATCTTGTTTCTCCAGGTAGTTTGCCCTATACCTTCCTAGTGCCGTCATTTTGGCAGCGTGCAATACCGCGTTTGTTATTGTTGCCTTATAAAGTCTGTTCGCCGAGTCGAGATAGTGCGGGTAAATACTTGCACGTGGTCACTTGACTGCCTGGTTAGGAAAACACGCCCAGTTCACGTAATCGGCTCTGCCGGACAGGGGTAGGCAAGAGGCTCCGAGATCATTAGTCAAGCCGTAGCCCTAAAGTCAAGAATTGCTGCAATTAGTGCTGTGCTCCACTTTGTACTGTCGCCTGTCATAAGCAGTTAAGAATTAATTAGTTGATTAATTAAATAAATACATAAACGAACAATAAATAAACCGCGCTGTAGCAGAGACCTTAATTTACATCTAAAAATTAGACTTCTGAGATGCTATGTCTTCTCCACCTTGGTCTATGGAGTTGAGACCTGGACCATAAAGAAAAGAGAAATTGACAGATTGGAGGTAATTGAGCAATGGACGTACAGAAGGATACTGAGGCTGAGTTGGAAAGATAAGGTCACAAACGATGAGGTGATGAGGTGGATCGGAAAGAGAAAGGAAATATTAAATACTGTCAAAATTATAAAACTGCAGTATCTGGGTCTTGTGATGAGAGGAGAGAAATTTCATCTGCTGCAGCTGGTCATTCAAGGAAAGTTACAAGGCAAAAGAAGACCAGGAAGAAGACGCATTTCTTGGATCGATAATCTGAAACCTTGGTTCAATTGATCCACTATTGATCTGTTTCGTGCTGCATCATCTAAAGCAAGAGTCTCTATGATGCTTGCCAACCTCCTAAGAGGAGATGGCACTTAAAGAAGAAGAAGAAGAAGAAGTAGCATGTAACCGATATGTCAGCCCACTTCACGTGTAGGCTATACACAACAGTGGAGTTGGCGTACATTCAACAGGCACAGCTCTATGCACCCCTTGCGGGCAGCCCTGCAATCACTTGCACAATTGTGTTTACTTCCACTATCTCGACTCGGCGAACAGACTTGAGTGTTAGATTAAGTTTTGTATGATAATTGGGATCTAACGATAAAGTTACAGCGAAAAAGCAGACAAAATGAGGAGAGGCTCCAACATATGCTCACTAGGAAGGGAACATTTTACCCAGCTCAGAAAGCCGTCGAGGGCACCTTTCTTCAAATTAATCTCCGTGAGCCCTCGATGATCCAGACCACTAGCAATAATAGATAATACAGTACGAAAGCAGACTACACGAAACCTACGCTCTCTGTCGTCTTCTAGGGCTGGCAGGGATCACCGTGAGTGTATTCAATTTCCCACGACAGCAGACGAAGCTTATGGCTACGAAGTCCCAGAACCACAGAACAACAGCAACAGCCCACCAGCGTAGTCAAACGGTCTACGAAACGGTTAACTTAATACTGTAGGTAAATCCAAAAATCGAATACGGGCGTTGTCAGCGTATATCTAAATGCTTGATTCCACACTCACTCCAGAAAAATTCCGCAAAGGAAAGTTAATTTCAGAAGGCGTGATGGCGCAGCGGTAAAGCTGCTTGCTCTCGCTAATGTGGGCCAAGATCTATTCCCTGTTATTGCAGTGAGATTTTTGGGGTGAAATGGCACATCCGGTGGTACTGAATCTACGTAAAAAGAGGTACCGTGGCTCATGATCGCGAGATCAATGATTACGTAAGGTTAGAAACTTCCTTTCTTTTATCTCTACTAATTCCACATCCTGGATCACCTACCTTCGGAGCCTGTACTCTGAGACTCAGAAAAGGCTGATATCCAGTGACCACCGTGTCAAATCACAAAATAAAAGAAAACAGAACTCAAGGGCAACAGCTGGATCTCAAATGAAGACTCCACGGGAAAAACGGGTTAATTCACATTCTGTAATTATTTCAGGAGAGCGAATTTAAACTTTCAACACTAGATAGAAAGAAGCAATGTGGTTTTTTTTTGTCAAATTTATTTTTTGTGGCGTTTGAAGCCACTTTTTAGACTTGCCTTAGTAAAAAAAAGTGTGGTGCTTTTCAGTCGGTCAACACGAATGTACCCAAAAGAGTTGGGTTGTATCCTAATCTTGAAAAAAATTACATGAGATTAATAAATACACTAGGGTGACCAGTTTCGATCGTCTAGCGATCATCATCAGAACCGTTACACGTAGGCTGTAAAATCTATGTTTGATAATAGAGGTGAAAATATTTACAATATGTACAATTATTTATTTGCAGTATTGGTAATGCAACTTGTCAGTGTATGCTAGTTGTAGTATATATGATGTTAGATGAGATGCTAAAATGGTGATAGAAATCAGGAATTTGTCTGTTTGGAGGGACTATATGGTTGTAAAAGTCAACTATGGTTGTACTGTATTGTGCAGGATATTACTTATCTGGTTGGATGTCTTCCTCACTGTAGCTGCGAGTAGTATCAACTTCCCTCTTGGAGCAGTGACAGTCGACTGAATTGGAATTTTATCCTACTGAACTGGTTTTTCCCTCCCTCTGCCTCGTGTTCCTATGTGCTGTCTGTAGTCAATGCATATGTAATTGTGACGTGTTGCCAAGTATAGATAAGATGTATGCTTTTGAATTCAGGAAGGTCTTCAACTATTAAAGACCGTGGAACATTCCCCGCCACGCGTAGACCATTAACCATTCATACTAAGCGCACCCGGTCTTTGAGGACGTCCTGGCACCTTTAATACTGCCGCGAGTGCCGGCCGTGGTTTATTGAAGAAAAAAGTACATCGTACTCCTGGTCCAGATAACATTAACCTAAAACATCGCCCTATTCATTCCCCCTTTTTATCTAGCTTGGCTGCATCGCTAAGTTGTGTCTTGTCTCCGACAGGGTGTGTTTTTTAGTAGAGTTAAGAGGGGTGTGCTATCCATAAAATTGTGTTCATTTAAATTGTTGGGGTTGTTTCTTTTGACAAGGTGTATCTCGATTGCTTCCTTTATGTCGAGAGCTCTGCCTTTCGATTCATGATGAATTGTTTTTATGTCCGCTTCTATGTTAGTGAAGCTGTGCCCCGCTTCACACATGTCTTCGCATACGGCTGAATGTGTTCCGAATTTTATCGCATTCCTTTGTTCATTGCAACGTGTATCTACTCGTCTTCCACTCTGTCCGATGTAATTAGCTTGACAACCAGTATCTTGGCACGTAACAGAATATACCCCCTGACGTTGAATACGGGTCATGCTTATTTAGATGACTATTTTGCAGGTGCCTACTGGTTGTGTTCGTTGTGAATCCTATTTTTATGCCTTGCTTTTTCAATAGGTTAGTGATTTTATATGTGTTAGCATTCACATAGTTGAAGCGCGCGAATTTTTACCCTATTTTCAATTATGAAAAAATAGTCTTAAGAGATCACCTTTTGTCCGTGTGTGTGGGCGTGTGTGTGTGTGATGTTTGTGTGTGTCCCCCCTAATAACTTCTAAACGGCTCGAGCGATTTCAATGAAACTCGGTAAGTTAATAGCACTATTCCGGACGACCCCGACCGTGCCCTTCAAATTTTGTTACGTCTCACCAATCCAACATGGCGGCTGTGCGAAATATTTCACCAGCATTCAATATCTCCGAAACTATTCCCGATATCACCCTGGAATGTTTTACGGTGATAAAGGAACTACTAAAAGTTCACGTATGTGACTATTGAAAAACTGGTAACTACAAAACCAACATGGCGGCCACGCGAATTTGCGACTTTTTAATAGACGTTTCTCACGATTTAACCAACCAAACGCAATAAAATTTGGTACAGTATCTCTTTATACACATAGTAATTCACCGATATCTAACTTGGTTCAATTGTTTACATAACCACAAGATGGCGGATGTGCGAAATATTTCACCGGCATTCCATATCTCTGAAACTATCAGCGGTATCACCCTGAAATTTTGTGCGTAGATAAAGGGCTCTACTGAAAGTTTATCCATGAGACTTTCAAAACCCGGTTAACTACAAAACGAACATAGCGGCCAAGCGAATTTGAAAATTTTAAATAGACCTTTCTCGCGATTTAATGTTCCAAACGCAATGAAATCTGGTACAGGAAATGTTTATACACATTGTAATGCACTGGTATATACTTTAGTTCAATTGTTTATATAACTCAAGATGGCGGCTGTGCGAATTATAAAATTAAGTTTTTATTTCTTGTGTCGTAGTCATGCGATCGAAGTGAATGTTTGAATAATGAACCTACGCAAAAATTTTCCTTTAATGGTACATGACTCTATGACCTATACATTTAACAATCCAATATGGCAACCATCCGAAATATTTAGACGGCTCTGAATATCTACGAATCTATTACAGCAATCAAACTGATTTTTTTAAGTTCATAGGGGCTATGAACTTAAGTTCACCTATAGGACCTTAAATAACCTGGTGATCACAAGTCCAACATGGCGACGACGCGAAGTATAAATATCCCATGGACGTTTCTCGCATTTTAACCATCCGAGTGCAGTGAAACTTGGTACAGTAAATCATTATACGAATGTTACTCCACTGGCATCTAATTTATTTCATTTGTTTCCATAACCACAAGATGGCAGCTGTGTGAAATTTTAAAATCTGGTTCTTACTTCCTGTGTCCTAATCATGCGATCGAAGTTTGAATGCTACACCTACACAATAATCTTCATGTAACAGTACATAACTCTAGGACCTACATATATAAAATCCAACATGGCGACATCCGAAATATTTAGTCGGTTCTCAATATCTACGAATCTATTACAGCAATAAAACTGAAATTTTGTATGTAGATAGAGGCAATTAACATGAAAATAGGCTGTATAGTTCTTCACGGAACTACTTGTTTCTCATTACTATCCAGTTTTGGAATAGTTTTATCTTTATTTTTATGTTTGACTACAATTTGGTCTATTTTGCTTGGCGGGAATTTGTTTTCCTTCGCTATTTGCTTAGTGGTTCTTATTTCCTTATTATAATTGTCTTTTGACTTGGGTATGTTTTAAGCCCTGTGTACCATTGAATTGAACCCCGCTAATTTATGCGTACTGGGGTGATTAGACTGATTGTCGATTGCATGCGAGGTTTGTGTGGCTTTCCAGAATATGGAATATTAAAGCTCGTTGTTCTTACGTCCTATAATTATGTCGAGATAATTTATTTTTCGGTCTGTTTCGGATTCCTTAGTGAATTTAATTGAGTGGTGTAGGCTATTAATGGATTGGAGAACTGTTTCTTCGCTTGTAAATTCAGTATTGTAAATACAAATTACATCATCTACGTATCCATTCCATATTACTATTCCCTTTTTTGAAGTATTTTCTAAGAACGCATTTTCTAGTGCATTAATGTTGATGCCAGCGATTAGCCCGCAAGGGGAGGATACGATGCATGGGTCACCGATTCGAACCATCATCAGTACACTTGTAGGGCATGCCTAGGCGTATACCAGGTGCAAGTAGTAAGGTGCGCTTCTCAGCCGATTCATAGAAATTAATTATAAATTATTCGTAATTGCTGTACTGCGTTGATGTGTGCTGTACGTTAACGCGAAGTCAAGGAGCGCGTGGTGCAGCGGTAAGAGCCCTGCTTCTTAAGCGTGGGATCACTGGATCGGATCCCACAGGTGAGCATTCTTTTTTTTTAAACATAGGCAATACGTACAAATGTAGGTGTCGTGAATAATGTTCATTTTGCAGTCAATTGTAATAACGTGTTTTGTGAGCGGGAAAAGGGATTCTGAAATCATCGTATGGGGGTCAACGTTTGTGACATTACATACTGTACAGTATCGGCATTGCAAATACATTGGTATTATACACGGTCAGGTGTATTCTATCATATGTATACATTTATACGTTGAAGGCCCAGTCTGTTCCGTTCCATGCACGTCTGTAAACCATCAGACCACCTCGTAAGCAGTGACTCTTGCTATCGGTATTGGTTGGAAATTTACAATGGTTAAAAAAGGCACACTGCTAAGACTCACCGGTGGAATTCGAACTAGCAATCCCGTGCTTACGAAGCAGGGATCTTACCGCTGCACCACGCCATGGTTGGATACTTACTAGCGTACAACGCACATAGACGCCGCACTGTAATTCGATTAATTAATTTCTCGGAAACGGCAGGGAAGCGCATCATACTACTTGCACCTGGTATACACCTGATCATGCCCTACACGTGTACTAAAGATGGTTCGAATCGATGATCCATGCATCGTATCTTCCCCTTTTTAGTAGTGACCCCATCGCTAGGTCTTCTGTTTGTGTGTACATTTTATTGTCGAATTGAAACACGTTTTGGCCTCAGTAATTTTTATAAAGGAGTTCTATGTAAAACAAATAACAACTAAAGTTAAATAATGAAATCAGTGAGAGGATATGGGACGTTCTTTCCATTTCCTCTAAAAATAAAAGCCTCTGTATCTCGGTGACATTCCGCTTTATTTGAAATTAATTTCAGTTGATATGTAGTGGCGATGGTGGGCCACCAGAATGCGTCATAAACTCTTTTCCGAAAAGAACAAGTATCTCCGTGAAGAACTATACAGCCTATTTTCATATATCCTACTCATGTTAATTACCTCTATCAACATACAAAATTTCAGTTTGAAGGTTGTGATAGATTCGTAGTTATTGCGAGCTGTCTAAATATTTCAGATGGTCTCCAGGTTGGATTTTTTATTTATGTACTGTTGCATGAAGATTATTGTGTACATGTGGTATTCAAATTTCAATCGCATGATTAGAGCACAAGAAGTAAAAACGAGATTTAAAAAATTCACACAGCTGCCATCTTGAGATTATGGAAACAATTTAAATAAAATAGATGCCAGTGGATTAACATTTGTATAAGCATTTAACGTGCAAAGTTTCACTGCACTCGAATGGTTAAATCGCGAGAAACGTCCATTTAAATATTTACATCGCGTCGCCGCCATGTTGGATTTATGCTCACCAGGTTACTGTAAGTCCTATAGGTGAATTTATGTTCATAGCTTCTATGAACATAACAAATTTCAGCTTGATTGCTGTAAAAGATTCGTAGATATTGAGAACCATCTAAATATTTCCAATGCTCACCATTTTGGATTGTTATATGTATAGGCCATAGAGTTATGTACCATTAAAGGAAAATTATTGCGTAGGTTCATTACTCATACTTTCACTTCGATCGCATAATTACGACTCGAGAAATACAAACTTAATTTTAAAATTTCGCACAGCCTCCATCTTGAGGTTATGTAAACAATTGAACTAAATTAGATGTCAGTGCATTACAATATGTATAATTATTTACTGTACCACATTTCACTGCGCTCAGAGAGTTAAATCACGAGAAAAGTCTATTAAAATGTTTCAAATTCGCTTGGCCGCCATGTTCGTTTTTTACTTTACAGGTTTATGAAAGTTACATAGATAAACTGGTACCAGCGCTCTTTATTAACGTACAATATTTCAGGGTAATATCTGTAAGAGTTTCGGAGATATGGAATGCCAGTGAAATATTTCGCACAGCCGCCATTTTGAGGTTGTTTAAACAAGTGAACTAAATTAGACACCATTGCATTACAATGTGTATAAACATTTGCTGTACCATGTTCATTACGTTTGGATGGTTAAATCACGAGAAAAGTCTATTTAAAATTTTAAGTTCGCTTGACCGCCATGTTGGTTGTATAGTTACCAGATTTTCGAAAGTCTCATAGGCAAACTTCTACTAGTGCCCTTTATCACCGTACACAATTTCAGGGTGATATCGGTAATAGTTTCGGTGATACTGAAACCTGGTGAGGAATTTCGCACAGCCGCCATGTTGGATTGGTGAGACACAATCCAATTTTAAGGGCACGGCCGAGGTTGGCCAGAATGGTGCTTTGATCTTACCGAGTTTCATTGAAATCGCACCAGCCGTTTAGAAGTTATTAGGGGGACACACACCATCACTCACACACACGCACACACAAACACACAGACAAAAGGTGATCTCATAGGCTTTTTGTTTTTGTTTCAAAATGAAAATAGGCTAAAAATGGACGTACCCCGTTCTTTCCGTGTGGTTTTCAAATACGATTTCATTGTGTAGCATTGTACAATGTACAAAATTTAATAGAACTACCTCTCACTCTGAATAGCCTGACCGAAGAGTACAGTAAACGGTAGAAGGCCTGCAGTAATGCAAACATTTACAATTTTATTCTACCCACGTTCAATACACTCATGGAATAATGAACCTTATAAATATAGACCTACTTTCAGCAGTTGAAATTCAATATACCGTAGATGTTTGCCCGCAGTTGGAACATTTCATTTAACTGCGAGTTTGCCGAGCTTTTATGTCGACGGTTGGTGTCATTAAGGCTTTATTTTCCCGCTCGCTCGAGCCGACTGCATCGCTCACCCCAGAGCGTTTTGTTTCCTGACGGTACTCTGTGAACATTCCATTACACTTCAAAAAGTAGTTAAGTACCTCCTGCCATTTATGTGTGAATAACCTTAAATATATTTGATCACAACTGATGAGACTTGTTATATTTGATCGTCCTCTATAGCCGCGCTGGAAGTGACTTGAAAGAGAACCATGAGTGGGATGGTCTCTGTCCATACAGGTTTTGACATCGCCTCAGATTGATTTTTCCACGCTCCTATAACAAGGTAGTAAAATTGAATCCGTCATTGTTAGAAGGCACTAAGTCATTTTTGTAAGAATTGAGATAATTGACAAAAACTGTTTCTCTCACTTACTTGTAAAGCATAGTTGCTGTCACGTGTAAGTATCATTGCCCACAATAATACTGTTCTAGAGAGGTCTATTTGAATGGATTTATCCTTTTAAAAAGGGAGAAAATAGAAAAAGAAATTTCTGACTTAGTTCCCTTTAACAATAAATTAGATCTTTAAAAAGTAGTTCACTTTTATGACAAATATACAGATTTACAGATACCAGTAGAGCATATTACTATATTTTCAATGCTAGCAATACACTAGTGGGCAAATAGAAGCCAAAAAGTCTGGAACTAAGTCATCTTTAACACTGAATATTAAATTCAGCTAGTAGTGATACGGCATACTGAACGGACAGTTAGTTCCTTTTAACATAGCTAGATACGTCGACTTTCATACTATACGTAACCATGGAAATCGCAATTTCGACAAGAATTGTCTCAGTGCCTTATAACAGTGACCGATTCAATTCTAGAAAGTCAATTTATTTATAGTCATTATTTTAACTGGCGTTGTGCGGGTGTTCTTTAAAGTTGTAGTTTCCTTTAAGTGTGGACCCCTGGGTTCGATTCCCGGCTCTAACACAGAATTTAATTCTGGTCTGAGGGCTGGAAAGGGGTATACGCAGCCTCGTGAGCTAAAACTGAGAAGAAGTGAGTTCGATTCCCACCTCAGCCATCTGAAAGGTGATTTCCAAAATTTACTATTTCTACACCAGATAAATGCTACAATGGTGCCTAACTTAAGGTCATGGCCGCTTCTTATCCAAATAATAATAATATTATATCATATGGCCTCCGGTGCCGGATGCAAGCTTTGTTATTTGACGCCCAAAGAGCAGGTTGCATGTCAAATTGTGTTGTTCCTTGGATCGCTATGAAAATCAAGGAGGTTAGATATCTAAGCTCTTTGACACTATAGCACTTTGTAGTAGAGAATGAACTTTTTGTGTTGGCGGAAAATCCCGAGGTTAAAATGTCAAGGCAAACAGTGGTTGGATAGCTTAACACTAATAAACATTCCCATCAATAACCCAATATGGTGCACCATAATAAAAGGTGGAATATGCTTACCCCAAAGATACATAAGGAAATAATATAAAGAAAGGAAGAAAGATGATGATGATGATGATAATTGTTGTTTTAAGGGGCATAACATCAAGGTTATCGGCCCAACAAAAATAAAGAAAGAAAGAAAGAAAGAAAGAAAGAAAGAAAGAAAGAAAGAAATAGTTGAAATTTGCAAACCAAAACACAATGTGAAATAAACTTTAAAATGTCACCCTTCCTTGCTGATCATTGTGCACTCTTCATTTGGGAAACAGCTTGCCACGGTGGGTGAGTGGTTATAGTGTCGGACTACCAACCCCAAGATTGCAGGTTCGCCCCTGGCTATGGTAAGTGATTTTTGAAGGCGACAAAAATCACGATACTCATGTCATACGTTGTTGGCATGTTAAAGAACCCATTTGAATTCAGTAGGCCGTGTACAATGGCAAAATTAATCTCGGGAGTTTCCGCCAACACAAAGTTCCTCCTTTCTCTACTTGAAAGCGCTGTAGTGTCAAGGAGTTTAGATATCTAACCTCCTTGACCTTCATAGCGTTCAAAGGAACGACGAAATTCGACATGCAAGCTACCCTCTGGGTGTCAATTAACAAAGCTTGCACCAGGCACCCGAGGCCATACGATATTATTATTATTATTATTTGGAAAACAGTCACGTGGTCCAAATCTTCCGAAATATGTGGCGGCAATTACAAATTTGTAGACAAACCACACGTTGTATTGTGGTTTGCAGACGCCAACGAAATGGTAATGGTTCAGCTCTGTAGCAGTTCTGCCTCACTGCGGTCCTCAGACGTTAACCGAGATATAATTTGCTCCGTGGCAGCACTGGAGATTATATTAACATGTCAAATAGGATCCACCAGTGATAAATGTATTGTAAAGATCATAATACTACACCAGAGATGTTGAGAACAGAAAACCATGAAGCTGTAGTGCCGATATAACATTTTACAAGAATGCTTGGAATATTCAATGATGGAATAGACCTCTAGTTTGAGGTTTAACTATTGCGAAAGAATGGAATATGTGAAAGTCACTTATAAGTTCTATTATCTGTGATGATATATTATCTGGTTTAGCAATATTTCAACTTACTTGAGGTTAAACTATACGTTTGTTACTTTTAGCCTACTTTCGATTTTTTGCAAAAAATGAAAGTAGACTTATGAGATCAACACAGGGCGAAAAATTGTGTGTCTGTCTGTGTGTCTGTGTGTGTGTGTGTGTGTGTGTGAGTGTGTGTACTCTGAATGTCTGTCCCCCCTATCAATTCGAACACGGTGAATCCGTATTGAACGAAATTTAGAGCAGAGGTAGCACTAGCAAAGGGCACCTCAGTGTCATGTTTTATATCGCCGCCATCTTGACGGAAACGTAATGGCGGCCACCCAAATGTTAAAAACTTAAATCAAATTACGACCAAACGAATCATCTGATCTCTACCAATTTTTGCAACATTATACCTTTTTATATTAAATATTTTTTGACCAACCTACAAGGTCATCAGTCAAATAATTTGCGGATGGCGGCCATGTTTGTGTGCTAATCGATTCCCCTTATCTATTCAAACACGGTGAAACCAAATTGAAAGAAATTTGGTACAGAGGTAGCACCAGCAAAGGCCACCTCAGTGTTATGTTTTATATCGCCGCCATCTTGACGAAAACGTAATGGCGACCACCCAAATGTTGAAAGCATAAATCAAATTACGACCAAAGAATAATCTGATCTCTACCAAATTTTGCAACAACATACCTTTTTGTGGGAAGCATCTTTTGACTGAAATACAAGGTCACCAGACCAATAGTTTGCAGATAACAGCAATGTATATGTGGAAATCGATTGATCATATCAATTCAAACACGGTGAAACGGAATTGAATGAAATTTTGTACAGAGGTAGCACTAGCAAAGGGCACCTCATATTCATGTTTAATATCCGTATAACACGTTGTGTTTTAACAAGCTTCCTCAACCAACATTCAATTAAACTCCTTGAAAAGGACAAAGAGTTATAACAATAACCATGTACTTAGTAGAAAGTAGGCTATATTTTCTTTACTGAACATCTTGTTGTTTCTCTAATTTTAATGTTTATATATTAATTTTTAATTTTTAATTATGTTTTTATAGATTTAATTTTGATTAATTAATTAATTAATTTCGGATTGATTTTTACAATTAATTTCCTATTCTTAAAAAAATATGTTTATTGTTTTGAGTTTAATATTCCTTTTATTATTGTAATTTTATTTTTATGATATTTATATATATATTTATATTTTATTTTTACACTTTAATATTGTTAATGCTTTTAGTTTTAATTTTTGTAAATTTTATCCAGCACATTTCGTCAAGTAGATACCTGTAGACTATTTGATTTTTAGAAATACTAGCACTTCGGTATGAAAACTCGACGATGTTTGGCTGAAAGATTCAACAATCAGCATCTTTGAAAGCATAAACAGTCCTTATGACAGGTGGTTAATATAGACACCACTATCCCATAGAGGGTTAATGTATGACTTCAGCTGAAAATCAAAAAAAAAAAAAAGCCTTTACGAAAATTGTTCCAACCATCGCAAGTTTCTGGCCACTGGATTTAGCCGAGGATGTGGCTGGAGCTAGTTAGTCCGTGATGCAGGAAAATCTCGTTATATCGGGCTCAACCCAATTCCAATCCACATTATTAACGTCAGGGGAGCGTGATATGATGCTCATCATTACTACTGGGGCGATTAGCTCGCCCTTGCCTCGGACACATCGAACTGAGGGTCTGCATTCTGTTATGACGGGGTTTGGGATACTGGGTGTTACACAAGTTACACATCAGCTGCGTGGTAACTATTCTCTTAGTTGGTTGGTTCCTCAGTTTACGGGCTGCGACAACGCGGCCATGTAGCCCCGTGTACTTTGAGTGTGTGTAGAATCTGTCTGATAACCGGAGTCAATTATGATGGCTGCATTAGTGTGTGTTATCTGCGATTCAGGTAGAATAACTGCAGACGATCAATTGTTCAAGTAGTTCCTACTTTTTCTCCCAAATGCTACCGTCCACGACACCTAGCTGCGGTCTTGGCTACTACTGCAAATGCCATCGCAGCCAGAACCTGGCCGCGGACGTTGGAACTAATATAGCGTTATCAAACTCACCCACAAATTTTAGCTTCCCCAAGTGTAGTTAGTGGAAGGTTCTTTTTCATGGCATAAATTTATGACATGGGACCGCCGCGCCGGCTTTACTTCCCCTCCAAAGGAAGGCATTCTGAGGGATTTTTAACGCTCTTAAAAAATCAGACGACTTCGGCCGGGTTTGAGGCCGCGATTTTGGGCATAGAAGCTCAGAATGCTACCAACTAGCCAACAAAGTCGCCAAACAGCAACTAAATCATCAATTATTATGATGTTTGATTTCTATTGAGAAATCCCTACATTTTAATGTGGTGCATTAATGAGTGCAAAGAATGGTTCGAAAAAGACAAATATCTTGCACTAAATTCCCATGCGCTTAAATAAAATATAGGGGGCCGGGTGGTGCAGCGATCAAGCTCTCACCAAGGTAGACCGGGTTCGATTCCCGGCCAATGCATGTGAGATTTTTCGAAGTGAAATGCCATGTCCTGTGGTTCGAATTCCACGTAAGATAAAGGTCCAGTGGCTTATGATCGCGAGATTAACGGCACGTTAAACTATAAGCTTTCTTCCTTTTTAGTAAAATATAATTCTAACGTAAAGCAAATAAAGCCCTCGAAGCTTATCCCAGTTTATACCACCTTAGACTTCATGTTTATTGGCTTAAAAGGAATGCGTCTTTAAAATATTCATATCCAACTTTCTTCCCTCCATGAGCATTGAATTTTTTAATGAAGCTCTTCATTCTTTCCGTAGCCTCATTAATCCAACTAGCAGAGGATTTAGCCCTGCTCTCTAAAATCATTTCTCCTATTCTACCCCAAAGAGGCTTTAAAATGTTAACCTCTTTCCCCGAGTGACACTAAACCTGAAGAATTGTTACCAGAATAGTTTTCACCATTACACTGACATTTATTTAAATTGTTGTAGGTTGTTGTTTTTCGGCCCCCTCATATTTAATAGGATACGTGCAGGATAATTCATTGTTTATTTTCTAAATTATCCGTAATTCAGACGATATTCGAGTTGGAATGTTTAATCATTGCACACTCATTTTAAGAACTTTGTTATTTGCTAATAAATTAACCAGTTAATTTAAATTGAATGTTTTTGATTATTTTTTTTTTCAAAATTGAATTTTGGTTTGATACCGGTAGATGTTCCTTTTATTTAGTTACGATGAAGTCCTGTACCTTGTAATTCTTCTTAGGGATTTCTAACACCTTACTAATATAATCCCTTCAGGCGTTTACAATTTCATACATATTTAGATTTCTTCTTAATAATTGAACTTTCGAATTTGAAATATTCACAAAATTACATACATATGGGTTAGAATGATTGATCGCTGCACAGTATTTTTTTAAACGTGGGTATTTAAAATTTCCACTCGACCTAACAGCCCCAAAGCTATATAATGGACACATATGACACTCACAAATCCATATTCTAATAATACCTATTATAATAACGATTCAAAACACTCAATCTGAAACGAATTATTTACATAATATATGCGGTAACGCTCATCTTTCTGACAGCTTAAAATATCAATCAATTTCACCACTAACTCCGGTCTATATTCAGTTCACGAAAGTCAAATCTGGATACATAATCCGTGCAGTGAAGCCTAGATAATAATGCTCATGTCCTCCTCAGATCTTTCCACAGAATAAAATAATAGTAATAACTCTACATGTTGTTCCTTTAATTACCATTGTTGTTATTACTGTTACTGTTCTATTGAAACAAACATGCCATCATGAATAGAATACTTGAGCTCCTATCAGCTGTTTACATCGTCTGAATCATCTTACGCGTCTTTATTGCAAAATACCTCTCAAAACTCCCTAAACAGACTTCTTCATACACAAAACTGTTCCATAAACTACGTATTACTCCCTCAAAAGCATCAACATTACTTTATCATCATATTTATCTGTAGACTAACCTTTCTATATCATAAATGAACAATGTTAACAACACGCTGTCATTATCAACGCACAAAATGAACTATTGACTCAATGAACTGGAATACAATCTCGTGAGTTTCATTATCACACAATAAACTCGTGAGTTTGCCTATGTTCCCTAAATACGTAAAAAGATCTTGTATAACAACATCTTTCCACACTTCAAAAATGCTTATTCAGCCTTCCACTATTTAATCTGCTCAATTACAGCTCAATTACTTATTTCATTACGACTTCGCAAAAATGTATTTCAATGCGACTTCAATAAATATAAATATCTCTCAACAGCTTATCTCTCAAATACATAAAATGCATAAATTACGACTGAATGCTCCAAAGACATTATCCAATATTACTTTTTTCATAATGGTATCATGTTATATTTAAAATGAATTGCATAAATCCTTCCAAGCAAGTTCATAAAATTTTGTGCAGCATCTGTTATTTGTCATACCACGTCCAATACGTCTTGTATTTAAATGGACCATAATTCCGAATGTCTTTCCTCAAATTATTAAAATATGTACCAACCAACGTTGTTTAACTGATCTGTGCAAGATCAGCGATCATATCTATCCTACTTGAAATCGAATATAATAAAAATTAATATTACAGAAACATTTTAAAATCGGTCAGCGACCTCAAATCCTTAAATAATCTAAATAGATGGCGTAGTCGGTAGGATGCTGAGCTTCTATGCCCAAGATAGCGGGTTCAAACCCGGCCGAAGCCGTCGGATTTTTAAGAGCGTTAAAAATCCCTCAGTATGTCTTCCTTCGGAGGGGAAGTAAAGCCGGCAGTCCCATGTCATAGATTTATGGCATGTTAAAGAACCTTCCACTAATTGCACCTGTGTGAAGCTAAATTGGATAGGTTAAGAATGTAAACAACGCTCTTAGGTTTCTACGTTCCTTGCCAAGAGCCGACTGCGGTGGCGTCTAGTAGCTAAGTTCTGAACTTGGCCTAGTAGTCGTTGATGGTTGCCCTCGGCGGAAAAAGTAGGAACTATTTTAAAAATTCTAAGTTGCAGTACTTATATTAAAAAACAGATAACACACACTAATAAATTCATCACAATTAACACCGGTTATCAGACAGATTCTACACACACCCAAAGTACACGGGGCTACATGACCGCGATGTCGCAGCCCTTAAACTTAAGAACCAACCAACCAATCTAAATAGAAACGGCAAATTCCAAAATGGAAGAAAAACACTAAAGATCCTAACATGCAAAGATAAAATACCTAAAATAATTTGTTGAAATGCTTACTTTAAATAAGATCGTAAGCTAACTCATTACGAAATTCTAAGTGATGAAATTCTTTTCTACCTTGTGTCGGATTATAGTTGTCTCGTGGAGGTTTGTCTTGCGCTGTATTCCATAACCAAGGTCTCCTCTCATACCTCTTTTAAGCGGTAATCCTGGATCAGCTTCCCTCGTACCGAACCAAGGAATTTCACCCCTCTCGTACAGGACAGTACGCCGAACATTATCGTGTAGAAGCCCCTCACAGCTCCCTGATATTCGCCTCTCCAAACAGGATCTACTCGATCTGGAATCGAACTGGGTTTGCCCTAGTTCTGGAATATTCTTCATTTCTTGATGGAGTCGAACTAGGTTTGCACTAGATCTAGCATCTTTTTCATTCTTGATGGTAGTTGAATCGTAGAATTTCATTATCATAGTCTATTCATTCGCTATCATCTTCGATCATTGGTTTGCCATAATTTTGAATGTTGTGTCGAAAATGTTGACTTCTTTCGTTGGCATTAAGTCACTTCAAATATCTTCATCATCCTGCAGCTCATGTTTCCACCATGGTAATTAGTATGATATCATCTCCTCGTTGATAAAGTTTAAAATCATCTCTCCCAATTTCAAAGTGTTAATCATGGTGAGAATTGAAATAACGTTTGGAATATGTAAATATGCAGAATATTCCACATAGCTTTGCTTTAGAACGTTCAGTAGAAATACTAAAATTCACACTATTCTGACACAGTTTATAATATTAAAAGTTCATTCTGTAATAGTGTAGTTGTAAGCTAGCGGACTAGTGCGAGAACTCTCGCATATTCTAATGGATTGTGTGCGCTCCATGTGTACAGACTACCCACCTGGCACTTGTGCTATGCGGGCTATACGTGCGACGGTTCTGCCAGGTGCTATCGTCTTATTTATTTGTTTAATAGCACTTTATAAACAAATTAATATATTTCCGTTGACTTTTCAAGAAATACAAAAATTTTCCTGTACTACTGACAGGATTTGGAGGATTTTGGAATAAACCACACCTTTTAACTCCCCCTGGTTTGGGAGCTTGAGTTTTGTGAATCATAGGCCTACACCTTAGCATATTATATAATAAGATGTTTATGGCGCTCCTCGTAGATAATATTTTTGAAATTCACTACTAATTACCAGTGACCTGCTCCTAAACTCTTATAAGTATCTTCAACAATATTCTGACAACTCTTAGTCCACTCGTAACTAGTGCGGTAATTGGCTAACCGCCGATATCGCCGCCTCACTTGCCGGTAACCGTATTACATTACGTTCGCACTAGAGCAACACGTCTGAACACCTCGGCTGTCACAAATTAAGAAGTCTCAAGTCCCCCACACGATCACCCTCTTTACGATCAAATTTAGCGTCTCATAAAGAAACTGGCGGTCAATCTTGGTGGCAGCAGTAAATCACAATTTACTAGTTATCTGAGTGTTCTCTCTCTTTACAAAAATGCTGGGACATTCTAAAATACCATTCTATATCATTCTATCAATTAAAATTTCTTATACTTATCGTCCTAATTGTTCATGAGCAGCTTCATATCTTCATTAAATCCATTTATTTCATTATCTGTAACCCCTTAGTGGTTTAATTGGCTTATTCCCTACCCCCCACTGGATCACAATTTCGCACGGGCGATCCACGCTATTATGTTGTTGCGGGCTAGGTTGCTCTCTCCTGCTAGCGAGCCTTTGTTCGCATGTCGGCGCATGCTCCTTGTTCTTTGAGAACGAGTTTCTGCCGCCTCGACTAGTCTTTAAATGAATGAAATATTCTGATTGGCCACGGCAAATCTTTTGCCTACAACTCCCCTCACCTACACTTACAGTATGCACGTGTAAGCTAAATGTGGTTTCTTTGCAAACTATAGACTCTGCATTTTAACATTATATTCCAATGCTAATCTCATCATAAAACTTCACCAAACAAAGTTGGGTACACTGTTTATACAATTGTGGCAAAACTTATTCAGTATCTCTAAATCTCGACTGTATCAAAACAATATTTCCTCTGTATTCGCCATGCTTGACCAACAGGGAATGCACTCCACAGCCTTATTCAATATTCCTAAGAGTGGTACAAAAATGCCTTACTAAACAGACGTAAAGAATTCACCGAATATGAAAAGTAAGAATGCGTGAAAAATGGGGCGTGCCATTTAAATTGTTATTTGCGCTTAGGTTCTGAATTCAACTAAGATAATAAGCTATCAATTTGAACACGGGGTACACTGAAGGAGCCTCCCCGAAAATTGTTAATATTTGCTAGATAAGCACAAATTATGAATACTACAATCGGGCGTACCCTGGGCAACGGTGGCCATAGGCCAGCGGCTTATCCTTCAACCACCGGGAGATATTACATTTTCGACCAGTCTTTTTCAAGACTTTCAATAACTTCAATAAACATCGAAGGCTTAGCAGAGATAAACCACTCTTACTGGCTGACATGTGCAACCGACTAAAGATCGACATCCTAGTGATGCAAGAAACTCACAGAGGGATCGACAACAACAGGCCCAAAATAGAAGGAATGCGACTGGTTGTCGAACGACCCCATGAACAATACGGCAGTGCTGTTTTTGTCAGACCAGAGATTAATATCAAGTCATCTCAAATGACGTTCAGGAACAATATAGAAATCTTGACTGTAGAATTGGAATCCTGCTCTGTAACATCCATTTACAAACCACCCAATGAACTCTTCTTCTTTGAAAGGCCAAGTAACTTTGACAAGCAGAATATCAAAATTGTCCTGGGGGATTTTAATTGTAAGAGCATCAGTTGGGGATATAATATCACAGACAAGAATGGGGAGGAACTCGAGCAATGGGCAGAGAGGGAAGGATTGAGATTGATTCACAACCCCAGACTGAGACCATCTTTCAACAGCGGTAGATGGCATAGAGGTTACAACCCTGACAACATTTTCATAAGTGAGCAAGTGATAAAACATGTAGTTAAAGCGGTAGAGGAACCCATCCCTAGGACACAACATAGCCCAATCACATGTTCAGTTCGAGGAGTGGTCAGCCCTGAGGAAGTCCCTTTTAAACGACGTTTCAATTTTAAAAAGGCAAACTGGGAGGGGTTTTCCATTGAGCTGGATGAGGAACTGTCCAATTCACAACCAGAGCCAAGTCATTATGAAGACTTTGTTGACCTTGTGAAGAAGATCTCTCGTAGACATATTCCCCGAGGCTGCCGTACCCAGTTCATTTCTGGCCTCAATGCTGATTCTAAGGATCTGTTAAAAGAATATCAGGAGAAATACGAGACAGACCCTTTTGCAGATGACACCATTCAGACGGGTGAAGAACTCATGAGGAGCATCGCTGACGTTAGAAAGTAAAGATGGATGAACTTACTAGCAAACCTTGACATGGCCCAGAACAGTAGAAGAGCATGGAAGCTGGTCAAAAACTTGAGCAACGACCCTAAGAGTCCACCAGTGGATCTCACCAAGGTTACACAAAATCAAATAGCTCATCAGCTGCTCCGTAACGGGAAAACCATCACGAAGACTCAGCCTGTGAAGCTGAAGCCTAGTGAAGATGAGAATAATTTTCTCGGTCGTCCTTTCACATCAGCAGAATTAGAACATGCCATCAAGCTGATGAAAGTCAACAAAGCTGCGGGCCCGGATGACATCAGGACAGAACAAATCAAGAACTTTGGACCAGGAACAATCCAGTGGCTGGTGAATATGATGAATAGATGTATCGAGACCCTGCACGTACCAAAGCTATGGAGGAAAGCTCATGTGGTCGCACTGCTAAAACCAGGCAAGGAACCAACGGATGCAAAGAACTTCCGTCCTGTATCTCTTCTTTGCCACCTATACAAGGCATTTGAAAGGTTGATCCTTGAAAGAATTGCAACATTCATTGATAACCGGCTAATTCAAGATCAAGCTGGATTTAGGCCAGGGAAATCATGTTCCAGCCAAATTCTGAACCTGACACAGCATATCGAGGATGGCTATGAGAATAAACTTATCACTGGTGTCGCCTTTATAGATCTCAGTGCTGCATATGATACAGTGAACCATAAGAAGCTCATAGCCAAGCTGTACAACATCACTAAGGACATGAATCTAACAAATGTCATACGTGGGATGCTCCAGAACAGAAGGTTCTATGTTACACTTCAAGGGAATAAAAGTCGATGGAGGAACCAGAAAAACGGGTTACCTCAAGGCAGTGTGTTATCCCCATTACTATTCAACATTTATACAAATGACCAGCCAGAATATTTAGAGGCCAGGCGATTTATTTTTGCGGATGACACCGCTTTTGCTGTACAGGGTAGGAGCTTTGAGGAGGTGGAGGGAAAACTGTCCAATGCTCTTGAGAGATTAGACAATTATTACACCCAGAATCACCTGAAACCTAACCCTGGAAAGACACAAGTATGCGCATTTCATCTTCGCAACAAAGAGGCCCGGAGAAAGTTGAATGTTGTCTGGAAAGGAGTGACACTCGAAAGCTGTGAAAAGCCTCGATATTTGGGAATCAAGCTTGATCGTACCCTCAGCTTCAGGAAACATTGTAGAGAATTGAAGTGCAAGATCAGCTCAAGAAATAGCATAATGTGGAAGTTGATAGGTTCAACATGGGGAGCGAAACCTCAGGTTCTACGTTCAACAGCATTGGGAATTTGCTTTGCAGCAGGAGAGTACGGGTCATCAGTGTGGGGAGCATCTGTCCATACCAAGCAAGTGGACATAGCTCTTAACGAGTCCACACGTATTGTCACTGGATGTCTGAGACCTACTCCAGTGCAGAAAATCAACCCTCTCGCTGGCACTGCACCTCCAGTTATTCGACGCAGGGTGGCAGCAGAGAAAGAGAGACAAAAGCTTGAAACAGATCCCAGACATTCTATGTTCAACCACAAGGTGACCACTCCTCGCCTAAGATCCAGGAAGAGTTTTATTAAGAGAACAGTACCCGTCCATACCAAGCCAGACGTCCGGCGTGTGTCACTCTGGAAACAAATAGTACCAGAGGGGTTTACCCCTAAAGAAGAACTGAGCAGTGGTAGTCATTTGCCTTATACCACCTGGAGGTCCTTAAACCGGATGAGAACAGGAGTGCCTAAGTGTCGTAGCAACCTTGTGAAGTGGGGATATGCAGAAGATCCACGATGTGCCTGTAGAGAAATCCAGACTCCACAACACCTGCTCACGTGCAAAGATCTTAATGAAACCTGCAGCCAGGAAGACCTTGTGTTGGCCACAGACCGAGGGATAAGAGCTGCAGAGTTCTGGAAAGGAAGAATTTAGTGTGTCTCCCGGACACGGAAAGTAAAGTAAGTAATTTGAACACATTTTTTTTTTTTTTTCAAGGTTAGGTTGCTGAGCATCATTAGCATTATGTTTTGTGTTCCAACTACATTTAAATTTTGTCATCCTTGTTTTGTAGGTAACTTTACGTTTTCCTATTACATATATTAGGGGTTGATAAATGCAATTATGACACTTAAAACCACACACTTGGGAAAATAAATTTTGCCAAAATCAAAACTAGGGTTATAATTATACCCTATAAACAAATGATTTCCCCTCTAAAAACAACCGAGAGCAGCTTCCGTTGATTAGGGAGCACCAACATGCAGCTTAATGAAATATTTTTCAAATGATAGTTTTTTTACGGGAATAAATGACTGTCAAATTACGATGAACCTCAGAAGAGGGGGTTCTCAGGAATTTGTTTGTCGTTTTGTTGTTGTTGTTGTTGTTATTGTTGTTGTTATTGATGATATCTTTAGGGGATTTGCGACATAGTGGAAGTAGATTTTCGTCGTTTCCAATTTCTTCTGCAAACCTTCCGCCAATATAATTATAAATACACACATTACTACAGCCATAACAAAGACACAGGTTATCAATCGGATTACAGGTACACCCAAATACAAAGGGCTACATGTCCACAATAATCCTAAGCCCCTAAATGAACAAAAAGCAAGAATATATTTTGTGGGAAAAAAATACTGATGTTTTTTATGTATTGTGTACTGTATATCATTTCTCATCTATATATTTAAAACAGTAAGGTGATTTTTGTTACCACGAGATTGAGAGAACGACTGAACCGATTTACTTCGTAGAGCACTCTAACGAAAGCTCTTGGCCTCTAGATTTGCAGAGTGTCTCTAAAATAAACAAATATATTACGGTATATTTTTGAATTAATATAGAAAATAGCAGAATTCTTTCCCCTCACGCATGCGCACAATCCGCCTGGGATCATGACAAAATGGCGGTGAGAAGTCCATTAAAATGTAAGTTATTTAATAAGCTTCCATGTAATTGAAATCATACATTGACCAAGTTCTGACAATAAAATATAATAACAGTATGAACGTATACGAATGTGCAACATTGATTTATTTGGATAATGAAATGGATTATTTCCTTCAGACAGCGGCTTTTGAAGATAATGAACGGCTGCGTCTGCTGCTAAACAAGAGTGCTCGACTAGCTATGTGGTTAAGGCGACTGACTGTGGTTCCGAGGTTCACCGGTTCGATCCCAGCCCTCGCCAATTTTTTTTTTTTTTTTACCACTGAAATATTGTTTAATCAAGGAGTATTAGTACGGTTTTATGTCTGTTAAAGATACATATTTCTACATTCCCTCTCAATACGTTTTATTTCCGTTTTACCATTGCATTACAGCATGTGATCAAAAGAGCAAACTGTTGTCCTCAGTACGCCGTTTAAATATCTCCAATCAGTTCCTCTAACTGACAACATATGGCAGTACATCGCCCATATAGTTCCAATAACTGACAGCAGATGGCAGCACCATTGCATCGATATATTTAAAACACAAGACATGGCACGTTTTCACGTGATGGAGAATTATAAAGGAGGGGAATATTTAAGAAGGGAAATTTTGAGGAACATTAACCGACAGTTGAATGTGTAGGCTATGTTGTTTATGTATCTTAATATTGCAATTTCTTCCCAATGCTTCGGTGGTCAAGTTATTAGCGTCCTAGACTAAAAGTTATAATTATGCATCGTCGATATACTCTTAAATTATTAAAGAAAAAAGTAGTTTTCCAGGCACTCGCGCGTGTCCACAATTGCTTTCGCCATGAGAGACACTTGGCAAACATAATTCGTTTGAAGGGCTCCGACATCGTGGTCACTCAGCCCCGTGTACTTCGGTGTGCATGTGTGAAATTTTCTCTCATAACCTGTGTTATTGTGATGGCTGCATTACTGTGTGTATTTGTAATTAAGGTGGTAAATGGCAAGGAGACGGCCAAGGCCTTAAGTTAGGAACCATTCCGGTATTTGCCTTAAGTGGAAGTGGGAAACCACGGAAAACCACATCCAAGATTGTCGAGCTGAGAATTAAACCTTCCTCTTCTTAGTAATACCTCAAGAGACTGAATGTGCCCCGTTTTTGCCCTCAGACCAGAATTAAATTTCTTGGCAGAGCAGGAAATGTAACTTAACCCGGGTGTCCGGGGCGATAGACAAGAATAGGTGGGCCTCCATGTGTTAATACGATTTTTGACATGCACGGGACATAGAATTCAAAAACTGCCTCCATTAGGGTGACTGCCGAAGTGAGTATTGAGTATAGGCCTATGGTCGTTCCAGTAGTTGGCGAAGTGATTCTATGTTCCCCTGCAAAATGTACTGCCATAACCTATAACAGGTGATGGAAATTGCTTATTTAGAGCAGTTTCGTACTGTTTATAACAAAATGAAGAACGTCATTCTGAGCTGCGTTTTCAAGCTATTGCAAAAAACTTCGCTGGCTGGAACAATTATAAGGAATTTATTAGAAGCGATCAGTCTCATCGCATTCTCCTCACCAACCAACTTGAGTATGAAAGTCTCTGGACGGTAATGTTGAACTTCATTGTATCAGACAATTGTTTAATGATTATTTGTTTAGAGTACTGAGTCTAACTACGCAGTTGATTTCGGCAATGGAAGCATTATTTGCCATTTAATATTTAGCGGCTCCGTTATTGCAGGACACTATAGTGTTATCGAATAATACGAAGCCACATTTAAAATCCAATATAAATAGGCCATTTCAGAAACAATTCCAGATAGTATGCAATACAGTGTACTGTAAGGTCTTTGACGATCAAATGTAAACATTGTTCTACATTGTATGTCTCTTGCGTAAAATCTATGCGTGGTTACTTTGGTCTTTACTGTTGTGAGGGTAAAATTGATCTGCTGGAATATAACATATTTGCCAAGCTGCAACAATGTATATTAATTTAAAAGTCATTGAACTTATAACCAGTAGTTAAAACACATACATCAGCGTTAACAGATTGGATACTGAAGATGAAAGCCAGCTACTTCATTTCCCTATTATTGAATTTTTCAATTCCTTGGAATTAAGTGATTCGCCTCCACATACTCCGAACGTTTGAGCCATAGTTATGCTCCTTAGAAATCTGAACGTTTCCCAAGGACTCATATATGGTAATATATTAATTGTAAGAAATATATAAGAAATTGCTTGGATTCGGATATAATAGGTGCAGTAATATTAGGCAGAGAGCTCAAATCCTACGACTTGATTTATCACCTTCCGATAAAACACTTGCAGGTACAGTACATTTTATTTTAATAGGCAACAATGTCCTATTCGCTCGGCCTACCTTATCACAATCTATCAAGCTCAACTCTTGAACGTATTGGGCTATTTACCTCATCACGTTTTAAGTCATGACCAGCAGGATAGTGAAGGTACAAAAAAGGTCCTGTATGGGATGGTAAAGAATAAGAGGCGGTAGGATCCTGCGGATTATGTTAGAATGGTGAACAAAAGGGGACAAGAGATAGAGAACAGGGAAGAACTGAAGAAAATGTGGAAAGAATATTTTGAAGAACTCCTGAACCCAAATGGAAACCACGGCGTGGAGGAAGAAATCGGGGAAGAGGTACAGTAGATGAACTGCAAACAGAAAAGGACTTAACATGGAAAGAAGTGGAAGATACAGTGAGGAAGATGAAAGGAGGGAAGGCATCGGGTGTGGATGAGGTAAGTGTGGAGATGGTGAGAGCAGCAGGAGAGGTGGGGATACAATGGTTGTACCGAGTGATGAAGACGGCATGGAAGGAAAGGAAGACCCCATAGGACTGGAAAAAGGGAATAATTGTCCCGATCTGCAAGAAAGGTAGTAGAACAGAATGCAGAAACTATCGGGGAATAACACTGATGAGTCATTGTGCAAAGATGTTTGAGAAAGTTTTGGAAAGGAGAATTAGGACAAGGATAGAAGGAGGGATGAGGGAAGAACAACATGGCTTCAGAGCAGGAAGGTCCACAGTGGATTTGATTTTTGCTGTAAGGCAGTTACAAGAACAGCACTATGAGTATGGAACAGATCTACTGATGGCCTTCCTGGACATTGAGAAAGCATATGGCAGTGTATGCAGAAACAAAGTATGGAAGTCCCTGGAGGATAGAGGAATAGAAAAATGGACTATAAGGAGGATAAAGGAGATGTACAAGGGAAACGTGAGCTGTGTGAAAGTGGGAGGAGAGAGATCGGACTGGTTGGAACAGAGAAACGGCCTGAAACAAGGAAGTGCACTGTCACCGTTACTTTTCATTGTGGTGATGGATGACATAATGACCCGAGTGCCACAAGTAATTGGGGAAGGAATGGTGCTTGCAGATGATTTGATGATTTGGGGAAACAAGGAGGAGGAGGTACAGGAAAAGTTGGACGTGTGGGAAGGAGTGATACAAGGTTATGGGATGAAATTTAGCATAAATAAGAGTGAGATGGTGATCACAACAAGGAATAAGGAAAGAACCACAACAGGAATAACAATTGGTGGGGAATAGCTGAAGAAAGTGGAGAGTTTCAAGTATCTGGGAAGCCTGATACAAGAGAATGGAAGAAACGATAGAGAAATAAATGAACGGGGGAGACAGGCAGAAGCATTCCGGAGGAGTGTAAGAAGCATATTATGGAGCAAGGATGTCCCTCAGAACAGCAAAAAGATCATATATCGGACGTACTATGTCCCTATCCTGACGTATGCCTCGGAGACCTGGGTTATGAAAGGAAGGGAGAAGAGCAAAATACAGGCCAGTGAGATGAGGTTCTTGAGAAGCAGTATTGGAGCTACAAAGAGGGACAGAATAAGAAATGAGAGGACCAGAGAATTAATGAAGGAGGAACCTTTACAGGATGGTATAGAGAAATCTAGACTTAGATGGTATGGACATGTAAAACGAATGGGGGAGAAGAGGATACCCAGGAGGATACACGAGACGAAGTGGGAAGGAAAGAGACCAAGAGGGAGACCGAGAGACAGGTGGCTGAAGGGGGTGGAAGAAAGCGTGAAGAAGAGAGGAGAAGACTGGACAAGGGTGGAGGCTGAGAGATGGTGGGAAGACAGAAGACGTAGGAGAGGCTTGTGTTCCAAGCAGACCCGGCCAGTGGCTGGAAACTGTGCAAGATGATGATGACCTGATCACGTTTTCAGTCATGACCAGCAATATGTTGCAATGCTGAGAGTGCTATCTTTTGACGCCCTTAAAGTTGCAATAGTGCTAAAAAGTAATCGTACAAAGAATGTAACTTATATAAGAAGCTTCTTCAGTAAATTTGTTTTCCATTGTCCGTCATGTTTTGACGGGTTTCATCTAGTTTTTATTTAAAAATGTTATTTTATTAAAAATTGAAATAGTACATTATGCAACGAGCCTATAATGGCTATAATTAAGACACGAGTATTTTTATAAAACGAGCGTATGCGAGTTTTATAATTTCCATACGAGTGTCTTAATTACCATTATAGGCGAGTTGCATACGACTGTTTATGTTCGACGATAATTATAACTTTATTATATGTTTTATCATACATATTCATAAATATCTGTTGAGAGTCAGGTACTTGAATTTTGTGATCGCAGAGCGAGCGTTGGGTGTTATATCTCTGTCTTTCACGATCTCTGGACAACCAACGCATGCGCTCGGTGTGCTTGCAATGCCATATGCAGGCCATATGTTTACATCTGCCGCCCTTCAGTAATATTGTCACTGGAGTTGTTTGAAGACAATGAATGCGCTGTGTAGAAATTATATTAAGGTACAGTGATATTTGTTGTCTCAAATTCGCCAGTTTATTTACGCGAACATATGGACGGTGCGTATTCCATGTCGGTAATTTATTATAGTTCGATGTTGTGTTTATGTCCGACATGTTGGATTTTGAGCGCACGCGTGAAGGTATCGTTACCTAATTGGTCAATGAACGAGCTCTGATTGCCTGGAGAAACTGTATCATAATGAAAAAGAGTGTTATAATGACCATAATTATGATACAGTTTTCTGACACATAATAGTGAGGGTCGAACATAATAGTACATTATGCAACGAGCCTATAATGGCTATAATTAAGACACGAGTATCTTTATAAAACGAGCGTATGCGAGTTTTATAATTTCCATACGAGTGTCTTAATTATCATTATAGGCGAGTTTCATACGACTGTTTATGTTCGACGATAATTATAACTTTATTATATGTTTTAACATAAATATTCATAAATATCTGTGGGATTCAGTTAATTCAGTTATTAGTGAGCTTTGGTGACTGAACAGAGCGCATGCGTGGTCAAGGCACTACGGAAGCAGAGACCATTCACTTTGCTTGACAACACAGAAATATGTTGGATTTTGAGCGCATGCGCGAAGGTATCCTTACCTAATTGGTCACACAACTGTTTCTTGAGTTCTGATTGGTGGGAGAAACTGTTTTATAATGAAAAAGAGTGTTATAATGAGCCTCATTGTGATACAGTTTTCCGACACATAATGTTGACATTTTGACATCGTCGAACATAAATTTCATTATAGGAGTAAGCTATTTCTTTGATAACTCTAATAGATAGGAAGTTATAAAATACAGTCAGAATTGAATCCTTAAATCAAAAAACGTACTTTTATTCATAGTAGTGCCGGTTTCGGTCGCATTGTGACCTCCCTCAGCAGATTAGATCTCAGATAAATCAAGTTCAGTTGCAAGTTTTACACTGAATTGTTTTTCAAACACGGGTTGTTATCAAAAAATATATGTAATAAATAAAAGTAGATTTCAGCCTACGTTCCTCATTTTCCCAAAACGAGGAAAAAGTAGACTTATTAGATCGATCCGGGAAAATGTTTGTCTGTCAGTATGTCTGTCTGTCGATCTGTCATTCTGTATGTCTGTGTAAGTAAGAGTAAAGATATATACCTGAATATCTCACGGCCATATTTGAAATTGACGTCAGTGCAACCAACTGCTGAAAAATCGCAGTTGAAATTTGAGCTCTATGTTGGATATCTTACAAGTTATGCATGCGAACTATTCTTAAATTGGCACACATATAGATAATAACTAAAAGCCACGGCCGCCACCTTTCCAATCCTCACTAGAATAACGAACACACACACTAATATAAGCACCACAATAACACATGTTATCAGACTAATCCACCCCACACACACACACAACCGAAAACACGGGGTTAAATTACCACGATGTCCAAGCCCAACATGAGGCAAATATGAGAAGATGTGTCTTGAATTCCGCCTCAGCTATCCTGGAAGTGGTTTCCACAGGTTTCCCACTTCAACTTCAAGTGAATGCCGGGAAGGATCTTAATGCTTCAGGCATTTTCTTTCCAATTCTAGCCTCAATTCCAAATAGACACACTACTTCAAGCATCACAATAACACTGGTGATCAGACACCTTTTACACATACACTCTAGTAGCCTACATGGTATTCAAAAACCTAAAGACTGGTTCACAATCGCCCGGGAACGAGAACTAGAACGAGAACGGGAACGAGAAGGAAGTTGAAATGCACGCTACCTTATGGGTCGGTTCACAATCAATCTCCGGGAATGATAAGCTAAAATTAGCCCTAGAAGGCTAACGGGAAACATGGTTAAGTTTCATGTTTGACGTTCTCGGAGCTTCCTGGAGCCAATCAGAAACGTTGTACCTGCACATTCCCATTACGGAAGCAGTAGCCAGCGATGTAAACATAACCTGTGAATGCACTCTCTAACCTTGCTTCACAGGTATTCTTTGTTTTTAGTCCCTCTGAAGCATTCAGTTGTGTAATTGGTATTTATTAGTGGGCGCTTGCTGATTGTTTTAATAATATTACGCTATAGATGTTCGCGCGCTCATGTACAAGTTCACGTTCCCGGGCCAATTGTGAACCGGGGCTCCGGGAAGCTTCGCGTTCTCGTTTCCGTTCTCGTTCTGGTTCTCGTTTCCGAGTCAATTGTGAACCATCCTTTAAGCTCGTGTTATTGATAATTGCGACGTTCCAACCCCTAAAGAAGACGATGAAACAAACTTAACACTCCAGTAGGCGCGCGGAGTACAGGTGTCCTCCAGTGATTTTGTTTTGTGTGGCTACAAGGGATGGCAACACTTGTGACCTTGAGCGGCTATATACCTTCCTTGCCACTCATCCTCCGCCCGTCAGTGCATCGTCAGCTTTTATGCTCGCCTATTGTCGCCGTGACCTCGTGTTTATTTGCTCTGTGCAGAAGTGGAGGACAGTTGTCCTCCGCGCGCCCACTGGCGTTACATTTTTTTTCGGATATTGCTGTGGTATTTTCATTTCATTTCATAGTTTGAAAGTCACAACGGTTTAATTGAAATAGTTTAAGTGTGAAAATAATAATGACCAGTGGAAGTGAAATCAATGGGTTGATGTTCCAGACGAATCTGAGGAAATAGAAGTGGTAAAGAAGCAGGCCCTCCTGTTTCTTTCGTCAAGCCAGAGTTCGCACATCAAGGTGGTACTTAGAACCTCAAGTTGCCCAGACATAACATTATACCAGGACCTCAATGGTCTGCGAAAAATACTGTCACTCTAGAAGCTACGTCACAGTGTAATATTGATGATGAAATGGAGAAAAAGAATAGTTGATTGTACTAACGTTCACATAACTAAAATTCGCCCTCAGTTTGTCAGAGAAAGAGATACTAGGCCCACTGTTTCCCGAGAGATTCGTGCAATGATTGGTAGACCTATATTATATCTGCGGGATTTTGAAGGCTGGAAGAAGAAACTTATTTGAAATGTGGGATAATTCACACGGCACGGGAGTAGAGGCTATTTATGTGACCTTGAGCGCAAAGAGGTATTGATTTCTTTTACTTTGTCTGAGATTTGAAAACGTACACAACAGAGATCAAAGGAAAATTGTTGACAAACTAGCTGCTTTTCGAGTAATCTTTGAAATGTTCGTGCTCAATTGCAAGAATGCATAAAAACCAACCGACTACCTTACCATAGATGAACAGTTAGATTCATTTGGAGGAAACTGTCCCTTCCGTGTGTATTTGCCTAGTAAACCTGCAAAGTATGGGATAAATATCATTTGCTATGGTTTCCAAAACAACCTTCTATGCTACAAACCTTGAAATGTATGTAGGGAAGCAACCAAGCGGCCCTTTTAGAGGAAGCACAACACGTCAGACTTGGTTTGAGATTGATGCAGCCTATTTCAGGAACCAATAGGAATATTACCTGTGACAATTGGTTCGCATCTGTGCCCTTGGCAATAGAGCTACGAGAAGAAGAAGAAAAAAACTATGATTGCTACTCTGAGAAAAAACAAAGCAGCAGTTCCCACAAACTTTCTACCTGATGAGTCAAGAGAAGTCAAAAGCAGTTTGTTTGGGTTCCAAAAAAGCTGTTTCTACATGCTTCACTAAGATGGAAAATTAGGTATATACTTTTTATTTTTTTATACTACGAAACCAATTTGCATTTTCAAACTAGAAATAATTAACAACACTTAATTTTTATAATTTTTCATTGATAACATGAAACTTATACACATTTTAGTAATATTTATAACATAACTTACCAAACTTTTACACGTTTTTGATTGATTTACCATAATTATGTATTTCTTGCTTAATATTTTTTAGCATACACTCTTTTTTATGAAAAACGTGTTTAATATATTCCTACCTAACCCAAAACAAAAAATCATAATCGCTAAATATATATTTCATAGGGTAAAATGGCAAAACAAAGTGGAGGACACCTGTCCTCCACGCGCCCACTCGCGATACGGCGAACCGCGCGCCCACTGGAGTGTTAAGGACAGATGGTTCTGAGCGTGCCAAAAAATGATGATAAAACTACCATAACATTTTTCGCTGTGTCAACCATAACAGTTGATAGAAATGCAAAACGTTTACGATGATGAGTCCAAGCACTGTTGATTCCAATGAATTGCAATTTATTGGAATAAAGCTTCTCGTTGTCTCTAAGTACTTTTTTAAAATTATGCAATAATTCAAGATCATATTGGATCATGCCATTATGATGGTAAACAATCCTTCTGATGTATTCATACCACTTCATCCAAATATTTTCCACACTTTTAATACATTCATTGCTATACGAATGTATAGAAATTTTACAATTGATACTCATTTAACCATTTACCGTTAAATTCAAGTTTTGATTACAAAATATATAACTTTTAGCAACATAATTATAATATAAAAAACACAATTTTTATGCTACATTAAAAATTCTTGGATTTCGAATAGCTAGGATTGTATTTAAATTGTATTTAAAACATATGGATACTTAAAACTTCAGCAGGAAGGTGTACCTACATAATTACATATTTCAATTAGACCCTGATAATTGCATTATTTTAAAATGTGCTCAAAGAAGATGAGAAGCCTACTTCCAATAAATTGCAATTCATTGGAATTCGCGGGGCTTGGACTCAAGATGGTAAAACGTTTTGATCATGCCAAGTAAATATGCGCTCTTTCTTTGGCCGTTTCAAGCAACTAGGTTAATCGCCAAATTGCTCCATCTTGAAAAAAAAAAACAACCTCTACCTGTAATATTATGTCAGAAACAGCGAGAAATAGTACGGTTAGTTTTAGCATCATTTCAGGGGACGTTCAGAGCCATTTGTCCTTAAATACAATCCCTCCAGCATGGGATGTTCTGCAAACAGGTGTATTCCGCTCCACCATTGCATGATTATTACACTCGCCCAAAGCCCAAGTAAATTGAGTTCTAAAAGCAAGTAGCGCTGTTCTTCTCGTCTCCCGTTAAATTAGATGACGGAACCTGAATATAAATGGACTTATCCAAGAAGCAGATACAAAGACTTGACATTTCAGAACAAGCATACAATTATTCCAATATAAAATCTACTCAATTTTTTGTGCAATATACTGTAACTGACTTAAAATAAATTTTGAAGGGATGGAATGAAGTATCTTCTACAAACATGTTATGTAAGATTGTTTTTTCTTCTACTACATGCCATAATTTATAACGGTGATATTAAAGAAAATATAAAACTTTTATTTACATTTCAGAAGAAAGACACACAACCATATTAAAGTTGATGATGAGCTGATGACGTGTAAAAACGAGAGAATTGTTTATACGAAAGGTAAGTCTATGAGATATCAAACTTTAGAATAAGATTTTTCCATAATAATGTCACTTTACATACCCAACATAATGTAGGCCTATTTGTAAATAAGAAATTCAGTTTCTATGTAAGACATTAATCTCTTATATATAATCCAAAACTGACTCATCACCGCAGGGCTCAAACCACTAGACCTAGAAAGCTGAAATTTTGCATGTTGGTTGATCCGAGTATATAAAGGCCCACTAAGAAACGGTGTTTGAAAATTCAATTTGTAAGTGACTATTTTCGGCCCTTTGGCATTGACAATCCAAAATTTAGTCATCGACGCAGGGCTCAAACCACTAGACCTAGAAAGCTGAAATTTTGCATGTTGGTTGATCCGAGTATGTAGAGGCCCACTAAGAAACGGTTTTTGAACATTCAATTTGTAAGTGACTTTTTTCGGCCCTTTGGCACTGAGCAAGGACAGTCGGTACAAAGTTCGGATTTAGCTCATTTTAAGCCACCAGATACGAGAAACAATACTCGGAGGTCCTGTAGGGACCCCGAAACACACTTTTTAAGTTCCTAAAATGAATGGTTTCGGAGATATTCCCAAATAACTGTGTTCCCTCTGAGAAACAGATCAACGTTACTATGGCAACCGCTGAAATATCGCAGACCGGGGATAGTTTTCTGGCAATATCTCGAAAACCGTTCGTTTAGGGCCTTAAAACGCTGGGTTCGGTTCCCACCTCTAACCACGAACGTTGCTCCTCGCATTGATACGCGTAAAATGAGATATATTTTATATATAGAGGTTGCTTTTGGGGCTCGGATACGATCGTGATTTTGAGTCTAATTTTATACTCTTACGGCTGGTTGTTGTAAGCGAGCTTTCAGAAGTTTACTCGAATTTACAATGTTAAGATACTTTCTATTTTGCACGGTATGCTCTCATTTTCTTTATAAATTTGTTTTTTGTTAACTGAATATTTTTGTTTGCCAATTTTGATCTACTCTTTTTCGTTTTTAACCATGATCTGCAACGTATATTCACAGTCGAATGTATCGTATTCTACCGGCTGTCACGCTAATTATTATTGTTTCTTAAATTATCTTACTGAGGAATTGGGCAATCTTATTTCAATAAAGTTGGTATTTTGTCTCTCACGGCCATTGAATCCCCGCACAAGGCACGGCTTAAACCTAGAAAAGTTGCTGAGTTGTACTAATGGACTAATGGTGCAGCGGAAAAGAGGATAATTGAAGCTTTTGAAATGTGGTGATACAGGAGAATGATGATCAGATGGGTAGATAGGGTAACAAATGAAGAGGTATTAAGACGAGTGGGAGAGGAGAGATGTTTCTGGCGACTGCTAATGAAGAGAAGAGATAGGAGGGTAGGTCACATATTATGACACCCAGGAATAACAAGCTTACTGTCGACCCAAATATTATGTGCACTCGAGTTTGAAGGTTGTTTATGAAGTAACCAATAGACCTTCATAAAATCCAATGACATCATCATTTTCGTCGTTCGATTTTACGTTAGTTCATGTAGGTTTGGAATTTTTAATTTATATTTTAATATTTTTTTATCGCAGTTGAAGCACAAAAAGTGCCCGTTTTTAAGCGTGTTTCAACCATGCGTCACATTTAAGAATTATTATCTCACAAACCCGTCATAAGATCGAATCCAAATTTTAACACAATATACATTGGAATGTTGTATAACGGGTTTATTAATTTCAAAATTTTGTGTGTTCAAGAACGAATGATGTTATCATTTTTGTAAGGTAACTCTTTCTCGACTCGGGGTCGTTGGAAAATGTAGTTCTTGGTTGCGTTGTAATCCTTATACATCAAAACGTTATGCTGTATGACTGTGAAATAGGTAAATTAATTCACTTATTTTATATCGGTTTGTATTTGTACGGAGAATTAAGACATGGTTCACCAGCTAGCCGCTCCGGGAAATGCTGTACAGCGTTGCTGATATGGAGCCCATCACTTCCGAGCGAGACGCGCCATGACGCGTGATGTAGCCCATCTTGGCAATGATGTACTGCTTTCACCGGAGCGGCTAACTGGTGAACCATGTCTTAATTCTCCGTACAAATACAAACCGATATAAAATAAGTGAATTAATTTACGTATTTCACAATCATACAGCATACCGTTTTGATGTATAAGGATTACAACGCGATCAAGAACTACATTTTCAAACCATCCCGAGCCGAGGAAAAGTTACCTTACAAAAATGATAACAACTTTGTTTCTTGGACACACAAAATTTTAAAATTAATAAACCTGTTATACAACATTCCAATGTATATTGTGTTAAAATTTGGATTCGATCTGATGACGGGTTTGTGAGATAATAATTCTTAAATGTGACGCATTGTTGAAAATCGCTTAAGAACGGGCACTTCTTGTGTTCCAACTGTGATAAAAAATATTAAAATATAAATTAAAAATTCCAAACCTACATGATCTAACGTAAAATAGAACGACGAAAATGATGATGTTATTGGATTTTATATAGGTCTATCGGTTACTTCACAAACAAACTTCAAACTCGAGTACATAGTTTGGTCGACAGTAGTTATGGATGGGAGGGTCGCGGACTAGAACTGTAGGGGTAAACCAGGGTTAAACAGATTGCCTCGGATGTAGGGTGTGGTAGCTATGTAGAAATGAAACGATTAGCTCAGGAGAGGGAGACATGGAGGGCTGCATCAAACCAGTTACAAAACTGAAGACTCAAACAACAACAATCAGGAATTTTAATTACTTAGAGAGGCATGTGGGGCAAAAGGGTCGTTAGAGAATTTCAATCCCTGGGATGGAACACTGGAAGAGACTGCATAGTGTACATCAGCGGCCAAGGTGAGCGATATTTAACTATAGGTCTATTAATAGGGATATGTTTACGTCCAAATCATCAATTAGTATGGCCAAATTACATCCAGAATAGCTTAAGAAAAGATTACTTTTAATTCTCCATATTCCGATAGATTTGCCATTCCAGTTTGCAAGAGTGCAGTTCCCTCTTCAAACAATATTCGCAATTTCTTTAACAAAGCGCAATGACACACACTTAACAGTAGCACGTGTACATTTAGACAAAACCATTTTTTCCCATGGCCAACTGTGTGTGGCGTGCTCGCGAGCATCCGGACAACAAAATCGTTATGTCTCAGCAGAAGATGTCAAAACCAAAAACGTAATTTTAAAATGTGTTAACATATTGTAACATCGAACCCTGCAGACCTTCACATCTCTATAAAATTCCCACTTTGTTGATCATATCAATATACTGTATGTATCAGATAATTCAGAATTAGAATGGACACACCTATAGCCGCGATTGCTGTAATAGAATAGACCAATTATCAGCAATAATGCATCGTCCCCATTGTCTTGATCGCGGGCGAAGCCGCGGGTACCTGCTAGTATTTTAATAATAATAATATCGTATAGCCTCGGGTGCTAGCATTGTTATTTGCGCCAAGAAGGCAGCTTGCATGTCGAATTTTGTTGTTCCTTGGAGCGCTATGAAAATCAAGGAGGTTAGATATCTAAGCTCCTTGACACTACAGCGCTTTCTAGTAGAGAATGGAGGAACTTTTGTGTTGGCGGAAAATCCCGAGATTAAATTTGTCATTATTTGACACGGCCTACTGAATTCTAACATGCCAACAACGCATCGTAATTTTTTTCCGCCTCTCAAAAATCACTTAATCATGGCTAGGAACGAACCTGCAAGCTTAGGGTTAGTAATCCAACACGATAACCATCTACCCATCGTGGCAAGCTAGACATTAATATTTAAGGAATAATATGGAATAAAAGTACCCGGTAATTTAACTTGTTTGTTTGTAGCAACATCGTCCTCTTTCGTTTCCCGTACAAGAATGAAAATAATTACGTATGAGCTGCCAACTGTTTTAAGGCAGTATACACATGAAAATAATACTGGACAATGCATCAGGAGCTTACAAATTCAGCCAGTAGCCAGGAAAGGTCAAGACAATTTTTTCCAGAAACCCTGACATTGTAAAGGCTTTACCAGTCTGATAAAAATTGGATGGTATATGATACTCAAGAACATAGCACGGTAACGTCCGAACATTGCCTACCTGTTCTACTGAGAGAGCAAAGGGCCGACATGTTCCGCCAAGTAATAAGCAGGTTGCCATGGCAACAAAGGGCGATAGAGAGTAGGAAGCCCCTTCCCCTTGATCTCTAACTCACCTCACACTCGCAAACAATTGAGCTCCCATCCATCAGTACTCTTCCATACCAAAGTCTATGGTTGAATGATTTTGGTCCAGGCCTACAACTAGGATTTACATTGATCACCGTGTATTATAATTATTAGGCTATCACTCGTGATACGAGAATGATTGTCTTCCGAGGTATGGTTATGTAAATCTTCGCTGTAAACCAATATTAGACCTAATCATATTGAGAGTTATTTGGTGACTGTACAGTCCGATCCGAGATACACAGACTCTTCCACATTATTGGCACACAAGGTATTGAGCAGCCAATGGATCTTTGGGGTTGATCATTCTGCGATTCATGTGCTCTTTTCTGGCATTTCTTTTTCAGCCTGAAGCCTTCTTCTCTCTTGTTCGAAAAACAAGTGGCCTTGATGGATATTGCGGCGCCTCTCTGATCGGCTGGGTGCGACAGCCTCCCAGTTACTTGTATCAATTTGACATGTCTTCAAGTTGGTCTTCAGAACATCTTTGTAGCGTTTATGTTGCCCACCCTGCTTTCTCTGACCGACATTCAGCTGGCAATATAGGATTTGTTTTGGGAGGCGGGGCTCAGGCATGCGAACTACATGTCCTGTCCATCGAGGTTGGTGTTTTATTATGAGAGGCTCTATACTAATAGTTCAAGCTTCATCTAATACAATTGAATTAGTGCGCTGGTCCTACCATTTAATACCGTGTACTTCAGTACGATTCAAATAATCATAACATACATTTTATGTTCGAAAGTATCAAAATGTAAATATTATATGGCAGAAAACTGTATCACTGTGGGGGTCATTAAAGCACTACTATTCATTATGATACAGTTTCCCCAACCAATCAGAGCTCAATATCGTCATTCATTGACCAATTTGGTAAGGATAGCCTCGCGCATGCACTCAAAATCCAACTTGTCGGACATGATAAACATGATTTGACAGTTGCAAATGTTGCCTATATTGGATCAACCATTGCACATACAATCCCAAACACCAAGACAAAATCAGCACGAACCTTAACGGTAACTAGAAAATACCACGAAATATGCAAGAAATTTAGGAATCTACGTCCAGAAGTTTGCAACACACCATCCCTCTACCCTAGCCTATTTAAATTACCGACATGGAAAGTGTGCACTGTCCTAATGTTTGCATAAACAAACTGGGCAATATTGCAAAAGAAGTAGCTCTGTACATTAATATCCGCAACTCCAGTTTCTACATAGGGCGTTGCATTGGTACGATTTCACCAACAATTTTAAAGGAGGAAGAAGCGTATGACACTAGATCCACAGAAGTCAATAACCCTACTCTATTCAGTAAAGCGAATTCTTATGCGAAACATTTCCGCCAAATATAATGATTGTTCTATTTGGGATTCCATTGATTTGCCTTCCATTGATATTCTATACGCATCGAATTTGAAGAATAACTAGTTGATAATTCGATACATTTTAATTGTAAAGCGTTTGTAACAGCCTATTTTGTGTTATTTGACAAAAATAGCAAAATGATCCTACAGTACATGTGCGCTATCTGTTGGTACTACTTCAGGATAAACAATGTTTCAAAGCTTTGGAATTCATTATTGGGTAGAGAGAAAATGCTCAGCCCACACAATTCCCAAGAAGAAGAAGGAGAAGAGGAAGAAAAAGACAACCGACAGAATTTAGACAGATATTTATGAATATTTATGTTAGAACATAATATCGTCGAACATAAACAGTCGTATACAACTCACCTATAATGGTAATTAACACACAAATTTGCAAATTATAAAACTCGTTTAGCTCGTTTTATAAACACACTCGTGTGTTAATTATTGCCATTATAGGCTCGTTGCATAATGTACTATATCGTCAGCTTATTTCTACTGCAATAAAAATGACCACACCTAGAATTACTTCTACCCAGATGTCATTGTTTGTAGTCTGAGGGAAAAATATGTTTCACGTGTGAGATTTCATCATCCCACGACGAAATTTGATATGAAAATCTTGCATTTTAATTATGGATGGACAGAAAGAAATGTAAAACTTTATTTGACGTAACATCTATTGTTTGCACGGGAGGAAAACACTATCCTAAACTATTTTTCTGCGATGTATAAAATAGGAAATTTAAGTCAATCTGAAATACATACACAGTACCCACACTAATTTACAATGTCAAATCGAAGCATTTACTTTTCTCATGATTGTTGCATCTCTCGTTATAAGGAAACCCTATATTTAAGAAGTCCTCCAGAATCAAGAAAAGTAACAAAATAATGCTCAACACAAGTCTATATTTAAGTGCCATACTGACTATGTGCTTAAGATACATTGGTAGGCTGTTCACGTGACACAATTTAACCCTGCATTAGTCACGCGCATTAAGGTACATATTTAATCGCACGCGGATTTTTGTTTCGCGTAATAAATAACATTCAAAACTGTTGAATTAATGTAATTAATATTATGTATATTATTATATTACTCACTCACTCACTCACTCAGAAGGCTTCTATGGCGCACGAAGATCCCGCGCCAATCTCACAAAATGCCTCCACTGAACTCTGTTTTGGGCGAGTTTTTGCCAGTTGTCCACATTCAGATATCTACAGAGTTTGGAGATTTCATTCTTCCAGGAACCTCGTGGTCTTTCTACTGGCCTTCTTCCTCTTGGTTCTTCTTTAATGATTTGTAACACTAACCTATCACCGCCCATCCTTAGTAAATTACCAGCCCATTGAAGTCTTCTAGAGTTAATGATGTTGAGTATTGGTGCTTGCTGTGATAGTGAGTGTATGTCTTTATATGATCTTTTTTCCAGCTTTGAGATGAGGGGTCAAAGAATGATCCAAATATTTCCCTATACACTTTATTTTCGAGAACCTGCAACTGGTGATCTTCCTGTTTTGTTAAACCCCATGATTCTTCACTATAGATTAGAACTGGCCTAATGATGGTATTGTATATTTTCAGTTTTGTATTTCACGACAAAAAAATTATCCTAAAATAATCCGCAGAGAGTAGTACACTTTGTTAGGATTTAGTATTCGACATTTAATTTCCACTTCTGAATGATTCTGTTCATCAATCATGACTACAAAAAAATTGAAATGTTGAAGTCGCTCAAAACTATGCTTGCAACAATAATAACTTAATAATTTGTTCTTAGCAGATACGGTACATGTGGTGTTGTAGATCTATCTCATCAAGTGGTGATAAACTGCCATCTTCATCAACTGATTCCTCATTGGCAGAAAAATGGCCACTAACTTCCTCCTTGCCTTCATCGTGTGTGATGTATATTTGGCTGTGTTTATTCTGATCCCGAGTCTCCAACAGTAGATTGTGAATTCTTCTCTCTCCTTTTTCATAATCATCCATTTACGATGATAGAAATGTATCTGTTTATTTAGTTTCACCACAAATAATGCACACATAAACCGCACAGAAAACCCTTACTGGCTTACAATTGGGTCAAGACTGAAACAGAATTATAAAAGAAAAGGAAGATTGTAGTTTTATGAACCACGGTACCTCCTTTTTACGTGGAACCCGAACCACAGGACATGGCATTTAACTTCGAAAATCTCACATGCATTGACCGGGAATTGAACCCAGTCCACCTTGGTGAGAGGCCAGCAGCTTGACCGCTGCGCCCCCACGCCCCTTTGAAACAATATTATCTTGGAATGCAGGAAGTCAGGAATGCAGGGCGGGAAACGGTTCTGGTTGTTCAAAATCCCGATACGTCTCAATATTACGCCATCGAAACACCTACTTTATTCAGTCGCGCACGGAATTCGTCTCCGCAAAAATGCACTCTCGAAATAAAGTTCTCATTGCTTTTAAATTATTGGGATATAAATGAAAATTTCAATTGTTGTATAAAGGCGAACAATAAAATGGGTCCTACATAAGAGATTAATTGATTCCAAAAGAAGTTAAAGGAAATATTTATTTTCACAATTTAATGCGGAATAGAAACCCACGCAGTGACAAATAAAGGGTTAGCCCCTAATCATATACCGTTAAATTATATACAAAGTGGTTAAAATGCAAGGGATCCCCGGACAAACGAGTGATCGTAGGACAATGAAAGTGTGTGGAAACCTTTGGCAGATCATGCGGAAGAGACATAACGAAAGAACCATTTAAAGGAACACATTTTAATTTCCACATTAACGGGTAACAGGTGTTAATGGCGTACCATGTTGGAAGTCCAGGTCACAGACGATGCACAATGTGACGACCATCTGCATCCACGACAGCCTGGAACCGCATCCTCGGCCGATCGTTTCCCACTGCCTGGCCACCAAGATTCCCAGATTTAAACCCGTGTGATTTCTGGTTGTGGGGATTCCTTCAGGACAGGGTGTATCAAAGGGACACTGACACATGTTGGTGTTTGAAGGTGAGCATCACGAGGGAGGCAGCCAACATTCCATCTGAGATGTTGCGGGCAGTGGTGGATCACTCGCTAGTGCGGTTCCAAGCTGTCGTGGATGGGGATGATCATTACATTGAGCATTGTTTGTAACCTGGATTGTCAACATGGTAATCCATTAACACCTGTTACGCGCTCATGTGGATATAAGAATCTGTTTATTCGATAAGTCTCTTCTGTATGTCCTGCCAAAGGTTTCCACGCCGTTTCATTCTCTTACGGTCACTCGTTTGTCAGGGGGCCATCGCAAGTAGTGCATGTTACATAACCACCCTGAAAATCGTGGCAAAAATGTTAAATACTGACAAGTATGATAACCAAATTTATAGCGGCTTCGGTGGCGTAGTTGGTAGCATGCTGAACTGCTGTTCCCAAGGTAGCGGGTTCAAACCCGGCCGAAGTCGTTGGATTTTTACGGAGCGTTAAAATCCTTCAGTATGCCTTCCTTCGGAGGGGAGGTAAAGCCGGTGGTCCGATGTCATATATTTATGGCATGTAAAAGAGCCTTCCACAGACTAAACTTGTGTGAAGCTAAATTTCTAGGTTACATTTCTTTGGAACGCTCCATCAAAATTCCAATGTTCACCACTAGGAATCAGTGACATCTGGTAGCGAAAGTTGGAACTACTTGAAATTGAACGGAACTTGTAGCTCACCCTATGGGTGACCGCTTGAAGCAGTTACAGCCTCTGGTGAGCCGAACATGTCCTCGGACACTTCCTACACTAAAAGCCATACGATAAATAAATAAACTAAACTAAATTGATGAGAACATTTTCATGCAAATTACCATTGCCAGTACGGAACCAAGAAATGAAGTTATTTATTATGACTAAGTAAATTGTTAATCAGTAAATAACGACAAATAACTTTTGCTGAACTAACCCCGGCGCCAACTATTCGGGCAGACACAAGCCTACGCCACCCTGATGAAAATTATTTCACATAATTATCTTCCGTTTTCTTAACAGAGAATTAAAACTCTTTATAACAGAAATACTTCATTGAAGAAGTGAACTAGGGGGAAAATGAGAAGGAACGAATCATTTTGCTGCCGAAGCTGCTGCTGATCCAGTAAGAGAATTCTTTGAATAAAGGTAGTGAGTGCTGTTTGAGTGAAGTCAAGGGAAAAAAGAATTCCTGCGTTTCTCTCAATCATAATTTCTCAAGAAGACATAAAACTTTCTGGGGAGTTGTGTGTATCGAGGTGAACTAAGATGCTTGAAGGAGCCTGCGAGTGAGGGAATGAAAGTCGTATTTCTGTGCGGTTCATCTGATAATAAAGAATCTTCCAGCAGCTCTCAGCGCCACCCTGGCTCCGTGCGGTGTCAAACTCTTGCCGAAACTTCTCCAGTCGAGGAAAGTGAGATGGATATATGATATCGTTTATCGATTAAAGCTTCTCGCGAGGCTACGAGTTCATTCACTTAAGCCAAAACTTTTCATAAGGTTAAAGGGATATGGGAATAATACACTTACGTCACCTGCATGTACCTTTCCCAATACCAGATATTAACCCTGAACCTTATACTTCTTTGTTACAAACACTAATCCTGCACTGGGACACTCAGTGGCCCAAGAATAATACGCCTGATTTATATATTAGAAACCAATATTTATTGGATTTAGTACAACTGGTTAGTTTGGTTTGATTAGACTTACGGAAAAGTCATTTCATATTACACTTTAACATTCTACAGTAAGTCCCCCAGGGACTCACGTCTAGTGGGACGTGGGTTGGCGACCACGGGACCCCAGCTGAGTTCGGCACTGCTTCCACTTATATACTTGTGCTGGGCTCGTCTCAGTCTTCTTTCCTGTCGACCTCACTTCGTCAACTCTTTTCCTCCCCCGACCCCGACGGTATTAGGGTATCCGAGGCCTAGGGTATCTTTCACTTTCCCGCCTTAATTGGCCCATCTCTCATCTTTTCTGATACCCTCATTCTTCGAGGGGTCAGCCTTCTTTTTCTTTTCATGTTATCTCCTGCCTTCTGCACAAGGCTCTCAAGGAGGCAGTGTGTATGTAGCGCACTTCTGGTGCACCTTGGATAGTGCTACAACGTCAAGGGCTCACGACTGGTGAGTTTCGGAGTTGGCGACCTTGAGGGATTCCTGAGCTGGGTCCGTTTTTTTCCCTTTTCCCTCTGATTTTTGGGCGGGCCCTCTCCTCTTTCCCTTTCCTATCTGCATTTCATGGCTCTCCCTCCTTCCAAGTCCCTCAATCCTCATTCATCAAGGGTTGAGGGCATTTCTTTTCTTCCTGTCCTTTATTTGCCTTATCCTTTATTTGTTTACCATTTCTTCTTCTAGTATGTAAGTCTGTAGTTAGTATTAGTTATAGTTTTCATTTTCATCTCATCTTTCACTCTCACACAACCCGTTAGGGGCCGATCACCTGGATGTTAGGCCCCTTAAAACAACAATCGTCATCATCTACAGTAAGGTCCGATGGTCATTTCCTCCCTCATTTATGTATGTTGATGTGCATGTATTTTGAACATGTCATAGCAGAAGTGTGTCAAAGTTTGATTCTTTACGTTCCAGCCTGTTTAGTGATCCAGAACATCAGTATGGGCACTATCACTTTCGCGGCACAAAATGATGCGGCGCCATGTCCTATGTGAAATACTAAAAACAAAATTATATTACAAATCTTACACATTTTTACAACATTTTGCAACACCTCACATTTTAGAACATTTTACCGAATGTCATCTCTACAATTGACACAAACAGATAGGATATGACTTTTTCGTACAAATATCATTCACTCTGCACACTTCATAGTGGTTTTGGTTAATAAAACAAAAATTAAAGCCAATAATATTTAATATTAAATTAATATAATTAAAATTAAGCTTCAAAAATAGCAATAAAATATCTTCACTAATCTGCCCTATAAAGAGTAAATTGAGTTTCCCAGAAAAATAGGTTATTTAGTTTAGTTAATGTTGATACATGAGTCCTAAATGTGTGTTGAAGTTCAACTATCTTTGTACATGCTAGTACACAATCATGTCATTGCAAGAATATTAATTTACTTTCCTCATGGGGTGTATGCCAATTCTTTTCGATGACTGTCTCATGTGTACTGTTTGATATATTAACAGACTCCAATATTTTGTTGTCATCTCTACTTTGTATAAAACCATCTCCAATTCTTGGATGTAACGGGTAATCTCGTCAAATATTGTATGGATTTTGATGCGGTTTTCACCATTCTGTAAAGGATTTCTCGAGGGAGGTTTCCGTAGACTTTATGACCAATGGGAGTCGAGCAGTAACGATTTCAGTGAATCAAGTCGAAGACAAATCTGCCGTCCGTGCGCCTTTTAAGTGGACGCTGGGTAAACCGTTGAACATATCTATATACTATGAGTGTAAGAATTGTTCAGCATGAAAATTTTTTCTACCAAAAAGTCCCCGACAGCATATTTCTATATTTAATATATCGCCCACTATAAGTGCTTTTACGTTTTCATTTCTTCCAACTCTCCATTCACTGGAAATTTAAATTACTTGCTTCGGAGCAAGTTGACGAGCGAGCGAACGAACCTATCACCCCAGCTTCGGTTGGCACCAAACTGTCGAGTTAAGACTTCAGAGAAGTGTATATGTGTTTGGAGTTTTGCTGTTCACCTCGGCTTTGCTGAACTGCGTCTGGGATCTGCCATCCGTGTGCCTTTTAAGCTTACGCTGGTTAAACCGTTAAAGTTACCGGACGAAGGCGGGGCAGGTTGCTAGTTGTGTAGGCTATTATATTTATATGTTTTTGATTCACACTGTATTTTAGTTACCAAAACTGCTCAAGTTTTGTCACGTGATAGGTAAATGTTTGGGACCAATCTGTACAAGATATTTACTTGGAACTTGTCCCATGAAGATGATAATAATAACTGCAATAACTTAAACTGCAAACATCGGCGGTGAACGTGAAGTCGGGTATCAAAGGAATGCCTAGAGGTGGGATGGAAACCGGAGAAAATAAACTTGTCACTATCCTTTCTAAAGTGCTTATTTATTTTGAGTGAATTCGAATCAAATCTTTTTCATAAAATTTCCGGGGACCCAACAAAACGCTGTCACTTCTTGAGGGAGGAATCGAACCTGGCTCTTCTCATTTTTTTCTCATGAGGCTGAGTGTACTCCGTTTCAGCCCCCAGACCACAATTCAAAAAAATTCAAGAGCGCGAAATCGAACCCGGTTGTCTACGGTGATAGCCAAAACTGCTAACCAATACCCAACGAAGCGGACAATGATTTTATGGGTGAAAGTCGACGAATATTCCCCCAGTGACAATGGTACGGTAAAGAAAAAGATGTAGTCCTAGTCCGCATAGTTGTTTAGTGACTAGCATTCTTGGTAGTCACTTCGGACGCCCGGGATCGGTTTCCGGCTCTTCCAAGAAATTTAATTCTTGTCTGAGGGCTGGAACGGAGTACTCTCAGCCTCGTAAGGCAAAACTTAAAAGATGAGGCTTCGATTCTTACCTCAGTTGGAAGTGGATTTCCGTGGTTTCCCCCACTCTTACTCCAGGAAAATGCTGGGATAGTTTCTAAATTAAGGCCACGGCCGTCTCCTAATCTCAACTTACAAGCACACACACTATTAGAGCCATCACAAAAACACAGGTTGTCACACGAAGTCACAACAAACCCAAAACTAAATGGGATTATATGAACGCGTTGTAAATTTACTGGAATGCAAAAAGAAATCGGAAGGATTGCTTTACAGTTGGTGTACACAAATGTGGATTAGACTGGATGGAAAGTAACATTAACTTTATCACCATACTCCTTGATAGTAATGCTACCTGGGGTTTAATTGGGTTACATGTATCAGTCGTCATGCGAGGAGCGTCAGATCCAAAAATACAAAAAATAGCCATTCTACAAAAGCCGCAATGCCACACGCGAACGGTCGCAGCCTCCAATATTGTGTGTTAATAAGTGTATAAATATTTCATTTAACAATTCCTTCATGAACAAGGGTGATCAAATAATTGTTACTTCCCGCACAATCCATTTGAGCATACCTGTGTTCACCGACAGAAAATCAATTCTGTTGATTGATGATACACGAAACACTGAAAAATGACTTCTACATTTCAAAATGTTAAACATCAGCTTCTGGGTGAAATTCGGGCATCTCGGCGTCTCTAAAACCTCAGCGGATAGACGGGACGTTAAATCAATGACATTATTAATAATTAGTACATTATGCAACGAGCCCATAATGGCAATAATTAGGACACGAGTATGTTTATAAAACGAGCGTAAGCGAGTTTTATAATTATCATACGAGTTGAGATTGAGTCTCTTGAATTTTGTGAACGGAGTGCAAGCGCTGGGTTTGATATCCTTGTTTTCCAAGTTCTCTGACCGACCGACGCATGCGCTCTGTATGCTTGGCAATGTCATATGCTTACAGCCTGTCGATGTGCACCAGCATTCAGTCAAACTGTCTCCGAAGTCGTTTGAAAGCAATGCGCTGTGTAGAAATTGGAGTAGGGGATATTAAGGGACAGTGCTATTTCTTGTCTCATATTCGCCAGTTTATTTACGTCAACATATGGACGGTGCATTTTCCATGTCGGTAATTTATATATACATGTTGGATTTTGAGCGCATGCGTGAAGGTATCCTTACCTAATTGGTCAATGAATGAACTCTGATTGGCTGGAGAAACTGTATCATAATGAAAAACAGTACTATAATGATCATCATTATGATAGAGTTTTCTGAGGTATAATATTCACATTTTGCCACCGTCGAACATAAAAGTCCTATTTAGTAAGGGCTGATAAGCCTGGTTTCTCAGATATAAACATTAGCGCCGGCTGGCTGAACTCTGCCCATACCGTAGCTAATTCTTCCAGCGTTCTGCTCTCTCCTAATAGATACTTTTAAGCCGCGAAATATGGCAGTGACCTTTCTCAGAGATTGCTGCAAAGAGCCGCTTTATGGCACAGCCCAACTTTGTGGGATTAATAACACGCGGTCTCGCTTAAGATGTCTCTGCGTGGGCGATAAAAGAGAAAGAACTGCGCTGGCTTTAATGCAAGAATTTCTGTTGAAATAAATTCTGATAAATGTTTCCATATAATGATAAGACTTGACTTTCGAGGCTCAGGAATGATGAAAATCTTTAAAATTGTCAAAATTGAATTTGTTCTTCATATTAAAATATAAAATTGATATACAATATAAACATTTTAATATATAAAATCGGAAGAAGAAAATAATGCCTTTAGTCAATAAATTGTAAATCTTGAGTACATTGTACCGGTAGATGATACCGATGAAGTTGCAAGATTGACACAAAATTTACACACAAAAAAGAAGGCTGATTTCAATAACTTTCTAAAACACTAAGTATCTAAAATGACTAAAACTTATCTAAAAGACTAAAAATAAGATCAGTTACAATATTTAGCTTCTTCTCCTTCCTCTTCAAGTGCCTCGTCCTCCAAGAACATTGGCGATCAGTAGCATGATCTGCTGTTTGTCCATAGCTGTTCTAAACAGTGGCACTGGATTAAGTCCAAACCACTGGCTTAAGTTCTTTAACCATGATATTTTCTACGTCCTGGACCCCTAATGCCATCAATCTCCCTTGGATAATTAATTGCAAGAGGTGGTATTTGTTGTTGCGCATTAAATGACCAAAGTATTCTAGTTTTCTCCTGTTGGTGATACTGAGAATTTCCGAGTCTTTGTTCATACGCCGCAGTGCTTCCACATTCGTGACTTTAGCTGACCATGATATCCTTAAAATCCTGCGATACGTCCACATTTCAAATGCTATCAGTTTCTTACTTAAAACCTCGGTAAGTGTCCATGATTCAACTCCATAGAGCAAGACACTAAAAACGTTGCATCGAAGCAGTCGGGTGCGTAATGACAGACTTAAATCACGGCTGGTCAAAACTTTAACGATAAAAAATAAATCTCTTGAATAGGCTGCTCGAAGTGGACATGACAATTATGTGGAACCGATGTAATGGTTCAACGGAATTGTTTGAGGTTGGGATGATTTGTAATTGTGATTCTATTTTTACGTTGAAACAAAGAAAACAATTTACTGACTTAAGGTATTATCTTCCTATTTCATTAAAATGTGTCAATAAGAATTTTGGGCAAGAGGTAAGCAAGCATTTTACGGTTACACCTATGCTACGGGGTCAGCTTACACTGACATATTAAGCTTCTTATTATAGAACCACCATGCCTCTACACGCCTTCAGAGTAAACCTGTACAACATGCTGCACTCTTGACAGATGTGTGGAAGGTGCAGCGCACCAGTATCAGTGCCATCTTCGTTGATGTCCGATGCAGATCATTTTACCGCTTTCCTGTATGGAAACGCTTTCCTCGAAGTGGGTCATTTTTTATGAGTAAAAGGTCGAATTCACAAGGACTTATATCCGGTGAATAGGGCGGTCACCGTGTCCAATATTTCCCTCACAGGAGCAGCATTGCGACAGACGGCATTGATTTACACTGTGGAGAATAAGTTCTGCCCTAAAACTTCCCCATACGGGAGAACGGTAACGCATCAGGCGAAAGCCTGGACAAAATAACTACTGTGGTCAAGAAAATTAGACTGAAGCGGTGCGGGGTAGTGGGCATGAAATACGTGTCTAGAAAACCAATGTAGGTAGCAATACATTAACAATTTTTATTTCTAATAATAAATTTATAATCAATAAACAAATTGCACTTAAGTGCTTATCACAGAAATGAACAATTATAAATGGAGCAAAAGTGTGAGGGCCTGATGACAGAAACCCAGATTAAGGAAATATCAATGAAACAAGCTTGTTTAATTGGAGAGAAGTTGAACTTAACACATAAAAATGCACTTTATAAAAAGAGAGAACCATGAAACTGATTAAGAGTATAAAATGATTAGTATAATTTAAATGCTTCATAAAATTAAACTTATCTTTGAAGAGCCAGCTCTTTAAAAGTTCCAGCTAGCATAAATGTTGATTTAAAAGTCCTCACGGTTTCTTCAGAAGGAGACGTACATGGCCTAGAGAATGTACACCATTGATAAAAATGTCAACTTTCTCTTCTTTTCTTGCGAAGGAATGACATTTATAGCTTCCAAGTGATGATCCAGCAGTATTTCGAAAGACGAATCCAAGTATCCCATCTAAGGTGAAGGTGAAAAGTACAACAGCTGGCAATTATTCTTGCCATCTTGAGCAATACTTCATGGTGCAGATCTTGTGACGTAGCTGCTAGGTAGCGTAGAGACTAGCGATGGTGTCATGAGATGCAGTAGCGGTGACCAGCAGGTTGAAGTGATCAGAAGTGATGATTGATCAGAAGTGGTGAAGAACGCCAGCAAGTGGCGTCTTAAATAGGGATCATGGAACCATCTCGAAGCTGGAGATCGCCCGACCAGACAAAAACCTGCCATTGGTCGAACGAAAGTCAGGGTGACGTCAGTCGACATTACTCAGCGGACAGCGGATCAACCAGTAGATGCCCTGTATGTCGGGAGTGAGGACGCTTGAGGTAGCGAGCGACTGGAACACTCAAGGTGAGAACTATAATATCTATGAATAAGTGATTGATAACAAGATTATGCATATGGTTTAAGCAATTAATACGTTTACAAAGAAATAATTACCATTCGGGGATCTCGGTAACAATAAACAAAATTTGACCGACAAATGGGCCAAGCTAACCATTGAAAGTATCACAAAAGTGATCATGCTCCGAGAACTCCGAATGAAAACAAACAAAAGAATCAGTCAAAGCAAAACATGGGTAACAGACGAGGAGACACTAAGACTCGAAAGGCAAAACAGAGATAGCAGAGATGGGTCTAGTATAAAGACCTTTACTAGTTAAAACATCAACAACTCTGACGCGTTTATCACGGCCAAAGTGGCAGTGAATAACTCTGCCTAGGTTCCACACGAGAGGCGGAGATGGGTCTCGAAGAAGAACCATGTCCCCCACTCGTACATCTGGTTGAGGAAGCCGCCATTTCTCACGCCTATTTAGCAAGCTGAGATATTCTAACTTCCATCGGCGCCAAAAAGAACAGCGCAAAGATTCTACTTTTCTCCAAAAGATAGGTAAGTTAGGATCACAGCGTCGAACCAGCAAAGGCGGAGTAGCAGCAAGCGAACAGCCAATCAGGAAGTGACTGGGTGTTAAAGGTAAAAGATCCTTAGGATCGTTTGAAAGAGGGGTCAGAGGTCTGGAATTTTCAATACCTTCGACTTGAATAATTAAAGAGTTGAATTCCTCATAAGAAAGTATGGTAGGACCAAGAGTTTTCTTAAGCTGTCTTTTAGTAAGTTTGATGCAGGACTCCCATCGGCCCCCATGATGGGGAGCATAAGGAGGGGTGAAATGCCATTTGAAACCTTTAGAATAGGAAAAGTTGGAAATTTTTTCTTTAGCAGAAGGGGAGCTTAACACTTTTTTCCAGAGATCAGAAGCGCTTACAAAAATTTTTGCATTATCTGAAAAAACTTCAGAAGGAACACCCCTTCTAGCAGCAAGTCTAGAAAAGGCGGCCAAAAATTAAGATACAGAAGCGTTCGTAACCAACTCAAGGTGGATAGCTCCCGTCACCATACATACAAATAACGAGATGTAAAGTTTACCTAAGATTTTGCGCTTAGATGAAGAGGGATTAGTCTGATATACGTAAGGACCTGCGTAATCGATCCCAGTAAGAGCGAAGGGCTTACTAGGTTCTGAACGAAATGGAGGTAAATTACCCATAATCTGCGTGGCGGGCCGTGGTTTAACCTTGAAGCAAGGTATACACTTTTTGACAACAGAAGATACCTCATGAACGCCATTGATGATCCAGTAGAGTTCACGAATTAGACAGAGCAAGGTGCGAGTGCCAGCATGAAGGTGTTTATAATGAAACTTTTTTATTATAAGGGTAGTGATAGGATGCTTTCAAGGAAGGATGATGGGATGCTTTTTCCCATCCTCACAACTAGACATAGCTAATCTTCCACCCACACGTATTATGCCGTCCTGGTCTAGAAAAGGAGTGAGTGGTGAAAGCCTGCTAGACTTGGGTAAATCTTTACCACTTATAAGAGCTTGCTTTTCAGGAGCAAATACTTCCTGCTGAACAAGTAACAAAATCTTGCAAGTAGCAAATTCTAACTCTACTCTGGAGAGAAAGGGTTGAGGCCTCAAAGGTTGATCAATTACTAAATATTTCCATCGGAAGATATAAGACACTACACGAATCAATTTATCAAATGAAGAGTATCTATGAAAAAGGCTAGTAGAAGTAGCAGTAAGATGCGACGTGACAGGGTCATTACGGGCATCAGGTATTTCTTCTGCAAATTGATTAGCTAAGCGAGGCCAGCAAGATGATTCCTGACTTAGCCAAGGAGGACCATTCCAGTACAGGTCTGAAGAAATCAATTTTTTAGGCGTGCAACCACGTGATATTATATCCGCGGGGTTTTCACGGCTAGGAACATGTCTCCATTGTTCAGAATGAGAGACTTCATGAATCTTAGAAACGCGATTTGCCACAAAGGTATTCCAATGAGAAGAAGGCTTGGAAATCCAAGCTAGTACAATAGAAGAATCGCTCCAAAAAAATGTGCGGGAAAATTTTAACTTTAAACTGACATTTAGTTTAGTAGCTAATTCTGTTGCCATTAAAGCAGAGCATAATTCTAATCTCGGCAATGATACCGTTTTAAGTGGAGCAACTTTTGATTTAGCGCACACTAAATTAGAAAATCCAGGGAAAGTGGCTGAGGAACGTCCTACTATGTATGCACAACAGCCATAAGCCCGTTCTGAACTATCAGAAAATACATGCAGGTCATACTGCTGGCATAAGAGATCAGAAATTAAAAGGCGGGGTATAGAAACCTTGGAGAGATCCAGCAAACTGCTGCGATACTCTAACCATTCTTCTACAAGAGGAAGGGGGGAGATTTTCATCCCAGTCTGATTTTAATGACCAAAGCTTTTGCAAGAACATTTTTGCAACAATAACTATAGGAGCAATATATTGCAAAGGATCAAAGATCTTTGCGATTTCTGACAGAACTTGTCTCTTAGTTACAGGGGGAGATTCTGAGAAATGTTCCTGATAAGAGAAGGTATCAGAAGAAGGACACCAAAAAACACCCAATGCTTTTACGGCTGCTTCATCAGTAGGAATAGCAACAAATTCATCAGCTGGGACCTCTGATGAAAATTTTGATATAAATTCAGTAGAATTTGAGGTCCATTTATGGACCGTAAAAACCACCTCCTAGGAGCAGGGATTTCAAATCTTCGCACACAAGGAGTGCTTCAGAAATATTAGGGAAAGAGCACAAGAAATCGTCAACATAAAATGCCGTTTTTAATGACTCAGAGGCCAAAGGATGATACAGATGACCATCTTGCTCGGCTAACATGTGGAGAGACCGAATCGCAAGAAAGGCTGAAGGCTTCAGGCCATATGCCACAGTCTTCAATCTAAATATCTTTATGGGTTTGGAACTCTCATCGCGCCACAATATTCTTTGCAGATCTTGCTGCTCAGAATTTACGAGAATCTGTCGGTACATCTGCTTAATATCTGAGATTACAGCAATAGGAAACCTTCGAAAATTAAGCAAAACAGAGGTGAGATCTGTTTGAATCGCGGGACCACATTGCAAGGTATCATTTAAAGAGATTCCATTGGAATCTGGTGATGAGCCATTGAAAACTACTCTTATATTGTCTTGTGTTAAGGAATTTTTCCATACCGGGTGATGATTTAGATAAACTATTTCATTTAAAGGATGGTCAATTTCTTCTGATTTAGAAATTACCTCCATGTGATTAGATGATTCGTATTCCTCCATAAAGGAAGCATACTGAGTTTTGACAGAAGCAATTTGTTTGAACCGATTTTCAATAGCAAATAGTGCCCTAAGTGCTCTGGAATGCGAGCCCGTAATGGCGGGAGGATTAGGAATACGTGGAAGAGTTACTATAAATCTGTCTTCAGCAGTACGGACAGTGGTTTCCTTGTATAACTTTTCACAAATTTCGTTAGAAGAAGAAGAAGTAGTCTGAACATTCTCAAGATCCCAGAACTTGGTTAGCTCTTGACTCAAATCGGTACCAACAAAATAACAATTCGATACAGTTTGAATAGGATTACGGTATATTTGGCCAGTAGCAATCCAACCAAAATCAGTTTCGCGGAAGAAAACATTAGGAGCAATTTTTACTTTATTGGAATGAAGACATTGCCAAAATACGCTTGAGCTGAAAAGAAGCTCTACGGGGGAAGCTCTGTTGAAATGAGGGTCAGCTAGCTGGACAAAATTCGGGATATTCGAACTTTGAATAGGATAAGAAGTGCCAGGAATATTGTTGCCTATAGACTTGATAATCAAACAATCTAATTGCAACTGCGTACCAAGATTATTAGAGTCCTTCAGATCCACTTTAGCAAAGCTTAAGGATTGCGATTTAGAGCAGTTTATTCCTGTAACCTCTATTGAGGTAGGATGTTTTGGGAGGCCTAACTTTTGTACCAACGATTCATTAATAAAATTGTTGGTAGCGGCATTGTCCAATAATCCCCTGACAGATACCCATTTCCCGTGAGAATTTTTCAATAGAACCTGCACGGTAGATAATAAAACCTGGACTTTGCCAAGCGAGGTGGAACTTTGAGCATACGACTGCGCACTATTTTGAGAAGTCTCAGAATTAGACTTGGTATTGGAACTGCTTGGTCCTGATAACCGTGATCTTTCATGCCTGTGCAAAAGGGAATGGTGTCTAGCCTTACAATGAAAGCATAAACGTTGTGAACGGCAATTGTTTAACATATGCGTTCCTGACAAACAGTTGAAACAATGTTTTTTGTTCGTAATGAACTTTCGTCTTTCATCTACTGATAAAGATTTAAATTCATCACAATTGTATAAATTATGCGATTGCTGACACAGACCGCACGTTTGAATTTGGTTAGGTGACCGAGCATCAACAGGAAGAGCCTGTGATCTTAAAATTCTTTGATTAGAACTGCTAACCTTATCTTTTGAGAAGGCTTTTGAATCTGACCTACTAGTTTTTTGATTAGCTATGGCGGAAAAGACTTGGCTTCTGGCCTTCAAAAAGTTAATAATCGCCTCATAAGTGCATTGCAAATTCTGGGAAAGTTCTGTTTCCCAGGCTTTTAATGTATTTGCATCCAATCTTGCAGAAATAAGGTGAACTAGAAATAAATCCCAGTGATTTACAGGTTGGTTTAAATTGGACAATGCTCTGACGTGTAGCTCTGCAGTATCAATCAACTTACGAAGTGATAAACTGTTATCTGCTTGCACGTTAGGTAACTCGAATAAGCTTTGTATATGGCGTTGAATAGATAAACGAGTGTTCCCATATCTATCCTTAAGAAGATTCAGAGCAACTTCATAATTATCACTGGTCAAAGAAAGTGCTTGAATCAGGTTAAGTGCGTTGCCTTGAACTGCCAGACGCAAGTAGTGAAATTTTTGTATTACTGGTATAGAAGTATTCTCATGTACTAAAGAATTGAATAATTCAAAAAATGGCTCCCATTCTATGTTCTTACCAGTGAATTTGGGTATTTCTAATTTGGGTAATATAATGCGTGAAGAAGATGTAGAAGATGCTGCAGAAGTTTGATCTTCTTGTTTTTCTTTTAAAGTTAAAGCCCTAATAAGCTGTTTAGCTTCAGCAAATCCCTGATAGTATAATTTTTCAACTTCCAACCTATCACTTTGCTGGTCCGGATGCTGAGTTTCTATACTGCATTGTATCTCATCATATTTCTCAAAGGCTTGTTCATAATTCTTAAGCCTCTGCGAAATTATGTCAAGATTACGCTCTTGGGGTTCAAGCTCCGTTAAGAAAGTACGAAACCGTGTGAGCTTGCCCTTACAAGAGGCTCTGGCGTTGCTGAGTTTTTCATCAAGGTTAGGCATATTAAAAGTTGTTTGTTACTCACGTCAATATTGTGACTTCGAATACTGGAAGCCAGAAGATGACAGCTTGCTAGGTAGTAAGGTTTAGTCTGATGCGGAAGAAACCGGTTTAGCTTACGTTTCTCTCCTCTTCTGCTGAACATGCGCCTCAAGCTGAAACGTACAATGTGAATTAGTGTTGAAACACAATGAACAAAAATTGTTAATGTAAAATCCAAGATATGAAATTTGTATAGGGATCCAGGGTGCAACAGATATGTTTCCCGGGGGTGAGGCACCAAAAAATTATGGAGAATAAGTTCTGCCCTAAAACTTCCCCATACGGGATAACGGTAACGCATCAGGCGAAAGCCTGGACAAAATAACTACTGTGGTCAAGAAAATTAGACTGAAGCGGTGCGGGGTTGTGGGCATGAAATACGTGACTAGAAAACCAATGTAGGTAGCAATACATTAACAATTTTTATTTCTAATAATAAATTTATAATCAATAAACAAACTGCACTTAAGTGCTTATCACAGAAATGAACAATTATAAATGGAGCAAAAGTGTGAGGGCCTGATGACAGAAACCCAGATTAAGGAAATATCAATGAAACAAGCTTGTTTAATTGGAGAGAAGTTGAGCTTAACACATAAAAATGCACTTTATAAAAAGAGAGAACCATGAAACTGATTAAGAGTATAAAATGATTAGTATAATTTAAATGCTTCATAAAATTAAACTTATCTTTGAAGAGCCAGCTCTTTAAAAGTTCCAGCTAGCATAAATGTTGATTTAAAAGTCCTCACGGTTTCTTCAGAAGGAGGCGTACATGGCCTAGAGAATGTACACCATTGATAAAAATGTCAACTTTCTCTTCTTTTCTTGCGAAGGAATGACATTTATAGCTTCCAAGTGATGATCCAGCAGTATTTCGAAAGACTAATCCAAGTATCCCATCTACGGTGAAGGTGAAAAGTACAACAGCTGGCAATTATTCTTGCCATCTTGAGCAATACGTCATGGTGCAGATCTTGTGACGTAGCTGCTAGGTAGCGTAGAGACTAGCGATGGTGTCATGAGATGCAGTAGCGGTGACCAGCAGGTTGAAGTGATCAGAAGTGATGATTGATCAGAAGTGGTGAAGAACGCCAGCAAGTGGCGTCTTAAATAGGGATCATGGAACCATCTCGAAGCTGGAGATCGCCCGACCAGACAAAAACCTGCCATTGGTCGAACGAAAGTCAGGGTGACGTCAGTCGACACTACTCAGCGGACAGCGGATCAACCAGTAGATGCCCTGTATGTCGGGAGTGAGGACGCTTGAGGTAGCGAGCGACTGGAACACTCAAGGTGAGAACTATAATATCTATGAATAAGTGATTGATAACAAGATTATGCATATGGTTTAAGCAATTAATACGTTTACAAAGAAATAATTACCATTCGGGGATCTCGGTAACAATAAACAAAATTTGACTGACAAATGGGCCAAGCTAACCATTGAAAGTATCTCAAAAGTGATCACACTGCAATATGTACTGTAGGTGCGTTTTAAAATGTGGTCGTTCCATGCGCAGTGCAGAATAAAGTTAATGCACCAGAAACAATGCCTAACACTGTCCGCTGTGAAAAGGCAAAAGTGAGAAGAGTTGGGTTCGATTTTCACCTCCTAGAAGTAGTTTTCCGTGGTTCCCCACTTCTACTCCAGGTGAATGCCATAATGGTTGCTACTTAGGGCCACGGCCGCTTCCTTCTCAATTACAAATATTACCCTTTCACGAATTGATTTCCGGCGGTCAAGTTGGGAACAATTCTCTGTTTACTTGTGTTACAAATCAGCCTGCTTCGCAGACAGATACAGTTGCGCGAGTAGAATATGACTCAGCTCCAGTAGACTCTTGTCATCGTTTAAATGTCCGTGGTGACATGAGCTCCTGTGACACGCAATGCTCCTTTACTTATGTGCAGAATGCACTCTGTCATCGCTGTGCTCCCTGCGGGTCAGCTGCTACAGTAAACAACGAACACTGACGCAGCCAAGCTCAGCGGCAATCAAATCATAAATGGGTAATACCTGAATTACAAATACACTCACTAACACAGCCATCAAAATAACACAGGTTTTCAGACAAAATCACACACTCACCCAAGTACACGGGGCAAAATTATCACGATGTTCAAGCCCTTCAAAAGAATCGACGAGAACATTTTATTAGCAACCATCCCAGCATTTTATTGGAAGTTGAAAGGGGAAAGCAGGGATGACTGAGGTGGGAGTCAACTTCACTCTCTAGGGGCAAGGTGGCTCAGCGGTCTAGCTGTATGCCTCTCACCAAGGCGGTCCGGGTTCGATTCCCGGTCAATGCATGTGAGATTTTCGAAGTAAAATGCCATGTCCTGTGGTTCGGATTCCACGTAAAAAAGTCGTAAAAAGGATTTGTAACACAAGTAAACAGAGAATTGTTCCCATCTTGACCGCCGGAAATCAATTCGTGAAAGGGTAATCATGATCACAATATTCACGGTCACGTAATACTACAATCTTCTTTTAACTTCACTCTCTACACAATCATCCTCACAAGGAAGAATAAACTCGGTTAAGTCCTCAGACAAACCTACGAACTGAGAGTCAAAGTTGGGACCGCAAGAAGCCAGTGCATCATAAAAGAGTCGAGCATTTTACTCTAGAGGAAAATTGGTTCAATGAGATTGGGAAATTGAGGACAGTCATATAACAGATAATTTAAGGGAGCATTGTTCTCAATCCCACAGTATTTCACTCTAGTCCCGAGAAATGTTAGAGACTTTGAGATAAACCCTCACCTTGATCCCAGCCACCGAATATCTGAGATGACGTGCGACTTGAAGGAGCACTTGAGAGATTGCGACCTTTAATCCCGGAGCTCTCCAGGCTCTCCAGAGTGCAACAAAAGTTGTTCTCCTGACAAAGAGTAGGAGATAGCTCCCTTTGTTGTCGTCATGTGGCCGGTCCCACCGTGGCGGCCACCGGAAATTAACCATTGTCCGCAGAGTGCTGCTGTCCCGTGTGACACGAGTTCACAGACATGTAAGATGAAACCACTTGATCTTCATAAATCAGAACACAACTTTCTCTTTTATCTCGGGACAGAAATTCTGTTTCAGCACAAATTATTTATCTCTAATTCTAGATCAACTAGAATTGTTCAGTCCAATTACTGGGGTCATTTTCTCCTCTTGCTTTCCGTCATCTCTCGCTCTCTCTCTCCTCTTGCCTGCCACGGACACTCGCTCTCGCTCTCTCTCTCCTCTTGCCTGCCACAGTTTCTCGCTCTCGCTCTCGCTCTCTCCTCTTGCCTGCAAACGCCTCACGCTCTCACTCTCTCCTCTTGCCCGTCACCGCCTCTCGCTCTCTCTCCTCTTGCCTGTCACCGCCTCTCGCTCTCTCTCCTCTTGCCTGCCACAGTCTCTCGCTCTCACTCTCTCCTCTTGCCTGTCACAGTCTCTCGCTCTCGCTCTCTGTCCTCTTGCCTGCCACAGTCTCTCGCTCTCACTCTCTCCTCTTGACTGCCACAGCCTCTCGCTCTCACTCTCTCCTCTTGCTTGTCAGCGCCTCTCGCTCTCTCTCCTCTTGCCTGTCACCGCCTCTCGCTCTTTCTCCTCTTGCCTGCCACAGTCTCTCGCTCTCACTCTCTCCTCTTGCCTGCCACTGCCTCTCGCTCTCACTCTCTCCTCTTGCCTGTCACAGTCTCTCGCTCTCACTCTCTCCTCTTGCCTGCCACCGCCTGTCGCTCTCACTCTCTCCTCTTGCCTGTCGCAGTCTCTCGCTCTCGATCCTTTCTCTTGCCTGCCAACGCCTCTCGCTCTCACTCTCTCCTCTTGCCTGTCACCGCCTCTCGCTGTCTCCTCTTGCCTGACCCAGTCTCTCGCTCTCACTCTCTCCTCTTGCCTGCAAACGCCTCTCGCACCTACTCTCTCTTCTTGCCTGTCACCGCCTCTCGCCCTCTCTCCTCTTGCCTGCCACAGTCTCTCGCTCTCACTCTCTCCTCTTGCCTGTCACCGAATCTCGCTCTCACTCTCTCCTCTTGCCTGAAGCCGCCTCTCGCTCTCACTGTCTCCTCTTGCCTGTCACAGTCTCTCGCTCTCGCTCTCTCCTCTTGCCTATCACCGCCTCTCGCTCTCTCTCCTCTTGCCTGCCACGGTCTCTCGCTCTCACTCTCTCCTCTTGCCTGCCACCGCCTCTCGCTCTCACTCTGTCCTCTTACCTGACACAGTCTCTCACTCTCGCTCTGACACTCTCCTCTTGCCTGCCACAGTCTCTCCCTCTCACTCTCTCCTCCTGCCTGTCACCGCCTCTCACTCTCTCCTCTTGCCTGTCACCGCCTCTCGCTATCACTCTCTCCTCTTGCCTGCCACCGCTTCTGGCTCTCACTCTCACCTCTTGCCTGTCACAGTCTCTCGCTCTCACTCTCTCCTCTTGCCTGCCACAGTATCTCGCTCTCACTCTCTCCTCTTGCCTGCCACAGACTCTCGCTCTCGCTCTCTCCTCTTGCCTGCCACCGCCTCTCGCTCTCACTCTCTCCTCTTGCATGTCACCGCCTCTCGCTATCACTCTCTCCTCTTGCCTGCCATCGCCTCTCGCTCTCACTCTCTCCTCTTGCCTGTCACCGCCTCTCGCTATCACTCTCTCCTCTTGCCTGCCACAGTCTCTCGCTCTCACTCTCTCCTCTTGCCTGCCACCGCCTCTCGCTCTCACTCTCTCCTCTTGCCTGTCACCGCCTCTCGCTCTCACTCTCTCCTCTTGACTGCCACAGTCTCTCGCTCTCTCTCCTCTTGCCTGCCACAGTCTCTCGCTCTCGCTCACTCCTCTTGCCTGCGACAGTCTCTCGCTCTCACTCTCTCTACTTGCCTGCCACAGTCTCTCGCTCTCACTCTCTCCTCTTGTCTGCCACGGTCTCTCGCTCTCACTCTCTCCACTTGCCTGCCACAGTCACTCGCTCTCACTCTCCCCTCTTGCCTGCCACCGCCTCTCGCTCTCACTCTCTCTCCTCTTGCCTGCCACAGTCTCTCGCTCTCACTCTCTCATCTTGCCTGCCACCGCCTCTCGCTCTCACTCTCTCCTCTTGCCTGGCACAGTGTCTCGTTCCCACTCTCTCCTCTTGCCTGGCACAATCTCTGGCTCTCACTCTCTCCTCTTGCCTGGCACAATCTCTCGCTCTCACTCTCTCCTCTTGCCTGCCACCGTCTCTCACTCTCACTCTCTCCTCTTGCCTGCCACGGTCTCTCGTTCTCACTCTCTCCTCTTGCCTGCCACCGCCTCTCGCTCTCGCTCTCACTCTCTCCTCTTGCCTGCCACAGTCTCTCGCTCTCTCTCCTCTTGCCTGCCACAGTCTCTTGCTCTCGCTCTCTCTCCTCTTGCCTGCCACAGTCTCTCACTCTCGCTCTGACTCTCTATTCGTGCCTGCCAGAGTCTCTTACTCTCGCTCTGACTCTCTCCTCTTGCCTGCGACAGTCTCTCGCTCTCACTCTCTCCTCTTGCCTGCCACCACCTCTCGCTCTCGCTCTCACTCTCTCCTCTTGCCTGCCACAGTCTCTCGCTCTCTCTCTCTCCTCTTGCCTGCCACAGTATCTTGCTCTCGCTCTCTCTCCTCTTGCCTGCCACAGTCTCTCGCTCTCTCTCCTCTTGCCTGCCACCATATCTTGCTCTCGCTCTCTCTCCTCTTGCCTGCCACAGTCTCTCACTCTCTCCTCTTGCCTGCCACCGTATCTTGCTCTCGCTCTCTCACCTCTTGCCTGCCACAGTCTCTGACTCTCTCCTCTTTCCTGCCACCGTATCTTGCTCTCGCTCTCTCTCCTCTTGCCTGCCACAGTCTCTCACTCTCTCCTCTTGCCTGCCACCATATCTTGTTCTCGCTCTCTCTCCTCTTGCCTGCCACCATATCTTGCTCTCGCTCTCTCTCCTCTTGCCTGCCACAGTCTCTCACTCTCTCCTCTTGCCTGCCACCGTATCTTGCTCTCGCTCTCTCACCTCTTGCCTGCCACAGTCTCTGACTCTCTCCTCTTTCCTGCCACCGTATCTTGCTCTCGCTCTCTCTCCTCTTGCCTGCCACAGTCTCTCACTCTCTCCTCTTGCCTGCCACCATATCTTGTTCTCGCTCTCTCTCCTCTTGCCTTCCACAGTCTCTCACTCTCTCCTCTTGCCTGTCACCGTATCTCGCTCTCGCTCTCTCTCCTCTTGCCTGCCACAGTCTCTCACTCTCTTCTCTTGCCTGCCACCGTATCTCGCTCTCGCTCTCTGCCCTCTTGCCTGCCACAGTCTCTCACTCTCTCCTCTTGCCTGCCACCATATCTTGCTCTCGCTCTCTCTCCTCTTGCCTGCCATAGTCTCTCACTCTCTCCTCTTGCCTGCCACCATATCTTGTTCTCGCTCTCTCTCCTCTTGCCTGCCGCAGTCTCTCACTTTCTCCTCTTGCCTGCCACCGTATCTCGCTCTCGCTCTCTGTCCTCTTGCCTGCCACAGTCTCTCACTCTCTCCTCTTGCATGCCACCGTATCTCGCTCTCGCTCTCTCTCCTCTTGCATGCCACAGTCTCTCACTCTCTCCTCTTGCCTGCCACCGTATCTTGCTCTCGCTCTCTCTCCTCTTGCCTGCCACAGTCTCTCACTATCGCTCTCTTTTCTCTTGCCCGCCACCGTCTCTCACTATCGCTCCCTTTTGTCTCTTGAGTGGCATCGTCTCTCACTCTCTTGTAATCTAAGGAATCGGGATTCTCTTTTCCATTTTATGTTCACCAGGCGCGTATTACCTATTTAGGATTAGATTGCGCTGAGCGCAACTGCGCCAGCGTTCGTTGATTATTGTAGCAGGAGCCCCGCGGGGTGAAGCGGGGACACAGGGATGACAGAGTTCAGCCTGCATATAAGTCAAGCAGCATTGTGCACGCTACCAGTATAAGAATCGCAGCTAAGCGTCACAAGAGCTCATGTCACCACGTACAGTTAAACGCTGACTGAAGCAACTGGAGCTGAGTCATATCCTACTCGCGCAACTGTTTCTGACAACGAAGCAGAGTGACGTGTGACTCAAGTAAACAGAGGATAGTTCCCATCTCGACCGCCGACAATCAATTCGTGAAAGGATAATATGTGGTATTTATTTTCTGAAGGGGATAAACCAATGCATGCATACATTTATAGAATCATGACCCAGGAGGTTTTGTCGAATCACACAATAAGAAATGTTTTACACTTTTGTTTTCCTAATATTAGTACCGTTTACAATGCGGCAGTTTCATAAAAATGGAAACAATAATCCGACATAATATTGAACATAGAATGAAACAAAATATTCTTAAATTCTTAATTTGCATTTCCATAAACCGGAATTGTATGTTAATTAACAGGATAATGGAGATATTTTGATGATGAAGAATGTTGTTGTAGCTGTAACCTATAGTGGTTGAAATGCGAAGTCATCTGCCACTCGTAACACACTTCAAAATACAAAATTTAATAAGTTAAACTTTAGAGGTGGTAGTGTAAATTTGAAAAAACTAACATTAATAAAGCAAAAAATTAAATGTTTACTACTTATTATAAAAACAAACACAAACTTACGAAATACAACAAATAGTTCCGTGACAATCTAAATAGCCTACGTTTATGAAATTTAACATCCAGACAACTGATTTATGTAGACCTATCTTGATAATGAATTCAACTACGGAATTAAATAGTTAGCATAGGAAATTATAATTTTTTTCAAAGCGTACCTGAAGCATTGAGGCCCAATAAAGCACTGCAGTAAGTCTGAAATCATGAGATATTGAGAGCCTACGTCTTAAGTGCCAAGGCAGTGTTATGAGGTAGTTGGCACTACTTCTACCTCTAAATTTGTTCACAACTTTAGCCAGTATGACACACAATACATTAAAACACAAGTTGATCCGTGAATAACTAAATAGCCTACTTTTATTTATTCTGTGGTTCTTTTCCTTTAAAATGTATCCCGCCTATTAAAACCATTTTCCTTGTGATGTACTACTTAGATTTTAGTACTCGACCTACGTTGTGATGATGTATAAAGAAAGAAATAAAAAATCAAACTGAATATTCTTTCACTACTGGTGTAAGAAAGAAAGAAAGAAAGAAAGAAAGTTAGATTGAAACAAATCCTCTTTTTGAACTCAGCTTTCAAATAGATGCGATGAAGTATGGCATGAAGGAACACCTGAGATACTGTGAACTTACGTCTCGGAACTAACCGGCTCTCCAGAGTGTAACGACAGATTGCTTACTGGACAAGAAGTTTGAGTTTGCTTCTGATGTTAACGTCACGTGACCAGTACCACAGTGCCGGCCACCGGAAATTAACCATGGTCCTCAGAGTGCTGCTGTCTTGTGTGAGAGAAGTTCACAAACTTAAAGTGAATCGTATAACTCTTCATGTGATTTATCTCCGTCCAGGAATCTATACTATCTTATTATTTCTCTTATTATTTTTATTTTATTTATCAAGGTAAATGCTGGGATGGTACCTTATTTGGAAGTCCCGGATCACATAGTGCAATAAATACAATTAAATTCACTGCTACTATAATCACAATGACACAAATTCAACTCACGCCAAACTACGAAGGATGATAACCCTCAATGAGCCAACAATACCAGATAATTGTATATCGAAATGTTTCACTTATAGTATCGACCCAACGTACCAAATTTCACTTTGATCAGGTCATTCCATGACAAGTTGGCGAATATTGTGAGGAATTTAACTGGACCTCCTAGGCTTAAATTATGTAAGTGGTTCAGTAAGCCAGATGTCACAGTGATTAGGTCATTCAGTGGCGAATTTGGTGAATTCAGGTATGGAGAACTTTGGTTTAGAACCTTGTGCTGGTAGTGGCAAACATGAGTGTGTTTTTTCTCATCGTTTTCGATACTATTTCCAGGTATGGTAACTTACTTCAAGTTCTGGGCACCTGGTCGATACCTAGGCCCAAATAATTAGGGCACACCAAACTAGTTACCAAAATAACACAGGTATTCAGGCAAATGCATGAGCACACGGACTCATGGGGTTGATGACGAGGGATGTCTCAAGTCACTGGCTGATAAATGAACGAAACCATCAAGTTTCAGAAGCTCTGCAACAAGCCCGACACTGACGTACTTTCTGACAACAGGATGTCTTTTATTTTCTCCTCCAACTTCCACTCTTGTGTGCGTGTGCATGGGGACAAGGGTGAGTGATTCCCCAACGGAGTTGCCAGTCTGTCGTAAAGTCAATCTTACAAACAGCTTCATCATTTGTGTTGAGATTTTACCCTTGTCCCTCGCTGTCAAGAGCTGCAATGATTTCCCTTAGCTGTGGCATGGTATGTTGGTCCTGACATGTCTGGATCAAGGTTTATTTTTGCTTTGAGATTTATTTCAAATAGATCTGGAAGTGGTTGTGTGCATTGTATTTGAAAGTTAACGTGTGGTATTTTGTTGACTGTAGTTTTGAGTGTAAAGATAATTATATATTTAATGGAAGTGGTGTGGACAATAACAAATTGGTTTACCGTGGTTTCGCTCTTCTATTCCAAGAAAATGTTAAACGTCGGTTCTAATACAAGGCTCCAAGAAATATTCTCCGCCGTGCTTACAAACGTCTGCGAGAGCAAGCATCAATAGTTACGTTGGCAGAACTACCGTCGCTTGTATTAAAACAATCAATCATTGAACTTTGTACTCAACACAGTCATTCATAACAGATGCTGGAAGTGCTGATGACACACACGCTCGCTTTTTGCAATACACACTGACGATTTCGACAGCCTATAGCGCACACGTGTGGGATTCAGTTGGAACCGACTACACCCAATCTCGTGTGGCAGAACTAAGAAGAGTTATAGCTCTATTTTCACCTCAGCTGTCCTAAAAGTGATTTTCCGTGTTTTGTGTACTCGGTAAATGCCTAGATGCTTCATAACGTACAGTCATTGGCACCTCTTAGTCAAACCTTGCCTCAATTAGAGAGATCTACACAAGTACAATGATACAAGCTATCACACAGTTTCTCCAGGCATTCAGTAATATGGAGGCTACATGACAGTGACATCACAATGCCCCTAAGTGAATCATACAACAACAATTTTTCATGTACGTCACCGCGAGGGAAGACGTTAACATATTCTGAAAGTCCTTATAAAAATTCTACTCTGGAGAAAAAAGGATTGTATGAGATGATTACATTAAATATACATGCGGGTAAAAGTTTTAATTGGTTGTTTCCCAGGGAACTGCGCTACCTCTGTAACTGGACGAGCAAGATAAACATACTCGTGAACTTTATCGTATGTTCTGTAAGTTTTATAAACTCTTTATTTGTGAAATGAAGCAAACTGAAGAATGCTTTAGGTTTCAAAGAATTGAATACGAACACGGCTGCTTGTCTTTCACCAAGGTGGGCCGGGTTTGGTTCCTGGTTAATGAATGTGAGTTGTTCGAGGTTTGATGTCACATCCGGTGCTGTGGGCTGTGTGTAAAATAATGATCCCACCTTTTACGGGGATTCATTTCGTATTTTGCGCTAATGCCAACTGTTGATAAATCACCCATACGATGAATGAACAGAAATTGTCAAAAACTGTGTCAATTTATCTGATAAGATACGTATCACATAATCATTGATTACTTCTCAGTTGATAAATAGATATTTATGCACGATTATATTTAGCGGAGGGCCTTAGTGGCTTAGGCGGCAGCACGCCGGCCTCTAACCGCTGGGTCCGTGGTTCAAATCCCGGTCACTTCATGTGAGATTTGTGCTGGACAAAGCGGAGGCAGACAGTTTTTTCTCCGTGTACTACAGTTTTCCCGGTCACAATTCTATTCCAGCAACACTCTCCACTATCATTTCATTTCATCTGTCATTCATTTAACTATTGCCCCAGGGGAGTGCGACAGGCTTCGGCCGCCGGCTCAGTTCATATCCTTGCCGCTAGTTGTAGTCTTCATTCATTCCATTCCCTGACCCGGTCGGTCGACTGAAAGCAGGCTGCGGATTTTTTCATTATATTCAGCGGATAATATAAGACTATATACGGTATTATAAACGGTTACATGGATTAATTGATAATTATGCAGACTAAAAACGGGAGAGTGGTTTCCAAGTTTGAAATGTTTCGTTGGTCAAGGGAACATCATCAGATCATTTGAAATATTAGAATCTATTTTTCAGTGTTGTGGGTAGTATTTTGCGTTTTTGTTGTTCTTTGTAGAGTGTGTTAGTTGTCTTGATTATACAATTGATTTGATTAACCTCGATAGTTTGCCACGGTGGTTGAGTGGATAGCGTGTCGGTCTACTAACCTCAATATTGCAGGTTCGCTCCTGGCCGTGGTAAGTGATTTTTGAAAGGTGGCAAAAATACGACACGCATGTCATACGATGTTGGCATGTCAACGAACCCATTTGAATTCAGCAGGCCGTGTTCATAATGGCTAAATTAATCTCGGGAGTTTCCGCCGACACAAATTTCCTTATTTCTCTACTAGAAAGCGCTATACTGTTCAAGGAGCTTAGATATCCAACTTCCTTGACTTTCATAGTGATTCAAGGAACAACGAAATTCGAAATGCACGCTACCCTCTGGGTATCAAATAACAAAGCTTGCACCCGGCACCCGAGGCTATACGATATTATTATTATATTAACCTCGATCTGATGATTTATAATAACTAGACACTTTTCAGTTGGTCAACGCGAGTGTATGAAATTAGAATAGGTAGGAAGGTACAATTAATTGCCTTGTGCCTGAATAAATTACATTAAATATTTATACATTTCGTTAAACGCTTCTCACATAAATGGGGGGGGGGGGCAAAGAAGGATGACTAGCTTCGTTCGTTAACAAAGCATCATCGGATCCTGCTCACTTAGGCTTAATTTAGGTTCAGTGGATATGTATAAAACTCAGTAATTACAATCATTAAGCTACAGAAGATTTTAAATTAAACTAGCTGAATTAGCCTACCCGTGTTTCGCTACGGGTCATAAGTAAATTAAACAATTACAGTCAGTCTGTAAGACTAGATTTATATCATTTCAAATGACGCTCAGAAAGGCTCAGGAGGGCTTCTCCCTTCGCTCGAAGCCCCAGGACTCTTTCAACAGACTCCATTACCCATTAACTTAGGCTTCCCGCGCGGGCACCTCTTCAAGGGTCACCCTGTATTTGAGACTGACTTCTTTTACAACTCTTTAAGGGTCACCCATTATTTGAATCTGATATCTTGCAAACCTCTTTAAGGGTCACCCTGTATTTGAATTGAAACTAACATAGTGTACACCTCGTTAAGTGTCACCCTGTATATTGCTCTGACATCCTGCACACCTCTTTAGGAGGCACCCTGTATTCTTATCTGGCATCTTGCATATCTGAGTCACCATGTATTCTTGTCTGACATCTTGTGCACCTCTTTAGGAGTCACACTGTATTCTTCTCCGCCATCTTGTACACCTCTTTAAGAGTCACCTTGTATTCTTATCTGGCATCTTGTATATCTTTTTAGGAGTCACCCTGTATTCTTATCTGGCATCTTGTACTGTATTTTGCTCTGACATCCTGCACACCTCTTTAGGAGGCACCCTGTATTCTTAACTGGCATCTTGTATATCTCTTTAGAAGTCACCCTGTATTCTTGTGTGACATCTTGTACACCTCTTTAGGAGTCACCCTGTAATATTGTCTGACATCTTGTGCCCCACTTTAGGAGTCACCCTGTATTCTTTCCTGCCATCTTGTACACCTCTTTAAGAGTCACCTTGTATTCTTATCTGGCATATTGTACACCTCTTTAGGAGTCACCCTGTATTCTTTTCGCTTTCCTCGAAGCCCCAGGTCGCTCGACGCCCCAGGAATCTTTCAACAAACTCCATTAACCATTAACTTTGTCTTCCCGCGTGGCTGAATGACGTCACGCACTCGCCGTCCTTTAGCCATTAACATAGGCTTCCCACGCGGCTGCATGACGTCACAGTCTCCGTCTCCGTAACGCAACCGTCTCCGACTCGCATAACATTAGACCCAAAGCATAACGACGAAGTCGACAAGATCTTTTAAAATGATAAAATGTGAAGGTGACAGTTAAAGCAGGGGATAGGCAAGGTGCTGTGCGGAAACATGGAACATTTTGTCCAACTACACCGCTCGGCGTTGACCGTGTTTTATAGCACACATTTAGTGTTTACTTGCTAACCGTTGGAAAAACAGGGAAGTGATAAGGACCCATCGGATAGAAACTTAAATTTTAAACCTCGAATATGCCATGAAATGTTTGATATTTCTAAGCGTTCTCTTTTTTTAATTTAAATGGACACATGAAAGTTTGAAACCAAAGGGTGCAGTGACGTCACTAAAATGGTTGCCATCTATAAATAGTGCAAAGTATCGAATTCAAAAGTAGCCTATATATTAACCAGGTAAATCAGCTACTTCCATATAACATTTCATGTAAATCGGAGCAGTGGGTCTTGCATGATTGAGTAATACACAGACACACACCATCTCATTTTGTATATTAGTATAGATTTATTTTGACCAATAGTATCTTTTTAGGTTATTTTCATTTATGAAACAAGTAGTTCCGTGAAGAACTATACAGCCTATTTTCATATATCCTACTTATGTTAATTGCCACTATCAACATACACAATTTCAGTTTGATTGCTGTAATAGATTCGTAGATATTGAGAACCGACTAAATATTTCGGATGGTCGCCATGTTGGATTTTATATATGTAGGTCCTAGAGTTATGTATTGTTACATGTAGATTATTTTGAACGTGTAGTATTCAAACTTCAATCGCATAATTAGGACACAAAAAAAAACAAGGAGATTTAAATTTTTTTCACAACTGCCATCTTGAGGTTATGGAAACAATTGAAATAAATTAGATGCCAGTGGATTAACATTCGGATAAAGATTTACTGTACCAAATTTCACTGCACGCGGATGGTTAAATTGCGAGAAACGTCCATGTGAATATTTATAATTCGCGTCACCGCCATGTTGGATTTGTGATCACCAGGTTATTTAAAGTCCTATAGGTGAACTTAAGTTCATAGCCCCTATGAACAATAAAAAATGCAGTTTGATTGCTAAAATAGATTCGTATATATTCAGTATCGTCTAAATATTTCGGATGGTCGCCATGTTGGATTGTTAAATGTATAGGCCATAGAGTCATGTACCATTAAAGGAAAATTATTGCGTAGGTTCATTATTCAAACTTTCACTTCGATCGCATGACTACATCACAAGAAATAAAAACTTAATTTTAAAATTCGCACTGCCGCCATCTTGAGGTTATGTAAACAATTGAACTAAATTAGATACCAGTGGATTACAATGTGTATAAATATTTCCTGTACCAGGTTTCAGTGCGCTTGGAAAATTAAAACGCGAGAAAGGTCTATTTAAAATGTTCAAATTCGCTTGGCCGCCATGTTGGTTTTGTAGTTATCCGGTTTTTGAAAATGTTATAGATGGACTTCCAGTAGTGCCCTTTATCTCCGTACAAAGTTTTAGGGAGATACCGCTAATAGTTTCAGAGATATAGAATGCCGGTGAAATATTTCGCACATCCGCCATCTTGTGATTATGTAAACAGTTGAACGAAGTTAGATGTCGGTGCATTACAATGTGTATAAACATATACTGTACCAAGTTTCATTGCGTTTGGTTGGTCAAATCGCGAGAAACGTCTATTTAAAAGTCGCAAATTCGCTTGGCCGCCATGTTGATTTTGTAGTTACCAGGTTTTCAAAAATCACATAAGTGAACTTATAGTAGTTACCTCTATCACCATAGAAAATGTCAGGGTAATACCGGCAATAGTTTCGGAGATATTGAATGCTGGTGAAATATTTCGCACAGCCGCCATGTTGGATTGGTGAGTCGTAAGAAAATTTGGAGGGTACGGTCGAGGTCGCCGGGAATAGTGCTATGAACTTTCCGAGTTTCATTGAAATCGCTCCTGCCGTTTAGATTTTATTAGGGGGGGACACACACACGAATCACACACACACACACACACACACACACGCACACGCACACGCACACACACACGGACAAAAGGTGATCTCATAAGCCTATTTTTTCAAAATTGAAAATAGGCTAAAAATATGGGCTTATGAGATCACCATTTGTTCGTGTGTCTGTGTGTGCGTGTGTGTATGTGTGATGGTGTGTGTGTGTGTGTCCCCTAATAACTTCTAACCGGCTGGAGCGATTTCAATGAAACTCGGTACGTTCATAGCACTGTTTTGGACACACCCCGACTGTGCCCTTCAAATTGTGTTACGTCTCACCAATCCAACATGGCAGCTGTGCGAAATATTTCACCAGCATTCAATATCTCCGAAACCATTACCGATATGACCTTGGAATGATTCACGGTGATAAAGGGAAATACTAGAAGTTCACCTATGTGACATTTGAAAACCTGGTAACTACAAAACCAGCATGGCGGCTTAGCGAAGTTGTGACTTTTAAATAGACGTTTCTCGCGATTTAACCAACCAAACGCAATGAAACTTCGTACAGTATATGTTTATACACATTGTAATGCACAGACATCTAACTTGGTTCAATTGTTTACATAACCTCAAAATGGCGGCGATGTCAAATATTTCACCTGCATTCTATATCTCTGAAACGATCAGCGGTATCACCCTGAAATTTTGTACGGAGATGAAGAGCACTACTGGAAGTTCATCTCTAAAACTTTCAAAAACCATTAACTACAAAACGAACATGGCGGCCAAACGAAGTTGAAATGTTAAATAGACCTTTCTCGCGATTGAATGATCCAAACGCTATGAAACTTGGTCCAGGAAATGTTTACACGCATTGTAATGCACTGGTATCTAATTTAAATCAATTGTTTACATAACTACAAGATGGCGCCTGTGCGAATTTTAAAATTAAGTTTTTATTTCTTGTGTCCTAATCATGCGGTCGAAGTGAAAGTGTGAATAATGAACCTACGCAATCATTTTCCTTTAATGGTACATGACTCTATGTTCTATACATATAACAATCCAAGATGGCGACCATCCGAAATATTTAGACGGCTCTGAATATCTACGAATCTATTATAGCAATCAAACTGATTTTTTAGCCTATTTTCAATTTTGAAAAAATATGCTTATGAGATCACCTTTTGTCCGTGTGTGTGTGCGTGTGTGTGTGTGTGTGTGACGTGTGTGTGTGCCCCCCCTAATAAAATCAAAACGGCTGGAGCAATTTCAATGAAATTCGGTAAGTTCATAGCACTATTCCCGGCGACCTCGACCGTGCCCTTCAAATTTTGTTACGTCTCACCAATCCAACATGGCGGCTGTGCGAAATATTTCACTAGCATTCAATATCTCCGAAAATATTACCGATATCGCCCTGAAATTGTGTAGGGTGATAAAGGGCAGTACTAAAAGTTCACCTATGAGACTTTCAAAAACCTGGTGATTACAAAACCAACATGGCAGTCAAGCGAAGTTGAGACTTTTAAATAGACTTTTCTCGCGATTTAACAATCCAAACGTAATGAAACTTGGTAGAGCAAATGTTTATACACATTGTAATGCACTGGAGTCTAATTTAGTTCAATTGTTTATATAACCTCAAAATGGCGGCTGTGCGAATTATTACACTGACATTCTATATCTCCGAAACTATTACAGATATCACCCTGCAATTTTGTACGGTCATGAAGGGTACTGATACAAGTTTACCTATGTATAACTCATAAACCTGTAAAGTACAAAACGAGCATGGCGACCAAGCGAATTTGAATTATTTTAATAGACTTTTCTCGTGACTTAACTCTCTGGGCGCAGTGAAATGAGGTACAGTAAATGATTTTGCAGATTGTAATGCACTGCCATCTAATTTAATTCAATTGTTTACATAACCTCAAGATGGCGGCTGTGCGAAATTTTAAAATTAGGTTTTTATTTCTTGTGTCGTAATCATGCGATCGAAGTGAAAGTTTGAATAATGAACCTAGGTAATAATTGTCCTTGAATGGTACATAACTCTATGGCCTATACATATAACAATCCTAAATGGCGAGCTTCCGAAATATTTAGACGGTTCTCAATATCTGTGAATCTTTTACAGCAACCAAACTGATTTTTTTTTAATGTTCATAGAGACTATGAACATATGTTCACCTAAAGGACTTTCAGTAACCTGGTGAGCACAAATACAACATGGCGGCGACGCGAATTATAAATATTTAAATGGACGTTTCTCGCGAATTAACTATCCGAGTGCCATGAAACGTTGCACGTTAAATGCTTATACAAATGTTGATCCACTGGCATCTAATTTATTTCAATTGTTTGCATAATCACAAGATGGCTGCTGTGCGTAATTTTAAAATCTCGTTTTTATTTCTTGTGTTCTAATCATGCGATTGAAGTTTGAATACCACACGTACACAATAATCTTAATGTAATAGTACAAAAATAAAAATCCAACCTGGCGACCATCTGAAATATTTAGACGGTTCTCAATATCTACGAATTTCGTACAGCACTTAAAGTGAAATTTTGTATGTTGATAGAGGCAATTAACATTAGCAGGATATATGAAAATAGGCTGTATAGTTCTTCACGGAACTACTTGTTTATGTTCATAAGGGCTATGGACATAAGTTCACCTATAAGACTTTCAATAAACTGGTGATCACAAATCCAACATGGCGGCGACGCGAAGTATAAATATTCACATGGACGTTTCTCGCAATTTAACCATCCGAGTGCAGTGAAACTTGGTACAGTAAATCCTTATGCAAATGTTAAGCTACTGGCAACTAATTTATTTCCATTGTTTCCATATCCACAAGATGGCAGCTACGCGAAATTTTAAAATTTGTTTTTACTTCTTCTGTACCAATCATGCGATTGAAGTTTGAATGCTACACGTACACAATAACTCTAGGACCTACTTATATAAAAATCCAACATGGCGACCATCCGAAATATTTAGTCCGTTCTCAATATCTACGAATCTATTACAGCAATGAAACTGAAATGTTGTATGTTGATAGTGGCAATTAACATAAGTAGGATATATGAAAATAGGCTGTATAGTTCCTCACGGAACTACTTGTTCAATTCTGTTGATCTTATACACTTCAATAGTTTTGCACTTGATATACTCCTTAGTCTGAGATTTGCTGATGCCATTGTCATTTTAGCCGATTCACCGGAGAATTTGAATGAGTTTTAGAATGGTATGGACGGAAAGTATTTATGGTAAAAGTCAATAACTCTAAAAAAAGAATGATGGAATACAGCCGAACCAAATCAGAAACCCCTATTGAGGTCAAATTGGCAGGTGAAAAGCTAAGAGAAGTAGGAGACATACCCAGTGATGGACCTAACAAAGAATATATAAAAAGTACTGTAGGTTTTCTCAGGCAAGTAAAGCATTCATACAGAAAATAAATATGTTTACATCAATAGATTCAGGTTTTGGAAAGTCATTTTGTAAAGCCTTTGTCTGGAGCGTCGAGCTCTGTGGAAGTGAAACTTGGACTGTTGGCGCAGCAGAAAAGAGGAGAATAGAAGTGTTTGAAATGTGGTGTTACAGGAGAATGATGAAGATCAGAATAACATATTAAGAGAGAGCCTCCGTGGCTTAGGTGGCAGCACGCCGGCCTCTCACCGCTGGGTACGTGGTTCAAATCCCGGTCACTCCATGTGAGATTTGTGCTGGACAAAACGGAGGCAGACAGGTTTTTCTCCGGGTACTCCGGTTTTCCCTGTCAAAATTTCATTCCAGCAACACTCTCCACTCTCATTTCATTTCATCTGTCATTCATTTAATCATTGACCCAGGGGAGTGCGACAGGCTTCGGCAGCCGGCACAGTTCATATCCTCGCCGCTAGGTGGGGTTTAATTCATTCCATTCCCTGACCCGGTCGTTCGTCTGGAAGCAGGCTGTGGATTTTCATTTTCAACAAATGAAGAGATATTAGGACGAGTGGGAGAGGAGAGATGTTTCTGGCGACTGCTAATGAAGAGAAGAGATAGGTTGTTAGGACACATACTAAGACAGGCAGGAATAGCAAACTTAGTTATGGAAGGAAGGGTGGAGGACAAGAACTGAAGGGGTAGAACAAGGTTAGAATATGTTTGACAGATAACCTCGGATGTAGGGTGCGGTAGCTATGTACCTATGAAACGATTAGCTCGGGACAGGGAGGCATCAAACTAGTCAAAACACTGAAGAATCAAACAGCAACTGGCTAAATGAGAATATTCTGATGATGGTTGCTTGACGACCGAAGCATGCCATCTGTACCCTCCCCCAGCCTCCTCGTAATATCTGCGTATCAATCACATGTACTTTCTTTCAGGAAGAGTCTGATATCCCCAGCGGCTTCGGTGTCGTAGTAGGTAGCATGCTGAGCTTCTATGCCCAATATCGTGGGGTCAAACTCGGCGGAAGTCGTCTGATTTTTAAGAGCGTTAAAATCCCTCACTATGCTTTCCTTTGGAGGGGACGTAAAGCCGGTGGGCCCACGTCATAAATTTATGGCCTTCCACTAACTAAACTTGTGTGAAGCTAAAATTTGTAGGTTAGGTTTGATAACGCTATAATACTTCCTAGGTTCACCGACAGGTGCTGGCTGCGTTGGCATCTTGTAGCGAAATGCGCAGCAAGGTGTCATGGACGGTAGCATTTGGTAGCAAAGGTCATAACTTTTTGAAAATTGATCGTATGCAGTCCTTACCTGAATCACAGATAATACACACTAATACAGTCATCACAATAACACCGGTTATCAGACAGATTCTATACACACACACACACAGGGACTCATTAGCGGTTCGCAGATGAAATATTTCCAGCAAATACACTTTGAATTATATTTTAATAATTTTGAAATTCTAAGGGCTTTTCAGTTATCAGTATCATCAATAATTCCCTCAAGTTCCCACGGTTTAAAGAGATCTCCTCATTACCTCTAGAAGGGAGTACCTGTAAACTTATAGAACAACTCTAATCACAAGCCTCAGAATCTGTATATTTAAAGTCACATTCACATTACAATTAAGTGCACATGGTCATGCATTTTCCCTCAAAGTGTCAGATATCGTGCTTGTGTTTCCTTCGAATGTTCTAAGTGGTAACTGGTAGCCTACTTCAAATTTTGCTCACTGTCTTTATGTTTGTTCAACCCGCACGTAATGTTTTGGAAATCACCTTGATTTTTCCAGACACCACATTTGTTAAAGTAAGCAAGACCAACAGATGGTTGGTTGGTTCCTCAGTTTAGGGGGTGCGACAACGCGGTCATGTAGCCCCGTGTACATTGGGTGTGTGTAGAATCTCTCTGATAACCGGTGTTAATTGTGATGACTGTATTAGTGTGTGTTATCTGTTTTCAATTCAAGTGAGGACTGCAGACATTGCATTTTTTCAAGTAGTTCCTACTTTTGCCGCCAATCGCCACCATCAACGACTACTAGTTCAGAACTTGATCACCAGATGCCACCACAGTTGGCTCCTGGCGACGAACGTCGGAACCTAAGAGCGTTTGTCGAATTTTTTACCTATATAAATTAGCTTCACGAAGCCTCCGTGGCTTAGGCGGCAGCACACCGGCCTCTCACCGCTGGGTCCGTGGTTCAAATCCCGGTCACTCCATGTGAGATCTGTGCTGGACAAAACCGAGGCAGACAGGTTTTTTCCGGGTACTCCGGTTTTCCCTGTCAAAATTTCATTCCAGCAACACTCTCCACCATCATTTCATTTCATCTGTCATTCATTTAATCATTGCCCCAGAGGAGTGCGTCAGGCCTCGGCAGCCGGCACAGTTCATATCCTCGCCGCTTAGATGGGGGCTTCATTCATTCCATTCCTGACCCGGTCGGAGACTGGAAGCAGGTTCAGGATTTTCATTTTCATATAATTTAGCTTCACAAAGGTGTAATTAGTGGATGGTTCTTTAACATGCCATAAATCTATGACATGGGACCACCGGCTTTACTTCCCCTCCGAAGGAAGGCATACTGAGGGAATTTTAATGCTCTTAAAAATCCCACGATTTCCGGCCGGGTTTGAACCCGCGATCTTGGGCATAGAAGCTCAGCATGCTACCAACTACGCCACCGAAGCCACCAAATGCCCGCTGAACAGTTCTCTTTTAAGAATATAACTAGGCCTACTGCATAACTATGTGAACTTTTCGAACCAAGATCCCTTACGATGAAGGCTATATGACTTACCGGTTTTATTTCTTTAGTGCACAGTTCTATTAATTTCTTTGGCCACCCACAAATTAATAAATCCCTTTTGTCTTCATCTTTCCGCCTACTGAAAGGAATTTCTAATAAAATTAATACCGTGTCTTTCACTGGAAATATTATACACTAAAATCCCATCAACTTTCATCAACAACAGGGTATGTAACGTTAAAAATAAATACTATTTATTGGGAAAATAAATACATGCTTCAACATAAAAGAAAAGAAGCCTGTCGCAATGTAAACTTTCATCAACTGAACTTGACGCATTGCCTTGCAGACACAGCAACATCTTCACTCGTCTGTCTAACGGCAGGTAATGACGTCAAAACTAACGTCAGGTTACCATGGCAACGATACCAAGTGGCTGACATAAACAAGTTACTTCGTCTCCTGCAGATTTCCCTCCAAGTTACGGCAGTACAATCTAGCGACAGGGAGTACAACTGACACAAGGACATCATACAGCCTCGCTTGCGTACCATCTTGCGACAGAGTGTAGAAATGACAGCAGACCAAGAAAATGACATTTAATTTTTTTAATAAGAAAAAATAATGTTTATTTTACTAGATGGCCAGTGAAGAGGCTCTTCTCTCTCGTCACCTGAATAGGCGCTACTGATGGGGCTACATCAACGAGTTGTCGCAGCCCCTAATCTAAGGAACCAACCATCCGATATCCCCCACTCAATATAATTGGGTATAAATGCATGTTCACCGACTGAAAAATCATCAATCAATATTATTAATTATGCAACATTGAAAATTTATATATTTCTTTCTATAGGCCTACCCCATAAAATGTACGTAAGTTAATGAAGAATTCTTTAAATACTGACTCTGTAGTGTCTTTAGAAACTTAAAAACGACAATCATAACTACGAGCACATTGCTTTATTTCTGTTAGTAATTTGTAAAACAATCATATACACTGAGAGTAATAAACACATAAATCTGCTCATTTAAAATAAAAATAAATTGCTATGAAAATAATGTTCAAGTACATTAAATAGCCCCTCTGAAAGTCCCTCAAAAGCGAGCAGAATGTACTTGATTGGAGGTTGACTAATATAGAAGTCGTTAAAAACAAATCCCTCAATTTTGAATCTAATTTTACCTCATATAAACTACGGTATATAGACATTTTCATTTCACGAATATTCCCTAGGGGGTTGAAGGCAGTGAGTACAAACATACTGTATATGTTTGTCATCCATGTCCTCAGGCAATGCATGGTTCGCACATCTATTTTTAAAATAGCGTAACTTTTAAAGTATATCGACCGAGAGTGTATTTGGAGACAAATATTTGCCTACATATAGAACGTATATATACATATAGTCTATATTTCAAATTACGTTATAACTTCATCCAAAGCAGATATAGCCAAATTGAGGGGCTCAATCCCTACGGTTCTAGTAGTATAAATAATGCAAAATCCAGTGCGGATGACGCGCCCCGCGCATGACGCTAGTTTACATGCAAGTTTGGAGAACGCACCTACTGCGTCTTAGGTTGAGTGTTAGATAATAGGCCTATCAACCACAGCCTTCTCTGAAGGTAAGAAAGGCCCTCCTCGTCATCCCGTACATCTCCAAACAGGTTAATCCGTAGCCAGATTTGCGCATCCTTTTTCCCGCGCATTAACTCGTATCGATTGCATGTATCCAAGAGTGAAGCTCTACCTCCCAGGCTGTACGGTCTACCCAAAGTACACAAAACTGACATTCCACTGAGACCTATCGTGAGTGCTATCGGCTCTCCAAACTACACCATCGCCAAGCATCTCTCCATCATTCTACAACCGCACATCGTAACACTGAGACTTACGTCAGGGATTCAGGCAATTTTATTGAGAAATTGCAGAGCATACGTCTGGAACCTGAAGACCGCCTAGTCAGCTTTGACGTAGTATCCCTCTGCACGAAGGTGCCTATGAAGGAATCCATAAACCAGATTGCCGAGCTCTTCACGGAAGACATCACTGACTTGTTTCGCCACTGCCTCGCCACGAGCTACTTCCTATGGCGCGAGAACTTCTACGAGCAAATAGAGGGAGTTGCCATGGGTAGCCCACTAAGCCCTGTGATTGCGAACTTCTACATGGAAAAGTTCGAACAGTTGGCGATCGAGACTGCACCCCTCGAACCGAAAGTATGGCTACGTTATGTTGACGATACCTTCGTAGTCTGGACCACGGAGAGGAAGAGCTGGAACGTTTCCTGGACCACCATAACAGCCTCAACACCAGCATAAAATTTACTATGGAGAAGGAGAAAGACAACTGCCTGGCCTTTCTTGACGTGCTGATCACCAGGACTAATGACCTGCGCTTGGGGCACACCGTGTACCGGAAACCCACACACACCGACCGGTATCTACACAAGACATCCAATCACCACCCCCGACAGAAACACGGAGTTATTAAAACATTGGTAGACCGTGCTAGGAGAATCTGTGAGCCATCCAACCTCAACCAAGAGCTGAAACATATAAAGAGGGCCCTATGCGCCAACGGATACAGCAATAAGGAGATTGAGCGATCCACTCATCCCAGGCGCCGGAGCACGAGGAAGGATTCTGAGGAAACTCCGGTGGCCACCGCATTCCTGCCGTACGTGAAGAAGGTGACGGACAGGATAGGCAAATTACTGAAGACCTATGGGGTGAAGACGGTTTATAAACCCACCGCCAAAATCCGGGACTTGCTGCGATCCGCTAAAGACAAGCACCACCCACACTCCACTGCAGGTGTCTACAGAATCCCGTGTTCCTGTGGGAAGGTGTACATAGGAACGACGAAGAGGAGCGTGACCACCAGACTCATGGAACATAACAGACACAGCCGCCTGGGCCAAACTGAGAAATCGTCAGTCGCTGAGCATTCTCTCTTGCCCGGTCACGATGTACAGCACGGGGACACGGAGATACTCTCCACGACCACACACTACCACGCCAGGCTGCAACGGGAAGCCATAGAAATCTTCAAACACCCCGACAATTTCAATCGGAAGGAAGAAATTGAACGTGTGCGTAATACGTGGATCCCGGCTCTTAGGAACACCAAGGCCAAGAAATCACTCACACGTCAACCTGAAGAACCTTCCCGCTACAGCCCGGCAGTCGCGCAGGGAACACCTGATCCTCACAAGCTCGGTCGCCGAAGCCGGAGCACGCACCGCACCCCGCAACATGTACGTGAGATCAGACGATCCAGCCGGAATGCGAAGAGAACGCTCGGCTCACCATGCAAATTTGAAGATCCAAACTACCTTCCAACCGTTAGTTCATCGCCAAGATCCACCCAACCAACAGTCATATTCAAACAACAATACTCCACTACTAGCCGTTACCCTTTATTTCAAACCTCTTCCTCATTCCACTGCTGACCAAGGAAAGGAGCGGAACCCTTGATATTGCCGGACGCAGTTTCCGGTGAAACGTCGGGAGATATCCTGTCTGGACCACGGCCTACAAGCCCGAAAAACTAGTATTTAATTATACCTAACTTTGATGAACTTGTAATATTCATTTTTGGCTACATCGTGACGCTTGCGTTATTACCTTATTTTTATTTTGTGTTCAAATGGCCGACAATGGAATTCCGTCAAAAACGCGAGGCCCAGTATTATCTTTCAATTTTAACCACCGTGCAGGTCACGCGCCAGGTGCGTGAGTAGGATTAGTAGGATAAGCTCGGTGGTACTCACCTCATCGACATCGAAATCTCCAATTGTTACGACATTAAAGAGATCAACGCATCTTGCTCCGTCTGGGTTGATTTTGCATAATATATTTAGGTTTTCATAATGCATGTATTCGTTTTTGTGTATCAGGTTTGCTATATTTTAAAACCAATCACCAGTAAATGGTTTAATATCCACGTATTAGTATTCATATCGAGTTTATGAACCAAATATATCCTAAAATGTCTACATATTAGCTGTTATATTGATAGTAAAACAATTTAAATTTGGAGTAGTAAATTGTATGAAGGGGTAGTAATGTATAGTGAAATAGGGTTAGTGTTCTAGAGCTAAATACGAATTTTCAACACAAAAATAAAACTGAAGGTATATTTGATGATTATACTACTCATCCGGAATAATTACAAAAATGTAGACGAAAACTCCGATCGTTCAAACATGAAGCATACTTCACATTATAACACGTTCACTGTATATTAGTAGAGCTACAAACGGAGCAAATACGAGATTTTTCCTGCAGTGAAACACCAGTTATTTTGTAAAGCAAATGGTAAATTATCTTCACATTACCCAGAAAAATATCTTTGATGTTTGCTCTTTTAAAAAAATTGTGTTTTATTTTAAGAATTAATTTTAATGGACAGCCTTCGTTGTAAAGGAATTTAGGGCTTAAGTACATTTTTACAACCTCGAAAATGACGCTCCGCAGGTAACGATTTTAACGATTGCAAGTAAAGTAATCGTAACTGTAATCCTATTACTTGTAACTCAATTAGTACCCATCACTGTATATACTCTACACGAATATTACATCAATTTTTAAATTAACTGAAAGTTGTGGTAAGGATCAGGAATATGCGAAACATTTAGCCACGATCATATACTAGTCAGAGTGGAACTGAAAAGAAATATAGTGACGTGTTACAGCGTTATTCCTCTGGCACTGGACGCACATTTGTCCTGTTGAGGCACTTAACACCTTTTAATGTTGCACTGACACTAAGGGGAGGACAGTTATGTGCACTAATTCACTTGTAAATAACTGAGGTGTACGTTTTTTGTTTACTTATGCATCATTGAAGAGCAGTAATTGTTGTCAAAACGGTGTTTATATTTTGTATACACTGCCTATAGTAGTCAGCAAATCCCAACGTGGGCAACCAGAGATACCTTCCATTCCTAACACCCAGTAGCTTTTTGCTCACCTAGTGAAGAAATTTTACCACCCCTGATTTCCTGAGAGAATTCACTCCACTGCTTCACAGGCAAGTCTCAACTATGAAATTAATTTCTAACGTCTCGTCCTACTTCACTGCTTGTCTAGACGATTACATTCTGTACATACTTCACCGCGTTGGTTTCCATCCTTACGTAATTTCTTGAGAGGAAACTTAGTGAAGTAGAAAAACTTCGCCAACCACGACATTCATTTAAAATTAATAAGTGCTGAGCGATAATATGTAAGAAGTTAACGCTTGCCTAAGGAATGATTAATGCGATCCTATTATAAATTACAAGGTGGAGCATTCCAGAGCAAAGAAGATTATTCACTAAAGCAAGATAAGCGGAGGTTGGAAGGAAGTTAATAAATGCAAGTTGTCCATTTTTGTGGTTCGAGCAAAAGTATGAATGATTACTCTTGGATAAACTGTACAACCTACTATCCCTATGAGGAAAATTAGTCAAGAAATCCCTCCCGGCTCGTCGGAAGATGTATGCAGTACATTTGCATTTGTCTGTTGGCACAGGCTAGAGTAAAATGTGGCTTTGCACCGATGTCTCAGTCTTACTCATGGCTGTGATTATATGGAAGCTACTGAGGTATGGGTGGTGCTTAGTAATGACATTCAGGGCACAGTCAGTGCCTGTGGATGCTGTGAAAGGTTCTACTCATACGGTTAGTACTGTTGTTCTGACTCAGTGAGGAAAGCAATGGCAAACTACCTCACTCCTCTCCTTGCCTAGTGCGCCTCAATATAGAGCTGCTTTGGTTTTTTGTCGGTATCTACCCACATAACCTAACGGCGGTACTTTTTGGGATTCCAACCTGCCTTCTGGATGACTACCCAAGAGACAGACAGACAGAGATATATATTTTGAATTCAAAAAATTTGACAATTGTTTTATACCACAAAATGTTCCCATGTACAGCACACAAGAATCCTTACCTTCAAACCTTCATTCTTCTTATTTCATTTCACCCTCTTCGGGATACGTTGAATCAATACTTTACCTGTGTGTTGTTCTTTCCTTAGTGCCCAGTATCTATTCATAGTTTCTGATCTCCTTTTCCTCTCTTCTTCCGAGATGATTGGTCTGCATTTAGTTCTAATGTTTTCATAACCTCAAGATGGGGGCTGTGCGAAATTGTAAAATAAAGTTTTTATATCTTGTGTCCTGATCATGTGATCAAAGTGAAAGATTTAATAACGAACCAACGCATAAATCTTCATCTAATGGTACATAACACTATGGCCGACTTATATAACAATCCAACATGGCGACCATCCAAAATATTAAACGGCTCTCAATATGTACGATTCTATTACAGCAATCAAACTGAAATTTTGTATGTTGATAGAGGCTATTAACGTAAGTTCACCTATGGGTCATTCAATAACCTGGTGAGCACGCACCGCGAAAATTTTTTTTTTTCTTTTTCTTGCGCGATTTTCATCCGAGAGGTGTGAAATTTTGCACAGTATATTTTCATACAAGCCTTAATATACTGCCGTCTAATATTATGGAATATTACAAGAACAAATGACGGCTGTGCAAGTTTTTAAAATCTCGATTTCATGTCCTAAGCAAATCTATTAGGATATATGAAAATAGGCTGTTTAGTTTTTCACGAAACTACTACTAATAATAATAATATCGTATGGCCTCGGGTGCCGGTTGCAAGCGTTGTTATTTGAAGCTCAGAAGGCAGCTTGCATGTACAATGTTGTTGTTCCTTGGAGCGCTATGGAAGTCAAGCAGGTGAGATATCTAGGCTCCTTGACACTATAGTGCTTTCTAGTCGAGAAAGGAGGAATTTTCTTGTTTGCGTAAAATCCTGAGATTAATATTGCCATTATGAATACGGCCTACTGAATTCAAATGGGTTCTTTAACATCCCAACAACGTATGACATGCGTGTCGTGATTTTTGTTGCCTTTCAAAAATCACTTACCATGGCCAGGAGCGAATCTGCAAGCTTGGGGTTGGTAGACCGGCACGATAACCATACACCCTCCGTGGCAAGCTAAGGAACTACTTGATTGGTGTTACTGCTGTATTGTCCAGTAAAACGTGGTGACCTAGGAAGTATAATTGTTTTACAGGAATATAAACACATTCATTAGAAACTCATTAAAATTAAGCTGAAAGCTTCAACCATCAAGAATCAAAAAAATCAAATCTTCTCCTTCAATCTCATCTTTAAACCCCCGCTCTTCCCTGTTCATATCTATCATAATTTCCTCCACTCTCAACAATCACCAGATTTAAATCCAATGATCACCAACAAACGCTCAACAAGCACCTCTCACACCTCAGTGTCACCAAGTCAATGAAACCACGATAATAACTCCACCATCCTTATAGAGCATCATCGACAACGTCCCGAAACGCCTAAACCCACGACACCGCAGCTGACGCCGGTACCGACACTGCCTAAATTTCCTCAATGGACATGCAAAATTTCAGCTTTCTAGGTCTAGTGGTTTGAGCCCTGCGTCGATGAGTCAATTTTGGATGGTCAATGCCAAAGGGCCGAAAAAAGTCACTTACAAATTGAATTTTCAAAAACCGTTTCTTAGTGAGCCTCTACATACTCGGATCAACCAACATGCAAACTTTCTAGTGGTTTGAGCCCTGCGGTGATGAGTCAATTTTGGATTATATATAATAGATGAGACTTTCCAAGTCGATTTGCTCGTAGAAATATGGAATATAGCTCTTCTTGCGCGTATGAATGCGAGGAGCAATGTTCGTGGTTTCCACAAAGTGGGAACCGTACCCAGCGTTTTAAGGCCCTAAAACGAACGGTTTTCGAGATATTGCCAGAAAACTATCCCCTGTCTGGGAAATTTCAGCGGTTGCCATAGTAACGTTGATATGTTTCTCAGAGGGAACACAGTTATTTGGGAATATCTCCGAAACCGTTCATTTTAGGAACTTAAAAAGTGTGTTTCGGGGTCCCTACAGGACCTCCGAGTATTGTTTCTCGTACCTGGCGGCTTAAAATGAGCTAAATCCGACCTTTGTACCGACTGTCCTTGCTCAGTGCCAAAGGGCCGAAAAAAGTCACTTACAAATTGAATTTTCAAAAACCGTTTCTTAGTGAGCCTCTACATACTCGGATCAACCAACATGCAAAATTTCAGCTTTCTAGGTCTAGTGGTTTGAGCCCTGCGTCGATGAGTCAGTTTTGGATGGTCAATGCCAAAGGGCACTTACAAATTGGATTATTATAATAGATTACAATAATAGATCTTAAGTGATACTATCTCATTTGACAACTATATACCCATTACTCTATAATCGCAATATAAAAACTTAATTCTACAGTATAAATACAACAACTTACAGCTAGGTTTTACAATTAAATAGAAAATTAAAATATAATTATAGATTTTTTCGCTCCAATACGCTAAGATATTCAACTACTGCGTAAAGACAATGGCACTGCAGATAAGCTTTCAACATTTTTTCAAAGATCTTTATTTTTGGGGCCTATTTTATATACTAGGTTAATATATTGTATAATTTAACTCCTGTGTGAAAAGTTCATTTTAAGCCTAGTTTCAATTTTGAAAAAATAGGCTTATTTGATCACCTTTTGTTCGTGTGTGTGTGTGCGTGTGTGCGTGTCCCCATAATAAAATCTAATCAGCTGGAGCGATTTCAATGAAACTCGGTAAGTTCATGGCACTATTCCCGACAACCCCGACAGTGCCCTTAAAGTTTTGTTACGGTTCACCAATCCAACATGGCGGATGTGCGAAATATTTCACCAGCATTCAATATCTCCGAAGCTATTCCCGATATCACCCTGGAATTATTTACGGTGATAAAGGGAACTACTAGAAGTTCGTCTATGTGACTTTTGAAAAACTGGTAAATACAAAACCAACATGGCGGCCATGCGAATTTGCGACGTTTAAATTGACGTTTCCCGCGATTTAACCAATCAAACGCAATAAAACTTGATACAGTATATGTTTATACACATTGTAATGTACCGTCATCTAACTTCGTTCAATTGTTTACATAACCACAAGATGGTGGATGTGCGAAATATTTCACCGGCATTCTATATCTCTGAAACTATTAGCGGTATCACCCTGAAATTTTGTACGGAAATAAAGGGCACTACTCGAAGTTCATCTATAAGACTTTCAAAAACCGTTTAACTACAAGACGAACATGGCGGCCAAGTGAATTTGAAAATTTTAAATAGACCTTTCTCGGGATTTAATGTTCCAAACGCAATGAAATCTGGTACAGAAAATGTTTATACACATAGTAATGCACTGGTATCTAATTTAGTTCAATTGTTTACATAACCTCAAGATGGCGGCTGTGCGAATTTTAAAATTAAGTTTTTATTACTTGTGTCGTAGTCATGCGATCGAAGTGAAAGTTTGAATAATGAACCTGCGCAATAATTCTCCTTTAATGGTACATGACTCTATGGCCTATACATTTAACAATCCAACATGTCGACCATCCGAAATATTAGACGGCTCTGAATATCTACGAATCTATTATAGCAATCAAACTGATTAACCTATTTTCAATTTTGAAAAAAATAGGCTTATGAGATCACCTTTTGTCCGTGTGTGTGTGCGTGTGTGTGTGTGTGTGTGTGTGTGTGTGTGAGGTGTGTGTGTGTGTCCCCCTAATAAAATCTAAACGGCTGGAGCGATTTCAATGAAACTCGGTAAGTTCATAGCGCTATTCTCGGCGACCTCGACCGTGCCCTTCAAATTTTGTTACGTCTCACCAATCCTACATGGCGGCTGTGCGAAATATTTCACTAGCATTCAATATCTCCGAAACTATTACCGATATCGCCCTGAAATTGTGTACTGTGATAAAGGGTACTACTGGAAGTTCACCTATGAGACTTTCAAAAACCTGGTGACTACAAAACCAACATGGCGGCCAAGCGAAGTTGAGTCTTTTAAATAGACTTTTCTCGCGATTTAACTATCCAAACGTAATGAAACTTGGTACAGCAATTGTTTATACACATTGTAATGCATTGAAGTCTAATTTAGTTCAATTGTTACCATAACCTCTAAATGGCGGCTGTGCGAAATATTTCACTGACATTCTGTATCTCCGAAACTATTACAGATATCACCCTGTAATTTTGTACGGTGATAAAGGGTACTGATACAAGTTTACCTATGTATAACTCATAAACCTGTAAAGTACAAAACGAACATGGCGACCAAGCGAATTTGTAATATTTTAATAGACTTTTCTCGTGATTTAACTCTCTGAGCGCCGTGAAATGTGGTACAGTAAATGATTTTGCAGTTTGTAATGCACTGCCATCTAACTTAATTCAATTGTTTACATAACCTCAAGATGGCGGCTGTGCGAAATTTTAAAATTAAGTTTTTATTTCTTGTGTCGTAATCATGCGATCGAAGTGAAAGTTTGAATAATGAACCTAGGCAATAATTATCCTTGAATGGTACATAACTCTATGGCCTATATATATAACAATCCTATATGGCAAGCTTCCGAAATATTTAGACGGTTCTCAATATCTATGAATCATTTACAGCAACCAAACTGAATTTTTTTAATGTTCATAGAGACTATGAACATATGTTCACCTATCGGACTTTCAGTAACCTGGTGAGCACAAATCCAACATGACGGCGACGCGAAGTATAAATATTTAAATGGACGTTTCTCGCGAATTAACTATCCGAGTGCCGTGAAACGTTGCACGTTAAGTGCTTATACAAATGTTGATCCACTGGCATCTAATTTATTTCAATTGTTTGCATAATCACAAGATGGCTGCTGTGCGTAATTTTAAAATCTCGTTTTCACTTCTTGTGTTCTAATCATGCGATTGAAGTTTGAATACCACACGTACACAATAATCTTAATGTAATAGTACAAATATAAAAATCCAACCTGGCGACCATCTGAAATATTTAGACGGTCCTCAATATCTACGAATCTGTTACAGCAATTAAAATGAAATTTTGTATGTTGATAGAGGGAATTAACATGAGCAGGATATATGAAAATAGGCTGTATAGTTCTTCACGGAACTACTTGTTTTTTTATGTTCATAGGGGCTATGAACTTAAGTTCACCTATAGGACTTTAAATAACCTGGTGATCACAAATACAACATGGCGGCGACGCGAAGTATATTTATTCACATGCACGTTTCTCGCAATTTAACCATCCAAGTGCAGTGAAACTTGGTACAGTAAATCCTTGTACGAATGTTAATTCACTGGCAACTAATTTATTTCAATTGTTTCCATAACCACTGAGCTGAGCGGAATTTTAAAATCTTCTTGTTACTTCTTGTGTCCTACTCATGCGAACCATCCGAAATATTTAGTCGGTTCTCAATATCTACGAATCTGTTACAGCAATTAAAATGAAATTTTGTATGTTGATAGAGGGAATTAACATGAGCAGGATATATGACAATAGGCTGTATAGTTCTTCACGGAACTACTTGTTGATATATGCTTGTGTGTGTGAAATATGAATGTTTTGATTTTGTCCTGTTTTATGCCTATGAAGATCATTGTTTGTTTTAAGCAAAACGTCATTATTCATTAAATTGCTTTTAAAAACATGATACTTTCACAGATATGAATGCAGGGCAGTGGGAGTATGCTTAAATCTAAACAGAGGGCCTAGTGCCCAATAAGAGACTGAGACACGATACATCATCTCTGAAACCGCGTTTGTGATGATGATGATGATGATAGTGATGGACAACCGTGGTTTATTTTATCTGTGGAAACAGGTTAGCTTATCGGGATACATTATTTTAAACGCAACGAACAGAAACTTTTCTTGGAGGCTGTGGGGTAATCCCATTTCATAAAATTTTACGGTGAGATCCTGGAATTCGATTTCATGCGTCGAATATACAACGGAATGTTATGGAAATTCTTTCTAATGAAATTCAAATGCGTTTCGTTTATTGATATCCTCTAGGGAGGGGCGATCTCATTGCACATAATCTAGGTGTTGAAGAGAATTCCAGCTTGTATTACTGTCTTTATCACCAGACTTGGTGAATCCCTCAGGGGATAACAAATATGGGGTATATATTGGCGACCACGGGACCCCATCTCAGCATGATATTGCTTCCACTTACAAACACCGGGTTCCCCTCATTTATCATTCCAGCCAACATACTCTGGTCAACTTTTGTTTCTTCCGACACTGACGGAATTAGGGTAACATTCATCGTTCCGGCTTGGATGGTCCATGTCTTTTCTGGTACCCTCATTTTTGTGAACCTAGGGAAACTCTCCTGTTTTCAAGGAATCTCCAGCCCAAGGAGGCATTTACATAATCATTGTTTTGATTAGGGGTGCTTAACCTACAGTAGATCTTACGCTCCCTAAATCAATAATCATCACCTCCAACACCAGGTACTGGTGAAGTGAAGTTAAGGTAATGTGGGGGTAGACTAATTCCATGATCAGTGTAAAGTGAATAATATATACTGTAGCTTATGACGCTCGATTGAGACATGCGTTAATCTGTTGTTGTTGTTGTTGTTGTTGTTTGAGTCTTCAGTCTTTTGACCGGTTTGATGCAGCACTCCACGCCTCCCTGTCCTGAGCTAATCGTTTCATCTCTACATAGCTACCACACCCTACATCCGAGGCAATCTGTTTAACATATTCTAACCTTGGTCTACCCCTACAGTTCTTGTCCTCGACCCTTTCTTCCATAACTAAGCTTGCTATTCCTGGGTGTCTTAGTATGTGTCCTACTAACCTATCTCTTCTCTTCATTAGCAGTCGCCAGAAACATCTCTCCTCTCGCACAAGTCTCAATACCTCTTCGTTAGTAACCCTATCTACCCATCTGATCTTCATCATTCTCCTGTAACACCACATTTCAAACGCTCAATTCTCTTCTTTTCCGCTGCACCAATAGTCCAAGTTTCACTTTCATAGAGCGCCACGCTCCAGACAAAGGCCTTCAAAATGACTTCCTAATACCTAATTCTATATTCGATGTCAACAGATTCCTTTTCTGCAGAAATGCTTCGTTGTCTGAGCTAACCTACTTTTTATATCCTCTTTGCTTCGTCCATCACTGGTTATTTTGCTTCCTAAATAACAGAAGTCTCCTACTTCCTTCAGTTTTTCACCAACCAATTTGATGTCAATAGAGGTTTCTGATTTATTTCGGCTGCATTCCAATATTTTTGTTTTACATTTATTAATTAATCTGATGTATTTAAATTAAAGTTTTAAGTCAAAGTCAAACAAACCTTGATATTCTTTTGTATTGATTATTAAGGGGCTATACCAGCTAAATAGCCTCCCGTTACAGGTTTCATTATGTCACAACTATACAGCCCTCTGATATCCCATGATGGCAAATGAACCGTAAAGTTTCCCTCTCAAATATGAAGGCAAGATTCCAACTACAAGCAGACGTTGCTAAGTGCCAGGATTAATCATGTCCCTGAGAAAGAGAGTAATTAATCTTAGAGGTTGACGCTGCACAAAGAGAAAGCACTAATTGGCAAACAGACAACTTTTGATTGCTACCACACTGAGATTATAAACTTGACACTCTTCAATGTTTGTAACTCATCCAATATTTTCATATTAATTGACACTTGCATTATCTCTTTACATTTCACAAACACAAGGGTTATTCAAATATGACCGTAGGATTCTGTGAAAGCATCGTTAGGTTGATGTTTATAGTTGTCTGAAAGCAATGCAATAATTGATTTTAGAAGTTAATACTACAATGACGGGCGCCTACTTCTCTTAGGTTGTAATATTAACTTAATCAACTCATACAAGTCAAAACAACTGCAGTAAAACGTAGAATTAGTGTATTGTTCCACCTTGGCCTGCTTTATACAAAATCAATCACATAGTAGCCTACCAGTTTCGATTGTAATAAATAGTCTTCTTGAGCTGAAATATAAATAACCTAAAGGTAATTGCGAGCATTAAGTATTCTTGAATATTGATACTGCATTATCTATTGGAGGAAAGTTAAAATCAAATAATCGTACATAATTATTATTATTATATTCGTTCAAGCACCCTAAGGAGCTCGTGGAACCATTAAATGGCACTGGAATTCACCTTTTAGAAATTCTTATTCGCCCAAAATTTCTTCATTCATTCACTCTGGGCCTGCCGTCTTTCTTGTGTCCATGAGTTTTGAAGTTTCAAGCTTTTCTCGGATGGATTCTTGGGTGCAGATTTGTGGGTGTTCATCTTTTGTCTGTATGTAGTGCTTGTTATAGTCATTAGATCAATGTCGACGTCAGTACGGTCCATTTGTGTATCTACTAGTCAGAGAATTTTGGTTTGTCGAATTTCATTGATAATAAGAGATATTTTCTTAGTCAGACGTTAATCATCCATTTATATTAAATGTCTATAAAATTTCATACGCCGTTTGCGTGCGACTGAAGAGAATCGTTCAGTTAATGCATATAATCCTTCCGAACTTTTTCGCATCCATATACCCTCTTGAAACATGGGCCCGAATATCTTCCTTTGTACCTGTCGTTCAATTTTCTCGATGTCTTTGATGTGAACTGTGAGTGACGATGTCTCAGTTGCGTAGAGTGCCTCTGGTAGGATAACTGTGTGGTAGTGTCGGAGTTTGGCTTTTGTGGATAGAGATTTCTTATTGTAGAAGTTCCAGGTGATTGTGAATGCTCAGCGTATTTTTTCTGAGCGCATTTTGTTTGCGCTGCTTTTTCAGTGCCTGAATGACCAATAATTTCACCCTGGTACTGGAATTGTTTGACCTGCAAGATGTTGCCATAGTTGGCCGCAAGTGATGCTTGCTGTGGGCAATTTGAGTCCATATATTGCGTTTTGTCGTAGGTGATGTGGAGACCAGTTTTGATGGCAGTCTCGTCAAGCAATTTCTGAAATTAATTGAACAACTAAAAGTAATTTTTGAACATTCGTAAATCACCACCACACCACACCACGCACTTTAACACATTTGACTACGTCGGCATGTATTAACGCACTGTTTGGAACCTCATACATCTGACCAATATGGCAGACATCTAAGCCACACCATCCTTGACGTCATCGAATACACTAAACATTTCCCCTAAATATGTACGTATCGCGGTATATACTTGAACATGGAGTTTAATGTTAAAATATTGTATGGACAAACAAACATTCACCATACGATTAAATGAAATTCTCAGTCAGATTCAACACATACCCAAGTACACGAGGCTACATAACTATGATGTCACAAAGCACACAGGTTGCAGTCTCTGTGAGTTGCAAATTACTGTGGCTTGTCTGAATTCATGGTTAATAAATATGCCAACAGAGCAACAAGTGGTTTGTATTCCTTAGCCCATTGTTAGTGTATCCTGTCTCTAATGCTCCTACACTATCAAGCATTAGTGGAGAAGTGTACTTCGTCAATAAGGGGCAGGGGAAGTGACGGTGCAGTGGTCTAGCTGATGGCCTCTCACGTCTCGATTCCCGGTCAATGCATGTGAGATTTTCGTAATAAATTATCACGACGTCTTGTGGTTCGCATTCCATGTAAAGCGGAGGTCCCGTTGCTCATGATCGCGAGATTAATAGTTACGTTAACTACAAGCTACCTTCCTTCCTTACGGGGGATAATATCTCCATGATATCAAACATCGTGACACATCCATCTCTGAACGATTTTATTTTTTATTTTATGGAATCCGCCTTGATTGATTGGTTGCTTCCTCAGTTTAGGGGCAGCGACAACGCGGTCATGTAGCCCCGTGTACTTTGGGTGTGTGTAAAATTTGTCTGATAACCAGTGTTAATTGTGATGGCTGTATTAGTGTGGTGTTATCTGTTCTTAATTCATGTAGGGACTGCAGACATTCCATTTTCAAGTAGTTCCTACTTTTGCTACCAAACGCCACCGTCAACGACAAATAGTTCTGAACTTGGTTACTAGATGCCACAGCAGTCAGATCCTGGCGACGAACGTTGGAACCTAAGAGCGTTAGTCAAATCTAACCTATAATTTAGCTTCACACAAGGGTAATTAGTGGAAGGTTCTTTAACATGCCATAAATCTATGACATTGGACCGCCGGCTTTACTTCTCCTCCAAAGGAAGGCATACTGAGGGATTTTTAACGCTCTTGAAATATCCGATGACGTCGGGCGGGTTTGAACCCGCGATCTGGGCAAAGAACCTCAGCATGCTAACAAGTACGTCACAGAAGCCGCCGGAATCCACCTTGTCAATACTAAAGATAATTGACAAGGTGGATTTTATAAAATAATTTACCAATAGTCAATACGTATTAACCATTACCAGAGCAATACAATAATGGTATTGGTTTTACGTCCCTTTTAACCACAGTGGCTTTTAGAGACGCCGGGTTGCCGGAATTTTGTCCCGAAGGAGATTTTTAACATGTCAGTAAATCTACTGACACGGCTACCTCGCAGTTGCGCACCCTCAAATGCCAGCTCACTGTGCCAGGATTTGATCCTGTAACCATGGGACCAGAAGGCAAGAACGTTACCGCTGAGCCACGCAGCAAGCCAGAAAATAAAGTACATTATTACACATTTCATATCAGTCTCTATCTGTAAATACGTATCCCTTTTAACTAAACTAAGATCGAAGCAGGATTTGTTGCTGATTAATTTTGGGACTTTGCAACATCGTGGTCATGTAGCCCCGTGTACTTAGCTGTGTTTGGCATCTGTCTGACACCTAACTTATTGCTATGGTTGTATTGGTGTGTGTATTTGTGAGGGTATTAAAAGGCAGTAGTTACACCAGAAAAGAATTTGGATATTTTACCATGGAGAGGCCAATCTTGGAATACGGTTCAGTGGTTTGGGACCTATATCAAGTAGGGCTTATCAATGAGCTGTACATGGTATAAAGAAAGACTGCTAGTTTTTGCACAACGATTTTAATCCTAGAAGTGGTGTAACTCGAATGACAGAAAATCTAGCGTGGGAATCTCTTGAAAATAGAAGGATGGAATCCAGACTAAACCCTATATTTAACACTTACACTAATCGGCCATCAAGGGGAAAGCCCACCTACCTGAAAAGGGCAGATCAACCGCACAAATTTAAAGTTATAGGAAACAGTATTTCATTAAACCTAGCAATACGATGCTGTTTTTCAAGCCACGGGCTACCAACGGGGGGAGGGTATTTTGTGACCACCATAATAAATTCCTTTTGTGTGATTTGCAATATCCTTTAATCAACATATCTTCAATTTTGAACCTTAAATGGCAAAAATATAACTTAATTAACAACAGTTGCAAACTAAATCAAAAAATCATGGAAAAAGGAGGCAAGAAAGAAATTATTCACTGATCATACTCTTCGCCATCTCGGGGCATGGTGGCTCAGCGGTCTAGCTGTATGCCTCTCACCAAGGTGGTCCGGGTTCGATTCCCGGTCAATGCTTGTGAGATTTTCGAAGTGAAATGCCATGTCCTGTCACGTTAAACTACAAGCTTCCTTCCTTTTTCTTCGCCATCTTTAACACACGAGGAAGATACAACTGTTCGTTGCTTTGTTTTCCGCATGTGTACCTCTTGCAACCAGAACAAATTATGGTAACCGGATTCAAAATTGACAATAATATTCTGTACAGTAAGTGTAGACCTCCAGGGGCTCACATCTTGTGGGACGTAAGTTGGCGACCACGGGGCCCCAGCTGAGTCCGGTATTGCTTCCACTTACTTGTGCCGGGCTCCTATCCGTCTTCTTTCCTGTCGACCTCACTTGGTCAACTCTTCCGACCCCGATGGTATTAGGGTATCCGAGACATAGGGAGTCTCTTCCATTCCCGTCTTAATTGGCCCTTGTCTCATCTTTTCTGATACCCTCCTTCTGCGAGGGCTCAGCCTTCTTTTTTTTTTCTTTTCAACTTATTTCCTGCCTTCTACTCAAGGCCCTCAAGGAGGCAGGGTGTATGTAGTCCCATCACTCTGGTGCACCCTGGATATTGCCACACCCTCAGGGGCTCACGGCTGGTGAGTTCTGGAGTTGGCGACCCCAAGGGATTCCTGAGCTGGGTCCGGTTTTCCCCCTTTTATCCATAACCTCTGGGGCGGACCCTCTCCTCTTTCACTTTCCTATCTGCCTTTCATGGCTCTCCTTCCTTCCAAGTCCCTCAATCCTCATTCTTCGAGGGTTTGAGGACATTTCTTTTCCTCCTGTCGTTTATCCGTTACTCTCCTTTTATTCCATTTCTTCTTCTAGTAGGCCTATATAAGTTAGTAGTTCGTTTTAGTTTTAATTTACATTTCATTATCATCTTCACGATCACCCAAACCATTAGGGGCCGATAACCTAGATGTTAGGCCCCTTAAAACAACAATTATCATCATCATCATCATTAATCGTGGTACTGATAATTGGAACTTATTACCTGCCACAGTCATAGAGGCTTTTTGCAAACATATCGATGTGTTTAAGAGAAGGCTGAAATTGTGTGTAAATACTACGATGTAATTGCTAGAGTTCCCAAGTCGCGACTTGTGTTCTTTTACTTTATTGTAATTTTTTGTAATTGTACAATTTGCCACCGGGAAATTACCCCCATTAGCAAAAAATAGTAAATGAAGGGAAAAAGGTGATTATTGGGAAGGAGATGGCAGTGGCCTTAAGTTAGGAATCATCCTGTCATTTCCCTGGTGTAGAAGTGCAAAACCACGGAGAACCTCTTCCAAGATGGCTGAGGTGGGAATCAAACCCACTTCTTCTCAGTTTACGTGGCGGAAGTAAAACTTACGGTGGAATGTAATCCGCGCTGTCATATTTTGACTGATGTGACCTCAAAGAGACTGTCCGGTGCAGGGCATGTCAACGGCTAAAGATGGATTGCGCCAATTATCCGGGGCAAGAGGGTTGGCACTATGTGGTCCCGCTACGCGACTGTGTACGTGACAGGGGTTGAGGTGAGATCAGCAGCATATACCAAGGGTCACCCTCATGTCGTCACCACAGTCATGTGCGTTAAATGACGTGTTATGACAGGTTCCATGTGTCAATGTTGAGTGGTACCTATGTTGACCACATGCAGCAGCTCTGACAGTATTTTTCTCACCTATTGTATCTTCAAATAATCTCGACTGTCTCCGTGGCGCAGCAGTAATGTTCTTCCCTGTGTACCCCGGCTTGTTGGATTGGCACAGTGAGTCATTTGAAAGTCCGCAAATGCGAGGGAGCCATGTCAGCAGATCCCAGTCGGGACAAAATTCCGGATCCCCATAGTTTGTAAAAGCCCTCCAGGGGTTCACATCTAGTGGGACGAACGTTGGCGACCACGGGACCCCAGCTGAGTCCGACATTGCTTCCATATACTTGTGCTGGGCTTCCCTCCGTCTTCTTACCTGTCGACCTCCCTTGGTCAACTCTTGTTCTCTTCAGATCCCGACGGTGTTTGGGTATCCGAGGCCTAGGGCTTCTTTCACTTTCCCGCCTTAATTGACCCATGTCTCATCTTTCCTGATCCCCTCATTATTCAAGGGTTCATCCTTCTTTTTCCTCTCCTTGTATCTCCTGCCTTCCGCACAAGGCGCTCAAGAAGGCAGGTAGGCCCACCACTTATGGTGCACCCAGGATAGTGCTGCACCCTCAAGGGCTCACGGCTGGTGAGTTTGGAAGTCGGCGACCCCGAGGGTCTCCTGAGCTGGGTCCATTTTGTCCTTCTTTTTCCTATCATTTTGGGGCGAGCCCCTCTCCTCTTTACCTTTCTTATCTGCCTTTCATGGCTCTACTTCCTTCCAAGTCCCTCAATCCTCATTCTTCGAGGGCTGAGGGCATTCCTTTTCTTCCTGTCCTTTATTTGCCTTATCCTTTATTTGTTTACCATTTCTTCTAGTATGTAAGTTTATAGTTAGTATTAGTTTTAGTTTTCATTCTCATCTCATCTTTCACTATCACTCAAACCATTAGGGGCCGAAAACCTAGATGTTAGGCCTCTTAAAATAACAATCATCATCATCATCATCATCATCATCATCATCGTTTCTAAAGCCTTAGTAATAAAACGTGATTCTTGCCAGGAACACTTAAGGAAAATCTTCCCTGTTCCTATTCTCCAAAAATTACAGGTTGATGTGTTAATATAATAATATAATTACTGTATTATTATTTTACTCGTAATTCCTATCCAAGGAGAACTAGAGATCTTGTTTTGCACAATATCTTCTCTTTCCTTCCAGTTTCTCTTCATTTGTTCAGTGGGTTCTGTGTTCACTACGTTCTTCTGTCCATCCTGTATCCTTCCATGTATGTTTCTCGGCAAATGTTTATTGTAAAGCACGCGACATGGTTGACGCCCAACAATGTGAACCAGAGAGTCTTGCTCTTCAAGTTCCATATTCGGTCCCCCGAACGTTTGCAATCACCATGGTAAGGGCGTTTCTATCTTCCGCAAGCCGGAACAATTCTTCTTCAGATCGAATCCCTGAACACACCTTTATTTTCTTCTGCCACATCCTCGTCGGCCATCTATTTGCCTTGCAATATTAGTTGAAGCAGCTGGCATTATTGTCTTCAGAGTTTGTGACCTAATTAGGCAGTCTTGCGACACTTAATTGCAGACAAATGTTGACGATCCTTACTTGCTCTTGTGAGGACATTTTTGTTCGTAACTTGATTGGTCCATGATATTCTTAGCATTCTTCAATGTGTCCACATTTTGAATACCTCTATTTTTTTTCGGATTTAAGTTGTCATTGTTGAAACAGACCTACATTCCGTGCTATTTCAATGCGACTTCTGATTTCAACGTCCGGATCTCAACCGTCAGTGATGATACACCCTAGATATTTAAAAAAATACAGTCAGTCTGAAAGACTAGAAGTTATATAATTTCAAATGACGCATGCTACAATTGCTACACATGTTAGAAAGGCTCAGGAGGGCTCTTTCAAAAGGCTCCATTATCCATTAACTTAGGCTTCCCGCACGGGCACCTCTTTAAGGGTCACCCATTATTTGAATCTGTTATCTTGCAAACCTCTTTAAGGGTCTCCCTGTATTTGAATTGAATCTAACATACTGTACACCTCGTTAAGTGTCACCCTGTATTTTGCTCTGACATCCTGCACACCTCTTTAGGAGGCACCCTGTATTCTTATCTGGCATCTTGTATATCTCTTAAGAAGTCACCCTGTATTCTTGTCTGACATCTTGTGCACCTCTTTGGGAGTCACCCTGTATTCTTCTCTGCCATCTTGTACACCTCTTTAAGAGTCACCTTGTATTCTTATCTGGCATCTTGTAACTTATATCTCTTTAGGAGTCACCCTGTTTTCTTGTCTGACATCTTGTGCACCTCTTTAGGAGTCACCCTGTATTCTTCTCTGCCATCTTTTACAGCTCTTTAAGAGTTACCTTGTATTCTTATCTGGCATCTAGTATATCTCTTTAGGAGTCACCCTGTATTCTTATCTGGCATCTTGTACACCTCTTTAGGAGTCATCCTCTATTCGTTTCGCTTCGCTCGAAGCCGCAGGTCGCTCGACGCCCCAGGACTCTTACAACAGTCTCCATTAACCATTAAGTTGGGCTTCCCGCGTGGCTGCATAACGTCACGCACTCGCCGTAGTTTACCCATTAACTTAGGCTTCCCGCGCGGCTGCATGACGTCACAGTCTCCGTCTCCGTATCGCAACCGTCTCCGTCTTGCATAACGTTAGACCCAAAGCATAACGACGAAGTCGACAAGATCATTTGAAATGAGAAAATAGTAAACCGGCGACTGGAAGATCTCGGGATGCTCAGAGTAGGCTGGTCGTGATTTTGCTTATTTAATACCATAAATTTTGTCTTATTTACATGATTATGGAATCCAAATTCTTCATATGTTGAATTGATTCTAATATTCTACTGATTCTGGCTAGTAACTTTTGAAGAACTTCAAGGCTATCACAAACGATCAGTGTGTCATCAGCATATCTCACCAAAGAGTAGCTAATGTTAATACATAAAAATTCTGTGGCCGGACCTTAGGAAAACTGTGAGTAGACCTTTCACCATCTAATGCTGTTTGCAGCTCCTTCTTCTCTACTTTGAACTCAACGGCCTCTTGTTTGACAACACTTTCTGGTGACAATTGAGTTAGATATGTTCGTGGCGCGAAAATCCAAGTTGTGTCCCTTGAGTAATCCCGGACGGAAGGACTACTTCCAACTTCTGGTTACGTTCTCAATGGCTGAAGAGGGACAAGAACTCAAAAGAGATTCGGATACCCAAGTGGATTTGGCCTTCACATGAAGTGAGAGGGACTGAGAGATGGAAGCGGATGGAGAGAGTAATTCGATTCGTCAATTCAAGACCTAAAAGTTACTCTTCCTCACCAAGACCCGTACAAGAATATACTGGCTCGCATTTCCGGATCCCAAGTTAGAATTAGTTGTTCTGTGTTGCTGCTCATGTTAGTTATTTCAGTAGTTAACTTTGGAGTTAAGACATACCTTAATGCCCGTGCGGACCTCTAATATAAGGTTACGGAATTCCTCATAATTACACAGCTTGGATGTACAGGACTTTCAAAATCGATATGCCTAGAAACATCACTTTATCAATATCTCAGTAATTAATAATGAATTGCAGTAGATTGATTTCCTGTAATGAACCACCTCTGCTCAATTTGCTTACATATTCTTTAATACAATAACAATTCTCTAAAATGACAGATGTTATCCGTCAGATAATTCGCCCATAACTTTGAGTTAAAAGTTCCAATATCATGATTCATGTTACTCGATTCTCGTGTAAATCTCTTCAGTCGGTCAACAAAAATTTGCCGAAAATGACTGGGCTGAGGTTCAGTTACAGGGTGTTAAGAAAAAAAGTGTCCGATATTGCAACAGGGGTTGAGATTGGTCAAAACGAGAAGAAATGTTATTACATATGTCCGAAAAAACAACCTGTTAAGATATGTACCATTTTACCCGCGTGGAGGAGCCATTGTGTTCGGTGGTTCAGGTGTCTTTCCGTTAAAGGTCTTTGCATGAGTCGGATGTTCAGTCATAGTAGGTGGTTGTGCAGTACGCTGGACCTTAATCCAATGGATTTCCTGCTATGAGGAATTTTAAAGTCATTAGTGTATGCTATATCCATCGCTGCTCATGGCTGGTGAGTTCGGGAGCTGGCAACGCGGAGGAAATTCTGCGCTGGGTCAGCATTTTCCCTTCTTCCTTTGACTTTAAGGCAGACCCCCTCTCCACTTTCCCTTTCTTATCTGCCTTTCATGTCTCTACTTATTTCCGAGTCCCTCAGTCCTAATTCTTCAAGGGCAGATGGCATTTCTTTCCACTGCTAGTCCTTTTTCCTGTTTCCTTATTCTTTCTCCTTTTCTTCTTCTAATTAGTAAGCTGGTTTTTAGCCTACCTTGGATATTTATTTATTTGATTTACATAGATTTGTGAATTAGGTATCGATAATAGGCACGTGTATACATTTAAAACAAACACAATATAATGAAATTTTACTATTTTACAGGCAACACTGGAAATTTTCTAAATTTTACATACGATTCTGTAGTTATCTCGAAATGTACAAACATTTTTGCACTGACAATGTTCTTACGTTTTAATGAAATGATCTGGGGCTACACACACCGTGCCTCTTTTATGGACTTGTTCAGAAAGCAGGAGAAACCATGAAAAGAAAAGAAGATGTATGTCCCCTCGAAGAATGAGGGAACATGAAAGATGATACAAGGGCCATTTAAGGCATGAAACTGAAAGACTCCCTAGGCCTCGAATTCCCTAGGGGTCAGATAACAAAAAGAGTTCATGAAAGGAGGTCAACAGGTAAGATTACAGAAAAGAGCCGCGTATAAGTAAGTGAAAGCAATACCGGACTCAGCTGGGGTCCCGTGATCGCCCACTAGTTTTGGAAGTCTACCAGTAGAAGTGGTAGAATGACGCCTTGTTAGCTGAGAGTTATCAAGTTGACATTTGACAAGTCTGTGAGGGTGTTGTTGCCAATGAATCGCGCTAACAAGGGAGGGTGTTGTATCCTGCAGCACTTCAAGAGTCTGCCTGCCAGACAGACATTGATCGTGGGCAGCTCCACCAATTGCAAGAGCCACCGCGCGCAATCCATCACTTGCCAGACGGGCGCTGGACCACCAATTTATCTGGCTGCTACTAATGAAATGGGAAAAGCAGACAGACTCTCTGGTAAATCCTTCTCCAGGACCGGCAGTAAGATTTACTTTAAATTAAACGGGGCGTTCTGCGTGCAATTGCTACAAAAATAAACTAACCTGATGCCTTCAATCAGAATGCTACGCTTGTTGAATTCTGTTAAATAAAGAGAAGGATAAACACGAGGGTTGTAAAGGATGAATATAGTGGTAAGATATGCATATCTACTGAAAATTTTTCTATCACTGATTATATTATTACGAACCATTATTATTTAGGCTATCACTCATGATACGAGTATGATTGTCTTCCAAGGTAGGGTTATGTATATCTTCGCTGTAAACCAATATTAGGCCTAATCATATTGCGTGAGTTCTTTGGTGACTGTACAGTCCGATCCGAGAACCACAGACTCTTCCACAATATTGGTACACGAGGTCTTGAGCAGCCAATGGATCTTGGGGGTTGATCATTCTGCGAATCATGCGCTCTTTTCTGGCATTTCTTTTTTCAGACTGAAGCCTTCTTCTCTCTTGTTCGAAGAGCAAGTGACCTTGATGGACGTTGCGGCGCCACTCTGATCGGTCGGATGCGACAGCCTCCCAGTTACCTGTATCAATTTGACATTTGACGAACCGCATCGTTTCTGTCAAAACTGTTGTTTGGTTTCGCTTTCCAGCTCTGCCAAGAAATTCAATTTTGATACGAGGGCTGGAACAGAGTACCATAGGCGTCGTGAAGTACAACAGAGAAGAGGCGGGTTCAATTTCTATCTCAGCGAACCCCTATGGACGTTGAATTGGCAGGTGAAAAGATCAAGGAAGTAGGAGACTTCTGTTACTTAGGAAGAAAAAGGAAGGAAGGAAGCTTGTAGTTTAACGTGACCGTTAATCTTGAGATCATGAGCCACGGGACTTAGAAAGCAAAATAACCAGTGATGGACGAAGCAAAGATGATATAAAATGTAGGTTAGCACAGGCAAGGAAAGTATTTCTACTGAAAGGAAGAAGGAAGATTGTAGTTTTACGTGATCGTTAATCTCGAGATCATAAAACACGGGACCTCCATTTTACGTGGAATTCAAACCACAGGAAATGGCATTTCACTTTGAAAATCTCACATGCATTGACCGGGAATCGAACCCGATCCGCCGTGAAGAGGAGCTAACAACTCTACCGCAGTGCCCCCACGCCCCATTATTTCTACATAAAAGGAATCTGTTGGCATCGCATTTAGATTTAGGTATTAGGAATTCATTTTTGAAAGCCATTGAGTGGAGAGGTGGCTTTATATGGAAGTGAAACTTGAACTTTTGGAGCAGCAGGAAAGAGGACAATTGAAGCGTTTGAAATGTGGTGTTAAAGGAGAATGATGAAGATCAGATGGGTAGATGGGATTACAAATGAAGACGATTGGGGAGGGAGATATGTTTGTGGCAACTGCAAATGAGGAGAAGAAATAGGTTGGTAGGAAACATACTAAGACACCCAGGAATAGGAAAGTTAGTTATGGAAGGAAGGGTCAAGGATAAGAACTGTAGTGGTAGACCAAGGTTAGACAGAATATGTTAAACAGATTGCCTCGGATGTAGGATGTAGTAGCTATGTACAGATGAAACGAATAGCTCAGGACAGCAAAGCATGGAGGGCTGCATCAAACCAGTCAAAGACTGAAGACTCAAACACACCCACTTCTATGTCGGGATGGTACCTACCGTAAGGCCACGGCCGCTTCCTACCCAAGTCCTAACTCGATTACAAAAACACACAATAAAATAGACAATACAGTAACACACGTCATCTGACAACTTCTACCCAAATCCAAGTACACGGGGCTACATAACTACGATGTCGCACAGCCCCTGAAGAATCATCAACAGAAACAACAACAATATTTCATTACTTCCCCTAGTTTAAAGGTCCGTGGCTAATTGATTTTATGTTATTCTTATTAATTCATTTGAGGGGCTCGTGACATCTTGGTCATCAGCCCCGAATATATTAGAATGCTAAGCTTTGGCCAGAAGGATTTCGGTTTAATTTTCCTACAAGGCGGATGCAATTTTAAACTCTTATAGTTAATTGTAAACACCGGGAAAACCTCACCGATGCCATCAGAAGGAGACGCCTGGCTTCCTACGACCACCTGTACAGAATGGACCATCACAGGCCGTTTTATAGGATCTTCAAGGTAGCCAAGAAGGGTCCCTGTGGATCAAACAAATTGAGAAGGATCTTTTTGAACCAAGAAGCAATAAACCATCTGACATTTGAATCCAGGCATTTCCTCACATGCATTACAGAAGTTCACCCCAATGAGTCCAGAAAATAGTCCGTGAAACGTAAGATAGAGTTCAGCAAGAACATGAAAGATTACTGGTCCAATAGAAAGGGAAACAAGAAGTTCCGTGACGAACTAAAGAGCCCACTTTTCTTAAAATTTAAGATTCATGCCAATGATTAATCTATATGGATCTATCTAGAATAATGGCGAAATTAAGTTGGTAATATAGAAATTTCTAATTAGTTCCAAATACTGTTTACCTGGCTAATGTAGCCTAATAGAGCACTACAGTTGGCAGCTCTGGTGACTGAATATATTCTTAGTTCCAACTCTTAGGGTACAGAATACGAAATTTGGTTGAAATCCAATGGATAGCATGGACGTTACTTCCAGTTAAACATTGGGTCTAACAGCGTGCGTAAAATCATGTTGGCAACAATGTCATAAATGTGTTCGTCAAACATAATCTGAAATAATATGATATTGTTGTGCCAGTTTTGAATGCAATCCATTAGTTAGTATAGAAGTTACATGCATTTTAAAATTGGACCTATCAGCAGGCTTAGAATCAAGTTGGCAGCACTGACGTATATTAGTTACTCCAAATTAATCTAGAATGCCAGATACTATACGTGTACAAAGTTTAGAGCTATTGGCTTGCATACTTTCTGATATATTAATATTAGGGTAACAAAAATAGAGACAGCATTTATTAACAGTTGGCAGCCTTGGTTGCTCTTAAGGATACGCTCAGTTATGTCTGTTTATGTACAAATTGCACATACGAATTTTGGTTGAATTCCAATCGATAGTATAGAAGTTATATGCATTTAAAAATTGGACCTATCAGCAGGCTTAGAATCAGTTTGGCAACACTGCCATTTATGGCCTCCTGGAAATTAAACTGAAATATTATTATCTACACGTGTGCCAATTTTTAAATAGCTCCCGTTCATGCCTTCCAAGATATCGAACACGGATCTCAAATTTCAATTGCTATTTTTCAGCATTTGTTAGCACCGACATCATTTTCAAATACGGCATTGAGCTATTCACGTATCGATCTTTACTCCTACCAAATTTTGTTTCGATTGCTGTAGCCGTTTACGAGTTGATAGGGGGAGACACACACACAGCCAGACAGACAGAAGGACAGACAGACAGACACACACACACACACATTTTCCTCGGATCGATCGCATAAGTCTACTTTTCCCTAATTTTTGCAAAATTTGAAAAATAGGCCAAAAATTTCTGCACAAAAACAGCCACCAAACAATCCACCAATGTCACCATTAGTGGCAAACAACAGCTGACGCACAAACACCTTGGTCCAATCCACCAAAGAAGAAGAAAGAATAAAAGTTAACCGAGAACAGGTAAGTAAAAATAAAAGAAGGTATTAAAAAAAAAATCTAAAATTTAAGAAAACATAAAGTTATAATAAAAGTAAAGACATATCTAAGAATACTTTCTTCATTATAACGTACAGTAGCCTATACATCGTGATTTCAACAGCTGCAAGTAACAAAGTACGCAGCGCACAGTTTTGCTGTTGCTTATTTTAGGGGCTGCGACATCGTGGTCATATAGAGCCGTGTATTTTTGGGCGTATGTGAAATTTGTGAGATAATCTGTTCAGGGTGATATCAGTAATAGTTTCAGAGATATAGAATGCCGGTGAAATAATTCGCACAGCTGCCATGTTGGATTGGTGAGACGTGATTAAATTTGAAGGGTACGGTCGGGGGCGGAGAAAATAAAACTATGACCTTACCGAGTTTCATTGAAATTGCTCCAGCCGTTTAGATTTCATTAGGGGCACACACACACATACACACAGACTCCGTCAAAAGGTGATCTCATAAGCCTATTTTTTCGTAAATGAATAGTACATTATGCAACGAGCCTATAATGGCTATAATTAAGACACGAGTATGTTTATAAAACGAGCGTATGCGAGTTTTATAATTTCCATACGAGTGTCTTAATTACCATTATAGGCGAGTTGCATACGACCGTTTATGTTCGACGATAATTATAACTTTATTATAAGTTTTGACATAAATATTCATAAATATCTATTCAGTCACTAGAATGTTGTGATCGGGTGCTGCACTGGGTAGTATATCTCTGTTTTCCAAGCTCTCTGGCCAATCGACCCATGCGCTCTGTGTGCTTCAATGCCATATGTTCAGATTGTGCACCAGTATTCAGTAAAACTGTCTCCGAAGTCGTTTCAAAACAACGCGCTGTGTAGAAATTGGATTTGGGGATATTAAGGTACAGTGCTATTTATTGTCTCATATTCACCAGTTTATTTACGCGAACATATGGACGGTGCACTTTCGGTAATTTATATAGACATGATGGATTTTGAGCGCATGCGCGAAGGTATCCTTATCTAATTGGTCACACAACTGTTTCTTGAGCTCTGATTGGTGGGAGAATCTGTTTCATAATGAAAAATAGTGTTATGATGAGCCTCATTTTGATACAGTTTTCTGACACATACAGTAATAGTCAGGGTCGAACATAAAATTAATTATGACATTTTTGCTAAGGAATAATTAGTTTTAATCCAAACAGTGAATAACGCCACATTACTATTTTCAACATTATTATTCAGTGAAGTGAACACTAATTAGTATAATGATATAAGGTAAAAAAAGAGGCAAATAATAATGAACCAATGTACTGGACATAACAGTATTTTAATGAATAATGCCACTGCTTACAAACGAAGAATAATTTACCACACAGTGGCCAAAATATGATAAGATGTGATTATTAATACCTTCAGAGACTATTTCACAAGTGATATTGTAGGTTTATTCAATAACTGAAATGGGTCCTTTTTCTGTTTATCATGGATCAGGGCAATGGCGTCTGTGAACATTTGGCTCCGTAAATAAAGTAGGCGACTCTATGCAAAAATATAATAACGTTTTGGGATTATCAAAATATGGCCCTAACATACTTCGAATCTTTGTATATTCTTAATATTGTTAAATTGTGCGCTACGGCCACGTTGGCAGCTTCAGGAAAGCCGGAGATCATAGCTTTGAATCCCGGCGCTATCCAGAGTATATTTTTATACCGGGCTTTTCCACACTCGCTCCAGGCAAATGCCGGGATAGTACTTTACTTCAAATCCCGGGGTACCTACCCCATCCTTGTCCCTAAAACGTTTACACACACTACGAACGACGCCATATAAATGCACGTTATTAGACAGATTCTGTACACACTCAAGAGCACGGGGCTGATTATCAATATGTCCCAAGCCCTTAAATTGAATTAACAACAATAAAAACAACTCCTCTTCTATAAACTCCGGATCCCTCCCAGAAACAATGGACATTTGGACCTTTGATTTCTCTCGCTGCTGATGACGAAAACGCTCTGCCCCTGGCATTGGTCTTTGTTATTGCAAATTCAATCTCGTGGCGTTGGGATTAGCATTATTAGCTGTCATTGCTGCGGAGATCCAGGGTTCGATTCCCTGCTCTGACAAAAAAAAAGTTCTAGTCTATCTGCCTCGTGAGGTAAAACTGTCAAAATGCAGGTTCAATATTTTTATCTCAGCAATTCTAGAAATGATTTTCGTAGTCTCCCACTTACATCCCAGGCGAATGACTGGATTGTATCTACATTAAAGCCACGGCCGTCTTCTACCTAAATCCTAGCCTCCAGTACAAATGCACAATTCTACATCCATCACAGTAGCACTGGTTATCAGACAGATTCCGCATACACACATCCAAATACAGGGTCTTTCATATAAAATAAGAGTGCCAAGCGGCGGCTTTGTTAACCACAGCTGCGGTCACTTTGGCCGAGCTAGTGGCGCGCCAAGGCCCCCTGCTTTAAGCGTGTGTACAATCCTATATGATGCAGCGGCCTTGCTAGCATGTGTACAATGCTGAAATCTTACTTTAGTAAGTTAGGTAGTTAGTTAGTTAGTTACTGTTGATGAAACCGAAACCTCTACTTGTGCTAATTTTGTGAGTGATTTATTCGGAGACCGTTCAAGATTCTCGCCAATGTCATCTAGCTCATCCTCTGTTAAAACTGTTCGTGTGCGGGCATGTTTTTTATTGAGCACCGAGCCAGTAGTGCCAAACTTATTTGCAATTACGTGAATTTGTGCTAGTGAAGGTGGTACTTCATCAGGAAATTGCTGAACAAATGCATCACGTACCCGCCGAACCGACTCGTACTTAAAATAAGTTTTACATAAAGAAATACTATGTTGCAATGATAACTGTCTCACCATGTTAGCACTTGAGGTTTAGACTGGCGACTGAGCAACTGCACTCTTATTGCAAGGTCAAGTTTGGTTATATCAATCTGTTATTTTTATACAGTCCATCGAAACTCGAAAAAGAAAAAAAAACAGCCCTCGTATGTACTATGCGCGCGCTTGCAATACTACAGCAGGGGGCTGTGGAGCGCCACAAGCTCGGCCAAGGTGACCGCAGCTGCGTTTAACAAAGCCGCCGCTTGGCGCTCTTATTTTATATGAAAGACCCTGTACACGGGGTTATATTATAACCACGGTGTCGCGAAGCCCCTAAATGAATCGACAACATTAATAAAACTCCGTTTTAAAGCCAATGACTGCTCTACAAATCTCGCAGATCTAGGCACGTCAGGGGAACGGCCAACCGAATTCCTGCTAAGTAATGATCTTCATTTCTCTCCTTTTTATGCCTCCCAATGAAGGAACATTGCCAAGAAAAGAGAATGCTTTCCTTTCCGATAGCTTTCTCCTCTCTTGTGACCCTTTGGTGATAATGTTCCGGGCTGTGTATAATGCGTGGTGAAGCAGAGGAGAAACCCTATTCTCAGCGATTGCCTGTTTCCATTTCTCTGTCGCGTTGCGACGCTCAGGGGATATGATCAGCCATCAGCACCGCCAACTTGCTTCTCACTTCTAAATGGGCATTCCATGTCGGGCCAATGACGTCACACAATAGACGCCACAAGTTTCGCGTCACTGTGCTCCAACATAGAGCTTCCTAACTCCCTTTTGTGACCGAGTCACAAGTTGAACATTCATTGTGCTGTTAGCTGGAAATAGCCTATCTACAGCAGTTAAATGAGATAATCGTCACTCATGTACGACACGTCTCAATGCAAAACCTCACGTTCTCTCTCTTGATCCTATATTCAACCCATTAAATATGAACTTTTGAGACGTAGTGTGTCCGTGTGTGAATCTAACTGAAGAATGAAGGAAGAAGGGTAGGTTGAAAAAAAAAAGAATGAACAGAAGTGAAGGAAAGAAGGAAGGGTAAAAAAAGTTACAGTCAGTGTGAAAGACTAGACTTTATATCATTTCAAATGACGCATACTACAACTGCCTTCTCGCTTCGCTCAAAGCCTCAGGTCACTCGACCCCCAGGACTCTTTCAACAGACTCCATTACCCAATAACTTAGGCTTCCCGCGTGGCCGCCTGAAGTCACGCAATCGACGTCCATTACCCATTAACTTAGGCTTCCCGCGCGGCTGCTTAACTTCACGCGGTCGCCGTCTCCGTAACGCATAACGTTAGACTCAAGCTTCCCGCGTTGCTGCATGACGTCACGCACTCGCCGTCCATTACCCAATAGCTTAGGCTTCCCGCGCGGCTGCTTAACGTCACGCGGTCGCCATCTCCGTAACGCATAACGTTAGACTCAAGCATAACGATGAAGTCGACAAGATCATTTGAAATGATAAAAGATGGGAGAAAAGAAAGAAAGGAAGAAAGTGAAGGAAAGAAGGAAATAGAAACAAAGGAAGAAGGTAAATATGGATGGAAAATATGAACGAAGGAAAGAAAGAGAGAAAGAAAGAAAGAAAGAAAGAGAAAAACAGTGAGGAAAAGACTGAATGAAAGTGAAGAAAGGAAGGGAGAAAGAAAGAAAGATGGAAGAGAGAAAGAAAGGAATGAAGGAAGAAAAGAAAGGAAGGTAAAAACAAAAGGAAGGAAGAAGAAAGGGGAAAAAGAAAGAATGAAAGAAAGAAAGGAAAGATAGGAATGGAGTAAGAACGAGAAAGAGAAGAAGAGAGACAGATAGAAATTAAGGAAGAAAGTGTAGGAAAGAAGGAAGGAAAAAAGACAGGAAGGAATATAAGAAGAAAGCCGGAAGGAAAGAATGAAAGAAAGAAAGGAGGAAAGAATAGAAGAACGCGAAGGAAAGAAGAAACAAAATACTGAAATGAAGGTATAAATAAATACTTAAATACATAAAGAAAGAAAGAAATAAAGAAGGAAAGAAAGAAAGAAAGAAAGAAAGAACGGCTGTGTATATCATTCCAATATTTGATTTACTCGACGTCTTCGCATATTCGCCAATTCGATTCTCGAATAAATGAATCGAGTGTTCGAACAATGCGGATGTGCAAATACTTCGGTTGTTGGAATCATTTGAACGTTCAAAGTACTTGTTGTTGTTCGAGTCTTCAGTCTTTTGACTGGTTTGAAGCAGTCCTTTATGCCTCCCTGTCCCGAGCTAATCGTTTCATCTCTACATAGCTATCACACCCTGCATCCAAGGCAATCTGTTTAACATATTCTAACCTTGGTCTACCCCTTCAGTTCTTTTCCTCGACCCTTCCTTCCATAACTAAGCTTGCTATTCCTGGGTGTCTTAGTACGTGTCCTACCAATCTATCTCTTCTCTTCATTAGCAGTCGCCAGAATCATCTATCCACTCCCACTCGTCTTAATACCTCTTCATTTGTTACCCACCCCTCTGACCTTCATCATTCTCCTGTAACACCACATTTCAAACGCTTCAATTCTCCACTTTTCTGCTGCACCAATAGTCCACGTTTCACTTCCATAGAGCGCAACACTCCAGACAAAGGCTTTCAAAAATGACTTCCTAATACCTAAATCTATATTCGATACCAAAAGATTCCTTTTCTGTAGAAATGCTTTCCTCGCCTGAGCCAACCTACTTTTTATATCCTCTTTGATTCATCCATCACTGGTTATTCTGCTTCCTAAGTAACAGAAGTCTCCTACTTTCTTTGGCTTTTCAACTGCTAATTTGATGTCCCTAGAGGTTTCTGATTTATTTCGACTGCATTCCAATATTTTTGTTTTATATTTATTAATTTTCATCATGGATTCCTTCCTCAAGACAGAATCCATACCATTAAAAAACTCATTGAAATCCTCAGGCGTGTCGGCCAAGATGACTATGTCATTAGCAAATCTCAGAGTTGAAACTATTTCTCCTTGAATCTTCACTACAACTTTAAATGTATCTCCAATTTCCTTCAATGCATCAAAATCAAAATAAGCATCACCTGTTATCTCTCTCTTGTTCTTTCTTTCTTTCTTTCTTTCTTTCTTTCTGTCTTTACTTATTTATCCATTTATGTTTTATTTTCTGCTTGTTTCTATGTTTATCATTATAATTCACACATCCATTATTGATTGAATAGTCGGGTTATTTCACTTATACAAATATTTCAAAATTCAAAAGTCGAATACTTCGAATTTTTGAATGAGCAAATAATCCCAACAGTCGAACAACTCGTAAGTTTGAATCAAATATTCGTCCTTGGAATTATTCGTCGAGGTTCAAATAGGCACAACCCTAGTAGGAAGGTGCAGTTTTACGTGGCGTTAATCTCGTGCTCATAAGCCAAGGTACGTGTCTTTGATGTGAAATCCGATCACCCGAACGCAATATCTCACCTCGACATCCAACACCCATTAACTGGGAGACAAACCCAGTCCATTTGGGTGGGAGACAAGCATATTGACTGCTGCGCCATCTCTGCGTCTGTGTTTTTGATCATTCATTTAGGGGCTTTACGACATAGAGTTCATGCATGCATCCTCGATTATTTGCGTGTGCGTTTGAAATCTGTCTGTTAACCTGTGTCACTGTGATGTCTGTACTAGAGTGTGTACTAGTAGTCTAATTGGGACCAGGATTTAGATTGAAGGCAGCCATGAACTTAAATTCAGGTACCATCCTGGCATTCAGCTGGATAATGAGTGGGAAACCACAGAAAACCTTTCTGTTTCCGCGTCTGAAAAGTCATCTGAAAGGACGTAGATTTATGAATGCTTATGAAGTCACTGCCAACGCAACAAGAGCACTACGACTTGTCTCACAAAATTGCTTCCAGGAACTTTACACACATTGGCAAAGTGCGCTGTTGCGGAAGGGAACTGTTTTGAAATGGATGCTGTGCTATAGTGTTTATGCTATGTGGTTTCTATATTATTACCAAATTCCTGGAAAGGCGTCTTCGGTGGCGTAGTTGGTAGCATGCTTTAATATAGCGTATGGCTTGTAGTGCCGGGAGTGTCCAAAGACATGTTCGACTCGCCAGATTTTGTAGCTGCTTCTACGCGGACACCCTTGAGGCGAGCTACATGTACCGCCTCGTGTGGAGTGTTGTCTGGGGAGGAAAGTTTTGAATGTAAGGACGAGGAGTTGGAAGATAGCGTATGTGGCCTATAATGAGGGACGAACCCCGGCATTTGCCTGGAAGGAAGATGGGAAACCACAGAAGACCATCTTCAAGGTTGCCGGCGGGGGGATTCGAACCTCCTCGCCTTCCGGATGTGAGCGACTGCCTGCTGCCACGCCGTAACGACCACGACTAACTCATCCGGTTGTAGCATGCTGAAATAATATGCCCAAGATCGCGGGTTCAAACCTGGCCGAAGACGTCGGATTTTTTAAGAGTATTAAAAATCCCTCAGTATGCCTTCCTTCGGAGACGAAGTAAAGCCGGCGGTACCATGTCATAGATTTATGGCATGTAGAAGAACCATCCACTAATTACACTTGTGTGAAACTAAATTATAGGTTAGATTTGTTATAAAAGTGAACTAACTACTTTTTGAAGATCTGATTCATTGTTAAAGGGAACTAAGTCATAAATTTCATTTTCTATTTTCTCCCTTTTTAAAAGGATAAATCCATTCAAATAGAACTCTCTAGAACAGTATTATTGCGGGCAATGATACTTACACGTGACAGAAACTATGCTTTACAATTAAGTGAGAGAAACAGTTTTTGTCAATTATCTCAATTCTTACAAAAATGACGTCGTGCCTTCTAACAATGACCGATTCAAATTGTTGAAACATGTCACATTTTAGAAATTATGTCCTTTAGGTGTCCAGCATTGTTCGGGATGCAACCTGTCGCACGAACCTGTTACTATTGCAATGTTGCCCGGGGTGCGAACCGTACGTTTTCTGCCAGGGGGCGTCTTGTTTCTTACAGATGCTGTTGTCCTAAACTGCCGGACACATCTCGTAATTGTTTTACGGGATAGAAATTTATCATTTCGACCGAAGTCAAAATGTTGTCGAAACGAACGCTGCGTTCGAGTGACACTATCACCACTTTAGAAGAACGCTTCAATTACAAATGCACGATGTTAGTGTGACCAACGCTCCATATTGACTGAACTGCTTTGAACCGCACGACTCACTGGTATGACCATCAACACTCTACTCAGCCGTGTCCAACAATGGCGCGCTATTTAAAATGGGTCATTGTTTCAGCCGCACCCTGTACATTGTTAGAAGTCTGTATCCATCAAATTTCATGAAAGCGTTTGTGGTATTCCACTTAAGATCCACATGGATAATCCCATCGGGACTGAAGCGTTAGGTGCAACAGATTTCACAGAGCGTGTTGGAACAGCGGTCTCCAATTTCCAGCAGTGCGCATTCAAATGCCTTATTATCCTCCAGGCGTGAGGAACAAGCCGGCGTTTGTATGCACATATTGAATAAGAGGAGGCCGGGCGGGGACGGGATCGCTTTGCAAGTAGAGCACAGCGAATCAACGAATACATTACAAATTGAGGAATACCATGTAAAGCAATAGATCGGGAATGTATACTACATCACAGCGTGCATTGAATAAATGGTGACTGACTCTTTCCTCTCTCTGGCATTCGACAGGTGCTAGGTACAGTTCTGAGCTTAAATAAGTAGTTCCGTGAAGATTACTAAATAGCCATTTTCATACTGGATATCACACTGCTTGCCACGGTGGGTGAGTGGTTATCGTGTCGGACTACCAACCCCAAGCTTGCAGGTTCACTCCTGGCCGTGGTAAGTGATTTTTGAAAGGCGGCAAAAAGAACGATACGCATGTAATACGTTGTTGGCATGTTAAAGAACCCGTTTGAATTCAGTAGGCCGTATTCATAATGGCAAAATTAATCTCGGGATTTCCCGCCAACACAAAGTTCCTCATTTCGCTACTAGAAAGCGCTATAGTGTCACGGAGCTTAGATATATAACCTCCTTGACTTTCATAGCGCCTCAAGCAGCGATAAAATTTGACATGCAAGTTGCCCTCTGGGCGTCAATTAACAAAGCTTTCACCAGGCACCCGAGGCCATACGACATTACATTAATATTATTATTATTATTATTATTACTATAGTTCGCCACGGTGGGTGAGTGGTTAACGTGTCGGTCTACTAACCCCAAGCTTGCAGGTTCGCTCCTGGCCGTGGTAAGTGGTGTTTTTTTTGAAAGGCGACAAAAATAACGATACGCATGTCATACGATGTTCGCATGTTAAAGAACCCATTTGAAATCAGTAGGCCGTATTCATAATGCCAAAATTAATCTCGGGATTTTTTGCCAACACTAAGTTCCTCATTTCTCTACTTGAAAGCGCTATAGTGTCAAGGAGGTTAGATAGCCAACCTCTTCGACTTTCATAGCGTCTCAAGGAGCGATAAAATTTGACATGCAAGTTGCCCTCTGGGCGTCAATTAACAAAGTTTTCACCCAGCAGCCGAGGCCATACGACATTACATTATTATTATTATTATTATTATTATTATTATTATTATTATTATTATTATTATTATTATTATTATGTAGAGATGAAGCGATTAGCTTAGGACAGGGAGGCCTGGAGAGCTGCATCAAACCAGTCAAAAGAATGAAGGCTCAAACGACAACAACCATGAAGTATTTAATAGCCTGGTAGTTTCCTTTATAATTCGACTGATAATTACAAGGATTTTCCGAGAAACATCTATATAAATATTAAAATTATGCATCGCCAAAACGTTGGATTTGTGTTCACCGGGTTATTGAAAAGCCCATTGTTGAACTTATATTAATAGCTTCTACCAACATACAAATGTCAGTATCATTGCTGTAATATATTCGGAGATACTGAGAACCGTCGAAATAATTTGAATGTTTGCCATGTTGGATTGTTCTTTATGTAGGCCATACAGGTATGTACCATTATTGATAGGTAGATGAAAATTATTACGTAGGTTTATTATTCAAACATTCATTTCAATTGCATAATTAGAAAACAAATATAAAACATAATTTACAAAAGTTCGCACTGTCGCCATCTTGTTCTGATGTGAAAAATTGAATTGAAGCAGATGCCATTCGATTAAACCTTGTATAAACATTATCCCTGCAAGTTTCATTGACCTCGGTTGATTAAATCTCGAGAAAATGCTATTTACATAATTTTAAATTAGTGTTGTACTTACCATCGTTTTAAGCATCACATATCTGTATTTAACTGAGTATTCCCTATCACCGTACACAATTTCAGGGTGATATCTGTAATAGTTTTGGAGATATCGAATGCCGGTGAAATATTTCGCACAGCCGCCATGTTGGATTGGTGAGACGTATTAAAATTTGAAGGTCAAGGTTGGGGTCAAATAGTACTATATTTTTACCGAGTTTTATTGAAATCGCTCCAGCTGCTTGGATTTCATAACGGGGAGGACACGCTCACACACACACACATACACACACGGACAAAAGTGATCTCATAAACCTATTTATTTTTTGTTAAATGAAAATAGCCTGGAAATGAGCAGATAACTAGGAAACGTCTTAATCCGACATAAAAATAAAAGTAATTACATGACGAATAGAAATAAACAGTGTCATCAATCCGCTACTTAAGCATTGTAGTTCATGGTCCAACCAGTGTGTGGCGCGGAAGTCGCGCCGAACCAGGTGTGACAAGACGGTTGCCCACGAAGTGATTAGTACTGTAATATCATGTGTGCGAGAAGTCATATTATGCGAGGGAATTTGTTTCTTTGTAATAGTTAACGAATGTCTGTGCAGTGCTTTGTGTGTGCAAACAACTGAATTTTCGGCTGTTTCGGGAAAATGTACTGTTTCATTTCTGGATGTAAATCGGGTTAGGAAGAAAATCTGATGGTAGACAGTTTTTCACACCGCCAAAAGAAACAAATCTGTTTGCAAAATGGGCGAGAGTTATTCCGCGGAAAGATAAGCAATTGCCGCTCAAAAATAGAATCTGGCGGACTGTTTCGTAGTGAACTATGAGAACGTGGAAATTCTTCGCTTGAAGTGGAAATTTATACCAGGATCAGTAGCTCACATTTTTCAAAATTTACCGAAATATCTAACCTCTGACGTATAATCACGAAAGGCGCCCAGTACGATACGGAATGAAGGCAGCCTTCCATGGTTACTTGTTCTACTTCGTGCCATCCTTACCTAAAACGAAAAAACAAGATGTTCAGTAAAGAACATATAGCCTACTTTCTCCTAAATGCATGGGTATTGTTATAACTCTTTGTCCTTTTCAAGGAGTATGATTGAATGTTGGTTGTAGTAGCTTGTTGAAATACAACGTGCTATAGGGATATTAAACATGAATATGAGGTGCCCTTTGCTAGTGCTACCTCTGTACCAAATTTCGTTCCATTCGGTTTCACCGTGTTCGAATTGATAAGGGGAATCGATTTTCACACAAAGATGGCCGCCATCCGCAAAATATTAGGCTGATGACCTATTAGTTTGGTCAAAGGATGCTCCCTCCATAAAGGTATGTTGTTGCTAAATTTGCTAGAGATCAGATGATTAGGCTAATCGTAATTTGATTTAAGCTTTGAACATTTGTGTGGCCGCCATTACGTTTCTGTCAATATGGCGGCGATATAAATCATGACACTGAGATGCCCTTTGCTAGTGCTATCTCTGTACCAAATTTCGTTCCATTCGGTTTCAGCGTGTTTGAATTAATAGGGAGAATCGATTTTGACACAAAGATGGCCGCCATCCGCAAACTATTAGGCGAATGACCTATTAGATTGGTCAAAGGATGCTCCCTCCATAAAGGTATGTAGTTGCAAAATTTGGTAGAGATCGGATGATTAGGTTAATCGTAATTTGATTTAAGCTTTGAACATTCGTGTGGCCGCCATTACGTTTCAGTCAAGATGGTGGCGATATAAAACATGACACTGAGGTGCCCTTTGCTAGTGCTACCTCTGTACCAAATTTCGTTCCATTCGGTTCCACCGTGTTCGAATTATTAGGGGGAATCAATTTTGACATAAAGATGGCCGCCACCCGCAAACTATTAGGCTAATAACCTATTAGATTGGTCAAAGGATGCTCCCTCCATAAAGATATGCAGTTGCAAAATTTGGTAGAGATCGGATGATTAGGTTCATCGTAATTTGATTTAAGCTTTGAACATTCGTGTGGCCGCCATTACGTTTCTGTCAATATGACGGCGATATAAAATATGACACTGAGGTGCCCTTTGCTAGTGCTACCTCTGTACCAAATTTCGTTCCATTTGGTTTCACCGTGTTTGAATTAATAGGGGGAATTGATTTTCACACAAAGATGGCCGCCATCCGCAAACTATTAGGCTAATGACCTAGTTATATGGTCAAAGGATGCTTCCTCTATAAAGGTATGTTGTTGCAAAATTTGGTAGAGATCAGATGATTAGGTTAATCGTAATTTGATTTAAGCTTTGAACATTTGTGTGGCCGCCATTACGTTTCCGTCAAGATGGCGGCGATATAAAACATGACACTGAGGTGCCTTTTATTAGTACTACCTCTGTACCAAATTTCGTTCCATTCGGTTGCACCGTGTTCGAATTAATAGGGGGAATCGATTTTCACACAAAGATGGCCGCCATCCGCAAACTATTACGCTGATGACTTATTAGTTTGGTCAAAGGATGCTCCCCCCATAAAGGTATGTTGTTGCAAAATTTGGTAGAGATCCGATGATTAGGTTAGTCGTAATTTGATTTAAGCTTTGAACATTTGTGTGGCCGCCATTACGTTTCCGTCAAGATGGCGGCGATATAAAACATGACACTGAGGTGTCCTTTGCTAGTGCTACCTTTGTACCAAATTTCGTTCAATTCGCATTCACCGTGTTCGAATTGATAGGGGGGGGACAGACATTCAGAGTACACACACTCACACACACACACACACACACAGACACACACACACACAGACTCACACACACACATACACACACACAGACAGGCACACTTTTTTCGCCCTGTGTTGATCTCATAAGTCTACTTTCATTTTTTGCAAAAATCGAAAGTAGGCTAATATATAATCCGTCTTAATAATAATAGGCCTAAAATAATAATAGTTGTTGATTCTTTAGGGACTTAACGACATTGTGGTCACGAGCCCCGTGCGCTTGGGTGTGTTTAGAATTTGTCTGATAACCTGTGTCATTATGATGTCTGTAGTAGTGTGTATTTGGAATAGAGGTAGGATTTGGGTATGAAGCGGCTGTGGCCTTCAGTTAGGTACTATCCCGGCATTTGCCTGGAGGAGAAGTGGGAAACCACGGAAAACCACTTCCAGGATAGGTGAGGTAGGAATCGAACGCGCCTCGTATCAGTTTTGCTTCACGAGGCTGAGTGAACACCTTTCCAGCCCTCAGACCAGTATTAAATTTATTGGCAGAGCTGGGAATCGAACCCGGACCTCCGCTGTGATAGCGAAGAATGGGACGGACATATAGCCTAATTATAATAATGGCCAACCTGCCATCCAAATCTTCGCTTCCGTTACCGTCCTCCTGATCTTCGGATTTTGTTTCAACTTTGTCTTCAGTATCAGAGTCACAAATTCCTTTGAAATTACTGAATCATTAACTAGCTATTCGTTATCTTTCAGCAGAAGGCGACACGCTTCATCTGCATCCTTAGGATTTCGTAAGGCCCAATCTCCTTACTGATATTGGGAGCGCTGGTACTATCATTCCCACGCCGACAAAATGTTACACGTGGAGAGTTATTTTTAGGCACATCGTTTCACAACTCCAGGAAAATGCTTACTAAGGTTTGGTGTAAGATGTCACGAGACGATAAGATCATAACTTGAACTGTTGGCTTGATATTAAAACTAAAACGAACCTTGGAGCTGTCAGACCCATGCGCGTCTAACGGAGGGTTTTAAAAGATAGTACTACATGGGGACTGAGAATATTAATAATAACATTTCGACAGTATTATTCATAAGTCAAAACAAACAATTAGTTGTAATCAGCGTAACCGTACCCTTCGTAAAGAGGTTTACGTAGCCCAGCGCGTATCCCACTTCTGAACAGCTGACTGTGTAGCGTTGGGGATCTGCGCCGCTAGCGCTAGCCGAGCGGGGCGCGGTTGAACTCGGTCAGTGATAACACTATATATTCTATTCGTCATGGTAATTACTTTTACTAACATGTTTACGATGTCAAAACAAGTAGTTCCGTGATGAACTAAATAGCCTATTTTCATATATCCTACTATTATTAATTGCCTCTATCAACGTACAAATTGTCAGTTTGATTGCTGTAATAGATTCGTAGATATTGAGAACCGTCTAAAGAATTGGGATGGTCACCATGTTGGATTTTTATATTATATGCCTTTGATTTATATACTACTAGCAGTAGTACCCGGCTTCGCCCGGTGCAATGATGATAACTTCTCAAAGTCTCCTTAGAAATATAATGGACTTAAAATCTAGGTAATTTTCCCCCTAAGACAATGAGGGCGTAATATCTAGGTCATTTACCCCTTTGATAAGGATGATAATGAAAACTACTGTTGAATTGACACGTCAAACTTACAAACTACCGTAATAGAAATACATATTTCAAAATTCACAGGCGAGGAAAAATTATTGTGTGTGGTGATAATGGTGTAATGGGCGTAACATCTAGGTCATTTGCCCTTATGATGAGGATGATAAGGGAAACTACTACCTGTATTGAATTGACACTTCAACTTATAATGTACACAATGTACTGTAATAGAAATAAATATTTTAAAAATCACAGTCGAGAAAGAATTTATGCGGCGGTGATTAGTGGTATGATGCGCGTAACATCTAGGTCATGGCGTACTGCTTGGCAAAGAATATGGGTCCAAGCTGCACGAACCTGAGATGACCACAGATGATGACGAGATATGATGACACACGTTCGGGGTTCCCCGTCGTATTTAGATTGGCCGGGGAATCCCTCACTCTTTCGCAACACCACAGTGGCTTGAGCAACGGCTCTGTGCTGGCGTCAGCATAGACAGCAGATAACACGGCGGGCTCAGAAAAGCCCTCTCAGCAAGCTATTCTCACAACTGCCCCCCCCCCCCCCCAAGGGTCTCACAACTTGTGGGACGTGGGTTGGCGACCACGGGACCCCAGCGGAGTCTGGCATCGCTTCTACTTCCTGGTGCCGGGCTCCTTTCAGTTATCTTTCCTGTCGTCCTCCCTTGGTCAACTCTTGTTCTCTTCCGACCCCGACTGTAATAGGGTGTCCGCGGGCTAGGGAGTCTTTCAATTTCCCGCCTTAATTGGCCGTTGTCTCATTTTTCCTGATGCCCTCATTCTTCGAGGGGTCTGCCTTCTTTTCCTTTTCATAATATCTCCTGTCTTCTGCTCAAGGCCCTCAAAGAGGCAGGGTGTGTGTAGCCCCACCACTTCTGGTACACCCTCAAGGGCTTATGGCTGGTGCGTTAGGAAGCTGGCAACCCCGAGGGATTCCTGAGCTAAATGCAGGGAATGTAGTGGTATGTCAGAAATTTCAAGTGGACAGTGTTACTCATCCAATTCCAAAGGGTATGTATGTAAAATTTGGTTCAGATCGGTGAAACCGTGTAGATTTGTGCCAAAGGGCCTAAATCCAGGGAATAGATTGGTCTGTCCGAAATTTCATGTTCAGTGCTACTCGTCGGGATCCAAAGGGTAATTATAAACAATTTGGTTTAATCAGTGAAACGGCGTGGATTTGTCCCAAAGGGCCTAAATGCAGGGAAAGGGGTGGTCTGTCCGAAATTTAAAATGGACAGTGATACTCGTTGGGTTTCAATGAGTAAGTATACTAATTTTGGTCCAGATTGGTGAAACGATGTACATTTGTGCCAAAGGGTCTAAATACAGGGAATGGGGTGCTCTGTCCGAAAGTTCAAGCAGACAGTGTTACTCGTCGGGTTCCAAAGGGTAAGTAACTTACATAAAGATTGGTTGAGATGGGTGAAACTATGTAGATTTTTGCCTAAATGCAGTAAATGGTCTATCCGAAATTTCGTTTAGACAGTGTTACACGTCGGGTTCCAAAGGGTAAGTATGTAAAATTTGGTGAAACAGGGTAGATTTTTGCCAAAGGGCCTAAATGCAGGGAATGGAGTGGTCTGTCCAAAGTTTTAAGTGGACAGTGTTACTCGTCGGGTTCCAAAGGGTAAGTATACACATTTAGGTTCAGATTGGTGAAACGATGTAGATATGTGCCAAAGGGCCTAAATGCAGGGGATGGAGTGGTCTGTCCGAAATTTCAAGTGGACAGTGTCACTCATCGGGTTCCAAAGGGTAAGTATACACGTTTTGTTTTCGATCGGTGAACGATGTAGATTTGTGCCAAAGGGCCTAAATGCGGGGAATGGAGAGGTCTGTCCGAAATTTCGAGTAGACAGTGTAACTCGTAGAGTTCCAAAGGGTAATTATTTGAGATCGGTGAAACGGTGTAGTTTTTGCCAAAGGGCCTAAATGCAGGGAATGGAGTGGTCTGTCCTAAGTTTTAAGTGGACAGTGTTACTCGTCGGGTTCCGAAGGGTAAGTAGCCTATGTAAAATTTGTGTCAGATCGGTGAAACGGTGTAGATTGGTGCCAAACGGCCTAAATGCAGGGAATGGAGTGGTCTGTCCGCAATTTCAAGCCGACAGTATTACTCGCAGGTTACCAAAGGGTAAGTATCCGAATGTTGGTTCTGATCGGTGAAACGGTGTAGATTTGTGCCAAAGGACCTAAATGCAGGGAATGGGGTGGACTGTCCGAAATTTTAAGTGGACAGTGTTACTCGCAGGGTTCCAAAGGGTAAGTATAAACATTTTGGTTCAGATCGGTGAAACGGTGTAGATTTTTGCAAAAGGGCCTAAATACAGGTCATGAGGTGGTCTGTCCGAAATTTCAAGTGGACAGGATTTCCCGCAGGGTTCCAAAGGGTAAGTATACAAATTTTGGTTCGGATCGGTGAAACGGTGTAGATTTGTGCCAAAGGGCCTAAATGCAGGGGAAGGAGTAGCCTCTCTGATATTTCAAGCAGACAGTGTTAGTCGCAGTGTTCCAAAGGGTAAATAAACAAATTTTGGTTGAGATCGTTGAAACGGTGTAGATTTTTGCAAAAGGGCCTAAATGCAGGTCATGGGGTGGTCTGTCGGAAATTTCAAGTGGACAGGGTTACCCGCAGGGTTTCAAAGGGTAAGTATTCGAATTTTGGTTCAGATCGGTGAAATGGTGTAGATTTGTGCCAAAGGGCCTAAATGTAGGGGATGGAGTAGCCTCTCCGATATTTCAAACAGACAGTGTTAGTCGTAGTGTTCCAAAGGGTAAATATACAAATTTTGGTTGAGATCGGTGAAACGGTGTGGATTTGGGCCGAAGGGCCTAAATGCAGGGAATGGAGTGGTCTGTCCGCAATTTCAAGCAGTCAGTGTTAATCGCAGGGTTCCAAAGGGTAAGTATACAAATTTTGGTTCAGATCGGTGAAACGGTGTAGATTTGTGCCAAAGGGCCTAAATGTAGGGAATGGAGTGGTCTGTCCGCAATTTCAAGCTGATAGTGTTACTCGCAGGGTACCAAAGGGTAAGAATACGAATTTTGGTTCTGATCGGTGAAACAGTGTAGATTTGGACCAAAGGGCCTAAATGCAGGGAATGGGGTGGTCTGTCCGGAATGTTAAGTGGACGGTGTTACTCGCAGTGTTCCAAAGGGTAAGTATACAAATTTTGGTTCAGATCGGTGAAACGGTGTTGTTTTTGCCAAAGGGCCTAAATGCAGGGAATGGAGTGGTCTGTCCTAAGTTTTAAGTGGACAGTGTTACTCGTCGGGTTCCGAAGGGTAAGTAGCCTATGTAAAATTTGTGTCAGATCGGTGAAACGGTGTAGATTGGTGCCAAACGGCCTAAATGCAGGGAATGGAGTGGTCTGTCCGCAATTTCAAGCCGACAGTATTACTCGCAGGTTACCAAAGGGTAAGTATCCGAATGTTGGTTCTGATCGGTGAAACGGTGTAGATTTGTGCCAAAGGACCTAAATGCAGGGAATGGGGTGGACTGTCCGAAATTTTAAGTGGACAGTGTTACTCGCAGGGTTCCAAAGGGTAAGTATAAACATTTTGGTTCAGATCGGTGAAACGGTGTAGATTTTTGCAAAAGGGCCTAAATACAGGTCATGAGGTGGTCTGTCCGAAATTTCAAGTGGACAGGATTTCCCGCAGGGTTCCAAAGGGTAAGTATACAAATTTTGGTTCGGATCGGTGAAACGGTGTAGATTTGTGCCAAAGGGCCTAAATGCAGGGGAAGGAGTAGCCTCTCTGATATTTCAAGCAGACAGTGTTAGTCGCAGTGTTCCAAAGGGTAAATAAACAAATTTTGGTTGAGATCGTTGAAACGGTGTAGATTTTTGCAAAAGGGCCTAAATGCAGGTCATGGGGTGGTCTGTCGGAAATTTCAAGTGGACAGGGTTACCCGCAGGGTTTCAAAGGGTAAGTATTCGAATTTTGGTTCAGATCGGTGAAATGGTGTAGATTTGTGCCAAAGGGCCTAAATGTAGGGGATGGAGTAGCCTCTCCGATATTTCAAACAGACAGTGTTAGTCGTAGTGTTCCAAAGGGTAAATATACAAATTTTGGTTGAGATCGGTGAAACGGTGTGGATTTGGGCCGAAGGGCCTAAATGCAGGGAATGGAGTGGTCTGTCCGCAATTTCAAGCAGTCAGTGTTAATCGCAGGGTTCCAAAGGGTAAGTATACAAATTTTGGTTCAGATCGGTGAAACGGTGTAGATTTGTGCCAAAGGGCCTAAATGTAGGGAATGGAGTGGTCTGTCCGCAATTTCAAGCTGATAGTGTTACTCGCAGGGTACCAAAGGGTAAGAATACGAATTTTGGTTCTGATCGGTGAAACAGTGTAGATTTGGACCAAAGGGCCTAAATGCAGGGAATGGGGTGGTCTGTCCGGAATGTTAAGTGGACGGTGTTACTCGCAGTGTTCCAAAGGGTAAGTATACAAATTTTGGTTCAGATCGGTGACACGGTGTAGATTTGTGCAAAAGGGCCTAAATGCAGGGAATGGGGTGGTCTGTCCGAAATTTAAAGTTGACAGGGTTACCCGCAGGGTTCCAAAGGGTAAGTATGCAAATTTTGGTTCAGATCGGTGAAACGGTATAGATTTGTATACATAACAGACAGACAGACAGACAAACTTTGTGCTTTATATATAGAGAGAGATAGATAGATAGATTACATGACGATTATTGTGTAGGTGTTTTATTCAATCTTCAATCGCATGATTTGGACACAAGATATAAAAGCGGGATTTTAAAATTTCGCTCAGCCGCCGCCTTGTGGTTATGAAAATAATTTAAACGAATTAGACGCCAGTCGATTAAAATTTGTATAAGCATAGCCTATACCGTATCAAGATTCACTGCGCTCGGAAGGTTAAAACGCAAGAAACGTCCATTTGAATATTTAAATTTCGCGACCCCGACATGTTGGATTTGTGCTCGCCAGGTTATTGAACGTCCTATGGATGAACGTATGCTAATAGCCTCTATACACTTACAAAATGTCAGTTTGATTGCTGTAGTAGATTAATAGATATTGAGAACCGTCTAAATATTTCGGATGGTCGCCATGTTGGATTTTAATATATATAGGCCATAGAGTTATGTACTATTAGATGATGCTTATTGTGTACGTTCATTATGCAAATGTTGATTTCGATCGAATAATTAGAACACATGAAATAAAAACTTAATTTTCGAAATTTGCACAGCCACCATCTTGAGGTTACGTAAACAATTGATCCAAATTAGATACCAGTGCATTACAATGTGTATAAACATTTTCTGCACGAAGTTTCATTGCGTTTGGATCATTAAATCGCGAGAAAAGTCTATTTAAAACTTTGAATTCGCTTGGCCGCCATGTTGGTTTTGTAGTTACCAGGTTTTCAAAAGTCACATAGGTGAACATTTACGAGTTCCCTCTATCACGGTACACAGTTCCATGGTGATATCGGTAATAGTTTTGGGGGGACACACAAAAATCCTCACACACACACACACCACAGACAGACACACGGACAAAAGGTGATCTCATAAGCCTATTTTTTTTTCATCAATGAAAATAGGCTAATAAGTGCTTATATAATTTATTGCTATGGGAATGCGATTACTTTGCACTGTCTATAATTGTAATTCTGATCTCCAGGTGGGATGGAGGTAACTCAGCCTTGGGACGGAGGTTTGAGTATACGTGGTTCGATTTCACCAGCCAAGTAACGAGATGGTTCCTATTTAGATGCAATGGTCTCCAACTGCCAATTTCTCTCATCAATTACAAATACGCACTCAATCACAGACATCTCAACAACAGGGGATTCAGACAGAGTATATTCACATCCAAATATACAGGGCTGATAATAACGATATCACGAGCACTTGAATGAAACAACAGCAAAGAGATCAGAAAATTTGGAGGTCGCATATGCGAGGTGATATGCATTTAAGAAATGTAGTTTCATGTGAAGTATATTGTTTGATCCCCAAAAAGCACTCCTGTACAGTAGGTTATGTTGTTAGAAACCCACAAGCCTGCCTTGTGCCGCAGTGGATAGCATTCTTGGTTGTCACTCTTGACGTCCGGGTTTGATTCCCGGCTCTGTCCACTGGTCTGTGGGCTGGAAGGGAGTACATTCAACATTGTGAAGCAAAACGTGAGGTTCCTGTTACAGATACAGGCTAAAGTTGCATTCTTCCCAATCATCATATGAGGTAGTATTATACAAATATACACATATACACAGGTTTTCAGGCAAAATTCTCCACACATGTGAATACATGGGGTCAAATGGAAATGTCCAAGAGCTTCAAATTAAACAACAACATTATGGTGTTATGCGAGAGGAGGAAGAGCCCAACGAGATAAGGGACCCTCACATACAGGAATTTCCCGTCAGTCGAGTGCATACATTGACCAAGTGAACTGCTCTCAACAAGACCGCGCTAGACTTAACCAGATAAGTAGCCTGTACAATACAATCTGAATTGACAATTTACAACAACCACATATTCACTCAAAACAAGCAATTTCCGGAGGTCAATCACCACTTCCAGTATCTTAACAAAACATCAAATAGACCACAACTAACAAATACTGACGAGTTGCATTACTAATACTGCATCTAAATAAGTGTACATATTGTAAATATTTTCACCTGTGTTTTCAGACATTGATTTTATGGCCCAAGTGAAATGGATCTGATGATGATCGCTTGGCGAGCGAAACTGGTCATCCAAGTATATTTATTAATCGCATGTAATTTTTTTCGAGATTAGGGTATAACCCACCTCATTTGGGAACAATCATGTTGACCGACTGAAAAGCATCAAAATTTTGTTTAAAACAACAACAAAAACAGAAATCCAATACATCCTACTACAGCGCTATAATGTGGCGTAGTAGGCAAGTTAAGGATTGAGGTAGTATGCCATTGATCTTCCCCCTCACTGATCCAATACAGAAGCAATGAACCACCTCGTGATGTAGCGGCTAGTGTTCATGGCTGTCACCCCGGAGTGACCCCGGTATGCCAAATACAGTAATTGTCACAATTCAATAATAATAATATGGCCTCGGGTGCCGGATGCAAGCTTTGTTATTTGACACCCAGAGGGCAGTTTGCATTTCGAATTTTGACGTTCCTTGGAGCGCTATGAAAGTCAAGGAGGTTAAATATCTAAGCTCCTTGACACTATAGCTCTTTCTGATAGAGAAAGAAGGAACTTTGTGTTGGCAGAAAATCCCGAGAGTAATTTTGCCACAATGAACACGGCCTACATAATTAAAATTGGTTCTTTAACATGCCAACAACGTATGACATACGTTCCGTAATTTTTGTCGCATTTCGAAAATCATTTACCATGGCCAGGTACGAACCTGCAAGTTTGGGGTTGGTAGTCCGACACGATAACCACTCACCCACCGTAGCAAGCAATGCCGAGGTGAAACCTATCTTAAGGACGCGACCTCCTCCTTTAAAATCCTATCCTTAATTTAGAAATACACACACTAGTACAGTCATCACAATAATACAGTTTATCACACACATTCCATACATTCCCAAAAATACATGAGGAAATATGACCGCGATGTGTCAGCCCCTAAAATAAGCAACAAAGACAACAGAAACACTTACCCTATGTGTAGAAGAATTTTTCACAGCATCAACAGTCAACAAAACTTTTTCCAAAATGCCATTACTCTGCACCTCCAGACCTCAGTAGCTTGCAAATAATCACAGCCGTGAATGAGACCGACACATCGGTGATAAACCACATTTTGCTCTAGCCTGTGCCAATAGACAAATGCAAATGAATACACGCATTCAAAAAGAGATGGCAAAGTCCCTCACCTTACGAGGGAAGTACCCCAGCTCGAACGGCTAAAACCGACTGGCAGTTCGCTTAACATACGAAGATATGTCAGTTCTACTACCCATCACGGGCATTTATCTTTAAAACCCCGCATTAGTGTACAATCAATGTTTGGAAGTTATGGTGTCCAAAGATTGCAGAAACACAATTTGCAACAGAAACTTCCGTGCAACAGGCAATTCGGACCATTATATTAGGGACAATCCATTCCTAGCAATTGGTTAGACCTTTAGCATATAGTGAACCCTTGGGAGAGGTACAGTATCGAACACATATCCTTGTATTTCAGAAAAGAAAGAATTAATGCAGGCTTTAGAACGGAGTTCTGAAGTTAGTTGAGAAGGGAATACTGCATCATATTGCGTGACGCATGGATAAGTTGTGTAACCACAGATTGCCAGGCCACAGCTGCAGGGTGATGTCATGAACAGTCACCGGAGACCAGGTTACGCACTCGATAAATATAGATATGAAAATATTCCATTGAGCTGAGAGAGATGGAGTTTCGGAAATAGCCCTTATTCGACAGTTAAATGGCATCACCGCTTCAAGGGAGGAGTCATGAAATCAGAGAAATAATTAAAATTAAGCCATTTGCGGGCATTAAACTAAAGAAAGGACTCCATCAATGTTAATTATCCAGGGAAAGAGATTTTTTAGAGTGGATAAAGTTAACAGTAATTGTACATGAAAGAAGTGCGTTATCAGCATTACGTAAATAGTTATTCCCCGAGCCCGAACCTGGCAGAGGGGTAAAACAAAACCAACTACCCACGCATCCCGGGAGATCATTTGAATTAATATTAAAGATCTGTATGATCGATTCTTGGAAACTTAGATATTGTTGAGACGTTTACAACCTCAGCTTTTCAGAGATATTTTTTTAACATCGTACGACGATTATTTTGGAAATTGGTGGTGGAGAAGATGAGAAATTTATTTATTTTTACCAGAATCAAATATAAGGGCCAGGAGCCCAAGCAAAGTCATTCAATCTATAGCGGACCTCGGGGAGAGTCCGTGCTGGACAACCAATATTCATGCAGTTTACAATAGTCCTCGAACGGAGGTGCTGCATCATGCAGTTCAGTATCAGTGAGCGCAGAGGCGCTGCATGCTGCTTCACCAACAATTCAGCCTACAACGAACCTCATGGGAGGTCATACTGTTTGACAAGTATTCTACAGTACATGCAGTAATTCATCAGACCACGTACGGTCGTGCTGTTCATCAGCACCGGCAGTCTTATTCAGTCCGTGGGGACTCGAACCTGTATCACAACGCGGAAGTACTCTCAATAGAAGTACTGTCCAGCTTTCTTCAGTGTCGTCGCGCCTTAAAAACATCGAAGTCCCTTTCAAAAGGGGAAAGTATCGTCAAAAAACTTCGAACAAGTAATAGTCTACAGACTTAGGCCAAGTTATAAACTTTAAGCAAAAACGCGTTAGCCGGCGAGGGTAATCGAAGCCCAGACACTAGTATTTGAAGTGACATCGTAGTATCTCGAAAGTATACGAGAAATCAGCAGAGAGTTGTATCTCTAAAACGATTTTCCCAGTGCGTTAATATAACCACAGTAGGGTCAAACATAGCTAACACCTAATTTTCCTGTATTGAGGAGATTAGCGTGACAAGTGGCGATAGAGTAGGAGTCTACAGATAGACATCAGTAGTCACGTGGAGTTACAAGGAAGTATTCCACCAAGAAAAGACATTAGTCGTCAGAATTCAGTTCAGACGCGAAGTACTAGACAATTGTCGAGCGCAGTATAGTGACTCCAGGGTTAAACGTAACCATATACCGTTTCCCATATAGACAATTGCAAACCGGAAGAGACAATATTATCGTGCAGTACTGTAAGGGCCGATAAATTCAACATCAGAATTAGGAGAAGATTCGTAGCCAAGGAGGGGAAATTCGTACGAGATTGTCAATATTCAAATAGGAAGTAGACGGCAGCGATCGAAAATTGCACCCCTAGGATTTGGATCGAAAATAATTCACGTGTGTCAGGCAGTGTTTGATGTCACAAAAGTGAAATTCTGTGTGTAAATATAAGTATTAGTGAAATTTATATTTTTAGTGATTCTTTTTTAGTGTTGTGAAAATGTGTGTAATCCCTCATATTAATCCAAATGTGTGTAAACTAGAGGGCAATTTAATTAGTGATAATATGAGTGTCACCATGGAGTGAGAAACTTAATGGGGGCCAAATGTCGCTCCGCTGGGATCCGGACAGTTTGGCCGGATAAATCATGTAACACCAAATGTTATTATGTGTTTTGGATTCCGGAATCTCGTGTAACAATAGTAACCATGGAGAAAGTATTCTCCAACATTGAAAATCAGGGATGTAAAACTGTGTGATAATGAGAAGTGCGGGATCTAATAATTAAAGTATAAATTGCTTAAACATAATGTGTAATCAAAATAAATCGTATTCAGTAGAATACCAGTAAATGAAAAAGAATAATGTTATATAAAGGCAAACAGGATAATAATAATATTAATGAATGAATAAATTATTCAAATAATACTCAGGAATGAGCCGTTATGTGCTAAAATGTTAAAATTAATATAATGAATGTACAAATTATTAAAGTAATATTCAAGTATGAGCCATTGTGTGCTGAAATAATGATAAAAATAATAAGATAATTATTGAACCAGTTGTGTTCTTGTAAATGGAAAGTCGAGATTACGTAAAGTGCAAAAACTATTATTTTTGGACGAAGAAATTAATTAGGTTGGAATAAATATTAGACTTTGGAAGGCATCACGAATATATTGATTGTCGCCATTGAGCGTTATATTATTAATGGTCACGCTATAATTGTGGTGAAAATAATGCCAGGAGGTTATAATTACGGGGATCAGCTGGACAGAAGTAAATGATTATGTGTATGTTTCTATGACAAACTTTAGAGGGTGCTGATGTTTACTGTCAGCTGCGGAATTGTGTGCGAATACCTGTTCCAAATGTCGCTATTATTATTCGGAGGAGTGGTCAGATACCCTTGCTCCAAGGTTAGCCCGAAGTCCTCAAAAATGGAAATATCCTAGAGGCTGGCCAGAGAATCGAACCGAAGTTCTCTCACGTTGAAAGCCCCTTAATTATTATTGATTTTGTAGAGTTCTTACTTGCCAGTGTTAAAGCTCCGAAATTATAATTATACCTGAGCCACAGAAATAGGTCATTAGAACCTCAGATTGTTTTGTTAAATGAAAGTGATGTGTCGCCTTTCCAAGTCTTAAAAAAAGGTCACGCTTGTTTGAAAGCTGTTGTAAAGTACCATCCAGGGGGGAGAAAGCGTTGACTTGCCCTCGCCGTCATAAATTTAAAGCCTGAAGTGTCTCGACGTTTTCTTAATGAAGGCCACTGTTGGGGTAGGCCAGTAACAGAGCCAGACACCGTCTGCACTCGGCTGTAATAAACCTCTTAATGGACCGGTAATCTGTACCGAGTTTAGCTATGATTATTTATCCTTGCCGTTGCATTATAGATCCGCACTTCATGAATAATTAGATTGTCATTGAGACAATAATGAAAATCCCTTTGTATTGTTGCATTATAAATGCTATTGTTCCCAAGTTATTGCTGGAAATTTCAGGTAGCTGGGAGTCTACTCTCAGTTGAGTAAATCAGTAGTTTCCAACGCTTATGGTGCATGAGATTCCCGAAGACAAATAAAATTTGGTAGTGTTGTAAAGAGGGACGATATAGTATGAATATCAGGTGGTACCCAAATAAATGGAAATTGTTGTCACCATTTTTTTATTAACAATTAACTCAAATTCATAAAATATTCAAGTTCAGAATATTTAGTGTGTTTTTAAATAGAAAATTATATGTAATAATTTTACCGAGACTTTTAGAGCTCGTTTTGAGAAAATCTTGTAATGTTGCTAAATGGAAGTGAGAGCAGTTTTGATAATTTTGTTTAGGGTTCAGTGGAACCTCAAATATTGATTTTTTTAGATTAACGTTGTATTTGTTCCTTGTTCATTAGAACAAGTGTCAAGCTGATTCAGTTTATTAGTGTGTATTGTAGCGCCAAATTTTGATAATTAAATAGTTTTATAGTAGGATTTTGAATTTCATTTCATTGAAGTGTTATCCTAAGCTTGATCCTATAACGTGGGAATCACTCAGAGGGAGGACGTTTTATGTCCCAAAGAGGTATGACTGAGCAGTTGGACAGTGATTTGCATATTTCTTGTACAAAAGGGCACAATAGCCTATGTGGTAACATTACAAAAAGATTGCAGAAACACAATTCGCAGCAGAAACTACAGTGCAACAGGTAATTCGGACCATTATCTGAACAAGAAACGGATGTGGTGCAGTATCGTCTGGCAAAAGGTTGAACACTTGCTAACAACAAGAAATCTTAACACATGCAATACCGTGTCGACAAAATCATCTATCCCACAATAGAAAATAATGTGTTGTCCTTCATTCGACGTCGAATTGTAAATGTGGAGTTTCAATGAAGTGATTAAAACACACAGCGGAATGGAACAGTAAGCACCTTTAACAAGGGCAACATGTAGACATACTCCAATATTTACAATGTTCCAGCATTGCAATAGTCCAAACTCAAATGCCACGGTGATCACATTATCACATACTCAGATGGCGCTGGCGACGAAACACGTACTTTTACAGCTGAATGGCATTGATTACTATTGACATAAGTACAACTGTATACTTTATACCCAATTTCAGTTGGTTTTCGTCGTTCGAGCTGGAAAACTTCCCTCGTTAGTGAGCATTCAGAGTTACTACTACAAAAACAAACGAGGCGCCTAGAATCAAAACCCACCAAGTCCATCGAACAAGAAAAATGAGATGAAGTTGCCCTTGTATGAACTTGCACACGGGCAATTCAATGGTGACATTATTTTCCTTCAAAAGACGCTGTTCCACTATGAAAATGGCGGACAAACCTTAGGGTTAATTTTGAAAATCCACTAGATTCAATTGAACTTCCGCATTTGTTAGCTTCAAAATACACTAAATCGTTTTCAGCCAATCAGCACATAGAATTGCATTACCCAGGATTCCTTCATACTGCCATCAGCTGTGTTGTGCTTTGTAATGTGTGGATAAGTGTTTGTTAAATTTTAAATATATGCATAATCATCAATCAGGTCTGGTTCTCATTTCATATATAATTTGGATGGTTCACGTTCACTTGCTTTTCTTCATTCCTTGTTTTTATTCTTAGAACTGCTTTTCTTGCTTTCAAAAACGTCAATATGTACATTTCACTTTCAAAACCAGTTAACTCCTAATTAATATAAATAATTGTGTTACTTTCCATTAAGGGACAATCCTGTAATTATTTGGAATGCATCGTTTGATGACAAATTAATTAAGAAAAGAAATGTTTATATTCCAAGGATCGTTTCTTTTTTATTCATATGTTAACAGTATTCCTAATTTTCCCACAAATTTTATTTTGCGGACTTGGCAGGTATTGATTCAAGGAGCCTCATAAAAACATATTCCTCGTGAATGTAAAATATTAATTTTGTTTACATAGGATGTAACAACCGTGCAGCGGTGGCCCAAGACAAAAGAAAGGGAACAAGAGAGACAAGAAAGAGAACGAATCTGCTTAGCCAATGCAGTGGCATTGTCGTTAAATTTGTGAGGCGGTTCGACAAAGAAATCTTCATGGAACGGCGCCGTGTAAAGAGGAATTTATCTACTAGACATATGGGACTCCCTGGGGACAGCATGGTGTATGTGAACGAGAGTCTCGCCCCGGAAAAGAGAAGACTACTGGCAGCGGCTCGTCAGAAGCGGAGACAAAAGGAGTTTGCGTATCTTTGGGTAAGAAACGGAGTCATAAAAATGAAGAAAAATGAGGGTTCCCGTATCATAGTAGTTAATAGTATGGACGATCTGAACGGAATTTAAAATAGATAAATTGTCAATTTACTATCAGAATGTACGTGGTATGAAATCTAAATTGTATGTGTTTAACGAGAACCTATTGTGTAATGATATACGAGTAGATATATGTATTTTAACAGAAACTTGGTTAGACTCCAGTGTTTATGACACTGAGGTCATTAACACTGGATACAGAGTATACAGGCAAGAGAGAGGTTCAAGCAGGACTGGTGGTGGGGTGCTAATAGCGGTAAAAGAGGGGATTACCGTACTCAAGGCTGAAGGAAGGTCTCAGAACTCAGAAGTCTTGCTGTTAAAGCTGGAAACAAAAGGAAGAATCTGGTATGTCTGTTCCCTGTACATTCCTCCTAGCTCGGACCTTGAGTCTTACCGTGAAATGCTAGGGTGGATAGAGAGCCATTATGAAATGTACAATAATAACATCATTATAGCGGGAGATTTTAACATTCCTACAATAACGTGTACAGAAATTAATGATGTAGATAAAAATAGCCATTCACAGTTACTGTATAACTTCATGAACCTACTTCAACTTAAGACTTACAACAACATTCAGAATTCGAATGGAAGAACTCTTGACCTAATACTCACTAACTACACAAACCTAAATCTTGTAAGACATAATACTCCTCTTTTAGCCGAAGATGCCCACCATCCCGCACTGGATTTAACTGTACCTCTCAATGGAGCCAAAAACACCTTCAGAATTAAAGAGCAAACTAAATTTAATTTTAAAAAAGCTAAATTTGATGAACTGTACCTCGGTTTAAGAGACACAAATTGGGACGATCTCTACAAAATTATGGAAATAAATTCATCAGTTAATTTTTTTTATGATAAAGTTTACGAAGTTTTCCAAAATACCGTCCCGGTATTAATGCCTTTTAAAACCAGTAAATACCCTGTTTGGTTTACAAAACAAATAATTAATGATTTGAAAGATAAAGACTTCCACAGAAAAAGAAAAGACTACTCTGAATATAGCAAATTGAGATACAAACAATTAAGAAACAAGACCAAAACAGACATCAAACTAGCTCATAAAGAATATATAACATCAGTTGAAAATAACATTAATAGTGATTGTAAAAATTTTTGGACGTACGTGAAAAGCAGGAGAAGGGCCAATGGTACATGTACTATAATGCAATACAATGAGGAAGAGCTAAAAAGCGGGGAAGCGGTTGTTCAGGGTTTTGCAAAATACTTCCAGTCGGTGTACTCACAACACCCTTCTTCCTACAGAATATCGCAAGATGAGGCAAATACGCCAGTAACCCTGCACATAAGCGAAGTAACAATGGCGGAAATTGATAGAGCGTTAAAAAAACTGAGACCAAAAACATCAGTGGGCCCGGACCAAATACCCCCTTACGTAATTAAGGGTTGCTCACAGATTTTAAAAGATCCCCTTCATTTCCTTTATAACCTAGCAATTAGTACAAATACATTCCCAGATATTTGGAAAAAAACTCGCGTCTGTCCTATTTTAAAATCAGGTAACCAAACATTAATAAAGAACTATCGACCCGTGAGTATAGTATCAGCTGTTGAAAAGATATTTGAATTTATCTTACATGACAGAATTGTTACTCATGTAGCGCCAGCCATATCAGAACAACAACATGGATTCATGCAACGGAGATCCACAGTCACAAATCTGATGAATTTCTCCCACGATGTTTCATCTGCATTGGATATCGGAGGACAGATGGATGCTATTTTCACGGATTTTGAAAAGGCATTCGATAGTATAGATCATGATATTCTTTTGACAAAATTAAACAATTTCGGTTTTTCACAAGCAAATTTACGATTTTTTAGCTCGTATCTGTCTGGTAGACAGCAATATGTATACTTTCTCGGAAATTCATCAATGGAATATACCGTAAATTCCGGAATTCCCCAGGGATCGAACCTTGGACCGATTATGTTTCTGATAGCAATCAATGACATTTCTGAATGTATTAAGCACTCTAAATGTCTTCTATACGCTGATGATTTTAAGATATTCCGTCCTGTATCCTCTGCTCATGACTGCTATCTTCTACAAAATGACTTGGACAACATCTTTGAATGGAGTAGGAAAAATAAACTTAATTTTAATCTAACGAAATGTGTCACAATGTCATTTACCCGAAGGAAGAATAAAGTTAGTTTCCAGTATAAGCTGGGGTTGAATACGCTGCGGGAGGTTAATGGTGTAAGTGACCTTGGTGTGGAACTGGATAAAGGTTTGACTTTCGCTTCTCACATCAACAAGGTAACAAGTGAGGCGTACCGAGCACTAGGCTTCGTCATTAGAAATGTAAGACCTTTTCGGCAGGTGAAGACGGCCATTACACTCTTTAATGCTTACGTAAGGGCGAAATTAGAATATGCAAGCGTAGTGTGGAATCCGTGGCGTAAAAAATACATAAGATTACTAGAAGGAGTACAGAAGCGATTCGCCAGATTTATACATTATAAAATGAGCGGAAATTACCCATATATGGTCCCATATAAAATTTTATCGAATAATCTAAAAATTATTGCTTTGGAAGATCGTAGGAAAATAAATGATTCCAAGATCTTACACAAGATTGTAAATTCTGCGGTAGATAACTCTTATTTTTTATCGTTGCTGAATTTCAATGTTCCACGTCTATCTTCAAGAACGTGGACAACTTTTAGGAATAAGAAAACATGCACCATGTCACACAAACATTCACCGCTTTATAGACTCTGCAGTAATTACAATAAAGCTGTAGTGTGTAATAAAAGTCTAGACTTCGATCTTAGTCTCCAAAAATTTGTAAAGGTATTTATGACCACATTGCCATGAGTGTAATTAATTAACAAAAAGGTAGAATATGTAACAGCATTAAGGTTAAGCTATAAATAATATTATTATGTAATTAATTTAGATGCTAAGATTAGATTTAAGTTATGAAAAAAATTAGAATTACTGTTAAAATTTTGTAGGTTTACTGTTATTGGGGTTAAAGACCCTGTTGTAAACCAGCATAAATAAATAAATAAATAAATAGAATGTGCTGATTCCAGCAGCAATTTCCTGCTCTGTTCTTTTAACTACGAGAAGACTCCATTTCTTTCTGAGAGATTCAGATAATATTATGCCCAATGATAAAATTGAGTATGACGTTTTATTTAATGTAGTTACTACCTTGCAGAGAAGCCTCCGTGGCTTAGGCGGCAGCACGCCGGCCTCTCACCACTGGGTCCGTGTCACTCCATGTGAGATCTGTGCTGGACAAAACGGAGGCAGACAGGTTTTTCTCCGGGTACTCCGGTTTTCCCTGTCAAAATTTCATTCCAGCAACACTCTCCCCTATCATTTCAATTCATCTGTCATTCATTTAATCATTGCCCCAGAGGAGTGCGTCAGGCCTCGGCAGCCGGCACAGTTCATATCCGCGCCGCTAGATGGGGGCTTCATTCAGTCCACTCCTGACCCGGTCGGAGACTGGAAGCAGGCTGTGGATTTTCATTTTTATTCACTACCTTACTGGGAATACTCTTAATATTTTTCATTTAAAAGACGTAAATAAGATGGTATATTGCCTTTCACGGCCGGTGAATTAAAACTCAGCAGTTTTTCTAGGTTTGTGTCGTGTCTTGTGTGAGGATTCGCTTGGACACCAAGCTGGCTCATCAGCGGGCTCTTAGTATCCCCGCCCGGACCCCGACGGGATTAGGGAACAGTGCGCTACCTCCCTTTTTATGAAGCGCACCTGCGCCTCTTTACTGCGAGAACTAAACGCTCTTGCAGCCATAACCTCCCTATGAAGGCTTCAAAAAGATGGTATATTGGCTTTCACGGCCGGCGAATTCCACACAAGACACGGCAAAAACCTAGAAAAATTGCTGAGTTTGAATTCATTGGCCGTGGAAGCCAATATACTATATTATTAGAAGCCTTCATAGGTAGGTTATGGCTGCTTGAGCTTTTATCTCTTGTAGTAAAGAGGCACACGTGCGCTTCATAAATAGGGAGTTAGCGCGCAGTTCGCTACTGAAGTGGGGGTCCAAGCGGGGGCACCAAGAGCCCGCTGATGAGCTAGCTTGGTGTCCTAGGCGAAACCCCACACAAGACACGACACAAACTTAGAAATATTTCTGAGTTTTAAAAAGGGAATGTTCCATCCAAATATGTCACTTCAAACGTATTTGAATGCCATAACCTCTGATCAGTCTATACATTTTGTGATTACAGGCCCTCTTTCACAGCTAACATGGAGTGTTGAGTCAATTTGTTGGGCCGAGTAATCAAACAAAGGCTGAACTTGGAGAGCAAGGAGTCCCTAATAAGGCTGATCATTGCCCAGCCAATCAACTCCATCCTTCCTCTCACTCTATTGACTGCACGACAGAATCTACCTCCAGGACCTGATTCAGCTAGCCAATCAAGACTAATGCGGGATAAAAAACACACTGAAAGTTCGAGATTGGAGGATTAAACTTAATACTGTACATGACAGTCTTAATCGCGGAACTTTTGCTAAGTAGGACGTTTAGATTAAAACGCACTGGGAAATAAATGTGCTAACGTCACAGATATTTTATTCCAGATAAAATGATTAATATTTGTACTTCCAGGTGGTCAACACGAATATCATCCCAATTACTGGAATATGTGGAAAAAAAAACTTTAGTAAATTACCCGTGATTAAGATTTAAACAGGTAGTTTTGTGATGAACTAAGAGCCTAATATTCTTCAAATTTTAGAGACCATATATCAACAGTTGGCAGACCTAGCGACTCTAAACAAAATCTTAGTTCCATCTCACAAGGTCCACAATGCGCATGCAAGATTTGTTCAGATCCAATTGATAGTATGCACTTTACATGTATTTAAATTTATCAGCATGGGTAAAATCATGTTGCTGACACTGCAACAAATTCGATGCTCAAACATAAATTGAAATATTGTGATCTATATATGTGCAAATTTTGAAAGAACTTCATTTATTAGTATGGAAGTTACATGTGATTCAACATTAAACCTATCAGCATGTGTAGAATCATGCTGGCAGCACTGTCGTATATCGGTTACTGAAATTAACCTAAATTTGCAGGTACTATATGTATGCAAAGTTTAGAACTGTTGGCATGCATACTTTTTGATATATTGAGATTAGGATACAAATATATAGAGTGATTTTTCAACAGTTGGCAGCCCTGTTGACACTAAAAAGTGCATATTCATATTTGCTCTGGTGCGAAAATCACATACCAAATTTGGTTGAAATCCAATAGATAGTATGGAAGTTACAGGCATTTAAAGATTGGACTTATCAGCAGGCATAGAATCATGTTGGCAACTTTCTCATGTATGGGCTCCTGTTAATTAGTCTGATGTAATATTATCTATATGTGTGTCAATTTCGGAACAATTCCCAGGCATATCTTCCGAGATATCCAACATAGGCCTCAATTTTCAATTGTGACTTTTCAGCAGTTGGTAGCACTGAAGTCATTTCCAAATATGGCCTTTAATATTCATTCATATATCTATTGAACCCATGGGCCATAGGGTCCATGACGGTCGAATCCCTGTCCTTAAGGAAGAAATGAAAGAAACGTATAGTTTCTTAAAGGAACGGAGAGAGATTTTAAGCCAGGAATATAGCTTAACATTGTGCAAGCGACTAGGGACAGATGTTCCTTAGATGAGATCACCCCACTCGACATTTCAGAGAGGGCTGGTCACGAGTATTAATAACTGAGTGGAATTTTCCACCGTGATAGAAAGAGAAGCCTGAATCGGAATTCAAGCTGACGTTGCTGGATTTTGACAACGTCGCATATGCACCAGAAGAGGAATAATTAAAATTAACACGTTTACGAGCATAATAATGAGTAAACAAGCACAGCACAGTGAATCATTTTGAATGAGAGATTTTTCAGTGTAGAGAAACCATGTAAAAATTGTGCAGAAATAAACTGCCGACGTAAGACGACGTCATAGGGGAATTACCTAAGCCTCTGTGGAGGGGAGAGAGCAAAAAGAATGCAACACCCACACAATTGAGGACGAGAAATTAATTAATATCTCCGAACTGCACGATCGATTCTTAGGTGCAATAAGATCATTTGACATTGAGAAGACGAGCTTTCGGAAGGTATAATTTTTATATTTGTGGCACCATTATTTTAGAAGTTGACCACAGAAAAGGCTTGAGTCTTATTTTTTTGTAGTAAAACAGTATAAAGCTTCGGGCGTTTCCAAGCCAATCATGCAGTATTCAGACAGCCAGAGGGCACGTCACTGTGTCACATCGCATGCAGTCCTACGAGCATTCCGTGAGGGGAAGTGCTGCTCCACGACGTAGAAGTAATTATTCCGACAGTCCATGAGGGGACGTAACTCTGCGTTACATCGATAACAGCTACCAGTACTCCTTGAGGGGAGAAACGCTGTTTTACACCGCCGAAGCAAGATCTGATAGCCACAGGCGTCACAGTAGTAACGACTTGCTTGCCTCCATAAGGAGCAGCCAAGACGAAATTTTAAAGTATCGCCGTAGTGAAATATTAGGAAAATCCTAATTATAGGATTTAGGCCCGACTGTATACAAGTTAAAGTGAAAATTCGCAAGATATAGTCAGAGCAGGCTACGAACGTCGGACTTAAAGGCGATAGGTCGCTAAATGTACGAACGAATAGATCATAACGTACGGAAGTATCGTACCAGACAGATAAACTGCTATTTAAATTGAAGCAATCTAAAAAGGAAGAACAGAATAAGGTTCGAACGTAGGAGTGTTAAAACAGTTCAAACAAAGAGGATAGGAGACTATAAACATTAGCTCCAGAAAGCAGGTGAACAATTTTAATAGTACTAGAATCGAGAAGTGCTAGCTGCTAGAAACTAATTCTATAGGTCTTAGAGGAGACCTCGATCCATATAGACTTTCGTTAGGATCGATAGACAGATCTACAGAGAAGCCGTTCAAGCTAGATAAATAGCCGGTTATCCAGGATAGGAATAGCAGAATTGAACTCCAGGGAACAGTAGATGTTTCGGGACTTTCGCATTCTTCAGAATAGGAAGCCGACATCGGATAAATTCCACCCTTGGAAACGGGAATTTAAGAAGATCACGTGTGAGAGGCTCAGAAACACGGCCTAGTGATCGTTGTGAAGTGTAAAATAATCCAGATTGTGTGTTAAATAATATTTTTAGTGTTTATTATGTGTTCAAAAGGGACACATCAGAATATAAAAATGTCGTCAATATTAAGTGTTTTAGATATATGTTTATTTGTGTTTTTACGTAAGATGAATACCTTTAATATGGTGTAAAAAGTTCAAAGTGGGCCCAAAAATGAAACACCGCACCAGATTTAAGATCAGGGATGATCTGGAAAATATGTGAGTACTAAATTCATTTTTATTTTGGTGTCAGAAATTGATTGTGTACAGACTCACCGGAGTTTTTGAGTGAAAGGGATGTGTTTTAACGAATAAATACTGAATAATCAAGAACACGGTCTGAACAATAATAAAATAAATTGAGAAATTATAAATCATTATGTAAAGAATAAATCCCGTAGAGGTAATATGTGAATAAAGGGTTAATGTATTTAACAAATGTCATAAGAGCAAGCGAAATATCATTTAATTATCATGAAAGACTTTGAAATAAAGTAAAGTTGAGATATGAAAGAAATAGCTTTTGAGCTGGTATAAAGAATAAAGATAATAATAATAATTAAATATGGAAATGTTAAATAAAAATCAAATAAATTGATATGAACATAAGAACGTTAAGCCTTAACGTATGTGTAAAAGATGAGGTTCAATGGAATATTTTAAAACAGGGAGCGATTTATCGACCACGGAAAGATTAATATGTGAATAAAAATAATATGAATTGTTACTAAAGAGATTTTATCAGTTCTTGGGAAGACATTTTCGGCTTAAAATAATGCATAGCGCATAATGAGCGCAAATATAATATTAAAGTGTCACGCTAGGAACGCGTAGTGGTTAAATACTTGGTACATTACTTATGGAGGGTAGTTGATTGCAGTGAATTGATAATTGTGTAAGTCCTCTATTTGTGACATTAGTATCACGAGGCATTGTGTATGTATTTAAAAAGGGAGCTAATATATGGTATTATTGAGCGTATGTCATATGGGCCACGGCCGACTCTAAATCGCATTTTGTATAAGTCCTCTCTAGGGATTGGTTCCCGAGGCACCTGAAGAGATTCGAATGCAGGATCTTCTTATGATAAAAGCCCCTGTAATTCTCCGTCGTCGTATGTGTATTTAATCTTCCCAATCAATGAGGACCCTCTCATAATTAATAAATGCCAAGGATACGGAAATGGTCTTTGAACCAAAGAATAGTTGTTTGAATGTTACGGTACAGTAAAGCCCGGTCTCCCCAGAACTGGATAGAATGGGAAGGTTTGTTTTGAAAGCCTTGAAAATAAGCTACTAATGTTGGGTCAGACAGGATGTCTCCGCCACCCTAACGTGTCATAAATCGCACCCCATGTAGTAGAGACTAGCTCTTTTAAAAGCGAGGGGGAACAGAGCCCGTCTCGTAAGCTGTTAGAAAGAGAAATGAAAACACCAGGAGTGTTTAAAGTTGTTAACGACCCGGGCATTGAACCGAGGTCCTTAAAGATGGATATTTCGTTTGCCGGTTCAGATCGTAGTTTCTTATATGATAATGGTCTATTAAGACATAAGAGATAAATAACAATCCCTATTGTAATAATGTAAGGACGTGGGATTCCACGAGTTGATTGAAGGCAACTGAGTTCGGGAGTAACTATAGTTTTTTGACTGTGTCAAGTACCTTCACGCTCTGGAGTACACAATTGATTTTCTGATTACCTTAATATATTTGTGAAATAAAGAGAGATGATAACAACTGAATGTGTGGACATGCCCAAAATATTGAATTAGATAATTCACATAGATTTTAAATATAATTATATATTTGTTTTTGAGAAATAAGAAAATATAAAAGCTAGTGTTTGAGGTGTACAAGAATGACACCGTAATAATGTAAATGCATGGAGCCAAAGAGCTCGGAGTTATGTAAATTTAATGTTAGTGCTTTATGGAAGTGAGATTAAGTAAGAATTGTTGGTTTATGTGGAAACCACAGGTTTTGAATACAATATTTGTTTATTTTATTTGTGATCCCTTGTTCATTTGGAACAAGCAGTTGATATTTGGGTCAGTAATTAAATTGTTTAAATGATTAGCGCCATTAATTTTATTAATTAAATGTGTTTAAATAGGAGTTGATTTTGTTGTTATTTTTGCAAGTGTATCCTCTAATTAATCCAAATATGTGAGTCACAGAGTGGGGGAACTTACCGCTGCCCCGGAATCCCGAATTGAGCTACGCTGGTATACTGTGATTGGCATATTTCTTGCTAAATGGGCACAGGGGGATATATAAATACTGTGCTGGATTAATAACTAGAGGAACACTTAAGTCGGTCATATCATGTAAAATTAAAGTAATAATAGGAATAGCTACAACGTAAAATATTAACTGACCGCATGGGTCCCTGGAAACTCATACCGAGCAGCCCTGACATATTATATTATAAACCCCCTAGCAAACCTTCTATTCTTTTTGGCGCCCAGTACGCAGGGCTGAGTTTTCCTAGGGAAAACCCGAGTTTTTCTCGAAAAATCAAAATTTTCATTTTTTGAAAAAAATGGTTTTTCGAAATTTTGAATTTTAAACACTTCCATAAAGGTTTATGAAATTGAATAAAAGTATCAAAAGGGTACGTTGTAAGTGAATACCCGTACCAAAGTAAAGTTTTAAAGAAATTGGGACACACTAATTCAGAGTATCATCTCTCAAGCATGTACTAGTGTGGTGGCATTTGTGGCCCACTGTATTCTTATATGAGAAAAGATGGTGACGATGATGGAGTTAAAGGAGTGTTTGGATGAACATTTCCAAAAGAACAGGGACGAGATAATAAAAATAAGTACGCAAAGTACGGAAGATGCAAAAAAAGAGAATAGGGAAGAGAGGCAGGAACTTTTGAACGCTATAAAAGCCGATAGCAAAGAAAAGTGGGAGACCCTGAACAATAAATTGGGAACAATAGACAATACATTGGGTCTCCAAAAGGATGAAAATAACAAAGTGTTCGAATCCATAAATGAGAGTTTGAATAAATTGGATTGCCAACAGGAGGAAAATAACCAAAGGTTAGGATCCATGAATCTAAGTTTGGAGTCAATAAAAATTGATAGTGCTAATATGGGCACTAAATTAGAGAATATCGAAGTTAAGACTGATACCATGGGAACCAAATTAGAAGCTATCGAAGTTAAAGGTAATAATATGGGCACTAAATTAGAAGCTATCGAAGCCGACGGTATAAACATGAATAAGGAACTGAAGGCTGAGATAGAAAAGATGAAAACAGAAAGTGGGGAAACCATTAAACAACAGTGGGAAGTGATGAAAACGGAGACGTTAGAGTCTCTGAAAGCCAACAGTAACGAAAACAATGGAGTACTGAAGGCTGAAATAGAAAAGACAATGGATACTAAATTTAAAATTCTTGATGAGGGGTTGGAGACTAAGTTAAGTGAAATTAAAAAGGAAAGTAAAGGATTTTACTCAGGAATGCAAGTCCAAATAGAGACTATGAACAAAAATATGGTAAATTCCCAAACTACATGTCAAGAAAATTTTAAAATTTTAGAAACTAAATTGGTTGAGATAGAAACAAAGGGTGACGATTGTAAAAATGAACTTGTAACCCAGATCCAAGAGGTGCAGACGAAATTGACAGCTCAGATAGAATTTAACAAGAATATTTGTGAACGTTCCCGGGATGAGATAAAAGAAAGTTTTAAGGAATTAGGAGAAGAATTTAAAGGGGTAAAGGAGAAAGTAGGGACCCTCGAGAACAAAATCGGTGTAGTTCAGACGGAGGTAACTGAGATGAAAAATCAAAATCTAAAGCATGTTAAGGAGATGAAAGATCAAATTGATCATTTTACCGGGCAGGTAGATGAGAATCTGAAGACATACGAAACGAAAATAGATCAAAGATTAGGTGTATACGAGGGGCATCTCCAGAGTGAAAGAAAACAACGAGAGAACGAAAGTAAGGAAAGTACCCATAAAATAAATGAAATAAGTCAGGGTATTATTGAGGTTCAGGAAACCATCGGAACATTAAAGGTTCATGTAGGAAAAACCAATAAGGAAATTAGTCAGGTCCAAGATGAAATGATGAGGTTGTATAAGAGTCAAGAGAAGACTGAGGGAAGGCTTGAAGGAATGAAAATAGATATGGTCAAAGGACGAAAAGAAGTGGAGAAGCAAATAAAGGAGATACGAGAGGGCCTGGAGACCATAGGTGACGTTAAGCCAGAAATTATAGACCAACAGGCTAAGATCATTAAGAAAGAGGTAGAAGACCAAATAAATGAATTCAGGGATAGCTTCAAGGATGAGAAATTCCACTTCCAAAAGGTAGAGGAAGATATTAAAAGGAATCAAGAAAGAATTCAAAATGAATTAAGATCCCGATTGGAGAGGACGGAACTTAAGAACAGTCAAATGGAAATCCAACTCATGGCAAATGAAGAAAGTGCCCGAAGAGAAAGGAAGTTAGAATTCGAAAATCAGGAGGAGTTTCCAAAGACAGGATGGGTAGATTCCCGTGAACAAGGCACAGATACGGAGAGGGACTTAGGAGGGGAGAGCCCTTATAAGAACCCAGGATATCCAATGGCGATGTCAACCCCGTACACGAATCAGACAAATGGCCAAATAATAAACATTATTAAATCCAATGAGGATAGACCAGTAAAGTTTACGGGTAATAACATGTCTATTACTCCAAAATACTGGCTAAAAGAAGTGGCAGAGTATCTAAATGAAATGAAGGTTCCTCAGGATCGGAGACTGAGAGCTATTGAAAAGCTGTTGGCAGGTGATTGTCTCACCTGGTTCAGAAGCTTCAGATACACTTTTGATACGGTGGAAGGCTTTAGGGAAGCATTTTTAAAGCGGTATTGGGCAGCAGATGTCCAAGAAAACTTAAGGCTAGATCTGTACTCTAGGAAGTACAGCACCAATGCACCTACTAAATACTCGGAATTTTTCACCGCTCAGCTGTGTAAATTCCGCGAACTGGATATTGCTCCGGCAGAAAACGACCTGTGTGCTGCCATTGCAAGACAGCTTCCATATGAGATTCAGAGGCTGCTAATCTCATCCAAAGCCAGAAGTGCTGTGGAAGTGGAAAGCGTATTACGTCAGTTAGATATGACGACTTCGCACGTAACACCTCGGCATCAGAGACAAACTGAGCAAGTACACATGGCCAGCAGTCAGGAAACTGGAGAAAAACCAGCGACCAGGAATCAGTCCACCAGTACTGATACTCAAGGACGAGATCGAGAGTATGGGCACCAGGAGCCTAGAAGGATACAGCCATATTACCGGGGAGGATATCGAGGAAGAAATCCTAGAACGACGGGTTATAGGCAACAGGAAAGCCGACCCTATAACAATAACCAGCAAAGGCCGGACAATAGAAAGAAATGGGAGAATTATCCCAGGAGAAATGTAAGGCCAGACGATAGGGATGATGAATATCGGGCCGAAATAGAAGAAAGATATCAGGAGAGTCTTCATTATATGAACGAAAGACCAGATGAACCTGATAGGCAAAAAGTCCGTTGGAGTGAGGCAATCAAGAACAGGAAATCACCCGACCGACTAGACGGAGCTCAAAGCTTGGAACTACAAGCTCAGCTAAAGAATGAGGGAAAAGGGAGCCCTCAGGATTAAAAAAAACTCCAAATTTAAATTGTCAAAAGTGGAAACATACCAGGAGCTGGGAGGAGGTAGAAATTGTAAATTGGATAGCCAGGCCAGATGAACTAATTAACGAGGATGTGGAAGGAATCCAACCTGTTAAAAGAGAACTACCTATAATTATGCTTAGGATAGAAGGATTACTGGTCAGAGCATTGATTGATACTGGATCCACAATAAGTTTAATTACACAAACCCTTTTAAATGAATTGGAATCAAGGGGCCGAGTACTAAAGATTCCCACATCAAGTGTAAAGATTAAGGGAATTATCCCTGAAAAATCTTTGACATGTAAATTTCAGGTATACATTGATTTAATCATGGGTAACGCTGAAATTTCGCAGTGCTTTTTGCTGGTAAATCAATTACCGTATAATGTCATATTAGGTATTGATTTTATCCGTGAGAACAAGGTCATTATAGACCTAGCGCAAAACTGCATTAGAATTCAAAGAGAGGATGTGGATGAGCAAAACATTAACCTACAGGATCAGGAGGCGAAAATAGCAGAACAGGTATGGCATGTGGAAGAAGTGATTGAGGAAGATGATAAGGACATAGAAAGAATATTTGAAGTCCTCAACATAGAACTCGAAGATAATGTGGAAAATGAGTTCGAGACCAACCTGTCAGGAAAAGTGGAGGAAGCTAAAGTCAGCCTCGAAATTAAGGAACAGTTAAAGAAATTATTATTGGATTATAGGGACGTATTTGATTCCAAGCCAGGGAAGATTGAAAATTTTAAATACGCGTTCCAAGTTAACGATTGGGCACCGTTCAAACAAAAACCATACCCGGTTGCGGAAAAACATTACCCACAAACCAAGAAAACACTGCAGGAGATGATGAATGCAGGTGTTATAGAAAAGATGGCGACACCATATGTTAGTCCATTAGTGATTGTGAGTAAACCGGATGGCTCAGTAAGGGTGTGTTTAGATGCCAGAAATTTAAATGCAAAAATCATACCTGAAAATGATTCGGCACCACCCATAAAAGAAATACTGAGGAAATTTGAAGGCAAGAAGATTTTTACAAATATTGACATGACTTCTTCGTATCATCATCTCGAACTGGAAGAGAAAACCAGCTTGTTAACTGGATTTCAGTTCGATCAACAAACGTACTGCTTTAGAAGATGTCCGTTTGGATTAAAGACTGCAGGATCCGCATTAATAAGAGCGCTGGATCGAAACCTGTCAGAGGAAGTGAAAGAGTGCACTATCCGATACGTAGATGACATTTTGCTTACCTCGGAGAACATTGAGGAACATTTAGAAAATTTGAAGAAATTATTAGAAGACCTAAGAAGGGCAAATTTTAAGATAAATTTAAAGAAATCGAACTTCTGTCAAAGGCAAGTGACATTTTTAGGGCATGTGATTGACAAGGATGGTGTTAAACCAAATCCATGCAAATTGGAATCGATAAGGGATTTTCCAAGGCCTTTGAAAGTGAAGAACGTTCGCCAGTTTTTGGGATTGATTGGGTTCTTCTCAGGACATTGTCCATCATACACCAAAACTGTTGCACCACTACAGGACCTTCTGAAGAAGGGGGGCAAGTGGAAATGGACGGAGGAAGCAGAAAAAGCATTCGTGGAGGCCAAGGAAATGCTCTTAAATTACGTGAAGCTAGGATATCCTGATTTTAATCAGAAATTTATTATTCAGACAGACGCATCCCAGATTGGAATAGGGGCAATGCTATATCAGGAGAACCCGGAAAACCCTGATAAGAAGAACTATCTAGCTTTCACAAGTAGGAGACTGAAACCACACGAGAAAAATTATACGATCAGCGAGATCGAGCTGTTAGCGATATTGCACGCGTTGCAATATTGGCGGAAGATCGTATATGGGTTTCAGGTCATTCTAAGGACGGATCATAAAGCCTTAACCTTTTTGATGAAGACTGATTTATCCAGTCAAAGGTTGATGCGTTGGGCTTTATATATTCAACAATTTGATGTCAAGATAGAGTACTGCCCAGGAAAGGAAAACATAGTTCCAGACTACTTAAGTAGACAGCCAGAGTCCATAGAAGAGGAAGTAATGGCTATAGATTTGGAAGACAGGGATCAGCGTACTCTTAATGAGTTAAGAAGCATTAGTCAAAGACAACGGGAGGATCCATGGATGAACATGCTCATATCGTTCCTTGAGGGAAGCTTGATAAGAGGAACACCAGCATACACTGAAGCTGAGAAGATAGCACAAGACTACACGTTTTATAATGGGTTATTATATAAGTTTGTGGACTCTGACCATACGAAATTAAGGATTGTTGTACCTGCAATTTTGCAGAGGAAAATAGTATGGTTAGCCCATAGATCGTTCGGACATATGGGAGTCGACAAAACAGTCTCGATGCTGAAAGAAGCATTTATATGGCCGAGACTGAGAGAAACTGTAAGGGACACGCTAAAGACATGTGATTTATGTCAAAGGATCAAACCTAATGCATTTCTGATGAGACAGAAGCCTATACCATTGTTGCCCGAAAGGCCCGGCCAAATCATATCTATTGATAATTTTGGACCTTTGCCAAAGGCAAGAAGAGGAAATCGACACATAATGGTGGCTATGGATGTCTTCACTAAAATGGTTGTCCTTGCTCCCATACAGAAGACTAGTACCAAACAGGTGTTAAAACGACTTAAAGAAAAAGTGATACCGATTCTGGGGAAACCTGAGAATTTGTTGTCGGATCACGGCAGTTGTTTCACCAGTGTAGAGTTCAGACAAGAATTAGAAAGACTTGGGATACGTCAAATTTTGTCAAGTATTCGCCATCCTGAGGCAAACCCTGTAGAGAGAGTTATGAGAGAAACGACCAAGTATTGTAGAATATACTGTGCCGAAGAAAATTGGAAGTGGATAGATATTTTGGATATTATTGAATTTTGTATAAATAATACAATCCATGAATCCACAGGAGAGATACCCATAACGTTACATCGGAATGAGCAACCAGAAAGACCTTGGAATCTGGTAATTCCTAGGCCAGCAGACGCTCAGCCGGGAAGAGATGTACGAATTAGGAGAGCCTTTGAGCATCTAAAAGCTCAAGCCGACAGGAGGCAGAGAAGAAATAGGCATAAGAGGTATCATCGACCATTATTAGCAGGAGAAATGGTGTTAGTGAAAAGACCAGCCATTTCGGATCCAGGGAACCGCGTGTACAAGAAGTTCCAGAAAATGTACCACGGACCATATCAGATAATCAGAGATTTGAGGAATAACGCATATAGAATTCGGCATTGTGAAACGGATCACGAAGTGACCATGAATTCAGCAAATTTGAAATTATATTACCCTCCCGAAGAGTTTGATGAAGAAAATGAACAAGCCCTGGTCATGGAAACATTTAGAAATGAATCCGCTTTTGACATAAACAAGAATGAGGAAGAAATAGAAAATAGAGTTCAAGCATTCGAGTGCGAATGCGAATTGGAGAAAGTATATTGGGAAATTAAAGAAATAATTGAATTTATTGAAGAAGAAAATTCCAATTTAAGAAAAGAAAATGATGAAATAAGGAAACGGGTAGGGATAGACCAAACCCGTAAGGGAGAATGAGGTTCTGGGAACTTAAAGTCCAGACAAATAAAGAAAGAAAGAAAGGGTAGGGACAGAGCATACCCGACCTACACAATTAGTGGAAGGAACCTTAAGAAAATAAAACAACAGTCAATACGGATGACGTTATGATGGATTCGACGGAAAAGAAATACAAATAAAATTGAAATAAATTTCCTCAAAATTATCGAAAATTTATTTACCTAAGGAGGGGAGAGATGAACCCATGGGCCATAGGGTCCATGACGGTCGAATCCCTGTCCTTAAGGAAGAAATGAAAGAAACGTATAGTTTCTTAAAGGAACGGAGAGAGATTTTAAGCCAGGAATATAGCTTAACATTGTGCAAGCGACTAGGGACAGATGTTCCTTAGATGAGATCACCCCACTCGACATTTCAGAGAGGGCTGGTCACGAGTATTAATAACTGAGTGGAATTTTCCACCGTGATAGAAAGAGAAGCCTGAATCGGAATTCAAGCTGACGTTGCTGGATTTTGACAACGTCGCATATGCACCAGAAGAGGAATAATTAAAATTAACACGTTTACGAGCATAATAATGAGTAAACAAGCACAGCACAGTGAATCATTTTGAATGAGAGATTTTTCAGTGTAGAGAAACCATGTAAAAATTGTGCAGAAATAAACTGCCGACGTAAGACGACGTCATAGGGGAATTACCTAAGCCTCTGTGGAGGGGAGAGAGCAAAAAGAATGCAACACCCACACAATTGAGGACGAGAAATTAATTAATATCTCCGAACTGCACGATCGATTCTTAGGTGCAATAAGATCATTTGACATTGAGAAGACGAGCTTTCGGAAGGTATACTTTTTATATTTGTGGCACCATTATTTTAGAAGTTGACCACAGAAAAGGCTTGAGTCTTATTTTTTTGTAGTAAAACAGTATAAAGCTTCGGGCGTTTCCAAGCCAATCATGCAGTATTCAGACAGCCAGAGGGCACGTCACTGTGTCACATCGCATGCAGTCCTACGAGCATTCCGTGAGGGGAAGTGCTGCTCCACGACGTAGAAGTAATTATTCCGACAGTCCATGAGGGGACGTAACTCTGCGTTACATCGATAACAGCTACCAGTACTCCTTGAGGGGAGAAACGCTGTTTTACACCGCCGAAGCAAGATCTGATAGCCACAGGCGTCACAGTAGTAACGACTTGCTTGCCTCCATAAGGAGCAGCCAAGACGAAATTTTAAAGTATCGCCGTAGTGAAATATTAGGAAAATCCTAATTATAGGATTTAGGCCCGACTGTATACAAGTTAAAGTGAAAATTCGCAAGATATAGTCAGAGCAGGCTACGAACGTCGGACTTAAAGGCGATAGGTCGCTAAATGTACGAACGAATAGATCATAACGTACGGAAGTATCGTACCAGACAGATAAACTGCTATTTAAATTGAAGCAATCTAAAAAGGAAGAACAGAATAAGGTTCGAACGTAGGAGTGTTAAAACAGTTCAAACAAAGAGGATAGGAGACTATAAACATTAGCTCCAGAAAGCAGGTGAACAATTTTAATAGTACTAGAATCGAGAAGTGCTAGCTGCTAGAAACTAATTCTATAGGTCTTAGAGGAGACCTCGATCCATATAGACTTTCGTTAGGATCGATAGACAGATCTACAGAGAAGCCGTTCAAGCTAGATAAATAGCCGGTTATCCAGGATAGGAATAGCAGAATTGAACTCCAGGGAACAGTAGATGTTTCGGGACTTTCGCATTCTTCAGAATAGGAAGCCGACATCGGATAAATTCCACCCTTGGAAACGGGAATTTAAGAAGATCACGTGTGAGAGGCTCAGAAACACGGCCTAGTGATCGTTGTGAAGTGTAAAATAATCCAGATTGTGTGTTAAATAATATTTTTAGTGTTTATTATGTGTTCAAAAGGGACACATCAGAATATAAAAATGTCGTCAATATTAAGTGTTTTAGATATATGTTTATTTGTGTTTTTACGTAAGATGAATACCTTTAATATGGTGTAAAAAGTTCAAAGTGGGCCCAAAAATGAAACACCGCACCAGATTTAAGATCAGGGATGATCTGGAAAATATGTGAGTACTAAATTCATTTTTATTTTGGTGTCAGAAATTGATTGTGTACAGACTCACCGGAGTTTTTGAGTGAAAGGGATGTGTTTTAACGAATAAATACTGAATAATCAAGAACACGGTCTGAACAATAATAAAATAAATTGAGAAATTATAAATCATTATGTAAAGAATAAATCCCGTAGAGGTAATATGTGAATAAAGGGTTAATGTATTTAACAAATGTCATAAGAGCAAGCGAAATATCATTTAATTATCATGAAAGACTTTGAAATAAAGTAAAGTTGAGATATGAAAGAAATAGCTTTTGAGCTGGTATAAAGAATAAAGATAATAATAATAATTAAATATGGAAATGTTAAATAAAAATCAAATAAATTGATATGAACATAAGAACGTTAAGCCTTAACGTATGTGTAAAAGATGAGGTTCAATGGAATATTTTAAAACAGGGAGCGATTTATCGACCATGGAAAGATTAATATGTGAATAAAAATAATATGAAGTGTTACTAAAGAGATTTTATCAGTTCTTGGGAAGACATTTTCGGCTTAAAATAATGCATAGCGCATAATGAGCGCAAATATAATATTAAAGTGTCACGCTAGGAACGCGTAGTGGTTAAATACTTGGTACATTACTTATGGAGGGTAGTTGATTGCAGTGAATTGATAATTGTGTAAGTCCTCTATTTGTGACATTAGTATCACGAGGCATTGTGTATGTATTTAAAAAGGGAGCTAATATATGGTATTATTGAGCGTATGTCATATGGGCCACGGCCGACTCTAAATCGCATTTTGTATAAGTCCTCTGTAGGGATTGGTTCCCGAGGCACCTGAAGAGATTCGAATGCAGGATCTTCTTATGATAAAAGCCCCTGTAATTCTCCGTCGTCGTATGTGTATTTAATCTTCCCAATCAATGAGGACCCTCTCATAATTAATAAATGCCAAGGATACGGAAATGGTCTTTGAACCAAAGAATAGTTGTTTGAATGTTACGGTACAGTAAAGCCCGGTCTCCCCAGAACTGGATAGAATGGGAAGGTTTGTTTTGAAAGCCTTGAAAATAAGCTACTAATGTTGGGTCAGACAGGATGTCTCCGCCACCCTAACGTGTCATAAATCGCACCCCATGTAGTAGAGACTAGCTCTTTTAAAAGCGAGGGGGAACAGAGCCCGTCTCGTAAGCTGTTAGAAAGAGAAATGAAAACACCAGGAGTGTTTAAAGTTGTTAACGACCCGGGCGTTGAACCGAGGTCCTTAAAGATGGATATTTCGTTTGCCGGTTCAGATCGTAGTTTCTTATATGATAATGGTCTATTAAGACATAAGAGATAAATAACAATCCCTATTGTAATAATGTAAGGACGTGGGATTCCACGAGTTGATTGAAGGCAACTGAGTTCGGGAGTAACTATAGTTTTTTGACTGTGTCAAGTACCTTCACGCTCTGGAGTACACAATTGATTTTCTGATTACCTTAATATATTTGTGAAATAAAGAGAGATGATAACAACTGAATGTGTGGACATGCCCAAAATATTGAATTAGATAATTCACATAGATTTTAAATATAATTATATATTTGTTTTTGAGAAATAAGAGAATATAAAAGCTAGTGTTTGAGGTGTACAAGAATGACACCGTAATAATGTAAATGCATGGAGCCAAAGAGCTCGGAGTTATGTAAATTTAATGTTAGTGCTTTATGGAAGTGAGATTAAGTAAGAATTGTTGGTTTATGTGGAAACCACAGGTTTTGAATACAATATTTGTTTATTTTATTTGTGATCCCTTGTTCATTTGGAACAAGCAGTTGATATTTGGGTCAGTAATTAAATTGTTTAAATGATTAGCGCCATTAATTTTATTAATTAAATGTGTTTAAATAGGAGTTGATTTTGTTGTTATTTTTGCAAGTGTATCCTCTAATTAATCCAAATATGTGAGTCACAGAGTGGGGGAACTTACCGCTGCCCCGGAATCCCGAATTGAGCTACGCTGGTATACTGTGATTGGCATATTTCTTGCTAAATGGGCACACTATACTCATACCAAATTTGGTTTCGATAGCTGCAGCCATTTAGGAGTTGATAATGGGGGTGGTGGGGAGGGGGACACACACACACAGGACAGACTGACAGAAAGACCCACATTTGCCCCGATCGATCTCATAAGTCTACTTCTTCCATATTTTTACAAAATGTGAAAAGTAGGCTAAAAATACTAGCTGTTGTTTCTGGCGTTGCCCAGGAGGTGACTTTATATGTTATGGATAGATACATGCCAATATATTTCGCGGAGTATATTAATTTTCCCCCAAAGTTTTGAACGTAGTTCTCTGATGTTACTCAAGTGCAATATTAACTCACTGTAAACCTAGGCGAAAAGTACTGTTCAGTACTATAACGTAGCACAGCATGTAACACTAGTAAAATGGGATATATATGCACAATTTCTCGAGAACTCAGTCACATAATTACTTTGCTGATAGTGTTTATTTTTGATTTAATGTGGTAATTAAGACGTCTTATAGCAGTTTTCACCTAGTTATCTCTATTATTTTAAAAATAATGCAACTAAGTTTACCTTCTTGATAGGATATAATATTTGAAATGAAAATCCACAGCCTGCTTCCAGTCTCCGACCGGGTCAGGAATGGAATGAATGAAGCCCCCATCTAGCGGCGAGGATATAGACTGTGCCGGCTGCCGAGGCCTGACGCACTCCTCTGGGGCAATGATTAAATGAATGACAGATGAAATGAAATGATAGTGGAGAGTGTTGCTGGAATGAAATGTTGACAGGGAAAACCGGAGTACCCGGAGAAAAACCTGTCTGCCTCCGGTTTGTCCAGCACAAATCTCACATGGAGTGACCGGGATTTGAACCCCGGACCCAGCGGGGAGAGGCCGGCGTGCTGACGCCTAAGCCACGGAGGCTTAGGATATAATATTTAAATTATTCAATTTGAGAAGAATGGAACGAAGGGATGACATGATTCGCTCGTCAAGTTCATGAAGTCGGTTCCCTGGATTCCTATTAAAAACCTGCAAAAGCGGACTTAAAATAAGTTTCGTTTTTGCAATACGTATCCCTAAAAATCAATTTAACATGTTAAGATCTATATTGTTTTTTACAAAACTTAATACGATTGAGAAAGGGAATAAAACATTCAGTAATCTAATGAAGTCAGACGTTTGCCCTCGTGGCAATTTTTGGGCTATACCCTACACCAGATACCAGAGTACGTATGCAAATTAGTCGTAACTGCGTTGATTAACATGATTGTTATGATTCATTCAGTATATTACAAGGTAAGCTAATTGCAGTTGGATTACAGCCTGCAGCAGCCGGCACATGTAATCCCTTGGTGGCCAGTATCGCAACATTGGAAGCAACCACAGCTTAGTACATACTCAGCACAGGGAATTGTACTGTGTGCTTTCACTTCAATCTAATCCACTGATCCTGAACACTATCTGGTGCTGTTTCATATAAATTTCACTCCCGCCTGATCTACCAATCCTGAACTCAATCTGGTGTCAGTGTTTATAAATTCTACTCGCATCTAATCTATCAACTCTGAACTCTAACCGGCGTTGTCTCTATATACATAATAACAATGTTACGTGATAGTTTGTCTGTCTGTATGTATGTTCCCTATGCGTTCATATGCCATTCATCCGATTACGATGAAACTTGGGTAAGTTGCTGTGTGCACTCCATGGAAGGTCTCTATCTACACATTATTTATGTAACACAGAAGGGTGAGGGACTTAACAGGAACCCGTAAATCCCACAGTAACCCAATTGCACAATCTGTGTACTTATCGCACCGCAATGCTAGCTGTGAGACTAGCTTGCCAATTCATCGCGAGGTGACATGAGGGGACTGCCAGCAGCCCGCCGTGTTATCTGGTGTCGCTGTGTATTCCAATACAGTTCACGCCACGGTCTTTGATCGGGGGTTCTTAAAACTGAAATCACGCTTGGTTTCCGGTTCAAATACGGTCATGGCACGCGATTTACTGACACGTTAAAGATCTCCTTCGGGTCAAAATTCCGTCTCCCCGGCGCTGTGTCTCTAAAATCCGCTGATGTTAAAAGGGACGTAAAACCAATAACGTTATTATTATCTTCTTTCTTGTCTTTGATAGGCATTGAAACGCATGTCGGGTATAGCTAGTATTCTACAAATTCTACTCACATCTGATCTACCGATCCTGAACTCTAGATGGTGTTGTTATAAATAAATTCTATACTCGTCTGATCTACTAATTCTGAACTCTAACTGATGTTGTTATATATAAATTCAACTCCCGTCTGATCTACCAATCCTGAACCCTAGCTGGTGTTGTTATATACAAATCCTATTCTCGTCTGATCTACTAATTCTGAACTCTAGATGGTGTTGTTATTATATTCTACTCCCTTCTGATCTACCGATCCTGAACTATAGATGGTGCTCTTATAAATAAATTCTATTCTCGTCTGATCTACTAATTGTGAACTCTAGATGGTCTTGTTATGTATATATATTTTACTCCCGTCTGATCTACCGATCTTGAACTCTATCTAGTGCTGTTATTTATAAATTCCACTACCATCTACAAATTTAAATCTCTATTTCACGTTGTTATTTCACAATTTCTATCAGGTTACCGTACATTAGAAATGGGAAATGTCAATCCCTACTTAGATTTTTCTCGCTCATGATTGATAGTGGGAGTTAATTCTGCTGAAATGTAAAACTTCAAACAAAATCTTTTATTTATTTATTTATATTTAACTCAGAACTAAATGTAAATTGATGAGGCAAGTTAAGTCCATGTGCCAAGGTGCCAAGTTGAGGTAATTATTTATCTTCTTATATTTACTCAGTTCTAATTTCTAGGTTTAAAGTTATATATTTATTTTTACAGACTCTCAAACACTGAACGAATTTTAGCTAAGTGGTATAAGTACAGTATATATGACACTGAGATGGTGTCAACTATCTACCCGAATGCTGGGACCTATACTTAAACGTTCGTTAAAGTACACTGTATGCGATCCCTGTACGCTAGTCATATGGAAAATCAATTTCGTTGGCAGGAGTGTTTTTTAATACAGAAGACCAGTCGACGTTTTGAAAATAGGCTATTTTGTTCGTCACGGTCCTACATGCTATTACTCGCGTTACTCCTAGCCAAATTAACTTATTTAAATATTTACTTCTTTGGAAGCCTCCGTGGCTTAGACGGCAGCACGTCGGCCTCTCACCGCTGGGTCCGTGTTTCAAATCCCGGTTACTCCATGTGAGATCTGTGCTGGACAAAACTGGGGCAGACAGGTTTTTCTCCGGGTACTCCGGTTTTCCCTGTCAAAATTTCATTCCAGCAACACTCTCCACTATCATTTCATTTCATTTGTCATTCATTTAATCATTGCCCCAGAGGAGTGCGTCAGGCGTCGGCAGCCGGCACAGTCCATATCCTCGCCGCTAGATGGGGGCTTCATTCATTCCATTCCTGACCCGGTCGGAGACTGGAAGCAGGTTGTGGATTTTCAATTACTTTCTTCTTTAATGTGTTCCTCGGGTCAATACCCTCAGGCATTTTATTTTAAGTTTTGAAAAATCATCACACCGGAAGTAGTTATAAGGGCTTAAGTAAAACTCTGCATTGACTCACACTAGCGGTAAAAAGGCAAACTTTTAATTGAATCGACCGAATGTCATTGAGTTTCATTGTCTCTCACTAGCGCTGGTAGTGGTAGAAAAGTCAAACTGCTAATCTAATCGACCGGATATGGTTGAGTTTCCGGTGAAGAATCATCAGTCTACCGCGTGTCATCATAACGGCGTTTGGTAAGAAACGTTTCGTGTGTGCTTTATGTTTGGAAAAGTGGAGAAACAATGAAAATAATTACAAATGCACCAACAATAAGATTTAGTGATGAACCGTGTTCGAGTCGGCAATCGGACGGAAATGTAATGGGATGGTATATTGGCTTTCACGGCCAGTGAATAAAACTCAGTAATATTTCTAGGTTTGTGCTGTGTCATGTGTGGGTGTTCGACTAGAACAAGCGGCTCATCAGCGGGCTCTTGGTGTATCCGCCCGGACTCCCACAGGAGAAGCGAACTGCGCTCTACCTCCCTTTTTATGAAGCACACTTGCGCCTCTTTACTGCGAGAACTAAAAGATCAAGCAGCCATAGCGCGCAGTTCACTACTCCTGTGGGGGTCCTGGCGGGGCCACCAAGAGCCCGCTGATGAGCCAGCTTTGTTTTCTAGGCGAAACCCTACTCAAGGCACGGCACAAACCTAGAAAAAGTGCTCAGTTTTAATGTAATATGATGTTTTCAACATTGCGTTAGCTTGCCACGGTGGGTGAGTAGATAGCGTGTCGGTCTACTAACACCAAGATTGCAGGTTCGCTCCTGGCCGTGGTAAGTGGCTTTTGAAAGGCGGCAAAAATACGACACGCATGTCATACGATATTGGCATGTCAAAGAACCCATTGTAATTCAGTAGGCCGTGTTCATAATGGCAAAATTAATCTCGGTAGTTTCCGCCAACACAAAGTTCCTCATTTCTCTACTAGAAAGCGCTATAGTGTTCAAGGAGCTTAGATATCTAACCTCCTTGACTTCCATAGTGATTCAAGGAACAACGAAATTCGACATACAAGCTACCCCCTGGGTGTCAAATTACAAAGCTTGCACCGGGTACACGATGCAATACGATATTATTATTATTATTATTATTAACATTGCGTTGCTTGCCTGAAGGATTTTTATTGCATAATAGGTAAAATTTATTTTTGGATGGTCCTCGTAACTTAATAAAGAAACTTTTGCGTTGTCTTCTTAAATATGGAAGGTGTTTTTGAGTGGAAGGTAAAAAAGGCTGATTAAATTCTCGAGAAAATTGATCACCAGTGAGCAAGGTGTTGCGAGTGAGAAATAATTACCTGGGCTGAAGTTGGAAAGGGTGTGGCCTGTTCCAATTAGTTGTGTGTAATGCTTAACTAGGTCTGGCTCGGGGGAGCGTCTTAAGTACACCGGCGGCGCGGGCGCGGTGGTGGGCGAGAGGGCAATCCAGCGTGCCTCGTTTAGTCTCAGCCCCGCCCCTGGCTGCTGCAACACTTTCAGCACTACCAGGGAACTAATGAAACTCCACTTAAGGGCTTGAGACATTTTGGTCATCAGCCCAGTATTCTGTACAGTAGTTGGGTGTGCGTTGAACTTGTATTGTAACCTGCAGTCATGCGATGACTGTTGTAGTGTGTAACTGTATTAGGGACAGGGATGAATTAGGTGTTCCGGAACCTCAAGTGAAAATGAAAACCCACAGCCTGTTCCAGTCGACCGATCGGGTCAAGGATGGAATTAATGAAGCCGCCCTCCCTCCCCCCTTCATCTAGCGGCGATTTTATGAACTGTGCCGGCTGCCGAAGTCTGTCGCATTCCTCTGGGGTAATGATTAACTGAATGACGGATGAAATGAAATAATAGTGGGGAGTGTTGCTGAAATGAAATGTTGACAGGAAAAACCGGAGTACCCGGAGAAAAACCTGTCTGCCTCCGCTTTTGTCCAAAACAAATCTCACATGGAGTGACCGGGATTTCAACCACGCAACCTGCGGTGAGAGGCCGGCGTGCTGCTGCCTAAGCCACGGAGGTACTATAACATTTTACAGTACAACCCCCATAATTGGGCTGTAATTTATTATGTTTGAACCTTTGCCATTACCTACTATTGCCGTATCTAGTTGATACAACTTGTCAATGCATGTGAGATTTTCGAAGTGAAATGCCATGTCCTGTGGTTCGGATTTCAAGTAAAAAGGAGGTCCCGTGGCTCGTGACCTCGTGATTAACGGTCACGTTAAACTACAAGCATGATTTTTGATACAACTGGTGGGTGACATCTATATTTACATCTAGCCTATAGGAAATTAGATATTCATGCCGCCATGTCTTAACTTTCGGAGAGCACTTGAATCGAATACCTACTTGGAGAATTGTGTGGTTTGAATGGACATTCTTGTTGTTAGGGATCGGAACATCAAGTAAGGTGGCTTGCTTCATGTTCTTGCTGACAGCCACCAGATCCGGCCTGTTGTGTGTTACCGATTGGACAGTAAGAAGAGGTCGGTCCTAATACAACTCGTATTCATTGATTTCAAGAACACTCTCTGGCTGATATTGGTGATGTGGAAATTTCTTTCCTCTTAAAATCTGAAACTTACCAGCCAACTCCTGATGCAAGATTTTAGCAACTTCGTTAATGCTCCGTCACCAGGAAATACCGACATGCAGATGTAATATGATGTATTGTTTCTGACTGTTTACAACCTTAGTGGCACTTATCATCTTGTATGTCTGGATCATTTACAATGAACTTAAGGTAGTTTTTTGTTGTTGGGATAACTTACATTTAATTGTAAGCATACAATTTTGAGTTTCTAAAAAGTTCTGTCCATAATTCAGCCAGTAATTTGATGCAGTGATATTAATATATTTTTTACTCACGTCATTTGGATGTCTCCGTGCAAAGGTTTTGCTTCCTATTCTTCCAGGCCAATACGTAAATGGTTCTGAATCATTTTTCGATACAATTATTCGATATTATTATTATTTATTTTACTTGCGAATTGACCACTTAGGATCACGCTACAATTTCACTGTCTTAGTTGTAATTTCCTCTGCCTCCAGTACTCCTTCATACGATCGCTGTGCTGCTGCCGTTGTTCGGCCGTCAGAGCTCTTCCTGTCTTTGTAGCTCGTCTCCCGTCATGAAAGCCTTCCAAATTGTGTATCCTGTTTCGAAACGTATCCCTTTCCAACATTTGGGCCTCCTGGATGTTAGATCTTCCAAGGTCTTTTCGAGTTTCTTTAATCCATGATGTAGTTGTTTTTTTGTACCAGAAGTAGTCAAACAACTGCTTGGTTAATCTGGATTTGTCCAATCTGTGCACAAGAAATATTAGCCTCCGTTTCTTCATTGTCGCAGAGATTTCTTCCACATTCTTGTAGACTTCGGCGTTGCTCCGAAGTTTCCAACCTGTTTCCGTCTGGATTGGGCCCATGACTTTCCGGAGGATTTTCCTTTCCAGAACCTCCAACTTCTCTAGCCTATAGTTCATTAAAAGGCATTCGCAGGCGTACAGGCATTCTGTTTTGACTACAGTGTCATAGTGCTTTATTTTGGCGTTCCAGGATATGCATTTCTCGTTATAGATGATTTTTGTTAGCCCATACGCTCTCCATATTTGAGAACCTATCGCCTACCGCAGCTTCTCTAGACCATTGTCCTGTATGGTTTGACCGAGATATTATAATTAATATTCATTCGGTCATTTCGTATCGGCCATCTATGAATCGTGTCATTCCAACTGTGCCATTGTTCGGGCTTTGATGTTTGCCCACATTCATTTTCGGTGGGTTTCCTTCCCTTCGGTGAATCCAAATCCATTCCCTTTGCAGCTTCAGTTTCTTCTTGGGAACCATGACATGCTTGAAGTTTCCTCTTCAGTGGGATGCGCTCCTTAAGGTCAGTTAATGTAATCCCCACTTCTTTGAGATCTATGTCTAGATCAATGAACCAGTCCCATTTGGTTTTCGTCTACGGACAGTAAGCAATGCTGCGGTTGGTCTGTCTCTCTGGGCTCATTCGCATCACATGTCCATTAATGTTAACCCATCATTTCCGGACGGTGTCGCTTGTCTTCTACACATCAGTATTTAGTTCGTGGATATGCCGTATTTTATATTCCCCATTTTCTTTGACGGGACCCAAGATATTTCTCAAAATTTTCCTTTGTTAGGGTGCAGTTTTTCACCCCAGCCTTCAACGTGAGGCATTCGGAAGCGATTTTTTTTTGTGGAAATGTTGTATGTTTCCCCTAAATCTGAATAGACATTAAAAAATTTCAGCTATCAGGTCTTCTGGTTAACATCTTGATGGCTTGTACTTTACGAACTCATCAAAACCCTATAGTTTAAGACCGCATTGTATATTACACACGCCAAAAAAAGAGTCTTGCATATTGCTGGCCAAGATTCGTATTGGTCTCAAACCCATTAGTCACCCTTGCGTGCGTGTATATCGGCCGTGTACACTCCCCTATGACAATAAGGATAGAACCGTGTGAGTGTGGAGACGACCCAGTGCACTTATGCATGACCAATACATCCGAGACCGATTTCGACAGAGAGGAGGAGGAGGTGCAATGTTTTTCGGTGGCATCATGTATGGTCACCGAAACCCTCGTGTGCATCCCAGGGCGTATAACAGGCATACGTTTCAGGGATTCTATCCTGACACGTGTAGTGAAAGGCTATGCTGACATTATTGGCTCAAAATTGCCTTTCGTGGACGATAACGCTCGCCCACACATACCTGGCATTGTCAATGCATTTTTTCAGGAGAATGGTGTTCATAGCATGGAATGGCCTCTCTATGCTCCTGATCTCAATTGTGTAGAGCAGGCGTGGACACTAATTAATAAATAAGTCCGTCCCCGTGCTGCATGGCGATATGCAAAACGTTTTTTGATGTGTGTAGCCTAATATTATCTCATCGATGAGATACATTTTTTAAACTCGATGTATATCATCAAGTGTCGGAATATTGAGATGAAAAGAAAACTTTCTTCGGCTTTTCCCAATTAATTGGGGTCGCCGGAGCCAACCATGCTCATTTTGTTTTTTCCTGGGATTTTAGGCCGGATGCCCTTCCTGACCCCACGTGACTTTTCAGGTGAAAATTCCACCCTGCTGTCACCGGGATTCAAACCCCCAGCCGTCTGGGTGAAGGACGAGCAGCTTAGCCACTGCGCCATCACGCTCTTCGATGCATATCATCAAGTGTGGGAATATTGAGATGCCCGCTTAATATTGCCTCTGTGTTGTGTTTTTGGTAATTACGCTTCCTCATTATGCAAACATGGCCAGAGTTCTGTCCCTATCCTCTGTATAACATTGAATATCATTTGCATTCACTCCCGTCAAGCTGAAAAAATCTCTTGTGTGACAATCCCGTTTGGGGAACACATGTGCAATATGGCTGAGTTAGTTTATGGCGGGTAATTCAGTAGAGCGACAGTTCTTGGGAACTTCCAGTTTCAGAATAATATCTCTAGTATAGTCTCTTACTGAGTTACGTAAAAGTACACTACACAGCATGGCGTGTTGCTTCCGAGCGCATTAACAAGAGAACCTCCCTCACCAAGGTTAGCTCCCCGATATTGATGAAACTTGGTACACATGTTGGTCAGATCATAGAGAAAACTACGGTTATGTTATTTCATCATCTAATTCACGTAAGTGCAGTACAATTTGTCTAACGCCTGTGTTACTGTGGTTAAAGTTGTGTTGTTTGAGTCGTCAGTCTTTTGACTGGTTAGATGCAGCTTTCCATGCCTCCCTGTCCTTAGCTAATCGTTTCATCTCTACATAGCTACTACAGCCTACATCCGAGGCAATCCGGTTAAAGTAATTAGCAGAAATAAGAGAGCAGTAATCATACTCATTATGAACCTCATAATTTTACGGAAAGAATTCATGATGAAAATTAATAAATGTAAAACAAAAATACTGGAATGCAGTCGAAATAAATCATAAACCTCTATGGAGATCAAATTGGCAGGTGAAAAGCTCAAGGAAGTAGGAGACTTCTTTTACTTAGGAAGCAGAATAACCAGTGATGGACGAAGCAAAGAGGATATAAAAAGTAGGTTGGCTCAGGCAAAGAAAGCATTTCTACAAAAAAGGAATCTGCTGACATCGAATATAGATTTTGGTATTAGGAAGTCATTTTTGAATGCCTTTGTCTGGAGCGTGGCGCTCTATGGAAGTGAAACTTGGACTATTGGTGTAGCAGAAAAGAGGAGAATTGAAGCATTTGAAATGTGGTGTTACAGGAGAATGATGAAGATCAGATGGGTAGATAGGGTTACAAACAAAGAGGTATTAAGACGAGTGGGAGAGGAGAGATGTTTCTGGCGACTGCTAATGAAGAGAAGAGATAGGTTGGTAGGACACATACTAAGACATCCAGGAATAGCAAGCTTAGTTATGGAAGGAAGGGTCGAGGACAAGAACTGTAGGGGTAGACCAAGGTTAGAATATGTTAAACAGATTGCCTCGGATGTAGGGTGTGGTAGCTATGTAGAGATGAAACGATTAGCTCAGGACAGTGAGGCATGGAGAGCTGCATCAAACCAGTCAAAAGACTGAAGACTCAAAAAACAGCAACAATTTGCCTTACATTAGACCCATTCATATTGTAATGATAATAATACTAATAATAATTATTATGTTACAGTAATCTCTACATACTATGAATCAAAGACCCCGATTCTTGGATGTAACAGATAATCTCGAGAACCACTGTATGGATTTTGATGTGGTTTTCATCATTCTGTAAAGGATTTCTCAAGGAAGGTTTCTCTAGAAAAACATTCATTAATGACCAAAGGAAACAGTAACAATTTCAGTGAATCGAGTCAAAGAAAGACATGTCGTCCGTGCGCCTTTTAAGCTTACGCTGGGTAAATCGAATACTTATCTATTTGCTATGAGTGTAAGAATTGATCAGAATGAAAAGTTCTACAAAAAAGTCCGGGGCAGCATATCTCTTTAATGCATCGCACACTATAAAAGTCTTTACGTTTTTATTTCTTCCAACAATTTTAATTCAGTTAAAATGTAAATTACCAGCTTCGGAGCGAATTTACGAGCTAGTGAGCGAGCCTTTCACCCTAGCTTCGGCCAGCGTTATGGAGTCGTGTCGTTTTAAGAATTTAGAGGAGAGTATATATGTTTGGAGTTTCGCTGTTCACCTCGGCTTTTCTGAATTGCGTCTGGGTCCTGCCTTCTATGCGCCATTTAGGCTTATGTTGGGAAAACCTTCAAAAGATATCGGACGAAGCCGGGATGGGTTTCTAGTCATCTTTATCATGTTTTTCAGTCAAGCGACTGGTCTGCCCCTACAATGAGTCTTTTCCACGTTGTTGGGTCTTGTGCTGTCCTTTTGACCATTTCATAACTTCGTAGGCCAGAGCTATGTAGGAAAGATCTCATGAAAGTTTTCCGTGGCCTCCCGCGAGGGCGTTTTCCAGGTATTTTGCCTTCTAGTATGTCGATCATCAAGCCACCATGTCGTAACCTGTGGCCAAGCCATGTGGATCTCCTTATATATATCTGGTGGATCATTTGCAGTTTTTCCTTTATTCGATCCAGCACCATTATGTTGGTCATTTTCTCTACCCAGCTGATCTTTTCCATTCAGGGCCAACACCACATCTCAAACGCTTCTAGTCGTTTAATGTCGCCTCTATTCATTGACCAGATCTCACTGCAGTACATTGCAACTGGCCATATGTAGGTCTTAACCAGTTGTTTTCTAAGGCTGAGGGATATAGAGCGTTGACAAATTAGAGAATGCTTTTCACGGAATGCCTGCTTGGCCATGGCTATACGGCTCTTGATTTCAACTTCACAACGTAGGTCTTCTGTAAAGATCTGACCAAGGTATTTAAAACGACTGACCTGTTGTACTGGTTCTTTTTTTATGGTAATATTTAGTTCATGTTGATGCTTACTTATCACCAGAATCTTGGTCTTTTTAAAATTGATTTTCATTCCATATTCTGCAGCTGTATCATTTAAACATTGCAACATGTTTGTTAATGTATGCGGATTTATTGCAAGTAATGCCAGATCATCAGCAAATTTAATATTCTGGATAAGTCTTCCACCAACTTTCACTCCCACATTAGAACCTTTAAAAGCCCACATAGTTATAGCTTCAGCGAAGACATTGAACAGTCCAGGGGACAGCAAACAGCCTTGTCGCACTCCTTTGCGGATCTTAGGGGGTTCTGATACATCATTTCCAAGCCGAATAAAAGCAGTTTGATTTATATACAGATCAAATATTAATCTGATTAATCGATGGGGACATCCTATTTGATTCAGAAGAGGAAACAGCTTGTGCCAGCTGACTTCATCAAATGCTGTTTCGAAGTCCACAAAGCACACGTAAAGGTTTCTGTTTACACTTAACATCTTTTCTCCAAGACATTGCAAGGACCCGATAGCATCACGTGTATACATATTCTTTCGAAAACCAAATTGAGTGTTGTCTAGACACTGTTCGATGTATATTTCCATCCTTTTCCATAAAATCTGCAGAAGTATCTTTGATGCATGAGGGATGAGACTAATGGTCCTATAGTCACTACATTCAACTGGTACAGTCTTCTTTGGAATTGGAATGATGACGCTGGTGTAAAACTCCTGAGGCCATTTACCATCTTCGAAAATTCTAGCTACCAATTTGAGTACCCATTCAAGTGTACTATCCCCACTATTCTTGATTAGTTCGGTAGGAACATTGTCAATACCTGGTGTTTTACCTTTGGATATTGATTTTAGAGCCTCATCAAACTCTGATCTAATAATTCTATATTCTGCAATTGACCGGTCTTCCTCGCCACGTGTTGGCAAAATGAATGGAATTGGTTCTGCGTATAGATCTTCAACATACGTCCTCCAGTGTTCCTTCTTGTAATTCAGGTCTGATATAGGATTCCCATGTGTATGACGGAACTGTCTAGTGCGGAATCCTTTTTGTTTCTTAGTAGTTTCCTTGATCCTTTGGTAGGCTAAATCTGTTCTTCCTTGTTTTTGCATAAATTCGATCTCTTCGCATTTTGACTGCCACCACTCCATTTTCTTCTCCCGACAGAGTCGATCAATCTGGTTCTATAGCATTCGTTAGTTATTTCTGCCTAATTCTGAAGAGTCGTTTTTAAATTTTCTTCTTTCGTCCATCTTTAAGAGAATGTCCTGTGTGATCCATGGTTTGCGATTCACTCTTTCCACAAATCCCACATAGTCTTCAGCAGCCTTTTCGATGGAGAATTTGGCTATTGACCATAAATGATAAACAGTTTGTGAGTTGTTTGCATATGATGATATGTTGTCATCAGTGGCTTCCTGGTATTGCTTTTAGGTCCGTTCGCTTTTAAATGCTTCAAGATTCCACTTTTTTGTTGGTTTTCCCTGAATCCTGCGTTTAAATTTCAGTGCCGTACTCATTACTAGTTGCGAATGATCAGAACAGATGTCAGCACCCGGATATGCCGTGGATTTCTTCAATTGATTTTTGTATATTTCCTTGACAAGAATATAGTCAATCTGGTAACGTTGATCATCACCTGGCTTTTTCCAAGTATATCTCCGCCTCTTTGGTGAGGTAAACCAAGTGTTACTTATAACGAACCTCGCTTGTTCACAGAATTCGAGAAGACGTTGACCACGTGAATTTCTTCTACCAAGACCATACCCTCCTACTGCAAATCCTTGTTTTCCCTCACCAATCACTGCATTCCAGTCCCCTATTATAATAATGTTCTCGCTAGCCTTTGTCTTACGCAGTAATTCTTCCAGCTTCTCATACATTTCTTCGACCTCATCATCATCACTGCTGGACGTAGGCATATATACCTGCACCTCAACTAAATTTATGAGTGTTGCCAGAAAACGTGCTATGATAATTCTAGTGAAAATGAAAATCCACAGCCTGCTTCCAGTCTCCGACCGGGTCAGGAATGGAATGAATGAAGCCCCCATCTAGCGGCGAGGATATGAACTGTGCCGGCTGCCGAGGCCTGACGCACTCCTCTGGGGCAATGATTAAATGAATGACATGAAATGAAATGATAGTGGAGAGTGTTGCTGGAATGGCATTTTGACAGGGAAAACCGGAGTACCCGGAGATAAACCTGTCTGCCTCCGTTTTGTCCAGCACAGATCTCACATGGAGTGACCGGGATTTGAACCACGGACCCAGTGGTGAGAGACCAGCGTGCTGCCTCCTAAGCCACGGAGTAATAATAATAATTGACAAGAAGTAACAACACACGTACTTGTTTAGCACGCTGGGCCAGATGATCATTATGCTTACCAAATACAAAGGGAGAAATATAAAATTAACTTCTCAGGGTGACTAGAGTAACGGGCTCAAAAAAGCAAGACGGCTTCGTTTCGTAGAAACTCTGAGAAGAAAAATAATTAAAAGAAAAGATCAATAGCTATGGGGAAGACCATAGTTTATACTAATCTAGAATATTTAGATTTTTATGTTCGACCCTCACTATTATATGTCTGAAAACTGTATCATAATGATGGTCATTATAACACTATTTTTCATTATGAAACAGTTTCTCCCACCAATCACAGCTCAAGAAACATCTGTTTGACCAATTAGATAAGAACACCTTCGCGCATGCGCTCAAAATCCAACATGTCTATATAAATTACCGAAAGTGCACCGTCCATATGTTCGCGTAAATAAACTGGTGAATATGAGACAAGAAATAGCACTGTACCTTAATATCACCAACCCTAATTTCTACACAGCGCGTTGTTTTCAAATGTCTACGGTGACAGTTTTACTGAATACAGGTTCACGATCTGCACATATGGCACTGAAGCACACAGAGCGCATGCGTCGGTCGACCAGAGAGCTTGGAACATGGAGATATGCTACCTAGCGCACCACCCGATCACAAAATTCTAGTTTCTGAACAGATATTTAAGAATAATTATGTTAAAACATATAATAAAGTTATAATTATCGTCGAACATAAACAGTCGTATGCAACTCGCCTATAATGGTAATTAAGACACTCGTATGGAAATTATAAAACTCGCTTACGCTCCTTTTATAAAAAATACTCGTGTCTTAATTATAGCCATTATAGGCTCGTTGCATAATGTACTATTGTTTCTACATAAGGGGTGCAAATAAATGATTGGTGGCTAGAAGATCTCAAAAAGAGGATTGAAATAGGACGAAATGAAGAGATTGTTTTGATTCGTTCTGGGCAAAATTATGTCGATGAACTTTTTCTGTGGACCATTGTTGTTGATTGATTTAAGGGGTTTGCGACATCAAAGTTCATGTACTTGGTTGTGTATTGGATTTGTCTGATAGCATTTGTTTGTGAATTTTTATAACTGTGGCTATTTATTTTTTTATTTATCGTATGGTTTTTAGTTCCGGGAGTGTCCGAGGACATGTTCGGCTCACCCGAGGCTGTAGCTGCTTCACGCGGATACCCATGGGGTGAGCTACAAGTTCCGTTCAATTTAAAGTAGTTCCAACTTTTGCTACCAGATGTCATGGACAGCTAGAGGTAAACGTTGGAACTTTGATAGAGCATTTCAACGAAATCAAACCCAGAAATTTAGCTTCATACAAGTTTAATTAGTGGAAGGATCTTTTACATGCATAAATCTATGACGTGGGACCGCCGGCTTTATTTCCCCTCCGAAGGGAGGCATACCAAAAGATTTTAACGCTCTTAAAAAATCCGACAACTTCGGTCGGGTTTGAACCTGCGATCTTGGGCACAGCGGTTCAGTATGCTACCACCTACGTCACCGAAGCCGCTACTATGGCTATGATTGGGAAGGAGGTGACCGTGGCCTCAAGTTGGGTATCAACCTTCATTATTTGTCTGGAGTAGAAGGGGAAAACCACGGAAACTATTTCCAGAATGGCTGAGATAGGAATCAAACTGCTGGATTAAATGGGGATGAATTAAGAAATGCCGCCATATTGAGAGTGGATGAACTCTCAGTGGCTTAAAAACGAGTGGACGATGCTTGTGGAAGCGTTTACTACAGTATATCCTACGTCCTTCAGTATTTGTAAGTAGGGCTCGGATTTTTAGGTGCTAAAAATCGGGAAAATATTTTTTCTGTATTAAAAATTCCTGAAATATGTGACAAAAAAGTAAAAATATTTAATTATAATTTAGTTTATTAATGTTAATATAAACAATATGCAGTACTCACGAATGCAATTTATTCTATGTCTCACTGACTGCTGGAGCATTACAATACACAACGAACTTCTTCAGGTTGTCCATCACAAATGACCGACGATTATCGCGAAACTGCGGCAATATGTTTCTTGCCTTTTAGGTGCTGTGTAACTTGAGATCGCTGTTCATCCTTGATTGCTTTCCCACATTGTTGGCAGAACAGAACGCCCCCATCAGAAGTAAACTTATCTTTAAATTCTGCAACAGACCATAACTTGTAGTTGTTTTTACTTTAGGCATCGTAGAACTGCCTTACATTTCACAGTGCCATAAATGTACTGCATGTGAGTGACACTGGTTCCTGGTAGCTGGTCAGGGGGGGGGGGGGGGAGTCTAGCACGTGGTGGAATATGGCTATGGTCAAGGAAATCCCCAGCTCCACAGTGAGTGGCACGGGGCAACAAGATAAGAATAAGACAGTTGCAAGCTGAGATACGCTCTGCATGAAGATTAGATAGCTCACAGGTTCTTCCCCGTTGAAGTAACACGGAACATAAATGCAATAAACTGAAAGATCTAGCATACTGATTTTAAAAAATGTAAATATTATGTCTTTTTATGTGCTAATAAGTGAAAAGCAGGAATTTATGTATTTATAGACAAAAATGCTTAAAATATGTATTTACATAAAAAAAAAAATATTTACCTAAAAATCCGAGCATTATTTATAAGTGACACATTCCCCACTACATACAATGGATAGAACCCAACTTGTCAGAAAAGGTAGCGTTCTCCGCTAGATTTAATAAGCTGGAATTGACCCATCGACAGACTCAGAACATCTATAACAAGAGCTGCCTATCACGCAATCTTAAATCGAAGCACTACACTACAGTCATCGGACCGGAAGTCCTGTATTCTATGGAGTGTCTTACTTACTTACTCCTCGGCGCTACTGTCCATGTAGAACCTTGGCCTCTCCAACAATCGTTACCCGATTCTGACGATCTTCTGTACGTTTTCTCGATCTTGCGTAAGTCGTTCTCCACGTCATCCAACCATCGTTTCCTAGATCTTCCTTTTCATCTTCTTCCACATGGATTTCCTGTATAGGTCATTTTAACCACTCTATCCCTGCCATTCTCTCCACATGCACAAGCCATCCTAGCCTATTACTCTTTACTTCCGGAAACTATATCAGGATGACCATATAGTTCTACCAATTATTTGTTTTCCCGTATTCTTCATCTTCCTGCCTTATTCACTGGTCCATAAATCTTCCTTAGTATTTCCCTACCCCATCTTCTCAAAAGCTCCTCTTCTATCACGGTCATAGTCCATGTTTCCAAGCCGTACATTACCACTGGTCTTATAACTGTTCGGTACACTGTCACCTTTGATCTTCTACTGAGGCTGCGCGCTTTGAGGATTTGTAACAGTGCCCAATAATCTCTATTACCAGCTGCATTCTTGCTTTTTTTCTTCTCTTGTGCCATTATCTTCAGTAACCAGTACTCCCAAATACTTGAAATTTACACACCTCTCAAAATTCACCCCATTTAGGTTTATAAATAAATGTATATTATATATGGAGTGTCTGTCCATGGATAAAAGAGGAGGTCTGGGAGAGAATACTTCTCAGAAAGATCTTAGGACCAGTACTAGAAGATGGGAAATATCGGAGACAACACAACTCGGAGCTTTACGGTCAAATGAAGATACTTTCTGGTAGTGCCCAGAAAAGAAGGGTAGCTTTGTATGATCATGTGGCAAGATTGCCTCCGAACAGACTGGTTCAACCGCATGTGCAATTTCTGGTGAAACAAGAAGGTCCGTATCACTTGGCAAACTCAAGCTGAGAAAGACATCAAACAACTAACAAATCTACAAGACAGACAAACTATAAGACACATTCTTAAGGAAGTTTGTGGTTTTCAGGACACACCTCTAAAGAAAGGCAACACTGGTTGGAAGACAGAAAAGAAATACACCTGGAAAAAGGTGCGTCAGTACTGGGCAAAACTCAGAAACCCAACAGTTGAGCACGAGTGGTTCAAAGTAGGCCCATCTGAAAGAGGGAGAAGAGCACATACTATTGTCTGTTGTAACAACACGATCGACATTCGCTGTTGACACAGCATATCAGAGCGTGATGAAATGTGGAGAGGGTTTAACGATTCATGGGGGAATTATTTTTCTCGGTCAACTTCCCGCTGTATTGATTGCGACCGACAGAATACCCAATCAAATATATTCATCTGTAAACAACACATGTCCCCGTTGTTTCTAATGTGGCTGATAAACATTCAGCTGTTTGCATAAAATGATAACGGCTCAATTACTGCAGGTTTTATATTCCTATTGACCACATCATTTCATTAGGAGATATCTGAATAGAATACGTTATTGCAGTGCGGGATCTGCGGTTTGTTTGTGTTCGAGTGCAACCCGAAGGTAAACTAAATTTCCAAATGCGACACAAATAATGACACTTAAACTGTAACAAATGAATGAATTGATGCATCCATGTACACTAGTGCTGTGACACTAAAACTAGTTTTGTGAAAGGCGATGGATATTATCGGAAATATTCAAAATTCAACCATATACATCCCGAGCTGCCATCTATACGGTTCAAGTATATTCAACGATAGGGTAGTCGATGACGAGCGGATATTGTTGTTCGTTTGTTTGATGGTGTGGCTCGAATTTCCGCCATATTGTTCAGCTGAGACATTGTTAGTGAGTCAATAGTAGGTGTAAAAGCAATTGTTATTTCATTCAGCTCAATTGAGGCCATTCTTTTTCTTTCTTTCTTAGTTTCAGAACATGTTGATTTTCGGATTTGTCTGACTCTAGGAAGGAAGCCTTATTCGTCCTTGTGTGTCCTTTTTTAGTTTCTGAACAAGTTAGTTTTCGGACTTGTCTGACTCTTGGAATGGAGCCTTCAATTCCTCCTGGCGTGTGTTATATTTTAACACGTCCGTTTTTCCAAACTTACTTTAGTTTAATATCGACAGATTGAGATATTTATGAAAACTAAGTTTGGGTTTTTGGAATTTTAAAAGGATTCATGAAAATTCAACAATACAATTATTATAAAAAATAATTCCGTGAAGAACTAAATGCTATTTTCATATAATTATCCTACTCATGTTAATTGCCCCTATCAACAGAAAAAAATCAGTTTGATTGCTGTAATAGATTCGTAGATATTGAGAACCGTCTAAATATTTCGGATGGTCACCATGATGGATTTTTGTAAACGTACTATTACATGAAGATTATTGTGTTCGTGTGGTATTCAAACTTCAATCACATGATTAGGACACAAGAAGTAAAAGCGAGTTTTAAAATTTCGCACAGCTGCCATCTTGTGGTTAAGGAAACAATTGATATAAATTAGATGCCAGTGAATTAACAATTGTACAAGTATTTACTATATCAGGTTTCACTGCACTCGGATGGTTAAATTGCGAGAAACTTCCATTTAAATATGTATATTTCGCGTCGCCGCCATGTTGGATTTGTGGTAACCAGGTTATTGAAAGTCCTGTAGGTGAACTTATGTTCATAGCCCCTATGAACATAAAAAAACAGTTTGATTGCTGTAATAGATTCGTAGATAATGAGAACCGTCTAAATATTTAGGATGGTCGCCATGTTGGATTGTTATATTTATAGGTCATAGAGTTATGCACCATTAAAGGAAAATTATTGCGTAGGTTCATTATTCAAACATTAGCTTCGATCGCATGATTACGACACAAGAAATTAAAAAAAAAAAATTCGCACAGCCTCCATCTTGAGGTTATGCAAACAATTGAACTAAATTAGACACCGGTGCATTACAATGTGTATAAACATTTGCTGTATCAAGTTTTATTTCGTTTGGATGATTAAATCGCGAGAAAAGTCTATTTAAAATTTTCAAATTCGCTTGGCCGCCATGTTCGTTTTGTAGTTGACAGGTTTTTGAAATTCTCATAGATGAACTTTTAGTGCCCTTTATCTCCGTACAAAATATCAGGGTGATATCAGTAATAGTCTCGGAGATATGAAATGCCGCTGAAATATTTTGCACAGCCGCCATATTGAGGTTATGTAAACAATTGAACGGAGTTAGATGTCGGTGCATTATAATGTGTATAAACATATACTGTATCAAGTTTCATTGCGTTTGGTTGGTTAAATCGCGAGAAACATCTATTTAAATGTCTCAAATTCGCTAGGCCGCCATGTTTTTGTAGTTACCAGGGTCTAAAAAGTCACATAGGTGAACTTCTAGTAGTTCTCTTTATCACTGTACACAATTCCATGATGATATCGTTAACAGTTTAGGAGATATTGATTCTGGTGAAATATTTCGCACAGCCGCCATGTTGGATTTTTGAGACGTAACAGAATTTAAAGGGCACGGTCGGGGTCGTCCGGAATAGTGCTATGAACTTACCGAGTTTCATTGAAATCGCTTCAGCCGTTTAGATTTTATTAGGGGGGGGGGGCACACATTTACACACAGACACACGGACAAAAGGTGATCTCATAAGCCTAATTTTTCATAAATGACTGTGAAGAAGTATGGAGAGGGTTTCGAAGAAAAACTTTATAAAATATCGATTACAGTAGTTACTGTTCATTGTTTCTGACTAAGGGGAAAATTAATGTCGAATATTAGCAGTGACAATGTAGGACAATCTTGAGTCCCATAAAATTGATTTATTTATATGTACATCAATTACTTTAAGTTAAGTTAAACAAAATTACTTTGTTTCATAAAATGTGTTATCTCAACTTAATTTGAATTGTTTTCGTTGTTTCAGATTGAAGCTGAAAAATGGATATGGATGCCAAGAGATTGCTCGAGGGACAAGGTAAGTGTAGTTATGTGAACGATTCTGAAAAACTTTTCCTGTCTTCACAATCAAAATAATATCATATTGGTGGTTCCCTTTCCCTGGCCACGTGGACCACGGGGCTCGTATCTACTCTTCGGTAAAGTTGTTGCTTTCTTCTTCTTCTTCTTCCAATAGTCCCTCATTTTCTGACTATGAGTCAGTCTTCTTTCTTCTGTCCACTTAGCTCCTGTAGTCTTCTTACTTGTAAGGGACGTTGGGAAAACGCCCTGTCGGATGACCTGACGGAACATCAGACAGTCACGAGTTTGTTCCTGTTATACTGATTATGATTCTCAGATTTGCTGATAATAACACACAAAACCAGTTTACAAGGTCACATCTTGTACCCGAGTTTACGCACAGTAGTAAGTGTGCAAGTGGTGTTGTCGAATGTAATGTACAGTGCTTAGTTTTCTGATTTTCTCCTAAACCACACACCTTTCACTGTAACTTTTTCTTGTCATTACCTGGCTTTTGTTCCCGACCACCCACACTACATAGTCACTGAGGTGTTATATCTAACAAAGACATTATGTTTAACCTGAGTACAAGAAGGAGAAATTACAGCCTTTAAGCTTACAATTTAATGAGGTACACTGGGTATGATCGCCCCAGCCGGAGTAAATTAACCCGTGTCTGTGCTACACAACACTGAAGACTGATTAAACAGTAGTGCTTTGTCTCACCGTGACAAAGCTACCCGCTTTCTACACGTTCCGCGTATCATCACATTAACAACATCGTGCTTCAAGGTTAATAAACGCTCGAGCATAAAATATTGACACTAAATGCGCAGAGCTTCAATCTACTAGCAGGTACTACCACAAGAGTAAATATATGGGCGAGAGAGAGTGTTATACACTAATCTCCTCATATCAAATATTCTAATTTCCTTATGTTCATATCCTCCCTATATTATTCTGCTAAGGCCCCATTCCGGTTTTGTATCGTAAATAAGGTCCTGTTAACACCAACCTACACATATGGGGTACCCACAGGTTCCGTATAACCCCACGTGGCCCGAAACGCACTCACTTCCTCTTTTAAATGCCTCACAAATAAATAAATACCTTAAAATGTACTTTTACAATGGGAGCACCGTCACCTGGCGAGCCTGCCGCTTGAGCGCAGGGCAGCGCGGCGGTGGCAGCCATCTGGTGGGAGCGCGGCGTACTGCTAGGCGAGCCTGCCGCTAGAGCGCAGAGCAGCGTGGCGGCGGCAGCCATCTAGCGGGAGCGTGGCGTACTGCTAGCTGGGGAGTCTCTCAGCAGATGGCTCCGGTGAGGTCTCACCAATACTTTCTCTAGGATTCAATCCTTTGTAAATGTAAAAATTGCTGTAGCAATTACCGATGAATTCGTTGTAACATCGAATATTGTCTACAAAGAGGTGTTGTGACAAGTACAAAACACTGTTCTACATAATTCTTTGTGTTCTTCTCATGTACTTATGCCGGTTAACAGCAATAAATACATTTCTTCAATATTTAAAACTTCGTTCTCCCACATTCTTCCCTACTACCCCCCATAAACCTACATTCACGTTGCGAAAGTTCGCACGGGCCCACTAGTCATATTTAATCTTAAAATTATAAAATAGTAAATAAAAGAAAATAACTAATTAAATTTAGAAATTAAAGTTTATAAATTTCCCCCAAACTTACATAATTTTTATTACGTGTGCCAGCTTTGTTTTTCTGTGGTGCCAGCACATAATCTTGCAATATGTAGTCTGCTTATTAAATGCTAACAGTTACCTCTAATTTTATCAGGAAATGATTATTTTTATATGAGTACTGTATTTAGAGCAGATTCTGTAGTTTAATTATATGTAGGAAAAGACTCTATTAAGGAAATAGGAGATTTAACGATCACTTTGAAAACGTAAAAAAAATCGAGCTTCAACCCAGAATTGTCAGGAAAACTGTTATCTGCGTTGAAAAATCCAATATACACAAATTGTTCCTTCATATCTTCTCAGTAACCAGTAAAAGTTTCGTTGCAATATTAGCATAACTTTGGTCACAACGGAAAATAAAATATTATTAGTTTCGACCAAAATCATGTTCCATGATTGGAGAGGAAAATAGAGAAGGAAGTAACAAATAGCCTTCGAATTTCTCTCAAGATTATGTTGAAATCCTGTAGATCTAGCCTAAGTCTAAGCCAGACTGTCTCAGATTAAGGAGGGATAATTTGTGTCCAACTTGTTTGATTAGGCATAGTCCTACCGGCATTAGCAGCAACAAGTCTCCCTTGAAGAGGTACATCATTCTCTGAATCACTTTTGCGATCGTTGTTTTCGCGCATTTGAGTCTTCTCTGGCCCACTCTCACTACTTTAATTATAACTATTATGTTCACCGTGTTCCACATCACTGAAATCATTTCCTTCATCTATTAATTCCGCAATAAGGTCGATATTGCCGGCAATGTTGACATATCGGATTGCCATCTTGACCACATGTAAACATTGAAATTTCAAAGCAAAGAGGATACGTATATTTACACAGATACGGAACTCCTTACGGTAGTAGGAAAAAACTTCAAACAATGCTTGACAACTTGGTATGGGTCTTACGTCGATGGATGGCACTTAAGGTATCCTTATCGTGACTTTTATGAAGGTCGATTTTTTCGACGCTGGCAATAGAGACAGGCGCACAAAATCGAAAAAATCGACCTTTGGCACTTTTAGGGAAATAATTAAAGTATCGTTTTCCTTGAAAGTTTTCTCTAAACTTTAATAAAAACAAATAAAATCATGAGACAAAGTGCTCTAAAGTTAACAGTTGCTCAAGTATACAGGGTGATTCTTATCAACGTTTAACCCTTTATAGGGCAAAAGACTGGGGGTATAAGATATTTGTGTTTTTTTTGCACAATTGTAATTGGGAGTGATAGATGAGTAGGAATATGCAACAATTTTATGGGTGTGGATTCTATTTTAGGAAATATGGGGTGGGAAATTATTATCCCACTGCCCACACCCGACAGTATGTTTTCTTAAATGAGCAATGAGGTAATAATCTCCTACCTCTAAATTATGATGATCCTGTATTTATCACTCAATAATGAGGTTTATTTAACAGGATATAAAATATAAAAACACCCATCACGCTCCAGAATTTTAAAAAAAATGTAACTCCCACGCAAAACAAGATCAGTGACCTATATCATCTTTGCCGAAAACTGCACAAAAATATAAAAGTGATTTTGGAAGGTTAAAAGTTAGTATATTCGAATATAATTCAATAATTTCAAAATAGTATTTACTAAAAACCCAGAAAATTAATTTTAAAAATCTTCTATTCTATGGCAAACACCCTGAGCAGGAAAATTATTTCCATTCTAGCTGAAATATATTTACTCAAGTGACCAAAGCCATTATTAACATTGTATTTAAGTTATATACCAAAGTTTACAAATCTCTTATCTTCAATAGAAACACTTCTTCTGTAAAACAATACATTTCTTTCACTCAACACAACCGAACTGGCGAGCACGTGCACTGTGGAGACCACTGGGATATATGCTTCCCACCTTTGGTTTCTGATGACAGTATTCATCAAATTAATGGGTTTTCAATATTTCTCTGCATCTAGCTTGTGGAACTGCTTGAAATGAAAGGGGGTGGGAAGATTTTCTCCCCAACACCGTTCTATAAATACATGGTGGGAAGATACTATCACAAAGACCTATAAAGGGTTAAAACTCTCTGTAGCAACGAAGATGGCATTGAGACAAGTAATTTCATATAGGACACTTAGGGTCGCAAGTGTCCGGAAATACCTTAAAAGTGAATCACAACTGTTAAACATATGACGTCATCAGGTGACGGCTACGCTCGAGCGGTCAGGTCCGTGCACTCATACGCACACTAAACCATCCAAAGCAAACGTTGAATGTCATATCACTCTGGCTCCGTGTCTGCGTGTGCGACTCGGGCGCGTGGGGTTCGAGGTTCAATTCCGTGCCCTATCCATCATCATATTTTTCTCTCTCTTCGCCATTCAAGTGGAAGCAACGCTTTTATTTTTGCGCATGTATCACCGAACGTTCTTGTTGTTAAACATTACAACCCACAAACGGCTGAGGGTCACGTGAGAAGGCAGAACGCGTTGGGGAAATAGTTGTTGGTACAGCCACCTTGCAGCAAGTGCGTTCGAATTTGCAGCACCATAAAAAAGGTGCATGTTTGCAAGCTCATGGAATGTAAAGCGGTTCATTTGACGTACTGTATTGAACTGTGTGGTTGAGAACTCTCAAACCATTGTTATCTAGTACAGCAGTTCTTGTCGAATGACTAATTTTGCCCCATCCGATCGAATCCGGTGTAAAATTCCCGAACGCTTTCGATCACATTTGTAATAAAAGCGTTCTTAATGTCAAGTAACAATCTATTTTCACCTGAAAGGAGAAGAGAGAGAACAAAAAAAGATGATATATATGCCCCGGATTCGAACCTCGAACCCCACGCGCCCAAGTCACACACGCAGACACGGAGGCAGAGTGATATGATATTCAACATGGTTTAGTGTGCATATGAGTGCACGGGCCTGACCGCTCAAGCTGAGCCGTCACCTGATGACGTCATATGATTAACAGTTGTGGTTCACTTATAAGGTATTTCCGGACACTTGCGACCCTAAGTGTCCTATATCAAATTACTCGTCTCAATGACATCTACGTCGCTACAGAGAGTTTTAAACGTTAATGAGAATCACCCTGTATAATATCAACACTGAAAATTCTGATAACATACAATTTATTGTTCCCTAATATAACACATGCACACGTAACATGATCGATTTCTGTTTCATGATCCGTAATGGTAGAACGTTAAATGAACGCAACAAACCAGGACAGAAATTTCAGGCGTGGATACTAACTATTGATGTAAAACACTTCCTGGCGCAGTAGTTAGCGTTCTTGGCTGTCACCCCTTCGATCCGGGTTTGATACCCGGCTCTGCCAAAGAATTTATATCTGGTCTGAGTGTTGGAACAGGGTTCACTCAGTCTCGTAGAGGAGAACTGATAAGAGGTGTGTTCGATTCCCTTCTCATGCATCCTGAGGATGGTTTCCCCACTTTTTGTCATGTAGCCGCGTGTACCTGGGTGTGTGTAGAATATTTCCGATAAACTGTGTCATTGGGCTAGTGTGTGTATTTGCAATAATGGCAAGGATTGGAATGTAGGCTACCGTGACCTAAGGTTTGGAAGTACCTCGGCATTTGCCTGGAATAGAAATGGGAAACCACAGAAAACCACATCTAGGATGGCTGACGTAAGAATCGAACCAATATCCACTCAGATTTGCCTCACGACTGAGTGTACTCCGTTCCAGCCTTCAGACTGGAATGACATTTCTTGACACAGCCGGGAATCAACCTTGGACCTCTGAGTCGACAGCCAAGCATGTTAGCCACTACACCACGAGGTGGTATAATATGTTAATATTTTAAATATCTTTTAATGTGCTGTTTACCAAGGAGTGCTGCCACAGCGACAATAACTGAAAAAGGAGCAACATTAACAGTGTTTTCCTAATCACTGCAGAGGTAGAGTAATATTGCATTTGTTAGTCTCGTTATTCAGAGCTCAACTCTTAATTGCTGGCTAATTCAACTCTGTTATCCAGGTTCTACGACGAGATAACTGATACTGGCTTTACTACCTTCTAAAATTTTATTGCCGTAATTTCAGGTCAAACGCAGTTTACAACTTTCTGGAAGTCTATTGCCTACCAAACACAACGTTCCTTTATGGACACCTTATTATTGCATAGATATACAGGATATTTCAGTGAGATTGCGCCATACCGATGCCAGAAATCCGGGCCACCCCACTGAGCACATGCAATGAGGGGACATGGGGAAATGAAGGCCAATCAATGGTGCTATGGACGTAAACATGTGTAACACCAATATGGCGTCCTCAGTAGTTAGTTATGTGTAGAGCTCGGGTTTTAAGGTAAATACATATCTTTTTATGTAAATACATATTTTAATCAGTTTTTCTATAAATATATAATATTTACATTTAAAAAATCAATGTATTGCATTTTTGTTCTGTGTTACTTTAACGGGGAAGAACCTGTGAGCTATCTAATCTTCATACAGAGCGTAAGTCAGCTTGCAACTGTGTTTGTCTTAACTTGTCGCCCCGTGCCACTTACTGTGGAAGCCGGGGATTTCCTTGTCCATAGCCACATTGCACCGCGTGTTAGATCACCCAGATAAGCTGGAACTTATCAGCCAACTCCTGATGCAAGATTTTAGCAAATGCATCATGCCTTTGTTTGTGCTCCGTCGCCAGGAAATATCTACATGCAGATGTAATATGCTGTATAGTTTCTGACTGTTGACAGCCGTAGCGCCACTTATCATCTGGCACAGCGGGATCTTTTACAATGAACTTGAGGTAGTTCCTTGTAGGAATTACTTGGTCTTGAATTGCAAGCATAAAACCTTCAGTTTCTGGAAAGATCTGTCCTGAAGTGAGCCAGTAGTTTGACGCAGTTATATGAACATTTGCTTGACTAACCTCATTTGGATGTCTTCCGTGCGAAGGTTTTGCTTTCCATGCTTCCATCTTCTGAAGGTCAGTATGTAGGTGGTGTTGAATCTTTTGTTGACACAAGACCAGTGGCGTTGATCTGTCCGCCTCACTGATGGCTCTGTGAAATACAGATGATCTCGCTTCTGCGTAGAAGTACTCCCTAAGGCTGTCTGTCGTTTCATCTGGTTATCAATGTCAACGAACCCACGTCCACCTAGGCTTCTGGGTAGAGTCAATCGCTCTATTGAAGATCGTGGGTGGTGTTTTCTTCTTTTTGTGAGCATCGTTCTCATTTTTCGCTCAAGACTTTTGATGCCCGTTTTGCACAGGTACAGCATACGTGTTAACACTGCAGTAGTAGCGCGAAATTTAGTAACATTAGTGGTCGCGCGGATTACTATTGTAATCCATTTTAAAATATATATTTTGAATACTATTTTTATTTATGTTTAATTTATTATTATTTATTAGGGCTAAGGGTTAATATGAGACACAATTTTGGAATAAACGATAATGCTATTCAAGATTATAATTTTATATATAACCAAGAAGTTCCGTGAAGAACTATACAGCCTACTTTTCATGCCAATGATTATTCTACAGAATATGAACCTATCTAGAATAATGACGAAATTAAGTTGCTAATATCGACATTTCCAATTAGTTCGAAATACTGTATACTTGGCATAATGTATCCTAATAGAGCACTACAGTTGGCAGCCCTGATGACTGAATATATTCTTAGTTCCGTCTCTTACGGTACTAAATACAAAATTTGGTTGAAGTCCACTGGATAGCATGGACGTTACATGCAGTTAAACATTGGATCTAACAGCGCGCGTAAAATCATGTTGGCAACAATGTCATGCATGTATTGGTCAGAAATAATCTGAAATAATATGATCTATTGTTGTGCCAATTTTGAATGAAATCCATTAGTTAGTATAGAAGTTACATGCATTTTAAAATTGGACCTATCAGCAGGCTTAGAATCATGTTGGCAGCACTGACGTATATTAGTTACTCCAAATTCGTCTAGAATGCCAGGTACTATACGTGTGCAAAGTTTAGAGCTATTGGCTTGCATACTTTCTGATATATTGATATTAGGGTAACAAAAATAGGGACAGCACATATTAACAGTTGGCAGCCCTGGTTGCTCCATAGAATACGCATAGTCATATCTGTTAAGGTACACATAGCACATACGATATTTGGTTGAAATCCAAATGATAGTATGGAAGTTACATGTATTTAAAGTTGGACCTGTCAGCAGGCTTAGAATCATGTTGGTAGCACTGACGTATATAAGTTACTCTAAATTAATATAGAATGTCAGGTACTATACGTGTGCATAGTTTAAAGCTGTCGGCTTGCATACTTTCTGATATATTGGTATTTGGATAAAATAAATTAGGAGCATTTATTAACAGTTGGCAGCCCTGATAGGTCTTAAGAATACGCTCAGTCATATCTGGTTATGTACACATACAACATACGAAATTTGGTTGAATTCCGCTTGATAGTGTAGAAGTTATATGCATTTAAAAATTGGACCTATCAGGAGGCTTATAATCATTTTGGCAACACTGCCATGTTTGGCCTCCTGGAAATTAAACTGAAATATTATGATCTGTACGTGTGCCAATTTTGAAATAGCTCCCATTCATACTTTCCAAGATATCCAACATGGAGCTCAAATTTCAATTGCGATTTTTTAGCAGTTCGTAGCACTGACATCATTTTCAAATATGGCCGTGAGATATTCAGGTATAGATCTTTACCCCTACCAAATTTTGTTTCGATTGCTGCAGCCGTTTAGGAGTTGATAGGGGGGGACACACACACAGCCAGCCAGCCAGACAGACAGACAGACAGACAGACAGACAGACAGACACACACACATTTGCCCGATCTCATAAGTCTACTTTTTCCTCATTTTTGCAAAATGTGAAAAGTAGGCTAAAAAAAATAAGAAGACACGTGTCTGAGGGTTTTTTCTATGCAGTGTATATTATGAGGTGAAAGGGGTGAAAAGTGGGGGTTGAAGGATTCCTAAAGTAGCGTGTATCTCCTAAACGAAATAAGCGAGGAGTTTGGAACTCAGCGGAAAAAAAATCAGCTTAAAAAATTAAAAAATAGGTGTTTGACCGTTTTATCATAAATCCAAATTAAGGGGCCCATGGGGAGGGGTAAAATTCTGGGGGGAAAAACAGGAAAGAAAGTGTCCTAACTGATTGACTGACAGACTCACTCATCAAACTCAGGGGGAAAACTGCTTAAAAATATGTAAATAGGTGTACGACAGTTTTTTTTTTTTCATAAACCCAATTTAAGGGGTTCATGGGGAGAGGTGAAATTCTGAAAAACTAAAATTGAAAGAAAAAGTTCTCACACACTCAATATCGCCCATCCGGCATTATTGAAGTTAAAAACATGACATTTTGGGGATATGATCATTGTATGTCAAAACCGTCCACTAAGGGAGGATTATCGGATATTCGGGTCACAAAGGGGTCTTAAGGAGGTTAAGCATGCATTTCATTGAATAACAATAACTCCCGATATGTTTCATTGGGGGATGTGATACTCGGCATATAAACTCATCATTAAAATTAAGAAGACATATGTCTGAGGGTTTTTCGATATGGTGTATATTATGAGGTCTAAGGGGTGAAAAGTGGGGGTTGAAGGATTCCTAACGGAGCGTGTATCTCTTTAACGTTATAGGCAAGGGGTTAGAAACTCAGCGGGAAAAAAAATCAGGTTAAAAGATAAGTAAATAGGTATTCGAATGTTTTTTTTTCATAAATCCAATTTATGGGGCCCATGGGGAGGGGTGAAATTCTGGGGGGGGGGGGGGGAGGGAGGGGGAAACAGGAAAGGAGTCCTAACTGATTGACTGACTCATTCACTCTTCAAACTGAGGGAGAGAAAACTGCTTAAAAATATGTAAAAAATGTGTTCGACAGTTTTTTTTTCATAAATCAAATTTAAGGGGTTCATGGGGAGGGGAGAAATTCTGAAAAAAAAATTGAAAGAAAATATCCTGACTCACTCACTCACTCATCATCGCCCAGCCAAAATTATTGAAATTAGAAACATGACATTTTGGGGATATGTTCTTTGTATGTCAAAACCGTACACTAAGGGAGGAGTTTCGGATATTCAGGTTCTAAAGGGGTCTTAAGGGGGTTATACCTGCATTTTATTGAATAACAATATCTCACGAGTGGTTTCATTTGTGGATATGATACTCGGCATATAAACTAATCATTAAAAATAAGCAGGCACGTGTCTAAGGGTTTTTCGATGTGGTGTATATTTTAAGGTGAAAGGGGTGAAAAGTGGGAGTTGAAGGATTTCTAACGGAGAGTGTATCTCTTAAACGACATAGGCGAGAAGTTTCAAACTCAGCAGAAAAAAATCAGCTTAAAAATTAATTAATCGGTGTTCAACCGTTTTTTCATAAATTCAATTAAAGGGGCCAATGGGGTGGGGTGAAATTCTGGTAAAAATAATTGAAAGAAAATGACCTGACTGACTCACTCACTCATCATCGCCCAGCGAAAACTATTGAAGTTGGAAACATTAAATTTTGGGAATATGTTCGCTGTATGTCGAAAACGTCAACAAAGGAAGGATTTTTGTTTATTCGGGTTCTTAAGATGTGTTAAGGGGGTAAACGTGCATTTCATTCAATAACGATATCTCATGAGTTGTTTCTTTGGGGATGTGATATTCGGCATATAAACTAATCATTAAAAATAAGCAGACATATGTCTAAGGGTTTTTCGATGTGGTGTATATTATGAGGTGAAAGGGGTGAAAATTGGGGGTTCAAGGATTCTTAACGGAGCGTGTATCTCTTAAACGACATAGGCGAGAAGTTTGAAATTCAGCGAAAAAAAAACAGCGTAAAATATAAGTAAATAGGTGCTCGACCGTTTTTTCATAAATCCAATTTAAGGGGCCCTTGGAGAGGGGTGAAATTCTGGGAAAAACCAGGAAAGAAAGTGTTCTAACTGATTAACTCACTCACTCATCATACTCAGGGGGGAAGAACAGCTTAAAAATAAGTAAATAGGTGTTCGACAGTTGTTTTTTCATGAATCCAATTTAAGGGGTTCATGAGAGGGGTAAAATTCTGAAAAAAACAAGTAGTTCCGTGAAGAACTATACAGCCTATTTTCATATAGCCCACTTATTGCAACTATCAACATACACAATTTCAGTTTGATTGCTGTAACAGATTCGTAGATATTGAGAACCGACTAAATAATTCGGATGGTCGCCATGTTGGATTTTATATATGTAGGTCCTAGAGTTATGTACTGTTACTTGCAGATTATTGTGTACGTGTAGTATTCAAACTTCAATCGCATAATTAGGACACTAGAAGTTACAAGGAGATTTTAAAATTTCGCACAGCTGCCATCTTTAGGTTATGGAAACAATTGAAATAAATTAGATGCTAGTGGATTACCATTCGTATAAGGATTTACTGTACCAAGTTTCACTGCTCTCGGATGGTTAAATTGCGATAAACGTCCATGTGATTATTTATACTTCGCGTCACCGCCATGTTGGATTTGTGATCACCAGGTTATTTAAAGTCCTATAAGTGAACTTGAGTTCATAGCCCCTATGAACAATAAAAAAATTCAGTTTGATTGCTACAATAGATTCGTAGATATTGAGAGCCGTCTAAATATTTCGGATGGTCGCCATGTTGGATTGTTAAATGTATAGGCCATAGAGTCATGTACCATTATAGGATAATTATTGGGTAGGTTCATTATTCAAACTTTCACTTCGATCGCATGACTACATCACAAGAAATAAAAACTTAATTTTAAAATTCGCACAGCCGCCATCTTGAGGTTATGTAAAAAATTGAACTAAATTAGATACCAGTGCATTACAATGTGTATAAATATTTCCTGTGCCGGATTTCAGTGCGTTTGGAGCATTAAATCGCGAGAAAGGTTTATTTCAAATTTTCTAATTCGCTTGGCCGCCATGTTTGTTTTGTATATAACCGGTTTTTTAAAGTCGTATAAATGGACTTCCAGTAGTGCCCTTTATCTCCGTACAAAACTTCAGGGAGATACCGCTAATAGTTTCAAAGATACAGAATGCCGGTGAAATATTTCGCACATCCGCCATCTTGTGGTTATGTAAACAAATGAACGAAGTTAGTTCTCGGTGCATTACAATGTATATAAACATATACTGTACCAAGTTTCATTGCGTTTGGTTGAATAAATCGCGAGAAACGTCTATTTAAAAGTCGCAACTTCGCTTGGCCGCCATGTTGGTTTTGTAGTTACCAGGTTTTCAAAGATCACATAAGTGAACTTATAGTAGTTCCCTTTATCACCATACATGATGTCAGGGTAATATCGGTAATCGTTTCGGAGATATTGAATGCTGGTGAAATATTTCGCACAGCCGCCATGTTGGATTGGTGAGTCGTAATAAAATTTGAAGGGCACGGTCGAGGTCGCCCGGAATAATGCTATGAACTTACTGAGTTTCATTGAAATCGCTCCAGCCGTTTAGATTTTATTAGGGGGGGACACACACACGAATCACACACACACACGCACACACACACGGACAAAAGGTGATCTCATAAGCCTATTTTTTTTTAATTGAAAATAGGCTAAAAAAATGAAAGAAAATGTCCTGACTTACGCACTCACTCATCATCGCCCAGCCAAAATTACTGAGGTTAGAAACATTAAATTTTGGGGTTATGTTCGTTGTATGTCGAAAACGTCCACTAAGGAAGGATTTTTGGATATTCAGGTTCTAAAGGGGTGTTAAGGGGTACACCTCCATTTCATTGAATAACAATATCTCCGGCTTGGTTTCATTGAGGGATGTGATACTGGGCATATAAACTCATCATTAACAAGAAGTTCCGTGAAGAACTATACAGCCTACTTTTCATGCCAATGATTATTCTACAGAATATGAACCTATCTAGAATAATGACGAAATTAAGTTGCTAATATCGAAATCTCCAATTAGTTCGAAATACTGTATACCTGGCATAATGTATCCTAATAGAGCACTACAGTTGGCAGCCCTGATGACTGAATATATTCTTAGTTCCGTCTCTTACGGTACTAAATACAAAATTTGGTTGAAGTCCACTGGATAGCATGGACGTTACATGCAGTTAAACATTGGATCTAACAGCGCGCGTAAAATCATGTTGGCAACAATGTCATGCATGTATTGGTCAGAAATAATCTGAAATAATATGATCTATTGTTGTGCCAATTTTGAATGAAATCCATTAGTTAGTATAGAAGTTACATGCATTTTAAAAATGGACCTATCAGCAGGCTTAGAATCATGTTGGCAGCACTGACGTATATTAGTTACTCCAAATTCGTCTAGAATGCCAGGTACTATACGTGTGCAAAGTTTAGAGCTATTGGCTTGCATACTTTCTGATATATTGATATTAGGGTAACAAAAATAGGGACAGCACATATTAACAGTTGGCAGCCCTGGTTGCTCCTTAGAATACGCATAGTCATATCTGTTATGGTACACATAGCATATACGAAATTTGGTTGAAATCCAAATGATAGTATGGAAGTTACATGTATTTAAAGTTGGACTTGTCAGCAGGCTTAGAATCATGTTGGTAGCACTGACGTATATAAGTTACTCCAAATTAATATAGAATGTCAGGTACTATACGTGTGCATAGTTTAAAGCTGTCGGCTTTCATACTTTCTGATATATTGGTATTTGGATAAAATAAATTAGGAGCATTTATTAACAGTTGGCAGCCCTGGTAGGTCTTAAGAATACGCTCAGTCATATCTTGTTATGTACACATACAACATACGAAATTTGGTTGAATTCCGCTAGATAGTGTAGAAGTTATATGCATTTAAACATTGGACTTATCAGGAGGCTTATAATCATTTGGGCAACACTGCCATGTTTGGCCTCCTGGAAATTAAACTGAAATATTATGATCTGTACGTGTGCCAATTTTGAAATAGCTCCCATTCATACTTTCCAAGATATCCAACATGGAGCTCAAATTTGAATTGCGATTTTTAGCAGTTGGTAGCACTGACATCATTTTCAAATATGGCCGTGAGATATTCAGGTATAGATCTTTACTCGTACCAAATTTTGTTTCGATTGCTGCAGCCGTTTAGGAGTTGATAGGGGTGGACACACACACAGACAGACAGACAGACAGACAGACAGACAGACAGACGGACGGACGGACGGACGGACGGACGGACGGACGGACAGACGGACAGACGGACAGACAGACGGACAGACAGACAGACAGACAGACGGACAGACGGACGGACGGACGGACGGACGGACGGACGGACGGACGGACGGACGGACGGACGGACAGACGGACAGACGGACAGACAGACAGACAGACAGACAGACAGACAGACAGACAGACAGACAGACAGACAGACAGACAGACAGACAGACAGACAGACAGACAGACAGACAGACAGACATTTGCCCGATCTCATAAGTCTACTTTTTCCTCATTTTTGCAAAATGTGAAAAGTAGGCTAAAAAAATACAAAGTTAAGCTTATATTTTCATATGTTTCCTATGTAGTTGAATATTTTGAAAAAATAAAAAATACTGATACAAATCACGTTTTTTCATATAGTAATATTTAGGATAAGAGTAACAAACACAATCAGTGTATTGATAATGATGAAGATGATGATGATAATTGTTGTTTTAAGGGGCCTAACATCTAGGTTATCGGCCCCTAATGGTTTGGGTGATAGTGAAAAATGAGATGAGGCAATTAAAGTACAGGAGGAAAAGAAATGCCCTCAACCCTCGAAGAATGGGGGTTGAGGGACTTGGAAGGAAGGAGAGCCATAAAAGGCACATAGGAAAGTGAAAGAGGAGAGGGTCCGTCCCACAGGTAATGGATAAAAGGGGGAAAACCGGACACAGCTCAGGAATCCTCGGGGTCGCTAACTCCCGAACTCACCAGCCGTGAGCCCCTGACGGTGTAGCAATATCTAGGGTGCACATGAAGTGGTGGGGCTACATACACCCTGACTCCTTGATGGCCTTGAGCAGAAGGCAGGAGATAACATGAAAAGAAAAAGAAGGCTGACCCCTCGCAGAAGGAGGGTATCAGAAAAGATGAGGCAAGGGCCAATTAAGGCGGGAAAGGAAGAGACTCCCTAGGCCTCAGATACCCTAATACCGTCGGGGTGGGAAGAGAACAAGAGTTGACCAAGTGAGGTCGACAGGAAAGAAGACGGAGAGGAGCCCGGCACACGTAAGTGGAAGCAATGGCGGATTCAGCTTGGGCCCCGTGGTCGCCAACCCACGTCCCACTAGATGTGAGCCCCTGGGGGGCGATCAATGTATTAATTGCCACTTAGTCTTAATGAAAAATATAAATAAAAGCACTAAAAACACAAAAACAAGAAACTACTTCAGAGACAAAGAGAGTCACGTAAATAGTCGCGCGGATTACTATTGTAATCCAAACAAATTTAAAATTCCACCAATAATCGATGCGTTTGCTTTGATCGCTGCCACTTGACTGACAGCAGTGCGGGTATGCGACCGGAAGGTAGATGACCGCTCAAGATCATAAGTGTTGCCAATCCTTAGGTGTAGCATAAAATGTACCCCTGGATTACAATAGTAATCCGAGCGACTACTCCAGTGTTAAAGCTTTCACTAGGTCTTTGCTGTTCAAGTGCGTTTTTATGATTTGTTTTAATCATTTGACAAATTCACATGACAGATCTTTCTTTATTGACACATGGCCAATATGCTTAGCTTGGTGTCTTCTGCCAACATAGCCTTAATATGCTGTCCATCTTCCAGCTCATACCCGAACTTCTGTACTTTTCCTCTCACCACATTTAGTATCCGACACTTGTCCCAACCAAACTCCATTTGTATGTCTCGTGAGAATGCTTCAACTATTCTCAGCAAGTTTTCCTGATGCGACTCTGTTTCGGTGTAGAGTTTAAGGTCGTCCATATATAGCAGATGATTTAGCCGAGTACCAATTCTCTTTCCAATCTTGATAGAAAAGCCGTAGTGAGTAGAGTTAAGCTGGGTAGATAAAGGATTCATTGCCAGGACAATCCATAAGTGGCTAAGGGAGTCTCCTTGAAAGATGCCTCTCTGAATCGATATCCCATCTGTTCGTATGTCTCCACGTGGCGTACTGTGACACAGTCTAGTTTGTCATGCTGACATAATCCTCTCCAAGAAACTGACAAATACCCCATTGATCCTATACAATCGCAGCACTGCTACTAGCCAGTCTTGGGGCACAGAATTAGAGGCCTTCTTATAATCGATGTACGCCATATGAATGTTATGGTGATTTAAGTGTGCCTGGCCACACACAACTGAGTCAATTATTAGTTGTTTTTTGCACCCTTTGAACCCTTTTTACAACCTTTCTGTTGAACGGCAATTATGTTGTTTCTTTCACAGTGTGTATATATCCTGTTAGCCAGGCATGATGTAATGATCTTATACAACGTGGGCAGACATGTGATGGGACGATATTTTGTAGGATCCCATGTATTCTGAAGATCTTTTGGAAGCAAATATATGATGCCACGTGTGATCAGTTCGGGCAAGCTATCAGAATGAAGGATGGCATCATTAATTAGTTCACCTAGTCAGTCGTGGATGCTCCGGAACTTCTTATACCAAAAATTCTGAATCTGGTCAGGGCCAGGGTCTTTCCAATTCGCTATGTTGTTGATAATTTCCTTAATAGGCCTATCATTTGTGGTGAATTTCTCGTGCTGCATTTGCTCAAATCTTTGGGAAGCTTGCTGTTATTCTCTTACCCAACTTGATTGAGTGCCATGGTGTAGACAGTTGTTTGCCCCAACATTCTTGAATTTCTTCTTTATTCGGATAGTTTTTGTCCGCAGAAACCTTTATCTTACCCAGAGTCTGATAGAATCTTCTCTCTGAGTTGGTGAAAAGGAAGTTATCTTTCTTCCTCTTCATACTCTACCTATACTTTGCAAGTCTGGCGGCTAAAACAGACAGCCTTGGTTTCAAGGTATCTAAGCACTCTTCAGGTGTTGAATTCGGTACATCTTGCTGTGTGTGGTCTGTGTTTTGTCTCATTAGATGCTCAGCTTTCCTCAGTACCTTTCTTGTTCTTGTACCACGAACATATTGTGTCATTCTTGCAATATCTGCCCTGAGCTGTTCAATCCATCCAACTAGTCTTCTTTCCCAGTTTGTCATCGATATAATTTGCTTTTTCCGTTCATGTTTTCCAATACCCATAGCTCTCACAACAGTTACTGCACCACAGTAAATAATAGTATGAAGGGATTCCCGATTTGCAGATGCTTCAACATGTTCCGGCAAAACATCCCGATTCATGATGCTCAGATTCTCTGTCAGCTTTCTTGGACCATTGACTTTCGGTATTTTCGGCCTGCAATTTGTATCAGATCCATAAAACTCTATGACTGTAGTCATCATTTCATTCTTCAACTTTCCAATTTGGTGATGATCGGTAATTTGCATGGAAACTGGATCTACTTCTTGAAGTTTCTGGCTATCAGCTGTTGCCGACTCCAGTTCTTCGGGAAGACTGTTCTGAGTTTCTCCAATCACACCTTCCTTCTCACGCCGTACCTCTTCTTTAATGAGGTTCATCCTGGCTTCAGGGATAAGATTATTCCCGAGAACAGCCCTGTATTGATCAGATACTCTCTGTTCGGTCACAGTTAGTTCAGGGTAATGCAACCGAAATTCAGAATATAAGCGTTGCCTATTACCAACTGAATTCTGCCCGAAGTCAGTAACCCTAAAATAAGTGCGTATTATGGCTTCATTCATGACATTTGTCCATTTAATACGCTGTCGTGGCAGTCCTGCCTGGGTGAGCACAGGTTGAGTTACCTATGCAGCACCTTCAGCAGGTGAAGTACTAGATAATGGTTCACTTCGCTGTTGAGACTAATTATTATTATTATTACTATTTCTACATTCATTTCACCACATAAGTGGGACATATCAACATATCTTCGGCTTGTTTGCAAGACGGTATGGCTAATTCTCTTAAGGTGGCACATTGAGAAACGAGCGAACAATGGAACAGGTCTCCAAGATGACGGCCTTCTGCATGGTGATATGTAGACCAGGATGTATTCCCAATATTTGTAGATTGCGAGCCAATAATTTGGGGATGATGCCGGTAGAAAAAATTACTATGGGTAGAACCACTACACTTTCCTGTCTCCACATTTGCCGTATTTCCTCAGCCAAAGGCAGATATTTGGTGATCTTATCACAGCAGGTTTGTTGCAGATTATGGGAATTGGGCACTGCAATATCAATTAGGAAGGTTCTCTTCTGCACCTTGTCCACAAGAACGATATCTGGTCGGTTTTTTGGTATGGTTTTATCAGTAATAACTGATCGGTCCCACAACAACTTATGACTGGGATTTTCCAAAACGGCGTCAGGAACATACTGATAGTAAGGCAAAATATTATCAGATAATAAATGCTTTTGAGCAAGGTGTTGGTGCATTATTTTGGCCACTTGGTTGTGCCTTTTCATGTAATCAGTACAGGAGATTGCTTGGCAGCCTCCTGTGATATGTTGAATTGTTTCCGGTTCTAGTTGGCATCTTCTGCATTTATCATCCTGAATATTTGCCTTAACCAGTGGCGGACTGGCCCGGGCGGGCACTCGGGGATCCCCGAGTGGGCCCCCGGCCTACCGAAAATTTGTATTGAGCCGCAGCACTACCTTTCGGGATTTTGTGTGGGCCGTAATGATAGCCGCAACTTAAGAGTCCTTGGGCCACTGATTGAAGCTAAAAAAATACACCACCTTCCTATTGAAATAAAATGAATCGATCGAGGTCTTTAATCGAATTAGTGTTGTTTTAATTTATTTTGGTCCTATCATTTTTAAAACAACTTTTTGGCTTTCTATGGGCCCCATTCAGCTAAGGGCCCCTTTAAGCTAAGGGCCCCTTTCAGTTCATGGCCCCTTTCAGCTAAGGGCCCCTTTTAGCTAAGGGCCCCTTTCAGCTCGGGGCCCCTTTCTGTTGTCTCAAACTAAGACCCAAGCCCTCTCATATTGAAACGCTTTCTGTTACATTGAGACGCCAGCGTTTGGATGCTTCTGAGGAGACGGCCAACGTCTCAATTTGTAAAAAAAAAAAAAGGATGTCCCCTATGCCGCTCCAAGTTGGTCTTTTGTTTCCTGGTCTGTTTTATTAATACAGAACAATCACTACTCAAAAAAAAAATGCAAACGCTAATTTTCCGGAAACACCCGCCTGAGTAGTTGCATCGCCTGCCAGGACGGTGCACAGTGGTCTGGAAGGGGGGGATTGGGCGTTTGCGAAAGTGTTAATTATAAACAAATATCGATCTTATTTGTTTCATAAAGGTCTGTGACATTTTTATGATAAGAGCGCTCAGGTGTTGAGATATTGAACTAGGTGTTTGTGAGTGCATATCTGTGGAGTCGAGGAGAAGAGGATCCAACACTAGGGTGGTGTCATATCTTTAGAAGCCAGAGAGGAAGATATGAAAAGGGGTAAGCAGGAGATTGTTGTTGATAGGAGGTAACAAAGAAATAAAAATTCCTCTCGGCACGCCGGAAGGCGGAGGTAGATTTCACCGGGCAAACTAGGGGATAGGCTATAATAGGCAAAATATGCAGGTTTTCGTAGGAGGATCAGACCTCATTTATTGCGAGAAAGTATTTTACAATTGGAGGTTAGTTAACATTTTTTCGTCTTTCTATGCATACTTTTAACATTTCACTGTCTTATGGGGATGGTAACCTTCTTGTCATTTGGGGTTAATTTTTATACTTGTGATCACACTGTCCTTATGCAAGGTTTGGAACTAATGTGTAACTATCTAACAGTCTGTTACTTCTTCACGCAAAATTTTATCTCCCGCAGAGATGTTGGTTGGTTCCTCAGTTTAGGGGCTACGACAAGGTGGTCATGTAACCCCGTGTACATTGGGTGTGTGTAGAATCTGTCTGATAAACGGTGTTATTTGTGATGACTGTATTAGTCTGTAATTCAGGTAAGGCCTGCAGAGGGTCAATTTTAAGTAGTAGTACCTAATTTTGTACCAAATACTAAGGTCAACGACACCTAGCTGTGAACTTGGCTGCTAGATGCCACCGCAACCAGCAACTTGCAACGAACGTTGTAACTTCCCCTCCGAAGGAAAGCATACTGACGGATTTTTAGCGCTCTTAGAAAATCCGGCGACTTTGGCCGGCTTTGAACCAGCACCTTGGGCATAGAAGTTCAGCATGCTACCAGTTAGCCGCTTTCCTCATAGTCAGATGGAACAAGAAGTTCCGTGACGAACTAAAGAGCCTACTTTTCTTAAAATTAAGATCCATGCCATAGATTAATCTACAGTATATGAACCTATCTAGAATAATGACGAAATTAAGTGGGTAATATCGAAATGTCTTAATTAGTTCGAAATAAGATATACTAGGCATAATGTAGCCTAATAGAGCAATACAGTTGGCAGCTCTGGTGACTGAATATATTCTTACTTCCATCTACTAAGGTACAGAATACAAAATGTGGTTGAAGTACAAAGGACGTTACATGGATTTAGACATTGGATCTATTAGTACACGCAAAAACATGTTGGCATCAATGTCATGCGAGTGCTGGTCAGAAATAATCTGAAATATTATATATTTTTGTGCCAATTTTGGATGGAATCCATTTGTTGGTATAGAAGTTACATGTATTTAAAAATTGGTCCTATCAGCAGGCTTAGAATCATGTTGGTAGAACTGACGTATATAAGTTGCTCCAAATTAATGTAAAATGTCGGGTAATTTTCGTGTGCATAGTTTAAAGCTGTCGGCTTGCATACTTTCTGATATATTTGGATACAAAATAGAGAGCAATTATTAACAGTTGGCAGCCCTGGTGGCTCTTAAGAATACACTCAGTCATATATGTTTATGTACATATATTACATACAAAATTTGGTTGAAATCCAATTGATAGTGTAGAAGTTATATGCATTTAAAATTGGACTTATCAGAAGGCTTAAAATTATTTTGGCAACGCTGTCATGTATGGCCACCTGGAAATTATACTGAAATAGTATTATCTACATGTGTGCTAATTTTAGAATAGCTCCCATATATACCTTCCAAGATATCCAACATGGAGCTCAAATTTCTAGTGCGTTTTTTTAGAAGTTGGTAGCACTGGCATCTTTTTCAAATATGGGCCTGAGATATTCCGGTATACATCTTTACTCATACTAAATTTGGTTTCGATTGCTGCAGCCGTTTAGGAGTTGATAGGGGGGGGGCACACACACAGCCAGACAGACAGAAGGACAGACAGACAGACAGAAGGACAGACAGAAGGACAGACACATTTTCCCGGATATATCTTATAAGTCTACTTTTTCCTCATTTTTGAAAAGTGTGAAAAGTAGGCTAACAAGAAGTTCCGTGAAGAACTATACTGTGCCCGTTTAGACCGGAGTCCGCACGACCACATATGCATTTTACCAATAATCAGTCAGCACGAGAGTCAAAATATCCCGGAGCACCAGATGGGTTAAAGCAAATCGCAAAAACGACATCAAATTAAAAAAATGCTTTGCTGATTTTTGGCTCAATGCAACAATAAGGATAGAAGGAGATTTAATTGGGTATGACACATCTGGTAAAATTATATCAGTTTATTTTAAAGTTAAAATCTGACTGCAAAGATGCTCAAAGCAGCATCATCCACGTGTGGCGATCCACACTCTTATTTACACACAATATACAGAAATTTTCCAAACACATTTGACAATCTTTTTGGAAACACAAGTCCGATTAATAGTCCTGTGGACTGTGTTCCAAAATTATTAATATTTAATTCCAGTTCAAAGTTAATTGTCTATACTGGAAATAACGTAGATCACTGTTTGAATATTTACATGATATTAACACTCGTAGAATAAATGTTTATAGAATTTTTAAATTTTCACTTGTTTTTCCAGTTTCAAAAATATATCGTCGAAAAATATTATCATCATCGAAGCAACACAAATTATTAACACATATTAATAACATCTGAAAAGTATTTGACCTTGAGCATAGCATCGAAGAACTGTGCGAAGCACAACAACAATTAATTGTTCTTCTGACATTAAACATTCGAGAAGTGACTCGATTATGAACTTCAAGTTCCTAACAAAATACATGATTTCTGAATCATCAACTTGATCAATAAATGGTTGAACCATTCAACTATTAGATTATCCACTTGGAATCATTATCAAAAAAAAATATTTATATTTATGGCCATTTCTAGTAACTTTTACAACTTGCAATTCTTCGACAGAATGCGGAAATAAGAATTGTAGTTTCATAATAAATTCATTTAGTTCATGGCACTAGGATTGAAAATATCCTTCAAATTATTCGTGGTTAAAGAATTATTTTTAATTGGCAGAGGCCCATTCTACTATTTGTGTAAGAACACAATATTACAACAACAACGGCAAAGGTCTTCCTCTGAAGAAGAATAAACTACTATCATGACAAATCCGGGTTCTAGCAAAATCAAAGTCTAAATGGAATTCGTAAACAAGGTTGAAATAAGAACTGATGGTTTCAAAGAAATAACCTTCGGGTTATTCATACGACGAAATGTGTAGTTCCAATACTCCTACTATAAACCTGAGCCATCGAACCTGCTATTTGATTGATGCTCGAAAAAGCCTCTTCATTCCTGCGACTTAAACATGCGCACCTGGGAATGGCATTTCAACTACTCCACACATATAAATTATCTTCCCATAATTTATACAATAAATCAAGCCTCTGCTGGTTATCAACACTGGAAGATTAATAAACTTACAAGTTTATTTTATTTTACCATTCAGTTCAACCCGTGAATTTACCATACTTGTGAAAATCTTTATTTCACTTTCGAGTGTATTTACGTCATGATTTTATATAAATACAAAAATATCCTATTTGATACAAATATCATTTGCTTCCCGTTTCATGCCTCTCCGTGTTATCTGAAAAATATACTTTGCTCATTGCAAATATCAACTGTTCAACCAGAACTGAAATGTTGGTTGAATGCGGGCTTGCGCTAACCACTCTCCTTCGGAAAAACTCCTGTTCCAGACTAGAAATGATTAAACTACTTCATAGGCTCTTTCTCAATACATATGATTATTAGAAAATATAATATCCAAGAATTATTTAGAAAATTATAAAATGTATTATTATTATTATTATTAGTGGATTATTATTATTATTATTAATTATATTATTTTAAATATGTTTAATTATCATCTCATTATGTGAGAATCCACATGTTCGAACCTTCGAATACGGAAACAATATCCATTCCTCAACAAAAATAATTAAACTTTTACAGTTACATCGGTTGGGTTTTCCGTGGTTTCCTTAAAATATGAAAAATTCAAATAAATCTTCGAAATGCTCGGTCATCGATCCTAAACTGTTCTGAGTGCTGAAAATACTCAGAATAACTCTAATAAGTCTTGCGTAAATCATTGCAAGATTTAAATACGAAGAAAAAAATGTGTTGGTCATCTGCAGAAAAATAGTTTGTTCCAATTAGCTAGGCATAATATAATTCAAATGTGGCTTACATTTCTTGATGGTCTTGAAGCGTAGTAAACCTGGTCTGTACCAGATTTATCCATAGACATGCCCTATCGGACAAGCACGTATAATCCTTGTATCGGCCGCCATCATATACCCACAATTCGTCTAGTCAGACATAGTGGTAGTATCTTTCGACGTTTGAATAAACTGTGGTTCCATTTTAATATGGGCTTCTATCAAAGCCATAACAGTTTGTTTAAATAGGGTCAGATCTAAGTGATCTCTTCTTAGATATGTCAGTTGTAACATAACTCACTGTAATCTTATCAGTACAAGAAAAACACTGACAGTCTAAGCAATTAACGGCTGTTCTGAAGATCGTTCCCTGGGCATGGTTTGTTATATCACCATCTACCATGCGCGAAGCAACTTGTAGTTTCCCTTGCGTAGACTAATGAACGCCACCGTTATAGACTAGTCTTCAGTGTACTGACAGATCGAAGTGGTTAACTAGTTACAAAAATGAAAACTGACTTGAAATGTATTTAAACATCCAAGTATTAAGTTATTACTGGACTGTGACAAAATACTATTTTCTAGACAAAGTCTAGCATATGTCCTTGTAGAAATATAAATATTTCCACCAATGTCTGTAGAAAAATCAATCACCTCAGTGATTATCCTCACCAGAAACTTACTAAGTTCCAACTATTAGCGCAGCACTTTTCGTGACTATCACGACTTGAAAAGAACTTCTGCGTAGATCCGGCAACCATGTGCCTTGGCTCAGCGTAGATGCAACTTGCTCGCCAAGTGCTTGTGTTAGAATGAGCTGAAGTTGCTTCGGCCAGCTGGCTTTTATTCAAAACTGTCAAGGTCACGCGTCATCACCTGATATCTAGAAATCCTCATATCTCTTGAATCCCTGGTCCGATTTACTTGATACTAATTGCATTCTCTTTAATTTGGCCGTGCCAGTAATCTGATCCCAGTCTCAAGTCTCTACTCCATAGTTAACTATTTAATCAATAAATAGCCTCCACCTCTGCTATTACTCGCTACGTCACTTGACATCCAACTATCGGTAAATTCTTTCTAAATGCTTCTCGAAGCAATGTAGCGCGATATTCAAATATCTGAACTTTCAAAAGCGGCTACAGCCTTTCCCTTGATATCTAGGTGTCTGAATCTTGGAATACCCATTCCTAGAGTTGGGCACAATACAGCCTACTTTTCATTCCAATGATTATTCTACAGTATATGAACCTATCTAGAATAATGACGAAATTAAGTTGGTAATATCGAAATATCTGATTAGTTCAAAATATACCTGGTATAATGTAGCCTAATAGAGCACTACAGTTGACAGCCCTGGTGACTGAATATATTCTTAGTTCCACCTCTTAAGGTACAGAATACAAAATTTGGTTGAAGTCCAATGGACGTTACATGCAGTTAGACACTGGATCTATCAGCACGCGTAAAAGCATGTTGCCAACAATACCATGCGTGTGCTGGTCAGAAATCATCTGAATTATTATGATATCTTGTTGTGCCAATTTTGGATGAAATCCATTTGTTAGTATAGAAGTTACATGTATTTTAAAATTGGACATATCAGCAGGCATAGAGTCATGTTGGCAGCACTGCCTTGTATTAATTACTCCAAATTTATCTAGAATGTCAGGTGCTATACGTGTGCAAAGTATAGAGCTGTTGGCTTGCATACTTTCTGATATATTGATATTAGGGTAAAAAGAATATAGACAGCATTTATTAACAGTTTGCAGCCCTGATTGCTCTTAACAATACTTATAGTCATATCTGTTATGGTACACATATCACATACGAAATTTGGTTGAAATCCAACTGATAGTATATAAGTTACATGTATTTAAAAATTGGTCCCATCAGCAGGCTTATAATCATGTTGGTAGAACTGTCGTATATGAGTTACTCCAAATTAATCTAAAATGTCAGAATATATGTGTGCATAGTTGAAAGCTGTTGGCTTGCATACTTTCTGATATATTGGTATTTGGATAAAAAAAAAATAGAGAGAGCAATTATTAACAGTTGGCAGCCCTGGTGGCTCTTAAGAATACGCTCAGTCATATCTGTTTATGTACAGATATTACGTACAAAATTTGGTTGAAATCCAATTGATAGTGTAGAAGTTATATGCATTTAAACATTGGACCTATCAGAAGGCTTAAAATTATTTTGGCAACACTGTCATGGTTGGACTCCTGGAAATTAAACTGAAATAGTATTATCTACATGTGTGCCAATTTTGGAATAGCTCCCATGCATGCCTTGCAAGATATCCAACATGGAGCTCAAATTTCTAGTGCGTTTTTTCAGCAGTTGGTAGCACTGACATCATTTTCAAATATGGACGTGAGCTATTCCGGTGCACATCTTTACTCATACTAAATTTGGTTTTGATTGCTGCAGCCGTTTAGGAGTTGATAGGGGGGGACACACACACAGCCAGACAGACAGAAGGACAGACAGACAGACAGACAGACAGACAGAAGGACAGACAGACAGACACACATTTTCCCGGATCGATCTCATAAGTCTACTTTTCCCTCATTTTTGCAAAATGTGAAAAGTAGGCTAAAAATGGATGTGATCTCGTCAATGGCGTTGTCTTGGCAACCTCTGATAGATCATCTCTTATATAAAAACAAGTGTCCTGACTGACTGACTCATCATCGCCCAGCCAAAACTATTAAAGCTAGAAACATGAAATTTTGGGAATATATTCGTTGTAAGTCGAAAACGCCCACTAAGGAAGGGTTTTTGGATATTCAGTTTCTAAAGGGGTGTTAAGGGGGTATACCTGCATTTCATTGAATAACAATATCTCCAGATTGCTTTCATTGGGGGATTTGATACTCGGCATATAAACTCATCATTAAAAATAAGAAGATACGTGTCTGAGGGTTTTTCGATGTGGTGTATATTTTGAGGTGAAAGGGGTGAAAAGTGGGGATTGAAGGTTTCCTAACCGAGCGTGTATCTCTTAAACGACATAGGCGAGGAGTTTGGAACTCAGCGGAAAAAAATCAGCATAAAAAATAACAAAATAGGTGTTTGACCGTTTTTTCATAAATCCAATAAAAGGGGCCCATGGGGAGGGGTGAAAATATGGGGAGCGGGGAGAAAATGTAATATGTCTGAGTGTAAAGTTATACATTGCCTATGTTGTAGACAATAACACATTACATCTTTTTTGTCTCTTGCTATTTCATCATACGACGAATACTTAGGGAGTTATTAATGATTTTGTCCTTTTTGGCCGGAATTTTCTAAGTCCCAGGAATGGCATAAAAATTGATTCGAATGAAATTTCGAAAAATAGTTTTTTTTAATACTTTTATTATATTTTTCACGTCTTTTAGGGTCCGGAACCAATATGATATTTTGATGTTTTTTTTCGTCCCATGCATTTTTGGTTTCCACTAGGACCGATGCTTATCTCTTATATAAAAACAAGTGTCCTGACTGACTGACTGACTCATCATCGCCCAGCCAAAACTATTAAAGCTAGAAACATGAAATATTGGGAATATATTCGTTGTAAGTCGAAAACGCCCACTAAGGAAGGGTTTTTGGATATTCAGTTTCTAAAGGGGTGTTAAGGGGGTATACCTGCATTTCATTGAATAACAATATCTCCAGATTGCTTTCATTGGGGGATTTGATACTCGGCATATAAACTCATCATTAAAAATAAGAATATACGTGTCTGAGGGTTTTTCGATGTGGTGTATATTTTGAGGTGAAAGGGGTGAAAAGTGGGGATTGAAGGTTTCCTAACCGAGCGTGTATCTCTTAAACGACATAGGCGAGGAGTTTGGAACTCAGCGGAAAAAAATCAGCATAAAAATAACAAAATAGGTGTTTGACCGTTTTTTCATAAATCCAATAAAAGGGGCCCATGGGGAGGGGTGAAAATATGGGGAGGGGGGAGAAAATGTAATATGTCTGAGTGTAAAGTTATACATTGCCTATGTTGTAGACAATAACACATTACATCTTTTTTGTCTCTTGCTATTTCATCATACGACGAATACTTAGGGAGTTATTAATGATTTTGTCCTTTTTGGCCGGAATTTTCTAAGTCCCAGGAATGGCATAAAAATTGATTCGAATGAAATTTCGAAAAATAGTTTTTTTTAATACTTTTATTATATTTTTCACGTCTTTTAGGGTCCGGAACCAATATGATATTTTGATGTTTTTTTTCGTCCCATGCATTTTTGGTTTCAGGTGATAGAATTATTTTCCACTAGGACCGATGCTTATCTCTTATATAAAAACAAGTGTCCTGACTGACTGACTGACTGACTGACTGACTGACTGACTCATCATCGGCCAGCCAAAACTATTAAAGTTAGAAACATGAAATTTTGGGAATATGTTCGTTGTAAGTCGAAAACGCCCACTAAGGAAGGGTTTTTGGATATTCAGTTTCTAAAGGGGTGTTAAGGGGGTACACTTGCATTTCATTGAATAACAATATCTCCAGATTGCTTTCATTGGGGGATTTGATACTCGGCATATAAACTCATCATTAAAAATAAGAAGATACGTGTCTGAGGGTTTTTCGATGTGGTGTATATTTTGAGGTGAAAGGGGTGAAAAGTGGGGATTGAAGGTTTCCTAACCGAGCGTGTATCTCTTAAACGACATAGGCGAGGAGTTTGGAACTCAGCGGAAAAAAATCAGCATAAAAAATAACAAAATAGGTGTTTGACCGTTTTTTCATAAATCCTATAAAAGGGGCCCATGGGGAGGGGTGAAAATATGGGGAGGGGGGGAGAAAATGTAATATGTCTGAGTGTAAAGTTATACATTGCCTATGTTGTAGACAATAACACATTACATCTTTTTTGTCTCTTGCTATTTCATCATACGACGAATACTTAGGGAGTTATTAATGATTTTGTCCTTTTTGGCCGGAATTTTCTAAGTCCCAGGAATGGCATAAAAATTGATTCGAATGAAATTTCGAAAAATAGTTTTTTTTAATACTTTTATTATATTTTTCACGTCTTTTAGGGTCCGGAACCAATATGATATTTTGATGTTTTTTTTCGTCCCATGCATTTTTGGTTTCCACTAGGACCGATGCTTATCTCTTATATAAAAACAAGTGTCCTGACTGACTGACTGACTCATCATCGCCCAGCCAAAACTATTAAAGCTAGAAACATGAAATTTTGGGAATATATTCGTTGTAAGACGAAAACGCCCACTAATCAAGGGTTTTTGGATATTCAGTTTCTAAAGGGGTGTTAAGGGGGTATACCTGCATTTCATTTAATAACAATATCTCCAGATTGCTTTCATTGGGGGATTTGATACTCGGCATATAAACTCATCATTAAAAATAAGAAGATACGTGTCTGAGGGTTTTTCGATGTGGTGTATATTTTGAGGTGAAAGGGGTGAAAAGTGGGGATTGAAGGTTTCCTAACCGAGCGTGTATCTCTTAAACGACATAGGCGAGGAGTTTGGAACTCAGCGGAAAAAAATCAGCATAAAAAATAACAAAATAGGTGTTTGACCGTTTTTTCATAAATCCAATAAAAGGGGCCCATGGGGAGGGGTGAAAATATGGGGAGGGGGGAGAAAATGTAATATGTCTGAGTGTAAAGTTATACATTGCCTATGTTGTAGACAATAACACATTACATCTTTTTTGTCTCTTGCTATTTCATCATACGACGAATACTTAGGGAGTTATTAATGATTTTGTCCTTTTTGGCCGGAATTTTCTAAGTCCCAGGAATGGCATAAAAATTGATTCGAATGAAATTTCGAAAAATAGTTTTTTTTAATACTTTTATTATATTTTTCACGTCTTTTAGGATCCGGAACCAATATGATATTTTGATGTTTTTTTTCGTCCCATGCATTTTTGGTTTCAGGTGATAGAATTATTTTCCACTAGGACCGATGCTTATCTCTTATATAAAAACAAGTGTCCTGACTGACTGACTGACTGACTGACTGACTGACTCATCATCGGCCAGCCAAAACTATTAAAGTTAGAAACATGAAATTTTGGGAATATGTTCGTTGTAAGTCGAAAACGCCCACTAAGGAAGGGTTTTTGGATATTCAGTTTCTAAAGGGGTGTTAAGGGGGTACACTTGCATTTCATTGAATAACAATATCTCCAGATTGCTTTCATTGGGGGATTTGATACTCGGCATATAAACTCATCATTAAAAATAAGAAGATACGTGTCTGAGGGTTTTTCGATGTGGTGTATATTTTGAGGTGAAAGGGGTGAAAAGTGGGGATTGAAGGTTTCCTAACCGAGCGTGTATCTCTTAAACGACATAGGCGAGGAGTTTGGAACTCAGCGGAAAAAAATCAGCATAAAAAATAACTAAATAGGTGTTTGACCGTTTTTTCATAAATCCAATAAAAGGGGCCCATGGGGAGGGGTGAAAATATGGGGAGGGGGGAGAAAATGTAATATGTCTGAGTGTAAAGTTATACATTGCCTATGTTTTAGACAATAACACATTACATCTTTTTTGTCTCTTGCTATTTCATCATACGACGAATACTTAGGGAGTTATTAATGATTTTGTCCTTTTTGGCCGGAATTTGGCCCAGGAATGGCATAAAAATTGATTCGAATGAAATTTCGAAAAATAGTTTTTTTTAATACTTTTATTATATTTTTCACGTCTTTTAGGGTCCGGAACCAATATGATATTTTGATGTTTTTTTTCGTCCCATGCATTTTTGGTTTCCACTAGGACCGATGCTTATCTCTTATATAAAAACAAGTGTCCTGACTGACTGACTGACTCATCATCGCCCAGCCAAAACTATTAAAGCTAGAAACATGAAATATTGGGAATATATTCGTTGTAAGTCGAAAACGCCCACTAAGGAAGGGTTTTTGGATATTCAGTTTCTAAAGGGGTGTTAAGGGGGTATACCTGCATTTCATTGAATAACAATATCTCCAGATTGCTTTCATTGGGGGATTTGATACTCGGCATATAAACTCATCATTAAAAATAAGAATATACGTGTCTGAGGGTTTTTCGATGTGGTGTATATTTTGTGGTGAAAGGGGTGAAAAGTGGGGATTGAAGGTTTCCTAACCGAGCGTGTATCTCTTAAACGACATAGGCGAGGAGTTTGGAACTCAGCGGAAAAAAATCAGCATAAAAATAACAAAATAGGTGTTTGACCGTTTTTTCATAAATCCAATAAAAGGGGCCCATGGGGAGGGGTGAAAATATGGGGAGGGGGGAGAAAATGTAATATGTCTGAGTGTAAAGTTATACATTGCCTATGTTGTAGACAATAACACATTACATCTTTTTTGTCTCTTGCTATTTCATCATACGACGAATACTTAGGGAGTTATTAATGATTTTGTCCTTTTTGGCCGGAATTTTCTAAGTCCCAGGAATGGCATAAAAATTGATTCGAATGAAATTTCGAAAAATAGTTTTTTTTAATACTTTTATTATATTTTTCACGTCTTTTAGGGTCCGGAACCAATATGATATTTTGATGTTTTTTTTCGTCCCATGCATTTTTGGTTTCAGGTGATAGAATTATTTTCCACTAGGACCGATGCTTATCTATTATATAAAACTAAGTGTCCTGACTGACTGACTGACTCATCATCGCCCAGCCAGAACTATTAAAGCTAGAAACATGAAATTTTGGGAATATGTTCGTTGTAAGTCGAAAACGTCCACTAAGGAAGGGTTTTTGGATATTCAGTTTCTAAAGGGGTGTTAAGGGGGTACACCTGCATTTCATTGAATAACAATATGACACGACTATGACGCGAGCGAAGCCGCGGGTACCTGCTAGTCTCTTATATAAAAACAAGTGTCCTGACTGACTGACTGACTGACTGACTCATCATCGCCCAGCCAAAACTATTAAAGCTAGAAACGTGAAATTTTGGGAATATATTCGTTGTAAGACGAAAACGCCCACTAAGCAAGGGTTTTTGGATATTCAGTTTCTAAAGGGGTGTTAAGGGGGTATACCTGCATTTCATTGAATAACAATATCTCCAGATTGCTTTCATTGGGGGATTTGATACTCGGCATATAAACTCATCATTAAAAATAAGAAGATACGTGTCTGAGGGTTTTTCGATGTGGTGTATATTTTGAGGTGAAAGGGGTGAAAAGTGGGGATTGAAGGTTTCCTAACCGAGCGTGTATCTCTTAAACGACATAGGCGAGGAGTTTGGAACTCAGCGGAAAAAAATCAGCATAAAAAATAACAAAATAGGTGTTTGACCGTTTTTTCATAAATCCAATAAAAGGGGCCCATGGGGAGGGGTGAAAATATGGGGAGGGGGGAGAAAATGTAATATGTCTGAGTGTAAAGTTATACATTGCCTATGTTGTAGACAATAACACATTACATCTTTTTTGTCTCTTGCTATTTCATCATACGACGAATACTTAGGGAGTTATTAATGATTTTGTCCTTTTTGGCCGGAATTTTCTAAGTCCCAGGAATGGCATAAAAATTGAATCGAATGAAATTTCGAAAAATAGTTTTTTTTAATACTTTTATTATATTTTTCACGTCTTTTAGGGTCCGGAACCAATATGATATTTTGATGTTTTTTTTCGTCCCATGCATTTTTGGTTTCCACTAGGACCGATGCTTATCTATTATATAAAACTAAGTGTCCTGACTGACTGACTGACTCATCATCGCCCAGCCAAAACTATTAAAGCTAGAAACATGAAATTTTGGGAATATGTTCGTTGTAAGTCGAAAACGTCCACTAAGGAAGGGTTTTTGGATATTCAGTTTCTAAAGGGGTGTTAAGGGGGTACACCTGCATTTCATTGAATAACATTATGACACGACTATGACGCGAGCGAAGCCGCGGGTACCTGCTAGTCTCTTATATAAAAACAAGTGTCCTGACTGACTGACTCATCATCGCCCAGCCAAAACTATTAAAGCTAGAAACATGAAATTTTGGGAATATATTCGTTGTAAGTCGAAAACGCCCACTAAGGAAGGGTTTTTGGATATTCAGTTTCTAAAGGGGTGTTAAGGGGGTATACCTGCATTTCATTGAATAACAATATCTCCAGATTGCTTTCATTGGGGGATTTGACACTCGGCATATAAACTCATCATTAAAAATAAGAATATACGTGTCTGAGGGTTTTTCGATGAGGTGTATATTTTGAGGTGAAAGGGGTGAAAAGTGGGGATTGAAGGTTTCCTAACCGAGCGTGTATCTCTTAAACGACATAGGCGAGGAGTTTGGAACTCAGCGGAAAAAAATCAGCATAAAAAATAACAAAATAGGTGTTTGACCGTTTTTTCATAAATCCAATAAAAGGGGCCCATGGGGAGGGGTGAAAATATGGGGAGGGGGGAGAAAATGTAATATGTCTGAGTGTAAAGTTATACATTGCCTATGTTGTAGACAATAACACATTACATCTTTTTTGTCTCTTGCTATTTCATCATACGACGAATACTTAGGGAGTTATTAATGATTTTGTCCTTTTTGGCCGGAATTTTCTAAGTCCCAGGAATGGCATAAAAATTGATTCGAATGAAATTTCGAAAAATAGTTTTTTTTAATACTTTTATTATATTTTTCACGTCTTTTAGGGTCCGGAACCAATATGATATTTTGATGTTTTTTTTCGTCCCATGCATTTTTGGTTTCAGGTGATAGAATTATTTTCCACTAGGACCGATGCTTATCTCTTATATAAAAACAAGTGTCCTGACTGACTGACTGACTGACTGACTGACTGACTCATCATCGGCCAGCCAAAACTATTAAAGTTAGAAACATGAAATTTTGGGAATATGTTCGTTGTAAGTCGAAAACGCCCACTAAGGAAGGGTTTTTGGATATTCAGTTTCTAAAGGGGTGTTAAGGGGGTACACTTGCATTTCATTGAATAACAATATCTCCAGATTGCTTTCATTGGGGGATTTGATACTCGGCATATAAACTCATCATTAAAAATAAGAAGATACGTGTCTGAGGGTTTTTCGATGTGGTGTATATTTTGAGGTGAAAGGGGTGAAAAGTGGGGATTGAAGGTTTCCTAACCGAGCGTGTATCTCTTAAACGACATAGGCGAGGAGTTTGGAACTCAGCGGAAAAAAATCAGCATAAAAAATAACAAAATAGGTGTTTGACCGTTTTTTAATAAATCCAATAAAAGGGGCCCATGGGGAGGGGTGAAAATATGGGGAGGGGGGAGAAAATGTAATATGTCTGAGTGTAAAGTTATACATTGCCTATGTTGTAGACAATAACACATTACATCTTTTTTGTCTCTTGCTATTTCATCATACGACGAATACTTAGGGAGTTATTAATGATTTTGTCCTTTTTGGCCGGAATTTTCTAAGTCCCAGGAATGGCATAAAAATTGATTCGAATGAAATTTCGAAAAATATTTTTTTTTAATACTTTTATTATATTTTTCACGTCTTTTAGGGTCCGGAACCAATATGATATTTTGATGTTTTTTTTCGTCCCATGCATTTTTGGTTTCCACTAGGACCGATGCTTATCTCTTATATAAAAACAAGTGTCCTGACTGACTGACTGACTCATCATCGCCCAGCCAAAACTATTAAAGCTAGAAACATGAAATTTTGGGAATATATTCGTTGTAAGACGAAAACGCCCACTAATCAAGGGTTTTTGGATATTCAGTTTCTAAAGGGGTGTTAAGGGGGTATACCTGCATTTCATTTAATAACAATATCTCCAGATTGCTTTCATTGGGGGATTTGATACTCGGCATATAAACTCATCATTAAAAATAAGAAGATACGTGTCTGAGGGTTTTTCGATGTGGTGTATATTTTGAGGTGAAAGGGGTGAAAAGTGGGGATTGAAGGTTTCCTAACCGAGCGTGTATCTCTTAAACGACATAGGCGAGGAGTTTGGAACTCAGCGGAAAAAAATCAGCATAAAAAATAACAAAATAGGTGTTTGACCGATTTTTCATAAATCCAATAAAAGGGGCCCATGGGGAGGGGTGAAAATATGGGGAGGGGGGAGAAAATGTAATATGTCTGAGTGTAAAGTTATACATTGCCTATGTTGTAGACAATAACACATTACATCTTTTTTGTCTCTTGCTATTTCATCATACGACGAATACTTAGGGAGTTATTAATGATTTTGTCCTTTTTGGCCGGAATTTTCTAAGTCCCAGGAATGGCATTAAAATTGATTCGAATGAAATATCGAAAAATAGTTTTTTTTAATACTTTTATTATATTTTTCACGTCTTTTAGGATCCGGAACCAATATGATATTTTGATGTTTTTTTTCGTCCCATGCATTTTTGGTTTCCACTAGGACCGATGCTTATCTCTTATATAAAAACAAGTGTCCTGACTGACTGACTGACTGACTGACTGACTGACTCATCATCGGCCAGCCAAAACTATTAAAGTTAGAAACATGAAATTTTGGGAATATGTTCGTTGTAAGTCGAAAACGCCCACTAAGGAAGGGTTTTTGGATATTCAGTTTCTAAAGGGGTGTTAAGGGGGTACACTTGCATTTCATTGAATAACAATATCTCCAGATTGCTTTCATTGGGGGATTTGATACTCGGCATATAAACTCATCATTAAAAATAAGAAGATACGTGTCTGAGGGTTTTTCGATGTGGTGTATATTTTGAGGTGAAAGGGGTGAAAAGTGGGGATTGAAGGTTTCCTAACCGAGCGTGTATCTCTTAAACGACATAGGCGAGGAGTTTGGAACTCAGCGGAAAAAAATCAGCATAAAAAATAACAAAATAGGTGTTTGACCGTTTTTTCATAAATCCAATAAAAGGGGCCCATGGGGAGGGGTGAAAATATGGGGAGGGGGGAGAAAATGTAATATGTCTGAGTGTAAAGTTATACATTGCCTATGTTTTAGACAATAACACATTACATCTTTTTTGTCTCTTGCTATTTCATCATACGACGAATACTTAGGGAGTTATTAATGATTTTGTCCTTTTTGGCCGGAATTTGGCCCAGGAATAGCATAAAAATTGATTCGAATGAAATTTCGAAAAATAGTTTTTTTTAATACTTTTATTATATTTTTCACGTCTTTTAGGGTCCGGAACCAATATGATATTTTGATGTTTTTTTTCGTCCCATGCATTTTTGGTTTCCACTAGGACCGATGCTTATCTCTTATATAAAAACAAGTGTCCTGACTGACTGACTGACTCATCATCGCCCAGCCAAAACTATTAAAGCTAGAAACATGAAATATTGGGAATATATTCGTTGTAAGTCGAAAACGTCCACTAAGGAAGGGTTTTTGGATATTCAGTTTCTAAAGGGGTGTTAAGGGGGTACACCTGCATTTCATTGAATAACAATATGACACGACTATGACGCGAGCGAAGCCGCGGGTACCTGCTAGTCTCTTATATGAAAACAAGTGTCCTGACTGACTGACTGACTCATCATCGCCCAGCCAAAACTATTAAAGCTAGAAACATGAAATTTTGGGAATATATTCGTTGTAAGACGAAAACGCCCACTAAGCAAGGGTTTTTGGATATCCAGTTTCTAAAGGGGTGTTAAGGGGGTATACCTGCATTTCATTGAATAACAATATCTCCAGATTGCTTTCATAGGGGGATTTGATACTCGGCATATAAACTCATCATTAAAAATAAGAAGATACGTGTCTGAGGGTTTTTCGATGTGGTGTATATTTTGAGGTGAAAGGGGTGAAAAGTGGGGATTGAAGGTTTCCTAACCGAGCGTGTATCTCTTAAACGACATAGGCGAGGAGTTTGGAACTCAGCGGAAAAAAATCAGCATAAAAAATAACAAAATAGGTGTTTGACCGTTTTTTCATAAATCCAATAAAAGGGGCCCATGGGGAGGGGTGAAAATATGGGGAGGGGGGAGAAAATGTAATATGTCTGAGTGTAAAGTTATACATTGCCTATGTTGTAGACAATAACACATTACATCTTTTTTGTCTCTTGCTATTTCATCATACGACGAATACTTAGGGAGTTATTAATGATTTTGTCCTTTTTGGCCGGAATTTTCTAAGTCCCAGGAATGGCATAAAAATTGATTCGAATGAAATTTCGAAAAATAGTTTTTTTTAATACTTTTATTATATTTTTCACGTCTTTTAGGGTCCGGAACCAATATGATATTTTGATGTTTTTTTTCGTCCCATGCATTTTTGGTTTCAGGTGATAGAATTATTTTCCACTAGGACCGATGCTTATCTCTTATATAAAAACAAGTGTCCTGACTGACTGACTGACTGACAGACTGACTGACTCATCATCGGCCAGCCAAAACTATTAAAGTTAGAAACATGAAATTTTGGGAATATGTTCGTTGTAAGTCGAAAACGCCCACTAAGGAAGGGTTTTTGGATATTCAGTTTCTAAAGGGGTGTTAAGGGGGTACACTTGCATTTCATTGAATAACAATATCTCCAGATTGCTTTCATTGGGGGATTTGATACTCGGCATATAAACTCATCATTAAAAATAAGAAGATACGTGTCTGAGGGTTTTTCGATGTGGTGTATATTTTGAGGTGAAAGGGGTGAAAAGTGGGGATTGAAGGTTTCCTAACCGAGCGTGTATCTCTTAAACGACATAGGCGAGGAGTTTGGAACTCAGCGGAAAAAAATCAGCATAAAAAATAACAAAATAGGTGTTTGACCGTTTTTTAATAAATCCAATAAAAGGGGCCCATGGGGAGGGGTGAAAATATGGGGAGGGGGGAGAAAATGTAATATGTCTGAGTGTAAAGTTATACATTGCCTATGTTGTAGACAATAACACATTACATCTTTTTTGTCTCTTGCTATTTCATCATACGACGAATACTTAGGGAGTTATTAATGATTTTGTCCTTTTTGGCCGGAATTTTCTAAGTCCCAGGAATGGCATAAAAATTGATTCGAATGAAATTTCGAAAAATAGTTTTTTTTAATACTTTTATTATATTTTTCACGTCTTTTAGGGTCCGGAACCAATATGATATTTTGATGTTTTTTTTCGTCCCATGCATTTTTGGTTTCCACTAGGACCGATGCTTATCTCTTATATAAAAACAAGTGTCCTGACTGACTGACTGACTCATCATCGCCCAGCCAAAACTATTAAAGCTAGAAACATGAAATTTTGGGAATATATTCGTTGTAAGACGAAAACGCCCACTAATCAAGGGTTTTTGGATATTCAGTTTCTAAAGGGGTGTTAAGGGGGTATACCTGCATTTCATTTAATAACAATATCTCCAGATTGCTTTCATTGGGGGATTTGATACTCGGCATATAAACTCATCATTAAAAATAAGAAGATACGTGTCTGAGGGTTTTTCGATGTGGTGTATATTTTGAGGTGAAAGGGGTGAAAAGTGGGGATTGAAGGTTTCCTAACCGAGCGTGTATCTCTTAAACGACATAGGCGAGGAGTTTGGAACTCAGCGGAAAAAAATCAGCATAAAAAATAACAAAATAGGTGTTTGACCGTTTTTTCATAAATCCAATAAAAGGGGCCCATGGGGAGGGGTGAAAATATGGGGAGGGGGGAGAAAATGTAATATGTCTGAGTGTAAAGTTATACATTGCCTATGTTGTAGACAATAACACATTACATCTTTTTTGTCTCTTGCTATTTCATCATACGACGAATACTTAGGGAGTTATTAATGATTTTGTCCTTTTTGGCCGGAATTTTCTAAGTCCCAGGAATGGCATAAAAATTGATTCGAATGAAATTTCGAAAAATAGTTTTTTTTAATACTTTTATTATATTTTTCACGTCTTTTAGGATCCGGAACCAATATGATATTTTGATGTTTTTTTTCGTCCCATGCATTTTTGGTTTCAGGTGATAGAATTATTTTCCACTAGGACCGATGCTTATCTCTTATATAAAAACAAGTGTCCTGACTGACTGACTGACTGACTGACTGACTGACTCATCATCGGCCAGCCAAAACTATTAAAGTTAGAAACATGAAATTTTGGGAATATGTTCGTTGTAAGTCGAAAACGCCCACTAAGGAAGGGTTTTTGGATATTCAGTTTCTAAAGGGGTGTTAAGGGGGTACACTTGCATTTCATTGAATAACAATATCTCCAGATTGCTTTCATTGGGGGATTTGATACTCGGCATATAAACTCATCATTAAAAATAAGAAGATACGTGTCTGAGGGTTTTTCGATGTGGTGTATATTTTGAGGTGAAAGGGGTGAAAAGTGGGGATTGAAGGTTTCCTAACCGAGCGTGTATCTCTTAAACGACATAGGCGAGGAGTTTGGAACTCAGCGGAAAAAAAATCAGCATAAAAAATAACAAAATAGGTGTTTGACCGTTTTTTCATAAATCCAATAAAAGGGGCCCATGGGGAGGGGGGGAGAAAATGTAATATGTCTGAGTGTAAAGTTATACATTGCCTATGTTTTAGACAATAACACATTACATCTTTTTTGTCTCTTGCTATTTCATCATACGACGAATACTTAGGGAGTTATTAATGATTTTGTCCTTTTTGGCCGGAATTCGGCCCAGGAATGGCATAAAAATTGATTCGAATGAAATTTCGAAAAATAGTTTTTTTTAATACTTTTATTATATTTTTCACGTCTTTTAGGGTCCGGAACCAATATGATATTTTGATGTTTTTTTTCGTCCCATGCATTTTTGGTTTCCACTAGGACCGATGCTTATCTCTTATATAAAAACAAGTGTCCTGACTGACTGACTGACTCATCATCGCCCAGCCAAAACTATTAAAGCTAGAAACATGAAATATTGGGAATATATTCGTTGTAAGTCGAAAACGCCCACTAAGGAAGGGTTTTTGGATATTCAGTTTCTAAAGGGGTGTTAAGGGGGTATACCTGCATTTCATTGAATAACAATATCTCCAGATTGCTTTCATTGGGGGATTTGATACTCGGCATATAAACTCATCATTAAAAATAAGAATATACGTGTCTGAGGGTTTTTCGATGTGGTGTATATTTTGAGGTGAAAGGGGTGAAAAGTGGGGATTGAAGGTTTCCTAACCGAGCGTGTATCTCTTAAACGACATAGGCGAGGAGTTTGGAACTCAGCGGAAAAAAATCAGCATAAAAATAACAAAATAGGTGTTTGACCGTTTTTTCATAAATCCAATAAAAGGGGCCCATGGGGAGGGGTGAAAATATGGGGAGGGGGAGAAAATGTAATATGTCTGAGTGTAAAGTTATACATTGCCTATGTTGTAGACAATAACACATTACATCTTTTTTGTCTCTTGCTATTTCATCATACGACGAATACTTAGGGAGTTATTAATGATTTTGTCCTTTTTGGCCGGAATTTTCTAAGTCCCAGGAATGGCATAAAAATTGATTCGAATGAAATTTCGAAAAATAGTTTTTTTTAATACTTTTATTATATTTTTCACGTCTTTTAGGGTCCGGAACCAATATGATATTTTGATGTTTTTTTTCGTCCCATGCATTTTTGGTTTCAGGTGATAGAATTATTTTCCACTAGGACCGATGCTTATCTATTATATAAAACTAAGTGTCCTGACTGACTGACTGACTCATCATCGCCCAGCCAGAACTATTAAAGCTAGAAACATGAAATTTTGGGAATATGTTCGTTGTAAGTCGAAAACGTCCACTAAGGAAGGGTTTTTGGATATTCAGTTTCTAAAGGGGTGTTAAGGGGGTACACCTGCATTTCATTGAATAACAATATGACACGACTATGACGCGAGCGAAGCCGCGGGTACCTGCTAGTCTCTTATATAAAAACAAGTGTCCTGACTGACTGACTCATCATCGCCCAGCCAAAACTATTAAAGCTAGAAACATGAAATTTTGGGAATATATTCGTTGTAAGACGAAAACGCCCACTAAGCAAGGGTTTTTGGATATTCAGTTTCTAAAGGGGTGTTAAGGGGGTATACCTGCATTTCATTGAATAACAATATCTCCAGATTGCTTTCATTGGGGGATTTGATACTCGGCATATAAACTCATCATTAAAAATAAGAAGATACGTGTCTGAGGGTTTTTCGATGTGGTGTATATTTTGAGGTGAAAGGGGTGAAAAGTGGGGATTGAAGGTTTCCTAACCGAGCGTGTATCTCTTAAACGACATAGGCGAGGAGTTTGGAACTCAGCGGAAAAAAATCAGCATAAAAATAACAAAATAGGTGTTTGACCGTTTTTTCATAAATCCAATAAAAGGGGCCCATGGGGAGGGGTGAAAATATGGGGAGGGGGGAGAAAATGTAATATGTCTGAGTGTAAAGTTATACATTGCCTATGTTGTAGACAATAACACATTACATCTTTTTTGTCTCTTGCTATTTCATCATACGACGAATACTTAGGGAGTTATTAATGATTTTGTCCTTTTTGGCCGGAATTTTCTAAGTTCCAGGAATGGCATAAAAATTGATTCGAATGAAATTTCGAAAAATAGTTTTTTTTAATACTTTTATTATATTTTTCACGTCTTTTAGGGTCCGGAACCAATATGATATTTTGATGTTTTTTTTCGTACCATACATTTTTGGTTTCCACTAGGACCGATGCTTATCTCTTATATAAAAACAAGTGTCCTGACTGACTGACTGACTCATCATAGCCCAGCCAAAACTATTAAAGCTAGAAACATGAAATATTGGGAATATATTCGTTGTAAGTCGAAAACGCCCACTAAGGAAGGGTTTTTGGATATTCAGTTTCTAAAGGGGTGTTAAGGGGGTATACCTGCATTTCATTGAATAACAATATCTCCAGATTGCTTTCATTCGGGGATTTGATACTCGGCATATAAACTCATCATTAAAAATAAGAATATACGTGTCTGAGGGTTTTTCGATGTGGTGTATATTTTGAGGTGAAAGGGGTGAAAAGTGGGGATTGAAGGTTTCCTAACCGAGCGTGTATCTCTTAAACGACATAGGCGAGGAGTTTGGAACTCAGCGGAAAAAAATCAGCATAAAAATAACAAAATAGGTGTTTGACCGTTTTTTTCATAAATCCAATAAAAGGGGCCCATGGGGAGGGGTGAAAATATGGGGAGGGGGGAGAAAATGTAATATGTCTGAGTGTAAAGTTATACATTGCCTATGTTGTAGACAATAACACATTACATCTTTTTTGTCTCTTGCTATTTCATCATACGACGAATACTTAGGGAGTTATTAATGATTTTGTCCTTTTTGGCCGGAATTTTCTAAGTCCCAGGAATGGCATAAAAATTGATTCGAATGAAATTTCGAAAAATAGTTTTTTTTAATACTTTTATTATATTTTTCACGTCTTTTAGGGTCCGGAACCAATATGATATTTTGATGTTTTTTTTCGTCCCATGCATTTTTGGTTTCAGGTGATAGAATTATTTTCCACTAGGACCGATGCTTATCTATTATATAAAACTAAGTGTCCTGACTGACTGACTGACTCATCATCGCCCAGCCAGAACTATTAAAGCTAGAAACATGAAATTTTGGGAATATGTTCGTTGTAAGTCGAAAACGTCCACTAAGGAAGGGTTTTTGGATATTCAGTTTCTAAAGGGGTGTTAAGGGGGTACACCTGCATTTCATTGAATAACAATATGACACGACTATGACGCGAGCGAAGCCGCGGGTACCTGCTAGTCTCTTATATAAAAACAAGTGTCCTGACTGACTGACTCATCATCGCCCAGCCAAAACTATTAAAGCTAGAAACATGAAATTTTGGGAATATATTCGTTGTAAGACGAAAACGCCCACTAAGCAAGGGTTTTTGGATATTCAGTTTCTAAAGGGGTGTTAAGGGGGTATACCTGCATTTCATTGAATAACAATATCTCCAGATTGCTTTCATTGGGGGATTTGATACTCGGCATATAAACTCATCATTAAAAATAAGAAGATACGTGTCTGAGGGTTTTTCGATGTGGTGTATATTTTGAGGTGAAAGGGGTGAAAAGTGGGGATTGAAGGTTTCCTAACCGAGCGTGTATCTCTTAAACGACATAGGCGAGGAGTTTGGAACTCAGCGGAAAAAAATCAGCATAAAAATAACAAAATAGGTGTTTGACCGTTTTTTCATAAATCCAATAAAAGGGGCCCATGGGGAGGGGTGAAAATATGGGGAGGGGGGAGAAAATGTAATATGTCTGAGTGTAAAGTTATACATTGCCTATGTTGTAGACAATAACACATTACATCTTTTTTGTCTCTTGCTATTTCATCATACGACGAATACTTAGGGAGTTATTAATGATTTTGTCCTTTTTGGCCGGAATTTTCTAAGTCCCAGGAATGGCATAAAAATTGATTCGAATGAAATTTCGAAAAATAGTTTTTTTTAATACTTTTATTATATTTTTCACGTCTTTTAGGGTCCGGAACCAATATGATATTTTGATGTTTTTTTTCGTACCATACATTTTTGGTTTCCACTAGGACCGATGCTTATCTCTTATATAAAAACAAGTGTCCTGACTGACTGACTGACTCATCATAGCCCAGCCAAAACTATTAAAGCTAGAAACATGAAATATTGGGAATATATTCGTTGTAAGTCGAAAACGCCCACTAAGGAAGGGTTTTTGGATATTCAGTTTCTAAAGGGGTGTTAAGGGGGTATACCTGCATTTCATTGAATAACAATATCTCCAGATTGCTTTCATTGGGGGATTTGATACTCGGCATATAAACTCATCATTAAAAATAAGAATATACGTGTCTGAGGGTTTTTCGATGTGGTGTATATTTTGAGGTGAAAGGGGTGAAAAGTGGGGATTGAAGGTTTCCTAACCGAGCGTGTATCTCTTAAACGACATAGGCGAGGAGTTTGGAACTCAGCGGAAAAAAATCAGCATAAAAATAACAAAATAGGTGTTTGACCGTTTTTTCATAAATCCAATAAAAGGGGCCCATGGGGAGGGGTGAAAATATGGGGAGGGGGGAGAAAATGTAATATGTCTGAGTGTAAAGTTATACATTGCCTATGTTGTAGACAATAACACATTACATCTTTTTTGTCTCTTGCTATTTCATCATACGACGAATACTTAGGGAGTTATTAATGATTTTGTCCTTTTTGGCCGGAATTTTCTAAGTCCCAGGAATGGCATAAAAATTGATTCGAATGAAATTTCGAAAAATAGTTTTTTTTAATACTTTTATTATATTTTTCACGTCTTTTAGGGTCCGGAACCAATATGATATTTTGATGTTTTTTTTCGTCCCATGCATTTTTGGTTTCAGGTGATAGAATTATTTTCCACTAGGACCGATGCTTATCTACTATTAGGTCTCTTATATAAAAACAAGTGTCCTGACTGACTGACTGACTCATCATCGCCCAGCCAAAACTATTAAAGCTAGAAACATGAAATTTTGGGAATATATTCGTTGTAAGACGAAAACGCCCACCAAGCAAGGGTTTTTGGATATTCAGTTTCTAAAGGGGTGTTAAGGGGGTATACCTGCATTTCATTGAATAACAATATCTCCAGATTGCTTTCATTGGGGGATTTGATACTCGGCATATAAACTCATCATTAAAAATAAGAAGATACGTGTCTGAGGGTTTTTCGATGTGGTGTATATTTTGAGGTGAAAGGGGTGAAAAGTGGGGATTGAAGGTTTCCTAACCGAGCGTGTATCTCTTAAACGACATAGGCGAGGAGTTTGGAACTCAGCGGAAAAAAAATCAGCATAAAAAATAACAAAATAGGTGTTTGACCGTTTTTTCATAAATCCAATAAAAGGGGCCCATGGGGAGGGGGGGAGAAAATGTAATATGTCTGAGTGTAAAGTTATACATTGCCTATGTTTTAGACAATAACACATTACATCTTTTTTGTCTCTTGCTATTTCATCATACGACGAATACTTAGGGAGTTATTAATGATTTTGTCCTTTTTGGCCGGAATTCGGCCCAGGAATGGCATAAAAATTGATTCGAATGAAATTTCGAAAAATAGTTTTTTTTAATACTTTTATTATATTTTTCACGTCTTTTAGGGTCCGGAACCAATATGATATTTTGATGTTTTTTTTCGTCCCATGCATTTTTGGTTTCCACTAGGACCGATGCTTATCTCTTATATAAAAACAAGTGTCCTGACTGACTGACTGACTCATCATCGCCCAGCCAAAACTATTAAAGCTAGAAACATGAAATATTGGGAATATATTCGTTGTAAGTCGAAAACGCCCACTAAGGAAGGGTTTTTGGATATTCAGTTTCTAAAGGGGTGTTAAGGGGGTATACCTGCATTTCATTGAATAACAATATCTCCAGATTGCTTTCATTGGGGGATTTGATACTCGGCATATAAACTCATCATTAAAAATAAGAATATACGTGTCTGAGGGTTTTTCGATGTGGTGTATATTTTGAGGTGAAAGGGGTGAAAAGTGGGGATTGAAGGTTTCCTAACCGAGCGTGTATCTCTTAAACGACATAGGCGAGGAGTTTGGAACTCAGCGGAAAAAAATCAGCATAAAAATAACAAAATAGGTGTTTGACCGTTTTTTCATAAATCCAATAAAAGGGGCCCATGGGGAGGGGTGAAAATATGGGGAGGGGGGAGAAAATGTAATATGTCTGAGTGTAAAGTTATACATTGCCTATGTTGTAGACAATAACACATTACATCTTTTTTGTCTCTTGCTATTTCATCATACGACGAATACTTAGGGAGTTATTAATGATTTTGTCCTTTTTGGCCGGAATTTTCTAAGTCCCAGGAATGGCATAAAAATTGATTCGAATGAAATTTCGAAAAATAGTTTTTTTTAATACTTTTATTATATTTTTCACGTCTTTTAGGGTCCGGAACCAATATGATATTTTGATGTTTTTTTTCGTCCCATGCATTTTTGGTTTCAGGTGATAGAATTATTTTCCACTAGGACCGATGCTTATCTATTATATAAAACTAAGTGTCCTGACTGACTGACTGACTCATCATCGCCCAGCCAGAACTATTAAAGCTAGAAACATGAAATTTTGGGAATATGTTCGTTGTAAGTCGAAAACGTCCACTAAGGAAGGGTTTTTGGATATTCAGTTTCTAAAGGGGTGTTAAGGGGGTACACCTGCATTTCATTGAATAACAATATGACACGACTATGACGCGAGCGAAGCCGCGGGTACCTGCTAGTCTCTTATATAAAAACAAGTGTCCTGACTGACTGACTGACTGACTGACTCATCATCGCCCAGCCAAAACTATTAAAGCTAGAAACATGAAATTTTGGGAATATATTCGTTGTAAGACGAAAACGCCCACTTAGCAAGGGTTTTTGGATATTCAGTTTCTAAAGGGGTGTTAAGGGGGTATACCTGCATTTCATTGAATAACAATATCTCCAGATTGCTTTCATTGGGGGATTTGATACTCGGCATATAAACTCATCATTAAAAATAAGAAGATACGTGTCTGAGGGTTTTTCGATGTGGTGTATATTTTGAGGTGAAAGGGGTGAAAAGTGGGGATTGAAGGTTTCCTAACCGAGCGTGTATCTCTTAAACGACATAGGCGAGGAGTTTGGAACTCAGCGGAAAAAAATCAGCATAAAAAATAACAAAATAGGTGTTTGACCGTTTTTTCATAAATCCAATAAAAGGGGCCCATGGGGAGGGGTGAAAATATGGGGAGGGGGGAGAAAATGTAATATGTCTGAGTGTAAAGTTATACATTGCCTATGTTGTAGACAATAACACATTACATCTTTTTTGTCTCTTGCTATTTCATCATACGACGAATACTTAGGGAGTTATTAATGATTTTGTCCTTTTTGGCCGGAATTTTCTAAGTCCCAGGAATGGCATAAAAATTGATTCGAATGAAATTTCGAAAAATAGTTTTTTTTAATACTTTTATTATATTTTTCACGTCTTTTAGGGTCCGGAACCAATATGATATTTTGATGTTTTTTTTCGTCCCATACATTTTTGGTTTCCACTAGGACCGATGCTTATCTCTTATATAAAAACAAGTGTCCTGACTGACTGACTGACTCATCATAGCCCAGCCAAAACTATTAAAGCTAGAAACATGAAATATTGGGAATATATTCGTTGTAAGTCGAAAACGCCCACTAAGGAAGGGTTTTTGGATATTCAGTTTCTAAAGGGGTGTTAAGGGGGTATACCTGCATTTCATTGAATAACAATATCTCCAGATTGCTTTCATTGGGGGATTTGATACTCGGCATATAAACTCATCATTAAAAATAAGAATATACGTGTCTGAGGGTTTTTCGATGTGGTGTATATTTTGAGGTGAAAGGGGTGAAAAGTGGGGATTGAAGGTTTCCTAACCGAGCGTGTATCTCTTAAACGACATAGGCGAGGAGTTTGGAACTCAGCGGAAAAAAATCAGCATAAAAATAACAAAATAGGTGTTTGACCGTTTTTTCATAAATCCAATAAAAGGGGCCCATGGGGAGGGGTGAAAATATGGGGAGGGGGGAGAAAATGTAATATGTCTGAGTGTAAAGTTATACATTGCCTATGTTGTAGACAATAACACATTACATCTTTTTTGTCTCTTGCTATTTCATCATACGACGAATACTTAGGGAGTTATTAATGATTTTGTCCTTTTTGGCCGGAATTTTCTAAGTCCCAGGAATGGCATAAAAATTGATTCGAATGAAATTTCGAAAAATAGTTTTTTTTAATACTTTTATTATATTTTTCACGTCTTTTAGGGTCCGGAACCAATATGATATTTTGATGTTTTTTTTCGTCCCATGCATTTTTGGTTTCAGGTGATAGAATTATTTTCCACTAGGACCGATGCTTATCTACTATTAGGTCTCTTATATAAAAACAAGTGTCCTGACTGACTGACTGACTCATCATCGCCCAGCCAAAACTATTAAAGCTAGAAACATGAAATTTTGGGAATATATTCGTTGTAAGACGAAAACGCCCACCAAGCAAGGGTTTTTGGATATTCAGTTTCTAAAGGGGTGTTAAGGGGGTATACCTGCATTTCATTGAATAACAATATCTCCAGATTGCTTTCATTGGGGGATTTGATACTCGGCATATAAACTCATCATTAAAAATAAGAAGATACGTGTCTGAGGGTTTTTCGATGTGGTGTATATTTTGAGGTGAAAGGGGTGAAAAGTGGGGATTGAAGGTTTCCTAACCGAGCGTGTATCTCTTAAACGACATAGGCGAGGAGTTTGGAACTCAGCGGAAAAAAATCAGCATAAAAAATAACAAAATAGGTGTTTGACCGTTTTTTCATAAATCCAATAAAAGGGGCCCATGGGGAGGGGTGAAAATATGGGGAGGGGGGAGAAAATGTAATATGTCTGAGTGTAAAGTTATACATTGCCTATGTTGTAGACAATAACACATTACATCTTTTTTGTCTCTTGCTATTTCATCATACGACGAATACTTAGGGAGTTATTAATGATTTTGTCCTTTTTGGCCGGAATTTTCTAAGTCCCAGGAATGGCATAAAAATTGATTCGAATGAAATTTCGAAAAATAGTTTTTTTTAATACTTTTATTATATTTTTCACGTCTTTTAGGATCCGGAACCAATATGATATTTTGATGTTTTTTTTCGTCCCATGCATTTTTGGTTTCAGGTGATAGAATTATTTTCCACTAGGACCGATGCTTATCTCTTATATAAAAACAAGTGTCCTGACTGACTGACTGACTGACTGACTGACAGACTCATCATCGGCCAGCCAAAACTATTAAAGTTAGAAACATGAAATTTTGGGAATATGTTCGTTGTAAGTCGAAAACGCCCACTAAGGAAGGGTTTTTGGATATTCAGTTTCTAAAGGGGTGTTAAGGGGGTACACTTGCATTTCATTGAATAACAATATCTCCAGATTGCTTTCATTGGGGGATTTGATACTCGGCATATAAACTCATCATTAAAAATAAGAAGATACGTGTCTGAGGGTTTTTCGATGTGGTGTATATTTTGAGGTGAAAGGGGTGAAAAGTGGGGATTGAAGGTTTCCTAACCGAGCGTGTATCTCTTAAACGACATAGGCGAGGAATTTGGAACTCAGCGGAAAAAAATCAGCATAAAAAATAACAAAATAGGTGTTTGACCGTTTTTTCATAAATCCAATAAAAGGGGCCCATGGGGAGGAGTGAAAATATGGGGAGGGGGGAGAAAATGTAATATGTCTGAGTGTAAAGTTATACATTGCCTATGTTGTAGACAATAACACATTACATCTTTTTTGTCTCTTGCTATTTCATCATACGACGAATACTTAGGGAGTTATTAATGATTTTGTCCTTTTTGGCCGGAATTTTCTAAGTCCCAGGAATGGCATAAAAATTGATTCGAATGAAATTTCGAAAAATAGTTTTTTTTAATACTTTTATTATATTTTTCACGTCTTTTAGGGTCCGGAACCAATATGATATTTTGATGTTTTTTTTCGTCCCATGCATTTTTGGTTTCAGGTGATAGAATTATTTTCCACTAGGACCGATGCTTATCTATTATATAAAACTAAGTGTCCTGACTGACTGACTGACTCATCATCGCCCAGCCAGAACTATTAAAGCTAGAAACATGAAATTTTGGGAATATGTTCGTTGTAAGTCGAAAACGTCCACTAAGGAAGGGTTTTTGGATATTCAGTTTCTAAAGGGGTGTTAAGGGGGTACACCTGCATTTCATTGAATAACAATATGACACGACTATGACGCGAGCGAAGCCGCGGGTACCTGCTAGTCTCTTATATAAAAACAAGTGTCCTGACTGACTGACTGACTGACTGACTCATCATCGCCCAGCCAAAACTATTAAAGCTAGAAACATGAAATTTTGGGAATATATTCGTTGTAAGACGAAAACGTCCACTAAGCAAGGGTTTTTGGATATTCAGTTTCTAAAGGGGTGTTAAGGGGGTATACCTGCATTTCATTGAATAACAATATCTCCAGATTGCTTTCATTGGGGGATTTGATACTCGGCATATAAACTCATCATTAAAAATAAGAAGATACGTGTCTGAGGGTTTTTCGATGTGGTGTATATTTTGAGGTGAAAGGGGTGAAAAGTGGGGATTGAAGGTTTCCTAACCGAGCGTGTATCTCTTAAACGACATAGGCGAGGAGTTTGGAACTCAGCGGAAAAAAATCAGCATAAAAAATAACAAAATAGGTGTTTGACCGTTTTTTCATAAATCCAATAAAAGGGGCCCATGGGGAGGGGTGAAAATATGGGGAGGGGGGAGAAAATGTAATATGTCTGAGTGTAAAGTTATACATTGCCTATGTTGTAGACAATAACACATTACATCTTTTTTGTCTCTTGCTATTTCATCATACGACGAATACTTAGGGAGTTATTAATGATTTTGTCCTTTTTGGCCGGAATTTTCTAAGTCCCAGGAATGGCATAAAAATTGATTCGAATGAAATTTCGAAAAATAGTTTTTTTTAATACTTTTATTATATTTTTCACGTCTTTTAGGGTCCGGAACCAATATGATATTTTGATGTTTTTTTTCGTACCATACATTTTTGGTTTCCACTAGGACCGATGCTTATCTCTTATATAAAAACAAGTGTCCTGACTGACTGACTGACTCATCATAGCCCAGCCAAAACTATTAAAGCTAGAAACATGAAATATTGGGAATATATTCGTTGTAAGTCGAAAACGCCCACTAAGGAAGGGTTTTTGGATATTCAGTTTCTAAAGGGGTGTTAAGGGGGTATACCTGCATTTCATTGAATAACAATATCTCCAGATTGCTTTCATTGGGGGATTTGATACTCGGCATATAAACTCATCATTAAAAATAAGAATATACGTGTCTGAGGGTTTTTCGATGTGGTGTATATTTTGAGGTGAAAGGGGTGAAAAGTGGGGATTGAAGGTTTCCTAACCGAGCGTGTATCTCTTAAACGACATAGGCGAGGAGTTTGGAACTCAGCGGAAAAAAATCAGCATAAAAATAACAAAATAGGTGTTTGACCGTTTTTTCATAAATCCAATAAAAGGGGCCCATGGGGAGGGGTGAAAATATGGGGAGGGGGGAGAAAATGTAATATGTCTGAGTGTAAAGTTATACATTGCCTATGTTGTAGACAATAACACATTACATCTTTTTTGTCTCTTGCTATTTCATCATACGACGAATACTTAGGGAGTTATTAATGATTTTGTCCTTTTTGGCCGGAATTTTCTAAGTCCCAGGAATGGCATAAAAATTGATTCGAATGAAATTTCGAAAAATAGTTTTTTTTAATACTTTTATTATATTTTTCACGTCTTTTAGGGTCCGGAACCAATATGATATTTTGATGTTTTTTTTCGTCCCATGCATTTTTGGTTTCAGGTGATAGAATTATTTTCCACTAGGACCGATGCTTATCTACTATTAGGTCTCTTATATAAAAACAAGTGTCCTGACTGACTGACTGACTCATCATCGCCCAGCCAAAACTATTAAAGCTAGAAACATGAAATTTTGGGAATATATTCGTTGTAAGACGAAAACGCCCACCAAGCAAGGGTTTTTGGATATTCAGTTTCTAAAGGGGTGTTAAGGGGGTATACCTGCATTTCATTGAATAACAATATCTCCAGATTGCTTTCATTGGGGGATTTGATACTCGGCATATAAACTCATCATTAAAAATAAGAAGATACGTGTCTGAGGGTTTTTCGATGTGGTGTATATTTTGAGGTGAAAGGGGTGAAAAGTGGGGATTGAAGGTTTCCTAACCGAGCGTGTATCTCTTAAACGACATAGGCGAGGAGTTTGGAACTCAGCGGAAAAAAATCAGCATAAAAAATAACAAAATAGGTGTTTGACCGTTTTTTCATAAATCCAATAAAAGGGGCCCATGGGGAGGGGTGAAAATATGGGGAGGGGGGAGAAAATGTAATATGTCTGAGTGTAAAGTTATACATTGCCTATGTTGTAGACAATAACACATTACATCTTTTTTGTCTCTTGCTATTTCATCATACGACGAATACTTAGGGAGTTATTAATGATTTTGTCCTTTTTGGCCGGAATTTTCTAAGTCCCAGGAATGGCATAAAAATTGATTCGAATGAAATTTCGAAAAATAGTTTTTTTTAATACTTTTATTATATTTTTCACGTCTTTTAGGATCCGGAACCAATATGATATTTTGATGTTTTTTTTCGTCCCATGCATTTTTGGTTTCAGGTGATAGAATTATTTTCCACTAGGACCGATGCTTATCTCTTATATAAAAACAAGTGTCCTGACTGACTGACTGACTGACTGACTGACTGACTCATCATCGGCCAGCCAAAACTATTAAAGTTAGAAACATGAAATTTTGGGAATATGTTCGTTGTAAGTCGAAAACGCCCACTAAGGAAGGGTTTTTGGATATTCAGTTTCTAAAGGGGTGTTAAGGGGGTACACTTGCATTTCATTGAATAACAATATCTCCAGATTGCTTTCATTGGGGGATTTGATACTCGGCATATAAACTCATCATTAAAAATAAGAAGATACGTGTCTGAGGGTTTTTCGATGTGGTGTATATTTTGAGGTGAAAGGGGTGAAAAGTGGGGATTGAAGGTTTCCTAACCGAGCGTGTATCTCTTAAACGACATAGGCGAGGAATTTGGAACTCAGCGGAAAAAAATCAGCATAAAAAATAACAAAATAGGTGTTTGACCGTTTTTTCATAAATCCAATAAAAGGGGCCCATGGGGAGGAGTGAAAATATGGGGAGGGGGGAGAAAATGTAATATGTCTGAGTGTAAAGTTATACATTGCCTATGTTGTAGACAATAACACATTACATCTTTTTTGTCTCTTGCTATTTCATCATACGACGAATACTTAGGGAGTTATTAATGATTTTGTCCTTTTTGGCCGGAATTTTCTAAGTCCCAGGAATGGCATAAAAATTGATTCGAATGAAATTTCGAAAAATAGTTTTTTTTAATACTTTTATTATATTTTTCACGTCTTTTAGGGTCCGGAACCAATATGATATTTTGATGTTTTTTTTCGTCCCATGCATTTTTGGTTTCAGGTGATAGAATTATTTTCCACTAGGACCGATGCTTATCTCTTATATAAAAACAAGTGTCCTGACTGACTGACTGACTGACTGACTGACTGACTCATCATCGGCCAGCCAAAACTATTAAAGTTAGAAACATGAAATTTTGGGAATATGCTCGTTGTAAGTCGAAAACGCCCACTAAGGAAGGGTTTTTGGATATTCAGTTTCTAAAGGGGTGTTAAGGGGGTACACTTGCATTTCATTGAATAACAATATCTCCAGATTGCTTTCATTGGGGGATTTGATACTCGGCATATAAACTCATCATTAAAAATAAGAAGATACGTGTCTGAGGGTTTTTCGATGTGATGTATATTTTGAGGTGAAAGGGGTGAAAAGTGGGGATTGAAGGTTTCCTAACCGAGCGTGTATCTCTTAAACGACATAGGCGAGGAGTTTGGAACTCAGCGGAAAAAAATCAGCATTAAAAATAACAAAATAAGTGTTTGACCGTTTTTTCATAAATCCAATAAAAGGGGCCCATGGGGAGGGGTGAAAATATGGGGAGGGGGGAGAAAATGTAATATGTCTGAGTGTAAAGTTATACATTGCCTATGTTGTAGACAATAACACATTACATCTTTTTTGTCTCTTGCTATTTCATCATACGACGAATACTTAGGGAGTTATTAATGATTTTGTCCTTTTTGGCCGGAATTTTCTAAGTCCCAGGAATGGCATAAAAATTGATTCGAATGAAATTTCGAAAAATAGTTTTTTTTAATACTTTTATTATATTTTTCACGTCTTTTAGGGTCCGGAACCAATATGATATTTTGATGTTTTTTTTCGTCCCATACATTTTTGGTTTCCACTAGGACCGATGCTTATCTCTTATATAAAAACAAGTGTCCTGACTGACTGACTGACTCATCATAGCCCAGCCAAAACTATTAAAGCTAGAAACATGAAATATTGGGAATATATTCGTTGTAAGTCGAAAACGCCCACTAAGGAAGGGTTTTTGGATATTCAGTTTCTAAAGGGGTGTTAAGGGGGTATACCTGCATTTCATTGAATAACAATATCTCCAGATTGCTTTCATTGGGGGATTTGATACTCGGCATATAAACTCATCATTAAAAATAAGAATATACGTGTCTGAGGGTTTTTCGATGTGGTGTATATTTTGAGGTGAAAGGGGTGAAAAGTGGGGATTGAAGGTTTCCTAACCGAGCGTGTATCTCTTAAACGACATAGGCGAGGAGTTTGGAACTCAGCGGAAAAAAATCAGCATAAAAATAACAAAATAGGTGTTTGACCGTTTTTTCATAAATCCAATAAAAGGGGCCCATGGGGAGGGGTGAAAATATGGGGAGGGGGGAGAAAATGTAATATGTCTGAGTGTAAAGTTATACATTGCCTATGTTGTAGACAATAACACATTACATCTTTTTTGTCTCTTGCTATTTCATCATACGACGAATACTTAGGGAGTTATTAATGATTTTGTCCTTTTTGGCCGGAATTTTCTAAGTCCCAGGAATGGCATAAAAATTGATTCGAATGAAATTTCGAAAAATAGTTTTTTTTAATACTTTTATTATATTTTTCACGTCTTTTAGGGTCCGGAACCAATATGATATTTTGATGTTTTTTTTCGTCCCATGCATTTTTGGTTTCAGGTGATAGAATTATTTTCCACTAGGACCGATGCTTATCTACTATTAGGTCTCTTATATAAAAACAAGTGTCCTGACTGACTGACTGACTCATCATCGCCCAGCCAAAACTATTAAAGCTAGAAACATGAAATTTTGGGAATATATTCGTTGTAAGACGAAAACGCCCACCAAGCAAGGGTTTTTGGATATTCAGTTTCTAAAGGGGTGTTAAGGGGGTATACCTGCATTTCATTGAATAACAATATCTCCAGATTGCTTTCATTGGGGGATTTGATACTCGGCATATAAACTCATCATTAAAAATAAGAAGATACGTGTCTGAGGGTTTTTCGATGTGGTGTATATTTTGAGGTGAAAGGGGTGAAAAGTGGGGATTGAAGGTTTCCTAACCGAGCGTGTATCTCTTAAACGACATAGGCGTGGAGTTTGGAACTCAGCGGAAAAAAATCAGCATAAAAAATAACAAAATAGGTGTTTGACCGTTTTTTCATAAATCCAATAAAAGGGGCCCATGGGGAGGGGTGAAAATATGGGGAGGGGGGAGAAAATGTAATATGTCTGAGTGTAAAGTTATACATTGCCTATGTTGTAGACAATAACACATTACATCTTTTTTGTCTCTTGCTATTTCATCATACGACGAATACTTAGGGAGTTATTAATGATTTTGTCCTTTTTGGCCGGAATATTCTAAGTCCCAGGAATGGCATAAAAATTGATTCGAATGAAATTTCGAAAAATAGTTTTTTTTAATACTTTTATTATATTTTTCACGTCTTTTAGGATCCGGAACCAATATGATATTTTGATGTTTTTTTTCGTCCCATGCATTTTTGGTTTCAGGTGATAGAATTATTTTCCACTAGGACCGATGCTTATCTCTTATATAAAAACAAGTGTCCTGACTGACTGACTGACTGACTGACTGACTCATCATCGGCCAGCCAAAACTATTAAAGTTAGAAACATGAAATTTTGGGAATATGTTCGTTGTAAGTCGAAAACGCCCACTAAGGAAGGGTTTTTGGATATTCAGTTTCTAAAGGGGTGTTAAGGGGGTACACTTGCATTTCATTGAATAACAATATCTCCAGATTGCTTTCATTGGGGGATTTGATACTCGGCATATAAACTCATCATTAAAAATAAGAAGATACGTGTCTGAGGGTTTTTCGATGTGGTGTATATTTTGAGGTGAAAGGGGTGAAAAGTGGGGATTGAAGGTTTCCTAACCGAGCGTGTATCTCTTAAACGACATAGGCGAGGAATTTGGAACTCAGCGGAAAAAAATCAGCATAAAAAATAACAAAATAGGTGTTTGACCATTTTTTCATAAATCCAATAAAAGGGGCCCATGGGGAGGAGTGAAAATATGGGGAGGGGGGAGAAAATGTAATATGTCTGAGTGTAAAGTTATACATTGCCTATGTTGTAGACAATAACACATTACATCTTTTTTGTCTCTTGCTATTTCATCATACGACGAATACTTAGGGAGTTATTAATGATTTTGTCCTTTTTGGCCGGAATTTTCTAAGTCCCAGGAATGGCATAAAAATTGATTCGAATGAAATTTCGAAAAAAAGTTTTTTTTAATACTTTTATTATATTTTTCACGTCTTTTAGGGTCCGGAACCAATATGATATTTTGATGTTTTTTTTCGTCCCATGCATTTTTGGTTTCAGGTGATAGAATTATTTTCCACTAGGACCGATGCTTATCTCTTATATAAAAACAAGTGTCCTGACTGACTGACTGACTGACTGACTGACTGACTCATCATCGGCCAGCCAAAACTATTAAAGTTAGAAACATGAAATTTTGGGAATATGTTCGTTGTAAGTCGAAAACGCCCACTAAGGAAGGGTTTTTGGATATTCAGTTTCTAAAGGGGTGTTAAGGGGGTACACTTGCATTTCATTGAATAACAATATCTCCAGATTGCTTTCATTGGGGGATTTGATACTCGGCATATAAACTCATCATTAAAAATAAGAAGATACGTGTCTGAGGGTTTTTCGATGTGGTGTATATTTTGAGGTGAAAGGGGTGAAAAGTGGGGATTGAAGGTTTCCTAACCGAGCGTGTATCTCTTAAACGACATAGGCGAGGAGTTTGGAACTCAGCGGAAAAAAATCAGCATAAAAAATAACAAAATAGGTGTTTGACCGTTTTTTCATAAATCCAATAAAAGGGGCCCATGGGGAGGGGTGAAAATATGGGGAGGGGGGAGAAAATGTAATATGTCTGAGTGTAAAGTTATACATTGCCTATGTTGTAGACAATAACACATTACATCTTTTTTGTCTCTTGCTATTTCATCATACGACGAATACTTAGGGAGTTATTAATGATTTTGTCCTTTTTGGCCGGAATTTTCTAAGTCCCAGGAATGGCATAAAAATTGATTCGAATGAAATTTCGAAAAATAGTTTTTTTTAATACTTTTATTATATTTTTCACGTCTTTTAGGGTCCGGAACCAATATGATATTTTGATGTTTTTTTTCGTCCCATGCATTTTTGGTTTCCACTAGGACCGATGCTTATCTCTTATATAAAAACAAGTGTCCTGACTGACTGACTGACTCATCATCGCCCAGCCAAAACTATTAAAGCTAGAAACATGAAATATTGGGAATATATTCGTTGTAAGTCGAAAACGCCCACTAAGGAAGGGTTTTTGGATATTCAGTTTCTAAAGGGGTGTTAAGGGGGTATACCTGCATTTCATTGAATAACAATATCTCCAGATTGCTTTCATTGGGGGATTTGATACTCGGCATATAAACTCATCATTAAAAATAAGAATATACGTGTCTGAGGGTTTTTCGATGTGGTGTATATTTTGAGGTGAAAGGGGTGAAAAGTGGGGATTGAAGGTTTCCTAACCGAGCGTGTATCTCTTAAACGACATAGGCGAGGAGTTTGGAACTCAGCGGAAAAAAATCAGCATAAAAAATAACAAAATAGGTGTTTGACCGTTTTTTCATAAATCCAATAAAAGGGGCCCATGGGGAGGGGTGAAAATATGGGGAGGGGGGAGAAAATGTAATATGTCTGAGTGTAAAGTTATACATTGCCTATGTTGTAGACAATAACACATTACATCTTTTTTGTCTCTTGCTATTTCATCATACGACGAATACTTAGGGAGTTATTAATGATTTTGTCCTTTTTGGCCGGAATTTTCTAAGTCCCAGGAATGGCATAAAAATTGATTCGAATGAAATTTCGAAAAATAGTTTTTTTTAATACTTTTATTATATTTTTCACGTCTTTTAGGGTCCGGAACCAATATGATATTTTGATGTTTTTTTTCGTCCCATGCATTTTTGGTTTCAGGTGATAGAATTATTTTCCACTAGGACCGATGCTTATCTACTATTAGGTCTCTTATATAAAAACAAGTGTCCTGACTGACTGACTGACTCATCATCGCCCAGCCAAAACTATTAAAGCTAGAAACATGAAATTTTGGGAATATATTCGTTGTAAGACGAAAACGCCCACTAAGCAAGGGTTTTTGGATATTCAGTTTCTAAAGGGGTGTTAAGGGGGTATACCTGCATTTCATTGAATAACAATATCTCCAGATTGCTTTCATTGGGGGATTTGATACTCGGCATATAAACTCATCATTAAAAATAAGAAGATACGTGTCTGAGGGTTTTTCGATGTGGTGTATATTTTGAGGTGAAAGGGGTGAAAAGTGGGGATTGAAGGTTTCCTAACCGAGCGTGTATCTCTTAAACGACATAGGCGAGGAGTTTGGAACTCAGCGGAAAAAAATCAGCATAAAAAATAACAAAATAGGTGTTTGACCGTTTTTTCATAAATCCAATAAAAGGGGCCCATGGGGAGGGGTAAAAATATGGGGAGGGGGGAGAAAATGTAATATGTCTGAGTGTAAAGTTATACATTGCCTATGTTGTAGACAATAACACATTACATCTTTTTTGTCTCTTGCTATTTCATCATACGACGAATACTTAGGGAGTTATTAATGATTTTGTCCTTTTTGGCCGGAATTTTCTAAGTCCCAGGAATGGCATAAAAATTGATTCGAATGAAATTTCGAAAAATAGTTTTTTTTAATACTTTTATTATATTTTTCACGTCTTTTAGGGTCCGGAACCAATATGATATTTTGATGTTTTTTTTCGTCCCATGCATTTTTGGTTTCCACTAGGACCGATGCTTATCTATTATATAAAACTAAGTGTCCTGACTGACTGACTGACTCATCATCGCCCAGCCAAAACTATTAAAGCTAGAAACATGAAATTTTGGGAATATGTTCGTTGTAAGTCGAAAACGTCCACTAAGGAAGGGTTTTTGGATATTCAGTTTCAAAGGGGTGTTAAGGGGGTACACCTGCATTTCATTGAATAACATTATGACACGACTATGACGCGAGCGAAGCCGCGGGTACCTGCTAGTCTCTTATATAAAAACAAGTGTCCTGACTGACTGACTCATCATCGCCCAGCCAAAACTATTAAAGCTAGAAACATGAAATTTTGGGAATATATTCGTTGTAAGTCGAAAACGCCCACTAAGGAACGGTTTTTGGATATTCAGTTTCTAAAGGGGTGTTAAGGGGGTATACCTGCATTTCATTGAATAACAATATCTCCAGATTGCTTTCATTGGGGGATTTGATACTCGGCATATAAACTCATCATTAAAAATAAGAATATACGTGTCTGAGGGTTTTTCGATGTGGTGTATATTTTGAGGTGAAAGGGGTGAAAAGTGGGGATTGAAGGTTTCCTAACCGAGCGTGTATCTCTTAAACGACATAGGCGAGGAGTTTGGAACTCAGCGGAAAAAAATCAGCATAAAAAATAACAAAATAGGTGTTTGACCGTTTTTTCATAAATCCAATAAAAGGGGCCCATGGGGAGGGGTGAAAATATGGGGAGGGGGGAGAAAATGTAATATGTCTGAGTGTAAAGTTATACATTGCCTATGTTGTAGACAATAACACATTACATCTTTTTTGTCTCTTGCTATTTCATCATACGACGAATACTTAGGGAGTTATTAATGATTTTGTCCTTTTTGGCCGGAATTTTCTAAGTCCCAGGAATGGCATAAAAATTGATTCGAATGAAATTTCGAAAAATAGTTTTTTTTAATACTTTTATTATATTTTTCACGTCTTTTAGGGTCCGGAACCAATATGATATTTTGATGTTTTTTTTCATCCCATGCATTTTTGGTTTCCACTAGGACCGATGCTTATCTCTTACATAATAACAAGTGTCCTGACTGACTGACTGACTCATCATCGCCCAGCCAAAACTATTAAAGCTAGAAACATGAAATTTTGGGAATATATTCGTTGTAAGTCGAAAACGCCCACTAAGGAAGGGTTTTTGGATATTCAGTTTCTAAAGGGGTGTTAAGGGGGTATACCTGCATTTCATTGAATAACAATATCTCCAGATTGCTTTCATTGGGGGATTTGATACTCGGCATATAAACTCATCATTAAAAATAAGAAGATACGTGTCTGAGGGTTTTTCGATGTGGTGTATATTTTGAGGTGAAAGGGGTGAAAAGTGGGGATTGAAGGTTTCCTAACCGAGCGTGTATCTCTTAAACGACATAGGCGAGGAGTTTGGAACTCAGCGGAAAAAAATCAGCATAAAAAATAACAAAATAGGTGTTTGACCGTTTTTTCATAAATCCAATAAAAGGGGCCCATGGGGAGGGGTGAAAATATGGGGAGGGGGAGAAAATGTAATATGTCTGAGTGTAAAGTTATACATTGCCTATGTTGTAGACAATAACACATTACATCTTTTATGTCTCTTGCTATTTCATCATACGACGAATACTTAGGGAGTTATTAATGTTTTTGTCCTTTTTGGCCGGAATTTTCTAAGTCCCAGGAATGGCATAAAAATTGATTCGAATGAAATTTCGAAAAATAGTTTTTTTAATACTTTTATTATATTTTTCACGTCTTTTAGGGTCCGGAACCAATATGATATTTTGATGTTTTTTTTCGTCCCATGCATTTTTGGTTTCAGGTGATAGAATTATTTTCCACTAGGACCGATGCTTATCTCTTATATAAAAACAAGTGTCCTGACTGACTGACTGACTGACTGACTGACTGACTCATCATCGGCCAGCCAAAACTATTAAAGTTAGAAACATGAAATTTTGGGAATATGTTCGTTGTAAGTCGAAAACGCCCACTAAGGAAGGGTTTTTGGATATTCAGTTTCTAAAGGGGTGTTAAGGGGGTACACTTGCATTTCATTGAATAACAATATCTCCAGATTGCTTTCATTGGGGGATTTGATACTCGGCATATAAACTCATCATTAAAAATAAGAAGATACGTGTCTGAGGGTTTTTCGATGTGGTGTATATTTTGAGGTGAAAGGGGTGAAAAGTGGGGATTGAAGGTTTCCTAACCGAGCGTGTATCTCTTAAACGACATAGGCGAGGAGTTTGGAACTCAGCGGAAAAAAATCAGCATAAAAAATAACAAAATAGGTGTTTGACCGTTTTTTCATAAATCCAATAAAAGGGGCCCATGGGGAGGGGTGAAAATATGGGGAGGGGGGAGAAAATGTAATATGTCTGAGTGTAAAGTTATACATTGCCTATGTTGTAGACAATAACACATTACATCTTTTTTGTCTCTTGCTATTTCATCATACGACGAATACTTAGGGAGTTATTAATGATTTTGTCCTTTTTGGCCGGAATTTTCTAAGTCCCAGGAATGGCATAAAAATTGATTCGAATGAAATTTCGAAAAATAGTTTTTTTTAATACTTTTATTATATTTTTCACGTCTTTTAGGGTCCGGAACCAATATGATATTTTGATGTTTTTTTCGTCCCATGCATTTTTGGTTTCCACTAGGACCGATGCTTATCTCTTATATAAAAACAAGTGTCCTGACTGACTGACTGACTCATCATCGCCCAGCCAAAACTATTAAAGCTAGAAACATGAAATATTGGGAATATATTCGTTGTAAGTCGAAAACGCCCACTAAGGAAGGGTTTTTGGATATTCAGTTTCTAAAGGGGTGTTAAGGGGGTATACCTGCATTTCATTGAATAACAATATCTCCAGATTGCTTTCATTGGGGGATTTGATACTCGGCATATAAACTCATCATTAAAAATAAGAATATACGTGTCTGAGGGTTTTTCGATGTGGTGTATATTTTGAGGTGAAAGGGGTGAAAAGTGGGGATTGAAGGTTTCCTAACCGAGCGTGTATCTCTTAAACGACATAGGCGAGGAGTTTGGAACTCAGCGGAAAAAAATCAGCATAAAAATAACAAAATAGGTGTTTGACCGTTTTTTCATAAATCCAATAAAAGGGGCCCATGGGGAGGGGTGAAAATATGGGGAGGGGGGAGAAAATGTAATATGTCTGAGTGTAAAGTTATACATTGCCTATGTTGTAGACAATAACACATTACATCTTTTTTGTCTCTTGCTATTTCATCATACGACGAATACTTAGGGAGTTATTAATGATTTTGTCCTTTTTGGCCGGAATTTTCTAAGTCCCAGGAATGGCATAAAAATTGATTCGAATGAAATTTCGAAAAATAGTTTTTTTTAATACTTTTATTATATTTTTCACGTCTTTTAGGGTCCGGAACCAATATGATATTTTGATGTTTTTTTTCGTCCCATGCATTTTTGGTTTCAGGTGATAGAATTATTTTCCACTAGGACCGATGCTTATCTACTATTAGGTCTCTTATATAAAAATAATGGCCTGTTTGCCATCTCTTGATGAATACAGTACATTTGCATTTGTCAGTTGGCACAGGCTAGAGTAAAAGGTGGCTTTTCACCGATGTCTCAGTCTCACTCATGGCTGTGATTATATGGAAGCTACTGAGGTATGGGTGGGGCTTAGTAATGGCATTCAGGGCACAGTCAGTGCCTGTGAATGCTGTGAAAGGTTCTACTCATAGGGTTAGGACTACTGTTCTGACTCAGTGAGGAAAGCAATGGCAAACTACCTCACTCCTCTTCTTGCCTAGAACGCCTCAATATAGCGCTGCCTTGGGTTTTTGTGGGTATCTACTCACATAACGTAACGGCGGTGCTTTTGAGGATCCAACCAGCCTTCGGGCTGACTACCTAACAGACAGACAGACATATAAAAACAAGTGTCCTGACTGACTGACTGACTCATCATCGCCCAGCCAAAACTATTAAAGCTAGAAACATGAAATTTTGGGAATATATTCGTTGTAAGACGAAAACGCCCACTAAGCAAGGGTTTTTGGATATTCAGTTTCTAAAGGGGTGTTAAGGGGGTATACCTGCATTTCATTGAATAACAATATCTCCAGATTGCTTTCATTGGGGGATTTGATACTCGGCATATAAACTCATCATTAAAAATAAGAAGATACGTGTCTGAGGGTTTTTCGATGTGGTGTATATTTTGAGGTGAAAGGGGTGAAAAGTGGGGATTGAAGGTTTCCTAACCGAGCGTGTATCTCTTAAACGACATAGGCGAGGAGTTTGGAACTCAGCGGAAAAAAATCAGCATAAAAAATAACAAAATAGGTGTTTGACCGTTTTTTCATAAATCCAATAAAAGGGGCCCATGGGGAGGGGTAAAAATATGGGGAGGGGGGAGAAAATGTAATATGTCTGAGTGTAAAGTTATACATTGCCTATGTTGTAGACAATAACACATTACATCTTTTTTGTCTCTTGCTATTTCATCATACGACGAATACTTAGGGAGTTATTAATGATTTTGTCCTTTTTGGCCGGAATTTTCTAAGTCCCAGGAATGGCATAAAAATTGATTCGAATGAAATTTCGAAAAATAGTTTTTTTTAATACTTTTATTATATTTTTCACGTCTTTTAGGGTCCGGAACCAATATGATATTTTGATGTTTTTTTTCGTCCCATGCATTTTTGGTTTCCACTAGGACCGATGCTTATCTATTATATAAAACTAAGTGTCCTGACTGACTGACTGACTCATCATCGCCCAGCCAAAACTATTAAAGCTAGAAACATGAAATTTTGGGAATATGTTCGTTGTAAGTCGAAAACGTCCACTAAGGAAGGGTTTTTGGATATTCAGTTTCTAAAGGGGTGTTAAGGGGGTACACCTGCATTTCATTGAATAACATTATGACACGACTATGACGCGAGCGAAGCCGCGGGTACCTGCTAGTCTCTTATATAAAAACAAGTGTCCTGACTGACTGACTCATCATCGCCCAGCCAAAACTATTAAAGCTAGAAACATGAAATTTTGGGAATATATTCGTTGTAAGTCGAAAACGCCCACTAAGGAACGGTTTTTGGATATTCAGTTTCTAAAGGGGTGTTAAGGGGGTATACCTGCATTTCATTGAATAACAATATCTCCAGATTGCTTTCATTGGGGGATTTGATACTCGGCATATAAACTCATCATTAAAAATAAGAATATACGTGTCTGAGGGTTTTTCGATGTGGTGTATATTTTGAGGTGAAAGGGGTGAAAAGTGGGGATTGAAGGTTTCCTAACCGAGCGTGTATCTCTTAAACGACATAGGCGAGGAGTTTGGAACTCAGCGGAAAAAAATCAGCATAAAAAATAACAAAATAGGTGTTTGACCGTTTTTTCATAAATCCAATAAAAGGGGCCCATGGGGAGGGGTGAAAATATGGGGAGGGGGGAGAAAATGTAATATGTCTGAGTGTAAAGTTATACATTGCCTATGTTGTAGACAATAACACATTACATCTTTTTTGTCTCTTGCTATTTCATCATACGACGAATACTTAGGGAGTTATTAATGATTTTGTCCTTTTTGGCCGGAATTTTCTAAGTCCCAGGAATGGCATAAAAATTGATTCGAATGAAATTTCGAAAAATAGTTTTTTTTAATACTTTTATTATATTTTTCACGTCTTTTAGGGTCCGGAACCAATATGATATTTTGATGTTTTTTTTCATCCCATGCATTTTTGGTTTCCACTAGGACCGATGCTTATCTCTTACATAATAACAAGTGTCCTGACTGACTGACTGACTCATCATCGCCCAGCCAAAACTATTAAAGCTAGAAACATGAAATTTTGGGAATATATTCGTTGTAAGTCGAAAACGCCCACTAAGGAAGGGTTTTTGGATATTCAGTTTCTAAAGGGGTGTTAAGGGGGTATACCTGCATTTCATTGAATAACAATATCTCCAGATTGCTTTCATTGGGGGATTTGATACTCGGCATATAAACTCATCATTAAAAATAAGAAGATACGTGTCTGAGGGTTTTTCGATGTGGTGTATATTTTGAGGTGAAAGGGGTGAAAAGTGGGGATTGAAGGTTTCCTAACCGAGCGTGTATCTCTTAAACGACATAGGCGAGGAGTTTGGAACTCAGCGGAAAAAAATCAGCATAAAAAATAACAAAATAGGTGTTTGACCGTTTTTTCATAAATCCAATAAAAGGGGCCCATGGGGAGGGGTGAAAATATGGGGAGGGGGAGAAAATGTAATATGTCTGAGTGTAAAGTTATACATTGCCTATGTTGTAGGCAATAACACATTACATCTTTTTTGTCTCTTGCTATTTCATCATACGACGAATACTTAGGGAGTTATTAATGATTTTGTCCTTTTTGGCCGGAATTTTCTAAGTCCCAGGAATGGCATAAAAATTGATTCGAATGAAATTTCGAAAAATAGTTTTTTTTAATACTTTTATTATATTTTTCACGTCTTTTAGGGTCCGGAACCAATATGATATTTTGATGTTTTTTTTCGTCCCATGCATTTTTGGTTTCCACTAGGACCGATGCTTATCTATTATATAAAACTAAGTGTCCTGACTGACTGACTGACTCATCATCGCCCAGCCAAAACTATTAAAGCTAGAAACATGAAATTTTGGGAATATGTTCGTTGTAAGTCGAAAACGTCCACTAAGGAAGGGTTTTTGGATATTCAGTTTCTAAAGGGGTGTTAAGGGGGTACACCTGCATTTCATTGAATAACATTATGACACGACTATGACGCGAGCGAAGCCGCGGGTACCTGCTAGTCTCTTATATAAAAACAAGTGTCCTGACTGACTGACTCATCATCGCCCAGCCAAAACTATTAAAGCTAGAAACATGAAATTTTGGGAATATATTCGTTGTAAGTCGAAAACGCCCACTAAGGAACGGTTTTTGGATATTCAGTTTCTAAAGGGGTGTTAAGGGGGTATACCTGCATTTCATTGAATAACAATATCTCCAGATTGCTTTCATTGGGGGATTTGATACTCGGCATATAAACTCATCATTAAAAATAAGAATATACGTGTCTGAGGGTTTTTCGATGTGGTGTATATTTTGAGGTGAAAGGGGTGAAAAGTGGGGATTGAAGGTTTCCTAACCGAGCGTGTATCTCTTAAACGACATAGGCGAGGAGTTACGAACTCAGCGGAAAAAAATCAGCATAAAAAATAACAAAATAGGTGTTTGACCGTTTTTTCATAAATCCAATAAAAGGGGCCCATGGGGAGGGGTGAAAATATGGGGAGGGGGGAGAAAATGTAATATGTCTGAGTGTAAAGTTATACATTGCCTATGTTGTAGACAATAACACATTACATCTTTTTTGTCTCTTGCTATTTCATCATACGACGAATACTTAGGGAGTTATTAATGATTTTGTCCTTTTTGGCCGGAATTTTCTAAGTCCCAGGAATGGCATAAAAATTGATTCGAATGAAATTTCGAAAAATAGTTTTTTTTAATACTTTTATTATATTTTTCACGTCTTTTAGGGTCCGGAACCAATATGATATTTTGATGTTTTTTTTCATCGCATGCATTTTTGGTTTCCACTAGGACCGATGCTTATCTCTTACATAATAACAAGTGTCCTGACTGACTGACTGACTCATCATCGCTCAGCCAAAACTATTAAAGCTAGAAACATGAAATTTTGGGAATATATTCGTTGTAAGTCGAAAACGCCCACTAAGGAAGGGTTTTTGGATATTCAGTTTCTAAAGGGGTGTTAAGGGGGTATACCTGCATTTCATTGAATAACAATATCTCCAGATTGCTTTCATTGGGGGATTTGATACTCGGCATATAAACTCATCATTAAAAATAAGAAGATACGTGTCTGAGGGTTTTTCGATGTGGTGTATATTTTGAGGTGAAAGGGGTGAAAAGTGGGGATTGAAGGTTTCCTAACCGAGCGTGTATCTCTTAAACGACATAGGCGAGGAGTTTGGAACTCAGCGGAAAAAAATCAGCATAAAAATAACAAAATAGGTGTTTGACCGTTTTTTCATAAATCCAATAAAAGGGGCCCATGGGGAGGGGTGAAAATATGGGGAGGGGGAGAAAATGTAATATGTCTGAGTGTAAAGTTATACATTGCCTATGTTGTAGACAATAACACATTACATCTTTTTTGTCTCTTGCTATTTCATCATACGACGAATACTTAGGGAGTTATTAATGATTTTGTCCTTTTTGGCCGGAATTTTCTAAGTCCCAGGAATGGCATAAAAATTGATTCGAATGAAATTTCGAAAAATAGTTTTTTTTAATACTTTTATTATATTTTTCACGTCTTTTAGGGTCCGGAACCAATATGATATTTTGATGTTTTTTTTCGTCCCATGCATTTTTGGTTTCAGGTGATAGAATTATTTTCCACTAGGACCGATGCTTATCTCTTATATAAAAACAAGTGTCCTGACTGACTGACTGACTGACTGACTGACTGACTGACTCATCATCGGCCAGCCAAAACTATTAAAGTTAGAAACATGAAATTTTGGGAATATGTTCGTTGTAAGTCGAAAACGCCCACTAAGGAAGGGTTTTTGGATATTCAGTTTCTAAAGGGGTGTTAAGGGGGTACACTTGCATTTCATTGAATAACAATATCTCCAGATTGCTTTCATTGGGGGATTTGATACTCGGCATATAAACTCATCATTAAAAATAAGAAGATACGTGTCTGAGGGTTTTTCGATGTGGTGTATATTTTGAGGTGAAAGGGGTGAAAAGTGGGGATTGAAGGTTTTCTAACCGAGCGTGTATCTCTTAAACGACATAGGCGAGGAGTTTGGAACTCAGCGGAAAAAAATCAGCATAAAAAATAACAAAATAGGTGTTTGACCGTTTTTTCATAAATCCAATAAAAGGGGCCCATGGGGAGGGGTGAAAATATGGGGAGGGGGGAGAAAATGTAATATGTCTGAGTGTAAAGTTATACATTGCCTATGTTGTAGACAATAACACATTACATCTTTTTTGTCTCTTGCTATTTCATCATACGACGAATACTTAGGGAGTTATTAATGATTTTGTCCTTTTTGGCCGGAATTTTCTAAGTCCCAGGAATGGCATAAAAATTGATTCGAATGAAATTTCGAAAAATAGTTTTTTTTAATACTTTTATTATATTTTTCACGTCTTTTAGGGTCCGGAACCAATATGATATTTTGATGTTTTTTTTCATCCCATGCATTTTTGGTTTCCACTAGGACCGATGCTTATCTCTTACATAATAACAAGTGTCCTGACTGACTGACTGACTCATCATCGCCCAGCCAAAACTATTAAAGCTAGAAACATGAAATTTTGGGAATATATTCGTTGTAAGTCGAAAACGCCCACTAAGGAAGGGTTTTTGGATATTCAGTTTCTAAAGGGGTGTTAAGGGGGTATACCTGCATTTCATTGAATAACAATATCTCCAGATTGCTTTCATTGGGGGATTTGATACTCGGCATATAAACTCATCATTAAAAATAAGAAGATACGTGTCTGAGGGTTTTTCGATGTGGTGTATATTTTGAGGTGAAAGGGGTGAAAAGTGGGGATTGAAGGTTTCCTAACCGAGCGTGTATCTCTTAAACGACATAGGCGAGGAGTTTGGAACTCAGCGGAAAAAAATCAGCATAAAAAATAACAAAATAGGTGTTTGACCGTTTTTTCATAAATCCAATAAAAGGGGCCCATGGGGAGGGGTGAAAATATGGGGAGGGGGAGAAAATGTAATATGTCTGAGTGTAAAGTTATACATTGCCTATGTTGTAGGCAATAACACATTACATCTTTTTTGTCTCTTGCTATTTCATCATACGACGAATACTTAGGGAGTTATTAATGATTTTGTCCTTTTTGGCCGGAATTTTCTAAGTCCCAGGAATGGCATAAAAATTGATTCGAATGAAATTTCGAAAAATAGTTTTTTTTAATACTTTTATTATATTTTTCACGTCTTTTAGGGTCCGGAACCAATATGATATTTTGATGTTTTTTTTCGTCCCATGCATTTTTGGTTTCCACTAGGACCGATGCTTATCTATTATATAAAACTAAGTGTCCTGACTGACTGACTGACTCATCATCGCCCAGCCAAAACTATTAAAGCTAGAAACATGAAATTTTGGGAATATGTTCGTTGTAAGTCGAAAACGTCCACTAAGGAAGGGTTTTTGGATATTCAGTTTCTAAAGGGGTGTTAAGGGGGTACACCTGCATTTCATTGAATAACATTATGACACGACTATGACGCGAGCGAAGCCGCGGGTACCTGCTAGTCTCTTATATAAAAACAAGTGTCCTGACTGACTGACTCATCATCGCCCAGCCAAAACTATTAAAGCTAGAAACATGAAATTTTGGGAATATATTCGTTGTAAGTCGAAAACGCCCACTAAGGAACGGTTTTTGGATATTCAGTTTCTAAAGGGGTGTTAAGGGGGTATACCTGCATTTCATTGAATAACAATATCTCCAGATTGCTTTCATTGGGGGATTTGATACTCGGCATATAAACTCATCATTAAAAATAAGAATATACGTGTCTGAGGGTTTTTCGATGTGGTGTATATTTTGAGGTGAAAGGGGTGAAAAGTGGGGATTGAAGGTTTCCTAACCGAGCGTGTATCTCTTAAACGACATAGGCGAGGAGTTACGAACTCAGCGGAAAAAAATCAGCATAAAAAATAACAAAATAGGTGTTTGACCGTTTTTTCATAAATCCAATAAAAGGGGCCCATGGGGAGGGGTGAAAATATGGGGAGGGGGGAGAAAATGTAATATGTCTGAGTGTAAAGTTATACATTGCCTATGTTGTAGACAATAACACATTACATCTTTTTTGTCTCTTGCTATTTCATCATACGACGAATACTTAGGGAGTTATTAATGATTTTGTCCTTTTTGGCCGGAATTTTCTAAGTCCCAGGAATGGCATAAAAATTGATTCGAATGAAATTTCGAAAAATAGTTTTTTTTAATACTTTTATTATATTTTTCACGTCTTTTAGGGTCCGGAACCAATATGATATTTTGATGTTTTTTTTCATCGCATGCATTTTTGGTTTCCACTAGGACCGATGCTTATCTCTTACATAATAACAAGTGTCCTGACTGACTGACTGACTCATCATCGCTCAGCCAAAACTATTAAAGCTAGAAACATGAAATTTTGGGAATATATTCGTTGTAAGTCGAAAACGCCCACTAAGGAAGGGTTTTTGGATATTCAGTTTCTAAAGGGGTGTTAAGGGGGTATACCTGCATTTCATTGAATAACAATATCTCCAGATTGCTTTCATTGGGGGATTTGATACTCGGCATATAAACTCATCATTAAAAATAAGAAGATACGTGTCTGAGGGTTTTTCGATGTGGTGTATATTTTGAGGTGAAAGGGGTGAAAAGTGGGGATTGAAGGTTTCCTAACCGAGCGTGTATCTCTTAAACGACATAGGCGAGGAGTTTGGAACTCAGCGGAAAAAAATCAGCATAAAAATAACAAAATAGGTGTTTGACCGTTTTTTCATAAATCCAATAAAAGGGGCCCATGGGGAGGGGTGAAAATATGGGGAGGGGGAGAAAATGTAATATGTCTGAGTGTAAAGTTATACATTGCCTATGTTGTAGACAATAACACATTACATCTTTTTTGTCTCTTGCTATTTCATCATACGACGAATACTTAGGGAGTTATTAATGATTTTGTCCTTTTTGGCCGGAATTTTCTAAGTCCCAGGAATGGCATAAAAATTGATTCGAATGAAATTTCGAAAAATAGTTTTTTTTAATACTTTTATTATATTTTTCACGTCTTTTAGGGTCCGGAACCAATATGATATTTTGATGTTTTTTTTCGTCCCATGCATTTTTGGTTTCAGGTGATAGAATTATTTTCCACTAGGACCGATGCTTATCTCTTATATAAAAACAAGTGTCCTGACTGACTGACTGACTGACTGACTGACTGACTCATCATCGGCCAGCCAAAACTATTAAAGTTAGAAACATGAAATTTTGGGAATATGTTCGTTGTAAGTCGAAAACGCCCACTAAGGAAGGGTTTTTGGATATTCAGTTTCTAAAGGGGTGTTAAGGGGGTACACTTGCATTTCATTGAATAACAATATCTCCAGATTGCTTTCATTGGGGGATTTGATACTCGGCATATAAACTCATCATTAAAAATAAGAAGATACGTGTCTGAGGGTTTTTCGATGTGGTGTATATTTTGAGGTGAAAGGGGTGAAAAGTGGGGATTGAAGGTTTTCTAACCGAGCGTGTATCTCTTAAACGACATAGGCGAGGAGTTTGGAACTCAGCGGAAAAAAATCAGCATAAAAAATAACAAAATAGGTGTTTGACCGTTTTTTCATAAATCCAATAAAAGGGGCCCATGGGGAGGGGTGAAAATATGGGGAGGGGGGAGAAAATGTAATATGTCTGAGTGTAAAGTTATACATTGCCTATGTTGTAGACAATAACACATTACATCTTTTTTGTCTCTTGCTATTTCATCATACGACGAATACTTAGGGAGTTATTAATGATTTTGTCCTTTTTGGCCGGAATTTTCTAAGTCCCAGGAATGGCATAAAAATTGATTCGAATGAAATTTCGAAAAATAGTTTTTTTTAATACTTTTATTATATTTTTCACGTCTTTTAGGGTCCGGAACCAATATGATATTTTGATGTTTTTTTTCATCCCATGCATTTTTGGTTTCCACTAGGACCGATGCTTATCTCTTATATAAAAACAAGTGTCCTGACTGACTGACTGACTCATCATCGCCCAGCCAAAACTATTAAAGCTAGAAACATGAAATTTTGGGAATATATTCGTTGTAAGTCGAAAACGCCCACTAAGGAAGGGTTTTTGGATATTCAGTTTCTAAAGGGGTGTTAAGGGGGTATACCTGCATTTCATTGAATAACAATATCTCCAGATTGCTTTCATTGGGGGATTTGATACTCGGCATATAAACTCATCATTAAAAATAAGAAGATACGTGTCTGAGGGTTTTTCGATGTGGTGTATATTTTGAGGTGAAAGGGGTGAAAAGTGGGGATTGAAGGTTTCCTAACCGAGCGTGTATCTCTTAAACGACATAGGCGAGGAGTTTGGAACTCAGCGGAAAAAAATCAGCATAAAAAATAACAAAATAGGTGTTTGACCGTTTTTTCATAAATCCAATAAAAGGGGCCCATGGGGAGGGGTGAAAATATGGGGATGGGGGAGAAAATGTAATATGTCTGAGTGTAAAGTTATACATTGCCTATGTTGTAGACAATAACACATTACATCTTTTTTGTCTCTTGCTATTTCATCATACGACGAATACTTAGGGTGTTATTAATGATTTTGTCCTTTTTGGCCGGAATTTTCTAAGTCCCAGGAATGGCATAAAAATTGATTCGAATGAAATTTCGAAAAATAGTTTTTTTTAATACTTTTATTATATTTTTCACGTCTTTTAGGGTCCGGAACCAATATGATATTTTGATGTTTTTTTTCGTCCCATGCATTTTTGGTTTCAGGTGATAGAATTATTTTCCACTAGGACCGATGCTTATCTCTTATATAAAAACAAGTGTCCTGACTGACTGACTGACTGACTGACTGACTGACTCATCATCGGCCAGCCAAAACTATTAAAGTTAGAAACATGAAATTTTGGGAATATGTTCGTTGTAAGTCGAAAACGCCCACTAAGGAAGGGTTTTTGGATATTCAGTTTCTAAAGGGGTGTTAAGGGGGTACACTTGCATTTCATTGAATAACAATATCTCCAGATTGCTTTCATTGGGGGATTTGATACTCGGCATATAAACTCATCATTAAAAATAAGAAGATACGTGTCTGAGGGTTTTTCGATGTGGTGTATATTTTGAGGTGAAAGGGGTGAAAAGTGGGGATTGAAGGTTTCCTAACCGAGCGTGTATCTCTTAAACGACATAGGCGAGGAGTTTGGAACTCAGCGGAAAAAAATCAGCATAAAAAATAACAAAATAGGTGTTTGACCGTTTTTTCATAAATCCAATAAAAGGGGCCCATGGGGAGGGGTGAAAATATGGGGAGGGGGGAGAAAATGTAATATGTCTGAGTGTAAAGTTATACATTGCCTATGTTGTAGACAATAACACATTACATCTTTTTTGTCTCTTGCTATTTCATCATACGACGAATACTTAGGGAGTTATTAATGATTTTGTCCTTTTTGGCCGGAATTTTCTAAGTCCCAGGAATGGCATAAAAATTGATTCGAATGAAATTTCGAAAAATAGTTTTTTTTAATACTTTTATTATATTTTTCACGTCTTTTAGGGTCCGGAACCAATATGATATTTTGATGTTTTTTTTCGTCCCATGCATTTTTGGTTTCCACTAGGACCGATGCTTATCTCTTATATAAAAACAAGTGTCCTGACTGACTGACTGACTCATCATCGCCCAGCCAAAACTATTAAAGCTAGAAACATGAAATTTTGGGAATATATTCGTTGTAAGTCGAAAACGCCCACTAAGGAATGGTTTTTGGATATTCAGTTTCTAAAGGGGTGTTAAGGGGGTATACCTGCATTTTATTGAATAGCAATATCTCCAGATTGCTTTCATTGGGGGATTTGATACTCGGCATATAAACTCATCATTAAAAATAAGAAGATACGTGTCTGAGGGTTTTTCGATGTGGTGTATATTTTGAGGTGAAAGGGGTGAAAAGTGGGGATTGAAGGTTTCCTAACCGAGCGTGTATCTCTTAAACGACATAGGCGAGGAGTTTGGAACTCAGCGGAAAAAAATCAGCATAAAAAATAACAAAATAGGTGTTTGACCGTTTTTTCATAAATCCAATAAAAGGGGCCCATGGGGAGGGGTGAAAATATGGGGAGGGGGGAGAAAATGTAATATGTCTGAGTGTAAAGTTATACATTGCCTATGTTGTAGACAATAACACATTACATCTTTTTTGTCTCTTGCTATTTCATCATACGACGAATACTTAGGGAGTTATTAATGATTTTGTCCTTTTTGGCCGGAATTTTCTAAGTCCCAGGAATGGCATAAAAATTGATTCGAATGAAATTTCGAAAAATAGTTTTTTTTAATACTTTTATTATATTTTTCACGTCTTTTAGGGTCCGGAACCAATATGATATTTTGATGTTTTTTTTCGTCCCATGCATTTTTGGTTTCAGGTGATAGAATTATTTTCCACTAGGACCGATGCTTATCTCTTATATAAAAACAAGTGTCCTGACTGACTGACTGACTGACTGACTGACTGACTCATCATCGGCCAGCCAAAACTATTAAAGTTAGAAACATGAAATTTTGGGAATATGTTCGTTGTAAGTCGAAAACGCCCACTAAGGAAGGGTTTTTGGATATTCAGTTTCTAAAGGGGTGTTAAGGGGGTACACTTGCATTTCATTGAATAACAATATCTCCAGATTGCTTTCATTGGGGGATTTGATACTCGGCATATAAACTCATCATTAAAAATAAGAAGATACGTGTCTGAGGGTTTTTCGATGTGGTGTATATTTTGAGGTGAAAGGGGTGAAAAGTGGGGATTGAAGGTTTCCTAACCGAGCGTGTATCTCTTAAACGACATAGGCGAGGAGTTTGGAACTCAGCGGAAAAAAATCAGCATAAAAAATAACAAAATAGGTGTTTGACCGTTTTTTCATAAATCCAATAAAAGGGGCCCATGGGGAGGGGTGAAAATATGGGGAGGGGGGAGAAAATGTAATATGTCTGAGTGTAAAGTTATACATTGCCTATGTTGTAGACAATAACACATTACATCTTTTTTGTCTCTTGCTATTTCATCATACGACGAATACTTAGGGAGTTATTAATGATTTTGTCCTTTTTGGCCGGAATTTTCTAAGTCCCAGGAATGGCATAAAAATTGATTCGAATGAAATTTCGAAAAATAGTTTTTTTTAATACTTTTATTATATTTTTCACGTCTTTTAGGGTCCGGAACCAATATGATATTTTGATGTTTTTTTTCGTCCCATGCATTTTTCGTTTCAGGTGATAGAATTATTTTCCACTAGGACCGATGCTTATCTCTTATATAAAAACAAGTGTCCTGACTGACTGACTGACTGACTGACTGACTGACTCATCATCGGCCAGCCAAAACTATTAAAGTTAGAAACATGAAATTTTGGGAATATGTTCGTTGTAAGTCGAAAACGCCCACTAAGGAAGGGTTTTTGGATATTCAGTTTCTAAAGGGGTGTTAAGGGGGTACACCTGCATTTCATTGAATAACAATATGACACGACTATGACGCGAGCGAAGCCGCGGGTACCTGCTAGTCTCTTATATGAAAACAAGTGTCCTGACTGACTGACTGACTCATCATCGCCCAGCCAAAACTATTAAAGCTAGAAACATGAAATTTTGGGAATATATTCGTTGTAAGACGAAAACGCCCACTAAGCAAGGGTTTTTGGATATTCAGTTTCTAAAGGGGTGTTAAGGGGGTATACCTGCATTTCATTGAATAACAATATCTCCAGATTGCTTTCATTGGGGGATTTGATACTCGGCATATAAACTCATCATTAAAAATAAGAAGATACGTGTCTGAGGGTTTTTCGATGTGGTGTATATTTTGAGGTGAAAGGGGTGAAAAGTGGGGATTGAAGGTTTCCTAACCGAGCGTGTATCCCTTAAACGACATAGGCGAGGAGTTTGGAACTCAGCGGAAAAAAATCAGCATAAAAAATAACAAAATAGGTGTTTGACCGTTTTTTCATAAATCCAATAAAAGGGGCCCATGGGGAGGGGTGAAAATATGGGGAGGGGGGAGAAAATGTAATATGTCTGAGTGTAAAGTTATACATTGCCTATGTTGTAGACAATAACACATTACATCTTTTTTGTCTCTTGCTATTTCATCATACGACGAATACTTAGGGAGTTATTAATGATTTTGTCCTTTTTGGCCGGAATTTTCTAAGTCCCAGGAATGGCATAAAAATTGATTCGAATGAAATTTCGAAAAATAGTTTTTTTAATACTTTTATTATATTTTTCACGTCTTTTAGGGTCCGGAACCAATATGATATTTTGATGTTTTTTTTCGTCCCATGCATTTTTGGTTTCCACTAGGACCGATGCTTATCTCTTAAATAAAAACAAGTGTCCTGACTGACTGACTGACTCATCATCGCCCAGCCAAAACTATTAAAGCTAGAAACATGAAATATTGGGAATATATTCGTTGTAAGTCGAAAACGCCCACTAAGGAAGGGTTTTTGGATATTCAGTTTCTAAAGGGGTGTTAAGGGGGTATACCTGCATTTCATTGAATAACAATATCTCCAGATTGCTTTCATTGGGGGATTTGATACTCGGCATATAAACTCATCATTAAAAATAAGAATATACGTGTCTGAGGGTTTTTCGATGTGGTGTATATTTTGAGGTGAAAGGGGTGAAAAGTGGGGATTGAAGGTTTCCTAACCGAGCGTGTATCTCTTAGACGACATAGGCGAGGAGTTTGGAACTCAGCGGAAAAAAATCAGCATAAAAATAACAAAATAGGTGTTTGACCGTTTTTTCATAAATCCAATAAAAGGGGCCCATGGGGAGGGGTGAAAATATGGGGAGGGGGGAGAAAATGTAATATGTCTGAGTGTAAAGTTATACATTGCCTATGTTGTAGACAATAACACATTACATCTTTTTTGTCTCTTGCTATTTCATCATACGACGAATACTTAGGGAGTTATTAATGATTTTGTCCTTTTTGGCCGGAATTTTCTAAGTCCCAGGAATGGCATGAAAATTGATTCGAATGAAATTTCGAAAAATTGTTTTTTTTAATACTTTTATTATATTTTTCACGTCTTTTAGGGTCCGGAACCAATATGATATTTTGATGTTTTTTTTCGTCCCATGCATTTTTGGTTTCAGGTGATAGAATTATTTTCCACTAGGACCGATGCTTATCTATTATATAAAACTAAGTGTCCTGACTGACTGACTGACTCATCATCGCCCAGCCAGAACTATTAAAGCTAGAAACATGAAATTTTGGGAATATGTTCGTTGTAAGTCGAAAACGTCCACTAAGGAAGGGTTTTTGGATATTCAGTTTCTAAAGGGGTGTTAAGGGGGTACACCTGCATTTCATTGAATAACAATATGACACGACTATGACGCGAGCGAAGCCGCGGGTACCTGCTAGTCTCTTATATAAAAACAAGTGTCCTGACTGACTGACTGACTCATCATCGCCCAGCCAAAACTATTAAAGCTAGAAACATGAAATTTTGGGAATATATTCGTTGTAAGACGAAAACGCCCACTAAGCAAGGGTTTTTGGATATTCAGTTTCTAAAGGGGTGTTAAGGGGGTATACCTGCATTTCATTGAATAACAATATCTCCAGATTGCTTTCATTGGGGGATTTGATACTCGGCATATAAACTCATCATTAAAAATAAGAAGATACGTGTCTGAGGGTTTTTCGATGTGGTGTATATTTTGAGGTGAAAGGGGTGAAAAGTGGGGATTGAAGGTTTCCTAACCGAGCGTGTATCTCTTAAACGACATAGGCGAGGAGTTTGGAACTCAGCGGAAAAAAATCAGCATAAAAATAACAAAATAGGTGTTTGACCGTTTTTTCATAAATCCAATAAAAGGGGCCCATGGGGAGGGGTGAAAATATGGGGAGGGGGGAGAAAATGTAATATGTCTGAGTGTAAAGTTATACATTGCCTATGTTGTAGACAATAACACATTACATCTTTTTTGTCTCTTGCTATTTCATCATACGACGAATACTTAGGGAGTTATTAATGATTTTGTCCTTTTTGGCCGGAATTTTCTAAGTCCCAGGAATGGCATAAAAATTGATTCGAATGAAATTTCGAAAAATAGTTTTTTTTAATACTTTTATTATATTTTTCACGTCTTTTAGGGTCCGGAACCAATATGATATTTTGATGTTTTTTTTCGTCCCATGCATTTTTGGTTTCCACTAGGACCGATGCTTATCTCTTATATAAAAACAAGTGTCCTGACTGACTGACTGACTCATCATCGCCCAGCCAAAACTATTAAAGCTAGAAACATGAAATTTTGGGAATATATTCGTTGTAAGTCGAAAACGCCCACTAAGGAAGGGTTTTTGGATATTCAGTTTCTAAAGGGGTGTTAAGGGGGTATACCTGCATTTTATTGAATAGCAATATCTCCAGATTGCTTTCATTGGGGGATTTGATACTCGGCATATAAACTCATCATTAAAAATAAGAAGATACGTGTCTAAGGGTTTTTCGATGTGGTGTATATTTTGAGATGAAAGGGGTGAAAAGTGGGGATTGAAGGTTTCCTAACCGAGCGTGTATCTCTTAAACGACATAGGCGAGGAGTTTGGAACTCAGCGGAAAAAAATCAGCATAAAAATAACAAAATAGGTGTTTGACCGTTTTTTCATAAATCCAATAAAAGGGGCCCATGGGGAGGGGTGAAAATATGGGGAGGGGGGAGAAAATGTAATATGTCTGAGTGTAAAGTTATACATTGCCTATGTTGTAGACAATAACACATTACATCTTTTTTGTCTCTTGCTATTTCATCATACGACGAATACTTAGGGAGTTATTAATGATTTTGTCCTTTTTGGCCGGAATTTTCTAAGTCCCAGGAATGGCATAAAAATTGATTCGAATGAAATTTCGAAAAATAGTTTTTTTTAATACTTTTATTATATTTTTCACGTCTTTTAGGGTCCGGAACCAATATGATATTTTGATGTTTTTTTTCGTCCCATGCATTTTTGGTTTCCACTAGGACCGATGCTTATCTATTATATAAAACTAAGTGTCCTGACTGACTGACTGACTCATCATCGCCCAGCCAAAACTATTAAAGCTAGAAACATGAAATTTTGGGAATATGTTCGTTGTAAGTCGAAAACGTCCACTAAGGAAGGGTTTTTGGATATTCAGTTTCTAAAGGGGTGTTAAGGGGGTACACCTGCATTTCATTGAATAACAATATGACACGACTATGACGCGAGCGAAGCCGCGGGTACCTGCTAGTAAAGTCATAAAATATACTCATGAAGGAATGGCAAGGCAGATAGTTTCTATGGCAACATAGCTCAAGTCGAGACACGGCCGACTGGATTCGAGTTGCGCTCTGCACTACCGGTATAGAAAATGAGGATCTTTACTTGAAATCCCGTTAGTTACTCAGCTGCTCACACAGCACTGTCAACCGAGTTCAGCATAACAAAGACTTGACACTATCTACTAGATATTTGTCAAATACCACTCACTCACTCACTCACTCATTCATTCATCACGAAATCTTAGAAACCACCGAACGTATTGGAATGAAATTTGGTATGCAGCTTCCACAAGGGCCGCAAACGCCCACTAAGAAAGGATTTTTGGTTATGCAGGTTCTAAAGGGGTGTTAATGGGGTAGACCTGCATTTCATTGAATAGCAATATCTCCCGATTGGTTTCATTGGGGATGTGATACTCGGCATATAAACTCATCATTAAAAATGAGAAGATACGTGTCTGAGGGTTTTTCGATGTGCTGTATATTATGAGGTGAAAGGGGTGAAAGGGGTGAAAAGTAGGGGTTGAAAGATTCCTAACGGAGAGTGTATCTCTTAAACGACATAGGCGAGGTGTTTGAAACTCAGCGGAAAAAACAGCATAATAAATAAGTATATAGGTGTTTGACCGTTTTATCATTAATCCAATTTTAGGGGTCCATCGGGAGGGGTGAAATTCTGGAGAAAAAAAAAAACAGGAAAGAAAGTTTCCTAACTGATTGACTGACTCACTCACTCATCTAAATCAGGGGGAAAACTGCTTTAAAGTAAGTAAATAGCTGTTCGACAGTTTTTTTCATAAATCAAATTTAAGGTGTTCATGGGGAGGGGTGAAATTCTGAAAAAAGTAAATTGAAAGAAAATGTCTTGACTCACTCACTCACTCATCTTCGCCCAGCCAAAATTATTGAAGTTAGAAACATGACAGATTGGGGAAATGTCTATTGTATGTCAAAACCGTCTACTAAAGGAGGATTTTCGGATATTCAGGTTCTAAAGGGGTTTTAAGGGGGTTAAACCTGCATTTCATTGAATAACAATGTCTCCCGATTGGTTTCATTGAGGGATTTGATACACGGCATATAAACTCATCATTAAAAAAAAGAAGACTCGTGTCTGAGGGTTTTTCGATGTGGTGTATATTATGAGGTGAAAGGGGTGAAAGATGGGGGTTTAAGGATTCCTAACGGAGCGTGTATCTCTTTAACGACATACCGGTAGGCGAGGAGTTTGAAACTAAGCGGAAAAAGTCAGCTTAAAAATAAGTAAATAGGTGTTCGACCGGTTTCTTTTTTCATAAATCCAATTTAAGGGGCCCATGTGGAGGGGTGAAATTCTGGAAAAAAAAAAACAGGAAAGAAAGTATCCTAACCGATTGACTCACTCACTCTTCAAACTCAGGAGGAAAAACTGCTTAAAAATACTGTAAGTAAATATGTGTTCGACAGTTTTAGGGGTTCATCGGGAGGGGTGAAAACCTGAAGAAAAAAAATGAAAGAATATGTCCTGACTCACTCACTCATCATCGCCCAGTCAAAAATATTGTAGTTGGAACCATGTAATTTTGGGTATATGTTCGTTGTATGTCAAAACCGTACACTAAGGAAGGATTTTTGGATATTCAGGCTCTAAAGGGGTCTTAAGGGGGTTAAACCTGCATTTCATGAATAACAATATCTCACGAGTGGTTTCATTTGTGGTGTGATACTCGGCATATAAACTAATCATTAGATATAAGCAGACATGTGTCTAAGGGTTTTTCGATGTGGTGTATTATTATGAGGTGAAAGGGGTGAAAGGTGGGGGGTTGAAGGATTCCAAACGGAGCATGTAGGCCTATCTCTTAAACGACATAGGCGAGAAATTTGAAACTCAGCGAAAAAAAACAGCTTAAAAATAAGTAAAGCTATGTTCAACCGTTTTTTCATATATTAATTTAAGGGGCCAACGGGGAGTGGTGAAATTCTGGGGGGAAAAGGGAGAGAAAGTGTCCTAACTGACTGACTAACTCACCCACTCATCAAACTCAGGGGAAAAATACAGCTTAAAAAATAAGTTAATAGGTGTTCAAGCGTTTATTCATCAATCCAATTTAAGGGGCCCATGGGGAAGGGTGAAATTCTGGCAAAAATAATTGAAAGAAAATATCCTGTCTGACTGACTCACTCATCACGCCCAGCGAAAACTATTAAAGTTGGAAACATGAAATTTTGGGAATATGTTCGCTGTATGTCGAAAACGTCAACTAAGGAATAATTTTTGTTTATTCGGGTTTTAAAGAGGTGTTAAGGGGGTAAACGTGCATTTCATTGAATAACGATATGTCATGAGTTGTTTCTTTGGGGATGTGATATTCGGTATATAAACTAATCATTAAAAATAATCAGACATGTCTGAGGGATTATCGATGTGGTGCTTATTATGAGGTGAAAGGGGTGAAAATTGGGGGTTGAGGGATTCTTAACGGAGCGTGTATCTCTTAAACGACATAGGCGAGAAGTTTGAAATTCGGCGAAAAAACAGATTAAAATATAAGTAAATAGGTGTTCGGCCGTTTTTTTCATAAATCCAATTTAAGGGGCCCTTGGAGAGGGGTGAAATTCTGGGGGGAAAACAGGAAAGAAAGTGTCCTAACTCACTCACTCATCAAACTCAGGGGGGAAGAACAGATCAAAAATAAGTAAATAGGTGTTCGACCGGTTTTTTTTTCATAAATCCAATTTAAGGGTTCATGAGAGGGGTGAAATTCTGAAAAATAAATTAAGGAAAATGTCCTGGCTTATTCATTCACTCATCATCGCCCAGCCAAAATTATTGAAGTTAGAAACATGACATTTTGGGGCTATGTTCGTTGTATGTCGAAAACGTCCACTAAGGAAGGATTTTTGGATATTCAGATTCTAAAGGGGTATTAAGGGGATAGACTTGCATTTAATTGAATAACAATATCTCCCGATTGGTTTCCTTGGGGATGGGATACTCGGCATATAAACTCATCATTAAGAATAAGCAGACATATGTCTAAGGGTTTATCGATATGGTGTGTATTATGAGGTGAAAGGGGTGAAAAGTGGCGGTTGAAATATTCCTAACGGAGCGTGTATCTCTTAAACGACATAGGCGAGTAGTTTAAAACTCGGAGGAAATCAATCAGCCAAAAAAAAATAGGTGTTCTACCGTTTTTTCATAAATCCAATTTAAGGGGCCTATGGGGAGGGGTGAAATCTGGAAGATAAACGTCCACTAAGGAAGGATTTTTGGATGTTCACTCTCATCGACCAACCAAAACTATTGTAGTTAGAAGAATTATATTTTGGGGATATGTTTGTTGTATGTTGAAAACGTCTACTGAGGAGGGATTTTTGGATATTCAGGTTCTAAAGGGGTGTTAACGGGGTTAAACCTGCATTTCATTGAATAACAATATGACACGACTATGACGCGAGCGAAGAGAGACTAAAAATGAGATGGTGTGTGTCTGTGTATTACTCAATCACGCAAGTACCACTGGTCCGATTTACATGAATTTTACATGGAAGTAGCTGATTTACCTGGTTAACATATAGGCTACTTTTGATTTCAATACTTTTCACTATTTAAAGATGGTGGCCATTTTAGCGACGTCACTACACCCATTGGTTTCAAACTTTCATATTTCCGTTTCAAATAAAAAGAGAACGCTAAGAAATAGCAAACTTTTGATGGCATATACGAGGTTTAAAATTACATTTTCTATCCGAAAGGTATCTCCAACGGTTAGCGAGTAAAACCTAAATTTGTGCTATAAAACACGGTCAACGCCAAGCGGTGTAGTTGGACAAAATGTTCCATCCTTAATCTCCCTCTGCGCAGCACCTCGCCTATCCCCTGTTTTAACTGTCACCTTCACATTTTAATTTATTTATGACGCGTAGCGAAGCACGGGTACTTCAGCTAGTCCCTTATCAATTTAAAATCGTTGTTATGGTAACCTCTGATGGCACTAGGCATTTTTTAAAATTACGAAATCATTTTTTTCATCCCTTGGAGTAATGGTGGGTCATATCAAAAATTCTTTCAGACAAAAGTTTTAGGTAATTATTAGGGGAATATTTTCCATTTTGTACGGTTTTGATATTGTGCCTATTAAGAGAGATATGATTAATGTTTCCCGAAAAACCCACTTTTTTCCACCCCTTTGGTCAATGGTTGGTGCTATCAAAAAACTTATTTGACATAAATTTTTGGCACTTATCCGACACATATTATGAACTTTGAAGGGATTCGATATTTCACGTATTAAGAGAGTTATAGCGAAATTTCACTTTTTCGAAAAAAGCCCCCCATTTTCACCCCCTTCGACCGATTTTGCCCATTAACGAACTCGACCGAGATGTTATAGGGATACATATTATGTAAAACATTCAAAGTGATTGGTGCAAAATTACGGCAGTTATCGTGTCCACAAAAAACTGATATATATATATATATATATATATATATACATATATACATAAATTTTGTATAAACTTTTGAACTGACGGTGGTTTTGGGGTCTGGGGGATGTGAAACGCGAAGATATGTCGAAATTTTCCGGAAGTCGAAACATGGTACCCATTGCAATAGTTAGCTTTCTAATGAAATCTACCTAAAAAGCAGGATTGGATAATATACGAAGTAATGTGGTCTTATAAAAATACTGGAAGTGAATATATATTATATAAAGGTGTCTAGACTGCTTCTTGATGATAATCCCATCAATTTTCTCACAAAGAAGAGTTCTTATAATAAAGAAAACTTAAAAAATCATATCACACTGCAGTACTATAGATATATTATGTATCATAATATGACAACTGAACCGTAAGTAATATTCTCGGTAAATGCTTGTTTATTGCAGTGAATATCAAAACTACATCCCAAACTGATTGTATCCGGGTTGGTATATATTTTACCCTACACCCTGATTTTATTCAGAACTCGTGTTAATCTTGTTTTGAACTTTAGTTTATTACTCTAATACATTTGTATTTGAGTTGGCGCCCAACGGGATTTCTCTATTTTATATTCTGCTTGCTGGGGGGACTCTTCAGGGTAGGATACAGGGAAAGCAACTTAGAAGAAAACATTACAGGTCCAAAGCTTCATGTAATGACAAAAATTTTGAAACAAAATCATTATTTGATGGCAGAATGAGCGTTCAAAGTCGACTATTTTTCTACAAAAAAGCCTCTGCTAACAGCTAGGGTTCGGGTATTTTCAATTTTTCGTGGGTTAACGTTACTTTACCCCTATAACCATACACATATTTGGAAAGGTCATAATGTTTCCTAAAATATGGTTCTATTACACATAGATATAGCACTCAATATAATTGTTTTAACTGTACGTAAACTAGACCAAAAAAAACTTTGAAAATCCGCAAGTTTAAGGCGAGATATAAACCTTGCACCAACGAGTACCAAGGTGCGACGAACACCTTTACAATCCTTAATGTATATAGAATATCATTGGACTTGTCAAAGTCTGCGCATGTCTGCGCAAAAACGAACGCCGAGCGATTAAAGTATGCAACGACATCGTTTTTCCGTGCACCGCGCCGACCGAAAGCCGTTAAGAGTTGTACAGTAGGCCCGAACGTCCAACGTTTGATTTTGCGAAGGAACCCATTTTGTTTTCGCAACTTTTCAATATTTCCTTTTTGTGCAGTACTGAGATATATATATATCAAATTAAAGCTTGGAATCTGCACAATCTTTCTGTAGCGATGGATTTTTGTTTCCGTAAACTTCGTCAGCGACTTTATGAGATCGTAGCGGAGCAGGCGGTACCAGGGTACTACAGCCATGTTATCAGCTTAGGCCGTCACACTGCCTGCTTCGCTACAATCGCAAAAAGTCGCTGACGAAGTTTACGGAATCCGAATCCCTGCCTGCACCTGCGCGCGCAAGGTGATCGAGCCGAGGCTGGGCTGCGTGTCTTGACGAGTTGGTGACATCCCTATTGTTTTAACCTGCGCGCTGTTGTGATCTTTTTTTGTTGCCGTCCCAGGAGCCTTAACAGTGCAATTAAGGTGTGATAAAACTTTTTGAAGTGCGTACCGCAGTCGTTATAAACAAATTTGCCATTAATTGCAGTACGAATCGAGTTGCATCTGATTGTTAACGTGAAGCGAAGTCTTACCCTGGATTACTTTGGGGCGGAATAACTACTGACTGATCTGATGTGAGTGTGTATGGGAAAAGGTCCTGTAAATCAGTTGTCAGTTACACACTAAGCCTACGTGTACCTTAATTAAGGTACCGGAAATCCCCAAAACTATGCAACGATAGACTAATGCTCGACACCAACGCCGCAACCAAACAAGAAGCCTCAACAACTCAAAAGCGGACACGAAAAGAAGAAATTACGAGAGAGAAGTGCTCTGGAAGCTGCTGTAACAGATCCTAAGCAAAAGAAACTGTTCACTGTGCTTGATTACGAAGCAAGGAGCGCAGGTATGTAGTACTATGTTTAAAATAAGTGCAGTGTTTTGTCCGCATTTACACTCATTACTAATATAATTAATAAAAATCATGTCAACTCGAAGAAAGCATATGTCGTAAAGGGTCATACGCAAATCACGTATTTGAAAAGGGGGGGGGGGAGGGGTCGACGGTCGGAGAAAATCTCATCGCAACTTTTCATGAGAGGGGGGGGGGGGGGTAGGGGGGTAGGGAAGGCGGCGAGGGAGGTTGGCGTGTTGGGGAGATCTTGCGCTTGAGAATTTTTGCTACGTTCTTAAGAAGATGATACCGTATCTCTTACGACGAAACGCGGTGCGGTACTTTGCTGTGTGTCTGGCTGCGTGGCTCAGGGGTAACGTTCTCGCTTGCTGAACCCAAGGTTGCAGGTTCGAAACCTGGCGCAGTCAGCTGGCATTTGAGGGTGCGCAAATGCGAGGGAGCCGTGTCAGTACATTTACTGGCACGTTAAAGATCCCCTTCGGGGCAAAATTCCGGCACCCCGGCGTCTCTAAAAGCCAGTGTAGTTAAAAGGGACGTAAAACCAATAACATTATTATTACTTTGCTGTGTGTCTCTTGTAGATAAGTAAATACTTAGAACCTAAATGTATTTTTATTTTGCTCATTTTGTAAAAAAAATGAACGATACCTAATCAAATCACTTTTACTCTGAGTTGATGCGACAATGATCCTTTTTAGTGGCAATATTTTTAAAAGGGGAGAACAGGTAATAAAATTGCAAAGGTCGTAAATTATCGTTGATTTATTCAAGTTTTGTGAGGTTTGAAGCCATTTTTCAGTGTTGCCTAAGTAAACAAAAGTTTGGTGCTTTTCAGTCGGTCAACACGAATGTACCCAAATAGAGCTGGGTTATGCCCTAATCCTGAAATAAATTACATAAGATTAATAAATACACTAGGATGACCAGTTTCGATCGTCAAGCGATCATCATGAGCTCCATTACACTTAGGCTATAACATCTATGTTTGAGACTACAGGAGAAAAATATATACAATATGTACAATTATTTAGTTGCAGTGTTGGTAATGCAACAGTCGGTGTATGCTAAATGTGGTATATCTAATGTTAGGTGAACTTCTAAAATAGTGATAAAAATCCGGAATTTGTCTGTTAGGGGTGATTATATGGTTATTATATGGTTTGTATGTGTTGATGCCAAATTAGCAGTAAAGAAAATCATCCGATTCAGCCTTCTTCGGAAGAGTGTCCTTAAAATTTGCCTTTTGCACAAACAAACTTTACTTTTATACGTTGCCATCAGGCGAGAAAATAAAGCGCAAGTGGCTTTCCTATTGCAGTGAGAAAAAGCAAATTTTCTGCACATCATGCATGGTTTTTGGTAGAAACATTGACTTTCGAGGTAACTTATCCAGCTTTGTTACTGGTCATGACGTAAAAGACGCGAAACATGTTTACAGTTCTGTTGAAAGTCATGAGAAATCCAAGAATCACTTAAATGCCTGTGATGCTTTGTTGCAAGCAGCCGTTAGTAGGGACATTACTAGTTGCATTGATGTCAATCTTAGGGAAATCGCGTAGGCAAGAGGTTGAGCTAAGGCGCCAAATTGTGAAGAGGTTGATTGATGTAATTGTGTTCGTTGGGAGGCAAGGGCTTGCTTATCGAGGAACGTCGGATGAGGCTGCCTATAGTTTGGAGGATAGGTCTGCTAACCACGGCAACATTTTAGAGTTGGTGTTATTGCTTAAAGACTATGATGTCGTACTCAAAGAACATATCAATAAGTGCATTGAGCTTAGTAAGCGAACGAAGGAAAAACGAAAAGAAAAAGGGGGAGAACCTTCAGCAGGGAGAGGGTCTCTGGTCACTTTTCTGTCAAAAACGTTCATTAACAAGTCAATTAAAGCTATTGGTGAATGCTTGCAATCACAGATAATCTCAGATTTAAAGGAAGCAACGTGGTTTGGTCTTCTTGTTGATTCCACTCAGGACGTTTCTGTTTTGGATCAAATGGCTGTGGTAGTGCGTTACGTATTACACGGAAAAGTTCATGAAAGATTGCTTCGTTTGCTCGCTGTTCATGACTCTAGAGGAAAAGCTCTCTACAAACTCATCTGTAAAGAATTTTCCGAAATGAAAATAGAAATCGTAAAATTGAATGGCTGTTCATTTGACGGCGCTGCCAATATGTCAGCTAAGTACGAGGGATTGCAAGCCCACTTTAAAATTTTGAATCCAGACATATTGTTTACGCACTGCGTTGGACACGTTCTTAATCTAGTCATGGTAGACGCGACCGAATGTTGCCTTTCTAGCGAAAACTTGTTCGGTTTAGTGCAGGAAACAGCAGTGTTTTTCTCCGAATCGCATAAGCGTATGGATGTTGTAAGGGAAGTAAAAAAGCAGGCTGAGTCTAGTCATGGGAAAATGAGCAGGTTACAGGTTATCGAAAAAAACAGGTGGTGGAGCAAGGACAAAGCTCTTTCGTCCCAAATAGATCTAGATGGTCACGAGGAATCGATTTCTACTTCAAAATTCGCTATTTTATTGGAAGCCTTGTTCAAAATTGTTTCACGGGGCTCGACTTTTGATGCAAAAACAAAGTTTCTAGCAATTGCACTGAAAAAAAATGGAGCAAGTTTGAGAACATTTTAACTGCTGCTGTGTACTTAGATATTTTTAAGGCGAGTTCAGTTGCGTCAAAATATTTACAATCTAAGTCTTTAAACTACTTGACCGCGTTCAATATGGTGGAAAAACTTGCAAAAGAGATTGAGAATAAAAGGAGCGACGAACACTTTGAGTCGTTGTATGAGAAGAGCAAAAATTTTGCTGCCCTTTTAAACGAGAGATTGAATTTACATGATCCCGATGTGGCTCGTGTCCCTGAGGATTTTCATTTGTAGGAGGACTTTAAACCAAAGAAAATGAAAAGAACCGAAAAAATGGCTGGTGAACAAGCTGATGACGATAGACCAAAATATCCAAAAGATGTGTACAGGATTGAGACGTACTTGAATATTCTCCATGTAGCTAAGTCTAGCATAGATCGTAGATTTATTGCTAACGCGGACCTTCTCAAAAATTGTGCTTGCTTAGATCCTAAAAATTTTAATGATGTTATCACAAACGGGTTGCCTGAAAACGCGTTAAGGGAAGTTGCAAGATTAGCTAAGGTAGATAAAGATACACTATCCGAAGAATTAAAAACTTTTGCGGCGCAGTACTCTTCCTTAACCAAAGATTTAAATGAAACATTTGAGCCTAGCAAAGATGATGCTCCCCTTGAAACTGACTTACATGTTGATGTTGATGAAGAATCTGACGAGATCAAAGAAAGTTATCCTAAATGTAAAAGATGTTTAAAGTGTGCGTTTGATATCGTCCGGGATATTGTCCAGCAATCAGGATTGTTTCCTAATCTGTATTGCGTCTATCAATTCGTTCTGACACTACCTTGCACGCAAATAACTTGTGAGAGGGTGTTCTCAAAACTCAAGATTGTCAGAACTAAGTTAAGGTCCACGATTCCGCAAGAGATATTTGAACCTCTGTTTTTGATGAACGTCGAGTACGACCTGGTGGCGTCGATTGACAAAGACCAAATTATAGATAGTGTTGCTAGAACATCCTCTGAACTTTCGCGATTGTTGCTGTGATTTTATTGTTCAAGCATATTGCCTCTGAAATTAGCTGCTAAGCTGTATTCTGCTTCAATTGTTTATGTTTATTGTGTTTGTGTTTGAGTTCAATAAGTAAAATTAAACGAAAAAACTAGGAATTATTTTTTGCCTATTTTCCCTACATTTCCCACTACGGTGGTACGGGGAGGGGGAGGGGGGCCTTCTGTCAGAACTCCCGAGTGGGCCCTCGAGAGCCAGTCCGCTACTGGCCTTAACTATATATTTCAGGTAGTTTTTGGTAGCCACAACTTGATCCTGGATTGCAACCATGAATCCTTCAGTCTCTGTGAATAGGTCCGCATGAGTCAACCAGCTGTTCGACGCATCAATGTCGACATGTTTCTGGTTGAGATCATACGGATGACGACCGTGCAGAGCTTTCTGCGTCCACTGCTGAAGCTTGATGGCTGAACATTCCTCATCAGTGGCTAACTGTATATCCCTTACGTGAAGAAGATCCAGCGGTGTGCACTTGTCATCTGCCTTCACAGTGGCTTGATGTATGGGAGAGTCATGTCTTCCCAGAAAATATCTCTGAAGGTTCCTCACTTGCCTTGCATGCAATTGGATAATGTCCGTGAGCCCTCGTCCACCTCTTTGACGCGGGATTGCCAATCGCTCAACAGCTCACTTAGGGTGGAGACATCTGTGTTTTGTTAAGATGGTACGAGCCCTAATTAGGATGTTCTTCAAGTCAGTCTGCGTCCATTTGATAATACCGAAAGTATATGTCAGAGCAGGATTAGCATAGGTATTAATAGCCTTGAAGGTGTTCTTTCCATTCAACTTTGATTTTAAAATCTTGTTAAGGCGTTGATTGTAGATAGCTACGGTTCTATCTTTAATACCTTTATGATCAATTCGATTAGATTGCAGGAGACCAAGATATTTGTAGGCCTCATTACCTTCCATAGGCTTTATGAAACAACCGTCATCAAGTTGAAATGCTCGGGCCTCTAATTTTCCACGCCGAATGGTGAGGGTGCGACACTTATCTAATCCGAAGGACATTCCAATATCAGAAGAAAATGAAGCAGTAATTGCAATTAGATTGTCGATGTGTCTCTTAGAGGATGCATATAGTTTAATGTCATCCATATACATCAAATGAGAAATTTTGTATTTGACTATACCATGGTGCTTAATTGGAAAACCACACTTTGCATTGTTCAGCAATGATGATAGTGGATTGAGCGCCAAACAGAACCATAGAGGGCTCAAGCTGTCACCCTGAAAGATACCTCTTTTGATTTGAATAAATCCTGATTCCATACATGTGTCTCCATTAGACATTAATAAATTGGTCCCCCAATGGGACATCATATGTTGCAGACTTATAATGATGGCAGGATCAACTTTATATATCTTCAGGGTTTGGATTAACCAGGAATGTGGGACTGAATCAAAAGCTTTCTTGTAATCAATAAAGGTCATGTAGAGGTTACGCATCATCTTTCCTGCTTGTTCCATAGTAACTGCATCAATGACAAGTTGCTCTTTGCAACCTTGAGACTTCTTCATGCACCCCTTCTGCTCTTCAGCCAGGATGTTATTAAGATTTATGTGTTCATAAATCTTACGTGCAATGCAAGATATAAATATCTTATACAGGGTGCACAGACAGGTGATAGGTCGATACTTGGAAGGATCATAGGTTCTATCACCTTTTGGCAGAAGGTATGTTTTACCTCGCATCAAGTAAGAGGGGATAAGCTGTGGATTTTGGATGAAATCTGTGTAGCAGCGGGCAAGATGCTCATGAGTACAAGTGAAACGTTTGATCCAAAAGTTGTGGAGGTTGTCTGGTCCTACCGCTTTCCAATTTTGGGTCTCCTTAACCACACGGGTCACATCTTCAGTTGATACCGAAGAGTCACTCATCGTGTCAATTTCTGACATTCTCTCCTCCTCCTCCGTAATCCATTTAGCGCTGCTGTTATAATCTCCAGCATTCGACCATAGGGATGACCAGAAATTCTCTACCTCTTCTTTTTGCGGTGAACTGCCCATTTGAGTTCCAGGATCGTCAAGATTCCTATAGAACCGTTTCTCACTGGTAACAAATAGCTTGTTCTGTTGCTTTCGTTCGTTCGATTCTTTATATCGACGTAATCTCTGTGCCTTTGCCTCAAGTGGTTGCTTTAATGTGTCTAGGATCTCAAGGGGGCTACAGTTCGGAGGATTATACTTTGAATGTTTACTCTTCGTATGGCTCAACATTTTAACACATTGAACAACCTTCTTACTTCTATTGCCTGCAACATACTGATGCATTCTTCCGATATTTACTCTCAGTTCATCAACAGACTTTCGTAAACGTATCTCCCAAGCTGGCATCTTCTTCTGTCGACCTGACGTATATTTAGGTCGCCATAATCTACCTCCTGTCACTCGTATCACAGCTATCGCTCCAGCGTAAATTGCAGTCTGAACATGGTTGAAACAATATGATTTCTGGGACAGATGCTGAGAGAGAATGTCGTTCATTGTTACAACAGCGGTAGCAAGTTTCTTAGAGCAATGTTGGTTCGTGATCATGGGCCGCTCTATTGGATCAGTCCCTTCAAATTCTATGAGAGCCTTCCCAAATTCATCTTCGAGTTGTTTCCGCACTGGATCTCCGAGTGCTACCGGCGATATTCTTACATCTTTGTCATCTGAACGATGATCGGTGTGCCTTTGTTCATTGACCAAACGTGTTCTCTCCTGATCTATGGATTCGTCTACAGAGGTATGAGTATTGTCGGCAGCTACGTCAACCATTAGCAGCTTGAGGTGATGTTCTGGGATAAGTTTCTTCAAAACTATAGCACGGCGCTGATCTGCTATTCTCTGTTCCGTAACATTAATATCAGGGAATTTCTGGCAGAATGTAGCGTACAACGTCTGTCTATATGCAGTAGTGTCAGTTTCCATATTCGTTATCTGATAATATGAACGCATGATGTACATATTCATTTCATTTGTCCATTTCATGCGCTTTCTCGGTTTGCCTGCTCTTGTGGTCTCCTGAGTATCAGAAGAAACACTAGGAGCAGGTGTAGCGTTGAATGCTGTTAGGATGCTACTATCGACATCGACTGTAACATGTTCGGGGTGTTCCCCGATCAGGGCCCGCCTGTTCAGCTCTTGATCACCACCGGCTTGTATGCTGTCACCCCCAGCGATGGCTCCAAGGGTGCCCCGACGCTCCTCGGGTAGCGGCCTTTTATTTCCACTTTTCTTATTTGATCTCATCATGATGATGGTGTGCCTTTTATACCTACGGCCAGGATATGATTTCGACCGACCCTAACATGGGGAACAGACGTCGTTAGCAGCCGCCCGCTGCGGGATAGACGCTGCTGCAATGAGTTTGATTTCGGGGTTTTCATCCCCTAGGCAGGTTGCCTTCACTACGGCTGAAGAGTCCTACCTACCCTAAATGATTAATAGTCTAATAATAGTCTATTATTATTATTATTTTTATTATTATTAGTATTAGTATTATTATTATTCGACTAACTAAAGCGGGAGACGTTCTTGTCGATTTGGGAGCAAATTCTTGCACAAAGCAGCTTTTGGTAATTCGCTTCGAAATGCCACACTCCGTAGGCTTCAAACGAAGACAACTGTTAAAATCAGAGAAATTGATACTCTAACTACTTCCGAAGATGTTATGGGAGCTATCCAGAGAACTATTCCAGAACTCGCTCCAGATACTAAGGTGCAGGTGACGAGGACGAATACAGGCCGGACGTTTGTTTTAGACGAGTGAAAAATCTTAATGGAAGCCTGGAGGCGAGTTACTACAGTACCTGTGTTGTTGTCATCTGCCCCATGCGGTTCGATGATGGAAAAATCTATCTCACGCTACTGATGAAGTACAGACATTGGCAAATATAATGGTGTTCCGTTCGTAACTATGTAACATGTACTTCCGCGTCACACAATACTTCGACATAAACTGTATTTTTCTGCACGGTAGAGCCATCACATGCAGAAGTCAGGAATTTCATTAAATCAGACCGGACCGAAGAGCGATAGAGTGGTTGTGTACAGGCACACCCGCAGGCTTCAAGGTAAAGGGCAATCGTCTAAAACAAACGTCCGGCTTGTACGAGTGAAGTGAAGAGGGCTGTTGTCACATTAACATTAGTGATGGAGATATACTCTTGAAGCAAGATCATATCACCATAGGATGGGTCAATTGCAGGATTAGACGGAGGATCATGTTATCTCGGTTTTATAGATGTCTGGACTATGGACATGTCATTAGCAAGTGCAAAGGCACTGATAGAAGTAAACTTTTCTACAATTGTAGAGGGATTGATCACAAAGCTAGAGGATGTACGGCCTCAGATAAATGTGTTCTTTGAGAAGAACGAGGTTTTGGCAAAGATTGTTTAGTACATAATGTGGCATCTTGCCACTGTAAGGTCTTCAGAGAAGCTATAGACAAATAAAATGCATTGAGGTTCAATTTTTTTTTGTCGTGTAGCCTCCTGAGAGACCTAGTGCAGGTCTTTCTAGTCGACGCCCGTGGACGACCTGCGCGTCGTGATGAGGGATGGAATGGATGAAGATGAATGAAACTGGGCAAGGATGTGGAAGGAAGTGGCCGTGGCCTGTCAGAAGGTACTGTCCCAGCATTTGCCTGGTGTTGAAAATGGGAAACCACGGAAAACCATTTCAAGGACAGCCGACGGTGGGGCTCGAACCAACGCGTCTACCGAGTCAGCAGAGAGCTTGGCCCCTTGACCTAACGCAGCGCTTTAGCCCGCGTAGCCACTACTGTCGGTGAGGTTCAAATGAATCATGTACATCAAGCCAATCTGCATAGGAAAAAAACTGCTCATGATCCTGTGTAGTAGCTAGTTACAGAAAAGCAAAGTGATATCTTGTTAATCAGTGAACAGTATAAAGAAAAGGATAGTTAAGGCAAGTGTCCTAGTATATGGTCCTAGCCTGAAGTAATGAGTTAAAAGGCTAGGTTCCAACAACCACGGGGGTCGTTTTAGTCGGTAGTCTGGCACTCAGGAGTCCGACACTATGTGCGTAAATGCATTTCTCCTACTACGAAAAAAAATACACACTGGTGGACCACTGAAGATGGAAGTTATGAAGTAAGTTCTCAACCTGATACACAGAAATTTTAAGAACTATACACAATTCCAAAGGCTCGTTAATGGGCATGTTCCATGTACACTTCTATGTTTACACTGCGTTGTGAGGAGAGGATGTGACCTGTTGATCAACTTAATGAATCGTGTGGGCCTCCTTAGTCTGCAGGTCAGGTTTCTTGGCTGGCAAACTAGAAGATTCGTCTGTTGGTTTTTCACTGCTGCTGGTAACGGGAATGGCAAAATGTGCCACGGAGCGTGTGAAAGATCAAGGAAAGGGGAAATTGAGCTGAGACTTGCTGCGAAGCATAAAGTGGACATGTGGACATAACCCGGCTTCGAGGTAATGGTGTGTGCCCGACGGGAGAGGTATTAGAGGAGCATCAGTGCTTGGAGCAGATATATGTCTTCAATTCTGATTGGTGTGAGCAGATATCAGAGATTAATATTGCCATTATAGCGAAATCTGACAAAAGTTCTATCAAAATGTCAAGTAATATTAGTTATTTATTTAGCGTATGTTTTAGAGACAAAATATGTACACAGATGTTAATTAGTTTACAAAACATATATTTATATCTAGATTGTTTTATAGGTAATTCTCTCTGGTGAACCATGAGCGAAATCAGTGACGCTGTCACTGTACTTTCTTTTAGGACAATTGGTGATGATATGCTGGATGATCTGCTTAGGGTCACCACAATCACAGTTAGGTGAAGAAATAATTTCCCATATATAATGGAAGTCTGCACAGTTGCCATGACCCGTACGAATCCTGTAGGGAGTTGACCACGTTTTCCGAGGAAACTCAAATCCAGGTGGCAGTGATGATCCAATGCGTGGTAATGTTGATCCAGGCCTAGTATCATGTCTTCCATGCCATTCTTTAGTTAATTTGAAGTTGGTATTCTCCAAGTCTATTGCAGTCCTTGTTATGAATTTCGTGATCTTAGATGATTGAGGCGAACATCAGCAATGTCACAGTGTATTGGAAGTTGTGGGTTATCCATTATTTTCTTGAACTCCCTGAGGAGAGCGTTTTTACTTCGAAGATCTGGTGGAGGGATGTGGCTGAGGATAGGTAGACAATGTGTGGGTGTAGACCTTATTGTGCCAGTGATTAGGCGCATGCTGGTGTTTAGCTGGGTATCTATAAGGTTGGTGTGAGGGCTATGCAACCAAACTGGGGCACAGTACTCTGCAGCTGAAAACACAAGTCGCAAAGCTGTACATCGAAGTGAAATATTAGTTATAATAACACAGTACTAATAATAGTATCAAATCAACGTCCCTTCTAACTATTTTGATATAAGGGAAGCTGGGTTACCGTAAATTTAATTACCTCATAATTCGGGAAGCTCAATTACCGACTGCACCGGGAATCAATCCCGACATCATCGAGACGGTAAGTGAGGACCGAACCGTTGAATCGTGCATTTGTTTGCACTGTTAATAATTTATATAGTTTGCTAATAATTATTACAGAAATGTGTTATTTTATGATTCATATGAGTATATTAACTTGATATATCGCTTTGTGCCAATCTTCTCGAACTTAGTAGAGTCGATTGAACGAACAACTTCAATGTTGAAACATTGGCTTTTGCGGACAGGGAAATCAATATCATCTATACGTCTACAATTTTTGCCACGTCAGTTTCCGCCTAGGTTTACCGAAAGCCTGCTGGTTAAGCTCTACAGCATGTACTGTAGATGCCTTGGTTTCATTCGATAGATGTTGCTCCCATTTAAAAGTGCGATATCAAGGCTCAGCCTAAGGAATTTAAAATATTTTGCTTTAGACTTGCTAACGCGTCTTTAACCAAACATATTATTATTCAAAAGTTTGGTGCTTTTCAGTCGGTCAACACGATCGTACCCAAATGAGATGGGTTATTCCCTAATCCTGAAAGAAATTACATTAGATTAATAAATACACTTAGATGACCAGTTTCAATCTTCAAGTGATCATCATCAGATCCATTACACTTACGCTATAAAATCTATGTCTCAAAGTATGGGTAAAAATATTTACAATATGTACACTTATTTAGTTGCAGTATTAGTTGAAATAATGCAACGATTTGCATGGATCTGTGTAATGTGTAATGGATCTGATGATGATCACTTGACGATCGAAACTGGTCATCCAAGTTTATTTATTAATCTAATGTAACTTTTTCTGGATTACGGAATAACCCATCTCATTTGGGTACCAATCGTGTTGACCGACTGAAAAGCACCACACTTTTGTTTACTAAGGCAACACTTAAAATGACTTCAAACACCATAACATATTATTATTAACTATAAAGCGCACTAATATGCATAATAAAATTAATAATGATATGGCAGGCTGTTCCAAATCCACGAGTTTGAGTATATGTACACGCGAGTACTCAGCAGTGATGCTCGGAGCACGGTTGGAGAGGGACTGGGGGTGATAGACAATACGTCATTGGGTGATGGTAATAACACAAGTCCATGCGCTTCCTGCCAGTCTTGACGTATCCACCGCCAAGTGATGGCTGACCCCCACAGCAGAGCTGTATTGCATGTTGCAGGTCTACTCACGCAAGGCGGCGAGTACTCCGCTGCTCACTGGCGAGTTGCTCGGCTGGAACAGCCTGCGATATGCGATCTTATCACCACAGAATTTGTACAATTAAAGTTGTCTTCGTGTTAATGTTAGTACATATGCTTTGATCATAAAGCAAATAGACACTCATCTTCTGAGCTATGAAATCTCCTACTTCAATAAATGGTTTAGTGGAAGCCACGTACCGCTAACTCATAGCCGCCAATTTGTATTGATCATTGCGTCAGTAACAAGGAAGTTGCTCTTCTTTGCTTGAAGTTTCATTAGTTTATTTTCGTAACTGGTTGGGGTTAGAAATAAAAATTCATACCGGAGATCCTCTATGAAACATTGCTATATTCGCTATAGTATGATCTTCGATGGACTAATTTCTTTAGGAAGACTTATTTCTTCGTCTCTATTTCTAGCAAATAGTTTCTATTTCAGATGTGCTCAGATTATTTCTACGCCGCAAGTGGTAATTGGTACTATTGTCAACATACTCAATTTTAGATCAGTCCGCAAGGATAACTTATTTAGATGTTTGATATCATTCATTACCACTGCTACCTGCAAGTGATATTCCATTAATATAGTGAATGAGGATGATTCCTTGAGTCTAGAAAGTTTCCCGTGATGCTTCAAGCTATTTACTATTCCCAGCTTTGTTCCTTTGAAAGTGATCCATATTTTGGCCGTCAATCATCCACCCTTCCTAAACACCATCATAATTTTATGGTTATTTAGATAACATTCATTCTCATCAACCAATGTGGAAAGTTGGTCAAGAGCATTTTGTAGGTCTTCTTGTGATCTGGATATTCATAAATTAGTTCGTAAGGTTCCTATGCCAATTCTTCAGTGATAGCTCAATTTCCACAATTATTCTGTTAATTTATTGATCAATATTTGTTGTGAAATAGTAGCCGAAGTGGAACTTGGTCATATTTCATGTCTCAAGAGAGACGATTGTACACTGATTCCGTCCTCAGTCAATATTAACGTTCCAAACACTGCGAACGTGACTTCTGAGTAGCCGTGTAATTCCACTGTAGCCCTGCCTGTCGTAAGAGGAAACTAATAGCCGAGGGTGTGTATATCTCTCCTCAGCACGTTGTACGCTGATTAACGCCAAGTGGATTATACACTCTAGCGATGCAAGCTGGTGAGTTTGGGAATTGACTATCTCCGTATACTCCAGCGACCAACCTGTTTCACACTTCCATCTTCAATGGTTTTGGGGTGGTTCCTCTAAACTGCGTCCTTCTTGCATGACTTGTCACCACATCTTTATGATGACAGGCACACCCCAAGAAGAATTCCTTGTTGGCAGTCACCCTTGGTATAAAATAATGGTGCGTGCCCGATCAATGCCGAGAGTGGCTGTCAAACCACCATGGACGTTCACTTTTTCTTATCCTTGAGATCTTTATTGCTCGTGCGTTAATGTAGTCCCTCACAATCATAGTGCTCACAAACGTAGCCAAGTTGTCTAGGAAATTATATATGACTAACATGGTCAGCTGCTGGTTCAAATATCCGGGTTTTAAATCCTGACAAAGACCGTAGCGTCATTCAGTGTGGGGTGCCAATTATAATACAAAGAAGATTAATATTAATCTAAATGATGATAATAATTATCGTGTTGGAAGCCATTATTCAGTGTTGCCTAAGTAAGAGAGATTCAATGTTTATCATTCGGTCAACACACTATTGTACTAGACATAGATTTAATAGCCTAATTTTAAAGGATCTGATGATGACACTTGAGGATCGAAACTGGTCATCCAAGCTTATTTATTATCTCGTGTAGCCTAATTGTTTTCAAGACTAGGGAATCACCCTTTACAATTGGGTTGACCAACTAAAAATAATATAATAATAAGAAGAATATTGTGTTTACAGAAGCCATACCAGACAGGAACACATACAGAGAAAAGCTTAGGCAACAGAAGTTTGAGCAAACTCCCAAAGAGGGACAACCGGGGATGAAGTGGACGGAGGAGAGAAAGAGGAAGCATAGAGTTTATATGAGCATTTTTGAGAAAAAAGAAGAAAGGTCCAGAGTAAAACATGAAAATTGATTGTGTCGTACCGCTCTCCTTGTGGGGAATTAACGAATAAATAAATACATAATATTGTGATATTAAAAGTGATGTCCACTTATATGTATCACATCTGCTTTTTTGATCAAAAATTTTTAGAAAAGTTCTAATTTAGAACAAATATTCTGTGGAGGTTAGTTCATTCATTCATTCATTCATTTATTTGCAATGGGGGGAATTTCCCCCGGTGGCAAATTGGATATACATAACAAATAAATAATTATACATAACAATTCAATAACAATTATACAACAATTAAACTGGAGTATTTACACAATTAGTCAGTCTTTTCTTAAACACACCTATATGTTTGGGAAAAGGCTCTAAGACTGCGGCAGGTAGAGAGTTCCAGTTATCAATGGCACGGTTTACAAAAGAATATTTACCATAATTTGTTCGCTGTGGTCGGCCCTTAACTTTGAAAGGATGATCGCTCCTACCCATGTAAGTGGGCTTTCCCAATCGTTTGCTAAGCTCACCCCATGCTGGTTGATTTGTATACGTGTTTTACATAGCGCAGAGTCTAGATTTCATCCTCCTAGCTTCCAGTGATTCCCACCCAAGTTTCTTTAAAATACGGCTCACACTGCTCCTGGGATTAAAGTCACTGAGCACAAATCTAGCGGCCTTTCTTTGTACCATTTCCAACTCATTGATGAGCCCTACTTGATATGGATCCCAAACCACCGAGGCATATTCCAGAATAGGTCTTACAAGTGACAAATAGCCTAATTCTTTAGCAGAGGTACTACTTCCTTTTAATACCCTCATTACAAAGTGCAGGGATTTGTAAGCTTTTGAAACTACACATCCTACATGACTACCCCATTTCTTATCATTCCTTACGTGAACGCCCAAATATTTGCAAGAATCTTCTTCTACAAGTATTTCCGAGCCAATGTTATATTGAAAATCCTGCCTCCGCACTTTCCCTATTTTTAAGAGACTACATTTTCTTGTGTTTATTTTCATTTTATTTTCAATCGCCCACTTATAGACCAGGTTCAGGTCCTCTTGAAGCACTGCATTGTCTTGTGAGTCATGTATCTTTAGATATATTACACAATCATCCGCAAACAATCGACAGTCACTGCGAATCCCATTTGGTAAGTCATTTATAAACGCCAAAAGTAACAAAGTTCCGATTACGCTGCCCTGAGGGATACCCGACGTTACGGTAATTTCATCCGAGAATATGCCTTCGACTTTCACTTTCTGTGAACGACCCGTCAAAAATTTTTGGATCCATAAAATTACTCTTCTATCAATCTTCGTCGAAGCTAATTTATGGAGTAGCATGTCATGCGGCACGACATCAAATGCCTTCGCAAAATCTATAACCACGGCGTCGACTGAAACTCCATGGTCTAACGATTCGCTAATGTCTTGAAAAAGTGATAGCATCTGACTCTCGCATGAGTAACCTTTCCGAAATCCATGTTGGCTATCATTAAACCATGATAATGTTTCCCACTCTTCCCTCAAGTAGTCGCAAATGAGATGCTCCATCTGTTTACAAACGATTGACGTAAGGCTAACCGGCCTGTAGTTGCCCAGTTCAAGTCTGCTCCCTCCCTTAAATATTGGGACTACCGTAGCTCTTTTCCAGTCATCTGGGATTGGCGCATTGTTTATGGACACATTAAACATCACCTCCAAGTATCGTGCCACGGCCCTACCTCCTAGTTTAAGTACTTCACTAACAATATTATCAGGACCCTTTGATACATTGAAACGTAGTTTTTGTATTAGCTTTACAATTGCTGACTGGTTTATTTGGAACAGGGGAGCCCCTGATTCGTCGTTAAGGTCCAACACACAGCTATTGGATTTATTGAACACACTACCGTAAGAGACATTTAATTCATTAGCAATGGCCTGTTTCTCAGTAATTAATTTACCGTCACCGGACATTATCATCGACAAATTATTTGGATTTCCCTTTCTTCTCCTAACATAACTGTAATTTTTTTTCCACCCATCACCTCCCGAACCAAGTAAACCTTGCATATAACTGTCATGAGCAGCCCTCTTTTTTCAGACGAGCTCTCTTGATAATGACTTAAATTTCAACATATTATACTTGTTACTATCATGTCTTTTATTGTATAATTTCCTAATTTTCCGTTTTAGACTCCTAATTTATCGTGTGTAATACTCAGGATCTGGGTTTTGTTTCAGCAATTTAAATGGGACAAGTTTATCAACAGCGCTATTTAAAATTTTCAAAAAGTTAGTCCACAGGATATTAATGTGATTTCCTTCCGATGCCCATCCTACAAATAGCTCATTCAGATACCCCTGAAACTTGCCCTGATCCGCCCTGCGATACTGGAATATGATCTTTTTTGCTACATCAGAGTCTAGTTTTGTAATGTCACCATATCTAATATTTAATTCAACCCCAGAATGGTCACTAATTCCTGGTACTTTCAGACAGTTAATATACAGCTCTACAGGTCTTACGAGATAAACATCTAAGGTATTGTTGTCTCTAGTTGGGAAGTCAACTACTTGGGAAAATCCCCCCTCCCTTAAGAGTTTATTTGCAGCGCTCTGAGCTTGACTACAGCTAGTTGACTCACCCGACCAGTCTACTTTGGGGAGGTTTAAATCTCCAGCAATTATTATGCTCTTTTTCATAGCATTACCCGTACAAGTTTTATCATACAGTGTTTCGAGGAGAGAAAAGTTATCTTTCTGTGCTCGATACGCCCCTATCATCTGAAGAGGGAATTTATTCCCTTTATCCAAAATTTGCACACATAACATTTCATGATCCATATCAGCCCACTTTAAGAAACTACCTATATTTTTGTGCACACAAATAAATAGCCCACCACCTCGCTTCCGCCGATCCCTTCTATACATTTCGTAGATCCCTTGAATTATTTCGCTACTATTTATGTCCTCATATAACCAAGATTCAGTTGCAATGACAATGTCCGGAGAATACGTCTCTACAAGATTCCAAAATTCAATTAATTTATTTCCTAAACTCTGACAATTAACCTGCAGTAATCTTAGAGTCTTACCTCCGCAGCAAATATCTCGAAATAGCTCCTTCTGTTCCCATCGGCTGGCAACTTCTGGACCTGCTCCTCCTCACAAAAGCCGGCACGAACCGATGACCCTGTCATGTAGGCTCCCTAGGATAAAAGCTCCCCGTCGATTTAGATGCAGCCCGTCTCGGGCGAAGTCACGGCCACCAATCCAGCAGTCAGCTTCTGCGTACACTAATCCCAGTTGTGCACATACCCAGTCCATGCGGTCATTTACAGTCTTAACTCGCCTTAACGGAACATCTCCCCGCCGAACAATGCCACTCATTATAATGTTTGCATTTCTAAACTTGCTTTTAGCTTTTCTGCCTAGTTCGTAGAGCTCCCCCATGATGTAATCAGCTGTAGCCCTCTTCTTCAAATCGTTCGTCCCAAGCAACAACACTTTAACTTTGTCACAGTCCTCTACATTTGATTGTTCCACTTGTTGGGCAAGCTGGTCAATTTTAATCCCCGGATAACACCGCACTTTCGCACCTGATTTCGTCGAGATATTTGCACTCCATCGTATCATTGAATCACCCATTATGATAACGTCATCCTCAGTTTGCTCCTGCACGCCCTCTTCCACACTGATCCCAGTAGAAAGCCGTTCAGTCACATCCTTCACCGTTTCTTCTGATTCACGTAGCTTTGCTCTAATTTCCTGTATTATTTGATCCCTTGCTTTGATTTGCACCCTCAAACAGTCCGGCGTATCACATACTTTACAAAACCAATTTCCGACATCACAATCGTCCTTCTTGACCTTCATACAGCCGAAGTGAAACCATTTCTCACATAGTCCACACTCAACACCATTCTTCAATGTTTTACTGCACGTCGAACACTTTAAAGCTGCCACTGGATCATTTGCCTGATTCACATTTGGAGTAACAGGCCCTGGATTCACTTCCACTCCACCAATAACTAGCAGTGCAGCTATCACTAGGGCTATGAACCACAAGTTGCTAGGTCCCGTACGCACAAACAAACACCGGAAATCCCGACTACCCTTCGCATACCACAGTCCGATCCTCGCCCTATAACACTCCAGAGAACAACCCATTTCAGCACACCTGAGAGCTCGGGAAAAACACGACCTTTCACTTTGACTGCCAATTGATAATACTGTAATAATGCGGACAAATATATTATTATTATTACGAGCACATAAAGGACAAAAATGACAATCAATATTACATAATACAGATATTTTTAATGTGTAAGTTATTGCTTTGTAAGTTTCTATTGTTGCACTGAATGGGCCACATGTGTATGTTTTCTCAAATTTATTTGTTATAGTAAGTGCAAGGAACATGATTTTGAGTCCATCTGTCGCACATGTGGAATTATGTTGTGCTCTTTTTTCAAACACTTATTTCTTCTTTATAAAATGGTATACATTTAGGTTCAGAATTTGTTTTGGTCGGTACCATAAAGTTATAAATAAAATGTATCAAAATATCTCTTAAGTATTATTCTTCAATATTGTTGCATCCGAGGGATGCATTCCAATCCCTTCCCTATAACTATAAATTAACTACAAACCTACAACTATAAATTATACATCTAATTACACACGGATGCCTGCGGCATACGTCGCATAAGCTCATACCAAGGCCAGGCCTAGTGCATAGAGATGAACTCCGTTGACCCAGGGCAACCACCTCACTTCCTATAGAATCCGCAACTAATGCCATCTATTGCTAACTCGGCAGGCGGATTCTATAAAACACTAAAGGAGAGGTGAGCCGCGGTCAGTCTTTCACAAGTGCATCAGGTGCTGAGACGCTGCTTGTAGCTGCCACATCCAGATAGGTAAGTGTCTAGTGAGCCTACACAAACTGTAACACCAACACGTAAAACATCCCCCTATTATTGTAAAGATCACGAGTATTTGCTCTGCACTATTTCATTGTACTCCACTTCAGGAGTACGGATTAAACAGTAGAATCCATAAGTCAACTGGTCTTTTAATTCATTTATTTAATTAATTAATAAGTTCCTACTCATTAATTCACTTCCCGGTAGGATCCCTAATTAGTAATTAGTTAATTGTCTATTTGTTGCTATAGTCAGCCACAGGCGTCACCTTACATGCATACGTGCGCGATACTCATTAGGAGCACGGCCAGTCAACTAACATCAGCAGGAATCCAGGCAGTCGCCATTACCTAGTAGATTATCCCATGTAGCCATCCCTTAGGACCACCCCCACAGCTTGTACAATTGGGTGTTAGCCCATTGAGCTGCATTCACGCCCGAATCCTTCCAACCCATATCTTTTTACACCAGCGTCCCGAGCTTCCTTCATCTATTCTCCTTTCATCCCCCTTTCAATACACTTTGTAGAGGCTACCCTCACAGGTACCCTACAATATGATATGAATAAACCAGGTCTTAAGGAAATATATTGTCTTTGAAAAGGCTGGAATGATAGACGTGTCTCGGACACCATGCCAGAAGTTACGTTCCTTAGACTATACATCACCAGTTGACGGTTAGAATAGGATTATGGTAGCACTATTACATTATTAGTATTATTATTTATTTACCATCATCATCATCATCATCATCATAATCAGCCGATACTCGTATCCGATGTTCGTTTCTTCCCTGCACTCCTAAGCTCTAGTGTCCGCAAGATGGAGATGCTGCTGATGACTCAGCAGACCGATCCTCGCATAGAACATGCATACGTCACATCTGATGGTAGGGGGTGGACGTGGAAGTGTTTGGCGGGGTTTTCTTCTCTAACGAGCTTCCGTTTCCTGTCTTTAACATGTTTTACAAAGATATCTGCATTATTTACATAATATTTAGAATACCAACATAGTTCACTCACTCTCTCACGCACGCAATTTCATCACCTCAATCACTCCATACATTCATTCATGCATTTGTTGAAACAATCAATCACTCATACAGAAATTTTTTTATTCAATGTAGGCTATCTTTAAATGTGTGACCCGAATTTCCGAAGAGCCAAGATCTTGGCATCCCCTGGCAGCGTGTTCCATACATTCACTACAAAACGGAGGTTATGTCAGTAAAAGCCTACACATATCCAAGTACACGGGGCTTTTGACGAGGATATCCCAAGCCCCTTATATTAATGTTCAACAACAACCATAACAACAACATCAACAACAACAACAAAAACAACAACAACAAACGTGTACATTTAACAAGACCGTCCTAGCGAGATATAAATGTTCCTCGTAAACACCCCGCTGGCCGGGGTTTTTAATTGTTTGTTGGCACAGCTATTCTGTACGCTTTATCTCTTTGTTATTTATGCAGCTGTATTCTTTATTGCCTTGGCCATAAAGCGAACGGCGGGATTCCGTTTATCCGAGTATTGTATTCGGAATTTAATAAAATGAAATCCATTTATCTATGTTGTTTAGTATATTAGGCTATGTAGCACACATTCTATTTCAGATTTTTTCTTTAAAGGCTGGCTCAGTTCATGACCTGTTCTCACTTATCACCTGATAATAAAATCGGCTTCGGTAGGGTAGTTGGTAGCATACTGAACTTCTGTGCCCAATATAGCGGGTTCAAACCCGGCCGAAGTCGTCGGATTTTTAAAGAGCGTTAAAATCCTTCAGTATGCCTTCCTTCGGAGGGAAAGTAAAGCAGCGGCGGTCCCATGTCATAGATTTATGGCATTTTAAAGATCGATCCACAGACTAAACTTGTGTGAAACAAAATTTCTTGGTTAGATTTCGTAGGAACGCTCTGTCCAAGTTCCAACGTTCACCACTAGGTATCAATGACATCTGATAGCGAAAGTTGGGACTACTTGAAATTGAACGGAATTTATAGCTCACACTATGGGTGTCCGCTTGAATCAGCTACAGCCTCTGGCGAGCCGAACATGTCCTCGGACTCTCCCGGCACTAAAAGTCATATGATAAATAGAACTGCTAATAGAGTGGTTAGTTTTGCGTAATCATTATTTTCTAGCTCGTTATTGCAACAAGACTTCTCCAGCGTCTGCAGTACTTTCCATATACATGTGTGATCACATACACCTAACGAAGAATCGTACTTGGCTTCGCCCGTTTGATCGATTTTTGATCGATAAATAGCTACGGCAACTTAGGACTATAAGTGTGCAGCAGGGGCCTGATCATCCGATGTAAGCAGATCGTCAGGATGTAGGATTAGAGGGAGTGTCAATTAATAGGCGAAGATGAAAAAGAAAACGCTGATCAGATTTCGGGAATAACGCTTTACAAATAACTCCTTTTTTGTGACTCACATTTCGATGGTATCTTTACTAAACGTATGCTATCATATTAATGAATATTTGCATAACTTCACTGACACCGCGGAGAACCGGGTTCGGTTACTAGCTGTGCCATGAAATTTAAGTTTTACCTCACGGGGTTGATTGTTCCCAGTTCCAGCTCTAAGACCAGAATTCAATTTCTTGGCGGAGTCGGGAATCAAACCCTGGCCTCCGTGGTGACAGAGAGAAATGCTAGCCACTATGCAACGAGGAGCACAATAGAATGGAGTGCTATATTAGTTTTACAAACAGAGAAATGTCCAATCACGGTTCGTTTTCAAACCAGTAAAGGCTATCTTCAAGTAATAAATTCCTTACTTATTTTATGGTGGCTTCGGTGGCGTAGTTGGTAGAATGCTGAGCTTCTAAGGCCAAGATTGCGGGTTCAAACCCGACCGAAGTCGTCGGATTTTGTAAGATCGTTAAAATATCCCTCAGTATGCCTTCCTTCGGAAGGGAAGTAAAGCCGGCGGTCCCATGTCATTGATTTATGGCATGAAAGAGAACCTTCCACTAACTAAACTTGCGGAAGCAGAAATTTGTAGGTTAGATTGATAACGCTATATTAGTTCCAACGTTCGCCGCCAGGTGCTCACTGCGATGCCTTGTAGTAGCCACGTCCGAATCTAGGTGTCGTGAATGGTAGCATTTGGTAGCAAAAGTAGGAACTACTTGAAAAAATTAATCGTCTGCAGTGCTTCTACCTGTATCACAGATATCACACACTAATACAGCCATCATAATTAACACCGGTTATCAGACAAATTCTACACACACCCAAAGTACACGGAGCTATATGACCGCGTTGTCGCAGCCCCTAAACTAAAGAACCAACCAACTAACGATTTTTAGCCTATTTTCAATTTCAGTTCCGTGAAATGCGGCCTATTTTCATATATCCTACGTATGTTAATTGCCTCTATCAATATACAAAATTTCAGTTTGATTGCTGTAATAGATTCGTAGATATTGAGAACCGACTAAATATTTCGGATGGTCGCCATGTTGGATTTTATATACAGTATGTAGGTCCTAGAGTTATGTACTTTTACATGAAGATAATAGTGTACGTGTAGCATTCAAACTTCAATCGCATGATTAGGACACAGGAAGTAACAAGGAGACTTTAAAATTTCGCACAGCTGCCATCTTGTGGTTATGGAAACAATTGAAATAAAATTAGATGCCAGTGGATGAACATTCGTATAAGGATTTACTGTACCAAGTTTCACTGCACTCGGATGGTTAAATTGCGAGAAACATCCATGTGTTTTAGATCCCTTATTTGGGGGTGGATCTAAAAGGGAGAGTTATTGTACTAATTTATAAGGTTGTGCCTAAAAAGGGTAGCTTCCCTTGGCAGGGCAAGCTGACCAGTGTAGAGTGTTGTGGTGTGCCAGGAACTAGGGGGCGTTCCTATGAATAAGGTAGTAGTGTTTGAAGGGATGGGACCCAATACAAGGGTCACTATTCTGGTCGCTCAGCTGACTGCTTATTATGTAATTGAATCTGCTCGTATCAGCCGAGTGGCACGTGCTGCTTGCTGGCAGCCGGGCCGGCTCGGGAAACACAAAGGTACCTGAGTTAGCGCTATTAGACTACCGTCTGTCACGTCTTACCGTGACGGGAGTAAGGAAGGGCGTTGTGATGTAAAAAGGCGTATAAACAGTAAAGCGTGTGTAGAGTGTGGACCAAGTGTTTATTGGTCTGTAATTCTGAGTATGAGTCCCTTGTAGGGAATGTAATTATGTTCACAATGTAGTACAAGTTGTGGGTTACAGGTTACATAAGTAGGAACTCTGAACACGATTGACTGACTCACCTCGGTTGACACCAGCGTAGCCTCGGGCCGTCTCGATGAAGCACTGACAATGAAGAGCTCCTTTGACCTCATTACGATGCCTTCTTATACTCTCCGGCGCTATGTTGTCAGCAATGTGTTGGCATTGCTGGCCCAGTTAATTGTATGTCGCTATGTGTGACCATTGTGCAAGGACTGGGCTGCTTCTTAGAGTGGCAAGCTGTCCCTGCTACGTTTTATGGATGTTGGCCCGGCTTTCCAAGGGTTGCCATTTAGGGGATTTAGCCAGATGCCGGGGGGATGGACTCCAAGGGGTGCATACCCCTGGGAGGCTGTACAAGCGTCTTCCTTCATTTGTTCGCGTCCTCGCGAACGGGAACGGAACTGGAGGTTGGGATGTTGACGTAGTGGTCCTTGAAACCCCCTCGTATCTCCTGGTGGTGTCGTATCGAAGTGTGGGTGTGAGGTCAGCCCGTGTTCAGAGGGGAGGGTTATGGGATGTACAGATATATGTATACACTGATATTGACATTGTGAAAAAAACAAACAAAAAAATTGACATAGCGAAAGATTTAACATTAAAAGAAATTCGATATGTAAAAAAAATTGCCCTTGCTATTGCTGGCATATTGCTAGTTTCAAAAAAAAACATGGTTTTTGATGGTGATTCGTTACATAGTTGTGCAGGGAGGAAAAACCCAGCTAGACGCGGAATTGTGTCGTCTGGCTTTACCTTGGGGAAAAAGTGCTCCCTGCAAATAGAAAGATAGGAGAGAATAGAAAAAAATGGGTGTTCCAGGGTATAATTTAAGGGATATATTCAAAGTATTTATTTGTTTGGGAAAACGGAACACCCTGACAAATGGGGAAGTTAGAAGAAGGAAAAATGAAAGAAAACAAATCATACACATTATGTACATTGGCGGTCTTGATAAGGGTAACAAATATGACCCGATAATAATAACAATGGTAATCCTTACAGTTGTAAAATCCCAGACAAGTTGTAGTTGAACATAGTAAACATGTAATGAAGATGAACATAAAAAAAATAATGTTTGCCATGTGGGTACCCTGTACGTATAAGTAACCTTGCCACTTTTGTGGACCCTTGCAATTGTATGACATGGCGAGAAAATACAAAATAATTTACACTTTATAATTATTACTAACATATATATATATATAAACTTATAGAGCTCTGTTACCTGGCCAGTTACTGCATACCTCTTATACTTGGCGCGCACCGTGCTATTATGCCTCGCCGACCGTACTCTAATCGGCCGTTCCTGGTGAGGTTTAGTGGCTAGTCCACTATCCTCTCCCTGTACTTATTACATAACCTCGTGGTTTTCCGTCGTGGGTCGGAATCCCACCTTAGGGTCGAAGGTCCGGCACTTACAAACCTTGTGTCGCCCTTTGAGCCTGAAGTAACGCTTCATTTGCGTATTCTGAAATGTTTTTGCGTTCAGCGATGGTCATCATCCCACGTATGCTGTCCACCGCTGACCGCTGGCGTTGTCACCTTTAAGGGTGCAACTAAAACTGATAAGGAGTGTAATTGTGTATGCCATGTATGTGTATGTGGGTAATATGTTTACCATAGACATATTCACGTTCTTGGTTACCTGTAAATCAAAACAGAACAAAAATGCATCCATATTAAGATGTTTATTTCCTCGTATATCCGTGGTCTTCCTGTGTGGGTAAAAGTGGGTTAATTATGAATATTACAGTGCAATACATTATGATTCATGACAGGTATATATATATATAACCTTCTTCGGTAGCGCTTAGTTTGGAAACTAAGTGTAGCGCCACCGAAGTTTAACTTACCCTAGGTTAGCCTATTTTAACCTAGTTTATCCTAAGTATTGTCGGGCTTACCTCGGTAACGGATTTTTAGTCACCGAGTGCCGAGATATTCTATTGTGATCTATATATATAAAAAAAAATAGCCTTCAATGTAGGTTTATGTTACCCTACATCTTACATTACTTATTTAACTTATTGATAAAATTACTTAACTGTAAAACTATTCTGTATTTACATGCCGAGTGGACCTTATTCTAAAGCCGAAATGTGCTGTGCTATTATTAGCAACAGCTGTTAGTAAATTTGCTTACATCTAAGTGACCTTAACATGGCACTATGACTTAAGTACTAAAATTTAGATGGAGGCTCGTCCGTCCGATTTCTCTCGCGGGTGCCCTTGTAGTACATTGCCGGGACCGGAACCCGACAATGTCTCGTAGTCCCCTCCGTTTTAATACTATTGTCGACATCTATTCTAGGTCTTAATACTAGTACTAACCTATTCGCAGGCGGCTTACGGTGCCACTAAGCTAACCGTTTCGCCCGCTGTAACTTCCTTGTTCATGACCGTTTGCTGTTCCGATTTATCGTAGTTGAGCCGCCCACTTGGCTCCTGTGAGGGGCGCGCAATGCCCCTCTCTTTATGCCCTCTGGTTGCCCGATGCGTCGCCATTTATGTGGGCATTGGACAGTGTGGTCCAATGGCATAATATTGTCTTCGCCTTTATCGGCCGTCGCAGTATGCTTTTCGCATTGATATTTGCCTCTATGGGCCGCCGTAGTATGCTTTTCGCATTGATATATGAATTTGCCTCTATGGGCCGCAGTAATATGTATTTCGCAGTTATCTTCCACTCCAACGCATAGGAGTTTTGCTTCCCGCTATGGAAGCCGTGCCTACTTAAATTTAAACTTACTAGGAGTCTAGTCATAATGGGGTCGTCTCTAGGGATAGTTCCCGAGGCCGACGCTGAGTGAGCTATTTCTCCCGCCATCCTCAGAAAGTCACCCTGCAGATCTCGGCTTCGATGACCGTGACACATAGTGGGTGTAACGTTCTCCGACAATGGGGATGGGCTAATATGCACCCCTAGATCTCGATGTTTGCCCGTGTCAGGTCCCGAATGCTTTGACCTTACGTAGTTCGTCTGTTTGGTCTAGTCGTCAGTTAAGTGAGGTCGCCGCGCTGTCGAGCCAACTGGGGGAAGGGTCCACATCGCCTTCCCCAGCTCTGCTCCGGTGTGGTGCTCCTGACCTTCGGCTTACACCGTTGTCATCAATCAGATCGTATCAGATTCCTTTGTAAAAAAAATGTAGCGTAACCTGTGTAAATAGTTTAATCTCTGTGTAAAATGTAAAATATTTCCAGTGTTGCGGGGTTGTAGATCTTCTAAGTACATAGGCTACTTCTGGTCTACCATCGCTACGTCAGCTTTCCAGCAATAATGCTTTCCTTACTTTAATGGAGGTGTTAGTAGGGTCTGTAATGTCAGGTACCCTGTTATTAGGAAATGGGGGTAGTTATTTGTTGAGTGGGCTTAAAGTATGGTAGGAAGGGTTTGCGCACCTTTGGGTTCCACGTTAGTGGTGGCCTGGAACCGGTGATGCCGCTGGGATGCTCCTATAGTGAGTGGACTGGGGAGGCAATTCCCGGGATTGCAAAGATACGAAAGTTCATGCAGGTTTGATATTAAAATCCCTGGTAAATGGATGGGATACTCATGCATGTGTCTGGATATGAAGTTTCTGCCTTCATGTACGGATAGGTGTAGGGTGGTGCATAATACCAGTATGCTCCTGTCATGCGGGAGAGTTTAAGTACTAAAGAATGGTTAATATATATCTATGGCCTCCTCTCTCATTTGGAGAGGCGCATTATGCTTATTGAATGTTTGCTGAGCCACCCCTAATACTCAGGTGGTAGCATCGTGACGCAAGGCGTAGCATGCCTGCTCTTTAGACGCATGAAGTCCATCAACCCCTTGTGTGTACTTTGTAATGTAGTGTAGCTGTTTTTGGTCGTGTAGCTATGTCTGCGTTGTTTATGTTGGGCGTGAGAAGGTTATGGGAAGGGAGTAAGGTGGTACGCTGGTAGCCTGTTCTCCTGTCATCCTCCCTTGGTCCATGTTGGCTGTCTATCCGCGCCTTGGGATAGTATAGCTGCATGACCTAGTCTGGTCTGCCATTTGTAGTGTAGATGTGGCCAGTGGTCGTAGTGCGACTGGTCATGTGCTAGTCATCTGTAATGACTCCTATGCCTTACTATCGATAAGAGAAGTTATTAGGGGGGAGGTCTTGTGTGTGTTTGCTCCTAATTGTTGAGTGCGTGTGCGTGTGTGTGACTGTGTTCCGCTACACCACGCGGACGGTTGGTCTGTTGCAGGCCGAGTCGTAATAGGTATCGCCTGTGTGGGCAGAAGGCGCCCGTGGCTTGCCAACGTCTTTGCGAACGTGCCCTTATAGGCCCAAGATAATTTCTGCTGTGTCACGTCTTGTCCATTGCCAAATGTTTTTGCAGTGTGGAGAAAAAATGTATGGTGTTATAATTGTTATGTGTTTGTAATTTCATGGTCACTGGCGCTACGCAATAGTGTCTCGTCACCGCAGTATTGCAGTGTAAATAGTCTGCTGTCAGCAGTTGGTATGTGCTTTTTCTGCACGTATGCAAGTGTGGTCATTGTTTTAGATTCCTAGCGGACTAATGTAGCAATTCGTCCTAGTTAGGTAATGACGTTGTGTGGCCATTGTTCCCTAAGACCTGTGTCTTGCGAAATTTTCCTACCTGTGTTTGTGAAATGTATTCTCTATGTCTGGTGTAATTCGAAATTTTATGTCTGGCTTTTGGTGGGAGGAAATGTAGTACTCCCTGTTCATGCACTTGTATGGTCCAATTTCAGTATGATTGGACGCCTGAATAGCTGTTTTCCTTTGCGTCTAAATTTTTACTGGAACTCAGACCCGTGACCTTATGTCATTCTCTGTGTTTTATGTTTGCGTTGTGTTCCAGCGCTTGGGGCTTTCCCAGTGTGGTTTTTGCTTGTGTTCCGTGTACCAAAAATACCATTGGATAGTTAGTTTTTGGTACGAGCGTGTTGTGTGTGGTCATGGGTTCGAATCCGGTTGTCTGTAAAGACTTGGTGTGATCATTTCCGTGCCGCATATATTATGGCACGTTCCCGTGGATGTGCAATGCGCAAATGAAAGCATGCATACCTGTGTAGAGTTTGTATGTTTTTGATTTCCCCTTGTAGTGTAATTTTGGAAGATATAGGGTCTCTAAATCGGGCGTGAATGATGCCGTGCGCTCTGCTCCGAGAGCTGTTGTCTGTAAGCTTGCAGGTTATCACTGAGGCCTGCGTTCCTGCTGAGTATGGTGGTATCGGATTACAATGTCTTGCGCTCTCGCTTGTTACTTGTCTTGATAACGCTGTGTGTCCGGCACATGTGTTTTTAATCGCTTACTCTCTGTGACTGTGATTAGTGCTTTTCGCATTGTGAACGAAAGGAGGGGAATTTGTGGTTTAACGTGACCGTATCTGGAGATCATGAGCCACGGGATTTCCGTTTTACTTGGAATCCAAACCACAGGCCATGGCATTTCACTTCGGAAATCTCATATACGTTGGCCGTACTTGTAGAAGAACCTTCCATTGACTACATTTGTGTCCCCAGATTTTGTGTTACTGTGCCGTGGTTCGATTATGTCCCTACAATGGTACGAAGTGTCATTATGCCCGCGTGTCTCCGGGACAGTTCTGTGGGGTGTTAGGATCGTATCCCGGCGCGGTCAGTGGGCTATTTCTTGGCCCTCTTTTCACGCCTGCCCGTGGGATTACTTCCTTTCCTTTTGGCAGTATTTCCGCCTTTACGCGTACCTATGTATTAAATATATATATTTGTTTAACTTGGCCACCTTTCTTTCATCGGGCCTAATGCCTGCGTCAAAATAAAAAAAAATGAGCTATGCCCCGCTCTGGATTAAGAGAGCACTTTGAAAGAAAATAATAGCAGGTGGCGATAGTCTCTAAAAATTATGTCGTGAACACTATAAAAAATGTTAAAAAAAATGTGCTTGGGACCTGAGTGTAGTATTTACAATTTTGGTAACGTGAGTACTACCGTAATCTGGTTACGTCTCAGGGGAATCTACCGACACTGTCTAGTACACATTAGGAAGGCCATTGCAAGACGTAATTGATACCCTTGTATCCACGTCACGAGCAAAGCCAGTGCATTATGGGAGTCAAACCTGCCCTTCAAAGTAATTGTAACTCAACAAAATGACAGTGTCTCGTCCCGGTGTGCAATTGGGCTTTTCAGTTGGTTAAAGCACACCTCACCAAATTTTTGAAATTAGTTTGAGATTCTTAATTCCTGCCACACTTACGGCTTTCGCCCGCAACAGGAGAATCTATCAAACTGTGGAACCCTAACGTAGAACGTTTAGTCATTTCTACTTAGAAAGACTCACTTAAGCTTTATGCTGTGATTTTATGCTTAAGTTGTGTTCAAAATATCTCTTTTTCGGCCTGAAGCCTGCTTGGCTTCCACTTGGCTTAGCATATTAGAGACTTTACGTTATGGCGTTAACCACTTCGCCCAATAACCATTGATGGCCTGAGAGAAAAATGTCATGGTTCCGAAAAAAAAAACAAGAAGGATTTAGAATTGTTCCTTCTAATTTGGTTATGTTGCACTGTATATACATAAAATAAGAAAGAAAAATATGCAATTTTATGTTTATTATGTACTTGTTGGACTATTTTCTTATCGCCCCCGTGTGAAAGAACTTATGTGGCCTATAATGTTGGTGTTAGCGATGTTAGTTTGTTTCTGTGGCCCTGGTGGAAGTCGTTATCCTCTTTCGAGCTTCAGTGCTCAGAAAGGTGAAGGGTTTTGCCCTGTTATTAGATGATGGGCCTCTGGAATCCACTGGGGTGTTCCTTTGCTATCTTCCGGCGGAATTTCTAGCAAAGTAAGCTTTGGCCTACTTCCACCGTAGCGCGTGTCTATAGGTTTGAGTGTACCCGTATTCGAGGGCCTAATTGTGTTTGACGCTGCCCTAGTAGATTTTACGGGAGTGTGTATGTTTTGGACTGCTTGGTTTTGTGGGATAGGTAATAACACTTTTCCTAATCCCCGTGTACTGTGTGGTAGTGCCCGGTCACAATGTTCGTGCGTATATCGTGCATCCTGAGGGACTAATGCCGGTGTTCGCCTTCGTTCTGGCAAATTTGCCCTTTGAACTGGCGGTAAAGGTCGCTTAATGGCTTGTGTCTGGCCTAGCAATGTGGTGGCGTGTAGTCTGACCGCTTTTCGGCCTGTGGCCACGGCAGACTCCTGCCATTGCGCTAGCCTATCTGAGTGGGTGTATGTAGGCTTTATGTGTAGTGGGACGGGTTCTATGTCGTCTGCCCATGACGTGGTTACGTCCCTTTGTTTCCTTGTCATATCGTGTGTGTTTAATGGCCCTGGCCTCAACTCCCTCTCGTCCCTTTGTTCCGAGGGGATTGTTCTAGGCTCTGCCCCTCGGTTTGGCAAAATTGCCTTCCGATCCGGAGCTGAAGGACGTGTGTTTGTGTTAGGTTTATTTTGTAGTAAGTTGGAGCCTAACCTGGCCGTCTTCTTGACTGTGGCCACGGCGCACTCCTTCCATTGTGTGGCAGTACGTGGCGAGAGGGACATCCTCGCAAATTGTCGAGCTAGCGTATCTACGCTTATGTCCTCTCTCGGCTGGGCTGGTGGCCCTACCATGAACTCAAAAATGGCCTTATTGGCTTGGAGCTCACGGTATTTGTCCCAAATTTGGGTGTACTGCCTATTGAGGCTCATGGCCTGCTTGCAAATTACTGTATTAATGTATTAATGTTTCTGTGCTCTGTATAGTTTTGTGGCCGCTAGTTGGAGAAGCGCTTGGGCGCGAATTAGCTCCCTGTATTGGGCGTGTAAACCTGTGTAGTGCACCCTCATTCTCTCGAGGGTTGCATTATCTATTATGGGACCATGTGTGGTGATTAATTGTTGGTATATTTTGTTTCTTTGTATATGGAACCTATTGAGGTGTTCATGTGTGTGATTCAAGTGCTTATGTACGCATCTTAATCGCGCTGTCCTACCCTCTGACAGAGTGTACGGTTGTTTGCCCTGTATTGTCCCGACTTTTGTTTGGAGTGCCCGTATTTGTGTTTGCCGGCTTTGTATGTGCCTCTGGCATCTGAACAATAATGTTAATAATGTTGGCGTACCCCTATTGCCTCTATGGCTTGCAATCTCTGCATGAGGTGCCATTCTGACTGCAGTGTATGGGCCTACAATAAGAATAATAAAAAAAAATCTGTGCGTGTTTGACAGTGTATTTTTATATTTCTTTGATTCTGTATGGGGCTAGGGGGTTGGTTTATTAAGAATTTCCCCTGTGTAGCTAGTTTGGAGCACACAAAAAAAATGGTGCTTTTCGTCTGGGGAAAAAAAAAATCACTATTTGCTTGGCTTTTTGCGGTACGGAAGGGGTCGTTTTAACTACGAGGGCTCGTTGGTTGAGTCCTTTTCTCTATGCGTAGTACCCCGCCTCCACCAGTGTTTTAGATCCCTTATTTGGGGGTGGATCTAAAAGGGAGAGTTATTGTACTAATTTATAAGGTTGTGCCTAAAAAGGGTAGCTTCCCTTGGCAGGGCAAGCTGACCAGTGTAGAGTGTTGTGGTGTGCCAGGAACTAGGGGGCGTTCCTATGAATAAGGTAGTAGTGTTTGAAGGGATGGGACCCAATACAAGGGTCACTATTCTGGTCGCTCAGCTGACTGCTTATTATGTAATTGAATCTGCTCGTATCAGCCGAGTGGCACGTGCTGCTTGCTGGCAGCCGGGCCGGCTCGGGAAACACAAAGGTACCTGAGTTAGCGCTATTAGACTACCGTCTGTCACGTCTTACCGTGACGGGAGTAAGGAAGGGCGTTGTGATGTAAAAAGGCGTATAAACAGTAAAGCGTGTGTAGAGTGTGGACCAAGTGTTTATTGGTCTGTAATTCTGAGTATGAGTCCCTTGTAGGGAATGTAATTATGTTCACAATGTAGTACAAGTTGTGGGTTACAGGTTACATAAGTAGGAACTCTGAACACGATTGACTGACTCACCTCGGTTGACACCAGCGTAGCCTCGGGCCGTCTCGTTGAAGCACTGACAATGAAGAGCTCCTTTGACCTCATTACGATGCCTTCTTATACTCTCCGGCGCTATGTTGTCAGCAATGTGTTGGCATTGCTGGCCCAGTTAATTGTATGTCGCTATGTGTGACCATTGTGCAAGGACTGGGCTGCTTCTTAGAGTGGCAAGCTGTCCCTGCTACGTTTTATGGATGTTGGCCCGGCTTTCCAAGGGTTGCCATTTAGGGGATTTAGCCAGATGCCGGGGGGATGGACTCCAAGGGGTGCATACCCCTGGGAGGCTGTACACATGTGAATATTTATAATTCGCGTCACCGCCATGTTGGATTTGTGATCACCAGGTTATTTAAAGTCCTATAAATGAACTTAAGTTCATAGCTCCTATGAACATAAAAAAAACAGTTTGATTGCTATAATAGATTCGTAGATATTCAGAGCCGTCTAAATATTTCGGATGGTCGCCACTTTGGATTGTTAAATGTATAGGCCTTAGTGTCATGTACTGTTAAAGGAAAATTATTGCGTAGGTTCATTATTCAAACTTTCACTTTGATCGCATGACTACGACACAATAAATAAAATATTAATTTTAAAATTCGCACAGCCGCCATCTTGTGGTTATGTAAACAATTGAACTAAATTAGACACCGGTGCATGACAATGTGTATAAACATTTCCTGTACCAAATTGCATTGCGTTTGGAACATTAAATCGCGAGAAAGGACTATTTAAAATATTCAAATTCGCTTGGCCGCCATGTTCGTTTTGTAGTTAACCGGTTTTTGAAAATCTTATAGATGAACTTCCAGTAGTGCCATTCATCTTCGTACAACATTTCAGGGTGATACCGCTAATAGTTTCCGAGATATAGAATGCCGGTGAAATATTTCGCACATCCGCCATCTTGTGGTTATGTAAACAATTGAACGAAGTTAGATGTCGGTGCATTACAATGTGTATAGACATATACTGTACCAAGTTGTATTGCGTTTGGTTGGTTAAATCGCGAGAAACGTCTATTTGAAAGTGGCAAATTCGCGTGGTCGCCATCTTGGTTTTGTAGTTACCAGTTTTTCAAACGTCACATAGGTGAACTTCTAGTGGTTCCCTTTATCACCGTAAAAAATTCCAGGGTGATATCGGGAATAGTTTCGGAAATATTGAAAGCTGATGAAATATTTCGCACAGCCGCCATGTTGCAGTGGCGAGACGTAACAACATTTCAAGGGCACGATCGGGATCGTCCTGAATAGTGCTATGAACTTACCGAATTTCATTGAAATCCCTCTAGCCGTTTAGAAGTTATTAGGGACACACACACACAGACCACACACACAGACACGCAGAAGACACACGGACAAAATGTGATCTCATAAGCCTATTTTCAGCCTACTTTCGATTTTTGAAAAAATTGAAAGTAGACTTATGAGATCACTACAGGGCGAAAAAAAAGTGTGTCTGTCTGTCTGTGTGTGTAAGTGTGTGTGTGAGTCTGTGTGTGTGTGTGTGAGTGTGTGTGTACTCTGAATGTCTGTCCCCCCTATCAAATCGAACACGGTGAAACCGAATTGAACGAAATTTGGTACAGAGGTAGCATTAGCAAAGGGCACCTCAGTGTCATACTTTATATTGCCGCCATCTTTACCAAAACAGAATGGCGGCCACTCAAACGTTCAAAACGTAAAATCAAATTACGGCTAAACTAATCATCCGATCTCTACCAAATTTGGTGACAACATACCTTTTTATAGGACGCGTCTTTCATCCAACATTCAAGGTCATCGGCCGTACCATTTCAGGATGGCGGCCGTGTCAATTATTCAACCATTTTAATCAATTGCTTAAGACCCACCAATTCCGATTATCGAGCCTAGGGTGGTTTAAGCTATCCTGAAGGTCGTGATCCGTTATTTATTATAATTTAATATTATAATATTATACTGTATGAGTGGCTTAAAAGAGCTGAGCTGTCTGTGTCACACGACAAGATGGCAGCTGTCCTCATGTGCCTGTCTTATATTTCAATAGTTTTAGTATGTTGTATGTGATATACCCTACTGATACAATAATATAAACTTTGTATGAAATTATCTTTAATGAAGATGTACTGCTGTGAAGAAATCGTTTATTTAAAGTCATCATTTGCCAACAGGTTGTATCTAATGTCAGTTAAGAACACCTTGATGTTAAGGATAGGATTAGCTCTGGGCTAGCGTGTTAGTCTGTCACGCAGTCGACTGGGGATCGAGTACTGCTGCAGTTAACTTCTTTTTTCTTGAATTCTTTTACAAATGATGTGCACGAGCTCTTTCCACAGATACTGAATAAGATGTCATTTAGCTCAAAGGAGAGGCAAATGTATACACTCGTTTATTAATAAAATCACAGCCCCAGCATCGCAAATAAACAGAAGACATTAGGAAAAGGAGAATAGAAGAACTAGATACACGTTGTCATTAACCACAGCCTTCTTAATGCGTCTGTACGGTGCTGTCCTCTTGTGGGTTATGTGGGTAATATTGTTCCAAACTTACCGCTGTGTAAATACCTGGCCTCCTGAAGTATGGCAATTTTGTAATACTGGTAGTTCAACTATTAGCCACGATCGCGCTCCGATTACCTTTAAACACTGCCAGCTGGATCGCCTCCCTCTTGGCTACATTAAACTGTCTACTCATTCAACACCCTTAGGCCACTGCCATCGTAGTACATTACGATGGCAGTGCATAGGCGTACAACATAAAGATTAATTCACTGATAGGTCGCAGCACCAACCTACTGTGATCGGCGTGGATTTTTAAAGGGGAAGATACCCAAAACGGAAGATTCTTAACTTAGCAGGCTGGCTTAATATAGAGATTAACGGACGTGAATGCATTACAATAAGATAGTAGTTTTGTTATTCAATCATCATAAAGTATACAATATTGATTTTGACACTTACTGGCTAATTATCAATATAAAAGAAAACAAACAATACAATGTGGTAGAGGTGATTGTGTTAGGGATGAGGACAAAGAGTCATAAATATACCCATACATTTAGGAGAAAGTAGGCTATATGTTCTTTGCTGAACATCTTGTTTTTTTTTTTTTTTTTTTTTTTTTTTTTTTTTTTTTTTTTTTTTTTCAAAATAGAATATAGGCTAAAATAGGCTGATGAGATCACCTTTTGTCCGTGTGTGTGGGTGTGAGGAGTGTGTGTGTTTCCCCCTAATAACTATCAAACGGCAGGAGTGATTTCAATGAAACTCGGTAAGTTCATAGCACTATTCCGGACGACCCCGACTGTCGCCTTCAATTTATTTCTACGTCTCACAAATCCAACATGGTGGCGGTGCGAAGTATTTAACCAGCATTCCATATCTCCGAAACTATCCCGATATCACCCTGGATAAAGGTGATAAAGGGAACTATTAGAAGTTCACCTATGTGACTTTTGACAAACTGGTAACTACAAAACCAACATGGCGGCCACGCGAATTTGCGACTTTTAAATAGACGTTTCTCGCGATTTATCTAACCAAACGCAGTAAAACTTGGTACAGTATATGTTTATACATATTGTAATGCACCGACATCTAACTTGGTTCAATTGTTAACATAACCACAAGATGGCGGATGTGCGAAATATTTCACCGGCACTCTATATCTCGGAAACTATTAGCGGTATCACCCTGAAATTTTGTACGGAGATAAAGGGCACTACTGGAAGTTCATCTATAAGACTTTCAAAAACCGGTTAACTACAAAACGAATATGGCGGCCAAGCGAATTTAAAAATTTTAAATAGACTTTTCTCGCTATTTAAAGTTCCAAACGCAATGAAATCTGGTACAGGAAATGTTTATACACATTGTATTGCACTGGTATCAAGTTTAGTTCAATTGTTTACATACCCTCAAGATGTGCGAATTTTAAAATCTTCTTAATACTTCTTGTGTCCTAATCATGCGATTGAAGTTTGAATGCTACACTTACACAATAATCTTTATGTAACAGTACATAACTCTAGGACCTACATATATAAAATCCAACATGGCGACCATCCGAAATATTTAGTCGGTTCTCAATATCTACGAAACTATTACAGCAATCAATCTGAAATATTGTATGATGATAGTGCTAGTTAACATAAGTAGGATATATGAAAATAGGCTGTATAGTTCTTCACGGAACTACAGTACTTGTTTATGTTGTTTTTTGTTTTGTTTTGTTTTGTTTTTATTTTATTTTGTTTATTTTGTTTTTTTATTTTGCTTTTATTTTGATTTTGTTTCGTTTATTTTTATTTTATTTTGTTTTATTTTGATTTTCCAGAAAACAAACACAAAACAAAAAAACACGAAAAAAAGCAAAATTCAATAACAAAAGCAAATGCAGAAAACAAGCACAAAACCAGGAAAGAAAAGCAAAAAGCAAAATTCAAAAAGAAAGCAAAAGCAGAAAACAAGCACAAAACCAGGAAAGAAAAGCAAAAAGTAGAATTCAAAAGCAAAAGCACAAAGCAAACACAAACCGAAATCCTAAAACACAAAGCAAAAAGTAGAAAACAACAAACACAAAAGATACGCGAGGCAAAGTCCAGAGAAACGTTTCTCATGAAAATTATTCTTATTCCCAAGTGGATTAAACGAGTTTTGCAAGTGGACGACTCAAGTAATGTCATCCATTAAAAAGAAAAGATGCTGGTCTACGGGCACATTTTCCATATCTCTGATGACCGACTGACTAAGAAAGTCAGGAATGTTAGAATGCCAAAGACAACGAATTGGAGAAGGCTCCAAGAAAGTGAGAAAGATCTGAGGCAAATTGGTATTTCAGAAACAACAAGTTCCGTGAAGAACAAAAGAGCCTACTTTTCTTAAAATTTAAGATCCATGCCAATTATTAATCTATATGAAACTATCTAGAATAATGACGAAATTAAGTTGGTAATATCGAAATTTCTAATTAGTTCGAAATATACCTGGCACAATGTAGCGAAATAGAGCACTAGAGTTGGCAGCCCTGGTAACTGAATATATTCTTAGTTCCATCTCTTAAGGTACAGAATACAAAATTTGGTTGAAGTCCAGTGGACAGCGTGGACGTTACATGCAGTTAGACATTGGGTCTATCAGCGCGCGTTAAAATCATGTTGGCAGCAATGCCATGCATATATTGGTCATAAATAATCTGAAATAATATGATTTATTTGTGCCAAATATGGATGAAATCCATTAGTTAGTAGAGAAGTTACATGCATTTTAAAATTGGACCTATCAGCAGGCCTAGAATCATGTTGGCAGCACTGACTTATATTAGATACTGAAAATTAACCTAGAATGTCAGGTACTATACGTCTGCAAAGTTTAGAGCTGTTGGCTTGCATACTTTCTGATATATTGATATTAGGTTAAAAACATAGAGACAGCTTTTATGAACTGTTGCCAGCCCTGGTTTCTCTTAAGAATACGCATAGTCATATCTGTTGCCAAAAAGCACATACAAAATGTGGTTGAAATCCAATTGACAATATAGAAGTTATATGTATTTAAAAATTGGATCTATCAACAGGCTTAGAATCATGTTGGTAGCACTGAAATACATTAGTTACTCCAAATTAATCTAGAATCTAAGGTACTACACGTGTGCATAGTTTAAAGTTGTCGGCTTGAATATTTTCTGATATATTGTTATTTGGATAAAAAGAATAGAGAGAGCATTTATTAACGGTTGGTTGCCCTGGTGGCTCGCATGAATACGCTCAGTCATATCTGTTTATGTACACATCGTACATACGAAATTTGGTTGAAATACAATTGATAGTTAAGAAATTAAATGCATTTTAAAATTGGCCCTATCAGCAGGCATAGAATCTATTTGGCTACACTGTCATGTATGGCCTCCTAGAAATCAAACTGAAATGGTATTGTCTATATGTGTTTCCAATTTTGAAATAGCTCCCATGCATACCTTCCAAGATATCGTACATGGAGCTGACATTTAAATAGCGAATTTTAGCAGTTTTTAGCACTGATTTCATTTTCAAATATGGCATTGAGATATTCAGGACAAATTGATGGAAACAAAGCTTCGATTACACAGGTCTATAGGGTTTTACTCATACCAAATTTGGTTTCGATTGCTGCAGCCGTTTAGGAGTTGATAGGTGGTGGGGGGACACACACAGACAGACAGACAGACACACATTTGCCCGGATCGATCTTATAAGTCTACTTTTTCCTCATTTTTTCAAAATGTGAAAAGTTGGCTTAAAATCCACAGCAGATTTGACTTTTTATTTTGTAAATAATGTGCTTTTCGTATAATCAGCAAACATATGGAAGGAACACACATTAAGTGCTGGTGCGCAATGAAGGGCGGGAGTGTGGAATGAGGTGGTTTTGGATGAAAAAGGGGACCACGCATTCAATTAATTAGTTGTGCAAGGGCTGAGACCCGTTTATTGCTCCAATAGCACAGTGGAGCACTTGAAACAAGCGGATTTGATTGCAAACTGAAGCACGGCGAGCTAGCATTTTAACCATTCCAATAAAAAAATGCCTGTGTTGTTGAGTCTCACTGATGAAGCACACACCTACACATTAATGTGCAGGGCATTTTCAGTTATATTCAATCACAAACAAGTTGTTCAGTAAAGAGCATACAGCCTACTTTCTCCTAAATGCATGGGTATTGTTATAACTCCTTGTCTTTTCCAAGGAGTAGGCCTATAATTTAATGTTGGTTGTAGTAGCTTGTTGTAATAAAACTTGCTATACGGATATTAAACATGAATATGAGGTGCCCTTTGCTAGTCCAACCTCTGTAAAAAAATGTCATTCAATTCGGTTTCACCGTGTTTGAATTGATATGGGGGGGAGTGGGGGCAGACATTCAGAGTAGACACACACACACAGACACACAGACACATACACACACATACACACACAGACAGACACACAATTTTTGACCCTTTTGCAAAAATCGAAAGTAGGCTAAAACATAGTTAATAACTTACAGTTTACGGGTTCATGGGCTAGATATAAAACGATGGGAACACAGAGTAATTAAAACATTGCCCAGTTAGATTATCGCCCAATCTATACTAATATAATAAATCTGAAGAGTTTGTGTGTTTATGTGTTTATGTGTTTAAACGTGCTAATCTCTGGAACTACCAGTCCGATTCGAAAAATTCTTTTTGTATATGATAGCCTGATTCAAGAGGAATAGTTTAGGCTATGTTAAATTTCGGACAGACCACTCCATTCCCCGCATTTAGACCCTTTTGCACAAGTCTACACCGTTTCACCGATCTAATAATTTGACGGACATATTGTCGCTAGGCGACAACCACTGACACTTTATCATGATAGTCAACGCCGCATCATTGATGGACAGGTTGTCACTAGGCAACAACGATTTACTCTGTATCATGATAGTCCGGGAAAATTTGCTAAAGGACACATGGGAAAACTGACCGATTGACAATCAAGGATTGTATTGGACTGTAGTATTCTCTATGCTATCGTATGTACAGTTAATATTTCATTTGCGGGACTTAGACATCGTGGTCATGTTGCCCCCTGTACATGGGTGTGTGTGTGTAGAATTTATGTGATAACCTGCGTTATTTTGATTGTTGCACTACCATGTGTAAATACGGTATAAAGCTCAATGTTGGTTTGTCTCTTATTTTTACAAATGTACACCGTTTCACCGATCTGAACCAACATTTGTATACTTATCCTTTGGAACCCTGCGAGTAACACTGTTTACATTAAATTTCGGACAGACCACTCCATTCCCTGCATTTAGGCCCTTTGGCACAAATCTACACCGTTTCACCCATCTGAACCAAAATGAGTATTCTTACACTTTGGAAACCTGCGAGTAAAACTGTCTACGTGAAATTTCGGACAGATGACTTCATTCCCTGCATTTAGGCCCTTTGGCACAAGTCTACATCGTTTCACCGATCTTAACCACACTTAATGTACTTACCCTTCGAAACTCTGCGGGTAACACTATCCACTTGATATTTTGAACAACTCTCTCCACTCCCAACATTTAGAACAACAGAAAAAATGAACTTGAAAACTACTTTTTAAGGTCCTAGAACCATTCATGTCCGTATAGTGTAACTTAAAGAATATTTTAATAAGTCAATTGTTGGCTGGCAATGCGAGCTACATCACGTCGCCCCTACCAGATTTGCGAAAATAGCTACAACTTGCGCTGCTTATAAATTGGAGTCACTGGGAGTAATTATTGCAAGAAGATTTCATAGGCCCCGTAAAACAGTTATCATCATGATAATATTATGCCTCTGTATAAGTGCGATAGTGTTGGTGCAGTACATAGAGGTAATCAGCTGCAATAAGCGTTGGTGCTTTCAAATTTACTTTCATTTAGTCAGATCCTTATCCTTAGTGGTATGTGGCGATAAATGACACTATTGCTACTTCAGGAGCTCGGGACAGCTGAATTTTCCAAAGTGCTCTGATTATTTTCCTATGTCACTATGTGACAAAAGACGACACTATTGATCTCTACTTTTCTAACAGCCAATGAGATATAGGCCCTCGGCAGTGTCTTTTATGTCACATACTCGTCTTTCTAATCATATTTTTCAATTCGTTTGTAAATTACATGTGTCAGTACTGTAGTTAGTAAATAGCCGTTTCCCTATTCATTATTGTCATTATCATTACGTGAAAATGACCTGAATGTTACGTCCATTATACTGTACTATTTATCACCCCCACCACCACCACAAAAGTTATATTTTTTAAATATTTGTTTCTGTTAATTTAAGTATTATATGCCAGTTCTGTAGTAGTATTCCTTATCATCCATAAAACAAACAAATCCACCGGGCGAAGCCGGGCACTATTGCTAGTAAATACTATAAGGTCAGAAATAACGAATAAATGTTCACTGGAATTTTGTCTTAAAGTTGTTTTGAAATTCTATGTCACATTTCACTGGTCATAATTTGTTGTCTTTGTTTGAGTTTTCAGTCTTTTGACTGGTTTGATCCAGCTCTCCATGGCTCCCTGTCCTGAGCTAATCATTTCATCTCTACACAGATGCCACACCCTACATCTGAGGCAATCTGTTTAACATATTCTAACCTTGGTCAACCCCTACAGTTCTTGTCCTCGACCCTTCCTTCCATAACTAAGCTTGCTATTCCTGGGTGTTTTAGTATGTGTCCTACCAACCTATCTCCTCTCTTCATTACCAGTCGCCAGAAACATCTTTCAGTCATCTTAATACCTCTTCATTTGTAACCCTACCTATCCATCTGATTTTCATCATTCTCCTATAAGATCACATTTTTAAACGCTTCAATTCTCCTCTTTTCTGCTACACAAATAGTCCAAGTTTCACTTCCATAGATTGCCACGTTCCAGAGAAAGGCTTTCAAAAATTACTTCCTAATACCTAAATATACACACATCAAAAAAAGTTTTGCATCACCTCGGTTCCCAGATCTCCGGCATATAGACGTTGACTGTGTATATTGTATCAAAGATACAGTCCCTTTGACTGTTCATAGATGTCACTAAAACTGCTCAAAGATGTAAACAACCATGCATGAGCAGGGCCTATTAGACGGAGGGGGTACGACAGCCGATCAGCTCCAGTCATTCCACCAGGACGAAGGTACGCTGCTCATGTTGTCTGTAGTTCTACCATGCCTAGAAGGTCAATACCGCAGTTCGATCGCGTCCGCATTGTTACTTTGTGTCAAGAAGGGCTCTCAACAAGGGAAGTTTCCAGGCGTCTCAGAGTGAACCAAAGCGATGTTGTTCGGACATGGAGGAGGTACAGAGATACAGGAACTGTCGATGACAGGCCTCGCTCAGGCCGCCCAAGGGCTACTACTGTAGTGGATGACCGCTACTTACGGATTGCCGCTCGGAGGAACCCTGACAGCAATGCCACCATGTTGAATAATGCGTTTCGTTCAGCCACAGGACGTCGTGTTTCAACTCAAACTGTGCGCAATAGGCTGCATGATGCGCAACTGCACTCCCGACGTCCATGGCGAGGTCCAGCTTTGCAACCCCGACACCATGCAGCGCGGTACAGATGGGCCCAACAACATGCTGAATGGACCCCACAGAATTGGCATCACGTTCTCTTCACCGATGAGTGTCGCATATGCCTTCAACCAGACAATCGTCGGAGACGTGTTTGGAGGCACCCTGGTCAGGCTGAACGTCTTAGACACACTGTCCAGCGAGTGCAGCAAGGTGGTGGTTCCCTGATGTTTTGGGGTGGCATTATGTGGGGCCGACGTACGCCACTGGTGGTCATGGAAGGCTCCGAAACGGCTTTACGATACCTGAATGACATCCTCCGACCCATAGTGCACCCATATCGGCAGAATATTGGAGAGGCATTTGTCTTCATGGACGACAATTCTCGACCTCATCGTGCACATCTTGTGAATGCGTTCCTTCAAGATAACGACATCGCTCGACTACAGTGGCCAGCATGTTCGCCAGACATGAACCCTATCGAACATGCCTGGGATATGTTGAAAAGGGATGTTTATGGACGTCTTGACCCACCAACCACTCTGAGAGATTTACGCCGAATTGTCGTTGAGGAGTGGGACAATTTGGACCAACAGTGTCTTGATGAACTTGTGGATAGTATGCCACGACGAATACAGGCATGCATCAATGCAAGAGGACGTGCTACTGGGTATTAGAGGTAGTGGTGTGTACTGCAATCTGGACCACAAATGCTGAAAGTCTAGCTGTATGATGGTACAACATGCAATGTGTGGGTCTCATGAGCAATAAAACGAGCTGAAATGTTGTTTGTGTTGATCTCTATTCCCTTTGTATTTAAAGGTTCCGGAACTCTTGGAACCGAGGTGATGCAAAACTTTTTTTGATCTGTGTATATTCGATGTCAACAGATTCATTCTCTGTTGATATGCTTTCTTTGCCTGAACCAACCTACTTTTTATATCCACTTTGCTTCGTCCGTCACTGGTTATTTTGCTTCCTAAGTAACAGATGTCTCCTAGTTTCTTTTGCTTTTCACATTCCAATTTGATGTCCATAGAGGTTTCTTATTTATTTCGGCTGCATTCCAATATCTTTGTTTTACATTAATTTTTCTTTCTTTCTTTCTTTCTTTGTGTTTCAAAATTGTATAGTAATTCGTATGTTGGCAATCATACTTTCTACCTTTGATCCAAAAACCCGCTAATGGTACTTCTAGTTTTGGCATCAATTATTGAGTTTAATTCTGTTCTGCAATATGTGGCGTTTACATTTACGTGTATTTTTGTGAAGTACCCATTTTAGTTATGGTAGACATTCCATTTTGGGTAATCTCCTAATTACTCTTGAGTTTTCCTATTTACAAACAGGAACAACAGGTAATTCACAAATCAAAACTAGTGTTAATCTATTTCTGACAGTACATAGTCCATTTTCAACCTGTCGGGGTGTAAGACGAGTGATTTCGGTAGCGGTATATCTAAAATATTATAAGCTGATAATGTTCAGTGTGGTGTCGGAAGCCATTCTTCATTGTTGCCTTAATAATCAAAATTAATGCTTTTCAGTCGGTCAAAAAGCTAATTTCATGTTCCATATTGACCATCTACTAACAACCACAAACATCACAGTAAACAAGCAAAATTGAAGGTCAACAATCACGAGCAATTTATTAAGATATAGTCACATATAACTCGATAAGTTGTGCAAATTTGTAATGACGTCTGTAACTAAATAAATGTACATATCCTAAATACTATCACCCACATACTTGAAGACATACATTTATTGACCTAAGTGTAACGAATCTGATGATGATCGCCTGATGATTGAAACTGGTTATCTAAAATAATAATGTATTAATCTCGTGTAAACTTTCTTTCAAGCTTAAAGATATTGCAATTAAGTATACTCGCGTTGATGGACTGAAAATTATTAATTTATATTGAAAATATTCCTAATTAAGTTTCCAATACTCTTTTAATTGAAACGAACCATTTGGAATGAAACATCAAAACGTGGTTTCAAGTTTCCTCTTAACCTCAATTACCTACTGTAGATGTTAATCCTGTTTAGGCTATTATCACCACAGTCTCATATCTGTGATTGGTATTAAATGGTTGGAGTGGATTGTGAACATAGGTGATTGTTTGAGTAATGTTCGGTCCATTCCCGTGCAGCTGCCAACACCACCGCCTGCACTGAATTGATTGTGAACTTCGCCAACCATTTAATGGCAATCACAGATATCACACTTTGTTGTGGTGTTTGAAGCCATATTTTCAGTGTTGCCTTAGTAAACAAGAGTTTAGTGCTTTTCAGTCGGTCAACACGAATGTACCCAAAAGAGATGGGTTATGCCCTAATCCTGAAATAAATTACATGAGATTAATAAAACACTAGGATGACCAGTTTCGATCGTCAAGCGATCATCATCAGATCCATTACACTTAGGCTACAAAATCTATGTTTGAAATACTACACTAAATGTTTTATTTCAAACATAGATTTTGTAGCCTAAGTGTAATGGATCTGATGATGATCGCTTGACGATCGAAACTGGTCATCTTAGTGTTTTATTAATCTCATGAAATTTATTTCAGGATTAGGGCATAACCCATCTATTTTGGGTACATTCGTGTTGACCGACTGAAAAGCACTAAACTCTTGTCTTATCACACTATGCAAGCAAACTTGAAGGCCAAACACCTGCAACAATATCGTAATAATGAAATCACATATAGGCCTAACTAACAAATCATGAATAGTTACGCTAGTTTAAAATAACTGCTGCAACTAAATAAGTGTATATATTGTAAATACTATCACCCATACCTGTAGACATACATTTAACCCTGGATGCTTAAGGTGGGGTGAAGGCTCACCCCAGAGTATTAGCCTACTTTCGATTTTTGCAAAGAATGAAAGTAGATTTAAGTTATGGGATATACACAGGGCCAAATATTGTGTGTCTGTGTGTGTATGTCTGCCCCCCCCCCCCCTCCAGTGCATCAATTCAAACATGAAGAAGCCGAATTGAACGAAATTTGAGACAGAGGTAGCACTAGCAAAGGACACTTCAGTGTCATGTTTTATCTTGCCGTGATCTTTACCAAAACGTAATGGTGCCCACTCAAATGGTTAAATTTTAACATCAAATTACGTCTGAACTAATTATCGGATCTTTACGAAATTTGGTAAAAACATACCTTCATATAAGGCGCGTTCTATGCCCAAACTACAATTACCAACTAAGGATGGCGGTCGTGTGAATTATGCCAGCATTATAATCAATAGTTTAGGACCCACCAATTCCGATTATCGAGCCGAGGGTGGTTTAAACTCTCCTAAAGGACGTAACCCGTTATTTATTCTAATTTTATATTGAAATATTACACCTTATCAGTGACATGATAGAGCGGGGCTGTCTCTGTCTCATGACAAGATTGCAGCTGACCTCATGTGCCTGTCCTATATTTCAGTAACTTGAGTATATTGTTTGCAATATAGCCTACTGATAGAAATAATATAAACTTTGTATGAAATGATTCATAATGAAGATGTACTGCAGTGAAGAAATCGTTTATTTCAAGATATTATTTGCTAAAACGTCGTATCTAAGTTGGTTAATATCACTGTGATGGTTTGGGTATGTTTGGCTCTGTGCTAGCGCATTAGTCTCTCACGAGGGTGGCTGAGTTTCGAAACATACTAGAGTTAACTTTTCTTTTTTTTTTACTTGAATTATTTTGCTAGTGGTAAGGACGAGCTCTTTCGAGAGATTATTAATAATCACAGCCCAAGCATCGCACATAAACAGAGGACTTTATACTAAAGAGAATAGAAGAACAAGATACACGTTGTCATCAACCGCAGCCTTCTCATTGCCCCTGTACGGTGCTGTCCTTTTGCGGGTTACGTGGGTGATTGTTCCAAGCATTTCGCTTTGTAAATCCCTGGCCTCGTGAAATATTGCAATTTTGTAATAGTTCAACTTCTAGCCATGACTGCGCCCCGATTACCTTAAGGCAGTGCCAGCTGAATCGCATCTCTCCTGTCTGTATTAAACTACCTGCCCATTCAACACTCAGAGGCGTACAAGATGGGTATATTTTAATTCACTGCTAGGTTGCTGCACAAACTTACTGTGATCGCGGCAGATTTTTCAAAGGGAAGATACCTGAAACAAAGGAGTTTTAGGTCTGGAGGCTAAATATCGAGATTAACGGTTGTGAATGCATTGCAATAAGTTAGTAGTTTTGATATTCAATCATCATAAAGTACACACATCAAAAAAAGTTTTGCATCACCTCGGTTCCCAGATCTCCGGCATATAGACGTTGACTGTGTATATTGTATCCAAGATACAGTCCCTTTGACTGTTCATAGATGTCACTAAAACTGCTCAAAGATGTAAACAACCATGCATGAGCAGGGCCTATTAGACGGAGGGGGTACGACAGCCGATCAGTTCCAGTCATTCCACCAGGACGAAGGTACGCTGCTCATGTTGTCTGTAGTTCTACCATGCCTAGAAGGTCAATACCGCAGTTCGATCGCGTCCGCATTGTTACTTTGTGTCAAGAAGGGCTCTCAACAAGGGAAGTTTCCAGGCGTCTCAGAGTGAACCAAAGCGATGTTGTTCGGACATGGAGGAGGTACAGAGATACAGGAACTGTCGATGACAGGCCTCGCTCAGGCCGCCCAAGGGCTACTACTGTAGTGGATGACCGCTACTTACGGATTGCCGCTCGGAGGAACCCTGACAGCAATGCCACCATGTTGAATAATGCGTTTCGTTCAGCCACAGGACGTCGTGTTTCAACTCAAACTGTGCGCAATAGGCTGCATGATGCGCAACTTCACTCCCGACGTCCATGGCGAGGTCCAGCTTTGCAACCCCGACACCATGCAGCGCGGTACAGATGGGCCCAACAACATGCTGAATGGACCCCACGGAATTGGCATCACGTTCTCTTCACCGATGAGTGTCGCATATGCCTTCAACCAGACAATCGTCGGAGACGTGTTTGGAGGCACCCTGGTCAGGCTGAACGTCTTAGACACACTGTCCAGCGAGTGCAGCAAGGTGGTGGTTCCCTGATGTTTTGGGGTGGCATTATGTGGGGCCGACGTACGCCACTGGTGGTCATGGAAGGCTCCGAAACGGCTTTACGATACCTGAATGACATCCTCCGACCCATAGTGCAACCATATCGGCAGAATATTGGAGAGGCATTTGTCTTCATGGACGACAATTCTCGACCTCATCGTGCACATCTTGTGAATGCGTTCCTTCAAGATAACGACATCGCTCGACTACAGTGGCCAGCATGTTCGCCAGACATGAACCCTATCGAACATGCCTGGGATATGTTGAAAAGGGCTGTTTATGGACGTCTTGACCCACCAACCACTCTGAGAGATTTACGCCGAATTGTCGTTGAGGAGTGGGACAATTTGGACCAACAGTGTCTTGATGAACTTGTGGATAGTATGCCACGGCGAATACAGGCATGCATCAATGCAAGAGGACGTGCTACTGGGTATTAGAGGTAGTGGTGTGTACTGCAATCTGGACCACAAATGCTGAAAGTCTAGCTGTATGATGGTACAACATGCAATGTGTGGGTCTCATGAGCAATAAAACGAGCTGAAATGTTGTTTGTGTTGATCTCTATTCCCTTTGTATTTAACGGTTCCGGAACTCTTGGAACCGAGGTGATGCAAAACTTTTTTTGATGTGTGTATATAATATGGATTTAGACACTAATTATCAATACAAAAGTAAACAAAAATACATGGTGGCGGAGTTGATTGTTTTAGGGGTGAGGACAAAGAGTTATAAGACGTATGTTCTTTGCTGAACATCTTGTTTTTATTCTGGGATATTTTGAAGTTGGTAGCATTGATTTTTTGTATCTCCCCTGACCTTCTTTGTCTTGCGACCAGATCGTCAGTGCCACTTTGACCTTTGGTTTCCGTACTTTATCAGTTGCCTGGACTTACCTTTGAGAGGTTTCGTACCACACCTTACTCAATGAGATACATCGGCAGGTCAAATTCATCAAAACGAGGCTCATTTTTATTGAAATTGGGAGAGCAGCTGATTGTTCCATGGATGGAGAAACTACTTCTGATTGTAATTGTCCCTAAATCTATCAAGACAGCACTTGCCGAGCAGTTAGGTAAGTTCCACTTTGCGCTCAAAATCAGAGACCTTCTGGATCACAAGGAAGTAAAGCCCACAAAACCAAAGTGTGGTGTTTGTCATAGACCAGTATGTCAGGAACACAAATTGATCACCTGCAATAGCTGCATGGGCTGAAATGTTTGAAAATAACCATTTTTATGAAAAGCATATTTTAGAACATAGGCCAATTTTGAAACAGTTCGTTTGTATGTTCTATCTGACCCGAATTATTAAGGCTATCATTTTCTGTGCATTCAATTGATAATACAAAGTTAGGTTAGCAACTTCTATGTTACTCATAGTGCCGTAACAACTACACCTTACTCATCCAGGGTTAATAACCTTACTGTAAAGGATATGATGATGATCGCTTGACGACCGAAACTGGTCAGCCAAATGTATTCATTAATCTCATGTAATTGTTTCTCAGTATTAGGGAAACACCCATTACAGTTAGGAACAATTATGTTGACCGACTGCAAACCATTTAATTTCCAAACTTTAAGGACCGAAATACACTTTCATACAAAATAGACCTTTATTGACACAATCCACCTTCAATTAGATACAATTGGAGAAATAGTTTTGGAAAATTGGAACGAATATTCTAAGTCTGAAATAGAGTCCGTGGTAACCGATGAAGACATTCGTCTCTATAATATATAGAAAAATAATAATGAAATCGTGAAATGCGGAATTCAATCAGAATGGATGTCACATTTTCCTTAAAACAAATTAAAACAAGATGTTCAGTGAAGAACATACAGCCTACTTTCTCCTAAATGCATGGGTGTCGTTATAACTCTTTGTCCTTTTCAAGGAGTATAATTGAATATTGGTTATAGTAGATTGTTGAAATACATCGTGCTATACGGGTATTAAACATGAATATTAGGTGACCTTTGCTAGTGCTACCTCTGTACCAAATTTCGTTCAATTTGGTTTCACCGTGTTTGAAAATATAGGGGGAATCGATTTGCACACATGCATGGCCGCCATCTGCAAACTATTGGGCTGATATCCTTGTAGTTTAATTAAAAGACGCTCGCCATATAAATATATGTTGTTGCAAAATTTGGTAGAGATCGGATGATTTGGTTGGTCGTAATTTGATTTAAGCTTTGAACATTTGAGTGGCCGCCATTACGTTTTCGTCAAGATGGTGCGATATAATACACAACACTGAGGTGTCCTTTGCTAGTGCTATCTCTGTACCAAATTTCGTTCACATCGGTTTCACCGTCATTTTATTGATAGGGGGAATCGATTTGCAGACATACATGGCCACCATATGCAAACTGTTGAACTGATGACGTTGTAGTTTTGTCAAAAGACGCTCGTTATATAGATATATGCTGTTGCAAAATTTGGTAGAGATCGGATGATTAGCTTAGTCGTAAATTGATTTAAGCTTGGAATATTTGGGTGGCCGCCATTACGTTTCCGTCATGATCGCGACATTATAAAATATGACACTGAGGTGCTCTTTGCTAGTTCTACCTCTGTACCAAATTTCGTTCAATTAGGTTTCACCGTGTTTGAATTGATAGGGGGGGGGGCAGACATTCAGAGTACTGAACACACACTCACACACACACTCACACACACACACAGACAGACACACACACAGATATACACACAATTTTTTGCCCTGTGCAGATCTCATAAGTCTACTTTCATCTTTTGCAAAAATCGAAAGTAGGCTAAAAATCCGACTCCAACATATCCAGTTCCTATTTCTCATTGATCATCGGATGTGTGTGTGTATGTATGTCTACCCTTGAGGAGAACCTAAATACACTTTCATACAGTATCATCAGATAATTTCTAGTAGGTCAGGGTATTCAACTAAAATATTTCCCACCCTGTATATTGTTTCTAAAGCCCAGGTGTTGAAAACTGGTATCGCTATTCCCTTTTGAGAGGAGAGCTCTGGGCGATGAATATGTTATTTGTTATCGCGGACGAATTCCCACTCTCCGTGATCCTTTTTGCGACCTGCGTTACTAACATTTGGAACTGTGCTGAATTATAAAACAGTGCTCCCCAACGGATTGAATTCGAAATGACGTGATCCTCATAATTGATAACTGGGGACGTGCTTGTCCACTCGAGGTGCGCATTCCACACGGCGGATTGTAGGTAGCTCTTTGTGAGGAAGCTAAAGACAAAGCTGTCGTCGACGTGCCTGGCCTCTGCAGGTCACTCCCAACCGTGCGATAATATATCATGCTACAGTATATAATAATGCATACCCTGATGCAACGGGAAATTACACTTGTGGGAAAGTGCTACCGGAACTGTACAATTTTGTTAATACTAAATTATATAGAAGTAAAATACTATAAGTATTTATTATTAATTATTATTGGTCCACCTTAGTCAATAATAGTGAAAAAAGTATATTTTATACACATTTCGATCACAATGCGGCCTTCTTCAGTAACTGGCTAAAGTTAATTAAAACTAATAGAAATACGAGAAAAATTGATTTGATGATACTTTTTCATACATAATATTCAAAATAACACATCTGTTAACAATGAGTGCTTTAAATTGAACATACAGTACTAAAATATTTTTTCTGAAAAATATGTTTTATAAAAAAAGAATTTGAAAATTTTAAAATATCTTGCGAAGAATTTTCATATGATTAATGAGTTGCTCTTTGCTAAGGGGATGACGAAAAATCAGGAGTATGGAAATCTGTTGTAAGGTAAGAAACAAAAGGTGTTATACAAAATCATTAAAATGCCTAATTTTATATCATTACGTAATATATTATATACTATTTCTCTCTTCCTACCTCAGCTTTTGTCACGTGCAAGGAATGAGTCCTCTACTCTTTATCAACACATGACGCAATCGTATGTCTGATTAATTACGATTCATATAATCTGTTTAATCTCTTGGAATAAAGCAAAGTCCATGATTATTGGATGAAACGGGTAATTGATTGTTGTAACCACAAGGATTAAAAATCGTTCATATTTAGACGGAAACTTATTGACGATTGCTGTAATACAACCGTGGAATTTGCGTGCCATTTGCTCTTCTAGAAGATGTCATGCGTTGGAAATAGTCGTGTGGTATTGACAGCAGTTGACCCAAACGATCGTAAGGTCGTACCTCATGACGAAGATTAAGAACGTTCAAATATCAACAAAGCTCGTGTCATTTTCACGCTAGCCTCTGAAGGACCCTTTCATCGATAGTTAAAGATGTATAGTGTATTTTGATGTACACACCATTACGTTCTAGCTCTGGCCATAAAAATTTGTCTTAAGTTGCATTTTCAATAATGGTTTTTCATTATTGCCTTGAAGAAATATTGCTCAGTTATAACAGGGGTTTAAATTATATCGCCTTCCGTTCGATAATACTGGCCATAAATGTAGACTTTATGTCCGCGATATAGGATGTGAATATTACACCCTTCTGGTTGCAAATGGTCGGTAGCCATTTCGGAACATGTCTCAGAACGAAGAATTTATTGAAGACTATAACTTACCAATACAGCCATTTCTAAGTGTTGTCTTGTTGTATTTTGGAAACTTTGTAAATCTAGTTGTATCAGTCGACCGAACAGTACAAAGAAGCCCTGTTTAATATTCTTCTTTGTCAGAATTTGGCCAACTATGGACCGCATGATGCTTACAGCTTCTTGGCCTTTCTTCTCTTCTCTTTCCAGAACGTCTCCATTTATTCGCTTCTCATCCTTCTCTCTTCCTCGGAAATGGTCCTGACAGGTTTCTTATGTAGTGGTTTCTCCATAAATGATTTGAAATCAATTATCCTTCTTCCGAACGCACTTCTATCACGAATGATCTGTGGATTAATTCCAACTTCTGCTGCATCCCTCTTGACCTCATCTACCCACTTAATTAATGGTGGCCTTTACTTTGGTCAATCGGATTTCGTCCATCCTTACCAGATGGCTAAGAAAAGTCAACCTTCTTTTCCGCATTATGTCTGTGATCTTTTCAAAATACAAGTACCATCAGTAAACTTCTGTGGTCCCAGAATTTTCCTCAGATTATTACTTAATTCTTTTCTTTTTTTGAGTTCTTGTAGCTCCCCATTTAAAGGTAGACATTGTGAACCGTACAAACCTTCTGGTTTTAATATTGATTTATATTGTCACATTTAGCCCTTGTACGACATTGCCCATTTGTTATACTTGATCTGTGTTAGCTTGTAAGCCTCGTCTAATTTTCTGGATCTACAGTACCTTTGATTGCCTCTTTGTTCAGCCCGTTCAGTTCGATCCATTCTCCCAAGTATTTAATATTAATTCAAAAAAAAAATATTTTGAATAATATCTGTAATAAATACATACAAAATACACATGAAATGATTTGCTCTGACCGTTGAGGGGTATGCAGTCCTGAAGTAGCTACCCATGACTTTCCTCACAGCATTGACCCTTTGAATAGCACCTTTCACATCATCTTGAGTACGCTGCCAAATATGCAGACGTTGCACACTCATGGTCCTGTGAGGTGAATCATTCGTTTTTTATTCCAAGAAGTTGGCACATGACTTACCTAAAGCAGGAGCTTTCCTTACCTTTCGAGAGGCAGTGAGTCACCCCGCACTTGTCAACAAAGCCATGCCATGTCTGGCGAGGGGTAGAACAGATTTATAATGTAACACTTGAAGCCTCTTCTGCAATAAGTAGGTTATTAAATTTACTTAATACACAATTCAAAAACAATAGAACGCCCTCCCTCGTGGTGCAGTGGTTAGCATTCCCTGTTCATTTCCCGGCTCTTCCAATAAATGTATATTAACGTTTTCATTTATTCGCAAATGAGGGAGTTTTCCTCGGTGGCACACTGGGTACACTCAACACGAAAGCAAATTATACATAGTTTTTCTTTCTTGAACACACTCCTACATGTTCTGGGAAAGGCTCTAAGATTGCGGCAGTTAGTTCCAGTCATCAATGGCACGGTTTTTGAAATAATATTTCCCATAGTTTGTACGATGTGGTCGGCCGTTAACTCTCTAAGAATATTCACCCATCCCATTTACGTGAGCTTAATTCTGGTCTGAGAGATAAAACAGAGTACACTCAGCCTCTAGAAGCTGAGATGGGTTCAATTGTTCCCTCAGCCATCCTGGAAGTGATTTTCCATGGTTTCCCACTTCTACTCCACCCAAATCTCAGGATTATTCGAAACTTAAGTCCATGGCCGCCTGCTTCCTAATCCTTACGTGATTAACAAATATACATACTATTATTGACACCACAAGAACACATGTTATGAGACTATTTATCTATTTTTATTTATTTATTTATTTACTTACTTATTTACTTATTTATGTATTTATTTATTTAGTTAGTTAGTTAGTTAGTTCTTTTTTGTCTAGTCTAGTCTTATCTTGTATTATCATGTTTTGTCTTCTACTTAGGGACGCGGGGCTAAATGACCACGATGTCGAAGCCCCTGAAAAGAAATAACAACATTGCAAAAAGAACTATCTGCCAGAACAAGAGCTACCACCAAACAGAAGACCAGTGCATTTGTAATCGGTGCTACAAACTTTGTGATAGATACCACGTCCTTTACTGTGTCAAAAGTAAAACCTCCCTAACAGACTTCTGTCGAGGTTAATGTATGAAATCTGCACATTGTGCGTTATCTGTATTATTATTATAAAGTACTATTACACATTTATTTAATTCCATAGAATAATGCATTCAAATAATGTGCTGCCCTCTGCACGGAAACTTCTACCCCGATTATATGACTTGTTTTCAAAATGCTCAGAGCTCCAGATGTGGGTACTGTCACGTCCATAGTTAGACTACAGTTTCAGTGCATTGAAGTTGGCAGGGTCATAGAAACCGCAACGCCCCTTCTTGTTCCACAAGAGGGCTAGGCTCTGCCCGTCACATTGTCCACAAGTGAGAAGAGGATCGATAGTCGAGCGAGAGCCAAGAGCAAGTGCAATTGTTTCCAACACTTGTTACATTCATCGTCTGTTGTTTAATCAGAAGATCAAACAGTATCACATACGAATGTGTGTTAGAGTAAAACAAGCCCTTTGAGCATACAAGATTATAGCTAGAACGATAAAGAGGTTTCATGAGTAGGTTTTATTGTGGTTGATCGTATAAAGCCTCAGTCACGCTTCAGAATCCTAGAGAACATTCTCTTTTATTTTAGCTAGATTCTTTCTTTATTTATTTATTTATCATATGGCTTTTAGTGCCGGGAGTGTCCGAGGACATGTTCGGCTCGCCAAAGGCTGTAGATGCTTCAAGCGGACACCCATAGGGTGAGCTACAAGTTCCGTTCAATTTCAAGTAGTTACAACGTTCGCTACCAGATGTCAATGATACCTAGTGGTGAACGTTGGAAATTTGATAAAGCGTTCCAACGAAATCTAACCTAGAAATTATGTTCACACAAGTTTAGTCTGTGGAAGGATCATTTACATGCCATAAATCTATTACTTGGGACCGCCGGCTTTACTTCCCCTCCGAAAGAAGGCATAATGAAGGATTTTAACGCTCTTAAAAATCCGACAACTTCGCCTGGGTTTGAATCCGCTATCTTGGGCGCAGCAGTTCAGCATGCTACCAACTACACCACCGAAACCGCTTGGTAGATTAGCTACCTATTAAAATGGGAAAATTTTGACATATTTTGCGTTTCACCAACCCCAGACTCCAAAACTACCATCAGTCTTAAAGTTTATAGGTAATTTAGATATCCTTTTTGAGACTCGATAACTACCGGAATTACTCCGAAATTAGTACACAAAATATATTAAAATTATTCATGTGTTTGGGCTATTCCTTCTTCCTAGCATTAATCCCTTGCGGGGTCTGGTATTTTACTACATCTCCTCCACTTCTTTCGGTCGTTGACAAATTCTGGTGTTAGACCAACTGCGTGCATGTCAGCCCTGATGTTGTCAGTCACCGCTTTGTCGGTCTTCCACGTGGTCTTGTTCCTCCTGGGTTGATGTGGAGTGCTGTTTTGGCAACTGAGTTGTTCTGTCTTCTCATGACGTGACCGTACCAGCGTAGACGAGCCTCCCTCACCTTCTCGACAATTGGTGCAACACCAAATCTTCGCCATAGCCCAAAATCATGAAAATTTTTAACAGTAATCCGGGCCGTGAAAGCCTTAATCTACATAAAATGTAGCTTTATTGTGCAAAATGGGAAATGGGGGAACTTTTTGAAAAATTGAAATATCATTATAACGTTCTTATTAATTAAGAATAGAATCCATTCAATGTTCGTGCTATTCTTCTGATAAGGGCCAAAAACGTATCTCAGTAAAGGTTTTTGATAGCACCAACAATTGACCAAAAGGGTGGGAAAAATGGAGTTTTGAGAGAAGAAGAATCATACCTCCCCTAACAAGCACAATATCAAAATCCTCTTAAATGGTAAATAGTCCTCTAAATTTACCTAAAACTGTTGTCGGCAATAATTTTTGATATGACCCACCCATATACATGCTAAGCATGCTAAACATGAGGAAATTTCGTTGGTATACAACAAGTGGCAAATCTAGTGAATTCGAAATATTTTCTTTGCCCGGTAAGATCAACCCCCGCCATTAAGCGAACCGAGAAAGATTTCTTTTTAAACTCCTCTATTCAATAAGATTTTAGACAATTACTTCAGTCAAAAATGAACCCGTGAAATTTCGATAATGAGCTGGACACTCAACTACAGACCCACTGAAGAAGCATACAAAGATTAAATGCAACAGCATCAGGTAAAATGATCGGAATAAAATAGAATGTTATCTGTAAGTCAATATTGTAGTTCGTGGACTTTTAGTATTTCAACATTTTCTTCTTCTTAACTTTATCATTTATAACTTGCCCTATATTATTCTTTATATTTTTACTGTTATAGAAATTGACCCTTATCTACCCTATAGTTCCTCTTTCCGCATTGAAAATTAGGAATATTGAAGACTTAAGAAGTGATCTGAAGTTATTTTTTCATTGTTCTCACAAATGTATCGTCCATTGTTCTTTGATATTAGACTGCAATTCTAAAAGAGTAGGAAACTACTAAGTTTTAAAATGTTATACGTATATTAACATTTCCTTGAAGAAGATGTTTTATAAATATTAAAAAAAGTTTCTTTTTTGCCCCCCATGTGTATTCTTCGTACGAGCACCGCATGGTTCAGTCGTCAGCTCAGCCTATCATCTCAATGCTGAAGGCCAGAGACACCGTGGCAGACCTAAACTAAGATGGCTAGACACTACAAACTCAGATCTAGGATCAATAAACCTAAACCCACAGGAAGCGTTTCATCGAAAGAAATGGCGTGCATTAACCCGAAAAGCGGACCCCATTCCAACGGGAACACGCTAAGAGGAAGAAGAAGAGGAAGAGGAAGAAGAAGAAGTGCATTCTTTGTTAAACTTAATTACACTATTTACAATTCTTTGATTACTTTTCAAGATCCTCTTAATTCACAGTTTCTCTAGTTTTTTACTGCATAATTTCAGTATTGATCTGAATGTTTCTATTGTACTTAACGTTCCTTATAGATTTGCTTCATTACTTTTTTATATATTTAAAAATGTGTTCCATAATTTTTTTATTATATGCTCTTTTATATTTTATTTTTTCTTCATGTTCCTGAATTCCCTAGGTATGCATGTTGTAACATTTACTGTAGATTTGTCTGTTATAATTTGTTAGGTATATCTATGTTTTAAGTTTATCAATATCTGTAATTTGCTGTTGAAGATCTAATTTTTATTTCGAAATATGTCCAAGATGTTTTAATATATTGATCTTTAACTATAATGAAGGAAGGATAAAATTCTATTTTATTCTTATTGTAAGTCAATACAGAAGTCCACAAAATTAATCAATGAGATTAATATTTTGTGCTTATGTAGAATAATTGGTTCTTCGAAGATCCCCTTCTTGGGGTAAAAGTTCAGCAACTCGTCATCCTTGAAGACCTAATAGAGAAAAGTTACGTTAACCATTTACCGTTATAGCGCCTCGCACGCCTCATGAATGACATAGTTGTATTTGTATCCGAGGTTCGGGTTCAATTCTCGGTTCTGCCAAGACATTTTACTCGGGTTTGAAGAACTGGGACGGTACCGTTGATATGCAAGTCACACAAGTGATGCCAATTTTGACGACTCGCACACTGTCTAATGGACTATATGTGCTTAAAATTATAAGTCCCTGAAGTATTTAATTGCGTCCCTGAAATTTAAATCCTCTTTGCTCCATATCTAACTGACACAATGTGTTTTCCAACAACGTTTATAGATTTATCTTAAGAGATTTCTACGTCCGATGATACGGTAGCCATGTATTATGAAGAGCTCATATTTAATACCGTGCAGTAGGGTGTTGAAATACGGTTCACTCCAAGGGATCTTACAAAGCCGGCGAGATCTCCTGTGATGCGGTCTGGCTTACCTCAATGTATCCCACGTCGGGGTCTAACATTGCCAGTATTCTGTATGGGTTGTATCCTTGTATGGTATTACTGTACAGTATAACCTATATCACTATTAGGTTCACGAAAACTAGTCATTGTTGCCTTTAGTACTGTGTATAGAGTAGACCACTTCAGTATAGTTTAGAGTTATTGACGAAAGCTTATTTAAAATATACAACGTTATTGTTAATACAATAAGATAAAATATATATATAAATAAATCACCTCAAACTGCACTGATTATTATTAGTGAAAATCGAAATCAAGTAACATACACCACTATCACAATATAGACGCATTAATTGTTGTATAATTTCACCATTCAAAACATGGCAATAATGTTAATTCTGGTCTTCTTTTCTTTCCCCCTAACTCTTGCTGACATCATAACCATTAAACAAGAAAGCTTCTTGTAGTTTTACGTGACCGTTAATCTTACGATTATGAGCCACGAGACCTCCTTTATTTTCGTGAAATCCGAACACCGCAGAAAACTCCTATGGGTTGGTCCGGAACACTTTGGTGAGGAATTAACAGTGTTTAGCCAATAAACCTTGCCTTGTATGTCATTCTTAATGACTCAGAGACAATCACATAGTACAGGAGACATATCAAGTCCTTAATTTTGCTTCCGTATAGGACTTTGTTCCTATGTAACTAAGCATCCCTTGTTCGATTCCCGACCTGGTCATGGGAATTTTAAATTTGCATTGTAAATTGGTGTTTATGAAGTTCTCATCAATGGTTTCATCCTCATCATGATGTGAAGGTCTCCCAGGGGCCTCAGCAAGAACGTACTGCAGCAGTCCCACTCTATTAAATTATTTACATGATATCAGTACCATAACAATCCTTGTCGTACATAAAACATGAATGTAACATATCTACGACAACCGTAATTTTGTAAAGAGAACGACAAGTAGTAACAAAAAGCAATACCAAAACTGTGAATTCTATTATGTTGCACAGACAGACGTCTAACTCTGTAGTTTCGCCCAGACAGTGGCCTAACCTACAAGCGAGCAATGACTTTATTTGGGAATAACATAAACTCACTGGATAATTTGATAAATATTTTCGCGAGTTTTATAATTTCCATACGAGTGTCTTAATTACCATTATAGGCGAGTTTCATACGACTGTTTATGCTCGATGATAATTATATCTATTTTATGTTCGAACATAAATATTCACAAGTATCTGTCGAGATTTCGCCAGTTTTACCTACTGAACTGAGCGCATGGGACGCAGAGAATACCTTGTATTTGACCATGCCCTCCTCGAATACCCCACTATGACACTAACCAGGCAGTGGCATTCAAAATACGAAGCCATGGAAGTCAGCGCAGGTGCGTTGCTATCCTTACCTAATTGGTCACATAACTGTTTCTTGAGCTCTGATTGGTGGGAGAAACTGTATCATAATGAAAACTTTTACTATAATGAGTATCATTATAGTTCAGTTTTCTGACACATAATATTTACATTTCGCCATGGTCGAACAAAATAATATATTACATTTACCTTTTTTTTCGTGTAGCCTCCTGAGAGGCCGTGTGCAGGTCTTTCTATTCGACGCTCGTGGGCGACCTGCGCGTCGGGAAGAGAGATGGAATGGATGGAGATGAATGAAACTGGGCAAGGATGTGGAAGGAAGCGGCCGTGGCCTCTCAGAAGGTACTGTCCCAGCATTTGCCTGGTGTTGAAAATGGGAAACCACGGACAACCATTTCATGGACAGCCGACGGTGGGGCTCGCACCCACTCGTCTACCGAGTCAGCAGAGAGCTTGGCCCCATGGCCTATCGAAGCACTTTAGCCAGCGTAGCCACTACTGTCGGTACATTTACCATAGAAAATATACATTCAAAGATTTCCGTGATTGATTTCCGGATATATCAATGGAAGGTTATTTTCGTTGGTGGCGTTGTAACAAAACAGGTAGTTCCGTGAAGAACTAAAGCCTTAATTGCCTCTTTCGACATGCAAAATTTCAGTTTGATTGCTGTAATAGATTCGTAGATATTGAGAACCATCTAAATATTTAGAATGGTCGCCATGTTGGAATTTTATATATGTAGGCCTAAGAGTTATATATTATTACATGAAAATTATTGTGTAGCTGTATTGTTCAAACTTGAATTGCATAATTAGGACACAATAAATAAAAGCGAGATTTTAATATTTCGCACAGCCGCCATCTTGTGGTTATTATTATTATTATTAACAGAAAAGCGCACGAATTTGCATAACTTAAATTTACACTAGTTTAGTCCTTGCTACAATCGCAAAGTGATTTATGGTTACTTTTACATCGTGCGATGTGATATACTGTATGTCACATAACGAGCACAAGCAGAGTTCATTTGGGGCGTGGTAGGACATGTTTCTACTGTAAATACTTTATAGTGGTACCCATGCACTGCTAACTTTATCACCACGTGTCTTAGTTTCTGATTGGCGTTGGTGCTGTTCCGGTTGATCATGGCATGCGTGCTGTCAAATTCTAGCAGGATGTCTTCTCTCTTCTCCCTTCTCTCTGCTAGGTGTGCTTCAGCAGTTTTTGAGGATGGAAGTTGTAATTTTGTCCTTATTTCTCCGATGAGGAAGGGTTCCCGTACTAATTCATATGTTAGGCGGGAGAGCGTGTATTTTGAGATGCCCATTAAGGTTTTCAGGAATTGGGCTTTAACTCTTTCGATGGTGGCCTGATCTCTCTTCGTTAGTCGGTCTCATATCAAGTGGATCCAGTACGTGAGAACTGGTAGGATCTTTGCGTCAAACAGATGCATAGCTGTTTTTAAGGATAGCTGCCGTAGATTGATAATGTCGTGCATGGCTTTCAAGCAAGCCACTGCTCTGTCTTGGATGTGTAGTCTGAATGTCCCGGTAGTCTGTAAAGTGATCCCAAGGTATTTAACTGCATTTACTATTTCCACTTTGTCCTCTTCATATTACAAGTTGTCGTCTTCTGCTACACGCCCACCTTTCCGAAAAACCATCCATTGGGTTGTTGTCAATTTTATTTTCAGACTGCTTATTTCCTGCCCGTTCTACCAGTGCTGAGAAGGCGTGTTGGAGTTCTTCCTCATTTGGTGAATCTAGGACCATGTCGCCGCATATACACACATCAAAAAAAGTTTTGCATCACCTCGGTTCCAAGAGTTCCGGAACCGTTAAATACAAAGGGAATAGAGATCAACACAAACAACATTTCAGCTCGTTTTATTGCTCATGAGACCCACACATTGCATGTTGTACCATCATACAGCTAGACTTTCAGCATTTGTGGTCCAGATTGCAGTACACACCACTACCTCTAATACCCAGTAGCACGTCCTCTTGCATTGATGCATGCCTGTATTCGCCGTGGCATACTATCCACAAGTTCATCAAGACACTGTTGGTCCAAATTGTCCCACTCCTCAACGACAATTCGGCGTAAATCTCTCAGAGTGGTTGGTGGGTCAAGACGTCCATAAACAGCCCTTTTCAACATATCCCAGGCATGTTCGATAGGGTTCATGTCTGGCGAACATGCTGGCCACTGTAGTCGAGCGATGTCGTTATCTTGAAGGAACGCATTCACAAGATGTGCACGATGAGGTCGAGAATTGTCGTCCATGAAGACAAATGCCTCTCCAATATTCTGCCGATATGGTTGCACTATGGGTCGGAGGATGTCATTCAGGTATCGTAAAGCCGTTTCGGAGCCTTCCATGACCACCAGTGGCGTACGTCGGCCCCACATAATGCCACCCCAAAACATCAGGGAACCATCACCTTGCTGCACTCGCTGGACAGTGTGTCTAAGACGTTCAGCCTGACCAGGGTGCCTCCAAACACGTCTCCGACGATTGTCTGGTTGAAGGCATATGCGACACTCATCGGTGAAGAGAACGTGATGCCAATTCCGTGGGGTCCATTCAGCATGTTGTTGGGCCCATCTGTACCGCGCTGCATGGTGTCGGGGTTGCAAAGCTGGACCTCGCCATGGACGTCGGGAGTGAAGTTGCGCATCATGCAACCTATTGCGCACAGTTTGAGTTGAAACACGACGTCCTGTGGCTGAACGAAACGCATTATTCAACATGGTGGCATTGCTGTCAGGGTTCCTCCGAGCGGCAATCCGTAAGTAGCGGTCATCCACTACAGTAGTAGCCCTTGGGCGGCCTGAGCGAGGCCTGTCATCGACAGTTCCTGTATCTCTGTACCTCCTCCATGTCCGAACAACACCGCTTTGGTTCACTCTGAGACGCCTGGAAACTTCCCTTGTTGAGAGCCCTTCTTGACACAAAGTAACAATGCGGACGCGATCGAACTGCGGTATTGACCTTCTAGGCATGGTAGAACTACAGACAACATGAGCAGCGTACCTTCGTCCTGGTGGAATGACTGGAACTGATCGGCTGTCGTACCCCCTCCGTCTAATAGGCCCTGCTCATGCATGGTTGTTTACATCTTTGAGCAGTTTTAGTGACATCTATGAACAGTCAAAGGGACTGTATCTTGGATACAATATACACAGTCAACGTCTATATGCCGGAGATCTGGGAACCGAGGTGATGCAAAACTTTTTTTGATGTGTGTATGTATGTAGATCACTGCGTCCATTGATTTTTCTCGGATTGCTGTTGTTACATTGGCTGTGGCAATATTGAACAGTATGGCACTGAGAGGGTCACCTTTCAACACTCCATTAGTTTGGGTGACTTCCTTTGTTTATGATAATAATAGAAATCAATAAGATGCCATTGGATTAAAATTTGTATGAGCATATATCGTAATATGTTACATTGTGCTCGTATGAATAAATCGTGAGAAACGTCCTTTTAAATATTTAAATTTCACGTCACTCACAAGTTTATTGAACACCCTATAGTTGAAATTATGTTTATAGCCTCAATCAACATACAAAATTTCAGTTTGATTGCTGTCATAGATTAAGAGATATTGAGATCCGTCTAAATATTTCGGATGGTCGCCTTGTTGGATTCTTATATATATAGGTCATTGAGATATGTATTATTGGATGATAATTATTGCGTAAGTTCATTTTTTAAACCTTGACTTCGATCACATGATTAGGACACAAGAAATAATAAAAATATTCTTAAATCTTGCACAGCCATAATCTTGAGGTTATGTATTACAATTGAACTAAATTAGATGTCAGTACATTACAATGCGTATAAACATTTGCTGAATCAAATTTCACTGCGTTCGGATGATTAAATCGCGAGAAAGATTTATTTAAATGTTTCAATTTCGCTTGTCCGCCATGTTCGTTGTGCACTAAAGATGTTTTTGAAAGTCACGTCGGTGAACTTCTAGTAGTGACGTTTATCACCGTACAAAATTTCAGGGTGATATGAGTAATAGTTTCGGGGATATAGAATGCTGGTGAAATATTTCGCACTGCCACCATGTTGGATTAATGAGAGGTAATAACCTTTGAAGGGCACTGTAGGGGTCGGCCAAAATGTTGCTATGACCTTACTGAGTTTCATTGAAATCGCTCCAGCCGTTTAGATTTTATTAGGGACACTCCCATACATACACACGGGCAAACGGTGATCTCATGGGCCTATTTTTTCAGAAATGGAAATAGGCTATAAATAGTCAGTTGAGCTTTAATTCGTTATAGGAATATGCATTTTTTTAAGAATCCTTCCTTGGGTATCAAGTTCATATTCTAGTATAGGAGAGATACGAAATAAGCCATGATAAATGAGCTTAGAGAAGTTGAGACCTGCCGAGCTGACAGAGTGATAAAATATTTGAATCATCTAGCCTGTTCCACGCAGCTGAGAAGAGAAATGTTACTCTCTTTCTGGAAATAAATCTGGGATAATATACCCCTCTCGTAAGCCAACAGAACCGAGAGGAGTGGCACTGAACCATTATCACACTAAGGGTACTATATAAAGGCGGGAGATAATTATTTGTTGTTTGTTTGAGTCTTCAGTCTTTTGACTGGTTTGATGCAGCTCTCCATGCCTCCCTGTCCTGAGCTAATCGTTTCATCTCTACATAGCTACCACATCCTACATCCGAGGCAATCTGTTTAACATATTCTAACCTTGGTCTACCCCTACAGTTCTTGTCCTCGACCCTTCCTTCCATAACTAAGCTTGCTATTCCTGGGTGTCTTAGTATGTGTCCTACTAACCTATCTCTTCTCTTCATTAGCAGTCGCCAGAAACATCTCTCCTCTCCCACTCGTCTTAATACCTCTTCGTTTGTAATTTACAGTGTATAACATTAGTCCGAATATGTAAATGAATTATGTAAATTAAATTATTAGATAAATAGGTCACATCGTGGCCCAGTGGTTAGCATTCCTGACTGTCACCCCTGAGGTCTGAGTTCGATTCCCGCCTCAGCAACCCTAGAAGTGATTTTCTGAGGTATCCCGATTCTACCTCAGACACAATACCGGCATGTAAGGTAACTTAATGGTCAGAGACTTTTACTTACCTTAATTTCACCTCTGATTATCTCCTTTTAACCTATTATGTGCTGAGTCACCCAGATAAATTTATTTGCATTTTATTTAAATGTAGAAGTCGTTATTTTAAACTTATCAGGGGGCTTAAAATGTCTACAGGTTTTGGGTCGTGATTAATCATTTCTAAATCCTTCGTTTATACTGCTGTAATTTTCATTTTGAGACGAATCGTATTTTTTGAAATGTGCCAATGCTTGCATAATTTCTACACCAGGAAAAGGACCCAAAATAATATTATTTACTAAAGTCATAGGCAACTAATACTTCTTGCTCCTTACTAGCACAATCTATACAAATATAATATAGCTGAAGAGTTTTGTTTGATTTTTTGTTTAAACGCGCTAATCTCTGGAACTACCATTCGAATTCGAAAAATTACTTTTGTATATGATAGCCAGGTTCAAGATGAATAGTTTAGGCTGTGCAGCAGTAGGCTACACCTCTCAGTTAACCTTAAATATTGATTTTTGCTCAGTAAGTCAAAAGAACAAGCGCTTCCGAACAGCTTTATCTGCGTGCGCTGGTGTTATGGTTAATGATACGTACACCTTGTCACCAATCAGAACCATAATTTGTATACTTACCCTTCAGAACCCTGCGAGTAACACTGTTTACATAAAATTTCGGACAGACCACTCCATTCCCTGCACTGGCATCATTTTCAAACATGGCCGTGAGATATTCAGGTATAGATCTTTCCCCCTACCAAATTTTGTTTCGATTGCTGTAGCCGATAGGAACCAAATTTGATTTGGAATCTGAATGGTAACACTGTCTGCTTGAAACTTCAGACAGACCACTTCATTCCCTGCATTTAGGTCCTTTGCCACATATCGACACCGGCGCTAAGCGACAAAAGATGACACTATGTTGAATAGGGTTATGGTTACCTTCTTTAATGTAAATTGAACTGGATTGTAAGGTAAATGCAAGGGCTGACACATGTTTGCCGACTCCAATCGACGTTCTGTAGAATATGAACACTTTCCCAGTTAGACGAACACTTCCTCAGTTGCTCTGGAAAGAACGAATCCACTTAGAGAAATTTGGCATGTATTTATGCTTGCTAGAGGTTAAAGAGGTGCTAACTGAGGGTGAGTGGTTATCGTGTCGGATTACTAACCACAAGCTTGCTGGCAAAATTAACCTCGGGGATTTCCGCCAACACCAAGTTCCTCATTTCTTTCCTAGAAAGCGCTGTAGTGTCAAGGAGCTCAGATATCTATCCTCCTTGACTTTCATAGTTTTTCAAGGAATAACAAAATTTGACATGCAAGCTGCCCTCTGGGTGTCAAATAACAAAGCTTGCACCCGGCATCCGAGGCCATACGATATTATTATTATTATTATTATTATTATTATTATTATTATTATTATTATTAACTGAATAGTTGAACAAAACATTTTATTTTCATAATACGCTCCTTCTACACTAACTACTGAATCAATGTAATGAAAGGTATGAAATTTTACCTTCATAAGATAAAATAGTTAAACTTACTGAAAAGGCTTTATCATTCAGTGATACCAACATTACGATAAAGTTAATGATTCTTTGGAAACAAAACACTAAGCAAACGGTACATTTATGACCTAACTATTCAAGTTAAAGGTTTGAAACTTAATACAATTGAAGACGATTTCATAGCTTGCAATCCAAATTAGAATCATGATTCTAGTGATTCAAAAGTCGTATTAGTAAATTTTTCTTTGATAGCCTACGTTTAAAACGTATTGATGCAATGCAGTTTTCTCAAGTTACATAATTACTGCAGCCATTACTCTAAGTCATAACCCCTCTCAGTATACGCGCCGATCAGATCGGCTCTCGCTGCTTGCGCCATAAGTGCCAAAGCCGATTCAATCGGCGCGCTGTTTATCTTATATTATGTAGATTTCTGTAGGCATTTGTATGTGATTATTTCATACTGTTGGAAAGGTGAGGTTTCAAACTTGCCTGTGTGGTGTTTACTTATTTCCTTCGATGTGTGTTACACGATAGGTTTGAGTTTGTATTCGCGCCCTCCCTTTGGGCTCCCCCATTCACGCGCGTTCCCGCCAAAATTGCGGTGCAGTTGTTCTCTTCTTGTTGAAGTTTTCTACCTACAGATGTATTTAAGAACATTATACAGCTGGAAACGTAGTGTTTCTTTGAATATGACTCTTAGGTGTCATTAATTTAAGACAAAAACTGATTTTTACAAAAAAGAAATTGAACACTTAGAATAACCTCAATTAAAAGGGTTTAGATGCCGTATTTACTTTTATGAACATAATTTATGAAAAATGAGGTATTGGTTAAAATTCAAAGCAAAAATAATTATTCTATCGTTGGAAATGTGGTATTTATGATTAATTTTTTTCGAATACCGTAGTCTGCATGACCATTAAAATGGCTTGGCATTCTTGGCAAGTATTTCATGAAATAGCTTGGCACTAAGATTAATCACATCAATATACTATACAAATATTAAGTAAATTCGTGCAGTTTTTCTGAGATAATGAACCTTACAGTATTTCATAAAAAATAAAGTTGTAAAAATGGCTGTCAAGGAAATGTCTGCAAAGGTAAATGAATAAAGGTTTGGTTGATGTTTTCCATCTTTGACAAGTTTCAAAACCCCATTACCTCGGAAAAATATTATCATTTTTGCTTCAAACTAACTTCTTATGATATTTCAGTATGCAGACAATCCAAAACATCATAAATGAGAAAATTGAATTTTTCAACTGAAACTTAAATTCAAGAGAAAACGTTTACTTTTATTTCGAAAACGTCCACTCTCTGCAGCACCGTAAAGAGAATATACTTTGTATGTAAGGTTATCTTCTCTCCAAATAAAATCCACTAGCATTATTTTAGAAATGAGTTTGTGGCGCCTTCTGGTGGCCAGCCATCGTCACTACAGAGCAGTTGAAATTAATTAAAAATAAAGAAGATTGTCGCCGAGATACAGAGATTTTTATTTTTAGTGGAAACGGAAAGAACGTCCCATATCCTCTCTCTTCTTTCATAATTTAACTTTAGTTGTTATTTGTATTACATGTACTTTTTTATAAAAAATAAATTTGGCAAAGAAAACTACATTGCTTACCTTCAATTGGGGTGTGTAAGTATTTATTTTTAGTGTTGAAAGTTTAAACTCGCTCTCCTGAAAAATTTACTGAATGTGACTTGCCCCGTTTTTTGCGTGGAGTCTTCATTTATTATTCAATCTACGATACTCTATCCTTAAATTATTTTCAAGAACGCTTTCTCATTTGATTTTTCTCCCATACGCGGCTCCTTTGTAACTTCACTTCCCTCTAATATCCAATTACTAACACACTATACTTTCTGCTTCCCCGCATCCTAACGAACATTCTTTGTCTCTAGCCAGGACTTCCCTCTGCAAAACTCACTAATTGGCTCAGTTGGGACAGTAAATCAAATATATGCTACACTAAATCTACGACCCCGTGACGTAGCCGAGATCATTAAATCGTTGTTGTTGTTGTTTCATTTGAGGGGCTTAGACATCACGGTCATTTATCCCCGTGCACTTGAGTGAGAGTGAGATTTTGTCTCATAACCTTTGCTATTGTGGTGGGTCTATTTGTGTGTGTACTTTTAATTCAAGTGAGGATTGAGAAGGAAGGGGCTATGACCATAAGTTAGGAACCATCCCGGCATTCGTGGAGGTTTGAAACCACTGACAACTTCTTCAAGGATGGTTGAGGTGAGAACCGAACCCACCTATTCTCAGTTTAGGCCCACGAGGCAAAGCTGATTGAACCCCGCTCCAGCCCTCAGACTAGAATTAAATTTCTGCAGCAAGTCTGGAGGCCGCAGGTTTGAATCCCGGCACTGACAGCAGCTATCCTGAGTGGGGTTATCCTTCGGGTTTTTCCACACTTCCTCCAGAAAAATAAGGACCGGGGCACCTATCCCATCCCTGTCCAGTATACAGTTACACACACATGCACATATCAGTAAGCACGCGTCCACCTCTCTGGCGTGGGAAAGTTAGTCATTCAACAGCTGACTTCGGGTGTAGACATCTGTGTGTCGTCAGGGTGGTGCGTGTCTTTATAAGAATACTAGATGAAACCCGTCAAAATATGACGGACAATGGAAAACAAATTTACTGAAGAAGCTTCTTATATAAGTTACATTCTTTGTACGATTACTTTTTACCACTATTGCAACTTTAAGGGCGTCAAAAGATAGCACTCTCAGCATTGCAACATATTGCTGGTCATGACTGAAAACGTGATGAGGTCATCATCATCTTGCACAGTTTCCAGCCACTGGCCGGGTCTGTTTGGAACACAAGCCTCTCCAACGTCTTCTGTCTTCCCACCATCTCTCAGCCTCCACCCTTGTCCAGTCTTCTCCTCTCTTCTTCACGCTTTCTTCCACCCCCTTCAGCCACCTGTCTCTCGATCTCCATCTTGGTCTCTTTCCTTCCCACTTCGTCTCGTGTATCCTCATGCGTATCCTCTTCTCCTCCATTCGTTTTACATGTCCATACCATCTAAGTCTAGATTTCTCTATACCATCCTGTAATGGTTCCTCCTTCATTAATTCTCTGGTCCTCTCATTTCTTATTCAGTCCCTCTTTGTAGCTCCAATACTGCTTCTCAAGAACCTCATCTCACTGGCCTGTATTTTGCTCTTCTCCCTTCCTTTCATAACCCAGGTCTCCGAGGCATACGTCAGGATAGGGACATAGTACGATATATGATCTACTTGCTGTTCTGAGGGACATCCCTGCTCCATAGCATGCTTCTCACACTCCTCCGGAATGCTTCTGCCTGTCTCCCCCGCTCATTTATTTCTCTACCGTTTCTTCCATTCTCTTGTATCAGGCTTCCCAGATACTTGAAACTCTCCACTTTCTTCAGCTGTTCCCCACCAATGGTTATTCCCGTTGTGGTCCTTTCCTTCTTCCTTGTTGTGATCACCATCTCAGTCTTATTTATGCTAAATTTCATCCCATATCCTTGTATTATTCCTTCCCACACGTCCAACTGTTCCTGTACCTCCTCCTCCTCCTTGTTTCCACAAATCATCAAATCATCCGCAAACACCATTGCTTTCATATTTTCTTCCCCAATTACTTGTGCCGCTCGGGTCATTATGTCATCCATCACCACAATGAAAAGTAACGGTGACAGTGCACTTCTTTGTTTCAGGCCGTTTCTCTGTTCCACCCAGTCCGATCTCTCTCCTCCCACTTTCACACAGCTCACGCTTCCCTTGTACATCTCCTTTATCCTCCTTATAGTCCATTCTTCTACTCCTCTATCCTCCAGGGACTTCCATACTTTGTTTCTGCATACACTGTCATATGCTTTCTCAATGTCCAGGAAGGCCATCAGTAGATCTGTTCTATACTCATAGTGCTGTTCTTGTAACTGACTTACAGCAAAAATCAAATCCACTGTGGACCTTCCTGCTCTGAAGCCATGTTGTTCTTCCCTCATCCCTCCTTCTATCCTTGTCCTAATTCTCCTTTCCAAAACTTTCTCAAACATCTTTGCACAATGACTCATCAGTTTTATTCCCCGATAGTTTCTGCATTCTGTTCTACTACCTTTCTTGAAGATCGGGACAATTATTCCCTTTTTCCAGTCCTCTGTGGTCTTCCTTTCCTTCCATGCTGCCTTCATCAGTCGGTACAACCATTGTACCCCCACCTCTCCTGCTGCTCTCACCAACTCCACCCTCAACTCATCCACACCCGGTGCCTTCCCTCCTTACATCTTCCTCACTGCATCTTCCACTTCTTTCCATGTTAAGTCCTTTTCTGTTTGCAGTTCATCTACTGTACCTCTTCCCCGATTTCTTCTTCCTCGCCGTGGTTTCCATTTGGGTTCAGGAGTTCTTCAAAATATTCTTTCCACATTTTCTTCAGTTCTTCCCTATTTTCTATCCCTTGTCCCCTTTTGTTCACCATTCTAACATAATCCGCAGGATCCTTCCGCCTCTTATTCTTTACCATCCCATACAGGACCTTTTATGTACCTTCACTATCCTGCTGGTCATGACTTAAAACGTGATGAGGTAAATAGCCCAATACGTTCAAGAGTTTCTCCTTGAGCTTGATTGATTGTGATAAAGTAGTCCGAGCGAATAGGACATTGTTGCCTATTAAAAGAAAATGTACTGTACCTGCAAGTGTTTTATCTGAATGTGTTAAATCAAATCGTAGGATTAGAGCTCTCTGCCTAATATTACTGCACCTATTATATCCGAATCCAAGCAATTTCTTACATATTTCTTACAATTAATATATTACCATATATGAGTCCTTGGGAAACGTTCAGATTTCTAAGGAGCATAACTATGGCTCAAACGTTCAGAGTATGTGGAGGCGAATCACTTAATTCCAAGGATTTGAAAAATTCAATAATAGGGAAATGAAGTAGCTGGCTTTCATCTTCAGTATCCAATCTGTTAACGCTGATGTATGTGTTTGAACTACTGGATATAAGTTCAATGACTTTTAAATTAATATCATTACATTGTTGCAGCTTGGCAAATATTTTATATTCCAGCAGATCAATTTTACCCCCACAACAGTAAAGACCAAAGTAACCACGCATAGATTTTACGCAAGAGAAATACAATGTAGAACAATGTTTACATTTGATCGTCAAAGACCTTATAGTACACTGTACTGCATAATATCTGGAATTGTTTCTGAAATGGCCTATTTATATTGGATTTTAAATGTGGCTTCGTATTATTCGATAACACTATAGTGTCCTGCAATAACGGAGCCCCTAAAAATTAAACGGCAAATAATACTTCCATTGTCGAAATCAACTGCGTAGTTAGACTCAGTACTCTCAACAAATAATCATTAAACAATTGTCTTATACAATGAAGTTCAACATGACCGTCCAGAGACTTTCATACTCAAGTTGGTTGGTGAGGAGAATGCGATGGGACTGATCGCTTAAAATAAATTCCTTATAATTGTTCCTGCTAGCGAAATTTTTTGCGATAGCTTGAAAACGCAGCTCAGAATGACGTTCTTCATTTTGTTATAAACAGTACGAAACTGCTCTAAATAAGCAATTTCCATCACCTGTTACAGGTTATGACAGTACATTTTGGAGGGGAACATAGAATCACTTCGCCGACTACTGGAACGACCATAGGCCTACACTCAATACTCACTTCGGCAGTCACCCTAATGGAGGCAGTTTTTGAATTATATGTCCCGTGCATGTCAAAAATTGTATTAACACATGGAGGCCCACCTATTCTTGTCTATCGCCCCGGAGACCCGGGTTACATTTCCTGCTCTGCCAAGAAATTTAATTCTGGTCTGAGGGCAAAAACGGAGCACATTCAGTCTCTTGAGGTATAACTAAGAAGAGGAAGGTTTAATTCCCACCTCGACAATCTTGGATGTGGTTTTCCGTGGTTTCCCACTTCCACTTAATGCAAATACCGGGATGGTTCCTAACTTAAGGCCTTGGCCGTCTCCTTGCCATTTACCACCTTAATTACAAATACACACAGTAATGCAGCCATGACAATAACACAGGTTATGAGAGAACATTTCACACATACACACACAAGTACACGGGGCTGAGTGACCACGATGTCGGAGTCCTTCAAACGAATTATGTTTGCCAAGTATCTCTTATGGCGAAAGCAATTGTGGACACGCGCGAGTGCCTGGAAAACTACTTTTTTCTTTAATAATTTAAGAGTATATCGACGATGCATAATTATAACTTTTAGTCTAGGACGCTAATAACTTGACCACCGAAGCATTGGGAAGAAATTGCAATATTAAGGTACCGTACATAAACAACATAGCCTACACATTCAACAGTCGGTTAATGTTCCTCAAAATTTCCCTTCTTAAATATACCCCTCCTTTATAATTCTCCATCACGTGAAAACGTGCCATGTCTTGGGTTTTAAATATATCGATGCAATGGTGCTGCCATCTGCTGTCAGTTACTCGAACTATATGGGCGATGTACTGCCATCTGTTGTCAGTTATATGAACTGATTGCAGATATTTAAACGGCGTACTGAGGACAACAGTTTGTTCTTTTGATCACATGCAATGGTAAAACGGAAATAAAACTTATTGAGAGGGAATGTAGAAATATGTATCTTTTACAGACATAAAACCTTACTAATACTCCTTGATTAAACAATATTTCAGTGGTAAAAAAATGTACATATCGGCGAGTGCTGGGAACGAACCGGTGAACCTTGGAACCACAGTCAGTCGCCTTAACCACATGGCTAATCGCGCACGGTTGATAAGCAGCAGACGCAGCCATTCATTATCTTCAAAAGCTGCTGCCTGAAGGAACTAATCCATTTCATTATCCAAATAAATCAATGTTGCACATTCGTATACGTTCATACTGTTATTATATTTTATTGTCAGAACTTGGTTAATGTATGTTTTCAATTACATGGAAGCTTATTAAATAACTTACATTTTAATGGTCTTCCCACCGCCATTTTGTCATGACCTCAGGCGGATTGTGCGCATGCGTGATGGGCAAGAATTCTGCTATTTTCTATATTAATTCAAAAATATACCGAGAGGGAATGTAGAAATACGTATCTTTAACAGACATAAAACCTTACTAATACTCCTTGATTAAACAATATTTCAGTAGTAAAAAAAAATATATCAGCGAGGGCTGGTATCGAACCGGTGAACCTTGGAACCACAGTCTGTCGCCTTAACCACATTGCTACTCGCGCACTCGTATACAGCAGCAGACGCAGCCGTTCATTACCATCAAAAGCCGCTGTCTGAAGGAAATAATACATTTCATTATCCAAATAAATCAATGTTGCGCATTCGTATACGTTCATACTGTTATTATATTTTATTGTCAGAACTTGGTTAATGTATGTTTTCAATTACATGCAAGCTTATTAAATAACTTACATTTTAATGGACTTCTAGCCGCCATTTTGTCATGACCCCAGGCGGATTGTGCGCATGCGTGAGGGACAAGAATTCTGCTATTTTCTATATTAATTCAAAAATATACCGTAATATATTTGTTTATTTTATAGACACTCTGCAAATCTAGAGGCCAAGAGCTTTCGTTAGAGTGCTCTACGAAGTAAATCGGTTCTGTCGTTCTCTCCATCTCGTGGTAACAAAAATCACCTTACTGTTTTAAATATATAGATTTTATAGGTCTGTCTGTGTCTACATCACTGTACCGAAGGTGTAACTTTGATTTCAGAATCTTGTTGAGACGTTGATTGTACATCGCTACTGTTTGATCCTTGCCACTGTGGGTGAGTGGATACCATGTCGGTCTATGAACCCCAAGATTGCAGGTTCGCTCCTGGCCGTGGTAAGTGATTTTTGAAAGGCGGCAAAAATACGACACGCATGTCATACGTTGTTGGCTGGCATGTCAAAAACCCATTTGAATTCAGTAGGCCGTATTCATAATGGCAAAATTACTCTCGGGAGTCTCCGCCTACACAAAGTTCCTCATTTCTCTACTAGAAAGCGCTATAGTGTTCAAGGAGCTTAGATATCTAACCTCCTTGACTTTCATAGTGATTCAAGGAACAACGAAATTCGACATTCAAGCTACCCTCTGGGTGTCAAATTACAAAGCTTGCACCAGGCACCCGAGGTCATACGATATTATTATTATTATCCTTAATGATCTTGCGATCAATTCCCTTTGACTGTTGGAGTCCATGTTACTTGTATATCTCAGTTTCTTCAATGGACTGAACGGGACATAGATCCTCGGTTACAAATCCTCGAGCTTCTAACTTTACCTGTTGGAGAGTAAGAGTACGACATCTATCCAACCCAAAGGACATATTGTTGTCTGTAGACAAGGAAACTGTGATGATAATCAGATTATTTATATGCATTTCAGAGGGTGCGTATAGTTTTGTCATCCTTGTGCATCTAATGGAAGAGATGATGGATTACTCTGCCAGAGTATCTAATCTGAAAGCCACTTTGTGTCGCATTCAACAACGATGATAACGGGTCAACGCTAGGCAGAACCACTAAGGACTCATATTATCTCCTTGAAAAATGCCTCCCTTGATTGGAATGAATCTTGACTCAATCGAAGTACCACCATGTTGTATATACAAATTGGTTCCCCAAGATGTCATCATTGTTTGCAATGTTGTAATTATCACTGGATCAACTTTACAGATCTTGAGGACTCGGAAGTTACCAGGAGTATGGAACTGAATTAACTGCTTTCCTGTAATCAATGTAGGTCATATAAGCTATATATATTATTATTATTATTGCTCCTTCATTAACGACATCCAGCATCACAATTTCATATTCAGATGCATGAACACTACTTATATGTTGATGGAGAACAACATTTACACACTCGTAACATTGTATGTTTTGGAAGGGCTCGTAAAACGCCTCGTACTACTGACCTGACTGAAATGAATTTGGGGTGACCTGTCTGCTGTCATCGTACCACAGACATAAAGATTTTACGTCACTGAACTTACGCTCGCAGCAACACAAATCAGGCCATATACGAGTACTGTGCGATGTTCATACTGCACCCTGGTGTTGCCGATCATTCAGAGTGTGTTACGAAAATAGCATGAGAGCTGAACCAGGCTAAATTTCTTCATACCTTGTTTCATATTCTGGGGAACATTGCCAATTTGAATTACTAACCATGATCTGTACCGAAAATATGTGCAAAATTACGTATATATTTTTTTTTCATTCCTTGCTCATTCAACGACGCCAGCCATTTAGGTCAAACGCATGAGGTCTCTTCAACTATTACCGAGGCGCACATACTGACTTCATATTACTGTTACCAGCAGGTGGTATACAAAATACACTTTGTAGTTATGTGAAACGTCATTAATTGGCCAATCGATTGGTCTGGATGCGTGAGTACTCTCACTGTGCGTGAGAATTAGCTGAGCCGTGCTACTTAGTAGCCGAATTATTGGTGCAGGCTAAGACCATCTCTTTGCATAAAGACTATTGATGAGTAGTCTGCGCGAGGTTGGTAATAATCTATTTGTAGAATGAAAGACACATGTGAAATTTTACTATTATAAGTCGTGATGTGGGAAGGATATGGTAATGACCTTTATTGATCTAGAAAAGGCCTATGATAGCATCCCTAGAACAAAAATTTGGGAAAGCTTAACAAATAGGGGGATTGGCAAGGAACTGAGAGACATGATAAATGGAATTTGCATGGAGTGCTACAGTAGTGTGAAGACTAGAGTCGGGACATCGGAATGATTTAAAATTGACACTGGACTAAAGCAAGGAAGTGTGTTGTCACCATTATTGTTCGTAATGGTGATGGATGACACCATGAAGGCAGCAATGAAAGAATACAGTACCGTAACGATGATGGTAATGTTGTTTGCAGACGACGTTGTGATCTGGGGCGAGGATGAGATGGAGGTACAAGAACAGTTAGACGTAATAAATGAAAAGATTGGGCAATGGGGATAGAAGATAAATGTGGAGAAGAGTAAAACAGTGGTGATGAGTAGAGATAAGAAAGAAAGAAAGAAAGAAAGAAAGAAAGAAAGAAAAGAAGTAATCAAACTAGGAGGTAAGGAATTGGAAGTGGTGAAACACTTCAAATACTTGGGAAGTGAACTGACTGAAAATGGAAGACTAGATTTGGAAATTAGCAGAAGAATACAACTCGGGAGTGCTTTCTACCAACAGGTACTGGGACTAGTATGGAACAAGGATATACCAATTAAGGCTAAAGAAGTTGTGTACAAAGCATATTATCTTACTATAATTACATATGCAGCAGAAACTTGGACAATGACTAAGAGGGATGAGAGCAGAGTACAAGCAGCTGAGATGAGATTCCTGAGAAGTATGGTCCAGAAAACGAGGAGGGACAGAGTGAGAAATGAAGATATACGGAAAGAACTGGGAGTACAGAAACTAAATGACAAACTGGAGCAAAACAGATTGGGATAGTTTGGACATGTCAAACGGATGAATGAAGTAAGGCTACCAAGATGAGCACAGGAACGACGGATGACAGGGAAGAGAGGACGAGGAAGACCAAGAATGCGTTGGATGGACTCGGTGGAGAATAGTATTAGAAAACGGCACCTGGATTGGAACACTGTGTCGGAAGAGGAATGGTGGAATGGCAGAACTAAGTGGAGAGGAACCATATTTGCCCCCACCTAGTGTCAACTGGAAAAGGGGAAATGAAGATGACGATGATGATGAAGTCGTGATATGAAATGGAGATGGTGGGTGGGTGGGAGGGTTATAGACAGTGGGGGAGTAAACATCTATAACTACATCGTTTACAGAATTATGAATAAAACCTTATGCTGTATATGAGTTATGAACTGATACTGTTGCTATGGAGTGGTGGATTATATTTTATGTTGCTCTCAGGATTGTTTAATAAATAGTCTATGCCGGTGATACTCACTTGAGCGCTCCCGGAGAAGTAGGAGAAGTTAGAGTGACAATCGTGCTGCCTAGCCACATCAAATTAGGAGGAAGAACATAGGGAGCAGCAGACCTTTATGGATGTAGGTAGGAAAGCTGGCTCATAGTCAGAAGATTTAATACCAGCTGATAGTAACAGAGTTATAATAATAATAATAATGTTATTGGTTTTACGTCCCTTTTAACTACCCTGGCTTTTAGAGTCGCCGGGGTGCCGGAATTTTGCCCCGAAGGGGTTCTTTAACGTGCTAGTAAATGTACTGACACGGCTCCCTCGCATTTGCGCACCCTCGATTGCCAGCTGACTGCGCCAGGTTTCGGACCTGCAACCTTGGGATCAGCAAGCGAGAACGTTACCCCCGAGCCACGCAGCCAGACCAAACCAAGTTATAATAAACCAGACTGTGTGTGTGTGCCTTAACAGTACTTACTCGTAATTGGCATTCAGTTAACCTTATATACTGTATTTTCTACCAACAGTATTGGCTACGCTGGCTAAAGCGCACCGTTAGGCCATGGGGCCAAGCTCTCTGCTGACTCGGTAGACGCGTGGGTTCGATCCCCACCGTCGGCCGTCCTTTAAATGGTTTTCCGTGGTTTCCTAATTTCAACACTAGGTAAATGCTGGGACGGTACCCCCTGACAGGCCGCGGCCGCTTCCTTTCACATCCTTGCCCAAATTCATTCATCTTCCTCCATTCCACCTCTCATCCCGACACGCAGGTCGCCCACGGGCATCGACTAGAAAGACCTGCACTCGGCCTCTCAGAAGGCCACACGACAAAAAAACAAAAAACAAAACAAAAAAATGTATTTTCTGGGGGAGGAAAAAACATAAGGCCCAAACGACAAAGAATAATAAATAAATAAATAAAAATAAAATAAAAAATAAGAAGATGTAGAAAGTGACCTATAGGAGATGGATATTACCTGTGAAAATATTCAAGAATGCAATACTCTCAGGAAGAAACTAAATGACCACTCGAGTTTTTGAGAAAAACCCAAGTTGAAGATGGGAAAGATGTGGATGGAAGAAAGAAAAGAGCAACACCGTCAACGTATGAAGGAGCACTGGGCAAAGATCAAACACCAGAGAAGGCAGTTGAAATGACGTGGTCCTTATTTGGCCTATACGATTAAAGAAGAAGAAGAAATAAGTAATTAAACAAATAAAATCATGTATTTCTAACGAATGACACCAGGAGGGAGAGAATGAGCGGGAGGGAATGGCGAATTACATTTATGAGTTAAAAAGTCCTCTCAGCACGCCGGAAGGCGGAGGTAGATTTCACCGGACAAACTTGGGGATAGGCGAAAATAGGCAGAATATGCAGGTTTTCGTAGAAGGATCAGACCTCATTTATTGCGAGAAGATATTTTATAATTGGAGCTTAATTAACTTTGTTTTTCGTCATTTTATGCTTATTTTAAACATTTTATTGTCTTATGGGAACGGTAACCTTCTTGTAATTTGGGGTCCATTTTTATACTCGTGGTCACACTGTCCTTATGCAAGGTTTCGACACTGATGTGTGACTATGTAACGGTCTGTTACTTCTTCACTCAAAATTATATCTCCCGCAGAGATTTTGGTTGGTTGCTCAGTTTAGGGGCTGCGACAACGCGGTCATGTAACCCCGTGTACTTAGGGATGGCTGTATTAGTCTGTAATTCAGGTAAGGACTGCAGACGGTCAATTTCAAGCAGTAGTTCCTGATGTTGGTACCAGGTACTACCGTCAACGACACCTAGCTGTGAACTTGGCTACTAGATGCCACCGCAACCAGCAACTCGCAACGAACGTTGAAACTTCCCCTCCAAAGGAAAGCATACTGAGGGATTTTTAGCGCTCTTAGAAAATCCGACGACTTCGGCCGACTTTGAACTCGCGACCTTGGGCATAGACATTCAGCATGCTACCAGTTACGTCACCGAAGCCGCTTCACACTTAGTCAGATGAAAATCTGAATCTGATCTCGTGCAAGTGCGTTATCTTGGCAACGTCAGATGGCTCATCCCTCATCAATTTAGTAGTGTTGCCATGGCATGCACTGATAGCTCTTGGCATTTTCTTATAATTCCGAAATCCTTTTTCTCATCCCTTGGCGTAATGGTGGGTCATATCAAAAATTCTTTCAGACAAAAGTTTTAGGTAATTATTAGGGAAATATTGTCCATTTTGTACGGTTTTGATATTGTGCCTATTAAGAGAGATATGATTAATGTTTCCCGAAAAACCCACTTTTTCCCACCCCTTTGGTCAATGGTTGGTGCTATAAAAAAACTCTTCAAACATAAATTTTTGGGCTTTATCCGACACATAGTATGAACGTTTAACGGATTCGATATGTCACATATTAAGAGAGTTATAGCAATATTTCACTTTTTCGAAAAAAGCCCCCCATTTTCACCCCCTTCGACCGATTTAGCCCAGTAATGAACTCGACCTAAATTTTATAGGTATACATATTCGGTAAAAATTCAAAGTGATTGGTGAAAAATTACGGCAGTTATCGTGCCCTCAAGAAACTGATATATATATATATATATATATATATATATATATATATATATATATTATACATTATACATAAACTTTTGAACTGACGGTGGTTTTGGGGTCTGGGGGATGTGAAACGCGAAGATATGTCGAAATTTTCCGGAAGTCGAAACATGGTACCCATTGCAATAGTTAGCTTTCTAATGAAATCTACCTCTGGTTGGTTCCTCAGTTTAGGGGCTGCGAAAACGCGGTCATCTAACCCCGTGTACTTTGGGTGAATGTAGAATCTGTCTGATAAACGGTGTGAATTGTAATGGCTGTATTTGTCTTAATTCAGGTAAGGAGTGCAGACGGTCAATTTCAAGCAGTAGTTCCTAATGTTGCTACCAGGTACTACCGTCAACGACACCTAGCTGTGAACTTGGCCTCTAGATGCCACCCCAACCAGCAACTCGCAACGAACGTTGGAACTTCCCCTCCAAAGGAAAGCATACTGAAGGATTTTAGCGCTCTTAGAAAATCCGACGACTTCGGCCGGCTTTGAAACCGCGACCTTGGGCATAGACATTCAGCATGCCACCAGTTACGTCACCGAAGCCGCTTCCCACTTAGTCAGATGGAAATACTGAATCTGATCTCGTGCCAATGCGTTGTCATGGCAACAATGATGGCTCATCCCTCATCAATTTAGTAGTGTTGCCATGGCAACCTCTGATAGCTCTTGGCATTTTCTTATAATTCCGAAATCATTTTTCTCATCCCTTGGCGTAATGGTGGGTCATATCAAAAATTCTTTCAGACAAAAGTTTTAGGTAATTATTAGGGAAATATTGTCCATTTTGTACGGTTTTGATATTGTGCCTATTAAGAGAGATATGATTAATGTTTCCCGAAAAACCCACTTTTTCCCACCCCTTTGGTCAATGGTCGGTGCTATAAAAAACTCTTCAAACATAAATTTTTGGGCTTTATCCGACACATAGTATGAACGTTGGACGGATTCGATATGTCACATATTAAGAGAGCTATAACAATATTTCACTTTTTCGAAAAAAAAAGCCCCCCATTTTCACCCCCTTCGACCGATTTAGCCCAGTAAAGAACTCGACCGAGATTTTATAGGTATACATATTCGGTAAAAATTCAAAGTAATTGGTGCAAAATTACGGCAGTTATCGTGTCCACAAAAAGTTATATACATATATATATATGTATATATATATACTTACATAAATTATATATAAACTTTTGAACAGACGGTGGTTTTGGGGTCTGGGGGATGTGAAACGCGAAGATATGTCGAAATTTTCCGGAAGTCGAAACATGGGACCCATTGCAATAGTTAGCTTTCTCATGAAATCTACCTAAAAAAAAGCTTCCCTTTGGATTTGTTTAAGCCCAGATAATTCCATTTGAATTACTTCATTTTCTCTCACGTATAATTTTATCATTATTCGATAGAACACTTGGAGAGTTTTCCTAGCCACAACCCCTATTAAATTTTACGGGAGGTAGTGTTTTCATTACGCAATGCACGGCTTAAATAACATTTTACTCCACACTACGTTCCTAAATGCTTACTGTGATAATTGTATTGTGGTTAATAAACTCTTTGCAGAACATTTAATACTAGCAGGTAGTAACACAGTTATAATACAGCAGGCTGTGTGGGCTATGACAGTACTTGCTCGTAATTGGCCTTTATTAAACCTTATATACTGTTGCCAGGTATTTTAACTAGATCTCTAGTTAGTATGAAACGAAGTGCCCGATTCTTGGATGGCACGGGTAATCTCGAGAACAACTGGATGGATTTTGATGCGGTTTTCACCATACAATAAAGGATATCTCGAAGAAGGTTTCTGTTGACAATAACTTATTTATAATAAAAGGAAGTCAAGCTGTAACGATTTCAGTGAAATAGTCGGAAAAATAACCTGGCGTCCGTGCGCCTTTTAATCATACCCTGGGTAAACCGTTAAAAATAACAATATACTATGTGTTTAAGAATTGTTCAGCATGAAAATTTCTACAAATACGTCCATCAGAGCATTTCTCTATCTTCAATACATCGCCTACTATATCCTACGTGTTTTTACGTGTTAATTTCTTCCAATAATCTCCATTCAATTACTGAGGCGACCGTTTACGAGCTAGCTAGGGAAAGAGAAGCGCTTATCACGTAATGCATTCATAATTGTTCCCGGGTGAATCTTATTTGTTAACGCTAATATAAGCCTGCTCTACGTTATTTAATCGCAAAATATTTCTTCTTCATTAATCAGCAGCTAATGTGGTTTTAATTTTAATCTTCTCTTGAATCTTCAAATTAATTTCAAGATAATCTTGGTCATACAGAATTTTCTTCTTTGCTTTTAATGAAACTTTTTAATTAACTCTATAATCTCTTTGTGAACGGGCTTAAAGCAGACACGATATTCTGGGAATGGAAGAGAATTGCAGTTGCTAGCCACTTCCTATCTTCACAAAACGTTCCAGGCTTAAATATTTCTCATGAACGACCCTGAAAGTAGGTTGGTTGGTTCCTTAGTTTAGGGGCTGCGACAACGCGGTCATGTAGCCCCGTGTACTTTGAAAGTGTGCAGAATTTGTCTGATAACCGGTGTTAGTTGTGAGGGCTGTATTGGTGTGTGTTATCTGTGATTCAGGTAGAAGGACTGCAGACTATTAATTTTTTCAAGTAGTTCCTACTTTTGCTACCAAATTCTACCGTCAACGACACGACACCTAGCTGCGGACTAAATGCCATCGCAGTCAGCACCCGGTGGTGACCGTTGGAACTAATAAAACGTTATCAAACTAACCAACAAATTTTTGCTTCCACAAGTGTAATTAGTGGAAGGTTCTTTTTCATGTAATACATTTATGACATGGGACCGCCGGCTTTACTTCCCCTCCAAAGGAAGGCATACTGAGGGATTATTAACGCTCTTAAAAAAATCTGACGGCTTCGGCCGAGTTTGAACCCGCGATCTTGGGCATAGAAGCTCAGCCTGCTACCAACTACGCCACTGACGCCGCTGACCCTGAAAATAGCTGTTGCTTATTTTAGAGTCATTGACCCGTATATTTGGGTGTGAGTGTGGGAAATTTGTGTGATAACGTGTGTTATTTTGATGGCTGTACTAGTGATTGAATTTGTAAATTGGTGATAGGTTTTGGAAGGAGGCAGCCGTTAGGAACTATCCCAGCATTTGCCCGGAGTAGAAGTGGGGAACGCACTTCCTGGATGGATGTGGTGGGAATCGAACCCTCCTTTAACTCGGTACTTCCTCACGAGGCTGAGTGTGCCTCAGACCTGTGAGGCGACAATAATGCAAGCTAGTTGGAAGATGTAAGGAGTTAGTTGATAGTGAAAATGAGATCTCGTTACCGATGGGTTCATTTTCTATCCCTGTCATTTTAGTTATCAGCCCTACACTTTGTTGGATATTCAATGAGCTTGTTATTGATTATTTTACAAGATTTTGACATCTTAGTTATGTATCCCCATGCACTTGGGTGCGTGTGAAACCTGTGTTATTGTGATGGCTGTGCTAGCGAGTTTATTTGTAATCGGGGCTCGTTTTAGGGAAGGAAACGACCATTTCCTTCGTTTTAAAGTACCATCCGAACATTTGCTTAGAGTAGCAGTAGGAAACCATGCTAAGACACGTTTAAGATGGCTGAAGTCAGAATCAAACGCACCTCTTCGCAGTTACACCTCACGAGGCTGAATGATCCTCTTTCCAGCCTTCAGACCAGAACTACATTTCTTGGCAAAGGCTGAAATTCAACCTGGAGCTCCGCTGTAACAGCCAAGAATTCTAACCACTACACCAGGACGTAGACTCCTCAAAGTCAACTGACATAGGCTGTTTGGTTACAGTAATAATCCAAGGCATCTCATAAGAAGCATAGGCCTACTAAGCCTGGATGTAAATGGGATTGGATGGCGAGTTTCATTTCAACATTATGTAAGGACTTTTGAAGTTTCTATTGACATTTTGAAAAAGTAATTCATGTTCTTGTTGTTGAATCTATAGGGGCTTTGCAACATTGTGGTCGCGGAGCCCCGTATTAATTTATGTACTGCATTTGGAAATGAGGTTCATTACCATGTGACAAATTGTACACTTTCAGAAAATTACCAACGATAATATGAAACACAGAGACTCCGTGGATTAGGCGGCAGCACGCCGGCCTCTCACCGCTGGGTCCGTGGTTCAAATCCCGGTCACTCCATGTGAGATCTGTGCTGGACAAAACGGAGGCAGACAGGTTTTTCTCCGGGTACTCCGGTTTTCCTTGTCAAAATTTCATTCCAGCAACACTCTCCACTATCGTTTCATTTCATCTGTCATTCATTTCATCATTGCCCCAGAGGAGTGCGACAGGCTTCGGCAGCCGGTACAGTTCATATCCTCGCCGCTTGTTGGGGGCTTCATTCATTCCATTCCTGACCCGGTCGGAGACTGGAAGCAGGCTGTGGATTTTCATTTCAATATGAAACACACTTAATGTACACAAGTAGCGATTTGATACTTAAAATAATTACATCGTGGTATTTACACAAAATGTTAGTCTTCTCTTAAACACAACAATATGATTGGGGAAAGGCTTTAAGGCTGTGGCAGATAAGGAGTTCCAATTATCAATACCACGATTAATGAAACAATATTTCCCATGAATTTTACGTTACAGTCGGCCCTTAACATTGTGAGGATGATCTTACCTGCTCAGGTAGGTGGTTTTTTCAGAAATATTATGCTTAGTTCTCCCCATGCTGGCTGATTAGTGTAAGTGTTAAACATAGCGTATAATCTGGTTTTCGTCCGTGTTCAAGAGATTGCCACTCTAGTTTTTCTAACATTCGTGTAACACTACTTCTAGGATTAAAACTTTCACGATTGCTAGACAGCTTCGTTGCCTTGCGCGTGAATCAGGCCGCCCCAGACTATCCCTGACTGTGTGTTACCGGCGCCTTACGCAACGGGGCTGCAAGAACAAGGACATGGTCTAGAAGGTTTGTGACCCACCTAGTATTGGAAATCTCAAGAAGGTGTGAACCCTGGCCTACTCTAGAAACATCTGTGAGTCGTCAGCCCCGATATATAAAGAGCGACCCTGGCCAGTGTCAGCGAGTGTGTTTGTACCTGTGCGAAAGAGGTAATGCGGTGACGTGGGAATTGCGGAACAGTATGTGGTACTCAAGAACAGTGAGTGTCAGACTGTGGCTTGTGAACATGAGGAAGAGTTGTTATTTCTAGAGAGGACACCGGCCTCATTAGTGAGGGATTAACTGCATGAGCAAATGAAAGGGTGAGTGTTTCTACAAGTGAAAACTAATAGTGACTAGTAGTCTTTTATGAAGTGAGACTCAGTGTGCCTATTGTGTAGTGTATATTTCTGACCTGCAATAAAGCTAATATTTCTTTAAAGGACCATTTTTGTTGTGCTTTACCTACTGTGATCCAATTAACGAACGTGCCACTAGGGGTAGCACGTATCAAAACCACTAAGCACAAACCCGGCCTCACAAGAGTCAAATATCCTAATTATTTTGCTGTGGAACTACTGCCCTTTAATACCGTGCCTACAAAATGAAATGATGTGTACGCTTTGGAGAAAATACTACCCACGTGGGCATTTCATCATAAAACAACGCAACGGTGTATGTTTCACAAAACTCAAGCTCTTAAACCAAACGGAGTAAGTAGATGCGGTTTGTACCAAAGTTTTCCAAACCATCTCAATAGTATAATATACGAAGGTGGATCAAAAAGTTAGTTGCACTAACCCGCTGCAGCAGGGCGCTATGTGTCGCGAACGTGGGCACAGCGGAGAAATGGACAGAAACTGCCCACACGTCTCTTAGGCAGGTCGCTGTTGTGTCTCGTTTTGTATGGTGTGATTAGCGGCCAAATGCAATGGCGCGTCGACTGGACGTTCACTCCAAAGATGGGTCCCACGTCTTCTCACCGATGATCACAAGGGACAACGTTTCCAATCCTCCCTGGAATTTTTGCAACGCTATGTCGCAGACGGCAACGGGTTTCCGCGGCGAATCGTCACAGGCGATAAAACGTGGGTCCACCACTTCAACCCCGAAACGAAGAGAACCTCAATGGAATGGGTGCACCCCTCATCACCGCAACGAAAGAAGACCAAGGTTCAACCATCAGCCGGTAAGGTTATGGCGATAGTTTTCTTTGACATGGAGGGTTTGCTGCACGTGGAATTCATGCCGAAAGGAACGACGATCAACGCGGCGTCGTATTGTCAAACGTTGCACCGGTTGCGTGAAGCGATTAAAGAGAAGCACCGGGGGAAATTGAGCGCCGGTGTGATTTTGTTGCACGATAACACAACACCTCACAAGGCCCGCCAAACGAGCGAACTGCTGTAGCGTTTCAAGTGGGAGGTCTGGCAACATCCACCCTACAGTCCAAACCTAGCGCCATATGACTTTCTTCTGTTCGGTAAGCTCAAAACGGAGCTCGGTGCTCGACGTTTCCAGACCGATGAGGAGGTGAAGGCCGCTGTCTCCGTGTGGTTGCAGGACGCTGAAGGAACATTCTATGCATCCGGCATCGACAAGTTGTTTGTGCGTTCGCAGAAATGTTTGGAGTCTCTTCGAAACTATGTGGAAAAGTGACGTTACATTGGATGTCGTTATAGGCGTGTTGCTGTTGTATAGGTGGTGTAATAAATGGCCATAACTGGGAGGTGCAACTTAATTTTTGATCTGCCCTCGTACTAATAAAAATAATCGAATTGCACTTATTTATATAGCTTACATTTCGTAAATCGTAGAAACCGGGCATTTGACGTTTTTTTTTTTAATTGACTCTCGTGACTAGTTACAGAAAGCTGCCATCTCGCGAGAGTAGTCTTAACCCTTTCCTCCTCAAAGCGCTCGAAAGCGCCGTGTGTGGAATTAAAACCAATTGTGAACTATAGGTAATATGTCAGACAGGCATAGGACAGCATTCAGAAAGCATAGTGTTAGTTTTAGCGGTAAAAATGTATGTTTGTTCCATGACCTTTCTCCCAGCTGTTGCGAGGAAACACGGCTGGTCTCTCATTATGTCGATGTCCTAATAGAATCGAATAGAAGCGATGTTAGTGATTCGGAAAGCTCGTGTGGAACTGATTTTCTGTGTGATTTAGATGTAAATGATCAGTTCAATGATGGTGACAGTGATATTGATGAGGATTCAGTGAAATAGCGTACTGTAAATGCCGGTGGTGACGGTAGCCTACCACCAAGAATTCACCCTTCCCTGCCTTTTACTCCGCCAGATGATTTTACTGGCAATGGGAGTAGAATTGGTAACTAAGGACTCCATTGAGCAGGCTACCGAGATGTATATATTAGCATTTTTAAATTAGGATTTGACAATATTTGTAGTATGGGCCAATGTGACTACTCCCGGGAGAAATAAAAAGATGCTCAAGTGGTTATGAACCAGTGACCTCGGGATATAAAACGGAAAACAATGTAAATATGTGTTCAGTTTGGGCAAATTCCATTACTGACACATTTTCTAAAACTTTGTTTCATAATTGTTTATGTGGCCAGAACACATAGTTTGAAAATTGTGACCAGATAATGTGAGGACAGACTTCAAACCAAGGACCCCATGTGAGTGTAATTTACTGTGGGTCATTGCAAGACTGTAGGTAATTCAGTGTAAAATTTTATTTTCTTTAAATTTACTGTATTTTATAGTTCCAATGTTATGTGCAAGAGTTTCTACCCATGTGCACAGTACTTCATATTCTAAAGTAATAGGGTGATTTCTGGGGATATCAAACCTTAAAATGCAACAAGGAAAGGGTTAATCTCAGATACAGAAAGTTATATATTCTATCACATAACCTAATTCTTCATTGTAAAGGTGTAGGTCGTGAACCAAAAGCTATTTTGTACACCATATGGAAAATTCCTCAATAGGTGGGAGAGTTTTAATGGAATGAACCAGTAGGATGTATGAAAATAGGCTATTTACAGTATTTCTTCAAGGAACTACCGTATTGTACTTGTTTTAATATGCTTCGATCTATCCAATAACTAAAGGTCTTCATTTGTATGCCTACATACCACACATTACAGGTGATGCAGTCACAATGCTAGTAGGCTACTTCATATCAAATTATTAATTTAATCCTTCCGGATCTGAACACTGCTTTTCCGTACTTTAGAAATATATTCCAATGACGGTACTAAAATTAACATAGGTATAATTGAGAAAAATGTTTTGCCTTACATTCTTTTCGTCTCCGGAATTCGATTTAAGAAAAGTTTCTTCTTGTGCATGCTACATCTCAGAAATGTGTCGAAGACTACTTGATATGCTGTTCACCCTCTCCGGAAGTTTTGTCTCTGAGGAAGAGTCCTTCATTACGGTGCTGACGGTAGAGTTCAAATTCACAATTCCACACGCTCTAGTCCTCTTGTAAGTTATTGTAGAGTTAATCATAGGAAGAACCTTATAGAGAAAACTCATTCCTATGGCAATAGGGGCTTCTCCATGATAGGCTCGTGAAGGGCACTGGGACACATGCACAGAAGAGGTCATATATTAATACTATACTTTAGACATTGACTTCAAAATACTCCAGATATGTCAATACATCTAACGTAGTTTGAGAGTAATTTAATTAAACCTGATTATTTGCTATATGAGTTAATACAGTAATTTAAATATCCAGGCTCCTCTATCAAGAACAATGGACGCCTTGCCAAAGAGGTGAATACAAGAACCAATCCTGTCTGGACGAAGTGACGAACAACAATATAACAATCCAACATGGCGGATGGTCGTCATGTTGAATTTTTATATATATAGGTCTTAGAGTTATGTACTGATGCATGAAGATGATTGAGTACGTGTAGTATTCAAACTGCAATCGCATAATTAGGACACAAGATGTAAAAAAGAGATGTTAAAATTTCGCACAGCTGCCATCTTGTGATTATGCAAACAATTGAAATAAATTAGATGCCAGTGGATTAACATTTGTATAAGCATTTAACGTGCAACGTTTCACTGCACTCGGATAGTTAATTCGCGAGAAACGTCCATTTATATATTTATAATTCGCGACGCTGCCATGTAGGATTTGTGCTCACCAGGTTACTGAAAGTCCTATAGTTGAACATATGTTCATAGCCTCTATGAACATTGAGCCATTTTTATGAGATATATAAGTTACTCCTTTGCGCCATTTTTATCTGACGTGATCAATGCACGCCTTTGTGAAACCTTGGCTGTGAAGCTATTAATAGCCCTCTGTCTTACCATATATGGACATATCTGCATCTTGTCCCCTTATTGGCCAGTGATTTATATTTTGGAAGGGGTCGTGACCAATCAAATTTTAGCACGCAGTTACCTTTGTGTTGCGTCGTCATTTGCTTTGTTTCGAGGCATTTCTTCCTTGCAGCCAAGTAGGCTAGACGTATTCCGATATTCTAGGGAAAGTGCCCGCGTTCAAGGTGAAACTATGGCGAGGTGTCTGTATGTCGTAATCAGTAATTGCTTTACTGTAGTTCTGTTTCATATTTCGGTAATTTAAAACTCTTTTTCTGTGTTATTTTTCTTTTGGTCGCGTGTACTTGTCCCCTCCCGATATTTCCCCTCCGCCCTTTGTGTGCGTGTAATTGCTGGTGAGTTTTGTTTTGTATGATAGTGTTATTTTCATTTATTTTGATAACGTAGTTTTTGTACTTTAAGGGTTGAAAGTCATGTATGTGGGCTTGTCTTCGCTTTGCTCTGGTGTGCTTGACGGTGGGTTTGCCTACCTTGTAGGGGGCATCTTTGGGTCTGTCATCCAGAGTGTATCTTATCGTAGAACAACATAACGGGATTGGAGATTATTTTTCTTGCTTCCCGTAATGCTTTGTTCTTTATCTTAAAGAGTTCACAAAAGGAGGTCTCGCCTTTGCTATTTTGCTGGTGACCTAACCTGTGATATTCTTGTGTCTGTGAATGCCCATATTTTGCGCATCACATATTTTCGTCGTCTTTGTGTGCCCTTATCTCCTACGCATACTTTCAATTTTTAAAGTATATTTTTGGCTTTGCCGATAACTTAATGTAATTTTTCCTTTTGTCTAAATTCCTATTTTTCTCGTAACTCACTAGATCTTGCATGTGCCTCCGCGTCTTTCTTCCTCATTCCTCCCCTCCCTCTCACCCCTCTCCACCCCGTTCTGAACCATTGCACCCCCCTCCTATTTTGTTCATCCCTTTTGACACGCTTTGTCTAAATTGGTAGAACGTATCTTGACTTCGTAGAGTGTAGTCGTTTCTGAGTTTTGTCTTTTTTATCTAATTGCGACATACTTACATTTAGTCATCGTTTCATCTTGCCTTGAACACGTTACGTTAACTTATCTTATTTTATTTCATTTTAATATAATTTAATTTAGTATATTTTCGATTTTCTTCCTAATTTGTTTTTTTCTTGCGGTAAACTAATTTTGTGTTTAATTTGTTGGTCATTTCTCTTCTTGCTTTTAATATCTCTGGGATCGTTGTACATTGTGGTTCTTATTTAAATACATTTTATCTTTGCCTAAGTATCTCTGCTTTTGCGTCACGCCTTATTTTAATTTTAGTTACCTTCTTCGAGTTTTGTCTGGTTTTTACTACATTTTGGTTTGTCGGTCTTATTAGCGTACTTGTGACGTTAATACGACCTACACGGCCTCTGATTTAACATAAATAAATTCAGTTTGATTGCTTTAAAAGATTCATAGATATTGAGAAACGTCTAAATATATCGGATGCTGGCCATTTTGGATTGTTATATGTATAGGCCATAGAGTTATGTACCATTCAAAGACAATTATTGTCTAGGTTCATTATTCAAACATTCACTTCGATCGCATGATTACGACACAAGAAATAAAAACTTAATTTTAAAATATCGCAAAACCCATCTTGAGTTTATGTAAACAATTGAACGAAATAAGATGCCAGTGCATTACAATATGTAAAATCAATTTCTGTACCACATTTCACTGCGCTCAAAGAGTTAAATCACGAGAAAAGTCTATTAACATATTTCAAATTCGCTTGGCCACCATGTTCGTTTTGTATTTTACAGGTTTATGAAAGTTTCATAGATAAACTTGTATCAGTGCCCTATATCACCGTACAAAATTTCAGGGTGATACCGCTAATAGTTTCAGAGATATAGAATGCCGGTGATATATTTCGCACAGCCGCCATCTTGAGGTTATGTAAATAATTGAACGAAGTTAGATGTCGGTGCATTACATTGTGTATAAACATATACTGCACCATGTTTTATTGCGTTTGGTTAGTTCAATCGCGATAAACGTCTATTTAAAAGTATCGAATTCACTTGGCTGCCATTTTGGTTTTGTAGTTACTAGGTTTCCAAAAGTTACATAGGTGAACTTCTAGTAGTTCCCTTTATCACCGTAAAATATTCCAGGGTGATATCGGTAATAGTTTCGGAGATATTGAATGCTGGTGAAATACTTCGCACAGCCGCCATGTTGGATTGGTGAGACGTAACAAAGTTTGAAGGGCACGGTTGGAGTCGGCCGGAATAGTGCTATTAACTTACCGAGTTTCATTAAAATCGCTCCAGCCGTTTAAAAGTTATAAGGGGGGATACACAGACAGACAGACACACGGACAAAAGGTGATCTCATAAGCCTATTTTTTTCACAAATGAAAATAGACTAAAAATGGAAAGAGTTTTTAGAAAAATATTTGACAATGATACATAAGTCACACTATAGCTCAGATATAACATAAGTACTATGCATATTTACACAAACAGACAAAATTACAGGTTACATTCCATACCGATTGTTGCTAACATTTACAATTTATTCATCGACAATGTGAGAATTGTAGCTCTTAAAACCTTAATATATACTGGTAATGCAGAGCTGAAGCGTAAAATATTGTTGATTTTGGCATGTTTGACACATTCTTACTAATGGTGAATTGTTATAATATACTGTTTTTGGTATTTTGCAAACTAAGAGATATCGATTTCGCAAATTACCTGCTCTGGCATTGAAATGAATCTGCTGCAAGAAGCCACTGTTGTCTAACATTCCATTAACTGTTTTATACAAAAACACCTGCTGTAAGTTTTCGCGCCTTGCTGGCAAGCTAATGTAGTTGAATTCATCCAGTAGTTGAGTACATGATTTATTTGCTTTAAATGCAGATATATTGTTGTCTTTGAAATATCAATACCTTAGAAAACATTTTTGAACTTTTTCGAGGCTCCCTTCCAGCGATTTATAATACGGATGTCAAATAATTGAAGCATATTCTAACTTGCTACGACCAAGATTTTGAATAGATGATCGATGGCTTTAATGCGCGTAAACACTTTAGTTGTCCTAATAACAAATCCCAGAGTTTTGAATGCCGAATTGACACAGAAATAGATGTGCTGCTTAAAACACTTGTTATGTGTTAAAATAACTCCCAGGTCCTTGATAGACATAACTGGTTTTAAGTTTGTTCCATTAATTGTGTATGTATAATCAGATGTACATTTTGCTGATGAAAATGTAAGGTAAAAACATTTGTTTATATTCAGTGCTAGCTGATTTTTAATGCTCCAGATAAAAACACGGTCAATGTCTTCTTGTAACTTTACTGCGTCTTATACATTTTTATAACTTTGTAAATATTAAAATCGTCTGCATATAATTGACATTCTGAATGTTTTATTCTTTTTGGTAGATAATTGATGAATATTATAAAAATAATGGGCCCAAATTTGATCCTTGTGGAACTCCTGAGTTGGCTATCAATTCATGTATGGTTATAACACTTATGTTAAACACTATTTACAATAAATTATTAAGCTACATAAGATTTTAATTAACCTTTGTAACGAATTGGATGTTTTAAGTAATGATATTTATTATTCCTTTAGTATATTACATCTCGAAAATGTAGTGTTTATTGTTAGTACTTTCTATGTGCATAAATGTGAGTCACATTTGAGTCGCATTCTTATATCGTAACGAGTGATTGATTTCCGGAATACATATTTCCTTGGCGAGCTTTTAAGGTAGGTGGTTGATCAGTTAGGTTGAACACTTAAATAAACACTTCTGTAGCTTAATAGTTGTAAATACTGTTGTACATAAGTGTTATATACAGTACATAATAGGCCCACACTGTACCTAAATCAAGTTTGTGAGCAGTATATGATGGTGTTCGCTTAACGAACGACGCTATTCATCCAAATTAGCCCCCAATTTATGTAAGAAGTGTTTTGTTACGTGTATGATTTATTCATGTAATTATTTCCGGCAAAAGGATAACCCACGCAATCCAATTGTGTACACTCTTGTTCGCCGACTGAAAAATGTCTAATAGCTTAATGGATAGCCTACTATTACGTTACCATTTCATCACTAGCCAATTACTGACCTACGGATGTGTCCAGATCATTAGAACATGCATTCATTTTACCCATTTATCTACGAGTCCTGTCTCTTTACGAATCCCTGTAGTGCCATCAACAGCCAATCGAATGGCAATAAATGGATACGCTTGAAGGGAGACTGCGCACCTCCTCCAGTATAAGCACTGGCACTTACAACGTCATTACGCCATTTCAAGCTGAGTTACAGGCCTATAAACATGGCTACTACGATTAATTCTCCCGCCAAGTACATGTTGTGCAGTCTTTTTCGATTTCTTCAAACAAAAAGGAATAATGCAGCGCAAATTTAGCCATGAATTCTTCTGATGCACGACAACGCCCACCCGTATGTTATGTGTAAAAACCAAACATTTACAGCCACATTCTAAGGAGTTTTGGAAGTAATTCGTCCTTATGTGTTATATTTTAACCAAGCCGTTTTTCAAAATTTACTTTAGTTTAATTTTAAGGGGACACCGCATGCGTGGGAAATGATGAGGAAGAAGAATTCTTTAGTTTAATTTTGCCTGATGGATAAGTTTATGTAAATGCATTTAAAATTACGCCAATTAAAAAAACGAAAATTCAAAAAATATATTATTTTCAAAACGCCTGTGTTCAAGTAAGGAGAGGTTATCATGGAACATCTCTGAAAAAGTGCAATTAGTTCCTTTTAATCATTCTTGAGAAAATAGTAAATAAAAATTTGAAAATGAACATGAACAGCATAGGATATTCCAGTTCCCTATAAATTAAATGGCACTGATAACAACGCTGAGAATAAAGAATTTCGGTGTAATCGAGTTTGGATTCACTCAGTGGAGCGACTTGACGTTGAGTGCCCTTGGTGGCAGATGGTACAGAACATACAGTAGGTTACGGTACCGATCAGTACAAGAGCTGATTTGCTGACGCAATCACATTGTATGGTAGACCATTGTGGGCTTTAAAACCAATATAATTGGTAGAGACATTCAACATTCTTGAATGAAAGGGGCTAAAATTCTTGAATAATAAGGGTAAAAATGTGAAAATTCTTGAGTGAAACTGAATTGTTCACACGGCTTTATGTCAGTAATTATTAGTTATATACGGAATACTGGGAAGAAAAATAACGAATGATGGAAGAAGCAGCAGAGAGATATTAACTAGGATAGCCCAAGCCAAGAACGCTTTCTATAAAAAGAAGAACCTATATACTTCAAAGAACATAAGTCTTGATGTGAGGAAACAAATGTTGAAGACCTATGTATGGAGAGTCGCGCTATATGGCAGAAAGTCTTGGACAATAGGAGGTAGAGAGAGGAAAAGACTACTAGTATTTGAAATCTGGAGCTATAGAAGGATTATGAAAATCAGCTGAAAAGAAATGGTCACAAAGAGGAAGTCCTTAGAAGAGTGGGAGAGCGAAGATGCTTCCTTAAATATTTTAAAAGAAAACGGAATCACCTCGTGGACCACATATTGTGACACAATGGACTGCTTATGCTTACAATCAAGGGAACAGTAGACAGAAAGAATTGAAGAGGAAGACCCAGACTGGAGTACATGAGTCAAATCTGGAAGATATGTGTTGTGGCTCATACTGTGAACTGAAGAGGAAGACTGAGAGACGGGAAGAATGGCGAGCTGCTGCCAACCAGCCTCTCGGCTGTTAATCACAGGGAGAGAGAGAGATACGAACCATTTCAACTCATAGTATCTAGCTACAACATTGTGGATTTTTTCAATTATGACGAGGCAGAAAACGGTTCTGTTTTAGAACTTTGTGAATATATGATTGGCGACTTCGGTGGTGTACTTGGTGGCATGCTGAGCTTCTATGCCCAAGGTCACGGGTTCAAACCCGGCCAAAGTCGTCGGATGTTTTAAGAGCTTTAATAAACCCTCAGTATGCCTTCCTTCGGAGGGGAAATAAAGCCGGCGGTCCCTTGTCATAGATTTATGGCATGACAAAAACCATCCACTAACTACACTTGTGTGAAGCCAAAATTTGTAGGTTAAGTTTGACTAATGCTCTTAAGTTCCAACGTTCGACGCCGGGTGCTGGTTGCGATGCCACCTAGTAGTAGTCAAGCTCACAGCTAGGTGTCTCGGACGGTAGCGAAAGTAGCAACTACTTGAAATTATCGACTGCAGTCCTTACATGAATTGAAAACAGATAACTCACAATAATACAGTCATCACAATTAACACCGGATATCAGAAGATTCTACACACACACAAAGTACACGGGGCTACATGCCCGCGTTGTCGCAGCCCCTAAACTAAGGAACCAACCAGCCATCAATATATGTTATGAAAAAACAATCTAAAATTTTCAAATTTAGTCAACTCATTTTTAAATTGCCGTAAAATTACGTCTTTTAAATTCACGAGTCATAGAATTGTTACGATTTTTCGAGTGTGTTCCGCGAGTTGAAACATGTAATTATATGTTGTTGTTTTTTAATGTAAATCATGTTATAAACCAATGTATATTTGTTATTAGCCTATTTTCAATTTTGAAAAAATAGGCTTATGAGATCACCTTTTGTCCGTGTGTGTGTGCGCGCGCATGTGTGTGTGTGTGTGTGTGTGTGTGAAGTGTGTGTGTGTGTGTGTCCCCTAATAAATTCTAAACGGCTGGAGTGATTTCAATGAAACTCGGTAAGTTAATAGCACTATACCGCACGACCTCGACCACGCCCTTCAAATTTTGTTACGTCTCACCAATCCAACATGGTGGCTGTGCGAAATATATCACCAGCATTCAATATCTCCGAAACTATTCCCGATGTCATGCTGGAAATTTTTACAGTAATAAAGGGAACTAGTAGAAGTTCACCTATGTCACTTTTGAAAAACTGGTAACTATAAAACCAACATGGCGGCCAGCGAATTTGCGACTTTTAAATAGACGTTTCTCGTGATTTAACCAACCAAACGCAATAAAACTTGGTACAGTATATGTTAATACACATTGTAATGCACCGACATCTAACAGGGTTCAATTTTTTACATAACCACATGATGGTGGATGTGCGAAATATTTCACTGGCATTATATATCTCTGAATCTATTAGCGGCATCACCCGGAAATTTTGTACGGAGATAAAGGGCACTACTGGAAGTTCATCTATAAGACTTTCAAAACCCGGTTAACTGCAAAACAAACATGGCGGCCAAGCGAATTTGAAAATTTTAAATAGACCTTTCTCGCGATTTAATGTTCCAAACGCAATGAAATCTGGTACAGGAAATGTTTAAATAACCTGGTGATCACAAATCCAACATAGCGGCGGCGCGAAGTATAAATATTCACATGGACGTTTCTCGCAATTTAACCATCCGAGTGCAGTGAAACTTGGTACAGTAAATCCTTATACAAATGTGAATCCACTGGCATCTAATTTATTTCAATTGCTTCCATAACCACAAGATGGCAGCTGTGCGAAATTTTAAAATTTCCTTGTTACTTCTTGTGTCCTAATCATTCGATATTATTATAATTAGTTAAGAGGTTCTGTGTTAAGTAAGGAAAACGCATAGTCGTAAATATGGAATCTGTTGCAGTATGCGATTGATGTCCAGGTATTATTGAGAGCCATGTATTTGACTGACACAGGGATTTTGGGAAGGCAAGGTTGCAGTGGACTAACACCGATAATGAGGCCACCCTTGAATAACACATAAGTGGAACGTGTACTAATTCCCTGATCCACCTCTACGCGACTCCAACGGAATGGAGCAACGGGATGAACAATTTGTTGTTAAATGCAGCCCTACCACCTGGTGGGTGTATGTTGAAACACATCCAAGCTCATGCACATTCACACAACATGTCAGATGACCTAAAACACCTACTTCCAAACTTGGTGAATCAAGTATTTCATGCTACTGTTAGTCTACAGTAATATTTCTCATTACTTCGTCATCGGAAAGAAGAATTAACTGTACTCCATCTTTGAAATTATTGGTTGTTTGGTTCTTAAGTTCAGGGGCTGCGACTACGCGGTCATATAGCCCCGTGTACTGTGGGTATGTGTAGAATCTGTCTGATAACCGGTGTTAATTGTGATGACTGTATTAGTGTTTGTTATCTGTTTTTTTAATGTAAGTACTGGAAATTAGAATTTTTCAAATAGTTCCTACTTTTGCCGCCAAGCGCCACCATCGACGACTACTAAAGTTCAGAGCTTAGCTAATAGACGCCACCGCAGTCGACTCTTGGCAAAGAACGTAAAAACCTAAGAGCGTTGTTTACATACTTAACCTATCCAATTTAGCTTCACACAGGTGCAATTAGTGGAAGGTTCTTTAACATGCCATAAATCTATGACATGGGACAGCCGGCTTTACTTCCCCTCCGAAGGAAGGCATACTGAGGGATTTTTTACGCTCTTAAAAAATCCGACGGCTTCGGCCGGGTTTGAACCCGCTATCTTGGGCTTAGAAGCTAAGCATGGTACCGACTACGCCACCGAAGCCGCTTTTGAAATGATTCACTCAGCTGTTTATGCGAATGAGTTAATTCTCCACAATTGTGTGGAATATGTCAGAAATAAAGTGATTTTCTAATGCTCCTGTAAAACCGACCACGGTTTGTGTTTTTGTTCTCGGTGTGCGTTTTGAGTCTCTCAGGCACACCAGGAGCGATGTATAGAGCTTGATTTTTTCCACTGTGTTCACACTCTAGGGATTGATCTAGGAGATGATACGGAACAGAAAAGGTCTAATGAGTGTGTGTCCGGAAATACATGGTTGGTTTGTTAATTGTTAAAGAGACGGCGGTCTAATACGCGTTGTACCATGGAGCACAATAATTACAGTATGTGTTGAAAATAGTTTCCAAGTGCCTGCACACATACGTGTACGTGCCGTAGGATGTTCTGTCTCACACGTTTACATCCAGCCAGGCTGGATCTGAACAGTGTCAACGGCAGCATGAATACGCTGCTCCAGGTTCTCCACATTTGGAATGGGCTCTGCATACACGATACTTTTGAGATGGCCCAATAACCAGAAATCGCACGCTTTGAGATCTGGTGAACGAGCAGAATTCAAGAAATACCCCTGTATTTTAACTGGCAAATACTGTAGATTTACATTATGACTGCTATTTTTATGTTCAATTGTATACTCTTATTACCTACGTAGCATCTCTGCAAGTTTAAGTATTACGGTCCTGATATAATAATATAATAACTTATGGCCTCACTCAGGTGTCGGGTGTAAGCTTTGTTACCCAGAGGGCAGCTTGCATGTCTAATTTTGTCGTTCCTTTGAACGCTATGCAAGTCAAAGAGGTTTGATATCTAAGCTCCTTGAAGCTACAGCGCTTTCTAGTAGAGAATGGGGGAACTTTGTGTTGGCGGAAAATCCCGAGATTAATTTTGCCATTGAACACGGCCTACTGAATTGAAATGGGTTCTTTAACATGCCAACAACGTATGACATCCATGTCGTGATTTTTGTCGCCTTTCAAAAATCACTTACCACGGCCAGGGGCGAACCTGCAAGCTTGGGGTTGGTTGTCCGACACGTTAACCACTCACCCACCGTGGCAAGCTACGGTCATGGTGACAGTATTTTATTATATATATAATACGGTAAGGTGTATCTTTAACAAAACTCAAGCTCCTAAACCAGAGGGAGTTAGAAGTTGAGGTTTGTGCCAAAATCTTCCAAATAGTCTCAATAGTACAGGAAAAATCTTGCCTTTCCTGATGAATCATCGGAAATATATTTATTTGTTTATCAAGTGCTTTCAAACAAATAAACAAGATGATAGCCCCTGGCAAAACTGTGTCGCGTACAGCCTGCATAGCACTATAACCAGGCGGGTAGTCTGTACACAAGGGGCGCTCATAACCCATTATGCGAGAGTTCTCGCACTGGTCCGCTAGTTCGAATAATTTGATTCCCAAAATTTGAGGCAAAAATTCCGTCATTTTAACATGAATTTATTTTTCAATTGGGGGTCTATCTGGAATTAGCCTAATGAATCTCTGACTCCATATTGTGCCCGTCAGAGGAGCTATCAGGGTTGCCAACAGCCGAAACGACATCACTAACACCTCACCTGCCGGACCCATGTGCCATGAGGATCAGGTGAATTTCTTATAGGCCATAGCGGCACGAGAATCCATGATCCAGGGGATCCGTGGTAACATGGTTGCTAAAAAGGTCATAGACAGCCCAAGAAAATACACCTCCTAAAGCTAGACTGAGAAATAAACTTCCAGGCTTAAGTAAAACATGTAAAAATATTTATTCAAAATATTCAGACAACTAGCCAAGTTCGGAGGGTTTCTATCGGCTAATTCGCAAAATAATAAATAAACAAAAATAAAAGATCAGTACCCTACCTGTAAACTACTGTAAACCCTCGCGAAAGATCTATCTGACAAAGTAAAGCAACAACAGCAACGCTGGGAAAATGGTACGGCAATAATCTCTATGTCAAGTTACAAAATAAGCTAATAACGGAATTTACATTTAACAGGGTAGCAATAGCAAATCTAAGTTAGGATGATACCATGTCCTCATTTACATTTATTTTTAAATAATCTAGCTAATTTCTAACAATTAATACAAATTTCACGGCGATGACGTCCGTAAATCAAAACAGTTAGTACAAATCTACATGACAAGCCGTCAAATTAAACATTAAATGCCCTCTTACAATCTAAAAAAGGGTAAACATGGGGTTATCATACACTTGAATAAATAATAACAAGACCATAAACAATATTATTCCTGCCTTCGCCCTGGGTTACTCTTTGTAAACCAGTGTCATCTACGTGCATGTTAATTACGGTGGAGATTGCGTGGTAAAAACTACGTCTAACGTCGCATGAGGCTCACGCTCCACCATCTACTGACTAAAGGTTGAGCAAGCACTCCGTCGATAAAAATTAGTGTCATCTGTCCAAGATTACTTCCACAAAAGAAGCGTGCACAAAGCAAGTGTCAGCCAGCAGGTTCAAAATGCAAGATAATCAAGGTTAAATGCTATAAATAGTTAATTATCGTCAGTTTATAATAATGACGTTACTGATTATTAGAATCGTTGGTTTAAATTATCGTTGGTTTATGGCGAATAGGCTGACAATCCTGAATACCTTGGGCTCAGCAGTAGCAGTCTCGTGCGAGATCAATCTCTGCTATAAAACACCGTCAACGAGCTCTCCCGCTCGGACATAACAATAACACAGGTTATTAGTGGCTCTCGGCTCACTTAATTTACCTCTGAGTAAGGCCTGGCATGAAGATCAATTATCTCCCTACAATAACACAGTCAACTGAATCGAAGTCTGGACACACATAAATATAGCCTCTATACAGGTGCCTCATCTAGCCTCTTAATTTGAACAAATAAACCTTAACATAACGTGTAATCATTCTCTGATGGAGAAGAAAGACAGTCGCTTCAAGAGCGATGCAAACATATGGCTCTCGCCAGTCATCTCTAAGTAGCGAAACATCTGAATATTACAAAATGGTGGCCTGGACATTGACCTACATATGAGACACATCATTCAAATGTTAGTAATGCTATGAGCATTGTCAAAGAGTTTGAAAAAGTATGTCTCACTGAGTGAGTGGTGCTCTAGTACATTGCATGCTGGGAACTGTTACCACCTGTCCATGATTCGAGCTAGCCTCGCTACTCTCAATCATCCACACGGACAGTTTAGAAAATGAACAACACTGAAGGCGGGCAGTTCTCTCGCAGAAAGTCCTATCAGAAAACTGGCCTTGTTATCATGTCCCAGATATAATATAAAATCACATAAGCATTAGGCTTAAAATCACGCCTCAAAACTATGCACAAAGACGTAGCATGTTTGTAAAAGTCAAAAAATGAAAATTACAGATATTACACTTAATCTGAAACTCTTTGAAATGTGCAGATATGTCAGTTCATAACTGCTCTGTCTAATCATAACCAAAATAATAACTGTGTCGAAACACTTGACACGAAATAAACATCATAAAGGCGCAAATCTTACTATTGCTAAGTTTGCCAATGATACGACATTCATTGCAGGGTTCGATGCTAGATTGCATACAAAATGTAACACCCTGAATGTGTTCATAACTCGAACTGGATGGCTTCATAGCACATCAAAATGAAAATGATATTGAATTACAAAACTGATAGCTTCAGTCGGCTATCTAACGATACGGACTGTTCTGACTAAATCAGTGGCGTGACAACATTTACTAGAAAGGGGTGTTATAAAAATAACACTGGCCATGACATCTGATCGTCATCCCAAATAACTGTACACAAAATCACCCACCTAGGGTTGAACAAAATGTAGTAACAAAGACTACAGTCACGCTTAGCAGGGGTAGAAATAACATCTTAGCGATGTCCATCAGAATGCACCGTGATCGAAAAGAAATTCAGTCACAACGGGTGACTAACGAACCACTGAAAGTGAACTACAAGGATTAATTCTAACAATACAAAACCGACCTATGGCTTGTCAAGAAGTTCGGCTGATTCTACAAGAACCCCACAAGGCATGAATTATTCCGACTCATAAGAAAGGATGTCTACATCTCAGTCGTTCCAACGACCTGAGGGATGCAATAAAGCTTTGGTCTCCGGACAAGGGTTGTCCAATCTGGGCCTCCACATAGGCTTTATCCATCTCCACGGCCTTTATTCGTCCTCGTCGTTGTCGTGATGATATGACCAGACTCCTCCCCAAAGTCGTCATTTTCCTTGGCTTAGCGGATGCTAAAGTCATGGTTCTCCCGTCATCGGCTGTAGTTCTCCGGTCCTCTCCTTCACATGATGAAGCTTAACAGCTCATCTCCACAGGTGATGCGTAACAAAGATCGTCGTACACGTGGTTATCAAGAAGTGACATTTTGAAGTACGAATTTACCACTTGAAAATACGAAAAATAAGCGTAGCACAGCTGCACTGAAAATTGCTTTAATGTGCTCATAAATTCACTGCTACTACACGGCGCAGATGGTTTATAAATTGGCCATGCACTATTATCTGCTTCACTAACACAGATTTTACATGCCCACAATTCACGTGGCATCGATGTTGTGTTTCACAGAAAGGAATCGCACTTGCGATCAATGCAATATTTGTGATTATGAGTGTTGAAATGATTCACTCGGTTAATGATAATTTCACAATGAATGATATATTTTATCGCCACTTGACGATGTCGAAATACAATGTTCAAACATGTGGTTAAAAATGTGGTGTTCCACAATTATAATCCCTTTTCCAAAAATTCACATTATTCGTTGAACAAGCCTTCTCCGGCTGTAATATTCACAAATATTATGTACTGTTCGTAGTTAAATAATGTGCGATGCACTAAGATTGCTTTCCTCGCCTTCAGGCGGACTATTACATCGTCTTTTAGACGGACTTGACAAGAACACATCCAACTTGGATGGTAAACCAAACACATGTGATAAGAGCTCAGTCCTGCGCTGCGTGAACTCGTGAATACACTAGTCGTGCAGCGACTGTCTGGTTCCGGTTCGCGTATCTGCGAGGTTACTACCTTACCAAAAGCAGAAATAACATTCTAAAGAATTACAACATGAGGATATCTGAGATTATTTAATAACGGTTTTCTCCATAGTCAAAAGATCAACCATTTATAACTCCAAAGAATGTTAGCATGTGGCGACAGCATGGTCGGTCAGTGGGTACGTTCTAAAGTGATGCATCAAAATGCGTTGCGATGAAAAATATCACATGAACCAGTGCTTAGCGGGTTCAATATCAGCTGTGTAAACCTGGGTGTGGATCAAAGTAATGTATTTAAAACGTAACTAATGTATATCATAATTACACTATATTGGATTGTGTACTTTATGTAGGGAGAACTACCGTTTATTTAAGAACTCAGATTGCAGATACTCCAGCGATACACAGCGGGATACGAGGAATTCCTTCGTATCATGACTGCAATGAGGAACGACGTTTGGGATGTGTTTTACACCATGTTTGTTATGACCTCACAGGACTGGATGAAAGGATCCTAAGAGCTTCGAAAACTGGTGACGAGGCTGTCAGTACATGGTTTACAAAATAAAATATGTCGGAATAAAAATTACTATGAACCAGGAGATCAGTGCAAGTGTAGTTTGTGTGACAAAAAGTGCGACATATATCACGTACTTTGGTGCGAGCAAAAACCATGGGTCTTGATTCAGTGGCTAACTCTTTATAGACATAATGAGACAGAACGATCATCTATTTTTGTCATTTTGGTTACCTAGGCTACCGTGATTTAAGCTATGGCCATTGATGCAATTAATACTTCAAATCACCTATGTATACTAGGTCATTAGCGTCATCTATACGTTGTTATATGAATGCAGGCTCTTAGGTACATGTTTCTTCATGCCATATCAGTAGGGTTGCTTCAACAACTCAAGCTCCTAGTTACATGTTTTAGTTACGATTTGTCTGTTTTGTGCAATGTTGAAAACTGGAAAGTGTGAAATGTATCATGAAAAAGAACATGCGGAAAAATTAGACAATGAGTTTCAAAAATGTATTCTCAACGAATGTAATTTACGTAACGTAATTTACGGATTCGATAAAGATTAGAACTTAGAAAGTCTCTAACATAACCAAGGTTTTATGCTTTTCCATGCAGCGCATATTTTTTTACGTTTTCAAGTTTACACTTTAATGAAAAAACTCATAACGTATTTCTTATTATCAAACGCATAACCAAGTTATTTACGAAATTAACATAGAGTACATTCCATATTCTGAAGTGTTACTTTATCAGTTCAGTGAATATATTTCCGATTGAGAGAATTATGCGAGACTGATTAACTCCTAGTAATTATTTATCAAGCTCATTTGGCATAATGCATGTCGTGAGGGGGCCGCAATAAATGTATTGCATCTCTACATTGCACGTAATGGATTACGTAATAGATTGCATACACTGAATTGCTATTGGCGGCCAGTGAAAAAACTAGGATTTATGAGGCATTGTATATCATCAATTATATTAATGATACGGTTTAAAACAGAAACATAGCATTCCTACATATAAATATTTTTTTGGAATGCGTAGTGGCTAGTATATTTGTCAGTCACCATGGAGACCCAGGTTCGATTCCCAGCTCTGCCAAGAAATGTAATTCTAGTCTGAGGGCTGGAACGGTGAACATTCAGCTTCGTGAGAAAAAAAGGCGCGTTCGGTTCTCACCTCAGCCATCCTGGAAGTGGTATTCCGTGGTTTCCCACTTCCACTCCAGGAATATATTGAGATGGTACCTAACATATGTCAATGACCGCCGACCGCTTCCGATCCAAGTCTTACCCCAATTGGAAATACCTAGGTACACACACTAGTACAGACATCATAGTGACACAGTTTATCAAACAAATTCTACACACACCAAAGTACTTGGGGCTACATGACCATGATGTCGCAAAGCCCCTAAATAGTCCACGAAGACAACAACGCTTGGGAAGCGAATTCCAAATTCGAATACATTTTTACCTAAAATCATAATCATACACAGTTTGGTAGGCCTATATCCCCAAACGCCTTTCACAAAACTCAAGCTCTTAAACCTTGTACTGTACCCGAAATTCACGTAGCCATCACCTATTATCCTGAATATGGAAGGGATCGCTAAGGACGTTGATACACAGCTAGATAAACCAACTGTACCTTGCTAGGCGAAAGGCTAGTAATCTATCGATACAGGTATATTCCTAAAACTATGATAGTACTCCTACTTAGTTACGTGAAAATTCCTACAATGAAGTATGGTAGGACGAGATTCTTAGAATCTCAGGGAGTGAACGGTTTAAAAGTGCAACGGGCGCCAGTACCTAATCAGCAGAACTATCGCATCAGATCGTTAAATAAGGAGATCGTTATGTTCTATAAAAAATGGACAGGCAAACTAACAAGTGCCTGCTAGAATTTATTCAATAAAAGAATAACACTGACATAAATGTCCACATATAATCCTACAACATTCGCACGTTGTATAAAACTGCAAAGAACCTTTATAATGAAAGTATAGCATTGCTATATGCAAATTATAATTGTGAATTTGGGTTCACGACTTTACAAGTCCTCATTGACTAACTAAAATAAAATTATATACTATACACCTCGTCTAGTAATATTTATTGAACTGTCCACCTACTTGTGGATTTCACTGTACCTGTTAACTATCAAATCCTCACAGGCTATTGTTTTACAATTCTTCCCCTGCATGATACATACTTAAATTCATTTACACAAATCTAATTTCACATATTAAAACTTTTTAAGTGCCCTCAATAATAAATTATTGACATATTTACACGATTATCGTTAGCTAGGCGATAATGCTATGAACCACTGATCATCCTTCCTATTCACTCCTTCTGTTTACATTTTCCAAAGAAATCACTTACCTCTAGCATGACGAATAGAAATAACAGTGTCATCACTCCGCTACTTAAGCATTGTAGTTCATGGTCCAGCCAGTGTGTGGCGCGGAAGTCGCGCCGAACCATAAGCACGTGTGACAGTAACCCACGAGGTTAGTACTGTAATATCCTGTGCGCGAGAAGTCATATTATGCGAGGGAATTTGTTTCTTTGTAATAGTTTACGAATGTCATTCATTCATTCATTCATTTATTTGCAATGGGGGGTGTGTCCCCCGGTGGCAAATTGGATATACATAACACATACATAATTATACATAGCAATACATAATTATACATAACAATTCAATAACAATTATACACCAATTAAACTGGAGTATTTACACAAATAGTCAGTCTTTTCTTAAACACACCTATATGTTTGGGAAAAGGCTCTAAGACTGCGGCAGGTAGAGAGTTCCAGTTATCAATGGCACGGTTTACAAAAGAATATTTACCATAATTTGTTCGCTGTGGTTGGCCCTTAACTTTGAAAGGATGATCGCTCCTACCCATGTAAGTGGGCTTTCCCAATCGTTTGCTAAGCTCACCCCATGCTGGTTGATTTGTATACGTGTTGTACATAGCGTAGAGTCTAGATTTCATCCTCCTAGCCTCCAGTGATTCCCACCCAAGTTTCTTTAACATACGGCTCACACTGCTCCTGGGATTAAAGTCACTGAGCACAAATCTAGCGGCTTTTCTTTGTACCATTTCCAACTCATTGATGAGCCCTACTTGATATGGATCCCAAACCGCCGAGGCATATTCCAGAATAGGTCTTACAAGTGACAAATAGCCTAATTCTTTAGCAGAGGTACTGCTAAAGAATTATATGTTTGCACACACAGAGCACTGTCTGTGCAGTGCTCTGTGTGTGCAAACAACTAAGTTTTCTGTTGTTTCGGGAAAATGCCGTAATGTTTTGTTCGTGGAAGTAAATCGGGTTACGAAGAAAATCTGATGGTAGACATTTTTTCACACCGCCAAAAGAAACAAATCTGTTTGCGAAATAGGCGAGAGTTATTCCGTGGAAAGATAATCAATTGTCGATCAAAAATAGAATCTGTGACGAGCGTTTTTCGGAAGATTATATTATTATAAAGGCGGACTGTTTCGTAGTGAACTATGAGAACGTAGAAATTCCTCGCGTGAAGTGGAAATTAAACCCAGGATCAGTACCTCACATTTTTCAAAATTTACCGAAATATCTATCCACTGATGTAAAATCACGAAAGCCGCCCAGTAGGCTACGGAATGAAGGCAGCCTTCCATGGTTACTTGTTCTATTTCGTGCCATCCTTACCTAAAACGAAAAAAAATACGTCTCAATAATAATAGGCCTAAAATAATAAAAGTTGTTGATTCTTTAGGGACTTAACGACATCGTGGCCACGTAGCCCCGTGCGTTTGGGTTTGTTTAGAATTCGTCTGTTAACCTGTGTGATTATAATGTCTGTAGTAGTGTGTGTATTTGGAATTGAGGTCGGATTTGGGTAGGAAGCGGCCGTGTCCTTCAGTTAGTTACCATCCCGGCATTTGCCTGGAGGAGAAGTGGGAAACCACTGAAATCCACTTCCAGGATAGCTGAGGTAGGAATTGAACGCGCCTCTTAACATTTTTGCCTCACGAGGCTGAGTGAACACCGTTCCAGCCCTCAGACCAGTATTAAATGTATTGGCAGAGCTGGGAATCGAACCCGGACTTCCGTGGTGATAGCCAAGTGGCCAAGAATGAGTCGGACGTATAATAATGGCCAACTTGCCAATAAAATAAACGGTCATCCAATTCTTCGCTTCTGTTACCGTCCTCCTCGGATCTTGTTTCAACTTTGTCTTCAGTATCAGAGTCACAAATTCCTTTGAAATTACTGAATCATGAACTAGCTATTCGTTATCTTTCAGCAGAAGGTGACACGCTTCATCTGCATCCTTAGGTTTTCGTAAGGCGCAATCTCCTTACTGATATTAACTAAGGCAACATACTAAGCCAAATAATCGGTATAACAGCACACCTGCCACTCACTGACAGAATGTAACATCATTGGGAGCGCTGGTACTATCAATCTCACGCTGACAAAATGTTACACGTGTTAAAGTTATTTTTAGGCACGCTATTTCACAACTCCAGAGAAATGCTTACTAAGGTTTGGTGTAAGATGTCACGAGACGATAAGATCATAACTTGAACTGTTGGCTTGATATTAAAACTAATATGACGAACCATGGAGCTGTCAGATCAATGCGCGACTAACGGAGGGTTTTAAACGATAGTTCTACATGGGGACTGAGAATATTAATACTAACTTTTTGACAGTATTATTCATAAGTCTAAACACACAATTTGTTGTAATCAGCGTAACCGCAGCCTTTGTAAAGAGGTTTACGCAGCCCAGCGCGTATCCCACTATTGAACAACTGACTGTGTAGCGTTGGGGATCAGCGCCACTAGCGCTAGCCGAGCGGGGCGCGGTTGAACTCGGTGAGTGATAACACTATTTGTTTCTATTCGTCATGCCTCTAGTATAGTATCTGGTTTAAATTGTCAAAATATTAAATGAACATAATGTTACGAGCAGTGAATCTTATAACCGCACGGCATAGTCATAACCTTGATAAAAATAATAAATAAGACGGATATATATCAGACTATCTTATGTGGTTCGTTCAAATACGTTGTCTACAAAGTTTCACTACTTCATTTTTTTAAATATCTTAATCGCAAATTCACATTCTTAACGCATCGACTACCCAGTCGTAATTCATTATTTAATTCGCACTATTTTCAATTAATCCATAGGAACATTATCTTTTACCTTAAATACAAGTCAGCGTTAACACATTCGCTTATACAGCCTTCCTCTTCGCAAGTTTCGCAATACAAATCATAATAATCATTCCCATTTCAATACACACTCTTGGGATATATGAAAATCAGTAATCCTACTTATATAGTAAGTTCAAATTAAACGTCATCTATCGATTATACATCTTTCTTTCATGTATTTAAATACTTATGACATGTCTAAACGTTCCTGTTATTTAACTTATATATTTCATGTTTTATACCTTCCTGAGCGATTTAATTGCGATATTATTCCTTTCTTATTATTTTATGAAACCACAGTTCATTGAACTTAACATATTTTAGATATCTGTGCGTATATTCTCGTCTCGTTAATATAAATACACTGCATATCCTCACCTTTCTTTTATTTCGTGAATATAAATTCAACTTATTCATTTCTTATGTTTCTCTTAATATTTCTAGTTACAATTCATTATAATTATTTGCCTTTTGTATTGTCGTATCGCAATATAGCGTTTTATATTCTGTGTTACAACATCAGATTGTCAATTCTATTTAAAGAAAACTTTTAAGCTTGAATTATGCGTTGTTTCAAGAGAATAAGTTCATTGTCGTTCTCATTAGTACTGATCAATAACGTATTTGTCATTTCTAAAAATGAAATTATTTATCTGTCAAGAATTTACCAAATCTTACTTATGTACGTTTGATATACTTTCAACGACGTATACAATCTGACGCATTTTAAAATATTCCATTATTTATCTAGCATAGATACTTATAAATTCAAATAACCTCGCGATATCATAAATCGAAGATTAACTACATTTACTACACGTCAACATCTAAGTGACGACGTCTCAAAAACAATTACTATAACGTTAAACAAAATACGGTGCTAAAATAAGCTCTAAAACAATTAAAAATAACATCAAATTTGCCACACAAAATTCGGTCATGTGAATGGTATCTACATTACTGCACAACTAACTACAATATTATTCGAAGAGTTTCTTTTAACTTCTGCCGGAATATTTCTTCTAATAGCAAGGTAAACCTGAAGTAATTACGCCCTGCCAGCATAGATTACGGCAAACAGCACAGCTGGTTAACGGGACTGGTGTCGGCCACGAGACGGCAAGGAAATTGGTCACGCGTCTCCTCTCCCCTCGCCTTGAAATCAGCTGGTGGTACGTGCGGCTCCTTCCCCATCAATCCAGAACTGCAACACTCCCGTACGTTTCCGAAACTAAAAGCGTTTCTGGTGATCATCTTCAAGCGAACCCGAAACTAGAAGTTCTGTGGCGAATATGTATTGTTGTCTAATAGGTTTGGTATTTTAGAAGTTGGCATAGAAACACCTCGTAGCTGTATGAGCAATAGTATCGTTGATGAAACATGGTGTTAGGCTCACACCCTCATTGACTAGGCGTTGATGTGCGGCTAAATCACTGATGGAATCCACATGATGAAAAATGGTTATTTCCCCTTCATGATCTAGTACGACTTCATGACATCCAAGTTGTAAACCATGTTAAACTTCCTCGTTGACTCCAGTTTTGTAATCATATTTGTATTTCGAAGAAACAATTTGAAATACTTCGTTACGTGAAGATTTTATAATTCCAATTAATTTTACAACATTTCTTGTACTTTTGGAAAAATGTTGCTCTCGCTTGTCAATAGTAGCTCTAATGCGTAGATTTATTCCCTCGTTGATGTGGCGATGAATTCATGTTGTAGTTATTCGATTTATAATTCTTGTTTTCTTTGAAATAATGTTATATCTTTCTACTGTAGTATTTCATCGGAGCTCGTATTCAGCTTGGCCGGTGGCGACGCTATCTTCTTTGTCAAAGTCACTTCGGCTTCCTCGGTTAGATTTCCCGTAGTTGACTAACACGTCTATCACTTTTCAAAGTCAGATATGGAATGAATCCACTGACGCTGTCTCCCTTCTCTGATAGCTAATAAAAATGGCGTTTATGACATTAGACCTTGAAATAATCATCATCTGTTAATATCTTTTTCATCCGTATTTACATTTTAATAAAATTTAAATCATTGGCTTTTATTTTTAATTTCCTTCATATTTCAGCCAATTAATCTCTTCTAAATATGTTTCTAAATAATTATTAAAATATTATTGACCGCCTATATATAATATTCCTGTTGGTCCGGATCCGGTCACGTGGTATAAATCCTTCCTTCCGCGGTCTGTATTCAAGACCTCGCGCGGGTCCAATGTCACCTTCCCTCTGCATGTGGCTCGTGGCTCACCCTAACAGGTTTTTCAAGGGAGAAACACTGACTATCTCGCTAATCTGCCAATTTCCCGACTAGATTGATTCACATTCATCGCTGTGTTGATAATATTGTCATTTTACTTTGCTTCTTCTCGCCGAGCTAAAATGTATACGGAAAGCATTCAACTCACTCCTCGAGTTAGTTACAGTTATGATACTTCGAACAATGCTGCAGGTTGCCTAACTAGGTCCATAACAATGGTGCTTGTGTTCTCATGAGCGGGTGGTTCAACTCCCGTCACATGACATCCGTAGTCCTTTAGATTATGGGTTCAGTACCAAGGTCTTCCAAATAATTTCAATAGTACAAGAAAAAACTTGCATTTCTTTAAAAGTCAACGGAAATATATTGATTTGATTATCAAATCCATTTTAACAAATAAACAAGAAGATAGTTAGTTAGTTATTGTTGTTTTAAGGGGAGGAACTACGAGGTCATCTGCCCCTAAACAAGAAGATAGCCCCTGCCAGAATGTTATTGCGTCAACCCCGAATAACAGTAAATCTGGGCGGGTGGATAGACACATGGGGTTACACAAGTAACCGATCGTTAAAAGTTACCATTCAAAATAAAGAGAATTACCCATAACAGTGACGAACCGACAGTAGTGGCTGCGCTCGCTAAAGCGCCGCGTTAGGTCATGGGGCAAAGCACTCTGCTGACTCGGTAGACGCGTGGGTTCGAGCCCCACCGTCGGCCGTCCTTGAAATGGTTTTCCGTGGTTTCCCATTTTCAACTCCAGGAAAATGCTGGGACGGTAACTTCTGACAGACCACGGCCGCTTCCTTCCACATCCTTGCCCAGTTTCATTCACCATCATTCATTTCATCTCTCATTAACTCCTCTCATGAGGTTGGTGTCAGGAAGGGCATCCGGCCGTAAAAATCATCCGCCACAAAAGACTTCCATCGCATCTCATCCCCGACCCCGTAGGAAAAACGGGAATAATAAAGGGTAGACATACACCCTTAACATTGACGAATTGCACTCTGATTTCATAAATATCGCGTCGAGTCACATAACTGTCAAGCCAGATGTGAGGTTTAACAGAAGCGAGATTTCTCTCACCGACTCTCTAGTTGAAATTATTGTGATAGGTAGTTTTGCCGAAATAAAGTTTTTTAGTGGGATACTACCATCAAAATTGGATAATAGTTTATTAAAATACATAAATACATACCAAGTTTTCTGGTCATAAAAATTAAATAGTTAATGTTTTTTAAGCTATTTTCATCATGCTCCAAAAAATGTCTTTTGGACATTAGATACATTTTTAAGGTCTCCATTCTTAGTTTTCAAAATTCCATGCAGTTAATCATAAAACAACCTTGGTAGAGGATTTGGAATCATGACCCTGTGGTTATGAGGGTTGTTTGAGCCCCCTTAACCCGTGTGTATATTTACGCCCTTGTAAATATACGATTGATATGGCGGAGCCTGTCAAAAAACTTAATGCCTGCTCATAACACTGACTATATTGCTTCCAGCAGCAATATGAATGGCCTCCTGATAGCTTATAAACTCGATATCGGTAAATGGAGTCCATTACGGTAATATCTTGCTAAGATTGCTGTTCTGATAGTAACATTATTATTTTGGCTCTTGTCCATCGGGTGTTTCTGAAATAATCCATAATAGGCCAATTTTCTCTTGTGCTGTTTTTAGCCTACTTTCGATTTTTGCAAAAAATGAAAGTAGACTTATGAGATCAACACAGGGCGAAAAAAGTGTGTCTGTGTGTGTGTGTGTGTATGTGTGTGTGTGAGTCTGTGTGTGTGTGTGTGTGAGTCTGTGTGTGTGTGTGTGTCTGTGTGTGTGTGAGTGTGTGTACTCTGAATGTCTGTCCCCCCCTATCAATTCGAACACGGTGAATGCGAATTGAACGAAATTTGGTACAAAGGTAGCACTAGCAAAGGACACCTCAGTGTCATGTTTTATATCGCCGCCATCTTTACTAAAACTGAATGGCGGCCACTCAAACGTTCAAAACGTAAAATCAAATAACGACTAACCAAATCATCCGATCTCTACCAAATTTGGTAACAACATACCTTCGTATAGGATGCGTCTTGTGACCAAACTACAAGGTCGTCCGCCATACCATTTCAGGATGGCGGCCGTGCGAATTATGCAAACTTTATAATCCATATCATGGGACCCACCAGTTCCGATTATCGAGCCGAGAATCGTTTTAATTGTTCTAAAGGAAGAGGCACGTTCGAAATTAAAAGTTTATTTTGTAATACTATAGTGCAGACGTGATTTTAAAAAGCTGAGCTGATTCAGTAATAAGACAAGATGGCAGCGGATATCTTGTGCCTGACTTATATTTCACTAATTTGAGTATTGAATGCAATATAGCGTACTGATACAAAATAAATAAACTTTGTATGAAATGCTTTATATATAAATAATATACTCCAGTGATGAAATCGTTTAGTATAAATCATTATTTGCTAACAAGTTCTATGTAAGTCATTTTATATAGAACGATATTCGTTGACACAATTAGCTCAGTGGTAGAGCGTTAGCCTATCGCTCAACTGCCTATGGATCAAACCCGATCAGAGCTAGATTTTTTGCTTGAAATGTTATATGTTTATTGTTTTGTAATGACTCAGATGTTTTAAAATTAAGCGTTATATTGTGCATATTATGGTGTAAAATATATATTTAATTAAAATATAATTCGCCAGCAGATTTACTCGAGACATCTAGCTGCCAAAAAGGTAACTGCAGATTTTATTGAAAAGTTTCTTCTTCTGGCCGCTAGAATGCACTCGCTCTGTTAGGATTATATTGTTCGATATTTCACCACTAGATGTCACGACTAGTCTACGTGGGGCTCCATTGATTAATATACCATTGGCATTCTATGCGCATCGAATTTGAAGAATGACAAGATGATACTACGATACATTTTTACTTTTTATTTTAAAGGGTTTGTAACAGCCTATTTTGCGTTACTTGAAAATGTTATTTGAAGTAAAGAACAAAACGATTTCACATAGTAACTGAGTTCAAGCCGTTGGTGTTAGTTCAGGTATTAATTACTACTTTTATTTCAGGCAAATAGCAATCGAAAATATCCACATAGTTTGTATACACACGTCTCTGTAGGGTCATGGAAAGATTTGTTAATTCAATTAGGGTTTTCGATTCCCGGTCAATGCATGTGAGATTTTTGAAGTGAAATGCCATGTCCTGTGGTTCGGATTCCACGTAAAAAGGAGGTCCCGTGGCTCATAATCACAAGATTCACGGCCACGTAAAACTACGATCTTCCTTCCTTTTTTTTTCAATTAGTGTTGTGAAAGCCCTGCACAACCAGACGTGTAAAGACATGCCTCAACTCAAAGTTGGATGTTGCCCACGGCAGGTCGTATATGTAATAATAATAATAATAATAATAATAATAATAATAATATATTTTTTTGGCAAGAAATGCATTTACGCACAGAGTGTCGGGCTCCTGCTGCTGAGTAGCAGACTACCGACTAAAACTTCCCCTTTACTTCTGAACACTAGCCTGGAACCGTTTAGCACATTAAAACAATAATAATAATAATAATAATAATAATAATTTTATTGGTTTTACATCCCTTTTAACTACTGCTGCTTTTAGAGACACCGGGGTGCCGGAAATTTGGCCCGAAGGGGATCTTTAACGTGCCAGTAAATGTACTGACACGGCTCCCTCGCATTTGTGCACCCTCAAATGCAAGCTGACTGTGCCAGGATACGAACCTGCAACCTAGGGCCCAGCAAGCGAGAACGTACCGCCGAGCCACGCAGCCAGTCCGGTCGATTATGTCTCCAGATCCATAACATTCTTGAGATACTTCTTATCTTTCTTTCTTCAATGATGGTAGCAGTTTTTATCTAGATTGTGGCGTTTGGTAGAGGTAAATCGTTTCTATGGCCTTCAACAAAGAATAGTTCTATTATACTCTTTGATAATAACAACGAGTTATAACTATACTCATACATTTAGGAGAAAGTAGGCTATATGTTCTTTACTGAACATCTTGTTTTTAAATATGTTTTTAATTCTCTTGTTTCTTTACAAGCTTATGCACATTAAAATAGTATTCGCAAAAGACAATCTAAATAATAACGGCGTCGGGTGCTGCAACATATCTTTCAGATTAGCCATTCAAAGATTATGTTTATTTACATTATATCACCTAGAAACAGTCGCCCAATAGAATTTGGCACCTTATTGAACTGTTGTATTTTCAATTAGAACAAAGGAAAATATCCAGTTGAAGCGACTCTCGCCAGTGAAGAGAACTGAGGCCCACTGCTCGTGGGTCCATCACAGATGCTGCCTTGCGAAGCGAAGACGCGCCTCTCTGTGATGTCGTTCGAGTGCGGGTCCACGTACAGGTCTCCGGGACGAAAGAAGAGCTTCTTCAAACCTTCTTCTTACTGTTCGCTCACTCACTCTCACATTTCTGACATTTTCCAGTTGATTTCGTGCCTGGACTGCTGTGGTATGCCGATCACGCAGAACTTGCAGGGTGCGAAATCTGTCATCCCTGGCACTTGTGCTTCTTCTACGGCCTGACCCTCATCTCCTGTCGTATGTTTGGAGTACTCTGTAACGTTGCACTGCACGGTGAATGCTACCGAGAGATGATCCAATGACCTCAGCAACATAACGGAAGCTGTGGCCATCCTCCACCAATGCAACTGCCTGTGCAGCTCCTTCACGGCTAAGAGGCATGTTTCAGTGTGAACTGCACATGGATCACCTACTAAAATGTATGAAAATGGTTCCCAGGTGTTCAACAAATGCCAGTTGCTATCCCTAGAACAACAATAAGCGAGTGGCAACACTCATAAACCTTACGCGCGTACAGTACACTTCCCGCCATAAAACCATTATGATAGGCTCATCGAAGATTGGGGGTAATTGGTGGTAATAAACCACCCTAAGAAATGTCATATTATCAATTTCTATCACGGACGATTCAGATGTGTGTTCTAATGCGTGAAAAGCTTTTAAAATGTGATTTCATCTTTTTCATGGCTAATTTTATACTTTTTACATTACTTTTTTTAACTGTTCCACTTTTTTTTGCCGGTCAGTGGCTCGGGTCCTGACCCTCACGCAACTGGCGGGAGTTCGGAAGCTATTGTGACGCGTGCACCGTTCATGGAAACTCCAGGCTGGGAGGGAAAAACTATTTCCTCTTAATTACACAGATTGGTGCGCCCGACGGAGGATTAAGAGCTTGAGTTTAGTGAAACATACAACTTAGGGTTTTATGTATATGATTTTTCTTTTGGCATAGCAAACGGCATGTAGCCAAGGATGAAATAGTACAAATGCAGTGAAATTATAATTAATTGTTTTACGTATTTTTAAGTATCAGTACCGTAAAATCTGACTTTTCCTTCGTGTATATATCAATATTTCTCTTATTTTCTTATTGTTTGTAATCCCCGCGAACTGGAAGTAGAGTGGGCACGTCGATGTGATGTTCTCTTCTTGGTTTCCCCTCGTACCTCTTCTTCTTTGTCTTCCGTGTCGGTGTAGGTGTGTCGATGTTGTGTTGATGTGAGTCCAGCGTGTGCTCAGAGGGGTAGGTTTTGGGAATACATGTTATACATAGTTGATCTATAGTTGCTTATTTTTGAAAGTGGACATTTGAAATAAAGGTACAACAAAAAAAAATATACGTGATCGTTGGGTTGATTATTGGCTAAGGAATAACCTAACCACCAAGTGAAGATGATTGAGAAAAGGAGGTAGGTTTCGGACTGGAGAAAAAGGATAGAAAAATAGGAGGAGTGTCCCACAAAAGTTATGAATTTAACTTTAAATTCACTTAGAGGCGGTTGCCACCGCAAATCCGCTCTCTGATACCTAAAGTTGGTAAGGACCTGGTCGAAGCTAACGGGAACCGCAGCTAAGACTTGGGCGGTTTGCCAGAGAAAGTCTTTAGTGTATTCCCTCTCAAGCATGCATCTGCTTACTATGGGGAAGGGTGATGGTCTGGCAAGACTGAACGTAACAGATTTATTGTATGTTTGTTTAAAGAAATTCGTTTTTTGCAAAGTAATTCGAAGAATGCCAATAATTTGAATCAAGTTTGGTATTTCCAGTTTTCGAAGTTATAGAGTTCCTGAAAAAGCGACCAAGTGCTTCCAGGAAGGATAGTGATAAAAAATTATACCTTGGGGAGTAATTTTGGTAAGTGGACCAATGGTTGCACTTGTAAATGGCTAAGCTTTTACTCAGCAAGGAGCCGGCTAAAAGTTTAGACAAAAAGAAACACTTATCTTTTGGAAAACTAACCACAAGTTTTCGGAGAGGATCTCCACAAGCAGGTAGCTGGCGTAGCGAGCTTTACTTGCCTTACTGGCCAGTTAGAATTAGCTTTTAAAGCTAAGAGAAACTTTGACGAGATTACCACTAAGAGTTCTTGCTCAAATGCAACGAGTGGTGAAAGCCCTATCAATAGATTTAATGGCATTGAGTAGGGAGAGCCAAGGAAGACAGGATCTTGCCTAACCGTTGTATTTGCGAAATGATAAATCCAAAAACAAATATTTAATTTATTTAACAAGGCAAAAGAAGTTGATAACTTTAACAAATATATTTTCAATTTGGTTAACAATTTTGGGGTCACAGACCTCAGAAAGCATTAAACGTTTGCGCCAGGCAATTAACAATTTATAAGGTTTCGAACCTTATATATGTTCTAAAATCTTTGTAAGAAAATAAAACAAATGAAGTAATTAAAATTTAACAATAAATAGAGTACAAGGTGTGTACTTTAAGAAACTCCTGAGAGATTATTCTAGAGAGAGTGACAACTTCAAAAATAACAATAAGAAAAACATGAAGAATAAGATAGAAGTTCCTACAACTTCTTATATATAAGCTGAATTACTTTTGGTTATTATACAAATAAGGGCAGGTCACTTACTGTGAAACCTGAAGAGAAAATCAAAAGGAAGGTTCTCGACCTCCTATGTTTAAGTAGGAATCACGAGCCAAATGGGGCAGTTTCCATTTCGTGAGACCTAGAAATAACTCACTCAAGAGTTGAAAGAATTGTTTTCCCTGATTATAAGGTAGAAACAATGTAAGCTTGAACCGTGTATGAAACACGTAGTTATACAGAAATTAATTAATGATAAACAAGCCAGATGGAAGGAACTTCGTTAGAGTGACACCTTATTGGAAATGATCCAGAGTTACAATTTTATTAATATGGTTGTTAGTAGAAGGTTTAGGAAAGATCAATTGGGATTGAGGATAAATGTTCATGGCCTTATTTAATGTAAACGGACGATCGCGACGCGGTAGAAAAGTTGAACAAGCACTAGTTTTCACTATAGTCTGTTAAATAGATGAAAAGTTCACTGTAGAAACACGAAAGTTTATGGGAAAGAAAGTTATTGCAATGATGAAAATAACTGGTTGCACTAGGTAGGCGAGAGGCTATTTCTTGAGAAGGTTGTGAATTACAATTAAATGAGCCATAGAACATTCCAACGGTGGAAGAAAATTCGCTATTGCAGTAATTTATAAGGAAGATTCCTCATTTTAAATAGTATTCCCACAAGTGAGTGAAAAATACATGACGGCAAGACTTTTAGATTGAGTGCAGAATCTGGAAGGTTCCAGAACAGTCCTAATAGGAGAATGGGGCCAAAGTAAATCCAGCGGAGGAACTAGCTTGGTAATTTATAGACAGCGGGTATTAAATAATATCCCACGTGGTGAGAAGATTTCTCATTTAATTAGCTTAAGAAAAGCTACTTTCTATTAAGGTTGGCTTAGACAGACAAAAGCTCAGCATGGCAAATCCCACGAAGAATGATTTTTGCCCCAAATAAGTAATCTCACGCTGTCTATAAAATATCGTTAAAAGCATGTAGAAGTTAAAACCGATGAAGATGAAGTTAAAACTTGAAGTAGGTACTTATCTTTGTTGCATGGCGAAGGTGAAGTTCCCTTTCACAGATACTTAATGTGCCAACATGGCGTATAACGTAGAGAGTGCCTCTTGGTTTGAGGAGACTGGCTCTCGTTGAGCCTTGACTGACCGAGTCAACTGCCGACTTACAAGTGAGACCCGCTCAGCGAAGCGCGGAGGGTCCAAGGAAGGGAAAAGAGTGGGGGTAGGAAACAAAAGGAATACATATCAGAATAGACAACTTATCAAAAAATAAATGTTCTTCTTGATGAATGGTCTTCAAAGAGTTGATAGCAGGCGATACTAGCACAGCATGATGAGTGAAAAAGTAAACGAAGTTCTCTTGCTCATGGAGATAATAGCTGGCGATGGTAACGAGATATGGTGGCCAGATGGTAAATGAAGTCCTGTTGCACCAGGAAGAATTGAGGAGCTTCAGAGATTCGCTGCTAGATGACGCTAGGTGGGTCATGGAAGATATATATATCTAGAACAGACTCACAAAAGATATAAGTGACATGATCACCAAAGAGAAAATAGAAGATCACTGTTGGTGTTTGATGAAAAGGAAGAAAAGAACATGCAAAGAGCATTAAACTTTATATCCTCTCGTACCGTGTATTCCAAGAATACACCAATCGTGACATTAAATATATATATTGGTGTTATCCAGGGAGGAAAAAACCCATGGCTGGACGGGTGGTTGTGCCGTCTGGCGCTGCGTGGAGGAAAAATTGCTCCCTGCAGTGTATTGTGTAAAAGATGGAAGAAAATAGCAAAAATGGGTGCCCCAGGGTATAAGTTAAAGGAATATATCAGAATGATTTATTTTTGGTATGAAACGGGACACCTTTACAAATTGTATCGTTATTAGAAAGGAAATGAAAGAAACAATAGCATAATCAGTGTGCGTGTGTATGTGTACATTGGTGGTCATGATGATGATAACAGGTATGACCTGATAATAATAATAATAATCAAGACATTTATAATATTTATGATAACTTATAAGTAAACATAATAAAACATAGTAATAATAATGAACATAGTAAAAGTGATGGTTGTCCTGTTGGTACTCTATGTATAGGTATGTTGGCCAACCATGTGGAATCTTTTAATTGCATAACGTTATCATGATATGCCGAGAAAATACAAAATAAGTTACAACTCTTATGTATACCTTGTAGAGCTCTTTTAAATGGCCAGTGTGATTTACTAATTTTTGTGTAAGGTGCCTCTTATCAAATAATACATCATTTTCTACATCACTTTCTATGTACGCTACTCACTCTAGTCTAACTTAATTATCTTACTCTTAGACGGCCGTATTTACTATGCCTGGCGTGCACGCTACTCTCTGCACTCGTGTGCCATCTCATGGCCATGTACTATCCGGCCGTTTTCCGGTGCAGTTTACTGGTCACGCTGCTAGTCCACTTTCCACCTGCTGTGTGTTTTAATGGTCTTCCTGCCGTGAGTAGGAGTTCCATCTTGATGATGAGGTACGGCACTTACAAAGGCCGTGCCGTCCCTGATCATCGCATATTGCTCTTTATTTGAGCGTTGTGTACTCAGGTCAACAGCCTTCAGCATCTCACGGCTGCTGATTGCCATTGCCTGCTGGCGTCATCACCTTTAAAGGTGTGACTGAAAAACGACGAATATCAGTGTGTTGGTGTGTCAGAGATAGGTAGTGTAATGTGGTGTTGGAAATATATTTACAATAGACATCATCTGTAAAATATATTCATTATTAATTCCCCTTTGCGGTAGAAACATATGTATGATGGCGCCTCCTGGTTTGCCTGAGATACATTTCAATATTATAGTCTCATATATTTCGTTCATTGTTATGCGCCATCTAAATCTACTTAATCTAGGTTAGCCTATGCTAGTCTAGCTTAGCTTAAGTATTGTCTAGCTTATTCTATGTGTTGTCGGGCTTACCCTGGTAACGGATTTTAGTTACCAGGTGCCGAACGCTGTTATCTTAATCCTATTGGTCTTAACGTATTGTCGGGCTTACCCCGGTAACGGATTTTAGTTACCAGGTGCCGAACGCTGTTGTCTTAATCCTATTGGTCTTAGCGTATTGTCAGGCTAACCCTGGTAACGGATTTTAGTTACCAGGTGCCGAATGCTGAAAGTTAGTTCAAAGGTATTTAACCTAAACTATGTTAATTGGTGCTAATGAGAGAGAAAAAAAATAATTTGTGTTTACATGCCGAGATAGATCTTAACCTAATGCCGAAAATGTGCTGTAGCAGCTGTTTTACAACAGTGCTTATTAAATTTGCTTAATTCTAAGTTGCGTTCCAAATGCAACTACCTTACCTACTAGAATTTTGATGGCGTGCAATGTGTAGGGGGGTATTGGGATTACGGGTGCCTACTAGGGCTTACCTGCGCCTTTGACTGTCGAAATACGAGAGCATGCGTATAGTACCCAGGGACCTTCGCCCAATTTGCAGTGTGGTATCGGTAATCCGAGTGACTACGCATGCAGATTGTGGTTTGGACACTACGTTTCGTGCTCAACACGGCTCCTCCATTGGACCCGTACGTATAGTAGTTTGGAATTACCTTGCGCCTAGGAGGAGTTACCCCTACCTAGTGACCTCCCTTGCACATTGTCACCCTTGTGTTTTGTGGGGTTCTCCCCTTAATAACTAATTGTCGACATTACCTTGTGAGTAATTAATAAATAGTACTTAATAAAGTTCTGGGCGACTGCGCTGCTAAGGAGCAAACGCCTCGGCCGGTTATCCTGTTCATCGCTGCTGTACTTGCCTGTGTCGGCATCATTCTTCATTTGTCATTTATTGATATATTTATCATTGCTGGGTTTGCCCACGAAACCCCTCTTGGCAGCCCGCTGCATACCTATTTAATATCTCTGGCCGCCGGGTGCGTGACCATTTAAGCTCTGGCGACCCGGTGTCGTCCATTTATGTGGGCACGGATTCGAATGATCGCATTCATTCCATATATATTGTTCATTATTTGTTTATTATCATTTGCTTGGTTGTCTTCACCCCGTCTCGCGGGACGGGGACTTGGCGCATCTAGGATTGATCCCGCTGAATCCTGAGATCCTTCTTCACTTCACGCGAATGGAAGCCTAGCTTCCCGCCATACAAGCTCTACTTAAATTAGATACTTAACTAGAAGTCAAGTCCTAGTGTGGTCGTCTCTAGGTTTGTCTCCTGAGTCCAGTGTGGAGCTGGCTAATTCTCCCACTAGCCGTCAAAAGTCTCCCCTTTTGATGACCGTGGCGCATAGTGGGTATAACTGTCTCCGACAAGGGGGGTAGGCTAGACGCATCCCCTAGATCTTGACGTTTGCCCGCGTCAAGTCATCGATGCTTCAACCTTACGTTTGTCAGTAATTCGGCCTCATCATCGCCTTCTCCAACTCTGTTCCTGTGTGGCGCCTCTGCTCCCTCCGTTCACATCTCATCACCATCCAGTGTGATGTCAGACTCCTTTTATTTATGTAACCCCCTACATTAACGGCACTGGCAAGCAGCACGTTGGTAACTCGATAGCCAACGCTTTGCTTACCAGAATGAGACGAGTACGGGAAGCGTGGATGGGCCAACTTACCTGTATTCAGAGGTCCGGGTCACTTCCGCAGCAAAACCACCTCCAGAAGACAAGTCCCGACAGAAGAGCTCCAAAAGGGGTGGAAGGAAGAAGGAGAAGGGGACAACACACACAGGCTATCGTACAAACACCCCCCGAAAACCAACGGAACACCCGTCGGTGAAATAATGCCACAACAGTAGTTAAAAGGAATAAAATAAAGTTTAATAGTTAAAACTTCCACCAGGAAAGAGAACATGCATCAGCCAACACAAATTTCCAAGGAGGCCAGATAGCGCCTAACATGCTTGCTTGCAAAGCCAAGAAGAGGACAGACTTAATTTAAAATAAAAAAAAATATATTAAACAGCCCAAAGGTTAAAATAGAATTTACATGCACAACACAATGAGAAAGGGCTTGATAAATTGCAAGGAAATGCAATCACGATCCGACATGCAGATGTTGAGGCCATGCCAAAAAATAAGGATAGAAATTAAATTAAATTTTAATTAAAAAAAAAATTAAATTGGATAGAAAATAAATAAATAAATGATATGTACGCCGGCGAAAAACACAAGGACATTTACCAAAAATCACAAAATTAACATTAACAAGATTACATTTTAAAAAAAGGATGAAGCTAACACACAACACGACTGTTTTTGAGACCCGCGCCAAACGACTGACCACGAGACCACAATGCATCACGGCAAACAGCAGACATGGCGACACAAAAACATGCCAGATCGAAATTACGGCAAACAATTAATTAAATAAATTTTATCATCAGCGTAAGGAAATGTACGGCGGAAAACAATTACATTTAAAAACTATTACAAGAGTAAAGGGCACGGATCATGAATAAATTAATTTGAATACAATATCAATCATAAGATTGGCAAACGAAAATAAATAATACTTTAAACGAGAAATAAACTAATAAATGTGTCTCCAGAAGGTAAACAAAAATAAATAAGAAACCTAATATATATAAGGAAACGCTATTAAAACGTAAAAGAAATTTTTGGCTTACAAGCCAGAACATAACAGAAGATCAACATTCGTACACGGCCAAATTGGGACTCCCAAAATAAAATAATTAGATAAATTAAATAAGGTTTCAAAACATACCTTAATAAGGCCTTTGGGGAGACACTGATGATAAAACAAACATAACACTAATAAATAAATTAAAAAAAAATGAAAACTGCCCAGATGACTGTTGCTGGCACACGCAACCATTGACACTAAACATCTTCAAGTTTTCTCATTCCGGCGAAAATAAGGTAGACCATGTTTCAGGGGCGACGATCCCACTTCCTACCCACTGCGGTTTACGTTTTTGTAATGTAATTCCATTTCTTGGTGAGGCGAGGGCCACAGGCCCCCGCCTCAATAGACAATCAAATTCACGATCACTCAGTTCAATCCAGACTGTTCAGTTACCGATGACAACACATAATGGCGCCGACAAGGAAGCCAGGCGCGCTGCATGCATGATATTTGGAAAATGTCCAATCACGGTTTTACACCTCAAACAACAATGTCATAAATAAGTTCATAATTTGGCGGTATCAAGAACACACACCGTTCTTTGTTTTATGACGTAGAATCATAATTGTTTTTCACTTATGTCACGAATTGGTAGAGTTTTAAAGGAAACACCAACGCACTCTATTGGTGAATAAGCAGGAACTACTTGGATCTTTCCAAAGTCCGACTGCAGCTACCATCTTGTGGACACAGACGGTACTGAGCGGCGAGGCGGACGATTCAAACTTCAAGTACAGCCTCCATGATTAAATACATGTTTGAAATAGTAGAGACGTGCCCTTGCACGTATCAGTCTCCCTCCCTTAAGCGTGAACACCGTTCACGAATATGCCAAGGCATAGACAGTACTCCATAACTTGTCGATTCACCAGAAATGTTTCCCGAAGATAATGTTCACCTGTTAACTCCAATTGATGGATGAAACCGCATCGTTTTGGTTAGGAAGAATGCAGGGTCAGATTATCAGTGATGGGATAATTGATCACCTCGCAAACCACTTAGTCAACAGCATCACTGTGTCCAAAAATCTTCAGAAACGTAGTACACCAGCACCAGCAGTGCTTTCAGAGTCCGAGACACGTTAGATACATTTTCAATAAGTCCAATTTAGTTCGCTTTAAACGAAGTAGGTGGAAGCAATGTGCAATATATGATTCGACGCGTGGGCAGCCATTTACAAAAATAGAAGTTAATCTAATTTCAAAAAAGGATTACAGAATTTACAATATCTTACTACATTTTACAAAAAGCAACAAGGTTGAATTTAAATGAAGAAAATTTTTCTGACTAAACCCTAGATCCGTGTTTACAAAATTTCATTAACAAGTTTACCTTTTTACAGATTCGAAGTACATTTCAAGATTACAAGAGTTAGATGACTACACATTTCGAAGGAACTACGGTGGAGGAATGACCACTACAATTCCCAAAGGGAACAGGAATACAAGGTTACCATGAGTTAGGTCTCCCACCGAGCCCAACTTACATGTTAGCATCTCCTATGAAACATCAAAATTAGGTACGCTTTTACAAATTACCATTACAATGGGAACTTCCCAACATTTACATTTTGTATCCCACCAGAGTTTGCAAATCCAATTAAATTCAAAATTCCACAAGGAACAGATGCTTGAAGGCTTCAATGAAGGTTAGGGATACTCTACATTATACAAAATTTGTTTTACAAAATTTACGGTAGCATTTCCTCATTAGACACCTCTCCACCTCGCTTAATGTGTGATAGATGCACTCTAGAAATTTTGTTGGCCTTAGGGTTTCGAACAAGAAGAGTAACAGGAGTTAAGAATGCCTCTACATAGCATGGGCCTTTAAAACGAAGGGTTAACTTGCTTGAGACAAGATTACTGACGCCCTTGGGCTCGAAATTGCGGACGTACACAACATCACCAATTTCCAAATCAGCTGGCCTGCGACAGGCATTGTGTCGCCTGGCAAGTTGGTCATGGGATACCTTAATATTCTCTCTAGCCTTGTCGAATTTCGCCCTCATATCCTCGGGCGTGAAACTGTCAGGAAGAAGATCGTGCAGGTTCCACAGGTTGGACAACGGAGAATTAGCCATAAAGGAAAACATTAACGAAAAAGGGGTAGCTTTCGTGCTCTCATGCACGGCGGTGTTGAAAGCAAAATTGAGCCAATCCAAATTAGAATCCCACTTGGAATGGTCGTCGTGGTGGAAAGCAATCAGAGCAGAACGGAGATTACGATTGACTCGCTCAGCAAGAGACGGGTTAGGAAAATAGGGAGTGGTGGTTACATGCGAAATAGCATAATCAAATAAGAATTGACGGAACTGATGAGATACAAAGCACTTGGCATTATCTGACACCAGATACTGACACGGCCCAAAAGACGAGAAGATGGAATTAAGACACTTTATGACGGAACTGGTCGTAGCCTGTCTGGTGGGGAAAATCCAACTAAACCGGGAGAAACCGTCAGTGCAAACAAGCGCAAATTGGTTTCCCCGACCAGAGCGAGGGAACGGTCCAACATGGTCGATAAAAAGCCTCTCCATGGGTCTAGATGCTGGTTCAGATGACAACAGGCCAACCTTAGTAGAAACCGGAGGTTTGCTAATACTGCATGCCGCACAATTCCTAATGAGCCTCCTGATGTCGCCATCCATACCTTGCCAAATGAAAAACTGTCTGATTTTAGCTCGGGTCTTGAATACTCCTAGGTGGCCACCAATAGGAGATTCATGATAGTAACGAAAGATTTCGGGAATGAGGACCGACGGGAGCACAATTGTAGGTAGGCGGTCATGACGAGACGAACAACACAATACACCGTCCTTCAGAGAGTAGGGCTTGATCACTTCACCAGAATTGATTCGGTCAATAAGGCTAGATAAGGAGGGGTCTTCCTTCTGGAATCGTCTCACATCCTCAAAAAGCACAGGGGAATAGCTAAGAACGGCATTGACACAATTTACAGCAGATACCAGGTTTACGGGTTCACATTCCTGAACATCCTCTTCAGCTGTTTCCTCGTACATGCGGCTTAAAGAATCAGCTACCGCATTTTCGGACCCACGAATATGTTGGACAGTGAACTGGAACGACAGAATCCTAGTTGCCCACCTAGCAATTCTCCCAGTTTTGCGGGGTTTCCCTAAGACCCAGCTCAAGGCTTGGTTATCGGTCTCAAGGAGGAACTTGGTGTGCTCAAGATACATACGGAATTTTTCTAGAGCGAACAACACAGCTAAACCCTCAAGTTCGTAAATGGAATACTTCCTCTCTGCGTCCGTTAAGGTACGAGAAGCGTATGCAATGGGTTGCCTACCCAGATCAGATTCCTGCAGTAGAACACAACCAACACCACGACCAGACGCATCCGTCTGCACAATGAACTGCTTCCCAAAATCCGGAATGGCTAACACAGGGGCGTTAGAGAGCGCAAGCTTAAGATCTTCGAAGGCTGCTTGCTGAGAGGGACCCCACTCAAACTTCACAGCCTTTTTGCGTAATTGATTTAGAGGAGCAGCACGGTCGGCAAAGTTACTGATAAACTTACGAAAGAAGTTGACCATTCCGATGTAGCGAGCAACACCCTTGGCGTTCTTGGGTGGTTTAAAATCTCTGATGGCCTGCGTACGAGACTGGTCCACAGAGATACCAGATTCAGAAACAATATGTCCCAAGAAGGAAATTTTGGGCTTGGCAAAGGAAACCTTGGACAATTTGACGGTAAGTCCAGCGTCACGCAACCGATCAAGAACAATTTTCAGATGATCAACGTGTTCCTCGAAGGACTCGGAATAGATCACCACATCGTCAAGGTAGTGGTACACAAACTTGAATTTAATTTCTGAAAATACCTTGTCCAGAAGTCTGCTCAACACAGCGGCTCCGGTGGATAGGCCAAACGGGACACGGGCATACTCAAACAGGTTCCAGTCAGTGGACAAAGCAGTAACATGCCTGGATTCAGGAGAGAGGGGAATTTGGAAGTAGGAAGAATTTAAATCGAGGATCGTGAACACCTTCGCGTTGCGAAACCAACTAAAACATGTGTGAAGGTCCGGCAAAGGAATGGACTGCAAAACAACTTTTTGATTAAGAGCCCTATAGTCGACCACCGGCCGAAAACCACCGTTAGGTTTTGGCACAAGAAATACAGGGGATGAGTAGGCAGAGATAGAGGGTTGGATTACACCTTCTTCTAACATCTTATCGATAATCTTACGAAGTTCAGCCATCTTGGGCGGGGCAAGGCGATACGGGCTGGAACGCACCGGCAGAGAATCGGTTAGCTCAATCTTGTACTCCATCAAATGGGTTACACCCAGCTTGTCAGTAAATACATCGCCATACTCCTGACATAACCTCCTAATGGCATCCTTTTGCAGACTCGTTAAATTTTCCAGATCGAGATCCTCAATAGTCATAGGTTCACTATCGGAATTGACAGCAGGAGAAGATAAAACCGGGTTAAAAGATAATTTACTCTGTGGATTAAACTTAAACCATAAGTTGCGAGCACCAAAATCAAGAAGCATACCAACGTGTGACATGAAATTAGCTCCAATGACCACAGCACAAGAAAGATTTCTGGCAACCAAAAATTTAAATTTCCAAGAAAAATTTAGAATATGAATTTTGACTGTCATACTACCCAAAATATTTAAATTTGAACAATTTGCCGAAATAAAAGATTCATAGTTAGGCTCTACCTCAGGAAATTTGCAAACACTCTTCATAGATAAAAACCAGTCCTCGCTTATAAAGGATGCGACACTACCAGAATCAAGCAACGCAGAAACGGGCTCGTCATTAACACAAATTTCAATAAACGGGGATATTCCTTTAGCCACAGGAGAAATTCCAAAATCGTTACTCACTCTAACTCGATTACAAGTAGGTGACGAGGACACCCGCACCACAGGTTTCACACAACATTCAGAATTAGGCTGACTTGCCACGCCATTGTTCACCGACCGGTTAGGTAGGTCAGTGACACAAGCAGAATTAGCACATGATGAATTAGCTTTCATAGAGTTATCAAGACTATCATTGGTAGGGCGACCAGAAACTTCACAGGGTTTTCCCAAATTCTTACACACAGAAATATCCTTGGAAGTAACACCCGAATTGGTCTCCTCAACGTTCCGTCATTGGCGATACACAGCCTGGTTACTCGGACACACCTTCTTGACATGTCCCACTCCACCGCACGAGTGGCACTTAATATTAGGTCGAGGATGAAACATAACCTTAGGTGGGGGACGAGACATCAAGGAAGGAGGGGGACAAGACATCAAGGAAGGAGGAGGAACATTAGCTACACGAAGGGAATCTGCATGCTTCACAGCCATAGCCTCTATAACGACCTGTTTCAGCTCGACGAATGACGAAGGCCTGGTACACATAGTCATGTATGACCTATATTGAGGCGAAAACCCATTCACAATTGATGACACCAACTGTCGCTCTGTTAAAGGGGATGCAAAAACCTGGGCATACACCTTAATGTCGCTGACATAGTCGCTAAGGGACTCGTCCAGCCTTTGGACACGATAAAGGAACTTATGCTCGAGAGCACTTAGGGCGCTCGCAGGGACAAAAAACCACAACACTTCCCTAATAAACATGGCTAAGGACATGCGGAGGTGGATCGCTTCAACAAGCTTATCGCGCAGCATACCGGATGCAACAGGATACAAAAGTTGGAAAATCTGAACTTCCGACATCCCAAACATCGAGGCATGGTTACCCAACTCAACCACTTGCTTTAAAATTTGTACCACTTGGGTAACGTCATCAAGGTTGAAATGCCTTAACTTAGTTAAGAAACCAGAAATAGGATGAGGAATCGACCCATAATTAACGGTAGGCGAGAACGTAGCATTAGGAATAGAGACATTGTTACCAGGGTAGCCCGCTCGCACACCCTCTACAGGCGACAAAACATTTATATTACTAGAGAAAGAACTGGGATGCAATGGGTCGGCAGGACCCAGGAAATCATTAGGTGACCTAACATGAGAAGAATGACCGTATGCAGGATTAAGTGGTATGGACGAGCCAGCGCCAGGCAACAGAGGGGCAGGCAAACTACTACTGGTAATCGATCCCAAAACCTCAGACCTAGTAAACAGAGGTGATTCACGTTCAACCCCAGAAGAACTCTCCAAATTCACAAGGTTATCGCTTAAGTCAATTAAATTGAAAACACTATTGTTGTCGGCCATTTTGGAAAACACAGAATGCAGACAACCAATATAGAAGGAAACAAATTTCAGGAATTACAAGGACAGTTTACACCTTCACAACAGTACCACAACCAGCAATTACCATCACCAAAGATTAGGCTGACACTCAAACACAGCCACCCTACTACACCAAATCATGCACCATGCTGTCCAGAACTGCACACGTCACCGCCTGCTTGGCTCGAGAACAGGGAGCTAAATTACCAAAATAGGCACAAAATATCAGGCTACCAGCTTCCGACGGGGCTCCAGGATGCCTTCACACGCAGCATATAGGCTATCAGAAAATTAAGAAATCCCATTTCCCATGCCAAGAACACATGTCAGACACTCACCAGGCTTCATCTTCAGTGGGGATGTTGCACACAAACAGGATAAAACTATAGCAGGAAACACCTCGCTTATAACAGGACACTTACATACAGCATATGGACATCCAGAGGCAACATGAAACACAATAAACGATAAGGATTAGCAAAACATAACATTAAGTGCACTTGCCTGACAAAATCACACCAACCACTGACCCATCAGCATTAGAGGGGTCCATAAAACAGCCTGTGGGTACTGGGGAGGGGATAGTTACGGAAGTGAACATGAGCTCGGTCTGCTACCAGAATGTAACCCCCTACATTAACGGCACTGGCAAGCAGCACGTTGGTAACTCGATAGCCAACGCTTTGCTTACCAGAATGAGACGAGTACGGGAAGCGTGGATGGGCCAACTTACCTGTATTCAGAGGTCCGGGTCACTTCCGCAGCAAAACCACCTCCAGAAGACAAGTCCCGACAGAAGAGCTCCAAAAGGGGTGGAAGGAAGAAGGAGAAAGGGACAACACACACAGGCTATCGTACAAACACCCCCCAAAAACCAACGGAACACCCGTCGGTGAAATAATGCCACAACAGTAGTTAAAAGGAATAAAATAAAGTTTAATAGTTAAAACATCCACCAGGAAAGAGAACATGCATCAGCCAACACAAATTTCCAAGAAGGCCAGATAGCGCCTAACATGCTTGCTTGCAAAGCCAAGAAGAGGACAGACTTAATTTAAAATAAAAATAAAAATATTAAACAGCCCAAAGGTTAAAATAGAATTTACATGCACAACACAATGAGAAAGGGCTTGATAAATTGCAAGGAAATGCAATCACGATCCGACATGCAGATGTTGAGGCCATGCCAAAAAATAAGGATAGAAATTAAATTAAATTTTAATTAAAAAAAAATTAAATTGGATAGAAAATAAATAAATAAATAATATGTACGCCGGCGAAAAACACAAGGACATTTACCAAAAATCACAAAATTAACATTAACAAGATTACATTTTAAAAAAAGGATGAAGCTAACACACAACACGACTGTTTTTGAGACCCGCGCCAAACGACTGACCACGAGACCACAATGCATCACGGCAAACAGCAGACATGGCGACACAAAAACATGCCAGATCAAAATTACGGCAAACAATTAATTAAATAAATTTTATCATCAGCGTAAGGAAATGTACGGCGGAAAACAATTACATTTAAAAACTATTACAAGAGTAAAGGGCAAGGATCATGAATAAATTAATTTGAATACAATATCAATCATAAGATTGGCAAACGAAAATAAATAATACTTTAAACGAGAAATAAACTAATAAATGTGTCTCCAGAAGGTAAACAAAAAATAAATAAGAAACCTAATATATATAAGGAAACGCTATTAAAACGTAAAAGAAATTTTTGGCTTACAAGCCAGAACATAACAGAAGATCAACATTCGTACACGGCCAAATTGGGACTCCCAAAATAAAATAATTAGATAAATTAAATAAGGTTTCAAAACATACCTTAATAAGGCCTTTGGGGAGACACTGATGATAAAACAAACATAACACTAATAAATAAATTAAAAAAAAAATGAAAACTGCCCAGATGACTGTTGCTGGCACACGCAACCATTGACACTAAACATCTTCAAGTTTTCTCATTCCGGCGAAAATAAGGTAGACCATGTTTCAGGGGCGACGATCCCACTTCCTACCCACTGCGGTTTACGTTTTTGTAATGTAATTCCATTTCTTGGTGAGGCGAGGGCCACAGGCCCCCGCCTCAATAGACAATCAAATTCACGATCACTCAGTTCAATCCAGACTGTTCAGTTACCGATGACAACACATAATGGCGCCGACAAGGAAGCCAGGCGCGCTGCATGCATGATATTTGGAAAATGTCCAATCACGGTTTTACACCTCAAACAACAATGTCATAAATAAGTTCATAATTTGGCGGTATCAAGAACACACACCGTTCTTTGTTTTATGACGTAGAATCATAATTGTTTTTCACTTATGTCACGAATTGGTAGAGTTTTAAAGGAAACACCAACGCACTCTATTGGTGAATAAGCAGGAACTACTTGGATCTTTCCAAAGTCCGACTGCAGCTACCATCTTGTGGACACAGACGGTACTGAGCGGCGAAGCGGACGATTCAAACTTCAAGTACAGCCTCCATGATTAAATACATGTTTGAAATAGTAGAGACGTGCCCTTGCACGTATCAATTTAAAAAAAAATAAGTGTATCATGTAATTATGTAAGATTTTTAAGTGTTGTAGAATCTTCTAAATGCATAGTCTACTTTAAGCCTGTTCGCCATGTCGGATTTCCATCGGTAATGCCTTGGTAATTTCTTGGAGGCGTCAGTAGGTTTTTATGGCGTTGGGTCCCTTGTTATTGGGATCCGGGGGTGTTATCTGCTGAATGGGCTTAAAGCGTGGTAGGAGAGGGTTGAGCATCGTTGGACTCCATGTTAATGGTGGCCGGGAGCCGATGATGCTGCTAGGATGTTTTTACAGTGAGTGGATGCGGTAGGTTTTTCCCAAATGTGCAAAAAATTTTCAAAAAGTGACATGCAGATTCAGTAATACTAAACCCTGGTGTTTGGGTGGGATATTCCATGCATGGGGATGGATATGAGGCGTATCCGCTCTCATTTGAGGATAAAGTATGGGTTGAGGTGTGATAATTCTATGTCCCTTGCATGCGGGATTATTTAGTAAGAAATACTTGTTAGTGTAAATGCGGCTCATCTCTTTATACAGAGATGTGCATTACGCTTAATTTTGTTTCCGACTCACCCCTAATACTCGGGTGTAGGCATTTGTGACCAGGGTGTAGTATACTCGAATTTTGGGTAGACGCATGAAGCCTATCAACCCCGATGTGTATTTTGGAATGTAGTCTAGGTGTTTTTATGTGTTTATGTGTTTGTGTTGGATAGTGTTGTAATTGACAGGTTATGTAGGGAGAGGGGTGCTAGGATGGTATGCCGTAGTTAGTATCTTGGCCATCCTGATGGCACTATCCATCTCTGCTCCTGTCATTCTCACTTGGCCACTGTTTGTTTTCTATCCGCTCCTTGGGATGTGCAAGTGCGGTGACGCTGTGATGTCATGGCCTAATCTGGTCTCTTATTTATAATGTTAAAGTAGCAAGTGGTTGTGAGTGTAAATGGACGTGTCCTGATCGCCTATGGTGGTTTTTTAAGATAAAAAAACAAGAAAAGAAATTATTAGGGGGAGGGTTGTTTCCTCATGGAACCTGTCTGTATCCGCCCCTAATTGTTGGGCGCGTGTAGGCAGGAAATGTCCGCGGCTGTAATTAGCGCGGCTGCGTGTGTGTGGTTGCGTGCCGCTACCGCATTCTGGCGCGCGGGCCGTTATCGTATAAGTCTTATCGTATGTCGTGTGGCTAATTGTCAGGCGGCGCGTGTTGCTTGTTATCGCCCTTGTAAATATGCTCCTGTGTTCCTAAGATAAATCCGGCCTATAGTATCTGTACATTGCTAAATACCCTGCCTATTGTGAGAGCACTGAATCCTGTGTCAACTGTATGCTATTATTATTGTTTGTTTTGTATGATAGTGTCATCATGGTCGCGTGTCATTGTCACTTCCGTTATAACAAGAGTGTCTGCCGACGGCAGTGTTGCAACGAGCTGGAATTCGAAACTCAGTGTTTTGTTGTGTATGTTTTTACGTCCTTGTATACGGGAAGTCTCTGATGTTACGTATGGCGGCTGACGGAACGTGACTTTTGCCAGTGTCCGTGTGTTGACATTGTTTGACATTCTGGGAGGGCCAATGTGTTAATCTGTCCTGTTTCTGCTACCGATGTTGTGTGGACATTTCTTCCGCAAGACCTTTGCCTTGTGTAATTATCTGTAATTCATGTCTAGGAAGTCTATTGCCCATGTTCGGGGTAATCGAAATTTGCCATGAATTTTGGCCGTAGGAATGTGGTGTTACCTGTTTCGTGTCCGTGAGATTGGCGTCCCTTGTATTTATGTGTTCGGCGCTATGGTTCAAAGGAAAGTGTGTTGTGGTCTCCGTAGAAGTCTGGCGCTTCCGGTACGGCCCTTATTGGTAGTCCCGGGGTCGCTAATGCCCTGGGTAGGCTGTTGTAGCGAGTACCTTGGCACGAATCTATGCTCCTGTACGTATGTTGAAGAACCTCCCTGTGTTCATGATTGTGTTGCTCAACCGTTTATGTGCTGGTGTATGGCACTATTGCAATGCCTTTGCCACCTCTAGTGCATGTTTAAAGCGTATACAGTAATAGTATGTCATTCATATGGATATAATTTAAACGTTCTAATGCCTATTTTCATTCTTGGCTGTACTCTATGGGGCACGGTGTCTGTATGGGACCCTATGGTCTTTTCTGTAGGGGATGGTGTATGGATGCTATTTGTGCGATGCTACTCGTGTAATTGTCTGTAAGTGATCTTTCGTCGGTCGACAATTCTTGTTTTCCACGGTGTCCGCTTTTATTGGGCATTCGGACCCGTGATCCCGTGTGATGCTCCGTGTCTTATGTCTGCGTTGTCTGTTGGGATTTGTGCGTCCCTAGTGTGGCTTCTGATTGTGTATTTGCGCCAAAAATGCCATTGGTTAGCTTCTTTTTTGGCACGTTTTTATCGTGTTTTTGTGTGTTTGCCCATGCCTTGGTCTAAGGCCTCGGAACTACATTTTTTTGCTTTATGTACCATGGGACGTGTACTGTGTGTTTGAGACCCGCGTGCGAAAATATATGTTAGTGTGAGCGTTTTTGCGCTATTCGGGACGACCCTCGTATTTAAACTTTGGGAGTTATCGTTCTTTGAAATTGGCGTGAATGATCGTGTCTACTACGCCGGGGCAGAGCGCTGTTAGTCCGCTTGGCGCACGCGAAGGTCGGCTGCTCATGTGTATGTTATCGCTGAGCTGGCGATAGTATTAAGCTTCAAGTGCTTGCTTCCTTGTCTGGCGGCTCGCTTCCCACATGTGTCGAGACAATGTGTGTAGGTTTGTTGACGTGCCCTTATGATGTCTGCACATACAGCGTACCTTGGGTTCCTCGTAATGGAAAAGAACCTACCTCTGTCATATATTGTGTCCCCAAATTTTGTGTTGTTGTAAGCGTGGGGCGAATATATTCCTGTTAGTGGTAGTTAGATGTCGTTATGTATGTGTGTCTCCGGGCCGCTAGTCGCGTGTTTGGTGACTAGGTGTCGGAGGTGGTTGTATCAATTTGTGCATATTAATTCCCGTTAGTGTGACTGTCCCTTATTGCTCTATCCTCCAATTGGATAGTTACCTGACCTTGCATTCCTGGTATTCAGAAGGTTGCGGGTTCGAGACCATCTTTGTCCAGGGTAATCATTCCTGTTGCCTTTTGGGCTTGTGTCTCCGGAACAGATTTGTCAGTGTTACTGATGTTTTGTGGCAATTTGAGCTTACTGTGTGCCTTCCAGAAATATGTGGGTTTTCCCAAATCTGGGATTTTCACTCTATGGTGTTTATGTTAATTTGAGCGCTATTATGGGGGACAAGAACATGTTATGGGCAGTGCAATAAATAACGTATACCTATGGATCAAATATATACAGTCCAACCTGGATGATTCCATATTCAAGGGATTAGTATTAAAAAAAATCGGGTTATCCAAAAATTTAAATTAAGAAAGTTCTTTGAAAAGAGTAGGGAAAATATTGTATCACGTTTACATAGTGATTTACGTTCACCAAAGCAGATTAACAGACGACGGTACTTTATAGAGATTGTATCGTAAATAATCTCAAAGGTTTCAAATAAAAAATAAAACCTAAATGTGTTATTCACCTATTTAACGACGTTAGCAATACAGTAATCTAGCTACGTCTCAGGGAAATCTACTATTTTTGAAAATAGTTTGAGATTCCTGGCTGTTTCCTCCAATTAAGACTCTCAGCCATCACAAAAGACTCTAGCAATTTGTAGGAACGGAAAACAGAACAACTTGGTCATTTCTACTTAGAAAGACCCGCCTAAGCTCTGTGCTGTGGTTTGTTGCTTAGGCTGCATTCGGAACAGTTCTTTCAGGACCTGAGCCGCGTGACCCAACTGATTGGCCTCCGATTGGCTTTGTACTTTAAAAACTTTACATGATCCAAAATATAATTTGAATTAACCACGATTATAAACCATTGATGGCCTATAAAATGCTTGGGGCCAAGAAAAAATTGAGAAAAATTTCGAGTTATATAATTTTGAATTAGCCATGTTTCACTGTATATACATGTAAAATGTATAGTTTTGTGCCTGAATCTATGTGTGTCTACCGTTTACAGGGGTGGAACCTGTCCTTTGTGTGTCAATTGTAGTGTTTCCTGCATGTAAAAGAACCTACTCGTGTGTATGTTTGTGATGCAAGTGACATTAGTGTATGTTATATTCATGGTGAAAGTTGTTATCCACGTCCGAGCATCATTGCTCGAGAAGGTGAATACTTTCGCCTTGTCACTAAGGCGTAGGCCCCTGATACCCATTGGGGTGCTTCTTTACTATTTTCTGGAGGGGTTTGTAGCAAATTAAGTCTGGGTCTACTTTCACCGGAGTGCCTGGATACTGGCCTGAGTGTGCTTGTGCCTGAGGGGCTGATTGCGCTCCGCGCTACCCTAGCAGTGTTTATAGGTGTGTGTGTCTTCCTGACTGCCTGGCCTCGTGGGGTAGGTAATAAAACCTTTCTTATGCCCCGTGTACTGTGTGTTTGCGCCTGGGCAGTGTGCACAGGCGTGCGTTTTGCACCCTGAGGGGCTGAAGGCAACACCCTCTTATGCATTTGTACTGGGGTGCACATGTTAGCGTCCGCTTTCGTTCCGGCAAAATTGCTTTCTGAACCGGCGGTAAGGGTCGTGTATTTGTCTGTGATTGCCCTGTTAATGTATTGGAGTGTAGTCTAACCGATTTATGGCCTATGGCCATGGTAGACTCCTTCCCTTGTGTCTGCCTATGTGTGTAGGTTTGTGTGGGCTTATCGCGCTGTGGCACGGGCTCTGTGTCCTCAGCCCATGACATGGTTACCTCCCGGTTTCTCCCTGTGTTACGGTGTGTGCCTGAGAGTCCTGGCGTCAACTCCCTCTCGTTCGTCCGTTCCGAGGGGGTTGGCGTAAGTTCTGCCCCTCGGTCTGGCAAGATTGCCTCCCGGACCGGCGCTGAGGGACGTGTGTTCATGTGAGCTTGGCCCTGTAGTGTGTTGGAGGCTAGCCTGACCGATTTCTGGCCTATGGCCACGGCAGACCCCTTCCTTTGTGTGGTGGTACGTGTCGATAGGGACATCCTCGAAAATTGCTCCGTTAATGTGTCTATGCCTATGTCCTCTCTAGGCTGGGCTGGTGGCCCTGCCATGAACTAAAAAATGGCCTTGTTAGCCTGGAACTCCCCGTATTCTTCCCAAATTTGGGCGTACTGCCTATTGAGGCATATGGCCTGTTCGGCAACTTTGGTGCCATTAGTCCCTATCCGTTGGTGTTTCCTGATGATTGTTTCCCATTGCTGGAACATGAATTCGTGTCGGCAGTGTAGTTGCCAGTGTGCCTTAATGATTTGTGTACGGAGGGTGGGGATTTTCGCTCGAATCTTTCGATTCTTGGCGCTGCGGAGTGGCCGGACAAGTGCCCTTATAACTCGCATATACCGGGCGTGCAGTAGCTGCTGATACCTTCTGAGGTAGTCCTGTCTTGTCTCAAAGACCTTGTGCCAGGCAATTAACTCCTGGTATTCCCCAATGCTCCTCAGCACAGCTAGGCGGTATAGAGGGGCCATGCTGAATCAAGTGTATGTATAAAAAGGACTGTGTGTGTTTTGCAATGTATCATATATCAGATTCTTTCCAGGGGGTGGGGGGTGGGTGGGTTGATTAAAATTTCCCTTGTGTTTCAAGAGTGAAGGGGGGAAAAAAATAATGCTTTTTCTAAAAAAAAAAATACTATCGCTTGGCTGTGTGCGGTACGGATCGCTTCTACCACGAGGGCTCGTTGTATGAGTCCTACCCTTATTGTGCGTGGTAGTAGCGCCTCCGCCAAATATGTTTTAATCCCTTGGTTGGGGGGTAGTTTGGGATAAAACACGTTGTGTCACTGTGCTAATTTGGAAGGTTGTTCCTAAATGAGAGTAGCTCCCCGTAGTTAGGAGAAACTACTAGTGTAGTGTGTTGGTGTTTTAGTGTCTAATCTATTGGGGGTATCCCTGCAAGATGTAAGTATTTGCTAGGGGATGGATCTCTAAATACAGGCTACTATACTGGCCTGCCAGCTGGGCGGAATGAGTAATACAATAGACGTGCTAGGTCAGCGGTTCGACGCTATGCGGTCGAGTCGCGTGCTGCGAGTACAATGCAGTCTGACACAGCAATTACTGGCTACTACGGTCACGGGCAATTGTGATGAAGGTCAGGTGGGGTAGTAGGATGTGAAGTGGAGTGTAATTAGTAATGCAAGTGTAGCTTACTGACCATGTATTTATTGGTCAGTAGATGTAGATTAGTGTGTCCCTCTTGGGGAGTTTAGACAGGTGTGAAATACAATATGTGTACAAGTTTGGGGTAGGTGTATACAAGATTTAAAGGAATCTGAGCACGGTGAATCTCACCTGATGATGAACGGACGACTGGTCGGGCCGCTGGCGGAGGACACTGTAGAACAGATAATGGCTCCAGTTAAGACTCCATTTTTATACTTCCCGGCGCTGCGTGGTCAGCATTGCGTAAATGTAGCTGCCCTAGATAGTTGTTGGTGTAGATGTTTATGTATGTTTTGCAAGTAGTTGGCTAACCTCCCAGGCTGGGTGGCCGCCGCTTGCTGTGTATGGATAATGTTCTGGTCTTATGGTGTTGCCAGTTGGGGTGGTTTTGGTAAAATATGGGGGGTGGCTCTCAGGGGGTACTGCCCCCCCGGGCTGTACAATATCCTGTGCAGTGATAAGGCTTATTGCTTAGGTGCTAGCCACATCTTCATCGATTAGTTTGTGGAGGAAGACTGTGTTGTTGATGGGATCATCATTTCCAAGTTTGTAATATTAAAATAAATAGCCTAGTTTTTTTTTAAATTTACTATTCATACTCTCTGCATGCTCCACTACATAAGTAGTACTACATGCATTTACAATACATTTTATAAATGAACCAAATTAAATTACATTATAATAATTCAATTTCTAGATGACTTAATCTTAACAATATTAAACAATATTATTCATCGTATTTCCTAAGAGCTTGAAAATCCAGAGCATTAACAAATTTAGAAAATTCCTTCAAACGCTCTTTTAATAGCACAGATTTCTGAATCGGCCAGTTATCGTCTCTATTAACACTATTAATCAAGAATTGCCCAATATTTTTCATTTCATTCCACACGAAAATTATACGATCTATAGTCTGAGAGCTGCTTTTACAGGAACACTCGGGATTACGTATAATTTTAAGTCTGTGTTAGTACGAAGCAATATTTCCATGTCCAGTCAGTATTGTAGTCATATTAGGTGTTAAGGTGATTTTGGATTTTAATCTACCTGCAACTGTTGGAAAGAATTCTTTTGTAAGTGTGCCTTTTGAAGTTTGTTCCCATTGTTGCTGCCATTCATGAATTGATTCTTCTTTGAGATTTTTTTATGTTGAGAAGGGTATTCTATCGAAACAAACCTCACTTAATTTTGTAGCCCCCTTTGCAATTTTATCAGCCAGTTCATTGCCTGCAACACCTGTATGTGCCTTAACCCATTCAAATTTTTCTATCCAATTTTTTTCTTTTTAGAATAGTTGTAGTCCTTCATATATTCTCAATTAGTTCGTTATGATTTCAGAAGCCCGCAATGGAGTCAATTGCTATTTTACTATCTGTGTAAATAATTACTTTCTTATCTTCATCATCCTCTGTCCTAGTAGTATCTAAAAATTCCAGAGATTTAAGTATGGCTAATTTCTCCGCCTGATTATTCAAACAGTTGTCTTGCAGTCTATATTTCAATTGGTCTACTAATTCATGTGATCTGAATATAGCTATGCCAGCTGCCACTCCTTCTTCACCTTTGCTTCCATCTGTGTAAATTTTCTATGGGATATATTCAATTAATGCTAGTTATTTTTATGTTCGACAATGTCGAAATGTAAACATTATGTGTCAGAAAACTGTATCATAATGACAGTCATTACGATACGATACAGTTTCTCCAGCCAATCAGAGCTCATTCATTGACCAATTAGGTAAGGATACCTGCGCGCATGCACTCAAAATCCAACTTGTCGGACATAAACACAGCATCTCTCTCTATAAATTACCGACATGGAATACGCACCGTCCATATGCTCGCGTAAATAAACTGGCGAATATGAGACAAGAAATAGCACTGTACCTTAATATTCTCAACCTCAATTTCTGCACTGCGCATTGCTTTCAAACGACTTCGGTGGCAATATTAGTGAATGATATAGAGCTGGACGGCAGACTGTGAACATATGGCCTGCATATGGTGTTGCAAGCACAAAGAGCGCATGCGTCGGTCTGTCACAGAACTTAAAAAAACAGAGATATCATTCCCAACGCGTGCACTCCGATCACAAAATTCAAGTGGCTGACTCTCAAGAGATATTTATGATTATTTATGTTAAAACCATATAATAAAGTTATAATTATCGTCGAACTTAAACAGTCGTATGCAACTCGCCTATAATGGTAATTAAGACACTCGTAAACATACTCGTGTATTCATTATCGCCATTATAGGCTCGTTGCATAATGTACTATTTTGGTGCTTGATGCCTTGATATGTATCAGTAATAATTACCACACATTTAAGTTTTCGGGCTTTTTGTTTTTATATTTTTTTATTTTTTATTTTGGAGGGCAGAGACTGTCTGTGGGAGGCACTGTTAGTTTGGTAGTGATTTGTAGAATTGTCTAGCATATTTGAATCTGGTGTTGCTTGCTTGACGAGTAATAGGCCTACATGTCACCCCTTAAGTTTTTTTCTTCTTCTTCTACTACTTAAATAGTCCGTAACAACATATAATTATACAACTCGTGGTCACATGCATTTTACTTCAGGTTTTCATGCAAACTATGTACATTGAACACTATTATATTTTTCGTATTTTGTTGTATGTCTACCACTTATTATTCCCATTCTCAACGGAGTCGGGGATGAGATGGGGTGAAAGTCGATGTGACGGAATGTTTACGGTCGGATGCCCTTCCTGACGCCAACCTCATGAAATGAGTTAATGAGAGATGGTTGGTTCCTCAGTTTAGTGGCTGCGACAATGGGGTCATGTAGACCCGTGTACTTTGGGCGTGTGTAGAATCTGTCTGATAACCGGTGTTAATTATGGTGGCTGTATTAGTGTGAGTTATCTGTTTTTAATTCAAGTAAGGAATGCAGACATTTAATTTACAAGTATTTCCTAATGTTGCTACCATTCGTCACCGTCAACGACCAACTAGTTTTGAACTTGGTTACTAGATGTCACCGCAGTCAGCTCCTGGTGACAAACGTTGGAATCTAAGAGCGTTGCCAAATCTAACATGTAATTTGGCTTCACATAAGTGTAATTAGTGGAAGGTTCTTTATCATGCCATATGACATGGGACCGCCGGCTTTACTTTCCCTCCGAAGGAAGGCATACTGAGGGATTTTAAAGCTCCTAAAAAATCCGACGACTTCGGCCGGGTTTGAACCCGTGACCTTGGGCATAGAAGCTCAGCATGCTACCAACTACGTCACCGAAGCCAAAATGAGAGATGAAATTAATGAAGATGAATGAAACTGAGCAACGATGTGGAAGGAAGCGGCCATGGCCTGTCAGAAGGTACTGTCTCAGCATTTGCCTGAAGTTCAAAATGGGAAACCATGGATGACCATTTCAAGGAGTGCTGAATGTGAGGCTCGAACCAACGTCGACCGAGTCCACAGCGAGTTTTGCCCCTTGGCCAAGACCTGTACGTTAGCAAGCCTAGCTAGCGCTGTCGGTAGCGCCATACTCCTTCTCTCTTTTTTCTTCGTTTCGGCCAGCTGTGGACCAAGTTATTTCAACTGTTTGCACCCAAGAGCTTATCTCTTCCCCAATTATCTCATATTCGCGTTCTGTGAGTCTCTTTTCTTTGATCAGTCTACTTCTTGTCGGTTTTCAATTTTGGCTTTTCTTGGAAGCTCTTATATACTTGATGTCTTGTCTGGAGAGATGCACGTTCCTGGATGACTTCAAGTGCGGTTCCTACTTCTAGAAGATATTTTTCAACATCGATGAACGGTGACATTGGTGGCGTAGTTGCTAGCATGCTGAGCTTATATGCCCAAGATCGCGGGTTCAAATCCGGCCGAAGTCGTCGGATATTTTAAGAGCGTTTTAAATCCCTCAGTATGCCTCCGGAGGGGAAGTAAAGCGACAGGCCCATGTCATAGATTTATGGCATGTAAAAGAACCTTCCACTAACTACATTTGTGTGAAGTTAAGTTTGTGGGTTGGATTTGACTAACGCTCTATTAGTTCCAACTTTTGCCGCCAGGTGCCAGTTGTGGTGGCATTTAGTAGCCATGTTTACAACTAGGTGTCGTTGACGGTAGCAAAAGTAGGAACTTCTTGAAATTGATCGTCCGCAGTCCTTTCCTCTAATACAGATAATACACACTAACACAGCCATCATAATTAACACCGGTTGTCAGACAGATTCTATACACACCCAAAGTACATGACTGCGTTGTCGCAGCCCCTAAACTGAGGAACTAACCAACCAATATGATAAACCACGGAAAACCATTTCAAGGACAGCTGACGGTGGGGCTTGAACACACGTATAAACTTACCATTTTGTCAGTTACAGCACACTAAACACGCTTTATATTACATTTTGTAGCACAGTGAACAATTAAGTATTTTTCAATGTTCTTAGGAGTCATGTTATATGAATATATCACACACATATTCAATAGAAACTTATTATTTTCATAACTCAAAGCACGTTTATTCATTAAATTTTGTAGCACAGTGAACTATTAAGTATTTTTCGATATTCTCTGAGGTCATAGAAAGGCGTTTGTCACTTAGGGTGTTCTTATATGCAGAGAAAGATCTTTCAACATCACATGATGTAACTGGGACAAATTTTAGGACAGGAATTTTCGCTGGAGAAATGTCCTCGGGAGGATCAACGTCATCTCCATTTAGAATTCAGCACACACTATGAAATGTTGAATAATCATTTTTGTCTTCAACACTTTTTGCAATTTACTCAATACACTTGCACCAGTTTCCCCATCCTATCATCCTCTCAAATACCTGTCACTCATAATTACCTTAATCCCCATGTTGAGAGGTCAGACAATATCCCTACATTAAGTGTGAAACTTCAATTCAGCAATTTATTTCATATAAACACAGGAAAACTCTGAAATATGTAATTTTATGTAATATCACTAAGAATATGTAGAATACCCACAAATATGAAAAAATATGTAAAATATGTAATTACTCAGAAATCCCATCTCTATTCATCATCATCATCTTGTACAGATTCCAGCCCCAGGCTGGGTCTGTTTGGAACATAAGCCTCGTCACTTAGTCCTTTCTTCCCACCACCTCTCCGCTGTCACTCTGGTCCAGTTCTCGCCTCTCTTCTTGACACATTCCTCCACTCCGTTCAGCCATCTATCTCTTGGTCTTCCCCTTGGTCGTTTCTTCTGCATCTGCCTCTCATGTACCCTCCTGGGAATCTGTTTCTCTTCCATTCTCTTTAAGTGTCCATACCACCGCAGTCTTGATGCCTCAATCTTACCTTGCAAGGGCTCCTCTTTCACTATTTCCCTGACCTTTTCATTCCTCACCCTGTATCTTCTTGTTACTCCGATCCTACTTCGCAGGAACTCATTTCACTTGCCTGTATTCTGTTTATGTCTGTTTTCTTTATTATCCACGTTTCTGATGCATAGATCAGTATCGGGATGTAGTAGCTTCTGTATAACACTTCCTTGCTTTTTTGTGGGACATCTTTATTCCACACAAAGCTCGTACTGCTTCTCAGAAATGCGTCTGCCTGTCTGCCACGTTCCGTAATCTCTATGTCATTTCTCCCATTTTCCTCCACTATACTTCCCAAGTACTTGAGACTTCCACATTCTTCAGCTGTCCACCACCAATTTTTATCCCACTCTCTCTATTGATAATCTTAATTTCGTTAATTACAGTAGTTTCTCTCGCTGACCTGCAGTACTACATTTAAACGTACATAAAGGCGAACAATGTTATACGGGTCATTAAGTATATTAAAAGAATTATTATAACCACACAATTTGTAAATCACGACTATGGCCACGCAGTGCCGAGAAAGGTTTATAACTCTTTCGACTAATGAATCGTACGGCAGCTGCACATAAATTACGTTTGGCTTCCTCTCACGCACAGTCCATAAATTGCTGTCCCCATTAACAGCTTGGGCTGGCCTAATGGAATGTTGGTTTACTAGAGAGGATAAAAATATTCACTAACCACACTTCCCTTTTAATTAGCCAAGTTTCTGGCGCATTAAAAGTGCGACAATTTTTTCTAATGCTCTTGAGAATTACCACACGAATTAATTGATTACATTAAATTCCAAATCCTCTATATTTATTGAGTAAAGCTTTGATTAATGTTCCTCATTATAAATATGCAGTGTTATTTAAAAAGCATCAGACTTGGTAAATGAGCATCATTATTGCAAAATTTCTGGTGAGGTATCAAATGTTCGTTCTATCGTACTATCTTTATTAGGAAGGTAATTAATTCCTTGGTGGTGTATGGTAGAGTCAAGTTACTCCGTGATATCAAGTAACACCGTTATGAAGCGTATTTCCTCTATCAGTACGTAGGTTCAATTCCGAAAGTTCTAAGTTTTACCAACAGATGGCAGTAGAAACCAGGATTCCAGGATGCCCTTGCGTTCTATCTTTGACCAACTCAATGAGGTTTAAAAAATATATTACCAGTGAGTTGACATTTCTATAAGTTTCATTTTAACACCAGTCAGATGTATGATGCAGACCATTCGCATACAAAACTTACATGCATGTAGTGTTACGCATGCAACGTGTGTGAGCTTAGCAATAAGTACGTTTTTCTTAGGTTGGATGCTGAAATGGCGCCAAAACGGAACAAAGAGGCTCTCTCCTACACCGCTGAAACACTCAAAGAAGCATTGAAGTCGATGAAGGAAGAAGGATGGTCAGTATACAAGGCCAATATACCTTTTAATAACCCGTGGATACACTAAAGGATTATTGCACAAAATATTCAGCCTATCGAGGAAGTGAAACCCTTGCAATATTGGAAAGCCATTCGTTGTGTCACCTGAATTTGAACTAAAGATAGTGTGTCAAGATAGACACAATAGATCGGTCTTGGCCTAATTCCAGACCCCAGAACAATGACGATGATGGTTGTGGTGCGGAGGTGGCTCCCCTGGCAGATGACACCAAGAGGAAGAATGGAGCCGAATGGATTAATTATCATTTTGTGATGTCTGGTACCTACTGTAAAATGTCCACTTTATGTGTGATAGGTGTGAGGAATCTGACAGTGACTAAGAAGACTTAAAATATGTTTAATGGATTATTTTTAATAAAATGTTTTCTTTCTAAAAACAAAACTGTTTAGTGAAATGTTTCAATATGGTCATAGGAACTTATAGTCTACATACGATTTGAACACTTTTATTACATTAAACATTAGTTTTCACGATTAAAAAGTACACTGAATGGTGAACACCATCCTATCACGGAGTAACTTAAATATCACGGCGTTACCTACTTCTACTACCGGATTTTGTCAGTTAATACCTTGAAATAACTTACGAATATTTGTCAGATATATGCCAGAAATGTTCCGAAGGGTATTCCTCTTTAACATGAAATGAATCGAAATAACTGAAATCTAAAATTTCAGAAATAGTAACAAAAAAGCTTAGTATCACGGAGTTACTTAACTTTACCCTAGTAGCTGAGTATCAGAATCTGATCGTGAGTTCTATTTTCGGCGGAGTAAATAATATTTTTAAGGGTGAGAGGGGGGAGGGGGCGAATTTCCACTGCAATCCAAAATGCAGGATGTCACATCGTAAAAGAATAGTATATAACTTTTGTTGTCCACAACACAAAATTATTTAAATCCCAACCACAATCACCCAAATGAGCTCCAGTATCTTTGCTACATGCCGATGCAAATTGAACTTCGAACTTGAAGAACAGTTCACCCAGATGGATGCAACTCAAAAAGTTTACACCTTGTATTTGCGGACTTAAGATTTGTCGTATTATTGTAATTATTTGTAGCGTAATAACTAGCGTTCCTGACTGTCTCCACGGAGGTATGATTTGGACTCCTGGCTCTCCCACGAAATATAGTTCTGGTCTGAGTGCTGGATCGAAGTTTATTCAGTCTCATGTGGTAGAACTGAAAAGAGATGGTTTCGATTCCTACTTTATCCATCTTATAAGTGGTATTCCGCTGTTTTCTATTGCTACACTAAGGGAATGGTTTCCTAACTTAAGGTCACGACTGCTTTTTACCAAAATCCTAGCCTCAATTAAAAATATACACACTAATAAAAGCAACACAATGGCACAGGTTGTTGGAGATATTCCACACACAGTCAAGTACACTGAGCTACATGAACACGATGTTGCTAAACCCCTAAGGAAATCAACAACAACTCCACTTACATCTACATATTTACATGGTTTCATAATCGTTTCAAGCACTTCATTTATACGATTCCATGTTAAATTGGCAAAATGTCGAGCCTTCAGATCATAATGTCGCAGTTCAGGGAATGCCACGTTCGTAAAGTCACCGGACTCAATAATTCAGTTTATTTTTCTGGCGTTCTCCTACACAAACAAATCTAGTTATATCACACTTACCGTCAAGGGAAAAACAATATTATTTATGGGGGGACCAACACCTTTAAGTTCCAAAAAATGACATTTTTCAAAAATATCATATTCGAATAGAACAACAATTTCTCTTTCATTCAGTGAAAGCATTGGTTTAATATCTCAAATAGAACGGAAGTTATAGTAAAAGTACAATATGACTGACATCTCCCAGTGAAAATTAATTTTCTGTCTATGTCCATTCCTCAAAATCGACCCTTTTAGAATATTCACTTTATCTATCGAATTTTGTTGATAGCACTGTTATTATAAAATTTGCACAAAATATAAATGGAATATTTTGATCTAATAGTTGTTGTTGTTTTTGTTTGAGTCTTCAATCTTTTGATGCAGCTCTCCATGCTTCCCTGTCCTGAGCTAATCGTTTCATCTGCACATAGCTGCCACACCCTACATCCAAGGCAATCTGTTTAACATATTCTACCTTGGTTTACCCCTACAGTTCATATCCTCGACCCTTTCTTCCATAACGAACTTTGCTATTCCTGGGTGTCCTACCAACCTATCTCTTCTCTTCGTTAGCATTAGCAAAGAAAACTAGTTTTAAAAGAAATAAGAGACTATGACTGGAGGAAAACACTGCAAAATCCGGTGAGGAAGGACCAGTTTATGCGACAGGGAAATTTTACAACATCCCAAACATGTGAAACTTTCGTCGCTCATTTCCCTTAAGTTCATATTTTTCATTCCGTTTCCCTAATAACTCATGATCTTACAAAGATATCTCAGTGAAGTTCTGTAGTCACATTTCTACAATAGTTATCAACAAAATGTACTAGAATGGTTGACCTTACCATTATACTTTATTAATAATAAATTATTTACTATGACAATTTTATAGATTTTTAGACCCATTATTTAAATATCTCAAAATTATATTTCTTCTTGTAATATTTCAATCATTGTAGTACATTTTGTTGCCATGACATCTAGGACCACATTCTTCTTCTTCATCATCTTATCCCACTTCAAGTGGGGTCGATGTTTCTGGCAAGTCTTTTCCATTTTATTCTGTCCCACACATCGTCGTCCCTTAACTGCTTCTCCATTAGGTCTTCATGGATATTGTCAGTCCATCTTCTTCGAGGTCTGACTCTATTCCTCGTGCCATCCACAACCAGAAACATCGCTCTCCTTCCTACATTGTTATTATCCAGACGCATAACATGCCCATACCACAGCAGTCTTCTCTCTTGGATTTTCTTGGAGACTTCTGTTACTTTTACTGTGCCCCTGATTTTCTCATTTGCGATGTGATCAATAATAGTGATGCCACTCATCCAGCGCAGCATCTTCATCTCAGTCACATCCAGCTTATGACATTGTGACTTAAGTTATTGCCCATGACTCCGCACCATACATCATGGCTGGCCTCACAGCTGTCTTGTAGGCCTTTCCTTTCACCCTTATACTGAGCCTTTTGTCACACAGAATGCCAGAAAACCTTTTCCAGTTCATCCAGGCTGACTGAACCCTGTGGTTAATCTCAGTATTATCTAGGACCACATTAAAAAACAATAATTAAAATGTAACAATATTTCCGAGAGTTACTAATGAAACCCCATTCTTGTGTATAATATACAGCCGCCATTTTGTGTGCACATATATCCATGATGATGCAATTTTCTAAATATTTAATAGTTGTTCTATGTTGAAATTGTATTGTATGAAGACTGTGTTAATTGACAACTCCAAACTGTTTATCAGTGCAAAGAAAATAAATGTTAAAAATTCACTATTTTGTTCCTGTCGAAGGTATAGGTCCCCCCTTAAACTCCGGAGAAAGTATTCTGGAAGTAGTGACCACCATTTTCTCTCAGGCACAAAGTTCCACACGTGTTGCTGGTATTATTTCCCCAATATAATCAGAAATTGCTTCATTGATTCCATACCCCTACAGAGGAAAGCCTGGAGGGGTAGAATCTGGCGAACGAGGAGGCCACAAATTTCATGAGATTACTCGATCACCGAAAACATTTCGTAACATCGCTGAGGTCGCGTTTGCAGTATGACAAGTGGTGCCATCTTGCTAGAACCAGCAATGGCGCTCACCCTCTTCCAATAAAGGCACGAATTGCTGTACAATGTCTCTGTATCATACACGATGTACCTGTTGAAGGTTAATCAGGAAATCGATGTCTCCATTTTATCCACAAATCTCTCATAACTTTTGAACACAAAGTAAGGCTCCTCTGAAGCCTCCCGTATGTGCGTGTGTAAAATGCATTGTCGTCCACTTGACCTCGCCCGACTCCCTCGTGGCAAGGCAACAGCTGAAGTGTTCTGACACCACTACAACCGGTTTTATGATATCTGATAACATCTCACAGCCAAGCTTGCCAACTCGTTCCGTCAGATACGCGAGTTACGATTTTTCAAAGTTACAGTCCGGTGATTTTGCGAACACCCTTTATAACTGACAGGTCAGGTAATAGGTCAATGGCGAGACAAGGCAAGAGTTTCAGGTTAGATGTTCGGGCATACAATACATTTAATCCCTCTCTGTGTTCATTGATGCAACCAAGAAAACCCAAATCATTGGTTACACCCGTTTGATATTTTGGAATTAATTGCATCATACTTTATGAAAATCCGATTGACTGTGAGATGATCCCTTGCTGCCTCGGTTCAGCAATGTTAGGTGCATGCGTAGTATCTCTGATGTTCAGAACTATCTAGTCGAGTCATCCTTCAAATCACGAAGCACTCTCGGCTGCCGGGGTTATTTTGGTATGATACGGCGTACGCTGTGGTGCCTAACTGCATGTGTATAAATACTCGTTGAAAACTGAATACACGTAACCAGGCATCTTCCACAAATACTAAAGCCCTGAACATATTTACTTGCGTACGCCGATGTCGTGACTTAACACTTCAAATGGTACTCAGTATCTTAGTTGACGTGACGATGATTACAGAGCTATACGCGTCTTGGTTATGGGGGCTTGGTGAAAGGAAAGTGGCAATGCATTCAATGAATCTCCGCTTGTACTTAGTGCAGTGCGGTGAGTATTCTGTGTTGGTATGGTGTTTATTGGTTCCCATATACACAGACACATTTCCCAGTGTGATAGCAAAGTAGAGTTCTAATCCCTGTAAAGAGATTTAAGGGTGATGTTAATTAATCGTTTATTTAAGAAGTTCTTTTTCTTATAGTTGTTTATTTTCTCATATGTTCCAAAATATTTGCAAATACCAACCGAGTGGTGTTTAGATTGTCAGAAATACATGACAACCCTGTTGCAAACTTCGCGTTTCTGTGAAATCATTATAAATTGGACGACTGTTCGGAAGGCGTAGTGCCATTTGTTTTAATTTCTTGGCCAATCAAAGGTTACATTTAGATAGAGAGATTTATTTTGTCTGGCAAGATTAGGACCATTCCAATAAATCCTACCAATAAAGAACGCCTATTTCATAGAAAGTTTGAATTGTTTTAACGTTCATTTTTTTCACATCCCGCAACCCCATTATCAACACAGTACTGAAAGACGATCCTTGAATGAACCTATATGAATAAATATTTTCCGCCATTTAGCTGGGAGATAATATGACTCAAAATGTTGTATAATTGAAGGTTAATTGGTGTCCTTGTGAAATGCAATTTAGTTTTAAGAAAATAGTGAATTTTAACAGTGCTTCACCCTTTGCTAAGCGTCACACAGAATAATGAAATAATAATAATAATAATAATAATAATAATAATAATAATAATAATAATAATAATAATAATAATACATAGAATGGATGACGATATGCTTAGAAAGAACATTTTAAACCTAGCAATTGGTTTGGTAGAAACAACACAAGACCTACGATATAGTGGTATCAACGAATAAATCATTCACAATAGACCTAAATTTAGAAACCCTTATAAACGGGAAGAATAAAGGATGGACAGAAGAACGCGCAGTGAACGGATGAACAAGAATTGGAAAGAAAACATTAAACATTGTGCTAAATAATATCAAACATGCTCCTTATTTGGACAAAACGAACCAATAATAGCAATTATAGTAATACATAATAATACGATGAACTTTATCTAGGCCTACTTGTGGAGAAAGTAACGGACATCATACAAAAAATAACATTATCTCCTGTTATGGCCATTTAACCTTCGGGCGGGCGCGCACGCGGCAAATTGGCCGCGTTTTTAAAAAAAGACGCGCTACTTTGCTATACTCCCGTGAGGGACAGCCACGCCCCTATGTATTCTCTAACTACTATCTAAGACGTCAGATGGCAGGCCAAACACCACCTCAGACTTGTAGAGGGATTGCGCAATTCATTACGCAAGTTGCCTGTGTCACGGTTGGAGGTTCGACCGGCCACATTGCCGCCGCGCGCCTAACAGTGCTAAACGTTTACCGTCCACCACACACAATGTAAGTATTTATTTCTTTACTTTTTACTTGATTTATAATATTATATGATGAATTGCTCAAATATCATATATTTCAGGGTGATATATTTTTCAAATATTTATGCTTTACACATCTATTTCGCTGTCCTCCCTCTCCCTCGTTCCCTCGTTTTTACTCTGTAGGATTTTATGAATACCTACGATTTACTCAATCTTCACTTTTGGGTTTCAGGGAACCTTACCTCAGACCTGAATATATTTTTACAATTCTTCAAGAGTTGGAGGAAGACGAACGAATGGACCAGCTAGAAGATCTGACGGAAGACGATGAGAATGATCCAGATTTCGAGACTGATGAAATACATGTGGACGACCACGACAGTGAGTCTGAAGTGGAAATTGAAAGTGAAGGTGAAGAAGACGCTGAAAATAGCGAGAGTCTGCGATTTTTTATCGGTAAAGATTGAGAAACATTGTGGGCAAATCAACCTGTCGCAAATCTTGTAAAAACAAGGGGAAGAAACATTATCAAAACTTTTCCAGGCCCTAAGGTAACTGCCCGTCATTGTATGACTGAAATCGAATGTTTTTCACTAATAATGTCCCCTGACATTATTGATAGTATTGTTAAGAACACCAATATATACATTCAGAAAAAGGAAACTGGAAATCGAGAGAGGGATTTTAGGTTGACTGATATAAAAGAAATTCGTGCTTTTTTGGGGGCATTATTAGTTATGGCGGTCAAAAGGGAGAATCGTACGAATCTAGCTGAATCATTTGCGACAAACGGGACTGGGAATACAATTTTGCGCGCTAATTTCAGCGAAAGGCGATTCCGATTTTTATTGAGATGTATACGATTCGATGATGTGAATACACGAACAGAGCGGATGAACAGTGACAGACTAGCTCCCATTCGAGACATTCTGAATAAATTCGTCCACAATTCACAACAGTCATATTCTCCTGGTGAATTCCTGACCGTCGATGAAATGCTGGTTGCTTTCCGGGGCCGTTGTCGATTTGTGCAGTACATGGCTAAAAAAAACAGCCAAACACGGCATCAAAATGTATGCCTTATGTGATGCTCGAACATTCTATACGTACAATATTGAAATTTATTGTGGAAAGCAAGAAACTGGCCCTTATGCTACCACCAACAAGCCTCATGATATTGTTGTCAGACTGACAGATCCCATCAAGAAAACAAATCGTAATGTCACTACAGATAATTATTTTAGCAGCTATCCTCTAGCTGAGGATTTACTGAAGAACGGATTGACCTTTTTGGGCACCCTGAAAAGTAACAAAAAGGAGATTCCCCAGAGTTTGTGGAGCGCAATTCTACATCAGTATCCGGAAGTTACAAGTTTGGTCCTCAACCTGATATGACTTTGATCTCTATGGTGACAAAGAGAAAGAAAGCAGTGCTCGTCTTGTCTACGATTCACGACGACAACAAAACTGATGAAGAGACAGGCAAACCACACCAAATTATGGACTATAATGGCACCAAAGGAGGGGTGGACACAGTGGACCTCATGTGTTCAAGGTGCTCCACTTCCAGAACAACTCGAAGGTGGCCAATGGTGGTATTTTACCGTCTTCTTGATGTGGCTGGGATTAATTCCTTCAAGATCTTCAAGGCTAATACTCGGAACAGTGATTTGAGGAGAAGAACTTATGTATCCAACTTAAGTTTTGCCCTCGTGGAAGAAAATCTAAAATACCGGGCCACAATAACTACTCTTCCTCGAGAACTACGTTGTTTTCTAGAAAGGTATAAGGAAGAACCTGATCAGGTTGAAGTAACACCTTCCACAAAAAGGCAAATTTGTTTTTATTGTGGTAGATCTAAGAACAATCGGACTCGGATGTCCTGCAAGAAATGTGCGAAATATGTATGTAAAAAACATTCAGTCCATGAAATCACATGCAACTCATGTGCACAGCCTGAACTAGAGGATGAAGATGAAGACGTCTAATTCCAAATGGAAGTGTGGTAACATTGTAACCTTGATGTGATAAAATCTGAACACAAGTGATAGGCCTATATTTGGAATATTATTCTTTTACAGTACTATTTTCTTTGAGATGTGTGTTGCGTTGTTCCTTTTCAGTTTGCAGATGTGATAAAAGTCGTTAAAAAATAAAAAACATTTGCTCACTTAATGTGTCTTTAGTGTAACAATTGAAATCCCAGTGAATTTCATGTCAACAAACACTTCTGGCTTTGAGAACTGAACGTGAATGAGAGCGGCCAAAATGCCGGAGCGCGCCAACTGGTGTGAGTGCAAAAGGCGCGCCCGCCCGAAGGTTAACACGAATGAGCTTTGGAAGATTGTCCTAGTTTGTGGGAAAGAAAACCAAAGGGATTTGGTTTACAGAGGTGGAATTGGGATATCCCATGAGGACATATTGGAACGTGACTCTTTGAAGAAGAAATTTGGGGAAATACAGAGTTTTTAGTCAAGACCCATATTAAAAACCGGCAAGAAGTGGACCGAAGATTGAAAAGCAGCTCACCGAAGAAGAATGCGCGAACACTGGGCCAATGAGAAAGAACGAGGGAGAAGGCAGTTGAAGTCACGTGGTCCATAGTAGACCGAAACGATTATAAAAACAAGTAGTTCCGTGAAGAACTATTCAGCCTATTTTCATATATCCTGCTCATGTTAATTTCTTCTAACAACATACAAAATTTCAGTATAATTGCTGTAACAGATTCGTAGATATTGAGAACCGTCCAAATATTTCAGATGGTCGCCAGGTTGGATTTTTATTTTTGTACTATTACATTAAGACTATTGTGTACGTGTGGTATTCAAACTTCAATCGCATGATTAGAACAAAAGAAGTAAAAATGAGATTTTAAAATTACGCACAGCAGCCATCTTGTGATTATGCAAACAATTGAAATAAATTAGATGCCAGTGGATCAACATTTGTATAAGCATTTAACGTGCAACGTTTCACAGCACTCGGATAGTTAATTCGCGAGAATCGTCCATTTAAATATTTATACTTCGCGTCGCCTCCATGTTGGATTTGTGCTCACCAGGTTAATGAAAGTCCTATAGGTGAACATATGTTCATAGTCTCTATGAACATAAATAAATTCAGTTTGGTTGCTGTAAAAGATTCATAGATATTGAGAACCGTCTAAATATTTCGGAAGCTCGCCATTTAGGATTGTTATGTGTATAGGCCATAGAATTATGTACCATTCAAGGAAAATTATTGCCTAGGTTCATTATTCAAACTTTCAATTCGATCGCATGATTACGACACAAGAAATAAAAACTTAATTTTAAAATTTCGCACAGCCGCCATATTGAGGTTATGTAAACAATTGATTTAAATTAGATGGCAGTGCATTACAATCTGCAAAATCATTTACTGTACCACATTTCACTGCGCTCAGAGAGTTAAATCACGAGAAAAGTCTATTAAAATATTTCAAATTCGCTTGGTCGCCATGTTCGTTTTTACTATAGGAGTTTATGAAATATACATAGATAAACTTCTACCAGTACCCTTTATCACCGTACAAAATTGCAGGGTAATATCTGTAATAGTTTAGGAGATATAGAATGTCAGTGAAATATTTCGCACAGCCGCCATTTTGAGGTTATGTAAACAATTGAACTAAATTAGACTCCAGTGCATTACTATGTGTATAAACACTTGCTGTACCTAGTTTCATTACGTTTGGATGGTTAAATCGTGAGAAAAGTCTATTTAAAAGTCTCAACTTCGCTTGGTCGCCATGTTCGTTCTCTACTTTACAAGTTTATGAAATATACATAGGTAAACTTGTATCAGTACCCTTTATCACCGTACTAAATTGCAGGGTGATATCTGTAATAGTTTCGGAGATATAGAATGTCAGTGAAATATTTCGCACAGCCGCCATTTTGAGGTTATGTAAACAATTGAACTAAATTAGACTCCAGTGCAGTACAATGTGTATAAACATTTGCTGTACCAAGTTTCATTACGTGTGGATAGTTAAATCGCGAGAAAAGTCTATTTAAAAGTCTCAACTTCGCTTGACCGCCATGTTGGTTTTGTAGTCAACAGGTTTTTGAAAGTCTCATAGGTGAACTTCTAGTAGTACCCTTTATCACCGTACACAATTTCAGGGCGATATCGGTAATAGTTTCGGAGATATTGAATGCTAGTGAAATATTTCGCACAGCCGCCATTTTGCATTGGTGAGACGTAACAAAATTTGAAGGGCACGGTCGAGGTCGCCGGTAATAGTGCTATGAACATACCGAGTTTCAGTGAAATCGCTCCAGCCGTTTAGATTTTATTAGGGGGGGACACACACACGAATCACACACACACACACACGCACACACACACGGACAAAAGGTGATCTCATAAGCCTATTTTTTCAAATTTGAAAATAGGCTAACAAGTAGTTCCGTGAAGAATTATACAGCTTATTTTCATATATCCTACTTATGTTAATTGCCACTATCAACATACAACATTTCAGTTAGAATGCTGAAATAGATTCGTAGATATTGAGAACCAACTAAATATTTCGGATGGTCGCCATGTTGGACTTTATATAATTATGTAGGTCCTAGAGTTATGTACTGTTACATGAAGATTATTGTTTACGTGTAGCATTCAAACTTCAATCGCATGATTAGGACACAAGAAGTAACAACGAGATTTTAAAATTTCGCACAGCTGCCATCTTGTGGTTATGCAAACAATTGAAATAAATTAGATGCCAGTGGATAAACATTCGTATAAGGATTTACTATACCAAGTTTCACTGCACTCGGATGGTTAAATTGCAAGAAACGTCCATGTGAATATTTATACTTCGCGTCGCCGCCATGTTGGATTTGTGATCACCAGGTTATTGAAAGTCCTATAGGTGAACTTATGTTCATAGCCCCTATGAACATAAAAATATTCAGTTTGATTGCTATAATAGATTCGTAGATACTCAGAGCCGTCTAAATATTTCGGATGATCGCCATGTTGGATTGTTAAATGTATAGGCAATAGAGTCATGTACCATTAAAGGAAAATTATTGCGTAGGTTCATTATTCAAACTTTCACTTCGATCACATGATTACGACACAAGAAATAAAAACTTAATTTAAGAATTCACACAGCCGCCATATTGAAGTTATGTAAACAATTGAAATAAATTAGATACCAGTGCATTACAATGCGTATAAACATTTCCTGTACCAAGTTTCATTGCTTTTGGAACATTAAATCGCGAGAATGGTCTATTTAAATTTTCAAATTCGCTTAGCCGCCATGTTGGATTTGTAGTTAACCGGTTTTTGAAAATCTTATAGTAGTGCCCTTGATCTCCGTACAAAATTTCAGGGTTATAATGCTAATAGTTTCAGAGATATAGAATGCCGGTGAAATATTTCGCACAACCGCCATCTTGTGGTTTTGTAAACAATTGAACGAAGTTACATGTCGGTGCATTAGAATGTGTATAAACACATACTCTGCCAAGTTTTGTTGCGTTTGGTTGGTTAAATGGCGAGAAACGTCTATTTAATCGTCGAAACTTCGCTTGGCCGCCATGTTGGTTTAGTAGTTACCAGTATTTCAAAAGTCACATAGGTGAACTTCTAGTAGTTCCTTTTATCACCGTAAAAAATTCCAGGGTGATATCCGTAATAGTTTCGGAGGTATTGAATGCTGGTGTAATATTTTGCACAGCCGCCATGTTGGATTGGAGAGACGTAACAATATTTGAAGGCACGGTCGGGGTTGCCCGGAATTGCGCTATGAACTTACCGAGTTTCATTGAAATCGCTCCAGCCGTTTAGAATGTATTAGGGGGTGACACACACACACCTCACACACACACACACATACACACGCACACACACACGGACAAAAGGTGATCTTATAAGCCTATTTTTTAGCCTATTTTCAATTTTGAAAAAATAGGCTTATGAGATCACCTTTTGTCCGTGTGTGTGTGCGTGTGTGTGTGTGTGTGTGTGTGTGTGTGTGATTCGTGTGTGTGTCCCCCCCTAATAAAATCTAAACGGCTGGAGCGATTTCAATGAAACTCGGAAAGTTCATAGCACTATTCCCGGCGACCTCGACCGTGCCCTTCAAATTTTGTTACGACTCACCAATCCAACATGGCGGCTGTGCGAAATATTTCACCAGCATTCAATATCTCCGAAACTATTACCGATATCACCCAGACATTTTCTATGGTGATAGAGGGAACTACTATATGTTCACTTATGTGACTTTTGAAAACCTGGTAACAACAAAACCAACATGGCGGCCAAGCGAATTTGCGACTTTTAAATAGACGTTTCTCGCGATTTGACCAACCAAACGCAATGAAACTTGGTACAGTATATGTTTATATACATTGTAATGCACCGACATCTAACATCGTTCAATTGTATACATAGTCACAAGATGGCGGATGTGCGAAATATTTCACCGGCATTCTATATCTCTGAAACTATTAGCGGTAAACCCCTGAAATTTTGTACGGAGATAAAGGGCACTACTGGAAGTCCATCTATAAGACTTTCAAAAACCGGTTAACTACAAAACGAACATGGCGGCCAAGCGAATTTGAAAATTTTAAATAGACCTTTCTCGCGATTTAATGTTCCAAGCGCACTGAAACCTGGCACAGGAAATATTTATACACATTGTAATCCACTGGTATCTAATTTAGTTCAATTGTTTACATAACCTCAAGATGGCGGCAGTGCGAATTCTAAAATTAAGATTGTATTTATTGTGATGTAGTCATGCGATCGAAGTGAAAGTTTGATTAATGAACCTACGCAATAATTTTCCTTTAATGGTACATGACCCTATGGCCTATACATTTAACAATCCAACATGGCGACCATCCGAAATATTTAGACGATACTGAATATCTACGAATCTATTTTAGCAATCAAACTGCATTTTTTAATGTTCATAGGGGCTATGAACTCAAGTTCACCTATAGGACTTTAAATAACCTGGTGATCACAAATCCAACATGGCGGTGACGCGAATTATAAATATTCACATGGACGTTTCTCGCAATTTAACCATCCGCGTGCAGTGAAACTTGGTACAGTTAATCCTTATACGAATGTTAATCCACTGGCATCTAATTTATTTCAATTGTTTCCATAACCTCAAGATGGCAGCTGTGAAAAATTTTAAACTCTCCTTGTTTTTTTTTCTTGTGTCCTAACTATGCGATTGAAGTTTGAATACTACACGTTCACAATAATCTGCATGTAACAGTACATAACTCTAGGACCTACATATATAAAATCCAACATGGCGACCATCCGAAATATTTAGTCGGTTCTCAATATCTACGAATCTATTACAGCAATCAAACTGAAATTGTGTATGTTGATAGCGGCAATTAACATAAGTCGGATATATGAAAATAGGCTGTATAGTTCTTCACGGAACTACTTGTTTCAAAATTGAAAATAGGCTAATAAAATAAAAATGGTGTAAGCTCCCTGTAAACTACTGTGGTCTATAGATACTTTTCGTCGTCTTTTGCTACTCAAAAAGTAAAATTCAAATGAATGTCATAGGTAGATAACGTGCCGGTAAATCCACTGAGACGGCTCCTCAAATGTTCGAGCCTTCAAAAGCCAACTGACTTCACTAAAAGTAACAATGTAAGAATTTTAACGTGTAACAAATGTTTGGGTTGTGTATACCCTCCCAATGTGTGAGCCCCTAAAAACAAAAATAGTTACATACCTGTCCCAGTACATTTTGCATATCGTATTTCATTTAGAAAATATTTGAGGTCGTGGCGATGGCGAGAGATTCAGTAAATGGCTCGGGATGTGACTGATCAAGAAAAAGTCTAAGTTAGCAGTGTCGAATAGGATTGGCATTGTGCTCCAATGTTTCATAAGCTTTTGAATGTTTTCTGAAGGATGCCTTATGTGTTTCGAGCCCTTCAGATCTCAGAAGAGTACAGCATTAGAGAAACATATTTAGTTCCATTCAACGTCCACCAGATGGTGTGCGTGCACTATGCAGTGGAAAGGATATGATGATATCGTATGGTCTCGGGTGCCGAGTGGAAGCTTTATTATTTGACGCCCTGAGGGCAGCTCGCTTGTTGAATTTTTTGTTGTTGTTCCTTGGATTGCTATGAAAGTCAATGAGGTTAGATATCTAAGCTCCTTGACTCTATATCGCTCTCTAGTAGAGAAAAGATGAATTTTTTTGTTGGCGGAAATTTCCGTGATTAATGTTGCCATTATGAACACGGCCTACTGATTAAAAATGGGTTCATTAACATGCCAACAACGTTTGGCATACGTGTGGTGATTTTTGTCGCCTTTCACAAATCACTTACCATGCCCAGGAGCGAACCTGCAACTTCAAGCTTGGGGTTGGTAGACCGACACGATAACCACTCACCCACCGTGGCAAACAGTGAGAAGGATGAAAACAAGGAAACCGCATTGCATCGAGAGACCGAGCTTACGGCGACTCTGGGGACAAGTCTCTAACAAGTGTTAGCATGGGGAGGAGACAGTGTCCAGGGAACGAGCATCTGTGAGGAACTGGGGATCAAGCGAGCTGCTCTTGAGAGTTGAAACCAAATTACAGTGACATGTATTGGGGATGAAATGTAATAAAATGCTATGTGGTTGGAGGGTTTTACTAACGGATGTCCTTCCTGACACCAGTCACATGAGAGGAGTTAATGATGATCAATGACACTGGGTAATGAATGCTTTAAAGGGAATGGTTTTCACGTTTACTAGGAAGTGCATAGTGTTTCCAGTGATGGTAGCAGGAGGCGGATGGATATCATCCGGTACTTGCCTATCTCATCTTAAGGATATATTATTGGCCCCACTAGCAGATCTGAGAAAGTAGATCTTAAGAGGAGGAAGATCTACGAATCTATGCAAGAGTAGACAGAGTAAAGAGAAGTGTCATCTAGGGATGCTGGCTGAGACTGAGTTTTTGGTAAAAAATGAAGGATTATCGATTTTTCAATTTGTGCATAGTATTGTACGCCGGACTCCTGGGGATCATTTGACGGTGGCATTTTTCGGGTTCCGTCTTTTTTAAATTTCTAACGTGACATTTAAATATCCGGTTGAGTGCTGGGGAAACGCCCCCATCCACTAGCTTCAACACAACCGATGCCGCTCTCACCAATGCCCACCTTCAAATTGCCTCCAGATCTGCTATCTAGTGAGTTGACGAGGAAACATTACCAATGCCAATTACATAAGACGGAAGAGACTACCTACAAGTCTGGAGCATTTTCAGTAATAAGTTAGCCTTCAACCATGTTTCATTTAATAAATGTGTTCTTTCATAATATATACATTCTCATGTATTTAAAATGTTCCAGCTGAACCAATTTGGTTTCAAATTCCATGAGAATTTCATGGGTTGTTAACACCTATATTGTCTTAATATTAACAGAAGGAGTTTATTATAATGTTGATAATTTAAAAGATAGTAGCCTTGAAAGGGGTATTTTTAGCATAATTTGAGAAAAACATAAACAAATAAAACATATTTTTCCTCACATTCATGGACTACATAAGCAGACTTTCTCTGTGTTAAAATTCGTTCCATACCTTGATGTGCCTGTACACCACTTTTCAATGTGATACTTGAAGTAACTGTTCAGCTGGAGCATTTTTTATGCTTACTGATTTTTAAAAATATTAAATTGTGAGTGTTAATTTCTCAGAAAGTTCTATTGATATGTTCCTGAAAATTGGTATATGGCCTTATTTCGCCTTCAGGAGACCACAAACCAAATGTCATTCAATTCTACCAATAATTACAATTGTTCATAAATTCAGTCCCAACCTCCCTTAAGACCATTGCAGTAATGGGGTTTATGATAGGAGTGAGAAACACCCCCCATTCTTTATATTGCCCAGCTGAAAGGAGCAGTTTTGATCTGCGGGAGCCATCTGGACAATTGTTAAAGCAGAAAGCAACTCATAGCATATTTTACATTTGTAATACATTTCTTTATTAATGTTTGCACACATTATTAGCCTACTTTCGATTTTTGAAAAAAAAAAATGAAAGTAGACTTATGAGATCAACACATGGCGAAAAAAAGTGTGTATTAGTGTGGCACACACACACACACACACACACACACACAGACAGACACACTTTTTTTCGCCCTGTGTTAATCTCATGTCTACTATCATTTTTTGCAAAAATCGAAAGTAAGCTAAACATGTTTTAAGGTAGCCTATTTATTTATATGTGAGGCATTTAAAGAGTAAGTGAGTGCGTATCGCTTACGCATTGGGATTAGCTGAACCTGTAGGTACCCCATATGTGTAGTTTGGTGTTAATGGGACCCTTTTTTCGGTACGAAACTGTAATGGGACCTTAGCAGAATAATATAAGGAGGGATAATGGTTTATGTCACCGCTCGACGCCACAACCCGCCGGTCATAATGTGCGTGCCCTAAGCCACCTTTGGCATTTAATAATTTCTATAAATCTCTTCTTGTTCAGGGTTAGGGAACATAAATGTTGACAGACTGAAGAACGATTCGTTATTTGACGCCTGGAGGGCAGCTTGCATGTCGAATTTTGTCGTTCCTTGGAATGGTCTGAAAGTCAAGGAGGTTATCTAAGCTCCTTGACACTATCGCGCTTTCTAGTAGAGAATGGAAGAACTTGTGTTGGCGGAAAATCGCGAGATTAATTTTGCAAATATGAACACGGCCTACTGAATTCAAATGTGTTCTTTAACATGCCAACAAAGTAGGACTTGCGTGTAGTAGTTTTGTCGGCTTTCAAATATAACTTACCACGGCCAGGAGCAAACCTGCAAGCTTGAATTTGTTAGTCCGTCACAATATCCACTCAACCACAGAGGCAAGCGAATCCTTAGTAACACAAGTTATCATACCTACACCACACATATTCATACCCAAATTCAACTCCAGACTAATGCTGCGTTGGTACTTTTAATTATTTTGAATTCTTCCTAATGCAGTTGTAAGCTACCACAAGCACAAAGGACGAACTGAAAGCTACGTATTAATTGATTTTCCTATGTAACTACAGTTAAATGAAAAGTAGCGAAACGCTTCATGATAGGAAATATTACAGAATGCATGAATCGTTAGTGTAAAACTTTTCGAACATATTCTCAGTTGAATATTTACTGCCCAGTGGGCCACTCGACATGCTCATTTTAGCACATGAGTATTTAACAAGATGTTCAGTGTAGAACATATAGCCTAATTTCTCCTAAATGCATGGGTATTGTTAATAACTCTTTGTCCTTTTCAAGGAGTATAATTGAATATTGGTTGTAGTAGCTTGTTGAAATACAACGTGCTATAGGGATATTAAACATGAATATGTGGTGCCCTTTGCTAGTGCTACCTCTGTAAAAAATTTCATTCAATTCGGTTTCACCGTGTTTGAATTGATATGGGGAATTGATTTGCACACATACATGGCCGCTATTTGCAAACTATTGGGCTGATGACCTTGTAGTCAATCATAAGATGCTTTCCACAAAAGGCATGTTGTTGCAAAATCTGGTAGAGATCAAATTATTAGGATGGTCGTAATTTGATTTAAGCTTTTAACATTTGGGTGGCCGTCATTCCGTTTCCGTCAAGATGGCGGCGATATAAAACATGACACTGAGGTGCCCTTTGCTAGTGCTAACTCTGTACCAAATTTCGTTCAATTCGGTTTCACCGTGTTTGAATTGATAGGGGGAATCGATTTGCACACATAATGGGCCACCATATGCAAACTATTGGGCTGATCATCTTGCAGTTTGGTCAGAATATGCTTCCCTCATAAAGATATGTTGTTGCAAAATTTGGTAGAGACTAGATTGTTAGGTTGGTCGTAATTACATTTTAGCTTTTAATATTTGGGTGGCCGCGATTACGTTTCCTTCAAGATGGTGGTGATATAAAACATGACACTAACGTCCACTTTGCTAGTGCTACCTCTGTACCAAATTTCGTTCCATTCGGTTTCACCGTGTTCAAAATGATAGGGGGAATTGATTTTCACACAAAGATGGCCGCCATCTGCAAAATATTAGGCTAATGACCTATTAGCTTGGTCAAAGGATGCTCCCCATAAAGGTATGTTGTTGCAAAATTTGGTAGAGATCGGATGATTAGGTTAGACGTAATTTGATTTAAGCTTTGAACATTTGTGTGGCCGCCATTACGTTTCCGTCAAGATGGCGGCGATATAAAACATGACACTGAGGTGCCCTTTGCTAGTGCTACCTCCGTACCAAATGTCGTTCCATTCGGTTTCACCGTGTTCGAATTAATAGGGGGAATCGATTTTGACACAATGATGGCCGCCATCCGCATACTGTTAGGCTAATGACCTATTCGATTGGTCAGAGGATGGTCCCTCCATAAAGGTATGTTGTTGCAATATTTGGTAGAGATCGGATGATAATATTAGTCGTAATTTGATTTAAGCTTTGAACATTTGTGTGGCCGCCATTACGTTTCCTTCAAGATGGCGGCGATATAAGACATGACACTGAGGTGTCCTTTGCTCGTGCTACCTCCGTACCAAATTTCGTTCCATTCGGTTTCACCGTGTTCGAATTAATAGGAGGAATCTATTTTGACACAAAGATGGCCAACATCCGCAAACTATTAGTTTGATGACCTATTAGTTTGGTCAATGGATGCTCCCCCCATTAAGGTATGTTGTTGCAAAATTTGGTAGAGATCACATGATTAGGTTAGTCGTAATTTGATATAAGCTTTGAACATTTATGTGGCGGCCATTACGTTTCCGTCAAGATGGCGGCAATATAAGGCATGACTCTGAGGTGTCCTTTGCTAGTGTTACCTTTGAACCAAATTTCGTTCAATTCGCGTTCACCGTGTTTGAATTGATTGGGGGGGGGGGGAACCAGACATTCAGAGTACACACACTCACACACTCACAGTCTCACACACACACACTCTCACACACACACTCACTCATACACACACACACACACACACACACAGACAGACACACTTTTTTCGCCCTGTGTTAATCTCATGTCTACTATCATTTTTTGCAAAAATCGAAAGTAGGCTAAAACATGTTTTAAGGTAGCCTATTTATTTATCTGTGAGGCATTTAAAGAGTAAGTGAGTGCGTATCGCTTACGCATTGGGATTAGCTGAACCTGTAGGTACCCCATATGTGTAGTTTGGTGTTAATGGGACCCTTTTTTCGGTACGAAACTGTAATGGGACCTTAGCAGAATAATATAGGGAGGGATAATGGTTTATGTCACCGCTCGACGCCACAACCCGCCGGTCATAATGTGCGTGCCCTAAGCCACCTTTGGCATTTAATAATTTCTATAAATCTCTTCTTGTTCAGGGTTAGGGAACATAAATGTTGACAGACTGAAGAACGATTCGTTATTTGACGCCTAGAGGGCAGCTTGCATGTCGAATTTTGTCGTTCCTTGGAATGGTCTGAAAGTCAAGGAGGTTATCTAAGCTCCTTGACACTATCGCGCTTTCTAGTAGAGAATGGAAGAACTTGTGTTGGCGGAGAATCGCGAGATTAATTTTGCAAATATGAACACGGCCTACTGAATTCAAATGTGTTCTTTAACATGCCAACAACGTATGACATGCGTGTAGTAGTTTTTGTCGGCTTTCAAATATAACTTACCACGGCCAGGAGCAAACCTGCAAGCTTGAATTTGTTAGTCCGTCACAATATCCTCTCAACCACAGAGGCAAGCGAATCCTTAGTAACACAAGTTATCATACCTACACCACACATATTCATACCCAAATTCAACTCCAGACTAATGCTGCGTTGGTACTTTTAATTATTTTGAATTCTTCCTAATGCAGTTGTAAGCTACCACAAGCACAAAGGACGAACTGAAAACTACGTATTAATTGATTTTCCTATGTAACTACAGTTAAATGAAAAGTAGCGAAACGCTTCATGATAGGAAATATTACAGAATGCATGAATCGTTAGTGTAAAACTTTTCGAACATATTCTCAGTTGAATATTTACTGCCCAGTGGGCCACTCGACATGCTCATTTTAGCACATGCGTATTTAACAAGATGTTCAGTGTAGAACATATAGCCTAATTTCTCCTAAATGCATGGGTATTGTTAATAACTCTTTGTCCTTTTCAAGGAGTATAATTGAATATTGGTTGTAGTAGCTTATTGAAATACAACGTGCTATAGGGATATTAAACATGAATATGTGGTGCCCTTTGCTAGTGCTACCTCTGTAAAAAAATTCATTCAATTCGGTTTCACCGTGTTTGAATTGATATGGGGAATGGATTTGCACACATACATGACCGCTATTTGCAAACTATTGGGCTGATGACCTTGTAGTCAATCATAAGATGCTTTCCACAAAAGGCATGTTGTTGCAAAATCTGGTAGAGATCAAATTATTAGGATGGTCGTAATTTGATTTAAGCTTCTAACATTAGGGTGGCCGTCATTCCGTTTCCGTCAAGATGGCGGCGATATAAAACAAGACACTGAGGTGCCCTTTGCTAGTGCTACCTCTGTACCAAATTTCGTTCAATTTGGTTTCACCGTGTTTGAATTGATAGGGGGAATCGATTTGCACACATACTTGGCCACCATATGCAAACTATTGGGCTGATCATCTTGCACTTTGGTCAGAATATGCCTCCCACATAAAGATATGTTGTTGCAAAATTTGGTAGGGACTAGATTGTTAGTTTGGTCGTAATTACATTTTAGCTTTTAACATTTGGGTGGCCGCGATTACGTTTACTTCAAGATGGCGGTGATATAAAACATGACACTAACGTGCACTTTGCTAGTGCTACCTCTGTACCAAATTTCGTTCCATTCGGTTTCACCGTGTTCAAATTGATAGGGGGAATAGATTTTCACACAGAGATGGCCGCCATCCGCAAAATATTTGGCTAATGACCTATTAGCTTCGTCAAAGGATGTTCCCCCATAAAGGTATGTTGATGCAAAATTTGGTAGAGATCGGATGATTAGGTTAGACGTAATCTGATTTAAGCTTTGAACATTTGTGTGGCCGCCATTACGTTTCCGTCAAGATGGCGGCGATATAAAACATGACACTGAGGTGCCCTTTGCTAGTGCTACCTCCGTACTGTACCCGATACCTAGTTGACGCTATCGGCTACGCCAGCAGACATTAGGCCGTAGTTGAGTTGTTAGGAAGAGTTAAGAAAAGATAGCGCTCACATCGAGTCAAGGGGAATGTCAAGATGACGAAGTAGGTCTAGGATTAAGAAGGCGCTGACCGCAGTCAAGCAGATGGAATTATGGATAGAAATATGAAGCTTTATTAAGATCTATATGGAACATGGTATTTAAAAATCTCAGAAGAGGTGATATAACAAGCATTATATATGGTAATAATTTGAAGGAAGTCAGATAACCCTTAAGTTATTTTATAACTTAATAGCCGAGATGATCGGGGTTCGAGATTATATTTGTGACGCAAGACCACGGACGTGGGGAGGACGTCACGTGACTGCGCCAGGCAGGTAAGGGTCAAGGCAGTCCAGAGACAGTCAGTCGAGCTCAGTGAGCCAAGCAGTCGAGATCTGTTAGCAAGAGAGTCCAGTACAGCGAGCAACGCAGTCGAGGTCAGACAGCGAGCTGAGTAGAACATGCCAAGCGTATGGTAGAGGTCGCGCAGCGAACAAGTTTTGTCACGGAAAGTGAAAGCGACAGTTTTAACTTCACCGAGCAGCGAACGAAAAGTAGGTCAGTGAGCCGGGCGGACATCCGCAGTAGGCAGCATGAAGACCGGTTATAGAACCAGCTGTACGAGCCAAGCAAGCATGAGAAGGCCGGGGTTTTAGAACAGCATTGCGAGTAGTTGGAGAACTTTATTCCAAGCTGCATTTCAACGCAGAACAGCATAGTAGAGCGACATGGCGAGGCCAGCTTTAGGCGGAGATTATTATAGAATTATGACAGAAGCTGAACTTCATTACAACATTGAGTTGCAACGTTTATTCAGCATTTGAATTGTACAGGCAGATGGTTACGAGATACTGCAACTGTGAACTTCAACCGAACATAATTTTTCTTAATGACATTAAGACTATGCATTTCATAACGCATTCCAAGTAACATTAACGATTATAGGCAAATGAAATGTTATAAGCATATGCACCTAAGAACATTAGCTGGTGCATTAATGCAATTCTTTCTTATGCAGTGTTATAAATTACCGAGTACGAACACAGCTACAGGGTGTTTCATAAACTTAGACACTCTAATAAAACAATTTTATTTTCTACAAGTGAGACTAAACCGCTGTGGAAATTGAACTTTCAACACTCAAACCGAACATTGTATGGAACAGTGGCGTAACGTAGAAGAGGAATAGGGGGTCCGCTGTTTCTATGAACTTTTTTGTGAAGATTTGGACAATATCCGCTATGGATAACCAGAAGTTCATCATGTCGGAGTAAAACCAGACAGAGACGCGATGGCACCACAGAGCGATGGATTCTATTCCTGACGAGGAGGAGGTCCACCATCTGATTCACTTGGAATTTTGAATTCAATCGTCATTGCGTGGGTGGAATGATATTCACGCCGATCTTTCGAGAAATTCATTACATAAGGAAAATCGACGATCTTTGAAATTTAATAACAGCTGATTATGAGAAGGTACTGTAAGAGTTATAACTTCCTGATACGATTATTTCACGAATACTGGGCACACATGTATATTTTTCTAATAGGAGTGATACGATTATTTAGACATGGTTTGACTTTATATGCTTCAAATTTTGCTAGAATATGGCGTGACCATATGATATGGCAGGCATCATTATACGAAATTCTCACCATTGGTTGGCTTTATTAAGCAGATGTTAGGTCTTTTAGACATTTTTCCAGCAAGGATAATTTTCATGAATAGTTTTTTTTGTGTAACGAGTATTTCGAACTCGTGATCTGCAATTGATTATCTAAATCACTTCGTCAGTTCATTGCATACTAGCGAGTGTGTATTATTCATCAGTAGGGATTTTTTCCATTGGATTGTTTGGAGATGTTAAGATGTTATTCACTTTAGTGAATGAATATCGCTTTTATATGACAACTAGAGACTTGTTGATTCCTATCTGGTACATTCACTCATTTCAGTCTTCGAGATGGGGTCTTTCGTATTTATACGATTGTATGGTGGTTACTCATCTTACCCATCGTTCAGGGCACTATCATGTTAGTCGACGGGGCGAGGTCTTTCGTATTTATACGATTGTACGGTGGTTACTCATCTTACTTGCCAATGAGGGACTCATTTTTATCATCCGAGTGTATATGAGATTGTAAGAGAATCAAACAAGGAACTACTAGTCACATATCAGTCGAAGTTTTGTTAAATAAAGTAAAGATAAATGTCAGCAGGGTTACATTTGTAATTCTTGTTTGCCAATCCAATATTTTGTTGTTATACTCTTTTAAGAGTACTTTCAGTTTAACAGCTGGTACAGCTGATGCTTTTGATGATTTTTATAATTGTGTTTGATACCTTTGAGAAGGATTTAAAGTAATTGAATCTTGTAAGATGAATCATTAATGGTCAGATTTATTTTAAGGCAGATCAGTATTGCAGATTTTGATATGAGAGATTATAGCACATTGGTGTTTTTCTGTGATGTGAATTATGAGAATTGTAAGAGAATTTATGCTATTTGAAAGCAGATCTTGAATTACTAAGGTAATATTTTTTTCAATTGTTTAAGAAGTTGTCTAGATGTGATCAGATTAATTACAGTTATTGGAGATTGTGCGCGTTGATAATTTGAAGCCAGTTATATATTTTTTGTAGATCATGCAACATGGTTAAGTGAAGTTTGTGATAGGCATTTTGTAGAAGTTGCCAAGTGATAGTTGCAATGTTGCTAATGCATTTTGAGGCAGACATGAGGTTGTCGAACCCAGTCTAGCGTAATTGTTGAGATTCATGCTGTATGTGCTGAATATTTACGGTGTTTTGTGGAATAATTGAGGTATTCAAATGTGATATTTGAAGAATTGAGGATATATAATGTAGTTGTGGATAGTCAGATCCAACGTGATGTCGTGAAGGCAATAATATTTTTGGGCATGAAAATTAAATACGAGATATAACTTGGAAGTGATAAAACTGTAAGACAACGTTCTATAACCCATATTAAACAATTTGTTAGGAAATTAAACAAATAAATAAAGTTGATAATACAAGATTTTCTGAGAATAAGAATTAATGAAATAATAATCTGAAATTTAAGCATATTAATGATCTGACCTAATGAAATAAAAATCAGAATGACTAGATTAAATAATAAAAATCTAAATAACCAGAAGGATAAAATTTAAATAAATTGATAAATTAAATTTTGGAGTAAATCAACGAATTAAATAAATGGATGAATTAAAGATTGGATAAATAAACTGATTTAAATAAATTAATAGACGATTGGATAGATGATGAATAACTGAATTAGAAGGTGATAATTAATTAAAGAAGCTGATGATTAATGAATTTATATGGGATTAAAAATAAATTTAATTGAGATATAATTGAAGAAATTGCAACTTGAGTTGAGGAATTAAATAATTTGTATTGATGATTTAAGATTATTTAATATGAAGTAGATGATAAAATGGGAGTGTGTGAATAATTAGAAAGTATAATGAAGTAATGATAATAATTTTCATTTAAATGATTTAATGGTGATGAGTTAATGATTCTGACAGGAATATGTTGAATTTTGAAATGAGAATTAATGTGAGAAATATTTAACATTGATAATGATGATGATGACCAATGAGCAATGGATTTTCTGTAATTCACAAACAAGCAATTTGTAATGACAATGTAAATAGTGTAAATTAATTATTCGATGTTTAGGAGCATTTTACTAACGTGTTCAACATTTAAATTATGCCATGCAAGCCATAAATTACGTGATGTTTAAAATATGTGATTATAATGTGTATGTTTAGACAGATTAATAATTTTTTTTCAAATCCACATTCACGATGTTAAATTAAAGAGAAATTAGGTCTCAGGTATCACAAATGTCAGTGACGAAAGACATAGTGCTACAGTGATCCTGAGAACCCAAGAGAACTTTAGAGATTTTTCTGTTGTATGTGGATTGAATACTTTTGATTAGAAAAGGGATGGTTCGATTTTTTGACAATGACAATTTAACGTTGGCATTCGACCATGCTCTCAGGTAGGATGAATATTTAAAATGTCTGTCTGACTATCAAAGTGAAATAAATTTGTTTTTATCTTAGTTGTGATCTGATGATGGTGTGATTTCCTTTTTCTTTCCTTGTCTTGATTAAGGCTTAACCGGAAAGGATGTGGTTTGCTAGGAATTCAGTTGATGGCGCCCATTTGTATTTGCATTTTTTTTTATTAAACTTAAGCCCGTAACGACCCTAGAGATACTTTGTCTCGTGTTACCCACTGCTTTTTCGATATCTCAGCTGAATTTCCGACACATTCCTTATTTGACTAGAGGTTCATTTAACTCCGCTCTGTCCTGGAACTCCCGGAATGCGATGTAATAGCAGATGGGTCATCGCATCCCCAGGACGAACGGGTACAGAGAGAGAGAGGGAGAATTGGCTTTACCCACCTGTGGGGCTTCGATTTTGTTTATTCTATGGAATCACATCAGATTTAGATCACGGAGAGATTGATCTCAAGTTCATTTAATTGTGTTATAAAATTTATTAAACTTAGTCAGACAATATACTTGTGTGCCCATTCCAGTGTTCATGTTAATCGTATTGGTATTATATCATGTTAGTTATAAGTCATTTTTCCTATACCCAAGTGAATGCAGGAATTGAGACATTGTGATGTGTTGTTGTCTAACGTCTCTGAATAAAACGTCTATTGAAAATATAATTATGTTGCCGGAAGATTTAGCTAAGGTGTTAGGAGAGTTAGAGAGTGGTATGTCTGGTATTGCAGAAACTATTTCTAAAATGGAAACGGAAGTTAAAGAACAGGTAAATAGTTCAGAAGCTAGGTTAGAAGCTAAATGTAAAGAAAATGTGCAAGCATTACAGACTAGTACTGAAGAAAATTTAAAATCATTACAGATTAGTAACGAAGCTAATGTAAAATTATTACAGTCAACTAGTGAAGAAAATTTAAAATTATTACAGTCAAATAGTAAAGATGAGTTGATGTTATTGGAGACTAGATTACAGTCAAATAGTGAAGCTAACTTGAAGGATAGTTTTAAATCATCAGAAGAAAGATTACAGTCAACTAGTGAGGATAATTTTAAAACATTGGAAGAGAAATTACAAGCTCGTAGTGAAGAAACTAACACAGAGTTAGAAAACAAGTTAACTAGGTTAGAGAATAGATTAACTTTAAAGAATAATGAGATGCTTAAGACTTTACAATTAGATATAATTGTAGTAAATATGAAAGGAGAGGAAAATGTTCAAATATTAAGAAAGAATATTATTGAATTAGAAAGTAGAGGAGAAGAAAACATTCTTACTTTAAGAACAGACGTTATGTCTATACAGAAAGACATTAAATCGGATGTATCGAAGTTGAGATTCGACATCGATGGTTTAGTGGCAGATGTAGGCAAAATTCAAGAGTGGTCTACCGAAGTATCTTTTGAGACTAAAATCAAAGGTCTAGAGATGAATCTAGGTAATGAGATTAAAGATTTAAAGTCAGTAATTGGAACCATTAAAGAGGAAGTCTTAGGAGAGGTTAATTCTAATTTATAATCATTAGAGAATCAATTGCAGAAATATATTAGGAAAATGGATGATGATATAGAGCAAAAGGTTAATGAAAACTTAGCTTTATTCAAAAATAGAGTCGGTGCAATCGTGGAAGAACGGTATAGTGAGGTCGATGCCGAAGCAAAAGAAAAACGTGCAGGATTAGATGAGAAATTAATCGCACGTATGGCGAACTTAGAAGCGAGATTTACGGAGAACAAGGAAGCGATGAAGATAGATTCAACTCTATTTAGGACGGATGTTGATCTGTTAAAGGAACAAGTCGCGTCAGTAAAGAATACATGCGAAGACAAGATTGACAACTTGAAAAACGATTTAGAGGAGAGTAATAAAACGCAGAATGTTACGTCGTTAGATGAGTTAAAGACTCAGGTCAAGACCACAGAGAAACTGACAGAAGATAGGATGACTAAACTAGAATCTATGATTAATAGTTTCTCAAGTCTAAATATTACATCAGGTTAAATATCGATAAATCGGACACCGATAGACCGCAGTATGGGTAATCAAGAAGTTAGCATGGGAGAAGACCGTCAAACGCAACCGAATGTGACATTCGAAAGGGCAAGTTCAACCCCTCAGGATAATCCGAGTTCGAATAGGAGTACGTTGGGTACAAGTGAACGATACTCAGGTCCAGTTACCATTATCAGAAATCTGGATGACAAGCCGAGGAAGTTTTCTGGAAACACAGGAGTCACACCAGTCGAATTTCTGCGAGATATTCGAGACTACATGGCGGAACATAGAGTAGCCAAGGAAAGAGAGCTTAGGATAGTCGAACGCGCCTTAGACGGGCCTGCGTTAACTTGGTTTAGAGCATTCAGAAGCAATTTTGCGAATATGGAGCAATTTGCAATAGCATTCTTAAGGAGATTTTGGAGTGCAGAGGATCAACTGAACGTAAGAGCAGAAATGTACTCGAAGCGTTATTCTACGTCACATCCGACGCATTATGCCAATTATTTTACTTCACAATTGGCTAAATTACAGTTTCTGATTCCTCCATTGCCAGAAGAAGAGCTTTTGCAAGCTATAGCGAGACAGTTACCGATTGAGGTACAGCGATCACTCATAGCGTCGGGAGCAAACACACTTGAGCACTATGACGACATTTTACGGCGATTAGACTATACAAGCGCTCAAGTTACGCCTAGAAATGCAAGAAACGACAATCGAAACACGCAAGAGGTGAATGCGGTAGTCGTTGATAACGCAGCTCAAACGGACAGAAGAGATTCCTGGGAAAACAGAAGGAACGAAGGAAATCGAGGAAACATCCGTAACGTTCGTGGAAATGATCGATATAGAGGACCATATGAGAAGCCATACGATCAGGAAGCAAGAGACAGCCGATACAGAAATTATAACCAGAATTCCAGATATCAAGATAGGAATCGATACAACAATAGATATCGTGGTAGAAACAACTGGAGCCAAGGTCAACAGTATAATCGAAACGACAGGCAGGATGGCCGAAGAAACGAGCCAAATGAAAGACGAGATAATCGTGAATATGAGAGATCGAGGCAAGAAAGTAGACAGCCTAGTACACAACCCGAGGAGACAGTCAGAGATGTCAATCGTGCAAGCACGAGTAGTGAAGGAAGAAATAGACATCAAAGTAATACAGAATCAAGATGCTAATCATTGGAAATCAATCATCATTGTTGAGAGTCAGAAAGTACCATTATGCTGAATAAGAGGATTGTAGAGCTATCGTGTACATGTGTAGTACATAGAATGCCTGAGAGTGTATTTTTTTTCTCAATCCTGATAAAAAAGGAGATGTACGGGAGAGATGTACCCGATACCTAGTTGACGCTATCGGCTACGCCAGCAGACATTAAGCCATAGTTGAGATGTTAGGAAGAGTTAAGGAAAGATAGCGCTCAGATCGAGTCAAGAGGAAAGTCAAGATGACGTAGTAGGTCTAGGATTAAGAAGGCGCTGACCGCAGTCAAGCAGATGGAATTATGGATAGAAATATGAAGCTTTATTAAGATCTATATGGAACATGGTATTTAAACATCTCAGAAGAGGAGATATAACAAGCATTATATATGGTAATAATTTGAAGGAAGTCAGATAACCCTTAAGTTATTTTATAATTTAATAGCCGAGATGATCGGGGTTCGAGATTATATTTGTGACGCAAGACCACGGACGTGGGGAGGACGTCACGTGACTGCGCCAGGCAGGTAAGGGTCAAGGCAGTCCAGAGACAGTCAGTCGAGCTCAGTGAGCCAAGCAGTCGAGATCTGTTAGCAAGAGAGTCCAGTACAGCGAGCAACGCAGTCGAGGTCAGACAGCGAGCTGAGTAGGACATGCCAAGCGTATGGTAAAGGTCGCGCAGCGAACAAGTTTTGTCACGGAAAGTGAAAGCGACAGTTTTAACTTCACCGAGCAGCGAACGAAAAGTAGGTCAGTGAGCCGGGCGGACATCCGCAGTAGGCAGCATGAAGACCGGTTATAGAACCAGCTGTACGAGCCAAGCAAGCATGAGAAGGCCGGGGTTTTAGAACAGCATTGCGAGTAGTTGGAGAACTTTATTCCAAGCTGCATTTCAACGCAGAACAGCATAGTAGAGCGACATGGCGAGGCCAGCTTTAGGCGGAGATTATTATAGCATTATGACAGAAGCTGAACTTCATTACAACATTGAGTTGGAACGTTTATTCAGCATTTGAATTGTACAGGCAGATGGTTACGAGATACTGCAACTGTGAACTTCAACTGAACATAGTTTTTCTTAATGACATTACGACTATGCATTTCATAACGCATTCCAAGTAACATTAACGATTATAGGCAAATGAAATGTTATAAGCATATGCACCTAAGAACATTAGCTCGTGCATTAATGCAATTCTTTCTTATGCAGTGTTATAAATTACCGAGTACGAACACAGCTACAGGGTGTTTCATAAACTTAGACACTCTGATAAAACAATTTTATTTTCTACAAGTGAGACTAAACCGCTGTGGAAATTGAACTTTCAACACTCAAACCGAACATTGTATGGAATAGTGGCGTAACGTAGAAGAGGAATAGGGGGTCCGCTGTTTCTATGAACTTTTTCGTGAAGATTTGGACAATATCCGCTATGGATAACCAGAAGTTCATCATGTCGGAGTAAACGCAGACAGAGACGCGATGGCACCACAGAGCGATGGATTCGATTCCTGACGAGGAGGAGGTCCACCAGCTGATTCACTTGGGATTTTGAAGGCAATCGTCATTGCGTGGGTGGAATGATATTCACGCCGATCTTTCGAGAAATTCATTACATAAGGAAAATCGACGATCTTTGAAATTTAATAACAGCTGATTATGAGAAGGTACTGTAAGAGTTATAACTTCCTGATACGATTATTTCATGAATACTGGGCACACATGTATATTTTTCTAATAGGAGTGATACGATTATTTAGACATGGTTTGACATTATATGCTTCAAATTTTGCTAGAATATGGCGTGACCATATGATATGGCAGGCATCATTATACGAAATTCTCACCATTGGTTGGCTTTATTAAGCAGATGTTAGGTCTTTTAGACATTTTTCCAGCAAGGATAGTTTTCATGAATAGGTTTTTTTGTGTAACGAGTATTTTGAACTCGTGATCTGCAATTGATTATCTAAATCACTTCGTCAGTTCATTGCATACTAGCGAGTGTGTATTATTCATCAGTAGGGATTTTTTTCCATTGGATTGTTTGGAGATATTAAGATGTTATTCACTTTAGTGAATGAATATCGCTTTTATATGACAACTAGAGACTTGTTGATTCCTATCTGGTACATTCACTCATTTCAGTCTTCGAGATGGGGTCTTTCGTATTTATACTAAATACTTATTTAGTATTTACTCATCTTACCCATCGTTCATGGCACTATCATGTTAGTCGACGGGGCGAGGTCTTTCGTATTTATACGATTGTACGGTGGTTACTCATCTTACTTGCCATTGAGGGACTCATTTTTATCATCCGAGTGTATATGAGATTGTAAGAGAATCAAACAAGGAACTACTAGTCACATATCAGTCGACATTTTATTAAATAAAGTAAAGATAAATGTCAACAGGGTTACATTTGTAATTCTTGTTTGCCAATCCAATATTTTGTTGTTATACTCTTTTAAGAGTACTTTCAGTTTAACAGCTGGTACAGCTGATGCTTTTGATGATTTTTATAATTGTGTTTGATACCTTTGAGAAGGATTTAAAGTAATTGAATCTTGTAAGATGAATCATTAATGGTCAGATTTATTTTAAGGCAGATCAGTATTGCAGATTTTGATATGAGAGATTATAGCACATTGGTGTTTTTCTGTGATGTGAATTATGAGAATTGTAAGAGAATTTATGCTATTTGAAAGCAGATCTTGAATTACTAAGGTAATATTTTTTTCAATTGTTTAAGAAGTTGTCTAGATGTGATCAGATTAATTACAGTTATTGGAGATTGTGCGCGTTGATAATTTGAAGCCAGTTATATATTTTTGTAGATCATGGAACATGGTTAAGTGAAGTTTGTGATAGGCATTTTGTAGAAGTTGCCAAGTGATAGTTGCAATGTTGCTAATGCATTTTGAGGCAGACATGAGGTTGTCGAACCCAGTCTAGCGTAATTGTTGAGATTCATGCTGTATGTGCTGAATATTTATGGAGTTTTGTGGAATAATTGAGGTATTCAAATGTGATATTTGAAGAATTGAGGATATATAATATAGTTGTGGATAGTCAGATCCAACGTGATGTCGTGAAGGCAATAATATTTTTGGGCATGAAAATTAAATAAGAGATATAACTTGGAAGTTATAAAACTGTAAGACAACGTTCTATAACCCAAATTAAACAATTTGTTAGGAAATTAATCAAATAAATAAAGTTGATAATACGAGATTTTCTGAGAATAAGAATTAATGAAATAATAATCTGAAATTTAAGCATATTAATGATCTGACCTAATGAAATAAAAATCAGAATGACTAGATGAAATAATAAAAATCTAAATAACCAGAAGAATAAAATTTAAATAAATTGATAAATTAAATTTTGGAGTAAATCAACGAATTAAATAAATGGATGAATTAAAGATTGGATAAATAAACTGATTTAAATAAATTAATAGACGATTGGATAGATGATGAATAACTGAATTAGAAGGTGATAATTAATTAAAGAAGCTGATGATTAATGAATTTATATGGGATTAAAAATAAATTTAATTGAGATATAATTGAAGAAATTGCAACTTGAGTTGAGGAATTAAATAATTTGTATTGATGATTTAAGATTATTTAATATGAAGTAGATGATAAAATAGGAGTGTGTGAATAATTAGAAAGTATAATGAAGTAATGATAATAATTTTCATTTAAATGATTTAATGGTGATGAGTTAATGATTCTGACAGGAATATGTTGAATTTTGAAATGAGAATTAATGTGAGAAATATTTAACATTGATAATGATGATGATGACCAATGAGCAATGGATTTTCTGTAATTCACAAACAAGCAATTTGTAATGACAATGTAAATAGTGTAAATTAATTATTCGATGTTCAGGAGCATTTTACTAACGTGTTCAACATTTAAATTATGCCATGCAAGCCATAAATTACGTGATGTTTAAAATATGTGATTATAATGTGTATGTTTAGACAGATTAATAATTTTTTTTCAAATCCACATTCATGATGTTAAATTAAAGAGAAATTAGGTCTCAGGTATCACAAATGTCAGTGACGAAAGACATAGTGCTACAGTGATCCTGAGAACCCAAGAGAACTTTAGAGATTTTTCTGTTGTATGTGGATTGAATACTTTTGATTAAAAAAGAGATGGTTCGATTTTTGGACAATGACAATTTAACGTTGGCATTCGACCATGCTCTCAGGTAGGATGAATATTTAAAATGTCTGTCTGACTATCAAAGTGAAATAAATTTGTTTTTATCTTAGTTGTGATCTTATGATGGTGTGATTTCCTTTTTCTTTCCCAGTCTTGATTAAGGCTTAACCGGAAAGGATGTGGTTTGCTAGGAATTCAGTTGATGGCGCCCATTTGTATTTGCATTTCTTTTATTAAACTTAAGCCCATAACGACCCTAGAGATACTTTGTCTCGTGTTACCCACTGCTTTTTTGATATCTCAGCTGAATTTCCGACACATTCCTTATTTGACTAGAGGTTCATTTAACTCCGCTCTGTCCTGGAACTCCAGGAATGCTATGTAATAGCAGATGGGTCATCGCATCCCCAGGACGAACGGGTACAGTACCAAATTTCGTTCCATTCGGTTTCACCGTGTTCGAATTAATAGGGGGAATCGATTTTTACACAATGATGGCCGCCATCCGCATACTATTAGGTTAATGACCTATTAGATTGGTCAAAGGATGCTTCCCCCATGAAGGTATGTCGTTGCAAAATTTGGTAGAGATCGGATGATTAGGTTAGTCGTAATTTGATTTAAGCTTTGATCATTTGTGTGGCCGCCATTACGTTTTCGTCAAGATGGCGGCGATATAAGACATGACACTGAGGTGTCCTTTGCTAGTGCTACCTTTGAACCAAATTTCGTTCAATTCGCGTTCACCGTGTTCGAATTGATTGGGGGGGAACCAGACATTCAGAGTACACACACTCACACACACTCACACACACACACACACACACACACCCACACAGACAAACTTTTTTTTCGCCCTGTGTTGATCTCATAAGTCTACTTTCATTTTTTGCAAAAATCGTAAGTAGGCTAAAACATGTTTTAAGGTATTTATTTAATTGTGAGGCATTTAAAGAGGAAGAGAGTGCGTTTCGCTTACGCATTGGGATTAGCTGAACCTGTAGGTACCCCATATGTGTAGTTTGGTGTTAATGGGACCTTTTTTTCGGTACGAAACTGTAATGGGACCTTAGCAGAATAATATAGGGAGGGATAATTGTTTATGTCACCGCTCGACGCCACAACCCGCCGGTCATAATGTGCGTGCCCTAAGCCACCTTTGGCATTTAATAATTTCTATAAATCTCTTTTTTTCAGGGTTAGGGAACATAAATGTTGACAGACTGAAGAACGATTCGTTATTTGACGCCTGGAGGGCAGGTCGCATGTCGAATTTTGTCGTTCCTTGGAACGGTCTGAAAGTCAAGGAGGTTAGATATCTAAGCTCCTTGACACTAGCGCTTTCTAGTAGAGAATGGAAGAACTTGTGTTTGTGGAAAATCGCGAGATTAATTTTGCAAATATGAACACGGCCTACTGAATTCAAATGGGTTCTTTAACATGCCAACAAAGTAGGACATGCGTGTCGTAATTTTTGTCGGCTTTCAATTATAACTTACCACGGCCAGGAGCAAACCTGCAAGCTTGAAGTTGGTAGTCCGTCACAATATCCACTCAACCACAGAGGCAAGCGAATCCTTAGTAACACAAGTTATCATACCTACACCACAAATATTCATAACCACATTCAACTCCAGACTATTGCTGTGTTGGTACTTTTAATTATTTTGAATTCTTCCTAAAGCAGTTGTAGGCTACCACAAGCACAAAGGACGAACTGAAAGCTACGTATTAATTGATTTTCCTATGTAACTACAGTTAAATGAAAAGTAGAGAAACGCTTCATGATAGGAAATATTACAGAATGCATGAATCGTTAGTGTAAAACTTTTCGAACATATTCTCAGTTGAATATTTACTGCACTGTGGGCCACTCGACATGGTCATTTTAGCACATGAGTATTTAACAAGATGTTCAGTAAAGAACATATAGCCTACTTTCTCCTAAATGCATGGGTATTGTTAATAACTCTTTGTCCTTTTCAAGGAGTATAATTGTTGGTTGTAGTAGCTTGTTGAAATACAACGTGCTATAGGGATATTAAACATGAATAAGAGGTGCCCTTTGCTAGTGCTACCTCTGTAAAAAATTTCATTCAATTCGGTTTCACCGTGTTTGAATTGATATGGGGAATGGATTTGCACACATACATGGCCGCTATTTGCAAACTATTGGGCTGATGACCTTGTAGTCAGTCATAAGATGCTTTCCACAAAAAGGCATGTCGTTGCAAAATCTGGTAGAGATCAAATTATTAGGATGGTCGTAACTTGATTTAAGCTTTTAACATTTGGGTGGCCGTTATTCCCTTTCCGTCAAGATGGCGGCGATATAAAACATGACACTGAGGTGCCCTTTGCTAGTGCTACCTCTGTACCAAATTTCGTTCAATTCGGTTTCACCGTGTTTGAATTGATAGGGGGAATGGATTTGCACACATACTTGGCCACCATCTGCAAACTATTGGGCTGATCATCTTGCAGTTTGGTCAGAATATGCTTCCCACATAACGATATGTTGTTGCAAAATTTGGTAGAGACTAGATTGTTAGGTTGTTCGTAATTACATTTTAGCTTTTAACATTTGGGTGGCCGCGATTACGTTTCCTTCAAGATGGCGGTGATATAAAACATGACACTGAGGTGCCCTTTGCTAGTGCTCCCTCTGTACCAAATTTCATTCAATTCGGTTTCACCGTGTTCGAATTGATAGGGGGAATAGATTTTCACACAAAGATGGCCGCCATCCACAAAATATTAGGCTAATGAGCTATTAGTTTGGTCTAAGGATGCTCCCCCCATAATGGTATGTTGTTGCAAAATTTGGAAGAGATCGGATGATTAGGTTAGCCGTAATTTGATGTAAGCTTTGAACATTTGTGTGGCCGCCATTACGTTTCCGTCAAATGGCGGCGATATAAAACATGACACTGAGGTGTCCTTTGCTAGTGCTACCTTTGTACCAAATTTCGTTCAATTCGCATTCACCGTGTTCGAATTGATAGGTGGGGGGGGATAGACATTCAGAGTACACACACTCACACACACACACACACACACACACACACAGACACACACACACACACACATACATACATGTGTACTCTGAATGTCTGTCCCCCCCCCTCCCACCTATCAGCCTACTTTCGATTTTTGCAAAAAATGATAGTAGACATGAGTTTAACACAGGGCGAAAAAAAGTGTGTCTGTCGGTGTGTGTGTGTGTGTGTATGAGTGTGTGTGTGTGTGTGTGTGTGAGTGTGTGTACTCTGAATGTCTGTTTCCCCCGCAATCAATTCGAACACGGTGAACGCGAATTGAACGAAATTTGGTTCAAAGGTAGCACTAGCAAAGGACACCTCAGTGTCATGCCTTATATCGCCGCCATCTTGACGGAAACGTAATGGCGGCCACATAAATGTTCAAAGCTTATATCAAATTACGACTAACCTAATCATCTGATCTCTACCAAATTTTGCAACAACATACCTTTATGGGGGGAGCATGCTTTGACCAAACTAATTGGTCATCAAACTAATAGTTTGCGGATGTCGGCCATCTTTGTGTCAAAATAGATTCCCCCTATTAATTCGAACACGGTGAAACCGAATGGAACGAAATTGGAACAGAGGTAGCATTAGCAAAGGGCACCACAGTGTCATGTTTTATATCGCCGCCCTCTTGACGGAAACGGAATGACGGCCACCCAAATGTTAAAAGCTTAAATCAAATTAAGACCATCCTAATAATTAGATCTCTACTCGATTTTGCAACAACATGCCTTTTTGTGGAAAGCATCTTATGATTGACTACAAGGTCATCAGCCCAATAGTTTGCAAATAGCGGCCATGTATGTGTGCAAATCCATACCCCATATCAATTCAAACACGGTGAAACCGAATTGAATGATTTTTTTTACAGAGGTAGCACTAGCATAGGGCACCTCATATTCATGTTTAATATCCCCATAGCACGTTGTATTTCAACAAGCAACTACAACCAACATTCTATTATACTCCTTGAAAAGGACAAAGAGTTATAACAATACCCATGCATTTAGGAGAAATTAGGCTCTATGTTCTTTACTGAACATCGTGCTTTTACAATGAAATAATGAAAGAATGCAACATGGTAACCATGGTAACAGAATCTCACAGGTCCATCTATTTCTGCAAGACGCAATCCAATACAAATTATTACATTACTGTGAAAGTTTCCAGACGGTTATAAGGTTATCACTGAACCAAATTAAGCTGTAAATTTCATCAATACATACAGTATAATGCGCTTAAGGGGGTCAAGGGCACTCTAGATTTTTTTCACGCAATTTTCACGTGTGAGTGTGGTACGAAAGGTCTTTTTCACCCGACTATAAAGGGTCTCCAAACACCACATTTAAAGGACTTTTAATTAACAGTGTCTGTGATATTCCCAGAAAACTATCTTCACTCTGATATACCTATGAAGAAATAACAAACCCCTAACCACTGCACCAGTAGCTGAATTGATACAGTATGATCATTCATACCAAGGATAGATCAGTCATAGCATTCATGATTGAGATTTTGCTAAGTGTATTCTATACAATATTCGCGACGGGTAATGCTGGTATTTATTAATCTAATGTGTTTTTTTTTTCATAATTAGGGAATAACCCATCACAATTGTGTTGACCGACTGAAAAACATCAAACTTCCTTTACAAAGGCAACACTGTAAATGGCTTCAAACACCATAACCAACTGCCTTAATAATTAACTCTTATAATGTGATGGAAATCCTCAAAAGGAAGAGAGGGTCTCGATATTTCGTTGGCGGATTAGAGAGCTAACAAATACCCACAAGACCACGACAGTGTTCCGTCACATTTCTAATGTCAGGACTTGAGGATATTACTATGTGTTTCCATAACAACATCAGAGACGCCAAAGGGTGGCTTAGGGCACGCACTTTATGACCGGCGCGTTGTGGCGCCGAGCGGAGACATAAACCACTGTATTTGTCAGAGGCCCTGCTGCTTCACGTTAGTCCGCTGGCAGCACTTACCATAAACACACATTCCGTTAAAGTACGGTTAATCTCACCAATAGAAATACAGTAGATAGCCTCCGACCAGTGGCGCCTGTCCTCTCTTTACTCAAAACTTAGGAATAGGAATTTAATCCACCAAACACAGTTATTTATCTCTCTTCCGGTATTTTAACATAACGTCTTAATTTCTCTACCATTTATTCATGTGTTTCAGTCGGTCAAGACTATTGTACCCAATTGGAATTATAATAATAATATCGTATGGCCTCGGTGCCGGGTGGAAGCTTTGTAATTTGACACCCAGAGGGTAGCTTGCATGTCGAATTTCGTTGTTCCTTGCATCACTATGAAAGTCAAGAAGGTTAGATCCCTAAGCTCCTTGAACACTATAGCGCTTTCTAGTAGAGAAATGAGGAACTTTGTGTTGGCGGAAACTCCCGAGATTAATTTTGCCATTATAAACACAGCCTATTGAATTCATATGGGTTCTTTGACATGCCAACATCGAATGATATGCGTGTCGTATTTTTACCGCCTTTCAAAAATCACTTGTCACGGCCAGGACCGAACCTGAAATCTTGGGATTAGTAGACCGACACGCTATCCACTCACCCACCGTGGCAAGTGAATGAGTGTTTCCCTAGTCCTGAAATAATTTACATGAGATTAATAAATACATTTGGATGACCAGTTTAGATCGTCAAGCGATGATGATCATCAGATCACTTACATTTTGGCTACAAAATCTATATTTATAAGTATGGGTTATGTTATTTACAAAATATATGCTTTGTATCAACACATATTAGTCCAAATCCTTCTCATATTAGGCCAAGTACAGGCATTACTGCACAGTAGTGTAGCCAGAGTGCTTGTATGTGGCAGAAACCTTATCAAGCTTGGAAACTGATGAAATTGAGAAAAATTAAATGACGATCTTCCAGAAAATTATAGGTCACAGGAAACTACCTGGAGATGGATACGAATTTCAACTCGGGTCCAACCAAGAACTCTATGACAAGTTTGAAGGGATTTCTGTCAGCATGAGAAAGAGGGAGTTGATGTTCTATGGACATATTAAACGATTGGGGACCGAGAGATTAGCTAACAAATGCTCAACCTTCAGGAGAGATGGAAGGTGCAATCACCATGGCTTCAGGAAGTTCATCAGGACTTAAAAAGGGCAGACATTGGACCGGCCGAAGTCTGTGACATGACAGGGTTCAGAACCAACATGGTTGGTGTGAAGGATCCCCCCAAAAAAGACCCGCGCTTTCAGCCGATGAACGATTGAGAAGGAGCCAGAGGCTGAATGATCTTTGGCAGGAAGCTAAAGGACAAAGAAGAAACACCATAAAGCGGAAAACCTGAACGGTTGTAATTGTAAACCATAGGTGGCAGTATCAAATAATAATAATATTAATAATAATAATAATAATAATAATATACATTTATTTAATTGAAGTAGTGATTAAATTAGCACAACTACTCCAGATATGTGATAAGAGGGGTATACAATGTCGACGTACTGATCAATTTTGAACTATTGCTAGGGCAGTTTGACTACAATAAAGGTGGTATTATTGAAGGTTTACGTATGGGCATCTTATTTGTGACTGGAGAACAACTTCTCACCATCACCAGCAACGTCTGTTTAGTTAGTCTATTGTTGTTCTTTCTTTAATTGTGCCCAAACAACTGTAGTCTTCTCTTCTTCATTACGTCAGTTAGTCTTTCAATTTTGAAATAAAGCTCTCTGTTTGGTCTTAACCTGTATTCTGCATTATTATTTCTTTTAATAATAATTTTATTAATGCAGTCAATGGCCATGTATTTTCTTTTCAGGACGGGTCAGGGAAGGAATTTTGGAAGGAAATCGAACGTGGACCTATTGAAAGGAACCGCCCCGGCATTTTCCTGGTGGTTAAAATGGGAAACCACGAAAACCATTTTCAGGACGGCCGAGGTGGGATTTGCACCCACGCTCTCCCGATGCCAGCGAGGCACGAGGTAGCGCCTTAGCGCTCTCGGTCAGCGCGGCGAGTATTATTTTTATTATTATTATCATTTTTTTTAAATAATCGTTTCGGTCGTGTATGGACCACGTTATTCCAACTGCCTTTTCCGTCGTACTTTCACATTGGCCCAGTATTCGCGCATTCTTCTTCGGTGAGCTTCCTTTCGTTCTTCGGTCCACTTTTTGCCGGTTTTCAATATAGGTTTTGGCTGAAAACTCTGTATCTCCCCAAGTTTCTTCTTCAAAGAGTCACATTCCAAGATGTCCTCTTGTGATATCCCCAGTTCTTGTAGGTCTTTTTCCACCTCTGTAAACCAGATCCCTTTGGTTTTCTTTCCCACAAAGTAGACACAGATTCGATTGGACAATCTTCCGGAGTTCATTCGTGTTAAATGGCCATAAAAGGAGAGACTTCTTTTGCGAATGGTGTCCGTTATTTTCTCCACATGTAGATAAAGTCCATCGTTGTGTCGTCTTCTATACTCTCCTCGTTCCTTGACCGGGCCCAAGATCTTTCTCAGAATCTTCCTCTCTTTGGCTTCGACTTGTTCTGCCAGGCCTTTCTTGTTCATCGCCAGGCATTCTGATGCATATAACGCCTCCAGGCTAATAACGGCAACGCAGTGCCTCAGTTTGGCCTTGAAGGACATTGACCGTGTTTTGTAAATGTCTTTGGTTAAATGGTAAGCCATTTCCATTTTGTTAATCCGTGCCACGAAAGCTTCCTTTTCACTAATGTTGGGCTCAATCCATTGACCTAGGTATTTGAATTTCTCTACCTGTGTTATTTGTCCTCCATTCACCATATGTTCTCTGGGTTCTGACTTGATGTTCGTTATAAACTGCGTTTTCTGAAACGAAATATGAAGACCTGCCTTTGCTGCTTGTACCTGTAATTGATTGTTTTTTTTAGCGTGTGGCTTTTAGTGCCGGGAGTGTCCGAGGACATGTTCGGCTAGCCAGTTTTGTAGCTGCTTCGAGACGGACAGCCGATGGGTGAGCTACAAGTACCGTTGGGGAGGAAAGTTGGAATGTAAGGACGAGGAGTTGGATGGTAGCGGCTGTGGCCTATAGTTAGGGACCAACACCGGCATTTGCCTGGAAGGAAGATGGGAAACCACAGAAGACCATCTTCAAGGTTGCCGGCGGGGGGATTCGAACCTCCTCGCCTCCCGGATGTGAGCGACTGCCAGCAATCATGCCGTAACGACCACGGCTAACTCACCCGGTATTGATTTGCTGTGTGGCCGTGTCAAGAAAATTAGAGAAAATTGCGACATCATCTGCGAAAGCTAAACAGTCGATTGTCAGGTTTTTGTTCTTACAACCTAGTCTGACCCCATTATCTACACCAACCTTACACAATTCTTTACCCCATTCTCGAATAACTTTCTCAAGAACACAGTTGAATAACAGAGGTGAGAGCCCATCTCCCTGTCTCACCCCTGTCCGTATTGCGAAGGATTCACAAATCTCTCCCCTAGAATTTCTCTTTGGAAGCTGTATCCAACAGGGATTGGTGAATGATTGCTCTTGTCTTATTATCTAAACTAAATTATCTTAAAAACTGGCTCAGGGAACTTCGATCAGCGAGTCGTAAGTCTTCTTGAACTCAACAAAGGTCACAAAAAATTTCTTACTTCTCAGATTCATGTACGATAGAATTGATTTTAGATTCATGATTTGCTCAACACAAGAGCACCCCTTTCGAAATCCACCTTGGTATTCGCACGGTTGTTGATCGAGCTGTGCATCTGCTCTCGTTTGTATGTTATCGAGAGGAATGTTATGCCACGATAGTTGTTTACGTCCGCTTTATCACCTTTCTTGTGCAAGGGGTGAATCAGGGCCGATGTCCAATCGCTGGGCAGTTTCTCTGTTTCCCAAATCTCCCGGATGATATCCGTTAGCTTGTCGATTGGTATTTCACCTGCGTATTTCCAGATTTCGGCAACTATTGAATACTCACCTGGTGCTTTATTTTTTTTAAGTGAGTGGATGATCTGCTTGATTTCTTCCCTACTTGGTGGACTTGAGTCTGCAATGACGAGCATATTTTTGTGAAAGGAAAATTTCGATGTTGGAGCCTCACAATTGTGAAGGGACTCAAAATATTTCGCCAGGATCTGACAGATGTCATTGTCATTGTAAGCAACTTTCCCATCGGGATTTCTAAAGTGAAGACTAGGTGGTGTGTATTTACTGAGATTTTGCTTGAAGGTTTTATAGAAATCACGGATGTTGTTCTTTTTGAAATCTTGGTCTATCTGTACCAACTGATTTTTGTGGAATGCTCGTTTTATCCCGCGTATGGATTTATCAGTCTGCTTTCTCACGACCAGGAATCTCTCTCTGTTTTCCTCATTCTTCTGTTTGTTCCTTCGCAGCCAGGCAAGCCGCCTTTGGTTAATTATTATTGTTATTATTATTATTATCATTATTATTATTATTATTATTATTTCTTTTAGCCGTCAGTATTTCTCAAAATTCTTCTACCGACATTCTGTAATGTATCTAGATCGCCAATTCTTGTTTGTTTAAGTGTTTCTGCCGCATGCAGAGTTGGGGTCTACCACTGTTTGGTAGTGTTTTAATTTCGTGTTCCATCGTGTTCCAGGATATGTTTTTTTTTTGTCATATGAAACATCCTTTCCAATTTTTGCACTCTAGTTTATATAATTTCATTTTCTCTTGTGCTGTTCGATGATAACCTATATAGCTCTAATGACTGTAGTAGTGTGTGTAACTCCATCAGGGAGAGGAATTGGGTGGGCGCACCTGGACGTGAAGTAAGGTATTATCCTGGCATTAGCCTGGTATGATTGTCGAAAAACCCGTGGAAAACAAAAATCAAGATAGCCGCTGTTAGCACCGGGATTCAAGACAACGATCTCCGGATTTGCTGCAGCAGCCCCCGCCGCCGTGGTGCACGATTTAACGATCACGTCAACGCCATGGTGTTGGTAAGGAGTGTTACCTATATCGATATGTTGTAAAGCACAGATATTACTGTATTTACATGAACTGGTTTTAAGGGAACCACGTAGTGTAGATTAGCCAACTATGCAACTGTTTAATAAAAGCTTTGTTATTAGATAACCATGACAACTTACGATTTTTATAAGTTATCAGCAACATACATGGCAGTGTTTTGAGTGAGAATTAAATAAATTGAAAACATATAAAAAAATGAACTTTTGAAAATTCTGCAAATTTTAGAAGAGTACTTGTATTTTGTTACCTTTTTCTCTGGTGTTAAAATAAATAATTGGGTGAAATCTATAATTCTTAATCTAATGTTATTGATACAGCTTGTGAAGCAAAGTTAGTTATTCTGGTTTTAAGGGGCGGAACTACGAGGTTATCTGCACGTAAAGTTATTGTTGTCAGGCATTTGGTTTCGATTTTATGAGTTTTTGATTTCGTCAATATCTTTTAGCCGTTCTTTGTTCTTTATAAATTTTTAATTTTTAAAATCTTTTTTTCGATTACTTCCATTTTGCTTCGCAGATTTTGGTTTGAAAGCATCTATAACTTCTGAAAATTTCTACATGAACAAGCATGAGGTTCCTGAAAAAAAAGGTCCAAAATATTGAAATTTTTAAATGTTGAGAAAATTAAGTGTAGTGTAGTGATTACATTAAAATATCAATAATGGCCTCAAATATGGTTTCTATACCTATGTGCTATTTATTGGTGTAATCGGGTAAGAATGGAGAATTCTTTTAACCTAAAACCAAAAAATGCTATTTTTGGTCATTCCAAACTACCTGGTGGATATATAGTCTGTCATACAAAATTTAATGGGTCTTGAAATATTTCTGCTTTAATTCTTACCATATCATGGAAGGTCCATACTCACATTGTTCCCGCTGAATAACCATATTGATGCATTGCTAACACACTTGTATAACGCTGATGGATGGCCTTCACTCAAAAGGCTTCAGCCCAATTTCTGCCGCCATTCTCCGTGTGAACTAAAGCTTCCTATGAAGTGTGACCATACATTCTAAAATTCATGAGGAAGGCTGAACGCAAAGCCTGGTGATTTACATTTTGAATGTTCACCGTGGTTCATTAGCTGACAGGGTCATACCGCAGTGTCCATGTTTCGCCCCAGGCTTAGCCATAGAAGTGAGCTTCATGGTGATAATTACAGGATATTACTACATCACATATATAGAGAAAATTGTATTTGGTTTGTACATTTTCAATTGATTGTCTAATACAAGTCATTTATCCTGGAATAGGTGTGTATATACCAGGTGATCCTGCAGCCCTTTCCAATATCGTTTGCTGCAACCCAACTAACATATATTGGCAGTAAGGTCTATAATTCTCTGCTGGCATCCCGTATGGTACCAATGCATTGCAAGCATATCCTGCAAACGATACAGAACACTAGTATTATTCCCTCGTATTAGTCTGGAGTTCACCTCGAGAGAAAAATATTAAGGGACGTTAAAGCTACGTATAGCATTATAATTAATATTATTTTCTTATTATAATAATTATCACTAGCATTACCCGTCGCGACTTCGCCCGCGAATATTCTAGTTGTAAAGTGTACACTTAGCAAAATCTTAATCATGAATGCTATGACTGATTGATCCTTGGTATGAATAATCAGACTTCATCAATTCAGCTACTGGTGCAGTGGTTAGGGGTTTGTCATTCCTTCATAGGTATATCAGAGCGAAGTTAGTTTACTGGGAATTTCACAGACACTGTTTATTTAAGGGCCTTTAAATGTGGTTTTCGGAGACCCTTTATAGTCGGATGAAAAAGAACTTTCGTACCACACACACACACGTGAAATTTGGGTGAAAAAAATCTAGAGTGCCCTTTGACCCCCTTAAGCGCATTATACGGTATGTATTGATGAATTTTACAGCTTAATTTTGGTTCAGTGATAACCTTATAACCATCTGGAAACGTTCACAGTAATGTACAGTAATAATTGGAATTGCATTGCGTCTTACAGAAATAGATGGACCTGTGAAATTCTGTTACCATGGTCACTGTGTTGCATTCCTTCATTATTTCATTGTAAATATACATGTTTTAAGGTATTTATTTAATTGTGAGGCATTTAAAGAGTAAATGAGTGAGCGTTTCGCTTACGCATTGGGTTATGTTGAACCTGTAGGTACCCCCTATGTGTAGGTTGGTGTTAATGGGACATTATTTTCGGTTAAAAAAACTGGAATGGGACCTTATCAGAATAATATAGGGAGGGATTATTATTTGTAATTATTATGCCCAACTAAGGAACGCGGTTGAACCTATTTCACAGATGAATTTGATTAGCTCCCTTTTATTGTCTTCCCTAATTCTCTTCATTCCCTCACTATGTCTCTTCTTTTCTGCTGTCCATGCTGTGGTGGCTCTCATTCCGGGGTTTGCAGAAAAATGAATTTTGTTCAGCAACGTTATGAATATAGGCCTGATCCATAATATTTCGTCCGTTACGTTGATTTTTTGATTGACATTTTCAATTTATATTATCCAGTTATTCTTGTGCTACGTGCTACCCCTAGTAACAAGTTCGTTAATTGGATTACAGTGGGTAAATCACAACGCAAATGGTCCTTTAAAGAAATATTAGCTTTATTGCAGGTCAGAAATATACACCACACACACACACATACACACACTGAGTCTCACTTCATAAAAGACTACTAGCCACTATTAGTTTCCACATTTACTTTCACACCACTGTCCTCGCTAATTTATGTTCTCTCTGTCCGTGAGGCGTTACAGTGTCCCAGCTCACACTACATCTACACTACACTACAGGTTCTCTACAGCCTTGCCCCTGCCACTTCACTTACTATCCGAGTCCTTTTGCTGCTTCTTGTGCGCTCTTGCTCGTCCCGTGTCGATCCCAGAACCTCGACCACGTCTTCCACGAAGCACCGCGACACCACCAAGCATTCACAGTCCTGACTCAAAGTTGCGCCCTGGCAGATAGGCTTTCCATCTGTTACCGTAGACGTCCAGTAATAATCGCTGTACTGCTCCTCACTCATTCACAGAACTAAACACTCGAAAGCCCTCCAATACACACAATACACACTAATACTGACCTATACTGTCCGCTCCTCGCCACAGCCCGCTGGTATATATGGAATCAGTCCCTGGCCTAGAAATTTCTAAATGTCACAACCTCTTGCGGCATTGAGTCTGTTCTCGTTGGTTCCACATCCAGACCATTCGCGCATTGTCAGGCCGGCCCGCGATGACTCACAAGTGCCCTGCTATTGTGACGGCCGGCGGGAGGGGCCGAGAAGGTGTGGGAACGATCTCTCTCCCGCGGATGGAACTGTTCAAGGCCAACTAGATAGCTGCCTTGGTCTGTCACACTGCCCCTCCCCCGAGAGCCTCCTGCAACACTTGGTTTTAATGAGCAGGATTTATTAAATATTCTATTATTCAGACTTTCACTGTCACATAAAATATTGTATTCTAGGAATGTTGGTAAAACTCGCGAAACCTCCTATTCATCCACACTCTATACTCTATGCACATTGGGCCAAAGATTTTGCGAAGGATTTTCTTTCTTGTGTTTCCAAATTTTTAGTTATTGATCTGCCTCCTATGATTAGGGCCTTTGATGCGTATACCATTTCAGGTTGATTGTGAGGTTTGAAGACATTTTTCTGTGTTGCCTAAGTAAACAAAAGTTTGGTGCTTTTCAGTCGGTCAACACGAATGTACCAAATAGAGCTGGGTTATGCCCTTATCCTGAAATAAATTACATAAGATTAATAAATACACTAGGATGACCAGTTTTGATCTTCAAGAGATCATCATCAGATCCATTACATTTAGGCTATAACATCTATGTTTGAGACTACAGGTGAGAAATACATACAATATGTACAATTATTTAGTTGCAGTGTTGATAATGCAACGGTCGGTGTATATTAAATGTTGTTTATCTAATGTTAGGTGTACTTCTAAAGTAGTGATGAAAATCCGGAATTTGTCTCTTAGGGGTGATTATATGGTTTTACAAAATCAACTATGGTTATACTGACATAATACAAGCTTATACTTATCGAGTTGTCTCCTTAACTGGAACTTGAAGCAGTTACGTGTTTCCATAGGCACCAGTTATAGTCGACTATCCTGGGTGTTAGCTGGGCGGAACTGGTTTTCCCCTTCTCCCCCTTTAGTTGTTATGTTCATCCAGAGGTCAGTGCCATGTAAATTTGTGTGACGTTGCCAAGTCTAGATAAGAGTGTATGCTATTGAATGCAGGAGTCTGCAACTATTAAAGACCGTGGAACTATCTTCGCCACACGTGGACTAAAAATCCATTTAAACTAAGCGGTACACCGTCTATTGAAGACGTCCCGGCACCTTTAATACTGCCGCGCATATCGGCCTAGGTTTATTGCAGAAAAATGTACATAGTACACCTGATCCAAATAACATTTACCTATAACCACCGCTATTTTCCCCCCTTTTTTATCTAGCGTGGCTGTATCGCTAAGTTGTGTCTTGTTTTCGACAGGGTGTGTTTTTAGTAGAGTGAAAAGGGGTGAACTCTGCATAAAAGTGTGTTCATTTTGATTGTTGGGATTGGTTTGTTTGGCTAGGTGAATCTCGATTGCTTCTTTTATGTCGAGAGCTCTTGCCTTTCGATTCATGATGAATTATTTTTAGATCAGTCTCGATTTTAGTAAAGCTGTGTCCCGTGTCACACATATGTTCGTATACGGCTGAATGTGTTCCGTATCTTATCGCATTCCTATGTTCATTATAACGTGTATCTACTCGTCTTCCACATAGTAGAATTGAACCCCGCTAATGGTGCACAGGGCTTTAAACATACCCATGTTAATAAGGAAATAAGAACCATTAAACAAACAGCAAAGGAAAACAATTTCCCGCCAATCAAAATAGACCAAATTCTAGCCAAACATAAAAATAAAGATAAAATGATTCCAAAACCGGACATTAATGAGAAAAAATTCGCGCGCTTAACTATATGAATGAGAACACATATAAAATCACTAATCTATTCAAAAAGCAAGGCATGAAATAGCATTCATAACGAATAATACGACAGGCACCTGAAAAATAGCAATCTAAATAAACAAGACGCGTATTCAAATTCAGGCGTATATTCTATTACGTGCCAAGATATTGGTTGTCAAGCTAATTACATAGGACAGAGCGGAAGACGAGCAGATACACGTTATAATGAACATAGGAATGCGATAAGATACGGAAGATATTCAGCCGTTGTTGTTGCTTGAGTCTTCAGTCTCTTGGCTGGTTTGATGCAGCTCTCCATGCCTCCCTGTCCTGAGCTAATCGTTTCATCTCTACATAGCTACCACACCCTACATCCGAGGCAATCTGTTTAACATATTCTAACCTTGGTCTACCCCTACAGTTCTTGTCCTCGACCCTTCCTCCCATAACTAAGCTTGCTATTCCTGGGTGTCTTGTATGTGTCCTACCAACCTATCTCTTCTCTTCATTAGCAGTCGCCAGAAACATCTCTCCTCTCCCACTCGCCTTAATACCTCTTCGTTTGTAACCCTATCTACCCATCAGATCTTCACCATTCTCCTGTAACACCACATTTCAAATGCCTCAATTCTCCTCTTTTCTGCTGCACCAATAGTCCAAGTTTCACTTCCATAGAGCGCCACGCTCCAGACAAAGGCTTTCAAAAATGACTTCCTAATACCTAAATCTATATTCGATGTCAACAGATTCCTTTTTTGTAGAAAGGCTTTCCTTGCCAGAGCCAACCTACTTTTTATATCCTCTTTGCTTCGTCCATCACTGGTTATTCTGCTTCCTAAGTAACAGAAGTCTCCTACTTCCTTCAGCTTTTCACCTGCCAATTTGATCTCCATAGAGGTTTCTGATTTAATTCGGCTGCATTCCAGTATTTTTGTTTTACATTTATTAATCTTCATCATGAAGTCCTTCCGTAAGACGGAATCCATACCATTCAAAACTCATTCAAATCCTCAGGCTTGTCGGCCAAGATGACGATGTCATCAGCAAATCTCAGAGTTGAAATTATTTCTCCTTGAATCTTCACTCCCACTTTAAATTTTTCTCCAATTTCCTTCATTGCTTGTTCAATGTAAAGATTGAAAAGTATGGGTGATAAGTTGCAGCCTTGCCTTACACCTTTCTGAATACCAGCTTCTCTCTCATATCCTTCAGCTCGAATGACTGATGTCTGGTTTCTGTATTGACTGTGTATCACCCTGTACTTTATTCCAATAGATTTCAAAATGTCAAACAATTTAGTCCAATCAACGTTATCAAAAGCCTTTTCTAAGTCTACAAATGCCACGAACGTTCTCTTATCATTCCTTATTCTACCTTCCAAAATCAGCCTAAGACTTAGTACAGCTTCCCTTGTTCCTACATTTCTCCTGAAACCAAACTGGTCTTCACCCAACTCCGTTTCGATCTGGCTTTCAATCCTCTTGTAAATTATTCTAGACAGGATCTTTGAAGCATGAGTAATCAAGCTGATTGTACGGTAATCTTCACATCTGTCAGCTCCCACTTTCTTTGGTATAGGGATGATAACATTCTTCTAGAAATCAGGGGGTACCTCACCTGTCTCATAAATCCTACACACCAAGTGAAATAACCTGATCAGACCTTCATCTCATATGCAGCGTAGCAACTCAATCGGTATATCAACTATGCCTGGTGCTTTGTTCCTGCCTAAGTCCTCTAATGCTCTGTCAAATTCTGATCTCAATATTAAATCTCCTTTTGCATCCTCATCAATTTCCTCCTCCCTTTCCATTACATGATTCTCAATCTCCTATCCCTTATACAAGCACTCTATTGTACAATACCCTAGGGGTATGCACCCCTTAGAGATCATCCCCCCCATCATCCGTCTAAATCTCATAAAAGGCAACCCTTTAAAAGCCTACCCAATATCCATCAATACTATAAGGGCAGCTGGCTACTCCATAAAGCAGCTCAACCCTTGCGTAATTATGACACACAGCGACATACTACAAACTGGTTCAACTATGCCACAACGCGCTGACAGAACAGAGGCTAAAGGTATAAAAGGTGCCTTAAGTGGGTCACGAGGATCTCTCCATCATCAGTGCTTCGACGAGACAGCCGGAGGCTAACGACAGTGTCAACCGAGGTGAGTCAGTCAGTCAGTGTTCAGAATCCTACTTTTGTAACCTAACACCCACAGTTTGTACTCACATTATAACATCACAAGATCCCTTAAAAGGGACTAACAGTTACTCATTGCTGACCAATAAACACTTGGTCAGTCTCTTACACTTGCATTACTGATCTACACTCTTCTTCACGTCCCAACGTCCTTCCTTACTCCCGTCACAGTCAGACGTGACACACCGTAGTAATAACGCCAACTCAGACGTCATTGTATTCCTCACAGCGGCTCGCGTGCTCAAGTGAAGCGCGTGCCGAACCGCTGACACTAGCAAGGTGATTATATAATAAGTAGCCGGCTGGGCGACTAGTACATCGACCCGCGTGCTAAGGCTACATCCCTTAAACCACATTTACAGTCTTTATAGGAGCGCCCCCTAGTTCCTAACGCTAAACAACACTCCACACTGGTCAGCTTGCCCCTCCAAAGGCAGCTACCCCCTTTTAGACACTCCATTCAAAATCAATACAGTAACTCTTCCGTTTTAGGTCCTACCACCCCTAAATAAGGGATCTAAAACAGATGGTGGAGGCGGGGTACTACGCGCAGTAACAGGACTCAACCAACGAGCCCTCGTAGTCAAAACGACCCCCTCTGAACCGCAAAAAGCCAAGCAGATAGTGAAAAATTTTTTCCCCCAGACAGAAAGCACCATATTTTTTTTTGGTGCTCTAAACTAGCTACACAAGGGAAAGGCTTGATAAACCAACCCCCTAGCCCCATACAGAACCAGAGAGATATAGGAATACACTGGCAAACACGCACAGATTTTTTTTTTCTCTCTATTGTTACTTTAGGCCCATACACTTCAGGCAGAATGGCACCTCATGAAGAGATTGCAAGCCATGAAGGTAATAGGGGTATGCCAATATTAGTAGCATTATTGGCTAGATGCCAAAGGCACATACAGATCAGGCAAACACAAATACGGACACTCAAAACAGAAAATCGGGACAATACAGGGCAAACAGCCATACACTCCGTCAGAGGGTAGGACAGCGCGATTAAGATGCGCACATAAGCACTTGCAAACAGGCCATATGCCTCAATAGGCAGTACACCCAAATTTGGGACGAATACCGTGAACTCCAAACCAACAAGGCCATTTTTGAGTTCATGGTAGGGCCACCAGCCCAGCCGAGAGAGGACATAAGCGTAGATACGCTAACTCGACAATTTGCGAGGATGTCCCTCTCGACAAGTACTGCCACGCAGTGGCAGGAGTTCGCCGTGGCCACAGTCCAGGAGACGGCCAGGTTAGGCTCCAACATACTAAAGAATACATCCTACACAGACACACGTCCTCCAGCTCCGGATCGGAAGGCAATTTTGCCAAGCCGAGGGGAAGAGCCTAGAACAATCCCCTCGGACCGGATGAACGAGAGGGAGTTGAAGCCAGGACCTTCAATCACACATAATACGACAGAGGGACAACAGGAGGTAACCTCGTCATGGGCTGACGACGTAGAGCCTGACCTACCACATATAAAGCCTACATACACTCACACAGATAGGCTAACACAGTGGCAGGAGTCTGCCGTGGCCACGGGCCAGAAAGCGGACAGGCTACACGACACCACATTGGCAGGACAAAAACAGGCACTTAAGCGGCCCTCACCGCCAGTTCAAAGGGCAAATTTGCCAGAACGGAGGCGAACACCGGCATTAGTCCCTCAGGATGCACGGTACACGCACATACAGATTAAACAGGCATTACCATACAATACACGGGGATTAGGAAAGGTATTATTACCCACCCCACAAAACCTCGCAGTCAAACATACATACACTCCCGCAAAATCTGCTAAGATAGCGCCAAGCGCAATAACGCCCTTAAATACAGGTACACTTAGACCTAGAAACACGCGCTACGGTGGAAGTAGGGCAAGGCTTACTTTGCTAGAAATTCCGCCGGAAAACAGCAAAGAAACACCTCAATGGATTTCAGAGGCCTATAATATCGTAACAGGGCAAAACCCTTCACCTTTCTGAGCACTGAAGCTCGAAAGACGATAACGACTTCCACCAAGGCCAAAGAAATAAAATAACATCACTTCCCCCATCATAAATGGCCACACAAGTTCTTTCACGCGGGAGATATCAGAAAATAGACCGACAATTACATAGTAAACATAAACTGCGCATTTTTTTTTCTTTCTCGTATTTTATGTATATACAGGGCAACATGGCCAAATTAGAAGTGAGTAATTTTAAATCCTTCTGTGTTTTTTTTTTGGGAACCATGGCATCTTTCTATTAGGCCATCACTAAGCCAAGTGAAAGCCCATCAGGCTTAAGGCCGGAAAGAGATATTTTGAACACAACTTAGGCATAAAATCACAGCATAGAGCTTAAGGGAGTCTTTCTAAGTAGAAATGACTAGACGTTCTACGTTATGGTTCCACAGTTTGACAGATTCTCTTGTTGCGGGCAAAAACCGTAAGCATGGCAAGAATTAAGAATCTCAAACTAGTTTCAAAAAAAAAAAAAAAAAAAAAATTTTGGGAGGTGTGCTTTAACCAACTAAAAAGCCCAATTGCACACCGGGATGAGACACTGTCATTTTGGTGAGTTACAATTACTTTGATAGGCAGGTTTGACTCCCACAGTGCACTGGCTTTGCTCGTGACGTGGATACAAGGGTATCAGTTACGTCTGGCAATGGCCTTCCTAAGGTGTACTAGACAGTGTCGGTAGATTCCCCTGAGACGTAACCAGATTACGGTAGTACTCACGTTACCAAAATGGTAAATACTACACTCAGGTCCCAATCACCATTTTTTTTCAAAAACATAGTGCTCACGACATAATTTTTAGAGACTAACGCCACCTACTATTATTTTCTTTCAATGTGCTCTCTTAATGCAGAGCGGGGCATAAATAATTTTTTTTTGTTTCACACATTTAGCCCAAGAAAGCAAAATGGCCAAATAAACTATATATATATTTTATACATAGGTATACATAACACAACACTCGGGGACACAAGTGTAGTCAATGGAAGGTTCTTTTGCAGACGGCCAATGCATATGAGATTTCCGAAGTGAAATGCCATGGCCTGTGGTTTGGATTCCAAGTAGAACGGAAATCCCGTGGCACATGATCTCCAGAAATGGTCACGTTAAACCACAGAATTCCCCTCTTGCCTTTTTATAATGCGAAGAGCACTAACAGAAAGCAGGCTGATTAAGAACACATGTTCGGATACACAGCGTTATCGAAACAAGTAAACAAGCGAGCGCGCAAGACATTGCAACCCGACACCATCATACTCAGCAGTAAAGCAGACCTCAGTGATAAACTGCGAGCCTTACAGACGACAGTTCCCAAAGCACACTGCACGGAATCATTCATAGCCAACCCAAGAACCCTATATCTTCAAAATTTACACTACGAGGAGAGGGCAAAAATAAGCAAACTCCTCGCAGGAAGGTATACTAGGGGTTGCGCATAGAAAAACACACAGCCCATTTGCCATAGTGTAGGCGGCACAGAAATGGCCACCAAATCTTTACAGACAACCGGCTTCGAACCCATGTCCACACACAAAAACCTCGTACCGAAAACTAACTAAACAACGGTATTTTCGGTACGAGAAACACAAACAAAATACAGACAGAATGCCCGCAGAACATGAACAACGCAGACATATAACACAGAGAATTACATAGAACACGGGTTCGAACCCCAGAGAAAATTGCACGCCAGGGAAAAACAAGCAGACGGCCTTCCAATCACACCAAAATTGGCCCATATAACGGCTTAGACAGATAATACTACATTCCTGCGGCCAAATGACAGGCATAAAATTCCAGAAATACACTTGACAGGGAAAATGGACTTTCCAGACAGAGACATATAAATTTCGTAAGACAACGGTCTTACGGAATAATGGCCACACAACGGCAATAGTAGCAGGGCGGATTACCACATCGGGCCGCCAGGAATTTAACACAATGACCACACTGGCATACGTGCAGAAAAACACGCAACAGTGGTTAACCTACATAAAATCCCGGCCTGAAGTTACACACACAAACTGATGACTTGCAGACTTAGCCACTTTGCAACACTGTCGATGACAAAACGCGATTGTGTAGTGGCAGTGACCATGAATAAACAAATGCAGAACAATCATAACACTATACATTTTTCAACACTGCGAAAGCATTTATCAACAAGCAGACGTCACAGACCAAAACTTGTCGCAGGCCCAGAGTAGCACGTTCGTAAAGACGTTGGCAGGCCACGGGCGCTTCCTACCCATACACAATATACACAGTAGGACTTGGCCCTACAGCAGACCAGGCGTCCGCGTGGTGTAGCGGAGCGTAGTCACACACACACACACAAACGCGCTCACCAATCAGGGGCGAACATAGGGACTTTGAGGACACGGGACCTCCCCTTAACAACTTCTTTTTGCGACCCTAGTCCCGAAACAAATCATTCCAGGCGACTAGGACTTAGCCCTATAACGGACCAGAGTAGGTCGTGAAGCTTCGCTATCCCAAAGCGCGGATAGAAAACCAACATGGACCAAGGGAGGATGACAAGAGAACATGCTAACAGCGTCCCACTCTACTCCCTTCCCATAACCTTTTCACGTCCAAACATAAACAACGCAGACACATGAACACGACCAGCACAGCTACACTACACTACAAAGTATACATAAGGGTTGGTAAACTTCATGTGTTTACAGAAAGGGCATGCTACGCCTTGAGCCCCACCGCTATCACCTGAATGAGAGGGGTGCATCGGCAAACACCAACTAAGCGTAATGCACATCTCCATATGAGAGATGAGGCCATAAGTAATAAATACTAACCATTTTTTTTAAATTTAAATCATCCCGCATGAGAGGGAAATATATTAGTATTATGCCTCAACCTACACCTATCCATACATGAGTGCAAACGCCTCATATCCAGACGCATGCATGTATATCCCATCCATTCACCAGGGGATATTGATATCAGACCGGCATGGATTTTTATTTTATTTTTTGCAACCCCGGGAATTACCTGCCCCGTTCCACTCACTGTAGGAGCATCCCAGCACAAAAACCGGTTCCAGGCCGCCACTAACGCGGAATTCGGAAGTGCGCAACCTCCTCCTACCCTGCTTTAACCCACTCTACAGATAACTACCCCCAGATCACAATAACAGGGTACCTGACGCCACAGACCCTACTAACACCTCCATCAAGGTTAAAAAAGAGCATTATCGCTGGAGAAGCTGATATAGCACAGGTAGCCTAAAGTAGTCTACGTATGTAGAGGTTTTACCAGCCCACCACACTGGAAGTATTTTACATTTGACACTTTTTACACAGGTTACACCTATATTAAAAAAAAAAAAAAAAAGGGAATCTGAAACACCCTGGCTGATGATACCGGCGTTAGCCAAAGGTCAAAAGCACAACACTAGGAGCAGAGCTGGGGAAGGCGATGTGGACCCTTACCCCAGTTGGCTCATCAAATTACTGACGACTAGACCAAATAGACGAACCACGTAAGGTCAAAGCATTCGCGGCCTGGTCGGGCAAGCTCTGGAATCCTAGGTGCGCATAAACCGCCCCTGGGAGGAAGGGATGCTAAACCCACTTTGAGCCACGGTCGTCGAAGCCAAAACCTGCAGGGAGACTTTCTGAGAATGGCGGGAGAAATAGCTCACTCCGCGCCGGCCTCGGGAGCTATCCCTAGAGACGACCATATTATGACTAGACTGTTAGTTAAATTTACGTAAGTAGGACTTCCATGGCGGGGAGTCAGACTCCTATTCGTCAGGAGTGAAGCAGGATCCAAGGGTTCAGCAGGACCAATCCTAGATCCGACAAGTCCTTACCCCGCGAGGTGAAGGTGAAGACCACGACGGTAATCAATAATGCAGAATGAAATATGAATATATATATATGGAATGTACGCGCTCATTCGGTCCTGCGCCCACGTAAATGGACGACAACGGGTCGCCAGAGTTCTTAAATGAGTAGCATAGCGGGCACTCAAAAGGGTTCAGTGGGCCAACCCAGCAATGCCGATTAAGGCGAAGAGGACTCCCCGGACGCTCACTTCCCGGAGGACATATGAATACAAATATTGCGGCCGACACAGGCAAAGAGGACTCCCCGGACGCTTTTTTCCCGGAGGATATTATGCCATTGGACCACACTGTCCAATGCCCACATAAATGACGACGCATCGGGCAGTCAGAGGGCATTAAGAGATGGGGCATTGCGCGCCCCTCACAGGAGCCAAGTGGGCGGCTCACCTACGACTAATCGGAACGGCAAAACGGGCACGACAAGGAAGTTACAGCGGGCGAAACGGTTAGCTTAGTGGCACCGTAAGCGCCTGCGCATAGATTAGTCCTAGTAATAGACGTCGACACCTAGAGTTAAGGGGACGGAATCTAGCGACCCTAGAGACAACCGGTGTTTCTGGGGCTCGTGCGGGTGGTGATCTGGGGATTTAATTGCCCCAGGCGATCGTCCTAGGCCAAATTTAGTTATACACGGTTGCATTTGACACGCAACCTAGGATTAAGCAAATTTAATGAACACTGTTGCAATTCAGCACAGCATCTTTCGGCAATAGATTAAGGCAACCCTCTCGGCTTAGATGTAGTTTTTTTTATATATACCATAAGTAGAATAAGTAGTATAAGAGAACGCCGTTCGGCGCCTGATGACCCACAAATCCGTCATCAGGGTAAGTCCGATAACTCATGATAAGTTATTATAATGTAGCATAGTCTTACATTTAAGACAATTTTTTTCAATACATATATTGAGGTAAAATTTCGGCGCCTGGCGGCCCAAATTCGTTGCCAGGGTAAGCCCAATACTACAACACATTAGGAAATGACGTCACGGCACCATATAGGGTAAGCTCGGCCATATATCGAGTAATAATAACCATGCCATTCTTTTCACAGGTAAAAAGGGGCTTCAGACTGTGGCAACGCTGCCACAGGAAGCGGCATATGGAATAGGGAATTTCAATGTTTTGTTAACCTCTCCATTTTTTTTTGCAGGCATTGTCACCTAGAATATGACACGTGTAATTATGATTTTGCTGCCAGATAGCAGCAACATGCTATTTAATGCCCCCTTATTGTAGTATTATACCTGTGCATACTAACCTCCATTTAACATTCATTCTCACTTACACACTCACTACATTTTTTTTTTACAGCTACACGTCAATAATCTGCACAGCAGGAATGACGCCTGTGGGGCATCAGGCTTGCTGGCAGATCTGCATAAAACAAAAACACTTGAAGCGTCAAAATGCGACGCAGCTTACGGCGATGAGGGCGCAACCGGCATGTGGCGGCGACCCTCATGGCCAAGTGTGCAAGCATTCACCCACAGAGGATGCTTCACAGACTAGGTATTAAGAATACACTGCAAGCGGTACGACCACTCAACCGTGCCAAGAGGTGGCCGTATAGGATCAGCCGTGATACGGCAAGCGTACGTACAAACAGGTAGCGTGCACGCGAGGATCCAAACAAAAACTAGAATTATAAGGGTTTAGCGCGCTTAAGTAGACATAAGGTCATTGTAGTTCATAATTTTAAAGAGTAAACTACATACATATTCATGCGCCCACGGGCAATTATTCCAATGGAAATTCCTAAATGTCAGCATCGCAACATAATACATTAAACACTATATATATTTTTGTCTGTTTATCAAGTTCACGTGTACACGATGTCTATATTTTTGTTTTGTTTTGTTTCGTTTGCTAAGGTAACACGTAACCAATGTCTGTGAATTGTTTTCTTTCATTTTTCTCTCTTCTAACTTCCCCATTTGTCAGGGTGTTCCGTTTTATCCCACACCAATAAATACATTTTAAATATTTCCTTTAAATTATACCCTGGAACACCCATTTTTTTCTATTCTCTCCTATCTTCTTTATTGCAGGGAGCACTTTTTCCCCAAGATAGGGCGGACGACGCAATCATCCGTTCGGCCCTGGGTTTTTCCTCCCTGCACAACTATGTAACCATGTATAACCATGTTTTTTTTCTTTTTTATGCCGACAACGGCAATGGCGATTGTGCCTCAATAGCAATTATTTTCTTTATTCAACAATGTTAATGCACATTTCACCATGCAATGTAAAATTTATATACATATATATCTATGTACACCCCATAACCCTCCCCTCTGAACACGGGCTGACCGCACACCTACACTTCTGCACGACGACACCCGTTCCATACGACGACGCTTACGACGCCACCACCAGAAGAGACGAGGGGGATTCAAAAACTACTACGACAACATCCCAACCCCAAGTGCCCTTCCCGGTCGCGAGGACGCGACCAAATGGAGGAAGAGGCTTGTACAATACCCAAGGGGTATGCACCCCTTAGAGATCATCCCCCCCATCATCCGTCTAAATCTCATAAAAGGCAACCCTTTAAAAGCCTACCCAATATCCATCAATACTATAAGGGCAGCTGGCTACTCCATAAAGCAGCTCAACCCTTGCGTAATTATGACACACAGCGACATACTACAAACTGGTTCAACTATGCCACAACGCGCTGACAGAACAGAGGCTAAAGGTATAAAAGGTGCCTTAAGTGGGTCACGAGGATCTCTCCATCATCAGTGCTTCGACGAGACAGCCGGAGGCTAACGACAGTGTCAACCGAGGTGAGTCAGTCAGTCAGTGTTCAGAATCCTACTTTTGTAACCTAACACCCACAGTTTGTACTCACATTATAACATCACAAGATCCCTTAAAAGGGACTAACAGTTACTCATTGCTGACCAATAAACACTTGGTCAGTCTCTTACACTTGCATTACTGATCTACACTCTTCTTCACGTCCCAACGTCCTTCCTTACTCCCGTCACAGTCAGACGTGACACACCGTAGTAATAACGCCAACTCAGACGTCATTGTATTCCTCACAGCGGCTCGCGTGCTCAAGTGAAGCGCGTGCCGAACCGCTGACACTAGCAAGGTGATTATATAATAAGTAGCCGGCTGGGCGACTAGTACATCGACCCGCGTGCTAAGGCTACATCCCTTAAACCACATTTACAGTCTTTATAGGAGCGCCCCCTAGTTCCTAACGCTAAACAACACTCCACACTGGTCAGCTTGCCCCTCCAAAGGCAGCTACCCCCTTTTAGACACTCCATTCAAAATCAATACAGTAACTCTTCCGTTTTAGGTCCTACCACCCCTAAATAAGGGATCTAAAACACTATGTAAGCTTTCCATCTCTCAAGCTTTTCTTCCCTATCTGTTAGAGGCTTTCCATTTGTGTCCCTAATATTACAGCACTTAATCTTCTTTTCCCCAAAAGTATTCTTAATCCTTCGATAAGCTGTGTCTACTTTTCCTAATTTCAGACACTTTTCTATACCTGCACATTTCTCTTTCAACCATTCTTCTTTCGCTTCCTTGCACTTCTTGTTGACCTAATTTCTCAGACGTCTGTATTCTGCTTTCCCCTCTTCATCTCTTAGATTCTTGTGTTTCCGCCTTTCATCCATCAATTCTAGTATATCCTGAGTGATCCACGGTTTTCTACCTATTCTTTCTTTCCTACCAATGTTTTCTTCTGCGGATTTTGTTATTTCAATCTTCAAAAGTGCCCATTCGTCTGCAATTGAAGTTTGTTTAGGGGTTTTGATTAGTCCTTCCTTTATACTCTTCTTGAATCTTTCGTTTACATCCTTTACTTTCAGTCTGTCTATTGTCTATTCAGCCGTATGCGAACATATGTGTGACACGGGACACAGCTTTACTAAAATCGAGACTGATCTAAAAATAATTCATCACGAATCGAAAGGCAGAGCTCTCGACATAAAAGAAGTAACCGAGATTCACCTAGCCAAACAAACCAATCCCAACAATCTAAATGAACACACTTTTATGGAGAGTTCACCCCTTTTCGCTCTACTAAAAAACACACCCTGCCGAAAACAAGACACAACTTAGCGATACAGCGAAGCTAGATAAAAAAGGGGGGAAAATAGCGGTGGTTATAGGTAAATGTTATTTGGATCAGGTGTACTATGTACATTTTTCTGCAATAAACCTAGGCCGATATGCGCGGCAGTATTAAAGGTGCCGGGACGTCTTCAATAGACCGTGTACCGCTTAGTTTAAATGGCTTTTTAGTCCACGTGTGGCGAAGATAGTTCCACGGTCTTTAATAGTTGCAGACCCCTGCATTCAATAGCATACACTCTTATCTAGACTTGGCAACGTCACACAAATATAAATGGCGCTGACCTCTGGAGGAACATAGCAACTAAAGGGGGAGAAGGGGAAAACCAGTTCCGCCCAGCTAAAACCCAGTATAGTCGACTATAACTGGTGCCTAAGGAAACACCCAACTGCTTCAAGTTCCAGTTAAGGAGACAACTCGATAAGTATAAGCTTGTATTATTTCAGTATAACCATAGTTGATTTTGTAAAACCATATAATCACCCCTAAGAGACAAATTCCGGATTTTCATCACTATTTTAGAAGTACGCCTAACATTAGATATACAACATTTAACATACACCGACCGTTGCATTACCAACACTGCAACTAAATAATTGTACATATTGTATGTATTTTTCACCTGTAGTCTCAAACATAGATGTTATAGCCTACGTGTAATGGATCCGTTGATGATCGCTTGACGATCGATACTGGTCCTCCTAGTGTATTTATTAATGTTATATAATTTATTTCAGGATCAGGGCATAACCCAGCTCTATTTGGGTACATTCGTGTTGACCGACTGAAAAGCACCAAACGTTTGTTTACTTCAGGTTGAAATAACAAGCTATAATGTTTTAATATTGCGTTCCGAGATATTGATTTTTTGTTGTAAATAACCTAGGTCGTTCTATTGGCTTTTTGTAATTTATTGTTATTACTATGTTTATTGTAGTCATTATTTGTATTATTTGTGGATGTTTGTAAGATAAATTTGAACAAACCACCTAGCTCTACTGGCTGATCTCTCCACCCGACTTGTCATCTTAAGTGAGGCGCCAATTTTAGAAACCTTCTTATTTCTTCTATTTAATGGTTTTAAGTATTCTGTAACATGAATATTATCAAATTTTGTACTCGTTGTATGGGGCAGACATTGGCCTGTCTCCTCGGAATTGCCCAGCTACATAGCCTATGTAATGGCCAGTAGAATTAATCTCAGCGTTAGTTTACTGACATTCTCGGAACATAACATTAATCTGCATGTCAGTGATGCTACTGATTCATGGTGGGATTTACTCCCTGTTTGGACAGTACAAGAAAGGAATATTCATCTCTGAATTGCCGTCTATGCGAGCAATCTCAGCGCCGTTATGTAGGCAAACAGTCATACATTGTATTGCACAATATGGTGCAGTATGCCCCCACACCGTGATAATTCAGTGCTGGTCCTGAGAACATGGAACTTCATTAACTAGACTGAACATTGCAATATGTTATTGTTGTTGATTTATAATTGAATCGGCCGGAGCTGGAAAGTATTAATTCAGTTTTCACTACTTTTCAGGAGACAGTTAACACGTCATTGACAGAACAGAACTTAATAAACACACTATATTAGTCATGTATATTGTGAAGCAACTATTCAGGTTATATTTGTGTTAGCGGAATATCAACTTTAATTTAATAAACATATTTTTCAAATCTATTTTGTGAACGTGACTTAATGCCTTTCAGCTCGGTTGTCATAAATCCACCCAGAATTAATATTTCACATGATTTTATGTTTAAACATAAAAACCACCTAAGTCCTGAACGAATCTAATTTACAATAGCACTGTAGCACGCGGGAATCTTGCAGTGAAACCAGCAGTGGTTTCTAGCTTAAATAGAAGGATGACTTAATTTTTGCTATGCCGTTCCAAATTACGAATTGTAAAAAAAAAAAAAAAAACATTTTAGACTTTTCAGCTCCGACCGGTTAAATTATTATTATTATTGTTATTATATATGTACGAAATTTACATAAAAATACAATACCATCACCGTAGGGCTCCTTGCGAGGCAAAGTCACTGATCAGAGCACTGGATCTCAAGATGTTCAGAGCAAGTCACAGATGAGATAAAACCTTACGCACTATAGCCTACTTGCAGTGCCCAAAAAGGGCAGTCTTTGCATTAACTGCATATGGTTCCTCTTCAAGCCAAGGTTTTCCTTTGCATTATTCCAGTCCTTTGTGACGACACCATTCACACAAACAACAACTGGGATAGCGAAAACTTCCTTTAGGCCACATATGTGGCTGAGCTCAGCGGCAAGTGGTTGGTATTTTCGCCTATCAGCCACGGTATTCTGAAGGTTTTCAACGAGTGGAACAGCAACATCGAAGATGTGTTCTTCTTAATTGAATATCACAAAGCTTCTACAGAACGATCAGTTATTATAGTCGAATCCATAAGATCTTTAATTGTCATTGTTCAGTACCTGATCAGGTCTGTATTTATAATATGGGACTTCTTTCTCGACAAATCCGTATCTCCGCGCAAAAGAATGATGTACTTCTTTCGCTATGTTTTTATGCCGCTCCAAGTACTCTTTTTGAGCAAGTGTTTATTGTTATTATTATTATTATTATTATTATTATCTTTAATTTCTCATAATTATGGTACAATTCAGTTTACAAGGTACGGATTTGTTAATCAAGAACCCTGTAAACCTATTACTGGGATAAAAATAACCTAACAATATGGCACGCATCCAGCAGCACTGCCTTCTGTATTCTGCCAATCAGATGTTTCATTTTCAGTTCCTCCAAAGCAATTGCCAACGTCTTTGGAACAACTCCCGTGGAAGAGATCACCACCGGCAAAATCCTCACGCATTTTAATCCCCACAGTTTTCGTATTTCTTCCGCCAACGGTGCGTACTTGTTTGTCTTTTTAGCTTGGGCAGTTTGCATATTTTGGCTAAGTGGGACAGCAACGTCTATCAAGTAGGCCTTTTGCTCTCTTTTATTGAGATAGACAATATCAGGTCGATTGGCCAAGATTTTCTGGTCGGTTAAAATAGGTCTATCCCAATACATCTTATAATGCTCACTTTCAAGCACGTTGGCAGGCTGGTAATTGTAGTACACAATGCACGTATCCAGAAGTCCAGATTTTATAGCGAACTCTTGATGTAAGATCTTAGCAACATCATTGTGCCTCTTGGTATACTCTATACCAGCCAGCGTAGAGCAGCCACCGGTGATGTGATTGAACCGTTTTTATCAGGTTCATTATTTTTTGTCATATTATTATTATCATCATTTCCTTCATGTCGCATTATTGTGACATATGTTTCTCTGTCTTACCTACTGCGTTCAAACTTTGTAATTCTGCGTAAATGTTTCGTCAGATGGTGAAACTTTTCACCCCTACTGACACTGTGTTACCATTGGTTGAAGCATAACTTGTTACTAAGCTTTGCTTCTCCCATTGGCCCCCTTTATGTTCTGGAGAGGGGGAGTTCTACGACTTATTTTTCCCGAGCGGCGTTACTGCGTTCCTTTTAGAGAAGGTGGCTTCCTTCCATTTCTGACCATCATGTGAAACGGTCACAGCCTAGGTGTGTCGGGCTTTTCGCCCGTGCCCAACGCAACTAAACGTAAGTACGATTCGATCACTTGGTTTTATCTGGCATGCTATCATTTTTGAATTTCAGTTTATCAATTTCCCTTTCTTATGATGATGTGAATTCGATCCATGAACCCAAGTCCCTTCGCCTTTGTTTACGTTAGTTTAGCGAAGCCTCTGTGTTTATTTGTCATCCCTACCTTTCATGTAATCGGTTTTATTTTTACTCAAATCTCTCAGGTCTGAAATATATGCTACTTTTCTGCGAGGCTTACCAACGCTCTGTATTACGTCACAAATTTATGTGCACTCTTTCGAGGTATCTTTCATTTGATTGTCGTATCAGAGTTTGTTTTTTGGGTCAAGGTATCATTGGAGTAACGGAGCCATGTCTCATTTCGTCTCCTATTTGATCCTTCCCTCTGTTTTAGGAAAAGTGTGTGAGCGATGGTCTTTGTGTTAGTCACTGTCCATTCGTCATGCCTTAATTCCTTTGTTTCTTCGTATGTCGTTATATTTAGACATAACTACCTCTACGTAAGCCTATATTTTCCTACAAAGCATATTTCTTAGCTGATCGATTTTTCCTTTCATTTACTGTCCCGGTAATGTCAATTAATTTAATGTAATACTCATTTTCCTTTATTTTTATGTGTTAATTTTGTGTTGTTTCCTCTGGCTTCGTTATATTACGTAACTCCGTGTCATCCCCCCCCCCCCCCTCTCCCACCCCCCACCCCCGTTTCCTACATACGCACCCTTCTCATCCCCACCACTCCCCCCCCCCCCTTACCCCATGATTTCACAACATCATGAGCTTTTTGGAAGTCTGTTCTTGGCAAGGGCATTCTAGTCCAGGTCATCCTCGTAAGTAGAGGTGTTCTCTTATTCGACTCATCCATACTCTCTATCTTTTTCGTTTTGTTTTTGTTTTTGTATTTTAAATTTTGGTTATCGAGTCGCGCTTACGGTTTAGTTGCACATTGATTGTAAGTACATTTTAATTAATCTTGTTTCATCTTTGTTAGTGCTTAAGTTCATTTATACACTTTTCTCTTGAGATTGTTTTTGTGTACCCCTTTCTTAGGTACCATCTTTAATCATTAATTTTATTTTATTTGCTATTAAGCGATTTTATACCTCTTCACGTTTACCTTTAATTTTGTGTTTATATATATCCTTACTCTTATGCGCACCTGTTTTAGTTTACTTTAAATACAATAGTAAATAGTTCACTTGGTTTCGTCCTCTTTCATTTGTAATTTTAAGTTCCCTCATCTCTCGTTCGATTTCGTCGGTCTTGGCTTCGTACTGTAACGCAGTCACGACCTTCACGCTTCTGGGTTCTTCGATCAATTAGATAAATTCAATTCCGCTTTTGATTTGTTTTAAACAATTCATTCGATTCCTTTTTTGGAAAGTATCTTTCTTTCGATCCGGAATCTTGGGCCCAGCACGCATCGAAAGAGACATCCTTTCCCCGCTCCTTAGCGATCCTGTTTAAGGTGTTGTTTTCACTTCTACTGTATTTCCTCACGCCTCTGCTATTTTGTTTAACGTAAAAGCACAAGCGGTGCAAATGGTATATCAGAGCGTGTTTTTTCGTGAATTCGTTCCCTTTTAATTACCAAACTTATATTATTTTTGCAATTATTACAATGTTGTCTTTCTGAGTTTAAGATACCTGTACTGAATTGTTCCCCCATCCCCGAAGAAAGTGTGGACTGTGAAAGCATTTCTCGAGTGAACAAGACATCCAAAGAATCTAGTTCCGAGGTGAAGAGTGCAGCAAGTTAGTGAGTACTTCGCAACGCTGGAATAGGACGCATTACGGTATTGTGACCTTTATTTTACTAAGTTAAAGTGTTTTACTTTTCTCCTTGTCTATTGTCATGTCTAAGTCAGAATTCCCACCCGTCAAAAAGGAGTTAAATTTTATGGGCTTTGAATCTTTAACAATGCCCACGCCATTATTGCAAGATACGACACAGGACCTGCTAATGATAGACCCTCCCCTTTTAGATTGCTCCATCGCCCCTGTAGGCACTGTTAATAGTGCTCGCCACAACGAAAATGTTGCATCAGTAGTGAGTAGGTGGGGTTTGACTTTTTCCGGAGAAAACAATACCTCATCAGTTTTTTGTTTTATCCAACGTGTGGAGGAATTGTGTTATTGTCACGATATTAATCCCGACAATATTGTACGTTGCTTACCTATTCTTTTGTCTGGAAAAGCGCTGATGTGGCATCGCACTACTCCGATTTTTTATAAGTCATGGGACGAATTTGTTGGGTGCATTAAGGACCGTTTCACGCCACAAGATTTCGATTTCGCTCTCAAACAAGAAATATACTCCCGTACTCAGGCTCCTGGGGAGATGATCGACGATTATGTAACCTCAGTTCGGCTGTTAGCAGCGAACCTCCCCCAACCCTTTCATCCCAGGGATCTGTTGGAAATTATATACAGGAATTTAAATCCCACTTATAAATACTTCATTCGGCGTACATCCATTTTTTCCATCGAGGACATCATATCGCAAGGCCGTGAGTATGAATTAAATGCACGAGCCTGTTCGAACTATACTCCACCTCCAAGAGCCGATAATGCGATTTTCCCCGAGTTAGCCTACTCCCCCCAGACAACACTGTCTAGCCCAGCTGTCGACCGAACAAAAGACGACACCTTACGGTTTAAGCCGTCTGCTCACCGTGCTGAGTCCCTTTCTAGGAATTCTAACCCAAGCCCTTCTGTGGCTCGTAATTCTTCTGCTGTTTCCCGTGAAAGGACTACAAACACCCCAACAACAATCACACGCAATGTTTCTTCTGGTCGCATAACTTGTTGGAACTGTAATGAACTTGGACATCATTTTAAAATGTGTTCTTTAAAACGCCGAAAATTCTGTTTTGGCTGTGGGATGAATGAGGTCACGACTCGTTCCTGTCCAAATTGTAATTCCAACCAGGAAAACTCATAGGGAGGTGTTCTGAGTTCGACTCCCGGAGCAGTCCTCCATCCAAACTTGACAATGCATCTAATTTCGATGTTATGTTACAACCAGGAGTCTCAGTAAATTTCGATAATGTCTCGGCACCTGCTATTTTGGATACAGGTGCCACCAGAAGTTTCATCCACCGTTCAGTGGCAGATAGCATTCGATCTTCGCAAAAACACCCCGTACAGAATAAATGTCAGTTACTTTCTGCGGGATCGTCAGTTATCGACGTTGCCGAAACTATTTTATGTCGCATTAAAATTCACGGATTTTCTTGGAAACATGTTTTTCATGTGGTTAACAATCTCTCCACTCAATGTATTCTAGGAATTGACTTTATGCATAAAACGGGTATGCAGTTGGATTTTATTAATGATTCATTTTGTTTCAAATTTCGCTCAGATAAAATGTTCCCCTTTGAAGAATGTACTTCTAACTACGTTGATGTGTCTCCTGTATTTTCCGTACATCTTCCATTAACTTTGATGTCCGAGCAACGTGATACTCTGAACGATTTAGTTGAGGAATTTTCTGATGTCCTCACAGAAGATTTAGGTTCTGCTGTAAATCACGAATGCCACATTGACTTGAGTGACAATGTACCTGTTCGAAGTCCTCCGTTTCCTTGTAATCCACCCAAGCTCTTGGCCATGAAAAAGTATATCAATGATTTGCAAGATCGGGGAGTAGTGGTTCCTTCCAAATCAGCTTATGGGTCTCCTGCTTTCTTAATTCCCAAGAAAGAAGAGGGCGAGTACCGGCTAGTCGTAGACTACCGAAAATTGAACAAGAAGGTAGTCTTTGACAATTTCCCACTGCCTACTATTGAGAGTGCTTTTCAACATTTCCACGGGGCCAATGTGTATTCGATGATTGATCTAAATAGTGCCTATTATCAGATTCCTTTGGATGCTGAGAGTCGCGACTTCACTGCTTTTAACACCCCTTTCGGATTATATAATTTCAAACGTCTGCCGATGGGTATAGCTGTTGGTGCGCAAGTCCTCAGTCGCGTGCTAGACGACATCTTGGGAGACCTGAAGTTCAATTTTGTATTTAATTATCTTGACGATTTAGTCGTTTACAGCAGATCTTTTGAGGAACATGTCGTTCATCTTAGAGAAGTTTTCTCCCGCCTCAGGAAGGCCGGTATCACTATCAATCCAAAAAAGACCTCTTTGGGCTGCACTCAAATCAAATTTCTGGGTCACATTCTGTCAGCCGATGGCATCCGTGTCATACCCGAGCGCGCAGATTGCATTCAGCAGTTACCTGTACCCACCACAGTTAGGGCCTTGAGAAGAGTAATGGGTATGTTCACGTTCTATTCTCGTTTTATCAAAAACTTCTCTGACATTTCGGCACCTCTAAATGCTCTCAAAAAGAAGAATGTGAAATTTGTGTGGGGGCCAGAACAGGACAAAGCTTTCAATGTTTTGAAAGAAGCCCTTATGTCTGCACCAGTACTGCACACGCCTGATTTCGAATCAGCTTTCTTTTTACATTGTGACGCCAGTGATTTGACCATTTCTAGTGTTTTGAGCCAGCGTGTGGATGGAAAATTTGCACCAGTGGCCTTCGCGAGTCGTATGTTAAATCAACATGAACGACGTTACTCAATTTTCGAGAAGGAAAGTCTTGCTGTGGTATTTGGATGCGAAAAATTCAGGACCTTTCTGGAACACCGACACTTTACAGTTTTTACCGACAATGAGGCTTTGAAATGGAGTCTTTCTCACGTGAAAAAGCTTGGACGCATCAACAGGTGGATTTTGAGTTTGTCATCTTTTAAGTTTGATATCATCCACGTAAAAGGGAGCGAGAACCCGGTAGCAGACTGCCTGTCACGCATGTTTGAAGAGACCCCTAGGACTCCAATCGAGAGCGTTTCTATCAGTACACCACTTCAAGAAAATCTTTTCCTATTGCAACATTGTCCTTGGTCTTTTGTGGATATCCGGAAATTCCAGTCTGAGGATCCATTTTGCACTGACCTCCGTGCAAAAATTGCGAACAAAGATCCGGCAGTAAGCAACTTTTGTGTTCGAAATGATGTTATTGGCTATGTTCTTCCTAACTCTTCTAAATTTAGAATTTTTGCTCCATTAGCAGTACGTGATATGCTTTTGACATATTATCATGATTCTGCACTGGGAACTCATGCAGGGATGCAGCGCACTTTCCGTAAGATATCCGGTGAATTTTATTGGCCCTCAATTAAAGTAGATGCTTTTGCTCATGTCAGAAGATGTTTAACCTGCCAGCGTTCTAAACCTGCCCAGAACACTCGTGTAGGCTTCCACCAAGCTGGTATCGTCACTCGTCCCGGCGAACGCCTTTTCATTGATTACTTTGGTCCAGTCGTGAGATCAAAATCTGGCAATCAAGCCATTTTAACTGTCATTGATGGTTTTTCGAAGTTTGTTTGGTTATTCCCAGTAAAGAATATCACTTCTCAGACTACTATCCATTTCTTGTCTAGATATATATTTGGAGTTTTTGGTCCTCCCAAGTACCTTGTGTCAGATAACGCCTCTGTATTCCGTTCCAAAGCCTTTGAAACTATGGTATTTAACTGGGGCATCCAACATATTTTCTTGTCACCGTATCGACCGCAGGGAAATCACGTAGAGCGTTTTCACAAAAACTTGAAGGCTTGTATGTCCGCTTTTCACAATGCCGATCAAACCTCCTGGGATACGAACCTACAGTATTTCAGTCTCGGGTTCAATACCTCTTTCCATTCGTCCGTTCAAACTACTCCAGCGGAATTATTCCTAGGCCGATCGCTTGTCGACCCCTTGCTGCTCAAATGGAATATTGAATATCTTTCCGAACCCTCTCGCACTACCTCTGTTGCTCAAAAATGGGCCATCGCTACCGGTCACCTCAAGAAAGCAAAAGCCAGAGTAGCGAAGCGCTACAACTTAGGCCGTCATGATGTTAAATTCCAAATTGGGGACAAAGTTTTGTGTCGTTTACATCCTTTGAGTGACGCTACCAAACAAATTTCCAGTAAGCTGTGCTTACGTTGGTCAACTCCCAAGACTATTTCACGCTTTTTAAATCCTGTCTCAGTCGAGTTAGTGGATGATCACGATAATTCAGTGACTTCGGCCCACGTCACGCAGTTGAAAAAATTTGTCAAATGATCTTGTGAATTTCGCCTCGCTATAATGTTGTGTTTTTGTTTTCCTTTTATTCTAATTGGATGCCCGAGCTCCTTAATAGCCAACCTAGCATGTGAGCCTATTCTGATCTTAATTCGTGTGCTTCCTTTTCATTTATTCCTGTGACAAGACAGGAGACACCCGTGGCCTTTTTCTCGTACGTGAGTGTGTCGTGAATACTTGACATCTCTGTCAAACTATATCTTTGCCTGAGGCCGTCAGTATATACCTGGTCGGTCACTATTTGCAAACCACCCCTACTCCTCTTCTGTACTGCCCCTCGGCTTAACTCCTATTGTTCGGCGACAGACAAGGACCCTTCAACACTTCCTGTTTTACCTTGTAGGAACTTTGTATTTATTTTACATTTATTCATGTAATTGACTTTTAGTGTCATGGTTTTGAGATATCATGCACCTTAGTGTCATCTTGATTTTGATATTTATTGTGAAGTCATATATATTTTGTTTAGTTTTAAATTGTCAAGTGTTCTCAGCATATCGTGTATTGTCTAGCAACCATCCAGAGGGTTGGCGAGTGACAACAAACAACTTTGTGTACCTGGGCTAACACAGCTGAGGGTCTTCTCGGAACTCGTTAAGGGACCAGTCACCCTTCACTGGGTCTATACATGGCTTTATTTTTCAGCAGCTGAAAAGGAGAGTACTTTCCCTTTCGAAGACATTATGACACTATTGCATATTCCTCGTTGACGCAACGAACGGTCCTATATACAGGGTGTCCCAATTGTATTTTTTTTAAATGTGATCACGATTTAACTATGTCTATCTTTTCTCATCAGAGGCTGGAGAGATTTGCAGTCTCGAGGTAACGTCCATCTTGAAGATTTCGACATCCGCATCATCATGAACTAACAAGAACAATGATCACCATTTAATATATGAACTCACTGTATTTCTTTTTGAACGCAGTACTTTTGACGTTAGTGGCTAGTGTTGACGAGCAATGAAGGGGGTACCACCTTCATTTCACGGTCAGATTAGTCAACTGTTCATTTTTTTTGTATTCTCCTAGAGGTCCTTAGTACCCATTTTTTTTAGTATTCAATTTTTTCCCCCTTTACAATTTTTTTTGACCTCTCCGTTTGTACAAAAAAAGAAATTTCCATGGCCAGGAAAATTCCTTTTTTTTTTTGGGAGAGCAGGGGAATTTTGAACCGTTTTTATCAGGTTCATTATTTTTTGTCATATTATTATTATCATCATTTCCTTCATGTCGCATTATTGTGACATATGTTTCTCTGTCTTACCTACTGCGTTCAAACTTTGTAATTCTGCGTAAATGTTTCGTCAGATGGTGAAACTTTTCACCCCTACTGACACTGTGTTACCATTGGTTGAAGCATAACTTGTTACTAAGCTTTGCTTCTCCCATTGGCCCCCTTTATGTTCTGGAGAGGGGGAGTTCTACGACTTATTTTTCCCGAGCGGCGTTACTGCGTTCCTTTTAGAGAAGGTGGCTTCCTTCCATTTCTGACCATCATGTGAAACGGTCACAGCCTAGGTGTGTCGGGCTTTTCGCCCGTGCCCAACGCAACTAAACGTAAGTACGATTCGATCACTTGGTTTTATCTGGCATGCTATCATTTTTGAATTTCAGTTTATCAATTTCCCTTTCTTATGATGATGTGAATTCGATCCATGAACCCAAGTCCCTTCGCCTTTGTTTACGTTAGTTTAGCGAAGCCTCTGTGTTTATTTGTCATCCCTACCTTTCATGTAATCGGTTTTATTTTTACTCAAATCTCTCAGGTCTGAAATATATGCTACTTTTCTGCGAGGCTTACCAACGCTCTGTATTACGTCACAAATTTATGTGCACTCTTTCGAGGTATCTTTCATTTGATTGTCGTATCAGAGTTTGTTTTTTGGGTCAAGGTATCATTGGAGTAACGGAGCCATGTCTCATTTCGTCTCCTATTTGATCCTTCCCTCTGTTTTAGGAAAAGTGTGTGAGCGATGGTCTTTGTGTTAGTCACTGTCCATTCGTCATGCCTTAATTCCTTTGTTTCTTCGTATGTCGTTATATTTAGACATAACTACCTCTACGTAAGCCTATATTTTCCTACAAAGCATATTTCTTAGCTGATCGATTTTTCCTTTCATTTACTGTCCCGGTAATGTCAATTAATTTAATGTAATACTCATTTTCCTTTATTTTTATGTGTTAATTTTGTGTTGTTTCCTCTGGCTTCGTTATATTACGTAACTCCGTGTCATCCCCCCCCCACTCTCCCACCCCCCACCCCCGTTTCCTACATACGCACCCTTCTCATCCCCACCACTCCCCCCCCCCCCCCTTACCCCATGATTTCACAACATCATGAGCTTTTTGGAAGTCTGTTCTTGGCAAGGGCATTCTAGTCCAGGTCATCCTCGTAAGTAGAGGTGTTCTCTTATTCGACTCATCCATACTCTCTATCTTTTTCGTTTTGTTTTTGTTTTTGTATTTTAAATTTTGGTTATCGAGTCGCGCTTACGGTTTAGTTGCACATTGATTGTAAGTACATTTTAATTAATCTTGTTTCATCTTTGTTAGTGCTTAAGTTCATTTATACACTTTTCTCTTGAGATTGTTTTTGTGTACCCCTTTCTTAGGTACCATCTTTAATCATTAATTTTATTTTATTTGCTATTAAGCGATTTTATACCTCTTCACGTTTACCTTTAATTTTGTGTTTATATATATCCTTACTCTTATGCGCACCTGTTTTAGTTTACTTTAAATACAATAGTAAATAGTTCACTTGGTTTCGTCCTCTTTCATTTGTAATTTTAAGTTCCCTCATCTCTCGTTCGATTTCGTCGGTCTTGGCTTCGTACTGTAACGCAGTCACGACCTTCACGCTTCTGGGTTCTTCGATCAATTAGATAAATTCAATTCCGCTTTTGATTTGTTTTAAACAATTCATTCGATTCCTTTTTTGGAAAGTATCTTTCTTTCGATCCGGAATCTTGGGCCCAGCACGCATCGAAAGAGACATCCTTTCCCCGCTCCTTAGCGATCCTGTTTAAGGTGTTGTTTTCACTTCTACTGTATTTCCTCACGCCTCTGCTATTTTGTTTAACGTAAAAGCACAAGCGGTGCATGATCGATGGTTTCCAGCGCTGAGGTGCATCTACGATATCGATCATCTGCTACATTCTCTTTAAGGATGTGCTTTCTATAATTTTTGGTTGCAATGACACGATCCTGTATCGCAATTACAAATCCCTCAGTTTCACTGAAGAGCGAACCATGCTTCAAACATAAGTTCGACAGTGATCGGTCGACATGATGTTGGCTGAGCAAGTGAGGTTGTACACCATGCAGTTCTTTTCTTAACCATGCCATCTGGCGCTGTTCAAACGAAGTAACGTGCTCTTTTGTGTCATATTGCATGTCTGCAAGTCGTAGTGGTGTGAATCTCTTATCACTTTCAACAATGACTTCATACAGAGGAGTATTTCTTGCGCCAAAGAAGTACTGTCGCAGACGTTCCACTTGCTTACTTTGGGCGATTGCGAGATCAATGACCCCTCGACCGCCTTCGCTCCGTGGTAGTGTGATACGCTCTATCGCTGCCTTTGGATGATGAAGCCGATATTTTGTCATTGAGACTCGTACTCTCCGTTCTATCTGCTCTAAATCTGTCTTAGACCACTTAAGGATCCCGAACGAATACATAAGTACAGGTACTGCCCAGGTGATAAGGGCTTTGACCTTCTTGCCTGCATCCAAGTATGATTTCAAAACCATATCCACTCGATTAAAGAACTTTTTCTGTTAATTGGCTTTAATTTGTGTGTGTCGAATCCCACGAAGCTGAAGAAAGCCCAAGTATTTGTAGGTCTCGTCCCTCATCTAAACACTCGATTAGCTCATCTAGACCAACATTGAAGCCCTCTGCCCTATCAAGTTTCCCTCTTGCCAGTATGACCACCTTGCATTTTTGAAGTCCGAATTCCATCGCTATATCGTCGCTAAACGTCTGCGTAATATCTAAGAGCCCTTGCAGTTGACGCCGTGTGCTTGCATAGATTTTTAAGTCATCCATGTGCAGTCTATGTGAAACCTTGTGCTTCACCTCACCAGCTCGCATTTAAAACCCCAATCCACTCCTATTTAACTGTCCACTGAGCGGGTTTAAGCACAGACAGAACCACAGAGGACTGAACGAAACTCCCTGAAATATTCCACGGTTAATTCGAATTGCACGAGACGGAGTGACTTGGTATCGGCCTTTTAGATGAAGTTTCACATTCCATCTAGACATGATAGATTGTAGGCATTGGACAATGATGGGATCACACTTGTAGATTTTAAATATTTCGATCAAATATGAATGAGGTACGGAGTCATAGGCATTCTTGTAATCAATGTAGGCCATACACAAGTTTCTTTGTCCTTTCATAGCCAAATTTACAATAACTGAATCTATTATCACTTGATCCTTACAGCCTTGTGTTTTCTGTCGGCACCCTTTCTGCTCTTCAGCGAGTATCCCATTCGCCGCGCAATGCCCGTACACTCGTTCCGCAATTATAGCCATAAATAGCTTGTAAAGCACCGACAGGCAAGTGATTTTTCCCCTTTGGGAGAGCGTGCGAACTTGAGCCAATCACAGCTTCACTTCCTTTTCCTCTTCTCTTATCTTCCCAAAACTTCTTCATTAATTCACTGTGTTCTATCTTTCATTCCTCTGTCCATTTAATCCCTATTGTTACTTTTCTGGAGAATTGTTCAAATAATCTTCTTCAGAGATTTTGAATCGTTCTATGTCCTCCTGTGTTTTTCTCATCCAATTGGTCTTCAATTTACTTGTATTAATGATGCTAAAAATTTGCTTACTGGGTCTGCTTTCATCCATCCTCCACAGGTGTCCATAGAACTGTAGGCGTCCTTTCCAAAATGTCTCTGTGAAGGTGTCTGAGTTTCCATAGATTTCCTTTGTAGGTCGTCTGGCCCAAGTACCGTCTCGGAGAAGAGCGCCGTGTATCTTTCTAAGAATTTTCCGTTCTTGTTTCTAGATGTCATGAATTCCTGTCATGTTGTTTCTGCTGCATACAAGGCACCTGGTAAAACAACCGTGTTGTAGTGTCGTAGTTTTGCATCACGAGACACTACTCTTTTGTTGTAATGTTTCCATGTCTGTTTGTATGCCTCTTGCAGTTTGAATATTCTTCCTGAGTTGGAGATTGTGTTCAGTCCTGTGGATTGGATGGTTTTCCTAAGTATTTATTATTATTAGTAGTATTATTTATTTATTTATTTAATTACCATAAATCACACTAGAACTATGGAAGAGCTTGTGAAAAAGGGGAAACCCCACATACCTATCATATGATATTTTATGTTCGACCCTGACTATTATATGTCAGAAAACTGTACTATAATGAGGCTCATTATAACACTATTTTTCATTATGAAACAGTTTCTCCCACCAATCTGAGCTCAAGAAACAGTTGTTTGACCAATTTGATGATAAGATGCGCTGAGTTCCACGGCCTTCTAATTTAAATTAAACTCTGTTGCCTAGTGTCATAGTGGGGTGGTCGAGAAGGCTATGGCAAAATACAAGGCATTCTCTGCGTCCCATGCGCTCTGTTCAGTACATAAAACTGGTGAAATCTCGACAGATATTTATGAATATTTATCTTCGAACACAAAATAGTTATAATAATTATCGTCGAACATAAACAGTCGTATGCAACTCGACTATAATGGTAATTAAGACACTCGTATGTAAATTATAAAACTCGCATACGCTCGTTTTATAAACCTACTCGTGTCTTAATTATTGCCATTATAGGCTCGTTGCATAATGTACTGTTATAGTTCACAGGCACTACTTACATCTACATTTTGTTTTTGAAATATTTACATGTTTCCAAAGATATTTGCGCTGTTAACATATTTAGAATGTTAATAATACGATTTTGGATGTTCGCAATAATATGGTTACGTAGATCCATGTACTTGGTTGTGTGTGACATCTGCCTGATAACAAGTTTCTTTGTGGTCGCTGTACTAGTATTTGTAATTGTAATTGGATGAACTTCAAAATTGACTGAGGTAGTAATCGAACACACATCTTCTGAGTTGTACCTCTGGAAGCTGACTCTAGCCCGCCCTAGCGTTCAGCCCAGAATTAAATTTATTGACAGAGACGACAACTAAAATCCATAGCTCCATGGTGTCAGCGAAAAAAGCGAGTCACTACGCCAAGGGGGGACTTCAATCTACTTGAATAACAAGTGCATATTTTCAGCTATTAGTGTGTGTACGTAGGGACAAGAATGCAACAATAAGGTGCGTTCAAAAAGAAACGAGCCGGAGGCTGGAATGCGCAAACCGGTGACGCCATCGGCTAATCGTGGCGTGTGTAACGAGGTGTGGTTCCGACCACAGCGTGGAATGTCACAACCCGTCGCTAGAGGGCACGCGTGCACGTCACGCGACGATACAAAGCGAACAGCAGCATGCATCAATCGTCCAACGCTGCCAGTCACATTGCAAACAGTGACATGGAGGCGTCAACCGAAGAGCAAAGAGGTGTTGTTCGGTTTCTGACAGCGGAAGGAATAGGGGGAACGGACATTCATCGCCGAATGTCACAAATGTACGGCGAACACTGCATGTCCCTTGCAAGGGCAAAGGCGTGGCACAAGCGCTTCAGGGAAGGACGGGTGTCGTTAGCCGATGATGCCCGGTCTGGGGCACCCCCCTGCATTACCGATGACAACGTCCAGCTAGTTGATGCACTAATAATAATAATAATAATAATAATATCGTATGGCCTCGGGTGCCTGGTGCAAGCTTTGTTAATTGATACCCAGAGGGTAGCTTGCATGTCGAATTTCGTCGTTCCTTTGAACGCTAGGAAAGTCAAGGAGGTTAGATATCTAAACTCCTTGACACTACAGCGCTTTCAAGTAGAGAATGGAGGAACTTTGTGTTGGCGGAAAATCCCGAGATTAATTTTACCATTGAACTCGGCCTACTGAATTCAAATGGGTTCTTTAACATGCCAACAACGTATGACATGAGTATCGTGATTTTTGTCGCCTTTCAAAAATCACTTACCACGACCAGGGGCGAACCTGCAATTTTGGGGTTGTTAGTCCGACACTATAACCACTCACCCACCGTGGCAAGCTGTTGATGCACACATTACCCAGGACCGCCGAGTGACAGTGAACGCCATAGCCGCCGTGGTCGCTCCACGACAATGTACGACCTGGTACGGCCAACACAGTCGGGGCACTCCTGCAGAAATTCAAATGGGAGGTTCTCGGCCACCGTACATGCAGTCCAGACCTCTCTCCCTGTGATTACGCCATGTTTGGTCTCCTGAAAAGGGCTCTGTGGGGCCAACGATTCACCTCGGATACCGTCGTCCAGCTGTACGTGCGGAACTGGTTCACATCACAGCCCAGGGCATTTTATGAGACAGCCATCATCGCCTCGTGTCACGGTGGGACAAGTGCTTCAACAGCCAGGGCCAATACTTCTAACATACAGGTACTGGTTTCTGTAATTATGCCTCCGGCTCGTTACTTTTTGAACGCACCTTATATGCCTCAAAATGACCCTTATTGGCAAAGATTAAGAGAAAAAGATAAGAGTGAGAACTTTATTCAATAAATAATATAATTATTAGCCTATTCTTATACAACCAGTTTCGACCACATTACAGTATGACCTTCATCAGCAGGAGAATGAACATCTTAAGGGAACGGACTCTAAAAATGATGAAATTTTCGTTTTTCAGAATATTAGAAAATAAAATACTACAGACTTTCCCCTTTATAATGACATATTAATCTCCCCTGTATCTCAACTCCAAGTATTAAACAAGTAGTTCCGTGAAAAACTATACAGCCTATTTTCATATATCCTACTTATGTTAATTGCCACTATCAACATACACAATTTCAGTTTGATTGCTGTAATAGATTCATAGATATTGAGAACCGACTAAATATTTCGGATGGTCGCCATGTTGGATTTTATATATATAGGTCCTAGAGTTATGTACTGTTACATGCAGATTATTGTGAACGTGTAGTATTCAAACTTCAATCGCATAATTAGGACACAAAAAAAAACAAGGAGATTTAAAAAATTTTCACAGCTGCCATCTTGAGGTTATGGAAACAATTGAAATAAATTAGATGCCAGTGGATTAACATTCGGATAAAGATTTACTGTACCAAGTTTCACTGCACGCGGATGGTTAAATTGCGAGAAACGTCCATGTGAATATTTATAATTCGCATCACCGCCATGTTGGATTTGTGATCACCAGGTTATTTAAAGTCCTATAGGTGAACTTAAGTTCATAGCCCCTATGAACATTAAAAAATTTAGTTTGATTGCTAAAATAGATTCGTAGCTATTCAGTATCGTCTAAATATTTCGGATGGTCGCCATGTTGGATTGTTAAATGTATAGGCCATAGAGTAATGTACCATTAAAGGAAAATTATTGCGTAGGTTCATTTTTCGAACTTTCACTTCGATCGCATGACTACATCACAAGAAATAAAAACTTAATTTTAAAATTCGCACTGCCGCCATCTTGAGGTTATGTAAACAATTGAACTAAATTCGATACCAGTGGATTACAATGTGTATAAATATTTCCTGTACCAGGTTTCAGTGCGCTTGGAACATTAAATCGCAAGAAAGGTCTATTTAAAATTTTCAAATTCGCTTGGCCGCCATGTTCGTTTTGTAGTTTACCGGTTTTTGAAAATCTTATAGATGGACTTCCAGTAGTGCCCTTTATCTCCGTACAAAATTTTAGGGAGATACCGCTAATAGTTTCAGAGATATAGAATGCCGGTGAAATATTTCGCACATCCGCCATCTTGTGATTATGTAAACAATTGAACGAAGTTTGATGTCGGTGCATTACAATGTATATAATCATATACTGTACCAAGTTTCGTTGCGATTGGTTGGTCAAATCGCGAGAAACGTCTATTTAAAAGTCGCAAATTCGCTTGGCCGCCATGTTGGTTTTGTAGTTACCAGGTTTTCAAACGTCACATAAGTGAACTTATAGTAGTTCCCTCTATCACCATAGAAAATGTCAGGGTAATATCGGTAATAGTTTCGGAGATATTGAATGCCGGTGAAATATTTCGCACAGCCGCCATGTTGGATTGGTGAGTCGTAACAAAATTTGAAGGGCACGGTCGAGGTCGCCGGGAATAGTGCTATGAACTTTCCGAGTTTCATTGAAATCGCTCCAGCCGTTTAGATTTTATTAGGGGGGGACACACACACGAATCACACACACACACACACGCACACACACACGGACAAAAGGTGATCTCATAAGCCTATTTTTTCAAAATTGAAAATAGGCTAAAAATAATTTTTCAATAATGTGCTGTAGTGCGCGTCACCATATTTCATTTCCATGGATACGTACTCGCTGAAAACATACTCAAATCTCTCGGTCTTTCCAAGGAGATAGTAGGCCTATGCATGTAGGACTTATTTCTTGTGTTGGCTACATTTTCTGATAGGCAATTGTTTTGTTTGCATTTTGTATTCCTTGAATAGCCAACTATTGTTGACATTGAGTAATTTGGTGTTTAGGCCTAGCTCAAGATTTGTACTGCGTTTCTTTAGTGAAACTGTAACTTTCAAAGCATGCCTCGATTTAGTAACAGAGTTTATAAGAAGAAAAAGCCTACTGGAAGGTACAGAAGTAGTGGCACTATGACAATATCACACATTGTTGAAAATGATTCCGAGAATGGTGAGGTTATGCATGAAGTGGTATCCACACCCTACGAGAAACCACTACATGGCTTATGCCCTCAAGGTCTCAATTCCTGGTGCAAGTATAACAAATATCAGGGATCTGAACATGTATACAAGCATCTTCATAGTCTACCAGAAGCTGTCATGACGACAATTAAGCCAATTTTCACAGACTTATCTCAAACTGAACTTTTGAAAAAATGTCTACATGGACGCACTCAAAATCAAAATGGACCAGAATGCAAAAAAAAAATGTGTTTGTGGAAATTTATACTCTTCACATTGGAGTATATGATGCCATTGCCACCTACAACAATGGAAACATTATAAAGTGTGATGTGCTGCAGAAGAGGGGGCTGATGGTAGGAAAGTGCATGGTCAATGCGATGTCAATAGACAATGAGAGAAAACGGAATGCTGAAAGAAAAGAAAAGGAGTCTGAGAGGAAAGCTAGACAAAGAATGAAAGCTGTAAAGAGAAGGCTAGATGAGGAGATGTCTAGTGACACTGATAACCCCTCTTATGGTGCTGGACTTCATTAGGAAGTTAGTTCAACTTTGAACCTCGTTTTTCACAATTCCATTTTTATGCCATATAAGGAACATTTTATCCTAAACTATTAAAGTTAGAGACTTCAAATTTTCAAGGATTGTAAACAATATCAATCTACACCTTCTATCATAGCAATTTTGTCATACACGATCTACGACAGATTTTATGGCGATGATATTAAGCCAAAAAATATTTTGAAAAAGTCAAAAATTTATTAATTAATATCTTCCCAGAAAATACCCATATATTAATATCCCTTTGATACATGGTGTAAAATATGTATAATAAACCACTGTAAAAATTTCGTTCTTCTAGTATTAATAGTTTAGGAGATAATGTTCCCTATATTTAACATTGCAGGTATAGGCGGGTCCGGGTTCCCTATTACAGTATGACCTTCATCAGCAGGATAATGAACATCTTAAAAAAACATGTATTAAGCTGCAATCCAAAGAAAACATTTCTGAAAATTTGAATCAAACAATAATTTCTTGAGGATGTTGAGGAGGAAAAAGCGATTCAAGAGGTTGGGAATCTGTAAATTGTTATAACTAACATACAGTATAATTATGGAAGCGAAATTAAATAATAATATATCAAAATAATTTTGCTGTCAAAAATAATTAGAAATAAAACAAGATGATCAGTAAAGAACATATAGCCTACTTTATCAAAGAGTAAAATAGAATCATTTCTTGGATGAAGACCTTAGAAACTATTTACCTCTACCAAACACCACAACGTCGAAAACCACTGCTACCATCATTGAAGAAAGAAGGATAAGAAGTATCTCAAGAATGTTATGGATCTGGAGACATAATCGACCGGTCTGGCTGCGTGGCTCAGCGGTAACGTTCTCGCTTGCTGGGCCCTAGTTTGCAGGTTCGTATCCTAGCGCAGTCAGCTGGCATTTGAGGGTGCACAAATGCAACTGAGGCGTGTTAGTAGATTTACTGGCACGATAAAGATCCCCTTCGGGGTAAAATTCCGGCACCCCGGCGTCTCTAAAAGCAACAGTAGTTAAAAGGGACGTAAAACCAATAACATTATTATTATTATTATTATTATTATTATTATTATTATTATTATTATTATCGACCTGACGTGGGCAACATCCAACTTTGAGTTGAGGCATGTCTTTACACGTCTGGCTGTGCATGGCTTTCACAACCCTAATTGAATTAACAAATCTTTCCATGACCCTACAGTGACGTGTGTATGCCAACTATGTGGATATTTTCGATTGCTATTTGGCTGCAATAAAAGTATTAATTAATATCCTGAACTTGCACCAACGGCTAGAGTTCAGGTACTATGTGAAATCGTTTTGTCCTTTACTTCAAATAATATTTTCTAATAACGCACAATAGGCTGTTACAAACCCTTTAAAATAAAAAGTAAAAATGTATTGTAGTATCGTCTTGTCATTCATCAAATTCGATGCCCATAGAATGCCAATGGTATACTAATCAATGGAGCCCCACTTAGACCACTCGTGACATCTAGTGGAGAAGTATCGAACAAGAGAATCCTAACAGGGCGAGTGCATTCTAGCGGTCATAAAAATAATTTTTTCAATAAAATCCGTAAGTTAATCTGTAGGCCGGCGTGCAGTTCACCGCCAGTTGGCCATGATAATTCACTTTTTTGTTGCTAGATGTCTCGTACAAATCTGCTGGCGAATTTTGTTTTAATTAAATATAATTTTTCCATCGTACTATGCACAATTTAACGCTTAATTTTAAAACGTTTGAGTGATTACAAAACAATAAATATAAAAAAATCAAGCAAGAAAACTCAACACTGATGGGGTTTGAACCATAGCCATAAGAGTGATAGGCCAACGCTTTACCACAGAGCCAAACGTGCCAACGAACATTGTTCGATATCAAATGAGTTAGAACGTGTTAGCAAATAATGATTTACACTAAACGATTTCATCAGTGGAGTATATTATTTATATATGAAGCATTTCATACAAAGTTTATTTATTTTGTATCAGTACGCTATATTGCATGGAATACTCAAATTAGTGAAATATATGTCTGGCACAAGATATCCGCTGCCATCTTGCCTTGTAACTGAGACGGATCAGCTTTTTAAAATCACTTCTGCACTATAGTATTACAAAATAAACTTTTAATTTCGAACGTGCCTCTTCCTTTAGAACAGTTAAAACGATTCTCGGCTCGATACTCGGAACTGGTGTGTCCCATGATATGGATTGTAAAGTTTGCATAATTCGCATGGCCGGCATCCTGAAATGGTACGGCGGATGACCTTGTAGTTTGGTCAAAAGACGCATCCTATATGAGGATATGTTGTTACCAAATTTGGTAGAGATCGGATGATTTGGTTAGTCGTTATTTGATTTTACGTTTTGAACGTTTGAGTGGCCGCCATTCAGTTTTGGTAAAGCTGGTGGCGATATCAAACATGACACTGAGGTGCCGTTTGCCAGTTCTACCTCTGCACCAAATTTCGTTCAATTCAGTTTCACCGTGTTTGAATTGATACGGGTGGACACACATTCTGAGTACGCACACTCACACACACACACACACAAACACAAACACACAGACAGACACACAATTTTTGGCCCTGTGTAGATCTCATAAGCCAACTTTCATTTTTTTCAAAAATCGAAAGTAGGCTAACCAGATCTGTTACAAATTGAGTAATTAATGTAAAGAACATTTTATTAAATCAAGAAATGACAAGAAAAATGAGTTAGGCTTTGTTGTTTTAAGTGGCAGAACTACGAGGTCATTTGCCCCTAACAAGAAAAGTGTGGCAATGAAAATTCCAGGAAAGACTAGCTCTAAAAAAGCTACAGTCAGTCTGAAAGACTAGACTTTGTATCATTTTAAATGCTACAAATGCTGAAAAATGCTAGAAAGGCTGGATGCTTCTAGCTTCGCTCGAAGCCAAAGACTCTTGACATGTTAGAAAATTATCTGCATATTACTTATCTTGCTTATCTTGTTTCAAATTACTCGCGAACGGCAAGTGCAAACCAAGGGAAAAGCAAGGTCAAGCGCGCAGGATGCCGTCACGCTCACCTGAGCGCGCGGGGACGTGCCCCTTCCATCCAGTCTAAAAACACTTATAGTGGGCGATGTATTGAAGATAGAGATATGCTCTCGCGGACTTTTTTGTAGAAGTTTTCATGCTGACCAATTCTCACGCTCATAGTATATTGATATTTTTTTAACGGTTTGCCCAGCGTAATCTTAAGAAGCGCACGGACCCCAAGTTTGTTTTCGAATTTTTCACTGAAATCGTTACTGCTTGGCTTCCTTGGATCATACTTAAATTATTTTCTACAGAATCTTTCCTCGAGATATCCTTTACAGAATGGTGCAAACCGCATCAAAATCCATCCAGTGGTTCTCGAGATTACCCGTGACATCCAAGAATCGGGGATTTATGTCTTATTATACTAACGAAGTAGAGATTGACGGGGAACACATGCACCAAGCAGTACTATGACGTCACACACCTCAGTGCATCTGGGTACATTTCGTCCCGTCACCGTAACGTAACGCCAGACCCCAGCGTAACGACAAAGTCGACAGGATCATTTAATGATAAAACGAGGGTTGATTGCGAGCTTGAAACTCCAAATCATGCTAAATATTGCACATACTTTTGTTAAGTCTCATGGGAAACGTCTGTGATGGTTATATACTCCCCAAATTCTGATGAGCTGTCTCTATAGGGGATCGAATTGTATACTGCTATAGCTTTCAGGAATTTCGAAATAATAAGACGACAGGCACCGTTTACACTAGTCCTTTACTCATTCAATCAAGTAATAAAGTGTCTACTCTCTTCATCCATATTCAGTCTTAACTCCCTTCTCATATAAACTCTCTTCTTTTATTTCCAAACAGCTGAGCGTCAATCATTGTTAAGCATATCCAAGTCAAGTCAGAGCAGTAATATCAATAAGGCCATGGATCAAAGATATCTAGAAATACGTACATTTCAGAGACGGAGTGATTTGAGAGTCCACGAAGGGAACCGTAAAGCCATTCATCCATTGGAGGGTCCAGATGGTTTTGGCGGTCGTTAATTAGCGCCAGTCAAACTAAATAGAGAGGACATTGTCAACGCACCGATGAATCTGACTACACCCGCCACGGTACATTTGAATATGTGGGAATGCGACCGTAGTGTGGCGATGGACAATGAATGCTATTAACCGCATAAACGAACCAACATCTACACACAACAGGAAGGCCTTGATCTTGAAATTCGAAGTCAGGGATGTATAGGATGAGGCGTAAAAAATGTCATCGTATGGCTAGCAGGTAGAGCGAATCACTACACCCTTAATGCCTACCAAACACGTGAACACCTTGACTTGTTTACTGGATCACCTAAGGAAATAATGATGGATGGATGGATGCTCGTACAGCGTAAGTGCCTCAGCAGTACTTTTGTAACCTTTCTATATAAATAAAACAAAAGTAGTCATTATTCTATTAATTATGGTGCTTGATTCATATCTGAATTAAATAAAAGTAGGTTTATTCGTTTACATACCGCAGTGAACATTTGTATGAACTTTAAACATTACATTGGAGTATGAAAATGTGTATCAAATGATAAGTGGATATATCTGTTTTCGTAAATAAATGTGCTACAAAATACGTGGGACTAGGAGCAGCAGAGGTAGGTGTGTGCGCTAACTTATCATGCTTCTTTAACTAATCATATTGCTCCTACTGCTTCCCTTAGAATATTCCATGACCCCTTTACCGTAGACATCTATTTGGGGTGGGGGGAGTGGTTGAGCAGTGTGCTTGGTAGGAACGTAATGAAAGTAATTCATGGACAGCTGGCACAGAAATTAAGAGGGGAATAGAAGCGTTTGAAATGTGGTGTTACAGACAATCAGATGGGTAGATAAAGTAACAAATGGACAGGTATTAAGATGAGTGAATCCTACATTCGAGGCAATCTGTTGAACTATTCAAATGTAAGTCTGCCTCTACAGTTCTTATCCTGTACGTTTCCTTCCATAACTAAGTTTGCTATTCCTGGGTGTCTTAATATGTGGTTGGTATGTAGAGACGATACGATTAGCTCAGGACATGGAGCCATGGAGTGCTGCTTCAAACTGGATACAAGACTGAACGTTCAAACTACAAGGAGCTCTAGTGCAAACCCACCAAAATCGTTTCAAGTCCAAAATTAATATTCTGACACGTACAATATCGCCCTATCTACGATGGCCCAAATAAATTTAGAGATGAAATACAAACACATAATTATGTTCCCCATGTGACTTGCACAAAGATGTACGCAGAGTATAATCGAGATTGGTGACTTGAAGCTCGCGATGTCCCATTGTAAAAGTTTTTGAAGGGTGCCTCTATGTGGAAACCATCAGATATTTAAGGATAGCCACGATAACTTGGAGTGGGTTCGATCCACACCCGGATAGTGGATTTTAGAAACAAAACTACCTCTTTCGGAAATGTAAATAGCACTGGTGTTCACTAGCCAATATCAGAAATGAGTACCAGTGTAAAGCCTGGGAGCAAAGACGGCTGGGCTACATCCCATCTAGTGCTGATGTCAAAAAGAGTGGAAGCCTCTACCTTCCCCTACTCCCAGGGCCTCCATGGCCTGTACGGAGATGACTTTGCTTTTTACGATAACTTGGAAGTTCCCAAACAGTGTTATTTCTACCTATAACATGTAAATAAATCAGGGACGTGCGTCAGCTGGGCAGTAAAAGATGATAAGTGTGTCTGCCGAGACAGAGCGGAATTTGACTTTGTATCCTGACCGCGGTTTCATTTACATTTATGGAAAAACTAAAACCATTTTTATTAACTTTTCAAAAACTCCATAGGCAATCAACTCAATGTGAAAAACAAAGAAACTCACGTCCATATATTGTTGATACAACTCCACTGGCTTTCATAATCGTCTATAACTTTCTTCTAGCTTGCCACGGTGGGCGAGTGGTTATCGTGTTGGACTATTAACCTGAAGCTAGCAGGTTCGCTTCTGGCCGTGGTAAGTGATTTTTGAAAGGCGACAAAAATCACGGCATGCATGTCATACGTTGTTGGCATGTTAACGAACCCAGGCCGTGTTCATAACGGCAAAATTTATCTCGGGATTCTCCGCCAACACAAAAAGTTCCTCCTTTCAAACTAGAAAGTGCTATAGTGTCAAGGAGCTTACACTAGATATCTAATCTCCTTGACTTTCATAGCGTTCCAAGGAACAACTAAAATAGACATGCAAGCCGCCCTCTGGGTGTCAAATAACAAAGCTTGCAGCCGGCAGCCGAAGCCATACGATATAATTATTATTAGTCAACTTTCTTCTGATTACTAACTTTACGTTGTCGTTTCTTGGGAGGTACCTCTTCGTTCGAGACAATTTTTCGTTGTCTGTCGATCACTATTACATAATTATAATTGTAGCCTAATTTCTTTTACATTTTTGTCCGATTGCCGATTTGAACCCGGTTCATCATTGAATATTTTTGTTGGTGCATTAGTAATTTGTTTCCGTTGTTTCCTCCACTTTTCAAAAGGTAAATACACACAAAACGTTTTTTACGAGGTGCCGGCACACGCGGTAGACTGATGATTTTTCACCGGAAACTCAACCATATCTGGTTGATTAGCAGATTGTCTTTTCTAACTGTACGATCGCTAGTATGAGTCAATGAAGCTCTACCATATCTGGTTGATTAGCAGTTTGCCTTTTCTAACTGTACGATCGCTAGTGAGAGTCAATGAAGCTCTACCATATCTGGTTGATTAGCAGTTTGTCTTTTCTAACTGTACGATCGCTAGTATGAGTCAATGAAGCTCTACCATATCTGGTTGATTAGCAGTTTGTCTTTTCTAACTGTACGATCGCTAGTATGAGTCAATGAAGCTCTACAATATCTGGTTGATTAGCAGTTTGTCTTTTCTAACTGTACGATCGCTAGTGTGAGTCAATGAAGCTCTACCATATCTGGTTGATTAGCAGTTTGTCTTTTCTAACTGTACGATCGCTAGTATGAGTCAATGAAGCTCTACCATATCTGGTTGATTAGCAGTTTGCCTTTTCTAACTGTACGATCGCTAGTGAGAGTCAATGAAGCTCTACCATATCTGGTTGATTAGCAGTTTGTCTTTTCTAACTGTACGATCGCTAGTATGAGTCAATGAAGCTCTACCATATCTGGTTGATTAGCAGTTTGTCTTTTCTAACTGTACGATCGCTGGTGTGAGTCAATGAAGCTCTACCATATCTGGTTGATTAGCAGTTTGTCTTTTCTAACTGTACGATCGCTAGTATGAGTCAATGAAGCTCTACCATATCTGGTTGATTAGCAGTTTGTCTTTTCTAACTGTACGATCGCTAGTGAGAGTCAATGAAGCTCTACCATATCTGGTTGATTAGCAGTTTGTCTTTTCTAACTTTACGATCGCTAGTATGAGTCAATGAAGCTCTACCATATCTGGTTGATTAGCAGTTTGTCTTTTCTAACTGTACGATCGCTAGTGAGAGTCAATGAAGCTCTACCATATCTGGTTGATTAGCAGTTTGTCTTTTCTAACTGTACGATCGCTAGTGTGAGTCAATGAAGCTCTACCATATCTGGTTGATTAGCAGTTTGTCTTTTCTAACTGTACGATCGCTAGTATGAGTCAATGAAGCTCTACCATATCTGGTTGATTAGCAGTTTGTCTTTTCTAACTGTATGATCGCTAGTGTGAGTCAATGAAGCTCTACCATATCTGGTTGATTAGATCAGCAGTTTGTCTTTTCTAACTGTACGATCGCTAGTGTGAGTCAATGAAGCTCTACCATATCTGGTTGATTAGCAGTTTGTCTATTCTAACTGTACGATCGCTAGTATGAGTCAATGAAGCTCTACCATATCTGGTTGATTAGCAGTTTGTCTTTTCTAACTGTACGATCGCTAGTGTGAGTCAATGAAGCTCTACCATATCTGGTTGATTAGCAGTTTGTCTTTTCTAACTGTACGATCGCTAGTGTGAGTCAATGAAGCTCTACCATATCTGGTTGATTAGCAGTTTGTCTTTTCTAACTGTACGATCGCTAGTGTGAGTCAATGAAGCTCTACCATACCTGGTTGATTAGCAGTTTGTCTTTTCTAACTGTACGATCGATAGTGAGAGTCAATGAAGCTCTACCATATCTGGTTGATTAGCAGTTTGTCTTTTCTAACTGTACGATCGCTAGTGTGAGTCAATGAAGCTCTACCATATCTGGTTGATTAGCAGTTTGTCTTTTCTAACTTACGATCGCTAGTATGAGTCATAGAAGCTCTACCATATCTGGTTGATTAGCAGTTTGTCTTTTCTAACTGTACGATCGCTAGTGTGAGTCAATGAAGCTCTACCATATCTGGTTGATTAGCAGTTTGTCTTTTCTAACTGTACGATCGCTAGTGTGAGTCAATGAAGCTCTACCATATCTGGTTGATTAGCAGTTTGTCTTTTCTAACTGTACGATCGCTAGTGTGAGTCAATGAAGCTCTACCATATCTGGTTGATTGGCAGTTTGTCTTTTCTAACTGTACGATCGCTAGTGTGAGTCAATGAAGCTCTACCATATCTGGTTGATTAGCAGTTTGTCTTTTCTAACTGTACGATCGCTAGTATGAGTCAATGAAGCTCTACCATATCTGGTTGATTAGCAGTTTGTCTTTTCTAACTGTACGATCGCTAGTGTGAGTCAATGAAGCTCTACCATATCTGGTTGATTAGCAGTTTGTCTTTTCTAACTGTACGATCGCTAGTATGAGTCAATGAAGCTCTACCATATCTGGTTGATTAGCAGTTTGTCTTTTCTAACTGTACGATGGCTAGTGTGAGTCAATGAAGCTCTACCATATCTGGTTGATTAGATCAGCAGTTTGTCTTTTCTAACTGTACGATCGCTAGTGTGAGTCAATGAAGCTCTACCATATCTGGTTGATTAGCAGTTTGTCTTTTCTAACTGTACGATCACTAGTGTGAATCAATGAAGCTCTACCATATCTGGTTGATTAGCAGTTTGTCTTTTCTAACTGTACGATCGCTAGTTTGAGTCAATGAAGCTCTACCATATCTGGTTGATTAGCAGTTTGTCTTTTCTAACTGTACGATCGCTAGTGTGAGTCAATGAAGCTCTACCATATCTGGTTGATTAGCAGTTTGTCTTTTCTAACTGTACGATCGCTAGTGTGAGTCAATGAAGCTCTACCATATCTGGTTGATTAGCAATTTGTCTTTTCTAACTGTACGATCGCTAGTGTGAGTCAATGAAGCTCTACCATATCTGGTTGATTAGCAGTTTGTGTTTTCTAACTGTACGATCGCTAGTGTGAGTCAATGAAGCTCTACCATATCTGGTTGATTAGCAGTTTGTCTTTTCTAACTGTACGATCGCTAGTGTGAGTCAACGAACCTCTACCATATCTGGTTGATTAGCAGTTTGTCTTTTCTAACTGTACGATCGCTAGTATGAGTCAATGAAGCTCTACCATATCTGGTTGATTAGCAGTTTGTCTTTTCTAACTGTACGATCGCTAGTGAGAGTCAATGAAGCTCTACCATATCTGGTTGATTAGCAGTTTGTCTTTTCTAACTGTACGATCGCTAGTGGGAGTCAATGAAGCTCTACCATATCTGGTTGATTAGCAGTTTGTCTTTCCTAACTGTACGATCGCTAGTATGAGTCAATGAAGCTCTACCATATCTGGTTGATTAGCAGTTTGTCTTTTCTAACTGTACGATCGCTAGTCTGAATCAATGAAGCTCTACCATATCTGGTTGATTAGCAGTTTGTCTTTTCTAACTGTACGATCGCTAGTCTGAATCAATGAAGCTCTACCATATCTGGTTGATTAGCAGTTTGTCTTTTCTAACTGTACGATCGCTAGTGTGAGTCAATGAAGCTCTACCATATCTGGTTGATTAGATCAGCAGTTTGTCTTTTCTAACTGTACGATCGCTAGTGTGAGTCAATGAAGCTTTACCATATCTGGTTGATTAGCAGTTTGTCTTTTCTAACTGTACGATCGCTAGTATGAGTCAATGAAGCTCTACCATATCTGGTTGATTAGCAGTTTGTCTTTTCTAACTGTACGATCGCTAGTTTGAGTCAATGAAGCTCTACCATATCTGGTTGATTAGCAGTTTGTCTTTTCTAACTGTACGATCGCTAGTGTGAGTCAATGAAGCTCTACCATATCTGGTTGATTAGCAGTTTGTCTTTTCTAACTGTACGATCGCTAGTGTGAGTCAATGAAGCTCTACCATATCTGGTTGATTAGCAGTTTGTCTTTTCTAACTGTACGATCGCTAGTGTGAGTCAATGAAGCTCTACCATATCTGGTTGATTAGCAGTTTGTCTTTTCTAACTGTACGATCGCTAGTGTGAGTCAACGAACCTCTACCATATCTGGTTGATTAGCAGTTTGTCTTTTCTAACTGTATGATCGCTAGTATGAGTCAATGAAGCTCTACCATATCTGGTTGATTAGCAGTTTGTCTTTTCTAACTGTACGATCGCTAGTGTGAGTCAATGAAGCTCTACCATATCTGGTTGATTAGCAGTTTGTCTTTTCTAACTGTACGATCGCTAGTGTGAGTCAATGAAGCTCTACCATATCTGGTTGATTAGCAGTTTGTATTTTCTAACTCTACGATCGCTAGTGTGAGTCAATGAAGCTCTACCATATCTGGTTGATTAGCAGTTTGTCTTTTCTAACTGTACGATCGCTAGTGTGAGTCAATGAAGCTCTACCATATCTGGTTGATTAGCAGTTTGTCTTTTCTAACTGTACGATCGCTAGTGTGAGTCAATGAAGCTCTACCATATCTGGTCGATTAGATCAGCAGTTTGTCTTTTCTAACTGTACGATCGCTAGTGTGAGTCAATGAAGCTTTACCATATCTGGTTGATTAGCAGTTTGTCTTTTCTAACTGTACGATCGCTAGTATGAGTCAATGAAGCTCTACCATATCTGGTTGATTAGCAGTTTGTCTTTTCTAACTGTACGATCGCTAGTGTGAGTCAATGAAGCTCTACCATATCTGGTTGATTAGCAGTTTGTCTTTTCTAACTGTACGATCGCTAGTGTGAGTCAATGAAGCTCTACCATATCTGGTTGATTAGCAGTTTGTCTTTTCTAACTGAACGATCGCTAGTGTGAGTCAATGAAGCTCTACCATATCTGGTTGATTAGCAGTTTGTCTTTTCTAACTGTACGATCGCTAGTGTGAGTCAATGAAGCTCTACCATATCTGGTTGATTAGCAGTTTGTCTTTTCTAACTGTACGATCGCTAGTGTGAGTCAACGAACCTCTACCATATCTGGTTGATTAGCAGTTTGTCTTTTCTAACTGTACGATCGCTAGTATGAGTCAATGAAGGTCTACCATATCTGGTTGATTAGCAGTTTGTCTTTTCTAACTGTACGATCGCTAGTGAGAGTCAATGAAGCTCTACCATATCTGGTTGATTAGCAGTTTGTCTTTTCTAACTGTACGATCGCTAGTGGGAGTCAATGAAGCTCTACCATATCTGGTTGATTAGCAGTTTGTCTTTCCTAACTGTACGATCGCTAGTATGAGTCAATGAAGCTCTACCATATCTGGTTGATTAGCAGTTTGTCTTTTCTAACTGTACGATCGCTAGTCTGAATCAATGAAGCTCTACCATATCTGGTTGATTAGCAGTTTGTCTTTTCTAACTGTACGATCGCTAGTCTGAATCAATGAAGCTCTACCATATCTGGTTGATTAGCAGTTTGTCTTTTCTAACTGTACGATCGCTAGTGTGAGTCAATGAAGCTCTACCATATCTGGTTGATTAGATCAGCAGTTTGTCTTTTCTAACTGTACGATCGCTAGTGTGAGTCAATGAAGCTTTACCATATCTGGTTGATTAGCAGTTTGTCTTTTCTAACTGTACGATCGCTAGTATGAGTCAATGAAGCTCTACCATATCTGGTTGATTAGCAGTTTGTCTTTTCTAACTGTACGATCGCTAGTGTGAGTCAATGAAGCTCTACCATATCTGGTTGATTAGCAGTTTGTCTTTTCTAACTGTACGATCGCTAGTGTGAGTCAATGAAGCTCTACCATATCTGGTTGATTAGCAGTTTGTCTTTTCTAACTGTACGATCGCTAGTGTGAGTCAATGAAGCTCTACCATATCTGGTTGATTAGCAGTTTGTCTTTTCTAACTGTACGATCGCTAGTGTGAGTCAATGAAGCTCTACCATATCTGGTTGATTAGCAGTTTGTCTTTTCTAACTGTACGATCGCTAGTGTGAGTCAACGAACCTCTACCATATCTGGTTGATTAGCAGTTTGTCTTTTCTAACTGTATGATCGCTAGTATGAGTCAATGAAGCTCTACCATATCTGGTTGATTAGCAGTTTGTCTTTTCTAACTGTACGATCGCTAGTGTGAGTCAATGAAGCTCTACCATATCTGGTTGATTAGCAGTTTGTCTTTTCTAACTGTACGATCGCTAGTGTGAGTCAATGAAGCTCTACCATATCTGGTTGATTAGCAGTTTGTATTTTCTAACTCTACGATCGCTAGTGTGAGTCAATGAAGCTCTACCATATCTGGTTGATTAGCAGTTTGTCTTTTCTAACTGTACGATCGCTAGTGTGAGTCAATGAAGCTCTACCATATCTGGTTGATTAGCAGTTTGTCTTTTCTAACTGTACGATCGCTAGTGTGAGTCAATGAAGCTCTACCATATCTGGTCGATTAGATCAGCAGTTTGTCTTTTCTAACTGTACGATCGCTAGTGTGAGTCAATGAAGCTTTACCATATCTGGTTGATTAGCAGTTTGTCTTTTCTAACTGTACGATCGCTAGTATGAGTCAATGAAGCTCTACCATATCTGGTTGATTAGCAGTTTGTCTTTTCTAACTGTACGATCGCTAGTGTGAGTCAATGAAGCTCTACCATATCTGGTTGATTAGCAGTTTGTCTTTTCTAACTGTACGATCGCTAGTGTGAGTCAATGAAGCTCTACCATATCTGGTTGATTAGCAGTTTGTCTTTTCTAACTGTACGATCGCTAGTGTGAGTCAATGAAGCTCTACCATATCTGGTTGATTAGCAGTTTGTCTTTTCTAACTGTACGATCGCTAGTGTGAGTCAATGAAGCTCTACCATATCTGGTTGATTAGCAGTTTGTCTTTTCTAACTGTACGATCGCTAGTGTGAGTCAACGAACCTCTACCATATCTGGTTGATTAGCAGTTTGTCTTTTCTAACTGTATGATCGCTAGTATGAGTCAATGAAGCTCTACCATATCTGGTTGATTAGCAGTTTGTCTTTTCTAACTGTACGATCGCTAGTGTGAGTCAATGAAGCTCTACCATATCTGGTTGATTAGCAGATTGTCTTTTCTAACTGTACGATCGCTAGTGTGAGTCAATGAAGCTCTACCATATCTGGTTGATTAGCAGTTTGTATTTTCTAACTCTACGATCGCTAGTGTGAGTCAATGAAGCTCTACCATATCTGGTTGATTAGCAGTTTGTCTTTTCTAACTGTACGATCGCTAGTGTGAGTCAATGAAGCTCTACCATATCTGGTTGATTAGCAGTTTGTCTTTTCTAACTGTACGATCGCTAGTGTGAGTCAATGAAGCTCTACCATATCTGGTTGATTAGATCAGCAGTTTGTCTTTTCTAACTGTACGATCGCTAGTGTGTGTCAATGAAGCTCTACCATATCTGGTTGATTAGATCAGCAGTTTGTCTTTTCTAACTGTACGATCGCTAGTATGAGTCAATGAAGCTCTACCATATCTGGTTGATTAGATCAGCAGTTTGTCTTTTCTAACTGTACGATCGCTAGTATGAGTCAATGAAGCTCTACCATATCTGGTCGATTAGCAGTTTGTCTTTTCTAACTGTACGATCGCTAGAATGAGTCAATGAAGCTCTACCATATCTGGTTGATTAGCAGTTTGTCTTTTCTAACTGTACGATCGCTAGTATGAGTCAATGAAACTCTACCATATCTGGTTGATTAGCAGTTTGCCTTTTCTAACTGTACGATCGCTAGTGTGAGTCAATGAAGCTCGACAATATCTGGTTGATTAGCAGTTTGTCTTTTCTAACTGTACGATCGCTAGTGTGAGTCAATGAAGCTCTACCATATCTGGTTGATTAGCAGTTTGTCTTTTCTAACTGTACGATCGCTAGCGTGAGTCAATGAAGCTCTACCATATCTGGTTGATTAGCAGTTTGTCTTTTCTAACTATACGATCGCTAGTATGAGTCAATGAAGCTCTACCATATCTGGTTGATTAGCAGTTTGCCTTTTCTAACTGTACGATCGCTAGTGTGAGTCAATGAAGCTCTACCATATCTGGCCGATTAGATCAGCAGTTTGTCTTTTCTAACTGTACGATCGCTAGTGTGAGTCAATGAAGCTCCACCATATCTGGTTGATTAGCAATTTGTCTTTTCTAACTGTACGATCGCTAGTGTGAGTCAATGAAGCTCTACAATATCTGGTTGATTAGCAGTTTGCCTTTTCTAACTGTACGATCGCTAGTGTGAGTCAATGAAGCTCTACCATATCTGGTTGATTAGCAGTTTGTCTTTTCTAACTGTACGATCGCTAGTGTGAGTCAATGAAGCTCTACCATATCTGGTTGATTAGCAGTTTGTCTTTTCTAACTGTACGATCGCTAGCGTGAGTCAATGAAGCTCTACCATATCTGGTTGATTAGCAGTTTGTCTTTTCTAACTGTACGATCGCTAGTGTGAGTCAATGAGGCTCTACCATATCTGGTTGATTAGCAGTTTGTCTTTTCTAACTGTACGATCGCTAGTATGAGTCAATGAAGCTCTACCATATCTGGTTGATTAGCAGTTTGTCTTTTCTAACTGTACGATCGCTAGTGTGAGTCAATGAAGCTCTACCATGTCTGGTTGATTAGCAGTTTGTCTTTTCTAACTGTACGATCGCTAGTGTGAGTCAATGAAGCTCTACCATATCTGGTTGATTAGCAGTTTGTCTTTTCTAACTGTACGATCGCTAGTGTGAATCAATGAAGCTCTACCATATCTGGTTGATTAGCAGTTTGTCTTTTCTAACTGTACGATCGCTAGTATGAGTCAATGAAGCCCTACCATATCTGGTTGATTAGCAGTTTGTCTTTTCTAACTGTACGATCGCTAGTGTGAGTCAATGAAGCTCTACCATATCTGGTTGATTAGCAGTTTGTCTTTTCTAACTGTACGATCGCTAGTGTGAGTCAATGAAGCTCTACCATATCTGGTTGATTAGCAGTTTGTCTTTTCTAACTGTACGATCGCTAGTATGAGTCAATGAAGCTCTACCATATCTGGTTGATTAGCAGTTTGTCTTTTCTAACTGTACGATGGCTAGTGTGAGTCAATGAAGCTCTACCATATCTGGTTGATTAGATCAGCAGTTTGTCTTTTCTAACTGTACGATCGCTAGTGTGAGTCAATGAAGCTCTACCATATCTGGTTGATTAGCAGTTTGTCTTTTCTAACTGTACGATCGCTAGTGTGAATCAATGAAGCTCTACCATATCTGGTTGATTAGCAGTTTGTCTTTTCTAACTGTACGATCGCTAGTTTGAGTCAATGAAGCTCTACCATATCTGGTTGATTAGCAGTTTGTCTTTTCTAACTGTACGATCGCTAGTGTGAGTCAATGAAGCTCTACCATATCTGGTTGATTAGCAGTTTGTCTTTTCTAACTGTACGATCGCTAGTGTGAGTCAATGAAGCTCTACCATATCTGGTTGATTAGCAATTTGTCTTTTCTAACTGTACGATCGCTAGTGTGAGTCAATGAAGCTCTACCATATCTGGTTGATTAGCAGTTTGTGTTTTCTAACTGTACGATCGCTAGTGTGAGTCAATGAAGCTCTACCATATCTGGTTGATTAGCAGTTTGTCTTTTCTAACTGTACGATCGCTAGTGTGAGTCAACGAACCTCTACCATATCTGGTTGATTAGCAGTTTGTCTTTTCTAACTGTACGATCGCTAGTATGAGTCAATGAAACTCTACCATATCTGGTCTATTAGCAGTTTGTCTTTTCTAACTGTACGATCGCTAGTGAGAGTCAATGAAGCTCTACCATATCTGGTTGATTAGCAGTTTGTCTTTTCTAACTGTACGATCGCTAGTGGGAGTCAGTGAAGCTCTACCATATCTGGTTGATTAGCAGTTTGTCTTTCCTAACTGTACGATCGCTAGTATGAGTCAATGAAGCTCTACCATATCTGGTTGATTAGCAGTTTGTCTTTTCTAACTGTACGATCGCTAGTCTGAATCAATGAAGCTCTACCATATCTGGTTGATTAGCAGTTTGTCTTTTCTAACTGTACGATCGCTAGTCTGAATCAATGAAGTTCTACCATATCTGGTTGATTAGCAGTTTGTCTTTTCTAACTGTACGATCGCTAGTGTGAGTCAATGAAGCTCTACCATATCTGGTTGATTAGATCAGCAGTTTGTCTTTTCTAACTGTACGATCGCTAGTGTGAGTCAATGAAGCTTTACCATATCTGGTTGATTAGCAGTTTGTCTTTTCTAACTGTACGATCGCTAGTATGAGTCAATGAAGCTCTACCATATCTGGTTGATTAGCAGTTTGTCTTTTCTAACTGTACGATCGCTAGTGTGAGTCAATGAAGCTCTACCATATCTGGTTGATTAGCAGTTTGTCTTTTCTAACTGTACGATCGCTAGTGTGAGTCAATGAAGCTCTACCATATCTGGTTGATTAGCAGTTTGTCTTTTCTAACTGTACGATCGCTAGTGTGAGTCAATGAAGCTCTACCATATCTGGTTGATTAGCAGTTTGTCTTTTCTAACTGTACGATCGCTAGTGTGAGTCAATGAAGCTCTACCATATCTGGTTGATTAGCAGTTTGTATTTTCTAACTCTACGATCGCTAGTGTGAGTCAATGAAGCTCTACCATATCTGGTTGATTAGCAGTTTGTCTTTTCTAACTGTACGATCGCTAGTGTGAGTCAATGAAGCTCTACCATATCTGGTTGATTAGCAGTTTGTCTTTTCTAACTGTACGATCGCTAGTGTGAGTCAATGAAGCTCTACCATATCTGGTCGATTAGATCAGCAGTTTGTCTTTTCTAACTGTACGATCGCTAGTGTGAGTCAATGAAGCTCTACCATATCTGGTTGATTAGATCAGCAGTTTGTCTTTTCTAACTTTACGATCGCTAGTATGAGTCAATGAAGCTCTACCATATCTGGTTGATTAGATCAGCAGTTTGTCTTTTCTAACTGTACGATCGCTAGTATGAGTCAATGAAGCTCTACCATATCTGGTCGATTAGCAGTTTGTCTTTTCTAACTGTACGATCGCTAGAATGAGTCAATGAAGCTCTACCATATCTGGTTGATTAGCAGTTTGTCTTTTCTAACTGTACGATCGCTAGTATGAGTCAATGAAACTCTACCATATCTGGTTGATTAGCAGTTTGCCTTTTCTAACTGTACGATCGCTAGTGTGAGTCAATGAAGCTCGACAATATCTGGTTGATTAGCAGTTTGTCTTTTCTAACTGTACGATCGCTAGTGTGAGTCAATGAAGCTCTACAATATCTGGTTCATTAGCAGTTTGTCTTTTCTAACTGTACGATCGCTAGTATGAGTCAATGAAGCTCTACCATATCTGGTTGATTAGCAGTTTGTCTTTTCTAACTGTACGATCGCTAGTGTGAGTCAATGAAGCTCTACCATATCTGGTTGATTAGCAGTTTGTCTTTTCTAACTGTACGATCGCTAGTGTGAGTCAATGAAGCTCTACCATATCTGGTTGATTAGCAGTTTGTCTTTTCTAACTGTACGATCGCTAGCGTGAGTCAATGAAGCTCTACCATATCTGGTTGATTAGCAGTTTGTCTTTTCTAACTATACGATCGCTAGTATGAGTCAATGAAGCTCTACCATATCTGGTTGATTAGCAGTTTGCCTTTTCTAACTGTACGATCGCTAGTGTGAGTCAATGAAGCTCTACCATATCTGGCCGATTAGATCAGCAGTTTGTCTTTTCTAAATGTACGATCGCTAGTGTGAGTCAATGAAGCTCCACCATATCTGGTTGATTAGCAATTTGTCTTTTCTAACTGTACGATCGCTAGTGTGAGTCAATGAATCTCTACAATATCTGGTTGATTAGCAGTTTGCCTTTTCTAACTGTACGATCGCTAGTATGAGTCAATGAAGCTCTACCATATCTGGTTGATTAGCAGTTTGTCTTTTCTAACTGTACGATCGCTAGTGTGAGTCAATGAAGCTCTACCATATCTGGTTGATTAGCAGTTTGTCTTTTCTAACTGTACGATCGCTAGTGTGAGTCAATGAAGCTCTACCATATCTGGTTGATTAGCAGTTTGTCTTTTCTAACTGTACGATCGCTAGCGTGAGTCAATGAAGCTCTACCATATCTGGTTGATTAGCAGTTTGTCTTTTCTAACTGTACGATCGCTAGTGTGAGTCAATGAGGCTCTACCATATCTGGTTGATTAGCAGTTTGTCTTTTCTAACTGTACGATCGCTAGTATGAGTCAATGAAGCTCTACCATATCTGGTTGATTAGCAGTTTGTCTTTTCTAACTGTACGATCGCTAGTGTGAGTCAATGAAGCTCTACCATGTCTGGTTGATTAGCAGTTTGTCTTTTCTAACTGTACGATCGCTAGTGTGAGTCAATGAAGCTCTACCATATCTGGTTGATTAGCAGTTTGTCTTTTCTAACTGTACGATCGCTAGTGTGAATCAATGAAGCTCTACCATATCTGGTTGATTAGCAGTTTGTCTCTTCTAACTGTACGATCGCTAGTATGAGTCAATGAAGCTCTACCATATCTGGTTGATTAGCAGTTTGTCTTTTCTAACTGTACGATCGCTAGTGTGAGTCAATGAAGCTCTACCATGTCTGGTTGATTAGCAGTTTGTCTTTTCTAACTGTACGATCGCTAGTGTGAGTCAATGAAGCTCTACCATATCTGGTTGATTAGCAGTTTGTCTTTTCTAACTGTACGATCGCTAGTATGAGTCAATGAAGCTCTACCATATCTGGTTGATTAGCAGTTTGTCTTTTCTAACTGTACGATGGCTAGTGTGAGTCAATGAAGCTCTACCATATCTGGTTGATTAGATCAGCAGTTTGTCTTTTCTAACTGTACGATCGCTAGTGTGAGTCAATGAAGCTCTACCATATCTGGTTGATTAGCAGTTTGTCTTTTCTAACTGTACGATCGCTAGTGTGAATCAATGAAGCTCTACCATATCTGGTTGATTAGCAGTTTGTCTTTTCTAACTGTACGATCGCTAGTTTGAGTCAATGAAGCTCTACCATATCTGGTTGATTAGCAGTTTGTCTTTTCTAACTGTACGATCGCTAGTGTGAGTCAATGAAGCTCTACCATATCTGGTTGATTAGCAGTTTGTCTTTTCTAACTGTACGATCGCTAGTGTGAGTCAATGAAGCTCTACCATATCTGGTTGATTAGCAATTTGTCTTTTCTAACTGTACGATCGCTAGTGTGAGTCAATGAAGCTCTACCATATCTGGTTGATTAGCAGTTTGTGTTTTCTAACTGTACGATCGCTAGTGTGAGTCAATGAAGCTCTACCATATCTGGTTGATTAGCAGTTTGTCTTTTCTAACTGTACGATCGCTAGTGTGAGTCAACGAACCTCTACCATATCTGGTTGATTAGCAGTTTGTCTTTTCTAACTGTACGATCGCTAGTATGAGTCAATGAAGCTCTACCATATCTGGTTGATTAGCAGTTTGTCTTTTCTAACTGTACGATCGCTAGTGAGAGTCAATGAAGCTCTACCATATCTGGTTGATTAGCAGTTTGTCTTTTCTAACTGTACGATCGCTAGTGGGAGTCAATGAAGCTCTACCATATCTGGTTGATTAGCAGTTTGTCTTTCCTAACTGTACGATCGCTAGTATGAGTCAATGAAGCTCTACCATATCTGGTTGATTAGCAGTTTGTCTTTTCTAACTGTACGATCGCTAGTCTGAATCAATGAAGCTCTACCATATCTGGTTGATTAGCAGTTTGTCTTTTCTAACTGTACGATCGCTAGTCTGAATCAATGAAGCTCTACCATATCTGGTTGATTAGCAGTTTGTCTTTTCTAACTGTACGATCGCTAGTGTGAGTCAATGAAGCTCTACCATATCTGGTTGATTAGATCAGCAGTTTGTCTTTTCTAACTGTACGATCGCTAGTGTGAGTCAATGAAGCTTTACCATATCTGGTTGATTAGCAGTTTGTCTTTTCTAACTGTACGATCGCTAGTATGAGTCAATGAAGCTCTACCATATCTGGTTGATTAGCAGTTTGTCTTTTCTAACTGTACGATCGCTAGTGTGAGTCAATGAAGCTCTACCATATCTGGTTGATTAGCAGTTTGTCTTTTCTAACTGTACGATCGCTAGTGTGAGTCAATGAAGCTCTACCATATCTGGTTGATTAGCAGTTTGTCTTTTCTAACTGTACGATCGCTAGTGTGAGTCAATGAAGCTCTACCATATCTGGTTGATTAGCAGTTTGTCTTTTCTAACTGTACGATCGCTAGTGTGAGTCAATGAAGCTCTACCATATCTGGTTGATTAGCAGTTTGTATTTTCTAACTCTACGATCGCTAGTGTGAGTAAATGAAGCTCTACCATATCTGGTTGATTAGCAGTTTGTCTTTTCTAACTGTACGATCGCTAGTGTGAGTCAATGAAGCTCTACCATATCTGGTTGATTAGCAGTTTGTCTTTTCTAACTGTACGATCGCTAGTGTGAGTCAATGAAGCTCTACCATATCTGGTCGATTAGATCAGCAGTTTGTCTTTTCTAACTGTACGATCGCTAGTGTGAGTCAATGAAGCTCTACCATATCTGGTTGATTAGATCAGCAGTTTGTCTTTTCTAACTGTACGATCGCTAGTATGAGTCAATGAAGCTCTACCATATCTGGTTGATTAGATCAGCAGTTTGTCTTTTCTAACTGTACGATCGCTAGTATGAGTCAATGTAGCTCTACCATATCTGGTCGATTAGCAGTTTGTCTTTTCTAACTGTACGATCGCTAGAATGAGTCAATGAAGCTCTACCATATCTGGTTGATTAGCAGTTTGTCTTTTCTAACTGTACGATCGCTAGTATGAGTCAATGAAACTCTACCATATCTGGTTGATTAGCAGTTTGCCTTTTCTAACTGTACGATCGCTAGTGTGAGTCAATGAAGCTCGACAATATCTGGTTGATTAGCAGTTTGTCTTTTCTAACTGTACGATCGCTAGTGTGAGTCAATGAAGCTCTACAATATCTGGTTGATTAGCAGTTTGTCTTTTCTAACTGTACGATCGCTAGTATGAGTCAATGAAGCTCTACCATATCTGGTTGATTAGCAGTTTGTCTTTTCTAACTGTACGATCGCTAGTGTGAGTCAATGAAGCCCTACCATATCTGGTTGATTAGCAGTTTGTCTTTTCTAACTGTACGATCGCTAGTGTGAGTCAATGAAGCTCTACCATATCTGGTTGATTAGCAGTTTGTCTTTTCTAACTGTACGATCGCTAGCGTGAGTCAATGAAGCTCTACCATATCTGGTTGATTAGCAGTTTGTCTTTTCTAACTATACGATCGCTAGTATGAGTCAATGAAGCTCTACCATATCTGGTTGATTAGCAGTTTGCCTTTTCTAACTGTACGATCGCTAGTGTGAGTCAATGAAGCTCTACCATATCTGGCCGATTAGATCAGCAGTTTGTATTTTCTAACTGTACGATCGCTAGTGTGAGTCAATGAAGCTCCACCATATCTGGTTGATTAGCAATTTGTCTTTTCTAACTGTACGATCGCTAGTGTGAGTCAATGAAGCTCTACAATATCTGGTTGATTAGCAGTTTGCCTTTTCTAACTGTACGATCGCTAGTATGAGTCAATGAAGCTCTACCATATCTGGTTGATTAGCAGTTTGTCTTTTCTAACTGTACGATCGCTAGTGTGAGTCAATGAAGCTCTACCATATCTGGTTGATTAGCAGTTTGTCTTTTCTAACTGTACGATCGCTAGTGTGAGTCAATGAAGCTCTACCATATCTGGTTGATTAGCAGTTTGTCTTTTCTAACTGTACGATCGCTAGCGTGAGTCAATGAAGCTCTACCATATCTGGTTGATTAGCAGTTTGTCTTTTCTAACTGTACGATCGCTAGTGTGAGTCAATGAGGCTCTACCATATCTGGTTGATTAGCAGTTTGTCTTTTCTAACTGTACGATCGCTAGTATGAGTCAATGAAGCTCTACCATATCTGGTTGATTAGCAGTTTGTCTTTTCTAACTGTACGATCGCTAGTGTGAGTCAATGAAGCTCTACCATGTCTGGTTGATTAGCAGTTTGTCTTTTCTAACTGTACGATCGCTAGTGTGAGTCAATGAAGCTCTACCATATCTGGTTGATTAGCAGTTTGTCTTTTCTAACTGTACGATCGCTAGTGTGAATCAATGAAGCTCTACCATATCTGGTTGATTAGCAGTTTGTCTTTTCTAACTGTACGATCGCTAGTATGAGTCAATGAAGCCCTACCATATCTGGTTGATTAGCAGTTTGTCTTTTCTAACTGTACGATCGCTAGTGTGAGTCAATGAAGCTCTACCATATCTGGTTGATTAGCAGTTTGTCTTTTCTAACTGTACGATCGCTAGTGTGAGTCAACGAACCTCTACCATATCTGGTTGATTAGCAGTTTGTCTTTTCTAACTGTACGATCGCTAGTATGAGTCAATGAAGCTCTACCATATCTGGTTGATTAGCAGTTTGTCTTTTCTAACTGTACGATCGCTAGTGAGAGTCAATGAAGCTCTACCATATCTGGTTGATTAGCAGTTTGTCTTTTCTAACTGTACGATCGCTAGTGTGAGTCAATGAAGCTCTACCATATCTGGTTGATTAGCAGTTTGTCTTTCCTAACTGTACGATCGCTAGTATGAGTCAATGAAGCTCTACCATATCTGGTTGATTAGCAGTTTGTCTTTTCTAACTGTACGATCGCTAGTCTGAATCAATGAAGCTCTACCATATCTGGTTGATTAGCAGTTTGTCTTTTCTAACTGTACGATCGCTAGTGTGAGTCAATGAAGCTCTACCATATCTGGTTGATTAGCAGTTTGTCTTTTCTAACTGTACGATCGCTAGTGTGAGTCAATGAAGCTCTACCATATCTGGTTGATTAGCAGTTTGTCTTTTCTAACTGTACGATCGCTAGTATGAGTCAATGAAGCTCTACCATATCTGGTTGATTAGCAGTTTGTCTTTTCTAACTGTACGATCGCTAGTGTGAGTCAATGAAGCTCTACCATATCTGGTTGATTAGCAGTTTGTCTTTTCTAACTGTACGATCGCTAGTGTGAGTCAATGAAGCTCTACCATATCTGGTTGATTAGCAGTTTGTCTTTTCTAACTGTACGATCGCTAGTGTGAGTCAATGAAGCTCTACCATATCTGGTTGATTAGCAGTTTGTCTTTTCTAACTGTACGATCGCTAGTGTGAGTCAATGAAGCTCTACCATATCTGGTTGATTAGCAGTTTGTCTTTTCTAACTGTACGATCGCTAGTGTGAGTCAACGAACCTCTACCATATCTGGTTGATTAGCAGTTTGTCTTTTCTAACTGTACGATCGCTAGTATGAGTCAATGAAGCTCTACCATATCTGGTTGATTAGCAGTTTGTCTTTTCTAACTCTACGATCGCTAGTGTGAGTCAATGAAGCTCTACCATATCTGGTTGATTAGCAGTTTGTCTTTTCTAACTGTACGACCGCTAGTGTGAGTCAATGAAGCTCTACCATATCTGGTTGATTAGATCAGCAGTTTGTCTTTTCTAACTCTACGATCGCTAGTGTGAGTCAATGAAGCTCTACCATATCTGGTTGATTAGCAGTTTGTCTTTTCTAACTGTACGATCGCTAGTGTGAGTCAATGAAGATCTACCATATCTGGTTGATTAGCAGTTTGTCTTTTCTAACTGTACGATCGCTAGTGTGAGTCAATGTAGCTCTACCATATCTGGTCGATTAGATCAGCAGTTTGTCTTTTCTAACTGTACGATCGCTAGTGTGAGTCAATGAAGTTCTACCATATCTGGTTGATTAGATCAGCAGTTTGTCTTTTCTAACTGTACGATCGCTAGTATGAGTCAATGAAGCTCTACCATATCTGGTTGATTAGATCAGCAGTTTGTCTTTTCTAACTGTACGATCGCTAGTATGAGTCAATGAAGCTCTACCATATCTGATCGATTAGCAGTTTGTCTTTTCTAACTGTACGATCGCTAGTATGAGTCAATGAAGCTCTACCATATCTGGTTGATTAGCAGTTTGTCTTTTCTAACTGTACGATCGCTAGTATGAGTCAATGAAGCTCTACCATATCTGGTTGATTAGCAGTTTGCCTTTTCTAACTGTACGATCGCTAGTGTGAGTCAATGAAGCTCGACAATATCTGGTTGATTAGCAGTTTGTCTTTTCTAACTGTACGATCGCTGGTGTGAGTCAATGAAGCTCTACAATATCTGGTTGATTAGCCGTTTGTCTTTTCTAACTGTACGATCGCTAGTGTGAGTCAATGAAGCTCTACCATATCTGGTTGATTAGCAGTTTGTCTTTTCTAACTGTACGATCGCTAGTGTGAGTCAATGAAGCTCTACCATATCTGGTTGATTAGCAGTTTGTCTTTTCTAACTGTACGATCGCTAGCGTGAGTCAATGAAGCTCTACCATATCTGGTTGATTAGCAGTTTGTCTTTTCTAACTATACGATCGCTAGTATGAGTCAATGAAGCTCTACCATATCTGGTTGATTAGCAGTTTGCCTTTTCTAACTGTACGATCGCTAGTGTGAGTAAATGAAGCTCTACCATATCTGGCCGATTAGATCAGCAGTTTGTCTTTTCTAACTGTACGATCGCTAGTGTGAGTCAATGAAGCTCCACCATATCTGGTTGATTAGCAATTTGTCTTTTCTAACTGTACGATCGCTAGTGTGAGTCAATGAAGCTCTACAATATCTGGTTGATTAGCAGTTTGCCTTTTCTAACTGTACGATCGCTAGTATGAGTCAATGAAGCTCTACCATATCTGGTTGATTAGCAGTTTGTCTTTTCTAACTGTACGATCGCTAGTGTGAGTCAATGAAGCTCTACCATATCTGGTTGATTAGCAGTTTGTCTTTTCTAACTGTACGATCGCTAGTGTGAGTCAATGAAGCTCTACCATATCTGGTTGATTAGCAGTTTGTCTTTTTAACTGTACGATCGCTAGCGTGAGTCAATGAAGCTCTACTATATCTGGTTGATTAGCAGTTTGTCTTTTCTAACTGTACGATCGCTAGTGTGAGTCAATGAGGCTCTACCATATCTGGTTGATTAGCAGTTTGTCTTTTCTAACTGTACGATCGCTAGTATGAGTCAATGAAGCTCTACCATATCTGGTTGATTAGCAGTTTGTCTTTTCTAACTGTACGATCGCTAGTGTGAGTCAATGAAGCTCTACCATGTCTGGTTGATTAGCAGTTTGTCTTTTCTAACTGTACGATCGCTATTGTGAGTCAATGAAGCTCTACCATATCTGGTTGATTAGCAGTTTGTCTTTTCTAACTGTACGATCGCTAGTGTGAGTCAATGAAGCTCTACCATATCTGGTTGATTAGCAGTTTGTCTTTTCTAACTGTTCGATCGCTAGTGTGAGTCAATGAAGCTCTACAATATCTGGTTGATTAGCAGTTTGTCTTTTCTAAATGTACGATCGCTAGTATGAGTCAATGAAGCTCTACCATATCTGGTTGATTAGCAGTTTGTCTTTTCTAACTGTACGATCGCTAGTATGAGTCAATGAAGCTCTACCATATCTGGTTGATTAGCAGTTTGTCTTTTCTAACTGTACGATCGCAAGTGTGAGTCAATGAAGCTCTACAATATCTGGTTGATTAGCAGTTTGTCTTTTCTAACTGTACGATCAATAGTATGAGTCAATGAAGCTCTACCATATCTGGTTGAATAGCAGTTTGTCTTTTCTAACTATACGATCGCTAGTATGAGTCAATGAAGCTCTACCATATCTGGTCGATTAGATCAGCAGTTTGTCTTTTCTAACTGTACGATCGCTAGTGTGAGTCAATGAAGCTCCACCATATCTGGTTGATTAGCAGTTTGTCTTTTCTAACTGTACGATCGCTAGTGTGAGTCAATGAAGCTCTACCATATCTGGTTGATTAGCAGTTTGTCTTTTCTAACTGTACGATCGCTAGTGTGAGTCAATGAAGCTCTACCATATCTGGTTGATTAGCAGTTTGTCTTTTCTAACTGTACGATCGCTAGTGTGAGTCAATGAAGCTCTACCATATCTGGTTGATTAGCAGTTTGTCTTTTCTAACTGTACGATCGCTAGTGTGAGTCAATGAAGCTCTACCATATCTGGTTGATTAGCAGTTTGTCTTTTCTAACTGTACGATCGCTAGTGTGAGTCAACGAACCTCTACCATATCTGGTTGATTAGCAGTTTGTCTTTTCTAACTGTACGATCGCTAGTATGAGTCAATGAAGCTCTACCATATCTGGTTGATTAGCAGTTTGTCTTTTCTAACTGTACGATCGCTAGTGTGAGTCAATGAAGCTCTACCATATCTGGTTGATTAGCAGTTTGTCTTTTCTAACTGTACGACCGCTAGTGTGAGTCAATGAAGCTCTACCATATCTGGCTGATTAGCAGTTTGTCTTTTCTAACTCTACGATCGCTAGTGTGAGTCAATGAAGCTCTACCATATCTGGTTGAATAGCAGTTTGTCTTTTCTAACTGTACGATCGCTAGTGTGAGTCAATGAAGCTCTACCATATCTGGTTGATTAGCAGTTTGTCTTTTCTAACTGTACGATCGCTAGTGTGAGTCAATGAAGCTCTACCATATCTGGTCGATTAGATCAGCAGTTTGTCTTTTCTAACTGTACGATCGCTAGTGTGAGTCAATGAAGCTCTACCATATCTGGTTGATTAGATCAGCAGTTTGTCTTTTCTAACTGTACGATCGCTAGTATGAGTCAATGAAGCTCTACCATATCTGGTTGATTAGATCAGCAGTTTGTCTTTTCTAACTGTACGATCGCTAGTATGAGTCAATGAAGCTCTACCATATCTGGTCGATTAGCAGTTTGTCTTTTCTAACTGTACGATCGCTAGTATGAGTCAATGAAGCTCTACCATATCTGGTTGATTAGCAGTTTGTCTTTTCTAACTGTACGATCGCTAGTATGAGTCAATGAAGCTCTACCATATCTGGTTGATTAGCAGTTTGCCTTTTCTAACTGTACGATCGCTAGTGTGAGTCAATGAAGCTCGACAATATCTGGTTGATTAGCAGTTTGTCTTTTCTAACTGTACGATCGCTAGTGTGAGTCAATGAAGCTCTACAATATCTGGTTGATTAGCAGTTTGTCTTTTCTAACTGTACGATCGCTAGTATGAGTCAATGAAGCTCTACCATATCTGGTTGATTAGCAGTTTGTCTTTTCTAACTGTACGATCGCTAGTGTGAGTCAATGAAGCTCTACCATATCTGGTTGATTAGCAGTTTGTCTTTTCTAACTGTACGATCGCTAGTGTGAGTCAATGAAGCTCTACCATATCTGGTTGATTAGCAGTTTGTCTTTTCTAACTGTACGATCGCTAGCGTGAGTCAATGAAGCTCTACCATATCTGGTTGATTAGCAGTTTGTCTTTTCTAACTATACGATCGCTAGTATGAGTCAATGAAGCTCTACCATATCTGGTTGATTAGCAGTTTGCCTTTTCTAACTGTACGATCGCTAGTGTGAGTCAATGAAGCTCTACCATATCTGGCCGATTAGATCAGCAGTTTGTCTTTTCTAACTGTACGATCGCTAGTGTGAGTCAATGAAGCTCCACCATATCTGGTTGATTAGCAGTTTGTCTTTTCTAACTGTACGATCGCTAGTGAGAGTCAATGAAGCTCTACCATATCTGGTTGATTAGCAGTTTGTCTTTTCTAACTGTACGATCGCTAGTGTGAGTCAATGAAGCTCTACCATATCTGGTTGATTAGCAGTTTGTCTTTCCTAACTGTACGATCGCTAGTATGAGTCAATGAAGCTCTACCATATCTGGTTGATTAGCAGTTTGTCTTTTCTAACTGTACGATCGCTAGTCTGAATCAATGAAGCTCTACCATATCTGGTTGATTAGCAGTTTGTCTTTTCTAACTGTACGATCGCTAGTGTGAGTCAATGAAGCTCTACCATATCTGGTTGATTAGCAGTTTGTCTTTTCTAACTGTACGATCGCTAGTGTGAGTCAATGAAGCTCTACCATATCTGGTTGATTAGCAGTTTGTCTTTTCTAACTGTACGATCGCTAGTATGAGTCAATGAAGCTCTACCATATCTGGTTGATTAGCAGTTTGTCTTTTCTAACTGTACGATCGCTAGTGTGAGTCAATGAAGCTCTACCATATCTGGTTGATTAGCAGTTTGTCTTTTCTAACTGTACGATCGCTAGTGTGAGTCAATGAAGCTCTACCATATCTGGTTGATTAGCAGTTTGTCTTTTCTAACTGTACGATCGCTAGTGTGAGTCAATGAAGCTCTACCATATCTGGTTGATTAGCAGTTTGTCTTTTCTAACTGTACGATCGCTAGTGTGAGTCAATGAAGCTCTACCATATCTGGTTGATTAGCAGTTTGTCTTTTCTAACTGTACGATCGCTAGTGTGAGTCAACGAACCTCTACCATATCTGGTTGATTAGCAGTTTGTCTTTTCTAACTGTACGATCGCTAGTATGAGTCAATGAAGCTCTACCATATCTGGTTGATTAGCAGTTTGTCTTTTCTAACTCTACGATCGCTAGTGTAAGTCAATGAAGCTCTACCATATCTGGTTGATTAGCAGTTTGTCTTTTCTAACTGTACGACCGCTAGTGTGAGTCAATGAAGCTCTACCATATCTGGTTGATTAGATCAGCAGTTTGTCTTTTCTAACTCTACGATCGCTAGTGTGAGTCAATGAAGCTCTACCATATCTGGTTGATTAGCAGTTTGTCTTTTCTAACTGTACGATCGCTAGTGTGAGTCAATGAAGATCTACCATATCTGGTTGATTAGCAGTTTGTCTTTTCTAACTGTACGATCGCTAGTGTGAGTCAATGAAGCTCTACCATATCTGGTCGATTAGATCAGCAGTTTGTCTTTTCTAACTGTACGATCGCTAGTGTGAGTCAATGAAGCTCTACCATATCTGGTTGATTAGATCAGCAGTTTGTCTTTTCTAACTGTACGATCGCTAGTATGAGTCAATGAAGCTCTACCATATCTGGTTGATTAGATCAGCAGTTTGTCTTTTCTAACTGTACGATCGCTAGTATGAGTCAATGAAGCTCTACCATATCTGGTCGATTAGCAGTTTGTCTTTTCTAACTGTACGATCGCTAGTATGAGTCAATGAAGCTCTACCATATCTGGTTGATTAGCAGTTTGTCTTTTCTAACTGTACGATCGCTAGTATGAGTCAATGAAGCTCTACCATATCTGGTTGATTAGCAGTTTGCCTTTTCTAACTGTACGATCGCTAGTGTGAGTCAATGAAGCTCGACAATATCTGGTTGATTAGCAGTTTGTCTTTTCTAACTGTACGATCGCTAGTGTGAGTCAATGAAGCTCTACAATATCTGGTTGATTAGCCGTTTGTCTTTTCTAACTGTACGATCGCTAGTGTGAGTCAATGAAGCTCTACCATATCTGGTTGATTAGCAGTTTGTCTTTTCTAACTGTACGATCGCTAGTGTGAGTCAATGAAGCTCTACCATATCTGGTTGATTAGCAGTTTGTCTTTTCTAACTGTACGATCGCTAGCGTGAGTCAATGAAGCTCTACCATATCTGGTTGATTAGCAGTTTGTCTTTTCTAACTATACGATCGCTAGTATGAGTCAATGAAGCTCTACCATATCTGGTTGATTAGCAGTTTGCCTTTTCTAACTGTACGATCGCTAGTGTGAGTAAATGAAGCTCTACCATATCTGGCCGATTAGATCAGCAGTTTGTCTTTTCTAACTGTACGATCGCTAGTGTGAGTCAATGAAGCTCCACCATATCTGGTTGATTAGCAATTTGTCTTTTCTAACTGTACGATCGCTAGTGTGAGTCAATGAAGCTCTACAATATCTGGTTGATTAGCAGTTTGCCTTTTCTAACTGTACGATCGCTAGTATGAGTCAATGAAGCTCTACCATATCTGGTTGATTAGCAGTTTGTCTTTTCTAACTGTACGATCGCTAGTGTGAGTCAATGAAGCTCTACCATATCTGGTTGATTAGCAGTTTGTCTTTTCTAACTGTACGATCGCTAGTGTGAGTCAATGAAGCTCTACCATATCTGGTTGATTAGCAGTTTGTCTTTTTAACTGTACGATCGCTAGCGTGAGTCAATGAAGCTCTACTATATCTGGTTGATTAGCAGTTTGTCTTTTCTAACTGTACGATCGCTAGTGTGAGTCAATGAGGCTCTACCATATCTGGTTGATTAGCAGTTTGTCTTTTCTAACTGTACGATCGCTAGTATGAGTCAATGAAGCTCTACCATATCTGGTTGATTAGCAGTTTGTCTTTTCTAACTGTACGATCGCTAGTGTGAGTCAATGAAGCTCTACCATGTCTGGTTGATTAGCAGTTTGTCTTTTCTAACTGTACGATCGCTATTGTGAGTCAATGAAGCTCTACCATATCTGGTTGATTAGCAGTTTGTCTTTTCTAACTGTACGATCGCTAGTGTGAGTCAATGAAGCTCTACCATATCTGGTTGATTAGCAGTTTGTCTTTTCTAACTGTTCGATCGCTAGTGTGAGTCAATGAAGCTCTACAATATCTGGTTGATTAGCAGTTTGTCTTTTCTAAATGTACGATCGCTAGTATGAGTCAATGAAGCTCTACCATATCTGGTTGATTAGCAGTTTGTCTTTTCTAACTGTACGATCGCTAGTATGAGTCAATGAAGCTCTACCATATCTGGTTGATTAGCAGTTTGTCTTTTCTAACTGTACGATCGCAAGTGTGAGTCAATGAAGCTCTACAATATCTGGTTGATTAGCAGTTTGTCTTTTCTAACTGTACGATCGCTAGTGTGAGTCAATGAAGCTCTACCATATCTGGTTGATTAGATCAGCAGTTTGTCTTTTCTAACTGTACGATCGCTAGTATGAGTCAATGAAGCTCTACCATATCTGGTCGATTAGATCAGCAGTTTGTCTTTTCTAACTGTACGATCGCTAGTGTGAGTCAATGAAGCTCCACCATATCTGGTTGATTAGCAGTTTGTCTTTTCTAACTGTACGATCGCTAGTGTGAGTCAATGAAGCTCTACCATATCTGGTTGATTAGCAGTTTGTCTTTTCTAACTGTACGATCGCTAGTGTGAGTCAATGAAGCTCTACCATATCTGGTTGATTAGCAGTTTGTCTTTTCTAACTGTACGATCGCTAGTGTGAGTCAATGAAGCTCTACCATATCTGGTTGATTAGCAGTTTGTCTTTTCTAACTGTACGATCGCTAGTGTGAGTCAATGAAGCTCTACCATATCTGGTTGATTAGCAGTTTGTCTTTTCTAACTGTACGATCGCTAGTGTGAGTCAACGAACCTCTACCATATCTGGTTGATTAGCAGTTTGTCTTTTCTAACTGTACGATCGCTAGTATGAGTCAATGAAGCTCTACCATATCTGGTTGATTAGCAGTTTGTCTTTTCTAACTGTACGATCGCTAGTGTGAGTCAATGAAGCTCTACCATATCTGGTTGATTAGCAGTTTGTCTTTTCTAACTGTACGACCGCTAGTGTGAGTCAATGAAGCTCTACCATATCTGGCTGATTAGCAGTTTGTCTTTTCTAACTCTACGATCGCTAGTGTGAGTCAATGAAGCTCTACCATATCTGGTTGAATAGCAGTTTGTCTTTTCTAACTGTACGATCGCTAGTGTGAGTCAATGAAGCTCTACCATATCTGGTTGATTAGCAGTTTGTCTTTTCTAACTGTACGATCGCTAGTGTGAGTCAATGAAGCTCTACCATATCTGGTCGATTAGATCAGCAGTTTGTCTTTTCTAACTGTACGATCGCTAGTGTGAGTCAATGAAGCTCTACCATATCTGGTTGATTAGATCAGCAGTTTGTCTTTTCTAACTGTACGATCGCTAGTATGAGTCAATGAAGCTCTACCATATCTGGTTGATTAGATCAGCAGTTTGTCTTTTCTAACTGTACGATCGCTAGTATGAGTCAATGAAGCTCTACCATATCTGGTCGATTAGCAGTTTGTCTTTTCTAACTGTACGATCGCTAGTATGAGTCAATGAAGCTCTACCATATCTGGTTGATTAGCAGTTTGTCTTTTCTAACTGTACGATCGCTAGTATGAGTCAATGAAGCTCTACCATATCTGGTTGATTAGCAGTTTGCCTTTTCTAACTGTACGATCGCTAGTGTGAGTCAATGAAGCTCGACAATATCTGGTTGATTAGCAGTTTGTCTTTTCTAACTGTACGATCGCTAGTGTGAGTCAATGAAGCTCTACAATATCTGGTTGATTAGCAGTTTGTCTTTTCTAACTGTACGATCGCTAGTATGAGTCAATGAAGCTCTACCATATCTGGTTGATTAGCAGTTTGTCTTTTCTAACTGTACGATCGCTAGTGTGAGTCAATGAAGCTCTACCATATCTGGTTGATTAGCAGTTTGTCTTTTGTAACTGTACGATCGCTAGTGTGAGTCAATGAAGCTCTACCATATCTGGTTGATTAGCAGTTTGTCTTTTCTAACTGTACGATCGCTAGCGTGAGTCAATGAAGCTCTACCATATCTGGTTGATTAGCAGTTTGTCTTTTCTAACTATACGATCGCTAGTATGAGTCAATGGAGCTCTACCATATCTGGTTGATTAGCAGTTTGCCTTTTCTAACTGTACGATCGCTAGTGTGAGTCAATGAAGCTCTACCATATCTGGCCGATTAGATCAGCAGTTTGTCTTTTCTAACTGTACGATCGCTAGTGTGAGTCAATGAAGCTCCACCATATCTGGTTGATTAGCAATTTGTCTTTTCTAACTGTACGATCGCTAGTGTGAGTCAATGAAGCTCTACAATATCTGGTTGATTAGCAGTTTGCCTTTTCTAACTGTACGATCGCTAGTATGAGTCAATGAAGCTCTACCATATCTGGTTGATTAGCAGTTTGTCTTATCTAACTGTACGATCGCTAGTGTGAGTCAATGAAGCTCTACCATATCTGGTTGATTAGCAGTTTGTCTTTTCTAACTGTACGATCGCTAGTGTGAGTCAATGAAGCTCTACCATATCTGGTTGATTAGATCAGCAGTTTGTCTTTTCTAACTGTACGATCGCTAGTATGAGTCAATGAAGCTCTACCATATCTGGTTGATTAGATCAGCAGTTTGTCTTTTCTAACTGTACTATCGCTAGTATGAGTCAATGAAGCTCTACCATATCTGGTCGATTAGCAGTTTGTCTTTTCTAACTGTACGATCTCTAGTATGAGTCAATGAAGCTCTACCATATCTGGTTGATTAGCAGTTTGTCTTTTCTAACTGTACGATCGCTAGTATGAGTCAATGAAGCTCTACCATATCTGGTTGATTAGCAGTTTGTCTTTTCTAACTGTACGATCGCTAGTATGAGTCAATGAAGCTCTACCATATCTGGTTGATTAGCAGTTTGTCTTTTCTAACTGTACGATCGCTAGTGTGAGTCAACGAACCTCTACCATATCTGGTTGATTAGCAGTTTGTCTTTTCTAACTGTACGATCGCTAGTATGAGTCAATGAAGCTCTACCATATCTGGTTGATTAGCAGTTTGTCTTTTCTAACTGTACGATCGCTAGTGTGAGTCAATGAAGCTCTACCATATCTGGTTGATTAGCAGTTTGTCTTTTCTAACTGTACGATCGCTAGTGTGTGTCAATGAAGCTCTACCATATCTGGTTGATTAGCAGTTTGTCTTTTCTAACTGTACGATCGCTAGTGTGAGTCAATGAAGCTCTACCATATCTGGTTGATTAGCAGTTTGTCTTTTCTAACTGTACGATCGCTAGTGTGAGTCAATGAAGCTCTACCATATCTGGTTGATTAGCAGTTTGTCTTTTCTAACTGTACGATCGCTAGTGTGAGTCAACGAACCTCTACCATATCTGGTTGATTAGCAGATTGTCTTCTCTAACTGTACGATCGCTAGTATGAGTCAATGAAGCTCTACCATATCTGGTTGATTAGCAGTTTGTCTTTTCTAACTGTACGATCGCTAGTGTGAGTCAATGAAGCTCTACCATATCTGGTTGATTAGCAGTTTGTCTTTTCTAACTGTACGACCGCTAGTGTGAGTCAATGAAGCTCTACCATATCTGGCTGATTAGCAGTTTGTCTTTTCTAACTCTACGATCGCTAGTGTGAGTCAATGAAGCTCTACCATATCTGGTTGATTAGCAGTTTGTCTCTTCTAACTGTACGATCGCTAGTGTGAGTCAATGAAGCTCTACCATATCTGGTTGATTAGCAGTTTGTCTTTTCTAACTGTACGATCGCTAGTGTGAGTCAATGAAGCTCTACCATATCTGGTCGATTAGATCAGCAGTTTGTCTTTTCAAACTGTACGATCGCTAGTGTGAGTCAATGAAGCTCTACCATATCTGGTTGATTAGATCAGCAGTTTGTCTTTTCTAACTGTACGATCGCTAGTATGAGTCAATGAAGCTCTACCATATCTGGTCGATTAGCAGTTTGTCTTTTCTAACTGTACGATCGCTAGTATGAGTCAATGAAGCTCTACCATATCTGGTTGATTAGCAGTTTGTCTTTTCTAACTGTACGATCGCTAGTATGAGTCAATGAAGCTCTACCATATCTGGTTGATTAGCAGTTTGCCTTTTCTAACTGTACGATCGCTAGTGTGAGTCAATGAAGCTCGGCAATATCTGGTTGATTAGCAGTTTGTCTTTTCTAACTGTACGATCGCTAGTGTGAGTCAATGAAGCTCTACAATATCTGGTTGATTAGCAGTTTGTCTTTTCTAACTGTACGATCGCTAGTATGAGTCAATGAAGCTCTACCATATCTGGTTGATTAGCAGTTTGTCTTTTCTAACTGTACGATCGCTAGTGTGAGTCAATGAAGCTCTACCATATCTGGTTGATTAGCAGTTTGTCTTTTCTAACTGTACGATCGCTAGTGTGAGTCAATGAAGCTCTACCATATCTGGTTGATTAGCAGTTTGTCTTTTCTAACTGTACGATCGCTAGCGTGAGTCAATGAAGCTCTACCATATCTGGTTGATTAGCAGTTTGTCTTTTCTAACTATACGATCGCTAGTATGAGTCAATGAAGCTCTACCATATCTGGTTGATTAGCAGTTTGCCTTTTCTAACTGTACGATCGCTAGTGTGAGTCAATGAAGCTCTACCATATCTGGCCGATTAGATCAGCAGTTTGTCTTTTCTAACTGTACGATCGCTAGTGTGAGTCAATGAAGCTCCACCATATCTGGTTGATTAGCAATTTGTCTTTTCTAACTGTACGATCGCTAGTGTGAGTCAATGAAGCTCTACAATATCTGGTTGATTAGCAGTTTGCCTTTTCTAACTGTACGATCGCTAGTATGAGTCAATGAAGCTCTACCATATCTGGTTGATTAGCAGTTTGTCTTTTCTAACTGTACGATCGCTAGTGTGAGTCAATGAAGCTCTACCATATCTGGTTGATTAGCAGTTTGTCTTTTCTAACTGTACGATCGCTAGTGTGAGTCAATGAAGCTCTACCATATCTGGTTGATTAGCAGTTTGTCTTTTCTAACTGTACGATCGCTAGCGTGAGTCAATGAAGCTCTACTATATCTGGTTGATTAGCAGTTTGTCTTTTCTAACTGTACGATCGCTAGTGTGAGTCAATGAGGCTCTACCATATCTGGTTGAATAGCAGTTTGTCTTTTCTAACTGTACGATCGCTAGTATGAGTCAATGAAGCTCTACCATATCTGGTTGATTAGCAGTTTGTCTTTTCTAACTGTACGATCGCTAGTGTGAGTCAATGAAGCTCTACCATGTCTGGTTGATTAGCAGTTTGTCTTTTCTAACTGTACGATCGCTAGTATGAGTCAATGAAGCTCTACCATATCTGGTTGATTAGCAGTTTGTCTTTTCTAACTGTACGATCGCTAGTGTGAGTCAATGAAGCTCTACCATATCTGGTTGATTAGCAGTTTGTCTTTTCTAACTGTACGATCGCTAGTGTGAGTCAATGAAGCTCTACCATATCTGGTTGATTAGCAGTTTGTCTTTTCTAACTGTACGATCGCTAGTGTGAGTCAATGAAGCTCTACCATATCTGGTTGATTAGCAGTTTGTCTTTTCTAACTGTACGATCGCTAGTGTGAGTCAATGAAGCTCTACCATATCTGGTTGATTAGCAGTTTGTCTTTTCTAACTGTACGATCGCTAGTGTGAGTCAACGAACCTCTACCATATCTGGTTGATTAGCAGTTTGTCTTTTCTAACTGTACGATCGCTAGTATGAGTCAATGAAGCTCTACCATATCTGGTTGATTAGCAGTTTGTCTTTTCTAACTGTACGATCGCTAGTGTGAGTCAATGAAGCTCTACCATATCTGGTTGATTAGCAGTTTGTCTTTTCTAACTGTACGACCGCTAGTGTGAGTCAATGAAGCTCTACCATATCTGGCTGATTAGCAGTTTGTCTTTTCTAACTGTACGATCGCTAGTGTGAGTCAATGAAGCTCTACCATATCTGGTTGATTAGCAGTTTGTCTTTTCTAACTGTACGATCGCTAGTGTGAGTCAATGAAGCTCTACCATATCTGGTTGATTACCAGTTTGTCTTTTCTAACTGTACGATCGCTAGCGTGAGTCAATGAAGCTCTACCATATCTGGTTGATTAGCAGTTTGTCTTTTCTAACTATACGATCGCTAGTATGAGTCAATGAAGCTCTACCATATCTGGTTGATTAGCAGTTTGCCTTTTCTAACTGTACGATCGCTAGTGTGAGTCAATGAAGCTCTACCATATCTGGCCGATTAGATCAGCAGTTTGTCTTTTCTAACTGTACGATCGCTAGTGTGAGTCAATGAAGCTCCACCATATCTGGTTGATTAGCAATTTGTCTTTTCTAACTGTACGATCGCTAGTGTGAGTCAATGAAGCTCTACAATATCTGGTTGATTAGCAGTTTGCCTTTTCTAACTGTACGATCGCTAGTATGAGTCAATGAAGCTCTACCATATCTGGTTGATTAGCAGTTTGTCTTTTCTAACTGTACGATCGCTAGTGTGAGTCAATGAAGCTCTACCATATCTGGTTGATTAGCAGTTTGTCTTTTCTAACTGTACGATCGCTAGTGTGAGTCAATGAAGCTCTACCATATCTGGTTGATTAGCAGTTTGTCTTTTCTAACTGTACGATCGCTAGCGTGAGTCAATGAAGCTCTACTATATCTGGTTGATTAGCAGTTTGTCTTTTCTAACTGTACGATCGCTAGTGTGAGTCAATGAGGCTCTACCATATCTGGTTGAATAGCAGTTTGTCTTTTCTAACTGTACGATCGCTAGTATGAGTCAATGAAGCTCTACCATATCTGGTTGATTAGCAGTTTGTCTTTTCTAACTGTACGATCGCTAGTGTGAGTCAATGAAGCTCTACCATGTCTGGTTGATTAGCAGTTTGTCTTTTCTAACTGTACGATCGCTAGTATGAGTCAATGAAGCTCTACCATATCTGGTTGATTAGCAGTTTGTCTTTTCTAACTGTACGATCGCTAGTGTGAGTCAATGAAGCTCTACCATATCTGGTTGATTAGCAGTTTGTCTTTTCTAACTGTACGATCGCTAGTGTGAGTCAATGAAGCTCTACCATATCTGGTTGATTAGCAGTTTGTCTTTTCTAACTGTACGATCGCTAGTGTGAGTCAATGAAGCTCTACCATATCTGGTTGATTAGCAGTTTGTCTTTTCTAACTGTACGATCGCTAGTGTGAGTCAATGAAGCTCTACCATATCTGGTTGATTAGCAGTTTGTCTTTTCTAACTGTACGATCGCTAGTGTGAGTCAACGAACCTCTACCATATCTGGTTGATTAGCAGTTTGTCTTTTCTAACTGTACGATCGCTAGTATGAGTCAATGAAGCTCTACCATATCTGGTTGATTAGCAGTTTGTCTTTTCTAACTGTACGATCGCTAGTGTGAGTCAATGAAGCTCTACCATATCTGGTTGATTAGCAGTTTGTCTTTTCTAACTGTACGACCGCTAGTGTGAGTCAATGAAGCTCTACCATATCTGGCTGATTAGCAGTTTGTCTTTTCTAACTCTACGATCGCTAGTGTGAGTCAATGAAGCTCTACCATATCTGGTTGATTAGCAGTTTGTCTTTTCTAACTGTACGATCGCTAGTGTGAGTCAATGAAGCTCTACCATATCTGGTTGATTAGCAGTTTGTCTTTTCTAACTGTACGATCGCTAGTGTGAGTCAATGAAGCTCTACCATATCTGGTCGATTAGATCAGCAGTTTGTCTTTTCTAACTGTACGATCGCTAGTGTGAGTCAATGAAGCTCTACCATATCTGGTTGATTAGATCAGCAGTTTGTCTTTTCTAACTGTACGATCGCTAGTATGAGTCAATGAAGCTCTACCATATCTGGTTGATTAGATCAGCAGTTTGTCTTTTCTAACTGTACGATCGCTAGTATGAGTCAATGAAGCTCTACCATATCTGGTCGATTAGCAGTTTGTCTTTTCTAACTGTACGATCGCTAGTATGAGTCAATGAAGCTCTACCATATCTGGTTGATTAGCAGTTTGCCTTTTCTAACTGTACGATCGCTAGTGTGAGTCAATGAAGCTCGACAATATCTGGTTGATTAGCAGTTTGTCTTTTCTAACTGTACGATCGCTAGTGTGAGTCAATGAAGCTCTACAATATCTGGTTGATTAGCAGTTTGTCTTTTCTAACTGTACGATCGCTAGTATGAGTCAATGAAGCTCTACCATATCTGGTTGATTAGCAGTTTGTCTTTTCTAACTGTACGATCGCTAGTGTGAGTCAATGAAGCTCTACCATATCTGGTTGATTAGCAGTTTGTCTTTTCTAACTGTACGATCGCTAGTGTGAGTCAATGAAGCTCTACCATATCTGGTTGATTAGCAGTTTGTCTTTTCTAACTGTACGATCGCTAGCGTGAGTCAATGAAGCTCTACCATATCTGGTTGATTAGCAGTTTGTCTTTTCTAACTATACGATCGCTAGTATGAGTCAATGAAGCTCTACCATATCTGGTTGATTAGCAGTTTGCCTTTTCTAACTGTACGATCGCTAGTGTGAGTCAATGAAGCTCTACCATATCTGGCCGATTAGATCAGCAGTTTGTCTTTTCTAACTGTACGATCGCTAGTGTGAGTCAATGAAGCTCCACCATATCTAGTTGATTAGCAATTTGTCTTTTCTAACTGTACGATCGCTAGTGTGAGTCAATGAAGCTCTACAATATCTGGTTGATTAGCAGTTTGTCTTTTCTAAATGTACGATCGCTAGTATGAGTCAATGAAGCTCTACCATATCTGGTTGATTAGCAGTTTGTCTTTTCTAACTGTACGATCGCTAGTATGAGTCAATGAAGCTCTACCATATCTGGTTGATTAGCAGTTTGTCTTTTCTAACTGTACGATCGCAAGTGTGAGTCAATGAAGCTCTACAATATCTGGTTGATTAGCAGTATGTCTTTTCTAACTGTACGATCAATAGTATGAGTCAATGAAGCTCTACCATATCTGGTTGAATAGCAGTTTGTCTTTTCTAACTATACGATCGCTAGTATGAGTCAATGAAGCTCTACCATATCTGGTCGATTAGATCAGCAGTTTGTCTTTTCTAACTGTACGATCGCTAGTGTGAGTCAATGAAGCTCCACCATATCTGGTTGATTAGCAGTTTGTCTTTTCTAACTGTACGATCGCTAGTGTGAGTCAATGAAGCTCTACCATATCTGGTTGATTAGCAGTTTGTCTTTTCTAACTGTACGATCGCTAGTGTGAGTCAATGAAGCTCTACCATATCTGGTTGATTAGCAGTTTGTCTTTTCTAACTGTACGATCGCTAGTGTGAGTCAATGAAGCTCTACCATATCTGGTTGATTAGCAGTTTGTCTTTTCTAACTGTACGATCGCTAGTGTGAGTCAATGAAGCTCTACCATATCTGGTTGATTAGCAGTTTGTCTTTTCTAACTGTACGATCGCTAGTGTGAGTCAACGAACCTCTACCATATCTGGTTGATTAGCAGTTTGTCTTTTCTAACTGTACGATCGCTAGTATGAGTCAATGAAGCTCTACCATATCTGGTTGATTAGCAGTTTGTCTTTTCTAACTGTACGATCGCTAGTGTGAGTCAATGAAGCTCTACCATATCTGGTTGATTAGCAGTTTGTCTTTTCTAACTGTACGACCGCTAGTGTGAGTCAATGAAGCTCTACCATATCTGGCTGATTAGCAGTTTGTCTTTTCTAACTCTACGATCGCTAGTGTGAGTCAATGAAGCTCTACCATATCTGGTTGAATAGCAGTTTGTCTTTTCTAACTGTACGATCGCTAGTGTGAGTCAATGAAGCTCTACCATATCTGGTTGATTAGCAGTTTGTCTTTTCTAACTGTACGATCGCTAGTGTGAGTCAATGAAGCTCTACCATATCTGGTCGATTAGATCAGCAGTTTGTCTTTTCTAACTGTACGATCGCTAGTGTGAGTCAATGAAGCTCTACCATATCTGGTTGATTAGATCAGCAGTTTGTCTTTTCTAACTGTACGATCGCTAGTATGAGTCAATGAAGCTCTACCATATCTGGTTGATTAGATCAGCAGTTTGTCTTTTCTAACTGTACGATCGCTAGTATGAGTCAATGAAGCTCTACCATATCTGGTCGATTAGCAGTTTGTCTTTTCTAACTGTACGATCGCTAGTATGAGTCAATGAAGCTCTACCATATCTGGTTGATTAGCAGTTTGTCTTTTCTAACTGTACGATCGCTAGTATGAGTCAATGAAGCTCTACCATATCTGGTTGATTAGCAGTTTGCCTTTTCTAACTGTACGATCGCTAGTGTGAGTCAATGAAGCTCGACAATATCTGGTTGATTAGCAGTTTGTCTTTTCTAACTGTACGATCGCTAGTGTGAGTCAATGAAGCTCTACAATATCTGGTTGATTAGCAGTTTGTCTTTTCTAACTGTACGATCGCTAGTATGAGTCAATGAAGCTCTACCATATCTGGTTGATTAGCAGTTTGTCTTTTCTAACTGTACGATCGCTAGTGTGAGTCAATGAAGCTCTACCATATCTGGTTGATTAGCAGTTTGTCTTTTGTAACTGTACGATCGCTAGTGTGAGTCAATGAAGCTCTACCATATCTGGTTGATTAGCAGTTTGTCTTTTCTAACTGTACGATCGCTAGCGTGAGTCAATGAAGCTCTACCATATCTGGTTGATTAGCAGTTTGTCTTTTCTAACTATACGATCGCTAGTATGAGTCAATGAAGCTCTACCATATCTGGTTGATTAGCAGTTTGCCTTTTCTAACTGTACGATCGCTAGTGTGAGTCAATGAAGCTCTACCATATCTGGCCGATTAGATCAGCAGTTTGTCTTTTCTAACTGTACGATCGCTAGTGTGAGTCAATGAAGCTCCACCATATCTGGTTGATTAGCAATTTGTCTTTTCTAACTGTACGATCGCTAGTGTGAGTCAATGAAGCTCTACAATATCTGGTTGATTAGCAGTTTGCCTTTTCTAACTGTACGATCGCTAGTATGAGTCAATGAAGCTCTACCATATCTGGTTGATTAGCAGTTTGTCTTATCTAACTGTACGATCGCTAGTGTGAGTCAATGAAGCTCTACCATATCTGGTTGATTAGCAGTTTGTCTTTTCTAACTGTACGATCGCTAGTGTGAGTCAATGAAGCTCTACCATATCTGGTTGATTAGATCAGCAGTTTGTCTTTTCTAACTGTACGATCGCTAGTATGAGTCAATGAAGCTCTACCATATCTGGTTGATTAGATCAGCAGTTTGTCTTTTCTAACTGTACTATCGCTAGTATGAGTCAATGAAGCTCTACCATATCTGGTCGATTAGCAGTTTGTCTTTTCTAACTGTACGATCTCTAGTATGAGTCAATGAAGCTCTACCATATCTGGTTGATTAGCAGTTTGTCTTTTCTAACTGTACGATCGCTAGTATGAGTCAATGAAGCTCTACCATATCTGGTTGATTAGCAGTTTGTCTTTTCTAACTGTACGATCGCTAGTATGAGTCAATGAAGCTCTACCATATCTGGTTGATTAGCAGTTTGTCTTTTCTAACTGTACGATCGCTAGTGTGAGTCAACGAACCTCTACCATATCTGGTTGATTAGCAGTTTGTCTTTTCTAACTGTACGATCGCTAGTATGAGTCAATGAAGCTCTACCATATCTGGTTGATTAGCAGTTTGTCTTTTCTAACTGTACGATCGCTAGTGTGAGTCAATGAAGCTCTACCATATCTGGTTGATTAGCAGTTTGTCTTTTCTAACTGTACGATCGCTAGTGTGTGTCAATGAAGCTCTACCATATCTGGTTGATTAGCAGTTTGTCTTTTCTAACTGTACGATCGCTAGTGTGAGTCAATGAAGCTCTACCATATCTGGTTGATTAGCAGTTTGTCTTTTCTAACTGTACGATCGCTAGTGTGAGTCAATGAAGCTCTACCATATCTGGTTGATTAGCAGTTTGTCTTTTCTAACTGTACGATCGCTAGTGTGAGTCAACGAACCTCTACCATATCTGGTTGATTAGCAGATTGTCTTCTCTAACTGTACGATCGCTAGTATGAGTCAATGAAGCTCTACCATATCTGGTTGATTAGCAGTTTGTCTTTTCTAACTGTACGATCGCTAGTGTGAGTCAATGAAGCTCTACCATATCTGGTTGATTAGCAGTTTGTCTTTTCTAACTGTACGACCGCTAGTGTGAGTCAATGAAGCTCTACCATATCTGGCTGATTAGCAGTTTGTCTTTTCTAACTCTACGATCGCTAGTGTGAGTCAATGAAGCTCTACCATATCTGGTTGATTAGCAGTTTGTCTCTTCTAACTGTACGATCGCTAGTGTGAGTCAATGAAGCTCTACCATATCTGGTTGATTAGCAGTTTGTCTTTTCTAACTGTACGATCGCTAGTGTGAGTCAATGAAGCTCTACCATATCTGGTCGATTAGATCAGCAGTTTGTCTTTTCAAACTGTACGATCGCTAGTGTGAGTCAATGAAGCTCTACCATATCTGGTTGATTAGATCAGCAGTTTGTCTTTTCTAACTGTACGATCGCTAGTATGAGTCAATGAAGCTCTACCATATCTGGTCGATTAGCAGTTTGTCTTTTCTAACTGTACGATCGCTAGTATGAGTCAATGAAGCTCTACCATATCTGGTTGATTAGCAGTTTGTCTTTTCTAACTGTACGATCGCTAGTATGAGTCAATGAAGCTCTACCATATCTGGTTGATTAGCAGTTTGCCTTTTCTAACTGTACGATCGCTAGTGTGAGTCAATGAAGCTCGGCAATATCTGGTTGATTAGCAGTTTGTCTTTTCTAACTGTACGATCGCTAGTGTGAGTCAATGAAGCTCTACAATATCTGGTTGATTAGCAGTTTGTCTTTTCTAACTGTACGATCGCTAGTATGAGTCAATGAAGCTCTACCATATCTGGTTGATTAGCAGTTTGTCTTTTCTAACTGTACGATCGCTAGTGTGAGTCAATGAAGCTCTACCATATCTGGTTGATTAGCAGTTTGTCTTTTCTAACTGTACGATCGCTAGTGTGAGTCAATGAAGCTCTACCATATCTGGTTGATTAGCAGTTTGTCTTTTCTAACTGTACGATCGCTAGCGTGAGTCAATGAAGCTCTACCATACCTGGTTGATTAGCAGTTTGTCTTTTCTAACTATACGATCGCTAGTATGAGTCAATGAAGCTCTACCATATCTGGTTGATTAGCAGTTTGCCTTTTCTAACTGTACGATCGCTAGTGTGAGTCAATGAAGCTCTACCATATCTGGCCGATTAGATCAGCAGTTTGTCTTTTCTAACTGTACGATCGCTAGTGTGAGTCAATGAAGCTCCACCATATCTGGTTGATTAGCAATTTGTCTTTTCTAACTGTACGATCGCTAGTGTGAGTCAATGAAGCTCTACAATATCTGGTTGATTAGCAGTTTGCCTTTTCTAACTGTACGATCGCTAGTATGAGTCAATGAAGCTCTACCATATCTGGTTGATTAGCAGTTTGTCTTTTCTAACTGTACGATCGCTAGTGTGAGTCAATGAAGCTCTACCATATCTGGTTGATTAGCAGTTTGTCTTTTCTAACTGTACGATCGCTAGTGTGAGTCAATGAAGCTCTACCATATCTGGTTGATTAGCAGTTTGTCTTTTCTAACTGTACGATCGCTAGCGTGAGTCAATGAAGCTCTACTATATCTGGTTGATTAGCAGTTTGTCTTTTCTAACTGTACGATCGCTAGTGTGAGTCAATGAGGCTCTACCATATCTGGTTGAATAGCAGTTTGTCTTTTCTAACTGTACGATCGCTAGTATGAGTCAATGAAGCTCTACCATATCTGGTTGATTAGCAGTTTGTCTTTTCTAACTGTACGATCGCTAGTGTGAGTCAATGAAGCTCTACCATGTCTGGTTGATTAGCAGTTTGTCTTTTCTAACTGTACGATCGCTAGTATGAGTCAATGAAGCTCTACCATATCTGGTTGATTAGCAGTTTGTCTTTTCTAACTGTACGATCGCTAGTGTGAGTCAATGAAGCTCTACCATATCTGGTTGATTAGCAGTTTGTCTTTTCTAACTGTACGATCGCTAGTGTGAGTCAATGAAGCTCTACCATATCTGGTTGATTAGCAGTTTGTCTTTTCTAACTGTACGATCGCTAGTGTGAGTCAATGAAGCTCTACCATATCTGGTTGATTAGCAGTTTGTCTTTTCTAACTGTACGATCGCTAGTGTGAGTCAATGAAGCTCTACCATATCTGGTTGATTAGCAGTTTGTCTTTTCTAACTGTACGATCGCTAGTGTGAGTCAACGAACCTCTACCATATCTGGTTGATTAGCAGTTTGTCTTTTCTAACTGTACGATCGCTAGTATGAGTCAATGAAGCTCTACCATATCTGGTTGATTAGCAGTTTGTCTTTTCTAACTGTACGATCGCTAGTGTGAGTCAATGAAGCTCTACCATATCTGGTTGATTAGCAGTTTGTCTTTTCTAACTGTACGACCGCTAGTGTGAGTCAATGAAGCTCTACCATATCTGGCTGATTAGCAGTTTGTCTTTTCTAACTCTACGATCGCTAGTGTGAGTCAATGAAGCTCTACCATATCTGGTTGATTAGCAGTTTGTCTTTTCTAACTGTACGATCGCTAGTGTGAGTCAATGAAGCTCTACCATATCTGGTTGATTAGCAGTTTGTCTTTTCTAACTGTACGATCGCTAGTGTGAGTCAATGAAGCTCTACCATATCTGGTCGATTAGATCAGCAGTTTGTCTTTTCTAACTGTACGATCGCTAGTGTGAGTCAATGAAGCTCTACCATATCTGGTTGATTAGATCAGCAGTTTGTCTTTTCTAACTGTACGATCGCTAGTATGAGTCAATGAAGCTCTACCATATCTGGTTGATTAGATCAGCAGTTTGTCTTTTCTAACTGTACGATCGCTAGTATGAGTCAATGAAGCTCTACCATATCTGGTCGATTAGCAGTTTGTCTTTTCTAACTGTACGATCGCTAGTATGAGTCAATGAAGCTCTACCATATCTGGTTGATTAGCAGTTTGCCTTTTCTAACTGTACGATCGCTAGTGTGAGTCAATGAAGCTCGACAATATCTGGTTGATTAGCAGTTTGTCTTTTCTAACTGTACGATCGCTAGTGTGAGTCAATGAAGCTCTACAATATCTGGTTGATTAGCAGTTTGTCTTTTCTAACTGTACGATCGCTAGTATGAGTCAATGAAGCTCTACCATATCTGGTTGATTAGCAGTTTGTCTTTTCTAACTGTACGATCGCTAGTGTGAGTCAATGAAGCTCTACCATATCTGGTTGATTAGCAGTTTGTCTTTTCTAACTGTACGATCGCTAGTGTGAGTCAATGAAGCTCTACCATATCTGGTTGATTAGCAGTTTGTCTTTTCTAACTGTACGATCGCTAGCGTGAGTCAATGAAGCTCTACCATATCTGGTTGATTAGCAGTTTGTCTTTTCTAACTATACGATCGCTAGTATGAGTCAATGAAGCTCTACCATATCTGGTTGATTAGCAGTTTGCCTTTTCTAACTGTACGATCGCTAGTGTGAGTCAATGAAGCTCTACCATATCTGGCCGATTAGATCAGCAGTTTGTCTTTTCTAACTGTACGATCGCTAGTGTGAGTCAATGAAGCTCCACCATATCTGGTTGATTAGCAATTTGTCTTTTCTAACTGTACGATCGCTAGTGTGAGTCAATGAAGCTCTACAATATCTGGTTGATTAGCAGTTTGCCTTTTCTAACTGTACGATCGCTAGTATGAGTCAATGAATCTCTACCATATCTGGTTGATTAGCAGTTTGTCTTTTCTAACTGTACGATCGCTAGTGTGAGTCAATGAAGCTCTACCATATCTGGTTGATTAGCAGTTTGTCTTTTCTAACTGTACGATCGCTAGTGTGAGTCAATGAAGCTCTACCATATCTGGTTGATTAGCAGTTTGTCTTTTCTAACTGTACGATCGCTAGCGTGAGTCAATGAAGCTCTACTATATCTGGTTGATTAGCAGTTTGTCTTTTCTAACTGTACGATCGCTAGTGTGAGTCAATGAGGCTCTACCATATCTGGTTGATTAGCAGTTTGTCTTTTCTAACTGTACGATCGCTAGTATGAGTCAATGAAGCTCTACCATATCTGGTTGATTAGCAGTTTGTCTTTTCTAACTGTACGATCGCTAGTGTGAGTCAATGAAGCTCTACCATGTCTGGTTGATTAGCAGTTTGTCTTTTCTAACTGTACGATCGCTATTGTGAGTCAATGAAGCTCTACCATATCTGGTTGATTAGCAGTTTGTCTTTTCTAACTGTACGATCGCTAGTGTGAGTCAATGAAGCTCTACCATATCTGGTTGATTAGCAGTTTGTCTTTTCTAACTGTACGATCGCTAGTGTGAGTCAATGAAGCTCTACAATATCTGGTTGATTAGCAGTTTGTCTTTTCTAACTGTACGATCGCTAGTATGAGTCAATGAAGCTCTACCATATCTGGTTGATTAGCAGTTTGTCTTTTCTAACTGTACGATCGCTAGTATGAGTCAATGAAGCTCTACCATATCTGGTTGATTAGCAGTTTGTCTTTTCTAACTGTACGATCGCAAGTGTGAGTCAATGAAGCTCTACAATATCTGGTTGATTAGCAGTTTGTCTTTTCTAACTGTACGATCAATAGTATGAGTCAATGAAGCTCTACCATATCTGGTTGAATAGCAGTTTGTCTTTTCTAACTATACGATCGCTAGCGTGAGTCAATGAAGCTCTACTATATCTGGTTGATTAGCAGTTTGTCTTTTCTAACTGTACGATCGCTAGTGTGAGTCAATGAGGCTCTACCATATCTGGTTGATTAGCAGTTTGTCTTTTCTAACTGTACGATCGCTAGTATGAGTCAATGAAGCTCTACCATATCTGGTTGATTAGATCAGCAGTTTGTCTTTTCTAACTGTACGATCGCTAGTGTGAGTCAATGAAGCTCTACCATGTCTGGTTGATTAGCAGTTTGTCTTTTCTAACTGTACGATCGCTATTGTGAGTCAATGAAGCTCTACCATATCTGGTTGATTAGCAGTTTGTCTTTTCTAACTGTACGATCGCTAGTGTGAGTCAATGAAGCTCTACCATATCTGGTTGATTAGCAGTTTGTCTTTTCTAACTGTTCGATCGCTAGTGTGAGTCAATGAAGCTCTACAATATCTGGTTGATTAGCAGTTTGTCTTTTCTAACTGTACGATCGCTAGTATGAGTCAATGAAGCTCTACCATATCTGGTTGATTAGATCAGCAGTTTGCCTTTTCTAACTGTACGATCGCTAGTATGAGTCAATGAAGCTCTACCATATCTGGTTGATTAGCAGTTTGTCTTTTCTAACTGTACGATCGCAAGTGTGAGTCAATGAAGCTCTACAATATCTGGTTGATTAGCAGTTTGTCTTTTCTAACTGTACGATCAATAGTATGAGTCAATGAAGCTCTACCATATCTGGTTGAATAGCAGTTTGTCTTTTCTAACTATACGATCGCTAGTATGAGTCAATGAAGCTCTACCATATCTGGTCGATTAGATCAGCAGTTTGTCTTTTCTAACTGTACGATCGCTAGTGTGAGTCAATGAAGCTCCACCATATCTGGTTGATTAGCAGTTTGTCTTTTCTAACTGTACGATCGCTAGTGTGAGTCATTGAAGCTCTACCATATCTGGTTGATTAGCAGTTTGTCTTTTCTAACTGTACGATCGCTAGTGTGAGTCAATGAAGCTCTACCATATCTGGTTGATTAGCAGTTTGTCTTTTCTAACTGTACGATCGCTAGTGTGAGTCAATGAAGCTCTACCATATCTGGTTGATTAGCAGTTTGTCTTTTCTAACTGTACGATCGCTAGTGTGAGTCAATGAAGCTCTACCATATCTGGTTGATTAGCAGTTTGTCTTTTCTAACTGTACGATCGCTAGTGTGAGTCAACGAACCTCTACCATATCTGGTTGATTAGCAGTTTGTCTTTTCTAACTGTACGATCGCTAGTATGAGTCAATGAAGCTCTACCATATCTGGTTGATTAGCAGTTTGTCTTTTCTAACTGTACGATCGCTAGTGTTAGTCAATGAAGCTCTACCATATCTGGTTGATTAGCAGTTTGTCTTTTCTAACTGTACGACCGCTAGTGTGAGTCAATGAAGCTCTACCATATCTGGCTGATTAGCAGTTTGTCTTTTCTAACTCTACGATCGCTAGTGTGAGTCAATGAAGCTCTACCATATCTGGTTGAATAGCAGTTTGTCTTTTCTAACTGTACGATCGCTAGTGTGAGTCAATGAAGCTCTACCATATCTGGTTGATTAGCAGTTTGTCTTTTCTAACTGTACGATCGCTAGTGTGAGTCAATGAAGCTCTACCATATCTGGTCGATTAGATCAGCAGTTTGTCTTTTCTAACTGTACGATCGCTAGTGTGAGTCAATGAAGCTCTACCATATCTGGTTGATTAGATCAGCAGTTTGTCTTTTCTAACTGTACGATCGCTAGTATGAGTCAATGAAGCTCTACCATATCTGGTTGATTAGATCAGCAGTTTGTCTTTTCTAACTGTACGATCGCTAGTATGAGTCAATGAAGCTCTACCATATCTGGTCGATTAGCAGTTTGTCTTTTCTAACTGTACGATCGCTAGTATGAGTCAATGAAGCTCTACCATATCTGGTTGATTAGCAGTTTGTCTTTTCTAACTGTACGATCGCTAGTATGAGTCAATGAAGCTCTACCATATCTGGTTGATTAGCAGTTTGCCTTTTCTAACTGTACGATCGCTAGTGTGAGTCAATGAAGCTCGACAATATCTGGTTGATTAGCAGTTTGTCTTTTCTAACTGTACGATCGCTAGTGTGAGTCAATGAAGCTCTACAATATCTGGTTGATTAGCAGTTTGTCTTTTCTAACTGTACGATCGCTAGTATGAGTCAATGAAGCTCTACCATATCTGGTTGATTAGCAGTTTGTCTTTTCTAACTGTACGATCGCTAGTGTGAGTCAATGAAGCTCTACCATATCTGGTTGATTAGCAGTTTGTCTTTTCTAACTGTACGATCGCTAGTGTGAGTCAATGAAGCTCTACCATATCTGGTTGATTAGCAGTTTGTCTTTTCTAACTGTACGATCGCTAGCGTGAGTCAATGAAGCTCTACCATATCTGGTTGATTAGCAGTTTGTCTTTTCTAACTATACGATCGCTAGTATGAGTCAATGAATCTCTACCATATCTGGTTGATTAGCAGTTTGCCTTTTCTAACTGTACGATCGCTAGTGTGAGTCAATGAAGCTCTACCATATCTGGCCGATTAGATCAGCAGTTTGTCTTTTCTAACTGTACGATCGCTAGTGTGAGTCAATGAAGCTCCACCATATCTGGTTGATTAGCAATTTGTCTTTTCTAACTGTACGATCGCTAGTGTGAGTCAATGAAGCTCTACAATATCTGGTTGATTAGCAGTTTGCCTTTTCTAACTGTACGATCGCTAGTATGAGTCAATGAAGCTCTACCATATCTGGTTGATTAGCAGTTTGTCTTTTCTAACTGTACGATCGCTAGTATGAGTCAATGAAGCTCTACCATATCTGGTTGATTAGCAGTTTGTCTTTTCTAACTGTACGATCGCTAGTATGAGTCAATGAAGCTCTACCATATCTGGTTGATTAGCAGTTTGTCTTTTCTAACTGTACGATCGCTAGTGTGAGTCAACGAACCTCTACCATATCTGGTTGATTAGCAGTTTGTCTTTTCTAACTGTACGATCGCTAGTATGAGTCAATGAAGCTCTACCATATCTGGTTGATTAGCAGTTTGTCTTTTCTAACTCTACGATCGCTAGTGTGAGTCAATGAAGCTCTACCATATCTGGTTGATTAGCAGTTTGTCTTTTCTAACTGTACGATCGCTAGTGTGTGTCAATGAAGCTCTACCATATCTGGTTGATTAGCAGTTTGTCTTTTCTAACTGTACGATCGCTAGTGTGAGTCAATGAAGCTCTACCATATCTGGTTGATTAGCAGTTTGTCTTTTCTAACTGTACGATCGCTAGTGTGAGTCAATGAAGCTCTACCATATCTGGTTGATTAGCAGTTTGTCTTTTCTAACTGTACGATCGCTAGTGTGAGTCAACGAACCTCTACCATATCTGGTTGATTAGCAGATTGTCTTTTCTAACTGTACGATCGCTAGTATGAGTCAATGAAGCTCTACCATATCTGGTTGATTAGCAGTTTGTCTTTTCTAACTGTACGATCGCTAGTGTTAGTCAATGAAGCTCTACCATATCTGGTTGATTAGCAGTTTGTCTTTTCTAACTGTACGACCGCTAGTGTGAGTCAATGAAGCTCTACCATATCTGGCTGATTAGCAGTTTGTCTTTTCTAACTCTACGATCGCTAGTGTGAGTCAATGAAGCTCTACCATATCTGGTTGATTAGCAGTTTGTCTCTTCTAACTGTACGATCGCTAGTGTGAGTCAATGAAGCTCTACCATATCTGGTTGATTAGCAGTTTGTCTTTTCTAACTGTACGATCGCTAGTGTGAGTCAATGAAGCTCTACCATATCTGGTCGATTAGATCAGCAGTTTGTCTTTTCAAACTGTACGATCGCTAGTGTGAGTCAATGAAGCTCTACCATATCTGGTTGATTAGATCAGCAGTTTGTCTTTTCTAACTGTACGATCGCTAGTATGAGTCAATGAAGCTCTACCATATCTGGTTGATTAGATCAGCAGTTTGCCTTTTCTAACTGTACGATCGCTAGTATGAGTCAATGAAGCTCTACCATATCTGGTCGATTAGCAGTTTGTCTTTTCTAACTGTACGATCGCTAGTATGAGTCAATGAAGCTCTACCATATCTGGTTGATTAGCAGTTTGTCTTTTCTAACTGTACGATCGCTAGTATGAGTCAATGAAGCTCTACCATATCTGGTTGATTAGCAGTTTGCCTTTTCTAACTGTACGATCGCTAGTGTGAGTCAATGAAGCTCTACAATATCTGGTTGATTAGCAGTTTGTCTTTTCTAACTGTACGATCGCTAGTATGAGTCAATGAAGCTCTACCATATCTGGTTGATTAGCAGTTTGTCTTTTCTAACTGTACGATCGCTAGTGTGAGTCAATGAAGCTCTACCATATCTGGTTGATTAGCAGTTTGTCTTTTCTAACTGTACGATCGCTAGTGTGAGTCAATGAAGCTCTACCATATCTGGTTGATTAGCAGTTTGTCTTTTCTAACTGTACGATCGCTAGCGTGAGTCAATGAAGCTCTACCATATCTGGTTGATTAGCAGTTTGTCTTTTCTAACTATACGATCGCTAGTATGAGTCAATGAAGCTCTACCATATCTGGTTGATTAGCAGTTTGCCTTTTCTAACTGTACGATCGCTAGTGTGAGTCAATGAAGCTCTACCATATCTGGCCGATTAGATCAGCAGTTTGTCTTTTCTAACTGTACGATCGCTAGTGTGAGTCAATGAAGCTCCACCATATCTGGTTGATTAGCAATTTGTCTTTTCTAACTGTACGATCGCTAGTGTGAGTCAATGAAGCTCTACAATATCTGGTTGATTAGCAGTTTGCCTTTTCTAACTGTACGATCGCTAGTATGAGTCAATGAAGCTCTACCATATCTGGTTGATTAGCAGTTTGTCTTTTCTAACTGTACGATCGCTAGTGTGAGTCAATGAAGCTCTACCATATCTGGTTGATTAGCAGTTTGTCTTTTCTAACTGTACGATCGCTAGTGTGAGTCAATGAAGCTCTACCATATCTGGTTGATTAGCAGTTTGTCTTTTCTAACTGTACGATCGCTAGCGTGAGTCAATGAAGCTCTACTATATCTGGTTGATTAGCAGTTTGTCTTTTCTAACTGTACGATCGCTAGTGTGAGTCAATGAGGCTCTACCATATCTGGTTGAATAGCAGTTTGTCTTTTCTAACTGTACGATCGCTAGTATGAGTCAATGAAGCTCTACCATATCTGGTTGATTAGCAGTTTGTCTTTTCTAACTGTACGATCGCTAGTGTGAGTCAATGAAGCTCTACCATGTCTGGTTGATTAGCAGTTTGTCTTTTCTAACTGTACGATCGCTAGTATGAGTCAATGAAGCTCTACCATATCTGGTTGATTAGCAGTTTGTCTTTTCTAACTGTACGATCGCTAGTGTGAGTCAATGAAGCTCTACCATATCTGGTTGATTAGCAGTTTGTCTTTTCTAACTGTACGATCGCTAGTGTGAGTCAATGAAGCTCTACCATATCTGGTTGATTAGCAGTTTGTCTTTTCTAACTGTACGATCGCTAGTGTGAGCCAATGAAGCTCTACCATATCTGGTTGATTAGCAGTTTGTCTTTTCTAACTGTACGATCGCTAGTGTGAATCAATGAAGCTCTACCATATCTGGTTGATTAGCAGTTTGTCTTTTCTAACTGTACGATCGCTAGTGTGAGTCAACGAACCTCTACCATATCTGGTTGATTAGCAGTTTGTCTTTTCTAACTGTACGATCGCTAGTATGAGTCAATGAAGCTCTACCATATCTGGTTGATTAGCAGTTTGTCTTTTCTAACTGTACGATCGCTAGTGTGAGTCAATGAAGCTCTACCATATCTGGTTGATTATCAGTTTGTCTTTTCTAACTGTACTACCGCTAGTGTGAGTCAATGAAGCTCTACCATATCTGGCTGATTAGCAGTTTGTCTTTTCTAACTCTACGATCGCTAGTGTGAGTCAATGAAGCTCTACCATATCTGGTTGATTAGCAGTTTGTCTTTTCTAACTGTACGATCGCTAGTGTGAGTCAATGAAGCTCTACCATATCTGGTTGATTAGCAGTTTGTCTTTTCTAACTGTACGATCGCTAGTGTGAGTCAATGAAGCTCTACCATATCTGGTCGATTAGATCAGCAGTTTGTCTTTTCTAACTGTACGATCGCTAGTGTGAGTCAATGAAGCTCTACCATATCTGGTTGATTAGATCAGCAGTTTGTCTTTTCTAACTGTACGATCGCTAGTATGAGTCAATGAAGCTCTACCATATCTGGTTGATTAGATCAGCAGTTTGTCTTTTCTAACTGTACGATCGCTAGTATGAGTCAATGAAGCTCTACCATATCTGGTCGATTAGCAGTTTGTCTTTTCTAACTGTACGATCGCTAGTATGAGTCAATGAAGCTCTACCATATCTGGTTGATTAGCAGTTTGTCTTTTCTAACTGTACGATCGCTAGTGTGAGTCAATGAAGCTCTACCATGTCTGGTTGATTAGCAGTTTGTCTTTTCTAACTGTACGATCGCTAGTGTGAGTCAACGAACCTCTACCATATCTGGTTGATTAGCAGTTTGTCTTTTCTAACTGTACGATCGCTAGTATGAGTCAATGAAGCTCTACCATATCTGGTTGATTAGCAGTTTGTCTTTTCTAACTGTACGATCGCTAGTGTGAGTCAATGAAGCTCTACCATATCTGGTTGATTAGCAGTTTGTCTTTTCTAACTGTACGACCGCTAGTGTGAGTCAATGAAGCTCTACCATATCTGGCTGATTAGCAGTTTGTCTTTTCTAACTCTACGATCGCTAGTGTGAGTCAATGAAGCTCTACCATATCTGGTTGATTAGCAGTTTGTCTTTTCTAACTGTACGATCGCTAGTGTGAGTCAATGAAGCTCTACCATATCTGGTTGATTAGCAGTTTGTCTTTTCTAACTGTACGATCGCTAGTGTGAGTCAATGAAGCTCTACCATATCTGGTCGATTAGATCAGCAGTTTGTCTTTTCTAACTGTACGATCGCTAGTGTGAGTCAATGAAGCTCTACCATATCTGGTTGATTAGATCAGCAGTTTGTCTTTTCTAACTGTACGATCGCTAGTATGAGTCAATGAAGCTCTACCATATCTGGTTGATTAGATCAGCAGTTTGTCTTTTCTAACTGTACGATCGCTAGTATGAGTCAATGAAGCTCTACCATATCTGGTCGATTAGCAGTTTGTCTTTTCTAACTGTACGATCGCTAGTATGAGTCAATGAAGCTCTACCATATCTGGTTGATTAGCAGTTTGCCTTTTCTAACTGTACGATCGCTAGTGTGAGTCAATGAAGCTCGACAATATCTGGTTGATTAGCAGTTTTTCTTTTCTAACTGTACGATCGCTAGTGTGAGTCAATGAAGCTCTACAATATCTGGTTGATTAGCAGTTTGTCTTTTCTAACTGTACGATCGCTAGTATGAGTCAATGAAGCTCTACCATATCTGGTTGATTAGCAGTTTGTCTTTTCTAACTGTACGATCGCTAGTGTGAGTCAATGAAGCTCTACCATATCTGGTTGATTAGCAGTTTGTCTTTTCTAACTGTACGATCGCTAGTGTGAGTCAATGAAGCTCTACCATATCTGGTTGATTAGCAGTTTGTCTTTTCTAACTGTACGATCGCTAGCGTGAGTCAATGAAGCTCTACCATACCTGGTTGATTAGCAGTTTGTCTTTTCTAACTATACGATCGCTAGTATGAGTCAATGAAGCTCTACCATATCTGGTTGATTAGCAGTTTGTCTTTTCTAACTGTACGATCGCTAGCGTGAGTCAATGAAGCTCTACTATATCTGGTTGATTAGCAGTTTGTCTTTTCTAACTGTACGATCGCTAGTGTGAGTCAATGAGGCTCTACCATATCTGGTTGAATAGCAGTTTGTCTTTTCTATCTGTACGATCGCTAGTATGAGTCAATGAAGCTCTACCATATCTGGTTGATTAGCAGTTTGTCTTTTCTAACTGTACGATCGCTAGTGTGAGTCAATGAAGCTCTACCATGTCTGGTTGATTAGCAGTTTGTCTTTTCTAACTGTACGATCGCTAGTATGAGTCAATGAAGCTCTACCATATCTGGTTGATTAGCAGTTTGTCTTTTCTAACTGTACGATCGCTAGTGTGAGTCAATGAAGCTCTACCATATCTGGTTGATTAGCAGTTTGTCTTTTCTAACTGTACGATCGCTAGTGTGAATCAATGAAGCTCTACCATATCTGGTTGATTAGCAGTTTGTCTTTTCTAACTGTACGATCGCTAGTGTGAGTCAACGAACCTCTACCATATCTGGTTGATTAGCAGTTTGTCTTTTCTAACTGTACGATCAATAGTATGAGTCAATGAAGCTCTACCATATCTGGTTGATTAGCAGTTTGTCTTTTCTAACTGTACGATCGCTAGTGTGAGTCAATGAAGCTCTACCATATCTGGTTGATTAGCAGTTTGTCTTTTCTAACTGTACTACCGCTAGTGTGAGTCAATGAAGCTCTACCATATCTGGCTGATTAGCAGTTTGTCTTTTCTAACTCAACGATCGCTAGTGTGAGTCAATGAAGCTCTACCATATCTGGTTGATTAGCAGTTTGTCTTTTCTAACTGTACGATCGCTAGTGTGAGTCAATGAAGCTCTACCATATCTGGTTGATTAGCAGTTTGTCTTTTCTAACTGTACGATCGCAAGTGTGAGTCAATGAAGCTCTACAATATCTGGTTAATTAGCAGTTTGTCTTTTCTAACTGTACGATCAATAGTATGAGTCAATGAAGCTCTACCATATCTGGTTGAATAGCAGTTTGTCTTTTCTAACTATACGATCGCTAGCGTGAGTCAATGAAGCTCTACTATATCTGGTTGATTAGCAGTTTGTCTTTTCTAACTGTACGATCGCTAGTGTGAGTCAATGAGGCTCTACCATATCTGGTTGATTAGCAGTTTGTCTTTTCTAACTGTACGATCGCTAGTATGAGTCAATGAAGCTCTACCATATCTGGTTGATTAGCAGTTTGTCTTTTCTAACTGTACGATCGCTAGTGTGAGTCAATGAAGCTCTACCATGTCTGGTTGATTAGCAGTTTGTCTTTTCTAACTGTACGATCGCTATTGTGAGTCAATGAAGCTCTACCATATCTGGTTGATTAGCAGTTTGTCTTTTCTAACTGTACGATCGCTAGTGTGAGTCAATGAAGCTCTACCATATCTGGTTGATTAGCAGTTTGTCTTTTCTAACTGTTCGATCGCTAGAGTGAGTCAATGAAGCTCTACAATATCTGGTTGATTAGCAGTTTGTCTTTTCTAACTGTACGATCGCTAGTATGAGTCAATGAAGCTCTACCATATCTGGTTGATTAGATCAGCAGTTTGCCTTTTCTAACTGTACGATCGCTAGTATGAGTCAATGAAGCTCTACCATATCTGGTTGATTAGCAGTTTGTCTTTTCTAACTGTACGATCGCAAGTGTGAGTCAATGAAGCTCTACAATATCTGGTTGATTAGCAGTTTGTCTTTTCTAACTGTACGATCAATAGTATGAGTCAATGAAGCTCTACCATATCTGGTTGAATAGCAGTTTGTCTTTTCTAACTATACGATCGCTAGTATGAGTCAATGAAGCTCTACCATATCTGGTCGATTAGATCAGCAGTTTGTCTTTTCTAACTGTACGATCGCTAGTGTGAGTCAATGAAGCTCCACCATATCTGGTTGATTAGCAGTTTGTCTTTTCTAACTGTACGATCGCTAGTGTGAGTCAATGAAGCTCTACCATATCTGGTTGATTAGCAGTTTGTCTTTTCTAACTGTACGATCGCTAGTGTGAGTCAATGAAGCTCTACAATATCTGGTTGATTAGCAGTTTGTCTTTTCTAACTGTACGATCGCTAGTGTGAGTCAATGAAGCTCTACCATATCTGGTTGATTAGCAGTTTGTCTTTTCTAACTGTACGATCGCTAGTGTGAGTCAATGAAGCTCTACCATATCTGGTTGATTAGCAGTTTGTCTTTTCTAACTGTACGATCGCTAGTGTGAGTCAACGAACCTCTACCATATCTGGTTGATTAGCAGTTTGTCTTTTCTAACTGTACGATCGCTAGTATGAGTCAATGAAGCTCTACCATATCTGGTTGATTAGCAGTTTGTCTTTTCTAACTGTACGATCGCTAGTGTGAGTCAATGAAGCTCTACCATATCTGGTTGATTAGCAGTTTGTCTTTTCTAACTGTACGACCGCTAGTGTGAGTCAATGAAGCTCTACCATATCTGGCTGATTAGCAGTTTGTCTTTTCTAACTCTACGATCGCTAGTGTGAGTCAATGAAGCTCTACCATATCTGGTTGAATAGCAGTTTGTCTTTTCTAACTGTACGATCGCTAGTGTGAGTCAATGAAGCTCTACCATATCTGGTTGATTAGCAGTTTGTCTTTTCTAACTGTACGATCGCTAGTGTGAGTCAATGAAGCTCTACCATATCTGGTCGATTAGATCAGCAGTTTGTCTTTTCTAACTGTACGATCGCTAGTGTGAGTCAATGAAGCTCTACCATATCTGGTTGATTAGATCAGCAGTTTGTCTTTTCTAACTGTACGATCGCTAGTATGAGTCAATGAAGCTCTACCATATCTGGTTGATTAGATCAGCAGTTTGTCTTTTCTAACTGTACGATCGCTAGTATGAGTCAATGAAGCTCTACCATATCTGGTCGATTAGCAGTTTGTCTTTTCTAACTGTACGATCGCTAGTATGAGTCAATGAAGCTCTACCATATCTGGTTGATTAGCAGTTTGTCTTTTCTAACTGTACGATCGCTAGTATGAGTCAATGAAGCTCTACCATATCTGGTTGATTAGCAGTTTGCCTTTTCTAACTGTACGATCGCTAGTGTGAGTCAATGAAGCTCGACAATATCTGGTTGATTAGCAGTTTGTCTTTTCTAACTGTACGATCGCTAGTGTGAGTCAATGAAGCTCTACAATATCTGGTTGATTAGCAGTTTGTCTTTTCTAACTGTACGATCGCTAGTATGAGTCAATGAAGCTCTACCATATCTGGTTGATTAGCAGTTTGTCTTTTCTAACTGTACGATCGCTAGTGTGAGTCAATGAAGCTCTACCATATCTGGTTGATTAGCAGTTTGTCTTTTCTAACTGTACGATCGCTAGTGTGAGTCAATGAAGCTCTACCATATCTGGTTGATTAGCAGTTTGTCTTTTCTAACTGTACGATCGCTAGCGTGAGTCAATGAAGCTCTACCATATCTGGTTGATTAGCAGTTTGTCTTTTCTAACTATACGATCGCTAGTATGAGTCAATGAATCTCTACCATATCTGGTTGATTAGCAGTTTGCCTTTTCTAACTGTACGATCGCTAGTGTGAGTCAATGAAGCTCTACCATATCTGGCCGATTAGATCAGCAGTTTGTCTTTTCTAACTGTACGATCGCTAGTGTGAGTCAATGAAGCTCCACCATATCTGGTTGATTAGCAATTTGTCTTTTCTAACTGTACGATCGCTAGTGTGAGTCAATGAAGCTCTACAATATCTGGTTGATTAGCAGTTTGCCTTTTCTAACTGTACGATCGCTAGTATGAGTCAATGAAGCTCTACCATATCTGGTTGATTAGCAGTTTGTCTTATCTAACTGTACGATCGCTAGTGTGAGTCAATGAAGCTCTACCATATCTGGTTGATTAGCAGTTTGTCTTTTCTAACTGTACGATGGCTAGTGTGAGTCAATGAAGCTCTACCATATCTGGTTGATTAGATCAGCAGTTTGTCTTTTCTAACTGTACGATCGCTAGTATGAGTCAATGAAGCTCTACCATATCTGGTTGATTAGATCAGCAGTTTGTCTTTTCTAACTGTACGATCGCTAGTATGAGTCAATGAAGCTCTACCATATCTGGTCGATTAGCAGTTTGTCTTTTCTAACTGTACGATCTCTAGTATGAGTCAATGAAGCTCTACCATATCTGGTTGATTAGCAGTTTGTCTTTTCTAACTGTACGATCGCTAGTATGAGTCAATGAAGCTCTACCATATCTGGTTGATTAGCAGTTTGTCTTTTCTAACTGTACGATCGCTAGTATGAGTCAATGAAGCTCTACCATATCTGGTTGATTAGCAGTTTGTCTTTTCTAACTGTACGATCGCTAGTGTGAGTCAACGAACCTCTACCATATCTGGTTGATTAGCAGTTTGTCTTTTCTAACTGTACGATCGCTAGTATGAGTCAATGAAGCTCTACCATATCTGGTTGATTAGCAGTTTGTCTTTTCTAACTGTACGATCGCTAGTGTGAGTCAATGAAGCTCTACCATATCTGGTTGATTAGCAGTTTGTCTTTTCTAACTGTACGATCGCTAGTGTGTGTCAATGAAGCTCTACCATATCTGGTTGATTAGCAGTTTGTCTTTTCTAACTGTACGATCGCTAGTGTGAGTCAATGAAGCTCTACCATATCTGGTTGATTAGCAGTTTGTCTTTTCTAACTGTACGATCGCTAGTGTGTGTCAATGAAGCTCTACCATATCTGGTTGATTAGCAGTTTGTCTTTTCTAACTGTACGATCGCTAGTGTGAGTCAACGAACCTCTACCATATCTGGTTGATTAGCAGATTGTCTTTTCTAACTGTACGATCGCTAGTAGTATAATTCGCTAGACTTTGGATATTGCATCATCATGACCAGAAATTGCGTAATCCTGATGACGTCATGGGATGACGTCATGGGTCCTTAGAGCGAGCACGTGGTCCAGGAGCGAGCATGTGCAGTGCACGTGTTAGCGTGGGAAGAGGTTGACCCTTTGGCTTGTTTGTGCGATGGTGATAAAAAGTTAATGGGTGTTGACGTCATGGAGGATGTTTATTAGGATGCTAACTGTCATCTGACACCCATGCGAGTGTGAGCACCAAAACAAAAGGTTATTCGCGGGTAGTGGGGTAGTGTATGTTCTCTTGCAAGTCGCGTGTGTGCTTGAATACGTATGGCTATGTTGGGAAATGTTTGGTGGCGGGCGAGGACTAGGGTTGAGTGAGGGTTCGTTTAAATGCTATTTTTCCCGCTCTATTTGATGGTGAGGTAATTTTTTAAAATGGGTGGAATTTGGAAACGCAATTTGAGGTAAACGTGCTTTTTTGACAATTTGGCGAATTTAATGAGCTTGTAAGGCTAGAACGATGCATATAGGGTGTCGTAGGACTTGTGGTGAACCACCCCTTGCTATGGACGGGAGTATATCCACCCCAAAATAAATCTACCCTTACCCGGAGGTTAAGTAGTGGTTATTTTTGTATGCATGCGCACTTGAGGGCTTTTGTAAGAGAGCGGAATTTTTAAAAGATTCTTTATAGATGAGGCTTTTTAAAAAATTTATTAAAAAAACAAAAAACTAATAGGTCATTCGATTTTTAGTATCTCGCTAACCAATAATGCGATGTAAACATATGGGGTGTCATAGGACTCGTAGTGAATTCTCCTTTTGTATGAATGAGGTATGTCAACCCCCAAAATAAAAACTACCCTTACCTGGGGTGAAAGAGCAATTTTTGTATGTATGCACACCGGTGGCTTTTGTCAAAAGGGTCTAACTACACATTTGTTAATATTTTCTGAACCCAGGATGGGATTTTCCCATAGGCAGTATCCTAGCACTTGGGGTGACACCTCGTTTTTGAAAGTATCATTCATTTATTTTCTTGTCAAAAGGGCCTAACTACACTTTTGTTAATATCTCGTGAACCAATCATGCTAGGGACTTGTATGAGGGGTCCTAGCACTTGGGGCGACGTCCCCCTTTATGGGGTGAAACTACCCCCCCAAAATTGAAAACTCAATATCTTGGAAACTATGAACCCTAAAATTAGGCGTTATAGCTTTAAAAATAGGTGATGACATAGGCTTTTACCTGGATTGGTCATTTCACCCCTAAAACAGTAAATAGTCATGTTATGGGGAAAAAACGTGTTAAACACCTAAAAATGATAAATGAAACTAAGATCTTTTGTTTTTGATGAAAAATAGCAGGGGGGGTGAAAACTACCCCCAAATTGAAAAATCGATACCTTGGAAACTAAGAACCGTAAAATTATGTGTAATAGCTTAAAAAATTCGTTGTGACATAGGCTTTTACCCGGATAGATGATGTCACCCCTAAAACAGTAAATAGTGATTTTACAGTGGGGAAAAAGGTTTTAAACGGGTAAAAATGATAATAGAACCTAAGATCTTTTGTTTTTGATGAAAAATAGCAGGGGGGTGAAAACTACCCCCAAATTGAAAAATCGATACCTTGGAAACTAAGAACCGTAAAATTATGTGTAATAGCTTAAAAAATTCGTTGTGACATAGGCTTTTACCCGGATAGATGATGTCACCCCTAAAACAGTAAATAGTGATTTTACAGTGGGGAAAAAGGTTTTAAACGGGCAAAAATGATAATTGAACCTAAGATCTTTTGTTTTTGATGAAAAATAGCAGGGGGGTGAAAACTACCCCAAAATTGAAAAATCGATACCTTGGAAACTAAGAACCGTAAAATTATGTGTAATAGCTTAAAAAATTCGTTGTGACATAGGCTTTTACCCGGATAGATGATGTCACCCCTAAAACAGTAAATAGTGATTTTACAGTGGGGAAAAAGGTTTTAAATTGGTAAAAATGATAATTGAACCTAAGATCTTTTGTTTTTGATGAAAAATAGCAGGGGGGTGAAAACTACCCCAAAATTGAAAAATCGATACCTTGGAAACTAAGAACCGTAAAATTATGTGTAATAGCTTAAAAAATTCGTTGTGACATAGGCTTTTACCCGGATAGATGATGTCACCCCTAAAACAGTAAATAGTGATTTTACAGTGGGGAAAAAGGTCTTAAACGGGTAAAAATGATAATTGAACCTAAGATCTTTTGTTTTTGATGAAAAATAGCAGGGGGGTGAAAACTACCCCAAAATTGAAAAATCGATACCTTGGAAACTAAGAACCGTAAAATTATGTGTAATAGCTTAAAAAATTCGTTGTGACATATGCTTTTACCCGGATAGATGATGTCACCCCTAAAACAGTAAATAGTGATTTTACAGTGGGGAAAAAGGTCTTAAACGGGTAAAAATGATAATTGAACCTAAGATCTTTTGTTTTTGATGAAAAATAGCAGGGGGGTGAAAACTACCCCAAAATTGAAAAATCGATACCTTGGAAACTAAGAACCGTAAAATTATGTGTAATAGCTTAAAAAATTCGTTGTGACATAGGCTTTTACCCGGATAGATGATGTCACCCCTAAAGCAGTAAATAGTGATTTTACAGTGGGGAAAAAGGTCTTAAACGGGTAAAAATGATAATTGAACCTAAGATCTTTTGTTTTTGATGAAAAATAGCAGGGGGGTGAAAACTACCCCAAAATTGAAAAATCGATACCTTGGAAACTAAGAACCGTAAAATTATGTGTAATAGCTTAAAAAATTCGTTGTGACATAGGCTTTTACCCGGATAGATGATGTCACCCCTAAAACAGTAAATAGTGATTTTACAGTGGGGAAAAAGGTCTTAAATGGGTAAAAATGATAATTGAACCTAAGATCTTTTGTTTTTGATGAAAAATAGCAGGGGGGGTGAAAACTACCCCGTATATGAAAGGAGTGTAGACTTATTGATGTTGCAGATTGGAAACAGTGAAAGTTATCACTTTTGTTTAATTAGAAATCTTGCTCGCCTTGTGCGTTCAAGCATCACTAGCACTCAGAGAAGGATTTATATATGTAGACGTTGTTTGTCATATTATCTTCTTGAGGATGAGTTAAATGTTCACTTTGCAGACTGTAAACAGTTTCCTGTTGCAAAAAGCATAATGCCGACTGATGAACAAAGATTTGTTAATTTTACAGAATTCCGAGTTAAAGATACAGTTCCATTTATAATATATGCAGACACTGAATGCGTTTTGTCTCCAATTTCCTCCTGTTTTCCAAATAGTGACATTCATAACTCTACTTTAACACATAAACATATTCCTTACAGCATTTCTTTATACCTTCATTGTAATTTCGATAGTGAATTGTGCAGTTTCAAGCTCTTTAGGGGAAATAATTGCATTGAATTGTTTGTAAAGGAACTTTATAGTATTGTGGATAAACTTCAAACATATTACTTATCGGTTAAGCCAATGTTAAAGATGACCGAAAATGAAGAAAGATTATTTTTGTCAAGTAAAATGTGTCACATTTGCGAGAAACCGATTGCAGTTAATGAACTCAAAGTACGCGATCATTGTCACTTAACTGGAAAATATAGAGGAAGCGCACACAATAGTTGTAATTTAAATTACAAAGTAACAAAGGTTTTGCCTATAGCATTTCATAATCTAACCGCCTATGATGGACATTTTATAATTAAAGAAATTTGCGAGAAACGTGATGGAGAGGTGTTACATAATCCTGGTCATATAAAATTGTTAGCGATGAATATGGAACGTTACAAAGGGTTTACAAAGTATGTACGGGCTAAGAATGGATTCATTCAGTTAAGATTTTTCGATACATATAATTTCTTGTCCTGTTCACTAGATCAATGTTCATCTTCGTTAAGCGAAGATTCAAAGCAAATAACACAACGTTATTTTAATGATGATGCACAGTTTCGACTTACTGCGAGAAAAGGTGTGTTTCCCTATGAATACGTCACGAGTATGGATGTTCTTAACGAAACTAAATTACCTGAAATATCCAAGTTTTATAGCAGCCTTAATGATCAAACAATATCGAATGAAGAGTATGAGTTTGCTCAATCGGTGTGGGAAACGTTTTCCTGTCAAACATTAGGAGAATACGCAGATTTGTATTTAAAAGTTGACACACTTCTTTTGGCGGATGTCTTTGAAAATTTTAGATCGAATGGCATGGAAACTTATGGCATTGATGCAGCTCATTTTTACACTGCTCCATCTATGTCTTGGTGTGCTATGAAAAAGATAACCAACGTTCAACTTGAATTGCTTCAAGATATTGATATGTTACACTTTTTTGAACGATCTATTCGAGGAGGAAATGTTCAGTGTATAACACGACATGCGATTGCTAATAATAAGTATATGAAAACTTATGATGAGAAAAAGCAAGAGTCCTACATAATGTACTTTGACGTTAATAATTTGTATGGATATGCGATGATGGAATATCTTCCAACGGGTGGCTTTAAATGGATTGCAAATGTTGAAGGCTTTGATGTTTTAACTATTGATGATACTTCAGAAATTGGATATATTTTGGAAGTAGATTTGACTTATCCTCAAGAGTTACATGACAAACATTCAGATTACCCTCTATGTCCAGAAAAGTTGACAAAGCTAATGGCTACCCTAGATAATAAAGAACGTTATGTTTTGCATTATAGATTGTTAAAGCAATGTATTCAACTAGGAATGAAATTAGATCGTATTCACAGAATAATTGAATTCAATCAGAGCCAATGGCTAAAACCATATATTGATGTGAACACAGAGAAACGAAAACAAGCCAAAAATGATTTTGAAAAGAATTTTTATAAATTGATGAATAATGCAATTTTTGGTCGTTCACTGATGAATGTGAGGAAGTTAAGGGACATCAAATGGGTCACCAAATGGCATGGAGCTCGTGGTGGTAGGTCTTTAATAGCTAAGGCTAATTTTAAACATAGAATTATATTCGATGAACAATGTATGGTCATCGAGATGAGTAGACTAAAGATTTTTCACAATCAACCAGTATATGTTGGTGCATCTATATTAGATTTGTCTAAATGTAAAATGAATGACTTTCATTACAATGTTATTTTAGCAAATCCTGAATCAAATGTGAGGTTGTTATACACAGACACCGATAGTTTTATGTATATATTCTATTATGATATTTATGAGTTCATGAAACAACATTCAAATTTGTTTGATACTGGAAACTATGAAACAAACAATCCTTTTGGCATTGTGAGACAAAATAAAGGTGAAATTGGTTTAATGAAAGATGAAAATGCTGGAAGGATTGTTGAAGAATTTGTGGGGTTACGACCCAAAATGTATGCAATAAAATTGTGTGATGAAATGAATAGCTTGTGTAAGGCTAAAGGCATTAAGAAGAGTGTGAGTAAAAGTAAGAATATTGATGAGTATCGAAAGTGTCTTTATAACAGAGAAAAAGTCAACAAAGTTCAAGTTTGTATAATTTCAAAATCTCATTCTGTATTTACTGTTCGGCAAAATAAGTTGGCAATTTCATCAAACGAAGATAAAAGACACATAACTGAAAACGGAATTGATACTTTACCGTTTGGTCATTTTTCTCTGAAAAATGATTAGAAACAAATTGAGATTAAAGCAGTTCATCTCACTTACTTTATTTCTTTCACACACACACTTTTATGCTGGTAATAATACTAATTTTTGTGTGTTCCTTTGCTTATGAAATCCTAGACTAGGAGTTCCACATTCGACATGATAGCGGAGTTTCATCTCCCATAAACTCGTCTCTGAGGTGGGTGCCAGAAAAGGCATCCAGCTGTAAAAACCACACCCTCACATAGACTTTCATAACTTCTTACGTTGAGGTTCATAACACTACGTTGATTGATTTATCGGTTTCCTTTTCACAATTCCTGTCTATACATTCCTCTTGAAGGTTGCAAGATGCTTGCAAGGTTCCTAAAATGCAATTAAATTTAATAAACACCTTAAGATGGTTTGATTTGTTTAATGATATGGTGTTAATAGTATTTTTAGGTTTTGACTGGCTTTGCATTAAGAATTGACTAACCAAACATGAGTTACCTATCAGGGAAACATTTTGGCCACTATGTTGGCTATTGACCAGTGAGTTTAGCTGTTTATCATTTTTTTAAATCATAAACAACAGAGGGTTAAACGTATAGATAAACCGTGTGACCATGTTTGTTAAACAAGACATTATACCAGAGACAATTAGAATACTTATGTAGAGTTTACCAAAAATAATGTTGTGTAACAGTAAATGCTAGTCAACAGTTATACACTTCTAAAAAAAATCATCATACAATACCTGAGAGCTCTTCTAAAATTATTGATGTGTAACATGATTCCACTAACTTGCTATGTATTTTTTGGCTTGGGGGTGATTTTCAAGAAATGCAAATGGAACTGAAATGCAATACAAACAATGAGCGTGCCTGGTGGCTGAGATTGATACCACGACGTACTGTCGGTTATGTAGCTATGTGGAATGTATATCAAATATGGTTTACTTCAAGGTCTGGAGATCCCTACAATTCCTACAATAAATGATCTTGAAATGGTCATCCTATGGTGTGAAAATATTTATTAGGTATATATATTTACTGAAAACAATTATGATTTATTAAATGTTTATATGTTTACAGTATTGTTATTTAATGTAAGCACTTGAGGCACTACCGACCAATGGGAAGCAAAAAGTGGGAGCATATATGGGATGAAATGTGGGAGCAAAGCAAATATAAAAAGTGGGAGCAAATATGCTAACTTGAATTGTGTATATACTTTACTTTCAACTATCTTGAATTGTGTATATACTTTTGCCGGCATATTTGTTGACATATTTGTTAGCATATTTGCTCCCACTTTTTATATTTGCTTTGCTCCCACATTTCATCCCATATATGCTCCCACTTTTTGCTTCCCATTGGTCGGTAGTGCCTCAAGTGCTTACATTAAATAACAATACTGTAAACATATAAACATTTAATAAATCATAATTGTTTTCAGTAAATATATATACCTAATAAATATTTTCACACCATAGGATGACCATTTCAAGATCATTTATTGTAGGAATTGTAGGGATCTCCAGACCTTGAAGTAAACCATATTTGATATACATTCCACATAGCTACATAACCGACAGTACGTCGTGGTATCAATCTCAGCCACCAGGCACGCTCATTGTTTGTATTGCATTTCAGTTCCATTTGCATTTCTTGAAAATCACCCCCAAGCCAAAAAATACATAGCAAGTTAGTGGAATCATGTTACACATCAATAATTTTAGAAGAGCTCTCAGGTATTGTATGATGATTTTTTTTAGAAGTGTATAACTGTTGACTAGCATTTACTGTTACACAACATTATTTTTGGTAAACTCTACATAAGTATTCTAATTGTCTCTGGTATAATGTCTTGTTTAACAAACATGGTCACACGGTTTATCTATACGTTTAACCCTCTGTTGTTTATGATTTAAAAAAATGATAAACAGCTAAACTCACTGGTCAATAGCCAACATAGTGGCCAAAATGTTTCCCTGATAGGTAACTCATGTTTGGTTAGTCAATTCTTAATGCAAAGCCAGTCAAAACCTAAAAATACTATTAACACCATATCATTAAACAAATCAAACCATCTTAAGGTATTTATTAAATTTAATTGCATTTTAGGAACCTTGCAAGCATCTTGCAACCTTCAAGAGGAATGTATAGACAGGAATTGTGAAAAGGAAACCGATAAATCAATCAACGTAGTGTTATGAACCTCAACGTAAGAAGTTATGAAAGTCTATGTGAGGGTGTGGTTTTTACAGCTGGATGCCTTTTCTGGCACCCACCTCAGAGACGAGTTTATGGGAGATGAAACTCCGCTATCATGTCGAATGTGGAACTCCTAGTCTAGGATTTCATAAGCAAAGGAACACACAAAAATTAGTATTATTACCAGCATAAAAGTGTGTGTGTGAAAGAAATAAAGTAAGTGAGATGAACTGCTTTAATCTCAATTTGTTTCTAATCATTTTTCAGAGAAAAATGACCAAACGGTAAAGTATCAATTCCGTTTTCAGTTATGTGTCTTTTATCTTCGTTTGATGAAATTGCCAACTTATTTTGCCGAACAGTAAATACAGAATGAGATTTTGAAATTATACAAACTTGAACTTTGTTGACTTTTTCTCTGTTATAAAGACACTTTCGATACTCATCAATATTCTTACGTTTACTCACACTCTTCTTAATGCCTTTAGCCTTACACAAGCTATTCATTTCATCACACAATTTTATTGCATACATTTTGGGTCGTAACCCCACAAATTCTTCAACAATCCTTCCAGCATTTTCATCTTTCATTAAACCAATTTCACCTTTATTTTGTCTCACAATGCCAAAAGGATTGTTTGTTTCATAGTTTCCAGTATCAAACAAATTTGAATGTTGTTTCATGAACTCATAAATATCATAATAGAATATATACATAAAACTATCGGTGTCTGTGTATAACAACCTCACATTTGATTCAGGATTTGCTAAAATAACATTGTAATGAAAGTCATTCATTTTACATTTAGACAAATCTAATATAGATGCACCAACATATACTGGTTGATTGTGAAAAATCTTTAGTCTACTCATCTCGATGACCATACATTGTTCATCGAATATAATTCTATGTTTAAAATTAGCCTTAGCTATTAAAGACCTACCACCACGAGCTCCATGCCATTTGGTGACCCATTTGATGTCCCTTAACTTCCTCACATTCATCAGTGAACGACCAAAAATTGCATTATTCATCAATTTATAAAAATTCTTTTCAAAATCATTTTTGGCTTGTTTTCGTTTCTCTGTGTTCACATCAATATATGGTTTTAGCCATTGGCTCTGATTGAATTCAATTATTCTGTGAATACGATCTAATTTCATTCCTAGTTGAATACATTGCTTTAACAATCTATAATGCAAAACATAACGTTATTTATTATCTAGGGTAGCCATTAGCTTTGTCAACTTTTCTGGACATAGAGGGTAATCTGAATGTTTGTCATGTAACTCTTGAGGATAAGTCAAATCTACTTCCAAAATATATCCAATTTCTGAAGTATCATCAATAGTTAAAACATCAAAGCCTTCAACATTTGCAATCCATTTAAAGCCACCCGTTGGAAGATATTCCATCATCGCATATCCATACAAATTATTAACGTCAAAGTACATTATGTAGGACTCTTGCTTTTTCTCATCATAAGTTTTCATATACTTATTATTAGCAATCGCATGTCGTGTTATACACTGAACATTTCCTCCTCGAATAGATCGTTCAAAAAAGTGTAACATATCAATATCTTGAAGCAATTCAAGTTGAACGTTGGTTATCTTTTTCATAGCACACCAAGACATAGATGGAGCAGTGTAAAAATGAGCTGCATCAATGCCATAAGTTTCCATGCCATTCGATCTAAAATTTTCAAAGACATCCGCCAAAAGAAGTGTGTCAACTTTTAAATACAAATCTGCGTATTCTCCTAATGTTTGACAGGAAAACGTTTCCCACACCGATTGAGCAAACTCATACTCTTCATTCGATATTGTTTGATCATTAAGGCTGCTATAAAACTTGGATATTTCAGGTAATTTAGTTTCGTTAAGAACATCCATACTCGTGACGTATTCATAGGGAAACACACCTTTTCTCGCAGTAAGTCGAAACTGTGCATCATCATTAAAATAACGTTGTGTTATTTGCTTTGAATCTTCGCTTAACGAAGATGAACATTGATCTAGTGAACAGGACAAGAAATTATATGTATCGAAAAATCTTAACTGAATGAATCCATTCTTAGCCCGTACATACTTTGTAAACCCTTTGTAACGTTCCATATTCATCGCTAACAATTTTATATGACCAGGATTATGTAACACCTCTCCATCACGTTTCTCGCAAATTTCTTTAATTATAAAATGTCCATCATAGGCGGTTAGATTATGAAATGCTATAGGCAAAACCTTTGTTACTTTGTAATTTAAATTACAACTATTGTGTGCGCTTCCTCTATATTTTCCAGTTAAGTGACAATGATCGCGTACTTTGAGTTCATTAACTGCAATCGGTTTCTCGCAAATGTGACACATTTTACTTGACAAAAATAATCTTTCTTCATTTTCGGTCATCTTTAACATTGGCTTAACCGATAAGTAATATGTTTGAAGTTTATCCACAATACTATAAAGTTCCTTTACAAACAATTCAATGCAATTATTTCCCCTAAAGAGCTTGAAACTGCACAATTCACTATCGAAATTACAATGAAGGTATAAAGAAATGCTGTAAGGAATATGTTTATGTGTTAAAGTAGAGTTATGAATGTCACTATTTGGAAAACAGGAGGAAATTGGAGACAAAACGCATTCAGTGTCTGCATATATTATAAATGGAACTGTATCTTTAACTCGGAATTCTGTAAAATTAACAAATCTTTGTTCATCAGTCGGCATTATGCTTTTTGCAACAGGAAACTGTTTACAGTCTGCAAAGTGAACATTTAACTCATCCTCAAGAAGATAATATGACAAACAACGTCTACATATATAAATCCTTCTCTGAGTGCTAGTGATGCTTGAACGCACAAGGCGAGCAAGATTTCTAATTAAACAAAAGTGATAACTTTCACTGTTTCCAATCTGCAACATCAATAAGTCTACACTCCTTTCATATACGGGGTAGTTTTCACCCCCCCTGCTATTTTTCATCAAAAACAAAAGATCTTAGGTTCAATTATCATTTTTACCCGTTTAAGACCTTTTTCCCCACTGTAAAATCACTATTTACTGTTTTAGGGGTGACATCATCTATCCGGGTAAAAGCCTATGTCACAACGAATTTTTTAAGCTATTACACATAATTTTACGGTTCTTAGTTTCCAAGGTATCGATTTTTCAATTTTGGGGTAGTTTTCACCCCCCTGCTATTTTTCATCAAAAACAAAAGATCTTAGGTTCAATTATCATTTTTACCCGTTTAAGACCTCTTTCCCCACTGTAAAATCACTATTTACTGTTTTAGGGGTGACATCATCTATCCGGGTAAAAGCCTATGTCACAACGAATTTTTTAAGCTATTACACATAATTTTACGGTTCTTAGTTTCCAAGGTATCGATTTTTCAATTTTGGGGTAGTTTTCACCCCCCTGCTATTTTTCATCAAAAACAAAAGATCTTAGGTTCAATTATCATTTTTACCCGTTTAAGACCTTTTTCCCCACTGTAAAATCACTATTTACTGTTTTAGGGGTGACATCATCTATCCGGGTAAAAGCATATGTCACAACGAATTTTTTAAGCTATTACACATAATTTTACGGTTCTTAGTTTCCAAGGTATCGATTTTTCAATTTTGGGGTAGTTTTCACCCCCCTGCTATTTTTCATCAAAAACAAAAGATCTTAGGTTCAATTATCATTTTTACCCGTTTAAGACCTTTTTCCCCACTGTAAAATCACTATTTACTGTTTTAGGGGTGACATCATCTATCCGGGTAAAAGCCTATGTCACAACGAATTTTTTAAGATATTACACATAATTTTACGGTTCTTAGTTTCCAAGGTATCGATTTTTCAATTTTGGGGTAGTTTTCACCCCCCTGCTATTTTTCATCAAAAACAAAAGATCTTAGGTTCAATTATAATTTTTACCCGTTTAAAACCTTTTTCCCCACTGTAAAATCACTATTTACTGTTTTAGGGGTGACATCATCTATCCGGGTAAAAGCCTATGTCACAACGAATTTTTTAAGCTATTACACATAATTTTACGGTTCTTAGTTTCCAAGGTATCGATTTTTCAATTTTGGGGTAGTTTTCACCCCCCTGCTATTTTTCATCAAAAACAAAAGATCTTAGGTTCAATTATCATTTTTACCCGTTTAAAACCTTTTTCCCCACTGTAAAATCACTATTTACTGTTTTAGGGGTGACATCATCTATCCGGGTAAAAGCCTATGTCACAACGAATTTTTTAAGCTATTACACATAATTTTACGGTTCTTAGTTTCCAAGGTATCGATTTTTCAATTTGGGGGTAGTTTTCACCCCCCCTGCTATTTTTCATCAAAAACAAAAGATCTTAGTTTCATTTATCATTTTTAGGTGTTTAACACGTTTTTTCCCCATAACATGACTATTTACTGTTTTAGGGGTGAAATGACCAATCCAGGTAAAAGCCTATGTCATCACCTATTTTTAAAGCTATAACGCCTAATTTTAGGGTTCATAGTTTCCAAGATATTGAGTTTTCAATTTTGGGGGGGTAGTTTCACCCCATAAAGGGGGACGTCGCCCCAAGTGCTAGGACCCCTCATACAAGTCCCTAGCATGATTGGTTCACGAGATATTAACAAAAGTGTAGTTAGGCCCTTTTGACAAGAAAATAAATGAATGATACTTTCAAAAACGAGGTGTCACCCCAAGTGCTAGGATACTGCCTATGGGAAAATCCCATCCTGGGTTCAGAAAATATTAACAAATGTGTAGTTAGACCCTTTTGACAAAAGCCACCGGTGTGCATACATACAAAAATTGCTCTTTCACCCCAGGTAAGGGTAGTTTTTATTTTGGGGGTTGACATACCTCATTCATACAAAAGGAGAATTCACTACGAGTCCTATGACACCCCATATGTTTACATCGCATTATTGGTTAGCGAGATACTAAAAATCGAATGACCTATTAGTTTTTTGTTTTTTTAATAAATTTTTTAAAAAGCCTCATCTATAAAGAATCTTTTAAAAATTCCGCTCTCTTACAAAAGCCCTCAAGTGCGCATGCATACAAAAATAACCACTACTTAACCTCCGGGTAAGGGTAGATTTATTTTGGGGTGGATATACTCCCGTCCATAGCAAGGGGTGGTTCACCACAAGTCCTACGACACCCTATATGCATCGTTCTAGCCTTACAAGCTCATTAAATTCGCCAAATTGTCAAAAAAGCACGTTTACCTCAAATTGCGTTTCCAAATTCCACCCATTTTAAAAAATTACCTCACCATCAAATAGAGCGGGAAAAATAGCATTTAAACGAACCCTCACTCAACCCTAGTCCTCGCCCGCCACCAAACATTTCCCAACATAGCCATACGTATTCAAGCACACACGCGACTTGCAAGAGAACATACACTACCCCACTACCCGCGAATAACCTTTTGTTTTGGTGCTCACACTCGCATGGGTGTCAGATGACAGTTAGCATCCTAATAAACATCCTCCATGACGTCAACACCCATTAACTTTTTATCACCATCGCACAAACAAGCCAAAGGGTCAACCTCTTCCCACGCTAACACGTGCACTGCACATGCTCGCTCCTGGACCACGTGCTCGCTCTAAGGACCCATGACGTCATCCCATGACGTCATCAGGATTACGCAATTTCTGGTCATGATGATGCAATATCCAAAGTCTAGCGAATTATACTACTATCGCTAGTATGAGTCAATGAAGCTCTACCATATCTGGTTGATTAGCAGTTTGTCTTTTCTAACTGTACGATCGCTAGTGTTAGTCAATGAAGCTCTACCATATCTGGTTGATTAGCAGTTTGTCTTTTCTAACTGTACGACCGCTAGTGTGAGTCAATGAAGCTCTACCATATCTGGCTGATTAGCAGTTTGTCTTTTCTAACTCTACGATCGCTAGTGTGAGTCAATGAAGCTCTACCATATCTGGTTGATTAGCAGTTTGTCTCTTCTAACTGTACGATCGCTAGTGTGAGTCAATGAAGCTCTACCATATCTGGTTGATTAGCAGTTTGTCTTTTCTAACTGTACGATCGCTAGTGTGAGTCAATGAAGCTCTACCATATCTGGTCGATTAGATCAGCAGTTTGTCTTTTCAAACTGTACGATCGCTAGTGTGAGTCAATGAAGCTCTACCATATCTGGTTGATTAGATCAGCAGTTTGTCTTTTCTAACTGTACGATCGCTAGTATGAGTCAATGAAGCTCTACCATATCTGGTTGATTAGATCAGCAGTTTGCCTTTTCTAACTGTACGATCGCTAGTATGAGTCAATGAAGCTCTACCATATCTGGTCGATTAGCAGTTTGTCTTTTCTAACTGTACGATCGCTAGTATGAGTCAATGAAGCTCTACCATATCTGGTTGATTAGCAGTTTGTCTTTTCTAACTGTACGATCGCTAGTATGAGTCAATGAAGCTCTACCATATCTGGTTGATTAGCAGTTTGCCTTTTCTAACTGTACGATCGCTAGTGTGAGTCAATGAAGCTCGACAATATCTGGTTGATTAGCAGTTTGTCTTTTCTAACTGTACGATCGCTAGTGTGAGTCAATGAAGCTCTACAATATCTGGTTGATTAGCAGTTTGTCTTTTCTAACTGTACGATCGCTAGTATGAGTCAATGAAGCTCTACCATATCTGGTTGATTAGCAGTTTGTCTTTTCTAACTGTACGATCGCTAGTGTGAGTCAATGAAGCTCTACCATATCTGGTTGATTAGCAGTTTGTCTTTTCTAACTGTACGATCGCTAGTGTGAGTCAATGAAGCTCTACCATATCTGGTTGATTAGCAGTTTGTCTTTTCTAACTGTACGATCGCTAGCGTGAGTCAATGAAGCTCTACCATATCTGGTTGATTAGCAGTTTGTCTTTTCTAACTATACGATCGCTAGTATGAGTCAATGAAGCTCTACCATATCTGGTTGATTAGCAGTTTGCCTTTTCTAACTGTACGATCGCTAGTGTGAGTCAATGAAGCTCTACCATATCTGGCCGATTAGATCAGCAGTTTGTCTTTTCTAACTGTACGATCGCCAGTGTGAGTCAATGAAGCTCCACCATATCTGGTTGATTAGCAATTTGTCTTTTCTAACTGTACGATCGCTAGTGTGAGTCAATGAAGCTCTACAATATCTGGTTGATTAGCAGTTTGCCTTTTCTAACTGTACGATCGCTAGTATGAGTCAATGAAGCTCTACCATATCTGGTTGATTAGCAGTTTGTCTTTTCTAACTGTACGATCGCTAGTGTGAGTCAATGAAGCTCTACCATATCTGGTTGATTAGCAGTTTGTCTTTTCTAACTGTACGATCGCTAGTGTGAGTCAATGAAGCTCTACCATATCTGGTTGATTAGCAGTTTGTCTTTTCTAACTGTACGATCGCTAGCGTGAGTCAATGAAGCTCTACTATATCTGGTTGATTAGCAGTTTGTCTTTTCTAACTGTACGATCGCTAGTGTGAGTCAATGAGGCTCTACCATATCTGGTTGAATAGCAGTTTGTCTTTTCTAACTGTACGATCGCTAGTATGAGTCAATGAAGCTCTACCATATCTGGTTGATTAGCAGTTTGTCTTTTCTAACTGTACGATCGCTAGTGTGAGTCAATGAAGCTCTACCATGTCTGGTTGATTAGCAGTTTGTCTTTTCTAACTGTACGATCGCTAGTATGAGTCAATGAAGCTCTACCATATCTGGTTGATTAGCAGTTTGTCTTTTCTAACTGTACGATCGCTAGTGTGAGTCAATGAAGCTCTACCATATCTGGTTGATTAGCAGTTTGTCTTTTCTAACTGTACGATCGCTAGTGTGAGTCAATGAAGCTCTACCATATCTGGTTGATTAGCAGTTTGTCTTTTCTAACTGTACGATCGCTAGTGTGAGTCAATGAAGCTCTACCATATCTGGTTGATTAGCAGTTTGTCTTTTCTAACTGTACGATCGCTAGTGTGAATCAATGAAGCTCTACCATATCTGGTTGATTAGCAGTTTGTCTTTTCTAACTGTACGATCGCTAGTGTGAGTCAACGAACCTCTACCATATCTGGTTGATTAGCAGTTTGTCTTTTCTAACTGTACGATCGCTAGTATGAGTCAATGAAGCTCTACCATATCTGGTTGATTAGCAGTTTGTCTTTTCTAACTGTACGATCGCTAGTGTGAGTCAATGAAGCTCTACCATATCTGGTTGATTAGCAGTTTGTATTTTCTAACTGTACTACCGCTAGTGTGAGTCAATGAAGCTCTACCATATCTGGCTGATTAGCAGTTTGTCTTTTCTAACTCTACGATCGCTAGTGTGAGTCAATGAAGCTCTACCATATCTGGTTGATTAGCAGTTTGTCTTTTCTAACTGTACGATCGCTAGTGTGAGTCAATGAAGCTCTACCATAACTGGTTGATTAGCAGTTTGTCTTTTCTAACTGTACGATCGCTAGTGTGAGTCAATGAAGCTCTACCATATCTGGTCGATTAGATCAGCAGTTTGTCTTTTCTAACTGTACGATCGCTAGTGTGAGTCAATGAAGCTCTACCATATCTGGTTGATTAGATCAGCAGTTTGTCTTTTCTAACTGTACGATCGCTAGTATGAGTCAATGAAGCTCTACCATATCTGGTTGATTAGATCAGCAGTTTGTCTTTTCTAACTGTACGATCGCTAGTATGAGTCAATGAAGCTCTACCATATCTGGTCGATTAGCAGTTTGTCTTTTCTAACTGTACGATCGCTAGTATGAGTCAATGAAGCTCTACCATATCTGGTTGATTAGCAGTTTGTCTTTTCTAACTGTACGATCGCTAGTATGAGTCAATGAAGCTCTACCATATCTGGTTGATTAGCAGTTTGCCTTTTCTAACTGTACGATCGCTAGTGTGAGTCAATGAAGCTCGACAATATCTGGTTGATTAGCAGTTTGTCTTTTCTAACTGTACGATCGCTAGTGTGAGTCAATGAAGCTCTACCATATCTGGTTGATTAGCAGTTTGTCTTTTCTAACTGTACGATCGCTAGCGTGAGTCAATGAAGCTCTACCATATCTGGTTGATTAGCAGTTTGTCTTTTCTAACTATACGATCGCTAGTATGAGTCAATGAAGCTCTACCATATCTGGTTGATTAGCAGTTTGCCTTTTCTAACTGTACGATCGCTAGTGTGAGTCAATGAAGCTCTACCATATCTGGCCGATTAGATCAGCAGTTTGTCTTTTCTAACTGTACGATCGCTAGTGTGAGTCAATGAAGCTCCACCATATCTGGTTGATTAGCAATTTGTCTTTTCTAACTGTACGATCGCTAGTGTGAGTCAATGAAGCTCTACAATATCTGGTTGATTAGCAGTTTGCCTTTTCTAACTGTACGATCGCTAGTATGAGTCAATGAAGCTCTACCATATCTGGTTGATTAGCAGTTTGTCTTTTCTAACTGTACGATCGCTAGTGTGAGTCAATGAAGCTCTACCATATCTGGTTGATTAGCAGTTTGTCTTTTCTAACTGTACGATCGCTAGTGTGAGTCAATGAAGCTCTACCATATCTGGTTGATTAGCAGTTTGTCTTTTCTAACTGTACGATCGCTAGCGTGAGTCAATGAAGCTCTACTATATCTGGTTGATTAGCAGTTTGTCTTTTCTAACTGTACGATCGCTAGTGTGAGTCAATGAGGCTCTACCATATCTGGTTGATTAGCAGTTTGTCTTTTCTAACTGTACGATCGCTAGTATGAGTCAATGAAGCTCTACCATATCTGGTTGATTAGCAGTTTGTCTTATCTAACTGTACGATCGCTAGTGTGAGTCAATGAAGCTCTACCATGTCTGGTTGATTAGCAGTTTGTCTTTTCTATCTGTACGATCGCTATTGTGAGTCAATGAAGCTCTACCATATCTGGTTGATTAGCAGTTTGTCTTTTCTAACTGTACGATCGCTAGTGTGAGTCAATGAAGCTCTACCATATCTGGTTGATTAGCAGTTTGTCTTTTCTAACTGTACGATCGCTAGTGTGAGTCAATGAAGCTCTACAATATCTGGTTGATAAGCAGTTTGTCTTTTCTAACTGTACGATCGCTAGTATGAGTCAATGAAGCTCTACCATATCTGGTTGATTAGCAGTTTGTCTTTTCTAACTGTACGACCGCTAGTATGAGTCAATGAAGCTCTACCATATCTGGTTGATTAGCAGTTTGTCTTTTCTAACTGTACGATCGCAAGTGTGAGTCAATGAAGCTCTACAATATCTGGTTGATTAGCAGTTTGTCTTTTCTAACTGTACGATCAATAGTATGAGTCAATGAAGCTCTACCATATCTGGTTGAATAGCAGTTTGTCTTTTCTAACTATACGATCGCTAGTATGAGTCAATGAAGCTCTACCATATCTGGTCGATTAGATCAGCAGTTTGTCTTTTCTAACTGTACGATCGCTAGTGTGAGTCAATGAAGCTCCACCATATCTGGTTGATTAGCAGTTTGTCTTTTCTAACCGTACGATCGCTAGTGTGAGTCAATTGAGCTCTACCATATCTGGTTGATTAGCAGTTTGTCTTTTCTAACTGTACGATCGCTAGTATGAGTCAATGAAGCTCTACCATATCTGGTTGATCAGCAGTTTGTCTTTTCTAACTGTACGATCGCTAGTATGAGTCAATGAAGCTCTACCATATCTGGTTGATTAGCAGTTTGTCTTTTCTAACTGTACGATCGCTAGTGTGAGTCAATGAAGCTCAACAATATCTGGTTGATTAGCAGTTTGTCTTTTCTAACTGTACGATCGCTAGTGTGAGTCAATGAAGCTCTACCATATCTGGTTGATTAGATCAGCAGTTTGTCTTTTCTAACTGTACGATCGCTAGTGTGAGTCAATGAAGCTCTACCATATCTGGTCGATTAGATCAGCAGTTTGTCTTTTCTAACTGTACGGTCGCTAGTGTGAGTCAATGAAGCTCTACCATATCTGGTTGATTAGATCAGCAGTTTGTCTTTTCTAACTGTACGATCGCTAGTATGAGTCAATGAAGCTCTACCATATCTGGTTGATTAGCAGTTTGTCTTTTCTAACTGTACGATCGCTAGTGTTAGTCAATGAAGCTCTACCATATCTGGTTGATTAGCAGTTTGTCTTTTCTAACTGTACGACCGCTAGTGTGAGTCAATGAAGCTCTACCATATCTGGCTGATTAGCAGTTTGTCTTTTCTAACTCTACGATCGCTAGTGTGAGTCAATGAAGCTCTACCATATCTGGTTGATTAGCAGTTTGTCTCTTCTAACTGTACGATCGCTAGTGTGAGTCAATGAAGCTCTACCATATCTGGTTGATTAGCAGTTTGTCTTTTCTAACTGTACGATCGCTAGTGTGAGTCAATGAAGCTCTACCATATCTGGTCGATTAGATCAGCAGTTTGTCTTTTCAAACTGTACGATCGCTAGTGTGAGTCAATGAAGCTCTACCATATCTGGTTGATTAGATCAGCAGTTTGTCTTTTCTAACTGTACGATCGCTAGTATGAGTCAATGAAGCTCTACCATATCTGGTTGATTAGATCAGCAGTTTGCCTTTTCTAACTGTACGATCGCTAGTATGAGTCAATGAAGCTCTACCATATCTGGTCGATTAGCAGTTTGTCTTTTCTAACTGTACGATCGCTAGTATGAGTCAATGAAGCTCTACCATATCTGGTTGATTAGCAGTTTGTCTTTTCTAACTGTACGATCGCTAGTATGAGTCAATGAAGCTCTACCATATCTGGTTGATTAGCAGTTTGCCTTTTCTAACTGTACGATCGCTAGTGTGAGTCAATGAAGCTCGACAATATCTGGTTGATTAGCAGTTTGTCTTTTCTAACTGTACGATCGCTAGTGTGAGTCAATGAAGCTCTACAATATCTGGTTGATTAGCAGTTTGTCTTTTCTAACTGTACGATCGCTAGTATGAGTCAATGAAGCTCTACCATATCTGGTTGATTAGCAGTTTGTCTTTTCTAACTGTACGATCGCTAGTGTGAGTCAATGAAGCTCTACCATATCTGGTTGATTAGCAGTTTGTCTTTTCTAACTGTACGATCGCTAGTGTGAGTCAATGAAGCTCTACCATATCTGGTTGATTAGCAGTTTGTCTTTTCTAACTGTACGATCGCTAGCGTGAGTCAATGAAGCTCTACCATATCTGGTTGATTAGCAGTTTGTCTTTTCTAACTATACGATCGCTAGTATGAGTCAATGAAGCTCTACCATATCTGGTTGATTAGCAGTTTGCCTTTTCTAACTGTACGATCGCTAGTGTGAGTCAATGAAGCTCTACCATATCTGGCCGATTAGATCAGCAGTTTGTCTTTTCTAACTGTACGATCGCCAGTGTGAGTCAATGAAGCTCCACCATATCTGGTTGATTAGCAATTTGTCTTTTCTAACTGTACGATCGCTAGTGTGAGTCAATGAAGCTCTACAATATCTGGTTGATTAGCAGTTTGCCTTTTCTAACTGTACGATCGCTAGTATGAGTCAATGAAGCTCTACCATATCTGGTTGATTAGCAGTTTGTCTTTTCTAACTGTACGATCGCTAGTGTGAGTCAATGAAGCTCTACCATATCTGGTTGATTAGCAGTTTGTCTTTTCTAACTGTACGATCGCTAGTGTGAGTCAATGAAGCTCTACCATATCTGGTTGATTAGCAGTTTGTCTTTTCTAACTGTACGATCGCTAGCGTGAGTCAATGAAGCTCTACTATATCTGGTTGATTAGCAGTTTGTCTTTTCTAACTGTACGATCGCTAGTGTGAGTCAATGAGGCTCTACCATATCTGGTTGAATAGCAGTTTGTCTTTTCTAACTGTACGATCGCTAGTATGAGTCAATGAAGCTCTACCATATCTGGTTGATTAGCAGTTTGTCTTTTCTAACTGTACGATCGCTAGTGTGAGTCAATGAAGCTCTACCATGTCTGGTTGATTAGCAGTTTGTCTTTTCTAACTGTACGATCGCTAGTATGAGTCAATGAAGCTCTACCATATCTGGTTGATTAGCAGTTTGTCTTTTCTAACTGTACGATCGCTAGTGTGAGTCAATGAAGCTCTACCATATCTGGTTGATTAGCAGTTTGTCTTTTCTAACTGTACGATCGCTAGTGTGAGTCAATGAAGCTCTACCATATCTGGTTGATTAGCAGTTTGTCTTTTCTAACTGTACGATCGCTAGTGTGAGTCAATGAAGCTCTACCATATCTGGTTGATTAGCAGTTTGTCTTTTCTAACTGTACGATCGCTAGTGTGAATCAATGAAGCTCTACCATATCTGGTTGATTAGCAGTTTGTCTTTTCTAACTGTACGATCGCTAGTGTGAGTCAACGAACCTCTACCATATCTGGTTGATTAGCAGTTTGTCTTTTCTAACTGTACGATCGCTAGTATGAGTCAATGAAGCTCTACCATATCTGGTTGATTAGCAGTTTGTCTTTTCTAACTGTACGATCGCTAGTGTGAGTCAATGAAGCTCTACCATATCTGGTTGATTAGCAGTTTGTATTTTCTAACTGTACTACCGCTAGTGTGAGTCAATGAAGCTCTACCATATCTGGCTGATTAGCAGTTTGTCTTTTCTAACTCTACGATCGCTAGTGTGAGTCAATGAAGCTCTACCATATCTGGTTGATTAGCAGTTTGTCTTTTCTAACTGTACGATCGCTAGTGTGAGTCAATGAAGCTCTACCATAACTGGTTGATTAGCAGTTTGTCTTTTCTAACTGTACGATCGCTAGTGTGAGTCAATGAAGCTCTACCATATCTGGTCGATTAGATCAGCAGTTTGTCTTTTCTAACTGTACGATCGCTAGTGTGAGTCAATGAAGCTCTACCATATCTGGTTGATTAGATCAGCAGTTTGTCTTTTCTAACTGTACGATCGCTAGTATGAGTCAATGAAGCTCTACCATATCTGGTTGATTAGATCAGCAGTTTGTCTTTTCTAACTGTACGATCGCTAGTATGAGTCAATGAAGCTCTACCATATCTGGTCGATTAGCAGTTTGTCTTTTCTAACTGTACGATCGCTAGTATGAGTCAATGAAGCTCTACCATATCTGGTTGATTAGCAGTTTGTCTTTTCTAACTGTACGATCGCTAGTATGAGTCAATGAAGCTCTACCATATCTGGTTGATTAGCAGTTTGCCTTTTCTAACTGTACGATCGCTAGTGTGAGTCAATGAAGCTCGACAATATCTGGTTGATTAGCAGTTTGTCTTTTCTAACTGTACGATCGCTAGTGTGAGTCAATGAAGCTCTACCATATCTGGTTGATTAGCAGTTTGTCTTTTCTAACTGTACGATCGCTAGCGTGAGTCAATGAAGCTCTACCATATCTGGTTGATTAGCAGTTTGTCTTTTCTAACTATACGATCGCTAGTATGAGTCAATGAAGCTCTACCATATCTGGTTGATTAGCAGTTTGCCTTTTCTAACTGTACGATCGCTAGTGTGAGTCAATGAAGCTCTACCATATCTGGCCGATTAGATCAGCAGTTTGTCTTTTCTAACTGTACGATCGCTAGTGTGAGTCAATGAAGCTCCACCATATCTGGTTGATTAGCAATTTGTCTTTTCTAACTGTACGATCGCTAGTGTGAGTCAATGAAGCTCTACAATATCTGGTTGATTAGCAGTTTGCCTTTTCTAACTGTACGATCGCTAGTATGAGTCAATGAAGCTCTACCATATCTGGTTGATTAGCAGTTTGTCTTTTCTAACTGTACGATCGCTAGTGTGAGTCAATGAAGCTCTACCATATCTGGTTGATTAGCAGTTTGTCTTTTCTAACTGTACGATCGCTAGTGTGAGTCAATGAAGCTCTACCATATCTGGTTGATTAGCAGTTTGTCTTTTCTAACTGTACGATCGCTAGCGTGAGTCAATGAAGCTCTACTATATCTGGTTGATTAGCAGTTTGTCTTTTCTAACTGTACGATCGCTAGTGTGAGTCAATGAGGCTCTACCATATCTGGTTGATTAGCAGTTTGTCTTTTCTAACTGTACGATCGCTAGTATGAGTCAATGAAGCTCTACCATATCTGGTTGATTAGCAGTTTGTCTTATCTAACTGTACGATCGCTAGTGTGAGTCAATGAAGCTCTACCATGTCTGGTTGATTAGCAGTTTGTCTTTTCTATCTGTACGATCGCTATTGTGAGTCAATGAAGCTCTACCATATCTGGTTGATTAGCAGTTTGTCTTTTCTAACTGTACGATCGCTAGTGTGAGTCAATGAAGCTCTACCATATCTGGTTGATTAGCAGTTTGTCTTTTCTAACTGTACGATCGCTAGTGTGAGTCAATGAAGCTCTACAATATCTGGTTGATAAGCAGTTTGTCTTTTCTAACTGTACGATCGCTAGTATGAGTCAATGAAGCTCTACCATATCTGGTTGATTAGCAGTTTGTCTTTTCTAACTGTACGACCGCTAGTATGAGTCAATGAAGCTCTACCATATCTGGTTGATTAGCAGTTTGTCTTTTCTAACTGTACGATCGCAAGTGTGAGTCAATGAAGCTCTACAATATCTGGTTGATTAGCAGTTTGTCTTTTCTAACTGTACGATCAATAGTATGAGTCAATGAAGCTCTACCATATCTGGTTGAATAGCAGTTTGTCTTTTCTAACTATACGATCGCTAGTATGAGTCAATGAAGCTCTACCATATCTGGTCGATTAGATCAGCAGTTTGTCTTTTCTAACTGTACGATCGCTAGTGTGAGTCAATGAAGCTCCACCATATCTGGTTGATTAGCAGTTTGTCTTTTCTAACCGTACGATCGCTAGTGTGAGTCAATTGAGCTCTACCATATCTGGTTGATTAGCAGTTTGTCTTTTCTAACTGTACGATCGCTAGTATGAGTCAATGAAGCTCTACCATATCTGGTTGATCAGCAGTTTGTCTTTTCTAACTGTACGATCGCTAGTATGAGTCAATGAAGCTCTACCATATCTGGTTGATTAGCAGTTTGTCTTTTCTAACTGTACGATCGCTAGTGTGAGTCAATGAAGCTCAACAATATCTGGTTGATTAGCAGTTTGTCTTTTCTAACTGTACGATCGCTAGTGTGAGTCAATGAAGCTCTACCATATCTGGTTGATTAGATCAGCAGTTTGTCTTTTCTAACTGTACGATCGCTAGTGTGAGTCAATGAAGCTCTACCATATCTGGTCGATTAGATCAGCAGTTTGTCTTTTCTAACTGTACGGTCGCTAGTGTGAGTCAATGAAGCTCTACCATATCTGGTTGATTAGATCAGCAGTTTGTCTTTTCTAACTGTACGATCGCTAGTATGAGTCAATGAAGCTCTACCATATCTGGTTGATTAGCAGTTTGTCTTTCCTAACTGTACGATCGCTAGTGTGAGTCAATGAAGCTCTACCATATCTGGTTGATTAGCAGTTTGTGTTTTCTAACTGTACGATCGCTAGTGTGAGTCAATGAAGCTCTACAATATCTGGTTGATTAGCAGTTTGTCTTTTCTAACTGTACGATCGCTAGTGTGAGTCAATGAAGCTCTACCATATCTGGTTGATTAGATCAGCAGTTTGTCTTTTCTAACTGTACGATCGCTAGTGTGAGTCAATGAAGCTCTACCATATCTGGTTGATTAGCAGTTTGTCTTTTCTAACTGTACGATCGCTAGTGTGAGTCAATGAAGCTCTACCATATCTGGTTGATTAGCAGTTTGTCTTTTCTAACTGTACGATCGCTAGTGTGAGTCAATGAAGCTCTACCATATCTGGTTGATTAGCAGTTTGTCTTTTCTAACTGTACGATCGCTAGTATGAGTCAATGAAGCTCTACCATATCTGGTTGATTAGCAGTTTGTCTTTTCTAACTGTACGATCGCTAGTGTGAGTCAATGAAGCTCTACCATATCTGGTTGATTAGCAGTTTGTCTTTTCTAACTGTACGATCGCTAGTGTGAGTCAATGAAGCTCTACCATATCTGGTTGATTAGCAGTTTGTCTTTTCTAACTGTACGATCGCTAGTGTGAGTCAATGAAGCTCTACCATATCTGGTTGATTAGCAGTTTGTCTTTTCTAACTGTACGATCGCTAGTGTGAGTCAATGAAGCTCTACCATATCTGGTTGATTAGCAGTTTGTCTTTTCTAACTGTACGATCGCTAGTGTGAGTCAACGAACCTCTACCATATCTGGTTGATTAGCAGTTTGTCTTTTCTAACTGTACGATCGCTAGTATGAGTCAATGAAGCTCTACCATATCTGGTTGATTAGCAGTTTGTCTTTTCTAACTGTACGATCGCTAGTGAGAGTCAATGAAGCTCTACCATATCTGGTTGATTAGCAGTTTGTCTTTTCTAACTGTACGATCGCTAGTGTGAGTCAATGAAGCTCTACCATATCTGGTTGATTAGCAGTTTGTCTTTTCTAACTGTACGATCGCTAGTATGAGTCCATGAAGCTCTACCATATCTGGTTGATTAGCAGTTTGTCTTTTCTAATTGTACGATCGCTAGTGTGAATCAATGAAGCTCTACCATATCTGGTTGATTAGCAGTTTGTCTTTTCTAACTGTACGATCGCTAGTGTGAGTCAATGAAGCGCTACCATATCTGGTTGATTAGATCAGCACTTTGTCTTTTCTAACTGTACGATCGCTAGTGTGAGTCAATGAAGCTCTACCATATCTGGTTGATTAGCAGTTTGTCTTTTCTAACTGTACGATCGCTAGTATGAGTCAATGAAGCTCTACCATATCTGGTTGATTAGCAGTTTGTCTTTTCTAACTGTACGATCGCTAGTGTGAGTCAATGAAGCTCTACCATATCTGGTTGATTAGCAGTTTGTCTTTTCTAACTGTACGATCGCTAGTGTGAGTCAATGAAGCTCTACCATATCTGGTTGATTAGCAGTTTGTCTTTTCTAACTGTACGATCGCTAGTGTGAGTCAATGAAGCTCTACCATATCTGGTTGATTAGCAGTTTGTCTTTTCTAACTGTACGATCGCTAGTATGAGTCAATGAAGCTCTACCATATCTGGTTGATTAGCAGTTTGTCTTTTCTAACTGTACGATCGCTAGTGTGAGTCAATGAAGCTCTACCATATCTGGTTGATTAGCAGTTTGTCTGTTCTAACTGTACGATCGCTAGTGTGAGTCAATGAAGCTCTACCATATCAGGTTGATTAGCAGTTTGTCTTTTCTAACTGTACGATCGCTAGTGTGAGTCAATGAAGCTCTACCATATCTGGTTGATTAGCAGTTTGTCTTTTCTAACTGTACGATCGCTAGTGTGAGTCAATGAAGCTCTACCATATCTGGTTGATTAGCAGTTTGTCTTTTCTAACTGTACGATCGCTAGTGTGAGTCAATGAAGCTCTACCATATCTGGTTGATTAGCAGTTTGTCTTTTCTAACTGTACGATCGCTAGTGTGAGTCAACGAACCTCTACCATATCTGGTTGATTAGCAGTTTGTCTTTTCTAACTGTACGATCGCTAGTGTGAGTCAATGAAGCTCTACCATATCTGGTTGATTAGCAGTTTGTCTTTTCTAACTGTACGATCGCTAGTGTGAGTCAATGAAGCTCTACCATATCTGGTTGATTAGCAGTTTGTCTTTTCTAACTGTACGATCGCTAGTGTGAGTCAACGAACCTCTACCATATCTGGTTGATTAGCAGTTTGTCTTTTCTAACTGTACGATCGCTAGTATGAGTCAATGAAGCTCTACCATATCTGGTTGATTAGCTGTTTGTCTTTTCTAACTGTACGATCGCTAGTGTGAGTCAATGAAGCTCTACCATATCTGGTTGATTAGCAGTTTGTCTTTTCTAACTGTACGATCGCTAGTGTGAGTCAATGAAGCTCTACCATATCTGGTTGATTAGCAGTTTGTCTTTTCTAACTGTACGATCGCTAGTGTGAGTCAATGAAACTCTACCATATCTGGTTGATTAGCAGTTTGTCTTTTCTAACTGTACGATCGCTAGTGTGAGTCAATGAAGCTCTACCATATCTGGTTGATTAGCAGTTTGTCTTTTCTAACTGTACGATCGCTGTTGTGAGTCAATGAAGCTCTACCATATCTGGTCGATTAGATCAGCAGTTTGTCTTTTCTAACTGTACGATCGCTAGTGTGAGTCAATGAAGCTCTACCATATCTGGTTGATTAGATCAGCAGTTTGTCTTTTCTATCTGTACGATCGCTAGTATGAGTCAATGAAGCTCTACCATATCTGGTTGATTAGATCAGCAGTTTGTCTTTTCTAACTGTACGATCTCTAGTATGAGTCAATGAAGCTCTACCATATCTGGTTGATTAGCAGTTTGTCTTTTCTAACTGTACGATCGCTAGTATGAGTCAATGAAGCTCTACCATATCTGGTTGATTAGCAGTTTGCCTTTTCTAACTGTACGATCGCTAGTGTGAGTCAATGAAGCTCGACAATATCTGGTTGATTAGCAGTTTGTCTTTTCTAACTGTACGATCGCTAGTGTGAGTCAATGAAGCTCTACAATATCTGGTTGATTAGCAGTTTGTCTTTTCTAACTGTACGATCGCTAGTATGAGTCAATGAAGCTCTACCATATCTGGTTGATTAGCAGTTTGTCTTTTCTAACTGTACGATCGCTAGTGTGAGTCAATGAAGCTCTACCATATCTGGTTGATTAGCAGTTTGTCTTTTCTAACTGTACGATCGCTAGTGTGAGTCAATGAAGCTCTACCATATCTGGTTGATTAGCAGTTTGTCTTTTCTAACTGTACGATCGCTAGCGTGAGTCAATGAAGCTCTACCATATCTGGTTGATTAGCAGTTTGTCTTTTCTAACTATACGATCGCTAGTATGAGTCAATGAATCTCTACCATATCTGGTTGATTAGCAGTTTGCCTTTTCTAACTGTACGATCGCTAGTGTGAGTCAATGAAGCTCTACCATATCTGGTCGATTAGATCAGCGGTTTGTCTTTTCTAACTGTACGATCGCTAGTGTGAGTCAATGAAGCTCGACAATATCTGGTTGATTAGCAGTTTGTCTTTTCTAACTGTACGATCGCTAGTGTGAGTCAATGAAGCTCTACAATATCTGGTTGATTAGCAGTTTGTCTTTTCTAACTGTACGATCGCTAGTATGAGTCAATGAAGCTCTACCATATCTGGTTGATTAGCAGTTTGTCTTTTCTAACTGTACGATCGCTAGTGTGAGTCAATGAAGCTCTACCATATCTGGTTGATTTGCAGTTTGTCTTTTCTAACTGTACGATCGCTAGTGTGAGTCAATGAAGCTCTACCATGTCTGGTTGATTAGCAGTTTGTCTTTTCTAACTGTACGATCGCTAGCGTGAGTCAATGAAGCTCTACCATATCTGGTTGATTAGCAGTTTGTCTTTTCTAACTGTACGATCGCTAGTGTGAGTCAATGAAGCTCTACCATATCTGGTTGATTAGCAGTTTGTCTTTTCTAACTGTACGATCGCTAGTATGAGTCAATGAAGCTCTACCATATCTGGTTGATTAGCAGTTTGTCTTTTCTAACTGTACGATCGCTAGTGTGAGTCAATGAAGCTCTACCATGTCTGGTTGATTAGCAGTTTGTCTTTTGTAACTGTACGATCGCTATTGTGAGTCAATGAAGCTCTACCATATCTGGTTGATTAGCAGTTTGTCTTTTCTAACTGTACGATCGCTAGTGTGAGTCAATGAAGCTCTACCATATCTGGTTGATTAGCAGTTTGTCTTTTCTAAATGTACGATCGCTAGTGTGAGTCTATGAAACTCTACAATATCTAGTTGATTAGCAGTTTGTCTTTTCTAACTGTACGATCGCTAGTATGAGTCAATGAAGCTCTACCATATCTGGTTGATTAGCAGTTTGTCTTTTCTAACTGTACGATCGCTAGTATGAGTCAATGAAGCTCTACCATATCTGGTTGATTAGCAGTTTGTCTTTTCTATCTGTACGATCGCTAGTGTGAGTCAATGAATCTCTACAATATCTGGTTGATTAGCAGTTTGTCTTTTCTAACTGTACGATCGCTAGTATGAGTCAATGAAGCTCTACCATATCTGGTTGATTAGCAGTTTGTCTTTTCTAACTGTACGATCGCTAGTGTGAGTCAATGAATCTCTACAATATCTGGTTGATTAGCAGTTTGTCTTTTCTAACTGTACGATCGCTAGTATGAGTCAATGAAGCTCTACAATATCTGGTTGATTAGCAGTTTGTCTTTTCTAACTGTACGATCGCTAGTATGAGTCAATGAAGCTCTACCATATCTGGTTGATTAGCAGTTTGTCTTTTCTAACTGTACGATCGCTAGTGTGAGTCAATGAAGCTCTACCATATCTGGTTGATTAGCAGTTTGTCTTTTCTAACTGTACGATCGCTAGTGTGAGTCAATGAAGCTCTACCATATCTGGTTGATTAGCAGTTTGTCTTTTCTAACTGTACGATCGCTAGCGTGAGTCAATGAAGCTCTACCATATCTGGTTGATTAGCAGTTTGTCTTTTCTAACTATACGATCGCTAGTATGAGTCAATGAAGCTCTACCATATCTGGTTGATTAGCAGTTTGCCTTTTCTAACTGTACGATCGCTAGTGTGAGTCAATGAAGCTCTACCATATCTGGCCGATTAGATCAGCAGTTTGTCTTTTCTAACTGTACGATCGCCAGTGTGAGTCAATGAAGCTCCACCATATCTGGTTGATTAGCAATTTGTCTTTTCTAACTGTACGATCGCTAGTGTGAGTCAATGAAGCTCTACAATATCTGGTTGATTAGCAGTTTGCCTTTTCTAACTGTACGATCGCTAGTATGAGTCAATGAAGCTCTACCATATCTGGTTGATTAGCAGTTTGTCTTTTCTAACTGTACGATCGCTAGTGTGAGTCAATGAAGCTCTACCATATCTGGTTGATTAGCAGTTTGTCTTTTCTAACTGTACGATCGCTAGTGTGAGTCAATGAAGCTCTACCATATCTGGTTGATTAGCAGTTTGTCTTTTCTAACTGTACGATCGCTAGCGTGAGTCAATGAAGCTCTACTATATCTGCTTGATTAGCAGTTTGTCTTTTCTAACTGTACGATCGCTAGTGTGAGTCAATGAGGCTCTACCATATCTGGTTGAATAGCAGTTTGTCTTTTCTAACTGTACGATCGCTAGTATGAGTCAATGAAGCTCTACCATATCTGGTTGATTAGCAGTTTGTCTTTTCTAACTGTACGATCGCTAGTGTGAGTCAATGAAGCTCTACCATGTCTGGTTGATTAGCAGTTTGTCTTTTCTAACTGTACGATCGCTAGTATGAGTCAATGAAGCTCTACCATATCTGGTTGATTAGCAGTTTGTCTTTTCTAACTGTACGATCGCTAGTGTGAGTCAATGAAGCTCTACCATATCTGGTTGATTAGCAGTTTGTCTTTTCTAACTGTACGATCGCTAGTGTGAGTCAATGAAGCTCTACCATATCTGGTTGATTAGCAGTTTGTCTTTTCTAACTGTACGATCGCTAGTGTGAGTCAATGAAGCTCTACCATATCTGGTTGATTAGCAGTTTGTCTTTTCTAACTGTACGATCGCTAGTGTGAATCAATGAAGCTCTACCATATCTGGTTGATTAGCAGTTTGTCTTTTCTAACTGTACGATCGCTAGTGTGAGTCAACGAACCTCTACCATATCTGGTTGATTAGCAGTTTGTCTTTTCTAACTGTACGATCGCTAGTATGAGTCAATGAAGCTCTACCATATCTGGTTGATTAGCAGTTTGTCTTTTCTAACTGTACGATCGCTAGTGTGAGTCAATGAAGCTCTACCATATCTGGTTGATTAGCAGTTTGTATTTTCTAACTGTACTACCGCTAGTGTGAGTCAATGAAGCTCTACCATATCTGGCTGATTAGCAGTTTGTCTTTTCTAACTCTACGATCGCTAGTGTGAGTCAATGAAGCTCTACCATATCTGGTTGATTAGCAGTTTGTCTTTTCTAACTGTACGATCGCTAGTGTGAGTCAATGAAGCTCTACCATAACTGGTTGATTAGCAGTTTGTCTTTTCTAACTGTACGATCGCTAGTGTGAGTCAATGAAGCTCTACCATATCTGGTCGATTAGATCAGCAGTTTGTCTTTTCTAACTGTACGATCGCTAGTGTGAGTCAATGAAGCTCTACCATATCTGGTTGATTAGATCAGCAGTTTGTCTTTTCTAACTGTACGATCGCTAGTATGAGTCAATGAAGCTCTACCATATCTGGTTGATTAGATCAGCAGTTTGTCTTTTCTAACTGTACGATCGCTAGTATGAGTCAATGAAGCTCTACCATATCTGGTCGATTAGCAGTTTGTCTTTTCTAACTGTACGATCGCTAGTATGAGTCAATGAAGCTCTACCATATCTGGTTGATTAGCAGTTTGTCTTTTCTAACTGTACGATCGCTAGTATGAGTCAATGAAGCTCTACCATATCTGGTTGATTAGCAGTTTGCCTTTTCTAACTGTACGATCGCTAGTGTGAGTCAATGAAGCTCGACAATATCTGGTTGATTAGCAGTTTGTCTTTTCTAACTGTACGATCGCTAGTGTGAGTCAATGAAGCTCTACCATATCTGGTTGATTAGCAGTTTGTCTTTTCTAACTGTACGATCGCTAGCGTGAGTCAATGAAGCTCTACCATATCTGGTTGATTAGCAGTTTGTCTTTTCTAACTATACGATCGCTAGTATGAGTCAATGAAGCTCTACCATATCTGGTTGATTAGCAGTTTGCCTTTTCTAACTGTACGATCGCTAGTGTGAGTCAATGAAGCTCTACCATATCTGGCCGATTAGATCAGCAGTTTGTCTTTTCTAACTGTACGATCGCTAGTGTGAGTCAATGAAGCTCCACCATATCTGGTTGATTAGCAATTTGTCTTTTCTAACTGTACGATCGCTAGTGTGAGTCAATGAAGCTCTACAATATCTGGTTGATTAGCAGTTTGCCTTTTCTAACTGTACGATCGCTAGTATGAGTCAATGAAGCTCTACCATATCTGGTTGATTAGCAGTTTGTCTTTTCTAACTGTACGATCGCTAGTGTGAGTCAATGAAGCTCTACCATATCTGGTTGATTAGCAGTTTGTCTTTTCTAACTGTACGATCGCTAGTGTGAGTCAATGAAGCTCTACCATATCTGGTTGATTAGCAGTTTGTCTTTTCTAACTGTACGATCGCTAGCGTGAGTCAATGAAGCTCTACTATATCTGGTTGATTAGCAGTTTGTCTTTTCTAACTGTACGATCGCTAGTGTGAGTCAATGAGGCTCTACCATATCTGGTTGATTAGCAGTTTGTCTTTTCTAACTGTACGATCGCTAGTATGAGTCAATGAAGCTCTACCATATCTGGTTGATTAGCAGTTTGTCTTATCTAACTGTACGATCGCTAGTGTGAGTCAATGAAGCTCTACCATGTCTGGTTGATTAGCAGTTTGTCTTTTCTATCTGTACGATCGCTATTGTGAGTCAATGAAGCTCTACCATATCTGGTTGATTAGCAGTTTGTCTTTTCTAACTGTACGATCGCTAGTGTGAGTCAATGAAGCTCTACCATATCTGGTTGATTAGCAGTTTGTCTTTTCTAACTGTACGATCGCTAGTGTGAGTCAATGAAGCTCTACAATATCTGGTTGATAAGCAGTTTGTCTTTTCTAACTGTACGATCGCTAGTATGAGTCAATGAAGCTCTACCATATCTGGTTGATTAGCAGTTTGTCTTTTCTAACTGTACGACCGCTAGTATGAGTCAATGAAGCTCTACCATATCTGGTTGATTAGCAGTTTGTCTTTTCTAACTGTACGATCGCAAGTGTGAGTCAATGAAGCTCTACAATATCTGGTTGATTAGCAGTTTGTCTTTTCTAACTGTACGATCAATAGTATGAGTCAATGAAGCTCTACCATATCTGGTTGAATAGCAGTTTGTCTTTTCTAACTATACGATCGCTAGTATGAGTCAATGAAGCTCTACCATATCTGGTCGATTAGATCAGCAGTTTGTCTTTTCTAACTGTACGATCGCTAGTGTGAGTCAATGAAGCTCCACCATATCTGGTTGATTAGCAGTTTGTCTTTTCTAACCGTACGATCGCTAGTGTGAGTCAATTGAGCTCTACCATATCTGGTTGATTAGCAGTTTGTCTTTTCTAACTGTACGATCGCTAGTATGAGTCAATGAAGCTCTACCATATCTGGTTGATCAGCAGTTTGTCTTTTCTAACTGTACGATCGCTAGTATGAGTCAATGAAGCTCTACCATATCTGGTTGATTAGCAGTTTGTCTTTTCTAACTGTACGATCGCTAGTGTGAGTCAATGAAGCTCAACAATATCTGGTTGATTAGCAGTTTGTCTTTTCTAACTGTACGATCGCTAGTGTGAGTCAATGAAGCTCTACCATATCTGGTTGATTAGATCAGCAGTTTGTCTTTTCTAACTGTACGATCGCTAGTGTGAGTCAATGAAGCTCTACCATATCTGGTCGATTAGATCAGCAGTTTGTCTTTTCTAACTGTACGGTCGCTAGTGTGAGTCAATGAAGCTCTACCATATCTGGTTGATTAGATCAGCAGTTTGTCTTTTCTAACTGTACGATCGCTAGTATGAGTCAATGAAGCTCTACCATATCTGGTTGATTAGCAGTTTGTCTTTCCTAACTGTACGATCGCTAGTGTGAGTCAATGAAGCTCTACCATATCTGGTTGATTAGCAGTTTGTGTTTTCTAACTGTACGATCGCTAGTGTGAGTCAATGAAGCTCTACAATATCTGGTTGATTAGCAGTTTGTCTTTTCTAACTGTACGATCGCTAGTGTGAGTCAATGAAGCTCTACCATATCTGGTTGATTAGATCAGCAGTTTGTCTTTTCTAACTGTACGATCGCTAGTGTGAGTCAATGAAGCTCTACCATATCTGGTTGATTAGCAGTTTGTCTTTTCTAACTGTACGATCGCTAGTGTGAGTCAATGAAGCTCTACCATATCTGGTTGATTAGCAGTTTGTCTTTTCTAACTGTACGATCGCTAGTGTGAGTCAATGAAGCTCTACCATATCTGGTTGATTAGCAGTTTGTCTTTTCTAACTGTACGATCGCTAGTATGAGTCAATGAAGCTCTACCATATCTGGTTGATTAGCAGTTTGTCTTTTCTAACTGTACGATCGCTAGTGTGAGTCAATGAAGCTCTACCATATCTGGTTGATTAGCAGTTTGTCTTTTCTAACTGTACGATCGCTAGTGTGAGTCAATGAAGCTCTACCATATCTGGTTGATTAGCAGTTTGTCTTTTCTAACTGTACGATCGCTAGTGTGAGTCAATGAAGCTCTACCATATCTGGTTGATTAGCAGTTTGTCTTTTCTAACTGTACGATCGCTAGTGTGAGTCAATGAAGCTCTACCATATCTGGTTGATTAGCAGTTTGTCTTTTCTAACTGTACGATCGCTAGTGTGAGTCAACGAACCTCTACCATATCTGGTTGATTAGCAGTTTGTCTTTTCTAACTGTACGATCGCTAGTATGAGTCAATGAAGCTCTACCATATCTGGTTGATTAGCAGTTTGTCTTTTCTAACTGTACGATCGCTAGTGAGAGTCAATGAAGCTCTACCATATCTGGTTGATTAGCAGTTTGTCTTTTCTAACTGTACGATCGCTAGTGTGAGTCAATGAAGCTCTACCATATCTGGTTGATTAGCAGTTTGTCTTTTCTAACTGTACGATCGCTAGTATGAGTCCATGAAGCTCTACCATATCTGGTTGATTAGCAGTTTGTCTTTTCTAATTGTACGATCGCTAGTGTGAATCAATGAAGCTCTACCATATCTGGTTGATTAGCAGTTTGTCTTTTCTAACTGTACGATCGCTAGTGTGAGTCAATGAAGCGCTACCATATCTGGTTGATTAGATCAGCACTTTGTCTTTTCTAACTGTACGATAGCTAGTGTGAGTCAATGAAGCTCTACCATATCTGGTTGATTAGCAGTTTGTCTTTTCTAACTGTACGATCGCTAGTATGAGTCAATGAAGCTCTACCATATCTGGTTGATTAGCAGTTTGTCTTTTCTAACTGTACGATCGCTAGTGTGAGTCAATGAAGCTCTACCATATCTGGTTGATTAGCAGTTTGTCTTTTCTAACTGTACGATCGCTAGTGTGAGTCAATGAAGCTCTACCATATCTGGTTGATTAGCAGTTTGTCTTTTCTAACTGTACGATCGCTAGTGTGAGTCAATGAAGCTCTACCATATCTGGTTGATTAGCAGTTTGTCTTTTCTAACTGTACGATCGCTAGTATGAGTCAATGAAGCTCTACCATATCTGGTTGATTAGCAGTTTGTCTTTTCTAACTGTACGATCGCTAGTGTGAGTCAATGAAGCTCTACCATATCTGGTTGATTAGCAGTTTGTCTGTTCTAACTGTACGATCGCTAGTGTGAGTCAATGAAGCTCTACCATATCAGGTTGATTAGCAGTTTGTCTTTTCTAACTGTACGATCGCTAGTGTGAGTCAATGAAGCTCTACCATATCTGGTTGATTAGCAGTTTGTCTTTTCTAACTGTACGATCGCTAGTGTGAGTCAATGAAGCTCTACCATATCTGGTTGATTAGCAGTTTGTCTTTTCTAACTGTACGATCGCTAGTGTGAGTCAATGAAGCTCTACCATATCTGGTTGATTAGCAGTTTGTCTTTTCTAACTGTACGATCGCTAGTGTGAGTCAACGAACCTCTACCATATCTGGTTGATTAGCAGTTTGTCTTTTCTAACTGTACGATCGCTAGTGTGAGTCAATGAAGCTCTACCATATCTGGTTGATTAGCAGTTTGTCTTTTCTAACTGTACGATCGCTAGTGTGAGTCAATGAAGCTCTACCATATCTGGTTGATTAGCAGTTTGTCTTTTCTAACTGTACGATCGCTAGTGTGAGTCAACGAACCTCTACCATATCTGGTTGATTAGCAGTTTGTCTTTTCTAACTGTACGATCGCTAGTATGAGTCAATGAAGCTCTACCATATCTGGTTGATTAGCTGTTTGTCTTTTCTAACTGTACGATCGCTAGTGTGAGTCAATGAAGCTCTACCATATCTGGTTGATTAGCAGTTTGTCTTTTCTAACTGTACGATCGCTAGTGTGAGTCAATGAAGCTCTACCATATCTGGTTGATTAGCAGTTTGTCTTTTCTAACTGTACGATCGCTAGTGTGAGTCAATGAAACTCTACCATATCTGGTTGATTAGCAGTTTGTCTTTTCTAACTGTACGATCGCTAGTGTGAGTCAATGAAGCTCTACCATATCTGGTTGATTAGCAGTTTGTCTTTTCTAACTGTACGATCGCTGTTGTGAGTCAATGAAGCTCTACCATATCTGGTCGATTAGATCAGCAGTTTGTCTTTTCTAACTGTACGATCGCTAGTGTGAGTCAATGAAGCTCTACCATATCTGGTTGATTAGATCAGCAGTTTGTCTTTTCTATCTGTACGATCGCTAGTATGAGTCAATGAAGCTCTACCATATCTGGTTGATTAGATCAGCAGTTTGTCTTTTCTAACTGTACGATCTCTAGTATGAGTCAATGAAGCTCTACCATATCTGGTTGATTAGCAGTTTGTCTTTTCTAACTGTACGATCGCTAGTATGAGTCAATGAAGCTCTACCATATCTGGTTGATTAGCAGTTTGCCTTTTCTAACTGTACGATCGCTAGTGTGAGTCAATGAAGCTCGACAATATCTGGTTGATTAGCAGTTTGTCTTTTCTAACTGTACGATCGCTAGTGTGAGTCAATGAAGCTCTACAATATCTGGTTGATTAGCAGTTTGTCTTTTCTAACTGTACGATCGCTAGTATGAGTCAATGAAGCTCTACCATATCTGGTTGATTAGCAGTTTGTCTTTTCTAACTGTACGATCGCTAGTGTGAGTCAATGAAGCTCTACCATATCTGGTTGATTAGCAGTTTGTCTTTTCTAACTGTACGATCGCTAGTGTGAGTCAATGAAGCTCTACCATATCTGGTTGATTAGCAGTTTGTCTTTTCTAACTGTACGATCGCTAGCGTGAGTCAATGAAGCTCTACCATATCTGGTTGATTAGCAGTTTGTCTTTTCTAACTATACGATCGCTAGTATGAGTCAATGAATCTCTACCATATCTGGTTGATTAGCAGTTTGCCTTTTCTAACTGTACGATCGCTAGTGTGAGTCAATGAAGCTCTACCATATCTGGTCGATTAGATCAGCGGTTTGTCTTTTCTAACTGTACGATCGCTAGTGTGAGTCAATGAAGCTCGACAATATCTGGTTGATTAGCAGTTTGTCTTTTCTAACTGTACGATCGCTAGTGTGAGTCAATGAAGCTCTACAATATCTGGTTGATTAGCAGTTTGTCTTTTCTAACTGTACGATCGCTAGTATGAGTCAATGAAGCTCTACCATATCTGGTTGATTAGCAGTTTGTCTTTTCTAACTGTACGATCGCTAGTGTGAGTCAATGAAGCTCTACCATATCTGGTTGATTTGCAGTTTGTCTTTTCTAACTGTACGATCGCTAGTGTGAGTCAATGAAGCTCTACCATGTCTGGTTGATTAGCAGTTTGTCTTTTCTAACTGTACGATCGCTAGCGTGAGTCAATGAAGCTCTACCATATCTGGTTGATTAGCAGTTTGTCTTTTCTAACTGTACGATCGCTAGTGTGAGTCAATGAAGCTCTACCATATCTGGTTGATTAGCAGTTTGTCTTTTCTAACTGTACGATCGCTAGTATGAGTCAATGAAGCTCTACCATATCTGGTTGATTAGCAGTTTGTCTTTTCTAACTGTACGATCGCTAGTGTGAGTCAATGAAGCTCTACCATGTCTGGTTGATTAGCAGTTTGTCTTTTGTAACTGTACGATCGCTATTGTGAGTCAATGAAGCTCTACCATATCTGGTTGATTAGCAGTTTGTCTTTTCTAACTGTACGATCGCTAGTGTGAGTCAATGAAGCTCTACCATATCTGGTTGATTAGCAGTTTGTCTTTTCTAAATGTACGATCGCTAGTGTGAGTCTATGAAACTCTACAATATCTAGTTGATTAGCAGTTTGTCTTTTCTAACTGTACGATCGCTAGTATGAGTCAATGAAGCTCTACCATATCTGGTTGATTAGCAGTTTGTCTTTTCTAACTGTACGATCGCTAGTATGAGTCAATGAAGCTCTACCATATCTGGTTGATTAGCAGTTTGTCTTTTCTATCTGTACGATCGCTAGTGTGAGTCAATGAATCTCTACAATATCTGGTTGATTAGCAGTTTGTCTTTTCTAACTGTACGATCGCTAGTATGAGTCAATGAAGCTCTACCATATCTGGTTGATTAGCAGTTTGTCTTTTCTAACTGTACGATCGCTAGTGTGAGTCAATGAATCTCTACAATATCTGGTTGATTAGCAGTTTGTCTTTTCTAACTGTACGATCGCTAGTATGAGTCAATTAAGCTCTACCATATCTGGTTGAATAGCAGTTTGTCTTTTCTAACTATACGATCGCTAGTATGAGTCAACGAAGCTCTACCATATCTGGTCGATTAGATCAGCAGTTTGTCTTTTCTAACTGTACGATCGCTAGTGTGAGTCAATGAAGCTCCACCATATCTGGTTGATTAGCAGTTTGTCTTTTCTAACTGTACGATCGCTAGTGTGAGTCAATGAAGCTCTACAATATCTGGTTGATTAGCAGTTTGCCTTTTCTAACTGTACGATCGCTAGTATGAGTCAATGAAGCTCTACCATATCTGGTTGATTAGCAGTTTGTCTTTTCTAACTGTACGATCGCTAGTATGAGTCAATGAAGCTCTACCATATCTGGTTGATTAGCAGTTTGTCTTTTCTAACCGTACGATCGCTAGTGTGAGTCAATTGAGCTCTACCATATCTGGTTGATTAGCAGTTTGTCTTTTCTAACTGTACGATCGCTAGTATGAGTCAATGAAGCTCTACCATATCTGGTTGATCAGCAGTTTGTCTTTTCTAACTGTACGATCGCTAGTATGAGTCAATGAAGCTCTACCATATCTGGTTGAGTAGCAGTTTGTCTTTTCTAACTGTACGATCGCTAGTGTGAGTCAATGAAGCTCTACAATATCTGGTTGATTAGCAGTTTGTCTTTTCTAACTGTACGATCGCTAGTGTGAGTCAATGAAGCTCTACCATATCTGGTTGATTAGATCAGCAGTTTGTCTTTTCTAACTGTACGATCGCTAGTGTGAGTCAATGAAGCTCTACCATATCTGGTCGATTAGATCAGCAGTTTGTCTTTTCTAACTGTACGATCGCTAGTGTGAGTCAATGAAGCTCTACCATATCTGGTTGATTAGATCAGCAGTTTGTCTTTTCTAACTGTACGATCGCTAGCGTGAGTCAATGAAGCTCTACCATATAACTGGTTGATTAGCAGTTTGTCTTTCCTAACTGTACGATCGCTAGTGTGAGTCAATGAAGCTCTACAATATCTGGTTGATTAGCAGTTTGTCTTTTCTAACTGTACGATCGCTAGTATGAGTCAATGAAGCTCTACCATATCTGGTTGATTAGATCAGCAGTTTGTCTTTTCTAACTGTACGATCGCTAGTATGAGTCAATGAAGCTCTACCATATCTGGTCGATTAGCAGTTTGTCTTTTCTAACTGTACGATCTCTAGTATGAGTCAATGAAGCTCTACCATATCTGGTTGATTAGCAGTTTGTCTTTTCTAACTGTACGATGGCTAGTGTGAGCCAATGAAGCTATACCATATCTGGTTGATTAGCAGTTTGTCTTTTCTAACTGTACGATCGCTAGTGTGAGTCAACGAACCTCTACCATATCTGGTTGATTAGCAGTTTGTCTTTTCTAACTGTACGATCGCTAGTGTGAGTCAATGAAGCTCTACCATATCTGGTTGATTAGCAGTTTGTGTTTTCTAACTGTACGATCGCTAGTGTGAGTCAATGAAGCTCTACCATATCTGGTTGATTAGCAGTTTGTCTTTTCTAACTGTACGATCGCTAGTGTGAGTCAACGAACCTCTACCATATCTGGTTGATTAGCAGTTTGTCTTTTCTAACTGTACGATCGCTAGTATGAGTCAATGAAGCTCTACCATATCTGGTTGATTAGCAGTTTGTCTTTTCTAACTGTACGATCGCTAGTGTGAGTCAATGAAGCTCTACCATATCTGGTTGATTAGCAGTTTGTCTTTTCTAACTGTACGATCGCTAGTGTGAGTCAATGAAGCTCTACCATATCTGGTTGATTAGCAGTTTGTCTTTTCTAACTGTACGATCGCTAGTGTGAGTCAATGAAGCTCTACCATATCTGGTTGATTAGCAGTTTGTCTTTTCTAACTGTACGATCGCTAGTGTGAGTCAATGAAGCTCTACCATATCTGGTTGATTAGCAGTTTGTCTTTTCTAACTGTACGATCGCTAGTGTGAGTCAATGAAGCTCTACCATATCTGGTCGATTAGATCAGCAGTTTGTCTTTTCTAACTGTACGATCGCTAGTGTGAGTCAATGAAGCTCTACCATATCTGGTTGATTAGATCAGCAGTTTGTCTTTTCTAACTGTACGATCGCTAGTATGAGTCAATGAAGCTCTACCATATCTGGTTGATTAGATCAGCAGTTTGTCTTTTCTAACTGTACGATCGCTAGTATGAGTCAATGAAGCTCTACCATATCTGGTCGATTAGCAGTTTGTCTTTTCTAACTGTACGATCTCTAGTATGAGTCAATGAAGCTCTACCATATCTGGTTGATTAGCAGTTTGTCTTTTCTAACTGTACGATCGCTAGTATGAGTCAATGAAGCTCTACCATATCTGGTTGATTAGCAGTTTGCCTTTTGTAACTGTACGATCGCTAGTGTGAGTCAATGAAGCTCGACAATATCTGGTTGATTAGCAGTTTGTCTTTTCTAACTGTACGATCGCTAGTGTGAGTCAATGAAGCTCTACAATATCTGGTTGATTAGCAGTTTGTCTTTTCTAACTGTACGATCGCTAGTATGAGTCAATGAAGCTCTACCATATCTGGTTGATTAGCAGTTTGTCTTTTCTAACTGTACGATCGCTAGTGTGAGTCAATGAAGCTCTACCATATCTGGTTGATTAGCAGTTTGTCTTTTCTAACTGTACGATCGCTAGTGTGAGTCAATGAAGCTCTACCATATCTGGTTGATTAGCAGTTTGTCTTTTCTAACTGTACGATCGCTAGCGTGAGTCAATGAAGCTCTACCATATCTGGTTGATTAGCAGTTTGTCTTTTCTAACTATACGATCGCTAGTATGAGTCAATGAATCTCTACCATATCTGGTTGATTAGCAGTTTGCCTTTTCTAACTGTACGGTCGCTAGTGTGAGTCAATGAAGCTCTACCATATCTGGTCGATTAGATCAGCGGTTTGTCTTTTCTAACTGTACGATCGCTAGTGTGAGTCAATGAAGCTCCACCATATCTGGTTGATTAGCAGTTTGTCTTTTCTAACTGTACGATCGCTAGTGTGAGTCAATGAAGCTCTACAATATCTGGTTGATTAGCAGTTTGCCTTTTCTAACTGTACGATCGCTAGTATGAGTCAATGAAGCTCTACCATATCTGGTTGATTAGCAGTTTGTCTATTCTAACTGTACGATCGCTAGTGTGAGTCAATGAAGCTCTACCATATCTGGTTGATTAGCAGTTTGTCTTTTCTAACTGTACGATCGCTAGTGTGAGTCAATGAAGCTCTACCATGTCTGGTTGATTAGCAGGTTGTCTTTTCTAACTGTACGATCGCTAGCGTGAGTCAATGAAGCTCTACCATATCTGGTTGATTAGCAGTTTGTCTTTTCTAACTGTACGATCGCTAGTGTGAGTCAATGAAGCTCTACCATATCTGGTTGATTAGCAGTTTGTCTTTTCTAACTGTACGATCGCTAGTATGAGTCAATGAAGCTCTACCATATCTGGTTGATTAGCAGTTTGTCTTTTCTAACTGTACGATCGCTAGTATGAGTCAATGAAGCTCTACCATATCTGGTTGATTAGCAGTTTGTCTTTTCTAACTGTACGATCGCTAGTGTGAGTCAATGAAGCTCTACCATATCTGGTTGATTAGCAGTTTGTCTTTTCTAACTGTACGATCGCTAGTGTGAGTCAATGAAGCTCTACCATATCTGGTTGATTAGCAGTTTGTCTTTTCTAACTGTACGATCGCTAGTATGAGTCAATGAAGCTCTACCATATCTGGTTGATTAGCAGTTTGTCTTTTCTAACTGTACGATCTCTAGTATGAGTCAATGAAGCTCTACCATATCTGGTTGATTAGCAGTTTGTCTTTTCTAACTGTACGATCGCTAGTATGAGTCAATGAAGCTCTACCATATCTGGTTGATTAGCAGTTTGCCTTTTGTAACTGTACGATCGCTAGTGTGAGTCAATGAAGCTCGACAATATCTGGTTGATTAGCAGTTTGTCTTTTCTAACTGTACGATCGCTAGTGTGAGTCAATGAATCTCTACAATATCTGGTTGATTAGCAGTTTGTCTTTTCTAACTGTACGATCGCTAGTATGAGTCAATTAAGCTCTACCATATCTGGTTGAATAGCAGTTTGTCTTTTCTAACTATACGATCGCTAGTATGAGTCAACGAAGCTCTACCATATCTGGTCGATTAGATCAGCAGTTTGTCTTTTCTAACTGTACGATCGCTAGTGTGAGTCAATGAAGCTCCACCATATCTGGTTGATTAGCAGTTTGTCTTTTCTAACTGTACGATCGCTAGTGTGAGTCAATGAAGCTCTACAATATCTGGTTGATTAGCAGTTTGCCTTTTCTAACTGTACGATCGCTAGTATGAGTCAATGAAGCTCTACCATATCTGGTTGATTAGCAGTTTGTCTTTTCTAACTGTACGATCGCTAGTATGAGTCAATGAAGCTCTACCATATCTGGTTGATTAGCAGTTTGTCTTTTCTAACCGTACGATCGCTAGTGTGAGTCAATTGAGCTCTACCATATCTGGTTGATTAGCAGTTTGTCTTTTCTAACTGTACGATCGCTAGTATGAGTCAATGAAGCTCTACCATATCTGGTTGATCAGCAGTTTGTCTTTTCTAACTGTACGATCGCTAGTATGAGTCAATGAAGCTCTACCATATCTGGTTGAGTAGCAGTTTGTCTTTTCTAACTGTACGATCGCTAGTGTGAGTCAATGAAGCTCTACAATATCTGGTTGATTAGCAGTTTGTCTTTTCTAACTGTACGATCGCTAGTGTGAGTCAATGAAGCTCTACCATATCTGGTTGATTAGATCAGCAGTTTGTCTTTTCTAACTGTACGATCGCTAGTGTGAGTCAATGAAGCTCTACCATATCTGGTCGATTAGATCAGCAGTTTGTCTTTTCTAACTGTACGATCGCTAGTGTGAGTCAATGAAGCTCTACCATATCTGGTTGATTAGATCAGCAGTTTGTCTTTTCTAACTGTACGATCGCTAGCGTGAGTCAATGAAGCTCTACCATATAACTGGTTGATTAGCAGTTTGTCTTTCCTAACTGTACGATCGCTAGTGTGAGTCAATGAAGCTCTACAATATCTGGTTGATTAGCAGTTTGTCTTTTCTAACTGTACGATCGCTAGTATGAGTCAATGAAGCTCTACCATATCTGGTTGATTAGATCAGCAGTTTGTCTTTTCTAACTGTACGATCGCTAGTATGAGTCAATGAAGCTCTACCATATCTGGTCGATTAGCAGTTTGTCTTTTCTAACTGTACGATCTCTAGTATGAGTCAATGAAGCTCTACCATATCTGGTTGATTAGCAGTTTGTCTTTTCTAACTGTACGATGGCTAGTGTGAGCCAATGAAGCTATACCATATCTGGTTGATTAGCAGTTTGTCTTTTCTAACTGTACGATCGCTAGTGTGAGTCAACGAACCTCTACCATATCTGGTTGATTAGCAGTTTGTCTTTTCTAACTGTACGATCGCTAGTGTGAGTCAATGAAGCTCTACCATATCTGGTTGATTAGCAGTTTGTGTTTTCTAACTGTACGATCGCTAGTGTGAGTCAATGAAGCTCTACCATATCTGGTTGATTAGCAGTTTGTCTTTTCTAACTGTACGATCGCTAGTGTGAGTCAACGAACCTCTACCATATCTGGTTGATTAGCAGTTTGTCTTTTCTAACTGTACGATCGCTAGTATGAGTCAATGAAGCTCTACCATATCTGGTTGATTAGCAGTTTGTCTTTTCTAACTGTACGATCGCTAGTGTGAGTCAATGAAGCTCTACCATATCTGGTTGATTAGCAGTTTGTCTTTTCTAACTGTACGATCGCTAGTGTGAGTCAATGAAGCTCTACCATATCTGGTTGATTAGCAGTTTGTCTTTTCTAACTGTACGATCGCTAGTGTGAGTCAATGAAGCTCTACCATATCTGGTTGATTAGCAGTTTGTCTTTTCTAACTGTACGATCGCTAGTGTGAGTCAATGAAGCTCTACCATATCTGGTTGATTAGCAGTTTGTCTTTTCTAACTGTACGATCGCTAGTGTGAGTCAATGAAGCTCTACCATATCTGGTCGATTAGATCAGCAGTTTGTCTTTTCTAACTGTACGATCGCTAGTGTGAGTCAATGAAGCTCTACCATATCTGGTTGATTAGATCAGCAGTTTGTCTTTTCTAACTGTACGATCGCTAGTATGAGTCAATGAAGCTCTACCATATCTGGTTGATTAGATCAGCAGTTTGTCTTTTCTAACTGTACGATCGCTAGTATGAGTCAATGAAGCTCTACCATATCTGGTCGATTAGCAGTTTGTCTTTTCTAACTGTACGATCTCTAGTATGAGTCAATGAAGCTCTACCATATCTGGTTGATTAGCAGTTTGTCTTTTCTAACTGTACGATCGCTAGTATGAGTCAATGAAGCTCTACCATATCTGGTTGATCAGCAGTTTGTCTTTTCTAACTGTACGATCGCTAGTATGAGTCAATGAAGCTCTACCATATCTGGTTGAGTAGCAGTTTGTCTTTTCTAACTGTACGATCGCTAGTGTGAGTCAATGAAGCTCTACAATATCTGGTTGATTAGCAGTTTGTCTTTTCTAACTGTACGATCGCTAGTGTGAGTCAATGAAGCTCTACCATATCTGGTTGATTAGATCAGCAGTTTGTCTTTTCTAACTGTACGATCGCTAGTGTGAGTCAATGAAGCTCTACCATATCTGGTCGATTAGATCAGCAGTTTGTCTTTTCTAACTGTACGATCGCTAGTGTGAGTCAATGAAGCTCTACCATATCTGGTTGATTAGATCAGCAGTTTGTCTTTTCTAACTGTACGATCGCTAGCGTGAGTCAATGAAGCTCTACCATATAACTGGTTGATTAGCAGTTTGTCTTTCCTAACTGTACGATCGCTAGTGTGAGTCAATGAAGCTCTACAATATCTGGTTGATTAGCAGTTTGTCTTTTCTAACTGTACGATCGCTAGTATGAGTCAATGAAGCTCTACCATATCTGGTTGATTAGATCAGCAGTTTGTCTTTTCTAACTGTACGATCGCTAGTATGAGTCAATGAAGCTCTACCATATCTGGTCGATTAGCAGTTTGTCTTTTCTAACTGTACGATCTCTAGTATGAGTCAATGAAGCTCTACCATATCTGGTTGATTAGCAGTTTGTCTTTTCTAACTGTACGATGGCTAGTGTGAGCCAATGAAGCTATACCATATCTGGTTGATTAGCAGTTTGTCTTTTCTAACTGTACGATCGCTAGTGTGAGTCAACGAACCTCTACCATATCTGGTTGATTAGCAGTTTGTCTTTTCTAACTGTACGATCGCTAGTGTGAGTCAATGAAGCTCTACCATATCTGGTTGATTAGCAGTTTGTGTTTTCTAACTGTACGATCGCTAGTGTGAGTCAATGAAGCTCTACCATATCTGGTTGATTAGCAGTTTGTCTTTTCTAACTGTACGATCGCTAGTGTGAGTCAACGAACCTCTACCATATCTGGTTGATTAGCAGTTTGTCTTTTCTAACTGTACGATCGCTAGTATGAGTCAATGAAGCTCTACCATATCTGGTTGATTAGCAGTTTGTCTTTTCTAACTGTACGATCGCTAGTGTGAGTCAATGAAGCTCTACCATATCTGGTTGATTAGCAGTTTGTCTTTTCTAACTGTACGATCGCTAGTGTGAGTCAATGAAGCTCTACCATATCTGGTTGATTAGCAGTTTGTCTTTTCTAACTGTACGATCGCTAGTGTGAGTCAATGAAGCTCTACCATATCTGGTTGATTAGCAGTTTGTCTTTTCTAACTGTACGATCGCTAGTGTGAGTCAATGAAGCTCTACCATATCTGGTTGATTAGCAGTTTGTCTTTTCTAACTGTACGATCGCTAGTGTGAGTCAATGAAGCTCTACCATATCTGGTCGATTAGATCAGCAGTTTGTCTTTTCTAACTGTACGATCGCTAGTGTGAGTCAATGAAGCTCTACCATATCTGGTTGATTAGATCAGCAGTTTGTCTTTTCTAACTGTACGATCGCTAGTATGAGTCAATGAAGCTCTACCATATCTGGTTGATTAGATCAGCAGTTTGTCTTTTCTAACTGTACGATCGCTAGTATGAGTCAATGAAGCTCTACCATATCTGGTCGATTAGCAGTTTGTCTTTTCTAACTGTACGATCTCTAGTATGAGTCAATGAAGCTCTACCATATCTGGTTGATTAGCAGTTTGTCTTTTCTAACTGTACGATCGCTAGTATGAGTCAATGAAGCTCTACCATATCTGGTTGATTAGCAGTTTGCCTTTTGTAACTGTACGATCGCTAGTGTGAGTCAATGAAGCTCGACAATATCTGGTTGATTAGCAGTTTGTCTTTTCTAACTGTACGATCGCTAGTGTGAGTCAATGAAGCTCTACAATATCTGGTTGATTAGCAGTTTGTCTTTTCTAACTGTACGATCGCTAGTATGAGTCAATGAAGCTCTACCATATCTGGTTGATTAGCAGTTTGTCTTTTCTAACTGTACGATCGCTAGTGTGAGTCAATGAAGCTCTACCATATCTGGTTGATTAGCAGTTTGTCTTTTCTAACTGTACGATCGCTAGTGTGAGTCAATGAAGCTCTACCATATCTGGTTGATTAGCAGTTTGTCTTTTCTAACTGTACGATCGCTAGCGTGAGTCAATGAAGCTCTACCATATCTGGTTGATTAGCAGTTTGTCTTTTCTAACTATACGATCGCTAGTATGAGTCAATGAATCTCTACCATATCTGGTTGATTAGCAGTTTGCCTTTTCTAACTGTACGGTCGCTAGTGTGAGTCAATGAAGCTCTACCATATCTGGTCGATTAGATCAGCGGTTTGTCTTTTCTAACTGTACGATCGCTAGTGTGAGTCAATGAAGCTCCACCATATCTGGTTGATTAGCAGTTTGTCTTTTCTAACTGTACGATCGCTAGTGTGAGTCAATGAAGCTCTACAATATCTGGTTGATTAGCAGTTTGCCTTTTCTAACTGTACGATCGCTAGTATGAGTCAATGAAGCTCTACCATATCTGGTTGATTAGCAGTTTGTCTATTCTAACTGTACGATCGCTAGTGTGAGTCAATGAAGCTCTACCATATCTGGTTGATTAGCAGTTTGTCTTTTCTAACTGTACGATCGCTAGTGTGAGTCAATGAAGCTCTACCATGTCTGGTTGATTAGCAGGTTGTCTTTTCTAACTGTACGATCGCTAGCGTGAGTCAATGAAGCTCTACCATATCTGGTTGATTAGCAGTTTGTCTTTTCTAACTGTACGATCGCTAGTGTGAGTCAATGAAGCTCTACCATATCTGGTTGATTAGCAGTTTGTCTTTTCTAACTGTACGATCGCTAGTATGAGTCAATGAAGCTCTACCATATCTGGTTGATTAGCAGTTTGTCTTTTCTAACTGTACGATCGCTAGTATGAGTCAATGAAGCTCTACCATATCTGGTTGATTAGCAGTTTGTCTTTTCTAACTGTACGATCGCTAGTGTGAGTCAATGAAGCTCTACCATATCTGGTTGATTAGCAGTTTGTCTTTTCTAACTGTACGATCGCTAGTGTGAGTCAATGAATCTCTACAATATCTGGTTGATTAGCAGTTTGTCTTTTCTAACTGTACGATCGCTAGTATGAGTCAATGAAGCTCTACCATATCTGGTTGATTAGCAGTTTGTCTTTTCTAACTGTACGATCGCTAGTGTGAGTCAATGAATCTCTACAATATCTGGTTGATTAGCAGTTTGTCTTTTCTAACTGTACGATCGCTAGTATGAGTCAATTAAGCTCTACCATATCTGGTTGAATAGCAGTTTGTCTTTTCTAACTATACGATCGCTAGTATGAGTCAACGAAGCTCTACCATATCTGGTCGATTAGATCAGCAGTTTGTCTTTTCTAACTGTACGATCGCTAGTGTGAGTCAATGAAGCTCCACCATATCTGGTTGATTAGCAGTTTGTCTTTTCTAACTGTACGATCGCTAGTGTGAGTCAATGAAGCTCTACAATATCTGGTTGATTAGCAGTTTGCCTTTTCTAACTGTACGATCGCTAGTATGAGTCAATGAAGCTCTACCATATCTGGTTGATTAGCAGTTTGTCTTTTCTAACTGTACGATCGCTAGTATGAGTCAATGAAGCTCTACCATATCTGGTTGATTAGCAGTTTGTCTTTTCTAACCGTACGATCGCTAGTGTGAGTCAATTGAGCTCTACCATATCTGGTTGATTAGCAGTTTGTCTTTTCTAACTGTACGATCGCTAGTATGAGTCAATGAAGCTCTACCATATCTGGTTGATCAGCAGTTTGTCTTTTCTAACTGTACGATCGCTAGTATGAGTCAATGAAGCTCTACCATATCTGGTTGATTAGCAGTTTGTCTTTTCTAACTGTACGATCGCTAGTGTGAGTCAATGAAGCTCTACCATATCTGGTTGATTAGCAGTTTGTCTTTTCTAACTGTACGATCGCTAGTGTGAGTCAATGAAGCTCTACCATATCTGGTTGATTAGATCAGCAGTTTGTCTTTTCTAACTGTACGATCGCTAGTGTGAGTCAATGAAGCTCTACCATATCTGGTCGATTAGATCAGCAGTTTGTCTTTTCTAACTGTACGATCGCTAGTGTGAGTCAATGAAGCTCTACCATATCTGGTTGATTAGATCAGCAGTTTGTCTTTTCTAACTGTACGATCGCTAGTATGAGTCAATGAAGCTCTACCATATCTGGTTGATTAGCAGTTTGTCTTTCCTAACTGTACGATCGCTAGTGTGAGTCAATGAAGCTCTACAATATCTGGTTGATTAGCAGTTTGTCTTTTCTAACTGTACGATCGCTAGTATGAGTCAATGAAGCTCTACCATATCTGGTTGATTAGATCAGCAGTTTGTCTTTTCTAACTGTACGATCGCTAGTATGAGTCAATGAAGCTCTACCATATCTGGTCGATTAGCAGTTTGTCTTTTCTAACTGTACTATCTCTAGTATGAGTCAATGAAGCTCTACCATATCTGGTTGATTAGCAGTTTGTCTTTTCTAACTGTACGATCGCTAGTATGAGTCAATGAAGCTCTACCATATCTGGATGATTAGCAGTTTGCCTTTTCTAACTGTACGATCGCTAGTGTGAGTCAATGAAGCTCGACAATATCTGGTTGATTAGCAGTTTGTCTTTTCTAACTGTACGATCGCTAGTGTGAGTCAATGAAGCTCTACAATATCTGGTTGATTAGCAGTTTGTCTTTTCTAACTGTACGATCGCTAGTATGAGTCAATGAAGCTCTACCATATCTGGTTGATTAGCAGTTTGTCTTTTCTAACTGTACGATCGCTAGTGTGAGTCAATGAAGCTCTACCATATCTGGTTGATTAGCAGTTTGTCTTTTCTAACTGTACGATCGCTAGTGTGAATCAATGAAGCTCTACCATATCTGGTTGATTAGCAGTTTGTCTTTTCTAACTGTACGATCGCTAGCGTGAGTCAATGAAGCTCTATCATATCTGGTTGATTAGCAGTTTGTCTTTTCTAACTGTACGATCGCTAGTGTGAGTCAATGAAGCTCTACCATATCTGGCCGATTAGATCAGCAGTTTGTCTTTTCTAACTGTACGATCGCTAGTGTGAGTCAATGAAGCTCCACCATATCTGGTTGATTAGCAATTTTTCTTTTCTAACTGTACGATCGCTAGTGTGAGTCAATGAAGCTCTACAATATCTGGTTGATTAGCAGTTTGCCTTTTCTAACTGTAGAATCGCTAGTGTGAGTCAATGAAGCTCTACCATATCTGGTTGATTAGCAGTTTGTCTTTTCTAACTGTACGATCGCTAGTGTGAGTCAATGAAGCTCTACCATATCTGGTTGATTAGCAGTTTGTCTTTTCTAACTGTACGATCGCTAGCGTGAGTCAATGAAGCTCTACCATATCTGGTTGATTAGCAGTTTGTCTTTTCTAACTGTACGATCGCTAGTGTGAGTCAATGAGGCTCTACCATATCTGGTTGATTAGCAGTTTGTCTTTTCTAACTGTACGATCGCTAGTATGAGTCAATGAAGCTCTACCATATCTGGTTGATTAGCAGTTTGTCTTTTCTAACTGTACGATCGCTAGTGTGAGTCAATGAAGCTCTACCATGTCTGGTTGATTAGCAGTTTGTCTTTTCTAACTGTACGATCGCTATTGTGAGTCAATGAAGCTCTACCATATCTGGTTGATTAGCAGTTTGTCTTTTCTAACTGTACGATCGCTAGTGTGAGTCAATGAAGCTCTGCCATATCTGGTTGATTAGCAGTTTGTCTTTTCTAACTGTACGATCGCTAGTGTGAGTCAATGAAGCTCTACAATATCTGGTTGATTAGCAGTTTGTCTTTTCTAACTGTACGATCGCTAGTATGAGTCAATGAAGCTCTACCATATCTGGTTGATTAGCAGTTTGTCTTTTCTAACTGTACGATCGCTAGTATGAGTCAATGAAGCTCTACCATATCTGGTTGATTAGCAGTTTGTCTTTTCTAACTGTACGATCGCAAGTGTGAGACAATGAAGCTCTACAATATCTGGTTGATTAGCAGTTTGTCTTTTCTAACTGTACGATCGCTAGTATGAGTCAATGAAGCTCTACCATATCTGGTTGATTAGATCAGCAGTTTGTCTTTTCTAACTGTACGATCGCTAGTATGAGTCAATGAAGCTCTACCATATCTGGTCGATTAGCAGTTTGTCTTTTCTAACTGTACTATCTCTAGTATGAGTCAATGAAGCTCTACCATATCTGGTTGATTAGCAGTTTGTCTTTTCTAACTGTACGATCGCTAGTATGAGTCAATGAAGCTCTACCATATCTGGATGATTAGCAGTTTGCCTTTTCTAACTGTACGATCGCTAGTGTGAGTCAATGAAGCTCGACAATATCTGGTTGATTAGCAGTTTGTCTTTTCTAACTGTACGATCGCTAGTGTGAGTCAATGAAGCTCTACAATATCTGGTTGATTAGCAGTTTGTCTTTTCTAACTGTACGATCGCTAGTATGAGTCAATGAAGCTCTACCATATCTGGTTGATTAGCAGTTTGTCTTTTCTAACTGTACGATCGCTAGTGTGAGTCAATGAAGCTCTACCATATCTGGTTGATTAGCAGTTTGTCTTTTCTAACTGTACGATCGCTAGTGTGAATCAATGAAGCTCTACCATATCTGGTTGATTAGCAGTTTGTCTTTTCTAACTGTACGATCGCTAGCGTGAGTCAATGAAGCTCTATCATATCTGGTTGATTAGCAGTTTGTCTTTTCTAACTGTACGATCGCTAGTGTGAGTCAATGAAGCTCTACCATATCTGGCCGATTAGATCAGCAGTTTGTCTTTTCTAACTGTACGATCGCTAGTGTGAGTCAATGAAGCTCCACCATATCTGGTTGATTTGCAATTTTTCTTTTCTAACTGTACGATCGCTAGTGTGAGTCAATGAAGCTCTACAATATCTGGTTGATTAGCAGTTTGCCTTTTCTAACTGTAGAATCGCTAGTGTGAGTCAATGAAGCTCTACCATATCTGGTTGATTAGCAGTTTGTCTTTTCTAACTGTACGATCGCTAGTGTGAGTCAATGAAGCTCTACCATATCTGGTTGATTAGCAGTTTGTCTTTTCTAACTGTACGATCGCTAGCGTGAGTCAATGAAGCTCTACCATATCTGGTTGATTAGCAGTTTGTCTTTTCTAACTGTACGATCGCTAGTGTGAGTCAATGAGGCTCTACCATATCTGGTTGATTAGCAGTTTGTCTTTTCTAACTGTACGATCGCTAGTATGAGTCAATGAAGCTCTACCATATCTGGTTGATTAGCAGTTTGTCTTTTCTAACTGTACGATCGCTAGTGTGAGTCAATGAAGCTCTACCATGTCTGGTTGATTAGCAGTTTGTCTTTTCTAACTGTACGATCGCTATTGTGAGTCAATGAAGCTCTACCATATCTGGTTGATTAGCAGTTTGTCTTTTCTAACTGTACGATCGCTAGTGTGAGTCAATGAAGCTCTACCATATCTGGTTGATTAGCAGTTTGTCTTTTCTAACTGTACGATCGCTAGTGTGAGTCAATGAAGCTCTACAATATCTGGTTGATTAGCAGTTTGTCTTTTCTAACTGTACGATCGCTAGTATGAGTCAATGAAGCTCTACCATATCTGGTTGATTAGCAGTTTGTCTTTTCTAACTGTACGATCGCTAGTATGAGTCAATGAAGCTCTACCATATCTGGTTGATTAGCAGTTTGTCTTTTCTAACTGTACGATCGCAAGTGTGAGACAATGAAGCTCTACAATATCTGGTTGATTAGCAGTTTGTCTTTTCTAACTGTACGATCGCTAGTATGAGTCAATGAAGCTCTACCATATCTGGTTGATTAGATCAGCAGTTTGTCTTTTCTAACTGTACGATCGCTAGTATGAGTCAATGAAGCTCTACCATATCTGGTCGATTAGCAGTTTGTCTTTTCTAACTGTACTATCTCTAGTATGAGTCAATGAAGCTCTACCATATCTGGTTGATTAGCAGTTTGTCTTTTCTAACTGTACGATCGCTAGTATGAGTCAATGAAGCTCTACCATATCTGGATGATTAGCAGTTTGCCTTTTCTAACTGTACGATCGCTAGTGTGAGTCAATGAAGCTCGACAATATCTGGTTGATTAGCAGTTTGTCTTTTCTAACTGTACGATCGCTAGTGTGAGTCAATGAAGCTCTACAATATCTGGTTGATTAGCAGTTTGTCTTTTCTAACTGTACGATCGCTAGTATGAGTCAATGAAGCTCTACCATATCTGGTTGATTAGCAGTTTGTCTTTTCTAACTGTACGATCGCTAGTGTGGGTCAATGAAGCTCTACCATATCTGGTTGATTAGCAGTTTGTCTTTTCTAACTGTACGATCGCTAGTGTGAATCAATGAAGCTCTACCATATCTGGTTGATTAGCAGTTTGTCTTTTCTAACTGTACGATCGCTAGCGTGAGTCAATGAAGCTCTATCATATCTGGTTGATTAGCAGTTTGTCTTTTCTAACTGTACGATCGCTAGTGTGAGTCAATGAAGCTCTACCATATCTGGCCGATTAGATCAGCAGTTTGTCTTTTCTAACTGTACGATCGCTAGTGTGAGTCAATGAAGCTCCACCATATCTGGTTGATTTGCAATTTTTCTTTTCTAACTGTACGATCGCTAGTGTGAGTCAATGAAGCTCTACAATATCTGGTTGATTAGCAGTTTGCCTTTTCTAACTGTAGAATCGCTAGTGTGAGTCAATGAAGCTCTACCATATCTGGTTGATTAGCAGTTTGTCTTTTCTAACTGTACGATCGCTAGTGTGAGTCAATGAAGCTCTACCATATCTGGTTGATTAGCAGTTTGTCTTTTCTAACTGTACGGTCGCTAGCGTGAGTCAATGAAGCTCTACCATATCTGGTTGATTAGCAGTTTGTCTTTTCTAACTGTACGATCGCTAGTGTGAGTCAATGAGGCTCTACCATATCTGGTTGATTAGCAGTTTGTCTTTTCTAACTGTACGATCGCTAGTATGAGTCAATGAAGCTCTACCATATCTGGTTGATTAGCAGTTTGTCTTTTCTAACTGTACGATCGCTAGTGTGAATCAATGAAGCTCTACCATATCTGGTTGATTAGCAGTTTGTCTTTTCTAACTGTACGATCGCTAGCGTGAGTCAATGAAGCTCTATCATATCTGGTTGATTAGCAGTTTGTCTTTTCTAACTGTACGATCGCTAGTGTGAGTCAATGAAGCTCTACCATATCTGGCCGATTAGATCAGCAGTTTGTCTTTTCTAACTGTACGATCGCTAGTGTGAGTCAATGAAGCTCCACCATATCTGGTTGATTAGCAATTTTTCTTTTCTAACTGTACGATCGCTAGTGTGAGTCAATGAAGCTCTACAATATCTGGTTGATTAGCAGTTTGCCTTTTCTAACTGTAGAATCGCTAGTGTGAGTCAATGAAGCTCTACCATATCTGGTTGATTAGCAGTTTGTCTTTTCTAACTGTACGATCGCTATTGTGAGTCAATGAAGCTCTACCATATCTGGTTGATTAGCAGTTTGTCTTTTCTAACTGTACGATCGCTAGTGTGAGTCAATGAGGCTCTACCATATCTGGTTGATTAGCAGTTTGTCTTTTCTAACTGTACGATCGCTAGTGTGAGTCAATGAAGCTCTACCATATCTGGTTGATTAGCAGTTTGTCTTTTCTAACTGTACGATCGCTAGCGTGAGTCAATGAAGCTCTACCATATCTGGTTGATTAGCAGTTTGTCTTTTCTAACTGTACGATCGCTAGTGTGAGTCAATGAGGCTCTACCATATCTGGTTGATTAGCAGTTTGTCTTTCCTAACTGTACGATCGCTAGTATGAGTCAATGAAGCTCTACCATATCTGGTTGATTAGCAGTTTGTCTTTTCTAACTGTACGATCGCTAGTGTGAGTCAATGAAGCTCTACCATGTCTGGTTGATTAGCAGTTTGTCTTTTCTAACTGTACGATCGCTATTGTGAGTCAATGAAGCTCTACCATATCTGGTTGATTAGCAGTTTGTCTTTTCTAACTGTACGATCGCTAGTGTGAGTCAATGAAGCTCTACCATATCTGGTTGATTAGCAGTTTGTCTTTTCTAACTGTACGATCGCTAGTGTGAGTCAATGAAGCTCTACAATATCTGGTTGATTAGCAGTTTGTCTTTTCTAACTGTACGATCGCTAGTATGAGTCAATGAAGCTCTACCATATCTGGTTGATTAGCAGTTTGTCTTTTCTAACTGTACGATCGCTAGTATGAGTCAATGAAGCTCTACCATATCTGGTTGATTAGCAGTTTGTCTTTTCTAACTGTACGATCGCAAGTGTGAGACAATGAAGCTCTACAATATCTGGTTGATTAGCAGTTTGTCTTTTCTAACTGTACGATCGCTAGTATGAGTCAATGAAGCTCTACCATATCTGGTTGATTAGATCAGCAGTTTGTCTTTTCTAACTGTACGATCGCTAGTATGAGTCAATGAAGCTCTACCATATCTGGTCGATTAGCAGTTTGTCTTTTCTAACTGTACTATCTCTAGTATGAGTCAATGAAGCTCTACCATATCTGGTTGATTAGCAGTTTGTCTTTTCTAACTGTACGATCGCTAGTATGAGTCAATGAAGCTCTACCATATCTGGATGATTAGCAGTTTGCCTTTTCTAACTGTACGATCGCTAGTGTGAGTCAATGAAGCTCGACAATATCTGGTTGATTAGCAGTTTGTCTTTTCTAACTGTACGATCGCTAGTGTGAGTCAATGAAGCTCTACAATATCTGGTTGATTAGCAGTTTGTCTTTTCTAACTGTACGATCGCTAGTATGAGTCAATGAAGCTCTACCATATCTGGTTGATTAGCAGTTTGTCTTTTCTAACTGTACGATCGCTAGTGTGAGTCAATGAAGCTCTACCATATCTGGTTGATTAGCAGTTTGTCTTTTCTAACTGTACGATCGCTAGTGTGAATCAATGAAGCTCTACCATATCTGGTTGATTAGCAGTTTGTCTTTTCTAACTGTACGATCGCTAGCGTGAGTCAATGAAGCTCTATCATATCTGGTTGATTAGCAGTTTGTCTTTTCTAACTGTACGATCGCTAGTGTGAGTCAATGAAGCTCTACCATATCTGGCCGATTAGATCAGCAGTTTGTCTTTTCTAACTGTACGATCGCTAGTGTGAGTCAATGAAGCTCCACCATATCTGGTTGATTTGCAATTTTTCTTTTCTAACTGTACGATCGCTAGTGTGAGTCAATGAAGCTCTACAATATCTGGTTGATTAGCAGTTTGCCTTTTCTAACTGTAGAATCGCTAGTGTGAGTCAATGAAGCTCTACCATATCTGGTTGATTAGCAGTTTGTCTTTTCTAACTGTACGATCGCTAGTGTGAGTCAATGAGGCTCTACCATATCTGGTTGATTAGCAGTTTGTCTTTTCTAACTGTACGATCGCTAGTATGAGTCAATGAAGCTCTACCATATCTGGTTGATTAGCAGTTTGTCTTTTCTAACTGTACGATCGCTAGTGTGAGTCAATGAAGCTCTACCATGTCTGGTTGATTAGCAGTTTGTCTTTTCTAACTGTACGATCGCTATTGTGAGTCAATGAAGCTCTACCATATCTGGTTGATTAGCAGTTTGTCTTTTCTAACTGTACGATCGCTAGTGTGAGTCAATGAAGCTCTACCATATCTGGTTGATTAGCAGTTTGTCTTTTCTAACTGTACGATCGCTAGTGTGAGTCAATGAAGCTCTACAATATCTGGTTGATTAGCAGTTTGTCTTTTCTAACTGTACGATCGCTAGTATGAGTCAATGAAGCTCTACCATATCTGGTTGATTAGCAGTTTGTCTTTTCTAACTGTACGATCGCTAGTATGAGTCAATGAAGCTCTACCATATCTGGTTGATTAGCAGTTTGTCTTTTCTAACTGTACGATCGCAAGTGTGAGACAATGAAGCTCTACAATATCTGGTTGATTAGCAGTTTGTCTTTTCTAACTGTACGATCGCTAGTATGAGTCAATGAAGCTCTACCATATCTGGTTGAATAGCAGTTTGTCTTTTCTAACTATACGATCGCTAGTATGAGTCAATGAAGCTCTACCATATCTGGTCGATTAGATCAGCAGTTTGTCTTTTCCAACTGTACGATCGCTAGTGTGAGTCAATGAAGCTCCACCATATCTGGTTGATTAGCAGTCTGTCTTTTCTAACTGTACGATCGCTAGTGTGAGTCAATGAAGCTCTACCATATCTGGTTGATTAGATCAGCAGTTTGTCTTTTCTAACTGTACGATCGCTGATGTGAGTCAATGAAGCTCTACCATATCTGGTCGATTAGATCAGCAGTTTGTCTTTTCTAACTGTACGATCGCTAGTGTGAGTCAATGAAGCTCTACCATATCTGGTTGATTAGATCAGCAGTTTGTCTTTTCTAACTGTACGATCGCTAGTATGAGTCAATGAAGCTCTACCATATCTGGTTGATTAGCAGTTTGTCTTTCCTAACTGTACGATCGCTAGTGTGAGTCAATGAAGCTCTACCATATCTGGTTGATTAGCAGTTTGTCTTTTCTAACTGTACGATCGCTAGTGTGAGTCAATGAAGCTCTACAATATCTGGTTGATTAGCAGTTTGTCTTTTCTAACTGTACGATCGCTAGTGTGAGTCAATGAAGCTCTACCATATCTGGTTGATTAGCAGTTTGTCTTTTCTAACTGTACGATCGCTAGTATGAGTCAATGAAGCTCTACCATATCTGGTTGATTAGCAGTTTGTCTTTTCTAACTGTACGATCGCTAGTGTGAGTCAATGAAGCTCTACCATATCTGGTTGATTATCAGTTTGTCTTTTCTAACTGTACGATCGCTAGTGTGAGTCAATGAAGCTCTACCATATCTGGTTGATTAGCAGTTTGTCTTTTCTAACTGTACGATCGCTAGTGTGAGTCAATGAAGCTCTACCATATCTGGTTGATTAGCAGATTGTCTTTTTTACTGTACGATCGCTAGTGTGAGTCAATGAAGCTCTACCATATCTGGTTGATTAGCAGTTTGTCTTTTCTAACTGTACGATCGCTAGTGTGAGTCAACGAACCTCTACCATATCTGGTTGATTAGCAGTTTGTCTTTTCTAACTGTACGATCGCTATTATGAGTCAATGAAGCTCTACCATATCTGGTTGATTAGCAGTTTGTCTTTTCTAACTGTACGATCGCTAGTGAGAGTCAATGAAGCTCTACAATATCTGGTTGATTAGCAGTTTGTCTTTTCTAACTGTACGATCGCTAGTGTGAGTCAATGAAGCTCTACCATATCTGGTTGATTAGCAGTTTGTCTTTTCTAACTGTACGATCGCTAGTATGAGTCAATGAAGCTCTACCATATCTGGTTGATTAGCAGTTTGTCTTTTCTAATTGTACGATCGCTACTGTGAATCAATGAAGCTCTACCATATCTGGTTGATTAGCAGTTTGTCTTTTCTAACTGTACGATCGCTAGTGTGAGTCAATGAAGCGCTACCATATCTGGTTGATTAGATCAGCAGTTTGTCTTTTCTAACTGTACGATCGCTAGTGTGAGTCAATGAAGCTCTACCATATCTGGTTGATTAGCAGTTTGTCTTTTCTAACTGTACGATCGCTAGTATGAGTCAATGAAGCTCTACCATATCTGGTTGATTAGCAGTTTGTCTTTTCTAACTGTACGATCGCTAGTGTGAGTCAATGAAGCTCTACCATATCTGGTTGATTAGCAGTTTGTCTTTTCTAACTGTACGATCGCTAGTGTGAGTCAATGAAGCTCTACCATATCTGGTTGATTAGCAGTTTGTCTTTTCTAACTGTACGATCGCTAGTGTGAATCAATGAAGCTCTACCATATCTGGTTGATTAGCAGTTTGTCTTTTCTAACTGTACGATCGCTAGCGTGAGTCAATGAAGCTCTATCATATCTGGTTGATTAGCAGTTTGTCTTTTCTAACTGTACGATCGCTAGTGTGAGTCAATGAAGCTCTACCATATCTGGCCGATTAGATCAGCAGTTTGTCTTTTCTAACTGTACGATCGCTAGTGTGAGTCAATGAAGCTCCACCATATCTGGTTGATTAGCAATTTTTCTTTTCTAACTGTACGATCGCTAGTGTGAGTCAATGAAGCTCTACAATATCTGGTTGATTAGCAGTTTGCCTTTTCTAACTGTAGAATCGCTAGTGTGAGTCAATGAAGCTCTACCATATCTGGTTGATTAGCAGTTTGTCTTTTCTAACTGTACGATCGCTAGTGTGAGTCAATGAAGCTCTACCATATCTGGTTGATTAGCAGTTTGTCTTTTCTAACTGTACGATCGCTAGCGTGAGTCAATGAAGCTCTACCATATCTGGTTGATTAGCAGTTTGTCTTTTCTAACTGTACGATCGCTAGTGTGAGTCAATGAGGCTCTACCATATCTGGTTGATTAGCAGTTTGTCTTTTCTAACTGTACGATCGCTAGTATGAGTCAATGAAGCTCTACCATATCTGGTTGATTAGCAGTTTGTCTTTTCTAACTGTACGATCGCTAGTGTGAGTCAATGAAGCTCTACCATGTCTGGTTGATTAGCAGTTTGTCTTTTCTAACTGTACGATCGCTATTGTGAGTCAATGAAGCTCTACCATATCTGGTTGATTAGCAGTTTGTCTTTTCTAACTGTACGATCGCTAGTGTGAGTCAATGAAGCTCTACCATATCTGGTTGATTAGCAGTTTGTCTTTTCTAACTGTACGATCGCTAGTGTGAGTCAATGAAGCTCTACAATATCTGGTTGATTAGCAGTTTGTCTTTTCTAACTGTACGATCGCTAGTATGAGTCAATGAAGCTCTACCATATCTGGTTGATTAGCAGTTTGTCTTTTCTAACTGTACGATCGCTAGTATGAGTCAATGAAGCTCTACCATATCTGGTTGATTAGCAGTTTGTCTTTTCTAACTGTACGATCGCAAGTGTGAGACAATGAAGCTCTACAATATCTGGTTGATTAGCAGTTTGTCTTTTCTAACTGTACGATCGCTAGTATGAGTCAATGAAGCTCTACCATATCTGGTTGAATAGCAGTTTGTCTTTTCTAACTATACGATCGCTAGTATGAGTCAATGAAGCTCTACCATATCTGGTCGATTAGATCAGCAGTTTGTCTTTTCCAACTGTACGATCGCTAGTGTGAGTCAATGAAGCTCCACCATATCTGGTTGATTAGCAGTCTGTCTTTTCTAACTGTACGATCGCTAGTGTGAGTCAATGAAGCTCTACCATATCTGGTTGATTAGATCAGCAGTTTGTCTTTTCTAACTGTACGATCGCTGGTGTGAGTCAATGAAGCTCTACCATATCTGGTCGATTAGATCAGCAGTTTGTCTTTTCTAACTGTACGATCGCTAGTGTGAGTCAATGAAGCTCTACCATATCTGGTTGATTAGATCAGCAGTTTGTCTTTTCTAACTGTACGATCGCTAGTATGAGTCAATGAAGCTCTACCATATCTGGTTGATTAGCAGTTTGTCTTTCCTAACTGTACGATCGCTAGTGTGAGTCAATGAAGCTCTACCATATCTGGTTGATTAGCAGTTTGTCTTTTCTAACTGTACGATCGCTAGTGTGAGTCAATGAAGCTCTACAATATCTGGTTGATTAGCAGTTTGTCTTTTCTAACTGTACGATCGCTAGTGTGAGTCAATGAAGCTCTACCATATCTGGTTGATTAGCAGTTTGTCTTTTCTAACTGTACGATCGCTAGTATGAGTCAATGAAGCTCTACCATATCTGGTTGATTAGCAGTTTGTCTTTTCTAACTGTACGATCGCTAGTGTGAGTCAATGAAGCTCTACCATATCTGGTTGATTATCAGTTTGTCTTTTCTAACTGTACGATCGCTAGTGTGAGTCAATGAAGCTCTACCATATCTGGTTGATTAGCAGTTTGTCTTTTCTAACTGTACGATCGCTAGTGTGAGTCAATGAAGCTCTACCATATCTGGTTGATTAGCAGATTGTCTTTTTTACTGTACGATCGCTAGTGTGAGTCAATGAAGCTCTACCATATCTGGTTGATTAGCAGTTTGTCTTTTCTAACTGTACGATCGCTAGTGTGAGTCAACGAACCTCTACCATATCTGGTTGATTAGCAGTTTGTCTTTTCTAACTGTACGATCGCTATTATGAGTCAATGAAGCTCTACCATATCTGGTTGATTAGCAGTTTGTCTTTTCTAACTGTACGATCGCTAGTGAGAGTCAATGAAGCTCTACAATATCTGGTTGATTAGCAGTTTGTCTTTTCTAACTGTACGATCGCTAGTGTGAGTCAATGAAGCTCTACCATATCTGGTTGATTAGCAGTTTGTCTTTTCTAACTGTACGATCGCTAGTATGAGTCAATGAAGCTCTACCATATCTGGTTGATTAGCAGTTTGTCTTTTCTAATTGTACGATCGCTACTGTGAATCAATGAAGCTCTACCATATCTGGTTGATTAGCAGTTTGTCTTTTCTAACTGTACGATCGCTAGTGTGAGTCAATGAAGCGCTACCATATCTGGTTGATTAGATCAGCAGTTTGTCTTTTCTAACTGTACGATCGCTAGTGTGAGTCAATGAAGCTCTACCATATCTGGTTGATTAGCAGTTTGTCTTTTCTAACTGTACGATCGCTAGTATGAGTCAATGAAGCTCTACCATATCTGGTTGATTAGCAGTTTGTCTTTTCTAACTGTACGATCGCTAGTGTGAGTCAATGAAGCTCTACCATATCTGGTTGATTAGCAGTTTGTCTTTTCTAACTGTACGATCGCTAGTGTGAGTCAATGAAGCTCTACCATATCTGGTTGATTAGCAGTTTGTCTTTTCTAACTGTACGATCGCTAGTGTGAATCAATGAAGCTCTACCATATCTGGTTGATTAGCAGTTTGTCTTTTCTAACTGTACGATCGCTAGCGTGAGTCAATGAAGCTCTATCATATCTGGTTGATTAGCAGTTTGTCTTTTCTAACTGTACGATCGCTAGTGTGAGTCAATGAAGCTCTACCATATCTGGCCGATTAGATCAGCAGTTTGTCTTTTCTAACTGTACGATCGCTAGTGTGAGTCAATGAAGCTCCACCATATCTGGTTGATTAGCAATTTTTCTTTTCTAACTGTACGATCGCTAGTGTGAGTCAATGAAGCTCTACAATATCTGGTTGATTAGCAGTTTGCCTTTTCTAACTGTAGAATCGCTAGTGTGAGTCAATGAAGCTCTACCATATCTGGTTGATTAGCAGTTTGTCTTTTCTAACTGTACGATCGCTAGTGTGAGTCAATGAAGCTCTACCATATCTGGTTGATTAGCAGTTTGTCTTTTCTAACTGTACGATCGCTAGCGTGAGTCAATGAAGCTCTACCATATCTGGTTGATTAGCAGTTTGTCTTTTCTAACTGTACGATCGCTAGTGTGAGTCAATGAGGCTCTACCATATCTGGTTGATTAGCAGTTTGTCTTTTCTAACTGTACGATCGCTAGTATGAGTCAATGAAGCTCTACCATATCTGGTTGATTAGCAGTTTGTCTTTTCTAACTGTACGATCGCTAGTGTGAGTCAATGAAGCTCTACCATGTCTGGTTGATTAGCAGTTTGTCTTTTCTAACTGTACGATCGCTATTGTGAGTCAATGAAGCTCTACCATATCTGGTTGATTAGCAGTTTGTCTTTTCTAACTGTACGATCGCTAGTGTGAGTCAATGAAGCTCTACCATATCTGGTTGATTAGCAGTTTGTCTTTTCTAACTGTACGATCGCTAGTGTGAGTCAATGAAGCTCTACAATATCTGGTTGATTAGCAGTTTGTCTTTTCTAACTGTACGATCGCTAGTATGAGTCAATGAAGCTCTACCATATCTGGTTGATTAGCAGTTTGTCTTTTCTAACTGTACGATCGCTAGTATGAGTCAATGAAGCTCTACCATATCTGGTTGATTAGCAGTTTGTCTTTTCTAACTGTACGATCGCAAGTGTGAGACAATGAAGCTCTACAATATCTGGTTGATTAGCAGTTTGTCTTTTCTAACTGTACGATCGCTAGTATGAGTCAATGAAGCTCTACCATATCTGGTTGAATAGCAGTTTGTCTTTTCTAACTATACGATCGCTAGTATGAGTCAATGAAGCTCTACCATATCTGGTCGATTAGATCAGCAGTTTGTCTTTTCCAACTGTACGATCGCTAGTGTGAGTCAATGAAGCTCCACCATATCTGGTTGATTAGCAGTTTGTCTTTTCTAACTGTACGATCGCTAGTGTGAGTCAATGAAGCTCTACCATATCTGGTTGATTAGATCAGCAGTTTGTCTTTTCTAACTGTACGATCGCTGGTGTGAGTCAATGAAGCTCTACCATATCTGGTCGATTAGATCAGCAGTTTGTCTTTTCTAACTGTACGATCGCTAGTGTGAGTCAATGAAGCTCTACCATATCTGGTTGATTAGATCAGCAGTTTGTCTTTTCTAACTGTACGATCGCTAGTATGAGTCAATGAAGCTCTACCATATCTGGTTGATTAGCAGTTTGTCTTTCCTAACTGTACGATCGCTAGTGTGAGTCAATGAAGCTCTACCATATCTGGTTGATTAGCAGTTTGTCTTTTCTAACTGTACGATCGCTAGTGTGAGTCAATGAAGCTCTACAATATCTGGTTGATTAGCAGTTTGTCTTTTCTAACTGTACGATCGCTAGTGTGAGTCAATGAAGCTCTACCATATCTGGTTGATTAGCAGTTTGTCTTTTCTAACTGTACGATCGCTAGTATGAGTCAATGAAGCTCTACCATATCTGGTTGATTAGCAGTTTGTCTTTTCTAACTGTACGATCGCTAGTGTGAGTCAATGAAGCTCTACCATATCTGGTTGATTATCAGTTTGTCTTTTCTAACTGTACGATCGCTAGTGTGAGTCAATGAAGCTCTACCATATCTGGTTGATTAGCAGTTTGTCTTTTCTAACTGTACGATCGCTAGTGTGAGTCAATGAAGCTCTACCATATCTGGTTGATTAGCAGATTGTCTTTTCTAACTGTACGATCGCTAGTGTGAGTCAATGAAGCTCTACCATATCTGGTTGATTAGCAGTTTGTCTTTTCTAACTGTACGATCGCTAGTGTGAGTCAACGAACCTCTACCATATCTGGTTGATTAGCAGTTTGTCTTTTCTAACTGTACGATCGCTAGTATGAGTCAATGAAGCTCTACCATATCTGGTTGATTAGCAGTTTGTCTTTTCTAACTGTACGATCGCTAGTGAGAGTCAATGAAGCTCTACAATATCTGGTTGATTAGCAGTTTGTCTTTTCTAACTGTACGATCGCTAGTGTGAGTCAATGAAGCTCTACCATATCTGGTTGATTAGCAGTTTGTCTTTTCTAACTGTACGATCGCTAGTATGAGTCAATGAAGCTCTACCATATCTGGTTGATTAGCAGTTTGTCTTTTCTAATTGTACGATCGCTACTGTGAATCAATGAAGCTCTACCATATCTGGTTGATTAGCAGTTTGTCTTTTCTAACTGTACGATCGCTAGTGTGAGTCAATGAAGCGCTACCATATCTGGTTGATTAGATCAGCAGTTTGTCTTTTCTAACTGTACGATCGCTAGTGTGAGTCAATGAAGCTCTACCATATCTGGTTGATTAGCAGTTTGTCTTTTCTAACTGTACGATCGCTAGTATGAGTCAATGAAGCTCTACCATATCTGGTTGATTAGCAGTTTGTCTTTTCTAACTGTACGATCGCTAGTGTGAGTCAATGAAGCTCTACCATATCTGGTTGATTAGCAGTTTGTCTTTTCTAACTGTACGATCGCTAGTGTGAGTCAATGAAGCTCTACCATATCTGGTTGATTAGCAGTTTGTCTTTTCTAACTGTACGATCGCTAGTGTGAGTCAATGAAGCTCTACCATATCTGGTTGATTAGCAGTTTGTCTTTTCTAACTGTACGATCGCTAGTATGAGTCAATGAAGCTCTACCATATCTGGTTGATTAGCAGTTTGTCTTTTCTAACTGTACGATCGCTAGTGTGAGTCAATGAAGCTCTACCATATCTGGTTGATTAGCAGTTTGTCTTTTCTAACTGTACGATCGCTAGTGTGAGTCAATGAAGCTCTACCATATCTGGTTGATTAGCAGTTTGTCTTTTCTAACTGTACGATCGCTAGTGTGAGTCAATGAAGCTCTACCATATCTGGTTGATTAGCAGTTTGTCTTTTCTAACTGAACGATCGCTAGTATGAGTCAATGAAGCTCTACCATATCTGGTTGATTAGCAGTTTGTCTTTTCTAACTGTACGATCGCTAGTGTGAGTCAATGAAGCTCTACCATATCTGGTGGATTAGCAGTTTGTCTTTTCTAACTGTACGATCGCTAGTGTGAGTCAATGAAGCGCTACCATATCTGGTTGATTAGATCAGCAGTTTGTCTTTTCTAACTGTACGATCGCTAGTGTGAGTCAATGAAGCTCTACCATATCTGGTTGATTAGCAGTCTGTCTTTTCTAACTGTACGATCGCTAGTATGAGTCAATGAAGCTCTACCATATCTGGTTGATTAGCAGTTTGTCTTTTCTAACTGTACGATCGCTAGTGTGAGTCAATGAAGCTCTACCATATCTGGTTGATTAGCAGTTTGTCTTTTCTAACTGTACGATCGCTAGTGTGAGTCAATGAAGCTCTACCATATCTGGTTGATTAGCAGTTTGTCTTTTCTAACTGTACGATCGCTAGTGTGAGTCAATGAAGCTCTACCATATCTGGTTGATTAGCAATTTGTCTTTCCTAACTGTACGATCGCTAGTATGAGTCAATGAAGCTCTACCATATCTGGTTGATTAGCAGTTTGTCTTTTCTAACTGTACGATCGCTAGTGTGAGTCAATGAAGCTCTACCATATCAGGTTGATTAGCAGTTTGTCTTTTCTAACTGTACGATCGCTAGTGTGAGTCAATGAAGCTCTACCATATCTGGTTGATTAGCAGTTTGTCTTTTCTAACTGTACGATCGCTAGTGTGAGTCAATGAAGCTCTACCATATCTGGTTGATTAGCAGTTTGTCTTTTCTAACTGTACGATCGCTAGTGTGAGTCAATGAAGCTCTACCATATCTGGTTGATTAGCAGTTTGTCTTTTCTAACTGTACGATCGCTAGTGTGAGTCAACGAACCTCTACCATATCTGGTTGATTAGCAGTTTGTCTTTTCTAACTGTACGATCGCTAGTGTGAGTCAATGAAGCTCTACCATATCTGGTTGATTAGCAGTTTGTCTTTTCTAAGTGTACGATCGCTAGTGTGAGTCAATGAAGCTCTACCATATCTGGTTGATTAGCAGTTTGTCTTTTCTAACTGTACGATCGCTAGTGTGAGTCAACGAACCTCTACCATATCTGGTTGATTAGCAGTTTGTCTTTTCTAACTGTACGATCGCTAGTATGAGTCAATGAAGCTCTACCATATCTGGTTGATTAGAAGTTTGTCTTTTCTAACTGTACGATCGCTAGTGTGAGTCAATGAAGCTCTACCATATCTGGTTGATTAGCAGTTTGTCTTTTCTAACTGTACGATCGCTAGTGTGAGTCAATGAAGCTCTACCATATCTGGTTGATTAGCAGTTTGTCTTTTCTAACTGTACGATCGCTAGTGTGAGTCAATGAAGCTCTACCATATCTGGTTGATTAGCAGTTTGTCTTTTCTAACTGTACGATCGCTAGTGTGAGTCAATGAAGCTCTACCATATCTGGTTGATTAGCAGTTTGTCTTTTCTAACTGTACGATCGCTGTTGTGAGTCAATGAAGCTCTTCCATATCTGGTCGATTAGATCAGCAGTTTGTCTTTTCTAACTGTACGATCGCTAGTGTGAGTCAATGAAGCTCTACCATATCTGGTTGATTAGATCAGCAGTTTGTCTTTTCTAACTGTACGATCGCTAGTATGAGTCAATGAAGCTCTACCATATCTGGTTGATTAGATCAGCAGTTTGTCTTTTCTAACTGTACGATCGCTAGTATGAGTCAATGAAGCTCTACCATATCTGGTCGATTAGCAGTTTGTCTTTTCTAACTGTACGATCTCTAGTATGAGTCAATGAAGCTCTACCATATCTGGTTGATTAGCAGTTTGTCTTTTCTAACTGTACGATCGCTAGTATGAGTCAATGAAGCTCTACCATATCTGGTTGATTAGCAGTTTGCCTTTTCTAACTGTACGATCGCTAGTGTGAGTCAATGAAGCTCGACAATATCTGGTTGATTAGCAGTTTGTCTTTTCTAACTGTACGATCGCTAGTGTGAGTCAATGAAGCTCTACTATACCTGGTTGATTAGCAGTTTGTCTTTTCTAACTGTACGATCGCTAGTATGAGTCAATGAAGCTCTACCATATCTGGTTGATTAGCAGTTTGTCTTTTCTAACTGTACGATCGCTAGTGTGAGTCAATGAAGCTCTACCATATCTGGTTGATTAGCAGTTTGTCTTTTCTAACTGTACGATCGCTAGTGTGAGTCAATGAAGCTCTACCATATCTGGTTGATTAGCAGTTTGTCTTTTCTAACTGTACGATCGCTAGCGTGAGTCAATGAAGCTCTACCATATCTGGTTGATTAGCAGTTTGTCTTTTCTAACTGTACGATCGCTAGTATGAGTCAATGAAGCTCTACCATATCTGGTTGATTAGCAGTTTGTCTTTTCTAATTGTACGATCGCTAGTGTGAATCAATGAAGCTCTACCATATCTGGTTGATTAGCAGTATGTCTTTTCTAACTGTACGATCGCTAGTGTGAGTCAATGAAGCGCTACCATATCTGGTTGATTAGATCAGCAGTTTGTCTTTTCTAACTGTACGATCGCTAGTGTGAGTCAATGAAGCTCTACCATATCTGGTTGATTAGCAGTTTGTCTTTTCTAACTGTACGAACGCTAGTATGAGTCAATGAAGCTCTACCATATCTGGTTGATTAGCAGTTTGTCTTTTCTAACTGTACGATCGCTAGTGTGAGTCAATGAAGCTCTACCATATCTGGTTGATTAGCAGTTTGTCTTTTCTAACTGTACGATCGCTAGTGTGAGTCAATGAAGCTCTACCATATCTGGTTGATTAGCAGTTTGTCTTTTCTAACTGTACGATCGCTAGTGTGAGTCAATGAAGCTCTACCATATCTGGTTGATTAGCAGTTTGTCTTTTCTTACTGTACGATCGCTAGTATGAGTCAATGAAGCTCTACCATATCTGGTTGATTAGCAGTTTGTCTTTTCTAACTGTACGATCGCTAGTGTGAGTCAATGAAGCTCTACCATATCTGGTTGATTAGCAGTTTGTCTTTTCTAACTGTACGATCGCTAGTGTGAGTCAATGAAGCTCTACCATATCTGGTTGATTAGCAGTTTGTCTTTTCTAACTGTACGATCGCTAGTGTGAGTCAATGAAGCTCTACCATATCTGGTTGATTAGCAGTTTGTCTTTTCTAACTGTACGATCGCTAGTATGAGTCAATGAAGCTCTACCATATCTGGTTGATTAGCAGTTTGTCTTTTCTAACTGTACGATCGCTAGTGTGAGTCAATGAAGCTCTACCATATCAGGTTGATTAGCAGTTTGTCTTTTCTAACTGTACGATCGCTAGTGTGAGTCAATGAAGCTCTACCATATCTGGTTGATTAGCAGTTTGTCTTTTCTAACTGTACGATCGCTAGTGTGAGTCAATGAAGCTCTACCATATCTGGTTGATTAGCAGTTTGTCTTTTCTACCTGTACGATCGCTAGTGTGAGTCAATGAAGCTCTACCATATCTGGTTGATTAGCAGTTTGTCTTTTCTAACTGTACGATCGCTAGTGTGAATCAATGAAGCTCTACCATATCTGGTTGATTAGCAGTTTGTCTTTTCTAACTGTACGATCGCTAGCGTGAGTCAATGAAGCTCTACCATATCTGGTTGATTAGCAGTTTGTCTTTTCTAACTGTACGATCGCTAGTGTGAGTCAATGAAGCTCTACCATATCTGGCCGATTAGATCAGCAGTTTGTCTTTTCTAACTGTACGATCGCTAGTGTGAGTCAATGAAGCTCTACCATATCTGGTTGATTAGATCAGCAGTTTGTCTTTTCTAACTGTACGATCGCTAGTATGAGTCAATGAAGCTCTACCATATCTGGTTGATTAGATCAGCAGTTTGTCTTTTCTAACTGTACGATCGCTAGTATGAGTCAATGAAGCTCTACCATATCTGGTCGATTAGCAGTTTGTCTTTTCTAACTGTACGATCTCTAGTATGAGTCAATGAAGCTCTACCATATCTGGTTGATTAGCAGTTTGTCTTTTCTAACTGTACGATCGCTAGTATGAGTCAATGAAGCTCTACCATATCTGGTTGATTAGCAGTTTGCCTTTTCTAACTGTACGATCGCTAGTGTGAGTCAATGAAGCTCGACAATATCTGGTTGATTAGCAGTTTGTCTTTTCTAACTGTACGATCGCTAGTGTGAGTCAATGAAGCTCTACAATACCTGGTTGATTAGCAGTTTGTCTTTTCTAACTGTACGATCGCTAGTATGAGTCAATGAAGCTCTACCATATCTGGTTGATTAGCAGTTTGTCTTTTCTAACTGTACGATCGCTAGTGTGAGTCAATGAAGCTCTACCATATCTGGTTGATTAGCAGTTTGTCTTTTCTAACTGTACGATCGCTAGTGTGAGTCAATGAAGCTCTACCATATCTGGTTGATTAGCAGTTTGTCTTTTCTAACTGTACGATCGCTAGCGTGAGTCAATGAAGCTCTACCATATCTGGTTGATTAGCAGTTTGTCTTTTCTAACTGTACGATCGCTAGTATGAGTCAATGAAGCTCTACCATATCTGGTTGATTAGCAGTTTGTCTTTTCTAATTGTACGATCGCTAGTGTGAATCAATGAAGCTCTACCATATCTGGTTGATTAGCAGTATGTCTTTTCTAACTGTACGATCGCTAGTGTGAGTCAATGAAGCGCTACCATATCTGGTTGATTAGATCAGCAGTTTGTCTTTTCTAACTGTACGATCGCTAGTGTGAGTCAATGAAGCTCTACCATATCTGGTTGATTAGCAGTTTGTCTTTTCTAACTGTACGAACGCTAGTATGAGTCAATGAAGCTCTACCATATCTGGTTGATTAGCAGTTTGTCTTTTCTAACTGTACGATCGCTAGTGTGAGTCAATGAAGCTCTACCATATCTGGTTGATTAGCAGTTTGTCTTTTCTAACTGTACGATCGCTAGTGTGAGTCAATGAAGCTCTACCATATCTGGTTGATTAGCAGTTTGTCTTTTCTAACTGTACGATCGCTAGTGTGAGTCAATGAAGCTCTACCATATCTGGTTGATTAGCAGTTTGTCTTTTCTTACTGTACGATCGCTAGTATGAGTCAATGAAGCTCTACCATATCTGGTTGATTAGCAGTTTGTCTTTTCTAACTGTACGATCGCTAGTGTGAGTCAATGAAGCTCTACCATATCTGGTTGATTAGCAGTTTGTCTTTTCTAACTGTACGATCGCTAGTGTGAGTCAATGAAGCTCTACCATATCTGGTTGATTAGCAGTTTGTCTTTTCTAACTGTACGATCGCTAGTGTGAGTCAATGAAGCTCTACCATATCTGGTTGATTAGCAGTTTGTCTTTTCTAACTGTACGATCGCTAGTATGAGTCAATGAAGCTCTACCATATCTGGTTGATTAGCAGTTTGTCTTTTCTAACTGTACGATCGCTAGTGTGAGTCAATGAAGCTCTACCATATCAGGTTGATTAGCAGTTTGTCTTTTCTAACTGTACGATCGCTAGTGTGAGTCAATGAAGCTCTACCATATCTGGTTGATTAGCAGTTTGTCTTTTCTAACTGTACGATCGCTAGTGTGAGTCAATGAAGCTCTACCATATCTGGTTGATTAGCAGTTTGTCTTTTCTACCTGTACGATCGCTAGTGTGAGTCAATGAAGCTCTACCATATCTGGTTGATTAGCAGTTTGTCTTTTCTAACTGTACGATCGCTAGTGTGAATCAATGAAGCTCTACCATATCTGGTTGATTAGCAGTTTGTCTTTTCTAACTGTACGATCGCTAGCGTGAGTCAATGAAGCTCTACCATATCTGGTTGATTAGCAGTTTGTCTTTTCTAACTGTACGATCGCTAGTGTGAGTCAATGAAGCTCTACCATATCTGGTTGATTAGCAGTTTGTCTTTTCTAACTGTACGATCGCTAGTGTGAGTCAATGAAGCTCTACCATATCTGGTTGATTAGCAGTTTGTCTTTTCTAACTGTACGATCGCTAGTGTGAGTCAATGAAGCTCCACCATATCTGGTTGATTAGCAATTTTTCTTTTCTAACTGTACGATCGCTAGTGTGAGTCAATGAAGCTCTACAATATCTGGTTGATTAGCAGTTTGCCTTTTCTAACTGTAGAATCGCTAGTGTGAGTCAATGAAGCTCTACCATATCTGGTTGATTAGCAGTTTGTCTTTTCTAACTGTACGATCGCTAGTGTGAGTCAATGAAGCTCTACCATATCTGGTTGATTAGCAGTTTGTCTTTTCTAACTGTACGATCGCTATTGTGAGTCAATGAAGCTCTACCATATCTGGTTGATTAGCAGTTTGTCTTTTCTAACTGTACGATCGCTAGTGTGAGTCAATGAAGCTCTACCATATCTGGTTGATTAGCAGTTTGTCTTTTCTAACTGTACGATCGCTAGTGTGAGTCAATGAAGCTCTACAATATCTGGTTGATTAGCAGTTTGTCTTTTCTAACTGTACGATCGCTAGTATGAGTCATTGAAGCTCTACCATATCTGGTTGATTAGCAGTTTGTCTTTTCTAACTGTACGATCGCTAGTATGAGTCAATGAAGCTCTACCATATCTGGTTGATTAGCAGTTTGTCTTTTCTAACTGTACGATCGCAAGTGTGAGACAATGAAGCTCTACAATATCTGGTTGATTAGCAGTTTGTCTTTTCTAACTGTACGATCGCTAGTATGAGTCAATGAAGCTCTACCATATCTGGTTGAATAGCAGTTTGTCTTTTCTAACTATACGATCGCTAGTATGAGTCAATGAAGCTCTACCATATCTGGTCGATTAGATCAGCAGTTTGTCTTTTCCAACTGTACGATCGCTAGTGTGAGTCAATGAAGCTCCACCATATCTGGTTGATTAGCAGTTTGTCTTTTCTAACTGTACGATCGCTAGTGTGAGTCAATGAAGCTCTACCATATCTGGTTGATTAGATCAGCAGTTTGTCTTTTCTAACTGTACGATCGCTGGTGTGAGTCAATGAAGCTCTACCATATCTGGTCGATTAGATCAGCAGTTTGTCGTTTCTAACTGTACGATCGCTAGTGTGAGTCAATGAAGCTCTGCCATATCTGGTTGATTAGATCAGCAGTTTGTCTTTTCTAACTGTACGATCGCTAGTATGAGTCAATGAAGCTCTACCATATCTGGTTGATTAGCAGTTTGTCTTTCCTAACTGTACGATCGCTAGTGTGAGTCAATGAAGCTCTACCATATCTGGTTGATTAGCAGTTTGTCTTTTCTAACTGTACGATCGCTAGTGTGAGTCAATGAAGCTCTACAATATCTGGTTGATTAGCAGTTTGTCTTTTCTAACTGTACGATCGCTAGTGTGAGTCAATGAAGCTCTACCATATCTGGTTGATTAGATCAGCAGTTTGTCTTTTCTAACTGTACGATCGCTAGTGTGAGTCAATGAAGCTCTACCATATCTGGTTGATTAGCAGTTTGTCTTTTCTAACTGTACGATCGCTAGTGTGAGTCAATGAAGCTCTACCATATCTGGTTGATTAGCAGTTTGTCTTTTCTAACTGTACGATCGCTAGTGTGAGTCAATGAAGCTCTACCATATCTGGTTGATTAGCAGTTTGTCTTTTCTAACTGTACGATCGCTAGTATGAGTCAATGAAGCTCTACCATATCTGGTTGATTAGCAGTTTGTCTTTTCTAACTGTACGATCGCTAGTGTGAGTCAATGAATCTCTACCATATCTGGTTGATTATCAGTTTGTCTTTTCTAACTGTACGATCGCTAGTGTGAGTCAATGAAGCTCTACCATATCTGGTTGATTAGCAGTTTGTCTTTTCTAACTGTACGATCGCTAGTGTGAGTCAATGAAGCTCTACCATATCTGGTTGATTAGCAGTTTGTCTTTTCTAAGTGTACGATCGCTAGTGTGAGTCAATGAAGCTCTACCATATCTTGTTGATTAGCAGTTTGTCTTTTCTAACTGTACGATCGCTAGTGTGAGTCAACGAACCTCTACCATATCTGGTTGATTAGCAGTTTGTCTTTTCTAACTGTACGATCGCTAGTATGAGTCAATGAAGCTCTACCATATCTGGTTGATTAGCAGTTTGTCTTTTCTAACTGTACGATCGCTAGTGAGAGTCAATGAAGCTCTACAATATCTGGTTGATTAGCAGTTTGTCTTTTCTAACTGTACGATCGCTAGTGTGAGTCAATGAAGCCCTACTATATCTGGTTGATTAGCAGTTTGTCTTTTCTAACTGTACGATCGCTAGTATGAGTCAATGAAGCTCTACCATATCTGGTTGATTAGCAGTTTGTCTTTTCTAATTGTACGATCGCTAGTGTGAATCAATGAAGCTCTACCATATCTGGTTGATTAGCAGTTTGTCTTTTCTAACTGTACGATCGCTAGTGTGAGTCAATGAAGCGCTACCATATCTGGTTGATTAGATCAGCAGTTTGTCTTTTCTAACTGTACGATCGCTAGTGTGAGTCAATGAAGCTCAACCATATCTGGTTGATTAGCAGTTTGTCTTTTCTAACTGTACGATCGCTAGTATGAGTCAATGAAGCTCTACCATATCTGGTTGATTAGCAGTTTGCCTTTTCTAACTGTACGATCGCTAGTGTGAGTCAATGAAGCTCTACCATATCTGGTTGATTAGCAGTTTGTCTTTTCTAACTGTACGATCGCTAGTGTGAGTCAATGAAGCTCTACCATATCTGGTTGATTAGCAGTTTGTCTTTTCTAACTGTACGATCGCTAGTATGAGTCAATGAAGCTCTACCATATCTGGTTGATTAGCAGTTTGTCTTTTCTAACTGTACGATCGCTAGTGTGAGTCAATGAAGCTCTACCATATCAGGTTGATTAGCAGTTTGTCTTTTCTAACTGTACGATCGCTAGTGTGAGTCAATGAAGCTCTACCATATCTGGTTGATTAGCAGTTTGTCTTTTCTAACTGTACGATCGCTAGTGTGAGTCAATGAAGCTCTACCATATCTGGTTGATTAGCAGTTTGTCTTTTCTACCTGTACGATCGCTAGTGTGAGTCAATGAAGCTCTACCATATCTGGTTGATTAGCAGTTTGTCTTTTCTAACTGTACGATCGCTAGTGTGAATCAATGAAGCTCTACCATATCTGGTTGATTAGCAGTTTGTCTTTTCTAACTGTACGATCGCTAGCGTGAGTCAATGAAGCTCTACCATATCTGGTTGATTAGCAGTTTGTCTTTTCTAACTGTACGATCGCTAGTGTGAGTCAATGAAGCTCTACCATATCTGGTTGATTAGCAGTTTGTCTTTTCTAACTGTACGATCGCTAGTGTGAGTCAATGAAGCTCTACCATATCTGGTTGATTAGCAGTTTGTCTTTTCTAACTGTACGATCGCTAGTATGAGTCAATGAAGCTCTACCATATCTGGTTGATTAGCAGTTTGTCTTTTCTAACTGTACGATCGCTAGTGTGAGTCAATGAAGCTCTACCATATCAGGTTGATTAGCAGTTTGTCTTTTCTAACTGTACGATCGCTAGTGTGAGTCAATGAAGCTCTACCATATCTGGTTGATTAGCAGTTTGTCTTTTCTAACTGTACGATCGCTAGTGTGAGTCAATGAAGCTCTACCATATCTGGTTGATTAGCAGTTTGTCTTTTCTACCTGTACGATCGCTAGTGTGAGTCAATGAAGCTCTACCATATCTGGTTGATTAGCAGTTTGTCTTTTCTAACTGTACGATCGCTAGTGTGAATCAATGAAGCTCTACCATATCTGGTTGATTAGCAGTTTGTCTTTTCTAACTGTACGATCGCTAGCGTGAGTCAATGAAGCTCTACCATATCTGGTTGATTAGCAGTTTGTCTTTTCTAACTGTACGATCGCTAGTGTGAGTCAATGAAGCTCTACCATATCTGGTTGATTAGCAGTTTGTCTTTTCTAACTGTACGATCGCTAGTGTGAGTCAATGAAGCTCTACCATATCTGGTTGATTAGCAGTTTGTCTTTTCTAACTGTACGATCGCTAGTGTGAGTCAATGAAGCTCCACCATATCTGGTTGATTAGCAATTTTTCTTTTCTAACTGTACGATCGCTAGTGTGAGTCAATGAAGCTCTACAATATCTGGTTGATTAGCAGTTTGCCTTTTCTAACTGTAGAATCGCTAGTGTGAGTCAATGAAGCTCTACCATATCTGGTTGATTAGCAGTTTGTCTTTTCTAACTGTACGATCGCTAGTGTGAGTCAATGAAGCTCTACCATATCTGGTTGATTAGCAGTTTGTCTTTTCTAACTGTACGATCGCTATTGTGAGTCAATGAAGCTCTACCATATCTGGTTGATTAGCAGTTTGTCTTTTCTAACTGTACGATCGCTAGTGTGAGTCAATGAAGCTCTACCATATCTGGTTGATTAGCAGTTTGTCTTTTCTAACTGTACGATCGCTAGTGTGAGTCAATGAAGCTCTACAATATCTGGTTGATTAGCAGTTTGTCTTTTCTAACTGTACGATCGCTAGTATGAGTCATTGAAGCTCTACCATATCTGGTTGATTAGCAGTTTGTCTTTTCTAACTGTACGATCGCTAGTATGAGTCAATGAAGCTCTACCATATCTGGTTGATTAGCAGTTTGTGTTTTCTAACTGTACGATCGCAAGTGTGAGACAATGAAGCTCTACAATATCTGGTTGATTAGCAGTTTGTCTTTTCTAACTGTACGATCGCTAGTATGAGTCAATGAAGCTCTACCATATCTGGTTGAATAGCAGTTTGTCTTTTCTAACTATACGATCGCTAGTATGAGTCAATGAAGCTCTACCATATCTGGTCGATTAGATCAGCAGTTTGTCTTTTCCAACTGTACGATCGCTAGTGTGAGTCAATGAAGCTCCACCATATCTGGTTGATTAGCAGTTTGTCTTTTCTAACTGTACGATCGCTAGTGTGAGTCAATGAAGCTCTACCATATCTGGTTGATTAGATCAGCAGTTTGTCTTTTCTAACTGTACGATCGCTGGTGTGAGTCAATGAAGCTCTACCATATCTGGTCGATTAGATCAGCAGTTTGTCGTTTCTAACTGTACGATCGCTAGTGTGAGTCAATGAAGCTCTACCATATCTGGTTGATTAGATCAGCAGTTTGTCTTTTCTAACTGTACGATCGCTAGTATGAGTCAATGAAGCTCTACCATATCTGGTTGATTAGCAGTTTGTCTTTCCTAACTGTACGATCGCTAGTGTGAGTCAATGAAGCTCTACCATATCTGGTTGATTAGCAGTTTGTCTTTTCTAACTGTACGATCGCTAGTGTGAGTCAATGAAGCTCTACAATATCTGGTTGATTAGCAGTTTGTCTTTTCTAACTGTACGATCGCTAGTGTGAGTCAATGAAGCTCTACCATATCTGGTTGATTAGATCAGCAGTTTGTCTTTTCTAACTGTACGATCGCTAGTGTGAGTCAATGAAGCTCTACCATATCTGGTTGATTAGCAGTTTGTCTTTTCTAACTGTACGATCGCTAGTGTGAGTCAATGAAGCTCTACCATATCTGGTTGATTAGCAGTTTGTCTTTTCTAACTGTACGATCGCTAGTGTGAGTCAATGAAGCTCTACCATATCTGGTTGATTAGCAGTTTGTCTTTTCTAACTGTACGATCGCTAGTATGAGTCAATGAAGCTCTACCATATCTGGTTGATTAGCAGTTTGTCTTTTCTAACTGTACGATCGCTAGTGTGAGTCAATGAATCTCTACCATATCTGGTTGATTATCAGTTTGTCTTTTCTAACTGTACGATCGCTAGTGTGAGTCAATGAAGCTCTACCATATCTGGTTGATTAGCAGTTTGTCTTTTCTAACTGTACGATCGCTAGTGTGAGTCAATGAAGCTCTACCATATCTGGTTGATTAGCAGTTTGTCTTTTCTAAGTGTACGATCGCTAGTGTGAGTCAATGAAGCTCTACCATATCTTGTTGATTAGCAGTTTGTCTTTTCTAACTGTACGATCGCTAGTGTGAGTCAACGAACCTCTACCATATCTGGTTGATTAGCAGTTTGTCTTTTCTAACTGTACGATCGCTAGTATGAGTCAATGAAGCTCTACCATATCTGGTTGATTAGCAGTTTGTCTTTTCTAACTGTACGATCGCTAGTGAGAGTCAATGAAGCTCTACAATATCTGGTTGATTAGCAGTTTGTCTTTTCTAACTGTACGATCGCTAGTGTGAGTCAATGAAGCCCTACTATATCTGGTTGATTAGCAGTTTGTCTTTTCTAACTGTACGATCGCTAGTATGAGTCAATGAAGCTCTACCATATCTGGTTGATTAGCAGTTTGTCTTTTCTAATTGTACGATCGCTAGTGTGAATCAATGAAGCTCTACCATATCTGGTTGATTAGCAGTTTGTCTTTTCTAACTGTACGATCGCTAGTGTGAGTCAATGAAGCGCTACCATATCTGGTTGATTAGATCAGCAGTTTGTCTTTTCTAACTGTACGATCGCTAGTGTGAGTCAATGAAGCTCAACCATATCTGGTTGATTAGCAGTTTGTCTTTTCTAACTGTACGATCGCTAGTATGAGTCAATGAAGCTCTACCATATCTGGTTGATTAGCAGTTTGCCTTTTCTAACTGTACGATCGCTAGTGTGAGTCAATGAAGCTCTACCATATCTGGTTGATTAGCAGTTTGTCTTTTCTAACTGTACGATCGCTAGTGTGAGTCAATGAAGCTCTACCATATCTGGTTGATTAGCAGTTTGTCTTTTCTAACTGTACGATCGCTAGTGTGAGTCAATGAAGCTCTACCATATCTGGTTGATTAGCCGTTTGTCTTTTCTAACTGTACGATCGCTAGTATGAGTCAATGAAGCTCTACCATATCTGGTTGATTAGCAGTTTGTCTTTTCTAACTGTACGATCGCTAGTGTGAGTCAATGAAACTCTACCATATCTGGTTGATTAGCAGTTTGTCTTTTCTAACTGTACGATCGCTAGTGTGAGTCAATGAAGCTCTACCATATCTGGTTGATTAGCAGTTTGTCTTTTCTAACTGTACGATCGCTAGTGTGAATCAATGAAGCTCTACCATATCTGGTTGATTAGCAGTTTGTCTTTTCTAACTGTACGATCGCTAGTATGAGTCAATGAAGCTCTACCATATCTGGTTGATTAGCAGTTTGTCTTTTCTAACTGTACGATCGCTAGTGTGAGTCAATGAAGCTCTACCATATCTGGTTGATTAGCAGTTTGTCTTTTCTAACTGTACGATCGCTAGTGTGAGTCAATGAAGCTCTACCATATCTGGTTGATTAGCAGTTTGTCTTTTCTAACTGTACGATCGCTAGTGTGAGTCAATGAAGCTCTACCATATCTGGTTGATTAGCAGTTTGTCTTTTCTAACTGTACGATCGCTAGTATGAGTCAATGAAGCTCTACCATATCTGGTTGATTAGCAGTTTGTCTTTTCTAACTGTACGATCGCTAGTGTGAGTCAATGAAGCTCTACCATATCTGGTTGATTAGCAGTTTGTCTTTTCTAACTGTACGATCGCTAGTGTGAGTCAATGAAGCTCTACCATATCTGGTTGATTAGCAGTTTGTCTTTTCTAACTGTACGATCGCTAGTGTGAGTCAATGAAGCTCTACCATATCTGGTTGATTAGCAGTTTGTCTTTTCTAACTTTACGATCGCTAGTATGAGTCAATGAAGCTCTACCATATCTGGTTGATTAGCAGTTTGTCTTTTCTAACTGTACGATCGCTAGTGTGAGTCAATGAAGCTCTACCATATCAGGTTGATTAGCAGTTTGTCTTTTCTAACTGTACGATCGCTAGTGTGAGTCAATGAAACTCTACCATATCTGCTTGATTAGCAGTTTGTCTTTTCTAACTCTACGATCGCTAGTGTGAGTCAATGAAGCTCTACCATATCTGGTTGATTAGCAGTTTGTCTTTTCTAACTGTACGATCGCTAGTGTGAGTCAATGAAGCTCTACCATATCTGGTTGATTAGCAGTTTGTCTTTTCTAACTGTACGATCGCTAGTGTGAGTCAACGAACCTCTACCATATCTGGTTGATTAGCAGTTTGTCTTTTCTAACTGTACGATCGCTAGTGTGAGTCAATGAAGCTCTACCATATCTGGTTGATTAGCAGTTTGTCTTTTCTAAGTGTACGATCGCTAGTGTGAGTCAATGAAGCTCTACCATATCTGGTTGATTAGCAGTTTGTCTTTTCTAACTGTACGATCGCTAGTGTGAGTCAACGAACCTCTACCATATCTGGTTGATTAGCAGTTTGTCTTTTCTAACTCTACGATCGCTAGTATGAGTCAATGAAGCTCTACCATATCTGGTTGATTAGCAGTTTGTCTTTTCTAACTGTACGATCGCTAGTGTGTGTCAATGAAGCTCTACCATATCTGGTTGATTAGCAGTTTGTCTTTTCTAACTGTACGATCGCTAGTGTGAGTCAATGAAGCTCTACCATATCTGGTTGATTAGCAGTTTGTCTTTTCTAACTGTACGATCGCTAGTGTGAGTCAATGAAGCTCTACCATATCTGGTTGATTAGCAGTTTGTCTTTTCTAACTGTACGATCGCTAGTGTGAGTCTATGAAGCTCTAACATATCTGGTTGATTAGCAGTTTGTCTTTTCTAACTGTACGATCGCTGTTGTGAGTCAATGAAGCTCTACCATATCTGGTCGATTAGATCAGCAGTATGTCTTTTCTAACTGTACGATCGCTAGTGTGAGTCAATGAAGCTCTACCATATCTGGTTGATTAGATCAGCAGTTTGTCTTTTCTAACTGTACGATCGCTAGTATGAGTCAATGAAGCTCTACCATATCTGGTTGATTAGATCAGCAGTTTGTCTTTTCTAACTGTACGATCGCTAGTATGAGTCAATGAAGCTCTACCATATCTGGTCGATTAGCAGTTTGTCTTTTCTAACTGTACGATCTCTAGTATGAGTCAATTAAGCTCTACCATATCTGGTTGATTAGCAGTTTGTCTTTTCTAACTGTACGATCGCTAGTATGAGTCAATGAAGCTCTACCATATCTGGTTGATTAGCAGTTTGCCTTTTCTAACTGTACGATCGCTAGTGTGAGTCAATGAAGCTCGACAATATCTGGTTGATTAGCAGTTTGTCTTTTCTAACTGTACGATCGCTAGTGTGAGTCAATGAAGCTCTACAATATCTGGTTGATTAGCAGTTTGTCTTTTCTAACTGTACGATCGCTAGTATGAGTCAATGAAGCTCTACCATATCTGGTTGATTAGCAGTTTGTCTTTTCTAACTGTACGATCGCTAGTGTGAGTCAATGAAGCTCTACCATATCTGGTTGATTAGCAGTTTGTCTTTTCTAACTGTACGATCGCTAGTGTGAATCAATGAAGCTCTACCATATCTGGTTGATTAGCAGTTTGTCTTTTCTAACTGTACGATCGCTAGCGTGAGTCAATGAAGCTCTACCATATCTGGTTGATTAGCAGTTTGTATTTTCTAACTGTACGATCGCTAGTATGAGTCAATGAAGCTCTACCATATCTGGTTGATTAGCAGTTTGTCTTTTCTAATTGTACGATCGCTAGTGTGAATCAATGAAGCTCTACCATATCTGGTTGATTAGCAGTTTGTCTTTTCTAACTGTACGATCGCTAGTGTGAGTCAATGAAGCGCTACCATATCTGGTTGATTAGATCAGCAGTTTGTCTTTTCTAACTGTACGATCGCTAGTGTGAGTCAATGAAGCTCTACCATATCTGGTTGATTAGCAGTTTGTCTTTTCTAACTGTACGAACGCTAGTATGAGTCAATGAAGCTCTACCATATCTGGTTGATTAGCAGTTTGTCTTTTCTAACTGTACGATCGCTAGTGTGAGTCAATGAAGCTCTACCATATCTGGTTGATTAGCAGTTTGTCTTTTCTAACTGTACGATCGCTAGTGTGAGTCAATGAAGCTCTACCATATCTGGTTGATTAGCAGTTTGTCTTTACTAACTGTACGATCGCTAGTGTGAGTCAATGAAGCTCTACCATATCTGGTTGATTAGCAGTTTGTCTTTTCTTACTGTACGATCGCTAGTATGAGTCAATGAAGCTCTACCATATCTGGTTGATTAGCAGTTTGTCTTTTCTAACTGTACGATCGCTAGTGTGAGTCAATGAAGCTCTACCATATCTGGTTGATTAGCAGTTTGTCTTTTCTAACTGTACGATCGCTAGTGTGAGTCAATGAAGCTCTACCATATCTGGTTGATTAGCAGTTTGTCTTTTCTAACTGTACGATCGCTAGTGTGAGTCAATGAAGCTCTACCATATCTGGTTGATTAGCAGTTTGTCTTTTCTAACTGTACGATCGCTAGTATGAGTCAATGAAGCTCTACCATATCTGGTTGATTAGCAGTTTGTCTTTTCTAACTGTACGATCGCTAGTGTGAGTCAATGAAGCTCTACCATATCAGGTTGATTAGCAGTTTGTCTTTTCTAACTGTACGATCGCTAGTGTGAGTCAATGAAGCTCTACCATATCTGGTTGATTAGCAGTTTGTCTTTTCTAACTGTACGATCGCTAGTGTGTGTCAATGAAGCTCTACCATATCTGGTTGATTAGCAGTTTGTCTTTTCTACCTGTACGATCGCTAGTGTGAGTCAATGAAGCTCTACCATATCTGGTTGATTAGCAGTTTGTCTTTTCTAACTGTACGATCGCTAGTGTGAGTCAACGAACCTCTACCATATCTGGTTGATTAGCAGTTTGTCTTTTCTAACTGTACGATCGCTAGTGTGAGTCAATGAAGCTCTACCATATCTGGTTGATTAGCAGTTTGTCTTTTCTAACTGTACGATCGCTAGTGTGAGTCAATGAAGCTCTACCATATCTGGTTGATTAGCAGTTTGTCTTTTCTAACTGTACGATCGCTAGTGTGAGTCAACGAACCTCTACCATATCTGGTTGATTAGCAGTTTGTCTTTTCTAACTGTACGATCGCTAGTATGAGTCAAAGAAGCTCTACCATATCTGGTTGATTAGCAGTTTGTCTTTTCTAACTGTACGATCGCTAGTGTGAGTCAATGAAGCTCTACCATATCTGGTTGATTAGCAGTTTGTCTTTTCTAACTGTACGATCGCTAGTGTGAGTCAATGAAGCTCTACCATATCTGGTTGATTAGCAGTTTGTCTTTTCTAACTGTACGATCGCTAGTGTGAGTCAATGAAGCTCTACCTTATCTGGTTGATTAGCAGTTTGTCTTTTCTAACTGTACGATCGCTAGTGAGAGTCAATGAATCTCTACTATATCTGGTTGATTAGCAGTTTGTCTTTTCTAACTGTACGATCGCTGTTGTGAGTCAATGAAACTCTACCATATCTGGTCGATTAGATCAGCAGTTTGTCTTTTCTAACTGTACGATCGCTAGTGTGAGTCAATGAAGCTCTACCATATCTGGTTGATTAGATCATCTGTTTGTCTTTTCTAACTGAACGATCGCTAGTATGAGTCAATGAAGCTCTACCATATCTGGTTGATTAGATCAGCAGTTTGTCTTTTCTAACTGTACGATCGCTAGTATGAGTCAATGAAGCTCTACCATATCTGGTCGATTAGCAGTTTGTCTTTTCTAACTGTACGATCTCTAGTATGAGTCAATGAAGCTCTACCATATCTGGTTGATTAGCAGTTTGTCTTTTCTAACTGTACGATCGCTAGTATGAGTCAATGAAGCTCTACAATATCTGGTTGATTAGCAGTTTGCCTTTTCTAACTGTACGATCGCTAGTGTGAGTCAATGAAGCTCGACAATATCTGGTTGATTAGCAGTTTGTCTTTTCTAACTGTACGATCGCTAGTGTGAGTCAATGAAGCTCTACAATATCTGGTTGATTAGCAGTTTGTCTTTTCTAACTGTACGATCGCTAGTATGAGTCAATGAAGCTCTACCATATCTGGTTGATTAGCAGTTTGTCTTTTCTAACTTTACGATCGCTAGTGTGAGTCAATGAAGCTCTACCATATCTGGTTGATTAGCAGTTTGTCTTTTCTAACTGTACGATCGCTAGTGTGAGTCAATGAAGCTCTACCATATCTGGTTGATTAGCAGTTTGTCTTTTCTAACTGTACGATCGCTAGCGTGAGTCAATGAAACTCTACCATATCTGGTTGATTAGCAGTTTGTCTTTTCTAACTATACGATCGCTAGTATGAGTCAATGAAGCTCTACCATATCTGGTTGATTAGCAGTTTGCCTTTTCTAACTGTACGATCGCTAGTGTGAGTCAATGAAGCTCTACCATATCTGGTCGATTAGATCAGCAGTTTGTCTTTTCTAACTGTACGATCGCTAGTGTGAGTCAATGAAGCTCCACCATATCTGGTTGATTAGCAGTTTGTCTTTTCTAACTGTACGATCGCTAGTGTGAGTCAATGAAGCTCTACAATATCTGGTTGATTAGCAGTTTGCCTTTTCTAACTGTACGATCGCTAGTATGAGTCAATGAAGCTCTACCATATCTGGTTGATTAGCAGTTTGTCTTTTCTAACTCTACGATCGCTAGTGTGAGTTAATGAAGCTCTACCATATCTGGTTGATTAGCAGTTTGTCTTTTCTAACTGTACGATCGCTAGTGTGAGTCAATGAAGCTCTACCATGTCTGGTTGATTAGCAGTTTGTCTTTTCTAGCTGTACGATCGCTAGCGTGAGTCAATGAAGCTCTACCATATCTGGTTGATTAGCAGTTTGTCTTTTCTAACTGTACGATCGCTAGTGTGAGTCAATGAAGCTCTACCATATCTGGTTGATTAGCAGTTTGTCTTTTCTAACTGTACGATCGCTAGTATGAGTCAATGAAGCTCTACCATATCTGGTTGATTAGCAGTTTGTCTTTTCTAACTGTACGATCGCTAGTGTGAGTCAATGAAGCTCTACCATGTCTGGTTGATTAGCAGTTTGTCTTTTGTAACTGTACGATCGCTATTGTGAGTCAATGAAGCTCTACCATATCTGGTTGATTAGCAGTTTGTCTTTTCTAACTGTACGATCGCTAGTGTGCGTCAATGAAGCTCTACCATATCTGGTTGATTAGCAGTTTGTCTTTTCTAACTGTACGATCGCTAGTGTGAGTCAATGAAGTTCTACAATATCTAGTTGATTAGCAGTTTGTCTTTTCTAACTGTACGATCGCTAGTATGAGTCAATGAAGCTCTACCATATCTGGTTGATTAGCAGTTTGTCTTTTCTAACTGTACGATCGCTAGTATGAGTCAATGAAGCTCTACCATATCTGGTTGATTAGCAGTTTGTCTTTTCTAACTGTACGATCGCTAGTGTGAGTCAATGAATCTCTACAATATCTGGTTGATTAGCAGTTTGTCTTTTCTAACTGTACGATCGCTAGTATGAGTCAATGAAGCTCTACCATATCTGGTTGATTAGCAGTTTGTCTTTTCTAACTGTACGATCGCTAGTGTGAGTCAATGAATCTCTACAATATCTGGTTGATTAGCAGTTTGTCTTTTCTAACTGTACGATCGCTAGTATGAGTCAATGAAGCTCTACCATATCTGGTTGAATAGCAGTTTGTCTTTTCTAACTATACGATCGCTAGTATGAGTCAACGAAGATCTACCATATCTGGTCGATTAGATCAGCAGTTTGTCTTTTCTAACTGTACGATCGCTAGTGTGAGTCAATGAAGCTCCACCATATCTGGTTGATTAGCAGTTTGTCTTTTCTAACTGTACGATCGCTAGTGTGAGTCAATGAAGCTCTACAATATCTGGTTGATTAGCAGTTTGCCTTTTCTAACTGTACGATCGCTAGTATGAGTCAATGAAGCTCTACCATGTCTGGTTGATTAGCAGTTTGTCTTTTCTAACTGTACGATCGCTAGTATGAGTCAATGAAGCTCTACCATTTCTGGTTGATTAGCAGTTTGTCTTTTCTAACCGTACGATCGCTAGTGTGAGTCAATTGAGCTCTACCATATCTGGTTGATTAGCAGTTTGTCTTTTCTAACTGTACGATCGCTAGTATGAGTCAATGAAGCTCTACCATATCTGGTTGATCAGCAGTTTGTCTTTTCTAACTGTACGATCGCTAGTGTGAGTCAATGAAGCTCTACAATATCAGGTTGATTAGCAGTTTGTCTTTTCTAACTGTACGATCGCTAGTATGAGTCAATGAAACTCTACCATATCTGGTTGATTAGATCAGCAGTTTGTCTTTTCTAACTGTACGATCGCTAGTATGAGTCAATGAAGCTCTACCATATCTGGTCGATTAGCAGTTTGTCTTTTCTAACTGTACGATCTCTAGTATGAGTCAATGAAGCTCTACCATATCTGGTTGATTAGCAGTTTGTCTTTTCTAACTGTACGATCGCTAGTATGAGTCAATGAAGCTCTACCATATCTGGTTGATTAGCAGTTTGCCTTTTCTAACTGTACGATCGCTAGTGTGAGTCAATGAAGCTCTACCATATCTGGTCGATTAGCAGTTTGTCTTTTCTAACTGTACGATCTCTAGTATGAGTCAATGAAGCTCTACCATATCTGGTTGATTAGCAGTTTGTCTTTTCTAACTGTACGATCGCTAGTATGAGTCAATGAAGCTCTACCATATCTGGTTGATTAGCAGTTTGTCTTTTCTAACTGTACGATCGCTAGTGTGAGTCAATGAAGCTCTACCATATCTGGTTGATTAGCAGTTTGTCTTTTCTAACTGTACGATCGCTAGTATGAGTCAATGAAGCTCTACCATATCTGGTTGATTAGCAGTTGGTCTTTTCTAGCTGTACGATCGCTAGTGTGAGTCAATGAAGCTCTACCATGTCTGGTTGATTAGCAGTTTGTCTTTTGTAACTGTACGATCGCTATTGTGAGTCAATGAAGCTCTACCATATCTGGTTGATTAGCAGTTTGTCTTTTCTAACTGTACGATCGCTAGTGTGCGTCAATGAAGCTCTACCATATCTGGTTGATTAGCAGTTTGTCTTTTCTAACTGTACGATCGCTAGTGTGAGTCAATGAAGCTCTACAATATCTAGTTGATTAGCAGTTTGTCTTTTCTAACTGTACGATCGTTAGTATGAGTCAATGAAGCTCTACCATATCTGGTTGATTAGCAGTTTGTCTTTTCTAACTGTACGATCGCTAGTATGAGTCAATGAAGCTCTACCATATCTGGTTGATTAGCAGTTTGTCTTTTCTAACTGTACGATCGCTAGTGTGAGTCAATGAATCTCTACAATATCTGGTTGATTAGCAGTTTGTCTTTTCTAACTGTACGATCGCTAGTATGAGTCAATGAAACTCTACCATATCTGGTTGATTAGCAGTTTGTCTTTTCTAACTGTACGATCGCTAGTGTGAGTCAATGAATCTCTACAATATCTGGTTGATTAGCAGTTTGTCTTTTCTAACTGTACGATCGCTAGTATGAGTCAATGAAGCTCTACCATATCTGGTTGAATAGCAGTTTGTCTTTTCTAACTATACGATCGCTAGTATGAGTCAACGAAGATCTACCATATCTGGTCGATTAGATCAGCAGTTTGTCTTTTCTAACTGTACGATCGCTAGTGTGAGTCAATGAAGCTCCACCATATCTGGTTGATTAGCAGTTTGTCTTTTCTAACTGTACGATCGCTAGTGTGAGTCAATGAAGCTCTACAATATCTGGTTGATTAGCAGTTTGCCTTTTCTAACTGTACGATCGCTAGTATGAGTCAATGAAGCTCTACCATATCTGGTTGATTAGCAGTTTGTCTTTTCTAACTGTACGATCGCTAGTATGAGTCAATGAAGCTCTACCATTTCTGGTTGATTAGCAGTTTGTCTTTTCTAACCGTACGATCGCTAGTGTGAGTCAATTGAGCTCTACCATATCTGGTTGATTAGCAGTTTGTCTTTTCTAACTGTACGATCGCTAGTATGAGTCAATGAAGCTCTACCATATCTGGTTGATCAGCAGTTTGTCTTTTCTAACTGTACGATCGCTAGTATGAGTCAATGAAGCTCTACCATATCTGGTTGATTAGCAGTTTGTCTTTCCTAACTGTACGATCGCTAGTGTGAGTCAATGAAGCTCTACAATATCTGGTTGATTAGCAGTTTGTCTTTTCTAACTGTACGATCGCTAGTATGAGTCAATGAAACTCTACCATATCTGGTTAAATTGGATCAGCAGTTTGTCTTTTCTAACTGTACGATCGCTAGTATGAGTCAATGAAGCTCTACCATATCTGGTCGATTAGCAGTTTGTCTTTTCTAACTGTACGATCTCTAGTATGAGTCAATGAAGCTCTACCATATCTGGTTGATTAGCAGTTTGTCTTTTCTAACTGTACGATCGCTAGTATGAGTCAATGAAGCTCTACCATATCTGGTTGATTAGCAGTTTGCCTTTTCTAACTGTACGATCGCTAGTGTGAGTCAATGAAGCTCGACAATATCTGGTTGATTAGCAGTTTGTCTTTTCTAACTGTACGATCGCTAGTGTGAGTCAATGAAGCTCTACAATATCTGGTTGATTAGCAGTTTGTCTTTTCTAACTGTACGATCGCTAGTATGAGTCAATGAAGCTCTACCATATCTGGTTGATTAGCAGTTTGTCTTTTCTAACTGTACGATCGCTAGTGTGAGTCAATGAAGCTTTACCATATCTGGTTGATTAGCAGTTTGTCTTTTCTAACTGTACGATCGCTAGTGTGAGTCAATGAAGCTCTACCATATCTGGTTGATTAGCAGTTTGTCTTTTCTAACTGTACGATCGCTAGCGTGAGTCAATGAAGCTCTACCATATCTGGTTGATTAGCAGTTTGTCTTTTCTAACTATACGATCGCTAGTATGAGTCAATGAAGCTCTACCATATCTGGTTGATTAGCAGTTTGCCTTTTCTAACTGTACGATCGCTAGTGTGAGTCAATGAAGCTCTACCATATCTGGTCGATTAGATCAGCAGTTTGTCTTTTCTAACTGTACGATCGCTAGTGTGAGTCAATGAAGCTCCACCATATCTGGCTGATTAGCAGTTTGTCTTTTCTAACTGTACGATCGCTAGTGTGAGTCAATGAAGCTCTACAATATCTGGTTGATTAGCAGTTTGCCCTTTCTAACTGTACGATCGCTAGTATGAGTCAATGAAGCTCTACCATATCTGGTTGATTAGCAGTTTGTCTTTTCTAACTGTACGATCGCTAGTGTGAGTCAATGAAGCTCTACCATATCTGGTTGATTAGCAGTTTGTCTTTTCTAACTGTACGATCGCTAGTGTGAGTCAATGTAGCTCTACCATGTCTGGTTGATTAGCAGTTTGTCTTTTCTAACTGTACAATCGCTAGCGTGAGTCAATGAAGCTCTACCATATCTGGTTGATTAGCAGTTTGTCTTTTCTAACTGTACGATCGCTAGTGTGAGTCAATGAAAATCTACCATATCTGGTTGATTAGCTGTTTGTCTTTTCTAACTGTACGATCGCTAGTATGAGTCAATGAAGCTCTACCATATCTGGTCGATTAGATCAGCAGTTTGTCTTTTCTAACTGTACGATCGCTAGTGTGAGTCAATGAAGCTCCACCATATCTGGTTGATTAGCAGTTTGTCTTTTCTAACTGTACGATCGCTAGTGTGAGTCAATGAAGCTCTACAATATCTGGTTGATTAGCAGTTTGCCTTTTCTAACTGTACGATCGCTAGTATGAGTCAATGAAGCTCTACCATATCTGGTTGATTAGCAGTTTGTCTTTTCTAACTGTACGATCGCTAGTATGAGTCAATGAAGCTCTACCATATCTGGTTGATTAGCAGTTTGTCTTTTCTAACCGTACGATCGCTAGTGTGAGTCAATTGAGCTCTACCATATCTGGTTGATTAGCAGTTTGTCTTTTCTAACTGTACGATCGCTAGTATGAGTCAATGAAGCTCTACCATATCTGGTTGATCAGCAGTTTGTCTTTTCTAACTGTACGATCGCTAGTATGAGTCAATGAAGCTCTACCATATCTGGTTGATTAGCAGTTTGTCTTTTCTAACTGTACGATCGCTAGTGTGAGTCAATGAAGCTCTACAATATCTGGTTGATTAGCAGTTTGTCTTTTCTAACTGTACGATCGCTAGTGTGAGTCAATGAAGCTCTACCATATCTGGTTGATTAGATCAGCAGTTTGTCTTTTCTAACTGTACGATCGCTAGTGTGAGTCAATGAAGCTCTACCATATCTGGTTGATTAGCAGTTTGTCTTTTCTAACTGTACGATCGCTAGTATGAGTCAATGAAGCTCTACCATATCTGGTTGATTAGCAGTTTGTCTTTTCTAACTGTACGATCGCTAGTGTGAATCAATGAATCTCTACCATATCTGGTTGATTAGCAGTTTGTCTTTTCTAACTGTTCGATCGCTAGTGTGAGTCAATGAAGCTCTACAATATCTGGTTGATTAGCAGTTTGTCTTTTCTAACTGTACGATCGCTAGTGTGAGTCAATGAAGCTCTACCATATCTGGTTGATTAGCAGTTTGTCTTTTCTAACTGTACGATCGCTAGTGTGAGTCAATGAATCTCTACCATATCTGGTTGATTAGCAGTTTGTCTTTTCTAACTGTACGATCGCTAGTGTGAGTCAATGAAGCTCTACCATATCTGGTTGATTAGCAGTTTGTCTTTTCTCACTGTACGATCGCTAGTGTGAGTCAATGAAGCTCTACCATATCTGGTTGATTAGCAGTTTGTCTTTTCTAACTGTACGATCGCTAGTGAGAGTCAATGAAGCTCTACCAATTCTGGTTGATTAGCAGTTTGTCTTTTCTAACTGTACGATCGCTAGTGTGAGTCAATGAAGCTGTACCATATCTGGTTGATTAGCAGTTTGTCTTTTCTAACTGTACGATGGCTAGTATGAGTCAATGAAGCTCTACCATATCTGGTTGATTAGCAGTTTGTCTTTTCTAACTGTACGATCGCTAGTGTGAGTCAATGAAGCTCTACCATATCTGGTTGATTAGCAGTTTGTCTTTTCTAACTTTACGATCGCTAGTGTGAGTCAATGAAGCTCTACGATATCTGGTTGAGTAGCAGTTTGTCTTTTCTAACTGTACGATCGCTAGTGTGAGTCAATGAAGCTCTACCATATCTGGTTGATTGGCAGTTTGTCTTTTCTAACTGTACGATCGCTAGTGTGAGTCAATGAAGCTCTACCATATCTGGTTGATTAGCAGTTTGTCTTTTCTAACTGTACGATCGCTAGTATGAGTCAATGAAGCTCTACCATATCTGGTTGATTAGCAGTTTGTCTTTTCTAACTGTACGATCGCTAGTGTGAGTCAATGAAGCTCTACCATATCTGGTTGATTAGCAGTTTGTCTTTTCTAACTGTACGATCGCTAGTATGAGTCAATGAAGCTCTACCATATCTGGTTGATTAGCAGTTTGTCTTTTCTAACTGTACGATCGCTAGTGTGAGTCAATGAAGCTCTACCATATCTGGTTGATTAGCAGTTTGTCTTTTCTAACTTTACGATCGCTAGTGTGAGTCAATGAAGCTCTACCATATCTGGTTGATTAGCAGTTTGTCTTTTCTAACTGTACGATCGCTAGTGTGAGTCAATGAAGCTCTACCATATCTGGTTGATTAGCAGTTTGTCTTTTCTAACTGTACGATCGCTAGTATGAGTCAATGAAGCTCTACCATATCTGGTTGATTAGCAGTTTGTCTTTTCTAACTGTACGATCGCTAGTGTGAGTCAATGAAGCTCTACCATATCAGGTTGATTAGCAGTTTGTCTTTTCTAACTGTACGATCGCTAGTGTGAGTCAATGAAGCTCTACCATATCTGGTTGATTAGCAGTTTGTCTTTTCTAACTGTACGATCACTAGTGTGAGTCAATGAAGCTCTACCATATCTGGTTGATTAGCAGTTTGTCTTTTCTAACTGTACGATAGCTAGTGTGAGTCAATGAAGCTCTACCATATCTGGTTGATTAGCAGTTTGTCTTTTCTAACTGTACGATCGCTAGTGTGAGTCAACGAACCTCTACCATATCTGGTTGATTAGCAGTTTGTCTTTTCTAACTGTACGATCGCTAGTGTGAGTCAATGAAGCTCTACCATATCTGGTTGATTAGCAGTTTGTCTTTTCTAACTGTACGATCGCTAGTGTGAGTCAATGAAGCTCTACCATATCTGGTTGATTAGCAGTTTGTCTTTTCTAACTGTACGATCGCTAGTGTGAGTCAACGAACCTCTACCATATCTGGTTGATTAGCAGTTTGTCTTTTCTAATTGTACGATCGCTAGTATGAGTCAATGAAGCTCTACCATATCTGGTTGATTAGCAGTTTGTCTTTTCTAACTGTACGATCGCTAGTGTGAGTCAATGAAGCTCTACCATATCTGGTTGATTAGCAGTTTGTCTTTTCTAACTGTACGATCGCTAGTGTGAGTCAATGAATCTCTACCATATCTGGTTGATTAGCAGTTTGTCTTTTCTAACTGTACGATCGCTAGTGTGAGTCAATGAAGCTCTACCATATCTGGTTGATTAGCAGTTTGTCTTTTCTAACTGTACGATCGCTAGTGTGAGTCAATGAAGCTCTACCATATCTGGTTGATTAGCAGTTTGTCTTTTCTAACTGTACGATCGCTGTTGTGAGTCAATGAAGCTCTACCATATCTGGTCGATTAGATCAGCAGTTTGTCTTTTCTAACTGTACGATCGCTAGTGTGAGTCAATGAAGCTCTACCATATCTGGTTGATTAGATCAGCAGTTTGTCTTTTCTAACTGTACGATCGCTAGTATGAGTCAATGAAGCTCTACCATATCTGGTTGATTAGATCAGCAGTTTGTCTTTTCTAACTGTACGATCGCTAGTATGAGTCAATGAAGCTCTACCATATCTGGTCGATTAGCAGTTTGTCTTTTCTAACTGTACGATCGCTAGTATGAGTCAATGAAGCTCTACCATATCTGGTTGATTAGCAGTTTGTCTTTTCTAACTGTACGATCGCTAGTATGAGGCAATGAAGCTCTACCATATCTGGTTGATTAGCAGTTTGCCTTTTCTAACTGTACGATCGCTAGTGTGAGTCAATGAAGCTCGACAATATCTGGTTGATTAGCAGTTTGTCTTTTCTAACTGTACGATCGCTAGTGTGAGTCAATGAAGCTCTACAATATCTGGTTGATTAGCAGTTTGTCTTTTCTAACTGTACGATCGCTAGTATGAGTCAATGAAGCTCTACCATATATGGTTGATTAGCAGTTTGCCTTTTCTAACTGTACGATCGCTAGTGTGAGTCAATGAAGCTCGACAATATCTGGTTGATTAGCAGTTTGTCTTTTCTAACTGTACGATCGCTAGTGTGAGTCAATGAAGCTCTACAATATCTTGTAGATTAGCAGTTTGTCTTTTCTAACTGTACGATCGCTAGTATGAGTCAATGAAGCTCTACCATATCTGGTTGATTAGCAGTTTGTCTTTTCTAACTGTACGATCGCTAGTATGAGTCAATGAAGCTCTACCATATCTGGTTGATTAGCAGTTTGCATTTTCTAACTGTACGATCACTAGTGTGAGTCAATGAAGCTCTACAATATCTGGTTGATTAGCAGTTTGTCTTTTCTAACTGTACGATTGCTAGTATGAGTCAATGAAGCTCTACCATATCTGGTTGATTAGCAGTTTGTCTTTTCTAACTGTACGATCGCTAGTATGAGTCAATGAAGCTCTACCATATCTGGTCGATTAGCAGTTTGTCTTTTCTAACTGTACGATCTCTAGTATGAGTCAATGAAGCTCTACCATATCTGGTTGATTAGCAGTTTGTCTTTTCTAACTGTACGATCGCTAGTATGAGTCAATGAAGCTCTACCATATCTGGTCGATTAGCAGTTTGTCTTTTCTAACTGTACGATCTCTAGTATGAGTCAATGAAGCTCTACCATATCTGGTTGATTAGCAGTTTGTCTTTTCTAACTGTACGATCGCTAGTGTGAGTCAATGAAGCTTTACCATATCTGGTTGATTAGCAGTTTGTCTTTTCTAACTGTACGATCGCTAGTGTGAGTCAATTAAGCTCTACCATATCTGGTTGATTAGCAGTTTGTCTTTTCTAACTGTACGATCGCTAGCGTGAGTCAATGAAGCTCTACCATATCTGGTTGATTAGCAGTTTGTCTTTTCTAACTATACGATCGCTAGTATGAGTCAATGAAGCTCTACCACATCTGGTTGATTAGCAGTTTGCCTTTTCTAACTGTACGATCGCTAGTGTGAGTCAATGAAGCTCTACCATATCTGGTCGATTAGATCAGCAGTTTGTCTTTTCTAACTGTACGATCGCTAGTGTGAGTCAATGAAGCTCCACCATATCTGGCTGATTAGCAGTTTGTCTTTTCTAACTGTACGATCGCTTGTGTGAGTCAATGAAGCTCTACAATATCTGGTTGATTAGCAGTTTGCCCTTTCTAACTGTACGATCGCTAGTATGAGTCAATGAAGCTCTACCATATCTGGTTGATTAGCAGTTTGTCTTTTCTAACTGTACGATCGCTAGTGTGAGTCAATGAAGCTCTACCATATCTGGTTGATTAGCAGTTTGTCTTTTCTAACTGTACGATCGCTAGTGTGAGTCAATGAAGCTCTACCATGTCTGGTTGATTAGCAGTTTGTCTTTTCTAACTGTACAATCGCTAGCGTGAGTCAATGAAGCTCTACCATATCTGGTTGATTAGCAGTTTGTCTTTTCTAACTGTACGATCGCTAGTGTGAGTCAATGAAAATCTACCATATCTGGTTGATTAGCAGTTTGTCTTTTCTAACTGTACGATCGCTAGTATGAGTCAATGAAGCTCTACCATATCTGGTCGATTAGATCAGCAGTTTGTCTTTTCTAACTGTACGATCGCTAGTGTGAGTCAATGAAGCTCCACCATATCTGGTTGATTAGCAGTTTGTCTTTTCTAACTGTACGATCGCTAGTGTGAGTCAATGAAGCTCTACAATATCTGGTTGATTAGCAGTTTGCCTTTTCTAACTGTACGATCGCTAGTATGAGTCAATGAAGCTCTACCATATCTGGTTGATTAGCAGTTTGTCTTTTCTAACTCTACGATCGCTAGTATGAGTCAATGAAGCTCTACCATATCTGGTTGATTAGCAGTTTGTCTTTTCTAACCGTACGATCGCTAGTGTGAGTCAATTGAGCTCTACCATATCTGGTTGATTAGCAGTTTGTCTTTTCTAACTGTACGATCGCTAGTATGAGTCAATGAAGCTCTACCATATCTGGTTGATCAGCAGTTTGTCTTTTCTAACTGTACGATCGCTAGTATGAGTCAATGAAGCTCTACCATATCTGGTTGATTAGCAGTTTGTCTTTTCTAACTGTACGATCGCTAGTGTGAGTCAATGAAGCTCTACAATATCTGGTTGATTAGCAGTTCGTCTTTTCTAACTGTACGATCGCTAGTGTGAGTCAATGAAGCTCTACCATATCTGGTTGATTAGATCAGCAGTTTGTCTTTTCTAACTGTACGATCGCTAGTGTGAGTCAATGAAGCTCTACCATATCTGGTTGATTAGCAGTTTGTCTTTTCTAACTGTACGATCGCTAGTATGAGTCAATGAAGCTCTACCATATCTGGTTGATTAGCAGTTTGTCTTTTCTAACTGTACGATCGCTAGTGTGAATCAATGAATCTCTACCATATCTGGTTGATTAGCAGTTTGTCTTTTCTAACTGTACGATCGCTAGTGTGAGTCAATGAAGCTCTACAATATCTGGTTGATTAGCAGTTTGTCTTTTCTAACTGTACGATCGCTAGTGTGAGTCAATGAAGCTCTACCATATCTGGTTGATTAGCAGTTTGTCTTTTCTAACTGTACGATCGCTAGTGTGAGTCAATGAAGCTCTACCATATCTGGTTGATTAGCAGTTTGTCTTTTCTAACTGTACGATCGCTAGTGTGAGTCAATGAAGCTCTACCATATCTGGTTGATTAGCAGTTTGTCTTTTCTAACTGTACGATCGCTAGTGTGAGTCAATGAAGCTCTACCATATCTGGTTGATTAGCAGTTTGTCTTTTCTAACTGTACGATCGCTAGTGAGAGTCAATGAAGCTCTACCAATTCTGGTTGATTAGCAGTTTGTCTTTTCTAACTGTACGATCGCTAGTGTGAGTCAATGAAGCTCTACCATATCTGGTTGATTAGCAGTTTGTCTTTTCTAACTTTACGATCGCTAGTGTGAGTCAATGAAGCTCTACCATATCTGGTTGAGTAGCAGTTTGTCTTTTCTAACTGTACGATCGCTAGTGTGAGTCAATGAAGCTCTACCATATCTGGTTGATTGGCAGTTTGTCTTTTCTAACTGTACGATCGCTAGTGTGTGTCAATGAAGCTCTACCATATCTGGTTGATTAGCAGTTTGTCTTTTCTAACTGTACGATCGCTAGTGTGAGTCAATGAAGCTCTACCATATCTGGTTGATTAGCAGTTTGTCTTTTCTAACTGTACGATCGCTAGTGTGAGTCAATGAAGCTCTACCATATCTGGTTGATTAGCAGTTTGTCTTTTCTAACTGTACGATCGCTAGTATGAGGCAATGAAGCTCTACCATATCTGGTTGATTAGCAGTTTGCCTTTTCTAACTGTACGATCGCTAGTGTGAGTCAATGAAGCTCGACAATATCTGGTTGATTAGCAGTTTGTCTTTTCTAACTGTACGATCGCTAGTGTGAGTCAATGAAGCTCTACCATGTCTGGTTGATTAGCAGTTTGTCTTTTCTAACTGTACAATCGCTAGCGTGAGTCAATGAAGCTCTACCATATCTGGTTGATTAGCAGTTTGTCTTTTCTAACTGTACGATCGCTAGTGTGAGTCAATGAAAATCTACCATATCTGGTTGATTAGCTGTTTGTCTTTTCTAACTGTACGATCGCTAGTATGAGTCAATGAAGCTCTACCATATCTGGTCGATTAGATCAGCAGTTTGTCTTTTCTAACTGTACGATCGCTAGTGTGAGTCAATGAAGCTCCACCATATCTGGTTGATTAGCAGTTTGTCTTTTCTAACTGTACGATCGCTAGTGTGAGTCAATGAAGCTCTACAATATCTGGTTGATTAGCAGTTTGCCTTTTCTAACTGTACGATCGCTAGTATGAGTCAATGAAGCTCTACCATATCTGGTTGATTAGCAGTTTGTCTTTTCTAACTGTACGATCGCTAGTATGAGTCAATGAAGCTCTACCATATCTGGTTGATTAGCAGTTTGTCTTTTCTAACCGTACGATCGCTAGTGTGAGTCAATTGAGCTCTACCATATCTGGTTGATTAGCAGTTTGTCTTTTCTAACTGTACGATCGCTAGTATGAGTCAATGAAGCTCTACCATATCTGGTTGATCAGCAGTTTGTCTTTTCTAACTGTACGATCGCTAGTATGAGTCAATGAAGCTCTACCATATCTGGTTGATTAGCAGTTTGTCTTTTCTAACTGTACGATCGCTAGTGTGAGTCAATGAAGCTCTACCATATCTGGTTGATTAGCAGTTTGTCTTTTCTAACTGTACAATCGCTAGCGTGAGTCAATGAAGCTCTACCATATCTGGTTGATTAGCAGTTTGTCTTTTCTAACTGTACGATCGCTAGTGTGAGTCAATGAAAATCTACCATATCTGGTTGATTAGCTGTTTGTCTTTTCTAACTGTACGATCGCTAGTATGAGTCAATGAAGCTCTACCATATCTGGTCGATTAGATCAGCAGTTTGTCTTTTCTAACTGTACGATCGCTAGTGTGAGTCAATGAAGCTCCACCATATCTGGTTGATTAGCAGTTTGTCTTTTCTAACTGTACGATCGCTAGTGTGAGTCAATGAAGCTCTACAATATCTGGTTGATTAGCAGTTTGCCTTTTCTAACTGTACGATCGCTAGTATGAGTCAATGAAGCTCTACCATATCTGGTTGATTAGCAGTTTGTCTTTTCTAACTGTACGATCGCTAGTATGAGTCAATGAAGCTCTACCATATCTGGTTGATTAGCAGTTTGTCTTTTCTAACCGTACGATCGCTAGTGTGAGTCAATTGAGCTCTACCATATCTGGTTGATTAGCAGTTTGTCTTTTCTAACTGTACGATCGCTAGTATGAGTCAATGAAGCTCTACCATATCTGGTTGATCAGCAGTTTGTCTTTTCTAACTGTACGATCGCTAGTATGAGTCAATGAAGCTCTACCATATCTGGTTGATTAGCAGTTTGTCTTTTCTAACTGTACGATCGCTAGTGTGAGTCAATGAAGCTCTACAATATCTGGTTGATTAGCAGTTTGTCTTTTCTAACTGTACGATCGCTAGTGTGAGTCAATGAAGCTCTACCATATCTGGTTGATTAGATCAGCAGTTTGTCTTTTCTAACTGTACGATCGCTAGTGTGAGTCAATGAAGCTCTACCATATCTGGTTGATTAGCAGTTTGTCTTTTCTAACTGTACGATCGCTAGTATGAGTCAATGAAGCTCTACCATATCTGGTTGATTAGCAGTTTGTCTTTTCTAACTGTACGATCGCTAGTGTGAATCAATGAATCTCTACCATATCTGGTTGATTAGCAGTTTGTCTTTTCTAACTGTTCGATCGCTAGTGTGAGTCAATGAAGCTCTACAATATCTGGTTGATTAGCAGTTTGTCTTTTCTAACTGTACGATCGCTAGTGTGAGTCAATGAAGCTCTACCATATCTGGTTGATTAGCAGTTTGTCTTTTCTAACTGTACGATCGCTAGTGTGAGTCAATGAATCTCTACCATATCTGGTTGATTAGCAGTTTGTCTTTTCTAACTGTACGATCGCTAGTGTGAGTCAATGAAGCTCTACCATATCTGGTTGATTAGCAGTTTGTCTTTTCTCACTGTACGATCGCTAGTGTGAGTCAATGAAGCTCTACCATATCTGGTTGATTAGCAGTTTGTCTTTTCTAACTGTACGATCGCTAGTGAGAGTCAATGAAGCTCTACCAATTCTGGTTGATTAGCAGTTTGTCTTTTCTAACTGTACGATCGCTAGTGTGAGTCAATGAAGCTGTACCATATCTGGTTGATTAGCAGTTTGTCTTTTCTAACTGTACGATGGCTAGTATGAGTCAATGAAGCTCTACCATATCTGGTTGATTAGCAGTTTGTCTTTTCTAACTGTACGATCGCTAGTGTGAGTCAATGAAGCTCTACCATATCTGATTGATTAGCAGTTTGTCTTTTCTAACTTTACGATCGCTAGTGTGAGTCAATGAAGCTCTACGATATCTGGTTGAGTAGCAGTTTGTCTTTTCTAACTGTACGATCGCTAGTGTGAGTCAATGAAGCTCTACCATATCTGGTTGATTGGCAGTTTGTCTTTTCTAACTGTACGATCGCTAGTGTGAGTCAATGAAGCTCTACCATATCTGGTTGATTAGCAGTTTGTCTTTTCTAACTGTACGATCGCTAGTATGAGTCAATGAAGCTCTACCATATCTGGTTGATTAGCAGTTTGTCTTTTCTAACTGTACGATCGCTAGTGTGAGTCAATGAAGCTCTACCATATCTGGTTGATTAGCAGTTTGTCTTTTCTAACTGTACGATCGCTAGTATGAGTCAATGAAGCTCTACCATATCTGGTTGATTAGCAGTTTGTCTTTTCTAACTGTACGATCGCTAGTGTGAGTCAATGAAGCTCTACCATATCTGGTTGATTAGCAGTTTGTCTTTTCTAACTGTACGATCGCTAGTGTGAGTCAATGAAGCTCTACCATATCTGGTTGATTAGCAGTTTGTCTTTTCTAACTGTACGATCGCTAGTGTGAGTCAATGAAGCTCTACCATATCTGGTTGATTAGCAGTTTGTCTTTTCTAACTGTACGATCGCTAGTATGAGTCAATGAAGCTCTACCATATCTGGTTGATTAGCAGTTTGTCTTTTCTAACTGTACGATCGCTAGTGTGAGTCAATGAAGCTCTACCATATCAGGTTGATTAGCAGTTTGTCTTTTCTAACTGTACGATCGCTAGTGTGAGTCAATGAAGCTCTACCATATCTGGTTGATTAGCAGTTTGTCTTTTCTAACTGTACGATCACTAGTGTGAGTCAATGAAGCTCTACCATATCTGGTTGATTAGCAGTTTGTCTTTTCTAACTGTACGATAGCTAGTGTGAGTCAATGAAGCTCTACCATATCTGGTTGATTAGCAGTTTGTCTTTTCTAACTGTACGATCGCTAGTGTGAGTCAACGAACCTCTACCATATCTGGTTGATTAGCAGTTTGTCTTTTCTAACTGTACGATCGCTAGTGTGAGTCAATGAAGCTCTACCATATCTGGTTGATTAGCAGTTTGTCTTTTCTAACTGTACGATCGCTAGTGTGAGTCAATGAAGCTCTACCATATCTGGTTGATTAGCAGTTTGTCTTTTCTAACTGTACGATCGCTAGTGTGAGTCAACGAACCTCTACCATATCTGGTTGATTAGCAGTTTGTCTTTTCTAATTGTACGATCGCTAGTATGAGTCAATGAAGCTCTACCATATCTGGTTGATTAGCAGTTTGTCTTTTCTAACTGTACGATCGCTAGTGTGAGTCAATGAAGCTCTACCATATCTGGTTGATTAGCAGTTTGTCTTTTCTAACTGTACGATCGCTAGTGTGAGTCAATGAATCTCTACCATATCTGGTTGATTAGCAGTTTGTCTTTTCTAACTGTACGATCGCTAGTGTGAGTCAATGAAGCTCTACCATATCTGGTTGATTAGCAGTTTGTCTTTTCTAACTGTACGATCGCTAGTGTGAGTCAATGAAGCTCTACCATATCTGGTTGATTAGCAGTTTGTCTTTTCTAACTGTACGATCGCTGTTGTGAGTCAATGAAGCTCTACCATATCTGGTCGATTAGATCAGCAGTTTGTCTTTTCTAACTGTACGATCGCTAGTGTGAGTCAATGAAGCTCTACCATATCTGGTTGATTAGATCAGCAGTTTGTCTTTTCTAACTGTACGATCGCTAGTATGAGTCAATGAAGCTCTACCATATCTGGTTGATTAGATCAGCAGTTTGTCTTTTCTAACTGTACGATCGCTAGTATGAGTCAATGAAGCTCTACCATATCTGGTCGATTAGCAGTTTGTCTTTTCTAACTGTACGATCGCTAGTATGAGTCAATGAAGCTCTACCATATCTGGTTGATTAGCAGTTTGTCTTTTCTAACTGTACGATCGCTAGTATGAGGCAATGAAGCTCTACCATATCTGGTTGATTAGCAGTTTGCCTTTTCTAACTGTACGATCGCTAGTGTGAGTCAATGAAGCTCGACAATATCTGGTTGATTAGCAGTTTGTCTTTTCTAACTGTACGATCGCTAGTGTGAGTCAATGAAGCTCTACAATATCTGGTTGATTAGCAGTTTGTCTTTTCTAACTGTACGATCGCTAGTATGAGTCAATGAAGCTCTACCATATATGGTTGATTAGCAGTTTGCCTTTTCTAACTGTACGATCGCTAGTGTGAGTCAATGAAGCTCGACAATATCTGGTTGATTAGCAGTTTGTCTTTTCTAACTGTACGATCGCTAGTGTGAGTCAATGAAGCTCTACAATATCTTGTAGATTAGCAGTTTGTCTTTTCTAACTGTACGATCGCTAGTATGAGTCAATGAAGCTCTACCATATCTGGTTGATTAGCAGTTTGTCTTTTCTAACTGTACGATCGCTAGTATGAGTCAATGAAGCTCTACCATATCTGGTTGATTAGCAGTTTGCATTTTCTAACTGTACGATCACTAGTGTGAGTCAATGAAGCTCTACAATATCTGGTTGATTAGCAGTTTGTCTTTTCTAACTGTACGATTGCTAGTATGAGTCAATGAAGCTCTACCATATCTGGTTGATTAGCAGTTTGTCTTTTCTAACTGTACGATCGCTAGTATGAGTCAATGAAGCTCTACCATATCTGGTCGATTAGCAGTTTGTCTTTTCTAACTGTACGATCTCTAGTATGAGTCAATGAAGCTCTACCATATCTGGTTGATTAGCAGTTTGTCTTTTCTAACTGTACGATCGCTAGTATGAGTCAATGAAGCTCTACCATATCTGGTCGATTAGCAGTTTGTCTTTTCTAACTGTACGATCTCTAGTATGAGTCAATGAAGCTCTACCATATCTGGTTGATTAGCAGTTTGTCTTTTCTAACTGTACGATCGCTAGTGTGAGTCAATGAAGCTTTACCATATCTGGTTGATTAGCAGTTTGTCTTTTCTAACTGTACGATCGCTAGTGTGAGTCAATTAAGCTCTACCATATCTGGTTGATTAGCAGTTTGTCTTTTCTAACTGTACGATCGCTAGCGTGAGTCAATGAAGCTCTACCATATCTGGTTGATTAGCAGTTTGTCTTTTCTAACTATACGATCGCTAGTATGAGTCAATGAAGCTCTACCACATCTGGTTGATTAGCAGTTTGCCTTTTCTAACTGTACGATCGCTAGTGTGAGTCAATGAAGCTCTACCATATCTGGTCGATTAGATCAGCAGTTTGTCTTTTCTAACTGTACGATCGCTAGTGTGAGTCAATGAAGCTCCACCATATCTGGCTGATTAGCAGTTTGTCTTTTCTAACTGTACGATCGCTTGTGTGAGTCAATGAAGCTCTACAATATCTGGTTGATTAGCAGTTTGCCCTTTCTAACTGTACGATCGCTAGTATGAGTCAATGAAGCTCTACCATATCTGGTTGATTAGCAGTTTGTCTTTTCTAACTGTACGATCGCTAGTGTGAGTCAATGAAGCTCTACCATATCTGGTTGATTAGCAGTTTGTCTTTTCTAACTGTACGATCGCTAGTGTGAGTCAATGAAGCTCTACCATGTCTGGTTGATTAGCAGTTTGTCTTTTCTAACTGTACAATCGCTAGCGTGAGTCAATGAAGCTCTACCATATCTGGTTGATTAGCAGTTTGTCTTTTCTAACTGTACGATCGCTAGTGTGAGTCAATGAAAATCTACCATATCTGGTTGATTAGCAGTTTGTCTTTTCTAACTGTACGATCGCTAGTATGAGTCAATGAAGCTCTACCATATCTGGTCGATTAGATCAGCAGTTTGTCTTTTCTAACTGTACGATCGCTAGTGTGAGTCAATGAAGCTCCACCATATCTGGTTGATTAGCAGTTTGTCTTTTCTAACTGTACGATCGCTAGTGTGAGTCAATGAAGCTCTACAATATCTGGTTGATTAGCAGTTTGCCTTTTCTAACTGTACGATCGCTAGTATGAGTCAATGAAGCTCTACCATATCTGGTTGATTAGCAGTTTGTCTTTTCTAACTCTACGATCGCTAGTATGAGTCAATGAAGCTCTACCATATCTGGTTGATTAGCAGTTTGTCTTTTCTAACCGTACGATCGCTAGTGTGAGTCAATTGAGCTCTACCATATCTGGTTGATTAGCAGTTTGTCTTTTCTAACTGTACGATCGCTAGTATGAGTCAATGAAGCTCTACCATATCTGGTTGATCAGCAGTTTGTCTTTTCTAACTGTACGATCGCTAGTATGAGTCAATGAAGCTCTACCATATCTGGTTGATTAGCAGTTTGTCTTTTCTAACTGTACGATCGCTAGTGTGAGTCAATGAAGCTCTACAATATCTGGTTGATTAGCAGTTCGTCTTTTCTAACTGTACGATCGCTAGTGTGAGTCAATGAAGCTCTACCATATCTGGTTGATTAGATCAGCAGTTTGTCTTTTCTAACTGTACGATCGCTAGTGTGAGTCAATGAAGCTCTACCATATCTGGTTGATTAGCAGTTTGTCTTTTCTAACTGTACGATCGCTAGTATGAGTCAATGAAGCTCTACCATATCTGGTTGATTAGCAGTTTGTCTTTTCTAACTGTACGATCGCTAGTGTGAATCAATGAATCTCTACCATATCTGGTTGATTAGCAGTTTGTCTTTTCTAACTGTACGATCGCTAGTGTGAGTCAATGAAGCTCTACAATATCTGGTTGATTAGCAGTTTGTCTTTTCTAACTGTACGATCGCTAGTGTGAGTCAATGAAGCTCTACCATATCTGGTTGATTAGCAGTTTGTCTTTTCTAACTGTACGATCGCTAGTGTGAGTCAATGAAGCTCTACCATATCTGGTTGATTAGCAGTTTGTCTTTTCTAACTGTACGATCGCTAGTGTGAGTCAATGAAGCTCTACCATATCTGGTTGATTAGCAGTTTGTCTTTTCTAACTGTACGATCGCTAGTGTGAGTCAATGAAGCTCTACCATATCTGGTTGATTAGCAGTTTGTCTTTTCTAACTGTACGATCGCTAGTGAGAGTCAATGAAGCTCTACCAATTCTGGTTGATTAGCAGTTTGTCTTTTCTAACTGTACGATCGCTAGTGTGAGTCAATGAAGCTCTACCATATCTGGTTGATTAGCAGTTTGTCTTTTCTAACTTTACGATCGCTAGTGTGAGTCAATGAAGCTCTACCATATCTGGTTGAGTAGCAGTTTGTCTTTTCTAACTGTACGATCGCTAGTGTGAGTCAATGAAGCTCTACCATATCTGGTTGATTGGCAGTTTGTCTTTTCTAACTGTACGATCGCTAGTGTGTGTCAATGAAGCTCTACCATATCTGGTTGATTAGCAGTTTGTCTTTTCTAACTGTACGATCGCTAGTGTGAGTCAATGAAGCTCTACCATATCTGGTTGATTAGCAGTTTGTCTTTTCTAACTGTACGATCGCTAGTGTGAGTCAATGAAGCTCTACCATATCTGGTTGATTAGCAGTTTGTCTTTTCTAACTGTACGATCGCTAGTATGAGTCAATGAAGCTCTACCATATCTGGTTGATTAGCAGTTTGTCTTTTCTAACTGTATGATCGCTAGTGTGAGTCAATGAAGCTCTACCATATCAGGTTGATTAGCAGTTTGTCTTTTCTAACTGTACGATCGCTAGTGTGAGTCAATGAAGCTCTACCATATCTGGTTGATTAGCAGTTTGTCTTTTCTAACTGTACGATCGCTAGTGTGAGTCAATGAAGCTCTACCATATCTGGTTGATTAGCAGTTTGTCTTTTCTAACTGTACGATCGCTAGTATGAGTCAATGAAGCTCTACCATATCTGGTTGATTAGCAGTTTGCCTTTTCTAACTGTACGATCGCTAGTGTGAGTCAATGAAGCTCTACCATATCTGGTTGATTAGCAGTTTGTCTTTTCTAACTGTACGATCGCTAGTGTGAGTCAATGAAGCTCTACCATATCTGGTTGATTAGCAGTTTGTCTTTTCTAACTGTACGATCGCTAGTATGAGTCAATGAAGCTCTACAATATCTGGTTGATTAGCAGTTTGTCTTTTCTAACTGTACGATCGCTAGTATGAGTCAATGAAGCTCTACCATATCTGGTCGATTAGCAGTTTGTCTTTTCTAACTGTACGATCTCTAGTATGAGTCAATGAAGCTCTACCATATCTGGTTGATTAGCAGTTTGTCTTTTCTAACTGTACGATCGCTAGTGTGAGTCAATGAAGCTTTACCATATCTGGTTGATTAGCAGTTTGTCTTTTCTAACTGTACGATCGCTAGTGTGAATCAATGAAGCTCTACCATATCTGGTTGATTAGCAGTTTGTCTTTTCTAACTGTACGATCGCTAGCGTGAGTCAATGAAGCTCTACCATATCTGGTTGATTAGCAGTTTGTCTTTTCTAACTGTACGATCGCTAGTATGAGTCAATGAAGCTCTACCATATCTGGTCGATTAGATCAGCAGTTTGTCTTTTCTAACTGTACGATCGCTAGTGTGAGTCAATGAAGCTCCACCATATCTGGTTGATTAGCAGTTTGTCTTTTCTAACTGTACGATCGCTAGTGTGAGTCAATGAAGCTCTACAATATCTGGTTGATTAGCAGTTTGCCTTTTCTAACTGTACGATCGCTAGTATGAGTCAATGAAGCTCTACCATATCTGGTTGATTAGCAGTTTGTCTTTTCTAACTCTACGATCGCTAGTATGAGTCAATGAAGCTCTACCATATCTGGTTGATTAGCAGTTTGTCTTTTCTAACCGTACGATCGCTAGTGTGAGTCAATTGAGCTCTACCATATCTGGTTGATTAGCAGTTTGTCTTTTCTAACTGTACGATCGCTAGTATGAGTCAATGAAGCTCTACCATATCTGGTTGATTAGCAGTTTGTCTTTTCTAACTGTACGATCGCTAGTATGAGTCAATGAAGCTCTACCATATCTGGTTGATTAGCAGTTTGCATTTTCTAACTGTACGATCACTAGTGTGAGTCAATGAAGCTCTACAATATCTGGTTGATTAGCAGTTTGTCTTTTCTAACTGTACGATTGCTAGTATGAGTCAATGAAGCTCTACCATATCTGGTTGATTAGCAGTTTGTCTTTTCTAACTGTACGATCGCTAGTATGAGTCAATGAAGCTCTACCATATCTGGTCGATTAGCAGTTTGTCTTTTCTAACTGTACGATCTCTAGTATGAGTCAATGAAGCTCTACCATATCTGGTTGATTAGCAGTTTGTCTTTTCTAACTGTACGATCGCTAGTATGAGTCAATGAAGCTCTACCATATCTGGTCGATTAGCAGTTTGTCTTTTCTAACTGTACGATCTCTAGTATGAGTCAATGAAGCTCTACCATATCTGGTTGATTAGCAGTTTGTCTTTTCTAACTGTACGATCGCTAGTGTGAGTCAATGAAGCTTTACCATATCTGGTTGATTAGCAGTTTGTCTTTTCTAACTGTACGATCGCTAGTGTGAGTCAATTAAGCTCTACCATATCTGGTTGATTAGCAGTTTGTCTTTTCTAACTGTACGATCGCTAGCGTGAGTCAATGAAGCTCTACCATATCTGGTTGATTAGCAGTTTGTCTTTTCTAACTATACGATCGCTAGTATGAGTCAATGAAGCTCTACCACATCTGGTTGATTAGCAGTTTGCCTTTTCTAACTGTACGATCGCTAGTGTGAGTCAATGAAGCTCTACCATATCTGGTCGATTAGATCAGCAGTTTGTCTTTTCTAACTGTACGATCGCTAGTGTGAGTCAATGAAGCTCCACCATATCTGGCTGATTAGCAGTTTGTCTTTTCTAACTGTACGATCGCTTGTGTGAGTCAATGAAGCTCTACAATATCTGGTTGATTAGCAGTTTGCCCTTTCTAACTGTACGATCGCTAGTATGAGTCAATGAAGCTCTACCATATCTGGTTGATTAGCAGTTTGTCTTTTCTAACTGTACGATCGCTAGTGTGAGTCAATGAAGCTCTACCATATCTGGTTGATTAGCAGTTTGTCTTTTCTAACTGTACGATCGCTAGTGTGAGTCAATGAAGCTCTACCATGTCTGGTTGATTAGCAGTTTGTCTTTTCTAACTGTACAATCGCTAGCGTGAGTCAATGAAGCTCTACCATATCTGGTTGATTAGCAGTTTGTCTTTTCTAACTGTACGATCGCTAGTGTGAGTCAATGAAAATCTACCATATCTGGTTGATTAGCAGTTTGTTTTTTCTAACTGTACGATCGCTAGTATGAGTCAATGAAGCTCTACCATATCTGGTCGATTAGATCAGCAGTTTGTCTTTTCTAACTGTACGATCGCTAGTGTGAGTCAATGAAGCTCCACCATATCTGGTTGATTAGCAGTTTGTCTTTTCTAACTGTACGATCGCTAGTGTGAGTCAATGAAGCTCTACAATATCTGGTTGATTAGCAGTTTGCCTTTTCTAACTGTACGATCGCTAGTATGAGTCAATGAAGCTCTACCATATCTGGTTGATTAGCAGTTTGTCTTTTCTAACTCTACGATCGCTAGTATGAGTCAATGAAGCTCTACCATATCTGGTTGATTAGCAGTTTGTCTTTTCTAACCGTACGATCGCTAGTGTGAGTCAATTGAGCTCTACCATATCTGGTTGATTAGCAGTTTGTCTTTTCTAACTGTACGATCGCTAGTATGAGTCAATGAAGCTCTACCATATCTGGTTGATCAGCAGTTTGTCTTTTCTAACTGTACGATCGCTAGTATGAGTCAATGAAGCTCTACCATATCTGGTTGATTAGCAGTTTGTCTTTTCTAACTGTACGATCGCTAGTGTGAGTCAATGAAGCTCTACAATATCTGGTTGATTAGCAGTTCGTCTTTTCTAACTGTACGATCGCTAGTGTGAGTCAATGAAGCTCTACCATATCTGGTTGATTAGATCAGCAGTTTGTCTTTTCTAACTGTACGATCGCTAGTGTGAGTCAATGAAGCTCTACCATATCTGGTTGATTAGCAGTTTGTCTTTTCTAACTGTACGATCGCTAGTATGAGTCAATGAAGCTCTACCATATCTGGTTGATTAGCAGTTTGTCTTTTCTAACTGTACGATCGCTAGTGTGAATCAATGAATCTCTACCATATCTGGTTGATTAGCAGTTTGTCTTTTCTAACTGTACGATCGCTAGTGTGAGTCAATGAAGCTCTACAATATCTGGTTGATTAGCAGTTTGTCTTTTCTAACTGTACGATCGCTAGTGTGAGTCAATGAAGCTCTACCATATCTGGTTGATTAGCAGTTTGTCTTTTCTAACTGTACGATCGCTAGTGTGAGTCAATGAAGCTCTACCATATCTGGTTGATTAGCAGTTTGTCTTTTCTAACTGTACGATCGCTAGTGTGAGTCAATGAAGCTCTACCATATCTGGTTGATTAGCAGTTTGTCTTTTCTAACTGTACGATCGCTAGTGTGAGTCAATGAAGCTCTACCATATCTGGTTGATTAGCAGTTTGTCTTTTCTAACTGTACGATCGCTAGTGAGAGTCAATGAAGCTCTACCAATTCTGGTTGATTAGCAGTTTGTCTTTTCTAACTGTACGATCGCTAGTGTGAGTCAATGAAGCTCTACCATATCTGGTTGATTAGCAGTTTGTCTTTTCTAACTTTACGATCGCTAGTGTGAGTCAATGAAGCTCTACCATATCTGGTTGAGTAGCAGTTTGTCTTTTCTAACTGTACGATCGCTAGTGTGAGTCAATGAAGCTCTACCATATCTGGTTGATTGGCAGTTTGTCTTTTCTAACTGTACGATCGCTAGTGTGAGTCAATGAAGCTCTACCATATCTGGTTGATTAGCAGTTTGTCTTTTCTAACTGTACGATCGCTAGTGTGAGTCAATGAAGCTCTACCATATCTGGTTGATTAGCAGTTTGTCTTTTCTAACTGTACGATCGCTAGTGTGAGTCAATGAAGCTCTACCATATCTGGTTGATTAGCAGTTTGTCTTTTCTAACTGTACGATCGCTAGTATGAGTCAATGAAGCTCTACCATATCTGGTTGATTAGCAGTTTGTCTTTTCTAACTGTATGATCGCTAGTGTGAGTCAATGAAGCTCTACCATATCAGGTTGATTAGCAGTTTGTCTTTTCTAACTGTACGATCGCTAGTGTGAGTCAATGAAGCTCTACCATATCTGGTTGATTAGCAGTTTGTCTTTTCTAACTGTACGATCGCTAGTGTGAGTCAATGAAGCTCTACCATATCTGGTTGATTAGCAGTTTGTCTTTTCTAACTGTACGATCGCTAGTATGAGTCAATGAAGCTCTACCATATCTGGCTGATTAGCAGTTTGCCTTTTCTAACTGTACGATCGCTAGTGTGAGTCAATGAAGCTCTACCATATCTGGTTGATTAGCAGTTTGTCTTTTCTAACTGTACGATCGCTAGTGTGAGTCAATGAAGCTCTACCATATCTGGTTGATTAGCAGTTTGTCTTTTCTAACTGTACGATCGCTAGTATGAGTCAATGAAGCTCTACAATATCTGGTTGATTAGCAGTTTGTCTTTTCTAACTGTACGATCGCTAGTATGAGTCAATGAAGCTCTACCATATCTGGTCGATTAGCAGTTTGTCTTTTCTAACTGTACGATCTCTAGTATGAGTCAATGAAGCTCTACCATATCTGGTTGATTAGCAGTTTGTCTTTTCTAACTGTACGATCGCTAGTGTGAGTCAATGAAGCTTTACCATATCTGGTTGATTAGCAGTTTGTCTTTTCTAACTGTACGATCGCTAGTGTGAATCAATGAAGCTCTACCATATCTGGTTGATTAGCAGTTTGTCTTTTCTAACTGTACGATCGCTAGCGTGAGTCAATGAAGCTCTACCATATCTGGTTGATTAGCAGTTTGTCTTTTCTAACTATACGATCGCTAGTATGAGTCAATGAAGCTCTACCACATCTGGTTGATTAGCAGTTTGCCTTTTCTAACTGTACGATCGCTAGTGTGAGTCAATGAAGCTCTACCATATCTGGTCGATTAGATCAGCAGTTTGTCTTTTCTAACTGTACGATCGCTAGTGTGAGTCAATGAAGCTCCACCATATCTGGCTGATTAGCAGTTTGTCTTTTCTAACTGTACGATCGCTTGTGTGAGTCAATGAAGCTCTACAATATCTGGTTGATTAGCAGTTTGCCCTTTCTAACTGTACGATCGCTAGTATGAGTCAATGAAGCTCAACCATATCTGGTTGATTAGCAGTTTGTCTTTTCTAACTGTACGATCGCTAGTGTGAGTCAATGAAGCTCTACCATATCTGGTTGATTAGCAGTTTGTCTTTTCTAACTGTAGGATCGCTAGTGTGAGTCAATGAAGCTCTACCATGTCTGGTTGATTAGCAGTATGTCTTTTCTAACTGTACAATCGCTAGCGTGAGTCAATGAAGCTCTACCATATCTGGTTGATTAGCAGTTTGTCTTTTCTAACTGTACGATCGCTAGTGTGAGTCAATGAAAATCTACCATATCTGGTTGATTAGCAGTTTGTCTTTTCTAACTGTACGATCGCTAGTATGAGTCAATGAAGCTCTACCATATCTGGTCGATTAGATCAGCAGTTTGTCTTTTCTAACTGTACGATCGCTAGTGTGAGTCAATGAAGCTCCACCATATCTGGTTGATTAGCAGTTTGTCTTTTCTAACTGTACGATCGCTAGTGTGAGTCAATGAAGCTCTACAATATCTGGTTGATTAGCAGTTTGCCTTTTCTAACTGTACGATCGCTAGTATGAGTCAATGAAGCTCTACCATATCTGGTTGATTAGCAGTTTGTCTTTTCTAACTCTACGATCGCTAGTATGAGTCAATGAAGCTCTACCATATCTGGTTGATTAGCAGTTTGTCTTTTCTAACCGTACGATCGCTAGTGTGAGTCAATTGAGCTCTACCATATCTGGTTGATTAGCAGTTTGTCTTTTCTAACTGTACGATCGCTAGTATGAGTCAATGAAGCTCTACCATATCTGGTTGATCAGCAGTTTGTCTTTTCTAACTGTACGATCGCTAGTATGAGTCAATGAAGCTCTACCATATCTGGTTGATTAGCAGTTTGTCTTTTCTAACTGTACGATCGCTAGTGTGAGTCAATGAAGCTCTACAATATCTGGTTGATTAGCAGTTCGTCTTTTCTAACTGTACGATCGCTAGTGTGAGTCAATGAAGCTCTACCATATCTGGTTGATTAGATCAGCAGTTTGTCTTTTCTAACTGTACGATCGCTAGTGTGAGTCAATGAAGCTCTACCATATCTGGTTGATTAGCAGTTTGTCTTTTCTAACTGTACGATCGCTAGTATGAGTCAATGAAGCTCTACCATATCTGGTTGATTAGCAGTTTGTCTTTTCTAACTGTACGATCGCTAGTGTGAATCAATGAATCTCTACCATATCTGGTTGATTAGCAGTTTGTCTTTTCTAACTGTACGATCGCTAGTGTGAGTCAATGAAGCTCTACAATATCTGGTTGATTAGCAGTTTGTCTTTTCTAACTGTACGATCGCTAGTGTGAGTCAATGAAGCTCTACCATATCTGGTTGATTAGCAGTTTGTCTTTTCTAACTGTACGATCGCTAGTGTGAGTCAATGAAGCTCTACCATATCTGGTTGATTAGCAGTTTGTCTTTTCTAACTGTACGATCGCTAGTGTGAGTCAATGAAGCTCTACCATATCTGGTTGATTAGCAGTTTGTCTTTTCTAACTGTACGATCGCTAGTGTGAGTCAATGAAGCTCTACCATATCTGGTTGATTAGCAGTTTGTCTTTTCTAACTGTACGATCGCTAGTGTGAGTCAATGAAGCTCTACAATATCTTGTAGATTAGCAGTTTGTCTTTTCTAACTGTACGATCGCTAGTATGAGTCAATGAAGCTCTACCATATCTGGTTGATTAGCAGTTTGTCTTTTCTAACTGTACGATCGCTAGTATGAGTCAATGAAGCTCTACCATATCTGGTTGATTAGCAGTTTGCATTTTCTAACTGTACGATCGCTAGTGTGAGTCAATGAAGCTCTACAATATCTGGTTGATTAGCAGTTTGTCTTTTCTAACTGTACGATCGCTAGTATGAGTCAATGAAGCTCTACCATATCTGGTTGATTAGCAGTTTGTCTTTTCTAACTGTACGATCGCTAGTATGAGTCAATGAAGCTCTACCATATCTGGTCGATTAGCAGTTTGTCTTTTCTAACTGTACGATCTCTAGTATGAGTCAATGAAGCTCTACCATATCTGGTTGATTAGCAGTTTGTCTTTTCTAACTGTACGATCGCTAGTATGAGTCAATGAAGCTCTACCATATCTGGTCGATTAGCAGTTTGTCTTTTCTAACTGTACGATCTCTAGTATGAGTCAATGAAGCTCTACCATATCTGGTTGATTAGCAGTTTGTCTTTTCTAACTGTACGATCGCTAGTGTGAGTCAATGAAGCTTTAGCCTACCATATCTGGTTGATTAGCAGTTTGTCTTTTCTAACTGTACGATCGCTAGTGTGAGTCAATGAAGCTCTACCATATCTGGTTGATTAGCAGTTTGTCTTTTCTAACTGTACGATCGCTAGCGTGAGTCAATGAAGCTCTACCATATCTGGTTGATTAGCAGTTTGTCTTTTCTAACTATACGATCGCTAGTATGAGTCAATGAAGCTCTACCACATCTGGTTGATTAGCAGTTTGCCTTTTCTAACTGTACGATCGCTAGTGTGAGTCAATGAAGCTCTACCATATCTGGTCGATTAGATCAGCAGTTTGTCTTTTCTAACTGTACGATCGCTAGTGTGAGTCAATGAAGCTCCACCATATCTGGCTGATTAGCAGTTTGTCTTTTCTAACTGTACGATCGCTTGTGTGAGTCAATGAAGCTCTACAATATCTGGTTGATTAGCAGTTTGCCCTTTCTAACTGTACGATCGCTAGTATGAGTCAATGAAGCTCTACCATATCTGGTTGATTAGCAGTTTGTCTTTTCTAACTGTACGATCGCTAGTGTGAGTCAATGAAGCTCTACCATATCTGGTTGATTAGCAGTTTGTCTTTTCTAACTGTACGATCGCTAGTGTGAGTCAATGAAGCTCTACCATGTCTGGTTGATTAGCAGTTTGTCTTTTCTAACTGTACAATCGCTAGCGTGAGTCAATGAAGCTCTACCATATCTGGTTGATTAGCAGTTTGTCTTTTCTAACTGTACGATCGCTAGTGTGAGTCAATGAAAATCTACCATATCTGGTTGATTAGCAGTTTGTCTTTTCTAACTGTACGATCGCTAGTATGAGTCAATGAAGCTCTACCATATCTGGTCGATTAGATCAGCAGTTTGTCTTTTCTAACTGTACGATCGCTAGTGTGAGTCAATGAAGCTCCACCATATCTGGTTGATTAGCAGTTTGTCTTTTCTAACTGTACGATCGCTAGTGTGAGTCAATGAAGCTCTACAATATCTGGTTGATTAGCAGTTTGCCTTTTCTAACTGTACGATCGCTAGTATGAGTCAATGAAGCTCTACCATATCTGGTTGATTAGCAGTTTGTCTTTTCTAACTCTACGATCGCTAGTATGAGTCAATGAAGCTCTACCATATCTGGTTGATTAGCAGTTTGTCTTTTCTAACCGTACGATCGCTAGTGTGAGTCAATTGAGCTCTACCATATCTGGTTGATTAGCAGTTTGTCTTTTCTAACTGTACGATCGCTAGTATGAATCAATGAAGCTCTACCATATCTGGTTGATCAGCAGTTTGTCTTTTCTAACTGTACGATCGCTAGTATGAGTCAATGAAGCTCTACCATATCTGGTTGATTAGCAGTTTGTCTTTTCTAACTGTACGATCTCTAGTGTGAGTCAATGAAGCTCTACAATATCTGGTTGATTAGCAGTTCGTCTTTTCTAACTGTACGATCGCTAGTGTGAGTCAATGAAGCTCTACCATATCTGGTTGATTAGATCAGCAGTTTGTCTTTTCTAACTGTACGATCGCTAGTGTGAGTCAATGAAGCTCTACCATATCTGGTTGATTAGCAGTTTGTCTTTTCTAACTGTACGATCGCTAGTATGAGTCAATGAAGCTCTACCATATCTGGTTGATTAGCAGTTTGTCTTTTCTAACTGTACGATCGCTAGTGTGAATCAATGAATCTCTACCATATCTGGTTGATTAGCAGTTTGTCTTTTCTAACTGTACGATCGCTAGTGTGAGTCAATGAAGCTCTACAATATCTGGTTGATTAGCAGTTTGTCTTTTCTAACTGTACGATCGCTAGTGTGAGTCAATGAAGCTCTACCATATCTGGTTGATTAGCAGTTTGTCTTTTCTAACTGTACGATCGCTAGTGTGAGTCAATGAAGCTCTACCATATCTGGTTGATTAGCAGTTTGTCTTTTCTAACTGTACGATCGCTAGTGTGAGTCAATGAAGCTCTACCATATCTGGTTGATTAGCAGTTTGTCTTTTCTAACTGTACGATCGCTAGTGTGAGTCAATGAAGCTCTACCATATCTGGTTGATTAGCAGTTTGTCTTTTCTAACTGTACGATCGCTAGTGAGAGTCAATGAAGCTCTACCAATTCTGGTTGATTAGCAGTTTGTCTTTTCTAACTGTACGATCGCTAGTGTGAGTCAATGAAGCTCTACCATATCTGGTTGATTAGCAGTTTGTCTTTTCTAACTTTACGATCGCTAGTGTGAGTCAATGAAGCTCTACCATATCTGGTTGAGTAGCAGTTTGTCTTTTCTAACTGTACGATCGCTAGTGTGAGTCAATGAAGCTCTACCATATCTGGTTGATTGGCAGTTTGTCTTTTCTAACTGTACGATCGCTAGTGTGAGTCAATGAAGCTCTACCATATCTGGTTGATTAGCAGTTTGTCTTTTCTAACTGTACGATCGCTAGTGTGAGTCAATGAAGCTCTACCATATCTGGTTGATTAGCAGTTTGTCTTTTCTAACTGTACGATCGCTAGTGTGAGTCAATGAAGCTCTACCATATCTGGTTGATTAGCAGTTTGTCTTTTCTAACTGTACGATCGCTAGTATGAGTCAATGAAGCTCTACCATATCTGGTTGATTAGCAGTTTGTCTTTTCTAACTGTATGATCGCTAGTGTGAGTCAATGAAGCTCTACCATATCAGGTTGATTAGCAGTTTGTCTTTTCTAACTGTACGATCGCTAGTGTGAGTCAATGAAGCTCTACCATATCTGGTTGATTAGCAGTTTGTCTTTTCTAACTGTACGATCGCTAGTGTGAGTCAATGAAGCTCTACCATATCTGGTTGATTAGCAGTTTGTCTTTTCTAACTGTACGATCGCTAGTGTGAGTCAACGAACCTCTACCATATCTGGTTGATTAGCAGTTTGTCTTTTCTAACTGTACGATCGCTAGTGTGAGTCAATGAAGCTCTACCATATCTGGTTGATTAGCAGTTTGTCTTTTCTAACTGTACGATCGCTAGTGTGAGTAAATGAAGCTCTACCATATCTGGTTGATTAGCAGTTTGTCTTTTCTAACTGTACGATCGCTAGTGTGAGTCAACGAACCTCTACCATATCTGGTTGATTAGCAGTTTGTCTTTTCTAACTGTACGATCGCTAGTATGAGTCAATGAAGCTCTACCATATCTGGTTGATTAGCAGTTTGTCTTTTCTAACTGTACGATCGCTAGTGTGAGTCAATGAAGCTCTACCATATCTGGTTGATTAGCAGTTTGTCTTTTCTAACTGTACGATCGCTAGTGTGAGTCAATGAAGCTCTACCATATCTGGTTGATTAGCAGTTTGTCTTTTCTAACTGTACGATCGCTAGTGTGAGTCAATGAAGCTCTACCATATCTGGTTGATTAGCAGTTTGTCTTTTCTAACTGTACGATCGCTAGTGTGAGTCAATGAAGCTCTACCATATCTGGTTGATTAGCAGTTTGTCTTTTCTAACTGTACGATCGCTGTTGTGAGTCAATGAAGCTCTACCATATCTGGTCGATTAGATCAGCAGTTTGTCTTTTCTAACTGTACGATCGCTAGTGTGAGTCAATGAAGCTCTACCATATCTGGTTGATTAGATCAGCAGTTTGTCTTTTCTAACTGTACGATCGCTAGTATGAGTCAATGAAGCTCTACCATATCTGGTTGATTAGATCAGCAGTTTGTCTTTTCTAACTGTACGATCGCTAGTATGAGTCAATGAAGCTCTACCATATCTGGTCGATTAGCAGTTTGTCTTTTCTAACTGTACGATCGCTAGTATGAGTCAATGAAGCTCTACCATATCTGGTTGATTAGCAGTTTGTCTTTTCTAACTGTACGATCGCTAGTATGAGGCAATGAAGCTCTACCATATCTGGTTGATTAGCAGTTTGCCTTTTCTAACTGTACGATCGCTAGTGTGAGTCAATGAAGCTCGACAATATCTGGTTGATTAGCAGTTTGTCTTTTCTAACTGTACGATCGCTAGTGTGAGTCAATGAAGCTTTACCATATCTGGTTGATTAGCAGTTTGTCTTTTCTAACTGTACGATCGCTAGTGTGAGTCAATGAAGGTCTACCACATCTGGTTGATTAGCAGTTTGCCTTTTCTAACTGTACGATCGCTAGTATGAGTCAATGAAGCTCTACCATATCTGGTTGATTAGCAGTTTGTCTTTTCTAACTATACGATCGCTAGTATGAGTCAATGAAGCTCTACCACATCTGGTTGATTAGCAGTTTGCCTTTTCTAACTGTACGATCGCTAGTGTGAGTCAATGAAGCTCTACCATATCTGGTCGATTAGATCAGCAGTTTGTCTTTTCTAACTGTACGATCGCTAGTGTGAGTCAATGAAGCTCCACCATATCTGGCTGATTAGCAGTTTGTCTTTTCTAACTGTACGATCGCTTGTGTGAGTCAATGAAGCTCTACAATATCTGGTTGATTAGCAGTTTGCCCTTTCTAACTGTACGATCGCTAGTATGAGTCAATGAAGCTCTACCATATCTGGTTGATTAGCAGTTTGTCTTTTCTAACTGTACGATCGCTAGTGTGAGTCAATGAAGCTCTACCATATCTGGTTGATTAGCAGTTTGTCTTTTCTAACTGTACGATCGCTAGTGTGAGTCAATGAAGCTCTACCATGTCTGGTTGATTAGCAGTTTGTCTTTTCTAACTGTACAATCGCTAGCGTGAGTCAATGAAGCTCTACCATATCTGGTTGATTAGCAGTTTGTCTTTTCTAACTGTACGATCGCTAGTGTGAGTCAATGAAAATCTACCATATCTGGTTGATTAGCAGTTTGTCTTTTCTAACTGTACGATCGCTAGTATGAGTCAATGAAGCTCTACCATATCTGGTCGATTAGATCAGCAGTTTGTCTTTTCTAACTGTACGATCGCTAGTGTGAGTCAATGAAGCTCCACCATATCTGGTTGATTAGCAGTTTGTCTTTTCTAACTGTACGATCGCTAGTGTGAGTCAATGAAGCTCTACAATATCTGGTTGATTAGCAGTTTGCCTTTTCTAACTGTACGATCGCTAGTATGAGTCAATGAAGCTCTACCATATCTGGTTGATTAGCAGTTTGTCTTTTCTAACTCTACGATCGCTAGTATGAGTCAATGAAGCTCTACCATATCTGGTTGATTAGCAGTTTGTCTTTTCTAACCGTACGATCGCTAGTGTGAGTCAATTGAGCTCTACCATATCTGGTTGATTAGCAGTTTGTCTTTTCTAACTGTACGATCGCTAGTATGAGTCAATGAAGCTCTACCATATCTGGTTGATCAGCAGTTTGTCTTTTCTAACTGTACGATCGCTAGTATGAGTCAATGAAGCTCTACCATATCTGGTTGATTAGCAGTTTGTCTTTTCTAACTGTACGATCGCTAGTGTGAGTCAATGAAGCTCTACAATATCTGGTTGATTAGCAGTTCGTCTTTTCTAACTGTACGATCGCTAGTGTGAGTCAATGAAGCTCTACCATATCTGGTTGATTAGATCAGCAGTTTGTCTTTTCTAACTGTACGATCGCTAGTGTGAGTCAATGAAGCTCTACCATATCTGGTTGATTAGCAGTTTGTCTTTTCTAACTGTACGATCGCTAGTATGAGTCAATGAAGCTCTACCATATCTGGTTGATTAGCAGTTTGTCTTTTCTAACTGTACGATCGCTAGTGTGAATCAATGAATCTCTACCATATCTGGTTGATTAGCAGTTTGTCTTTTCTAACTGTACGATCGCTAGTGTGAGTCAATGAAGCTCTACAATATCTGGTTGATTAGCAGTTTGTCTTTTCTAACTGTACGATCGCTAGTGTGAGTCAATGAAGCTCTACCATATCTGGTTGATTAGCAGTTTGTCTTTTCTAACTGTACGATCGCTAGTGTGAGTCAATGAAGCTCTACCATATCTGGTTGATTAGCAGTTTGTCTTTTCTAACTGTACGATCGCTAGTGTGAGTCAATGAAGCTCTACCATATCTGGTTGATTAGCAGTTTGTCTTTTCTAACTGTACGATCGCTAGTGTGAGTCAATGAAGCTCTACCATATCTGGTTGATTAGCAGTTTGTCTTTTCTAACTGTACGATCGCTAGTGAGAGTCAATGAAGCTCTACCAATTCTGGTTGATTAGCAGTTTGTCTTTTCTAACTGTACGATCGCTAGTGTGAGTCAATGAAGCTCTACCATATCTGGTTGATTAGCAGTTTGTCTTTTCTAACTTTACGATCGCTAGTGTGAGTCAATGAAGCTCTACCATATCTGGTTGAGTAGCAGTTTGTCTTTTCTAACTGTACGATCGCTAGTGTGAGTCAATGAAGCTCTACCATATCTGGTTGATTGGCAGTTTGTCTTTTCTAACTGTACGATCGCTAGTGTGAGTCAATGAAGCTCTACCATATCTGGTTGATTAGCAGTTTGTCTTTTCTAACTGTACGATCGCTAGTGTGAGTCAATGAAGCTCTACCATATCTGGTTGATTAGCAGTTTGTCTTTTCTAACTGTACGATCGCTAGTGTGAGTCAATGAAGCTCTACCATATCTGGTTGATTAGCAGTTTGTCTTTTCTAACTGTACGATCGCTAGTATGAGTCAATGAAGCTCTACCATATCTGGTTGATTAGCAGTTTGTCTTTTCTAACTGTATGATCGCTAGTGTGAGTCAATGAAGCTCTACCATATCAGGTTGATTAGCAGTTTGTCTTTTCTAACTGTACGATCGCTAGTGTGAGTCAATGAAGCTCTACCATATCTGGTTGATTAGCAGTTTGTCTTTTCTAACTGTACGATCGCTAGTGTGAGTCAATGAAGCTCTACCATATCTGGTTGATTAGCAGTTTGTCTTTTCTAACTGTACGATCGCTAGTGTGAGTCAACGAACCTCTACCATATCTGGTTGATTAGCAGTTTGTCTTTTCTAACTGTACGATCGCTAGTGTGAGTCAATGAAGCTCTACCATATCTGGTTGATTAGCAGTTTGTCTTTTCTAACTGTACGATCGCTAGTGTGAGTAAATGAAGCTCTACCATATCTGGTTGATTAGCAGTTTGTCTTTTCTAACTGTACGATCGCTAGTGTGAGTCAACGAACCTCTACCATATCTGGTTGATTAGCAGTTTGTCTTTTCTAACTGTACGATCGCTAGTATGAGTCAATGAAGCTCTACCATATCTGGTTGATTAGCAGTTTGTCTTTTCTAACTGTACGATCGCTAGTGTGAGTCAATGAAGCTCTACCATATCTGGTTGATTAGCAGTTTGTCTTTTCTAACTGTACGATCGCTAGTGTGAGTCAATGAAGCTCTACCATATCTGGTTGATTAGCAGTTTGTCTTTTCTAACTGTACGATCGCTAGTGTGAGTCAATGAAGCTCTACCATATCTGGTTGATTAGCAGTTTGTCTTTTCTAACTGTACGATCGCTAGTGTGAGTCAATGAAGCTCTACCATATCTGGTTGATTAGCAGTTTGTCTTTTCTAACTGTACGATCGCTGTTGTGAGTCAATGAAGCTCTACCATATCTGGTCGATTAGATCAGCAGTTTGTCTTTTCTAACTGTACGATCGCTAGTATGAGTCAATGAAGCTCTACCATATCTGGTTGATTAGATCAGCAGTTTGTCTTTTCTAACTGTACGATCGCTAGTATGAGTCAATGAAGCTCTACCATATCTGGTCGATTAGCAGTTTGTCTTTTCTAACTGTACGATCGCTAGTATGAGTCAATGAAGCTCTACCATATCTGGTTGATTAGCAGTTTGTCTTTTCTAACTGTACGATCGCTAGTATGAGGCAATGAAGCTCTACAATATCTGGTTGATTAGCAGTTTGCCTTTTCTAACTGTACGATCGCTAGTGTGAGTCAATGAAGCTCGACAATATCTGGTTGATTAGCAGTTTGTCTTTTCTAACTGTACGATCGCTAGTGTGAGTCAATGAAGCTCTACAATATCTGGTTGATTAGCAGTTTGTCTTTTCTAACTGTACGATCGCTAGTATGAGTCAATGAAGCTCTACCATATCTGGTTGATTAGCAGTTTGTCTTTTCTAACTGTACGATCGCTAGTGTGAGTCAATGAAGCTCTACCATATCTGGTTGATTAGCAGTTTGTCTTTTCTAACTGTACGATCGCTAGTGTGCGTCAATGAAGCTCTACCATATCTGGTTGATTAGCAGTTTGTCTTTTCTAACTGTACGATCGCTAGCGTGAGTCAATGAAGCTCTACCATATCTGGTTGATTAGCAGTTTGTCTTTTCTAACTATACGATCGCTAGTATGAGTCAATGAAGCTCTACCATATCTGGTTGATTAGCAGTTTGCCTTTTCTAACTGTACGATCGCTAGTGTGAGTCAATGAAGCTCTACCATATCTGGTCGATTAGATCAGCAGTTTGTCTTTTCTAACTGTACGATCGCTAGTGTGAGTCAATGAAGCTCCACCATATCTGGTTGATTAGCAGTTTTTCTTTTCTAACAGTACGATCGCTAGTGTGAGTCAATGAAGCTCTACAATATCTGGTTGATTAGCAGTTTGCCTTTTCTAACTGTACGATCGCTAGTATCAGTCAATGAAGCTCTACCATATCTGGTTGATTAGCAGTTTGTCTTTTCTAACTGTACGATCGCTAGTGTGAGTCAATGAAGCTCTACCATATCTGGTCGATTAGATCAGCAGTTTGTCTTTTCTAACTGTACGATCGCTAGTGTGAGTCAATGAACCTCCACCATATCTGGTTGATTAGCAGTTTGTCTTTTCTAACTGTACGATCGCTAGTGTGAGTCAATGAAGCTCTACAATATCTGGTTGATTAGCAGTTTGCCTTTTCTAACTGTACGATCGCTTGTATGAGTCAATGAAGCTCTACCATATCTGGTTGATTAGCAGTTTGTCTTTTCTAACTGTACGATCGGTAGTGTGAGTCAATGAAGCTCTACCATATCTGGTTGATTAGCAGTTTGTCTTTTCTAACTGTACGATCGCTAGTGTGAGTCAATGAAGCTCTACCATGTCTGGTTGATTAGCAGTTTGTCTTTTCTAACTGTACGATCGCTAGCGTGAGTCAATGAAGCTCTACCATATCTGGTTGATTAGCAGTTTGTCTTTTCTAACTGTACGATCGCTAGTGTGAGTTAATGAAGCTCTACCATATCTGGTTGATTAGCAGTTTGTCTTTTCTAACTGTACGATCGCTAGTATGAGTCAATGAAGCTCTACCATATCTGGTTGATTAGCAGTTTGTCTTTTCTAACTGTACGATCGCTAGTGTGAGTCAATGAAGCTCTACCATGTCTGGTTGATTAGCAGTTTGTCTTTTGTAACTGTACGATCGCTATTGTGAGTCAATGAAGCTCTACCATATCTGGTTGATTAGCAGTTTGTCTTTTCTAACTGTACGATCGCTAGTGTGAGTCAATGAAGCTCTACTATATGGTTGATTAGCAGTTTGTCCTTTCTAACTGTACGATCGCTAGTGTGAGTCAATGAAGCTCTACAATATCTAGTTGATTAGCAGTTTGTCTTTTCTAACTGTACGATCGCTAGTATGAGTCAATGAAGCTCTACCATATCTGGTTGATTAGCAGTTTGTCTTTTCTAACTGTACGATCGCTAGTATGAGTCAATGAAGCTCTACCATATCTGGTTGATTAGCAGTTTGTCTTTTCTAACTGTACGATCGCTAGTGTGAGTCAATGAATCTCTACAATATCTGGTTGATTAGCAGTTTGTCTTTTCTAACTGTACGATCGCTAGTATGAGTCAATGAAGCTCTACCATATCTGGTTGATTAGCAGTTTGTCTTTTCTAACTGTACGATCGCTAGTGTGAGTCAATGAATCTCTACAATATCTGGTTGATTAGCAGTTTGTCTTTTCTAACTGTACGATCGCTAGTATGAGTCAATGAAGCTCTACCATATCTGGTTGTATAGCAGTTTGTCTTTTCTAACTATACGATCGCTAGTATGAGTCAATGAAGCTCTACCATATCTGGTCGATTAGATCAGCAGTTTGTCTTTTCTAACTGTACGATCGCTAGTGTGAGTCAATGAAGCTCCACCATATCTGGTTGATTAGCAGTTTGTCTTTTCTAACTGTACGATCGCTAGTGTGAGTCAATGAAGCTCTACAATATCTGGTTGATTAGCAGTTTGCCTTCTCTAACTGTACGATCGCTAGTATGAGTCAATGAAGCTCTACCATATCTGGTTGATTAGCAGTTTGTCTTTTCTAACTGTACGATCGCTAGTATGAGTCAATGAAGCTCTACCATATCTGGTTGATTAGCAGTTTGTCTTTTCTAACCGTACGATCGCTAGTGTGAGTCAATTGAGCTCTACCATATCTGGTTGATTAGCAGTTTGTCTTTTCTAACTGTACGATCGCTAGTATGAGTCAATGAAGCTCTACCATATCTGGTTGATCAGCAGTTTGTCTTTTCTAACTGTACGATCGCTAGTATGAGTCAATGAAGCTCTACCATATCTGGTTGATTAGCAGTTTGTCTTTTCTAACTGTACGATCGCTAGTGTGAGTCAATGAAGCTCTACAATATCTGGTTGATTAGCAGTTTGTCTTTTCTAACTGTACGATCGCTAGTATGAGTCAATGAAGCTCTACCATATCTGGTTGATTAGATCAGCAGTTTGTCTTTTCTAACTGTACGATCGCTAGTGTGAGTCAATGAAGCTCTACGATATCTGGTCGATTAGATCAGCAGTTTGTCTTTTCTAACTGTACGATCGCTAGTGTGAGTCAATGATGCTCTACCATATCTGGTTGATTAGATCAGCAGTTTGTCTTTTCTAACTGTACGATCGCTAGTATGAGTCAATGAAGCTCTACCATATCTGGTTGATTAGCAGTTTGTCTTTCCTAACTGTACGATCGCTAGTGTGAGTCAATGAAGCTCTACAATATCTGGTTGATTAGCAGTTTGTCTTTTCTAACTGTACGATCGCTAGTGTGAGTCAATGAAGCTCTACCATATCTGGTTGATTAGCAGTTTGTCTTTTCTAACTGTACGATCGCTAGTGTGAGTCAATGAAGCTCTACCATATCTGGTTGATTAGCAGTTTGTCTTTTCTAACTGTACGATCGCTAGTGTGAGTCAATGAAGCTCTACCATATCTGGTTGATTAGCAGTTTGTCTTTTCTAACTGTACGATCGCTAGTGTGAGTCAACGAACCTCTACCATATCTGGTTGATTAGCAGTTTGTCTTTTCTAACTGTACGATCGCTAGTGTGAGTCAATGAAGCTCTACCATATCTGGTTGATTAGCAGTTTGTCTTTTCTAACTGTACGATCGCTAGTGTGAGTAAATGAAGCTCTACCATATCTGGTTGATTAGCAGTTTGTCTTTTCTAACTGTACGATCGCTAGTGTGAGTCAACGAACCTCTACCATATCTGGTTGATTAGCAGTTTGTCTTTTCTAACTGTACGATCGCTAGTATGAGTCAATGAAGCTCTACCATATCTGGTTGATTAGCAGTTTGTCTTTTCTAACTGTACGATCGCTAGTGTGAGTCAATGAAGCTCTACCATATCTGGTTGATTAGCAGTTTGTCTTTTCTAACTGTACGATCGCTAGTGTGAGTCAATGAAGCTCTACCATATCTGGTTGATTAGCAGTTTGTCTTTTCTAACTGTACGATCGCTAGTGTGAGTCAATGAAGCTCTACCATATCTGGTTGATTAGCAGTTTGTCTTTTCTAACTGTACGATCGCTAGTGTGAGTCAATGAAGCTCTACCATATCTGGTTGATTAGCAGTTTGTCTTTTCTAACTGTACGATCGCTGTTGTGAGTCAATGAAGCTCTACCATATCTGGTCGATTAGATCAGCAGTTTGTCTTTTCTAACTGTACGATCGCTAGTGTGAGTCAATGAAGCTCTACCATATCTGGTTGATTAGATCAGCAGTTTGTCTTTTCTAACTGTACGATCGCTAGTATGAGTCAATGAAGCTCTACCATATCTGGTTGATTAGATCAGCAGTTTGTCTTTTCTAACTGTACGATCGCTAGTATGAGTCAATGAAGCTCTACCATATCTGGTCGATTAGCAGTTTGTCTTTTCTAACTGTACGATCGCTAGTATGAGTCAATGAAGCTCTACCATATCTGGTTGATTAGCAGTTTGTCTTTTCTAACTGTACGATCGCTAGTATGAGGCAATGAAGCTCTACCATATCTGGTTGATTAGCAGTTTGCCTTTTCTAACTGTACGATCGCTAGTGTGAGTCAATGAAGCTCGACAATATCTGGTTGATTAGCAGTTTGTCTTTTCTAACTGTACGATCGCTAGTGTGAGTCAATGAAGCTCTACAATATCTGGTTGATTAGCAGTTTGTCTTTTCTAACTGTACGATCGCTAGTATGAGTCAATGAAGCTCTACCATATCTGGTTGATTAGCAGTTTGTCTTTTCTAACTGTACGATCGCTAGTGTGAGTCAATGAAGCTCTACCATATCTGGTTGATTAGCAGTTTGTCTTTTCTAACTGTACGATCGCTAGTGTGCGTTAATGAAGCTCTACCATATCTGGTTGATTAGCAGTTTGTCTTTTCTAACTGTACGATCGCTAGCGTGAGTCAATGAAGCTCTACCATATCTGGTTGATTAGCAGTTTGTCTTTTCTAACTATACGATCGCTAGTATGAGTCAATGAAGCTCTACCATATCTGGTTGATTAGCAGTTTGCCTTTTCTAACTGTACGATCGCTAGTGTGAGTCAATGAAGCTCTACCATATCTGGTCGATTAGATCAGCAGTTTGTCTTTTCTAACTGTACGATCGCTAGTGTGAGTCAATGAAGCTCCACCATATCTGGTTGATTAGCAGTTTTTCTTTTCTAACTGTACGATCGCTAGTGTGAGTCAATGAAGCTCTACAATATCTGGTTGATTAGCAGTTTGCCTTTTCTAACTGTACGATCGCTAGTATCAGTCAATGAAGCTCTACCATATCTGGTTGATTAGCAGTTTGTCTTTTCTAACTGTACGATCGCTAGTGTGAGTAAATGAAGCTCTACCATATCTGGTTGATTAGCAGTTTGTCTTTTCTAACTGTACGATCGCTAGTGTGAGTCAACGAACCTCTACCATATCTGGTTGATTAGCAGTTTGTCTTTTCTAACTGTACGATCGCTAGTATGAGTCAATGAAGCTCTACCATATCTGGTTGATTAGCAGTTTGTCTTTTCTAACTGTACGATCGCTAGTGTGAGTCAATGAAGCTCTACCATATCTGGTTGATTAGCAGTTTGTCTTTTCTAACTGTACGATCGCTAGTGTGAGTCAATGAAGCTCTACCATATCTGGTTGATTAGCAGTTTGTCTTTTCTAACTGTACGATCGCTAGTGTGAGTCAATGAAGCTCTACCATATCTGGTTGATTAGCAGTTTGTCTTTTCTAACTGTACGATCGCTAGTGTGAGTCAATGAAGCTCTACCATATCTGGTTGATTAGCAGTTTGTCTTTTCTAACTGTACGATCGCTGTTGTGAGTCAATGAAGCTCTACCATATCTGGTCGATTAGATCAGCAGTTTGTCTTTTCTAACTGTACGATCGCTAGTGTGAGTCAATGAAGCTCTACCATATCTGGTTGATTAGATCAGCAGTTTGTCTTTTCTAACTGTACGATCGCTAGTATGAGTCAATGAAGCTCTACCATATCTGGTTGATTAGATCAGCAGTTTGTCTTTTCTAACTGTACGATCGCTAGTATGAGTCAATGAAGCTCTACCATATCTGGTCGATTAGCAGTTTGTCTTTTCTAACTGTACGATCGCTAGTATGAGTCAATGAAGCTCTACCATATCTGGTTGATTAGCAGTTTGTCTTTTCTAACTGTACGATCGCTAGTATGAGGCAATGAAGCTCTACCATATCTGGTTGATTAGCAGTTTGCCTTTTCTAACTGTACGATCGCTAGTGTGAGTCAATGAAGCTCGACAATATCTGGTTGATTAGCAGTTTGTCTTTTCTAACTGTACGATCGCTAGTGTGAGTCAATGAAGCTCTACAATATCTGGTTGATTAGCAGTTTGTCTTTTCTAACTGTACGATCGCTAGTATGAGTCAATGAAGCTCTACCATATCTGGTTGATTAGCAGTTTGTCTTTTCTAACTGTACGATCGCTAGTGTGAGTCAATGAAGCTCTACCATATCTGGTTGATTAGCAGTTTGTCTTTTCTAACGGTACGATCGCTAGTGTGCGTTAATGAAGCTCTACCATATCTGGTTGATTAGCAGTTTGTCTTTTCTAACTGTACGATCGCTAGCGTGAGTCAATGAAGCTCTACCATATCTGGTTGATTAGCAGTTTGTCTTTTCTAACTATACGATCGCTAGTATGAGTCAATGAAGCTCTACCATATCTGGTTGATTAGCAGTTTGCCTTTTCTAACTGTACGATCGCTAGTGTGAGTCAATGAAGCTCTACCATATCTGGTCGATTAGATCAGCAGTTTGTCTTTTCTAACTGTACGATCGCTAGTGTGAGTCAATGAAGCTCCACCATATCTGGTTGATTAGCAGTTTTTCTTTTCTAACTGTACGATCGCTAGTGTGAGTCAATGAAGCTCTACAATATCTGGTTGATTAGCAGTTTGCCTTTTCTAACTGTACGATCGCTAGTATCAGTCAATGAAGCTCTACCATATCTGGTTGATTAGCAGTTTGTCTTTTCTAACTGTACGATCGCTAGTGTGAGTCAATGAAGCTCTACCATATCTGGTCGATTAGATCAGCAGTTTGTCTTTTCTAACTGTACGATCGCTAGTGTGAGTCAATGAACCTCCACCATATCTGGTTGATTAGCAGTTTGTCTTTTCTAACTGTACGATCGCTAGTGTGAGTCAATGAAGCTCTACAATATCTGGTTGATTAGCAGTTTGCCTTTTCTAACTGTACGATCGCTTGTATGAGTCAATGAAGCTCTACCATATCTGGTTGATTAGCAGTTTGTCTTTTCTAACTGTACGATCGCTAGTGTGAGTCAATGAAGCTCTACCATATCTGGTTGATTAGCAGTTTGTCTTTTCTAACTGTACGATCGCTAGTGTGAGTCAATGAAGCTCTACCATGTCTGGTTGATTAGCAGTTTGTCTTTTCTAACTGTACGATCGCTAGCGTGAGTCAATGAAGCTCTACCATATCTGGTTGATTAGCAGTTTGTCTTTTCTAACTGTACGATCGCTAGTGTGAGTCAATGAAGCTCTACCATATCTGGTTGATTAGCAGTTTGTCTTTTCTAACTGTACGATCGCTAGTATGAGTCAATGAAGCTCTACCATATCTGGTTGATTAGCAGTTTGTCTTTTCTAACTGTACGATCGCTAGTGTGAGTCAATGAAGCTCTACCATGTCTGGTTGATTAGCAGTTTGTCTTTTGTAACTGTACGATCGCTATTGTGAGTCAATGAAGCTCTACCATATCTGGTTGATTAGCAGTTTGTCTTTTCTAACTGTACGATCGCTAGTGTGAGTCAATGAAGCTCTACTATATCTGGTTGATTAGCAGTTTGTCCTTTCTAACTGTACGATCGCTAGTGTGAGTCAATGAAGCTCTACAATATCTAGTTGATTAGCAGTTTGTCTTTTCTAACTGTACGATCGCTAGTATGAGTCAATGAAGCTCTACCATATCTGGTTGATTAGCAGTTTGTCTTTTCTAACTGTACGATCGCTAGTATGAGTCAATGAAGCTCTACCATATCTGGTTGATTAGCAGTTTGTCTTTTCTAACTGTACGATCGCTAGTGTGAGTCAATGAATCTCTACAATATCTGGTTGATTAGCAGTTTGTCTTTTCTAACTGTACGATCGCTAGTATGAGTCAATGAAGCTCTACCATATCTGGTTGATTAGCAGTTTGTCTTTTCTAACTGTACGATCGCTAGTGTGAGTCAATGAATCTCTACAATATCTGGTTGATTAGCAGTTTGTCTTTTCTAACTGTACGATCGCTAGTATGAGTCAATGAAGCTCTACCATATCTGGTTGAATAGCAGTTTGTCTTTTCTAACTATACGATCGCTAGTATGAGTCAATGAAGCTCTACCATATCTGGTCGATTAGATCAGCAGTTTGTCTTTTCTAACTGTACGATCGCTAGTGTGAGTCAATGAAGCTCCACCATATCTGGTTGATTAGCAGTTTGTCTTTTCTAACTGTACGATCGCTAGTGTGAGTCAATGAAGCTCTACAATATCTGGTTGATTAGCAGTTTGCCTTCTCTAACTGTACGATCGCTAGTATGAGTCAATGAAGCTCTACCATATCTGGTTGATTAGCAGTTTGTCTTTTCTAACTGTACGATCGCTAGTATGAGTCAATGAAGCTCTACCATATCTGGTTGATTAGCAGTTTGTCTTTTCTAACCGTACGATCGCTAGTGTGAGTCAATTGAGCTCTACCATATCTGGTTGATTAGCAGTTTGTCTTTTCTAACTGTACGATCGCTAGTATGAGTCAATGAAGCTCTACCATATCTGGTTGATCAGCAGTTTGTCTTTTCTAACTGTACGATCGCTAGTATGAGTCAATGAAGCTCTACCATATCTGGTTGATTAGCAGTTTGTCTTTTCTAACTGTACGATCGCTAGTGTGAGTCAATGAAGCTCTACAATATCTGGTTGATTAGCAGTTTGTCTTTTCTAACTGTACGATCGCTAGTATGAGTCAATGAAGCTCTACCATATCTGGTTGATTAGATCAGCAGTTTGTCTTTTCTAACTGTACGATCGCTAGTGTGAGTCAATGAAGCTCTACGATATCTGGTCGATTAGATCAGCAGTTTGTCTTTTCTAACTGTACGATCGCTAGTGTGAGTCAATGATGCTCTACCATATCTGGTTGATTAGATCAGCAGTTTGTCTTTTCTAACTGTACGATCGCTAGTATGAGTCAATGAAGCTCTACCATATCTGGTTGATTAGCAGTTTGTCTTTCCTAACTGTACGATCGCTAGTGTGAGTCAATGAAGCTCTACAATATCTGGTTGATTAGCAGTTTGTCTTTTCTAACTGTACGATCGCTAGTGTGAGTCAATGAAGCTCTACCATATCTGGTTGATTAGCAGTTTGTCTTTTCTAACTGTACGATCGCTAGTGTGAGTCAATGAAGCTCTACCATATCTGGTTGATTAGCAGTTTGTCTTTTCTAACTGTACGATCGCTAGTGTGAGTCAATGAAGCTCTACCATATCTGGTTGATTAGCAGTTTGTCTTTTCTAACTGTACGATCGCTAGTGTGAGTCAATGAAGCTCTACCATATCTGGTTGATTAGCAGTTTGTCTTTTCTAACTGTACGATCGCTAGTGTGAGTCAACGAACCTCTACCATATCTGGTTGATTAGCAGTTTGTCTTTTCTAACTGTACGATCGCTAGTATGAGTCAATGAAGCTCTACCATATCTGGTTGATTAGCAGTTTGTCTTTTCTAACTGTACGATCGCTAGTGAGAGTCAATGAAGCTCTACCATATCTGGTTGATTAGCAGTTTGTCTTTTCTAACTGTACGATCGCTAGTGTGAGTCAATGAAGCTCTACCATATCTGGTTGATTAGCAGTTTGTCTTTTCTAACTGTACGATCGCTAGTATGAGTCAATGAAGCTCTACCATATCTGGTTGATTAGCAGTTTGTCTTTTCTAACTGTACGATCGCTAGTGTGAATCAATGAATCTCTACCATATCTGGTTGATTAGCAGTTTGTCTTTTCTAACTGTACGATCGCTAGTGTGAGTCAATGAAGCTCTACCATATCTGGTTGATTAGATCAGCAGTTTGTCTTTTCTAACTGTACGATCGCTAGTGTGAGTCAATGAAGCTCTACCATATCTGGTTGATTAGCAGTTTGTCTTTTCTAACTGTACGATCGCTAGTATGAGTCAATGAAGCTCTACCATATCTGGTTGATTAGATCAGCAGTTTGTCTTTTCTAACTGTACGATCGCTAGTGTGAGTCAATGAAGCTCCACCATATCTGGTTGATTAGCAGTTTGTCTTTTCTAACTGTACGATCGCTAGTGTGAGTCAATGAAGCTCTACAATATCTGGTTGATTAGCAGTTTGCCTTTTCTAACTGTACGACCGCTAGTATGAGTCAATGAAGCTCTACCGTATCTGGTTGATTAGCAGTTTGTCTTTTCTAACTGTACGATCGCTAGTGTGAGTCAATGAATCTCTACAATATCTGGTTGATTAGCAGTTTGTCTTTTCTAACTGTACGATCGCTAGTATGAGTCAATGAAGCTCTACCATATCTGGTTGAATAGCAGTTTGTCTTTTCTAACTATACGATCGCTAGTATGAGTCAATGAAGCTCTACCATATCTGGTCGATTAGATCAGCAGTTTGTCTTTTCTAACTGTACGATCGCTAGTGTGAGTCAATGAAGCTCCACCATATCTGGTTGATTAGCAGTTTGTCTTTTCTAACTGTACGATCGCTAGTGTGAGTCAATGAAGCTCTACAATATCTGGTTGATTAGCAGTTTGTCTTTTCTAACTGTACGATCGCTAGTGTGAGTCAATGAAGCTCTACCATATCTGGTTGATTAGATCAGCAATTTGTCTTTTCTAACTGTACGATCGCTAGTGTGAGTCAATGAAGCTCTACGATATCTGGTCGATTAGATCAGCAGTTTGTCTTTTCTAACTGTACGATCGCTAGTGTGAGTCAATGAAGCTCTACCATATCTGGTTGATTAGCAGTTTGTCTTTTCTAACTGTACGATCGCTAGTGTGAGTCAATGAAGCTCTACCATATCTGGTTGATTAGCAGTTTGTCTTTTCTAACTGTACGATCGCTAGTGTGAGTCAATGAAGCTCTACCATATCTGGTTGATTAGCAGTTTGTCTTTTCTAACTGTACGATCGCTAGTGTGAGTCAATGAAGCTCTACCATATCTGGTTGATTAGCAGTTTGTCTTTTCTAACTGTACGATCGCTAGTATGAGTCAATGAAGCTCTACCATATCTGGTTGATTAGCAGTTTGTCTTTTCTAACTGTACGATCGCTAGTGTGAATCAATGAATCTCTACCATATCTGGTTGATTAGCAGTTTGTCTTTTCTAACTGTACGATCGCTAGTGTGAGTCAATGAAGCTCTACCATATCTGGTTGATTAGATCAGCAGTTTGTCTTTTCTAACTGTACGATCGCTAGTGTGAGTCAATGAAGCTCTACCATATCTGGTTGATTAGCAGTTTGTCTTTTCTAACTGTACGATCGCTAGTATGAGTCAATGAAGCTCTACCATATCTGGTTGATTAGCAGTTTGTCTTTTCTAACTGTACGATCGCTAGTGTGAATCAATGAATCTCTACCATATCTGGTTGATTAGCAGTTTGTCTTTTCTAACTGTACGATCGCTAGTGTGAGTCAATGAATCTCTACAATATCTGGTTGATTAGCAGTTTGTCTTTTCTAACTGTACGATCGCTAGTGTGAGTCAATGAAGCTCTACCATATCTGGTTGATTAGCAGTTTGTCTTTTCTAACTGTACGATCGCTAGTGTGAGTCAATGAAGCTCTACCATATCTGGTCGATTAGATCAGCAGTTTGTCTTTTCTAACTCTACGATCGCTAGTGTGAGTCAATGAAGCTCTACCATATCTGGTTGATTAGCAGTTTGTCTTTTCTAACTGTACGATCGCTAGTGTGAGTCAATGAAGCTCTACCATATCTGGGTGATTAGCAGTTTGTCTTTTCTAACTGTACGATCGCTAGTGAGAGTCAATGAAGCTCTACCAATTCTGGTTGATTAGCAGTTTGTCTTTTCTAACTGTACGATCGCTAGTGTGAGTCAATGAAGCTCTACCATATCTGGTTGATTAGCAGTTTGTCTTTTCTAACTGTACGATCGCTAGTATGAGTCAATGAAGCTCTACCATATCTGGTTGATTAGCAGTTTGTCTTTTCTAACTGTACGATCGCTAGTGTGAGTCAGTGAAGCTCTACCATATCTGGTTGATTAGCAGTTTGTCTTTTCTAACTGTACGATCGCTAGTGTGAGTCAATGAAGCTCTACCATATCTGGTTGAGTAGCAGTTTGTCTTTTCTAACTGTACGATCGCTAGTGTGAGTCAATGAAACTCTACCATATCTGGTTGATTGGCAGTTTGTCTTTTCTAACTGTACGATCGCTAGTGTGAGTCAATGAAGCTCTACCATATCTGGTTGATTAGCAGTTTGTCTTTTCTAACTGTACGATCGCTAGTATGAGTCAATGAAGCTCTACCATATCTGGTTGATTAGCAGTTTGTCTTTTCTAACTGTACGATCGCTAGTGTGAGTCAATGAAGCTCTACCATATCTGGTTGATTAGCAGTTTGTCTTTTCTAACTGTACGATCGCTAGTATGAGTCAATGAAGCTCTACCATATCTGGTTGATTAGCAGTTTGTCTTTTCTAACTGTACGATCGCTAGTGTGAGTCAATGAAGCTCTACCATATCTGGTTGATTAGCAGTTTGTCTTTTCTAACTGTACGATCGCTAGTGTGAGTCAATGAAGCTCTACCATATCTGGTTGATTAGCAGTTTGTCTTTTCTAACTGTACGATCGCTAGTGTGAGTCAATGAAGCTCTACCATATCTGGTTGATTAGCAGTTTGTCTTTTCTAACTGTACGATTGCTAGTATGAGTCAATGAAGCTCTACCATATCTGGTTGATTAGCAGTTTGTCTTTTCTAACTGTACGATCGCTAGTGTGAGTCAATGAAGCTCTACCATATCAGGTTGATTAGCAGTTTGTCTTTTCTAACTGTACGATCGCTAGTGTGAGTCAATGAAGCTCTACCATATCTGGTTGATTAGCAGTTTGTCTTTTCTAACTGTACGATCGCTAGTGTGAGTCAATGAAGCTCTACCATATCTGGTTGATTAGCAGTTTGTCTTTTCTAAGTGTACGATCGCTAGTATGAGTCAATGAAGCTCTACCATATCTGGTTGATTAGCAGTTTGTCTTTTCTAACTGTACGATCGCTAGTGTGAATCAATGAATCTCTACCATATCTGGTTGATTAGCAGTTTGTCTTTTCTAACTGTACGATCGCTAGTGTGAGTCAATGAATCTCTACAATATCTGGTTGATTAGCAGTTTGTCTTTTCTAACTGTACGATCGCTAGTGTGAGTCAATGAAGCTCTACCATATCTGGTTGATTAGCAGTTTGTCTTTTCTAACTGTACGATCGCTAGTGTGAGTCAATGAAGATCTACCATATCTGGTTGATTAGCAGTTTGTCTTTTCTAACTGTACGATCGCTAGTGTGAGTCAATGAAGCTCTACCATATCTGGTTGATTAGCAGTTTGTCTTTTCTAACTGTACGATCGCTAGTGTGAGTCAATGAAGCTCTACCATATCTGGGTGATTAGCAGTTTGTCTTTTCTAACTGTACGATCGCTAGTGAGAGTCAATGAAGCTCTACCAATTCTGGTTGATTAGCAGTTTGTCTTTTCTAACTGTACGATCGCTAGTGTGAGTCAATGAAGCTCTACCATATCTGGTTGATTAGCAGTTTGTCTTTTCTAACTGTACGATCGCTAGTATGAGTCAATGAAGCTCTACCATATCTGGTTGATTAGCAGTTTGTCTTTTCTAACTGTACGATCGCTAGTGTGAGTCAATGAAGCTCTACCATATCTGGTTGATTAGCAGTTTGTCTTTTCTAACTGTACGATCGCTAGTGTGAGTCAATGAAGCTCTACCATATCTGGTTGAGTAGCAGTTTGTCTTTTCTAACTGTACGATCGCTAGTGTGAGTCAATGAAGCTCTACCATATCTGGTTGATTGACAGTTTGTCTTTTCTAACTGTACGATCGCTAGTGTGAGTCAATGAAGCTCTACCATATCTGGTTGATTAGCAGTTTGTCTTTTCTAACTGTACGATCGCTAGTATGAGTCAATGAAGCTCTACCATATCTGGTTGATTAGCAGTTTGTCTTTTCTAACTGTACGATCGCTAGTGTGAGTCAATGAAGCTCTACCATATCTGGTTGATTAGCAGTTTGTCTTTTCTAACTGTACGATCGCTAGTATGAGTCAATGAAGCTCTACCATATCTGGTTGATTAGCAGTTTGTCTTTTCTAACTGTACGATCGCTAGTGTGAGTCAATGAAGCTCTACCATATCTGGTTGATTAGCAGTTTGTCTTTTCTAACTGTACGATCGCTAGTGTGAGTCAATGAAGCTCTACCATATCTGGTTGATTAGCAGTTTGTCTTTTCTAACTGTACGATCGCTAGTGTGAGTCAATGAAGCTCTACCATATCTGGTTGATTAGCAGTTTGTCTTTTCTAACTGTACGATTGCTAGTATGAGTCAATGAAGCTCTACCATATCTGGTTGATTAGCAGTTTGTCTTTTCTAACTGTACGATCGCTAGTGTGAGTCAATGAAGCTCTACCATATCAGGTTGATTAGCAGTTTGTCTTTTCTAACTGTACGATCGCTAGTGTGAGTCAATGAAGCTCTACCATATCTGGTTGATTAGCAGTTTGTCTTTTCTAACTGTACGATCGCTAGTGTGAGTCAATGAAGCTCTACCATATCTGGTGGATTAGCAGTTTGTCTTTTCTAACTGTACGATCGCTAGTGTGAGTCAATGAAGCTCTACCATATCTGGTTGATTAGCAGTTTGTCTTTTCTAACTGTACGATCGCTAGTGTGAGTCAACGAACCTCTACCATATCTGGTTGATTAGCAGTTTGTCTTTTCTAACTGTACGATCGCTAGTGTGAGTCAATGAAGCTCTACCATATCTGGTTGATTAGCAGTTTGTCTTTTCTAACTGTACGATCGCTAGTGTGAGTCAATGAAGCTCTACCATATCTGGTTGATTAGCAGTTTGTCTTTTCTAACTGTACGATCGCTAGTGTGAGTCAACGAACCTCTACCATATCTGGTTGATTAGCAGTTTGTCTTTTCTAACTGTACGATCGCTAGTATGAGTCAATGAAGCTCTACCATATCTGGTTGATTAGCAGTTTGTCTTTTCTAACTGTACGATCGCTAGTGTGAGTCAATGAAGCTCTACCATATCTGGTTGATTAGCAGTTTGTCTTTTCTAACTGTACGATCGCTAGTGTGAGTCAATGAAGCTCTACCATATCTGGTTGATTAGCAGTTTGTCTTTTCTAACTGTACGATCGCTAGTGTGAGTCAATGAAGCTCTACCATATCTGGTTGATTAGCAGTTTGTCTTTTCTAACTGTACGATCGCTAGTGTGAGTCAATGAAGCTCTACCATATCTGGTTGATTAGCAGTTTGTCTTTTCTAACTGTACGATCGCTGTTGTGAGTCAATGAAGCTCTACCATATCTGGTCGATTAGATCAGCAGTTTGTCTTTTCTAACTGTACGATCGCTAGTGTGAGTCAATGAAGCTCTACCATATCTGGTTGATTAGATCAGCAGTTTGTCTTTTCTAACTGTACGATCGCTAGTATGAGTCAATGAAGCTCTACCATATCTGGTTGATTAGATCAGCAGTTTGTCTTTTCTAACTGTACGATCGCTAGTATGAGTCAATGAAGCTCTACCATATCTGGTCGATTAGCAGTTTGTCTTTTCTAACTGTACGATCGCTAGTATGAGTCAATGAAGCTCTACCATATCTGGTTGATTAGCAGTTTGTCTTTTCTAACTGTACGATCGCTAGTATGAGTCAATGAAGCTCTACCATATCTGGTTGATTAGCAGTTTGCCTTTTCTAACTGTACGATCGCTAGTGTGAGTCAATGAAGCTCGACAATATCTGGTTGATTAGCAGTTTGTCTTTTCTAACTGTACGATCGCTAGTGTGAGTCAATGAAGCTCTACAATATCTAATTGATTAGCAGTTTGTCTTTTCTAACTGTACGATCGCTAGTATGAGTCAATGAAGCTCTACCATATCTGGTTGATTAGCAGTTTGTCTTTTCTAACTGTACGATCGCTAGTGTGAGTCAATGAAGCTCTACCATATCTGGTTGATTAGCAGTTTGTCTTTTCTAACTGTACGATCGCTAGTGTGAGTCAATGAAGCTCTACCATATCTGGTTGATTAGCAGTTTGTCTTTTCTAACTGTACGATCGCTAGCGTGAGTCAATGAAGCTCTACCATATCTGGTTGATTAGCAGTTTGTCTTTTCTAACTATACGATCGCTAGTATGAGTCAATGAAGCTCTACCATATCTGGTTGATTAGCAGTTTGCCTTTTCTAACTGTACGATCGCTAGTGTGAGTCAATGAAGCTCTACCATATCTGGTCGATTAGATCAGCAGTTTGTCTTTTCTAACTGTACGATCGCTAGTGTGAGTCAATGAAGCTCCACCATATCTGGTTGATTAGCAGTTTGTCTTTTCTAACTGTACGATCGCTAGTGTGAGTCAATGAAGCTCTACAATATCTGGTTGATTAGCAGTTTGCCTTTTCTAACTGTACGATCGCTAGTATGAGTCAATGAAGCTCTACCATATCTGGTTGATTAGCAGTTTGTCTTTTCTAACTGTACGATCGCTAGTGTGAGTCAATGAAGCTCTACCATATCTGGTTGATTAGCAGTTTGTCTTTTCTAACTGTACGATCGCTAGTGTGAGTCAATGAAGCTCTACCATGTCTGGTTGATTAGCAGTTTGTCTTTTCTAACTGTACGATCGCTAGCGTGAGTCAATGAAGCTCTACCATATCTGGTTGATTAGCAGTTTGTCTTTTCTAACTGTACGATCGCTAGTGTGAGTCAATGAAGCTCTACCATATCTGGTTGATTAGCAGTTTGTCTTTTCTAACTGTACGATCGCTAGTATGAGTCAATGAAGCTCTACCATATCTGGTTGATTAGCAGTTTGTCTTTTCTAACTGTACGATCGCTAGTGTGACTCAATGAAGCTCTACCATGTCTGGTTGATTAGCAGTTTGTCTTTTGTAACTGTACGATCGCTATTGTGAGTCAATGAAGCTCTACCATATCTGGTTGATTAGCAGTTTGTCTTTTCTAACTGTACGATCGCTAGTGTGAGTCAATGAAGCTCTACCATATCTGGTTGATTAGCAGTTTGTCTTTTCTAACTGTACGATCGCTAGTGTGAGTCAATGAAGCTCCACCATATCTGGTTGATTAGCAGTTTGTCTTTTCTAACTGTACGATCGCTAGTATGAGTCAATGAAGCTCTACCATATCTGGTTGATTAGCAGTTTGTCTTTTCTAACTGTACGATCGCTAGTATGAGTCAATGAAGCTCTACCATATCTGGTTGATTAGCAGTTTGTCTTTTCTAACCGTACGATCGCTAGTGTGAGTCAATTGAGCTCTACCATATCTGGTTGATTAGCAGTTTGTCTTTTCTAACTGTACGATCGCTAGTATGAGTCAATGAAGCTCTACCATATCTGGTTGATCAGCAGTTTGTCTTTTCTAACTGTACGATCGCTAGTATGAGTCAATGAAGCTCTACCATATCTGGTTGATTAGCAGTTTGTCTTTTCTAACTGTACGATCGCTAGTGTGAGTCAATGAAGCTCTACAATATCTGGTTGATTAGCAGTTTGTCTTTTCTAACTGTACGATCGCTAGTGTGAGTCAATGAAGCTCTACCATATCTGGTTGATTAGATCAGCAGTTTGTCTTTTCTAACTGTACGATCGCTAGTGTGAGTCAATCAAGCTCTACCATATCTGGTCGATTAGATCAGCAGTTTGTCTTTTCTAACTGTACGATCGCTAGTGTGAGTCAATGAAGCTCTACCATATCTGGTTGATTAGATCAGCAGTTTGTCTTTTCTAACTGTACGATCGCTAGTATGAGTCAATGAAGCTCTACCATATCTGGTTGATTAGCAGTTTGTCTTTCCTAACTGTACGATCGCTAGTGTGAGTCAATGAAGCTCTACAATATCTGGTTGATTAGCAGTTTGTCTTTTCTAACTGTACGATCGCTAGTGTGAGTCAATGAAGCTCTACCATATCTGGTTGATTAGCAGTTTGTCTTTTCTAACTGTACGATCGCTAGTGTGAGTCAATGAAGCTCTACCATATCTGGTCGATTAGATCAGCAGTTTGTCTTTTCTAACTGTACGATCGCTAGTGTGAGTCAATGAAGTTCTACCATATCTGGTTGATTAGATCAGCAGTTTGTCTTTGCTAACTGTACGATCGCTAGTGTGAGTCAATGAAGCTCTACCATATCTGGTTGATTAGCAGTTTGTCTTTTCTAACTGTACGATCGCTAGTGTGAGTCAATGAAGCTCTACCATATCTGGTTGATTAGCAGTTTGTCTTTTCTAACTATACGATCGCTAGTATGAGTCAATGAAGCTCTACCATATCTGGTTGATTAGCAGTTTGCCTTTTCTAACTGTACGATCGCTAGTGTGAGTCAATGAAGCTCTACCATATCTGGTCGATTAGATCAGCAGTTTGTCTTTTCTAACTGTACGATCGCTAGTGTGAGTCAATGAAGCTCCACCATATCTGGTTGATTAGCAGTTTGTCTTTTCTAACTGTACGATCGCTAGTGCGAGTCAATGAAGCTCTACAATATCTGGTAGATTAGCAGTTTGCCTTTTCTAACTGTACGATCGCTAGTATGAGTCAATGAAGCTCTACCATATCTGGTTGATTAGCAGTTTGTCTTTTCTAACTGTACGATCGCTAGTGTGAGTCAATGAAGCTCTACCATATCTGGTTGATTAGCAGTTTGTCTTTTCTAACTGTACGATCGCTAGTGTGAGTCAATGAAGCTCTACCATGTCTGGTTGATTAGCAGTTTGTCTTTTCTAACTGTACGATCGCTAGCGTGAGTCAATGAAGCTCTACCATATCTGGTTGATTAGCAGTTTGTCTTTTCTAACTGTACGATCGCTAGTGTGAGTCAATGAAGCTCTACCATATCTGGTTGATTAGCAGTTTGTCTTTTCTAACTGTACGATCGCTAGTGTGAGTCAATGAAGCTCTACCATATCTGGTTGATTAGCAGTTTGTCTTTTCTAACTGTACGATCGCTAGTGTGAGTCAATGAAGCTCTACCATGTCTGGTTGATTAGCAGTTTGTCTTTTGTAACTGTACGATCGCTATTGTGAGTCAATGAATCTCTACCATATCTGGTTGATTAGCAGTTTGTCTTTTCTAACTGTACGATCGCTAGTGTGAGTCAATGAAGCTCTACGATATCTGGTTGATTAGCAGTTTGTCTTTTCTAACTGTACGATCGCTAGTGTGAGTCAATGAAGCTCTACAATATCTAGTTGATTAGCAGTTTGTCTTTTCTAACTGTACGATCGCTAGTATGAGTCAATGAAGCTCTACCATATCTGGTTGATTAGCAGTTTGTCTTTTCTAACTGTACGATCGCTAGTGTGAGTCAATGAAGCTCTACCATATCTGGTTGATTAGCAGTTTGTCTTTTCTAACTGTACGATCGCTAGTGTGAGTCAATGAAGCTCTACCATGTCTGGTTGATTAGCAGTTTGTCTTTTCTAACTGTACGATCGCTAGCGTGAGTCAATGAAGCTCTACCATATCTGGTTGATTAGCAGTTTGTCTTTTCTAACTGTACGATCGCTAGTGTGAGTCAATGAAGCTCTACCATATCTGGTTGATTAGCAGTTTGTCTTTTCTAACTGTACGATCGCTAGTATGAGTCAATGAAGCTCTACCATATCTGGTTGATTAGCAGTTTGTCTTTTCTAACTGTACGATCGCTAGTGTGACTCAATGAAGCTCTACCATGTCTGGTTGATTAGCAGTTTGTCTTTTGTAACTGTACGATCGCTATTGTGAGTCAATGAAGCTCTACCATATCTGGTTGATTAGCAGTTTGTCTTTTCTAACTGTACGATCGCTAGTGTGAGTCAATGAAGCTCTACCATATCTGGTTGATTAGCAGTTTGTCTTTTCTAACTGTACGATCGCTAGTGTGAGTCAATGAAGCTCCACCATATCTGGTTGATTAGCAGTTTGTCTTTTCTAACTGTACGATCGCTAGTATGAGTCAATGAAGCTCTACCATATCTGGTTGATTAGCAGTTTGTCTTTTCTAACTGTACGATCGCTAGTATGAGTCAATGAAGCTCTACCATATCTGGTTGATTAGCAGTTTGTCTTTTCTAACCGTACGATCGCTAGTGTGAGTCAATTGAGCTCTACCATATCTGGTTGATTAGCAGTTTGTCTTTTCTAACTGTACGATCGCTAGTATGAGTCAATGAAGCTCTACCATATCTGGTTGATCAGCAGTTTGTCTTTTCTAACTGTACGATCGCTAGTATGAGTCAATGAAGCTCTACCATATCTGGTTGATTAGCAGTTTGTCTTTTCTAACTGTACGATCGCTAGTGTGAGTCAATGAAGCTCTACAATATCTGGTTGATTAGCAGTTTGTCTTTTCTAACTGTACGATCGCTAGTGTGAGTCAATGAAGCTCTACCATATCTGGTTGATTAGATCAGCAGTTTGTCTTTTCTAACTGTACGATCGCTAGTGTGAGTCAATGAAGCTCTACCATATCTGGTCGATTAGATCAGCAGTTTGTCTTTTCTAACTGTACGATCGCTAGTGTGAGTCAATGAAGCTCTACCATATCTGGTTGATTAGATCAGCAGTTTGTCTTTTCTAACTGTACGATCGCTAGTATGAGTCAATGAAGCTCTACCATATCTGGTTGATTAGCAGTTTGTCTTTCCTAACTGTACGATCGCTAGTGTGAGTCAATGAAGCTCTACAATATCTGGTTGATTAGCAGTTTGTCTTTTCTAACTGTACGATCGCTAGTGTGAGTCAATGAAGCTCTACCATATCTGGTTGATTAGCAGTTTGTCTTTTCTAACTGTACGATCGCTAGTGTGAGTCAATGAAGCTCTACCATATCTGGTCGATTAGATCAGCAGTTTGTCTTTTCTAACTGTACGATCGCTAGTGTGAGTCAATGAAGTTCTACCATATCTGGTTGATTAGATCAGCAGTTTGTCTTTGCTAACTGTACGATCGCTAGTGTGAGTCAATGAAGCTCTACCATATCTGGTTGATTAGCAGTTTGTCTTTTCTAACTGTACGATCGCTAGTGTGAGTCAATGAAGCTCTACCATATCTGGTTGATTAGCAGTTTGTCTTTTCTAACTATACGATCGCTAGTATGAGTCAATGAAGCTCTACCATATCTGGTTGATTAGCAGTTTGCCTTTTCTAACTGTACGATCGCTAGTGTGAGTCAATGAAGCTCTACCATATCTGGTCGATTAGATCAGCAGTTTGTCTTTTCTAACTGTACGATCGCTAGTGTGAGTCAATGAAGCTCCACCATATCTGGTTGATTAGCAGTTTGTCTTTTCTAACTGTACGATCGCTAGTGCGAGTCAATGAAGCTCTACAATATCTGGTAGATTAGCAGTTTGCCTTTTCTAACTGTACGATCGCTAGTATGAGTCAATGAAGCTCTACCATATCTGGTTGATTAGCAGTTTGTCTTTTCTAACTGTACGATCGCTAGTGTGAGTCAATGAAGCTCTACCATATCTGGTTGATTAGCAGTTTGTCTTTTCTAACTGTACGATCGCTAGTGTGAGTCAATGAAGCTCTACCATGTCTGGTTGATTAGCAGTTTGTCTTTTCTAACTGTACGATCGCTAGCGTGAGTCAATGAAGCTCTACCATATCTGGTTGATTAGCAGTTTGTCTTTTCTAACTGTACGATCGCTAGTGTGAGTCAATGAAGCTCTACCATATCTGGTTGATTAGCAGTTTGTCTTTTCTAACTGTACGATCGCTAGTGTGAGTCAATGAAGCTCTACCATATCTGGTTGATTAGCAGTTTGTCTTTTCTAACTGTACGATCGCTAGTGTGAGTCAATGAAGCTCTACCATGTCTGGTTGATTAGCAGTTTGTCTTTTGTAACTGTACGATCGCTATTGTGAGTCAATGAATCTCTACCATATCTGGTTGATTAGCAGTTTGTCTTTTCTAACTGTACGATCGCTAGTGTGAGTCAATGAAGCTCTACGATATCTGGTTGATTAGCAGTTTGTCTTTTCTAACTGTACGATCGCTAGTGTGAGTCAATGAAGCTCTACAATATCTAGTTGATTAGCAGTTTGTCTTTTCTAACTGTACGATCGCTAGTATGAGTCAATGAAGCTCTACCATATCTGGTTGATTAGCAGTTTGTCTTTTCAAACTGTACGATCGCTAGTATGAGTCAATGAAGCTCTACCATATCTGGTTGAATAGCAGTTTGTCTTTTCTAACTATACGATCGCTAGTATGAGTCAATGAAGCTCTACCATATCTGGTCGATTAGATCAGCAGTTTGTCTTTTCTAACTGTACGATCGCTAGTGTGAGTCAATGAAGCTCCACCATATCTGGTTGATTAGCAGTTTGTCTTTTCTAACTGTACGATCGCTAGTATGAGTCAATGAAGCTCTACCATATCTGGTTGATTAGCAGTTTGTCTTTTCTAACTGTACGATCGCTAGTATGAGTCAATGAAGCTCTACCATATCTGGTTGATTAGCAGTTTGTCTTTTCTAACCGTACGATCGCTAGTGTGAGTCAATTGAGCTCTACCATATCTGGTTGATTAGCAGTTTGTCTTTTCTAACTGTACGATCGCTAGTATGAGTCAATGAAGCTCTACCATATCTGGTTGATCAGCAGTTTGTCTTTTCTAACTGTACGATCGCTAGTATGAGTCAATGAAGCTCTACCATATCTGGTTGATTAGCAGTTTGTCTTTTCTAACTGTACGATCGCTAGTGTGAGTCAATGAAGCTCTACAATATCTGGTTGATTAGCAGTTTGTCTTTTCTAACTGTACGATCGCTAGTGTGAGTCAATGAAGCTCTACCATATCTGGTTGATTAGATCAGCAGTTTGTCTTTTCTAACTGTACGATCGCTAGTGTGAGTCAATGAAGCTCTACCATATCTGGTCGATTAGATCAGCAGTTTGTCTTTTCTAACTGTACGATCGCTAGTGTGAGTCAATGAAGCTCTACCATATCTGGTTGATTAGATCAGCAGTTTGTCTTTTCTAACTGTACGATCGCTAGTATGAGTCAATGAAGCTCTACCATATCTGGTTGATTAGCAGTTTGTCTTTCCTAACTGTACGATCGCTAGTGTGAGTCAATGAAGCTCTACCATATCTGGTTGATTAGCAGTTTGTCTTTTCTAACTGTACGATCGCTAGTGTGAGTCAATGAAGCTCTACCATATCTGGTCGATTAGATCAGCAGTTTGTCTTTTCTAACTGTACGATCGCTAGTGTGAGTCAATGAAGTTCTACCATATCTGGTTGATTAGATCAGCAGTTTGTCTTTGCTAACTGTACGATCGCTAGTGTGAGTCAATGAAGCTCTACCATATCTGGTTGATTAGCAGTTTGTCTTTTCTAACTGTACGATCGCTAGTATGAGTCAATGAAGCTCTACAATATCTGGTTGATTAGCAGTTTGTCTTTTCTAACTGTACGATCGCTTGTGTGAGTCAATGAAGCTCTACAATATCTGGTTGATTAGCAGTTTGTCTTTTCTAACTGTACGATCGCTAGCGTGAGTCAATGAAGCTCTACCATATCTGGTTGATTAGCAGTTTGTCTTTTCTAACTGTACGATCGCTAGTATGAGTCAATGAAGCTCTACCATATCTGGTTGATTAGCAGTTTGTCTTTTCTAACTGTACGATCGCTAGTGTGAGTCAATGAAGTTCTACCATATCTGGTTGATTAGATCAGCAGTTTGTCTTTTCTAACTGTACAATCGCTAGTGTGAGTCAATGAAGCTCTACCATATCTGGTTGATTAGCAGTTTGTCTTTTCTAACTGTACGATCGCTAGTATGAGTCAATGAAGCTCTACCATATCTGGTTGATTAGCAGTTTGTCTTTTCTAACTGTACGATCGCTAGTATGAGTCAATGAAGCTCTACCATATCTGGTTGATTAGATCAGCAGTTTGTCTTTTCTAACTGTACGATCGCAAGTGTGAGTCAATGATGCTCTACCATATCTGGTTGATTAGCAGTTTGTCTTTTCTAACTGTACGATCGCTAGTATGAGTCAATGAAGCTCTACCATATCTGGTTGATTAGCAGTTTGTCTTTTCTAACTGTACGATCGCTAGTGTGAGTCAATGAAGCTCTACCATATCTGGTTGATTAGCAGTTTGTCTTTTCTAACTGTACGATCGCTAGTGTGAGTCAATGAAGCTCCACTATATCTGGTTGATTAGCAGTTTGTCTTTTCTAACTGTACGATCGCTAGTGTGAGTCAATGAAGCTCTACCATATCTGGTTGATTAGCAGTTTGTCTTTTCTAACTGTACGATCGCTAGTGTGAGTCAATGAAGCTCTACCATATCTGGTTGATTAGCAGTTTGCCTTTTCTAACTGTACGATCGCTAGTGTGAGTCAATGAAGCTCTACCATATCTGGTTGATTAGCAGTTTGTCTTTTCTAACTGTACGATCGCTAGTGTGAGTCAATGAAGCTCTACCATATCTGGTTGATTAGCAGTTTGTCTTTTCTAACTGTACGATCGCTAGTATGAGTCAATGAAGCTCTACCATATCTGGTTGATTAGCAGTTTGTCTTTTCTACCTGTACGATCGCTAGTGTGAGTCAATGAAGCTCTACCATATCTGGTTGTTTAGCAGTTTGTCTTTTCTAACTGTACGATCGCTAGTGTGAGTCAATGAAGCTCTACCATATCTGGTCGATTAGATCAGCAGTTTGTCTTTTCTAACTCTACGATCGCTAGTGTGAGTCAATGAAGCTCTACCATATCTGGTTGATTAGCAGTTTGTCTTTTCTAACTGTACGATCGCTAGTGTGAGTCAATGAAGCTCTACCATATCTGGTCGATTAGATCAGCAGTTTGTCTTTTCTAACTCTACGATCGCTAGTGTGAGTCAATGAAGCTCTACCATATCTGGTTGATTAGCAGTTTGTCTTTTCTAACTGTACGATCGCTAGTGTGAGTCAATGAAGCTCTACCATATCTGGTTGATTAGCAGTTTGTCTTTTCTAACTGTACGATCGCTAGTGTGTGTCAATGAAGCTCTACCATATCTGGTTGATTAGCAGTTTGTCTTTTCTACCTGTACGATCGCTAGTATGAGTCAATGAAGCTCTACCATATCTGGTTGAATAGCAGTTTGTCTTTTCTAACTATACGATCGCTAGTATGAGTCAATGAAGCTCTACCATATCTGGTCGATTAGATCAGCAGTTTGTCTTTTCTAACTGTACGATCGCTAGTGTGAGTCAATGAAGCTCTACCATATCTGGTCGATTAGATCAGCAGTTTGTCTTTTCTAACTGTACGATCGCTAGTGTGAGTCAATGAAGCTCTACCATATCTGGTTGATTAGCAGTTTGTCTTTTCTAACTGTACGATCGCTAGTATGAGTCAATGAAGCTCTACCATATCTGGTTGAATAGCAGTTTGTCTTTTCTAACTATACGATCGCTAGTATGAGTCAATGAAGCTCTACCATATCTGGTCGATTAGATCAGCAGTTTGTCTTTTCCAACTGTACGATCGCTAGTGTGAGTCAATGAAGCTCCACCATATCTGGTTGATTAGCAGTTTGTCTTTTCTAACTGTACGATCGCTAGTGTGAGTCAATGAAGCTCTACCATATCTGGTTGATTAGATCAGCAGTTTGTCTTTTCTAACTGTACGATCGCTGGTGTGAGTCAATGAAGCTCTACCATATCTGGTCGATTAGATCAGCAGTTTGTCGTTTCTAACTGTACGATCGCTAGTGTGAGTCAATGAAGCTCTACCATATCTGGTTGATTAGATCAGCAGTTTGTCTTTTCTAACTGTACGATCGCTAGTATGAGTCAATGAAGCTCTACCATATCTGGTTGATTAGCAGTTTGTCTTTCCTAACTGTACGATCGCTAGTGTGAGTCAATGAAGCTCTACCATATCTGGTTGATTAGCAGTTTGTCTTTTCTAACTGTACGATCGCTAGTGTGAGTCAATGAAGCTCTACAATATCTGGTTGATTAGCAGTTTGTCTTTTCTAACTGTACGATCGCTAGTGTGAGTCAATGAAGCTCTACCATATCTGGTTGATTAGATCAGCAGTTTGTCTTTTCTAACTGTACGATCGCTAGTGTGAGTCAATGAAGCTCTACCATATCTGGTTGATTAGCAGTTTGTCTTTTCTAACTGTACGATCGCTAGTGTGAGTCAATGAAGCTCTACCATATCTGGTTGATTAGCAGTTTGTCTTTTCTAACTGTACGATCGCTAGTGTGAGTCAATGAAGCTCTACCATATCTGGTTGATTAGCAGTTTGTCTTTTCTAACTGTACGATCGCTAGTATGAGTCAATGAAGCTCTACCATATCTGGTTGATTAGCAGTTTGTCTTTTCTAACTGTACGATCGCTAGTGTGAGTCAATGAATCTCTACCATATCTGGTTGATTATCAGTTTGTCTTTTCTAACTGTACGATCGCTAGTGTGAGTCAATGAAGCTCTACCATATCTGGTTGATTAGCAGTTTGTCTTTTCTAACTGTACGATCGCTAGTGTGAGTCAATGAAGCTCTACCATATCTGGTTGATTAGCAGTTTGTCTTTTCTAAGTGTACGATCGCTAGTGTGAGTCAATGAAGCTCTACCATATCTTGTTGATTAGCAGTTTGTCTTTTCTAACTGTACGATCGCTAGTGTGAGTCAACGAACCTCTACCATATCTGGTTGATTAGCAGTTTGTCTTTTCTAACTGTACGATCGCTAGTATGAGTCAATGAAGCTCTACCATATCTGGTTGATTAGCAGTTTGTCTTTTCTAACTGTACGATCGCTAGTGAGAGTCAATGAAGCTCTACAATATCTGGTTGATTAGCAGTTTGTCTTTTCTAACTGTACGATCGCTAGTGTGAGTCAATGAAGCCCTACTATATCTGGTTGATTAGCAGTTTGTCTTTTCTAACTGTACGATCGCTAGTATGAGTCAATGAAGCTCTACCATATCTGGTTGATTAGCAGTTTGTCTTTTCTAATTGTACGATCGCTAGTGTGAATCAATGAAGCTCTACCATATCTGGTTGATTAGCAGTTTGTCTTTTCTAACTGTACGATCGCTAGTGTGAGTCAATGAAGCGCTACCATATCTGGTTGATTAGATCAGCAGTTTGTCTTTTCTAACTGTACGATCGCTAGTGTGAGTCAATGAAGCTCAACCATATCTGGTTGATTAGCAGTTTGTCTTTTCTAACTGTACGATCGCTAGTATGAGTCAATGAAGCTCTACCATATCTGGTTGATTAGCAGTTTGCCTTTTCTAACTGTACGATCGCTAGTGTGAGTCAATGAAGCTCTACCATATCTGGTTGATTAGCAGTTTGTCTTTTCTAACTGTACGATCGCTAGTGTGAGTCAATGAAGCTCTACCATATCTGGTTGATTAGCAGTTTGTCTTTTCTAACTGTACGATCGCTAGTGTGAGTCAATGAAGCTCTACCATATCTGGTTGATTAGCCGTTTGTCTTTTCTAACTGTACGATCGCTAGTATGAGTCAATGAAGCTCTACCATATCTGGTTGATTAGCAGTTTGTCTTTTCTAACTGTACGATCGCTAGTGTGAGTCAATGAAACTCTACCATATCTGGTTGATTAGCAGTTTGTCTTTTCTAACTGTACGATCGCTAGTGTGAGTCAATGAAGCTCTACCATATCTGGTTGATTAGCAGTTTGTCTTTTCTAACTGTACGATCGCTAGTGTGAATCAATGAAGCTCTACCATATCTGGTTGATTAGCAGTTTGTCTTTTCTAACTGTACGATCGCTAGTATGAGTCAATGAAGCTCTACCATATCTGGTTGATTAGCAGTTTGTCTTTTCTAACTGTACGATCGCTAGTGTGAGTCAATGAAGCTCTACCATATCTGGTTGATTAGCAGTTTGTCTTTTCTAACTGTACGATCGCTAGTGTGAGTCAATGAAGCTCTACCATATCTGGTTGATTAGCAGTTTGTCTTTTCTAACTGTACGATCGCTAGTGTGAGTCAATGAAGCTCTACCATATCTGGTTGATTAGCAGTTTGTCTTTTCTAACTGTACGATCGCTAGTATGAGTCAATGAAGCTCTACCATATCTGGTTGATTAGCAGTTTGTCTTTTCTAACTGTACGATCGCTAGTGTGAGTCAATGAAGCTCTACCATATCTGGTTGATTAGCAGTTTGTCTTTTCTAACTGTACGATCGCTAGTGTGAGTCAATGAAGCTCTACCATATCTGGTTGATTAGCAGTTTGTCTTTTCTAACTGTACGATCGCTAGTGTGAGTCAATGAAGCTCTACCATATCTGGTTGATTAGCAGTTTGTCTTTTCTAACTGTACGATCGCTAGTATGAGTCAATGAAGCTCTACCATATCTGGTTGATTAGCAGTTTGTCTTTTCTAACTGTACGATCGCTAGTGTGAGTCAATGAAGCTCTACCATATCAGGTTGATTAGCAGTTTGTCTTTTCTAACTGTACGATCGCTAGTGTGAGTCAATGAAACTCTACCATATCTGCTTGATTAGCAGTTTGTCTTTTCTAACTCTACGATCGCTAGTGTGAGTCAATGAAGCTCTACCATATCTGGTTGATTAGCAGTTTGTCTTTTCTAACTGTACGATCGCTAGTGTGAGTCAATGAAGCTCTACCATATCTGGTTGATTAGCAGTTTGTCTTTTCTAACTGTACGATCGCTAGTGTGAGTCAACGAACCTCTACCATATCTGGTTGATTAGCAGTTTGTCTTTTCTAACTGTACGATCGCTAGTGTGAGTCAATGAAGCTCTACCATATCTGGTTGATTAGCAGTTTGTCTTTTCTAAGTGTACGATCGCTAGTGTGAGTCAATGAAGCTCTACCATATCTGGTTGATTAGCAGTTTGTCTTTTCTAACTGTACGATCGCTAGTGTGAGTCAACGAAACTCTACCATATCTGGTTGATTAGCAGTTTGTCTTTTCTAACTGTACGATCGCTAGTATGAGTCAATGAAGCTCTACCATATCTGGTTGATTAGCAGTTTGTCTTTTCTAACTGTACTATCGCTAGTGTGTGTCAATGAAGCTCTACCATATCTGGTTGATTAGCAGTTTGTCTTTTCTAACTGTACGATCGCTAGTGTGAGTCAATGAAGCTCTACCATATCTGGTTGATTAGCAGTTTGTCTTTTCTAACTGTACGATCGCTAGTGTGAGTCAATGAAGCTCTACCATATCTGGTTGATTAGCAGTTTGTCTTTTCTAACTGTACGATCGCTAGTGTGAGTCTATGAAGCTCTAACATATCTGGTTGATTAGCAGTTTGTCTTTTCTAACTGTACGATCGCTGTTGTGAGTCAATGAAGCTCTACCATATCTGGTCGATTAGATCAGCAGTATGTCTTTTCTAACTGTACGATCGCTAGTGTGAGTCAATGAAGCTCTACCATATCTGGTTGATTAGATCAGCAGTTTGTCTTTTCTAACTGTACGATCGCTAGTATGAGTCAATGAAGCTCTACCATATCTGGTTGATTAGATCAGCAGTTTGTCTTTTCTAACTGTACGATCGCTAGTATGAGTCAATGAAGCTCTACCATATCTGGTCGATTAGCAGTTTGTCTTTTCTAACTGTACGATCTCTAGTATGAGTCAATTAAGCTCTACCATATCTGGTTGATTAGCAGTTTGTCTTTTCTAACTGTACGATCGCTAGTATGAGTCAATGAAGCTCTACCATATCTGGTTGATTAGCAGTTTGCCTTTTCTAACTGTACGATCGCTAGTGTGAGTCAATGAAGCTCGACAATATCTGGTTGATTAGCAGTTTGTCTTTTCTAACTGTACGATCGCTAGTGTGAGTCAATGAAGCTCTACAATATCTGGTTGATTAGCAGTTTGTCTTTTCTAACTGTACGATCGCTAGTATGAGTCAATGAAGCTCTACCATATCTGGTTGATTAGCAGTTTGTCTTTTCTAACTGTACGATCGCTAGTGTGAGTCAATGAAGCTCTACCATATCTGGTTGATTAGCAGTTTGTCTTTTCTAACTGTACGATCGCTAGTGTGAATCAATGAAGCTCTACCATATCTGGTTGATTAGCAGTTTGTCTTTTCTAACTGTACGATCGCTAGCGTGAGTCAATGAAGCTCTACCATATCTGGTTGATTAGCAGTTTGTATTTTCTAACTGTACGATCGCTAGTATGAGTCAATGAAGCTCTACCATATCTGGTTGATTAGCAGTTTGTCTTTTCTAATTGTACGATCGCTAGTGTGAATCAATGAAGCTCTACCATATCTGGTTGATTAGCAGTTTGTCTTTTCTAACTGTACGATCGCTAGTGTGAGTCAATGAAGCGCTACCATATCTGGTTGATTAGATCAGCAGTTTGTCTTTTCTAACTGTACGATCGCTAGTGTGAGTCAATGAAGCTCTACCATATCTGGTTGATTAGCAGTTTGTCTTTTCTAACTGTACGAACGCTAGTATGAGTCAATGAAGCTCTACCATATCTGGTTGATTAGCAGTTTGTCTTTTCTAACTGTACGATCGCTAGTGTGAGTCAATGAAGCTCTACCATATCTGGTTGATTAGCAGTTTGTCTTTTCTAACTGTACGATCGCTAGTGTGAGTCAATGAAGCTCTACCATATCTGGTTGATTAGCAGTTTGTCTTTACTAACTGTACGATCGCTAGTGTGAGTCAATGAAGCTCTACCATATCTGGTTGATTAGCAGTTTGTCTTTTCTTACTGTACGATCGCTAGTATGAGTCAATGAAGCTCTACCATATCTGGTTGATTAGCAGTTTGTCTTTTCTAACTGTACGATCGCTAGTGTGAGTCAATGAAGCTCTACCATATCTGGTTGATTAGCAGTTTGTCTTTTCTAACTGTACGATCGCTAGTGTGAGTCAATGAAGCTCTACCATATCTGGTTGATTAGCAGTTTGTCTTTTCTAACTGTACGATCGCTAGTGTGAGTCAATGAAGCTCTACCATATCTGGTTGATTAGCAGTTTGTCTTTTCTAACTGTACGATCGCTAGTATGAGTCAATGAAGCTCTACCATATCTGGTTGATTAGCAGTTTGTCTTTTATAACTGTACGATCGCTAGTGTGAGTCAATGAAGCTCTACCATATCAGGTTGATTAGCAGTTTGTCTTTTCTAACTGTACGATCGCTAGTGTGAGTCAATGAAGCTCTACCATATCTGGTTGATTAGCAGTTTGTCTTTTCTAACTGTACGATCGCTAGTGTGTGTCAATGAAGCTCTACCATATCTGGTTGATTAGCAGTTTGTCTTTTCTACCTGTACGATCGCTAGTGTGAGTCAATGAAGCTCTACCATATCTGGTTGATTAGCAGTTTGTCTTTTCTAACTGTACGATCGCTAGTGTGAGTCAACGAACCTCTACCATATCTGGTTGATTAGCAGTTTGTCTTTTCTAACTGTACGATCGCTAGTGTGAGTCAATGAAGCTCTACCATATCTGGTTGATTAGCAGTTTGTCTTTTCTAACTGTACGATCGCTAGTGTGAGTCAATGAAGCTCTACCATATCTGGTTGATTAGCAGTTTGTCTTTTCTAACTGTACGATCGCTAGTGTGAGTCAACGAACCTCTACCATATCTGGTTGATTAGCAGTTTGTCTTTTCTAACTGTACGATCGCTAGTATGAGTCAAAGAAGCTCTACCATATCTGGTTGATTAGCAGTTTGTCTTTTCTAACTGTACGATCGCTAGTGTGAGTCAATGAAGCTCTACCATATCTGGTTGATTAGCAGTTTGTCTTTTCTAACTGTACGATCGCTAGTGTGAGTCAATGAAGCTCTACCATATCTGGTTGATTAGCAGTTTGTCTTTTCTAACTGTACGATCGCTAGTGTGAGTCAATGAAGCTCTACCTTATCTGGTTGATTAGCAGTTTGTCTTTTCTAACTGTACGATCGCTAGTGAGAGTCAATGAATCTCTACTATATCTGGTTGATTAGCAGTTTGTCTTTTCTAACTGTACGATCGCTGTTGTGAGTCAATGAAACTCTACCATATCTGGTCGATTAGATCAGCAGTTTGTCTTTTCTAACTGTACGATCGCTAGTGTGAGTCAATGAAGCTCTACCATATCTGGTTGATTAGATCATCTGTTTGTCTTTTCTAACTGAACGATCGCTAGTATGAGTCAATGAAGCTCTACCATATCTGGTTGATTAGATCAGCAGTTTGTCTTTTCTAACTGTACGATCGCTAGTATGAGTCAATGAAGCTCTACCATATCTGGTCGATTAGCAGTTTGTCTTTTCTAACTGTACGATCTCTAGTATGAGTCAATGAAGCTCTACCATATCTGGTTGATTAGCAGTTTGTCTTTTCTAACTGTACGAACGCTAGTATGAGTCAATGAAGCTCTACAATATCTGGTTGATTAGCAGTTTGCCTTTTCTAACTGTACGATCGCTAGTGTGAGTCAATGAAGCTCGACAATATCTGGTTGATTAGCAGTTTGTCTTTTCTAACTGTACGATCGCTAGTGTGAGTCAATGAAGCTCTACAATATCTGGTTGATTAGCAGTTTGTCTTTTCTAACTGTACGATCGCTAGTATGAGTCAATGAAGCTCTACCATATCTGGTTGATTAGCAGTTTGTCTTTTCTAACTTTACGATCGCTAGTGTGAGTCAATGAAGCTCTACCATATCTGGTTGATTAGCAGTTTGTCTTTTCTAACTGTACGATCGCTAGTGTGAGTCAATGAAGCTCTACCATATCTGGTTGATTAGCAGTTTGTCTTTTCTAACTGTACGATCGCTAGCGTGAGTCAATGAAACTCTACCATATCTGGTTGATTAGCAGTTTGTCTTTTCTAACTATACGATCGCTAGTATGAGTCAATGAAGCTCTACCATATCTGGTTGATTAGCAGTTTGCCTTTTCTAACTGTACGATCGCTAGTGTGAGTCAATGAAGCTCTACCATATCTGGTCGATTAGATCAGCAGTTTGTCTTTTCTAACTGTACGATCGCTAGTGTGAGTCAATGAAGCTCCACCATATCTGGTTGATTAGCAGTTTGTCTTTTCTAACTGTACGATCGCTAGTGTGAGTCAATGAAGCTCTACAATATCTGGTTGATTAGCAGTTTGCCTTTTCTAACTGTACGATCGCTAGTATGAGTCAATGAAGCTCTACCATATCTGGTTGATTAGCAGTTTGTCTTTTCTAACTCTACGATCGCTAGTGTGAGTTAATGAAGCTCTACCATATCTGGTTGATTAGCAGTTTGTCTTTTCTAACTGTACGATCGCTAGTGTGAGTCAATGAAGCTCTACCATGTCTGGTTGATTAGCAGTTTGTCTTTTCTAGCTGTACGATCGCTAGCGTGAGTCAATGAAGCTCTACCATATCTGGTTGATTAGCAGTTTGTCTTTTCTAACTGTACGATCGCTAGTGTGAGTCAATGAAGCTCTACCATATCTGGTTGATTAGCAGTTTGTCTTTTCTAACTGTACGATCGCTAGTATGAGTCAATGAAGCTCTACCATATCTGGTTGATTAGCAGTTTGTCTTTTCTAACTGTACGATCGCTAGTGTGAGTCAATGAAGCTCTACCATGTCTGGTTGATTAGCAGTTTGTCTTTTGTAACTGTACGATCGCTATTGTGAGTCAATGAAGCTCTACCATATCTGGTTGATTAGCAGTTTGTCTTTTCTAACTGTACGATCGCTAGTGTGCGTCAATGAAGCTCTACCATATCTGGTTGATTAGCAGTTTGTCTTTTCTAACTGTACGATCGCTAGTGTGAGTCAATGAAGTTCTACAATATCTAGTTGATTAGCAGTTTGTCTTTTCTAACTGTACGATCGCTAGTATGAGTCAATGAAGCTCTACCATATCTGGTTGATTAGCAGTTTGTCTTTTCTAACTGTACGATCGCTAGTATGAGTCAATGAAGCTCTACCATATCTGGTTGATTAGCAGTTTGTCTTTTCTAACTGTACGATCGCTAGTGTGAGTCAATGAATCTCTACAATATCTGGTTGATTAGCAGTTTGTCTTTTCTAACTGTACGATCGCTAGTATGAGTCAATGAAGCTCTACCATATCTGGTTGATTAGCAGTTTGTCTTTTCTAACTGTACGATCGCTAGTGTGAGTCAATGAATCTCTACAATATCTGGTTGATTAGCAGTTTGTCTTTTCTAACTGTACGATCGCTAGTATGAGTCAATGAAGCTCTACCATATCTGGTTGAATAGCAGTTTGTCTTTTCTAACTATACGATCGCTAGTATGAGTCAACGAAGATCTACCATATCTGGTCGATTAGATCAGCAGTTTGTCTTTTCTAACTGTACGATCGCTAGTGTGAGTCAATGAAGCTCCACCATATCTGGTTGATTAGCAGTTTGTCTTTTCTAACTGTACGATCGCTAGTGTGAGTCAATGAAGCTCTACAATATCTGGTTGATTAGCAGTTTGCCTTTTCTAACTGTACGATCGCTAGTATGAGTCAATGAAGCTCTACCATGTCTGGTTGATTAGCAGTTTGTCTTTTCTAACTGTACGATCGCTAGTATGAGTCAATGAAGCTCTACCATTTCTGGTTGATTAGCAGTTTGTCTTTTCTAACCGTACGATCGCTAGTGTGAGTCAATTGAGCTCTACCATATCTGGTTGATTAGCAGTTTGTCTTTTCTAACTGTACGATCGCTAGTATGAGTCAATGAAGCTCTACCATATCTGGTTGATCAGCAGTTTGTCTTTTCTAACTGTACGATCGCTAGTATGAGTCAATGAAGCTCTACCATATCTGGTTGATTAGCAGTTTGTCTTTCCTAACTGTACGATCGCTAGTGTGAGTCAATGAAGCTCTACAATATCTGGTTGATTAGCAGTTTGTCTTTTCTAACTGTACGATCGCTAGTATGAGTCAATGAAACTCTACCATATCTGGTTGATTAGATCAGCAGTTTGTCTTTTCTAACTGTACGATCGCTAGTATGAGTCAATGAAGCTCTACCATATCTGGTCGATTAGCAGTTTGTCTTTTCTAACTGTACGATCTCTAGTATGAGTCAATGAAGCTCTACCATATCTGGTTGATTAGCAGTTTGTCTTTTCTAACTGTACGATCGCTAGTATGAGTCAATGAAGCTCTACCATATCTGGTTGATTAGCAGTTTGCCTTTTCTAACTGTACGATCGCTAGTGTGAGTCAATGAAGCTCTACCATATCTGGTCGATTAGCAGTTTGTCTTTTCTAACTGTACGATCTCTAGTATGAGTCAATGAAGCTCTACCATATCTGGTTGATTAGCAGTTTGTCTTTTCTAACTGTACGATCGCTAGTATGAGTCAATGAAGCTCTACCATATCTGGTTGATTAGCAGTTTGTCTTTTCTAACTGTACGATCGCTAGTGTGAGTCAATGAAGCTCTACCATATCTGGTTGATTAGCAGTTTGTCTTTTCTAACTGTACGATCGCTAGTATGAGTCAATGAAGCTCTACCATATCTGGTTGATTAGCAGTTGGTCTTTTCTAGCTGTACGATCGCTAGTGTGAGTCAATGAAGCTCTACCATGTCTGGTTGATTAGCAGTTTGTCTTTTGTAACTGTACGATCGCTATTGTGAGTCAATGAAGCTCTACCATATCTGGTTGATTAGCAGTTTGTCTTTTCTAACTGTACGATCGCTAGTGTGCGTCAATGAAGCTCTACCATATCTGGTTGATTAGCAGTTTGTCTTTTCTAACTGTACGATCGCTAGTGTGAGTCAATGAAGCTCTACAATATCTAGTTGATTAGCAGTTTGTCTTTTCTAACTGTACGATCGCTAGTATGAGTCAATGAAGCTCTACCATATCTGGTTGATTAGCAGTTTGTCTTTTCTAACTGTACGATCGCTAGTATGAGTCAATGAAGCTCTACCATATCTGGTTGATTAGCAGTTTGTCTTTTCTAACTGTACGATCGCTAGTGTGAGTCAATGAATCTCTACAATATCTGGTTGATTAGCAGTTTGTCTTTTCTAACTGTACGATCGCTAGTATGAGTCAATGAAACTCTACCATATCTGGTTGATTAGCAGTTTGTCTTTTCTAACTGTACGATCGCTAGTGTGAGTCAATGAATCTCTACAATATCTGGTTGATTAGCAGTTTGTCTTTTCTAACTGTACGATCGCTAGTATGAGTCAATGAAGCTCTACCATATCTGGTTGAATAGCAGTTTGTCTTTTCTAACTATACGATCGCTAGTATGAGTCAACGAAGATCTACCATATCTGGTCGATTAGATCAGCAGTTTGTCTTTTCTAACTGTACGATCGCTAGTGTGAGTCAATGAAGCTCCACCATATCTGGTTGATTAGCAGTTTGTCTTTTCTAACTGTACGATCGCTAGTGTGAGTCAATGAAGCTCTACAATATCTGGTTGATTAGCAGTTTGCCTTTTCTAACTGTACGATCGCTAGTATGAGTCAATGAAGCTCTACCATATCTGGTTGATTAGCAGTTTGTCTTTTCTAACTGTACGATCGCTAGTATGAGTCAATGAAGCTCTACCATTTCTGGTTGATTAGCAGTTTGTCTTTTCTAACCGTACGATCGCTAGTGTGAGTCAATTGAGCTCTACCATATCTGGTTGATTAGCAGTTTGTCTTTTCTAACTGTACGATCGCTAGTATGAGTCAATGAAGCTCTACCATATCTGGTTGATCAGCAGTTTGTCTTTTCTAACTGTACGATCGCTAGTATGAGTCAATGAAGCTCTACCATATCTGGTTGATTAGCAGTTTGTCTTTCCTAACTGTACGATCGCTAGTGTGAGTCAATGAAGCTCTACAATATCTGGTTGATTAGCAGTTTGTCTTTTCTAACTGTACGATCGCTAGTATGAGTCAATGAAACTCTACCATATCTGGTTAAATTGGATCAGCAGTTTGTCTTTTCTAACTGTACGATCGCTAGTATGAGTCAATGAAGCTCTACCATATCTGGTCGATTAGCAGTTTGTCTTTTCTAACTGTACGATCTCTAGTATGAGTCAATGAAGCTCTACCATATCTGGTTGATTAGCAGTTTGTCTTTTCTAACTGTACGATCGCTAGTATGAGTCAATGAAGCTCTACCATATCTGGTTGATTAGCAGTTTGCCTTTTCTAACTGTACGATCGCTAGTGTGAGTCAATGAAGCTCGACAATATCTGGTTGATTAGCAGTTTGTCTTTTCTAACTGTACGATCGCTAGTGTGTGTCAATGAAGCTCTACAATATCTGGTTGATTAGCAGTTTGTCTTTTCTAACTGTACGATCGCTAGTATGAGTCAATGAAGCTCTACCATATCTGGTTGATTAGCAGTTTGTCTTTTCTAACTGTACGATCGCTAGTGTGAGTCAATGAAGCTTTACCATATCTGGTTGATTAGCAGTTTGTCTTTTCTAACTGTACGATCGCTAGTGTGAGTCAATGAAGCTCTACCATATCTGGTTGATTAGCAGTTTGTCTTTTCTAACTGTACGATCGCTAGCGTGAGTCAATGAAGCTCTACCATATCTGGTTGATTAGCAGTTTGTCTTTTCTAACTATACGATCGCTAGTATGAGTCAATGAAGCTCTACCATATCTGGTTGATTAGCAGTTTGCCTTTTCTAACTGTACGATCGCTAGTGTGAGTCAATGAAGCTCTACCATATCTGGTCGATTAGATCAGCAGTTTGTCTTTTCTAACTGTACGATCGCTAGTGTGAGTCAATGAAGCTCCACCATATCTGGCTGATTAGCAGTTTGTCTTTTCTAACTGTACGATCGCTAGTGTGAGTCAATGAAGCTCTACAATATCTGGTTGATTAGCAGTTTGCCCTTTCTAACTGTACGATCGCTAGTATGAGTCAATGAAGCTCTACCATATCTGGTTGATTAGCAGTTTGTCTTTTCTAACTGTACGATCGCTAGTGTGAGTCAATGAAGCTCTACCATATCTGGTTGATTAGCAGTTTGTCTTTTCTAACTGTACGATCGCTAGTGTGAGTCAATGTAGCTCTACCATGTCTGGTTGATTAGCAGTTTGTCTTTTCTAACTGTACAATCGCTAGCGTGAGTCAATGAAGCTCTACCATATCTGGTTGATTAGCAGTTTGTCTTTTCTAACTGTACGATCGCTAGTGTGAGTCAATGAAAATCTACCATATCTGGTTGATTAGCAGTTTGTCTTTTCTAACTGTACGATCGCTAGTATGAGTCAATGAAGCTCTACCATATCTGGTCGATTAGATCAGCAGTTTGTCTTTTCTAACTGTACGATCGCTAGTGTGAGTCAATGAAGCTCCACCATATCTGGTTGATTAGCAGTTTGTCTTTTCTAACTGTACGATCGCTAGTGTGAGTCAATGAAGCTCTACAATATCTGGTTGATTAGCAGTTTGCCTTTTCTAACTGTACGATCGCTAGTATGAGTCAATGAAGCTCTACCATATCTGGTTGATTAGCAGTTTGTCTTTTCTAACTGTACGATCGCTAGTATGAGTCAATGAAGCTCTACCATATCTGGTTGATTAGCAGTTTGTCTTTTCTAACCGTACGATCGCTAGTGTGAGTCAATTGAGCTCTACCATATCTGGTTGATTAGCAGTTTGTCTTTTCTAACTGTACGATCGCTAGTATGAGTCAATGAAGCTCTACCATATCTGGTTGATCAGCAGTTTGTCTTTTCTAACTGTACGATCGCTAGTATGAGTCAATGAAGCTCTACCATATCTGGTTGATTAGCAGTTTGTCTTTTCTAACTGTACGATCGCTAGTGTGAGTCAATGAAGCTCTACAATATCTGGTTGATTAGCAGTTTGTCTTTTCTAACTGTACGATCGCTAGTGTGAGTCAATGAAGCTCTACCATATCTGGTTGATTAGATCAGCAGTTTGTCTTTTCTAACTGTACGATCGCTAGTGTGAGTCAATGAAGCTCTACCATATCTGGTTGATTAGCAGTTTGTCTTTTCTAACTGTACGATCGCTAGTATGAGTCAATGAAGCTCTACCATATCTGGTTGATTAGCAGTTTGTCTTTTCTAACTGTACGATCGCTAGTGTGAATCAATGAATCTCTACCATATCTGGTTGATTAGCAGTTTGTCTTTTCTAACTGTTCGATCGCTAGTGTGAGTCAATGAAGCTCTACAATATCTGGTTGATTAGCAGTTTGTCTTTTCTAACTGTACGATCGCTAGTGTGTGTCAATGAAGCTCTACCATATCTGGTTGATTAGCAGTTTGTCTTTTCTAACTGTACGATCGCTAGTGTGAGTCAATGAATCTCTACCATATCTGGTTGATTAGCAGTTTGTCTTTTCTAACTGTACGATCGCTAGTGTGAGTCAATGAAGCTCTACCATATCTGGTTGATTAGCAGTTTGTCTTTTCTAACTGTACGATCGCTAGTGTGAGTCAATGAAGCTCTACCATATCTGGTTGATTAGCAGTTTGTCTTTTCTAACTGTACGATCGCTAGTGAGAGTCAATGAAGCTCTACCAATTCTGGTTGATTAGCAGTTTGTCTTTTCTAACTGTACGATCGCTAGTGTGAGTCAATGAAGCTGTACCATATCTGGTTGATTAGCAGTTTGTCTTTTCTAACTGTACGATGGCTAGTATGAGTCAATGAAGCTCTACCATATCTGGTTGATTAGCAGTTTGTCTTTTCTAACTGTACGATCGCTAGTGTGAGTCAATGAAGCTCTACCATATCTGGTTGATTAGCAGTTTGTCTTTTCTAACTTTACGATCGCTAGTGTGAGTCAATGAAGCTCTACGATATCTGGTTGAGTAGCAGTTTGTCTTTTCTAACTGTACGATCGCTAGTGTGAGTCAATGAAGCTCTACCATATCTGGTTGATTGGCAGTTTGTCTTTTCTAACTGTACGATCGCTAGTGTGAGTCAATGAAGCTCTACCATATCTGGTTGATTAGCAGTTTGTCTTTTCTAACTGTACGATCGCTAGTATGAGTCAATGAAGCTCTACCATATCTGGTTGATTAGCAGTTTGTCTTTTCTAACTGTACGATCGCTAGTGTGAGTCAATGAAGCTCTACCATATCTGGTTGATTAGCAGTTTGTCTTTTCTAACTGTACGATCGCTAGTATGAGTCAATGAAGCTCTACCATATCTGGTTGATTAGCAGTTTGTCTTTTCTAACTGTACGATCGCTAGTGTGAGTCAATGAAGCTCTACCATATCTGGTTGATTAGCAGTTTGTCTTTTCTAACTGTACGATCGCTAGTGTGAGTCAATGAAGCTCTACCATATCTGGTTGATTAGCAGTTTGTCTTTTCTAACTGTACGATCGCTAGTGTGAGTCAATGAAGCTCTACCATATCTGGTTGATTAGCAGTTTGTCTTTTCTAACTGTACGATCGCTAGTATGAGTCAATGAAGCTCTACCATATCTGGTTGATTAGCAGTTTGTCTTTTCTAACTGTACGATCGCTAGTGTGAGTCAATGAAGCTCTACCATATCAGGTTGATTAGCAGTTTGTCTTTTCTAACTGTACGATCGCTAGTGTGAGTCAATGAAGCTCTACCATATCTGGTTGATTAGCAGTTTGTCTTTTCTAACTGTACGATCACTAGTGTGAGTCAATGAAGCTCTACCATATCTGGTTGATTAGCAGTTTGTCTTTTCTAACTGTACGATCGCTAGTGTGAGTCAACGAACCTCTACCATATCTGGTTGATTAGCAGTTTGTCTTTTCTAACTGTACGATCGCTAGTGTGAGTCAATGAAGCTCTACCATATCTGGTTGATTAGCAGTTTGTCTTTTCTAACTGTACGATCGCTAGTGTGAGTCAATGAAGCTCTACCATATCTGGTTGATTAGCAGTTTGTCTTTTCTAACTGTACGATCGCTAGTGTGAGTCAACGAACCTCTACCATATCTGGTTGATTAGCAGTTTGTCTTTTCTAATTGTACGATCGCTAGTATGAGTCAATGAAGCTCTACCATATCTGGTTGATTAGCAGTTTGTCTTTTCTAACTGTACGATCGCTAGTGTGAGTCAATGAAGCTCTACCATATCTGGTTGATTAGCAGTTTGTCTTTTCTAACTGTACGATCGCTAGTGTGAGTCAATGAATCTCTACCATATCTGGTTGATTAGCAGTTTGTCTTTTCTAACTGTACGATCGCTAGTGTGAGTCAATGAAGCTCTACCATATCTGGTTGATTAGCAGTTTGTCTTTTCTAACTGTACGATCGCTAGTGTGAGTCAATGAAGCTCTACCATATCTGGTTGATTAGCAGTTTGTCTTTTCTAACTGTACGATCGCTGTTGTGAGTCAATGAAGCTCTACCATATCTGGTCGATTAGATCAGCAGTTTGTCTTTTCTAACTGTACGATCGCTAGTGTGAGTCAATGAAGCTCTACCATATCTGGTTGATTAGATCAGCAGTTTGTCTTTTCTAACTGTACGATCGCTAGTATGAGTCAATGAAGCTCTACCATATCTGGTTGATTAGATCAGCAGTTTGTCTTTTCTAACTGTACGATCGCTAGTATGAGTCAATGAAGCTCTACCATATCTGGTCGATTAGCAGTTTGTCTTTTCTAACTGTACGATCGCTAGTATGAGTCAATGAAGCTCTACCATATCTGGTTGATTAGCAGTTTGTCTTTTCTAACTGTACGATCGCTAGTATGAGGCAATGAAGCTCTACCATATCTGGTTGATTAGCAGTTTGCCTTTTCTAACTGTACGATCGCTAGTGTGAGTCAATGAAGCTCGACAATATCTGGTTGATTAGCAGTTTGTCTTTTCTAACTGTACGATCGCTAGTGTGAGTCAATGAAGCTCTACAATATCTGGTTGATTAGCAGTTTGTCTTTTCTAACTGTACGATCGCTAGTATGAGTCAATGAAGCTCTACCATATATGGTTGATTAGCAGTTTGCCTTTTCTAACTGTACGATCGCTAGTGTGAGTCAATGAAGCTCGACAATATCTGGTTGATTAGCAGTTTGTCTTTTCTAACTGTACGATCGCTAGTGTGAGTCAATGAAGCTCTACAATATCTTGTAGATTAGCAGTTTGTCTTTTCTAACTGTACGATCGCTAGTATGAGTCAATGAAGCTCTACCATATCTGGTTGATTAGCAGTTTGTCTTTTCTAACTGTACGATCGCTAGTATGAGTCAATGAAGCTCTACCATATCTGGTTGATTAGCAGTTTGCATTTTCTAACTGTACGATCACTAGTGTGAGTCAATGAAGCTCTACAATATCTGGTTGATTAGCAGTTTGTCTTTTCTAACTGTACGATTGCTAGTATGAGTCAATGAAGCTCTACCATATCTGGTTGATTAGCAGTTTGTCTTTTCTAACTGTACGATCGCTAGTATGAGTCAATGAAGCTCTACCATATCTGGTCGATTAGCAGTTTGTCTTTTCTAACTGTACGATCTCTAGTATGAGTCAATGAAGCTCTACCATATCTGGTTGATTAGCAGTTTGTCTTTTCTAACTGTACGATCGCTAGTATGAGTCAATGAAGCTCTACCATATCTGGTCGATTAGCAGTTTGTCTTTTCTAACTGTACGATCTCTAGTATGAGTCAATGAAGCTCTACCATATCTGGTTGATTAGCAGTTTGTCTTTTCTAACTGTACGATCGCTAGTGTGAGTCAATGAAGCTTTACCATATCTGGTTGATTAGCAGTTTGTCTTTTCTAACTGTACGATCGCTAGTGTGAGTCAATTAAGCTCTACCATATCTGGTTGATTAGCAGTTTGTCTTTTCTAACTGTACGATCGCTAGCGTGAGTCAATGAAGCTCTACCATATCTGGTTGATTAGCAGTTTGTCTTTTCTAACTATACGATCGCTAGTATGAGTCAATGAAGCTCTACCACATCTGGTTGATTAGCAGTTTGCCTTTTCTAACTGTACGATCGCTAGTGTGAGTCAATGAAGCTCTACCATATCTGGTCGATTAGATCAGCAGTTTGTCTTTTCTAACTGTACGATCGCTAGTGTGAGTCAATGAAGCTCCACCATATCTGGCTGATTAGCAGTTTGTCTTTTCTAACTGTACGATCGCTTGTGTGAGTCAATGAAGCTCTACAATATCTGGTTGATTAGCAGTTTGCCCTTTCTAACTGTACGATCGCTAGTATGAGTCAATGAAGCTCTACCATATCTGGTTGATTAGCAGTTTGTCTTTTCTAACTGTACGATCGCTAGTGTGAGTCAATGAAGCTCTACCATATCTGGTTGATTAGCAGTTTGTCTTTTCTAACTGTACGATCGCTAGTGTGAGTCAATGAAGCTCTACCATGTCTGGTTGATTAGCAGTTTGTCTTTTCTAACTGTACAATCGCTAGCGTGAGTCAATGAAGCTCTACCATATCTGGTTGATTAGCAGTTTGTCTTTTCTAACTGTACGATCGCTAGTGTGAGTCAATGAAAATCTACCATATCTGGTTGATTAGCAGTTTGTCTTTTCTAACTGTACGATCGCTAGTATGAGTCAATGAAGCTCTACCATATCTGGTCGATTAGATCAGCAGTTTGTCTTTTCTAACTGTACGATCGCTAGTGTGAGTCAATGAAGCTCCACCATATCTGGTTGATTAGCAGTTTGTCTTTTCTAACTGTACGATCGCTAGTGTGAGTCAATGAAGCTCTACAATATCTGGTTGATTAGCAGTTTGCCTTTTCTAACTGTACGATCGCTAGTATGAGTCAATGAAGCTCTACCATATCTGGTTGATTAGCAGTTTGTCTTTTCTAACTCTACGATCGCTAGTATGAGTCAATGAAGCTCTACCATATCTGGTTGATTAGCAGTTTGTCTTTTCTAACCGTACGATCGCTAGTGTGAGTCAATTGAGCTCTACCATATCTGGTTGATTAGCAGTTTGTCTTTTCTAACTGTACGATCGCTAGTATGAGTCAATGAAGCTCTACCATATCTGGTTGATCAGCAGTTTGTCTTTTCTAACTGTACGATCGCTAGTATGAGTCAATGAAGCTCTACCATATCTGGTTGATTAGCAGTTTGTCTTTTCTAACTGTACGATCGCTAGTGTGAGTCAATGAAGCTCTACAATATCTGGTTGATTAGCAGTTCGTCTTTTCTAACTGTACGATCGCTAGTGTGAGTCAATGAAGCTCTACCATATCTGGTTGATTAGATCAGCAGTTTGTCTTTTCTAACTGTACGATCGCTAGTGTGAGTCAATGAAGCTCTACCATATCTGGTTGATTAGCAGTTTGTCTTTTCTAACTGTACGATCGCTAGTATGAGTCAATGAAGCTCTACCATATCTGGTTGATTAGCAGTTTGTCTTTTCTAACTGTACGATCGCTAGTGTGAATCAATGAATCTCTACCATATCTGGTTGATTAGCAGTTTGTCTTTTCTAACTGTACGATCGCTAGTGTGAGTCAATGAAGCTCTACAATATCTGGTTGATTAGCAGTTTGTCTTTTCTAACTGTACGATCGCTAGTGTGAGTCAATGAAGCTCTACCATATCTGGTTGATTAGCAGTTTGTCTTTTCTAACTGTACGATCGCTAGTGTGAGTCAATGAAGCTCTACCATATCTGGTTGATTAGCAGTTTGTCTTTTCTAACTGTACGATCGCTAGTGTGAGTCAATGAAGCTCTACCATATCTGGTTGATTAGCAGTTTGTCTTTTCTAACTGTACGATCGCTAGTGTGAGTCAATGAAGCTCTACCATATCTGGTTGATTAGCAGTTTGTCTTTTCTAACTGTACGATCGCTAGTGAGAGTCAATGAAGCTCTACCAATTCTGGTTGATTAGCAGTTTGTCTTTTCTAACTGTACGATCGCTAGTGTGAGTCAATGAAGCTCTACCATATCTGGTTGATTAGCAGTTTGTCTTTTCTAACTTTACGATCGCTAGTGTGAGTCAATGAAGCTCTACCATATCTGGTTGAGTAGCAGTTTGTCTTTTCTAACTGTACGATCGCTAGTGTGAGTCAATGAAGCTCTACCATATCTGGTTGATTGGCAGTTTGTCTTTTCTAACTGTACGATCGCTAGTGTGAGTCAATGAAGCTCTACCATATCTGGTTGATTAGCAGTTTGTCTTTTCTAACTGTACGATCGCTAGTGTGAGTCAATGAAGCTCTACCATATCTGGTTGATTAGCAGTTTGTCTTTTCTAACTGTACGATCGCTAGTGTGAGTCAATGAAGCTCTACCATATCTGGTTGATTAGCAGTTTGTCTTTTCTAACTGTACGATCGCTAGTATGAGTCAATGAAGCTCTACCATATCTGGTTGATTAGCAGTTTGTCTTTTCTAACTGTATGATCGCTAGTGTGAGTCAATGAAGCTCTACCATATCAGGTTGATTAGCAGTTTGTCTTTTCTAACTGTACGATCGCTAGTGTGAGTCAATGAAGCTCTACCATATCTGGTTGATTAGCAGTTTGTCTTTTCTAACTGTACGATCGCTAGTGTGAGTCAATGAAGCTCTACCATATCTGGTTGATTAGCAGTTTGTCTTTTCTAACTGTACGATCGCTAGTATGAGTCAATGAAGCTCTACCATATCTGGTTGATTAGCAGTTTGCCTTTTCTAACTGTACGATCGCTAGTGTGAGTCAATGAAGCTCTACCATATCTGGTTGATTAGCAGTTTGTCTTTTCTAACTGTACGATCGCTAGTGTGAGTCAATGAAGCTCTACCATATCTGGTTGATTAGCAGTTTGTCTTTTCTAACTGTACGATCGCTAGTATGAGTCAATGAAGCTCTACAATATCTGGTTGATTAGCAGTTTGTCTTTTCTAACTGTACGATCGCTAGTATGAGTCAATGAAGCTCTACCATATCTGGTCGATTAGCAGTTTGTCTTTTCTAACTGTACGATCTCTAGTATGAGTCAATGAAGCTCTACCATATCTGGTTGATTAGCAGTTTGTCTTTTCTAACTGTACGATCGCTAGTGTGAGTCAATGAAGCTTTACCATATCTGGTTGATTAGCAGTTTGTCTTTTCTAACTGTACGATCGCTAGTGTGAGTCAATGAAGCTCTACCATATCTGGTTGATTAGCAGTTTGTCTTTTCTAACTGTACGATCGCTAGCGTGAGTCAATGAAGCTCTACCATATCTGGTTGATTAGCAGTTTGTCTTTTCTAACTATACGATCGCTAGTATGAGTCAATGAAGCTCTACCACATCTGGTTGATTAGCAGTTTGCCTTTTCTAACTGTACGATCGCTAGTGTGAGTCAATGAAGCTCTACCATATCTGGTCGATTAGATCAGCAGTTTGTCTTTTCTAACTGTACGATCGCTAGTGTGAGTCAATGAAGCTCCACCATATCTGGCTGATTAGCAGTTTGTCTTTTCTAACTGTACGATCGCTTGTGTGAGTCAATGAAGCTCTACAATATCTGGTTGATTAGCAGTTTGCCCTTTCTAACTGTACGATCGCTAGTATGAGTCAATGAAGCTCAACCATATCTGGTTGATTAGCAGTTTGTCTTTTCTAACTGTACGATCGCTAGTGTGAGTCAATGAAGCTCTACCATATCTGGTTGATTAGCAGTTTGTCTTTTCTTACTGTAGGATCGCTAGTGTGAGTCAATGAAGCTCTACCATGTCTGGTTGATTAGCAGTTTGTCTTTTCTAACTGTACAATCGCTAGCGTGAGTCAATGAAGCTCTACCATATCTGGTTGATTAGCAGTTTGTCTTTTCTAACTGTACGATCGCTAGTGTGAGTCAATGAAAATCTACCATATCTGGTTGATTAGCAGTTTGTCTTTTCTAACTGTACGATCGCTAGTATGAGTCAATGAAGCTCTACCATATCTGGTCGATTAGATCAGCAGTTTGTCTTTTCTAACTGTACGATCGCTAGTGTGAGTCAATGAAGCTCCACCATATCTGGTTGATTAGCAGTTTGTCTTTTCTAACTGTACGATCGCTAGTGTGAGTCAATGAAGCTCTACAATATCTGGTTGATTAGCAGTTTGCCTTTTCTAACTGTACGATCGCTAGTATGAGTCAATGAAGCTCTACCATATCTGGTTGATTAGCAGTTTGTCTTTTCTAACTCTACGATCGCTAGTATGAGTCAATGAAGCTCTACCATATCTGGTTGATTAGCAGTTTGTCTTTTCTAACCGTACGATCGCTAGTGTGAGTCAATTGAGCTCTACCATATCTGGTTGATTAGCAGTTTGTCTTTTCTAACTGTACGATCGCTAGTATGAGTCAATGAAGCTCTACCATATCTGGTTGATCAGCAGTTTGTCTTTTCTAACTGTACGATCGCTAGTATGAGTCAATGAAGCTCTACCATATCTGGTTGATTAGCAGTTTGTCTTTTCTAACTGTACGATCGCTAGTGTGAGTCAATGAAGCTCTACAATATCTGGTTGATTAGCAGTTCGTCTTTTCTAACTGTACGATCGCTAGTGTGAGTCAATGAAGCTCTACCATATCTGGTTGATTAGATCAGCAGTTTGTCTTTTCTAACTGTACGATCGCTAGTGTGAGTCAATGAAGCTCTACCATATCTGGTTGATTAGCAGTTTGTCTTTTCTAACTGTACGATCGCTAGTATGAGTCAATGAAGCTCTACCATATCTGGTTGATTAGCAGTTTGTCTTTTCTAACTGTACGATCGCTAGTGTGAATCAATGAATCTCTACCATATCTGGTTGATTAGCAGTTTGTCTTTTCTAACTGTACGATCGCTAGTGTGAGTCAATGAAGCTCTACAATATCTGGTTGATTAGCAGTTTGTCTTTTCTAACTGTACGATCGCTAGTGTGAGTCAATGAAGCTCTACCATATCTGGTTGATTAGCAGTTTGTCTTTTCTAACTGTACGATCGCTAGTGTGAGTCAATGAAGCTCTACCATATCTGGTTGATTAGCAGTTTGTCTTTTCTAACTGTACGATCGCTAGTGTGAGTCAATGAAGCTCTACCATATCTGGTTGATTAGCAGTTTGTCTTTTCTAACTGTACGATCGCTAGTGTGAGTCAATGAAGCTCTACCATATCTGGTTGATTAGCAGTTTGTCTTTTCTAACTGTACGATCGCTAGTGTGAGTCAATGAAGCTCTACAATATCTTGTAGATTAGCAGTTTGTCTTTTCTAACTGTACGATCGCTAGTATGAGTCAATGAAGCTCTACCATATCTGGTTGATTAGCAGTTTGTCTTTTCTAACTGTACGATCGCTAGTATGAGTCAATGAAGCTCTACCATATCTGGTTGATTAGCAGTTTGCATTTTCTAACTGTACGATCGCTAGTGTGAGTCAATGAAGCTCTACAATATCTGGTTGATTAGCAGTTTGTCTTTTCTAACTGTACGATCGCTAGTATGAGTCAATGAAGCTCTACCATATCTGGTTGATTAGCAGTTTGTCTTTTCTAACTGTACGATCGCTAGTATGAGTCAATGAAGCTCTACCATATCTGGTCGATTAGCAGTTTGTCTTTTCTAACTGTACGATCTCTAGTATGAGTCAATGAAGCTCTACCATATCTGGTTGATTAGCAGTTTGTCTTTTCTAACTGTACGATCGCTAGTATGAGTCAATGAAGCTCTACCATATCTGGTCGATTAGCAGTTTGTCTTTTCTAACTGTACGATCTCTAGTATGAGTCAATGAAGCTCTACCATATCTGGTTGATTAGCAGTTTGTCTTTTCTAACTGTACGATCGCTAGTGTGAGTCAATGAAGCTTTACCATATCTGGTTGATTAGCAGTTTGTCTTTTCTAACTGTACGATCGCTAGTGTGAGTCAATGAAGCTCTACCATATCTGGTTGATTAGCAGTTTGTCTTTTCTAACTGTACGATCGCTAGCGTGAGTCAATGAAGCTCTACCATATCTGGTTGATTAGCAGTTTGTCTTTTCTAACTATACGATCGCTAGTATGAGTCAATGAAGCTCTACCACATCTGGTTGATTAGCAGTTTGCCTTTTCTAACTGTACGATCGCTAGTGTGAGTCAATGAAGCTCTACCATATCTGGTCGATTAGATCAGCAGTTTGTCTTTTCTAACTGTACGATCGCTAGTGTGAGTCAATGAAGCTCCACCATATCTGGCTGATTAGCAGTTTGTCTTTTCTAACTGTACGATCGCTTGTGTGAGTCAATGAAGCTCTACAATATCTGGTTGATTAGCAGTTTGCCCTTTCTAACTGTACGATCGCTAGTATGAGTCAATGAAGCTCTACCATATCTGGTTGATTAGCAGTTTGTCTTTTCTAACTGTACGATCGCTAGTGTGAGTCAATGAAGCTCTACCATATCTGGTTGATTAGCAGTTTGTCTTTTCTAACTGTACGATCGCTAGTGTGAGTCAATGAAGCTCTACCATGTCTGGTTGATTAGCAGTTTGTCTTTTCTAACTGTACAATCGCTAGCGTGAGTCAATGAAGCTCTACCATATCTGGTTGATTAGCAGTTTGTCTTTTCTAACTGTACGATCGCTAGTGTGAGTCAATGAAAATCTACCATATCTGGTTGATTAGCAGTTTGTCTTTTCTAACTGTACGATCGCTAGTATGAGTCAATGAAGCTCTACCATATCTGGTCGATTAGATCAGCAGTTTGTCTTTTCTAACTGTACGATCGCTAGTGTGAGTCAATGAAGCTCCACCATATCTGGTTGATTAGCAGTTTGTCTTTTCTAACTGTACGATCGCTAGTGTGAGTCAATGAAGCTCTACAATATCTGGTTGATTAGCAGTTTGCCTTTTCTAACTGTACGATCGCTAGTATGAGTCAATGAAGCTCTACCATATCTGGTTGATTAGCAGTTTGTCTTTTCTAACTCTACGATCGCTAGTATGAGTCAATGAAGCTCTACCATATCTGGTTGATTAGCAGTTTGTCTTTTCTAACCGTACGATCGCTAGTGTGAGTCAATTGAGCTCTACCATATCTGGTTGATTAGCAGTTTGTCTTTTCTAACTGTACGATCGCTAGTATGAGTCAATGAAGCTCTACCATATCTGGTTGATCAGCAGTTTGTCTTTTCTAACTGTACGATCGCTAGTATGAGTCAATGAAGCTCTACCATATCTGGTTGATTAGCAGTTTGTCTTTTCTAACTGTACGATCGCTAGTGTGAGTCAATGAAGCTCTACAATATCTGGTTGATTAGCAGTTCGTCTTTTCTAACTGTACGATCGCTAGTGTGAGTCAATGAAGCTCTACCATATCTGGTTGATTAGATCAGCAGTTTGTCTTTTCTAACTGTACGATCGCTAGTGTGAGTCAATGAAGCTCTACCATATCTGGTTGATTAGCAGTTTGTCTTTTCTAACTGTACGATCGCTAGTATGAGTCAATGAAGCTCTACCATATCTGGTTGATTAGCAGTTTGTCTTTTCTAACTGTACGATCGCTAGTGTGAATCAATGAATCTCTACCATATCTGGTTGATTAGCAGTTTGTCTTTTCTAACTGTACGATCGCTAGTGTGAGTCAATGAAGCTCTACAATATCTGGTTGATTAGCAGTTTGTCTTTTCTAACTGTACGATCGCTAGTGTGAGTCAATGAAGCTCTACCATATCTGGTTGATTAGCAGTTTGTCTTTTCTAACTGTACGATCGCTAGTGTGAGTCAATGAAGCTCTACCATATCTGGTTGATTAGCAGTTTGTCTTTTCTAACTGTACGATCGCTAGTGTGAGTCAATGAAGCTCTACCATATCTGGTTGATTAGCAGTTTGTCTTTTCTAACTGTACGATCGCTAGTGTGAGTCAATGAAGCTCTACCATATCTGGTTGATTAGCAGTTTGTCTTTTCTAACTGTACGATCGCTAGTGAGAGTCAATGAAGCTCTACCAATTCTGGTTGATTAGCAGTTTGTCTTTTCTAACTGTACGATCGCTAGTGTGAGTCAATGAAGCTCTACCATATCTGGTTGATTAGCAGTTTGTCTTTTCTAACTTTACGATCGCTAGTGTGAGTCAATGAAGCTCTACCATATCTGGTTGAGTAGCAGTTTGTCTTTTCTAACTGTACGATCGCTAGTGTGAGTCAATGAAGCTCTACCATATCTGGTTGATTGGCAGTTTGTCTTTTCTAACTGTACGATCGCTAGTGTGAGTCAATGAAGCTCTACCATATCTGGTTGATTAGCAGTTTGTCTTTTCTAACTGTACGATCGCTAGTGTGAGTCAATGAAGCTCTACCATATCTGGTTGATTAGCAGTATGTCTTTTCTAACTGTACGATCGCTAGTGTGAGTCAATGAAGCTCTACCATATCTGGTTGATTAGCAGTTTGTCTTTTCTAACTGTACGATCGCTAGTATGAGTCAATGAAGCTCTACCATATCTGGTTGATTAGCAGTTTGTCTTTTCTAACTGTATGATCGCTAGTGTGAGTCAATGAAGCTCTACCATATCAGGTTGATTAGCAGTTTGTCTTTTCTAACTGTACGATCGCTAGTGTGAGTCAATGAAGCTCTACCATATCTGGTTGATTAGCAGTTTGTCTTTTCTAACTGTACGATCGCTAGTGTGAGTCAATGAAGCTCTACCATATCTGGTTGATTAGCAGTTTGTCTTTTCTAACTGTACGATCGCTAGTGTGAGTCAACGAACCTCTACCATATCTGGTTGATTAGCAGTTTGTCTTTTCTAACTGTACGATCGCTAGTGTGAGTCAATGAAGCTCTACCATATCTGGTTGATTAGCAGTTTGTCTTTTCTAACTGTACGATCGCTAGTGTGAGTAAATGAAGCTCTACCATATCTGGTTGATTAGCAGTTTGTCTTTTCTAACTGTACGATCGCTAGTGTGAGTCAACGAACCTCTACCATATCTGGTTGATTAGCAGTTTGTCTTTTCTAACTGTACGATCGCTAGTATGAGTCAATGAAGCTCTACCATATCTGGTTGATTAGCAGTTTGTCTTTTCTAACTGTACGATCGCTAGTGTGAGTCAATGAAGCTCTACCATATCTGGTTGATTAGCAGTTTGTCTTTTCTAACTGTACGATCGCTAGTGTGAGTCAATGAAGCTCTACCATATCTGGTTGATTAGCAGTTTGTCTTTTCTAACTGTACGATCGCTAGTGTGAGTCAATGAAGCTCTACCATATCTGGTTGATTAGCAGTTTGTCTTTTCTAACTGTACGATCGCTAGTGTGAGTCAATGAAGCTCTACCATATCTGGTTGATTAGCAGTTTGTCTTTTCTAACTGTACGATCGCTGTTGTGAGTCAATGAAGCTCTACCATATCTGGTCGATTAGATCAGCAGTTTGTCTTTTCTAACTGTACGATCGCTAGTGTGAGTCAATGAAGCTCTACCATATCTGGTTGATTAGATCAGCAGTTTGTCTTTTCTAACTGTACGATCGCTAGTATGAGTCAATGAAGCTCTACCATATCTGGTTGATTAGATCATCAGTTTGTCTTTTCTAACTGTACGATCGCTAGTATGAGTCAATGAAGCTCTACCATATCTGGTCGATTAGCAGTTTGTCTTTTCTAACTGTACGATCGCTAGTATGAGTCAATGAAGCTCTACCATATCTGGTTGATTAGCAGTTTGTCTTTTCTAACTGTACGATCGCTAGTATGAGGCAATGAAGCTCTACCATATCTGGTTGATTAGCAGTTTGCCTTTTCTAACTGTACGATCGCTAGTGTGAGTCAATGAAGCTCGACAATATCTGGTTGATTAGCAGTTTGTCTTTTCTAACTGTACGATCGCTAGTGTGAGTCAATGAAGCTTTACCATATCTGGTTGATTAGCAGTTTGTCTTTTCTAACTGTACGATCGCTAGTGTGAGTCAATGAAGCTCTACCACATCTGGTTGATTAGCAGTTTGCCTTTTCTAACTGTACGATCGCTAGTATGAGTCAATGAAGCTCTACCATATCTGGTTGATTAGCAGTTTGTCTTTTCTAACTATACGATCGCTAGTATGAGTCAATGAAGCTCTACCACATCTGGTTGATTAGCAGTTTGCCTTTTCTAACTGTACGATCGCTAGTGTGAGTCAATGAAGCTCTACCATATCTGGTCGATTAGATCAGCAGTTTGTCTTTTCTAACTGTACGATCGCTAGTGTGAGTCAATGAAGCTCCACCATATCTGGCTGATTAGCAGTTTGTCTTTTCTAACTGTACGATCGCTTGTGTGAGTCAATGAAGCTCTACAATATCTGGTTGATTAGCAGTTTGCCCTTTCTAACTGTACGATCGCTAGTATGAGTCAATGAAGCTCTACCATATCTGGTTGTTTAGCAGTTTGTCTTTTCTAACTGTACGATCGCTAGTGTGAGTCAATGAAGCTCTACCATATCTGGTTGATTAGCAGTTTGTCTTTTCTAACTGTACGATCGCTAGTGTGAGTCAATGAAGCTCTACCATGTCTGGTTGATTAGCAGTTTGTCTTTTCTAACTGTACAATCGCTAGCGTGAGTCAATGAAGCTCTACCATATCTGGTTGATTAGCAGTTTGTCTTTTCTAACTGTACGATCGCTAGTGTGAGTCAATGAAAATCTACCATATCTGGTTGATTAGCAGTTTGTCTTTTCTAACTGTACGATCGCTAGTATGAGTCAATGAAGCTCTACCATATCTGGTCGATTAGATCAGCAGTTTGTCTTTTCTAACTGTACGATCGCTAGTGTGAGTCAATGAAGCTCCACCATATCTGGTTGATTAGCAGTTTGTCTTTTCTAACTGTACGATCGCTAGTGTGAGTCAATGAAGCTCTACAATATCTGGTTGATTAGCAGTTTGCCTTTTCTAACTGTACGATCGCTAGTATGAGTCAATGAAGCTCTACCATATCTGGTTGATTAGCAGTTTGTCTTTTCTAACTCTACGATCGCTAGTATGAGTCAATGAAGCTCTACCATATCTGGTTGATTAGCAGTTTGTCTTTTCTAACCGTACGATCGCTAGTGTGAGTCAATTGAGCTCTACCATATCTGGTTGATTAGCAGTTTGTCTTTTCTAACTGTACGATCGCTAGTATGAGTCAATGAAGCTCTACCATATCTGGTTGATCAGCAGTTTGTCTTTTCTAACTGTACGATCGCTAGTATGAGTCAATGAAGCTCTACCATATCTGGTTGATTAGCAGTTTGTCTTTTCTAACTGTACGATCGCTAGTGTGAGTCAATGAAGCTCTACAATATCTGGTTGATTAGCAGTTCGTCTTCTCTAACTGTACGATCGCTAGTGTGAGTCAATGAAGCTCTACCATATCTGGTTGATTAGATCAGCAGTTTGTCTTTTCTAACTGTACGATCGCTAGTGTGAGTCAATGAAGCTCTACCATATCTGGTTGATTAGCAGTTTGTCTTTTCTAACTGTACGATCGCTAGTATGAGTCAATGAAGCTCTACCATATCTGGTTGATTAGCAGTTTGTCTTTTCTAACTGTACGATCGCTAGTGTGAATCAATGAATCTCTACCATATCTGGTTGATTAGCAGTTTGTCTTTTCTAACTGTACGATCGCTAGTGTGAGTCAATGAAGCTCTACAATATCTGGTTGATTAGCAGTTTGTCTTTTCTAACTGTACGATCGCTAGTGTGAGTCAATGAAGCTCTACCATATCTGGTTGATTAGCAGTTTGTCTTTTCTAACTGTACGATCGCTAGTGTGAGTCAATGAAGCTCTACCATATCTGGTTGATTAGCAGTTTGTCTTTTCTAACTGTACGATCGCTAGTGTGAGTCAATGAAGCTCTACCATATCTGGTTGATTAGCAGTTTGTCTTTTCTAACTGTACGATCGCTAGTGTGAGTCAATGAAGCTCTACCATATCTGGTTGATTAGCAGTTTGTCTTTTCTAACTGTACGATCGCTAGTGAGAGTCAATGAAGCTCTACCAATTCTGGTTGATTAGCAGTTTGTCTTTTCTAACTGTACGATCGCTAGTGTGAGTCAATGAAGCTCTACCATATCTGGTTGATTAGCAGTTTGTCTTTTCTAACTTTACGATCGCTAGTGTGAGTCAATGAAGCTCTACCATATCTGGTTGAGTAGCAGTTTGTCTTTTCTAACTGTACGATCGCTAGTGTGAGTCAATGAAGCTCTACCATATCTGGTTGATTGGCAGTTTGTCTTTTCTAACTGTACGATCGCTAGTGTGAGTCAATGAAGCTCTACCATATCTGGTTGATTAGCAGTTTGTCTTTTCTAACTGTACGATCGCTAGTGTGAGTCAATGAAGCTCTACCATATCTGGTTGATTAGCAGTTTGTCTTTTCTAACTGTACGATCGCTAGTGTGAGTCAATGAAGCTCTACCATATCTGGTTGATTAGCAGTTTGTCTTTTCTAACTGTACGATCGCTAGTATGAGTCAATGAAGCTCTACCATATCTGGTTGATTAGCAGTTTGTCTTTTCTAACTGTATGATCGCTAGTGTGAGTCAATGAAGCTCTACCATATCAGGTTGATTAGCAGTTTGTCTTTTCTAACTGTACGATCGCTAGTGTGAGTCAATGAAGCTCTACCATATCTGGTTGATTAGCAGTTTGTCTTTTCTAACTGTACGATCGCTAGTGTGAGTCAATGAAGCTCTACCATATCTGGTTGATTAGCAGTTTGTCTTTTCTAACTGTACGATCGCTAGTGTGAGTCAACGAACCTCTACCATATCTGGTTGATTAGCAGTTTGTCTTTTCTAACTGTACGATCGCTAGTGTGAGTCAATGAAGCTCTACCATATCTGGTTGATTAGCAGTTTGTCTTTTCTAACTGTACGATCGCTAGTGTGAGTAAATGAAGCTCTACCATATCTGGTTGATTAGCAGTTTGTCTTTTCTAACTGTACGATCGCTAGTGTGAGTCAACGAACCTCTACCATATCTGGTTGATTAGCAGTTTGTCTTTTCTAACTGTACGATCGCTAGTATGAGTCAATGAAGCTCTACCATATCTGGTTGATTAGCAGTTTGTCTTTTCTAACTGTACGATCGCTAGTGTGAGTCAATGAAGCTCTACCATATCTGGTTGATTAGCAGTTTGTCTTTTCTAACTGTACGATCGCTAGTGTGAGTCAATGAAGCTCTACCATATCTGGTTGATTAGCAGTTTGTCTTTTCTAACTGTACGATCGCTAGTGTGAGTCAATGAAGCTCTACCATATCTGGTTGATTAGCAGTTTGTCTTTTCTAACTGTACGATCGCTAGTGTGAGTCAATGAAGCTCTACCATATCTGGTTGATTAGCAGTTTGTCTTTTCTAACTGTACGATCGCTGTTGTGAGTCAATGAAGCTCTACCATATCTGGTCGATTAGATCAGCAGTTTGTCTTTTCTAACTGTACGATCGCTAGTGTGAGTCAATGAAGCTCTACCATATCTGGTTGATTAGATCAGCAGTTTGTCTTTTCTAACTGTACGATCGCTAGTATGAGTCAATGAAGCTCTACCATATCTGGTTGATTAGATCAGCAGTTTGTCTTTTCTAACTGTACGATCGCTAGTATGAGTCAATGAAGCTCTACCATATCTGGTCGATTAGCAGTTTGTCTTTTCTAACTGTACGATCGCTAGTATGAGTCAATGAAGCTCTACCATATCTGGTTGATTAGCAGTTTGTCTTTTCTAACTGTACGATCGCTAGTATGAGGCAATGAAGCTCTACCATATCTGGTTGATTAGCAGTTTGCCTTTTCTAACTGTACGATCGCTAGTGTGAGTCAATGAAGCTCGACAATATCTGGTTGATTAGCAGTTTGTCTTTTCTAACTGTACGATCGCTAGTGTGAGTCAATGAAGCTCTACAATATCTGGTTGATTAGCAGTTTGTCTTTTCTAACTGTACGATCGCTAGTATGAGTCAATGAAGCTCTACCATATCTGGTTGATTAGCAGTTTGTCTTTTCTAACTGTACGATCGCTAGTGTGAGTCAATGAAGCTCTACCATATCTGGTTGATTAGCAGTTTGTCTTTTCTAACTGTACGATCGCTAGTGTGCGTCAATGAAGCTCTACCATATCTGGTTGATTAGCAGTTTGTCTTTTCTAACTGTACGATCGCTAGCGTGAGTCAATGAAGCTCTACCATATCTGGTTGATTAGCAGTTTGTCTTTTCTAACTATACGATCGCTAGTATGAGTCAATGAAGCTCTACCATATCTGGTTGATTAGCAGTTTGCCTTTTCTAACTGTACGATCGCTAGTGTGAGTCAATGAAGCTCTACCATATCTGGTCGATTAGATCAGCAGTTTGTCTTTTCTAACTGTACGATCGCTAGTGTGAGTCAATGAAGCTCCACCATATCTGGTTGATTAGCAGTTTTTCTTTTCTAACAGTACGATCGCTAGTGTGAGTCAATGAAGCTCTACAATATCTGGTTGATTAGCAGTTTGCCTTTTCTAACTGTACGATCGCTAGTATCAGTCAATGAAGCTCTACCATATCTGGTTGATTAGCAGTTTGTCTTTTCTAACTGTACGATCGCTAGTGTGAGTCAATGAAGCTCTACCATATCTGGTCGATTAGATCAGCAGTTTGTCTTTTCTAACTGTACGATCGCTAGTGTGAGTCAATGAACCTCCACCATATCTGGTTGATTAGCAGTTTGTCTTTTCTAACTGTACGATCGCTAGTGTGAGTCAATGAAGCTCTACAATATCTGGTTGATTAGCAGTTTGCCTTTTCTAACTGTACGATCGCTTGTATGAGTCAATGAAGCTCTACCATATCTGGTTGATTAGCAGTTTGTCTTTTCTAACTGTACGATCGCTAGTGTGAGTCAATGAAGCTCTACCATATCTGGTTGATTAGCAGTTTGTCTTTTCTAACTGTACGATCGCTAGTGTGAGTCAATGAAGCTCTACCATGTCTGGTTGATTAGCAGTTTGTCTTTTCTAACTGTACGATCGCTAGCGTGAGTCAATGAAGCTCTACCATATCTGGTTGATTAGCAGTTTGTCTTTTCTAACTGTACGATCGCTAGTGTGAGTTAATGAAGCTCTACCATATCTGGTTGATTAGCAGTTTGTCTTTTCTAACTGTACGATCGCTAGTATGAGTCAATGAAGCTCTACCATATCTGGTTGATTAGCAGTTTGTCTTTTGTAACTGTACGATCGCTAGTGTGAGTCAATGAAGCTCTACCATGTCTGGTTGATTAGCAGTTTGTCTTTTGTAACTGTACGATCGCTATTGTGAGTCAATGAAGCTCTACCATATCTGGTTGATTAGCAGTTTGTCTTTTCTAACTGTACGATCGCTAGTGTGAGTCAATGAAGCTCTACTATATGGTTGATTAGCAGTTTGTCCTTTCTAACTGTACGATCGCTAGTGTGAGTCAATGAAGCTCTACAATATCTAGTTGATTAGCAGTTTGTCTTTTCTAACTGTACGATCGCTAGTATGAGTCAATGAAGCTCTACCATATCTGGTTGATTAGCAGTTTGTCTTTTCTAACTGTACGATCGCTAGTATGAGTCAATGAAGCTCTACCATATCTGGTTGATTAGCAGTTTGTCTTTTCTAACTGTACGATCGCTAGTGTGAGTCAATGAATCTCTACAATATCTGGTTGATTAGCAGTTTGTCTTTTCTAACTGTACGATCGCTAGTATGAGTCAATGAAGCTCTACCATATCTGGTTGATTAGCAGTTTGTCTTTTCTAACTGTACGATCGCTAGTGTGAGTCAATGAATCTCTACAATATCTGGTTGATTAGCAGTTTGTCTTTTCTAACTGTACGATCGCTAGTATGAGTCAATGAAGCTCTACCATATCTGGTTGTATAGCAGTTTGTCTTTTCTAACTATACGATCGCTAGTATGAGTCAATGAAGCTCTACCATATCTGGTCGATTAGATCAGCAGTTTGTCTTTTCTAACTGTACGATCGCTAGTGTGAGTCAATGAAGCTCCACCATATCTGGTTGATTAGCAGTTTGTCCTTTCTAACTGTACGATCGCTAGTGTGAGTCAATGAAGCTCTATAATATCTGGTTGATTAGCAGTTTGCCTTCTCTAACTGTACGATCGCTAGTATGAGTCAATGAAGCTCTACCATATCTGGTTGATTAGCAGTTTGTCTTTTCTAACTGTACGATCGCTAGTATGAGTCAATGAAGCTCTACCATATCTGGTTGATTAGCAGTTTGTCTTTTCTAACCGTACGATCGCTAGTGTGAGTCAATTGAGCTCTACCATATCTGGTTGATTAGCAGTTTGTCTTTTCTAACTGTACGATCGCTAGTATGAGTCAATGAAGCTCTACCATATCTGGTTGATCAGCAGTTTGTCTTTTCTAACTGTACGATCGCTAGTATGAGTCAATGAAGCTCTACCATATCTGGTTGATTAGCAGTTTGTCTTTTCTAACTGTACGATCGCTAGTGTGAGTCAATGAAGCTCTACAATATCTGGTTGATTAGCAGTTTGTCTTTTCTAACTGTACGATCGCTAGTATGAGTCAATGAAGCTCTACCATATCTGGTTGATTAGATCAGCAGTTTGTCTTTTCTAACTGTACGATCGCTAGTGTGAGTCAATGAAGCTCTACGATATCTGGTCGATTAGATCAGCAGTTTGTCTTTTCTAACTGTACGATCGCTAGTGTGAGTCAATGATGCTCTACCATATCTGGTTGATTAGATCAGCAGTTTGTCTTTTCTAACTGTACGATCGCTAGTATGAGTCAATGAAGCTCTACCATATCTGGTTGATTAGCAGTTTGTCTTTCCTAACTGTACGATCGCTAGTGTGAGTCAATGAAGCTCTACAATATCTGGTTGATTAGCAGTTTGTCTTTTCTAACTGTACGATCGCTAGTGTGAGTCAATGAAGCTCTACCATATCTGGTTGATTAGCAGTTTGTCTTTTCTAACTGTACGATCGCTAGTGTGAGTCAATGAAGCTCTACCATATCTGGTTGATTAGCAGTTTGTCTTTTCTAACTGTACGATCGCTAGTGTGAGTCAATGAAGCTCTACCATATCTGGTTGATTAGCAGTTTGTCTTTTCTAACTGTACGATCGCTAGTGTGAGTCAACGAACCTCTACCATATCTGGTTGATTAGCAGTTTGTCTTTTCTAACTGTACGATCGCTAGTGTGAGTCAATGAAGCTCTACCATATCTGGTTGATTAGCAGTTTGTCTTTTCTAACTGTACGATCGCTAGTGTGAGTAAATGAAGCTCTACCATATCTGGTTGATTAGCAGTTTGTCTTTTCTAACTGTACGATCGCTAGTGTGAGTCAACGAACCTCTACCATATCTGGTTGATTAGCAGTTTGTCTTTTCTAACTGTACGATCGCTAGTATGAGTCAATGAAGCTCTACCATATCTGGTTGATTAGCAGTTTGTCTTTTCTAACTGTACGATCGCTAGTGTGAGTCAATGAAGCTCTACCATATCTGGTTGATTAGCAGTTTGTCTTTTCTAACTGTACGATCGCTAGTGTGAGTCAATGAAGCTCTACCATATCTGGTTGATTAGCAGTTTGTCTTTTCTAACTGTACGATCGCTAGTGTGAGTCAATGAAGCTCTACCATATCTGGTTGATTAGCAGTTTGTCTTTTCTAACTGTACGATCGCTAGTGTGAGTCAATGAAGCTCTACCATATCTGGTTGATTAGCAGTTTGTCTTTTCTAACTGTACGATCGCTGTTGTGAGTCAATGAAGCTCTACCATATCTGGTCGATTAGATCAGCAGTTTGTCTTTTCTAACTGTACGATCGCTAGTGTGAGTCAATGAAGCTCTACCATATCTGGTTGATTAGATCAGCAGTTTGTCTTTTCTAACTGTACGATCGCTAGTATGAGTCAATGAAGCTCTACCATATCTGGTTGATTAGATCAGCAGTTTGTCTTTTCTAACTGTACGATCGCTAGTATGAGTCAATGAAGCTCTACCATATCTGGTCGATTAGCAGTTTGTCTTTTCTAACTGTACGATCGCTAGTATGAGTCAATGAAGCTCTACCATATCTGGTTGATTAGCAGTTTGTCTTTTCTAACTGTACGATCGCTAGTATGAGGCAATGAAGCTCTACCATATCTGGTTGATTAGCAGTTTGTCTTTTCTAACTGTACGATCGCTAGTGTGAGTCAATGAAGCTCTACCATATCTGGTTGATTAGCAGTTTGTCTTTTCTAACTGTACGATCGCTAGTGTGCGTTAATGAAGCTCTACCATATCTGGTTGATTAGCAGTTTGTCTTTTCTAACTGTACGATCGCTAGCGTGAGTCAATGAAGCTCTACCATATCTGGTTGATTAGCAGTTTGTCTTTTCTAACTATACGATCGCTAGTATGAGTCAATGAAGCTCTACCATATCTGGTTGATTAGCAGTTTGCCTTTTCTAACTGTACGATCGCTAGTGTGAGTCAATGAAGCTCTACCATATCTGGTCGATTAGATCAGCAGTTTGTCTTTTCTAACTGTACGATCGCTAGTGTGAGTCAATGAAGCTCCACCATATCTGGTTGATTAGCAGTTTTTCTTTTCTAACTGTACGATCGCTAGTGTGAGTCAATGAAGCTCTACAATATCTGGTTGATTAGCAGTTTGCCTTTTCTAACTGTACGATCGCTAGTATCAGTCAATGAAGCTCTACCATATCTGGTTGATTAGCAGTTTGTCTTTTCTAACTGTACGATCGCTAGTGTGAGTCAATGAAGCTCTACCATATCTGGTCGATTAGATCAGCAGTTTGTCTTTTCTAACTGTACGATCGCTAGTGTGAGTCAATGAACCTCCACCATATCTGGTTGATTAGCAGTTTGTCTTTTCTAACTGTACGATCGCTAGTGTGAGTCAATGAAGCTCTACAATATCTGGTTGATTAGCAGTTTGCCTTTTCTAACTGTACGATCGCTTGTATGAGTCAATGAAGCTCTACCATATCTGGTTGATTAGCAGTTTGTCTTTTCTAACTGTACGATCGCTAGTGTGAGTCAATGAAGCTCTACCATATCTGGTTGATTAGCAGTTTGTCTTTTCTAACTGTACGATCGCTAGTGTGAGTCAATGAAGCTCTACCATGTCTGGTTGATTAGCAGTTTGTCTTTTCTAACTGTACGATCGCTAGCGTGAGTCAATGAAGCTCTACCATATCTGGTTGATTAGCAGTTTGTCTTTTCTAACTGTACGATCGCTAGTGTGAGTCAATGAAGCTCTACCATATCTGGTTGATTAGCAGTTTGTCTTTTCTAACTGTACGATCGCTAGTATGAGTCAATGAAGCTCTACCATATCTGGTTGATTAGCAGTTTGTCTTTTCTAACTGTACGATCGCTAGTGTGAGTCAATGAAGCTCTACCATGTCTGGTTGATTAGCAGTTTGTCTTTTGTAACTGTACGATCGCTATTGTGAGTCAATGAAGCTCTACCATATCTGGTTGATTAGCAGTTTGTCTTTTCTAACTGTACGATCGCTAGTGTGAGTCAATGAAGCTCTACTATATCTGGTTGATTAGCAGTTTGTCCTTTCTAACTGTACGATCGCTAGTGTGAGTCAATGAAGCTCTACAATATCTAGTTGATTAGCAGTTTGTCTTTTCTAACTGTACGATCGCTAGTATGAGTCAATGAAGCTCTACCATATCTGGTTGATTAGCAGTTTGTCTTTTCTAACTGTACGATCGCTAGTATGAGTCAATGAAGCTCTACCATATCTGGTTGATTAGCAGTTTGTCTTTTCTAACTGTACGATCGCTAGTGTGAGTCAATGAATCTCTACAATATCTGGTTGATTAGCAGTTTGTCTTTTCTAACTGTACGATCGCTAGTATGAGTCAATGAAGCTCTACCATATCTGGTTGATTAGCAGTTTGTCTTTTCTAACTGTACGATCGCTAGTGTGAGTCAATGAATCTCTACAATATCTGGTTGATTAGCAGTTTGTCTTTTCTAACTGTACGATCGCTAGTATGAGTCAATGAAGCTCTACCATATCTGGTTGAATAGCAGTTTGTCTTTTCTAACTATACGATCGCTAGTATGAGTCAATGAAGCTCTACCATATCTGGTCGATTAGATCAGCAGTTTGTCTTTTCTAACTGTACGATCGCTAGTGTGAGTCAATGAAGCTCCACCATATCTGGTTGATTAGCAGTTTGTCTTTTCTAACTGTACGATCGCTAGTGTGAGTCAATGAAGCTCTACAATATCTGGTTGATTAGCAGTTTGCCTTCTCTAACTGTACGATCGCTAGTATGAGTCAATGAAGCTCTACCATATCTGGTTGATTAGCAGTTTGTCTTTTCTAACTGTACGATCGCTAGTATGAGTCAATGAAGCTCTACCATATCTGGTTGATTAGCAGTTTGTCTTTTCTAACCGTACGATCGCTAGTGTGAGTCAATTGAGCTCTACCATATCTGGTTGATTAGCAGTTTGTCTTTTCTAACTGTACGATCGCTAGTATGAGTCAATGAAGCTCTACCATATCTGGTTGATCAGCAGTTTGTCTTTTCTAACTGTACGATCGCTAGTATGAGTCAATGAAGCTCTACCATATCTGGTTGATTAGCAGTTTGTCTTTTCTAACTGTACGATCGCTAGTGTGAGTCAATGAAGCTCTACAATATCTGGTTGATTAGCAGTTTGTCTTTTCTAACTGTACGATCGCTAGTATGAGTCAATGAAGCTCTACCATATCTGGTTGATTAGATCAGCAGTTTGTCTTTTCTAACTGTACGATCGCTAGTGTGAGTCAATGAAGCTCTACGATATCTGGTCGATTAGATCAGCAGTTTGTCTTTTCTAACTGTACGATCGCTAGTGTGAGTCAATGATGCTCTACCATATCTGGTTGATTAGATCAGCAGTTTGTCTTTTCTAACTGTACGATCGCTAGTATGAGTCAATGAAGCTCTACCATATCTGGTTGATTAGCAGTTTGTCTTTCCTAACTGTACGATCGCTAGTGTGAGTCAATGAAGCTCTACAATATCTGGTTGATTAGCAGTTTGTCTTTTCTAACTGTACGATCGCTAGTGTGAGTCAATGAAGCTCTACCATATCTGGTTGATTAGCAGTTTGTCTTTTCTAACTGTACGATCGCTAGTGTGAGTCAATGAAGCTCTACCATATCTGGTTGATTAGCAGTTTGTCTTTTCTAACTGTACGATCGCTAGTGTGAGTCAATGAAGCTCTACCATATCTGGTTGATTAGCAGTTTGTCTTTTCTAACTGTACGATCGCTAGTGTGAGTCAATGAAGCTCTACCATATCTGGTTGATTAGCAGTTTGTCTTTTCTAACTGTACGATCGCTAGTGTGAGTCAACGAACCTCTACCATATCTGGTTGATTAGCAGTTTGTCTTTTCTAACTGTACGATCGCTAGTATGAGTCAATGAAGCTCTACCATATCTGGTTGATTAGCAGTTTGTCTTTTCTAACTGTACGATCGCTAGTGAGAGTCAATGAAGCTCTACCATATCTGGTTGATTAGCAGTTTGTCTTTTCTAACTGTACGATCGCTAGTGTGAGTCAATGAAGCTCTACCATATCTGGTTGATTAGCAGTTTGTCTTTTCTAACTGTACGATCGCTAGTATGAGTCAATGAAGCTCTACCATATCTGGTTGATTAGCAGTTTGTCTTTTCTAACTGTACGATCGCTAGTGTGAATCAATGAATCTCTACCATATCTGGTTGATTAGCAGTTTGTCTTTTCTAACTGTACGATCGCTAGTGTGAGTCAATGAAGCTCTACCATATCTGGTTGATTAGATCAGCAGTTTGTCTTTTCTAACTGTACGATCGCTAGTGTGAGTCAATGAAGCTCTACCATATCTGGTTGATTAGCAGTTTGTCTTTTCTAACTGTACGATCGCTAGTATGAGTCAATGAAGCTCTACCATATCTGGTTGATTAGATCAGCAGTTTGTCTTTTCTAACTGTACGATCGCTAGTGTGAGTCAATGAAGCTCCACCATATCTGGTTGATTAGCAGTTTGTCTTTTCTAACTGTACGATCGCTAGTGTGAGTCAATGAAGCTCTACAATATCTGGTTGATTAGCAGTTTGCCTTTTCTAACTGTACGACCGCTAGTATGAGTCAATGAAGCTCTACCGTATCTGGTTGATTAGCAGTTTGTCTTTTCTAACTGTACGATCGCTAGTGTGAGTCAATGAATCTCTACAATATCTGGTTGATTAGCAGTTTGTCTTTTCTAACTGTACGATCGCTAGTATGAGTCAATGAAGCTCTACCATATCTGGTTGAATAGCAGTTTGTCTTTTCTAACTATACGATCGCTAGTATGAGTCAATGAAGCTCTACCATATCTGGTCGATTAGATCAGCAGTTTGTCTTTTCTAACTGTACGATCGCTAGTGTGAGTCAATGAAGCTCCACCATATCTGGTTGATTAGCAGTTTGTCTTTTCTAACTGTACGATCGCTAGTGTGAGTCAATGAAGCTCTACAATATCTGGTTGATTAGCAGTTTGTCTTTTCTAACTGTACGATCGCTAGTGTGAGTCAATGAAGCTCTACCATATCTGGTTGATTAGATCAGCAATTTGTCTTTTCTAACTGTACGATCGCTAGTGTGAGTCAATGAAGCTCTACGATATCTGGTCGATTAGATCAGCAGTTTGTCTTTTCTAACTGTACGATCGCTAGTGTGAGTCAATGAAGCTCTACCATATCTGGTTGATTAGCAGTTTGTCTTTTCTAACTGTACGATCGCTAGTGTGAGTCAATGAAGCTCTACCATATCTGGTTGATTAGCAGTTTGTCTTTTCTAACTGTACGATCGCTAGTGTGAGTAAATGAAGCTCTACCATATCTGGTTGATTAGCAGTTTGTCTTTTCTAACTGTACGATCGCTAGTGTGAGTCAACGAACCTCTACCATATCTGGTTGATTAGCAGTTTGTCTTTTCTAACTGTACGATCGCTAGTATGAGTCAATGAAGCTCTACCATATCTGGTTGATTAGCAGTTTGTCTTTTCTAACTGTACGATCGCTAGTGTGAGTCAATGAAGCTCTACCATATCTGGTTGATTAGCAGTTTGTCTTTTCTAACTGTACGATCGCTAGTGTGAGTCAATGAAGCTCTACCATATCTGGTTGATTAGCAGTTTGTCTTTTCTAACTGTACGATCGCTAGTGTGAGTCAATGAAGCTCTACCATATCTGGTTGATTAGCAGTTTGTCTTTTCTAACTGTACGATCGCTAGTGTGAGTCAATGAAGCTCTACCATATCTGGTTGATTAGCAGTTTGTCTTTTCTAACTGTACGATCGCTGTTGTGAGTCAATGAAGCTCTACCATATCTGGTCGATTAGATCAGCAGTTTGTCTTTTCTAACTGTACGATCGCTAGTGTGAGTCAATGAAGCTCTACCATATCTGGTTGATTAGATCAGCAGTTTGTCTTTTCTAACTGTACGATCGCTAGTATGAGTCAATGAAGCTCTACCATATCTGGTTGATTAGATCAGCAGTTTGTCTTTTCTAACTGTACGATCGCTAGTATGAGTCAATGAAGCTCTACCATATCTGGTCGATTAGCAGTTTGTCTTTTCTAACTGTACGATCGCTAGTATGAGTCAATGAAGCTCTACCATATCTGGTTGATTAGCAGTTTGTCTTTTCTAACTGTACGATCGCTAGTATGAGGCAATGAAGCTCTACCATATCTGGTTGATTAGCAGTTTGCCTTTTCTAACTGTACGATCGCTAGTGTGAGTCAATGAAGCTCGACAATATCTGGTTGATTAGCAGTTTGTCTTTTCTAACTGTACGATCGCTAGTGTGAGTCAATGAAGCTCTACAATATCTGGTTGATTAGCAGTTTGTCTTTTCTAACTGTACGATCGCTAGTATGAGTCAATGAAGCTCTACCATATCTGGTTGATTAGCAGTTTGTCTTTTCTAACTGTACGATCGCTAGTGTGAGTCAATGAAGCTCTACCATATCTGGTTGATTAGCAGTTTGTCTTTTCTAACTGTACGATCGCTAGTGTGCGTTAATGAAGCTCTACCATATCTGGTTGATTAGCAGTTTGTCTTTTCTAACTGTACGATCGCTAGCGTGAGTCAATGAAGCTCTACCATATCTGGTTGATTAGCAGTTTGTCTTTTCTAACTATACGATCGCTAGTATGAGTCAATGAAGCTCTACCATATCTGGTTGATTAGCAGTTTGCCTTTTCTAACTGTACGATCGCTAGTGTGAGTCAATGAAGCTCTACCATATCTGGTCGATTAGATCAGCAGTTTGTCTTTTCTAACTGTACGATCGCTAGTGTGAGTCAATGAAGCTCCACCATATCTGGTTGATTAGCAGTTTTTCTTTTCTAACTGTACGATCGCTAGTGTGAGTCAATGAAGCTCTACAATATCTGGTTGATTAGCAGTTTGCCTTTTCTAACTGTACGATCGCTAGTATCAGTCAATGAAGCTCTACCATATCTGGTTGATTAGCAGTTTGTCTTTTCTAACTGTACGATCGCTAGTGTGAGTCAATGAAGCTCTACCATATCTGGTCGATTAGATCAGCAGTTTGTCTTTTCTAACTGTACGATCGCTAGTGTGAGTCAATGAACCTCCACCATATCTGGTTGATTAGCAGTTTGTCTTTTCTAACTGTACGATCGCTAGTGTGAGTCAATGAAGCTCTACAATATCTGGTTGATTAGCAGTTTGCCTTTTCTAACTGTACGATCGCTTGTATGAGTCAATGAAGCTCTACCATATCTGGTTGATTAGCAGTTTGTCTTTTCTAACTGTACGATCGCTAGTGTGAGTCAATGAAGCTCTACCATATCTGGTTGATTAGCAGTTTGTCTTTTCTAACTGTACGATCGCTAGTGTGAGTCAATGAAGCTCTACCATGTCTGGTTGATTAGCAGTTTGTCTTTTCTAACTGTACGATCGCTAGCGTGAGTCAATGAAGCTCTACCATATCTGGTTGATTAGCAGTTTGTCTTTTCTAACTGTACGATCGCTAGTGTGAGTCAATGAAGCTCTACCATATCTGGTTGATTAGCAGTTTGTCTTTTCTAACTGTACGATCGCTAGTATGAGTCAATGAAGCTCTACCATATCTGGTTGATTAGCAGTTTGTCTTTTCTAACTGTACGATCGCTAGTGTGAGTCAATGAAGCTCTACCATGTCTGGTTGATTAGCAGTTTGTCTTTTGTAACTGTACGATCGCTATTGTGAGTCAATGAAGCTCTACCATATCTGGTTGATTAGCAGTTTGTCTTTTCTAACTGTACGATCGCTAGTGTGAGTCAATGAAGCTCTACTATATCTGGTTGATTAGCAGTTTGTCCTTTCTAACTGTACGATCGCTAGTGTGAGTCAATGAAGCTCTACAATATCTAGTTGATTAGCAGTTTGTCTTTTCTAACTGTACGATCGCTAGTATGAGTCAATGAAGCTCTACCATATCTGGTTGATTAGCAGTTTGTCTTTTCTAACTGTACGATCGCTAGTATGAGTCAATGAAGCTCTACCATATCTGGTTGATTAGCAGTTTGTCTTTTCTAACTGTACGATCGCTAGTGTGAGTCAATGAATCTCTACAATATCTGGTTGATTAGCAGTTTGTCTTTTCTAACTGTACGATCGCTAGTATGAGTCAATGAAGCTCTACCATATCTGGTTGATTAGCAGTTTGTCTTTTCTAACTGTACGATCGCTAGTGTGAGTCAATGAATCTCTACAATATCTGGTTGATTAGCAGTTTGTCTTTTCTAACTGTACGATCGCTAGTATGAGTCAATGAAGCTCTACCATATCTGGTTGAATAGCAGTTTGTCTTTTCTAACTATACGATCGCTAGTATGAGTCAATGAAGCTCTACCATATCTGGTCGATTAGATCAGCAGTTTGTCTTTTCTAACTGTACGATCGCTAGTGTGAGTCAATGAAGCTCCACCATATCTGGTTGATTAGCAGTTTGTCTTTTCTAACTGTACGATCGCTAGTGTGAGTCAATGAAGCTCTACAATATCTGGTTGATTAGCAGTTTGCCTTCTCTAACTGTACGATCGCTAGTATGAGTCAATGAAGCTCTACCATATCTGGTTGATTAGCAGTTTGTCTTTTCTAACTGTACGATCGCTAGTATGAGTCAATGAAGCTCTACCATATCTGGTTGATTAGCAGTTTGTCTTTTCTAACCGTACGATCGCTAGTGTGAGTCAATTGAGCTCTACCATATCTGGTTGATTAGCAGTTTGTCTTTTCTAACTGTACGATCGCTAGTATGAGTCAATGAAGCTCTACCATATCTGGTTGATCAGCAGTTTGTCTTTTCTAACTGTACGATCGCTAGTATGAGTCAATGAAGCTCTACCATATCTGGTTGATTAGCAGTTTGTCTTTTCTAACTGTACGATCGCTAGTGTGAGTCAATGAAGCTCTACAATATCTGGTTGATTAGCAGTTTGTCTTTTCTAACTGTACGATCGCTAGTATGAGTCAATGAAGCTCTACCATATCTGGTTGATTAGATCAGCAGTTTGTCTTTTCTAACTGTACGATCGCTAGTGTGAGTCAATGAAGCTCTACGATATCTGGTCGATTAGATCAGCAGTTTGTCTTTTCTAACTGTACGATCGCTAGTGTGAGTCAATGATGCTCTACCATATCTGGTTGATTAGATCAGCAGTTTGTCTTTTCTAACTGTACGATCGCTAGTATGAGTCAATGAAGCTCTACCATATCTGGTTGATTAGCAGTTTGTCTTTCCTAACTGTACGATCGCTAGTGTGAGTCAATGAAGCTCTACAATATCTGGTTGATTAGCAGTTTGTCTTTTCTAACTGTACGATCGCTAGTGTGAGTCAATGAAGCTCTACCATATCTGGTTGATTAGCAGTTTGTCTTTTCTAACTGTACGATCGCTAGTGTGAGTCAATGAAGCTCTACCATATCTGGTTGATTAGCAGTTTGTCTTTTCTAACTGTACGATCGCTAGTGTGAGTCAATGAAGCTCTACCATATCTGGTTGATTAGCAGTTTGTCTTTTCTAACTGTACGATCGCTAGTGTGAGTCAATGAAGCTCTACCATATCTGGTTGATTAGCAGTTTGTCTTTTCTAACTGTACGATCGCTAGTGTGAGTCAACGAACCTCTACCATATCTGGTTGATTAGCAGTTTGTCTTTTCTAACTGTACGATCGCTAGTATGAGTCAATGAAGCTCTACCATATCTGGTTGATTAGCAGTTTGTCTTTTCTAACTGTACGATCGCTAGTGAGAGTCAATGAAGCTCTACCATATCTGGTTGATTAGCAGTTTGTCTTTTCTAACTGTACGATCGCTAGTGTGAGTCAATGAAGCTCTACCATATCTGGTTGATTAGCAGTTTGTCTTTTCTAACTGTACGATCGCTAGTATGAGTCAATGAAGCTCTACCATATCTGGTTGATTAGCAGTTTGTCTTTTCTAACTGTACGATCGCTAGTGTGAATCAATGAATCTCTACCATATCTGGTTGATTAGCAGTTTGTCTTTTCTAACTGTACGATCGCTAGTGTGAGTCAATGAAGCTCTACCATATCTGGTTGATTAGATCAGCAGTTTGTCTTTTCTAACTGTACGATCGCTAGTGTGAGTCAATGAAGCTCTACCATATCTGGTTGATTAGCAGTTTGTCTTTTCTAACTGTACGATCGCTAGTATGAGTCAATGAAGCTCTACCATATCTGGTTGATTAGATCAGCAGTTTGTCTTTTCTAACTGTACGATCGCTAGTGTGAGTCAATGAAGCTCCACCATATCTGGTTGATTAGCAGTTTGTCTTTTCTAACTGTACGATCGCTAGTGTGAGTCAATGAAGCTCTACAATATCTGGTTGATTAGCAGTTTGCCTTTTCTAACTGTACGACCGCTAGTATGAGTCAATGAAGCTCTACCGTATCTGGTTGATTAGCAGTTTGTCTTTTCTAACTGTACGATCGCTAGTGTGAGTCAATGAATCTCTACAATATCTGGTTGATTAGCAGTTTGTCTTTTCTAACTGTACGATCGCTAGTATGAGTCAATGAAGCTCTACCATATCTGGTTGAATAGCAGTTTGTCTTTTCTAACTATACGATCGCTAGTATGAGTCAATGAAGCTCTACCATATCTGGTCGATTAGATCAGCAGTTTGTCTTTTCTAACTGTACGATCGCTAGTGTGAGTCAATGAAGCTCCACCATATCTGGTTGATTAGCAGTTTGTCTTTTCTAACTGTACGATCGCTAGTGTGAGTCAATGAAGCTCTACAATATCTGGTTGATTAGCAGTTTGTCTTTTCTAACTGTACGATCGCTAGTGTGAGTCAATGAAGCTCTACCATATCTGGTTGATTAGATCAGCAATTTGTCTTTTCTAACTGTACGATCGCTAGTGTGAGTCAATGAAGCTCTACGATATCTGGTCGATTAGATCAGCAGTTTGTCTTTTCTAACTGTACGATCGCTAGTGTGAGTCAATGAAGCTCTACCATATCTGGTTGATTAGCAGTTTGTCTTTTCTAACTGTACGATCGCTAGTGTGAGTCAATGAAGCTCTACCATATCTGGTTGATTAGCAGTTTGTCTTTTCTAACTGTACGATCGCTAGTGTGAGTCAATGAAGCTCTACCATATCTGGTTGATTAGCAGTTTGTCTTTTCTAACTGTACGATCGCTAGTGTGAGTCAATGAAGCTCTACCATATCTGGTTGATTAGCAGTTTGTCTTTTCTAACTGTACGATCGCTAGTATGAGTCAATGAAGCTCTACCATATCTGGTTGATTAGCAGTTTGTCTTTTCTAACTGTACGATCGCTAGTGTGAATCAATGAATCTCTACCATATCTGGTTGATTAGCAGTTTGTCTTTTCTAACTGTACGATCGCTAGTGTGAGTCAATGAAGCTCTACCATATCTGGTTGATTAGATCAGCAGTTTGTCTTTTCTAACTGTACGATCGCTAGTGTGAGTCAATGAAGCTCTACCATATCTGGTTGATTAGCAGTTTGTCTTTTCTAACTGTACGATCGCTAGTATGAGTCAATGAAGCTCTACCATATCTGGTTGATTAGCAGTTTGTCTTTTCTAACTGTACGATCGCTAGTGTGAATCAATGAATCTCTACCATATCTGGTTGATTAGCAGTTTGTCTTTTCTAACTGTACGATCGCTAGTGTGAGTCAATGAATCTCTACAATATCTGGTTGATTAGCAGTTTGTCTTTTCTAACTGTACGATCGCTAGTGTGAGTCAATGAAGCTCTACCATATCTGGTTGATTAGCAGTTTGTCTTTTCTAACTGTACGATCGCTAGTGTGAGTCAATGAAGCTCTACCATATCTGGTCGATTAGATCAGCAGTTTGTCTTTTCTAACTCTACGATCGCTAGTGTGAGTCAATGAAGCTCTACCATATCTGGTTGATTAGCAGTTTGTCTTTTCTAACTGTACGATCGCTAGTGTGAGTCAATGAAGCTCTACCATATCTGGGTGATTAGCAGTTTGTCTTTTCTAACTGTACGATCGCTAGTGAGAGTCAATGAAGCTCTACCAATTCTGGTTGATTAGCAGTTTGTCTTTTCTAACTGTACGATCGCTAGTGTGAGTCAATGAAGCTCTACCATATCTGGTTGATTAGCAGTTTGTCTTTTCTAACTGTACGATCGCTAGTATGAGTCAATGAAGCTCTACCATATCTGGTTGATTAGCAGTTTGTCTTTTCTAACTGTACGATCGCTAGTGTGAGTCAGTGAAGCTCTACCATATCTGGTTGATTAGCAGTTTGTCTTTTCTAACTGTACGATCGCTAGTGTGAGTCAATGAAGCTCTACCATATCTGGTTGAGTAGCAGTTTGTCTTTTCTAACTGTACGATCGCTAGTGTGAGTCAATGAAGCTCTACCATATCTGGTTGATTGGCAGTTTGTCTTTTCTAACTGTACGATCGCTAGTGTGAGTCAATGAAGCTCTACCATATCTGGTTGATTAGCAGTTTGTCTTTTCTAACTGTACGATCGCTAGTATGAGTCAATGAAGCTCTACCATATCTGGTTGATTAGCAGTTTGTCTTTTCTAACTGTACGATCGCTAGTGTGAGTCAATGAAGCTCTACCATATCTGGTTGATTAGCAGTTTGTCTTTTCTAACTGTACGATCGCTGTTGTGAGTCAATGAAGCTCTACCATATCTGGTCGATTAGATCAGCAGTTTGTCTTTTCTAACTGTACGATCGCTAGTGTGAGTCAATGAAGCTCTACCATATCTGGTTGATTAGCAGTTTGTCTTTTCTAACTGTACGATCGCTAGTGTGAGTCAATGAAGCTCTACCATATCTGGTTGATTAGCAGTTTGTCTTTTCTAACTGTACGATCGCTAGTGTGAGTCAATGAAGCTCTACCATATCTGGTTGATTAGCAGTTTGTCTTTTCTAACTGTACGATTGCTAGTATGAGTCAATGAAGCTCTACCATATCTGGTTGATTAGCAGTTTGTCTTTTCTAACTGTACGATCGCTAGTGTGAGTCAATGAAGCTCTACCATATCAGGTTGATTAGCAGTTTGTCTTTTCTAACTGTACGATCGCTAGTGTGAGTCAATGAAGCTCTACCATATCTGGTTGATTAGCAGTTTGTCTTTTCTAACTGTACGATCGCTAGTGTGAGTCAATGAAGCTCTACCATATCTGGTTGATTAGCAGTTTGTCTTTTCTAACTGTACGATCGCTAGTATGAGTCAATGAAGCTCTACCATATCTGGTTGATTAGCAGTTTGTCTTTTCTAACTGTACGATCGCTAGTGTGAATCAATGAATCTCTACCATATCTGGTTGATTAGCAGTTTGTCTTTTCTAACTGTACGATCGCTAGTGTGAGTCAATGAATCTCTACAATATCTGGTTGATTAGCAGTTTGTCTTTTCTAACTGTACGATCGCTAGTGTGAGTCAATGAAGCTCTACCATATCTGGTTGATTAGCAGTTTGTCTTTTCTTACTGTACGATCGCTAGTGTGAGTCAATGAAGATCTACCATATCTGGTTGATTAGCAGTTTGTCTTTTCTAACTGTACGATCGCTAGTGTGAGTCAATGAAGCTCTACCATATCTGGTTGATTAGCAGTTTGTCTTTTCTAACTGTACGATCGCTAGTGTGAGTCAATGAAGCTCTACCATATCTGGGTGATTAGCAGTTTGTCTTTTCTAACTGTACGATCGCTAGTGAGAGTCAATGAAGCTCTACCAATTCTGGTTGATTAGCAGTTTGTCTTTTCTAACTGTACGATCGCTAGTGTGAGTCAATGAAGCTCTACCATATCTGGTTGATTAGCAGTTTGTCTTTTCTAACTGTACGATCGCTAGTATGAGTCAATGAAGCTCTACCATATCTGGTTGATTAGCAGTTTGTCTTTTCTAACTGTACGATCGCTAGTGTGAGTCAATGAAGCTCTACCATATCTGGTTGATTAGCAGTTTGTCTTTTCTAACTGTACGATCGCTAGTGTGAGTCAATGAAGCTCTACCATATCTGGTTGAGTAGCAGTTTGTCTTTTCTAACTGTACGATCGCTAGTGTGAGTCAATGAAGCTCTACCATATCTGGTTGATTGACAGTTTGTCTTTTCTAACTGTACGATCGCTAGTGTGAGTCAATGAAGCTCTACCATATCTGGTTGATTAGCAGTTTGTCTTTTCTAACTGTACGATCGCTAGTATGAGTCAATGAAGCTCTACCATATCTGGTTGATTAGCAGTTTGTCTTTTCTAACTGTACGATCGCTAGTGTGAGTCAATGAAGCTCTACCATATCTGGTTGATTAGCAGTTTGTCTTTTCTAACTGTACGATCGCTAGTATGAGTCAATGAAGCTCTACCATATCTGGTTGATTAGCAGTTTGTCTTTTCTAACTGTACGATCGCTAGTGTGAGTCAATGAAGCTCTACCATATCTGGTTGATTAGCAGTTTGTCTTTTCTAACTGTACGATCGCTAGTGTGAGTCAATGAAGCTCTACCATATCTGGTTGATTAGCAGTTTGTCTTTTCTAACTGTACGATCGCTAGTGTGAGTCAATGAAGCTCTACCATATCTGGTTGATTAGCAGTTTGTCTTTTCTAACTGTACGATTGCTAGTATGAGTCAATGAAGCTCTACCATATCTGGTTGATTAGCAGTTTGTCTTTTCTAACTGTACGATCGCTAGTGTGAGTCAATGAAGCTCTACCATATCAGGTTGATTAGCAGTTTGTCTTTTCTAACTGTACGATCGCTAGTGTGAGTCAATGAAGCTCTACCATATCTGGTTGATTAGCAGTTTGTCTTTTCTAACTGTACGATCGCTAGTGTGAGTCAATGAAGCTCTACCATATCTGGTTGATTAGCAGTTTGTCTTTTCTAACTGTACGATCGCTAGTGTGAGTCAATGAAGCTCTACCATATCTGGTTGATTAGCAGTTTGTCTTTTCTAACTGTACGATCGCTAGTGTGAGTCAACGAACCTCTACCATATCTGGTTGATTAGCAGTTTGTCTTTTCTAACTGTACGATCGCTAGTGTGAGTCAATGAAGCTCTACCATATCTGGTTGATTAGCAGTTTGTCTTTTCTAACTGTACGATCGCTAGTGTGAGTCAATGAAGCTCTACCATATCTGGTTGATTAGCAGTTTGTCTTTTCTAACTGTACGATCGCTAGTGTGAGTCAACGAACCTCTACCATATCTGGTTGATTAGCAGTTTGTCTTTTCTAACTGTACGATCGCTAGTATGAGTCAATGAAGCTCTACCATATCTGGTTGATTAGCAGTTTGTCTTTTCTAACTGTACGATCGCTAGTGTGAGTCAATGAAGCTCTACCATATCTGGTTGATTAGCAGTTTGTCTTTTCTAACTGTACGATCGCTAGTGTGAGTCAATGAAGCTCTACCATATCTGGTTGATTAGCAGTTTGTCTTTTCTAACTGTACGATCGCTAGTGTGAGTCAATGAAGCTCTACCATATCTGGTTGATTAGCAGTTTGTCTTTTCTAACTGTACGATCGCTAGTGTGAGTCAATGAAGCTCTACCATATCTGGTTGATTAGCAGTTTGTCTTTTCTAACTGTACGATCGCTGTTGTGAGTCAATGAAGCTCTACCATATCTGGTCGATTAGATCAGCAGTTTGTCTTTTCTAACTGTACGATCGCTAGTGTGAGTCAATGAAGCTCTACCATATCTGGTTGATTAGATCAGCAGTTTGTCTTTTCTAACTGTACGATCGCTAGTATGAGTCAATGAAGCTCTACCATATCTGGTTGATTAGATCAGCAGTTTGTCTTTTCTAACTGTACGATCGCTAGTATGAGTCAATGAAGCTCTACCATATCTGGTCGATTAGCAGTTTGTCTTTTCTAACTGTACGATCGCTAGTATGAGTCAATGAAGCTCTACCATATCTGGTTGATTAGCAGTTTGTCTTTTCTAACTGTACGATCGCTAGTATGAGTCAATGAAGCTCTACCATATCTGGTTGATTAGCAGTTTGCCTTTTCTAACTGTACGATCGCTAGTGTGAGTCAATGAAGCTCGACAATATCTGGTTGATTAGCAGTTTGTCTTTTCTAACTGTACGATCGCTAGTGTGAGTCAATGAAGCTCTACAATATCTAATTGATTAGCAGTTTGTCTTTTCTAACTGTACGATCGCTAGTATGAGTCAATGAAGCTCTACCATATCTGGTTGATTAGCAGTTTGTCTTTTCTAACTGTACGATCGCTAGTGTGAGTCAATGAAGCTCTACCATATCTGGTTGATTAGCAGTTTGTCTTTTCTAACTGTACGATCGCTAGTGTGAGTCAATGAAGCTCTACCATATCTGGTTGATTAGCAGTTTGTCTTTTCTAACTGTACGATCGCTAGCGTGAGTCAATGAAGCTCTACCATATCTGGTTGATTAGCAGTTTGTCTTTTCTAACTATACGATCGCTAGTATGAGTCAATGAAGCTCTACCATATCTGGTTGATTAGCAGTTTGCCTTTTCTAACTGTACGATCGCTAGTGTGAGTCAATGAAGCTCTACCATATCTGGTCGATTAGATCAGCAGTTTGTCTTTTCTAACTGTACGATCGCTAGTGTGAGTCAATGAAGCTCCACCATATCTGGTTGATTAGCAGTTTGTCTTTTCTAACTGTACGATCGCTAGTGTGAGTCAATGAAGCTCTACAATATCTGGTTGATTAGCAGTTTGCCTTTTCTAACTGTACGATCGCTAGTATGAGTCAATGAAGCTCTACCATATCTGGTTGATTAGCAGTTTGTCTTTTCTAACTGTACGATCGCTAGTGTGAGTCAATGAAGCTCTACCATATCTGGTTGATTAGCAGTTTGTCTTTTCTAACTGTACGATCGCTAGTGTGAGTCAATGAAGCTCTACCATGTCTGGTTGATTAGCAGTTTGTCTTTTCTAACTGTACGATCGCTAGCGTGAGTCAATGAAGCTCTACCATATCTGGTTGATTAGCAGTTTGTCTTTTCTAACTGTACGATCGCTAGTGTGAGTCAATGAAGCTCTACCATATCTGGTTGATTAGCAGTTTGTCTTTTCTAACTGTACGATCGCTAGTATGAGTCAATGAAGCTCTACCATATCTGGTTGATTAGCAGTTTGTCTTTTCTAACTGTACGATCGCTAGTGTGACTCAATGAAGCTCTACCATGTCTGGTTGATTAGCAGTTTGTCTTTTGTAACTGTACGATCGCTATTGTGAGTCAATGAAGCTCTACCATATCTGGTTGATTAGCAGTTTGTCTTTTCTAACTGTACGATCGCTAGTGTGGGTCAATGAAGCTCTACCATATCTGGTTGATTAGCAGTTTGTCTTTTCTAACTGTACGATCGCTAGTGTGAGTCAATGAAGCTCCACCATATCTGGTTGATTAGCAGTTTGTCTTTTCTAACTGTACGATCGCTAGTATGAGTCAATGAAGCTCTACCATATCTGGTTGATTAGCAGTTTGTCTTTTCTAACTGTACGATCGCTAGTATGAGTCAATGAAGCTCTACCATATCTGGTTGATTAGCAGTTTGTCTTTTCTAACCGTACGATCGCTAGTGTGAGTCAATTGAGCTCTACCATATCTGGTTGATTAGCAGTTTGTCTTTTCTAACTGTACGATCGCTAGTATGAGTCAATGAAGCTCTACCATATCTGGTTGATCAGCAGTTTGTCTTTTCTAACTGTACGATCGCTAGTATGAGTCAATGAAGCTCTACCATATCTGGTTGATTAGCAGTTTGTCTTTTCTAACTGTACGATCGCTAGTGTGAGTCAATGAAGCTCTACAATATCTGGTTGATTAGCAGTTTGTCTTTTCTAACTGTACGATCGCTAGTGTGAGTCAATGAAGCTCTACCATATCTGGTTGATTAGATCAGCAGTTTGTCTTTTCTAACTGTACGATCGCTAGTGTGAGTCAATGAAGCTCTACCATATCTGGTCGATTAGATCAGCAGTTTGTCTTTTCTAACTGTACGATCGCTAGTGTGAGTCAATGAAGCTCTACCATATCTGGTTGATTAGATCAGCAGTTTGTCTTTTCTAACTGTACGATCGCTAGTATGAGTCAATGAATCTCTACCATATCTGGTTGATTAGCAGTTTGTCTTTCCTAACTGTACGATCGCTAGTGTGAGTCAATGAAGCTCTACAATATCTGGTTGATTAGCAGTTTGTCTTTTCTAACTGTACGATCGCTAGTGTGAGTCAATGAAGCTCTACCATATCTGGTTGATTAGCAGTTTGTCTTTTCTAACTGTACGATCGCTAGTGTGAGTCAATGAAGCTCTACCATATCTGGTCGATTAGATCAGCAGTTTGTCTTTTCTAACTGTACGATCGCTAGTGTGAGTCAATGAAGTTCTACCATATCTGGTTGATTAGATCAGCAGTTTGTCTTTGCTAACTGTACGATCGCTAGTGTGAGTCAATGAAGCTCTACCATATCTGGTTGATTAGCAGTTTGTCTTTTCTAACTGTACGATCGCTAGTGTGAGTCAATGAAGCTCTACCATATCTGGTTGATTAGCAGTTTGTCTTTTCTAACTATACGATCGCTAGTATGAGTCAATGAAGCTCTACCATATCTGGTTGATTAGCAGTTTGCCTTTTCTAACTGTACGATCGCTAGTGTGAGTCAATGAAGCTCTACCATATCTGGTCGATTAGATCAGCAGTTTGTCTTTTCTAACTGTACGATCGCTAGTGTGAGTCAATGAAGCTCCACCATATCTGGTTGATTAGCAGTTTGTCTTTTCTAACTGTACGATCGCTAGTGCGAGTCAATGAAGCTCTACAATATCTGGTAGATTAGCAGTTTGCCTTTTCTAACTGTACGATCGCTAGTATGAGTCAATGAAGCTCTACCATATCTGGTTGATTAGCAGTTTGTCTTTTCTAACTGTACGATCGCTAGTGTGAGTCAATGAAGCTCTACCATATCTGGTTGATTAGCAGTTTGTCTTTTCTAACTGTACGATCGCTAGTGTGAGTCAATGAAGCTCTACCATGTCTGGTTGATTAGCAGTTTGTCTTTTCTAACTGTACGATCGCTAGCGTGAGTCAATGAAGCTCTACCATATCTGGTTGATTAGCAGTTTGTCTTTTCTAACTGTACGATCGCTAGTGTGAGTCAATGATGCTCTACCATATCTGGTTGATTAGCAGTTTGTCTTTTCTAACTGTACGATCGCTAGTGTGAGTCAATGAAGCTCTACCATATCTGGTTGATTAGCAGTTTGTCTTTTCTAACTGTACGATCGCTAGTGTGAGTCAATGAAGCTCTACCATGTCTGGTTGATTAGCAGTTTGTCTTTTGTAACTGTACGATCGCTATTGTGAGTCAATGAATCTCTACCATATCTGGTTGATTAGCAGTTTGTCTTTTCTAACTGTACGATCGCTAGTGTGAGTCAATGAAGCTCTACGATATCTGGTTGATTAGCAGTTTGTCTTTTCTAACTGTACGATCGCTAGTGTGAGTCAATGAAGCTCTACAATATCTAGTTGATTAGCAGTTTGTCTTTTCTAACTGTACGATCGCTAGTATGAGTCAATGAAGCTCTACCATATCTGGTTGATTAGCAGTTTGTCTTTTCAAACTGTACGATCGCTAGTATGAGTCAATGAAGCTCTACCATATCTGGTTGAATAGCAGTTTGTCTTTTCTAACTATACGATCGCTAGTATGAGTCAATGAAGCTCTACCATATCTGGTCGATTAGATCAGCAGTTTGTCTTTTCTAACTGTACGATCGCTAGTGTGAGTCAATGAAGCTCCACCATATCTGGTTGATTAGCAGTTTGTCTTTTCTAACTGTACGATCGCTAGTATGAGTCAATGAAGCTCTACCATATCTGGTTGATTAGCAGTTTGTCTTTTCTAACTGTACGATCGCTAGTATGAGTCAATGAAGCTCTACCATATCTGGTTGATTAGCAGTTTGTCTTTTCTAACCGTACGATCGCTAGTGTGAGTCAATTGAGCTCTACCATATCTGGTTGATTAGCAGTTTGTCTTTTCTAACTGTACGATCGCTAGTATGAGTCAATGAAGCTCTACCATATCTGGTTGATCAGCAGTTTGTCTTTTCTAACTGTACGATCGCTAGTATGAGTCAATGAAGCTCTACCATATCTGGTTGATTAGCAGTTTGTCTTTTCTAACTGTACGATCGCTAGTGTGAGTCAATGAAGCTCTACAATATCTGGTTGATTAGCAGTTTGTCTTTTCTAACTGTACGATCGCTAGTGTGAGTCAATGAAGCTCTACCATATCTGGTTGATTAGATCAGCAGTTTGTCTTTTCTAACTGTACGATCGCTAGTGTGAGTCAATGAAGCTCTACCATATCTGGTCGATTAGATCAGCAGTTTGTCTTTTCTAACTGTACGATCGCTAGTGTGAGTCAATGAAGCTCTACCATATCTGGTTGATTAGATCAGCAGTTTGTCTTTTCTAACTGTACGATCGCTAGTATGAGTCAATGAAGCTCTACCATATCTGGTTGATTAGCAGTTTGTCTTTCCTAACTGTACGATCGCTAGTGTGAGTCAATGAAGCTCTACAATATCTGGTTGATTAGCAGTTTGTCTTTTCTAACTGTACGATCGCTAGTGTGAGTCAATGAAGCTCTACCATATCTGGTTGATTAGCAGTTTGTCTTTTCTAACTGTACGATCGCTAGTGTGAGTCAATGAAGCTCTACCATATCTGGTCGATTAGATCAGCAGTTTGTCTTTTCTAACTGTACGATCGCTAGTGTGAGTCAATGAAGTTCTACCATATCTGGTTGATTAGATCAGCAGTTTGTCTTTGCTAACTGTACGATCGCTAGTGTGAGTCAATGAAGCTCTACCATATCTGGTTGATTAGCAGTTTGTCTTTTCTAACTGTACGATCGCTAGTATGAGTCAATGAAGCTCTACAATATCTGGTTGATTAGCAGTTTGTCTTTTCTAACTGTACGATCGCTTGTGTGAGTCAATGAAGCTCTACAATATCTGGTTGATTAGCAGTTTGTCTTTTCTAACTGTACGATCGCTAGCGTGAGTCAATGAAGCTCTACCATATCTGGTTGATTAGCAGTTTGTCTTTTCTAACTGTACGATCGCTAGTATGAGTCAATGAAGCTCTACCATATCTGGTTGATTAGCAGTTTGTCTTTTCTAACTGTACGATCGCTAGTGTGAGTCAATGAAGTTCTACCATATCTGGTTGATTAGATCAGCAGTTTGTCTTTTCTAACTGTACAATCGCTAGTGTGAGTCAATGAAGCTCTACCATATCTGGTTGATTAGCAGTTTGTCTTTTCTAACTGTACGATCGCTAGTATGAGTCAATGAAGCTCTACCATATCTGGTTGATTAGCAGTTTGTCTTTTCTAACTGTACGATCGCTAGTATGAGTCAATGAAGCTCTACCATATCTGGTTGATTAGATCAGCAGTTTGTCTTTTCTAACTGTACGATCGCAAGTGTGAGTCAATGATGCTCTACCATATCTGGTTGATTAGCAGTTTGTCTTTTCTAACTGTACGATCGCTAGTATGAGTCAATGAAGCTCTACCATATCTGGTTGATTAGCAGTTTGTCTTTTCTAACTGTACGATCGCTAGTGTGAGTCAATGAAGCTCTACCATATCTGGTTGATTAGCAGTTTGTCTTTTCTAACTGTACGATCGCTAGTGTGAGTCAATGAAGCTCCACTATATCTGGTTGATTAGCAGTTTGTCTTTTCTAACTGTACGATCGCTAGTGTGAGTCAATGAAGCTCTACCATATCTGGTTGATTAGCAGTTTGTCTTTTCTAACTGTACGATCGCTAGTGTGAGTCAATGAAGCTCTACCATATCTGGTTGATTAGCAGTTTGCCTTTTCTAACTGTACGATCGCTAGTGTGAGTCAATGAAGCTCTACCATATCTGGTTGATTAGCAGTTTGTCTTTTCTAACTGTACGATCGCTAGTGTGAGTCAATGAAGCTCTACCATATCTGGTTGATTAGCAGTTTGTCTTTTCTAACTGTACGATCGCTAGTATGAGTCAATGAAGCTCTACCATATCTGGTTGATTAGCAGTTTGTCTTTTCTACCTGTACGATCGCTAGTGTGAGTCAATGAAGCTCTACCATATCTGGTTGTTTAGCAGTTTGTCTTTTCTAACTGTACGATCGCTAGTGTGAGTCAATGAAGCTCTACCATATCTGGTCGATTAGATCAGCAGTTTGTCTTTTCTAACTCTACGATCGCTAGTGTGAGTCAATGAAGCTCTACCATATCTGGTTGATTAGCAGTTTGTCTTTTCTAACTGTACGATCGCTAGTGTGAGTCAATGAAGCTCTACCATATCTGGTCGATTAGATCAGCAGTTTGTCTTTTCTAACTCTACGATCGCTAGTGTGAGTCAATGAAGCTCTACCATATCTGGTTGATTAGCAGTTTGTCTTTTCTAACTGTACGATCGCTAGTGTGAGTAAATGAAGCTCTACCATATCTGGTTGATTAGCAGTTTGTCTTTTCTAACTGTACGATCGCTAGTGTGAGTCAATGAAGCTCTACCATATCTGGTTGATTAGCAGTTTGTCTTTTCTAACTGTACGATCGCTAGTGTGAGTCAATGAAGCTCTACCATATCTGGTTGATTAGCAGTTTGTCTTTTCTAACTGTACGATCGCTAGTAGGAGTCAATGAAGCTCTACCATATCTGGTTGATTAGCAGTTTGCCTTTTCTAACTGTACGATCGCTAGTGTGAGTCAATGAAGCTCTACCATATCTGGTTGATTAGCAGTTTGTCTTTTCTAACTATACGATCGCTAGTATGAGTCAATGAAGCTCTACCATATCTGGTTGATTAGCAGTTTGTCTTTTCTAACTGTACGATCGCTAGTGTGAGTCAATGAAGCTCTACCATATCTGGTCGATTAGATCAGCAGTTTGTCTTTTCTAACTGTACGATCGCTAGTATGAGTCAATGAAGCTCTACCGTATCTGGTTGATTAGCAGTTTGTCTTTTCTAACTGTACGATCGCTAGTGTGAGTCAATGAAGCTCTACCTTATCTGGTTGATTAGCAGTTTGTCTTTTCTAACTGTACGATCGCTAGTGTGAATCAATGAAGCTCTACCATATCTGGTTGATTAGCAGTTTGTATTTTCTAACTGTACGATCGCTAGTGTGAGTCAATGAAGCTCTACCATATCTGGTTGATTAGCAGTTTGTCTTTTCTAACTGTACGATCGCTAGTGTGAGTCAATGAAGCTCTACCATATCTGGTTGATTAGCAGTTTGTCTTTTCTAACTGTACGATCGCTAGTGTGAGTCAATGAAGCTCTACCATATCTGGTTGATTAGCAGTTTGTCTTTTCTAACTGTACGATCGCTAGCGTGAGTCAATGAAGCTCTACCATATCTGGTTGATTAGCAGTTTGTCTTTTCTAACTGTACGATCGCTAGTGTGAGTCAATGAAGCTCTACAATATCTGGTTGATTAGCAGTTTGTCTTTTCTAACTCTACGAGCGCTAGTGTGAGTCAATAAAACTCAACCATGTCTGGTCGATTAGATTAGCAGTTCGTCTTTTCTAACTCGACGAGCCCTAGCGTGAGTTAATGAAACTCAACCATATCCGGTTGATTAGATAAGCAGTTTGTCTTTTCTGTCACTACGAGCGCTAGTGTGAGAGTCAATGCAGAGTTTCACTTAAGACCAAGTAACTACTTCCGAAGGGAAGATTTTTCAAAAAATCAAACTACACCTGAGGGTATTAAATCAAGGAACACACTAAAGGAATAATTATGTAAGTAAGTTAATTTGGCTAGGATTTGAATAAAAAGCGAGTAAAGAGACAAGCGATTTTCAACTGTTTTTTCAGAACTGCATTTAGGCCGGTAGAGATTTTCATTTCTTTTTTATATTATTTTTTTAAGTTTGATAGAGCTTAGCAAGATTTACAATGTGTAACCTTTACGCCCTTCAACGTTTGGCACAAATTAGGAATGTGCTTAATTTTTCTATTATGCTAAAATGGGAACTCCTACTTTATCGGTTAAGAGATGTTTTGAACATAACAATTTTGCAAAATAAATTAAAGCTTGGTTATTTTTTTGTGTGGTTCACTTCTTCCACGGAATTGCTATTGTAAGGTCAGTGTGCAATTTCTGTCCCTCCTTGTAGAGCTAGAATCGTATCGTATTCATGTGCATTCACCTTGCTCTAAGCAATTATACAGCACTGGCTCGAGATCACCGGGCCATGCCAGATAATTCTGTTACAGAGTTCATGAATGCTATCTTGGTATCACAGTGCTGCGGTCCGATGCAGCCTAGTCAAAGGAAACGTTCTTACCAGAGGTACACGCAATCAGAATTCAACTCGGTAAGTTCTCGTGATCCCCTTTGTATTATGTAAAGGCATGGACCGGTAAAGCGATGTATTGTGCCTAACTTCAATCCACAGCTGCTCATATCGAAGTTCCTTGTACAACTTATGTGGAACAACAATTAGCTAGCGGGATCGGTGGCGTTGATGGTAGCATGCTGAGTTTCAATGCCCAAGGTCGCAGGATTCAAACCCTGCCGAAGTCATCGGATTTTTTAAGAGCGATAAAAATCCCTCAGTATGCCTTCCTTCGGAGGGGAAGTAAAGCCGGCGGTCCCATGTCATAGAACCTTTCCACTAACTACAATTGTGTGAAGCCAATATGTATAGCTTAGAATTGACAACGCTCTATTAGTTCCAACGTTCGCCGCCAGATGCTGATTGCGATGCCTTCTGGTAGGCACGTCCGCAAGCTAGGTGATGTGGACGGTAGCATTTGATAGCAAAAGTAGGAACTACTTGAAATTACTGTCTGCAGTCCTTACTTGAATTAACACAGATAACACACACTAATACAGCCATCACAATTAACAGCGGTTATCAGATCGATTCTACACACACACTCACATGAGCGCGTTGTCAGAGCCCCTAAACTTAGGAATCAACTATAACAAGTATGGCAAATTTCGGTGTTAATGAGATCTACAGAACTTGGGAGAGAGAGGGAACATATTCTGATGATGATTGTTGTTTCAGGGGACGGTACAGTGAGGTCATTTTCTCGTCATAACACAGTTAATAACGGCTTCACATATTATTTCCTTTAAAATTTCAAGCTGGATACTTAATGATTTTGATGCCGAGTATTTAATGAGTAGCTATGCTAAAATTCCAAGCAAAGTTTTATAAAATTATAATTGTTTGATAAAAAGTATTCCCTACTTGTATATTTCAAGATAAAATGTTGATATTTATTCTGTAGCTGGTAAATATATAGTTAACGTACTAGATGCTATACAATTAATATTTTTCTTCATTTGTGTACTTAAAAAACTCTTTAAAATTATTTTTGTTTATGAAAGTAAAAATTGTAATTTAAATTTGACAGCCTGCACAATCTATCTTCTGTGATATACGTGTTAATGCTTAATGAATTGTGTATAAATATTTCACGTTTGGTGTAATACTATCAAATAGATTTCGAGTACGATCAATGTCTACAAAAAATGCTTATACAGTACTGCGGCATTACGTGGATCGTCATCAGCAAAATCAAACTCGTTGTCATCACTAGAAAATTCATTCTCACACACTTCACTCAGCGTTAAAGCCTTATTCGTATCCTCTTTGTTGTATGATCTAGCGATATTTATCACCACGTATCTTAAGTAACACCAAGGAAGATCATAAACTGAAAAATATAAATACGTGGCAAGCCAGCTGGCTGCAACCTGTTCAAGGAATACTTATAATACATCCAGTAATTCACGGAACATTAAATTTATACATTTTATTGCAGATGAAGAGCCATTAGTTACAATATTGTAAAATAAACATAATGCTATAAACCAAAACATGACATTATTATTCTACTATTGTCTTTGCAATGGTCACTGAGTGTTTTTGTTCTCTTTTGCACCACATAAAGTGATAATATTCACATTTTTTGTCACACAATACACAGGTTGGTTGGTTGGTTGGTTCTTAAGTTTAGGAGCTGCGACAACGTGGTCATGTAGCCCTGTGTACTTTGGGCGTGTGTAGAATCTGTCTGATAACCGGTGTTAGTTGTGATGACTGTATTAGTGTGTGTTATCTGTTTTTTAATTAAAATACTGCAACTTAGAATTTTTCAAATAGTTCCTACTTTTGCCGCCAAGCGCCACTGTCAACGACTACCAGGCCAAGTTCAGAACTTAGCTAATAGACGCCACCGCAGTCGGCTCTTGGCAACGAACGTTGAAACCTAAGAGCGTTGATTACATTCTTAACCTATCCAATTTAGCCTCACACAGGTGCAATTAGTGCAAGGTTCTTTAACATGCCATAAATCTATGACATGGGACCGCCGACTTTGCTTCCCCTCCGAAGGAAGGCATATTGAGGGATTTTAACGCTCTTAAAAAATCCGACGACTGCGGCCGGGTTTGAACCCGCTATCTTGGGCATAGAAGCTCAGCATACTACCGACTACGCCACCGAAGCTGCCACACAACACACATATACATTGACCATTTGCGTGGTGGAATTTTTTGGTTGCGCAAAAAGAATGGTGAAAACCATGTATGGCAAGCCTAATAGTGGCATGCCTCGGCGTTTGGTTTAATTTTGTCCAATTTCTGTTTATCATAGCATCAGATCCAAAAAATTCACGGAACATAAAGTTATCGATATATTCCTAGAGAGAATGGTTCCCGCGTTGTCTTGGATACAACAGTTTAAGCACTGCGTGGCTGGATATAACAAACAAAAAAGAAAAATCGGGCCAATATTTCGGCCCTATGGCTCTATAAGGGCGAAATAAGATAGGCCTAGTAAAAACTTTAAGAATAAATGGATGGGGAATACAGAAGGTGGCATAACCACGAACTATATAGGCCTACTGATGTGCAGAATATAACCGACGCCATCCGGAAAAGAAGGATTACATTTTACGAACATGTGAAGAGAATGAGCTTGGCGAGTAAGATTCGCCACATCATTACTCACTTTTGGGAGAGGAAAACCAAATGGACCTGGCTAATTGAACTGGTTAGAGATCGAAAAGAAATGGGGAGTACACCAACTGACATTCAGGAGCGCATCCTACTGAAGCGAAAACTTAAAGTATGACAAGGTTTCCAAGAAAACCCGAGGCTGAAAACGGTAATGATTTTGACCCAGGAAAGGAAGGAAACCCACCTAGAATGAATGCGGGAGTACTGGGAAAATATCAAAGCCCGAAGAATGAGACAGTAGGAATGAGGTGGTCATTAGATGGCCACCGACAGTAGTGGCTACGCTGGCTAACGCGCAGCGTTAGGCCATGGGGCCAAGCCCTCTGCTGACTCGGTAGACGCGTGGGTTCGAGCCCCACCGTCGGCCGTCCTTGAAATGGTTTTCCGTGGTTTCCCATTTTCAACACCAGGCAAATGCTGGGACGGTACCTTCTGACAGGCCACGGCCGCTTCCTTCCACATCCTTGCCCAGTTTCATTCATTCATCTTCATCCATTCCATCTCTCATCCCGACGCGCAGGTCGCCCAAGGGCGTCGACTAGAAAGACCTGCACTCGGCCTCTCAGGAGGTCACACGACAAAAAAAAAATAGATGGCCGATACGAAATGAATAAATGAATAAATTCCTAGACTTGAACTTTTACTACCAAAATAAAGGCTTTAATATTATTATTTTTGAATAGAAATGAAGTTTTTCGCCATTAGGTTGTTTATTGAACAAATAATAATAATAACAATAATAATACAAAGAAACGTCAGGAAAAGAAGGGCAAAATTTTGCGGACATATACATTGGATGATCGAAGACACACTGACCAAGAATAATTTTAATATAGTTACGAATAGTACACTACGACCAATTGGGTAAAGGAAACCATGAAAGACCTCAATAAACTAAACATCTCTACAGAAGACATGGCAGACAGGAGCACATACAGAGGAAATCATAGACAACAGATATTTGAGCAAACTCCCAAAGAGAGACAGAGGTTTTTGGGAAAAAAGAAGAAAGGGTCAGAATAAAACAAGAAAATTTATTTTGTTGTTACGCTCTCCTTATGGGGAATTAACGAATAAATAATAATAATAATAATAATAATAACGAACCAAGGGATTGCAATAATTAAAATTTACGAACAAAAACAATTCCTTTCGTCACATAATACTGGTAAATTTTGATTTCTGGCCGTAATCTAAGTTCCGTCATAAAGCGGTTGACGTGATCAGCAGCCATCACGCCATCGGTGAATAAGAGATTGAGTGTATATTGAAAATCAAGTTTCCCTTGTAGATCAGTAAGATCCACACACTCGGTTAGAATGTGGGCCGCGGTGATGCGACTCTTCAGGTACAAAAGAGGGGGGTTCTTCCCTTACGTCAGAATCGAGTGGGTGGGCGTTGCATGACCTATCATCAATTATCATAAAATGGTGGTCTCCCTCTGAGCCCGGAAGGAGTTCCGTCAAACACGACGCATTTTATTGCTCTCAGTTTATTGGGTCTGGAATGAACTAGCCAATGAGTTCATAGCGTTCCTTATTAATTTAATTTAATAATTTCTAAAACATTAAGGGAGCAAATATTTACAAATGACTCTTCTTAATATTCGTATTTCTTTCTTAAGCCTTTATAGGGCAAAACTATTTTTTACTCGTATGTGTTTCTACCTTTTTATTCATTTTAATTATTATAATTATAAATAATATTATTTTTGTTTCTCTAATTTTAGTGTTTATATACAGTATTTATTTCTAATTTCCGATTTATGTTCGTATTGATTTAATTTTGATATTTTTATTGAATTAATGCATTAATTAATTAACTAACTAACTTAATTTCGAATTGCATTTTACAGTTATTTTCATTATGCTTTATAGTTATGTTTATTTATTTTTTAGTTCCGTTTGGGCCGGCTGTGGACCACGTGGTTCTTATCTCTGGCAGCTTTCCTCCTAGCCCAGTATTCCTTCATTCTGGCACGGTGAAAGTCCTTCCGCTCCTGAGTCCATTTCACACCTACTCCTGGACTCACTGCTTTTGCTGTTAGTGACTGGAGAGAGTATGATGTTCTGACTAATGTCCTGTATTTATTCCTGTCATAGATGTTACTGGGGTCAATATCCAATTGTTCAAGGTCTTTCCTGACTAGATTCGACCACTTGGCGTTAGTTGCTTTCCCTCTAGAGACAGTGTTGAAAATTCTGGAGGTGAGCCTCTGATTACCCATTCTCACAATATGAACATAGATGATCAGCCTCCTCTTCCTCATGGCTATTCTAACGCTCTCCACTTGTTCATAGAGATCATTGTTGTGCCTGATTCTATACTTGCCTTCCTCTTTAAAAGGGCCCATGATTTTTCGCAGAATCTTCCGGTCCTTCAGCTCCAATTTCCGGAGTTGTCCTTTTCTGACCATATTTAGGCATTCTGAGGCTAATAGTACTGATGGTCTCACTACAGTACTGTAGTGTCTGAGTTTGAAATTCATTGAGAGGGATTTTGATTTGTACATATTCTTGCATAGGCTCTCTCCAGTTAGATGCATCTGTCGTTCATGGCCAGGTCTTCATTGATGTTTGGGGTTATCCATTCTCCTAGGTATTTGAAGGAGTTAGTCCTTCGTACTACTTTGTCCCCCAGTGGGATTGACTCGGGCGCATCTCTGATGTTGCTGATAAACTGTGTTTTGTTGATGGCGATCTTTAAGCCTACTTTAGCTGCTATATAGTTCAGAGAGGATAGCTGATGGTTAGCTTCCTCCACACTGGACGCTAGGAGTGCAAGGTCGTCTGCAAAGGCTAAACAGGGGACTGTTAACTTGTCTTTCTAGTAGCCTATTCTTAATCCAGAATCATCCTTCAGAGTTTTCGTCCACTCACGAATTACGTTTTCTAGTAGGCAATTGAAGAGGATCGGAGTCCAGCCATCCCCTTTTCTAACACCAGTTCTAACCTCGAAGCTCATGGACAGTTCCCCTCTGAATTTGACTTTGACTGTGGTGTTAGTGAGAGTCGTTTTCACTAGATTCAGGGTCTTTTTATCTAGCCCCAATTCAGCCGGCGTCTCAAAGAGTGACTCTCTATCTACTGAGTCGTAGGCCTTTTGGAAGTCAACGAAAATTGCAACATAAGGTGAGGTACTTAGATTTTTGTAAGTGAGAATGGTTTTAAGATTCAGAATCTGTTATGTTTATTATTTTAAATTTTTATATTTCTTTTATTATTGTAATTTTATTTGTATGATTTTTATATAAAACTAGCAGAAATTGAGAAGCGCAACATATGCTTTAGTCGTCCTTCTAGGATAATTTTTATATTTCGCCTATTTTAGCATATATTGAGAAGTTTTTGTCTATATCCACCCTTATACTGTATGAAAAGTACGGTGAAGAGTTTTAAAAATGATTGGTGTATTGACTCTCATGGTTACCATACCTAATTTTACGATGCACCAAGCATCCGAACACGAGGTAAAGGCGTACATAAAGATACACAGAAAGACAGACAGACAATTCTATTGTCTACAACATATTACCCAGATATCCAAATATGGGTATATCTACCACACAGTATCAAATAAAATCATCCTTACGATGAACCCGTATGTCGACAAAAAAAAAAAGTTAAAATGTGCTCTCAGACTAAATTCACCTAACGTGTACTTCCTGACGTGAAATACAATTGAAAGCCTTGTAGACGAAACGCAATACACGCCACATAAAAACTGACCCTCTACGTTGTGCTAGTTGCCCATACACAAGAAGACCCCTTTCATAAATTACAAAGGCTTGTGGTGCATGAAAATGCAGGTTCTTTAGCCTCAAATTGCACAAATTCCTAAAAGCGACAAAAAATGCTGGTTCAATTCAGGAATTTTTGAAAATAATGTTGCTGTTTGGAGATATAATAGACCTTCTGTACAATATGTCGAACGTGAAAATTGCATGAAAAAATTCTAGGTTACCCCTTCACCCCTTTAATTGCATTGATGAATTATACGGTCTACGTTAGTTCCGTGATAACCTTATAGCCATTTGCAAACTTTCACAGAAATGTAATAAATGGAGTGACATTGCTTCTTACAGAAATAGATGGAAAGTTGTATGCCACCCCTTGAGATAATGTTCTCATGGTTACCGATTTGCATTCCTTCATTAGTTTGTTAAATTAAATTAAATTAGTTTTCTGGGAATATTTTAGAAACTGTTGGATTTAGAGCTTTATAATGTAGTTTTCGAGGATCCTTTAGGGCCCCCGAGTTTTGTTGCTGGCACCGAGGGGATTTGTCTCTTCGTTGTACGCCATAATATAATACTGATAATAATATAATATAGGGAGAAATTATTACACCTATTTTTTTTTTTAATTCAGCCAATGGCCATGTACTTTTCTTTTCAGGACGGGTCAGGGAAGGGATATTATCAGATAAAGAAGCATTCACATCATGCATGAGCAAAATGGAAATGGCCTACCATTTAACTAAGGGCATCTATAAGAAAAGGTCAATATCCTTCAACGCAAAACTAAAGCATTACTGCAGTGTCATCCGTCCGGAGGTCTTGCATGCTTCTGAATGCCTCACGATGAACAAAAAAAGGCTTGGTCGAGAAACTGGAGGCCAAAGAAAGGAAAATTTTGAGAAAGATATTGGGTTCCATCAAAGACAATGGGGAATACAGAAGACGGCATAACCATGACCTATATACTCATGTGGAGAAGATAAGCAACGTCATCCGGAAGAGAAGGTTGCCATTTTTTGGGCATGTGAAACGAATGAGCCCAGCGAGACTGACCAACCGCAACATAACTTACTTTCAGGAGAGGAAAACAAAATGGGCCTGGTGCATTGAACTGGATAAAGATCTGAAAGAAGTGGGGATTACACCAACAGACATTCAGGAGCGCGCCCCACTCAAAGGGAAACTTTAAGCTTGTAAAGGTTTCCAAGAAAAACCGAAGCTGAAAACGGGAAAGATTTGGACCCAGGAACGGAAGGAAGTCCACCGAGAACGAATGCGGGCGTACAGGGCAAACATCAAAGCCAGTAGGAGACGGTTGGAATGACGCGGTCCATAGATGGCCTATACGAAATGAATGAATGAATGAATAATATGGGTATAGGAACATAATAGACCTGCCGTACCACACCCGCAGGTGTAAATCGCGTGAAAATATTCTAGAGTACTCCTTGATCCCCTTAAGCGCATTATACGTATTGATGAATTTTACGGCTTAATTTGGTTCCGTGATAACCTTCTAGCCGTTTGCAAACTTTCACACTAATGTAATTAATGGAATTGCATTGCGTCTTACAGCAATAGATGGACCTCTGAGAATCCGTTGGCATGGTTACTGGCTTGCATTCGTTCATCTATCTATATATTTAAAACAGTAAGGTGATTTTTGTTATCACGAGATTGAGAGAACGACAGAACCGATTTACTTCGTAGAGCACTCTAACGAATGCTCTTGGTCTGTAGTTTTGCAGAGTGTCTCTAAAATAAACAAATATATTACGGTATATTTTTAAATTAATATAGAAAATAGCAGAATTCTTTTCCCTCACGCATGCGCACATTCCGACTGGGCTCATGACAAAATGGCGGTGAGAAGTCCATTAAAATGTAAGTTATTTAATAAGCTTCCATGTAATTGAAATCATACATTAGCCAAGTTCTGACTATAAAATATAATAACAGTATGAACGTATACGAATGTGCAACATTGATTTTTTAGATAATGAAATTGATTATTTCCTTCAGACAGCGGCTTTTGAATGTAGTGAATGCGTTTGTCTGCTATTGAATGAGAGTGCCCGAATAGCTATGTGGTGAAGGCGACCGAGTGTGGTTCCAAGGAGCACAGGTTCGATCCCATCACTCGCCAGTTTTTTTTACCACTGAAATATTGTTTAATCAAGGAGTATTAGTAAGGTTTTATGTCTGTTAAAGATACATATTTCTACATTCCCTCTCAATATGTTTTATTTCCGTTTTACCATTGCATTACAGCATGTGATCAAGAGAGCTAACTGTTGTCCTCAATACGCCGTTCGAATATCTGCAATCAGTTCCAGTAACTGACAACAGATGGCAGTACCTCGCCCATATATTTCCTGTAACTGACAACAGATGGCAGCACCATTGCATCGCTATATTTAAAACACAAGACATGGCGCGTTTTCACGTGATGGAGAATTATTAAGGAGGGGAATATTTAAGAAGGGAAATGTTGAAGAACATTAACTGACAGTTGAATGTGTAGGCTATGTTGTTTATGTACCTCAATATTGCAATTTTTCCCAATGCTTCGGAGGTCAAGTTATTAGCGTCCCAGACTAAAAGTTATAATTATGCATCGTTGATATACTCTTAAATTATTAAAGAAAAAATAAGTTTTCCAGGCACTCGCGCGTGTCCACAATTGCTTTCGCCACGAGAGACACTTGGCAAACCTAATTCGTTTGAAGGGCTCCGACATCGTGGTCACTCAGTCCCGTGTACTTTGGTGTGTATGTGTAAAATTTTCTCTGATAACCTGCGTTATTGTGATGACTGCATTAATGTGTGTATTTGTAATTAAGGTGGGAAATGGCAAAGAGACGGCCAAGGCCTTAAGTAAGGCACCGTCCCGGTATTTGCCTTGAGTGGAAGTGGGAAACCACGAAAAACCACATCCAAGATTGTCGAGGTGGGAATCAAAACTTCCTCTTCTTAGTTATACCTCAAGAGACTGAATGTGCCCCATTTTTGCCCTCAGACCCGAATTAAATTTCTTGGCAGAGCAGGGAATGTAACCCGGGTCTCCGGGGCGATAGCCAAGAATGGGGCGGCTTCCATGTGTTAATACGATTTTTGACATGCACGGGACATAGAATTCAAAAACTGCCTCCATTAGGGTGACTGCCGAAGTGAGTATTGAGTATAGGCCTATGGGCATTCCAGTAGTTGGCGAAGTGATTCTATGTTCCCCTGCAAAATGTACCGCCATAACCTATAACAGGTGATGGAAATTGCTTATTTAGAGCAGTTTTGTACTGTTTATAACAAAATGAAGAACGTCATTCTGAGCTGCGTTTTCAAGCTATTGTAAAAAATGTCGCTGGCAGGAACAATTATAAGGAATTTATTTTAAGCGATCAGTCTCATCGCATTCTCCTCAACAACCAACTTGAGTATGAAAGTCTCTGGACGGTCATGTTGAACTTTATTGTATAAGACAATTGTTTAATGATTATTTGTTTAGAGTACTGAGTCTAACTACGCAGTTGATTTCGGCAATGGAAGTATTATTTGCCATTTAATATTTAGCGGCTCCGTTATTGCAGGACATTATAGTGTTATCGAATAATACGAAGCCACATTTAAAATCCAATATAAATAGGCCATTTCAGAAACAATTCCAGATATTATGCAGTACAGTGTAAGGTCTTTGACGATCAAATGTAAACATTGTTCTAAATTGTATTTCTCTTGCGTAAAATCTACGCGTGGTTATTTTGGCCTTTACTGTTGTGGGGGTAAAATTGATCTGCTGGAATATATAATACATGTATTTGCCAATTTGCAACAATGTAATGATATTAATTTAAAAGTCATTGAACTTATGTCCAGTAGTTCAAACACATACATCAGCGTTAACAAATTGGATACTGAAGATGAAAGCCAGCTACTTCATTTCCCTATTATAGAATTCTTCAATTCCTTGGAATTAAGTGATTCGCTTCCACATACTACGAACGTTTGAGCCATAGTTATGCTCCTTAGAAATCTGAACGTTTCCCAAGGACTCATATATGGAAATATATACATTGTAAGAAATATGTAAGAAATTGCTTGGATTCGGATATAATAGGTGTAGTAATATTAGGCAGAGAGCTCAAATCCTACGACTTGATTTAACACCTTCCGATAAAACACTTGCAGGTACAGTACATTTTCTTTTAATAGGCAACAATGTCCTATTCGCTCGGCCTACTTTATCACAATCAATCAAGCTCAAGGAGAAACTCTGGAACGTATTGGGCTCTTTACCTCATCACGTTTTCAGTCATGACCAGCATTATGTTGCAATGTTGAGAGTGCTATCCTTTGACGCCCTTTAAGTTGCAATAGTGCTAAAAAGTAATCGTACAAAGAATGTAACTTATATAAGAAGCTTCTTCAGTAAATATATATTTCCATTGTCCGTCATGTTTTGACGGGTTTCATCTAGTTAGTTTATTAAATTAAATTAGTTTTCTGGGAATATCTCAAAAACGGTTGGTCTTCGGTCCTTGAAATGTGGTTTTCGGGGACCCGAGTTTTGTCTCTCACATTGAGGGGCTGAAGATGAGTTATGTCTCGTCCTTCTACGCCTATTTCAGCATGTATTTTAAGGGGGTAGGCCCCCTTTTATGAGAGGTACGGAGAAGAGTTACATCAATGATTAGTGTCGTGCCTCTGATGGATAACTGTACCAAATTTTACGTTGATATACCCAGCCGTTCTCGAGTTATAAGGGAACAAATTTGTCCACAGACAAATAAAAAAACAAACAGACAGTCAGATAAAAAAATTATTTTCGCGCGCATTCATCATAAAACAGTCTGAAACGTGTAAACAACTCAAATTTCCGTAGAAATTCAGAGAAAAACACAAAAATTTTCATTGTTATATATAGAGATATATACTGCACCGCTCGGTGTTGACCGTGTTTTATTGCACTGATTCTGGTTTTACTCGCTAACCGTTGGAGATATACGAAAAGTGATAAGGACCTTTCGGATAGAAAATTAAATATTAAAGCTCATGTATACCATCAAATGTTTACTATTTCTTAGCGTTCTCTTTTTATTTGAAAAGGAAATATGAAATTTTGAATCCAAAGGGTGTAGTGACGTCACAAATGTCTGTTTTACTCGCTAACTGTTGGAGATACACGAAAAGTGATACGGACCTTTCGGATAGCAAATTAAATTTCAAAGCTCGCATGTCCCATCAAAAGTTTGGTATTTCCTACCGTTCTCTTTTCATTTGATATGGAAGTATGAAATTTTCAAACCAAAGGGTCTAATGACGTCACTAAAATTGTCGCCATTTTTTAATAGTGCAAAATTTCGAAATCAAAAGTATCCTATATGTAAACCTGGTAAATCAGCTACATCCATGCAAAATTTCATTTAAATCGGACCAGTGGTTCTTGAGTTATTGAGTAACAGACAGACAGACAGACAGACACACACCATCTCATTTTTATATATTAGTATGATGATTTATATTTTATCTTTACACTTTATGTGTTAATGTTTTCAGTTTTTTATTTTTATTTTACCAAACACATTACGTCAAGGAGATACGTATATAATAGTTGATTTTTAGAAATACTAGCACTTCGGCATGAAAATTCTCCAAAATTTGGCTGGAAGATTTACCTATCAGCATCTTTGAAAGCACAAACTGTCCTTATGACAGGTGGTTAATATAGAGACCACTATCCCATAAAGGGTTAAAGAATTTGCGTAATGTAAACTAGGATAAATACTACGTAAAGTTAGTTAAAGTAATAATGCATAAGGTCTCATGTTTTCCTGCAGCTTGATCACACTGTGTATTCATGGGAAGAAATTGATGAACTGAGCCCAGGTTGAGCCTGCCACTATCAAATCAGCGACACCTGTTCGGGGGTAATAGGCTACGTGGGATAGCATCCCAGAGGGACGCATGCATAATGTAGGTGGCGCTATAGCTCGCATAATTTAGGTCCTCCTGAAGGCAAAGTGGGGCCTGCGCATGACTCTCACTGGCATGTTCAGTACGAGTCGTGGAGGATTGGGGAGTGCTATCGATGTCCTCATTGACTGCCCGGGGTTATGGGAATGGAAGCTGTGTAACTGTTATTGATAATTCATGTTAGTGATATGGACACCTTGAACATTCACCCATGTACTTGAAAGTATCTCGGATATGTCTGGTAACATGTGTTCGTGTGGTGGCTCACAACTTGTGGGACATGGGGTGGTGACCACGGGGCCCCAGCTGTGCCCGGCGTTGATTCCACTTACAGGTGCCGGGTTCCTTACAGTGATCTTTACTGTCGGCCTCCCTTGGTCAACACTTGTTCTCTTCCGACCCCGATTGTATTAGGATATCCGAGGCCTAGAGAGTATTTCACTTTTCCACTCTAAACCCGGGATCATGAGCCGAAGGACCTATGCCACGGCGAGTAAGAGCCCGTGGTGACCATGTTCCTTATTGAAACCTCACATGATAGCAAGATTACAATCCCCGTTTAACCAGCCACGTTTCTTCCTGTTCCTAATTTGCTTTTCTCACATGGATAATATGTGCAGGATTTGTCAAATAGCTACAAAGTTTGGAGATTTCATTTTTCGAGGAATTTGGTGGTCTTCCAACTGGCCTTTCTCCTCATTGTTGTAGGCTACTTAAAATATTTGTAAGACCATCCTATCATCTCTCATCTTTAGTAAATAACCAGTCCATTGAAGTCTTCTGGAGTTATTGATGTTGAGTATTGGTGCTTGCTGTGATAGTGAGTGTATATCTTTATAAAATCTTTTCTTTTTCCAGCTTTGGGATGCGAAGTCAATAAAAGGTCCAACAATTTTCCTATACACTTTATTTTCGAAAACCTGCAACTGGTGATCATCCTATATTGTTAAATTCGTTGATTCTGCACCATAAGTTAGATCTAGCCTAACGATGGTATTGTATATTTTCAATTTTGTATTTCTCATCAAAAATTTGGATCATTATTGGTACAACCTCGTGATATAGACGTAGCTTGCAGACTGACGTCATCTGCGAGTTCTCCATTGGCTTCAGTTGTTTTCTTTTTGTTGTTGTTGTTGTTAAATTTATGTCCGGGGATTATTTAACCCTTTTCAGTAACAAAGACCCTGGCTTTGTCTGCCTCTGGCTTGGGGGTTGGATCGGATTACACCGAGACTACTGAGATAAAACTGAGAAGAGGTAGCTTTGATTCCCAACTCAGCTGTCCTAGAAGTTCTTTTCCATGGTTTCCTCTTCTACTGCAGGCAAATGTTGGGGTGGTGTCTAACTATAAAGCACGGCCGCCTACTTTTCAACTCTGGTCTCAATTACAAATACACACACTACCACAGACACCACAAAACAGAGATTATCAATCAAATCCTTCACACATGCAAAGTACATAGGGCTGAAAAAAATATGGAAAACCCTGGAGAACCTCTCCCAAGCTGGTTGAGGTGGGAACTGAATCTAGATGACCTAAGTTTTTCCTCACTAGGCCCAGTGTGCACCGATTCAATCCTCAGAAATGAATTACATTTCTGGTCATAACCGGTTATTAAACCTTTAGGGACCAGAGTTATGTTGGCTTGTTAAGTGTTCAGAAGGGTTATATATATCCCAGCACAATCTCAGACTGTTTTGTGTATATCCTCGGCTAACGACTCCTTGTTCTTGTAGATATAAGTTGTTGCGGGATATTCTAGTAGTATTTTTCAGCCTCAGTGCAAGCTTCCTGCTTCTCGTAACAGATGATGTTTGCTATTGGTCCCAACGGTGCTGCTGCATAGAGTGTTCGCGGCTCTTTTAACTGGCCCTTCGAGATGACTTCATTACTTTCTCCATCATCCCAGTTCTTTGTCAAGGGATTATGAAGACGATATGGCAAAGAATCCACTCAAGTTTGCAGTGAAATTGCGCCCTAGGGATGAGAATATGAACGTGCTTTTGTACCTACTTACTTCTGGTATACCTACAGTCACTTCAAGACCCAAGCGGTCCCTTTGATGTTCTGGTCTGTGAAGAAGCTAACATGCCAGGAAAATTTTCCTACCATTTCTGCTTATTTCTGGCGTACAAAAATTTCCAGCGCATGTTGCTATGTTTCCATAAGATGGCTAGATTACTTTGTAGAATTTCCTTTGTAAAATCTATGAATATTTTTTTCATTTTGTTGTTAATTGGGAGCTTTACCAACTTTACTTTTCATGTGGTGAATTGTGTGTGTTTTAGCGATATTTAGATAGAGCAATTCAGTACGAATTTAATATTATATTACATTTAGTAGTGTATAAACTTTGTTTGAGTGGCAAAAGATCACCCGAATAATTCGATTTTATGGCAAATCAGGCTGAAAGGTTGGCAACTCTGTAAAGATTGCTCAAAATTCAACACGGTTTCCTAAAGCAGACAACTGCAGCTGTAAATCCTGTAGCACCAATAAAATATCTCGAATGCAATAAAAGTGGAGATAATTTGGGTAAACGGTGAAAACAAATTATTTCGAATGTAGCCTATATTATACTGTAGTAGGTTGTGGGATGACAATCTAGAGTGTACAAACCCGAGTTTCCAAGCCGTAGACACAAGGAGGGACAGAAAGAGAGAATGCGCGGAGAGTTATTTTCCTCAGGACTTGACTTGACGTTTGGTATAGTCAGTGGCAGCATTACGGTCTACAATGATCAAACGGCAAAGCTGTGCGTGTTAAATCACTTAGCACGACCATGATGAGTAATTGCAGCAAGTCTGGAGACTGGAATTTGGAATCCTGGCGCAGACAGTAGCTATCCTGAATGGGTTCTTTCACAAGATTGCTCCACTTTCTCTCCAGCCAAATGCGGGGATAGTACCTTATAATGCATGTCTCAACAATCCATTTGCTCAAACAACACTGCTATTGGTATATTGGCTTTCACGGCCGGTGAAGCCTTCATAGGGAGGTGAAGGCTGCTTGAGCTTTTAGTTCTCGCAGACAAGTGGTGCAGTTGCACCTAATATAAAGGGATGTGGCGCGCAGTTCGTCACTCCTGTGGGGGTCCGGGTGGGGACACCAAGAACCCGCCTATTAGCCAGCTTGGTGTCCTGAGCGAAACCTCACACAAGACACGGCACAAACCTAGAAGAATTGCTGAGTTTTAACACTGCTATTGTTTTTATTGGATTTGTTTTGTCGTGTGGCCTCCTGAGAGGCCGAGTGCAGGTCTTTCTAGTCGATGTCCGTGGTTGACCTGCACACCGCGATGAGATATGGAATGATGATGACGAATGAAACTAGGCAAGGATGTGGAAGGAAGCGGCCGTGGCCTGTCAGAAGGTACCGTCCCAGCATTTGTCTGGTATTGAAAATGGGAAACCACGGAAAACCATTTCAAGGACGGCCGACGGTGGGGCTCGAACCCACGCGTCTACCGAGCCAGATGACAGTATCGCTCCATGACCTAACGCTGGGCTTTAGCAAGCGTAGCCACTGCTGTCGGTTTTTGTTGGATGAAACATCGCTACAAGGAAAAGCGTAGAATCATATGTTTACAACTTTCTGACTTCTTTGAATCCTTAACGCATTCTACTGTCTGTATTGGTAGTTGTAGAGTAGAATGGCGTGTCGGGGATACATTTTTAGCCTATTTTCATTTATGAAAAAAATAGGCTTATGAGATCACTTTTGTCCGTTAGTATGTGTGTGCGTGTGTGTGGGTCCCCACCTAATAAAATCTAAACGGCTGGAGCGATTTCAATGAAACTCGGTTAATTCTTAGAACTATTCTTCCGACTCTGATCGTGCTCTTCAAATTTTATAATGTCTCACCAATCCAACATGTCAGCTGTGTGAATTATTTCTCCGGCATTTAATATCTTCGAAACTATTACTGATATCACTCTGAAATTTTTACGGTGATAAACAGCACTAGTACAACTTCACCTATGTGACTGTTAAGTACAAGACAAACATGGCGGCCTAGCAAAATTGAAATATTTAAATAGACTTTTCCCGCGATTTAATTGTCCGAGCGTAGTGAAACATGGCACAGCAAATGTTCATACACATTGTAATGCACAGACATCTAGTTTAATCAAATTGCTTACATAACCTCATGATGGTGGCTGTGCAAAATTTGAAAAATAAGTTATTCATTCTTGTGTCCAAATCATGCAATCAAAGTCAACGTTTGAATAATGAACCGACGCAATAAACGTCATCTAAAGTACATAACTCTATGGCCTACATATATATATATATATATATATATATATATATATATATATATATATTCAACATGGCGACCATCCGAAATATTTAGACGGTTCTCAATTTCAACTAATTTATGACAGCAGTCAAACTAATTTTGTATGTTGATAGAGGCTATTAACATAAGTAGGATATATGAAAATAGGTTATTTAGCTCTTCATGGAACTACTTGTAAGAGTTTAATCTCTTCCTTTTGCAATAAATTCCATTCGTGGTATTATAAAAAAATCAGGGTTCATTATCATACAAAACAAAAATCGCAACGTAACAAGAAAAACGTAACTAAGAGCTTGCGTTCTTGTAGAAACGGATGTGTGACACTACTGAACTATTAAAAATAGATGACGACGCTAGTTGCCATCATTACCATTGTATCGGGAAATTCTTGACGCTAATCCCAGAAACACCGCAAGCCCAAAAACAGATCCTCGTTGGGTACTATAGTAGAGTATTGACGGTACGTGGTAAGGCTTCAATGTCAAGCTGACCGCTCTGGGCAGACGGATTTCCAGCCAAGTTTCAGTAGTGGGGGAAAAGCGACAGCAGTCACTCGTCGTCCACCGTGCTGTCGACATAGCGTGTCATTGTTTAAAATATATGCAAGCAATCGTCTTGACCTTCACTCCATTATGAGAGGGGTGTCTCCTCCAGCGCTCCGGCTCCCTACTACTCAGGCTAAACCGCGACCTAGAAGCCTTACAACATACCGTCCGTACACTAGCTCGTCAATAAACTCAAATTGGCTATTGGTTCACTCAAGTTGGTTGGTTGCTTGGTTGGTTCCTCAGTTTAGGGCTGCGACAACGCGATCATGTAGCCCCGTGTTCATTGGGTGTGTGTAGAATCTGTCTGATAACCGGTGTTAATTGTGATGACTGTAATATTGTGTGTTATCTGTTTCTAATTGAAGTAAGGACTGCACACAATCAATTTTCAAGTAGTTCCTACTTTTGTTACCATACGTCACCGTCACCGACTATTAGTTCTGAACTTGATTACTAGATGCTACCGCAGTCGGCTCCTGGCGACGAACGTTGGAACCTAAGAACGTTAGTCAAATCTAACCTATAATTTAGCTTCACACAAGTGTAATTAGTGAAAGGTTCTTTTACATGCCATAATTCTATAACATAGGGACCATCGGCTTTACTTCCGCTCCGAAGGAAGGCATTCTGTGGGATTTTTAACGCTCTTCAAAAATCCGATGACTTCTGCCGGGTTTGGTTCACTTAGAGAATTGGAATATGAAGTGCATGTGCTCTGTGTAGTAGGATGTAAGCAGAATCCAAATATAATAACTTATTAAAACTCAGCCATTTTTCTAGGTTTATGCCGTGTCTTTTGTGGCGTTTCGTCTAGGAACACCAAGCTATCTCATCAGCGGGCTCTTGGTGTCCGTGCCCGGACCCCCACAGGAGTAGCGAACTGTGGACTACCTCCCTTCTTATGAAGTGCACTTGCGCTTCTTTACTGCGAGAACTAAAAGCTCAAGCAGCATTTCACATCCCTATAAAGGCTTCCAAAAAGCTGGTCTATTGGCTTTCACTGCCAAGGAATTAAAACTCAGTGGCTTCGGTGGCGTAGTTTGTAGCATACTGAACTGCTGTTCTCAAGATAGCGGATTCAAACCCGGCCGAAGTCGTCGGACTTCTTAAGAGCGTTAAAATCCTTCAGTATGCCTTCCTTCGGAGGGGAAGTACAGCTGGCGGTCCAATGTCATAAATTTATGGCATGTAAAGGATCATTCCACAGACTAAACTTGTGTGAAGCTAAATTTCTAGGTTAGATTTCGTTGGAACGCTCCATCAAAATTCAAACGTTCACCACTAGGTATCAGTGACATCTGGTAGCGAAATTTGGAACTACTTGTGGCTCACCCTATGGGTGTCCGCTTGAAGCAGCTACAGCCTTGGACACTCCCGGCACTAAAAGCCATACGATAAATAAATATGAACCCCACACAAGACATGGCATAAACCTAGAAAAATTACTGAGTTTTAATTCCTTGGCCGTGGAAGCCAATAAACTTATGTTTGTCAAATTCTTCTCTTGTGATTGAAGATAAGATTTGGAAGGAGGTGGCCGTGGCCTATAATAAGGTGCAAAGTTTTCAACTCATTCTTTCAGTGTTGCCTATGCAAACTGTCAGTTGTAACTCTTCAGTCGGTCAACACGAATTTGCCCAATGACTGGGCGGGGTACAATGCATATATTATAAGTAAATAACTTCTTCATTATTAGGAATATTCTACAATACAGTAGTTTTCCTTCAACCCAAAAATACTCTACTCCTCCACAAATTTCTGTCTTCAGCTTCTTCCTCGGTTAAGCCTCTGGCAGCCATGCTTCTCTTCACGCCAACCATCCATTGTTCTCTTGGTTTACCACGTTTCCGTTTGCCTTCAGCTTGCCAATGTAACATTAAATTTGGAATTCTACTATTCTGCATCCATTTCACATGCCCAAACCATTTTAATCTTCTTTCTTCAACCACTTCTAATACATTTTTTACCTGCATAATTTCTCTGATTCTCGTATTTCTAATTTTTATCCAATCTTGATTTTCCTGCCGCCCTCCTCCAACAATCCATCTCTGTTACTAATAATTTGTTTGCTTGCTGTCTGTTTAACGTCCAAGTTTCTGCTCCTTATAACAAAATACTTTGTACCAATGAACTATAAATAAGTTTCTTACGAGGGAAGTACCTCAGATCGAACGGCTAAAACCGACTGGCAGTGCGCTTTACATACGAATATGTGTCTGTTCTACTACCCATCACAGGCATTTATCTGTAAAACCCCGCATTAGTGTACAATTATATTTGGAAGTTACGGGGTCCAAAGATTGCAGGAACACAATTCTCAGCAGAAACTACCATACAACACGCAATTCGGACTATTATATTAGGGGAAATCCATTCCTAGCAATTGATTAGACAATTAGCATATATGTGGTAACATTACAAAAAGATTGCAGAAACACAATTCGCATCAGAAACTATCGTGCAACAGGCAATTCGGACAATTATATTAACAAGAAATAGATGTGGTGCAGTATCATCTGGCAAAAGGTTGAACACTTGCTTGCAACAAAAAATCTTAACACATGCAGTACCGTCTTGACATAGTCATCTTTCCCACAATAGAAGATGCTGTGTTGTCCTTCATTCGACGTCGAAGTGTAAATGTGGAGTTGCAATGAAATTATTAAAAACAGCGGAATGGAACAGTACGCACACTTAACAAGGGCAACATGTAGACATACTCCATTATTTACAATGTTCCCGCATTGCAATATTCCAAACTCAAATGCCACGGTGATCACATTATCATATACTTAGATGGCGCTGGCGACCAAACACGTACGTTTACAGATGAATGGCATTGATAGCTATTGACATAGTTACAATTTCACTTTCACTTGGTTTTCGTCGTTCGAGCTGGAATACTTCCCTCGTTAGTGTTGTTCAAAATATGACTACTTCATAATACGGAAAAATTACAAGTACACTGAAGAAAATGGAAATGTCAACACCATGAAGGCATTGGTCGTTTGTGTTGATTTTCAAGATATAGAACGATGCCATGTAGGTATGTAAACGATCAAAGTTTCAGACCCATTGGATTGTTGCTACAGGTCTCCCCACGTGATTGGTCGCGGAGGAATCAACTCCAGTATACGGACTCTGGTGTAGCGTAGTTGACTTGCAGTCTGTGCAGTGAAGTGTTCCCCGTCAAAAATGCCTCGACGACAGAGAAGATCACGCTATCAACACTGTCGCCGTTTGAGAGGGCTCGGATAATTGGACTATGTGAGGCTGGATTATCGCTAAGGACTGTCGATGCACGTGTAGGCCGACAGACATCTACGGTACAACGTGTATGTCAGCAGTGGTCAAATGAAGATACCTACACTCGTAGACCTGGCACAGGCCCAGCGCGACAGAACTGTGAAAGAGGATCGCCGCATCATTCGGATGGCCCGGATGGAACCCCATGCAACAGCAGCGCAAATTCCAGCAGTTGTGGCATCCCACGATACACAACAAACAGCTGGTAATCGCCTGCGTGCAGCTGGCTTACGATCCCGTGTCCCTGCGGAAGGTGTTCCATTGACCCCACAACAGCGACGTGTAAGGCTGGTCTGGTGTCGAGAACGATCGACGTGGGTCGACGAATGGCATAGGGTCGTCTTTAGTGATGAATCGCGCTTCTGTATTGTCCGCAGTGATCACCGGAATCGTGTGCGCCGACGTACCGGGGAGAGGGGCCGCCCAGACCTTATTGTCGAGAGGCACACAGGGCCAACACCAAGCATTATGGTCTGGGGAGCTATTGGCTTCAATGTAAAATCACAATTAGTGCTTGTTGAGGGCACTATGACTGCTCGACAGTACGTTGAAAGGGTACTCATTCCAGTGGTTGTCCCTATGATGGCGAACATTGATAATGGGATGTTTTAGCAGGACAAAGCCCGAGTTCACACTGCGCGCAGTTCCAGAGAAGCTCTCCACGACATCACAACCTTACAATGGCCCGCCAGATCCCCGGACCTCAGTCTTATTGAGCATGTGTGGGACATGATGGGTCGACAACTGGCCAACCGTCCTCAGCCACCCACAACTCTGGAACAACTGAACCGTGCAGTGCAGCAAGTATGGGCCACAATTCCTCAGGAAGCGATCCAGGGCCTTATTGACTCCATGCCTCGCCGAATTCATCGATGTATTACAGCTCGTGGTGGGCACATCCTGTATTGATTGTTGTCCAAACTTGCTATCAGAGGGACCTGTAAGTGTAATCATCGAATCACAATCGGAACACTCGTCCTGCATGTTCAATTGCAGCAATATAGCACCACTCCTTCTGGATGTTGCAATTTCCATTTTCTTCAGTGTATTAGTAAAGTAAAGATTACATTCTTGCATCTAAAACGTGTGAAGTGGAAATGGAACCCACAATGTATCAGCCCAAAAACGAGAATGAAATTTCATGACGGGGCCGGGAATCAATCCATGTGTCTCAGTAATAGCAGCAACTAATGTTAGTCACAAGGCTGTCAATCCCAAAACGGAAATTAACTCTTGTAATCGGTGAGTCTGACGAAGCCTCTCTTAGAATAATATGTTAACAGCATTGCGCATATTTCCCCTTTGCCGTATTGTGTGACGTGATGTTGAACTGGTGGTGTGGTGTGAGCTCGCAGGGGTAGACATTAGCATTCGAACTGTGTGAGTTTAACAAAACACACTCTCAGCTAAATTATTGGACTTAGCCTTTTACGTTGCGGGATGCAGCGAGCTGTTCTCTATTCACCATAACTTGTTTGGGTTTCTCTCAAACCTTCATTAACATGGACTTTTAATTATTTACTCTATATGCTTCGTAAACAACGTTGGAACTCACTTGTTAATATCCATGTATATTCACTAAAGGGCTCGTTCTTTGTCTTTAGTTACTAACATACTGAATAATAATATTCTATCATATGCATGGCCTCAATCACACAATTGGGTGGGATACCGATGGATTTCAATAGAACAATATTACCGGGTGAGTTAGCCGAGGTCGTTACGGCGTGGCTGCAGGCAGTCGCTCACATCAGGGAGGCGAGGAGGTTCGAATCTCTCCGCCGGCAAACTTGAAAATGGTCTTCTGTGGTTTCCCATCTTCCTTCCAGGCAAATGCCGGGGTTGGGCCCTAACTATATGCCACAGCCTCTACCTTCCAATTCCTAGTCCTTACATTAACACTTTCCTCCCAAGACAACACTCCACACGCGATGGTACTTGTACGAATAACTCACCCCATGGGTATCCGCATAGAAGTAGCTACAAACTCTGGCGAGCCGAACATGTCCTCGGACACTCCCGGCACTAAAAGCCATACGCAACAAAGTAAAAAAAGAACAATTATCATTGATACTGTAACTTTCAGTGAGTCGTTGTTGTTGTTGTTTTTGGCGTTTTCAGTCTTTTGGCTGGTATGATGCAGGCCCCCATGACCCCCCCCCCCTGTCCTGAACTAATCGTTCCATCCTTGCATAGCTACCACACCCTACAACCGAGGCAATCTGTTTAACATATTCTAACATTGGTCTTCTCTCAACAGTTATTGTCCTCGACCCTTCCTCGGCCGTTTCTCATTTTTACCACCAGGCAAATGCTGGGATGGTTTCCTTCAACTGGTCCACGGCTGATATCCTTCCAAAATCCCTTCCCTGACCCGTCCTGAAAATCAAATTAAGAGCCAATGGCTGCAATAATAAAAATAATTGTGTTGCCTGAAGTGTAGCTGTGCTCATTAAATCGTGCCCCACGACCGTGCGGGCAGCTGAAGGAAGTTCGGAGATCGTGAGTTCAAATCCCGGCGTTGATAGTGGCAATCCTGAGTTTGGCTTGTACCACATTGGAGACAATCTGTTCAACATATTGTAGGCTAATCTTGGTCCACCCCTACAGTTCTTGTCCTCTGCCCTTCTTCCATAACTAAGATTGCTATTCCTGGATTTCTTAGTACATGACATACCAGCCTATCTCTTCTCTCCATTAGCAGTCGCCAGAAATATATTTCCTTTCTTAATCGTCTTAACATCCCTTCATTTGCTATCTATCTATCTGATCGTCTAGTCAGTAGCATGCTGAGCTTCTATGCCCAAGATAGCGGGTTCAAACCCGGCCGAAGCCGTCGGATTTTTAAGAGCATTAAAAATCCCTCAGTATGCCTTCCTTCGGAGGGGAAGTAAAGCCGGCGCGGCGGTCCCATGTTATAGATTTATGGCATGTTAAAGAACCTTCCACTAATTAAACCTGTGTGAAGCTAAATTAGATAGGTTAAGAATGTAAACAACGCTCTTAGGTTTCTACGTTCGTTGCGTCTAGAAGCTAAGTTCTGAACTAGGCCTAGTAGTCGTTAACGGTGGCGTTTGGCGTCAAAAGTAGAAACTATTTGAAAATCACTAAGTTGCAGTCTGTACTTAAATTAAAAAACAGATACACACACTAATACAGCCATCACAATTAACACCGGTTATCAGACAGATTCTACACACACCCGAAGTACACGGGGTTAAATGACCGCGTTGTCACAGCCCCTAAACTGAGGAACCAACCATCTGATCGTCATCATTGTCCTGTGACACCACATCTCAAACGCTTCTATTTTCCTCTTTTCTGCTTCGCCAACAGTCTAAGTTTCACTTCCATAGATGATTCTTATTGATTACTTTAGGAGATTTGCGACATCATTGTCATGTAGCCCCGTAGAAGCTGTCTGATAACCTGTTTCACTGTGACGTCCGTCTTACTGTGTGTATTTATAATCGAGGCCATTTAGTAACACAATTTTAAGACATGGAGAGGAGCCCAATAGGGCACCGGGACTGGCAAAAGCAAAGTCGCTGCGCGCGCCCAGTGACCACGACAGAACCAGAGATCGAGATCGGGCGTAGGTCAGGGAGGTAATGGATAAAACCAGCCTGCCCGGGGTCATGAACTACGGACCGGGGGACTGCAAACAACATTCAACTAAACCTTAATCGAATCCAGTCCTCAACAGAAAGCCTAGCTGAGTGCGGCTAGCCCCAGTCGGCAGTAAGCGCTTAGCAGGCCCAATTAAACCACTCAACTGACAAATTACACCGCCGAAATACCTAAAAACCATAAAATACGGCTTAATCAACCTCCCTCAACAATAAACAATCATTAAACATTATTACTTACACTTACAAATACATTTAAACAGATCCAAGCCAACAGCCAATCACAGAACAGCTCCAGCCAATCAGAGCCAAGTACCGTCAAATTCATATTCTCCGCCTGCGAAGCTCTTATTAAACACTAATTATTCCTTCCACAAACTCATTACAGCAAATTACACACCCAATAATCATTCTACACAAATGAGGCTTATTATTACTATTGATTTTCATTATCCAAAACCTACTATAGGTCTATTATTCTTCCTTTACAAAACCATACCAAACTAGTGGTCTATCTACTTTTCACATAACTTAGTAACTTCAATCTAAAAAATCCAAATCTTTTATTGTTATCATTATTAACTCCGCTGAAGCAACTGCTGACAGGCCATGTTCGAGCGAACGGTATTATATCAACACCTAATGCCGCTGTGAAACGGATGGTCAATAGCCACGATGCTGACCCAATATTCGAACTCGCAGCTCTACAGGCAAAAACTTAGTTCTAGTACTCTCAAAAACTAATGAACAGTTTCCCCAAAGTAAATAATTAAATCACCACGACGGAATAAATCACCAATGGACAAAATTCTCCCTAAAAAGTATTATCCTTTAATGCACAGAGGGAGACACTATAACTCTCCAAATAAAAAATTACGAATTAACCATCAATTTTATGACCCACTTAACATAGGAGTGAAAGGAGCTCATTAGGGCACCAAACTCCACGCATTATTCCATCGTCACCAGGCGATAAGACGGAAAGAGAGTACTATTGGGCGTAGGTTAATATGTCATAATTAAGATAAGGAAGGAAGTGCTGTTGGATTGATGCTTCGGACTCTCGATCCTAAGCTCAGCGAATTGCCTCGACGCGCCGCGCTGCCGACCGCACTTTGAGTGAAAGACCCTGTACTTATTAAATTCTGAAGCTGCTGCTGCTACAAAAATGAACTTAACACCTGGGCCTACGGTCGCTGGGCGGTCCTTGCGACACACATGTCCAGATACTGTAGGTCTAGCCATGGCGTGCCAAATAACAAATGTCATTTCAAGTCTAGATGATTTCAAAAAAAAAATGGCTGGCTGCGTGGCTCAGGGGAAACGTTCTCGCTTGCTGGGCCCAAGGTTGCAGGTTCGTATCCTGGCGTAGTCAGCTGGCATTTGAGGGCGCGCAAATGCGAGGGAGCCGCGTCAGTAAATTTACTGGCACGTTAAAGATCCCCTTCGGGGCAAAATTCCGGCACCCCGGCGTCCCTAAAAGCCAGAGTAGTTAAAAGGGACGTAAAACCAATAGCATTATTATTATTATTATTATTAACTTCAAAATTCAATTACTTAAAACGCAACTTATAACCCTCAAATACTTCAAAAGATTTTTTCCCCCTCAATACAAACGAGGAGAAAAGAAATTCAAACTACTTAAAGTTACATACTTAATTAAAGGCTAAAAGGAGCACCAGTGTCTGCCGCCATCCCATGGGCGCATGGTCGAGCTTCGAGTGCTGTGGGATGATTACTGCCCTAGAATTTGACTGGACGTAGGTGTAGGCATTTGCCTGGAGTATAGGAATGAGAAACCATGGGAAACCACTCCCAGGATGACTGGGGCAGAAATCGAATCCTCCTCTTCTCAGTTTAGCCTCACGAGGCTGAGCGTACCCCGTTCCAGCCCTCACACCAAAGTTAAATAGATTGGCAGAGCCGGGAAATCGAACCCGGACTTCCGCGGTGTCAGCCACGAATGCTAGCCACTACACAAGGAGGTGGACTACTTCCATAGATTGCCTGCTCCAAAGTAAGGATTTCAAAATATATTCCTAATACCTAAATTTATATTTCATGTCGATAAAAACAGATTGTTAGATAATTGTAACACACACCCAACAACACGGGGCTGATGACCAGAATGACTCATGGCCCTAAATATCAACAATCCATTGTGTTAGGACCTCAACGCGTGTAGCAGCCTTATTTGCTTGTATTTCTGTACTGAAAAATAAATATCCACAGCCTGCTTCCAGTCGACCGACCGGGTCAGGGAATGGAATGAATGAAGCCCCCATCTAGCGGCGAGGATATGAACTGTGTCGGCTGCCGAAGCCTGTCGCACTCCCCTGGGGTAATGATTAAATGAATGACAGATGAAATGAAATGAATGTGGAGAGTGTTGCTGCAATGAAATTGCGACAGGGGAAACCGGAGTACCCGGAGAAAAACCTGTCTGCCTCCGCTTTTTCCAGCAAAAACTCACATGGACTGACCGGGATTAGAACCACGGACGCAGCGGTGAGAGGCCGCCTAAACCACGGAGGCTTTGTCATTCTGTACTATTATATTTAATTAAATTTCAGTACCCAGGTGTTTGCTGTGGCGTGTTACACACAAGTGCCGTCTTTTAAATTAATTACACGCAAGTGACAAGAACGAGATATTAATATTCATACATAAGAGCGTTTCAGTCGCTTACGGTGGAACGTGTTTCTCACGCGCTTTGCTACTTCACACCCCGGTGCTCCGTGACAAAACACTAGTGCCGAGTTAGCGGTGCAGAAACCTCAAGCTTGCAGCTCCTACCACGCTTACAACTTCTTCCACACCACCATATTTCTCCAGGCGGAAGCAAGACGAAATGCAAATGAAGGCTTTTCTTGAAGGAAGTGGAATGTGAAGACGAAGCAGGGAGAGAGGAGGATGAAGTGGTGTGAGGATGGAGGCAGAAATTCTCAACTCCGTATGGAATAAAAGGGGATCATCTGGTGTAAACACGGGGATGTTTTCCTCTATTATCCAGTAACGCAGATCACGCATGAATCATCTAGAAATTCAGATCGAACCTTGGATATCCTACATGGTTAAGGGGAAACATAAAGTTTATGGCGTCAACACAATATAGATTTTAATATTATAACCGTGCCTGTACAATAATTGTGTACATTTCCAAGGGAATACACAAATCTTCCTGTTAGAAGTGAACTTTCAAATTTTTTAAAACTCAAATTGTAACTAATTTTATCATTTTTTTAATTGGTCCTTGGTTTGTGCTGATCTTCATCTTTTCCTTCATTCTGCTTGTCTCCCCCATTCATTATTTCTCTGTCGTTTCTTCCATTTTCTTGTATCATGTTTCCCAGATACTTGAAACTCTCTACGTTCTTCAGTCGTCCCCTACCAATTGTTATTCCCTTTTCAACCGTGGCTCACATCTATTTGGGCGTGGGTTGGCGATCAGGGGACCCCAGCTGAGTCCGGCATTGCTTCCACTTTCATGTGCCGGGCTCCTTTCCTGTCGACCTCTTTTGGTCAACTCTTGTTCTCTTCCGACCCCGACAGAATTAGGGTATCCGAGGCCTAGAGAGTCTCTTCCTTTCTAGCCTTAATTGGCCCTAATCTCATCTTTCCTGATCCATTATTCTTCTAGGGATCAGCCTTCTCTTTCCTTTCATTACATTTCCTTTTCTCATTAAGATTCCCGCTCTGTTTTTAGCCTATTTTCATTTTATGAAATAAATAGGCTTATGAGATCACCTTTTGTTCGTGTGTGTGATTCGTGTGTGTGCCCCCCCCCCCTAATAAATTCTAACCGGCTGGAGCGATTTCAATGAAACTCGGTATGATCATAGCACCATACTGGCCGACCTCGACCGTGCCCTTCAAATTTTATTGTGTCTCACCAATCCAACATGGCGGCTGTGCGAAATATTTCACCAGCATTCAGTATCTCCGGAACTATTACCGATATCACCCTGAAATGCTGTACGGTGATAAAGGGAACTACTAGAAGTTCATCTATGAGTTTTTTAAAAACATGGTAACTACAAAACCAACATGGTGGCCAAGCGAAGTTGAAACTTTTAAATAGACATTTCTCGCGATTTAACTATCCAAAGGTAATGAAACTTGGTACATCAAATGTTTATGCACATGGAGGCGACGCGAAGTATAAATATTTAAATGGTCGTTTCTCGCGATTTAACCATCCGAGTGCAGTGAAACTTTGCACGTTTAATGCTTATACAAATGTTAATCCACTGGCATCTAATTTACTTCAATTGTTTTCATAACCACAAGATGGCAGCTGTGCGAAATATTAAAATCTCGTTTTTACTTCTTGTGTCCTAAACAAGCGATTGAAGTTTGAATACCACACGTACACAATAATCCCCATATAATAGTACGTAAATAAAATCTAAACTGGCGACCATCTGAAATATTTAGACGGTTCTCAATATCTACGAATCTATCACGACAATCAAACGGAATTTTTGTTTGTTGATAGAGGCAATTAACATGAGTAGTATATTTGAAAATAGGCTGTATAGTTCTTCACGGAACTACTTGTTTGTAAATTGGCTCCACGTGTATCTAAATTATACTTTGTATTTTTTTGAATCCACACTTCAATTTGTTGGTATTTTCAATCCAAATTACATTTTGTCAGTATTTTCAATTTAAATTGCATTTTGTGAGTATTTTCAACCTCAATTCCATTTCGTAAGGATAGACAATCTAGGTTTATTTTTAGTAAGTCTTTGAATGCGGGAATGCCATATTTGTGACTATTTTGATTTCAATTGCAATTTGTAAGTATTTTCAGCCTAAACCGCATTTTGCAAGTATTTTCTATCCAAATTGCATTTTATAGGTAGGGCATTTTGTAAGTACAGTATTTTGAATCTCGATTGCATTTTGTAAGTATTTTGAATTTCAATTACATTTTCTAAGTATTTTCAATCTAAATTGCATTTTTAGCCTACTTTCGATTTTTGCAAAAAAATGAAAGTAAATTCATGAGTTCTACACAGGACCAAAAACTGTGTGTCTGTGTGTGAGTGTGTGTACCCCCTATCAATTCAAACACGGTGAAACCGAATTGAACGAAATTTGGTACAGAAGTAGCACTGGCTAATGGCACCTCAGTGTTATGTATTATATCGCAGACATCCTGACGGAAACATAATGGCGGCCACCGAAATATTCAAAGCTGAATTGAAATTAAGACTAACCTAATCATCCGATCTCTACCAAATTTTTCAGCAACATATATTTATATGGCAAGCGTCATTTGACTGAGTTACAAGGTCAACAGCCCTATAGTTGGCAGATGGCAGCCATGTATGTGTGCAAATTGATTCCCCTATCAATTCAAACACGGTGCACCAGAAATGAACGAAATTTGGTACTGAGATAGCACTAGCAAAGGGCACCTCAGTGTTATGTCTTATAATGCCGCCATCGTGACGAAAACGGAATGGCGGCCACCCAAATGTTAATAGCTTAAATCAAATTACGACCAACCTAATCATCTAATCTCTACCAAATTTCTCAACATTATCCTTTTATGTTTGAAGAATCGCTTGACCAAACTACAAGGTCATCAGCCCAATGATTTACGAATGGCGTCGATGTAGGTGTGCAAATCGATTCCTCCTATCAATTCAAACACGGTAAAACCGAATTGAATGAAATTTGGCACAGAGGTAGCACTAGCAAAGGGCACTTCAATATTATGTTTTATTTCGCCGGCATCTTGACGGAAAAGTAATTGCGGCCACCCAAAGAATAAATGCTTAAATCAAATTACGACCAAACTAACCATTTGACCTCTACCAAATTTTGCAACAACATACCTTTTTGTGGGAAGCATTTTTTGACTGAACTACGAGGTCATCAGCCCAAGAGTTTGCAGATAGCGGCCGTGTATGTGTGTCAATCGATTCACCATATCAATTCAAACACGGTGAAACCGAATTGAATGATTTTCTTTACAAAGGTAACACTAGCAAAGGGCACCTCATATTCATTTTTAATATCCGTATAGCACGTTGTATTTCAACAAGCTACTATAACCAACATTCAATTATACTCCTTGAAAAGGACAAAGAGTTATAACAATACCCATGCATTTAGGAGAAAGTAGTCTATATGGTCTTTACTGAATATCTTGTTCAAGTATTGTCAATCCAAATTTGAATTTGAAAGTATTTTGAATCTAAATTGCACTTGGTCAATTTATTTTTGACTTTAACCTACATTTTGTGCGTATTTTAATTCTAAATTACTTTTGTGACTATTTTCCATCTAAATTCCATTTTGTCAGTGTTTTCAATCTTTTGTCAGTGTTCTCAATCTCCGTTAGTTTTCATTATGGTTTCCGTCTCATTGTCTTTATCGCTGTCACCCAGACCACAAGGGGCCGATAACCTAGATGTTAGGCCCATTATAACAACAATTATCATCATCAGCATCATGTTATTCCCTTTGTGACTCTAACAGGTTATTGACGCTAAATGCTTTCATAATAGTGCATTATGCAACGAGCCTATAATGGCAATAATTAAGACGCATACGCTCGTTTTACAATTTCCATACGAGTGTCTTAATTACCATTATAGGCTAGTTACATACGACTGTTTATGTTCGACGATAATTATTATAACTTTTATGTTCGAACATAAATATTCATAAATATCTGTCGAGATTTCGCCAGTTTTATGCACTGAACAGAGCGCATGAGACCAGAGAATGCCCTGTATTTGACCATGGCCTCCTCGATTACCCTACTAGGACACTAGGCCAGGCAGTGAAATGTAAATTAGAAGGCCGCGGAACTCGTTATCTAATTGGTCAAAGAACAATTTCTTGAGCTCTGATTGGTGGGAGAAACTTTCATAATGAAAAATAGTGTTATAAAGACCATCATTATGATACATTTTTCTGACACATAATACGTCAGGGTCGAACATAAAATTATGAAGGTTTTAGCTTTCTACTAAAAGGAAAACAAATGAAAACAGTAGTCACCATGATGAATACGATAATTCTGTAAAATTCACTTCACAGCCCTCCACTGAAGCTATTCCTTGGGCACAATTATTGTGTGCGACTGGATGAGATCATTGAGAACTACAATTACTACGTATTTTTACTACATGCAAGTGCCCACTTGGGACGATAATCTCCAGTTAGGTTTTCTTATGTATGTAAATTCTTATTAACCCGAATAGCTTTTAACAATAATTTTACAACCGCCTTAGTCAATACATAAAATTTTATATATTGACTAAGGCGGTTGTATAAAAACTATTTAGTACGTCAATACGGAACCATCATGGAATGCTATTTAAATATTAGAAACACGAATAAAATCAAATAATATGAACACACTGTTTCCGGACTATCTCAAATAACTTGTTTACAACACTTTTGTCTAAAAATTTACATTTTCTACACTGCAAAAAACATTATTACAATTATTAAATCGTGCGACAATCACAATCAAGTTGGCAATATTGAAAGAAAAAGAAAACATTAACACCTCCTAGCGATCAAAAATTCAACCCGGGAAAATCGTCAATCCGTGCGGTATATTTTTGCTACTTTCATAGCGGCTGACACCACCAAACAGACGAGTTCCATTTTATCAATATTTGTCCGTTCCTATTAAGAACGTAATTACTTAAGATGCATTTGTAAGATATACGTAACGCAATTATTCTTTTCAAGGAAGAGGAATTGCATTACAAGTAAAACATGGATAAAATATGCCAGACGTGCGTTGCCAATCTCAAATGAAGTGGGAGTTAATATTACAATACTATGTTTATGAATAGTTCATTACTGTAATGGCAATTAAGCTCTGTTTGTTTGTAATTGCATCGATTGTGTACATTGGGAAGCTAATGTAGTGCCAACATACACAATGCAGTCACTGTGTTATATCTCAATAACTGTAGGGCTCAAGGGGTTAAATCACAACCTTCAGATATTCAGTAATTGGTGGTTAAAGATTTTAACTCTGTTTATCATGTTTGTTTTCTGTATTCTGTTTTATCATCATTATTATTCCTTCACATTACAAATACCGATATCCTACGAAGAATGGGAAAGGGTATGGATGTACTGGTCACTGTAAATACAAGCAATACCTCGGTCACATTATGCACAACAGAAGTTAGTTGGTTGGTTGGTTCCTCAGTTTAGGGACTGCGACAACGCAGTCATGTAGCCCCGTGTATTTTGGGTGTGTGTTGAATCTGTCTGATAACCGGTGTTAATTTTGATGACTGTATCAGTGTGTGTTACCTGTTATAATTCAAGTAAGTACTGCAGACGACAAATTTCAATTAGTTCCTACTTTCGCTACAAAAATGCTACCGTCCACGACACCTAGCTGTGAACTTCGCTACTACTAGATGCCATCGCAACCAGCGCCCGGTGACGAACGTTGGAACTTAAAAGCATTATTCAAACCGAACTTAGACATTTTGGCTTCACACAAGTGTAGTTATTGGAAGGTTCTATTTCATGCAATAAATCTATGACATTACTTGGCTTCACCTCCGAAGGAAGGCATACTGAGGGATTGTTGACGCTTTCAAGAAATCCGATGAGTTCGGCCGGGTTTGAAGGTAGAGGCGTCCACTCTTTGTGACAATTAGCACTAGATGGGAAGGAGCCAGGCCGTCTTTACTCTGGTACTCATTTCTGTTGGCTAAGTGAACGCCAGGGCTATTTGGGCTTCCAAAAGTAGTAGTTTTGTTTCTAAAATCCACTAGCCGGGTGGGGATCGAACCACTCCCTTTCAGTTAGGAGCTCAGGGCCTCTACCGACTGCGCTACGCAACCCCCGACATTAATATTCGACAAACCCTAATTAGTAAGTTGTAGTTAGAGATTTATACCATCGTCACAACAGAGTAATTACAGGCCATTTCTGCATATTAGTTTATAATTCTACTGTAGTTTTAGGGCTTACTGTTTAAGTGTATCACAGTAATACCTTCATAGATTAGTTGGTGAAGGAATACTGTTGTGTTGAACGGATGGTCATTTCTAAATTTGGCAACATTTTGCAAGATCGAGATCATATGCACTAACTAATACATTTCTGTTTCTGTTTTAGGTAAGTGTTGCATCCATCTGGAACCAGTTTCTGCTGTAAGTCAATCTAAAATTACATCTACATAGTAGTCTGCTTTATTGCCCGAAGTTATTGTGCTGGTCAATTGTTGGAGGAAAATAATATATTTAATTCTAGTTATTCGTAATTTCAATGGGTAAAAGCCATGAAGATATAATTGAAAACTGAGCAGAATGAGTTCATATAATGTTTTTATTAACATTTTATATCATTTGTTACAGCTGGGGATCAATTCATTGCAGATATGCCATGTTCTCATGTGTTAATACATACAAACGAAAGAGCATGCAGCATTGAAACACTAAAATATGAATGTCTGTATTTGGTACAAGAAGCAAATATATATCGTTATGGTTTCTACCCATACACTTGTGCTAATATTTAAAATCCTATAGTTTAGAGCACAACCATATTGTGCGGATCAGATTATTGAATGTTCAATATAATTGACAAAATCAAGGGAAGTAAGTAGGGGGGTGATGACAGTTTAAACTCCCCCCACCACTACTCCCAATGCGAGCCGATAACTCCAGAACCCATGGTCGGAGTTTCACGAATGAGGTGTCGTTTGACTCGAACTGACGGGGGCTTTACTATGGACCACTCATCATATTTTTTTTAAATTCTGTTTTTGAAAGTATGTGATATGTTTAGAACCAAACATTGTATAATAATAATAAATAATGTTATTGGTTTTACGTCCCTTTTAACTACACTGGCTTTTAGAGACGCCGGGGTGCCGGAATTTTGCCCTGAAGGGGATCTTTAACGTGCCAGTAAATCTACTGACACGGCTCCCTCGCATTTGCGCACCCTCAAATGCCAGCTGACTGCGCCAGGTTTCGAACCTGCAACCTTGGGCTCAGCAAGCGAGAACGTTACCCCTGAGCCACGCAGCCAGACACCAAACATTGTGAAAAGTGTTATATAGGCTTAAAAGAAAGGTCTCTATGTCCTTTATGTTTTGTAATAAAACTTTTTTATTTTTTGTGGTTTTTTTAATCAGTCCAATTTTGAAATTCTTATATTTCAGAAATGACGAAGTTCACAAGTAAGTTCGTTTGACGTAAATGCATGATCTTTACCACCTTTACCTGTACACTAAGTTTCAAGTCTTTAGGACAAAAAATGGTAGTAGTGTTAACTTGGCGTCGCTGCCCACTAAAGGAAGTTGTGAGCCACTGACGGCCTTGGGAAGGAAGAAGTGATGCTAGGAGGGCGTGCGTGGATTGTTTTTTTTTTCGTCTCGTTGCATTCTTTACGGGGATGTAGTTGTTGTAAAGATGTCAAAATATTTTTAGAGGGGTTAAAACTTGATATTAGACTTTTTGTTATATCTCACGAATGCATTGTTGGATTTTAACAAATAAGGTGTCCTAACACTCGGGGTGACGCCCTCTTTCCAATGTAATAGTAATTTTTTGAAAAAAGAAATTAGAAAGGACCTAACGCTGAAAAAGGTTTTAATTGTTTTACCTGTTTTTTTTTTTTCAATTTAAAATAAAGAGTGGTTGTCAAGAAAGACGGTACAGCTGGGCATGTGTTTCAACGAGCTTGTCGCTGGCTACAGTGGTGGTATTCCTAATAGAACAATCGCTATTTCGATGGGGCAATGTACGACAGTGGACGGGTTCGCTTTCCCATTTTTTCTATCACGGATGAATGAAGGCGAATAATCCCAAAATGCGTAAAGCGTGTCAAGATTATTATTATTTTTATCCCTAAAAGAAATTTTTAACGTGTTAGTAATGAGTAATTGACAAATTCATAATTTTATGATGCGAATGAAAGCGGGCTTTTATAGTCAACAACATATGCCAGTGGCGAAGGGCAACATGACCTCCAGTGTAACACCATGTACAGCACTCCGAAGCAACTAGTGTTCTCCTTCACGGCGTGGCTATTTTTTTTGTTCGTTGAGTTTATACACAGTTTGTAGTTCTTCATGCATACCTAATAACAAGCTTTGATTGAGTTGGTTCGCCTCGCTCCGCCTGATTGCAGCTCAAACCACAGCACGGTACGGGCAGAATCTCCTGGTATCCAATGGGGTGTGGTTCAATCTGTACTGCCCTGGACAGTTTCTAATTAGATTTCCCATCCTTTAGGAAAACACTCGTGGTTTCCAGGACATTTTGGGAGGAATGAAATTACCCAAGTTCTTCAAATTGAGTACCATGTCTGCACGAAGGAGTTAAAAGTCCGGAGATTGCAGTGGCCTTCATATTCGGGGTTTTAGCCAAGGTTTTTCATAATATCTCCAGAAAAATGCCAGAATTGCATTTTTTCGAAGGGCCAAGGTACCTGCTTGAACCTACTCCATAAACTGACTACTACAGTCATTAGAGAAACACAAGTCATTCGTCACAATCAACTCACAATGAAGTACACAGAGCTGAAGTCCAATGTGACCAAATGACCATAGCCACTAAAATTAAACAACAACAACAATAATCATAATAACGTATTATTAAACAATATGGCCTCCGTGGCTTTGGCGGCAGCATGCCGGCCTCTCACCGCTGGGTCCGTGGTTCAAATCCCGGTCACTCCATGTGAGATTTGTGCTGGACAAAGAGGAGACAGACAGGTTTTTCTCCGGGTACTCTGGCTTTCCCTGTCACAAATTTCATTCCAGTAACACTCTCCACTGACCTTTTCATTTCATCTGTCATTCATTTAACCATTGTCCAAGGGGAGTGCGACAGGCTTCGGTAGCCGGCACAATTCATATCCTCGCCGCTAGATGGGGGCTTCATTCATTCCATCCCGGTCTAGCTGTATGCCTCTCACCAAGGCGGTCCGGGTTCGATTCCCGGTCAATGCATGTGAGATTTTCGAAGTGAAATGCCATGTCCTGTGGTACGGATTCCACGTAAAAAGGAGGTCCCGTGGCTCATGATCTCAAGATTGTCGGTCACGTTAAACTAAAAAAACTTCCAACTTCCATTCCATTCCCTGACCCGGTCAGTCGACTGGAAGCAGGCTGTGGATTTTCGTTTTCATTAAACAATATCATACTGTCAAGATCATTTACTAAACTGTGTTTTTCAGTATTCTCGTTAGCCAGTATCATCACTCAAACAATGTGCTTTCCCACTTCTACTCCTTCAAAATGAGGGGATAGTTCCTAACATACGGCCAAGGCCACCTGCTTCTCAATCCTATCCCCAATTCACAAATACAAAAAATATCACGGCCATCGCAATAATACAAGTTATCACACAATTTCCACATAGATACAAAATACACAGGCCTATATGACCGCAATGTCGCAGCCCCAACAACAACAATAACTTTAAAACAAGAAGTTCCGTGACGAACTAAAGAGCCTACTTTTCTTAAAATTAAGATTCATGCCAATGATTAATCTACAGTATATGAACCTATCTATAATAATGACGAAATTAAGTTGGTAATATCGAAATGTCTAATTAGTTCGAAATATACCTGGTATAATGTAGCATAGCAGAGCATTACAGTTGGCAGCCCTGGTGACTGAATATATTCTTAGTTCAATCACTTAAGGTACAGAATAAAAAAAATTGGTTGAAGTCCAATGGACGTTACATGCAGTTAGACATTGGATCTATCAACACGCGTAAAAGCATGTTGGCAACTATGTCATGCGTGTGCTGGTCAGAAATAGCCTAATCTGAAATATTATGATATCTTGTTGGGACAATTTTGGACGAAATCCATTTGTTGGTATAGAAGTTACATGTATTTTAAAATTGGACCTATCAGCAGGCATAAAATCATGTTGGCAGCACAGACTTATATTCATTATTCCAAATTAATCTAGAATGTCAGGTGCTATACGTGTGCAAAGTATAGGGCTGTTGACTTGCATACTTCCTGATATATTGATGAAAATGAAAATCCACAGCCTGCTTCCAGTCTCCGACCGGGTCAGGAATGGAATGAATGAAGCCCCCATCTAGCGGCGAGGATATGAACTGTGCCGGCTGCCGAGGCCTGACGCACTCCTCTGGGGCAATGATTAAATGAATGACAGATGAAATGAAATGATAGTGGAGTGTGTTGCTGGAATGAAATTTTGACAGGGAAAACCGGAGTACCCGGAGGAAAACCTGTCTGCCTCCGTTTTGTCCAGCACAGATCTCACATGGAGTGACCGGGATTTGAACTACGGACCTAGTGGTGAGATGCCGGCGTACTGCCGCCTAAGCCACGGAGGCTTACTTCCTGATATATTGATATTAGGTTAAAAATATACAGACATCATTTATTAACAGTTGGCAGCCCTTATTGCTCTTAAGAATACATATAGTCATATCTGTTATGTTACACATAGCACATAAGAAATTTTGTTGAAATCCAACGGATAGTATAGAAGTTACATGTATTTAAAAATTGAATATATCAGAAGGCTTAAAATTATTTTGGCAACACTGTCATGTATGGCCTCCTGGAAATTAAACTGAAATAGTGTTATCTACATGTGTGCCAATTTTGAAATAGCTCCCATGCATGCCTTCCAAGATATCCAACATGAAGCTCAAATTTCTAGTGCGTTTTTCAGCAGATGGTAGCACTGACATAATTTTCAAATATGGACGTGAGATATTCCGGCATACTTCTTCACTCATACTAAATTTGGTTTCGATTTCTGCAGCCGTTTAAGAGTAGATAGGGGACACACACACACACAGCCAGACAGACAGAAGGACAGACAGACACACTTTTTCCCGGATCGATCTCACAATTCTAATTTTTCCTCATGTTTGCAAAATGTGAAATGTAGGCTAAAAATCTTTAGATTACAATCGCTATCGATATTCACAGTTTTCTCATGAATTAGTCATTTAGTAGACTACTACACAAACATATTTTACTGAAATTCATTGTAATTGCGTTTAGCAATGAGATTCAGTTTCTCATGACAACAAATTATTTATTAGTCTTTTCTGAGTTAGAACGAAAGTTTGTAGCGCATAATGTAATTAAACACATAAGATAAATATTCACAACGTGAAGTTACTCATCAACAATGTATTCACCTGCATTGCCTAAATTAATCTGCTAACGATGACACTGTATTTCGATAAACGCCTTTAAAAATCTTGTGGTTTTTTGTTAAAAAAGTCGTCAAACTATATTCGAAGCGCATTTTCTCCTGAAAGGTAGTTTCCTGAAGGTCATTTGATAGAGCACGGAAGAGGTGAAAATCTGCGAGCGCAAGATGAGGCGAATACGATGGGTATGGAATGGCTTCGTCAATACACTCCTGGGCAGCAGAGTGCGGACGGGCGTTATCGCGTAGTAGCATCACTTCACGTCGTTTTTCATTGATTATGTCTGGTATGTTGGCAATGATAGTTATACCTCGGGGATGAAATTAATGGTGCAGAACACGCTCTTTGTCCAACCAGAATCTAACATTTTTTAGGATTCGAATTGGATTTTGTACGGGGATTTGCTTTGTATCAGGGCGCAATTATTTCTTTATTTTTTCTTAGGATTGCATGAAGACATAGTTCCTCGTCACCAGTATCGATAATGGAGAGGAAAGGTCGATGTTCTTTACGAGCAAATCAATGACGAGTAAGCAAAGATGCACATACAGTACGTCCACTCAATTATATCTGTGATTCTGGCTTAAACCATGCGTTACCCATAACCCGATTCTTGGCCCTTGACCATTGAATGCAAATATCTCAAGATTTTTTTAATGGTCATATCCCATCACATTTCCTAATTGTGCATTATACGGACGTGGATCACTACGGATTTAGGTGTTTTAACAGTCTCTATCAAACCCTGAAGGTCTTCCTGAACGTGAACTGTCACACAAATCTAAATTGTCTTCTTGAAATGAGCTAATCATTTCCTTTCCGTGGTCTCACCCATGGCATTGTCACATACACAGCGGAAATGATTCTAGCAACCCCCACTGCATACGTGCCTCTACTAAACTCGAAGAAAGGAATAAGTAGTATATATTTCTCTATTTCCACTTGAACCTCCATTCTCTAACATTAACAGAAATACTTACCTCTGCAAAAGTGAAACAAGATGTTCAGTAAAGAACATATAGCCTACTTTCTCCTAAATGCATGGGCATAGTTATAACTCTCTGTCCTTTTCAAGGAGTATAATTGAATGTTGGTTGTAGTAGCTTGTTGAAATACAACGAGTTATACGGATATTAAACATGAATATGAGGTGCCCTTTGCTAGTGCTACCTCTGTACAAAATGTCATTCAATTCGGTTTCACCGTATTTGAATTGATATGGTGAATCAATTTGCACACATATATGGCCGCTATTTGAAAAATATTGGGCTGATGACCTTGTGGTTTAGTCAAAAGATGCTTATTACATAAAGGTATATTGTTGAAAAATTTAGTAGAGATCATATGATCAAGTTGGTCGTAATTTTATTTAAGCTTTTAACATTTGGGTGGTCGCCATTACGTTTCCGTTAAGATGGCGGCGATATAAAACATGACACAGAGATGCCCTTTGCTAGTGCTAGCTCTGTACCGAATTTCGTTCAATTCGGTTTCACCGTGTTCGAATTGATAGTGGGGGACAGACATTCAGAGTACACACACTCACACACATACACACACACAGACTCACACACTCAAACACACACAGACACACAATTTTTCGCCGTGTGTTGATCTCATAAGTCTACTTTCATTTTTTGCAAAAATCTAAAGTAGGCTAAAAATCAATCAATGCGTCAAGCACAATACTTTACCTTTTTGAAAAATGGTAATCGAATTTAAAAAATCCATAGCAACAGAAGGACCAACAAAAAAAAAATGCTCCACTTTATGCACCAATCCAATATTTTTCCGAATAAGATGACGGCACTGTTCCACAACAATCACACCACATATAGGACATTTTAATCAATGGGCTTTCAAAGTGCAATCTCTCGTTTCCTTGATGGCTCAGAATAGCAAATTTCTACGATACATAATCTCAAATGCAGATTTTATTTATCGGCAGTTGATCGATTATAGATACCCCTGGAGTATCTGGTATGCTACATCTCTTCAAGCAGATTCACATATATCTCTCCAAATCAGCAGACATGACTTGCACCATGTCTCGTGCGTTTGACATTGATGGAATCCCGATATCTGGGACTTCAAGGAAACTGCCCGCATGAGATGAGGCAGTTGGGCCATTTGTAACACCAAAGTAAGATGGCAGAATTGGTTGAATCAGCAGATGAGATAGTATTATATGTGTTACGCTTTAGTAGCTTTCAATGTGCATCAAGATGTGGGGGAATAAATATAGGACTAGTAAGTTCAGCTCAAGCACATGTTTTGTAGCATTCTTGGTCTAAAATTTTGCTATACACTGGTACAAGAATCATTGTTTAAAGTGTTCAAATACACTAGGATTTAAATGATCCATATATAGATTTTAAGTTATTCCAAATTTATTTCTGAATAGTTTTACTGATCTTACTCATTTTTATGTTCGACCCTGACAATTATATGTCAGAAAACTGTACTATAATGAGGCTCATTATAACACTATTTTTCATTATGAAACAGTTTCTTCCACCAATCAGAGCTCATGAAACAGTTGCTTGACCAATTAGATAAAGGATAGCATCGCACCCGTGCTGAGTTCCAAGGCCTTCGAAATTAAATGTCACTGCGTGGCCTAGTGTCATATTAGAGTAATCGAGGAGGCCATGGCAAATACAAGGCATTCTCTGCGTCTCATGCGCTCTGTTCAGTACATAAAACTGGCGAAATCTCGACAGACATTTATGAATATTTATGTTCGAACATAAAAAGATATAATAATTATCGTCGATCATAAACAGTCGAATGCAACTCGCCTATAATGGTAATTAAGATACTCGTATGGAAATTATAGAACTTGCGTACGCTCGTTTTATAAACATTCTCGTGTCTTAATTATTGCCATTATAGGCTCGTTGCTTAATGTACTATTATAGAACGATCAGTGATTTGATAAATCTAATTACAATATCAGGCACAAGAAATTTTCAAAGTCTGTACGAGGTACAGTCATAACTAGGATTAAGATGTTTATGAAGGAAAAGATTTGAAGTGTCCAAATTACTAATTATTACCCAAAAAGAATCAAATATGGCGAAACAATAAACGCATAATTAATGACAGAAACTAACTACCCAAAAATGAAATGAATCACGCAAGTTAGGTTTCATCTGCAGAATGCTTTAAGCATTCTTAAAAAAATGTATAATTGGCATAACATTTCTCGTTCCTGTAAAGAAGAATAAGAATATTTGGCTAACGATGGACAAGATATGCATGCCGATGCTTCCCACAAGACCACATACCATTGACCGTCAGATTAAAATATCAGTAACACATGTAACTCTCAGGATATATACATATTAAATATTTGGTCATGTCCACAAATATATCAGAAATAAGACGTTATATCGCAATTATAGATAGCTATGAAGCCATGTTTTTAGAGTTGGCCCTATAATGGTGCAATATTTAGATCTGATGATGGTCGTTTGACGAGCGAAATATGTCATCTCTTAGTTTCCTCCCTCTAATATATTTTAATCATATGTAATTGTTTTCAGGTTATTTTTGATACTTCCCAGTGATTGGAATTAAATTGTGTTGACTGGCTAAACTGTTCTAATATCTATTAGGCCAATTAAGTCACAAAAACGGCTTCGGTGGGATCGTCGGTATAGTGCTGAACTTCTATGTCCAAGATCGCGGGTTCAATCCTGGCCGAAGTCATCAGAATTTTTAAGAGCGTTCAAATCATTCTGTATGCCTTGCTTTGGAGGGGAAGTAAAGCCGGCGGTCCCATTTCATATATATTTATGCCATGTAAAAGAACCTGCCACTACAATTGGTGGTGTGTAGCTAAATGAAAAAGGAAGGAAGCTTGTAGTTTAACGTGACCGTTAATCTTGAGATCATGAGCCACGGGACCTCCTTTTTACGTGGAATCCGAACCACAGGACATGGCATTTCACTTCAAAAATCTCACATGCATTGACCGGGAATCAAACCCGGACCACCTTGGTGAGAGGCATACAGCTAGACCGCTGAGCCACCACGCCCCTGTAGCTAAATGTGTAGGTTATTTGGGTGGAAACGTTAGATCAAGTTCCAACGTTCAACGCTGGATGTTAGACAGTGGCATCTTTCGTAGACAAAGTTGGAACTACTTGAAATTGAACTTGCTCAGAACTTTCAGGCGTTCAATTAAAATACCCTGCTATGGCCATTGGCTGTAATTCAAATATAATAAAATACATGCATAAACAAGAAGTTCTGTGACGAACCTAAGAGCCTACTTTTCTTAAAAATTAAGATTCATGCCAATGATTAATCTATATGGATCTATCTAGAATAATGACGAAATTAAGTTGGTAATATCGACATTACTAATTAGTTTTAAATACTGTATATCTGGCATAATGTAGCCTAATCGAGCACTACTGTTGGCAGCCCTGGTGACTGAATATATTTTTTGTTCCATCTCTTAAGGTACAACATACAAAATTTGGTTGAAGTCCAATGGATAGTATGGACGTTACATGCAGTTATACATTGGAACTAACAGCGCGTTTAAAATCATGTTAGCAACAATGTCATGCATGTGTTGGTTAGAATTAATCTGAAATATGATCTATTGTTGTGCCAGTTTTGAATGAAATCCATTAGTTAGTATAGAAGTTACATGCATTTTAAAATTGGACCTATCAGCAGGCTTAGAATCATGTTGGCAGCACTGACGTACATTAGATACTCCAAATTAATCTAGAATGCCAGGTACTATACGTGTGCAAAGTTTAGAGCCATTGCTTTGCATACTTTCTGATATATTGATATTGGGGTAACAAAAATAGAGACAGCATTTATTAACAGTTGGCAGCCCTGTTGCTGTTAGGAATACGCATGGTACAGATAGCGCATACGTAATTTGGTTGAGATCCAAATGATAGTATACAAGTTACATGTGTTTCAAGTTGGAGCTCAGTAGGCTTAGAATCATTTTGGTAGCACTGACGTATATAATGAAAATGAAAATCCACAGCCTGCTTCCAGTCTCCGACCGGGTCAGGAATGGAATGAATGAAGCCCCTATCTAGCGGCGAGGATATGAACTGTGCCAGCTGCCGTGGCCTGACGCACTCCTCTGGGGCAATGATTAAATGAATGACAGATGAAATGAAATGATAGTGGAGAGTGTTGCTGGAATGAAATGTTGACAGGGAAAACCGGAGTACCCGGAGAAAAACCAGTCTGCCTCCGTTTTGTCCAGCACAGATCTCACATGGAGTGACCGGGATTTGAACCACGGACCCAGCGGTGAGAGGCCGGCGTGCTGCCGCCTAAGCCACGGAGGCACTGACGTATATAAGTTACTCCAAATTAATATAGAATGTTAGGTACTATACGTGTGCATAGTTTAAAGCTGTCGGCTTGCATACTTTCTGATGTAATGGTATTTGGATAAAATAAATTGAGGTCATTTATTACCAGTTGGCAGCACTGGTGGCTCTTAAGAATACGCTCAGTCACATCTGTTATGTACACATAGCACATACGAAATTTGAATTCTAATTGATAGTGTAGAAATTATATGCATTTAAAAATTGGACCTATCAGCAGGCTTATAATCATTTTGGCAACACTGCCATTAACAGGAAGAGCACTGCCATGTATGGCCTTCTGAAAATTAAACTGAAATATTATTATCTATACGAGTGCCAATTTTGAAATAGCTGCCATTCATACCTTCCAAGATATCCAACATGGAGCTCAAATTTCAGTTACGATTTTTCAGCAGTTGGCAGCACTGACATCATTTTCAAATACGGCTTTGAGGTATTCAGGTATAGATCTTTACTCCTACCAATTTTTTTTTCGATTGCTGCAGCCGTTTAGGAGTTGATAGGGAGACACACACACACACACACAGCCAGACAGACTGACAGACAGAAGGACACACATTTGCCTGGATCGATCTCATAAGTCTACTTTTTCCTAATTTTTTGCAAAATGTGAAAAGTAGGCTAAAAATCACAATGTTGAAAATGACCTAAATATGCAAATAAAATTATGACACCAAATTATGTAGGAACCGTATTTAAACATATTCAAAAAAAATCCATCCTACGACTGAAATGATAGCCAGAAAAAGAAAGTAATATCATAAGCGTCCAAACCCTAGCCAAAACCGTGATTCCACCAAAACTATCCTGCTTTTTCCATCAACGTGTATTATTAAAAATTATAACTATGCTCGCCCTGAGAATAAGCCATGCAATACATATGCTGATACTATCACCGCGGAGAGGCGCGTTGTATTCCAAGCTCTGCCAAGAAATGTAATTCTGCTCTGAGATTAGAACGGGGAGAACTGAGCTTCGTGAGGCAAAACTGCGAAGAGGTGGGTTCGATTCCTACCTCACCCATCCTGAAGGTGGTTTTCTGTGGTTTCCCCACTTCTACTCCCGGCATATGACGGGATGGTACATAATTTAAGGCCACGGCCACATCCTACTCATATTCTGATCAATTATTAATACACACACTAATACAGACGTCACATTGACACAGGTTATCAGACAAATTCTGCACACACCCTAGTACATGGGGATACAAGAAAACGATATCACACAGCCCCAGAATAATCAACAAGAAATACTGACTGTATTATTAAACTATGCGTTTTCTATGCCAATTTCTGGGCATAGGGGTGACTACGGTCAGTCGCTTCAACTTTTAGCAGTACAATTCACTGTTTGTTGGTTCCTCAGTTTAGGGGCTGCGACAACGTGGTCATGTAGCCCCGTGTACATTGGGTGTGTGAAGAATCTGTCTGATAACCGGTGTTAATTGTGATAACTGTATTAGTGTTTGTTATCTGTTTTCAATTCAAATAAGTACTGCAGACATTGAATTTTTCCAAGTAGTTCCTACTTTTGCCGCGAAACGCAACTGTCAACGACTACTAGTTATGAACTGGTTTCCAAATGCCATCGCAGTCGACTCCTGGCAACGAACGTCGGAACCTAAGAGCGTTTGTCAAATGTTTAACCTAACTACAATTTAGCTTCACACAGGTGTAATTAGTGGAAGGTTCTTTTATATGCCATAAATCAATGACATGGGACCGCCGGCTTTACTTCCCCTCCGAAGGAAGACATACTGAGGGATTTTCAACGCTTTCGATTTCGTTGAAGCGCTCTATCATAGTTCCAACGTTCACCACTAGGTGTCAGTGACATCTGGTAAAGAAAGTTGGAACTATTTGAAATTGGACGGGAATTGTAGCTCAGCTCAAGGGTGTCCGCATTGAAGCAGCTACAGCCTCTGGCAAGCCGCACATGTCGTCGGACACTCCCGGCACTAAAATCCACACGCTTAATAAAAACAAAATAAACACTAAAAAAGTGCACAGAATCTCTGCTTTATACACCGTGGTATAATTAATTTACTGGATGGTATAAAGGACGCAATCTGCAGGAGAGACATTTTAATTCATCATGATAGAATCTAGTCTCAATAACGGGAGAGTGATAACATTCCCTCTCATGAAAGTCCAACATGCAGAATATGTGCATGATCTAGTTTCGATTTAACTGTACCTACATCAGGCTTCATGCCATATGACTGAATAAAATCTCGTTTGGAATCCATATCCCAAACAAATTGCGTGTGGTTCTATAAAAATCACTTTTCCTCTGCAGCTGCAATCTATTAAAACACTCTGTATTGAGCCCTGATGCAGGACATCCTCGTCCACTGGCGTGATCTATCCAAAACACTTTGGGCTTTGAGCTGTGTTGAAATGAATATGTTATATCCCATCATTCTCCTTTAGTTGAAGCTGTATCAATTAGATGCTTGGACATCACGATCATCATCCCAGTGTACTTGGGTGAATTTGGCTGATAACCTTCGTTATTCTGTTGTCTCTAGACATCATTATGTAATGAGTTTAGTCCACCTCCTGGTGTTGCGGCTAGCCTTCTTGGCTGTCATCCCGAAGGGCTGGGTTTGATTCCCTGACTTTCACAAGTAATTTAATTATAGTTTGAGGGCTGAAACAGGGTGGACTGAACTTTGTGAGGCAAAACTACAAGGGAAATATCAGGTAAGACAGGTCGAAACCTATCTTGAAACATTATGGACGCAATCGTTGTACTATAAGAGGACAACGTGCGGAAAATCAGCTGCCATATTGAACTGTAAGGATCCGAATTCGTACCTGGCATCCTGGTACGCAGGCATGACGGCTGGAGGAGCTGGACATCCCTGTGGTACTCGGAGTGGTAGCAAGACGGGGCGTAGGCTATATGCTGACTGGAGCGTGCGGCTCTTTCCCACCAGCCTTGAGTGCTTAGGTGGTCAGGGCTGTCCATTGCAACATGTGCGGTACTCGCCACCTCCCATTGATTTATATGACAGATTCACCACATGATTTCGTAGCCTTGCAGTTCAGTCTGGCAGCTGATTTTCCGCAAATTCTACTCTTGTAGTACGATTGCGTCCACAAATATTCAAGATAGGTTTCGAACAGATTGAAGCTGCCGTCCATGAGTGGGATAATCTGACCTAAACTACGTTGGATTCGTTGGTGCTCAGTATGCCTTGTCGTCTTCAAGCATGCCTTAGAGCTGGTGGTGGCCATACACTGTATTGATATACCCCAACATGAAAAGGACGTTTGTGGGCTTAGTCCCACATTATCACTTTTGTTACTCCTTGTGTGTTTCTGTAACTTTTGCAGGGAAGATTGTGGGTCGTTTTATCATTTCAAATGGTCTTGTTGATGTTGTTCAGTGCATATGCATCGAGTCTGAGACGTGACGTCATGCAGCAGAGGGGACCTCCCGCTCCCCGGTCCCCGCGCGGGAAGCCTACGCGGAACTTGTTGATCATGAAGCGTTCACGTGATTCTTGCTATCTCTGTACTTGCGGGTTAGTTTGTTAAGCTTGCTTACTTACAGTTTACAATTTGTGCAGGGTAGTAAAGTGTGTTAATAATGGAGACTGTGGATCGTTCGTTAAACCTGCTTACTGACAGTTTACGTAAAGCGTGTTAATAATGGAGTCTGTTGACAGTAATAGTGCTATTATATCTACTAAAGCTAAATCTCGTGCTCTAATGGAGTCTGTTGAATCGAGCGAAGCGAGATGCCCTCCTGATCCTTCCTAACATAGCATTTGTAGCATGCGTCATTTGAAATGATATAATGTCTAGTCTCTCAGACTGACTGTGCCTTTTTAGCCTCTTTTCAATTTTGAAAAAATAGGTTTATGAGATCACCTTTCGTCCGTGTGTGTGTGCGTGTGTGTGTGAGCGAGAGAGAGAGGTGTGAGTGTGTGTGTACCATAATAACATCTAAACGTCTGGAGCGATTTCAATGAAACTCGGTAATTTCATAGCACTATTCCGGACGACCCCGACCGTACCCTTCAAATTTTGTTACGTCTCACCAATCCAACATGGCGGCTGTGCGAAATATTTCACCGGCATTCAATACTCCGAAACTATTACCGATATCACCCTGGAATTTATGCGGTGATAAAGGGAACTACTGGATGTTCACCTATGTGTCTTTTGAAAAACTGGTAACTACATCACCAACATGGCGGCTACGCGAATTTGCGACTTTTAAATAGACGTTTCTCCCGATTTAACCAACCAAACGCAATAAAACTTGGTACAGTATATGTTTATACTCATTGTAATGCACAGACATCTAACTTGGTTAAATTGTTTACATAACCACAAGATGGCGGATGTGCGAAATATTTCACCGGCATTCCATATCTCTGAAACTGTTAGCGGTATCACCGTGAAATTTTATCGGAGATAAAGGGCACTACTGGAAGTTCATCTATAAGATTTTCAAAATCCGGTTAACTACAAAACGAACATGGCGGCCAAGCGAATTAGAAATTTTTTAATTAAACCTTTTTCGCGATTTAATTTTCCAAACGCAATGAAATCTGGTACAGGATATGTTTATACACATTGTAATGCACTGGTATCTAATTTAGTTCAATTGTTTCCATAACCTCAAGATGGCGGCTTTGCGAATTTTAAAATTAAGTTTTTATTTCTTGTGTCGTAATCATGCGATCGATGTGAAAGTTTGAATAATGAACTTACGCAATAATTTTCCTTTAATGGTACATGGCTCTATGGCCTATACATTTAACAATCCAACATGGCGACCATCCGAAATATTTAGACGACTCTGAATATCTACGAATCTATTATAGCAATCAAACTGATCTTTCTTATGTTCATAGGGGCTATAAACTTAAGTTCACCTATAGAACTTTAAATAACCTGTTGACCACAAATCCAACATGGCGGCGACGCGAATTATAAAAATTCACATGGACGTTTCTCGCAATTTTACCATCCGAGTGCAGTGACACTTGGTACAGTAAATCCTTATACGAATAATAATCCACTGGCATCTAATTTATTTCAATTGTTTCCATAACCACAAGATGGCAGCTGTGCGAAATTTTTAAATCTCCTTGTTACTTCTTGTGTCCTAATCATGCGATGGAATTTGAATGCTACACGTACACAATAATCTTCATGTAACAGTACATAACTCTAGGACCTACATATATAAAATCCAACATGGCGACCATCCGAAATATTTAGTCGGTTCTCAATATCTACGAATCTATCACAATCTTCAAACTGAAATTTTGTATGTTGATAGTGGAAATTAACATAATTAGGATATATGAAAATAGGCTGTATAGTTCTTCACGGAATTACTTGTTTTCTTTGTATTTATCATATTGTGTATAATGTGATTACATACATATACGAAATAAACTAGTCACTACATCGCGATATGCAAAATTCTTTTTTGAGCATTGTATAACATTATGTTCTTAATTAGAAACTGTTTACAATTGTTGGCTGGCTGCGTGGTGTCGCGAGAATGTTCTTGCCTGGTATGCCCAAGGTTGCGGGATCGAATACCGGTGCCATTTGAGGGTGATTAAATGTGAGGAATCCGTGTCAGGGTTACGTCCCTCGTCTGATCGTTCTGACCTTTTAAATCTCTTTACTTTGCTGTTGCTGTATGAAGGAAATGTTGGAATTGAATTTGACTTGTAAACGTCTTAAGAGCTATGTCCACTCCCTAGGAGAGATGTTTAATGTTACAAGTTTAAGTGAATTCAGTTGTAGGGTTTATGCAAGGAAACAAGCTCTATCTAAGAATTGTCATCAGGGACTAGCCATGCCTATCCCTGCTTCCTGTGACATGGCTGGTCCAATATACATTAGAACATGAGTACTCTCAAGATACTCTAAGTGTTTCCTTGTGGTTTAAGGGTGAAAGCACGGTTCATATTTTCTAGAATGGTAGTAGCTCCCTGTTCTGTTGAGTGCTTTACGATTGTTTGTCAAATGGGCTTAACCCGTATGCTATTGGTTAAGAAGTAGCTTGTTAACTTATGTTAACTACTGTATGATTGGCTAGTCACTGGGCGTTTTCCCTTGCATTATTGGTTACTCCACCCACATCCTAGCTCTATAAAATACTTAGTCATAGAAGCTCGTCTCTTTATTATTGCTTACATTAATTTTATATTTTTATTTTGCGTATGGCTTTTACTGCCGGGAGTGTCCGAGGACATGTTCGGCTCGCCATAGGCTGTAGCTGCTTCAAGCGGACACCCATGGGGTGAGCTACAATTTCCGTTCAATTTCAAGTAGTTCCAACTTTCGCTACCAGATATCACTGAAATCTAGTATGAACGTTGAAACTTTGAAAGAGCGTTTCAACGAAATCTAACCTAAAAATATAGCTTCGCACAAGTTCAGTTAGTGGAAGGATCCCTTACATGCCGTAATATATGACAAGGGACCTCCGGCTTTACTTCCCCTCCGAAGGAAGGCATACTGAAGGATTTAAACGCTCTTAAAAATTCAAAGACTTCGGCCGGGAACAGCAGCTCAACATGCTGCCAAATACGCCATCAAAGCCGCTTACATTTAACCTGTAACAGCTTGACCTGCTTCTATTGTAAACACTTAGTTGTGGACATCATTAGCTATTTTGAATAAAATAACACTCAGCCGCGTGGAAAAATCCATACGGGCCTTAGTATAACACAAAATACAGTGCTAAACACGCACGGTGAGATAGAAACTTAATTTGATAATGGCGCGTCCAAAATCACCTGAAGACAAAATTCTGGCCCCCGGCGTCTCATAAAGCCACAGATGTTACTACAGACGTAAATCCCACAATTTTATTATTATTGGTATTATTATTATTATAACTATAAATAATTGTAATTTTAAGTTAAAACTAAATTTAGAATACAATAGATTTTGTACTGTTACAAGGAAATACTCAAGGAAAATTATTCACACGGAACCAGTCAGTATCGGATACCCGACATAAGTCTATCAGTAATGATTCATGGTTGATACTTGTTCAGTCGATGGAGAATTGAATTAATTTCAGTTGTATCTTTCCTCTTCATATTCGAGTCAGGTATTTTATTGTGAGAATGTGTAAATTCAAGCAATGTAGATTAGGATATACAGAATGCGACACGAACTATTGGAAGTCTGGTGTCCTCATTTCAAATCGGCTGGACTCAAAGAACGCAGAATCGTCTGGGATACAGATTAAAGATGTGCTGGAATGAAACTCTTTGAGCTCTATTGATTTGAGAGAAGCAAGTAAGCGTGTAGCTCACTAAAACGTTCATGTCACTGCATTTGAAGTAACATTGAGTTAGTAGATGAATGGATTAGTTACTTCATTCTTCCGTTAGAGGCCACTAGTTATAATTCAATGTCTCGAGATGATTAATTATAAGTAGGACAATTGTTGGCCCTACCTCAACAAATTGCGGATAGAGAGAAATACCTGTCCTGTTACACAAAATTGCTACTCAGGAAATCTGTTCATGAATGGGATAGGGATTGGTGGCACAGCGGACAAGCTGTTCGTCTCTCGCTAAGTAGACGGAGTTCAAATTCTTCTTGATGAATGTGAGATTTACGAGGGAAATGTCTTGTCTTGTAATCCAGTAAAACCGCTACATTATTTAAGAAAGCGAGGTGATTAATTTAGAAAGAGGAACTACAGTATGTAAAGTGACCTTAGGGGATTAACTGACTGGTTATAAACCCGGGATTCTAGAAGAAGTTATTCCTAGATCATATGAGGTGTAAACCCAGGCTAGTTAGGGGCAACCTAAGACTTGTGGCACATACACACACGGACAAAAGGTGATCTCATAAGCCTATTTTCAATTTAGAAACAAGTAGTTCCGTGAAGAACTATACAGCCTATTTTCATATATCCTACTTATGTTAATTGCCACTATCAACAAGCAACATTTTAGTTTGATTGCTGTAATAGATTCGTAGATATTGAGAACCGACTAAATATTTCGGATGGTCGCCATGTTGGACCTTATATAATTATGTAGGTCCAAGATATATGTACTGTTACATGAAGATTATTGTGTACGTGAAGCATTCAAACTTCAATCGCATGATTAGGACACAAGAAGTAACAACGAGATTTTAAAATTTCGCACAGCTGCCATCTTGGGGTTATGGAAACAATTGAAATAAATTAGATGCCAGTGGATTAACATTCGTATAAGGATTTACTGTACCATGTTTCACTGCACTCGGATGATTAAATTGCGAGAAATGTCCATGTGAATATTTATAATTCGCGTCGCCGCCATGTTGGATTTGTGATCACCAGGTTATTGAAAGTCCTATAGGTGAACTTATGTTCATAGCCCCTATGAACAAAAAAATATTCAGTTTGATTGCTATCATAGATTCGTAGATATTCAGAGCCGTCTAAATATTTCGGATGGTCGCCATGTTGGATTGTTAAATGTATAGGCCATAGTGCCATGTACCATTAAAGGAAAATTATTGCGTAAGTTCATTATTCAAACTTTCACTTCGATCGCATGATTACGACACAAGAAATAAAAACTTAATTTTTAAATTCGCACAGCCGCCATATTGAGGTTATGTAAACAATTGAAATAAATTAGATACCAGTGCATTACAATGTGTATAAACATTTCCTGTTCCAACTTTCATTGTGTTTGGATCATAAAATCGCGAGAAAGGTCTATTTAAATTTTCAAATTCGCTTGGCCGCCATGTTCGTTTTGTAGTTAACCGGTTTTTGAAAATCTTATAGATGAACTTCCAGTAGTGCCCTTTATATCCATACAAAATTTCAGGGTGATACCGCTAATAGTTTCAGAGATATAGAATGCCGGTGAAATATTTCGCACAGCCGCCATCTTGTGTTTATGTAAACAATTGAACGAAGTTAGATGTCGGTGCAATACAATGTGTATAAACATATACTGTACCAAGTTTTATTGCGTTTGGTTGGTTAAATCGCGAGAAACGTCGCAACTTCGCTTGGCCGCCATGTTGGTTTTGTATTTACCAGTATTTCAAGAGTCACATAGGTGAACTTCTAGTAGTTCCCTTTATCACCGTAATGAATTCCAGGGTAATATCGGTAATAGTTTCGGAGATATTGTACGCTTGTGTAATAATTCGCACAGCCACCATGTTGGATTGGTGAGACGTAACAAAATTTCACGGGCACGGTCGGGGTCGCCCGGAATAGTGCTTTGAACTTACCAAGATTCATTGAAATCGCTCCAGCCGTTTAGAATTTATTAGGGGGACACACACACACACACGCACACACACACGGACAAAAGGTGATCTCATAAGCCTATTTTTTCAAAATTGAAAATAGGCTAAAAATAGGCTTATGAGATCACCTTTGTCCGTGTGTGTGTGTGTGTCCCTAATAACTTCTAAACGGCCGGAGCGATTTCAATGAAACTCGGTACGTTCATAGCACTATTCCGGACGACCTTGACCGTGCCATTCAAATTTTGTTACGTCTCACCAATCCAACATGGCAGCTGTGCGAAATATTTCACCAGCATTCAATATATCCGAAACTGTTACCGATATCACCCTGGAATTTTGAATGGTGATAAAGGGAGCTACTAGAAGCTCACTTATGTGACCATTGAAAACCTGATAACTACAAAACCAACATGGCGGCCAAGCGAATTTGCGACTTTTAAATAGACGTTTCTTGCGATTTAACCTATCAAACGCAATGAAACTTGGTACACTATATGTTTATATACATTGTAATTCACCGACATCTAACTTCATTCAATTCTTTACATAACCTCAATATGGCGGTTGTGCGAAATATTCCACAGGCATTCTATATCTCGGAAACTATTAGCGGTATCACCCTGAATTTTTTCACGGAGATAAAAGGCACTACTGGAAGTTCACCTATGCGAATTTAAAAACCGGTTAACTACAAAACGAACATGGAGGCCATGCGAAGTTGAAAGTTCTAAATAGACTTTTCTCGCGAATTAATGATCCAAACACAATGAAACTTGGTACAGCAAATGTTTATAAACATTGTAATGCACTGGTATGTAATTTAGTTCAATTCTTTACATAACCTCAAGATGGCGGCTGTGCGAAATTTTAAATTAAGATTTCATTTCTTGTGTCGAAATCAGGCGATCGAAGTGAAAGTTTGAATAATGAACCTGCGCAATAATTTTCCTTTAAATGTACATGACTCTATGGCCTATACATATAACAATCCTACATGGCGACCATCCGGAATATTTAGACTGTTCTCATTATCTACGAATCTACTAAAGCAATCAAACTTTTTTTATGTTCGTAGGGGTTATGAACATAAGTTCACCTATAGGACTTTCAATAACCTGGTGATCACAAATCCAACATGGTGGCGACGCGAAATATAAATATTCACATGGTCGTTTCTCGCAATTTAACCATCCAAGTACAGTGAAACTTTGTACAGTAAATCCTTATTCAAATGTTAATCCACTGGCATCTAATTTATTTCAATTTTATCCATAACCACAAGATGGTGGCTGTGCGAAATTTTAACATCTCGTTTTAAATTCTTGTGCCCTAATCATGTGATTGAAGTTTGAGTACTACACGTACACAATAATATTCATGTAACAGTACATAACTCTAAGCCCTACATATATAAAAGTTCAACATGGCGACCATCTGAAATATTTAGACGATTCTCAATATATACGAATCTATTACAGCAATCAAACTGAAATTTAGTATGTTGATAGAGGCAATTATCATTAGTAAGAAATATGAAAATAGGCTGTATAGTTCTTCACGGAACTACTTGTTCATAAATGAAAATGGGCTGAAAATATTTTCTAACCAATTTTGGAAACGTGACTTCATGTCTTTCATCTCCGTGGTCAGTTTAGTACGGCATATGGCCATCTAAAATAAATATGTCACAGGATATTTTATTTTAAAATGGATTTGTTATGTATTAATATTTTCATTAATACACTCAATGGCCATGTATTTCTTTTCAGGACGGGTCAGGGAAAGGATATTGGAAGAAAATCGGTCGTGGACCTATTGAAAGGAACCGTCCCGGCATTTACCTGGGGGTGAAAATGGGAAACCACGATAACCATTTTCAAGTCGGCCGAGATGGGATTCGAAACCACGCTCTCCCAGTGAGGCTCGAGGTAGCGCGTTAAAGCTCTCGGCCACCGCACCACCGAAACCCTGTACAAATGTAATTTACAATAGCACTAAAACACGCGGGGATCTTGCAGTGTGACTAACATTAAGTACGGAATACGGCGCTGAAAGGGAACAAGTCAGTGACTAAATGCTTGTCTCTTTTGATCGCACTACATATGGTAGTGGTTCCTGGCTTAAACAGAAGGCTTAATTCTTTCCTATGCCGATCCAATACCCTTGGGTCGACATTTCAGAATACTAATTGTTTAAAAAACGACCATTTTCATTGACTTAATGCTTTGCAGTTCTGTCAGAGATTAATGCCTGTAATTGTTCAAGTTTCCGGGAGTTCCCTTCGTTACAACATTCGTATGGGCTGCGGGGGCTAAATGTTTAAATTAGATTTTTAATTAAGAGAAAATTTAATGTGAACGGTTTCACATTACGTCGTGGACCAAACTTTTCCTTACAGATTTAATTAATTAATATGTCTTGTAGTTGAGTGGCAATTCACATGAGTTCATTGTCAACCAAGGCTTGAGGCAAGGCGACCCCCTCTCCTGTGTTTTGTTTAACCTAGTATTGGAGAGGCTTAATCAAAATATCACTATAAGTGATAAGGGTACTTAGCGCAGTTTCGTTGGATATCAGAGTGAAGCGGCAGGAACACTGTTTAATAGGCCAATCCAGTGTCTTGCATATGCGGATGATGTTGCGTTGCTGGGAAGGACATCAGGAGATGAGAAGAGGGCATTTGTTGAATTATACCAGATGGCTTCAGGAGCTGGGCTGAGGGTGAATAGCACGAAGACAAAGTATATGACCACCGTGAGGCAGGGCGAGGTACCTCAGGAGCTTGTTATTGATAATAATAAGACTTTCGCTAAGACCAGCACTTTCAAGTACCTTGGATCGACTATCACCGAGGGATCTGACTTTCTCGAGGAAATCAATGAGAGACTGCGCTCCGGGAACCGAAGCTACTTCAGTCTCTCCCATCTGCTGCGATCCAGAACGCTATCACGCAGTTGTAAGAAAACTATGTATAAGACAGTCATCCGACCTGTTGTCACCTATGGGTGTGGGACATGGGTGTTGACTATGAGGAATGAGGATTTGTTGAACAGGTGGGAGAGGAAGGTAATCCGTAAGATCTATGGGCCTGTGTGTGATAGTGGAGTGTTGCGCCTCCACACCAACAAGGAGATCTATGATCTGTATGGGGACCCTACTATCGTCGCAGAGGTCAAGAGTTCCCGGATCGGTGGCTTGGACATGTCGAGCGAATGCCGGAGTCAAGGATGGTGTATCAGATCTTCCACGGGAGGCCCACTGGAAAGCGAGGACGAGGGCGACCGGAAAAGCGCTGGCTGGACGATGTCGAGGAGGATCTCAGGATGCTACGTGTCAGAGCTTGGAGGAGGCGTGCACGGGATAGGAAAAGCGCGAAGACTGTGGTGGAGAAAGCCAAGGTCCTTCATGGACTGTAGTGCCACGGGGTAAGGTAAGTTGAGTGGCATCAGAGTGCATGATTTATGATGTTACTTAAAGCATACATCAGAAACCTCTGTGGACATCAAATTGGCAGGTGAAAAGCTGAAGGAAGTAGCAGACTTCTGTTACTTAGGAAGGAAAATAACCAGTGGTGAAGAAAGCAAAGAGGATATAAAAGTAGGTTAGCTCAGGCAAGGAAAGCATTTTTACAGAAAAGGAACCTTTTGATATCGAATATAGATTTAGGTATTAGGAAGTCATTTTTGAAGGCCTTTACCTGGAGCGTGACGCTCTATGGAAGTGAAACTTGGACTATTGGTGCAGCAGAAAAGAGGAGAATTTAAGTGTTTGAAATGTGGTGTTACAGGAGAATGATGAAGATCAGATGGGTGGATATGGTTACAAACGGAGAGGTAATAAGACTAGTGGGAGAGGAGAGATGTTTCTGGCAACTGCTAATGAAGAGTAGAAATAGGTTGGTAGAGCACTTATTAAGACACCCAGGAATTGCAAGGCGGCTTCGGTGGCGTAGTCGGTAGCATGCTGAGCTTCTATACCCAAGATCGCGGGTTCAAATCCGGCCGAAGTCGTCCGATTTTTTAATAGCGTTAAAAATCCCCCAGTATGCCTTCCTTCGGAGGGGAAGTAAAGCCGGCGATCCCATGTCATAGATTTATGGCATGTAAAAGAACCTTCCACTAATTACACCTGTGTGAAGCTAAAACGTATAGGTTAATAATGTAAACAACGCTCTTACTTTCCTACGTTCGTTGCCAAGAGCCGACTGCGGTGACGTCTGGTAGCTAAGTTCTGAGCTAGTAGTCGTCGACGGTGGCGTTTGGTGGCAAAAGTAGGAACTACTTGAAAATTGATCGTCTGCAGTGCTTACTTTAATTAAAAGAGATACACACACTAATACAGTCATCACAATTAACACCGGTTATCAGACTGATTCTACACACACCCAAAATACACGGTGCTTCATGACCGCGTTGTCGCAACCCCTAAACTTAAGAACCAACCAACCAGGAATTGCAAGCTTAGTTATGGAAGGAAGGGCTGAGGACAAGAACTGTAGAGGTAGACCAAGGTTAGAATATGTTAAACAGATTGCCTCGGATGTAGGGTGTGGTATTTATCTAGAGATGAAACGATTAGCTCAGGACAGGTAGGCATGGTGCACTGCATCAAACCAGTCAAAAGACTGAAGACTCAAACAACAACAACAACAGATTATAACAGTCTTGTTTGAACAACTATTATTAATGTATTGGTTCTGACATTTGTTAGTGAATTCCATTCTACTTGAAACCATAATTATATTTTAACCAGCATCCCGCCCGCCTTTTCCCGGTATCTTTAACCGTTCACCCTGCATAAGCTTAAAAGGCGCACGGACGGCCGATCTCAGGCGCAATTCAGAAAAGCTGAGGTGAACAGTAAAACTCCAAACACATATACGGTACCCTTCTCTGAAGTCTTAACTCGTCACGACTCGACAATTTGGTGTCGAAGCGAAGCCGGGTTGATAGGCTCACTCGCTAGCTCGTAAACTCGCTCGGAAGTTAGTAGTTTAAATTTCGACTGAATGGAGATTGTTGGACGAAATGAAAACGTAAAAACACTTATAGTGTGCGATGTATTAAGGATAGAGGTATGCTGTCGCTGACTTTTATGTAGAACTATTCTTGCTGAACAATTCTTACACATATAGTATATACAGTAGATAGGCTTAAAAGGCGCACGAACGTCAGGTTTCCCTTCCAATCGATTCACCGAAATCGCTACTGTTCAGCTTCCTTTAGTCATAAATGAAGGTCTTTCTACAGAAATCTCCCTCGAGAAATCCTTTACAGAATGGTGGAAACCACATCAAAATCCATCCAGTGGTTCTCGAGATTACCCGTAACATCCAAGAATCGGAGACTTTGTTTAATAATGTGTAGAGATGTTTTTAAATTTGCCTAGTTTAAATATCTTATTCCGGTTGAGATTTCTCAGACATTAACTCCATATTATTTATTTATTTAATCGATTGTTCCCCTTTAGGAGAGCAATTGAACTTGAATACAAGATTTCATCTCCTGGCGTTTTCCCGCTTCTCTTCCCAAAATCTCTTCATCCTCTCAAAATGCTCCTTCTTCCGCTCAGTTGTCCATTTTCTTCCAGGCTGTCGTGATAGTCTATGATCAAACTTAACATTTTTGATTTTATTCCTCAACTCGGTGCGGTACTCAAGATTTTCAATGTTGACCTGTTTTAGGTCCCTCTGAACCTCTGTCAGCCACTCCGAGCCACACTTATTCCGTGTTATAACGTTGAGCAATATCTTCGCCGTTCTGAAATTTTCCATCCTGTAAATTTATGTATAAAACTGTGCTCGGCGTTTTCTGATTACTTCCGTTATCGTGTGGATCTTTTGGCAGAGTTCGCTTTGAGGTATCTTCATCCAAATACCGTTGTTATTAACTTCCCCGTAAATCTTTCTGAGAATTTTTCTTTCCTGTTTTTCTATATCCTTAATTTTGGAATAACCGTAGATCACCATTGTTTCGGCTGCTAAGTTGCTTCCGGAAGAATCACCGTTGTATAGTGCCTTAATTTTGCGTCTAGCGAGATGCACTTCTTGTTGTAGTGAGACCACGTTAGCTTGTAGACCTTCTGTACTTTGGTGATTCTTTGTTCATTGGCAATTCGGTTTAGTCGCGAGGACTTCATATATATTTAATAATAGTATTTATGATTATTCGTTTAAGAAAATGGTCCATGAAATGTTGTACCATGGGATTACAGATGAACCAGGAGTATTTCTTACATCATCTTCTATTTGCTGATTTGCAGGTGATATTGACTCAAGATAGAGACGATGCCTCTTATATGATGTGGAAATAAATAGAGGAATATCAATTACAACAAAACGGAATACCTTACATTATAGAATAATGGTGGTGAGGAACTACAAATCGGAAATGCAGAAGTTCAAACAGTCACTTAATTTAAATATTTTGGTTCAATATTAGAAACTGGGGGAAAAAGTTCATTTGAAATTGTGAAAAGAGTAAGTGAGGCTAGAAGAAAAATTGGAGCATTAAATTCCGTTTTAGGAGCAGAAATATTTTAAACAAAACTAACAATAAGAAACTTATTTACAATTCATAGGTACAAAGTATTTTGTTATATGGAACAGAAACTTGGACGTTAAACAGACAGTAAGCAAACAAATTCTTAGCAACAGAGATGGATTGTTGGAGGAGAGCGGCAAGAAAATCAAGATTGGATAAATTTAGAAATACGAGAATCAGAGAAATTTTTCAGATAAAAAAATATATTAGAAGTGGCAGAAGAAAGAAGATTACAATGGGTTGGACATGTGAAAAGGATGCAGAATAGTAGAATTCCAAATTTAATGTTACATTGGCAAGCTGAAGGCAAACGGAAACGGGGTAAACCAAGAGAACAATGGATGGATGGTGTAAAGAGAAGCATGGCTGCCAGAGGCTTAACCGAAGAAGAAGCTGAATACCGACATTTTTGGAGGAGTAGAGTATTTTTGGGTTAAAGGAACAATACTTTATTGTGGAATATTCCCTATAAAGAAAAATATTATTATTTGTCGGAGAATATAACCGGCACTGTCTGGAAAAGATGGATTAACTTTTATGAACATACGATGCAAATCATTACTTACTTTCAGGAGAGGAGAACCAAATGGGCCTGGTTCATTGAACTGGATCGAGATCTAAAATAAGTGGGGATTACATCAACTGGCATTCAGGAGCTCATGCCAAGGTTTCCAAGGAAAAAACGAAGGCTGAAAACAGAAAAGATTTGAACCCAGGAAAGGAAGAATAACCACTAAGGACGAATGCGGGCGTACTGGGAAAATATCAAAGAGCGAGGAATGAGAGAGTTGGATTGAAGCGGTCCATAGCTGGCCGATACGAAATGAAAAATCCACAGCCTGCTTCCAGTCGACCGACCGGGTCAAGGAATGGAATGAATGAAGCCCTCATCTAGCGGCGAGGATATAAATTGTGCCGGCTGCCGAAGCGTGTCGCACACCCCTGAGGCAATGATTAAATGAATGACAGATGAAATGAAATGGCTGTGGAGAGTGTTGCTGGAATGAAATTTGCGACAGGGAAAACCAGAGTACCCGGAGAAAAACCTGACTGCCTCCGCTTTGTCCAGCACAAATCTCACATGGAGTGACCGGGATTTGAACCACGGACCCAGCGGTCCGAACTGAATTAAATGAATTTGCTGGTGTAAGAGCAGGTATGTTTTCTACTTCAATTTGGAATAAGAAATATCGCTGCAAAAGTGACATAACTAAAAATATCATGTTCGTATTTAAATATTTAAAGACAGTTACTAAACTGTGGATTATTCAAATAAATTTATGCTTTTGACGCAATATTGAATTCGAGATTTATTTGATTGCTTCAGGTGAGTGTAGGAGACACCAACGCCATCAAGAAGTATCAGAGTTCTTGATGTAATTGCAATATTTGAATTGAATAAATTTTCAGCTTCGCTGTTCCTGATTTGAAGACATTGCGACTGTATTCCACGAGTGCTCGCACATAATTCTTTCACTTATTGCTCTTATCACTGAGCAAGGGAGTGTCCTCTTGCACTGAGGGAGTGGAGCATGGCGGATAAAACCATGTAAATATGGTATGTCTAGAGAATAAAAAGTGTGACAACTACTTCAAAATCAACCCATGTAATTGGCAAGTCCTTACAAATAAGGCCGCGGTTTGGGCAGAGGAAACACAGCATGTTAAATAACTCGATGTCGTTGTTTGAGTCTGTAGTCTTTAGACAGGTTTGATGCAGCTCTCCATGCTTCCCTGTCCTGAGCTAATCGTTTCATCTACACATAGCTACCACACCCTGCATCTGAGGCAATCTGTTTAACATATTCCAAACTTGGTCTACCCCTACAGTTCTTATCCTTTACCCTTCGAACCATAACTAAGTTTGCTATTCCTGGGTGTCTGAGTATGTGTCCCACCAACCTATCTCTTCTCTTCATTAGCAATCGCCACAAACATCCCTCCTCTCCCAATCGCCTTTATACCCATTTATTTGTAACCCCATCTACCCATCTGATCTTCATCATTCTCCTGTAACACCAAATTTCAAACGCTTCTATCCTCATCTTTTCTGTTGTTCCAACTGTCTAAGTTTCACTTCCATAGAGGGCCACACTCCGAACAAAGGCTTTCAAAAATGATTTCCTAATACCTAAATCTATATTCGATGTCCACAGATTTGTTTTCTGTAGAAATGCTTTCCTTGCCTGTGCTAACCTATTTTTATATCCTCTTTGTTTCCTCCATCACTGGTTAGTTTGCTTCGTAAGTAACAGAATATCCTAATTCCTTTAGCTTTTCACCTGCCAATTCGACGTCCACTCGATAGTGATTCGAATTGTGTCTCCAGCAGAAATCCCTTCGGCTTACGACGTGGAGATTGTAACATGTGGTTACAGTGGTCACTGTTCATTTTGTAGGTTAGGATCATGACTACTCTTTGCTGGTGGGCTATCGTACAGGTACTTCAGGCCTTAGCGTTTGAGACATAGAGATTCCTTGCAATAGTTCATCAGTAAACGAGAAGAGGGCCATGTTTTATTTATTGAGTTAGTATCTGTTTAGAAAATCTATGGAGATTATTGTGTTCTTGGTTAGATTTAATGGAGAGTGATGAAAGGATATGGCCTTTTTGGTTGGTTGAAGAGAAGATTTAATAAGTTGCTTATAAGGAAGTATGTTTTGGAAATGGAGTAAGAAGAATCGGACGGATTAAATGTTTTAGATTATAAAAGTGGCTGTAAATTGTGATATGAGAAGGGAGAAGGAGAAGAGGTTAATATATATACTTATAGAAATGTATCCCTTATGGTAAATAATTACCACCACCCTCGAAACAACAACAAAAAACTTACAAGATGTTCCAACGGGCTTTCCTACTCTCCAATGAAACCTGTGCAAAGCATCAACAGATAGAGTAGGGTATAATTCGTATAATAGGCAGTTGTGAATAATCGTGGCTGTCACGTTATTTTCCCCCGTGAGTCTGTCCGAAGGGAGAGGACTGTATTCACAGCAACTGTTTATCGCTATATACACAGCCATGCCATCCTATACATGTTAAATATTATTATCCTATAATTGAAGATCGGTTATCAACCTTTAGACTGGTGGCTTCGGTGGCGTAGTTGATAGCATGCTGATCTACTATGTCCAAGGTTGCGGGTTCAAACCTGGCCAAAGCCGTCGGATTTTTTAAGAACCATAAAAATCCCTTAGTATGCCTTGCATCGGAGGGGAAGTAAAGCTGGAGGTCCCATGTCATCGATTTATGTACGCAGAGAGGTGGCTGTCAACAGGGAGAGGCTGAGAGTGGAAGAGAACAGCGCCCACCCACTGCATGGATATAATCCCCCTCAGCAACGGCTGAGGTCCTGAAAGAGCTTCCTGAGGACAACTGAGATGCTTACCGTCTCATCGGAGAAGGCAAGGCTGGATATGTGGAAGAAGTCGACCCCTCACCCCTGCGGTTGGATGCCAGTAGCTGAAGAACTACCACCTGGACACAATGAAAGCTGCTTGGTGTGGAATTCCCAAAACAGGTTACGATCAGGAGTTGGAAGATCCCAAGACAATCTGAGGAGATGGGGGCCTCAGTACATGTGACACGTCTTGCGAATGTGGACAAGAACAAACCACAAGACACATGCTTCATTGCCCTCAGTGCCCTTCATCTTGTGCAGAGGAAGATCTCCTGTTAGCCACTCCGAGCGCCTTGGATGTTGCTCAGTATTGGGCACATGTTAAATAATTAGACAGTTTTACCCTTTTATGTACCTGTATAGCAACTGTACATTGAAATGTTTCCGACACGAGAAATAAATAAATAAATGGGATGAAACAGAACCTTTCACTAACTGCACTTGTGTGAAGCCAAAATTTGTAGGTTAGAATTGATGACTCTCTATTAGTTCCAACGTTCGCTGCCAGGTGCTGACTGTGATACCATCTAGGAGGCAAGTCCGCAAGCTAGGTGTCGTGGACGGTAGCATTTTGTAGCAAAAGTAGGAACTACTGGAAATTACTGTCTGCAATCCTTACTTGAATAAAAACACATAGCACACACTAATACAGCCATCACAATTAACACTAGTTATCAGACAGATTCTATACACACCCAAAGTACACGGGGCTCCATGACCACGCTGTCGCAGCCCCTAAACTGAGGAAGCAACCAACCTTGACACCGGTTTACACCTCTGTGGTGGTAGTTTATTTCTTGTATGTAATCCTTTTTAAGGCAAATGACTGGGGGTATATATATTTTTTTCACATTTGTAATTGGGGGTGATAGATGAGTAGGAATATGCAACAAATTTATGGGTGTGTATTGTATTGTATGAAATATTGGGTGGGAAATTATTATCCCACTGCCCACACCCGATAGTATGTTTTCTTAAAGAGCAATGGGGTAATTATCTCCCACCTCCAAATTATGATGATACTGCGTTTATCACTCAATAATGAGATTTATTTAACAGGGTATAATATATATATATATAAACACCCATCACGCTCTATAATTTTAAAAACACGTAACTCCCACGCAATACAAGGTCAGTGACCTATATAATCTTTGCCGAAAACTGCACAAAAATATAAAAGTGATTTTGGAATGTTAAAAGTTAGTATAATCGAATTTAATTCAATAACGTCAAATTAGTATTTACTAATAACACAGAAAATTATTTTTTTAAATCTTCTATTCTATGGCAAACACCCTGAGCAGGATAATTATTTCCATTATAGCTTAAATATAATTACTCAAGTGACCAAAACCATTATTAACATTGTATTTTAGTTATATACCAACGTTTAAAAATCTATTATCTTCAATAAAAAACACCTTTTCTGTAAAACAATGCATTTCTTTCACTCAACACAACCGAACTGGCGACCACGCGCACTGTGGAGACCACTGGGATATATGCTTCCCACCTTTGGTTTCTGATGACAGTATACATCAAATTAGTGGATTTTCAATATTTCTGTGCATCTAGCTTGTGGATGCATGTACAGTAGAACTGCTTGAAATGAAAGGGGTGGGAAGATTCTCTCCCTAACACCGTTCTATAAATACACGGTGGGCAATAGTATCCCAAGGACCTATAAAGGGTTCCAACGCCTTCCATTCCCTTCTTTGCTTTCCTATGCACGCATTCATCTGTTATAGTCATTATTGCAATTGCTGGACAATAAAATATGGAGATCTCACGGAATGAGATGATCCTATAAAACTATGCCGTTGATCTGGGAAAAGTTATAGAGTCGTACTAGGGGCTTGATAATCAGCCCAGAGTACTTGGATTTGTGTGTCTAATAACCTGTGTGGCAGCTGTAGTTGTTAGGGCAGGGATAGGGGAGGTGACCCACAACTGGAAATAAGGTACTATCCCGGCAATTGGCTGGAGTTCATCCTGTCGTTCCCCACGTCAATATAATATTCTGTATTGATCATTTATCCCAGTCCTGACCCTATCAACTGTTCATAACTTCAGAGATATCGTCATTTAGACTTTCACGGCCCGTGTTACTATTCATAATGTTGAATTTTGGGCTTATGCCGTGTTTAATATCTTAAAATTCGACGCGTTTCGAAAGAAACCATGCCTTTCTTCGTCAGGAATAATCTGGAATACGACAATGATTGCTAAGAGAAAGCAACAAAGAACTGCTTACCTACCTTACATACATAACACGACGGATCGTATTGCTAAAATCCTACGTCGGTACAACATACGGACTGTATTTGGAACTTCTGTTGAGATTAGGCAACTCCTGCGACCAACTAAGGACAGTTTGCCTAAATTGCAACAACCGGGTATCTACAGAGTTCCCTGTACTTGTGGCAAGGTTTTCATCGGGCAGACTTCGAGAACAATATGCACTCGCATTAAGGAACATAATAGATGTATCAGGCTCATTCAACCTGATAAATCAGCTGTTGCCGATCATGCATTAACACCTGGCCAAGATGTCATGTTCCAAGGAGTGGATGTTCTTGCCCGTATAAAGCAATATCGTCCCAGAATCATCAGGGAGGCGGTTGAAATACGTAAACACCCAGATAATTTCATCGCGACACCGGCTACAATCTCAGTGAATCCTGGCTACCTATCATCAGAACCCTTAGAAAGTAATTGCTGCTTTCCGTTGTCCCTAACATGGGGCTATAATGGCGTCCATCTTTGGGCACCTTCTATATGTTCTTTGTTGCTTTCTCTTAGCAATCATTGTCGTATTCCAGATTATTCCTGACGAAGAAAGGCATGGTTTCTTTCGAAACGCGTCGAATTTTAAGATAATAAACACGGCATAAGCCCAAAATTCAACATTAAGTTCAGAGATATCACTAAATCCAGTGTTGTAATAGGAAATCCCCCAGGGGCTCACATCTAGTGGGACGTGGGTTGGCGACCACGGGACCCCAGCTGAGTCCGGCACTGCTTCCACTTACTTGTGTCGGGCTCCTCTCCGTCTGCTTTCCTGTCGACCTCCCTTGGTCAACTCTTGTTCGTTTCCGACCCCGACGGTATTAGGGTATCCGAGGCCTAGGAAGTCTCTTCTTTTTCTGCCTTAATTGGCCCTTGTCTCATCTTTTCTGATACCCTCCTTCTGCGAGGGGTCAGCCTTCTTTTTTTTTCTTTTCATATTCTCTCCTCATGGAGGCATGGTGTATGTAGCCCCACCACTTCTGGTGCACCCTGGATATTGCTCACGGCTGGTGAGTTCGGCAGTTGCCAACCCCGAGGGATTCCTGAGCTGGGTCCGGTTTTCCCCTTTTGTCCCTTGCTTGTGGGGTTGACCCTCTCCTCATTCACTTTCCTATCTGCCTTTCATGGCTCTCCTTCCTTCCAAGTCCCTCAATCCGCATTCTTCGAGGGTTGAGGGCGTTTCTTTTCCTCCTGTCCTTTATTTGCCTTATACTCCTTTTGTTTTCCATTTCTTCTTCTAGTATATAAGTTCGTAGTTAGTTTTTAGTTATAGTTTGCATTTCATTTTTGATCTTCACGATCACCCAGACCATTATGGGCCGATAACTTAGATGTTAGTCCCCTTAAAACAACAATTATCATCATCATCATTTAATACGAAAAAATCGTTGACCTATCACAAAATGATGGTCCTATGATCCTACACTCAAATACAGTAAATGAGATATTACGTTAGCGTATTGAGTGAGATTATTACATTTAAAAGCAACGTTATGAGTCGATGGAACCTATTTCCCAAATGTATAGAAATAATTTGGACAAAGCCTTAACTAACGTTGATCAGAATTGTTATACAAGACCCTAAATCAGACAAATAAATATTGAATGTGAATTAAGCAGTTGCCGGCGAGTTTACAAACAATCAAACAGCTTTGTATACAGGACGTGTCTTGTTTAGGATGGCAGTCGTAGGGAAAAGAACTTCAAATTTTGTTGGCACAGAGGGACCCGCACAGTAGCCTTGAGAATCGATCCCATGATTATGGGATTTTAGGGTGGAATGCCTACTACGAATTCCCTAAGGCAGAAAATGAGGAATACTGAATGTTTCAATCCACTTTTCAGCTGATTTGTCGAAGTCCAGTAAAGTTGTTAGCATTTCTGTTTCCTAGAAATGGCTGAGATCAGCATTTCACAAACTTTGTTCCCCAGAGCGCCTCGCCACTTGCACTGTACTGCTCCCAGAGTTCCAGAGAAATGTGCTGGAACAAGTTAACTAAACAAATTAAGTACCATTGCGGCAAATATTTGCATTACATTCACAACCAGCTGTGGCCTTTAAACTTTATTAAGTCCTGAATGTGAAACTGTTCGCTCAACTCTTAAATTAACATTCCTTCCTCCTTCTTCTCGTTTCGTTTTTTTTTTGTTTTTAGAGAGATCAACTTCATCGTTATACTTGTGCTGCCTGGAAATTGAAATTAATGAACTTCCCTTTGACGTTCGTCATGTAGACACTTGCTGAAAATCTGAACATGAGTCTCACGACTAGTGGGCCCTGATTGACGACCACAGGATCCCAACTACACTATGTCCGATTTTGCTTCCACTTACTTAAGCAGGATCCTCTTTATCATATTTCCTATCGACCTCCATAGGTCAACTCTTGTTCTCTTCCGACCCCGACAGTATTAGGGTATCAGTGGTATTTTAATTTCTCGCCTTAATTGGCCTTCGTCTCATCTTTTCCGACACACTCATTCCTCAAGACGTCAGTCGTATTCTTTCCTTTTCATGGTATCATCCGCCATCTTTTCAAGGTCCAAATGGAGGCAGGGTGGGTGCAGCCCCACCATTTATGGTGCACCCTGGATAGTGCTACACCCTCAAGGGCTCACGGCTGGTGATTTCAGTATTAGCGACACCGAGGGATTTCTGAGCTGGTCCGATTATTCCCCTTATTCCATTGCCATTCCGGCGGACCCTCTCCTATCTGCTTTTCATGGCTCTCCTATCTTCCAAATTCACTTATTTTTAATCTTTGAATGTTGATGGCATTTCCTTTCATCCTGTCTTTTATCACTTTATTGTTCTTTTGGTTTTATATTTCTTCTTCTTGTATGTACATCAATAGTTAGTTTGAGTTATAGTTTGGTTGGTTGGTTGGTTCCGTAGTTTAGGGACTGCGACAACGCTGTCATGTAGCCCCGTGTACTTTGGGTGTGTGTAGAATCTGTCTGATAACCGGTGTTAATTGTAATGGCTGTATTAGTGTGTTTTATTTCATGTAAAATCTGCAGACAATAATTTCAAGTAGTTCCTACGTTTGCTACCAAATGCTACCGTCCACGACACCAAGCTTGCGGACTCTGCTACTAGATGGCATCGTAGTCAGCACCTGGTGGCGAACGTTGGAACTAAGAGAGCGTTATCAATTCTAACCTACAAATTTTGGCTTCACACAAGTGTAGGTACTGGAAGTTCCTTTTTCATGCCATAAATCTATGACATGGGACAACCGGCCTTACTTCCCCTCCGCAGGAAGAGCATACTGAGGGACGTTTAACGCTCTTTGCATATCCGACGACTTCAGCCGGGTTTGAACCCACGACCTTGGGTATTGAAGCTCAGCATGCTACCAACTACGCCACAAAAGTGGCCGAGTTAAAGTTTCCATGTCATTTTTATTTTCACGATTATCCAAAGCATAAGGGGCCGATAGTAATATTAGGCCATTTATAACAAGAATTATCATAATCGTCATCACCTCAACATCAAATATCCTATCTCCCGGAATTTTGTTATACTTGTAACTACAGAACTTAAGGTGGCGCTCAATGAATGGTTGAATAAAACAGTTAAAGTTATTAATATGATCCTAGAACACGAACTACTGAATCAATTGTTATGAAAGTTTATCAACAATTACCTTCCTAAGGTTAAATATTTATTAAACGTTTAAAATTATACCCCAAATCCATACATAAACAAATATATATATTATATATTGGTACATGTTTCGACCCACAATGGGGTCATCCTCAGCCTAAAAAGAAAATCAATTAAGAATTGAAAACTAAAATAGCATATGTGACTTAAATCTTAATTAAAATGAAAAATTAATGATAATAATTGTAATAAATAAAATATAGTAATAAAATGAATATCCTTACAAATGTAATATTAATTAAATAAATATAAGATTGGTCTTTATACAAAAATTTTTAAAAAGTAGTTAGAAAATAAGAACTATTAACGACGAGTGTAAGAATGTTAAGATTTAAAAAAATTATCAAACTATACACAAAATAATTTAGAAAATCAATAAAATAATTCAGTTCGGCGCTTGAGTTGAATAAGTTGAATCGTCTTCAATGCGGAGTTTATTAACAATTTTGAATAGGTGCCAACCAGTATTACGATTACATGAATTAATCTCGTTGTATGGGATGGAGAATTCGGAAATTCGTACAAGAATTTGTGTTGAAATGCCCAATATGGATATGTGGCAATTCTAATAATTATCCAAAACGTTTAGAAGAAAAAACGGGATTCTTGAAATGGAATTAAGGTATCAGATGTTCCTCTTTAAAATTGCCAAACAGTGCTAGGTTATGTATTTTCCGCTTTAATGCAACCGTCGTATTGAAAATTCTCCCGTAGTATGTAATGCATACATTAAGAAGTCTATTTATCAGATCAATGAGTTAAAGGTGGTATTTTTACACTCACAGTTAATAGTACTTATTTTCAAACTACTTTTTTAAAATTATTGAAATAAGACCAATCTTATATTTATTTAATTAATATTACATTTGTAAGGATATTCATTTTATTACTATATTTTATTTATTACAATTATTATCATTAATATTTCATTTTAATTTAGATTTAAGTCACATATGCTATTTTAGTTTTCAATTCTTAATTGATTTTCTTTTTAGGCTGAGGATGACCTCATTGTAGGTCGAAACATGTACCAATATATAAAATATATATTTGTTTATGTATGGATTTGGCGTATAATTTTAAACGTTTAATTCTAACATCAATACGGATATTTAAACATTTGTTTTCAATGGCAAATGTGTTTGCATTTTATAAAATACTAGCTGAAGTACCCGTGCTTCGCTACGCGTGATAATTAAATTAAAATGTGAAGGTGACAGTGTTAAAACAGGGGATAGGCGAGGTGCTGCGCAGAGGGAGATTAAGGATGGAACATTTTGTCCAACTACACCACTCGGCGTTGACCGTGTTTTATAGCACAAATTTAGGTTTTACTCGCTAACCGTTGGAGATACCTTTCGGATAGAAAATGTAATTTTAAACCTCGTATATCCCATCAAAAGTTTGCTATTTCTTAGCGTTCTTTTTTTGCTTGAAATGGAAATATGAAAGTTTTAAACCAAAGGGTGTAGAGACGTCACTAAAATGGTCGCCATATTTAAATAGGGCAAAATATTGAAATCAAAAGAAACCTCTATGTTAACCAGGTAAACCAGCTACTTCCATGTAAAATTCATGTAAATCGGACCAGTGGTATTTGCGTGATTGAGTAATACACAGACACATCTCATTTTTAGCCTCGCTTCGCTCGCGTCATAGTCGTGTCATATTGTTATTCAATGAAATGCAGGTTTAACCCCGTTACCACCACTTTAGAACCTGAATATCCAAAAATCCCTCCTTAGCAGACTTTTTCGACACACAACAAACATATCCCCAAAATATCATTCTTCTAACTTTAATAGTTTGGGTTGGTCGATGAGAGTGAACATCCAAAAATCCTTCCTTAGTGGACGTTTCTCTTCCAGAATTTTACCCCTCCCCATAGGCCCCTTAAATTGGATTTATGAAAAATCGGTCGAACACCTATTTATTTATTTATTTTATGTATTCATTTATTTTTAATCTGATTGATTTCCTCCGAGTTTCAAACTCCTCGCCTACGTCGTTTAAGAGATACACGCTCTGTTAAGAATCTTTCAACCCCCACTTTTCATCCCTTTCACCTCATAATATACACTACATCGAAAAACCATTAGACATGTGTCAGCTTATTTTTAATGATTAGTATATATGCCAAGTATCACATCCCCAAATGAAACAACTCGTGAGATATTGTTATTCATTGAAATGCACGTTTACCCCCTTAACACCTATTTAGAACCTGAATATTCAAAACTCTTTCCTTAGTGGACGTTTTCGACATACTGTTTTAGATCCCTTATTTGGGGGGTGGTTGGATCTAAAACGGAAGAGTTACTGTGTTAATTTATAAAGAAGTGCCAAAAAGGGGGTAGCTTCCCGTAGTCGGGCAAGCTGACCAGTGTAGAGTGTTGTTTAGTGTTAGGGTGCTCCTATAAATGATGTAGGTGTATTTTAGGGGATGGAACTTAATGTACAGGTCAACGCGCTGTCCGTCCAGCTGGCTGGTTAGATAATCGACTTGCACGCGTCAGCTATATGGCGCGTGCCGCTCCTAGCAGTCAGGCCGGTACGGGAATACAATGATGTTTGCACTAGCAAGTATCTGGCTACTGTAAGTCACGTCTAATGGTGACGGAGGATTCAGGATGGACTTTAGGTCGTGAAGAGGCGTGTAAAATAGTAATACAGGTGTGTTGTACTGACCAAGTGTTTATTGGTCAGTAATAATGGAATTATGAGTCCCTTTTAAGGGATGTAGTGATGTTACAACGTGTACAAACTTGTCTATACAAATTGGGGGTAAGGTTACAAAGTTATAGGATTCTGAACACCTGCTGACTCACTCACCTGATGATACCAGCATAGCCTCGGGCCGCCAAACTGTAAGACTGGTAATTGAGAGCCTGACCTCCTTAAGACTCCCTTTTATATTCTTCGGCGCTGTGCTGTCAGCATTGTGCTGAATAGATGTCCTAGTTAATTGTGTGTCGCTGTTTTGTGGTAGTGATGCAAGGATTGGGCCAGCTTTCCAGAATGGCTAGCTGTCCTAGCGGTGTTAGTAGATGTTGGTCTGGACTTATAAGGATTGCCAGTTAGGAGATTTAAATAGATGATGGGGGGATGGTCTCCAAGGGGTGCATACCCCTGGGTACTGTACAAGCCTCTTCCCCTATTTAGTTCGCGTCCCCGCGAACGGGAACGGAACTTGGGGTTGGGATGTTGATGTTATAGATGTAGTCGATGTGGTTGTTTTTGAAGTCCCCTCGTATCTTCTGTAGATGTCTTCCTCGTCGTCGTCGTCGTCGTCGTCGTGTGGTGATGTCGTGTTGATGTGTGTGCGTGAGATCAGCTCGTGTTCAGAGGGGAGGGTTATGGGATATACATATATACATAACATTGACATTGGCATAAAAATATTGCAACAGAAATCGACATTGGCATTTTGGAAGTTTGATGGGGAAAAAAATACATGGTGCTGATGGTACATTGTTGTGCAGGGAGGAAAAAAACCCAGGGCCGAACGGATGATTGCGTCGTCCGCCCTATCTTAGGGAAAAAGTGCTCCCTGCAATAAGAAAGGTAGAAGAAAATAGAAAAAATGGGTGTTCCAGGGTAAAATTTAAGGGAAATATTCAAAAGGCATTTATTGGTTTGGGATAAAACGGAACACCCTGACAAATGGGGAAGTTAGAAGAAAGAAAAATGAAAGAAAACAAATCACAGACATTGTGTACATGTAATCTTAAAAAATAGTATACTGTTTAATGTGATTTTGAGATGTGCATATATTAAGGCGTATGAATATCATTTGTCACCTCCGCAGACAATGTGGGGGTGCGGAGTATTCTTTGTACATTTGTAGGAGAATAATTGCCCGTGGGCGCATTAAGTTATAATCTTACATTTATCAATTACAATTATCTTATGGACTAACTTAAGCGCGCTAAATTTCTTATAATTCTAGTTCATATGGTACCTCATTGTTATCCTTTCTAACTACAATTTATGCTAATAGCTTTGCCCCCTGTGGGTGGGCGCGGCTATCATGGCGACACAACCCGTCCTGTACATAAGGAGTCCGCGTTGTGTGGCCGTATGTCACCTCTCATGTTAGGTGAGATGTTTACTAAATGTTGATCCGACCTGCGGTAGGGTATATCCCACAGGCATATCTCCCCCGTGGTGCGGATTTAGTACCTGTAAGCAAGATGTGTGTAGAGAGGAGGAAATTGTGTGTGTGAGTGGGGGTTGTCAAGACGTGTATGGGCGTGGGCAAAATATTTACAGGGGGCTATATACAATGTCGCCACCTGTTGGTAAAGAAAATAAATTAATGACATGTATGTGTATATATGGGGTGTTCACCCTTGTTATGCGGCCTGTAAAACATGGTATCATGAGCCTGGTGCTCAACCCAGGGTTGCTACCTGGTAGCGGCTGCCGGTACCCAGTGGTCGGTTGTCGGCGCTGGACCGATACCTAGCGGGATGCAAGAGAATGTAACATGGTATATATATATATATATATATAAGCATAACAGTAGCAATGATATATCCATAAGAAATCTAGAGAGTGTCCATATTGGCGGCACTCTCTACGCTGATGAAAATAATGTCCATACTTATGGCTGTAAATCAAGCAAATATAAGATTAATATCCCTGTCCATATGAAATTGTTTTACTCCTGTCTACCAACGTGCTAGTGTACTCCTGTCTGCCACTAACCTTATGTCTACTTATAGACTATAGATATGAAAAGTGGCTCCAAATATCGCCTTAATCTAGTGTTGTCTAACCTAATGTATTATCCTAACACCATTTATCGTACTATGTTATCGGGCTTATCCCGGTAGCGAAATGTTAGTTACCGGGTGCCGAGATATTCTATCTTAATCTATTGTATTATAATGTGTTATCTTAATGTGTTGTCGGTCTTACCCCGGTAGCGGAATTGTGGTTACCGGGTGCCGAGATATTCTACCTTAATTATGATTAATAATAATAAAAAAATGCCTTAAATGTAAAACTATGCTGTATATACATGCCGAGTGGACCTTACTTTAAAGCCGAAATGTGCTGTGCTATTATTAGCAACAGCGGTTAGTAAATTTGCTTACATCTAAGTGACCTTAAAAATGGCACTGTACTTAAATACTAAAATTTAGATGGAGGCTCGTCCGTCCGATTTCTCTCGCGGGGGCCCTTGTAGTACATTGTTGAGACCGGAACCCAACAATGCCTCGTAGTCCCCTCCGTTTTAATCCTATTGTCGACATCTATGCTAAATGATTATGAACTAGTATTAACCTAGTCACAGGCGGCTTACGTTGCCACAAAGCAAAACGTTTCGCCTGCTGTACCATCCTGCTCGTTGCCATTGTTGTCCATATGTTGTCATAGTTGGGTCTGCCCACTGTAACCCCTGTAGACAGCTCGTTGCATTTCTATTTAATGCCCTCTGACTGCCCGATGCGTCGCCATTTATGTGGGCATTGGACATCGTCCAATGGCATAATGTTATCTTCGCCTTTATCGGCCGCAGTAGTATGCTTTTCGCAATAATATTTCTCTTCGCCTTTATCGGCCGCAGTAGTATGCTTTTCGCAATAATATTTCACTTCGCCTTTATCGGCCGCAGTAGTATGCTTTTCGCAATAATATTTCACTCCAGCGCACAGGAGTCTTGCTTCCCGCTGTAGAAGCCCTACTTACTTAATTTTAGCTAGAAGTCTAGTCATAATGGGGTCGTCTCTAGGGTCATCCCCTGAGTCCAGCGCGGAGTGAGCTATTTCTCCCACCATCCTCAGAAAGACTTCCCTGCAGGTCTTGGCTTCGACGACCGTGGCACATAGTGGGTGTAACTGTCTCCGACAAGGGGGATAGGCTAGATGCACCCCTAGATCTTGACGTTTGCCCGTGTCAGATCCCGAATGCCTCAACCTTACGTGGTTCGTCTGTTCGGTCGGGTCAGTGATTTGTTGAGCCAACTGGGGTAAGGGTCATCATCACCTTCCCCAGCTCTGCTCCAGTGTGGTGCCTCTTGCCTTCGGCTTATGCCGCTATCACCAATCAGAGTGTTTCAGATTCCTTTGCAAAAAAAAAAATGGGCGTAACCTTTGTAAATAATGTAATTTTTGTGTAGAATGTAAAATATTTCAGTGTTGTGGGGTTGTAGAGCTTCTAAATGCATAGACTACTTCAGGTCTACTGCTGCTACGTCGGCTGTCCAGCGATAATGCTCTGTTAACCCTTTATGGAGGTGTTAGTAGGGTCTATGATGTCAGGTACCCTGTTATTAGGATCTGGGGGTAGTTATTTGTAGAGTGGGCTGAATGCATGGTAGGAAGAGGTTGCGCATCTTTGGGCTCCAATAAATGGTGGCCTTGAGCCGGTAATGCTACTAGGATTGCTCTTACAATGAGTGGACTGGGGAGGTAATTCCCGGGATTGCAAAAATATAAAAATGCCATGCAGGTTTGATAGTGATAACCCTGGTAAATGGATGGGATACTCATGCATGTATCTGGATATGAGGCATCTGCACTCATGTACGGATAGGTGTAGGGTGAGGCATAATACTAATATATTCCTGTCATGCGGGAGTATTTAATTAACAAAAAATGGTTAATATATATAACTGTGGCCTCATCTCTCATTTGGAGATGCGCATTATGCTTATTTGATGTTTGCCGACCCACCCCTAATACTCAGGTGGTAGCATCGAGAGCCAAGGCGTAGTAGGCCTTCTTTTTAAACGCATGAAGTCTATCAACCCCTGTGTATGCTTTGTAATGTAGTGTATCTGTTTTGATCGTGTTCATGTGTCTGCGTTGATCGTGTAGGATGTGGGAAGGTTATTGGAGGGGCGTAAGGTGGTACGATGGTAGCCTGTGCTCCTGTCATCCTCCCTTTGTCCATGTCTGCCCGCTATCCGCTTCTTGGGATAGTAAAGCGTCGTGACGCTGTGACGTCACGACGTAATCTGGTCTGCCATCTGTAGTGTGAATGTGGCCAGTGGTCGTAGTGCGACTGGGATGCCCTAATCGCCTGTAATGATTTTTGAAAACTGAAACCCAGAAAGGAAGTTATTGGGGGGGGGGAGGTCTTGTTTCCTCAGATCCCCTGTCTGTGTTCGCTTCTAATTAGTGAGCGCGTGTGTGTGTGCCTATGTTCCGCTACACCACGCGGACGGTTGGTCTGTTACAGGCTAAGTCGTAATGTGTATCGCGTGTGTGGGCAGGAGGTGCCCGTGGCCTGACAACGTCTTTGAGAACGTGCTCCCATGGGCCCAAGATAAGTTCCGATCTGTCACGTCTTGTCCATTGCTAAATGCTTTTGCAGTGTTAAAAAAATGTATGGTATTATGATTGTTTTGCGTTTGTAATTTCATGGTCAATGCCGATAAACAATAGTGTCTTGTCACCAGCGGTATTGCAATGTGACGAAGTCTGCAAGTCAGCAGTTAGTATGTGTAATGGCAGGCTGGGATGTTATGTATGTCATCCGCCGGCATGTGCTTTCCTGCACGTATGCGGGTGTTGTCATTGTTCTAGATTCCTGGCGGACTAATGTAGCAATTCGTACTATTTGCTAATACTATTGTGTGGTCACTATTCCGTAAGACCTTTGTCTTACGGAAATTTCTATACTTGTGTCCGGGAAATCTATTTTCCCTGTCAGGTGTCACTGAAATTCTATGCCTGGCTTTTGGCCGAAGGAAATGTGGTATTATCTGGTTCTGTAGTTGTATGGGCCAATTTTGGTGTGATTGGAAGCCTGGATAGCTGTTTTCCTGGTGTCCGATTTTCGCTGGGATTTGAACCCGTGATTTTATGTCATTCTCTGTGTTCTATGTCTGCGTTGTGTTTCAGGGATTGAGGTGTCCTCAGTGTGGTTTTTGCTTGTGTTTCTCGTACCAAAAATACCGTTGGCTAGTAGGTTTTTGGTACGAGTGTGGTGTGTGATCATGGGTTCGGACCCGGGGTGCTGTAAAGACTAGGTATGCCGCTATTTGTGCCGTATATATTATGGCACATTCCCCGTGTATTTACAATGCGCAAATGAAAGTACGCATACCTGTGAAGAGTTTGTATGTTTTTGGATTCTCCTCGTAGTGTAATTTGTGAGTTATGAGGTGTTTGGACTCGGCTTAAATGATGCCGTGTGTTCTGCTCTGAGAGCTGCTAGCATATTGCTGTCTGTAAGCGTGCAGGTTACCAATGAGACTTGTGTTATCGCTGAGTGTGTCAGTATTGAATTACAATGTCGTGCACGCTCGCTTGTTACTTGTTTTGATAATGCTTTGTGTCCGGCACATGTGTGTCTAATCGGCTTGCTCTCTGTGACTGTGAGTAGTGCTTTCCGCACTGTAAAAAAAGGAAGGAAACTTTGTACTTTAACGTGACCGTTAATCTGTAGATCATGAGCCACGGGACTTCCGTTTTACGTGGAATCCAAACCACAGGCCATGGCATTTCACTTCGAAAGTCTCACATGCATTGGCCGCACTGTAAAAGAACCTCTCATTAACTACATTTGTGTCCCTAAATTTTGTGTTACTGTGACGTGGTTCGAGTATGTCCCTATCCGTTGTTCAAAATGTCGTTATACACGAGTGTCTCCGGGCCGCTAGTCGCCTGTTTGGTGACTATGTGCCGGAGGTGATTTTGTTGTTTTTCATTTATGACCATCTGTTAGTGGAACTGACCCAATCTGTTTTAGCTTCCTATTTTTCTATTCTAGAACTGGATAGCTACCCGACCTTATGTTCCTGGTACTCAGAAGGTTGCGGGTTTTGAGACCGTCTTTTCTCAGAGTAATTGTTTCTGGCGCCATTCTAGGCTGTGTCTCCGGGACAGTTCTGTCGAGTGTTAGGATCGTATCCCGGTGCGGTCAGTGAGGTTCGAAGGCTATTTCTTGGCCTTCTTTCCACGTCTGCCAGTGGGATTACTTCCCTTCCTTTTACTGTCATGTGGCAATGTAAATTGATTGTGTGATTTCCAAAGATGTGCAGGGTTTCCCAAAGTCTGGGATTTTCTTCCTACGGTGTGTTAGCGTTTTAGCTTGCGTGTTGTTGTGGAAGTGAGAAAAAAGTCATATTATAGGCAGTGTAACGTGTCACGTATGCCTATGGATGCAATATATATAGTTCGACTTGGCCAATTTTTCCTTCATCGGGCCTAATGACTGAGGCAGAGAAGAGAAAAAAATGAGCTATGCCCCGCTCCGTATTAAGAGAGCACTTTGAAAAGGTATAAAAAATATATTGTATCTCGCCTGTTCACTGCTGTATGCTTTATTAAAGTGGGTTGGCAGGTGGCGATAGTCTGTAAAAATTATGTCGTGAGCAATATGAAAAATGTTTAAAAGTGAGAAGTAGTACCTGAGCGTGCTATCCACCTAGTTGGTGACGTTAGTACTATAGTAATCTAGTTACGTCTCCGGGAAATCTACCATTTTTGAAAAAAATAGTTTGAGATTCTTAATTCTTGCTACAATCAGGGCTCTCGCCCGCCACAAGGGAATCTATCAAACTGTGGGACCGGATCATAGAACATTTAGTCATTTCCCCCTAGAAAGACCCGCTTAAGCTATATGCTGTGATTTGATGCTTAAGCTGTGTTCGGAATATCTCTTTCCGGCCTTAAGCCGCGTAGCTCACCTGATGGGCTTCTACTTGACTTTGGATATTAAAAACTTTACGCTATCTGAGTTATAATATGGACCCTATGTTCAGTAACCATTGATGGCCTGGGAAAAAAAATGCTAGGTGCCCAAAATAAAAATCAAGAAGGATTTTGAATTATATGCTTTTGGTTTAGCCATGTTGCACTGCATATACTTGGAGAAAAAAAATGTGCCGTTTACGTTAGTGAGTCTGTATGTATTTATTGGCGTATTTCTCCCGTGTAAACGAGCTTATGTGTGTCCCTAATATAGGTTCAAGTGATATTAGCTTATTTCTGTGTCCCTGGTGGAAGTCGTTACTCCGGTCCGAGCGTCCTTGCTCGGAAAGGTGAAGGGTTCTGCCCTGTTATGAGATTATAGGCCCCTGAAATCCACTGAGGCGCTTCTTTGCCATTTTTCGGGGGAGTTTGTAGCAAAGTAAGCCTGGGCCTACTTCCACCGTAGCGCGTGTCTGTAGGTTTGAGTGTGCCTGTTTTCGAGGGCCTAATTGCGCTCTGCGCTACCCTAGTAGAGTTTACGGGGGTGTGTGTATTTTTGCCTGAGTGGTTTTGTGGGGTAGGTAATAACACCTTTCCTGCACCCCGTGTACCGTGTGTGAGTGCGTGGTCCCAATGTGCAGGCGTGTATCGTGCATCCTGAGGGACTGAATGTAACACCCTCTTATGCGTTCGCACCTGGGGTACGAATGCCGGTGTTCGCCTCCGTTCTGGCAAACTTGCCCTTTGAACTGGCGGTATAGGCCGCTTAATTGCCTGTCTTTGCCCTGGCAATGTGGTGGCGTGTAGCCTGACCGCTTTCTGGCCTGTGGCCACGGCAGACTCCTGCCATTGTGTTTGCCTATCCGTGTGGGTGTGTGTAGGCTCAATGTGCTGTAGGGCGGGCTCTATGTCCTCAGCCCATGACGTGGTTGTCTCCCGTTGTCTCCCTATCATACTATGTGTGTCTGAGGGTCCTGGCTTCAACTCCCTCTCGTTCGTCCGTTGCGAGGGGGTTGGCCTAGGGTCTGCTGCTCGGTTTGGCAAAATTGCCTTCCGAACCGGAGCTAAGGGATGTGTATTGGTGTAAACTTGTCCCCGCAGTGTATTGGAGTCTAACCTGGCCGTCTCCTGGACTGTGGCCATGGTATCCTCCTTCCCATGTGTGGCAGTACATGACGAGAGGGACATCCTCGCAAATTGCCGAGTTAGCGTATCTATGCTTATGTCCTCTTTCGGCTGGGCTGGTGGCCCTACCATGTACTCAGGAATGGCCTAGTTAGCCTGGGATTTTCCGGTAATCGTCCTAAATTTTGAACGTGTTTTCTCGTGGATGGGATAGTGTGCTACCAATTGTGTGTGGTTATGTATGTGCGCCGAGTGTGGATTTCCGTGTGTGTCCACGTCTGCACTCGCACTCGGGGTCCTGGCATTGAATTAGCCATTGCGTGCCTAGTTAGGCCCGTGTGCCCGGTGGACATGTGTGCCCTTTCATCATATCGTTCCGTGGACCTCCAAGTGTCGTGTAAGTGTCGCTCTTGCCCGCCCCCTCGGTCGTTTCGCCGCCGATCGCGGGTTTCATCCCTTGCCGTAGCGTGTACTCCTGTTGTCGTCCTAGTTGGGTCCCTATAGTCCCGGGAATGTGTTCGCCTGTAGGCCCTTGCCCGCTCATCCCTTCTGTGTCTTCCTGTGTCCTCCCTGGTTGTTTGATTGTCTGTCCTTCTGCGTAACGTTGGGGTGGGTAGTCCCGTTCCTCCCTGTATTGGTGTTGGGGGGACGTGTCCCCGGCCTCGCCTGTTCTCAGTCTTGTTAGGCTTGCGGGCCGGTTCCGGGAATTGGTGGTGTGTGTGTGTGTGCTCCCGCAACGTGTTGGAGGGTGGTCTGCCCGCTTTCTGGCCTGAGGCCACGGTAGACTCCCTCCCCTGTGTTGCGGTACGGGTCGAGAGGGACGTTCTCGCAAATGGCTGCGTTAATGTGTCTATGGCGATGTCGTTTGCGTGGTTCGTGAGTTTTTCATTTGCCCGCTCAAAATGAATATTCCTCAGCCTGGCCTGTCGTGCATGTGAGTTCATGCTTGTGTATTATGTTGCGGATGAAAGAAAAAAGAGAAAAAAAAATGACTCTGGTTGGGGGTTGTTAATAATAATACGAGTCCCCGTGTAATAAAGGGGGGAAAGAGACAAATTTCTCTCGTGTATCTAGGGGAAGGGAAAAATAATGCCTTCTACCAAAAAAAATTCAGTCTCGCTTGGCTATGTGCGGTACGGAAGGGGTCGTTTCTACTACGAGGGCTCGTTGGTTGAGTCCTATTTTACTGTGCGTAGTAGAGGCGCCTCCACCATCTGTTTTAGATCCCTTATTTGGGGGGTGGTTGGATCTAAAACGGAAGAGTTACTGTGTTAATTTATAAAGAAGTGCCAAAAAGGGGGTAGCTTCCCGTAGTCGGGCAAGCTGACCAGTGTAGAGTGTTGTTTAGTGTTAGGGTGCTCCTATAAATGATGTAGGTGTATTTTAGGGGATGGAACTTAATGTACAGGTCAACGCGCTGTCCGTCCAGCTGGCTGGTTAGATAATCGACTTGCACGCGTCAGCTATATGGCGCGTGCCGCTCCTAGCAGTCAGGCCGGTACGGGAATACAATGATGCTTGCACTAGCAAGTATCTGGCTACTGTAAGTCACGTCTAATGGTGACGGAGGATTCAGGATGGACTTTAGGTCGTGAAGAGGCGTGTAAAATAGTAATACAGGTGTGTTGTACTGACCAAGTGTTTATTGGTCAGTAATAATGGAATTATGAGTCCCTTTTAAGGGATGTAGTGATGTTACAACGTGTACAAACTTGTCTATACAAATTGGGGGTAAGGTTACAAAGTTATAGGATTCTGAACACCTGCTGACTCACTCACCTGATGATACCAGCATAGCCTCGGGCCGCCACACTGTAAGACTGGTAATTGAGAGCCTGACCTCCTTAAGACTCCCTTTTATATTCTTCGGCGCTGTGCTGTCAGCATTGTGCTGAATAGATGTCCTAGTTAATTGTGTGTCGCTGTTTTGTGGTAGTGATGCAAGGATTGGGCCAGCTTTCCAGAATGGCTAGCTGTCCTTGCGGTGTTAGTAGATGTTGGTCTGGACTTATAAGGATTGCCAGTTAGGAGATTTAAATAGATGATGGGGGGATGGTCTCCAAGGGGTGCATACCCCTGGGTACTGTACAATACAACGAACATATCCCCAAAATTTCATGTTTCTAACATCAATAAGTTTGGCTGGGCGATGATGAGTGAGTGAGTCAGTCAGGGCATTTTCTTTCATTTATTTTTGATAACTTCACCCCTCCCCATGAACCCCTTAAATTGGATTTATGAAACAAACGGTCGAACACCTCCTTACTTATTTAAAACTGTTTTCCCCCTGAGTTTGATGAGTGAGTAAGTGAGTCAATCAGTTAGGACACTTTCTTTCCTGATTTTTCCCCCAGAATTTCACCCTTCTCCAAGGGCCCCTTAAATTGGATTTATGAAAAAAACGGTCGAACACCAATTTACTTGTATTTTAAGCTGTTTTTCCCGCCGAATTTCAAACTTCTCGCCTATGTCGTTTAAGAGATACACGCTCCGTTAAGAATCCCTCAACCCCCAATATTCACCCCTTTCACCTCATAATATACTCCACATCGATAAGCCCTTAGACATATGCCTGCTTATTTTTAATGATTAGTTTATATACCGAATATTACATCCCCAAAGAAACAACTCATGAGATATCGTTATTCAATGAAATGCACGTTTACCCCCTTACCATCTCTTTAAAACCCGAATAAACAAAAATCATTCCTTAGTTGACGTTTTCGACTTACAGCGAACATATTCCCAAAATTTCATGTTTCCAACTTTAATAGTTTTCGCTGGGCGTGATGAGTGAGTATGTCAGACAGGACATTTTCTTTCAATTATTTTTACCACAATTTCACCCCTCCCCATGGGCATCTTAAATTGGATTGATGAAAAAACGCTTGAACACCTATTAACTTATTTTTTAAGCTGTCTTTTTCCCCTGAGTTTGATGAGTGAGTGAGTTAGTCAGTCAGTTAGGATATTTTCACTCCTTTCTTCCCCCAGAATTTCACCCCACCCCATGGGCCCCTTGAATTAATTCTCGCCTATGTCGTTTAAGAGATAGGCCAACACGCTCCGTTAGGAATCCTTCAACCCCCACTTTTCACCCCTTTCAACTCATAATAATACACCACATCGAAAAACCCTTAGACACATGTCTGCTTATTTTTAATGATTAGTTTATATGCCGAGTATCACATCCACAAATGAAACCACTCGTGAGATGTTGTTATTCAATGAAATGCAGGTTTAACCCCCTTAAGACCCCTTTAGAACCATAATATCTAACAAGTAGTTCCGTGAAGAACTATACAGCCTATTTTCATATATCCTACTTATGTTAATTGCCACTATCGACATACACAATTTCAGTTTGATTGCTATAATAGTTCCGTAGATGTTGAGAACCGACTAAATATTTCGGATGGTCGCCATGTTGGATTTTATATATGTAGGTCCTAGAGTTATGTACTGTTACATGCAGATTATTGTGTACGTGTAGCATTCAGACTTCAATCGCATAATTAGGACACAAGAAAAAAACAGGGAGATTTTAAAATTTTCACAGCTGCCATCTTGAGGTTATGGAAACAATTGAAATAAATTAGATGCCAGTGGATTAACATTCGCATAAGGATTTACTGTACCAAGTTTCACTGCACGCGGATGGTTAAATTGCGAGAATCGTCCATGTGAATATTTATAATTCGCGGCACCGCCATGTTGGATTTGTGATCACCAGGTTATTTAAAGTCCTATAGGTGAACTTAAGTTCATAGCCCCTATGAACATTAAAAAATGCAGTTTGATTGTTAAATAGATTCGTAGATATTCAGTATCGTCTAAATATTTCGGATGGTCGCCATGTTGGATTGTTAAATGTATAGGCCATAGAGTCATGTACCATTAAAGGAAAATTATTGCATAGGTTCATTATTCAAACTTTCACTTCGATCGCATGACTACATCACAAGAAATAAAAACTTAATTTTAAAATTCGCACTGCCGCCATCTTGAGGTTATGTAAACAATTGAACTAAATTAGATACCAGTGGATTACAATGTGTATAAATATTTCCTGTACCAGTTTTCAGTGCGCTTGGAAGATTAAGTCGGGAGAAAGGTCTACTTAAAATGTTCAAATTCGCTTAGCCGCCATGTTCGTTTTGTAGTTAACCGGTTTTTGAAAATCTTATAGATGGACTTCCAGTAGTGCCCTTTATCTCCGTACAAAATTTTAGGGAGATACCGCTAATAGTTTCAGAGATATAGAATGCCGGTGAAATATTTCGCACATCCGCCATCTTGTGATTATGTAAACAATGGAACGAAGTTAGATGTCGGTGCATTACAATGTATATAAACATATACTGTACCGAGTTTCATTGCGTTTGGTTGGTCAAATCGCGAGAAACGTCTATTTAAAAGTCGCAAATTCGCTTGGCCGCCATGTTGGTTTTGTAGTTACCATGTTTTCAAAAGTCACATAAGTGAACTTATAGTAGTCCCCTCTATCACCATAGAAAATGTCAGGGTAATATCGGTAATAGTTTCGGAGATATTGTATGCTGGTGAAATATTTCGCACAGCCGCCATGTTGGATTGGTGAGTCGTAACAAAATTTGAAGGGCACGGTCGAGGTCGCCTTGAATAGTGCTATGAACTTTCCGAGTTTCATTGAAATCGCTCCTGCCGTTTAGATTTTATTAGGGGGGGACACACACACGAATCACACACACACACACACACGCACACACACACGGACAAAAGGTGATCTCATAAGCCTATTTTTTCAAAATTGAAAATAGGCTAAAAATCCTCCTTTAGTGTACGGTTTTGACATACAACGAACATATCCCAAAAATGCCATGTTACCAACTTCAATGTTTTTGGCTGGTCGATGATGAGTGAGTAAATGTGTCAGGACATTTTCTTTCATTTTTTTTCTTCAGAATTTCACCCCTCCCGATGAACCCCTTCAATTTGATTGATCAAAAAACCTGTCGAACAGCTATTGACTTACTTTAAGGCAGTTTTTCCCCCTGAGTTTGATGAGTGAGTCAGTCAGTCAATCAGTTAGGACACTTTCTTTCCTGCCCCCCCCCCCCCCCAGAATTTCACCCCTCCCCATGGGCCCCTTAAATTGGATTTATGAAAAAATGGTCAAACACATGTTTACTTATTTTTATGCTGATTTTTTCCCGCTGAGTTTCAAACTCTTCGCCTATGTCGTTTAAGAGATACACGCTCCGTTAGGAATCTTTCAATCCCCACTCTTCATCCCTTTCACCTCATAATATACACCACATCGAAAAACCCTCAGACCCGTTTCTTCTTATTTTTAATGATGAGTTTATATGCCGAGTATCACATCCCCCAATGAAAGCAGTCGGGAGATATTGCTATTCAATGAAATGCAGATCTACCCCCTTAACACCCCTTTAGAACCTGAATATGCAAAAATCCTCTCTTAATGGGTATTTGCGTCCCTTGAGGAAGCTGCATACCAAATTTCATTCCAATCCGTTCGGTGGTTTCTGAGATTTTGTGATGAATGAATGAGTGAGTGAGTGAGTGAGTGAGTGGTATTTGACAAATATATAGTAGAAGATGGTGTCAAGTCTTTGTTATGCTAAACTCGGTTGACAGTGCTGTGTGAGTAGTTGAGTAACTAACGGGATTTCAAGTAAAGATCCTCATTTTCTATACTGGTAGTGCAGAGCGCAAATGGCATCCAGTCGGCCGTGTCTCGACTTGAGCTATGTTGCCATGGATACTATCTGCCTTGCCATGCCTTCATGAGTATATTTTATGATTTGATTAGCCTGTGCTTGAGTGCAAAAGTGCCGAAATCAGAAGAATGAGAAAGACTATCGAAAATTCATGTAGCCAGCGGTTCCTTCTGTGTCCTAAACTATGTGTATGCAAAATTTTGTTGAGATTGCTGGAACGGTGTAGATTTGTATACGGAACAGACCCACCCATATACCCACATACATACGTACAGACTTTCACTTTTATATATAAGATTTATGTTACTGAAAAGACAATGCCATTCACTGTTACCAAAAAATCAATTATTCAATTGTTAAAAACATAATATTAAGACAATGGTACATGTATGACCTACCTATTGAAGTTAAAGATTTGAAACTAAATATATTTACAGATGATTTCTTGGCTTGTAATCCAACTTAGAATCATGGTTCTAGTTCTTCAACTTATTGTTTGTATTCCTTTCTTTTCTACGTTTAAAAGCTTTCGTTAATGTTAACTGGAATCATATTTGGCAAGTGCTTGAGGAAATAGCAGTACCAAGTCATCTTATACAACTGATGAAATCATTATATACAAACAACAAAGCATACGTTAGAATCGATGGGAAGTTATCAGAGCCCTTTACAGTCGGAAAAGGCATAAGTGGGATGTGTTTTGTCACCATTACTATTCAACATCTATGCGGAAAGGATCATAGAAAAGCCACCGAGGATTGGAAAGGTGAACTATGCTGTTGGCAAGTTCGGAGGAAGAGCTGACAGAACTTTTATAATAATGTTAATAATGTTATTGGTTTTACGTCCCTTTTCACAACTATGGCTCTTTGAGACGCCAGGGTGCCGGAATTTTGCCCCGAAGGGGATCATTAACGTGCCAGTAAATCTACTGACACGGCTACCTCACATTTGCGCACCCTCAAATGCCAGCTGACTGTGCCAGGATACGAACCTCCAATCTCGGGCCCAGCAAGCGAGAACGTTACCGCAGAGCCACGCAGCCAGAGGCAGAACATTTACAACGCACTGAGAGGTTCAATGAAGTCGCAGGCCTTACACTTAACTTAACCAAGTGTTACTTGATGCCTTGATGGTAGTAGACAGATAGCGTGCATTACCTCGTCCCTTCCAGCAAATACGAGATATCGATCTCAAAGAAGAAATAGTGTACATAGGAGGTCGCATTTCCACTACGGGAAACTGTGAAGAATAAATGAAAACAAGAATAGGAATGGCTAAGAAAGCACTGTCAAGTCTAACAAAAATATGGAAAGATCATCATATTACCAAGGAAACAAAGAAGCGACTGGTTCAAGCTTTGGTATTTCCTATCGTCACGTATGGCTCTGAGTCCTGGACCATAAATTCTGCATGCCGTAGGAGAATCGAAGCCTTCGAGAAGGCGTGTTATCGAAGAATGCTACGGCCGTCGACTAGAAAGACCTGCACTCGGCCACTGAGGTGGCCACACGAGAAAAAAAACATGTAGTTCCGTCAAGAACTATACAGCCTATTTTCATATATACTAATTATGTTAATTGCCTCTATCTACATACAAAATTTCACCTTGATTGCTGTAATAGATTCGTAGATATTGGGAACCGACTAAATACCTCGGATGGTCGCCATGTTGGATTTTATATATGTAGGTCCTAGGGTTATGTACTATTACATGAAGATTATTGTGTACGTGTAGCATTCAAACTTCAATCGCAGGATTAGGACACAAGAAGTAACAAGGTGATTTTAAAATTTCGCACAGCTGCCATCTTGTGGTTATGGAAACATACCATGTTTCACTGCACTCGGATGGTTAAATTGCGAGAAACGCCGATGTGAATATTTATAATTCGCGTCGCCGCCATGTTGGATTTGTGATCACCAGGTTATTTAAAGTCCTATAGGTGAACTTAAGTTCATAGTCCCTATGAACATAAAAAATCAGTTTGATTCCTATAATAGATTCGTAGATATTCAGAGCCGTCTAAATATTTCGGATGGTCGCCAAGTTGGATTGTTAAATGTATAGGCCATAGAGTCATGTACCATTAAAGGAAAATTATTGCGTTGGTTCTTTAATCAAACTTTCACATCGATCGCATGATTACGACACAAGAAATAAAAACTTAATTTAAAATTCGCAAAGCCGCCATCTTGAGGTTATGTAAACAATTTAACTAAATTAGATACCAGCGTATTAAAATGTGTATAAACATTTACTGTACCAGAGTTCATTGCGGTTGGAACATTAAATCGCAAGAAAGGTCTATTTAAAATTTTCAAATTCGCTTGGCCGCCATGTTCGTTTTGTAGTTAACCGGTTTTTTAAGTCTTATAGATGAACTACCAGTTGTGCCCTTTATCTTCGTACAAAATTTCAGGGTGATACCGCTAATAGTTTCAGAGATATAGAATGCCGGTGAAATATTTCGCACATCCGCCATCTTGTGGTTATGTAAACAATTGAACCAAGTTAGATGTCAGTGCATTATAATATGTATGAACATATACTGTACCAAGTTCGCGTGGCCACCATGTTGGTTTTGTAGTTACCAGTTTTTCAAAAGTCACATAGGTAAACTTCTAGTAGTTCCCTTTATCACCGTACAAAATTCCATATAAAACTCAATGTTGGTTTGTTTGTCTGTTATTTATACAAATCTACACCGTTTCACCGATCTGAACCAAAATGTGTATACTTAACCTTTAGAACCCAGCGGGTAACTCTATCTACTCTAAATTTCGGACAGACCACTCCATTCCCCGCATGTAGGCCCTTTTGCACAAATCTACACCGTTTCACCGATCTAATAACTTGACGGACATATTGTCGCTAGGCGACAACGACTAGCACTATATCATGATAGTCAACGCCGCACCATTGATGGACAGGTTGTCACTAGGCAACAACGATTTACTTTGTATCATGATAGTCCGGTAAAATTTGCTCAAGGACAAATGGGTGTGTGTAGAATGTATGTGATAACCTACGTTATTGTGATTGTTGTACTAGCATGTGTAAATTGGAGATAGGATATGGTATTTGAAGCCATTTTTCAGAGTCGCTCAAGGATTTATTGGACTGTAGCATTCTTTATCCTATCGTATCCATAGTTAATATTTCATTTGCGGGACTTAGACATCGTGGTCATGTTGCCCCGTATACATGGGTGTGTGTGTAGAATTTTTGTGATAACATGCGTTATTGTGATTGTTGCACTAGCATGTGTAAATCTATATTACAGTATATAAAACTCAATGTTGGTTTGTCTGTCTGTCTATTATTTATACAAATCTACACAGTTTCACCGATCTGAACCAAAATTTGTATACTTCCCATTTGGAACCCGACGAAAACACTGTATATTTTAAATTTCGAACAGACCACTCCATTCCCTGCATTTAGGCCCTTTTGCACAAATCTACACCGTTCCACCGATCTGAACCAAAATTTGTATACTTACAATTTTGAACCCTGCGAGTAAGACTGTCTACATGAAATTTCGGACAGACCACTCCAATCCCTGCATTTAGGCCCTTTGGCACAAATCTACACCGTTTCACCTATCTCAACCAAATTGTAGCCTATATACTTACCATTTGGAACCCTGCGAGTAACACTGTCTACATGAAATTTCGGACAGACCACTCCATTCACTGCATTTAGCCCCTTTGGCACAAATCTACACCGTTTCACCTATCTCAACCAAATTGTATGTACTTACCATATGGAACCCTGCGAGTAACACTGTCTACATGAAATTTCGGACAGACCACTCCATTCCCAGCATTTAGGCACTTTGGCCCAAATCTACACCGTTTCACCGATCTGAACCAAAATGTGTATACTTACCCTTTGGAACCCTGCGAGTCACACTGTCTACATTAAATTTCGGACAGACCACTCCATTCCTTGCATTTAGGCCCTTTGTCACAAATCTACACCGTTTCACCGATCTGAACCAAAATTTGTATACATACCCTTTGGAACCGTGCGAATATCACTGCCTACTTGAAATTTCTGACAGACCACTCCATTCCCTGCATTTAGGAACTTTGGCACAAATCTAAACCGTTTCACCGATCTGAACCAAAATGTGTATACATACCCTTTGCAACTCTGCGTGTAACACTGTTTACATGAAATTTCGGACAGGCCACTCCATTCCCTGCATTTAGGCCCTTTGGCACTAATCTAAACCGTTTCACCTAATTACAACGAATTTTACTTACCGTTTGAAACCCTGCTGGTAACAATGTCCATTTTATATTTTGGACAACCCTCTACATTCTCTATATTTATAATAACAGACAAAAGGAACTTGAGAAACACGTTTTAAGGCCCCAGAACCATTCATGTACGTAGTAGTGTAATTGTAAGAATATTTTAATAAGTCCATTGTTGACTGACAAAGCGGGCTGCATCACGCAGCTCCTACCCGTGTTCTGGTCCAGAATTGTGAAAATAGTGTTGAATCTTGCGCTGCTTATAAATTGCAGCCACGGGGAGTAATTAGTACAAAACGATTTCTTAGGCCTATGAAAAAATTTATTATCATGAATATATTATGCCTCTGTATAAGTGCGATGGTGTTGGTGCAGTACATTGAGGTGTAGATCAGCTACAATAAGCGTTGGTGCTTTCAAATTTACTTTCATTTATTCCGATCCTTATCCTTCAGCGCTATGTGGCGCTAAATGACACTGTTGTTACCTCAGGAACTCGGGACAGCTAAAGTTTTCCGAAGTGCTCTGATTATGTTCCTACAGCGCTATGCGACAACAGACGACACTATTGGTCTCTACTTTTCTAACAGCCAATGAGATATAGGCCCTATAGCAGGTGTATTTTATTTCACTTACTCCTCTTTCTAATCATATTCTTCCATTCGTTTGTAAATTACATTGTGTCAGTACTGTAGTTAGTAAATAGCCGTTTCCCTATTCATTATTATCATTATCATTACGGGGAAATGACGGGAATGTTTGTACTTTATACCGTACTACGTATCACGTCCACTACCACCACAAAACGTTATATTTTTCCATTTGTTTTTTCTGTTAGTTTATGTATAATGTACCAGTTCAGTCGTAGTATTAATTATCATCCATAAAACATATAAATCCACCGGGCGGAGCCGGGCACTACTGCTAGTATATATATATTTAACCTGCTACCTAAGACATCGAACCAGAGTTGGATCAATCATCATCCCTGATGCATCATATTGGAGATACGAAATATCACATTGGTTTAAGTGTAATTAATAACGATCGTGTGACCTCCGGAGAGGCCGAGTGCAGGTCTTTCTAATTGACGCCCGTGGGCGACCTGCGCGTCATAATGAGGATGGAGTGATGATGAAGACGTCAAATACACCCAGTCCCCGAGCCACGGGAATTAACCCTAGAAGATTAAAATCCCTGATGACTTAGCCGGGAATCGAACCCGGGGCACTTCGGGGCAAAATCTAGCGCGCTAACCATTTAGCCACGGAGACAGAGAGCTAAAAATATGAGACTAATAAACAATCGAAGAATAAACAACAGATGAGCTCATCTCCTTCCCTGGCTTCGAAATATTACACCTCGTTCAGTTGTATTCTTGGGCGTTCCCTTTTATTTCCTTGAAGTAATTATCACTCGCGACATACCACAAGAGAAAATACATTGATGTAAACTATGAACACTAAGATAAAACTCAATCACACACTGACTACCTAATTAACTGACTGATGAAAATTATGATAACTAGGCACCGGATTCTTAGGTTTTTACGTATTTATTTCCTTACATCTAAATATTCCGTAGCGTAGCGGTCAGCATGGTTAACTGCCTTCCCGGGGGTCCTGGATTCGATTCCCGGCTCTGCCACGAAATTTGAAAAGTGGCATGAGGACTTGAATGGGGTCTACTCAACCTCGGGTGGCCCAAATGAGTAGAGGGGGTTCGATTCCCACCTCAGCCATCCTCGAAGTGGTTTTCCGTGGTTTCCCACTTCGTCTTTGGGCAAATGCCAGGATGGCGCCTCCTTCCCTGTTCCTTGCCATTCCATCCTAACCTTCCTTTCCCTTCCCTCATGAGGGCCCTGTTCGGTTTGCAGGTGAGGCCGCCTGGCGAGGTGTTAATCCCATCTCACCAGTTTTATCCACTCCGATTAGATGATCCCAGCTCTAGGACACTGCCTGAAAAATGGAGGTAGGGGTGAGTTCCCTCGCTGAGTCCGTGAGAGTCACCACCCTGGAGGATAAACTCGATAAACAAATATACGAGTCTTACAGTAGTCGCATATGATGTGCAACATGTGACATGTTATCCTACTATGTGTGTCCCGGGAGCGCAAATCCCTTGTTAACAGTGAACTCTGTTGGTCATTGAAATAACTACTTGTATAACTCCAGTGCCAAATCCTGACCGTAATGAATCATAATTGTTATTTGCCGTGGCGGAAGCAATCCACTGCCTACATGATGCGAGCTGCACTCTATACCGGCCAGTTAGTGAACCCATGCCAGCGATGTTATTGAAAATGGCCTAATTTAGCCGATAGAGCGCACTGCCAAGTATAGGCGCGATTAAAAATTAGGTGTGCGGAAAGTATATTAATTGTGTTTCTCCCAGTGATATGTTTAGACAAACGAAGTTTCAATTATTGTTAGTAGTCGGCGTTAATATAATGAATTCCTACGTTGTTTGGAATGTTTGTTGATGCGATATAGATTCCACATAGCCACATGGCCGACAGTACATCGAGTGCTTACATTAAATAAGAATACGGCAAAAGTATGAAGATTTAATAAATCGTAATTGTTTTCGGCAAATATGATAAAATTAATATTTTCACACCAAAGAACGACAACTTGAAGATGATTTATTGTTGGAATATCTTAAATGGGGTCTCCAAACATTGAACTAAACTGTATGTGATATACATTCCCCATAGCCACACGACCTACAGTACGTCGTTGTACCGATCTCCGCCACCACGCGCTTATTGTTTCCGTCCCATGCACTTCCATCCCATCCATTTCCGTCCCTTTTCCAAAATCACTCCCACAAAAATGTCCAGCTACCGATCACCACAAAAATATCCAGATGCCGAGTGGAAAGATGTTACACATCAATAACATCTAAATACAAAAATGCTTAAATACGTTTCCGAACAACACTCAAAAGAGCCATCTTCGCGAGTTCTGTAGTACCAAATAAAAACAAAATGATATGCGAGTACTTAGAGATACCTAATTGCAGTTTTGTTCCATACACTGCATGATATTTGAAGTTTTAGTCTATATTACTAAAAGTAAAGCACAAGACCGTCTTTATTCCTAGCTCTAGAAGGTTGAGAACAAGTAGTTCCGTGAATAACTAAATGGCCTATTTTCATATATCCTACTAATATAAATTGCCTCTATCAACATACAAATTGTCAGTTTGATTGCGGTAATAGATTCGTAGATATTGAGAACCAACTAAATATTTCGGATGGTCACCATGTCAGATTTTTATATTATAGGCCTTAGATGTATGTACTATTACATGAAGATTATTGTGTAGGTGTTTTATTCAAAATTCAATCGCATGATTAGGACACAAGAAATAAAACCGGGATTTTAAAATTTCGCTCAGCCGCCATCTTGTGGTTATGGAAATAATTTAAATGAATTAGATGCCAGTCGATTAAAATTTGTATAAGCATATACCGAATCAAGTTTCACTGCGCTCGGATGGTTAAAACGCAAGAAACGTCCATTTGAATATTTAAATTACGCTTCGCCGCCATGATGGATTTGTGCTCGCCAGGTTATTGAACGTTCCATAGGTGAACTTATGCTTATAGCCTCTATATACTTAAAAAGTTTCAGTTTGATTGCTGTCGATATTGAGAACCGTCTAAATATTTCGGATGGTCGACAGGTTGGATTTTAATATATGTAGGCCATAGAGTTATGTACTATTAGATGATGATTATTGTGTAGTGAAAGACCTACAGTACGTCGTTGTACCGATCTCCGCCACCACGCGCTTATTGTTTCCGTCCCATGCACTTCCATCCCATCCATTTCCGTCCCTTTTCCAAAATCACTCCCACAAAAATGTCCAGCTACCGAGCACCACAAAAATATCCAGATGCCGAGTGGAAAGATGTTACACATTAATAACATCTAAATACAAAAATGCTTAAATACGTTTCCGAACAACACTCAAAAGAGCCATCTTCGCGAGTTCTGTAGTACCAAATAAAAACAAAATGATATGCGAGTACTTAGAGGTACCTAATTGCATTTTTGTTCCATATACTGCATGATATTAGAAGGTTTAGTCTATATTACTAAAAGTAAAGCACAAGACCGTCTTTATTCCTAGCTCTAGAAGGTTGAGAACAAGTAGTTCCGTGAATAACTAAATGGCCTATTTTCATATATCCTACTAATATTAATTGCCTCTATCAACATACAAATTGTCAGTTTGATTGCGGTAATAGATTCGTAGATATTGAGAACCAACTAAATATTTCGGATGGTCACCATGTCAGATTTTTATATTATAGGCCTTAGATGTATGTACTATTACATGAAGATTATTGTGTAGGTGTTTTATTCAAAATTCAATCGCATGATTAGGACACAAGAAATAAAACCGGGATTTTAAAATTTCGCTCAGCCGCCATCTTGTGGTTATGGAAATAATTTAAATGAATTAGATGCCAGTCGATTAAAATTTGTACAAGCATATACCGAATCAAGTTTCACTGCGCTCGGATGGTTAAAACGCAAGAAACGTCCATTTGAATATTTAAATTACGCTTCGCCGCCATAATGGATTTGTGTCGCCAGGTTATTGAACGTTCCATAGGTGAACTTATGCTTATAGCCTCTATATACTTAAAAAGTTTCAGTTTGATTGCTGTCGATATTGAGAACCGTCTAAATATTTCGGATGGTCGACAGGTTGGATTTTAATATATGTAGGCCATAGAGTTATGTACTATTAGATGATGATTATTGTGTACGTTCATTATGCAAATGTTGATTTCGATCGCATGATTAGTACAAAGAAATAAAAACTTAATTTTTGAAATTCGCACAGCCGCCATATTGAGGTTACGTAAACAATTGAACTAAATTAGATACTAGTGCATTACAATGTGTATAAACATTTGCTGTACGAAGTTTTATTGCGTTTGGATCATTAAATCGCGAGAAAAGTCTATTTAAAACGTTCAATTGTACCCTTTTGAACATAGGACCTTCAGGACAGGATTCATTCCTCGGGGGCGGAGCGTTCCTACTTGAAGCTAACAACTGTCCTGGCATACACCATTTGGAAGATCGACAGGGCTGATCAATGAATCATCACACACAGAATTCAAATAAAATGAAAGCAACTTTATTAACACTGAAGGAACAAATACAAACCCCAAAAAAAAGAAAGAGTAAAACAAAATTTCAAAATAAGAAAATCAAAATCTTAAGGAGAAATGAATTAAGGCGAAAGTATACTAATAAATCATGAAATTCTGAAGCAAATCCAAAATAAGTTTAAAACTCCAAAATAATCTACTCAAAATTACAAAATATCAAAATCAATCCAAACGGATTCCAAAAATAACAACATTGAATAAAAAAAGAATGATCAAAATCAAAATCTAAATTAATTGGATATCAATTAAATTAATTACACAATCAATTTGATTAATTAAGTGAATCAAAGCGATCAATCAAATCATTCAATCCCGATTGGGCAATATCAATCCAATTAAAGACCATTAATAAATTATTCAAATTAATAATTACATAAATTAATTAATCCGTCTTTGATCAAACACGTAAGCAAAATTATGATCTGATCTCACTATAATCAGTATTGTACTCATTGAAAATTCCACACTGTGAGCTCATTACATCAAGCATCATGTCATCTCAGCATAACGTAATGTACCATGTAAATTAACATTACTTTAATTAAATCATTCGTGCATCACACTATTAAGCAAGGGCTTTTCCAAACATGATCTAACATCATAATATAATCTGGCAATACCGCCTGTATGATCCCTTGTATGGATTAAAATACTCTCATAAAGATACACTTCTTATGCATCCAAATTCTTAACACAAACCTTGCCTTTTTTTTGTGGATATAAAATTGGTACATTCATCTATGAGCTCTCGTGTATGCAACAGATGTACACTACAATAGGACTTGAGATATGCTATACTGGCACATTATAATAAACACCAATGCATGCGAACACGATTATCCAAGGATCGAACTCAAGACTCGATACCTCATTTCGGGTCTCGAATTCGATACTGTCTGTCAGAGTTTATGGGTGTATGTCAACTATACTAATATACAATAACTGAGATGCTTGCAATATCCCTTCAAATATCATCTTATGCAAGACAAAAACCAAAGGCTAAAAATGAATGCTAGACTATATGCAAATTTGCATCAATGCAATAATAAGAATATTCTATGTTCACACTTCGTACGATCACAAATAACATTTGAAAACAACGATGAGTGTAGGCAACAACGATGTTTCTCCGACACTGTAAATAAAGACATGGCACAACTGTATCTACAAAATATATTCACAAAATATGTACACAAATAGGTCTCGAAGTAAGGACCTCGACTTACCTGTTTCGGGCGTGGCATATCTGCGACCGTCGCTAGTATCAGAGAGAGAATACACTTCTACCTCAAATGGTTAATGAATACCTGCACCCTTCTGTAGAATACCATTATCAAATTAATTACTTAACTATCAATATTATTATTATCATTATTATTATTATCCAATATTATTCCCACAGTGATGTTAATTTGCAATGACGCTAGGACGCGAAAGGTCAATGGATATCTGTACCCTTCTGTAGAATACCATTATCAAATTAATTACTTAACTATCATTATTATTATTATCATTATTATTATTATTATTATCCAATATTATTCCCACAGTGATGTTAATTTGCAATGACGCTAGGACGCGAAAGGTCAATGGATATCTGTACCATTTTACAGAATCCATTGATTATATAATTATTATTATTATTATTATTATTATCATTGTTTCGATTCGTCACTGCGAGGACGCTAGGTCATGATAGGCCACTGTGTATCTGCACCCTATTACAAAATACCATTATTTAATGAGTTATTATTTTCAGTTCAAAAATGTGCTCAAACAAACACAGACTTAAACTTGGTACGGGAAACATATGATTTACTAAAAGCTCGGCTATCTACACGGCCAAGAGGGGAGTGACGTAGGTACCGTTAGCCTAAGGGTGAGAGGGAAAATGTCAAATGACCTTGGCCTAGGACAAACATGTGTTGAGCCAATACACCCAGTGGTAACCAAAAGCATCCTACTAATCTTGCACCAAATAAGCGAAATGAAATATACGAGGAGCTAGTCTCGTAAGCCTAGTGGTCTCCTGTTCGAAGCTGAGCGTGGTATAAACTTTGGAACATACCCAATCGTGGTTCATCATTTCACTCAAATAATTGCAAGCGCCGTTCGGATTTACCTCTTATCTTATGGCATGCCTCAATACACACTTCTTACCTTTTTATTTCCAGTTGGCGACATCATGGGACACATGGCGCTGTCCGCTACAGCCTAACTGCACATATTTCACAATTCTTACCATTTTTAGCCTATTTTCAATTTTGAAAAAATGGGCTTATGAGATCACCTTTTGTCCGTGTGTGTGTGCGTGTGTGTGTGATTCGTGTGTGTGTCCCCCCTTAATAAAATCTAAATTGTTGGAGAGATTTCAATGAAACTCGGTAAGTTCATAGCACTATTCCGGGCGACCCCGACCGTGTCCTTCAAATTTTGTTACGTCTCACCAATCCAACATGGCGGCTATGCGAAATATTTCACCAGCATTCAATATCTCCGAAACTATTACCGATATCACCCTGGAATTTTGTATGGTGATAAAGGGAACTAATAGAAATTCATTTATGTGACCTTTGAAAACCTGGTAACTACAAAACCAACATGGCGGCCAAGCGAATTTGCGACTTTCATAAGGACGTTTCTCGCGATTTAACCAACCAAACGCAATGAATCTTGGCACAGTATATTTTTATATACATTGAAATGCGCCGACATCGAACTTCGTTCAATTGTTTACATAACCTCAAAATGGCGGCTGTGTGAAATATTTCACAGGCATTCAATATCTCCGAAACTATTTATGATATCAACCTGAAATTTTGTACATTGATAAAGAGCACTACTACAAGTTTATCCATGTAACTTTCAAAAACCTGTTAACTACGAAACGAACATGGCGGCCAAGCGAATTTGAAACATTCTAATACATGTTACTCGTGATTTAATCATATAAGCGCATTTAAATGTGGTACAGTAAATGATTATACATATTGTCATTCACTGGCATCTAATTTAGTTCAATTGTTAACATAAACTGAAGATGGCGGCTGCGCGAAATTTTAAAATTAAGTTTTTATTCTTGTGACGTAATCATGCGATCAAAGTGAAAGTTTGAATAATGAAGCTACGCAATAATTTTCCTTTAATGGTACATACCTCAATGGCCTACACCTATAACAATCCAAAAGGGCGAGCATCCGAAATATTTTGACGGTTCTCAATATCTAAGAATCTTTTCCAGCAATCAGACTGATTTTTCTTATGTTCATAGAGCCTATGAACATAAGTTCACCTATATGACATTCAGTAACCTGGTGAGCACAAATCCAACATGGCGGCGACGCGAACAATAAATATTTAAATGGACGTTTCTCGCGATTTAACCATCTGAGTGCAGTGAATTTTTGCACGTTAATGCTTATACAAATGTTAATCCACTGGTATCTAATTTATTTCAATTGTTTTCATAACAACAAGATGGCAGCTGTGCGAAATTTTAAAATCTCGTTTTTACTTCTTGTGTCCTAAAAATGCGATTGAAGTCTGAAAACCACACGTACACAATAATCTTCATGTAATAGTACATAAATAAAAATCCAACCTTGCTACCATATGCAATATTTAGTCGGTTATCAGTATCTACGAATCTAACATAGCAATCAAACTGAAATTTTGTATGTTGATAGAGGCAATTAATATGAGTAGGATATATGAAAATAGACTGTATAGTTCTTCACGGAACTACTTGTTTTTCTTTCATTCGTCGTAGCTTACCTGGCATCACAAGGGACCATCCCAATACCATATTTTGCAAGCCTTTATCATAACCTTTCTGCATATCACCACGACCCAATGCTCATAAATGTTCCAAAACACTCAGACAGTTGTTCAGTGCACTCTCTCACAAATCGTATCTTACCTGATTAGAGCAAATATATTGGAGACGCAAAGGTAACGTTCCTAGCTTACTTCCAGGGCGTAACTTAGCTAAATAAATATCTCATCAGTAGTCAAATCAAAATACCATCATTACGGAATTAAAAATTCCCCTCCATCACTCGTGTTATTGTTATTATTATTATTATTATTATTATTATTATTTCTACATTATCATTAATAACTTGTGTTATTATTATGTCCGTAAAAGTGTTCGAATCTCTCTCTCTTTCTTACCCAAAACCACATGCCTCACTCTGGGCTTCCTCCGTCTTTTCCTGGGCTGAAATACACATTCTCTAGCAAATAAATAAACATACATTCCTACCAGTGTATCCAACATGTACGACTTGTGAGCGTTATTTCTGTCAAGCATCTCAAAATAAAACAGCAGGGTCGCGTCATCACGTGCACACATATCTAAGCAAAATAAATCTAACTTCAAAAATCAATCACTAACATATTATTTACACAACTATGGTAATCCTAAGAATACACCCATAAACAATGACCTAATATAATCAAAGATTAATACTCATCGTGATCTCCCGTCAGCTGCCATCATTCCTTTCAGCAGGGATCTTTTGCAGCTCCTCTCCATGGGCTTTACATGATATCACAATCACACATCATCACTGAATACATTATTACACTGATTAATTCTTCATCATAATTACGCTGGGTTTCACTCGATTTTCTTCACAAACTAGTATTGACACTTTCATAAGGTTACCACATACTAGTACCCTACTAAACACGCAATTTATTATTTTAGACACTTTTATACACTTTTCAGGGATTGCGCAATATAACCACACGTATTTCTATCTCACTTGCTCTTTATTCAGATGCCGTGGGTTGCCCGATTCTACGCGTATTTCCCTCCGAATGATGAGCTCGCAGATGACGTGCCGGTTCAACTGGACTCCGGTTCGGACCTCGATTGTCCTTCTACGTCTTCCTCACTCCTGCGTCTGCTAACACCGTCTCTGCACTTGGCGTGGAATGTCTACTATATAAATTTGACCGAATATATTGCTTTCCCGCATATGAATACTTTATTTAACACAATTTATGTCTCTTTAAATACCGTCCCCTTGTATTCCGCCAATTGTGGTGCAATATTATTTAGCTTGGCGTGCTCCCACTGCTAACTGTTCGTAGCTATGCGACGATCCTTCTCGCCCGCCATCTGCCACCAACCAACTAGCAAACCGGACTCTGACTCACTGCAAACTACGCAGAACTGCTCACGCGAAACTATTCCAGACTACTGCCAACTAACACCTGCGGCCACGAGAGTGCGGGGATATATCCTCCACATGGCGGCAGTCAACACTAATCTTTCTACGCTGTCGGGAGCTCTTCTTTCAGACCGTTCACCATATTCACAATATATGCAAATTAATATTGATAATAGGGCCGTATTATTATCATATTGTCACCGACATTCGATCGTGGCTTCCACAAATATGCATCTTGCGTCCCCTGGCACTATTTCTGACGACATGGACGCTATCCCTACCAGCGCAACCAAACTCTCCACCCCAGACTGTTGGCGTAAGGAACTAATTTCCTTGATCATCGATTTAATGATATCATGATGATCTATTCAGTTTGATGACTGGCGAAAAATCTTAGGAATATTCCAGGTTTAGTGATGTTAAGGGTTCGACCCTGGGTGTTATCGTATTGTCACAATTTAATTATTTAGTGATTTAGGGGCGGGGCTTTGCTAACTTGCGGCGTAGCGTAGAACATACGAGAACAAATTATTGAGGTCAGCTTCCCAAGAAAACCTTGAAATGTTGCACCTGCTCTGGTCGATGCGTAGCATAGAAGCATGTTCTAGACTTCGCTGTATTGGCAAACTTTGGGCAATACGTCGCTGGTACTGCCTGCGACGTACATGAGCTCGACTTGCAACCTAGATCGGGCGCTTGCCATGATTAAATAATATGCAATCCGGTTTCCTTCTCCTCTGTAATTTGAAGCTCATTTAAACGATATACACTCTGCATGACCAAGAACCATGCGAACTTAGCCTGGGGCCTATAGGATAAGGGCGCACAATTTCGCTTGGCCGCCATGTTCGTTTTGTAGTTAACCGGTTTTTGAAAGGCTCATAGATGAAATTCCAGTAGTGCCCTTTATCTCCGTACAGAATTTCATGGTGATACCGGTAATGGTTTCAGAGATGTACAATGTCGGTTAAATATTTCGCACAGCCACCATCTTGAGGTTATGTAAACAATTGAACGAAGTTATATATTGGTGCATTACAATGTGTATAAACATATACTGTACGAAGTTTCATTGCGTTTGGTTGGTGAAATCGCGAGAAACGTCTATTTAAAAGTCGCAATTTCGCTTGGCCGCCATGTTGGTTTTGTAGTTACCAGGTTTTCAAAAGTCACTTAGGTGAACTTCTAGTTGTTCCCTTTATCATCTTACAAAATTCCAGGGTGATATCGGTAATAGTTTCGGAGATATGGAATGCTGGTGAAATATCTCGCACATCCGTCATGTTGGATTTGTGAGACGTAACAAAATTTGAAGGGCATGGTCGGGGTCGCCCTGAATAGTCCTATTAACTTACTGGGTTTCATTGAAATCGCTCCAGCCGTTTAGAATTTATTAGGGGGACACACAATAAACCTCTCTCTCACACACACACACACACACACACACGCGCGCGCACACACAGACAGACACATGGACAAAATGTGATCTCATAAGCCTTTTTTTTTTCATAAAAGAAAATAGGCTAAAAATCCTACCTGCCAGAAAATTCAACTACCTTCAGCACTTATTGATTGGTCATTTATTGTCATGAAAGTTGGGATAAATCTCTTACTGTTTCCAAGTTCCCTATATTCTAACTAACCAAACCTAATTAAACGGGATGGAGTTTGAAAATTGGCTCCGACATCCTTGGTTTTATTGAATTTGGATAATAAACATAATTAAGGGGCGAAAATATTGAAGACGTTTTGACAGCACGCATCCCAATGATTCCCACTGACATGCCATTTGAATTTAAATGACTGCAGTTTCCAGTGCGACTTGCTTTCGCTATGACCATAAATAAATCCTAGGGGCAGTCATTTAGTGTTTGCGGCAAAATCTTGAAGGCCCATGTTTCTCAAATGGCCGATTGTATGTTGCCTGTTCCCGTGTTGGAAAACCACCAACATACTTCGTTTACGCGCCAGGCAATCAAACAAAAAATATCGTGTACCATAAGGCATTACAATAAACATATTATTTAACAGAAGAATTTTCTTTCGGACAGGTCAGTATTATTATAAGTGCAAGAAGTATTTCATTATGTGGCAGTAAATTATCAGCCACTCCCAAGAATTGTGATCATGTGAGGAACACTCTTCCTATGCCTGTGAAAACAGCGGTATTTTTTGACCAAATGTTATCTCCATAAATTTTCATTTCGTTTCATTTCATTTCATATTTATTTTTCAGTGCCTTACACTATATTTACAGTACACTGAAGGGAGTCTCTGAGAAGAGCAGGGCCCCTACTATATATACTGGGTTATATTACATATGTACACAAGATGGCAATTAGTGAGAATCGATCAATGATTACATTATATATACAGTAGGGCAATGGTAAATGCACATTTTTATACGATAAGGGAGGAACAACAAATGAAGATGAAATGAATATTGGAAATAAGGAGTCATGGGAAACACTAGCACAACAAAGAATCGGGGCATAGTTTCTTAGTAACTTTTGGTAGCAGTAGGAAATTAACTCATTTCGTGTTGATGATGTAGTGCATTGCATTATTTTGATTGTTGCGTGCAGTACAGACTGAATTGGAGTTCAATACATTGTCAATTATTTTCACAGAACGAGGTCTGTCGGATCATCTAGTAATAATAATAATAATAATAATAGTAATAATAATAATAATAATAATAATAATAATAATAATAATATAATTTGAAACTATCGAATATCACATTTTGCTAGAGATACTTGGTGCAATAAAACTTAAGAGAGCTCATTGTTAGCCTATTTTCATTTATGAAGACATTGGCTTATGAGATCACCTTTTGTCCGTGTGTCTGTCTGTGTGTGAATGCGTATGTGTGTGATTTCGTGTGGGTGTACCCCCCTAATAAAATCTAAACGGCTGGAGCGAAATATTTCACCAGCATTCAATATCTCCGAAACTATTACCGATATCACCCTGGAATTTTGTACGGTGATAAAGGGAACTACTATAAGTTCACCTATTTTATCTTTGAAAACCTGGTAACTACAAAATCAACATGGCGGCCAAGCGAAGTTGCGCCATTCAAATAGACATTTCTCGTGATTTAACCAACCAAACACAATTAAACATGGTACAGTATATGTTTATACACATTTTAATGCACCGACATCTAACTTCGTTCAATTGTTTACATAACCTCAAGATGGCTGCTGTGTGAAATATTTCACCGGCATTCTATATTTCTGAAACTATTACCGGTATCACCCAGACATTTTGTACGGAGATAAAGGGCACTACTGGAAGTTCATCTATGAGACTTTCAAAAACAGGTTAACTACAAAACGAACGTGGCGGTCAAGCGAATTTTAAAGTTTCAAATAGACTTTTCTCGCGATTTAACGATCCAAACGCAATGAAACTTAGTACAGCAAATGTGTATATACATTGTAATGCACTGGTATCTAGAGATATTTTGTGCATAAATCCTACGCACCAAGTGAAATAACCTGACCAGACCATCATCAACTATGCAGCGTAGCAACTAAATTGGTATATCATATCTTCCAATGCTCTGTCAAATTCTGATATCTCCTTTCGCATCCTCATCAATTTCCTCTCCCCTTTCCATTACATGAATCTCAATCTCCTTTCCCTTATACAAACACTCTATGTAAGCTTTCCATCTCTCAGCCTTTTCTTCTCTATCCGTTAGAGGCTTTCCATCTGTGTACTTAATATTACAGCTCTTAGTCTTATTTTCCCCAAAAGTATTCTAAATCCTTCGATAAGCTGTACCCTATCTACTTTTCCAAATTTCAGACAATTTTCTATACCTGCACATTTCTCTTTCAACCATTTTTCTTTCGCTTTCTAGCACCTATTTTTATCCTCATTTCACTGACGTCTGTATTCTTCTTTCCCCTTTTCATCTCTTACATTCTTGTGCTTCCGCCTTTCATCGATTAATTATAGTATATCGTCAGTGATCCACGGTTTTCTACCTATTGATTCCTACCCATGTTTTCCTCTGCGGATTTCATTGTTTCATTCTTCAAAAGTGCCCATTCGTCCGCAATTGAAGTTTGTTAAGGGAATTTTCATTGGTCCTTCCATTGTACTCTTCTTGAATCTTTCGTTTACATCCTTCTCTTTCAGTCTGTCTATTGCCCACCTGTTTGGCTTTTGACTTTCCTTCAGTTTTTTCAATTTTAATCTGCATTTCATAACAGTCAGATTGTGGTCAGAGTTTATGTCAGCACCGGGGTATGTTTTGCAATCCAAATTCTGGTTTCCAAATCTCTGCTTGACCATAATTAAGTCGATTTGGTAACGCCCTGTATCTCCTGGTCTCATCCATGTGTATATTCTTATATTGTGGTTATTGAATAAGGTGTTAGCTATGACCAAGTCATGCTTGGTGCAGAATTCCATCAGCCTGCTTCCTCGATCATTCCTTTCACCTAATCAGTAATCTCCTACTATCTTCCCTTCTCTTCCTTTTCCTACCACAGCATTCTAATCTCCCATTACTATGACATTTTCATCACCCTTGACATACCTCAGTATTTCATCTATTTCTTCGTAGACCTTTTCAACTTATTCATCATCAGCTTGACTGGCAAGCATATAGACTTGTACCATGGTGGTGCACGTAGGTTTTGTATAGATTTTTGCTACAATAATCCGTTCACTATATTGCTCATAATATTCCACCCGCTGTCCTACCTTCCTACTTAATATGAGACCTACCCCGCATAGCCGTTGTTAGATTTAGTGCTAATGACTATATGGTCACCTGGCCAAAAATCCTGTTCTTCCTGCCAGCGCATAACACTAATCCCAACCGAATCCATCCTCATCCTATCCATTTCCCTTTCTAGGTTTTCTAACGTTCCACTGCCTAGCAGACTTCTAACATTCCACACTCCGATCCGTAGAATGTCAGATTTCCTCCTTATCACTTCTGTGATGTTAACCCCCTTTCGAGTAGTCCACACGCGGAGATCCAAAAGGGGGACTAGTTTACCTCCGGAAGGCGGCCATCATCACATGTAATTATGCATAGACAGGTGCATATCCTCGGGAGTAGCATTACGGCTGTAGTTTCCCGTTGCTTTCAGCCGTGCAGCAGAACGCAGTGTAGCCATTATTAGGCTAATGTTATCAATATCTTAACCGTATATAAGACAAGTAAAGAACTGATTTATTCTCAAAGGCTGCTACTTCCGTTGAGAATAAAGTAATAGAGCAATTCTACTATAGTAGGGAAGAGCTAGGAGTTCTGCCCCCCCCCCCCCCCCCCCCAACTACTCCCTATGCGAGCCGATAACTCCCGAACCCGTGGTCGGAGATTCACGAATGAGGTTGTGGAGAAACGCGAGTCATCTGCCGGAGCTTCCACCGAAGCTATATGATTGTTGTATATGTAAACTTCCTTGGAAATAAAAGTTGTGTATTAATTAGCTCCACGCATATCAATACTGTACTTCAAATATTGGTGCCGAAAAATCCGGTGAAACGTAAATGTAAGGGAACTACCTTAAAACGAGACGAAGAGTTTGAGGGAAGAATTCACAAGTGCAAATCAGTGTAAAGTGAACGTAACTTAATTGTACGAGCGTCTCCACCTATAGCCTCCAACACGCAGATGAGTAACGTATCTAACTTTCTAAACTATGATGTTATACTATACGGCAATTAGGAGTTGAACACATGTTATTTTATGTCCAATACGATCTCGCATGGTTTTAGCTTGAATAATTAGGTTATAATTATACTACTTCTTAAGAGTTTCCAACACGCTCATCGTGACTACTAGCGATCTCTACTGACCAGAATCTCAACTTCCTTATTCCATAGAGACTCGAGGTGGGCTACGGGAATTTCACGGCCTACTCGACATTTCGGAACTGTCATTTTTCTCAGCCACCTGAAGTAAACTAAATCAACTCTCGACTATCAATGAATAAACGCCATTTTTCACGTCACGTTCGCCTAGACCATACACGAAGTCACAGAGTAGTCACGGATCATATCACGCTTCAAACTTGTACTTAGAGTCTCTTAGACTTACAGACAGCACGTATTATTAAGATGAGTGAAGCCCGACTGGCGACGTTATCCAATTTGAAGAAGAAACGAAAGCGAGAGAGGACTAATGTTACACGATTTTCTTCAGAAATAAATGGATTTACAGAGGAATCTTCCGTGGAAGACTACGAATATTCTACAAATCGTCTTAAGGAAACTCTGGATCGTCTAATGTCACTAGATGACGCTATTAATGACCTTCTATCCGAGAAGGAATACGACGACGACGTGGTAACCTGTGAAGAATATATTGACAAGGCTAAACGGGAAATTCATAACGCTACGCGGGAACTTGAAAAGAGACTTGCTGCCAACACCAGCAGCATGACTAATGTGCCGAATCCCTCAGCCCACACTCCTCTTCATTCCGTCAAACTACCTCCCATCAAACTAGAGCCGTTTTCAGGAGATGTTGAGTGCTGGTCCCGGTTCTGGGAGCAGTTCGAGATGTCAGTTGATCAGGACACTACCCTTTCTACTGTGAACAAGCACGTCTTCCTACGGGGGTACCTAGAAGGTGAACCTAAGCGACTCGTCGACGGAATAGCCGTGAATGGTAATACCTACGAACAGACTAAGCTAATTCTTAAATCAAAGTACGGGGACAAAAATCGAATCATTCAGGCCCATTTGGGCTACTTAGAGGAACTTAAACCAACTCTCAACGATAGCCCTGAGTCACTGAACGTGACATATGTTGAATGTCACCGGCGGGTCCAGGCGTTGATATCGTTAGGTGAAAACGTAAACGCCTATGGTCGGGTACTAACTCCGATAATTCTACGAGCCTTCCCCGAAGATATCTGCAGACGCTGGCTTATCCACTCCAAAAGGACAAATACACCTGAGAGCGACATCTCCGCACTGATGGCGTTCTTAAATGAAGAAGTAGAAGGAGCTCTAACGGCGCAGAAGATCCACGGTGCAACAATAGCCCGCTCCGACTTTACTCCTACCGCTGCAATGCTTCATGTCCATTCTAACCGGAGGAAGCCTGCGCGAGAGAAGAGACGTACAGGACCATTGTGTGTCTTCTGCGAGGGTCAAATCCACTGGGCTCAGGACTGCAGGACTATAACAGATGTAAATAGCCGTATTGCCACACTGAAGGCTGCAGACCGCTGTTTCCTTTGCCTTAATCGTGGCCACAGCTCCAAGGCATGCAATAAGAAAGAAAAGACACAATGTTCTATCTGTAAAGGGAACCATCACAAATCAATTTGCCACACCATTGGCAATTCGCCATTACCAAACCCACGCACCTCAGCAACATCAGTCGGTAATATAGATGTATCATCCACAGAGTTCACATATTTGCAGACGGCGCGGGTGTGGATTACTGGACCTACAGGGATTAGCAAACTTACTAGATGTGTCCTAGACGGAGGTAGCTAGTCCTCCTTTGTGACTATGACCCTAATAGATGAACTACGCTTAGAGGTAATCGGCAATAGTTCCCTATCTGTAAGTTCTTTCGAAACCACATCTTCTTCCTCTGCCCAACGCAGATTGATTCAGCTAAACATGAAAGGGATTTGGGCCAATTCCCTTATACCTATCACTGCACTCGAAAGTAATCACTCGTTTTCCCCGCATCCAACTGTTCCTCATGATATTTACATGCTAGGGAAAATGCGCAAACTATTACTGGCGGATCCCAAGGACAGCTGCGTTGATCTCCCTATTGAACTCCTGATTGGTGCTGATCAATACTGGCGTATTGTCAAAGACACTTCACCCATACGACATTCTCAATCAGTAGTACTACTGCCATCACATCTGGGATGGATTCTTAGTGGAAACCGCTCAGGAATAAAGACAAATTCCATGAGTGTCAACTACATCAATCTTGATCAGACAGTCTCTCTTGTAGACAACGACTTTCGCCACTTCTGGGATTTAGAAACAATAGGGATCTCAGTTGAACAATCACGAACCGTGACTGAAAAGGATTATTCACTACTTTCTCAGTTTCACGCTTCACACGAACTTGAAGATGGACGAAGAGTGGTATCTCTTCCCAGAAAGGAGCACGTCACTCTATCTAGCAACTATGAAAATGCTAAGCAACGATTTCATGTACTCGTAAAGAGACTTGAAAAGGACCAAACGCTACGCGACGTTTACCACGAGCAAATGCTAAACTACATTAGACAGAAACAAGTAGAAATAGCGCCGCCTACTGATGGAATAGAAGAGACTTTCTACTTACCCCACCACTTAGTCAGGAAAGTGAAACGTGGAAACTCCAAATGGCGTGTCGTTTTTGACGGAGGAGCTCACGAGAAGGGAACATATTCTCTTAACGACATCTTAGAAGTAGGTCCCAATCTCCTTCAGACATTCTTTCTATGATGCTAACATTCCGACAGCACCCATGGGCCATTGTAGGAGATATAAGCCAAGCATTTCTACAACTAGCTCTCCATACAAAGGACAGAAACCTAACACGTTTTCTCTGGTTTCACTGCATCCAGAGCTCCGAAGGGAACTACACAGTGACGAAGGATATTGTAGCATACCGTTTCACGAAATTACCATTTGGGCTCACCTGCAGTCCATTCCTTCTCTCCGCTACACTGAGAGAGTTAGCTATCACCCACGAAAAGGAATTTCCAGAGGTTGCCGCTCTCATAGATCAACATATGTTCATGGACGACTTTGCTGCATCCGTACAGAGTGAAAATGAAGTAATCTCCCTCTACTACCAACTATTATCTCTGATGAAGAAAATACACATGCCCAAGTCGAAATGGGCAACTAACTCATGGCAAATGAAAAAGATTTGGAAGGCTGAAGGCCAAGAGGTGAAACAACAAACGCAAGTTCTGGGTATTAATTGGGACACAGAACATGATACCTTCCACTTTGATCATCGAGACGTTACAGATAAAATAACAGCCAATCCAGTTACCAAAAGGTAACTACTGCAAGCCACTGCTAAACTATACGATCCATTGGGTCTAATATCTCCAACCACCATTGTAGCCAAAATCATTTTCCAGGATACTTGGATCAGGGGGGTCGGATGGGATGAACTTCTTCCACATGATGTTGGACTACGATGGAATCATTGGATATCTACACTTTATTCAATATCGCACATTCAAACTCCTCGTTGGGTCAGAACTACCTATAAAGGAGGGTCGCAGGTTCATGTGTTTTGTGATGCCTCTGAACGGGCATATGGTGCAGTACTGTACGTTAGGAATCCCACAGACCACCACGCTTTAGTACAAATTATGTGTAGCAAGAATCGTCTTGCTCCGGTCAAAAGAGTTACACTGCCACGCTTGGAACTCCTCGCAGCGCTTATAGGTGCTAGGCTGCTTGACTATTTCTGTAAGGCGACAGCCTACCCAATTGCGGATGCTGTTTTATGGAGTGATTCTATGGTAACTTTAGGATGGATAAGAGGAAACCCAGATAACTTCAAGACCTTTGTCTGCAATAGAGTAACCGAAATCCAGACCTACACTAGTCCAGGCCAATGGCGACACTGCCCAGGAGCAAACAACCCAGCAGAATGTCTTTCCCGAGGACTTCCCGCCAATGAACTCGTTTCATTTGATCCGTGGTGGAAGGGACCTGTTTGGCTTACACAGCCCCCGACTTGTTGGCCTAACGATACAGGCTTCCTTAACCTAACACTTCCGGAAGCAAAGAAATTGATAAAACAAACACTGCTTGTCACTGTGTTTGAGCCACTCCTTCAGGTTTCAAAATATTCCTCCTGCTGGAAGGTTTTACATATCACCGTATTCGTCCAGAGGTTCGTTTACATTTTGAGGACGCAGAAACGACCACCGGCAATTCTCACAGCTTCCGAATTACACGACGCCCGTATGTATTGGATTAGAGCCGTCCAATCACAATGTTTCGCTGAGGAATTAACATGTCTTCAGAAAGAGAAATGTTTACCGATAACATCCAGAATTGCTTGTTACCACCCCTACTTGGCAAATGGCTTAATTCGCCTAGGTGGTAGATTACATTTTTCCAACTTGACTTCAGATAAAAAACACCCCGTATTGTTAGATGGCTCTCATCATTTTACAAAACAGTTAATCATGCACACCCATATCAAACTGCTACCTTTTAGAATTGAGATCTCTCCACCACGTCCGAAACACCCGCAGCAAGTCAACAGCGCTCGAGGTAGGCGACGTTGTACTTCAGCAGGAGGACCATGTGCGACGCCATATGTGGAAGTTGGCGCAAATAGAAGAACTTCGACCTGGCAGAGACGGCGTGACGAGGACCGTACTCCTGAGGACCACCTGCGGCACGCAGATTATTCGACCTATCCATCTGGTCATCCCTCTGGAGATCGGGGAAGACCAGGGTGGGGAGGTTGTGGAGGAACGCGAGCCATCTGCCGGAGCTTCTACCGAAGCTATATGATTGTTGTATATGTAAACTTCCTTGGAAATAAAAGTTGTGTATGAATTAGCTCCACGCATATCAATACTGTACTTCAAAGAGGTGTCGATGGACTTGAGCTGACGGAGGCTCTGCTATGGACCACTCGTTATATTTTTTAATTTTTTTTGAAAATTTTTGTTTTCGAAAGTAGGTGATAGTTTGAAAACCAAACATGATAGAATGTTGTGCAATAGCTTAAACGAACGGTCTCTATGTCCTTTATTTTTATAATTAAACATTTTTATATTTTACATTTTTTTAAGTTCAATTTTGAAATTTTTATATTTTAGGAACTAAAGAGTTAACAAAAAATTTTGTTTGACATAAATGAATGGCCCTGACCCCCTCTACCTGCAAAATAAATTTCAAGCCTCTAGGACTAAAACTGTGCACTAGTGCTAGATGGGGCGTTCTGCTTCTCAGCCTACTTTCCTACGAACTTTGCCGGTATCTCTCGAACACGTGGTCGGATTTTCACGAACGAGGTATTGCTGGCGTTGGGATGACGTTCTCTTGGCTAAGCATGTGTGTTGGCATTTTTTTCATTTTTGAATTTTTTTTGGATTGGCGCTATTTTGAAAACAGTGAATTTTGGAAATATGTTTGTTTGACGTTAATGAAAGGTGGGCATGCCCTCTAGGGTGGCAGTAAGTTTCAAGGGTGTAGGAGGAAAAACAAAATGATAGCCTACTTTCTCGCGAACATTGGTGATCATTGGCGAACGGATGGTCGGATTTTAACAAATGAGGTGTCGTTGGACTCGAGCTGACGTCCTCTTTCCTATAGACCAGGGTGGTCCAACCTTTAGTTACCCGAGGGCCAATCGAACTTTAGTATAGGAATGTGGGGGCCAAAGACATTCCAGAAAGAAAAGTATTACATATTTTACTCAAAACATTTATTAAAATGTATATTAAAAGAAGTTTAATATTACGGGTACTGGTTTAATATAGACTACCACTTCATTTTACAGTCGAGAAATTAATGTGATGATTGGCACTGCTTTCCTGATACAAGTGTGTCAATGTCCACTGTAATTTCAGTAAGGCAAAGTCTCAGGCTCGATTCCGGTGAAGCACTTTCAATTCGATTTCTTGTTTATGATTTAATTTGTTTGAGAGCAGTAAAAACACTTTCTCATGCAAACGTACTGCCAAACAGCAATAACACTTGCAGGGAGAATTTAAGCCGTTTAGGAAAACGTTCTTTAGAAATCAGTTTCCAGAATTTTTCAGGGACATCACACTTTTTTATTCTGGAAGAATGGGTCTGCCTGATGATAAAAAAATTTCCATTTGTAGGTCGTAGGGCACCTCACTCACTTCAATATCCATGGGGTTGTTGAACAGTGCAAGTTTTGCTTTTTTGGGAGTCAAAATCCTGGAATCTGTTCTGGAACTCTTTCTTGATATCTATTATTATTTCTAGGGGCCGAAAGCCTAGATGTCAGGCCCCTAAAAACAACAATTATCATCATCATCATGTATTATTATTTCATGTACATACTAAAATTGATTTCACTTTTTCTTCTTTCAACTGCTGACAAGATGGGAAGTGTGCCATATTATTTGCCTCCAATGCAATTTGCATTACATCAAGTTTTTTTGCGGAAGCCCTCAATATGTCCATAAAGCTGGGAGATATTTTGTTTTATGCCTTGTAGTTTCAGGTTTAAACCATTTAGATGGGATGTTAAATCTGTCAGAGAAGCAAGATTATTTAAAAACTGTATTTCTTCCAGTTTCTCTTGATACTCATGCCTAATGTTTTCATTTTTGAGAAAAGGAAGAATGTCATTCCCCAACCCAAAAAAATGTTGCAGGCAATTTCCAGCACATAGCCATCACACTTCACAGTACAATGAAATGTCACCATACTCAGCTTCCAAATTGTCCAGGAATGAAATAAATGCTCTGTGTCTACAGGCTTTATTACCTCCCCTTATTAAGTTTACAGTATTTACAACCGTTTTCATTGCCTCACTGAGCCTTATAATTTTTCCACAGAGAGCCTCCTGGTGGATAATGCAGTGGAAAAACAAAACATTCAATCCTTTTTCTTTACACAGTACTAAACCAACGTTAGGACCAAGCATTCCTTTAGCTCCACCTGTTGCAATGCCAGAACACTTCACAAAACATCCATATTTAGATACATCATCCAGTGCGTTGAATATGTCGATACCTTTTTTGCTGGTTTCTAATGAACTTAATTCCAACAGTTCTTTATGAATTTCAAATTCTTTGTTTATTGTTCTGACAAAGGTAAGGAGCTGGCCGATGTCAGCTATAGGCTATCTGTGGTCTCATCTAGAGCTGGAGATTGTGGTGTTTGAAGCCATATTTTCAGTGTTGCCTTAGTAAACAAGAGTTTAGTGCTTTTCAGTCGGTCAACACGAATGTACCCAAAAGAGATGGGTTATGCCCTAATCCTGAAATAAATTACATGAGATTAATAAAACACTAGGATGACCAGTTTCGATCGTCAAGCGATCATCATCAGATCCATTACACTTAGGCTACAAAATCTATGTTTGAAATACAGGTGAAAATATTTACAATATGTACAATTATTTAGTTGCAGTATTGGTACTGCAACTGTCAGTGTATGCTAAATGCAGTATATATGTTAGGTGAAATGCTAAATGGTGATAGCTATCCGGAGATTGTACTTTAGAGAGATTATATGGTTGTAAAGTATAGTTAAACTATAAAATTTTAGGCTAACTACTTATCTGATTGTCTTCCGTACAACAGCTACTCGCAGTTTTCGTGCTCACTGGAACTCACTGTGCGGTCGAATTTAGTTGTTCCTTGACTATGAAAGTCAAGGAGGTTAGATGTTAGATATCTAATCTCTTTAAACTCTATACCGCTTTCTAGTTGAAAAATGAGGAACTTTGTACCCTATGAACTCAACGAATATTCACAGGTTTGAACATGATAATCTGAACAAAATGACATGACATTATTATTTTTTGTTTATGTATTGGTTAAAGGGGATGTAAATGGCTGCAGCTTTATAAAAAGAAAATAAGTACATGTGTAACTGTTAGTGCCGACATACAGTTAATTATAATTTTTATGGTGTTTTGAAATATTAATGCCAATTAACGTTAAAGTTTTATTTGCAAGTATTGATTGATTGATTGATTGATTGATTGAGTGATTGGTTATTTTGTTTGCTCTTAAGGGTCGTCATGCGCCATTAACGTAATGAACAGACAGTGAACAAGCATACATTGTGCTTTAAAGTAGTCTGTGCAACGTTAATAACTTACAATAAGAATTTTTTTTTATTATAACGCATGGCGTTAGTACCAAATACAACGTGTGAGCAAGTTGGTTTACCACGTGGGTTAAATTTCAAATCAGAACATGATCGTTGGTTAACATTTGAATCCTGGCCTGTAGACTTTTTGTCGACACATGAACTTGCAAAAGCCGTTTTTTTTTTTACTTGAACCGAGAAGATGTGGTGCGCTGTGTGTTTTTTCGTATTGAACTTTCACACTGGGAAGAAAGGGATGATCCCTTTGGAGACCATTTGCGATGGTCTCCTTTTTGTCCTTACATGCTTGAAAAACAAGTGGGTAACATACCTGTGTATCCATTTTACCGAACCACAAGACCATTGGCCGCTACTTAAGTTGCTGAATCACAAATAAATAATAATAATGTATTACCAGTCAATATCGGCAGTGTCGATATATTTCGCCCATATGCCATAGTGAGTGTTGAATTGGCATGTGTTTTTGAAAAATTGGGAGTTTGCAAGACTAAAGCACTAGCACACCCAGAGTACAGCTCTGTTGAAAAACGTTTAGAATCTTTTACAAATTGTTTGGCCATTAATATTAAAACACCTTACCAAACAGCTACGTGAAGCTGGATTTTTTTATACTGGTGAAGGGAATAAAACAATATGTTTTTATTGTGGATTTGCTTTAAAGGATTTGCAAATGACTGATGACCCTTTTGTACAACACGCTCGTTGGTTACCTAACTGTAAATACATGGTGTTGCTTAAAGGTCAGGATTTTGTGAACACTATTCGTAAAGAAAACGTGATTGCAGTACAAGACATAAACGTGCCTTTAGAGTTAGAACACGCAGAGCAAATACATGGTGCTGAAAAAAAAAGACTTGTCTCACGAACAGATGCAAAAGTGTGACCAACAATTATGTAAAATTTGTTACCATGATGAACAAAAGCCAACACATGAAATCATCGTGTGTTCAAGTTTAAACAAAGACCTTGGCTTAAGGCATACGTAGTTTTTTTTTACCAATTTTAGGTCATGATCTAGAGCCTGTTTAACTGCCATGTAATGAACAACGTGGTATAGGATTTACTGCCAACAGGTGCTTACTGCGTATGACAAGGCTGACTGTAGACTAGTGGGTTCGACAGCCTTTCTTGCTCTGGTTCTCCTATATACCCTAAACCAGGCTATACATGTTAGTTCTGAACATTTATTGGTTTATTGTATATTGAGTTTATATATAGAACTTATTCAAGCACGTTATGCACGCGGGTAACTTCACAAGAGTCACATGCAACACTCAAAGTATGTTTCCCCTACCTAGCGGTAAATATGAGCACTACCTGAACAACTAGCATGCCACCTAGCGGAGGATTTGAACACTTAGTGATATCCAAAGTGAGCTGAGGTTGGGTTAGGTAAAGTTAGGTTATCCATGAAAATAAGCTACTAAAATAAGCTACCAAAAAATAATTGGTTTTTACCCTTGAGGTCTTGGGTTCCAACTCGACTATGCCCAGAATTTAATTATCATCTGAGAGTTGAAAGGTTAGGTTAGGTGAAGTTAGGTTAGGTTAGCTTAGGTTAGGTGAAGTTAGGTTAGGTAAAGTTGGGTTAGGTTAGGTTAGGTGAAGTTAGGTTATGTTAGGTTAGGTTAGTGAGCTGAGATTAAGTCTTTAAATATTCCCTCTGTTTCAAATACTTTCCAACACCAAGAAAAATCCACAAAATACATTGCCAAAAATAACTTGTCAAATAAGCCAATACAAAAGCCAATACAAAAGCCAACACAAAAAGCCAACACATAAGCTAATATATAAGCTTGTGGTAGGTCACTCCATCAGCAGAACGGTTGTAACCTTTGTAGTGTGAACATCGTACTGACAGGTCAGTTACTACTATGGAACTTACTACAACCAACAATGGTAGGCAACGTGCACTCTATCAAGGCTACTCTTATAACTATAATCGTCAGAATGCGAAAGGAATAATATTCTGGCAATGCTCAAAAGAGAGGTCAACAAAATGTCGAGGCCATCTGAAAAGTAAAAACGGAAAGGTTTTAAGTGTGAGTGTTCATTAATGTAGTGCTCCAAACGAACCACGGTTGCTGTTTACAAACAATTGTCAAAATGCTAAGAAGCAAGTTCAAGATAACGATATTGCGGCTAAAAATAGAGCAGTGTTTGTTCACAAGGACTTATCATGTCTTCAAAAGTCATGTTAAGGCAGTTGTCAAAGTCCAAGAAACCTTTAACACTATCAAAATCAACGCAGACTATAAATGAAGTGGTATTGCAAGAGGATCAAAAAGGACTATATAGTAATAGTGATAATGGTCATGATGATGATGATGATGATGCTAATGCTTTGTTTACACCTAAAAATTCATTTGTTAAATTTGTATACTGGAACAAACCCAGTAAGATAATTCAACGGCTTCGACACTTGCATGCTTTACAACAAACTGGGCATACCGGTCACGATTGGGAAATCAAAGAAATTGAACAAGAGCTACATCGTGCTAAAATTATTGTGTAATGGGTCTGCCACTTTGCGACTAATTTTACCCCCACTCTTGGTTCTTATATTTGCTTATTTGTTTCCACTTTTACCTGAGCTCTTTGGATCCATATTTGCTCTCACATTAAACTATTATTCTTATTACCAAGTTGACTTAACTGGAGCTTAGTCTATGCTTGACAGTTGACATGGAAATATCAGTGACTAGGTATGGTAAGCCTTATGCATACTATAAAGGATATTGATATATTGTGAAACGAACCAATAAAAACGGAACTGTTATTTGGCGCTGTTCAAAACAACGTTCCAAGCATTGTCGTAGTGACATAAAAAGTAAAAAATAGTGAGGTTTTAAGTGTCAGTGATCATCAATGTAGTGTACTGCATGAAACACAGTTGCCGTCGACAAACAAATCAAGAAAACCATATTGCTACTCAAAATAGTGGATTGTATAATGAGCAACGTTTAACCCCTGTTCTAAAAGTTATGTTTAATCCGTCTACCACATCGCAAGAGCCATCAACATAACAAACTATGCAAGAGGTAGTGTTGGTGTTGTCGTCGTTTTAAGGAGTGGAACAACTAGGTCATCTGCTCTTGATATGCAAAAAGGTACCATAGTATTGCAAGAGGATCAAAATTACTAAATAGTAATAACAATAAGGTTTTATGCCTATAAAACCATTGCGGTTTCCCCAGTTTTTGAAAACAACAGTGAATTGACATTGCTATAAAAAGATCTACAACAAGCCTTGTGTTTAAAAATTATAACAGACTATTGTAAAGAGAGAAAGAGTTGTATTAAGTGTGCATCTATTGTCATAATCATGTATACTCTGTAAAGTTAAATATTTTAACTTTGTATAAAATAAAACAACATTGAAACATCATTTTGCATTTATTTACAACCTTTATATACATTTCTTTTGTTTCATGATAATATTCTTAAGACAATACTATAAACTAAAACATTATTATTCTATACACATATTTTTCTTTCAGTCCATTGTCATGACTTATATCTTCCATTATTATTTTTTGACATTTGTTGTTTATTTATTTAATTAAAACGAACCATGCACTTATTGTTTTTAAAACCTTCATAAATTAAGTGTACAGGTTACACAGCATTATTGACTTCATCAAAAACACTCTCCGACATATCATTAAACCGATTTGGTAGAAAAGTCTCAAATTTTTCACATACACAAAGTACACGATCACCATATGCTGTTTTCAATTTCCGAATCTTGATAATGTGGAATGAAATATGCGTTGGCAATTCGCTGAGCTTCTTTGTCTCTAAGCAACATGCTTGACCCACAGCTTTCAAAACGTTCATTTTAGTAGTCTATAAACAAAAGACTAGCATATCAATTACACTCTAAAACAGCTTTAATAATATTGTGCAATTAGGGATTTTGCACTATGCTTTGCTAATAAATTATATTATTTATGCAAGAAATGCGCTAACTGTAGCAGATACTGCTTTTCTGCATATAGCACAAGTGTTGAGTTCTAATGCACACTTGACACAGGCTATCATGTGTCCACAAGGCAAAAATACAACACCTAGTTCATCTTGATAACAAATTTTACATTATTTCTGGTCACACTTCTGTATGTATTCGTGAGACAAGTATCTTTTTTTTCAGCCTCATGTATTTGCTCCGCGCGCTCTAACTCTAAAGGCACTTTTATTCTTGTACTGCAATCACGTATTCTTTACGAATAGTGTTCAGAAATTCCTGACCTTTAAGCAACACAATGTATGTACAGTTAGGTAACCAACCAGCGTGTTGTACAAAAGGGTTATCAGCCATTTGCCAATCCTTTAAAGCAAATCCACAATAAAAGCATATTGTTTTATTTCCTTCACCAGTATAAAAAAATCCAGCTTCACTTAGCTGTTTGGTAAGGTGTTTTAATACTAATGGCCAAACATTTTTATGAGATTCTAAACGTTTTTCAACAGAGCTGTACTCTGGGTGTGCTAGTGCTTTAGTCTTGCAAACTCCCAATTTTTCAAAAGCACATGCCAATTCAACACTGTCTATGGCATATGGGCCAAATATATCGACACTGCCGATATTGACTGGTAATACATCATTATTATTATTATTATTATTATTATTATTTATTTGTGATTCAGAAACGTAAGTAGCGACCAATGGTCTTGTGGTTCGGTAAAATGGATACACAGGTATGTTACCCACTTGTTTTTCAAGCGTGTAAGGACAACAAGGAGACCATCGCAAATGGTCTCCAAAGGGATCATCCCCTTCTTCCCAGTGTGAAAGTTCAATACGAGAAAACACACAGTGCACCACATGTTCTCGGTTCAAGTAAAAAAACGGCTTTTGCAAGTTCATGTGTCGACAAAAAGTCTACAGGCCAGGATTCAAATGTTAACCAACGATCATGTTCTGATTTGAAATATAACCCACGTGGTAAACCAACTTGCTCACTTGTTGTATTTGGTATTAACGCCATGTGTTATAATAAAACTTTTTCTTATTGTAAGTTATTAACGTTGCACAGACTACTTTAAAGCACAATGTATGCTTGTTCACTGTCTGTTCATTACGTTCATGGCGCATGACGACCCTTAAAAGCAAACAAAATAACCAATCACTCAATCAATCAATCAATCAATACTTGTAAATAAAACTTTAACGTTAATTGGCATTAATATAAATAAAATAAATAAAAATTATAATTAACTGTATGTCGGCACTAACAGTAACACATGTACTTATTTACTTTTTATAAAGCTGCAGTCATTTACATCCCCTTTAACCAATACATAAACAAAAAATCATAATGTCATGTCATTTTGTTCAGATTATCATGTTCAAACCTGTGAATATACGTAGAGTTCATAGGGTACAAAGTTCCTCATTTTTCAACTAGAAAGCGGTATAGAGTTTAAAGAAATTAGATATCTAACATCTAACCTCCTTGACTCTCATAGTCAAGGAACAACTAAATTCGACATGCAAGCTACCCTCTGTGTGTGAAATAACATAGCTTGCGCCCGGCACCCGAGGCCATACGATATAAATATTATTATTAATATATTATTATTATCATTATTATTATTATTATTATTATTGTTATTATTATTATTATTATTATAGGGAACGATATGTCAGTTAAATTAAAATTTTTGTTTTTTACAAAATCCAATATGGCCTTGTACTTTCCCGGTAAACAACCAATATGGTCTTGTACCGGTTGCCAATACATAGTCATTAATCAAAGCAATCATCGTCCTAGTCATGTACAGGTAATGCATTTTTTGTCTACGAGTTTACAGTAGTGGTAAAATGGAATAGCATTTTATGTTAGGCTTACCTGAGTTTTAAATAGTTCACTGCCTGGAAACTATGGTTGCACTTTACTGCTACGGCGGTAAGGCTTTTCTTTCCAAGTTTCTAAAAATAAATAAAATAACCCGTTATAAATACCTAAATTCAGGTTAATACATGCATTTCATAAAATAAAATATGAAACAAAAAATGAAACAAGTTTTAAAAAATAATCCCACCTTCACTTGCAGTGGCTTGTTGCTGTTTCCTTCTAGTGGGCTCAAAAGTAAACTGGTTTCTTGTATCTCAGACATGTAAGGTATACCGGTTATCTGCAAACAAATAAATTAAAAATCAATAATTACCTAATCAATAACTACAAATTTAAGGTTCATTAGCATGACATTATTAAGATAATCATTCATAGGTACTTACCAAAATATAAAAGGATTTTTCTTCCACAGCTCTACTGTATACGTCCGTGGGCTAAAATGGCAAGTGCATGCATGACTAACGCAATCGTTATCAGTTAGCCTAGCAACAGAAAAAGTTGTATTTTCTCAGCGTTTTGACCTTGTATGGTTCTCTGTCTCTCTCTCGCACGTGTTCCCACGCCTCGTCACATTCCTCAATCTAAATAAAATTCGTATACCTTATACTAGTTTTATGTTTTTAATAAAGATCCGAAATGGTTGACTCTTATACATCGGTAGTATGGCTGTCTACGAACCAAAATGGCGGTTTCTCTCTCTGTTAAATCGCCAGACCTGCTAGCCACCACAAGGCAAGTAAGCTGATATCACACTTCCTGCTGACGTAGACATTCCTGCCCCGTCAGCACCAGCAACAGCGCTCACGAGACCTCTGGCTAGGTGTGTGCGTGTTAGCATTCAAAACATGTGTGTGTCTTATTATTATTATTATTATTATTATTATTATTATTATTATTATTATTAAACATTTTACTGTAATAATAATTACTAGCAAGCGGCCATCCTCAATACATGATCATGTAATCCACATACTTTCACCCTAAAACACGCCCCAATCACGAATACCAAGATTAACGGCCGAGGGGACCCGACGCGCTGATCACGCGTCACCCCAATATCTGCAGGCCAAATGGCTGGGCAGCGGTCGCTTGGTCGGCCTTAGCCCGTCCTGGGCTGAATAGTGCCAGGGGTTGTAGTTCAATATTTAGTTTATAACATTTCAGGCCAATGACCTTACCGTTTTGTCTCTTTGCGTACATGCACATGACTTGGTCGAGCAAATGTTATAGGTTTCCATATTCTAAAACCATTTACTGTGCCAAACAGCAGTCTCGCTTATTACCGTTTACTAGCATGCTGAAGATCCCCTTCAGGGGTTAAAAAAATCCTAGCACACTTAACACATTTTCAAATATTCGCCTCCATCCGTCATAGGAAATGTCACAAAACCAACCGTCATAAGCTGCCCCCGCCATCCCACCAAAATAGCTTTTCATTTCTTCCGGGCACGGTCACAGAGATCGCCAACGTCTAAGAATCACTTGGTCATATCCTACAACCGTCTGTTGTGTCAGAGAGCGATTTCGCTCATAACCGTTACCTAAAACGTTTAAGATCCCCTCAGGGGTAAAAAATCTTAGCATGCTTGTCACATTTCAAAATATTCACCTTCATTCATTCGTCATAGGAAAAAATATCGAAAAGCGACCCCTCGTTTTGCCATACATCGCCCCGTCGAAATAGCCATTTCCTGTATTCACCATGCTCAGTCATAGCATCGTGGTAACATACGTCAAGCGCTACCGGCTCTCTGTCTACAAACACGCTTTTATAAAAAATATGCATAGTTCTTGTCCTAGAGACTTGCCATTTATTTTTGTGTTAGAGGGGTAAGGATCTTTCATTTATGTCAAACAAACTTATTTGTCAACATGTTAGTTTCCAGAATAGTAAAAATTCAAAATTTAAGGTTTTTCAAAAAATCTCAAAAATACAAAAAGTATTTATATAGAAAATGAAGGTCAGAAAGACCATTGGTTTGAACTATTGAACAACGTTCTATCATGTTTGGTTTTCAAACTATCGCCTACTTAAAAAAAAAACATTTTTTTGAAAATATAACGAGTGGTCTATAGGAATGAAGACGTCAGCTCGAGTCCAACGACATCTCATTTGTTAAAATCCGACCATCCGTTCGCCAATGATCAACAATGTTCGCGAGAAAGTAGGCTTTCATTTTGTTTTTCCTCCTACACCCCTGAAACTTACTGCCACCCTAGAGGGCATGCCCACCTTTCATTAACGTCAAACAAACATTTTTCCAATATTCACTGTTTTCAAAATAGCACCAATCCAAAAAAAAAAAATTTCAATTTTTTTAAAAAAATACCAACACACATGCTTAGCCAAGAGAACGTCATCCCAACGCCAACAATACCACGTTCGTTAAAATCCGACGACGCGTTCGAGAGATATCGGCAACGTTCGTAGGAATGTTGGCTGGTAAACAGAACGCCCCATCTAGCACTACTGCACAGTTTTAGTCCTAGAGGCTTGACATTTATTTTGCCGATAGAGGGGGTCAGGTCCATTCATTTATGTCAAACAAAATTTTTTGTAAACTCTTTAATTTCCAAAATATAAAAATTTCAAAATAGAACTTTTTTCAAAAAAATTCAAAATAAAAACGTTTTATTATAAAAATAAAAGATATAGAGACCGTTCGTTTAAGCTATTGCACAACATTCTATCATGTTTGGTTTTCTAACTATCACCTACTTTTAAAAACAAAAATTTTCAAAATAATTTCAAAAATATAACGAGTGGTCCATAGCAAAGCCACCGTCAGTTCGAGTCCAACGACACCTCATTCGTGAATCTCCGACCACGGGTTCGGGATTTACCGGCTCACATTGGGAGTATTGGGGGGGGGGGGGGGGGGCGGCAGAACTCCTAGCGCACGCCTACTTACTATCAAAAATACTAACCTTCTACTTAGAACTAAATACTAAAACTCTACTAACGAAAAATACTAATGTCCTACCAACAACAAAATACTATCATTGAAACAGTCTGTCACCAGGCACACTCATATGTACCCTCGCAAACCACAGTCTAATTAAACAATGACCTAGCACTAATAAACAATGTAACAGTCACCAGGCACACTCACATGTACCCTCACACACCACAGGCTAATGAAACAATGAACTAATTTAATAAGCAATGTAATTGTCACCAGGCAAAGCATGGACCCTTACACACGACAGGCTAATGAAACAATGAACTATATAATGAACAATGTACTGCTCGGGTCTAAGCTGCGTGAACCTGAGAGGAATGTGGATCGCGGATTATGAGAAGTGATGGTGACGAGTGGTGAGGTTTCCCGGTACGTGCGTAGTAACAGAACCAAGTACATTAGTCGGTGAATCACTCACTCATTCGTAACACCACAGTAGTTTGAGCAAAGGTCCTATGTTAGCAGTATTGCCATAGAAAGGAGTACCACATATCGAGGAGGGCTGTTGACAGATCTTTCTCTTCTCGTTTGACCCTTCCCTGCCCCGCCCCTCACCCCGCAAGTTCACAGACCTTGGATCCGAGCAGTAACTGTCACCGGGCACACTCACATGGACCCTCAAGGGAAATTTCCCCGATTTTGATGACTGCGTCCCACGTATTTTGCACAACATACTTCTCGCGAGCACATACTCCTGCGCACTCCTCGTGCACAGTCGGAATGCTTCGGCTTCGCTCGGGATTCTTAGAGCATCAACGAGCAAAATACACGATAAACTCCTCATTCAATCAAGTTCTGTAGTAACCTGCGCTTGTGTATTGAAAGAAGCCAAAAAAAAAAAAAAACAAAAAAAAAAAAAAAACGATCCTTACAGTAGCCGCATATGATGTGTAACATCTGACATAGAAGAAACCTCACGTGAAATTGTTGATACACTGGTATTTTATAGTATTATTGGCACAAATATTAATCTATTGTAAAAGGGAGTGTTTTACAGATATTGTAGTTTATAATAAGGAACTCATTTTATTAGATGATTTGTAGCTTCCACTAGCACTAGTCTAAATAAAGAATACGATATGCATCAACTAGATTAATAGACGCGACGCCGCTCATAACCTTACATTCCTTATAAACAAGTCCTCTTGATTCACAGACCAACACGTAATTTCATATGGATTTTTTTTTTTTAGCGTATGGCTTTTAGTGCCGGGAGTGTCCGAGGACATGTTCGGCTCGCCAGTTTTGTAGCTGCTTCGAGACGGACACCCAATGGGTGAGCTACAAGTACCGTTGGGGAGGGAAGGAGGGAAGTTGGAATTTAAGGACGAGGAGTTGGAAGGTATCGGCTGTGGCCTATAGTTAGGGACCAACCCCGGCATTTGCCTGGAAGGAAGATGGGAAACCACAGAAGACCATCTTCAAGGTTGCCGGCGGGGGGATTCGAACCTCCTCGCCTCCCGGATGTGAGCGACTGCCATCAGTCATGCCGTAACCACCACGGCTAACTCACCCGGTATGGATTCTGTTAAAATGAGTCACATTGATATGATAAATATCGTTTAAAATGATAATCTGGTAGCAAAAATATCTACCCCGATCAGGATTCGAACCCAAGATCGCTAGATTCACAGTCATACGCAATAACCACACGGCTATTTCGACTACGCAAATATTATGCACAAGATGGTGACTTATTTCCACGTTCCAATAATACTGCATTACGGAATTAAGTTTCATTTATATTTTGCTTGTTTCGATAATGTTCCTGAGTGAAATTGAGTTTAAAATGCCTTATGCCAATGCAATGCCGACTACTTACAATGTTTGATATTAAGGCATTTTACCATTTAAATACTGATACGAAGGCTTCGAACATGTACCCTGTCATTTGTTTAAATCCCTTGACACCAGAGTTCGCATGAGCGTTTTCCGTTCAGTTTGTCATACACATTCCACATGGCCGAGAGTGCGTCATGGTATCAATTTTCGACACCGCGCGCTGATTGTTTCTCTTACCAGTGCCAGCTGGATCGTTCGATCGAGTTGGCAGTGCGTCTTATACTTCCGTTCGATCCACCACTGCCAGCTAGGGCACACTTCCATTCGATCGATCGAGCGGGCAGTGCATACTTCCGTTGTCCACCACTGCCAGCTCGATCGTTCCGATCCACTTCCGTCCCCAATTTTCAAAATCACTTCCGTTGTCCACCACTGCCAGCTCGATCGTTCCGATCCACATCCGTCCCCAATTTTCAAAATCACTTCCGTTTGATCGATCGAGCGGGCAGTGCATACTTCCGTTGTCCACCACTGCCAACTAGTACACTTCCGTTTGATCGATCGAGCGGGCAGTGCATACTTCCGTTTGATCCACCACTGCCAGCTCGATCGTTCCGATCCACTTCCGTCCCCAATTTTCAAAATCACTCCCACAAAACTATCCAGCAACCGAGCGGAAAGATGTTAGACATCAAAAAGATGAAGGTTACTGAACAGGCGCGATACCACTGGTACACTTTACCTATGGTACAAACTTGCGAGGTTATTGTTTGCCCGTCTTAACCCGTATGTCTAAATGTCGAATGATTTCAGTTATATCTTAAATATCGATGGGAATGCATTCATTTTACGCCTTATATATTTTTAACTTTACCTAAAGCGAGCTTCATGATAATTTTGAGTTAATGATGCGAATCTACAGCAAATTTTATCCTCAGTCGACAACTCTCCTCCATGTTTGATTACTCAGGATGCATGTATGTTACAGAACTTGAAGAATGTGGAGTGTCTCTTGTCAGCTGCTCTTTGCCACTCCAAGAATCCCGAGCGCTGCCGACAGAATCCGAATGTGCACGAAAAACGCACAAAAGTTTATACTTGCGCGACGTGGGTATTGCACAAGTTTCCATACTTTTATTATATGCCCTGCAATTCGAAGCATAATAACAGTATGCAACGAATCCGTGTGAGAGTACTTCAAAAATTGTTAATATTGGAAGAATACGATCAGAGAGACGAGGTGGTATATCACTTGGTTTTAAGTTTATTTAAAACACAGTGGCTGTCTTGCATATGGGAGTTCTGACCTCAATATTATTAATTAATGTTTCCTGATGAAAGTGGTTGCCAAACACTTACTTTTTTGAATAAACATATTTATTTTCCATCAATTATGCATAATCGAGGTTCATTTAAAGCATTAATGTTTTCTTACCTTTCACAAACACCCATTGTAGAAGATAGAAGTCAGAGACAGTTGATGGAGGTTTACAGCTCAGCGCCGCGAATGCCCCCACAAGGCTTATCCAGGAAGCATGTTCAGATCAGAGGCGGCACCTGACAAAATTTTTAGGGTGGGCCAGATTAAATCATTGTTGTGTCATATTAAGTATTGTTATTATTATAATTATTATTAGCCTACTAACCGACTGCAGTGGCTACGCTGGCTAAAGCGCAGCGTTAGGTCATGGGGCCAAGCTCTCTGCTGACTCGGTAGACGCGTGGGTTCGAGTCCCACCGTCGGCCGTCCTTGAAATGGTTTTCCGTGGTTTCCCATTTTCAACACCAGGCAAATGCTGGGACGGTACCTTCTAACAGGCCACGGCCGCCTCCTTCCACATCCTTGCCCAGTTTCATTCATCTTCATCCATTCCATCTCTCATCCCGACGCGCAGGTCGCCCACGGGCGTCGACTAGAAAGACCTGCACTCGGCCTCTCCGGAGGTCACACGACAAAAAAAAAATTAGCCTACTTTCAATTTTTGCAAAAAATTAAAGTAGACTTATGAGATCAACACAGGGCGAAACAAGATGTTCAGTAACGGACATAGAGCCAACTTTCTCCTTAAATGCATGGGTAATGTTATAACTCTTTGTCCTTTTCAAGGAGTATAATTGAATGTTAGTTGTAGTAGCCTGTGGAAATACCACGTGTTATACGGATAACATGAATACAAAATTCAATTCGGTTTCACCGTGTTGGAATTGATATGGTGAATCGATCTGCACACATACATTGCCACTATTTGCAAAATATTGGGCAGAAGACCTTGTAGCTCAGTCAAATGATGCTTCCCACAAACGGGTATGTTGTTGCAAAATTTGGTAGAAATCAAATGATTAGGTTGGTCGTAATTTGATTTAAGCTTTTAACATTTGGGTGGCCGCCATTCCGTTTCTATCAAGATGGCGGCGATATAAAACATGCCACTGAGGTGCCCTTTGCTAGTAGCAAATTTCGTTCAATTCCGTTTTACTGTGTTTGAATTGATAGGGGGAATCGATTTTCACACATGCATGGCCGCCATATGCAAACTATTGGACTGATGACCTTGTAGCTTGGTCAAAGAACGCTTCTCAAATAAAGGTATGTTGGTGCAATATTGGGTAGAGATCAGATGATTAGGTTGGTCGTAATTTGATTTATGCTTTTAAGATTTGAGTGGCCGCCATTACGTTTCTGTCAAGATGGCGACAATATGAAACATGACACTGAGTTGCCTTTTGCGAGTGCTACCTCTGTGTCAAATTTCGTTCAATTCGGTTTCACACTTGCCATTCCACCAGAAAAGTTATCAAACCTAAGAATTTGTATTTGCGTTCTGGTAGCCAACGTAAACCTAACAAAACAAAGCACAACTTAATTTTAAAATTCGCACAGCCGCCATCTTGAGGTTATGTAAACAATTGAAATGAATTAAATACCAGTGCATTACAATGTGTATAAACATTTCCTGTACCACAGTTCACAGCTCTCAGTGTGTTAAATCACGAGAAAAGTATATTAAAATATTTCAAATTCGCTTGGCCGCCATGTTCGTTTTGTACTTTACAGGTTTATGAAAGTTACATAGATAAACTTGTATCAGTACCCTTCATCACCGTACAAAATTTCAGGGTGATATCTGTAATAGCTTCGGAGATATAGAATGTCAGTGAAATATTTCGCACAGCCGCCATTTTGAGATTTTGTAAACAATTGAACTAACTTAGACTCCAGTCCATTACAATGTCTATAAACATTTGCTGTTCCAAGTTTCATTACGTTTGGATGGTTAAATCGCGAGAAAAGTCTATTTAAAAGTCTCAAATTCGCTTGGCCGCCATGTTGGTTTTGTAGTAACCAGGTTTTTGAAAGTCTCATAGGTGAAATTTTAGTAGTGCCATTTATCACCGTACACAATTTCAGGACGATGTCGGTAGTAGTTTCGGAGATATTGAATGCTGGTGAAATAATTCGCACAGCCGCCATGTTGGATTGGTGAGACGTAACAAAATTTGAAGGGCACGGTCGTGGTCACCCCGAATAGTGCTATGACCTTACCGAATTTCATTGAATTCGCTCTAGCCGTTTAAAAGTTATTAGGGGGGACACACACACACACCTCACACACACACACACGCACACACACACGGACAAAAGGTGATCTCATAAGCCTATTTTTTCAAAATTGAAAATAGGCTAATAACAAGATGTTCCGTGACGAACTAAAGAGCCTACTCTTCTTAGAATTTAAGATTCATGCCAATGATTAATCTACATCTACCTATCTAGAATAATTAAAAAATTAAGTTTGTAATATTGGAATTTCTAATTAGTTCGAAATATACCTGGCATAATGTAGCCTAATAGAGCACTACAGTTGGCAGCCCTGGTGACTGAATATATTCCTAGTTCCATCTCTTAAGGTACAGAATACAAAATTTGGTTGAAGTCCAATGGATAGCATGGACGTTACATGCAGTTAGACATTGGAACAATCAGCGCGCGTAAAATCATGTTGGCAACAATGTCTTGCATGTGTTGGTCAGAAGTAATCTGAAATATTATGATCTATGTTGTGCCAATTTTGGATGAAATCTATTTGTTAGTATAGAAGTTACTGGTATTTTAAAATTGGTCCTATCAGCAGGCTTAGAAACATGTTGGCAGCACTGATGTATAATTGTTACTCCACATTAATCTAGAATGTCGGGTATTATACGTGCGCAATGTTTAGAGCAATTGGCTTGAATACGTTATGATATATTGATATTAGCGTAAAAAATTGAGACAGCATTTATTAACCATTGGCAGCCCTGATTGCTCTTAAGAATACGCATAGTCATATCTGTTATGGTACACGTAGCACATACGATATATGGTTGAAATCCAATTCATAGTATAGATTTTACATGTATTTAAAAATGGGTCCTATCGGCAGGCTTTGAATCATGTTTGTAGCACTGACATTCATTACTTACAACAAATAAATCTAGAATGTCAGGTAGTATACGTGTGCAAAGTTTAAAGCTGTTGTCTGCATTCGTTCTGATATATTGGTATTTGGATAAAATAATAGAGAGCTCATTTATAACAGTTGGCAGCCCTGGTGGCTCTAGGAATAGGCTCAATTATATGTGTGTATGTACTAATAGTACATACGAAATTTGGTTGAAATCCAATTGATAGTGTAGAAGTTACATGCATATAAAAATTGGACTTATCAGTAGCCTCAGATTCATTTTGGTAACACTGACATGAATGGCCTCCTAACAATTAAATTGAAGTATAATTATCTATATGTGTGCCAATTTTGGAATAGTTCCCATGTATACCTTCCAAGATATCCAGCATGGAGCTTAAATTTCAAATGCGTTTTTCAGCAGTTGGTAGCACTGACATCATTTTCAAGTATGGCATTGAGGTGCTCCGGTATAGATGTTCACTCATGCCAAATTTGGTTTCGATTTCTGAAGCTGTTTAGGAGTTGATAGGGGGGGGGGGCACACACACAGACAGACAGACAGATGGACAGATAGACAGACATACATTTTCCCGGATCGATCTCGTAAGTCTACTTTTTCCTCATTTTTGCAAAATGTGAAAAGTAGGCTAAATATTTTAAAAGTATAACTTTTAGTGTTGGTGGTAGTAATGGGGGGGGGGACAAGTAGTCCAGTATAATGGACCTAAAATGCAGGTCATTTCCCCGTGATGATACTGATAATAATTATAGCCCGGCAAGTTAGCCCAAAAAATAGGGGTAAGGTTACAAAAATTCTCATAGAGCTGAAAATTTGTACTAATGGTCTAAACACCATTATAAATGAAATGTGAAAAGTCCCCATCTATCCGACAACGGCAAAAAAAAATATTCAAGGTCAAAGTTCGCAAATATGGTTTTTTTTTGCGTTTTTCAGCCAAACGGTAATTTTTATCATAAACAAAGATCAGACTAAAATTGTAGATCATGCCATTACCTATAAGAATTGTCTTCTCATTTTTTATCCTTTGAGTCACCGTTTTTGAGATATAACGATTCAAAAAGTTGAAAAAGTTGTTTTCTTCACAATATGCACACGTTTCCACGCCACCTGTGAGGTAGTGTACTTGGAGTTTTTTTTAACGTGGTTTCTCCGGTAGGCCTATTCCACTATCTATTGTGATACTATTTAATTCAATAATATTTAATCATATATATTATTTCAGTAGAATAGAACCCTCCTCCGGCGCTTACAAGAGACCGATCGTGACAAATGAACATTCTAATGAAAGAGAATAGACATTATCAGTGACGAATTGCACTCTAATTTCATAAATATCTACACCGTACTTTCCTTAATAAGTGACTTTCAAAAAAAATTTAAGAAGTGTGCGATTTGCATATACTGTTGCTGTAGGAAAATGCGCTCCATAATTGCTGTCCACTTCCCATTTTAACCGCTGTGACGGCTATTTCATGTCTTTTTTAACATCTGAGGTCTTTCCTTTATCATTGTTCATGGATTTTAGAAACAGTAAATCAAAGAAATGAATACTCAAATCGTATAATTTCATAAATATCGAATAACCAGTGAGTGTTATGATGATCCAATTTTCAGTGATTGCCTTCTTAAGTTAGGGAACGTAGAACTTGGAATTTTAACTGAAATGTAAATAGTGTTCTATAATCATTTAGTTGAAATAATATCATAACAACCTTTCTCCCTAAGTCTCTCATTATAGACCTATTGGTTTAAGAACGTGCTATATTTCTCGCACGGGTCCGCTGGTAATAAAAAAATGGTACTATTGGAAATGATGAAAGCGGTGTGAATTTTAAGAAATTGGGGGAATTTATTCGGAATCAGCTAATATTTCTGCTTTCTCATGTTCTTGTTTTCTTTTACTTCTTGTTCCTCCTCTTCTTCCTGCTGGATGCAGGTAAATTGTCCTAACAGCGACGAATCAGATGTCTCCTCGCTGATATCGTATGAACACTCTTCTGATGGCAATCAACATTGGAGCATGACTGGCCTTGACAACTGGTACATGCTAATGAACTAAATAATCCAACTTTTTTGCAGCCGCATTTAGCATTACATCCCTTTTTACAATTGCTGATGTCCTGATAATTGAAAGAGCAATAGAACAGTTCAACTTGACTATTGTTGTTGGTGAAGACGTTTACTTACTGATATTACTTACTGCTCGAACTCCAACCGAAGAAATTATTTATTTTTTAAAACCTGGGAAAGCTTAACATCAGTTGGAACAAAAAACAATTGCAATTACCTTGTCTTCCTCCAACCTCTGCTTCTGCTCATCAACATCTATTTCGGGTATATTATCAAGTTCAAGTGTGGCTTGGTAATCAACTAGACCCAGAAGTTAATATTGGAAGTTAATCGAGAATACATTGGAACCAATCCAGACTTAACTCCCATCTGCAGCGGAAAACTCCTCAACAAAATGTTTTGCAATTGTTAAAAAAGATGTAATGCTAAATGCGGCTGCAAAAAAGTTGGATTATTTTGTTCATTAGCATGTGCCAGTTGTCAAGGCCAGTCATGCTCGAATGTTGATTGCCATCAGAAGAGTGTTCATACGATATCAGCGTGGAGACATCTGACTCATCGCTGTTAGGACAATTTACCTGCACCCAGCAAGAAGAAGAAGTGCAAGAAGAGGAGGAACAAGAAGAAGAAGAGGAACAAGAAGAAAAAGAAGAACAAGAACATGAGGATGCAGAAATATTAGATGATTCCGAATAATTTCCCCCAATTTCTTAAAATTCACTCCGCTTTCATAATTTCCAATAATACATTTTTTATTATTAAATATTATTGAATTAAACAGGATCACAATATATAGTGGAATAGGCCTACCGGGAAAAACCACGTAAAAAAACGCGCCAAGTACACTACCTCACAGGTGCGCGGAAACGTGTGCATATTATGAAGAATACAACTCTTTCAACTTTTTGAATCGTTATATCTCAAAAACGGTGACTCTTAGGGGAAAAAGTGGTGAGACAATTGTTATCGATAATAACATGATCTATAATTTAATCTCATCTATTTTCATGATAAACCTTACCGTTTGGCTGAAAAACTAAAAAAAAAACATATTTGCGAACTTTGACCTTGAATATTTTTTTTGCCGTTATCGGATCGATGGGGACTTTTCACATTTCATTTATAATGGTGTTTCGACCATTAGTACAAATTTTCAGCTCTATGCGAATTTTTGTAACCTTGCATGTCTAACTTGACCGGGCTATTAATAGGGAAACCACTATTTACTAACAAATTTCATTTTGCAAAAATGAGGAAAAAGTAGACTTATGAGATCGATCCGGGAAAATGTATGTCTGTCTGTTCTATATCAATGTACTTTATGACGTGGCTGGGATTACTCTTCATAAGTTATCCAATTCTGTGGTTGCATTACGGTCATAAAAGCCACCAGGGTTAAACTAGGTGTCCTTAACACATGCGAATATTCATCTAAACGTATATTCGAGTGGTTTCCTGCGGATTATATGTAATCTTCGTCCCGTTGGCCTCCTTTCATGTGGAGTTAACTGGGTTTTTGCTTCTCTTGGCTGGTAACTGAAAACTGTCGCTTTGAGCAGCGGACTGCTAATAGGCTTACACACAGAAGGAATTATGAACAGTGCGACTGGTGGAGGAAATGAAGGGTTTGATTACAGTGAGTGGTTTCTCTATTAACGTCCTCAAGCAGGGGTGATTGAAGGTATCAGCCTCCCTGGGCTGTGCTAATTGTACCACCTTCCTTCGTTATGTGAGATTAGTCTATCACTACTGCAAAACATCAACATATGATACAATTCCTGCATTTAATTAAATATGGATGGAGTTTGTTACCACTGGGGATTTTAAAAACTGAATTGCCATACCCCTCTAGCCTTTTAAATTAATTTAGGGGACTTTCTGCAGATTGGGGTTTCGTTCAAGGTTTTTAACTAGGGCCCGGATGTTGATGACATGTCAACTTTTTACTTAGCTGTCTGAAACAATGCTGAGGTACATAGAAACTCTGGACGGGCCACCCCGTATTCATATATGTCATTTTTATTTTGCATCTTTTTGCATTTTTTGCTATTTTTCCATTTTAAGAGCATTTTTTAAATTTAGTAGATTTTGTTTGGTCTTATTTTAGAGAAATCGGCCTTTTGAGGTAATTCTTTTTCTTTCAATTTAGTCATGTCACAGCTTTATATGAGGGAGTTACGTCTCTCAGAATTATGAAGTTAGTAGCTGATACAAGATAATTTGAAATATTGATTCCATTTCCTTAATCAACCGGGTGGAAACTAGTCTTAGCAACAATCATGGCGAAATTACTGCGGGTATTGCATCAAAACTGAAAAAAATGCCGGACAAAAACACCGGGTATAAAGCATTTTGCAAAATCTCAGACATTCTTTCTGGTGAAAACTATTGCAAGAATGGGATTGAGGAGGATTTAGCAGCAAACGATCACATCAGTTGATGTTGAACGCAGCTTTTCGAGATATAAAAACTTGTTGGCTGATAATCGCAGATCATTTACATTTGACAGCATCAGAATGACATGCGTAGTGCAGTGCAACTCAGACTAAAGTGAACATAAACCATTTGTTAAGTGCTAGAAATCTATTTTGATGGACTATTCAGTTTGAGCTTCAGATGTCATTTTGAAAGATTGTTGAGTTTATTATTAAAAGATCGTTTCCTCCATTTTATACTGCATTTTTCGAATTTTTGAAATATTGGTGATTTTATTATTATAAGATCACTAGCTATTTTACCCGGCGTTGCCCGGGATGTGTATTTACTTGTTATAGAAAGATACATGCCAATATATTTCGCAAAGTATATTCACTTTGCCCCTAAGTGTGTTTAAAACATAGTTCTCCTGGGCTCTGAAGTTAATCAAGTGCAATATTAACTCACTGTAAATCTAGGTGAAAAGTACTGTGGAGTACAATAACGTAGTAAAGAATTCATCAATAACAAAAAAAGGGCTGTAGCCTATATGCACATTTCTCACGGATCTAGTCTGACTATTACAGTACTTTCCTGTTAGTCTTTATTTTTGTTGTAATGGGTGTAATTTAGACATTTTGTTCACATAGAGCTCTTTAATTTTTAAATTATTGCATCCACTTTTTTGAAAGGAAACAATATTTAAATTATTCAATATTTGGAATATAAAGTCATCATTCTGGAGTCAAATATACTTACGATTTTTAACTCCGCACAAATGGTGTGATTAATGAGAAATGGCTTATTCATGTACATAAGTCAGTGTGTAGGCTACTATACCTGCATATTAGGGAATAGTAACCGGGTGAGTTAGCCGAGGTCGTTACGGCATGATTGCTGGCAGTCGCTCACATCCGGGAGGCGAGGAGGTTCGAATTCCCCCGCCGGCAACCTTGAAGATGGTCTTCTGTGGTTTCCCATCTTCCTTCCAGGCAAATGCCGGGGTTGGTCCCCAAGTATAGGCCACAGCCGCTACCTTCCAATTCCTAGCCCTTACATTCCAACTTCCCCCTCCCCCCCAACGGTACTTGTAGCTCACCCATTGGGTGTCCGTCTCGAAGCAGCTACAAAACTGGCGAGCCGAACATGTCCTCGGACACTCCTGGCATAAAAGCCATACGCTAAAAAAAAAAAAAAGGAATAGTATTGCTGTATTTCCATGCCTATTATCTCATATTGGGCGGCTTTGGTGGCGTATTTGGTAGCATGCTGAGTTTCTAAGCCTAAGGTAGCGGGTTCAAACCCGGCCAAAGTCATCGGATTTTTAAAGAGCGTTAAAAATCCCTCAGTATGCCTTCCTTCGGAGGGGAAGTAAAGCCAGTGGGCCCAAGTCATAGATTTATGTGGTGTAAAAGAACCTTCCATTAACTACACTCGTGTGAAGGTAAAATTGGTAGTTTAAAATTGATTAACGCTATTAAGTTCCAACGTTCACCGCCAGGTTGTGGTAGCGGTGGTACCTTTTAACAAAGATTGCAGCTAGGTGTCGTTGACGGTAGCATTTGGTAGCAAAAGTAGGAACTACTTAAAACTGATTGTAGTCCTTACCTGAATTACATATAACACACAATAATACAGTCAACACAATTAACACTGGTTATCAGGCAGATTCTACACACATCCAAAGTACACGGGGCTGCATGACCGCGTTGTCGCAGCCCCTAAACAGAGGAGCCATCCAACCTATCTCACCTATTTAAAGTAAATGCAACAACGTATAATCCCAGTTTAATGTTAAATACGATGCATTGATTGAGAACACATTGGGCTTCGTTAGCCCCTAAAATATTTCGTAAGATAAGAAATATATTCTCTAAATCCATACCGTAATGATCACTAAAATGCTATAGCGGAGTTCAGGGAATTCGTGATAACCACACCATTACACAATATCATTCCTCAGTAAGCACTAAAATGGCTAAGACATAGGAAATCAGCAAAATGTGGGATGAACACCCTTTTTATTTGAAGAAATAATAGATCAGATATGTGTACAAAGAACAGCACTCGTTTGTCAATAACCCAAGTGTTGTCAAGGCTACCGCTAGACTTAGTCAACACTTTATTTATATCCTCTTTGGTCAACTCTAATATCTTTGGATTGTCTCTGTCCATTGCGGTACCTGGTGTAATTCTGTGTTACCACCGCCACATCGGTCCTGGTGGAAAATTGTGTTACTACCGCCGTAGCTACTGTTTGGTCCTTATCATCCAAAATCTAACCACAAAGAAAATAATGCTACTTTAAGAACAATCTGCAATAGTATGTCGAATGCAGGATTTGCCAATGTATTTCTTTTTTAATTTCATTTCCCTATTACGACCCCTGTTAATAAAAGAGATACGGTTTCAGATTTTTATTGCGTTCAGATTTCTAATGTTTTTATCGTACTTTAGGTAATAAATGGTGTGGCCACTGCCTGCTGGATTGCATCCCTCCTGGCTGCTTTAAACTGCCTGCCCATTAAACAATATTACAGTATTGGTTTATGCGTACAACCTCGTTTCCAAATATAGGCGCTGTGTTCGCAGCTTTTTCAAGTCACTGTTACAGACATTTGTTTTGTGTTGATGTTAATGGTGAAGTTGTGTTTTGTATTTTTTGATGGCGTATTGATGTGTGTGCTTTTGTAAATCAGAACAGGTCAAGTTTGAATGCCGAGGAATCTCATTTCATGAGTTACCATCGGACAATTCACTGGACTTATAAATACACACTAATACAGCCATCACAATAAGACGGGTTATCAGACAAATTCAACACACCGCCAAGTACATGGGGCTACATGAGCACGATGTCCCAAAACCCCTAAATTAATCAACATCCCTTTCTTCGGCGGCCGGAGGCATTTCTTTTCCATGTCTTTTATTTCCCTTATTCTTTTCTTTTCGTATCGTCTAGTATGTAAGTTAAATTTAAATTATTTGGAAGTAGTTGTATTTTTTTAATCATCCCTACCGTATAATTACGGGAAAATGAGCTAGACATTTCGCCCCTTGAAAACAATCACCTCCACCACCATGTATGTTTCGCTTTTCTTTAAATTGAAAATTTGCCCGTAAGTATGTTCCTAAATTAATATCATGTTTGCAACCGCATTGCCCACCAACAGCTGAAAGTGACCTTCTGCCAGCAAAGAGTTAAGCACAATTTCAGCCCTAAGTATCTGGCATCACCTTGGACCGTTCCTTAACCTTCAAGAAACACTTGGAATACACAGGCCAAAAACTCAAATCGCGGAACAATATCATGAAGAAATTGGCTGGCACACCATGGGGTGCTGATGCAACTTCACTACGCACGACTGCCCTCATCATGGTTTATCCTGTAGCAGAGTATTGTGCCCTAGTGTGGCACGGTAGTGCTCATACTAAAAAGATCGATGTTTATCTGAATGAAAGTATGAGGGTCATAACAGGTACACTGAGATCCACCCCCAACTCCCTGGTTAAACACTATCAGTATCATATCACCTCCAGACCTAAGACGACAGGAAGCAACAGTACGTGAGTGGAGAAAGGTACATCAACAAAATCACCTACAGGATCTCCCAATTCATGAAGTGCTTAATGATCTTTCTTCCAGTCGTCTTAGGTCAAGGAACCCAATATGGCATAACATACCTGACATTATTTGCACGGAACAATGGCGCCAAAACTGGAAGTCTGCTCCTGTGAGACATCAAGGTATTCTAGATCCTACTATAAGACTTCCGGGATTTAACCTGAAGAGAAATCAGTGGGTAAAGTTAAATCACCTAAGAACAGGTCACGCCAGATGTAACGCCATGCTACATAAATGGGGACTTCATGATTCTCCTGCCTGTGACTGCGGAGCTCCTCTTCAAACCGTAGAGCATATTATTCAATAATGTCCGATGAGGAAGTATGCTGGATCACCTCAAGATGTTATTTCTGCTGCATCTCCCTTTCTGGACTGGCGTCAACAACTGGACATCTCGTTGTGAATGCGAACGCAACCTATGTTCTTGTGATTTATATACTGTACATATGATTTACTTATTTATATATACATTTATTATATTGTAATTCATCTAGTTGCTAGCCACACGATAAATAATAAATAAATATAATAGTGTAGAATTTTGAGCTTATGCCGTGTTTTATTTAATCAAACTCGACTCGATTCGAAAGAAACCATGTCTTTCTTCATCAGGAATAAACGTAAATACGACTAAATTGTTGCTAAGAGAAAGTAACAAAAAACTAATAAAGGATCCCTAAGATGGACGCCATTTTATCCCCATGTTAGGGACAACGAAAATCATACTTTCTGAGGGTTCTGATAATAGGTAGCCAGGACTCACTGAGATTGTAGCCGGTGTCGCGGTTGAAATTATCTGGGTGTTTACGTATTTCAACCGCCTCCTTGATGATTCTGGGACGATATTGCTTTATACGGGCAAGAACATCCACTCCTTGGAACATGACATCATGGTCAGGTGTTAAAGCATGATCAGCAACAGCTGATTTATCAGGTTGAATGAGCCTGATACATCTGTTATGTTCCTTAATGCGAGTACATATCGTTCTCGAAGTCTGCCCGATATAAGCCTTGCCACAAGTACAGGGACCTCTGTAGATACCCACTGCTGCTTTTCGTTGTCCCTAACATGGGGCTACAATGGCGTCAAACTTAAGGCACCTTTTTTAGTTTCTTTATTGCTTTCACTTAGCAACAATTTAGTCGTATTTCCATTTATTCCTGATAAAGACAAACATGGTTTCTTTCGAAACTCGTCGAGTTTGATTAAATAAAACATGACATAAGCCCAAAATTCTACATTATCGATAGTGTCACGGGCCGTGAACGTCTAAATGATAAATATCATATTCTTTATGCTTATTGAATAACAAAAGAACTAACTTAGTGCCATGTTTTCACGTTTTTTCAATCTCGATATTAAGCCTCAAAACTTAAAAACCCTTCGTTTTGTATTTTTTATTTCCTTTATACTGAAAATTTGCTTGTAAGTATGTGTCTGAATTAATAGCATATACTTTATGCTGATTGAATAACAAAAGAACTAACTTAGTGCCATGTTTTCGCGTTTTTTCGATCTCGATATTAAGCCTCCAAAGTTAAAAACCCTTCGTTTCAGGTATCGTCCCCTTAAAAAGCCGCGGAAGGTTGGCGCTGCAACCTAGTGGTGAATTAATATACAGTATATCCAGTACGCATCTGAGTGTTGAATGGGCAGGGAGTTTAAAGCAGCCAGGAGGGATGCGATCCAGCTGGCAGTGAAAATGCCGCGGCGATCACAGTGGGTTGATGCTGCAACCAATCTTGTGCTAAATGGACAGGCAGTTTAAAGCAGCTTGGAGGGATGTGATCTAGCTGGCAGTGGGTGTAGCATGGCCTCTCACTGAGATAGATACAAACTTGGAGGCCCCGTCTTGAGCTAGTGTTGCCATGGAGATAGCCGGCCTTGCCATTATTTTATCAGTATATTTTCTGACTTTATTTGCCTTTGCTCGAGTGCAAAAGGGCCGAAATCAGAAGAATGAGAATGACTATCGAAAATTCATCTAGCCAGTGGTTCCTTCTGGGTCCTAAACTATGTCTATGCAAAATATCGTTGAGATTGGTGGAACGGTGTAGATTTGTATACGGAACCAATCCACATACATACATACATACATACATACATACATACAGACTTTCACTTTTATATATTAGATTTTCTCCATTTTATAGTGCATTTTTCAAATTTTTAGGACATTTGTTACAGTCATTTTTGAGCATTTTAAGTTCATCTTTTAAACTTTTTGACGGCATCAACATCCGGGCCCTATTTATAACTATTCTACAATATGAGCTGAAATAATTTTGGTTTCCATGCTTCTGCATACTTTAATTTAATTTCATTGTTTTGTTGGGACGAAAACCAAGGTACTTACATTGTAGGTTCGCATTCTTATTATCATACTATCCACCAGTTTATACGTGTGCAATCACTAACATCAACTGTAAATTAAGGAGCTGAAGATACTTCTTTTTTAAGAATAAATATCAATACTAATGATTATAATAATAACAAATAAAAACCCTAATGACCTGAATGAGGTACATATTTTAGGTGTACAGGTATATGTAATACACACCTTAAAAAAGAAAAGTAGGACATTTCTTAATAACTTGGGAGATATAAGGGTAACCATGATGCTCGGTAAACAATTTTGCAAATATTGAAAATTTTCTAAAAAAACACTTATGATAAGAACTAGCAGAAGTACCCGCTCTTCGAACGGTCTTCGGCATTAATAACCAGACGTTATCAATTGAGCTACTGTTGCAACTTGCAATGGTTAGGGGCTTGTCATTCCTTCATAAGTTTATCAGAACGAAGTTAGTCTTCTAGGAATATCACACACACTGTTAATTTAAGGGCCTTAACATTTTGTTTTCGGAGACCCTTTATAGACTCCCTAGTTTTGTGTCACATATTGAGAAGCGCAACATATGCTTTGGTCCTCTTTCTAGGATAATTTTTATTTTTGGCCTATTTTAGCATGTATTTCGAAAAGTATTTCCCTATACCCACCCTTCTATGAGACGTACGGTGCAGAGTTTTAAAAATGATTGGTTAATTGACTCATGGTTACATTACCTAATTTTACGATGCTCCAAGCACCCGAACACGACTTATAAGCGTACATAAACATAAAGATATAAGTCCCCATCCCCAGGAAAACTGTTACATGAAGATTATTGTGCACGTGTAGTATTCAAACTTCAATCGCATGATTAGGACAAAAGAAGTAAAAACAAGATTTTAAAATTTCGCACAGCTGCCATCGTGTGGTTATGGAAACAATTGAAAAATAGTAGATGCCAGTGGATTAACATTTGTATACGGATTTACTGTACCATGTGTCACTGGACTCGGATAGTTAAATTGCGAGAAACGACCATGTGAATATTTATACTTCGCGTCGCCGCCATGTTGGATTTGTGATCACCAGGTTATTAAAAGTCCTATAGGTGAACTTATGTTCATAGCCCCTATGAACATTAAAAAATTCAGTTTGATTGCTGTAATAGAATGGTCGATATTGAGATCCATCTAAATATTTCGGATGGTCACCATGTTGGATTGTTATATGTATAGGCCATAGAGTCATGTACCATTAAATGAAAAATTATTGCGTAGGTTCTTTATTCAAACTTTCACTTCGATCGCATGATTACGACACAAGAAATAAAAACTTAATTTTAAAATTCGCACAGCCGCCATCTTTAGGTTGTGTAAACAAATGAACTAAATTAGATACCAGTGCATTACAATGTGTATAAGTATTTCCTGTACCAAGTTTCATTGCGTTTGGATAATTAAATCGGGAGAAAGGTCTATTTAAAATTTTCAAATTAGCTTGGCCTCCATATTCGTTTTGATGTTAACTGGTTTTTGAAAGTCTTATAGATGAACTTCCAGTAGTGCCCTTAATCTCCGTAAAACATTTCATGGTGATACCGCTGATAGTTTCAGAGATATACATTGCCGGTGAAATAGTTCACACAGCCGCCATCTTGAGGTTATGTAAACAATTGAACGAAGTTAGATGTCGGTGCATTACAATGTGTATAAACATATACTGTACCAAGCTTTATTGCGTTTGGTTGGTTAAATCACGAGAAACGTCAATTTAAAAGTCACAACTTCGCTTGGCCGCCATGTGAGTTTTGTAGTTACCAGGTTTTCAAACGTCACATTGTTGAACTTTTAGTAGTTCCCTTTATCACCGTAAAATATTCCAGGGTGATATCGGTAATAGTTTCGGAGATATTGAATCCTGGTGAAATATTTCGCACGGCCGTCATGTTGGATTGATCAGACGTAACAAAATTTGAAGGGCACGTTCGGGGTCGTCCGGAATAGTGCTATGAACCTACCGAGTTTAATTGAAATCGGTACAACCGTTTAGAAGTTTTTAGGGGGAGATACACACCATCACACACGCACACACAGACAGACACGCGGTCTAAAGGTGATCTCATAAGCCTATTTTTTATAAATGAAAATAGGCTAAACATGGATGATTTGCGTTTGTCTCCACATTATTCAACTGCCGTGAAGAGGAGACCATGGTCCATCTCCTCATCTGCAAGCTGTGCTTAACAACCTGCTCTCTCGAGGACTTGATGCAAGCCATCAATGAGGCCTGTGATCTGGCTGGATATTGATCACATTGCATTTAAATATTGTATACATTTGTAGAACCTATGAAAGTAGCCACTTTAGAAACAAATGTATGTACAGTACTTATCAAAAGTTTAAGACCACCCTGTTGTTGATATTTTTTTTTTAGAACAAAATGAATGGGTATTTTGTTTATAAAAACACTTTCATCACATTATGTTTTACCCTTCTACATAATACCGTGCTGTTTTTGTAAAATTATTAAACTTAAGGGCTCATTTATTAACATTTTCCGAAACGATGTAGAGGAGCTAAATATTTCGAAATCACGTTGCACATAATATCGAATTTTCATTCCATTGCACATGCTAAAGTGCATTTGTTGTACATATTACGGTACAAGGTAATACTTATGACCATTTATTACACATCTTTAAGTTTTCTAGGTCCTTAACAAACAAAAATGACAACAAATAGTAATAAAGGAAAAAAAGGAAGGAAAAAGAAAAGAGCATTTTGAAGTCATGGTAATCAAATAAAATTTCACTATTATCACACACTGATTGTGTCTTAGTAGTCAATAGGACGTCCTTTATGTTTCTGGCATATTGTTTTCATTTTTTCGTAGGCTCTTGATTAATTTTTTACATTTCCGGGTCGTAATGTCTTTCTTCTCGCACAATTCGTGGACATTTTTGGGTTTACGAGCAGCTACGTGCTGGCCTATGATGTTCCAACGGTTTTCGATCGGATTCAAATCCGGACTTCTAGGGGGCCAATCCAACAATGCGATATTGTTCCTGTCAAACCTCTCCATTGTTGAAGCAGATTTATGGCAAGGTGTGTTATCCTGCGGGTAAGCTAACGCCCATTGTGAAGCTTGTGGGCCGATTGCAGCACGTTTTATTGCATAGTTTCAATGTATCGTTGTGAATCCATCTTGTGAAAACATCTTAAAATCCCAGTTCCTGCAGCGGATATGCACCCCCAAATCATCACAGATTACTCTATGCATCTTTCCGCATTTTCCCATACCAATTATTTGCCATTTCAATCCTTCTGACATAACTTTTTTCCTCATTTTCAAAGTTCATGTTACACTAACCTCTACTCTTGGCAACTGTCTCGAGATAAAGGCTTCACATTCACATAAATTACCCCATCTGCCGGGCTAGGTGTATTCCATCTGTTGAGGAAAAGATGAACTATCATCCTGTGTTAGTGACGTGTAGATTGCTCAAACAGCTTTCTCGCTTTGCACGTCTAAACGAGTAGTACAAGTTACTCGTTTATTTCGGTTTTATAAACAATTAAGAAAAAATTATAAAACGATAAGAAAATTTTTGGGAATTAATTTTTTGATGTCGTTATGATCCTAAACTTCTCACAATACAAGAAAAAAATTATACGAGCCTTACGGTAGGCGCATATGATGTGTAACATGTGACATGTTATCCTACTATGTGTGTCCTGGGAGCGCAAATCCCTTGTTAACCGTGAACTCTGTTGGTCATATAAATAACTACTTGTAAAACTCCAGTGCCAAATCCTGACCGTATTAAATCATAATTTTTATTTGCTAAGACGTTGTTGCACATATTGTGGATTTTTCAATGGAAAATTAAAAGTGTATATTGTAATATTATGGCGTAGAAGTGGCTTTAAAAAGCTGAGCCGTCTCGGTTGCAAACAAGATGGCAGCTGATCTCTCGTTCTGAACTATATTTCACTAATTTGAGTAAGTTGCAAGCAATATAGCCTACATATATAAAAATAAAAGGAGCTTTGTATTAAATGAACTTTGCTTGAAATATACTCCAGTGAATAAATCGTTTAGTCAAAATCATTATTGGCTAAGACGTTGTATCCTAATCGATTGATAACATTCATTTTGGGAGGACATAATTAGGTCTGCGGTTACAGCGTTAGTCTCTCAACTGGCCGGCTGGAGTTCTATTCCTGAGAGAGTTGTATTTTTTGCTTGATTTTTTATATTGATTGTTTTTTGAGTACTGAGGCGTTATAAAATTGAGCGTTACATTGTGCATTCTGCAATGGAAAATATATATTTAATTAAAACAAAGTTATCCAATGGATCTGCAGTAGTGACATCTACTTTCAACTAATTGTACTACGTCATGCGCAGAGCGCAGCTCGCATCCAGTCTGCCGTTGCGGAAGCAATCCACTGCCTACTTAATGCGAGCTGCGCTTTACCCCGGCCAGTTAGTGAACCCATGCCAGCGACGTTATTGAAAAAGGCCTCTTTTTTGCCGATAAAGCGCACTGCCAAGTTGACGCTATTAAAAATTACATGTTTAAAAGGTATATTAAATGTGTTTCTCCCAGTGATACGTTTAGACCAACGAAGTTTCAATTATTGTTAGTAGACGGTGTTAGTATACTGAATTCCTATGGTGTTTGGAGTGTTTGTTGATGCGATATAGATTCCACATAGCCACATGGCCGGCAGTACATCGAGTGTTTACATTAAATAAGAATACAGCAAAAGTATGAAGATTTAATAAATCGTAATTGTTTTCAGCAAATATGATATAATAAATATTTTCACACCAAAGAACGACAAGTTGAAGATGATTTATTGTTGGAATATCTTAAAAGGGGTCTCCAAACCTTCAACTAAACTGTATGCGATATACATTCCCCATAGCCACATGGCCTACACTACGTCGTAGTACCGATCTCCGCCACCACGCGCGCTCATTGTTTCCATGCCATGCACTTCCGTCCCATCCTTTTCCGTCCCATCCACTTCCGTCCCTTTTCCAAAATCACTCCCACAAAAATGTCCACCTACGGAGTGCCACAATAATATCCAGTTACCGAGTGGAAAGATGTTACACATCAAAAATCGATACTAAGATACACGAGCCCGTTTATGGTACACAAATTATTCCATATTTAAAGACATGGACATTTTTCAATATCTGTACTGTAAATAAAATTCCTTAACTAGTATACTGAAAGACATACCCGAATGTTCACTATCTCTACTGACGCCTCATAAACTACGTAATTAAGAAATTAATTATGAAAAGGTTTCCGATAAAATTATAAGATTAGGAAATAATTATATCAAATAGGCTAGAGGTCTTAAACTTTTGTTAAGTACTGTATACTTTTAGTATCAACTACTGGATTGTTTTCTGTGTATAATTAGCATATGTTATCTGGCACGATTAAATTAAAGCTTAGCTTTTGTCTGGAGAAGAAGTGCGAAAGACGGCTTCGGTGACGTAGTTGGTAGCATGCTGAGCTTCTATGCCCAAAGTCGCGGCTTCAAACCTGGCCGAAGTCGTCGCATTTTTAACAGCGTTAAAAATTCATCAGTATGCCTTCCTCCTAAGGAAATATAAAGCCGACGGTCCCATGTCATAGATTTATGGCATGAAGCAGAACCTTCCAATAACTACACTTGTGTGAAGCCAAAATATGTAGGTTCGAATTGATAACGCTCTATTAGTTCCATTTGGAAGTAGCATTTGGAAGCAAAAGTAGGAACTACTTGAAATTACCGTCTGCAGTCCTTAATTGAATCCAAACAGATAACACACACTGATACAGCCATCACAATTAACACCGGTTATCAGACAGATTCTACATACACCCAAAGTGCACGGGGCTACATGACCGCGTTGTCGCAGCCCCTAAACTGAGGAACCAACCAACCAAGAAGTGCGAAACCACTTCTAGGATGGCTGAGTTGGGAATCGAACCCGCCTGTTCTGAGTTTTGGCTCTCGATGTTCGGTGAACCAACTGTTCCAGCCCTGAGACCAAAATTTAATTTCCTGACAGAGCTGAGAATCAAGCCTTGACCTCTTGGGTGAAAACCAAGAATGCTAGCCGGTACGCCAAGAGGTGGTCACATCTGACATTTGTGATTTACTGTAGTAACTACACAATATACTGGTATATTGGCTTTCACAGCCAGCGAATAAAAACTCAGCAATTTCTCTAGGTTTGTGCCGTGTCTTGCGTAGGGTTTCGCCTAGGTCTTGGGGTCCCCGCCCGGACCCCCAGAGGAGTAGCGAACTGCGCGCTACCTCCCATTTTATGAAGCGCACCTACGCCTCTTTACTGTGAGAACTAAAATCTCAAGCAGCCTTTCACCTCCCTTTAAAGGCTTCCTAAAAGATGGTATATTGGCTTTCACAGCCAGCGGTGTCTGGGCGGGGACACGAAGAGCCCGCTGATGAGCCACCTTGGTGTCCTAGTCGAAATCCCGCACAGGACACAGCACAAACCTACAAAAATTGCTGAGTTTAATTCGCTGGCTGTGAATGACAATATACCATATTTTTGGAAGGTGAAAGGCTACTTGAGCTTTTAGTTCTCGCAGTAAAGAGGCACAGGTACGCTTCATAAAAAGGGGAGGTAGCGCGCAGTTCGCTACTCCTGTGGGGCTCCGGTCGGGGACACCAAGAGCCCGCCGATCAGCCAGCTTGGTGTCCTAGGAGAAACCTTACACAATACACGGCACAAACCTAGAGAAATTGCTGAGTTTTAACACAATATACAGTTCGATCTTCATAGAACAGGAAAGGTGTAAAATGATATTATGTAATGTAATTGCCTTGTCAAAAGTGATTTAAAAATTTTTGAGTAACTTCCCAGCGATCGCAGTGGCCGAGAGCGCTAATGTGCCTCACCGGTATCAGGAGAGCGTGGGTTCGAACCCCATCTACACAGTGGGAATTGTTTTCAGTAGTTTTCTATATTCATCCCCAGGCAAATGCTGGGTCGGTTCCTTTAAACCGGTCCACTTATTTATTTATCTATTTATCGTATGGCTTCTAGTGCCGGGAGTGTCCGAGGACATATTCGGCTCGCCTGAGTCTGTAGCTGCTTCCAGCGGACACCCTTAGGGTGAGCTACAAGTTCCGTTCAATTTCGAGTAGTTCTAACTTTCGCTACCAGATATCATTGATACCCTACCTAGTGGTGAACGTTGGAACTTTGATAGAGCGTTCCGATGATATATAACCTAACAATTTAGCTTCACACATGTTTAGTCTGTGGAAGGATCTTTACATGCCATAAATCTATGACATGAGACCGCCGGCTTTACTTCTCTTCCGAAGGAAGGCATACTGAAGGATTTTTAACGCTCCTAAAAAATTCGACGACTTTGACCAGGTTTGAACCCGCTATCTTGGGCACAGCAGTTCAGCATGCTACCAACTACGCCACCGAAGCCATGATCGCCTTCCACTCCTTTCCCTGATGCTTAGATCCCAATTAGCGGCCGCCTCGGCCTGTCACAATCCTCACTTGAGTCGGTAGGAGGTGAAAAGCATTAAGTCAAAATTGGTAATTCCTTAACAATTAGTATTCGGAAGCATTGTCCCAAGGGCCTTGGAACGGCATAAGAAGGAATTAAATCAGCCTACTGTTTAAGCCAGAAACCATCGTGTCGTACCATTTGTTCCACGTGCTTTTTCGACCAGGTGCCATTTCATCCAAATTCCACGAACAGAGGCCGGTGGTTAACTCTCTACCGGCCAACTACTGTCGACCAAAATATTACATGCACTCGAGTTTGAAGGTTGTTTGTGAAGTAACCAATATACCTACATAAAATCCAATAACATCACTTTCATCGTTGTTTTTTACGTTAGTTCATGTGGGTTTGGAATTTTTGACTTATATTTTAATATTTTTTTATCGCAGTTGGAACACAAAAAGTGCCCGTTTTTAAGCGTGTTTCAACCATACGTCATATTTAAGAATTATTATCTCAAAAAGCCGTCATTACATCGAATCCAAAGTTTAACACAATATACATTGGAATTTTGTGGTGTTTGAAGCCATATTTTCAGTGTTTCCTTAGTAAACAAGAGTTTAGTGCTTTTCAGTCGGTCAACACGAATGTACCCAAAAGAGATGGGTTATGCCCTAATCCTGAAATAAATTACATGAGATTAATAAAACACTAGGATGACCAGTTTCGATCGTCAAGCGATCATCATCAGATCCATTACACTTAGGCTACAAAATCTATGTTTGAAATACAGGTGAAAATATTTACAATATGTACAATTGGTACTGCAACTGTCAGTGTATGCTAAATGCAGTATATATGTTAGGTGAAATGCTAAATGGTGATAGCTATCCGTAGATTGTACTTTAGAGAGATTATATGGTTGTAAACTATGGTTAAACTATAAAATTTTAGGCTAACTACTTATCTGATTGTCTTCCGTACAACAGCTGCTCGCAGTTTTCGTGCTCACTGGAACTCACTGTGCGATAGACTGCGGTGGTTATCTTAACGACTGGTTTTTCCCTGCTTTCTCCCCCCTGCTCCTACGTGCTGTGGGGAGTGATAGCGATGTGTTTATGTGAGGTGTTGCCAACCTAGATAAGATGTATGTTATTGAATGAGGTGGGTCTACAATTATTAAAGACCGTGGATTAGCCCTCGCCACGCGTGGAGCATAACCCATTCGAACTAAGCGTTGACGGTCTTATGAGGACGTCCTGGCACCTTTAATACTGCCGCGAATATGGGCCTTGGTTTATTGCAGAAGAAAAGTACATCGTACACCTGATCCAGATAACATTTACCTATTAATAACCCCCTAATTTCCCCCCTTTTTTATCTAGCTTGGCTGTGTCGCTAAATTGTGTTTTGTTTCCGACAGGGTGTGTTTTTTAGTAGCGTGAAGAGGGGTGAGCTCTCCATGAACGTGTGTTCATTTAGATTGTTGGGATTGTTTCGTTTGGCTAGGTGTATCTCGATTGCTTCCTTTATGTCAAGAGCTCTGCCTTTCGATTCGTGATGGATTATTTTAAGGTCCGACTCTATGTTGGTAAAGCTGTGCCCTGCGTCACACATATGTTCGTACACGGCTGAATGTGTTCCGTATCTTATCTCATTCCTATGTTCATTATAACGTGTGTCTACTCGCCTTCCACTCTGCCCGATGTAATTAGCTTGACAATCGGTGTCTTGGCACGTTATAGAATATACCCCTGACCTTGAATACGGGTCACGTTTATTTAGATTACTATTTAGGAGGTGCCTAGCGGTTGTGTTTTTCGTCGTGAAAGCTATCTTTATGCCTTGCTTTTTGAATAGGTTAGTGATTTTATATGTATTCGCATTCACATAGTTGAAACGCGCAAATTTTTCTCATTACTGTCCGGTTTGGGAATCGTTTTATCTTTATTTTTATGTTTGGCTATAATTTGATTTATTTTGCTTGGCGAGAAGTTGTTTTCCTTTGCTATTTGCATAATAGTTCTTATTTCCTTATTATAGTTGTCTTTTGACATGGGTATGTTTAAAGCTCTGTGCACCATTGAATTGAAACCCGCTAGTTTGTCCTTCGACGTAACTAACATGTACACCAATATTCCGATTATTGAAGCAATCAACACTATCGAAAACAACTTAAAATCCAACAATTCGGTAAAAGAAATTGAAGAGATTGTGAGATTACTGAGGGTCGTTCTCACCCAAAACGTGTTTCAATTCGACAATAAAGTATACACACAGAGAGAAGGCCTAGCAATGGGATCGCCACTAAGTGGGTTAATCGCTGATATCTTCATCAATGCACTAGAAAATGCGTTCTTAGAAAAGACTTCAACAAAGGGAATAGTAATATGGAAAAGATACGTAGATGATGTAATTAGCATCTACGATACTGAACTAACAAGCGAAGAAACAATTCTCCAATCCATTAATAGCCTTCACCACTCGATCAAATTCACTAAGGAATCCGAAATAGACCGGAAAATAAATTATCTCGATATAACTATTGAACGTAAAGACAACGACCTATCATATTCCATATTCCGGAAAGCAACACAAACCTCGCATGCAATCGACAATCAGTCTTATCACCCCAGTACGCACAAACTAGCGGGTTTCAATTCAATGGTGCACATAGCTTTAAACATACCCATGTCAAAAGACAACTATAATAAGGAAATAAGAACTATTATGCAAATAGCAAAGGAAAACAACTTCTCGCCAAGCAAAATAAATCAAATTATAGCCAAACATAAAAATAAAGATAAAACGATTCCCAAACCGGACAGTAATGAGAAAAAAATTGCGCGTTTCAACTATGTGAATGCGAATACATATAAAATCACTAACCTATTCAAAAAGCAAGGCATAAAGATAGCTTTCACGACGAAAAACACAACCGCTAGGCACCTCCTAAATAGTAATCTAAATAAACGTGACCCGTATTCAAGGTCAGGGGTATATTCTATAACGTGCCAAGACACCGATTGTCAAGCTAATTACATCGGGCAGAGTGGAAGGCGAGTAGACACACGTTTTAATGAACATAGGAATGCGATAAGATACGGAACACATTCAGCCGTGTGCGAACATATGTGTGACGCAGGGCACAGCTTTACCAACATAGAGTCGGACCTTAAAATAATCCATCACGAATCGAAAGGCAGAGCTCTTGACATAAAGGAAGCAATCGAGATACACCTAGCCAAACGAAACAATCCCAACAATCTAAATGAACACACGTTCATGGAGAGCTCACCCCTCTTCACGCTACTAAAAAACACCCTGTCGGAAACAAAACACAATTTAGCGACACAGCCAAGCTAGATAAAAAAGGGGGGAAATTAGGGGGTTATTAATAGGTAAATGTTATCTGGATCAGGTGTACGATGTACTTTTCTTCTGCAATAAACCAAGGCCCATATTCGCGGCAGTATTAAAGGTGCCGGGACGTCCTCATAAGACCGTCAACGCTTAGTTCGAATGGGTTATGCTCCACGCGTGGCGAGGGCTAATCCACGGTCTTTAATAATTGTAGACCCACCTCATTCAATAACATACATCTTATCTAGGTTGGCAACACCTCACATAAACACATCGCTATCACTCCCCACAGCACGTAGGAGCAGGGGGGAGAAAGCAGGGAAAAACCAGTCGTTAAGATAACCACCGCAGTCTACCGCACAGTGAGTTCCAGTGAGCACGAAAACTGCGAGTAGCTGTTGTACGGAAGACAATCAGATAAGTAGTTAGCCTAAAATTTTATAGTTTAACCATAGTTTACAACCATATAATCTCTCTAAAGTACAATCTACGGATAGCTATCACCATTTAGCATTTCACCTAACATATATACTGCATTTAGCATACACTGACAGTTGCAGTACCAATTGTACATATTGTAAATATTTTCACCTGTATTTCAAACATAGATTTTGTAGCCTAAGTGTAATGGATCTGATGATGATCGCTTGACGATCGAAACTGGTCATCCTAGTGTTTTATTAATCTCATGTAATTTATTTCAGGATTAGGGCATAACCCATCTCTTTTGGGTACATTCGTGTTGACCGACTGAAAAGCACCAAACTCTTGTATACATTGGAATGTTGTACAACTAGTTTATTAATTTCAAATTTTAATGTGTCCAAGAAACAAAGTTGTTAACAATTTTGTAAGGTAACTCTTAAATGTGACGCATGTTTGAAACACGCTTAAAAATGGGCACTTTTTGTGTTCCAACTGCGATAAAAAATATTAAAATATAAATCAAAAATTCCATACCTACACGACCTAACGTAAAATAGAACGACGAAAATGATGATGTTATTGGATTTTATGTAGATCTGTTGGTTACTTCACAAACAACCTTCAAACTCGAGTGTACATAATATTTTGGTCGACAGTAGTGCTATTTCGTCCAAATGCCTAAGATTGACAGTTTGACAGGTCTACAATAACTGATTCCTTTCATTGCGTTTCTTGTTAGAAATAAGTAATTTTTTCATGTTTGTAATAATGGACGTCACTCGCTCCGCTCGTTTGCTACCAGTCAACTATATTTTTCAATGAAATGCTTATAATGCAAACAACATAGTGAGAATAAAAACAAATATTTTCACAAATCAGGTGATTGTGAAAATTTATCCAAAGTTGCATTACTAAAACATCTTTTTTTTAAATATCGTATCATAAAGCAGGAATATTTGTTTATTCATTAAAATTACATGGGGACTTTGAAGGGCTTTAGGGAGGGAGCCCTAAGGGAATTTAGGGAAATCATGTCCTTTCGAAACATCTAGGGAATGTTGACACCTCAATCATCAAAATCGGACTTGTAATAAGAAAGTAGTTCACTAGACAAAAAGTTCCTAACGGGATTGAATATAAGATAATGTACTCACTATTAACTGTACTGCCTCTACCCTTATCAACATTTCGTCTGGCCGAGATGGCACTCATTAACTTGTGAAATAATTTGTAAGCCCGAACTGGAAGAAATGGCACATTTTTTCAAGGAAATTTGTTGCTGGACGAAATTACACCTGGACGAAATGGCACGGATTCAGAAACCACTGCTACATGTAGTGCGTTCAGAGGAGAAAAGCATTAAGTCAATGACCTTGCAGCGCCATATTCCGTTTTAAATGTAGGCCACACTGTAAGATTCCCACGTGTTACAGTGATGTTCTACATTACATTTGTATAGGGCATAGGTGGTTTTTATGTTACAAATCCTTTTTAAAGGAAACTTTCATGTGAAATATTCATTCTGGGTGGCTTTATGCCACACTAAACTGACTACGGAGCTGAAAGGCATTAAGTCACGTTTGCCTAATTGATTTGAACAATATGTTTATTAAATTAAAATTGACTATCCGCTATCAAATAAAACCTGAATAGTTGCTTCACAACACAGATGACTAATATAGTGCGTTTGTTAAGTTCTGTTCTTACAATGACGTTCTATCTGTCTCCTGAAAAGTAGTGATAACTGACTTAATGATTTTCAGCTCGGCCGATTCAATATTGTATCTGCTGGCAAAGTGTGTATAGCTCCAAGACTTTGTCCTTGTGGAGGAAGAGGAATGATCCCTGACAGAGCCCGATGGTGAAGTCTAGCTTTGAGGATACGCGATTAAAAAAGAAACAATTCCCAATTAATTCGGGTTGTCAATGAACACTAAGCATATTAAAATAAGAACATAAATATTCTAACACGTGTTCATTGTTGTAAACCGATACAATTACACGAAGAAGATGTGTATTGGTTAAAAACAATTGGGAAAAATCAGACCATGAATAACATAACAGTTCTTTATAAAACGAGTGGGGCACAATCTTTGAGTGGCACACGCAGTAGGGGATAGGTTTATATTACAATTTATCTACAACTAACTTATTGCGATGAATCTTAAATGTACGTACAATTTCACCACTCCGCTAATGCATTACAGTAATGAAATATTTAGAATGCATGTTTTATAAAAGTCAAGTAAACTGAAATAATATCCAACAACACTTAGACTAGGTTACATATTTCCATAACTTTGATTCCCGTCTTAACAATGCATTTCCATGTATAGCCGACATAGGCGTTGTCCTGCCATCTATACGGCAGGCTTGGAACCATGGAGCATTTGCACGCTAGCCCGCTCTGGTTCATACGGATGCACTACGGTGGACGTCTAGTTAAGCTTCCTTCCGCTAGATGTCACGTGAGCCTCAGCGCATATAAACGTGAAATCTGTATTGAATCCAGTCCTGGACGTCCTGGCGTCTAGAATGTTTATTTGGCATTCAGATCCATTCTCGCATATCAAATCTATATTCCTATTAATAATAATTTGTCTCGTGCTGGGCGTTGCTAGAACGTAGCCTACAGGTGTGTAGAATGGATGGCCTGATAAGTTCTGAAACTGAGGGGATTCAGGATCTTGGCCATGAACATTTCCTGAAACGTCATGTGCATGCAAAATATTTTTTTAAAAGTTAATTCAAAATGTGTAAAACTTGGTTATTGACTGGACCAAAAGATTATAACGGAATCAAACCGTGAGAAGAAGAACTTTTGAAATGCAACATTAAATAATCGACCGTGGTGGCCGATAGCGCTAACGTGCTACCTCGTTCCTCAATGGTATCAGGAGAGCGTGAGTTTCGAATTCCATCTCAGCCATCCTAAAAATTGATTTCTGTGGTTTCTCATTTTCACTCCCAGACAAATGCCAGGACGATTCCTTTCAAGAGGTCTGCGGCAGACTTCCTTTCAAGATCATTTCATTCAGGGGTGTATATAAGGGCGGGGGGGCAGGGTCCGTGCCCCCCCCCCCCCACGAAATTTTTGTCACATATATTATTTGTTTATGAATTAAAACATTAAAAACACCAAAATAATCATGTACTATTGTTACTAAGTGACGTATGGCAACGTTGCAAAGCAAGGCGAAGGTAGAGCGATGTAAACAGTGTGGCAATCAGTTTTCTCTGATCTTATGTGTAACAACATAACCTGTTATTACTCTCCAGTGCCTTCGCTCTTATGAAGGAACCAAGAACAGCAACAAGTGCCCTTGAAGCGTGTGACAAAAGTTTTTTCCCTAACTTTTATACCCTTATCAAACTCTTGGCAAATTCACCTCTCTCTGTAGCTACTGGTACTGTCGAATGGAGTTTGAGTTGGTTGAAAACATACTTACGAAATTCTACTTCTGAAAACAGACTCAACGGTCTAGTATTGTCATCTATTCGCAGAGACAATCATCTCAGTGACGCTGAAGTTATGAACCGATTTGGCAATGCTTCAAGAATCCTTGACTTTATATTATAGTGTGAGTTGTAAATCAAAACAGTGACATTAATTATTTCCATGTAAATACTATCAAGTGATAAGATAATTGTATAAATAAAACAAGATGTTCAGTAAAGAACATATAGCCTCCTTTTCCATAAGTGCATGGGTATTGTTATAACTCTTTGTCCTTTCAAGGAGTATAATTGAATGTTGGTTGTAGTAGCTTGTTGAAATACAACGTGATATAGGGATATTAAACATGAATATGAGGTGCCCTTTGCTAGTGCTACCTCTGTACCAAATTTCGTTCCATTCGGTATCGCCGTGTTTGAATTAATAGAGGGAATCGATTTGCACACATACTTGGCCACCATCTGCAAACTATTGGGCGAATGACATATTAGATTGGTCAAAGGATGCTCCCTCCATAAAGGTATGTTGTTACAAAACTTTGGAATGGTAAGTTGGAGGAAACAAACGTTTAAATAAATGTTGCAGACAATTTTGAGAGGAACAAATTTCTGATTCACTCTTTTGTGAGAAAACGATTTTTTCTAGGACAAAAGTGAAAAAACACTCTTTTGGAAACTTGGGCGCCACCTAGCTTCTGCATTTCAAAACGTATGACATAACCTCAATGGGATGAATTGTAGGTTACAATGTCCTCTACATTTTTTGTTTCAAAAACTTTTCTTTAAAATACGTCCATTCAGAGAAAAACGCTTTTCAATGTTTTTTGAGTGTTCCGACAAAATGATCGTGCAAATTATTCTAAAATTTAGAGTTAAGATTTTTTGTGCTTTTCTAACGATATACAAAAAGCCAACCATAGCACACTTTTTGGAACAAAACCATTCCAGCTTTACTGTACTAGGTGCCGCATCAACAGGCTGAGGACTGGACATGAAATGAAAATCCACAGCCTGCTTCCAGTCTCCGACCGGGTCGGGAATGGAATGAATGAAGCCCCTATCTAGCGGCGAGGATATGAACTGTGCCGGTTGCCGAGGCATGACGCACTCCTCTGGGACAATGATTAAATGAATGATAGATGAAATGAAATGATAGTGGAGAGTGTTGCTGGAATGAAATTTTGACAGGGAAAACCGGAGTACCCGGAGAAAAACCTGCCTGCCTCCGTTCTGTCCAGCACAGATCTCACATGGAGTGACCGTGATTTGAACCACGGACTCAGCGGTGAGAGGCCGGCGGGCTGCCGCCTAAGCCACGGAGGCTCTGAGGACGGGACATGTTTGCTGCAATTATTTCAGGTACAAGTGGGGCAGGATCAGCTCACCAATGTGTGAGTGTAACCTGGAAGAACAGACGATCGAACATCTGGTCCAACGCTGTCCTCTTTATTCGTACCCTGGCATTCCTCACGATTTGTTCGCTCTCACCCGATTTAACCGAATGGTTGAGATGGATGGACTTTAAAGTTTTAATATTACCTAGTTATGTATAAATTGTATAAATTACCGTACGTTTAAATAAATAAGTCATTATTTGTTTATTTATTTATTATTTATTTATTTATTTATTTATTTATCGTATGTCGAATACATGAGTTACAGATTAATATTTACATTATTTACATAGTTAATCGCTTGTGGCGTCCCCAGGAAAAATTCACTTCTATCTCCGTTCAAACGACTCAGTGGGTATTCTTGGGTGATGTGTTTCACAGTTTGCCTCTCCGCACCGCAGTCACAACAAGATTATGACTTTTCCTTCCATTTGTATAGCAGTTCTGCACACACACCTTGGGTAGTTCGGATCCGGTTTAGCTTAAACTATACTTTCCGAGGTTGTTCAAAGCCAGGTACCTTCTGTGTGATGCATGGCATTTCCAAAGACTCTGCTGGGGCGAATTGTCTCCATTCATTAGACCATTTCTCAAGGTTGGAATTACACATTACAAGATTCTCCGCCGTGCAGATGGGTGGATATCTTGACTTCTGTCTATCTATATGTAGGTGGTGGATATCCTCATGAATGGGCAGTCTTTGATTAATCTGGATCTTCTTGTATTCATTCATCAAAGCATTGCATCTGCGAAGGTGGGTTGGGGAATATGGCTTAATACAGGCAGCCACTGAATAGGAGTTGATCTGATCGTGACTGTGATCATTCTCATTGTGTCATTTAATTTAACATCTATTCTCTTCACTTGAGGGATGTTTATCCAGACAGGGGCACACTATCCTGCAGTAGAGTAAACCAGGCCAAGAGCTGAGCAACGTAAAGTAGTTGCACTTACAGCCTGGAGAAGATCTGCCCTAATCTTCACCATAAAGAGAGAACGCGAACTAGGCGTAAGCCTGACCAAAATAACTACTGTGAAAGAGCTATGCAACTGAAGTGATATGGGGTAGAGGGTTTAGGTACTTGGATTAGGTATTGTACCCATGTGAGTAATCTCGATGGTAAATATGCAGCTGCCTCCAGCTAGCTTCAGGTCTCAGGCGCGTGCCGTTCCCCCAAATGAGCAGTGCATAATTTGGATTTGAGGCTATAAGGTAACAACTCTACAATAAGAAGGCACAACTCTATTCTAAAACTTTAATTCAGTAAATGAAAATCATGGCTTCAAACACAAAAACAATCCCAAAACCAATAAAACAAAGCAACAAAAATTTACTTCCACAATCCACAAATAAACAAAAATGAAATCATAATAAAATCATATTAAACCATAAAGCTGTACCCTTATGTGAACTTCATAAAGATATTCTAGTGCGCTGATGCACCTACGACTTCAATACAAACTGTACATTAACATAACAGTCATACAATGTGACTTCTTTAATATCACAAATTAATTATTCCTTAAACCTCTTGGTTTTAACAATTATGTGTGCCGTGCGTGTTTTGATTTTTCTCTTCTCACCAAACAAATGCTTGCATGCATTTACCTATTCGGACGTTGCACCGCAATCAACGTGCAACTCCATAATTATGTAAGCTACCCCTCCACTTCCTCTATTTATATGGTTCCATTGCATGCTGTATGTGATTCCTACATAAAACGTTACGTTATAGCTGGTGTCGGATGGTACAATAGATTACCTCGCTCTCGTGGCAATTGGCATCTGGTAACTAACTTCAAAACTTGGTTTCAGTGATAGTACAAATACATCATCTAACTATTCGTCAGATAGCTAAAATAATGAACCATCAGGATATTCTATAATTATCCATGTGTTCCTAAACCACATGGCTACATTACTCAACATAACAATCTTTCATCATATGTCATTTACCAGGGTCTAAAATCTGTCCCTTTCAACTCGCCTTGACGGTTCGAGTTTAGACTGCAGACCCTCGGCTAGGGGAGTCCGCACACAATAGAAAGTGGGATGGGTGTTCCACCAATTACCTCGACCCTCCTTAAAGGTTTTGAATGCTTTCCTCTCTAAGCAGTAAAGATTTACAAGACAAATACTGTTGTCTGACCGACACATATATCCCAAAGGATCTTACTTGACTATTATGCAAGCAGGTATTGAATGAGCTTTTTAATTACTCCTACACATAGGATATAACAATAATTACTGGCCTCACACGGGTCCATTCAACATGAAGGTTCGGGGTTCGTAATGCATTAGTCTAACGGGTGACCGATATCTCAAGTAAAATATAGGCGCTCACTACAGCTGTCGCCATGAGTTTCGCTACCACGAGCGGAATAACTCATTAATAAGTTCTCGGGAGACCATAGAGTTTCGAGGTGTCCTCGTTCTCCTCGTCTCTATCACAGGATCCCAACCCGGAACACTTTCATATCCTTCCTCAGAGCTAGGGTACACACTACAACTCTGGCATAAAATTATATCTCCACTTATGCCCATGACATAGGAGATTTCATACGTAGAATAGACCATCTGGCCCCTACTAAATGCTACGACCTCCGACCTATATTATTAAGAGAAATCTAACAATTTACTCTATAAGCTTCTCATATAAGCTGCAAATTCAATTCACTAAAAGCTCTTTCATTACTGGCATCATTACTGAATATATGCAATATTCTGATATAAAACTTCTTTCCTTAATTACTGTAATGTAATCTTACTGTATCATCTTACTGCTTAGATTGATAAGTCTTGCAATTAGCGTAAATCTCTCGCTTATAACATTTATTTGTTTCCTGATGTGTTCATTCATACTTTTAATATTCATTATTATTACCATTAATCTCACTGACATAAATGACCAAAATCATTACTTTATTATTCTTATTAATCTCACTGACATAAATGACCAAAATCATTACTTTATTATTCTTATTAATCTCACTGACATAAATGACCAAAATCATTCTTTATTATTCTTCTCACATAGCTTTACCAAAAATCCGACATAGCTAAACGTCTTAAAATCCGAACAATCGCGTTCGTCACATTTATATAACTGATCGCCATTCTTAATTCATAGTGGGAATAATTACTCCACTTACTGATGCAAATTAACATCTCAACTCTATAAAAATCAACACAATAAAGATTAAACATGGAGGATCTCCCTCCTAACTGATTTTTACTGGCATCTTTACGGAATTCACAACATGCAATGGCCCATATTTCTACATAATCATAACTTGTGGGGTACTTACATTTCTATAGGCGTCTATGGTGGCTCCAACCAATCATATTTCTCCATGTCGCCTGCCATTTGCAGGTTTAACGCGACATATTTATCTTGAAAACACACATTTTATAACACATAATTTTCATCAACAACACGACACGTTGCATAACTCTCAGGAAGCTATTGCTCCCACACATATGAAACACTTATCTAATCACTACTTTAAATGATATTTTACATATGTTGTACACTTAACACACGTCACTTTATACACTTTTCAATGCTGAAATTCCCTAGCAAAGATCGAAATTGCAGGTGTCGACAGCATCTCCCGTGCTTCTATCAACTCCTGATTGAAAGTCTGGTTTACCTGCTTTCGGAATTCACCAACTGTTTTTATATTTATTCTACTCCTACGGTAAGCGTCCTGCGCTGCATAACTATGCTAGCTCTCGTCTTGAGTTTTATCATCTGGTACTCTCACGACATTACCAAGCACGTCATAGAGTTTCATTTAGCGCATACCATCGTAATTACACACATACGATCAGTCAATACTATACACATTGCGCTCAACACTGTCCAATACTTTACACAAATAATTATTTACAATAGTTCTGCCATTAGCCTACACGGTGCTTCGTAACTGAACACGGCATAGTTCGTACTGCTGATCATGCCTATAGCACGACTATTATTCATATAAGCTTATAAAATGCTTCATTTACATATACCAGTCTTTGTTCGGCGTCTATTATGAGTAGAACCGCCATGCGTTCTGCCTTGACGAACTTGCTTCAAAGTGGCTGTACCTGACTGAAGATTCACTTGAAGACTGCTCGTACCTTACTTGAAGACTGCTGTATACTGCTTACATACTGCCTCGTACTGCTGCGTACTTGCTGCATACTGATTGCAACTTACTGCAACTGTGCTGCAACTGGGTAACTTCTAACGTAAACTGAGCGTGAAGACTGCATAAGACTGCAACTTGCTCGACTGTAACTGGGTGCAAACTGCACGTGAACTGCGCGTAGACTGAGCTTCAACTGAGAGAGACTGGGTGTAACTGAGTGTAACTGGGCGTCCCTCCAAGGGTCTACTCCCTTATATCAGATTCTCACTGAAAGTAGAGCGAAATCTTCCCGCGAAATCTTGGCTCCTCTCACAGCGTGAATCTGGTCTCCAAACCATGATCATTGGGTTCCTCTTTCTTCACAGATTCCAAAACTATCTGCGTGCAAAGGAATCGCTCGTCCAATTAATTAATATTAATTCCTTTCTCCATAGCGTGGGACGCTATCTTACGGGTATTCCCCGGCAACATTCTCAAATCTATCCGCGCACAATGGTCGTTTTACAGTCCTTCCGCACTTCGTTAAATATGCCCCAATTTCGCAGGTAAAAGGCTCTAAAATTAGCCTCCTGCCAAAAGATTCATCTGTGAGCAACTCTCATCTCAATTCGTTGCTCCAATCACGAGTAATCAATGATTTTCCTGGGCATCTCTCCTCCCACTCCTCAAATCTATTCTCCGTCGGGGAATAACTGGGTCATTATTCAGGCCTCCCCCTTGCTCCAGACGACAGAATGGGGTCACAGAGATGGACATGGCTCCACTGGGCCCCACCCACAATTCTGGGCTAATTTGTAAAATGTCAACTCTGTCCTCTCCGTGCTTCAAGCCTCGTATAGCCTACACCAAGTAGTCTAATAATGCTGTAATCTGCTCATTATTCCCTGCATTATTTTAATAAATAATGTCATTGCACCAAAATCACACCAGTGATTAAATATACACTTCTTTCGAGGGGTTTTTTACCATGAAACTGCCTCTACAGATCTCTGGTTCGTTCCCTAGTGGAACCTTCATACTGAGATCACAGTCTCTGAGAACCACGTTCGATTCCAGTCAGCATAACCTCCTCGGGTTCATATTCCCCTTGCGAAACTTATAAAAGTCAATTGCAAGTGGCTTTCTATAAGTAACCAGCTGACTGTCTACCTCTGTCGGTGTTTACATGTGGGGTCCTTCACCTCGTCTGGCTGCGAGTAGGTTAGTACTGTTCCCCCTTCCACACTCGGCCTTCTTCCTAAGCTGTTCATTCTCCATGCGGAGGGTCGCGTTTATGGCTTCAACCTCTCTCGCCACTCTGACCATTTCTTCATAGAATTCTCGCAGACACTGGCAGTCTTTCTTCTCTTCGCTTACACTGGGTAAACTGTCTGCTTCTCGTCCCGTCTTGCCGTTCCAACTTTCAAGTCTGACTGCTTGACTGACTTCGCTCTCCCCGTTGATTTGGGTGTGCGTTACCAATACTTCTTCTTGTTCGTCGAATTCTTCTGGCGAGTAATAAACTTTTAAGTTGGCTACGTTCATAACGACCTCGTTTCCATTTTCGAGATGCCTCAACCTGTATGCATTGTTCTGGAGGTCTCTTATCACCTCGAACGGGCCGTGATAAGAAAAATTAAACTTTTTATACTTGCGTGCCTCTGGATCTGAACTGGCGGGTTTCTTAATTAAAACTTTCTCTCCCACGAGAAGCGGTCTATGATACCTCTTCGCACGATTTCTTCTCTGACGTCTCTCCGCCTGTGCTTTGAGATATTCAAAGGTTCGTTGGATCCTCAATTCTCTACCGGGCTGTGCATCTACTGGCAATGGGATAACACCAGTCCACGGTCTCTCTGGTCTTTGATCCAGATGTAGAGTCACGGGAACCTGACCTGTCGCCTCATGTACAGTATTATTTATACAGTATTCAATGACTTCTAGAAATTCTATCCAACGCCAATTCTCCTCCGAGCAGTAGATCTTCATGTATTTCTGGATCTCTCTCATTACTCTTTCAACTGGACTTGCCTCAGGATGGCGAATGGTAGATAAAATCTGCCTAATTCCTAGAGTTTCCAGTTCTCGACGAAATTCTGCACTTGTAAAGAAACTTCCGTGGTCCGAGAGAATGTTATCCGGCTTCCCAAGAATCGGAATAACTCTCTCTTTCAGGCGCTTCAAGACCTGTTTTGAACTTGTCTTGTGTATGGGGCACAACACCACCATTTTCGAAAATACATCCATGGCTACAAAAATGTGTCTATTGCCTCTACGTGCTCTAGGCAATGGTCCAAAGTTGTCTATACTCAATAGCTGCCTTGGCTTCTCCGGTAACAACGGGATAGGTCGTTGCCTCATTAAAAAGGGATTTGGCTTAACCCTTTGGCATAGATCACATGTCCTAATAGTATTTCTCACCGTTTCTCTCAATTTTGGCCAAGTAAATGCTTCCTTCAACAGAGCACAGAGTTTATCTATCCCCGGATGTCCAAATGCTCTGTGGGCTAGCCATACCAATCTCCTCTGCAAAGATGCAGGAATTACAATCCTTTGACGTGTATGATCGACATCGTCCCACTTGTGTAATATCTGATTATACCATACATATTCTGTTGCCAATGCCTCCGCCTCTCTGTATAACGCAGTTCCCCTTGCTAAGCGTCCCTCAAAGTAATCGATCATCATCTTCAACCATGGGTCTTCGCGTTGTAGGTTGGTAAGGTTCCTTAAGTCATCCAACGTCTTCTGATCTCGATTCTCAATCTGGACAGCTAGCGCTTCCTCTTCTCTAGGGTAACGACTTAATATGTCCGGTATTACGTTCTCTTTCCCTGGACAGTATTCAATTTCCACATCAAATTGCTGGATATACAGGGACCATCTTGTCAATCTCTGGCTAGACAAATCTGTCTTTAACAAAAATGTTAAAGCTTTATGGTCTGTTCTGAGGACTATTCGGAAGCCATACACGAGTTTGTGCCAAGATTGCAACGCGTACAAAATTGCGAGCAACTCTATCTCTGTGATCGTGTAGTTTTTCTCATGGGCTTTCAGTCTCCTGCTTATAAAGGCGATAAAAACTTTCTTCTCAGGCTGGTCAACATTTTCCTGGAATAGCATCGCTCCAATCCCAATAAGTGATGCATCCGTCTGTATGATGAACTTCTGGGTATAATCCGGGTATCCCAGCTTCACATATTCCAAAAGCATTTGTTTTGACCTCACGAATGCTTCCTGACATTGCTCCGTCCAATTCCATCTGCCGCCTTTCTTCAATAGGTCCTGCAGGGGTGCTACTGTCGCAGTATAGTTTGGGCAGTGGTTCGAAAAGAATCCAATTACTCCCAAATACTGTCGGACGTGCTTAACTTTCGTGGGTCGAGGGAAATTTCGAATTACCACCAATTTATCTGGGTTAGGCTTCACTCCATTCGCATCAATAACATGCCCTAGGAATTTGACTTCCCTCTGACAGAAGTGCGATTTCTTGATATTAACCTTAAAGTTAGTTTCTCGAAGGTCATCTAGCAACTTCTTCAGGTCTCTCATGTGCTCCTCCAGAGATTCTGATGTGAGTAGAATGTCGTCTACATATCTGATGGTACTCTCTTTAACCTCATCTGATAGATTGCGATCTAACGCTCTTATCAGGGCTGAACCAGCTGTTTTCAACCCAAAAGGTAGCCTTAAAAATGTGAATGTATGTTGATCAAACATAAATCCTGTCAACAGACTAGTTTTCTTCTCTAATTCAAGATGGTGGAAACTGGATGTGATATCTAAATTTGTGAATATGGTTTTCCCTTTAAACTTCCTGAGGATCTCTTTAATAGGTGGCACTTGGTCAAATTCCGGAATAACTCGCAAATTTAAGCGTCTCAGGTCCAGGCAGACTCTGACAGATCCGTCTGTCTTTGGTACAATTACCAATGGACTTACATAAGGCGTAGGTGTCTTCTCAATAACACCGGCCTCCAACATCTCCTGAATTGCCTCCTTCACTTTAGCATAATACTTTTCAGCTATAGGGTAGGGTTTCTGCCTAAATGGTGTCCAATCACTGACTTGAAAAGCATAAGTGAAGTTCTTTATCCGACCAGGTCTCGAATCAAAGACTTCCTTCTGTTCCAGTAATAACTGCTTTAAATTTTCCTTCTCTTTTAGCCCAATTTTCGCTTCTTCTAGCTTTTCCGAAATATATTCTTCCAATTTGGGTTCCAGATCTTTTTCCAAGTCTGTGGCTAGTGTTTTAAGCTCCTCTTCTAACTGCTCAATAGCTAACACTCCTTCTTCAGCCACATCTCTGTATGTATGCCATACTTGTTCGCTTGATCCTGGTTCAATCTCATTGAGTGCGACCTCTAAGCCTTCAGCTTCTTCATTCACATGGAACATAACCCTGTCCTGTGCTAGGTCGATTATCACTCTGTATTCCCTTATAAACTCTGCCCCAATAAGTAGGTTATAAGGCAGTTTGTTTACTAACAGAAAACTCTGTGAGAAAATAGAGCCTCCTATCTGTAAATCTAGGAATACCTGGTATTTACATATCATTGTTCGGTCTGGAATTACCCCTTTTATCTTGACACTAGAGATCGGTATTTTCAAAATGTTCTCTCTCCGGGCTATTTCATTATATAGAGCTTGTGTCATCAGGCTCACTGTTGATCCTGTGTCTAGCAGACTTCTGACTTTTAATCCTGCCACTCTTACAATTATAATAGGCAATTCTCTCTTGATCATGACCTGTGGTCCTCCTGTATCCTCAATCAGTTCTTCTGGTTTGGCTATCCAATTGATGATGTTAATAGACTTCCATCCATCAGTCTCAAACTCTTCTAATTTTGGCGTTTTTTTTTTCTTCAGCGCCCGCCCCCTTGGAGTTTCTTCTCTCCTGTTCGCTGCGCTGTAGTTCCAAACTCTTAGCTCCATCTCCATATCTGTCTGGCGATGTCCTGTTCTGCATGACTTCTTGCCATCGAACTTGTTGTTTCTGGGGCTCATCTCCCCTTTCTTCGAGGTAACGCAAAGAAGCATGATAACGTTCTTCTACCTCGTCATCGAAGTTACTTCTTCTTTCTTGGGGTCTCCAATTTCTATTATTGCCTTCTTGGCCATTATTACCTCCATTGTTATGGTACGGTTTGCCCCTGTTATTCTGCTTATTCCACGAACTTCGACCTCTTCCTCCTTTATTGGCATTTCCTTTGAACTTTGACTGCCATCTTCTGGGTTCCTGTTCCCATTGCCGTCCATAGGAATCTAATGTTTCTGTGCTCGTAGCTTTGTTGTTCCTTGGAGCTTGCTGTTGGTCAGTCTGTGGGTTGGTCACGTGGACTTGTTCCACGGTTCGACTCTGACGCATTGTATTTGCTGTGGTGAGGTCCAGTTGCCTTAAAACTGTCTCCATTTCCATAGCAGTTTTCGCATTAGCCGAGATTAGTAGCCTTTGGATCTCGTATGGAAGCTGTTTGGCGATAGCAATACATAGCTCCAGTTCGCTCGGTTTTTGATCCAGCTCTTTAAAGCGACACATCTGCGATATGAAAAATTCTGCGTACTTTGTTGGATTATTGGTACTGTATTTCTTTGCATATAAGTCCAACCGTAAATTCTGTTGAGTCGCGGCGTCCAATATCTCTTCAAGAATGCCTCACGAAACTCCTCAACAGTATCAAAAGTGTAACGGAAGCTGCGAAACCATAATGCGCACTCCCCCTCTGTTAATTTCTCTATAGCACGTAGCCTGCGCTCCTGCGGTATTCGTGCATCATTTAGATATTCAGTCACTTCCTTTAACCAATATTTTGGTGTCATACTACAGTGGCTACCTGAAAATTTCCTTGGTTTTTCTTCGCTTGCCCTAATGACGTTTATCACCTGGGTGTGCATAGCATTTTCATGTGGCGTCGATGCCGCAATTGGTACACCTGGCGTCATATAAGGACTTTCCCCTGGGCCTGTAGCATTCCTGCTCATAGGTTGGGTTTCCAAGTCTGCCCACCTTGTTTTCCTCATATCCTCCATGCTGCCTTCACTTGACTTAGGACCTTTCAGAAGCGTTTCCTCCTGTGCTATTATCCTAGTCTCCATTTGATTGTGGCGCATTTCTGCTCTTTCTAGGCGAGTAATGACTTCTTTCTCGATTCTTGTAAGCCTATCTCGGTTTTCCTCGGCTACTTGAAATATTTTCACCTTGTCTTCTTTCAGACTTTGTTTGATATGGGATATTTCATCCTCTACATCTTCTTTAATTTGAGCAAGGGTCTTGTCGCTTGCCTCTGTTTTCTGGCCTTCTCTTATTTCGAGTTCTTCTCTTAACCCTTTAATTTCATCTTGAATGTGTCCATTGACTTTAGACAATTCATTCCGGACCTTGGTGATCTCACCTCTATTCTCCTCTTGCCTTTTGTTAACTATGACAATGTCAGTTTGAACTTGGTCCAGTTCTTGATGAACTTTGCCCATCTGACTTTTCACGTTGCTTACCAGCTCCTGACTTTCATGAGCGATAGCCTTAATTTCGCCTATTTCCTGGCATTGACCTAATATATTCTGGTCCTGTTTCTTGAGGTCACCGTTAATTGCTCTAGCATAGCTTTTCAATTTCTGGTCCCATTTGGAGTCGTTCTCCTCTAATCTCTGGTCTACCGTTTTTGTAAACTCTGCGAACTGTTTCGCTTGGCGTTCGAGATTCGCCTCATTTTGGATTTGAATATCCTTAATATCGTTAGACAACGCATCTAATCTACTGTTGGTTTCCTCCTGAGCATGCTTACACGCTTGTAAATTACCCTCAAGTTTGGCTTCTATAGCCTCGAAACGTTTATCAGTTTTAACCTGCATTTCCGATACAATGCTTACAACAGTCTCTGTTACTTCGGTCTTAATTACCTCTTGCATTTGACCTAACTTATTGTTTAATTCAATTTGGTTATTATCTAACCGATTACTCAATTCAGCTTTATTTGCATCTAAACGGTTGTTTATTTCAACCTGAGTTGCATTAATTGCCTCCTGATTGGCATCTAACCGATTACTCAGTGCCTCCTGATTGGCATCTAACTGATTGTTTATGCTATCCTGGAAAGCCTTGGCTTCCAGTTTATTCTGCTCGTTAGCAGCATCAAAATGCTGTTTAAATCCTGCAATAACTTGCAAGATTTCCTCCGTACCTGACATTTTACAATAACACACTTAAATATGCAGGCAGGCTTCCTGGAAAAATATGTGGATACGTTTCGAAGAGAAACATCAAACACTGCACACATATTGTGAAGTCGTACAAAACCTGATAATATTATGGTAGATTGTGGATCTGGTATGTAGCGCTCATACCCTTGGGCAATTCTCTTCTCAATAGAGAGATTCTGCGTTACATAAAAAGCCTACTGAATTCAAAAATCACTCAAACACAGTTTGAGGCAAAACAATTACTATGGTTTTCCCCATGAAATACCATAAAAAATCTATGGGTTTTCCCTAAATCCCATAAGCCCCACGTTGGGCGCCATGATAAATAAAGTGGGGGTAAGTACATATAGGAAGTTATCATTCATGTATGCCACGCATGTGCAATGCCAAGATCGCTCATATTGCACTGACGCAGGCGGTTCCATAATGAATTAATACCGCCCCACGTTGCTTGGGCCATGATAATAAAAAGAGTAAATACTTACAAAGGAGTAGAACTGTACTTACACATCTATCAAAATTTATATGTACGTATCGGAACTTATCTAGGGATAGGAGCGGTCATTCCCTACTTCGTTAATTCTTATTTTAATAGAGTTGTGTGCACTAGATCTGACCGACTTTAGTTGTACCGATAGCTCAAATCACAGTATAGGACATCAAATCCCATGTACCCATGTGAGTAATCTCGATGGTAAATATGCAGCTGCCTCCAGCTAGCTTCAGGTCTCAGGCGCGTGCCGTTCCCCCAAATGAGCAGTGCATAATTTGGATTTGAGGCTATATGGTAACAACTCTACAATAACAAGGCACAACTCTATTCTAAAACTTTAATTCAGTAAATGAAAATCATGGCTTCAAACACAAAAACAATCCCAAAACCAATAAAACAAAGCAACAAAAATTTACTTCCACAATCCACAAATAAACAAAAATGAAATCATAATAAAATCATATTAAACCATAAAGCTGTACCCTTATGTGAACTTCATAAAGATATTCTAGTGCGCTGATGCACCTACGACTTCAATACAAACTGTACATTAACATAACAGTCATACAATGTGACTTCTTTAATATCACAAATTAATTATTCCTTAAACCTCTTGGTTTTAACAATTATGTGTGCCGTGCGTGTTTTGATTTTTCTCTTCTCACCAAACAAATGCTTGCATGCATTTACCTATTCGGACGTTGCACCGCAATCAACGTGCAACTCCATAATTATGTAAGCTACCCCTCCACTTCCTCTATTTATATGGTTCCATTGCATGCTGTATGTGATTCCTACATAAAACGTTACGTTATAGCTGGTGTCGGATGGTACAATAGATTACCTCGCTCTCGTGGCAATTGGCATCTGGTAACTAACTTCAAAACTTGGTTTCAGTGACAGTACAAATACATCATCTAACTATTCGTCAGATAGCTAAAATAATGAACCATCAGGATATTCTATAATTATCCATGTGTTCCTAAACCACATGGCTACATTACTCAACATAACAATCTTTCATCATATGTCATTTACCAGGGTCTAAAATCTGTCCCTTTCAACTCGCCTTGACGGTTCGAGTTTAGACTGCAGACCCTCGGCTAGGGGAGTCCGCACACAATAGAAAGTGGGATGGGTGTTCCACCAATTACCTCGACCCTCCTTAAAGGTTTTGAATGCTTTCCTCTCTAAGCAGTAAAGATTTACAAGACAAATACTGTTGTCTGACCGACACATATATCCCAAAGGATCTTACTTGACTATTATGCAAGCAGGTATTGAATGAGCTTTTTAATTACTCCTACACATAGGATATAACAATAATTACTGGCCTCACACGGGTCCATTCAACATGAAGATTCGGGGTTCGTAATGCATTAGTCTAACGGGTGACCGATGTCTCAAGTAAAATATAGGCGCTCACTACAGCTGTCGCCATGAGTTTCGCTACCACGAGCGGAATAACTCATTAATAAGTTCTCGGGAGACCATAGAGTTTCGAGGTGTCCTCGTTCTCCTCGTCTCTATTACAGGATCCCAACCCGGAACACTTTCATATCCTTCCTCAGAGCTAGGGTACACACTACAACTCTGGCATAAAATTATATCTCCACTTATGCCCATGACATAGGAGATTTCATACGTAGAATAGACCATCTGGCTCCTACTAAATGCTACGACCTCCGACCTATATTATTAAGAGAAATCTAACAATTTACTCTATAAGCTTCTCATATAAGCTGCAAATTCAATTCACTAAAAGCTCTTTCATTACTGGCATCATTACTGAATATATGCAATATTCTGATATAAAACTTCTTTCCTTAATTACTGTAATGTAATCTTACTGTATCATCTTACTGCTTAGATTGATAAGTCTTGCAATTAGCGTAAATCTCTCGCTTATAACATTTATTTGTTTCCTGATGTGTTCATTCATACTTTTAATATTCATTATTATTACCATTAATCTCACTGACATAAATGACCAAAATCATTACTTTATTATTCTTATTAATCTCACTGACATAAATGACCAAAATCATTACTTTATTATTCTTATTAATCTCACTGACATAAATGACCAAAATCATTCTTTATTATTCTTCTCACATAGCTTTACCAAAAATCCGACATAGCTAAACGTCTTAAAATCCGAACAATCGCGTTCGTCACATTTATATAACTGATCGCCATTCTTAATTCATAGTGGGAATAATTACTCCACTTACTGATGCAAATTAACATCTCAACTCTATAAAAATCAACACAATAAAGATTAAACATGGAGGATCTCCCTCCTAACTGATTTTTACTGGCATCTTAACGGAATTCACAACATGCAATGGCCCATATTTCTACATAATCATAACTTGTGGGGTACTTACATTTCTATAGGCGTCTATGGTGGCTCCAACCAATCATATTTCTCCATGTCGCCTGCCATTTGCAGGTTTAACGCGACATATTTATCTTGAAAACACACATTTTATAACACATAATTTTCATCAACAACACGACACGTTGCATAACTCTCAGGAAGCTATTGCTCCCACACATATGAAACACTTATCTAATCACTACTTTAAATGATATTTTACATATGTTGTACACTTAACACACGTCACTTTATACACTTTTCAATGCTGAAATTCCCTAGCAAAGATCGAAATTGCAGGTGTCGACAGCATCTCCCGTGCTTCTATCAACTCCTGATTGAAAGTCTAGTTTACCTGCTTTCGGAATTCACCAACAGTTTTTATATTTATTCTACTCCTACGGTAAGCGTCCTGCGCTGCATAACTATGCTAGCTCTCGTCTTGAGTTTTATCATCTGGTACTCTCACGACATTACCAAGCACGTCATAGAGTTTCATTTAGCGCATACCATCGTAATTACACACATACGATCAGTCAATACTATACACATTGCGCTCAACACTGTCCAATACTTTACACAAATAATTATTTACAATAGTTCTGCCATTAGCCTACACGGTGCTTCGTAACTGAACACGGCATAGTTCGTACTGCTGATCATGCCTATAGCACGACTATTATTCATATAAGCTTATAAAATGCTTCATTTACATATACCAGTCTTTGTTCGGCGTCTATTATGAGTAGAACCGCCATGCGTTCTGCCTTGACGAACTTGCTTCAAAGTGGCTGTACCTGACTGAAGATTCACTTGAAGACTGCTCGTACCTTACTTGAAGACTGCTGTATACTGCTTACATACTGCCTCGTACTGCTGCGTACTTGCTGCATACTGATTGCAACTTACTGCAACTGTGCTGCAACTGGGTAACTTCTAACCTAAACTGAGCGTGAAGATTGCATAAGACTGCAACTTGCTCGACTGTAACTGGGTGCAAACTGCACGTGAACTGCGCGTAGACTGAGCTTCAGCTGAGAGAGACTGGGTGTAACTGAGTGTAACTGGGCGTCCCTCCAAGGGTCTACTCCCTTATATCAGATTCTCACTGAAAGTAGAGCGAAATCTTCCCGCGAAATCTTGGCTCCTCTCACAGCGTGAATCTGGTCTCCAAACCATGATCATTGGGTTCCTCTTTCTTCACAGATTCCAAAACTATTTGCGTGCAAAGGAATCGCTCGTCCAATTAATTAATATTAATTCCTTTCTCCATAGCGTGGGACGCTATCTTACGGGTATTCCCCGGCAACATTCTCAAATCTATCCGCGCACAATGGTCGTTTTACAGTCCTTCCGCACTTCGTTAAATATGCCCCAATTTCGCAGGTAAAAGGCTCTAAAATTAGCCTCCTGCCAAAAGATTCATCTGTGAGCAACTCTCATCTCAATTCGTTGCTCCAATCACGAGTAATCAATGATTTTCCTGGGCATCTCTCCTCCCACTCCTCAAATCTATTCTCCGTCGGGGAATAACTGGGTCATTATTCAGGCCTCCCCCTTGCTCCAGACGACAGAATGGGGTCACAGAGATGGACATGGCTCCACTGGGCCCCACCCACAATTCTGGGCTAATTTGTAAAATGTCAACTCTGTCCTCTCCGTGCTTCAAGCCTCGTATAGCCTACACCAAGTAGTCTAATAATGCTGTAATCTGCTCATTATTCCCTGCATTATTTTAATAAATAATGTCATTGCACCAAAATCACACCAGTGATTAAATATACACTTCTTTCGAGGGGTTTTTACCATGAAACTGCCTCTACAGATCTCTGGTTCGTTCCCTAGTGGAACCTTCATACTGCGATCACAGTCTCTGAGAACCACGTTCGATTCCAGTCAGCATAACCTCCTCGGGTTCAGTATATAATATAATAATAAATTATATTTGATGCTGGTGACTAGTAAAACTTTTATTCTCTCTTGATGCCAACAGAAAGAATAGTACACAAAACTAGCACAGAGTAAAGAAACAAAGAACTCCAAGTTCTCCAAAGAGCTCTTCGCTCATGGCCTCCACACACTCCCTCCCCAGTGGTAACGCTAAGGAAGCGACGAGGGAATGTCACTCCTCTGCCAACTCTTGTGGTGACACTGGGACGAGGCTCAGGATATTTCAGAGGAGTAGCTGGATGCGGAGGTGGAGATGTTGCGGCAGTGTCCGTTGTTGACGTTGATTTGGGTTCCTTAAGAAGGAATGCTGGCTTAAGTCGATCTATGGACACTGTTTTTGAGCCTGATGGGGTCTCAATATTGAAATGTTTGTTATTCACACGATATGGTCCGTTGTACATTGGTTGCAGAGGGCGTCGGTATCCATCCTGCCGAATAAACACGTATTCACACTTCATTAGTTCCGGGTGAACAAATATCTTGTTGCCAGAGTGGTGCTCTGATTGCACAGGTTGAAGTGACCTGGTTTGTTTTTTCAGCTTGTATAAGAAAGTTGGAATATCTTCTGTATTTGAAGGTCCATTGAAGAAGTCTGAAGGTAGTTCAATTGGTGTTTCATAGGTCATCTCTGCTGGAGTTGTGTTGTGATTGGGGATGATGTAGGATCTCAGCCCAAGCAGAACTAATGGAAGTTTGGGGACCCAGTCGCTTGTTAGGTGAGCTTTCAGAGATGATTTCAATTGCCGATGCCAGCGTTCAATCTTCCCGTTTGCTGCCGGTCGGTATGCTGTAGTTTTGATATGTTGGACGCCAAGTGATTCCGTGAGACATCTGAAGAGTTCACAGTCAAATTGTCGTCCACGATCACTAGTGATTGTATTGGGAACTCCGAAGCGGGCAATCCAGCTTAAGAGTACGGTGGATGCAATTGTTTCTGCGGTAATGTCTTTTATTGGAACTTCTTCAGGCCACCGTGAGAACCGGTCGATCATGGTGAGTACATATGAGTAACCTTGGGATGATGGAAGAGGTCCAACAATGTCAATGTTGACATGGCTGAATCGTTCTGTCATTTGCTCATATAGGCTGATAGCGCTGTGTGTATGACGCCAGACTTTTGCTCGCTGGCAAGGGACGCATGATGATGCCCATAACTTGATATCCTTTATCATCGACGGCCATACGTATCGTTGTTGGATGAGTTTGATCGATCCTTTTACCCCAGGATGTGACAGGTTGTGGATGGACTCAAATATGCGATGACGAAATGCAGTAGGGATGATTGGTCTGAGCTTGCCGATGGAATTGTCACAGATAAGTTCATGGTTATTGGGTAAAGGAAACACCTGGAATTTCAGAGAACATGCGCTTGATTGCTGCAGATGATTCAATTCCTCATCTGTAGCTTGAGCATTGGCAAGCTCCTCCGTAGTAAAGCGTAAAGGAATACTGATGGAAGAAATTCGAGAACAAGCGTCAGCAGCCGAGTTATTTGTTCCTTCCACATACCTAATATCAGTGGTGAACTGCCCTATAAAGCTCATGTGGCGTAGCTGCCGAGGGGTAGCTTTGTCGGGTCGTTGGTTAAACATAAACGTCAAAGGTTTATGATTCGTGTAGATTGGGAATTCTCTACCTTCTAGCTTATGTTTGAAATGTTTGACAGCTGAATACACAGCAAGAAGTTCTCTGTCATAAGTCGAGTAGTTCTTCTGTGTGTCGCTGAGTTTCTTTGAAAAGAACGATAAAGGTTGGAGAATATCTCCTCTAACTTGGTGAAGTGAAGCACCCATAGCAAATTCAGAAGCGTCGACCATCAAAACCAACGGTAGTTCATAGGAAGGATATGCGAGAAGAGCTGCATTAACAAGACTGGTCTTCAAATCTGAGTATATCGTTTGAAGTTCATTTGTCCAAGTAATTTTTCTTTTGTCGTTCTTCTTTGCTCCGTGAGTGATGTCAAAAAGTGTAGCCTGCATATTGGCTGCATGAGGAAGTGCTCGACGATAGAAGTTGATTAGTCCTAAGAAACGACGCAAGTCTTGGATTGTTTCCGGTAGTGGATAGTCTTCGATTGTTTTTACGCGATCTGGCAATGGAAGGATACCATTGGCAGAGATCAGGTAACCGAGAAATGGCACCTCTGTCACTCCAAAGATGCATTTGCTAATATTAATGTTAATATTGAACTGACTGAGGCGCTCAAATAATAAATACAGGTGCCGTTTATGTTCATCTTCACTGGAGGAAGCTATGAGTATATCATCGATGTAGCAGTAGGTGAAATCAAAATCTCGTAGAATGTTATCCATATATCTCTGAAAGGTCTGTGCTGCATTGCGTAATCCAAACGGTTGGGAAACAAATTCAAACAGTCCGAAGGGGGTTATTACTGCAGTCTTCGGAATATCGTCAGGATGAACTGGTATATGATGGTATGCGCGTAGGAGATCGATCTTGGAAAGTACTTTTTTCCGTCCAACTGACTGTTGAAGTCTTGTATATTGGGTATTGGGTAGCGATCCAGTTGAGTTATGTTGTTCAATGCCCGATAATCACCACAGGGACGCCAAGATCCATCTCTTTTGGGTACGAGGTGGAGAGGACTTGCCCAACAGCTGTTCGAAGGTCGACAGATTCCCATATCGATCATCTGCTGAAATTCTGCCTTGGCGGCTGCAAGTTTCTTTGGTGGTAATCGCCGTGCCTTAGCTGAGACTGAATGTCCAGTTGTTAAGATGGGGTGCATCACACTGGAATGAGGACTGGAAAAATTGATTCGTTCTTTCAGGAGATCAGGGAACTCTTTGATAATTTCGGCGTACTTTTGATCTGGAGGGATGGTATGGAGTGATTCGATCACTTCTGTTTTGATCAAGGTAGCTGGCGAGGAGAGGTTAGTCGTACTGTCTATGACACATCTGTTTTTCAGGTCGATTAGCAGGTTGAAATTGTGGATAAAATCAGCTCCAATTTTAGGTGTTTGTACTTCTGCTATCAGAAAATTCCAACAGAAATGTCTGCGTAAACCTAATTCTAGTTTGAGACGTCGCTCACCATATGTTTTGATTGGACTGCCATTGGCTGCATACAGTTGCCTTTTTGACACTTGCCCTTGTTCCTTGAAAGAAGTAGGGAGTACGGAGATATCAGCTCCTAAATCTATGAGGAATTTGTAGCCAGTTAATTTATCAATAATAAACAAGCGGCGCGATACCAAGCTCCGATCACATGCCGCGTCCAGTGGGGAGCGAGCTAGTTTTCCGGCACACTGACGTTGCAACGATAGGAGCAAGGGCTAGTGCATTTCTTAGCTCTATCTCCAAACTTAAAATGATACCAGCAAAATGATATGTTTGGGTTATATCTACTTGTTGGTGTTTTGGAAAGTGACCTTGAGTCTCGCGATCTAGAATGAGATCTGGTTCTCAGTTCGTTGACACTTAAAGTTAACTGAGAAATCTGCGCTTCAAGGCGTGAAAGTCTGTCTGTTTCTAAGTTGAGGTTAAGTTGGTCTCTAAAACTTTGCTGCGTGGCTTGGGTACTGTATATGTTGTGCATGGGAGCTGAAAATTCCATTATTCTGTCGGCCATTATTGCCAAATTGTCCAACATATCACTACTTGACGCTAATATAGAACGCACATTGACGGGTAGCCGCTGGATAAATATCGTGCGTAAGAAATCGTCCTTAACTTGTGTTCCAGTCAAATTTCTCATTACCATAAGCAATTGGGACGGTTTCTTGTCTCCTAAGTCTAATTCTGTCAGAAGCTTGTTAACTTTACGACCCTCCGATTCTTCGAACTCTTGGACAAGCCGTTTTTTCCAGTCGGAGAAAGGCGTACTGGACAGGGGCTTGCACAGGAAATCAGATATTAATTCAGCTACATCGGCATCTAACGCACCTAGCACATGATTAAACGTGGTAAGTTTGGCCGTTATCCCTGCTATAGCAAACTGCGCTTCTATTTGCATGGCCCAAACCTTGACGATTTTGCGCCAGATAGGAGGAATTTTTAATGCGACACGGGCTATCTCCGCGTCGTTTTGAGACACTGGTCGCATCTGTAATGACTGACCTGGTATTTCTTCTCCGTTGCACGACATCACGTCAGGGTCACCAATTTAGGTACTTGGATTAGGTATATAATATAATAATAAATTATATTTGATGCTGGTGACTAGTAAAACTTTTATTCTCTCTTGATGCCAACAGAAAGAATAGTACACAAAACTAGCACAGAGTAAAGAAACAAAGAACTCTAAGTTCTCCAATGAGCTCTTCGCTCATGGCCTCCACAAGGGCATCGAGGTACATCACCAGAAAATCAATGGTTAGATAACAATATTTATTGCTAAAGTGCAAATTGATAACACAGTAAACAAAAAATGCACATAAGTGCTCAAATGAATAGTTTAAATATATCAATTGTAAGGGTTTGATTACAGAGACCCTAATTAAGAGAAACCAATGGAATGCTTGATTCTGACTAGAGAAAAGTTGAGCTCGACATATAAATATTGAGCTTGAATCACCTAATAATAAAACAGAATTAAGAAATGCTTGACAATAGTAAAATTGAAATTTTACATAAAATGAACTTATCTTCTCAAAAGAGAGTTGAAGATTTATCCTTAAAAATTCCAGTTACCAAAAAATGGTGTTGAGAAGAATTTACAGTATTTTTTGGAAGGAGGCGTTCATGGCCTTAAGATATGTATGCCAGAAGTAGAAAAGTCCAACTCTTCTTCCATCTCTCTTGTAGTATCCAGGCGATGATTTATAAGAAATTTGAAGTTGGCTAGCAGTCGGGAAAACTGCTGTTGCCTTGCAGGATGAATCAAAATAGACACCATCTAAGAGGTGGCTCGCTGAGTAAGACAGCAGGTATATACTTCTACCAGCTGGATCGTTGCGTCAGAATGAAGAACTCATGGTGTAACTGTTCGGTAGCGTAGTGGCTAGCGATGCGGCACTGAGAGGAGTGGCAGCAATAGTGCCATGAGAAGCAGTAGCGTGTAGAGAGTGATGATCTGACTGCTGCGTGGATCTGAATGACGATCTGATCTGAATGATGTAGAACGCCAGCAAGTAGTGTCTTATATACGCTGGTCATGGAAGCATCTAGACGGAAAAGACCGCTAGACCCACGAGTCCTGCTATTGGTTAGACGAAGGCCACGGTGACGTCACTCGACACTGACACTCAACAGGCAGCAGATCAAGCCAGTAGATGCCCTGTATGTCGGGAGTATGGAAGCTTGAGAGAGCGAGCGACTGGAACACTCAAAGTGAGAACTTTACAAAATTGAAGTTTAAAAATAAATCAGTAAATTAATTATGATACAATGAAGTAATTAACACATAAATTTGGTTTGAAGTTTTTCGGGAAAAGAAAAGGGAACAATAAAACAGGGCTGTCGCGAAGTATACACAAACGTATACTGTCACAAAAGTGACCACACCCCAAGTAGTACCACATAGTTTTCGAATGATGTTGTTGCGTGTCTGAATCTTGGCAGCGCTCTTTCTCAGGTGTTCTTGGAACGACAGCGTTCTATCGAGTGTAACACCCAGATATTTGGAGTGCCTGTTGAGGCGGAGAAGGGTGTTATTGAAGTATACCTTGAGATCCCTTGAAGCCATTCGGTGGTTCAGATGAAAACAAGAAACTTCTGTCATTATTTACAGTTTAATGAGCAATTCAGGAAGTTTTTGTAGAGTTCATTGAGAGCTGAATTAATCAGTACCATGAATCTGCAGATTCAGAAGCAGCACGGTGCTCTAAGCTATTGAGCGTGTTTAATCCCGAATCGTGTTCTGTAATATTGATAGCTGGCGCGCACTGTCTGGATCTGGTCACCGCCAGACGGGAATTATGTACGTGTACATTCAAAATATATCAGGTGGGCCTTCTGCACCGTACATTCTACTTATAAGTGTCCTGCATACACTAGTGATTAATGGGATGTCTAATTGCTGATTTTCACAGGGGTATTTTTACAGGGTTGGTGGAGTTTAACTGGAAAGCTGAGAACTTATTATCCCTTGGTCAGGACGCACCTAATGACGTGAAAAACGTATCATGAAAGGCCTAGCGTAAAATTGGTTTAGTGCCTTTTTTAATTGAACCGGGACGTGTGAATCGATAGAAAAATGTAGCTTACGATGTTTAGTTATATATCTCAGAAACTACAATAGATATTTCCTTGAATGTTCTTTATGTATAGGCTATTCAGAGTAGGAGGATACTTTTGTCATTATTTGGGTACAATTCGAAACTTCTATGTTGAATATGTTGTGTCAGAGAGAGCATTACAAAAACAATCTTAAAAAATATATATTGTTAAAAATTCCCTTAAATCATAACCCATTTTCTGATCAAATACTCAAACCGGATCCAACAAACTTTGCATGTATACTATTTAAACCATTTTTGAGCTTTTGAAGTAAAAGTATTGTCCTATTGTTTACACACAGGAGTTGAGTTATTTTCTTTACATCCTAGTTGAAAACTGACTTTTTCTGTAAAATTGTCAGTGTTTTTTCAAGCTGGGCTCCATGAATAAATTTACTTCCACTAGTGGATCTATATAGCATCTTAGAGACTACCAAGTTTCAAATACATTGAACGGATAGTTTCTAAGAAAATGGTACATGAAGTTTCAAAAGAAATGTCTTACGGAAAACACAAAAAGAATGTTTGAATAGTAGCTACAGTATAGCCTGAAAACATTATGTTTAAACCTAGTTTTATTGCATCAAAAATCACTTCAGCACTATAAGTTAACTGATACACCAAATTATTCACGAAAGAGGGAAGATTTTTTAAGCTATAATAAATTGACATTTTTGAGCCTATCACACGTCCGGGGTCCCATAAACTTGTCTAGCAGGAAAATAATTGCACATTGGGTCAAAATCAAAATCTAGGGGGACAAAATTATTTTTACGTTTTAATCCTGAATTTAGAGTGAAAGCAACGTATATAATTTGTTAACTTCATAATAAACATCAGTTAAGACCTTTTTAAGCTACGTCTACACATGCAATAAATTGTCTATGACTAGGAGTTGGATATAGCATTCAGTTATCTCTTCAGAACAATTTTCTACCCCTGATTTACTTTTAACAAAGTCACAAAGTTCCACTTTTGACATAATCGTCGAACCCAGTGCTTCAAACAGGTGTAAACTTGTAAGAACTGGTTGCGCGGCATCTTCTAAAACGCAAAATAACTAAGTGAGTTGCAAATAGATGCAAAAAATCTTATAACAGTCGTAAACTACAAGACGTTATCTACATTTTAACATTAAGTAGAAAGTGACGCAGAGTGACGCAACATACTAAAAATCTAAGTGAAAATATAATTTGAAAAATAATAGTTAAATATTATATAATGCAAATATAGCTAAAATTACGTAGCAATTACGCCCATTAATAACTGAAACACGTTACAAAGATCATACCTTCAGCTGCATGTTCCATCTTAAACCATCACACTAACCACAAAGACAACCAAACCACAGCCACTTACATTGACCCTCCAATTCAGAATGCTCGAACAGTGGTGACAGATTTACAGTAAGATGCGTTTATATCCGAGAATAGTGAGCGGCAATTATATGAGAATGCTGTAGAAGTAATACATTTTGATTTTTTAATGATGAAAATAAATAATTTTGTCCTCCTAGATTTCGATTTTGGCCCACTGCGCATTGGTCCTATGATTTTGGATGGTAACATTTTGTGCAGCATAAAAAGGCGAAGAAATAAAGTCTGGGATGGATCTGCATACGGCGAGTGGTCCTCAAAGAAATTAAGACAATCACTTTCAGGAAGGCTATTTGCCATGTCCAGGCCGGCAACATCGAACCAGCTGTCGCGTTTACATGCCTTATCTTATAGGGACCGACAGCTGTGGCTACACTCGCTAAAGTGCAGCGTTAGGTCATGGGGCCAAGCTCTCTGCTGACACGGTAGACGCGTGGGTTCGAGCCCCACCGTTGGCCGTCCTTGAAATGGTTTTCCGTGGTTTCCCCTTTTCAACACCAGGCAAATGTTGGGACGGTCCTTATGACAGGCCACGGCCGCTTCCTTCCATATCATTGCCCAGTTTCATTCATCTTCGTCCATTCCATCTCTCATCCCTGCACGCAGGTCGCTACGAGCGTTGACTTGTAAGACCTACACTCAGCCTCTTAGGAGGCCACACGACAAGATCTTAGAGGGGAAGGGAAGCATATTCCGAACTCTGTTGCTCCTAGTCAGTGGGAACTGGTTGGGCAAGTTACCTCCCCTCCGCGGAACTGACGCTCACTTATCAGACGTCCCCCGTGTTGACTGGCTGTTCTGTCAGTCCAGTGGCACTTCCTCGATCCGGTCTTGTATACAGTAGCAAGCAGTGTTGCCAAATGTGGCGTACTTTTGCTCAAGTGTTCTCCGAAATCGCACCTCATTTACTAGACGTTTTTCACGTCGTTCGGTGCTTCCTGAGCTGGGGAATCATGTTGTCGGATATCGGATCCAACTCCACCCACCCAGTATACAGGCAGTAACGTCAAAATACGAAGAATAAACAACCGGAGAGCCGCTTGCTGCATCTTACTCACCCCCAGGGGCTCACATCTAGTGGGACGTGGGTTAGTGACCACGAGACCACAGCTGAGTCTGGCCTTGCTTCCACTTAATTGTGCTGGGCTCCTCTCCGTCTTCTTTCATGTCGACCTTTCTTTGTCAACTCTTGTTCTCTTCCGACCCCGACGGTATTGGAGTGTCCGACACCTAGGGAGTCTTTCACTTTCCCGCCTTAATTGGCCCTTGTCTAATCTTTCCTGAAACCCTCATTCTTCGAGGGCTGAGCCTTCATTTTATTTTCGTATTATCTCCTGTCTTCTGCACAAGGTCCTCAAGGAGGCAGGGTGTGTGTAGCCACACCACTTCTGGTGCACCCTGGATAGTGCTACACCCTCATGGGCTCACAGCTGGTGAGGTTTGAGAGTTGGCAACACCGAGGTATTCCTGAGCTGGATCCGTTTTGCACCCTTTTTCCCTCTGACCTTGGGGCGGGCCCTCTCCTCATTCCCTTTCCTATCAGCCTTTCATGGCTCTCCTTGCTTCCAAGTTCCTCAATCCCCATTCTTCGAGGGTTGAGGGCATTTTCTTCCTTCCTGTCCTGTATTTGACTTATCCTTTATTTGTGTACCATTTATTTTTCTAGTATGTAAGTTGGTAGTTAGTATTAATCATAGTTTTCATTCTCATCTCATCTTTCACTATCACCCAAACCATTAGGGGCCGATAACCTAGATGTTAGGCCCCTTAAAACCACAATTATTATCATCATCATCATCATCTTCCTCAGCACTACCCGTCTAATGTGCCCAATTGTATTAGAAGTTACGTTTTCGAATGCGAAGTAGTAGTACGTCAACGCTGACGCGGTGGCACCTGAAGTATTAACACGTTACATGCAGACAATGTGAGACAAGTTCAGTACTTAGGTATATACACCATCAGTAGGGCTTCCAGACGTTCTGTTTTAACCGGGACAATTCCGTTTTCTCTTGTTTTGTTCCGCGTTCCGTTATAATCTTTAACGAAACGCAAAATATCCCGTTTTTTAATTGTTAATATAATAATATATTCAATTTCGAACTAATTTTCAAATGTCCGGCTTCAGAATTGATTGTAATATCTAGCTTGTTTTCTGGTAAATCAGGTGCAAGTTTGAAAGAGAAAATGATTTCTATGACTGTGTCAGATAGATGGGTACATGTTATAGATTTATTAGGGGCAACAAAATTAAGGAATATCTTGGTCCTTGTGAAGTTATTACTCTGCATTTTCCCCTCCAATGCTCTTGCGAAAAGAAAAATCTGTCATGAATATCAAATGGAGAGATGATAGAAACAGAAGCTTCATTGGTTTGTTAAAACTAGAATTGTTCACATATTACAATTATGACGAAAATTGTAGTGAATTTTATCAGAAGGTAATTACAAATAAAAGTGACAGTCAGTCTGAAAGACTAGTCTTTGTATCATTTTAAATGCTACAAATGCTGAAAATTGCTAGAAAGGCTGGAGGCTTCTCGCCTCGCTCGAAGCCAAAGACTCTTGACATGTTAGAAAATTATCAGCATAATACTTATCTTGCTTTTCTTGATTCAAATTACTCGCGAACAGCAAGTGCAAACCAAGGGCCAAGCAAGGTCAAGCGCGCGGGATGCCAACACGCTCACCAGAGCGCGCAGGGACGTGCCCCTTCCATCCAGTCTAAAAACACTTATAGTGGGCGATGTATTGAAGATAGAGATATGCTCTCGCGGACTTTTTTGTAGAACTTTTCATGCTGACCAATTCTCACGCTCATAGTATATTGATATTTTTAACGGTTTGCCCAGCGTAAGCTTAAGAAGCGCACGGACGCCAAGTTTGATTTCGACTTTTTCACTGAAATCGTTACTGCTTGGCTTCCTTTAATCATACATAAATTATTTTCTACAGAAACTTTCCTCGAGATATCCTTTACAGAATGAAGAAACCCGCATCAAAATCCATCCAGTGGTTCTCGAGATTACCCGTGACATCCAAGAATCGGGGATTTTTAGCCTACTTTTGACATTTTGCAAAAATGAGGAAAAAGTAGACTTATGAGATCGGGCAAATGTGTGTCTGTCTGTCTGTCTGTCTGTCTGTCCTTCTGTCTGTCTGTCTGTCTGGCTGTGTGTGTGTCTCCCCCTATCAACTCCTAAACGGCTGCAGCAATCGAAACAAAATTTGGTAGGAGTAAAGATCTATACCTAAATATCTCACGACCATATTTGAAAATTATGTCAGTGCTACCAACTGATGAAAAATCGCAATTGTAATTTGAGCTCCATGTTGGATATCTTGGAAGGCATGAATGGGAGCTATTTCAAAATTGGCACACATATAGATAATAATATTGCAGTTTAATTTCCAGGAGGTCATACATGGCAGTGTTGCCAAAATGATTATAAGCCTGCTGATAGGTACAAATTTTAAATGCATATAACTTCTACACTATCAATTGGATTTTTACCAAATTTCGTATGTGCTATGTGTAGATAAACAGATATGACTGAGCGTATTCTTAAGAGCCACCAGGGCTGCCAACAGTTAATAAATGTTCTCATTTATTTAAAATCAAATACCCATATATCAGAAAGTATGCAAGCCGACAGCTTTAAACTATGCACACGTATAGTACCTGACATTCTATATTAATTTGGAGTAACTTATATACTTCAGTGCTACCAACATGATTCAAAGCCTGCTGAGAGGTCCAACTTTAAATACATGTAACTTCGATACTATCATTTGGATTTCAACCAAATTTCGTGTGTGCTATGTGCACCATAACAGGTATGACTATGCCGATTCTTAAGAGTAACCAGGGCTGCCAACTGTTAATAAATACTGTCTCAATTTTTGTTACCCTAATATCAATATATCAGAAAGTATGCAAGCCAATAGCTCTAAACTTTGCACACGTATAGTACCCGGCATTCTAGATTAATTTGGAGTAACTAATATAGGCCTACGCCAGTGCTGCCAACATGATTCTAAGCCTGCTGATAGGTCCAATTATAAAATGCATGTAACTTCTAAACTAAGTAATGGATTTCATTCAAAATTGACACAACAACAGATCATATTATTTCAAATTATTTCTGACCAATACATGTATGTCACTGTTGCCAACATGATTTTACGCGCGCTGTTAGATCCAATGTTTAACTGCATGTAACGTCCATGCTATCCATTGGACTTCAACCAAATTTTGTATTCTGTACCGTAAGAGATGGAACTAAGAATATATTCAGTCACCAGGGCTGCCAACTCTAGTTCTCTATTAGGCTACATTATGCCAAGTATACAGTATTTCGAACTATTTAGAAATGTCGATATTACCAACTTAATTTCGTCATTATTCAAGATAGATCCATATAGATTAATCATTGGCATGAATCTTAAATTTTAAGAAAAGTAGGCTCTTTAGTTCGTCACGGAACTTCTTGTTGTCTTATACCAACGAAATAGAGATTGTTGGGGAACACATGCACCAAACGGTACTGTGACGTCACACACCTCAGTGTAACTGGGTACATTTCGTCCCGTCACCGTAACGTAACGCCAGACCCCAGCGTAACGACGAAGTGGACAAGATCATTTAAAATGATAAAAAAATCCTTGAAAAGGGTCATTCAAATGAAAAGCATTTAAAAGTTGCTGGTGTCATAGACCTATATGATAGGTCAGCATTATCTAGTTTTAATTTTGTCTATTTGATTATGTAATGCTTATTTAACACATATGTGTATTATTTATTACAACATATAACTACCTTGATTTTGTTTAATGTTTTGGGATGTGTTCCGTTTTTCCATTCTTGAAATCTGGCAACCCTATCTATCAGGGACATATTTTGAAGCATTTCATTATGATTAGTTCCAGAAGAAACGTTCTAGTATATCAAATGTCGACATGTTTATTCCTAAGCGTCGAAGCTATTAGACCTGGCTTCGATTCCCGACACTGTCAAAAACTGAATTCTTGTGTGAGGGGTGGAAAGGGATACACTCCGCCTCGTTAGGCAAAACTGAGAAGCGGCGGGTATGATTTCTACCTCAGTCTTCCTGGAAGCGGCTTCAGTGGCGTAGTAGGTAGCATGCTGAGCTTCTATGCCCAAGATTGCGGGTTCAAACCCGGCCGAAGTCGTCGGATTATTTAAGAACGTTAAAAATCCCTCAGTATGCCTTCCTTCGGATCGGAAGTAAAGCCGGCAGTCCCATGTCATATATTTATGGCATGTTAGAGAACCTTCCACTAATTACACCTGTGTGAAGCTAAATTAATATAGGTAAAACATTTGACTAACGTTGTTAGGTTCCTACGTTCGTCAGGAGCCCACTGCGGTGGCATGTGGTAACTAATTTCTTAACTAGTTGGTCGTTGACGGTGGCGTTTGGTGGCAAAACTAGGTACTACTTAAAAAAATTCAATGCCTGCAGTCCTTACTTGAATTAAAACAGATAACACCCACTAATACAGTCATCACAATTGACACCGTTTATCAGACAGATTCTACACACACCCAAAGTACACGGGTGGGGCTACATGACCGCGTTGTCGCAACCCCTAAACTGAGGAACCGACCAACCAACAAGTCTTCCTGGTAGTGGTATTCTGTCGCTTCCCACCTCCACTCCAGGCAGATGTGGGGTGTTACCTGACTTATAGCCACGGCCGCTTCCTACTCAAATCTTACCTCAATTACAAATACACACATTTTACGTTAGGAACCATCTCGGCATTTGCCTGGAGAAGAAATGGGAAAACCACTTCCATTAGTCTGAGGTGGCAATCGAACCCCCCTCTTCTCAGTTTTTCCTCACGAATTTAAGTGTACTCCGTTCCAGCTCTCAGACCAAAATTACATTTCTGGACAGGTCCGGGAATTAAACACGGACTTCTCGGGCAACAGCCAGCAATACAAGTTTTTGAACAGATATTATACCCACGAGTGCGCGGGAATTTTAACCTTAACCCATCCGAAGCCGTCGGATTTTTAAGAGCATTAAAAATCCCTCAGCATGCCTTCCTTCGGAGGGAAAGTAAGCCGGAGGTCCCATGTCATAGATTTATGGCATGTTAAAGAACCTTCCAGTAATTACACCTGTGTGAAGCTAAATTGGATAGGTTAAGAATGTAAACAACGATCTTAGGTTTCTATGTTCGTTGCAAAGAGCCGACTGCGGAGACATCTAGTAGCTAAGTTCTGAACCTGGCCTAATACTCGTTGACGGTGGCGCTTAGCGGCAAAAGTAGGAACTATTTGAAAAATTCTAAGTTCCAGTCTGTACTTAAATAAAAAAAACAGATAACATACACTAATACAGTCATCACAATTAACACCGGTTATCAGACAGATTCTACACACACCCAAAATACACGGGGCTACATGACCGCGTTGTCGCAGCCCCTAAAGTTAAGAACCAACCAACCAACCAACCAACCAACCAACCAACCAACGAATTTTAACCAAGATGACCAAACTTTTAAATGAAGCAACAATAACAACAAAAGCTTGAATAAAACCCTAAATTATGCAGTGCGGATTATTTACTTATTGGCTTATTGGCTGTCAGTTAGAAATGATTGGACATCAATCACTCAAAAACACAGGAAACGAAATGAATACGATTGTCACTTTAAATAAAAATCTCCTGCTGTTTTAACACCCCTTCTCCTCCGAAAATCGATGGTTACGTGCTCGTAGAAGTGCCGCAGAATCCCGCTAGATAGCATTACAAGCCCTGCTCTGCCGGGATATTCACTGGTGGTCTGAATGAATTCTATTGAACACTGATCCTCTATTAAAAAATCCCCCCAGGGGCTCACGACTAGTGGGACATGGGTTGGCGACCACGGTGTCCCTGCTGTGTCCGGCATTGCTTCCAATTAAATCGCCGGGCTCCTCACTGTCGCCTTTTCTTTCAGCCTCCCTGGGTTAACTCTTATTCTCTTCCGACCCCGACGTTAATTGAACTAAAAGTGTTTCTTTCTATAATATGCCATCATCCTATTCAATAAGAACATTTACCAAAGACAGTCAAAACATAACCATGCTTGTTACTGAATGTCAAACCATGTATTTCTAATCATGCAAATAAACGGGGCTTCGCTTGGCGACGCCCGGGCGGTTGTAGTGTGACGGTCTCACCCTGGGGTGGGCCGTCCTCCTTGTGAGCGGGATCGACTCCCTGCGCCAGGTTTTTCTCCAAGTTTTCCCACACGTATGTTTTAGCATACATTTCAATTTTTCGATCTATTTATAAATTTCTCCTCCAATTCACAAGGCACAAGAGTTCCTCGTTGAGATACGAGCCCGCCCCATATGGGGAATGAAATAACTTCTCTTGCCTTACCTTGCCGACGTTATTAGGGTATCTGAGGCCTAGGGAGTCTTTCACTGTCCCGATTAAAGTTGCCCTTCTCTCATCTCTCCTCACCCCCAGGGGCTCACATCTTGTGGGACGTGGGTTGGTGACCACTGGGCCCCAGCTGAGTCCGGCATTGATTCCACTTACTTGAACCGGGCTCCTCTCCGTCTTTTTTCCTGTCTACCTCACTTGGTCAACTCCTGTTCTCTTCCGACCCCGTCAGTATTGGGGTATCTGAGGCCTAGGGAGTCTCTTCCTTTCCCGCCTTAATTGGCCCTTGTCTCATCTTTTCTGATACCCTCCTTCTTCAAGGGGTTAGCCTTCTTTTTCTTTTCATGTTATCTCCCGGCTTCAAGGAGGCAGGGTGTATGTAGCCCCACCACTTCTGGTACACCCGGGATATTGCTACGCCCTCAGGGGCTCACGGCTGGTGAGTTCAGGAGTTGGTGACCCCGAGGGATTCCTGAGCTGCGTCCGGATTTCCCCCTTTTATCCCTTACATCTGGGGTGGTCCCTCTCCTCTTTCACTTCCCTATCTGACTTTCATGGCTCTCCTTCTTTCTAAGTCCCTCAATCCGCATTCTTCGAGGGTTGAGGGCATATCTTTTCCTCCTGTCCTTCATTTGCCTCATTCTCTTTTTGTTTTCCATTACTTCTTCTAGTATATATAAGTTAGTAGTTAATTTTAGTTACAGTTTACATTTCATTTTCATCTTCACGATAACCCAAACCATTAGGGGCCGATAACCTAGATGTTAGGCTCCTTAAAACAACAATTATCATCATCATCATCATCATCATCTCTCCCTCATTCTTCGAGGGTCTCTATATTAACCACCAGTCATAAGGGCGGTTTATGCTTTCAAAGGTGCTGATAGTTGAATCTTTAAGCCAAATTATGGAGAATTTTCATGCCGAAGTGCTAGTATTTAATAAAATCCAATATTATACACATATCTACTTGTATAATATGTTGGATACAATTTTAAACAATTTAAAACTAAAAACACTAACAAATAAAGTGTAATAATGAAATATAAATCTAGAAATAAAAATTATAAAATATAATTGCAATAATGAAAGAAATACCAAAAATTAAATAATAAACATAACTTGATGGAAAATTTGAAAATAATTGAAAATAATTGTAATTAGTTAAGTAATCAATTCAATAAAAATATCAAAATTATATCTATTAGAACAGAAAAGCCGAGTTGCACTGCCTGGGAAATTCTAAGCACAACTACTCTTCTCTGATGTCTTAAAATTAAAAATTAATAGACTCAGTAAGATATTCTTCAAATTCTAGAGTTTGAGATCTTTTAAAAGTGGTTTAAAAGCTAGGCACATGCATAAAATGGTGCCTTATTCAATTGTTTAGTATTTAGAGTTGGTACAATTGCATAGTGTTACTCAGCTGTTTCAACTGTTGTCGATATGCAAGTGTTAACAGCTGGCTGATATTTGGTGCCAAACTAGTCCATTGCAAGGAGCGTTTGTTTATTGTTTGCCTGACACTGTAACTCGAAGGTAAGTTGCAATACTCGTGGCATTTCTTTTTCTGAACAGTATTTGGTGATTTTATAATGCAATTTTCTTTGAATTCTGGTGATGTTAGAAATATAAATGGTTTATTTTAATTTTTAGGTTAGGATGTCTGGTGACGTAACAACTCGGAAAAGGGCACAAATAAAAGTTCTAATTGAAACAGGAATGTATTCCCAGCGTGAAATTGGTAATAAACTGGGTGTCTCGCAAAGTACAGTAAAACGTATTAGTAAGAAAGTGACCTTTGGTAAGGATCTTGGAGTAAAATGGAAAGGACACTGTGGCAGAAAACCAATTTTACACTGCGTGATGAGCGATGCCTCACAAAGTTTTTAAACAAAACCACTATTCAACGGTGAAAATGTTAAAGACTGAACTGGAAGCAAGAGGAGTCCATGTTTCTGAACGAACAACACGCCGAAAACTAAGAGATTTAGACCTGAAAGCACACAGACCGTGCAAGAAACCAAGGCTATGATAGCTAAGCGATTAAATTGGGCCAAGGAACACAAGGATCATGATATTAACTACTGGAAGTCAGTGCGAGCTCACCTACAATATTTATGGTGGATTTTGGATGGGTTTTAGAGGTTATGTAACGAGCTAATGTTGTACTCTGTTAATTTTTAGGTTTGCTTCAGTGACGAGTCAACCTTTGAAGTACTTGCGCAGAAGGCCCAGTTTGTTCGTCGCAGGTGAGATGAAAAATATCAACCAGATTGTGTTTCTAGGACGGTGAAGCATGCTGATAAAATAATGGTCTGGTCAGTAATCAGTGGTAAAGGAACGGGACGTCGTCATATAGTGGATGGCATAATGCGCCAGGACCAGTATAGAAAAATTCTGAGTACAGAGCTGCTGCCTCAGATACAGGAATGGTTTCCCAATGGGAGAAATATGACATTTATGCAAATTGGAGCACCTTGCCACTTGGCTAAGTCGGTCAAAGAGTTTCTGCGACTTCACAACATACCGTTATTGTCATGGCCGGGAAATTTCCCTGACATAAATACGATCGAAAATGTGTGGGAGTTGGTAAAGCGAGAAATGGCAAAGAAACTATAACTACAAAAGGGAGACTCATAGAGAAGCTTTATGAAGTGTGGTGCAATAATCTTCGCATACAACAAACTGTCCAGAGTTGCATTGAGAGTATGCCCAGAAGGGTAAAGGCAATAATAGATGCAAAAGGCGGTAGCACAAAATACTGAAATAGCACAAACCCAAGGACAATAATTGTCATAATTTCAAATAAACTTACTAACTACCCAGGCAAATTTGTTGTTACAGAGTTTAGTAACATTCATCCCTTCATTTAGTGCAATAAATGTCTAATAAAATTAGCAAATAAAGAAAAGTTTGTAGAAAAATTGTGCTGGGTCTATTAATTTGGCCGGGGAATGTACATTAACATTACAATTAGAGAAACAAAGAAAAAGTTATTAATAATTATAATAATTAAAATAAATTTAAATTAAAAAACTCATCAAAGTAAAAGAAAATATAGTTTTGCTCTATAAAGGGTTAAAATCATAACTAGAAAACCAATTGAGATATTGCAAAGTTTTTATGCCAAAATGTTTTGATTTTATGTTTTGCACTCGCTTATTAAAAGAAACTCAAGGTCTTTCTCACAAAAGTTTAATGCTAAAGAAGCATTATGGGTAAATGGCAGGTGGTGTTAAATCTTAGGTTGATACTGTATACAAATTATAGAAACAGTCTTACCCACTGTGCCCAAGGTTGCGACATTGAATCCCGGCGCAGTTAGTACTCAGTAATCATTTGAGGGAGCATAAATGCGAGATATCTCTCTGAGTATATTTACTGGCTCTATGAAGATCCACGCAAGGGGATATTCAGGCACCTAGGCGTTTCTAAACTCACATTAGTTAAATAGGATGTTAAATACGCAACATTATTATTGTTATTATCATTATTATTATTATTATTATATTATTACATCATTTTTGCCCTTATGGACAGTGTATGGACTTAAATATATCATGATGTCACAATTTTCACTTCTTTCCATTCTTCTCTTCCCAAAATCTCTTCATCCTTTGACTGTGCTCCTGTTTCCTTTGTTTCGTCCACAAAGTTCCTATCTTCTCCCATTCACTTACTAAAAATTTGGCGTTCTTAATTTTGTTTCTGAAATTTTCTCTGTCTTCTATCATTTGCTTGTTGATCCCTAATTGATTTAACTTGATTTAAGTCGTCTTCTATTTCATGATACCAATTTGTTTTCCTTTTTGAACTGTTTACTACATCAAAGATTTTCTTTGTAAGTCGTTTATTGTTCATTCTCTGTATGTGCCCGTAGAAAATCAGTCTGCGTTTTCTAATGATATATGTGAGTCTGTCTGTGTGTTCATATAGCTCTTTGGTAGGTCTTTTCATCCATATCCCATCTCTGTGTACTGCTCCAAATATTTTTCTCAGAATTTTACGTTCAATTTTTTCTGTTTCTATGATGCCAGATGCTCCAATTGTGGTCGTTTCTGACGCATACAATGCTTCTGGTAATACAACTGTTTTGTAGTGTCTAAGTTTGGCCTATGCTTTTCTTATTATACTATGACCATGTAAGTTTGTAAGCTTTCTGGAGTTTTCCGTTCGTTCTATGTTAGACACCTTGTTTGATCCTCCTATTTGTATATATTCTCCAAATTACTTACATTTTTCAACTCTTTGTATGGATCCATATATGGTATGCAAGGTTTGTACATTGTTGGTGTGTCGTTCCATGTATTGGGTCTTCTCATAAGATATCTGTAAACCTGTTTTAGCAGCTATTTCATGTAATCGTTCCAGTGCTTCCTTTGCCTCCTGTGTGTTATTGCTGAGTAAGGCTACGTCATCTGCAAATGCCAGACATTTTATGATTGTTTGTGTTTCGCGGGTTCTTCCTAGCTGTATTCCTTTAACTTGTTCCTCCCACTGCTTAACAATTTTGTCTAAGACCATGTTGAACAAGATGGGTGAGAGGCCGTCTCCTTGTTTGACACCTATGCGTATATGAAAGGGTTCTGAAATTTCACCCATGAACTTAACATTAGAGGTGGTGTCCGTGAGCGTTAGCTGTATAAGTGCCCTGTTTTTTTTTTTTTTTGTCAATGCCATATTCTTCCAGTACTGCAAAGAGCGTTTGTCTATCAATGCTGTCGTATGCTTTTTTAAAGTCCATAAAGGTAACTACAGTGTTTTTTGTCTGCCTGACTTTCAGTAGTGTTCTCAAGTTCCAGATCTGTTCGATGCATGATCTCCCTTTTCTGAAGCCTGCATGGTATTCTCCTATTTGTGGATCTGCTTGTGGTTCTAGTCTGTTCAATAACACTTTAGAGAATATTTTTAAGCGACTGGATCTAGAGAAATCCCTCTGTAATTATTTGGATCTGACTTATCACCCTTTTTATGTACCGACAGCAGTGGCTCAGCTGGCTAAAGCGCAGCGTTAGGTCATGGGACCAAGCTCTCTGCTGACTCGGTAGACGCGTGGGTTCGAGCCCCACCGTCGGCCGTCCTTGAAATGGTTTTCCGTGGTTTCCCATTTTCAACACCAGGCAAATGCTGGGACTGTACCTTCTGATAGGCCACGGCCGATTCCTTCCACATCCTTGCCCAGTTTCATTCATCTTCATCCATTCCATCCCGACGCGCAGGTCGCCCACGGGCGTCGACTAGAAAGACCTGCACTCGGCCTCTGAGGGGGCCACACGACAAAAAACAACCCTTTTTATGTAATGGGTGGATCAATGCACATTTCCAATCCTCCGGCATTTTCTCTGTGATCCAAATGTCTGTGATGATCTTATGAATTGTTTTGATGATGTTTTTATCTTGAAGCTTCCATACTTCAGCAATAATGCCATCTTCTCCTGCCGCTCTGTTATTTTTCATTTGTTGTATGATCTCCTGTATCTCCTCTATTGTAGGTGGAGTAGAATCGGGATTGGATGTGGTTTTTTGGAAGGTCAATTTCTCCGTGGGTTCTGTACAATTGAGAAGATTATTGAAGTATTGTTTGATCACCGCTGGGTCCGTGGTTCAAATCCCGGCCACTCCATTTGAGATCTGTGCTGGGCAAAACGGAGGCAGACAGGTTTTTCTCCGGGTACTCCGGTTTTCCCTGTCAAAAATTTCATTCCAGCAACACTCTCCACTATCATTTCATTTCATCTGTCATTCATTTAATCATTGCCCCAGAGGAGTGCGTCAGGCCTCGGCAGCCGGCACAGTTCATATCCTCGCCGCTAGATGGGGGCTTCATTCATTCCATTCCTGACCCGGTCGGAGACTGGAAGTAGGCTGTGGATTTTCATTTTCATTGAAGTATTGTTTGAGAATTGTACAGTTTTCATTCGTGTTCGTTTCCAGGGACCTATCTGTTCTTCGAAAGCAGAGGCTAGGAGGCTGATAACCCTTAATATTTTCTTTGAATGTTCTGCAAAAATTTCTTGTGTTATTTCTCTTAAAATCTTCTTCAATTTCTTTTAGCCTGTTGTTGTCGTACGCTCATTTTCTCTTCTGATTTCCTTTGATGATTGGTTTTGAACTTCGTGAAATTCCTTCCATGTTTCGGATGTTCTGTTACTGCTGAACTTCATCCATGCCTGTGTTCTTCTCTCAGTGGCTTGATCACAAATTACGTTCCACCACCTATGTTTTCGTTTTCTAGGAGGTTGCGCCCAACGCATTGCCTTTTGAACTGTGGTCGCAAGATCTGTCCAAGTGTCTGTTGGATGCCTATTAATTTCTTCAATGAGTTTGTCCCTGTTTATCTTCAAATATTCTGGATCAGGTTTCACAATTTTGTTTGTTGTCTTTTTCTGTCTTGGGATTGGTCTAATCTTGACTTGTAACAATTAATGGTCAGATTCGAAGAACCCTTTACGCGTTCTGACATTTAAAATTTCCTGTGTATTTTGTTAGAAATGGCCACATGATCAATCTGGAATTCTCCCCATACGGTGTTGGGTGCTTTCCATGTTGTAAGTTTTCGTCTTGGCTTTTGAAATTGTGTCGACATAATTTTGAGGTTAAAATTTTGACAATATTTTATGAGGTGTTCCCCATTTTTGTTTGTGCGATAGTGTGCTGAATGAGGGCCTGTGATTTGTCTGTATTTTCTCTCCTTACCTAATTGCGCGTTGTTACGCCCCTTAAAACAACAATTATCATCATCATCTAATTGCGCGTTAAAGTCTCCCATTAAAATTTTAACATGCCTTTCTGGTATGTTGTTGGTTACTTCTTCCATGTCTTCCCAGAAGTCTTCAACTTCTTGTGGTTTCTATTATACTCATTTGTAGGTGCATGTGCATTGATAATCATGTAACCTTTATTACCTGATTTCAACGAGAGTGTGGAGATCCTTTCTGATATGGAATTAAAGTCAATAATGTTATCCATGACTGATTTGTGTACTGCAAATCCTGTTCCAAACAATGATGGTGTACCTCTTCTGACAGCAGGTTAACCTTTATAAATCCTATAATTTTCTGTGTTGAAATGATTTTCATCTTGAAAACGAGTCTCCTGAATCGCATGAATTTTTATTTGAAATTTTTCTAACATGTCTGTGAGTTGTTTTAGTTTTCCAAGTTTGAAGAGAGTATTAACACTGAGAGTGCCAATGTAGTGTTTGTGTAGAGATACTGAGAAGCTCCGACTCTTCTCCTCATGATGTTCCTGGTCCCCCAGATTCCGATGACGAGGAAAGTCCAGCACGGTGACTGGGGCCTGGGGTAGCGGATTTCTTTCCTTTGGTTGAATCATGATTACTTCAAGTTGAAGGTGGTTGTGGCGATCTTAAAGAAAGATCACGATGATTGCTGACTTGATTGTTGAGATCAAGACATATTTCACAGCCGCACCAACTAGGTGAACAGACGCTGACCAATAATCGCTGGATACCAGAACAGACACTATTGGATTTTGTGTGTTTGGTCCGCGAGAGCTATTTTATTTCGCTCAAGTCCGCCGGCAAGCCGGTGAGGATCCCCCTATCCGCCACCTGGGACGGGCCACGTCGGAGTATCACCTCTCCGCCTGCTACGACAACGTAGTAGGTTCGGGGATTATTATTATTATTATTATTATTGATACGTGCAAGTGCACGTCTCTACCATTTCAAACATGTATTTAATCAGGGACGCTGTTCTTGAAGTTTGAAACGACCGCCTGGTGACTTGCTTCCCATTCTGAACTCGAGATGGTAGCGCCTGTCGGTCTTGGAGAGATTGCAAGTAGTTCCTGTGTCTCCCCAATAGGTGGTGTGGGCTTCGCCTTATTAAATTCGTTATACGCATGACATGATTAAAAGACAATCACATTCTTCGTCTTCAAACAAATGCTAGTGCATTCATGATACCGCCAAAATTATGAACTTATTAATGACATTGTTGTTTTGATGTGTCGCTTCGTGATTGGACAATATTATTTTACATGAAGACAGTTCGATAAATGACGAGCGATTCTCCGCCATTTTTGTGGAGTCCATTAGCTGTCGAGTGTAAAACATCAAGTCGACGAGTGGTCGAAGAGTATCTATCCGTTGCGCTGGGGGCATTGCCCCTAGCTTTTTCAAAATGTAAATACTCATTCTAGAAAAAGGAATTGCCTGTTTTCTTCAGGCTGTAAATTTTCATCGTTCCGCCGTGAAGAGGAAATGTGCAAGGATAATCGCAACTGGATGCGATCAAGTGCTTGTATCTACACGACGCATGGGCGTGTTAGCCATTTTTGTGAAGCACATGTAATAACATAAAATTATGTGTTAATTATTTTATTATTTTTGTGTCTCCACGGAGAAGGATGTAAGGTACGTCTTTTTTTTAAATTTAATGTATTTAATTATTTTATTGTTATGGAGCTCCGATATCATCTTATAATATATTTTATTTCTGTTCTTCTTTTCTTTTATAAGTTTAATTTTATTGTTGTTTTTATTACGTTTCCTGGTTTATTTTAATTCTGTGCTCTTTTCTTCGTACCTTGTGGAGACACATTTCCAATTATTTCACGTTTAAATTTTTATTTATATTCCTTTGTCAATCTTGGGATTGACATTGTAATTTATTCATGATCCGGTGCATTTCTCGATTGTAATAGCATTTAGACCTAATTATTTTCCGCCGTCATTTTCTTTACGCTAATGTTTAAATTTAGTTTTATTAATTGTTTGCCGTAATTTCGACCTGGCATGGTTTTGGTGTGGCCATACCTTTTGTTTACCGTGATGCATTGTGGTCTCGTGGTGAGTCCATTTGGCGCGGGTCTCAAGAGCATACGTGTTTTCTGTTTGCTCAATAATTATTTTTAAAAATTGTAATCTTGTTAATGTTAATTTCGTGATTTTTGTTAATGTCCTTGTGTTTTCCGCCGGCGAGCATATCATTTATTTTTTTTATTTTCTATCCCATTTAATTTTTTTTGAAAGTGTAATTTAATTTTCAATTCCTTTTGTTTTGGCGTGGCCTCAACATCTGCATGTCGGATCGTGATTACATTTCCGTGCAAATCATCAAGCCCGTTCTCAATATGTTATGCATGTAATATTTATTTTAACCTTTGGGCTGTTAAATTTTATTTTATTTTAAATTAAGTCTTTCGTCTTCTTCGTTTTGCAAGCAAGCATGTTAGGCGCTATCTGGCCTTCTTGTAAAATATTTGTGGTTGATGCATGTTCTTTCTCTGGTGATGATTCTCCTTTAAATTTTCAATATTAAACCTTTTTTTATTCTTTTTTAAAATCTTTGGTTGTGGCATTATTTCACCGACGGCAGTTCCGTTGGTTTTTGGGGGATGTTTGTACGATAGCCTGTGTGTGTTGTCCCCTTATCCATCTTCCTTCCACTCCTTTGGAGCTCTTCTGTCGGGACATGTCATCCGGAGGTGATGTTGCTGCGGAAGTGACCCGGACCCCTGAATACAGGTAAGTTGGCCCATCCACGTTTCCCGTACTCGTCCCATTTTGGTAGCAGAGCGTTGGTTATCGAATTACCGACGTGCTGCTGGCCAAGCGATGGTGTCTCTTCACGTAGCATTTTGGTAGCAGATCCTGCTCATGTTCACTTCCGTAACTACCCCCTCCCCAGTACCCACAGGCTGTTTTATGGACCCCTCTAATACTGATGGGTCAGTTGTTGGTGGGATTTTGTCAGGAAAGTGCACTTAATGTTATGTTTTGCTAACCCTTGTCGTTATTGTGTTTCATGTTGCCTCTGGATATCCATGTGGTATGCTGGATGTAAGGTGTCCTGTTTTTAAACGAGGCGTTTACCCCTGTATTTTACCCTGTTGGTGTGCAACATCCCCAATGAAATTGCAGCTCGGTGAGTGACTGACATGTGTTCTTGGCATGGGAAATGGGATTGTTGATATTCTGATAGCCTACATCTGCGAGTGAAGACATCCTGGAGCTCTATCGGATGCTGTTCGCCATGTGGTCTGTGGCAGTTTTTATTAATTTAGCTTCCTGTTCTCGAGCCAAGCAAGCGGTGACGTCTGCAGTCCTGGGCTACGTTGTGCATGATGTTTTTGTCGAAATTTCAGGTGTCGAGGCAGTGTTGGTGTTTAAGAAGACTGTTGCGTTCCTGTATGTTTCTTTGCATGATATTCTGTGGTGATATGCTGTCCTCATAAATTATTTATTATGGAACTGTCACGCCTATTGGTGTTATGGCAAAGTGTAGTTTGATTAAAAGGGCTAACCTATGGAAATCTGCCCGCCCTATGTCCCTATTCTGGTGCCAGAAGGCACATTTAACATGCATGTCACTATTTTTTGGCTAGGAATTCTTCCCTAATTCATTCAAGGCAAGTGTTTGTTTTGAAGTGTTTTTATCGCAGTGGGCGATCTGTAATTTTTGGTTCTTAAACTTACATTATACTGCAATCATTCTGGGATAAGTGTGTATCGTGTGCAAATCGTGTCTGTATGTATGTGTTAACGTTAGATTTTGATTTAGATTTGTAGGGTGGGGTAATTTAGGGTTTGTTTTGTTTGCAAAAGTAAGGTTAGGATCGTATTTTTATTAGTTGCTTTCATTGTAATTTTGAACTGAACATAATATGTAGGTGTGTTTTACGTGGAGATATCTACTGTCTGGGGTTAGCTAGGATTAGAAGTATGGGATTCTTTCTTGGTTTGATCCCTGGGCAGGTTGTATATAGGACTTGCACGATTCAAACTGGCTTGGTATGGGACTGGTCTGTTCGATGATATGCAAGTATGTGTCATGTAACTTAATGTAATTGTAAGGGTATTGTGTTTTAATTGTATTTGTTTGTGTTATGATATCTCTACGACTACATAACTTGCATATTTGAATATTAATGGGAATTATTTTTGTGGGTGGTAAAAATTATGTATCGCTATTATTGGAGTATGTTGTGCGATGAATATGTTGTTGTGAATATGAGATCTCAGTTCGTGAACAGCCATAATGTAATGTGCTTTCCTGCTTAATTAATATATATAGGGTCTTCAAAAGTTACTGGGGTTAAATTTCTGTTGGACATTATGGTCATCAGGTTCTGTAACTCAGCTTGTTTTGCATTTTAAGCCAGTAATCTGTTGTTGCTGGAAATTAGGGTCATCAGTTGCCTCATGCTAACTGTAAATGACATAGGCCTTCTGTTTTAGTTCATGCTATGGCAATCTCGGTCATCAGCCACTGTAGTTGAGTAAAATTTTCTGCTTTTAATTAATAATCCTAAATTTTTCGGCTTTATCGTTTGGAATGGTGCGTAAGTGTTCCCTGTTAGCCTCGTCTTTCAACAAGAGCGGCTTGTTTCTCATCTAACCGTATTTTCGGGCCATGTTAGGCATCCTTTGGTTGTACGTGTTCGTGTCTTTAACCTGATCGAGGAAACCTCATTGCACCTCGTGTACTGTTGAACTTAGTTCTTTTTATGTTGGATTTTTCTCACCCAGGCGGATGTCGGCTGTATTCTCATCGGGTGTCGAACCTCAATTTCGTTCCTTGTGTGAGTGTATTGGTGTTTGGTTTTCTGCGCTGCCATTTCTCCTTCGTTTTTTTTTGTCGTTTCGGTAACTGCGTTTGAATTCCTCAGTGTCCCCATGCCAAGTAATGCGTGCTGTCACGAACCAGTATATGTAGAGGCACACATGTCAGATTAATTAATTTTCTTTTTCTAAACCTTAAGCCCTAAGCAAACAAAATTTCTAGAGTGCATCTATCACACATTAAACGAGGTGGAGAGGTGTCTAATGAGGTAATGCTACCGTAAATTTTGTAAAACAAATTTTGTAAACTGAATTTGTATAATGTAGAGTATCCCTAACCTTCATTGAAGCCTTCAAGCCTCTGTTCCTTGTGGAATTTTGAATTTAATTGGATTTGAAAACTCTGGTGGGATACAAACTGTATTGTTGGGAAGTTCCCATTGTAATGGTAAATTGTAAAAGTGTACCTAATTTTGATGTTTCATAGGAGATGCTAACATGTAAGTTGGGCTCGGTGGGAGACCTAACTCATGGTAACCTTGTATTCCTGTTCCCTTTGGGAATTGTAGTGGTCATTCCTCTACCGTAGTTCCTTCGAAATGTATAATCATCTAACTCATGTAATCTTGTAATGTACTTCGAATCTGTAAAAAGGTAAACTTGTTAATGAAATTTTGTAAGCACGGATCTAGGGCATTGTCAGAAATTTTTTTCTTCATTTAAATTCAACTTTGTTTCTCTTTTGTTAAAATGCAATAAGATTTAATACCTCTGTAAACCTTTTTTTGAAATTAGATTAACTTTTATTTTTGTAAATGGCTGCCCACGCGTCGAATCATATCTTGCACATTGCTTCCACCTACTGCGTCTAAAACGACCTACATTGGACTTGTTGAAAATGTATCTAACGTGTCTCGGACTCTGAAAGCACGGCAGGTGCTGGTGTTCTGCATTTCTGAAGGTTTTTGGACACAGTGAAGCTGTTACCTAAGTGGTTTGCGAGGTGATCAATTATCCCTTCACTGATAATCTGACCCTGCATTCTTCCTAACCAAAACGATGCGGTTTCATCCATCAATTGGAGTTAACTGGTGAACATTATCTTCGGGGAGCATCTCTGGTGAATCGACAAGTTAAGGAGGACTGTCTATGCCTTGGCATATTCGTGAACGGTGTTCACGCTTAAGGGAGGGAGACTGATACGTGCAAGGGCACGTCTCTACCATTTCAAACATGTATTTAATCAGGGACGCTGTTCTTGAAGTTTGAAACGACCGCCTGGTGACTTGCTTCCCATTCTGAACTCGAGATGGTAGCGCCTGTCGGTCTTGGAGAGATTGCAAGTAGTTCCTGTGTCTCCCCAATAGGTGGTGTGGGCTTCGCCTTATTAAATTCGTTATACGCATGACATGATTAAAAGACAATCACATTCTTCGTCTTCAAACAAATGCTAGTGCATTCATGATACCGCCAAAATTATGAACTTATTAATGACATTGTTGTTTTGATGTGTCGCTTCGTGATTGGACAATATTATTTTACATGAAGACAGTTCGATAAATGACGAGCGATTCTCCGCCATTTTTGTGGAGTCCATTAGCTGTCGAGTGTAAAACATCAAGTCGACGAGTGGTCGAAGAGTATCTATCCGTTGCGCTGGGGGCATTGCCCCTAGCTTTTTCAAAATGTAAATACTCATTCTAGAAAAAGGAATTGCCTGTTTTCTTCAGGCTGTAAATTTTCATCGTTCCGCCGTGAAGAGGAAATGTGCAAGGATAATCGCAACTGGATGCGATCAAGTGCTTGTATCTACACGACGCATGGGCGTGTTAGCCATTTTTGTGAAGCACATGTAATAACATAAAATTATGTGTTAATTATTTTATTATTTTTGTGTCTCCACGGAGAAGGATGTAAGGTACGTCTTTTTTTAAATTTAATGTATTTAATTATTTTATTGTTATGGAGCTCCGATATCATCTTATAATGTATTTTATTTCTGTTCTTCTTTTGTTTTATAAGTTTAATTTTATTGTTGTTTTTATTACGTTTCCTGGTTTATTTTAATTCTGTGCTCTTTTCTTCGTACCTTGTGGAGACACATTTCCAATTATTTCACGTTTAAATTTTTATTTATATTCCTTTGTCAATCTTGGGATTGACATTGTAATTTATTCATGATCCGGTGCATTTCTCGATTGTAATAGCATTTAGACCTAATTATTTTCCGCCGTCATTTTCTTTACGCTAATGTTTAAATTTAGTTTTATTAATTGTTTGCCGTAATTTCGACCTGGCATGGTTTTGGTGTGGCCATACCTTTTGTTTACCGTGATGCATTGTGGTCTCGTGGTGAGTCCATTTGGCGCGGGTCTCAAGAGCATACGTGTTTTCTGTTTGCTCAATAATTATTTTTAAAAATTGTAATCTTGTTAATGTTAATTTCGTGATTTTTGGTAATGTCCTTGTGTTTTCCGCCGGCGAGCATATCATTTTTTTTTATTATCTATCCCATTTAATTTTTTTTGAAAGTGTAATTTAATTTTCAATTCCTTTTGTTTTGGCGTGGCCTCAACATCTGCATGTCGGATCGTGATTACATTTCCGTGCAAATCATCAAGCCCGTTCTCAATATGTTATGCATGTAATATTTATTTTAACCTTTGGGCTGTTAAATTTTATTTTATTTTAAATTAAGTCTTTCGTCTTCTTCGTTTTGCAAGCAAGCATGTTAGGCGCTATCTGGCCTTCTTGTAAAATATTTGTGGTTGATGCATGTTCTTTCTCTGGTGATGATTCTCCTTTAAATTTTCAATATTATACCTTTTTTTATTCTTTTTTAAAATCTTTGGTTGTGGCATTATTTCACCGACGGCAGTTCCGTTGGTTTTTGGGGGATGTTTGTACGATAGCCTGTGTGTGTTGTCCCCTTATCCATCTTCCTTCCACTCCTTTGGAGCTCTTCTGTCGGGACATGTCATCCGGAGGTGATGTTGCTGCGGAAGTGACCCGGACCCCTGAATACAGGTAAGTTGGCCCATCCACGTTTCCCGTACTCGTCCCATTCTGGTAAGCAAAGCGTTGGTTATCGAGAAGCCGACGTGCTGCTGGCCAGTGCCGTCCAATGCTAGGGGGGGGGGGGGGGGTAGCAATTATTATTAACTAGCAACCCGTCCCAGCTTCACCCCGGAACAGTTATGCATGCATTACGTGATAAGCGCATTTTTTTTGCGATGTCAATGAACTACGGAGTATATTCGTGTTAGGTCTCGGCATGATGGGTTAAAATCACGGACTGGAATATTAATTAATTATATTATCATAGAGATGCATGTGCAACGAATTCTTGTCAGACATAATTTATGAATAGCGAGGTGCATGAAACACAAATCTCCCTTCCGTCCAATCTTAACTTGACTGTGTACGTTGCGGAACGAAATGTTCACAGGTGAAATGAAGAAAAGCCGAGTTGCACTTCCAGGGAAACTCTAAACACAACTACTCTTCTCTGAAGTCTTAACTCAACACGACTCGACAGTTTGCTGCTGGCTGTATCTGGGGTAATAGGCTCGCATGCTAGCTAGGCTTTAACTGGGGTGATAGGCTCACCCCTTGCTACTTCGTAAACTGTCGCCTCAGTAATTGAATGGAGATTGTTGGAAGAAATGAAAACGTAAAATCACTTATAGTGGGCGATGTTTTGAAGATAGAGATATGTTCTCCTGGACTTTTTTGTAGAACTTTTCATCCTGAACAATTCTTACACTCATAGTGTATTGATATTTTAACGCTTTGCCCAGCGTATGCTTAAAAATCGCACAGACGCCAGGTATTTGTTTCAACTTTTTTAATGAAATCCTTACTGCTTCGCTCCCTTTGATCACAAATAAATTATTTCCTACAGAAACCTTCCTCGGAATATTCTTTATAAAATGGTGAAAAACGCATCAAAATCCATCCAGTGGTTTTCGAGATTACCCGTGACATCCAAGAATCGGGGACTTTTTTATACTATGTAGATATATCAGAGAATTGGAATGGACTACACTCAGCCTCGTGAAGTAATGCTGAGAAGTGCTGTGTTAGATCCCCTTCTCAGTCATCCTGGGAGTGGTTTAACGTGTTTATTCACTTCTACTCCAGCAAAATGACGGGATTGATTTCAACTAAAGGCCACGGCTGCCTCCTTCTCAATCCTCTCCTCAGTTACAAATACAGTTTACTAGAGACACAACAGTAACATAAGGTAAACAGACTAATTCGACACACGGGGCTAGAATAACCTTTATGTCCAAGCTCTTGAACAAGCAAGAAGTTAACCCTGCGAGCCACATGCTGTACATTCTGGACTCGCGTCTCTTCCTAGTCATAACCGTATGAGTTATTTGGCTCAGGATGCATTGGACTGTGAATCGTAATGCGGGATATTATGAGGGTGCCTAATCCATTAAGAGCTTACTGGATCAATTATCTCCACTCAAAGTGATATGGCATAAGGGAGTATGCGAGCAGAATAACATCGACTCCGTCCTATTTCACGGATGTGTATGATCCGATTGGACGCACGGAAAATCTGCTATAGTCCGCGTCAAACTAAATGAATAACTAGCAATGTAACCTTACCATTTACCCCCGATCACTACAAACATGGTGATTTATAGTAAACATTATTGCCGTTGGATTGAGTTAAGCCTGCAGTCACTTTAGTTAATCATGCTTCAGAGTCGCCGTGTTTACAGACTACTTGTACACACCACCGGCTTTAATTCCCCTCCGAAGGCATACTGAAGTATTTTAGTTGGCTTCAGTTGCGTAGTTGGTAGCATGCTGAGTTTCTATGCCCAAGGTCACGAGTTCAAAACCGTCGAAGTCATCGGAATTTTTAAGAGCGTTAAAAATCCCTGAGTATGCCTTCCTTCAGAGAAGAAGTAAAGCCGGCGGGCCCATGTCATAGATTTATGGAATGTAAAAGAACCACTAACTACAATTGTGTGAAGCCAAAATTAGTAGGTTGGATTAATGATAACGCTATATTAGTTCCAACGTTCGCCACCAGGTGCTGACTGCGATGGCCTCTAGCAGCCAAGTCTGCAAGCTAGTTGTCGAGGACGGTAGCATTTGGTAGCGAAAGTAGGAACTACTTGAAATTATCGTCTGCAGTCCTTACTTGAATTACATCAGATAACGCATGCTAATACAGACGTCACAATTAACACCGGTTATCAGACAGATTATACACATCCCAAAGTACACGAGGCTACATGACCGCGTTTGTCGCAGCCCCTAAACTGAGGAACCAACCAACCGAAGTATTTTAACGCTCTTAAATATCTGACGACTTCGGCCGGGTTTAAACCCACGATCTTGGGGATAGGAGTTCAGCATGCTTCCGACTACGCCACCGAAGCAGTCTGGTGCCTTGGGGTCTACCTGAAATTTGTTCTCGTACAAAACTGTCATTTTCATTGTGTTCAGACAAGAGTGTAAACTCTCAAAGATTGATCGCTACTTAAGTGGAAAATTCAGGCCATCAATGCGATTCTCATCAGGAAGAAAAACAAGATGTTCAGTAAAGATCATATAGCCTACTTTCTCCTAAATGCATGGGTATTGTTTTAACTCTTTGTCCTTTTCAAGGAGTATAATTGAATGTTGGTTGTAGTAGCTTGTTGAAATACAACGTGCTCTACGGAATTTAAACATGAATATGAGGTGCCCTTTGCTAGTGTTAACTCTGTACAAAATTTCATACAATTCGGTTTCACCGTGTTTGAATTGATATGGTGAATCGATTTGCACACATACATGGGCACTATCTGCGAACTATTGGGCAGATGACCTTGTAGGTTAGAGGAAAGATGCTTCCGACAAAAGGGTATGTTGTTGCAAAATTTGGTAGAGATCAAATGATTAGGTTGGTAGTAATTTGATTTAAGCTTTTAACATTTGGGTGGCCGCCATTCTGTTTCTTTCAAGATGGCGGCGATATATAATAGGACACTGAGGTGCCCTTTGCTAGTGCTACCTCTGTACCAAATTTCGTTCAATTCGGTTTTACCGTGTTTGAATTGATAGGGGGAAACGATTTGCACACATGCATGGCTGCCATATGCAAACTATTAGACTGATGGCATTGTAGCTTGGTCAAAGAACGCATCTCACATAAAGGTATGTTGTTGCAAAATTTAGTAGAGCTCAGATGATTAGGTTGGTAGTAATTTGATTTAAGCTTTTAACATTTGAGTAGCCGCCATTACATTTACGTCAGGATGGCGGCGATATAAAACATGACACTGAGGTGCCCTTTGCTAGTACAACCTCTGTACCAAATTTCGTTCAATTCGGTTTCACCGTGTTCGAATTGATAGTGGGGGACAGACATTAAAAGTACACACACTCACAGGCACACAGACTCACAGACACACAGGCAGACACACAATTTTTCGTCCTGTGTTGATCTCATAAATCAACTTTCATTTTTTGCAAAAGTCGAAAGTAGGCTAATAAGTGTTCCATTCATATATTTTTGCAATGTATGTTGCATATCACCAGTATTTTGTTTTGTTGAAACATTATATAGGCCTAAATATTATATATGTAATTAAAACAAAAGAGTTAATAATTGGATTACATTTTTGCATCTTTTTTCCTGTTTTTATATCCTTTGTTTGTATATTTGCGTCATTTTATAGGACTTTTTAGGCAATTTATAGGCCTTCAACTTCCGAGCCCTAGTTATAATAATGCTTTTATATTATTTTTATTCCTATTTTTATAATAATAAAGCAATTATTTATGGTTCAGGGAGGTGCGGAAGGATCTTCATCAGGTTGGACTAAATTTGGAAGACATTTCAAAGCGCACTAAATTTAGGTCAGTTATTAACAAATTCCAAGGACCGACAGTAGTGGCTACGCTGGCTAAAGGGCAGCGTGAGGTCGTGGGGCCAAGCTCTCTGCTGACTCGGTAGACGCGTGGGTTCGAGCCCCACCGTTGGCCGTCCTTGAAATGGTTTTCCGTGGTTTCCCATTTTCAACACCAGGCAAATGCTGGGACGGTAACTTCTGACAGGCCGCGGACGCTTCCTTCCACATCCTTGCCCAGTTTCATTCACCATCATTCATTTCATCTCTCATTAACTTCTCTCATGACGTTGGCGTCAGGAAGGGCATCCGGCCGTAAAATCATCGCCACAATTACTTCCATCGCATATCATCCCCGACCCCGTTGGAAAACGGGAATAATAAGCCTATATTAACAAATTCCAAGGATTCCACGACGAACCAAAACTGAACAGTGGTTAGACAAAAGAACGAAGACAGGCTGCCCCATAAAGAATGCAATGTGTAGATGTTGCCCAACGTGATCTTTAACGGCCTAAATGGAATATATGTAGCTATAAAAAATCAGCCTGCGTAGCCTATGTACTTGGCCGCAAAACTCGAAAACTACTGCTCCTATTTCGCTGAAAATTGTACATGCTGTTCTCATTATGGCGAAAAGTATCTAGAAAGGGGTTTGAATGAAATCGCATAGGTAGTTTTTTATGAGTGATTTTATGTAATTAATTTAGGTTGGTTGGTTCCTCAGTTTAGGGGCTGCGACAACGTGGTCATGTAGCCTCGTGTATTTTGGGTGTGTGTAGAATCTGTCTGATAACCGGTGTTAAATGTGATGGCTGTATTAGTGTGTTAGCTGTTTCAATTCAAGTAAGGACTGCAGACATTGAATATTTCCAAGTAGTTCCTACTTTTGCCGCCAAACGCAACCGTCAACGACTACTAGTTCATAACTGGTTACCAGATGTCATCGCAGTCGTCTCCTGTCGACGAACGTCGGAACCTAAGAGCGTTTGTCAAATGTTTAACCTAACCTACAATTTGGCTTCACACAAGTGTAATTAGTGGAAGGTTCTTTAACATGCCATAAATCTATGACATGGGGCCGCGGGCTTTACTTCTCCTCCGAAGGAAGGCGTACTGAGGGATTTTCAACGCTCTTAAAAATTCGGACCAATTCGGCCGGGTTTGAACCCGCGATCTTGGGCATTGAAACTCAGCATGCTACCAACACCGCCTACGAAGCCGCCGTATTTAATTTACATTCGAAAGCCACACCAATATTGAATCTAATAACTTGACGGACAGATTGTTGCTAGGCGACAATGACTTCTGTATCATGGTAGTCAACAATACTGAACCTAACCTGATAGACAGATTGACCGTCTTAAAGATTATCGCTAGGCGACAACGACTGTATCATGATAGCCCGGTAAAAATTGCTACAGGACATTGCCCATCTTAAAGATGGTTGATCTAGGCAACACCGTGAATAGAAAGTCGAGTGCGCATCTTCATCGTAGATTCAGCGACCACTGCTAATCCATTTCAAATACGTACGCTGGGGGGCTTCGTTGGCGTAGGTGGTAGCATGCTGAGCTTCTCTGCCCAAGGTCACGGGTTCATACCCGGCCGAAGTCATCGGATTTTTTAAGAGCGTTAAGAATACCTCAGAATGCCATCTTTCGGAGCCATTTTATGACAGCGGCGCGCAACGAGCTTGGACGACAGGTATATTCCACAAGGAGAATTTGCTCCTTTACGGCAATCCTAGGGGTGTTCCTAAAATTCTGCCGATTGTTTGGCAGGTCACTATTCTCTCGTGGACAATTACTCCGACCGAGTGTCTGTTTCACTTTCCCATTTCACCTCCCTTCTTCGCTTTGATTTGACCGAAGTTGTTTCAAAGTGACCTCGACCCTCTTCTGAGAATATTGCAACAAGGAACTGAGTGGTCAGGTTTGGTGGGACGCCACCCCGCGTCGCTAGCCTTTGTAATTACAAGAACACACAAGTTCAAAGAGGTTTTGCGTGGAATTAGTCTTAATAGCAGAGAGGTGGTAACTTAAACAAAACAGTTTACTATGTTTCGCGTTTCTACTCTAGGCTAATTGGTAACGTAATTGAGTAAATCTTGGATACTGGTATGTGTTCTAACCACTAGGGCATTATAGAAGCCAGGGTGCCGGAATCTTGCCTAGATAAGGATCTCAAACATTCCAGTAAATCTGACACGGGTCAATCATAGTCAGTTGTTGTTGTTGATTTTCTTAGGGCTTTGCGACTTCGTGGACATGTAGCCCAATGTACGAGGGTGTATGAAGAATTTGTCTCATAACCTGTGTTTTCTTTAATGGCTACATTAGTGTCATTATACGTAAGCGGGATTAAGATTGGGAAGGAGGGGGCCGTGGCCGAAAGTTCGGTACCATTCATGCGTTTGTCAGGACTAGAAGTGGAGAGTGGAGAAACCACGGAAACCCACATTTAGTATAGCTGAGATGAGAATTGAACACATCTCTTTTCAGTTTTGCTTCACAAGCCTGAGTGAACACCATTCTAATTCTAATACCAGTATTAATTTATTTGGCATTGCCGGGTATCGAACCCTCGGTCTCTGGGGAAGGAAAGCCAAGATTTCTGGTGGAGGGTATCGCCACTACCAGCGAGACATATGAGCAGACGAAGAAAACAATCACGATATGAGAACAAAAATGGATGTGTACAAACTCTCATACACTACCTACAAAACTTAAGGCCAGCTTATTCAAACGATCCTGAGGGATTAAACCATGGAGTGTAATCGTAGATCTCAAGCTTTATGAGAAAACTTCGATGCTTTAGGATGAAAATGATCACCTAAGCTTCGGCATTCCACGTTGTCGCAGCCCATAAATTGAGGAACCAACCAACCAACCAACCAAACTCTAGGTACTTCTGATGTGAATAAAGAAAATGATGATGATAAGTGTTGTTTTAAGGGGCCTAACATCTAGGTTATCGGCCTCTAATGGTCTGGGTGACAGCGAAAATGACAATGAAGTGGAAAACAGAATAAAAACAAGATGTTCAGTAAAGAACATATAGCCTACTTTCTCCTAAATGCATGGGTATTGTTATAACTCTCTGTCATTTTCAAGGAGTATAATTGAATGTTGGTTGTAGTAGCTTGTTGAAATACAACATGCTATAGGGATATTAAACATGAATATGAGGTGCCCTTTGCTAGTGCTACCTCTGTAAAAAAATTCATTCAATTCGGTTTCACCGTGTTTGAATTGATATGGGGAATGGATTTGCACACATACATGGCCGCTATTTGCAAACTATTGGGCTGATGACCTTGTAGTCAGTCATAAGATGCTTTCCACAAAAAGACATGTTGTTGCAAAATCCGGTAGAGATCAAATTATTAGGATGGTCGAAATTTGATTTAAGCTTTTAACATTTGGGTGGCCGTCATTCCGTTTCCGTCAAGATGGCGGCGATATTAAACATGACACTGAGGTGCCTTTTGCTAGTGCTACCTCTGTACCAAATTTTGTTCAATTCGGTTTCACCGTGTTTGAATTGATAGGGGGAATCGATTTGCACACATACTTGGCCACCATCTGCAAACTATTGGGCTGATGATCTACCAGTTTGGTCAGAATATGCTTCCCACATAAAGATTTGTTGTTGCAAAATTTGGTGGAGACTAGATTATTAGGTTGGTCGTAATTACATTTTAGCCTTTAAGATTTGGGTGGCCGCGATTACGCTTCCGTCAAGATGGCGGTGATATAAAACATGACACTGAGGTGGCCTTTTCTAGTGCTACCTCTGTATCAAATTTCGTTCCATTCGGTTTCACCGTGTTCGAATTAATAGGGGGAATCGATTTTCACACAAATATGGCCGCCATCCGCAAAATATTAGGCTAATGACCTATTAGTTTGGTCAAAGGATGCTCCCTCTATAACGGTATGTTGATGCAAAATTTGGTAGAGATCGGATGATTAGGTTAATCGTAATTTGATTTAAGCTTTGAATATTTGTGTGGCCGCCATTACGTTTCCGTCAAGATGGCGGCGATATAAAACATGACACTGAGGTGCCCTTTGCTAGTGCTACCTCTGTACCAAATTTCATTCCATTCGGTTTCGCCGTGTTCGAACTAATAGGGGTAATCGATTTCGACACAAAGATGGCCGGCATCCTCAAACTATTAGGCTAATGACCTATTAGATTTGTCAAAGGATGCTCCCTTCATAAAGGTATGTTGTTGCAAAATTTGGTAGAGATCGGATGATTAGGTTAGTCGTAATTTGATTTAAGCTTTGAACATTTGGGTGGCCGCCATTACGTTTCCGTCAAGATGGCGGCGATATAAAACATGACACTGGGGTGCCCTTTGCTAGTACTACCTCTGTACCAAATTTCGTTCCATTCGGTTTCACCGTGTTCGAATTAATAGGGGCAATCGATTTTCACACAAAGATGGCCGCCATCCGCAAACTATTAGGCTGATGACCTATTAGTTTGGTCAAAGGATGCTGCCCCCATAAAGGTATGTTGTTGCAAAATTTGGTAGAGATCGGATGATTAGGTTAGTCGTAATTTGATTTAAGCTTTGAACATTTGTGTGGCCGCCATTACGTTTCCGTCAAGATGGCGGCGATATAAAACATGACACTGAGGTGTCCTTTTCTAGTGCTACCTTCGTACCAAATTTCGTTCAATTTGCGCTCACCGTGTTCGAATTGATAGGGGGGACAGACATTCAGAGTACACACACTCACTCACACACACACACACACACACAGACTCACACACATACAGACAGACACACTTTTTTCGCCCTGTAGTGATCTCATAAGTCTACTTTCATTTTTTGCAAAAATCGAAAGTAGGCTAATTAAGTGAGACGTAAAATATTTACAAAATTGAACTCATTGAAACTACTCACAAAATGGAAAGAAGTAATACGTACAAAAGGGAATTTAGAAAGAAAACAAGAGGTCTGACCCCTCGAAGAAGGAGGGATCAGGAAAGATGAGACAAGGGCCAATTAAGGCGGGAATGTGAAAGACTTCCTAGGCCTCGGATACCCTAATACCGTCGGGGTCGGAAAAGAACAAGAGTTGACCAAGATAGGTCGACAGGAAAGAAGACGGAGAGGAGCCCGGCACAAGTAAGTGGAAGCAATGCCGGAATCAGCTGGGGTTCCGTGGTCGCCAACCCACGTCACACTAGATGTGAGCCCCTGGGGGAGAATAAAGAAAAGAACGATCAACATATTAATCAATGAATGGAAGTGATTTACAACAATGCCTGAAAAACAACAATTCTTATTCGTAGTGATATGTTTAGTCCTTTCCTTACTCGGCAGTAGGTGAAACAAAGGAAGGAAGCTTGTAGTTTAACGTGACCGTTAATCTTGAGATCATGAGCCACGGGACCTCCTTTTTACGTGGAATCCGAACCACAAGACATGGCATTTCACTTCGAAAATCTCACATGCATTGAACGGGAATCGAACCCGGACCGCCTTGGTGAGAGGCATACAGCTAGACCGCTGAGCCACCACGCCCCCTAGTAGGTGAAACACATCGCCAAAGGGGTACACCTATTAATGATATTTTTGATGATATCTCGTAAACAGATATCGACCTACTCTATGACGCATGACATATGCAAATGACACATTGTGGTCAAGTAATATTTTGTGGGAATAATGATGTTATTTTTAGTTCGTATCATGTCCTATGAACATGAGTGCTTGCAGGCATCATTATCCATTTTGTGTGTACTTCAATTCTCGAAGGACTGGTATGAAAATGAGAAGGTTGAACTGTACACTACATGGACATGGGACTCTGGAAAATTCAAGAAACTCAGCCCGTGTCAACTCCTCATAATTCAGACAGTTACCGAAATTGAAGAATACTCAGAAAGATTACAAATTAAACAAGATGTTCAGTAAAGAACATATAGCCTACTTTCTCCTAAATGCATGGGTATTGTTATAACTCTTTGTCCTTTTCAAGGAGTATGATTGAATGTTGGTTGTAGTAGCTTTTTGAAATACAACGTGCTATAGGGATATTAAACATGAATATGAGGTGCCCTTTGCTAGTGCTACCTCTGTACCAAATTTCGTTCATACGGTTCTACCGTGTTCGAATTAATAGGGGGAATCAATTTTGACATAAAGATGGCCGCCATCCACAAACTATTAGGCTAATGACCTATTAGATTGGTCAAAGGATGCTCCCTCCATAAAGGTATGTTGTTGCAAAGTTTGGTAGAGATCGGATGGTTATGTTAGTCCTAATTTGATTTAAGCTTTAAATATTTGTGTGGCCGCCATTACGTTTTTGTCAATATGGCGGCGATATTAATCATGACACTGAGATGCCCTTTGCTAGTGCTATCTCTGTACCAAATTTCGTTCCATTCGGTTTCACCGTGTTTGAATTAATAGGGGGAATCGATTCTGACACAAAGATGGCCGCCATTCGCAAACTATTAGGCGAAAGACCTATTAGATTGGTCAAAGGATGCTCCCTCCATTAAGGTATGTAGTTGCAAAATTTGGTAGAGATCAGATGATTAGGTTAATCGTAATGTGATTTAAGCTTGAACATTCGTGTGGCCGCCTTTACTTTTCAGTCAAGATGGCGGCGATATAAAACATGACACTGAGGTGCCCTTTGCTAGTGCTACCTCTGTACCAAATTTCGTTCCATTCGGTTCCACCGTGTTCGAATTAATAGGCGGAATCAATTTTGACATAAAGATGGCCTCCATCCTCAAACTGTTAGGCGAATGACCTATTAGATTGGTCAAAGGATGCTCCCTCCATAAAGGTATGTAGTTGCAGAATTTGATAGAGATCGGATGGTTATGTTAGTCGTAATTCAACTTAAGCCTTGAACATTTGTGTGGCCGCCTTTACGTTTCTGTCAATACGGCGGCGATACAAAACATGACACTGAAGTGCCCTTTGCTAGTGCTACCTCTGAACCAAATTTCGTTCCATTCGGTTCCACCGTGTTCGAATTAATAGGGGGAATCAATTTTGACATAAAGATGGCCGCCATCCGCAAACTATTAGGCTAATAACCTATTAGATTGGTCAAAGGATGCTTCCTTCATAAAGGTATGTTGTTGCAAAGTTTGGTAGTGATCGGATGGTTATGTTGGTCGTAATTTAACTTAAGCTTTGAACATTTGTGTGGCCGCCATTACGTTTCTGTCACTATGGCGGCGATATAAAATATGACACTGAGATACCCTTTGCTAGTCCTACCTCTGTACCAAATTTCGTTCTATTCGGTTTCACCGTGTTTGATTTTCACACAAAGATGGCCGCCATCCGCAAACTATTAGGCTAATGACCTATTCGTTTGGTCAAAGGATGCTTCCTCTATAAGGGTATGTTGTTGCAAAATTTGGTAGAGCTCGGATGATTAGGTTAATCGTAATTTGATTTAAGCTTTGAACATTCGTGTGGCCGCCATTACGTTTCCGTCAAGATGGCGGCGATATAAAACATGACACTGAGGTGCCTTTTGTTAGTACTACCTCAGTACCAAATTTTGTTCCATTCGGTTGCACCGTGTTCGAATTAATAGGGGGAATCGATTTTCACAGAAAGATGGCCGCCATCCGCAAACGATTAGGTTGATGATCTATTAGTTTGGTCAAAGGATCCTCCCCCCGTAAAGGTATGTTGTTGCAAAATTTGGTAGAGATCAAATGATTAGGTTAGTCGTAATTTGATTTAAGCTTTGAACATTTGTGTGGCCGCCATTACGTTTCCGTCAAGATGGCGGCGATATAAAACATGACACTGAGGTGCCTTTTGTTAGTACTACCTCTGTACCAAATTTCGTTCCATTCGGTTGCACCGTGTTCGAATTAATAGGGGGAATCGATTTTCACACAAAGATGGCCGCCATCTCCAAACTATTACGCTGATGACCTATTGGTTTGGTCAAAGGATGCTCCCCTCATAAAGGTATGTTGTTGCAAAAGTTGGTAGAGATCGGATGATTAGGTTAGTCGTAATTTGATTTAAGCTTTGAACATTCGTGGGGCCGCCATTGCGTTTCCGTCAAGATGGCGGCGATATAAAACATGACACTGAGGTGTCCTTTGCTAGTGCTACCTTTGTACCAAATTTCGTTCAATTCACATTCACCGTGTTCGAATTGATAGGGGGGGACAGACATTCAGATTACACACACTCACACACAGACACACACACACACAGAGACACACACACACATACACACACACACATACACACACACACACACACACAGAGACTCACACACACACACACACACACATACACACACACATACACACACACACACACACAGACAGACACACTTTTTTCGCCCTGTGTTGATCTCATAAGTCTACTTTCATTTTTTGCAAAAATCGAAAGTAGGCTAAAAGCAATCAACATATCCTTCTTAACGAAGTAATGTTGTGCTTTTGATCTCATTTCTATGATAACTCAAGGAAATTCAGGGAAATTTGCATTTCAACAAGTGATTATTTTTAGCCTACTTTCGATTTTTGCAAAAACTGAAAGTAGACTTATGAGATCACTACAGGGCGAAAAAAAGTGTGTCTGGCTGTGTGTGTGTATGTGTGTGAGTCTGTGTGTGTGTGTGTGTGTGTGTGTGGACTCTGAATGTCTGTTCCCCCCTATCAATTCGAACTCGGTGTGCGCAAATTGAACGAAATTTGGTACAAAGGTAGCACTAGCAAAGGACGCCTCAGTGTCATCTTTTATATCGCCTCCATCTTGACGGAAACGTAATGGTGGCCACACAAATGTTCAAAGCTTAAATCAAATTACGACTTACCTAATCATCCGGTCTCTACCAAATTTTGCAACAACATACCTTTATGGGGGAAGCATCCTTTGACCAAACTAATAGGTCATCAGCCTAATAGTTTGCGGATGGTGGCCATCTTTGTGTGAAAATCGATTGCCCCTATTAATTCGAACACGGTGAAACCGAATGGAACTAAATTTTGTACAGAGGTAGTACTAGCAAAGGGCACCCCAGTGTCATGTTTTATATCGCCGCCATCTTGACGGAAACGTAATGGCGGCCACACAAATGTTCAAAGCTTAAATCAAATTACGACTAACCTAATTATCCGATCTCTACCAAATTTTGCAACAACATACCTTTATGGAGGGAGCATCCTTTGACAAATCTAATAGGTCATTAGCCTTATAGTTTGTGGATGGCGGCCATCTTTGTGTCAAAATTGATTACCCCTATTGATTCAAACACGGTGAAACCGAATGGAATGAAATTTGGTGCAGAGGTAGCACTAGCAAAGGGCACCCCAGTGTCATGTTTTATATTGCCGCCATCTTGACGCAAACGTAATGGCGGCCACCCATATGTTCAAAGCTTAAATCAAATTACGACTAACCTAATCATCCGATCTCTACCAAATTTTTCCACAACATACCTTTATGAAGGGGGCATCCTCTGACAAATCTAATAGGTCATTAGCCTAATAGTTTGCGGATGGCGGCCATCTTTGTGTCAAAATCGATTACCCCTATTAATTCGAACACAGTGAAACCGAATGGAATGAAATTTGGTACAGAGGTAGCACTAGCAAAGGGCACCTCAGTGTCATGTTTTATATCACCGCCATCTTGACGGAAACGTAATGGCGGCCACACAAATGTTCAAAGCTTAAATCAAATTACGACTAACCTAATCATCCGATCTCTACCAATTTTGCAACAACATACCTTTATGGAGGAAGCATCCTTTGACAAATCTTATAGGTCATTAGCCTAATAGTTTGCGGATGGCGGCCATCTTTGTGTGAAAATCGATTCCCCCTATTAATTCGAACACGGTGAAACCGAATGGAACGAAATTTGGTACAGAGGTAGCACTAGAAAAGGTCACCTCAGTGTCATGTTTTATATCACCGCCATCTTGACGGAAACGTAATCGCGGCCACCCAAATGTTAAAGGCCAAAATGTAATTACGACCAACCTAATAATCTACTCTCTACCAAATTTTGCAACAACAAATCTTTATGTGGGAAGCATATTCTGACCAATCTGCTAGATCATCAGCCCAATAGTTTGCAGATGGTGGCCAAGTATGTGTGCAAATCGATTCCCCCTATCAATTCAAACACGGTGAAACCGAATTGAACGAAATTTGGTACAGAGGTAGCACTAGCAAAAGGCACCTCAGAGTCATGTTTTATATCGCCGCCATCTTGACGGAAACGGAATGACGGCCACCCAAATGTTAAAAGCTTAAATCAAATTTCGACCATCCTAATAATTTGATCTCTACCGGAATTTGCAACAACATGCCTTTTTGTGGAAAGCATCTTATGACTGACTACAAGGTCATCAGCCCAATAGTTTGCAAATAGCGGCCATGTATGTGTGCAAATCCATTCCCCAGATCAATTCAAACAATGTGAAACCGAATTGAATGATTTTTTTTACAGAGGTAGCACTAGCAAAGGGCACCTCATATTCATGTTTAATATCCCTATAGCAAGTTGTATTTCAACAAGCTACTACAACCAACATTCAATTATACTCCTTGAAAAGGACAAAGAGTTATAACAATACCCATGCATTTAGGAGAAAGTAGGCTATATGTTCTTTACTGAACATCTTGTTCTTACATGGCAGCATCTTTGTCTATATGGAGTTCACTCTCTTCCAGTTATAAGTACAGTGCAGCTGCTTCAGTGGCTTCTATGCCCAAGATCGCGGGTTCAAACCCGGCCGAAGTCATCGGATTTTTAAGAGCGTTAAAAGTCCCTCAGTATGCCTTCCTTCGGAGGGGAAGTAAAGCCAGCGGTCCCATGCCATACATTTATGGCATGTTAAATAACCTTCCATAATTACACCTGTGTGAAGCTATATTATAGGTGTCTGGGTGTCAAATTACAAAGCTTGCACCCGGCACCCGAGGCCATGCTATATTATTATTATTATAGGTTAAATTTGAACAACGCTCTTAGGTTCCAATATTCGTTGCCAGGAGCCGACTGCGGTGGTGTCTAGTAACCAAGTTTCTTAACTAGTAGTCGTTGGCGGTGGCGTATGGCGGCAAAAGTAGTAACTACTTGAAAAATTCAATGTCTGCAGTCCTTAATTGAATTAAGAACAGATAACACACACTAATGCGGCCATCACAATGAACACCGGTTATAAGACAGATTCTACACACACCCAAAGTACACGGGGCAACATGGCCGCGTTGTCGCAGCCCCTAAACTGAGGAACCAACCAACCTAAGTAGAGTGCTTTGATGAAAAGAGCTCTTCGATTCCTAATCCTGAGGCCAAATGCAGGTCTTTCTAGTTGACGCCCGTGGGCGACCTGCGTGCCGGGATGAGAGGTGGAAGGGATGAATATCAATGAACCTGGGTGAGGATGTGGAAGGCAGTTGCCGTGGCCTATCAGTAGGTACCGTCCCCACATTTTCCTCGTGTTGAAAATGGGAAACTATGGAAAACCATTTCAAGGACGACTGACGGTGGGGCTCGAACCCACGCGTCTACCGAGTAAGCAGAGATCTTGCTCCATGACGCTACGCTTTAGTGAACGTAGCCACCGCCGTCGGTTATACACAATTGTCGTTTGGCATATGGTAGTTCTAAACCAGAAATCAATTAATGAAAGTTACTTGGACAACATCAGAGTTCACCGAATGTGAAAGGGATATTGCCACCAATACGTAACAGGTGGTCTATGCTAATATTAACCCGGCAGTGCTCGCTATATTAGCAAAATGCTCACAGGGTTTGAAAATTACTTTGCGTTTTAACTCTTTATTGGGCAGACATTTTTTTTTTCTTTTCGCTATCATTTCACCCTCCAGGATCGGCTTTTCCCACGAACTAAGCGAGGGATCCTACCTCTACCGCCACTGAGGGCAGTGTCCTGGAGCTTGAGACTCTGAGTCAGGGATACAACTGGGGTGTGTGACCAGCACTTCGCCCAGGCGGCCTCACCTGCAAAGCGAACAGGGGGCCTGATGAAGGGGATGGGAAGAGTGGGACGGTTAAGCAAGGAAGTGGCAAGGAGGCGGCCGTGGCCTTACAGTAGGGACCATCCCGGTATTTGCCCGAAGACGAAGTGAGAAACCACGGAAAACCAATTCGAGGATGTCTGAGGTGGGTAGCGAACCCCCTCTACTCGTTTGGGCCACCCGAGGCTGAGTAGACCCCGTTGCAGTCCTCATACCACTTTTCAAATTTCGTGGCAGAGCCGGGAATCGTACCCAGGACCTCCGGGGCGGCAGCTAACCATGCTGACCACTACGCTACGGAGGCGACTGACTATTATTTAAAAAATAATAATTTCTATTTATTAAAATTTTCTTTCTGACACCAATTTTGATTTGAGTTATCATAATTTAAATTATTCTTCACTATTATTAATATGGGGGCGTGGTGGCTCAGCGGTCTAGCTGTATGCCTCTCACCAAGGCGGTCTGGGTTCGATTCCCGGCCAATGCATGTGAGATTTTCGAAGTGAAATGCCATGTCCTGTGGTTCGGATTCCACGTAAAAAGGAGGTCCCGTGGCTTATAATCACAAGATTCACGGTCACGTAAAACTACAATCTTCCTTCCTTTCCTTATTATTAATATATTATTTTTCAATATTTTTATTTATTTTTATAATGTTTAACTTTATAATTGTAATTTTATTATTTTATAATGTTAATTTTCTGTCTTTGTATTTTAATTTTTCATTGCAATTTAATCTTAGTGTTCATCCACACTAATGGTCATGTTGGCCTGTCATTTCTGTTTTATTTTATTTTTTATTTTTAATATTTTTCAACATATTTATCAGTTAAAATTGTATCTAGTGCCGTAATTCAAGGACACAGAAATATTATTCGCTTTACAGAAATATTAACACTTCTACAAGTAAATTTGTTGTAATTAGTCGGAGAGATTGAATCATCTTCATTTGATTGGGGCTCTCCACGGTGGGTGAGTGATTATCGGGTCGGACTGCCAACCCCAAGCTTGTAGGTTCGCTCCTGGCCGTGGTTCACGATACGCATGTTATACGATGTTGGCATGTTAAAGAACCCATTAGAATTCAGTACGCCGTGTTCATAATGGCAAAATTAATCTCGGGATTTTCCGCCAACACAAACATTTCCTAATTTTTTTAATATAAAGCACTACAGTGTCAAGGGGCTTAGATATATAACCTCCTTGACTTTCATAGCGCTTCAAGGAGCGATAAAATTTGACATACAAGCTGCACCCGGCACCCGAGGCCATACGATATTCAAAACAAGATGTTCAGTAAAGAACATATAGCCTACTTTCTCCTAAATGCATGGGTATTGTTATAACTCTTTGTCCTTTTCAAGGAGTAAAATTGAATGTTGGTTGTAGTAGCTTGTTGAAATACAACGTGCTATACGGATATTAAACATGAATATGAGGTGGCCTTTGCTGTTGCTACCTCTGTACCAAATTTCATTCAATTTGGGTTCACCGTGTTTGAATTGATATGATGAATCAATTTGCACACATACATGGCCGCTATATGCAAACTATTGGGCTGATGACCTTATAGTTCAGTCAAAAGATGCTTCCCACAGAAAGGTATGTTGTTGCAAAATTTAGTAGAGATCATATGATTAGGTTGGTTGTAATTTGATTTAAGATTTCAAAATTTGGTTGGCCACCATTACGTTTTCGTCAAGATGGCGGCGATATAAAACATGACACTGAGGTGCCCTTTACTAGTGCTACCTCTGTACCAAATGTCATTCAATTCGGTTTCACAGTGTTTGAATAGATAGGGGGAATCGATTTGCACACATACACGGCCGCCATCCGTAAATTATTAGTCTGATGACCTTGTAGATTGGTCCAAAGATTCTTCATACATAAAGGTATAATGTTGCAAAATTTGGTAGAGATCAGATGATTAGCTTGGTCGTAATTTTATTTAAGCTTTTAACATTTGGGTGGCCGCAATTACGATTCCGTCAAGACATTCAGAGTACACACACTCACAGACACACAGATCACAGACACACATACACAGACACACAATTTTTGGCCCTGTGTTGATCTCATAAGTCTACTTTCATTTTTTGCAAAAATCAGAAGTAGGCTAATAATTAAAAATTAATATGTTTGGTGGTTAATATAGGCCTATAGACCACACACCTATAATGGGTTAAACAGCATGTGATTTTGATCTTGAGCGCAGGCATACCTTCCCACGGGCAGCTTCGAGGGGAATATGGATCAGTGGCGTAACTGGAGTTTGCTTCTGGAGGGAGATGAGCTGAGTCATAATTACGCTGGAAGAGTGTGGGGGTAGGGGCAGTGAATGATCGTGCATAACGAGACATTATCGATGATAGATAATATACGGTCCCGATGTATCTGTATCCTCCTATCCATATTTCTGTTCCATTTTATATTTAATTATAATAATAATATCGTATGGTCTCGGGTGTTGGGTGCAAGCTTTGTTATTTGACACCCATAGCAGGGGCGGCTGTACCTTATGTGCTGAAGTGCAGCAGCACATTGTTTAATTTGAAAATTAATTAATTTACTATTGCTATCTGCAATCAAATACAGTACAGTGCATTAAAAAGATGTCAGTAAAATAATTGGATATACAGCATAACAACTCCCCTCACAACGAGGTATCTAGTCGTGCGCTCCATTCCCCGTCCGGCACTGGCTGTGTGGACCGCAGCTCAGCGCGAATGTCTACGTTTATTGCCAGCAAACATGAACTCTGCCTTTCGCGCATTCGTCTCTTGCGACTACAGCCAACACATCGGTCGAGCTCACAGTGGCAGCACTGGCCACACGAAATGAGAACGCGGCAGGTGGCTCCTTCTAGACCCTGCGGTAGCATTTTAGAGGGAATCGCTCAAAGCAAACGGTGGAAAAAATGGAGGAAGCCATCAGCTGTTCCCACCAGAAGGGCTTTTAATACTCCCAACTTATCTATCTCATAGCCACATTTTGTAAATCGATGAACTATAGTTTGTTCAGTATGGAAAACTCAGTGGTGAGCCTCTAAGGTGTCACTGAGTGAGTGATTCCACAAATTATGTTTCTAAATATTTGTATTCTTTGGAGGGGGGATGGGATTTTCTGAACCTGCCGCTACTGACCCAAAGGGCAGCTTGCATGTCGAATTTAGTTGTTCCTTAGAACGTTATGAAAGTCAAGGAGGTTAGATATATAAGCTCCTTGACACTATAGCGCTTTCTAGTATGGAAAGGAGGAAAGTTTGTGTTGGCGGAAAATCCTGAGATTAATGTTGCCATTATGAACACGGCCTACTGAATTAAAAAGTGTTCTTTTACATGCCAACAACGTATGACATGCGTGCCGTGATCTTTTTCGCCTTTCAAAAATCACTTACCACGGCCAGGAGTGAACCTGCTAGCTTGGGGTTGATAGTCCGACACGATAACCACTCACCCACCGTGGCAAGCACAACGCTTTCCTAACTTATCTCCTGGAAGGAAAACTGACAGGGAGGAAAGGCTGAGGTCGACCGAGGAAAGTTTTCCTTCAAGACATCACACTAACTCATCATTATGGTTCAAATTATGAAATGAAACGAGGTGGTGAAGACAGACAGCAATATTTGCGGAGATAAGGCATTGCCTTTAGAAGTTGATGATGAGTATTTGATACGTTGTACAGGGTCATCGAAAAATAATGCCAACATTTAAAAATTGATAGCACCGAAACCCTTTATGTTAAAAGTATAATTCTTTCACTGAACGCCAGCTGGTTCAAGTAATTTTTGTTTTGGAGAGGACGTGACCTTGCTATGCGCACACTAGATGCGCAGTAGTCAAGGTCGGCCGGGGGCGCGCGCGGCAATGACTGGACTGCCCGACAAACTGCACGTGATAACAAAATTGTCATTCGATGGTTTAATCAGTTTAAGGACTGTAGAGAAAAAATCCAGGCCAGGCCGACCACCAACATCAGCATTGAACGCACGCTTTCCCTGGCTGGATTGGTACGTGCAATCATATCACGACTAAATGTCAAGATTGCGGCAGAAATTCGCTCCCACAGGTGCTCCAAATCCCGAATTTTTTCTGCATACACAATGTTTTTAATGTACCCCCAGAAAATAAATCCAAAGGGGTGAGGTCAGGACTTCATTGGCACGCGCCCCCAGCCGACCTTGGCTACTGCGTATCTAGTGTGCGCATAGCAAGGTCACGTCCCCTCCAAAACAAAACTTACTTGAACCAGCTGGCGTTCAGTGAAAGAACTCCACTTTTAACATAAAGGGTTTCGGTGCTATCATTTATTTAAATGTTGGCATTATTTTTCGATGACCCTGTATTTGCAATTATAATTGTATGGGCCTAAATGCTCGAAAATTTACAATTTTGTTGATATGAAATTGTCAAGTCCAGTTACTGTACCTTCGCTAAATCATCTAGCCCTCTCTGTTCCCCGACATTGTATACATATTTTAATTAACTACAGGTTCCTGTTGTTTGAGTCTTCATTCTTTTGACTGGTTTGATGCAGCGCTCCATGCCTCCCTGCCCTGAGCTAATCGTTTCAACTCTACATAGCTACCACACCCTACATCCGAGGCAATATGATTAACATATTCTAACCTTGGCCTACCCCTACAGTTCTTGTCCTCGACCCTTCCTTTCATAACTAAGCTTGCTATTCCTGGGTGTCTTAGTATGTGTCCAACTAACCTATCTCTTCTCTTCATTAGCAGTCGCTAGAAACATCTCTCCTCTCCCACTCGTCTCAATACCTCTTCGTTTGTCACCCTATCTACCCATCTGATCTTCATCATTCTCCTCTAACACCACATTTCAAATGCTTCAATTCTCCTCTTTTCTGCTGCACCAAGAGTCCATGTTTCACTTCCATAGAGCGCCACGCTCCAGACAAAAGCTTTCAAAAATAACTGCCTAATACCTAAATCTATATTCGATGTCAACAGATTCATCTTTTTTTAGAAATGCTTTCCTTGCCTGATCCAACCTACTTCTTATATCCTCTTTGCTTCGTCCATCACTGGTTATTCTGCTTCCTAAGTAACAGCTGTCTCCTACTTCCTTCAGATTTTCACCTGACAATTTGATCTTCATAGATGTTTCTGATTTATTTCGGCTGCATTCCAGTATTTTTGTTTTACATTTATTAATTTTCATCATGAATTCTTTCCTCAAGACGGAGTCCATACCATTCAAAAACTTATTTAAATCCTCAGGCTTGAAAAACAATACAACTTAATACAATGTTATTCACTTTCCACAATTACACTCACACTCGGATACTAACAAAATGGTAACCCTAACAAGTAGTATATTTTTGGAAAGGGATGATGAAAGATAGTGCTACTCCCATCTCACTCTCACTTCTATGGAGCGGCGTCGGTGGCTTAGTTAGTAGGATGCTGAGCTTCTATGCCCAAGATCGCGAGTTCAAACCCGGTCGAAATCATAGGATTTTTAAGAGCGTTAAAAATCCTTCAGTATTCCTTCCTTCAGAGGGGAAGTAACGCCGGCGGTCCTGCTCATAGATTTATGACACGAAGAAGAACTTTCCACTAAATACACTTGTGGAAGATCAAATTTGTAGGTTAGTTTGATAACGCTATATTAGTTCCAACGTTCGCCAGCAGGTGCTGACTGCGATGGCATTTAGTAGCCACGTCCGCAGCTAGGTATCGTGGAGGGTAGCATTTGGTAGCAAAAGTAGGAACTACTTGAAACAATTAATCGTCTGCAGTCCTTCTACCTGAATCACAGATAACTCACACTAATACAGTCATCATAATTAACAACGGGTATTAGACAGATTCTACACACACTCAAAGTACACGGGGCTAAATTACCACGTTGCCGCAGCCCCTAAACTAAGGAACCAACAACTCTTCTGGCTAATTGAACAGCTCACCATTTAGTTCATTCAGTAAGTGTTACGTTAGGGTAACACCAAGAATGTTACACGAGTGAAAAGAAATGCTTTTAAACACAATTGCCTGTGGGGGAATTTATTCCCCCGATCACCCCACGCCCCTCCTTTTTACAGCACTGGTATGGAAGAATTGTCCGCGCTTGCTTCCATAACCTTGTGAAGATACAGGAAGGAAAAAAATTATGACCTTCCCTCAACAGTGAGCATTTTGCTTCTCCGGCAACCAATCATGTTTGCACTCATTTTTGTGCGTAAGTTTCGCTATACACGGTATTAATATCCTATGTTGTTTCTTGATTGTAGCAGTGTTCTTCAAAACGCATTATATCAAAGTTTGGTGCAATTATTGTGCTACAATGAATTCAAGTCATGACATATTAGTTTGGTTTGGTGAAAGTCCACGAGGTTAGATCGAGGGTGAAAATAGTGACACTTACTGTGAAAATGAATACAATGAACATTAATATCTGCCAGTTGTAATCTTACGACCTGAAAGCCCCTGATTAATCTTGCGTAGTAATAACAATGCGACAGTTTTAATTATATTTGATCATTAAAAAGAAGAAATCATCTTTCTACTTATATAAGCACAGAAAACTTGCGTACAAAGTAATCAAGGATGCACGGCACAGCAATAACGTTCTCCCTTGCTGTACCCAAAGTTGCATGATCGAATCCACGCACAGTTGGCGTTTGAGGGTGCGAAAATGCGAGGAAGCAGTGCCAGTGATCTACGGTCACGTTAAAATTCTCTTGGGGGGGGGGGGGGCAAAATTCCGTTATCCCGGCTTCTCGGGAAGCTTCAATAACTAAATTAGATGGAAAACCTAAAACATTATTATTATTACTCTATTGAATAACCCTACATCTCCATCCTCGGCAAAAAAAAAAAAAAAAGGTCGAGACATCATTTTACCCATTAATTCTTTATAAAAGTAAATCCCTATGGTTACTTTTAATTTTGATTACATACTCATAGGTATTAGAGCCTCCGTGGCTTAGGCGGCAGCACGCCGGCCTCTCACCGCTGGGTCCGTGGTTCAAATCCCGGTCACTCCATGTGAGATCTGTGCTGGACAAAACGGAGGCAGACAGGTTTTTCTCCGGGTACTCCGGTTTTCCCTGTCAAAATTTCATTCCAGCAACACTCTCCACTATCATTTCATTTCATCTGTCATTCATTTAATCACTGCCCCAGAGGAGTGCGTCAGGCCTCGGCAGCCGGCACAGTTCATATCCTCGCCGCTAGATGGGGGCTTCATTCATTCCATTCCTGACCTGGTCGGAGACTGGAAGCAGGCTGTGGATTTTCATTTTCACTCATAGGTATTACATGACCGAGGCAAGTGGGCACTCTAGAACGAATGTGAGTTATTACGGTGATATTAACACTCTGCAAGTGAATATCGTTCAGTACTGTCTGTTTTCAGCTGGCTCACGTAGCTTCTAATGTGATGGAGAAGACAAGTAAAGGAAACAAAGTTATTCATGAACAAGCTCGGTGTGTTATTTATAATGTTATTACATTTTGTGATTTACAGATGATAAAGGAGGGTTCACACGGAGTCGTGAAGTGGGCGAGAGCACTACTAGTTTTGAGCATGCGTCACGATTTGCTTATTCAACATAAGAACCCACGATCTTGTTCAGTTCACACGGACGAAGTGTTTTCGCCGGTCGTAAGTTTCTCGCTCGCTGTTCAATCATGGCAGAACGTGAAGCTGCGAAAGAATACGACTGAAGTGGTCGTGCTCACACCAACCAGTCGGACATTTCACGCCCCACCTTTTCGAGGGCGAGCACGACCCCCACTCCCACTGGTTCTTACGAGGTCGTGTCCACGACCAGCTGATCGACCAGGAGTGCTCTCGCCCGTTTCATGACTCCGTGTGAACCCGCCTTAAAGGGTAGGGTTAGATGTCTGTGCATTACAATGTGTATAAACATATACTGTACCAAGTTTTATTGCGTTTGGTTGGTTAAATCGCGAGAAACGTATATTTAAATTTCACATCTTCGCTTGGCCGCCATGTTGGTTTTGTAGTTACCAGGTATTGAAAAGTCACATAGGTGAACTTCTAGTATTTCCCCTTATCACCGTAAAACATTCCAGGGTGATATCGGTAATAGTTTCGGAGATATGGAATGCTGGTGAAATATTTCGCACAGCCGCTATTTTGGATTGGTGAGACGTAACAAAATTTGAGGGACACAATCGTGGTCGTCCGGAATAGTGCTATGAACTTACCGTGTTTCATTGAAATCATTTCAGCCGTTTAGAAGTTATTAGGGGGAGAGACACACACACACATTCACACACACACGCACACACAGACACACGGACAAAAGGTGATCTCATAAGCCAATTTTTTTCATAAATGAAAATAGGCTAAAAGGCAGTGGAGATACAATACCTATGAATATTCTGTTAGTTAGAAATTCATTATATATTTGCAAGAATTGCTAAATGAATGCATATTACGATTTTCCTAATAGCAATGTTCGTGGACCCACGTACGAGACGTTTAGCGGTTCAATTTTTCCCTTCGGTTGACTGTGCTGGGATGACATCATTCGATTCTGGTGGCTCGACGCTTTGCAGGTTTATATCATTCTTTCTTTCGTTGTTGACTGTTATTCACAGGGAATTCCCCACAAGACTCCTATATTTCATACTCGGAATTCTACTACAAAGCCACTTATCTAGGAGAATAGACTACATTACATTTAATGCGCCAGTGTTTCCCCCCATACAAGTATTTCTAAAACTGTTTATCCTTTACTTCAGCTAGCCTGGTGTGTTTGTGACACAGCTCCAAGAAATTTCCTACCAGTTGGCTGCACCTGTCAGAACAAGCATTTCGTTTCAGCTCTGATGTACATTCCACAATGGAAATATTCTCATCGTGAAAAGAGATATTCTTCCCAATTTTTAGTACGCTTGTGATGAGTCCTTGCATGTGAAGTACGAAGGCCGCTCTAAATATGTTTCACCATCACATTTTACAGGCCTGCTGTATCGAAAAGTAGGAGAAACACTGAAGTCATGTTACCCTTTAATATTCCCGATTTACAACAAAGTTGGGGATCAAATGCGACGAAATGATGTGGCGGGTGTGCTCTTCTTGATGACTACCCCAAATTCAGAAAAACACACGATCATAAAAGCTACAGACAGTTGGTTCTTCCAAATAGTCACCATCGAGTTAGTTAGTTATTGTTGTTTTAGGTGGAAGAACAGCGAGGTCGTCTACCCCTAGTTTCCTACAATGATATATTTGTCGTACCGTGAAATTTAATTAATGAAATTATCGTGACAAAATATCCAGTGCCCATCGATTTTAAAATGTACTTCAATACCTGTTGCATGTCTTCGTTGTTTCCGAAATGCCCTTTCTTACTCACGTTTGATGAACTAGAATTCCACAGGTGAAGAAATCAATGTAATGTGAAGCAAACAACCAAAATGAAGGTAGTACTTCAGTCAGTTTTTAGTGTTCCCTTATTGAATGTTGAAATTGTAACTTTCAGTCGGTCTATTCAAAATAATATAATGACTTGAATATGCGAATAACACAACCTGAAGAAAATACCAAGAGGTTACTTTGTATGTATCGGAGACCCTCGATAGCCCGCTCGCCCGCGGCGTGAGCCTGTCTCCCGCCAGGCACTTTGCCGTTATGCGGCGCTCGCGCGGCATTGAGTCATTGGGTATAGGAATTTGTACTTAAATTTGTACTTCAATCTGATCCTTGACCAATTTTTTGACGAACTGACTTACGGAGAGCGATTGTCAACTTATTTTCAACAATATTCTGCCACTGCTCACACTGACGAAGCATCCATGACAGAATTGCGTCGCATTTTTGGTACTAGGATTATAAGTCGGAACGTGTGGCCCCCGCGAAGCCCAGACTTATCACCATGTGACTTTTATTTGTGGAAGACGCTTCAAAATAGAGTGTATGCGAGGAACCCTCCACTATAAATGAGCTTAAAGACTATATTACAGCTGAAATACAGTCAATCGTTGCTGAGGAACTTCAGAGAGTACATGCCAGTTTTATAAAAGGTGCCAGCGATGTGTAGCAGTGAATGGCGAACATTTTCAGCACCAGCTGTGAACTAGGTAAGTACAAATTCCTAGACTCAATGACTCAGTGCCGTGCGGGCGCCGCATAACGGCAAAATGCCTGGTGGGAGACAGGCTCGCGCCGCGGGCGAGCGGGCTAGCGAGGGTCTCCGATACATCCAAACTAACCTCTCTGTACATGTGATTCAGATAGGCCTCGATACTGGGTGATTTAGCAGCCCCTTACAATATCGTTTGATGCAACCCAACTAACGCGTCAAGGTCAAACATTCACTGCTTGCATCCCTTATGATGATTACAGACTAAGGCTTCGATTACATTGGAGGCACGCTTGTGCAAGTAATTTGGTGGCGCGCACGTGCGCAAGCGTGCACATATAAACAAAATATGTAGGAGAGCGGCAGAAACAAGTGGTGACGTGTCCATCGTCGTTCGCATTGCCCGCCACAAGCAAGTGCATGCTTGCGCAAGCTTGATCCGACTCCACTTCGATACAAAAATATTTGTTTTGTAGTTGCAAGCGTGCGTGATCTCAGTTGATTTCTGACCATCGAGGCAGTGACAGTCTAGTGTTGATTTCAAGTAATAAAGTATTTGACCAACCAAATTAACAACGAGTGTTTTATTTTCCAAACATGATTTCTAGGTTATTTTCATAAACTCATAAACTCTTCACTGAAAATATATTCAATCGGCACTTCAAGCGTTATAATTAATATGTTTCATTAACTTTTTTGGGAGAGTAAGGCCTGCAACATTGTTAATATTGGCAGATTGAATATCATTTTTAAATTCATCAACAACATATTTTAGAGTAAGTACCATAGTTAATAAATCCTTAAGTCTTACCTCAAAGTCACCGTCAGCTTCTCTTAGATTACCTCCTTATTCTAGGTGTGATTTTGTCCAGTATGTAATAGAAAGTGTTTGGTATCATTCTGAAGTATTAAAAAAAAATCAGGCTGTCTGAGCAAATCGTTGAATATTCGTGCATACTCTCCATCTTCCTCTCTGTCCAAAAAATACTCGTTCACCCACTCTTCCGTGATTTCCTGCTCATCCAAAAATAAGAATTTTAAAACACCATTTTCTAAAACAATGTCCTCATCGACTGACATCTCCGTTTCGACTGACCTGTTTATAATAATTAACTTGCACCTGCTTGCATATAGTGTGAGCTCACGCCAGGTTGCGCAAGCGCGTGTCACCAAATTACTTGCACAAGTGTGCCTCCAATGTGATCGAAGCCTAATACGAGGGAAAAATAATGGTGTTCAGTATCGGTTGGGGGATATGGTTGTAGTGCATTAGTACCAGACGGTACCTTCATGCCAACAACCGTAGTTGTGTTGCGGTTAACGATATTGGAACGGGCTGTTGAATCTCCCAGTATATTATTATGAACTATTGAATAAGGAGACATGATTCGTTCATCAAGCAGGCATCATCAGATCCAAATCTACGAGACAAACACTACCAAGCCTACAATGACACCCATAGGCAGTCTCTGTCTTCCAAAAACTAAAAAACCGTCAGAATACTTACTGATATTGTGATAATTATTACTGATAAATAGTAAGGCTTTAGGCACCCGAACATTAAAATAAATAGCTTTCTAGGGATGTTAATGCGTTGATATTTAACATAAATAGTTAGGCCTACCACACCTAGACAACTAAGTCTTTTTTTAATGTGTAACATCTTTCCACTCGGTTGCTGGGTACTTTTTTGGGAGTGATTTTGAAAAGTGGGACGGAAGTGGATCGGACGGAAGTGTGTAAGACGCACGGCCAGCAAGATGCGATCCGATCCAGCTGGCAGTGGTACCATGTGGAATGTATATAACATACGGATTACTTCAAGGTTTGGAGGCGCCATCCTTCCCTATATAATTCTGCTAAGATCCCATTCCAGTTTTGTACCGAACATAAGGTCCCACTAACACCAACCTACACATATGGGGTACCTACAGGTTCAGCATAACCCAATGCGTAAGCGAAACGCACTCACTTACTCTTTAAAAGCCTCACAATTAAATAAATACCTTAAAACATGTATATTTACAATGAAATAATGAAAGAATGCAACACGGTAACCATGGTAACAGAATCTCACAGGTCCATATATTTCTGTAATTTAAGACGCAATGCAATTCCAATTATTTCATTACTGTGAAAGTAGCTTGCCACTGTGGGTGAGTGGATAGCGTGTCGGTCTACTAACACCAAGATTGCAGGTTCGCTCCTGGCCGTGGTAAGTGATTTTTGAAAGGTGGCAAAAATACGACAGGCATGTCATACGATGTTGGCATGTCAAAGAACCCATTTGAATGCAGCAGTCCGTGTTCATAATGGCAAGGGGCTGATAACCTAGATGTTAGGCCCCGTAAAACAACAATTATCATCATCATCGTCATCATCATCATAATGGCAAAATTAATATCTGGAGTTTCCGCCAACACGAAGTTCCTCATTTCACTACTAGAAAGCGCTATAGTGTTCAAGGAGCTTAGATATCTAACCTCCTTGACTTTCATAGTGATTCAAGGAACAACGAAATTCGACATGAAAGCTACCCTCTGGGTGTCAAATTACAAAGCTTGCACCCGGCACCGAGGCCATACGATAATATATTAATATATACTGTGAATGTTTCTAGACGGTTATAAGGTTATCACTGAACCAAATTAAGCAGTAAAATTTATCAATATGTACAGTATAATGCGCTTAAAGGGGTCAAGGGGCACTCTATGATGTCTTCACGGAATTTTCTCGTCTGAGTGTGGTACGAAAGGTCATTTTCCCCCTTAAATTAGCAGTGTCTGTGATATTCCGAGAAAACTAACTTCGCTCTGAGATACCTATGAAGGAATGACAAACCCCTAACCACTGCACCAGTAGCTGAATTGATAAAGTCTGATTATTCATACCAAGGATAAATCAGTCATAGCATTCATGATTGACATTTTGCTAAGCGTTCTCTTTACAACTAGAGTATTCGCGGGCGAAGCCACGACGGGTAATGCTAATTATAGATATTTTTTCAATAAATCATCATCAAGTTTTCGTTCTTTGTTGTAAAAATATTCATTAAATCATATTTGCTGAAAACAATTATGATTTAAAGAGTCTGTTTGTCAATTTCTAGATAAAAGTGATGGGACTCAGCAATTCTGCTAGTTTTGTGCCGTTTCTTGTGAGGGGTTTCGCCTAGGACACCAAGCAGGCTCATCGGCGGGCTCTTGGTGTCCCCGCCCGGACCCCCACAAGAGTAACGAACTGCGCGCTACCTCCCTTTGTATAGAGTGCAACTGCGCTAATTTACTGCGAGAATTAAAAGCTCAAGCAGCCTTAACCTCCCTGTGAAGGCTTCCAAAAAGATGGTTTATTGGCTTTCACGGCCGGTGAATTAAAACTCACGGCACAAGCCTAGAAGAATTGCAGAGTGAAAACCGCACATCAATATCACTTCCCATTTCCGAAATATTTGCGGTGAAAATTTTAGGTGACCTACTCTGTATAATACAAATTTATTCCTTGATCAGAAATTCATTTACAGCTTGTCTAGTTTTCTTAAATACTTATAATTATTGCTATAACTATCATAAAGCCTTTTATTCCTACGCAAGCATAAAACCACAATCCATCCCAACATCAAACAAGTAGTTCCGTGACGAACTAAAGAGCCTAATTTTCTTAAAATGTAAGATTCAAGCCATTCTATATGGACCTATCTACAATAATGACGAAATCAAGTTGATAATAACAACATTTCTAAGTACTGCAGTTTGAAATACACCTAAAATGGTGACTCTGAATATATTCTTAGTTCCATCTCTTAAGGTATAGAATGCACATACAAAATTTGGTTGAAGTCTAATGGATAGTATGGGCGTTACATGCTGTTTGATATTGGATTTATCAGTGCACGTAACATCATGTTGGGAACAATGACATGTATGTGATGCTCAGAATTAATCTGAAATATTACGATCTATTATAGTGCCAATTGGTAATAATTGTTAGTATACAAGTTACATGTAATTATAAATTGAAACTATCAGAAAGCTTAGAATCATGTTGGCAGCACTGATGTATATTAGATACTCCAAATTCATCTAGAAAGTCGGGTACTATACGTGTGCAAAGTCTAGAGATGATGGCTTGCATATAATTCTGATATATTGATATTAGGATTGAACAAATAGAGAGAGTATTTATTAACAGTTGGCAGCCCCGCTGGTTCTTACGAATACGCATAGTCATAACTGTTGTGGTACACAAAGCACATACGAAATTTAGTTGAAATCGATTCGTTAGTTTAGTAGTTATATCATTTTAAAACTTGACCTATCAGCAGGCTTAGAATCGTGTTGGCAGCACTGATTTAGATAAGGTACACCGAACTAAGGTAGAATGCCAGGTGCTATACGTGTGCAAAGTTTAGAGCTGTTGGCTTGGATATTTTCTGATATATTGACATTAGGGTTAAAACATATTGAGAGCATTTATTAACAGTTGGTAGCCCTGGTGGCTCCTTAGAATACGCACAGTCATATGTGTGGTAGTACACATAGTACATACGAAATTTGGTTGAAATCCAATCGATAATATAGAAGTTACAAGCATTTAGAAATTGGAATTAATGGCAGGCTTATAATCACGTTGGGAACACTGGCATGTATGGATTTCAGGAAATTAATCTGGAATGTTATTATCTATATGTGTGCCAATTTTGGAATTATTCACATGCATACCTTCTGAGATATCTAACATAGAGCTCAAATTTCAATTGTGATTTTTCAGCAGTTGGTAGCACTGACGTCAATTTCAAATATGGCCGTGAGATATTCAGATATATCTTTATATACTGTATATAATTCTTCGACACGTGTGTATGTGATTGAACTCCTCCTAAACGACTGAACCGACTATGATGAAATTTTGTATGTATGTTAGGGTGGGTCCATGTATGGTTTAGATTCACAATTTGACCACGTAGGTGGAATTTTAGAATTTTAGAACCACAATTTACACACAATTTTAGAACCATAATATACAGTCATAAACAGTCGTCATGGAAACCGCTAGCTTTAGTGAAAAGTGATGCTTTCAGACTGTTTGTCTCTGCACGTAGAGCCACCTGGTCGCAACCTGTGCAACTACCGCCATAACATACACTCCGCCCGTGGCGGAATGTTGTGTTTTATACCAAAGGTGTCAGTGATGTTTAATTCTACTTTATGTCTCTGCACGTTAGAGCGTTTCGAAGTCCCGTATGCGTTCATATACCATTCTTCCGATTGTTATGAATCTTGGGTGAGATGTTGAGTGCACTCCAGGGAAGGTGTTTGGCTTAGTAAATCCATTTTACAATAAATAGCGCACGACCAGATTCAACAAATGAGCGACAACGCGCGAAGCGTTTCAAAAAGGTCCCGTATGCGTTCAAATACCATTCGTCCGATAGCGATGAAACTTGGGTGAGATGTTGTGTACACTTCAGGGAAGGCATCTGACTTAGTAAATTCATTTTACAATTGGTAGCGCACGAGAAGATTCAACAAATGAGCGACGACGCGCGAAACGTCTCAACAAAATCCCGTATAAGTTTATATACCATTCATCGATTGCGATGAAACTTTGATGAGCTGTTATGTACACTTACGTGAAGGTTTCTAACTTAGTAAATTTATTTCACAGGAGATTAAGCACGAGTAGATTCAACAAATGAGCGACGACGCGCGAAGCGTTTCAACAAGGTCCCGTATGCGTTCAAATACCATTCGTCCGATAGCGATGAAACTTGAGTGAAATGTTGTGTACACTCCAGGGAAGGCTTCTGGCTTAGTAAATCAATTTTACAATAGGTAGCGCACGACTAGATTCAACAAATGAGTGACGACGCGCGAAGCGTTTCAACAAAAGCCATATACCATTCATCGATTGAGATGAAACTTTGATGAGTTGTTGTGCACACTTACGTGAAGGTTTCTAACATAGTAAATCCATTTCACAGGCGGTTGCGCACGAGTAGACTCAACAAATGAGCGACGACGTGCGAAGCGTTTCAACAAGGTCCCGTATGCTTTCAAATACCATTCGTCCGATAGCGATGAAACTTGGGTGAGATGTTGTGTACACTCCAGGGGAGGCTTCTGGATTTGTAATACCATTTTACAATACGTAGAGCACGAGTAGATTCAACAAATGAGCGACGGCGCGCGAAGCGTTTCAATAAGGTCCCGTATGGGTTCAAATACCATTCGTCCGATGACGATGAAACTTGGGTGAGATGATAAGTACACCCTACGGAAGGTTTCTGGCTTAATAAATCCATTTTACAATAGGTAGCGCACGAGTAGATTCAACATATTAGTGAAGGCACGCGAATCATTTCAACGAAGTACCGCATGCGTCCATACACCATTTACCCGATTGCGATGAAACTTTGGTGAATTGTTGTGTACACTCCAGTAAAGGTTTCTGGCTTAGTAAATTTATTTTACAATAGGTAGCGCACGAGTAGATTCAACAAATGTGCGAAGGCGCGCGAATCCTTTCAACAAAGTCCTGTATGCATTCATATACCATTTATCCGACTGCGATGAAACTTTGGTGAATTGTTGTGTACACTCCAGGAAAGGTTTCTGGCTTAGTAAATCCAGTTTTTAATAAGTAGCGCACGAGTAGATTCAACAAATAAGCGATGGCGCGCGAATCGTTTCCACAATGTCCCGTATGCGGTCATATATCATTCATCCGATTGCGATGAAACCTTGGTGAATCATTGAGTACACTCCAGAGAAGGTTTCAGGCTTAGTAAATCTATTTTAAAATAGTTAGCGCATGAGTAGATTCAACAAATGAGTGATGGCACGCGAATCGTTTAAAGAAAATCCCGTATGCGTTCATATGTCATTCATCCGATTCCGATGAAACTTTGATGAGTTGTTGTGTACACGCCAGGGAAGGTGTTCAACTTGGTAAATCCATTTTACAATATTGGTAGCGCAGGAGTAGATGTAAAAAATGAGTGACGATGCGCGAAGCGTTCCAATAATATCCCGTATGCGTTCATATACTATTCATCGATTGCGATGAAACTTTGATGGGATGTCGTGTACACTTACGTGAAGCTTTCTAACTTAGTAAATCCATTTCACAGTTGGTGGAGCACGAGTAGATTCAACAAATGAGTGACAGGGCACGAATCATTTAAACAAAATCCCGTATGCGTTATATGCCATTTATCCAATTGCGATGAAACTTTGGAGAGTTGTTGTGCACGCTCCCACGAATGTTTCTAGATTAGTTAATTCATTTCACGATAGTTTAGAGGCAGTTAACAGAAATTGAAAAAAATATTGTGTATCCAAAAGCACTTCAAGAAACAAAGTTACAACACTTTCTTTGATTGGCAGGACAACGTCTGCCGGGTCAGCTAGTATATATATTGAACCCTTGCAAAGAAGCGTATGAGACTCAGATTCGGGGCGTAACAGGTCATATTCGTAAGTTGCTGTCAGGGCGCTTCATTAACTTGCAGGGTAACATATAACAAAATAACATGCAGGAAAGAGTGAAGCCAGGGTTAAAACAACTGAATTTAATAACAAATCACCATATTTACATAAACAATTAACAACAAAAACTCCCACTGACTCCCGCTTAATAAAAATGCCAAAAACTTAGGCGATATCTCTGGAGAGATTAATTACCTGGACCAAGCGTCCTTAAATAAAACGATACAAAAGTGACCATATAAGTGCGTACGCCGTTCTACATGCACCACGATGTGTACTTTGAATGCGTGATTCGTTATCATCCAGAATGACCCTTCAAACAACGAATCCGCATTTCCTAGAGCTAGACCGACACAAGGGAACACAACTACAATACTTAAGTTAAATCGACACTTCCTAAATCTACTATAAACAAACACAAAATTTCCGTGTGAAATTGGACTTAAATTGCCGTAGCAACATTTACTGCCTAAAAACTTAGGACTTCTCACACAAATCAACACAAGTACATTAACACGTGACCAATAGAAAAATACTCAAATGACCGCTGTCAAAATTTACAAATACTCTACCACTACACCACACGGGTGTGACAAACAAAATTACATGAAATCGAGTCATCAACAAAGCAATAGGCAAACAGCCAACATTTACGTTAATCACAATATTCTTATCCATACAAGGTACAACAATCCGTTACACACATGGCGAACTCCCCAATTAATTATGGCTTAAAAATTAGCCATCACAATGAACAGGTTTGCTACATGAAAGCTTACAGGGTTCAGTCGGACAAAAGGACTGCCTATCAAAATAAGTCACAGGCAAAACGGGCAGTTTGTGGAACTCTGCATGTCTGTCAACCCACGTGTCAATAACCTCGACCTCCCAGAACATGGGGTCGAACCTCGAAGAAATGTGCCCCAAAGCACAATAATACGTGTGTCAGAAAAACATATGGACAAGAATCAGCAGTCTCCCAAGAGCACTCTGTCTTTCCATCTAAAAATACAACAGCAGCAAAAATATATAAGGGCGGTAGGACAACTACCCCCTCCTCACGTAGAATCAACACACACTAGACACATCAACACACACTGAATCACACGTATGGGTTGTGACAGACCCTGAAATAAAAGACAGAAATAATATCCACATGCTGGCGCCATCGTTCTATGCCGTGACTAGTCACCTGAAAAGGACTCAAGAAAAATCTATCAAAATTAGAACGAAGGTGTTCTATAATTACTTTTAAGTTGGTGCACTCGGCTACCCTAACATGAATAATAACCTGTTCAGCAAAATGTTTTACAATCATTTCCTTCCATTCCTATTTCAAAATATTAACGTTAATAAAGCACCATTTATCGAATGTAACGGGTTCCGCAATTGCAAGGATAAAAATCACGCACGCACGCCGCGTACATTACATATGACTCAAGAAAAAAAATCAAAATATCAACAAACACTTTGGCCACGCGCCAACGGACATTTAAACATATAGTGTCGGTACAAGAAAAACAGCTAAAAACAAGAAAGAAAAACATGACTATTTACAAAGTTCCCCGGCCAAATCTAACTACATAATTGAAATAATCCAATTTTTAGTACATCACCGCTTCTGCATGTAGGACTAAGGACATCCTCCTCAACCCATTGCCCTATGGACAATTTAGCACTCCATAGTAGTCGTCTGCGTTGATTTCTTGAAGCTCATCCCAACTTCAAACCACGTGCTGATCATCTTGGTCTCGACTCCTTGGCAGAAAAGTTCAATGTTAAATATTTGCCTATCTATAATCGCTTGCAGGCTACTCAGTTCACCCACAATTGTCCTACTGCGATTAATAGCGAAGACTGGCCCTAATTATATCGCACATACGCTATATAAAAACACATACAATACACACAATTTATACATAAAATATACATCTCGAGTCCGCGCCACTGGCTCGTTAACAAGTTCAAAATCCTGGCTGCACTCGCAGTCGCTATCTCGTCCGGTATTTCCGTCCCGTCTTATGGACTTCGGTTCTGGTAAGCGCTAATGAGGGTGACACGATACTTCCCCCTTAAAGTTGAACTCGTCGTCTTTAAAAGAATGTTACAGTTTATCACGCGCTGGCGTGAAATATTTAGATCACACAACTTAGTTGATTTTAGAACAAAATGTATTATAGCTTATAAAATTCGGTACTGCCAACGCTGCGACTTTAGCTCCCCAGAGCTCAGAAAATAAATTAGCTTCACTGATTTTAGAGCGTAAAAATCACATTTCGAACTGGCGTGGAGTATACCTCTGAAGGCTCCACACAAAAAAAAACTTAGATAAATTCGAGCGTCAAAATCACACTACAAACTGGCGTGGAGTATGCCTCTGAAGGCTCCACAAGATAAGTACTTAGATTGGCGTCAGGCCAAACTATTTATGAGAAACTGACAAGGGCGGTGGAGTGGGGCGGAGTCGGATAAAAACTTCCAGAGTTTATGTCACACAAAGATGGGGCTAGTGTCATTCTTCTCCAAATGAATCCAACGTCTCAAATTACTCGAGCGGAGATTAATCCGTTCGGCGGTTCCTTAGATACACACTTCCGCGCGCTTTTTACTACTGACGCCTTCCACCTCGTGGTCACGGCTTGGTCTCTTGCGATTGGCTGATTCAATCGTATGTTCGTTGAGAGGACCTCGTGATTCTTCCTTTATGTCTCCAATTTTGGTACAGTAGTTGCACAATTTGGCCTTGAACTCGACTAATTCTGGCCGTCCCCCAGGAATAGCTACCAACTCAGCTTCTGTTGCAACCATTACGAAATGCTGGCCTCCCTAATATCCAAGTCGACTTCCTTATGTGCTGCCTGGGCCGTAGTAATAATATTAATAAATATGAATACTTATTTATCGAAGATCAATAAGGGTTCATTTATCCTCAGCAAGGTTTTGAAATTCGAAACAATTTATTGGTTTGGATTTCAAAAACAAAATCCACTGTAGTAACAACACATCTCTTTAAATCTCACTCAGCTGCTCGAGTGTATGCCCCTCTGACTCAATTAGTGTGCTCCCTTCTCGCTGGAATGTCATTCATATTTTCACTAGGTCTCCCCCTTCTCCTCACGTAGTTGCCACTCCCGTCGTCTCAGCTGCTCGTTGTTTACAAACAAAGTGCGTACTCACGCGCTCCCCGTGGATTTGAGTGTTTGCTTTCAAAAAAAAATATAAATTTTTGGCAATACAGATTCTGCACATATCATCTTTCCTAATCATCAAATGGTTCCCTTATGTAGTACGGTTTCAAATTGGCGCTATTAAAAACAGATTTTGCACCAGTGCTCACTTCTTCTAATCTGTAGGCATTGTTACCCAGATTCTTAATTACCCGGAACGGGCCAATGAATTTCGGACAGAACTTGGCGAAGACTTTGTTCTTAGGGTCGGAGATCGGTGGTCTACGAACCAGCACTAATTCTTGTTCTTGTAACTCTCGGTGAAACTTCTTTCCTCGGTACCGTCTCAGCCTTCGGTCCGCTTGGTTCCTCATGTGCTCCCTCGTTCGCTGGATTCGCACATCATGCGCTAATAATGGATCCCTTGGGCAAGGAATGATCTTGTCCCAAGTTCTTTCCGGCAATATGTTGTGGTGTACAATCAGTGGGACTTGACCCGTCGACTCGTGCTTAGTAGTGTTCATGCACATCTCAATTTCCCCTACTTTGTCTACCCATTTATTGTGTTCGTTAGGAATCATTACTCTGTAGTATTTAGCGACACAGCGAATTGTTCTTTCGCTCGGATTTCCACAAGGATGACGAATACTTGAAAATATGTGTTTGATTCCTAGGCTCTCCAAACCTTGCCTAAAAACATTGCTTGTGAAATAGGTACCGTGATCTGATAGAATGGATTCCGGCTTCCCAAGCATCGGAATGACTTTGTTCTTAATTCGACTAAGGACTTGTCTTGATGTCGTCTTCTGAATAGGACATAGCACGACCATCTTCGAAAATACATCGACACATACCAAGAGGTGTCGGCATCCACGCTTTCCTTTTACTAAAGGACCAAAGCAATCAATCGCGAGCATCTCGCATGGTTTCTGTGGTAATAGTGGTCTTGGAGGTTGTTTCAGAATAAAGTTGTTCGGCTTTGTGCGCTGACAAGCGTCACACGTTCTAATTACTTCAACAATGGTGAATCTCATCTTGGGCCAAGTAAAGGTCTCCCCTATCGTAGCTTCAGTCTTATCCGTGCCGATATGTGCTAGGCTCTCGTGAACATGCCAAGTTAATCCCCTCTGTAGTGATGCTGGAACTAAGATCCGCAGTTTAGTATGATGCTCATCCACGTACTTATGTAACAAGTTATTCAAGTAGTGAAATCTCGCTTGTTTAGCACTGGCTTCCCGGTACTCCGGTGAATTTGGTTGTAACTCCTTCCTATAGAATTTTATCATCATCATCATCCATGGGTCAGCTTCTTGCTCCTTCCGAATATCCTTCAATCTTGCCAAAAACTCACGAGCCTTAGGTGTCAAGGTAATATTGTGAACTTCCGCTGTTACTTCGTTTCCGTCCTCAGGGTTTCTACTCAAGGCATCTGGTATGACGTTCAATTTCCCAGGACAATGCTCTATTGTGATGTCAAACTGCTGTATGTAGATGGACCAGCGCGTAACTCTCTCACTTGCTTTTGTTGTCTTAAATAAAAATGTCAGTGCATGGTGGTCGGTCCTAACAATGATGGAATAACCGTAGATCATCTTGCGCCACTGTTGGAGAGAATATAGAATTGCTAGTAGCTCAAGTTCCGTAACTGTGTAGTTCCTCTCATGTTTCCGTAATTTACGACTCGTGAATGCCAAATAGGATTTCTTCTTGGGTTCTTCAGCGTCCTCTTGGTACAGCATAGCACCAATCCCAATTAACGAAGCATCTGCTTGAATGATAAATTGTTTCTCAAAATCCGGATATCCAAGTTTCACACAGTTTTCCAATAAATCCTTCGTTGCTTTAAAAGACCTGTCGCACTCCTCGTTCCACGACCATCGATTCGCTTTCTTCAACATCTCCTGCATAGGCGCTACTGTTTCTGTGTAACCAGGGCAATTTTCTTTGAAGAAACCTGTCACTCCCAAAAATGCTCTAACATGTTTGACTTTGGTAGGTGTGGGAAATTTCTTAATAGCATCAATCTTGGCTGGATTAGGCCGCACGCCCTCAACATCAATTATATGTCCCAAATATAAAATTTCGCTCTGGCAAAAATGTGACTTTTTTAAGTTGATCTTGAAGTTCACGGTTCTCAGGTTGTCCAGCAGTTTATTTAAATTTATCAAGTGTTCTTCCATTGTCTCAGAAGCGATTAATATGTCATCAACATATCTCGTGGTGAAGTTCTTGACCTCCTCAGTCAGATTTCTATCGAGTGCTCTAATGAGTGCACATCCCGCAGTTTTCACGCCAAAAGGCATTCGACACCAGATATAACTTTGATTATCGAATAAAAATCCCGTCAACAGTTGGGATTTTTCTTCAAGTTCAAGATGGTGGAAACTATTCGTCAAATCAACACTTGAGTATATCTTCTTTCCACGGAAGCCTTTCAAAACATCTTTGATCCTCGGTGCTTGGTCGTGCTCAACTAGCAGTTTGCTATTTAAAACTCGCGCGTCTAGGCATAGCCTAATTGATCCGTTTGGCTTGGTCACAGCCAATATTGCGTTCAGATAAGGAGTTGCAGCTTTCCTTATCATGCCAGAATCTAATAAGTTAGTAATGATATCCCTCACCTGAGAAAAATGCTTCTCTGGGATCGGGTACAATTTACTTTTAAATGGGGTCCAATCTGTTACCTGCATCGCATATTGAAAATTTAAAACTTTCCCAGGTACGGTGTCAAACGCTCCTTTATGTAATCTTAAAATTTCTTCCAATCTTCTTCTATCAGATTCCCCTACGATGGCTTCCTTAAGTCACTCCTGAAGTAGAATTTCGAATTTGGTTCCGCCCATTTCTTCTTCCGCCAAATGCACCCAAAGTTCCTGCGAAATATCTCGGCTGTCCATCTCCAGCACTGCTGTCTGGTTAACTTGCTCTCCCCTCAAGATCTTATCTCCGGCCTCATTAGTGCATTCCTCAACAACCCAAGTATTTGCCTCTCTCTCCAGCGGATTCTCTTCCATATTTAAACCCACATGATCCAATCCTTCTACTTGTTTGAAGCTTACAGTGTTGTTATGTAAATCAATTACAGCATGAAAATCGCAGATGAAGTTGGCTCCTAAAATTATATTGTAGTTCATCTTTGGAATAACAATGAATGTTTGTGAAAAAGTATGGTTCAATATTTCCAGATCTAGAAATGCTTGCTGTTTACAATTCATAGTTTTGTCAGGAATGACACCTCTGACTTTCATTAGCGGTACCGGCATAATAGGAACAGTCTGTTTTCTTGCTATTTCTTTTATCAAAATTTCAGTGACTAAGCTCACCTGGCTACCTGTATCAATCAAACATCTCACCCTCATACCTCCAATATGCGCGTAAATAATTGGTAGCTGTCTGATAACATTTTCACGGTTCTTCACCACTTCCTCCAGGCAGTCGTCTGGGAATGCTACCCACTCTTCTATATTGGCCACTATCATCTCTTCTTGCTCCCTGGCGATCTCCGTTTCTAGCCTGTCTCCTTTCAGTTCATTTGGTTTTTTTTTATCCCGGGCCCCATTAGATGTGTTTCGCCGGTTATCATTCTGTCGCTCCTGTTGCCTCAGTAAACTCTCTGCCCCCTCTCCTTGATGGTTGTCTGGGCTCTGTCTGTTCGCCATGGCACGCCCCCACTTCTCCTTCTCCGCTTCTTCATTACTTAATTGATCCAAGTATTTACGGGATTCAATATATCGTTCGTCCCAGTTATTCCTATAATCTCCTCTGTTTTCTTGGCGATAGTCCCTGCCGTAACTCCATCTACCATCTCCATTTCTTTGGTAAGGTCTACCTTGTCTCTGGTTTCCCCTCCAATTCGTGTATTCCCGCTGGTACGTCCACTGATTATTTTGATTTTGGTTATTCTGATGATATCTCCCGCGGTTATTCTGATAATTCTGATTGTTGTTATGGAACTGGTTTCGGCCGTCAAAATCTTGTCTTCTTGGCGTGAACTGTGTCCCTGTGGACTGTGTCTTACTTTGGTTCCCCTGGCCGTGGTTATTTTGGAGTCCCTGAACTACCTCTGCCGTGTTGACACATTCCAAATTCCTTCTTCCTGTCTGTGGGCTTACCATACTCGTCTCATCTAAGTGTCTGAGTAATTCTTCGGCTTGGACTGCGGTCTGAATATTTCCTGCTACTAATAATTGTTGGATATGCATTGGGAGCTGTTTTCCGATGGTTAGAACCATATTCGGCTCGCTAGGCGGGTCATCAAAATCCCTGAATTTTACCAATTGCTGACTGAAGAATTCTGAAAAACGGGTTGGATGTGTACTGTGGTATTTGCGCGTGTACAGGTCCATTCTTAACCCTTGCTGTAACGAAGGACTCCAAAACTTCTTCAAAAACGCCTCGCGGAATTGAGTCATGTCTGTAAACGTGTACTTGAAACTTAAAAACCAGGTCAGGCTAGGTCCTTCTAAAAATTTCTCCACCAGTCTTAATTGTTTCTCCGGGCCGATGTGTTGGTCATTAAAGTAGTCAGTTAATTGCCGTAGAAATGCTTTGGAGTGGTTCCTGAATGTTCTTTAAACTTATCGGGCTTAAAATCATTACCCCGAATGACTTGGATGACTTGGGCTGGTGCCAAGTTCGGTTGCGGAGTTGAAGTCTCCCCCCTGTACTGCTGGAATGCATTAGTCGTTAGTCTGGGACTTTGACCCCGACTCGTGTCCTCAGCCAACTTCGAACCTGCCGGACTTCCAATACTTGTTTGCTTTTCCGGAATATTTTCGTTTGAAAATAACGTCGCATTCTCTAACGATCTAATCTCGTTTTTTATGATTAATTCTGAATGTTCCTGTAATTTCGACTTCATATTTTCCTCCAGTGCCTGCATTCGCTTTAAAACTGCCAGCCTGTCTTCCTTATTCGCATGAGCCTGCTGGTCCCAATCTCGCCGGATCCTACTTTTTAAGCTATTTATTTTCTCCTCGTTCCTCTCCTGATTTTTCTCTAGCTCTTCACGTATCCGTTCCTGCGTTTTTACTAGTTGTTCCCCCACCTCTTCTCTCATAGCCTCTTGCGTTTTTATTAGCTGACCTTCCAAATTATCCTGAGTTTTGACGAGCTGCTCCCCTACTTCTTGTCTTATGACCTCTTGTGTGTTTATTAGCTGGCCTTCCACCTCTTTTCTTATGATCTCTTGTGTTCTACCTAATTGCTCCTCTAAATTTTCCCGCAAGTGTATCCGCTCGGTTTCAGCCTTAACTTCGACTTTATCTACTTCCTTTATTAATTCCAGCACGTTGTTATCTACCGAATTAATTTGCTGCTGTAGTTTCTCTTGGGTTTTCTTCACTCCCGCGGTGTTACTGACACATGCTGCCTCTATCTGCTTGAGTTTATCTGCCACCATCTCGTCAAATTGTACTAATTTGTTATCAAATTTCGCCTCCAATTTCTTCATTTCGCCTAACTGTTTGATGTTGTTTTCCGCGACCTCGCCTGCCAGTTTCTCTACTTTTTGAACGCTCTGATTAATATCATTCGTGATTTTTCCTAACTGTTCGGTTTGTGTTACCGCCTGTTGTGACAATTTGTGGTTTAGTTCATTGAATTGTTTGTCAGTGTCTAATTTCTGGACTTCTAACTGGACCGAAATGTTACCGCTCATATCAAGTAATTGTTTTTCGCAGTTCTTTAATTGTTTATCTAATTGTTCTTCCGTTTTCGCGGACATCTGTTCTAATTGTTTTTCACTATGCTCACGCTGAGCTTCTAATTGTTCTTTTAATTGTTCTTCCGTCTTCGCGGACATTTGGATCGACATCTGTTCTAACAATGCCTTTATCTCATCAACACTCGCCATATCACACACAAAATATATTCAGAGAAAAACAGGGTTATGGGCTAAGGTTTCAGCCCTATACGCACATACATGTCACACATTTAAATATTACTGGCTCTAATTTAAAGAAAATTTCAGTAACAAAATTTACTGAATACAATGACACTTATTCCCAAACAACAAATAACCCCTGGTGATCTGCTTTTAAATTCCTAACCTACAAAATTTACGAAACACCAATTAACCGAAGTCAATTAAATGTCAAATATAAGGCAACATCTTCCTGCTTTGACTGAGTTCATCAATAATGCAAATTTCTAATTTTAATGTGGGCGCCAGAACAAGTTTATAACAAATACCAAATCAAATTCTAACCTTGTTCAATATTTCTAACTTTAGGAACTCAGTGATTTTACTAATGCACATGGCGGTACAACATCGCCTCCATTTACTGAATTTACATGTCCGCTTGACCTGGCATCATTTCTCAACGAAATAAATATGAGATCAGCGAAGCAACAACAACAACAATCCCCACTTGGGCAGCCATTTTTGTTTTATGAACCCTTGCAAAGAAGCATATGAGACTCAGATTCGGGGCGTAACAGGTCATATTCGTAAGTTGCTGTCAGGGCGCTTCATTAACTTGCAGGGTAACATATAACAAAATAACATGCAGGAAAGAGTGAAGCCAGGGTTAAAACAACTGAATTTAATAACAAATCACCATATTTACATAAACAATTAACAACAAAAACTCCCACTGACTCCCGCTTAATAAAAATGCCAAAAACTTAGGCGATATCTCTGGAGAGATTAATTACCTGGACCAAGCGTCCTTAAATAAAACGATACAAAAGTGACCATATAAGTGCGTACGCCGTTCTACATGCACCACGATGTGTACTTTGAATGCGTGATTCGTTATCATCCAGAATGACCCTTCAAACAACGAATCCGCATTTCCTAGAGCTAGACCGACACAAGGGAACACAACTACAATACTTAAGTTAAATCGACACTTCCTAAATCTACTATAAACAAACACAAAATTTCCGTGTGAAATTGGACTTAAATTGCCGTAGCAACATTTACTGCCTAAAAACTTAGGACTTCTCACACAAATCAACACAAGTACATTAACACGTGACCAATAGAAAAATACTCAAATGACCGCTGTCAAAATTTACAAATACTCTACCACTACACCACACGGGTGTGACAAACAAAATTACATGAAATCGAGTCATCAACAAAGCAATAGGCAAACAGCCAACATTTACGTTAATCACAATATTCTTATCCATACAAGGTACAACAATCCGTTACACACATGGCGAACTCCCCAATTAATTATGGCTTAAAAATTAGCCATCACAATGAACAGGTTTGCTACATGAAAGCTTACAGGGTTCAGTCGGACAAAAGGACTGCCTATCAAAATAAGTCACAGGCAAAACGGGCGGTTTGTGGAACTCTGCATGTCTGTCAACCCACGTGTCAATAACCTCGACCTCCCAGAACATGGGGTCGAACCTCGAAGAAATGTGCCCCAAAGCACAATAATACGTGTGTCAGAAAAACATATGGACAAGAATCAGCAGTCTCCCAAGAGCACTCTGTCTTTCCATCTAAAAATACAACAGCAGCAAAAATATATAAGGGCGGTAGGACAACTACCCCCTCCTCACGTAGAATCAACACACACTAGACACATCAACACACACTGAATCACACGTATGGGTTGTGACAGACCCTGAAATAAAAGACACAAATAATATCCACATGCTGGCGCCATCGTTCTATGCCGTGACTAGTCACCTGAAAAGGACTCAAGAAAAATCGATCAAAATTAGAACGAAGGTGTTCTATAATTACTTTTAAGTTGGTGCACTCGGCTACCCTAACATGAATAATAACCTGTTCAGCAAAATGTTTTACAATCATTTCCTTCCATTCCTATTTCAAAATATTAACGTTAATAAAGCACCATTTATCGAATGTAACGGGTTCCGCAATTGCAAGGATAAAAATCACGCACGCACGCCGCGTACATTACATATGACTCAAGAAAAAAAATCAAAATATCAACAAACACTTTGGCCACGCGCCAACGGACATTTAAACATATAGTGTCGGTACAAGAAAAACAGCTAAAAACAAGAAAGAAAAACATGACTATTTACAAAGTTCCCCGGCCAAATCTAACTACATAATTGAAATAATCCAATTTTTAGTACATCACCGCTTCTGCATGTAGGACTAAGGACATCCTCCTCAACCCATTGCCCTATGGACAATTTAGCACTCCATAGTAGTCGTCTGCGTTGATTTCTTGAAGCTCATCCCAACTTCAAACCACGTGCTGATCATCTTGGTCTCGACTCCTTGGCAGAAAAGTTCAATGTTAAATATTTGCCTATCTATAATCGCTTGCAGGCTACTCAGTTCACCCACAATTGTCCTACTGCGATTAATAGCGAAGACTGGCCCTAATTATATCGCACATACGCACTATAAAAACACATACAATACACACAATTTATACATAAAATATACATCTCGAGTCCGCGCCACTGGCTCGTTAACAAGTTCAAAATCCTGGCTGCACTCGCAGTCGCTATCTCGTCCGGTATTTCCGTCCCGTCTTATGGACTTCGGTTCTGGTAAGCGCTAATGAGGGTGACACGATACTTCCCCCTTAAAGTTGAACTCGTCGTCTTTAAAAGAATGTTACAGTTTATCACGCGCTGGCGTGAAATATTTAGATCACACAACTTAGTTGATTTTAGAACAAAATGTATTATAGCTTATAAAATTCGGTACTGCCAACGCTGCGACTTTAGCTCCCCAGAGCTCAGAAAATAAATTAGCTTCACTGATTTTAGAGCGTAAAAATCACATTTCGAACTGGCGTGGAGTATACCTCTGAAGGCTCCACACAAAAAAAAACTTAGATAAATTCGAGCGTCAAAATCACACTACAAACTGGCGTGGAGTATGCCTCTGAAGGCTCCACAAGATAAGTACTTAGATTGGCGTCAGGCCAAACTATTTATGAGAAACTGACAAGGGCGGTGGAGTGGGGCGGAGTCGGATAAAAACTTCCAGAGTTTATGTCACACAAAGATGGGGCTAGTGTCATTCTTCTCCAAATGAATCCAACGTCTCAAATTACTCGAGCGGAGATTAATCCGTTCGGCGGTTCCTTAGATACACACTTCCGCGCGCTTTTTACTACTGACGCCTTCCACCTCGTGGTCACGGCTTGGTCTCTTGCGATTGGCTGATTCAATCGTATGTTCGTTGAGAGGACCTCGTGATTCTTCCTTTATGTCTCCAATTTTGGTACAGTAGTTGCACAATTTGGCCTTGAACTCGACTAATTCTGGCCGTCCCCCAGGAATAGCTACCAACTCAGCTTCTGTTGCAACCATTACGAAATGCTGGCCTCCCTAATATCCAAGTCGACTTCCTTATGTGCTGCCTGGGCCGTAGTAATAATAATAATAAATATGAATACTTATTTATCGAAGATCAATAAGGGTTCAATATATATATATATTTACTCTTACCAAATTTGGTTTCGATAGTTAAAGCCGTTTAGGAGTTGATAGGGGGACACACACACACAGCCAGACAGACAGACAGCCAGACAGACAGAAGGACAGACAGACAGACAGACACACATTTTCCCGGATCGATCTCATAACTCTACTTTTTCCTCATTTTTGCAAAATGTGAAAAGTAGGCTAAAAATACCGGGTCTTTCACTCAATGTGCGGCCGGCCCAGCGCTCTAGGTTGAACGTGCAGCTATAAAGGTCAGACGAGCATATCGCAGTGCGCTGCTGTCACAGCATATGTCATAATTAAGATAAGGAAGGAAGTGCTGTTGGAATGATGCTTCGGACTCTCGATCCTAAGCTCGGTGAGCTGTCTCTACGCGCCGCGCTGCCGGCCGCACTTTGAGTGAAATGCTCTGTATATAAATATATATATACTACTAACCCGGCCCGGCTTCGTCCGGAAACAGTTCTGAATTCATTACGTGATAAGCGCTTCTTTACGATGTCAGTGAACTACGATCTATATCCGTTTTACGTCTCGGCATGATGGGTTAAAATCACTGACTGGACTATTAACTATATTATCATGGAGATGCATGTGCAAAAAATTCTTGTCGGACGTAATTTAAGAATGGCGAGGTGCATGAAACACAAATCCCCCTTTCCAATCTAAAAGCACTTCTAGTGGACGATATATTGAATATAGAGATGTGCTCTCGCGTACGTTTTTGTAGAACTTTTCATGCTGAACAATTCTTACACTCATTGTATATTGATATTTTTAACGGTTTGACCAGAGGAAGCTAAAATAGCGCACGGAGGCCAGGTTTTTTTGCGACTTTTTCTCTGAAATCGTTACTGCTTGGCTCCCTTTGATCATAAATAAATTATTTTCGATAGAAACCTTCCTCGAGATATCCTTTACAGAATGGTGAATACCGCATCAAAATCCTTGCAGTGGTTCTCGAGATTACCCGTGACATCCAAGAATCGGGGACTTAGTTTTATACTAAGTAAAGATATATATATCCTAAAGAAACAAAAAAAAAATACGATACGCATGTCTTACGATGTTGGCATGTCAAAGAAACCATTTGAATTCTGTAGGACGAGTTCATAATGGCAAAATTAATCTCGGGAGTTTCCGCCAACACCAAGTTCCTCATTTCTGTACTAGAAAGCGCTATCGTGTTCAAGGAGCTTAGATATCTAACATCTAACCTCCTTGACTTTCATAGTCAAGGAACAACGAAATTCTACATGCAAGCTACCCTCTGGGTTTCAAATAACAAAGCTTGCACCCGGCACCCGAGGATATTACGATAAAAATAAATACATTAAAAAAACTTCAACTATTCCATATCACTGACATCTCCACTACGGGCTGACATTTGAAGAATTGGTTCTTTTAACATCAACTTAAAGAATGTTGTAACAGAGCTGATTTTTAATGTTTAGGGTATTTTTAATCATTTTAAATACCGATAGTTAATATTTTGGAAAAAAAATAAACTCATACATTTTATAGAATTATATGTAATCTTGCAACTTCATTCGTATCAAATACTATCTGCTTAAGAAGGTTATAATTATAATCAAACCGGTACCCAAATATTAAACTTTATTGACTCAAGGTATCTTCTGCCTGAAACCAACACCAGTGCACAAACTATACCCTATTTTTGGAAAAATAATAATAATATCATATGGCCTCGGGTGCCAGGTGCAAGCTTTGTAATTTGACACCCAGAGGGTAGCTTGCATGTCGAATTTCGTTCTTCCTTGAATCACTATGAAAGTCAAGGAGATTAGATATCTAAGCTCCTTGAACACTATAGCGCTTTCTAGTAGAGAAATGAGGAACTTTGTGTTGGCGGAAACTCCCGAGATTAATTTTGCCATTATGAACACGGACTACTGAATTCAAATGGGTTCTTTGGCATGTCAACATCGTATGACATGCGTGTCGTATTTTTGCCGCCTTTCAAAAATCACTTGCCACGGCCAGGAGCGAACCTGCAATCTTGGGGTTTGTAGACCGACACGCTATCCACTCACCCAACGTGACAAGCTATATTATTGGAATAGCCCCACCCAACATCCGGAGGGCCACTGCTGTGCACGCCGAGAGAACAAAGCAGGAGAATGACCATCGACATCCACTATATGGGCACCAGGCAGCAAGACCTCTCCTCAGATCCCGCAAGAGATTCCTTGCTAGGACTACGCCGCTGGAGAGAACACCAGAGACAACTCGTCTTAAGAGATGGAGGAGCTCACTGCCCACAGACATGTCAACAAAGGAAGAAACGGCTCCTGGCGCCGACCTACCTTATCCTGTGTGGAGGTCCCTCAACCGCTTAACAGTGGGTGTCCCTCGATGCAAGACCAAGCTGCAAAAATGGGGGATCCTTCCAGCCGACGCTGACACCTCTTGTGAATGTGGAGCTGACCAAGACCCAAGCCAACAACTTTTCTGTCCCTCCTGGACAACCCGTGCACAATAGAAAATGTTTTTAGAGGAAGGATCTAAATTGCTTTATAGTAAGTCTTTCAATGCAGGTTGCCGGGCCTTTTAGTGAGTATTTTGATTTTCAATTGCAATTTGTAAGTATTTTCAACCAAAACCGCATTTCGCACGAATTTTGAATCTAAATTGCATTTTGCACATATTTTGATTCTCAATTGCATTTTGTGGGTATTTTGAATCTAAATTACATTCTGTCAAGTATTTTCAATCTAAATTGCATTTTGTAAGTATTGTCAATCCACATGAGTCGTTTGAATCTACCGTACGTTTTGTAAGCATTTTCAATTTCAATTGCATTTTGTAAGTATTTTGAATTTTAATTGTACTTTGTGAATAATTTGGATTGGAACTGGGATATTTCAATCTGAATTGCATTGTGTATTTTCAATTTTAATTGCATTTTGTAAGTATTTTGAACCTCAATTGCATTTTGTACGTATTTTCGATCTCATTTGCATTTTGTACATATTTTCGATCTCATTTTCTTTTTGTAAGTATTTTGAATTTCAGTTGCATTTTGTAAGTATTTCGACGCTACATTGCATTTTGTACGTATTGTTACGGCTGTGAGTTTGTGTCATCGCTCGCCGCATGAGTCACAACTGCCCCAGGGCTGGGCTGTGCCCTGCCTCATGTATTGCGTGCGTCTTATGCAACAGGGCTACTAGGACAAAGGGATGATCCAGAATATTCGTGACTGAACCAGTGAAGGAAATGTCGAGAAGCCGTGTGCCCTGGACGATTCTAGAATTCATTGAGTCACCAGCCTGCTATATAAGCGGCTTCAACAGTGAGGGGACCGAGTTTTTCTGTGGGTGTGTGCTTGTGAGCGAGTGCGACAGAAGTGTGGTGACGAAGTGCCGTGCGAGTTACGAAATCCAGTGACATTGTTTCCCCAGCTTGTGGACAGCGAAACAGCGTGTAGCGGATTATCGTAAGTAACTGTGGTTGGTGTACATGAGGAAGGGGAGCAGGTAGTTTCTGTCAAGGGCACCGTACTCATTAAGCCGGTTTAATTTCTGTGGTTTGTTGACAAGTGAAAGGGGCAAGAGCGCTCAAGGACGAGACTTGAGGAAACTGGAGTAAGGTTCTAATTGTTTGTATTTGCTGACGAGTAGTGTACTTTCTGGCCACAATAAAGTTAATTATTTCTTTAAGCAGTAATTGGTGTTGTGCTTCCAACCCACCGTAATCCAGTTAAAAAAAGTGCCACTAGGGGGGTGGCACGTAACCGTATTTTGAATCTAGCCTCTGTTTTGTGGGTCTTTGTCAATCTATTCTTTTTGTGAATCTTTTCGTTCTAAATTCACTTTTGTAAGACCATAGTGTGAGTTGTTTCCATCTGAGTTTCTCTTTGTATGTATTTTCCGTCTCACATAATTTTCGTTCTGATTTCCATTTCATTCTCAATTTCGCTACCACCCAGATCATTAGGGGCCGATAACCTAGATGTTAGGCCCCTTAAAACAACAATTATCATCATCATCATCATTTCTAGAGGAAGCAACAAGGCCATCGCAGCTCCAAATTTTTGGAAATGTTGACCGGACACGGAAATGAATGAATGATTAACATGTGTTATAGTGGAGTCTGTAGTAGCATGTGTATTTGTAATTGAGGATAGCATTAGGATGGCAGTGGCTGTGACCTTAGTTTATAAAGCAACCCTCTGTTGATCTGGAGAAAATAGGAAAACTACTTCTATGATGGATGAGATGGGAATCGAACCTGCCTCTCCTCAGTTTTGCCTAACCAGGCAAACTCTACCCCGTACCAGCCCTGAGACTAGAATTACTGTATATTTCTTGGCAGAGCCAGTAATCGTACTCGGTCATCCGGGGCACCAGCCAAGAATACTAGCCGCTACATCACGAAGTGGTCTTGAAATAGGCATTTCAAGGCATCTTTTTTTCCTTTGATTTGTTTGAATTCATCCTGGGAATGTACGTTTACACACATAAAATCCCTCCATTTCCACAATCACTCAGTTCAACAACGTATGTACGCTTCTTCGCCCATGAATGCTGGACCAATCAAAATAGGCCTGATAAGCAAGCAGACGGAGAGGGTGGACTCCTGTGATAGAGGGTTGGAAACAGAGGAGCTCTCTTAAATAAGCGACCTGGAATTTCACTCAACTTGTCAGCTTCCACCTAACGGTGTAATTTGTTAACGTTGTTCATGATTGGTCCGTACTGACGAATGGTTGGTTGGTTGGTTCCTCAGTTTAGGGGCTGCGACAACGCGGTCATGTAGCCCCGTGTACTTTGGGTGTGTGTAGAATCTGTCTGATAACCGGTGTTAATTGTGATGGCTGTTTTAGAGTGTGTATCTGTTTCTTAATTCTAGTAAGGATTGCAACTTTAAATTTTTCAAATAGTGCCTACTTTTGCCGCCAAAAGCCACCGTCAACGACTACGAGGCCTAGTTCAGAAGTTAGCTACTAGACGCCACCGCAGTCGGCTCTTGGCAACGAACGTAAAAACCTAAGAGCGTTGTTCACATTCCTAACGTATACAATTTAGCTTCACACAGGTGTAATTAGTGGAAGGTCCTTTGTCATGCCATAAATCTATGACATGGAACCGCCGGCTTTACTTCCCCTCCGAAGGAAGGCATACAGAGGGATTTTTTACGCTCTTAAAAAATCCGACGGCTTCGGCCATGTTTGAACCCGTACTGACGAATGGTAGTTTAAAACAAGATGTTCAGTAAAGAACATATAGCCTACTTTCTCCTAAATGCATGGGTATTGTTATAACTCTTTGTCCTTTTCAAGGAGTATAATTTGCTGGTTGTAGTAGCTTGTTGAAATACAACGTGCTATAGGGATATTAAACATGAATATGAGGTGCCCTTTGCTAGTGCTACCTCTGTAAAAAAAATCATTCAATTCGGTTTCACCGTGTTTGAATTGATCTGGGGAATGGATTTGCACACATACATGGCCGCTATTTGCAAACTATTGGGCTGATGACCTTGTAGTCCGTCATAAGATGCAATCCACAAAAAGGCATGTTGTTGCAAAATCCGGTTGAGATCAAATTATTAGGATGGTCGAAATTTGATTTAAGCTTTTAACATTTGGGTGGCCGTCATTCCGTTTCCGTCAAGATGGCGGCGATATAAAACATGACACTGAGGTGCCTCTTGCTAGTGCTACCTCTGTACCAAATTTCGTTCAATTCGGTTTCACCGTGTTTGAATTGATAGGGGGAATCGATTTGCACACATACTTGGCCACCATCTGCAAACTATTGGGCTGATGATCTAGCAGTTTGGTCAGAATATGCTACCCACATAAAGATTTGTTGTTGCAAAATTTGGTAGAGACTAGATTATTAGGTTGGTCGTAATTACATTTTAGCCTTTAACATTTGGGTGGCCGCGATTACGTTTCCGTCAAGATGGCGGTGCGATAAAACAAGACACTGAGGTGGCCTTTTCTAGAGCTACCTCTGTACCAAATTTCGTTCCATTCGGTTTCACCGTGTTCGAATTAATAGGGGGAATCGATTTTCACACAAAGATGGCCGCCATCCGCAAAATATTAGGCTAATGACCTATTAGTTTGGTCAAAAGATGCTCCCTCCATAATGGTATGTTGATGCAAAATTTGGTAGAGATCAGATGATTAGGTTAATTGTAATTTGATTTAAGCTTTGAACATTTGTGTGGCCACCATTACGTTTCCGTCAAGATGGCGGCGATATAAGACATGACACTGAGGTGCCCTTTGCTAGTGCTACCTCTGTACCAAATTTCATTCCATTCGGTTTCACCGTGTTCGAATTAATAGGGGTAATCGATTTTGACACAAAGATGGCCGCCATCCGCAAACTATTAGGCTAATGACCTATTAGATTTGTCAAAGGATGCTCCCTCCATAAAGGTATGTTGTTGCAAAATTTGGTAGAGATCGGATGATTAGGTTAGTCGTAATTTGATTTAAGCTTTGAACATTTGTGTGGCCGCCATTACGTTTCCGTCAAGATGGCGGCGATATAAGACATGACACTGAGGTGTCCTTTGCTGGTGCTACCTTTGTACCGAATTTCGTTCAATTTGCGCTCACCGTGTTCGAATTGATAGGGGGGGGGGACAGACATTCAGAGTACACACACTCACACACACACACACAGAGAGACTCACACACACACACACACACACATACACACACACAGACAGACACACTTTTTTCGCCCTGTAGTGATCTCATAAGTCTACTTTAATTTTTTGCAAAAATCGAAAGTAGGCTAAAAATATTGAAATGTACTAAGTTCCGTCTAGTCAACACTAGAGTCCATAAATCACTCCAATATATTCCTTTTTTGTTTCATGGCACACAGCAATCACCACCAAGCTTCTCATATCATGGTGTAAATTGTCAAGCAACAACTAAAGGCTCCACAGTTGTTCGCAGATATTAAACGAAACATAACGTTGATTAGAGGAGTGTTTTTTTTTTTTTTTTGGCGTGTGGCCTCCTCAGAGACCAAGTGCAGGTCTTTCTAGTTGACGCCCGTGGGCTGAAGATGAAGATGAATGAAACTAGGCAAGGATGTGGAAGGAAGCGGCCGTGGCCTGTGGGAAGGTACCGTCCCAGTATTTGCCTGGTGTAGAAAATGTGAAACCACGAAAACCATTTCAAGGTCGGCCGACGGTGGGGCTCGAACCCTCGCGTCTACCGAGTCTGCAGAGAGCTTGGCCCCATGGCCTAACGCTGCGCTTCAGGGAGCGTAGCCACTGCTGTCGGTAGAGGAGTGTCATGGACGAGGGCAGATTTTCAAGGTTTGCTGTTGAAAATTTAGTGTACCCACAATAGTACACTTACTGTGTTTTAACTATTATTTATTTTTATTATTATTATTATATTTTTTCTCAACGTGCAAGCGCAAAAACCATATACGGTCAAACACCACCGAGCTTCACACACCAAGGTGTAAATTTGGCAAGCTACAACTAAAGGCTCCAAAGAGAACATTAATTAGGGGAATTTTCTCGGACTAGTGCAGTCTTTCAATTTTGCTACTGAAAATTGAGTGTTCCAACAGTAGTATACCTTCAATGATTTGGCTATCCTTGTTATTATTATATTTTTAGCCTACTTTCGATTTTTGCAAAAAATGAAAGTAGACTTATGAGATCAACACAGGGCGAAAAAAGTGTGCCTGTCTGTGTGTGTGTATGTGTGTGTGTGAGTATGTGTGTGTGTCTGTGTGTGTGTGTGTCTGTGTGTGTGTGTGTGAGTGTGTGTACTCTGAATGTCTGTCCCCCCCTATCAATTCGAACACGGTGAATGCGAATTGAACGAAATTTGGTACAAAGGTAGCACTAGCAAAGGACACCTCAGTGTCATATTTTATATCGCCGCCATCTTGACGGAAACGTAATGGCGGCCACACAAATGTTCAAAGCTTAAATCAAATTACGACTAACCTAATCATCCGATCTCTACCAAATTTTGCAACAACTTACCTTTATGGGGGGAGCATCCTTTGACCAAACCAATAGGCCATAAGCGTAATAGTTTGCGGATGGCGGCCATCTTTGTGTGAAAATCGATTCCCCCTATTAATTCGAACACGGTGCAACCGAATGGAACGAAATTTGGTACAGAGGTAGTACTAACAAAAGGCACTTCAGTGTCATGTTTTATATCGCCGCCGTCTTGACGGAAACGTAATGGCGGCCACACAAATTTTCAAAGCTTAAATCAAATTACGACTAACCTAATCATCCGATCTCTACCAAATTTTGCAACAACATGCCTTTATAGGGGGAGCATCCTTTGACCAAACTATTAGGTCATCAGCGTAATAGTTTGCGGATGGCGGCCATCTTTGTGTGAAAATCGATTCCCCCTATTAATTCAAACATGGTGCAACCGAATGGAACGAAATTGGGTACAGAGGTAGTACTAACAAAAGGCACCTCAGTGTCATGTTTTATATCGCCGCCATCTTGACGGAAACGTAATGGCGGCCACATAAATGTTCAAAGCTTAAATCAAATTACGATTAACCTAATCATCCGATCTCTACCAAATTTTGCAACAACATACCTTTTTAGAGGAAGCATCCTTTGACCAAATGACTAGGTCATTAGCCTAATAGTTTGCAGATGGCGGCCATCTTTGTGTGAAAATCAATTCCCCCTATTAATTCAAACACGGTGAAACTGAATGGAACGCAATTTGGTACAGAGGTAGCACTAGCAAAGGGCATCCCAGTGTCATGTTTCATATCACCGCCATATTGACAGAAACGTAATGGCGGCCACACAAATGTTCAAAGTTTAAGTTAAATTACGACTAACATAACCATCCGATCTCTACCAAACTTTGCAACTACATACCTTTATGGAGGGAGCATCCTTTGACCAATCTAATAGGTCATTCGCCTAATAGTTTGCGGATGGCGGCCATCTTTGTGTAAAAATCGATTCCCCCTATTAATTCAAACACGGTGAAACAGAATGGAACGAAATTTGGTACAGAGATAGCACTAGCAAAGGGCATCTCAGTGTCATGATTTATATCGCCGCCATATTGACAGAAACGTAATGGCGGCCACACAAATGTTTAAAGCTTAAATCAAATTACGACTAACATAACCATCCGATCTCTACCAAACTTTGCAACAATATACCTTTATGGAGGGAGCATCCTGTGACCAATCTAATAGGCCATTAGCCTAATAGTTTGCGGATGGCGGCCATCTTTATGTCAAAATTGATTCCCCCTATTAATTCGAACACGGTGGAACCGAATGAACGAAATTTGGTACAGAGGTAGCACTAGCAAAGGGCACCTCAGTGTCATGTTTTATATCGCCGCCATCTTGACGGAAACTTAATGGCGGCCACACAAATGTTCAAAGCTTAAATCAAATTACGATTCGCCTAATCATCCGATCTGTAGCAAATTTAGCAACAACATACCTTTATGGAGGGAGCATCCTTTGACCAAACTAATAGGTCATCAGCCTGATATTTTGCGGATGGCGGCCATCTTTGTGTAAAAATCGATTCCCCTTATCAATTCGAACACGGTGAAACCGAATGGAACGACATTTGGTACAGAGGTAGAACTAGCAAAGGGCACCTCAGTGTCATGTTTTATATCACCACTATCTAGACGGAAACGTAATCGTGGCCACCCAAATGTTAAAAGCTAAAATGTAATTACGACCAACCTAATAATCTAGTCTCTACCAAATTTTGCAACACCATATCTTTATGTGGGAAACATATTCAGACCAAACTGCAAGAACATCAGCCCAATAGTTTGCAGATGGTGGCCAAGTATGTGTGCAAATCGATTCCCCCTATCAATTCAAACACGGTGAAACCGAATTGAACGAAATTTGGTACAGAGGTAGCACTAGCAAGGGGCACCTCATATTCATGTTTAATATCCCTATAGCACGTTGTATTTCAACAAGCTACTACAACCAACATTCGATCATACTCCTTGAAAAGGACAAAGAGTTATAACAATACCCATGCATTTAGGAGAAAGTAGGCTATATGTTCTTTACTGAACATCTTGTTATAAAGTGCAAGTGCAACAGTCATATATGCCTCCATCACATTTCATCCACATCATCCGTTTCTCATTAATTTCAATGTCAATGACTGGCCATTGATGTCAAAATGTCTTCATTTCTACTAGCTGATGAAGAGGAAGATTTTAATTAATACTACGCCTCGAAACATGTCTTTCTTTATTCGTATCAGGAGCACCAATCACAAATATATATCACAAATGGTAAACAGTGAGAATCAAATTCAAATAAAAAATAATAATGATAATTAATAGACACAAACTATTCTAGATCTAATATTAAGTGAGGTCATAAACATACAAGTCAGTTGTACAACACACAAACATTTGACTGCCAGGTAGCCCGCAACCAAATTAAATGTTCTTTGTCCAGTAACGGGCGACGTCAATAGCATTCGGGTTGGCAAATGTTAAGTCTTCCATTGTGCATGTTGCTGGACATAGTGGGCACTGGTAAAGATGTTGGATTGTCTGTAGTTCCCCACAATCACAGAGGAGAGAGTCACTCGGAAAACCCCATTTCTGCAAGTTCATCTTGGTTCTTCCAACTCCAGTCCGCAGTCTGTTGAGCGCCTTCCATGTTGCCCAACCTTCCATATGGCCCGGAGGAAGGCTTTCTTTTGGGGTCATCCAGCCGGACAGATGACCAGTTCTTTCCTTCCACATTCTTGCCCTAGCAGTGTCAGCATTGTCTTTAAGGCTGACTGTTGTCCGAAGGAAGCTTTTCCTAGATTTAAGGCGAGTTCGGGCGGGGGAATATCCAAATAGTGGGTGTGTTTGTGATGTGGATGCCTTAAATCTTTCCTTGTTCGCTGCTACCTCCCTGCGTATCTCCCCAGGAGCAATACCAGCTAAGCAGAGGACTTTCTCAACTGGAATAGGCTTCAAGCAACCAGTAATGATTCTGCAGCTTTCGTTGAGTGCAGTGTCAACTTGTTTAGTGTGTGCTGATTTATACCACACTGGACTGGCATATTCGCCCGCAGAGTAGCACAGAGCTAAAGCTGATGTTCTAAGGGTATGTGGCTGGGTTCCCCAATTAGTTCCCGTCAACTTGCGAAGAATGTTGTTTCTTGCGGATACCTTTTGCCTGATGTTTTGGCAGTGCTTCTTGTAGGTCAGTGTACGATCCAAGGTGATTCCTAGATATCTTGGAGTGAAACAATGATTTAGTAGCTTTCCCTTCCAATACACTTTGAGTTTTCGGGATGCCTGAATGCGTCGCAGGTAAAATGCACATATTTGAGTCTTTTCGGCATTGGGTTTCAGTTGGTTATGGTCGTAATATGTTCCAAGCTCTTCTAATGCATGTGTCAGAGAGATTTCTACTTCATCAAAACTGTTAGATTGCGTGACAAGTGCAAGGTCATCAGCGTAAATAAAGCTTTTAGTGCCTTTTGGTAGTGGTTGGTCATTTGTATAGATGTTAAATAGTATAGGAGCCAGCACACTACCATGAGGCAAGCCATTCCTTTGATTCTTCCATCTGCTCCGTTGTCCTTGAAATTCAACAAAGAAGCGACGGTTTTCCAGGAGAGTAGCTATCATCTTCGTCACCTTGATGTCGCCAGTTGTGCAGTACAGTTTTTGTAGTAGGATGCGGTGATTTACGTTATCATAAGCAGCGGAAAGGTCCACGAATGCCACTCCAGTGACTTTTCTCATCTCGAAACCGTCCTCAATGCATTGGGTTAGGTGAAGGATCTGTGCTGTGCAGTTCTTTCCCGGTCTAAAACCAGCCTGTTGCGGTATAAGCAGTTCATCTACAACTCCCGTCAAACGGTTAAGTAGCATTCTTTCCATTATTTTATATAGGTGGCATAGTAAAGAGATTGGTCTGAAATTTTTAGGATCTGAATTTTCCTTGCCAGGTTTGAGAAAAGCAATCACCCGTGCTTTTCTCCATATTTTGGGAATCTTTGAGGATGCCAAGCAGCTATTAAAGAAATTCCGAAGCCATTCCTTCGTAGCTGTGCCGAAGTGTTTGATCTGCTCTACCGTAATATCATCTAGCCCTGCTGCCTTACCGTTTTTGCAGCTTTGAATGGCTTTTCTAACTCACTCAGCTTAAATGGTTGAGACATGTCATTAGTTCTGGCGTCTTCACTTAGGTGGATTCTGTGTTCCATTTTTCTGATCGGGTCTTTCCATTCGAGATAAGTTGATTTGCAATTTGGTTCGCCGAAACATTGGCGTGGAGCGGTCCCTTAGTTGGGTCGTTACTGAGTCGTTTTAACAATCTCCAAGCTTTTTGGCTGCTTCTCGACATGTCTGTTTCCTCCATAAGGCGTATCCAAGCATCTGTCTTAGCTTCTGAAATAGAAGCAAGGAGCAATTTTCCTGCTGAAATAGTTTCTTCGCTTAAAGGATCTTCTTGAAATAATGAGAAGTAATTGTCCATTTGGGCTGCTGTTTCTGATGTTAGGCCTTGTATGTAACTGGACCTACATCCTCGTGGTATGGAAACTCTGGAAGCTTTCTTCACGGAATCGACAAACTCATCATATTTCTCCGGCACTGCATGGATGTCTGATATCATTATATCAAGAGTTGTGCTAAACTTCAGCCAGTCTGCTTTTTTTAAGTTATATCTCCTTCGGAATGGAATAGTTGCTGGTCGAACTGCTGCCCAGAGTTGACACATCATGGGCCGGTGTTGGGTGTTTGGAATCGGATTACAGATTGATTTCACACATTGTTGAACCACGTTTTCACTCACAAATATCAGATCTGGATTGGTGCCTCGCTTCCATCTGCTACAGTTGAATGATGGAGGTAATTTGGGGTCATGGATAAGATGGAGCTGGAAATTGTCTGTCCATTCTAGTACAGCTTCTCCGTTAGTGTCATCCTTAGCGTAACCCCACATACTACTATGGCTGTTAAAATCTCCAATTACAAAATGAACCTTTTGATTGTGATAGTTGTTTGGGGGATTGAAGGAGAATTTCACATTTGGAGGTTTATAAATAGATGATATGGTGCAGTTGCTAAGCTCTATCGTTATTATCTCTACGTCTTCTTCGTCAGTGATTGCAGTAGACAAAATGTGGAGCTCAGGTTTCACCAATATAGCACTCCCGTACTGCCTGTGGGGCCTCTCAGCCACGAGTTTCATGCCAGGGATTTTCGGACGACGCGACGTTGGTGTTCACCTCTGTGTGTTTCCTGCAGGCACAATATATCGCAGTTATATGTATGACAGAGTTGGTGTAATAACTCTTCCTTAGGTGTTGACAAGCCCTCGATGTTTAGTGATATGATGTTCAGTTTTGGTCTTAATAAAGACCGTTTTGTATCATAAGACCTTAAGTGATTCATAGAGTTGGTACTTCTGGAATGCTGACGTTCAGTTCAGTACTGGAGATTATAATCCAAGTACCTATGCAGGGGCACCACGAGCAGGAATCAGCATCACCCCCCTCGAAACATGTACTAGTGGTTAAATAAACACAATAAGTAAGTATTGACTAGACGGGACATAGTATATTTCAATATTTCTAAACTAACGGTGTAATCACGTGTTGGCTTGCACGCACTCAATCGTCTGCAGTCGGGATTCATCCGATCAGATGACATTTTCCACGATTCAAGGTCAATATTTGCGTAACCACCCCCATGTGCTGTTTTCCATGGAGAGCGGTCGATAGGTCTATTGTCCTACGGAAGGGTAACCAAATCCCATCCGAATCTTGTGTTGCAAAGCATTGAACTGCTAACTATTTGCAAACCTGTATGTGATTTTTCTCACTGTGACCGTCTAGTCAATCCAAACAAAGCAACCGCTTCCATTGGCCTCTGGCCGACTAAGACCAACTGCATGCACACAAATGGATGTGGTTTAGTTCTTTGAACAGTGTTGCACACTATTCGGAACTTCCTCACAGCGTGCAGTCAATATGCCAGGTGGTGTCAGATGAGATGCAATCTAGGCAATGTTTCGTTACAATGACCTCTATAGAACTCAGGATCAGCAGTTTTACTCATTCAGGCACCGGAGACACTGTTTAATTGTTATTTGTTGAGTTCGATAACAAAACACGGCATAATATTTCCGTACCCATCGTGGACGGTTTCATTCTGCAGAATGGATATTATTTTCACCTTATCCCAATCATTTTAGATTGCTTGACCCACTCAGCCTAATTTTAGTTTTTTTTTGTTGCGAAGCGAAGGACAACTGCTATTCAACGAAAATATCCATCCGCCAGTCACCAGGCCTTGGCTAATACCAACGCTGAAGCCTCTTTGTTGACACACAGCATACATAGGCCGATCGAAGAATCAACTAACGATCATTTCACTCAACTAACCTCAGAGTTTTCACCCGGCTTTAGCCTAAATTGCGCTGATTATTTTACGTGGGATTTTTCTTTCGAGGACCTCCAGTTTCTCTAGCTTGTAGTTTAGTGAACGGCCTTCACTATCGTGCAGGCTTTCTCTTTTGACTACAACGTTTTAGTGCATAAATTTGACATTCCAGGATACGCACTTAATATTGCAAATGTTTTTATTATTTATATAGTTCTCTCCAGTTTTTGAGATTCAGTTGCCTACAGCAGTTGTGTCTAATCCGTTCAATTACCATCCCAAGGTACTTCGGTCCATACTTGACAAACTTCGTTTTTCGTTTTATCAATTTTCTAAGAGGTTGGTCTAGAGCAGTGGTTCTGAACCCGTAGAAGTCTGCGGACCACTCAGCGTGAAATTGAATCATGTACGGACCATCCCCTCTCCCCCAATACACCTTATCAGTTGCAATCCTTCCTCAATAACACTTATTTTAAAGATATTTCAATTCAAAACCTGATAGTCATCGCCGTGAATACATTCGGACGATTCTCGTTCAACGCACATCGTTTTAGGAATCCCCATTTATTGTCCACATTTTATACGTGCTGGTGGACCCTTCTCTCCCGCGGACCACTTCCGAGGCACTCGCGGACCACCCATGGTGCGTGGACCACCCGTTAATAACCACTGGTCTAGACTCTAGATAGCCAATTCCTTTGCTCTTTCCACAATATTATACGCAAAGGTCAGTCAGTTAGCTTAAATGTATGTCTTCACCTTATCATCCCGTTTCCAACGGGTTCAGGATTGAGATGCGATGAAATTCTGTGTCGAATAGTTTTTACGGACGGATGCCCTTCCTGACACCAACCCCATGAGAGGAGTTAATGAGAGAAGAAATGAATCAAGGTGAATGAAACTAGGCAAGGATGTGGAAGGCCTGTCAGAAGGCACCGTTGAAAATGGGGAAACCATGGAAAATCCATTCAAGGCGGCCGATGGTGGGGCACGAACCCGTCTACTGAGTCCACTGCACTTTAGCGAGCTAAGCTACCGCTGTCGGTCGGGCAGTTAGCTTAAATGCCGTTCAATTTTTTCCCTAAGCGGATCGGGCTAGTTCCTTGATATTCAAACTCGGAGTTTCCATTTAGACATTAATTAATTAATTAATTAATATATGTATTTATTTAAGTATGTGTTTATTTATTCCTTGCACTCCTTTCTTAATTTTTCATGTAAAACCATAGCATAGGCACAGCTAAATATATCATAAACTACGGATATGAATGTCAATGAAATTCACATGCACTGCAGAAGACAAAAATATAAGTTACATGTAGTCAGCAACAGAATGACTTAATTTAGAGTCAGTGCACTGCAGCACTCACTCATCTTTGTATAAAAACTGTACCACTTGATCTAGCAAGAATCTATAAAATTGCACCGTTTCGTGAAAAGTTGAAAAGGTACAGTTTACTGGCTCTGAATGTATAATAATTACCTCCTGTAATACCACATTCTTCCAAATATTTTACATGTTTATCAGTACTAATTTGTATTGTATTTTCTCGTTTCCTTATACTCTCATTGTCTTTAATATTATATTATAACACTTTTCCTTATTCATGAATTGTGAAACTATAATTTGTCAAAAGCATCGCTTGGAATATACTTCAAGCGCATATTTGTATACTGTAGTTAGTCATTCATCTGTGTAATGAACTATGTACTGTTCCTCAGGACAGAGCTCTGCCATCGGGAATCTCTTTATATACAAATAAATGAATCAATAACTTAAATATAAAATAAATAAATAAATACATAAATAAATAAATATATTCATTATTATAAACTGCGTTTGGAATAAAAACAAAGTCAAATACCTAAAATGAAGAAACATAAAAAATATAGGTAAGAAACAATTTAAGAGCTCGTTTCCAAAACTCACTAAGTTTTGGACGAAATTGAGAAATTCGTTGGATCTTGTTCGTAATATGTAGAATGTATGTTACTAATATTTTATTCCATAACTCACTATGTCATCGTAAATTGTAACGTAGGATATTGTATTGTTTTCCAAAACTGTACTAAGTCGGCCGTGATGCCTTGAAAACTCTGCTAAGTCTAAGTGATTTAGTTTACTTTTGGAAAATTGCCATTTTAACGTTGATAACATCAAAATAGGTTTTTGGTTCATTATCATTGTTCTTCTTATTAATTTGAAAAAGTCTCTTTATTTCATAATGTAGTAATATTGCCAAAGTAGGCTCCGGTTCAAAAAAAAATCTATCCTGAAAAATCATCATTTTTGACTTAGTGAGTTTTGGAAACGAGTTCTTCAATTCGTGAGGTAACTTTTCAAATTATTGAATATTCTACCTACTGTATCTAAGCTCTTGTTGAGAAAGAAACATGCTTATATTGTATTGACTTTAGTGAACTAGAGGACATGTACATATTATTCTCCACAACAATGTATATAATAGGGTCTTTGTTGTAAAGTAGGATCATTAACTGAATAATCGTCGTATATTACAGAGTATTAAATAAGAACAAAAGGTTTCATCCCCTTCATTCATTGTAAGTTGAAGCTCTTGGAGGGGGGCACTTTACAGGGAGTGCCGCAAGGGAGCGTGTTACGACCAGTGCAAATTACAAGACCAGCTATGCGTTCATTAAACGACTCCATCTGTGAAACGAGGTCAGGAGAAGGAGCATGGGGCAGACTGCAGTCACAGATGTATACCTTCCGTGACGTATAGAACAAGAGCGATAGCACGGACGCTGTGAAATGGGTGAGAGAAGATGCCTGCCCAACACTTACAACTTTTCCACATCCTTGAGCGCAGGCCCGATTCCATAACGGAGGAACTTAAGAAGTATTTAAAAACTCCTTTTTACGGTTATTTCTTTCTCTACAATTTCTAAAAGTTAACGATGATATTTCTGGAAATATCTGGTAAAGTTGGCCCTCTAATGTTTGCGAGATTGCTAGAGGGGGTTCAAACTCGGCCGAGGTCGTCGGATTTTTAAGAGCATTTAAAATTCCTAAGTATGCCTTCCTTCGGAGGATAAGTAAAGCTGGCGGTAGCATGTCATAAATTTATGACATGTAAAAGAACCGTCCACTATCTACACATGTGTGAAGCCAAAATATGTAGGTTAGATTTCATTAATGCTCTTAAAGTTCCAACGTTCGTTATCTGAGGCCGGTTGCGATGGCATCTAGTAGTAGCGAATTTCACAGCTAGGTGTCGTGGACGGTAGCATTTCATAGCGAAAGTAGGAACTACTTGAAATTATTGTCTGCAGTCGTTACTTGAATTAAAACAGATAACACACACTAATACAGCCATCACAATTAACACCGGTTATCAGACAGATTCTACACACACCCAAAGTTCTATGGATTGCTGTAGAATTTCTGATTTTCATCAAACACAAGCCAAACTGTATTTGTTTTGCTGATGTCAAATGGAAGACCGCCTTACATGCCTGAATTGTCTCCTTCCAACTATCATGTGCTTCGCCCATTAAAGACGTCCCTGAAGGACAAGTGTTTCACAATTAATCAAACGGTTTGTGATGCAGTGAAAAGCTGGTTTCACATGCAACCAGTCTCGTCCTTCGTGGAGTGGAAAAGCAAACATGTTCAGCGTTGGGGCAGGACCTACACCTTTGAACCGTCATATAATATGCTGTCACTGAGATATACTGCAGTGCAAATTATCCAGCACATATTGTATTATGTTCGTTTCTAGACTTCAGCCAAAATTTCATAACCCTTGTTTGTAGTACTCATGACTTGCTAGCTTAATTATTTCTAGCCTTAAAACTCAGCAAATCTTCTATGGTTTTGCCGTGCCTTTTAAGGAATTTCGCCTAGGTGCACGATATAAGGGGACGTAGTGGATACTTCACTAACCCTACGGCGGTCCAGGCATGGTCACCAAGAGCCTGCTGATGAGCCTTACTTGGCTCACCCTGGCGAAAGTTTGGATAAAACACGGTAAAACCTAGAAACTTTTCTATGTTTTAATTACTTTGTCTTAACAATCCAAAATAACATATTTAAATACTGTGGCCTCTCACCGCTGGGTCCGTGGTTCAAATCCCGGTCACTCCATGTGAGATCTGTGCTGGACAAAACGGAGGCAGACAGGTTTTTCTCCGGGAACTCCGGTTTTCCCTGTCACAATTTCATTCCAGCAACACTCTCCACTATCATTTCATTTCATCTGTCATTCATTTAATCATTGCCCCCAGAGGAGTGCGTCAGGCCTCGGCAGCCGGCACAGTTCATATCCTCGCCGCTAGATGGGGGCTTCATTCATTCCATTCCCTGACCCGGTCGGAGACTGGAAGCAGGCTGTGGATTTTCATTTTCAAGTACTGTGGCCTTTATTTACCAACATGACATATTTCCATTGTAGTCAAAAAAGGAAAGAAGAAAGAAAGAAAGAAAGAAAGAAAGAAAGAAAGGCCGAAATTGAAGAGGAAGAAGAAGAAGAAGAAGAAGGGAGGACGGTATAGGATGAGGGTGAATTGTACATGGGCCACATCCAGGTGTAGCAGCCAGCGTTCATTACCAGAATTAAATTACTTGGCAGAGCCAGGATTCCAACCCGAACCTTCGGGGCGACAGCCAAGAATGGTACCCACTACACAAGGAAGGTGGATCTTTCATAGAGTGCCTTGAAAACTTACTTTCTAATAACTAAATCTGTATTTGATACCACCGTAGTTTTTGTATCTTCGTTGCTTCGTCCATCATCGCTTAGATTGCTTCATGAGTAATAATAAGTTCACAAATCATCATATATATTATTTCAGTAGTATTTATACCACCTGCGGCGCTCACAAGCGATCGATTAGTATTCAAATGAAATAGAATAGACATCAGCAGTGACGAATTGCACTCTAATTTCATAAATATCTATAATTTCTAAAAAAAAATGCCTTAAAATGTACGAAGTATGTGATTCGCAGATACTGTTGCTGTAGGAAATACGCTCCGTAATTGCTGTCCACTTCACATTTTGTCCGCTGAGACGCCTGTTTCATGTCATTTTAACATTCTGAGGTCTTTCCTTTATCAATTTGCATGGATTTCAGAAACAGTAAATCAAAGAAATGAGTACTCAAATCGTATAATTTCATAAATCTCGAATAACCGGTGAATGTTATGATGATCCAATTTTCGGTGATTGCCTTCTTAAGTAAATAGTGATCTATAGTCATTTGGTTGAAATTAAAACATAACAACCTTTCTCCTTAAGTCACTCTCTTTTTTTCTTCTTCCGAATTTGGCCGCCTGTGGACCGCATGGAACCTACGGCTTTCTGGTTAATCTCCTCTTCTCTTCCCCAAACCTCTTTATTCGTTCACTTCTGATCTTTCGCTCCTCATCAGATATTACCAGTTTGGCTCTAATTTTAGGTGTTTTCTCCTCGAATTGTTAATTCGGTTTCTAAACTCTTTTCTGTTGTGGATCACATCCACTGTGAGTCCACTTTCCTTGGCGTCTCTTTTAAGTTCTTCTACCCACTTAGTTGTAGCCTTCAGCTCTGTAATATACTTGAATATCCTCTTAGTCAGTCGGTTCTCGTCCATTCTCACCAAATATCCGTAGAATTTTAACCTTCGCTTCCGCATTGTGACAGTAATTTTTCAGTGTGTTAATAGAGGTCATTATTCTTTCTATTCTTCCATGTCCCGTCAGCAGTTTTCTGTGGTCCTAAAATTTTCCGCAAAATTTTCCTCTCCTTTTTTTCCAGTTCCTGAAGATCCCCTTTTTTTTATTCAGTGTCAAGCACTCCGAGGCGTACAGATCCTCTGGCTTTACTACTGTGCTATAGTGTCTGAGTTTTGCCTTGTAGGATATTGCTCGTTTGTTGTATCTGTTCGAGGAGAAAACACCTAAAATTAGAGCCAAACTGGTAATATCCGAGGAGGAGCGAAAGATCAGAAGTGAACGAATGAAGAGGATTTGGGAAGAGAAGAGGAGATTAACCAGAAAGCCTTAGGTTCCATGCGGTCCACAGGCGGCCAAAATCGGAGGGAAAAAAGAGAGTGACTTAAGGAGAAAGGCTGTTATGTTTTAATTTCAACCAAATGACTATAGACCACTATTTACTTAAGAAGGCAATCACCGAGGCAATCACCGAAAATTGGGAAAAGTGTGGTTTATGAACATGCGAGATATCTCCCACGAGTCCGCTAGTATTTCTTGAATTCTATTATAATTCCCATTTTTAGCCTACTTTCGATTTTTGCAAACAATGAAAGTAGACATGAGTTCAACACAGGGCGAAAAAAGTGTGTCTGTGTGTGTGTATGTGTGTGTGTGTGAGTCTGTGTGTGTGTGAGTGTGTGTACTCTGAATGTCTGTCATCCCCTATCAATTCGAACACGGTGAACGCGAATTGAACGAAATTTGGTACAAAGGTAGCACTAGCAAAGCACACCTTAGTGTCTTGTTTTATATCACCGCCATCTTGACGGAAACGTAATGGCGGCCACACAAATGTTCAAAGCTTAAATCAAATTACGGCTAACCTAATCATCCGATCTCTACCAAATTTTGCAACAACATACCTTTATGGAGGAAGCATCCTTTGACCAAATTAATAGGTCATTAGCCTAATCGTTTGCGTATGGCGGCCATATTTGTGTCAAAATCGATTCCCCCTATTAATTCAAACACGGTGAAACCGATTGGAACGAAATTTGGTACAGAGGTAGCACTAGCAAAGGGCACCTCAGTGTCATGTTTTATATCGCCGTCTTCATGACAGAAACGTAATGGCGGCCACACAAATGTTCAAAGCTAAAATGTAATTACGACCAACCTAATAATCTAGTCTCTACCAAATTTTGCAACAACATATCATTATGTGGGAAGCATATTCTGACCAAACTGCAAGATCATCAGCCCAATAATTTGCAGATGGTGGCCAGTATGTGTGCAAATCGATTCCCCCTATCAATTCAAACACGGTGAAACCGAATTGAACGAAATTTGGTACAGAGGTAGCACTAGCAATGGGCACCTCAGTGTCATGTTTTATTTCGCCGCCATCTTGGCGGAAACGGAATGACGGCCACCCAAATGTTAAAAGCTTAAATCAAATTACGACCATCCTAATAATTTGATCTCTACCAGATTTTGCCTTTTTGTGGAAAGCAGCTTATGACTGACTACAAGGTCAACAGCCCAATAGTTTGCAAATAGCGGCCATGTATGTGTGCAAATCCATTCCCCATATCAATTCAAACACGGTGGAACCGAATTGAATGACATTTTTACGGAGGTAGCACTAGCAAAGGGCACCTCATATTCATGTTTAATATCCCGATAGCACGTTGTATTTCATCAAGCTACTACAACCAACATTCAATTATACTCCTTGAAAAGGACAAAGAGTTATAACAATACCTATGCATTTAGGAGAAAGTAGGCTATATGTTCTTTATTGAACATCTTGTTTAAATTTGGGATAGCTACACTAGCAAAATTGCATTTTAGTTTAATACCTGTAATTAGGAGACCTATTCCTAAGGTGTTTAACTGTACCTGCGCCGGTTTTCAGTCAACTGACCATCCAGTAATGTGAGCCAACATTATTAAGATCACAGAAAAAGTCAGCCCGGAGAGAGGGTCCTGGATTACTTCCGGGCCTAGAGGAGGTAAGCTGGTAATGGATCGATTGCCTCCACAAACTGCGCGGGGAAAGAGGATGCCTGCTCTCCAGGGCGGCGTGCGCTTTAAATTGCCTAGAAATTTGATCTTGACAACTATCGATTTTGCGATTATCTTACAAGGTATTTTACATTGCGTTATCATCTTACACGGGTGGTGATGGATAATGTACGCCTTAGAGTTTGCTCCGAATATATGAACCCTTCACTTATCGTCCATAGCTTGCCACGGGGGGGTGAGTGGTTAACGTGTCAGTCTACTAACCCCAAGCTTGCAGGTTCGCTCCTGGCCGTGGTAAGTGATTTTTGAAAGGAAGCAAAATTTTACGACACCCATGTCATACGATGTTGGCAGGTCAAAGAACCCATTTGAATTCAGTAGGCCGTGCTCATAATGGCAAAATTAATCTCGGGAGTTTCCGCCAACACAAAGTTCCTCATTTATCTACTAGAAAGCGCTATAGTGTTCAAGGAGCTTAGATATCTAACCTCCTTGACTTTCATAGTGCTTCAAGGCACAACGAAATTTGACATGCAAGCTGCCCTCTGGGTGTCAAATAGCAAAGCTTGCACCCGGCACCCTAGGCCATACGATATTATTATTAACCTGACGTCCATGAAACAGGATCATCGAGACTGAAAAGAATGATGCCTAGAGGGTGGATTACTTTCATGTAAACTAGAAGACACGTGCTGCTCCACAGCATTCATTTCAACAATCCTACAGCAATCCTTTTGCTGTTCGCATGTCTTCATGCTATTGACTTGAAAGGAAAGTTACGGCACCGTTGCTTTAGGAAACATGAAGTAGACTTATGAGATCAAATGTCGATCATCCAAGTGTATTTATTCATCTCATGCAATTTTTTTTCAGGATCAGGGAACCACGAAAAGAGTTATACCTCACGTCAGTTCCCTTTTCAAAACGAATGAAGGCAGACGATCGCCATTACAAACCTTGTTACCACATCCACAATTTGGATCACGCCAGATAACTCTTTTCTCAGCCTTAATCGCGCATAAATGCGCCTCCTAGTATATCACAGCATCCTTGTTCACGAACAAATTAACGTAGACATCAGGTTATGTCTACACGCCCCTTTTGAATTATAAAATCAAATAAAATCAATAAAATCAAATCCATATAAAGCCATAATTGAATATGGAGGCTGTTAGATGGAGCGTTATTAACAGGAGCGTATTCAGGACGTTTCTTTCGGAAGGGCTTTGATGAATGAATGAATTAATTAATTTAATTAATTATTTATATGTTTATTTATAAAATTATGAGACTATCTTCGTAATAACCTGAAGGAAGTTTCTGAAAACAGGTAAACAATTAAAATATTTTTGAACTTGTATGGCGTTAGGCTCTCTGTGAAGTTTGGTTTCGGAAAAATAACTACCACGTTCGAAAGGGGGTATCACCCCGAGTCCTTGGACACCTCATTTGTTAAAATCCGACTATGGATTTGCCAAATATCACGATAAGTCTAAATCACGTTTTTACTCCAAAAACCATGTTCACATCTAGTCGCCACAGGCATCCTCGTCATGAGGGCAGCGCGACCCCAAAAAAATGACATGACAAAGTTTGTTCTAGTCTTATTGGTTCGCGAGATATCAGCAAAAATCACAAAAACCCAAGTTTACCCCAAAAACCATTTCCAATAATCCATCAATTAAAAAAATTCTCTCACCAGATAGAGAGGAACAAATACTATTCAAACGATACCACGCAGGCCCCTGTACGACTATTCCTCCCCCAACATCATTATCCCTTACTTCACAAGGCCGGCAGGTGCTCACAACTTCCAAAGTTGGGCAGAAACCCCAATCTAACACTACGTTCATTCATAAATTAATAAATAAGTAACAACAAGACATGAAAAAGACCATGCTTGCCCTAGTTTTATGAAATAGGAAACTAACACCGTAAGTCAGTACAGTGTAGCTGTTTCAGTTACACTATAACCTTCTTCTATTTTTTTACAAAGTTACATTTTGTGGATTATTATTTTGTGTCAGAATTAACTGTACCAAGTTTCTCAGCACTCGGATGGTTAAATTGCGAGAAACGTCCATATGAATATTTATACTTCGCGTCGCCGCCATGTTGAATTTGTGATCACCAGGTTATTGAAAGTCCTATAGGTGAACTTATGTCCATAGCCCCTATGAACATAAAACAGTTCAGTTTGATTGCTGTAATAGATTCGTAGATATTGAGATCCATCTAAATATTTCGGATGGTCGCCATGTTGGATTGTTATATGTATAGGCCATAGTGTCATGTACCATTAGAGAAATAATTGCGTAGGATCATTATTCAAACTTTCACTTCGACCGCAAGATTACGAAACAAGAAATAAAAATTTAATTTTAAAATTCGCACAGCCGCCATTTTGAGGTTATGTAAACAATTGATCTAAATTAGATACCAGTGCATTACAATGTGTATAGACATTTGCTGTACCCAGTTTCATTGTGCTTGGATTATTACATCGCTGGAAAAGTCTATTTAAATCTATCGAATTCACTTGGCCGCCATGTTCGTTTTGTATTTAACCGGTTTTTGAAAGTCTCATAGATGAACTTCCAGTAGTGACGTTTATCTCCGTAAAAAAAATTAGGGTGATATCGGTTATAGTTTCAGCGATATAGGATGCCGGTGAAATATTTCGCACAGCCGCCATCTTGAGGATATATAAACAATTTAACGAAGTTAGATGTTAGTGTATTACAATGTGTATAAACATATACTGTACCAAGTTGCATTGTGTTTGGTTTTGTTAAATCGCGAGAAACGTCTATTTTAAAGTCGCAACTTCGCTTGGCCGCCATGTTGGTTTTGTAGTTACCAGTTTTTCAAAGGTCACAAAGGTGAACTTCTAGTAGTTTTTTTTAACACCGTTCAAAATCCCAGGGTGATATCGGTAATAGATTCGGAGATATTGAATGCAGGTGAAATATTTCGCACAGCCGCCATGTTGGACTGGAGGGACGTAAGAAAATTTGAAGGTCGGGGACGTTCGGAATATTGCTATGAACTTACCGAGTTTCATTGAAATCGCTCCAGCCGTTTAGAAGTAATTAGGGGGCACACATAAACACACCGCGCGCGCGCGCGCGCGCGCGCGCGAATCACGCATACACAAACACACGAAAGACCAAAGGTGATCTCATAAGCCTATTTTTTTTAGCCTACTTTCGATTTTTGCAAAAAATGAAAGTAGACTTATGAGATCAACACAGGGCGAAAAAAGTGTGACTGTCTGTGTGTGTGTATGTGTGTGTGTGAGTCTGTGTGTGTATGTGTGTGTGTGAGTCTGTGTGTGTGTGTCTGTGTGTGTGAGTGTGTGTACTCTGAATGTCTGTCCCCCCCCTATCAATTCGAACACGGTGCAACCGAATGGAACGAAATTTGGTACAGCGGTAGTACTAACAAAAGGCACCTCAGTGTCATGTTTTATATCGCCGCCATCTTGACGGAAACGTAATGGCGGCCACACAAATGTTCAAAGCTTAAATCAAATTACGATTAACCTAATCATCCGATCTCTACCAAATTTTGCAACAACATACCTTTATAGAGGAAGCATCCTTTGACCAAATGAATAGGTCATTAGCCTAATAGTTTGCGGATGGCGGCCATCTTTGTGTGAAAATCAATTCCCCCTATTAATTCAAACACGATGAAACCGAATGGAGCGAAATTTGGTACAGAGGTAGCACTAGCAAAGGGCATCTCAGTGTCATGTTTTATATCGCCGCCATATTGACAGAAACGTAATGGCGGCCACACAAATGTTCAAAGCTTAAGTTAAATTACGACTAACATAACCATCCGATCTCTACCAAACTTTGCAACAACATACCATTATGGAGGGAGCATCCTTTGACCAATCTAATAGGTTATTAGCCTAATAGTTTGCGGATGGCGGCCATCTTTATGTCAAAATTTATTCCCCCTATTAATTCGAACACGGTGAAACCGAATGGAACGAAATTTGGTACAGAGGTAGCACTAGCAAAAGGCACCTCATTGTCATGTTTTATATCGCAAACGTAATGGCGGCCACACGAATGTTCAAAGCTTAAATCAAATTACGATTAACCTAATCATCCGATCTCTACAAAATTTTGCAACTAGATACCTTTATGGAGGGAGCATCCTTTGACCAATCTAAACGGTCATTCGCCTAATAGTTTGCGGATGGCGGCCATCTTTGTGTCAGAATAGATTCCCCCTATTAATTCAAACACGGTGAAACCGAATGGAACGAAATTTGGTACAGAGATAGCACTAGCAAAGGGCATCTCTGTGTCATGATTAATATCGCCGCCATATTGACAGAAACGTAATGGCGGCCACACAAATGTTTAAAGCTTAAATAAATTTACGACTAACATAACCATCCGATCTCTACCAAACTTTGCAACAACATACCTGTATGGAGGGAGCATCCTTTGACCAATCTAATAGGTCATTAGCCTAATAGTTTGCGGATGACGGCCATCTTTATGTCAAACTTTATTTCCCCTATTAATTCGAACACGGTGGAACCGAATGAACGAAATTTGGTACAGAGGTAGCACTAGCAAAGCGCACCTCAGTGTCATGTTTTATATCGCCGCCATCTTGACGGAAACGTAATGGCGGCCACACAAATGTTCAAAGCTTAAATCAAATTACGATTAGCCTAATCATCCGATCTCTAGCAAATTTAGCAACAACATACCTTTATGGAGGGAGCATCCTTTGACCAAACTAATAGGTCATTAGCCTAATATTTTGCGGTTGGCGGCCATCTTTGTGTGAAATTGGATTCCCCTTATCAATTCGAACACGGTGAAACCGAATGGAACGAAATTTGGTACAGAGGTAGCACTAGCAAATTGCACCTCTGTGTCATGTTTTATATCAGCGCTATCTTGACGGAAACGTAATCGCGGTCACCCAAATGTTAAAAGCTATAATGTAATTACGACCAACCTAATAATCTAGTCTCTACCAAATTTTGCAACACCATATCTTTATGTGGGAAACATATTCTGACCAAACTGCTAGAACATCAGCCCAATAGTTTGCAGATGGTGGCCAAGTATGTGTGCAAATCGATTCCCCCTATCAATTCAAACACTGTGAAACCGAATTGAACGAAATTTGGTACAGAGGTAGCACTAGCAAAGGGCACCTCATATTCATGTTTAATATCCCTATAGCACATTGTATTTCAACAAGCTACTACAACCAACATTCAATCATACTCCTTGAAAAGGACAAAGAGGTATAACAATACCCATGCATTTAGGAGAAAGTAGGCTATATGTTCTTTACTGAACATCTTGTTTTTTCATGAAATGATAATAGGTTAAAAATACTTTAAGACACTAATAATTAGATCTGTTACAATGCTTAGATTAACGATGATAGATTAATCCCTTGAAAAGACAGCTCGAAGTGAAATGTCCATGATGTGGAACTGATGTAAATGTTAAATGAACATTTTTGAGGTTGGGATGATTTGTAATTGTGACCATAAGTAAATACGTTTATGATATTATGTTACTGTGAAAATAGTACATTGATACGAAGAACCTAATGCGCAATTAGATTTGGATTTTTATTATACAAATAAATAAATAAATAAATAAATAAACGCATGAGTAAGGAAGTAAAAAATAAATAAATAACCAAATAATAAATACATAAACAAATAAGTAAATAATTAAAGGAATAAACAATTAAATACATAAACGAATAAGTAAATAAATAAATATGAACACTGCTCGGTGGAGAGGTAACGTTGTCACCTGCTGTTCCCATGGTTACAGGATCACAGGCAGTTGGCATGTGAGGTTGTGCAACTTTGAGGGAGTGGGTTGGATATCCCATCTTAGCTATCATACATAGGCCATATACAACTTTATTTTCTTCTCATCGCCAACCCTGTGAAAGTGCAATTAGTATTAATTGAATTATGTTTCTTTTGTTGTTGTTGCTTATTTTAAGAGCTGCTACATCGTGGTCATATAGCCCATTGTATTTGGGTGTGTGTGGAATTTGTGTGATAACCTATAGTTTTGTGTTGGCTGTACTCGTGTGTGTATTTGTATATTAGGGATAGCATTTATGAGGAGACAGCCGTCGCCTTGAGTTAGGAACCAGCATTTGTCTCGAGTAAAAGGTGAAGGATCGCTGAGGTGGGAATCGAACCCACCTCTTCTCAGTTTGACCTCACGAGGCTGAGTGTAACCCGTTCCACTCCTCACACCAGAATTACAATTTATCAGGAGAGCTGGGATTCGAACTCGGGCCTACGGATTGACTGGAAAAACAATGCTAACCGCTTCACCACGAGATGGTCTGAATGCATATTTGCTCTCTTGACATCAAAGAAGGTAGTTTGCGCGTCACGCCTTGCTTGCATTGAACCTCCTGTGCTATTCGCTTCGTACGGTAAGCAATAGTTTTCGTTTAGAACTTCTACATAATTAATGAAGTTAAGTTGGTTCCTTAGTTCAGGGGCTGCTACAACGCGGTCATGTAGCCCCGTGTACTTTGGGTGCGTGTAGAATTTGTCTGATAACCTGTCTTATTTGTGATGACAGTATTAGTGTGTGTTATCTGTGATTCAAGTAGGATTGCAGACGATTATTTTTTCAAGTAGTTCCTACTTTTGCTACCAAATGCTACCATCCACGACACCTAGCTGCGGACGTGGCTACTTAATGGCATCGCAGTCAGCACCTGGCGGCGAACGTTGGAATCAATAGTAGTGTGTTTGTGAGAGTTCAGATGCCACTTCCACCTCTCCACCTCACAAGATCTCGGCGGCGCGATATCTCTCGAACGCATGGTCGGATTTTGACAAATGAGGTGTCGTTGAACTCGGGCTGACACCCCCTTTCCAATGGACAACATATCTCTACCCAAAAATAAAACCTACCCCTACTAGGGGGTGGAATTTTAATTTATTTAGAAAATGTCTCTTTCCAAGTGCAACATGTGAGAGTTTGAATGCTAATATGGAATTAAACGTTGTTCTACACAAGAGACATGTATACGGTGGAAAGCCAATATGAATCAACATGCTTGTTTTTTTACGCATGCCCACTCATGGCTTTTGTAAGTGTGTGTGGGAGCGGATCCCTGTGGACGGGTCATTGTTGACAGATCATTGTTGACAGGTCATTGTTGACAGGTCATTGATGACAGGTCATTGTGGACAAGTCCTTGTGGACAAGTCCTTGTTGACAGGTCATTGTGGACGAGTCCTTGTTGATGAGTCCTTGTTGACAGGTCCTTGTAGACGAGTCCTTGTTGATGAGTCCCTTTGGACCGGTCCCTTTGGACTGGTTCCTACGGACTAGCCAATGAATTTATTTGAAGTATGTCAAAGGGCCTAACTACATTTTACGTGTAAAGCAGTGTGTTGAACTGACGTTGTTCACCAGTCCCCCACTACTATAATGTGATAACGATATGAAAGGAAAGTGACGAAATACATGTGAACAAATGTGAGATGACCTTATTACCGCCCTCCTTGTGAAAACCACATGTATGCTAACAAGTCACATTCTGTTTTGGTTCGTGTAAGTGTAAAACTTGATAGATAGAGGACATGTCAAGGGGTAAGTGAAAAACTTGGTGGATGAATATGTTCTAGTGCTAGGGTTAATGAACACACCCTAGTACACGGGACACATGTAATTTGTGGACAGGCCAAGGGACCTAACTTGGTGGATGGATGTGTTCTAAGGAGTCATTTGTAGTTGGAAGAGAATATACATGTTCTTAAGATGTTAAAACTGTGGAGATGTTACATGCAGTAAGACATCTTGTTATTTCCTAAGTCATATTACAGACATGGCAGAGAGCGCACAGATCTGTTGCTATGACTAACGCTGCAGTAATTTGAAACCCCAGGTGTTCATAAAGACAATAGGTGATGATCATGCAAAGTTAGCAGTCATTGGATATTACACAGGTGTTCCTTCCGGTGTCATGTTGCTGACATGGCAGAGAGCGCACAGTTTCTTGCTATGACTAACGCTGCAGTAATATGAAACCCCAAGTGTTGATCAAGACAATTGGTGATGATCATGCAAAGTCAGCAGTAATTGGATACCACACAGGTGTTCCTAGTGTACTTTAGACTCTCAGCTGTATTGGGAAAGGAATTGCAATGATCTGCAAAAAACTGCTGACACGAGCGATGAGAGTTTATATAAGAGAGGTGCCATATATTTCCTTACTGTCAGTCTTTATTACTCGCTTTGAGTGAACAGTGCTCTATTACTGCTCAAGAGTTGTAAAAAACCTTTTTGGTAGAAAATCATTAAATTATTCTGCAAGGTAAGTACTTATAATTAATGGATAGTCTTTTATTACTAATTGATGTTGAAGTTATTGATTGGAATGTATTGATTGATTGATTGATTGATTGATTTGTTTACAGATAATTGGGTACCTGTAGGTTACCAGATTCCTATAATCTGTTCATTTAGTGGCAGCAGTTGATAAATTATAAAAAGGTAAGTGTCCTTCTAATAACTGTTTAACAGTTAGAGTGGTATTTTCCAATGTTCACCACTACATGTCAGTGAAAATGGTATATTTGGCAGTCAAAAGTTGGAACTACTTGACCATGGTGTGTAAAGCAAATTTTGTAGGTTAGATTTTGATTACCGCTCTAGAGTCTGAATGTTCATTGCTAGGTGTCAGTGACAGAGGGAATATTTCAAGACATAACCTCAGTTCACCTAACATAACCTAACTTTACCTAACTAAACCTTGTCACGTGACATGTTTTACAAGTTTAGACTTGCTTTATGACTGACTATGACGTCACACTTAGCTCACTTTACTGGTAGCTGCTGGTTTCTATCACGTGACATGTTCTACAAGTTTAGACTTGTTTTAAGACTGGCTATGACGTCACACTTAGCTCACTTAACTGTCGATCGCTGGTTTCTATCACGTGACATGTTCTAAAAGTTTAGACTTGTTTTAATACTGGCTATGACGTCACACTTAGCTCACTTAACTGGCGATCGCTGGTTTCTATCACTTGACATGTTCTACAAGTTTAGACTTGCTTTAAGACTGGCTATGACGTCACACCTAGCTCACTTAACTGGTGACAGCTGGTTTCTACCACTCTATCAAGTTCCAATGTTCACCGCTAGGTGTCAGTGACAGTGGAATATATAGTACCGGTAACCCTCAGTTAGAACTACGTGAAGTTAGAATTGCTAGGAGTTCACAGATGATCGATTTAAATACCCTGCTATAACCATTGACTGGAATATAATTAAACTATTTATATTGTACTTTGTTTTATTATTTATTAACATTTATGATTTCTTTCTTTTATAGGTAATTTCGAAAGTGATCTTCATGTTCAAGTGTGGTGACTGTAAGAAACAGTTCTCAAGACCTGACAGCCTTCAACGGCACGCAAATGTTAAACATGACATTAAAATGTTTGTGTGCAGTCATTGTGCTATGACATTTAACAGACAAGATAATCTTGCACGTCATGTAAATTTAATGCATGTTAGTTCAGCACCATTTTCGTGTTCAGTTAGCGAACTTGGTTTTTCTGCTGTAAAGCGATATCAATCCCACATGGTTGAAGTGCATGGAGAACAACAGTAATTGAAATCTGTAAAACCATCAACTAGCACGGAACCTTTAAACGAATGTGATGATCAAAAGCGTAAACTCTCTGAGGTTGTGAAAATAGTTGTGCAACAAAAAGCAAGAAGAATGGTGAATCTTCGATAACACATTGTGATGTATGCAATATTGATATACCTTCTTCAATCATTCATGGACATTTACGCAGTATTCATCATAAAAATAACACTTGCCATGAAAGAAATTCTGTAAATATTCAACAAATTGGTAGTGCATTTAAAAGTTGAATTGCTAGCTATAGACTTTATAGTAAAGAAAAAACTCAAAGTATTGAATCATTTAAAATAATGTTCAACCTAGTGTGTTTGGCTTGGTAGAAAATGTTTTAGTAGAGCATAAAACAATTAAAATGAATTTTGAACTTTTTGGACTCTATGTAAAACTGGGAGTGAAGGTGAAATTACAGATATCAAATCTTTTAATACAAAAAACATAATTGTTAGCGAATCAACTAATATTAGTGATATATACCAAAATATTTCAAGTGATATCATTGTGAAGAGTGAAGAGTTCCAGGAAAGGGAGTCAGGCTGGGCGTTGGTTGAAGTACTTTATTTAGAAACCAACATGAATAAATACAACCCCCTTCGAGCATCATCATACATTGATTTGCCAGGATGGATCAAACGTAAGCATGCTTGTGTAAACGTTATGAATAATGATGACGCATACTTTGCATGGGCTGTAACCTCAGCTCTCCATCCAGCAGTGAGGGACACGATGAGAACATCATCATATCCTCACTATTCTTCAGTGTTAGATTTAAAAGAAATTGAATTTCCTATGGCGATAAAAGACATTCAACGTTTTGAAAAGCTGAACAATGTAAGTATTAATGTGGGAAACGGTATCCAGATCATGACACTCACAAGCATCGAATATAGAACTGAATTATTTATTAAAACAATGAAACTGATTAAAATACAGTAGAGAATTAAGGGAATGTGTTTCGCGGCTCATCGGAACTCGGAATATTGCTTCTCTTCTTTTTATTCAGACAATGGCGCTGAGCTTACTCCTGCGCCCGCTAGATCCCATACTCGGCCTTCTTGATCCTCATCCGGTTCCCACACTCGGCCGTCCTGATCCTCATCCGACCCGGATGAAGAAAATCCGCCCGGCCAGGGCCTCATGAACTCCGCACAGGACGATGTGATTCTTGGTCCAGCATGGTCTCCTTCTCTGCTGACGTCATATGTGTCGTTGAGTTTTACTCGAGTCACTCGATAAGGTCCTAGACTTTTGGTTTTTAGTTTCAGATGTGGACCGATCTGAGTGCGTTTGATGGCAACCAGGTCGTCGACCTAATACTTCTTAGGCTCCTTACGTCGTCGGTTGAATTCAGCACGATTTTCAGATTGTACTTTTTCTATCTGCTTTTTTGCATCTTCTCTCATCTGTTCACGATTTTCGTTGAACGAATCGATCAGCTCCTCTTCGATCAGTTGCACTATACGTAGATCATTTTGGTTGTGCATACTGACTCCTGTCAGCAGCTCGAAAGGTGACATTCCGATGCTCCTCTGGAACGTAGAGTTGATAGCTCGTTGGACAGATGGTACAACCTTGTACCATTTTGTTGGATCGTCAATGCTAAGTTTAGCGATGATCTTGGTCACTGTTGAGTTGACTCTCTCGATTTGACCATTGGCTCTTGGCAGTCCAGCTGTGATCAAGACGTGCTTGATACTCTGCGATTTACAGTAGTCCTGGAACTCATGGGAGGTGAACGATGGCCCCCTGTCGGTGATCACTTGAACTGGGTTTCCAAAGTTCGTCCTCTGAAACTCCATCTTTTCAATCGTCTGGGCCGATTTGGTAGTTTTCACAGGATACAGCCAGGTGAACTTCGTGAAGGCGTCTATCACACAGAAGATGTGTTCATATCCCTTGTGTGTAGACTTAAGTGGTCCAATGTGATCCATGTGGTAGGTGTGCAATGGCACACTCTCCTTGAACATCGGATGTAACCAACCTTCTTTCTTGCCTGCCTTCCTGTTAACCACCAGACACTTCACACAGTTGGCTATGACTCGTTTCACCTTGTTGGCCAAGTCTGGAATATAATATTCCTGCTTCACGTCTTCTTCAGTCCTTTTAACAGCGTAGTGTCCCTTCTCATGTGCATCCCTGATGATTTCATGGTGCATTGCTCGCGGAACCACCAACGTCTCTCGCCCGTCAGCAAATTTAAATAGCAGTCCATCTCTGACGATGAAGTTTTCGTAAGGCCCTTTCTCCAGTGTCGCTTTTATCGCTGTCAATCCTTCGTCTTTTCTCTGGGCGATTTTGATCCTCGCTGCAAGGCCATCAGGGAATCCAAACATCACTGCTGGACATCGGCTCAGGGCGTCGACATGTTTCATCCTGGTTGCAGTTCGGTGTTCGATGGTATAGTCAAACTCCTCCAAGGCCATAGCCCATCTAGCTACTCGTGGGACCAGGTCCCTTTTGTGCATTGTCTTTTGGAATGCCATACAGTCAGTCACAATCTTCAACGGAATTCCATTTTTCTTTTTGACTACCACCACTTGGCATGTATATTCTGATTGACTCGGTTCTATGATATCTTCCTCCAGCCACGCCTCGACTTGCTCATCGACAAATTCGTTCTCAGGCGGTGCCATTCGTCTGGGCCTGCTAAATATCTTTTTTTCTCCTTTCAATGTGATCTTCATCTTGACATCAGTAGATTTCGTCTTCTTTGGTACATATCTCGCTACCAAATCCTGGATCTGTTCCCTTTGTTCCTCATCAACGCAGTTCTCGATATCCAATTCCTGTTCGTCGGCTACCCTGATCAACATCATTGGGACCTCTAGTTTCTTGATGGTAACTCCTTGCTTGCTCAGGATGACCTCACCCTGATCCAATAGATCGTTACCAATAACCATGTCCCACTCCATAGTATCATCAGAAACAACATAAACGTTGGTTTGGAACTCCAGCTCGTCTACCTCAACGACTGTTGTGAAGCAACCTTGAGGAGCAACAAAACCATTACCGAATCCTTTCAAAACAAGATCCGTGCTCTTCAATCCTGGGGAACCCATGGTCTTATGGATGTTTTGTCGCAGTAGGTTATAAGGACTGCCACAGTCGATAAGTGCCTGAAGTTTCTGCTGACCCAAACTAACCTCTTTGAACTTGAGGCAGCTTTTCTTTTCATCAATAAGATTGATACCTTGATTATTCCTCTTATCGTTCTTCCTCTCATTTTTGCACTCGGATGAAATGTGGCCAAACTCGTTGCAGTTGAAACATCTCTTGCCTTTATCCTTGTGCTCACATTCCTTTGAACTATGACCAAATCCACCGCAATTATAACATCTATCTCCACTACTCGCCTCTTTCTTCTTTGTACTGCCCCAGCACTTTCCGTCCTTCTCGTTGGCACTCTTGGCACTTCCTTGAAAATTACTGTTATTATACTTTGTGCTTTTCTTTGGCAAAGACTTCACTGCCATCTCATAACTTTTCATTTTCTCCTTGAAATCTTTGGAATTTTTTGCTCCATAGAGAAGAAGTTTTGATCCTGAATCGTCCTCGATCCCATCAATCACGTGCTGACACAGAGAAACTAGCTCAACATCACCTCTACTAGCGATTTCCTTCATCACAAGAAAGTATTCCTGTAGAGATTCGTCGCGCTTTTTTCGTCGCTGGGTTAACAACTTGTGAATTTCTACACTGCTTGCCGCCACGTCAAACTCCTCTTTCAAGGCCTTCTTCAGTGCAGTCCAGGACGTCAGTCCTTTCTCACCTTGAATAAAAAGCTTAGCTAAACCATCGAGTGATTTCTTGGCGAAAATAAACTTTTGCAGTTTATTCCATCCCATCAAGATTGACGTCTCCTCAAAATCTGCGATCCATTTCTTCACTGGGTAACCATCCTTACCGTTAAATGTTTTCATAGCGCCCTCTACGTCGCGGAACGACAATGAAAACTTATGTTGTTCTCTATACCTTCTGTGCTGGTCTTCCCCTTCGCTCTCTTCGTCTTCTTCGTCTTCTTCATCTTCGTCATCATCGTCTATATTAGTTGCGAGTTCAACCAAATTTCTCAAGTAATAACAAGTGGTGTTAATCATTACCTCCTTTGTCCCTATCTCGGTATTAAGAATCTCAGAAACACGCAACAGATCAGCCTTAGAAAATGTTTCTTCGATAAATTTCTTCTTAGCTTCCTCTTCAATGGAATTTTCGTCAAAATCGAATCCAGGAAACTCTCGCAGTCGCTTTCGATTCTTCCTGTCGTCTGGTATATGCTCGAAAATAAGGTTATGTAAAACTTTGATTGCTTTGACCGGAGCATCACTTATGTTCTTATTTATTTTCTCTATTGCACCGAGTGTAGTCATCTTATTTGTTTACTCACGTCTATCAAGTAGATTTACGTCAATATCGCTTCCTCAAAACCTCGCTATCAAACCTGTTTAACCTCATTCACCAAACCTGTGATATTTGTAGGTGATATCGTTGAATACCGCTTCCCGTCGTTTCTCTCTGACGAGTCGCTATCCTCTTACCACATCCACAATCCTCTGTCGTCGTTTAGATTCCGACCCTCGTCGTCGTCGTCACGGCACCACTAATTGTCACTGAAACTGAAGAACAAATTTTGCTAGCCTATGAATCCTCGTCGTAGATTCGCACGTCGTGGGCTTACAAAACTGCACGTCGTCTCGTCGTCAGCGTCGTAGGCAACAGCAACAAATATGATTAGCCGTCCACTTCGTCAAAATAGCGTTGTATTTTGCGTCGTACTTCGTGTCGTGGATTGCGTCGTAACTCATTGTTTCAGTCCATCCCGGACGAGCCCCCATTTGTGGGAAACGGTATCCAGATCATGACACTCACAAGCATCGAATATAGAACTGAATTATTTATTAAAATAATGAAACTGATTAAAATACAGTAGAGAATTAAGGGAATGTGTTTCGCGGCTCATCGGAACTCGGAATATTGCTTCTCTTCTTTTTATTCAGACAATGGCGCTGAGCTTACTCCTGCGCCCGCTAGATTCCATACTCGGCCTTCTTGATCCTCATCCGGTTCCCACATTAATGTTTATGAAATTGAAAATAAGAGCATAGTAGGTCCTCTATATTATATTCAGGAAAAAAGGATATTCATGTAAATTTACTATACATAACTAAAGGTGAAAATGCCCACTATTGTTGGATAAAACATTTAAGTAGACTTGTCAGTAGTCAGGTTTCAAAACACAAAGGTAAAAAGTGGTTGTGTGATGGTTGTTTGCTACATTTCCAGAAAGAGGACCAACTAATTCAACACCAAAAATGGGGATGTAATCATGTGTGTACGGTATTACCGACTCCTAAAAATAACATTCTAAAATTTAAGGATTATGAGAAACAGCTTCGAGTACCATTCGTTATATATGCTGACTTCGAGGCTTTGCTAAAACCATTTAATAAATATTCATCGAATCCAGCTCAACCTTTCACCAACACTACTCACATTCATGAACCTTTTAGCTTTGCATATTATGTTAAATGCAGTTACGATGACTCGTTAAATAAATTTGAGCTCTATAGAGGACCTGATGCACCTAAAGTTTTTACGGAAAGACTTGAGAAAGATGCCATCCGTATATCCTCTATTTTAAATATGATCATTACAATGGAGTCACTAACATCATCACAGCAAATGGGTTTTGAAACTGAAACTAATTGTTTTATATGTGGTGAATGTTTATATACAGACAGGGTTCGCGATCCTGACCATTTAACAGGAAAATATCGTGGTGCTGCTCACCAAGAATGTAATTTAAATTATGGAGTAAGTAAATTCATTAATTCTACATAACGGTAGCAAATACGATAACCACATTATCGTTAAAGAATTTGGAGCTTCAGATGTGAAAATTGATGAGATTGCAAATAATAAGGAACAATACATATCGTTCACAAAATACATCAAAACTGTCAATAAAAAACTATAAAACTGCGATTTTTAGATTCATTCCGCTTTATGCCAAGTAGTCTTGATAAGCTGGCTAGTAATTTAAAATCAGATCAGTTTCATGAAATTCAACGTGTCTTTCCTAAAGAAGATGATTTTAATTTGATTCGTCAAAAGGGTATATTCCCTTATGAATATATTAACTGTGTGGAACGTCTTGAGGAGTGTTCTTTACCACCAAAAGATGCATTTTACAGTTCCTTAAACACAAGTCATATCAGTGATCAGGAATATTTACATACTCAACGTGTATGGACACAGTTTGACATTCAAACTTTAGGTGAATTTTCAGACATATATTTGAAGACAAATGTGTTATTATTAGCGGATATTTTTGAAAATTTTCGGAATGTTTGTATGAAAACTTATGACCTTGATCATTGTCAGTATTTCACTGCTCCTGGGTTAAGTTTCAGTTCAATGTTGAAAAATACGAAAGTAAATTTAGAATTAATGACTGATATAGACATGATCAATTTTATAAAATCATCAATTCGAGGTGGATTAAGCCAATGTAGTGGGCGATATTCTAAAGCGAATATAAAATACATGCCTAGCTACAACCCTTGTGAAGAGTCAAAGTATATTGTCTACCTCGATGCAAATAACCAATACGGTTGGGCTATGAGTCAATATCTACCACTGAAAGATTTTTGCTGGTTGACACAACCTGAAATTGATGCCTTACATGTTAACACTCTTAATGATAACGATGATAAAGGATATATTTTAGAGGTAAATCTTGAGTACCCTAAAGAGTTACATTATGATCATAATGATTTACCATTTTGTCCTGAGAATATGAAATCTCCATACATCACATCACGAACAAAAATGTTAACTGCTATTGTAAATGATAAATGTAAATATGTAATATATTATCAAATCTTGAAACAGTGTCTAGAGCATGGATTGATATTAACTAAAATTCATCACGTATTGCAATTTCATCAGTCAGCATGGCTCAACCCGTATATTGATCTAAACAATAATTTAAGAACACAGCCAACAAACGCGTTTGAAAAATATTTTTATAAACTCATGAATAATAGTGTTTTTGGAAAGACTATGGAGAATGTTGATAAGCGAGTCTATGTAAAGCTGATAACAAAGAGGGAGAATGATGGTAAAAGGTATGGTACGAGAAACTTAATAAGCAAGCCTAACTTTCATAGCTGTTCAATTAATCATGAGGATTTAGATGTAATACAAATGAATCGTCTTAAAGTAACTTACAACAAACCCATATATGTGGGTTACACCATTCTGGAATTGTCAAAAACACTTATGTATGAATTTCACTATGATTATGTAAAGAAAAACTATCTTGATAATGCTAAATTACACTACACAGACACAGATTCTTTTATTTATGAGTTTAAAACTGATGAATTTTATGAGGATATCAAAACTGAGCTTAATAGGTTTGATACAAGTGACTATCCCGAGGATAATATTTACTATTTACCTCTAGTAAACAAAAAGGTTCTTGGGAAATTTAAGGATGAATGTGCTGGTGATATTATAGACACCTTTGTAGGCACAATATCTAAATCATACAGCTATATGACAATTGATGATGATGTAGTAGTAAAAAAATTAAAAGGGGTGAAAGAGAATGTTGTTAGTAAAGAGTTAGATAAGTGATTATAAAAACTGTATAGTCAGTAACCCACCTGTATTATATAAGAAAATGTGTGTATTTAGAAGTAAAAATCATCAGCTACATACCAATTTGCTGAACAAAGTTGCTTTAAGTAATGAAGACAACAAACGATTCATTATACACAACACATTTGACACTTTTGCTTGGGGAAACAGTCGCATTGACGACTATTACTTTACTTAAGTCTAATGATCAATATATTGTAATATTTGTAGTGTGTCTTATATTGTAATATTTTTTGTAAAAAACTGTAAGTAGAATGTATAATGTTAGGCTACTGTAGTTTAGTAAAAATAAGATAAGTAATACATTTTAGTGTAAAATGTTTGCTTTTGTATATTACGAAAAAGATTTTTAAAAATGTACAGAATGTGTGAACTAAACAAGGGAAATGTAAAAAAAATTAAGTGGAAATTGTAATTATCCATGTGTGAAAAAGTGAAATGGCCATCACCATTTTAAAATTAAAAGACATTGTGATCTGGTAAACCTTGTTTTTATTTCACAACAACAAAAATGTACAGAATGAGTAAACTAATCCAGGAGAATGTAAAAATGAAAAGTGGAAATTGTAAATATTCATTTGTGAAAGAATGAAATGGCTATCACTATTTTTTTAAATTAAAAGACATAGTGATATGGTAAACCTTGTTTTTTATTTCACAACAACAAAAATGTACAGAATGTGTAAACTAAGCAAGGAGAATGTGAAAATAATGTAAAGTGGAAATTGTAAATATTCATGTGTGAAAAAATAAAAATGAAGAAATGGCTATCACCATTTTAAAATTAGAACACATTGTGATCTTGTAAACCTTGTTTTTATTTCACAACAAATATGGCTGTATAAAATAGAATACAAAGAAATACCAATTCCTCAATCCTTTTCAATGTTCATGTCCACTCATCATTAACTTTCCTTTAATAGCACTAATCACAATGAGGACTGCCAACCTCTCCCACTGAGACATCACAGGATGTCAAACGTTGTTTAGCTTTTTTCAATAATACTTTATCCACCACACGTCTTAATGCAGAATGCCTATGGCGATAAGAAAGGTGCATGCTCGATCCAAAGGATTAATAGGTATATCACCACGCTGCAAAGGTTCTTCAAGACAAGTTCCAGGACCACACAAATAATAACCAGGTAGGTAGATTTTGAAAGTCAAGTATTGAATTACTTTGTCAATGACGCCATTGCCAGTAAAGGTCTGGCATATCCTTTTCCATAGATGGTAAAAAGGTTTGAACTTCCTCCTCCTCTGTAGTCGATGTTGTTGTTGTTGCTTCTTTCTCACCATCACACACGTGGTATGAGGAAACAAAGTCTTTACACTGACTTTTATGACCGTGATACAGTTTGACTAGCTGGCAAGTAGCACACTGTCGCATAGAGGGTATTTTTGCCATAGCCACTTGCTTATGGTGATCATAATCCGTACATGGTTGCAATTCACTTAACACAGGGTCTTGAGACCATGATTTTGGTACATGTTGCCAGATTTCTTTCACGGCATTTGCTGCGACATAATAAATGAATGATTTTGGAAGAGCCAATAATTCTTCTTTGGTAAAACTGTCTAGTTTTTTTTTTGCACACAAAGAATTTGCCAATGGCTTTATCAGTAGCATCCCCTTTCTCCATGGTATCACGTTGATGTTTACACGTCACTTGTAGAAATCTCACTGGTGCCATTCACAGGTAAACCTAGATTTTTAATTTTATTTAACAACTCCCAGCAGGCATTGGTGGTTAGCCAATGAAACAATTGCCACACCTGTGCAATGGCTTTATGGGTAATGTTGTCACAGGGGCAGCGGTCCATGAGTATTTGCAGCGAGGGACAGCCCATGTCCATTAAATCGATACAATGACAGTAAGACGCTAAACATGGTTGTAGCCATTGACGTTTTTCACTACCTTTCACAAATACCACCTGGGCAGAGGACAAGTGGGTTTTCATGACCATGTCCAGGTGCTTATATGAAATGGTTCCTTGATTCCACTCTAGTTGCATATGAGTTTCAATCCACTGGGTTTGTCTACGGTCTTTATCCCACAACAAATCAAACGCATAAGGTGGTTTAAACATCAAATGGGTAGCTTGTGATATCCAAAAAGTGGAACAATCGATGATGGCCACTTCTTTAAATACAAATTTGTTATCTCCAATTTTAAACCCTTGACAGTCAACAATCAGAGTACGCAATATGTTCACTCTTGTCTGGATCAAGTCCAACTGGCCACAGACTGACGATTGTCCAGTAAGGTGTACCCATGACATTTACTTACATACCATTCTAGTAAAAGAAAATAAAAACATTGAATAGTCACTATGGAGGTTAGGATATGACAGGGGGAGGGGGTATAAGAAATAATAATATAACAACAACAACAACCAATTTTTATTACATTATTTTATTAGCATAACAAGTTTTACATTCTTTTTTCATTCTAGGATAGGGGCGGTACCAACTCATACAACAAAAAAGTCTTTTGTGTTTATAGTGTCCATAACACCGATGATATCCCAATGTCTCTAAACAGGGTGTTTTTTACTGTGATCTGCTCACTGAAGCACTGTTGACACCATAAAGTCCACATGTATCATAACTTTTTTCATCACTCAGAGGCACGAGTGAGGGGTAACTTGAATGACAGTGTATATTACCCACCTCCATTCTGCACAGGTAGGGTCAGGCAGGTGACCAGCGCTGATGTTCTTTCATGGGTTCATCACTTTCTTCCCATTGGTCTAGGATGATGGGACAAAACACACATTTCACTTCATCTCTTGTTTTTAAATAGTAGAATCCAGCGGCCGCTAAGGCTTGAGGGTTTATAAAAGGCACCGGCCACGTTGCAAAGGTCTTGAAACGTTGTTCCTCAGATTTTAAATTCATGGATGTAACTTCTATTGAGGCTTGAAAGCAAGACATGACTGAGCGGTTTGACATGGGTTGACCTGCTATTTATACACTTGTCACTTGGTTGGACAGTGGATAATAGTTGACTTGTTTGTGATGTATAATCAAACAGTAGGCCGTTGTATTGTCTGGTACATTGTCATACGTTTCAAAATCTAGTCTAATGTCAATATTGGATGGCTTGACAGACTCTTCCAGGTAGGAACAGTCAAAGACAATCAGTGGCGCCCTTGTCTTAAAAGCATGGGGTGTCAACATTGGACAATTCTCTTTTCGATAATACGACCATCGAAATTAAGAAAACAAGTCGTACAGGGGGCCAAACATATTTTTTGAAAAATCCAAATCCAGTCCTTCATAGGGAAACACAGCTCCGTTGAGGAAAATACGTGCATTCCTCAATTGTAGGTGATCAAATTGTGTGGCATCTTTGGTTTTTTGATACTTGCGATTTGTTTGAAAACCCACAATCATGTAGAGAGTTCTCTCTGTAAGCGGGCTGTTTTTATAGACCAACTATGTGTGTTGGTGGTGGGCAATAGTGGGTACTCATGGAGTGCCCAGCTTCTAAATTCCGTGGGTAGAGGTATATCTCTCTTTACCATTTTGAGTATGTCCATTTTTTTGCTATCGTTAAGGGTCACATGAGGCACTCTCCATAGCAAGCGTTGTAGTTGAATTTTTGAATCAATGGGGGCATTGTCGACTTCCTTGAGTGAATTATTATCACTCCTGTCTCTCACCAGATAAAGCACTTGCCTTGCATTCACCACAATGCGCTGGTGATCTTCAGCAAAGCCTAAAATCAGTTTAAGAGGTAAATATCCAGTAAAGGTGCCATCGGTGTGTACCATCCAGTCATTGTTCGAATCAGGGCACCAACCCGCTATGCAAAGCGTTTTAGCTTCTTCCTCACCATAAGAGGGATACAGTATCATGACACTGGAAATACCCTCATTTCTAGTGCTATCCACCACGATATCGTTAATCACGTAACGCACTTCAGAACACAGAAAGGCGAAAGCATGGTTGGCTAACTTGGATGTGGTGGGTGTAGAACCATCGGTTTTGGTGAGCCGACCTTCAATCTGAATAACACTTTCATGCGGTAGGGTGTAAATATCTTGGTTGTTGATAACAAATTGAATTTCATCATTGTTATTTTGTCCAGGTGTTTGAGCTTGATAAGAATGGAGATCAATTCTTACCACTCCTGGTTGCTCCTCGATGTGGTTCGCTACCTCTAGGATAGAATTCATCACGGGGGTTGACGTGGTAACCCAAATGCTAAAAAATATGCTTGTTCTGAGATGTTAACGTGTATTCGCGTGGTAAACAACAAACACCATTCCTAGACGGTGCTGTTGCTTTATATACAAACTTCATAGTGGCTTTAGCACCAACATGAAAGTCACTGGTGTTGTAGAATCTAGATCAATGAGTTGTTGCTCTCTATTGATCAGTCTTAATGTTATATTACTAATACCATCGACAGCCACAGAATGAAAAAGCACCACTGGAGGGTTTTCACGAATAATATAGCCATTGGGCGATGGTACAATAAAGTCATAAAGCGAATGCGATGGTTCTTGATTGGTGTACACTTGGCTAATAATATTACACGTCACCGACACATGATGGTCCTCAATGAATTTCATTTCATGGTCTGATTCATGTTTTTGTTGGCCTCCAACACGCGTGGTTTAAATCCTAGTAATGGACCAATGGAATCGGGGTGTGTTTTAAGTCAATTTTGAATGTAGAAAAAATACTGCGGCGATGAGTGTTGGTATTTCCTACAAGTTCAAATTTGCGCGTTCCATCGAGAAATTACTTTAAACCATATTTATTGATCAACACTACATAAATGTGTTCATAAATGTCATCTATCGTGTATCCACAAGAGTTCAGGGTGAGCACACAATCATCATAGTAAAACTTGTTGTTCACATTTTCACGTATGTTGTATATTCGATTGTACGTTTAAGAGAAACAAGTCCTAAACCATAGGGTTTTTCACTCAACTCGATAGGTGGGTAAAAGACTAGGCTCACTTCAGGTTCACGTCCATGCAGTGTGAACGTTTTACTTTCTGCCGACATACTGCTGACGTTTTTGTTTATGCTGCGTTTCATATTAAAGAAAAAATAAACACAAACGTCCTCACTGTTGACTGTTAAACGTTTGCTCACGTTTCACATTATAATATATCTTGATCCTGTTTCCAAAATAGATCACTAGTTCCATGGCCGGGGGCAAATTCCCAAAACTGTCAAAGTACCATACGTTGGATCCCTCTTTGACATAAGCTACATAATGTGTTCCAGGTCCTCGGTGAACATCCAAATTGACAACTGCACATTCCTGTTTCCAGGGTTGTGGGGGTAATTGGTTTCGCATAAACTCACCTCGAAAAAGAGAAAGCTTCTGTTGTTTAGCATAGCTTTCCACTTGTTGATGCGTCAGGGCATGTCTTGCTATGGCTGAGGTTAAATAGGTTTTATTTTATTTCGAAAAGTTGAAATTCCAAATCCTTGTTGATAAAAGGCTGGCTTCAAATTGACATTTCTAGCCCCCAGAGCAATGGCATTCATCGTTTCATTGTGTCGCTGACATTCTTTGAGTTGTTGCTTGCCCTGTTGCGCGGCTTTAATAGTTTTTGTCACTGCACTGGCATCACCCAAAAGTGAACCCAGAGCAGCCGAACCAGCGAATATTGCAGGGAAAAATCCCGCTCGTTTGGGGACGGGGATCACTCGCCCTTGTTTTGAACCCTGTCGCTGACGTTTTTGAATAATATGTCTCTGTGCCGCTCGAAGAGCTTTCCTTATGGTCAACACATTATTTTTTCTTTTTTTCTTTCGCACGGGCTTGTCCACGAATGTCTTAAGCCCAGGCTATGCCAAGGACAGGGTCATATTTTTAGTCTTTCTCACCACATCTTTGTTTCACCATGATGATAATGACCAACAACCTTTCACAAGAAAGTTTAAATCACAACTAACGTCAGATTGTTATTTCATGGCTGTATATTCCAATTACACATAAAGTGGGAAATGGTTTAGGGTTTTTCCCGCTTGCTTTTCATTCCATGTCAACATGAGATGAAAGGATAATTCGTCTCCTGCATTGATCATTTCACGGTTATGGACCATCATCCTATGACCATTTATCTCTATTTGTAAATGGTTCTCATCAGGTATGGCATATTTGATGTGAATGGTTCCGTTATAGTGTAATCGATAGTGGTTTAAACCCGAAGCAAGCACATAGGTCAAGTGCTGGTCATGAACTAGCGGTATATGGCTTCTCTCATTCACAGGTTTTACATTTGTCAGATACACTAAAAATACAGATGGGATAAATTTATAAAGCCTTTTCATTTCATAGGTCACGCATCGCTTGGTACAGACATCGTCTTCGTCTTGCGGGTCTTCCAAGTGAATAATACGATGGTGATTAGCGCTATAGCCATCCACCGTAAGCTGAGGCACTTTATCATAAAACTCATACACCTTGTTATCCGCATACTTTTTCTAGTAACGTCTGTAGACACTTGAGGATGTTTTACATGGGTTAACCGCTTGCCTTTAAAGTCATAATCTCCTTGTTTTGTGCGTGGCACTACTGACCTATCCACATAGTGTTTATTAGCAGGATCTGTTTCTTGTTTAGGATCATGTATGGGAACAGACCTAGCTTTGACCATCAACGCACGTCCAAAGTCATCCATAGTAAACTTGTAGTATAAGCCTACTGTTTCTATAACAAGGCTCGGTGCGATGTATATAGACAGCCTGCTAGCCTCTCTAAGCCTTAGTTGAAATGAAGATTAAGCAGCAAGAGTCATTCCTCGTGGGGGACATGGTTTCCCTTCTCTGTCCCACATCACGTGAACAACGTCATGGTTCACGGTTTCCATCTTCCATTCGCTGCATCATTGTGGGACCTTCCGGCTGTGGAAAGACCAATCTTTTGCTGACGCATATTACAGCGCCCAATGGTCTACGTTTTCAAAATATTTATATTTTCGCAAAATCTCTCTACCAACCCCTCTACGTGTTTCTGGATCAAGTCATGTCTGGATTACAAAATGAGAATATCGGGTATTTTACATTTTCCACGCAAGAAAATGTTATTTCACCGGATGAGGTAAAGCCTGATTCACTCATGATTTTCGATGATGTATCCACTGAACGACAAGGCATCATTCAAAGCTATTTCAGCATGGGTCAACACAAACATATCGATTGCTTCTATCTTGGACAAACGTATTCTAAAATGTCGAAACAGTTGATTCGTGACAATGCCAATGCCATTGTTTTATTTCGCCAGGACGAGAGGAACAGTCGTCACATTTATAATGAACTAGCTGAAGTACCCGTGCTTCGCTACGCGTCATAAATAAATTAAAATATGAAGGTGACAGTTAAAACAGGGGATAGGCGAGGTGCTGCGCAGAGGGAGATTAAGGATGGAACATTTTGTCCAACTACACCGCTCGGCGTTGACCGTGTTTTATAGCACAAATTTTGGTTTTACTCGCTAACGGTTGGAGATACCTTTCGGATAGAAAATGTAATTTTTAGCCTCGTATATACCATCAAAAGTTTGTTATTTCTTAGCGTTCACTTTGTATTTGAAATGGAAATATGAAAGTTTTAAACCAAAGGGTGTAGTGAAGTCATTAAAATGGTCGCCATCTTCAAATAGTACAAAGTATTGAAATCAAAAGTAACCTATATGTTAACCACGTAAATCAGCTACTTCCATGTAAAATTCATGTAAATCGGACCAGTGGTACTTGCGTGATTGAGTAATACATAGACGCACATCATCTCATTTTTAGCCTCGCTTCGCTCGCGTCATAGTCGTGTCATATTGTTATTCAATGAAATGCAGGTTTAACCCCATTAACACCCCTTTAGAACCTGAATATCCAAAAATCCCTCCTTGGTAGACGTTTTCGACACACAACAAACCTATCCCCAAAATATCATTCTTCTAACTTTAATCGTTTGGGTTGGTCGATGAGAGTGAACATCCAAAAATCCTTCCTTAGGGGACGTTTTTCTTCCAGAATTTCACCCCTCCCCATAGGCCCCTTAAATTGGATTTATGAAAAAACGGTCGAACACATATTTATTTATTTATTTATTTATTTATTTATGTATTTATTTATTTATTTATTTATTTATTTATTTATTTATTTTTAAGCTGATTGATTTCCTCCGAGTTTCAAACTCCTCGCCTATGTCGTTTAAGAGATACACGCTCCGTTAGGAATCTTTCAACCCCCACTTTTCATCCCTTTCACCTCATAATATACACTACATCGAAAAACCATTAGACATGTGTCAGCTTATTTTTAATGATTAGTATATATGCCAAGTATCACATCCCCAAATGAAACCACTCGTGAGATATTGTTATTCAATGAAATGCACGTTTACTCCCCTTAACACCTATTTAGAACCTGAATATTCAAAACTCTTTCCTTAGTGGACGTTTTCGACATACAACGAACATATCCCCAAAATTTCATGTTTCTAACTTCAATAATTATGGCTGGGCTATGATGAGTGAGTGAGTCAGTCAGGACATTTCCTTTCATTTATTTTTGATAATTTCACCCCTCCCCATGAACCCCTTAAATTGGATTTATGAAACAATCGGTCGAACACCTATTTACTTATTTAAAGCTGTTTTCCCCCTGAGTTTGATGAGAGAGTAAGTGAGTCAATCAGTTAGGACACTTTCTTTCCTGTATTTATTTTCCCCCAGAATTTCACCTCTCTCCAAGGGCCCCTTAAATTGGATTTATGAAAAAAAAAAACAGTCGAACACCTATTTACTTGTATTTTAAGCTGTTCTTTTTCCGCCGAATTTCAAACTTCTCGCCTATGTCCTTTAAGAGATACACGCTCCGTCAAGAATCCCTCAACCCCCAATTTTCACCCCTATCACCTCATAATATACACCACATCGATAAACCCTTAGACATAGGTCTGATTATTTTTAATGATTAGTTTATATACCGAATATCATCCCCTAAGAAACAACTCATGACATATCGTTATTCAATGTAATGCACGTTTACCCCCCTTAACATCTCTTTAAAACCCGAATAAACAAAAATCATTCCTTAGTTGACGTTTTCGACATACAGCGAACATATTCCCAAAATTTCATTTTTCCAACTTTAATAGTTTTCGCTGGGCGTGATGAGTGAGTGAGTCAGACAGGACATTTTCTTTCAATTATTTTTACCAGAATTTCACCCCTCCCCATGGGCCCCTTAAATTGGATTGATGAAAAAACGCTTGAACACCTATTAACTTATTTTTAAAGCTGTCTTTTTTCCCTGATTTTGATGAGTGAGTGAGTTAGTCAGTCAGTTAGGACACTTTCTCTCCTTTTTACCCCCGAATTTCACACCACCCCCATTGGCCCCTTAAATTAATTTATGAAAAAACGGTCCAACACCGATTTACTTACTTTTTAAGGTGATTTTTTCGCTGAGTTTCAAATTTCTCGCCTATGCCGTTTAAGAGATAGGCCTACACGCTCCGTTAGGAATCCTTCAACCCCCACTTTTCACCCCTTTCACCTCATAATAACACACCACATCGAAAAACCCTTAGACACATGTCTGCTTATTTTTAATGATTAGTTTATATGCCGAGTATCACATCCACAAATGAAACCACTCGTGAGATTATTGTTATTCAATGAAATTCAGATTTAACCCCCTTAAGACCCCTTTAGAGCCTGAATATCCAAAAATCCTCCCTTAGTGTACGGTTTTGACATACAACGAACATATCCCCAAAATGCCATGTTTCCAACTTCAATGTTTTTGGCTGGGCGATGATGAGTGAATGAATGAGTCAGGACATTTTCTTTCATTTTTTTTCCTTCATAATTTCACCCCTCCCGATGAACCCCTTCAATTTGATTGATAAAAAATACTGTCGAACAGCTATTTACTTAATTTAAAGCAGTTTTTCCCCCTGAGTTTGATGAGTGAGTCAGTCAGTCAATCAGTTAGGACATTTTCTTTCCTGTCCCCCCCCACACAGAATTTCACCCCTCCCCATGGGCCTCTTAAATTGGATTTATGAAAAAACGGTCAAACACATATTTACTTATTTTTATGCTGATTTTTTTCCGTTGAGTTTCTAACTTCTCACCTATGTCGTTTAAGACATACACGCTCCGTTAGGAATCTTTCAATCCCTACTTTTCACCCCTTTCACCTCATAATATACACCACGTCGAAAAACCCTCAGACACGTGTCTTACGTTTTAATGATGAGTTTATATGCCGTGTATCACATCCCCCAATGAAACCAATCGGGAGATATTGTTATTCAATGAAATGCAGGTTTAACCCCATTAAGACCCCTTTAGAACCTGAATATCCGAAAATCCTCCCTTAGTAGACTGTTTTGAAATACAATGAACATATCCCCAAACTGTCATGTTTCTAACTTCAATAATTTTGGCTGGGCGATGATGAGTGAGTGAGTCAGGACATTTTCTTTCAATTTTCTTTTTTCAGAATTTCACCCCTCCCCATGAACCCCTTAAATTTGATTTATGAAAAAACTGTCGAAGAGCTATTTACTTACTTTAAAGCAGTTTTCCCCCTGAGTTTGATGAGTGAGTGAGTCAGTCAATCAGTTAGGACACTTTCTTTCCTGTTTCTCCCCCCCCCCCCCTCAACCAGAATTTCACCCCTCCCCATGGGCCCCTTAAATTGGATTTATGATAAAACGGTCAAACACATATTTACTTATTTTTATGCTGATTTTTTCCCGCTGAGTTTCAAACTCCTCGCCTGTGTCGTTTAAGAGATACACGCTCCGTTAGGAATCTTTCAATCCCCACTTTTCACCCCTTTCACCTCATAATATACACCACATCGAAAAACCCTCCGAGTCGTGTCATCTTATTTTTAATGATGAGTTTATGTGCCGAGTATCACATCCCCCAATGAAACCAATCGGGAGATATTGCTGTTCAATGAAATGCAGGTCTACCCCCTTAACACCCCTTTAGAACCAGAATATCCAAAAATCCTCTCTTAATGGGCATTTGCGGCCCTTGGGGAAGCTGCATACCAAATTTCATTCCAATCCGTTTGATGGTTTCTGAGATTTCGTGATGAATGAATGAGTGAGTGAGTGGTATTTGACAAATATATAGTAGAAGATAGTGTAAAGTCTTTGTTATGCTAAACTCGGTTGACAGTGCTGTGTGGGCAGTTGAGTAACTAACGGGATTTCAAGTAAAGATGCTCATTTTCTATACCGGTAGTGCAGAGCGCAACTGGCATCCTGACGGCCGTGTCTCGACTTGAGCTATGTTGCCATGGAAACTATCCGCCTTGCCATTCCTTCATGAGTATATTTTATTTTATGATTTGATTAGCATGTGCTGGAGTGCAAAAGGGTCGAAATCAGAAGAATGAGAAAGACTATCGAAAATTCATGTAGCCAGCGGTTCCTTCTGGGTCCTAAACTATGTGTATGCAAAATTTGGTTGAGATTGATGGAACGGTGTAGATTTGTATACGGAACAGACCCACCCACATACAGACTTTCACTTTTATATATAAGATATGTGAATCCGGATATGACCTTTCAAATGTTTGCAGAATTGTGTGGCAAGTGCTGGAACACACAACGTCATGCCTGTTTAGTGATTGACAACAAAGTGAACTCAACCAAGGGAGGTATCGCTTAGGGTTTGATCATTTTATTGCTATTTAAGATACTGTGTCATTCCCACTCAAGTCATTTGTCACAACACCATGGCGTTAGCAGAGAGTCAATTGAAAAAGCATATTATTAGAGCAAAAAAAAAACTATTCGCCAAAAGTTCCGTCAATTGAAACGATCACGTGCGGATCATGCTTTGTTTATTCAACAACATTTAGCCCCTCCGCTAAAACTATGTTGAAACCCTCTTTCAAGCCATCTGAAACGCTACCCACCGTTTCACAAGCCACTCAAACGCACCACGAGGACCCTGAGGAAGAGAAAGAGGAAGAGGAACAGGAAGATTTAACTAGTGTTAGCGAAGTTGAGGATGATGAGGAAAAAGTGTTTACGCCTCAAAAAAAGGCATCACCCCTTGCAGAGTTTTCAAGAAAAAAGAAATCCTTGGTCATGGTCGAAACACCTTGCCCTTCCAGATCGTCTCCATTTTCACAACTCTTGGCCACCCCTCAACATAAAGCTCAACTGAAAAACATTTTAATAAAATATTATGGATCAACACTGGAACCCTATTTCACCAATCTATTTATTGGAAACACAGATACCACGTATGGTGTTCGCTATGAGGATGATAGTTTTAAAATTGGTGATTCATCGATTAAATTTAGTCGTACTAAAGCTGTCCTTAAAAAGATCAACTATAAATTAACACCAGGACTGTTAAAACTACTATTCTCTCGGACTCCCTCATCCCAAGATTATACGCTAGAGGACCTTGGTAAATATAAATCCATTTTATTGGACACCCATGCCCACAAAAGACAGTATGATCCCACTCAACAAGTGAATGCCAATATATCTCAAAAATATAAAACCATCATTGCAAAAATGTTCCCCACTAGTCAAAGTGGTCGTCGTAAAGTGTCCGCTTCGGGGGTGACATTTAAACCATTAAAACACCTTGTGGATGTTACCTACTGGCACAATCCCAATAAACTCGTCCAGCGACTACAGCTGTTGCATTCTTCACCTTAAGCCGACCATACTGGTCACGATTGGGAAATTCAAGAAATTGAGGAAGAACTTCGAAATGTCAAAATTATTGTTTAAGCCCTCACCCATTAAAATGGGTATTGCTCACGAGTTGCATCGTCCAGCTAGACGTCACTATCAGTGACTCAAGGTGATTTCACAGGGTGTGGATGAACTTTGGCAAGCAGACTTGGTTGAAATGATTCCCTATGCTAGCGTTAACGATGGTGTACGCTATATGTTGACGGTCATTGATGTTTATTCCAAAATGGCGTTTGTTGAACCTGTGCGTCGCAAGTCTGGTCCACTAGACACCAAGGCCTTTCAACATATTATTCAACAATCCAAACGTCAACCTCAGCTGCTACAAACCGATCAGGGAAAATAATTTTTCAACAAGGATTTCTCCAGTTTTCTCAAATCTAAGGATATTCACCATTACACCACGTAGAGCAATCTCAAAGCCAGCGTGGTCGAGCGGTTCAACCGAACATTGAAAACCCATATGTGGAAAGCGTTTACCACTCAGGGCACATATCGCTGGTTGGACTGGTTACCTGAGCTAGTGTCACGTTACAATGACACCAAACACAGAACCATTGGGACCAAGCCACGACTTGTGACCAAAAGTATTCCACAACTGGATAAACTGTTTAACCCCATAAAAACAGCAGACCCTAGTCGTCATCGCCTTAACATCGGGGACCATGTTCGTGTGAGCAAATTCAAGTCTGTCTCCGACAAGGGCTACACACCAAATTGGGGGAATGAACTATTTCGAATTCGCCAAGTCAACCTGAACAGTCCAGCCACCTATTTACGCGAGGACCTCAACCATCAACCCATAAGAGGCAGGTTTTATCTCCAAGAACTCCAAAAGACAGCGTTTCCTAAACACTACCTAGTGGAAAAAGTGTTGAAACAAAAAGGAAATAAACTATATGTTAAATGGTTGGGATTAGCTCAGCCTTTAATTCTTGGATTCATAAATTACATGTTGTGTGAACCTGTGTGCCTTGTATTTATTTATTCACTCATGTTGTACTTAACCTACAGTCCTATGTACAGTCCTCAGCTCCACGTGTATTATGAGCAATACATATTTCTTTCTCTCTTCACCTGTGTTCTCTCTTACACCGACTCTCCCCCTCCCCCCCCCCCCCTTTACTCCCACCACTGTCAAAACAGGTTGTGACTTGTTAGCTCTTATCGTGCACGTGCACAGGTGAACACCTATGTCTTAGGTCATATTACACATGAACTTGCATTTTCTCACGTATGAACCAAATCAGGATGTGACTTGTTTCACAATGAGGACGGTAATAAGGTCATCTCACACGTGTTCTCATGTATTTCGTCACTTTCCTTTCATATCGTTATCACATTATAGTAGTGGGGGACTGGTGAACAACGTCAGTTCAACACACTGCTTTACATGTAAAATGTAGTTAGGCCCTTTGACATAATTTAAATAAATTCATGGGCTAGTCCGTAGGAACCAGTCCAAAGGGACCGGTCTAAAGGGATCAGTCCAAAGGGACTCATCAACAAGGACTCGTCCACAAGGACCTGTCAACAATGACTCGTCAACAAGGACTCGTCCACAAGGACCTGTCAACAAGGACTTGTCCACAAGGACTTGTCAACAATGACTTGTCATCAATGACCTGTCAACAATGACCTGTCAACAATGACCCGCCAGCAATGACCCGCCAACAAGGACCTGTCAACAATGACCCGTCCACAGGGATCCGCTCCCCCACCCTCTTACAAAAGCCATGAGTGGGCATGCGTAAAAAAAACAAGTATGTTAATTCATATTGGCTTTCCTCCGTATACATGTCTCTTGTGTAGAACAACGTTTAATTCCATATTAGCATTCAAACTCTCACATGTTGCACTTGGAAAGAGAGATTTTCAAAAAAAATCACAATTTCACCCCCTAGTATGGGTAGGTTTCATTTTGGGGTAGAGATATGTTGTCCATTGGAAAGGAGGTGTCAGCCCGAGTTCAACGACACCTCATTTGTCAAAATCGGACCATGCGTTCGAGAGATATCGCGCCGCCGCCATCTTGTGAGGAGGGTGAGGGGGAGGAGGGTGTAGAACTCTCACAAACACACTACTACCATTATAGCGTTATCAAACTAACCTACAAATTTTAGCTTCCACAAGTGTAGTTAGTGGAAGGTTCTTCTTCATGCCATAAATCTATGACATAGGAACGCCAGCTTTACTACCCCTCCGAAAGAAGGCATAATGAGGGATTTTAATGCTCTTAAAAAATCCGACGACTTCGGCCGGGCTTGAAACCACGATATTTGGTTATAGACGCTCAGCATGCTACCAACTACGCCACTGAAGCCACCCTTCATTAACAACCGATTTTGCAATATTAATGGAAATGCAAGTAATCAGAAGTTGACAAGAGAGGAAGGTAAATTACTTCTTTAAAGAAATTCTTGATTGGAAATGAGTTTAGATTACTTTCTTAATTGCTTGTTAGTTCTTTGAACTCATTCATTTATTTTAATTACTCCCTGTCAACATTTTAAACTACGTTCATGATCACTATTGCCTTTCTAACTAATTAGTTGAATATCAAGCTTGAGCCTTTGGAGATGGATTTGTGTCACAATAGCCAACTTGCCATAAAGCTCGTAAACAATCTGTCTGGTTGGTAGGTACCGTGTGTGCGCTGATTGCGAACAGGTCAACGTATCCTCATGAGGAACCTTCCGCTCTCATCTCTTGAGTACTGGGTCATTATCCATATGTGCCCCCCTAATCACGGCAAGCTAGCTGGCATTGAATGGCGCAGATCGCGGGCACGCGTACATGGTTCAGCCGGTGGTGGGCGCGCTCCGCTGACACATATCGTTAGTTCACACGTGTTTTGTCATTCATATGGACGGGTATCTGCAAAGCTTAGACGTTAGTGTTGCACGTTTAGTGAGTATTGTGATTGATGATCATGCCTAGACACCAATTTACATTGCGCGAATGTGTATAAATCCATAATACGTATATTAAAAGCAGAAAGTCTTGTTCTGAAACAAGAAAAAAACGAATCAAGTTTCCAGGAAGACCTGTGCCTATGGCCAGTACAATTAGGAGGCTCGCTAAACGATTCAAGAAAACACGCTCCGTAAATAATAGAAAATGTTAACAGACAACGTTGTGTTCTAACAGAACAGAAATTAGATGAGATTGATGCCCATTCTTTCATCAGACGATGTCAGGCGAGTGTTACAAGAGAGGGAGGACATTTTCAGCATTGACTATGAGCACTGTAAGTACACATTATTGAACATGTTTGGTAATAGTGTAAAAGTGCACTGACCTGCTGAATCGTGTAAGCGCACCCGCGATCTGCGCCAGTCAAAGCCGGCTTAGCTTGCCGTGTTTATCGGGGCGCACATAGAAAATGACCCTGTAGTTCATCGCTCCTCCTCGACATCACCCATGTCTCATACCCTTAAGAAACGAGAGAGTGGATGAGGGACTTCTGCTGCTACGGGATAGCATTCGTGAGTTCCGGTGTAATTTATCTTACGGTGGACATACATTGAATCGTGAAGGTTGAAAATGGCATCATCATTGGGAGTCCCCTACATCTGAGTAGGAGTGCAAATTGATTACACATGCAACGGACCATACTTGAGGTAGCTAATGTGCTACCTCGTGCCTTGCTAGACATCCTGAAAATGGTATTCGTGGTTTCCCACTTCCATCACCAAAATAATGACGTAACGGTTTCATTCAATAGGTCCACGGCCAATTTCCTTCCAAGCTAGAAGTTCCGTGACGAACTAAAGAGCATACCTTTCTTAAAATATAAGATTCGTGCCAATGATTAATCTAAATGGATCTATCTAGAATAATGACGAAATTAAGTTAGTAATATCGATATTTCTAATTAGTTCGAAATACAGTATACCTGGCATAATATAGCTTAATAGAACACTACAGTTGGCAGCCCTGGTGACTGAATATATTCTTCGTTCCACCTCTTAAGGTACAGAATACAAAATTTGGTTGAAGTCCAATGGATAGCATGGACGTTACTTGCAGTTATACATTGGATCTAACAGCGCGTGTAAAATCATGTTTGCAAAAATGTCATGCATGTGTTGGTCAGAAATGTTCTGGAATAATATGATCTATTGTTGTACCAATTTTGAATGAAATCCATTAGTTAGTATAGAAGTTACATGCATTTTAAAATTGGGCCTATCAGCAGGCTTAGAATCATGTTGGCAGCACTGACGTATAATAATTACTCCAAATTAATCTAGAATGTCAGGTACTATACGTGTGCAAAGTTTGGAGCTATTGGCTTGCATACTTTCTGATATATTGATATTAGAGTAACAAAAATAGAGACAGCATCTATTAGCAGTTGGCAGCCCTGGGTTCTCTTAAGAATATGCATAGTCATATCCGTTTATGTACACATAGTACATACGAAGTTTGGTTGAATTCCAATTGATAATGCAGAAGTTATATGCATTTAAAAATTGGACCTATCAGCAGACTTAGAATCATTTTGGCATCACTGTCATAAATGACCTCCTGAAAATTAAACTCAAATATTATTATCTATACGTGTGCCAATTTTGAAATGGCTCCCATGCATACCTTCCAAGATATCCAACATGGTGCTCAAATTTCAATTGCGACTTTTCAGCAGATGGTAGCACTCACATCATTTCCAAATACGGCATTGAGATATTCAGGTATAGATCTTTACTCATACCAAATTTTGTTTCGATAGTGCAGCCGTTTAGGAGTTTATAGGGGAGGGGGGTCACACGTAGCCAGACATACTGTACACACAGACAGACAGACACACATTTTCGCAGATCGATCTCATACGTCTACTTTTTCCTCATTATTGCAACTGTAGGGAATTGGCCATTGACCACATTCATAAATTGTAATTTTTAATTATTGACATGCAATGAATTGCAGGCAAAGGCCATAGCAGGGTATTTTAATTGGACGCCCGTAGGCTCCTAGCAAGTTCAATTTCAATTAGTTCCAACTTTGGCCACCAAGTGCCATTAGCACTGACACATAGCCGCGATAGTCGGAAGTAGATAGAGCATTTCTAACCAAATATAACCTACAAATTTGGCTATACACTACCAATTGTACTGGTAGGTTCTTTTACATAAATATATGATATAGGCCCGCCGGCCTTACTTCCCCTCCGAAGGAAGGCATACTGAAGGATCTTTTTAACGATCATAATAATCCGACGACTTCGGAAGGGTTTGCACCCGCGACCTTGGGTATAGCAGTTCAACATGCTACCGATGCCTTTTATTATTTATGCAATGCCTGAATCTATCCAGTACAATGCGATCACCAATGAAAGCTTCTGGATCTGTTCATGATGTTGATGAAACAGCTACTGTATCTTCGGTTTTGAAGGCCATGGGGAACGCTTAAGGGGACCCCTCACCCGTGTCTTATGATACCCATACTAATTACCAACGTTTTTATTTACCCTTTTCAGGGATTTTCTTAAAGTCTTCCTCTTTTTCATTACATATGCTTTTTCAAATTAAATATATTTTAGAATTAATTATCACGAATATTTTTAAAATTTCATACTTCTAACAGCACATTCATGAGCATTTACAGCTGGCAAAATTAAACTAAAGTATATTTAAAATAACAGATGTGCTCTGAAGCCGTTTAGGAGTTGATAGGGGGGGGGGGGACCACAGACAGACAGAAGGACACACACATTTTCCCGGATCGATCTTATATTGTGTCAAATTTTTCCTCATTTTTGCAAAATTAAACAAGTAGTTCCATGACGACGCGCCTACTTTTCTTAAAATAATAGAGACCATTTTATATCAATAGTTGGCAGACCTGGTGACTATAAAATATATTCTTAGTTCAACTGTTAAGGTACACATTGCACATGCAAAATTTGATTAAGGTCCAATAGATACTATTCTCGTTACATGTATTTGAATATTGCAATTATCAGCATGTGTAAAATCATGTTGGCGACACTGCCATAAATGGGATGCTCAAATTTAAATTGAAAGAGTATGATCTACATATGTGCCATTTTAAACGAACTTCATTTATTAGTATAGAAGTTACATGTGATTCAACATTTAAGATATCAGCACGCGTATCATTATGTTGGCAGCACTGTCGTATATCGGTTACTGACAATTAACCGACATTTGCAGGTACTGTAGCCTATGTATGCAATGTTTAGAAATGTTGGCCTGCATACCTTCTTATATATTGAGGTTAGGATACAAATGTATATAGAGTGCATTCTTCCACAGTTGGCAGTCCTTTTGACACTAAAAAATGCATATTCATATCTGCTACGGTGTGCAAACCTCATACATAAATTTGGTTGAAATCCAACAGATAGTATGGAAGTTACATGCATTCAAAAATTGGACCAATCAACAGGCATAGAAACATGTTGGCAACACAATCTTATATGGGCTCCAATAAATTAGTCTCTATCTATATGTGTGTCAATTTTGGATCAATTCCGATGCATATCTTTCGAGATATCCAACATATACCTCAATTTTCAATTGTGATTTTTCAACAGTTGGTAGCACTGACGTCGTTTTCAAATATGGCCGTGAGATATTCAAGCATAGGTCTTTACTGATACTAAATTAGGTTTCGATAGCAGCAGTCGTTTAGGAGTTGATATGGGGGAGACTTTCCAGACAGACAGACCCACATTTTCCCGGCTCGATCTCATAAGTCTACTTTTTCGTCATTTTTGCAAAATGAGAAAAGTAGGCTAAAAAAGTAGGGTAAAAATGTCAGCTTTGTATAAGGGTGGATTAAAAAGTCTTTGCCTCAATTTCTTTTAACCATATTACGGCTGAAAATGCGAAGTCAATATACCCATTCCCAGCGGTGGACCATTGAAGGCCTGGCCTGACCATAGTTGTCGAATGCTCCGCGGCACGGTGCTGCTGACAGTTGTTTTAGAAGGCGGTTGCGCTTCACACCTCCACAGGTAGTGTTCCACACTGTCATATCTGCGGGCTGCCATTAGGAAGAAGCGCCGAGGGATTAGCGATGTGGCAACGTGATTATCTTCCATGACAGAACCGCCAACAACTTCCGGTCATTTCACTGGGAGAGTCTGGACCACCCACCATACAGTTCGGACCTCGCCCTTAATTATTTCCACGCATTTGGTTCGCTGAAGAAGTTCCTGGAAGAACAGTAATCCATGTGCAACGATTACGCTAAGACAGCAGTCCGACGATGGTTCCACAGTCGGCCGAGTGAATTCTATCACAGAGGCATCTCAAATTTGGTTCTGCAATGGGACAAATATCTGAACAAATCTAGAGACTATGTGGAAAAATAGTGTAAGGTCCGTAAATGTCATGTACGTATAACTTATATACCTGTATGTATTTTCTTGGCTAAAAGGATAGAGGTAAAAACTTTTTGATCTGCCCTCGTGAGTTAAAAAGTAAAAAAAAGGACATTTTATATCTAGAAAAACATTTGAGTGTGAAATTGGAATGAAAGTTTTCCAGTTTTTAGAACATGCCATTGCCATAGGATTACAAACACATACACTACTCCGTCCAGACACCACAAAAGCACAGGTAATCAGACAAATTCCACACTCACTCAAGTATTGAACCCAACGGGGTTAGGCTGACTGGTGTCGAACGTGGATCTCTGAGATAGATGAGCCCAGAATTGAGATTCCAGCAAGGAACGAACACGAGATCTTTTGAGGGAGTTTAAGCTATAAATACTGAAAGAAGCATTCATCCGTACGAAGTTATAAGAGACCTACAGAATATAAAAAAAGGCATTTAGAAACGGGAAACGAGGTCGTTATGAATGTGGCCAACCTAAAAATTTATTATTCACCAGAAGAGTTTGATGAACAAGAGGAAGCTATAGCAGCGCACACCCAAGTGGACGTGGACAGCAAAGTCGGCCAGGCAGCGAGCTTGAAAGCTCACGCAGCGGGACGGAAAGGAAGACAAGCAACTTGCCCAGGGAAGGAAGCAGACAGGCGGAATGCAGGTGTCTACGACTGCTATACAAAGAAATGGTCGAAGTCGCTGGGGAGGTTGAAGCCTTGAATGAAACCCTCCGCCAGGAAAATCTACGTCTAAGGGCTGAGCTCAGAGTGGAAGGGGGATATAGACATACTCACTCGCAGGCAGACAAGGTGAAGGACCGCTTCGTGTAAACAATGACGGTCGGGACAGGCAGCCGGTGACTTACAGAAGGTCACTTGCAATTGACTTCTATAAGTTTTGCAAGGGGAATATGAACCCAACGGGGTTAGGCTGACTGGTGTCGAACGTGGATCTCTGAGAGAGATGAGCCCAGAATTGAGATTCCAGCAAGGAACGAACACGAGATCTTTTGAGGGAGTTTAAGCTATAAAAACCCCTAGAGAAAATACATATTAAATCACTGTTGTGATATGAACTAACTCTGACATTATTTGTTAATATAATGCAGGGAATAATAGCGGAATACTGCATTATTGGGCTGTATGATGCATACAATTCTGGACTGAATGCAGAAAGTTGGAGCGCTTGACACTTGTTAAATTACTCTAGAATGTAGGCGTGGTTTCTTGGAGCCGTGTCACTCTTTGTGACCTACTTATGCCGTCTGGAGCAGGTCAGGAGGGTAATATATGGCCAAGTTATTCCCCGTTACAGAATAGAGAGGCCAGGGGGAATGAGGAGATGCCAGAGCAATTTAATGATTACTCGTGATTGGAGTAACTCAGAGACATGAGGATTGCACCTATGTGAATGTATAGCCGGGAGGCTAATTATCAAGCCATTAAACATTGAAATCGAGGCAGATTTAATGGAACGCGCAGTGACTCAGTAGATCTGAGGTTAGCGGCGAGATCTGACCATGTCTTCGAGGATTTTTAGAGGACGCCGCGTGGGCAAGCGCTGGAAAAGGCAATTAATATTAATTAATTGGCAGGTCGATCATCGAGCACACATACAGATTTGTGATCAGCGAGGAAAAAGGAACCATATAAGCGTTATTTCAAGACCAGAATCATACTGAGAGAGAAGATGACGCTGAAGGGAAATTTTCGGTCTACTTTTTCTCTCCAAACGGATATAAGGGCTGGACGAAGGACAGACGCAGTCAGTTGAACCATATTTGAGCGCAGAGAGCACGTCACCCGAGCTCAGAGAAGGGACGCGCTGACTTTAACAGTTTAAGTGCAGCAACATAATAATCATGCATTAAGGCATGAATTAATAACGATTAATGTAGTCAGTTGAACCGCAGTCTAGTGCGAAGTGCACGTTACCGAATTTTGAGAAGGGACGCGCGGACTTTAACATGAAGAGCCATGCAGTAAGGCATTTATTAATCACAATTATTAAGGACAGTCGTGCCATACGTTTATAGTCGGCATTACGATGGACTACTATCGAGCACGCAGGAAATGTACCGTGTGATATATAAGGTAGGACAATTGAAGGTGGTAATCTGTACACGTACAATGTACAATGGTTGAGCGCAGTATGTAAACTATTGGTTAGACATATCATAGGATGTCGGATTTCGCAGATATAAACTTTGTTATGCGATTGGTGAAATTTCGCAGGGATACCACTGTAATTAATGCTCAGGACGATATGCAAGCATATTTATGCGATATCCGGAAATTTTTCTAAGGATAGAAATTGATAGACAGATTGGGGAACCGATAGGAATCCTTAGGCAGAGAATCGAGACTTTCAGACGAGATGCGGGAGAGAATTGGAGGAGAGATCTTCAACGTCTGCATTTCTGATATTCTGCCAGGAAAAGTCAACCATTAAGAAATGTACATAGTGATCGTGTGATTGTAGTGATGATCATTTAAATATATGTAAAATGAATAGTGTAATAAGTGATATAACGTGTTGTGTGAATAAGGAAGCAACAGCTTCAACATGGAAGAGCAAAGTGCCGTGTGTTTTGTAAGGCAAAAGTTATGTAAAATGTGTATGGGAAGTATAAGAATGTCTTGCTAAATTTGCAAATGATGGCGGGCATTACTGGAAGAAATGCGTGGTTGGAGCCACCAGATTAACCAATGTAAATACCCAAAAACCATGATTTTGTAGCAATTATAGTCCACTGTATGTTGAGTGATTTCAAAATTTATAGAATATGCCAATGAGAGTCAATTTTAGGAGGTAGAACCTCAAGATATTATTGTTGTGTTGATGTTAGTCAAGTTGAGATGTCTTTGTACATCATTGAGAGGATAAATCGTTACCGCTAATGTAAAATGGCAATTCAGTTATATAGAAACTTAACGTAACGAACACGGATGTTCGGTTATTGACAATGGTTACGTTGTGTCGGTTATGGTAATGTAGGTCAGTAATAATAATAATAAGAAGAATAAATGAACACACATCAGGGAAAAATGGTTGTAAGCAAAATATATACGCTAATTGGAATATTTGTCTATCCATGCAGTAATATTGTACGTGTTGGGCTAAGCCAAGCAATTTAATATCAGAGTATATTATGATGATGGAAATAAATATGCAAGAATCTAGGAAATGGAAGAGTTTAATAGAGAATTGAATTTGCAGCTTGTGAATAAGCTGGTAAGAGTAATTGATAGATTTATCTTACTAATTACAGGACGGGATCATATCACCATGGTCTCGGAAGCCAGGTAATCTAATCGACGTGTGAAATCTCGTATAGCCTAGGGCATACAGAGATATTTATTATTGCCAGAGCGTAATTAGTGACTGACCCTAGCTCTGTGGATTGATATGAAATGTTCCGGGTTCGAATCCAGTGGTGTATGGGAGGATAACAATGGAAAACTCAGCATGACACCTGATATCGACGAGAACTAGCTATTGGATAAATTCAGCTCCTGGGGGCGAATTTTGGCGGCAGGATGTGCCTGACCGTGACATTTAATAAGATATCGGCTAGCCAATTCGACCGGTGAATGATGAATCTCGTTCCTTCATATAATGTATATGGACCTGTTGAGGCCAGTTATTAATATCCTAAGGTTAGGAATAAATGATTAAACAAGTCCATAACCTATCTTGCATACAGTTTAGTTTAAATCGTATGGGATGTGTAGGTCAATGAGACTGCACTATTGTATTTAAAGTCACAGGTTACTGCTTGGAGAAAAAGAGAGCGGGGAGTTAGGAAGGGACAGAGCACGTGTTTTGTGACCGCCCGACTCATTCCCATTGTATACAAGAAGAACCGAGGGGGAGATGTTAAACGACCCTTGGAGCTTGACATTTAGAGTGGAAAGGCGTTGAAACCCAGTGTGTAATAAAAGAACCCTTGTTGTATTGTATAATGAATTTGTGTGTTTTGAAACACATTGTTAATTAAGGATCATTCTAATGACTTAATATTTGGCAAACTTATGAGTTGTTGAAAGTTGCATTTTTATACTGACATTGTCACTTCGTTCTGAAGGCGGACTCTAGATGCCATAGGTTATGCCCACGCAAGGGTAGCATAATATACCATCCGACACCGCGGTAACGGAATCTTTGAAATTGAACTCACAACGGCATACAGTGGAAATGTAGAAAGTGGAACTGCAGAAAGGGAACTGCAGAAAGGGGTATGATTACAAGTAATTGTGGAGTTGCAAGTAAATTTGATGTGCAACCCATAAATTGGTTAATGCATGGTAAAGCATTTTGGTGGAAAGAGAGATACAAAACACAATTGTACGCATAATGTAAATTAAGATGTGTTGAGAGTAAACAATTAAGATTGTGAAATTGAAGAGGTCACAATAGGTGACATAAGATTATAAGTACAGTTTATGTGTAGTTTACCTGTGCATCAGCGCACGTGAGATTGAATTTGATGTTAATCTCATGGTAAATGAATGAATAATCATTTGGATTTGCAAGGATAAAGTGCGAATGTTGGTGGATTGAAGGGATAATTTTGCATTGTTTGTGTTACATTGTTGGGATTGTGTTTTTGTTTGTTTGAAGCCATGATTTAGAGCTTAATTAAAGTATTTAGAATAGAGTTGTGCTTTATTATTGTAGAGTTGATACCTTTTAGTCTCAGATCAAAAATATGCAACTGCTCAGTGGGTGAACGGTACACGCCTGAGGACTGATGCTGACTGGAGGCAGAAGCATGTTTTACATGGAAATTACTCACATGGATACAGTATATGAATGGGGATACATGACTACGATGTTCAGGCCCCTCAAATGAAATAAAACCATGTAGCCTAGGCCTACACCAAAATCAAATACCCTTGTCTTAAATTGCAAACACATACCAGATAATTTTAATTTTTCCACATGCAGGCCTAAAAAAGTTAAATCTTATTTGTAGGGTGTCCCAGAAACCACTCGCTATAGGGAAAATAAAATCTTACATTATAACGTTCCATTTTTCCGCCTATAATGGTAATTAAGACACTCGTATGGAAATTATAAAACTCGCATACGCTCGTTTTATAAAAATACTTGTGTGTTAATTATAGCCATTATAGGCTCGTTGCATACGACTCTTTATGTTCGACGATAATTATAACTTTATTATATATTTTAACATAAATATTCATAAATATCTGTTGAGAGTCAGCCACTTGAATTTTGTGATCGGAGAGCGAGTGCTGGGTTTGATATCTCTGTCTTTCAAGATCTCTGAACGACTGACGCATGCGCTCTGTGTGCTTTCAATGCCATATTATGCAGGCCATATGTTTACATCTGCCGTCCCTCAGTAATATTGTCACCGGAGTCGTTTGAAGGCAATGCGCAGTGTAGAAATTAGTGTTGGTGATATTAAGGTACAGTGCTATTTCTTGTCTCATATTCGCCAGTTTATTTACGCGAACATATGGACGGTGCGTATTCCATGTCGGTAATTTATTATGGGGCCGATAACCTAGATGTTAGGCCCCTTAAAACAACAATTATCATCATCATCATCATCGTAATTTATTATAGTTCGACGTTGTGTTTATGTCCGACATGTTGGATTTTGAGCGCATGCGCGAAGGTATCGTTACCTAATTGGTCAATGAACGAGCTCTGATTGGCTGGAGAAACTGTATCGTAATGAAAAACAGTGTTATAATGACCATCATTATGATACAGTTTTCTGAAACATAATAGTGAGGGTCGAACATAAGACTAATAACTCTACAGTCTTACGAATATAGGCATTTGAATTTAATCCCTGCCTTGGATATAACAAAGTCTTACGGAAATATCTCCGTGGGGGCATAAACCGATAGTCTTAAGAAGATTCCATCACTGAGATACAATTAGTGTGTGTAACTCACTTTCGAGAAGAAATAGTTAATATAAAATAGTTTGAACTGGAAATATGGTACCATCCTTTCCCTGGTTAATGCATGTGGGGTTTCCGAAGTGAAATGTCACATATTTTGGTTTACACGTAAAATGGAGGCTTGGTGGCTCGTGTTCACGTGCTGTTGATCACCTAAGACTTTAAACTCGGTTTAAACTTCCTTCATTTTTAAACCTAGAACACTAACCCTCTTTCACAGCCGAGTTATTACGAAGTCTTCGTAAATATAACAGTTCCAATTTGGAATTGCATAAGAACTAATATGTAGTGAGATTTTTGGATATTTTGAGTTCCCAAAGGGTTATAAATTTAACATGATGAAATACACGTAGGTATTGCATCATTTGATGTCATCATCATCATCATCATCATTTCCCCTTATCCAGCTTCTGCCGGGTCGTGGTATTTATGGCACTTCTCCACCTTCCTCTTTCTTTCCACCATTCCTCTTCCACGATCTTGTCCCATTGCAAATTTATTTTTAGCCTACTTCCGATTTTTGCAAAAAATAAAAGTAGACTTATGAGATCACTACTGGGCGAAAAATTGTGTGTCTGTCTGTGTGTGTGTGTGAGTCTGTGTGTGTGAGAGAGAGAGTGTGTGTACTCTGAATGTCTGTCCCCCCCCCCCATCAATTCGAACACGGTGAAACCTAATTGAACAAAATTTGAGACAGAGGTAGAACTAGGAAGTGGCACTTCAGTGTCATGTTTTATAACGCCGCCATCTTGACGGACACGTACTGGTGGCCACCCAAATATTCAAATCTTCAATCAAATTACGACTAACCTAATCATCCGAACTCTACCAAATTTTGCAACAACATATATTTATATGGCAAGTGCCTTTTGGCGAAACTAAAAGGTCATTAGCCAAATGGTTTGCAGATGGCGGCCATGTATGTGTGCAAATCGATTCCCCCTATCAATTCAAACACAGTGAAACCGAATTGAACAAAATTTGGTACAGAAGTAACACTAGCAAACGGCACCTCAGTGTCATGCTTTATATTGCCGCCATCTTGACAGAAACCTAATGGCGGCCACCCAAAAGTTAAAAGCTTTAATCAATTTACGACCAACCTAATCATCTGATCTCTACCAAATTTTGCAACATTATACCTTTATGTATGAAGAATTGTTTTTCCTAATTACAAGGTGATCAACCCAATACTTTGCGGATGGTGGCCATGTTTGTCTGAAAATTTATACCCCCTATCTATTCAAACACGGTGAAACCGAATTGAACAAAATTTGGTACAGAAGTAGCACTAGCAAAGAGCACGTCAGTGACATGTTTTATATTGCCACCATCTTAACGGAAACGTAATGGCGGCCATCCAAATGTTCAAAGCTTAATTCAAATTACGACTAACCTAATCATCGGATCTCTACCAAATTTTGCAACAACATATATTCATATGGCGAGCGTGTTTTGACTAAACTAAAAGGTCACTAACCCAATAGTTTGCAGATGGTGGCCATGTATGTGTGCAAATCGATTCCCCCTATCAATTCAAACACGGTGAAACCGAATTGAACGAAATTTAGTACATAGGTAGCACTTGCAAAGGGCACTCCAGTGTCATGTTCTATATGGCCGCCATCTTGATGAAAACGGAATGGTGGCCACCCAAAAGTAAAAGGCTTAAATCAAATTACGACCAACCTAATCATCTGATCTCTACCAAATTTTGAAACAACATACGTTTATGTGAGGAGCGTTCTTTGACCAAGCTACAAGGACATCAGTACAATAGTTTTCATATGGCAAATCGATTCTCCCAATCAATTCAAACACGATAAAACCAAATTGAACGAAATTTGGTACAGAGGTAGCACTAGCAAAGGGCACCTCATTGTCATGTTGTATATTGCCGAAATCTTGACGGAAGCAGAATGGCGGCCACCCAAATGTTAAAAGCTTAAATCAAATTACGACCAACCTAATCATTTGATCTCTACCAAATTTTGCAACTACAATTACCATTTTGTGGGAAGCATCTTTTGACTGAACTACAAGGTCATCTGCCCAATAGTTTACAGATAGTGGCCATGTATGTGCGCAAATCTATTTACTATATCAATTAAAACACTGTGAAACCGAATTGAATGAAATTTTTTACAGAGGTAGAAATAGCAAAGGGCACCTCATATTCATGTTTAATATCCGTATAGCACGTTGTATTTCAACTAGCTACTACAACCAACATTATACTCCTGGAAAAGGACAAAGAGTTATAACAATACCCATGCATTTAGGAGAAAGTAGGCTATATGTTATTTACTGAAATCTTGTTCTTATGCTGTTCTTCTCTGAATCAATCCACCTTGTTCAAGGTCTTCCTCATGCTCACTTTACCCTTGCACTTTGCCTCCATCATCTGTCTTGGTATTCTATTTTCCTCCATACTCTTTACATGTCCAAACCACCTTAGTTTATTCTTCTCAATTCTCTCATTTAGTTTTCTCTTCCCAACTTTCGTCCTAACGTCTTCATTTCTCACTCTGTCTTTCCTTGTCTTTACTATTCTACTTCTTAGGAATTTCATTTCACTGGCTTGAATTCTACTCTCTTGCCTGCTTGTCAAGTTCCATGTCTCAGCTGGTACATAGTACACTTTATACATTATCTCCTTCCTTTTCCTTGGTACTTCCTTATCCCAAACATGTTTTCTTACATTTTGTTAGAATGCATTGCTATGTGGTAGAGTGTCGGGTATAAAGAAGGAAAAGGAGACACCTTGGTGGAATATTAGAGTAAAAGAGGCAGTGAATGAAAAACAAAAAGCCTGGAGGAAGTGGATAGTAGGCAAAAATGTACAGAAAAGGCAAAAGGATCAAGAAGCAAAGAAAGAATGCCACAGGATTGTACAGGAAGAGAAAAAGAAGTGCTGGGATGATTTTACAGAAAGTCTGCAGGAAGATGTTAAAGGAAGTAAGAAGATGTTTTATGGATTAGGTTAGAAACAAAGTAAAAAGCAGAGAAGATACAAAATTTGTAAAGACAGACACAGGACAGATTTTGACACAAAGTAAAGACATACTCCAGCGATGGGAAGAATATTTTGATAAATTACTGAACATCAAATTCAAAGAATTAGTGGAAGTTGAAGAAGGTAAATAAATGACAGAAGAAACCCAAGATGATGATGATATAACAATGTTAGAAATAGAAAGAGCCATGAAGAAGGTGAAGAGTGGTAAAGCAACAGGAGTGGATGAGGTAGCTGTGGAGATGATAAAAACAGCAGGACCAGTAGGGATGCAGTGGTTGTTCAGACTATTTCGAGCGATATGGAAGAACAAGGAAGTACCAGAAGACTGTTGTAAAGGGATAATAATTCCAGTATTCAAGAAAGGAGATAAGAAAAAATGTAACAACTACAGAGGAATCACCCTCATCCCGCATGTAGCAAAGATATTTGAAAGGATACTTGAGGGTAGACTGAGGATGAAATTGGAAAAAGAAATGGAGGAAGAACAACATGGATTTAGAAAAGACAGATCAACTTTTGATCTAATTTTTACCATAAGAAACATGATGGAGAAAAGGTGGGAATTCAGGAAGGATTTAGTGTTGACATTTATAGACATTGAGAAGGTATATGACAGTGTACCAAGACAACTGGTTTCGGATGCATTGATAAAGAAGAAAGTAGACATAGCAGAAGTGGAAATGATAAAAGCTATGTATAGGAAGTGTATAAGTAGTGTGAAGACCAGGGTTGGGCAAACAAACTGGTTTAATGTAGAAACAGGACTCCGTCAAGGAGTGTATTGTCCCCTATAATTTTCATCACTGTCATGGATGAAATACATAAGCGAGTAAAACAGAAAATGGGAAGTAAAGAGACTAAGGCCATACTCTTTGCTGATGACATAGTAATATGGGGAGAAGATGAAACAGAAGTAGAGGAACAAGTCGATGTATGGAACCAGGAGATAGAAGAGTATGGAATGAAAATAAGTGTGGAGAAGAGTAAGACAGTAGTGATGACGAGAAATAAGAGAGATGGTAGGGGGAATATTGAAGTAAATGGGAAAACATTAGAAGTTGTGAAAAGTTTTAAATATTTAGGGAGTATAATCACAGAAGATGGAAAGATAAGTGAGGAAATAGGTAAGAGAATCCAGCAAGCAAATGGGTTTTACCAGTGTGTGAGAGGTATGGTGTGGAACCATAATGTTCCAGAGAAATGTAAGAAAGTTATATACTCAACATATTACACACCTATATTGACATATGCAGCAGGCACATGGACAACAACAAAACGGGGTGAAAGCAGAGTCCAGGCAGCCGAGTTAAAGTTTCTTAGAGGAATAATTGGAAAGACATGAAGAGACAAAATCAGAAACACAGAAATTAGGGAAAGAACTGGATTCCAAAAGCTACAAGACAAGATAGAGATCAGTAAGCTGAAATGGTATGGACACATGATGCGAATGGGTGAAGACAGAGTCCCAAAGCGAGTATTTACAGAGAAAGTAAGAGGAAAGAGGCAACGGGGAAGGCCTAGGATGAGGTGGATGGATACAGTGAGGGAGAGCATAGAGAAGAGAGGGGTAAAAGTAGAAGAATACTAGAAGAAGGAAGAGAGTGGTGGAGAAACAGAAAATTATGGAGGTCCTTGATTCACACCCCGACCCAGAACACTGGAAACGGGAAATGAAGAAGAAGAAGCATTGCTCTGCTGTACCCTCCAGTTAATCTCCATGTAATATTGTTTATTAAATAAAAATACCCAAGATGTTACATACAAAATATTACATTAATATGCATTTTAGGAGTCTAGTTATATTACACAACATTAACCCATAATACTACGCATGTGACCAGTATAAATAAATCATACTATCGATATAAATTAAATAATTTTTTATTTAAAATATCAGCCTGAAGAACCAATACAGTAGATTGAGTGGCGTAAAGCTAACCGTTCGTCAATATGACGACGCCTATCCAAATAGGTCAAGAAGCAATATAGGTAAAAATAATCGCCTTCACCACAGACAACCTGGCCCAGAAATAAAGCTACACAAAATGGCGGTAACACGCATTCCTGGAAAGCAATACACTACAATGCACTGTCTCCTATCGTCAAAAAGGTTACGAAGGGTTAGTGTTCTACGGAAGGGTAACCATCGGCCAGGTATAAGTGTGATGAAACCCAAGCTAATCACTTGTAAAGAGTTAGCTAATTGAAATGTATGATATACAACCTCTTCCGAAAAGTTCGGTGAATGGGTCTATATTACGAACGGATTGTTGTCTTACCTGAAACAGCAGTTAATGTCCTTAGAATTAATCCCCGTGTATGGTTATGCACTTCTGAGAACGACTGAATAAGTCCTGGAAACTCCTGGCATAGTCTTCTTTAGGGACGACCTTCAGTTTGGGTCGTCAAAACTCTAAATTGAAAGCAGAAGAAACGTGAATTTATGCAACCTGCCTTGCACACCTGATAGATGGGCGGCAGTGAAAAGGGTGATGTTCCGTGGAATGGAATGGTCCTGAAAGCCATCGTCACGGGTGACGAGACCTGGTGCCTGAGGTACGACCTCGAAGGCAAGCGTCAAAGTATGGAGTATAGGGGTCCAGGGTCTCCGAAATGCCCTGAAGGGCCAGAAGTCTTGGGACATTTCGGACATCCAACGTAATGTGACGACCCAACTGAAGGCTATCCCTAAATAAGAATATGCTAGGAGTTTCAAGGACTTGTACAGACGTTCAAAGAAGTGCATAACTATCCATGGGGATTACTTCGAAGGACAGTAACTGCTGTTTCAGGTAAGCCAACAATCCGTTCGAAATATAGACCCATTCACCAAACTTATCAGACAGAGGTTGTATTCTTGTGAACTCTTGTATTCTCTAATTTGGAAATGTTTTTATAACTTTGAATTTGTAATTAATACCGCGTCGGGGGAATATTTTACGTAATTAGAATTTTACACCCAGCTGTAAACTGGCGATTTAATCAAATGATATGAGTAAAGATATGAGATCGGTTGGCATGTGGTTGTGTCATATGAGCTTAATAAACCTGCACCCTGGAACTAGAATCGTAAATCTTGTTTCCAATTATAAATGCCCGTCAGTCCATGCCGATGCAGTACGGACTTAACTTTAACCGCACTGCAGCGAGGCTTTCCCACAACAGCAAGTGAGTAACTGATAATCCGTCTGAGGCACGTGTCGTGACGTTGGCAATAACAAATACAGTAGCCAACATTTTTTAGTTTCGTTTCTTCATTGCTAAGAAAAATATATTGGTCGCTGTGTAGTTCATGTTGGCTCCTTTAAGGGGCTTACCAACATTGTGGTCATGTTGTTCCATATTCTTGAGTGTGTGTTGAATCTGACTGATAGCCTGTGTTATTGTGATGGTTGTAATCGTGTGAGTTATTGTAATTGAGAAGAGGATTTGTGTAGGAGGAGGTCATGGTTTCGATTTAGCTGCCAGGCTGGTATTCACCTAGAACCTAGAGTAAAACATACATCTAAGGCAGAGGTGGCCAAGCAGCACTCCGGGCATGCTAGCACACCGGCTGCACTCTGGAGTGCTTCTGGGGCGGACGGCCTTGCAGTGATGGTGGGGGAAGACTATATGTCTGTCTCCCTCTCGCTCGCTTTCTCGCCTTACTCCCTCCTGTACTGTCTTTGCTGTGTCGAAGGTCAAACGGTCGCGATGTGGTGTACCTTATATTGCTATCTATAGTCTCACTTGACATTATTTGATCGCAGGGAATAGTAACGTTTGCCTATGGCTAGCGCTGAAAAGAAAAGGTGAAGTGGAAGTGCGACTTCTTTTAGGATAATAATAATAATAATTATTATTAAATAAAATTTAATTGCAGCCGAATGTCTAAAATACAATATTCATGTTGGTTATTTAGTCTATAGATCTTTGCTATACTCTAAAACTGATTTTGTCCTTTTTTTTTGCATCGGTTGATGTGATAGCGTTCACATCCTTCACCACACAAAGTACACACACACTCATTTCCTACTTCATGGAGATGTGTCGTCGCACATAGTTTGTGGTGATATCCATGAACCGCTAAACTTGTGATGACATGCCTTAGTTCTTGATTTGCCTCCGTCCAGTGTTGGTCCCACATGGCGTCTGTACAATAAAATTCAAGCCAAATATCCTCCCTTTTTTGTCTTCTCTCTTCAAGTACCTTGGCACTGTTTTGAGTTAGGGGCCGATAACCTAGATGTTAGGCCCCTTAAAGCAACAATTATCATCATCATCTACTATTTTGAGTGGATGGTAGTAAGAACCTTGCCTTTATGTCATCGATGTAGAAAGTCTCTTTGGCCATTATTATTTTTGTTATTGAGTTTCTATTACGTAGAAGGAACCCTATTATGCCTGTTATGCATTTTAGGGTTATAGTGTAGTTTGTCAATAATAGAAAATGTACTACTTATAGCTTATTATACAGGGTCTTTCACTCAAAGTGGGGCCGACCGCATGGCCGGCGCAGCGCTGCAGGTAGAAGGTCGAGGTGAAGGGGAGACGAGCATATTGCATCACGGAGCTGAGACAGTTGCAACGCAGGATTTGCCGAGTCAAGTTCACTTCGTTATTTCGTTTATAGACTATTTTAAGTGTTATAAGTTTATAACGTGTGTGCGTGGTTATTGTTTAATTCTAATTGTTTTTGAAAATTTATAACGTGTTATTAATAAGTGTTAAAGCCTATTGCTTCAATCTTTATTGATGGGGAAAATTCAGAAATAAGGGTTATGCGACAAACCCTCACATTCTAGATGAACTCACACCCGAAATAAATTGAGGCTATCTGGTTAGATGAACTAATGCATGGGAATGAAAATTTCCTTATACGATGCCATAAATGTGTAGAAGCAGGTGGGGGACATTTTCAACCTTGATTATTCCTCAGTCTAGGGGCGACAACGCGGTATGTAGCCCCGTGTACGTCGGGTGTGTGTAGAATCTGTCTGATAACCGGTGTCAATTGTAATGGCTGTATTGGAGTGTGTTATCTGTTTTTTATTCAAGTAAGGACTGCCGACTTTCAATTTTTCAAGTAGTTTTCACTTTTGCTACCAAACGGCACTGTCAACGACAACTAGTTCTAAACTTGGTAACTAGATGCCACCGCAGTCGGCTCCTGGTGCCGTACACTAGAACCTAAGAGCGTTAGTTAAATCTAACCTATAATATTTAGCTTCAAACTAATGGGAGGTTCTTTTACATGCAATAAATCTATGAGATGTAATTGTCGGCTTTACTTCCCCTCCGAAGGAAGGCATACTGAGGGATTTTTAACGTTCTTAAAAGGCCGACGATTTTGGCCGGATATTTTCAACCTTCTGTGATAAGTTGAGTAATGATTTTACTTTGCTTGAGTGCTATCATGTGTGCTTGTTATTTAAATGCGATTCGTACGGGCGCTCTCTCGACTCCAAACTCAGCAAATTTCCATGTGTTCGTCCGATCCACCACGCACCGCGCGGCCGGACCCACTTTGAGTGAAAGACCCTGTATTATGTTATGGAAGATATGATGGATGAATGTAAAGAAAATGAGAATTACAAAAGAATAAATTAATATAGGCCTTTCAAGATACGTTGTTTTTTACCCGATGTCGTATTCTAGTGACTAAGTGCAGTATTTTGTGCTCTTCCTAATCAGTAAACTATCTTTCTCAAGTGAGCTCTGATCGCATCACCATCACTGATCTGCTTTATGTTTCAGGTGAGTACGGCCATGTGATGTGGGGGTGTACCTACTTCGCCAGAAACACGGAGGTTGCTTAGATCTTCATGGAGTAGGTAAGCAACACCCTGAATAGATCATTGCTTTTCATATCTACTCTCCCAGATGCCCCCCAGGGGATTGCATCTGGTGCGACGTGGTTTGGCGACCATGGGAACCTCAGCAGAGTCTGGCATTGCTTCGACTTAATTGTGTCGGGCTCCTCTCTGTTATCTTTCCTGTCGACCTCCCTTGGTCAACTCTTGTTCGTTTCCAACCCCGACGGTATTAGGGCATCCGAGACCTAGGGATTCTTTCACTTTCCCGCCTTAAATGGCCCTTGTCTCATCTTTCCTGATCTCTCATTCTTCGAGGGGTCAGACCTCCGGTTTTGTTTTCATGGTATCTCCTACCTTCTGCTCAAGGTCCTCAAGGAGGCAGGGTAAGTTATGTGTAGCCCCACCACTTATGGTGCGCCCTGGATAGTGCTACACCCTCAAGGGCTCACGTCTGGTGAGATCGGGAATTGGCAACACCGAGGGCTTTCTGAGCTGGGTCCGGTTTTTCTCCTTCTTACATTGCCTTTGGGGCGGTCCCTCTCCTCTTTACCTTTCCTGGCTCTCCTTTCATCCAAGTCCCATCATTCTCATTCTTCGAGAGTTGAGGACATTTCCTTTCCTTCTGTCTTTGGTTCCCTTATACTTATTTTTGTTTTCCATTTCCTCTTCTAGTTTGTAAGTTTGTAGTAAGTTCTAGGTTTAGTTTTATTTCATTTACATGTTCACTCCCAAACCATTAGCGGCCGATAACCTAGATGTTAGGCCCCTTAATACAACATTTATAATAATCACAATCATCTCTCCCAGATGTGCCTTGCGATTTAACGGAGACGTCTGCATCACAGACAAATGGTAAGATAATATATGCGGGCAGAAGCCGTCACAATAGCAAAGAGGCAACGATGGGCCGATACGCTGCACAAGGACCTGTTGTTATATGAGTCTTCAGTCTTTTGACAGGTTAGATCATCACTCCATGACTCCCTGTCCTGACAAGAGAAGTGTCAGGTAAGACAGGTCGAAACCTATCTTGAAACTTTGTGAACGCAATGGTTGTACTATAAGAGGATAACGTGCCGAGAATCAGCTGCCAGATTGAACTGCAAGGCTCCGAAATCATGTGGCGAATCTCTCATAAAAAAAGGTACAGTCAGTGTGAGAGACTAGACTTTATATCATTTCAAATGACGCATGCTACAAATGTTAGGCCCCAGGTCTCTTTCAACAGACTCCATTACCCATTAACTTAGGCTTCCCGTGCACTCTGCTGCATGACGTCACGCACTCGCCGTCTCCGTATCGCATAACGCCAGACCCCAGTAGTAAACTCAGACTCAACAGACTCCATTACCCTTTAACTTAGGCTTCCCGCGCGAAAGCTGCATGACGTCACGTAATCGCCGTCTCCATTCGCATAACGCCAGACCCCAGGAGTAAACTCAGACTCAACAGACTCCATTACCCTTTAACTTAGGCTTCCCGCGTGGGGGCTGCATGACGTCACGCACTCGCCGTCTCCGTTCGCATAACCCCAGACCCCAGGAGTAAACTCAGACTCGGTGCATATGCACTGAACAACATGATGACGTCATACACGCCGTAACTGTGACTCATAACGGTAGACCTAAGCATAACGATGAAGTCGACAAAGTCATTTGAAATGATAACATTAATGTGAGGTAGCGAGTGCCGCAAATGCTAGAATGGACAGCCCTGACCACCCAAGCACTCAACGCGGGTGTGAAGGAGCCGCAAGCTCCATTCAGCCTCGCTACAATTCTGTGGGCCACAGGGATGCCCAGCTCCTCCAGCCATCATGCCTGCGTACCAGAATGTCAGGTACGATTTCAGAGCCTTGCAGTTAAATCTGTCAGCTGATATTCCGCACGTTGTCCTATCTTAACTGATACTTCCCTTGTGAGCTAATCGTTTCATCTCTACATAGCTACCACACCCTACATCCGAGGCAATCTGTTTAACACATTCTAACCTTGGTCTATCCCTGCAATTCTTGTCCTCGACCCTTCCTTCCATTACTACTTTATGTTCGCTATTCCTGGGTGTCTTAGGCCTATTATGAATGCTACCAACCTATATCTTTTCTTCATTAGCAGTCGCCAGAAACATCTCTCCTCTTCCACTCCTCGTAATACCTCTTCATTTGTTACTCTATCTAACCTTCTCATCATCATTCTCCTGTGACACCACATTTTAAACGCTTCTATTCTGCTGCTCCAACAGTCCAGGTTTCTCTACCATGATAGAGTGCCACGATCCAACCAAAAGGCTTTCAAAAATGGCTTCCTAATACTTAAATCTATATTCTACGTTAACAGATTCCTTTTCTGTAGAAATATCTTCCTTGGCTGTGCTAACCTACTTTTTATATCCTCTTTACTTCGTCCATCAATGGCTATTTTGATTCCTAGGTAACATAAGTCTCATACTTCCTTTAGCTTTTCACCTGACAATTTAACGTCCACAGGGGATTAGATTTCTTTCGTCTGCATTCCAATTTTTTTGTTTTACACGAGGACCATAGAGACGTTGATCTTCACCCCGACAATACCAGATCAGATATGTAGACGGTCTTGTAGCCAGACAAGACAAACTCTAAAGTGGAGGATGAAGAATAGATTTTATTTACTCAAGTCAAAAGCATCAGACTATATAACATACAAAATATACATAGATATGTGCATATACATAATACGAATAACACAATTACTATTTGAAATTGAAAGTAATATTACAATAAGCTTAATAAGAATAATAAGAAGAAGAATTAGAATAAGAAAAAGATTTATCAATTAATATGATAAGAACATGATGAGAATACGAAGAATAATAAGAATAATTAGAATAATAATGATTAGAAGAAGAAGAAGAAGAAGAAGAAGAAGATGAATCATTTAGTATGATAAGAATATGATCAGAAGAAGAATTATAATAATAATAATAATAATAATAATAATAATAATAATAATAATAAGATTTATTACTTAATATGATAAGAATATGATAAGAGCAAGAATTACAATAAGAATAAGAATAAGAATAAGAAGACTTTTATCACTTAATATGATAAGAGTATGATAAGAAGATTAAGAATAAGAATTAGAATAAGAATAATAAAAAGATGATGATATATCACTTAATATGATATGAATGTGATAAGAAGAAGAATTAGAATAATAACAATAATAAAAATAAGATTTATCACTTACTAGCAACCCGACCCGGCTTCGCCAGGGAACAGTTATGAATGCATTACGTGATAAGCGCTTTTTTTTTTCAATGTCAATGAACAACGACCAATATCCGTTTTACATCTCGGCATGATGGATTAAACTCACTGACTGGACTATTAATTATATTATCATGGAGATGCATGTGCAACAAATTCTTGTCAGTTGTATTTAAGAATGGCGAGGGGCATGAAACACAAATCCCCCTTCGGTCCAATCTTAACTTGCCTGTGAATTTTGCGAAACGAAAAGTTCACAGGCGAAATGAAGAAAAGCCGAGTTGCACTTCCAGGAAAACTCCAAACACAACCGCTCTTCGCTAAAGTGTTTAACTCAACATGACTCGACAGTTTGCTGCTGGCTTTATCTGGGGCAATAAGCTCGTCCGCTTGCTTAGCTGTAACTGGGGTGATAGACTCGCCCCTAGCTAGCTCGTAAACTGTCGCCTCGGTAACTGAATGGAGATTGTTGGAAGAAATGGAAACGTAAAAACACTTATAGTAAGCGACGTATTGAAGATAGAGATATGCTCTCCCGGGCTTTTTTGTAGAACTTTTCACGTTGAACAATTCCTACACTCATAGTATATAGATAGTTTTACGGTTTGCCCAGCGTAAGCTTAAAAAGCGCACGGACGCCAGTTTTTTTTCGACCTTTTCACTGAAATTGTTAGTGCTTGACTTCTTTTGGACATAAAGAAATAATTTTCTACAGAAGCCTTCCTCGAAATATCCTTTACAGAATGGTGAAAAGCGCATCAAAATCCATTCAGTGGTTTTAGAGATTACCCGTAACATCCTAGAATCGGGGAGTTTGTTTTATACTTAGTAGAGATTATACGCAAATCAGTATAATTTAATATAATATAATACCCCTTCCGTCCAATCTTAAATTGACTGTTAATTTTGCAGAACGAAAGTTCACAGGCGAAATGAGCGTTGCACTTCCAGGGAATGGCGAGGTGAATGAAACTCAAATCCCACTTACGTCCAATCTTAACTTGACTGTGTTTCTCAGGATAAATGAAGAAACCCCGAGTTGCACTTCCAGGGAAAATCCAAACACAACCACCTTCTTAGAAGTCTTAACTCAACACAACTCAACGGTTTGCTGCTGGCTGTATCTGGGGCAATAGGTTCGCCCGCTAGTTAGGCTGTAACAGGAATGATAGACTCGCCCTTAGCTAGCTCGTAAACTGTCGCCTCAATAGTTGAATGGACATGGTTGGAAGGAATTAAAATGTAAAAACACTTATAGTGGGTGATGTATGGAATATCGTCATACGCTCTCGCGGACTTTTTTTGCAGAACTTTTCATGCTGAACAATTCTTACACTCATAGTATTTAGATATTTTTAACGGTTTGTCCAGCGTAAGCTTACAAAGCGCTCGGACGCCAGGTATTTTTCCGACTTTTCCACTGAAATCGTTACTGCCCGGCTTCTTTTGATCATAAATAAATAATTTTCTACAGAAATCATTCTCGAGATATCCTTTACAGAATGGTGGAAACCGCATCAAAATCCATCCAGTGGTTCTCGAGTTTACCCGTAACATCCAAGAATTGGTGACTTTGTTTTATACTAAGTAGAGATTATGATATGAATATGATAAGAAGAAGAATTAGAATAAGAATAAGAAGAAGATTTATCACTTAATATGCTAACGCACATTCACCGTCGTACTTAAATTGGACTTGATTTATAAATTCATTTTCTTATGAGAAAGTTTTGCATTTCTGCACGAGGGCAGCTGTAAAAAGTCTGGAGATCTTGGGTTCAAACCCCGGCGCTTATAGCGGCAAATTTGAGTGTGGATGTTTACCGGTTTTTTCCATATTTCCTCCAGGCAGTGTTAGATGCTAATAGGAGATCATGACGGTGACTCGTTCGCAATCAGAGCCTTGCAGATTAGTTTCAACACTGAAAGGCAAAATATGCTGTCAACTCATTTGAGGGGCTTGGGGCATCTTGGTCATCAGTCCCATGTAGGTGGGTGTGTGTTGAGCTTGTCTGAAGATGACTGTAGTAGTGTTTGAAAAGTACTACCCCGGTATTCGCTTGAAGGGAGTGGGGAAAACCGGGAAAGATCCACACTCAGAGTAGCCAGTTTCAGCGCCGGAATTTGAACCTCCGGTCTTCAGGCTTGTTCCAGTTGGCTACGAGGCCGTGGTGCACGATTTAATGAGCATGGCTACGCTGATGACAGCATAAAAGTTTAAACATACACACATAACTCTATGGAAATCCATTTTGACGTTCTTAGGAAAATCGGAAACAGGTAAACCAATACAACAATTTACTGCCAATGACAAGCTAATCTGTTTTTATATGTATTTTATAATGTATCAACATTGTATTATTGTTAGATTTAAGTAGTATTTTTATTGTTTATTATGTATCAATTGTATAATCTGGTTTGATGGAAGAGAGATCCCAATGACCCTAATCTTGCCAGCAACATAAATCTATCTAAACAGACAGAGGTTCAAATGTTTATATGCTATGGTACATAAATTACTGCGAAGCTCTTTTAATAATTTCCTTGCGCCGGTAGGGCTTAACAAACGTCATTAACTCTGAGAAGAGTAATTAAAGCCGAATGTCAGAGCTACTAATATTTTACAGCATAATAAAACTTAACTTTTCTCTCTCTGGAAAAGGTCAGAACAGATAGGCTAATTACAACGCTTGGGATGGAGCAGAGGTCTCGGCGATCAAGCTACTAGCAACCTTAAGAATATTGAGATAGGATTTCAGATAATTTGTTCATACAATAATATGAACATGGTCTTTTTCCGTAGTAATGTTGCCACATAAGGGAGCATCTATATATATAATACTCTAAGGTGTATGTTTCACAAAACTCAAGCTCCTAAACCAGAGGGAGTTAGCAGGTGTGGTTTGTACCAAAATCTTCCAAATCGTATCAATAGTAGGCTACAGGAAGAATCTTGCATTTCTTGAAAAGTCAACGGAAATATATTTATTTGTTTATAAAGTGCTTTTAAACAAATAAACAAGACGATTGCCCCTGGCAGAACTGTGTCGCGTACAGCCGCATATCACTATAGCCAGGCGGGTAGTCTGTACACAAGGGGCTCACACAACCAGCAGTGAACAATTGCTCTCTGATCTCATAAATATCGACAATTTCTTTAAAAAGTGCGTTTAAACAAATAAACATATTTATAGAAGCCCGCATAACAGTAAAGCCAGGCGGGTGGTTTATACACATGCGAGAGTTCTAGCACGGGTCCGCTAGTTTCCATTATTGAGGAAACATTTGTTCAATCCGTTTTAAAGGACGCTGTAAATTACATGATAATTAAAATTTAAAACTCTAAGATATTTTATGTTCGACCCTGACTAGTCAGAAAATTGTACTATAAAGAGACTCATTTTAACACTATTTTTCATTATGAAACAGTTTCTCCCACCAATGAGAGCTCAAGGAACAGTTGTTTGACCAATTAGATAATTAGATGCGCTGAGTTCCATGGCCTTCTAATTTAAATTTCACTGCCTGGCCTAGTGTCATAGTAGGGTAATCGAGGAGGCCATGGTCAAATACAAGACATTCTCTGCCTCTCATGCGCTCTGTTCAGTACATAAAACTGACGAAATCTCGACAGATATTTATGAATATTTATGTTCGAACATAAAATAGTTATAATAATTATCGTCGAACATAAACAGTCGTATGCAACTCGCCTATAATGGCTACGCTCGTTTTATAAACATACTCGTGTCTTAATTATTGTCATTATAGGCTCGTTGCACAATGTGCTATTTTACAATATGGATAACTGGAAACCAAGAAGGGCATAAAACGGGAATGTTTATAGGAGCGAAAAAGACCAAAGTGATGGTTGTTTCCCGGATGAAGAAGAAGAAAGTTGACGGCAAGAAACTTGATCAACTGTAGTATAAATGCTTTAGGGAGGGCAACAATTTCGGATGAGTGCAAGATAGATGTTGAAATGAATAATCACATATCTGCAGCCGGTCGTTTCTACTATTCGTTATGTCACAGCTTGGTAAACAAAAAGGAAGTAAGAAAACCAAGTTGGCAGCATATACATGATTCTACCTGACTATTTTACGCGTAGTTGCGAATCCTGGACTCAAGACACTTAACACCTGAATGGGCTAAAAGCTGAAGAAATGGGATACTTGAGACGAATTGGACAGACGACCCGGAGGAATCGAGTTAGGAACACCACCATTTGGACAACGTTGGTTACCAAACCATTGGCAACAACAGTGGAGTTGTTAATTCATTTAGGGACTGTGCGACATCGTGGTCATTTATCCCCGTGTACTTGAGTGAGTAGAATTTGCCTGATAACCTGTGTTACAGTGGTGTCTGTAGTAATGTTTGGATTCGTAATGCATATGAAAATTGAGAAGGAGGCGGCCGTTCCCATAATTTAGGAACAATGCTGACATTTGCCTGAAGTAGAAGTGGGAAACCACGGAAATCCACTTCCAGGATGGCTGAGATGGGAATCGAACCCACCTATTGTCAGTTATGCCTCATGAGGCTGAGTGATCCAACACTCAGACCAGAATTCATCCTTTTGTCAGTGCCGGGATTCAAACCCAGACCTCCGGAGCGACAGCCGAGAATGCTAGCCGCTATAAAAGGAAGTGGACAGTACTTCTATTTACATTTCCTAGAAAATTCAGTATGCTTCTTTTGCCTATTTTATAACTACTTTGATAAGGCTTTGTTACCAGCACATGTTACGGTACATGTGTAGATCGTTTAGTCAGCAGTAAGCTGATTCCTAGCATTGAACTTCCGTTAATGATTCAATATGACGTAGTATAACAATCCCAAAGCCTTTATCTTACTTTCTCTAAGACTAGACGAGTTCGAAGTGGGTCCAAGGCTCTAGTAGCGCCCGCTGGGTCAGCACCGGGTCAATGCACAGATGTAACTCGATATCCGGGCTGTGTAAAGTAGAAAGGCGCCACACCGGTTGCGACGTCCTATCGCGTCGAGAAAACAACGTCCCGTTCCGGCACTGTTAACAGCCATTTCAGTAATATCACGACGCGACCCAAGGGCGGTCTACGTAGAGTACCTGCTGTGTAATGCAATTTTACCTCAAATAGGTAAATCCTAGGAGTTTTGATAATAATAATAATAATAATAATAATAATCATAATCATAATAGGACTGACGAAGAACACCTACAATAAGAAATGCCTGTCCTGTAAGTTAAGACTTTTCATTCAGGTTGCGTCTGGTTTATGTCTTATATTCCGTTCATCTATTTTATTGTTCACTATGCCTCATTTGTTTTATTGTAAATGAGAGAGAAAACTCCCCCGTAAGATTACCTACCATTTGGCCACCACTGTCATGCAAATTGCGTGCTTACCAGGAGAACTGTGTATGTTTAGAAGTTCTCCTGACCACATACGCAGTTTGCTTTACAGTGGAGGCCAAACGTTAGGATATCTTACAGGGGAGGTTTCTCTCTCGTTTATGGGTCGGCAGCACTCGCGATCGGCGATGCCATTTCAAAAGCTTGTCAACACACCCACACATGGGCGACTGTTGCCGTAATGGTGCCACAGCCTTGCCAATAGATGCAGGTACACAGCGCACCTGCATGGAATGGCGACCGCAGCGCTGCAACGGCATAATATTACAACGGGCATCACTTAAAAAACAGCCCTCGTATTAATATTCAGTCAACACGGATAATGGCTATACCATTTTCATATTGGTTAATGTCTAGGCATGTAATTTTTTTCAGGTTTTATTTCGCATGCCCGAGTAATTGGGAATACATTGCGTTTACCGACTGAAAAGATGTATTATCAATTATGAATAAGGCAACACTGAAAAATGGCTTCAAAGCTGTCAGGTTTCTTGTGGTATCAATAACTGTAGGCTACCTTCCTACGGAATGAATATACTGGTATTGGTTTACTTTGCAGCAGCTCCCTGTTCGTTATATTTTTGGTGAATGAAGCAAGCTTGCAGCATGCCCGGGAAATACGATCTCTTCTTTATTACAAACGCTTCGGATGAAGAAGATGGTTAATATAGCGGGAGGTGTTGGGAGGAATATTTTATGGGAAATCAATATAATGCGTATGGTTATTTTATGACAACGGCTAAAAGCAAGTGCAGCAGGTTATAACTCGCTCGCTGAGGCTGCTTGCTCTCTGCTTGAGTGTTTCTACTCGTATGTCCCCACGTAGCAACATCGCGAACATCTATATCCCGATCCCACTGACACATTGCATACATGAACATCTTTTGTCACATTGAACCCTTACGAAGCCAAGCTTTTAAAGAGTGGTTATACCGGGTGAGTTAGCCGTGGTCGTTACGGCATGACTGCTGGCAGTCGCTCACATCCGGGAGGCGAGGAGGTTCGAATCCCCCTGCCGGCAACCTTGAAGATGGTCTTCTGTGCTTTCACATCTTCCTTCCATACAAATGCCGGGGTTGGTCCTTAACTATAGGCCACAGCCGCTACCTTCCAACTCCTCGTCCATACATTCCCACTTTTCTCCCCAACGGTACTTGTAGCTCACCCATTGGGTGTCCGTCTCGAAGCAGCTACAAAACTGGCGAGCCGAACATGTCCTCGGACACTCCCGGTACTAAAAGCCATACGCTAGAAAAAATAAAAAATGAGTGGTTATGATAAAATGCCAAGTTTAATGAAAATATATCTTTTTCCCTTAGCAGTTTTTTAAGTTAAGTTTCTAAATGTTGCCTCTTGTGTCTTAGGAGGCAGCATGCCAGCCTCTCACCGCTGAGTCCATGGTTGAAATCCCGGTCACTCCACGTGAGATTTGTGCTGGACAAAGCGGAGGCTGACAGATTTTTCTCCGGGTACTCCGGTTTTCCCTGTCCAAAATTTCATTTCAGCAACACCCTCCACTCTCAGTTCATTTAATTCATTTAATCATTGCCCCAGGGGTGTGCGACAGGCTTCGGCAGCAGAAACTGTTCATAACCTCGCCGCTAGATGGGGGCTTCATTCATGCCATTCCTGACCCGGTTGGTTGACTGAAAGCAGGCTGTGGATTTTCATTAGTTCCTAAATTATTAATATTTGTTTTCAATAAAGGTACTTTAAAGACCGACCACGGTAGCTAAGCTCGCTAACGCGCAACGCTAGGCCATGGGGCCAAGCAATCAGCGGACTCAGTAGACGTGGGTTCGACACCAATAATCAGTCGTCCTTGAAATGGTTTTCCATTATTTTCCACTTTCAACTCCAATGCTGGGACGGTACCTTCTGACAGACCACCCCCACTTCCTTCCACATAATTGTCCTGTCTCATTCATCCTTCATTTCATCTCTCATTAAATTCTCTCATGAGATAGGCGTCAGGAAGGGCATTCGTCGATAAAAACACCCCCACGTAGACTTTCATCACATCTCATCCCCGACCTCGTTGAAAATTGGAATAATAATGGGGCAGACAGACACACACACACAATACAGGAACTTGAAACATAATTTTTCTGTTCAAATTTCATTTAGAAATGTTTCTAACTCGTTGTCAATAGTGCAAAATGTACTTACACACGCTTCCGCACATCAGTCAAGCTTCATGGGAAAGCAGAGAATGTTAGGATCAAGATGTGGAAAGAAAGAACTAACAAACATTCCAACTGGATGGAGCCGAAGGAATGTCTTCCATGTGGACACCAGGAAATGTGGACAACCTGGAAAGCCCTTAACAGACTCCGTATAGGAGTCGGCAGAACAAAAGTAAATATGCGGAAGTAGGGTTACTCAAGCGACACATCATTTTGTGACTGTGGAGAGCAGCAGACAATCCAACATTTATGTCAGTGTGACGTATGTCCTTCAAAGTGCACTATGAAAGATTTGATTTGATTCAGCGCTATTGACATCGCCCAATAGGGGGCAAAAATCTTCTAGCTCTCAAATTTGTTGCTTAATATGTGATTTGTTTTAGACATGTATATATGTATCCTGTATTCATATCCTTTTTTAAATATTGATACTTCTGGCACGAATAAAGAAAGAAGACTAAGTGGTAATGTATTATCTATCTTCTCTCCCTTCAAAGAGGTTGTTGTTGTTGTTGTTTGAGTCTTCAGTCTTTTGACTGGTTTGATGCAGCGCTCCATGCCTCCCTGTCTTGAACTAATCGTTTCATCTCTACATAGCTACCACACTACAACTGAGGCAATCTGTTGAACATGTTCTAACCTTGGTCTACCCCTACAGTTCTTGCCCTCGACCCTTCGTTCCATAACTGAGCTTGCTATTCCTGGGTGTCTTAGTATGTTTCCTACCAACCTATCTCTTCTCTTCATTAGCATTCGCCTCTCTCCTCTCCCACTAGTCTTAATACCTCTTCGTTTGTAACCCTATCTACCAATCTGATCTTCATCATTCTCCTGTAACATCGCATTTCAAATGCTTCAATTCTCACCTTTTCTGCTGCACCAATAGTCCAAGTTTCACTTCCATAGAGTGCCACGCTCCAGACAATGGCCTACAAAAATGACTTCCTAGTACTTAAATCTATATTCGATGTCAACGGATTCCTTTTCTGTAGAAATACTTTCCTTCCCTGAGCTAACCTACTTTTATATCCTCTTTGCTTCGTCCATCACTGTTTATTTTGCTTCGTAAGTAACAGAAGTCGTCGCCTCCGTAGCGTAGCGGTCAGCATGGTTAGCTGCCGCCCTGGAGGTCCTGGGTTCGATTCCCGGCTCTGCCACGAAATTTGAAAAGTGGTATGAGGACTGGAACGGGGTCTACTCATCCTCGGGTGGTCCAAATGAGTAGAGGGGGGTTCGATTCCCACCTCAGCCATCCTCGAAGTGGTTTTCCGTGGTTTCCCACTTCGTCTTCGGGGAAATGCCGGGATGGTACCTACTGTAAGGCCATGGCCGCCTTCTTCCCACTTCCTAGCCTATCCATCCCAATCTTCCATCCCTTCCCATCCCTCATGAGGCCCCTGTTCGCTTTGCAGGTGAGGCCGCCTGGGAGAAGTGCTGATCACACCTCCCCAGTTGTATCCATCCCGACCAGATGTTCCAAGCTCCAGGACACTGCCCAAAGAGGCGGCAGTGGTGAGTTCCCTCGCTGAGTCCGTGGGAACCACCAACCTAGAGGGTAAATTGACTAAATAAAAATAAAAATGAAGTAACAGAAGTCTCCTACTTCCTTAGTTTTTCACCTGCCAATTTGATGTCCATAGAAGTTTCTGATTTATTTCGGCTTCATTCCAGTATTTTTGTTTTATATTTGTTAATTTTCATCATTGATTCTTTCCTCAAGACTGAGCCCATACCATTCAAAAACTCATTCAAATCCTCAGGCGTGTCGGCCAAGATGACTATGTCATCGGCAAATCTTAGAGTTGAAATTATTTCTCCTTGAATATTCACTCCCGCTTGAAACTTTTCTCCAATTTCCTTCATTGCTTTTTCAATGTAAAGATTGAAAAGTATGGGTGATAATTTGCAGCCTTGCCTTACACCTTTCTGAACAGGCATACCAGCTTCTCTCTCATGTCCTTCAGCTCGAATGACTGCTGTCTGGTTTCTGTATGGATTGTAGATCACCCTCCTATCCCTGTACTTTATTCCAATCGTTTTCAAAATGCCAAACAATTTAGTCCAATCAAAGAGGTAGGCGAATTTATTTCCACATATCTTAATTATCTGCGATCACGAATGTAAACGAATACTACTTTAAAAAGTGACACGCGAGGGAAGTCAGCTGATTGCAACTGATTCAATGAATACCACACTTAATATGAATCCAGTTATTCCCGGAACTTAACACACATGGATATATCCAGACAGAGTGATTCCCGCGCTGTCTTGGTCACAACACTGACAGCACTGTGTGGCTGGACTCAAAATAAAAATTCTGTAAAAACAGGGCCGATAGATTAGCCCGTACCATTTTAGCAGAAGCTCCGTCGGCCGATATATCGACCCCTAACACTATAAGGGTTAATGAAAACAACTTAAAGCACGGTTCGTTGGTTGGTTCCTCAGTTTAGGAGCTGCAGCAACGTGGTCATGTAGCCCCGTGTACTTTGGGTGTGTAGAATCTGTCTGATAACCGGTGTTAATTGTGATGGCAGTATTGGTGAGTGTTATCTGTTAGGTAGATTTCATTAGAAAGCTAACTATTGCAATGGGTCCCATGTTTCGACTTCCGGAAAATTTCGACATATCTTCGCGTTTCACATCCCCCAGACCCCAAAACCACCGTCAGTTCAAAAGTTTATATATAATTTATGTATATATATATATATATATGTATACATAATATATACCAGGTGGCCCACCTGCGCCGTGCAATCTACTTATAAATGTCCCGTATGTACTAGTGTTGAACGGGAGGTCTAATAACTGAATAGCTAAGGGGTAACCTTGCATACAAGCAGGTTACGTCAGAATGCCAAGAGATAACAACCAGACAGCCGCACACTGCATGTTCCTCCGTGCTCCCGTCTAATGCGCTCCAAAGCGGTACGAAGCCTCGCTGGCGAGCGCAGAATAGTAGCTTTGCACGTGGCACAGCAGTATTAAAGTTGCTATCAAAACATCGACAATGGCTGAGGTATTCACCAAATACGAGTGCGCACACACATAATTCTAATCTATGGAGAATCTGGTCACAGTCCAACCAAAGCTCGCACATTAATGCACAGGAGATTCCTTTTGTATACGAATTTCCCCGAACAGAGCTGTAATTAAATGCTAATGGATTGAAGCACATACCAGCATGGCTGGGCTAGACCCGTCTGCAACAATTCTGATGTTGTGCAGACTGTACATCAGTATTGTAATCGAAGCCTTCACACGGTACGTTGAATTTTACCGTACTGAAATAATGAACTGTTGAATTTCAGGGGCTTTACAACACAGTGAGCATGTAGCCCCGTGTACTTGAGTGTGTGAAGAATTTGTCTGATAACCTGTGTCACTATTGTTATTTTATTATTACAGTCTAGTGCAGACATCATAGTGACAATAGTAATAATAATAATAACAATAATGATAGGAATCCTGTTACAGTACTTGTGTATTAAAACTACTGCTAAATAGTTGCACAACATGCAACATATTGTATACCACGTTGTAACGCTCCTTTGCAAACAGCGATTTCTGTAATAAACAGGGTTCGTTTGTAAATACGCCAAAGATGCAGAAAAGAAAGTTTAATAACACATTAATTTGTACATGTAGGCTACAGAAATTCCACTCTACAATAGCATTGCTTGCTAATTGGACAAAAACTCACATATTATTGCATCAAAGCTTAGAAAATAAAATAAATTACAATGTCACACTTGGACAGCTATTCATAATGAATATGCTCAAAGACATGTCCCTGGTGGCGAATACAATGCTGAACACGTCTCGCAGTGTCTGCATGGACACGTCGTAACATTTCAGGTGTCACTGCAGGACAGGCCTCACCAATACTTTGTTTTAATTGATCGACATTTTCTGGCGCCGTTTCGTCGACTTTTGATTTTATATATCCCCACAGAAAGAAGTCCAGAGGGGTTAGATCAGGCGATCGTGCTGGCCACTGCCATGGGCCTCCATGACCTATCTACCGTTCAGGGTATCGTGCATTTAGATATTCCGTAACGGCTCGGAAGGTGTGAGGTGGAGCACCATCATGCTGGTACCAATGCTGTAATACAACCTGGAGTGGAATATCTTCTAGAAGGTTTTCCAGAGTCAGGTCGGTTTGTAAAAATTCAAGATAATTCCTACCTGTGAGTCTGGGGGCTATAAAAACAGGCCCAATTATGTAGTCTCCCAGAATACCACACCACACATTAACTCCCCAGTGGATCTGAACGTGCTGTGCTCGAACCCAGTGGGGGTTCACTGGAGCCCAGTAATGCAGATTGTGAGTACTGACGTTGGCATCATTGGCAAAATAGCATTCATCACTCCACAGAATATTCCTGGCAAAATGTGGATCTTGTTGTAATGCAGCGGCCATTATTCGGCAATATGCTACCCTGCGATCGAAATCATTTCCATACAGTTGTTGGTGTATGTGCGGCTTATAAGGATGCCATTTTCGCTCCTTCAGGATCCTCTGTATTGAAGTTCGTGGCACTCCTAGGTCCCTTGCAGCTTCTCTTTGCCCTAAGCAACAATTAATATGTGCACATTGTAACATAGAAGGTTCGTATTATTATTATTATTATTATTATTATTATTATTATTATTATTATTATTATTATTATTATTATTATGGTTTCAAGAGACTAAATTATCTTGCACCAACACTATTTAACGAACTACTACCTCGATTGTCCAACATGAACAGCAAACAACTAGCTATACGTCGCATAAAAAATCATTACCTAAATAAACATTAATTTATAACATAAACGTATTATTGTATGCACTCTGGCATTGGAATAAAAAACCGTATAATGCTGTGAAAAATAATTAATGTTTCACAGGTAATCTCTACCGATTTCGCCGTCAGATTCTGGGACATATCACAGATGTATTATCAATAGTAATTAATAAATAAATTCTAATACAAAATTCAAATTATTATTATTATTATTATTATTATTACTATTACTATTAAAAGCCTCCATGGCTTAGGCGGCAGCACGCCGGCCTCTCACCGCTGGGTCCGTGGTTCAAATCCCGGTCACTCCATGTGAGATCTGTGCTGGATAAAACGGAGGCAGACAGGTTTTTCTCCGGGCACTCCGGTTTTCCCTGTCAAAATTTCATTCCAGCAACACTCTCCACTATCATTTCATTTCATCTGTCATTCATTTAATCATTGCCCCAGAGGAGTGCGTCAGGCCTCGGCAGCCGGCACAGTCCATAACCTCGCCGCTAGATGGGGGCTTCATTCATTCCAATCCCGACCCGGTCGGAGACTCGAAGCAGGCTGTGGATTTTCATTCATTATTACTATTATCAGAAGTAGCTCAGTAAGGTGAAGTGTAACTGACCGTGTGTAGGATTCCGTTCGAAGTACTCTTGTACATTCCGTACAACTTCAGCATTACCACAGACGGGTCTAGTCCTGCTGGTATGTGCCTGGAACATTCCATTCGTTCGTAATTGCAGCTCTGTTCGGCGAAATACTTGTCGAGACGGTAGACGTCTATCTGGAAACACCAGTGCATATCGTCTACGAGCTTCAACGGCATTACGACCAGCTTCTCCATATATTAGTATAATGTCCGTGTACTCATCGATGCTGAATACACCAGCCATTGTCAATATCTTGCCAGCAACTGTCGTGTCATTCTACCACATTTTATGAGTCTATTGCGCTCTCAAATGCGAGGGTCGAAAATGCATTGGGGTGCATTAGACGGGTAGCGCTGAGGAACATGCAGCTAGCGGCTGCCCTGTTGTCATTCCTTCGTATTCTGACGTAATCGGCCAGCATGCACTGTGACCCCCGTGGAAATCAGTTATTAGGCATCCCATACAGCATTAGTGTATGCGAGACATCTAAAACTAGATTGCACGGGGGAAACGGGCCACCTGGTATATATATATATATATATATATATATAAGTATATCAGTTTCTTGTGGACACGATAACTGCCGTAATTTTGCACCAATCACTTTGAATTTTTTACCGAATATGTATACCTATAAATTCTCGGTCGAGTTCGTTACTGGGCTAAATCGGTCGAAGGGGGTTAAAATAGGGGGCTTTTTTTTTCGAAAAAGTGAAATATTGCTATAACTCTCTTAATATGTGACATATCGAATCCGTTCAACGTTCATACTATGTGTCGGATAAAGCCCAAAAATTTATGTTTGAAGAGTTTTTTTTTATAGCACCAACCTTTGACCAAAGGGGTGGGAAAAAGTGGGTTTTTCGGGAAACATTAATCATATTTCTCTTAATAGGCACAATATCAAAACCGTACAAAATGGACAATATTCCCCTAATAATTACCTAAAACTTTTGTCGGAGAGAATTTTTGATATGACCCACCATTACGCCAAGGGATGAGAAAAATGATTTCGGAATTATAAGAAAATGCCAAGAGCTATCAGAGGTTGCCATGGCAACACTACTAAATTGATGAGGGATGAACCATCATTGTTGCCATGACAACGCACTTGCACGAGATCAGATTCAGTATTTACATCTGACAAAGTGTGAAGCGGCTTCGGTGACGTAACTGGTAGCATGCTGAATGTCTATGCCCAAGGTCGCGGTTTCAAAGCCGGCCGAAGTCGTCGGATTTTCTAAGAGCGCTAAAATCTCTCAGTATGCTTTCCTTTGGAGGGGAAGTTCCAACGTTCGTTGCGAGTTGCTGGTTGGGGTGGCATCTAGTAGCCAAGTTCACAGCTAGGTGTCGTTGACGGTAGTACCTGGCAGCAACATTAGGAACTACTGCTTGAAATTGACCGTCTGCAGTCCTTACCTGAATTAAGACAAATACAGCCATTACAATTCACACCGTTTATCAGACAGATTCTACACTCACCCAAAGTACACGGGGTTAGATGACCGCGTTGTCGCAGCCCCTAAACTGAGGAACCAACCAGATGTAGATTTCATTAGAAAGCTAACTATTGCAATGGGTACCATGTTTCGACTTCCGGAAAATTTCGACATATCTTCGCGTTTCACATCCCCCAGACCCCAAAACCACCGTCAGTTCAAAAGTTTATATATAATTTATGTATGTATGTATATATATATATATATATATATATATATATATATATCAGTTTCTTGTGGACACGATAACTGTCGTAATTTTGCACCATTCCCTTTGAATTTTTTACTGAATATGTATACCTATAAAATTTCGGTCGAGTTCGTTACTGGGCTATATCGGTCGAAGGGGGTGAAAATGGGGGACTTTTTTTTTTCGAAAAAGTGAAATATTGCTATAACTATCTTAATATGTGACATATCGAATCCGTTCAACGTTCATACTATGTGTCGGATAAAGCCCAAAAATTTATGTTTGAAGAGTTTTTTTATAGCACCAACCATTGACCAAAGGGGTGAGAAAAAGTGGGTTTTTCGGGAAACATTAATCATATCTCTCTTAATAGGCACAATATCAAAACCGTACAAAATAGACAATATTCCCCTAATAATTACATAAAACTTTTGTCTGAAAGAATTTTTGATATGACCCACCATTACGCCAAGGGATGAGAAAAATGATTTCGGAATTATAAGAAAATGCCAAGAGCTATCAGAGGTTGCCATGGCAACACTACTAAATTGATGAGGGATGAGCCATCAGACGTTGCCAAGATAACGCACTTGCACGAGATCAGATTCAGATTTTCATCTGACAAAGAGTGAAGCGGCTTCGGTGACGTAACTGGTAGCATGCTGAATGTCTATGCCCAAGGTCGCGAGTTCAAAGTCGGCCGAAGTCGTCGGATTTTCTAAGAGCGCTAAAAATCCCTCAGTATGCTTTCCTTTGGAGGGGAAGTTCCAACGTTCGTTGCGAGTTGCTGGTTGCGGTGGCATCTAGTAGCCAAGTTCACAGCTAGGTGTCGTTGACGGTAGTACCTGGCACCAACATTAGGAACTACTGCTTGAAATTGACCGTCTGCAGTCCTTACCTGAATTACAGACTAATACAGCCATAAACCGCTCTCGTTCCAGGTTCCGTATTGACCATGTTTACAAGATGTATAACACAATTTACACTCGCCAAATCAATACTTTACTTTACTAAAAATACTATAGGTACTGTACCCGATATCCGGATAGTAGGCTGTCAGATATCCGCCCCCTCAATCGGATTGCCAATAAACAAACGCACCGGCACAGCTACATCAATGAAAATGGCACTGACAGATACTATCGAGATTAGAGCACAATAGTTAACAAGAAATTATTGTGGAACACACCAAAATATACGGGGGTTCATACTTACCTTTACTTACCTCTTAAATTTATCTCGGGGACTGAGTTGTCAACTGGATCACTTAAAGTATGCCCACACAATAACCTCCACCATGATATTTAAAATGAACCAGAACGAAGACGAGAAACTTTAAACTGCACAATAATTTATTTCACATAAAGAATGATTTTAACAAAAATGAAACAACAAAATCCACGTGGCAATCAGAAGCCATCGACCACATAACCATGTCCTCCTGTAGGACCTGTATTCTCTACATATAATGTTTCAGCTTTCTCAAGCTCATAGCAACGTAAAAATAATAATGCATTGGGAATGGAAACGGGATTTGGGATGAGACACATATATCAATTGTTTTGCGTGTTTATATACTTCACATTTTATTTATAGCCACAAGGCTATTATGGAACGTCCTTGGCCTCTGTAACACAGTTGACCGGGCCAGCTGCAATGCACCTGCGTCGTCAAAGCGGACTCCCGTTCGTTCAACCCTAGCATAAGCGTGTTACCTCAGAGCTTGGCTCTCCTTTTTCAAACACGTAAATGTTCACATCTCAACTGAAATATTATCACGCAAATGTCTTACATGCTTCATTCAAACACCAGTGGATTACTCCAACAATCCCAAATCATGATTAATTGTTCAAACCACTTGCTTAATTAGCGTTGTTTAGAGTATAAAAAACAAAACTCTAAATGTTAATAACAAAAGTTCATTAATTATTAATAACAATAATAAAATTGTTTATAACAATGTCCAATGACAATTGAAAATTTTATACACGCCTCTATTAATCACTATTACTTCAAATTATTTAACAAAGATATTTACAAAATTATTTTACAATATTATATTGTTTATATTATTTATACAAGAAATACATTAAACCACACGTTTATCCGGTTGATAATTACTCAAATCGTGATGATATAATCGACCAATCAAGGTTAGTTATATTTAACTGTCAAATTCAGGTTTAATAAGGTTTAATAATAATTATTAATATTTGTGACTGTAACCTCCATTCAAAATCTTTATCTCAAATTATTTAACACTCTTGTTAATTTTAACAGTATTTTCATATGAATAACTTTCAAAGAACCAGAACAATACAATCAGCGGGAAGATACTTCGCTCAAGACGCACAAAATTACACAACAATTGGCCCAAAATTCATCATATATCTTCATATATATGGCATAAAAATCTTCCAAACTACACACAAAAATCCTCCACTTATAAATTCATCAACTTCATTAATTATTGTGGGAACCTCCTTCATTATTCAAGGGCATTATTCAACAGCGACTTTTACACGTCCACTGAACTAACGATTATACATCCATTGTTCCTCTTTAAAAATTCTTATATTCATCAATTGTAATAATGACTGTTATTATTTAACCTTTTTGGGTTTCATTCATGAATCGATATGAAGTAAAAATTTGCCAATCACAAATAAATTTAATAGCAAATACGATTAGACACTCCTCCCTGGTCTATCAAAATTGAGTTTACTATCTTCAAAGTAACGCAGTATAAACATACTATCTTCAATCAAAATTCATCTAAACTGCATGAATAGTCGAATAGAATACAATTAGATTGTGGAATGCAAACATTATTGTTCCAATCTATAATTGAGAAAAACTCCTATCAAATGTTCATTACTATAGTGTATTCAATAAATTGTAATCAACGTTCATATTTCATGAAATTGTCTATAATGCAATGATAAATGTCTATGTTGCAATCATGTTCATAAGACGACTAGTATTTCAAAGATCGTCGATATCGTAATAGATTTTAACGCTCTAAAATCATTTAATTATTATTCTTTCTTGAGGATGACAGAAAATTGGTCAAAGTAATTTACTGAATAGAATTACTTTAATAAAATGACACGCTGTCTGAATTCGAATCTGCCATAGCAAATCGTTAACTTTACAGTCAAATCGTGACTACAAAAATATGCAAATTACTGAAAGAATCTAATATCAGTCTCAACTGATCCAAAATTATTTAAGTATGCCAATGACATAACAATGTCTCAACAAATCGAAGAAAAAGGCATAAATCATCGAAGTGTACTGAGTACAGAAATATCAATCAAGAAAATGGGGCAAAAGATAGGACAGAAAATATGGGAAGAATGATTGCTCAGATATCGCTACAAGAATGAAATAATACAAGAAACGTCCACGACTACCTTATCTGTTGATTGAAGTTCGAGAGGAAAGTTTTCAAAGAAAACTGCTGTTGGTTCCATTTCACCAGCGTGAAGATGTGCTCCGTCCACGAACTTGGAATCAGCGTCCTCTGAGAATCGAACTGCTTCCTCCTCCGAAATTGCACTGCTCCGTGGATACGAAAAACATCCTTCTGGCAAAACTCTTCTTTGTGCGCCGGGACAACCCTGGCCTCTCTTGAAAGTTCCCTGAAGTTCTTGCAGGAATTCGCCATGAAGTTTATTGTAGTTATTTCCGCAGAAATATTCATAGTTGTGGAGTATGAAAATATTTCCACTGTTATCTGGTATAATTCAGCGATGGATTCACGACGCATGAGTGTAGTTGGATGTTCACTACATGCACGCTTTTGTAGAAAGACGATTAACGAAGTTCCATGCTGTTATTTCACTCCAATCAATATATGTCCCAATTGCATTAAAGCCTTAGCCTTCCATCTCAACTACTGTTATAATCATTGAAAGCACTGCAAGATTATAATATTCCATAGTAGACTGTATCGTTGTAATACCAAACGTATTCTCCAATATCACTGTTGCACTCCACGTGTCAGCCGTAGTGTATAATGTGGAATTTTAAAAGTGTTTCTCCTGTAGCGAGAAAATCACTTTTGTTGGCAGCCTTAAAGTTTCAATATCTTTCGAAGTATAACTGTGAAATTGTTCAAATCTTCTACACACCTCAATGTTGTACTGCCCAATAGAATTATAATACAGGCTGAAGTTAGCGCTTGATATCTTAACAGGTGGAAACGTTAATGTGAGCGTTTCAACTTCACCTAGTTTCGAGCAGCGTAAAATGGAACTGCTCCGTGTTCGTTCGATGCGCCGGGCTTTAACCGCACGCTAAAGACAACTTACTTCACTGAATCACTTGAAAATAACTATGACATCTGAAATATATATGCCGTATCAGCGGTATGAGAGATATGAGAGCTCCTCTATCCTGTGCACGACCTTTTATCAACTTCTTAAGGGGCGTATCCATCCCTTCCATAGCCTGTTGCTGCGTCATTGCTAGAAGTTTTAACTTTGGCTATTCTTGACGGATTTTCAAATTTCAAAAACTCAAAATTAATTTCTTCAAAATTCCAAATCAATGCCATAACTGAAAATAGATTTCCACAAATCTGCATGCCAAAAGTAATCAAATATCGTAGTTTCAGCAATCTCAGTCTTCCTTCCAAACTATCGTTCATTGGTTCGAGCCTCTCCTCCAATAGCGTAGCTTCTTCCTTAGCACAATACCTTGTTTCCTGCGACTGCGTCGTAAATCTAAGATCTTTCTCGAACAAAATCATGACGTCACCAAGAATCTCAGCTCAATCAGCCTACTTGCATGAATCCTGCGTCATCCGTGCCTACGTCATGGATATCCACGTCATAACTATGACATCCATAACTTTACTCATATTTGCCAATACAGCCATCGTGGTCTCAATATAATTCAATTTCCGGGGGCATTCTCCCTTCACCACGTTTTAAAAACAGTAGCAAATTGTTTTTAAACTCTGTGTTATAAGTATCTCAATTCACTTGAAAACGAAATTGAATTATTATTGGCTTACTCTTGGATAATATTTCTTTTATATTCCTTAATCATAAGTCTCTTCTATTCTGGTTTGTGTGTGGCTAATGCATTCTCTCCTTTCTACTGTCTCTTCTGTCCTGAATATCTGTTTTCCAAGTTCTGCTGACTTGTAGAAGGACCAGGATCGATCACTACATCCTGTCTTTTCTTTTGATTTTCAGCTTCCTTTTCTCGTAATTCCTTCAGATACTGCTGACTTTCTTTCTCTCTTTCTTGATACTTGTCGGGTGTCATAACCTGACCTTGAGAATTCTGATTCTGGTTCTGGTACTGGTTATTTCTATTATAATTTCTATTATAACCATTGTTGTAGTATCTACCTCTTCCGTTGTTGTAATTCCCTCTATTATTACTCCAGCCTCGTCTTTGCTGATATGGACGGTAACCTTGGGATCTGTGGTTGCGGAAATAATTATTCCTGTGAGGACCTACGTTTTCAGTTTTTCCTTCCTCAGGCTTATCCGTTTGCTGCACTTGATCCATGTAGATCGTATTAACGTCTTTGAATTCGTGCCTCTGACCTTTTTGTACCAAATTTGGCATTGGACTCGTGTAGTCAAGCCTTCTCAACAATTCGTCCATACTTGTCAAATCTCTAATGTTTGACGATATGATCAGTCTTCTTACCTCCACAGGCAGCATACGTGAAATCGCATCTATCAACTGCTCTGTTGACAATGGGGGTTGAAAAAATCTCAAGCGTGATAGTTGGCTCGTGAAGAAATCAGCGTACCGTGTTGGAAGAGTACCTGAATACTTCCTCGAGTATACCTCAGCTCTTAGTGAATTCTGAGCTTCTATTGACCAGAATCGTTTAATCAGTGCCTCTGCAAATTCGTCAAAATTGCTGAAAGTGTACCGAAATGCTCTAAACCATTCGAGGGGTCCTCCAGCTAGAAATCTTTCTACGATTCTCATCTCTCTCTCTCTAGGAATGTGGGCTTCTATGAAGTAGTCTTTAAGATTTCTGATATATTCGATCGGTGTGAGACTATCAGTGTTGCTAAATTGTTGAGGTTTGTCTTCAAAATTCCGGATGACTGTCACATTTCTCGGATATGAATCCATATAATTCTTCCCACTATCGCGATACTTCCATTCAGGTTCAATATTCCGATCCTCTTCTTCTTCCCTGAATCTGGATATACGTTCCTAGGGACTAATATCTCTCTCTTCTGTAGTAAGGTGACCTCTTCTCACGTAATTTCTCTCCTCTTCACCAGTCAATCCTTCGGTATCCTTGTCTGTGATTTCCGTGATGACTTTCCTAATCAACTCTTCCTTATAGGTTTCCATCATGCTAGCTTCTCCTAGTTTCAAATTCTGCAGTTTGCTCGTAGTTTCATTAACATCAGAGACAACCTTATGAATCTGTTCCTCTAACGCAGTTTTTAATGCTTGCACGTCCTGACCCATTTGAGTTCTATCCTCTACCTGCTTTTCGGATAGCGAATCCATCCTTACATTCAAGTCTTTCCTAATCTGAACTACTTCGTTATTAATGTCTACTTGTGTACTGGCAAGTTTTCTTTCAATTCGTTCCTGAATCTGATCTACATGTTCCTCACTTGACCTATTCCATTCATCTTTCCACACTGTTACATTTGCAGTTAACATTTCTGCAATATCTACTTCGATGTCCTCCTTAAGTAAACGATTGTGATCTAATACTTGGTTTCTCATGACCTCTACATCGTATTTTAAACCAGCTAAAGAAGCTGTTGTCCTAACAGACTCGTCAACTAATCGAGTTGTTAATGCACTAATGTTACGAGTACAAAGTGTTTTTGAAGTTTCAATTTCCTCCCTAACTTTGTTAACATCAGTCTGAACTTAAGCAATGTCTACAAAAACAGTATTGACTTCTACTTGTATTTTATTGATATCGCTTTGCATATCGTTAACATCTGAATGAATATTATTGATGTCTACTTGAACATTTGACACATCAGTTCGAACATTCCTAACCTCTCTTTGAACTTCTTCTACTTTGTCTTGTACAGTAGCAACATCATTCCTTACAACAATTACTTCAGCTCTAGCACATGAAATATCACCCCGGACATTAGCAACATCAAGATTCAACATGGTAAGATCTTTCTGTACCTTAGACACATCATTTTTAACATCAGACACATCTTTATGAATGTCACTTACAGCATTCTCGATTCCCTGGGTACTGACCTGTAAACGCGACATATCATTTTCTAGGTTTGCAGAACTGGTCTGAAGAACTTTCATATTCTCTTCCATTCGACTAGTACTCCTAGCTTCCATTTCCCTCACACTTTCATCCAGCCTAATAGACAAATTAGCTGACAAACTACTGGAATTCTCCTCCATTCTAGCAGACATATTACTAGCATTCTCCTCCATCATCTGCTTCATACTGCTATTCATGCTAGCTTTCATCTCCTCCAACATAATTCTCAGTCTGGCTGCGTGGCTCAGGGGTAACGTTCTCGCTTACTGAGCCCAAGGTTGCAGGTTCGAAACCTGGCGCAGTCTGCTGGCATTTGAGGGTGCGCAAATGCGAGGGAGCCGTGTCAGTACATTTACTGGCACGTTAAAGATCCCCTTCGGGGCAAAATTCCGGCACCCCGGCGTCTCTAAAAGCCAGTGTAGTTAAAAGGGACGTAAAACCAATAACATTATTATTATTATAATTCTAAGACTTTCATCTGCCATTTCAATAATATTTCAATAATAAACTGCTTTAGGGACATACATCAAACAGAGCAAAATAACAACATCTGAGCAACATTTTTCACCATATATGAATTTGAGCAATTTTCTGTCTTAAATCTAACTTATAATTACCTTATAATTAACCTTCGTAGACATTTCATGTTGAAATAAACTCAAGCACATGTTCAAGTTTCTTTGGTTCATTTTAAAATATCCTAACACAAATAATTTACATTTATAATCCAAATAGTTTAATTTTATCTTTAATATGACTAAACCTGTCATAAGCCGGTCAAATAAAATAAGATTCCAGATCATAGGCGATTTTTCTAAGTTTCCAGCCTATTTAACCTCTCTCAAGTTGTATAAGATCTGATCTTTTCTGAGTGTAATTTTCCTAATACAACACAACATTTAATTCCTATATAATCACACTCTCGAATTCTACAATTGGCCAAGACATCTAACAAAGAATCAACCTCTTTATTTGAGTCTTCACAATCCCTTTGACATCGATAACTTGGTAATCCAATGTTATTCGAACACTCCACAAAAATTGCGGTGCCAATTCTACTTGGTAATCCAGTTTTGTAGAACAAGCCCCACGTTTTAGGGTCGCCAATCCTACTGTACCCGATATCCGGATAGTAGGCTGTCAGATATCCGCCCCCTCAATCGGATTGCCAATAATCAAACGCATCGGCACAGCTACATCAATGAAAATGGCACTGACAGATACTATCGAGATTAGAGCACGATAGTTAACAAGAAATTATTGTGGAACACACCAAAATATACGGGGGTTCATACTTACCTTTACTTACCTCTTAAATTTATCTCGGGGACTGAGTTGTCAACTGGATCACTTAAAGTATGCCCACACAATAACCTCCACCATGATATTTAAAATGAACCAGAACGAAGACGAGAAACTTTAAACTGCACAATAATTTATTTCACATAAAGAATGATTTTAACAAAAATGAAACAACAAAATCCACGTGGCAATCAGAAGCCATCGACCACATAACCATGTCCTCCTGTAGGACCTGTATTCTCTACATATAATGTTTCAGCTTTCTCAAGCTCATAGCAACGTAAAAATAATAATGCATTGGGAATGGAAACGGGATTTGGGATGAGACACATATATCAATTGTTTTGCGTGTTTATATACTTCACATTTTATTTATAGCCACAAGGCTATTATGGAACGTCCTTGGCCTCTGTAACACAGTTGTCCGGGCCAGCTGCAATGCACCTGCGTCGTCAAAGCGGACTCCCGTTCGTTCAACCCTAGCATAAGCGTGTTACCTCAGAGCTTGGCTCTCCTTATTCAAACACGTAAATGTTCACATCTCAACTGAAATATTATCACGCAAATGTCTTACATGCTTCATTCAAACACCAGTGGATTACTCCAACAATCCCAAATCATGATTAATTGTTCAAACCACTTGCTTAATTAGCGTTGTTTAGAGTATAAAAAACAAAACTCTAAATGTTAATAACAAAAGTTCATTAATTATTAATAACAATAATAAAATTGTTTATAACAATGTCCAATGACAATTGAAAATTTTATACACGCCTCTATTAATCACTATTACTTCAAATTATTTAACAAAGATATTTACAAAATTATTTTACAATATTATATTGTTTATATTATTTATACAAGAAATACATTAAACCACACGTTTATCCGGTTGATAATTACTCAAATCGTGATGATATAATCGACCAATGAAGGTTAGTTATATTTAACTGTCAAATTCAGGTTTAATAAGGTTTAATAATAATTATTAATATTTGTGACTGTAACCTCCATTCAAAATCTTTATCTCAAATTATTTAACACTCTTGTTAATTTTAACAGTATTTTCATATGAATAACTATCAAAGAACCAGAACAATACAATCAGCGGGAAAATACTTCGCTCAAGACGCACAAAATTACACAACAATTGGCCCAAAATTCATCATATATCTTCATATATATGGCATAAAAATCTTCCAAACTACACACAAAAATCCTCCACTTATAAATTCATCAACTTCATTAATTATTGTGGGAACCTCCTTCATTATTCAAGGGCATTATTCAACAGCGACTTTTACACGTCCACTGAACTAACGATTATACATCCATTGTTCCTCTTTAAAAATTCTTATATTCATCAATTGTAATAATGACTGTTATTATTTAACCTTCGTGGGTTTCATTCATGAATCGATATGAAGTAAAAATTTGCCAATCACAAATAAATTTAATAGCAAATACGATTAGACACTCCTCCCTGGTCTATCAAAATTGAGTTTACTATCTTCAAAGTAACGCAGTATAAAAATACTATCTTCAATCAAAATTCATCTAAACTGCATGAACAGTCGAATAGAATACAATTAGATTGTGGAATGCAAACATTATTGTTCCAATCTATAATTGAGAAAAACTCCTATCAAATGTTCATTACTATAGTGTATTCAATAAATTGTAATCAACGTTCATATTTCATGAAATTGTCTATAATGCAATGATAAATGTCTATGTTGCAATCATGTTCATAAGACGACTAGTATTTCAAAGATCGTCGATATCGTAATAGATTTTAACGCTCTAAAATCATTTAATTATTATTCTTTCTTGAGGATGACAGAAAATTGGTCAAAGTAATTTACTGAATAGAATTACTTTAATAAAATGACACGCTGTCTGAATTCGAATCTGCCATAGCAAATCGTTAACTTTACAGTCAAATCGTGACTACAAAAATATGCAAATTACTGAAAGAATCTAATATCAGTCTCAACTGATCCAAAATTATTTAAGTATGCCAATGACATAACAATGTCTCAACAAATCGAAGAAAAAGGCATAAATCATCGAAGTGTACTGAGTACAGAAATATCAATCAAGAAAATGGGGCAAAAGATAGGACAGAAAATATGGGAAGAATGGTTGCTCAGATATCGCTACAAGACTCAAATAATACAAGAAACGTTCACGACTACCTTATCTGTTGATTGAAGTTCTAGAGGAAAGTTTTCAAAGAAAACTGCTGTTGGTTCCATTTCACCAGCGTGAAGATGTGCTCCGTCCTCGAACCTGGAATCAGCGTCCTCTGAGAATCGAACTGCTTCCTCCTCCGAAATTGCACTGCTCCGTGGATACGAAAAACATCCTTCTGGCAAAACTCTTCTTTGTGCGCCGGGACAACCCTGGCCTCTCTTGAAAGTTCCCTGAAGTTCTTGCAGGAATTCCGCCATGAAGTTTATTGTAGTTATTTCCGCAGAAATATTCATAGTTGTGGAGTATGAAAATATTTCCACTGTTATCTGGTATAATTCAGCGATGGATTCACGATGCATGAGTGTAGTTGGATGTTCACTACATTCTCGCTTTTGTAGAAAGACGATTAACGAAGTTCCATGCTGTTATTTCACTCCAATCAATATATGTCCCAATTGCATTAAAGCCTTAGCCTTCCATCTCAACTACTGTTATAATCATTGAAAGCACTGCAAGATTATAATATTCCATAGTAGACTGTATCGTCGTAATACCAAACGTATTCTCCAATATCACTGTTGCACTCCACGTGTCAGCCGTAGTGTATAATGTGGAATTTTAAAAGTGTTTCTCCTGTAGCGAGAAAATCACTTTTGTTGGCAGCCTTAAAGTTTCAATATCTTTCGAAGTATAACTGTGAAATTGTTCAAATCTTCTACACACCTCAATGTTGTACTGCCCAATAGAATTATAATACAGGCTGAAGTTAGCGCTTGATATCTTAACTGGTGGAAACGTTAATGTGAGCGTTTCAACTTCACCTAGTTTCGAGCAGCGTAAAATGGAACTGCTCCGTGTTCGTTCGATGCGCCGGGCTTTAACCGCACGCTAAAGACAACTTACTTCACTGAATCACTTGAAAATAACTATGACATCTGAAATATATATGCCGTATCAGCGGTATGAGAGATATGAGAGCTCCTCTATCCTGTGCACGACCTTTTATCAACTTCTTAAGGGGCGTATCCATCCCTTCCATAGCCTGTTGCTGCGTCATTGCTAGAAGTTTTAACTTTGGCTATTCTTGACGGATTTTCAAATTTCAAAAACTCAAAATTAATTTCTTCAAAATTCCAAATCAATGCCATAACTGAAAATAGATTTCCACAAATCTGCATGCCAAAAGTAATCAAATATCGTAGTTTCAGCAATCTCCGTCTTCCTTCCAAACTATCGTTCATTGGTTCGAGTCTCTCCTCCAATAGCGTAGCTTCTTCCTTAGCACAATACCTTGTTTCCTGCGACTGCGTCGTAAATCTAAGATCTTTCTCGAACAAAATCATGACGTCACCAAGAATCTCAGCTCAATCAGCCTACTTGCATGAATCCTGCGTCATCCGTGCCTACGTCATGGATATCCACGTCATAACTATGACATCCATAACTTTACTCATATTTGCCAATAGAGCCATCGTGGTCTCAATATAATTCAATTTCCGGGGGCAGTACATGTTTCGGAAACTTGGTATGTTTCCTTCTTCAGCCTATATGTTGGTGTGAAACATCATATGACATCGAAATCCTAACCAAAATAAAAATACAATTCGTACTTTTTCTCTTGTTCTTCATGAAGAAGTATGGACTGCAACTTTGAATTTTTCAAATAGTTCCTACTTTTTCCGCCAAACGCCACCGTCAACGACTACTAGGCCTAGTTCAGAACTTAGCTACTAGACGCCACCGCAGTCTTCTTCGTGAAGAACAAGAGAAAAAGTAAGAACTGTATTTTAATTTTTGGTTAGGATTTCGATGTCATATGATGTTTCACACCAATATATGGGCTGAAGAAGGAAACATATCAAGTTTCCGAAACATGTACCTATAGTATTTTTAGTAAAGTAAAGTATTGATTTGGCGAGTGTAAATTGTGTTATACATCTTGTAATACAGCCATCCCTAAGTACACGGGGTTACATGACCGCGTTGTCGCAGCCCCTAAACTGAGCAACCAACCAAAATCTCTGCGGGAGATATAATTTTGCGTGAAGAAGTAACAGACCGTTACATAGTCACACATCAGTGTCGAAACCTTGCATAAGGGCAGTGTGACCACAAGTATAAAAATCGACCCCAAATTACAAGAAGGTTACCGTTCCCATAAGACAATAAAATGTTTAAAATAAGCATTAAATGATGAAAAGCAAAGTTAATTAAGCTCCAATTATAAAATATCTTCTCGCAATAAATGAGGTCTGATCCTTCTACGAAAACCTGCATATTATGCCTATTTTCGCCTATCCCCAAGTTTGTCCGGTGAAATCTACCTCCGCCTTCCGGCGTGCCGAGAGGACTTTTTTTAAATTCAAGTAAGGACTGCAGACATTGATTTTCGAGTAGTTCCAACTTTTTCTACCAAACGCCACCGTCAACGACAACTAGTCATTAAATTTGTTACTAGATGCCACCGCAGTCGACTCCTGGCGACGAACGTTGGAACCTGAGAGCGTTAGTCAAATCAAACCTATAATTTAGCTTCACACAAGTGCAATTAGTGGAATGTTCTCTTACATGCCATAAATCTATGCCATGGGACCGCCCGCGCCGGCATTACTTGTCCTCCGAAGGATGGCATGCTGAGGGATTTTCACTGCTCTTAAAAAATCCGATGACTTCGGACGGATTTGAACCTGCAACCTTGGGCATAGAAAGTCAACTTAAAGTACTTAAATACAAAATCAAAAACCAAAGCCGTAAAGACACCACGATATTTTCATGCATACATTTTCATTTGGAACTGTTTCGCCTTTCAGTGTCCGGTCTAGTCTGCAAGCCTCTGTTTATGAACACGTTGCCTCATAATCCCCTATAATCTGTTATCACTGCGGTCTCCTGTGCTTCTACAGCACACCTCTCACTGTAAAATCGTTCAACTCTGGCTCTACCTCTGTTTCTCTACAGCCGAGCTCATTAACCACTTAGGTAATATCTCCTTCCCCATTCTCCTCACATAACTCCACTTTCTGAGCCTTTATCTCTTCATTAAGAGTACCTTCCTGCCATTGCTTCCATATGTTTATCCCAGCAATTATTCAGTTAAGTATAGCTTATGCATGAGATATATTGAATCTACCCATCTCTCACTTGCATAAAACCAAATTTTTTATATCCAAAATTTCAAATGTGAATTCTTAACATCCTTATAAATGTAAATATTAATCTCATGGGGGTTTATCCTTTAGGAAAGAACATCTAACATCATGAGATGAGAAAACATTTCCCGTCTTTTCTTTCATGTGAATTGACCACTCGGGATCACGCTACAACTTTATTTCAGTTCCTTTTCCTTTGCCGGGAGTGTCCTCTGTCTCCAATATTCCTTCATGCGTTCACTGGCGTGTTTCCTTGGATCGTCTGTCCAAGTTCGTCCACTTCTCTTAGGTGTTCCTTCATCTTTAAACTCTTCCAGATTTTTAGCCTATTTTCATTTATGAAACAAGATGTTCAGGAAAGAACATATAGCCTACTTTCTCCTAAATGTGTGGGTATAGTTATAACTCTTTGTCTTTATCACCTCCTAATTTCTTCCAATTCGAAGTGCGATTTGGCACACTGGATTTGAGGAGTGGCGTTCAAATCATAGTTTATAATTTACCCCAGCATTTTGCAATTTCATCAGCAAACACTCCAATCAACGTACGTATTCAGTATATTAACACCGACTACTTACAATAATTTAAACTTCGTTGCTCTAAACGTATCACTGGGAGAAACATATTTAATATACAGATAATTTGTAATCGCGCACGGCTAACGAGAAAGACAGGCCATGGCGCGTAAACCGAACCCTTCTGTGACGTAGGCAATGCACTGCTTGATGGTGCTTGTACGTTTAAGTCGAGAGCAATTCCTAAGCATCAGAAATGCAATATTTCATACCAATCTTCAAAAAATGGACGCAGTTTAGATGTTCCGTGTGTTTTCAAACATGATAAATTATACTGTATAGGTTTGCAAATCTACGCCTGTTGAAGTTACTCGTTACAAAAATCCACGCGAACTAGGATTCAAGGGTTCGTTCTGTCTGTAATAGCTGCAACGAGTGGGCTACAGTAAGTTGAGTTGTAGAGTCTGTGACCTTAGTTGTGAGTTAAATTAAGTGCACAAGAGCTTGCCACGGTGGGTGAATGGTTATAGTGTCGGACTACCAACCCCAAGATTGCAGGTTCGCTTCTGGCCATGGTAAGTGATTTTTGAAAGGCGACAAAAATCACGACACTCGTGTCATACGTTATTGGCATGTTATAGAACCCATTTGAATTCAGTAGGCCATGTTCAATGGCAAAATTAATCTCGGGATTTTCTGCTAACACAAAGTTCCTCCATTCTCTACTTGAAAGCGCTGTAGTGTCAAAGAGTTTAGATATCTAACCTCCTTGACATTCGCAGCGTTCAAAGGAACGACGAAATTCGACATGCAAGCTACCCTCTGGGTGTCAATTAACTAAGCTTGCAACAGGCACCCGAGGCCATACGATAATATTATTATTATTTGCACATGAGTATAATTAGATCAAAGAATCTTGCATCACAGTATATATATATCATTAACTTATTGTTGTTTCAAGGGGCGAAACATAAATTAATACGTTTATGGAAGAGATCTGCGGAATACACTCGCCACCGACTAACGACTTGTATCAATACCTTCTATGAAGACAAAGTGGTAAATGACTACCAACGTTTATACAGGTTCAATGATGTAGACAAGATGATTCTTGTTGGCCGTGATAATCGTGCCTTATCTTGGGGATGTGTGCTCTCTATCAGCAAAAATAATAAACTTTTCAATTATACTGTAGACATGGGTTCACTAACTGGCCGGTATGGAGCGCAGCTCGCATCTAGAAGGCTGTGGCTAGCTATAACATAGTTCAACTAATTACTCTTAGATGTCACTCCGGTGGAGAATATTGTTTTAATTAAATATATACTTTCCATTTCAAAATGCACCATATAATGCTTTATTTTATAACGTCTCAGTACACAAGAATTAATAAATATAAAAACATTCAAGCAAAAAAGTTCAACTCCGTTAGGATTTGAACCACGGCCTGCGTGATTAAAGACCAACGCCCTAACCACGCAGCCTATCGTGCACACACTAATTGAGCGTTAGGAACCAACTTATATATACAACACCATAGCAAATAATGACTTGGACTAAACTATTTCTTCACTTGAGTATATATCAAACCGAGTTCATTTCACATAAAGTTCATATAATTTTTAGCCTATTTTCAATTTTGAAACAAGATGTTCAGTAAAGAACATATAGCCTACTTTCTCCTAAATGCATGGGTATTCTTATAACTCTTTGTCCTTTTCAAGGAGTATAATTGAATGTTGGTTGTAGTAGCTTGTTGAAATACAACGTGTTATAGGGATATTAAACATGAATATGAGGTGCCCTTTGCTAGTGCTACCTCTGTAAAAAAAATCATTCAATTCGGTTTCACCGTGTTTGAATTGATCTGGGGAATGGATTTGCACACATACATGGCCGCTATTTGCAAACTATTGGGCTGATGACCTTGTAGTCAGTCATAAGATGCTTTCCACAAAAAGGCATGTTGTTGCAAAATCCGGTAGAGATCAAATTATTAGGATGGTCGAAATTTGATTTAAGCTTTTAACATTTGGGTTGCCGTCATTCCGTTTCCGTCAAGATGGCGGCGATATAAAACATGACACTGAGGTGCCTTTTGCTAGTGCTACCTCTATACCAAATTTCGTTCAATTCGGTTTCACCGTGTTTGAATTGATAGGGGGAATCGATTTGCACACATACTTGGCCACCATCTGCAACTATTGGGCTGATGATCTAGCAGTTTGGTCAGAATATGCTTCCCACATAAAGACTTGTTGTTGCAAAATTTGGTAGAGACTAGATTATTAGGTTGGTCGTAATTACATTTTAGCCTTTAACATTTGGGTGGCCGCGATTACGTTTCCATCAAGATGGCGGTGATATAAAACATGACACTGAGGTGGCCTTTTCTAGTGCTACCTCTGTACCAAATTTCGTTCCATTCGGTTTCACCGTGTTCGAATTAATAGGGGGAATCAATTTTCACACAATGATGGCTGCCATCCGCAAAATATTAGGCTAATGACCTATTAGTTTGGTCAAAGGATGCTCCCTCCATAATGGTATGTTGATGCAAAATTTGGTAGAGATCAGATGATTAGGTTAATCGTAATTTGAATTAAGCTTTGAATATTTGTGTGGCCGCCATTACGTTTCCGTCAAGATGGCGGCGATATAAAACATGACACTGAGGTGCCCTTTGCTAGTGCTACCCCTGTACCAAATTTCATTCCATTCGGTTTCACCGTGTTCAAATTAATAGGGGTAATCGATTTTGACACAAAGATGGCCACCATCCGCAAACTGTTAGTCTAATTACCTATTAGATTTGTCAAAGGATGCTTCCTCCATAATGGTATGTTGTTGCAAAATTTGGTAGAGATCGGATGATTAGGTTAGTCGTAATTTGATTTAAGCTTTAAACATTTGTGTGGCCGCCATTACGTTTCCGTCAAGATGGCGGTGATATAAAACATGCCACTGAGGTACCCTTTGCTAGTGATACCTCTGTACCAAATTTCATTCCATTCGGTTTCACCGTGTTCGAATTAATAGGGGTAATCGATTTTGACACAAAGATGGCCGCCATCCGCAAACTATTAGGCTAATGACCTATTAGCTTTGTCAAAGGATGCTTCCTTCATAAAGGTATGTTGTTGCAAAATTTGGTAGAGATCGGATGATTAGGTTAGTCGTAATTTGATTTAAGCTTTGAATATTTGTGTGGCCGCCATTACGTTTCCGTCAAGATGGCGGTGATATAAAACATGCCACTGAGGTACCCGTTGCTAGTGATACCTCTGTACCAAATTTCATTCCATTCGGTTCCACCGTGTTCGAATTAATAGGGGTAATCGATTTTGACACAAAGATGGCCGCCATCCGCAAACTATTAGGCTAATGACCTATTAGCTTTGTCAAAGGATGCTTCCTTCATAAAGGTATGTTGTTGCAAAATTTGGTAGAGATCGGATGATTAGGTTAGTCGTAATTTGATTTAAGCTTTGAATATTTGTGTGGCCGCCATTACGTTTACGTCAAGATGGCGGCGATATAAAACATGACACTGGGGTTCCCTTTGCTAGTGCTACCTCTGTACCAAATTTCATTCCATTCGGTTTCACCGTGTTCGAATTAATAGGGGTAATCGATTTTGACACAAAGATGGCCGCCATCCGCAAACTGTTAGGCTAATTACCCATTAGATTTGTCAAAGGTTGCTTCCTGTATAAAGGTATGTTGTTGCAACATTTGGTAGAGATCGGATGATTAGGTTAGTCGTAATTTGATTTAAGCTTTGAACATTTGTGTGGCCGCCATTACGTTTCCGTCAAGATGGCGGTGATATAAAACATGACACTGGGGTGCCCTTTGCTAGTACTACCTTTGTACCAAATTTCGTTCCATTCGGTTTCACCGTGTTCGAATTAATAGTGGCAATCGATTTTCACACAAAGATGGCCGCCATCCGCAAACTATTAGGCTGATGACCTATTAGTTTGGTCAAAGGATGCTGCCCCGATAAAGGTATGTTGTTTCAAAATTTGGTAGAGATCGGATGATTAGGTTAGTCGTAATTTGATTTAAGCTTTGAACATTTGTGTGGCCGCCATTACGTTTCCGTCGAGATCGCGGCGATATAAAACATGACACTGAGGTGTCCTTTGCTAGTGCTACCTTTGTACCTAATTTCGTTCAATTTGCGCTCACCGTGTTCGAATTGATAGGGGGGGAAAGACATTTAGAGTACACACACTCACACACACACACACAGACTCACACACACATACACACACACACAGTCAGACACACTTTTTTCGCCCTGTAGTGATCTCATAAGTTTACTCTCATTTTTTGCAAAAATCGAAAGTAGGCTAAAAATAGGCTTATGAGATCACCTTTTGTCCGTGTGTGTGTGCGTGTGTGTGTGTGTGTGTGTGTGTGTGTGTGAGGTGTGTGTGTTCCCTCCTAATAAAATCTAAACGGCTGGAGCGATTTCAATGAAACTCGGAAAGTCCATAGAACTATTACTGGCGACCTCGACCGGGCCCTTCAAACTTTGTTACTTCTCACCAATCCAACATGGCGGCTGTGCGAAATATTTCACTAGCATGCAATATCTCCGAAACTATTACCGATATCGCCCTGAAATTGTGTACGATGATAAAGGGCACTACTAGAAGTTCATCTATGAGACTTCTAAAAACCTGGTGACAACAAAACCGATATGGCAGTCAAGCGAATTTGAGACTTTTAAATAGACTTTTCTCGCGATTTAACTATCCAAACGTAATGAAACTTGGTACAGCAAATGTTTATACACATTGCAATGCACTGGAGTCTAATTTAGTTCAATTGTTTACATAACCTCAAAATGGCGGCTGTGCGAAATATTTCACTGACATTCTATATCTCCGAAACTATTACAGATATCACCCTGCAACTTCGTACGGTGATGAAGGGTACTGATACAAGTTTACCTATGTAAATGAAAATCCACAGCCTGCATCCAGTCTCCGACCGGGTCAGGAATGGAATGAATGGAGCCCCCATCTAGCGGCGAGGATATGAACTGTGCCGGCTGCCGAGGCCTGACGCACTCCTCTGGGGCAATGATTAAATGAATGACAGATGAAATGAAATGATAGTGGGGAGTGTTGCTGGAATGAAATTTTGTCAGGGAAAACCGGAGTACCCGGAGAAAAACCTGTCTGCCTCCGTTTTGTCCAGCACAGATCTCACTTGGAGTGACCGGGATTTGAACCACGGACCCAGCGGTGAGAGGCCGGCGAGCTGCCGCCTAAGCCACGGAGGCTTCCTACAAGTTTACCTATGTATATTTCATAAACCTGTAAAGTAGAAAACGAACATGGCGACCAAGCGAATTTGAAATATTTTAATAGACTTTTCTCGTGATTTAACTCTCTGAGCGCAGTGAAATGTGGTGCAGTAAATGATTTTACAGATTGTAATGCACTACCATCTAATTTAATTCAATTGTTTACATTACCTCAAGATGGCGGCTGTGCGAAATTTTAAAATTACGTTTTTATTTCTTGTGTCGTAATCATGCGATCGAAGTGAAAGTTTGAATAATGAACCTAGACAATAATTGTCCTTGAATGGTTCATAACTCTATGGCCTATACATATAACACTCCTAAATGGCGAGCTTCCGAAATATTTAGACGGTTCTCAATATCTATGAATCTTTTACAGCAACCAAACTGATTTTTTTAATGTTCATAGTGACTATGCACATATGTTCACCTATAGGACTTTCAGTAACCTGGTGAGCACAAATCCAACATGGCGGCGACGCGATATATAAATATTTAAATGGACGTTTCTCGCGAATTAACTATCCGAGTGCCTTGAAACGTTGCACGTTAAATGCTTATACAAATGTTGATCCACTGGCATCTAATTTATTTCAATTGTTTGCATAATCACAAGATGGCTGCTGTGCGTAATTTTAAAATCTCGTTTTTACTTCTTGTGTTCTAATCATGCGATTGAAGTTTGAATACCACATGTACACAATAATCTTAATGTAATAGTACAAAAATAAAAATCCAACCTGGCGACCATCTGAAATATTTAGACGGTTCTCAATATCTACAAATCTGTTACAGCAATTATACTGAAATTTTGTATGTTGATAGAGGCAATTAACATGAGCAGGATATATGAAAATAGGCTGTATAATTCTTCACGGAACTACTTGTTATCACATACAACATACTGAAATTAATAATAAAATATAGGTCAGAACGAGTGATCAGCTGCCATCCTGTCAAATAACTGAGACGACTCAGCTTTTTTAAAATCACTTCTAGACTATAATATAACAATATAAACTTTTAATTTCAAACGGGCCACGTCGTTTCGAACAGCTTAGACGATTCTTGGTTCGATAATCGGAACTAGTGGGTCCCATGTTATGGATTATAAAGTTTGCATAATTCACACGGCCGCCATCCTGAAATGGTACGGTTGATAGAAGAATCCACCGTTATGCAAAATAATTCACCGTTTCTCTATATCTACAAATATTACAGAAATCGAACTGAAATTTTAGATGTTCACGAAATCCTTTACAATAAGTTCACCTATGGGACTTTGAATAGCCAGAAGATCATTAAACCAACGAGGTGGCAACGCGAAATTTAAATATTGAAATGTGTTTTTTTTCTCGCTACTTATTTATTTGAGCGCTGTGGAACTTGGTACGATTTATTTTATTACAAGGGGTAATATATTAACGTATAATATAATTCAATTTTTATGAGAACCTAAAAATAGCGGCTGTGCAAAATACAAGAAATCACGTTTTTAATTATCGTATCATAAACAAGCGATAGAATGGTTGGTTGCTCTAATGAACCATCATTGCAATTCCCATCTTCTGGCATATACTTCTATGCCCTATATATAAAACAATCCAACTTTGCGTCAGATGTAAAGCGTGAAGTTGCAGTCAAACTTGAGAGACATAAAGCAGAACATAACACTGATCATCTGTTACATGGTTACCAGCCACCACTTAGTAGGCTCAAATCTAGGAAGAGCTTCAGGAGAACTACTACTCCTCTCACCGGTCAGCCTGGAGCAGCCAGATTATCTCAGTGGACAGCAAGACCTGAGTGTAATGATTGGATGGCTTCTTCTGAGAACCTTCCTCCTGGTGGAAATCACGTCTGGAGAGTGTGGGAGACCTTAAATCGGCTCAGGAGTGGCGTCGGACGAACTAAGGACAACCTGTTCAAATGGGGCTTTTTGAAGGAATCTTTCACCTTGTGTGACTGCGGGAAGGAACAGACAACTAAACACTTAATTAACGGTCCTAGTTGTCCTACATCATGTTCCACACAAGAGCTTGTTGATGCTTCAGACAACGCTGTTTACTGTTGCACAATTTTGTGCTGATATTGTTTAGTTTGTCATTTAAGATTTGTGTTACAATGTATTATATTCTATCAACCTTTGGTTTGTTTCCTATGTTTCTTTTGCTGTGCTTATGCCTCGAAATAAATAAATTTCACCGGTTCACAACAGTTAGGAATGCTCTGCAGATATGTAGGGAAATCGTCATTAGTGTATTATAAATAGGAGCTTGGCTGTATTAGCTTAAATTTAACTCAAAATATGCTGCAAAATGCTAGTCGATATCTGTTCTCTGTCCTAATCGTTAGACATGTTTAAACAACACGAATATGGTCAAAATCTTTAGCACAGTAGGCTCAATACAAACCCAGAACTCGCCTAGGAAGCCTATAATATTCTACCTTGTGTGATTCTTCTAACGGACCTGTTGGATGTTGCAGTATCAATTACGTACCTTGATGAAGTCCAGCAAGTGAGGCTGGCAGAGCTGATAAGCTACCCTACAGTGGCGATGATAGGAGCCATTGTCCGTGAACAAGCTCCAGGACAAGGCACAAACTATCTCACACACAACACGTGTATAGCAACACCATTCAGCAATTATGTTAGGCTCCTTGCTCAATATATCTTCGTCAACTTGACACCCTACCCAAACAGCTACCAAGGATTTTTGTGAGAACGTAGCTTAGTGAAAAGTTATCAAGGCAAGTACAACGTAGAAGAATTTGATCTACTCAATAACGTGGACATACCTAGCTACAGAATACACCCACTTCTATGATCAAATTAAAGTGCCATTCTGTTGTTTTTTTGTATTGACAGAAAACCGAACTTGTCACGGATTTACGGTTATTTTTTCAAAGTATTTCCTACGTATGTACCTGATTAAAATGTAATTGGTATTCTGCCCGAAGGCAGGTCCGAGCCTCCGAAGAGGCTACCCCCAGCCGGAGTTTACGAGCGGTAGGGTGGTCAGGGCCTTTCCGCTCCTCCTTATGTTTGCCGACAGCGTGCAGTACCGAGAATTGGCATATCATCCAAGTTCTGACCACGCCCAATGTTGCTTAACTGCGGAGTTTTCATGGGATCAGGTGTTTCAACATGGCCATGCCGTTGGCTTCCTATGTACAAATGAAGTTATGTCTTAATTATGGAAGGAAGGGTCGAAAACAAGAACTGTAGGTGTAGACCAAGTTACAATATGTTACAAAAATATTGGAATGCAGCCGAAATAAATCAGAAACCTCTATGGACATCAAATTGGCAGGCGAAAAGCTAAAGGAAGTAGGAGAATTCTGTTACTTAGGAAGCAAAATAACCAGTGATGGACGAAGCAAAGAGGATATAAAAAGTAGGTTAGCTCAGGCAAGGGAAGCATTTCTACAGAAAAGGTATCTGTTGACATCGAATATAGATTTAGGTATTAGGAAATCATTTTTGAAGGCCTTTGTCTGGAGCGTGGCGCTCTATGGAAGTGAAACATGGACTATTGGTGCAGCAGAAAAGAGGAGAATTGAACCGTTTGAAATGTGGTGTTACAGGAGAATGATGAAGATCAGATGGGTAGATAGAGTTACAAACGAAGAGGTATTGAGACTAGTGGAAGAGGAGAGATGTTTCTGGCGACTGTTAATGTAGAGAAGAGATAGGTTGGTAGGACACATACTAAGACACCCAGGAACAGCAAGCTTAGTTATGGAAGGAAGGGTTGAGGACAAGAACTGTAGGGGTAGACCAAGGTTAGAATATGTTAAACAGATTGCCTCGGATGTAGGGTGTGGTAGCTATATAGAGTTGAAACGATTAGCTCAGGACAGGGAGGAATGGAGCGCTGCATCAAACCAGTCAAAACAATGAAGACTCAAACAACAACAACTTACTTTCCGTGTCCGGGAGACACACTAAATTCTTTCTTTCCAGAACTCTGCAGCTCTTATCCCTCGGTCTGTGGCCAACACAAGGTCTTCCTGGCTGCAGGTTTCATTATGATCTTTGCACGTGAGCAGGTGTTGTGGAGTCTGGATTTCTCCACAGGCACATCGTGGATCTTCTGCATAATCCCACTTCACAAAGTTGAAATGACACTTAGGCACTCCTGTTCTCATCCGGTTTAAGGACCTCCAGGTGGTATAAGGCAAATGACTACCACTGCTCAGTTCTTCTTTAGGAGTAAACCCCTCTGATACTATGTGTTTCCAGAGTGACACACGCCGAACGTCTGGCTTGGTATGGAGGGGTACTGTTCTCTTAATAAAACTCTTCCTGGATCTTAGGCGAGGAGTGGTCACCTTGTGGTTGAACATAGAATGTCTGGGATCTGTTTCAAGCTTTTGTCTCTCATTCTCTGCTGCCACCCTGCGTCGAATAACTGGAGGTGCAAGGCCGGCGAGAGGGTAGATCTTCTGCACTGGAGTAGGTCTCAGACATCCAGTGACAATACGTGTGGATTCGTTAAGGGCTATGTCCACTTGCTTGGTATGGGCAGTTGCTCCCCACACTGATGATCCGTACTCTCCTGCTGCGAAGCAAAGTCCCAATGCTGTTGAACGTAGAACCTGAGGGTTCGCTCCCCATGTTGAACCTATCAACTTCCACATTATGCTATTTCTTGTGCTGGTCTTGCAGTTCAATTCCCTACAATGTTTCCTGAAGCTCAGGGTACGATCAAGCTTGATTCCCAAATATCGAGGCGTTTCACAGCTTTCGAGTGTCACTCCTTCCCAGACAACATTGAACTTTCTCCGGGCCTCTTTGTTGCGAATATGAAATGCGCATACTAGTGTCTTTCCTGGGTTAGGTTTCAGGTGATTCTGGGTGTAATAATTGTATAATCTCACAAGAGAATTGGACAGTTTTCCCTACACCTCCTCAAAGCTCCTACCTTGTACAGCAATAGCGGTGTCATCCGCATAAATAAATCGCCTGGCCTCGACATCATACTACTTGGGATGTAATGTGTTGTAGCTATGTAGAGATAAAACGATTAGCTTGGAACAGGGAGACATATTGAGCTACATCAAACCAGTCAAAAGACTGAAGACTCAAAACACAACACTCACTATAAGATCATACACCAAAATGTGCCGTGTACCGTGATATGGCCAGTCTACGTCAGGTGTCTTCTGAGTAGAGGTGATAGTTGAAGCAGAGTAAAAAGAGCATGATTCAATTCTTGTGCAAGAAATGTGTGTGACAAGTTTAATCTTTGCTTGAATGTGAGCTGTGTATAGGGATGCATGCCAATTGGAATATTCGCCTTACAACCCTGACCTCTGCCGTTGTGACTATCACGTTTCTTTTTATCAATGAAATAAGTTCATGAAGAATAAGCGTTTCAGCTCGTTGAGCTGTAAGAGAGTAAATTTGGTTGGTTGGTTCCTCAGTTCAGAGGCTGAGACAACGCGATCATGTAGCCCCGTGTACTTCAGGTGTTTGTAGAATCTGTCTGATAACCGGTGTTAATTGTGATGGCTGTATTAGTGTGTGTTATCTGTTCTTAATTCAAGTAAGGACTGCAGACATTGAATTTTCAAGTAGTTACAATTTGTGCTAACAAACTCCACCGTCAACGACCAACTAGTTCTGAACTTGGTTGCTAGATGCCACCGCAGTCGGCTCCTGGCAACGAACCTAAGAATGTTAGTCAAATCTAACCTATAATTTAGCTTCACACAAGTGTAATTAATGGAAGGTTCTTTATCATGTCATAAATCTATGATATGGGACCGCCGGCTTTACTTACTCTCTGAAGGAAGGCATTCTGAGGGATTTTTAACGCTCTTAAAGAGTAAATTCATCTACTGTAGGGTCTTGTATTTAATGACTAATGTCATTGGACATAATTATGTGTTGGAGATTGAGAAGTTATCAATCAATTGTGAAGAAGTATCTCTCCAGCGTTAACAGATATTTCAAATGTGGAGATTTCCCCGCTTGTCATCTGTATGCTGCGGTGTAAGTTGCCAAATGTATATTGTAGATAACCTCGTAGTGTAGTGTCTGGCACACTTGGTTATCTCCATTGAGGTTCAGGTTCGATTCCTGGCTCTGACAAGGAATTCAATTCTGATCTGAGGGTTGAAATATAGTACACAACCCAGAATAGGTGTATTCGATTCCCTCCTCCGCCATGCTAGAAGTGGATTGCGGTACTTTCCCACTTCTGCTGCAGGAAAATGCTAAGATGATTCCCAATTTTAAGCCATGGCCGCCTCCTTTCCAATCATAGTCTCAACAACCAATACACACATTACAGAACTATAGACACAGGTTGGTTGGTTCCTCAGTTTAGGGTCTGCGACAACGCGGTCATCTAGCCCCGTGTACTTTGGGTGTGTGTAGAATCTGTCTGATAACCGGTGTTAATTGTCATGGCTGTATTAGTGTGTGTTATCTGTTTTCAATTCAAGTAAGGACTGCAGACATTGAATTTTTTCATGTAGTTCCTACTTTTGCCGCCACCTGATGCCACCGCAGTCAGCTCCTGGCGACGAACGTTGGATCTTAAGAGCGTTTGTCAAATGTGTAACCTATAATTTAGCTTCACACATGCGTAATAGTGGAAGGTTCTTTAACATGCCATAAATCTAGGACATGGGACCGCCGGCTTTACTTCCCATCCGGAGGAAAGCATACTGAGGGATTTTAAGGCTCTTAAAAATCCGACGACTTCGACCGAATATGAACCCGCGATCTTGGGCATAGAACTCAGCATGCTACCAACTACGCCATCGAAGCCGCAACTATAGACACTACAATAGAAATTTGCAGAGATTTTTTTTTACACTCACCATGGAATATGGGGCTCAGTTATCACGCTGCCCAAGCCACCAAAATGGAACAACAACAACAACAACAACGCATATTGTGTCCGTTACTTGACATGAGTGTGTCGCTAAAGCGCAGCGCCATGGGGCCAAGCTGTCAGCTGACTTGGTAGACGCGTGGGTTCGAGCCCCACCGTCGGCCATCCTTGAAATAGTTTTCCGTGGTTTTCCCAATTTCAACTCCAGGAAAATGCTGGGACGGTACCTTCTGACAGGCCACGGCCTCTTCCTTCCACATCCTTGCCCAGTTTCATTCACCATCATTCATTTCATCTCTCATTAACTCCTCTCATGAGGTCGGCGTCAGGAAGGGCATCCGACAATAAAAACCATCGCCACTAAAACTTCCATCGCATCTCATCCCCGACCCCGTTGGAAAAACGGGAATATTAAGGGGTATACATACATACACTAGACATCAGTGTGTGTTCTGTTTGAACGATTCTTATACTAAACAAGCATCGAACTAAACCTTCAGCAGTTGTTTACCTTTTACTATATTCTAGACTCGTAGCTGCTTGTTCAGCATTTTCTCATCAAGAATATGTTGCTACACTTTACGTGCAGCAGTTAAACTTAATGACACCGAACAAACAGCTTGTCTCGGGTCCGTGTTGTCTCCACGCATATTAATGGCGCCGAGACATCTCTCCGGAACTTTAACGAGGTGCACTTAATTTAATGCACCGATGAGTGTTAAGAGGACCTGCCCGAGGCAGCGAATCGTATCGCTACTCAGGGTAGAGTTTGGTGAATTTAATCATGGTTGTTCTGAGTCAGGATTGATGATGGTAATGTTCTGCAGGGTCAGTACGAAAAGAACGAAGTAATTAGTATTATTATTTGTAAATGTTTCGAACTGAAATTAGTTCATCAGCAAAATAATTTTTCTTAAATTTTCGCTTCTATTCTAAGTCAAAGCAAATTCACCTATTTTTCAGATATAATTCACAACTTCTGCCCTTACATTTCAATTCTTCATTTCCAACATTCCCCAAACTTTTCAGTTCCTCATTTCAATCTTTCCAAATTCGAAGCATTCTACATGCCCTTATTTCTTAATTATTCATTTTATTCCTTCCCAAAACAATGTCTCCCACTTGCCCCTAATTCTCAATTCTCTATTTTACTCCTTTCAAATCCAAGCCTCCTACTTGCCCCTAATTCTCAATTCTTTATTTTACTCTTTCCCAAATCAAAGCCTTCTACTTGCCCCTATTTCGCAATACTTTATTTTACTCCTTCCCAAATAAAAGCCTCCTATTTTCCTTTACTTCTCAATTCCTCATTTGCATCTTTCTTAATCAATGCCCCCTACTTTCCCTTCCTTCTCAATTCCTCCTAAATCAAATCCTCCTACTTGCCGTTACTTCTAAATTCCTCATTTTAATCTTTCATAAATCAGAGTCTCCTAATGCCCTTACTTCTCAATTCCTCCTAAATCAAATCCTCCTACTTGCCTTTACTTCTAAATTCTTAGTTTTAATCTTTCATAAATCAGAGTCTCCTACTTGCCCTTACTTCTCAATTCCTCCTAAATCAAACCTTCCTACTTGCCCTTACTTCTCAATTCCTCATTTTAATCTTTCGCAAATCAGAGCCTCCTACTTACACATACTTCTAAACTCCTCCTAAATTAATGCCTCCTACTCGCCCTTACTTCTTAATTCCTCCTAAATCAATGCCTCCCACTTGCCCTTACTTCTCAATTCCTCATTTTAATCTTTCATAAATAAAAAGTATGCTACTTGCTCTTACTTCTCCATTCCACATTTCAATCTTTCTCAAAACAGCACCTCCTTTTGGCCCACACTACACAATTCCTTGTTTTACTATTTCCCAAATCAAATCCACATGTCTGCCCTTAGGTGTCAATTATACTGTATATTTTACCATTTTCCAATTAAAAGTCTACTAAGTAAAAATGTAGACTTTCACGACCGGCGTTGAAATAAGAATCTCTTTTTCGCGGGCTTATAGGTCGTGTTCCAAGGACATTTTGTCGTCCTGACGTTTCGCTGAATACTGCGTTCAGCATGTTCACAGGTTACATAAAGCGAGGTAAAACAAGTAAACAAGTCAGGACGACAAAATGTCCTTGGAACACGACCTATAAGCCCGCGAAAAAGAGATTCCTATTTTAAAAGTCTACTATTTCATAATCTCTTAATAATTTGAGAACCTTTCCTATAATCAAGCCGGCCCCATGGTGTTGGTATAGCACGCCTGCCTCTCACCAGGAGGCCCCGTGTTCGATTCCCGGCTGCGTCAGGGATTTTGGAAACTGACGTGAGGCCCGGAACGGGTGCACTCAGCCTCATGAGGACAATTGAGTAGCTGTCTGACATTTAGGCAGCGTCCCGATCGCGAAAACCAAGATTAACCGCTGAGGGGACCCGATGCGCTGACTACGTCTCACCCAAATATCTGCATGCCAAATGGATGGGCAGCGGTCGCTTGGTAGGCCTAGGCCCTTCATGGGCTGTAGTGCCAGGGGTATTATATATTTCTATAATCATCTTGCTTGCCAGCCTTCAACTTACCAGCAAATTATTAATATTTAAACGGCTCAAGTGTTCACTCAAGAGTAATAAGAGTGCTTTGTCTTGCAAGATTTTCGTGTTTAATTCTTCAATACTCTTTAGTCTGCTACTCCGTCCTTCGTATTCAGTGTTGTTTAAATTTGAACATTCTAACTGTGGTATTGCTGATGAGGAATTAATTTCAATTTGAAACATAATAGTTTCGTTCTTCTTGTACTAATTAGGCAGTACAAATCCTTTAAATACTTTCCACAATGAGTATAATACAACTATTTTTAGCCTATTTTCATTTTATGAAAAAAAAATAGGCTTATGAGATCACCTTTTGTCCGTGTGTCTGTGTGAGCGTGTGTGTGTGATGGTGTGTGTGTGTGTGTCCCCTAATAAATTCTAAACGGCTGGAGCGATTTCAATGCAACTCGGTAAGATCATAGCACCATTCTGGCCGACCCCGACCGTGCCCTTTAAATTTTATTGTGTCTCACCAATCCAACATGGCGGCTGTGCGAAATATTTCACCAGCATTCAGTATCTCCGAAACTATTACCGATATCACCCTGAAATTTTGTACGGTGATAAAGGGAACTACTAGAAGTTCACTTATGAGTTTGTTGAAAACCTGGTAACTACAAAACCAACATGGCAGCCAAGCGAAGTTGAGACTTTTAAGTAGACATTTCTCGCGATTTAACCGACCAAACGTAATGGAATATGATAGCGCAAATGTTTATACACATTGTAATGCACTGGCCTCTAATTTAGTTCAATTGTTTATATAACCTCAAAATGGCGGCTGTGCGAAATATTTCACTGGCATTCAATATCTCCGAAACTATTACAGATATCACCCTGAAAGTTTTTACGGTGATACAGGGCACTGCTACAAGTTTATCTATGAGGTGCCTAGAATCAAAACCCGCCAAATCCATTCCTTCACTTTTTCGGCAAAGTGGCAAAAACTGTCACAAACGAACCAATACCCAAAACGAAATACTTTTTTCACTAAAAAATGAATGAATTATTTTTAAAAACAGTGACGAAGTACGAAGCTGATCCCCGATATAGTTAAAAATGTATGTAGAAAAAAATAAAGCAATAATTCGGATTTGTCGGGGTTTGTTACTAAGATTTGGATTTGGCAGGTTTTGATACCAAAGAGCCCTAATACATTTGAAGTTGCGAAGAGATTGTAGAAACTGCGTAAGCTTTATTCAGAAATTAATATTTGAATGAAAGTTAACTAAATATAGGTTATAAAATTAAAGAAATCGTATAATTTTTGTGTTTTGTTGTTGTTGTTATTGTTGTTTTAAGGGGCGGTTGTGTTTTATTAGAATAAACAAAAAAATAATAAAACTCATATTACCCATTCGAGATTTGATTGCCGCTGAGTGTGGCTGTACCAGCGTTTATTGGCCTACTTTCGATTTTTGCAAAAAAATAAAGTAGACTTATGAGATCAACACAGGGCGAAAAAAGTGTGTCTGTCTGTGTGTGTGTATGTGTGTGTGTGAGTCTGTGTGTGTGTGTGTCTGTGTGTCTGTGTGTGTGTGAGTGTGTGTACTCTGAATGTCTGTCCCCCCCTATCAATTCGAACACGGTGAATGCGAATTGAACGAAATTTGGTACAAAGGTAGCACTAGCAAAGGACACCTCAGTGTCATGTTTTATATCGCCGCCATCTTGACGGAAACGTAATGGCGGCCACACAAATGTTCAAAGCTTAAATCAAATTACGATTAACCTAATCATCCGATCTCTACCAAATTTTGCAACTACATACCTTTATGGAGGGAGCATCCTTTGACCAATCTAATAGGTTATTAGCCTAATAGTTTGCGGGTGGCGGCCATCTTTATGTCAAAATTGATTCCCCCTATTAATTCGAACACGGTGGAACCGAATGGAACGAAATTTGGTACAGAGGTAGCACTAGCAAAGGGCACCTCAGTGTCATGTTTTATATCGCCACCATCTTGACTGAAACGTAATGGCGGCCACACGAATGTTCAAACCTTAAATCAAATTACTATTAACCTAATCATCCGATCTCTACCAAATTTTGCAACTACATACCTTTATGGAGGGAGCATCCTTTGACCAATCTAATAGGTCATTCGCCTAATAGTTTGCGGATGGCGGCCATCTTTGTGTCAAAATAGATTCTCCCTATTAATTCAAACACGGTGAAACCGAATGGAACGAAATTTGGTACAGAGATAGCACTAACAAAGGGCATCTCAGTGTCATGATTTATATCGCCGCCATATTGATAGAAACGCAATGGCGGCCACACAAATGTTCAAAGCTTAAATCAAATTACGATTAGCCTAATCATCCGATCTCTAGCAAATTTAGCAACAACATACCTTTATGGAGGAAGCATCCTTTGACCAAACTAATAGGTCATCAGCCTAATATTTTGCGGATGGCGGCCATCTTTGTGTGAAAATCGATTCCCCTTATCAATTCGAACACGGTGAAACCGAATGGAACGAAATTTGGTACAGAGGTAGCACTAGCAAAGGGCACCTCTGTGTCATGTTTTATATCACCGCTATCTTGACGGAAACGTAATCGCGGCCACCCAAATGTTAAAAGCTAAAATGTAATTACGACCAACCTAATAATCTAGTCTCTACCAAATTTTGCAACACCATATCTTTATGTGGGAAACATATTCAGACCAAACTGCAAGAACATCAGCCCAATAGTTTGCAGATGGTGGCCAAGTATGTGTGCAAATCGATTCCCCCTATCAATTCAAACACGGTGAAACCGAATTGAACGAAATTTGGTACAGAGGTAGCACTAGCAAAGGGCACCTCATATTCATGTTTAATATCCCTATAGCACGTTGTATTTCAACAAGCTACTACAACCAACATTCGATCATACTCCTTGAAAAGGACAAAGAGTTATAACAATACCCATGCATTTAGGAGAAAGTAGGCTATATGTTCTTTACTGAACATCTTGTTTTTATTGTAGCATGAGCTCTGCGGGGCGAGGCGGAGGACACAGCGATTACAGAGTGCAATCTGCACATAGGTCACGCTGCATTGCGTCAGATAAGCGTCACAGGAGCTCATGTCTCCATGGACAGTTAAATCCAAAACTGGAGCTGAGTCATATCCTACACGCGCAACTGTACCTGTCAACGAAGCAAAATGACGTGTAAGACAATTACATAAAGAGTAGTTCCCATCTCCACCGCCGGCAATCAATTCCTGAAAGGGTAATAATACTGTACAGTAAATAACCCCTGGCACTACAGCCCGTGAAGGGCCTAATCCCCAGCCATTTGGCCTGCAGATATTGGGGTGCCGCATGACCAGCGCATCGGGTCCCCTCGGCCGTTAATCTTGGTTTTCGTGATTGGGGCGCTGCCTCACTGTCAGTTACTCAAGTGTCCTCACGAGACTGAGTGCACTCCGTTCCAGCCCTCACGTCAGTTTCTAAAATCCCTGACGGAGCCGGGAATCGAACGCCGGGCCTCCGGGTGAGAGGCAGGCGCGCTACCCCAACACCACGGGGCCGGCAATACTGTAGCCTACAGTACTGAACAATAATAAGGAAAAGCGTCAAATTAAATTAATATTCAATTACTATGGTCCAGGCCTTTAGAGACAAAACTATCGTCATTCAACTATTAAATCACATTCTTTACTGGAAGTTATAGCAACACAATTTCTGTTTCTACCTCATCCTCAATAGTAGTTTCTCAATCATCATCATTCTCTTCGTGTTCGCCACGACTTTGTAGAATGCAATAAAACTGCAGCTCTACATTTTCCCTCCATCTTTCTCCAGAATGCTTCGAAAGCAGTCTCGAAACATCTTTCACTTCTTGTGCCTGAAGGACAATCCCTCTGTTTATGGCTTCTGGCTTTACGTGAGTCTTATCAAAATCAGTTTTCATGACACGTTTGTGTTCGCAAATGTCAGTTCTGTGGAAAACATCACCCAGACCAGAATGTTATTGTTCTTCTCGTTCTTTGTCAAAATTATCCAAAACAAATTATTATCAGAAAGTACATCAACATAAACCATTCTAATCACGACAGGCAGGGGTACATTCTCCGACTAATGCACGTAGGTAAAGAGTACACACTTCGCAAAGCATCATGGAAGGTAAGATGGCGGATCTGGGTGCTCCTATTGGCTGATGTGGATGTGGCGGGTTTTGTGACCAAAAATGGCGAAACTGTCGTTAGACTTGGCGGATATTGCAACTAAGTCTCAACTATGACTTCGTTTTACAGTAGGATGTAGCGGGTTTTGTAACAAAATAATAGTTTTAATGAATTCAGCGCAGCAAAAGCTATATGAAACAATGCTTATCTCAATTTTCATAAAATATGGATTTGGCGGGTTTTGATTCTAGGCGCCTCCTATGTAACGTAAAGTGCAAAACGAATATGGCGGCCAAGCGAAGTTGAACTATTTTAATAGACTTTTCTCGTGATTTAACCATCTGAGTGCAGTGAAATGTGGTACAGTAAATGATTATACTTATTGTAATGCACTGGCATCTAATTTAGTTCAATTGTTTACATAACCTCAAGATGGCGGCTATGCGAAATTTAAAAATTAAGTTTTTATTTCTTGTGTCGTGATCATGCGAACGAAGTGAAAGTTTGAATAATGAAGCTATGCAATAATTTTCCTTTAAAGGTAGGCCTACATAACTCTATGGCCTATTCATATAACAATCCAAAATGGCGAGCATCCGAAATATTTTGACGGTTCTCAATATCTACGAATCTTTTACAGCAATCCAACTTTTTTTTATGTTCATAGAGGCTATGAACATAAGTTCACCTATATGACTTTCAGTAACCTGGTGAGCACAAATCCAACATGGCGGCAACGCGAAGTATAAGTATTTAAATTGACGTTTCTCGCAATTTAACCACACTAGTGCAGTGAAACTTTGCACGTTAAATGCTTATACAAATGTTAATCCACTGGGATCTAATTTATTTCAATTGTTTTCATAACCACAAGATGTCAGCTGTGCGAAATTGTAAAATCTAGTTTTGACTTATTGTGTCCTAATCATGCGATTGAAGTTTGAATACCACACGTGTACATTAATCTTCATGTAATAGTACTTAAATGAAAAGCCAACATGGCGACCATCTGAATTATTTAGACGGTTCTCAATATCTATGAATCTATTACAACAATCCAACTGAAATGTTGTATGTTGATAGAGGTAATTAACATGAGTAGGATATATGAAAATAAGCTGTATAGTTCTTCATGGAACTGCTTGTTTAAAAGTCATTTTCTAAAGAATTTATAGATATTTACGAAATTAGAGTGCAATTCGTCACTGATAATGTGTATTCTCCTTCATTTGAATGCTCATTTGTCACTATCGGTCACTTGTGAGCACCGCAAGAGGGATTTATACGATTGAAATAATATATACTAGCGGACCCGTGCGAGAAATCTCACATGTTCATAAACCACACTTTCCCCAATAGGTTTATAATGAGACACTTAAGGAGAAAGGTTATGTTTAACTATCAACCAAATGATTATAGAACACTATTTATATTTCAGGATGAAGGAGAGACCTCAGAATGTTAATATGAAATGAAACAGGCATCACAGCGGCCCGTAGACAGCAATTACGGAGCGTATTTACCTACAGCAACGGTGTTTGCAAATCGCACACTTCGTCCAATTTTTTTAAAGTCATTTTCTAAAGAAATTATAGATATTTACGAAATTAGAGTGCAATTCGTCACTGGTAATGTGTATTCTCCTTTATTTGAATGCTCATTTGTCACGATCGGTTGCCTGTGAGCCCCGTATGAGGGATCTATACTGCTGAAATAATATTTGATGATGATGATGATGATGATGGCGCTTCTCGTATGGTAAACATGCGGAACGTTTTGTAGGTATACAACAATATGGAAAATTTAGTGAATTCATAGTATTTCTCTTTGCGCAGTAACATCCAGGGATTTTTTAAAATGTCAACCATAAACCAAGTGTGCCACTCAACTGGACCTTCAATAAGTATACGAGTATATCGACTTATCTCTATGTTGATCAATTCGCAGTGTGACACGTTATGATTTCATTTTGCTGGCGTGCAGGTTGGTGTTCAACGAGTTGCTGAAGAGCTCCAGTTGTTAACGCCTCTATCTAAAATCCTACCACTTACTGCTCGGTGTAGAAACAAATGGAGAACTCGTGCATGTTTATTTCCCTTAAATGTCGCAATTAGTGCTGGACAGTCATAACAGAATGCCATTGTGTGGGCCAGAGTGAGTTTTAATGGATAACATCAAGTGTGTATCGATGAGGTTATAACGGTTTGAGAGACTATCGACCCCGATCAGTTCTCAAATTAATATGGTACGTTGTTATATACGTCCTGCACAGTTATGTAAAGTAACTAACAGTCACGTGGCGCCACAAATGATTAAGGGCTCTTGCCAAACACGCATCCATCGATATAGATAGAACTCAAAAGCCTCTAACTACACTGTAGAAAATGCGCTTTGCAAATGTATTTGTGAGAATAAACTTTTACTAGCAAAATTAGGTCGATATCTCATATCTATGAGCATTAGGACGGATTTTTAGCTTATTTTCATCATACGCACCTCATCCGCGCGCGAGTATGTACGTCCCTAATAAAATCTAAACGACAGGAGCGATATCAGTGAAGCTCGGAAAGAACATACTAATATCTTGTCCGTGTCTATTAAACATTAATGCGTTTAACTAATCCAACATGTCGGCTGCGCGAAAGATTTCAATGACATTCCTTATTTCCCAAACTGTTTCTTATATCACCCTGAAATTTTGTACGATTATAGAAATACTCAGATAAGTCAACATATGTGACGTTCAAAAACCTGTTAAGTAAACAATTAGTGACCAAGCAATGACAAAATACTTAAATGGAATTTTCTCGTGGTTTTATAATCCGAGTGCAGTTAAACTTGGTACAGTAAATACTTATACAAGATTTAATCTAACTAGCAGACCCGGCCAGAACTCTCACATAATGGGTTGTGTGTGCCCCGCGTGTACAGACTACCCGCCTGGCTGTAGTGCTATGCGGGGCTTGAAGCGACACAGTTCTGGCAGGGACTAGTGTCTTGTTTATTTGTTTTAAAGCACTTTATAAGCAAATACAACCTATAGCCTATTTCCATTGACTTTTCAAGAAATGCATTTTTTTCTGTATTATTGAGACGATTTGGAAGACTTTGGTACAAATCACACATTCTAACTCCCTCTGGTTTAGGAGCTTGAGTTTTGTGAAACATACACCTTAGCGTATTATATAATAAGATGGCTTCTAATTTAATTCAGTTGTTTTTATAAATTCAAGATGGTGGCTGTGTAAAAATTTAAATTAAGTTATTATTTTCGGTGTATTAATCCTGCGATCGAAGTTAACGCTTGTATATTAAATCACCGAAATTATCTTTATCATCATATACAGTAGTCTATATATTAGTCTGCGAATAGAACAATCCAATATGGCAATCATCCGATATTATTGAACTGTTCTCAGTATCTACGAATCTATTATAGCAAACAACGTGAAAGATTGTATGTACATTGAGGCCATTCAAATACGTTTAACAACATTTCTGATACAAGCAAATGATGCGGACTAGATATCAATATAAATAAAACAAAATGTATGATAATTAGCAAGACGTACATAAGTGGAGTGAATTTCTACATTAATGTTAATAGCAATATGCCTATCTAGGTATCAACCCTTGGCACTATACAGCCTTTGAAGGGCCTAGGCCGACCAGGCGACCGCTGCCCTGCCATTTGGCCTGCAGATATTGGGGTGACGCGTGATCAGCGCATCGGGTCCCCTCGGCAGTTAATCTTGGTTTTCGTGACCGGAGCGCTGCCTCACTGTCAGACAGCTACTCAATTGTCTGAGTGCACCCCGCTCCAACCCTCACGTCAGTTTTAAAATCCCTGACGGAGCCGGGAATCGAACCCGGGGCCTCCGGGTGATAGGCAGGCGCGCTACCCCAACACCACGAAGCCGACATATGGGTAATATCATTATCTAATCATGGGACAGTTCTCAAGAGATAAAATGTTACATTGGTAAGGAGAAGAGTGTTTTCAACTCAATGAGCTCAATTTTCAAAAGCCACGATCTTACCATGAACACCAAACTACGGCTCCTCAGGTGCTTTGTGTTCTCAGTTCTCTTGAATGGTGTAGAAACATGGACCCTTACAAAGGCTACCTCTGTTAAATTCGAAGCCTTTGAACTATGGCTTTACAGAAGAATACTGAGAATATCATGAATTCATAAAGTTTCAAATCAGGAAGTTCTACGCCGAGTTGAAAAATGACCAGAACTGATCAACATCATTAAGTGTCGTAAACTACAGTACCTTGGTCATATTATTAGGAATCAAAAGAGGCATGAGCTGCTTCTACTTATACTACAAGGAAAAATAGAAGGAAAGAAATCGCCCGGCAGAAGGAGAATTTCCTGGCTCTACAACCTTAGAGCTTGGTTCAACAAAAGCTATGAAGAATAGTTCCGAATTGCCACAGATAAAGCCAGAATAGCCAGCGTTCGAAACGGACAGGCACGCTAAGAAGAATAAAAAGAAGAAGAACTGTTAGACTTTCCAAAAGCTGATGAGCATGAAAGCAACATGGCGACCACGCGATATTTGAATATTTAAATAGGTATTTCTTGCGACTTAATCATCCGAGTGCTGTGAAACTTGCAATGGTATATCTTTATGCAAGGCTGAATATCTTGACGTCTAATTTAATTCAATTTTTATGAGAACTTTATGATAGCCGGTGTACAAAATTTCAAAATCACGTTTTTATTTCTGGTGTAATAGGCGATGGAAACGTAGATTGGTTTAAGAAATCGCCATTCAAATATTCATTATTTGGCGTGTAATTTTGTATGTTACAGATCTAATCAACCCAACATGGCTTCAATGAGATATATTTTACCAATTCACAGTATCACGGAAACCATTTAAGCGATTAAACTGATTTTTTGTATGGTGTTAGAAGTATGGTGTAAATACACATAAACTTATCTGGCTGTCAAAATCCGGATTAACTCAAAAAGAACATGGTGGTCGAGTGATTGTCAAATATTTCAAAAGACTTCTACGGTGATCTAATCTTCCAAGAGAAATGAAACTTACCACAGCGTATATTTGAACTTAGAGACAATATCCAATGGCATTAAATTCTGTAGCTTACTTTTTGTAAGTCATAGAAACCGTGCTTTTGACTTTTCTTAGAATGATCTTCCATTATTTGGAACAGTAGGTTGGTATCTCTCGAGAGGAGTCCTAATCACCGATATTGTAAGTTATACTAGGTGATTCCCTATAAGTGCCTCGCATACAATAATGCTGTATGGGATGTGTAATAACTGATTTCCACAGAGGTCACACTGCATGGTGGCAGATTACACCAGAATACGAAGGGATAACCACCGGACGGCCACTCGTTACATGTTCCTCTGTGCTACCCGTCTAATGCGCCCCATTGCGTTATGAAACCTCGCATTTGAGAGCGTAATAAGAACACGACAGTTTATGGCAACATATTGACAATGACTAGTGTATTCAGCGACAACAAGTACATGGACATCATACTAATCTATGGAGAAGCTGGTCATAATGCCGTCGAAGATCTAGGTTCCATAACGACATGGGGCGCATTAGACGAGAGCACTGAGGAACATGTAACGAGCGCCCGTCTGGTTGTTATCTCTTGGCATTGTGATGTTACTTTCTTGCATTCAAGGATCTTCTTCTTCTTTCCTAGCGTTTATCCCAGTACGGGGTCCGCTGCTCTACCACATCTTCTCCAAATTTTCCTGTCGTTGACATCTGCAGGTTGTAAGTCAAGATCGTGCATATCTCTCTTAATGTTGTCGATCCAACGCTTCGCAGGTCATCCGCGAGGTCGCAGTCCACCTGGGTCCAGTTTGAGAGCTATTTTGGCGACAGAGTCGTCCGGCATTCTCATAACATCTCCATCGTGTGCAAAGCCTGTTCATGTTTTCTTGTCTTCGGACGGGATTCTGCCCCATAAATTGCAGCCGGGCGTACAACTGTCTTATAAACTTTAGCCTTTACGTATTCAGGCATATTTTTTGGTCGCAGTGGACACCAGTGATCCGTTTTCATTTGAGCCAGGTCCGCCTCCGAGGCTAATTGGTTAGCGCGCTAGGCTTTGGTCCGAAGTGCCCCGGGTTCGGTTCCCGGCTGAGCAATTTTAATCTCCTGGGTATAATTCCCGTGGCTCGGGAACTGGGTGTATGTGACGTCTTCATCATTACTTCATCCTCATTACGACGCGCAGGTCGCCCACGGGCGTCAACTAGAAAGACCTGCATTCGGCCTCTCTGGAGGCCACACGATCATTTAAAGTGACATCACCATTTGACGTGATAACCGACCCTAGATATTTAAAGTTATTTGTCTTGGGCAGATCTTGATCGCTAATTTGGACAGTGCCATCGGTTTGCGGGCCATATTCAAGATATTCTGTCCTCTGGATGTTGAGGCGCAGTCCATAGGCAGCCAGCCCTTCCATCCATATTTGCGTTTGATGCTGGATACCCCTTAGGAATTCAGTTACTAGACCTCCCGTTCGTCATTCGTACATGCGGGACACCTGAAAGTATATTGCAAGGGGGCAAATGAGCCACTTGCTACATCCATGGTGGTGTATAATGTATAAGGTGTTGGTGGGGATCAAAGGCTGTTTAGTACATCAAATGGAGAATCCTTTTAATTGGTGGGAGGGTTTTTAATCCCTAGGTATAAAACACCAGTTGGATATAAATGAAAAAAAGCTATTTAGATTTTTCGGAACTACTGTAGTTGCTTCCATTTATCATCAGAATGGAAGTGAAAACATCCAGCAGCCGACATGGAGGTAGGTAATGTTAGAGAGTTTCGGTAACTAATTGGTTGTGCCAGCAGACAGACTGAAAGGACCTATTGGGGGTGACGTGAGCGGATTACTGCAGCAGCGAAAGAGGATTCTGTAACTCGCCCTCGGTCAGGGAATGAGGAAACTAACTCAGTGTTTCAACGGATACAGTGGGGCATACTTTCAATCTGTAAGGCAGTACGAAGTGCCACCCACAGACGTTCCTGGTGGGGAGATACTATCGTCCAAGGAAGAATGTTCTCTCTGTACTTCGAACTTGGTCTTTCTTTTCTTTCGGCTGTCAGTCTGAATATCAGTTACCGTTTACTGCCAACGGGAGTTCCCCAACTTTACACTACACTCTCTCACTCATCTTCTGAGATTTTTTGGTCATTTCCTGTTCTCGAGCTAACAATTATTTCCACCAATTATGTTTGAAAGTCCATGTGTTTAGCATAATAATATTGACGATGATGATGATGATAATTGTTGTTTTAAGGGGCCTCACATCTAGGTTATCGGCCCCTAATAGTTTGGGTGATCGTGAAGATGATAATGAAATTTAAACTATAACTAAAACTAACTACTAACTTATATACTAGAAGAGGAAATGAAAAAAATGAGAATAAAACATATAAATGACAGGAGGAAGAGAAATGCCCTGAACCCTCGAATAATGCAGATTGAGGGACTTGGAAGGAAGGAGAGCCATGAAAGGCAGATAGGAAAGTGAAAGAGGAGAGGGTCCATCCCAGAGGTAATGGATAAAAGGGGGGAAACCAGACCCAGCTCAGGAATCCCTCGGGATCGCCAACTCCCGAACTCACCAGCCGTGAGCCCCTGAGGGTGTAGCAATATCCAGGGTGCACCAGAAGAGGTGGGGCTACATACACCCGGCCTACTTGGGGGCCTTAGCAGAAGGCAGGAGATAACATGAAAAGAAAAAGAATGCTGACCCCTCGCAGAAGGAGGATATCAGAAAAGATGAGACAAGAAGCCAATTAAGGCGGGAAAAGAAGAGACTCCCTAGGCCTCGGATTCCCTAATACAGTTGGGGTTGGAAGAGAACAAGAGTTGACCATGTGAGATCGACAGGAAAGCAGACGGAGAGGAGCTCGCCGCAAGTAAGTGGAAGCAATGCCGGACTCAGCTGGGGCCCCGTGGTTGCCAACTCACGTCCCACTAGATGTGAGCCCCTGGGGGCATAATAATACCTATTATTAGCCCATTAGTCTATATTTCACATTTATTAAAAATGATGATGACGTTATGACATCAATCTGGGGTGATGTGTGTCTGTCTGTCTGTCCCCTTGTACAACTCCTAAATGGCTGGTGCTATAGAAACCAATTTTAAAGTAGCCTTTGTGAATTTATTTATTTAGCGTATGGTTTTAGTGCCGGGAGTGGCTGAGGACATGTTTGGCTCGCCAGAGGCAGTAGCGTCTTCAAGTGGACACCCATGGGGTGAGCTACAAGTTCTGTTCAATTTCAAGTAGTTCCAACTTTCGTTACCAGGTATCACTGACACTTAGTGGTGAACGTTAGAAATTTGATAGAGTGTTTCAGTGAAATCTAACCTAGAAATTTTGCTTCACACAAGTTTGGTTAGTGGAAGGATCTTTTGCATGCCATAAATCTATGACATGGGACTACCGGCATTACTTTCCCAGTGGAGGACGGCATACTGAAGGATTTTAACGCTCTTAAAAAATCCGACGTCTTCGGCCGGGTTAGAACTTGCAATCTTGGGCACAGCAGTTCAGCATGCCACCTACTATTCCACTGAAACCTATGTGAATATCTATACCATAATAGACATGGAATTTAGATTTCTACTCTCGACAACCGTATATAGCAAATCTCAATTCCCTGTATTAGTGTTTACAAGTTCACCTCATTCCATCACAACTTCTGTCTAAAAGCAATATTTTCTAATGTTTGTAAAATTTTATTTATGTATTTGGAATTTGAATTTTAATCAAATTATTTGTAAGGACAGGCTATCCATTTTTTTTTTTTTAGTTCCGTTTGGGCCGGCTGTGGACCACGTGGTTCTTATCTCTGGCAGCTTTCCTCCTAGCCCAGTATTCCTTCATTCTGGCACTGTGAATGTCCTTCCGCTCCTGAGTCCATTTCACACCTACTCCTGGACGCACTGCTTTTGCTGTTAGTGACTGGAGAGAGTCTGATGTTCTGACTAAAGTCCTGTATTTATTCCTGTCATAGATGTTACTGGGGTCAATATCCAATTGTTCAAGGTCTTTTCTGACTAGTTTCGACCACTTGGCGTTAGTTGCTTTCCCTCTAGAGACAGTGTTGAAAATTCTGAAGGTGAGCCTCTGATTATCCATTCTCACAATATGACCATAGAATATCAGCCTCCTCTTCCTCATAGCTGTTGTAATGCTCTCCACTTGTTCATAGAGTTCATTGTTGTGCCTTATTCTATACTTGCCTTCCTCTTTAATAGGGCCCATGATTTTTCGTAGAATCTTCCGGTCCTTCAGCTCCAATTTCCAGAGTTGTCCTTTTCTGACCATATTTAGGCATTCTGAGGCATATAGTACTGATGGTCTCACTACAGTACTATAGTGTCTGAGTTTGAAATTCATTGAGAGGTATTTGGATTTGTACATATTCTTGCATAGGTGGTAGGCTCTCTCCAGTTTGATGCATCTGTCATTCATGGCCAGGTCTTCATTGATGTTTGGGGTTATCCATTCTCCTAGGTATTTGAAGGAGTTAGTCCTTTGTACTACTTTGTCCCCCAGTGGGATTGACTCGGGCGCATCTCTGATGTTGCTGATAAACTGTGTTTTGTTGATGGCGATCTTTAAGCCTACTTTAACTGCTATATAGTTCAGAGAGGATAGTTGATGGTTAGCTTCCTCCACACTGGACGCTAGGAGTGCAAGGTCGTCTGCAAAGGCTAAACAGGGGACTGTTAACTTGTCTTTCTTGTAGCCTATTCTTAATCCAGAATCATCCTTCAGAGTTTTCGTCCACTCACGAATTACTTTTTCTAGTAGGCAATTGAAGAGGATCGGAGACAAGCCATCCCCTTGTCTAACACCAGTTCTGACCTCAAAGCTCTTGGACAGTTCCCCTCTGAATTTGACTTTGACTGTGGTGTTAGTGAGAGTCGCTTTCACTAGATTCAGGGTCTTTTTATCTAGCCCCAATTCAGCCAGTGTCTCAAAGAGTGACTCTCTATCTACTGAGTCGTAGGCCTTTTGGAAGTCAACGAAAATTGCAACTTAAGGTGAGGCACTTAGATTTTTGTACGTGAGAATGGTTTTGAGATTCAGAATCTGTTCGGTGCATGACCTTGACTTTCGAAACCCAGCTTGGTACTCTCCAATGCAGGAATTCAGTTGAACCTCTACTCTTGTGAGCAATACTTTGGAGAGTATCTTGTATGTCACTGATACCAGGGAAATCCCTCTGTAGTTGTTGAGATCTGATTTGTCACCTTTTTATGTAGTGGGTGAATGATAGCTGAGGTCCAGTCACTAGGTAATTGTTCTGTCAACCAGACGTTAGATATGATGTCATGGATACCCTGTATCGACTCCTCGTCAGCATACTTCCAGAGCTCTGCAATGATCCCATCTTCGCCTGCTGCTTTATTGGACTTTAATTCGGAAATGACTTTCTGGATCTCTTCCTTTGTTGGAGGGAAAGAGTGTGGCTTAGCAACGTTCTTGGGTTCAAAAGGTAGCTTTTCCATGGGTTCCTCGGAGTTATGAAGGTCGCTGAAGTACTCTGCTAAGGCTGTGGTGCACTCCTCATTGTTCAGTTTCAGATCTCCGTCAGCTCCCCGAAGGTGAAGTGTAGGAGCTGAATAGGGTGTTATTTGTGATTTAAAAGCCTGGTAGAAGTCTCTAGTGTTGTTCCGCTGGAAATCCCTCTCTGCCTGGTCAATGATATCCTTATTATGCTGCCTCTTGCTTGTTCTGATAATTTTGGCAGTAGTTTTCCGAATTTCTAAGAAATTATCATGATTGTCCACACTTTTATTACGGTTCCATTTCAGCCATGCTTGTTTTCTCTCTTCTATTGCCTTGTCACATGTAGCTGTCCACCACGGATGTTTATTCTTTCTGACTGCCGGGATAGTTATTGTCGCCGCATCTACTAGTGCCTTCTGTAGTTGGGGCCAGTCCTTCTTTTCCTTGTTCTTAGCTAGGGTCTTGGTGAAGTCATCACTGTCTCTCAGTTTAGATGGATTGAACCTTGGAATTCGCGACTTAATGCAATGGATTCCTCTGCTTGTTTTAAGAGGGATGAAATTGGTTTTGATCAAAGAAAGATAATGATCCGAGTCAATGTTCGCACTTCTCAATACTTTGACATTTAATATGTCCTGGTTGTTCCTTCTACTAATGGCTACATGATCTAGTTGGAATTCCCCAAGCATGGGATTAGGACATCTCCACGTCATAGCTTTTCTAGGAAGGCGTTTGAAAGCTGTAGATTTGAGGACTAAGTTGTAATTTCTGCACAGGTCAATCAGCCTTTCTCCATTCCTGTTGGTCCTCTTGTGTGCTGGATATTCTCCAACTATGGCCTGAAATTTCCGTTCTCTACCAATCTGAGCATTAAAGTCCCCCATTAAAATAGTTACATGGTGCTTTGGAATCCGGTCCATTGTCTCTTCGAGTACCCTCCAGAAGTTTTCCACACTCTCAATATCTTTCCTATTGGTGTCATTAGTAGGTGCATGAAAATTAACAATTGTGTATGCTTTGTTGAGAGTTCTGAAGGCTATAGTGGACGTTCTGCCATTTGGAGATGAAAAGGAGATGATGGAGTTGATAATTTTGTTGTTGACTATGAAGCCTGTACCCAAGTGAGGCACATTCTTCATCACTCTTTCACCTGGCTACCCTTTGTAGATCCTGTATCCCTGTGATTCGATTGGCTCGTCATCCAAGAATCTGGTCTCTTGTAGGGCAGTTATCAGGATATTGTGGTCATTTAAAACATCTAATGTATGTTTTAGTTTTCCTGTCTCAAGGAGGGAGTTGATGTTGATGGTTGCCAAATATTAAAAACGTTTCTTAGTTTCACATGAAAGTGCAAGCTCCCCAGACTCCGAAGGCTTGCTTGCCCCACCAAAGGCAGGGGTGGATTTTCTAAATGTTGTACCACCTGGGGTAGTTTTACCGTTATTCGTTTTCTTCATTTTTTATTATTATTTTATTTATGCTAACGCTATTAATGCTGAATGCTGAAGATGACATCATTTTATATCGAAACAGGTTCGTTTAATTACCGGTGCTAATAATCTACATATTTTAGTAATTTTATTACCGACAGTAGCGGCTACGCAGGCTAAAGCGCAGCGTTAGGTTATGGGGCCAAGCTCTCTGCTGACTCGGTAGACGCGTAGGTTCGAGCCCCACCGTCGGCTGTCCCTGAAATGGTTTTCCGTGGTTTCCCCATTTTCAACACCAGGCAAATGCTGGGAGAGTACCTTCTGACAGGCCACGGCCGCTTCCTTCAACATCCTTGCCCAGTTTCATTCATCTTCATCCATTCCATCTCTCATCCCGATGCGCAGGTCGCCCACGGGCGTCGGCTAGAAAGACCTGCACACGGCCTCTCAGGAGGCTACACGACAAAATAAAATGTAATTTTATTTATTTATTTTCCATGTCCGAATCAAATTAGATTTTGCCTGTAAGTAGCAACAGTTATAGCATTAGCATTTGCAGCCAAAAGATCGTGTTTTGAACATATGTCCTCCATCAAGGGGCAGATCAGCAGGTGTTCTGGATCTTGTAACATGCTGCAGTCACAGAACTCATCATTGTTAACGAGCATGTTCCATTTCTTGAGACTGTTCTTGCAGCGTGAAACCCCCGTCCTCAGCCTGTTCAATGATTTCCAAATTCCATATGGCAAGTTGTGACCAGGTGCCACTTTTTCTGATAGAGGAATAGTTGGGTCTGTGATCTCTGTCTTCCATATCTTCACACGGGCAGCTTCTTGTGAGCCTTCGAGGGCTGTTACTCCCCTCAAGAAGCCGTTTCTGGACTTAAGTCTCTGTCGGGCTGGTTGTTGACCGAAAAGTGGATGCCTTGAATCGGTTTCTTGCCGTTTCTTCTCAGATGCTGCAGCTACCACTCTCCGGACATGAGGTGGAGAAATTCCAATAAGAGGGTAGATCTTCTGAAGTGGTGTTGGTCTAAGACACCCAGATACAATCCTGGAAGTCTCATTCAGAGCTATATCCACCTCCTTGGAATGAGGAGAAGAAATCTGCATATTCAGTCCAAGTTCTGAGAGTGGTGGGGTGAGCACGCCATGTCCTTCCTTAGTATGTTATTTCGTGCAGATACTTTACTTTTGATTTAGTAATGACAAGGCAGATTATATATCATAAATATCCATACTAGAAAATCATTCCCTGATCTAGTGTGTGCAGCTATATCAGAGGTTTGCTATGGTATTCCTGCATATTGTCTCGTGCATGGACACCAACTCCCATGGCAGCATTGTATCTCACAGCTGATAGGATCGCTGATACGTGCCCTTTAAGGGAAGAGCAGACTTTAAGAGTGTGGCACGGTTTCAGCTCAGCACTTGGGCGCCATTGTCTACAGCACTCCGTAACGCCGCACCTTCACTGAAGTAGCTATAAGTCCGTGAACGAAACAAGGTCGTCAAATATACTTTGAACTATTCCGATAGGTATCAGACTATTCCGGCAATTGTCAACATATTTCATTCTATATTCATCAGTAGGTCGACACATGTAGAGAACATATTATATTCTACCTAAAATAGAAGGGAGGAGTCCACTTCGTTGCGTAGTGGCTAGCATTCCTGGCTGTCACCGCAGAGACCTGGCGTAGTTGGTAGCATGCTGAACTGCTGTGCCCAAGATAGCGGGTTCAAACCCGGCCGAAGTCGTCGTATTTTTAAGAACGTCAAAAATCCTTTAGTATGCCTTCCTTTGGATGGGAAGTAAAGCCGGCGGTCCCATCTCATCGATTTATTTCATGTAAAAGATCCTTCCACAGACTAAAGTTGTGTACAGCTAAATTTTTAGGTTAGATTTCGTCGGAACGCTCTACCAAAGTTCCAACGTTCACCACTAGGTATCAGTAACATCTGGTAGCGAAAGTTGGAACTACTTGAATTTGAACGGAACTTGTAGCTTACCCTATGGGTGTCCGCTGGAAGAAGCTACAGACTCAGGTGAGGTGAACATGTCCTCGGACACTCCCGGCACTAAAAGCCATACGATAAATAAAATGGCGACACTGAGACGATTCCTACCTCAGCCGTCTCGAAGGTTCTAACGTAAAACCACGGCCGCTTCCTACACATACCCTACCTCGATTACAAATACATGCACTTGTACAGACATCACAGTGGCACAGGTTATCAGACAACTTCAACACACTCCCAAGTACACGGGGCTGAATGACCACGGAGTCCAGGCCCCACAAATAGAAAGAACAACAATAAACACACTTTTCAATTAGAACAGAAGATAAGGTGCAGTGAGAACATCTCATAAGTAAATCATCTAGGAATTTAATATTTCTTTGATCATATATACTGCAGTAGGTGCCGTAGTTTGAAGAAAGACGTTTATTGAAAATTTCACATCTCGGTCCAGCTTATTATGCGTTTTTTTAATCGATTCTTGTTGAAAGGAATGGAAGCCACAAGAGTTAATAAATGTTAGTGTCAATTTCATTTACTGCGTCTGGCATTGTAAATGTCTCCGCCAGAATCAACTGTTTTCCTGGTATTGTTCTAGGTGAACTTCAAAAATGAACATGAGCATTTTTGTGTACTCTGTCAATTTTTGGTGTGTAACATATTTCCACTCGGTTGCTGGATAGTTTGTGGGAGTAATTTTGAAAATTGGGGACGGAAGTGGAACGGATCGATCAAGCTGGCAGTGGTGGATGGAACGGAAGTATAAGATGCACTGCCCGCTGGATCGATCGAACGGAAGTGTACTAGCTGGCAGTGGTGGATCGAACGAAAATATGAGATGCACTGCCCGCTGGATCGATCGAACGGAAGTATACTAGCTGGCAGTGGTGAATCGAACGGAAGTATAAGATGCCCTGCCTAGTCGATCAATCGATCCAGCGGGCAGTGGTAAGACCCAGCTGGCAGTGGTAAGAGAAACAATGAGCGTGCGGTGTCGGAAAATGATACATTCTCTTTACTCACAACGGAAGTATAAGATGCACTGCCAACTCGATCGATCGATCCAGCGGGCAGTGGTAAGACCCAGCTGGCAGTGGTAAGAGAAACAATGAGCGCGCGGTGTCGGAAATTGATACATTCTCTTTACTCACAACGGAAGTATAAGATGCACTGCCAACTCGATCGATCGATCCAGCGGGCAGTGGTAAGACCCAGCTGGCAGTGGTAAGAGAAACAATGAGCGCGCGGTGTCGGAAATTGATACATTCTCTTTACTCACAACGGAAGTATAAGATGCACTGCCAACTCGATCGATCGATCCAGCGGGCAGTGGTAAGACCCAGCTGGCAGTGGTAAGAGAAACAATGAGCGCGCGGTGTCGGAAATTGATACATTCCCTTTACTCACAACGGAAGTATAAGATGCACTGCCAACTCGATCGATCGATCCAGCGGGCAGTGGTAAGACCCAACTGGCAGTGGTAAGAGAAACAATGAGCGCGCGGTGTCGGAAATTGATACATTCTCTTTACTCGCAACGGAAGTATAAGATGCACTGCCAACTCGATCGATCGATCCAGCGGGCAGTGGTAAGACCCAGCTGGCAGTGGTGAGAGAAACAATGAGCGCGAGGTGTCGGAAATTGATACATTCTCTTTACTCACAAGAGGGCCTATTCATAAGGCATTTTAAACTCAATTTCACGCAGGAACATTATCGAAACAAGCAAAATATAAATGAAACTTAATTCCGTAATGCAGTATTATTGGAACGTGGAAATGAGTCACCATCTTGTGCACAATACTTACTTAGTCTAAATAGCCGTGGGGTTAGCGCCTATAATTGTTAATCTAGAGATCTCGGGTTCGAATGCAGGACGGGGTAGATATTTTTGCTACCAGATTATCATTTTAAACGATATTTATCATACAAATATGACTCATTTTAACAGAATCCATATGAAATTACGTGTTGGTCTGTGAATCAAGAGGTCCTGTTTATAAGGAATTTAAGGTTATGAGCGGTGTCGCGTCTATTAATCTAGTTGATCCATATCGTATTCTTTATTTAGGCTAGTGCTGGTGGAAGCTACATATCATCTAATAAAATGAGTTCCGTATTATAAACTACAATATCTGTAAAACACTCCCTTTTACAATAGATTAATATTTGTGCCAATAATGGTATAAAATACCGATGTATCAACAATTTCACCTGAGGTTTCTTCTATGTTAGATGTTACACATCATATGCGGCTACTGTAAGGCTCGTAATTTTTCATTTTGTTTAAATTTTCATGTCTATTGCGGGCGTTAGAAATGATCATTTAAGAATATGTTTTGCATATTCCAGCAAATGTTTTAGTTCCCTTTAAATTAGAGCAAATACCAAATTGTATTGAATGAATTCATTCCACCGTAGTTAATAATTATAATTAATATACATTAATTAATTAAACAATACCACTTTCGGCCTTATTCGACTTTGTGTGGATATAATGTAATTTAACCAAATTCAAGTATGTAATAATACAATATGTTAAAACAAATGGGAAATTAATCTTAATTAACAGCAAAATATTTTAAAAATAAACATGGAGCAATTATGTCTATAAGTTCAATGTCGTTTAATGAGAAGGAAATGGTAATAACAGAATATCAAACTTGAAAAACTTTATCATTAAATTCTGTTCTCAAAAACATTTATTTTTGATCTTAAAAGTCGAATAATAATATAGGAAAAATTTCTTTCAAATAATAGTAAAAACAAACCTGTTATAAACAGCGAAGAAATTCTAACTTTCTTTGTAGTATTATTAATAATAATAATAATAATAATATTGGAAATTCCGGATAAATAATATTTCGAATGTCTATGAATAAACTTCGAATTATTCAAAGATAATAGTCTACACGTATAAGTATTTGGTAGCATCGATTTTCTTTAAAAATAATCTACCAACGTATGTCTTGAATGGGTGATGATTCCTTAAGATGAATGCAAAATATGACTGTAGATCGATATAAGTTGGCCATCTAGTAATGAGGTAAACATCATGTTCTCCAACATAATCAAAGCCTGTTGAAGTGATGCCTTCAAAGTTATAGGTTTTTGCCGTTAAATAATGCAGGGTCTCCAGATTTTGCAAATGATTTTTTGCTAATACCTGTAGTTAATAACACATATCTTGCAGAAACATTGAACTTAATTATTGAGTTCATTAGTTGTTTTCTTTGCAAACTCTAGAGCTACGGAATAGCAACTATACTGAACACACTCCGTGATAAGCGATTGGATCTATACCTGTGTGTTCACAGATGATAATACATCCAGTATTTTCCGAAATTCTTACAAGAGCAAACAGAACATTTTTGTTGGAGTAGAAATGGGGGACACCACGGGAGACCAGTTCTATGATAACTGAGGTGAGAACCGAATGCAGGCCTTTGAACACCATCCCAAAGGACGCCTTCTTGCAAAGTTTCCAGGACATGTATCGCCGATCTCAGAATTGCATAGTTACGGGAGGCGACTATTTCGAAGGACAGTAGGATCACTGTCGTGCATTGTTCATCAATGTTTGATAGTACAGGACTATACACCGAACTTTATTGTCACAGGTTGTATAACCCATGCACATTACGTTTGTATGTTGAGACTTACTCCTAGCCTCAAGTGATTCCCATTTAAGTGTCTGCTTACATATTTCACGGATTGGGTGAATGATTCGACGATGGTACACTTTTAAAACTCATACGATTTGAATAAGATTTTTTATGAAGATCGAACACTAGTTTCATAACAAACGCACTCTGTCCCAGAACAAGCCTAACACCAATAATTACTCATAACTGTGACACATGAATGAGAGGCAAGGCCTCGTGTGCAATTGATTACGTACGCAACCATTCGTTTCAGATTAATTAGGCTAAACAGCTTAAAGTGCGATGAAAAAGTAGATAATAGGGCTGGCCATAATGCAAAAAAAATTATTTATTTTGATACATCCATTCAGCCTGTATTCATTCATTTATTCATTTATTTGTAATTGGAAGAGTTTCCCCCGGTGACAAACTAGGCGTACATAAAAACTAAGCAATTGCAAATAACAATTAAACTGCACTATTTGCACAAATTGTCAGTCTTTTCTTAAACACACCCATATGTTTGGGGAAAGGCTCTAATCCTGCGGTAGGAAGAGAGTTCCAGTTATCAAAATCACGGTTTATGAAATAATTTTTACCGTATTATGTACGCTATTGGCCCTTAACATCGAAAGAATGATCACCCAACTCATTGAATTGGGGTTTCCCATTCGTTTCTTCAATTAACCCCATGTGGTTGATTTGTATACGTGTTGTACATAACAAAGAGTTTAGATTTCATCCTCCTAGCCTCAAGTGATTCCTACCAAAGTTTCTGTAACATAAGCCTACTGGTCACACTGTTCCTAGGATTTTAGTCACAGAGGGCAAATCCAGCGGTCTTTTTGCACTATTTCGAACTCATTGATCACCCCTACTTGATTTGGGTCTTACACTGCCGAGGGATATTCCAATATAGGTCTTGCAAGTGACAAATATCCTAAATCATTAGCAGAGGTACTACTACATTTTAAAACCCTCCTTACAAAGTACAGAAATTTGTAAGTTTTAGAAATTACACATCCTACATAACTACTCCATTTCAGATCATTCCTTACGCATACACCCAAATATTTGCAGGAATCGGCTGGAAGCGAGGCTCACCGGTAACGCTCTAGCCTGCTTTTCCCAAAGATGCAAGATCGAATCCTGGCATTTGAGGTTGCATAAATACAAGGAAGCCGTGTCAGCGCATTTTCTGGCATGTTTAAGATCCCCTTCGGGGCAAAACTCAGGCACCCTGGTGTCTATAAAAACGCAATGCTACGTAAAATCAACATTAGTTTTTTAATTGTTATTATTTACTTGCATGAATCTTCGAGCTAATAATATTCCGAAAATCTTGCCTTCGCTCTATCCCTGTCCTTATCCAATGAAAATGAAAATCCACAGCCTGCTTCCAGTCTCCGAACGGGTCAGGAATGAAATGAATGAAGCCCCCCTAGCGGCGAGGATATGAACTGTGCTGGCTGCCGAGGCCTGCCGCACTACCCTGAGGCAATGGTTAAATGAATGACAGATGAAATGAAATGATAGTGGAGAGTGGTGCTGGAATGAAATGTTGACAGGGAAAACCGGAGTACCCGGAGAAAAACCTGTCTGCCTCCGTTTTGTCCAGTACAGATCTCACATGGAGTGTCCGGGATTTGAACCACGGACCCAGCGGTGAGAGGCCGGCGTGCTGCCGCCTAAGCCACGTAGGCTTCCCTTATCCAATGAAGAGATACAAAAGTTCCGTACAATATAATGACCAGTCTTTGTAAATACTCACTCAAGAATTCAAAATCACAGTACCCATAGATATTTCACACACAAGTTCTAACTAGACAGAGCTATTGTCCACGATATTCAAATCTCACTAATAAAATTGCCGTAAAATTTATTATTTTGTTGAAGTTTTGTCATGAAGAATATTTATCACATTGCCGTATCCTAGAGGCAAGCCGCTTGTTGACAAGTGTTAAGCTATCCCACATACACATTGGGTCAATTAGCCAGGACCACAGTTTGACTCCCACTTACTGAGTGTTGGGAAGCCAGATTACACTGCCCCATTTAGTGCTAGCAGTTTGCCAGCCATGCCCCTCTCTAGCACACAGAACTCCCCAGAGGACGCCAAACAGTCCTCTTTAATGACTTGTAGGTCGCCGCAAACTTGGAACATAACAACTAATATGATAATTAATTTTTACTTCATCAGTCCCCTTGAGAAATTGGTTGGTTGCTTCCTCAGTTTAGGGGCTGCGTAAACGTGGTCATGTAGCCCCGTGTACTTTGTGTGTGTGTAGAATCTGTCTGATAACTGGTGTTAAATGTGATGGCTGTATTTAGTGTGCGTTATCTGTTTTTAATTCAATTAAGGACTGCAGACATTCAATTTTCAAGTAGTTCCAACTTTTGCCACCAAACGACACCGTCAACGACAACTAGTTCTGAACTTGGTTACTACATGCCTCCGCAGTAGGCTCCTGGCGACGAACGATGGAGCCTAAAAGCGTTAGTCAAATGTAACGTATAATTTAACTTCTCACAAGTGTAATTAGTGGAAGGTTCTTTTATATGCCATAATCTATGATATGGGCACACCGGTTTAATTTCCCCTCTGCAGGAAGGCATACTGAGGGATTTTAACGTTCTTAAAAAATCCGACGATTTAATAGTAAATGGTATGAACTATGTGAGTTAAGATTACTTTGTAACTATTTTACAGTGTTGCCTTATTGACAATTTGATATTATAACGTTTAGTCGGTCTACACAACATAATTATAATTACTAGAATATGTGAAACAAGGAGTTCCGTGACGAACTAAAGAGCCTACTTTTCTCGAAATGTAAGATTCATCCCAATGATTAATCTATATGGACCGAATTGGAATAATGATGAAATAGAGTTGGTAATATCGACATTTCTAATTAGTTCGAAATATAACTGGCATAATATAGCCTAATGGAGAACTTCAGTTGGCAGCCCTGGTGACTGAATATATTCTTAGTTCCAACTCTTAAGTTACAAAACACAAAATTTGGTTGATATGGACGTTGCATGTAGTTATACATTGGAACTATCAGCGCACGTAAAACCATGTTGGCAACAATGTCATGCATGTGTTGTTCATAAATAATCTGTACTACTTTATTATGATCTATTGTTATGTCAATTTTGGATGAAATCCATTTATTGACATAGAAGCTACATGTATTTTAAAATTGGACCAATCAGCAGGCTTAGAATCATGTTGGAAGCACTGACGTATATTAGTTACTCCAAATTAATCTAGAATGTAAGGTACTATACGTGTGCAAAGTTTGGAGCTGTTGGCTTGAATTATTTCTGATAATATATTGATATTAGAGTAAAGAAATAGAGACAGCATTTATTAACAGTTGGCAGCCCTGGTTGCTCTTAAGAATACACATAGCCATATCTGATATAGTACACATAGCACATACGAAATTTGGTTGAAATCCAATAGATAGTGTTATGTATTTACAATTAGGCCTATCAGCAAGCCGAGAATCATGTTGGTAGAACTGAGGTTCATTAGTTACTCCAAATTAATCTAGAATGTCAGGTACTATACGTGTGCATAGTTTAAAGCTATCGACTTGCATACTTTCTGATATATTGGTATTTGGATAAAAACAATAAACAGTGCATTTATTAACAGTTAGCAGCCCTGGTGGCTCTTAAGATTACGCTCAGTCATATAGGTCTATCTACACATAGAACATACGAAATTTGGTTGAAATCCAATTGATAGTGTAGAAGGTATATGCATTTAAATATTGGACCTATCAGTAGGCTTAGAATCATTTTGGCACCACTGTGATGTATGGCCTTCTGGAAATTATACTAAAATATTATTATACATATATGTGTGCCAATTTTGGTATAGCTCCGATGCATACCTTCCAAGATATACAACATGGAGCTGAAATTTCAATAGCGATTTTTCAGCAGTTGGTAGCACTGACATCATTTACAAATACGACATTGAGATATTCTGATAGAGATCTTTACTCATACCAAATTTGGTTTCAATTGCTACAGCCGTTTAGGAGTTGATAGGGCGGGGGACACACACATAGCCAGACAGACAGACAGACAGACGGGCGGACAGAAGGACAGACAGTCAGACAGACACACATTTTCCCGGATCGATCTCATAAGTCTACTTTTTCCTCAGTTTTACTAAATGCGAAAAGTAGGCTAAAAATAACCAGATCATTACTATTGTGATTAAGATACACAAGGCTGCCTATTAGCCCCGTTTTAGGTGTCCTGCATGTGCTAATGATGAACGGGAGGTCTAATAACTGACATGCTAAGGGATATCCTTGATACGTCAGATTGCCAAGAGAGAACAACAATACGGCCGCTCGCTGTATGTTCCTCAGCGCTACCCGTCTAATGCACCCCATTGCGTTATGAAACCTCACGTGTTGACGGCATTATGACTAGCTTCTCCATAGATTAGTATGATGTCCGTGCATTCAATGTTATCAATGTCAATATGCTGCCAGCAAATAATATTGTTGTGCCACATAAGAGACTATTACGCTCCCAAATGCAAGGTTTCATAACGCAATGGGGCGCATCCGACAGGTAGCGGAGAGGTACATGTAGCGAGTGCCATCCGGTTGTTGAAAATCCACAGCCTGCTTCCAGTCGACCTACCGGGTGAGGGAATGGAATGAATGAAGCCCCTATCTAACGGCGAGGATATGAACTGTTCCGGCAGCCGAAGCCTGTTGCACTCCCCTGGGGCAATGATTAAATGAAGTCAGTTGAAATGAGAGCGGAAAGTGTTAATGGAATGAAATTGTGACAGGGAAAACCGGAGTACCCGAAGAAAAAGCTGTCTGCCTCCACTTTGTCCAGCACAAATCTCACATGGAGTGGCCGGGATTTGAAGCATGGACCCAGCGGTGAGAAGCCGGCGTGCTGCCGCCTAAGCCATGGAGGCTTCGTCCGGTTGTTATCCCTTCGTATTCTGACGTATTCCAGCATGCGCCCCTGTGGAAATCAGTTATTAGACATCCCATACAGCATTAGTGTATGCGGGACACCTATAGGTGGAGTGTACAGGGCAAATGAGTCACCTGGTGTATACCAAATGAAACAGCTGCCCCTAATAATATTGTTCTATACAGCGTTGTTATCAGGAAGGTCGATATTCCTCTGCTTGCAACCCGTATGGTCGAATGCACTGCAAGCATATCCTACAAAGGATACTGAACACTATTATTTTTACGTCAGTGTGGCTACAGACTAATACGAGGGAAAATCATTTGTGTTTAGTATCGATTGTGGGATATGCTTTAAGTGCATTGTAGGCTACCATACGGGATGCAAACAAAGACTTATCAACCTTCCTGGCAATACGCGTTAGTTTGGCTGCATATAAGGAATATTATTAGGAGAAGCTGATTCACCTGGTATACCGTACATAATATTCCATTCCCGGTCCTGACAAGAAATTTAGTTGGTAGGCCTGCAGTCAGTCCTGCAAGAATAAAAGACTTAGAAGTGGTAGGTTTGATTCCTACCTCAGCCATGCTGAAGTGTGTGGTTTTCTACTCCTATTTCAGTCATATGCCGGGATTGCTCCTAACGTAAGGCTATCGCATTCACGTCCCAAACCTCATTTTTGGCCTATTTTCATTTTATGAAAAAAAAATAGGCTTAAGAGATCACCTTTTGTCCGTGTGTGTGTTCGTGTGTGTGTGTGTGTGTGTGTGCGATGGTGTGTGTGTGTGTGTCCCCCTAATAACTTCTAAACGGCTGGAGCGATGTCAATGAAATTCGGTAAGATCATACCACCATTCTCGCCAACCCCGACCGTGCACTTAAAATTTTATTGTGCGAAATATTTCACCAGGATTCAGTATCTCCGAAACTATTACCGATATCACCCTGAAATTTTGTACCGTGTTAAAAAGTACTACTAGAAGTTCACCTATGAGACTTTCAAAAACCTTGTAACTACAAAACCAACATGGCGGCCAAGCGAAGTTGACACTTTTAAATAGATTTTTCTCGCGATTTAACTAACCAAACGCAATGAAACTTGGTACAGCAAACGTTTATACACATTGCAATGCACTGGCATCTAATTTATTTCAATTGTTTACATAACCTAAAATGACGGCTGTGCGAAATATTTCACCGGCGTTCTATATATCCGAAACTCTTACAGGTCACCTGACAATTTGTACGGTGATAAAGGGCACTGGTGCAAGTTTAACCATGTAATTTTCATAAAGCTCTAAAATTCAAAAGGAACATGGCGGCCAAGTGAAGTTGAAATATTTTACTATACTTTTCTCTTGATTTAACTCTCTGAGCGCAGTGAAATGTGGTACAGTAAATGATTATACATATTATAATGCACTGGCATCTAATTTAGTTCAATTGTTTACATAACCTCAAGATGGCGGCTGTGCAAAATTTTAAAATTATGTTTTTATTTCTTGTGTTGTAATCATGCGATCGAAGTGAAAGTTTGAATAATGAACCTACACAATAATTTTCCTATAATGGTACATAACTCTATGGCCTATACATATAACAATCCAAAATGGCGAGCATCCAAAATATTTAGATGGTTCTCAATATCTACGAATCTTTTACAGCAATCAGACTGAATTTTTTATGTTCATAGAGGCTATGAACATAAGTTCACCTATAGGGTTTTCAGTGACCTGGTGAGCACAAATCCAACATGGCGGCGACGCGAATTATACATATTTAAATGGACGTTTCTCGCGATTTAACTATCCGAGTGCAGTGAAACTTTGCACGTTAGATTCTTACACAAATATTATTCCACTGGCTTCTTACTTATCTCTATTGTTTTCATAACCACAAGATGGCAGCTGTGCGAAATTTTAAAATTTCGTTTTTACTTCTTGTGTTCTAATCATGCTATTGAAGTTTGAATATCACACGTACACAATAATCTTCATGTAATAGTACATAATTAAAAATCCAACCTGCGAACCATCTGAAATATTTAGACGGTTCTCAATATCTACGAGTCTATCACAACCTTCGAACTGAAATTTCGTTGGTTGATAGAGGCAATTAACATGAGTAGGATATATGAAAATAGACTGTTTAGTTCTCCACGGAACTACTTGTTAATTTTAAAAAAGCACACGTCTACAGGCACCACAATAACACAGGTTATCAGACATGTTCTACCTATATTTATACATACACACACATATACCTAGGTAGATGTTTGCCCACGATGTTGCGCAGCCCCTAAATTAAATGAAACAACAACAACAAACATTTACATTTTGCAATAATTCTGCCTTGGGGCGCAGTGGCTAGCATTCAGGGCTGTCATCCCTGAGTTCTGGGTCATATTGCCGACTCTCGCTAGAAATTAATTTCCGGTCTAACGGCTGGAACGGGGTACACTCAGCTTGATGAGGCAGAACTGAGATGATTTTTTTTCGATTTTCACTTCAGCCATCCTGGACGTGACTTACCGCGGTTTCCCACTGGTACTTCAGGCAAATGGCGGGTCCATAACCTGAGACCACGGTCATCTCCATCTCATCCCTAGCCTCTATTACAAACACATACACTCCAAATACACCACAATAACATAGGTCATCGGAAAATTCCTTACATTCTTCAGTAGGATAGTTAGGACTCAAAGATCACGATGTCCAAGGCCCTTCTCTTTCACTAAATAAAACAATGAAATAGCATATGTCAATCATACTCAGAAGCTATTTTGTTCCCCATTTTGCAGTAATATTGAAAATGAAAATCCACAGCCTGCTTCCAGTCTCCGAACGGGACAGGAATTGAATGAATGAAGCCCCCATCTAGCGGCGAGGATATGAACTGTGCCGGCTGCCGAGGCCTGACGCACTCCTCTGGGGCAATGATTAAATGAATGACAGAGGAAATTAAATGATAGTGGAGAGTGTTGCTGGAATGAAATTTTGACAGGGAAAACCGGAAATCCGTTTTGTCCAGCACAGATCTCACATGGAGTGACCGGGATTTGAACCACGGACTCAGCGGTGAGAGGCCGGCGTGCTGCCGCCTAAGCCACGGAGGCTTCAGTAATATAGAAAATAATACATTCTTTCATTTCCTTCTAACCGACAGCGGTGGCTACAATTGCTGACTCGGTATACTCGTAGGTTGGAGCCCCGTCCTTGAAATGGTTATCCGTGGTTTCCCCATTTTGAACACCAGGCAAATGCTGGGACAGTACCTTCTGACAGGCCGCGGCCGTTTCCTTCCACATCCTGGCCCAGATTCATTTATCTTCATTTACTCCATCTCTCATTCTGGCGCGCAGGTCGCCCACGGTCGTCGACTAGAAAGAGCTGCACTCGGCCTCTCAGGAGGCCATAAGACATAATAATCTCTTTCTAAGTTATATTCCAGACTAACCTGTATCCAAGTCATTAATTAAGAACTGTCGAGAGAATCGTCAAATGCTGACGGCTAAGATGTGAATGCAGACAATAGCGAGTGAGCGATAACGAGATTGCGCGGGCGTGTTCAATTAAGAACACAGAATAATTAGTGCCGGAAGAGTAATTGCTCGTTTGTAAATCCTCTCTAAAGCTGTACGTGGTACGAATTCTACATTTCCGAGATGAATTATGACAAAATGCGTCGTTATAATAATAATTTCTGATTGCACTCTATAATGTAATTCCAGTGAAGCATTATCTGCCTTCGGGTTGGAGGTCATCTATTATATCCCGTGCCTCTCACAAGAAGTGATTAAATGCGACCATAGTGTGACACAATCGCATTTCCTACAGCATTTCTACTGTAGAGCTAAATTGACGCCAGCAGGCATAGAGATATAACCAGGTTGTAAACCTGCTGCCCGCTCTCAAGACCTAAGAGTGCGTATAGAAACTGATGTACCTATTCTCGGTATTGAGGATTTGGATGAAATTGCTTCATATTAGGTAGATTTCATGGCTGAACCTGACAACAGCTACTCAATGGGGAAAAAATATTAATCTACTGATATTAGCCAAATTACCTGAAGTAATGATCGGGAATAAGCTGGAGAAGATGTAGTAGTAGATGTTTACTGACACAGCCATTTTTAGCAACATGTATCGGTACTATTTCGCATCCGGTATCGTATGATTCATACATCCGCCATCTTGAAACTGTTTGGCTGATGATCTTGTAGTTTAGGCAAAAGACTATTCCTACATTAAGGTATATTGTTGCAAACATTTGGTAGAGATTAGGTTAGTCGTAATTCGATTTAAGCTCAGAACTTTTGGGGTGGACGCCATTTCTTCTTTGTTGTGATGGCTGCAATATACAACATGGCACTCAGTTGTACCAAAGTTGGTTCTATTTGGTTTCGTTGTGTTTGAATTGATAGGAGTGGGGTGGGGGCAGCGATTTGCACACATAGACGGCCGCCATCTTCTAACTATTGGGCTGATGAATTTGCAGTTTGGTCAATAGACTCTTCCCACATTAATGTGAAAATCCACAACCTGTTTCCAGTCTCCGACCGGGTCAGGAATGGAATGAATGAAGCCCCCATCGAGCGGCGAGGATATGTACTGTGCCGGCTGCCGAGGCCTGACGCACTCCTCTGGGGCAATGATTAAATGAATGACAGATGAAATGAAATGATAGTGGAGAGTGTTGCTGGAATGAAATTTTGACAGGGAAAACCGGAGTACCCGGAGAAAAACCTGTCTGCCTCCGTTTTGTCCAGCACAGATCTCACATGGAGTGGCCGAGATTTGAACCACGGACCCAGCGGTGAGAGGCCAGCGTGCTGCCGCCTAAGCCACGGAGGCTTCCCCACATTAATGTATGCTGTTGAAAAATTTGGTAGAGGTCAGATGTTCAGGTTAGTCATAATTTGATTTAAGCTTTGAATATTTGGGTGGCCGCCATTACGTTTCCGTCAAGACGGTGGCGATATAAAACATGACACTGAGGTGCCCTTTGCTAATGGTACCAAATGTCGTTCAATTCGGTTTCACCATGTTTGTATTGATAGAGGGGGGGGGGCAGTTGTAGCAAATCCCCCACACACACATACACACACACACACTCACAGATACACAATGTTTGGCCCTGTGTAGATCTCATAAGTCTACTTTCCTTTTTGTAAAAATCGAAAGTAAGCCAAAAATCCAACATGGCGACTATCCGACGGTTCTCAATATATACGAATCTATTACAGCAATCAAACTAAAGTGTTGTTATGTTGAATGCGACAATTGACATAAGTAGGATATATGAAAATAGTATAATTAGTTCTTTACGGATCTACGTGTTAATTTTACATGAGGATTTCAACACTACCTCCCGCATTCTCTCAATTAGGGTTGATAACATTTGTGAATAGTTTTACTAGTTCAAGGATTTTGATAATATTGAAGTACAAAGTGATGACCATATGTAAGATAGCTGTAGCCAGACAATACTAAAAATACTATCGAAAACATTTCATGAAGCACGGCCACAATGGAAGCCATTCACGATGACTTAACGAGAAGAGGACCGGGTGAGTTAGCCGTGGTCGTTACGACATGACTGCTGGCAGTCGCTCACATCCGGGAGGCGAGGTGGTTCGAATCCCCCCGCCGGCAACCTTGAAGATGGTCTTCTGTGGTTTCCCATCTTCCTTCCAGGCAAATGCCGGGGTTGGTCCCTAACTATAGGCCACAGCCGCTTCCTTCCAACTCCTCGTCCTTACATTCCAACTTCCCTCCCCAACGGTACTTGTAGCTCACCCATTGGGTGTCCGTCTCAAAGCAGCTACAAAACTGGCGAGCCGAACATGTCCACGGACACTCCCGGCACTAAAAGCCATACGCTAAAAGAAAAAAAACGAGAAGAGGAGTTTTATCCATTATATGTGTTAGAACAAAGGAAGAGAATTAATATTCTAATTTAATTGATATCATAGAATTAAACTCGCAAGAGGCGAGTATGAATCATGAAAAATTGGAGATGTGTTGGCTCACTGCGTTACCACAAACAATGCTTCACATTTGAATCAATGGTGAAATCTCTCTGTGTATCGTGCAAAGGAATTATTTTGCACGCCAGTAAATAAATAATACACGGTATCCTCCATAGTTTTACTGTAGTGTAATCCATACATGTACATGTTTAAAGGTTGGCTCACCCCTCGGCGTAGCATAGCATACCTGCGGGAAGCTACAGTGATTCCGGTGATCGGCAGTTTGAATCCCGTTGTTGATATTGGCCTTCCTTGAGTGAGTTTATCACCTGGTTTCTCCACACTTATTTCAGGTAAATTTGAAGAAGCGAGTAGGTAGATACACAAATTACTAGAGTCAATACAGTAACACACGTTATCAGTCACGTTCAAAACACACACAAAAATACAAGGGGATGCAATCAAAGATAACCCAAGTCCTATTTAAGGCTTTAAAAAACAGCAACAACACATATAATTAAGATATAGCATTACTAGATCTTACTTATAATTTTACGTTATTTTCGAAAAGAACTTTAAATAATATTTAATTCAATTGTATCAAACTGGCTGAACATATTGCTTGTTATTCCAAATTCCTTTTTTAAATGATATCATATTACATCCCTTCTGTTTTTGCGTAGTGGTTGGCATTCTTGGTTGAAACCGCAGAGACCTGGGTTTGATTCTCGGCCATGCCAAAAAAAATAATTCTGGAACGAGGTATACTCAGCCTCGTGAGGTAAAACTGAGAATCAGCGGGTTCGACTCCTACCTATGCCATCCTGGAAGTGGTTTTCCGGAGTTTACCATTTCTGCTCCAGGCAAATGCCGAGGTGGTGTCTAACTTAAAACCACGGCCGCTTCGTACCCCAATCCTGCGTCAATTACAAAATCACGCACTAGTACGGATATTGCGGTGACACAGGTTATCAGACAAATTCCACACACACCCAAGTACGCGGGGTTGATTACCAACTTAATATCAACCCATAAATGAATTAACAACATGTAATAATTCTTTCCTAGAATATGCGTGCACCTTGGATGAGAGGAGAATGTATTTTAGATATATTACCAGAAATAACCAAGCAAAATGCTTTCAGGCGTTTCGCTGAGAACCTTGTTTTTTCTGTCACAGCTACAGTTGTGTTGCAATGGAACCTCCCTAGTAAGTGGCTTTTCGTTGCTTTTACTGCGATTTCTCTAATTCATTCACTCGTGTTAAGAGAATGCAATAGAAAATATCAAGTAAATGAAATTAACCAAAATTACAAATTCAAAAGAATTGCCAGAGGCTGCAGCTGCTTCAAGCGGACACCCATGGGATGAGCTACAATTTTCGTTTAATTTCAAGTAGTTCCAACTTTTGCTAGTAGATGTCACTGACACCTAGTGGTGAACGTTGGAACTTTGATAGAGGGTTCTAATGAAATCTAACTTATAATTTTAGCTTTACACAGGTTTAGTCTGTGGAAGGATCTTTTACATGCCATAAATCTATGACATGGGACCGTCGGCTTCACATCCCCCCCCCCCCCCCACCCGAAGGAAGGCATACTGAAGGAGGAGTTTTACGCTCTTAAAACATCCGATGACTTCGGCCGGGTTTGAACCCGCAATCGTGGGCACAACAGTTCAGCATGCTAACTTTTAGGAGCGGAGAGATCAGATGCGAGAACAAGCAAAGAGTCAAATCTTGAAAATCCCAAGTCATCTACGTAACATTCAATATTCCTCTCTTCTTTTGTTTTTTCCAAGTCTATGTAATTATAACCACTGCCTTCCTGATACCATTGCCACACTCGGCCATCCTACGTGACACCTGCGATGATATGTCATGCTCTAATTTACTTGGTTCGACCCCGTGGGGGTTTTTGTACGCGTTAATTGGCTCACCACCACCACAATGGGACCTCGAAGCAGCACAAGTTCACCAACTGATCGAGTGAACTTACCTATCAGAGATGCTGATAATATTACGGAGTGTTCGTGCTTGTCTCACAAGCCCAGCAGCGATTTGAACCACTTAACAATTTATGTTTCCTCCTGCTAGCCATTGTAATATATTCATCCATTACAACAAGGAAGTTAGGAGCCACATTTGGCCAGCCTTCTCCTAACATATTACATACCCCACCATCCACAGTAATTTTCGCTATTCTGTTTCGTTTTTATGATACAAATTGAAGATAACTTACTGAGATTTTCAACATGGTATTAATAATTATAATTATACTAGCTGAAGTACTTGTGCTTCTCTAAGGGTCATAAATAAATTAAACTGTGAAGGAGACAGTTAAAACAGGGGATAGGCGAGGTGCAGCCCGGAGGAAGAATAAGGATGGAATATTTTGTCCTACTACACCGCTCGGCGATGAACGTGTTAAATAGCACAAATTTAGGTTTTACTCGCTAACCGTTGGAGATACACGGAAAGTGATACGTACCTTTCAGAGAGAAAATTAAATTTAAAACCTCGTATTTGCCATCGAACGTTTGCTATTTCTTAGCGTTCTCTTTTTGATGTGTAACGTCTGTCCGCTCGGTTGCTGGATAGTTTTGTGGGAGTGATTTTGAAAATTGGGGACGGAAGTGGACCGGAACGTTTGAGCTGGCAGTGGTGGATTGAACGGAAGTATGCACTGCCCGCTCGATCGATCGAACGGAAGTGTACTAGCTGGCAGTGGTGGAAAACGGAAGTATGCACTGCCCGCTCGATCAATCGAACGGAAGTGTACTAGCTGGCAGTGGTGGAAAACGGAAGTATGCACTGCCCACTCGATCGATCGAACGGAAGTGTACTAGCTGGCAGTGGTGGAAAACGGAAGTATGCTCAGCCCACTCGATCGATCGATCCAGCGGGCAGTGGTAAGACCCAGCTGTCAGTGGTACGAGAAACAATGAGCGGGCAGTGTCGGAAATTGATACCACGACGTACTCTCGACCATGTGGAATGTATATGACATACTGGACGGAAAACGCTCATTCCAACTCTGGTGTCAAGTGATTGAAACTAATGACATGGTACATGTTCGAAGTCTTCGTATCAGTATTTAAATGGTAAAATGCCTTAATATCAAACATTGTAAGTAGTCGTCATTGCCGGTATTATGTTTCTGCACAATGGCTATTCAAATATTAACCCACATAACGGTAAAGCAGTCATTAATATAATATAATCGTTGTGGTTTTACGAGAATTGAGCAAGCCTTCATGAACTATTACTGAATACATTCTCTTTACTCACAAGAGGGCCTATTCATAAAGCATTTTAAACTCAATTTCACGCAGGAACATTATCGAAACAAGCAAAATATAAATGAAACTTAATTCCGTAATGCAGTATTATTGGAACGTGGAAATAAGTCACCATTTTGTGCACAAAAACTGCGTAGTCGAAATAGCCGTGGAGTTAGTGCTTATGACTGTGAATCTAGAGTTCTCGGGTTCGAATGTCGGACGGGGTGGATATTTTTGCTACCAGATTATCATTTTAAACGATATTTATAAAATCAATATGACTCATTTTAACAGAATCCATATGAAATTACGTGTTGGTCTGTGAATGAAGAGGACCTGTTTATAATTTAAGGTTATGAGTGGTGTCGCGTCTATTAATCTAGTTGATCCATATCGAATTCTTTATTTAGGCTAGTGCTGGTGGAAGCTACAAATCATCTAATAAAATGAGTTCCGTATTATAAACTACAATATCTGTAAAACACTCCCTTTTACAATAGATTAATATTTGTGCATATAATAGCATAAAAAACCGGTGTATCAACAATTTCAAGTGAGGTTTCAATGTCAGATGTTACACTTCATATGCGACTACTGAAAGGCTCGTTTTAGGTAGATTTCATTAGAAAGCTAACTATTGCAATGGGTACCATGTTTCGACTTCCGGAAAATTTCGACATATCTTCGCGTTTCACATCCCCCAGACCCCAAAACCACCGTCAGTTCAAAAGTGTATATATAATTTATGTATATATGTATCTATCTATATATTTATATACAAGCTGACCCGGCAGACGTTGTCCTGCCAATCAAAGAAAGTGTTGTAACTTTGTTTCTTGAAGTGATTTTGGATACACAATATTTTTGTCAATATCTGTTAACTGCCTCTAAACTATCGTGACATGAATTAACTAATCTAGAAACATTCATGGGAGCGTGCACAACAAATCTCCAACGTTTCATCGCAATCGGATAAATGGCATATAACGCATACGGGATTTTGTTTAAATGATTCGTGCGCTGTCACTCATTTGTTGAATCTACTCGTGCTCTACCAACTGTGAAATGGATTTACTAAGTTAGAAAGCTTCACGTAAGTGTACACAACAACTCATCAAAGTTTCATCGGAATCGGATGAATGACATATGAACGCATACGGGATTTTTTTTAAAACGATTCGCGTGCCGTCACTCATTTGTTGAATCTACTCATGCGCTACCTATTGTAAAATAGATTTGCTAAGCCTGAAACCTTCTCTGGAGTGTACTCTGATTCACCAAGATTCATCGCAATCGGATGAATGATATATGACCGCATATGGGACATTGTGGAAACGATTCGCGCGCCTTCGCTCATTTGTTGAATCTACTCGTGCACTACTTATTGAAAACTGGATTTACTTAGACAGAAACCTTTCCTGGAGTGTACACAGCAATTCACCAAAGTTTCATCGCAATTGGATAAATGGTATATGAACGCATACAGGACTTTGTTGAAACGATTCACCCGCCATCGCACATTTGTTGAATCTACTCGTGCGCTACCTATTGTAAAATGGATTTACTAATCCAGTAGCCTCTCCTGGAGGGTACACAACATCTCACCCAAGTTTCATCGCTATCGGACGAATGGTTTTAAATGATTCGTGCGCTGTCACACATTTGTTGAATCTACTCGTGCTCTACCAACTGTGAAATGGATTTAGTAAGTTAGAAAGCTTCACGTAAGTGTACACAACAACTCATCAAAGTTTCATCGAAATCGATGAATAGTATATGAACGCATACAGGCTTATGTTGGAACGCTTCGCGCGTCTTCACTCATTCGTTAGGCCTACATCTACTCGTGCGCTACCAATATTGTAAAATGGATTTACCAAGTTGAACACCTTCTCTGGCATGTACACAACAACTCATCAATGTTTCATCGGAATCGGATGAATTACATGTGAACGCATAAGTGATTTTCTTTAAACCATTCGCGTGCCGTCACTCATTTGTTGAATCTACTCATGCGCTACCTATTGTAAAATAGATTTACTAAGCCTGAAACCTTCTCTGGCGTGTACTCAATGATTCACCAAGGTTTGATCGCAATCGGATGAATGATATATGACCACATGCGGGACATTGTGGAAACGATTCGCCCGCCGTCGCTCATTTGTTGAATCTACTCGTGCGCTACTTATTAAAAACTGGATTTACTAAGACAGAAACATTTCCTGGAGTGTACACAACAATCATCAAAGTTTCATCGCAATCGGATAAATGGTATATGGACGCATACGGTACTTTGTTGAAATGATTCGCGTGCCGTCACACATTTGTTGAATCTACTCGTGCGCTACCTATGGTAAAATGGATTTATTAAGCCAGAAACCTCCCGTAGGGTGTACACAACACCTCACCCAAGTTTCATCGTAATCGGACGAATGGTATTTGAACGCATACGGGACCTTATTGAAACGCTTCGTGCGTCGTCGCTCATTTGTTGAATCTACTCGTGCGAAACCTCCTGTGAAATGGATTTACTAAGTTAGAAACCCTCACGTAAGTGTACACAACATCTCACCCAAGTTGCATTGCAATCGGATGAATGCTATATGAACGCATACGGGACTTTGTTTAAAAGTTCGCGCGTCGTTGCTCATTTGTTGAATCTACTCGTGAGCTACCTACTTTAAAATGGATTTAATAAGTTAGAAACCCTCACGTAAGTGTACACAACATCTCACCCAAGTTTCATCGCTATCGGACGAACGATATTTGAACGCATAAGGGACTTTGTTGAAACGCTTCGCACGTCGCCGCTCATTTGTTGAATCTACTCGTGCGCATCCTCCTGTGAAATGGATTACTAAGTTAGAAGCCTTCACTTAAGTGTACACAACAACTAATCAAAGTTTCATCTCAATCTATGAATGGAATATAAACTTATACGGGATTTTGTTGAAACGCTTCACGCGTCGTCACTCATTTGTTGAATCTAGTAGTGCGCTACCTAATGTGAAATTGATTTATTAATCCAGAAGCCTTCCCTGGAGTGTACACAACATCCCACCCACGTTTCATCGCTATCGGACGAATGGTATTTGAACGCATACGGGACCTTTTTAAAACGCTTCGCGCGTCGTCGCTCATTTGTTGAATCTATTCGTGCGCTATCTATTCTAAAATCGATTTACTACTTCAAACACCTTCCCAGGAGCTCACTCAACATATCACCCAAGTTTCATCGCAATCGGATGAATGGTATATGAACGCATACGGGACTTTGAAACGCTCTAACGTGCAGAGACAAACAGTAGAATTCGACATCACTGCCACCTTTGGTTTAAAACTCAACTTTTCGCCACGGGCGGAGTGCATGTAATGGCGGTAGTTGCACAGGTTGCGACCAGGTGGCTCTAACGTGCAGAGACAAACCTTCCAAAGACATCAGCTTTCTCGAAGGCCAAGGCTAGCGGTTTCCATGACGACTGTTTTGACTGTATATTGTGGTTCTAAAATTGTGTGTAAATTGTGGTTCTAAAATTGTGTGTAAATTGTGGTTCTAAAATTGTGTTCATTCCACCTACCGGGTCAGATTGTGAATCTAAACCATACATGGGCCCACCCTAATATACATACCAAATTTCATCAAAATCGGTCCAGTCGTTTAGGAGGAGTTCAGTCACATACACACGTGTCGAAGAATTATATATATAAAGAACAGTTTCTTGTGGACACGATAACTGCCGTAATTTTGCACCAATCACTTTGAATTTTTTTACATAATATGTATCCCCATAAAATCTCGGTCGAGTTCGTTAAAGGGCAAAATCGGTCGAAGGGAGTGAAAATGGGGGGCTTTTTTCGAAAAAGTGAAATTTCGCTATAACTCTCTTAATACGTGAAATATCGAATCCATTCAAAGTTCATAATATGTGTCGGATAAGTGCCAAAAATGTATGTCAAATAAGTTTTTTGATAGCACCAACCATTGATCAAAGGGGTGGAAAAAAGTGGGTTTTTCGGGAAACATTAATCATATCTCTCTTAATAGGCATAATATTAAAACCGTACAAAATGGAAAATATTCCCCTAATAATTACCTAAAACTTTTGTCCGAAAGAATTTTTGATATGACCCACCATTACGCCAAGGGATGAGACCAATTATTTCGGAATTTTGAAAAATGCCAAGTGCCATCAGAGGTTACCATAACAACGCTTTTAAATTGATAAGGGATGATCTATCAGAGGTTGCCAAGACAACACCATTGACGAGATCACATTCATTTTTAGCCTACTTTTCACACTTTTCAAAAATGAGGAAAAAGTAGACTTATAAGATATATCCGGAAAAATGTGTCTGTCCTTCTGTCAGTCTGTCTGTCTGTCTTTCCTTCTGTCTGTCTGGCTGTGTGTGTGTGTCCCACCCCCCCCCCTATCAACTCCTATACGGCTGCAGCAATCGAAACCAAATTTAGTATGAGTAAAGATGTATACCGGAATATCTCAGGCTCATATTTGAAAAAGATGCCAGTGCTACCAACTGCTAATACGTACTAGAAATTTGAGCTCCATGTTGGATATCTTGGAAGGTATACATGGGAGCTATTCTAAAATTGGCACACATGTAGATAATACTATTTCAGTTTAATTTCCAGGTGGCCATACATGACAGCGTTGCCAAAATAATTTTAAGCCTTCTGATAAGTCCAATTTTTAAATGCATATAACTTCTACACTATCAATTGGATTTCAACCAAATTTTGTATGTAATATGTGTACATAAACATATATGACTGAGTGTATTCTTAAGAGCCACCAGGGCTGCCAACTGTTAATAATTGCTCTCTATTTTGTATCCAAATATATCAGAAAGTATGCAAGTCGACAGCTTTAAACTATGCACACGTAAATTACCAGACATTTTACATTAATTTGGAGTAACTTATATACGTCAGTTCTACCAACATGATTCTAAGCCTGCTGATAGGACCAATTTTTAAATACATGTAACTTCTATACCAACAAATGGATTTCATCCAAAATTGGCACAAAATATATATAATATTTCAGATTATTTCTGACCAGCACTCGCATGACATTGTTGCCAACATGCTTTTACGTGTACTAATAGATCCAATGTCTAAATCCATGTAACGTCCTTTGGACTTCAACCACATTTTGTATTCTGTACCTTAGGATATGGAAGTAAGAATATATTCAGTCACCAGAGCTGCCAACTGTATTGCTCTATTAGGCTACATTATGCCTAGTATACCTTATTTAGAACTAATTAAGACATTTCGATATTACCCACTTAATTTCGTCATTATTCTAGATATGTTCGTATACTGTAGATTAATCTATGGAATGAATCTTAATTTTAAGAAAAGTAGGCTCTTTAGTTCGTCACGGAACTTCTTGTTCCATCTGACTATGAGGGAAGCGGCTAACTGGTAGCATGCTGAACTTCTATGCCCAAGGTGCTGGTTCAAAGCCGGACAAAGTCGCCGGATTTTGTAAGAGCGCTAAAAATCCGTCAGCATGCTCTCCTTCGGAGGGGAAGTTACAACGTTCGTTGCAAGTTGCTGGTTGCGGTGGCATCTAGCAGCCAAGTTCACAGCTAGGTGTCGTTGACGTTAGTATTTGGTACAAAATTAGGTACTACTAGTTAAAATTGACCGTCTGCAGACCTTACCTGAATTACAGACTAATACAGTCATCACAAATAACACTGTTTATCAGACAGATTCTACACACACCCAATGTACACGGGGTTACATGACCACCTTGTCGCAGCCCCTAAACTGAGGAACCAACCAACATCTCTGCGGGAGGTAAAATTTTTTGTGAAGAAATAACAGACTGTTAGATAGTTACACATTAGTTCCAAACCTTGCATAAGGACAGTGTGATCACAAGTATAAAAATTAACCCCAAATGACAAGTAGGTTACCATCCCCATAAGACAGTAAAATGTTAAAAGTATGCATAGAAAGACGAAAAAATGTTAACTAACCTCCAATTGTAAAATACTTTCTCGCAATAAATGAGGTCTGATCCTCCTACGAAAACCTGCATATTTTGCCTATTATAGCCTATCCCCTAGTTTGCCCGGTGAAATCTACCTCCGCCTTCCGGCGTGCCGAGAGGAATTTTTTAAATTTTAAATGGAAATATGAAAGTTTGAAATCAAAGGCTGTAGTGACGTCACTAAAATGGTCGCCATCCTAAAATAGTGCAAAGTTCCGAAATCAAAAGTAACCTATATGTTAACCAGGTACATCGACAACTTCCATGCAAAATGTCATGTAAATCAGACCAATGGTTCTTGCGTGATTGTGTAATAGACAGACACACAGACACACCATGTCATTTTTATATATTAGTACAAGCTGACCCGGCAGACGTTGTCCTGCCAATCAAAGAAAGTGGTGTAACTTTGTTTCTTGAAGTGCTTTTGGATACACAATATTTTTTTTCAATTTCTGTTAACTGCCACTAAACTATCGTGAATTGAATTAACTAATTTAGAAACATTCGTTGGAGCGTGCTCAACAACTCTCCAAAGTTTCATCGCAAACGGATAAATGGCATTTAACCCATACGGGATTTGGTTTAAATGATTCGTGCGCTGTCACTTATTTGTTGAATCTACTCGTGCTCTACCAACTGTGAAATGGATTTACTAAGTTAGAAAGCTTCACGTAAGTGTACACAACAACTCATCAAAGTTTCATCGCAATCGATGAATAGTATATGAACGCATACGGGATTTTTTTTGGAACGCTTCGCGCGTCGTCACTCATTTGATACATCTACTCGTGCGCTACCAATATTGTAAAATGGATTTACCAAGTTGAACACCTTCCCTGGCGTGTACACAACAACTCATCAAAGTTTCATCGGAATCGGATGAATGGCATATGAACGCATAAGTGATTTTCTTTAAACGATTCGCGTTTCGTCACTCATTTGTTGAATCTACTCATGCGCTACCTATTGTAAAATAGATTTACTAAGCCTGAAACCTTCTCTGGCGTGTACTCAATGATTCACCAAGGTTTGATCGCAATCGGATGAATGATATATGACCGCATACGGGACATTGTGGAAACGATTCGCGCGCCGTCGCTCATTTGTTGAATCTACTCGTGCGCTACTTATTAAAATCTGGATTTACTAAGCCAGAAACATTTCCTGGAGTGTACACAACAATTCACCAGTTTCATCGCAATCTGATAAATGGTATATGGCCGCATACGGCACTTTGTTGAAATGATTCGCGTGCCGTCACTCATTTGTTGAATCTACTCGTGCGATACCTATTGTAAAATGGATTTATTCAGCCAGAAACCTTCCGTTGGGTGTACACAACATCTCACCCAAGATTCATCGTAATCGGACGAATGGTATTTGAACGCATACGGGACCTTATTGAAACGCTTCGTGCGTCGTCGCTCATTTGTTGAATCTACTCGTGAGTTACCTATTGTAGAATGGATTTACTAAGTTAGAAACCCTCACGTAAGTGTACACAACATCTCACCCAAGTTTCATCGCTATCGGACGAATGATATTTGAACGCATAAGGGACTTTGTTGAAACGCTTCGCACGTCGCCGCTCATTTGTTGAATCTACTCGTGCGCAACCTCCTGTGAAATGGATTACTAAGTTAGAAGCCATCGCTTAGGTGTACACAACAACTCATCAAAGTTTCATCTCAATCTATGAATGGAATATAAACTTATACGGGATTTTGTTGAAACGCTTCGCGCGTCGTCACTCATTTGTTGAATCTATTCGTGCGCTATCTATTCTAAAATTGATTTACTAAGCCAAACACCTTCCCTGGAGCTCACTCAACATATCACCCAACTTTCATGGCAATCGGATGAATGGTATATGAACGCATACGGGACTTTGAAACGCTCTAACGTGCAGAGACGAACAGTAGAATTCGACATCACTGCCACCTTTGGTATAAAACACAACTTTTCGCCACGGACGGAGTGTATGTAATGGCGGTAGTTGCACAGGCTGCGACCAGGTGGCTCTAACGTGCAGAGACAAACCGTCCAAAGACATCAGCTTTCACGAAGGCCAAGGCTAGTGGTTACCATGACGACTGTTTTTGACTGTATATTGAGGTTCTAAAATTGTGTGTAAATTTTGGTTCTAAAATTGTGTTCATTCCACCTACCGGGTCAGATTGTGAATCTAAACCATACATGGGCCCACCCTAATGTACATACCAAATTCCATCAAAATCGGTTCAGTCGTTTAGGAGGAGTTCAGTCACATACACACGTGTCGAAGAATTATATATATAAAGATAGATATAGCCGACTTCAGTGCAATAGATTAGTGCCCTAATTCATCCATACACAGTTTTCTCTGGTCATGGAAAATTTAAGTGCTACTTCGAACGTTTAAAAAATCCTCTCGGCACGCCGGAAGGCGGAGGTAGATTTCACCGGGCAGATTAGAGGATAGGCTAAAATAGGCGAAATATGCAGGTTTTCGTTGGTGGATCAGACCTCATTTATTGCGAGAATGTATTTTACAATTGGAGGTTAATTAACCTTTTTTTCGTCTATGCATATTTTTAACATTTTATTGTCTTATGGGGATGGTAACTTTCTTGTCATATTTGGGCTTCATTTTAATACTTTTGATCACGATGTCCTTATGCAAGGTTTGGAACTGATGTGTAACTATTTAACAGTCTGTTACTTCTTCGCGCAAAATTTTATCTCCCGCAGAGATGTTGGTTGGTTCCTCAGTTTAGGGGCTGCGACAACGTGGTCATGTAACCCCGTCTACATTGGATGTGTGTATAGTCTGATAAACGGTGTTAATTGTGATGACTGTATTAGTCTCTAATTCAGTTAAGGTCAGCAGAAGGTCAATTTTAAGTAGTAGTACCTAATTTTGTACCAAATACTACCGTCAACGACACCTACTGTGAACTTGGCAGCTAGATTCCACCGCAACCAGCAACTTGCAATGAACGTTGGAACTTCCCCTCCGAAGGAAAAGCATGCTGAGGGATTTTAAGCGCTCTTAGAAAATCCGACGACTTTGGCCGGTTTTGAACCAGCGACCTTGGGCATAGAAGTTCAGCATGCTACCAGTTAGCCGCTTCCCACATAGTCAGGTGGAACAAGAAGTTCCGTGCGGAACTAAAGAGCCTACTTTTCTTAAAATTAAGATTCATGCCAATGATTAATCTACAGTATATGAACCTATCTAAAATAATGACGAAATTAAGTTGGTAACATCGGAATGTCTTAATTAGTTCGAAATACTGTATACTAGGCATAATGTTGCCTAATACAGCAATACAGTTGGCAGCCCTGGTGACTGAATATATTCTTAATTCCATCTCTTAAGGTACAGAATAAAAAATGTGGTTGAAGTCCAAAGGATGTTACATGGAGTTATACATTGGATCTATCAGCACACGTAAAAGCACGTTGGCAACAATGTGATGCGTATGATGGTCAGAAATAATCGGAAATATTATGATATATTTTGTGCCAATTTTGGATGAAAACCATTTTTTTGTATAAAAGTTATATGTATTTTAAAATTGGAGCTATCGTCAGGCATAGAATCATGTTGGCATCACTGACGTATATTAATTACTCCAAATTAATCTAGAATGTCAGGTGCTATACGTATGCAAAGTATAGACCTGTTGGCTTGCATACGTTCTGATATATTGATATTAGGGTAAAATATATAGACACCATTTATTAACAGTTGGCAGCCCTAATTGCTCATAGGAATACTTATAGTCATATCTGTTATATTACACATAGCACATACGAAATTTGGTTGAAATCCAACTGACAGTATAGAAGTTACATGAATTTAAAAATTGGTCCTATCAGCAGGCTTAGAATCATGTTGGTAGAACTGACGTATATAAGATACTCCAATTTAATGTAAAATGTCAGGTACTATACGCGTGCATAGTTTAAAGCTGTCGGCTTGCATACTTTCTGATATATTGGTATTTGGATAAAAAGAAGAGAGAACAATTATTAACAGTTGGCGGCCCTCGTGGCTCTTAATAATATGCTCACTCATACCTGCTTATGTGCTTATATTACATACATAATTTGGTTGAAATCCAATTGATAGTGTAGAAGTTATGTGCATTTAAAAATTGTACCTATCAGAAGGCTTAAAATTATTTTGGCAACACTGTCATATATGACCTCCTGTAAATTAAACTGAAATAGTATTATCTACATGTGTGCCAATTTTGGAATTGCTCCCATGTATGCCTTCCATGATATCCAACATGGAGCTCAAATTTCTAATACGTTTTTTAGCAGTTGGTAGCACTGACATCTTTTTCAAATATGGTCTTGAGATATTCCGGTATTCATCTTTACTCATACTAAATTTGGTTTCGATTGCTGCAGCCGTTTAGGAGTTGATAAGGAGGGGGGGACGACACACACACACATCCAGCCAGACAGAAGGACAGACAGACTGACAGACAGACAGACACATTTTCCCGGATCGATCTCATAAGTCTACTTTTTCCTCATTTTTGCAAAGTGTGAAAAGTAGGCTAAAAATGAATGTGATCTCGTCAATGGCGTTGTCTTGGCAACCTCTGATAGCTCATCCCTGATCAATTTAGAAGCGTTGTCATGGTAACCTCTGATGGCACTTGGCATTTTCTTTAATTCCGAAATCGTTTTTCTCATCCTTTGGCGTAATGGTGGGTCATATCAAAATTTCTTTCAGACAAAAGTTTTAGGTAATTATTAGGGGAATATTTTCCATTTTGTACGGTTTTGATATTGTGCCTATTAAGAGAGATATGATTAATGTTTCCCGAAAAACCCACTTTTCTTCCACCCCTTTGGTCAATGGTTGGTGCTATCAAAAAACTTATTTGACATAAATGTTTTGCACTTATCCGACACATATTATGAACTTTGAATGGATTCGATATTTCATGTATTAAGAGAGTTATAGTGATATTTCACTTTTTCGAAAAATAAGCCCCCCATTTTCACCCCCTTTGGCCGATTTTGCCCATTAACGAACTCGACCGAGAATTTAATGGGATACTTATTATGTAAAACATTCAAAGTGATTGGGGCAAAATTACGGCAGTTATCGTGTCCACAAGAAACTGATATACATATATATATATATATATATATATATATACATATATACATACATAAATTATATATAAACTTTTGAACTGACGGTGGTTTTGGGGTCTGGGGGATGTGAAACTCGAAGATATGTCGAAATTTTCCGGAAGTCGAAACATGGGACCCATTGCAATAGTTAGCTTTCTAATGAAATCTACCTAAAATTAATATTGCAGGCGATTACTTGTGCTTTCTTCTCAAACAGTGGACCTTTTACTGTTCTACTGTGCTATATTTAGAAGGACAAGGTTCGATCTTGAGTGTCACCTGAACAATTGTAATTTATGTAACTTTCAAATCCATTATTTCACCATTTTAAGAAATCCTGTTGTTAAAAACTGTTCCTTTAGTTCATTCACCACAAATACAATAATCTAGTTTCATAATTTTGTGTTAATGGACCAATAATAAACTGATCAAAACTATAACCCTAATATACTCATATCCAATAGGGTTCATACTGTAGGATATTTAATAAATAAGTAATAATAATTATCATAATAATAATTCTGCGGTGTTCTGCATTACGTCTTGTCTTCTCTACTGCTGAATAGTGTGCTCCAGTATGGCTGAACAGCCCCCATGTAAAGATAATTGATACCCAACTCAATAAGACCATGAGACGGATACGTGGCCTTATTATACCTACGCCCACTTATAGGCTTCCTGTCCTCAGCAACATCAAGCCTGTCCTGACCTAAGCAGGAAAACTGCGCTGATCAGAGAGTATAGGAAAATCATGAGAAACCTAGCTCTTCCTATTCACAGTGACATCCCTGATCTGAACAGAAACCTACTGAAATCTTGACATCCACCCATCAAATATGCTAGGGATCTCACAGAAAACAATTCTGAGCCGAATATCCGATGGAGAAATGAATGGAGCACCAACATCAACCTTGAAGGTTGGAGTGATTTCATTGAAAATAGCGTTGCATCTGCTTTTGACCTGCCAAGAAAAACGTGGACTACTCTCAATAGGATCCAGACTAACCACGGAGTCCGTGCTGAAACACTCTTATATTGGGGTAAAATTCCTTCCCCATAATGTGACTGCACTGCTCCTTCACAGTCAGTTCACCTCATTGTTCATGAATGCCATAAATGATCATATCAGCGTAATCGGTCTTGACTTCCTGTTGCAACGCCTACTGCATTACAATGGATAAGGAATTTAGATTTAAACATATAAGCCTGACTTGTCATGCGTCTCTGTAAATATGTACTGTATATATCAATGTACTGTATATGTGTGTATATATGTATCTTGCTTGCTATTGTTTATATGCCATACGATAAATAGATAAATAATAATAATAATACAGGCGATGTCTCTTAAGTGATGTCGTTTTATAAAGAAAAGTATATTTGGACGGTATTCTGACAACAAATTAAACACTCTTCCAAGTACAGACCTTCGTATTCTATGGTCTTGAGCCATCTTTCAGGGGGGTTTCTTATCTCGTGACGGTGTTAGTCTTTGGGTTTAGATGCGAAAACTTCGGCGAGACCCACTTCCACAACTTCAATGTTTTCGACATTTCATCCAGGCAAGAAATGGGACATGGATCGAAAATCATGGTGATCTGAAGACACAATTTCAAGGTTGTATGCTGTATGTGGTAGCAGTTCGACTTCTCCCTATTCCTGGTGTTTTGCCATGGTTGTTCATGCAGTATGAGGTCTCGCATTGACCTGCTGCAAGATAACTCTATTTTCGTTAACTAATAGACTGCTGGGTATCTCCGTCTCAAAATTTAATGAACTCGTTCCGGTTGTTGAGAATAAAGATCCGCATTGACTGCACGCCCATTTGGAACAAACTACCAGTGAATCACTTCTTCTTCAAAATTCCACCAGACACACATCACCTTGGGGTTAAACCGAAACTCTTAACAATGACTTTGAAAGGTTGACGGGGACTTAGTCACTTTTTATCATTTCAAATGATCTTGTAGACTTCATCTGTATGTTTTGGTCTACCGTTATGCGTTACGGTTAGGGCGTGAATGACGTCATCATGTTGTTCAGTGCATATGCACCGAGTCTGAGTTTACTCCTGGGGTCTGGCGTTATGCGATACGGAGACGGCGAGTGCGTGACGTCATGCAGCAGAGTGCACCTCCCGCTCTCCGTTCCCCGCGCAGGAAGCCTAAGTTATAGTGTAATGGGGTCTGTTGAGTCTGAGTTTACTCCTGGGGTCTGGCGTTATGCGATACGGTGACGGCGAGTGCGTGACGTCATGCAGCAGAGTGCACCTCCCGCTCTCCGTTCCCCGCGCGGGTAGCCTAAGTTAATGGGTAATGGAGTCTGTTGAGTCTGAGTTTACTCCTCAGGTCTGGCGTTAAGCGATACGGAGACGGTGAGTGCGTGACGTCATGCAGCAGAGTGCACCTCCCGCTCTCCGTTCCCCGCGCAGGAAGCCTAAGTTATAGTGTAATGGGGTCTGTTGAGTCTGAGTTTACTCCTGGGGTCTGGCGTTATGCGATACGGAGACGGCGAGTGCATGACGTCATGCAGCAGAGTGCACCTCCCGCTCTCCGTTCCCCGCGCAGGAAGCCTAAGTTATAGAGTAATGGGGTCTGTTGAGTCTGAGTTTACTCCTGGGGTCTGGCGTTATGCGATACGGAGACGGCGAGTGCGTGACGTCATGCAGCAGAGTGCACCTCCCGCTTTCCATTCCTCGCGCAGGAAGCCTAAGTTAAAGGGTAATGGAGTCTTTCGAGTCTGAGTTTACTCCTGGGGTCTGGCGTTATGCGATACGGAGACGGCGAGTGCGTGACGTCATGCAGCAGAGTGCACCTCCCGCTCTCTGTTCCCCGCGCAGGAAGCCTAAGTAATAGTGTAATGGGGTCTGTTGAGTCTGAGTTTACTCCTGGGGTCTGGCGTTATGCGATACGGAGACGGCGAGTGCGTGACGTCATGCAGCAGAGTGCACCTCCCGCTCTCCATTCCCCGCGCAGGAAGCCTAAGTTAAAGGGTAATGGAGTCTTTCGAGTCTGAGTTTACTCCTGGGGTCTGGCGTTATGCGATACGGAGACGGCGAGTGCGTGACGTCATGCAGCAGAGTGCACCTCCCGCTCTCCGTTCCCCGCGCAGGAAGCCTAAGTAATAGTGTAATGGGGTCTGTTGAGTCTGAGTTTACTCCTGGGGTCTGGCGTTATGCGATACGGAGACGGCGAGTGCGTGACGTCATGCAGCAGAGTGCACCTCCCGCTCTCCATTCCCCGCGCAGGAAGCCTAAGTTAAAGGGTAAAGGAGTCTTTTGAGTGAGTTTACTCCTGGGGTCTGGCGTTATGCGATACGGAGACGGCGAGTGCCTGACGTCATGCAGCAGAGTGCACCTCTCGCTCTCCGTTCCCCGCGCAGGAAGCCTAAGTTATAGTGTAATGGGTTCTGTTGAGTCTAATTTTACTCCTGGGGTCTGGCGTTATGCGATACGGAGACGGCGAGTGCGTGACGTCATGCAGCAGAGTGCACCTCCCGCTCTCCGTTCCCCGCGCGGGAAGCCTATGTTAATGGGTAATGGAGTCTGTTGAGTCTGAGTTTACTCCTCGGGTCTGGCGTTAAGCGATACGGAGACGGTGAGTGCGTGACGTCATGCAGAAGAGTGCACCTCCCGCTGTCCGTTCCCCGCGCAGGAAGCCTAAGTTATAGTGTAATGGGTTCTGTTGAGTCTGATTTTACTCCTGGGGTCTGGCGTTATGCGATACGGAGACGGCGAGTGCGTGACGTCATGCAGCAGAGTGCACCTCCCGCTCTCCGTTCCCCGCGCGGGAAGCCTAAGTTAATGGGTAATGGAGTCTGTTGAGTCTGAGTTTACTCCTCGGGTCTGGCGTTAAGCGATACGGAGACGGTGAGTGCGTGACGTCATGCAGCAGAGTGCACCTCCCGCTGTCCGTTCCCCGCACGGGAGGCCTAAGTTAATGGGTGAGTGAAGCGAGCAGCCTTCCTGAGCCTTTCTAACACGTGTAGCATTTGTAGCATGCGTCATTTGAAATGATATAAAGTCTAGTCTGTCAGACTGACTGTATCTTTTTGAGGTGTCAACGTTGCGGAAATAGTCCCATGTTCCATGTCATGTGAAAATTCTCCTGATATATCTATCTTCCATGGGGTTACCGATAAGCTGAAGACAGATATCCTCTCTACGTTGAGCCTGTACTTGGGTCAATTCATGAGGTACAGATCTACAGCTTCTGTTTGATTTTCCAAGTTGCTTAATAAACTGACAAACAAGTAACACCTGGTTAACTAAAGGTGCCTTATATCCAGAAACAGAAGGGTTTATGATGGACATTGAGGACAGTGTCATAAAAACCTGTAACTTCAGAAGGTACATCATCAAAGGCATAACTTGCCACTGTGGGTGAGTGTTTAGCGTGTCGGTCTACTAACCCCAAGCTTGCAGGTGTACCCTGACCATGGTAAATGATTTTTGAGAGGCGGCAAAAATACGACACGCATGTCATACGATGTTGGCATGTCAAAGAACCCATTTGAATTCAGAAGGCCATGTTCATAATGGCAAAATAAACCTCAGGAATTTCCGCAAACCCAACGTTCCTCATTTCTTTACTAGAAAGCGCTATAGTGTTCAATGAGCTTAGCTATCTAACCTTCTTGACTTTCATAGTGCTTCAAGGAACAACGAATTTCGACATGCAAGCTACCCTCTGGGTGTCAAATTACAAAGCTCGCACCCGGCACCGAGGCCATACGATATTATTATCAAAGTCATAACATCATCAGATTCACGCAGGAAGTGCCAAAACAAAACAGAAACCTTTGGTCTTATACCAATAGCATGCCCAGTACCTGCGCAAAGGGGCTGCGTACGCCGACATGACATGTAGCTAACAAGGGAAGTATCAGGCGACAAGTTGGAACCTATCTTGAACTTTGTGGACGCAATCGTTGTACTATAAGAGGACAATGTGCGGAAAACCAGCTGCCTGATTGAACTGCAAGGCTCCAAAATCATGTGGCGAATCTCTCATATAAATCAATGGGAGGTAGCGAGTACCGTGCATATTGGAAAGGACAGCCCTGACTACCCAAGCACTCAAGGACGGTGGGAAGGAGCCTAACGCTCCAGGCAGCATATACGCCCCGCCTCGCTAATACTCCGAGGGCCACAGGGATGTCTAGCTCCTCCAGCTGTCATACCTGTGTACCAGGAAGTCAAGTACGATATTTTCTTAAAATTATCCTGGAATGTAAATGATACTTTAGCAATTATGTGTAGAACGTTTCATTATGCATACCTATTAATATGCATATATTCATTCGTATTTCTACTATAAGTCTATTAGTAACAATTAAATTGACATTGTATAATGAACATTTGTTTAAATCTACAATCATTCTCTTCAGAACAGTGTATGCTCAGCAGTGAGTTATAGAAACGCACCATTCACGCACCACCTGTGTCTATGGCAAGCATTATTATAGGCCTACCCACTCATATGTCTTTTCCAGGTCTACAAACCATTGGCATAACAGTCTATTCATCTCGTAACACTAATCAATTAAATTGTATATTGGAATTCTGGTACTGACATTCCCTTTGAGGCCTAAATACACACCATAGCCTATTCTCTCCAAACCCCTATATATCTCCATTGACCTGAATACTTAGTCGGATACATCAACAGATGGAGGCTTTAATTGTTTGGTTACCGACTCATGCTGGCAGAACTTACGAAACGTTTAGTGTGTCTTTAACGTTTGGAAATGTGGAGATTACAATGCAAGTTAATTACAAACGCACTAACAATAAGATTGAGTGATGAACCTGGTTCGAGTCGTCAATCGGTCGAAAATGTAAATGGATGTTTTGAACATTGAGTTGCTTGTTTGAAGGGCTAAAGGTGTGGATTATTAGGTAGATTTCATTAGAAAGCTAACTATTGCAATGGGTACCATGTTTCGACTTCCGGAAAATTTCGACACATCTTCACGTTTCACATCCCCTAGACCCCAAAACCAACGTCAGTTAAAAAGTTTATATATAATTTATGTATATATATATATATATATACTAGCAGTAGTACCCGGCTTCGCCCGGTGGAATGATGATAATGTTTTAAGGTCTCCTTAGAAATATAATGGACTTAAAATCTAAGTCATTTGCCCCCAAAGACAATGAGGGAGTAATATCAAGGTCATTTGCCCTTTTGATAAGGATGATAATAAAAACTACGGTTGAATTGACTCGTCAAACTTACAAACTACCGTAATAGAAATACATATTTCAAAATTCACAGGCGAGGAAGACTTATTGTGTGTGGTGATTAATGTTGTAATGGGCGTAACATCTACTGTAGGTCATTTGCTCTTATGATGAGGATGATAAGGGAAACTACTACCGGTATTGAATTGACACTTCAATGTATAATGTACACAATGTACTGTAATAAAAATAACTATATGGTGGCTTCGGTGGCGTATTTGGTAGCATGCTGAGCTTCTATGCCCAAGATAGCGGGTTCAAACCCGGCCGAAGCCGTCGGATATTTTAAGAGCGTTAAAAATCCGTCAGTATGCCTTTCATCGGAGGGGAAGTAAAGCCGGCGGTCCCATGTCATATTTATGGCATGTTAAAGAACCTTCCACTAATTACGCCTGTGTGAAGCTAAATTGGATAGGTAAACAACGCTCATAGATGTCTACGTCCGTTGCCAAGAGCCGACTGCAGTGGTGTCTAGTAGGTAAGTTCCGAACTTGGCCTAGTAGTCGTTGACGGTGGCGCTTGGCGGCAAAAGTACGAACTATTTGAAGAATTCTAAGTTGCAGTTTGTACTTAAATTAAAAAACAGATAACACCTACTAATACAGTCATCACAATTAACACCGGTTATCAGGCAGATTCTACACACACCCAAAGTACACAGGGCTACATGACCGCGTTGTCTCAGCCCCTAAACTTAAGAACCAACCAACCAAAAATAAATATTTTAAAAATCACAGTCGAGAAAGACTTTATGCGGCGGTGATTATTGGTATGATGCGCGTAACATCTAGGTCATTTGCACTTATGATGATAATAATAAGGTAATGAAAAAATGACTACTAAACGAACATGGTGTTATTTTAAAACTGATATAGGTAATTCAGGTGTCTAGCTTCGATGTCTTCCAAAGTCTCAACCTTATTTTCTGGCTTAGGCCTGTACTGGATGCGTCTAGTGAAAGAGCATACTGCTCGGCAAAGACAAAGAATATAGGTCCAAGCTGCACGAACCTGAGATGATCGCCGATGATGACGAAATATGATGACACACGTTCGGGGTTCCCCGTCCTATACAGATTGACCGGGAATCACTCACTGTTTCGCAACGGCCCTGTGCTGGCATCAGCATAGACAGCAGGAGATAACACGGCGGGCTCTGGAAAGTACTCTCAAGTCACTTCGCGATGAATCAGCAAGCTATTCTCACAACTGACCCCCCCCCCAGGGTCTCACAACTTGTGGGACGTGGGTTGGCGACCACGGAACCCCAGCTGAGTCTGGCATCGCTTCTACTTCCTGGTGCCGGGCTCATTTCAGTTCTCTTTCCTGTCGGCCTCCCTTGGTCAACTCTTGTTCTCTTCCGACCCAGACTGTATTAGGGTATCCGAGGGCTAGGGAGTCTTTCAATTTCGCGCCTTAATTGGCTTTGTCTCATCTTTCCTGATACCCTCATTCTTCGAGGGGTCTGCCTTCTTTTCCTTTTCATAATATCTCCTGTCTTCTGCTCAAGGCCCTCAAAGAGGCAGGGTGTGTGTAGACCCACCACTTCTGGTACACCCTCAAGGGCTCATGACTGGTGAGTTAGGAAGCTGGCAACCCCGAGGAATTCCTGAGCTACATGCAGGGAATGGAGTGGTATGTCAGAAATTTCAAGTGGACAGTGTTACGCATCGGTTTCCAAAGGGTAAGTATACACATTTTGTTTTCGATCGGTGAACGATGTAGATTTGTGCCAAAGGGCCTAAATGCGTGGAATGGAGTGGTCTGTCCGAAATTTCGAGTGGACAGTGTTACTCGTCGAGTTCCAAAGGGTAATTATGTAAAATCTGGTTGAGATCGGTGAAACGGTGTAGTTTTCTGCCAAAGGGCCAAAAAGCGGGGAATAGTGTGGTCTGTCCGAAATTTAAAGTGAACAGTGTTACTTGTCGGGTTCTACGGATGAGTATATAAAATTGGGGTCAGATCGGTGAAACGGTGTAGATTTGTGCCAAACAGCCTAAATGCAAGGGATGGAGTGGCCTCGCCGCAATTTCAAGCAGACAGTGTTAGTCGCAGTGTTCCAAAGGGTAAATATACAAATTTTGGTTGAGATCGGTGAAACGGTGTAGATTTGGGACAAAGGGCCTAAATGCAGGGAATGGAGTGGTCTGTCCGCAATTTCAAGCAGACAGTGTTACTCGCTGGGTACCAAAGGGTAAGTTTCCGAATATTGGTTCTGATCGGTAAAACGGTGTGGATTTGTGCCAAATGCAGGGAATGGGGTGGTCTGTCCGAAATTTTAAGTGGACAGTGTTACTCGCAGGGTTCCAAAGGGTAAGTATACAAAGTTTGGTTCAGATCGGTGAAACGGTGTAGATTTGTGCCAAAGGGCCTAAATGCAGGGGATGGAGTAGCCTCTCCGCAATTTCAAGCAGACAGTGTTACTCGCAGGGTTCCAAAGGGTAAGTATACACATTTTGGTTCAGATCGGTGAAACGGGGTAGATTTGGGCCAAAGGGCCTAAATGCAGGGAATGGAGTGGTCTGTCCGCAATTTCAAGCAGACAGTGTTACTCGCAGGGCACCAAAGGGTAAGAATACGAATTTTGGTTCTGATCGGTGAAACGATGTAGATTTGGACCAAAGGGCCCTTAATGCAGGGAATGGGGTGGTCTGTCCGAAATTTTAAGTGGTCAGTGTTACTCACAGGGTTCCAAAGGGTAAATATACAAATTTTGGTTGAGATCGGTGAAACGGTGTGGATTTGGACCAAAGGGCCTAAATGCAGGGAATGGGGTGGTCTGTCCGAAAGTTCAAGTGGACAGTGTTACTCGCAGGGTTCCAAAGGTTAAATATACAACTTTTGGTTCAGATCGGTGAAACGGTGTAGATTAGTGCAAAAGGGCCTAAATGCAGGGCATGGGGTGGTCTGTCCGAAATTTAATGTTGACAGGGTTACCCGCAGGGTTCCAAAGGGTAAGTATACAAATTTGGGTTCAGATCGGTGAAACGGTGTAGATTTGTATACATAACAGACAGACAGACAGACAGACAGACAAACTGTGTGCTTTATATATATAGATTACTTTCTTGTGGACACGATAACTACCGCAATTTTGCACCAATCAATTTGAATTTTTTACATAATATGTATCCTTATAAAATCTCGGTCGAATTCGTTAATGGGCACAATCGGTCGACGGCGGTGAAAATGGGGGGCTTTTCTTTCGAAAAAGTGAAATATCGCTATAACTCTCTTAATATTTGAAATATCGAATCCATTCAAAGTTCATACTATGTGTCGAATAAGGCCCAAAAATGCATGTTTGAAGAGTTTTTTGATAGCACCAACCATTGACCAAAGGGGTGGGAAAAAGTGGGTTTTTCGGGAAACATTTATCATATCTCTCGTAATAGTCACAATATCAAAACCGTACAAAATGGACAGTATTCCCCTAATAATTACCTAAAACTTTTGTCTGAAAGAATTTTTGATATGACCCACCATTACGCCAAGGGATGAGAAAAATGATTTCGGAATTATAAGAAAATGCCAAGAGCTATCATAGGTTGCCATGACAACACTATTAAATTGATGAGGGATGTGCTATCAGACGTTGCCATGACAACGCACTTGCACGCGATCACATTTAGTTTTCCATCTGACTAAGTGAGAAGCGGCCTCGGTGACGTAACTGGTAGTATGCTGAACTTCTATGCCAAAGTTCGCGGGTTCAAAGCCGGCCGAAGTCGTCGGATGTTCCAAGAGCGCTAAAAATCCCTCAATATGCTTTCCTTAGTAGGGGAAGATCCAACGTTCGTTGCGAGTTGCTGGTTGCGGTGGCATCTCGTAGCCAAGTTCAGAGCTAGGTGTCGTTGACGGTAGTATCTGGTAGCAACATTAGGAACTACTGCGTGAAATTGACCGTCTGCAGTCCTTACCTGAATTACAGACTAATACAGCCATCACAATTCACACTGTTTATCAGACAGATTCTACCCTCACCCAAAGTACACGGGGTTACTTGACCGCGTTGTCGCAGCCCCTAAACTGAGGAACCAACCAAAATCTCTGCGGGAGATATAATTTTGCGTGAAAAAGTAACAGACCGTTACATAGATACACATCAGTGTCGAAACCTTGCATAAGGACAGTGTGACCACAAGTACAAAAATGTACCCCAAATGACAAGAAGGTTACCGTCCCCATAAGACAATAAAATGTTTAAAATATGCATAAAATGACGAAACAAAGTTAATTAAGCTCCAATTATAAAATACTTTCTCGCAATAAATGAGGTCTGATCCTTCTACGAAAACGTGCATATTCTGCCTATTTTCGCCTATCCCCAAGTTTGCCCGATGAAATCTACCTCTGCCTTCCGGCGTGGCGAGAGGACTTTTTTAAATTTTTAATCGCTTGACCATGAAAATTAAACATTGAGATATTCTGAGGCTCTTTCACAAGTCAAAATAGGAATCAAACTATAATTCTATGTAGGCCTATTCACCTTCTTGTTAATCATGACAGATTACTAACCACAAGCTTTCAGGTTCGCTCTTGGCCATGGTAAGTGATGTTTCAAAAGCAGCAAAAATTACGACACGCATGTCATACGATATTGGCATGTTAAAGAACCCATTTGAATTCAGTAGGCCGTGTTCATAATGGCAAAATTAGTCTCGGGATTTTCCGCCAACACAAAGTTCCTCATTTTCTACTAGAAAGCGCTTAGATATCTAACCGCCTTGACTTTCATTGTGCTTCAAGGAACAACAAACATTCGACATGCAAGCTACCCTCTGGGTGTCAAATAACAAAGCTTGCACCCGGCACACATACGATATTATTATTATTATTAATAGACAAGATAAACCTATTGCGTCCTTAACAGCAACGATAATGATGTGGGTGGTTGATTGTTCAGTCTTTTGAATGGTTTTATGCACTCCTCCATGCCTCTTTGTCCTGAGCTAATCGTTTCATCTTTAAATAGCTACCACACCTTACATCCAAGACAATCATTTTTATGTATTCGAACCTTGGTCTACCGCTACATTTCTTGTCCTCAACACTTCCTTTATAACTAATTATGCTATTCCTGGGTGTCTTAATACGAGTCCTGCCAACCTATCTCTTCCCTTAATTAGCAGTCGCCAGAAACATATTTCTCCTCTCCCACTCGTCGTAATACCTATTCATTAGTTACTCTATCTACCTATCTGATCTTCATCATTCTCCTGTAGTCGGCCTCGTTGCGTAGTGGCTAGCATTCTTAGCTGTCACCATAGAGGCCCTGGTCCTATTTCTGCCTCTGTCAAGAAATTTAATTCTGGTTTGAGGGCTGGAATGGGATACATTCATCCTCGTGAGTCAAAACTGAAATAAGGTGGTTTCGATACCTCTATCAGCCATCCTGGAGGTGGTTTTCAGTGGTTTTCAACTATTATTTAATTTATTACCACGGCCGCTTCGTACCCAAATCCTTTCTCAATTAAATATACACACACTAGTAGAGACATCACAGTGACACAGGTTATCAGACAAATTCTACACACACCCAAGTACACAGGAATGCACGTTACCACGCTGTCACAACAACGACTCATTCTCCTGTAACAAATGGCGTGTAGCGTGTACACAGCGGAACTCTATGCCATCTTAGAGGCTCTGCGGTACACGTTATCAGACGATCACCAGCACTTTCTTGTGTGTACTGACCCTCTTAGTTCGCTGCAAGCGATCGATGTGTGTTTCCCGAAGCACCTGCTGGTCCAGCGTGTGCACGACCTGCTCGTCAGTGCGTGTAACGCTGGAACCGGGGTGACCTTGGTGTGGCTCCCTAGCCACATGGGTATTGCGGGAAACGAGCTTGCTGATCATGCGGCGAGAGAGGCAGGCGCACTGCCCTCGCTACCGTATAAGGTGCCTGCTAGTGATGTGCGCTCTCAGTTGCGGCATTCGATCCTGTCGCATTGGGAGGAAGCGTGGCGAGCGACGCCTCCACCCAACAAACTGAGAGGCATCAAGGAGACAACGAAGGTGTGGAAATCTTCCTTCCGATCTCTCCGGAAGGAAGCTGTGGTACTCTGTCGACTCCGGATCGGCCATGACATTGCTACGCACTCCCACTTGCTAAAGAGAGAAGACCCCCCTGTGAGTACTTGCGGCGCCCACCTAACCGTGGCACACATTATCTTGGAGTGTGTGGATCTGGCCGATCTGCGAAGGAATCTTAAACTGCGTAACACCCTGTCCCTTATTCTCCGAGATAACGGGCCGTCAGCAGACCTCGTCATCCGGTTCATGAGGAAGAGTGGTTACTTCTTTAAGTTTTTATGTAAGTTAAGACTTTTAATTCAGGCTAAGTCTGTTTTATGTCTTTTTATTGCGTTCATCTATTTTATTGTTCACTATGCCTTATTTGTTTTATTGTTTTTAACCCCCCCACCCCTTACTATGTTTTATTCAAATAAGGCATAATTATTAGTGCTCACTGTCTGTTTTATATAAACCATTTTCGTTTCATCCCTGGCAGTGAGCTGTTTTTTTAATGTCACGCCATTTCATTTCATATCATTTCATTAGGGGCCGATAACCTCGAAGTTAGGCCCCTTAAAACAACAATTATCATCATCATCATCATCTTCTGTAACACGGCGTTTCTATTGCTTCTATTATCCTATATTCTGCTGCGCAAGCAGTCCAAGTTTTAATACGCTCCAGCCGAAGGCTTTCAAAAATTACTTCTTAATACCTAATTCTATATTCGATGCCAACAGATGGTGATTATGAGCAGATAAGGAAATATTCTAGCAATTGATGACAAATAACGAAGCCTATACTGACAGGATAAGGCAGAGTGTACGCTACATTGCTACCAACTAGCCGGCTCTAATTAGAGATGCTTCCGACTGAGCATGCAGCAGAACTAATTACGTGTGGGAAATGACGTTGAAAGAGCCTCTCTCGCCTCTCTTCAGAGGTCAAACATGCGCCACCTAGCGGAGCGACCACAATAAAGCTGTATGCATTAGACCTGTGGAATTGGATGATTCTGTGCAATGATGTGGCAAACAGCTCAGTAAGTTGGGTTGCCTATAGTAACAGGAAATTCATAAAAGCAGATGAACAATCTACTGTATATCTCTGATAACCAGCTCGTGACGTAATGACTGGTATTCTTGGCTGTCACCGTGGTGGCAGGGTTTGGTAATTCCTGGTCTAAGGAATCGAATTGGTTATACTTAGTCCTTGTGAGGCATAACTGAGAGGAATTGGGTTCGATTCTTAGCCATCCTAGAAGTGATTTTCCATGGTTTTCCCTCACCTACTCCAGGGTAATGCTGGGTCGGCATATAATTCAAGACACATCCACCTCCTACTCTAATCCTAGCCCCAGTTACTAACACACTCACTAACGAGTAGAGACATCAAAATGACCCTGTTTAGCTGCCAGATTCCTCACACACCTCACGCAATCTCCATGTTACAAAACCCCTAAATGTATCAAATGTAACAACTAGACCTCGGATGTGTCGGAATATTCTCTGCTTTATAGCTTTATGTGCAGCGGGACGATCGAGTCTAAACGTGAAAACTTCTAGTGGTAGTGGCTGAATCGTCGCCAGCTATCCCCTTTCGAATCGATCGCCTAGCTTCCCGCTGCACATCTAAAGTGACTACTGTCGACCCAAGTATTATGTGCACTCAAGTTTAAAGGTAGTTTGTGAAGTAACCAATAGACCTACATAAAATCCAATAACATCATCAATTCCGTTGTTCTATTTACGTTAGTTCAAGTAGGTTTGGAATTTCTAATTGATATTCTAATATTTTTTATCGCAGTTGGAACACAAAAAGTGCACGTTTTTCACGTGTTTCATCCATGCGTCACATTTAACATGTATTATTTCAAAAACCTGTCCTCAGATCGAATCCAAATTTTAACACAGTATACATTAGAATGTTGTATAAATGGATTATTAATTTCAAAATTTTGTGTGTCCAAGAAACAATGTTGTTCTCATTTTTGTAAGGTAACTTTTTATCGGGTCAGGGTGGTTAGAAAATGTAGTTCTTGGTTGCGTTGTAATCCTTATACATCAAAACGTTATGCTGTATGACTGTGAAATACGTCAATTAATTCACTTGTTTTATATCTGTTTGTATTTGTACGGGGAAATAACACATGGTTCACCAGCTAGCCACTCCGAGAAAAGCTGTACAGCGTTGCTGAGATGGAGCCCATCACTTTCGAGCGAGGCGCGCCATGATGCGCGATGGGCTCCATTCGGCAACGCTGTACAGCTTTCCTCGGAGCGGCTAGCTGGTGAACCATGTCTTATTTCCCCCTACAAATACAAACCGATATAAAATAAGTGAATTAATTTAGGTATTTCACAGTCATGCAGCATGACTTTTTGATGTATAAGGATTACAAAGCGACCACGAACTACCTTTTCCAACCAACCCGAGCCAAGAAAAAGTTACCTTACAAAAATGATAACAACTTTGTTTCTTGGACATGTTAAATTTTGAAATTAATAAACCAGTTATACAATATTCCAATGTATATTGTGTTAAAATGTGGATTCGATCTGATGACGGGTTTGTGAGATAATAATTCTTAAATATGACGCATGGTTGAAACACGCTTAAAAACGGGCACTTTCGTGTTTCAACTGCGCTAAAAAAATATTAAAATATAAATTAAAAAATCCAAACCTACATGAACTAACGTAGAATACAACGACAAAAATGATGATGTTATTGGATATTATGTAGGTCTATTGGTTACTTCACAAACAACCTTCAAACTTGAGTGCACATAATATTTTGGCCGACACACCCCACACTGCACATCTGTACTTACAAAGCTCCTACTAGTGTAGGCAGCCCAACTTACTGAGCTGTATGAATCTGTTAATTATTAGCCTACTTTTCACATTTTGCAAAAATGAGGAAAAAGTAGACTTATGAGATCGATCCGGGAAAATGTCTGTCTGTCTGTCTGTCTGTCTGTCTGTCTGTCCTGTCTGTCTGTCTGGCTGTGTGTGTGTGTGTCCCCTATCAACTCCTAAACGGCTGCAGCAATCAAAACCAAATTTAGTATGAGTAAAGATGTGCACCGGAATATCTCACGTCCATATTTGAAAATGATGTCAGTGCTACCAACTGCTGAAAAAACGCACTAGAAATTTGAGCTTCATGTTGGATATCTCGCAAGGTATGCATGGGAGCTATTCCAAAATTGTCACACATGTAGATAAGACTATTTCAGTTTAATTTCCAGGAGGACAACTATGACAGTGTTGCCAAAATAATTTTAAGCCTTCTGGTAGGTCCAATGTTTAAATGCATACAACTTCTACACTATCAATTGGATTTCAACCAAATTTTGTACGTAACATCTGTACATAAACAGATATGACTGAGCGTATTCTTAAGTGCCACCAGGGCTGCCAACTGTTAATAATTGCTCTCTCTATTTTTTTTTATCCAAATACCAATATATCCGAAAGTATGCAAGCCAATAGCTTTAAACTATGCACACGAATATTCTGACATTTTAGATTAATTTGGAGTAACTTATATACGTCAGTTCTACCAACATGATTATAAGCCTGCTGATAGTACCAATTTTTAAATACATGTAACTTCTATACTATCAGTTGGATTTCAACCAAATTTCGTATGTGCTATGTGTACCATAACAGGTATGACTATGGGTATTGTTAGGAGCAATCAGGGCTGCCAACTGTTAATAAATGCTGTCTATATTTTTTTACCCAAATATCAATATATCAGAAAGTATGCAAGCGATCAGCTCTATACTTTGCACACGTATAGCACCTGATATTCTAGATTAATTTGGAGTAATTAATACAAGGCAGTGCTGCCAACATGATTCCATGCCTGCTGATATGTCCAATTTTAAAATACATGTAACTTCTATACTAACAAATGGATTTCATCCAAAATTGGCACAACAAGATATCATAATATTTCAGATTATTTCTGACCAGCACACGCATGACATTGTTGGCAACATGCTTTTACGCGTGCTGATAGATCCAGTGTCTAACTGCATGTAACGTCCATTGGACTTCAACCAAATTTTGTATTCTGTACCTTAAGAGATGGAACTAAGAATATATTCAGTCACCAGGGCTGCCAACTTTAGTGCTCTATTAGGCTACATTATACCAGGTATAGTTTGAACTAATTAGATATTTCGATATTAACAACTTAATTTCTTCATTATTCTAGATAGGTTCATATTCTGTAGAATAATCATTGGCATGAAAAGTAGGCTGTATAGTTCTTAACGGAACTTATTGTTTATTTATTAGCCTACTTTTCACATTTTGCTAAAATGAGGAAAAAGTAGTCTTATGAGATCCGGCAAATGTGTGTCTGTCTGTCTGGCTGTGTGAGCGTCCCCCCCCCCCTATCAACTCCTAAACGGCTGGAGCAATCGAAACAAAATTTGGTAAGAGTAAAGATCTATACCTGAATATCTCACGGCCATATTTGAAAATGATGTCAGGGCTACCAACTTCCAAAAAAATCGCAATTGAAATTTGAGCTGCATGTTGGATATCTTGGAAGGTATGCATGGGAGCTATTTCAAAATTGGCACACGTATAGATAATAATATTGCAGTCTAATTTCCAGGAGGTCACACACGGCAGTGTTGCCAAAATGATTACAAGCCTGCTGATAGGTCCAATTTTTAAATGCATATAACTTCTACACTATCAATTGGAAGTCAACCAAACTTCGTATATCGAATGTGTACATAACCAGATATGACTGAGAGTATTCTTAAGACCCACCAGGGCTGCCAACTGTTAATAAATGCTCTTAATTTATTTTATCCATAATACCAATATATCAGAAAGTATGCAAGCCGACAGCTTTAAACTATGCACACGTATAGTACCTGACATTCTATATTAATTTGGAGTAACTTATATACGTCAGTGCTACCAACATGATTCTAAGCCTGCTGAGAGGTCCAATTTTAAATACATGTAACTTCCATACTCTCATTTGGATTTCAACCAAATTTCGTATGTGCTATGTGTACGATAACAGATATGACTATGCGTATTCTTAAGAGCAACCAGGGCTGCCAACTGTTAATATGTGCTGTCCCTATTTTTGTTATCCTAATATCAATATATCAGAAAGTATGCAAGCCAATAGCTCTAAACTTTGCACACGTATAGTACCTGGCATTCTAGATTAATTTGGAGTAACTAATCTACGTCAGTGCTGCCAACATGATTCTAAGCCTGCTGATAGGTCCAATTTTAAAATGCATGTAACTTCTATACTAACTATTGGATTTCATTCAAAATTGGCACAACAATAGATCATATTATTTCAGATTATTTCTGACCATTACATGCATGACATTGTTGCCAACATGATTTTACGCGCGCTATTAGATCCAATGTTTAACTGCATGTAACGCCCATGCTATTCATTGGACTTCAACCAAATTTTGTATTCTGTACTTTAAGAGATGGAACTAAGAATATATTCAGTCACCAGGGCTGCCAACTGTAGTGCTCTATTAGGCTACATTATGCCAAGTATACAGTATTTCGAACTAATTAGAAATTTCGATATTAGCAACTTAATTTCGTCATTATTCTAGATAGATCCAAATAGATTAATCATTGGCATGAATCTTAAATTTTAAGAAAAGTAGGCTCTTTAGTTCGTCACGGAACTTCTTGTTTATTTATTTATTTATTTATATATTTATTTATTAGTATTCCCTTCAGGAGAGCGTGAGAACTTGAGCCAATCACAGCTTCACTTCCTTTTCTTCTCTTCTTTTCTTCCCAAAACCTCTTCATTAGTTCACTGTGCTTTTTCTTCCTTTCCTCTGTCCATTTTTTAGCCTACTTTCGATTTTTGCAAAAAATGAAAGTAGACTTATGAGATCAACACAGGGCGAAAAAAAGTGTGTCTGTCTGTGTGTGTGTGTGTGTGTGTATGTATGTGTGTGTGAGTGTCTGTGTGTGTTTGAGTGTGTGTACTCTGAATGTCTGTCCTCCTCTATCAATTCGAACACGGTGAACGCGAATTGAACGAAATTTGGTACAAAGGTAGCACTAGCAAAGGACACCTCAGTGTCAAGTTTTATATCGCCGCCATCTTGACGAAAACGTAATGGCGGCCACACAAATGTTCAAAAGCTTAAATCAAATTACGACTAACCTAATCATCCGATCTCTACCAAATTTGGCAACAACATACCTTTATTGAGGAAGCATCCTTTGACCAAACTAACAGGTCATTAGCCTAATATTTTGCGGATGGCGGCCATCTTTGTGTGAAAATCGATTCCCCCTATCACACGGTGAAACCGAATGGAACGAAATTTGGTACAGAGGTAGCACTAGCAAAGGGCACCTCTGTGTCTTGTTTTATGTCACCACCATCTTGACGGAAACGTAATTGCGGCCACCCAATTGTTAAAAGCTAAAATGTAATTACGACCAACCTAATAATCTAGTCTCTACCAAATTTTTCAACAACATATCTTTATGTGGGAAGCACATTCTGACCAAACTGCAAGATCATCAGCTCAATAATTTGCAGACGGTGGCCAAGTATGTGTGCAAATCGATTCCCCCTATCAATTCAAACACGGTGAAACCGAATTGAACGAAATTTGGTACAGAGGTAGCACTGGCAAAGGGCACCTCAGTGTCATGTTTTATATCGCCGCCATCTTGACTGAAACGGATTGACGGCCACCCAAATGTTAAAAGCTTAAATCAAATTACAACCATCCTAATAATTTGACTCTACCAGATTTTGCAACAACATGCCTTTTAGTGGAAAGCATCTTATGACTGACTACAAGGTCATCAGCCCAATAGTTTGCCAATGGCGGCCATGTATGTGTGCAAATCCATTCACCATATCAATTCAAACACGGTGAAACCGAATTGAATGAAATTTTTAACAGAGGTAGCACTAGCAAATGTTTAATATCCCTATAGCACGTTGTATTTCAACAAGCTACTACAACCAACTTTCAATTATACTCCTTGAAAAGGACAAAGAGTTATAACAATACCCATGCATTTGGGAGAAAGTAGGCTATATGTTATTTACTGAACATCTTGTTTCCTGATGTGTCCTTCCTTGAAACTTGTACAATTTTCGTGTTTCTGATTTTATTTCTAAATTGTTCTCTGTCCTTAATGTTGTCTTCAGAGATTTTAAGTAATTCCATGTCGTCATGTACATTTTTTTATCCAACTGGTCTTTAATTTACTTGCCTTCACGATATTGAAACTCTTTTTAGTGAGTCTGTTCTCATTCATCCTATATATGTGTCCATAAAACTGCAGACGTCTCTTCCTAAATGTATCTATAATGGTGTCTGTATTTTCATAAAGTTCCTTTGTTGGTGTCCTGACACAAATTCCATTAGGGATAACAGCGCCATGGATTTTCCTAAGAATTTTTCGTTCCTGTTTCTCAATATCATGAATTCTCGTCATTCCTCTAATGACTGTGGTTTCTGCCGCATTCAAGGCTTCAGTAAAAACAACTGCCTTGTAATGGCGCAGTTTTGCATTACTAGATTCTGCTCTTTTGTTATAATGATTCCATGTCAGCTTGTACGCCTTCTGCAATTTTACTATTCTCTCTGCATTAGAAATTGTGTTCAATCCTGTGGGTTGAATGGCTTCTCCTAAATATTTGAAGTGAGTGATCTGCGAGATTTTTCCATATTGCGTTCGCAAGGCGGTTTCCTGTTGATTTCGTATCCATATACTGTGTTTCCTCATAGGAAATATTAGGTCCCGTTTTACTGGAGGTTTCATGTAGTTTGTCTAGCGCTAATATGGCTTCATCCTTGTTGTTTGTTAAGATGGCCAGATCACATGCAAAGGCCAAGCATTTCACAGTGACTCTTTTCCCTTTCTCCTTTCCAATTTGGATACCTTTCACATGCTTTTCCCATTCTGTGATGATTTTGTCCAATACGTTGTTGAACAAGAGTGGTGATAAACCATCCCCATGTCGGACTCCAGTATGAATTCCAAAGAGTTAGTAATTTCTCCCATGAATTTCACTTTTGAGGTAGTTCCCAATAATGTTTCCTGGATAATGGCTCTGGTCTTCCTGTCAACTCCTAATTCTTCTAGTCTGTTAAAAAAGGTTTGTCTGTCAACCGAATCGTAAGCCTTTTTGAAATCCACAAATGTGACTGTAGTGTTCCTGCATCGTCGGATGTGCAGTATGGTCTTGGGATTCCAGATCTGCTCAATACAGGACCTTCCCTTCCTGAAACCTGCCTGATATTCTCCAATATGGTGGTCCTCCTGTGGCTCGAGTCGATTCAGCAAAGCTTTAGAGAGAATTTTATAAGCGACTGGAAGAAGCGAAATTCCTCTATAATTATTCGGATCAGTTTTGCTTCCCTTCTTATGGAGTGGGTGTATCAAAGCACTCTTCCATCCTTTTGGGATTTTCTCTGTTTTCCAGACATCTGATATTATTCTGTGAACTTTTGGTGTTATGTGTTCATGATACAATTTCCAAACTTCTGCAATAAGTCCATCTTCTCCAGGGGCTGTATTGTTTTTAATGACTTGATTATGTCCACAATTTCTTCATATGATGGTGGAAGTGAATCAAAGTTTGGTCAATGGTTTTGCAAATTGATGTTGTTCAGAAGGTGCTTCGCAATTAAGGAGTGTACTGAAATATTTAGCTAGAATTTCACAATTATTGCTCGTATTAGTTTCCAGAGATCTATCAGGTCGTTGGAAGCATAAACTAGGTGGTTGAAAGCCAGCTATATTTTCTCTAAAGATCTTGTAAAATTTTCTGGTGTTGTTCTTAGTGAAGTCCTGTTCTATTTCATTTAGCCTATTATTATCATAATTGCGCTTTTCCCGGCGAATAATTTTGGAAGTGTTTTTCCGAACCTGAACAAATTCTTGCCATTTTTCTGTTGTTTTATGACTATTGAAATTATTCCATACTTTAAACCTATATTCAAGGGCATGATCGCATGTGATGTTCCACCACCTATGTTTTTTCTTTCTCGGAAGTTGACCGAATTTTATTGCTTGTTTCATTTTCTCTGCAAGTTCAGACCAGCTCGTGGTATCCATTTGACGGATTTCTTCAATGATGTTCATCTTGTTGAATTCAAGGTATTCTGGATCAGTTCGGAAAAGCTGGGTTCCCCTTGTCCTTTGTCTGTTGGGTTGAAATTTTACCTTGATTTGTAGTAAATGATGATCTGAGTCAAAGAATCCTCTCCTGGTTTTCACATTAAGGACTGCTTTAGCGTTCCTTCTAGAGATAGCAACGTGGTCAATCTGGAATCATCCAAGTGTTTCATAGGGGGTTATCCATCATGTTGTTAATTTACGCGTAAGCTTCTGGAATTGTGTTGACATAATTTGGTGATTGAAATTTTGACAGAAGCTTATAAGTTGTTCACCATTTTTATTGGTTCTGCTATGAGCAGTGTATGGTCCTGTAATTCTCGTATATTTCTTTTCATTTCCTAACTGCCCATTGAAATCCCCCAGTAGAATCTTGACATGATGTTTGGGAATTTTGTTCGTGATTTCCTCCAGAAGTTCCCAGACGTCTTCTATTACCTGAGGGTCTTTCCTGTTGTAGTCATTCGTTGGTGCATGCACGTTAATCAGTATGTATGTCATGTTTCCCGATTTTATTGAGAGTTTTGAGAGTCTTTCTGTTGGTGAAGTAAAATCAATTACTGAATCTGTGACGGACTTGCTAACCGCAAATCCTGTGCCAAATTGTCTTGGTCCTGTGTTGATCTGCACTGCAGGTTTTCCTTTATAGAGCCTGTAATTCTCAGAATCAAAGTGCTTTTCATCTATAAATCGTGGTTCCTGCAATGCCAAAATTTTGATGCTGAATTTATCAAGCGTATTCGTTAGAAGTTTGAGTTTCCCAGGCTTAAGCAAAGTTTTCACATTAAGTGTACCTATGAAACACTTTCGTTTAGGTTGAAGAGGTTTTGGGAAGCTCCGATCCTTCTCTACATGACATGTCTGGTCCCCCAGAATCCTATGACCAGAACAGGGATCCAATCTATTGACTGGGGCCTGAGGTAGTGGAATCTTTTCCTGCCGTTCTGCCACGGTTGCTTCAAGTTGAAGATTGTTTGTGGTGACCTCTGATGGAGATCACAAGATTTTAAGACTTAATTGTTGAGATTATGTCGTACTTCGAACAGCCGCACCAACTAGGTGAACAGACACTGCTCACTAGCCGCTGGATGCCAGAACAGACACTAGTGAGTTGGATATATGGACATCCATATACCGTTTACCATTATCAACCCCGAGCACTGGGGTGCCTCCTCCGCCCCATACGCTGTACTGAAGTCCAGTTTCTCCACCGTATTCGTCGTTGAGGTCTTCACTACTAACCCTAAGCTTGGGCCTCCCAAATTTGTAACCCCTGGAAAGAGGGTATCCCTGCATTATAAAGCCCCCAGGAGTTGGGCTACCTGTTGGTCCGCGGGTTATATTGGGGGGTATTTGAACCAACCCTACAAACTGTAGGGGCCCCCTATCCGCCACCTGGGGACGCGCTCTCTAGAGGTTACAGGTTCCCCCCGAGAGTATTTATTTATTTATTTATTTATTTATTTAATTAATTGTGCACAAGAGTATTTTCATTCCAATTACAGTGACATACCCTATATACGCTGCAATACACAAAAAAGGAATCTTACAATTATAGCTAATCACCAGTATTAAGCACTTTTTTTGGTCAGGATGTGAATACCTGTAATCTCTTATTATATGGGAATGAAAAGCGACATATTTGTTAATTAATTCATAAATTGATGAATAGGTGGGAGATTGAAAGTTAGGTACTCAAGGGTGTTTACCGAAGTCAATAATATATCAAGAAAGGAATAACATACACTAATTGAAGTTGTAAAGAAGTTAGGAATTAGGATCCCAGTAAATTAATTTATAGCCGCAGGAAAAATCCGGAGCTCTAAGCTTCTCCTTGCTCCTCTAGTTCCTATCCTACAGCAGGCACTGCTATATTCTATTGCGATGGGCGTGCCCATGACTGCTAGGTACTGACTCACTCCTTGGCACAACAGCCCGTGAAGGGCTTTGGCCTCCCGTACAGCAGCAGCCCACTGCATCTCAGTCTTCTAATACCTATCTTTCTAAGGCCCTCCTCCACATCATCCGGCCAACATTTTCTTGGTCTTTCTTTCAATCATCTCCCGCCTGGCTTTCCCTGATATACCGTCTTAACTACTCTCTCTCTTAAGGCATTCTTTCCTCATATCCTACCCATCTAAGCCTATTGCTTTTTATATCAAAAAGAATGTCAAGTTTTCCAACTAAGATTGTATTTTCTTCATTATTCCCCATTGTCATACATAAGGAAAGACAAGAGAACATTCATGGCAGTAGTAGACTTAGAAAAGGCTTTTGATAACGTTGATTGGACTAAATTGTTTGACATTTTAAAAACGATTGGAATAAAGTACAGGGATAGGAGGGTGATCTACAATCTATACTGAAACCAGACAGCAGTCATTCGAGCTGAAGGACAAGAGAGAGAAGCTGGTATTCAGAAAGGTGTAAGGCAAGGCTGTAACTTATCACCCATACTTTTAAATCTTTACATTGAACAAGCAATGAAGGAAATTGGAGAAACATTTATAGTTGGAGTGAAGATTCAAGGAGAAATACTCTGAGATTTCCCGATGACATCGTCATCTTGGCCGACACGCCTGAGGATTTGAAAGAGTATTTGCATAGTATGGACTCGGTCTTGAGGAAACAATTCATGATGAAAATTACTAAATGTGAAACAAAAATATTGGACTGCAGCCGAAATAAATTAGAAACCTCTATGGACATCAAATTGGCAGGTGAAAAGCTGAAGGAAGTAGGATACTTCTGTTACTTAGGAAGCAAAATAACCAGTGATGCACGAAGCAAGGAGGATATAAAAAGAAGGTTGCCTCAGGCAAGGAAAGCATTTCTACAGAAAAGGAATGTGTTGACATCGAATATAGATTTAGGTATTAGGAAATCATTTTTGAAAGTCTTTGTCTGGAGCGTGGCGCTCTATGGAAGTGAAACATGGACTATTGGAGCAGCACAAAAGAAGAAAATTGAGGCGTTTGAAATGTGGTGTTACAGGAGAATGATGAAGGTCAAATGGGTAGATAGGCTGACAAACGATGAGGTATTAAGACGAGTGGGAGAGGCGAGATGTTTCTGGCGACTGCTAATGAAGAGAAGAGATAGGTTGCTAGGACAAAAAACTAAGTCACCCAGGAATAGCAAGCTTAGTTATGGAAGGAAGGGTCGAGGACAAGAACTGTAGGGGTAGACCAAGGTTAGAATATGTTAAATTGATTGCCTCGTATGTAGGGTGTAGTAACTATGTAGAGACGAAAGGATTAGTTCAGGATAGGGAGGAATGAAGATCTGCATCAAATCAGTTAAATGACTGAAGACTCAAACAACAACAAACATTGGACCATATTTTCCATTATACTTTCCTTTCCCATATCCGAAGAAGTTCTTCATCTATCACAGTGAAAAAAGGAAAATCCACAGCCTGCTTCCAGTCGACTGACTGGGTCAGGGAATGGAATGAATGAAGCCCCTATCTAGCGGCGAGGATATGAACTGTGCCGGCTGCCGAAGTCTGTCGCACTCCCCCTGGGGAAATGATTAAATGAATGACAGATGAAATGAGATGATAGTGGAGAGTGTTGCGGGAATTAAATTTATGACAGGGAAAACCGGAGTACCTGGAGAAAAACCAGTCTGCCTCCGCTTTGTCCAGCACAAATCTCACATGGAGTGACCGGGATTTGAACCACGGACCCAGCGGTGATAGGCACGCTGCCGCCAAAGCCAAGGAAGCTGCCTTCATCATCTTTCACAGTAATAGTCCATAATGTTATCAATGGTTTAATTTCAGTTCTGTACACTTATATCTTCAGATTCCTGCTAAGACTACGTGTTCTGGAAACCCTTGTTAGTTAGAAATAGCTGTGGTTAGCAGCTGCTGTTCTTGATTTTATCTTCTCCCTCAGTTATTTGAAGGGGCCAGTGCTAGGTACTTCAAACACGACTACTAGTTCATCACTAACGAATGAGAAGCGAGTTCAATGCTAATTCTCCAAAATTGCATTATTGTCCTTCTCCTACGAGCTGCCACATGGTATGATTTTTAAGGTAGGAATATTGGAACCCTAATACAGTCTGCTTTATTCTAACACTCGATTTTTTGACAGCAGTGAACTACTTAAACCTTTCCCCACTTTTCACGTGCTCAGCATCAAACAGGCGAGCTACGTCCGATTACGTTAGGGTCAATGTTCGAGTTGTCACGCTATACAATAGAATGAGCAGCGGACTCAGCCTCAAGCCCTGTGGTCATTCAACTCAGGTTCCCAAGTTTCAATTGAAGGGTCGTTCGGGGAATTTTAAGACAGTCGAGATCAGTTGAAACACCTTTACTCACCTTATAACGTCCACCATTATATACATTTGGTATCATATTTCCATTGAAAAGTAGTTCTCTAATGAAGTGGCTAAGTCTCTATACCGAGAAAACAAGTAGTTCCGTGAAGAACTATACAGCCTATTTTCATATATCCTACAAATGTTAATTTCCTCTATCAACATACTAAATTTCAGTTTGATTGCTGTAATAGATTCGTAGATATTGAAAACCGTCAAAATATTTCGTATGGTCGCCATGTTGGCCTTTTATATATGTAGGGCTTTAGAGTTATATACTGTTACATGAAGATTATTGTGTACGTGTAGTACTCAAACTTCAATCACATGATTAGGACACAAGAACAAAGAACGAGATTTTAAAATTTTGCACAGGTGCCACCTTGTGGTTATGGAAACAATTGAAATAAATTAGATGCCAGTATATTAACATTTGTACAAGGATTTACTGTACCAAGTTTCACTGCACTTGGATGGATATTGTGCGAGAAACGACCATGTGAATATTTATACTTCGCATCGCCACCATGTTGGATTTGTGATCACCAGGTTATTGGAAGTCCTATAGGTGAACTCATGTACATAACCCCTATGGACATAAAAAAATCAGTTTGATTGCTGTAGTAGATTCGTAGATATTGAGAACCGTCTAAATATTCCGGATGATCGCCCATGTTGGGTTGTTATATGTATAGGCTATAGAGTCATATACCTTTAAAGGAATATTATTGCGTAGGTTCATTTTTAGCCTACTTTTCACATTTTGCAAAAATGAGGAAAAAGTAGTCTTATGAGATCGATACGGGAAAATGTCTGTCTGTCTGTCTGTCTGTCCTTCTGTCTGTCTGTCTGTCTGTCTGTCTGTCTGTGTATGTGTCCCCCCCTATCAACACCTAAACGGCTGCAGCAATCAAAACCAAATTCAGTATGAGTAAAGATGTGCACCGGAATAGCTCACGTCCATATTTGAAAATGATGTCAGTGCTACCAACTGCTGAAAAAACGCACTAGAAATTTGAGCTCCATGTTGGATATCTTGCAAGGTATGCATGGGAGCTATTCCAAAATTGGCACACATGTAGAAAATACTATTTCAGTTTAATTTCCAGGAGGCCAACCATGACAGTGTTGCCAAAATAATTTTAAGCCTTCTGATAGGTCCAATGTTAAAATGCATATAACTTCTACACTATCAACTCGATTTCAACCAAATTTTGTATGTAATATCTGTACATAAACAGATATGACTGAGCGTATTCTTATGAGCCACCAGGGCTGCCAACTGTTAATAATTGCTCTCTCTATTTTTTATCCAAATACCAATATATCAGAAAGTATGCAAGCCAACAGCTTTAAACTATGCACACGTATATTCTGACATTTTAGATTAATTTGGAGTAACTTATATACGTCAGTTCTACCAACATGATTATAAGCCTGCTGATAGTACCAATTTTTAAATACATGTAACTTCTATACTATCAGTTGGATTTCAACCAAATTTCGTATGTGCAATGTGTACCATAACAAATATGACTATAAGTATTGTTAAGAGCAATCAGGGCAGCCAACTGTTAATAAATGCTGTCTATATTCTTTTTACCCTAATATCAATATATCAGAAAGTATGCATGCCAACAACTCTATACTTTGCACACGTATAGCACCTGACATTCTAGATTAATTTGGAGTAATTAATACAAGGCAGTGCTGCCAACATGATTCTATGCCTGCTGATATGTCCAATTTAAAATACATGTAACTTCTATACTAACAAATGGATTTCATCCAAAATTGGCACAACAAGATATCATAATAATTCAGATTATTTCTGACCAGCACACGCATGGTATTGTTGGCAACATGCTTTTACGCGTGCTGATAGATCCAGTGTCTAACTGCATGTAACGTCCATTGGACTTCAACCAAATTTTGTATTCTGTACCTTAAGAGGTGGAACTAAGAATATATTCAGTCACCAGGGCTGCTCTATTAGGCTACATTAAACCAGGTATATTTTGAACTAATTAGATATTTCGATATTACCAACTAAATTTCGTCATTATTCTAGATAGGTTCATATACTGTAGAATAATCATTGGCATGAAAAGTAGGCTGTATAGTTCTTCACGGAACTTCTTGTTCAAACTTTCAATCGATCGCATGATTACGACACAAGAAACAAAATCATAATTTAAAAATTCGCACAGCCGCCATCTTGAGGTTATGTAAACAATTGAACTAAATTACATACTAGTGCATTACAATGTGTATAAACATTTTCCGTACCAAGTTCCATTGCGTTTGGATCATTAAATCGCGAGAAAAGTCTATTTAAAACTTTCAACTTCGCCTGACCGCCATGTTCGTTTTGTAGTTGACCATTTTTAGCCTACTTTCGATTTTTGCAAAAAATGAAAGTAGACTTATGAGATCAACACAGGGCGAAAAAAGTGTGTCTGTCTGTGTGTGTGTATGTGTGTGTGTGAGTCTGTGTGTGTGTGTCTGTGTGTGAGTATGTGTACTCTGAATCTTTGTCCCCCCCTATCAATTCGAACACGGTGAATGCGAATTGAACGAAATTTGGTACAAAAGTAGCACTAGCAAAGGACACCTCAGTGTCATGTTTTATATCGCCGCCATCTTGACGGAAACGTAATGGCGGCCACACAAATGTTCAAAGCTTAAATCAAATTACGACTAACCTAATCATCCGATCTCTACCAAATTTTGCAACAACATACCTTTATGGGGGGAGCATCCTATGACCAAACTAATAGGTCATCAACGTAATAGTTTGCGGATGGCGGCCATCTTTGTGTGAAAATCGATTCCCCCTATTAATTCAAACACGGTGCAAGCGAATGGAACGAAATTTGGTACAGAGGTAGTACTAACAAAAGGCACCTCAGTGTCATGTTTTATATCGCCGCCATCTTGACGGAAACGTAATGGCGGCCACACAAATGTTCAAAGCTTAAATCAAATTACGATTAACCTAATCATCCGATCTCTACCAAATTTTTCAACAACATACCCTTATAGAGGAAGCATCCTTTGACCAAATGAATAGGTCATTAGCCTAATAGTTTGCGGATGGCGGCCATCTTTGTGTGAAAATCAATTCCCCCTATTAATTCAAACACGGTGAAATCGAATGGAACGAAATTTTGTATAGAGGTAGCACTAGCAAAGGGCATCTCAGTGTCATGTTTTATATCGGCGCCATATTGACAGAAACGAAATGGCGGCCACACAAATGTTCAAAGCTCAAGTTAAATTACGACTAACATAACCATCCGATCTCTACCAAACTTTGCAACAACATACGCTTATGGAGGGCTCCTTTGACCAATCTAATAGGTTATTAGCCTAATAGTTTGCGGATGGCGGCCATCTTTATGTCAAAATTGATTCCCCCTATTAATTCAAACACGGAGGAACCGAATGGAACGAAATTTGGTACACAGGTAGCACTAGCAAAGGGCACCTCAGTGTCATGTTTTATATCGCCGCCATCTTGACTGAAACGTAATGGCGGCCACACGAATGTTCAAAGCTTAAATCAAATTACGATTAACCTAATCATCCGATCTCTACCAAATTTTGCAACTACATACCTTTATAGAGGGAGCATCCTTTGACCAATCTAATAGGTCATTCACCTCATAGTTTGCGGATGGCGGCCATCTTTATGTCAAAATGTATTCCCCCTATTAATTCGAACACGGTGGAACCGAATGGAACGAAATTTGGTACAGAGGTAGCACTAGCAAAGGGCACCTCAGTGTCATGTTTTATATCGCCGCCATCTTGACTGAAACGTAATGGCGGCCACACGAATGTTCAAAGCTTAAATCAAATTACGATTAACCTAATCATCCGATCTCTACCAAATTTTGCAACTACATACCTTTATGGAGGGAGCATCCTTTGACCAATCTAATAGGTCTTTAGCCTAATAGTTTGCGGATGGCGGCCATATTTATGTCAAAATTGATTCCCCCTATTAATTCGAACACGGTGGAACCGAATGGAACGAAATTTGGTACAGAGGTAGCACTAGCAAAGGGCACCTCAGTGTCATGTTTTATATCGCCGCCATCTTGACTGAAACGTAATGGCGGCCACACAAATGTTCAATGCTTAAGTTAAATTACGACTAACATAACCATCCGATCTCTACCAAAATTTGCAACATACCTTTATGGAGGGAGCATCCTTTGACCAATCTAATAGGTCTTTAGCCTAATAGTTTGCGGATGGCGGCCATCTTTATGTCAAAATTGATTCCCCCTATTAATTCGAACACGGTGGAACCGAATGGAACGAAATTTGGTACAGAGGTAGCACTAGCAAAGGGCACCTCAGTGTCATGTTTTATATCGCCGCCATCTTGACTGAAACGTAATGGCGGCCACACGAATGTTCAAAGCTTAAATCAAATTACGATTAACCTAATCATCCGATCTCTACCAAATTTTGCAACTACATACCTTTATGGAGGGAGCATCCTTTGACCAATCTAATAGGTCATTCGCCTAATGGTTTGCGGATGGCGGCCATCTTTGTGTCAGAATCGATTCCCCCTATTAATTCAAACACGGTGCAAGCGAATGGAACGAAATTTGGTACAGAGGTAGCACTAGCAAAGGGCAACTCAGTATCATGTTTCATATCACCGCTGTCATGACGGAAACGTAATCGCGGCCACCCAAATGTTAAAAGCTAAAATGTAATTACGACCAACCTAATAATCTAGTCTCTACCAAATTTTACAACACCATATCTTGATGTGGGAAACATATTCTGACCAAACGTCAAGAACATCAGCTCTATAGTTTGCGGATGGCGGCCATCTTTATGTCTAAATTGATTCCTCCTATTAATTCGAACACGGTGAAATCGAATTGAACGAAATTTGGTACAGAGGTAGCACAAGCAAAGGGCACCTCATATTCATGTTTAATATCCCTATAGCACGTTGTATTTCAACTAGCTACTACAACCAACATTCAATCATACTCCTTGAAAAGGACAAAGAGTTATAACAATACCCATGCACTTAGGAGAAAGTAGGCTATATGTTCTTTACCGTACATCTTGTTTTTTAGTCTCATACATGAACTTCCAGTAGTTCCCTTTATCTACGTGCAAAATTTCAGGGTGATACCGGTAATAGTTTCAGAGATATAGAATGCCGGTGAAATACTTCGCACAGCCGCCATATTGATGCTATATAAACAATTGAACGAAGTTACATGTCAGTGCATTACAATGTATATAAACATATACTGTAGCAAGTTTCATTGCGTTTGGTTGGTTAAATCGCGAGAAACGTCTATTTAAAAGTCGCAAATTCGCTTGGCCGCCATGTTGGTTTTGTAGTTACCAGGTTTCCAAATGTCACATTGGAGAACTTCTAGTCGTTTCCTTTATCATCATACAAAATTCCAGGGTGATATCTGTAATAGATTCGGAGATATTGAATGCTGGTGAAATATTTCGCACAGCCGCCATGTTGGATTGGTGAGACGTAACAAAATGCGAAGGGCACGGTCGGGGTCGCCCGGAATAGTGCTATGAACTTACCGAGTTTCATTTAAATCGCTCCAGCCGTTTAGATTTTATTAGGGGGAGACACACACACGAATCACACACACACGCACACACACACGGACAAAAGGTGATCTCATAAGCCTATTTTTCAAAATTGAAAATAGGCTCAAAAACCACTTGCCTTCGACTTTTTCTTGGAATCTCTCACTTTTGATGTGCTCTGTTTGCAATACCGATAGTGGACTCCGTGCTTGAGACGACCGGTCGATACCAGGAGATCATACTCAATGGAGTTGTTGTTTGAGTCTTCAGTCTTTTGACAGGTTTGATCAGCACTCCATGCCTCCCTGTCCTGAGAAAATAGTTTCATCTCTACATAGCTACCCCATTCTACATCCAAGGTAATCTGTTTCACATATTCTAGCCTTGGTTTACCCCTACAGTTCTTTTCCACGACCCTTCCTTCCATAACTAAACTTGCTATTCTTGAGTGTCTTAGTATGTGTCCTACTAACCTATCTCTTCTCGTCATTAGCAGTAGCCAGAAACATCTCCTTTCTCCCACTCGTCTTAATACGTGTGCCTCCATTTGTAGCTCATCATTTTCCTGTAAAACCACGCTTCAAACTCTGCAATTCTCTTCTACTTCTCCAACAGTACCTGTTTCACTTCCGTCGCGTGCCACGCTTCTGGCAAAGGCATTTAAAGATGACATCTTATACCTAAATCCATCTTTGATGTCAACAACTTATTTTCCTTTAGGAATGCTTTCCTTGCCTGAGCCAACCTACTTTTTACATCCCCTTTGCTTCAATCATCACTGGTTACTTTGCTTCCAAAATAACATAACTCTCCTACTTTCTTTAGCCAATTTGGCGTCAGTAGGGGTTCCTGATTTATTTCGGCTGCATTCCAATATTGTTGTCTTACATTCCTCAACTTTCATCATGAATTCTTTCCTCAAGACAGAATCCATGCCATTTCGAAACTAATTCAAATCCTCTGGTGTATTGGCTAAGATTTCTATGTAATCAGCAAATATCAGAGTTGAAATTATTTCTCCTTGAATCTTTGCTCCTACTTTGAATTTTTCTCCAATTTCTCTCATTGATTGTTCAATGTGTAGATTAAAAAGATACGAGCCTTACAGTAGTCGCATATGATGTGTAACATCTTACATGTAATCCTACTCGTATGCTACACAGCTTGGACATTCTTAAAATGTTAATTTACACTCCATTTTCATACTGGTACTATGATGAATGTATAGATTGAATTGGAGATATGCTACTGTCACATTTGTGGTGCAGCGGTCAAGCTGTTAGTCTCTCACCAAGGTAGACCGGGTTTGATTCCCGATCAATACATGTGAGATTTTCGAATTGAAATGCCATGTCCTGTGGTTCGCATTCCACGTAAAAGGGAGGTACCGTGGATCATGATCGTGAGATTAATGGACACGCAAAACTACAAGCTTCCTTCCTTCCTTTTACATTAATAATTCATAATAACATTGTAGGGGCAGACCAGTCACTTGACTGAAAAACATGATGATGATGAATAACATAGTGACAAACAGTACTTTCGAATACTGTGAGCACATTCCTCAGTAATTTTAACATTCTTTATTCTCAAGGCTCTCATACAGTTCGTCGTAAACAATCAAAACATGGCTTCCTACAATCATGAAATGACCTAGTCTCACATATGATGAAAATACAGCTTTTATTCCACTCATATAACAACATCCTTTTATGCATTTAATATTTGACTACTCACCCACGGCTTGACAATAATGCCGCTTACTTAAATGTCATTTGTCGTCTTTGCCCTACACCATGTGATATTCAACCTTGAACGTGAAGCTTCATAAACTGCTCAATGACAAATAAAAGCCGGTGAAACATTTGCCACTGTGCTCGTCCAACCAGTGCCTGCTAAATGCACTGCCTACTGTATTGCCATAACATTCCCGCGCTACAGAGCACACACTGCCTTGTTTCCAATATGCACATTTTCAATTGTACACCCAGCTGGCAGTGCGTCTTCACTTCCGTCCAATCCACTTCCGTTCGATCCACTTCCGCCCGATTCACTTCCGTCCCATTTTCTGGCAGTGAGTCTTCACTTCCGCCCGATCCACTTGCGTTCGATCCACTCCCGCCCGATTCACTTCCGTCCCCAATTTTCAAAATCACTCCAACAAAACTATCCAGCAACCGAGCGGAAAGATGTTACACATCAATATGTATGGGTGATAAGTTGCGACCTTGCCTTACCCAATTCTGAATACCAGCTTATCTCTCATGTCTTTCGGCTCGAATAACTGCTGTCTGGTCTCTGTATAGATTGTAGAGCACCCTCCTATCACTGAAATTTATTCCAATCGTTTTCAAAATGTCAAACAACTTACTACAATCAACGATATCAAGAGCCATTCCTAAGTTTACAAAAGCCATGAATGTTCTCTTATCCTTTCTTATTCTACCTTCCAAAATCAGTCTAAGACTTAGTACAACTTCCCTTGTTCCTACGTTTCTCCTGAAGCCGAATTGGTCCTGACACAATTCTGTTTCTATCTATCTCTCTATCTTCTTGTAAATTAGGCTGTCTCCGTGGCTCAGCGGTAACGTTCTCGCTTTCTGTTCCCAAGGTTGCAGGATCGAATCCTGGCGCATCCAGTTGGCATTTGAGTGTCCGAAAATGTGAGGGAGCCGTGTCAGAATATTTAATGGCACGTTAAAAATCCCCTTCGGGACAAAATTCTAGTACCCCATCGTGTCTAAAAGCCGTAATAATTAACAGGAACGTAAAACCAATAATAATATTATTATTATTTATTGGAAATTATTCTAGTCAGGATCCTTGAAGCATGAGTGATCAAAAGGAGGAAAGTTACTCTTTATTAATATCTAGTTAAACGCTTGAAGCCATGGAAGTCTTGAAGTCTTTAAACCAGTGTCTGTGCTGGAACCTTCAACATAGACTCACAGCGCCGTCTGCATATAGTATCGCGAGGAGAGTTTTACACACATTCTTATCTTTGAAAACTCTTTAATAATGCATACACATCTGTTATTTTAGATAAAATTTCTCTTGGCTACCGATCAGACCAGAAGGGCTGCGGAGTTACGCAGTACGCCCCACCACCCAGGACTGAGTCGTACAAACTGGAGTTTGTAATTGTGCATGGAACAGCCTACCGTGTTCCCTGAAGGCCAGCAACAATAATGCCGTACAGTTCAAGAGGAAGCTGTGTCATTATTTCTTCAACAATAGGTTGTTCTTCATAAATTATTCCCGGATTCTTTGTTGTGCGAGTGTTTCCCGTGAATCTCTATTTGCAATATTTATTTCGTCTCTTCTCTTGTTGTTCCTCCCTTATCCTATGTAAATGTGAATTTACCATCCCCCTAATGTATACTGTAAATAATGTAATCATTGCTCGATTCTCACTAATTGCCATCTTGTGTAGGTATGTAAATGTAACCCAATATATATAGTGTACAGGCCCGGGGGGCTGTACCCCCTGAAAGCCACCCCCCATCTTTTACTAAAACCACCCCAACTGGCAACATCATAAGACCAGAACACTATCTTTACACAGCAAGAGGCGGCCACCCAGCTCGGGAGGTTAGCCAACTACTTGCGACACATACATAAACATCTACACAACAACTAACTGGGGCAGCTACGTCGACGGAATGCTGACCACGCAGCGCCGAGAACTATAAGAATGGAGTCCTTATTGGAGCCATTATCTGTTATACAGTGTGCGTCGCCGAAGGCCCTAGCCGACGTCTGTTCCAGTTGCATCATCAGGTGAGACTCAGCAAAGTGCTCAGAATCCTTTACTTTGTGAACACCCACTCATAATTTTGTACACTCTACTTGTATAATTGCCTACATTCCCCCAAGAGGGACTCACAAATTCACACTCACTGACCAATAAACACATGGTCAGTAAATTACACTTGTATTGATAATTACATACATCTTCATACCCTTCCTGACTCTCGTCACGATTGACCGTGACCATAGTGGCCAGTGATTGCTTGGTCAGACTCCATTGTGCTTCCCGCACGCGACTCGACTACATAACGTCGAGCCGCTGACGTAAGCACGCCTATTGTGTTACTCATCCCGTCCAGCTGGCAGGCCGGTGTAGTAGCCTGCATTTAGAGGTCCATCCCCTAATCAACACTTGCATCTTTGCAGGAACACCCCCTAGCGTTTAAACACTAAACAACACACTACACTATTAAGCTCTCCCAGCTACGGGAAGCTACTCCCTCCTAGGAACTACCTTCCAAATTAACACAGTGACACAAGTGTTTTATCCCTAACTACCCACCAACTAAGGGATCTAAAACAATAGTGGGGGCTCTGACACATCCCGAATGCGAAGTGGGGTTTTGCTCTTTTCAGAGACTCTCTTCAGTTTACTGTAAATATAGTGTAAGGCACTGATGAATAAATATGAAATAAAAATATCGTACAGCACTTCATTCAATATTATGACATACAAGACACCCTGTCGGAAAACTTAGTAAGTGTGGTATTTTGTTTTTGGAGTGTGTCAATGTGGGTTCGGTACAGTTTTGTAGAGCTATTTGCCTTGCTTATTTGTATCAGATGTCGCTCGTTTCATGAGCTAAACATGTCATCCCTTAGTTGTAATTTATTTCAGTTTTATGTTGATTAAGGCTTTCACAGCCCGGATAACTATTAAAATGATTCATGTTTTTTGGGCTATTGCCGTGTGATAATAAAATTAAACAAAATGTTCAGTAAAGAACATATAGCCTACTTTCTCCTAAATGCATGGGTATTGTTATAACTCTTTGTCCTTTTCATGGAATATTATTGAAGGTTGATTGTAGTAGCTTGTTGAGATACAACGTGCTATACGGATATTAACCATGAATATGAGGTGCCCTTTGCTAGTGCTACCTCCGTAAAAAATTATATTAAATTCGGTTTCATCGTGTTTGAATAGATATGGGGAATCGATTTACACACATACATGGCCGCTATCTGCAAACTATTGGGCTGATGACCTTGTAGTTCAGTCAAAAGATGCTTCCCACAAAAAGGTATGTTGTTGCAAAATTTGGTAGAGATCAAATGATTGTGTTGGTCGTAATTTGATTTAAGCTTTTAACATTTGGGTGGCCGCCATTACGTTTCTGTCAAGATGGCGGCAATATAAAACATGACACTGAGGTGCCCTTTGCTAGCGCTATCTCTGAACCAAATTTCGTTCAATTCGGTTTCACCGTGTTCGAATTGATAGGGGGAGACAGACATTCAGAGTACACACACACACTCACACACAGACAGACACACAATTTTTGGCCCTGTGTAGATCTCATAAGTCTACTTTCATTTTTTGCAAAAATCGAAAGTAGGCTAATACGAGACGTTTCTAAGGAACATTGCCTCCTGTTTTAATGGAATTCAAACAATGTGGCCCTTGTAAAGCACAATTATAAGGAAGGCAGTTGAAATTCGTAAAAATCCCAATTATTTTAACAGACACTGGATATCAGCTAAGTGGCACTTGGCTATCAGATATTAAAGATCTGGGAAGATAATTCCTCTCATTTTCTCGAGCTCTTCACCTATTTCAAATTGTACAGTTTCCTTTGTGGCTGCAGGGCCATGATTTGATCTCCTTTGTTCGTCACTGGAGGAGTTTCCAACTGTATTTTCGCCGTCGCCTGTATGACGTTGGGTATCGTACCTTATATCCTTCATACCCTCTCCCTCCCCTGCCCTTTCTCCTTATTTGGACATCCTCATTCTTCGAGGAGTCTCAATATCTCCATCCCTCCCCCTTTACCCTCTCCTTCTTTACTACTCTGTCCGCCGTTCTAATTAATGTGGGGCGTTTATCTACCAAGGTCCATTCAGTACTTTCTAGCGGTTTTATATATTATTTAGCTTATGGCTAGAGATACAGTAGGAATTTATACACGTATGTCCAGATTCTGGATATAGCCAATAATCTCTGGAATCACGAGAGCAAAGTCACTAGCACTGCCACTGTACTTCCTTTTGCTGCTCTCGGTGATGATGTGCTGGATCGTCTGTTCTGCAGCACCACGGTCGCACTCAGGCGTTGGAATTCTGTTCCACTTGTAGTGGAAGGCTACACAGCTCCCATGGTTGGTTCGTATCCGGTTCAATATGGACCATAGTCTACAAGGGAGGTTGAAACCAGGTGGTGGAGTCTTCTTCACAGGAGGCATTGTTGGACAACATTTGTTGTTGAGTCTCTTCTGCCAATCAACGAAAGTTTGGTAGTTGCTTTTCCTCAAGTTCGTGGCATCTCTTGTTAATGGTTTTCTGGAACGCAGGCGACCAATATTTGCATCGCTGATATCATCATGTATCGACAGACCTGGATTGTTAATTACTTTATTGAATTCTCTTAGGAGAACATATTTACGTCTGAGATCTGGAGGTGGAATATGACTTAACACTGGTAGCCAATGTGCAGGAGTAGATATGATTGTGCCAGTGATGAGACGCATTGTGCTGTTCAGTTGGGTATCTAAAATATTTGTGTGAGCATTGTTGAGCCAGACAGGAGCACAGTATTCGGCAGTCGAGTACGCCAAACCAAGAGCTGAGCATCGCCGAGTTGGTCTCTCTGGTGACGAACAGAGGAATTTCTCTACTTTTTAGTAATCTCATTGATACACTTTCTTTGGCCATATTGTTTTAATTCCATTGAAAAAGGAGACAAGGTATCTTCGAAACGTCTGGTATTTAATTTTATTTTCACACAGCATTAGCCCCAAAAAACATGAATAATTTTAATATTTCAGTTTTATTCACTCATTGCCGTAATTTTAATTACTTACAAGGAACGGATTGTGGTGAAAAATTCTAATCTGGTTGACATTTAGTACACAATATTCCTAAATAGTTGTACAATGACGTAGTGCAAACTGCATGGGTCATTTTCAATTTTTAACGCCAATATTGAACGCCGAAAACCTGTCGGGTGATGGCATGAGCGAGTAGGAGGGAAGAGGTAAAGCTTATCTTGAATCCTAGCAGCACGCGATGGCTCGGGGCCACCCGAGATCGAGCTGCGTTGCATTCCCCACCTTAAACGTTCCCGTCACTCTTCTACCCTATCGATTAGAGTATACAATGGATCATAATGTGATGTTGTGTGCTTGGCCTTAATGCAATAAATTAAACGACCTTTCATTTTCTTTTTCCTCTTTTACTCTTTGTAATCCTTGCAATAGTGGATGTGAACTGATGAGGGTGGGACGGGGTGAGGGGAAGGTGGAAGGTGGGGAATGTAACGCAGCACAGGAGGTCGCTGCCTGGTGGGCACCAGCCATCACGTGCTGCAACGATTCAAGGTCAGCTTTACCTCTTCCCACCTCTTCGTTACCGGGTGAGTTAGCCGTGGTCGTTACGTCATGGCTGCCACCCGTGGACGGCTAGCGTGGGTGGGCCTACTTACCTTTATTTAGAGGTCCGCGTCGCTTCCACTGCAAAATCACCTCCAGATGACATGTCCCAACAGAAGAGCTCCAAAAGGGGTGGAAGGAAAATGGAGAAGGGGAACGCACAGGCTATTCTACAGACACCCCCCAATAACCGACAGAACTGCTGTCGATGAAATAATGCCACAACAGTTGCTAAAAAAAATGAAAATAAAAAATTTAATGTTAAAATTTAAAAGGAAAACACCTCCACCAGAAAACAGAACATGCATGCTTGGAAAACCAAAAAAGACAAGAATTAAATTAAAAATTAAAATGTTATAAAGCCCAAAGATTAAAATAAAATTACAGGCATGATTAAATGAGAAAGGGCTTGATAATTTACAAGGGAATGCAATACCGATCCGACATGCGGAGATCCAGGCCACGGTGAAACGAGAAATTAACAAGTAGTTCCGTGAAGAACTATACAGCCTATTTTCATATATCCTACTGTACTTATGTTAATTGCCTCTAGCAACATACACAATTTCAGTTTGATTGCTGTAATAGATTCGTAGATATTGAGAACCGACTAAAAATTTCGGATGGTCGCCATGTTGGATTTTATATATGTAGGTCCTAGAGTTATGTACTGTTACATGCAGATTATTGTGTACGTGTAGTATTCAAATTACAATCGCATAATTAGGACACAAGAAGTAACAAGGAGATTTTAAAATTTCGCACAGCTGCCATCTTGAGGTTATGGAAACAATTGAAATAAATTAGATGCCAGTGGATTACCATTCGTATAAGGATTTACTGTTCCAAGTTTCACTACACTCGGATGGTTAAATTGCGAGAAACGTCCATGTGAATTTTTATATTTCGCGTCGCCTCCATGTTGGATTTGTGAACACCAAGTTATTTAAAGTCCTATAGGTGAACTTAAGTTCATAGCCCCTATGAACATTAAGAAATTCAGTTTGATTGCTATAATAGATTCGTAGATATTCAGAGCCGACTAAATATTTTGGATGGTCGCCATGTTGAATTGTTAAATGTATAGGCCATAGAGTCATGTACCATTAAAGGAAAATTATTGCGTAGGTTCAGTATTCAAACTTTCAATTCGATCGCATGACTACATCACAAGAAATAAAAACGTAATTTTAAAATTCGCACATCCGCCATCTTGAAGTTATGTAAACAATTGAACTAAATTAGATACCAGTGCATTACAATGTGTATAAATATTTCCTGTACCAGATGTCAGTGCTTTTGGAACATTAAATCGCGAGAAAGGTCTATTTAAAATTTTCAACTTCGCTTGGCTGCCATGTTCGTTTTGTAGTTAACCAGTTTCTGAAAGTCTTATAGATGGACTTCCGTAGTGCCCTTTATCTCCGAAAAAGATTTCAGGGAGATACCGCTAATAGTTTCACAGATATGGAATGCCGGTGAAATATTTCGCACGTCCGCCATCTTGTGGTTATGTAAACAATTGAACGAAGTTAGATGTCGGTGCATTACAATGTATATAAACATATACTGTACCAAGTTTCATTGCGTTTGTTTGGTTAAATCGCGAGAAACGTCTATTTAAAAGTCGCAACTTCGCTTGGCCGCCATGTTCGTTTTGTTGTTAACAGATTTTCAAAGGTCACATAAGTGAACTTATAGTTGTTCCCTTTATCACCATACAAAATGTCAGGGTAATATCGGTAATAGTTTCGGAGATATTGAATGCTGGTGAAATATTTCGCACAGCTGCCATGTTGGATTGGTGAGCAGTAACAAAATTTGAAGGGTACGGTCGGGGTCGCAGGGAATAGTGCTATGAACTTACCGAGTTTCATTGAAATCGCTCCAGCCGTTTAGATTTTATTAGGGGGACACACACACACGAATCACACACACACACACGCACACACACACGGACAAAAGGTGATCTCATAAGCCTATTTTTTTCAAAATTGAAAATAGGCTAAAATTAAAATTAACCAAATAAAATAGGATCAGAAAATAATTCAAAATTTGCATGACGGAGAAAAACACAGGAACATTTACCAAAAACACAAAGTTAAACCAACAAGATTAAATTAAAACAAGTAGTTCCGCGAAGAACTATACAGCCTATTTTCATATATCCTGCTCATGTTAATTGCCTCTATCAACATACAATATTTCAGTTTAATTGCTGTAACAGATTCGTAGATATTGAGAACCGTCTAAATATTTCAGATGGTAGCCAGGTTGGATTTTTATTTTTGTAGTATTGCATTAAGATTATTGTGTACGTGTGGTATTCAAACTTCAATCGCATGATTAGAACACAAGAAGTACAAACGAGATTTTAAAATTACGCACAGCAGCCATCTTGTGATTATGCAAACAATTGAAATAAATTAGATGCCAGTGGATCAACATTTGTATAAGCATTTAACGTGCAACGTTTCACGGCACTCGGATAGTTAATTCGCGAGAAACGTCCACTTAAATATTAATACTTCGCGTCGCCGCCACGTTGGATTTGTGCTCACCAGGTTACTGAATGTCCTATAGGTGAATATATGTTCATAGTCTCTATGAACATTAAAAAATCAGTTTGGATGCTGTAAAAGATACATAGATATTGAGAACCGTCTAAATATTTCAGAAGCTCGCCATTTAGGATTGTTATATGTATAGGCCATAGAGTTATGTACCATTCAAGGACAATTATTGCCTAGCTTCATTATTCAAACTTTCACTTCGATCGCATGATTACGTCACAAGAAATAAAAAAATAATTTTAAAATTTCGCACAGCCTCCATCTTGAGGTTAGGTAAACAATTGAATTAAATTAGATGGCAGTACATTACAATCTGCAAAATCATTTATTGTACCACATTTTACTGCGCTCAGAGAGTTAAATCACGAGAAAAGTCTATTAAAACATTTCAAATTCGCTTGGTCGCCATGTTCGTTTTGTACTTTACAGGTTTATGAAATATACATAGATAAACTTGTATCAGTACCCTTTATCACGGTACAATGTTGCAGGGTGATATCTGTAATAGTTTCGAGATATAGAATGTCAGTGAAATACTTCGCACAGCCGCCATTTTGAGGTTATGTAAACAAATGAACTAAATTAGACTCCAGTGCATTACAATGTGTATAAACATTTGCTGTACCAAGTTTCATTACGTTTGGATGGTTAAATCGCGAGAAAAGTCTATTTAAAAGTTTCAAATTCGCTTGGCCGCCACGTTGGTTTTGTAGTCACCAGCTTTTTGAACGTCTCATAGATAAACGTCTAGTAGTGCCCTTTATCACCATACACAATTTCAGGGCGATATCGGTAATAGTTTCGGAGATATTGAATGCTAGTGAAATATTTCGCACAGCCACCATGTTGGATTGGTGAGACGTAAGAAAATTTGAAGGGCACGGTCGAGATCTCCGGGAATAGTGCTATGAACGTACCGAGTTTCATTGAAATCGCTCCAGCCGTTTAGATTTTATTAGGGACACACACACACACACACCTCACACACACACACACACGCACACACACACGGACAAAAGGTGATCTCATAAGCCTATTTTTTTCAAAATTGAAAATAGGCTAAAAATATTAAGCTAACACCACAACACGTTAGAGCTTCGCGGTCGGCGCCAAGAGACTGACTTCGAGACCAGGATGCATTTCGGCAAAACAAGAAACAAACATGGCCACTAAAAACAGGAGACCGCATGTCTGATCGGATTACGGCAAACAATTTAGCAAAACTAAATTTTAAAAACAGCAGAAATAGAAGAACGGAGGAAAACAATTACGTCTAAACACTACTAACAAGAGGGAGGAGCCACGGATCTTAAATCAGATAAATAATATGCCAATCCCAAGATTGCCAAAGGAAAATAAATAATAAATTAAAATGTAAAATAACCTTAGAAATGTGTCTCCAGAAGGTACGAAGAAAACAATAACCCTTTTTTTATATCAGGTAACTTTGACAAACAGAAAAATTAGGCCTATAAAACAAAATAAGGTACAGAATTAAAACATTACTATAAGACGATATCGGAGCTCCATAACAATAATAAATATAAGGGAATAATGCAACGTACCTTACATCCTTCTCAGTGGAGACACAATGAAAATAAAATAATTAACACACAATATAAATAGAATATAATACGGCACAAATTGCCTTGAAAATGGCTAACACGCCCATGCGCCGTTTTGATGTCACAAGCACTCCTGTTGTATCCAGATGCGATTTACTTTGCATATTTCCTCTTTACGGCGGAACGATGAAATTAAATCCTTATGTAGCACAGGCGTTTCCTTTTTTTGAATGGTATTCATTTTTGGTAAAAGCTAGGGGCCAAGGCTCCCCTAGCACAACGGATAGATACTGTTCCAACCAGCTGGCTTGTTGTTTTCAAGACGACAGACCATGAACTCCACAAGATGGCGGAGAATTCCGCGTCAGATACCGAACTGCATTCATGTAAATATTCAACGTCCAATCAAGGCTTGTCACCTCAATCAACAATGTCATAATTAAGTAACAAATTTGGCGGTATCATGAAGTATATATATTCTTTTGTTTAGGACGTGGAATATAATTGCCATCAATTATGCCACGAGAAGGAAGAGTTTTATAAGGCACAACTAACACATTCTAGCGGAGAAGAAGGAACCATTTGAAGGAACCCCGAAGTCCGACAGCAGGAGCCATCTCGTGTTCACAAAGGGGATCAAGTCACCAGGCGGTCGATTCAAAATGTCATGAATTTCATCCAGGGGTAGATACATGTTTGAAACGTTGGGACTAGCTCTTGCACGTAACAGCTGCTGGCAGTCGCTCACATCCGGGAGGCGAGGAGGTTCGAATCCCCCCGCCGGCAAACTTGAAGATGGTCTTCTGTGGTTTCCCATCTTCCTTCCAGGCAAATACCGGGGTTGGTCCCTAACTATAGACCACAGCCGCTACCTTCCAACTGCTCGTCCTTACATTCAAACTTTCCTCCCCAGAAAACACTCCACACGCGACGGTACTTGTATCTTACCCCATGGGTGTCCGCATAGAAGCAGCTACAGTCTGGAGATCCGAACATGTCCTCGGACACTCCCGGCACTATAGGCCATACGCTAAAAAATTATCTTCGTTCATGCCATCGCCCAGCAGGATTTCGGCGTTCAATATTGGCGTTCAAAATTGAAAGTGGCCCGTGCGGTTTTCACTACGTCATTGTACATTATTTAAGGAATATTGTGTACTTAATTTCATCCAGATTATAATTTTACACCGCAATCCGTTCCCTTGTTAGTGTGGACCGACTGAAAGGTACAATATAAATAAAATTGTTAATAAGGCTACACTGAATGTTGCTTCAAAGCTCTCTTTAATCGGGAATCCCTTAATAACTTATTTAGGCTGACACGGACTATACACAGCAGTCAGCTGTCCCTTGCGCTTACCTAATATCGTTAACCAACACCAGGATCATCAAACGTTCATGAGCCAGTCTGTCCTCTGCAGAATAACGACAGGCACGCAGCTGCAATGGAGCTCCTTGGGAACTGCTCTCCTGGCGACCATTGATTTCGGCATCTCCGCTCCGCCAGTGAAGTGGGTATAGTTGAGAGGAGAGGGGAAGAGCAGAAGACGTCTGGAAAGAAAGGAAGGAGAAAGCCTCCAACAGGAGCTCAGACAAATAGGAAGGAGAAATAATAGCACAAAAATGTTAACGGTCTTCGTTTTCTTATTAATGACATGCTTTCATTCCTTACAGTTCATTTCCTTCGCCTTTAACTTCTCTCTGAGTAATTTTGATAATGTAAGAAAGGCTCAAAGTGCTATGTTCCAATTCAATGTCATCTATTCTCCGTTAAATACAAAAGATTTTGTATGTTTTTACAGTAGGTGTATGGTTGGTTGGTTCCTTAGTTTAGGGGCTGCGACAACGCGGTCATGTAGCCCCGTGTACGTTGGGTGTGTGTAGAATCTGTCTGATAACCAGTGTTAATTGTGATGACTGTATTAGTGTGTGTATCTGTTTTTTTAATTCAAGTAAGAACTGGAACTTTGAATTTTTCAAATAGTTACTACTTTTGCCCCCAAACGCCACCGTCAACGACTACAAGGCCAAGTTCAGAACTTAGATACTAGACGCCACCGCAGTCGGCTCTTGGCACCGAACGTAGAAACCTAAGAGCGTTGTTTACATTCTTAACCTATACAATTTAGTTTCACACAGGTGTAATTAGTGGAAAGTTCTTTAACATGCCATAAATCTATGACATGCGACCGCCGGCTTTACTTCCCCTCCGAAGGAAGGCATACTGAGGGATTTTTAACGCTCTTAAAAAATCCGACGGCTTCGGCCGGGTTTGAACCCGCCATCTTGGGCATAGAAGCTCAGCATGCTACCGACTACGCCACCGAAGCCGCACAGTAGGTGTAGTTGTGCAAGATTATGTTGACTGCGACACTCCCGGTATTGGTATTGAAATTGAATTTGTGATACCAGGAATTTTGGATCCGACGTCTCATTACGTACCCCCCCCCCCCCCCAACTCCACCCCCCCCCCTTTCAGGGGCTCCCATCTAGTGGGACGTGGGTTGGCGACCACGGGACTTCAGCTGAGTCCGGCATTGCTTCCACTTACTTGTGCCGGACTCCTCTCCGTCTTCTTTCCTGTCGACCTCTCTTGGTCAATTCTTGTTCTCTTTCGACCTCAATAGTATTAGGGTATCCGAGGCCTAGGGAGTCTCATCCTTTCCCGCCTTAATTGGCCCTTGCCTCATCTTTCCTGATACCCTCCTTCTGCGAGGGGTCAGCCTCCTTTTTCTTTTCCTGCCTTCTGCTCAAGGCTCTCATGGAGGCAGGGAGTATGTAGTCCCACACCCTGGATATTGTACAATCCAGGGCACGCGGCTGGTGGGTTCGGGAGTTGGAGATCCCCTTTTTCCCTTTTCCCACTGACTTTGGGGCGGGCCCTCTCCTATTTCCCTTTCCTATTTGCCTATTATGGCTCTCCTTCTTTCCAAGTGCTTCAATTCTCATTCTTCGAGGGTTGATGGCATGTCTTTTCTCCCTGTCCTTTATTTTCCTTATCCTTTATTGGTTTACTATTGCTTCTTATAGTATATAAGTCTGTAGCTCATATTAGTTATAGATTTCATTCTCATCTCATCTTTCACTATCACCCAAACCATTAGGGGCCGATAACCTAGATGTTACGTCCCTTAAAACAACATAATTATCATCATGATCATTACGTACCCGTAAATCACAGAATGAGGCAATAAGAAATTAATGCTACACTAAATGAGACTTCCCGATATTAGATATTTTATCTCAGTAAACTACGAGCTTGAATTCAATAGAGAACGGTTTTGGAGTTGAAACGGACCTCATTCAGCCCGTCGAGGCAAAACTGAGAATACATGGTTTCGATTTCTTCCTCAGTTGTCCTAGAAATAGTTTGTCCTGGTATTACACTTCTAGTCTAGGCAAATGCCAGGATAGTTTCTGTCTGTAGATCACGGCTGCCTCCTTCCTAATACGAGTCTAAATTACAAGAAAGGGGTTAGTGAAATGTTTTGTTTGGAGTATAACAATGTATGGACCGGAAACTTGGACGCTTAGGAAAGAAGACGAGAGGCTTTCGAAATGTGCCTATGGAGGAGAATGGAGGGACAAAGTGTGAAATGAGGAAATATTTAAGAAAGTAGGAGATGAAAGAATGATGCTAAAGAAGATAAGGAAAATAAAAATGAATTGGATTGGACACTGCATAAGAGGAGATGGTTTGGTGAAAAGTGCATTAGAAGGGACAGTCCAAGGGAAACTCCGAAGAGGAAGAAGAAGGTTTCAGGTGCTGGATTCCACCAAGATTTTAAATCGTATGAACTGATGAAACGTGCTGCCGAAGACCGGATAAGGTGGAGAGACCGACCATGAGGAAACCTGCCATCAGGTAGATACACTGATGATGATGAGTTCAACCATCACAATAAACAGAAAGGCCACGGTGGCCGAGAGCATCAGCGCACTAGCTCGTGCCTCACTGGCCTCAGGAGAGCGTGGGTATGAATCCCACCACGGCCATCCTGAAAATAATTTCTCATTTTTACCATCAAACAAATGCCAGAACAGTTTCTTTAAACAGGTCCACGGCTTCCTTCATTCCGAAATCCCTTCCCTGAACCTTTCTTAGTTGGACCCAAATTAGCAGACACCTCAGCGATTAACCTTTCACCTTCCCCAGTTGTATCTTCTTACAGAGAGTGTTCACCTTCTGACACCATCCTTGCGACGGTATTATTCCGTGGATAAAGCCGTGCTGGGAGGATATACGATACCAAGTAGTTCCGCGAAGAACTAAATAGCCTTTTTTCATAAATTGTTAATTGCCTCTATCAACGTACAAAATTTGAGTTTGATTGCTGTGATAGATTCGTAGATATTGAGAACTGTCTAAATATTTCGGATGGTCACCTTGTCGGTTTATTATATATGTAGGCCATAGATTTATGTTCTACTACATGACTGTTATTGCGTAGGTGTATTATTCAAACTTCAATCGCATGATTAGGGCTTAAGAAATAAAAACGAGATTTTAAAATTTCGCACAGCCGCCAATTTATGGTTATGAAAACACATGAAACTAACTAGATGTCAGTGGATAAAAAAAATGTATAAGCATTTACCGTACCAAGTTTCACTGCGCTCGGATGGATAAATCGCGAGAAACTTCTATTTAGATATTTAAATTTCGCGTCGCCACCATTTTGGATTTGTGTTCACCAGGTTATTGAAAGTTGCATAGGTGAACTTGAGTTACTAGCCTTTATAAACATGCACAATTTCAGTTTTATTGCTGTCATAGATTAGTAGATATGGAGAACGGTCTAAGTATTTTGGATGGTCGCCATGTTCGATTATTTTATTTGTAGGCGATACAGTTATGCACTGTTTCATGACGATTGTTGGGTAGGTTGATTATTCAAACTTTGACTACGATCGCATAATTAGAACACAAGAAATATAAACTTAATTGTGATATTTCGCACAGCCGCCATATTGAGGTTATGTAAACAATTGAACTAAATTAGATGTCAGTACATTGCATTTGCTGTGCCATGTTTCACTGCACTCGAATGGTTAAACCACGAGAAAAGTTTATTTAAATGTTTCAACTTAGTTTGGCCACCAAGTTCGTTTTGTACGTAACAGGTTCTTCAAAGTTACATAGGTGAACTTATAGTACTGCCACTCAACACCATACAAAATGTAAAGGTGATATCAGTAATAGTTTCGGAGGTATAGAATACCGTGAAATATTTCGCACTCTCGCCATGTTGGACTGGTGTTAGGTTATAATCCTTTAAGCGCACGGTCAGGGTCGTCCAAAATAGTACTATGATCTTACTGAGTTTCATTGAAATCTCTCCAGCCATTTCGACTTAATTAGGGCATACGCACACACACACGAACAAAAGGTGATCTCATAAGCCTATATTACATGGATGAAAATAGGCTAAAAATGCTGGCCCGGGGCTGTACAATGGGTGTATAATTAACTAGTGAGAACTAATGTGACATTCATTACTTGTCAAGAGCAACGGTATATTTACCTGGAGATCGTGGGGTTGAATCCAACATGGATCAAACATCTTAATTCTTTCTTTTCTACCTATATGGATTGCACAATTTTCTCATCACGCGATCTAATCTGAAATATTTCATTTGTCTTCTTCTTCTTTTCTTCTTCTCTTAGGACGCCGTCTCCCTCCGAAGGTTGACGATCCAATTCATTATGATTATGTGGTAATACACACGCTACATCAGATACCACAATAACTCAGGTTATGAGTCAAATTGAACTCCTACCCATGTACACGGGTATAAGTAACCATGTTGTCCAAGCATCTTAAATGTAACAACAATAAAAGCAGGGCAGTGGCTAGAAATATAGATGTTCGTCCTTACCATCGGTGCAGGTTTCCAGACTGGAGTTCCAACGACTCCCCACATATATTCGCTCTTTGAGTTTTCCTTCAATGATGAGGGGAGAAGTTTGTATCATTCACCTCTCATTATATCCCAATGTACTGAAGTTTCCTTCCTTTAATGGGCATCTTTACTTTGTTAATTTGCTTCCACATTGGTCTTGCTTTCTGTTCAAGGTATTCGAAGCATTCTTCTTAACAAATACACTTTGTAAGCTTCAATCCGGTTTTGCAACGTAGGATTAAGACACCAGCTTTCAAACCCATACAGGAGAACAGGGAAAATGTAACATCGCAATATTCGGACAGAGAGCTGTGGCAGAGATCCCATCTGTTGAAAAGTGTCATAATGCTGATGAATAAACTTCTGGGCTGGTTTATCCTGTATAAGATTTGTCGTAAAGATTGATATCATAAAACCAACCTTTCTTTCACTCGATTACCTCAGGTTAATAAAATATTTAGTGACACAAAAGACTTCAGAGAATAGCACCCCTTGGAGTAGTCGAAACTGTTGTGTAAAATCGCAGTCGGATGTTGAACCTGAATCTCCTGCATTCCTGGCAGTTGCGTTTATCCGCCTACTCTGTCCGTTAGGTAGTCAGCCCGAAGGCTGGTTGGATCCTCAAAAAGTACTACCGTTAGGTTATGTGGGTATATGCCCACAAAAACCCAAGGCAGCGCTATATTGAGGCGTACAAGGCAAGATGAGGAGTGAGGTAGTTTGCCATTGCTTTCCTCACTGAGTCAGAACAGGAGTACTAACCCTATGAATAGAACCTTTCACATTATCCACAGGCACTGATTGTGCCCTGAATGCCATTACTAAGCACCACCCATACCTCAGTAGCTTCCATATAATCACAGCCATGAGTGAGACTGAGACATTGGTGAAAAGCTACATTTTACTCTAGCCTCTGCCAACAGACAAATGCAAATGTACCGCATTCAAAAGTTTGGTGCTTTTCAGTCGGTCAATCATGAGATTAATAAATATTAAATATTTATTAATCTCATGTAATTTTTTCAGGATTAGGGTATAGCCCAACTCATTTTGGTACATTCGTGTTGACCGATTGAAAATCACCAAACTTTCGTTTACTAAGGCAACACTGAAAAATGGCTTCAAACTCCATAATGTACCGCATTCATCATGAGATGGCAAACAGGCCATCTTTCAGGTTAGGGTGTTTAATCATTTGTACACCCCGTCTAATAGACTATAATTAGGCACAATCGTGTTGCCCGTCTGAAACGCATTCTATAACTGACGGAGGCACACTGAACCCAGTGGGGTTAAAGTAAGAAGAGGTGGTTTTGGTTACGACCTCACTTATCCGCCTACTCAGCAGATACATTTTTTAATACTCAATAACATTTCACATTAAAATCCTCCAGTTTCCCTAAAACAGTTGCAGGGGTAGATAATAATAAAGATGGATGCTACTAGATAATTTTTAGAGAAATTTAGAGAATTTAGCCCGTAAGGTGATCTTAAAAAGGCCAGTAAATCTACCGACACGACCCCCAAGTATTTGCACACTCTCAAATGTCAACTGACTGCTCCAGAATTCGATCCTGCGCCTTTAGGAACAGCAGGCGAGAACATTATCGCTGTGAGGGGGAAGAAGCAATTTGTCCACCCAATTGGGCAGCTCGACCCCTGTCATCATCTCTGTCGATATTGAACAGTAATTTTATTTCTGCCAGCGTTTTTCCAATTTATAGGGGTCGACGAAGCCACCTGGATAATTTCCGGCTTTAAGAGGGTGTTAGGCCCCCTGCCCTGTCTGTGGTCACGTGATTTTCCTGGTTGAGATCCCTGGAGAATGGCAGTGGAACAAGTGCCATCACATCTCAGTTGTTGCTTCTTAATATAGGCTTTCCAGTACTATGGTAATTTAGCCCTGTGTACTTGGGTATGTGTAGAATGTCAGATAACCTGTATCATTGTGCTGGCATTAATAGGGTGTGTATTTGTATGGGGGATTTAGGAAGAGGCGGCCGAGGCATTTAGGTAAGAACCATCCCTGCATTAGCCTGGATTAGAAATGTGGAAACCTCGAAAAGGCGACTTCCAGTACAGTTAATGCAGGAATCAATCCACTGTTTTCTCAATTTTTCCCCACGGGGTAGGTGCTGTCCATTCCAACCCTTATACTACAATTAATTTTTGACATAGCCGGAAATAGAATCTAGGAGTCTCAGTAATAACTAACTAACTAAATTTCCATGTACCACGGATCAATTCAAGGAACAATATTACATTTGAAATTAAATGAACCAGGACATCTGCCCACAAATATTCACCGCTGAACAGACTATGTAATATTTTCAACAATGTTGTTCAAAGAAATAATGCCATAGATTTTAGTTCTTCCTTGACAGTATATTTGATGGAATTTCTAACCACTCTCCAGAAATAATGTCTCAAACCTTGCATATTGTAAATAATGAATTCTTGCTACTGTGTCATTCTATCAAGCCAACCATGTATTATATCCATATTATACTGTTTTAATTTCACACCTAGTTATTTCATGTAGCTTTATTTAGTTACTGTTTATTTTAAGTTAGAATATGTTATAAGATAACACACTGTGTAATCTCTATTCCACTGTAATTGGGATGAAAATTCTGTTGTGCGCAAATAAATAAAATAAAATAGAGAAAATAAAGGAGACCACAGAAAGTTGCCATCACATTCTCACCCTGACATTGAACACTGGTATTACATTTAGAACACAACTTTCTTCGGGTGGATAAGAACTGAAATTTGTGATAATAGACACACCTGTTTCTTCTTCTACTGTCCTTCGATGTCACTCCTGAGTTCTGGGTACGATTTTTAGCTCTGCCAGGGAATATAATTCTGATCTGAGGAATGGTCCGTACGCATTTTGGTACAGCAACACAATGACACAGGTTATCAGACATATTCTTCACACTCCCTTATACACGGGGCTGCATGAATAACAACAACATTATTTTGATTCGTGCATCATTCCTGGTTCTGCCAATAACATAATGAAGGTCTGAAAATTAAAAATTTACTCAGGATGCTCTCAAACTCATGGTGAAGCGGCTATCTTTCTTGACTGTCTGGGTTCGATCCTGGCTAATCCATGATTTTTTCTTTATTCTGGGGTGAGGGCTGGAATGGGGTACACCCAGCATAGTGAAGCAAAACTGTGAAAAGGAGGATCCGATTCTCATCTCAGCCATCCTGGAAGTGGTTTTCCATTAATTCCTAAATCTATTCTAGGCAAATGCCGGGATCGTACCTAACTTAAGGGCATGGCTGCCTCTTTCATAATTCAATCCTCTCCAATTTACAAATACTCACACTAGTACAGTCATCACAATATCACATTATATATGACAAATTTCACACACACCCTCGTTCAAGGGGCTAATGTAAGAAACAACAACAACAACAATATCAGGACAAGTGATTTGGTTTTCATCCCAGCCACAGTTTCTCACACTTGTGCTCCAGGCAAATGCACCAGGATTGAGCCCAATATCACATCCACATTCTTCCCAAACCCAGGTCTTATTTAATGTTCACATAATAGTACAGACACCACATTATCACTAGTTATCAGACTGTAAGACAGATAGTACACACTTCCAAGTGATACAACTGTCTTAAGCCCCTATGTGAAACTACAACATTAACAACAAACTTTGCTTGGGCTTTTTCGCACTTCTTTGAAATTTTGTGTTTTATGCAAGAATTCAGACGAAGTTGGAAATGGGAGTGATTTACTCGTATTAGTGACCGGTTAGTTTTTAGGGCAGTCTACAACATTTTCATCATTTCTCTCTCCCTATTATACACCTAATTATATAATCCAGATCTGCCTATATGAGCTTCCCTCATTAAGATGCATGCAGGTATATTGAGGAAATGAAAACTGAGAGGAGGAGAATTCGATTCTCACCTCTCAGCCATCCTGGAAGTTGTTTAACAATTCTACTCCAGGCACACGCGGGATTCCGTAGTAACAGAAATATTATGGCTCTTTTCGATTTTGTTATAATTCTTTCGTCATTACTGCATTCCACAGAACTTCGGAAAAAATCGCAATATGTCTAATTCCTGTAAAATGTCTTAGATATTCTTTTTGAAGAAAAATCAAAAATTCCTATTAACATGGGATATATGAGGGAAACGGGAAAGATCAACACAAAACAAGGTAAAATTTTGAAAAAATAGTTAGGCGTTGAATGATGAAAATATTTAACAGTTTGCCTCAAATAGCAAGATGTGTGTGTTTCATTGGAAATATATGAGATAGTTGCTCAGATCTATAACAGGCATGGCCATTCAATTAAATTATTATTAATTTGACTCCTTAAGCTGTATGTTCCCCCTTCAATAGTATTTACTAATTGCAGCAAAAAACACTTACAGTGGACTAATTAATATTTCAGATACGTGTATGTATTATGCTGTCACGGAATTGTTTGTAGAACGTTTGATGCTGAACAATAATATCGATATAGAACTGATATATATATATATTTAACAGTTTAACCAACTTTCCCAGAATCAGACAACCAAGACCAGAGAAATCTTCCGAGCAGATTAGATGTGTTGCACCTGTAAGTTAGAATTCGTTAAACATTGTTGCTAATTGGAACAACAACAAAAATTGATAAACCATGATGCCGAGTAGGAAACCAAATGCATGTTGTGGTATTTGGACATTAAAGAACTGCTCACGTGCGAAGCCTGGGCAGGTATCTAGTATTAGATGTAAGGTAGCAGTAGTAACCGTAAGACACATTTTTCATTCCTTGTTCATTTTTAGTATCACACATATAATTAGGGGCAAATGACCTAGAAGATTAGCTCCTCAAGTGGAAAATCATTACCACCACCATATTTGCTTTATATTACTCTTCACTTTGTTCAATGGTAGGTCGGTCATTTTGATCTTTCATTAAGTTCGTTTTCCTCCCTAGTCTGCGATTTAATCCCAAGTACACTTTGTAATGTTCCTCTTGGCACGCCTATGGAACGAATGGTTCTCAAGGGTATACTCAACCTTCGCGAAGACCGGCCCTCAAACTTGGGCACTCATTTTGTTTCTGCAATATCCTCGCTACAAGGATTAGGTACTTTTCTTGATGACCTCATTCTGTGAAAGTGTTTGTTTACCTCGTCTTCGTACAAAGGGTGTACTATATATATTGTTTACACTTTATTTTTGCGCCCAAATGAAGTACATTACACATCAGTTGTTAGCCCACCTTCTCAACATAATCTCCTTGTAACTTTATGCACTTTTGCCATCGATGAGTCAGTCCTTCCAGACAAGATCCATCCGACTTCATGGCTAGGCTTGTGACTAGTGATGAGACATGGCTCTATTACCATGAGCCATAAGCAAAACAAGAATCGATGCAATGGAACATAAGGGGAGTCTAACACCAAAGAAATGTCGAAAAGTGCCGTTAGTTGGCAAGCGAATAGCGACAGTGTTCTGGGACACAAAGGGCGTCATCCTTATTGACTGGCTGGAATTAGGGGCCAGGATTAACAGTGCAGCATATATGGCAACCCTTAAGCGCTTACGTCATGCCATTCAAACTCAGCGGCCAGGAAAATGGGCTAAAGATGTGCTTCTGCAACATGACGATGCCCACCGCCACACTAGCCGAGAGACCACCGCTGCCATTGATCAAATGGGATCACGGTGCTGCCACACCTACCATGCTCTCCCGACTTGTCACCAAGTGGTTATCACCTGTTTGGGGACATGAAGAAGCCTCTGCGTAGTCGCTGTCAAGGCAGCACACCGAAAGTATGGTTTCAGTAAGGTGTGACACAGAGACTGACACATCGATGGCAAAAGAGCATAAAGTTACAAGGAGATTATGTTGAGATGGTGGACGTAACAACTGATGTGTAATGTACTTAGTTTGGGTGGAACATTTTGTCCAACTACACCGCTCGGCGTTGACCGTGTTTTATAGCACAAATTAGGTTTTACTCGCTAACAGTTGCAGATAACTTTCGGATAGAAAATGTAAATTTAAACCTCGCATATGCCATAAAAAGTTTGCTATTTCTTAGCGTTCTCTTTTTATTTGAAATGAAAATATGAAAGTTTGAAACCAAAGGGTGTAGTGACGTCACTAAAATGATCGCCATCTTTAAATAGTGCAAAGTAATGAAATCAAAAGTAACCTATATGTTAACCAGGTAAATCAGCTACTTCCATGTAAAATTCACGTAAATCGAACCAGTGGTACTTGCGTGATTGAGTAATACACAGACACACACCATCTCATTTTTAGCCTCGCTTCGCTCGCGTCATAGTCGTATCATATTGTTATTCAATGAAATGCAGGTTTAACCCCGTTAACACCCCTTTAGAATCTGAATACCCAAAAATCCCTCCTTAGTAGACGTTTTCGACACACAACAAACATATCCCCAAAATATAATAATTCTTCTAACTTTAATAGTTTTGGTTGGTCGATGAGAGCGAACATCCAAAAATCCTTCCTTAGTGGACGTTTTTCTTGCAGAATTTCACCCCTCCCCTTATGCCCCTTAAATTGCATTTATGAAAAAACGGTCGAACACCTATTTGTTTATTTATTTATTTATTTATTTATTTATTTATTTATTTATTTATTTATTTATTTATTTATTTATTTATTTATTTATTTATTTATTTATTTATTTATTTATTTATTTATTTATTTATTTATTTATTTATTTATTTTTACGCTGATTGATTTCCTCCGAGTTTCAAACTCCTCCCTATGTCGTTTAAGAGATACACGCTCCGTTAAGAATCTTTCAAACCCCACTTTTCATCCCTTTCACCTCACAATATACACTACATCGAAAAACTATTAGACATGTGTCAGCTTATTTTTAATGATTAGTATATGTGCCAAGTATCACATCCCCAAATGAAACCACTCGTGAGATATTGTTATTCAATGAAATGTACGTTTACCCCCTTAACACCTCTTTAGAACCTGAATATCCAAAACTCTTTCCATAGTGGACGTTTTCGACATACAACGAACATGTCCCCAAAATTTCATGTTTCTAACTTCAATAATTTTAGCTGGGCGATGATGAGTGAGTGAGTCAGTCAGTACATTTTCTTTCATTTATTTTTGATAATTTCACCCGTCCCCATGAACCCCTTAAATTGGATTGATGAAACAAACGGTCAAACACCTATTTACTTATTTAAAGCTGTTTTCCCCCTGAGTTTGATGAGTGAGTAAGTGAGTCAATCAGTTAGGACACTTTCTTTCCTGTTTTTTTTTCTCCAGAATTTCACCCCTCTCCAAGGGCCCCTTAAATTGGATTTATGAAAAAACGGTCGAACACCTATTTACTTGTCTTTTAAGCTGTTTTTTTTTCACCGAATTTCAAACTTCATGCCTATGTCGTTTCAGAGATACACGCTCCGTCAAGAATCCCTCAACCCCCAATTATCACCCCTTTCACCTCATAATATACACCACATCGATAAATCCTTAGACATATGTCTGATTATTTTTAATGATTAGTTTATATACCGAATATCACATCCCCAAAGACACAACTCATGAGATATCGTTATTCAATTAAATGCACGTTTACCCCCTTGACACCTCTCTAAAACCCGAATAAACAAAAATCATTCCTTAGTAAACGTTTTCGACATACAGCGAACATATTCCCAACATTTCATGTTTCCAACTTTAATAGTTTTTGCTGGGCGTGATGAGTGAGTGAGTAAGACAAGACATTTTCTTTCAATTATTTTTACCAGAATTTCACCCCTCCCCATGGGCCCCTTAAATTGGATTGATGAAAAAACGCTTGAACACCTACTAAATTATTTTTAAGCTGTCTTTTTTCCCCTGAGTTTGATGAGTGAGTGAGTTAGTCAGTCAGTTAGGACACTTTCTCTCCTTTTTCCCCCAGAATTTCACCCGACCCCAGTGGCCCCTTAAATTAATTTATGAAAAAACAGTCGAACACCGATTTACTTACTTTTTAAGCTGATTTTTTTCACTGAGTTTCAAATTTCTGGCCTATGTCGTTTAAGAGATAGGCCTACACGCTCCGTTAGGAATCCTTCAACCCCCACTTTTCACCCCTTTCACCTCATAATAATACACCACATCGAAAAACCTTTAGACACATGTCTGCGTATTTTTAATGATTAGTTTACATGCCGAGTATCACATCCACAAATGAAACCACTCGTGAGATATTGTTATTCAATGAAATGCAGGTTTAGCCCCCTTAAGACCCCTTTCGAACCCGAATATCCAAAAAACCTCCCTTAGTGTACGGTTTTTGGCATACAACGAACATATCCCCGAAATGTCATGTTTCCAACTTCAATATTTTTGGCTGGGCGATGATGAGTGAGTGAATGAGTCAGGACATTTTCTTTCAATTTTTTTTCATCAGAATTTCACCCCTCCCGATGAACCCCTTCAATTTGATTGAAAAACAATCTGTCGAAAAGCTATTTACTTACTTTAAAGCAGTTTTTCCCCCGAGTTTGATGAGTGAGTCAGTCAGTCAATCAGTTAGGACACTTTCTTTCCTGTCCCCCCCCCCCCCCCCGAATTTCACCCCTCACCATGGACCCCTTAAATTGGATTTATGGAAAAACGGTCAAATATATTTACTTATTTTTATGCTGATATTTTTCCGCTGAGTTCCAAACTCCTCGCCTATGTCGTTTAAGAGATACACGCTCCGTTAGGAATCTTTCAATCCCCACTTTTCACCCCTTTCACCTCATAAACACATCGAAAAACCCTCAGACACGTGTCCTGTTACTTTTTAATGAAATGTTTATATGCCGTGTATCACATCCCCCAATGCAACCAATCGGGAGATATTGTTATTCAATGAAATGCAGGTTTAACCCCCTTAAGACCCCTTTAGAACCTGAATATCCGAAAATCCTCCCTTAGTAGACGGTTTTGACATACAATGAACATATCCCCAAACTTTCATGTTTCTAACTTCAATAATTTTGGCTAGGCGATGATGAGTGAGTGAGTGAGTGAGGACATTTTCTTTCAATTTTCTTTTTTCAGAATTTCACCTCTCCCCATGAACCCCTTAAATTTGATTTATGAAAAAAAAACTGTCGAACAGCTATTTACTTACTTTAAAGCAGTTTTTCCCCCCTGAGTTTGATGAGTGAGTCAGTCAGTCAATCAGTTAGGACACTTTCTTTCCTGTCCCCCCCCCCCTCCAGAACCTCATCTCTCCCCATGGGCCCCTTAAATTGGATTCTTGAAAAAACTGTCAAACATATATTTACTTCTTTTTTATGTTGATTTGTTTTTCGCTGAGTTTCAAACTCCTCGCCTATGTCGTTTAAGAGACACACGCTCCGTTAGGAATCTTTTAATTCCCACTTTTCACCCCTTTCACCTCATAATATACACCACATCGAAAAACCCTCAGACACATGTCTTCTTATTAGCCTACTTTCGATTTTTGCAAAAAATGAAAGTAGACTTATGAGATCAACACAGGGCGAAAAAAAGTGTGTCTGTCTGTGTGTGTGTATGTGTGTGTGTGAGTCTGTGTGTGTGTGTGTGTGTGTCTGTGTGTCTGTGTGTGTGTGAGTGTGTGTACTCTGAATGTCTGTCCCCCCCTATCAATTCGAACACGGTGAATGCGAATTGAACGAAATTTGGTACAAAGGTAGCACTAGCAAAGGACACCTCAGTGTCATGTTTTATATCGCCGCCATCTTGACGGAAACGTAATGGCGGCCACACAAATGTTCAAAGCTTAAATCAAATTACGATTAACCTAATCATCCGATCTCTACCAAATTTTGCAACAACATACATTTATGGGGGGAGCATCCTTTGACCAAACCAATAGGTCATCAGCGTAATAGTTTGCGGATGGCGGCCATCTTTGTGTGAAAATCGATTCCTCCTATTAATTCGAACACGGTGCAACCGAATGGAACGAAATTTGGTACAGAGGTAGTACTAACAAAAGGCACCTCAGTGTCATGTTTTATATCGCCGCCATCTTGACGGAAACGTAATGGCGGCCACACAAATGTTCAAAGCTTAAATCAAATTACGATTAACCTAATCATCCGATCTCTACCAAATTTTGCAACTACATACCTTTATGGAGGGAGCATCCTTTGACCAATCTAATAGGTCATTCACCTGATAGTTTGCGGATGGTGGCCATCTTTATGTCAAAATTGATTCCCCCTATTAATTCGAACACGGTGGAACCGAATGGAACGAAATTTGGTACAGAGGTAGCACTAGCAAAGTGCACCTCAGTGTCGTGTTTTATATCGCCGCCATCTTGACTGAAACGTAATGGCGGCCACACGAATGTTCAAAGCTTAAATCAAATTACGATTAACCTAATCATCCGATCTCTACCAAATTTTGCAACTACATACCTTTATGGAGGGAGCATCCTTTGACCAATCTAATGGGTCATTCGCCTAATAGTTTGCGGATGGCGGCCATCTTTGTGTTAGAATCGATTCCCCCTATTAATTCAAACACGCTGAAACCAAATGGAACGAAATTTGGTATAGAGGTAGCACTAGCAAAGGGCACCTCAGTGTCATGTTTTATATCACCGCTATCTTGATGGAAACGTAATCGCGGCCACCCAAATGTTAAAAGCTAAAATGTAATTACGACCAACCTAATAATCTAGTCTCTACCTAATTTTGTAACACCATATCTTTATGTGGGAAACATTTTCTGACCAAACTGCAAGAACATCAGCCCAATAGTTTGCAGATGGTGGCCAAGTATGTGTGCAAATCGATTCCCCCTATCAATTCAAACACGGTGAAACCGAATTGAACGAAATTTGGTACAGAGGTAGCACTAGCAAAGGGCACCTCATATTCATGTTTAATATCCCTATAGCACGTTGTATTTCAACAAGCTCCTACAACCAACATTCAATCATACTCCTTGAAAAGGACAAAGAGTTATAACAATACCCATGCATTTAGGAGAAAGTAGGCTATATGTTCTTTACTGAACATCTTGTTTTTATCCTATTTTCGATTTTTTCCTCAAATAACACTAGACTTATTAGATCAACACAGGGCCAAAATATTGTGTGTCTGTCTGTGTGTGAGTGTGTGTGTATGAGTGTGTACTCTGCATGTCTATCCACCCCCTATCAATTCAAACACGATGAAAGCGAATTGAACGAAATTTGGTACAGAGGTAGCACTAGCAAAGAGCACCTCAGTGTCATGTTTTATAGCAACGCCATCTTGACGGAAACGTAATTGGGGCCACCCAAATTTTCAAAGCTTAAATCAAATTACGATTAACCTAATCATCCGATCTCTACCAAATTCTGCAACAATATACCTTAGTGTGGGAAGTGTCCATTGCCTAAACTACAAGGTCATCAGCAATATAGTTTCAAGATGGTGGACGTATGAAACATCCAAGTATTATAGCCTAATCGTAACTTACGATTCAACAAGGCCTGACCTCGCCAAATCCGTTTATCGTACAGAGGGTGGTTTATACTGTCCTTAAGGAGGTGACCCGTAGGATATTAACGTCTTATAATATAATTATTACACCATAGCAGTGACTAACAGTTAAGGCGAGCCGTGCCGTATTGTGCTGGACCGTGCCGTCCCGTTGGGTCAAAATGGAGGCTATTGTTTGCTCGCTAGTCCATATTTCAGGTGAGGATTCAATCAATATATGTATATTATAGCACGTTGTTATTCAGCAAGCTACTACAACCAACTTTCAATTATACTCCTTGAAAAGGTCAATGAGCGCATTTAGGAGATAGTGGGCTATATGTTATTTACTGAACATCTTGTTTTTAATGATGAGTTTATATGGCGAGTATCACATCCCCCAATGAAACCAATCGGGAGATATTGCTATTCAATTAAATGCAGGTCTACCCCCTTAACACCCCTTTAGAACCTGAATATCCAAAATTTCTCTCTTAGTGGGCATTTCCGGCCCTTGAGGAAGCTGCATACCAGATTTCATTCCAATCCGTTCGGTGGTTTGTGAGATTTCGTGCTGAATAAATGAATGAGTGAGTGAGTGAGTGGTATTTGACAAATATATAGTAGAAAGAAGATAGTGTCAAGACTTTCTTATGCTAAACTCGGTTGACAGTGCTGTGTGAGCAGTTGAGTAACTAACGGGATTTCAAGTAAAGATCCGCATTTTCTATACCGGTAGTGCTGAGCGCAATTGGCATCAAGTCGGCCGTGTCTCGACTTGAGCTATGTTGCCATGGAAACTATCTGCCTTGCCATTCCTTCATGAGTATTTTAGCCTACTTTCGATTTTTGCAAAAAATGAAAGTAGACTTATGAGATCAACACAGGGCGAAAAAAAGTGTGTCTGTCTGTGTGTGTATGTGTGTGAGTCTGTCTGTGTGTGTGTGTGTGTGTGTGTGTGTGTGTGTGTGAGTGTGAGGACTCTGAATGTCTGTCCCCCCCTATCAATTCGAACACGGTAAACGCGAATTGAACGAAATTTGGTACAAAGGTAGCACTAGCAAAGGACACCTCAGTGTCATGTTTTATATTGCCGCCATCTTGACTGAAACGTAATGGCGGCCACACAAATGTTCAAAGCTTAAATCAAATTACGACTAACCTAATCATCCGATCTCTACCAAATTTTGCAACAACATACCTTTATGGGGGGAGCATCCTTTGACGATACTAATAGGTCATCAGCCTAATAGTTCGCGGATGGCGGCCATCTTTGTGTGAAAAACGATTCCCCCTATTAATTTGTACACGGTGAAACCGAATGGAACGAAATTTGGTACAGAGGTAGTACTATCAGAGGGCTCCTCAGTGTCATATTTTATATCGCCGCCATCTTGACGGAAACGTAATGGCGGCCACACAAATGTTCAAAGCTTAAATCAAATTACGACTAACCTAATCATCCGATCTCTACCAAATTTTTCAACAACATACCTTTATGGAGGAAGCATCCTTCGACCAAATTAATAGGTCATTAGCCTAATAGTTTGCGGAAGGCGGCCATCTTTGTGTGAAAATCGATTCCCCCTAATAATTCAAACACGGTGAAACCAAATGGAACGAAATTTGGTACAGAGGTAGTACTAGCAGAGGGCTCCTCAGTGTCATATTTTATATCGCCGCCATCTTGACGCAAACGTAATGGCGGCCACACAAATGTTCAAAGCTTGAATCTAATTACGACTAACCTAATCATCCGATCTCTACCAAATTTTGCAACAACATACCTTTATGGAGGAAGCATCCGTTGACCATATTAATAGGTTATTAGAGTAATAGTTTGCGGATGGCGGCCATCTTTGTGTCAAAATCGATTCCCCCTATTAATTCAAACACGGTGAAACCGAATAGAACGAGATTTGGTACAGAGGTAGCTCTAGCAAAGGGCACCTCAGTTTCATTTTTATATTGCCGCCATATTGACAGAAACGTAATGGTGGCCACACAAATGTTCAAAATTTAAATCAAATTACGACTAACCTAATCATCCGATCTCTACCAAATTTTGCAACAATATACCTTTATGAAGGGAGCATCATGTGACTAATCTAATAGGTCATTAGACTAATAGTTTGCGGATGGCGGCCATCTTTGTGTCAAAATCGATTCCCCCTATTAATTTGAACACGGTGGAACCGAATGGAACGAAATTTGGTACAGTGGTAGCAGTAGCAAAGGGCACCTCAGTGTCATGTTTTATATCGCCGCCATCTTTACGGAAACGTAATGGCGGCCACACAAATGTTCATAGCTTAAATCAAATTACGATTAACCTAATCATCCGATCTCTACCAAATTTTGCAACAACATACCTTTATGGGGGAGCATCCTTTGACCAAAATAATAGGTCATTAGCCTAATATTTTTGCGGATGGCGGCCATCTTTGTTTGAAAATCGATTCCCCCTATCAATTCGAACACGGTGAAACCGAATGGAACGAAATTTGGTACAGAGGTAGCACTAGCAAAGGGCACCTCAGTGTCATGTTTTATATCACCGCCATCTTGACGGAAACGTAATCGCGGCCACCCAAATGTTAAAAGCTAAAATGTAAATACGACCAACCTAATAATCTAGTCTCTACCAAATTTTGCAACATCATATCTTTATGTGGAAAGCATATCCTGACCAAACTGCAAGATCATCTGCCAAATAGTTTGCAGATGGTGGCCAAGTAAGTGTAAATCCATTCCCCATATCAATTCAAACACGGTGAAACCGAATTGAATGATTTTTTTTACAGAGGTAGCACTAGCAAAGGGCTCCTCATATTCATGATTAATATCCCTATAGCACGTTGTATTTCAACAAGCTACTACAACCAACATTCAATTATACTCCTTGAAAAGGACAAAGAGTTATAACAATACCCATGCATTCAGGAGAAAGTAGGCTATATGTTCTTTACTGAACATCTTGTTTTATGATTTGATTAGCCTGTTTTTGAGTGCAAAAGGCCGAAATCAGAAGAATGAGAAAGACTATCGAAAATTCATGTAGCCAGCGGTTCCTTCTGGGTCCTAAACTATGTGTATGCAAAATATGGTTGAGATTGGTGGAACGGTGTAGATTTGTATACGGAACCAAACCACATACATACATACATACATACAGACAGACTTGGACTTTTATATATTAGATTTATCTCTCAATATCACTTGTCAATTGTTAATACAGCTGAAGAATGTGGCTGAAACTAGAACATTAAACAACCTCTGGTACTTAATAATTAACTTTTTGGGGATCACTCTCAACGCTATTGTATTTGGTCAATAAGGGCCAATATTGAATTAAATATGATTAATGTCAGATCAAATCAAAAATATTTTCTTTGAATTTTATTTTATTTTATAGATATTTGAATTATTTAATTTTAAGTTATTTCTATTAACATTATTTAGTTTATTTATTTGTTATTTTATTTTATCTTATTTAACTTTATTATTATTATTATTTTCGTTTCGGTCGTCTTGGGACCACGAGCCTAATTCAATGCTTTGTCCTTTGCCCTTTGCTGTTCCTTCTTCTTATTTTATTTGTTTAATTCAAGTTATTTAATTTTACGTTATTTTATTTTATGTTTCTTCTGTTTACTTTTTAAAATTATTTTATTTAAGTTACTTTGTTTATTTTTTACTTTATTTTATTTAATTTAGTTAATTAACTTTTTTACTTATTTTATTTTATTCAAATGTTATTTTATTTTGTTTTATTATATTTAATTTTATATTTTTTTAGTTTACTATTTTAATTTATTTCATTTATGTTATTATATTTTGTTTAATTTTAGGTTATTTGTTATATTTTATTTGCTTTTTCATTATCGTGGTTATTATCAGTACAATGACTATCTGTTAATGACGTCTATAACATAATTTCACCTTCATCACGACGCACGTGTTATAATCATCCATTAAGGATCAACTTGAATGAATTTGCACGAAGCATCTCTGGAGGAACGATGCCATTATTTATACATTTTAAGTGTCCATTCTTTTAGAACAGCACACTTTAACGTCTCGATAAAAGTGAGACAAGGCACAAACATTGGTTGGTCTGGTCACCCGGCCGTATTGATGCACAATGAGATCGATATTTCCTCGGCTCGTGAGCTTTGAACCCCCAAGATTCAGCTCTGCATGGGGTGCATAGACTATATAGACGGAGGAAAGATCTGTCTTTTTTAGCCTATTTTCATTTATGAAACAAGTAGTTCCATGAAGAACTATACAGCCTATTTTCATATATCCCTTAAGTTAATTGCCTCTATTAACATACACAATTTCAGTTGGATTAGTATCATACGATAATAGATATTGAGAACCGTCTAAATATTTCAGTTGGACACCATTTTGGATTTTATACTGTATATGTAGGCCATAGAATATGTACTATTAGATGACGATTTTTTGTAGGTTCATTATCCAAACGTCCACTTCGATCGCATATTTAATACAATAGAAAAAAAAATTAAAATTGCGCACAGCCACCATCTTTAAGTTATGTGAACAATTGAACTAAATTAGATGCCAGTGCATTACAATGTGTATATACATTTACTGTACCATATTTCACTGCGCTCAGATGATTAAATCGCGAGAAAAGTCTATTAAAATGTTTCACATTCGCATGACCACCATGGTCGTTTCGTATTTTATAGGGTTTTTAAGGTCACATGGCTGAACTTCCAATAGTACCCTTTATCACCGTACTAACTTTCAGGGTGATATCTGTAATAGTTTCGGAGATATACAATGCTGGTTAAATACTTTGCACAGCCGTCATCTTGAGGTTATGTAGACAATGGAACTAAATTAGACGCCAGTGCATTAAAATGTGTTCAAACATTTTCTGTACCAAGTGTCATTGCGTTTGGATGGTTATATCGCGAGAAAAGTCTATTTAAAAGTTTCAAATTTGTTTGGCCGCCATGTTCGTTTTGTAGCAAACAGATTTTTGAAATTCCCATAGGTGAACTTCTAGTACTGCCTTTTATCATCGTACAAAACTTCAAGGTAATATCGATAATAGTTTTGGAGCTATGGAATGCCTGTGAAATGTTTCGCACAGCCGCCATCATGGATTGGTGAGACGTGATAACATTTGAAGGGCACGGTCGGGGTTGGCCTAAATAGTACTATGCCCTCACCGAGTTTCATTGAATTCGCTCCAGCCATTTAGAAGTTATTTGGGGACACACACACACCCACACATACACACAGACACACACATACACGCACACGGACAAAAGGTGATCTCATAAGCCTATTTTTTCCCCTTTTATCCGCGTGTATGTGTGCTGTGTGCCAATGTCTCTGTGTGTGTGTGTGTCCCCCACCCCTAATAAAATCTAAACGGCTAGAGCGATTTCAATGAAACTTGGTAAGATCATAGTGTTGTCTGATCCAACCAAGAAAGTGTCGTTCAAATTTTATTACGTCTCAGCCATCCAACGTAGCGGCTGTGTGAAATATTTCACCAGCATTCTATATCTCCGAAATTAATATGGATATCACCCCGAAATTAGGTACGGTGATAGAGGGCACTGCCACAAGTTGAACTTTAAAAAAAAGTCCTCTCGGCACGCCGGAAGGCGGAGGTAGATTTCACCGGGCAAACTTGGGCATAGGCGAAAATAGGCAGAACATGCAGGTTTTCGTAGAAAGATCAGACCTCATTTATTGCGAGAAAGTTTTTTATAATTGGAGCTGAAGTAACTTTGTTTTTCATCATTTTATGCATATTATAAACATTTTATTGTCTTATGGGGACGGTAACCTTCTTGTCATTTGGGGTCCATTTTTATACTCGTTGTCACACTGTCCTTAAGCAAGGTTTCGACACTGATGTGTAACTATCTAACTGTCTGTTACTTCTTCACGCAAAACTTTATCTCCCGCTGAGATTTTGGTTGGTTCCTCAGTTTCGGGGCTGCGACAACGCGGTCATGTAACCCCGTGTACTTTGGGTGAGTGTAGAATCTGTCTGATAAACGGTGTGAATTGTTATGGCTGTATTAGTCTGTAATTTAGGTAAGGACTGCATACGGTCAATTTCAAGCAGTAGTTCCTAATGTTGCTACCAAATACTACCGTCCACGACACCTAGCTGTGAACTTGGCTACTAGATGCCTCCGCAACCAGCAACTCGCAACGAACGTTGGAACTTCCCCTCCAAAGGAAAGCAAACTGAGGTATTTTTAGCGCTCTTAGAAAATCCGACGACTTCGGCCGGCTTTGAACCCGCGACCTTTGGCATAGAAGTCCAGCATGCTACCAGTTAAGTCACCGAAGCCGCTTCACACTTAGTCAGATGGAAAACTGAATGTGATCTCGTGCGAGTGCGTTGTCATGGCAACGTCTGATGGCTCATCCCTCATCAATTTAGTAGTGTTGTCATGGCAACCTCTGATGGCTTGTCATTTTCTTATAATTCCGAAATAATATTTCTCATCCCTTGGCGTAATGGTGGGTCATATCAAAAATTATTTCAGACAAAAGTTTTAGGTAATTATTGGGGAAATATTGTCCATTTTGTACGGCTTTGATATTGTGCCTATTAAGAGAGATATGATTAATGTTTCCCGAAAACCCAATTTTTTTCACCCCTGTGGTCAATGGTTGGTGCTATCAAAAAAGTTTTCAAACATAAATTTTTGGGCCTTATCCGACACATAGTATGAACTTGGAATGGATTCTATATTTCAAATATTAAGAGAGTTATAGCGATATTTCACTTATTCGAAAAAAAGCCCCCATTTTCACCCCCGTCGACCGATTGTTCCCATTTACAAACTCGACCGAGATGTTATAGGGATACATGTTAGGTAAAAATTTCAAAGTGATTGGTGCAAAAGTGCGGTAGTTATCGTGTCCACAAGAAAGTTATATAGATAGATACATATATACATATATACATAAATTTTATATAAACTTTTGAACTGACGGTGGTTTTGGGGTCTAGGGGATGTGAAACGCGAAGATATGTCGAAATTTTCCGGAAGTCGAAACATGGTACCCATTGCAATTGTTAGCTTTCTGATGAAATCTACCTAAAACCTGATAAATACAAAATGAACATGGCGGCCAAGCGAATTTGAAACATTTGAATAAACTTCTCCGCGATTTAACCATCTGAGAGAAGCGAAACATGATACAGCAAATTTTTATACACATTGTAATGCATTGACAACTAACTTAATTCAATTGTTTACATCCTCAAGATGGTGGCTGCGTGAAATGGATATCTCGTTTTTATTTCTCGTGTCCTTATCATGCGATTGAAGTTTGATTAATACACCTACGCAATAATCTTCATGTGATAGTACATAATTTTATGGCTTACAAATAAAAAAACAACATGGCGTCCATCCGAAATATTTAGATGTTTCTCAATATCTACTAATCTATGACAGCAATAAAACAGAACTTGTATATGCTGATAAAGCCTATGATCGTAAGTCCACCTATGGGACTTTCATTAACCTGGGTAGCACAAATCAAACATGGCGGCAAAGCAAAATTTAAATATTCAAATGGACGTTTCTCGCGATTTAACCATCCGAGCGCAGTGAAATTTGATGCGGTAAATTCAAATACACATTTTAATCCACTGACATCTAATTCATTTCAGTTGTTTCCATAACCACATTTTTGCGGCTGTGCGAAATTTTAAAATCTCTTTTTTTATCTCTTGTGTCCGAATTATGCGATTAAAGTTTGAATAATACAACTAAGCACAATCTTCATGTAACACTACACAACTCTATGGCCTACAAATATTAAAATCCAACAGTGCGACCATCCGAAATATTTAGACTCTTATATCTGCGATTCTATTGCAGCAAACAAACTAAATTTTTGTATGTTGATAGAGGCAATTAACATGAGTAGAATACTTGGAGAATATGCTGTTTTGATCTTCACAGAACAACTTGTTATTATTTGTTTATCATCTTTAGACTTCCTTGACTTAATGAGTTAGTCATTTGTGCACTTTGGTTTGATTTAGAGCCCACTTTTGGCACTCAAGATTGTAGAATCGCTTTCCAGATCGATCATGGCTGAGACAATTATGCGCTTAACTCTTCAGAAGTATGTATCTATTCATGTGCTTAAAAAGTGGAAATTATATGATAAATATTCTCAAATATATTTTGATATTTGTACTATAATTATTCCCCCTTTTCCAAGAACGTCTCCAAACTCCCGCACAAAATGGTTCAAAGGAACTCTCTTCACACTCTTGTTGGCAGGAGACATCTAAGAAGCAGAACTTACCTTTGAATGTGTATGCACACATGAATAAATACGCCAGAATATATATTTTGCTATAAAAACAGCAATACTATCTAAATAAATAAGACATATTTTTTAAAATATGAAATATTGAAACACATACATATGTAATTGGTAATAATGTAAGGATGTCAATATTAACCATGACAGAAATCTCGAAACAATAAACCAAGATAGGCATGTTCATTACATATTTTATTCTGGAATTGCCCTGGGATTAACTGATGTCATTCTACTGAGCTTTCTGGAAATTTTGGGAATTAGATAAATTCCAACAAAAAGAAAACTGCGTTTTATTTCGAAAAGAAATATTAGATCTAGAGAATATCATTATGTGCATTAAAAGTGCTGTGTTAGAGAGGAAAACTGAAAATGTTGTGGACTGTCTTACAAACAAAACGGTTGCTGATAAATCACTTTAATATATCAGTTCTTCTAAATTCTCGCTTAAAACACAACTTTCTTACTTCTTATTAATATTGTTATTGGTTTTCAGTCCATTTTAACTACTGTGGCTTTTAGACATGCTGGGATGCCAGAATTGTGCTCCGAAGGGGATCTTTACCGAAACATTGTCATCCTACTAATCCCCCTCATTGTAAAACTCTCCCGTCAATTGAATGGTTTCTCCATATGACGGACTATGATAATTGAGCAGCAAACCCTGCTAAGAGACAACGAAAGCTGAGGAAGCCCACTCTCGTAGTCTTAATGATCACCTTCGGGGAAAAATTCTAACACCCCGTTGCGGCAGTAGCTCAAATGGACGTAATGCCAATAACATTATTATTATTTAGACTTTCACGGCTCGTGATATTATCCATAATGTTGAATTTTGGGCTGATGCCGTGTTTTATTTTACTAAATTCGACACGTTTCGAAAGAAACCATGTCTTTCTTCGTCAGGAATAATCTGAAATACGACAAATGATTGCTAAGAGAAAGCAACAAAGAACCTAAAAAAAAGGTGCCCAAAGATGGACGCCATTATAGCCCCATGTTAGGGACAACGAAAAGCAACAGTGTATTACATTCTCAGGGTTCTGATGATAGATAGCCAAGATTCACTGAGATTGTAGCCGGTGTCGCGGTTGAAATTATCTGGGTGTTTACGTATTTCAACCGCTTCCCTGATGATTCTGGGACGATATTGCTTTATACGGGCAAGAACATCCACTCCTTGGATCATGACATCATGACCAGGTGTAAAAGCATGATCAGCAACAGCTGATTTATCAGGTTGAATGAGCCTGATACATCTATTGTGTTCCTTAATGCGAGTGCGTATTGTTCTCGATGTCTGTTCGATTAAACCTTGCCACAAGTACAGGGAACTCTGTAGATATCCGGTTGTTGCAATTTAGGCAAACTGTCCTTAGTTGGTCGCAGAAGTTGCCTAATCTTAACAGAAGTTCCAAATACAGTCCGTATGTTGTACCGACGTAGGATTTTAGCAATACGTTCCGTCGTGTTATGTATGTACGGTAGGTAAGCAGTTCCTCTTACATCTTTTTTCTCGACTGACGTCCTATTATTATTCGTTGGTTTCAGTACCGTGGAAATCAAAGCTTTGCTATAGCTAACAGCGTTCTAGATCAGGTGAGGGGATGATATATTTCCAAATATGAAAGGTTATGTCAGTTGCATAAATCTCATGCCATTAGACTTGATGCTAACAAGGTTGTCGTGTATTTGTCCAGCATGCCCCTAAATGATACCCAGCAGGCAGTTCTCGCTAAAGGTCTCAATTTTGCTGCAGCGCCTAGAAGAATTCCTATTGAAGAACTTATTACATCTGTAGAATCCTCGGTACATTACCTCACGCCTGAAGAGGCCGAGGAAACCAGACAAGAATGTTCCAGAGTTCTCAAGACCGCCAAACCACCTAACAACAACTTAAAACAAGGCGAAAGCCGGGCGCTTAAAGATCCAAGGGACAATTCTGATATTCTCGTTCTCCCCGCTGACAAGGGTAACGCGACAGTGGTGATGGATAATGTTGATTATGATTCCAAGATCTCGTCTCTGTTATCAGATCCTGTATATAGGATTAATAGACGTGATTCTACTACTCGCTAATCAAATGTCACGGTCAAATTGATCAAGCAATCTTCTATTCCAGCGGATGCAGCGAAGACTCTCCTTCCAGGGGATGCTATTCCTCCGAGACTCTATGGTCTTCCTAAAATACACAAGGAAGATGTTCCTCTTAGACCTATTGTTAGTACGATTGGTTCTCCTATATATGCCCTTTCCAAATACTTAGGTAGGCTATTTCAGCCGCTTCTGGGTAGCACGCCTTCGTACATTAAGGATTCCACACACTTCGTGGAAAAGTTGAAAGCTATAACACTTCAGCCGGGTGATATCTTAGTGAGTCTCGACGTGGTGTCTCTGTTTACAAGAGTGCCTATTGATGTTGTTATGTCTCTCATTAATGGCTTTTTTACTGAAGACCTCACAAGACTTTTTTATCACTGCATGACCTCCTCCCACTTTCTATGGAATGGGAATTTTTATGAGCAGATTGATGGTGTGGCCATGGGTAGTCCTCTCTCTCTAATTGTGGCTAATTTCTTCATGGAGAACTTTGAAGAGAAAGCTTTGTCGTCGGCTCCTTTCAATCCGAAGATCTGGTGGCGTTATGTGGATGATACGTTCTTTGTTTGGACTGAAGGTGAAGAAAATCTTAGCCATTTCCTGGATCACCTTAATCTCCAGCACCCTTCTATTTGTTTCACCATGGGAAAATAATCTGACGGCAAAATATTTTTTTAGATGTTCTCGTCACCAAGAAAGAGGATAGATCTTTAGGACACAGCGTTTTTCGTAAGCCAACACACACCAATAGATATCTCCACGCAAATTCTCATCATCACCCTGCCCAGAAACATGGTATCCTTACAACTCTAACTACCAGGTCCAGGAGGATTTGTGAAGTGTCTTCTTTAGGAAAAGAAATTAATATCTTGAGAACCACTGGCTATAGCAAAGCTTTTATTTCCCCGGTTCTGAAGCCAACAAATAATAATAGGATGTCAGTTGAGAAAAAAGATATAAGAGGAACTGCTTACCTACCGTACATACATAACACGACTGATCGTATTGCTAAAATCCTACGTCGGTACAACATACGGACTGCATTTGGAACTTCTGTTAAGATTAGGAAACTCCTGCCACCAACTAAGGACAGTTTGCCTAAATTGCAACAACCGGGTATCTACAGAGTTTCCTGTACTTGCGGCAAGGTTTATATCGGACAGACTTCGAGAACAATATGCACTCGCATTAAGGAACATAATAGATGTATCAGGCTCATTCAACCTGATAAATCAGTTGTTGCTGATCATGCATTAACACCTGGTCATGATGTCATGTTCCAAGGAGTGGATGTTCTTGCCCGTATAAAGCAATATCGTCCCAGAATCATCAGGGAGGCGGTTGAAATACGTAAACACCCAGATAATTTCAACTGCGACACCGGCTACAATCTCAGTGAATCCTGGCTACCTATTATCAGAACCCTGAGAAAGTAATACACTGCTGCTTTTTGTTGTCCCTAACATGGGGCCATAATGGCGTCCATCTTTGGGCACCTTATATATTGAACCCTAAAATCCTATGCTAATATTTCAGTGTTCATATTATTCTTTTCTTTGGGCATAGATTTATGTTATTTGAAGGAAGTTCTGGTTAGCTTGAGGGAGGCTGTGATGCTCTGAGAGCCGAGCGATGTCACAATACTGGAGACGTGAAGTCTGCACAATCTATTTTTGGCTCGCATCTTGCGAACAATGAAACTGAACTAAGTCGTCATAAGCTTGAAGGCACAATACAGAAGTTTCCTTGTATAAGACAGCCAAGGTTGAATGCGTACTGGATCTTCGCGCTGATTGACGTCACAAATAGGTGTGACCACGAACATAATGCTTAAAAGGATTTGAACTTGTGACCAATGAAAGGCGAATGCTTAGGGTGGCCCGAATCTAAAAGTACCCACGCGACAGTGAATTAATAGATCCTACGATGCAATATTCTCCGCAATAGTATGGCTGTAATGTGCGAATTTTTACAAGACTTTTGATATGTGTTCAAACGTGATAGGACAATTTTATCGATTTATTGAGGAGCGGATATCCCCCTCCTAAAGATTTGAGTGATTGAATGAATACTGGGAGCCGAGCAACACGGAAAAGACACTTGATTTTATGAAGCGGACGGCGAAGCCAGGCCGGGCTGTATAGCGATTACTTTTTACTTGTGCTAGTGACTAAAACTTAGTAAGTTGTGTGTCGAGCAACATATTGATTTTAGTGAGTACTTAAGTGGTTCTTACACCCCAAAGTCAGGGCAAGTCAGCGATACTGCGATAGGACTCTTGTGTGAATTTAGTAGCAAAAAATAAGCAGTTATATTTTTGATATTAACCATTACACTTTCATTCAGCGCCAAGATGACGACCGACGGCAGAAGGAACATGGTATCATCAGCAACGACTTCAAGAGTTGAAATTATGGAAGGCTAGGTCCATAATACTGGATGATGACGAGGTCAATTCCATGGCATCGGACTAGACGCAGATGTGTTGAGTAAAAATTTGAATTAATTCATTTTGATGGGTAAAAAAAATCGCGTATAACTGGAAAATTGTATATTTTGTAAATAACTTTGTTTTGTGTGCGAATATGTAGATTCTGCCGGCATGATATTTTAAATAGCGATACGTGACAATTTTGCTGATTCTTTTTGCATTTAATATTCTATTGGCATTTGCTGATGTTGATCTGTTATGATTAGAGTACAAGTTCTTCAAGTTGTTGTGTACTTGAAAAGCCTAGTACTTATGAGGTTAATTATCACGGAAACGTTAGATAAGCGGTGACAATTGGGACTTGATAATATTAATGTCAGGTCTGGTTTGGGAATTCTGATATTTACGATCGTTATGCAAACGCAGTGATTTTGTACTTTGTAATTTAAGCAACAGTAGTTGCACGGGAGGAATTTCTACCTCACCGTATTTGATGTTTTATTGCTTCAGTTCTGATCTGTGGTACCAGTTGGGTCTTTTTGACAAGCTATATTATGTGTGTGTGCTACGGTGTGATTCTACATGAGAGCTGGCGGGGACGTGATATCCAGTGCCGTTGCTAATACTTTTCAGGGTACGTGACCTATGGGGCGTATTTGCTGAGATTGAATCTTGATATCCCAGGTAGGGATTTTGTGTTTTTAAGAACGATGAATTTATTATGTCGCGATTACAGGAGCTGCGAGACTTCTACGAGGATTCAGGCTTTGGGCTTGAATAATATTATTATGCACACACATGGCACCGACTCAGCGCTTGTTTGACCTTGGACCCAGAATTGGAATATTCATTATGCATCCGGCATTGTGCTGAGATATTAGGCCCATAAATTGTATAAATGTCTTACTTAACGATGCGTAAATACTTTTATTGAATTAAGGGATTAGATGCCCACGCCGCTTTGTCTAAAGATTTTTCGTCGTATTAATCGGAGTGTTTTTGTGCTTGTCCATTTGGCATTGCATTTCATGTCATTTATTGCTGTAAGCATTCTTGTTGTGTGACCGGCGTCGGCCGTGTGAATTTAATGTAATTATCGGGACGCATTCGGTGGTTCTTTCTGTTTTGCCTTGTCACGTAGCGCTCTGTTTTGAGTAAATGGCATAAGACCTGCTCACAGGCCGCTTGTAATCTGTAAATATCAATTCGTGATATTATGTGTTTATTTTATAAAAGGGTTAGTGCATGCCGGCATAGATATTAATTTGTTTTACCTTTCTAATACTTTCCAGTAGTGACGTGATTAATTTTCCCGCAGACAGGAGTTCACGGCCCAGTCGTATGTAGCGCATGGAAGTGAATTCCGGTCTAAATACTCAACTAATCAAAGTGTAGTTCGAAAAACGTATAGCGCGGCACATAATATTGTATTTTATTTCAGGTATTTTTATTTTGTTTGATCATATTGTAAAATTTTGTATCGTGATGTGTTAGATCACGTGGGTTTAAGGCTGTCTAAGCCAAGTGTTTAGATAATTCTATTTAAACTGACATGCAGATCAGTTCTTCATTTTTATTAGCTGTTGTGGTGAGTGGCAATTTTGTCAACACGGGCAAATGGAGCTTCCGTCTTTCAGCTGACGTTGGCAGATCGCCAGTCCTCATACTCGCTAAGTGGGTTGATGAACTCCCAGCTGTTACTCCTAACAGACGGTAGGGTTATCAGCACACGCAAGGGAGGATATATTTGTTCTATGGCTGATTCAGTATTAAATTGTATTTTGTTTTAACCTGTCGTTTTAATTATTCATAACTTTAGAACCTTATGGACCCTGGAAACTTTATGAGAGGCATGTTCTATAAACCAATTAGTGACCGATCATGACCCCGCAGTTTTCTCGTGTAATGTCATCTCTTCCAAAGGGCACATAAGATTTCTATGGCGCGCCACGTGGGCCAAATTGGTTTCTTTATGTATCACAAGGTGACAGTAAGGATTCTATGACTCCGACACGTAAGCCATTTTTTTTTGTGTATGCGCACATTGGTGCAAAGTGTGGAAGCTGGGAAAAGCAATATGGAATGGCTAGACCAGTGAAACACGTCGTACGTATAAATAGATCACCGGATGTGATATTTTATTTACTTAGATAAGCGATGTGTTACCGCTAGAAATTTGTTATGTAAAATCTTGGAGTTTGTAATAGAATTAAATTTGGAACATAGTAGTTGAATTGAGATTTGATAAGTAAATACTAGAGCATATGTTCCAGGCGCCCAACCATTTAAAATAATACTTTTGTTAGCAATCCAAACTCCAAAAATTTGAATGACAGGAAGGTTATACCTTAAGAGCTAATTAATATGTTGGTCAATTAGTTATATTAGTCAGATATAAGGCTAGACATTTGGTACTGAATCAAAGGGGTTTTAATGACAGAATTAATAAAAAAAATTGATATACTCAAGGATGTGTTGCTTAGGGTAAATGTAAATGAATTGAGTAATCAAAGGGTTAAATTGGGGATAATTATGTGCGTGCATATGTGCCAATTTGGTGATGGTCTTGTCATTGTCCTATATTTCTAAAGTGTGATATTATATTGTGTGAAGATATGGCGACTCTCGCAGAAATACGTGAAGTGGTTGAGGAGGCAGCGAAACACACTCAACAAAAATTAACTGAACTTAGGGTTGAAATGACAAATGAGATAGCGCAGGCTAGCGAAAAACAGTCTAACGACATGCAAATTCAAAGTGAAAAACAATCGAATGAACTCAAGGAACAATTACACACGCAACTCGAAATTCAAAGTGGAAAACAGTCTAACGAGTTAGAGGGGCGTTTGAACACAATAACCAAACAGAATACCGACGGTCTTGTAGCACTTTCAAGCGAGATAAAAGATTACACAAAACAGCAATTAATTTTATTAGCCAGTGACGTGGAGAATAATAATAAGAAACAACTAGCCGAAATCAAAAAGATTGAGGATACTTTCAGCTTAAAACTTGATAATCTAGATGAAGTCGTGATGGGTAAACTCGCACAAATTGAAAATGCATGTTCAATGAATACAGCAGAGATAAAGCGGGCGCAAAATCATTTAGAAGAGAAATTTATTAAAATCGAAGAAGGGGCACAGTTAGTCCAGACACAAATCGATACTATTGACGGAGGTATTAGCGGATTGGTCCAGGAGATGAGTAAACTAGAACTTGTATCAGGAAGTAGGTGGAATGAAATTGAAACCGAGCAACTAGAACTAAGGGAAACGATGGAGTCGAACAATAACGGGATACTAGCGAAATTAACAACAATGGAGTCTAACAATAACACTGTAATAGCAAGGTTGACTACAATTGAAACTAACCAAGCAAATGTAGATAAGGGCCTAGATAAGGAGCTGGAAAAGGCGAAGGACAGCATTAGGAAGGACTGGAATCGGATGACGGCAGAGGCGAAGGACGAGAAGTTGATTATGATAAAACAATTAGGCGATAACTGCAATCGAATCCGCGACATTGAAGAGAACATGAAAGCTAAGTTACAAGAACACAATGATCGTCTGATAAAGAGCGAGTTGAAATCGATGGAAAGGGGGACCATACTTGCCTCATTAGTGGACAGGCAGAAAGATGAACACTTAGATAAGGAGATAACTTCAAACAATTCGGAGACAGGTCGGAGCCCAGACACCGTGAACACACAGCTATTTAGAGAATGCGAGGGACGTGCTTCTACCCCTCAGGAAAACCAATTACCAGCTCAAGTTATTCAGGTTATTAGAGCGAATGATTTCCGCCCGAATAAATTTATACCTGATACTGGAGTTACACCGAAAATGTTCCTGAAAGAATTGGAAAATTTCTTTATGGACCAAAATCTAAGTCCGGAGAGACAATTGAGGACAGTAGAACGCTATCTTGGCGGCGGAGCATTAATTTGGTTCTTAAGCTTCCGCTATACATTTGAAACAATGGAGGGTTTCCGACAGGCGTTTTTAAAAAAATTTTGGGGGCCGAGCCATCAGCAAAACTTGAGGTTGGAACTTTACGCAAGAAAATACCACGGTTCACAACAAACCAGATTTGCAGACTACTTCACACGACAGATGTTAAATTTGCGCGATCTTGACCACCCACCGAATGAACAGGATCTCATAATGACGATTAGCAAGCAACTCCCTACACATGCTCAGCAATTTTTAGCAGCAGCAAATATAAGTACAGCAGTCGAAGCGGAAGAATTATTACGGCATTTAGATGAGTCCAACAATCAATTTCAAGGAAGGGAAAAAAAAGTAAACAGGGACGAGATGGTTAACACCACTGAAATAGTAAAACCTCTGGCCGGAAACACTAAATCGCAGTCGACTAACACTGGAAATAATCAGAACCAAGTAAGCGAGATTATTGGCGGGATGCTACAGGCTGGAGTTATACGCAAGACTCCCACGCCATTTCTCAATGCTATATTGGCCGTTGCCAAACCTAACGGTTCAATAAGGCTATGTTTAGACGCCAGACCCCTCAACAATAGACTTCTTCCAGAATATGACCAAGCGCCGTTAATCAGAGACGTCCTTAAGGGTTTCCGAGGAAAAAGCATTTATTCGAGTGTGGATTTGACCTCAAGTTTTCACCACATCGAATTGGATGAAAAATCCCAATTGTTAACAGGCTTCCTGTTCAACAATCAAACATTCGTATTTTCGAGGATGCCTTTTGGCGTTAAAACAGCCGGTTGTGCCCTAATAAGAGCCCTAGATCGCAATTTGACAGAGGAGGTCAAGCAGATGACAGTGAGGTACATTGACGATATATTGTTGGCGTCTGACAATATTGAAGATCACATGAATAATCTGGACAAGTTACTGGACAACCTACGCACAACGAACTTCAAAATCAACCTTAAAAAGTCACATTTCTTTAAAGATGAAATTTTGTATTTAGGACATGTTATCGATAAGGATGGAGTGAGACCAAATCCAGCCAAGATTGAAGCAATTATGAACTTCCCCACACCAACTAGGGTGAAACATGTTCGTGCTTTCCTGGGAGTTACGGGATTTTTCAAGGAAAATTGCCCGGGGTATACAGAGACGGTCGCCCCTATGCAGGAACTGTTCAAAAAGAATAACAAGTGGTTTTGGAATGACGTTTGCAATAAGTCTTTCCAGGCTACAAAGTTACTTCTAAAAAATTGCATCAAACTGGGTTACCCCGATTTTAGCCGAAAATTTGTTATTCAGGCTGACGCCTCATTCATAGGAATCGGAGCTATGCTATTCCAGGAAGATCCGAACAACCTTCAACATCGGTCTTACCTTGCCTTCGTAAGTCGCAAATTGCGCAAACATGAACGTAACTACACCGTAACAGAGCTGGAGCTTTTGGCTATACTTCACGCTTTACAACAATGGCGTAAAATAGTATTTGGTTACCCCATAACAATAAGAACTGACCACAAGGCACTAACGTTCTTATCCAAGACTACTATGCTCAGCGAAAGAATCACCAGATGGTCCATTTACATCCAACAATTTGATTTGGAAATTGAACATTGCCCTGGTAAGATGAATATAATACCAGATGCGCTTAGCAGGAATCCTGAGGCGGAAGTTGATGAGGAAGCTGTCGTGAATCACCTTGAGTTAACAGATAAGGATCGTGAGTTTCTTGACGAACTGAAAGAACTACCCAGAGAACAGGAGGCAGAACCATGGATGATTCAGTTAATAAAATTCTTTAAAGGAGAACTACAGAGAGGAACACCAGCGTACAAGGAAGCTCTGATAAAGGAAGGAAGATACATGTACCGCAATAATTTATTACACAAATTTATTGATGAAGAACATTCGAAACTACGAATTTTGGTACCAGCGTCTTTACAGCGTGGATTAACATGGCATACACATGAAACCTTGGGACATATTGGAATCGATAAAGTTGAAGCAACTATAGCAGAGGCATTTACCTGGCCTCGTATGAGAACCACTATTTGTGAGGTAATCAAGACGTGCGATACTTGTCAACGCACAAAACCTAACAATTACCTAATGAAGCAGTACCCGAAACCTTTGCTACCACTTAAACCATGTGAGCTGATGGCGATTGACACTTATGGGCCAATAACGAAAGGAAGAAGAGGATGCCGACATCTATTGGTGTGCTTAGATGTATTTTCGAAATTTGTGGTTTTGTGTCCCATACAAAAGACCACTTCGAAACAGGTTCTTAGCCGCCTTAAAATTAAAGTGATTCCAACCATGGGAAAACCTGAGTTTATTTTGTCAGATCACGGAAGTTACTTCACCAGCAATGAATTTAAACAAGGATTAATTAATCTTGGAGTAAAACATATATTTTCATCGATTCGCAACCCAGCTGCAAATCCGAGTGAACGTGTGATGAGAAATATTTCGTCATTCTTTAGGGTCTTGATTCCAAATAAACACTATAAGTGGGTGGATCGTATTAAGGATGTTGAGACTTGTATCAATTACACAAGACATGAGTCAACGGGAGAAATTCCTTTGGTTCTCCACCATAACAGAGTGCCTGAGAGATCGTGGGACAACATTGTCATCTGTCCACGTGATCCTATGCCAACACACGACTTAAGGATTCAAAATACTGTAGTACACATGAGAGCACAGGCTGACAGACGGCTAAGAAGGGTAAGAGGAAAGAGATTCCATCGGGAACTGAACGAGTCAGAGTTGGTCCTCATAAAGAAACCACCGCTATCTAATCCATCGAACAAGATATTCCACAAGTTCTGTGATAAATATCTGGGACCATTCAAAATAATCAGAAATCTGGGGAACAATGCTTATCGAGTAGAAGAAGTGAGTACCGGAGCTCAGGCCGTGTACAACATTTGTAACATGAAGATTTATCATGAACAGGAACCTTGGGAGCCGAGAAGGAATAATGTCATAGGAGCAAATTGCACGGACATAGTACCATGCACAAGTACACTTGGCTAGCATCGGTGAGTACTCGTTGTGAAGAACGTAAACATTGGTTTGTTTACATATGAGGAGGAAAGCAGGTAGTCTACTGCTAATGACGTCTAAGTGGAATGAGAGAGAAGAAATACCAGACACGCTTGAGGCGACGAGACATTGAGGAAACTCATTAGTAAAAGGTAGCTGAGTACTAGGCTGATAGCAGGGGCGTATAAGATCTACGATTTGAAGAGGGGCTTACTCTCGCAGAAAAGAGGTGCCGTATGGAAGTGAAATCTACTTCTTCTAAGTTAAATTTCACCTTTTATGGGGTGAATGAACCCTAAAATCCTATGCTAATATTTCAGTGTTCATATTATTCTTTTCTTTGGGCATAGATTTATGTTATTTGAAGGAAGTTCTGGTTAGCTTGAGGGAGGCTGTGATGCTCTGAGAGCCGAGCGATGTCACAATACTGGAGACGTGAAGTCTGCACAATCTATTTTTGGCTCGCATCTTGCGAACAATGAAACTGAACTAAGTCGTCATAAGCTTGAAGGCACAATACAGAAGTTTCCTTGTATAAGACAGCCAAGGTTGAATGCGTACTGGATCTTCGCGCTGATTGACGTCACAAATAGGTGTGACCACGAACATAATGCTTAAAAGGATTTGAACTTGTGACCAATGAAAGGCGAATGCTTAGGGTGGCCCGAATCTAAAAGTACCCACGCGACAGTGAATTAATAGATCCTACGATGCAATATTCTCCGCAATAGTATGGCTGTAATGTGCGAATTTTTACAAGACTTTTGATATGTGTTCAAACGTGATAGGACAATTTTATCGATTTATTGAGGAGCGGATATCCCCCTCCTAAAGATTTGAGTGATTGAATGAATACTGGGAGCCGAGCAACACGGAAAAGACACTTGATTTTATGAAGCGGACGGCGAAGCCAGGCCGGGCTGTATAGCGATTACTTTTTACTTGTGCTAGTGACTAAAACTTAGTAAGTTGTGTGTCGAGCAACATATTGATTTTAGTGAGTACTTAAGTGGTTCTTACACCACAAAGTCAGGGCAAGTCAGCGATACTGCGATAGGACTCTTGTGTGAATTTAGTAGCACAAATAAGCAGTTATATTTTTGATATTAACCATTACACTTTCATTCAGCGCCAAGATGACGACCGACGGCAGAAGGAACATGGTATCATCAGCAACGACTTCAAGAGTTGAAATTATGGAAGGCTAGGTCCATAATACTGGATGATGACGAGGTCAATTCCATGGCATCGGACTAGACGCAGATGTGTTGAGTAAAAATTTGAATTAATTCATTTTGATGGGTAAAAAAAAATCGCGTATAACTGGAAAATTGTATATTTTGTAAATAACTTTGTTTTGTGTGCGAATATGTAGATTCTGCCGGCATGATATTTTAAATAGCGATACGTGACAATTTTGCTGATTCTTTTTGCATTTAATATTCTATTGGCATTTGCTGATGTTGATCTGTTATGATTAGAGTACAAGTTCTTCAAGTTGTTGTGTACTTGAAAAGCCTAGTACTTATGAGGTTAATTATCACGGAAACGTTAGATAAGCGGTGACAATTGGGACTTGATAATATTAATGTCAGGTCTGGTTTGGGAATTCTGATATTTACGATCGTTATGCAAACGCAGTGATTTTGTACTTTGTAATTTAAGCAACAGTAGTTGCACGGGAGGAATTTCTACCTCACCGTATTTGATGTTTTATTGCTTCAGTTCTGATCTGTGGTACCAGTTGGGTCTTTTTGACAAGCTATATTATGTGTGTGTGCTACGGTGTGATTCTACATGAGAGCTGGCGGGGACGTGATATCCAGTGCCGTTGCTAATACTTTTCAGGGTACGTGACCTATGGGGCGTATTTGCTGAGATTGAATCTTGATATCCCAGGTAGGGATTTTGTGTTTTTAAGAACGATGAATTTATTATGTCGCGATTACAGGAGCTGCGAGACTTCTACGAGGATTCAGGCTTTGGGCTTGAATAATATTATTATGCACACACATGGCACCGACTCAGCGCTTGTTTGACCTTGGACCCAGAATTGGAATATTCATTATGCATCCGGCATTGTGCTGAGATATTAGGCCCATAAATTGTATAAATGTCTTACTTAACGATGCGTAAATACTTTTATTGAATTAAGGGATTAGATGCCCACGCCGCTTTGTCTAAAGATTTTTCGTCGTATTAATCGGAGTGTTTTTGTGCTTGTCCATTTGGCATTGCATTTCATGTCATTTATTGCTGTAAGCATTCTTGTTGTGTGACCGGCGTCGGCCGTGTGAATTTAATGTAATTATCGGGACGCATTCGGTGGTTCTTTCTGTTTTGCCTTGTCACGTAGCGCTCTGTTTTGAGTAAATGGCATAAGACCTGCTCACAGGCCGCTTGTAATCTGTAAATATCAATTCGTGATATTATGTGTTTATTTTATAAAAGGGTTAGTGCATGCCGGCATAGATATTAATTTGTTTTACCTTTCTAATACTTTCCAGTAGTGACGTGATTAATTTTCCCGCAGACAGGAGTTCACGGCCCAGTCGTATGTAGCGCATGGAAGTGAATTCCGGTCTAAATACTCAACTAATCAAAGTGTAGTTCGAAAAACGTATAGCGCGGCACATAATATTGTATTTTATTTCAGGTATTTTTATTTTGTTTGATCATATTGTAAAATTTTGTATCGTGATGTGTTAGATCACGTGGGTTTAAGGCTGTCTAAGCCAAGTGTTTAGATAATTCTATTTAAACTGACATGCAGATCAGTTCTTCATTTTTATTAGCTGTTGTGGTGAGTGGCAATTTTGTCAACACGGGCAAATGGAGCTTCCGTCTTTCAGCTGACGTTGGCAGATCGCCAGTCCTCATACTCGCTAAGTGGGTTGATGAACTCCCAGCTGTTACTCCTAACAGACGGTAGGGTTATCAGCACACGCAAGGGAGGATATATTTGTTCTATGGCTGATTCAGTATTAAATTGTATTTTGTTTTAACCTGTCGTTTTAATTATTCATAACTTTAGAACCTTATGGACCCTGGAAACTTTATGAGAGGCATGTTCTATAAACCAATTAGTGACCGATCATGACCCCGCAGTTTTCTCGTGTAATGTCATCTCTTCCAAAGGGCACAATATGTTCTTTGTTGCTTTCTCTTAGCAATCATCTGTCGTATTTAAATTTATTCCTGACTAAGAAAGACATGGTTTCTTTCGAAACGCGTCAAATTTAATATAATAAAACACGGCATAAGCCCAAAATTCAACATTATGGATAACATTAACATTATTAATTTTCTAACTCAAGGCCACTGGAAGTGTGGCAAGGTTATATAAACACAAACTTGTCAACTAGAAACATGTACAAGTATATGGGGCTGAATGACTAAACAGTGTGGTCCAACCCGCAGCCCTCGGGCCGCATGCGGCCCGCCTGTTCATTTGTGTTGGCCCTTGCCCTTCTTACTTCTCAAAAATGTAAACATTGGGCATGAGTATCAAGAAAAACTGGAAGAAATACAGTTTTTAAATAATCTTGCTTATCTGACAGAATGATCATCCCATCTAAATGCTTTAAACCTGAAACTACGAGGTAGAAAACAAAATATCTCCCAGCTTTATGGACATATTGAGGGCTTCTGCAAAAAAAAAAAACTTTATGTAATGCAATTTACATTGAAGGCAAATAATATGGCACACTTCCCATCTTGTCAGCAGTTGAAAGAAGAAAGAAGTGACATAAATTTTAGTAAGTTTCATGAAATAATAATAGATATCAAGAAAGAGTTCCAGAACAGGTTCCAGGATTTTGACTCCCTAAAACCAAAACTTGCACTGTTCAACAACCCCATGGATATTGAAGTGAGTGAGGTGCCCCGCGACCTTCAAATGGAAATTTTTGATCTTCAGGTAAACCCATTCTACCAGATTAAAAAGTGTGATGTCCCTGAAAATTTCTGGAAAATGATATCTCAAGAACGTTTTCCTAAACTGCGTAAAAATTCTCTCTGCAAATGTTATCGCTCTTAGGCAGTAAGTCTGCATGCGAAAGTGCTTTTTCTGCTCTCAAACAAATTAAATCAAAGACGAGAAATCTAATTGAAAGTGCTTCACTGGAATCGAGCCTGAGACTTGTCTAACTGAACTTACAGTGGACATTGATACACTTGTACCAGGAAAGCAGTGCCAATCATCACATTGATTTTTCAACTGTAAAATGAAGTGGTATATTAAACTTCTTTTAATATAAAATTTAATAAATGTTTTTTGAGTAAAATATGTAATACGTTTTCTTTCTGGCATGTCTCTGGCCCTCACATTCGTATACTAATATTTGATTGGCCCTCGGGTAACTAAAGGTTGGACCACCCTGGACTAAATGATTCAACAGGAAGATTCCATGTCTCGGAGTGCGACAGGTGGTAAGCCCGCAAATGCCTCTTGGTTTAACTATTAGAAGCACGATAAAAGTGTGTTACCAACTTGATAAATCCCTCCCCTATCGTGCTTAATCTTGTTGACACCAGTGAGATGATGTCATCTTCAGCACTGTACAAAGCCCCTGTTTAATGACTGACATACCGCACTGCAGCACAGGCTGGTGACGACAAACTCATTAGGCGGGTCCAGTTTCTACTGCAGTCCGCCCGCCACAAACTGAGTTACATACAGCTCTGCGGCAGCTGCCCCATTAGGGGTGGACAAACAGGGCTTGTGCGTGCATTTCCTGGCGCCTACAAGACAATGTCGGTGAATATTGGAAACTAGGTATAAGAGCAATGAATTATATAGCTTGCCACGGTACGTGAGTGGGTAGCGTGTCGGTCTACTAACCCCAAGATTGCAGGTTCGCTCCTGGCCATGGTAAGTGATTTTTGAAAGGCGGCAAAAATACGGCACGCATGTCATGTGATGTTGGCATGTCAAAGAACCCATTTTAATTCAGTAGGCCGTGTTCATAATGGTAAAATTAATCTTGGGAGTTTTCGCCAAAAAAGTTCCTCGTTTCTCTACTAGAAAGCGCTATAGTGTTCAAGGAGCTTAGATATCTAACCTCCTTGACTTTCATAGTGATTCAAGGAACAACGAAATTCGACATGCAAGCTACCTTCTGGGTGTCAAATTACAAAGCTTGCACCCGGCACCCGACGCCATACGATTAAAAAAAAGGATTATATTTCTATTTTATATCGATGTGCCCGTCTAAGGAACGCGATTGATTATATCTAGCTGATCTTGCTTTCTTGTCTTCCAACAAAAATCACTTCTGCTTCGGGCTATGGCTCTTTCTGTGCTCCTCCGTTCAGGTTATTTTAGAGGCAATGTTTGGTCGGTCTGAAAATTGAAGATTGTGAACTAGTTCTCTGAATTATTATTATTATTATTATTTATTTATTCAAGCGTCGCCTCCATGGTGTAGGGGTGAGCGTGCTTAGCTCCCCCCCCCCCTCCCCAGAGGTCCGAGGTTCGATTCCCGGCTCTGCCACCAAATTTGAAAAGGTCAACTCAGCCCCGAGTGGTCGAAATGAGTCGAGGGTATTCGATTCCCACCTCAGCCATTCTCGAAGTGGTTTTCCGTGGTTTCTCACTTCATCTCCGGGCAAATGCCGGAATGTTACCGAACGTAAGGCCACGGCTGCCTCCTTCTCTCTTCCTTGCCTATCCCTCCCAATCTTCCCCTCCCTTCCCATCCCTCATGAGGCCTCTGTTCACTTTGCAGGTGAGGCCACCTGGGCGAGATGCTTGTTCCACCTCCCCAGTTGTATCTCTCTTATCAATGTATCAAGCTCCAGGACAATTCCCTGGCGGCGGTAATGGTGGGATCCCCCACTGAGTCCGAGGGAAAAGCCAACCTGGAGAGTAAACCGACTAAAAGGAAAAGGATTATTTAAGCAAAAATTCCCCTACAGGAGAGCGATTTTTTTTGACGTGTAGCCTCCTGAGAGGCCGAGTGCAGGTCTTTCCAGTCGACGCCCGTGGGCGACCTGCGCGTCGGGATGAGAGATGAGATGAATGGATGAAAGTGAGCAAGGATGTGGAAGGAAGCGGCCGTGGCCTGCCAGAAGGTACTGTCCCAGCATTTACCTGGTGTTGAAAATGGGAAACCACGGAAAACGATTTCAAGGACAGCCGACGGTGGGGCTCGAACCCACGTGTCTACTGAGTCAGCAAAGAGCTTGGCCCCATGACCTAACGCCGCGCTTTAGCCAGCGTAGCCACTACTGTCGGTAGGAGAGCGATTAAACTTGATAACATGATGTCATTTGGAGTTGTGTCTCCTCCGCTCCTCCCAAAATCTCTTCATTAGCGCGGAATGCTCCCTCTTCCTCTCATCCGTCCACTTTTTCCCAGGTTGTCGTAATGATCTTGGTTCAAACTTAATATTCGCGATTTTAGTCTGGCACTCAGTTCGGTCTTCGAAATGTTCTATGTTGATTACTTGTAAGTCTCTCTGTACCTCTTCAATCCATTCTGTGCCGCATTTACTCTGTGTTCTGATACCAAGTAGTTTGTTTGGCAATCTGGAGGTGGCCATCCTGTGGATGTGAGTGGAAAATTTGGCTCCGCGTTTTCTAATTTCGTCTGTTATCGTATTGGTCTTTTGATAGAGTTCTGTACTCGGTCTCTTCATCCAAATGCCGTTTCTGTTGATTGCTCCGTAGATCATCCGGAGAATTTTTCGCTTCTGCTTTTCCAGTTCCCTAATCTTGGAATGGCCATCGATTACTATTGTTTCAGCGGCAATTCTGGAAGAATAACTGTTATTATTACTATTATTATTATTATTATTATTATTCTTTCCGATTATCATTATTAGAAAACATGGGAAAACTAATTACTTTCTGGCTCAGATGTTGACAAGTCATGGCTACATTCGGTGTTACCTTCCTCGTATGGCCAAAGTAAGGATCTCAGTATGTATTTACTGCAAGAACGAACGAGATGACGTATATCATACGTTCTTCGTCTGCGCTCGTTGGGCAGCGGAAAAACGACGACTTGAAGCTGAGGTTGGGCCAATAACGCCGGACAATATACACTAGTGTTTAAAAGTTGAGCATTAGTTACAAATAAGCAGGGCAACAGGAAACAGACCGCAAATCGCACGACATATGCACCTACAAACCTTACATGTTCGCTCTGTATAGGAATGGAGTATTCACTCCTTTGACTAGCGGCGAAACCGCAGCCAGTGTCTGCGCCCCATATTCCCTCAGTCGTGTTTGCACTGTTATAGTGTGCGGAGTGTAGCCTCGTGGTGAACTTGAGAGCATGGCACAACGACGCCATTTGGATCCCGTTTTGCAGGATAGAACACTCGGCCGTCTGGAAGCAGGCCAGACACAGACCGAGGTCGCCGTATCCTTGAATGTGCCACAAAGTGTCATTTCCAGGATTTGTAGACGATTTCGAGACACAGGAGATGTTAATCGTAGGCCAGTACCAGGTCGACCAAGAGTAGCTACCCCACAGCAGGACCGATATCTGGCCTCAACCGCCCTACCAAATCGGAGTGCATCTGCAAGACAATTATCGGCGGAGCTTGTTGCTGTCTCACAGGTTGTCGTTTCCCGGCAAACCGTGTACCGGAGGCTCAGAACAGCAGGGCCGTTTGCCAGACGTCCAGCGGTGTGCGTCCCGCTCACTCCAGCACAGAGACGTGCCCGTCTACTGTGGAGCCGTCAACGTTGGAACTGGACAAGAATGAATGGAAGTATGTGCTCTTCACAGATGAATCCCGCTTCAGTTTGCAGAACGATTCCCGGCGCACATTAATCTGGAGAGATACAAACACAGGACCATCGTGGAACGGGACCAGTATGGTGCTGGTGGCGTCAAGTTGTGGGGCGGTATCTTGTTGAATGGTCGCATGGACCTTCACATCTTCATTGGTGGTCCGAGGAACACTGTGAACGCTCGGAGATACAGGTGTGAGGTACTGAGACCACATGTTCGACTCCTCAAAGGTGTGGTTGGTCCAGACTTCCTCTTAATGGATTATAATGACCAACCGCACTGCGCTGCTCTGGTGGATGAATTTCTGGCTGGGGAAGACATTCATTGCATGGACTGGCCAGTGACATCTGTGGATCTGAATCCTATAAAACATGCCTGGGATGCATTGGGGAGGCAAATTGCATCCCGTCGGCCTCCACCAAGGATCCTTCGAGACTTTCGCATTGTCCTTTCGGAGGGATGGGATAGACTGCCACAAGAGCTTATGGACCATCTGATAGAGAGCATGCCACGTCGTTGCGAAGCATGTGTAACTATTAGGGGTAACCATACACCCCATTAACAGCATATTTTGTTGTGGAAGACATTGCCAAGTTTTGTTAGTTGTTGTCAAAGATGTATCTTAGCTATCAGAACCTTTCTGACACTGCTTTTTTTGACAAATTGCATGATATATGTTGTGTGATTCAGCTTCCGTTTTTTCTGCAATCCGTCTGACATTCCTATCAGACGGTATGGCCTCGTTTAATGATTATGATTAACTTTTGGACACTGGTGTACTTGGAATTATGCTGAGGAACCAGCTCTTCTGAGATACAGTCGCTTTCTTCGTTGAGGTGGTCCTTCGTCAGAAGAAGTCTGATGGGGACTTGCACGATTTAGTTGATTAAGTCTGCGATCTGCAGACTGTGTATGAATTGAGAAGTAAGAAGGTGGTTGTGAAGCAAAGAAAATTGCTCCATCCTGAAGTAATACGAAAGTGGTCCCGGGATGGATTTTGTCAAGAGGATAGGATGTGATTTTTAGTGGGTAAGAATCCCACACACTTGATTAGTGAGGACCGTTCTCAAAGTCGTATGTAAGATATTCCACTATCTGACAACCGATGTGTTCTCTGGTGAGCATATATCAGCCATGAAGGCGTAAATATCGATCAACAATAGGCATGCTTTAGGATCATTGCTATTACTTTTTCCAAGACCTACGGATTGCACTTCGTCAGGTTTTCTCAAACAATCTGAATCCCATTGGTGAGGATGGGTGTTATCTTAGCCTGGAAAGGTTTCGTTGGGAGATTTATGTCACGTGATTGATGTATTTCTTGGCGAGTATCACTGCTACGACTCTGTCTCTTTTGTGAGTCGTGTATTGTGACGTTATTTAAATAATAGTTTAGCTGCAAATTTTGTCAAGGATATGCAGAAGTTAAATATAATCTAAATGTTACTATTTACCAAAGAAATGACTGTAGCAACAAATATGTATCCCCCTATTGTTTGTATGTAGGACGTAAACACATTTCCTCGTTTTAACTCACGGAAATGAACCACTCTCCTCGAAGCAAGTTCCCATTCCCATCTCAGAACTCCTGCAGCCATTTATATCCCGTTTTAAACACGTTTCAATAATTCTCCTCCACATTTCCTGCCAGAGTGATTTATTGGAAAGGCGAACGGTTCCTACCTCCGGTTAAACCTTCCCATCGCTCCGCACCTCCCTTTAAGTCCGCTGTAATGCAAGTGCTCACAAGTTCAATCAGCGATAAAGATTAGTTAGTTTTACCACGATTTTGATAGAACCAGAGCAGTATCGAGCAGGGAATATTTACACATGTGCTACTGAATTCATTTTTCAATCAAAATTTATGTTGACCAACTATGCGTTCAGTATCATACCATGTAGAGTACAGGGTATAGCTTAACTGATACACACAGCTCAGTAAGTTGGGCTGCCTATGCCAAAGGATATGCACAGTGTAAACCCATGATGTATAGGTTACAGCTCTGCTTTAGAGTGGCGCGAAACAAGGAAGTATAAAAGGCAAAATCTGCGTTTCAATACTAGAAAGTTCATATTGAACATCTGGTATTCTGAAGCTTCTTCTACTGTAAGTCAAATAAGTGATTTATATCTATTTTTATAAGATACGCTGTACATAGAATAAAACGACACAGTCGGTCTGAGAGACTAGCTTTTATATCATTTCAATTGACGGATGCTACTAATGCTACACATGTTAGAAAAACTCAGGAGGGCTTCTCGCTTCGCTCGAAGCCCCAGGACTCTTTCAAAAGACTCCATTACCCATTAAATTAGGCTTCCCGCGCGGGCACCTCTTTAAGGGTCACCCTGTATTAGAGTCTGACATCTTTTACAACTCTTTAAGGGTCACCCATTATTTGAATCTTATATCTTGCAAATTGAATCTAACATAATGTACACCTAGTTAAGTGTCATCCTGTATTTTGCTCTGACATCCTGCACACCTCTTTAGAAGGCACCCTGTATTCTTATCTGGCATCTTGTATATCTCTTTAGAAATCACCCTGCATTCTTGTGTGCCATCTTGTACACCTCTTTAGGAGTCACCCTGTATTCTTCTCTGCCATCTTGTACACCTATTTAAGAGTCACCTTGTATTCTTATCTGGCATCTTGTATATCTCTTTAGGAGTCACCCTGTATTCTTATCTATGCGAGGGAGCCGTGCCCGTAGATTTACTGGCACGTTAAAGATCCCCTTCGGGGCAAAATTCCGGCACCCTGGCGTCTCTAAAAGCCAGTGTAGTTAAAAGGGACGTAAAACCAATAACATTATTATTGTATTCTTATCTGACATATTGTACACCTCGTTAGGAGCCACCCTGTATTCTTGTCTGACTTCTTGTATATCTCTTTAGGAATCACCCTGTATTCTTGTCTGACATCGTGTACACCTCTTTAGGAATCACCCTGTGTTCTTGTCTGACATCGTGTACACCTCTTTAGGAGTCACCCTGTTTTCTTGTCTGACATCGTGTACACCTCTTTAGGAATTACCCTGTGTTCTTGTCTGACATCGTGTACACCTCTTTAGGAGTCACCCTGTATTCTTGTCTGACATCTTGTACTCCTCGTTAAGGGCCACCTTGTACTGTATTCTTACCTGACATCATGTACATCTCTTTGGGAGTCACCCTGTATTCCTGTCTGACATCTTGCACACTTCTTTAGGAGTCACTCTGTATTCCTGTCTGACGTGACGCACTCACCGTCTCCGTATCGCATAACGGCAGACCCCAGCAGTTAACTCAGACTCGGTGCATATGCATTGAACAACATGATGACGTCATACAAGCCGTGACCGTAACGCATAACGTTAGACCTAAGCATAACGAGGAAGTCGACAAGATCATTGGAAATGATAAAACTATACAGTGCATATCAGGAGCTGTGAGGAGAAAGGGCGAATCTGCAATAACATTAGGCTACATACAATATTCGCCCTTTCTCCTCACAGCTCCTCATATGTACAGTCTTCTTCTTCTTCTTTCAACTTTTCCCGTTCATGCGGGGTCGACGTTTCTGACAAGTCGTTTCCATTTTCCTCCATTTTCTGTTAACTGCTTCTCCCGGAGATCATCCTGCACGCAGTCCATCCATCTTCTTCTAGGCCTGCCTCTTTCCCTTTTGCCTTCCACCTCCAGATCAAGAACTCGCCTTCCTACATAACTCTCATCCCTGCGCTCAATGTGGCCATACCAGAGCAAGCGCCTTTCGTGCACATTTTTAGCCTATTTTCATTGACGGAAAAGTAGGCTTATGAGATCATCTTTTGTCCGTGTGTCTGTCTGTGTGTGCGTGTGTGTGTGATGGATTTTTGTGTCTCCCCCCAATAACTTCTAAACGGCTGGAGCGATTTCAATGAAACTCGGTAGGTTCATAGCACTATTCCTGGCGACCCCGACCGTGCCCTTCAAATTTTGTTACGTCTCACCAATCCAACATGGCGGCTATGCGAAATATTTCACCAGCATTCAATATTTCCGAAACTGTTACCGATATCACCCAGGAATTTTTTAGGGTGATAAACGGAACTACTAATAGTTCACATATGTAACTACTGAAAACCTGGTAACTACAAAACCAACATGGCGGTCAAGCAAAGTTGCGACTTTTAAATAGACGTTTCTCGTGATTTAACCAACCAAACACAATGAAACGTGGTTCAATATATCTTTATACACATTGTAATGCACCGACATCTAACTTCGTTCAATTGTTTATATAACCTCAATATGGCGGCTGTGCGAAATATTTCACCGGCATTCCATGTCTCCGAAACTCTTACCGGTATCACCATTAAATTTTGCACGAAGATAAAGGGCACTACTGGATGTTCATCTATGAGACATTCAACAACCAGTTAACTACAATACGAGCATGGCGGCCAAGCAAATTTGAAAGTTTTAAATAGTTTTTTCTCGCGATGTAATGATCCAAACGCAATGAAACTTGGTACAGCAAATGGTTATACACATTGTAATGCACTGGTATCTAATTTAGTTCAAATGTTTTTATAACCTCAAGATGGCGGCTGTGCAAATTTCGAAAATTAAGTTTTTATTTCTTGTGTTCTAATCATGCGATCGAAATCAACATTTGCATAATGAACCTACATAATAATCATAATCTAATAGTACATAACTCTCTGGCCTACATATATTAAAATCCAACATGGCGACCATCCGAAATATTTAGACGGTTCTCAATATCTATTAATTTACTACAGCAATCAAACTGAAATTTTGTAAGTGTATAGAGGATATAAGCATAAGTTCACCTGTGGGACGTTCAATAACCTGGCAAGCACAAATCCAACATGGCGGCGACGCGAAATTTAAATATTCAAAAGGACGTTTCTTGCGTTTTAACCATCCGAGCGCAGTGAAACTTGATAACGTATATGCTTATACAAATTTTAATCGACTGGCATCTAATTCATTAAAATTATTTTCATAACCACAAGATGGCGGCTGAACGAAATTTTAAAATCCCGCTTTTATTTCTTGTGTTCTAATGATGCGATTGAAGTTTGAATAAAACACCTACAGAATAATCTTCAAGTAATCTTATCTTATCTATCTATCTATATATATATAAATGAAAGTCGTGTTAGTTACACTATTTATAACTCAAGAACGGCTGAACCGATTTGGCTAAAAATGGTGTGGAGGTAGCATAGAACCAGGAGACGGACAAAGGATACTTTTTATCCCGTGACGTGACATAAAACGTCAAAGAGAATACAAGTCACCATAAAACGTAACGCAAATTACAGCTAAGGCAAGTAGTTTCCAGGCAACAGTAGCTCTTGACGAGACACGGCCGACTGGATGCGAGTAGCGCTCTCCACTACCGGTATAGAAAATGAGACTCTTAACATGAAATCCCGTTAGTTAATCAACGTAATTTGTATTCTCTTTAAATCATTATTAACAATGCTGCGACAAAGACAATCGAATCTTTCCCGGCAAAGCCATAATACAAGAAGGATACGAACATTGCGAGTGAAAGGACTGAAGAAGAACAAGAAATTGCCCATGAAGGTCACCGCGTTAGTATGGCTCGACTTCGTGCTTCTCATTCATATGAGCAAAGTGAGGCAGCCAGTGAAACGGCTCGGTTGGCAATGCGAAATCGTCGAGCGAACAACTGAGATCAAGAAGTAGATAATTTTCGACGCACAAGAAGAGATTTATCAAGTGCTGATTTGAATCGAGCTGTGTTTCGATACGATTGCAGCACTGATTACTGCTAGCATCCTAGCGTTTTCATTGAGCCAATGGACGTTGTTTGCGAGTATTGTGGCGCATTGAAGTATTCCGGAGAAACGCCCTGATTGTGCTGCCTTAGTGGGAAAGTGAAATATATATAAAAAAGGATGTTCGTTTGTTCGTCTTTTATGCGTTCATAAACCATTCATACGATTGCGATCAAATTTCGGTGAGTTGTTGTGTACACTTCCGAAATCATTATAGGCATAGTTAATCCAATTTACAATAGACAGCACGCGAGTAGTTTAAACAAATGCGTGTTGGCGATGCGTTCATATAAAAATCATCCAATTGCGGTCAAATTTAGCTGAGTTGTTGTGCACAGTCACGGAAAAGTTATAGACGTAGCAAATACAATTTACAATTGATGGCGCGCGAGTAGCTTCAACAAAATGGCGTGCGTTTGTTTCAAGGAAGTCCCACATGCTTTAATATAGCATTCATCCCATTGCGGTGAAACTTGGGTGAGATGTTCTGTACACTTCAGGTAAGGTTTCTGGCTTAGTAAATCCACTTAACAATAGGTAGCGCACGAGTAGATTCAACAAATGAGCGACGACGGGCGAAGCGTTTCAACAAAAGTCCTGTATGCGTACACATACCATTCGTCCGATAGCGATGAAACTTGGGAGAGAGGTTGTGTACAATACAGGCAAGGTTTCGGGCTTAGTAAATCCACTTTACAATAGGTATAGCACGAGTAGATTCAACAAATGAGCGACGACGCGCGAAGTGTTTCAATATAGTCCCGTAAGCGTTCATGTACCATTCGTCCGAAAGCGACTGAACTCGGTTGAGTTGTTGTGTACACTCCAGGGAAAGTTTCAGGCTTAGTAAATCCATTTTACAATAGGTATCGCACAAGTAGATTTAACAAATGTGCGACGGCACGCGAATCGTTTGAACTGAGTCCCGTATGCGTTCATATACCATTCATCTGATTGCTATGAAACTTTGGTGAATTGTTGTGCACACTCCAGGAAAGGTTTCGGACTTAGTAAATCCTTTTTACAATAGGTAGCGCATGAGTAGATTCAACAAATGAATAACGGCCCACGTATCGTTTAAAAAATAATCCGTATGTGTTCATAAACCATTCATGCGATTGCAATGAAATTTGGTGAAATGTTGTTTCCACTCCCACGAAGATTTCTGATTTAGTAAATCCATTTGACAATTGGTAGCGCACGAGTAGATTCAACTAATGAGCGACAGCGCGTGAATCGTTTAAAAAAAAGTCCCGTATGCGTTCATATGCCATTCATCTGATTGCGATGAAACTTTGATGAGTTGTTGTGTACACGCCAGGTAAGGTTTTCGAATTAGAAAATCCTTTTTACAATAGGTAGCATACGAGTATATTCAACAAATGGGTGACGACGCTCGAATCGATTCAACAATGTCCCATACGCTTTCATATACCATTCATTTCATTGCGATGAAAGTTTGTTGAGTTGTTGAGCACGCTCCCATGATTTTTTTTTGAGTTGCTAAATCAATTTTACAATAGTTTAGAGGTAGTTAACGGAAAAAGAAAAAATATTGGGAATCCAAAAGCACTTCAACAAACAAAGTTACAACGCCAACACTTTCTTTGATTGGCATTGCAACGCATGCCGGGTACAGCTAGTATATATATATATAAAGGAATATATGTCTGTTCGTCTTTTATGCGTTCATAAACCATTCATCCGATTGCGATCAAATTTTGGTGAGTGTTTGTACACACTTTCGGAATGTTCATAGGCATAGTTAATCCATTTCATAATAGATAGTGCGCGAGTAGGTTAAACAAATGCGTAATGGCGATGCGTTCATATACAATTAATCCGATTGCGATCAAATTTTGGTGAGTTGTTGTGCACAGTCTCAGAAAGTTATAAGCGTAGTGTAATTCAATTTACAATAGATGGCGCGGGAGTAGGTTCAACATAATGGCGTGCGTGTGTTTCAAGAAAGTCCTACATGCGTTCATATACCATTGCGGTGAAACTTGGGTGAGATGTTCTGTACACTTCAGGTAAGGTTACTGGCTTAGTAAATTCTCTTAACAATGGGTAGCGCACGAGTAGATTCAACAAGTGAGTGACGACGGGCGAAGCGTTTCAAAAAAGTCCTGTATGCCTTCACATACCATTCGTCCGATAGCGCCGAACCTTGGGTGAGAGGTTGTGTACACTACAGGCAAGGTTTCTAGCTTAGTAAATCCATGAGTAGTAGGGCTAAGCCGGTCCTGGACAGATTTCAAGGTCATCCATGGTTTCTCGTGGTCACGTGCCACCCCCCCCCCCCAGGCGTTCCCTGGGGGGCTTGGGGGAGGGGAGGGGGGGGGAGGGGAGGGGAAAGGGTGGAAGGTCTGGCTTGGAAGCAGACCCAGTTGTTAGCCGACCTGTGTTGGCCAGCCAACTGACTGAGCTGGCTGGTGTGCATTGCCTATATAGCTTGTGGATGGAAGTGGGGGAGGGGACTGGTTCGGGCGACTGTCGAAGGTAGCCGAATGTGACCGAGTGTAACTTAGAGTAGTAGAACAATGCGATGGCCGGGGCTGTAGGTATCAATCAATAAAGACCTAATAATAATAAATATTCCATTAAGCATGGTTACGAATATGAATAATACGAAATACTAAATGTCCCCTAGAGATCTATGTATGGTAAAAATGTAGAGGTATATGGACTGTTGTTAACCCATGACGAGCTGTCGTGTGAGGGATTCGAACCCTCGCTTCCTGTTGAGGAAATTCGAACTTAAGTCGAACGCCTTAGACCGCTCGGCCAACCCGACAAGGAAAGGTTAAGAGGATGAAATAAAACAAGGCTCATTATACAAGATCAGATTTATTAATCCAAGAATTAAAAGAGGAATTGAAACCTAACCATTTGACATAGAGTTTATTACCCTGTCTTTTAATCACTTTTTCAACAAGATAATGCTTGGGATACTGCGATTTTTGAAGTTCTTCGATGTAGAATCCTCCTTCGATGGGCTGGTGGTTATGGTCCTGGAGTAGATAAGTGACGGGGTGGGTACGTTTTACTTGGCAAATGCTGAATATTTCTGTGCTCCAGTTGGGCGTGTATCCTTTTGAGAAGAGGGATTTATGTTTACTGATGCGTACATAATCACCCACCTGAAAACGATGGCGTTGTGGGTCAGCTGTTTTGATGCCATGATGAAGGCGATTCAACCGTGGACTGTTTTTTATGACCAAACGTGGTTTTAACCCAATAGTTCTATGTTTGGTATCGTTGTAACGTGACACTAGAGTCTGCAGTAGATGAAGCCAGCGATAGGACCCTCTGGCTGTAAATTCTCGCCACATATGTGTTTTTAACGTTCGGTTGAAACGTTCTACCACACTCGCTTTCAAATTGCTGTAAGTGGTATAGTGATGAACACCGAGTTTTTGCAGATAGGTGGAAAACTCCTTGTTGAAAAACTCCTTACCTTGATCTGTCTGGAGGAGGCGAGGTTGCCGTTTAGCTTTTTGAATAATGCGTTTAAAGGCTGCAGTAACTAGAGTACCTGTTTTATTTCGCACAGGCTCTACAAATGCCATTTTGGAATAGACGTCGATGACAGTCAGCAAATACTTGATGCCATTGTTTTTAGTAGCATAGGGAATCATTTCCACGAGATCAGCTTGCCAAAGTTCATCAATTCCTCGCGAGACAACATGACGACGTGGATAGATACGGCGAGCTGGTTTATGCAACTCGTGAGCAATCACTGTTTTAATAGGAGAAGGGGTTTTGTCACGTGGACCCATCATACAATAATGCCAGCATGACGAAGCTCCTCTTCTATTTCTACAATTTCACCTTCATGACCTGTATGGCCAGCCTGTTGGGAAGCGTGCAGGAGCTGTAGACGTTTAACCAACTTATTAGGATCGTTCCAATAGGCGAAATCAACGAAAGGTTTTAACGTTTTAAACGGGACGCCGGACGCTGAGCTTTCATGGCGGACACTTGCATAGGTGGGAAACAATTTGGATATAATGGCCTTATATTTGAAACCCTTATTTGCATTTATTGATTCAGAACGTTTATAATTACGTCTAAAACCATTTGTAGCCATCAAGATGTCCTTATACTTTTGAAGATCGTCTTCGTCATAGCCATCCTTGGAAGGTACACGTGCAAATAAAAGTTCTAAAAGACCTGGCGTCAATTGATATCGAACTGTTTTAACAATCACGACATTATCTTTTATTTTGATCTCTGAGTCACCAATTCGAAAACGTTTATTTTCATAGCGAACACCGTAGGTCGTATCAGTTTTTCTAGTAAAAAGGTCTTCAAGGTAGGGCGTTACCAACGGTCCAAAATGTTCTACCAGAATACCTTTCAGCTGCATATACTTTTCAGGTGTAGCCAAGATTTCTGACAGGGTAGGTTTTTTTTCTCTAGAGCTAGAGGGCGTTTGAGCAATGACTGTTGTTTTTAGGAACTCTGGAAGCGGTGATTCTGTTCCAGAAGTAAAAACATCCTCAGCTTCTTCATCGCCTTCTTCTTGTTCTTCCTCCTCGATTGTTTGTGTTCCTTTTGATACTGTATTTGGCTTATTGGTCTGTGATGTTCCCTTTAACACGGCTTCCAGAGGTGATTTCAAATGTTTCGCGATCAACAGCTCACTATCAGCATGCGTGCGTTTCAGTTCACGGAACTTGCGTCGAATATTATTTTGCGCACGGATAATGTGTTTCTTTAATTGACTTCCTGCTGTTGCCATGCTAGCTGAATAAATGACGTTTGAAAAAGTCATGCAGTGCCTTAAATACGTATAAAATGATCAAACCCCATGCGGTAGCGTCCGTTGTTGATATCACTCTGCTTATCGATAACGAGGCAACCGTGGTGATGAGCATTCCAACATGTGGCACACAACTGTGTAAAGGCTAGGAAGGTCATGTCTGGGTTCACGTGATCATCGTAGACGTGACGCATGTTGCGTTCATCCTGCCGGAAGAGAACAATCACGTTGGCATTGTCGCGAATGAGCTGTTTGGGTATTCGGGAATAGGTTTGAGCGAGATAAAAACAATCAATATATTTATGACGTCCCATGGTAAAATAGGTTTGAATGATAGCCTGTCGTTCTGTGGACACATCATCAAAAATCATGAGCGAATTCGGGCGAACATGATCCGGTGAGACGACATCTTCATGCGCGGGGAATGTGAAGTAACCCATGTTATTGCGAAGACCCGACATGACTTGTTGCAAGAACACATAAAGAGGCTGATAGAGCGACTTGGCAAAAATGTAGATATTTTGAAATCGTACTCCGTTTAAGGAGGTGATTAAGGTAAGCAGAAGATTGGTTTTTCCACATCCCGATGGTCCGGCGATGAGACAGCGAATGGAAGACGGGAAGAGTGAACCGTGGCGGCGTTCGGACGTTGTCGAGAAGAGGCGAGAAACCAAATCCCCCACCGGAAGTGAATGTTGTTGCTTAATAATCTGCATATCGACTGAACGTGAAACGGGAAGAGGTGGTCTCTATATACATGAAGCATGTGGCTGTTTCAGATCTAGTGTAACCATGGATGCCTTTGGGAGAACACATAAAACAAAGAAAGGAAATGAGCCATCTGCTTCGATAAACGATCCAAAACATGATACAGATCCGGCTAATAAACGATATGTCGATGCCAATGCACTGCCACGCACAACGGATGGTCATTACGACTTTAATGGAAAGCGATTAACCAATATAACAGAACCACAATTAGCTTCGGACGCATGTTCAAAAAAGTATGTAGATTATTATCGCTTGCGGCGTATCAAGGGAGACTATGAAGCACAGAATAAACGTATCATGGGCGTTGCAGACCCCGTAAACAATCAAGATGTGTGAACCAAAGCCTATATGTTAACCAATGCTGTGGTGTTAACAAAAGAGGAAGACTATGATGTACACCAACGTCGAATCACTCAGCTAGCTCTTCCAACCAACGACACGGACGCTGCTAGAAAGGATTATGTAGATAACAAGGTGAAAGAATTACGCCGTTTTGTACCATTCCTAACAGTAAATGGTTATACAGCGAATAATACGCGCCTTGTACACGTGGCCGATCCGGAGGATGATCAAGATGCTTGTACAAAACGGTATTTGTTCTCTGAAATAGAGAAGGTGTGGGAAATCAGAGAGAACGCTCTACAGATGAAGCGAAAATGAATAGCCGATGTTGCCGATCCTGTACATCCTCATGACGTGACGACTAAACGATTTTTGGAACAACGATTATCGCTTTTCATTAAAACAATGCCAAACTTATTTTTGGTTCACATTGTAAACCGACAACCGGTTGAAGACCCCAGTAACCTCACCTATATACTACGTTCGGGGCATAGCAATTACCGTTTACCGTATGATGGTGCCATTCGTGTTATCGAGTATACACCGGATTTCAAACATTTAGAGCTACTATTAAACGGTAGTGTTATATCATCACTCATCGAACTTGCGGTGAAAGCCGAGGACAAATTATCCTTTCAACTGAAACTGTCGTCTGAAGAAAAAGAGGTGGGAAAATCAATGAATGATTTTCCGCTGTATATAGAACTCGAATATACCGCCACCATCGATTAAATAATTGTAGGCTCTCTTCCTGAGGAGCGTTAGTTGTTGTCTATCCTTTATACTGTAAGGTTGTCTTCTTCCTTGGTCGCGATGGTGAAACAGAGATATGTGGTGAAGAAGAGGAAGACGTTGTCAAGAAAGGGAGGCTTTAAAGCTATTCTCCATGCGGCACGTCAGGCTTCGCGTGGAGAAACCAATAGCGAGTTGGCCATTAAAAAAGCTCTCCGAGCAGCACGATTGCATGCGAATTCCAAAAGTAAACTAAGTTTTAAAAAACGTGCTCGAGTTATTCCTGTACCAAAACGTGGCGGATTTTTACCCGCACTATTCGCTGGACTGGCAGCCCTGGGTTCACTTCTTGGTGGAGCAAGTGCGGTAGCGCGAACGGTGAAAGCTGTCGAGGAAGCGAAGCAACAGTTGAAGGAAAGTGAGAGGCACAATAAAACGATGGAAGCTATAGCACTGCGTGGCAAGGGTGTGAACATGTAGCTAGCACCCTATAAAAAAGGACTTGGCATTTACATGTCGCCAAAAAACGCTTAATCGATGCACTGCCCCGGCGAGCCATGACACACGGAGAAGTCATAAAATATGCAAAACAGTTGAAAATTGCACACTTTAGAGGTGTATTTATGCGCAACCAATTACCTCCTCAACCTTGGAAGCGTGAGAGTGCAGTTATTAATTTGGATGACAGTCATGGACCGGGAACACATTACGTGGCCTACGTCAAGCATGGTTGTACCGTGTGGTACTTTGACAGTTTTGGAAACCTTCCTCCGCCGACAGAGCTTGTTCGCTATTTCGGAAGCAGTGCAACAATAAACTATAATGTGAAACGAGTACAAACTTTTAACACTCAACACTGTGGTCGCCTATGTCTGACCTTTCTATATAAGACTCAGCGCAGGTGGTAACGTGAGCAGTATAATGGCAGAAAGTAGAGCGTTTACAGTGCACGGACAAGGAGCCGAAGTAACTGTTGACTTTTATCCTCCAATTGAATTGGGACAACGACCCTACGTGCTGGGACTTGTTTCGTTTGAAGGCTATAATAGAATCTGCAACATAATTGAAGACGTCAATGATAAGTTTTACTACGATGACTATGTGTTAACTCTACCGTCTGGCAGCTACACCGTAGATGATATTCACGATCACATCTACACAACTCTCACCAAGGAATTTAGTCTAAAAGCATTTCTGGACGGGACACGCAAGTTTGAACTCATAGCCAACAACGTGACACATCGCTGCAGTATTCTTTCTTCCTTTAGGATTGATTTTAAAGCACAACCAGACTCAATTGGTCCATTGCTAGGCTATTCACCACAAGTGTTAGTACCAAACGTGATACACAAGTCTGACCAACCGGTGAAAATAATTGAAGATCATCATATATCTGTCACGTGTAATATTATTACAGACGTCTACACCAATCAAGATCCCTCACATTCGCTTTATGATTTTATTGTTACTTCACCTGGTGGTTATATCATCCGCGAAAACCCATCGGTGGTGCTCTATCACCCTGTGAGTGTGACCCACATCAGGAATATTACCTTGAGACTAGTGAATAGAAACCAACGTCTCATCGAATTAGACCCTCATACACCTGTGACCTACAAATTGTATCTGAAGCCAGCATGAAACAAGTGTATAAAGCAACAACACCATTGAGGGTGGGTGTTAGTTGTTCTCAACGCGTGTACAGGTTAACACGTGTCAACAAGCAGATCTTACAACAACTGGGTTACACCGTACGTCATGAATTCGATCCTCGACGTGATCAATCCGGTCGAAGTACAGGAGGGTATTGTAAGAATTGAACACCATTCCTATCAACCGTACACTCAGGGTCTAAATAACAATGACGAAATTCGTATTACCATTAATCAACAAGATATCTACACCCTACCCCATGAAAGTTCATCCAGATTGAAGGTCAACTCACCAAATCAGATGGTACCATTCCGACAACGTCAAAGTTGGCTAACCATGCGCTGGCCTTTTTGTTTTCCGAGGTTCGCTACATCATCAACGGAATCGAAGTGGATACGACTCGAAATGTTGGTATAACAAGCGCTATGAAACTTTATCCCTCGTACGGAAGTGAGGAGAGTAAAGCGTTTCGTATGGCCGGTTGGTGTCCTGACTCGACAAACGACTGGATGGTTAATGATGATGGTACATTTACCGGTCATTTACCCCTAAAATTAATATTAGGCTTTGCAGAGGACCATAAGCGCGTCGTTGTGAACGCAAGACAGGATCTGATTCTTGTTCGAGATAGGAGCGATTATAATGCGCTGAAGGGTGCTGATGGAGCTGCAATAGATTCAAAAATTTTATTGCAACGAATTCTATGGAAAGTACCGCACGTGACTCTCTCTGACCAGAAAAAATTGAGTCTGCTCAAGATTGTGGAGAAGGATACAGCTTTACCCATACAATTTAGAAGCTGGGAGCTGCATGAGTACCCGGTATTACCACTCACTGATACACATACTTGGTCTATAAAAACCTCACGGTACACAGAGCGACCTCTCTACGTCATGGTTGGATTTCAAACAGATCGCAAATATCAACAGAATAAAGATGCATCACAATTTGATCACATCCAATTGCGAAATATACGACTCTTCCTGAACGGAGTTACCTTCCCCTATGAAGGAATGGATTTAAACTTTACCAAGAACAAATATGGTAAGCTCTACGACATGTTTACAAACTTTCAGTCTTCCTATTATCAGAAAGAAGCATGTCCGCTATTATCCCCGCAAGACTTTAAAACCAAAGCACCTCTGGTGGTGATGGACTGTTCGTATTTGGAGGAGTCGATGAAGGAAACAACTATCGATATCCGGTTAGAATTTGAAACGTCTGTAGTTATTCCAGAAAAAACAACAGCCTATTGCCTGATTGTTCACGAGACGCAAGTGTATTATCAGCCGCTGTCCAATATGGTGACCAGAGTATAAATAGAAGTTTGGCTGCAGAGCCCTGGACTAAATCCTATGATAAAAGATTGAAAAACAATGTTCTGATCTTTTTGCAAATAAAGTAGTATAAGCCATTTTATGTTGTTTTTATCCCTTTAGCAAACCCAGTTCCTTTTCCAACCTCTTAACTAGTAGGACTATAGGTAGAGATGGATTAGTTGGCAGAAAGCACTGGTGAAGAAAGGAGTGTGTATCCGCGAGCAGTAACCATGTCTAGAACATTGATTGTCGATATGCAAGGCTTCAAAGTAAATGAAAATAAGTTTGTTTTCAAGGACGTTGCAATTATAGATTGCACAACCATGTGGACGCCCACAGTAAGTGCTTTCACTTTTGAACCACCGTTTCCCTTATACATGCAGTCGGACGAGGATAGAAGACAAACCGAGTGGCTGCAACGTCATTTAGGATTGAACTGGAATCAAGGAAACATTCCTTATAACTATCTACTGTTTGTATTAAAAGCCTATTTGTTCGGTGCCAACACTATTTTTGTAAAAGGAGGTGAAAAAAAGGAATGGTTACGTCAGTATGTTTCTCCAACTTGTAAACTCATCGATCTACACGAAATGGGATGTCCTGCACTACACACCTTATATGAGCCTGGTGAACGTGTACAAAAAAAGACACTCCTACACGTATCGAAACTCTTTGATTGGCTAAGTCGCAATGCATGTCGGTACCTGGAAAATGAGTGTAAAACCTTGTGCATGAATGCAGACCATAACAGTGAGACAGAGACGTATGTCTAATACAGACGTGTCTGTGTGTATAATGGCTACCATTGAAGGCTTAAAATCTAACCCCATTGAACGGGCTATTGTTAAGTATTTCGCTTGTAAGAAAAAACTGAACAATTTTACCCTAGAAGAACTAAATGCTTTACCTAAAGCGTTTTTGTTTTATGTTGCGTCAAATGCTGTAAAGGAGATTTGGGATAGTGTGCCGAGTGATTGGACACGGGATCCTGTGTTGTGTGAACTTCAACCGTGCACTGATTATGAACATCATCAACAAGTGTACATTTCCAAAATGCCATCAGTTCAAAATTGTAGAACGTGTCAGTTAATTAAACTGTATCATGGACATAAAACCTCATGCAACGACTATGCGTCTTCATTCCACGGATGTGATGGTAAGAAAGAAGCAACCTCCGCAGCAGCGGAAAAAGAATCAACATGTGCGTCACCGACTGAAAAAAATATGCCGGATCTCTACTGGTCATGGTCTCATTGACAAAGTCATAGATCTTTTACCCTTTGAGCTGCACTTACCTGGTTATCAATACTGTGGCCCTGGTACAAAGTTAGACGTTCGACTGGCACGTGGTGATCCTGGAATTAATGCTTTAGACGCAGCTTGCAAGCAGCATGATCTAGCGTACAGAACATCAAAGCGTGAGAACAACATCTCTGAACTAAGACGTGTCGCCGACCAGATACTTTTGAGAAAGGCTATGGAACGTGTGACGTCACCTTCTGCATCTGTTGCAGAAAAAATGGCGGCCCTTGTGGTAGCAGGTGCTATGAAGGGGAAGCTCGTGTTGAGTGGTGGACGTTTACAAACAAAACATATGAAAGGACCAAGAACAAAGCAAAAATAAACTCTACACTATTCTTACCTTATGTTAAACAAGTGGTAACATGTTGATGTGCAAACGATGCCAATAAAGAAATGAACTAAAATATATGTTTGTTTTTTCTAACTCATACTTGGGGTAGCATGCATGTAACCAATAGTTAAATCAAAAACTCAAAAGTCAAACTTTTTTTGTTTATTAAAAAAACTCATAGTAATCAAAAAGCTATATATAAGATTTTACGTTGTTGCGATGTGAATGGTGTTGTGATGTGTATGGTGTTGCGATGAGGATGGTATCTTGATGAGCAGAACTCCTCACTGAAGTAAAACTAGTGGCAAGCGTAGGCGTTGTTACTGCCTCTTCTTCTATATCATCTCCCGCGAGGTTGTTGTTTACACTGGAACGAAATTCCATTCTAGAGAAAAAGCTATTGCAATTTGAGTTTGGAAGGTTTGTGGTAAATCTGGCATAGAATAAATATAACTTACCTTTTAGTAGGGATGATATCTACTTCTGAGAGATGTTAGTTGGTTTGTAGGATGTAAAGTAACTTGACCAACTGAGTAAATGTATGAAGAATATAAGTAATCATTGGTGTTTGGATATATTATATCCGTTTTACTTCCATCTGGGAATACACATCTTGTAACAAATTTTGGTTTTGTACATTTATGGCACCAATATATGTCCTCCTCATTCAAGTCATCTAAGAGATACTTCCAATTTTTATGTTTTACAAAATAACTTTGACTGTGAATATTATTAGGGAGGGGAAGCGTGTCGTCAGTGTTGTTACTATCTGGATCTTCATCATCTTCCATAGCAAGGTCTAATCCATAGCATAAAACAAAACATTTTAAACACAACTTGTGACAATTAATGTAGTCAATTTCACCGTCACTATTTTCGTACGTGTCATTTGTGTCAGGAATGTGGTAGTCGTTAATGTACGTCACACACTGTAACTCATTGAATTGTCGTGGGAAAATGATGGTGTCTTGCCCTATAGAATAATGAAGTTGGTAGTCAAATCGAGTTGTGTGATGTGATAAAATATAGTTTAATGGCCATTCTTTGATGGTACTGTTCAAGTAGTTAGTGTATGTAGATGTAGTACGAAATTCATTATATGTTTTGTTATATATTTGACTGCGATGACCATGTTTTGTTGCATATATCCAGTGACTTGGGTCAGAAAAGTGTTGTCTAAAAGTTTCAGATTGGTTAGCCATAGTACTCACCAAACGTTGTTGCTTGAATGCGTACCAGTAAAAGATAAAAACGAATTAGTTATTCCACAACACTCACACAAGAAATATATATATTTAGCAGCAAAATCTTTCTTGGTTGTTTCCTAGCACACCACACTAGCGAATAATCAGCTCAAACCGGCTTCACTCCATTCATATAGGGACTTGCGCGTAGAGCACGGTGTCCATACATAGTAGCGGTCCTTCGGACGCTTACAGCTCCAGTTACTAAGTGAAGATGATGAATTACTTCCGCGCTATTAATATCTCATGGTCACCAAAGACGGTAATGTAACCTTCGGTCGCCATGCTGCACGTAGAGCACGGTGCCCCATACATAGTAGCGATCGGGTTGTAGTAAATAACTTTGTTATAATTATATCCCCTTCTGCACTGTAGAGCACGGTGCCCATACATAGTAGCGTTCGGGTTGCAGTAAATAACTTTGTTAAAATGATATCCCCCTTCCACACTGTAGAGCACGGTGCCCATACATAGTAGCGGTCGGGTTGCAGTAAATAACTTTGTTATAATTATACCCCCTTCCACACTGGTGAGCACACCCACGAATCTGTTATATATACAGGTGTAAGGGTCGCACCCAATCTCACTTACATCAAGTCTCTTTTGGCGTGAACATCGTTCTGCTCTGTACAAGGTGAGTTAACGTTTTGTGTTTTCTTATCATTATTCAACAGTTAGTAGATGATTATAGACTATATGGGGGCTATCTTTTTTATAGTTAACATGGATGCTCTCCAACAGTTAAACAAAATAGGGGCCCAGGCTGGGTTGGAAACAAGAAGACTAAGGGATCTCCCAGTTAACCAGCCGTTCCCTGTAGAGAGTCTGCAGAGAATTGAGACACGATTCGGCACCAGACTTCTTTGTCACTGTCAAGAGTTTATGGTGTTTCTACCAAGTCGATTTGCCAGCATATCCAACGAGACGCTGGCAACGTTAAATTCACGCCCCTTGGTATTGAAGTATTTAGGCATGCACAATAATGCATGCCTAGTCCTCTTTGAAGCGGATAACATTTAACTCTTTGTCACATCGTGTATGAGCAGATGGCCTCGCTGTTCCACCTCTAACAAAACCATTTAATACCAGAGAAATAGCAGTTGACTATTATTGTAAGTGTTTATTAGAAAATAACCTCATGGTGTCACTTGTTTGGGAAAATGTTCGTGATTGCTTTCAAACACGACTGTGCAGTGGACGAATATACAATGTCAACAAAATTTTACATCCAAAATTGTTTTTACAAGCATGTTTACCCGTTTTTTTATTACAATTTATCACTCTTTTTATGCGCTTCACAGCATTAAAGGTGAACACAGAATTAGCGTGTACCTTTGTATTTTTTAAAGTCAGTGGAGATGAAAAACGGGAAACCATTTATTTGACAACAAAAATGAGACCATGTTATCGGACGGATGACAGGGAAGCTTGGTATAACGAACATGTCGTTGACGCTTTGGTGTCTAAGTTTGACGCCTTTCTTGAAGGTGAAAGTGGAAAATCGCTCGAGGTCATCCCGTTTCTACAAGTCAATGTATGTTGCTTTGATCCCTTAAATTCAGGTTCTCTATATTTTCCACTTCCTCTTCCTGTTCAACGTAGAAAAGCCGTTCTCAACATTCAAAATGAGGACGACTATTGCTTTTTGTGGTGCATGGCTGCATTTCTAGCCCCTGTTCAACGTCATGTTAGTTTAACATCCTCATACACGGTCATGTTTAACAGGTTACTCTCCACGCTCAACTTTGCAACTATTTCATTTCCTATGGAACTTACCTCTATGGCTAAATTTGAAAGTCTTAATCCTCATTTTTCCTTTATGATTTATGGTCTTGATAAGAATACGGTTATTGGACCGCTTTATTGTACGCAGCAGCAGAAGGTACACCATATAAATTTATTATACATTTCTAACGAGCAAACAAGTCACTATTGTTTAATTAAAAACCTCTCCAAGCTTGTTGGAGGTCAACTTTCATCTAGACACTATAAAACATTTATTTGTGAACGGTGTTTGCAGTACTTTTCAACGCAGATCAAGCTGGATAGCCACACAGTGGATTGTTCTACTCAGCCAGCAGTTAAAATTACATTTCCAAAACCGAAAGAGGCAAAAATGAAATTCAAAAACTTCCATCGCATGGATCCAGTGGCCTATACTGTGTATGCAGACATTGAAACTCTAACTACCCCCATTCAGCGGTGTCCACCGAATCCGTCTTCCTCATACACAGATGCTATTCAAAGACATACTCCGTTTTCTGTGGCCTTTCAAGTTGTTTGTTCCTATGATCCAAGTCAATCCTATTTCAAATTGTTTCGAGGACCTACCTGTATTCAGTGGTTGTTACAGGAACTGAAACAGTTAGCTGAGCATGTCCATCAGCTTCTTCAAATTCCCAAGCTCATACAGATGACGCTAGACGAAATGATACATCATGATACGGCAACAACGTGTCATATTTGTCAGAAGCCTATTTTACCTGACGACATTAAAGTGCGCGACCATTGTCATTACACGGGCGTCTATCGAGGAGCTGCACACAACACGTGTAATTTAACGTTTCGTGCAGCAAAGTATATACCCGTCTTTTTTCACGGTCTCACCAATTTTGACTCCCACTTTATTATTCGTGAGTTTGCCACATTAGATAAGGAACATTTTTCCATTATTCCGCAAAATCATGAGCGGTTTATTTCCTTTTCTATACATTACCAGGGTATATCACTTCGGTTTCTCGATTCCTATCGATTTATAGCCTCTTCGTTAGAAGCCTTGGTCAAGGGCATTTCACCCGATGAATTGTACTTTACACGAAACCATTTTTCGGATGATGCTAAATTCAAACTTTGCATCCGGAAGGGCGTTTATCCTTATGAATATACCAACAGTTGGTCTTCCTTGGACGAAATGCATTTACCTCCACAGGATGCATTTTTTAGCACGTTGCATAATACTACCATTACTGATACCGATTATATCCACGCCTGCAACGTGTGGGATACCTTTGGTTGTACCACCCTAGGTGAATATGCTGATCTGTATCTCACTGTGGATACCTTGCTATTAACGGATATTTTTGAGAAATTCCGTCGCATGTGTATACAGATTTACAAGCTGGACCCGTGTCACTATTATACAGCACCGGGTTTATCATGGGATGCCATGTTGTTGTACACAGGTATCGAGTTGGATTTACTTGTAGATATTGACATGTTATTATTTTTTGAAAAGGGTATTCGTGGAGGATTTGTTTCCCTTGTTCAGAGACATGTCCATGCCAATCATCCTTACATGTCAACGTATAATGCTCAGCAGCCCATTTCCTATTTAACACACTACGATATAAATAATTTATACGGCTATGCTATGAGTCAACCCCTCCCGTATAAAGATTTTGTTTGGCTCAGTAACGAGGAAATCGAACGCTTTGACGTGTTCACCGCTGCTCGTCAAAAAGAAATTGGCTTTGTCCTGGAAGTGGATATACAATACCCTGCACATGTGCATGACGATCACGCTGATTTACCGTTCTGTGTCGAGCGTAGGATTCCTCCAAATTCGAGCTCAAAACATCCAAAGTAACTGGGAACGCTTCTTCCTAAAACAAGGTATGTGATTCACATCCAAGTGCTTTTACAATGCTTAACGTATGGACTCGTGTTGAGTAAGATCCATCGTATTGTATCGTTTACACAAAAGGCGTGGTTGAAGCCTTACATGGACCTGAATACTCACCATCGGCAGCGTGCTACCCAACCTTTTGAAATTATTTTTTTTAAATTGATGAATAATGCAGCATACGGAAAAACGTTTGAAAATGTACGCAAACACCGGTCCATCCATTTAGTTAATTCGTGGGAAGGTAGGTATGGAGCTCGGAAATATGTTGCCAAGCCCCATTTTAAAACCATGAAAATTATTACTGATACATTGGCTACCGTCGAATTAGGAAAGGTTGAAATTCTTTACAATAAACCTATTTATTTAGGGATGACTATTTTGGAGTTTTCAAAATTAACCATGTATGACTTTCATTATGGGTTTGCTCGTCGCTATTTTAAGGATGTTCATCTTGTTTACACTGATACCGATAGTTACATATATCAGGTTAAAGCAACAGACGTTTATCAGGTGATGCGTGACCATCCTGAGCATTTCGATACGTCCTCTTTTCCTGATGGTAACATCTTTGGCTTGTTACCTCAAAACAATAAAGTTATGGGGCTCATGAAAGATGAATGTGGCGTCGATGTGATGACAGAATTTTTAGGGCTAGCATCAAAAATGTACTGCTATACTTGCGACAGTTCAAGACATGTCAGTCGAGCCAAGGGGGTCCGCTCTAGTGTCATACGAACGTTATGTATGGCTCGTTATCGTGAGGCATTATATAATCCCACTGAACAGTATGCGAAACAGGCACGTCTAACGTCCCGCACCCATGAAGTGTTTCTTGTCGAGCAAATGCGACGCTCGTTGCTTTTGTTTGATGATAAACGTTCATGGGTAAATGATCACCTCACAAGCTTGCCATGGGGCCATTACGCCCTTAATGATTAAACCAATACAGTTTTGTTCTTCATGTGTGTTCGCTATTATCTGTGAATCAAAACATGTCTATGTGTATGTCAAATATTGTAAATAAAGAAATAGTATGTATTGTCCTTTTGTTTTATTTATTTTCAAGTCCTATATAATCATCAAACATTGCTATTTCCTTACTAGAGGTCTAGATGGTAAGTATAATAGACCGAAGCTATCGCAGGAGCTAATGTGCAAGATGGCCGCCTCGCGCAACTACTCTCTGTTATTCTTATGGAGGGACAGTCAGAGCTGGAGCAGTGGCTAATGTGCAAGATGACCGCCACGTCCTGAGACCGTGGATGATGTCACAGGCGGGGAGTTCGGTCGTGTAGTTGCTAAATGGAATATTTATTATTATGAGATAATTATTGATTGATTGATAGCTTGCCACGGTGCGTGAGTGGTTATTGTGTCGGACTATCAACCCCAAGCTTGCAGGTTAGCTCTTAGCCGTGGTAAGTGATTTTTGAAAGGCGGCAAAAATTACGACACGCATGTCATTCAATGTCGACATGTCAAAGAACCCAGCCGCCTCACGCAACTACTCTCTGTTATTCTTATGGAGGGACAGTCAGAGCTGGAGCAGTGGCTAATGTGCAAGATGACCGCCACGTCCTGAGACCGTGGATGATGTCACAGGCGGGGAGTTCGGTCGTGTAGTTGCTAAATGGAATATTTATTATTATGAGATAATTATTGATTGATTGATAGCTTGCCACGGTGCGTGAGTGGTTATTGTGTCGGACTATCAACCCCAAGCTTGCAGGTTAGCTCTTAGCCGTGGTAAGTGATTTTTGAAAGGCGGCAAAAATTACGACACGCATGTCATTCAATGTCGACATGTCAAAGAACCCAGGGGAAGTTCGGCCGTGTAATTGATGATCATACAACACACACACACACACACATCTCCAGTATACAGGTTTGATGACCATGTTGTCCTTAGTACAACCGAACAAAGATGATTAACCGCGTTAACCTACATGGAACTGATAACCGCGATGCTTCACTCCTCCCCATGATTATTCAACACACACACATACACATCTCCAGTATACAGGCTTGATGACCATGTAGTCCATAGTACAACCGAACACAGATGATTAACCGCGTTAACCTACATAGGACTGATAACCGCGATGTTTAAGTTTGTAGTCAAATTGAGTTGTGTGATATGATAAAATATAGTTTAATGGACATTCTTTGAAAATACTGTAAAAATAGTTAGTGTATGTAGATGTTGTACGAAATTCATTATATGTTTTGTTATATATTTGATAGTACTCACCAAACGTTGTTGCTGGTACGCGTACACCACACTTGCAAATGATCAGCTTAAACGCGGTCACTCCTTACATATAGAGGCTTGCGCGTAGGGCGTGGTGCCCATATTTAGCAACATGCTCCAGTTTCTAAATTAAGAGATGAATTATTTTCGAACTGAGATGTTACAGGGGCCTCACAAACAGCGCTCCCACAAGTAGCTAGTCGTCATGGAGCTCCACAACCGGTGAGAATGCGTAGCTGCTCTCACGTTATTATATCAGGGTCTCACAAGCATCGAACATAAGTATACCCCATTCACACAGGGGGCCTCACAAACAGCGCCCCCCACAAGTAGCTAGTCGCCATGAAGCCCCACAACCAGTGAGAATGCGTAGCTGCTCTCACGTTATTATATCAGGGTCTCACAAGCATCGAACATAAGTATACCCCATTCACACAGGGGGCCTCACAAACAGCGCCCCTCGAATTTCCTCAACAGGAAGCGAGGGTTCGAATCCCTCACACGACAGCTCGTCATGGGTTAACAACAGTCCATATACCTCTACATTTTTACCATACATAGATCTCTAGGGGACATTTACTATTTCGTATTATTCATATTCGTAACCATGCTTAATGGAATATTTATTATTATTAGGTCTTTATTGATTGATACCTACAGCCCTGGCCATCGCATTGTTCTACTACTCTAAGTTACACTCGGTCACATTCGGCTACCTTCGACAGTCGCCCGAACCAGTCCCCTCCCCCACTTCCATCCACAAGCTATATAGGCAATGCACACCAGCCAGCTCAGTCAGTTGGCTGGCCAACACAGGTCGGCTAACAACTGGGTCTGCTTCCAAGCCAGACCTTCCACCCTTTCCCCTCCCCCCCTCCCCTCCCCCCAAGCCCCCCAGGGAACGCCTGGGGGGGGGGGGCACGTGACCACGAGAAACCATGGATGACCTTGAAATCTGTCCAGGACCGGCTTAGCCCTACTACTTCCATGTTATACGTAATAGGTAGCGCACGAGTAGATACAACAAATGAGCGACGACGCGCGAAGCATTTCAACAAAGTTCCGTATGCGTTCATATACTATTCGTCTGATAGCGGTGAAACTTGGGTGAGATGTTGTGTACACTTCAGGGAAGGTTTCTGGCTTAGTAGATCCACTTAACAATAGGTAGCGCACGAATAGATTAAACAAATGAGCGACGACGGGCGAAGCGCTTCAAAAATGTCTCGAATGCGTTCATATACCATTCGTCGAATAGCGATGAAACTTGGGTGAGGGGTTGTGTACACTACAGGCAACGTTTCTGGATTAGTAAATCCATGTTATAATATGTAGCGCACGAGTAGATTCAACAAATGAGCGACGACGCGCGAAGCGTTTCAAAAATGTCCCGTAGGCGTTCAAATACTAATCATCTGATAGCGATGAAACATAGGTGAGATGTTGTGCACACTTCAGGGAAGGTTTCTGGGTTAGAAAATCCACTGTACAATAGTAATCGCACAAGTAGAGCTAACAAATGGGTGACGACGTGCGAAGTGGTTCAACATAGTCCCGTATGCGTTCATATACCGTTCGTCCGATAGCGACTAAACTTGGGTGAGTTGTTGTGTACACTCCAGGGAAAGTTTCAGGCTTAGTAAATCCATTTTACAATAGGTAGCGCACATGTAGATTCAACAAATTAGCGAAGACGCGCGAAGCGTTTCAACTAAGTCCCGTATGCGTTCATATACCATTCGTCCGATAGCGATGAAACTTGGGTAAGATGTTGTGTACACTTCAGGGAAGGTTTCTGGCTTAGTATATCCACATTACAATAGGTATCGCACAAGTAGATTCAACAAATCAACGACGGCAAGCGAATCGCTTAAACAAAGTCCCGTATGCGTCCATCTACCATTCATCCGATTGCTATGAAACTGTGATTGAATTGTTGGTCACACCCCAGGAAAGGTTTCTGACTTAGTAAATCCTTTTTACAATAGGTAGCGCAAGAGTAGATTCAACAAATGAGTAACGGCCCGCGTATCGTTTAAAAAAAATCTGTATGCGTTCACATACCATTCATGCGATTGCAATGAAATTTGGAGAAATGTTGTTTCCACTCCCGCACAGATTTCTGATTTAGTAAATCCATTTTACAATTGGTAGCGCACGAGTAGATTCAATTAATGAGTGACAGCGCATGAATCATTTCAACCAAGTCCCGTATGCGTTCATATAACATTCATCCGATTATGATAAAACTTTGGTGAGTTGAGTACAGTCCTGCAAAGGTGTATGAATTAGTAAATCCGTTTTTCAATGGGCGGTGCACAAGTAGATTCAACAAATAAGTGACAGCGCGCGAATCGTTTAAACAAAATCCCGTATGCGTTCATATGGCATTCATCCGATTGCGATGAAACTTTTATGAGTTGTTGTGTACACGCCAGGAAAGGTTTTCTACTTAGTAAATCCATTTTACAATAGGCAGCGTATATTCAAGAAATGGGTGACGGCGCTCCCGTGTGCGTTCTTATGCCATTCATTTCACTGCGATAAAACTTTGGTGAGTTGTTGAGCACGCTCCCATGATTTCTTTTGAGATAGTAAATCAATTTCACAATAGTTTTGAGGTGGTTAAAGTAAAAAAAAATATTGGAATCCAAAAGCACTTCAACAAACAAAGTTACAACGCCAACACTTTCTTTGATTGGCATTGCAACGCATGCCAGGTACAGCTAGTAGTACATACATCTAAGGCCTACAATATAAAAATCCAACAAGGTAACCATCCAAAATATTCAGATGGTTCTCAATATCTACGAATCTATTACAGCACTCAAACTGACAATTTGTATGTTGATAGAGGCAATTGATATTAGTAGGATAGGGGGCGTGGTAGCGCAGCGGTCAAGCTGTATGCCTCTCACGAAGGCGGACCAGGTTCGATTCCCGGTCACAGCATGTGAGATTTTCGATGTGAAATGCCATGTCCTGTGGTTCGGATTCCACGTAAAACGGAGATCCCGTGGCTAATGATCGCGAGATTAACGGTCAGGTTAAACTACAAGCTTCCTTTTTATTAGTAGGATATATGAAAATAGGCTACTTAGTTCTTCACGGAACTACTTGTTTGATATTTCATTCACTTTTACGCTGCCTCGTATGTACAGTACATGCACTAAATAGTAGAAACTTATAAACGCACCTTGTTTTTTATTTGTTGAACAATTTGATTTGTTCAACCAAATACATAATTAATTTATTAACTAATTTATTTATTTATATTAATAATTAATTATTATATTTATTTATTCTTCTTCCTCTCCTTCGATATGCCCATTAGGCGGCCCACGATCGGGTATTCTAAGTCGTCGGATTTTGAGAGCGTTAAAATTCCCTCAGTATGCCTTCCTTCAGAGAGGAAGTAAAGCCGGCGGTCCCATGTCATAGAATTATGGAATGAAAATGGACCCTCCACTAACTACAATAATTTTGTGAAGATTTGATTAGCGCTCTATTAAGTTCCACGTTCGTTGCCAGGTGCCGGTTGCAGTGGCATATATTAGCCTAGTTCACAGCTAGGTGTCGTGGACGATAGCATTTGGTAGCAAAGGTAGGAACTAATTGAAATTGATCGTCTGCAGTCCTTACCTGAATTACAAATAACACACACAAATACAGTTATCACAATTAACACTGGTTTTCAGACAGATTCTACACACACCCAAAGTACACAGGGCTACATGACCGCGTTGTCACAGCCCCTAAACTGAAGAACCAACCAACCGACCGATATGCCCATTCAAAGAGCGCGTTCGAGCTTGTTAGTTGGCCTGATAGTTTTCGCCTCCTTATTCTCCTAAAATCTCTTCATGAATGCACTGTGTTGCACCTTGCGTTCTGTGAACCTCATCCTACCAGTTTTCTTTTTCTATGATGCCGTTTGTGATATTTGATTTTTGGAATTCCGCCTTCTAGTCAGTTTAATTTGACCTTCTTTGAGTTGTTAACTTTAAATAATTTTTGGTTGGTCTGTCAAAATCCATTCTATAGTTATGGCCATAGAATTTCAAACGTCTCTTACACACGGCATCAGTGAACCTATCAGTCAAGGAATTGAGGTCCTCTGTTCTCCTCTTAATCTCTCGTGGGACCATATATTTTCCAGAGAATATTCCATTCTTGGTTTTCAATTTATATAATTTTAGAGTTACCACTGAGAGATTGGGTTTATTTATTTATTATTATTATTATTATTATTATTATTATACTTGAATTGCAGCCAATGGCCATAGCAGGGCATCTCAATTGAACGTTTGTAGGCTCCCCAACAAGTACTAGGACAGAAGAGATTACAGTGGTTTGGCCACATCTTTCGAGCTGATGAATCCCTCCATACACAACCAGCAGGAATACGCCTAAGGGGAAGTCCCAGGACGCAATGGAAGGATCAAGTATTGACAATACTTCAGCAAGTGGAGCCGAATGCGGTGGAGGATGACGCTAGAGACCGGCAGCTTTGGAATGCTATCTGCAGTAGATACCTCCTCCTTTGTGACTGATTTCTTTGTTATAACTTTTTATCTTCTTTTTCTTTCTTTTGTTCTTCTGCTGTAGGACATAAAAGCCCATAAGTGCAATAAATGATGTTGATAATGTTGACTTATTTATTTATTTATTCATAACTGCAATTGTTGAGATATTTTTTCAAACGGTATTATTTCTTGGTATGGCATTCTACGCCTCTAATCATCATCATCATCTTGCACAGTTTCCAGCCACTGGCCGGGTCTGTTTGGAACACAAGCCTCTCCAACGTCTTCTGTCTTCCCACCAACTCTCAGCCTCCACCCTTGTCCAGTCTTCTTCTCTCTTCTTCACGCTGTTCTGAGGGACATCCTTGCTCCATAACATGCTTCTCACACTCCTCCGGAATGCTTCTGCCTGTCTCCCCCGCACATTTATTTCTCTATCGTATTTCTCTATCGTTCCTTCCATTATCTTTTATCAGGCTCCCCAGATACTTGAAACTCTCAACTGTGGGTAATATCGAAATGTCTTAATTAGTTCGAAATAAGGTATACTAGCCATAATGTAGCCTAATAGAGCAATACAGTTGGCAGCTCTGGTGACTGAATATATTCTTACTTCCATCTCCTACGGTACAGAATAAAAAATGTGGTTGAAGTCCAAAGGACGTTACATGCATTTAGACATTGGATCTATTAGTACACGTAAAAGCATGTTGGCAACAATGTCATGCGAGTGCTGGTCAGAAATAATCTGAAATATTACATCTTTTTGTGCCAATTTTGGATGAAATCCATTTGTTGGTATAGAAGTTACATGTATTTAAAAATTGGTCCTATCAGCAGGCTTAGAATCATGTTGGTAGTACTGACGTATTTAAGTTACTCCAAATTAATGTAAAATGTCAGGTAATTTACGTGTGCATAGTTTAAAGCTGTCGGCTTGCATACTTTCTGATATATTTGGATACAAAATAGAGAGCAATTATTAACAGTTGGCAGCCCTATTGGCTCTTAAGAATACATTCTGTCATATCTGTTTATGTACAAATATTACATACAAAATTTGGTTGAAATCCAATTGACAGTGTAGAAGTTATATGCATTTAAAATTGGACTTATCAGAAGGCTTAAAATTATTTTGGCAACGCTGTCATGTATGGCCACCTGGAAATTAAACTGAAATAGTATTATCTACATTGTGACAATTTTAGAATAGCTCCATGTATATCTTCCAAGATATCCAACATGGAGCTCAAATTTCTAGTGCGTTTTTTTAGCAGTTGGTAGCACTGGCATCTTCTTCAAATATGGGCCTGAGATATTCCGGTATACATCTTTACTCATACTAAATTTGGTTTCGATTGCTGCAGCCGTTTAGGAGTTGATAGGGGGGGGGGGGACACACACACACACAGCCAGACAGACAGAAGGACTGACAGACAGACAGAAGGACAGACACATTTTCCCAGATATATCTCATAAGTCTACTTTTTCCTCATTTTTGAAAAGTGTGAAAAGTAGGCTAACAAGTAGTTCCTTGAAGAACTATACAGCTTATTTTCATATATCCTGCTCATGTTAATTGCCTCTATCAACATACAAAATTTCAGTTTAATTGCTGTAACAGATTTGTAGATATTGAGAACCGTCTAAATATTTCAGATGGTCGCCAGGTTGGATTTTTATTTTTGTACTATTACATTAAGATTATTGTGTACGTGCGGTATTCAAACTTCAATCGCATGATTAGAACACAAGAAGTAAAAACGAGATTTTAAAATTACGCACAGCAGCCATCTTGTGATTATGCAAACATTTGAAATAAAATAGATGCCAGTGGATCAACATTTGTATAAGCATTTAACGTGCAACGTTTCATGGCACTCGGATAGTTAATTCGCGAGAAATGTCCATTTAAATATTTATACTTCGCGTCGCCACCATGTTGGATCTGTGCTCACCAGGTTACTGAAAGTCCTATAGGTGAAATATGTTCATAGTGTCTATGAACATTAAAAAATTCAGTTTGGTTGCTGTAAAAGATTCATAGATATTGAGAACCATCTAAATATTTTGGATGCTCGCCTTTTAGGATTGTTATATGTTTAGGTCATAGAGTTATGAACCATTTAAGGACAATTATTGCCTAGGTTCATTATTCAAACTTTCACTTCGATCGCATGATTACGACACAAGAAATAAAAACTTAATTTTAAAATTTCGCACAGCCGCCATCTTGAGGTTATGTAAACAATTGAATTAAATTAGATGGCAGTGAATTACAATCTGCAAAATCATTTACTGCACCACATTTCACTGCGCTCAGAGTGTCAAATCACGAGAAAAGTCTATTAAAATATTTCAAATTCGCTTGGTCGCCATGCTCGTTTTCTACTTTACAGGTTTATGAAATATACATAGGTAAACTTGTATAGGTACCCTTTATCACCGTACGAAATTGCAGGGTGATATCTGTAATAGTTTCGGAGATATAGAATGTCAGTGAAATAGTTCGCACAGTCGCCATTTTGAGGTTATGTAAACAATTGAACTAAATTAGACTCCAGTGCATTACAGTGTGTATAAACATTTGCTGTACCAAGTTTCATTATGTTTGGATAGTTAAATCGCGAGAAAAGTCTATTTAAAAGTCTCAACTTCGCTTGTCCGCCATGTTGGTTTTGTAGTCACCAGGTTTTTGAAAGTCTCATAGGTGAACTTCTAGTAGTGCCCTTTATCACCGTACACAATTTCAGGGCGATATCACTAATAGTTTCGGAGATATTGCATGCTAGTGAAATATTTCACACAGCCGCCATGTTGGATTGGTGAGACATAACAAAATTTGAAGGGCACGGTCGAGGTCGCCGAGAATAGTGCTATGAACTTACTGAGTTTCATTGAAATCGCTCCAGCCATTTAGATTTTATTAGGGACACACACACACACACACACACACACACACACGCACACACGCACACACACACACGGACAAAAGGTGATCTCATAAGCCTATTTTTAGCCTACTTTCGATTTTTGCAAAAAATGAAAGTAGACTTATGAGATCAACACAGGGCGAAAAAAGTGTGTCTGTCTGTGTGTGTGTATGTGTGTGTGTGAGTCTGTGTGTGTGTATGTGTGTGTGTGAGTCTGTGTGTGTGTGTGTGAGTGTGTGTACTCTGAATGTCTGTCCCCCCCCTATCAATTCGAACACGGTGAATGCGAATTGAACGAAATTTGGTACAAAGGTAGCACTAGCAAAGGACACCTCAGTGTCATGTTTTATATCGCCGCCATCTTTACTAAAACTGAATGGCGGCCACTCAAACGTTCAAAACGTAAAATCAAATAACGACTAACCAAATCATCCAATCTCTACCAAATTTGGTAACAACATACCTTCGTATAGGATGCGTCTTGTGACCAAACTACAAGGTCGTCCGCCATACCATTTCAGGATGGCGGCCGTGCGAATTATGCAAACTTTATAATCCATATCATGGGACCCACCAGTTCCGATTATCGAGCCGAGAATCGTTTTAACTGTTCTAAAGGAAGAGGCACGTACGAAATTAAAAGTTTATTTTGTAATACTATAGTGCAGACGTGATTTTAAAAAGCTCAGCTGATTCATTAATAAGACAAGATGGCAGCGGATATCTTGTGCCTGACTTATATTTCACTAATTTGAGTATTGCCTGCAATATAGCGTACTGAAACAAAATAAATAAACTTTGTATGAAATGCTTTATATATAAATAATATACTTCAGTGATGAAATCGTTTAGTATAAATCATTATTTGCTAACAAGTTCTATGTAAGTCATTTTATATAGAACGATATTCGTTGACACAATTAGCTCAGTGGTCTAGTTGGTCACTGGTCGTGGCCGAGTGCGGTACGTGTGTGCGCGCTGTGTGACCGCATTGGAAGAGGTTACGGTTCCTAATACCGGTGCTTCCTTAGTTCCACGTGTGTACTGACCTTCCGTGTGTCATTCGGACAATATTTTTTTAAGTAGTGTTCCAGATAGGACAACAAAACCAGAAACCCAGAAATCCCCGCTGAAAATCATGTCCGGATACCAGAGAAAAAACACCGTTCGTTGCCAATGGGACAGGCAGAGTTCTCGCCCCTCACCAGGAGAAATTCACCGCTGGATTGGCGATACCCTCCGGTTGACTGTCGACCAAGTAGAAGCCATCCAGTTAAATGCGCACGAAAAAACCATGTACATCAAGGTAATCACCATATCTATTTATCAGAAATTGTTAAATACTTTTGCAGATCCTATTAAATTTCAGTATGATTCCGGCGAAATGACCAATGTTAAGCTCTCCACAGCGGATTCCAATTTTACCACAGTGCGTATATTTAATGTCCCACTCGAAGTACCCCCTGAAATTTTCAAATCCGTCCTGTCGAAATATGGCACTGTGAGTGACGTCAGGAAAGAACAATGGTCTTCTGCTTATCAGTTCCCGGTGTATAATGGAATACGTGCCGTAACTATGGAAATCAAGCAAGATATCCCCTCCACTGAGGCTTTTGGTGGCCATTCTGGCTATATAACGTATAATGGACAGAAACAGACCTGTTTAATTTGCAATGCTACCACACATCTCCGTATTAACTGCCCAAAGAAAATGATTCCCCTCGGTATAACTCCTGCACAACAACGACGTGTACAATACTCGGAAGTTGTGACGCAGCAAACGTCATATGAAAACATGATCATTGATCAGTCAGCTGGGACAACACCAGGAGTGACCTCGGATACATCTGACGCAGAACTGATACCTTGTCCTGACCAGAGCTGCGAGACACAGAGTGCCCCTGTGCTCTCGGCAACCTGTATCGCAGCCTCAGAACCAACTCTGCCGTTACTACAGGCTGCCACAGAAATTTTGTCTTCACTGCCCCAGACTTCGCTGGTCCCTACCGACTCACTTAAGACTGTTGATCGGGGATCCGAGAACGTCTCTAAGAAGATTAAAACAAATGCCTCGATTGCCGTACCAGCCCCGAAGAATAAAACTGGCTCCACAAACGTTTCCGCAGCTGTGAAAAAGAAACAAAATCTTCTTTCTACGTCATCTAGGGACCCACGAACGCTCTCACCCGCTGACAGCCGGCCTATGAATGGCAGTCAAAAGGAACTATCTCAACCTAATTTGACATAGTGCACCAGGATAATTCTCACCTGTGTCTTCTTTCGAGTCCACCTTCCAGTATGTCTAGCACAGCTTTTATACTTCTCGTAATGGCGCAATTTCTCACTGTGGCCACTGTGAATATCAATGTAATAGAATGCCCTCTGAAATTTCAACTGTTGGAGAGATTCCTTCGAGATGCTGACATTGACATTGCTTTCCTTCAAGAAGTTGCTATACCGTGTTTACCCATATCTGCCTTCTACAAACAATACATCAATACCGGTAATACGAATAGAGGGACCGGATTCCTCATAAGACATGATATCCCACTCGCAGGTGTGCTATGTCATCCATCAGGACGCATAATATCTGGACACATAAACAATACCACCCTGATAAATGTATATGCCCCATCCGGGTCTAATAAACGTGTGGAACGGAAAATGTTCTTTCAACAGAGTATACTGCCTCATCTGCACGACGTTAAGGAAAAACTTATTCTTGCAGGGGATTTCAATTGTATTCAACGCCCAGAGGATTCCACTAGTCCATACAGAGGTGTCAACCCGGCTCTCAGGACCCTTCTTACCTCCCTACACCTCATTGATGCTGTGGATAGTTTAAGGGTGCCCCTGCCCCATTACACCTGTATAAGTCACAACTCCTCATCACGACTTGACCGCATCTACTTTTCACAGGAACTCATCCAGCCTAGACGATATGAAGTGATTCCTGCCAGTTTCACTAACCATCATGCTGTCGTATGTACAATCTCTTACCCCCATCCCATATTTCACATAGGAAGAGGTTATTGGAAGCTTAATTGCTCGCTGTTACTGGAGGAGGAATGCCAAGATAATTTCAGACAACACTGGATTCGATGGGTCCAACAAAAAGGCAAATTTCGCGACTGCACAGACTGGTGGGATATTTTAGTTAAACCAGGGATCCGCCGCGTCTTTAAGAACATATCTTACCAACGAGGTCGGGAAAGACGGGATACAGTTGAATTTTACTATCGAGTTCTTCGCCAGCTCCAGCAAAGATCTGATGCTGGGGAGCGTATATATGACCAGATCCGGGAAGTTAAAACCAAGCTCCTGTCTCGACAGCAACGAACGCTCGCTCATATCAACGTGGCTTTAAAAGATCGTACAGTGCTCCCGGACGAAAGTGCAAGTGTGTACCATATCGCCAAAGGACAACGTGAGCGGCAACGTAAATATATCCACCGCCTCCGCACCAGTACTGGAAGTGTCGTCACCTCCCCTGACGCTATACGTAGTGAAATATCATTATTTTATCAACGGTTCTACGCTAAGGCTCCCATTGATCCACAGCAGGTGACCCTATTGCTGCCATCTTGCAGTACCAAACTATCTCCGGACAACAAAACTCTGCTCAGCGCGGATATTACGGATGAAGAGATTCACTCTGTGGTTAAACGACTCCCAAATAACCGCTCACCTGGCATTGATGGACTGCCATATGAAATGTATAAACACTTCTGGCCTCTCATTGGCAAAGAATTTTGTCATGTCCTGCGTACCATTCTCCAACGTCGTGCTCTTTGTCAATCACATCACGAGGGTACCATAGTCCTCATACCAAAAACATCCTCTCCCATGGCAGTTGGTGACTTCCGACCAGTTACTCTGCTCTGCAGTGACTATAAAGTCCTTACCAAAGTACTTGCATGCCGATTGAAGACTGTTCTACCTGATATCATTGGTGATGAACAATGTTGCAGTATTCCTGGAAGAACTCTGTTAACAAACTTAGCGATACTACGGGACCTACACCTAAAAGCCGAAATGCTCCCCACTGAGCCAATGAGTTTTCTCACCTTAGATCTTGATAAAGCTTTCGACCGCATCAGTCATGAATACTTGTACATGGTCTTGCAACACTACGAATTTCCTGAAATCCTTATTGACTACATTCGTATGATAAATTGTAATGCTACGTCTAGAGTGCTCGTCAACGGTTTTCTTTCCCCTCTGATTCCAATACAACGATCAGTTAGGCAAGGATGTCCCCTTTCTATGCTACTTTTTGTCATTGGCCTTGAACCGTTCATTCGGACTACCCAGGTGAAGCTACAGGGTTACAAACTGTCCACACATGTTTTTGGAATGTGCGCCTATGCTGATGACGTATCAATATTGATCCGCAATGAAGAAGACATCTCCCACATCGATAGCGTCCTTCAGCTCTACCATATCGCCTCTGGAGCACAATCGAACCCCCAGAAAACTGCTTTGCTTCCGCTCAATACTAACTCAGTGATTACCCCACAGCCCTGGTTTCGGATAGTAAATGAGGTGAACATTCTTGGCATTACCTGGAAGCAATCGCTTCTGGACACAGTGCAAGTTAACTGGACTAAGGTCATTGCCAAAGTTAGGGGAGTCCTGATCCAATTTGGTCAAAGAAACCTCAATATAGTGCAACGGGTCATGGTCCTCAACGTGTTTGCGCTCTCTAAAATATGGTATGTCGCACAACTTTTCCCACTTCCCAAAATGTTTGAGAGCCAATTGGCAAAATATACAGGTTGGTTTATATGGCAAGGATTTTTGTTCCGAGTACAACGGGAACAGTTGTATCTCCCATCCCGGCAAGGCGGGCTAGGGCTAACAGCTCATGGCATGAAATGCCGTGCACTCCTCTGCAAGAACGATATCACCATTCTTTCCCAACATGACACTTTTACGAAAGCGCTATACAAAGATATTCGAAACACAGCCCGTGGTTGTGATAGAGCTTTGCCGAAGATATTTAGGGACCATCAACAGCACCTTCTGGAAACTGTTCGCCAAATGCCATCAGGGATTGTTCCAACGACGAAAAGTATCTATAACATGTTGCGGCAAGTGGTACACTCCAAACCGCGAATAGAGGCCACCACCCTCTATGTCCATTGGCCCACTGTTTGGAAAAATTTTGGGGCTATGTCCATTTCTTCTGCTGTACACTCCCAAGTTTTTATCTTCCTCAACGATCTCATCCCAACCGCTCTACGGCGATATACCATCCATCTTGAAGCTTACCCATGGTGTACTATATGTGGTCAAACTGATACGGCGATACACCGCTTTACATCATGCACGCGAGTTGCCTCCACGTGGCTGTGGTGTAAGGGAAAAGTATGTCAACTATTAAATGTGCCCTCGAATGACCTTGATGACAGGAAGTTGGTTCGTTTGTCGGTGACCGCCTTCCCCCAAATTAAACAGACTGCCATTGTGTGGATAATGGGCCAATATGTACACTTCGTGATGGACAATGATCAACATTTCTCTTTCCTGGATCTCAGGTATCACCTGCAAAAAGAGCGTTGGAAGCTTAGTGAAAGTGGACAATTATACGATAAATATGGACACTATCTGGATTTCTTGTGATGTATTAGTCTGGTATTTATCATATCTGAAAATTCTGTAATTCTGTAAAGAGCTAATAAAAAAAAGTGGTAAAGCGTTAGTCTGTCATTCATATGCCTATGGTTCAAACCCCATCAGAGTTAGTTTTTTGCTTGACATTTTTCATATTTGTTGCTTTGTAATGACTCAGACGTTTTAAAATTAAGCGTTATATTGTGCATATTACGGTGCAAAACATATACTTAATTAAAACATAATTCGCCAGCAGATTTAATCGAGACATCTAGCTGACAAAAAGGTAACAGATTTTATTGAAAAGTTTCTTCTTCTGGCCGCTAGAATGCACTCGCTCTGTTAGGATTATATTGTTCGATATTTCACAACTAGATATCACGACTAGTTTTTATATTTATTGTTTCTTGAGTACTGAGACGTTATAAAATAAAGCTTTATATGGTGCTTTTTGCAATGGAAATTATATATTAAAAAAACGACATTCTCCACTGGAGTGACATCTTCCAGCCTTCAGTTGTACTATGCAGAAACTATAGATTCGAGCAGCGCTCTATACCGGCCAGTTAGTGAACCCAGTCTTAACGACTGCTAGGAGTAATAAGACAGTAACATTCGTTTATTCCTTGTGCACAGAGGCGTTGTTGATAATCTCAAAACTTGCAATATGGATGATTTGGAGATGGATTATTTTGTTATACCGTGTATTTAAGATTAGCCTATAAATTAACGGGTTGCGAAGTTACTTCACTTAGTTCTATATCATTCGTACACGACACAGAACAACAACGTGACGTCAGTTTCTGATCTGCTCTGATTGGCTATTACATTGCTGCAGTCGGGTAGTTGGCAGTCAAGGATAAAATTCTCGACTGCCAACTGCCAGCTACCAACTGCAACTTCATGTTGTGTATGGTGCCTATAGTATACACGGAGTCGATCGCGACTGCCGACCGAGGACTACCAACTACGGACTGCCGACTGCGCATTGTAGATGGGCCTTATTAGAGCAACGAAGTTTCAATTATTGTAAGTAGTCGGTGTTTGGAGTGTTTGCTGATGAAATTGCAAAATGCTGGGGTAAATTATAAACTATGGTTTGAACGCCACTGTTCAAATCCTGTGTGCCAATTTGCACTTCAAATAGGAAGAAATTAGGAGATGATAAGGACAGAGAGTTATAACTATACCCATACATTTCGGAGAAAGTAGGCTATATGTTCTTTCCCGAACATCTTGTTTCAAAATTGAAAATTGGCTAAAAATGAATGTGATCTCGTCAATGGCGTTGTCTTGGCAACCTCTGATAGATCATCCCTCATCAATTTAAAAGCGTTGTTATGGTAACCTCTGATGGCACTTGGCATTTTTAGCCTACTTTCGATTTTTGCAAAAAATGAAAGTAGACTTATGAGATCAACACAGGGCGAAAAAAGTGTGTCTGTCTGTGTGTGTGTATGTGTGTGTGTGAGTCTGTGTGTGTGTGTGTGTGTGAGTGTGTGTACTCTGAATGTCTGTCCCCCCCCTATCAATTCGAACACGGTGAATGCGAATTGAACGAAATTAGGTACAAAGGTAGCACTAGCAAAGGACACCTCAGTGTCATGTTTTATATCGCCGCCATCTTGACGGAAACGTAATGGCGGCCACACAAATGATCAAAGCTTAAATCAAATTACGACTAACCTAATCATCCGATCTCTACCAAATTCTGCAACAACATACCTTTATGGGGGGAGCATCCTTTGACCAAACTAATAGCTCATCAGCGTAATAGTTTGCGGATGGCGGCCATCTTTGTGTGAAAATCGATTCCCCCTATTAATTCGAACACGGTGCAACCGAATGGAACGAAATTTGGTACAGAGATAGTACTAACAAAAGGCACCTCAGTGTCTTGTTTTATATCTCCGCCATCTTGACGGAAACGTAATGGCGGCCACACAAATGTTCAAAGCTTAAATCAAATTATGATTAACCTAATCATCCGATCTCTACCAAATTTTGCAACAACATACCTTTATAGAGGAAGCATCCTTTGACCAATCTAATAGGTTATTAGCCTAATAGTTTGCGGATGGCGGCCATCATTATGTCAAAATTGATTCCCCCCTATTAATTCGAACACGGTGGAACCGAATGGAATGAAATTTGGTACAGAGGTAGCACTAGCAAAGGGCACCTCAGTGTCATGTTTTATATTGCCGCCATCTTGACTGAAACGTAATGGCAGCCACACGAATGTTTAAAGCTTAAATCAAATTACGATTAACCTAATCATCCGATCTCTACCAAATTTTGCAACTACATACCTTTATGGAGGGAGCATCCTTTGACCAATCTAATAGGTCATTCGCGTAATAGTTTGCGGATGGCGGCCATCTTTGTGTCAAAATCGATTCCCCCTATTAATTCAAACACGGTGAAACCGAATGGAACGAAATTTGGTACAGAGGTAGCACTAGCAAAGGGCACCTCAGTGTCATGTTTTATATCACCGCTATCTTGACGGAAACGTAATGGCGGCCACACAAATGTTTAAAGCTTAAGTTAAAAAAATTCCTCTCTGCACGCCGGAAGGCGGAGGTAGATTTCACCGGGCAAACTAGGGGATAGGCTATAATAGGCAAAATATGCAGGTTTTCGTAGGAGGATCAGACCTCATTTATTGCGAGAAAGTATTTTACAATTGGAGGTTAGTTAACATTTTGTCGTCTTTTTATGCATATTTTTAACATTTTACTGTCTTATGGGGATGGTAACCTTCTTGTCAATTGGGGTTCATTTTTATACTTGTGATCACACTGTCCTTATGCAAGGTTTGGAACTAATGTGTTACTATCTAACAGTCTGTTACTTCTTCACGCAAAATTTTATCTCCCGCAGAGATGTTGGTTAGTTCCTCAGTTTAGGGGCTGCGACAAAGTGGTCATATAACCCCGTGTTTATTGGGTGTGTGTAGAATCTGTCTGATAAACGGTGTTATTTGTGATGACTGTATTAGTCTGTAATTCAGGTAAGGTCTGCAGAGGGTCAATTTTAAGTAGTAGTACCTAATTTTGTACCAAATACTAACGTCAACGACACCTAGCTTTGAGCTTGGCTGCTAGATGCCACCGCAACCAGCAACTTGCAACGAACGTTGTAACTTCCCCTCCGAAAGAAAGCATGCTGACGGATTTTTAGCGCTCTTAGAAAATCCGGCGACTTTGGCCGGCTTTGAACCAGCGACCTTGGGCATAGAAGTTCAGCATGCTACCAGTTAGCCGCTTCTCTCATAGTCAGATGGAACAAGAAGTTCCGTGACGAACTAAAGACCCTACTTTTCTTAAAATTAAGATTCATGCCATAGATTAATCTACAGTATATGAACCTATCTAGAATAATGACGAAATTAAGTGGGTAATATCGAAATGTCTTAATTAGTTCGAAATAAGGTATACTAGGCATAATGTAGCCTAATAGAGCAATACAGTTGGCAGCTCTGGTGACTGAATATATTCCTACTTCCATCTCCTAAGGTACAGAATACAAAATGTGGTTGAAGTTCAAAGGACGTTACATGGATTTAGACATTGGATCTATTAGTGCACGGAAAAGCATGTTGGCAACAATGTCATGCGTGTGCTGGTCAGAAATAATCAGAAATATTATATTGTGCCAATTTTGGATGAAATCCATTTGTTGGTATAGAAGTTACATGTATTTAAAAATTGGTCCTATCAGCAGGCTTAGAATCATGTTGGTAGAACTGACGTATATAAGTTACTCCAAATTAATGTAAAATGTCAGGTAATTTACGTGTGCATAGTTTAAAGCTGTCGGCTTGCATACTTTCTGATATATTTGGATACAAAATAGAGAGCAATTACTAACAGTTGGCAGCTCTGGTGGCTCTTAAGAATACACTCAGTCATATCTGTTTATGTACACACATTACATACAAAATTTGGTTGACATCCAATTGATAGTGTAGAAGTTATATGCATTTAAAAATTGGACTTATCAGAAGGCTTAAAAATATTTTGGCAACGCTGTCATGTATGGCCACCTGGAAATTAAACTGAAATAGTATTATCTACATGTGTGCCAATTTTAGAATAGCTCCCATGTATACCTTCCAAGATATCCAACATGGAGCTCAAATTTCTAGTGCGTTTTTTTAGCAGTTGCTAGCACTGGCATCTTTTTCAAATATGGGCCTGAGATATTCCGGTATACATCTTTACTCATACTAAATTTGGTTTCGATTGCTGCAGCCGTTTAGGAGTTGATAGGGGGGGGACACACACACACACAGCCAGACAGACAGAAGGACTGACAGACAGACAGAAGGACAGACACATTTTCCCGGATCGATCTCATAAGTCTACTTTTTCCTCATTTTTAGCCTATTTTCAATTTTGAAAAAATAGGCTTATGAGATCACCTTTTGTCCGTGTGTGTGTGCGTGTGTGTGTGTGTGATTCGTGTGTGTGTCCCCCCCTAATAAAATCTAAACGGCTGGAGCCATTTCAATGAAACCCGGTAAGTTCATAGCACTATTCCCTGCGACCCCGACCGTGCCCTTCAAATTTTGTTACGACTCACCAATCCAACATGGCAGCTGTGCGAAATATTTCACCAGCATTCAATATCTCCAAAACTATTACCGATAGTACCCTGACATTTTGTATGGTGATAAAGGGAACAACTATAAGTTCACTTATGTGACCTTTGAAAATCTGGTAACAACAAAACGAACATGGCGGCCAAGCGAATTTGCGACTTTTAAATAGACGTTTCTCGCGATTTAACCAACCAAACGCAATGAAACTTGGTACAGTATATGTTTATATACATTGTATTGCACCGACATCTAACTTCGTTCAATTGTTTACATAACCACAAGATGGCGGATGTGCGAAATATTTCACCGGCATTCTGTATCTCTGAAACTATTAGCGGTATCTCCCTGAAGTTTTGTACGGAGATAAAGGGCACTACTGGAAGTCCATTTATATGACTTTAAATAACCGGTTATATAAAAACAAACATGGCGGCCAAGCGAATTAGAAAATTTGAAATAGACCTTTCTCGCGATTTAATGCTCCAAACGCACTGAAATCTGGTACAGGAAATATTTATACACATTGTAATGCACTGGTATCTAATTTAGTTCAATTGTTTACATAACCTCAAGATGGCGGCTGTGCGAATTTTAAAATTAAGTTTTTATTTCTTGTGATGTAGTCATGCGATCGAAGTGAAAGTTTGAATAATGAACCTACCCAATAATTTTCCTATAATGGTACATGACTCTATGGCCTATACATTTAACAATCCAACATGGCGACCATCCGAAATATTTAGACGGCTCTGAATATCTACGAATCTATTATAGCAATCAAACTGAATTTCTTAATGTTCATAGGGGCTATGAACTTAAGTTCACCTATAGGACTTTCAATAACTTGGTGTTCACAAATCCAACATGGAGGCGACGCGAAATATAAAAATTCACATGGACGTTTCTCGCAATGTAACCATCCGAGTGTAGTGAAACTTGGAACTGTAAATCCTTATACGAATGGTAATCCACTGGCATCTAATTTATTTCAATTGTTTCCATAACCTCAAGATGGTAGCTGTGCGAAATTTTAAAATCTCCTTGTTACTTCTTGTGTCCTAATTATGCGATTGTAGTTTGAATACTACACACACACAATAATCTGCATGTAACAGTACATAACTCTAGGACCTACATATATAAAATCCAACATGGCGACCATCCGAAATTTTTAGTCGGTTCTCAATATCTACGAATCTATTACAGCAATCAAACTGAAATTGTGTATGTTGCTAGAGGCAATTAACATAAGTAGGATATATGAAAATAGGCTGTATAGTTCTTCACGGAACTACTTGTTGAAAAGTGTGAAAAGTAGGCTAAAAATGAATGTGATCTCGTCAATGGCGTTGTCTTGGCAACCTCTGATAGATCATCCCTTATCAATTTAAAAGCGTTGTTATGGTAACCTCTGATGGCACTTGGCATTTTTTAAAATTCCGAAATCATTTTTCTCATCCCTTGGCCTAATGGTGGGTCATATCAAAAATTCTTTCATACAAAAGTTTTAGGTAATTATTAGGGGAATATTTTCCATTTTGTATGGTTTTGATATTGTGCCTATTAAGAGAGATATGATTAATGTTTCCCGAAAAACCCACTTTTTTCCACCCCTTTGGTCAATGGTTAGTGCTATCAAAAAACTTATTTGACATAAATTTTTGGCACTTATCCGACACATATTATGAACTTTGAATGGATTCGATATTTCACGTATTAAGAGAGTTATAGCGAAATTTCACTTTTTCGAATAAAGCCCCCCATTTTCACCCCCTTCGACCGATTTTGCCCATTAACGACCTCAACCGAGATTTTATAGGGATACATATTATGTAAAAAATTCAAAGTGATTGGTACACAATTACGGCAGTTATCGTGTCCACAAGAAACTGATATATATATATATATATATATATATATATATAGATAGATAGATAGATAGATAGATAGATACATAAATTATATATAAACTTTTGAACTGACGGTGGTTTTGGGGTCTGGGGGATGTGAAACGCGAAGATATGTCGAAATTTTCCGGAAGTCGAAACATGGTACCCATTGCAATAGTTAGCTTTCTAATGACATCTACCTAATTACGACTAACATAACCATCCGATCTCTACCAAACTTTGCAACAACATACCTTTATGGAGGGAGCATCCTCTGACCAATCTAATAGGTTATTAGCCTAATAGTTTGCGGATGGCGGCCATCTTTGTGTGAAAATCAATTCCTCCTATTAATTCAAACACGGTGAAACCGAATGGAACGAAATTTGGTACAGAGATAGCACTAGCAAAGGGCATCTCAGTGTCATGATTTATATCGCTGCCATATTGACAGAAACGTAATGGCGGCCACACAAATGTTTAAAGCTTAAATCAAATTACGACTAACATAACCGTCCGATCTCGACCAAACTTTGCAACAACATACCTTTATGGAGGGAGCATCCTTTGACCAAACTAATAGGTCATTAGCCTAATATTTTTCGGATGGTGGCCATCTTTGTGTGAAAATCTATTCCCCTTATCAATTCAAACACGGTGAAACCGAATGGTTCGAAATTTGGTACAGAGGTAGCACTAGCAAAGGGCACCTCAGTGTCATGTTTTATATCACCGCTATCTTGACGGAAACGTAATCGCGGCCACCCAAATGTTAAAAGCTAAAATGTAATTACGACCAACCTAATAATCTAGTCTCTACCAAATTTTGCAAGACCATATCTTTATGTGGGAAACATATTCTGACCAAACTGCAAGAACATCAGCCCAATAGTTTGCAGATGGTGGTCAAGTATGTGTGCAAATCGATTCGCCCTATCAATTCAAACACGGTGAAACCGAATTGAACGAAATTTGGTACAGAGGTAGCACTAGCAAAGGGCACCTCATATTCATGTTTAATATCCCTATAGCACGTTGTATTTCAACAAGCTACTACAACCAACATTCAATCATACTCCTTGAAAAGGACAAAGAGTTATAACAATACCCATGCATTTAGGAGAAAGTAGGCTATATGTTCTTTCCTGAACATCTTGTTTAAAATTCCGAAATCATTTTTCTCATCCCTTGGCGTAATGGTGGGTCATATCAAAAATTCTTTCAGACAAACGTTTTAGGTAATTATTAGGGGAATATTTTCCATTTTGTACGGTTTTGATATTGTGCCTATTAAGAGAGATATGATTAATGTTTCCCGAAAAAAACACTTTTTTCCACCCCTTTGGTCAATGGTTGGTGCTATCAAAAAACTTATTTGACATACATTTTTGGCACTTATCCGACACATATTATGAACTTTGAATGGATTCGATATTTCACGTATTAAGAGAGTTATAGCGAAATTTCACCTTTTTGAAAAAAGCCCCCCATTTTCACCCCCTTCGACTGATTTTGCCCATTAACGAACTCGACCGAGATTTTATAGGGATACATGTTATGTAAAAAATTCAAAGTGATTGGTTCAAAATTACGGCAGTTATCGTGTCCACAAAAAACTGATATATATCTTTATATATATAATTCTTCGACACGTGTGTATGTGACTGAACTCCTCCTAAACGACTGAACCGATTTTGATGGAATTTGGTATGTATATTAGTGTGGGTCCATGTATGGTTTAGATTCACAATCTGACCCGGTAGGTGGAATGAACACAATTTTAGAACCACAATTTTCACGCAATTTTAGAACCACAATATACAGTCAAAAACAGTCGTCATGGAAACCACTAGCCTTGGCCTTCGTGAAATCTGATGTCTTTGGACGGTTTGTCTCTGCTCCTGGTCGCAATCTGTGCAACTACCGCCATAACATACACTCCGCCCGTGGCAAAAAGTTGTGTTTTATACCAAAGGTGGCAGTGATGTCGAATTCTACTGTTTGTCTCTGCACGTTAGAGCATTTCAAAGTCCCGTATGCGTTCATATACCATTCATCCGATTGCCATGAAACTTGGGAGATATGTTGAGTGAGCTCCAGGGAAGTTGTTTGGCTTAGTAAATCCATTTTACAATAGATAGCGCACGAATAGATTCAGCAAATGAGCGACGACGCGCGAAGCGTTTCAAAAAGGTCCCGTATTCGTTCAAATACCATTCGTTCGATAGCGATGAAACTTGGGTGAGATGTTGTGTACACTCCAGGGAAGGCTTCTGGATTAGTAAATCAATTTCACATTAGGTAGCGCACGACTAGATTCAACAAATGAGTGACGACGCGCGAAGCGTTTCAACAAAATCCTGTATAAGTTTATATTCCATTCATAGATTGAGATGAAACTTTAATGAGTTGTTGTGTACACTTAAGTTAAGGCTCCTACCTTAGTAATCCATTTCACAGGAGGTTGCGCACGAGTAGATTCAACAAATGAGCGTCGACGTGCGAAGCGTTTCAACAAAGTCCCGTATGCGTTCTAATACCATTCGTCCGACAGCGTTGAAACTTGGGTGAGATGTTGTGCACACTTACGTGAGGGTTTCTAACTTAGAAAATCCATTTTACAATAGGTAGCTCACGAGTAGATTCAACAAATGAGCATCGACGCGCGAACTTTTAATCAAAGTCCCGTATGCGTTCATATACCATTCATCCGATTGCAATGAAACTTGGGTGATATGTTGAGTGAGCTCCAGGGAAGGTGTTTGGCATAGTAAATCCATTTTACAATAGATAGCGCACGAATAGATTCAACAAATGAGCGACGACGCGCGAAGTGTTTCAAAAAGGTCCCGTATGCGTTCAAATACCATTCGTCCGATTACGATGAGATGTTGTGTACACCCTACGGAAGGTTTCTGGCTTAATAAATCCATTTTACAATGAGTAGCGCACGACTAGATTCAACAAATGTGGGACGGCACGTGAATCATTTCAACAAAGTACCGTATGCGTCCATATACCATTTATCCGATTGCGATGAAACTTTGGTGAATTGTTGTGTACACTCCAGGAAATGTTTCTGTCTTAGTAAATCCAGTTTTTAATAAGTAGCACACGAGTAGATTCAAGAAATGAGCGACGGCGCGCGAATCGTTTCCACAATGTCCCGTATGCGGTCATATATCATTCATCCGATTGCGATCAAACCTTGGTGAATCATTGAGTACACGCCAGAAAAGGTTTCAGGCTTAGTAAATCTATTTTACAATTGGTAGCGCATGAGTAGATAGAACAAATGAGTGACGGCACGCGAATCGTTTAAAGAAAATCACTTATGCGTTCATATGTCATTCATCCGATTCCGATGAAACATTGATGAGTTGTTGTGTACACGCCAGGGAAGGTGTTCAACTTGGTAAATCCATTTTACAATATTGGTAGCGCACGAGTAGATGTAACAAATGAGTGACGACGCGCGAAGCGTTCCAACAAAATCCTGAATGCGTTCATATACTATTCATCGATTGCGATGAAACTTTGATGAGTTGTTGTGGACACTTACGTGAAGCTTTCTAACTTAGTAAATCCATTTCACAGTTGGTAGAGCAAGAGTAGATTCAACAAATGAATGACAGCGCACGAATCATTTAAACCAAATCCCGTATGCGTTAAATGCCATTTATCCGTTTGCGATGAAACTTTGGAGAGTTGTTGTGCACGCTCCAACGAATGTTTCTAAATTAGTTAATTCAATTCACGATAGTTTACAGGCAGTTAACAGAAATTGAAAAAAATATTGTGTATCCAAAAGCACTTCAAGAAACAAAGTTACAACCCTTTCTTTGATTGGCAGGACAACGTCTGCCGGGTCAGCTTGTATATATATATATATATATATATATATATATATATATATATATACATAAATTATATATAAACTTTTGAACTGACGGTGGTTTTGGTGTCTGGGGGATGTGAAACGCGAAGATATGTCGAAATTTTCCGGAAGTCGAAACATGGTACCCATTGCAATAGTTAGCTTTCTAATGAAATCTACCTAAAATACAAACAAACATAAATGACTCCAATAGAAACAAAGAGAGAGTCTATTTTGCTTGTTGCAGTCCACACTTAAAGATCTGTCTGGAATTCAGAGTCATAACTCTTTTGGTGCTTGTAAAATTGTGTTTGTTCAGAACAGCATCTTGTTTATAAAAGAAGTCGTCTTCTCTGAAGTCCGACTTCAATTAGAGGGGTAGTATTTACCCTGAATTTTTATTATTGTTTGAGCTAGAAACAACGTTTCATGTCTTTTACAAGGTACACTGAAGTTTACAACTACTTTATTTATCTTATTGCAGCTGGCAATATTCCAGCGTTCTGTTTGAGCGTATTTCTGGAATTACATGCGGGTACGCTCCGCGCACTGCAGGATACTTCCTAGTCAAGAGAGTTATGAGTTTGTAATTTCAAGCATGAGTATACAGGATTTACAGAATAAAACATTGAAAAAAAATCCAAGCATCCTTCCTTACAATTAAGGGGATACGGAATGATTAAAATGTTCAAAATCAAAATTATTTAATCATTTATACGTACTAATATATAACAAGTAGTTCCGTGAAGAACTAAATGGCCTATTTTCATATATCCTACTAATATTAATTGTCACTATCAACATACAAATTGTCAGTTTGATTGCTGTAATAGATTCGTAGATATTGAGAACAGTCTAAATATTTTGGATGGTCACCATGTTGGATTTTTATATTATAGGCCTTAGATGTATGTACTATTACATGAAGATTATTGTGAAGGTGTTTTATTCAAACTTCAATCCCATGTACTATTAGATGATGATTATTGTGTACGTTCATTATGCAAATGTTGATTTCTATCGCATGATTAGAATACAAGAAATAAAAACTTAAATTTCGAAATTCACACAGCTGCCATCTTGAGGTTACATAGACAATTGAGCTAAATTAGCTGCCAGTGCATTACAATGTGTATAAACATTTGCTGCACGAAGATTCATTGCGTTTGGATCATTAAATCGCGAGACAAATCTATTTATAACTTTCAAATTCGCTTGGCCGCCATGTTCGTTTTGTAGTTTACCGGTTTTTGAAAGTCCCATAGACGCACATCCAGTAGTGCCCTTTATCTCAGTACAAAATTTCATGGTGATACCGGTAATAGTTTCAGAGATATAGAATGCCGATGAAATATTTCGCACAGCCGCCATCTTGATGTTATGTAAACAATTGAAAGAAGTTAGATGTCGGTGCATTACAATGTGTATAAACATACAGTATACTGTACCAAGTTTCATTGCGTTTGGTTGATTAAATCGCGAGAAACGTCTATTTAAAAGTCTCAACTTCGCTTGACCACCATGTTGGTTTTGTAGCTACCAGGTTTTCAAAAGATACGGCAGGGGTCGCCCGGAATAGTGCTATGAACTTACCGAGTTTCATTGAAATCGCTCCAGCCGTTTAGATGTTATTAGGGGGAGACACATAAAAATCCTCACACACACACACACAAACACACACACACAGACAGACACACGGACCAAAGGTGATCTTATAAATGAAAATAGGCTAAGAATGAGGTGGTGTGTGTCTGTATGTGTGTGCGTTTGTGTGTTACTCAATCACTGGTACGATTTAAATGAAATTTTGAATGGATGTTGCTGATTTACCAGAAAAATAACCAGTGATGGACGAAGCTAAGAGGATATAAAAAGTAGGTTGGCTCAGGAAAGGAAAGCATTTCTACAAAAAATTTATCTGTTGACATCGAATATAGATTTAGGTATTAGGTAGTCATTTTTGAAAGCCTTTGTCGGAAGCGTTGCGCTCTAAGGAAGTGAAACTTGGACTATTGGTGCAGCAGAAAAGAGGAGAATTGATGAATTTGAAATGTGGTGTTACAGGAGAATGATGAAGATCTGATGGGTAGATAGGGTTACAAACGAAGAGGCATTTAGACGAGTGGGAGGGGAGAGATGTTTCTGGCGACTGCTAAAGAAGAGAAGAGATAGGTTAGTAGGACACATACTAAGACACCCAGGAATACCAAGCTTAGTGATGGAAGGAATGGTTGAGGACAAGAACTGTGGGGGTAGAACAAGGTTAGAATATATTAAACAGATTGTCTCGGATGTAGGGTGTGGTTGCTATGTAGAGATTAAACGATTAGCACAGGACAGGGAGGCTTGGAGAACTGCATCAAACCTGTCAAAAGACTGAACAACATACAGGCTACATTTGATTTCGATATTTTGCACTATTTAAAAATGGTGACCATTTTAGTGACATAACTACACCCTTTTGTTTCAAAATTTCCATTTCAAATAGAAAGAGAATGCTAAGAAATTGCATTGTTAGTGCAAATGTAATTTCTATCCGAAAGGTTCGTATTACTTTTTGTGTATCTCCAACGGTTAGCGAGTAAAACCTAAATTTGTGCTATTAAACACGGTCACCACCGACCGATGTTTATAGCACTCAAACCACTAGACCATGATAGCTGAAATTTTGTATTCTGGTTGGTCCTTGGTTGTAGGGGCTGACTAAACGTTTTTTGAATATTCAATTTGTAAGTGATTTTATTTGGCCCTTTGGCACTGAGCATGGGCAAAAGCAAAGACTGGATTTAGCTCATTTTAAGCCACCAGATACGAGGAACAGTACTCGGAGGTCCCCTAGGGACACCGAAACACAATTTGTAAGGTCCTAAATTAAACGGTTTTGGAGGTATTCCCAAAAAACTGTTTTCCCTCTCAAAAACAGATCAACGTTATCCATACTAATTTATAACAAGTAGTTCCGTGAAGAACTATACAGCCTATTTTCATATATGCTACTTATATTAATTGCCACTATCAACATACAAAATTTCAGTTTGATTGCTGTAATAAATTCGTAGATATTGAGAACCGACTAAATATTTCGGATGGTCGCCATGTTGGATTTTATGTATGTAGGTCCTAGAGTTATGTACTGTTACATGCAGATTATTGTGTACGCGTAGCATTCAAACTTCAATCGCATGATTAGGACACAAGACGTATCAAAGAGATTTTAAAACTTCGGACAGCTGCTATCTTGTGGGTATGAAAACAATTGAAATAAATTAGATTCCAGTGGATTAACATTCGTATAAGGATTTACTCTACCAAGTTTCACTGCACTCGGAAGGTTAAATTGCGAGAAACGTCCATGTGAATATATATACTTCGCGTCGCCGAAATGTTGGATTTGTGATCACCAGGTTATTTAAAGTCCTATAGGTGAACTTAATTTCATAGCACCTATGAACATAAACAAGAAGTTCCGTGACGAACTAAAGAGCCTACTTTTCTTGAAATATAAGATTCATGCCAATGATTAATCTATATGGAGCTATCTAGAATAATGACGCAATTAAGTTGGTAATATCGACATTTCTAATTAGTTCGAAATACTGTATACCAGGCTCAATGTAGCCTTATAAAGAACTACAGTTGGCAGCCCTGGTGATTGAATATATCCTTAGTTCCATCTCGTAATGTACAGAATACAAAATTTGGTTGAAGTCCAATGGATAGCATGGACGTTACATGCAGTTAAACATTGGAACTAACAGCGCTCGTAAAATCATGTTGGCAACAATGACATACATGTAATGGTCAGATATAATCTGAAATAATATGATCTATTTTTGTGTAAATTTTGAATGGAATCCATTACTTAGTATAGAAGTTACATTATTTTACAATTGGACCTATCAGCAGGCATAGAAACATGTTGGCAGCACTGGCGTAGGCCTATATTAGTTACTCCAAATTAATCTAGTATGCCAGGTAATATACGGGTGCAAAGTTTAGAGCTATTGGCTTGCATACTTTCTGATATATTGATATTAGGGTAATAAAAATAGAGACTGTATTTATTAACAGTTGGCAGCCCTGGTTACTCTTAAGTATCGGCATAGTCATATATGTTATGGTACACATAGCACGCACGAAATTTGGTTGAAATCCAAATGATAGTATACAAGTTACATGTATTTAAAGTTGGACCTCTCAGCAGGCTTAAAATCATGTTGGTAGGACTGACAGATATGTTACTCCACATTAATATAGAATGTCAGGTACTATACGTGTGCATAGTTTCAAGCTGTCAGCTTGCATACTTTCTGATATATGGGTATTTGGATAAAAAATATTGAGAGCATTTATTAACAGTTGGCATCCCTGGTGGCTCTTACGAATACGCTCAGTTATATCTGTTCATGTACACATAGCACGTACGAAAGTTGGTTGAAATCAAATTGATAGTGTAGACGTTATATGCATTTAAAGTTTGGACCTATCAGCAGCCTTATAATCATATTGGCAACACTGCCATATATGGCCTCCTGGAAATTAATCTGCAATATTATTATCTATACGTGTGCCAATTTTGAAATAGCTCCCATTCATACCTTTCAAGATATCCAACATGGAGCTCAAATTTCAATTGCGATTTTTTCAGCAGTTGGTAGCACTGACATCATTTTCAAATAAGGCCGTGAGATATTCAGGTATAGATCTTTACTCCTACCAAATTTTGTTTCGATTGCTGCAGCCGTTTAGGAGTTGATAGGGGGGGACACACACACAGCCAGACAGACAGACAGAAGGACAGACAGACAGAGACACATTTGCCCGATCTCATGAGTCTACTTTTTCCTCGTTTTTGCAAAATGTGAAAAGTAGGCTAAAAAAAAATGCCTTACAGTAGTTGCATATGATGTGTAACATCTGACATAGAAGAAAGCTCACGTGAAATTATTGATACACCGGTATTTTGTAATATTATTGGCACAAATATTAATATATTGTAAAAGGGAGTGTTTTACAGATATTGTAGTTTATAAGACGGAACTCATTTTATTAGATGAATTGTAGCTTCCACCAGCACTAGCCTAAATAAAGAATACGATATGGATCAACTAGATTAATAGACGCGACACCGTTCATAACCTTGAATTCCTTATCAGCATGCCCTCTTCATTCACAGACCAACACGTAATTTCATATGGATTCTGTTAAAATGAGTCATATTGATATGATAAATATTGTTTAAAATGATAATCTGGTAGCAAAAATACCTACCCCGTCCGGGATTTGAACCCGAGATCTCTGGATTCAGAGTCACGGGCACTAAGCGCACGGCTATTTCGACTACGCGAATATTGTGCACAGGATGGTGACTTATTTCCACGTTCCAATAATACTGCATTACGGAATTAAGTTTCATTTATATTTTGCTTGTTTCGATAATGTTCCTGCGTGAAATTGAGTTTAAAATGCCTTATGAATAGGCCCTCTTGTGAGTAAAGAAAATATATTCAGTAATAGTTCATGAATACTTGCTCAATTCTCGTATAACCATAACGATTTTATTATATCGATGACTGCATTACCGTTATGTGGGTTAATATTTTAATAACCATTGAGCAGGAACATAATACCGGCAATGCCGACTACTTACAATGTTTGATATTAAGGCATTTTACCATTTAAATACGGGAGCCTCCGTGGCTTAGGCGGCAGCACGCCGGCCTCTCACCGCTGGGTCCGTGGTTCAAATCCCGGTCACTCCATGTGAGATCTGTGCTGGACAAAACGGAGGCAGACAGGTTTTTCTCCGGGTACTCCGGTTTTCCCTGTCAAAAATTTCATTCCAGCAACACTCTCCACTATCATTTCATTTCATCTGTCATTCATTTAATCATTGCCCCAGGGGAGTGCGTCAGGCCTCGGCAGCCGGCACAGTTCATATCCTCGCCGCTAGACAGGGGCTTCATTCATTCCATTCCTGACCCGGTCGGAGACTGGAAACAGGCTGTGGATTTTCATTTTTCACCATTTAAATACTGATACGAAGACTTCGAACATGTGCCATGTCATTTTTTTCAATCACTTGACACCAGAGTTCGCATGAGCGTTTTCCGTTCAGTATGTCATATACATTCCACATGGCCGAGAGTACGTCATGGGATCAATTTCTGACAGCGAGCGCTCATTGTTACTCGTACCACTGAAAGCTGGGTCTTACCACTGCTCGCTGGATCGATCGATCGAGTGGGCAGTCCATACTTCCGTTTTCCACCACTGCCAGCTAGTACACTTCCGTTTTATGGATCGAGTGGGCAGTGCATACTTCCTTTTTCCACCACTGCCAGCCAGTACACTCCCGTTCGATTGATCGAGCGGGCAGTGCATACTTCCGTTTTCCACCACTGCCAGCTAGTACACTTCCGTCCGATCGATCGAGCAGGCAGTGCATACTTCCGTTCGATCCACCACTGCCAACTCGATTGTTCCGATCCACATCCGTCCCCAATTTTCAAAATCACTCCCACAAAACTTTCCAGCAACCGAGCGGAAAGATGTTACACATCAAAAATTCAGTTTGATTGCCATAATAGATTCGTAGATATTCAGAGCCGTCTAAATATTTCGGATGGTTGCCATGTTGGATTGTTAAATGTATAGGCCATAGAGTCATGTACCATTAAAAGAAAATTATTGCGTAGGTTCATTATTCAAACTTTCACTTCGATCGCATGTTTAAAGGAAGAAGGAAGATTATAGTTTTACGTGACCGTGAATCTTGTGATTATGAGCCACGGGACCTCCTTTTTACGTGGAATCCGAACCACAGGACATGGCATTTCACTTCGAAAATCTCACATGCATTGACCGGGAATCGAACCCGGACCGCCTTGGTGAGAGGCATACAGCTGGACCGCTGAGCCACCATGCCCCTGATCGCATGATTACGAGACAAGAAATAAAAACTTAATTTTAAAATTTGCAAAGACGTCATCTTGAGGTTATGTAAACAATTGAACTAAATTAGATACCAGTGCATTGCAATGTGTATAAACATTTCCTGTACCAGATTTCAATGCGTTTGGAACATTAAATCACGAGAAAGTTCTATTTAAAATTTTCAAATTCGCTTGGCCGCCATGTTCGTTTTGTAGTTAATTGGTTTTGAAAGACTTATAGATGAACTTTCAGTAGTGCCCTTTATATCCGTTCAATATTTCAGGGTGATACCGCTAATAGTTTCAGAGGTATAGAAGCCGGTGAAATATTTCGCACATCCGCCATCTTGTGGTTATGTAAACAATTGAACCAAGTTAGCTGTCGGTGCATTACAATGTGTATAAACATATACTGTACCAGGTTTTATTGCGTTTGGTTGGTTAAATCGCGAGAAACGTCTATTTAAATGTCGCAAATTCACGTGGCCGCCATGTTGGTTTATTAGTTACCAGTTTTTCAAATGTTACATAGGTGAACTTCTAGTAGTTCCCTTTATCACCGTAAAAAATTCCAGGGTGATATCGGGAATAGTTTCGGATATATTGAATGCTGGTGAAATATTTCGCACAGCCGCCATGTTGGATTGGTGAGTCGTAACGAAATTTGAAGGGCACGGTCGAGATCGCCGGGAATAGTGCTATGAACTTACCGAGTTTCATTGAAATCGCTCGAGCCGTTTAGAAGTTATTAGGGACACACACACACACGCACACCTCACACACACACGGACAAAAGGTGATCTCATAAACCTATTTTTTGAAAATTGAAAATAGGCTAAAATGGGATGGTGTGTGTGTCTTTTAGGGATTAAGTTGGTAACATGTAAATTACAAAAGTTCATTTACGAATGTATGATTATAGTAATGAATTATGCCAGCAAGTACTAAATACCGTTCGAAGAATGGGTACTTCAGCTAGTATATATATATTACAAGATGTGCAGTAAAGAACATATAACTTACTTTCTCCTAAATGCATGGGTATTGTTATAACTCTTTGTCCTTTCCAAGGAGTATAATTGAATGTTGGTTGTAGTAGCTTGTTGAAATACAACGTGCTATTCGGTTAATAAACATGAATATGAGGTTCCCTTTGCTAGTGCTACCTCTGTACCAATTTTTTTCCGATTCGGTTTTACCGTGTTTGAATTGATAGGGGGTATCTATTTGCAGTCATACATGGCCGCCATATGCAAAATATTGGCTGATGGCCTTGTAGCTTGGTCAAAGAACGCTTCTCAAATAAAGGTATGTTGTTGCAAAATTTGGTAGAGATCAGTTGATTATGTTGGTCGTAATTTGTTTTAAGCTCTTTATATTTGGGTGCCACCATTACGTTTCTGTCAAGATGGCGGCAATATAAAACGTGACACTGATGTGCCCTTTGCTAGTGTTACCTCTGTACCTAATTTTGTTCAATTCGGTTTCACCGTGTTTGAATAGATAGGGGGAATCAATTTGTACACGTACATGGCCGCCGTCTGTAAACTATTGGACTGATGCCCTTGTAGATTAGTCAAAAGACGCCCAATATATGATTATATGTTGTTGCAAAATTTGGTAGAAATTGGATGATTAGGTTAGTCGTAATTTGATTTAAGCTTTGAACATTTGGATGGGCGCCATTTCGTTTCAGTCAAGATGGCGGCGATATACGGTAAAACACTACACTGAGGTGCTCTTTGCTAGTGCTACCTCTGTACCAAATTTCGTTCAATTCGGTTTCACCGTGTTTGAATTGATAGAGGTAATCTATTTGCACACATACATGGACGCCATTTGCAAACTATTGGGCTGATGATCTTGTAGTTTGGTTAAAATATGCTTCCCACATGATGGTATGTTGTTGCAAATTTTGGTAGAGAACAGATAATAAGGTTGGTCATAATTTGATTTAAGATTTTAACATTTGGGTGGCCGCCATTACGTTTCCGTCAAGACGGCGGCGATATAAAACATGATACTGAGGTGCCCTTTGCTCGTTCCACCTCTGTACCAAATTTCGTTCAATTCGGTTTCGCCGTGTTCGAATTGATAAGGGGGACAGACATTCAGAGTACACACACTCACACACACACTCACACACAGACACACAGGCAGACACACAATTTTTCGCCCTGTGTAGATCTCATAAGTTTACTTTCATTTTTTGCAAAAATCGAAAGTAGGCTAAAAATGAATTGCTGTTCGTTAGTCTCGTTAAAACTCGACAATGGCTGAACCGATTTGGCTATTTTTGGTCATTATTTGTGAAAGTCCAGAGAAGGTTTAAAATGTGAATAAATATGATAGTTGTAGCGCACGATTAGATTCAACAAACAAAAGAACACATAGCCTTCTTTCTCCTAAATGTATGGGTATAGTTATAACTCTTTGTCTTTATCACCTCCTAATTTCTTCCAATTCGAAGTGCGAATTGGCACTCTGGATTTGAGGAGTGGCGTTCAAACCATAGTTTATAATGTTACGGCTGTGAGTTTGTGTCATCGCTCGCCGCTTGAGTCACAACTGCCCCAGGGGCTGGGCTGTGGCTTGCCTCCTGTATTGCGCGCGCCTTATGCAACAGGGCTACTACAGACAAAGGGATAGTCCAGAAGATTCGTGACTGGACCAGCGGTGGAAACCTCGAGAAGCCGTGGACTCTGGATGGATCTAGAACCATTTATTGAGTCACCGGCCTGCTATATAAGAGTGACCCGTGAAGCAGTGGTGGTTGTGTTTTTACGAGCTAGTGTGAGCGAATATTCTGAGCGACAGAAGTGTGGTGACTTGCGAAACCTCTAGTGGAGCGGGGAAGTTGAGACTCCTACAGAGGAACTGTGTCTTGAACGAGTGTGTTTATTTCCAGTGCGACATAAGTGATTGTGCTACATTGTGAAACAGTGTGTAGTCGGTGTACATGCTTGAGAGGAGCAGGTAGTTTCTGTCAAGGCCACCGTACTCATTAGGACGGATTAACTTCTGTGGTCTGTTGACAAGTGAAAGGGGAAGTGTTCTCGCCGTAAGGAAACTGGAGTAAGGTAATAATTGCTTGTATTTACTGAAGAGGGCTGTATCTTTCTGGCCGCAATAAAGTTAATTACTTCTTTAAGCAGTAATTGGTGTTGTGCTTTCTATCCCACTTCTGACACCAGTTTAGGCCAGAATAGGCGCGGTGCACAGAGCCTGCTTGAGTTGCTCGAAGGCATTGTGGCATTCTGCTGTCCACCCCAGACCTGGAACAAGGTTCATCGTCGATACCGATGCCAGCGACTTTGGCATAGGGGGAATCCTGTCGCAGGTAGTGGACGGCGAGGAGAGAGTAGTGGCCTACTTCAGCAAGGCCTTGTCAAAGCCAGAAAGGAACTACTGCGTCACCAGGAAGGAGCTGCTCGCCATCGTGAAGACCATTGAACACTTCCACAAGTACCTGTACGGGCAAGAATTTCTCATCAGGACCGACCATGCATCCCTGCGGTGGCTCCTGAACTTCAAGCAGCCCGAGGGTCAACTCGCGCGGTGGTTAGAGAGGCTTCAACAGTATAACTTTGAGATTCAGCACAGGAAAGGCCAACTGCATTCTAACGCCGACGCCCTGTCACGAAGACCGTGCCCAGAAAACTGCACCTTCTGTGCCCGAAGGGAGGAGAACACCGGGATACAGTGCCGAAGGACTACCGTGGAACTTCAAGGGAGCTGGAGCCGCGAATCTTTCACGCGGGCGCAAGCGGAAGATGATGACCTGGGACTGATAGCCGAATGGAAGAGGGCCTGTGTCCCCAGACCCGGGTGGAACATTGTGAGTGACTGTAGCCCAAAATTTAAGTCCTACTGGGCACAGTGGGACTCGCTGATTGTAAGGGATGGCCTCATCTGCCGTACCTGGGAGAGCACCGACGGGAAGACATCTCGGGAACAAGTCGTCGTTCCAAAGGCTATGACGGAGGAAGTCCTGAAGGAAGTTCATGGAGGATCATCTGGTGGACACCTAGGGATAAAGAAGACCCTGGAGAAGCTGAGAGAGCGGTTCTACTGGATCGGATGCCGAACAGACGTGGCGAACCACTGCGCGAGGTGCCACGATTGCGCAGCCAGCAAGGGCCCAGGACGAAGACGACGGGGTCCACTGAAGACCTACAACGTGGGCGGCCCCATGGAGAGAGTGGCCATCGATGTTGCTGGGCCATTCCCGTTAAGCGAGGCAGGGAACCGCTACTTATTAGACGTCAGCGACTACTTTACCAAATGGCCGGAGGCGTATGCGCTCCCTAACCAAGAAGCCGCGACGATTGCAGAGACCCTGGTGAAGGAATTCGTCAGCCGGTACGGAGTACCCCTGGAGCTGCACTCCGACCAAGGGAGGAACTTCGAGTCGCAGGTGTTCCAGAACCTATGCCAGCTGCTGGGAATCCGGAAGACAAGGACAACGCAACTGCACCCTCAGTCCGACGGGATGGTAGAGCGATTCAATCGCACCATCGAGAACCATCTTCGAATAGTCGTCAGCGAGCACCAGAGGGATTGGGACAAACATCTTCCACTATTTCTCCTGGCCTACCGCGCCGCCGTGCATGAAGCCACCGGGTGCACACCAGCCCGGGCCATGTTTGGGAGGGAGCTCCGTCTACCTGTCGATCTTGCCTTTAGCCGACCTGGGAATGATCCGATCCCGGTAAGCCAGTATTGTCAAGAACTGGTCGACCAACTGGAGGACGTGCACGCGTTCGCGAGGAGGAAACTGCGGATAGAGACCGACAGAATGAAGACCCGATACGACCAGCAGACGGATGCCGGCGGATTCCACGAGGACGACCTGGTCTGGCTCTTCAACCCATTACGGAAGAAAGGCCTGTCACCCAAACTGCAGAAGTCCTGGGAGCGCCCGTACCGAGTCGTGAAACGGATCAACGATGTCGTCTACAGGATCCAGCGGAGCCCGAGGGCGAAGATGAAGATCGTGCATCGAGATCGCCTGGCAGCCTACGGAGGGACACAGACGGACCAATGATTGATCGGGACGATCAGCCTTTTTAGGAAGGGGGTGGTGTTACGGCTGTGAGTTTGTGTCATCGCTCGCCGCTTGAGTCACAACTGCCCCAGGGGCTGGGCTGTGGCTTGCCTCCTGTATTGCGCGCGCCTTATGCAACAGGGCTACTACAGACAAAGGGATAGTCCAGAAGATTCGTGACTGGACCAGCGGTGGAAACCTCGAGAAGCCGTGGACTCTGGATGGATCTAGAACCATTTATTGAGTCACCGGCCTGCTATATAAGAGTGACCCGTGAAGCAGTGGTGGTTGTGTTTTTACGAGCTAGTGTGAGCGAATATTCTGAGCGACAGAAGTGTGGTGACTTGCGAAACCTCTAGTGGAGCGGGGAAGTTGAGACTCCTACAGAGGAACTGTGTCTTGAACGAGTGTGTTTATTTCCAGTGCGACATAAGTGATTGTGCTACATTGTGAAACAGTGTGTAGTCGGTGTACATGCTTGAGAGGAGCAGGTAGTTTCTGTCAAGGCCACCGTACTCATTAGGACGGATTAACTTCTGTGGTCTGTTGACAAGTGAAAGGGGAAGTGTTCTCGCCGTAAGGAAACTGGAGTAAGGTAATAATTGCTTGTATTTACTGAAGAGGGCTGTATCTTTCTGGCCGCAATAAAGTTAATTACTTCTTTAAGCAGTAATTGGTGTTGTGCTTTCTACCCACCGTAATCCAGTTAACAAAAGTGCCACTAGGGGGTGGCACGCAACAATAATTTACCCCAGCATTTTGCAATTACATCAGCAAACACTCCATACAACGTAGGTATTCAGTATATTAACACCGACTACTTACAATAATTTAAACTTCGTTGATCTCAACGTATCACTGGGAGAAACATATTTAATAAACCTATTACACAGCTAATTTGTAATCGCGCACGGCTAACGGGAAAGACAGGCCATGGCGCGTAAACCAAACCCTTCTGTGACGTAGGCAATGCACTGCTTGATGGTGCTTGTACGTTTTATATCAATCTTCATAAAATGGACGCTGTTTAGATGTTCCGTGTGTTTTAAACACGATCAATTATACTGTATAGGTTTGCAAAACTACGCCTGTAGAAGTTACTCGTTACAAAAATCCACGCGAACTAGTTGGTTGGTTGGTTCTTAAGTTTAGGGGCTGCGACAACGCGGTCACGTAGCCCCGTGTACTTTGGGTGAGTGTAGAATCTGTCTGATAACCGGTGTTAATTGTGACGACTGTATTAGTGTGCGTTATCTGTTTTTTTATTTTTATTTATGTACTGCAACTAAACATTTTTCAAATAGTTCCTACTTTTGCCGCCAAGTGCCACCGTCAACGACTTCTAGGCCAAGTTCAGAACTTAGCTACTAGACACCACCGCAGTCGGCTCTTGGCAACGAACATAGAAACCTAAGAGCGTTGTTGACATTCTTAACCTATCCAATTTAGTTTCACACAGGTGCAATTAGTGGAAGGTTTTATAACATGCCATAAATCTATGCCATGGGACTGCCGGCTTTACTTCCTCTCCAAAGGAAGGCATACTGAGGGATTTTAACGCTCTTAAAAAATCAGACTTTAATAGCTGCAACGAGTAGGCTACAGTAAGTTGAGTTGTAGAGTCTGTGACCTTCGTTGTGAGTTAAATTATGTGCACATGAGTTTACCATTCATGCGATTACAATGAAATTTCGAGAAATATTGTTTCCACTCCCGCAAAGATTTCTGATTTAGTAAATCCATTTTAAAATTGGTAGCGCACGATTAGATTCAATTAATGGGCGACAGCGCATGAATCGTTTCAACCAAGTCCCGTATGCGTTCATATAACATTCATCCGATTATCATAAAACTTTGGGGAGTTGAGCACAGTCCTGCGAAGGTGCATGAATTAGTAAATCCGTTTATCAATGGGTGGTGCAAAAGTTGATTCAACAAATGAGTGTCGTCGCGCGAATGGTTTAAGCAAAAACCCGTATGCGTTCATATGCCACTCATCCTATTGCGATGAAACTTTCATGAGTTGTTGTGTACACGCCAGGGAAGGTTTTCACTTAGTAAATCCATTTTATAATAGGTAGCTTACGAGTATATTGAACAAATGGGTGACGGCGCTCGAATCGTTTCATATACCATTCATTTCATTGCGATGAAAATTTTGTGAGTTGTTGAGCACGCTCCCATGATTAGCCTATTTTCAATTTTGAAAAAATAGGCTTATGAGATCACCTTTTGTCCGTGTGTGTGTGCGTGTGAGTGTGTGTGTGAGTGAGGTGTGTGTATGTGTGTGTCCCCTAATAAAATCTAAACGGTTGTAGCGATTTCAATGAAACTCGATAAGTTCATAGCACTATTCCGGGCGACCCCGACGATGCCCTTCAAATTTTGTTACGTCTCACCAATCCAACATGGCGGTTGAGCGAAATATTTCACCACCATTCAATATCTTCGAAACTATTCCCGATATCACCCTGGAATTTTTTACGGTGATAAAGGGAACTACTAGAAATTCGCCTATGTAACCTTTGAACAACTGGTAACTACAAAACGAACATGGCGGCAACGCGAATTTGCGACTTTTAAGTAGACGTTTCTCGCGATTTAACCAACCAAACGCAATAAAACGTGGTACAGTATATGTTTATACACATTGTAATGCACCGCCATCTAACTTCGTTCAATTGTTTACGTAACCACAAGATGGCGGATGTGCGAAATATTTCACCGGCATTCTATATCTCTGAAACTATTAGCGGTATCACCCTGAAATTTTGTACGGAGATAAAGGGCACTACTGGAAGTTCATCTATAAATTTTTTTCAAAATCCGGTTAACTACAAAACGAACAAGGCGGCCAAGCGAATTAGAAAATGTTTAATAGACCTTTCTCGCGATTTAATGTTCCAAACGCAATGAAATCTGGTACAGGAAATGTTTATACACATTGTAATACACTGGTATCTAATTTAGTTCAATTGTTTACATAACCTACAGATGGTGGCTTTGCGAATTTTAAAATTAAGTTTTTATTCTTTGTGTCGTAATTATGCGATCGTTGTGAAAGTTTGAATAATGAATCTACGCAATAATTTCCCTTAAATGGTACATGACTCTATGGCCTAGACATTAAACAATCCAACATGGCGACCATCCGAAATATTTAGACGGCTCTGAATATCTACGAATCTATTATAGCAATCAAACTGATTTTTATGTTCATAGGGACTATGAACTTAAGTTCACCTATAGGACTTTAAATAACCTGGTGATCACCAATCCAACATGGCGGCGACGCGAAGTATAAATATTCACATGGACGTTTCTCGCAATTTGACCATCCGAGTGCAGTGAAGCTTGGTACAGTAAATCCTTTTACAAATGTTAATCCACTGGCATCTAATATATTTCAATTGTTTCCATAACCACAAGATGGCAACTGTGCGAAATTTTAGAATCTCCTTGTTACTTCTTGTGTCCTAATCATGCGATTGAAGTTTGAATGCTACACGCACCCAATAATCGTCATGTAACAGTGCATAACTCTAGGACCTACATATATAAAATCCAACATGGCGACCATCCGAAATATTTAGTCGGTTCTCGATATCTACGAATCTAGGACAGCAATCAAACTGAAATTTTGTATGTAGATAGCGGCAATTACGTAAGTAGGATATAAGAAAATAGGCTGTATAGTTCTTCACGGATCTACTTGTGGTAAATGTATGTTCTTTTTTCTAGGCGACTATTTGTCACAGAGCTGTGAACCTTTCACCATAAATTTGTCCCACAATGGTTAATGTTTTAATGGAGAACTTTCCTGGTTGAAAATAAAACTGTTTGGGATTTGGCTGTTGCGTTTTAGGAAAAGTAATTATATTTTTGACAGTTTTAAAAAAAGTATATTTCTGACGCCCCTGAAGTTCAACCTTAAAAGCGCTCCATTAATATGTTAAGTAAGGTGTTATTGAAATGTGACATACTGTAGCCTATATTCATTATGATAACTTTATTAGATTCTCAAGAAAAGGAACGTGAATTAATAGTGAATTTTGCAACGAGACTATAATGGCAATAATTAAGATACGAGTATGTTTATAAAACGAGTGAAGTGAGTTTTAAAATTTCCATACGAGAGTGTTAATTACCATTATAGACGAATTGCATACGACTGTTTATGTTCGACGATAATTATAACTATTTTATGTTCTACCATAAATATTCATAAATATCTGTCGTGATTTTGCCATTTTTATAAACTGAGCAGAGTACATGAGACGCAGAGAATACCATGACCTCCTGGAATACCCCATTATGACACTAGAAGCCACGCAGTGAAATTTTAAATAGAAGGCCGTGGATGTCAGCGCAGGTGCGATGCTTTCCTTGCCTAATTGGTCACACAACTGTTTCTTGAGCTCTGATAGGTGGGAGAAACTGTTTAATAATGAAAAATAGTGTTATAATGACCCTCATTATGATACAGTTTTCTGACATATAATATTAACATTTCGACATCGTCAACATAAAAGTATTTTTTAGGGATATTTTTGAAGAACATCCTTAAGTAGTCTACTGTATGAGACTTGTTAAAATCCTTAAATGGGGGATGTAATAAGTGCATTCAAAGAGATCCCAATCGCTAGCTGACGCGGGTAAGTCTCGTGAGAGTATACAGGATCACGCTCGTAAGCCCTTTACTAGTAAAAGCAGCATACGGAAGTAAACACAGAGTGCTTTCTGACGCATTGATGATCAAAGAGCCTCCGTAATGCTTAGACAACATTGGACGAACGTTATAAAGTTAAGTGTAATTATTTATAACCAAACAGTGCCTTGTAATGGAGTCTTTTAGTTTTTCATCGAATTTTGAAACAATGCTCTCTATTTGTGTTTGTAGTCGTGTCATCATCATTGCACAGAAAATGCCGACTGGGGAAACAGATAGAAATTATGAACATGGGTTGGTTGGTTCCTCAAATTAGGGGCTGTGACAACGTGGTAGCCCCGTGTACTTTGGGTGTGTGTAGAATCTGTCTGATAACCGGTGTTAATTGTGTGTGTTGTTTGTTTTTAATTCAAGTAAGGACTGCAGACATTCGATTTTCGATTTTCAGGTAGTTCCAACTTTTGCTACTAAATGTCACCGTCCACAACAAACTAGTTCTGGACTTTGTTACTCCTGGCGACGAACGTTGGAACCTAAGAGCGTTAGTCAAATATAACCTATAATTTAGCTTCACACAAGTGTAATTAGTGGAAGGTTCATTATCGTGCCATAAATCTATGACATGGGACCGCCGGCGTTACTTCCCCTCCGATGGAAGGCATACTGAGGGATTTTTAACTGCTACTACTACTACTACTCGGTGCTACAGTCCATGTAGGACCTTGGCCTCTCCAACAATCGTTGCCCAATCTTGACGATCTTCTGTACGTTTCCTCCATCTTCTAACTCGAATCTTGCGTAAGTCGTCCTCCACGTCATCCAACCATCGTTTCCTAGATCTTCCTTTTCATCTTCTTCCACCTGGATTTCATGTATAGGTCTTTTTAACCACTCTATCACCTGCCATTCTCTCCACATGTCCCAGCCATCTTAGCCTATTACTCTTTACTTCCGAAACTATATCAGGATGACCATATAGTTTCTCCAATTCTTTGTTTTCCCGTGTTCTCCATCTTCCTGCCTCATTCACTGCTCCATAAATCTTCCTCAGTATTTTCCTTTCCCATCTTCTCAAAAGCTCCTCTTCTGTCACTGTCATAGTCCATGTTTCCAAGCCGTACATTACCACTGGTCTTATAACTGTTCGGTACACTGTCACCTTTGATTTTTAACGCTCTTAAGAAATCTGACGACTTCGGCCGAGTTTGAACCCGCAACCTTGTGCATAGAAGCTACCAACTACGCCACCGAAACCGCCTTATGAATAAAGGATCTACGAATTGGAATCACCAGTGCTGCAAAGTACGCTAAATCACAGTACTGCAATGAGGATATTCAGAGAGGACATCAAAGGCTTCAATACTGCTACTGGCAATAGTGTTTCTGAAAGTACTTTCCCCTAAGTTTAGGCCTATCTATTCTATTCTATCTCTATGCCGGGATGGTACCTTATTTTTTGTCCCAGGGTACCTAAACTATTCCCACGCCCGTATAATTACAATTAACTATATTGCTTAAGTAAGCGCCCTACCTGACGCGCGGGGGGCCGAAGTCGTCGGAATTTTTCAGAGCGTTAAAAATCCCCCAGTATGCCTTCCTTCCGTCGGTCCCATGTCATAGATTTATGGCATGAAAATGAACCTTCCACTAACTACACTTGTGTGAAGCCAACATTTTTAGGTTAGGTTTGATTAATTCTCTCAAGTTCCAACGTTCGTCACCGGACGCTGGTTGCGATGGCATCTAGTAGTAATGAAGTTCTCAGCTAGTTGTCGTGGACAGTAGCATTTGGTAGCGAAAGTAGGAACTAGGCTACTTGAAATTATTGTATGCAATCCTTACTTGAATTAAAAACAGATAACACACACACTAATACAGCCATCACAATTAACACCGGTTATCAGACAGATTCTACACACACACAAAGTACACGGGGCTACATGACCGCGTTGTCGCAGCCACTAAACTGAGGAACCAACCAAACAACCGGCCACGGTGACCAAGAACGCTAACGCGGTACCTCTCGCCTCACTGGCATCAGAAGAGCTTCTTCTACTTCTTTCTCTTCCCCAATATGCCACTACCGTGGTGTTGGGAGATATCCTCGCATCCATCTATTGTAAATCTGCCTGTTCCCGGCAAGACCGCGGTGCTGCGTGGGTTCGAATGCCACCTCGGATGTCCTGAAAATGGTTTTCGTGGTTTCCCATTTTCACTACCAGGCAAATGCCGGGACGGTTCCTTTCAATGGGTCTACGGTCAATTTCCTTCCAATATCCTTTCCCTGACCCAATCTGAAAAGAAAAGAGTACGTGGGCATTGGCTACATTAATAAAATTATTAAGTTACTAAGTTACTTTCGTCACATACGGACTATAAATCATCTGGGAGAAACCGACCCCGACACACCTGAGGACGCTAGAAGCTACTATTCTCTGGCAGTGACATGCAAGTCACCTTAGAAAGGCGAAGGCAAGAAGAATACAAGAATGCACAAAATCTTGCCAAGGAGACCTTCTTTATTAGCCTAACGACCTCCAGATAAACAGAAAAAGCAATATCCTTCACTGTTACCAACATTACAATTAATGAATTCTTAGAATCTAAGTATTAAGGAAATGATACATCTATTAATTAAGAATTTATAGTTAGTTAATGATTGGAAAGTAAATACACTTAAACTAAAGTTCAAAGCTTGAAATCCAAATTAGAGATCTAGTCCTTGAAACCCATTTTTTGAAGAAATTTCTTTCAAAAGTTAAATAAGAAACTGTGTTTTTTGAGCAAACCAGGACATAGGCTACACCTGGTTCAATTCTCCTAAAGTCTGAAAATGCATTCACATATCTAGTGTAGGATTGGCAATGCAAACAACAGCCAGAACCTACAGAGTTCACATAAAATCTAGCTCAACGGCGGCCACCAAAGCCATATACGACATTAAAACAAACACGAAGCTCTCACTGGGAACCGCTATGAGATTATTCGACGCGAAAACAGCGCCCACCGCCATGTACGGACTAAAAATCATCTGGGAGAAACTGGCCCTGTTGGACCTGAGGACGTTAGAAACAGTGAAGTCGCACTTCCTGCAAGTTACCCTGGGAATATCAAAATACACAAAATCTAGACTATGGAGGACCTCCAGGTGAAGATAGGGTTACCATCCGCTAAAGTCTGGGAAAAACTAATGCAGGACAGAGTGAAGAAGAGGGACGAAATCTGGCTGGAGTTTTACTCAACGGAGACTCTGATAAACAGGGCATGGACAGACACTAACCAAGACCTGCGATACTTTGTAAAAGCGATGGAGGTAAGTTAAATGGGTACCAGCATGAACTGTGTAACACTGAGTACTTCCATGACCCAGACGACTACCGTGTATGTAAATTGTGCGGAATGGAATGCTTCCTATACCACGTGATCACTTGTAAAAATCGGGGATTAACCATTGTGATCTTTTGTGAAAGTGAGAGGTGATTATTCAAATCTGTAATCAATATTAGGCACAATTTATACGCTGTATATGTATTAATTAAGTCAGTATAATACCATAGGTTCCCAGATATGCATCATCCACACACGGGCAAGAACACAGAGCTGATAACCATATATATCCCAAGATTGCAATTTAAGAAACAATACGTATTAATTCATGGTAATAGAAGATTATCTCTGTTAGTATAATGTATGTTTATATGGCGGTTCAGTTGTAATTGATTCATTTAGGGTCTATGCAACATCTTGGTCATGTATCCCCGCGTGCTTGGGTGTGTGTGGGATCTGTATGGAAATCTGTGTCGTTGTGATGACTGTATTAGTGTGCGTTTTTGTATTGAGGGTAGGCGTTTGCCGTTGCTTTAATTTGGGAACCATTCCGGCAATTTTCTGATGTACAAGTGGGAAAACATGGAATACCTGTTACTAATCATACATAAATACATTAAATAGAACAATTGTTGTCACATTATGAAAATATTTATTTAATTTGAACTTTTGAAAGACATTTGGCAATTTTCCTCGTATTGAATAAAACATGTAATATTTGTGAACAGATGAGTATCTTTCTACAATTATGTGTTCATTATACAGGGTGATTATTTTTCTGGAGTGGGGCAGTGGCCAGCTACCAGGCGCGCACACGCCTTCCGCCAGCCAGCTGACCTCAGACCGCAGATTGCGCTGAGGTAGAAACCGTATCAGAGTTCAATAATTATTGGTACATTCACCAGCAAATCATGAATAAAGAATCTAATTTTCCATAAAAGATGCTCAAAATATTCTCTTTCAGCTGACAGACAGGCTTTGTACCGTGTAAATAAATTAGCGTTTACACGTTGTAATTCTCCTTCCATAAGGAGGGATATCATTTTCTGCATATTCTTTGAGAAGGTAAGTTCTTTAAACATGATTTTCTGGTGAATTTACCTTTAATTAATGTACTCAGTCACGGTTTCTACCTACGCACAATCTGCGGAACGAGTTCGGTTGGCTAGTGGAGCTGGCCGCTGGCCCCGATTCAGCAAAAATTCTAATTATATACAATGCTGTATCCACTCAGGCAAACCAACGCAGTTCGAGTGTAGTTCCGTAAATAGTCGTTTGGAGTACAGCTACTGACGCGCTAGTGGTCATTGATGTAATATTTCACGGTGATTGTAGCAAGGAGATCTTCTAGTAAAGGTACTGAACAGTATGTACCAAAATCTAATGTATTATGTTTGCAGATATAAAACAAATGAACCTGAATTACAATAGTAATCGACGCGACCAACGGAGGGTTAAGATCTGCTATCAGAAATTTGAAATCAAAAGTCACTCTCAACTATTAGCGTGGCGGCCATATCTTGATTGACACCATTAGCTAATTACCTGTGACGAGAGAAACCCAATTGACGAGAGTGCGCTGCTGGCGGTGGACAGGAGGGGAAGAGTCGATAGAAACCAATCAGCACAATTCGTGTACCTTTCCAGATAAAGGACCATTCATTCTCGTGAACTCATATTTTGACTTAACCTCTGGAGATTCATGGTCCGTGCCCAAGAACGTGAGTCCTTCTCCACGTGCAACATGTGGGGGGATAATATAGCCACTAAGCAGGCGAGTCTCATTACACTACAAACGTAGAAGTTGCGTGTGTGGTTGATATATGTCCTATGCAATTTTGGGACTAGGTGCGGTATAAGGAAGTATACCACCGTCATCATCATCTTCAAAATCATCATCATCATCAGTTTATCTACCTTATGGCAGGTTTCCTCATGGTCAGTCTCTCCACCTTATCCGGTCTTCAGCAGCACATTTCATCAGCTCATATGATTTAACAGTCTAGATGGAATCCAGCATCTGAAATCTTCTTGTTCCTTTTCGGAATTTCCCTTGAATTGTCCCTTCTAATGCACTTTTCACCAAAACCATATCCCCTCATACCTTGAACAATCCAATTGATTTTTCTTTTCCTTACCTTCTTTAGCATCATTCTTTCTTCTCCTACTTTCTTTAATACTTCCTCATTTCTCACTTTGTAAATCGAACTTATTTTCTCCATTCTCCTCCATAGGCACATTTCGAAAGCCTCTATTCTTCTCTCGTCTTCTTTCCTAAGCGTCCAGTGGCAAAATACCTTGAGAGCAAACGTTGTATTCCTTGCATTCGATAACGACATTTTCATTGTTTTCTCAGTATCACACTGCCTATTAGAGCTATAAACACGCAGGACTTTACCTTGTGTATGCTTAAAAACGTAAGGTTACAGAAAGCATCAAACAAATTAATGTGTTTTAGAGGCTGGGCTCACCAAACGTTTTCTAGATTACACAATGCAAGGACACGCTAGGCTTGGAGTGAAGGTCACACCAGTTGGTTGAACAGAACAGCGCCTCTATTGGTTGTGGCATAACCTTCAATAAAAAAAAGTTTGCTATTCCTATGTGTATAGGGGCGTCGTTATGCAGCCGTCATACTGTTTGCCTCTCACCGGTTCGATTCCCAGTCAATGCATGTGAGATTGTTACCTCAGGAGCTCGGGACAGCCGAAGTTTTCCAAAGTGCTCTGATTAATTTTCTGCGGCACTATACGACAAAAGACGTCACTATTGATCTCTACTTTTCTAACAACCAATGAGATATAGGCCCTAGGCAGTGTCTTTTATGTCACATACTCCTCTTTCTAATCATATTTTTCAATTCATTTGTAAATTACATGTGTCAGTACTGTAGTTAGTAAATAGCCGTTTCCCTATTCATTATTATCATTATCATTACGGGAAAATGATAATACTGTACTACTTATCACCCCCTCTACCACCACCACAAAAAGTTATATTTATAAAAAAAAATGTTAGTTTATGTATCATGTGCCAGTTCTGTAGTACTATTCATCATCCATAAAACAAATAAATCCACCGGGCGAAGCCAGGCACTACTGCTAGTCTCTACTTAATAGCTTAGAAAACAATGTCCTCGATGCTTGGATGTTACGGGTAATCTCGAGAACCACTGGACTGATTTTGATGCGGTTTTCACCATTCTGTAATGGATATCGCGAGGTTGATTTCTGTAGAAAATAATTTATTTATGATCAAAAGAACCAGAGCAGTAACGATTTCAGTGGAAAAGTCGAAAAAAAAACTGGCGTCCGAGCGCTTTGTTAGCTTACGCTGGGCAAACCGTTAAAAATATCTCAATACTATGAGTGTAAGAATTGTTCAGCATGAAAAGTTCTACAAAAAAGTTCGGTAGAGCATATGTCTATCTTCAATACATCGCCCACTGTAAGTGTTTTTACGTTTTAATATTTTCCAGCCATGCCCATTCAACTACTGAGGCAACAGTTTACGAGCTAGCTAAGTGCGAGTCTATCATCCCCGTTACAGCCTAGGTAGCGGGCGAACCTATTGTCCCAGATACAGTCAGCAGCAAACCGTCGAGTCGTGTTGAGTTAAGACTTCTGAGAAGGGTGGTTGTGTTTGGAGGTTCCCTGGAAGTGCAACTCGGGTTTTCTTCATTTCGCCTGTGAAACACAGTCAAGTTAAGATTGGACGGAAGGGGGATTAGAGTTTCATTCACTTCGCCATTCCCTGGAAGTGCAACTCTCATTTCGCCTGTGAACTTTTCGTTCCGCAAAATTCACAGTCGATTTAAGATTGGACGGAAGGGGGATTATATTATATTAAATTATACTGATTGGCGTATAATCTCAACTTAGTATAAAACAAAGTCCCCGATTCTTGGATATCACGGGTAATCTCGAGAACTGGAAGGATTTTGATGTGGTTTTCACCAGTCTGTAAAGGATATCTCCAGGAAGGTTTTGGTATAAAATAATTTATTTATCATCGACGGAAGCCAATCAGTAACGATTTTAGTGAAAAAGTCGAAAGAAAAACCTGGCGTTTGTTCGCTTTTCAAGCTTACGTTGGGCAAACCGTTAAACATATCAATATACTATGAGTGTAAGAATTGTTCAGCATGAAAAGTTCTACAAAAATGCCGCGAAGGCATATCTCTATCTTCAATACATCGCTTACTATTAGTGTTTTTAGATTGGATGGAAGGTGGATTTGAGTTTCATGCAGCTCGCCATTCTTAAATTACGTCTGACAGGAATTCGTTGCACACGCATCTCCATGATAATATAATTAATAGTCCAGTCAGTGATTTTAACCCATCATTCTGAGACGTAAAACGGATATAGGTCGTGGTTCATTGACATCGAAAATAATGGCGCTTATCACGTAATGCATTCATAACTGTTCCAGGGCGAAGCCGGGGTGGGTTGCTAGTTATAGGATAAAGCAAGGTACCTTGTAGAAAGATTTTTTACACAAACATAACAATACTCGGCAACAAAATATCCAAACCCTTAAATGATGTAATCACATCAACAATTATTCCGATACAGAAGGTAGACGAAATAACAGCAACATAACGGCATTTGGCGCATGCGCAGAGGAGATCATAAAATAGCCGGGTAAAGGGCGACCGCACAGTGTGGCTCCGGGGTTAACATATCTTATAGTATTGTAGGAATCTGCCAATGCTATTTGAATAATTCACCTCTGTGCTTGAGTGTTGTCGCATCAAAGGCGTCTTTTCTGCAACGAGGTGATGTAATTCCTTGCCGCATTGGCTGCTTACGGAAAATATTCAAGTGAAAGGGAGTGTCACTGCATAAAGAGACTAGACGTCGATATATATTCCACCAGAAAGGTGAGGAGAAATTGGATCTGACACTTCTGTTAAGGTCACAAGATTCTTTTATTGGGACTGAAAGTTTCAGTTTGGAAACAAGCCATACTGCTCCACGCTGACAATTTAACAATTTCAGGGATATATTAGGCCGTCTCGGGGAAATACTGTGCCACCATCTTTACGGTAGAGATACTAGATTAACTACAAGGTTAAAACATGAGTAGCTAATAATTATTTGGTTTGCTTCAATCTGGTGATGATCATCGGACGATTCTTCTCTTCAATCAGCCCCTTACGACTGCTGCGACGTGGGTTGGCGACCTCGGGAACCCAGCTGAGTCCGGCGTTGCTTCCACTTACTTGTGCCGGTCTCTTCTTTGCCATCATTCCTGTCGACCTCCCTTGGTCAACTCTTGTTCTCCTCCGACCCCAACGATATAAGGTTATCCGAGGCCTAGGGTGCCTTTCACTTTCCCGCCTCAATTGGTCTTTTCCTGATCTCACATTCATCGAGGGGTCAGATCTCTTCTTTTCTCTTCTTGATATCTCCGGCCTTCTGCTCAAGGCCCTTAAGAATACAGGGTGTTTATAGCCCCACCACTTCTGTTGCACCCTGGAAAGTGCTACACCCTCAAGGGCTCACGGCAGGTGTGCTTTTGGGTTACTGGCCCTATGGGATTTCTGAGCTGGTTCCGTGTGTTTCCCCTTTTTCCATTGCCTCCAGGGTGGACTCTCTCCTCTTTCCCTTTTCTATCTGCCTTTCATGGCGCTCCTTCCTTCCAAGGCCCTCAATTTTCTAGGGTTGAGGGCATTAATTTTTCTTCTGTGGTTTATTTACCTTATTCTTCTTTTGTTTGCAATTTCTTCTTCTAGCGTGTAGGTGACTAGTTAGCTTTCGTTGTAGTTTACATTACATTATTATTATCAATATCACCCAAACAATTACGGGCCAAGAACCTAGATATAAGGCCCCTTAAAACAACAACTATCCTCATCATCATCATCATCATCATCATCTCTTTAATACCCAGAAGAACGGTCTCCCACAAGGCAGCGTATTGGCTCCAGCATTGTATAACATCTACACTATAATGACCATCCAATCCCAGTAAAAACCGGGCTATTCATATATGCCGATGATACAGCGGCAGATGTTCAGGCCTCGTCCTTTAAAAAAGCAGAGAAAAAACTGTCTTCAAAGATGGAAGAACTCTCCAAGTACTATGATGATAACCATCTCAAGCCAAACCGTAGTAAAACACAGGTGTGTGCGTTTCATCTGCGGAACAGGGAAGGGAGGTGACAGCTGGATATCCGATGGCGATGAGAACATCTGAGACATTGCTCAACACCAGTATACCTAGGAGTAATGCTGGATCCTTCTCTGCCATTAATACAACACTGTTTGAACACGAAAGTAAACTTCCGTAATGGTATACTCAGGAAGCAGATTGGAAGCCCCTGGGGAGCCAGTCCACATATTCTGAGGTTCTCTGCACTTTCTTTGTGCACGTCAACTGCTGAATATGCTGCTCCTGTGTGGAATACATCTCCTCGTGCACAGCTGTTAATGATATTGTCCGTATAATCTCTGGATGCTGAAACCAACGCCAGTATGGAATCTGTAACCTCTTATAGGAATAGCACCGCCCAACATTCGGAGGGCAGTTGCTGCAGATGTCGAGAGAACCAAGCAGGAGACTCACCCTCGACACCCAATGTTCGGTCACCAGGCAGTAAAATCTCACCACAGATCCTGAAAGAGTTTCATTGCTAGCCTCTTCCACTGCAGGGAACAGAGGAGGCAAATCGTCTGAATAGATGGAAGAGTTCAGTGTCTCAATATATGACAACCAAGGAAGAACTTTCTCCTAGCAGCAAACTTCTCTGCCATGTATGGACGTCTCTTAATCTTCTAAGAGTGGGCGCCCCCGATGCATGACTAATTGAAGAAATGCATTCTTCCGGCGGACGTGGACACTTCTTGTGAATGTGGAGGCGAACAAGATCCAAGACACCTGATTATCTGCCTTCTTCTGGACAATCCCTTTACTATGGAAGATGTTTATAGAGGAAGTGACAAGGTCACTGGGGCAGCAAAACTTTGGAATTGTTAACCGGACTCGGAAACGAACGAACGATCTTTTCAATCAAAAGGAAAGGGGTGATTGCGAAAACAGGGTAGCTGTCATTGCCTTGCACAGGGTTGGAATGTTACCAACGGCGATTTTTCAAACCCGGAAAAATTTGTAACTCAGCAAGAAGTTCGTCTACTGGACAATCCAGCGATTTACTGAGACAGGCAGTGAGAATGCTCGCATGAGGGTTGGTCGTCCTCACAGTGTAAGGACAGTGGTTGCTATTAAAGCAGCGGCGGCCCGTATTTGGCGAAATCATGTCCGGAAGCAGAAGATAATGGCACGGAAGCTCAATATTTTGCCACGATCAATGTCCAGGGTACTTTATGAAGACCTTGGGGTAGAGCTTATCGGCGGAGTACCGGACATTTCTTAACGATGCAACTGAAGCAGCAGAGGAAACTTAAATCAAGGCAGCTCCTTCAGCGGTACGCAAACAATGGACATTGGAGAATCCTCTTTACGGATGAGAAAGTCCTCACCATTGAAGAGAGCTTCAATCGACAGAACGATAGAGTGTATGCAGCAAGCTCTCAAGAAGCTCGTAAGAGCATCTCTAAGGTCCAGAAATGTCATCACCCTGCCTCAGTCATGGTTTGGTGGGGGTGGGCTACGCGGGCCCCACCAAGCTTCATTTCTGTGAGAAGTGGATAAAAACAAGTGCCAGAGTGTATGTGGAAACTGTTCTGGACCCTCTTGTGAAGGACTTGAGCAACACAATGTTCAACAATGAGTCCTGGACCTTCCAGCAAGATTCTGCACCAGCTCATAAGGCAAGGATGGCACAACAGTGGTTGCAGGCCAATGTACCGGACTTCATCTCCACTGCTGAGTGGCCTTCTTGTAGCCCCGATCTAAATCCTCTGGAATTTAAACTATGGTCAGTGCTAGAGGGAATGGTCTGCAAGAAAAGACACCCTTCACTTGAAAGTTTGAAGTGCTTATTGGTGGCAGCGGTGGCTGATTTCCTAATTGATACTATCCGTTATGCGATAAATGACCGGCCAAAGAGACTCCAAGCCTGTGTGCGTGCTAATGGTGGACATTTTGAAGTCTAATTGGTGCAACCTGTGCACAATGTATGTGTCTATAAGATACTGAAAAGATATTGATTTATTTTAAACCATTTTCCATTTTTTCACAAAAGAGTTTGTGACAGTGTTTATGGCTAAGCTATTACTCATTGTTGCTGTTATTTATCAGATGTCTCTGTTGTAGAACGTAGAGAGTATGGATCAACGTTTTAATTGCAGTTAGGTTAAATTACGACTGCCAATTGAAAACTAATATTATCACGTAGCTCGTAACTTGTTCACATTCCTTTAGCGTGTCACATTACAGGAAACTATATTCTATTGTTTAGATATGCCTAGAACCGTACTTAATAATCCAAAAAGAGAGAAGAAAAAGAAGAAATAATGCGACCTAGAAGCTCAAATTAAAGCTAATAAAGTCATTAGGGAGGCTTACTGGAATGTACCTTAATTGTTTCAACTAACATATTTTTATATCATAGTGCAGAAGAATGCATTGAGGAATATTTATGACAGGGCTTTCAATTCTAATTTGCCTTGACTATATTTTATTTACTTCCCGGCCCCGTGGTGTTGGGGTAGAATGCCTGCTCCTCACCCTGGGGCACCGGGTTCCATTCCCGGCTCCATCAGGGATTTTAGATACTGACGTGAGGGCTGTATCGGGCTGCACTCTGCCTCGTGAGGTCACGAAAACCAAGATTAATGAACGAGGGGACCTGATGCGCTGACCACGCGTCACCCCATTAACTGCAGACCAAATGGCTGGGCAGTGGTCGCTTGGTAGGCCTACGTCCTTCATGGGATGTAGTGCCAGGGGTAATTACCATTAAATAAATGCGAATTTTAGGGTGCCATTTCACCAAAACTTCTTATGTAGAGTTAATTTTCGCTAACTTTACAAGATGTATAATATTTTCCTAACTACTTACTAAATATGTTTGAAACAAAATAATGTATATGGTACATAGATACCTTATCTGTTCACTGGTATCACGTCCTGAAAGTAATGTAGGAGACTTCTCTTACATAGTGTGCCCTTTTAGTAAGAAATATGCAAATCACAGTATGCCAGCAATGCTCAAATCGGGATTTTTCGGGGTTTTGGTACGTTCTCCCACTCTGTGACTTACACATTTTGGATTAAATAGAGGATACACTTCCAAAATAAAAACAAAATCAACTCCTATTTTAAAACATTTAATTAATCAAAATTATGGCGCTACAAACAAATAAAACAAATAAACTATTGACCAATCCTTCTAAACTTGTTCAAGGTGAACAAGGAATATATAAAATCAAACAAATATCATATTAAAATACATGGTTTCCTTCGAACCAACAAACTTATAATTCTTTTCACTTCCATAAAGTTTTTTTTTTATACATCGAGTTGAGCCTCTATGGACTGCGTGGTAACAACCAACTTCACTTTAGTGTCTAGGTCTTGCTCTTGTTCCGGCTTTGACTTCCTGCCAGAATCTTCTGACCCCAGCGACGAGTGCCTGTTTATGTTCCTCGGACAAAGGTCCTCTCCGTCTTCCGGAAGTTGATGCCATTTTAAAACCTTGGTAGTTGTTCACCAATCTTCTAAATGTGTTCCTGTCACGAATTTCTCGGTCTAGAATACCAATTTGTCTGAGATCTTTTTCGCATTCCTCGAACCATCTCGGCCTTGTTGCCTTAGACTTAATGAAACTCCATATTCATTTGGTTAATCGATCATCAGTCATTCTCATGAGGTGAACGTAAAATAGTAGCCTTCTCTTCTTAATTGATGCTGTGATAGGGTCTATGTTCTTGTACAAGTCCTCATTTGCTCTCATTCGCCACTGTCCATCAACCCATCTATTACCAAGAATTTTTCTTAATATCCTACGCTCTCTTTTTTCCAGTTGGTCGGCTTGACCTTTAGTGTTCATGGTTAATGTTTCGGACGCATATAATCCCTCAGGTTTTACAACTGTGGTATAGTGTCGGAACTTGGCCCCTATACTCATCGACTTTTTGTTATAGATATTTTTAGCCTACTTTTCACATTTTGCAAAAATGAGGAAAAAGTAGACTTATGAGATCGGGCAAATGTCTGTCTGTCTGTCTGTCTGTCTGTCTGTCTGTCTGTCTGTCTGTCTGTCTGTCTGTCTGTCTGTCTGTCCGTCTGTCTGTCTGTCTGTCTGTCTGTCCTTCTGTCTGTCTGGCTGTGTGTGTGTGTCCCCCTATCAACTCCTAAACGGCTGCAGCAATCGAAACAAAATTTGGTAGGAGTAAAGATCTATACCTGAATATCTCACAGCCATATTTGAAAATGATGCCAGTGCTACCAACTGCTAAAAAATCGCAATTGAAATTTGAGCTCCATGTTGGATATCTTGGAAAGTATGAATGGGAGCTATTTCAAAATTGGCACACGTACAGATCATAATATTTCAGTTTAATTTCCAGGAGGCTATACATGGCAGTGTTGCCAAAATGATTATAAGCCTCCTGATAGGTCCAATTTTTAAATACATATAACTTCTATACTATCAATTGGAATTCAACCAAATTTCGTATGTTGTATGTGTACATAACCAGATATGACTGAGCGTATTCTTAGGACCTACCAGGGCTGCCAACTGTTAATGAATGCTCCTAATTTATTTTATCCAAATACCAATATATCAGAAAGTATGCAAGCCGACAGCTTTAAACTATGCACACGTATAGTACCTGACATTCTATATTAATTTGGAGTAACTTATATACGTCAGTGCTACCAACATGATTCTAAGCCTGCTGACAGGTCCAACTTTAAATACATGTAACTTCCATACTATCATTTGGATTTCTACCAAATTTCGTATGTGCTATGTGTACCATAACGGATATGACTATGCGTATTCTAAGGAGCAACCAGTGCTGCCAACTGTTAATATGTGCTGTCCCTATTTTTGTTACCCTAATATCAATATATCAGAACGTATGCAAGCCAATAGCTCTAAACTTTGCACGCGTATAGTACCTGGCATTCTAGACGAATTTGGAGTAACTAATATACGTCAGTGCTGCCAACATGATTCTAAGCCTGCTGATAGGTCCAATTTTAAAATGCATGTAACTTCTATACTAACTAATGGATTTCATTCAAAATTGGCACAACAATAGATCATATTATTTCAGATTATTTCTGACCAATACATGCATGACATTGTTGCCAACATGATTTTACGTGCGCTGTTAGATCCAATGTTTAACTGCATGTAACGTCCATGCTATTCATTGGACTTCAACCAAATTTTGTATTTTGTACCTTAAGAGACGGAACTAAGAATATATTCAGTCATCAGGGCTGCCAACTGTAGTGCTCTATTAGGATACATTATGCCAGGTATACAGTATTTCGAACTAATTGGAAATTTCGATATTAGCAACTTAATTTCGTCATTATTCTAGATAGGTTCATATTCTATAGAATAATCATTGACATGAAAAGTAGGCTGTATAGTTCTTCACGGAACTTCTTGTTTGTAATGTGATATGCCTGGTCTAACTTCCTCATCCTGACATTAATTGCTTCCTCTTCTAATCCATTCTGCTGGATGACTTCACCGAGATAACGGAAATTTGTGACTCGACTGATTTTTCCAAGGTTAGTGATAATCCATTCAGGTCCATCGCAGATATTTGTCATATATTTTGTCTTCTGAATAGAAATCTGGAGTCCTACCTTTTCAGCAATTTCTGACAGCCTATTGATCTTGTTGACTGCTGAATCTATATCGTTAGCAAAAATGGCCAGGTCATCCGCAAAGGCCAGACAGTCAACGTATATCCCTTTGTGCTTAGGACCAAGTCTGAACCGATCTTCATTTCTTTCTTCTTGGTCTAACATCTTCCTCCATTCTCGAATGACTTTTTCCAAAACACAGTTGAAGAGGAGTGGAGATAGTCCGTCTCCCTGTCTGACGCCCGTTCTAATTGTAAACGGTTCTGATATCTCTCCCATAAATTTGACTTTCGACACTGTGTTGGTCAGAGTTTGTTTGATCAAATTTCTAGATGTATCATCCACTCCAAACTCTTCCAAAATATTCATTAATGACTCCCGGTCGATGGAGTCATACGCTTTCTGAAAGTGAACAAACACGACCACGTAACTATATCCTCCTATCTTCTTGTACCTGATGATGTTCTTCAGGTTAATGATCTGTTCCGGGCATGAACGACCCTTTCTGAAGCCAGCCTGGTATTCCCCGATCTGTTGGTCAAGATGCGCTTCTATTCTGTTCCGAACTGCTTTGGAGAAAATCTTATACGGAACAGATACTAATGAGATGCCTCTATAGTTGTTGACATTCTTTTTATCACCTTTTTTGTGTAGAGGATGGATTAGTGCTGACAGCCATTCAATTGGTAACATCCCAGTTCTCCATATCTCTTCAAAACGTTTGACTAGTACATCTAGAGTTTCATCATTCGCCAGCTTCAGTAGTTCCGCCACTATTGAATCTTCACCAGCTGCTTTATTATTCTTTAAACTGTTGATAATTTGTTTGATCTCCTCTTTACACGGTGGGGATGAGTTGAGTAGTTTGTGGATCGGATCGCACACAGTGAATCGTTCTTTCGGTTCATCACAATTAAGCAATTTTTCAAAGTAACGAGACATGATCGTACAGTTTTCTTTGTTGGTCAGGCCCAGCTTCCCATTCTCATCTCTAAAACAGAGGCTGGGGGCTTGATACCCTTTCAAATTGGACTTGAACGTTTGATAGAAGTCTCTGGTATTGTTTTTCCGGAAATCCAGATCGATCTCTTCTAACTGCTGCTTCTCATATAATCGCTTGGCCCTTCGGAAAGTTCTGGCTGCTTCTTTTCGAGCTTCACGGAACACATCGAAATCTTCAGGTCTTCGGGTCGAGTTCCACTTTTTCCAGGCATTTGTTCTTTGAGTCAGCACTTCATCACAATCCTCATTCCACCATCTATGCTGTCTCTTCTTAGCTGTCAGGATTGTAGTATTAGCTGCTTGTTGGATCTTGGAGGCAATGTCCGTCCATTTATGAGATTCAAAAGTCAGTTGCTGGTGGTATTGTTCTAATATATTTTGATCGATTTTCAACTTTTCAAGGTCATATTTACGAATCTTATTTCCTTGTTTCTGGGTCTTATTGAGAGGAATGAAATTTATTTTGGTCTTAGAGAGGTAATGGTCTGAATCGAACTGGGCACCTCTCTGCACTTTAACATTCATTATTTCCTTAATCGCTCTCCTAGAGATTGCGACATGATCGATCTGTTTCTCTCCACACACATTGCCCGGTGATCGCCAAGTCTTTTGTTTGCTTGGTTTGTGCTTGTAGAACGTTGACATTATCTGAAAATTGAAGGTGCGACACAGATTGACGAGTCTTATACCATTTCTGTTCGTCATCTTGTGAGCAGGATAGGCTCCGATTGTTGATCTGAATTGCGGTTCTGTTCCCAGCTGAGCGTTAATGTCACCTAGTAAGATCTTGATGTTCTTTGAGGGTATTTTCTCCAACTGTTCTTCAAGGAGATCCCAAAACTATTCAACTTTCTCAGGATTACGTCTGTTGTCCTCATTGATCGGTGCATGAGCATTGATCAGCGTGTATCCTTTGTTACCGCAGCTGAGAGTTAGAATAGAAAGTCTCTCAGAAGGGCTAAGGAATTCCACTATTGAACTGACAACCTTCTTACGAACAACAAAAGCCGTGCCAAGTAAAGGCATGTTCTTACCTATTTCCACAGCCCTTTCTCCTTTATAAATCCTATACCCCTCAATATCCATTATGTCCTCATCTAGGTATCTCGTTTCTTGGATGGCCAAGATGGTTTTGTCATGTTTCTCCATCATCATTGTCAATTCTTTGTGTTTTCCAACTTTCAGTAGTGAATTGACGTATCCCTTTTAAAAATTCAATATAATCACGTGCTCCAGTGGCTCGATACATTCCAATAAGAACGGTGTCATTCTTTTACACACCTCAATATTTATTTTATGAGTTTCTTATAATAAAAACAATATATAATCGTATTTACAGTACATATTATTCCTTCACTTAAATTTTTGGGCATTCCACAATGTTCTCAACGTTACCACCTCTCTCAAGATAACAAATTCACTACAGTGATCGGGAAAATACTTGTGTACTCCAGAGTTACCGAAGACTACTTGAACAAAGTCAAAAATTATGATTACTCCCGGAATCTAATTGTCCTCAGTGAACTCGTGAAATCCTACATCAATACAACATTACATTAGGGATTTTTATTTATTTGTCTTAAAAGACCATTATCACATAAGAAAGCTACGATCTGAACTGGCAAGCGGTACTTTCATCTATAAGGACCTCGGTTAAACTCCCGGGTCATTAACAACTTTTAAACACTCACGGTGTATTATTACTTCTCCCAGACGGTCTTCTCCGACCTACCACACTTACAAAGACGAGGTGTCGGACCGTAACCACTTGGAGCAATTTATTGCCTAGAGGGGAGGTCTCCAGCCTTGCCCACGCGTGACAGCTACATTCATGCTTTTAAAACAGCTATTTCTTACACACAGTTCTCAGGACAGACCTGGCGTTTCTTTCATTTATTTTTAACAACATTATTTAGGTTCATAAACCACTTTCGTACCCTTGGCATTTATTAATTATGAAGTGTCATCATTGATGGGTAAGATGATAATGATGATGATGATAATTGTTGTTTTAAGGGGCCTAACATCTAGGTTATCGGCCCCTGATGGGTAAGAATAATTCAATACAACAACAATATTTAGGGGCTTCCACAACTATACGAGTCTAGGTTCGACTCTCTCAACTGCCTCTGGAACCAATCCCATACTGGAGGACTTACTACAATTCAGCGTCTTAGGATGACCTCCGTCTAATCTGCGCTCATCAATACAATAAATACGCTCCCTATTATTCAATACAATATAACACACATGACCTCGGGAACCAATCCCATACTGGAGGACTTATCATAGCTCAATTACCGCAATCAACTGTCCCTCACAATTAATTTACCAAGTGCATTTAGATTCAACGCCTTCCTAGCGTGACAATTTACTTTAATGCGCTACAGGGCGCTATACATTACTTTAAGGCCAAACGTCTTCCAAAGAACTGGTAAATTCAACATCAACAATTGATCTATATCTCAAATTTTTATATTAATACTCTCCCCTGACAATAATCGCTATACTTTAAGAACATGTATTCAAACCATGTCTTTATACTTTTACTAGAGCTCAAAAGCTATTACTTTCATTAATTCAACTTAATCTTCATTTATATAAATTTTTTATTATTATATTTACGCTTGCTTTTATAACATTTATCAAATACGCTGATATTTATGTCATACATTTCCTCTAAAGGATTTATTCATTTCACATAATTATTTTATAATTTCTCAATTTTATTTGTTCAGACCGCGCTCTTATACTGTTATTTGTTATTCAAAAACATCCCTATTTCTCAAACTCCGGTGGATTGTACACAAACACTTCCCCAACACAAAACATAATGAAAATATCCACTTACATGCTCAGACGGTCCAATACCGTGCTTTCCAACGATGTTTCATCTCGCCCACAATGTGTAATTAATCCATATTGCACAAATTCATTTCATACACTGACATATCTTGATACACATATAACTCATATACATTAAACACTGATAACATTTTAAAATACACTGGTGTATTCTTCTATAATACACACTAAAATCACTGAAAATATTAATCTTTAACACAAATTTTATATATATTTACACTTCACAGATTCTTTTCACAAAGGCTTTATTATGCCTTCCACACGTGATTTCTTCACTTCCCGTCTCCAAGGGTGAAACTTGTAAATGTCGGCTTCCTCTCTAACCAATATGAAAGTCTCGAACCATCTACCTCCTCCTGGACTGGTACTTCTTCGAATCCGGTTTCCTGACGATCGGCTATTATTTTTAGCTCGAACTGCCTCTTTCTAGACCCTATTAGTTGTCTATTGAAAGTCTGTCTTATTCACGGTCTTCAAGATAATCTATCGGTGACCTATTAATTTCAAGCCACTAATACTCCTCGTAACTTAGTGCTTTTTATAGTTCGTTTGTTTCCTTGAAACAATGTCTAGAATTTACTTCTCTTTTCCGCTTATTCTGTCCTCGAATTCCTATTTTTTTTTAGAACCCTATGCGAACCTTATTTGTCCGGCCATGATCGGGTTCTTATACGTTTATAGAATGTTTATCTCGCTGTTATGGTACTTCAAAACGTTACGATATTTTCGGTCGTTTAATTGGACTGTATTTTTGAAGACCTATCGCCTGTTCTCTAAGTTCGCAGCCTACTCTGACTGTAATTACTGAACTTTTCACTGTAAAATTTATACTGGCGGAACTAGATCCTGTATTTAGGATTTTCCTAATTCTCCACACAGCGATACTATAATAATACTTATCGGCTACTTCTTACGGGTGCACGTTGGTTGTCTATACAGCGACGCCCTCTGGCTGTCGGATACTGGCTATACGATGTGATACAGCGTTTCCCCTCAAGGGATGCTCGTAGACTGCATTCGGTCATGTAGCGTCTCCCCTCAAGGAGTCTGTCGTGAACTGCATGATTGGTCTGGCTCTGCCTGGACTTTTATACTATTTAGCTAAAAAAAAGATAAAATCCTTGTCTTTTTCGTGACCAACTTTTGATGTAATTGTCGCACACTTATAAAAATTATATCTCTAGAAAGCTCGTTTCCTAAACGTAAAGTGACTTCTTTGCACATGAAAATCGATCGTGCAGTTCTGAGATATTAAATAAAATTTAGTCTTCAGCTGTGTGGGTGTTACAGTTGATTTTTAATTCCCCACTCCTCGGGTCTCGGGGAACTTATAATTACGTAATGCTGCACTTGCACTTCTTTTCTAAGCAATTATTAAAAGCTTTTTCTCCACACAAAAATCTCTAATGCGAAATGATTCACAATGATGTACTTCTTTAGTTAATATTATTCTTATAAAGGGGTTAAATCTAATTATTCTCCTTCTGGCATCGCTGCGCAGTTGCCATTTTAATGCAATCGTAAGCTTAATTTCCGAAACAAGGTCTCCGTCTAACCGACGGAAACTTCCACTCATTCTAAATATAACTATGATAGGCTACGAGCGATGCGTCAGGCGTGATCTCATCTCCCAGCCATCTGGCTTGTGTTTATTTCACAACGTTATGCCTGCTCTCTGGTATAAAATCTTTCTATGTTCCTTTGAAGACTGTATATTTCTTTCCTTCTTTTCACCAAAAATACATGGATTTGACCCCTTGAGCCAATGGTGCATGGGTTCAATAGGAAGCAAACTAACCACTGATGGACGAAGCAAAGTGAATATAAAAAGTAGGTTGGCACAGGCAAGAAAAGCATTTCAACAGTAAATGAGTCTGTTGACATCGAATGTAGAAAAACGCAGTAGAAAGTCATTTTTAAAAGACTTTGTCTGGAGCGTGGTGCTCTATGGAAATGAAACTTGGACTGTTGGTGCAGCAGAAGAGAGGAGAATTTAAGTATTTTAAATGGGTTATTACAGGCGGGAAGATAGACTAACTAATGAAGATGTATTAGGACGAGTTGCAGAGGTCTGGCGACTGCTAATGACGACAAAATATAGGTTGGTTGGACACATACTAAATCACCCAGGAATTTGTAAACATAGTTGTGATAGTAAGAGTGGGCGTGTTGGCGCAGTGGCTTGGCTCCTCATGTTTCACCCGGACGGATAGAGTTCGAATCCCGGTGACAGCGGGGTGAAATGTTCACCTGAAAAATGACGTGGCGTCAGGAAGGGTTCAGGTCTCAAATCCCCGGCTAAACAAAAAATGAGCCTGGTTTGTTCCGACGACCCCATTAATTGGGATAAGCCGAAGAAAGAAAAAGAAAGTTATGGTAGGAAGGGTCGAGGACAAGAACTGTAGGGGTAGATCAAGGTTAGAATATGGTAAACAAATTGTCTCAAATGTAAGGTGTGGTTGCTATGGAGCTCAGGACAAGGAGGTATGGAGGTCTGCATCAAACCTTACAAAAACTGAAGACTCAAACACAACTCAATTATTATAATCATTAGTAGTAGTAGTATTATTAGTAGTAGCATTATCATTATTAGATTGTGGATAGGATGGGAAGAAGGAGCTGGTGTTCTATACAATAATTATACGAAAAAATACATGATTGTATGCAACATCTTCGTACTTCTTTATACTGTAGTTTATCCCAGGATTAAGCGAACTTCACTTGGCAATTTACACTAGTAGAGATTACTGCATGCTTTGCGGGCAGTCTGTAATCAGATCATGTCGCCTCCTATTGAGATACCTTGCGTTTCCCATTGAGTCCTGTCTGACAACCAGTCGGACAGGAATGCTTGGCAGGTTGCAACCGTGCCCAGTCTAGGAGATAAATACCTTCCAGTTCAACATTCCACACATGCTCAGTATTCCACAGACCAATTTCGTTCTGAGCTATGGAGCGGATTATTCAATGCGCCACAAGCTTTTAGAGGGTATGAAATGTAACATCTTGAGGTCATAGTGGCGATAGTTCAGCACGCTCCCTAATACCGTGAATCTACGGCATTCCGGCAAGTATTCCAGATCAATTCCTTAATCCTGGAAAGGTGGCTGGCGCTCGTTGATGCAACGTGAGAGGTGGTGCGGGGGATTTTGTGACCCCTATGACGAAACTTGCTCTGATAACAATATTACTAAATTTTATGTATCATACATTGATGTGTTGGGTTTATTAACACAATTGCATGATATTCTATCGAAAATAAATGTATATTAGCTTCACGGCATAGGTTACCAAACAATATACATGATTTCATAGAAACCCCTATGGACATCAAATTGGCAGGTGAAAAACTAAAGGAAGTAGGAGACTTCTGTTACTTAGGAAGCAAAATAACCAGTGATGGACGAATCAAAGAGGATATAAAAAGTAAGTTAAATCAGGCAAGAAAAGCATTTCTACCGAAAAGGAATCTGTTGACATCGAATATAGATTTAGGTATTAGGAAGTCATTTTTGAAGGCCTTTGTCTGGAGCGTGACGCTCTATGGAAGTGAAACTTGGACTATTTGTGCAGCAGAAAAGAGGAAAATTGAAGCGTTTGAAATGTGGTGTTACATGAGAATGATGAAGATTGGATGGGTAGATAGGGTTACAAACGAAGAGGTAATATGACTAGTGGGAGAGGAGAGATGTCTTTGGAGACTGCTAATGAAGAGAAGATATAGGTTGGTAGGACACATACTAAGACACCCAGAAATAGCATGCTTAGTTATGAAAGTAGGGTCGAGGACAAGAACTGTAGGGGTAGACCATGGTTAAAATATGTTAAACAGATGGCCTCGGATGTAGCGTGTAGTAGCTCTGTAGAGATGAAACTATTACCTCAGTACAGGGAGGCATGGAGCGCCACATCAAACCAGTCAAAAGACTGAAGACTCAAACAACACCAACACTAGCACAGGTTATGAAACAAATGTTATACATACAATGTATTCACAGAGCTAATTATTATGCCCGTTGCTCACGGTAAAATTTTCCTTCAAATTTATTGTAAAATAATTTAATTTTATAAAATTTCTGTTGCTCACGGTCAAATTCAAGTTTTATAAAACCTTTGATAAAACTTTCCATAAAATAGGACATGTTCTATTCCGTAAAATTAATTTTACGAAACGAACCAATCAGGGAAGCTGACATGAAGATGATGCTGGCGCCACGTGGTGAGAAGATTGTGAAGCTCGCTTGTAAACAAACTCTTCGAAAATAAAACATGGAGGACGGTTGTCGTTTAGGGGTAAAATTTACAGTCGATTCGCATTATTAACGCAAAACGGTCATGAAACTTGCTTTAAGTACATTTGAAAATATGCGTGGTACTGAATGAATTCATTCCAATCAATATTTAAGTTATAATTGTAATAATTGGATATTTAACCATACGCGCTTATAAGAAGCGCAACAAATTGCTGTATAGTCAAATGGAAAAGTGTGCTAGTGGTATCGGGCTCGCTTGCTGATTTGAAGATCCCGGGTTCAAGGCTATCCAGGGGCGGGGATTTTTACTTCCTTTTAATTATTTTATAATTTCCTCCGTACGTCGTACAGCAATATTGCAACTTTGTTTTGTGTTTTCTCCCATTTAAAATTCTTATTTTCCCTAAATACTGTAACCATGGACGGATACCATTCGTGATAACTATTAGAATTAATATAGTTAAATATTTATCCCAGAATAATAATAATATGGTCGCCTCCGTAGCGTAGCGGTCAGCATGGTTAGCTGCCACCCCGGAGGTCCTGGGTTCGATTCCCGGCTCTGCCACGAAATTTGAAAAGTGGTACGAGGACTGAAACGGGGTCTACTCAGCCTCGAGTGGCCCAAATGAGTAGAGGGGGTTCGATTCCCCCTCAGCCATCCTCAAAGTGGTTTCCGTGGTTTCCAACTTCGTCTTCGGGAACTGCCGGGTTGGTACCTTCTTCAAGGCCACGGCCGCCTCCTTCCCTCTTCCTTGCCTATCCATCCTCACCATCCCTTACCTTCCCTCTTGAGGCCCCTGTTCGCTTTGCAGGTGAGGCGGCCTGGGCGAGGTGCCAATCCCACCTCACCAGTTGTATCCCTTCCGATTCGATGTTCCCAGCTCTAGGACACTGCCCGTAGAGGCGGTAGTGGTGAGTTCCCTCGCTGAGTCCGTGGGTTCCACCAACCTGGAGGGTAAACGACTAAAAAATAATAATAATAATATTATGACAAGCAATCCGATTGGTTATTGTACTCAAACTTCCATGAAAACTGCCAGAAAAAATGGCACCTGTTCAATTTCGTGAGTTGTATGGAAGGCAGAACCTAGCATGGAAGGTACATATCACACGGTGCTAGACGCGTCTATACCAGCATGTACACCAGTACTGGCAGAAGCTTTCATACTATCTAGTGTCTTGTGATACGGGCTCCCATGCGGTTAGTGTTTTACTGGACGAGTACCAGAAATATCAGTGTTTGTATGAGGTTAAAACGCCAATATACCACAATAGAAATGCAAGAAGAGAGGCAGAAATCTCAATCGCCGAATATGTTTCACAAATTCGACCTAACACAAGCCAGGCTGATGTGAAGGCGATGATAAACGGGTTTCGAACTCACTTGCAGTCTCATTTCAGGAGAAATGCCTTGCCTCATGTTAAGTGTCCTGTCGAATAATTTTGGGACCAACGAGATCTAGGAGTGTCTTAAAACTGCTTTCCTCAATTCTTAGAAAATTCCTATATGAATTCTGATTTCTAACCTCAACTCATTTTCGACCAAGGAGAGTATTCCTCTACTCTTCTCTTCTTTTTATCCATTCCCGAGTCCAGGACTTCCTAGCATTTCTTTTCTTCCTTTTTACACCCTGTACGACATAATTGTAGCTAAAGCAGCAATTTTTTCAATTTTTGCTTTGTTTGTTGGAGCTATACTCTCAAACCAATGTGCGTTGAACAGCTGATTCTTGGTTCAGAAGTTTATCGGTAGATGGCGATCCTGATACATCCACGGATTTTATAAAATAATTTTACCGTGAACAACACAGCTTCTTTCGTCAAATTTTTATAAAATTAGTTGTAAAATAAATTTTAAGAAACATTTTACCGTGAGCAACGGGCATTACGATGTGCCCAGTAGTTAAATGGAACGCCAAGGAACCATCCAACCAATATTTACAAAACTTTCCAAGAAACAGGCTTTCATCAATCGAGTATGGGTTCTCTCACACATTAAACCCTGTTTCTGAGAATGAACACCTTTCACTACAATGTTACTGACCTCAGACTGACGACATGGAATGTGGGGAGAGGTATGTGTCAGCCAAGGTCTCTAAGTTTAGAAACAAGCAGACTCTAACAAAATACATTAGCGCCAGATCCCTAAAGACCCCACGCCACCACTCCCGGTTTAAGGGTGGATTTAACCAGTTAGAGTCAAAACTGGATTTCTCTTGAATATGTTTTGTCTCTCATCACTCCAATTGAGTTCTGGTATTGACAACATTTGGCAGGGCACGTTGAAAAATAAGACTAAAGCATTTTCAGAGCCAAGTTGCTGTTTTTGTTTCATTTGAGGGTCATGGATATGGTGGTCATTTAGCCCCGTGTACCTGGGGGTATATGGATAATCTGCGTAATTATGATGGTGAGGATTGGGAAGGAAGTGGCCGTGGTCTTAAATTAGGAACTATGGAGTAGAAGTGGAATACCACGGAAAAACACTTCATATAATAGATAGCTGAGGAGGGAATCGAACCCATTTCTTCTCAGCTTCTCCAAACGAGTTTAAATGTACCCGGTTACGGAACTCAGAGCAGAATAAAATGTATTGTCAGTGGCAGGAATCAAATCCGGATCTCTGGGGTGACATAGAGATGTACGGAATGACTTTGAAGTTTGGACATTGCATTTTATTATCATGAAGAGAAAGTTCTGTTAAACTTTTCAGACCAATTCTAAATGTCCCAACAATTCATAGAAGTTCATACATAGCAGAATTTGTGATGAAGACAATGAGTTTACAAAACATGAAAACTGGTTGTGAAATGGAACATTTGGAATATAACGCAATGCTCTGCAAAGAAAGCTAGCCTCGTGGTATTGATCTGGCACGGCTGTCCCTCACTCGATTGCCCCGAGTTCGATTCGAGGGATTATTAACTGACCTGTGGGCTCAATACCTCGGTTACAATAATCAAGATTGACGACTGAGGGGACCAGACGTGTTGACCACGTGTCACCCCACAATCTGAAGTCCAAATGATCGGGCAGCGGTTGCTTGGTAGGCCTGGGAGGTTTATGGACTGTCGCGCCATCGGGGAGGGAACACTTCAAAGGTGACTCCAAAAATGGTCTATTGAAATTAATATCTGTATATTCTAAAATTTTATTAAAGAAGAACAAGATGTAATAAATAAGAATAATATCGTTATTTATTTACTTATTTACATATGCTACGCCCTCATTGGAGCACTTAACCAAAACAAGTATATACATGTCTCAAAAACAATATTAAAGATTCAGCTTCTTATTTTTCTTCTTTTCCCAAAACATTTTCATTTTAGTTGACCTTGCTGCTCTCTCTGCATCGCTTATGGTGTAAGTTTTGCGGGTAAAGGTTTTTAAGGGAAGTCGGAAGTTCTTGTTTTTCAAGATATTCTGCTCATCTTTGTTAGCAATTTGGGACATTGTCAAGCCGAGTTCATCCAGATCATTTTAAATTTCCATAAACCAAGAGTTCTTTGTTTTACTTTTGAAAAATTAATTTAATAATACTTTTAGTTGTCTGGTATCCGGCAGGCGTGAGATATTACAAAAAAAAAAAGCAATTCGCCTTTTTCGCATAGTATCGACTATAGACTCAGTTTCTTTATAAACCACTTCATTTGGTAATAGACGCCATTGACCATCCACCTGATGGTTTTTATTAATTATAGTTCTGAGAATTCTTCTATCAGTCTTCTGTAATGTGTCAGTAACTGATCGAGTGTTTAACTTGAAAAGTGTTTCACAAGCATATATTGCTTCCGGTTTAATAACTGATTCGTAATGTCGTAATTTGGCATTTATGGAGAGTGATTTTATTTTTGTAACTAGACCAAGTAATATATTGCGCTTGTCTTAACTTTGTTGTTCTATTTTCGATTGACGCTTTCTCATTCAAATTCCATGTTATAATCTCCCCTAAATATTTAAATTTAAGTACAACTTTAATTTATTTATTGTTAATCAATGTAAGAGCTTGTGTTTCTACATCAAAGGATGCCATTATTTCAGTCTTTTCAAATGAAATTTGAAGTCCTACTGAACCCCAGCAAAGAAGCATATGAGACTCAATTTCGGGGGGTGTAACAGTCCATTTCGTAAAATTGTTGTTAAGCGCTTCTTATAACATGCAGGTTAACATATAACAAAATAATATGCAGGAAAAAGTGAATACCAGGATTAAAACATATGAATTTAATAAACAGACCGAAAAATTTTCACTATTTACAACAACAACAAAAAACAAGGTCTCCCAAATGACACCCACTTGAATTAATAAAAATTGCCAAACTAGGCCTGATCTCAGGGGAGATCGTAAAACATCTGGACCAAATGTCCCAAATTACTGCAATGACATGTGCGTGTGCGGCTTTTCTACATGCGTTACGATGTGTACAAATTAATGCGAGATTCGTTAACATCCAGTAAACCTTCAGGGGACGAATCTGCATTGTCTTAGAGCTAGACAGACACTAGGAACACACTAAACACTAATTAAACTAATCCGACACTTCCTACACTAAATAAGACAAAAAATAATAATTTCCGCATGAAATTGGAATCAAAGAACTGCCGTAGCAAACAACATTAATGCCTAAAACTAGGACTTTTCAAATCAACACAAGTAAATTAACACGTGACCAATCAAGAAAAATACATATATGGCCGCTTGCCATTTTTACAAGAGAAATACAAAATACACCCAACGGTGTCACAACAGACAAAATCTAACAATAAGCAAATGAAATGAGTCACAGAAATCACTAGGCTCAAAGCCAACATTTACATCATAAAACAAATATTTCATTTCATACGAAATGCGGTAATTCTTAACGGACATGGCGAACTCCCAATTTAATATTATTACCCAATGACCATTACAAGAACAGGTTTGCTACAGATAGCTTAAAGGGGTCAGTCGGTCAGCTGGACTGCCTAAACGATGAATCACCAGATATAGACGGGCGCAAAGTGGAATCTGCACATCTGTCAACCCACGTGTCAATTACCTCAACCTGCCGTAGCAATAGCTCGAGTCTCGAAGAAGCGTGCTCCCAAAAGCACATAATATACGTGTGTGTGTCAAAATAAAATATCTTAGCATTTCCCAAGGAAATCCAAGAATCAGCACAGGACAAGGTACAGTAGCCTCGAAGAGCGCTCTGTCTTTCCATAAAATACAACCACAACATTTGAGGGCGGTAGGCACATTCTACCCCTCATCACGAAGACTCAATACACACACCTTGACACAATACACACACCAGAATCACACGTATGGGTTTGACAGAAACCTGAAATAAAGGACATTAACTACTTTCCACCGACTTACGCTCCCAATCTAGTCCGTGACTAAAGAACCTGAAAAGGAATCTCAAAAAACTCAAAAAATATAGAACTAAGGTGTTCTACAGTGACATCTTAACTGGTTGCGCTCGGCAACCCTAGTATGAATAAAAACCTGTTCGTAAAACATCTAACAACCTTTACCCCATTCTCCTACTAAAAATGAATTTGAATAAAAGCACCATTTATCGACCATGACGAATTTCGCATTCGCATGAATAAAATCAAAATACACACGCCGTACATACTAATAATGACTCATAAGAAAAATACAATCAAACAAACTTTTGGCCACGTGCCAACGTACATTTAACATATAACAGTTTCGGCGCAAAAAAATCTAAATACACAAGGAAAACTATGAATAAAATTATTTACAACGTTCCCGCGTCTAATCTAGCTACATATTGAATAAATCAATGGTTTGTGCATTACCGTGCAGCTTGAAGAATATCAACCTCCATCCCAATGCATTTCCCCACGGGAAATCTACTCCTTCATCGTCGACGTTCTGGTAGAGGCGTAGCACTTCATTCCACCAATCGACCTTCCTGAATACATCTTGGCGTGGCTTCTTGGAAAGAAATGTTCAAAGTTATTATTCTACCTAGCTAGAATCGCTATGAGCTACTGACTTTCACTCAAAATGTCCTGGGCGATTACTCAACGTTGAACTGGCCCTATCTAAGCATTTGCTTACTTCACACGCACATATACATCGCACAAAATATAACACAAAATTTACAGAAAATATTACAATCTTCGTCCACCACGCAACTGGCTTTTAACAAGTCTCACAAATTACGTCTACCGCGTAGCGCTTATCTCAACTAGAGATCTCCCTCCGCTAGGCCTGAACTCTGCTCCCAAGAGCCCAAGAAAATGTTCGTTCAAACTGACGTGAAGTATGCTCACTAGAGCCTGATAAAAATCGTGTCTGAAACTGGCGTGAACGATGCTCCTCAGAGCCCGATAAAGTTGTGTCAAACTGGCGTGAACGATGCTCCTCAGAGCCCGATAAAGTTGTGTCAAACTGGCGTGAACGATGCTCCTCAGAGCCCGATAAAGTTGTGTGTCAAACTACTCATCACCGATCAATTTATTAGAAACTGACAGAAAGGGGTGGAGTGGGGGCAATCTGTGAAAATAATCTGTAGTTTTCAACTCACAGACTTGGGACTAGTATCAAACTTCTTCTTATCATCCAAACGTCTCAATGCACTCATGCGGAATCCTATCGCATCGGCGGTTCTTCATACACGTGTTTTAGCGCCTTTTTTTAAGTATGCAAATCTCCGCGTGGTTTAGGCGTCCTCTCTCCTGATTTCCTGATGCAATCGTGTATCGGTTGGAAATTCACTTCTGGCACGCCCATAAACACGCCGACTTGGATGCGCGTTCACCCTGAATTTGTCCTTGAACTGGGCTTCCTCGGTCATCTCCAGGAATAACTACCACGCCACCTCTGTTGCAAGCGTTGCGACACACTACCTGTCTTCCCTTTGTCAATCTCCAACATGCTCTGCCTGGATATCAGTAATAATAATAATAAAAATCATGAAGACTTATTGATCGGCAAATCAATAAGGGTTCACTACTTTTGCTGCAATAGACCCAAGTTCTTCAATTTGGTGTTTAGCCTCATCTATACTGGTTGCAAGCAGTGCAAGATCATCCGCAAAAGCCAAGCAATTCAGTTTTATATTAGTACCAATCTTTACATTTTGGAGGACAAGTTTTGTTCCACTCACGCATGATCTTTTCTAGAACACAATTAAATAATAACGGTGATAGACCATCTCCCTGTCGAAGTCCAGTCCGGATATCAAATGGTTCATACAAGGCTCCTCGAAATTTAACCTTTGATTTAGTATCTTTCAAAGTAACGCCGATGAGGTTGATAAGTTTTGATGTAACTCAAATTCCCTAAGGATGTTAAGTAATGACCCTCGATGGATACTGTCATAAGCTTTCTTAAAATCCACAAAAGTAATGACCTAATCCTTTTGGCTCATTCTATGATATTTCATTATCCATTTCAGACTGATGATCTGATCCGGACAGCTGCGACCTGGTCGGAACCCTCCTTGATATTCTCCTAGTTCTTGATCGAGTTGTTGAATTCTTGTCAAGGTAATTCTAGATAGAATCTTGTATGTTACATCAAGCAAAGAAATCCCACGGTAGTTGCTCGGGTCTGATCTATCACCCTTTTTATGAATTGGGTGGATTACAGCCATTCTCCATTCCTCTGGTATTTGTTCCGAATTCCATACATCGATGAGGCGTTTATGGAGGTTGGAGGTGGTTTGTTCATTTGCATATTTCCATAGTTCTGATACCAATGAATTCTCTCCTGCTGCTCTATAATTTTTGAGCCAATTAATCGCTGCACATACTTCAGTCAATCAGGAGGAATAATGTTCTGTAAATTTGTTTTATTTTTTGGATTGAGCTCAAAATCAAGATATTTCTTAGGTTCATCAGCATTTAGTAGTTCTCTAAAATAATCTGCTAGAATTTTAGCATTATCAGTATCATTGTGGGCTAGTTTACCTGATTTATCTTTCATTAATAGTGTAGGAGGGCTGCATTTAGAATGGTATTGACGAAATGTCCTATAATAGTCCCTTATTTTGTGTTCTTTAAAGGAATCATCAATAATTTGTATGGACTTTTTTTATTTTCTCTTTTAATTCTCCTAATTTCTTTGGCAGTTTCCCTTCGAACAATGGTTAATTCTTCTCACGATTGTGTGGTCCTCTTTTGCTGATCCAATAATATCGTTATAAAACAAACAATAAAATTACTCGATAGTACAAGAATAAATATGTAATATGGACTGACTAACAAGGGAACGGATTGCGGTATATAATTCTAATCTGGTTGATATTTAGTACACAATATTCCTAAATAGTTGTAAAATGACGTAGTGAAAACCGCACGGGCCACTTTCAATTTTGAACGCCAATATTGAACGCCGAAAACCTGCCGGGTGAAGACATGACTGAGGAGGTGGGAAGAGGTAAAGCTGACCTTGAATCCTAGCAGCACGCAATGGCTCGCAGCCACCAGGCAGCGAGCTGCCATGCATTCCCCACCTTAAACGTTCCCCTCACTCTTAAGATGGGGAATGTAACGCAACAGCACGGCAGGTCGTTGCCTGGTGGAGGGAGCCATCGCGTGCTGCTACGATTCAAGGTCAGCTTTACCTCTTCTCACCTCCTCGCTCATGCCGTCGCCCGGCAGGTCTTCAGAGTTCAATATTGGCGCTCAAAATTGAAAGTGGCCCTTGCGGTTTACACTACGTCATTGTCCAGCTTTGTAGGAATACTGTGTACTAAATTTCAACAAGATTAGAATTGTACACCGCAATCCGTTCCCTTGTTAGTATTTTTTTTTTTACTTTTGAAGAGATAAACTGAAATTGAACATTTTGAAATGCCCATAGGTGGTCAAATTATTATAGCAAAGCTGAGAACAACTAAACTCGTTATTGCAAATTAAGATACAATGTGTTCAAATGAAAGCTCTTGTTTGTGTCGAAGTCTTCGTTGTTGGACATTTCTTGGTTGTATTTGTCCTACATTTATAAATCTGCTATAAGTTATATTTTACGAATAAATATCAAATGCATTTATTCATTTTCTTACACATTTAAACTTTAAAGCCATTTTATCTTCTTCTTGGTCCGTTGAGGCCCCTTGGACCACGTGGTTCCTAACTCTAGCGAGCTTTCTTCTTAGCCCAGTATTCCTTCATCTTTGCATTATGGGTTGCATCCTTGCCTGAGTCCTCTTCACTCCCACTCCAACCCCCAGGGGCTCACATCTAGTGGCACGTGGGTTGACAACCACGGGACCCCAGCCCAGTCCGGCATTGCTTCCACTTACTTGTGCCGGGCTCCTCTCCGTCTTTGGTCCTGTCGACCTCTCTTGGTCAACTCTTGTTATCTTCCGACCCCGACGATATTAGGGTATCCGAGGCCTAGGGAGTCTTTCACTTTCCCGCCTGAATTGGCCCTTGTATCATCTTTCCTGATACCTCATTCTTCGCGAGGTCAGCCGTCTTTTTCTTTTCACGTTATGTCCTGCCTTCTGCCCAAGGCCCCCAAGGAGCCAGGGTGTATGTAGTGCCGGATATTGCTAGACCCTCAAGGGCTCATGGGAGTTGGCAATCCAGATGTATTCCTGAGCTGGGTCCGTTTTGTCCCCTTTTTCCTCCGACCTTGGGGCGGGCCCTCTCTTCTTTCCCTTTCCCATCCGCCTTTAATGGCTCTCCTTCCTTCCAAGACCCTCAATCCTCGTTCTTCGAGGTTTGAGGGCATTTCTTTTCTTTCTGTCCTTTATTTGCCTTATACTTGATTTGTTTACCATTTCTTCTTCTAGATGTAAGTTTGTAGTTTGTAATAGTTATAGTTTTCATTCTCATCTCATCTTTCACTATCACCCATACCATTATGGACCGATATCCTAGATGTTAGACCCCTTAAAACAAGAGTTATCATCATCATCATCATCATCATCATCATCATCATCTTCACTCCCACTCCAGGACGCAGTGTTTTAGTTGTCAATGACTGGAGAGTGTCGGATGTTCTGATTAGCTTTCTAAATTTATCCCTATTGAATATAACTTAACCTTGGGATCAATATTTCTGAAAATTCGAGGTCTTATGGAACAAGTCTCGTCCATTTGGCATTTTTCCCCTTCTCTATATAGAAATAATGTTGACGATTCTTAAGGTCAGTCTCTTGTTGTCCATTCTGACTATGTCACCGTAAAAGATAAGTGTCCTCTTTCTCATGGATTATGTTATGTTCTCTAAATGTTAATTCATTTATGCATTTATTTATTTATTTACTTATTTACTTATTTATTTATACATTTATGTATTTATTATTTTTATTTATTTATTCATCTTATTATTATTACATCATTTTTGCCCTTATGGACAGAGTTTGAACTTAAATATCTCAAGATGTCACAATTTTCACTTCTTTCCCTTCTTCTTCTTCTTCTTCTCTTCCCAAAATATCTTCATCCTTTATCTGTGCTCCTGTTTCCTTTGTTCCGTCCACAATGTTCCTAACTTCTTCCTTTCACTTACTAAAAATTTGGCGTTCTTAATTTTGTTTCTGAATTTTTCTCTGTCTTCTATCATTTGCTTGTTGATCCCTAATTGCTTTAAGTCGTCTTCTATTTCATGATACCAATTTGTTTTCCTTCTTGAACTGTTTACTACATCAAAGATTTTCTTTGTAAGTCGTTTATTGTTCTTTCTCTGTATGTGCCCGTAGAAAGTTAGTCTGGGTTTTCTAATCTGTGAGTCTGTCTGTGTGTTCATATAGCTCATTGGTAGGTCTTTTCATCCATATCCCATCTCTGTGTACTGCTCCAAATATTTTTCTCAGAATTTTACGTTCAATATTTTCTGTTTCTATGATGCCAGATGCTCCAATTGTGGTCGTTTTTGACGCACACAATGCTTCTGGTAATACAACTGTTTTGTAGTGTCTAAGTTTGGCCTGTCTTGATATGCTTTTCTTATTATACTGTGACCATGTAAGTTTGTAAGCTTTCTGGAGTTTTCCGTTCGTTCTATGTTAGACACCTTGTTTGATCCTCCAATTTGTATATATTCTCCTAAGTACTTAAATTTTTCAACTCTTTGTATGGATCCATATATGGTATGCATGGTTTGTACATTGTTGGTGTGTCGTTCCATGCATTGGGTCTTCTTATAAGATATCTGTAAACCTGTTTTAGCAGCTATTTCATGTAATCGTTCCAGTGCTTCCTTTGCCTCCTGTGTGTTATTGCTGAGTAAGGCTACGTCATCTGCAAATGCCAGGCACTTTATGCTTATTTTTGTTTCGCGGGTTCTTCCTAGCTGTATTCCTTTAACTTGTTCCTCCCACTGCATAACAATTTTGTCTAAGACCATGTTGAACAAGATTGGTGAGAGGCCGTCTCCTTGTTTGACACCTGTGCGTATATGAAAGGGTTCTGAAATTTCACCCATAACTTAACTTTTGAGTTGGTGCCCGTGAGCGTTAATTGTATAAGTGCCCTGTTTTTTTTTTGTTTTTGTTTTTTTTGTCAATGCCATATTCTTCCGGTACTGCAAAGAGCGTTTGTCTAACAATGCTGCCGTATGCTTTTTTAAAGTCCACAAAGGTAACTACAGTGTTTTTGTCTGTCTGACTTTCAGTAGTGTTCTCAAGTTCCAGATCTGTTCGATGCATGATCTCCCTTTTCTGAAGCCTGCCTGGTATTCTCTGCTTGTGGTTCGAGTCTGTTCAAGAACACTTTAGAGAATATTTTGTAAGTGACTGGCACTAGAGAAATACCTCTGTAATTATTTGGATCTGACTTATCACCCTTTTTATGAAATGGGTGGATCAATGCATATTTCCATTCCTCTGGCATTTTCTCTGTGATCCAAATGTCTGTGATGATCTTATGAATTGTTATGGTGATGTTTTTATCTTGAAGCTTCCATACTTCAGCAATAATGCCATCTGCTCCTGCCGCTCTGTTATTTTTCATTTGTAGTATGATCTCCTCTGTGGTTTTTTGGAAGGTCAATTTCTCCGTGGGTTATGTACAATTGAGAAGAATATTAAAGTATTAATTGAGAATTGTACAGTTTTCATCTTATTTATTCATTCATTCATTCATTCATTCATTCATCTTGTTTATTTATTCATCTTATTTATTTATTTATTTATTTATTCATTTATTCATCTTATTTATTTACAGTATTTATACATCTTATTTATTGATTTATTCATTTATTCATCTTATTTATTTACAGTATTTATACATCTTATTTATTGATGTATTAATTAATTTATTTATTTATTTATGTATCTATTTATTTATTCATCTTATTTATTCATTCATTCATTCATTCATCTTATTTATTTATTTATTCATTTTATTTCTTTATTTATTAATCTTATTTTTTGATTTATTAATTTATTTATTGATTAATTCATTTATTCATTAATTAATTAATTTATTTATCTCTTTTTTATTCATTTATTCATTTATTTATTTATGACTGGTGCAATATTATGCCGTCTATAATATATTTACGGTTTCCTTATTGCCGCGTGTATTTACGACGCTTACGTAAGTATTTATCCATGTTGGCAGTTCCAAACACAGTCGAAACCTTTTCTCCAATGAATAAATGTCTTGCTATGTAGCAGTTAAAGAAATTTGACTCAACTACATGCCACAGTGTCACAACAGACATGTTGGCAATCAGGAAGACCACCGGTCGGCTGGGCATTAACAGAGCACGTCGCGACGCGTCAGGACGAAAATAGGAGATCGTCTTGAGCAATACGTCTCCGCAGTGTTTCTCAACCATTTGGGCAGTCCTACGTGAGATGAAGTAGGTTGGGTGCGTTTCGTATCTCTAACAGATTCTGAAAACTGGTCAAATGAGAGGAAATCGTATCTTACCAAAGTAATCCATTATTGTTGTGACATTTGAGGGGTTGGACATCATAGTCATTTAGGCCTATGTGCATACATTATATACAAATATAATTCGTCTGATAACCTGTGTTATTGCGGGTGTATATAGTAGTGTGAGGATTGGGAAGGAGGTGGCCGTGGCCTTTTGGTTGGGAATGATTCCGGTATTTACTTTGCTTAGGATAGGGAATCCACAGTATTCCACTTCCTGGATGGCTGACTGTGATGGTAATTGAACCAACCTCTTCTCAATTTTTTCCTCTTGAGGATCAGTGTACCCAGTTCCACCCCTCACACCAGAATTATTTTTTTTTTAGAGCCGAACATTAGACAAGGATTCTGGTTCGTTGGTTTCTCAGTTTAGGGGCTGCGACAACGCGCTCATTTACCCCGTGTACTTTGGTTGTGTGTAGAATCTGTCTGATAACCTGTGTCAATTGTGATGGCTGTATGAGTGTGTGTTATCTGTAATTCAAGTAAGGACTGCACACATTCAATTTTCAAGTAGTTCCTACTTTTGCTACCAAATTCTACCGTCAACGACTCCTACCTGTGAATTTGGTTACTATATGCCACTGCAGTTGGCTCCTGGCAACGAACGTTGGAATTTCATAAATGTATGACATCAGCCCGCCGGCTTTACTTCACCTCCGAAGGAAGGCATACTGAGGCATTTTTAAAGCTCTTAAAAAATCCGACGACTTCGACCGGGTTTGAACCCACAACCTTGGGTATACATGCTCAGCATGCTACCAACTACGCCACCGAAGCCGGATGCTTGTTACTGCAGCACGTGGCACCAAATACTCCTGTTCAGCAAGTATGTATGTCTACCCCATATTATTCCCGTTTCCAACCGGGTCGGGTATGAGATGCGATGAAAGTCTATATGGCGGATGAATTTTACGGCCGGATGCTCTTTCTAACGCCAACCTCATGAGAGGAGTCAATGAGAGATGAAATGAATGCAGATGAATGAGACTGGGCAAGGAGGTGGCCTGTGAGAAGGTACCGTTCCAGAATTTTCCTGGAGTTGAGAATGAGGGAAACCACGGAAAACCATTTCAAGATTGGCTGACGATAGGGCTCCATCCCACGTCTTCCGAGTCAGCAGAGAGCTTGGCCCCATGGTCTAGCGCTGCGTTTTAGCGAGCGTAGCTACCACTGTCGGTCTCCTGTTAAACAAGTGAATGAAAATCCACAGCCTGCTTCCAGTCTCCGACCGGGTCAGGAATGGAATGAATGAAGCCCCCATCTAGCGGCGAGGATATGGACTGTGCCGGCTGCCGAGGCCTGACGCACTCCTCTGGGGCAATGATTAAATGAATGACAGATGAAATGAAATGATAGTGGAGAGTGTTGCTGGAATGAAATTTTGACAGGGAAAACAGGAGTACCCGGAGAAAAACCTGTCTGCCTCCGTTTTGTCCAGCACAGATCTCACATGGAGTGACCGGGATTTGAACCATGGACCCAGCGGTGAGAGGCCGGCGTGCTGCCGCCTAAGCCACGGAGGCTCAGGGTCTCTGTAAAACATTTGGCGGAAGAACTTACTCAAAAGAACGCTACGTTATATTAATAGATACTGTTACTGATAAGCAAACCCTTTTTTGGTAACAAAATATTTACAAATATCTTAATGTATGTCTACCCCTTATTATTCCCGTTTTTCCATCGGGGTCGGGGATGAGATGCGATGGAAGTCTTTGTGGCGATGGTTTTTACGGCCGGATGCCCTTCCTGACGCCAACCTCATAAGAGGAGTTAATGAGAGATGAAATGAATGATGGTGAATGAAACTGGGCAAGGATGTGGAAGGAAGCGGCCGTGGCTTGTCAGAAGGTACCGTCCCAGCATTTGCCTGGTGTTGAAAATGGGGAAACCACGGAAAACCATTTCAAGGACGGCCGACGGTGGGGCTCGAACCCACGCGTCTACCGAGTCAGCAGAGAGCTTGGCCCCATGACCTAATGCTGCGCGATTGCCAGCGTAGCCACTACTATCGGTTTACAAATATCTTAATAGCTCCCTGAAATGTCTAGTTTGGTTGGTTCTTAAGTTTAGGGGCTGCGACAACGCGGTCATGTTAGCCCCGTGTACTTTGGATGTGTGTAGAATCTGTCTGATAACCGGTGTTAGTTGTGATGACTGTATAAGTGTGTGTTATCTGTTTTTTTTTAAATTCAAGTAAGGACTGCAGACATTTGAATTTTTCAAATAGTTCCTACTTTTGCTGCCAAACGCCACCGTCAACGACTACTAGTTCAGAACTTAGCTACCAGACGCCACCGCAGTCGGCTTTTGGCAATGAACGTAGGAACCTAAGAGCGTTGTTTACATTCTTAACCTAAACAATTTAGCATCACACAGGTGTAATTAGTGGAAGGTTTTTTAACATGCAATGAATCTATGACATGGGACCGCCGGCCGGCTTTACTTCCCCTCCGAAGGAAGGAATACGGAGGGATTTTTAACGCTCTTAAAAAATCCGACGACTTCAGCCGGATTTGAACCCGCGATCTTGGACATAGAAGCTCAGCATGCTAGCATCTACGCCACGAAAGCCACTCCTGAAATGTCTCTTGAGTTCCCCGAAAACAATATTCATTTTCTTCTGGAACGATTCAGTTCACTAAGTCCATAACACATATACTCATGTGTTTGCCTCGTTCCATAGTGGCTGGCATTCCACGGCTGTCACCGCAGACTCCCGTGTTTGATTCTCGAGTAAGCCAAGAAATTTAAACATCTGGTTTGAGGACTGAAACGAAGTACGCTCAAACATGTTAGGCACAACTGAGAAGACGCAGGATGGAGTCCTACCTCAACCACCGTGGAAATGGTGTTCGGTAGTTTCTCTCTATTACTCCGGGCAAATGCCGGGATAGTACCAACCTTAAAGCCAAGGCCACTTCCTACTCAAATCCTCCCTCGTTAACATGTTACACACACTAGTACAGATATACCCTCTCCCTTATTCTCCGTGATGACGGGCCGTCAGTAGACCTCGTCATCCGGTTCATGAGGGAGAGTGGTTACTTTTTTAGGTTTTAATGTAAGTTAAGACTTTTAATTCAGGTTAAGTCTATTTTATGTATTTTATTGCGTTCATCTATTTTATTGTTCACTATGCCTTATTTCTTTTATTGTGTTTTACCTTCCTCCTTTTATACTTTTTTTAATTAAAATAAGGCATAATTGTTGGGGTTCATTGTCTATTTTATATAAACCATTTTCGTTTCATCCATAGCAGTGAGCTGTTTTTATCTTCATCCTTTCATTTCACGCCATTTCATTTTAATTCATCAGGGGCCGATAACCTCGATATTAGCCCCCTTAAAAACAATTATCATCATTAGTACAGATATGACAAAGACACAGGTCATCAGACAACTTTTACACGCACCCAAGTACATGGGACTACATGAACACGATGTCGCAAAGCTCTAAAAGAATCAACAACAACACATACTGTAATCAACTGTGCCAACTCGTGTGCTCTAGCTCATTGAACTGGCAGAGGTTGGATTTAGATAAGTACAGTGGAGAATTCTTGGTTCTACATTACGTCATGAGATAAGTGTCTGTTACTACACTAATAAGAGAAGTGGAAAAGCAATCAAAGACTGTTGGCAAAGCTCCATTTGTTCCCTGGCGCGCGCTAAAGTAATGAGAGCGGAACATCGTGTGTATAGGGATCTGTCTATTATTGTGTCGGCTGAACATGTGGTGGTACTACCAGTTATATTTAACTAAATGTAGGAAGGGGGGAATTCTCAAGTGATACCAAGCTCTTCGACACATTTCCTTTCCTTCGCTTAACTTTCATTATAAATAGTGTTGTGTTGTTGTGGTTGTTGTCTCATTTAAGGGACTCTGATAACCTGTGTTTTTGTGATTGTACTTGTAATTCATATGAGGATTGGGAAGAAAGCGGCCGTGGCATTGAGTTAGGAACTGTCTCGCCATTCACAAAGAGTATAAATGGGAAACCACAGAAAACCTCCTTCAGGATGGTTCAGGTGGGATTCGAACCCTCCTCTTCTCAGTTTTGCCTCATAAAGACGAGTGTACTCTGTTCCAGCTCTTAGACAGAATTAAATTTCTTGGCATAGCCGGGAAGCAAACCCGAACTTCTGGAGTGACAGTCATGAATGCCAGCCACTAAACTAAGAGGTGGATATTAGCCTACTTTCGATTTTTGCAAAAAATGAAAGTAGACTTATGAGATCACTACAGGGCGAAAAAAGTGTATCTGTCTATGTGTGTGTGTGTGTGTGTCTGTGTGTGTGTGTGTGTGTGAGTGTGTGTACTCTGAATGTCTGTCCCCCCCTATCAATTCGAACACGGTGAGCGCAAATTGAACGAAATTTGGTACATAGGTAGCACTAGCAAAGGTCACCTCAGTGTCATGTTTTATATCGCCGCCATCTTGACGGAAACGTAATGGCGGCCACACAAATGTTCAAAGCTTAAATCAAATTATGACTAACCTAATCATCCGATCTCTACCAAATTTTGCAACAACATACCTTTATGAAGAGAGCATCCTTTGACATATCTAACAGGTCATTAGCCTAATAGTTTGCCGATGGCGGCCATCTATGTGTCAAAATCGATTACCCCTATTAATTCGAACACGGTGAAACCGAATGGAATGAAATTTGGTACAGAGGTAGCACTAGAAAAGGCCACCTCTGTGTCATGTTTTATATCACCGCCATCTTGACGGAAACGTAATCGTGGCCACCCAAATGTTAAAGGCTAAAATGTAATTACGACCAACCTAATAATCTAGTCTCTACCAAATTTTGCAACAATAAATCTTTATGTGGGAAGCATATTCTGACCAAACTGCTAGATCATCAGCCCAATAGTTTGCAGATGGTGGCCAAGTATGTGCGCAAATCGATTCCCCCTATCAATTCAAACACGGTGAAACCGAATTGAACGAAATTTGGTACAGAGGTAGCACTAGCAAAAGGCACCTCAGTGTCATGTTTTATATCGCCGCCATCTTGACGGAAACGGAATGACGGCCACCCAAATGTTAAAAGCTTAAATCAAATTTCGACCATCCTAATAATTTGATCTCTACCGGATTTTGCACCAACATGCCTTTTTGTGGAAAGCATCTTATGACTGACTACAAGGTCATCAGCCCAATAGTTTGCAAATAGCGGCCATGTATGTGTGCAAATCCATTCCCTAGATCAATTCAAACACGCTGAAACCGAATTGAATGATTTTTTTTACAGAGGTAGCATTAGCAAAGGGCACCTCATATTCATGTTTAATATCCCTATAGCACGTTGTATTTCAACAAGCTACTACAACCAACATTCAATTATACTCCTTGAAAAGGACAAAGAGTTATAACAATACCCATGCATTTAGGAGAAAGTAGGCTATATGTTATTTACTGAACATCTTGTTTTTAGCCTACTTTCGATTTTTGCAAAAAATGAAAGTAGACTTATGTGATCACTACAGGGCGAAAAAAAGTGTGTCTGTCTGTGTGTGTGTATGTGTGTGAGTCTGTGTGTGTGTGTGTGTGAGTGTGTGTACTCTGAATGTCTGTCCCCCCCTATCAATTCGAACACGGTTAAACCGAATTGAACGTAATTTGGTACAGAGGTAGCACAGGCAAAGGGCACCTCAGTGTCATGTTTTATATTGCCGCCATCTTTACCAAAAGGTAATGGCGGCCAATCGAATGGTCAAAACTTAATAATGCATTACGACCAAACTAATCATCGGATCTTTACCAAATTTGGTAACAACCTACCTTCATATGGGACGCGTCTTGTGCCCAAACTACAAGGTTATCAAACGTACCATTTCAGGATGGCGGCCGTGTGAATTATGCAAAATTTATAATCCATAACATGGGACCCACCAGTTCCGACTATCGAACCAAGAATCGTTTAATCTGTTCTAAGCGACGTGGTTCGTTCGAAATTAAAAGTTTATATCGTAATATTATAATCTAGAAGTGACTTTAAAAATCTGAATCGTCTCGGCTATTTGACAAGATGGCAGCTGATCTCTCGTTCTGACCTATATTTTACTAATTTCAGTATGTTGCATGCAATACAACCTACTGATAAAAAATTATATGAACTTAATATGAAATGAACTCGGTTTGAAATATACTCCAGTGAAGAAATCTTCAGTCCAAGTGATTATTTGCTAATACAGTACGTTATATGTATTTAATCGATAACGCGTGAGTTATGAGTGTACGATTGGCTGTGTGGTTAGAGCTCCCGTCTATCATGTGTCTGGCCGGGGTTCAAATCCTATCAGAGTAGAACATTTTTGCTTGATTTTTTTTAATATTTATTGTTTCTTGAGTACTGAGACGTTATAAAATAAAGCGTTATATGGTGCGTTTTGCAATGGAAATTATATATTAAAAAAAACGACATTCTCCACCGGAGTGACATCTACCAGCCTTCAGTTGTACTATGCAGAAACTATAGATTCGAGCAGCGTTCTATACCGGCCAGTTAGTGAACCCAGTCTTAACGACTGCTAGGAGTAATAATACAGTAACATTCGTTTATTCCTTGTGCACATCGAACCAAGAATCGTTTAATCTGTTCTAAGCGACGTGGTTCGTTCGAAATTAAAAGTTTATATTGTAATATTATAATCTAGAAGTGACTTTAAAAATCTGAATCGTCTCGGCTATTTGACAAGATGGCAGCTGATCTCTCGTTCTGACCTACATTTTACTAATTTCAGTATGTTGCATGCAATATAACCTACTGATAAAAATTATATGAACTTAATATGAAATGAACTCGGTTTGAAATACACTCCAGTGAAGAAATCTTCAGACCAAGTGATTATTTGCTAATACAGTACGTTATATGTATTTGATCGATAACGCGTGAGTTATGAGTGTACGATTGGCTGTGTGGTTAGAGCTCCCGTCTCTCATGTGGCTGGCCGGGGTTCAAATCCTATCAGAGTAGAACTTTTTTGCTTGATTTTTTGATATTCATTGTTTCTTGAGTACTGAGACGTTATAAAATAAAGCGTTATATGGTGCTTTTTGCAATGGAAATTATATATTAAAAAAACGACATTCTCCACCGGAGTGACATCTACCAGCCTTCAGTTGTACTATGCAGAAAATATAGATTCGAGCAGCGCTCTATACCGGCCAGTTAGTGAACCCAGTCTTAACGACTGCTGGGAGTAATAATACAGTAACATTCGTTTATTCCTTGTGCACAGAGGCGTTGTTGATAACCTCAAAACTTGCAATATGGATGATTTGGAGATGGATTATTTTGTTATACCGTGTATTTAAGATTAGCCTATAAATTAACGGGTTGCGAAGTTACTTCATTTAGTCCTATATCATTCGTATACGACACAGAACAACAACGTGACGTCAGTTTCTGATCTGCTCTGATTGGCTATTACATTGCTGCAGTCGGGTAGTTGGCAGTCAAGGATAAAATTCGCGACTGCCAACTGCCAGCTACCAACTGCAACTTCATGTTGTGTATGGTGCCTATAGTATACACGTAGTCGATCGCGACTGCCGACCGAGGACTACCAACTACGGACTGCCGACTGCGCATTGTAGATGGGCCTTATTAGAGCAACGAAGTTTCAATTATTGTAAGTAGTCAGTGTTTGGAGTGTTTGCTGATGAAATTGCAAAATGCTGGGGTAAATTATAAACTATGTTTTGAACGCCACTGTTCAAATCCTGTGTGCCAATTTGCACTTCAAATAGGAAGAAATTAGGAGATGATAAGGACAGAGAGTTATAACTATACCCATACATTTAGGAGAACGTAGACTATATGTTCTTTCCCGAACATCTTGTTTTCCTTTTTAAGTGGTTACAAAAACCACCTCGTGGTGTACTGGCTTGCATTCTTGACTGTCCTCTCGGATATCCGGGTTTGAAATTCGGCTCTGCCAGGTTAATTCTGGTCTGGGGATTGGAAAAGAGTAACACACTCAGATAAATATCATGCGCAGGCATCTGTAAGATACACACACACCCATTTCATTGTCATATCGTAAACCATAACTCAACGCTCCATAGAACCAGCTTTCATCCTTTTGGGGACTTTGCGACATCGTGGTCATGTAGGCCTGTGAACTTGGGTGCGTGAAGAAGACCAATGACGACTTTGTTTGCACACTCAAGGTGACATCACTCATTCGTTTTTGTGAAGAGTGGCTTATGCGCAACAGCACGACCATAGTGGAGTGTACAGTATGTCCGAGTAAGTACTATCTCAACAGTTAGCTCGGCTGGTCGTTGCCCGCTGATTGCAAAAATGGAGGGGAGGGGTTGGCGAAGACAGCCAAGATGCTTGTCTATTACCGATGCCATTGTCTGTCAATATAATTTGTACGTGAGTGCGACACTCGCAGTTCTTTCTCGACCTTAAGTATAGCTTACGCTGTCTTGTTCTCGTGAAGTTTTCAAATGAATTAATCTCCACGAGAATGCAGTGTTCTTTGGAGCGCAGCATTCGTCATAAATGAGCTACATCCGTCTTACTGCGCACGTGTATACCGTTTTTTTTAGCCTACTTTTCACATTTTGCAAAAATGAGGAAAAAGTAGACTTATGAGACTTATGCTAAACGGCTGCAGCAATCGAAACCAAATTTAGTATGAGTAAAGATGTATACCGGAATATCTGACGCCCATATTTGAAAATGATGTCAGTGCTACCAACTGCTGAAAAACGCACTAGAAATTTGAGCTCCATGTTGTATATCTTGGAAGGTATGGATGGGAGCTATTCCAAAATTGGCACACATGTAGATAACACTATTTCAGTTGAATATCCAGGAGGCCATGCATGACAGTATTGCCAAAATAATTTTAAGGCTTCTGATAGGTCCATTTTTAAATGCATATAAATTCTACACTATCAATTGGATTTCAACCATATTTTGTATGTAATATGTGTACATAAACAGATATGACTGAGCGCATTTTAAGAGCCACCAGGGCTGCCAACTGTTAATAATTGCTCTCTCTATTCTTCTATCTAAATACCAATATATCAGAAAGTATGCAAGCTGACAGCCTTAAACTTTGCACACGTATATTACCTGACATTTTAGATTAATTTTGAAGTAACTTATTACCTCAGTTCTACCAACATGATTCCAAGCCTGCTGATAGGGCCAATTTTTAAATACATCGAACTTCTATACTATCAGTTGGATTTCAACCAAATTTCGTATGTGCTATGTGTAATATAATAGATGTGACGATAAGTATTCTTAAGAGCTATCAGTGCTGCCAACTGTTAATAAATGTTGTCTATATATTTTAACCTAATATCAATATATCAGGGAGTATGCAAGCCAACAGCCCTATACTTTGCACACGTATAACACCTGACATTCTAGATTAATTTGGAATAATTAATATAATTCAGTGCTGCCAACATGATTCTACGCCTGCTGATAGGTCCAATTTTAAGATACATGTAACTTCTATACTAACAAATGGATTTCGTCCAAAATTGGCACAACAAGATATCATAATATTTCAGATTAGGCTATTTCTGACCACCACACGCATGACATTGTTGCCAACATGCTTTTACGGGTGCTGATAGATCCAATATCTAACTGCATGTAACGTCCATTGGACTTCAACCAATTTTTTTATTCCGTACCTTAAGAGATGGAACTAAGAATATATTCAGTCACCAGGGCTGCCAACTGTAGTGCTCTATTTGGCTAGATTATACCAGGAATATTTCGAACTAATTAGACATATCGATATTACCAACTTAATTTCGTCATTACTAGGTTCATATACTGTAGAATAAGCATTGGCATGAAAAGTGGGCTCTTTAGTTCGTCACGGAACTTCTTGTTCTGATATCAAGCAGACTTTTACTTAAGTTGCTCCGCACAGAAAAGTTACCGCCAGGCGTCACTGCCACACATTATACATTATTTTCGTGGCTACTTCGTAATAGACTTGCAGTAGTACCTGGCTTCACCCGATGGAATGATCATGAAGTCTCAAAGTCTCCTTAAATTCCGTGGTCAGATAACACTCAAAGTGATGAATTATTTATAGCCTACTTTTCTCATTTGCAAAAATGAGGAAAAAGTAGTATTATGAGATCGATCCGGGAAAATGTGTGTCTGTCTGTCTGGCTGTGTGTGTGTCCTCATATCAACTTCTAAACGGCTGCAACTATCGAAACCAAATTTGGTAAAAGTAAAGATCTATACCTGAATATATCACGACCATATTTGAAATTGACGTCAGTGCTACCAACTGCTGAAAAATCACAATTGTAAGTTGAGCTATATGTTGGATATCTCAGAAGTTATGCATGCCAACTATTCCGAAATTGGCACACATATAGGCAATAGCATTTCAGATTAATTTTCAGAAGACCATACCTGCCAGTATTGCCAACTTGATTCTATGCCTGCCGATAGGTCCAATTTCTAAATGCATGTAACTTCTATACTATCGATTGGATTTCAACCTGATTTCGTATGTACTGTGGGTACTACAGCAGATATGACTGTGCGTATTCAATTGAGCCACCAGGGCTGCTAACTGTCAATAAATGCTCTCTCTATATTTTAACCCTAATTACAAGAAGTATACAAGCCAACAGCTCTAAACTTTGCACAGGTATAATACCTGACATTCCTCCTTATTTTGGTTTAACATATATAGATCAGTGCTGCCAACACGATTCTAAACCTGCTGATAGTTCCAATTTTGAAATGCATATAACTTCTATACTAACAAATGGATTTCAACCAAATTTCGTATGTGCTTTGTGCTGATAGTTTCCATTTTTAGCCTACTTTCGATTTTTGCAAAAAATGAAAGTAGACTTATGAGATCACTACTGGGCGAAAAAAAGGGTGTCTGTCTGTGAGTGTGTATGTGTGTGAGTCTGTGTGTGTGTGTGTGTGTGTGTGAGCGTGTGTACTCTGAATGTGTGTCCCCCCTATCAATTCGAACACGGTGAGCGCAAATTGAACGAAATTTGGTACAAAGGTAGCACTAGCAAAGGACACCTCAGTGTCTTGTTTTATATCGCCGCCATCATGACGGAAACGTAATGGCGGCCACACAAATGTTCAAAGCTTAAATCAAATTACGACTAACCTAATCATCCGATCTCTACCAAATTTTGCAACAACATACCTTTATGGGGGCAGCATCCTTTGACCAAACCAATAGGTCATCAGCCTAATAGTTTGCGGATGGTGGCCATCTTTGTTTGAAAATAGATTGCCCCTATTAATTCGAACACGGTGAAACCGAATGGAACAAAATTTGGTACAGAGGTAGTACTAGCAAAGGGCACCCCAGTGTCTTGTTTTATATCGCCGCCATCTTGACGGAAACGTAATGGTGGCCACCCAAATGTTCAAAGCTTAAATCAAATTACGACTAACCTAATCATCCGATCTCTACCAAATTTTGCAATAACATACCTTTATGAAGGGAGCATCCTTTGACAAATCTACTAGGTCATTAGCCTAATAGTTTGCGGATGGCGGCCATCTTTGTGTCGAAATCGATTACCCCTATTAATTCGAACACGGTGAAACCGAATGGAATGAAATTTGGTACAGAGGTAGCACTAGCAAAGGGCACCTCAGTGTCATGTTTTATATCACCGCCATCTTGACGGAAACGTAATGGCGGCCACACAAATGTTCAAAGCTTAAATCAAATTACGACTAACCTAATCATCCGATCTCTACCAAATTTTGCAACAACATCCCTTTATGGAGGAAGCATCTTTTGACAAATCTAATAGGTCATTAGCTTAATAGTTTGCGGATGGCGGCCATCTTTGTGTTAAAATCGATTACCCCTATTAATTCGAACACGGTGAAACCGAATGGAATGAAATTTGGTACAGAGGTAGCACTAGCAAAGGGCACCTCAGTGTCATGTTTTATATCGCCGCCATCTTGACGGAAACGTAATGGCGGCCACACAAATATTCAAAGCTTAAATCAAATTACGATTAACCTAATCATCCGATCTATACCAAATTTTTCATCAACATACCATTATGGAGGGAGCATCCTTTGACCAAACTAATAGGTCATTAGCCTAATAGTTTGCGGATGGCGGCCATCTTTGTGTGAAAATCGATTCCCCCTATTAATTCGAACACGGTGAAACCGAATGGAACGAAATTTGGTACAGAGGTAGCACCAGAAAAGGCCACCTCAGTGTCATGTTTTATATCACCACCATCTTGACGGAAACGTAATCGCGGCCACCCAAATGTTAAAGGCTAAAATGTAATTACGACCAACCTAATAATCTAGTCTCTACCAAATTTTGCAACAACAAATCTTTATGTGGGAAGCATATTCTGACCAAACTGGTAGATCATCAGCCCAATAGTTTGCAGATGGTGGCCAAGTATGTGCGCAAATCGATTCCCCCTATCAATTCAAACACGGTGAAACCGAATTGAACGAAATTTGGTACAGAGGTAGCACTAGCAAAAGGCCTCAGTGTCATGTTTTATATCGCCGCCATCTTGACGGAAACGGAATGACGGCCACCCAAATGTTAAAAGCTTAAATCAAATTTCGACCATCCTAATAATTTGATCTCTACCGGATTTTGCAACAACATGCCTTTTTGTGGAAAGCATCTTATGACTGACTACAAGGTCATCAGCCCAATAGTTTGCAAATAGCGGCCATGTATGTGTGCAAATCCATTCCCCAGATCAATTCAAACATGGTGAAACCGAATTGAATGATTTTTTTTACAGAGGTAGCACTAGCAAAGGGCACCTCATTTTCATGTTTAATATCCCTATAGCACGTTGTATTTCATCAAGCTACTACAACCAACATTCAATTATACTCCTTGAAAAGGACAAAAAGTTATAACAATACCCATGCATTTAGGAGAAAGTAGGCCATATGTTCTTTACTGAACATCTTGTTAATTTCATGTTACTTGTATACTAAAAATGGATTTTATCCAAAATTGGCACTATAATAGATCGTAATATTTCAGATTAATTCTGAGCATCACATACATAACATTGTTCCCAAGATGATTTTACGCGCACTGATAAATCCAATATCAAACAGTATGTAACGTCTATACTATCCATTTGATTTCAGCTAAATTTTGTATGTGTATTCTATACCTTAAGAGATGGTACTAAGTATATCTTCAGAGTTCCCTAGCCTGCCTACAGTAGTAAGTTACTCTATTAGTCTATTACTTGATTTCGTCATTATTCTAGATAGGTCTAGGCTATATAGATTGGCATCAATCTGAAATTTTAAGAAAAGTAGGCTCCTTAGTTCGTCACGGAACTGCTTGTTATTTGTCATTTAGACTTTCACGGCCCGTGTTATTATTCATAATGTTGAATTTTGGGCTTATGCCGTGTTTTATTATATTGCAATTCGACGCGTTTCGAAAGAAACCATGTCTTTCATCGTCAGGAATAATCTGGAATACGACAATGTTGCTAAGAGAAAGCAACGAAGAACATATAGAAGGTGCCCAAAGATGGACGCCATTATAGCCCCATGTTAGGGACAACGGAAAGCAGCAGTGAATTACTTTCTCAGGGTTCTGATAATAGGTAGCCAGGATTCACTGAGATTGTAGCCGGTGTCGCGGTTGAAATTATCTGGGTGTTTACGTATTTCAACCGCCTCCCTGATGATTCTGGGACGATATTGCTTTATACGGGCAAGAACATCCACCCCTTGGAACATGACATCATGGCCAGGTGTTAAAGCATGATCGGCAACAGCTGATTTATCAGGTTGAATGAGCCTGATACATCTATTATGTTCCTTAATGCGAGTGCATATTGTTCTCGAAGTCTGCCCGATGTAAACCTTGCCACAAGTACAGGGAACTCTGTAGATACCCGGTTGTTGCAATTTAGGCAAACTGTCCTTAGTTGGTCGCAGGAGTTGCCTAATCTTAACAGAAGTTCCAAATACAGTCCGTATGTTGTATCGACGTAGGATTTTAGCAATACGATCCGTTGTGTTATGTATGTACGGAAGGTAAGCAGTTCCTCTTACATCTCTTTTCTCAACTGACGTCCTATTATTATTTGTTGGTTTCAGAACCGTAGAAATCAAAGCCTTGCTATAACCGTTGCTCTCAAAGGTGGTTCGCAGGGTGTTAATTTCTTCTTGTAAAGAAGACACTTCACAAATCCTCCTAGCCCTGGTAGTTAGAGTTGTAAGGATACCATGTTTCTGGGCAGGGTGATGGTGAGAACTTTTATTTTATTATTTTTGTTCGTTTGTTTCTGTATTTGTTTAACTGTTTATTTCTTTATTAGTTATTTTTATTTATTATTTATTTATTCATTTGTTCGTTTTGTTACTAGCTTTCCGAGTCTTAAATTAAGGCTAGATTGGTTCTCCTACGACAAATTCGATGTTTTGTCTATGTGTCAAACAGCATAAATCTAGAGAATGAATAAGGCTGTCCATATTTGAAGTAGACAGTGTTCACCGTAGGATTCCTAAAAGTAAGTACGAATAATTTGATTTTATTACGGTGGAACAGTGAAGATTTGTACCAAAAGGGCTATATCTAGGGAAATTTCAAGTGGATATTGTTACAAGCAGGGTTCCAAATGGTAAGTACGCAAATTTGGTTCGAATTGGTGAAACGGTGTAGATTTGTACCTACTGGCCTAAATGCAGGAAATGGAGAGATCTGTCTGAAATTTCAAGTGGACATTGTTAACCGCATGGTTCCGAAAGAAAAATTCGTAAAATTAAGTTTAGTTCGGTGAATCGGTGTAGATTTGTGCCAGAGGGCCTATATCTAGGGAATTGAGAGGGTTGACCAAATTTCAAATAAACATTTGTACTCAAAGGGTTCCAAAGGGTAAGAATGTAACATTTTTTTTCTGTTCGGTGAAACGGTGTAGATTAATATAACTAACAGACAGGCAGGCAAGTAAACATTCAGCTTTATACAGGGTGAAGAGAAAATTCCGCACTTGGAGGTCGGCATGCGCTACTTATCCACATGCAAGACAAAAGATTCTAAAGGAAAACAGGGACGGGTGCATTTGAAAACACAAGTATGAAAACGAGAAGCAGGTAATACTGTCACATCCTGAAGCGCATCAGAATGTACAGAGGATTGTGTATCACCCCGCTGTACTCAACCAGCTGTCGTAGCTCACTGAGTAGACTTATGGGTAATCAAACCCTTATCCACTTTGGAGGTACGGTTCGAATCTACTCTAGGTAGATTTTCTTTTATTTTGTACGTCAGTTCCCTAGTTTCCGTCGTTCATCTGTGTTTATAGGCAGGACATCATTTGGTTACATGACAATAGCCTAACAAATGACAGTGGTCGCTTTGAACATCTGTGAATTGAACGTTGCTCGTAAGTGTACGTACTGGCTCTGTGGAGAGAAGACTTGGCTTCATTTGTGCCATGGACGAAACAAAGTGATCGTTTACGTTTGCAAGAAGTTCATGTAAACACAAGACATAATGTTTTGCATTGTGGAGGTGTACACTGGTATACAATTTGATACATTAAATGAAACAAAAAGTTGGCGCAAATGCGACTCGACCATCGGTAAGTCCACATAACCGGCATTCATGGCACTACTTAGTACCCAAGAGCAAATGAGCCACCTCCGGCACAGCGCCGAGTTCATGCGACCTTGTTCTTGGATACTCTGCACGCAGTTACAGCATTGCCAGAGCCTCGTTTCTTAACTTGCATTTCTGTTGAACATATTGGCGGGGTTAGGTTATGTTACATAAACTTTCGTCGTGAATTTCCACGATGAACCGCATGGCGACCTCCAAGTGCGGCTGTTTTCCTTTACTCTGTATACCAGATGAATCAGCTGCCCCTAGTAATATTGTTTTATGCAGCCCAATTAGCGTTGTTATCAAGAAGGTCTGCTTGCATCTCGTATGGTACTAGTGCACTGCAAGCATACCCTGCAAACAATGAAAATGAAAAAAGTAAATCCACAGCCTGCTCCAAGTCGACTGACCGGGTCAGGGAATGGAATGAATGAAGACCCCATCTAGCGGCGAGGATATGAACTGTGCCGGCTGCCGAAGCCTTTCGCACTCCCCTGGGACAATGATTAAATGAATGATAGATGAAATAAAATGATAGTGGAGAGTGTTGTTGGAATGAAATTGTGACCGGGGAAAACCGGAGTACCCGGAGAAAAACCTGTCTACCTCCACTTTGTCCAGCACAAATCTAACATGGAGTGACCGGGATTTGAACCACGGACCCAGCGGTGAGAGGCCAGCGTGCTACCGCCTAAGCCACGGAGGCTCTCCTGCAAACAATACTGAACACTATTATTTTCCCCTCAATGTGACTGCAGACTAATGCGAGGGAGGAATAATAGTGTTAGTCTGCAGTCACATCGTCGTTTGCAGGATATGCTTGCAGTTTATTAGTGCCATAAAGGATGCAAGCAGAGACATATAGACCTTCCTAATTACACGCGTTAGTTGGGATGCATAAAACAATATGATCAGGGGCAGCTGATTCACCTGGTTACTGTAGATTTACGAAATTTACGGAGGAAACGATATAAATATTTAAGGGGGTCCACCTGATCAAATGGAGTATTTCTAGGGGAAGTGGCACTTAAAAATTTGTAAACTACTGGACTAACATCACGATCGTATGCTTTACATGTAGCCTGTTTGTAATGGAGGGACTTACCAGGACACGATGAAGCAGGCGGATACGATACAACCACCCAATTAGTATTGGATTACCTGAGCTTCGGTTACTTGATTTAAGGCTGAGTTAACAGTAATGAGTGTTTATGGAGCCTGCCTGCACAGTAAAGTTGAAGTTGTACTGCAAACAAGCGTCAATAAATACCGAGTCTGAAGCCAATCCCACAGAGGATGGCGTACAAATTGCCCGCTCTCTCAGTCTGCTAATTATGCTTCTAATATTCCTGACTCTGGAGACCATTCTTTTCATTGCGCAATCTACGGCTTAAAAATAGTCACAGGAAACAAGGATTTAATACTGGGATTCCCATTAGGTTGCTGAATATCGAAACCGTTCCCCCACAACCAAAACGGTGTGGGTTGAAGACCATAGAATCTCAGCTGAGTTCAGCATGTTTCCACCTACACGTATTAGGCTAATCTATTTCGAATATTCCGTTAACCCTTGAGTGCATAATCCAGGCCTCGGAGGCCCGGGGTGTGATTTATTAATCATATATGGTTAAAGTATTCGGACCTCTAGTGTGAAATTCGCAATACTCCTCTCCCAGTTAAGGAAAAAAGCAGTAATAAAACCTATCAACCATATTTGCTTATAGTTGAGTAACAATATAGGCTTATTGTAAATTATCACACATTTATATGCCGTCTCGTGTTTTAAATTCACGCAGTTACTTATTAATTTTACGATACATGATATGTGCATGTTGACAGAAAACTTAGCAAAAACCGTAGTTTGTTAATTTAGAAATTATTTATTTATTTATTTATTTATTTATTTATTTATCGTATGGCTTTTAGTGCTGGGAAAGTCCGAGGACATGTTCGGCTTGCCAGAGGCTGTAGCTGCTTCAAGTAGACCCCCATAGGGTGAGCTACAAGTTCCGTTCAATTTCAAGTAGTTCCAACTTTCGCTACCAGATGTCGCTGATACCTAGTGGTGAACGTTGGAACTTTGATAGAGCGGTTCAACGAAATCTAGCCTAGAAATTTACCTTCACACAAGTTTATGTTGCAGGATGTTTTACATGCCATGAATCTATGGCATGGGACCGCCGGTTTTACTTCCCCTCCAATGGAAGGCATACTGAGGGATTTTAACGCTCTTAAAAAATCCGACGACTTTCGCCGGGTTTGAACCCGCTATCTTGGGCACAGCAGTTTAGCATGCTACCAACTACGCCTTCCTGTGAAGACGTCATAGTGCCAAGCTGTGTGATGGTGTTATAACATCACACCTTCGTATATATTTTTACACTTGGTTCAATTATTTCCTCATTTCGATGTTACATTTCAATTTTAGAACCTAAATAAACGTAGAGAAATATTCACATTTTATTCGTTATGTATTATTAATATTGACCTCACACCAGTTTTTCCTCTATAGTCCATACCTGGGACTCGCACGCCCAGCTTACGTAAATCTGAACAAAAAAGGCTACCACTCAAGGGTTAACCTTCATTGGTCACTTTTGCTCCCTTTCGATACTGACACCCAATAGGATGTATAAGACCTAATGCATCATTCATTTTTCCACCTTAATTGGTTCTTTTCTTTTCTATGCTGCCCTTTTCTGTTACTTACTATTTATTCGATAGGTCAGACTTCTACCTTCTCATCGCGGAGATGTAGTGTCTAGCATTCTTGGCATTCATACCAGAGTTCTGGGTTGTATTCCTGGCTCTGGATTAGTGCCTGCAGTTGCAATTCAGATGAGGATTGGGAAGGAGGCAGCCGTGGCCTTATTATCGAAATGTAGGTACACAACAATTGCCAAATTTAGTGAGTTCGAAATATTTTTCTTTTCCGGGTTAAATCTACCTCCCGGCCGAGGGGGATATTTCTAGCCTATTTTCATTTATGATAAAATAGGCTTATGAGATCACCTTTTGTCCGTGTGTGTATGTGTGAGTGTGCGTCTCCCCCTAATAAAATCTAAACGACTCGAGCGATTTTAACGAAGCTCGGTAAGGACGTAGTACTATTTTGTACGACCCCAACTCTGTCCTTCAAATTGAACATGGCGGCTTTGCGAAATATTCCACTGGCATTCTATATCTCCGAAACTATTACTGATATCACCCTCAAATTGAATTCGGTTATAGTGCATATTCACCTAATGTCAACTATGCGATACATTAAATTATGATAAGTACAAAACCATCATGGTGGCCAAGCGAAGTTAAAATATTTAGATGGTATTTTTTCGAGATTTAATTCACCGAACGCAGTGAAACTTGCTAGGAAAAAATTTCATACAAGATTTTATCTTCTGACATTTGATAAAATTCATTTCATAACAACAAGATGGTGGCTGTGCAAAATTTTTATTTTTTTTATTTTCCGTTGCCTAATCATGCGATTGAAGTGAACATTGGAATAATAAACCTATATAATACAGTATTCTACATCTATTGGTTCATAACTCTATGTCTTACATATAGAACAATCCAATATGGTGATCATATGAAATATTTTGACGGTTCTCAATATCTCCGAATCTATTGCAGCAATCAAACTGACATTTTTGTATATTGAAAGAGGCTATTAACATAAGTTCACCTATGGGCTTTTCAATAACCTGATGAACACAAATTTAACATGGCACCTATGCGAAATGTCAATATTTATATAGATGTTTCTCGGAAAACCCTTGTAATAGGCAGTAGAATTTCATTGTTAAAGACCAGTGGGATATATGAAAGTAGGCTATTTAATTCTTCACGGAGCTACTTGTTTTATAAGGGATTGAGAACTTGGTACGAGTATTATGTACGTGCATACAATTAAGACAAACACAATATAGTCAAATAATTGAGTCCTCTAGTTCCAAAAATGGCCATCTGCATGTTGTAAAACTTTTCAGTAGAGGCAAAAATCTATTTCTGTATATGTTATGCAAGACAAGAATACATTACACCCATTAAAATAGGACAAAATAATGCTTTTCATAGACATTGTGATATCAATCATGCATAATTCCTTGTTTGGTTATTTACATTTAAAATTAACACATTGCCGATTTTGGAACTAACCATGGAAATGTTTTCCAATTTCGGAACTGAAACAAGGATGGTTACAGGTATTTTCTCCCAAATGAATAAGAAATAATTGTTAAAGTGTTCAGAATATTTAAATATGATTTATTATGACAGTTGTAAGACACACACAGGTGCCAATACAATAGCTTCGAACAAAGAGGATTAAATTCCTACACAGTGTCTGTATTTTCTACCATACTTGCACAACACTCTTCATTGGCATTACCTTCAGCATCTTCATTGTCACCCAGTTGCAGAACACTTTTATAGAATGCAAGGGATTGGATGTTTTTCCAGTCAACTCCAAAATGTTTCTCTACTAGCTTCGCAACATCTCTAAGTTTGAGTGGACTAACAATAATACCACTGTTGCAGCTTTAGGACGGGGTGGCAGCAATAGTAGAATCGGACGCATCAGTCTCGACTGTGAAAGGGGCATTGTTGTCGATACTACCTAGCGCAGCATTCTCTATAGCAGATTTAATCGATCGAACGTTTATTGTATTTCATGTAGACAACAATAATATCCAATAAGCACGTCTAGTGACGTGCCATTGACTGGCAACACTGGTAATAATGGTGCGCTCTGCGTGGCAAGCTTCGAAACTAACACACGGCCACTTTTGGTAATAATAACATCGAGCAAATGGCCGGTTATTGAAATAACCTACAATTATACTTCGTAATTTCTATAGAATCGGAGTAGATTCGACACTCAGTGATTTAATCATAGAAAGACCATATCTGGGACTACCACTTTTTGCAATGAAACTTATTTTCAATTTCATTGCATATGGCCGGTATTGGAACTAGAGGATTCATTTTACTTATTTCTGTCCTAATTTTTGGAACATCGACTTGAATGCGTATAACGTGCACCTGTACAACAAACGTGCTGTGAAGCAGATAAATATCCATATACAGGGTCACCGGCCTACCTCTTCACGATATCTTACGAAGGACTGAAGATCGCTTAGGATGGAAACGTCTTGTTAAGGATGCAGTTACTAATGAAGTGAAGAAATGAGGCCACGGCGCTCAGCAGTGACTAAACACGGCAATCTAAGCCGGCTGTGACTGGCGCAGATCACGGGTGCATGTACGCTGTTCAGCTGGTGGTGGCACACTCCGCTGACTCATATTGTTAGTTCACACGTGTTTTGTCATTCATATGGACGTGTATCTGCAAACGTTGACGTTTTTGTTGCAAATTTAGTAAGTATTGTGATTACTGTGATTGATGGTCATGCTTAGACACCAATTAACATTGCGGGAACGTGTGTATATCCATAATTCATATATGAAAAGCAGATAATCTTGTTCTGAAACGAGACGAATCAAGTTTCCAGGAAGACCTGTGCCTAATGTCAGTACAATTAGGAGGTTCGATAAACGATTCAAGGAAACTGGCTCCGTAAATAATAAAAGAGTTGATAGACATTCTTTCATCAGAAGATGCCAGGTGTGTGTTACAAGAGAAGGAGGTTATTTTCACCATCGCCTATGAGCAATATAAGTACCCATTATTGAACATGTTTGGTAAAAGTGTGAAGGTGCGCTCCACCGGGTACGCACGCCCGTGATCTGCGCCAGTCACAGCAGGCTTAGCTTGCCGTGTTTACTCGCGCGCACATAGATAATGACCCTGTAGATAATATGATTTGTATTGATCACCATAATATCTCAAAAACTGTTGGCTTTAGGGCCTTAAAATGTAGTGTCCCCGTGTTTTGTTTCTCACATTGAGGGGCAGAAAATAAGTTTTGTCGCGTCCTTCTACGCCTATTTCAGCGTGTATTTTAAGGGGGTTGAACCCACTTTTATGAAAAGTACGGAGAAGAGTTACATCAATGATTTATGTTGTGTCTCTGGTGGATATCTGTACTAAATTTTACGTTGATCCACCGAGCCGTTCTCGAGTAATAAGGACACTAAGTTGTCCACAAACAAACAAACAGACACACACAAAAATTAATTTTGGGCGCATCCGTTATAAAACAGTCTGAAACGCGCAAATAACGCAAATTTCCTTGGAAATTCAGAAGAAAAAAACAGACAAAATTTAAATTTTATAGGAATGAAAGTTTGTCTGTATAACGTGCACCTGTTCAACAAACGTGCTTTGAAGCAGATACATATTCTTATAGATAACTAGCAGTATTACCCGGCTTCGCCCGGTGGAATAATGATAATGTATCAAAGTCTACTTAGAAATATAATGGACATAAAATCTAGGTCATTTCCCCCCCCCCCAAAGACAATGAGGGCTTAATATCTAGGTCATTTGCCCTTTTGATAAGGATGATAATGAAAACTACTGTTGAATTGACACGTCAAACTTACAAACTACCGTAATAGAAATACATATTTCAAAATTCACAGGCGAGGAAGACTTATTGTGTGTGGTGATTCATGGTGTAATGGGCGTAACATCTAGGTCATTTGCCCTTATGATGAGGGTGATGAGGGAAACTACTACCTGTATTGAATTGACACTTCAACTTATAATGTAAACAATGTACTGTAATAAAAATAAATATTTTAAAAATCACAGTCGAGAAAGACTTTATGCGGCGGTGATTAGTGGTATGATGCGCGTAACATCTAGGTCATTTGCACTTATGATGATGATAATAATAAGGTAATGAAAAAATGACTACTAAACGAACATGGTGTAATTTACAACTGATATAGGTAATTCAGATGTCTAGCTTGGATGTCTTCCAAAGTGTCAACCTTATTTTCTGGCTTAGGCCTGTACTCGATGCGTCTAGTGAAAGATCTTATGGCGTACTGCTCGGCAAAGAAAATGGGTCCAAGCTGCACGAACCTGAGATGATCGTAGATGATGACGAAATACGATGACACACGTTCGGGGTTCCCCGTCGTATTTAGATTGGCCGGGGAATCACTCACTCTTTCGCAACACCACAGTGGCTTGAGCAACGGCCCTGTGCTGGCATCAGTATAGACAGCTCTGGAAAGTCCTCTCATGTCACCTCGCGATGAATCAGCAAGCTATTCTCACAACGCCGCCCCCCCCCCACAGAGTATCACAACTTGTGGGACGTGGGTTGGCGACCACCGGACCCCTGCTGAGTCTGGTATCGCTTCTACTTCCTGGTGCCAGGCTCCTTTCAGTTCTCTTTCCTGTCGGCCTCCCTTGGTCAACTCTTGTTCTCTTCCGACCCCGACTGTATTAGGGCATCCAATGGGCTAGGGAGTCTTTCAATTTCCCGCTTAATTGGCCGTTGTCTCATCTTTCCTGATGCCCTCATTCTTCGAGGGGTCTGCTTTCTATTCCGTTTCATTATATCTCCTGTCTTCTGCTCAAGGCCCTCAAAGAGGCAGGTTGTGTGTAGCCCCATCATTTCTGGTACACCCTCAAGGGCTCATGGCGGGTGAATTAGGAAGCTGGCAACCCCGAGGAATTCCTGAGCTAAATGCAGGGAATGGAGAGGTATGTCAGAAATTTAAAGTGGACAGTGATACTCGTTGGGTTCCAAAGAGTAAGTATACAAATGTTGATCCAGAAAGGTGAAACGATGTAGATTTGTGACAAAGAGTCTAAATACAGGGAATGGAGTGCTCTGTCCGAAAATTCAAGCTGACAGTGTTACTCGTCGGGTTCCAAAGGGTAAGTAACTTACATAAAGATTGGTTGAGATGGGTGAAACTATGTAAATTTTTGCCAAAGAGCCTAAATGCGGTAAATGGAATGGTCTATCTGAAATTTCATGTAGAAAGTGTTACACGTCGGGTTCCAAAGGGTGAGTATGTCAAATTTGGCTCAGATCGGTGAAACAGGGTAGATTTTGCCAAAGGGCCTAAATGCAGGAAATTGAGTTGTATGTCCAAAATTTTAAGTGGACAGTGTTACTCGTCGGGTTCCAAAGGGTAAGTATACAAATTTAGGTTCAGATCGGTGAAACGATGTAGATATGTGCAAAAGGGCCTAACAGGGAATGGAGTGGTCTGTCTGAAATTCCAAGTGGACAGTGTTACTCATCGGGTTCCAAAGGGTGAGTATACACGTTTTGTTTTCGATCGGTGAACGATGTAGATTTGTGCCTAAGGGCCTAAATGCGGGGAATGGAGTGGTCTGTCCGAAATTTCGAGTGGACAGTGTTACTCGTCGAGTTGCAAAGGGTAATTATTTGAGATCGGTGAAACGGTGTAGTTTTGTGCCAAAGGGCCAAAAAGCAGGGAATAGTGTGGTCTGTCCGAAATTTAAAGTGAACAGTGTTACTTGTCGGGTTCCAAAGTATGTAAAATTTGGGTCAGATTGGTGAAACGGTGTGGATTTGTGCCAAACGGCCTAAATGCAGGGGTTGGAGTGGCCTCTCCGCAATTCCAAGCAGACTGTGTTCGTCGCAGTGTTCCAAAAGGTAAATATACAAATTGTGGTTGAGATCGGTGAAATGGTGTAGATTTGGGCCAAAGGGCCTAAATGCAGGGAATGGAGTGTTCTCTCCGCAATTTCAAGCAGACAGTGTTACACGCAGGGTTCCAAAGGGTAAGTATACAGATTTTGGTTCTGATCGGTGAAACGGTGTAGATTTGTGCCAAAGGGCCTAAATGCAGGGAATAGAGTGGTTTGTCCGCAATTTCAAGCAGACAGTATTACTCGCAGGGTACCAAATGATAAGAATCCGAATGTTGGTTCTGATCGGTGAAACGGTGTAGATTTGTGCCAAAGGACCTAAATGCAGGGAATGGGGTGGTCTGTCCGAAATTTTAAGTGGACAGTGTTACTCGCAGGGCTCCAAAGGGTAAGTATACAAATTTTGGTTCAGATCGGTGAAACGGAGTAGATTTGTTCCAAAGGGCCTAAATGCAGGGAATGGAGTGGTCTTTCCGCAATTTCAAGCAGACGGTGTTTCTCGCAGGGTACCAAAGGGTAAGAATACGAATTTTGGTTCTGATCGGTGAAACGGTGTAGATTTGGACCAAAGGGCCTGAATGCAGGAAATGGGATGGTCTGTCCGAATTTTAAGTGGACAGTGTTACTCGCAGGGTTCCAAAGGGTAAGTATGCAAATTTTGGTTCAGATCGATGAAACGGTGTAGATTTGTGCCAAAGGGCCTATATGCAGGGAATGGAGTAGTCTGTCCGCAATTTCAAGCAGACAGTGTTTCTCGCAGGGTACCAAAGGGTAAGAATACGAATTTTGGTTCTGATCGGTGAAACGGTGTAGTTTTGGAATAAAGGGCCTGAATGCAGGAAATGGGGTGGTCTGTCCGAAATTTTAAGTGGACAGTGTTACTCGCACGGTTCCAAAGGGTAAGTATACAAATTTTGGTTCAGATCGATGAAACGGTGTAGATTTGTGCCAAAGGGCCTAAATGCAGGGGATGGAGTAGCCTCTCCGAAATTTAAAGCAGACAGTGTTAGAATGCAGGGAATAGAGTAGTCTGTCCGCAATTTCAAGCAGACAGTGTTACTCGCAGGGTTCCAAAGGGGAAGTATACACATTTTGGTTCTGATCGGTGAAACGGTGTAGATTTGTTCCAAAGGGCCTAAATGCAGGGAATGGAGTGGTCTGTCCGCAATTTCAAGCAGACAGTGTTTCTCGCAGGGTACCAAAGGGTAAGAATACGAATTTTGGTTCTGATCGGTGAAACGGTGTAGATTTGGACCAAAGGGCCTGAATGCAGGAAATGGGGTGGTCTGTCCGAAATTTTAAGTGGACAGTGTTACTCGCAGGGTTCCAAAGGGTAAGTATACAAATTTTGGTTCAGATCGATGAAACGGTGTAGATTTGTGCCAAAGGGCCTAAATGCAGGGGATGGAGTAGCCTCTCCGCAATTTAAAGCAGACAGTGTTAGTCGCAGTGTTCCGAAGGGTAAATATACATTTTTTTGTTGAGATCGGTGAAACGGTTTAGATTTGGGACAAAGGGCCTAAATGCAGAGAATGGAATGGTCTGTCCACAATTTCAAGCAGACAGTGTTACTCGCAGGGTTCCAAAGGGTAAGTATACAAATTTTGGTTCAAATCGGTGAAACGGTGTAGATTTGGAACAAAGGGCCTAAATGCAGGGAATGGGGTGGTCTGTCCGAAATTTTAAGTAGACAGTGTTACTCGCAGTGTTCCAAAGGGTAGGTATACAAATTTTGGTGCAGATCGGTGAAACGGTGTAGATTTGTGCAAAAGGGCCTAAATGCAGGGAATGGGGTGGTCTGTCCGAAATTTAAAGTTGACAGGGTTACCCGCAGGGTTCCAAAGGGTATGTATACAAATTTTGGTTCAGATCGGTGGAACGGTGTAGATTTGTATACACAACAGACAGACAGACAGACAGACAAACATTGTGCTTTATATATATAGATAGTATTTGTATTGACCGACAGAAGAGTTACAACTAACATTTTGTGCAGGCAACACTGAAAGGTGGCTTCAAAACTTTACTTCTCTTGTGGTAATGAAGTATTTACCCAAAATATTGCAGGTTGGTCAATATGGGGATGTTCTAATGCAATCAGTATGAGCATAAATAAACTATGATTTTTGAAACAAAGCCTTGAATTCCAGAGGGTTACAAATTACAGTATTTTGTCATTATCACTGGCCCACTTCTGCGGATATTACACGCCACGTACAAATAACTCGATAGAACGTAATGAAGTAGGCTGCTCAAATCCCCTGATTAATTTAGTGCTCTCTGTTGGGAATTATATGATTACACGTACTGGTGTTGTCCAAACGGAATAGAGAAGAGAACATATCAGCTCTGTAATGTTTGCAGGAAAAACTGATATCTGGCCATTTTGTTACTCACTACTAGCAGCCCTAATCGTCATTTAAGGGTTAATACGTTATTTGACATTACGTGTCTTGGTTATTTATTTATCTTATGATGAATATATGCACAATATATACCAAATAAATTGTGCTCACACAAGTTCATAAAATCTCATAGTTCTAGGTCAAGATCTCTGATCACCGACAGCAGTGGCTTCGCTCGCTAAATCGCAGCGTTAGGTCATGGGGCCCAGCTCTCTGCTTACTCGGTAGACGCGTGGGTTTGAACCCCACCGTCAGCCGTCCTTGAAATGGTTTTCTGTGGTTTCCCATTTTCTACACCAGGCAAATGCTGGGACGGTACCTTCTGACAGGCCACGGCCGCTTCCTTCCAGATCCTTGCCCAGTTTTGTTCATCTTCATCCATTCCCTCTCTCATCCCGACGCGCAGATCGCCCACGGGCGTCGACTAGAAAGACTTGCACTCGGTCTCTCAGGAGGCCACACGAAAAAAAAAAAAAGTTTCTCTGACCAACTCAACTGCTTCAACTGATGCTTGATGAAGTTCCATCAACGTTCCACGGAAAGCTCGGAGAGAGCAGTCAGCGACAATGTGATGGATTGACTGTAGGGAGGCACCACGCACAGAGTTAGAGCAGACCCATTTATACAGTGAATATGCACATCTGCCTTGTCCTGTGCGTATCTGATTTAAGATCATCCATTGGCGTCTGGGAAGATCAAATCCATGTACCCGTTCAAAAGGGTTCCAACTAGGTGTTTGTTGGTTACTGAAAAATGCTCCCACTGGATTTTCCAAGAGTTATTTACATTAAATGATGATCCTTCAAGGTTAATTGCTGTACGCCATGGTGGTTTCCTTTACTTCAAACGTGTCCTGGTGAGGTCTCTGCTTGATCCCATGCTCTTCTTACTACGCCACACAGCGGCATAGCCTGCGTGGTAAATTTCTCCCCATGACTGACAGCCAAGGAGTGTTACAGTTAGTCCGGATTTTTGTCACCTCACCCGTCCTGAAACTAAAATAAAGAGCCATTGGCTGCACCCCACAGTGGCTCATATCTGGTGGCACGAGGGTTGGCGACCACGGGGCCCCAGCTGAGTCCAGCATTGCTTCCACTTACTTGTGCCGGGCTCCTCTCAGTCTTCTTTCCTGTTGACCTCACTTGGTCAACTCTTGTTCTCTTCCGACCCCGACGGTATTAGGGTGTCTGAGACCTGGAGAGTCTCTTCCTTTCCCGCCTTAATTGGCCCATGTCTCATCATTTCTGATATCCTCCTTCTGCGACGGGTCAGCCTTCTGCTCAAGGCCCTCAAGGAGGCAGGGTGTATGTAGCTCAACCACTTCTGGTGCACTCTGGATATTGCTACACCCTCAGGGGCTCACGTCTGGTTAGATTGGGAGTTGACGACCCCGAGGGTTTACTGAGCTGGGTCCGTTTTTTTTTTCCTTTTATCCATTCCCTCTTGGTCGGACCCTCTCTTCTTTCACTTTCCTATCTGCCTGTCATGGCTCTTCTTCCTTCCATGTCCCTCCATCCGCATTCTTCGAGTGTTGAGGGCCTTTTTTTTTTCCCTGTCCTTTATTTGCCTAATTCTCCTTTTGTTTTCTATTTCTTCTTCTAGTATATAAGTTACTAGTTAGTATTAGTTATAGTTTACATTTCATTTTCATCTTCACGATCACCCATACCATTAGAGGCCGATAACCTAGATGTTAGGCCCCTTAGAACAAAAATTATCATCATTATCATTGGCTGCATTATTAAAAACTAAAGCACCAAATATAGACAGTTATTGATTGGTGCTGCGTGGTGTGTACGGAAAGGACTTCCTTGAATTCAAGTATAAGCGGGAACAAACGCTCATGTCTATGTTACGTCATAGTGCATAGCCCTGTCCAACGGACAATAGACACCTTAATTGCCCCTTTTCTCAATATGTAAGAAATGTTACATTGACGTTAATTGCGTTCAATTTCTGACCCTCCAAACTGGCTGTGAGTCTGTCAGAATGTTCGTCGTCAATTGTCATCGTGATTGCACGGCCAGTGTAAAGATACACAAATTCACGTTTTGAGGACCTTAAACCAAGGGAAAACTACAAGGAATCGAGAAAAATTATCAAGGAATAAAATTTAATTCGACTGCAAACATTACCTTGAGATGTGTATTCAAAATTGAGCCGCGCGCTGAACAATAGCCTACTTTAGTCTAAGTGGACGAGAATCACGCATCTTCCGCGAGTCTGATTCCAAAGTATAGCAAAGCCAAATAGCTCCATTTCCAAAGAGTATAAAAAATCTGAGGGTGCGTTCACGAAAACGCAAAGTATGACATATGACGTAACTGGATACTAATTATATTCAATTTTAGGTAATTTATTTGTGTTAAACATCGCCATCAGCGGTATAATAACAACTGATTCTACGTCATTTACCCGCTGCCTTGTAAGGCTATCGTGTACCTCGTATATTCGCGTGAGTAATTACTGTTATATAAAAATTCCTAACGTGCTGCTGGAGTGTAATTGTGATTTATAGCCTTTCTACCTTACCGCTGAAAAGTTACAGCGTGCAAAATTAAGTGTCCCCATGGAGGACTGAATCTGCTGCAAACACGTTGAAGTAAGACGTGTGTATTGCACATACGAGCACATTTCCATTGCGTGTTCAGTTTGCAAGCCAGCATGAGCAAACGATGCGCTGTCATGATTGCCTATTCCGGCAGTTCTCGAGTTTGATTTCGGAGAGGCAATTTTCCTCGATAATTTTAATGAAAGAATCAGGTAAGACAGGTCGAAACCTTCAAACTTTGTGGACGCAATTTTTGTACTATAAGAGGGCAACGTGCGGAAAATCAGACGCCAGATTGAACTGCAAGGCTCCGAAATCGTACCTGACATCCTGGTACGCAGGAATGACGGCTGGCGTAGCTGGACATCCCTGTCGCACGGAGTAGTCACGCGGCGGGACGTAGATGCTGACTAGGGCGTGCGGCTGGTTCCCACCGGTCTTGAGTGGCTGAGTCGTCAGGGCTGTCCATTCTAACATGTACGGTACTCTCTACATCCCATTGATTTATATGATAGATTCGCCACATGATTACATGATTTCGGTGCCTTTCAGTTCAATCTTTCAGCTGATTTACCGCACGTTGTCCTCTTATAGTACAACGATTGCGCCCACAAAGTTTCAAGGTAGATTTCGACCTGTCTTACCTGATATTTCCCTTGTTAGACAAACAACCTTTAATAATTAGGTTTGAAGAACTCAGTCAGATAAATCAAATCAAATACTTAGGGGGAAATATACAACCATCTGGATTGAATCGTGAACAAACAAAGAGTTAATATCTAAATTACAACAAGGCCAATAGAATCATTTGGAACAGATGCAAAAAATCAATATCTCGCGACGCAAAATTAAAACACTATTGCACGGTAATTCAACCTCAATCATTCGGAGGGGAATTAAAGCCGGCGGTCCCATGTCACAGATTTATGGCATGAAAAACATCCTTCCAGTATCTACACTTGTGGAAGCAAAAAAATTGTAGGTTAGTTTGATAACGCTCTATTAGTTTCGACGTTCGCCGCCAAGTGCTGACTGTGATGGCATTTAGTAGCCACTTCCGCAGCTAGGTGTCGCGGAGGGTAGTCTAGTATTTGGTGGAAAAAGTAGGAACTACTTGAAAAAAAATCGTCTGCAGTCCTTCCACCTGAATCACAGATAACACACACTAATACAGCCATCACAATTAACACTGGTTATCAGGCAAGTTCTACACACATCCATAGTACACGGGGCTACATGACCGCGTTGTTGCAGCACCTAAACTAAGGAACCAACCAAGCAGCCAAACTCAATCATTTCACGCATCAGAATCCTTGTTCATTGGAGGCAGATCACTAACTAATTAAAAATAAAATTCTGAATAACAAAAAATAAAAATTATTTGGAAAATATTTATCCCAGTGTCCACAGTGGGAGTGTGGATGAATATGAGGTCACACCAGTGGTACTTATATTCTGACACAATTAGGAAAATACGATTACAATTTGATGGATATATTGAAAGAATGGACAAAGAATGACCTACTAAATGGATATTTATTCATGCCTCCTGATCGAAAGTCAAGAATGGCCGAACAATATAAATTGAAAATTGCATTTAAGAAATTAACGCAAAAGACAAAATGTTATGGAACAGGCCTACATTTAGATGATCGCTGCAAATCCCCAGAAATGAGTCTCAACTACATGGACAAAAGAAGGGAAGAATCATAGTGAGAGATTTCGGGAAGAGAAGAAAGTTAATTAAAATACATCTTCTATGCCCAAGATCGCGGGTTCAAACCCGGCCGATGTCGTCAGATTTTTAAGAGCGTTTAAAATCCGTCAGGATGCCTTCCTTCGGAGGGGAAGTAAAGCCAGTGGGCCCATGTCATAAATTTATGGCATGTAAAAGAACCTCCACTAACTATTGTTGTGTGAAGCTAACTTTGTAGGTTACATTTGATTAACGCTCTGTTAAAGTTCCAAAGTTCGCTGGCAGGTGCTCGTTGTGGTGGCATATACAGTAGTAGCCGAGTTCGCAGATAGGTGTCGTTGACGGTAGCATTTGGAAGCAAAAGTAGGAACTACTTGAAATTGATCGTCTGCAGAACTTACCTGAATTACAGATAATACACACTAATACAGCCATCACAATTAACACCGGTTTATTATCAGACAGTTCCTACACACACCCAAAGTACCTGGGGCTACATGACCGCTTTGTTGCAGGCCCTAAAATGAGGAACCAACCAACCACCCAAGCCAGATGAATTAAGTATAGAAGGTTAGAATCTCAGGACCCAGCCAGTAACCGAACCTAGAGCTCTTCGTATCAAATTCTAGCTCGCTATCCATTCATCTCCGAAGAAGAGGATGTTAATGTTCTTAATAGTGGTGATTATGATGATGATGATGATGATGATGATTATGGCGATAATGTTGATGATGAGGATGCTCATGATGACGATGCTGATGTTGATGACGATGACGATGATGATGTTGACGATGACGGTGATGAAGCTGTTGACGATGACGGTGATGATGATGTTGACGATGACAGTGATGATGATGTTGATGATAACGATGATGACCGTGATTGTAGTTGTTGATGATGACGATGATGTTGATGATGACGATGTTTTCAGAAGAGTGGTGAATGAAATGGTATTTATCACGCTGCAATACAGTAATAAGTTCGCATTGCCCGCCAGGTGATACCGGTCATGAGTTTGAAGCGAGCAGAGCAGAAACGATCTTTTCAAAAGTCAGTGAACAATGAGAATCGAGGCTAAGAACTGCGAGGGGTTCCTTACTTTGTCCCGCATACGGTTAACCTCCACGTCTGGCACATCAAAGACCTCCCCGCCCAAAAGGGTTAAACTATTTGGGCTCTTACAACTTAAAGTAGAACAGAGATAAGAGAAGACCCATGTGGCCCGTTTATTGATGGCACAATGTAGAATTATACTATTATAGAATACTTACACTCATTAGGTAAGAAAAGTATAGAAACACAGATCAAGGCAGGTGAGGCTGGAGAATAATACCATAAGAGGAAAGGAGAGGATAAAACAGGATAAAACAAATATAAACATCAGTTTGCGTTGGCATCTATAATGACAATGACAATCCACAGCCTGCTTCCAGTCGACCGACCGGGTCAGGGAATGAAATGAATGAAGCCCCCATCTAGCGGCGATGATATGAACTGTGCCGGCTGCCGAAGCTTGTCGCACTCCACTGGTTCAATGATTAAATGAATGACAGTTGAAATGAAATGATAGTGGATAGTGTTGCTGGCGTTAAATTTGTGACAGGGAAAACCAGAGTACCCGGAGAAAAACCTGTCTGCTTCCGCTTTGTCCAGCCCAAATCTCACATGGAGTGACCGGGATTAGAACCACGGACCCAGTGGTGAGAGGCCGGCGTGCTGCCGACTAATCCACGGAGGCTCTGGCATCAATAATAAGTACTTTAAAGTATCCCCGGTTGAGCTCGTCAGACACGATTGAGTTGGACTAACAGTCAAGAATGAAGAGGTCCAACTCCTCAAAAAGTTAAGGCTTCAGGAGAAAATAGCGAGGCCTAACAAAGTGGGAAAACAAAAACCAACCTGAGCTTCAGATACCCTAACACCCTCGAAGAGCAATGTCTCACCGAGAGGGATCGATAGTAACGTAGAAAGAGAAGAGCCAAATCTCAATTGCCGTCCCACGGCATAGCCATAACTCGTTAAAGCGTACACCACGACAATATGGATAGCTGCTGCAAGTCTGGAGATCCTAGGTTTGAGTCACGGCGCTGACAGAGGCTATTCTGAGTGTGATTTTTCTCTCCGGATTTTTCCCACTCCTTTCAGTAAAATGCCGTGATAGTACATTATTTCAACTCCCGGGGTTCCTACCTCATCCCTGTCCCTCATACAGCTACACACTCTACTAGAGTCCTCACATTTATACACGTTATCAGACAAATTCAACACACACCCAACTACAAGGGGTTGATGACTCACATGTCCTGAGACACTAAAATAAATTAACAACTATAAGAAACTAATCTGGGGTTCTACTAGTTGTGAAACCTTGGGGGCTTAATAAGGACATCTGGATATATATGGACCTTTAGGATTGTTGTACCATATCACAGGTACGGCAGACTTAGCTAAATCCGGAGTATTAATGGTTGATGGTAAACAACATAAATTAGGGGAAAAGGCTTCAAAAAATAACATAGAAATTAAATAACTGCATATTTGTGACATAAATTCACTTCTTAAAATGTCATCGTCTAAATCATAACCATCCACGGTGTTTACTTCGAAGGATAGTAACGGCTGTTTCAGGTAAGCCAACAATTTCATTCGTAATATACACACATCAAAAAAAGTTTTGCATCACCTCGGTTCCCAGATCTCCGGCATATAGACGTTGACTGTGTATATTGTATCAAAGATACAGTCCCTTTGACTGTTCATAGATGTCACTAAAACTGCTCAAAGATGTAAACAACCATGCATGAGCAGGGCCTATTAGACGGAGGGGGTACGACAGCCGATCAGTTCCAGTCATTCCACCAGGACGAAGGTACGCTGCTCATGTTGTCTGTAGTTCTACCATGCCTAGAAGGTCAATACCGCAGTTCGATCGCGTCCGCATTGTTACTTTGTGTCAAGAAGGGCTCTCAACAAGGGAAGTTTCCAGGCGTCTCAGAGTGAACCAAAGCGATGTTGTTCGGACATGGAGGAGGTACAGAGATACAGGAACTGTCGATGACAGGCCTCGCTCAGGCCGCCCAAGGGCTACTACTGTAGTGGATGACCGCTACTTACGGATTGCCGCTCGAAGGAACCCTGACAGCAATGCCACCATGTTGAATAATGCGTTTCGTTCAGCCACAGGACGTCGTGTTTCAACTCAAACTGTGCGCAATAGGCTGCATGATGCGCAACTTCACTCCCGACGTCCATGGCGAGGTCCAGCTTTGCAACCCCGACACCATGCAGCGCGGTACAGATGGGCCCAACAACATGCTGAATGGACCCCACGGAATTGGCATCACGTTCTCTTCACCGATGAGTGTCGCATATGCCTTCAACCAGACAATCGTCGGAGACGTGTTTGGAGGCACCCTGGTCAGGCTGAACGTCTTAGACACACTGTCCAGCGAGTGCAGCAAGGTGGTGGTTCCCTGATGTTTTGGGGTGGCATTATGTGGGGCCGACGTACGCCACTGGTGGTCATGGAAGGCTCCGAAACGGCTTTACGATACCTGAATGACATCCTCCGACCCATAGTGCAACCATATCGGCAGAATATTGGAGAGGCATTTGTCTTCATGGACGACAATTCTCGACCTCATCGTGCACATCTTGTGAATGCGTTCCTTCAAGATAACGACATCGCTCGACTACAGTGGCCAGCATGTTCGCCAGACATGAACCCTATCGAACATGCCTGGGATATGTTGAAAAGGGCTGTTTATGGACGTCTTGACCCACCAACCACTCTGAGAGATTTACGCCGAATTGTCGTTGAGGAGTGGGACAATTTGGACCAACAGTGTCTTGATGAACTTGTGGATAGTATGCCACGGCGAATACAGGCATGCATCAATGCAAGAGGACGTGCTACTGGGTATTAGAGGTAGTGGTGTGTACTGCAATCTGGACCACAAATGCTGAAAGTCTAGCTGTATGATGGTACAACATGCAATGTGTGGGTCTCATGAGCAATAAAACGAGCTGAAATGTTGTTTCTGTTGATCTCTATTCCCTTTGTATTTAACGGTTCCGGAACTCTTGGAACCGAGGTGATGCAAAACTTTTTTTGATGTGTGTACATAGATCCATTCACCGAACTTTTCAGACAGAGGGTGTACATGACATTTTATATTTACTTTAGAAGAAAATAGGCCTGTACAAGATTTCACGCTTTTGCCAACAAGAGCATTTGTCGTATCAAAATTCATAGCCAAGGGAAATTCAATAGTTGACTCAACACAACTGGCGAGATGTACTTGTCTCTTGCGTTGGTGTATCTCTGCAGCAAAAGAATATATCAAGTACTGAGGAATTAGCCGTACTGCGGATTTAGCCAATTCTCCCCCATTTTGTTTTGGCGTAGTTATTTCGTCCATTTGGACATTGATGGCTGTAGTTTGTGTCTTCCGACCCTCACAAGCTGTTTATTACAGATTCACCGGTAGTGTTATTAATGCTATACCATGTGTTTGGAATAATAGGAAATTCCTGGAGTCTGTGTAAAATCCCTTGCGAAGAATGTACAGCAATAGAAGCTTAGATCCTTGGCCCATCCATCATGTAGCTATGGCCGCAGCATGCGTTGCCACATACGCTTGGCACCTGACTTGACTACGTATCTACCTCATCAGGAACACCCCCATTATCTCATTGGCTTCACTGAACCACTACCACCAGCGTAACCAACTTTAGCGACAAGTTACTAAATGTACTGGACTTAATAGATAATTTAGTTGATACATTTCAAGAAAATCGACTTTGGTCCAATTAGCCTCAGGTTTGATTCCTGTTCGAGCCTGAGCACTTCAACCTCTCATGGTTAATTTCCCTGACTTGATGATCGGGAGTTTGTGACGTCTTTGTCATTGAAATTTACTTTTTTTCAGACTGTCAACGCAATTGTACCAAATTGTAATGGTCGTTTCACAAATCTTTTTTTAGATTATGGAGTAAATGAATAAATAATTAAATAAATGTATTAACCTCATGTATCTTTTTTTCAGTATTTGGAAGACACCCATTATAATTGGTTACAACGTTGACCGACTGAAAAGCATTAAATTTCAATTACTAAGGCAACAATGAAAATTAATATAATCTTCCAAAACGATAATTTCTTCGCCATTTATGCAGTGGCGGCGAAAGGTGACACATGTCAGAATTCTAAATACTACAGGAGAGGGGAAAATCTGTACTAGGTAATAATTTATTAAGAGAAAATGATAAGAGTAAGAACTTTTGTCAACACATAATATAATTATTATTCTTATAATTGGTACAGATTCTCAATATATTCAATCGTGTTTTCTCCTCGAAAGCCCTAAGAAATTATTTTATGGTCCTAGTTATCAGATATCATTCTTTTGACTTGCACATAAATACCTGTTTATTTTTAGCCTATTTTCATTTATGAAAAAATAGGCTTTTGTCCGTGTGTCTGTCTGTTTATGCAGGTGTGATGGTGGGTGTCCCCCCTAATAACTTTTAAACAGCTTGAGCGATTACAATGAAACTCGGTAAGTTCATAGCACAATTCCGGACGACCCCGACCGTGCCTTCAATTTTTTGTACGTCTCACCAATACAACATGGCGGCTGTGCGAAGTATTTCACCAGCATTCGATATCTCCGAAACTATTACCGATATCACCCTGGAATATTTTTCGGTGATAAAGGGGACTACCAGAAGTTCATAATTATGACTTTTGAAAACCTGGTAACTACAAAACCAACATGGCGGCCAAGCGAAGTTGCGAAATGTAAGTAACGTTTCTCGCGATTTAACCAACCAAACGCAATGAAACTTGGTACAGTATATGTTAATACACAGTGTAATGCACCGGCATCCACCATCGTTGATTTGATTACATAACCTCAACATGGCGGCTGTGTGAATTATTTCACCGGCAATCTATATCTCTGAAACTATTAGCGGTATCACCCTGAAATTTTGTACGGAGATAAAGGGCACTACTGGAAGTTCATCTAGAAAACTTGGAAAAACCGGTTACTAAAAAACGAATATGGTGGCCAAGCGAATTTGACAATTTTAATAGACCTTTCTTGCGATTTAATGATCCAAACGCAATGAAACTTGGTACAGGAAATGTTATACATATTGTAATGCACTGGTATCTAATTTAATTCAATTGTTTACATAACCTAAAGATGGTGGCTGTGGGAATTTTAAATTTAAGTTTTATGTCTTGTGTCGTAATCATGCGATCGAAGTGAGAGTTTGAATAATGAACCTACGCAATAATTTTCCCTTAATGGTACATGAGTCTATGGCCTATACATTTAACAATCCAACATGGCGACCATCCGAAATATTTAGATGGATCTCAATATCTACGAATCTATTACAGCAATCAAACTGAATGTTTTAATGATCATAGGGGCTATGAACATAAGTTCACCTATAGGACATTCAATAACCTGGAGATCACAAATCCAATATGGCGGCGACGCGAATTATAAATATTCACATGGTCATTTCTCGCAATTTAACCATCCGAGAGCAGTTGAAATTGGTAGAGTAAATCCTTATACAAATGTTAATCCACTGGCATCTAATTTTTTTCAATTGTTTTCATAACCACAAGATGGCAGCTGTGCGAAATTTATAAATCTCGTTTTTACTTCTTGTGTCCCAATCATGCGATTGAAGTTTAAACACTACACGTTTACAATAATCTTCATGTAACAGTACATAACTCTAAGACCTACATATATACAAATCCAACATGGCGACCATCCGCAATATTTAGTCGGTTCTCAATATCTACGAATCTATTACAGCAATCAAACTGAATTCGTCTACGTTGATAGAGGCAAAACATAAGTAGGATATATGAAAATAGGCTGTATAGTTCTTCACGTAACTACTTGTTAGAATGTTCATTCCTTTGGTGATGAATGTCATAATGAGACCGAAACCGGTTCTATAAGAAGAAAAAGTATATTATTTAGTGACTTAAGGTCTCACAAATATCATTTACAGACATGGTTAATTTATTTTCTCTACGTAATAAATTATTGATATATTTTTAAGCTTCAGTTTCACATTATTAGCCTACTTTCGATTTTTGCAAAAAATGAAAGTAGACTTATGAGATCACTACAGGGCGAAAAAAAAGTGTGTCTGTCTGTGTGTGTGTATGTGTGTGAGTCTGTGTGTGTGTGTGTGAGTGTGTGTACTCTGAATGTCTGTCCCCCCCTATCAATTCGAACACGGTGAGCGCAAATTGAACGAAATTTGGTACAAAGGTAGCACTAGCAAAGGACACCTCAGTGTCATGTTTTATATCGCCGCCATCTTGACGGAAACGTAATGGCGGCCACACAAATGTTCAAAGCTTAAATCAAATTACGACTAACCTAATCATTCGATCTCTACCAAATTTTGCAACAACAAATAGGTCATCAACCTAACTGTTTGCTGATGGCGGCCATCTTTGTGTGAAAATCGATTGCCCCTATTAATTCGATCACGGTGAAACCGAATGGAACGAAATTTGGTACAGAGGTAGTACTAGCAAAGGGCACCCCAGTGTCATGTTTAATATCGCCGCCATCTTGACGGAAACGTAATGGCGGCCACACAAATGTTTAAAGCTTAAATCAAATTACGATTAACCTAATCATACGATCTCTACCAAATTTTGCAACAACATACTGTACCTTTGTAGAGGAAGCATCCTTTGACCAAACGAATAGGTCATGAGCCTAATAGTTTACGGATGGCGGCAATCTTTGTGTGAAAATCAATTCCCCCTATTAATTCAAACACGGTGAAACCGAATGGAACGAAATTTGGTACAGAGGTAGCACTAGCAAAGGGCACCCCAGTGTCATGTTTTATATCGCCGCCATCTTGACGGAAACGTAATGGCGGCCACCCAAATGTTCAAAGCTTAAATCAAATTACGACTAACCTAATCATCCGATCTCTACCAAATTTTGCAAAAACATACCGTTATGAAATCAAATAGGTCATTAGCCTAATAGTTTGCGGATGGCGGTCATCTTTGTGTCAAAATCGATTACCCCTATTAATTCGAACACGGTGATTCCGAATTGGAATGAAATTTGGTACAGAGGTATCACTAGCAAAGGGCACCCCAGTGTCATGTTTTATATCGCCGCCATCTTGAAGGAAACGTAATGGCGGCCACCCAAATGTTCAAAGCTTAAATCAAATTACGACTAACCTAATCATCCGATCTCTACCAAATTTTGCATCAACAAACCATTATGGAGGGAGCACCCTTTGACCAAACTAATAGGTCATTAGCCTAATATTTTGCGGATGGCGGCCATCTTTGTGTGAAAATCGATTCCCCCTATTAATTCGAACACGGTGAAACCGAATGGAACGAAATTTGGTACAGAGGTAGCACTAGAAAGGGCCACCTCAGTGTCATGTTTTATATCACCGCCATCTTGACGGACACGTAATCGCGGCCACCCAAATGTTAAAGGCTAAAATTTAATTACGACCAACTTAATAATCTAGTCTCTACCAAATTTTGCAACAACAAATCTTTATGTGGGAAGCATATTCTGACCAAACTGCTAGATCATCAGCCCAATAGTTTGCAGATGGTGGCCAAGTATGTGTGCAAATCGATTTCCCCTATCAATTCAAACACGGTGAAACCGAACTGAACGAAATTTGGTACAGAGGTAGCACTAGCAAAAGGCACCTCAGTGTCATGTTTTATATCGCCGCCATCTTGACGGAAACGGAATGACGGCCACCCAAATGTTAAAAGCTTAAATCAAATTTCGACCATCCTAATAATTTGATCTCTACCGGATTTTGCAACAACATACTGAACCCGCTGAGCTATGGTTCATGTGATATTTTTTTATGACAGAGCATTTATGATGGGATGTTGTACTTTTGAACACACCCAGGAAGCCACGTGAAGCTGAGAGATCACGCGATACTTTTTGAAGTAGCGGTGAATCGCACTTTTGACTTTGGTGAAAACTGCTAATTATTTATCTGAGGTCTTATTAATTAATTTTATCTTTCCACAAGACTCAGAATATTCCATTTCGTCATGCTGCATTATTAAAACATTTTGAAGAATGTTTATTTTTACTTTAGGTAAGGTAATACCCTTGCAGATACGCAAAAAGGAACGTAAGTAGTCGCTCAACGACTTCGTTTTGACGACCTACTTTCTAGAGACACCCAGTACCTTGCACTGCGTCTTGAGAATCCGCCTTGCGTAGGCGTGGAATTACATTTGTCCTACGAGACGTAGACGAATATCCGCTGTTTAGTGTTAAAAGTGATTATAAGGTGCCATCGAGCACGCTAATACTATTATTCACTGTTGTTGAAGCCCAGTGAACTTAAGAAGAAGTTTGGGAAACTACAATTGGCAAGTATAGTGTATTGCACAACATTGCTGTAACACCATATTTTACCCACGCGTATGTGGAGGGCAGATGCCTAGTGGAAATATACAGGTAATAGTGTTACAATTATCCTGAATAAGTGTGATTATAATTGTATGAGATATTTAAATTGCCAAAGTGGAAGTTTCATTTTGAAAACGACGTATAATTCACGTATGCTGCGTGATACAAAAGTAGCGTCACCAGCACGTGCAGAATTGTAAAACAGTGTTAGCTCACATGCTAATCCACATCTGCAAAATTAAGGCTGTGTCGTATTTTATAATTGAAGCCTAAAACATTCACGACAAACATTATAATTTTGAAAGTGAGAGGATGAATTATTACGCAACTTATTTCACTACCCACGTGATTGGACATTTCTTCACCATGGTTGAAGCAGTCACCATGGGCTAATACCATCCCGGTATGAGGGTGATGTTTCTACGGGAACCAGCATGATGGTGGAACTTCCAGGACGACGAACGAGAAGAAAGGAGCCAAAAATGCCATTTCCAGGCATATCCACGAAGTTGTCGACAGGGACAAATCGAACCCTGGTCTTTGGAGGAGTCCAGATGGGAATCCTGATGAGGAGGATACCGATCCAGAGAGCCAGAGAGGATTTTGTACAACCCTTGTTGTGGAACAGAGGGCTGAGTGAGAGCTCCTCCATTTCGTGAGTTTTTGTCACACCCCTTCCTTGTTCTAGTTTCTGGTGGTATAGTAGATTTAATGTAGTTTGTGAACCAACCGCACTCAGTGTCAGCCATTTTTCTAGGTAGGGATGTAACTAGATTAGTTAGATGTCATTTATTTCAGTTTAGAGTGAGACACCCTTGGGGTCAGACATTTTGGTCAGCCCTGGTGCAGCCTGATGAACGTCGTAGAACGTCAATGCCTACCTTTTGTTGAACCTGATTGTAGACATTTTGAGGCTATTTTGTTCAACCCTACTTGGGGTAATTTTCAAGTCTTTGCTGACTTTAGTTATGGCAATCAGATGCCATGGTTATTAATTAACTGCATTTTTTGCAGCCATCCTTTGTTATACCCCTGACTGTCGTTAGAACGGTCGTATCATTTAGGTAGTCGACTGTAACTACCAGTTTTGTAAATGCATTATATTTCATTTTGAATAAAGCTCAGAAGCTATTCTTGGTCAAGTTTGAACCTAACAACTAGAAGGAATGTTTCGTTGCCTAGCATCGAACTCAGTTCCCAACGTATCATTAAGCGGATCCTTGTAGTGAATCTGCGCCACAATTATCATTTTTGCTTGTGTCCGGTAAGACACGTTTTTATTTGATGTACTATCAACAATTGAATTGTATTTTTAAAGCAAAGAGCTTCAGTTATTGTAAGATTACTTTCATTTAGACGTCTTTGGTAGAAAGACGGAATTATATTATTATACTCAGATTTACTGCGTGTGTTTATACACGGACTCGTCCGTAACCTATGGTAAAGTTTTTTATGAACTGGCCAGGTGCAGTTTTATATTGATTAAATCGCCGGCCTTGAATAAACTGGTTATGTAACCCAGTGACCTGAAAGCACGCCTGCTTCATTGTGAGACAAAACTACTATTGACAAGGACAGAGTACGATTTGTATTCGCATCTCCTTTCATTGCTATTTTGCTTATGGAAATCAGTTTCCACTCTTGTATTTGATCACATGTTTTATAGATGGTTTTTTGTTAGTTAAACGCTCTGTTGCGTGTACTGTCTTTTGACAGGTACAGTCATGTAAGGTTTTCTATAGTATGGTGAAGGCTACCCTGTTATAGCAGGATGTTATTGTATGAAGGTATTTTGAGTATGCCTTGTCCGGGACTGATCCCGTTGACTAGATGTTATTGAAAGGTAACTGTTGTGTACAGGCCTATCCCAGAGTTATTGAACGCGAGCTTAGCGCCGCTGGTAACCCGTGTTATTGTGTGTCCGAGTTGTTGTACTCGTTGATTATATTCCGACTGTTGAGTCGAGGCTTTTTGGTGGAGAATGATCTCAGTGGAGACACTCCGTGCCCAGGCTATTGTCAATGTTATTCGCCATATACCTACGATAAACCTATAAACCGACATCTTAATAATAAGACGCATAATTGTTGTAAAACGAGGCTAACTAACGATTCTTTCTATCTAACTTTGTTCTTTGCATTCTGGAACTGTTGACATAGCCGTGCAGTTGAAGATAATTTCCTTGTGAGGAAATGACTAGGACAGTTGACATTTTTGTAGCCACCTGAAGCATGCGCGAACCTAGAGTTCGTAGCTTGTGGAGCTCAGGCCATGCGATGTCAGACGTGGTCTCAACTACGCATTCGTCACCGTAATTATACACATTAGATGACTATGGTTTACAAAGAGTAAACCAAGGTGTAGGCAGGATTTTTTAAATAAACTACTGTGTCTATTTCATTATTTATTTATGATGTCAAGTGTATAAATCCTACATGTTACCTTATTGTGTGCTGTTAGCACATAGTTATTAAGCATAAATAAATTGTTTGTTTTTCATGGCTGTACACTTAGCTTTTGGATGTAATTGTTTTCTTTTACGGACGTCATCGCCGTAAATTTTGTTAATTGATAGGACTTAGCCAGATGAATTAACGTTAAATGTAAATGTCGAAATGGTACCATCCTAACTTAGATTTGTTTTGCTACCCTGTTAAATGTAAATTCAGATATTAGCTTAATCTTGTAACTTGAACTAGGGACTTGCGTTGTACCATATTCCTAGCGTTGCTGTTGTTGCTTTATTATTGTGAGTTAGATCCTTCGCGAGGGTTTTCCGTGTCTTCTCAGGTAGGGACCTGCTCTTTATTTTTGTTTATTTATTAGCTTGCGGACTAGCCGATTATAACCCTCCGAACTATGCGAGGGGTTTGTGAATTTTAATAAATTTTCACGGTGTTTTAAAAAGTCTGGATGTTTATTTTCTCAGTCTAGTTTTAAGGTGAACCTTTCCTCAGGCGGTCTATGACCATCGTCACCATGTACCACGATCCCTGTGGACTACGGACTCTCGTGCCGCTTTAGCCTTTATGGAAGGTCACCTGATCCTCACGGTATTTTATTCGACTTATGGGATGTTAGGAAAGTCATCGTGGTTGTTGACTCGACTAAACGGTCACAATACCTTATTGTGGAAAGCATCTTATGACTGACTACAAGGTCATCAGCCCAATAATTTGCAAATAGTGGCCATGTATGTGTGCAAATCCATTTCCCAGATCAATTCAAACACGGTGAAACCGAATTGAATGAATTTTTTTACAGAGGTAGCACTAGCAAAGGGCACCTCATATTCATGTTTAATATCCCTATAGCACGTTGTATTTCAACAAGCTACTACAACCAACATTCAATTATTCTCCTTGAAAAGGACAAAGAGTTATAACAATACCCATGCATTTAGGAGAAAGTAGGCCATATGTTCTTTACTGAACATCTTGTTTTTATTGTAAAATGATTTGTACCTCCTTTTCCGAAAGGGTGGGGGGTGAGTAAATATCAAAACAAGGTGAAAATCATACAACGCATCATACAAGACATACATTTACCATATAAATACCACAATAACACAAAATAAATACAAAATTCAATCCAATTGAAGTAGGTGGGACAACATGCTACGTACCCAGAACACACAAAAGCACACTAACGAGATTCATACTAAATAATTGACCCTCTTTGACGGAGCTCCAATGCGAAACGTGTCTGTTCAAAACCGCATCCAATATTTGATTTTCACTCGTATATTTCCTGGCCGCGCGACGCATTAAGTCTGTTTACCCACTCTTGTTGAATGAAGTACATAAGCATTTGTCTGTTGGTACAGGCTAGAGTAAAATGTGACTTTCCACCGATGTCTCAGTTTCATTCATGGCTGTGATTATATGGAAGCAACTGAGGAATAGGTAGTGTTCAGTAATGGCCTTCAGGACACAGTCAGTGCCTGTGTGTGCTGTGAAAGGTTCTACTAATAGGGTTAGTGCTATTGTTCTGACTCAGTGAGGAAAGCAAAGGAAAACTACCTCACTCCTCATCTTTCCTAGTACGCCTCATTATGGTGCTGCCTATGGCGGTACTTTTTGAGGATGCAACCATCCCCTGGGCTGCCTACCAAACAGACAGAGCGACGTATTGAAATTCCATGCTGCGGGTGTCAAATACGGTCTGTGCCTCCTTTGAACAAGTATCCAGGTCTCGGAGTGTATGCCCCGTAGGATCCAGGTTTGTTTGTTGAAAATATGGCAATAATAATCTTTGAGTGCTACATTCACTATTGATCCGTTAACCCTTGAGAACTAGCCTGAATATATATAACACGTGGACTCGCGCCGGGTCATTTTGACCCATAGTGGGTCACTCACTTTTTGTCGTCGACGTGCGGATTTTAATTAAAATTTGTTACACCTGGTGCCTTCCTATGAACTATTCTCATTATAAAATGAGTTTTATTTTTATTTTTCAAATTTAACATTCAGAGAAATGACAATTTTCGTAACAGTATCATTGTCGGCAAGGCAGTCATCTCATTTTTTGAACAAAGGAGCTGATGACCAATGTGTTCATAGACCGTAAACATGGATCAACAAGAACGTGGACTATATGCTTGTGCTGCACCAAAATAGGGGGATTTTCCCCCTTATATTTTACAGATTGTTCCGACTAACGTAAGCCGAAAATTGCCTCGCGAAGACTGGCGCCTTGGGTAAATCTGATCCGACCGTAAATAACAAAGAAATAACTTGAGTGTTCTAAAAGCTATGGACATATTTCCTTTGCAGGGTAAAGTTCAAGGCTAGCAAGGAAGGTACAGTGAGAGACAGGAAATGAGGGCTGACCAAAACGAAAATATAGAGCACTAGTGGGCCCGTGCGAGTTTTCGCATCGTGAATGTACATTTATTCAATCATTCATTCATTCATTCATTCATTCGTTTATTTGCAATTGGGGGTGTGTCCCCCGGGTAGTAGGGAAGAATGTGGCAGAACGAAGTTTTAAATATTGAAGAAATGTATTTATTGTTGTTAAACGGCATAAGCACATGAGAAGAACACAAAGAATTATGTAGAACAGTGTTTTGTACTTGTCACAGCAACTCTTTGTAGACAATATTCGATGTTACAACGAATTCATCGGTTATTGTTTGTTTCGGCAGTTTCTTCTACAGCAATTTTTACATTTGCAAAGGATTGAACCCTAAAGGAAGTCTTGGCGAGACCACACCGGAGCCATCTGCTGAGAGACTCCTCAGCTAGGAGTACACCACGCTACCGCCAGATGGCTGCCACCGCCGCGCTTCCCTGCACTTTAGTGGCAGGCTCGCCTAGCAGTACGCCGCGCTCTCACTAGATGGCTGCCGCCACCGCGCTGCCCTGCGCTCTAGCGGCAGGCTCGGCTAGCAGTACGCTGCGCTCCCGCCAGATGGCTGCCACCGCCGCGCTGCCCTGCGCTCTAGCGGCAGGCTCGTCAGGTTACGGTGCTCCCATTGTAAATGTACATTTTAAAGGTATTTATTTAATTGTGAGGCATTTAAAGAGGAAGTGAGAGAGTTTCGGACACACATGGGGTTATGCGGAACCTGTAGGTACCCCATATGTGTAGGTTGGTGTTAACAGGACCTTATTTTCAGTACAAAACCGGAATGGGACCTTAGCAGAATAAAATAGGGAGGATTATTTTAGCATCGGGCCAAAAATACCCACGCATCAGTCCTCGCGGTTTAATACCCATTCATCAGTGTAATTTGGTAGCTTCCTGTTGTATTCAAGAGGGAAACTATCAATGTACACCTCTGAGTAGCATCGACCTCAATGGTATCTGATAGACTCTATTGGTATTGGGTTTCCCTGAATAGCATTAATCACTGCCATGGTCTGTTGTTAATGAGTTAAGTAGTGAACGCAAAGCAAGCCTGCAGTAATCGATTCAGTGATAACTGGCCCATTCAGCCCTATTTAATGAGCACCGTATACTGAGCTTACTGTAATGAAATCAATCAAAGAGGCGTAGGAACAATTCCACCACCAACTGAGTTTGTTTCATGATACTATTGAGCTTATATCGCAATAAATAATAAACAACTAGGTTATGCATGTTATTACAGATTCAAAACATAGTCCAAGTATGAGCGGTCACATGGTAATACAAGATGTTCAGTAAAGAACATACAGCCTACTTTCTCCTAAATGCATGGGTATAGTTATAACACTTTGTCCTTTTCAAGGAGTATAATTGAATGTTAGTTGTAGTAGCTTGTTGAAATACAACGTGCTATGGGGATATTAAACATGAATATGAGGTGCCCTTTGCTAGTGCTACCTCTGTAAAATTCGGTTTCACCGTGTTTGAATTGATCTGGGGATGGATTTGCACACATACTTGGCCGCTATTTGCAAACTATTGGGCTGATGACCTTGTAGTCAGTCATAAGATGCTTTCCACAAGAAGGCATGTTGTTGCAAAATCCGTTAGAGATCAAATTATTAGGATGGTCGAAATTTAATTTAAGCTTTTAACATTTGGGTGGCCGTCATTCCGTTTCCGTCAAGATGGCGGCGATATAAAACATGACACTGAGGTGCCTTTTGCTAGTGCTACCTCTGTACCAAATTTCGTTCAATTCGGTTTCACCGTGTTTGAATTGATAGGGGTAATCGATTTGCACACATACTTGGCCACCATCTGCAAACTATTGGGCTGATGATCTAGCAGTTTGGTCAGAATATGCTTCCGACATAAAGATTTGTTGTTGCAAAATTTGGTAGACACTAGATTATTAGGTTGGTCGTAATTACATTTTAGCCTTTAACATTTGGGTGGCCGCGATTACGTTTCCGTCAAGATGGCGGTGATATAAAACATGACACTGAGGTGGCCTTTTCTAGTGCTACCTCTGTACCAAATTTCGTTCCATTCGGTTTCACTGTGTTCGAATTAATAGGGGGAATCGATTTTCACACAAAGATGGCCGCCATCCGCAAAATATTAGGCTAATGACCTATTAGTTTGGTCAAAGGATGCTCCTTCCATAATGGTATGTTGATGCAAAATTTGGTAGAGATCGGATGATTAGATTAATCGTAATTTGATTTAAGCTTTGCATATTTGTGTGGCCGCCATTACGTTTCCGTCAAGATGGCGGCGATATAAAACATGACACTGAGGTGCCCTTTGCAAGTGCTACCTCTGTACCAAATTTCATTCCATTCGGTTTCACCGTGTTCGAATTAATAGGGGTAATCGATTTTGACACAAAGATGGCCGCCATCCGCAAACTATTAGGCTAATGACCTATTAGATTTTTCAAAGGATGCTCCCTCCATAAGGGTATGTTGTTGCAAAATTTGGTAGAGATCGGATGATTAGGTTAGTCATAATTTGATTTAAGCTTTGAATATTTGTGTGGCCGCCATTACGTTTCCGTCAAGATGGCGGCGATATAAAACATGACACTGAGGTGCCCTTTGCAAGTGCTACCACTGTACCAAATTTCATTCCATTCGGTTTCACCGTGTTCGAATTAATAGGGGTAATCGATTTTGACACAAAGATGGCCGCCATCCGCAAACTATTAGGCTAATGACCTATTAGATTTTTCAAAGGATGCTCCCTCCATAAGGGTATGTTGTTGCAAAATTTGGTAGAGATCGGATGATTAGGTTAGTCGTAATTTGATTTACGCTTTGAATATTTGTGTGGCCGCCATTACGTTTCCTTCAAGATGACGGCGATATAAAACATTACACTGATGTGTCCTTTGCTAGTGCTACCTTTGTACCAAATTTCGTTCAATTTGCGCTCACCGTGTTCGAATTGATAGGGGGGGGGGGGGGACAGACATTCAGAGTACACACACTCACACACACACACACACAGACTCCCACACACAGACAGACACACTTTTTTTCGCCCTGTAGTGATCTCATAAGTCTTTCATTTTTTGCAAAAATCGAAAGTAGGCTAAAAATGTGGTATGTCATGAAACATGAAAAACAAATTAGTTAATATGGAAATTTTTGGTTGGTTGGTTCCTCAGTTTAGGGGCTGCGACAACGCAGTCATGTAGCCACGTTCAGGGGCTGAGGGGGCTCCAACTACCCCCCCCCCCCCCTCCCCGAAAAAAGCCAATAAGAATTAAGGAAGTGTTGCTTTGGTAAAAAGCGTAAAATAATTGTACATTTGGTTGTACCCTAATCTTAACATATTGGCTAAGTTATAGACAATATTAAGATTGAAATTAGACTACCTCGTGGTGTAGTGGCTAGCGTTCTTAGCTGCCGCCCCGGAGGTCCGAATTCAATTCCCGGCTCTGCCAAGAAATTTTAATTCTAGTCTGAGGGCTGGAACGGGGTACACTCAGCCTTGTGAGGCAAAACAGTGAATTCCACAGTAAGATACTTTTGAAAAATAAATTAGTCTATCAACTTGAAAAAAAAAACTCTTTACCTTTCTGCTTATTAAATTGCTAAATATTTATATATTTGCCATTCATACTCCATAGATCATAATAGAAAATTCATTAGGTATACAATTTTATTTGTGTGTTGTAGTTTACAACTGTTTTGTATTGCCAGTAATTGTAGGCTATATAAACTTTGAATATTATCTAAAATAATTGCACACATTTATATCCTCTAAGATATTGGTTGATTTCTAGGTAGTTTGCGGTGACAATCCCCTCAGAATACTCACAATTTTCCAACATAGCCAGCCCCTCTCCCCGAAAAAAATTGTATATTCGCCCCTGGCCCCGTGTACTTTGGGTGTGTGTAGAATTTGTTTGATAACTGTTGTTAATTGTGATGGCTGTGTTAGTGTGTGTTATCTGTTTTAAATTCAAGTAAGGACTGCAGACATTACATTTTCAAGTAGTTCCTACCTTTGCTACAAAATGCCACCACCAACGACAACAAGTTCTAAATTTGGTTACTAGATGCCACCGCAGTCGGCTCCTAGCGACGAACGTTGGAACCTAAGAGCGTTAGTCAAATCTAACCTATAATTTCAGTTTCATAAAAGTGTAATTAGTGGAAGGATTTTTACAAGCCATAAATCTATGACATGAGACCGGCTGCATAAATTCCTCTCCGAAGGAAGGCATACTGGGGGATTTTTATAGCTCTTAAAACATCCAACGATTTCGGCCGGGTTTGAACCAGCGATCTTGGGCATTAAAGCTACCTACTACGCCACCAAAGCTGCTATGAAAATTTTACAAGTGATTTTTGATTGTGGCATTCACATGTACTGTATAGACTATCTGTCAACCCCTTATTATTCTCGTTTCTCAGCGAGTTCAAGGATAAGATGCGATGAAATGCTATATAGTGGGTGGTTTTTACGGCCGAATACCCTTCCTGACGCCAACCCAAATGAGAGGAGTTAATGAGAGACGAAATGCGTGAAAATGAATGAATCTAGGCAAGGACGTGGAAGGAAGCGGCCAAGGCCTGTCAGAGGTTATCATCCCAGTATTTGCCTGGAATTGAAAACGGAGAAGTACGGAATACCATATCAACGACCATATCACGTCCACTGAGTTCTCAGGTAGCTTGGCCCCATTGCTTTGCGCTGTGCGTTAGTGAGCGTAGCTACCGCTGTCGGCTTTTCGTTGCTGCGTTCGTAGTTTAGTTAAATAAATGCTTTATAGTCAGTAAGCTCATTAATATTCTCAATAACTAAAATGAACGGGGAAAAATATATATTTCATGGGACCTTTTAACCTAATTAGCGGCTTCGGTGGCCTAGTTGGAAGTACGCTGGAATGCTGTCTCCAAGATAGCGGGTTCAAACTCGGCCTAAGTCGTCGGATTTTTAAAGAGCGTTAAAATCCTTCAGTACGATTTCCTTCTGAGGGGAAGTAAAGCCGGCGGTCCCATGTCATAGATTTATGGCATGTAAAAGATCCTTCCACTGACTAAACTTGTGTGAAGCTAAATTTCTAGGTTAGATTTCGTTGGAACGCTCTATCTAAGATCCAACGTTCACCACTGGATATCAGTGACATCTGGTAGCGAAAGTTGATACTACTTGAAATTGAACGGAATTTGTAGCTCACCCTATGGGTGTCCGGTGAAGCAGCTACAGCCTCTGGCAAGCCGAAAATGTCCTCGGACACTTCTGGCACTAAAAGCTATGAAAATGAAAATCCACAACCTGCTTCCAGTCTCCGACCGGGTCAGGAATGGAATGAATGAAGCCCCCATCTAGCGGCGAGGATATGAACTGTGCCGGCTGCCGAGGCCTGACGCACTCCTCTGGGGCAATGATTAAATGAATGACAGATGAAATGAAATGATAGTTGAGAGTGTTGCTGGAATGAAATGTTGACAGGGAAAACCGGAGTACCCGGAGAAAAACCTGTCTGCCTCCGTTATGTCCAGCGCAGATCTCACATGGAGTGACCGGGATTTGAACCACGGACTCAGCGGTGAGAGGCAGGCGTGCTGCCGCCTAAGCCACGGAGGCTTCCACTAAAAGCTATATGATAAATAAATAAATAAATAAATAAATAAATAAATACATACAAAAATAACCTCATTGATATTACAACTTTTCAGTCGGTCAACAACATAATGTAATCCTAATTATTGGGACATGCGGAAAATATCGTGAAAAAGATAACACGAGATTTAAATATTTGTACAGCTATTTTGGAGTACAACAGAGGGAGAAAACTAAGGGATGACATGTTTGGCTCGACTAGCGAGTCCCTGTCTGTACAAGACAAAATAGCTCCACAAAACACTGCCAAGCCTGCAAAGATACCCACCAAGAGTCACTGCCCTCCACGAACGAACTAGCAAAACAAATCGTCAAAAACTTAGAAAGCGTGGTAAAATATTAAACTATTGAATATGCCAAATAGGAACTATTTATATACGATCCAAAGCCCTGCACGGATGCGGGTATCCGTGGATAAACCCGCGGATATCCGCAAAATATTTCGCCATGTGGATATAGTTCGCATAACTGTACGGATAGCGGATAAGCTGCGGATAATGTTTGGAGTAAATTTGCGGATAGTTTTTAGAATTCAATTCGAACTTGTTGAATACCATTATTAGGTCCCGGATTTTATGACATATTCTTTCCGTAATGTTCTTTCCATGAAAAATGTAAAATGATGATTTCGGCTAATGCCATTCAAATTGTGTTATTGAGCATAATTGGCACTCCGAAATTAAAAGGGTTGCAATTCTGGCTGTGTAACATTAATTTTAAACGTAGCATATTGCATACATAACCTGGGGAACGACTTTCTCCTAATGTCTAAATGTGTCGCTTACCACTACGACAAAAAGGGAGTGACACCCAGCGCCAGTGCTCGTGTTATATTTTTCACGACAGTTCTCAAGGGTTAAGATTGAGAGAGTTATTAGATGTTTAATTGATTTATTGAAGTCCATAGGGACAAATCAGGACAGAGAAGGCTGGATATGTTACAAAATGTCAATAAAGAAACTTTAAAATCTTTATGTTCATATCACTACGTACTGTAGAATTGTAAATTAATGTAGAAATGATGATGATGATGATAATATTGTTGTTTTAAGGGACCTAACATCTAGGTTATCGGCCCCTAATGGTTTGGGTGATCGTGAAGATGATAATGTTAACTATAACTAAAACTTACTACTAACTTATATACTAGGAGAAGAAATGGAAAACAAAAGGAGAATAAGGCAAATAAGGGACAGGAGGAAAAGAATTGCCCCCAACCCTCGAAGAATGCAGATTGAGGGACTTGGAAGGAAGGAGAGCCATGATAGGCAGATAGGAAATTGAAAGAGGATAGGGTCTTCCCCAGAGGTTATGGAAAAAAGGGGGGAAAACCGGACCCAGCTCAGGAATCCCTCGGGGTCACCAACTCCCGAACTCACCAACCGTGAGCCCCTGAGGGTGTATCAATATCCAGGGTGCACCAGAAGTTGTGGGGCTACATACACCCTGCCTCCTTGAGGGCCTTGAGCAGAAGGCAGGAGAGAACATGAAAAGAAAAAGAAGGCAGACCCCTGGCAGAAGGAGGGTATCAGGAAAGGTGAGACAAGGGCCAATTGAGGCGGGAAATGAAGAGACTCCCTAGGCCTCGGATACCCTAATACCGCCGGGGTCGGAAGAGAACAAGAGTTGATCAAGTGAGGTCGATAGGAAAGAAGACAGAGAGGAGCCCGGCACAAGTAATTGGAAGCAATGCCGGACTCAGCTGGGGCCCCGTGGTCGCCATCCCACGTCCCACTAGATGTGAGCCCATGGGAGGATTGTAGAAATGACCTACGAGTTCTATGCTGATATGTTGGTAAAAAGCTAGAACTGCAACATACAATAACAGTGTTTGTCTACAAATAATGTGTTGATATGGAGACTTATCTGAAATGTCTACAAGCTGCTCTGACAACCTGTTCTGATACAATGGCAATTTTCACGTGAAGTTGGATGGGAAAATGAAATATGAAGCGGAATTGACTTCGTATTATTGGATTTACTAAGGACACCTGTTAATACTACAGGGCGCCAGGAAATGTTCTCCGCAGTGACTGCCAGAGCCAGCATCAGCAGTTTAGTTGGCAGCACGGTGTCCTTGACCGGGTGAATCCCACACGTGTGGGCTGTAGGCTGTCAAAATCGTCAGTGTGTATTTCAATAAGCGAGCGTGTGTGTCATCAGTAGGGGGCGGATTTCTATGACAAGTCATATTTTTAGCCTATTTTCAATTTTGAAAAAATAGACTTATGAGATCACCTTTTGTCCGTGTGTGTGTGCGCGTGTGTGTGTGTGTGTGTGTGTGTGTGTGTGTGTGTGTCCCCTAATAAATTCTAAACGGCTGGAGCGATTTCAATGAAACTCAGTAAGATCTTAGCAACATTCTGGCCGACCTCGACCGTGCCCTTCAAATTTTATTGTGTCTCACCAATCCAACAAGGCGGCTGTGCGAAATATTTGACCAGCATTAAGTATCTCCGAAACTATTACAGATATCACGCTGAAATTTTGTACGGTGATAAAAGAAACGGCTAGAAGTTCACATATGAGACTTTCAAAAACTTGGTAACTACAAAAGCAACATGGCGGCCACGCGAAGTTGAGACTTTTAAATAGACTTTTCTCGCGATTTAACCATCCGAACGTAATGACACTTGGTACAGCAAATGTCTATACACATTGTAATAATCTGGGGACTAATTTAGTTCAATTGTTTACATAACCTCAAAATGGCGGCTGTGCGAAATATTTCAATGGCATTCAATATCTCCGAAACTATTTATGATATCACCCTGAAATTTTGTACGGTGATAATGTATGTATGTATGTATGTATGTATTCTTTATTGTCAGACAGATAGACTCCACTAGTGACAATATAATAATTAACAATAAAATTTACAATTATAAACAAAACAAAAACAGCAAACACGTACAAAAATAGCAATACACTAATCTATTATAAATCAGCAACCACAACCATACAGACACGCACTCTAACATCCTATCTCAAGCATTCATTCATGCAATCCCTTTGTACAAGAACATTACAATAATTATTACAGAAAAAAAAACTATCAACAGTAAACAGAAACAGGCAAAAACATAAAATAAAAGATAAGAAGACAAAGTTCAGAAACTAGGGAAAGTAATACACACATCAAAAAAAGTTTTGCATCACCTCGGTTCCAAGAGTTCCGGAACCGTTAAATACAAAGGGAATAGAGATCAACACAAACAACATTTCAGCTCGTTTTATTGCTCATGAGACCCACACATTGCATATTGTACCATCATACAGCTAGACTTTCAGCATTTGTGGTCCAGATTGCAGTACACACCACTACCTCTAATACCCAGTAGCACGTCCTCTTGCATTGATGCATGCCTGTATTCGCCGTGGTATACTATCCACAAGTTCATCAAGACACTGTTGGTCCAAATTGTCCCACTCCTCAACGACAATTCGGCGTAAATCTCTCAGAGTGGTTGGTGGGTCAAGACGTCCATAAACAGCCCTTTTCAACATATCCCAGGCATGTTCGATAGGGTTCATGTCTGGCGAACATGCTGGCCACTGTAGTCGAGCGATGTCGTTATCTTGAAGGAACGCATTCACAAGATGTGCACGATGAGGTCGAGAATTGTCGTCCATGAAGACAAATGCCTCTCCAATATTCTGCCGATATGGTTGCACTATGGGTCGGAGGATGTCATTCAGGTATCGTAAAGCCGTTTCGGAGCCTTCCATGACCACCAGTGGCGTACGTCGGCCCCACATAATGCCACCCCAAAACATCAGGGAACCACCACCTTGCTGCACTCGCTGGACAGTGTGTCTAAGACGTTCAGCCTGACCAGGGTGCCTCCAAACACGTCTCCGACGATTGTCTGGTTGAAGGCATATGCGACACTCATCGGTGAAGAGAACGTGATGCCAATTCCGTGGGGTCCATTCAGCATGTTGTTGGGCCCATCTGTACCGCGCTGCATGGTGTCGGGGTTGCAAAGCTGGACCTCGCCATGGACGTCGGGAGTGAAGTTGCGCATCATGCAGCCTATTGCGCACAGTTTGAGTTGAAACACGACGCCCTGTGGCTGAACGAAACGCATTATTCAACATGGTGGCATTGCTGTCAGGGTTCCTCCGAGCGGCAATCCGTAAGTAGCGGTCATCCACTACAGTAGTAGCCCTTGGGCGGCCTGAGCGAGGCCTGTCATCGACAGTTCCTGTATCTCTGTACCTCCTCCATGTCCGAACAACGTCGCTTTGGTTCACTCTGAGACGCCTGGAAACTTCCCTTGTTGAGAGCCCTTCTTGACACAAAGTAACAATGCGGACGCGATCGAACTGCGGTATTGACCTTCTAGGCATGGTAGAACTACAGACAACATGAGCAGCGTACCTTCGTCCTGGTGGAATGACTGGAACTGATCGGCTGTCGTACCCCCTCCGTCTAATAGGCCCTGCTCATGCATGGTTGTTTACATCTTTGAGCAGTTTTAGTGACATCTATGAACAGTCAAAGGGACTGTATCTTGGATACAATATACACAGTCAACGTCTATATGCCGGAGATCTGGGAACCGAGGTGATGCAAAACTTTTTTTGATGTGTGTACAAGAGCGACATTCAAGGATCTAGATAACAGCAAACAAAAAATACATTACTTCATTCACTCGTACATTCAATCAAAAAATCAATCAACCATTCATTCGACCACATGTTCAATCAATCAACGCAAATAGAAATTAACCCAATATGCAATACACTATTTTACAGCCCACTTGAGATATCTCTCATAACAGTTAATAGAGAGTCGAAGTGAATATCAGTAGCACTTCTACTCTCCATCAAGCTGTATGTTGACTGCAACCGGATCAGACATGAATTTTTGTGCACATTAATTCTCGATCTGACCCCATCGAACGTGTGCTTCCGTCTGGTGGTTCTCTGAGGGACGTGAAAACCCAAGTTAGCTAGCAACTGATTAGAGTCAATTCTGCCATTTACCAGCTTCCAAAGGAATCTCACGTCACCCACTGTGCGCCGACTGCTAAGTGGAGGAAGACCGTACACGTTGCAATAACTCTCATACTCAGCTCTATGGTACGGTCGTCCACCCCTGTAACAGAGCCATTTAATAAATCTCTTTTGCACACGTTCGATGGCGTCAATTTTATTACTGTGAAAGGGATTCCAGATCACACTACAGTATTCTAATTTAGGCCGAATGAGTGACTTAAATAATTTGGATAGAGTTATGTCCGAAAAATAATTTAAACAATTTCTTTTTAAAAATCCCAGGATCCGGAAACTTTCACGACATATTTTTGAAATATGTTCATCGAACGAGAAATTATTAGTGATTGTCACCCCTAGATCCTTAATGGTTGACACTCTACGTAGCGTTTCATTTTTAATACAGTAATTAAACCTGGGTAGGAGGTTACGTTTCAATGAAACTGACAACACTTTACACTTTTCAGTATTCAGTTTCAGTTTCCATGTTTCACACCATTCACTGAGTTGGTGTAGGTCTTGTTGCAACAACTCACAGTCATTTATAGTACTGATGGGCATATACAGTTTAAGATCATCAGCGTACATCAGGCACCTAGAATTATGTATTATACGAGGGATATCATTTACAAAAAGTATAAAAAGCAGAGGGCCCAATACAGAACCCTGAGGGACACCGGAAGTAACGTTAACAGATTTAGACTTATTATTATTAATTACAACTGATTGGGTTCTATTTGAGAGGTAGCTTTTGAAGAAACGTAAAAGATTACCAGTTATACCAAAGTTTGAAAGTTTAAGAAGCAGTAGGTTGTGATGAACGCTGTCGAAAGCCCTAGAGAAGTCAGTATAGATAACATCAGCACTACCACGGTTATTCATAAAGGTGGATACATCATGAGTGAAGACTGCTAGGTATGTAGCAGTGGATCGCCTAGGAAGAAAGCCGTGCTGAAGTTCAGTGATGAATGGTGACACGTGAGCGTACACTTCGTCTCGAACAATTGATTCAAAGACTCGCGCGAAAATAGACATTAGTGTTACTGGCCTGTAATTTACTACCTTCTGCCTGGAGCCTTTCTTTAACACTGGGGTGATATGAACTGATTTCCAGTAATCCGGAAACACTCCTTCACTGATGGCTTGGTTGAATAGGATGTAAAGTGGACGAGATAGCTGGTGGCATAAAGATTTAATTATTTCTATAGGAATGGCATCAGGACCGGGAGACTTGCCAGAGGATAGATTATGTAATTTATTCTTGATGCAGTCTTCGGAAATATGGAAGTACGAAGTGCTGTCATTACTGGAGGGTGGCAGATCAGGTAATGGTGGCGGTATAGAATTTACAGGAAGGAATAAGGTTTCGAAATAATCAGAAAACAGCTCACAGGCAGAGTTTGCATCAGTACTGGTACGTCCGTCATACTCGAGCGAGACTGGTAATCTGGTGTTCCTAGATCTCTGCTTAATGAAGGACCATAGTCTGTTCGGATTAGTTTTAACACTGGAGTCTATGTCTTCCAGGTAGGCGTCATACTTTCGGCGTTGAATTTCTTTGAATTCGAGTCTCCTGACCACAAATTCAATTCTATGGCATTCCAAAGAAGAGCGTTTCCATTGACGATGAGCCCTATTTTTCGAATGTAGCGCGCTGATTACATCTGCATCAAACCAAGGTGGATAACGGTAGGGATTAACCTTCACACGAGGAACTGCTTCTCGAACTGCGGACATCAAGAGATCATAAAATATCTCACAATTCTCATTAATGTCGTTCCTGATGTCAAGGAGGGACCATGGGCAATAATCCAGTAGAAGTTTCAGGTGGTTCATGTCTGCTTTCTTCCAATTAAAAATTTCCCTGCGAGGTAGTTTTTGAAATAAACTAGCGTCGTGAAAATCAATGTTCCATATTAGAGCACTATGGTCAGATGGAATCCACCCCGGTTTTTCTAACTCTACAGATTGAGAGATTTTAGGAATATTAGTAAACAGAAGATCAAGGTAGTTTTGTCCGCGCGTGAGATGTGGATTCAATTGATGCAGAGAGAATTCCTCAATTATCTCGCAGAAGATCGAGTTCACTGCACTTTCAGTTAGTTTTAAAGGTATGAGAGAAGGCCCTTCCTGCTGTCCCCATGAGATGTCCGGCATGTTGAAATCCCCACACAATATAACTGTATCCTTGTCCTTCAACTGGGCGTGCACCCTGCTGAGAGAGGTATGTAGCTCCTCCAACTGGTTTAAAGAGGCAGGCGGGGGTAGGTACACACAGCCCACGAACACACTAGACCTTCCTTGGATTTCCAACCAAATAATTTCGCATTCACTTTCAAAGTCCGCTCTTCTCCTAGCACGCAACTGAGACTGCGTAGCAATGACAACACCACCCCCACGCCCAGGCCTGTCTCTTCTGAATATGTCATGAGTCCTAGAAAAGGCGAGTTCTGAGTCAAGAAAACTGTCAAAAAGCCAAGACTCATTTAAGGCTATTATTGACATATTATTAAAATCACTGCTGCTCAAATCTACTTTGTCCAGCTTGTTGGCCACGCTCTGAGTGTTCTGAAAGTATATGGTCATAGAACTGTTCGAACCCGGACCAGGATTAATTTCTACATCACCTGACAGTAGAAGAAGCATGAAGACTGTGGTCACCGTTGATGTTGATGTGACCGTACCTCTCCTAGTGAAAGGGCTGGCTCCTTTTAGCAGCATGGCAGGCGACAATCCAGCAGCAGAGAAACAACAAAAATTAAAACTCCGATTGGAGCACTTCCAGTTTACTGAAGCTTCATAATTCTTTTCACGAATCATGGACACCCTCACATCACTACCACTCACAAAAAAAGAACTAGTTACGTGAAAGAATAACATGAGAAAACAGCACAAAACAGGAGACCGAAACACACGCACTTCACTCACCGACGCCATCTTGAAGGGACTGCTACAAGTTTATCAATGTAATTTTCAAAAACCTGTAAAGTACAAATCGAACATGGCGGCCAAGCGAACTTGAAATACTTTAATATACTTTTCTCGTGATTTAAGCGTCTGAACGCAGTGAAATGTGGTACGGTAGATGATTATTCATATTGTAATGCACTGGCATCTAATTTAGTTCAATTGTTTACATAACCTCAATATGGCGGCTCTGCCAAATTTTAAAATATTTTTTTGTTTCTTGTGTCGTAATCATGCGATCGAGTGAAAGTTTGAAAAATGAAGCTACGCAATAATTTTCCTTTAATGGTACATGACTCTATGGCCTATACATATAACAATCCAAAATGGAGAGCATCTGAAATATGTTGACGGTTGTCAATATGTACGAATCATTTACAGCAATCAAACTGAATTTTTTAATGTTCATAGAGGCTATGAACTTAAGTTCGCCTATATGACTTTCAGTCTTCTGGTGAGCAAAAATCCAACATGGTGGCGACGGGAAGTTTAAAAATTTAAATGGACGTTTCTCGTGATTTTACCATCTGAGTTCTGTGAAACACTGCACGTTAAATGCTTATACAATTGTTAATCCACTGGCATCTAATTTATTTCAATTGTTTTCATAACCACAAGATGGCAGCTGTGCGAAATTTTAAAATCTCATTTTTACTTCTTGTGTCCTAATCATGCGATTGACGTCTGAATACCACACGTACACAATAATCTTCATGTAATAGTACATAAATAAAAATCCAACCTGGCGGCCATCAGAAATATTTAGAAGGTTCTCGATATCACAACAATCAAACAGAAATTTTGTACGTTGATAGAGGCAATTAACATGACTAGGATATATGAAAATAGGCTGTATAGTTCTTCACGGAACTACTTGTTTCCCTTAACATTATATCTTATAGTCTTGTATTTTCAACACGTTTCAAGCATGATAATCATAATTAAACAGGTTTTATTGGGCATATAAATGCATATTTAGGCTTTCTTAAGTTTTATGGCAAATTTAGATCAAAATATGATTATAAACGTCATATTTTGGTAATTTTCATTTCAAATTTGTTTTATAAAATTCAGAATAAGCTCTAGAAATTATTGTTCATGATAGACTGGAATATACTACTGAAGAACCATTCTAAAGTAGTGTATGGAATGTTTCTAGCAGGTAGGAGCTATTGTCTGCTAGCTGGGTCAATCTGGAAACCGGGCTATTGTTTACACGGAAGCAGAGGAAATTCCGCAGTTATTTGTCATTGTTCTTATCTCTCTCCTTCGCCCTATCTCTTCCACCTTCAACACACTGAATGACCTTGGTCACGCATTAGGGACCTTCAGTCATTCAGTTTCTTTCAATATGCCTGAAACGATAGTCTCAATTTGTGGGAAGTTACGAAGCTTTGATCACGAGTTCGGTGAAAACATATTCAGTACGGATGGAGTGATGTTATTCTGTAAATTGTGAGAGGTAAAAGTTACTGCCGAAAAATGCATCTCTGTGCTACAACACTGTAATACTGAAAAACCTAAGAATTGTGTAACTAGATATTCTGCACTCGAAAATAGGCAACGTCTGCTATTCGAAACCCCGACAACAAGTTCACAGTGTTCACAATTTTCACAAGATCTCTGCTAGATGATGGTTTCGTCTAATATTCCTTTAAAGAAACTTAACAGCCGAAGCTTCAGACAGTTTCTTGAAAAATATACAATGCATCCTGTTCCCAACGAATCTACTCTCAGGAAGGACTATCTGACCCCTTGTTATGAAGAGATGTTGGCGTGGGAGACAGTAAGATAGGGCTTTCAATAGATGAGACCACAGATGTGGCTGGAAGATAAGTAGCAAATGTGATCGTTGGCACGCTGAAGGAAGACCGGCCTGGAGATACGTTCCTCCTGACATGTGAAGTGCTAGAGAAGGTAAACCATTCCACCATTGCAGTTCTCTTCGACAATTCAATGAATCTGTTGTGGCCAAAAGGGGCAAAGAGAGAGCACATTTCTCTATTTGTAACTGACGCTGCTCCGTATATGGTGAAGGCAGCCAAGGGACTTAAAATGCTACACCCGAAAATGATACATGTGACATGTCTTGCACATGCCTTGCATAGGGCAGCTGAAGAAGTTAGAAGTAGCTACCCTGAAGTTGATAAATTAATATCGAACGGTAAAAAAGTGTTTGTCAAAGCTTCACTTCGCGTTCAGAAATTTCAAGGAGAAGCACCTTCACTATCCCTACCTCCCCAGCCAGTTAGAACGCGATGGGGGACTTGGCTTGATGTCGCAGGGTACTATTGCAACAACTTAGATGTCGTGGAGAAGATCGTGAAGTCCTGCAGATTCGTCCTCCATGAAAATCACTCAAGATTTATTTTCAAGCACAACATTAAAAACGGGCCTGGCTTACATAAAGTCCAATTTTAATTCTTTATCTGGAGCAATCACGCAACTGGAAGTTTCAGGTGCAGAACTAAGCGATGCACTGGATGTTGTAAAGTGCATTGAACAGGAATTAAAACATGCGAAAGGAATAATAGCATCCAGGGTGTGAAGAAAATTAGAAAATTTACTGAAAAAAAATAGCGGACTTGTGTACCTGCGTGGAATAAGTGACATCCTTTGTGGAAACCTTTCATCTGCAGATTTCCAGGAATTTTCTTCAAGTGATTTAACTCTATTCAAGTACGCTCCCGTTACATCGTGTGATGTCGAAATAAGTTTTTCTCGCTACAAGACGATCCTCAGCGACACCAGGGGAGGATTCTCATTCAACAATCTTAAGATGCATGTGGCCATAATTGCAACAATCAGAATAATGGAAACTAGATCAGGTATGAAAGTTTCATTCAAATAACATATGTTTTGTGTATAAATTATAACTGATTGAACATTGAACAGTGAAAGTAACTGTAGTTTTTATGTCTTCCACAGAGTCCGTCCTTGCCTAGGAGTATGCAGTGTAACCTTAACGAGTTCATGAAATATTCATTATTTTAGTTGATTTTGGGTTAAAGATTTCGAAGAATTAAAACTTTTTAACTCTTAATTAATTGCAGCCTGTAGCAATCGTAATAACAGTGCTTCTATGTAACGTAGATGCTATTCATTAAGTCATATTTTGAATTTTATAGGTCATATTTTTATGTTTTAGGTCATAAATGCATACATATTTCATACATTTTTAGGTCATAGAAATCCGCCCCCTAGTCATCAGCACTTCCAGCATCAGTTATGAATGGCTGTGGTGAGTACCAAGTTTATTGTTTGTTTTGATACAAGCGACAGGCGTGCTGCCAACGTAACTACAGATGCTAGCTCTCCCAATAGCCCGTAGTCACTGCGGAGAACATTTCCTGCCGCCCTGTATATTGTTATAAACTGTATTGTTGTAACATGTTCGTAACCCTTTAATGGGATCTTCATCAGCATGTGTCGCTTTGCTCTAAGTTGCTAAAATTTACAGTTCTAATTAAGAATGGACATCCTTACAAGAGCATTAATGAAAGTTGGTTGGTTGGTTGATTGGTTGGTTGGTTGGTTGGTTCTTAAGTTTAGGGGATGCGACAACGCGGACATGTAGCCCCGTGTACTTTGGGTGTGTGTAGAATCTGTATGATAACCGGTGTTAATTGTGATGACTGTATTAGTGGTGTGATCTGTTAGGTAGATTTCATTAGAAAGCTAACTATTGCAATGGGTCCCATGTTTCGACTTCCGGAAAATTTCGACATATCTTCGCGTTTCACATCCCCCAGACCCCAAAACCACCGTCAGTTCAAAAGTTTATATATAATTTATGTATATATATATATATATATATATATGTATATATATATATGTATATCAGTTTCTTGTGGACACGATAACTGCCGTAATTTTGCACCAATTACTTCGAATTTTTTACCGAAGATGTATACCTATAAAATCTCGGTCGAGTTCGTTACTGGGCTAAATCGGTCGAAGGGGGTGAAAATGGGGGGCTTTTTTCGAAAAAGTGAAATTTCGCTATAACTCTCTTAATACGTGCAATATCGAATCCATTCAAAGTTCATAATATGTGTCGGATAAGTGCCAAAAATTTATGTCAAATAAGATTTTTGATAGCACCAACCATTGACCAAAGGGGTGGAAAAAAGTGGGTTTTTCGGGAAACATTAATCATATCTCTCTTAATAGGCACAATATCAAAACCGTACAACATGGACAATATTCCCCTAATAATTACCTAAAACTTTTGTCTGAAAGAATTTTTGATATGACCCACCATTACGCCAAGGGACGAGAAAAATGATTTCGGAATTATAAGAAAATGCCAAGAGCTATCAGTGGTTGCCATGGCAACACTACTAAATTGATGAGGCATGGACCATCAGACGTTGCCATGACAACGCACTTGCACGAGATCAGATTCAGTATTTCCATCTGATTAAGTGGTTGGTTGGTTGGTTCTTAAGTTTAGGGGCTGCGACAACGCGGTCATGTAGCCCCGTGTACTTTGGGTGTGTGTAGAATCTGTCTGATAACCGGTGTTAATTGTGATGACTGTATTAGTGTGTGTTATCTGTTTGTTAATTTAAGTACTGCAACTAACAATTTTTCAGATCGTTCCTACTTTTGCCGCCAAGCGCCACTGTCAACGACTACGAGGCCAAGTTCAGAACTGAGCTACTAGACGCCGCCGCAGTCGGCTCTTGGCAACGAACATAGAAACCTAAGAGCGTTGTATACATTCTTAACCTATCCAATTTAGCTTCACACAGGTGAAATTAGTGGAAGGATCTTTAACATGCCATAAATCTATGACATGGGACCGCCGGCTTTACTTCCCCTCCGAAGGAAGGCATACTGAGGGATATTTAACGCTCTTAAAAAATCCGACGGCTTCGGCCGGGTTTGAACCCGGTATCTTGGGCATAGAAGCTCAGCATGTTACCGACTACGCCACCAAAGCCGCCTGATAAAGTGGGAAGCGGCTTCGGTGACGTAACTGGTAGCATGCTGAATGTCTATGCCCAATGTCGCGGTTTCAAAGCCGGCCGAAGTCGTCGGATTTTCTAAGAGCACTAGAATCCCTCAGTATGCTTTCCTTTGGAGGGGAAGTTCCAACGTTCGTTGCGAGTTGAAGGTTGGGGTGGCATCTAGTAGCCAAGTTCACAGCTAGGTGTCGTTGACGGTTGTACCTGGTAGCAACATTAGGAACTACTGCTTGAAATTGACCGTCTGCAGTACTTACATGAATTAAGACTAATACAGCCATTACAATTCACACCGTGTATCAGACAGATTCTACACTCACCCAAAGTACACGGGGTTAGATGACCGCGTTGTCGCAGCCCCTAAACTGAGGAACCAACCAGAGGTAGATTTCGTTAGAAAGCTAACTATTGCAATGGGTACCATGTTTCGACTTCCGGAAAATTTCGACATATCTTCGCGTTTCACATCCCCAGGCCCCAAAACCACCGTCAGTTCAAAAGTTATATATAATTTATGTATGTATATGTATATCAGTTTATTGTGGACACGATAACTGCCGTAATTTTGTACCAATCACTTTGAATTTTTTACCGAATACGTATACCTATAAAATCTCGGTCGAGTTCGTTACTGGGCTAAATCGGTCGTTGGGGGGTGAAAATGGGGGGCTTTTTTTTCGAAAAAGTGAAATATTGCTATAACTCTCTTAATATGTGAAATATCGAATCCGTTCAACATTCATACTATGTGTCGGATAAAGCCCAAAAATGTATGTTTGAAGAGTTTTTTTTATAGCACCAACCATTGACCAAAGGGGTGGGAAAAAGTGGGTTTTTCGGGAAACATTAATCATATCTCTCTTAATAGGCACAATATCAAAACCGTACAAAATGGACAATATTCCCATAATAATTACCTAAAACTTTTGTCTGAAAGAATTTTTGATATAACCCACCATTATGCCAAGGGATGAGAAAAATAATTTCGGAATTATAAGAAAATGCCAAGACCTATCAGTGGTTGCCATGGCAACACTACTAAATTGATGAGGGATGAGCCATCAGACGTTGCCAAGATAACACACTTGCACGAGATCAGATTCAGATTTCCATCTAAGTGTGAAGCGGCTTCGGTGACGTAACTGGTAGCATGCTGAATGTTTATGCCCAAGGTCGCGAGTTCAAAGCCGGCCGAAGTCGTCGGATTTTCTAAGAGCGCCAAAAATCCCTCAGTATGCTTTCCTTTGGAGGGGAAGTTCCAACGTTCGTTGCGAGTTGCTGGTTGCGGTGGCATCTAGTAGCCAAGTTCACAGCTAGGTGTCGTTGACGGTAGTACCTGGTAGCAACATTAGTAACTACTGCTTGAAATTGACCGTCTGCAGTCCTTACCTGAATTACAGACTAATACAGCCATCCCAAAGTACACGGGGTTACATGACCGCGTTGTCGCAGCCCCTAAACTGAGGAACCAACCAAAATCTCTGCGGTAGATATAATTTTGCGTGAAGAAGTAACAGACCGTTACATAGTTGCACATCAGTGTCGAAACCTAGCATAAGGACAGTGTGACCACAAGTATAAAAATGGACCCCAAATGACAAGAAGGTTACCGTTCCCATAAGACAATAAAATGTTTAAAATAAGCATAAAATGACGAAAAACAAAGTTAATTAAGCTCCAATTATAAAATACCTTCTCGCATTAAATGAGGTCTGATCCTTCTACGAAAATCTGCATATTCTGCCTATTTTCGCCTATCCCCAAGTTTGTCCGGTGAAATCTACCTCCGCCTTCCGGCGTGCCGAGAGGACTTTTTTTAAAATTTAAGTTCTGCAACTTAGAATTTTTCAAATAGTTGCTACTTTTGCCGCCAAGCGCCACCGTCAACGACTATTAGGCCAAGTTCAGAACTTAGCTACTAGACGCCACCACAGTCGGCTCTTGGCAACGAACGTAGAAACCCAAGAACGTTGTTTACATTCATAACCTATCCAATTTAGCTTCACACAGGTGCAATTAGTGGAAGGTTCTTTAACATGCCATAAATCTATGACACGGGACCGCCGGCTTTACTTCCCCTCCGAAGGAAGGCTTACTGAGGGATTTTAACGCTCTTAAAAATCCGACGGCTTCGGCCGGGTTTGAACTCACTATCTTGGGCATTTTAATGAAAGTAGTTATTCATGCATTAAGCTCAAAGAAGGCAATTTGTACCAACATATTATCTGATATGTACTGTACTAAATGTATTATTATTATTATTATTATTCAAATATCATATCTTGAATTTCCATGTAATATCAATAGGAATATCAGGTCGTTAAGTGGCTTTGATTTAAAGTCAATCGAATCTGTTAATTATAAAGCCTGAAGAATAAGTTATCAATTTAATATTGTTTGAGTGCCACTTATTGTTAGCTTCCATTTTGATAAATCTCGTGTTGTAATTACCTATAACTCAAGATGGACTTGTTGATTGTTATAAAAGTAAATAACTATCTATAGTAGCATTAGATATTGAAAGCTTATTCCATTGCAATGCCGGTGTGCCTATGGCGACACCCCGTGGCGAGTTGATGGAGTGTGCAGTTTTACTGCCTGCTTGTGTATTCTCTGACTGATGGTCAGAAGCTTGTAATCATTGTGTAGTTGAGCATTAGGTACATACCACGGGGTTCCAAATATCGTGCGCAATGCTCAGTTCTGAACAGCCTGCAGTTTATTGAAGAGGTGAGGGCTACATATCCCTATGAAGGAAAGGTATATTCCATTACTGGACGCACAACCGTGCTGTATGTAAGGAGTTTACTAAAATTATCTAGAGAGCTCGGGGACCTGTGTAGAAGTCAGAGTTGCTCTTGAATCACTTTCGCTTACTCAGCGTGCAGAGTAACTTCCTGGGCGAATGTAAGGCCAGGATGAAGCGTGTCTCTCAGGTACAGAGTATTAATAATAATAATAATAATAATAACTATAAGAAGAAGAACGATAAGAAGAACTTTGAGAATCAGAAAGCCGGTAGAAGAACTAGATCCAGACACAAGTGAAATTGCTCGTTAAAATGCATTCCTTAGTGGGTGAATTAAAATATAAAATTTTTATAATAATAATAATAATAATAATAATAATAATAATAAATAAACGTCCCGTTTTTAGCCTACTTTCAATTTTTGCAAAAAATGAAAATAGACATGAGATCTACACAGGGCCAAAAATTGTGTGTCTATCTGTGTGTGTGTGTCTACTCTGAATGTCTGTCCCCCCTAATCAATTAAAACACGGTGAAACTGAATTGAACAAAATTTGGTACAGGGGTAGAACTAGCAAAGGGCACATCAGTGCCATGTTTTATATTACCGCCTTCTAGACGGAAACGTAATGGTGACCACCCAAATGTTAAAAGCTTGAATCAAATTGCGACCAACCTAATAATCTGATCCCTACCAAATTTTAAAACAACATACCTTTACGTGGGAAGCATACAAGATCATCAGCCCAACAGTTTGCAGATGGCGGCCATGTATGTGTGCATCAATGCAAAAACGGTGAAACCGAATTGAACGAAATATGGTACGGAGGTAGCACTAGCAAAGAGCACCTCAGTGTCATGTTTTATATCGCAGCCATTTTGACGGAAACGTAATGGCGGCCACCCAAATGTTCAAAGCTTAAATCAAATTACGACCAACCTAATCATCTGATCTCTACCAAATTTTGCAACATTATACTTTTATGTATAAAGAATCTGTTGACCAAACTACAAGGGAATCAGTCTAATAATTTGCGGATGGCGGCCATGTATGTGTGCAAATCGAATCCCCCTATCTTTTTAAACACGGTGAAACCGAATTGAACGAAATTTGGTACAGAGGTCGCACTTGCAAAGGGCACCTCAGTGTAATGTATTATATCGCCGCCATCTTAATTGAAACGGAATGGCGGCCACCCGAAATTACGACCTACCTAATCATTTGATCTCTACCGAATTTTGCAATAACATACATTTTTGTGGGAAGCATCTTTTGACTGAACTACAAGGTCATCAGCCCTATAGTTTGCAGATAGCGGCCATGTATGTGTGCAAATCGATTCACCATATCAATTCAAACACGGTGAAACCAAATTGAATGAAATTTTTTACAGAGGTAGCACTAGCAAAGGGCTCCTCATATTCATGTGTAATATCCTTATAGCACGTTGTATTTCAACAAGCTACTACAACCAACATTCAATTATACTCCTTGAAAAGGACAAAGGGTTATAACAATACCCTTGCATTTATGAGAAAGTAGGCTGTATGTTCTTTACTGAACATCTTGTTTGATCATGTAGCCAAATTGTCCAAAACACATTACACATATTGCACTGAATGACGGACCTTATCAACCCAATACTGTGAGCTCAATCCCTGTTCAGTCTGATGTCATTGTAAGGAGACTAGTATCATTAGCCTCTTGCAAAGGGGCGCATGTCCAGGTGATATCAGTACAACACCATCTACAGTGCTCCAAAGTGTGCCAATGTGACCAATTTTTGTACTTCATCTTATTGATCATGCTAGAAATGATTTTGAAATGTTATATTAACACAATTCTCTCTTCTTTTCAGGTACGTGTTAGCATCAAACTCCCAGCCACAGATATTCATTCTTAATGTATGGTGAGTTCTAATATTATATTAATTTACTGCACACTCTAGACAAACCAGTTGATTGCGTAGGGATTCTTTCTCACAGCCTTGGACTCATCAGGTGAGAACAATACCACTGCATCATTCAGCCAGCCGGTTTAACAGGAACTAGGAGTTCGACATAAATGGTTGTAACATCCCGGCATTTGCCTAGAATTGAAACTGAGAAAAACTATTTCAAAGACGGCCTATAGTGGAGTTAGGAATTAATCAACAGAGTGTTGTTTGTTATTCTCCATCCACCTTAACGCATGTAACTACAATGCCCGGTTTGAAAGGGACGTTTATTATTATTATTATTATTATTATTATTATTATTATTATTATTATTATTATTGGTCTGATTCGCTGAGGATAGAGAAGTATTGGAAACGCCTGGATGCAATTCAAAGGAGAGGAGCTCTGAGTGTGGCGTGTGCTTACCGTACAGTTGCGGAACCTGCAGTTCTGGTTGTATCAGGTGTTGCGCCAATTGACTTCCTCGCGCAAGAACGTAAAGACGTATACTTCTGATGAGTAGAACTGGGCAAGGCTCATACCCGGAAGGATGCCGTGGCACGCAAGATGGAACTTTGGCAGCAGAGGTGGAATGACCATCTAAGAGGAAGATGGACAGCTCGGCTAATACCGAGGCTGATTGAGTGGACAAGTAGAAAACATGGGGAAACAAATTACTTTCTGAGTCAAATGTTGACAGGTCATGGATACTTTCGGTGTTACCAAAGTGGCCAAAGTAAGGAGTCCAGTATGTATTTACTGCGAGAACAAACGAGATTACGTATATCATACGTTCTTCGTCTGCACTCGTTGTGCAGCGGAAAAAAGGACTTGAAGCTGAGGTTGGTCAAATAACGCCGGACAATATAGTTGGAATATGCTGAGGAACGAGCTCAGCTGGGATACGGTCGCTTTCTTCGTTGAAGTGGTCCTTCGTCAGAAGAAGTCGGATTGGGACTTGCACGATTTATTTGATAAAGTCTGCGATCCGTGGACTGAGTATGAATTGAGAAGTAAGCAGGTGCTTGTGAAGCATCCTGAAGTAATACGAAAGTGGTCGCGGGATAGGTTTTGTCAAGAGGATAGGGTGTGGTATTTAGTGGGTAAGAATCGCACACACTTGAGGAGCGCGGACCCTTCTCAAAGTCTTATGTAAGATTTTCCACTTTCCTCGTAAAAAAAAGAAGAAAGCAATTATTAGTATTTTTTAGACTATTTTCAATTTTGAAAAAATAGGCTTGAGATCACCTTTTGTCCGTGTGTGTGTGTGCGTGTGTGTGTGTGTGTGAGGTGTGTGTGTGTGTCCCCTAATAAATTCTAATCGGCTGGAGCGATTTCAATGAAACTCGGTAAGTTCATAGCACTATTCCTGGCGACCCCGACCGTGCCCTTCAAATTTTGTTACGTCTCATCAATCCAACATGGCGGCTGTGCGAAATATTACACCAGCATTCAATATCTCCGAAACTATTACCGATATCACCCTGAAATTTTTACGGTGATAAAGGGAACTGCTAGAAGTTCATCTATAATATTTTCAAAAACCGGTTAACTACAAATCGAACATGGCGGCCAAGCGAATTTGAAACTTTAAATAGACCATTCTCGTGATTTAATGTTCCAAACGCAATGAAATCTGGTACAGGAAATCTTTATACACATTGTAATGCACTTGTATCTAATTTAGTTCAATTGTTTACATAACCTCAAGATGGCGGCTATGCGAATTTTAAAATTAAGTTTTTATTTCTTGTGTCGTAATCATGCGATCGAAGTGAAAGTTTGAATAATGCACCTACGCAATAATTTTCTTTTAATGCTACATGACTCTATGGCCTATACATTTAACAATCCAACATGGCGACCATCCGAAATATTTAGACGGCTCTGAATATCTACGATTCTATTATAGCAATCAAACTGAATATTTTTATGATCATAGTGGCTATGAACATAAGTTCACCTATAACATTTTCAATAACCTGGTGATCACAAATCCAACATGGCGGCGACGCGAATTATAAATATTCACATGGAAGTTTCTCGCAATTTAACCATCCGAGTGCAGTGAAACTTGGTACAGTAAATCCTTATACGAATGTTAATCCACTGGCATTCATTTTTTTTCAATTGTTTCCATAACCACAAGATGGCAGCTGTGCGAAATTTTAAAATCTTGTTTTTACTTCTTGTGTCCTAATCATGCGATTGAAGTTTGATGCTACACGTACACAATAACCTTCATGTAACAGTACATAACTCTAGGACCTACATATATAAAGTCCAACATGGCGACCATCCGCAATATTCAGTCGGTTCTCAATATCTACGAATCTATTACAGCAATCAAACTGAAATTTTGTTTGTTGATAGTGGGAATTGACATAAGTAGGATATATGAAAATAGGCTTTATAGTTATTCACGGAACTACTTGTTATTTAATGGGCCAGAACAGGGAGGTCATATTATTATTGTTATTATCATATGTAAAATTAACATAAAAAAGCAAAAGCATAACCGTCGGACTCCTTGCGATGATAGCACTGGATCTCAAGATGTTCAGAGCAAGTCACTGAAGAGACAAAACGTTTTGTACTCTAGTCTACGCACCGAGAATGGCAGTATTTTGTATGAATTGCATGTGGTGGAACTTCAAGCCGAGTTCCTGCTTTGCATTTTCCCAGTCCTTTGTAACTAAACCATTCGCAAAGACAACTGGGATGACGGTATCTTCTTATAAGCTGTATAGTCCTGTGTGACTGAGCTCAGTTGCAAGTGACTGGTATTTGCGCCTTTTCTCTGCCAATGTTTCCTAATGGTTTTGATAGTGGAACAGCAACATCGCCGATCGTATCCTGTGTGTTTGCTTATCGAATATCACCAGTCTGGCTTGTTTGTTTCTACAAAACGGTAAGTTATTGTAATTGGTTCCCATACGAGCGTGGCTTTGCCTTTACTCAGAACCTGATCAGGTCTGTATTTATAATACACTGAAGAAAATGGAACTTGCAACACCCAGAAGGAGTGGTGCTGCATTGCTGCAATTGAACATGCAGGACGAGTGTTCGGTTTTGATTCGATGATTACACTTTCAGGTCCCTCTGACCGCAAGTTTGGACAACAATCAATACAGGATGTGTCCACCACGAGCTGCAATACATTGATGAATTTGTCGAGGCATGGAGTCAATAAGGCCCTGGATCGCTTTCTGAGGAATTTTGGCCCATGCTTGCTGCACTGCACGGGTCAGTTGTTCCAGAGTTGTGGATGGCTGACGACGGTTGACCAGTTGTCGACCCATCATGTCCCACACATGCTCAATAGGACTGAGGTCCGGGGATCTGGCGGGATATTCTAAGGTTGTGATGTCGTGGAGAGCTTCTCTGGAAATGCGTGCAGTGTGAACCCGGGCATTGTCCTGCTGAAACATCCCATTAGCAATGTTCGCCATCATAGGGACAACCACTGGATTGAGTACCTTATCAACGTACTGTCGAGAAGTCATAGTGCCCTCAACAAGAACTAATTGTGATTTCACATTAAAGCCAAGAGCTCCCCAGACCATAATGCTTGGTGTTGGCCCTGTGTGCCTCTCCCCGGTACGTCGGAGCACACGATTCCGGCGATCACTGCGGGCAAGACAGAAGCGCGATTCATCTCTAAAGACGACCCTATGTCATTCGTCGACCCTCGTCGATCGTTCTCGACACCAGGCCAGCCTTACACGTCGCTGTTGTGGGGTCAATGGAACACATTCTGCAGGGACACGGGATCGTAAGCCAGCTGCACGCTAGCGATTACCAACTGTTTGTTGTGTAACGTGGGGTGTCACAGCTGCTAGAATTTGCGCTGCTGTTACATGCGGTTCCATCCAGGCCGTCCGAATGATGTGGCGATCCTCTCTCACAGTTGTCTGTCGCGCTGGGCCTGTGCCAGGTCTACGAGTGTGGGTATCTTCATTTGACCTCTGCTTCCATACACGTTGTACCCTAGATGCCTGTCGGTCAACACGTGCAGCGACAGTCCTTAGCGATAATCCAGCCTCACACAGCCCAATTATCCGAGCCCTCACAAAAGGCGACAGATGTTGACAGCGTGCTCTTCTCTGTCGTCGAGGCATGTGTGACGGGGAACACTTTACTGCACAGACTGCAAGTCAACTACGCTACACCAGAGTCCGTATACTGGAGTTGATTCCTCCGCGACCAATCACGTGGGGGACCTGTAGCAACAATCCAATGGGTCTGAAACTTTGATCGTTTACATACCTACATGGCATCGTTCCATATCTTGAAAATCAACACAAACGACCAATGCCTTCATGGTGTTGCAATTTCCATTTTCTTCAGTGTTTGTGACTTCCTTCTCAACAAAACCGTATCACCACGCAAAAGCTTGATGGACTAATTTTGCTATGTCTTCTTGTCGCTCCAAGTATTCTTCTGGAGCAAGGGTTTGGCATCCTCCTGTGATGTGCTGGATGGATTGAGCAGCTCTGTCGCGCAGACGGTACTTGTCAGATGTATCCTTCTCGTGAATATGGCGTATATAATTCTTAATTCATTATTATTATTATTAAGATTATTATTTTTGTAATCATAACCTATTTTGGCCAACTAAGGACCACGTAAATAACTCTTCATGATTTCTGATTTTTCTTTTTTTTGGCGCCAGTAGGCCTATTCCTTCATTCTATTCCTCACAGCGTCTTTCTAAATTGCTGTCCAATGTTGTTTCTTCTTGGTCGCAGTTTCTGGCTCTATGAACCCCTCAAATGTGTGTATCTAAATTCTGAAAGTGGTTCTGTTGCGGATATCTTGATCAGTGATGCTCCATTTGTTGTAAATCCTTCTTTTTCATAAGAGTTGCCATTTCTATTGGACTTTCTGAAGTGGTTAAGAATTTTCTTAGTGAGTCGGTAATCAGGCGTTCTTGAAACATGACCTTCGTTTTCGTGTAGTATCTGAGATTCTGTTGCATGTTTTATGTACTTCCTTGGTACTGCGTAATCGGTATGTGTCCGCACATTTTTTGGTCCGAGAATTTTTCTTAAAATGTTTCGTTCCTTTTTTTTTCAATTTCTTCAATTTCATTTTGTATATTAGTCCTAGGCATTCCGGTTGAATTATTATTATTATTATTCATTTCATCCTGCTGTGCACCACGTTATTTCAACTGTTTTCATCGTTGAGTTCTAATTATTCTCCTGGCCACATTTGCTTCGTGTAAGCAAGTGTAGCCTGTTCCGATTCAACACGGAACTGTAAAATGGGTTACCTATCAACCCGCAATCGGCTTGAAATCTGCTCGCAGCGCGTTTGCGACGGGGCTGAGTTCGATTTCACTGATTGCCGCCTTCTTATGTAGCATTGCAAAGTATTTTTCTGTTTCAAAATAAATTTACACAGGCTTCGCAATAAGTTTCAATGATTTCTGTTTCAAAACTTGTTATTTTACGGTTCTGTTAATGGCTTTTGCAGAGCATTTCTCTGAAATAAAATTTAATTTTACAACATATTATTACAACACAATGTATTATTGTGTAGTATTTTATTTACAACACAATTTACTGCTTTTTAACCCAATACCACAAAAGGAGTTACAATTTCGACATTATTTGTTAATTAAGAACAAGTTTCAACGATTTATATTTCAGAACTATTTACCTGCAACAATGTAAAATTATAGAACGACGAACACAGGCAGTTTAGTCTTACATCATACTCCAGGACATACTGGATGATTCTACATTGGCGGAGTTGGAAAACTTGCTTTTTCAACAAGAATGTCATCCAGCGCAGTCCTTCAGACTGGCGAGAGAAGTTTCAAACCGTCGGTTTCCTGGCCAGTGGATAGCCTTTGCGGAAATTACTCCTCAGATTTGTCGAACGCAAGAGAGAACTTCATACGACGAGTGTCCCTCTGCTTGGAAAATGATGGACGCCACTTCGAAAACCTTATGTAAATGTCCATTTGCAGTAAATGTAACGTCTGGGACAAATTAACTTTTTTAGTCGCATCGAAGACTGAGTAAACTTTTGTAACAAATCATTTCCAAATTGTATCTCATTTTGTGGTTAAGCCTCCGTGTTTTAGGCGGCAGAACGCCGGCCTCTCATCACTGGGTCCGTGGTTCAAATCCCGGTCACTCCATGTGAGATCTGTGCTGGACAAAACGGAGACAGACAGGTTTTTCTCCGGACACTCCGGTTTTCCCTGTCAACATTTCATTCCAGCAAGTGTCTCCACTATCATTTCATTTAATCTGTCATTCATTTAATCATTGCCTCAGAGGAGTGCATCAGGCCACGGCAGCCGGCACAGTTCATATCCTCGCCGCTAGATGGGGGCTTCATTCATTCCATTCCTGACCCGGTCGGAGACTGGAAGCAGGCTGTGGATTTTCATTTTCTTCTCGTTTTGTGGTATTGGGTTAGAAAGCAATAAAATACAACACAAAAATACATTGTGTTGTAATAAACTTGTTGTAAAATAAAATTGTATTACATAGAAATGCTCTGCATAAGCCATTGACAGAAGCGTAAGATAACAAGTTCTGAAACAGAAATCGTTCAAACTTATTGTGAAGCCTGTGCAAATATATTTTGAAAGAGCTGGCAGGGGCTATCTTCTTGTTAATTTGTTTAAACTCACTATATAAAGAAGATAATGAGGCTATATTTCCGTTGACTTTTCAAGACATGCAAGATTTTTCCTGTACTATTGAGACGATTTTGAAAGTTTTAGCCCAAACCGCACCTTCTACAGTATCTCTCTCAGGATTAAGAGCTTTCGTTTTATGAAGCATACACCTTAGAGCTTTATTATATGGATATATTTAGACAACTATATTTTGTAAGCCTACATACAGTATTTTGCGTCCAGTTTATCACTAATTGTATCAAATTTGCTTTGTATCTCCATAACACGATTTTTTGATTGGTCAATTTTATTTTGACGTCCCCTAACGATTTGGGATATCGAGGTTCAGCTGTTATTATTTATTTAAACGAAAATTCCCCTACAGGATAGCGATGAAACTTGATAACATGATGTCATTTGGAGGTGTGTCTCCTCCGCTCCTCCCAAAATCTCTTCATTCTCGCGGAATGCTCCCTCTTCCTCTCATCCGTCCACTTTTCCCAGGTTGTCGTAATGATCTTGGTTCAAACTTAACATTCGCGATTTTCGTCTGGCACACAGTTCGGTCTTCGAAATTTTCTATGCGGATTACTTGAAAGTCTCTCTGTACGTCTTACAGAGGCCGCACTTACTCCCCCCCCCAGGGACTCACATCTACTGTAGTGGGACGTAAGTTTGCGACCACGGGACCCCAGCTGAGTCTGACACTTCTTCCACTTACTTGTTACGGTCTCCTCTCCGTCTTCCTTCCTTTCGACCTCGCTTGGTCGACTCTTGTTATTTTCCGACCCCGACGGTATTAAGGTTTCTGAGGCCTAGGGAGTCTTTCACTTTCCCGCCATAATTTTCCCTTGTATCATCTTTCCTGATCCCTCATTCTTCGAGTGGTCAGACCTCTGGTTTTCTTTTCATTATATTTCCTCTACTCTTTAAGATTCCCGCACTGTTTTTGTTTATTGGCTTCCCTTTCGTGATTTTTTTTGGCATCTACACTCCATTTTGTAGGTATTTTCAATCTACGTTGCTTTTTGTAAGTTTTAGGTAGATTTCATTAGAAAGCTAACTATTGCAATGGGTACCATGTTTCGCCTTCCGGAAAATTTCGACATATCTTCGCGTTTCACATCCCCCAGACCCCAAAACCACCGTCAGTTCAAAAGTTTATATATAATTTATGTATGTATATATATATATATATATATATATATATATATATGTATATATATATATGTATATCAGTTTCTTGTGGACACGATAACTGCCGTAATTTTGCACCAATCTCTTTGATTTTTTTTACCGAATATGTATACCTTTAATATCTCGGTCGCCTTCGCTAATGGGCTAAATCGGTCCAAGGGGGTGAAAATGGGGGGGGGGATTTTTTCGAAAAAGTGAAATATTGCTATAACTCTCTTAATATGTGAAATATCGAATCCGTTCAAAGTTCATACTATGTGTCGGATAAAGCCCAAAAATGTATGTTTGAAGAGTTTTTTATAGCATCAACCATTGACCAAGGGGTGGGAAAGAGTGTATTTTTTCGGGAAACATTAATCATATCTCTCTTAATAGGTACAATATCAAAACTGTACAAAATGGACAATATTCCCCTAATAATTACCTAAAATTTTGTCTGAAAGAATTTTGATATGACCCACCAATACGCCAAGGGATGAGAAAAATGATTTCGGAATTATAAGAAAATGCCTAGAGCTATCAGTGGTTGCCATGGCAACACTACTAAATTGATGAGGGATGAGCCATCAGACGTTGCCATGACAACGCACTTGCACGAGATCAGATTCAGATTTCCATCTGACTAAGTGTGAAGCGGCTTCGGTGACGTAACGGGTAGCATGCTGAACTTCTATGCCCAAGGTCGCTGGTTCAAAGCCGGCCAAAGTCGTCGGATTGTCTAAGAGCGCTTAAAATACCTCAGTATGCTTTCCTTTTGTAGGGAAAGTTCCAACGTTCGTTGCGAGTTGCTGGGTGCGGTGGCATCTAGTAGCCAAGTTCACAGCTAGGTGTCGTTGATGGTAGTATCCGGTAGCAACATTAGGAACTACTGCTTGAAATTGACCGTCTGCAGTCCTTACCTGAAATACAGACTAATACATCCATCACAATTCACACCGTTTATTAGACAGAATTTACACTCACCCAAAGTACACGGGATTACATGACCGCGTTGTCGCAGCCCCTAAACTGAGGAACTAACCAAAATCTCTGCGGGAGATATAATTTTGCGTGAAGAAGTAACAGACCGTTACATAGTTACACATCAGTGTCGAAACCTTGCATAAGGACAGTGTGACCACAAGTATAACAAGAAGTTCCGTGACGAACAAAAGAGCCTACTTTTCTTAAAATTTAAGATTCATGCCAATGATTATTCTATTTGGATCTATCTAGAATAATGACGAAATTAAGTTGGCAAGATCGAAATTTCTAATTAGTTCGAAATACTGTATACGTGGCATAATGTAGCCTAATAGAGAACTACAGTTGGCAGCCCTGGTGACTGAATATATTCTTAGTTCCATCTCTTAAGGTACAGCATACAAAATTTGGTTGAAATCCTACGGATAGCATGGACGTTACATGCAGTTAATCATTGGATCTAACAGCGCAGGTAAAATCATGTTGGCAACAATGACATACATGTCAGAAATAATCTGAAATAATATGATCCATTGTTGTGTCACTTTTGAATAAAATCCATTAGTATAGAAGTTACATGCATTTTAAAATTGGACGTATCAGCAGGCTTAGAATCATGTTGGCAGCACTGGCGTAGGCCTATATCAGTTACTCAAAATTAATCTAGAATGCCCGGTACTATACGTGTGCAAAGTTTAGGGCTATTGACTTGCATACTTTCTGTATGTCTACCCCTTATTATTCCCGTTTTCCAACGGGGTCGGGGATGAGATGCGATGGAAGTCTTTGTGGCGATGGTTTTTATGGCCGGATGCCCTTTCTGACGCCAACCTCATGAGAGGAGTAAATGAGAGATGAAATGAATGATGGTGAATGAAACTGGACAAGGATGTGGAAGGAAGCGGCCGTGGCCTGTCAGAAGGTACCGTCCCAGCATTTGCCTGGTGTTGAAAATGGGAAACCACGGAAAACCATTTCAAGGACGGCCGACGGTGGGGCTCGAACCCACGCGTCTACCGAGTCAGCAGAGAGCTTGGCCCCATGACCTAATGCTGCGCGTTAGCCAGCGTAGCCACTACCGTCGGTTACTTGCATACTTTCTGATATATTTATATTAGGGTAACAAAAATAGAGACAGGATTTATTAACAGTTGGCAGCCCTCGTTACTCTTAAGAATAGGCATAGTCATTTTTGTTATGGTAGACTAGCACACACGAAATTTGGTTGAAATCCAAATGATAGTATAGAAGTTACATGTATTTAAATTTGGACCTATCAGCAGGCTTCGAATCATGTTGGTAGCATTGACGTATGTAAGTTACTCCAAATTAATATAGACTGTCAGGTACTATACGTGTGCATAGTTTAAAGCTGTCGGCTGGCATACTTTCTGATATATGGGTATTTGGATTTAAAACATTGAGGGCATTTATTAACAGTTGGCAGCCCTGGAGGCTCTTAAGTATATGCTCAGTCATATCTGTTTATTTACACATAGCACATGCGAAATTTGGTTGAATTCCAATTGATAGTGTAGAAGTTATATGCATTTAAAAATTGGACCTATCAGCAGGCTTATAATCATTTTGGCAACACTGTCATGTATGGCCTCCTGGACAATTAACTGCAAGATTATTATCTATACGTGTGCTAGTTTTGAAATAGCTCTCATTCATACCTTCCAAGATAACCAACATGGAGCTCAAATTTCAATTTCGATTTTTCAGCAGTTGGTAGCACTGACATAATTTTCAAATATGGCCGTGAGATGGTTTTTATGGCCGGATGCCCTTTCTGACGCCAACCTCATGAGAGGAGTAAATGAGAGACTCCTACTAAATTTTGTTTCGATTGCTCCAGCCGTTTAGGAGTTGATAGGGGTGGGGGGGGGACACACACACACACACAGCTAGACAGACAGACAGAAGGACAGACAGACAGAAGGACAGACAGACACACATTTGCCCGATCTCATAAGTCTACTTTTTCCTCATTTTTGCAAAATGTGAAAAGTAGGCTAAAAATTGACCCCAAATTACAAGAAGGTTACCGTCCCCATATGACAATAAAATGTTTAAAATATGCATAAAATGACGAAAAACAGTTAATTAAGCTCCAATTATAAAATACTTTCTCGCAATAAATGAGGTCTGAGCCTTCTACGAAAACCTGAATATTCTGCCTATTTTCGCCCATCCCCAAGTTTGTCCGGTGAAATCTACCCCCGCCTTCCGGCGTGCCGAGAGGATTTTTTTTCGATCTAAATTGCATTTTGCGAGTGTTTTCAACCTCAATTGCATTTTGTAAAGATTGATAATCTAAATTGCTTTTTAGTAAGTCTTTCAATCGATTACTATTGTTGGTTCAGCTGTTATATTATTATTATTATTATTATTATTATTATTATTATTATTATTATTATTATTATTATTATTATTATTATTTTATTATCATTATTATTATTATTATTATTTGCGAATAGACCACTGAGGATGACGCTACAATTATTTCATTGCTTATTCCTCTCAAGCTTCCTCTTCCTCCAGTATTCATTATATGAACTCTGTGCTGCTGCTTTTGTTCATCGATCCTGGTTCATCCAGTCTTCGCAGTTCTTTCGTTTTGGAGCTGTTCCAAATTTTTATTAATGGTCCGAAATATATCCCTAACATCTGAACATATTGAATGTTGGACCTTTCTAGATCGTTACGAACTTTCTTAATCCATGCCGTAGTTGTCTTCTCTTCCATAGATAGTATTCTGGTTTTGTCTATTCTGTACAAGTGTCTGAGGAATAACAACCTATTCATTTTCATGGTTTCTGAGATTTTCTGCTCATTTTTGTAGTCTTCACTGTTGTTCCGAAGTTTCCAGTTAGTTTTAGTTAGGACTGGACCCATGATTTTTCGAAGTATTCTCCTTTCTAGGATCTCCAGCTTGTAGGTCATTGAAAGACATTCACCGGCTCATAAACACTCCGTTTTAACCACAGTGTTATAGTGCATTATCTTGGCGTTCCAAGAGATGCACTTCTTGATGTAGATGCTTTTAGTTAGCCCATAGGATCTCTCCATTTTTGAGATCCGATCCCCCACAGCTGCTTCCTCTATTCCATTCTCTTGTATGGTCTCGCCGAGGTATTTAACTTATCTTCCCCCTCAATTCGCCCAATCTCTGTTTCGAGGAAGTTATTATTATTATATTTAATATTATTGCTGTCGTTTCGGCCATCTACGGACCACGCCCTTTTCCATGTATTTGTGTCTGGGCCTTAACGTTCGCCCAGTATTCCCACATTCGTTTCCTCGCTTCAGTCCATGTCTTGCCAGTTTTTAGTTTTGGCTTTTCTTGGAATCCATGATGTTCTTGGAGTTTCGACTATAGTGGAACACGTTCTGGATATCCTCCTGGGTTATTCCCATTTCACGCAAGTCTTTTTCTACCTTGGTGAACCACGCCATCTTGGTTTTCTTGATAAGAAGAAAACTGAAGATCATATTGCTCAACCTTGCAGAACTCATACGAGCAATGTGACTATAGAAAACTATCCTTCTCTATCGAATGGTGTCCGTGATCTTTTCTACATGAGAGCAGAGTTCATGATTGTGTCGTCTTCTGAAGTCACCATTTACTTCGATTGGACCTAGGATTTTTCTCAAGATCTGCCTTTCTCTTATTTCTAGCTTCTCGATCATACCCTTTCTACTCATAGTAAGGCATTGGGCACCATATAAAGCCTCCGGTCGTATTACTGTGCAGTAATGTCGTATCTTGGCGTTAATGGATATTGATTTATTCTATTATAATTATTATTATTATTATCATTGCACTCCAACTTGGAAGTTGAATGTATTCCCATGAGTCATCTCGAGGAGTTAAACACTGCCCCCCAGACGCGTCTGTTAAATATAGAGTTCTGTATTCCGTTAATGACGGGAGGTGCAGAGTAGCACTTCTCCTCAGCTGAGTGTCCCAATGTCTACAACAAGCCCGCTATATTTAGCTCGGCTTTGTGCAGCGTGAGGTCTGCGGCACCCCTCCACTCCACTGAGTATCTTTACCAAGAGACGCTTGCTGACTCACTGTGAGACATTGTGACCGCCACAAGGGGAGTTCCTTCGCAGAACTAAATTTTAAAATCCAAGCAGTATGAACGTTCCTAATTTGAATATGCTGAAATGATGGGCACTACCTCTACTCAACCCTTGGTCCTGAGTCTCTGTTAACTGGTACGTCTCCTCCAGGGTCTCACAACTAGTGTGATCTGGGTTGGTGACTCTGGGACCTCAACTGAGTCCAGCATAGCAGTGGCATGACCTCGCGACGTGAATAACTAGCTTGATGGAAATCTCCCCAATAATAAATTCTAGTTCGAGGTATATGACTTACTGACTATTCCACCTCGTGCTGCCTCTATATGTTATGACATCGCCGTCTATAATTCTCTATGCGTGCTGTTGGTAGAATTTGCAACACTGATTAGTGCCATTAAGTTCTATAAACACGTAAGACCACATGCTAAGTTTTATTCATAAATATCGATTGTTTTGATATGACAGCATCTAAAAGCAGTTCGTACTAACAATTGCAACACCCATGAAATTCCTCGTGGTAAATCAGACCTGCTGAAAGTCGTTGAAGTGAGAATTTCCCGTATTAAATTGCATGTGTAACAAATACCTGCTAATGAATTTAACCAACTAATTCTTCACTAATATTTCATTAAACTAAACGCATTTCAGATGCCTACGAAGTGTTGTGTGCCTGGCTGTAAGTTAAATTATGGCAGCACTATTTAAATAACTGGCTGTATCACTACGTTTTGATCTCTACAGCGAGGTGGACTTTCAGTGCCTAGTAATTTAGTATTGGTATATATCTCCATGTGGCCTCTATATTCCAGTACATTATGAACTGTACTAAGTTGGCAACTGCATTTAGGTAGATTTCATTAGATAGCTACCTATTCTTTCATTAAGTGACCAGTGGAGTCAACATTAAGCTTGGAGGGCTATTGTGAGTATTATGATTGCATCTGTGGACAAAAAAATGAAGAATGTATTATCAAAAGCAGTCTCTATGTAGGTAAGAAATGTCTTACATACTTTTTGAGTGCGTCAACGACGGTATTGAGCATAGCAGCAATAAAAGGAAACTTCAGACATTGGCCTTTTATTATTACCTTATCGGGAATCGACAGTACATAGCATGTTATTTGGGATATTTGTGTGTAGGTTTAGCGGACGTTATGTTCTGTTATATATCCGGAATTATTGTGGGGTCAAAATCTATGTAATTACCATGTTCTTCCGCTAGGACTCTCAGATGACAGATGGGCGGTGTTGTCAAACGTTATGACACGGCTTGAGAATTGTAGACGGCGACGGTTATGATGTTCCATTCCTGCCTTACTCTAAGATTTCCTGCACTTATTCCAGACAATTCTTTCTGGTTTATATTATTGTCCGATTAGCTTTTTCACTTGTGGTTAAGACTCATTCAAGTACCATTTTGCGACACTTTATAAACATCTACTGCCCCCACATGATAACAACCTTTCCAAGAGCAACTTGGCTGCGTTAGCGCCACACTCAGCCAATCAAAATCATCCTAGAGGACGCTGAATTATAAGAAAATGACTTAAATCAGGTCGGCGACTCGCCGTTGACTTGCTACCGAACAATATTTTTCATACAACTGACACTGCTTAGTTTCCTGATTCCAACTGGAGCTCGAAGTTCCTACGCACCAGTATTAGCCCAAACTTCCCCCTATTACCTGTCGCCAGCCCACAGTTATGAATTTAATTATTATTTCTGTTATATCTACACTCCTTGTCATATATACAGGCATGTTATCTGCTAAGCACTATAAATTGATAACATAATGTTCAATTTACATGATAGATTTGATATACAGTGTGATGATTGTAAGAATCTTCAATTGAATTAACTCCTACGTATAATATGTTATAGTTTCGCTCATTGAAACCTGGTAGATTACATACTCCATCATATTCTTTGAACATTACTACTTCAATAATAAATAATTAAATAAATAAATAAATAAATAGCAGAAAAAATCACAGATACCATACGGAAGAGAAGATTGAAGTTATATGGACACCTTACGAGAATGAGCGATAGTCGACTAACGAAGAAGATCTTTAATTACATTACCAAGATAAAAGCGACTACAAAATGGGTAGATGAAATAAGAAAGAATATGGAGTAAGTTGGGATCACTCCAAATGAGATCTGGAATAGAGAGGTGTTTTGAGGTAGGATTGATGCATTCAAGGGGTTCCAGGAAAAGCAAAGGAGAAGGGCCAAGAACATCTGGTCGGAAGAAAGGAAGAGAATCCACAGTGAAAGGATGAAGAGTTTCTGGGAGAAGAAAAAAGGACTAATCAGCAAGTCAATTGTTTCCCGTGGTCCAAAGTAGGCCAAAATCGAACAAAGAAGAAGAAATAAATAAATAAGTAAATAAATAAATAAATACAACTGCAATCAAAACTGAAGCTCTCTATGCTTCTGAGACACTCAATCTCCAACACAAAACACTAACACACCAAATAGAAGTGAAAGAACGTAACAGAATGAGAAAAATCCTTGGACCAAGAACAAAAGATGATGTACATTATCCAAAGTCTAATACAGAAATATACAAAAAAAAAAAAAAAAAAAACAGCAGCACAGACGCAATGCAAATGCGAAGAATCCTATTTATGGGACACATAGAAAGAATGGACCCGAATAGACTGACACGTAAAATACATACGTTTTTTAAGAACAAGGCTACTAGACCGAATTGGTATAAATTTACAGAAAAGACTTAAAGGAATTCGGATCACGAAACTTACATGACCGGAAGGAAATCAGGAAAGTCACTCAGACGCGGTGTTTCGAGGAAGAAGAGAAGAAGCCTACACAACATCAATGGTCAGAGCAGCGGAAACAGACCCACTCGTTGCGAATGATGGTATACTGGGCCAACAGGAAGGCTAGAAAGTGTTGTTTTCGCGTGCTCCTAAGCGACCCATTCGCAAAGAAGAAGAAATAAATAAAAAATTAATAAATACATAAATACATAAATAAATTAACTAATATTTAAATTAATTAATTGATCTATATAATAAAAATGATTCGCTAAATGTGTTGCTAAGCGCAACACTCGAGGTTGGCTGAACCAATTGGGCTAATTTATTTTTCAAATATTCGTTTAAGTCCAAAGAAGGTTTTTTTATGAAGAGAAAAATAGGAAATTCTTTCCGGAAAACGTGAAAATCCCATTTTAAGTGCCTAACAATGCGTTTCTATTGTTACTACAGTAACATAGTTTGTCAACAGGTACCGCCACAGGCAGAGTCTAAGTATGGCACTCGCACTTGATTCATCAGGCATTGCAGCTACATTGATGGAAGACCATTCAGCGCTAAAATTGCCGTTGAATATGCAAAGCAACGAAACTCCGACCTGCAACAATTCGAAGAACTCTGCAGTGGCAAATGTTTTGCAGCAATGTTAATTGATAGTGTGGGATGAATGCACGAATGCACATAAAAAGTATTTGGAGGCGGTGCGTTGATTTTGTTAGCAGGAGATTTTCGTCAAACATTGCCAATGATTCCACTGTCAACGCCTGCTGATGAACTCAATGCGTGTTTAAAGTCCTCCATTTTGTTGAAACAGATCAAGATACTAAATTTAAGCAAGAATATGTGTGTCGACTTGCAAAACGATCCATCTGGAGAAATATTTTCAAAACAACTCATTGGCATTGGAAATGGCAAATACCCTTTATACGTTTTGACTGGTTGCATTACATTTCCTGACAATGTTTGTCAATTAACTGATTCAAAAGACGAACTCATTCAAAAGGTGTAGCTCAAAACTACAGGGATCATATTTGGTTGATTGAAAGAGCTATTTTGGCTGCCAAAAACATGGATGTAAATGAATTTAATTTCAAAATTCAAAATGAAATTGCCGGTGATTAGAAGACATACACATCAGTACATTCCGCTACTAACCATCATGATCGCGTCAACTATCCACACGAAATTTTGAACTCGCTGGATTTGACAGCATTGCCGCCTCACAATATTCAATTAAAGGTCGGATTGGTGGTCATAACGTTGTGAATTATCAACCAACCGCGTCTTCGTAACGGCACACGACTAACGGTGAAAACATTATTGAACCACGTGATCGAAGCAAACATTCTAAAGGGAAAGTACAAAGGAGAAAATATTTTGATAACACGCATCCCAATGTTTCCCACTGACATACAATTTGAATTTAAACGACTGCAGTTTCCAGTGCGGCTTGCTTTCGCTATGACCATAAATAAATCCAAGGGGCAGCCATTGAGTGTTTGCGGCATTGATCTTGAAAACACATGTTTCTCGCATGGCCTATTGTTTTTTACCTGTTCCCGTGTTGGAAAACCATCAACTTTGTTTGTTTACGCGCCAGGTAATCAAACAAAAAAAAAGGTTTATCATAGGCTAAAGCATTACAATGAAAATTTCATTTAACAGAATAACTTTCTTTGGAAATGGTCACTATTATTACATGTGCAAGAAGTATTTCATTATTCCAAGAATTGTGATCATGTGAGGAACATTTACCCCAGTGAAAACGACAGTTTTCTTTGACGGAATGTTATTTTTATATTGTTGATTGTAATCAGTGTTTTCTATGTTAATTATTTGACCCCAAGAAAGAAGATTACATTTTACCACATTATCTTCACCGCATCAACTTATCAAATTAGCCTACTCGATTTGCAACGGGGGATAATTAAGGCTCAGTGAGGCGTTTGAAGACCTGCCAAACAGTTTCCATCTACGCAACAGTCAGTCAGTGTTATTTCTGGGTAGTGATATGCTGATATCCTTTCGAGCATTTCCTTAGTCACTATGATCATATTAATATTGCAGCTACTGAAAACACATAGATTCTTAGTAACCTTTGGTAGCAGTAGAAAATGTACTCATTTCATGTCGATTATGCACCGTTAGTGATTTGCATTATTCTGATTGGTGCGTTCAGTACAAACTGAATTGGAGTTCAATACATTGCCATTTATTTTGACAGATCAACGTCTGGCGGGTCATCTAGTTAATAAATGAAAATGCCGCCAAACAATCCCCCAATACCACCAGAAGTGGCACCCAACAGCTAAAGTACAAGCAGCGTCGTCCATAGGTCCATAGGACCGAAGAATGATAATAAATAAAGAATAAATAAATAAATTAATTAATTAATTAACTAATAATTAAATTAATTAATGAATGAATCAATCAATCAGTCAATCAATAAGAAACAAGAAGTTCCGTGACGAACTAAAGAGCCTAATTTTCTTAAAATTTAAGATTCATGCCAATGATTAATCTATATGGATCCATTTAGAATAATGACGAAATTAAGATGGTAATATCAAAATTTTAAATTAGTTCGAAATACTGTATACCTGGCATAATGTAGCCTTATAGAGAACTTCAGTTGGCAGCCCTGGTGACTGAATATATTGTCAGTTCCATCTCTTAAGGTACTGAATACAAAATTTGGTTGAAGTCCAATGGATAGCATGGACGTTACATGCAGTTAAACATTGAATCTAACAGCGCGCGTAGAATCATGTTGACAACCATGTCATGCATGTAATGGTAAGAAATAATCTGAAATAATACGACCTATTGTTGTGCCAATTTTGAATGAAATCCATTAGTTAGTATAGAAGTTACATGCATTTTAAAATTGGACCTATCAGCAGGCTTAGAATCATGTTGGCAGCACTAGCGTTGGCCTATTTTAGTTACTCCAAATTAATCTAGAATGCCAGGTACTATACGTGTGCAAAGTTTAGAGCTATTGGCTTGCATGCTTTCTGATATATTCATATTAGGGTAACAATATTAGAGACAGTATTTATTAACATCTGGCAGCGCTTGTTACTCTTAAGAATCGGCATAGTCATATCGGTTATGGTACACATAGCGCACACGAAATTTGGTTGAAAGCCAAATGATAGTATAGAAGTTACATGTATTTAAAGTTGGATCGCTTAGCAGGCTTAGAATCATGTTGGTAGCACTGACTTATTATAAGTTATTCCAAATTAATATAGAATGGCAGGTACTATAATTGCGCATAGTTTAAAGCTGTCTGCTTGCATAATTTTTGATATATTGGTATTTGGATAAAATAAATTGAAAGCTTTTATTAACAGTTGGCAGCCCTGGTGGATCATAAGAATACGCTCAGTCATATCTGTTTATGTACACATAGCACATGCGAAATTTGTTTGAATTCGAATTGATAGAGTAGAAATTATATGCTTTTAAGAATTGGACCTACCAGCAGACTTATAATCATGTTGGCAACGCTGCCATGTATGGCATCCTGGAAATTAAACTGAAATATTATTATCTATGCGTGTGCCAATTTTGAAAATGCTCCCATTCATACCTTCCAATATATCCAACATGGAGCTCAAATTTAAATTGCGATTTTTCAGCAGTTGGTAGCACTGAGATCGTTTTCAAATACGGCATTGAGTTATTCTGGTAAAATTCTTTACTCCTACCAAATTTTGTTTCGATTGCTGTAGCCGTTTAGGAGTTGATAGGGGCCAGCCAGCTAGACAGACAGGCAGACAGACAGAAGGACAAACAGACAGATAGAAGGACAGACAGACACACATTTTCCCGGATCGCTCTCATAAGTTTATTATTTCCTCATTTTTGCAAAATTTGAAAAGTAGGCTAATAAGTACAAACACTTTACGAGCCTTACAATAGTCGCATATGATGTTTAACATCTGACATTGAAGAAACCTCACATGGAATTGTTGATACACCGGTATTTTATAATATTACAAGCTGACCCGGCAGACGTTGTCCTGCCAATCAAAGAAAGTGTTGTAACTTTGTTTCTTGAAGTGATTTTGGATACACAATATTTTTGTCAATATCTGTTAACTGCCTCTAAACTATTGTGACATGAATTAACTAATCTAGTAACATTCGCGGGAGCGTGCACAAAAAATCTCCAAAGTTTCATCGCAATGGGATAAATGGCATATAACGCATACGGGATTTTGTTTAAATGATTCGTGCGCTGTCACTCATTTGTTGAATCTACTCGTGCTCTACCAACTGTGAAATGGATTTACTAAGTTAGAAAGCTTCACGTAAGTGTACACAACAACTCATCAAAGTTTCATCGGAATCGGATGAATGACATATGAACGCATACGGGATTTTCTTTAAACGATTCGCGTGCCGTCACTCATTTGTTGAATCTACTCATGCGCTACCTATTGTAAAATAGATTTGCTAAGCCTGAAACCTTCTCTGGAGTGTACTCAATGATTCACCAAGGTTTCATCGCAATCGGATGAATGATATATGACCGCATATGGGACATTGTGGAAACGATTCGCGCGCCTTCGCTCATTTGTTGAATCTACTCGTGCACTACTTATTGAAAACTGGATTTACTTAGACAGAAACCTTTCCTGGAGTGTACACAACAATTCACCAAAGTTTCATCGCAATCGGATAAATGGTATATGAACGCATACAAGACTTTATAGGTACAAATATGAGTCTATTGTAAAAGGGAGTGTTTTACAGATATTGTAGTTTATAATGCAGATCTCATGTCATTAGAGGTTTTGTAGCTTCCACCAGCACTAGCCTAAATAAAGAATACGACATGGATCAACTAGATTAACAGACGCGACACCGCTCATAACCTTAAATTCCCTATAAATAGGCCAATTTGCGAGTAAATGCAATGTGCACAGCAGTAGATCATGAAAGACTTGCCCAGTTCCCGGACCTCTTGATTCACAGACCAAAACGTAATTTCATATTGATTCTGTTAAAATGAATCATATTGATATGATCAATAGGCTATCGTTTAAAACTATAATCTGGTAGCAAAAATATCTATCCCGTCCGGGATTTGAACCCGAGATCTCTATATTGAGAGTCAATGACGCTAACACTACGGCTATTTCAACCACGCAATTATTAAGCACAAGATGGTGACTTATTTTCACGTACCAATAATACTGCGCAGCTCGCATCCAGTTGGCCGTGGTTGAGCAATGCTATCCAGCTGGCAGTGCATCTTACACACTTCCGTCCGATCGACTTCCGTCCCATTTTTCAAACTCTCTCCCACAAAAATACCCATTTAGCTCCTACGAGAAACTAGAATCGGATGGAATATTCTTTTATTCACCATGTAGCATGGAGACCTATTCCTCCGTTCTTTTATCCATCTTACTCATGCAATTAGGTGAACACTGTCGAAAGAAAACAATTGTTTAAACCATCATTGATTGAAGTTGAAAGTATAGAAGCAAGAATTCCCTCATTTAGCCCTGTGTTTGTGCTCCTGTTCCATTTGTATGCAAGACTGACGTCTGTGACTTAATATCCGGAGTGCGAGTGTTGGGCGCACTTCCAAGCCATCAGTAAAACTCAAATGAAATTCACTAAGGATGTAGATCGTCTCCTTATAATCAACTTTCTCTTCGCAACTGGCGGCATGTGATTGGTTTCCCATTTCTGCAAGTTCTTACTAATTTGAACTTAACGACGTGACTAGCTTCCCATGCTTTCCAGAAATACGCCTGGTCATTACCTATATTGCTGAGCTCTCTATATACGTTATCCAACTCACTCCTTCTCCATTCTTACCTCTCACACCATCTCTATTTCTCATTTAAAGATCTATTAGGTAGTCACTCAGAGGCTGGTTGTATCCTCCAAAGCCACCGACGTTGCTTATGTGGGTGGAAAACCACCAAATGATGAAGACTGAGGTAGTTTGCAATTGCTCTCCCCACAGCGTGAGACCAGCAGTACTTACCCCAAGAGTAGAAACATTCACAGCGTTCACAAACACAAGCTGTGCCCTGAATGTCATTACCCTACTAGACACTGTCCATTCTTCAGTAGTTTCTATATAACCACAGCCATGATGATAATAATAGCGTTATTGATTTAAAGTCCCCTTTTTTTTCTAAGAATGTGAACCCCTACTTAGTAGAATGCGTACACATTAACCACTTTAAGAAAATGGTAAATATATTGTTACGTGCCACCCCCCTAGTGGCACTTTTGTTAACTGGATTACGGTGGGTTGAAGCACAACACAGATTGTTCCTTTAAAGAAATATAATTAACTTTATTGCGGCCAGAAAGATACACCACTCAACAGCAAATACAAGCAATTAGAGCCTTATTCCAGTTTCCTCTTGTCTCTTCCTTATGGAGAGCTCTTGCCCCCTTTCACTTGTCAACAAACCACAGACGTTAATCCGTGCTAATGAGTCCGGTGGCCTTGACAGAAACTACCTGCACCTCTCCCTTATGTACACAAACTACAGTTACTTACGATAACCTGCTACACGCTGCTTCGCTGCCCACGAGCTGGGAAACAATGTCACTGGATTTCGTAACTCGCACGGCACTCCGCCACAATACCTCTGTCGCTCAGTGAAATCACACTCGCTCAAAACACAGGCAGTCCCCTGTATGCTTCTCACTCCCTCGCTGCCAAGAGAATCGGCTTCACTAGGGGTTTCGCAAGTCACCACACTTCGGTCGCTCAGGATAAACGCTCGCACTAGCTCGTAAAACTCACACTCACTGCTTGACAGGTCGCTCTTATATAGCAGGCCGGTGACTCAATAAATGCTTCTAGACCCATCCAGGGTTCACGGCTTCTCGAGGCGTCCATCGCTGGCTGGGTCACGAATATTCTGGACCATCCCTTTGTCCTAGTAGACATGTTGCATAAGGCGCACGCAATACACTGAGGCAGAGCACATCCCAGCCCTGGGGCAGTTGTGACTCAGGCGGCGAGCGTTGAAACAAACTCACAGCCGTAACAATATATATCCGTATTGATGGATAGAATTGATAGAATTGTTGCTATTTTAGAATTTTTACACACATTGTGTTGCCAGTGGATCAGAAAAATCTACAGAGTGAAGAATCATCTTAAATTTTCAACTGATTTTTGATAATATTTACTTACTTTTTTAAATCGAAATTTCTTCTAATTTTAAGGACGGTTTATTTGCCTTCTCACTTATCTACATTCGAAATAAGAAGTCTCCTATTAATATATTTTTCGTAATACTACTACAGTAGAATGCAACATAGAATTTTAAAGTAATTTGTCAAATTGCACATCAATTCATATAATTAAAAGTTTTTCATTAATTTAAATTAACACTATTTGTACGGATATCCATTTTTTTGACAATTTTTAACTAGTTTTAGGGTGTAATATTTTTCACGCTCAGGATGGAAGCATTGATATTCCGAAACATGTACGCGATATAATATGTCATTTAACAACTTCTCTTAGTATTGATCAGGCAGATTTTCAATTTATCTATCCCTACTTAGTCTTCTAAGAAATGTATTCAACAATAATATAGAATAATATAGAAAAATTTGGGGCCGTATATTAGCTTGCAATTATTACGTCTCTTTATGGCCAAGGCCTCAGCACCCTCTCCCCTATGTAATTGACTCAGCTCATCCCCCTCCAGAAGCATATCATACTGTAGTTATGCCAATGGTTGTAATATTCCCATTGGTCGGTGAGGATGAGAACACAGTCCGAGTATACACCTGGGCGGCAATAATTCTCACTTATTTATTTCATTGTAGCTACTCCATCAAGTTCCAACGTTCGCCGCTAGGTGTCAGTGACAGTGGCATCTCCGGTAGCCAAAGTTAGAACTATTCGAAATGGAAATTGATGGGGAGCCAACGGGCGTTCAATTGTTCAGTCCGGTCTGAACCGTGGCAGCGACCGGTTCGCTGCGCTTTGCTTCGTTGTGAGTGACGTATTCGAGTGTCTAACTTTCAAGTATTTTCCAGTACAGTAAAAAATGGCAACCAACAGCATTAGGAAAAACACGATAAAATGTGCTTTCCCCGACAAGGCCAATAAACCAGGCCCTGCAGAAGTACATGAGTGGATTCAGTACACCCTAAAACTCAACGTGGACCAATTAGAAGCCATTCAACTCGACAACCTGGAAACTGCTGTTTTCATCAAGTTCACCAGCAAACTACTGATGGAGAAGGTCCTCAACAGTACCAACGGAAAATCCCAGGTACGGAAATTTAATGGCTCTATATCTGAGGTAAATATAACTTGTGCGGATGTTGACAGCAAACTAATCCGAATTATGAACCTTCCCATTGAACTGCCGAATGACCGGATAATGTCGTACTTTAGTAAGTACAGGAAGGTTCGTGAAATTAGAAACGAACGATGGTCAGCTAACCTACCTATTCTATATTTTGAGTGGTATTCGGGCTATGCGGATTGAACTAAAAACTGCAATTCCACCCATTATTTCTATCGATGGCTACAAAGCACATGTGGTGTATGATGGACAACCTCGATCATGCTTTTATTGTAATGCCACTGATCACTTTAGACAGGAATGCCCAGTGAGGCGCGGTGAAACTGAAAACAAAACCGGCCCTAAGCTTCTCAGTGAAATTGTAGCCAACAAGGACAGTGACATTGTCTCGCCTGCCTTATCGGCACCTTGTTCATCTAACGTCAGTATTTCTCCCGAACAACCTGCCCCACTTGATACGTCAGCTGTAGCACAAGACACGATGGACGTGTTGACTCCTCACTCCACCGCCTTATCGCCGCAACCAGCTGGGCCATTGCCCGTCACTAGTATACAACAACATACTCCCACATTACAACAGGAACTCCACGGGCAGCCAGCGTTGCCAAGTTCGTCTGATAGTAGCCAATACACCAATGGCAGTCTAGATAGGACGGCCACTTCCCTAGTTCCTAAAACTGACCAGAAACCTGACACTAGCACTGCCAGCCCTGATGCGGTCACAGAAGGCGTGACCTCAGGAGACAATGCTACCAGTATGCCACCCTCAAACCAGTCCATAGTTAGTTGTGAACCACAGACCGCTGGTATACGATGGTCGGATGAAATAGAAGACGACCCCTCCAGCCACATGGATACAGAAGAGACGGGGTCACGAGACCAGGGGATCATGGACAACAAGGAACTAACTCCTAAAGAACAGGCACCTTTGAAAACCTCCTCTAAAGCTAAAACAATCCGGGCGTCATAAGAGGGACCGCACAAGCATTATGCGGGTGTCAGGGACCCCCGACTAGAAGGCGGGAAGTCGAGCGACAAGCGTTAAAGACCACCCCATCTCCATCTTGTTTATTTTGGTAAAAAAACATGTCTATCTATCTGACGATGTTGTTAACATACACTCTAATGACACTCAATGTAAATTGAATTCAAACTGCTAGTAAACAGTCGCTCTTACGCAACCTCATTCGAGACCAAGATGTGGATATTGTTCTGTTGCAAGAAGTGGCTACTGAAGACCTCCTTACCATCTCTGGCTACGATAAAATAGTTAATGTCAATGAGCACAAACGTGGTACAGCCATCTACATTAAGGACCATATACCACATGCGGATCCAGTCCAGTTAGTCAACTCACGCGGACTCAGTATCCGTATTCGAGATCTTTTGATTGTAAATGTATATGCTCCCTCTGGTTCGCAGGCCAGGATACAACGCCGGCTCTTTTATTCCACAGATATTCTCCCACTTCTCCATAATCATACCGGCAATATAATCCTCGGTGGGGATTTTAACGCAGTGCTATCACCCAAAGACCAAAGTGGCCAATTTCAGGGCTGCCCTGCGCTATCTGCGTTAATACAAGGGTTACGCTTAAAAGACACATGGGAACTGAAGCCGTCGGGGTCAGCCGGTTACACGTACTACTACCATAATGGTGCTTCTCGACTGGATAGAATATATGTCAGCGGGGAATTGAAAGAACACGTGAGGGAAACAGATGTATGCCCGGTGGAGTTTTCAAACCATTGAGCGTATCTGTGCAAGATTCGCCAACCAGAATTGGGACCTCGCCGTGGGAGAGGATCATGGAGGTTAAATGATTCTATTCTGACACACTTGGGCATGAAAGATAGCTTTGCCACTGAATGGCATAACTGGAAACGACACATTCACCAGTTTCAAGATACTCTTGAGTGGTGGTTGAAGTATGCGAAACCCAGAGCTGTTAGGTTATTGAAGGCCTACAGTGCCGAGAGAAGACGCCACATCCATCAGACGACAGATTTCTACTATAAATGTTTACGACGGTTATACAATGAAGACCCTACCAACCCTAATACATATCGCAGAATAAAGAAAATCCGAACGCAGCTCCTCACGCTGCAGCGCAAAGCATTGGAAGGACTCAAACTTCAAGCCCAAGATCATCAATATCTGGCATCAGTGGCACCCTCCGTTTATCATTTTATACGGGCGTGCCGCAAAGACCGTCAGAAGTACATCAACCGCATTGCGACACCTGAGGGACAAATGGTGACTAGTCATACCTTAATCACAGAAACGGTAGAGAACTTCTTTCAGTCCTTGTACACAGACGACGCCCCAGTCCCACTTCACTGCCAGTATCCGTTCTTCGATGGTGTACGAGGAAGACTTTTGCACAGAGGACAAAAGTGCTTGACCCAGGACATCACCGCCGAAGAAATATATACCTCCATACTCCACAGTGCGCCGAACAAGAGTCCTGGTCCTGATGGCCTTGGGAGAGCTTTCTACATGACGTTTTGGACCACCATTCGCGATGAACTTATAGCCGTAGTGACTGATGCTTGTCGTCCTGGACGAAATATCGACACCCTGAAAGATGGCCTGGTGGTATTATTCCCAAAAATTACACAACCAACACAGCCCAGGGACTTTCGCCCACTGACGCTTTTAAACTTCGACTACAAGATCTTCACGAAATGTATGAAAACGAGACTTCAGGCCTTTATGGAGGAAGCCACATCTCGCCACCAATCGGGTGGGGTACCAGGCAGGTGCATTGTCAACACTACATGTGCTATTCGCGATGTCATTAGTGAGTCGCTGGTCGACAATAAGAAGAAACTTTTATTATCACTGGATTTTGACCATGCCTTTGATAGAGTAAACCATAAATACATCCTTGCGACCCTTCAAGCTATTGGCTTCGATATGCGGTTTATTGCCCTCGTGAGCAAAATTCTTCATGGTGAATCTTCAAAAGTGAATGTAAATGGGTATTTCACACGACCTCTCCTCATCCATCGTGGAGTCAGGCAAGGGTGTCCGATGTCCATGCTTCTTTTTGTTCTATCCCTGGAACCTCTTCTATGTAATCTCCATACATCTTTCAATGGCACGGAGATCAGTATTTTTGCATATGCGGATGATGTCACTCTTGTGGTGGATCGAACCGTTGACATGCAGCAATTGTTCACGGACCTTGATGAGTATGGGAGATATTCTGGTGCGCGGCTGAACCGACGAAAAACAAAGGCGATGTGGATTGGGAAATTGGACCGCGTCCAAGGGGTTCTCCCGGCGTGGGTAACGATCGCCTCAGAACTCAAAATATTGGGCATATCTTTCTTGAATAGTGAACACCAAATGATTAAAAAGAACTGGGACGTTGCCCTACATTCTGTGCGTGGGGCCTTGCAACAAGTGCGGTACCGCTCCTTCCTCTTACACCAACGAAGAATGTACGTGAATATGTTCAGCTTAAGTAAAATATGGTATCTCAGTCAATTTCTTCCTATGTCAAGAATGGTGGGTACACGTATTATTTCCGCCGTCGGATGGTTTATTTGGCAAGGAGCTCTATTACGTCTTTTCCGCAGCACATTAACATTGCATAAATCCCAGGGAGGTCTGGGACTCATCGACGTTGAAAAGAAAGCTAGAACTTTATTCCTCAAACGACACCTTCAACTGCTTACAGGCTTCGGGACCGAAGAGTCACATAACTTCCTACGGAGATGGTGTAGTCCCCATGACTGTTCGAACCCACCAGCTTATTATGATATCAATCATCATGCACCTCATGTCTGGTATCTGAGAGTTGAATTAAGCTACGTGCCACAAGACGTCATCAGGTCTATCTCAACGAAAAGCTGTATCGTTCTATCATGGTACAACAGTATGTTGCCCCCCAGAATTATGCAATCCGCATTGATCGTCAACTGGAATCTAGTCTGGAGGAATGTCTCCAATCGCATTCTTCCCAGCGCAGAAAAGGAAAGTTGGTATAAAGTAATCCATGACCTTATACCAACAAACAACAGACTCCATCGCATTCACATGGTGGAGACAGCCTTATGCACTTCATGTTCCCATCAGGATACAATCCTGCACCGATTTACGCAGTGTGATCCGATTCGATCGACCTGGAACCGCTTCACCCGGGTCCTGAATAGCTTCTTGAACTGTTCTACTACCTAAATCACTCCTGAATGGGTGATCCGCCCAACATTTAGCCTTCAACCGCCCCAACTGAACAGTGCGGTGGTGTTACTCCTCGGTTGCTATGTGCACTGTGTGCTGAAAACTACGGGGCCATATACAGAACTCGAAATGCTGTCCGAGGTAAGTGAGTGTGTCCTCACGAGCCTTCGCTGTACTACAAGAACTCGCCGGCTGGGGGACTATGCCTAGCAGCTCACCCGCATCATGTGAGTGTTTTGTGTTTTGTGATAGTGATGGAACATTGAACATTCAGTAGACTAGTATAACTGTGATAAACTCATCAATATCCACGATTGTTATTCATCTACCACCTCACAATCACCTGTGTACCTTAAATACATCAGGACAATAAACAAGTTTCCTTAAAAAAAATGAAATGCCCTGTTATGACCATTGGCTGCAATTCAAATATAATAATAATAATACCTAAATCTATATTCTTTGCCGACTGATGCCTTTTCCGTAGGGGGCGTGGTGGCTCAGCGGTCTAGCTGTATGCCTCTCACCAAGGCGGACCGGGTTCGATTCCCGGTCAATGCATGTGAGATTTTCGATGTGAAATGCCATGCCCTGTGGTTCGGATTCCACGTAAAACGGAGGTCCCGTGGCTTATGATCGCGAGATTAACGGTCACGTTAAACTACAAGCTTCCTTTTTCCTTTTCCGTAGAAATGCTTTCCTTACCTGACCCAACCTACTTTTTATATCCTCTGTCCAACGTCCATCACTGGTTATTTTTCTTCCTAAGTGACAGGAGCCTCCTACTTCCTTTAACATTTCACCTGCCAATTCGACGTCAATAGGTGTTTCTTATTTATTTCACATTTTGCAAAAATTAGGAAAAAGTAGGCTTATGAGATAGATCCGGGCAAATGTGTGTCTGTCCTTATGTCTGTCTGTCTGTCTGGCTGGCTGGCTGGCTGTCTGTGTGTGTGTCTCCCCTATCAACTCCCAAACGGCTACAGCAATCGAAACAAAATTTGGTAGGAGTTAAGATTTATACGTAAATATCTCAATGCCGTATTTGAAAATGATGTCAGTGCTACCAGCTGCTGAAAAATCGCTATTGAAATTTGAGCTCCATTTTGAATATCATGGAAGGTATGAATGGGAGCTATTTCAAAATTGGCACACGTATGGATAACAATATTTCAGTTTAATTTCCAGGAGGCCATACATGGCAGTGTTGCCAAAATGATTATAAGCCTGCTGATACGTCCAATTTTTTAATGCATATAACTTCTACTCTATCAATTGGAATTCAACCAAATTTCTTATGTGCTATGTGTACATAACCAGATATGACAGAGCGTATTCTTAAGAAGCATCAGGGCTGCCATCTGTTAATAAATGCTCTCAATTTATTTTATCCGAATACCAATATATCAGAAAGTATGCACGCTGACAACTTTAAACTATGCACACGTATAGTACCTGACATTCTATATTAATTTGGAGTAACTTATATACCTCAATGCTACCAACATGATTCTAAGCCTACTGAGATGTCCAACTTTAAATTCATTCAACTTCTGTAGTGTCATTTGGATTTCAACCAAATTTCGTATGTGCTATGTGTACTATAACAGATATGACTGAGCGTTTTCTTAAGAGCAACCAGGGCTGCCAACTGTTAATAAATGCTGTCTCTATTTTTGTTACCCTAATATCAATATATCAGAATGTATGCAAGCCAATAGCTTTAAACTTTGCACAGGTATAGTACCTGATATTCTAGATTAATTTGGAGTAACAAATATACGTCAGTGCTACCAACATGATTCTAAGCCTACTGATAAGTCCAATTTTAAAATGCATGTAACTTTTATACTAACTAATGGATTTAATTCAAAATTGGCACAACAATAGATCATATTATTTCAGATTATTTTTGACCAATACATGCATGACATTGTTGCCAACATTATTTTCCGCGCGCTTTTAGATCCAATGTTTAACTGCATGTAACGTCCATGCTATCCATTGGACTTGAACCATATTTTGTATTCTGTACCTTAAGAAATGGAACTAGGATTATATTCAGTCACCAGGGCTGCCAATTGTAGTGCTCTATTAGACTACAATATGCCAGGTATACAGTACTTAATTTTGTCATTATTCTAGGCAGATCTATATAGATTAATCATTGACATGCATCTTAAATTTTAAGAAAAGTAGGCTCTTTAGTTCGTCACGGAACTTCTTGTTTGTTTTACATTTGTTGATTTTCATCATGATTTCGTTCCACATGACGGAGTCCACAATGTATAAAACCTCATTCAGATCCTCCGGTGAATTGGCTAAGATAACAATATCATCGGCAAATTCCAGTGTTCAAATTATTTCTCCTTGAATCTTCACTCCTACTTCGATTTTTCTATTTCCGTCACTGCTTGTTCAATGTACCCCAAACACTCTATATTTCCCTATCTACAGATTGGAATATTTATCTCAAAGATAGGCTATTATTCCACAGCTTCTTTACCTTTGTACATGATTATACCCATTCCGAAAAATTCTGCCTTAACCTAACATTTTTGTCTACATAACATCCACGCTTCTTCAAATTTGTACTTTATTGTACCCATTCTGACAAAATCAGTCTTAACCTAATTTTTCGTCTACATAACATCACTATCACATTTTCCTTCTTCAAGCTGGTTTTATATCAAAATTTCTTTCTTTCGCATTTAACATATTTTTGTAAGAGATCTGGTGTTTTTTTTATTAGCCTACTTTCGATTTTTGCAAAAAATGAAAGTAGACTTATGAGATCAACACAGGGCGAAAAAAGTGTGTCTGTCTGTCTGTGTGTGTGTATGTGTGTGTGTGAGTCTGTGTGTGTGTGTGTGTGTATGTGTGTGTGTGAGTCTGTGTGTGTGTGTGGGTGTGTCTGTGTGTGTGTGAGTGTGTGTACTCTGAATGTGTGTCCCCCCCTATCAATTCGAACACGGTGAATGCGAATTGAACGAAATTTGGTACAAAGGTAGCACTATCAAAGGACACCTCAGTGTCATGTTTTATATCGCCGCCATCTTGACGAAAACGTAATGGCGGCCAAACAAATGTTCAAGGCTTAAATCAATTTACGACTAACTTAATCATCCGATCTCTACCAAATTTTGCAACAACATACCATGATGGGGGGAGCATCCTGTGACCAAACCAATAGGTCATCAGCGTAATAGTTTGCGGATGGCGGCCATCTTTGTGTGAAAATCGATTCCCCCTGTTAATTCGAACACGGTGCAACCGAATGGAACGGAATTTGGTACAGAGGTAGTACTAACAAAAGGCACCTCAGTTTCATGTTTTATATCGCCGCCATCTTGACGGAAACGTAATGGCGGCCACACAAATGTTCAAAGCTTAAATCAAATTAAGACTAACGTAATCATCCGATCTCTACCAGATTTTGCAACAACATACCTTTATGGGGGAAGCATCCTTTGACCAAACTAATAGGTCATCAGCGTAATAGTTTGCGGATGGCGGCCATCTTTGTGTGAAAATCGATTCCCCCTATTAATTCGAACATGGTGCAACCGAATAGAACGAAATTTGGTATAGAGGTAGTACTAACAAAAGGCACCTCAGTGTCATGTTTTATATCGCCGCCATCTTGACGGAAACGTAATGGCGGCCACACAAATGTTCAAAGCTCAAATCAAATTACGATTAACCTAATCATCCGATCTCTACCAAATTTTGCAACAACATACCCTTATAGAGGAAGCATCCTTTGACCAAATCAATAGGTCATTAGCCTAATAGTTTGCGGATGGCGGCCATCTTTGTGGGAAAATCAATTCCCCCTATTAATTCAAACACGGTGAATCCTAATGGAACGAAATTTAGTACAGAGGTAGCACTAGCAAAGGGCATCTCAGTGTCATGTTTTATATTGCCGCCATATTGACAGAAACGTAATGGCGGCCACACAAATGTTCAAAGCTTAAGTTAAATTACGACTAACATAACCATCCGATCTCTACCAAACTTTGCAACAACATACCTTTATGGAGGGAGCATCCTTTGACCAATCTAATAGGTTATTAGCCTAATAGTTTGCGGATGGCGGCCATCTTTATGTCAAAATTGATTCCCCCTATTAATTCGAACACGGTGGAACCGAATGGAACGAAATTTGGTACAGAGGTAGCACTAGCAAAGGGCACCTCAGTGTCGTGCTTTATATCGCCGCCATATTGACAGAAACGTAATGGCGGCCACACAAATGATAAAAGCTTAAATCAAATTACGACTAACATAACCATCCGATCTCTACCAAACTTTGCAACAACATACCTTTATGGAGGGAGCATCCTTTGACCAATCTAATAGGTCATTAGCCTAATATTTTGCGGATGGCGGCCATCTTTATGTCAAAATTGATTCCCCCTATTAATTCGAACACGGTGGAACCGAATGAACGAAATTTGGTACAGAGGTAGCACTAGCAAAGGGCACCTCAGTGTCATGTTTTAAATCACCGCTATCTTGACGGAAACGTAATCGCGGCCACCAAAATGTTAATAGCTAAAATGTAATTACGACCAAACTAATAATCTAGTCTCTACCAAATTTTGCAACACCATATCTTTATGTGGAAAACATATTCTGACCAAACTGCAAGAACATCAGCCCAATAGTTTGCAGATGGTGGCCAGGTATGTGTGCAAATTGATTCCCCCTATCAATTCAAACACGGTGAAACCGAATTGAACGAAATTTGGTACAGAGGTAGCACTAGCAAAGGGCACCTCATATTCATGTTTAATATCCCTATAGCACGTTGTATTTCAACAAGCTACTACAACCAACATTCAATCATACTCCTTGAAAAGGACAAAGTGTTATAACAATACCCATGCATTTAGGAGAAAGTAGGCTATATGTTCTTTACTGAACATCTTGTTTTTATTTCAGTGTATGTGTTATTTTTAATTTTTAGAAATAGTTTTGAGAGCAACCTTCCTTTGTAGTAAAATTTTTCATGGACTTTAATTCTTGCTTCTGTATTCACATTATTTGCCACAATGTGGCCGAAGCCGGTACAATAAAATATTGACCCAACGATTTTAATCTTCATGACTTATTATAAAATTAAACTTTCAGCAATATTGGAAAGTTTGCAACATTGCCTTGCGAACAAACGCGGCCGAAACTTTTCTCATGGACACATTAGCAGCTTGTCGTAGGTAGAATTGCTCTTTTGCATGGGCGTTTGAGAACTCTGACAATACTGAGCCGAGATATAAATTTTATATGAACATTCATGAGCCCATTCCCAACATGGTAAACATTAAGCTGGTATTACCATGCCGCAAATAACTTGTTCCCGCTAACATCTGTCTCGTTAAGGTGGAGAAGTTAATGCACATTTTCCGCTTCGGCCTCATTATTCTCGCTGACGACCTTCCTTTTAAGAGAGTTTAAAATTTCAACATCTCATTCCCTTCAATTATTTTCTTGTTTTCAACTCTCCAGAGTACCTGGCTAGTCTTCAATTTCTTATATTTGTCTGGTATTGGCTTTCTTTGCTCATTACACGCAACTTCCGATAAAGGAGAGTATTTTAGTACTGTTCTTGCTAGTTTCGGCGAATGATTATTAAGGTGACTAAATGTTTAAGTGACTTTCTTTTTTCTTTTTGTAGGATCTCTTGTTGCAGCTTAATTGTACTGGGTGAATTTGTGTTTGCTATTTATTGTCAATCCCCCGATTCATTCAGTTGTCAGTCACTTGTGCAGTCGATATAATCTCCATCATGTTTCGGAAATTAAAATATAATTTACCATCGAAAGGGTTGGTTCCTCAGTTTAGGGGCTGCGAAAACGCGGTCATATGGCCCAGTGTACTTTGTGTGTGTGTAGAATCTGTCCGATAAGCGGTGTTAATTGTGATGACTGTATTACCCTGTAAAAGGACCTCTGTTTTCATGGAATTTGTGAATTGCTATCCTTCACAAAGAGAAATAAGCTGAAGAATGGGCATATACAGTACCAAGTGTCTGTGAGAATGATTAGGAAAATAATAGAGAGTGGGAAAGATGTAGGATATCAGTGGGTGGAGAAATACGGCACACATACGAACACAAAAGCACAAATATGTAGGTGATTGTAATAATCTGGCCCGCTACTTAACAAAATATTTTTGTTGTTATTATTCCCAATTACGAGAGGTCGAGAACCGGCCCAAAAGTCAGTATATTTAAGCCCATTATATTATACTTCATTCCCCTCAATTTGTTCTTGAATTAACCCTCTTTCCACCCTAATTATCCCTGACCTTTCGTAAATTTGAGTACACCAACTTTAAACTGTGTTATTTTCTTTGTACAATTCGGTGCATTGTTTGATGTATTGAGTTGCTAAAAAATCAGAAATTTAACATGAATAAAAATGCATGGATATTATATAATTTGATGTGATGGATTATGAAATATAGCACACTAGATACAGGGACGTCCTGTCCCTCAAAACAATCATCATAATCATCATCATTATCATTCATGATATGCATCGAAAATATTAGAGCTATATTTTTCACTCTATATTAAAATCAACCCATGCAACTATTCATAAGGATTTGTTTACAGTACAAAAATTAAACAACTAAATAAAGAAATAAAATTAATTAATTAATTAATTAGCACCCCTTATTATACCATGTTCAACTAGGAAGCAGATACAATGGCACGTGGCGGGCGATTTAATAGGCTGGATCCCTTTCCTGACACCAACTTCATGAGAAGAAGTGATGAGAGGTGAAATGAAGAAAGATCAATGAGACTTGGATAGGTGATGAAACGAAGAGTCCGTGGCCTATTAGAAGGCCATCATTTATCTGAAGTTGTAACTGAGGAAACCACGGAAAACCATTTCAAGGACTGTGGGGGTCGAACCCTCATCAAATTAATAAATCAAAAGTGTAAATGAAAATAAAATTTTAAGCTTAATTTTACTAACATTTCGTCAATATGAGGACGCTGGGTAGATTATTGGCTGAGGAATAACCCACCCACCAAGGGAAGATGATTAAGAAAAGGAAGTGGGTTTCGGACTGGAGAAAAAGGATAGAGAAATAGGATGAGAGTTCCACAAAAGTTATAAATTTAGCTTTAAATACACTCAGAGGCGGTTGCCACCGCAAATCCGCTCTCGGATACCTAAAGTGGGTAAGGGCTTGGTCTAAGCTGACGGGAAACACAGCTAGAACTTGGGCGGTTTGCTGGAGAGTGGCCTTAGTATATTCCCTCTCAAGCAGGCATAAGACTACTATGGGGAAGGGTGTTGGTCTGGCATGACTGAAAGTGGCAGATTTATTGTATGTCTTTTCAAAGAAATTCTTTTTTGCAAAGTAATTCGAAGAATGCCAATAATTTGAATCAAGTTTGGTATTTCCAGTTTTCGAAGTTATAAGCTTCCTGAACAGTGACCAAGTGCTTCCAAAAAGGATGGTGATAAAGGAATTATGCCTTTGAAAATAAATTTGGTAAATGAACCAATAGTTGCATTTGGAAATGGCTAAGCTTTTAACCAGCCAGTAGCCGACTAAAAGTTTAGGCAAAGAGAAACACTTATCTTTTTGAAAACTGACCATAAGATTTTGGAGAGGATCTCCACAAGCAGGTAGCTGGCGTAGCGAGCTGTACTTGCCTTACTGGCCAGTTAGAATTAGCTTTTAAAGCTAAGAGAACTGTTAACAAGGTTACCACTAAGAGTTTTTGCTCAAATGCAACAAGTGGTGAAAGCCCTATCAATAGGTTTAATGGCATTGAGTAGGGAGAGTCAAGGAAGACCGGATCTTGCCTAACCGTTGTGTTTTCGAAATTATGAATCCAAAAACTAATATTTAATTTATTTAAAAGGGCAAAAGAAGTTTATAACTTTAACAAACATACATTCAATCTGGTTAACAAATTTGGGGTCACAGACCTCAGATAGCATTAAACATTTGCGCCAGGCAATTAACAATTTATGAGGTTTTAAACCTTATATATGTACTAAAATCTTTGTAAGATTTGAAAAAGACAAATGAAATGCTTAAAGTTTAAACATCAAATTGAGTACAAGGAGTGTACTTAAAGGAATTTACAAGTAATTAATTTAGAAAAAGTTACAACTTCGAAAATAACAAAAAAGGAAGCGAGTAAATGAAGAAGAAGTTCCTATTACTTCTTATGTTTATGCTGAATTACTTCTATGACAATTATACAAAGGAGGGCAGGTCACTTACTGTGAAACCTGAAGAAAAAATCAACAAGGAAGGTTCTAGACTTCCTGTATTTAGATAGGAATCACTAGATAAAAGGGGGCAGGTACCCTTTCGTGAGACCTAGAAACAACTCACTAATGAGTTAAAAGAATTGTATTCTCTCGTTATAAAAGAGAAACAATGTGAGCTTGAACAGTGTATAAAACACGTAATTATACAGAAATTAAATAATGATAAACAAGCAAAATGGAAGGGCCCTTCGAAGAGTGACACCTTATGGAGAAGTTACAATTTTATTAATATGTTTTGTTAGTAGAAGGTTGAGGAAAGATCATTGGGATTTAGGATCAATGTTCATGGCCTGATTTAATGTAAACGGACGATCGCGACGCGGTAGAAAAGTGGGATAAGCACTAGTTATCACTATAGTCTTTGAAATAGATGAAAAGTTCACTGTAGAGACACGAAAGTTTATGGAAAGAAAGTTATTGCAATGATGAAAATAACTGGTTGCACTAGGTAGGCGAGAGTCTATTTCTTGAGAAAGTTGGGAATTACAATTAAATGCGCCATAGAACATTCCAACGGTGGACGAAAGTTCGCTATTGCAGTAATTTAAAAGGAAGATTCCTCATTTTAAATAGTATTTTCACAAGTGAGTGAAAAATACCTGACGGCAAGACTCGCAGATAGAGTACAAGATCTGGAAGGTTCCAGAACGATCTTAATAGAAAAATGGGGCCAAAGATAATCCAGCGGAGGAACTTGCTTTATAATTTATAGACAGCGGGTATTTGATAATATCCCACGTGGTGAGAAGATTTCTCATTTAGCAAGCATAAGAAATGCTGCTTTTCACCAAGATTGGCTTGATTAGACAAAAGCCCAACATGGAAAATCCCGCGAAGAATGATTACCGACCCACAAGTAATCTCACGCTGTCTATAAAACAATCAATAAAAGCATGTAGATAAAATTGATGAAGATGAGGTTAAAAACTTAAGTCTGTACTTATCTTGGTTGCATGTTGAAGGTGAAGTTCCCCTTGACAATATTTAATATGCCAACATGGCGTAGAAAGTAGAGTTTGCCTCTTGGTTTGAGGAGACTGGCTCGAGTTGAGCCTTAACTGAGTCGACGGCCGGCGCACAAGTGAGACCCACTCAGCAGAACACGAAGGGACCAGGAAAAGAAAGGAGTGGGGGTAGGAGACAAAAGGAGAACATATAAACATAGCCAACATTACAACAAAAAATTGATCTTCTCTTGCTGGGCCGGTCTTCAAAGAGTTGATAACAGATGATACTAGCACAGCATGGTGAGTAAAAAAGTAGACGTAGTTTTCTTGCTCACGGAGAAAATAGCTGGCGATGGTAGCAAATCTGGTGGCCAGATGGATAAGTAAATCATCTTGCACCAGGAAGAATTGAGGAGCTTCAGAGATTCGCTGCTATATGACGCTAGGTGGGTCATGGAATATATATCTAGAACAGACTCAGAAAAGATATAAGAGACATGATAACCAAAGAGAAAATAGAAGATCACTGTTGGTGTTTGACAAAGAGAAAGGAATGAACATGCAAAAGCATTAAAAATTATATTCTCTCGTACCGTGTATTCCAAGAATACACCATACTTGGAGGGTCAAACACCAACAGAGAATAAATAAGCAGTTAAACAGTTAAAGGTAATGCAATTGAAGAGAAGTGGTCTTGTGATCTGACCATTAGTGGTCAAGACTCTGACCACCCTGACTCTCCCATCTCTTCCAGGATAACACTCGGTCACTCTACCCGAGATCCGGACTAAGGGGGGAGAAACTTCCCTAATCAAGACCAAGTCCCCCACTTTAATGTCGGAACTGGAAAGAAACCACTTTTGTCTCCGTTGCAAGGAAGTTAAATATTCCAAGTTCCACCTCTTACAAAAGGAATTACGGAGGGCTTCAAGTTCACGCCAAACGATAGGTAGATTAGACTCCCCGTAAGAATTGGGAAGAGGAGGAGGGGCAGAGAGAGAGAAGTGCGTGTAAGGAAGTGACCAGGTGTGACTGGAAGCAGGTCATCAGGGTCATTGGAAAGCGGAGTTAAAAAACGAGAATTAGCAACAACTTCAATCACAAAATAGCTAGAAGCTGAGGGAAATAAAGCACTAGTAAAGATTGCGATACGATGCAAAGGGAGAATTAACAAGTACATCTATTAAGGATAAGAATATACCAAATAAACAAAGGAACTATGCGAGTAGAAGGCAAGAACGCCATAGGTAACAATCTAGTAGCCATAAACAATGACCTTAAGTTATAATAAGTATCAAAGGGGTTACTCTGAAAAATACTTAAGTCAGCGAGAAACGTGACATAACAAGTATAAATACAAAAACACATCGAATGTGACGACGAGAAAAAACAAGTTTGTTCATCAATGAACATTAAAGGTGCAAAATATGTAAGCAAAGTGCAATACATGAACGCGTGAGAAATACGCAACGAAGTTGTGAAACAAGAATCGAAGCAGTTGTAAGATACGAGCGTGAGTAAGTGGGAGACGTAAGCATGAACGACCTTGACCCACATAGTACAACGAGATAACGAATATAAATATCTGAAAGAGTCCTTGAGCGGAACAAGTTTATTTTGGGAAGCAGGTGAGCAGCTTCCGAGCGTACAGAAGCAACTCGCTAGACAATGGTTGGCAATCAGCCAGAGTTGAGATAAGGGAATCTTGCTTTGACCTTTGGCAAGCGTACAGGAAATAAACAGCAACTTGGCCTTCCCCAAACTTGTATACAAACAAGTTTGACAAACAAGCAGTTCGAAATAAACAAACAACAATAGTTGAGTCAGCTTTAACTTAAAGCGGAACGAGTAACACGACATACAGTCATCCGTAGCTTGGACGTGAAAAAACAATTTAGAGACATAAGAAATAAAGTAAGAAATCAATTTCGCATAATTGAGAGGATTACGGAATCCGACAATTTTCGACAGAAAAAAGCTTGATTCTTCCGAAAAAGGAAGAGAAGCCGGGACATTGAGAAGGAGTTTATGCATAAGAATAGTTATTCTAGATGCTAGAGAATTCAGATTTTCAAGCGGTTTCAAAAGCGGCTTCCAATTGTGAGGAAGGAGGAGGGACCCGGCCGTGGCCATCCTTCTAAATAGCGAAAGAAGTGAAACATAGCTTACAGCAAAGTGATGGAGACTGATAGCCATGGTTTTACACAAGGGGAAGATAGTTTTCAATAGAGAGTTAAAGCAATTACCTGCTATAAAAAATGACATGAGAAGGTAAACGAAGTAACACAAGGCGAGGCGAACTTGAATTGCCATCTTGTGCGGGAAGAAGGCAAAATCATTTAAACAACTTACAAAGGTGGCGTAGTTGTTCCCGATAAGACATCGTTTCGGCAAGTGTTTTTCAAAAGTGTCGAGATCGAAAACATGAGCGTTCTCTTTATCAGAAATGGGATTTGTGTCAGCTGTAACGAAATGACATTGCGATTTGGTTTGAAGACTGGGTTGTTGGATTTCACCAGTAATAACCCAACCAAAATCGGTGTCTATAGCGACCACGTTTGAAGATAACTTGCGTGTTTGTTTGCGAATGCAATTCCAGAAAACATTGGCACTGAAAAGTACATCAATGGGACCTTGAGCATTAAACTGAGGATCAGCTAACCTTAAGTGCGAAGGAATCTTTAAACCGGAAGTATTGATAGAGCTGCTAGGAGTGTCCTTGCCAATACTGGTATGAATGAGACAGTTTAAGCTAAGATTGGTGTTTCTTTGGCAAACGTCTCTGATTTGCAATTTTGAAGACTGCAAGACTTGAGTTTTCAAATTGTCAATGCCGGATACATTGATGGGAGTATGCGATGACGAAAGACCTAGTTTTTTAATTAACGATTGCGAAACAAAGTTGAGCGTTGAAGCGGAATCGAGAAGACCGCGGGTTCGAACCCAATTTCCAAATTTATATTGGATTTCGAATTGTACAGTGGACAAAAGAACTTGCGCACTGTAAGAAGTTTCGGCGTTAGAAATGCAGGAAGAAGCATTAGTTTGTTCGGAGCTGCTCTGCATGGAGCTTGAAGAAGCGGGTACTGATGACCTCGATTTATCATGAACGTGCAATAAAGAATGGTGCGGGTTTTTACAATGGAAACAGAGATTGGATGACGTACAGTTCGAAGAAGAATGCTTAGGTGACAAGCAATTGAAGCAATGTTTGCTATTGAAGACAAACTTCCTTCGATCTTCGACAGACAATTCTTTAAAGGATTTGCACAAATACAATGTGTGAAGCTTTTTACAGAGCGTGCATTTTAAAGATTTGTTGAGCGGCCTGATATGTTCTCTTGCATGATTGAAAGAAGCAGAACGGGTTTGCTTGTTCTCGACAGATGGGGGCCGATGACCCTTTGAAAAAGCAAGGTTTTTCTCAAAAATGTGACACTGATTACTCTTTTTGACATTTTCGCACTGAAATGAGAGTGCTGTAAGAACTTGGCATCGGCTGTTAAGAAACGAGATTAAGTGTTCGAACGAAAATTCCTCCTTGCGGGCGAGTTCGATTTCCCATGCCTTTAAAGTTGAAAAATCGAATCTTGATGTAGCCAGATGAATAAGAATAGTGTCCCACGTTTTGACTGGTTGCTTGAGTTGATATAATGCTCTCACGTGTAATTGAATAGAGTCTAACAGGTCTCTTAAAGAGGTGACGTCATTAGGTTTGACGGCTGGCAGGTTAAATAGACAGCGGATATGGCGAGCTATACACAAACGTAAATTGCCATATCTCTCTTTAAGGAGATTAAAGGCGATGTGGTAGTTGTCTGTGCTTAAAGGCAGTGACTCCACCAAGGCTAAGGCCTCGCTTTCCAAAGACGTACGTAAGAAGTAGAATTTATGAATGTCGGGAATATCAGTATTTTCATGAATTAGGGAGCAGTAAAGTTCATAAAAAGAATACCATTCACCTTCCTGGCCTGAGAAGTGCGGTAGGCTTATCTTAGGAAGTAACGGTTTCGGTTTGTTCTTGTGAACTGAAGCGGGTACGAACTGGGCCGGATTGATGACCCTAGTGTCCGGTTCTGAGATACTGCGGATCAGTTGGTGGGCCTTGGCAATCCCTTCAAAGTACAAGGGTTCGACCTCGTCCCGATCCGATTGAAGTTTTGGGCAAGCGGATTCAATCTCGGTTTGAGTTTGATCGTAATAATCATAGGACCGTTCGTACAACTTAAGGCGTTGTGTTAAGATATCTAAATCACACTCGGCGGGATTTAATTTGTTGATGAAATTTCTGAATCTGGTGAGTTGTCCTTTATAAGAAGAACGTCTAGCAATGAGAGTTTCATCCCTTTCAGTAGGAGCCATGACAAGGAAAATAAATTGAAATGTAACTCACGAAACTGTTGAACTTTGGAGATGCTGTCAAGTTGGCAGCAGCGAATAAGTTGAAAGAAAAGGACACACCAAAGGAGACAGGAGCGGCCTCTTTCCCCTTCACAGGCTTTGCACGATGTGGTTATAGCTGAAAGATTCAAAGCAGATATTAATAATTTGCAAAGTATTGCCGAACAGAATAATGACAAATGGACTCTCCCGGGTTTCTGGGACCAAATTTTGGGTAGATTATTGGCTGAGGAATAACCCACCCACCAAAGGAAGATGATTAAGAAAAGGAAGAGGGTTTCGGACTGGAGAAAAAGGATAGAGAAATAGGATGAGAGTTCCACAAAAGTTATAAATTTAGCTTTAAATACACTCAGAGGCGGTTGCCACCGCAAATCCGCTCTCGGATACCTAAAGTGGGTAAGGGCTTGGTCTAAGCTGACGGGAAACACAGCTAGAACTTGGGCGGTTTGCTGGAGAGTGGCCTTAGTATATTCCCTCTCAAGCAGGCATAAGACTACTATGGGGAAGGGTGTTGGTCTGGCATGACTGAAAGTGACAGATTTATTGTATGTCTTTTCAAAGAAATTCGTTTTTGCAAAGTATTTCGAAGAATACCAATAATTTGAATCAAGTTTGGTATTTCCAGTTTTCGAAGTTATAAGCTTCCTGAACAGTGACCAAGTGCTTCCAAAAAGGATGGTGATAAAGAAATTATGCCTTTGAAAATAAATTTGGTAAATGAACCAATAGTTGCATTTGGAAATGGCTAAGCTTTTAACCAGCCAGTAGCCGACTAAAAGTTTAGGCAAAGAGAAACACTTATCTTTTTGAAAACTGACCATAAGATTTTGGAGAGGATCTCCACAAGCAGGTAGCTGACGTAGCGAGCTGTACTTGCCTTACTGGCCAGTTAGAATTAGCTTTTAAAGCTAAGAGAACTTTTAACAAGGTTACCACTAAGAGTTTTTGCTCAAATGCAACAAGTGGTGAAAGCCCTATCAATAGGTTTAATGGCATTGAGTAGGGAGAGTCAAGGAAGACCGGATCTTGCCTAACCGTTGTGTTTTCGAAATTATGAATCCAAAAACTAATATTTAATTTATTTAAAAGGGCAAAAGAAGTTTATAACTTTAACAAACATACATTCAATCTGGTTAACAAATTTGGGGTCACAGACCTCAGATAGCATTAAACATTTGCGCCAGGCAATTAACAATTTATGAGGTTTTAAACCTTATATATGTACTAAAATCTTTGTAAGATTTGAAAAAGACAAATGAAATGCTTAAAGTTTAAACATCAAATTGAGTACAAGGAGTGTACTTAAAGGAATTTACAAGTAATTAATTTAGAAAAAGTTACAACTTCGAAAATAACAAAAAAGGAAGCGAGTAAATGAAGAAGAAGTTCCTATTACTTCTTATGTTTATGCTGAATTACTTCTATGACAATTATACAAAGGAGGGCAGGTCACTTACTGTGAAACCTGAAGAAAAAATCAACAAGGAAGGTTCTAGACTTCCTGTATTTAGATCGGAATCACTAGATAAAAGGGGGCAGGTACCCTTTCGTGAGACCTAGAAACAACTCACTAATGAGTTAAAAGAATTGTATTCTCTCGTTATAAAAGAGAAACAATGTGAGCTTGAACAGTGTATAAAACACGTAATTATACAGAAATTAAATAATGATAAACAAGCAAAATGGAAGGGCCCTTCGAAGAGTGACACCTTATGGAGAAGTTACAATTTTATTAATATGTTTTGTTAGTAGAAGGTTGAGGAAAGATCATTGGGATTTAGGATCAATGTTCATGGCCTGATTTAATGTAAACGGACGATCGCGACGCGGTAGAAAAGTGGGATAAGCACTAGTTATCACTATAGTCTTTGAAATAGATGAAAAGTTCACTGTAGAGACACGAAAGTTTATGGAAAGAAAGTTATTGCAATGATGAAAATAACTGGTTGCACTAGGTAGGCGAGAGTCTATTTCTTGAGAAAGTTGGGAATTACAATTAAATGCGCCATAGAACATTCCAACGGTGGACGAAAGTTCGCTATTGCAGTAATTTAAAAGGAAGATTCCTCATTTTAAATAGTATTTTCACAAGTGAGTGAAAAATACCTGACGGCAAGACTCGCAGATAGAGTACAAGATCTGGAAGGTTCCAGAACGATCTTAATAGAAAAATGGGGCCAAAGATAATCCAGCGGAGGAACTTGCTTTATAATTTATAGACAGCGGGTATTTGATAATATCCCACGTGGTGAGAAGATTTCTCATTTAGCAAGCATAAGAAATGCTGCTTTTCACCAAGATTGGCTTGATTAGACAAAAGCCCAACATGGAAAATCCCGCGAAGAATGATTACCGACCCACAAGTAATCTCACGCTGTCTATAAAACAATCAATAAAAGCATGTAGATAAAATTGATGAAGATGAGGTTAAAAACTTAAGTCTGTACTTATCTTGGTTGCATGTTGAAGGTGAAGTTCCCCTTGACAATATTTAATATGCCAACATGGCGTAGAAAGTAGAGTTTGCCTCTTGGTTTGAGGAGACTGGCTCGAGTTGAGCCTTAACTGAGTCGACGGCCGGCGCACAAGTGAGACCCACTCAGCAGAACACGAAGGGACCAGGAAAAGAAAGGAGTGGGGGTAGGAGACAAAAGGAGAACATATAAACATAGCCAACATTACAACAAAAAATTGATCTTCTCTTGCTGGGCCGGTCTTCAAAGAGTTGATAACAGATGATACTAGCACAGCATGGTGAGTAAAAAAGTAGACGTAGTTTTCTTGCTCACGGAGAAAATAGCTGGCGATGGTAGCAAATCTGGTGGCCAGATGGATAAGTAAATCATCTTGCACCAGGAAGAATTGAGGAGCTTCAGAGATTCGCTGCTATATGACGCTAGGTGGGTCATGGAATATATATCTAGAACAGACTCAGAAAAGATATAAGAGACATGATAACCAAAGAGAAAATAGAAGATCACTGTTGGTGTTTGACAAAGAGAAAGGAATGAACATGCAAAAGCATTAAAAATTATATTCTCTCGTACCGTGTATTCCAAGAATACACCATACTGGGAGGGTCAAACACCAACAGAGAATAAATAAGCAGTTAAACAGTTAAAGGTAATGCAATTGAAGAGAAGTGGTCTTGTGATCTGACCATTAGTGGTCAAGACTCTGACCACCCTGACTCTCCCATCTCTTCCAGGATAACACTCGGTCACTCTACCCGAGATCCGGACTAAGGGGGGAGAAACTTCCCTAATCAAGACCAAGTCCCCCACTTTAATGTCGGAACTGGAAAGAAACCACTTTTGTCTCCGTTGCAAGGAAGTTAAATATTCCAAGTTCCACCTCTTACAAAAGGAATTACGGAGGGCTTCAAGTTCACGCCAAACGATAGGTAGATTAGACTCCCCGTAAGAATTGGGAAGAGGAGGAGGGGCAGAGAGAGAGAAGTGCGTGTAAGGAAGTGACCAGGTGTGACTGGAAGCAGGTCATCAGGGTCATTGGAAAGCGGAGTTAAAAAACGAGAATTAGCAACAACTTCAATCACAAAATAGCTAGAAGCTGAGGGAAATAAAGCACTAGTAAAGATTGCGATACGATGCAAAGGGAGAATTAACAAGTACATCTATTAAGGATAAGAATATACCAAATAAACAAAGGAACTATGCGAGTAGAAGGCAAGAACGCCATAGGTAACAATCTAGTAGCCATAAACAATGACCTTAAGTTATAATAAGTATCAAAGGGGTTACTCTGAAAAATACTTAAGTCAGCGAGAAACGTGACATAACAAGTATAAATACAAAAACACATCGAATGTGACGACGAGAAAAAACAAGTTTGTTCATCAATGAACATTAAAGGTGCAAAATATGTAAGCAAAGTGCAATACATGAACGCGTGAGAAATACGCAACGAAGTTGTGAAACAAGAATCGAAGCAGTTGTAAGATACGAGCGTGAGTAAGTGGGAGACGTAAGCATGAACGACCTTGACCCACATAGTACAACGAGATAACGAATATAAATATCTGAAAGAGTCCTTGAGCGGAACAAGTTTATTTTGGGAAGCAGGTGAGCAGCTTCCGAGCGTACAGAAGCAACTCGCTAGACAATGGTTGGCAATCAGCCAGAGTTGAGATAAGGGAATCTTGCTTTGACCTTTGGCAAGCGTACAGGAAATAAACAGCAACTTGGCCTTCCCCAAACTTGTATACAAACAAGTTTGACAAACAAGCAGTTCGAAATAAACAAACAACAATAGTTGAGTCAGCTTTAACTTAAAGCGGAACGAGTAACACGACATACAGTCATCCGTAGCTTGGACGTGAAAAAACAATTTAGAGACATAAGAAATAAAGTAAGAAATCAATTTCGCATAATTGAGAGGATTACGGAATCCGACAATTTTCGACAGAAAAAAGCTTGATTCTTCCGAAAAAGGAAGAGAAGCCGGGACATTGAGAAGGAGTTTATGCATAAGAATAGTTATTCTAGATGCTAGAGAATTCAGATTTTCAAGCGGTTTCAAAAGCGGCTTCCAATTGTGAGGAAGGAGGAGGGACCCGGCCGTGGCCATCCTTCTAAATAGCGAAAGAAGTGAAACATAGCTTACAGCAAAGTGATGGAGACTGATAGCCATGGTTTTACACAAGGGGAAGATAGTTTTCAATAGAGAGTTAAAGCAATTACCTGCTATAAAAAATGACATGAGAAGGTAAACGAAGTAACACAAGGCGAGGCGAACTTGAATTGCCATCTTGTGCGGGAAGAAGGCAAAATCATTTAAACAACTTACAAAGGTGGCGTAGTTGTTCCCGATAAGACATCGTTTCGGCAAGTGTTTTTCAAAAGTGTCGAGATCGAAAACATGAGCGTTCTCTTTATCAGAAATGGGATTTGTGTCAGCTGTAACGAAATGACATTGCGATTTGGTTTGAAGACTGGGTTGTTGGATTTCACCAGTAATAACCCAACCAAAATCGGTGTCTATAGCGACCACGTTTGAAGATAACTTGCGTGTTTGTTTGCGAATGCAATTCCAGAAAACATTGGCACTGAAAAGTACATCAATGGGACCTTGAGCATTAAACTGAGGATCAGCTAACCTTAAGTGCGAAGGAATCTTTAAACCGGAAGTATTGATAGAGCTGCTAGGAGTGTCCTTGCCAATACTGGTATGAATGAGACAGTTTAAGCTAAGATTGGTGTTTCTTTGGCAAACGTCTCTGATTTGCAATTTTGAAGACTGCAAGACTTGAGTTTTCAAATTGTCAATGCCGGATACATTGATGGGAGTATGCGATGACGAAAGACCTAGTTTTTTAATTAACGATTGCGAAACAAAGTTGAGCGTTGAAGCGGAATCGAGAAGACCGCGGGTTCGAACCCAATTTCCAAATTTATATTGGATTTCGAATTGTACAGTGGACAAAAGAACTTGCGCACTGTAAGAAGTTTCGGCGTTAGAAATGCAGGAAGAAGCATTAGTTTGTTCGGAGCTGCTCTGCATGGAGCTTGAAGAAGCGGGTACTGATGACCTCGATTTATCATGAACGTGCAATAAAGAATGGTGCGGGTTTTTACAATGGAAACAGAGATTGGATGACGTACAGTTCGAAGAAGAATGCTTAGGTGACAAGCAATTGAAGCAATGTTTGCTATTGAAGACAAACTTCCTTCGATCTTCGACAGACAATTCTTTAAAGGATTTGCACAAATACAATGTGTGAAGCTTTTTACAGAGCGTGCATTTTAAAGATTTGTTGAGCGGCCTGATATGTTCTCTTGCATGATTGAATGAAGCAGAACGGGTTTGCTTGTTCTCGACAGATGGGGGCCGATGACCCTTTGAAAAAGCAAGGTTTTTCTCAAAAACAACTCGTAATACAGTATTTACAACAGGCGGCATAGCTTGCCACGGTGGGTGTGTGATTAGCGTATCGGTTTACTAACCCCAAGCTTGCAGGCTCACTCCTGGCCGTGGTAAGTGATTTTTGAAAGGCGGCAAAAATTACGATACATATGTCATACGATGTTGGCATGTCAAAGAACCCATTTGAATTCAGTAGGCCGTGTTTATTATGGCAAAATGAATCTCGGGAGTTTCCGCCAACACAAAGTTCCTCATTTCTCTACTAGAAAGAGCTATAGTGTTCGAGGAGCTTAGATATCTAACCTCTTTGACTTTCATAGTGCGTCAAGGAAAGCTACCCTCTGGGTGTGAAATAAAGCTTGCACCCGGCACCCGAGGCCATACGATATTATTATTACTATTATTATTATAACAGGTGGCATAGGATAAATTATTGTCTTCTGCGTATGCGTGTTCACACCGTTAAGTGAATAGTGTGGCAGTGTGACAGGTGGGATTAGTGATAACTTTATGGCATTTGAGTGGGTGTCCTCATTTTGATGAAAGTTTAGTGACAATGAGCTGAAATAACTCTTTTTGTTTTCATTTATACTTTTTATTTATGCATTTGACCTAGGTTCGAACCCCACTATCGGCCGTCCTTGAAATGGTTTTCCATGCCTTACCATTTTCAACTCCAGACAAATGCTTGGTCGGCACCTTCAACCCTCTTCCTTTCATCTACTTGCCAAGCATCATTCATCTTCGTTCATTTTACCTCTCATTAACACCTCTTACAAGGTTGGCGTCAGGAAGGGCATCATGCCGTATAAACACCAGGCACTGAGACTATTATCTCATCCCTGACCCAGTTTATAAATGGAACAATAATGGGTATATATTTCCTAAATTATTAGTATGACATTCATTTCACCACATAAGTGGGACAAATTAACATATCGTCGGCTTGTTTGCATGACGGTATAACAACTTTTAGGGTGGCACATTGAGAAACGTGCGAACAATGGAACAGGTCTCCAAGATGACGGCCTTCTGCATGGTGATATGTAGACCAGGATGTATTCCCAATATTTCCAGATTGCGAGCCAGTGATTTAGGGATGATGCCGGTAGAAGAAATGCCTATGGGCAGTGAGCAGGATTTTCCAAAACTGCGTTGGGAATATACTGATTGTAAGGTAAAGTTTTTTCAGATAACAAGTGCTTTTGAGCAAGGTGTAGGTGCATTATTTTAGTGTTCTTCTTCTTCTTCTCCTTCTACTTCTGCTTCTTTTTCGTCTGTCTATTTTGGCCTACTGTGGACCGCGTTGAACAATCGTCCGACTTGCCAATCTCTTCTTCTCCTCACAGAATTTCTTCATGCGTGCGCTGAGGCTCCTTCTTCTTTCTTCAGACCAGATGAGCTTGATTCTTGAGCTAGGTTTTTCCTGAAACCCTTTAGATTTATTAACGTTCCTTCGAAACGGTGATTTGTTGAGAATATCTTATTGAGTGATGCCAACTTCTTTGAGATCTGCTCGTGTTTCCTCGACCCATTTAGTGGTGCACTTTAATTTGCTAATGTAAGTGAATATAATTTTATTATTATTATTATTATTATTAAAACATGTAATAAATGTTCCGTAGAGTCTGCCTACCGTATGTAACAGACATAGGTCAAGGACGCCATAATAACTAAACTGAGTATCGATTGCACCAATCACACATGTCGTCGGTTAAATTCACATCAAACTATACATATTGAAATTAGAATGGGCTTCCAATCTCTACTATGCACGGAAAGTAATTTCTGTTATTTGCGCATGGTGAGTTTATTTCAGCGCCAATATATATTTCACGAGCAAAATGTAGATCATGATTAACAGGGCTGTAAATACTTCACCATGCCAGGTAAACGAAAAGTGATGAACTGATCCTTGGAGAGATAAAATTAAACTCTTCAAAATCATTGGCATGCAGAAAGTCTTCAAAATTGACACAAATTTGGTGACTTACTTGTGAGTGACATTTTTCAGTAGCTCAAAACAAAACTGTGCTTCTTGGCGGAGTCGGGAATCAAACCTTGGCCTCCTGGTTCGATTATGGTTATCATAATGTTTGACAGATGTTAGGTTTATTCATGAAAGATTCGGTTCATATTCTAGGAGAAGCTGGAATCTCTTCAACCAATGCCTATATACTTACCGGATAACTGGAGACCCTCAATAATATAAACACTGTAGAAGTGTAAAGGAGACACTATTTCTCTGGACTCATATAGGCCATTGCATTAGAGAACGTTGCCTTCACCGTATCTACGAAGATAATCACAGAAAGACTAACTAAAGTTATAGATCACCTCATCCCAGATGAACAGTTCGGTTTCCGGAAAGGCAGGTCTACTCTTCAGACTATATCTATTCTTCATGCGGACATTCAACATGCTTTCAATTTACGCAAAGGAAAGCTACATGTTGTCTTTATTGACTACAATAAAGCATTTGACTTGCTGCAAAGGAAAGTCATAATAGGAAAACTGGCAGAAATGATAGGACGTACCAACTACCTTATAGCCATTATCACAAACATACTAAGATATATCAACATAACAATAGATAATCACATTGAACAATCAAAATCCATCACGCAGACAAATGGAATCTTACACGGGGATCCTTTGAGCCCACTCCTCTTCAACATGGCATCCACTGACGTAGTAGAAGTAACCAAAAATGAATACTTCTCCACGAAGATATACATATATGCCGATGATATGGTGTTGGCCTCAGAAAAAAATAGTAGAACAGCAGGAAATCTTGAAAGAATTGTCATCGTGGGCCGAAGAAAATGGACTGACAATAAATAATAAGAAACACGCACTCATAATTTCCATAAACGGGGGCAAATTAGCAAAGAACGAAAACCTACAAATAGGACAGGAAATAATACAACAGTTTAACACTAAAAATACCTTGGAATTATATTTCAAACGTCAGGAAGCACATTCAATCAACATATTAAACAAAACGAAGTAGCAGCAATATTATCAATGAATGATGTAAAACAATTACAATCGCTTTCACTCGGTACAGCCATGAAACTATTAAAGACAAAAATAGCCCCCATCATTACATATAGAATACACATCATATGGGAGCATCTGAAAAAAAAGGGACCTCAATACCCTGGAAAATGTAAAATCAACTTATTTGAAAAACACGTTCGGATTTCAAAATACACGAGGGAACCATTCTTTATAGAAGATCTCCACAACAACCTATATCTGCCGTCAACCGATGCATAGCATAACCTGCTAAATGAAAATACCCAGTAGATGGAAAATATAGAAGAAGAGTTCTTCTGTGCCAATGCCATGATTGATAGAAGTTAGACAAAGCCGAACCAAAAGATTAGAAGTGCTGTGATCAGGCTACCTGCTCATGGCATTCACTACAAAGTGTGTATCATAAACTCATATCATTCAGTGTCTGAAAACTGAATTTGCAAACTCCGTGGAGTTAAGTGTAGCAATATCACGTCGTACACTCCAAGGAAAACACAAGAACTGTGATGGAGTTGAGCACAAAAGATTACATTTTGTAATTGCAATGTAATTCATGCACAGTTGTGCGCGGTTTTTTTTTCAATAAATAATCAGTAATATTATTATTTGCCATAAACAGTTATAATATACACGATTCAATGAGTGTTTCATCCTTCTCTAACGGAACCTTTTATGCGCCAAATCAGTTGCAAAGATTACTTCCGTGCTTCTAATTAGGGAATACATATTTCAAACAGGTATTTTTAGGTAGATTTCATTAGAAAGCTAACTATTGCAATAGGTACCATGTTTCGACTTCCGGAAAATATCGACATATCTTCGAGTTTCACATCCCCTAGACCCCAAAACCACCGTCAGTTCAAAAGTGTATATATAATTTATGTATATACAATATACTGTATATGTATATATGTCAGTTCCTTGTGGACACGATAACTGCCGTAATTATGCACCAATCACTTTGAAAGTTTTACATAATATGTATCCCTTTAAAATCTCGGTCGTGTTCGTTAATGGGCATAATCGGTCGAAGGGGGTAAAAATAGGGGGCTCTTTTCGAAAAAGTGAAATATTGCTATAACTCTCTTAACACGTGAAATATCGAATCCATTCAAAGTTCATACTATGTCTCGGATAAGTGTAAATATTTATGTTTAAAAAGTTTTTTGATAGCACCAACCATTGACCAAAGGGGTGGAAAAAAGTGGGTTTTTCGGGAAACATTATTCATATCTCACTTAATGGGCACAATATCAAAACCGTACTAAATGGAAAATATTACCCTAATAATTACCGAAAACTTTTGTCTGAAAGATTTTTTGATATGACCCACCATTACGCCAAGGGATGAGAAAAATGATTTCGGAATGTTAAGAAAATGCCATGTGCCATCAGAGGATACCATGACAACGCTTCTAAATTGATGAGGGATGAACTATCAGAAGTTGCCATGGCAACGCCATTGCACGAGGTCACATTCAGTTTTCCATCTGGCCCTGAGGGAAGCGGCTTCGGTGACGTAACTGGTAGCATGCTGAACTTCTATGCCCAAGGTCGTGGGTTCAAAGCCAGCCGAAGTCGTCGGATTTTCTAAGAGTGCTAAAAATCCCTCAGCATGCTTTCCGTCGGAGGGGAAGTTCGAAAATTCGTTGCAAGTTGCTGGTTGCGGTGGCATCTAGTTGCCAAGATCATAGCTAGGTGTCGTTGACGATAGTATTTGGCAGCAAAATTAGGAACTACTACTGAAATTGACCGTCTGCAGACCTTATCTAAATTACAGACTAATACAGTCCTTCGGAGGGGAAGTAAAACCGGCGGTCCCATGTCATAGATTTATGGCATGTTAAAGAACCTTCCACTAATTGCACCTGTGTGAAGCTAAATTGGATAGGTTAAGAATGTAAACAACGCTCTTAGGTTTCTACGTTCGTTGCTACGAGCCGACTGCGGTGGCGTCTGGTAGCTAAGTTCTGAACTTGGCCGAGTAGTCGTTGACGGTGGCGCTTGGCGGCAAAAGTAGGAACTATTTGAAAAATTCTAAGTCGCTGTACTTAAATTAAAAAGTCCTCTCGGCACGCCGGAAGGCGGAGGTAGATTTCACCGGACAAACTTGGGGATTGGCGAAAATAGGCAGAATATGCAGGTTTTCGTAGAAGGATCAGACCTCATTTATTGCGAGAAGGTATTTTATAATTGGAGCTTAATTAACTTTGTTTTTCGTCATTTTATGCTTATTTTAAACATTTTATTGTCTTATGGGAACGGTAACCTTCTTGTCATTTGGTGTCCATTTTTATACTTGTGGTCACACTGTCCTTATGCAAGGTTTCGACACTGATGTGTAACTATGTAACGGTCTGTTACTTCTTCACGCAAAATTATATCTCCCGCAGAGATTTTGGTTGGTTCCTCAGTTTAGGGGCTGCGACAACGCGGTCATGTAACCCCGTGTACTTAGGGATGGCTGTATTAGTCTGTAATTCAGGTAAGGACTGCCGATGGTCAATTTCAAGCAGTAGTTCCTAATGTTGCTACCAGGTACTACCGTCAACGACACCTACCTGTGAACTTGGCTACTAGATGCCACCGCAGCCAGCAACTCGCAACGAACGTTGGAACTTCCCCTCCAAAGGAAAGCATACTGAGGGATTTTTAGCGCTCTTAGAAAATCCGACGACTTCGGCTGGCTTTGAACTCGCGACCTTGGGCATAGACATTCAGCATGCTTGCTACCAGTTACGTCGCCGAAGCCGCTTCACACTTAGTCAGATGGAATTCTGAATATGATCTCGTGCAAGTGCGTTATCTTGGCAACGTCTGATGGCTCATCCCTCATCAATTTAGTAGTGTTGCCATGGCAACCACTGATAGCTCTTGGCATTTTCTTATAATTCCGAAATCATTTTTCTCATCCCTTGGCATAATGGTGGGTCATATCAAAAATTATTTCAGACAAAATTTTAGGTAATTATTAGGGGAATATTGTCCATTTTGTACGGTTTTGATATTGTGCCTATTAAGAGAGATATGATTAATGTTTCCCGAAAACCCCACTTTTTCCCACCCCTTTGGTCAATGGTTGGTGCTATAAAAAACTCTTCAAACATAAATTTTTGGGCTTTATCTGACACATAGTAGGAACGTTGAACGGATTCGATATTTCACATATTAAGAGAGTTATAGCAATATTTCACTTTTTCGAAAAAAGCCCCCCATTTTCACCCCCTTCGACCGATTTAGCCCAGTAACGAACTCGACCGAGATTTTATAGGTATACATATTCGGTAAAATATTCAAAGTGATTGGTGCAAAATTACGGCAGTTATCGTGTCCACAAGAAACTGATATGCATATATATATATTTACACTAGCTGACCCGGCAGTCGTTGTCCTGCCAATCAAAGAAAGTGTTGTAACTTTGTTTCTTGAAGTGCTTTTGGATACACAATATTTTTTTCAATTTCTGTAAACTGCCTCTAAACTATCGTGAAATGAATTACCTAATCTAGAAACATTCGTGGGAGCGTGCACAACAATTCTCCAACGTTTCATCGCAATTGGATAAATGGCATAAAACGCATACGGGATTTTGTTTAAATGATTCGTGCGCTGTCACCCATTTGTTGATTCTACTCGTGCTCTACCAACTGTGAAATTGATTTACTAAGTTAGAAAGCTTCACGTAAGTATACACAACAACTCATCAAAGTCTCATCGGAATCGGATGAATGACATATGAACGTATACGGGATTTTTTTAAACGATTCGCGTGCCATCACTCATTTGTTGAATCTACTCATGCGCTACCTATTGTAAAATAGATTTACTAAGCCTGAAACCTTCTCGGAAGTGTACTCAATCATTCGCCAAGGTTTCATCGCAATCGGATGAATGATATATGACCGCATACGCGACATTGTGGAAACGATTCACGCGCCGTCGCTCTTTTGTTGAATCTACTTGTGCGCTGCTTATTAAAACTGGATTTACTAATCCAGAAACCTTTCCTGGAGTGTACACAACAATTCACCAAAGTTTCATCGTAATCGGATACATGGTATATGAACGCATACAGGACTAAGTTGAAACGATTCGCGCGCCATCGCACATTTGTTGAATCTACTCGTGCGCTACCTATTGTAAAATGAATTTACTGAGCCAGAAACCTTTACTGTAATGTACACAACAATTCAAATTTTCATCGCAATCGGATAAATGGTATATGAACGCATACGGGACTTAGATTAAACGTTCGCACATCGTCGCTCATTTGAGGAATCTACTCGTGCGCTACCTATTGTAAAATGGATTTACTAATCCAGAAGCCTCCCCTGGAGGGTACACATCATCTCACCCAAGTTTCATCGCTATCGGACGAATGGTATTTGAACGCATACGGGACCTTTTTGAAACGCTTCGCGCGTCGTCGCTCATATGTTTAATCTAGTCGTGCGCTATCTATTGTAAAATGGATTTACTAAGCCAAACACCTTCCCTGGAGTGCACTCAACATCTCACCCAAGTTTCATCGCAATCGGATGAATGGTATATGAACGCATACGGAACTTTGAATCGCTCTAACGTGCAGAGACAAACAGAATTCGACATCACTGCCACCTTTGGTATAAAACACAACTTTCCGCCATGGGCGGAGTGTATGTTATGGCGGTAGTTGCACACGTTGCGACCAGGTGGCTCTACGTGCAGAGACACAGAGTCCAAAAGGATCAGTTTTCACTAAGGCGTTTATGACTGTATATTTTGGTTCTAAATTTGTGTGTAAATTGTGGTTCTAAAATTCTAAAATTCCACCTATCTGGTCAAATTGCGAATCTAAACCATACATGGGCCCACTCTAACATTCATGCACAATTTCATCAAAATCGGCCCAGACGTTTAGGAGGAGTTAAGTCACATACACACGTGTCGAAGAATTATATATATAAAGATATACATACATAAATTATATATATACTTTTGAACTGACGGTGGTTTTGGGGTCTGGGGGATGTGAAACGCGAAGATATGTCGAAATTTTTCGGAAGTCGAAACATGGTACCCATTGCAATAGTTAGCTTTCTAATGAATTCTACCTCTGGTTCGTTCCTCAGTTTAGGGGCTGCGACAACGCGGTCATCTAACCCCGTGTACTTTGGGTGAGTGTAGAATCTGTCTGATAAACGGTGTGAATTGTAATGGCTGTAGTAGTCTTAATTCAGGTAAGGACTGCAGACGGTCAATTTCAAGCAGTAGTTCCTAATGTTGCTTCCAGGTACTACCGTCAACGACACCTAGCTGTGAACTTGGCTACTAGATGCCACCCCAACCAGCAACTCGCAACGAACGTTGGAACTTCCCCTCCAAAGGAAAGCATACTGAGGGATTTTAGCTCTCTTAGAAAATCCGACGACTTTGGCCGGCTTTGAAACCGCGACCTTGGGCATAGACATTCTGCATGCTACCAGTTACGTCACGAAGCCGCTTCCCACTTAGATGAAAATACTGAATCTGATCTCATACAAGTGCGTTGTCATGGCAACGGCTCATCCCTCATCAATTTAGTAGTGTTGCCATGGCAACCTCTTATAGCTCTTGGCATTTTCTTATAATTCCGAAATCATTTTTCTCATCCCTTGGCGTAATGGTGGGTCATATCAAAAATTCTTTCAGACAAAAGTTTTAGGTAGTTATTAGGGGCATATTGTCCATTTTGTACGGTTTTGATATTGTGCCTATTAAGAGAGATATGATTAATGTTTCCCGAAAAAACCACTTTTTTCCACCCCTTTGGTCAGTGGTTGGTGCTATCAAAAAACCTATTTGACATATATTGTTGGCACTTATCCGACACATATTATGAACTTTAAATGGATTCGATATTTCACGTATTAAGAGAGTTATAGCGAAATTTCCGGTTTTCGAAAAAAGCCCCCCATTTTCACCCCCGTCGACCGATTTTGCCCATTAACGAACTTGACCGTTTTATAGGGATACATATTATGTAAAAAATTCAAAGTGATTGGTGCAAAATTACGGCAGTTATCGTGTCCACAAGAAACTGATATACATTATATATATATATATACATACATACATAAATTATATATAAACGTTTGAACTGACGGTGGTTTTGGGGTCTGGGGGATGTGAAACGCGAAGATATGTCGAAATTTTCCGGAAGTCGAAACATGGGACCCATTGCAATAGTTAGCTTTCTAATGAAATCTACCTAAAAACAGATAACACACACTAATACAGTCATCACAATTAACACCGGTTATCAGACAGATTCTACACACACCCAAAGTACACGGGGCTACATGACCACGTTGTCGCAGCCCCTAAACTTAAGAACCAACCATCATCACAATTAACACCGTTTATCAGACAGATTCTACACTCACCCAATGTACACGGGGCTACATGAACACCTTGTTGCAGCCCCTAAACTGAGGAACAAACCAACATCTCTGCGGGAGACAAAATTTTACGTGAAGAAGTAACAGACTGTTAGATAGTTACACATCAGTTCCAAACCTTGCATAAGGACAGTGTGACCACAAGTATAAATATGAACCCCAAATGACAAGAAGATTACCATCCTTATAAGACAATAAAATGTTAAAAATATGCGTAGAAAGACGAAAAATATTTTATTAAGCTTCAATTGTAAAATACTTTCTGATCCTTCTACGAAAACCGGCATATTTTGCCTATTCTAGCCTATCACCTAGTTTGCCCGGTGAAATCTACCTCCGCCTTCCGGCGTGCCGAGAGGAATTTTTTATCCATAGGTGGATTAGACAGTTTTTAATATTAAATGACTCTTCTATCGATATTTGATCCATTCGCAGATCAAATCATAACAGTATGCTATGCTTGGTTTGACAGTTCTTAATTTCATCAAGAAAACATGTAATTCTAGTTCAGGGTCTTATACATCACGTATGGTGGTAAACCTAACATACCGTATTTAGAGTTACGCCTATTAGAACACAGTCTTTTGTGAATCAATGTGGTCAGGGTTGGATTCTCGATCAGTGCATTTGAGATTATCTTTCCTTCCCTTCTTCCTTCTTTCCTTTATGGACTGGATAAAATTTGAATTAAACTAATATTCTCAAATCTGGTATATACACAGTGCATCGTCAGTGTTGTTGTTAATTGTTGATTCATCTATGGGCTTTGTGACATCGTCGTTATGTAGCGTTGAGTACTTGACTGTGTGTGAATTCAGTCTGATAACCTGTGCTGTTGTAATGGCTGTATTAGTGTGCATTTTTGTAAGTTTGTGAGGGAAGCCCCTTCTGGGTTGATAGAGGTGGGAATCTGGCATCTGGCCATAGAAACTATTCGCCTTATAATACTTACTTTGTCTCGTCTGTGACCCCGTAGAAGAGGTAAAATAAGGAGAGTACAAATTTTATTTTACATCGAGAACACTGGTTGATATGGGATTCCACTACTTTATTAACACTCCTCTTATACCAAATTTCTGATAATTAACGGCATCCTTACCGGCTATCCTGCTGGGGGATGTAGGGGCAAGGAAGGGATAGGGGTGCTTTGAACTACCTTCACTAATTAGAGGCGACAGATGCTGCCTAATTGCTTGCAAGATGAAGGCAAGATCCAAACAACGTCCCCATCGTAAGATAATGAGGTCCTAGAGTCCCCAGAAATCTAAAATGGAAACTCCACCATCTTGATAGAACTTGGATGATCACTACACACTGACGACATCTGCGTGAGTATTTCATGTCGATATTCACTTGGGTCATTCTTCCAGAGAGTATAATAATGTGTGATGTAGTTAGTTATTATTGTTTTAAAGAGCGAATCAGTGAGGTCATCTGCCTCAACATGAGATGTATGTCGCCCAGGAAGATCGATTAGGTCATTGAGCATGTCGGCGATTGTTTTACTCAGGGTTGCGTAAGTTAGCGTTACTTAAAACAATAATAACGAAGGAAAAACTCAGCAATTTTTCGAGGTTTGGTTGGTTGGTTCCTCCGTTTAGGGGCTGCTACAACGCGGTCATATAGCCCCGTGTACTTTGGGTGTGTGTAGAATCTGTCTGATAACTGGTGTTAATTGTGATGGCTGTATTAGTGTGTGTATCTGTTTTTTAGTTCAAGGAAAGACTGCAACTTTGAATTTATCAAATAGTTCCTACTTTTGCCGCCAAACGCCACCGTCAACGACTACTAGGCCTAGTTCAGAACTTACCTACTAGACGCCACCGCAGTCAGCTCTTGGCAACGAACGTAGGAACCTAAGAGCGTTGTTTACATTCTTAACGTATACAATTTAGCTTCACACAGGTGTAATTAGTGGAAGGTTCTTTAACATGTCATAAACCTATGACATGGGACCGCCGGCTTAACTTCTCCTCCGAAGGAAGGCACACAGGGATTTTTAACGCTCTTAAAAAATCCGACGGCTTCGGCCGTGTTTGAACCCGCTATCTAGGGCATAGAAACTCAGCATGCTACCGACTACGATTTTCTAGGTTTATGCCGTGTCTTGTGTGGGGTTTTGCCTAGGAACACCAAGCTGGCTCATAAATAAATGAATAAATAAATAAATGAATGAATGAATGGATAAATAAATAAATAAATAAATAAATAAATGAAGAAATGAAGAAATGAACAATTGAATGCAGGAATAAATGAATAAATGAAGAATTGAACAATTGAATGCATGAATGCATGAATAAATGAAGAACTGAACAATTGAATGCATGAATAAATGAATAAATGAAGAATTGAACAATTGAATGCATGAATAAATGAAGAAGTGAACAATTGAATGCATGAATAAATTAATAAATGAAGAACTGAACAATTGAATGCATGAATAAATGAAGAAGTGAACAATTGAATGCATGAATAAAGGAAGAATTGAACAATTGAATGCATTAATAAATGAATAAATGAAAAACTGAACAATTGAATGCATGAATAAATGAATAAATGAAGAACTGAACAATTGAATGCATGAATAAATGAATAAATGAAGAAGTGAACAACTGAATGCATGAATAAATGAATAAATGAAGATTTGAACAATTGAATGCATGAATAAATGAATAAATGAAGAACTGAACAATTGAACGCATGAATAAATGAATAAATGAAGAAGTGAACAATTGAATGCATGAATAAATGAATAAATGAAGAACTGAACAATTGAATGCATGAATAAATGAATAAATGAAGAATTGAACAATTGAATGCATGAATAAATGAATAAATGAAGAACTGAACAATTGAATGCATGAATAAATGAATAAATGAAGAAGTGAACAATTGAATGCATGAATAAATGAATAAATGAAGATTTGAACAATTGAATGCATGAATAAATGAATAAATGAAGAAGTGAACAATTGAATGCATGAATAAATGAATAAGTGAAGAAGTGTACAATTGAATGCATGAATAAATGAATAAATGAAGATTTGAACAATTGAATGCATGAATAAATGAATAAATGACGAAGTGAACAATTGAATGCATGAATAAATGAATAAATGAAGATTTGAACAATTGAATGCATGAATAAATGAATAAATGAAGAAGTGAACAATTGAATGCATGAATAAATGAATAAATGAAGAAGTGAACAATTGAATGCACGAATAAATGAATAAATGAAGAAGTGAACAATTGAATGCATGAATAAATGAATAAATGAAGAAGTGAACAATTGAATGCATGAATAAATGAATAAATAAATAAATAATGATAATATCGTATAGGGTGCAGGGTGCAAGCGTTGTTATTTGCGCACAGAGGCCAGCTTGCATGTCGAATTTCGTTGTTCCTTGAAGCACTATGAAAGTCAAGGCGGTTGGATATCTAAGCTCCTAGCGCTTTCTAGTAGAGAAATGAGGAACTTTGTGTTTGCGGAAAATCCCGAGATTAATTTTGTCATTATGAACACAGCCTACTGAATTCAAATGGGTTCTTTGACATGCCAACATCGTATGACATGTGTGTCGTAATTTTGCTGCCTTATATAAAAAAACACTTACCACGGCCAGGAGCGAACCTGCAAGATTGGGGGTTAGTAGACCGACACGTTAACCACTCACCCACCATGGCAAGCTAATAAATAAATTAAGTGGGCCACAAGGAGCTATTATAAACCACCTCCCATTTAACAAGTGTGAACATCAGGTTTGGCCCTCGAGAATCTAATATACTTGCAAATGAATTGGCCAGTTAATTGGGAAGGTATCTATTGTTATTAGTTCATACAAATTAATGTAGGCTATATTACTTAAACATCTTCATTATTCATTTAGCTTGCCACGGTGGGTGAGTGGTTATCGCATCGGGCTACCAACCACAAGCTTGCAGGTTCGCTCCTGGTCATGTTAATTGATTTTTGGAAGGCGACAAAAATCGTGACACGCATGTCATACATTGTTGGCATGGTAAAGTACCCATTTGATTTCAGTAGGCCGTGTTCATAACGGCAAAATTAATCTCGGTATTTTCCGCCAACACAAAAAGTTCCTCCATTCTCAACTAGAAAGCGCTATAGTGAAAAGGAGCTTAGATATCTAATCTCCTTGACTTTTATAGCACTCCAAGGAACAACAAGATTCGACATGACATGTGCCCTTTGGGCGTAAATAATAAAGTTTGCACCCGTCACCATACGATATTATTATTATTTTTTATTTCCTTGCTCGTCAGAACACTAGTGACGTCATGTATTCCAAAGATGACCAGTAGAATTTCTGGCACGTTAAAGTGCTCCTCCTCCAGGTTAAAACTCTGTCACTCATACGTCTCTAGTAGTCGCTGTAGATAAAAGAAACGTAAAACCCATGACAATAGACTATCATATTTTTATGCTTAAACCCAGTGCTCTTTTTCTAGTCAAACTATAAGAGGCATTTTCAGTTGTAGTCGACAACTTTCTGCAATTTGCAAAGTCCGATTATTACTTTATGGGCTAACATGTTAAATGAAAGGTTGAATTGGGTTCATTTATTAACTCACTAATTCATTAACCTTATGCTTTTTCGATACCTAGGTGGATATAAATTATTTCGTTATTTTCTTCATCCTTCTAAACTAACAACCTATCCCACCTCCAAACATTAACCTGCGTTATTAAGAACAGAACTTCCTTTTCGCGATTGTTGGAGTATGTTACTTATTTTTGCCTAAGCAATTAAATTTCTTCGAATAAAGCAGCAATTACACAAAGCTTTTGTTAAGCAGAAAATAATGTGGCCTATTGTTTCGATTATGCTGCTGAGTGCCGAGTTGCCAACCAAAAGAAACTGATTCGATAGATCGATTTAAAGCGAGGATTACTCGAAATCTCCTCCAACTGTTGTGAACAGCGCGTTGACGCCAGCTGATCGATGAAGTTTCAAGTCGGAAGTTATATTTGCCGGACTAGATACAAATGTACCAATATTTTTTTCTTAAGCAGTCTTCAAATGTTTAAGGCGTACGCGTATAAAAAACGCTAGGCTTTCATTTATTGGAAATGATTACAGTAATCTGTGTGATCACCTTCTTGGATTCAAATACGCACGGTAATATTTATTACCTCAGACCCTATTTCTCGAGTTGAAAACATGATGATGGTGCCGCAGCGTGCAGCATCTCACATGTTGTCTTCACTCATCCCTCGTCTCGTCGGCTATTAGTATATCCCGCTGTGTTCCCCCCTAGCGGCACGTCGCGTAAACTAGTATGGCCTGGCGCACGCAGTGGAGGCTGGACCAGCGTCGCTCGGCGTCGCTTGGCGTCGTGATATTCCCGCCTACGGCTTGGCCTGACACGTTTTATGTGATGTGGTGATGACATGTACCTGTAATACGCGTGGACAGCATGCCAAATGCTTTGTGACGGACTATACATCACAGCACTCGGCCTAAAACATCTCACTCAAACGGCAAGTCACCTTAAACCAGCGTGTGAATTAAACTGAGTTGAAAATGTGTTAAAATTATTTTAAAATATTTCCTTGCATCAGTAATTTACACTTACTATATTGAACGAAATTATTAGTGTCAGTATAAACTTAAATATCTCACCAAAATAACCTTAGGAATAAATATCTTAAGATTTGCAAAACTTTACCTATTTTGTGTACATTACGTGTCTACATGCCTAATGATTCAACTCTTCTTCGATGTTTATTGAGACACTGGAAGTGATGTGTTTGAATCCTATGCACTTATCATAAGCTTTTTTTTTTGGCATATATTCATCTAATTGCTAATGTGGTAACAAATTGAGTGGTGTGTGCGGATAATGTACTCAATGACGGACGATCCAGACTTTTAAAACTTTTATGTTAAAAAAAACTCTCAAAGTGTCAGTAAGTGAATTGGTGTGAATTATTTTTGGTGTCATAGTGTCGTTAAGAACCAGAATGAAACAATTTGTAAATAATAATCAGGTTTATTCCTGCCTATTAATGGAACTGAACTGGACAGTAATTTCGATAATAGAACTATAAATTTTGCTGACGTCTGCAATGTAAATATGTCGTGATACTTATTGTCATTTTAGTGCATTAGTTAATCTGTAGATGCCAAAGGAAGGAATCTTTAAATTGTTCTCTAGGGAATTAAGTGCACTCCTCACGCAATACAATGTTAAACACGTGAATTTCAGTGATTCTTCTGTCTGACGTTATAATACACTTGTTACCCTATGGCCATCCTAAAGGCATTGCAGTAACTAACAATTGTTTTCAATATACTTCAATGTTAGTTTAATCGATATGGTATATAATTGATTGTAATATATTTGACATTTTCTTCACAATTTTTGCCATCAGCTTCCAATATTTTCTTATTCAAATCACTAATATTGTCCATTTTTTCGAGGATGTTTGGCGTATTAAAATTATCTACTAACATTTGTGATACATAGAATGTTTAATCAAACGAACAGATTCTTGCAAATATTTTGAAATGTTCGCCCACGATGTGACTAAACATTAAGAAGCACATAATAACTATCGATAGTTAAGATATTTTTTAATTAGATTTTTTTTGCATCGACTGAACAGTTTTGTCCTACGCCATTGTGCATTCAAAATACTGGTACGATTGTTTTCTCCTCCATACATTACATCTCTCGTTGTCCGTAATAACTGCTTAGGATAACGTATGTGATCATTCAACATATCTTCATAGGTAGCATCATAATGAGTTTTTATGAATGACTAACATATCCTATTGCTTAGATAATATGCACGTAATAAACGTTACATTCGATTCTTTAATCACAATATTAACTGATTTACAGTTTAATCGTTACTAAAAGACAGTTGCGGTAAGAAAATATGAGTAACTTCCAAGAATAAGAAGATATCATTTCATTTCATTGGTACGTGTGCTTTTAAGTGACAGGTATCGGGTAGGTCTTGTGTATCTGTGAAGAAATGTGCATACCAATTAGTGATTAATGTACGTTATCAGACAATTCGTTGGTCAGTGACAATGTTGTGACTGTGCTACGTTTGATTGAAACTTGACATGAAACACATTTCACAACAAGTGGAATAAGTTCCGTGCAGCGGGCCCCTGCCGTCCCCGTTACTCCTACCAGTGCAGCAGCCGAGGTATGAGGGAACGCTAACACTCAGGGGGACTGACATCACCGGCAGATTACATTAGGTGAGTACATTCACTAAGAGATTCAATGTAATAGAGAGTGTCTAACGGTTCATCAACAGAGTTATCAGACTTCCTGGTTTTACCAACACAGACCCTGTTTTATGTGCAAACCTAAGTGCCTCCAGAAAGAGGTTTTGTGACCTTAAAATGTCCCAACGTTGAATAACAAATGTTTCTATTACAACCAAAATTGAATTTTCTCAGAATTTTTAAAATAATCAGCTCACAGACTCCAGTTATATTATACCTACAAAAATGATAATTAAAATGATGTTATTAAAATATCAGCAGCTATGACGTCATTGGCTATTATGCGCAGGAAGGTTTTAGCTGCAATACTTAGTCTGTACTGAAGAGGCAATCAAATAGCTAAAATTAAGCTTTCATCAATATGGCAGTACACATTGGGACAATATGCTCTTACTGTTATTCCTTGAGTCTTCAGACTGGTTTCATGCAGCTATCCATGTAACCCTGACCTCAGCTAATCGTTTCATCTCTACGGAGCTACCTCACCTTACACCCAAGGCAATATGTTTAACATACTGTATTCTAACCATACTGACAGTAGTGGCTACGCTGGCTAATGCGCAGTGTTAGGTCATGGGACCAAGATCTCTGCTGACTCGGTAGACGAGTGGGTTCGAGCCCCACCGTCGGCCGTCCTTGAAATGGTTTTCCGTGGTTTCCCATTTTCAACACCAGGCAAATGCTGGGACGGTACCTTCTAACAGGCCACGGCCGCTTCCTTCCACATCCTTGCCCAGTTTCTTTCACCATCATTCATTTCATCTCTCATTAACTCCTCTCATGAGGTTGGCGTCAGGAAGGGCATCCGGCCGTAAAAACCATCGCCACTAAGACTTCCATCGCATCTCATCCCCAACCCCGTTGGAAAAACGGGAATAATAAGGGGTAGACATACAATTCTAACCATGGTCTACCCCCACCAGTTCTTGCCCTTCTTGAACTTTTGGATCCGTCCTATCTTTCTCCATCGCATTATTATTATTATTATTATTACTTAGAAACATTTTGTATTCCCAAAATAATTAATATAAAGATACCTCTATCAGAATGTGGAGAAAATTACAGACACATTAAAAGAACAATTGTATAGAAAATATAAGAGAATGAGCAACAAGATTAACTAAAAGGGTTCTTTACAACATCTCTAAATTAACAAGTAATTCCGTGACGAACTAAGGAGCCTACTTTTCTTAAAATTTATGATACATGCCAATCTATATAGACCTATCTAGAATTGTGACGAGATCAAGTTGGTAATTCTAATATTTCTAAGTACTGCAGTTTAAAGTACACCTCAAATAGTATAGCCTAATAGAGTAACGTTTGGCAGCCCTGGTGACACTGAATATATTCTTAGTTCCGTCTCTCAAGGTATAGAATGCACATACAAAATTTGGTAGAAGTCTAATGAATAGTATGGAAGTTACATGTAGTTGGATATTGGATTTATCAGTGCGCGTAAAATCTTGTTGAGAACAATTTCATATATGTGATGCTCAGAATTAATCTGAAATATTACGATCTATTATAAAGCCAATTTTGGATAAAAACATTTGTTAGTATAGAAGTTACAGTACATGTAATTACAAATTGAAACTAACAGAAAGCTAAGAATCATGTTGGAAGCACTGATCTGTATTAGTTACTACAAATTAATCTAGAATGTCAGGTACTATACGTGGGCAAAGTTTAGAACTGATGGCTTGTATCCTTTCTGATATATTGATATTAAGATTAAACAAATAGAGAGAGCATTTATTAACAGTTGGCAGCCCTGCTGGTTCTTACGAATACACACAGTCAAAAATGTTATGGTACACAAAGCACATACGAAATTTGGTTAAACTCCGTTTGTTAGTATAGAGGTTATATGCATTTATAAACTTGACCTATCAGCAGGCTTAGAATCGTGTTGGCAGCACTAATGTATATAAGTTACACCAAACTAAGGTAGAATGTCAGGTACTATACGTGTGCATAGATTAGAGCTGTTGGCTTGCATACTTTCTGATATTTTGATATTAGGGTCGAAGCATAGAGAGAGCTTTAATTAACAGTTGGCAGCCCTGGTGGCTCTTTAGAATACGCACAGTCATAAATGTTGTAGTAAACATAGTACATACCAAATTTAGTTGAAATTCAATCGATAGTATAGAAGTTACATCCATTTAGAAATTGGACTTATTGGCAGCCTTAGAATCATGTTGGCAACACTGGCATGTATGGACTTCTGAAAATCAAGCTGGAAAGTTATTATCTATATGTGTGCCAATTTTGGAATACTTCCCATGCATACTTCTGAGATACCCAACATAGTGCTCAAATTTCAATTGCGATATTTCAGCAGTAGGTAGCACTGACGTCTATTCCAAATATGGCCGTGAGATATTCAGGTATATATCATTACTCTCATCGAATTTGGTTTTGTTTACTGCAGCCATTTAGGAGTTGATAGGGGGGCAGAAGGTCAGGGGCAGACAGACAGGCAGACATACACACATTTTCCCTGATTGATCTTGGAAGCCTACTTTTTCCTCATTTTTTCAAAATGAGTTAAGTAAGCTAAAGACTACCACAGGAGGGCTAGAAGAGGCATGATGAGATCTACAAAGTCTGATAACCGGTGATATCATAATAATTTACAGAGAGAATTCTGGCAGCATATTGCTACTCAAGACTTTTCTGTTTTCCGAGTTCAACGTCAATGAAAGTTATTGATGTCAGATGAACTGAGGCAGACTATGAGCTAACGTATGAAGACGTTCTGAAAAAAAAGGGAGAAGAAAAACACTATATCATAGTCTTAGGTTCTAAGCGGTCTATAATTGGCTATCTTCTAAATAGCAATAATAATAATGTTTTATTATTTATTTATTTATTTATTTATTTATTTATTTATTTATTTATTTTGATCTTTATGTCCAACAAAGTAGCGTTTTCGAAATTACTTTCCACAGTATTTCGTGTTTTCTTCCGTGTAGGGTTCTCAGTAAATTTGTTCCGTCTAATAGGATACGAAATTTAGTTCTATTTTGAATAGCTTCTTCGTTAATAACATTTACCTGTAGATCTTGTGTTATTTCTACCAGCCAATGTGGAAGTTTTCCTGAGATAGTGATAGGTTTAAAAATATATTTGTTCGTATTTTGTCATCCATTCTGTATCTGCGACCATACAATGCATGTCTCCTTGTTCTGATTGAATCTGTGAGTTTTTCAATATTTTGTTTGACTTCATGTGTCTTCTTTTTATCAAAACCACATTTCCATATTATTATTTTTTCACAACGTTATACCCAAATGTTTGCCATCTCTTGGTGAATGCAGTATATTTGTATTTGTCTGTTGGCACAGGCTAGAGAAAAATGTGGCTATTCACCGATGACTCAGTCTCACTCATGGCTGTGATTACATGGAAACTACTGAGGTATGGGTGGTGCTTAGTAATGACATTCAGGGCACAGTCAGTGCCTGTGGATTCTGTGAAAGGTTCTACTCTTAGGGTTAGTACTGATGTTCTGACTCAGTGAGGAAAGCAATGACAAACTACCTCACTCCACTTCTAGCCTAGTACGCCTCAATATAGCGCTGCCTTGGGTTTTTGTGGGTATTTACCCACATAACCTAGCGGCGGTGCTTTTCGTGGATCCAACCAACCTTCAGGCTGACTACCTAACAGACAGACCCAACTAAGCAGCGCGATTGAACTTATTTATGAGATGAATATGATTGTTCTTCTTCTCATCCTAATATCTCTTAATTCTGTCAATATGATTTATGTTCCTTTATTCTGTCCATGCTGTGGTGGCTCTCTGCCGGAGATTTGATGCAAAGTGATATGTTCACCACCTTTCTTGAGCTAGGCCTGTCCCATAATGATAATATCTGGACGAAGAGGAAATGAATGCATTCTTATTTCCAGGATGTTAATATTCCTGTGCCAAACTACTGTATGTAACCAAAATGTAGTAATAATAATAATACTAATTGTTTTGCGCCCCTTTTAACATCTGCGGCTTTTAGAGACGCCGGGGTGCCGGAATTTTGCCCCGAAGGGGATCTTGGACGTGTCAGTAACTCTATTGACACGCCTCACTCGTATTTGCGCACAAGCAAGCTTATAATAGTAATTATGATAATCTATACTAATATAATAAAGCTGAAGAGTTTGTGTGTTTGTGTGTTTAAACGCCCTAATCTCTGGAACTACCAGTCCGATTCAAAAAAAATGTTTTATGTGATAGCCAGATTTAAGAAGAATAGTTTAGGCTATGTAGCATTAGGCTGCACCTCTCTGGTAAGCTTACAGATTGATTTTTGTTGAGTAAGTCGGTAGAACAAGCGCTCCCGAACTGCTCTATCCGCATGCGCTGGCGTTATGGTTAGTGATACGTACACCGTTTCACCTATCTGAACCAAAATTTGTATACTTGCCCTTTGGAACCCTGCGAGTAACTCTGTCTACGTGAAATTTATGACAGACCATTCCACTCCCTGCATTTAGGCCCTTTGGCACAAATCTACGCCGTTTCACCGATCTGAAGCAAAATTTGTATACTTACCCTTTGGAACCCTGCGAGTAATACTGTTTACATGCAATTTCGGACAGACCACTCCATTTCCTGCATTTAGGCCCTTTGGCACAAATCTACACCTTTTCACCGATCTGAACCAAAATTTGTATACTTACCGTTTGGAACCCTGCCAGTAACACAGTTTACATGAAATTTCGGACAGGCCACTCCTTCCCTGCATTTAGGCCCTTTGGCACAAATCTACACCGTTTCACCGATCTGAACCAAAATTTGAATACTTATCTTTTGGAACACTGCGAGTAACACAGTCTACATGAAATTTCGGACAGACCACTTCATTCCCTGCATATAGGCCCTTTGGCACAAATCTACACCGTTTCACCGATCTGAACCAAAATTTGTATACTTACCCTTTGGAATACTGCCAGTAACACTGTCTGCTAGAAATTTCGTTCCGACCACTCCATTCCCTGCATTTAAGTCCTTTGGCACAAATCCACACCGTTTCACCGATCTGAACAACATTTTGTATACTTACGCTTTGGAACCCTGCGGGTGGCACTGTCCACTTTAAATTTTGGACAGAGCACTCCATTCCCTACATTTAGGCCCTTTATCACAAATCTACACCGTATCTCCTAATTGCACCAAATTTTACATACACTTTGAAACCCTGCTGGTAACACTGTCCACTTGATATTTTGGACAACGCTCTCCATTACCTACATTTAGAATGACACTCAAAATAAACTTGAAAACCACGTATTAAGGCCCTAGAACCATTCATGTCCGTAGTAGTGTAACTGTAAGAGTAGTTTAATAAGTATATTGTTGACGGGCAATTCGGGCTTCATCACGTCACCCCTACCAGTGTTCTGGTGCAGAATTGGGAAAATAGTTGCATCTTGCGCTGTTTGTAAATTGCAGTCACGGGGATTAATTAGTGCAAAAAGATTTCTTAGGCCCCTTTAAAAAGTTATCATCATGAAAATATTATGCCTCTGTATACGTGCAATGGTGTTGGTGCACTACATTGAGGTTACCAGCTGCAATAAGCGTTGGTGCTTTCATATTTACCTTCATTTATTCCGGAACTTATCGTTGAGCGCTGTGGGGTATTATAGCGTGAAGTTAGGAAGAACAACACCGTGACATTCACTATTTTATTTCATTAACAACTACAACATACAACACACTCTAGCGGCAATTTACATAAACACATTGTCCTTGTTTCATTCCCCAACATCCTCCCCACCCTGGTCAACCTCAAGGGGGATGACCAGCTGGACAGGTCGGGCGATCTGGGTCCCCTCTGGCGTGGATAGAATCACCGTCCGGATAAGTCCATCTCTGCCTGGTTTCAGCTCCTGAATCCGGGCCTTCCTCCACAGATGTCGAGGCCGCACCTCGTCCTGGAGTAGAACGATGTCTCCGAGCCTCAGTCGTGGTGACGTTCCTTTAGGTTGCTTCACCTGGTGGAAACTCTGAAGCTGAAGCAGGTATTCCTTGCTCCATCGTTTCCAGAAATGGTCCGCCAGTTGTTGCTGAAGTCTGTATTCCTTAATGGGGCAACCGGGCTGAGGTTCAGGTCCAGAGGGCAGTGCATTGAGTTGTCCACCGACAAGGAAGTGAGCTGGGGTGAGCACGTTGGTGTCGTCGTCTTTGGTGAGTGGTCTGGAGTTCAGCGCGGCTTCGATAGATGTCAGTATCGTCTGCAAACCATCTTCATCTACAGAAGAGCGCCCAAGTGTCTTTCGCAAGCATCGCTTGGTGGAGCCAACCATTCTTTCCCACCAGCCTCCCCACCAAGCCGCGCGTGGTGCGATGAACTTCCACGTGATGTTGTTTCGTGTTAGGTACTGGCAAGCCTTCGTATCGGAAACGGTAGCCCATAGTCCCGCCAATTCTCGATTTGCACAGTGGAATGTCTGGGCATTGTCAGAGTAGATAGTGTGTGGAATGCCACGTCTCGCCACAAACCGCTGCAGTGCTTGCAGAAACTTGTCAGTGCTCATATCTCGGCAAAGTTCTAAGTGAAGGGCTCGGGTCGTTGCGCACGTGAAGAGCGTGATGTAGCATTTTTTAGTTGTATGACCTTCCCTTACGTATAACGGTCCAGCAAAGTCAATGCCAGTTACTGCAAAGGCCTTCTGTGGAATGACACGCTGTGGTGGGAGTTGCGCCTCAAGTACTTGACTGGGACGATTTCGGGCCATTTTGCAAGGAAGGCAGCGATATAGTATCTTCTTGATGGCACGACGAGCACGCAGTATCCAGAAGGTCATCCGAAGGTCTGAAAGAACAATTCGCACTCCCAAGTGATGGAGGCGGATGTGTGTGTCTCTGATCATAAGTTGTGTAAAGTGATGGTCGCCATCGAGAATTATGGGATGCCTCTGCTGGTGAGTAATGTCAGCACTCTCCAGTCGCCCTCCAAGCCGCAGAACACCGTCTTCTAGAAAGGGGTTGTAGCATCGTAGTTTGGATCTTACTGGGAGAGGGACGTTGGATTGTAGAGCTCCAAGTTCAGCAGGAAAGCAGTCTTTCTGCACGACCTTTGTCCAGTAGGTACGCGCCGCAATAAGTTCTTGAGCAGTGAGTTCCCCGTTTTCGTGGTCTTTGTGGCGAAGGATTCGCGTCAGACGAAGTACCCAAGCTGTAACGCGTAGAAGGCGCGTGTAGGAACTGAACTGGGTGGAGTCTATGATCAATTCTGGCAAATCGACGTGAAGGACAGTCTGCACAGTGTTCTTTGTTTCTGGGAGTGATGGAAGCGATGGTGCGTCCTGAGGCCAGTAAGAATCTTCCTGTGTCAACCAGGAAGGTCCATGCCACCATATATCTAAGGACTGGATCTGACCAGGTAGAAGTCCCCGAGAGAGGTGATCTGCAGGGTTGTCAGATCCGGGGCAGTGTCTCCACTGTGATGGTGTTGTGTAGGACTGTATCTCCGTCACACGGTTGCAGACGAAGGTCTTCCATTTATTTGGATTTCCTCGTATCCAACCCAATGTCACAGTGGAGTCCGTCCATAAAGTAGCATGGGAAGTGTCGAAATTGGTTGCTTTTGCAAAATATCGTAGAAGCCGTGCTCCCACTAAGGCTGCAAGGAGTTCAAGGCGTGGTAGTGTGACTTTCTTAACGGGAGTCAGTCTGGATTTGCTGTAGGCTAGGTGAGTAGAGATAGTGTCCTCATTAGTTGCGCGAATATACAAGGCTGCTCCGTAAGCTCGCTCTGAAGCGTCGCAAAACACATGAACCTGAGTGTCTTCTTTACTTGAAGTGTGGAGCCAGCGCGGTATGCGTATTGGCGAGAGCGAGGAGAGCGTAGATATCCAAGCATGCCAGTGTGCGGCAAGATCGTTGGGTAACAGTTCATTCCAATCAATACCCCGGCACCAAGTATCCTGAAACAATCGTTTCCCCACAAGAGATACCGGAGAGAACAAGCCAAGGGGGTCGTAAAAGCTGCTGACGATCTTCAAAAGCTGTCTTTTTGTGGTTGGTCCTTCTGGGATTTTATCAAGGATTTCCTTCGTGTCCACCATAAAAGAATCACTTGAAGTGCACCAGTTTATTCCTAGCACCTGAGTCTGCAGCGCAGTCTCTCGTCCTTCTGCCTTCCAAACGGCTCTCAGTACATCGGAATTTGTTGCCCATTTTGCAAGAGGGAAATTGAGCATCTTCATTAAGGCAGTGAGTTCATAATACAAGGTGACTGCCAAGTTGTCATCTGCTGCTCCCACAACAATGTCGTCCATGAAGGTGTTGCTGTTGATTAGTGGTGCAGCGTTAGGAAAGGAGAGTGTGTGTTTGTCCGCATGTTCCCTGATGGTTGCTGAGAGGAGGAAAGGACTGCAGGTCAGGCCGAAAGGGAGCCTAGTGAAACGATAAGTGACTATGTCATTTGTTGTGTGGAAGTGTCCTCCGTCGTCTTGAATCACTTTGTACCAGAGGAATCTGGTCAAGTCTCTGTCTTTCCTGTCCAGGGTTAGCTGAAGAAAGGCTTGTTGTATGTCACTGATGATCCCCTGTCGATGAAGTCTGAAACGCAGGAGAATTGCCACAGCCTCTGGTAATAAATTTGGTCCCATCTCCAACATGTCATTAAGAGAGGGTGACTTAGCCTGATGAGATGATGCGTCGAATACTATTCTCCACTTGGTTTTTCCATATCTTTCTTTCTTCACAGCTTGATGAGGAAGGTAGAACATGACTTCGGGTGAGTTTGTCGTGTTGACTTCTTCCACGTGCTGATTGTGAATGTAGCTGAACATCTGGCTACAGTACATCTGGTTGAAGTCGTCATTGCTTTGAAGTCTTTTCTGAAGGTTGCTCAGACGCACCTCGGCATTGTGTAGATTATGGGGTAGTTCCAGAATGCCTTGCTTCTTTGGCAACGAGACTACGCGTCGCTGTTCTTCGATTCGGAAAGATGATTTGAAGTCCTCAAGGATTCTGGAATCCTTCGGCGTATGTGGGCGTTCTTGATCAGCAGTTATACCAATAGTCTCGAGGTCCCAAAATCTTCTGAAGTCTTCGTCTGACTGGAAAGAAGCCTGCTCGAGGTTAATGAAATTGACTGTGGCTGAATTCACGTGCATACCGGATCGGTCCCCACTGAGTATCCAGCCGATGGTAGAAGGAACCAACACGAGTGACGTGGAGACACGTAAGGGAGGACTGTCTCTGATAATTTTCCAGTAGTGGTCACTACCGATAAGGAGTTCAACTGGTAGATCTTCATGGGAATCCGTCCTAGGATCAGCTAACTGTAACTTACGAGCATGTGCCAATGCCGTAATGTCTTGTGGAACTGACGGTTGTGGTGAAAGAACGTGAAGACTTTCGAAACCATAGAGAGAGACGCTCGTGTTAGTCCAAAACCCTTTCATATTGAATCGTACAAGTCGTCTAGTGTTGGAGCTCGTAGGGTTTGACTCAAAGGCACAAACAGTCAGTTCTTGTCGTCTAATTACTTCCAGCTGAAGATCGTCTACTAGTGACTTGGAGATGAAGGTCGACTGACTTCCTGCGTCGAGAACACAGCGAGTAAGTTTGCTTAAACCTGTGGGTCCTGTAATCCACACCTGAGCGGTCTGTAGGTAAGTAAAGCCGGAGGTTGCTACGCTTATTTTCCCTACTGCCGTTTGAGATGACGGAGTAGAAAGAGTTCTCTGTTCTCCATCACAAATAGATCTATGGTGTAACTTCTTACATGTAGCACACTGCGTTTGACCTTTCTTGCTGCAGTCCGAAACAACGTGTCCTTGATTTAAACAAAGAAAACGGCGCTTGTTCGATTTTAGCTTCTGAATGCGATCATACACGGTTGTTATGGTTTTACAGTCTTGACCCCAATGGCCTCGTCGGTCACAAAATACGCAGAATGGAAGTATCGTCTTCTTCGCTTTTGGTGACGATTTGCTTGATTTGGCATGAATTTGGAGTGCAGCTGTAGTGGGGATAAGGGTTGCTGAAGCTATAGGATTTCCTCTGATTTTCTGTGTGGTTAGAGCACCGTCAACCTCTTCGTTTAAGAATCGCATCAATTTAGTAATGTGGCTTTCCATGATATTCTCTCTCTTGGCATGAATAATCCAACGGCGAACAATGTCCTCCGGGAACGCGCGCAGAATTTTCGGAGCTAGCATTCGGCCATATTCGTCAACATTTTCTCCCAAGGCCCTGAGGGCCTGTATCCGCCGGTTACATTCGATGAATGTCTTGTTTAAGGCGTTGGGCGTGACGTGTGATATAGGCTGTAGAGTCTCCAGGTAATCCAGATGGGCTTGGATTATTCTGTTTTTGTCACCGTACCGTGAAATGAGAATCTGTTTTGTCTCCTCATATGCGTCAGCGGTGATTGGAATTCCGTCGACCAGGTTCTTGGGCTCGTCCTCCAAGTACCCGCGAAGAAAAACGTGTTTATCGATACTGGAAATGGAAGGGTTGCCGTCAATAGATGATTGGAATTGTTCCCAGAAACGGGACCACTTCTCTACGTCTCCTGAGAATGGTTCCAACCTGATCACAGGAAGTTTAACTGTGTGCATTAAGGGTGGAGGGGGCACAGCGGCGTCTTTGGCAGACGCGAGACTTACATTATCGACAGGTGTTTTTTCTCCAATGGCGCGAGTCGCTTTGAGGATAGCTCTCTTGGCAAGATCGGTATATTCTTCGCACGAGATGACGTCAACGTTATACTCGGTGTCAGGAAGCACGTCATGGATTTGTTGATCGAGAGTGGTTAGACGGTCTAATGCTTCTTGAAGTCTAATCTGATTGTATTCGTAGTCGATCTCTGAGCTAGGTGTTGCATCATTTATTACCGTAGTGAATTTGGTAATAAGTGTTCTTGCCGTCTTTCTGAGACGTTTCAATTTCTGTAATTGTGAAGGCTGGTCCGGGTTAGACATAGTGGGTAGGGTATTGTAATACTTGACAATGGGTTGACAGCTGCTGTAATTCCTCGGCTACCTGCTGTGGACAAGGAAGTGAGGTAGCCCCGTAGGCTATTGTCGTGGCTGTGGAGCTGCAAGATGGCCTGGCGGTAATCCCTCTGCTACCTGCCGGAGACGTGGGAAGTATGCAGTGACGGTCGCTGGTAGACACAGTTCCAAATATTGTTCCTAGAGTGCATGCACGAGTTCGTGATAAGAATTCTAGGCTACTAGCGATCTCTATAGGAAGCATGCGAAGATACTCTGAATCAAGTTGTGTTCATAGATGTCACTGTCGTCTCGTTGAGTTGAATGCTGCGTCCGTAACTTCATCCAATGAATATTATTGCTTTTCTTTGTCATGCAGATCTCATGCATATTTCATAAATCATCATGCGAATTTTTGATGTCATACATTAGTTACTTCTGCACTGATGTGAAAGTGTTTGAGGTAAGCGAGGACTAATGGTTTCTGAATCTCGCAGACAGTTGAAGTTTATTAGTACCCAGGGTTGCGTGCAGTTGCGTGCATGTAATACTGTATGCAGTGTCCCGTACTTCTAATAGATGGCGTTCAAGTCACCACTGCTTGGAATGTCCAATATCAATTATTTTAATGACAACGACATTGACAATATGTGATGTGTTTTGCCTTCATAAGCATGCAACATGTGCTAGATATCACAAAGTAATATTAGTTAGGCTAGTATAATTTTCAATAGCTCATCTGTATGATGGTGTAAGGTAATGGCGTCTCCAAATGTAGCTCGTTGGTAGCTTGCCCAATACTGTTGGTCGTTCTTCCTCGTGTGTGAAGCTAGTCCGTAGTGTAGACTGCTGGCTTAAACTATTCACCACTATAACGTAATTCTCTCTAGCACTTAAAATCGGAGTTTTCGGCACCAAGTGTGGGGTATTATAGCGTGAAGTTAGGAAGAACAACACCGTGACATTCACTATTTTATTTCATTAACAACTACAACATACAACACACTCTAGCGGCAATTTACATAAACACATTGTCCTTGTTTCATTCCCCAACAAGCGCTATGTGGCGATAAATGTTAATATTGCTACCTCAGTAGCTCGGGACAGCCGAAGTTTTCCAAAGGGTTCTGATTATTTTCCTACGGCGCTATGCGACAAAAGACGACACTATTGATCTCTTCATTTCTAAAGCCAATGAGATGTAGGCCCTAGGCAGTGTCTTTTAATTCACTTACTCCTCTTTAATCCTTTTTAAAATTTGTTTGTAAATTAAATGTGTCAGTGCTGTAGTTAGAAAATAGCCTTTTCCCTATTAATTATTATCATTATTATCATTACGGGAAAATGACCTGAATGTTACGTCCATTATACTGTACTACTTATCACCCCCAATACAACACACCACCACCACCACCACCACAAAAAGTTATATTAAAAAAAACTGTTAGTTTAAGTATCATGTGCCAGTTCTGTAGTACAGTATTCATTATCATCCATAAAACAAATAAATCCACAGGGCGAAGCCGGGCACTACTGCTAGTAATAGTAATAATGGTATTGGTTTTACGTCTCAGATACTTTGTTCTTCCAAATGACTTGAGCTGAGTGCATCAGGATTCGATCTTGCGACCTTGGGAACAGCAAGCGAGAACGTTACCGCTGAACCATGCAGCCAGCCATAACTAAAGGGTTACTAGCGTCAGAACCAAATTGATATTCTTAAGGTTGTCCTTGTCCTGGGTGCTTTTACTACGACCATACCGCAAAGGTACAAATAATACACTTAAATATGGTTTTAACATTTTGATACAGCTTAATAATAATTATAATAATAGTAAAAATGGTATTGGTTTTACGTCCCTTTCAAATATTGCGACTTTTATAGACACCGGGGTGCCAGACTTTTGCCCCGAAGGGGATCTTTAACGTGCCAGTAAATCTAGTGACACGGCTCCCTCGTATTTGCGCACCCTCAAATGCTGACTGCGCCATTATTTATTTATTTATTTATTTATTTTTCGTATGGCCTTTAGTGCCGGGAGTGTCCGAGGACATGTTCGGCTCGCCAGAGGCTGTAGCTGCTTCAAGCGGACACCCATAGGGTGAGCTACAAGTTTTTTCAATTTCAAGTAGTTTCAACTTTCACTGTCGCTGATACCTAGTGACGAACTCTGGAACTTTGATAGAGCGAAGGATCTTTTACATGCCATACATTTTTGACATTGGATCGCCGGCTTTACTTCCTCTCCGAAGGAAGGCATAGTGAAGGAATTTTAACGCTCTTAAAAATATCCGACGACGTCGGCCAGGTTTGAACCCGCTATCTTGGGCACAGCAGTTCGGCATGCTACCAACTACGCCACCATGAGCACAGTATGCGAGAACGTTACCACTAAGATACAGCTCAGTAGGTATGGCATTTCGCAATATATGCCCCCCACAATGTTCCATTACATTTCAGACACTTCGTTCTTCCCAACGACTTGCACCCTTCACTTCCACAGTTGTCCTGTTTGTGACTGAGCTGTCCAGTTCACGAACTGTCTGACAAGTTCAACCTCGTGGCCCGCCTCAGAGCCCGTGCTCACCAGCCTTGTCAAACACACTGCCCGTAACCATGGCAACGAGCGCCTTATCGCTGTTTCTTTTCCTTTGTTTTCCGCGGTATACTTACTTACTCTCCTGGCTCCACAAACCGCAGTCGGTTCTCGGCCTCGTCAAATAGCCTCCTCCACCTCGTTCTGTCCTTGGCATCTACCTCTCGCACTCCTAGTAGCTGGATGTCCTTGGCTACCTGTTCTCTCCATCATATATATTATTTCAGTTGTATAGTCCCCTCCAGCGGCGGCGCTCACAAGCGACCGATCGTGACAAATGAGCATTCAAATCAATGAGAATAGACATTAGCAGTGACGAATTGCACTCTAATTTCATAAATATCTATAATTTGTTTAAAAGAGACTTTTAAAAATGTAAAAAGTGTGCGATTCGCAGATACTGTTGCTGTAGGAAAATACGCTCCATAATTGCTGTCCACTTCACATTTTGGCTGCTGTGACGCCTCTTTCATGTCATTTTAACATTCTGAGGTCTTTCCTTTATAATTTTGCATGGATTTCAGAAACAGTAAATCAAAGAAATGAGCACTCAAATCGTATAATTTCATAAATATCAAATAACCGGTGAGTGTTATGATGATCCAAATTTTTGTGATTGCCTTCTTAAGTTAGGGAGCGTAGAACTTGGATTCCTAACTGAAATGTAAATCATTTGGTTGAAATAAAAACATAACAACCTTTCCCCTTAAGTCTCTCATTATAAACCTATTATGGAAAGTGTGGTCTATGAACATGCGAGATTTCTCGCACGGGTCTGCTAGTCTCATTTTATTTTGGTCTGCCTATAGGTCTTCGTCCGTCAGGCTTTTTCTCACACATAGCTCGCAGTCTAATCCCTCCTCTCTTCTATACACATGGCCAGCCCATCTCAGTCTTCTTGTCTTAGCTTTGTAACCATTCATTTTGGTTCCAGAGCTCACTTTTGATGTTAGGAAAATGGCTGGGCATAGCAGCGAGTGTTGAGCCTTTGGGCTAACTTGGATCTCTATGGAGCCAACAAGAGATGGCAGGTGGCTTTGTCAATGGTAGGTTTAAGTATGGTCTTAGTATGATGGTGTATTGTTTTGATTACTGGTTGTTGGAATAAGGAAGGGTAATATGTTTTGCAATGAAGGATAGTGTTATGTCTGGGGGAGTGATTTGTTTTATCTATGAAAAAGTATGGAGAGGAATCAGAAATGTTGTGATCTATGATAATAGGCTTGTTGGGGATGGTGATGTCATGTTTTATTCAAGATCAGATGTTCTAAGGAAAATGTTATGAAGAAGAAGAAGAAGGAGGAAAGAAGATAGATCTGCTTGTGGAATGAATGGATGTCATGTTTGAGATGCAGGTATTGGAAGTTGGCTTACGTTGTACACATTAAAGTAATAAAGGAATTGCAATTTTCATATTCCTTGCCTGTTCAACGCTATCACGACACCAAAATAACCCCATTGACCATTGATGGGCTACAGCTTCCGCAACAACATCGGGTTCTTTATACAACTCCTTTAGTTCCTTGTTCATTCTGCTTCGCCACTCACCCGCTTCACAAATTGGTCCGAAAATCCATCTGAGGATGTTATACAGTTGTTGTTGAATCATTTAGAGACTTGGCGACATCGTGGTCATGTAACCCAGTGTAATTGTGTGTGCGGAATCTGTATGATAAACAGTGCCACTGCTATGACTGTGTGAAGGAGGCAGCCATGACCTTAATCCAGGTATCATCCTAGCGTTTGTCTAAAGTAGAGGAAGGAAACAATTAGACACCACTTCTAGGATAGCTGAGGTAGGAATAGAACCTACCTCTTCACCGTTCTGCCTCATGAGGCTGAGTTTATTTTCCGTTGAGACTGGAATTTTATGGTCACATATTATACATAATGGACGACAATATGCTAACAAAGACAATTTTAAATCGACTCCTATTTCTGAGGCTAAGGTAGGACGGATAGGAATGCGGCAAAAGCCCAGGAGCGGATAGAAATAACGATGTAGCTTACTCTATGTTTGTTTGTAGTGTTTTGACTCGTCGGCCTTCAATGTTTAGTTTAGGAATTATTTTATTTATTTTTATTTATTTATTTATTTATTTGAACCAAATCTACTTGTTAATTGTCACTTTAACTCAGAGAGTCATATCGTGACATACAGACAATAAACACATAAATAACATAAATTTACAGTATGGCGTTAGATAATTAAACCAAATGTTCATTCGGCATTTCATAGCTTCCTCGTTATTTCAAAACTTAATAATGCTTTGCAGTAGTTATCTTCATTCACAATATCACTGGGCAACTTTTCTGATGGAGACTGCACAAAGTTCTTTCTTAATCATAAATGTGGACACAGTGTTCTTCATTTTTAGACAGTTCTCCATGGGAGACACATCACAGAAAGAATTACTTTTATTTCCATATCGAGCCCTTACTGACTGTAAGAGTCTGATAAGTTTTGTAGTAAGGAAGAAAACAACATCAAACTCACAGGAAAAATCTACAGACAGCAATATGTGGCTGTACTGTAGTAATCGTATAGGCTACCTAGTTAATACAGATAGGCTCTCCTAGGCTTTAACAAGATTTATAGCTTAGGAAGCCGTCTCCTGTACTTGAATGCTTAATTTACATGCATCTTTGTTCTGAATCTCGTCCGACGCTTTCTTATTCCACATTGCCCTGATGGTATTAAAATATTTTGCTAATTGACCTGCTTTCCCCCATTCCCTTTTTAGTAATTTAATTAAAGTGTGATACTCATTTTCATTTTCTATTCTGTTTAGATCTGCTTTGTCTACACACTTTGCTCTTATCATTTTAATTTCCTTGCATTCCCTGATCAGGTGCGCTGCACCCATAACCTTCCCACAAAACAGGCAAATGTCCTCTTTTCCTGCTTCTCTCAACGCTTTGTTCTTATACACCCCCATTAACCACCAAATTATCCCTCTCATTTCTCTTTTCATTAGGCATTGAGGCTTTATGCTCATAAAGTTCCTTATTTCGCAGAACTCCGTTAAGGTTCTCCTACTGGTGCACTCTTCTCTTAGCACCTGCAACTCTACGTCATTAACCCTTCTGCACACTTTTTTACACACCCTACCTTCCTCTCTTTGTAAGTCCCTATCCCATAGATAACCCATTACTAATCTTCCCAGTACACTTCTTACCCCGTCCACCCAGTAGCCCTCTAGCTGATGCTTCATTTGGCGCAGGTAGGCTACCTTAAGCATTCCCCCCCCTCCACCTGCTTTTAAACGAATCCAAGACTTTATGACCTTTTTTATGATATGTTGTCTAATGCTTACATCCTCACACAACATTCTCGCTCCACAATTCGCCGTGCAATTAGGTAGCCCCAAAATTTAAAAAAAAAAATTTAGGAATTACATCACATGTGGTAATCTTCCGCTTCGGTGGCGTAGTTGGTAGCATGCGCAGCTTCTATGCCCAAGGTTGCGGGTTCAAACCCGGCCAAAGTCGTTGGTTTTTTAAGAGCGTTAAAATGCAGTAAATGAAGTAAAGCCGGCGGTCCCATATCATAGATTTATGACATGGTAAAGAACCTTCCACTAACTACACTTGTGTGAAGCTAAATTATAGGTTATATTAGGTTTCAACGTTCGTCGCCAGGAGCCGACTGCGGTGGCATTTAGTAACAAAGTTCAGATCCAGTTGTCACTGACGGTGGCGTTGGGATGCAAAAGTTGGAACTACTTGAAAATCGGCCCGTGGTGGCGCAGCGTTCAAGCTGTTGGTCTCTCAGCATGGAGGACCGGGATTGATTCCCGGTCAATGCATGGGAGATTTTCGAAGTGAAATGCCTTGTCCTGTGGTTCGGATTTCAGGTAAAAAGGTAAATGGTAAAAGGTAAAAAGGTAAAAAGGAGGCTCATGATCGCATGATTGACGGTCACGTAAAACTAAAAGCTTCCTTCCTTTACTTGAAAATTCAATGTCTGCAGTCCTTACTTGAATAAAAACAGATAAACACACACTAATATAGCCATCATAATTAACACCGGATTCCAGACAGATTCTACACACACCCAAAGTACACGGGGCTACACGGCCGCGTTGTCACAGCTCCTAAACTGAGGAACCAACCAACTTCCTGGAAGGCTTGTTTATGTGCATTTGGGGGTAAATTGGTATTTTAGGGCTGCGTTATGGAAGGGTTCATAAAAATATACATAACTCGAGTACTTCCAGCGCTCTCGCTTAAGATATTGTTAAAGCCTGAATAAGTTAAGAAACAACGTACTTTCTTAAGAAATGAACTGAACAGAGCAACTTCAGAGAGAAAGGAATGTCCTCTACTTTTTCCGATAAGTCGTTATAAGCGATGTTGCTATAAATGATATCCAGCGCAGTATGAAATGTATTGCTCCTATGCTTTCTTCTACTCGTCCTTTTTCAATTCTAATGCTTCTCCTGCCAATGAATAGCGTTTCTTACTTTCTTTCGATGGGGGCTAATGGTCCCGATACTAAGCCTTTAGTGCTTCACCATCAATCATCGCCCACTCACACCCCTCCCCATCTCTCACCCCCCGCCACATGGACTTTAACTTAGAACAATCCCTAATTCCGCGAGGGATTAATCCTCTAGCGGAACAATATTTTAGAAATAACTTTTCAGTCACCTCAGCTGAGTAATTATTGACAAAATAGCACACTGCTACATCTGCATTGTACAGCTCATTTAATGTCTGCGCACTCAGCCTCGTGAGGACAATTGAGTAGCTGTCTGACAGTGAGACAGCACCCCGATCACGAAAACCAAGATTAACGGCCGAGGGGACCCGACGCGCTGATCACGCATCATCCCAATATCTGCAGGCCGAATGGCTGGGCAGCGGTCGCTTGGTCGTCCTTAGCCCGTCATGGGCTGTATAGTGCCAGGGGTTGACTTTGACAGGTTATTTAACTTTATCAAAGTTTCTTATATGCTTATAATGGGACCTGTTTTTCTCATGGTTGCTCCGGGTTTTTTGTTAACTACTGTGTTGTGGGAGCCATTGTCCTCGTTAATGATTTCCTCTTGTTCGCTGACATATTCTGAGATGGATATTTTCATCCAGAGAATATTGGTTGGTTGGTTCCTTAGTTTAGGGGCTGCGACAACGCGGTCATGTAGCCCCGTGTACTTTGGGTGTGTGTAGAATCTGTCTGATAACCGGTGTTAATTGTGATGGCTGTATTAGTGTGTGTTATCTGTTTGAATTCAAGTAAGGACTGAAGACAATAATTTCAAGAAGTTCCTACTTTTGCTACCAAATGCTAGCTTGCGGACTTGGCTACTAGACGGCATCGCAGTCAGCACCTGGCGGTGAACGTTGGAGCTAATAGAGCATTATCAACTCTAACCTACAAATGTTGGCTTCACACAAGTGTAGTTAAGGAAAGGTTCTTTTCCATAACACAAATCTATGACATGGAACCGCCGGCTTTACTTCCCCTCTGAAGGAAGGCATACTGAGGGATTTTTAACGCTCTTAAAAAATCCGACGTCTTTGGCTGGGTTTGAACCCGCGACCTTGGGCATAGAAGCTCAGCATGCTACCAAATAGGCCACCGAAGCCGCCAAGAGGAGATTAAATAGATTTGTAGGTGTACTCACATGGGGCCGCCTCGTTGCGCAGTGACAAGCATTCCTGGCTGACACCGCGAAGGCCCGGTTTCGAATTTCAGCCCTGCAAATAAATGTAACTCTGATCTGAGGGCAGGAACGGGGTTCACTCATCCTCGAGAAGCAAAACTGAAAGGAGGCGGTCTCGATTCCTACCTCAGACATTCTGGAATTAGTTTACTGTGGTATCCCACTTCTGCTCTGGCAGTGGTCACAACTGTGATCCATACTTTCTTTGTGATTTGAGCCTGTTCTATGGTATTAATTCAATAATTATGATTACACATTGTCAAAAGAACTTTATTTCTGTACAATATATTATAATTACACATGCATTTATAAGAAATACCTGAATAATTACCGGACATTGTTATTTGTCTAATAATTGCCCAATACACTTCCTCCATAATGCCTTTTGGAGGTACAGTCTATTGTATGACTACGAAGTATATTGATATAGTCTGAAGTGTTCATTCATGACGATGGGGCGTGGTGGCGCAGCAGTCAAGCTGTTGGCCTCTCACCACGGAGGACCGGGTTCGATTCCCGGTCAATGCATGTGAGATTTTCAAAGTGAAATGCCACGTCCTGTGGTTCGGGTTCCACGTTAAAAGGAGGTATCGTGGCTTATGATCTCGAGATTAACGGTCACGTAAAACTACAATCTTCCTTTTCATTCATAAAGAGACTATGCAGCAAAAGGAGTGATCACTGTATCGCATCAAATATAAAATTATAATGGTGCAGTAAATTCAGAGGAAATGTTACGCTTCACTCACAGTCTGTGTTCAGGGACGTTCGAACGATCCATTATCTTTATAACGGCAAGTTTACCATACAGGTTGCTACATACGTCACCACTATCAGCATCACAGTACACATTTGGATGCACTTCTACGTGGTCTTCTTCAACCTCGCTCTCATCCTCGATACCAAGCACATACTTCAAGCACTTCATCTTCCTCACTGTCTGGCCCATTAAGTCATTTTCTCATAGCCAGGCGCGGATTCAAGGGGGGGGGGGGGTCACGGAGGTCATGACAACCCCCCCCCCCCCAACGAAGCCCACATTTTTTTGCAAACTCGAAAACAAATACACAATAACCAGACTAAAATTTAACGAATTTTAACTGAAAAACAGTTTTCTTTCATTTTATTCAATACTGAAAATATCTTTATTGCAATTATTATGTTCTGTTACAACTGTAAATATTTACAAATTCATACCTGTTATATAAAAAGATTATTTATATAACAAAATCAACTCGTCTATTTTGTTTAGCAAACCTTGTGATTATTGAATCGATGTCTATAGTGATGTCACGATGAATGTGCAGCAATGCACGGATAGGAATTTGGGACTTTTTCTCGCACCTAAAAAATGTGTCGACGTCCAAACTGCAAGCTTGGCTGGCAATTTAAGCTGTGACTTTCTCCCTTTGTCGGTATCAACTTGACTTGCCGAAACTGTAATGTACCTTGATACTTTTCTCGAAGGTCGATGTAAAAGTCGCAAAACACGCCGTTGCAATTTGTACGAATATTTTTGGTGCGCTAAACTCATCAAATTTCTATCCGTGTAGCTTGCCAAAAAATTGGTCTGGTTTTGTACGTTTGGTTATTTTGCGATTGCGTTGTTAGTGATACCATTTTTCTTAACAATTTTGACTTTGTTACCCCCCCCCCCCCCCCAAGCCAAACTATAGATCCGTGCCTGCTCATAGAAATTCATTTTGCACTTATATACCAATAATTAATATAAACTCATAAAACAGCTTATATATGCACAGTATATGAGATTAGACACTGTAATAATAAAACGAAGTAAAATAAAAAGTGACGCCAGTGGTCGCTTGGGATCCACAAGCATAATTTGCTTCATAAAGTGACAGCCATCTGTAAAATTTACCTGGCTACTGCATGTCAGAGAGTGGCCGGGGTGCCAGGAAGGTACACAGATGCTCAAAGCCAACAGTCATACCAATAGGCTGGAGCACTGATCTCTATGATTTGGAAAAGAATGAAATGAGGAACGTTGAGTTAGGAAATGTTGTAGAAGTAAGATAAAAGAAAAATATGATATTAGAGAAAGAAGTTATAGAGTTAAGGGAGGAGGATATGAGTGTGCCATCAGGTGGTATTCCAAAATTATGCTTAATTGGATTAAAAAAAACTGATGGAATGAGAAATCTTTCCAAAGTCTCTAAGGATTTGAACATGAAATGATCTGAGACATTTCTACAACGTGGTGATATTGCTGATGGAGAACTAATATTAGTTCGGAATATGTACAGATAATAATTGAATTGTAACTTATCATTTAGACGACACAGTTTCTTTAAGGTGGCTTTAACAGAATAGTTGAACAAAACACTTGATTATCATAATATGCTCCAACCGCCCAAACTACTAAATGAATTATTATAACGTGGCTGCGTATCTCAACCTGCTGAGCCAAGGTGGCAGGATATCCTGGCACAGTTAGTTAGCATTTGAGGGTAAGCAAATGTGAGGGAGCCGTGTCAGTAGATTAACTGGCACGCTAAAGATCCCCTTCGGGGCAAAAAATCCGACACTCCGGTATCTCTAAAAACCGCCGTCGTTTAAAGGGACGTAAAACCAATAACATTGAATTCCTCTGTATAGAGATCAGTGGGCTGGAGTGACAAAAACTAAACGGCTGGATCACTATTGTTACCCGCGCGATCACTGGAGTGTCAGGTCACGGCCGCTTCCTAACCTAACCCTACCTCAATTGTATTTAATACACACACTAGTACAGACAACCCATTGACTCAAACAAATTTTATACATACCCACGCACAAGGTGCTACATGACCACGATGTCTCAATGCTCCTATGTTAGCCAACTATGAAAGTTCGAGAATTTTAACGACCGTCAAAGCCTCTACACAACTTTTAATGTGTCTAATTTGTGAAAATGTTCACGGAAAATCAAATGATTTAAGATCAATTGTATCGTATTACTTACAAAATTTGAAACGTTGCGTGACTAATACATGAATTAAAGAATGGAATTAGGTAAAAACAAAAACGAATTTGTACGCAGGGGAGACTTTCCTAACTCTGCAGTACTTAAATATTTTGTTTCTCTAGATCAGCAGCGTCCAGAGTGCCTCACACTGTGCAAAGTCGGACAGCTGCACACCTGTGAATGCACAGTGCAGAGTCGTGGTAGGTGTAGTGGTTGGTCGGTCACGGTAGACAACGGTGCGCGCGCATTATGGGACGGACGTATTCTGCAATGCTACTCGTGTCTTTCATTATCAATTCCTGATTAGACCAGTCCCTTGCACACCTGCTATTCCGAGACGCACACTGTCTGCACAGTGCACTTGACGTTACAGACTGTAAGTACAAGTCTCGCACGTAAAAGAAAAAAAAAACGTTGCTAAGGTTCTTTTATACACTTTCTGAATCATTTCAAGAGAGGGCCGATAACCTAGATGTTAGGCCCCTTAAAACAACAATTATCATCAACATCATTTTCAAGAGATAAAACAAAAGTAAAATTGCTGGGCACTTCCGGTGTTTGAACCCGGGACCTCTCGCAGTCGAAGCAGGGATTATACCCCTATACCAACAGACCGACGTGAAATAAGCAGAAAATGGAGGTACTTCAAAGCAATGTGTTCTGAGAATATGATAATTTTGAATATTACACTACAGTATTTTACATGCAGTAAAGTGTCGTAAATATAGATAAGCTCTGGCACAATCACGTCACCTCCGTAGCGTAGCGGACAGCATGGTTAGCTGCCGCCCCGGAGGTCCTGGGTTCGATTCCCGGCTCTGCCACGATATTTGAAAAGTGGTATGAGGACTGGAACGGGGTCTACTCAGCCTCGGGTGTTCCAAATGAGTAGAGGGGGTTCGATTCCCACCTCAGCCATCCTCGAGGTGGTTTTCCGTGGTTTCCCACTTCGTCTTCGGGCAAATGCCGGGATGGTACCTTCTTCAAGGCCACGGCCGCCTCCTTCCCTCTTCCTTGCCTATCCACCCTAACCATCCATTACCTTCCCTCATGAGGCCCCTGTTCGCTTTGCAGGTGAGGCTGCCTGGGCGAGGTGCCAATCCCACCTCACCAGTTGTATCCACTCCGATTAGATGTTCCCAGCTCTGGGACACTGCCCGTAGAGGCGGTAGTGGTGAGTTCCCTCGCTGAGTCCGTGGGTTCCACCAACCTGGAGGGTAAACGACCAAGAAAGAAAAGAAGAAGAAGAAAAACAATCACATGATTTATTTTGAAACAGAGAGGATAATAAGCTTGTCCCTTCGTAACCAATCGTAAAGCTACCATGTGGTTACGTGGAGTAACGTCAAGTGCACAGTGCGGCTCCACGTTGGACGGTGCTGCTCTAGATATACCCCAGCGCAAGAGATGAGTTCTTCTCGCCAGTTGTGTTCAGTCTACTATTTAATTTCTCTTGGCTATGAATTTCGAGACGACCTGGTGGTAAAATCGTGAAAACCAGTGTTGTATTTGGTTTGTGATATATCTCTATATATATAAGAATGAAAGTTTGTCTGTTTTTTCTGAATTTCTACGGAAATTTGCGTTATTTACGCGTTTTAGACTGTTTTATGACGGATGCGCGCGAAAATGAAATTTTTGTCTGTCTGTCTGTCTGTTTGTTTGTCTGTGGACAATTTTGTGTCCTTATAACTCGAGAACGGCTGAGTGGATCAACGTAAAATTTGGTACAGATATCCTTCAGAGGCATGACACCAATCATTGATGTAACTCTTCTCTGTACCTCTCATAAAAGGGGGCCTTCCCCCTTAAAATACATGCTGAAATAGGCGTAGAAGGGCGAGACAAAGCTCATTTTCAGCCCCTCAATGTGAGAAGCGAAACTCGGGGGCCCTAAAGGGACCCCGAAAACCACATTTTAAGGCCCTAAAACCAATAGTTTTTGAGATATTCCCAGAAAATTAATTTCATTTAATACAATAATGAAAGGAAGCTAGCCGGTAACCATGGCAACAGAAATTCACAGGTCCATCTATTGCTGTAATATAAGACGCAATACAATTCCATTTATTACATTACTGAGATAGTTTGCAAACGGCTATAAGGTTATAATGGAACCAATTAAGCTGTAAAATTCATCAATACATATAATACGCTTAAGGGGGTCAAGGGGTACTGTAGAATTTTTTCACGCGATTTACACGTGCTGATGCGGTACGGAAGGTCTATTATATCTGGTCCCTATATTGTTATATTATTATTATAATTATTATTATTACACTACTGAAAGGAAGACTCCAGAGGACAGGAAAAAGGGAATAATTGTCCCGATCTTCAAGAAAGGTAGTAGAACAGAATGCAGAAACTATCGGGGAATAACACTGATGAGTCATTGTGCAAAGATGTTTGAGAAAGTTTTCGGAAGGAGAATTAGGAAAAGGATAGAAGGAGGGATGAGGGAAGAACAACATGGCTTCAGAGCAGGAAGGTCCACAGTGGATTTGATTTTTGCTGTAAGGCAGTTACAAGAACAGCACTATGAGTATGGAACAATCTAATAATGGACTTCCTGGACATTGAGAAAGCATATGACAGTGTATGCAGAAACAAAGTATGGAAGTCCCTGGAGGATAGAGGAGTAGAAAAATGGACTATAAGGAGGATAAAGGAGATGTACAAGAGAAGCGTGAGCTGTGTGAAAGTGGGAGGATAGAGATCGGAACGGGATGGAACAGAGAAAGTGCACTGGCACCGTTACTTTTCATTGTGGTGATAGATGACATAATGACCCGAGTGGCACAAGTAATTGGGGAAGGAAAGATGAAAGCAATGGTGTTAGCGGATGATTTGATGATTTGGGGAAACAAGGAGGAGGAGGTACAGGAACAGTTGGACGTGTGGGAAGGAATAAGACAAGGATATGGGATGAAATTTAGCATAAATAAGAGTGAGATGGTGATCACAACAAGGAAGAAGGAAAGAACCACAACGGGAATAACAATTGGTGGGGAACAGCTGAAGAAAGTGGAGAGTTTCAAGTATCTGGGAAGCCTGATACAAGATAATGGAAGAAACTATAGAGAAAAAATGAGCGGGGGAGACAGGCAGAAGCATTCCGGAGGAGTGTGAGAAGCATGTTATGGAGCAAGGATGTCCCTCAGAACAGAAAAAAGATCATATATTGGACGTACTATGCCCCTATCCTGACGTATGCCTCGGAGACCTGGGCTATGAAAGGAAGGGAGAAGAGCAAATTCAGGCCAGTGAGATGAGCTTCTTGAGAAGCAGTATTGGGGTTACAATGATGGACAGAATAAGAAATGAGAGGACCAGAGAATTAATAAAGGAGGAACCATTACGGGATGGTATAGAGAAATCTAGACTTAGATGGCATGGACATGTGAAACGAATGGAAGATAAGAGGATACCCAGGAGGATACACGAGACGAAGTGGGAAGGAAAGAGACCGAGAGGAAGACCGAGAGGAAGACCGAGAGGAAGACCGAGAGACAGGTGGCTGAAAGGGATGGAAGAAAGCGTGAAGAAGAGAGGAGAAGACTGGACAGGGGTGGAAGCTGAGAGATGGTGGGAAGACAGAAGACGTTGGAGTGGCCTGTGTTCCAAACAGACCCGGCCAACGGCTGGAAACTGTGCAAGAGGATGATGATGATGATACTACGGCCTACAACGACGAGACAAAGCTCATTTTCAACCCTTTGGTGTCAGAAAAAAAACCTCGAGGCCCCTAAACAGTCGTAAAGGGTCCCCGGAAACTACATTTTAATGCTCTAAAACCAAGAGTTTCTGAGATATTCCCAGAAAACTAATTTCATTTAATAAACTAATGTAGGAATGCAAGCCAGTAACCATGACAACAGTGTCTCAAAAAGGTACATCCAACTTTCCATCTATTTCTGCAAGAAGTAATGACACTCCATTTATTAAATTTCTGTGAAAGTTTGCAAATGGCTATAAGGTTATCACGGAACCAACAAAAACTGTAAAATTCATCAATGCGCTTAAGGGGGTCAAGAGGTACCCTGGATTTTTTCACAAGACTTAAACGTGCGATGTGTCGTAGAGAAGGTCTTTTATATCTTCAAACAGCAACATCATTTTAACAAATTCCTGAATTGAAATAGTTTATTTTTTATTTTATTGTTTTGCTTTTAGGAATTTGGGCCATTGGAGGCTAAAAAACCTGAATTTTCATGCTCCAAAAGCCTTTATAATTTATTAAAGAGGTCTTCCTCTGGATGCGCGCTTGACACAACAGTGTGGGTCAATTTTTATGTGACGTAAATTGCATTTCGTCTACGAAGTTTTCAATTTTATTTTCACGTCAGGAAATACACGTTAGGTAAATTAGTTTCAGAGCATATTTCAACTAATCATTTATCTTTGTCGACAAACAGGTTCCAAGCCCCTAACCATTGCAACAGCAGCAGCTCAAATGATTACGTTTGGTCATTAATAACGACGACCGTTCGAAGAATGGGTACTTCTGCTAGTATATAGAACTGAATTTATGTCACAAATGTGTAGCAGTTTCATTTCTATGTTAATTTTTTAAAACCATTCCCTTAATAAATAACGTAGAAATACCTTTACTCAGTAAAATTATGAATTATGTACTATTCAATGTAGGTACTGGTTTCAGTCACATTATGACCCTCATAAATTAATTAATTTTACAACAAGGTTAGGTTCAAATACTATTTCTAATTGTTAACTATCGAAATTATTTAAAAATACAAAAATAACAGATATGCTACAATTATGATAATATGGAAAAATATTTCTTGAAAACAGCTCGACGTAGGAAATGCCAATGTTTTGGACAGGTGACGTATAGGTACAGTGAAAAAAAATGACCTGTGAGATTGGAATGACGTATATAAATTTATATGTTAACGTGAAAATAACATTTTATGATCACGTCATTCAAACATCAAAAGTCGATATTTTGTTTTTGTTTATACTTATATATCATGTCCAAAACGTTGGCATTTCCTACGTTGATATGCCCTCAAGAAATATTTATCCGTATTATTCAAATTTGTAACAGATCTAGTTTTATTTATTTTTGGTATTTTTAAAATAATTTAGTTAGTTAATATTTTTAGAAATAGTTTTTGAACCTAACCTTTTTATAAATTTTATTATCACACAGACTTGCAACTTCATTTTCTATTAATTACAACTGCTGATGACTGAAACTAGTACATTGAATATTTAATTGACTAAAGATATAATTCCGTTATCTATTAAACTTTGTCAATAGGGATCACTTTATAGACAGGGTTATTTTCACGCCTTTTCGTACCTTCCCATAATATATCACACTAGCATTACGTGATAAGCGCTTTTCTTTCGATCTCAATGAACTACGATCTATAACCATTTTACGTCTTGGCATGATGGGTTAAAATAACTGACTGGACTGTTACTTATATTATCATGGAGATGCATGTGCAACAAATTCTTATCAGACGTAATAAATAATGGCGAGGTGCATGAAACACAAATGCCCCTTCCGTCCATTCTTAACTTAGTGTATTTTGCGGAAAAAAGTAGTTCACAGGCGAAATGAAGATAAGCCAAACACAACCACTCTTCTTTGAAGTCTTAATTCAACACGACTCGACATTTTTCTGCTGGCTGTATCTGGGGTAATAGGCTCGCCCGCTAGCTAGGCTGTAACTGGGGTGCAAGGTTCGGCCCTAGCTAGCCTCAGTATCTGAATGGAGATTGTTGGAAGAAATGAAAAACGTAACAACACGTATAATACGCAATGTATTGAAGTTAGACATATGTTCTCGTGGACGTCTTTGTAGATATTTTCATACTGAACAATTCTTACACTCATAGTATATTGATATTTTTAACGGTTTGCCCAGTGTAAGCCAGTTTTTTTTGACGTTTTTACTGAAATTGTTACTGCTTGACTTCCTTTGTTCATAAGTAAATTATTTTCTACCAAAACCTTCCTCAAAATATCCTTTACAGAATAGTGAAGGGCACATTAAAATCCATCCAGTGGTTCTCGAGATTAACCGTGACATCCAAGAATCGGGGACTTAGTTTTATATTAAGTAGAGATTTACCGTTAATTCCTTAATATTGCGGATTTAGCTATGTCTCCCCTATATAACCCTCATACTTAATTACAGAAATTCAATTATAATTAATTGCAAAATAAAGCAGACAATTAATTACATTTGTCTCAGTGTGAAGTCAATGTGTGTAGCAGGGAAATGCTAATATTATGTAGTTATTAATACAAAAGTAATTAGCAGAAATTCATTTTGGAAGTGCATTGTAATGTTATTTATGTTCGACCCTGACTATTATATGTCAGAAAACTGTACTACAATGAGGCTCATTATAACACTATTTTTCATTATGAATCAGTTTTTCCCACCAATCATAGCTCAAGAAACAGTTGTTTGATCAATTAGATAATTAGATGCGCTGAGTTCTACGGCCTTCTAATTTAAATTTCACTGCCTGGCCTAGTGTCATATTAGGGTAATCGAGGAGGCCATGGTCAAATACTAGGCATTCTCTGCGTCTCATGCGCTCTGCTCAGTACATAAAACTGGCGAAATCTCGAGAGATATTTTTGAATATTTATGTTCGAACATAAAATAGTTATAATAATTACCGCGAAAATAAACAGTCATATGCAACTCGCCTATAATGGTAATTGAGACACGAGTATGTTTATAAAACGAGCGTATGCGAGTTTTATAATTTCCATACTTGTTTTATAAACATACTCGTGACTTAATTATTGCCATTATAGGCTCGTTGCATAATGTACTGTTATAATATTTTGTCGTACCGCACTGATTATTTTTCAGTTAACAATTCCGAAGAGAGCAATATTTCTTACTTGCTAATTTGCACGAATATAATAACCCACGGGCTCAATGTGATTATGAAAACAAACACACAGTATTTAACGTTGTGCTGGTTGTCTTCTATTTCTGGTAGTGGTGGTCATTTTTGTTTTAAAGAGCAGAACATTTAGGTTATCTTCCCCGAATGACGTATTTTCTCGTCCAAAACCATTACCACACTTTTTTCCCAGATTGAAAACAATTATTGGTAACGTTGACGCACGTCAAATTAAATGTTATTGGTTTTACGTCCCTTTAAACGACGGCGGTTTTTAGAGATTTTTGCCCTGAAGGGGATCTTTGGCGTGCCAGTTAATCTACTGACACGGCTCCCTCACAGTTGGTTACCCTCAAATGCTAACTAACTGTGCCAGGATATCCTGCCACCTTGGCTCAGCAGGTTGAGATACGCAGCCACATTATAATAATTAATTTAGTAGTTTGGGCGGTTGGAGCATATTACAGTATGAAAATCAAGTGTTTTGTTCAACTATTCTGTTAAAGCCACCTTAAAGAAATTGTGTCGTCAAAACGATAAGTTAAATTAAATGATTTTTTTAAATTATCTGCACATATTCCGAACTAATATTAGTTCTCCATCAGCAATATCACCACGTTGGGTAAATGACTCAGATCATTTCATGTTCAAACCCTTAGAGACTTTCGAAAGATTTCTCATTCCAACAGTTTTTTTTATCCAATGAAGCAAAATTTTGGTATACCACCTGATGGCACAATCATATCCTCCTCCCTTAACTCTATAACTCCTTTCTCTAATATCATATTTTTCTTTTATCTTACTTCTACAACATTTCCTAACACAACGTTCCTCATTTCATTCTTTTCCAAATCAAAGCATCCTATCTGCTCTTACTTGCAATTCCTTATTTTAGTATTTTCAAAATCAAAGCCTTGTACCTACCATTCGTCCTCGGTTCCTTAGTTTACCCTCTTCCAAACAAAAGCCTCCTATCTGCTTTACTTTCTCAATTCGATATTTTATTATTTTCAATATCAATCCTCGTATCAGCTCTTCATTCACAATTCCTTATCTTACTCTTTTCGAAATCACAGCCTCCTTTTTTCTCTACCTTCTCAATTCATTATCTTACTCATTTACAAATAACAGGATTTCTTCTGCTCTACATTCTAAATTCATATTTTTACCGTTTTCACAATAAAAGCTTCCTGCCAGCATGCATATCTCAATTTCTTATTTTACTTTTTTCCAAATCATAGCCTGCTATTATCTAATCACTTAATGGAACATACATCCTTTCCAGAATCATCGTGTTTGGAAAATAACACAAAGTTGATAATATTCCAAAGTCTCAAGTGTTCGTTCAAGATTCATCAAGAAGTGTCTTGTTCAAACTCCTAAAACTTACGTTTTCTGTATACTATTCCTCACGGTTTTTGACAGACTTCTGTATTCTTTTTATTCTGTGTTTTTAAGTTCTTGATTGTTCTGTGATATTGCTGATGGCGGCGTAATTTAAGTTCGAAGAAATAAAAATAATTAAAAACTAATGATTTTTTATTGAACAGCTAGAAAAATTATTTTAATAATGCCCATCATATCACCTCAATACGGGACTATAACATCCATGATTAGAGTCTATATTAAATTACTTGATAAGGATGGAATTGCACCTAAAACCCTGGATTTGGTGTCTCTATACGCACCCGAAGAAGAACGTTTACGAATGTTGGCACCAATAGCTGGAGAAAGCACGAATGGAGTAAGAAATGCGTGTTAAGTCTTTTAAGGTTTCAACATGAAAGAACCCGAGCTACTTCTAAGAGCTCGTTTGGCGAGGAATATGTCTGCCTTTTCACGGTAACGACGACAGCGACTCTGCTGATCACGCACCTCCCTTTGCCTCAGCCCTGTGGTAGCGTTAACGAGAATGATAACGGCGATGGAGCACGTTCTCCGTATTTCTGGGCGCCACATTAAAACTTTCGCCTCCAAATTCAATTAAATCTCAGGAAACGCTTTAACCAGTGTTGCTTTTTGAAGCTGTGGAACATGTGTGGGATGCGTAATCGCACGGTTCCTGTGGATTGCCAGTTATGTTCTGACAAGAGAAAAAGCAACAAAGGAATGTAGTTAACTGTATTTGGAAAGAAGTGAGGAGCCAACTGTTTTTACATTAGGGCAAGTGTAGTAGCAAGCTCAAAACACATGCTACCACACATTATGAGTTGGAAAAAACAACTGATTCATTTAAGGTATTTGCGACATTGTGGTCATGTAGTACCGCGTACTTGGGTGTGTGAGGTATTTGTCTGACAACTCTCGTTCTTGTGATGACTGTAATGTAAAGTTTTGGTGCCATTCTTTCTGTGTTGCCTATACAAAATGGCATGTGTAACTCTTCAGCCAGTCAACACGAGCTTTCCCAATGACTGGGCGGGATACAATGCGTTTAATATATGGATAATATGTAAGAGAGCCGTATATTAAATTAAATGGGAAATAATATCAAATATAATAATTCAAATATTTGTGCTCAATAATAACGGAGGATAACAGAACATCAGTGGAAATGCAAGAAAGAATAAAAAGTGGAAATTGATGTTATTACGCTCTGCAAAGCATGTTTAAATCCATAAATTTTAGTAGGAATACTAAAGTAAAAGTGACAGTCAGTCTGAAAGACTAGACTTTGTATCATTTTAAATGCTACAAATGCTGAAAAATGCTAGAAAGGCTGGAGGATTCTCGCTTCGCTCGAAGCCAAAGACTCTTGACATGTTAGAAAATTATCAGCATAATACTTACCTTGCTTTATAATACTTTAACTTGTTTCAAATTACTCGCAAACGGCAAGTGCAAACCAAGGGCAAAGCAATGTCAAGCGCGCGGAGGGACATGGCTGGATGACGTGCCCCTTCCATCCAGTCTAAAAACACTTATAGTAGGCGATGTATTGAAGATGGAGATATGCTCTCGCGGACTTTTTGTAGAACTTTTCATGCTGACCAATTCTTACGCTCATAGTATACTCATATTTTTAACGGTTTGCCCAGCGTAAGCTTAAGAAGCGCACGGACGCAAAGTTTGTTTTCGACTTTTTCACTGAAATCGTTACTGCTTGGCTTCCTTTGATCATACATAAATTATTTTCTACAGAACCTTTTCTAGAGATATCCTTTACAGAATGGTGAAAACCGCATCAAAATCCATCCAGTAGTTCTCGAGATTACCCGTGACATCCAAGAATCGGGGATTTTTGTCTTATACTAACGAAGTAGAGATTGTCAGGGAACACATGCACCGAGCGGTACTATGACGTCACACAACTCAGTGCATCTGGGTACATTTCGTCCCGTCACCGTAATGTAACGCCAGACCCCAGCGTAACGACGAAGTCGACAAGATCATTTAAAATGATAAAAACTGTGGTTATTTATGGATCGGAAGTTTGGGTTCTGAATAGAAGAGAAGAAGACTGCCTGCGAAGATGGGAATGGAAGATCTTGAGGAAAATATACGGGGCAGTGAGAGAGGAGGAAGGTTGGAGAATAAGGACAAATGTGGACCTACAGGAACTTTTCGGACAGGCAGATATTGTGGTGAAAATTAAGCAGGGGAGGATAAGATGGGCCGGACACGTACAGAGAATGCCAGAATCGTGTAGCGTCAAAAAGGGGTTTACACAAAGACCGGATGGAAGAAGGAGAGGAGGAAGGCCCAGGAGACGGTGGGTGATTACACGGAAGACGACCTTAGGAGTCTGGGAATCAGGAACTGGAGAAGGAAGGCGGAAGATAAAGATGAATGGAGGAAGGTGATAAAGGAGGCCGAGGTTCTTCAGGGACTGTAGCGCCGACCAGTAAGTAAGTATGTAAATAACACTCCCGGAAATAAATACATTTATTAGTTATGATCAGTAATCGTCGCCTCCATAGCGTAGCGGCCAGCATGGTTATCTGCCGCCCCGGAAGCCCTGGGCTCGATTCCCGGCTCTGCCACGAAAATTTGAAAAGTGGTATGAGGACTGGAACGGGGTATACTCAGCCTCGGGTGGCCCAAATGAGTAGAAGGGGTTCGATTCCCACCTCAGCCATCCTCGAAGTGGTTTTCCGTGGTTTCCCACTTCGGGCAAATGCCGGGATGGTCACTACTGTAAGGCCACGGCTGCCTCCTGCCCACTTCCTTGCTTAACCGTCTCACTCTTCCCATCCCTTCATCAGGCCCCCTGTTCGCTTTGCAGGTGAGGCCGCCTGGGCGTAGTGCTGGTCACACACCCCAGTTGTATCCCTGGGTCAGAGTCTCAAGCTCGAGAACACTGCCCTCAGTGGTGGTAGAGGTGGGATCCCTCACTTAGTCCGTGGGAAAAGCCAATCCTGGAGAATAAAACGATAGCAAAAAAAAAAAAAAGTTATGATCAGTAATCCTAAACTGTTACTAAGATTTGTCCCATGATAATAGTGATCATCGCTAATACACGTAATTTTAGTCCAGGGGTGTTAATTACTTATTATTTATTTATTATAGTATGGTGCTCGAGTCCAAGCTCCATTAATTGTATGGTGAGGTGTCGTGGAAGACGGGAAGAGAAGGGCCTGTCAACAGCCCGCCGTGTTATCTGGAATTCCTGTCTATTACAATACTGCTAATATAGGGCCGCTGCGAAAAACCACCGTGGTGTTGCGAATGATGATTATGATGACATTGTTGTTTTAATGGGCCTAACATCTAGGTTATCGGCCCCTAATGGTTTGGGTAACCGTGAAGATGATAATGAAATGTAAACTATAATTAAAATTAACTACTTACTTATATACTAGAAGAAGAAATGGAAAACAAAAGGAGAATAAGGCAAATAAAGGACAGGGGGGAAAAGAAATGCCCTCAACCCTCGAAGAAGGCGGATTGAGGGACTTGCAAGGAAGGAGAGCCATAAAAGGCAGATAGGAAAGGGAAAGAGGAGAGGGTCCGCCCCCACAGGTAATGGATAAAAGGGGGGAAACCGGACCCAGCTCAGGAATCCCTCGGGGTCGCCAACTCCCGAACTCACCAGCCGTGAGCCCCTGAGGGTGTAGCAATATCTAGGGTGCACCAGAAGTGGTGGGGCTACATACACCCTGCCTCCTTAAGGGCCTTGAGCACAAGGCAGGAGGTAAAAGGAAATGAAAAATAAGGCTGACCCCTCACAGAAGGAGGGTATCAGAAAAGATGAGTCAAGGGCCAATTAAGGCGGGAAAGGAAGAGACTCCCTAGGCCTCGGATACTCTAATACCGTCGGGGTCGGAAGAGAACAAGAGTTGACCAAATGAGGTCGACAGGAAAGAAGATGGAGAGGAGCCCGGCACAAGTAAGTGGAAACAATGCCGGACTATGCTGGGGCCCCGTGGTCGCCAACCCTCGTCCCACTAGATGTGAGCCCCTGGGGGGCGAATGAGGGAGTGAGTCACCGACCAATGTATTTGGTTCTGTTACTGTGCATGGACCGGGAACCCCCCACGTCTCTCACCGTATTCCGCGATCCACATTCATCTCAGGTTCACGAAGCTTAGACTCCAGCAGTACACTGTACCCCATCCAGTTATTGGGCAAGTTCATGTTGACCAACTGAAGAGTTACAACTTTTTTTAAATCGTATGGCCTCGGGTGCCGGGTGCAAGCTTTGTATTTGACACCCAGAGGGTTGCTTGCATGTCGAATTTCGTTGTTCCTTGAATCACTATGAAAGTCAAGGAGGTTAGATATCTAAACTCCTTGAACACTATAGCGCTTTCTAGTAGAGAAATGAGGAACTTTGTGTTGGCGGAAACTCGCGAGATTAATTTTGCCATTATGAACACGGCCTACTGAATTCAAATCGGTTCTTTGACATGCCAACATCGTATGACATGCGTGTCGTATATTTGCCGCCTTTCAAAAGTCACTTACCACGGCCAGGAGCGAACCTACAATCTTGGAGTTAGTAGACCGACACACTATCCACTTACCCTCTGTGGCAAGCTTGTTACAAATGATATTGTGTTGACTGTATTAGTGTATGTTTCTGTAATTTTGGCTAGGACCTTGTACAATTGAATTATTGTTTTTAATTAAGATGTCAATAGTCGATTTATTGTAGCTTTACTTTGCCGTAATGGTAAAGTAAATATGCATTTTAATAACGAATATGATAAAATTTTATCTTCCCTTTCGTTCAAGCTCTCAGCAGATGGTTGGTTGGTTCTTAAGTTTAGGGGCTGCGACAACGCGGTGTTGGCGTGTACTTTGGGTGTGTGTAGAATCTGTCTGATAACCGGTGTTAATTGTGATGACTGTAATAGTGTGTGTTATCTGATTTTTTTATTTAAGAACTGCAACTTGGTATTTTTCAAATAGTTCCTACTTTTTCCGCCAAGCGCCACCGTCAACGACTACTAGGCCAAGATCAGAACTTTGCTACTAGATGCCACCGCAGTCGGCTCTTGGCAACGAACATAGAAACCTAAGAGCGTTGTTTACATTCTTAACCTATCCAATTTAGCTTCACACAGGTGCAATTAGTGGAAGGTTTTTTAACATGCCATAAATCTATGACATGGGACCGCCGGCTTTACTTCCCCTCCGAAGGAAGGCATACTGAGGGATTTTAACGCTCTTAAAAAATCCGACGGCTTCGGCCGGGTTTGAACCCGCTATCTTGGGCATAGAAGCTCAGCATGCTACCGACTACGCCACCGAAGCCGCTTCTCAGCAGATGGATGTCTTAATAAAAAATGCCAATATACATTTTTAACTATATCCAGTATGCTGTAGTTTGTGGTTTAGGTGTTGTCTGTAGTATTGATCTCCACTCCCAGTTCACGGGTTTAAATGATCATGATGTCATTGTTCTCTAAGCAAACAGATGTATGGAGCAGCATGTTAAGGCAATGACGGCAAATTTTCTGAGTGCGTTTTCAATGAGAATTATCTCCCTTAATAACTACTAAACATCGCGTCTACTCGTTATCTTGCCCAAGTTTCATTTCAATTATAAACACACTTTTTTGTATTTTAGGGAAACTAGGTTTTAAATCGCTAACAGCGATCGCTATGGGGAGATGAAGCAAGTCCGGAGATAAAGGGTCGAATCCCGAGCACTGACAGCGCTATCTTAAATGAGGTTTCTGAGGGATTATTTTACACATCCCCCAGACAAGTGCCGGATTAGTACCTTATTTCAAGTCCCGGGGCCCTTACCTTATTCTTGACGCTGATAATTGTAAACATACCCACTACAGTACTATAGCTGTCACAGCAACACGGGTTAGCTCAGAATTGAACTCACTCTCAAATACCCGGGGCTAGTGACCAAGATGTTTAAGGTCCCCCCAAAAAATCAATAACATGCTCACCTGAATGTTTATGTACTCACATCAACAGAGATTAAGACACACTCAAATTATCACAATTGACTAGAATTAGAAGGTAGAATATCTGAACTCCTTCGTGATGTGCAGCAGGAAGCACTTCGCAGACCATTTCTTTAAATAAGTTTTCTTTTTTAATGTACTCCATTGTATTGAATTAATTTGCCTGCTGTGGTTTACTTGTTGAGTTTATGTTTTTATGTTTATGTTTAGGTTTACGTTTACTTTTACGTTTAAGTTTTGCAGAATCGTGACAGACCCGTGTCGCTGAGTTCACTGTCACCTTTAAGATCCTCTTTTGTGCAAAGTTTGGCACCAACACTGGCTTAAAAAAAGAAAAGGACGTCAAGGGCAGATGACCTCACTCTTCCGCCCCTTTGAACAACAATAAATTACTAACTAATTTAAAAAGCTATTATTGAGTTTAATTCACTTCATTTTATTATTCTTCTTGTACGGTGTAGGCCTACTAATTTACAAAATTTATTTGATTCATCTATTCTATTATTTGGCCTGTTTGCCATCTCTTGATGAATACAGTACATTTGCATTTATCAGTTGGCACAGGCTAGAGTAAAAGGTGGCTTTTCACCGATGTCTCAGTCTCACTCATGGCTGTGATTATATGGAAGCTACTGAGGTATGGGTGGTGCTTAGTAATGGCATTCTGGGCACAGTCAGTGCCTGTGAATGCTGTGAAAGGTTCTATTCATAGGGTTAGGACTACTGTTCTGACTCAGTGAGGAAAGCAATGGCAAACTACCTCACTCCTCTTCTTGCCTAGAACGCCTCAAAATAGCGCTGCCTTGGGGTTTTGTGGGTATCTACTCGCATAACGTAACGGCGGTACTTTTTGAGGATCCAACCAGCCTTCGGACTGACTACCTAACAGACATTCTATTATTGACAATTTAATGTCTTGGTCTAGTTTAATTTGCTTTGCTTTGATTTAGTGTATTCAAGCCCTTAAAACTACATTCATTTTACAGACCATTAGAACTGTTCTGCATATATGAATTTCAAATGCTACATTTAATTACCTTCTGAGGTTCTCAACCTACGAAATTTTGTTTCCGAACTACGCGTCCAGCGTTTCTTCCAACAACTTGTACTTTTATTTCTACCCCCCTTGGGTCAACATGTGTTCCCTACCGACTCTACTGTATAAGGGCATTCAAATCTAAGGGAATCCTTCCCACTTTTCCTTCTGCATTATGACTTACTGTCTGCGTAAAACCAGGAGCCGGAACGGTTCTTTCTTTCCTCCCGTATAGCGTTATTAAATATTAACCAAGCAGATGACCTCAATGTTCCACCCTTGAAAGCACAATGACCACAATAGCACACCAAAGCGTTTGAACACTGAAGTCTATAACTAGTTTCATGAGTGTTGCTGGAGTTTACAAGAGGAACAACAGTGCGGGGTGAAGTGGAAGGGTGGAGTGGGAAACAAGCTGCTAGTCTTCTCTCAGATAATAATATACGAGAAAGTCTTTCAGTAGCACGTGCTGTCACCCCGGGAGGTGCTGACAGAAACACATTCGTATGATATAAATAGAGACAGTATTTTATGCACGTACTTGATCAATTAACCCTAGAATACTAACATATTCAATAGATGTTTAGTAATAATAATACGTTAAATAAGACTTGGAACAGATATAATAACAAGTATTTCCGTGAAGAACTATTCAGCCTATTTTCATATATCCTACTTATGTTAACTGCCACTATCAACATACCAAAATTTCAGTTTGATTGCTGTAATAGATTCGTAGATATTGAGAACCGACTAAATATTTCGGATGGTCGCCATGTTGGATTTTATATATGTAGGTCTTAGAGTTATGTACTGTTACATGAAGATTATTGTGTACGTGTAGCATTCAAACTTCAATCGCATGATTAGTACACAAGAAGTAACAAGGAGATTTTAAAAGTTCGCACTGCTGCCCTCTTGTGGTTATGGAAACAATTGAAATAAATTAGATGCCAGTGGATTAACATTCGTATAAGATTTGCTCTACCAAGTTTCACTGCACACGGAGGGCTAAATTGCGAGAAACGTCCATGTGAATATTTATAATTCACGTCGCCGCCATGTTGGATTTGTGATCACCAGGTTATTTAAAGTCCTATAGGCGAACTTAAGTTCATAGCCCCTATGACCATAAAAAATCAGTTTGATTGCTATAATAGATTCGTAGATATTCATAGCCGTCTAAATATTTCGTATGGTCACCATGTTGGATTGTTAAATGTATAGGCCATTGAGTCATGTACCATTAAAGGAAAATTATTGCGTAGGTTCATTATTCAAACTTTCACTTCGATCGCATGATTACGACACAACAAATAATAAACTTAATTTTAAAATTCGCAAAGCCGCCATCTTGACGTTATATAAAAAAATTGAACGAAATTAGATACCAGTGCATTACAATGTGTATAAACATTTTCTGTACCAGATTTCATTGCGTTTGGAACATTAAATCGCAAGAAAGGTCTATTTTAAATTTTCAAATTCGCTTGGCCGCCATGATCGTTTTGTAGTTAACAGGTTTTTTAAAGTCTTACAGAAGAACTTCTAGTAGTGCCCTTTATCTCCGTACAAAATTTCAGGGTGTTACCGCTTATAGTTTCAGGGATATAAAATGCCGGTGAAATATTTCGCACATCCGCCACCTTGTGGTTATGTAAACAATTGAACAAAGTTTGATGTAGGTGCATTACAATGTGTATAAACATATACTGTACCAAGTTTTATTGCGTTTGGTTGGTTAAATCGCGAGAAACGTCTATTTAAAAGTCGCAAAATCGCGTGGCCGCCATGTTGGTTTAGTAGTTACCAGTTTTTCAAAAGTCACATAGGTGAACTTCTGGTAGTTCCCTTTATCACCGTATAAAATTCCAGGGTGATATCGGGAATAGTTTCGGAGATATTGAATGATGGCCAAATATTTCGCACAGCCGCCATGTTGGATTGGTGAGACGTAACAAAATTTGAAGGGCACGGTCGGGGTCGTCCGGAATAGTGCTATGAACTTACCTAGTTTCATTTAAATCGCTCTAGCCGTTAGAAGTCATTAGGGGACACACACACACACACACACACACAAACGGACAAAAGGTGATCTCATAAGCCTATTTTTTCAAAATTGAAAATAGGCTAAAAATCAATATACAAAAATGCATAATTACGGCATTACAACACAGTAATCAAGCCTGAAGCACTATATGCTTCTGAAACGCTGATTATTGGGGGCAGTTCATTAATAAAGATGTGGAAAAGCAAGGAAGGAAAATCCTAAGAAAAATGTTTGTACCAGTCTGTTCAGGGGGATTCAGGATGAAAAGAAAATCGCAGACACCTTTAGGAAAAGTCGATTGAAATTTTACGGACAGGTCCTCAGGATGGGCTATCAGAGACTGACTAATAGAATTCTTAACTTTGGCCTGTCAATGAAAGTTAAAAACACCTGGCTGCTTGAATTTGGAAAAGATCTTCAGGAAATAGGCATCACAGATGACATTGTACTAAACAGAGCTAAGTTCAGAGAATTAGTCGATAATCACTGCTTTGCAGACCAACCAAGCGCTATCACCAACAAAACCTGGTCAGAAGATCGCAAGAGAAGCCACAGCGAGAAGATGAAGAGATTTTGGGAGAAGAGAAGGCAATGCCATCAGCTAAATAAGTTCAATCGCGCTCCTTAGTCGGGCACGGCGAAGAAAGAAAGAAAGAAAGAAAGAAAGAAAGAGAGAGAGAAAGAAAGAAAGAAAGAAAGAAATAAGGAAAGAAAGAAGAATACGTTAAATTTACGAATATTGTGTTATGGGACCATTTTCCTAAAATTAATGGTTGAAATTAATATATATTTGGTACGTAACACTTCATTTATATACACAGTATCCTCCGTGGTCATTGAAGCTTAATACAAGAAGTTCCATCTTAAATACAACAAGAAGTTCCGTAACGAACTAAAGAGCCTACTTTTCTTAAAATTTAAGTTTCATGCCAATGATTAATCTATATGGACCTATCTAGAATAATGACGAAATTAGGTGGGTAATATCGAAATTTTTAATTAGTTCGAAATATACCTGGTATGATGTAGCCTAACAGAGCACTACAGTTGGCAGTCCTGATGACTGAATATATATTTTAGTTCCATCTCTTTATTGAGAGAATACAAAATTTGGTTGAAATCCAATGGACGGTACATGCAGCTACACACGGTTGGTGTGTGGTTATAGTGTCGGACTACCAACCCCAAGCTTGCAGGTTCGCTCCTGGCTGTGCTAAGTGATTTTTGAAAGGTGACAAAAATCACGACATGCATGTCATACGTTGTTGGCATGTTAAAGAACCCATATGAATGCAGTAGGCCATGTTAATCTCGGGATTTTCCTCCAACACAAAGTTCATTATTTCTCTACTAGAAAGCGGTATAGCGTCAAGGAGCTTAGATATCTAACCTCCTTGACATTCCTAGCGCTCCAAGGAGTATTAAATCCGACACGCAAGCTGCCCTCTGGGTGTCAATTAACAGAGCTCGCACCCGGCACCCGAGACCATACGATATTATGATATTATATATATAGTTAGACATATGATTTATCAGCGTGCGTAAAACCATGTTGGCAACAATGTCATGCATGTGTTGGTCAGAACTAATCTGAAATATTATGATCTCTTGCTGTGCCAATTTTGGATGAAATCCATTTATTGGTATAGAAGTCACATGTATTTTAAAATTGGACCTATCAGCAAGCTTAAAATCATGTTGGCAGTACTGACGTATATGAGTTACTCCAAATTAATCTAGAATGTCAGGTACTGTGCCCAATTAGACACGGCAGACTGGCATCGAACTCGGGTCTTATCAAAGAAGACCAGGCCCATGATTCTGCCCAGAATCGAATCATTGATCTCTGAGGGGGAACAGCTACTGGGAACTCGAAGAGCAATGAGTTATATCTGCATATAACCATAATAGCAGGATTTCACGGCTAGAACGGAAATATCATAGCTTTTAAGGTGGCTCATTGCAAGAAAATACAAAGCTCATGTACGTTTTAGAAGCCTGAATGCTTGAAAGCAAACCAGCTTGACAGTTGACAAATCGTAGTTAGCGAAGGGGCGTTTTTAGGTGATGCCAAGGAACTAATTTTCGTCTGGACCGCAGAAGCAGCTCAAGATTAATGGCTCTGGGATCCACCGTCTCACAAGGCATAAGAGTGGAGAGGGGGCAGTCGCCCACAGAAATTAATTGATTACAGCCAATTGGAGCATTGAAATGAAATAAAACTTACACCTATTTGAATATATTCGAGGAAGATAATTTAGGAGTGTTCTCACGCCTAAATTAAAGCCTGCATCTGTAAACGAGCCTCTGCACAGACTGCTTCCGCTCGGGAGGAAGGTTTTGGAGATCAGCAGAGGGGGAATTACCCGGATAGCGTCATGACGCCATGGAAGAAGGCAATTAATTGTAATTAATTGGCCGAAGCGATCGCTTGCACGCGAGTGATTTTGGGACCTCCACACTTAGACAAACGAGGATTATACTTCACTTTGTCTGGAAATGTATTATTTCAAGAAGGGAGTCGGTCCTGAATGTCCAATGGACTATGTTTCACAAGAAAGCCTTATATAGGGGAAGCTTCGCAGGGAAGTTAGTTCGTCTTCAGTTCGTCTTCAGTTCGTCTTGACTCAACACGTGAACTAACACGCTGCCAGATCACGCAAGAAAGTGCGCGAATTTATAAAGTATCGACGCTCAAATGTATTTGGAGAACAATGGAAGCGCATCATGCAGCTTCACAACAGTAATTATGCATCGTGTAAGATTTAGTCTACAGGAGACGTTTAACCAATAACATACGCGAGTATAAATTCAGTACAGCGTAGGGGTAATTTAGGATGTTTATAGACAACGAACATACCAGGAGGCGTTGTCATAGATAAAAATGACACATTCTTGTCAGGGTCACTACAGTTACGGGAGCGTGGAAGGCGTCAAAAATAGTCGTGACAGAGGATTGAACAGAATTGCAGTAGAGGTGATATAAATTGTAGGTGACGGGAATCGAACGCACGCACACGCAAGATAGACTTTCATGGAGACCAGCGGTTGTCAGGAGTTAGCTGCATCGCATCTCTGAGCTCAGGCGATAGATGGAGTCCAATCAAGGTTCCATGTGTGAAATAGTGCGGAAATTGTATATAAGTTATATTACAGTGATTTTTTAAAAGTGTTTATGTGTCTATGGTAAAATAATATGTATTGTGTCAAAGTGAGAAAAGGCAGTGATGGAAAATATGATTATCATGTGTGAAGTGTATACCATGTGTTGTGTGATAGATATCATGATGGCTTAAGCTAAGCATCATGGTAGGCTCGTGGCTGGCGTGCTGGACTAACCCAGTAAAAATGAAAGTGAGCACAAATTTAATATGTTGATATGATTAAATAGCTTACCATACAACGAAGCATCACTCTTAAGACTAAGAATTAACATTCATTTATGTAAGAGCTCACATCCCTCGTATTTTGGTAAATATGGCTTGGAGGATGATTTGTTTACGGCCATTTCGGCGTAAGACAATGATGAAAGTAACGGTAACGTTAAATAATAATAATAATAATAATAATCTGGGGTCGGTAACAGTCATGAATAAATAATGAGCATGTCAGGCCTAGAGTACGTGCAAAGTGTGTCATGTCTAACGTAAGAGTACTGTGTTATTGTAAACAGTAAGAAAGAAACGTAAAATATCGAGGTAATGAGAGTTTTTCAGTGTCATTGAATTGTTGAATGAATGTTTATTATGTAAATTCTACAGGGTTGTATTTGAGAACCATTAAGGTAGTTAATGTAAGCCAGTAAATTTATACTAGTTTTGTGAGCTACACAAAGCTGTGGCTTATGAGTAATTGCAGAGAGGACGTGAGTGCTTTAATAATTGAGTCATCAATAAGAAGTATTGTTTGAGCCGCGTACAGCGAGCAAGTAACGTAGAATCAAGAGATTTACGTCAATAAGTTGCGGGGATCATCCAAATATAGCTTGCGCGTTAGGCGAATCTAGTCGGCTAATCTTCGATATCTACGAGATAGTATCGCCTTGGAGCATACTTGTATTATTCGCAACGAAGTGGGACAGAGGCCATCTGTATCCACCGTTTGCAGAATTGTTGCCACCAAGGATAACTATTAGAGACCTTGTGTGAGCCCATATATTAATTGATCTGCCCTTAGAGGTAAAACTAATGGTTCGTCGTATAGGAAACGCCGATTTCCTCTTGTTATAGGCAGCTGCACCAGTGAGAGAACTTTGATACTCACTTGAGAAGCGCGCCAGAGCCACTAATGTCGCCACAGAACGGCAAAGCTATTACATGATCCATCCCCTGCCATGAATATTAATTAGGAGCCGAGTTGAGCCCATTATACTCTAAATGTAGGTGTTAAATTATTAGAATGACTCAATTACTAGGGACACAACCCACTCAGGGTACCTCCAGTGTAACTGCACCAGTAAATAAACTTGACCTTGCAAGGAGCCAGATGGGGTGGCAGGAAGGCCACTAGACCGGCGGCCATCTTTCTCAGGCAGCCGAAACTAATTTATTGCCCGCTTGGAAAGGAAGTCTGTTGACCTGATCCTTTTATTTTAAAAGCGTAGTGGGACACTGAAGAATCTCGATATTTCCAAATGTAATTAAGATATGATTGTTGTGATGTTGCCAATTGAATTAAATGCTTTATTTCCACACACATAACATGTTGGAACGCAGTGATCGGATAATATTTGGCCCAGTTATTCTGAGGAGGAATACTGCACCAAATAAATATAGGCATCATTGTAAAGTGTAGTTGCCCTGTTTACACTAATTTATTCATACGGGTAGAGTAATTTCAATGACATGACACGTTTGTAACGATAATGTTCTGACCAGACCCAGAAAATCGTTGTATGGTGAAGCTATAAAACATCTCTATCCATGTGTATTTTGGAAGGGAAAGTGTACTACTTCAGCGTTTCAAATTGATGGGCAAAAAGAATACGAGTTGCGCGACACATCACTTATTAATTAAGGCATAAGATAATGAATTAATGTTACTGAAAGTAAAGGCCCCGTGTAAAACGGATAAATGTTTAATAATTGCAGATTTAATGCCATTTAAAGATAATTTGTGTTTATTGTGTTGTGATATTCCAGTTTGTGTTAAATTGTGCCACGTGAAGAACACTATGGTCACTCGCAAATGTCAGAGAGTATCAATAATAGGATGTTTGGAATAGACTTGAGTGCGGTGAAGCACTAATTTTAAGGAGAGACTCACAGATAACTTAGATTTTCGTTGTGGGAAGTAAATGTAAAGTATCTTTTGTTTGTGTTTTATGTTGTATTGCCATGATTTTCTATCATTAAATGTTATATTTAGGAATATGTTGTTTCTTTCAAGTAGAGTAGTCACCTGACAGACTCAAATCCTGAGCATGTGATCGTATGGTGGGCATGAATGTCCCATGCCTCGAAAGACCGTGAGTTAGCTGGGATACGAACACATGTTCCATATGATGACGATTGGGTACAGTACTAAACGCCTTCAAAATTTAGATCTGTTGGCTTGTATACTTTCTGATATATTGATATTAGGGTAAAACAATGGTGACAGCATTTATTTATAGTTGTCAGCCCTGGTTGCTCTTAAGATTACGCATAGTCATATATGTTATGGTACATATAGCACATAGGAAATTTGATTGAAATCCAATTAATAGTATAGAAGCTTCATGTATTAAAATATTGGCCTTATGAGCAGGCTTAGAACCATGTTGGTAGCACTGACGTAAATTAGTTACTCCAAATTAATCTAGAATGTCAGGTACTATACGTGTGCTAAGTTTAAAGCTGTCGGCTTGCATACATTCTGATATATTGGTATTTGGATTTTAAGAAAAGTAGAGAGAGCATTTCTTAGCAGTTGGCAGCCCTGGTGGCACTTAAGAATTCGTTCAGTCATATCTGATTATCTTCACATATTACATACGAAATTTGATTGAAATATAATTGATAGTGTAGATGTTATATGCATTTAAAAATTGGACCAATCAGCAGGCTTAGAATCATTTTGGCAACACTGGCATCTATGGCCTCCTGGAAATTAAACTGAAATACAATTATATATACGTTCGCCAATTTTTGATGGCTCCCATACATACCATCCAAGATATTCAACATGGAGATCTAATTTCAATTGTTGTTTTTCGGCTGTTGGTAGCACTGACATCATTTTCAAATATGGGCTTGAGATATTCATGTATCGATACTCATACCAAATTTGGTTTCAATTGCTGCAGCCATTTAGGAGTTGATAGGGGAGGGGGAGCGGGGACACACACAAAAAGAGACAGAGACAGATAGACAGACAAGACAGGCAGACAGAAGGACAGATAGACACACATTTGTCAGGATCGAAAACAATATTGCTCTTCTGGTACGCACAGTCAACAGAGTACAACGGATATCTTGGCATTCACGGCCTACACAATAGCTCCTTACGTTCCTGTATCACACGACACTAGCTAGAATGGAAGCTTCTACCAGTACGGGTATACACGCTGGTATACACGCCTCTACTACCGCGTGATTTGTACCTTCCATAGTAGCTTCCATACAACTCACGATATATTGGGTTCAAATCCGGCCGACGTCCTTGGATTTTTACGAGCATTAAAATCCTTCAGTACGCCTTCCTTCGGAGGGGAACTAAGTCCGGCGGTCCTATATCATAGATTTATGACATGTAAAAGATCCTTCCTCAGACTAAACTTGTGTGAAGCTAAATTTCTGTGTTGGATTTCGTTGGAACGCTCTATCAAAGTTCCAACGTTCACCACTAGGTATCATAGACATCTGGTAGTGAAAGTTGCAACTGCTTGAAATTGAACGGAACTTGTATCTCACCCTATGAGTGTCCTCCACAAGCAGCTACAGTCCCAGGTGAGCCAAACCTGTATTCGACACTCTCGGCACTAAAAGCCATACGATAAATAAATACATAAGGCCATATCATTCTTGTTCAGTGTGTAAGGATAAATCAACACGAGTATCCCTAAACACCTTGCATTATTGTATTTACATGCGCTATTTTAATGTGGTGTAATTTTTGCATACGACATACTAAAAGCGGTAAGTGACATCAAGAAATGTTTTATGGTACTGAAGACTACTCAAGTATGTAAAAGTATGGAAAAGGAAACGTATCGACAAGAGGTTAGTGAAGGTCAAATACCAGACATGCACAGAGAAGACAGCAGTTTCGCGGGACCAGTGGAGACATCTGTCGGCAGAACACATGACCCTGAAGTCGGCAAACAGATACTGCCGACATCCAGTGGTCAAACGTCGGAAGCGGAGGAAAACGAGGCTGAAATGGCTAGAGAATGCAAGATACAAGCGACATCTGATGATCTAGTGTGCAACTTGTTTATAGATGCAGAATTGGAAGCAAAAAATAGAAGATAAGATCTCACTTCAAATGCAATCTGAGAGGGAAAACTTATCAAATCAAATTAAAACAATGATCAAAGAGGAAATTCTCATCACATTTCCACAAATACATGAACTTTCCCACGGGATTACAACACTGAATATAGCAAATCAATATTAGAAGAGTACAAGTAGCGCTCAAGGTCATGGAGCAAATATACTTAATCCCAGGAAAGAGATTACGATACTGACTGCAGCAAAAGAGCATGAGCAGAGTATAAGTAGCGCTCAAGGTCAAAGAGCAAATGAACTTACACCCAGGAAAGAGATTAGAATACTGAATGGACATCGAAAGAGTTATTCTGATTTGGTGAACAGACAACAACGATCAAATGAGCATAATGTTGTGATAGGCACCATGGATCCCTCAAAATCAGATCTACAAGCAGGGGAAAGGCGTGCTTGGTTATATGTGGGAAAAGCACATCAGGAAACCACAAACGAGAAAATCATTAGGCATATGCAGGAGCAAGGGATCACGTGTGACATACAATGTGAAGATATGCAAATTAAATGATACTTTAAAGCCTTCAAAATTGGCATACCGTTCAACGAATTGCGACGGGTAAGCACACCTCAGTTTTGGCCTTCAGGAATACAGATCAAACAATATCGTTTTCGGAGGGGAAGAACAACGGGAGCTCGATTCGACTAACATAATTTACTCTGCTGCCATCAACAACCATACCACTGACTGCACGACTCAAACAACACTACTATGGAATATAGAAGGAGCACAAAAACAAAACAAATGGAGTCAAAACGGAAAGGTGGCAGCAGGACACCTAAAAATCATGTTATGGAACGTAGAGGGAATAAAAAGTGCAATAAACATGACCCCTGAAAACTTCCTAAAAGGGTATGACATAGCAATATTAACGGAAACGTTCTTAACCGCTAACTGGCAGCCCCCCGAGTTCGACGGAACACATCTTTTGGCTAGAAAAGGCGAAAAAGGTAGACCATCTGGCGGGATAACTATCCTCCTAAGACCACACCTGAGGCCAATTTTAGCAACCAAGCAACAGGAACACACCCTCCTAAGAGAAACGAATCACCTCGTTATAGTAGCAGCATATTTCCAACCAAACACAACAGCAATCGATATAATGGATGAAATAGGCCAAATAATCACCCAAAATAAGCAGAATAAACCAATGATCATCGCGGGAGACCTAAACTGCAGACTAGACACACAAAACTACAAAGCAAAGCTAGTGATGAAAAATCTGCACGAAGAAGGATTCATTTTATTAAATAACCCTACGATACCTTCATACATCTCTCACAACGGCAAGAGCACAATAGACGTCGCACTCACAAAAGGACCTATAAAGGGAAGTATAACCACACATTGGAACGCAAACCACGCAACAACGAGGAAACACATACCCTTGGAAATAAATATTAACGGTCACTTGGAGAAGAAACAAGAAGAGACAACACAACTCCTCTCAAGGAAGATAGATGTCGGGAAAGTAGAGGCCAAGATAGTTGCGAACACGTATATTGAAACACTTATAGAAAATGCAAAGCTAGAAGAAGCTACTCAAAACCTAGGAGAAATACTAAGAAAAGCTGCCAGCCCCCGATTCAAAAGAAGAGCAAAACCCTGGTCCAATAGCGAGTGTTACAAGCTAAGAAGAGACACCCTAAACATCCTGCAGCAGGTGAGACAGAACGAGGTAAACGACACTCTCCTACTCACATACGCTGAAAAGAGGAAGCACTACAAAAGAATCATAAAAGAAAAGAAATGCGCCTTCCTGGAGGAAGAGAGCAGGCTGCTAGCGGAGGAAGCCAAAAATGATCCATATTTGGCACTTCGCCCAAAGAAACAAGCCCAAACAAACTACATAGACATGGACAGATGGAAATCACATTTTATCAACTTACTCAACAAAGAGGGAACAACAGACGCCAGAAAGAAATCCCAAGAAGTCGTATCACCAATAGCTACAGACTGGATTCCTCTAACACCAAAAACAAGAAAGCAGCGGGACCGGACGAAATATACAATGAATTCATAAAAAACACTGCACACCTTCTAAACCAGATTTGGACCAAACTATACAACAGGTGCATAGAGACAGCCACCATCCCCGATCAATGGAGAAAATCAATCGTCAAGATATTATAGAAAGGGAAAGGAGACCCCAATGATCCAAACCAATCTAGAGGCATCGCATTGGAAAACTGCCCCTTTAAAATCTTCACCAAAATAATAACAGGAAGATTAAATGAGGAATTAGACGATCACCTGCCAGAAAATCAATTCGGGTTCAGAAAGGGAAGATCAACCCTTCAGGCAATCGAAATCTTACTGAAACACATTTGGGAAGCCCTAGAGGAAAAACAAAAAAATTATACTGTCTTCATAGACTTCACGAAAGCCTTCGACCTAAGCAGGCAACTAGTGATAGAAAAACTCAAGGAAACACTAGGGGAAATCAACATATGGTCGAACCTCATTAACACACTGCTGAGCTGGAACGAAATATGCGTCTCAGATAACCTTGCCATGTCAGAACCGATCATACAAACAAATGGAGTACTACAGGGCGACCCACTTAGCCCTCTGCTGTTCATACTAGCAACCGAAGAAATCCTTGGAATTACCCGCAAAGACGGAATCTTCTCGTGCGCATACGCAGATGACATCGTAATTGACTCCAAAGACATAACAGAACTCCAGGCAACAATAAACGAGGTGGATAAATGGTGCTCCAAGAATAACTTGGTCATTAACATATTGTTTTATCCCTCTGTTGGGGGTGGGATAAACAGGGTAGTGTAGATGTATTAATTTAAGGGATGTTTCCGAAAAAGGGTAGTTTCCCGTAATTGGGGGAGACTACTAGTGTAGTGTGTTGATATGAGGATGTGATCGGTTGGGGGTGTTTCTACAGGATGCGTTTATCTGTTAGGAGATGAACGTCTAAGTGAGCTAATGACTTAGCCTGCTAATTAAGTAGAGCGAGCGTTTGGCGAGCTCACGTGCAGAGTCGACACTTTGACACGCTGCGGTCTCGCTGCTTGCTCGAGTACAATAGGATTACTGACGGTGCAGTTCCTGGCCTTCACGGTCAGGGGCAATTAGGACTAAGGTCAGGTCGGGCGTAAGGATGTAAAACAGGGTGTAATGAGTAATAAATGTGTGTGTTTACAGACCAAGTATTTATCGGCCAGTAGCTGTGATGTACTGTCCCTTTTAGGTGCTGGACAGGTATAAAGTAAAGTACAAGATGTAAAATACAAAAGTGTTCAGGGTAGGTGTTACAATGATAAGGAATCTGAGCACACAGCTAGTTCTCACCTGGTGAAGAGCTGGAACGGACCTCGGAGGAGCAGGGCCGCCGGCCACGAACAGATAATGGGGCTCTTCTGGGTCTAGTTTTATGGCCTTCCCCCACTGCTCGGTCAGCGTTTCCTCACCGTCGCTGCTCCAGTTAGTGTGTTTATGTGTGTATTATGTAAGCGTGGCTGTCAGCAGTATTGCTGGGCCTGCTTGTGTTGAAGAAGTATGTGAGGCTTGTGGCATGCCTATGACGGTGGTTTTGATGAAAGATGGAGGGGTGGGTCTTAGGGGTACTGCCACTGGGCTGTACAATATCTAAGACGAAAAAGGGTAGTTTCCTGTAATTGGGGCAGACTACTAGTGTAGTGTGTTGATGTGAGGATGTGATCGGTTGAGGGTGTTTCTACAGGATGCGTTTATCTCTTAGGGGATGAACGTCTAAGTGAGCTAATGACTTAGCCTGCTAATTAAGTAGAGCGAGCGTTTGGCGAGCTCACGTGCAGAGTCGACACTTTGACACGCTTCGGTCTGGCTGCTTGCTCGAGTACAATAGGATAACTGACGGTGCAGTTCCTGGCCTTCACGATCAGGGGCAATTAGGACTAAGGTCAGGTCGGGCGTAAGGATGTAAAACAGGGTGTAATGAGTAATAAATGTGTGTGTTTACAGACCAAGTATTTATCGGCCAGTAGCTGTGATGTACTGTCCCTTTTAGGTGCTGGACAGGTATAAAGTAAAGTACAAGATGTAAAATACAAAAGTGTTCAGGGTAGGTGTTACAATGATAAGGAATCTGAGCACACAGCTAGTTCTCACCTGGTGAAGAGCTGGAACGGACCTCGGAGGAGCAGGGCCGCCGGCCACGAACAGATAATGGGGCTCTTCTGGGTCTAGTTTTATGGCCTTCCCCCACTGCTCGGTCAGCGTTTCCTCACCGTCGCTGCTCCAGTTAGTGTGTTTATGTGTGTATTATGTAAGCGTGGCTGTCAGCAGTATTGCTGGGCCTGCTTGTGTTGAAGAAGTATGTGAGGCTTGTGGCATGCCTATGACGGTGGTTTTGATGAAAGATGGAGGGGTGGGTCTTAGGGGTACTGCCACTGGGCTGTACAATATCTAAGACGAAAAAGGGTAGTTTCCTGTAATTGGGGCAGACTACTAGTGTAGTGTGTTGATGTGAGGATGTGATCGGTTGAGGGTGTTTCTACAGGATGCGTTTATCTCTTAGGGGATGAACGTCTAAGTGAGCTAATGACTTAGCCTGCTAATTAAGTAGAGCGAGCGTTTGGCGAGCTCACGTGCAGAGTCGACACTTTGACACGCTTCGGTCTGGCTGCTTGCTCGAGTACAATAGGATAACTGACGGTGCAGTTCCTGGCCTTCACGATCAGGGGCAATTAGGACTAAGGTCAGGTCGGGCGTAAGGATGTAAAACAGGGTGTAATGAGTAATAAATGTGTGTGTTTACAGACCAAGTATTTATCGGCCAGTAGCTGTGATGTACTGTCCCTTTTAGGTGCTGGACAGGTATAAAGTAAAGTACAAGATGTAAAATGCAAAAGTGTTCAGGGTAGGTGTTACAATGATAAGAAATCTGAGCACGCGGCTAGTTCTCACCTGGTGAAGAGCTGGAACGGACCTCGGAGGAGCAGGGCCGCTGGCCACGAACAGATAATGGAGCTCCTCTGGGTCTAGCTTTTATGGCCTTCCCCCACTGCTCGGTCAGCGTTTCCTCACCGTCACTGCTCCAGTGAATGTGTTTATGTGTGTATTATGTAAGCGTGGCTGTCAGCAGTATTGCTGGGCCTGCTTGTATTGAAGACGTATGTGAGGCTTATGGCATGCCTATGAGGGTGGTTTTGATGAAAGATGGAGGGGTGGGTCTTAGGGGTACTGCCCCTGGGCTGTACAATATCTAAGACGAACACAATGATCTTTAGAAACGGAGGAAGAGCCCCCGCATCAGCTAGGATACACATAAGGGAAAGAAAACTGAAAATAGTATCAGAAATCAAGTATTTAGGAATTACTCTACAAACGACCGCAAAATGCTTCACAAAACACATAACAGAAAAGGCAACTAAAGCGATAATGACAATGCACGAAATAAGAAACATTCAATCCCTCAGCCTAGAGACGGCGATGCTGCTATTCCGGGTAATGATTTTACCAATACTGACGTATGGCATAGAAATAATCTGGTCATACCTAACATTGAAGAATCTATCTACGTTGGAAGGAGTGAAGGCAAGATACATAAAGAAAGCGTTAGGAGTGTCAAAAATGTCGCACTCAAGATACACATATCTGCTGGCGAAGGAAACTTTCCTCATCGAAGATCTCAGGACAAGCATACTCCTACCTAACACGTGCGCCTCACAGAACCTGCTAGCAGCACTGAATAGGAAAAGAGAGGAAATTCATCCGACATTCTACAGCACAGGAGCCATGGTAGACCGTGCGTGGACAAAGGAAAACGTCGAAATCAGACACGCCATCACTAGGTTGGCAGTCCATGGATTCCACCACCTGATATGCAAGAACACAAACTTCCACGAACCAAATATAGACTGTGAATGTAGGCTGTGTGAAACGGCATGTGATCGTTATCACATCGAAATATGCACAAAAAGGACAAAGTCATTATCTGAATATGCAAACATGTAAAATTTCTATTTCATCTTGGCTATTTGGCCGCAATAAAGATTTATTATTTTTGCATTTTGTTTTCTCTGATTAATTTTTGCTGTAGAGTGGTTAATATGTGTGTTTGCTTTAGTCTTATGATTGGTTTGACGCAGCTCTCCATGCCTCGCTGTCTTTAGTTAATCGTTTCATCTCTTCATAGCTAGCACACCCTATATCCGAGGCAATCTGATTAACATACGTAATATAACCTTGGTCTACCCCTACATTTCATGCCCACGACCTTTCCACCCATAATTTAGTTTGCTATTTCGGGGTGTCTTAGCAGTCGACAGAAACATCTCTCCTCTCCCACTCGTTTTAATGTCTTATTTATTTGTCAATCTACCTATCTGATATGCATCATTCTCCAGCAACACCACACTTCAAACGCTTCTATTTTCTTAACGTTCACTTATATTTTCGTGTCCAACTTTTCAGTTAGACCGCACTGTATATTCTGCTTCGCCAATAGTCCAAGTTTCACTTCCGTCGAGTATTGCGCTCCAGACAAGGACTATCAAAAATGAATTTCTAATACCTGAATCTTTATTTGATGTCAATAGATTTCTTTTCTGTAGAAATGCTTTCCTTCCGTGAGGGAACCTACTTTCTATATGTTCATTGCTTCGTCCAACACTGGTTATTTTGCTTTCTTAATAGCAGAAGTCTTCATTTAGCGTTTCACCTGCCAATTTGACATCAGAAGGGGTTTATAATTTATTTGGGCGGCATTCCATTCTTTTTTGTTTCACAATTATTGCAAAAGTTTGGTGCTTTACAGTCGGTCAACACGAATGTACCCAAATGAGCTGGGTTATGCCCTAATCCTGAAAAAAATTGCATGAGGTTTTTTTTTCAGGATTAGGGCATAACTCAGCTCTTTTGGGTACATTCGTGTTGACCGACTGAAAAGCACCAAAATTTTGTTTACTAAGGCAACCTGAAAAATAACTTCAAACCTCACATTGTTACATTTATTGGTTTTCTTCTGAAGACGGAGTCCATACCGTCCCAATGATAATCGAACAAAACTAAAAAGTCCCGTAATAAAGTACTCGTAAAAAAACATATCATTTAATTCTGCTTTCACAACTATAGAACCAGTAAATTTAATAGATTTAATGGAGTAAGGTAGTTCAGTTGATATCAATAAAGATACATATTGAAAGAACCATTATTGAAAACTGTTCAAACTGCCAATTACGCCGTATATTCCTTTTTAATGGCAAATGCATCACGTGTGGGCATTCACGGGTATGAACGTTCCAAATATATGAATATTACCGCGTACACTGAGCTTGATTCGATAATTGAGTCACAGTTATCTATTGGCTGCAATGGCCGATACTTTAATTGGGGCGTCAATGTGCTATCCAGCATAGGAAACATTATAGCAATTATCTGCAACCAAATATGTCCTAATTGGTACAGAATTGAATCTGGAAATGCAAATGAACAACTGCTAGTTCACTGAAAGTTGGGGAGTGGGAAAAGAGAGTGATTGGTTCAGTAACAGGAACAGCATGTGAATGTGGTCAGATTTGGTTGCTGGTTCAGATATTGCATATCGGTAAAAGGTGCTTCCAATTTACATTACATCTGGCATTTCACAGACAATGATTGTTTGGTATAAAAAGAACTGTTTTTTTGATGTTGTTATTGTTACGAGGCTCTTTTTAAGTAATACCCGTTGTGATATTACGCAGTTGCAGCGCTGCGGTCGGCATTCCGTGCAGGTGCGCTGTGTACCTGCATCTATTGGCAAGGCTGATTTGACAATACGGCAACAGTCGCCCATGTGTGGGTGTGTTGACAAGCTTTTGAATTCACACCGTCGATTGCGAGTCCCGCCGATTCGTAGACAAGAGAGAGAACTCCCCTGTAAGATATGCTGCCATTTGGCAACCACTGTCAGGCAAATTGCGAGCATACCAGGAGAACTTCGTTTGTTTAGGAGTTCTCCTGACCACATACGCAATTTTCCTGACAGTGGTGGCCAAATGGCCACACTCAGAATAGCCGCCGAGAGGTCCGGGATTAGAATCTCTGATCTCCGAAATTGCTACAACTCTCCACTACAATCACCTCAGATACTCAGGTTATCTAGTAAATTCAACACCTACACAAGTACATGGAGCTGTTGACCAACTTGTCCTAAGTCTATAAAACGAATGAACAACCACACAATGTACAGTGTTACTTCTGTTTTAGTCCGGTTTTATAACGTCAATGTTTGGATTATGTACGGAATTTGAAATAGGTTTGACTGGCTGCGTGGTTCAGCGGTAACGTTCTCGCCTGCTGTTTCCAAGACGCAGGATCGAACCCTGGTGCATTCATCTGTCATTTGAAGGTGCGCAAATGTGAGCGAATCGTGTCAGTAGATATACTGGAACGTTAAAGATCCCCTTCGGTGCAAAATTCCGCCACCCCGGCGTCTCTAAAGCCTAGGTAGGGACGTAAAACCAATAAAATTATTATTATTATTATTATTAATAATAATAATATTAATAACATTATTATGATGAAAAAGTTTTGTAATTCGGTTGGTATTTAACTGTTCCATTCTTTATTATTCAAAAAAAAATACTTGTATATTCGCTACATCCTTAGCATTTGACGATTCTAGGAAATGGATTCAACTCACATTTCTGAGGGAGTCTTTGTATGTTAGGGTTTCTATCTACAGTAGTCAAAATTAATGAATAAATTACTTATACAATCAGGCAATCAAACGATCAATCAAACCATCAAAAACAAGTAGATTAGTTCCATGACGATCTATAGAGCCTACTTTAAAATTAAAATAAGTTTCATGCCAATGATTAATCTATATAATTATCAGATATAAAATATTACATTGGATCTACCAGCGTGCGTAAAATAATGTTGCCAACAATGTCATGTATGTGTTGCTCAGAATTAATCTGAAATATTATGAACAATTATTGTGCCAATTTTGGATGAAATCTAATTGTTAGTATAGAAGTCACATGCATTTAAAAAGTAGACCTGTCGGCGGGCGTCGAATCATGTTGGCAGCACTGATGTATATAAGCTAATCAAAATTAATCTAAAAGGTCGTGTGCTGTACGTGTGCAAAGTTTTGAACTGTTGGCTTGCATACTATCTCATATATTGGTATTAGGATAAAAATAATAGAGATAGCATTTATTATTAGTTGACAGCGCTGGCTTCCCTTAAGAATATGCATTGTCATACCTGTTATGGTACACACATTACATACAAAATTTTGTTGAAATCCAATTGATACTGTAGAAGTTACATGCATTTAAAAATGGAACCTATCAGCAGCCATCGAATCATGTTGGCAGCACTGTAATGTATGGCCTCCTGGAAATTAAAATTAAATATTATTATCTACCCTGGTATAGTGTGACCATTTTGGAATAGCTCCCATGTATACCTTCCGAGATATCAAAGATGGTGCTCAAATTGAAATTGCGATTTTTCGCAGATGGTAGCAATGACGTCATTTTCAAATATGGGCGTGAAATATTCGGGTATAGATCTTTATTCATACCAAATTTGGTATCGATGGCTGCAGCCATTTAGGAGTTTTTACGGGGGGACACATACACAGACAGCCAGACGGACAGACAGATAGACACACATTTGCCCGGATCGACCTCATTAGTCTACTCTTTCCTCATTTTTACAAAATGTGAAAACTAGGAAATTGAAATTATCTACCTTCATCCTTAATAAGTTCAGAGAGGGCTTACTGATAGAACTTGTTTCTTGAGGATACTTAGAATGTTTCGTGTCTTTTAAGGGCTAGGGTAGATATGATGCTAAAATCAACTTGAAACGTTACTGTTTAGCATATTCCTCTTCTAGCATTATTTACAGCTCATGCAGAGAGCTACTTCTCTTCTCTAAGGGAGAAGTGAAGAACCGCTCGGGACGTTACAATTTTCTGGCTTGGAGCCAAGCTCTGTGTTATCCTCATGTAATCTCTTTTTAACATTCTTATTTTATCGACAACATACAAGATCTCTTTGTACACTACTACATAAATATAAGGCTACCAGGATAAAGAGATGTTATTTGCCACATTTATTAGTATAACTTAAGTAGGGGTTATAAGACTTTATTTACCTTTGTGTAATCCGTGATAATTAAGCACAAACCTCCACCTATAAAACTAACTTAATGTTTACGTGACCGGTAATCTCGCAATCATGAACCACTGGGCCTCCATTTTTGCATGAAACCCGAACACAGGGCGTGTTATTTCACTTCGAAAATCTCACATTTATTGACCGGGAACTGAACCCGGTCGGGATTGATGAGAGGCAAGCAGCTTGACCACTGCATCATCACGCCCCAAACGCAATCTATTTTTATTGCTAAGATTTGAAAACCAGCCATAAAGAGAAATTTCTCCCCAACTGACTTTGATAGGTAATGCTCGGATGAGGAAGAGGAAGTATAATGTTATTAATTGTACGTCCCTTTTGACAACTGCGGCTATTTGAGAGGCCAGGGTGCTGGAATTTAGCCTCGAAGGGGAACTTTAACGTATCAGTATATCTACTGACACAGCTCCCTCGCATATGCTCACCCTCAAATGCTAACTGGCTGTGGCAGGATTTGTTTCTGCAACTTGAACACAGCAGGCGAGAACGTTGGCGCTTCGCCAAGCAGCCAGTCGTTTAGAAACTGACATGAGGGCTGCAACGGCGTGCATATAGCCTCGTAAGGACAATCGAGTAGCTGTTTAATATGAAAGGTGGCGCACCGGGAAGAAAGCCAAGAGGAATGGCCTTGCGGACACATCGCGCTGACCACACTACTCCCGGCAATCCACAGGGCAACGGTCACTTTGGTAGTCGTAGGCTTTTTATGGAGTGTAGTTCCACGGTTTCTTTCCATTATATTCAAACCTCGGTTTATTTTAGCGTTTTTTTTGTGTGACCTCCTGAGAGGCCGAGTGCAGGTCTTTCTAGTCGACGCCCGTGGGCGACCTGCGTGTCGGGATGAGGGATGGAATGGATGAAGGTTAATGAAACTGGGCAAGGAAGTGGGAGGAAGCGGCCGTGGCCTGTCGGAAGGTACCGTCCCAGCATTTTCCTGATGTTGAAAATGGGGAAACCACGGAAAACCGTTTCAAGGACGGCCGACGGTGGGGCTCGAACCCACGCGTCTACCGAGTCAGCAAAGACCTTGGCCCCATGACCTAACGCTGCGCTTTAGCGAGCGGAGCCACTGCTGTCGGTATTTTAGCATTATAAATCCCTCAGTATGCCTTCCTTCGGAGAAGAAGAAATGCCGGCGGTCCTATGTCATACATTTATGGCATGTAAAAGAACCTTCCACTAATTACCCTTGTGTGAAGCTATAATATAGATTAGATTTGGCTTACGTTGTTAGGTCCAAGGTTTCGTCGCCAGGAGCCGACTGCGGTGGCATCAAGTAACCAAGTTCAGAACTAGTTGTCGTTGACGGTGGCGATAGGTAGTGAAAGTAGGAACTACTTGAAAATTAAATGTCTGCAGTCCTTTCTTGATTAAAAAACAGATAACAAACACTAATACAGCCTTCACAATTAACACCGGTTTTCAGCCAAATTCTACACACACCCAAAGTACACGGGGCTACATGACCGCGCTGTCGCAGCCCCTAAACTGTAGGAACCAACCAACATCGGTTAATTCTCAACTGCCACCCGTCAGTCATCTTAGTTATACAGCATTTTTTGAGAGCATTAAAATCCTTCTGTATGCCTTCCTTAGGAGGGAAAGTAAAGGCCGGTAGGCTCGTGTGATAGATTTATGGCACGTAAAAGAACTTACCACTACAATTGGTAGTCTGTAGCTATATTTGTATGTTATTTGGTTAGAAACGCTCTATTAATTTCCAACGTTCTATGGTAGCCAACCTTGGAACTACTTGAAATTGAACTTGCTGGGAGCCTACGGACGTTCAATTAAAATACCCTACTATGGCCATTGGCTGCCATTCATATATAATAACTAGCAGAAGTACCCGCTCTTCGAACGGTTTTCGGTATTAATAACCAGACGTTATCAATTGAGATACTGTTCCAATGGTTAGGGGCTTGTCATTCCTTCATAAGTTTATCAGAACGAAGTTAGTTTTCTGGGTATATCGCAGACACTGTTAATTTAAGGGCCGTTAATGTGGTTTTTGGAGACCCTTTATGGACTCCATAGTTTTGTGTCACACATTGTGAAGCGCAACATATGCATTGGTCGTCCTTATATGATAATTTTTATTTTTCGCTATTTTAGCATGTATTTTGAAAAGTTGTTCCTTATACCCACCCTTCTATGAGAAGTACGTTGAAGAGTTTTCTAAATGATTGGTGTATTGACTCATTGTTAAAATACCTAATTTTACGATGCTTCAAGTACCAGAACATGAATTATGGGCGTACATAAACATAAAGATATATCAACCACACAGTATCAAACAAAATCATCTTTACGATGAACCCGTTTGTCGACAAAAATATGATTAGTTAAAATGTGCTCTCAAACTAAATTCACCTAACGTGTACTTCCTGACGTGAAAATAATATTGAAAACCTTGTAGACGAAACGCAATATATGTCAAATTAAAACTGACCCTCACCCTTGTGGAAAGTCCCCATCCCCAGGAAGACCCCTTTAATAAATTATAAAGGCTCGTGGTCCATGAAAATTCGGGATTTTTAGCCTCCAATGGCCCAAATTCCCAAAAGCTGCAAAAAACACTATTCCAATTCAGGAATTTTTGAAAATAATGTTGCTGTTTGGAGTTATAGTAGACCTTCTGTACCAGATATCGCATATCGCAAGTGTAAGTCATGTGTAAAAATTGTAGGGTACCCCTTGACCCCCTTATTCTCTTTGTTGAATTTTAAAGTCTATGTTTTATTCCACGATAACCTTATAGCCATTTTCAAACTTAAACAGAAATTTAATAAATTGAGTGGCATTGCTTTTTACAGAAATAGATGGAAAGTTGGATGTTACCTCTTGTGGCACTGTTGTCATGGTTACCGAATTGCATTACTTCATTAGTTTCTTCTTGTTATTCTTCTTCTTTCGGATGGGCCAGCTAAGGACAAAGACGTTCAACTTTTAAGCTTGGCGAGGGACTTGATGTTATCCCAATATTCGCTCATTCTCTGGCTATGTTACTCCTTCCTCTCGTTTGGCCAGATGATGCCGGTTTTCTTACAGGGCGGTCTGTCCTGAAAACTTTAATATTTAAGTATCTTTCTAAGATGTGATCGGCTTTGAATATCACTTTTCATTATCTTCAGTTCTTGGATATCCTTGTTAACTACTGTTAGCGACGGTGTCACGCTCTTTCTCTTCCACAGTAGTTGATAAGCCGGTTGGTTAGTCTTGTTGGGTTCATCCATGAGGCATGTCCATAGAAAGCCAGACGTCTCTTCCTGGCCACATCTGTGATTTTCTCAGTATATCTACATAGCTCCTGGTTTGGTCTTCTTCTGTACTCGTCATCTATTTATTAGTTTATAAAATAAAAGAGTGCCATATCCCCTCCAGGGACGTAGGCGACCTGAATAAGAGCCCTTGATTAAGTCTAGGAATCACTAACCAAGCATCCCGAGCCGGAGTTGGCGTGTGGTAGGGTGGCCAGTTCTTTTCCACTCCTCCTCCTACCATAGTATCCGGCAGGTTCCCATTTTGCATCATGAGGCTGGGAGACCCCGTACCAGACCATACCAAAACATTTAAATTCTTGGCAGAGCCGGGGATCTAACCCGGTACCTCGGGGGTGACAGCCAACAATGCTAGCCACTGCGCCACGAGGTGGTCTTTATTAGTTTATTAAATGAAATTAGTTTTCTGGGAATATCTCAGAAACGTGGTTTTAGAGCCTTAAAACGTAGTAGCCTCCGAGCCACTGAGGGGTTGAAAATGAGTTTTGCTCGTCCTTGTACACCATAATATAATAATAATCATAATAATAATTTAATAATATAGGGATAGGGTTATCATAGACCTTTAGTACCCCTTGACCCCCTTAAGCGCATTATATACGTATTGATGAATTTTACGGCTTAAGTTGGATCCGTGATAACCTTATAGCCGTTTGCAAACGATCACAGTAATGTAATAAATGGAATGGCATTGCGTCTTACAGAAATAGATGGACTTCTGAGATTGTGTTGCCATGGTTACCGGCTTGCATTATTTCAATAGTTTAATAAATGAAATTAGTTTTCTGGGTATATCTCAAAAACTGTTGGTTTTAGGACCTTAAAATGTGGTTTTCGGGACCCGTAGTGCTCCCGAGTTTTGTTTCTCTCATTGAGACGCTGAAAATGAGCTTTGTCTCGTTTTTCTACGCCCATTTCAGCATGCATTTTATGGGAGTAGGCCCTCTTTTAAGAGAGGTATGGAGAAGAGATACAGCAATGCCTCTGATGGATATCAGTACCAAATTATACGTTGATCCACCAGGCCATTCTCGAGTTATAAGGGAACAAAATTGTCCACAGAGAGACAAACAAACAGACATAGAGACAGACAGACAGACAGACAAAAAAAATATTTTTACGCGAATCCATCATAAAACAGTCTGAAACGCGTTAATAACGCAAATTTCCGTAGAAATTCAATAAAAACAGACAAACTTTCATTCTTATATATAGAGAGATTCAAATATAATACAGTCGAGTCTCGCAAACTCGGCACTCGGCAACCCGGCACTCCGGATGTCTCGGTCACCCTGACAGAAGAAAAAAATCATGATTTTTGTTTGTTTTTGTGTTTCCGCACAGTGTGTTATTATGTTTTATTTCGTCTTCTCCATCAATGGAATTATCGACAGTTAAATAAGACGCGAAACAAGTTGACATTATTATTATTATTATTATTATTATTATTATTATTATTATTATTATTATTATTATTATTATTATTATTATTATTATTATTATTATTTAGACTATCACTCGTGATACGAGTATGATTGTCTTCCAAGGTGTGGTTATATAAATCTTCGCTGTAAACCAACATTAGGCCTAATCATATTGCGTGAGTTCTTTGGTGACTGTACAGTCCGATCCGAGAACCACAATATTGGCACACAAGGTCTTGAGCAGCCAATGGATCTTGGGGGTTGATCATTCTGCGAATCATGCGCTCTTTTCTGGCATTTATTTTTTCAGGCCGAAGCCTTCTTCTCTCTTGTTCGAAGAACAAGTGGCCTTGGTGGACGTTGCAGCGCCACTCTGATCGGTTGAATGCGACAGCCTCCCAGTTACCGGTATCAATTTGACATTCCTTCAAGTTGGTCTTCAGAACATCTTTGTAGCGTTTTTGTTGCCCACCCTGCTTTCTCTGACCGACATTCAGCTGGCAATACAAGATTTGTTTTGGGAGGCGGGACTCAGGCATGCGAACTACATGTCCTGTCCATCGAAGTTGGTGTTTTATAATGAGAGCCTCTATACTAATAGTGCTAGCTTCCTCTAAAACACTTGTGTTAGTGCGCCGGTCTTGCCATTTAATACCAAGAATTCTCATAAGGCATCGTTGATGGTATTTTTCTAAAGATAAGAGGTGCCTTCTGTAAGTAACCCAGGTTTCGCAGCCATAAAGCAGAGTGGGAACTACAACAGCTTGATAAACGTATAATTTTGTTAAAATGCTAATGTCGTGGTTGTCAAACACGCGAACGAGCAAACGACCAAAGGCTGCACTGGCACAGTGGAGGCGGTGTTGAATCTCAGCGTCAATGTTCGCATTTGTTGATAGGTGACTACCCAAATAGGGAAAATGATCTATATTCTTTAGTTGACCTACAGTACATAGTAAGAAGAGTAACGACGACCTGATAAATACAGGTACTGTACAGTACTGTTGGCAGTAAGAAGTAAACAAACGGTTCTCGCGCAGAGCATTGTATTTATTTGATTGCGCATTCTCAGCTATTCTATTTCTTCGCCGTCTTCGAGACGAGGCTTCAAGAAACAGGTTTCAAAGCGAAACGCAAAAGAACATTACTTACTTTTTTATGCAAAAAAAAAGTAAATGGTTATTTTCATTAAGTGAAAAAAATATATGCCTACGGGAATTGTTTTGTACATATACTGCACAGTGTACATATTGTAAAAATAACTCGCACGCCTAGTTTTTCTAAGTTTTCTTCTATAATTTACAGTAATTGTTTTCCTTGATTCTTATGCAGTACAGTACTGAACTATATATAGGCTACAAGTACTGTAATTGTAGTGGCTTAATCGTTTTAAAACGTGTGTTTCTGCTAAAAACAAATAAATGTACTGCATTGCATTACTTTAAACCAAAACAAACAGCTTATTTCTTCTCTTTAACACATTTCCCGATAACCCGGTATTTTCGCGAACTCGGTCACCCTTCGGTCCACATTAGGCCGAGTTTGCTAGACTCTACTGTAACAGCAATTTACGTAGTGTTGAATTGTATACCAGCAGACTTGCCTTGCAATTATTTTATCCAGTTTCTCACATCTAAATTACTTCTGCTTGCGAAATGTTAAATAACCCGAGATGGTATCCATAATTTTAATTACTGTCGTGAGTAATTACCCACAACTAAATAAGCGATCTTATAATTTAGCCTCGTGTAACTTGAGCTGACAGATGTGGGCGAAGAGCAGAATGGAGGGAGTGCTCCTGGCAAACGCGGGGGTGGATTCACATTAAAGTTTGTGAAATGAATTGGAGCAGCATCTCGCTAAATGTTGCTGTTCATAAAAACATTTAGGCTGTGACAGGAAAAAATACATGCATTTTTCTTATAACTTGCGAAAACATTGATTAGTATAAGTAATGTTATGTCACAGGATCCGTTTGGATATCGATTACTGACCTGATTTGACCTTCAGATCTCCAAACTTGGAGTTCTCCAACCCAGAAATGGATAGTGACCTAGAGCAATCGATTACTCTGCTGGGTAATTATTACTTGTATGTATTTCAAGAAATACATATTAGTTAGTTCTCTTTCGGTGACCTTACTCTATCTTATGTCTGACGAAAGTCAGATACTATCGTATGCACTATGGCGTATGAGAGGATGAACCAGCTTATAAGTGGGATATACTGCGCTGACTATACAAAAGCTGGTGTGTACACCGGAAATTAGCAGCCGAGTAATGCGGAAATTCGTTCTCTTTCCTAGTGAAGATGGAACGCTCGAAAATGTGTGGCTCCGAGCTGCAAAATGAAATAGGGAAGGCGATCAGAGCATTGGTCCAATGAGGTGCGTAGAGAGAATGTGTAGCTCGAAAGTGCAAAATGACATAGGGAAGGCGATGAGTGCACTGTTGCTTATAGAGAACTAGCAGAAGTACCCGCTCTTCGAACGGTCTTCAGTATTAATAACTAGACATTATCAATTGAGCTACTGTTGCAATGGTTAGGAGCTTAACATTCTTTCAACGGTTTATCAGAGCGAAGTTAGTTTTCTGGGAATAGCACAGACACTGATAATTTAAGGGCCTTAAAATGAGGTTTTCGGAGATCCTTTATAGGCTCCCGAACTTCGTGTCTTACATTGAGGGGCTCACAAAATAAGCTTTGGTCGGTCTTCTAGGAAAAAGATTATATTTCGTATATTTTAGCATGTATTTTGAAAGGTTTCCTCTATAACTATCCCTTTTTTATGTGAAGTACGGTGAAGAGTTATATAAATGATTGGTGGATTGCCTCTAATGGGTACCATACTTAATTTCACTATGCCCCAACAAGCCGAACACGAGTTATAGGTGTACCGAAATATACACAGTTGTCCATAGACAGACAGACAACAATTTAATTTTTGCGCGCATTCGTCATAAAACACTTTGAAACGCGCAAATAACGCAAATCTTCGTGAAAATTCAGAAAAAACAGACAAATTTTCATATATATCATACTAATATATAAAAATGAGATGGTGTGTGTCTGTCTTTCTGTCTGTCTGTCTGTCTGTCTGTTACCTAATAACGCAAGAACCACTGGTCCGATTTAAATACAAATTTTCATGGATGTAGCTGAAATACCAGGTTTACATATAGGATACTTTTAATTACCATATTTTGCACTATTAAGAAATGGCGACCATTTTAGTGACGTCACTACACCCTTTGGTTTCAAAATTTCATATTTCCATATCAAATAAAAAGAGAACGGTAGGAAATAGCAAACTTTTGATGGCACAATCGAGCTTTTAAATTTAATTTCCTATCCGAAAGGTCCTTATCACTTTTCGTGTATCTCCAACGGTTAGCGAGTAAAACCTACTTTTGTGACGTCACTACACCCTTTGGATTCAAAATTTCATATTTCCATTTCAAATAAAAAGAGAACGCTAAGAAGTAGCAAACTTTTGATGGTATACACGAGCTTTAGCATTTAATTTTCTATCCAAAAGGTTCTTATCACTTTTCGTGTATCTCCGACGGTTAGCGAGAATAACCTAAATTTGTGCAATAAAACACGGTCAACGCCGAGCGGTGCAGTATATCTCTATATAAATAGAAAATTTGTCTGTTTTTTTTCTGAATTTCTACGGAAATTTGAGTTATTTACACGTTTCAGACTGTTTTATGATAGATGCGCGCGAAAATAATGTTTTGGTCTGTCTGTTTGATTGTCTGTGGACAAATTTGTTCCCTTATAACTCGAGAACGGCTGGGTGTATCAACGTAAAATTTGGTACAGATATCCATCAGAGGCACGACACTAATCATTGATATAACCCTTCTCCGTACCTCTCATGAAAGGGGGCCTACCCCCTTAAAATGCATGCTGAAATAGGAGTAGAAGGACGAGACAAAAATCATTTTCAGCCCCTCGATGTGAGAGACAAAACTCGGGGGCCCTGGAGGGTCCCGGAAATCCACATTTTAAGGCCCTAAACCCAACCGTTTTTGAGATATTCCCAGAAAACTAATTTCATTTAATATACTAATGAACGAATACAAGCCGGTAACCATGGCAACAGATTCTCAGAGGTCCATCTATTGCTGTAAGACGCAATGCAATTCCATTAATTACATTGGTGTGAAAGTTTGCAAACGGCTAGAAGGTTATCACGGAACCAAATTAAGCTGTAGAATTCATCAATACGTATAATGCGCTTAAGGGGGTGAAGGGGTACAGTATAATTTTTTCACGTGATTTACACCTCCGGGTGTGGTACGGCAGGTCTATTATATTCCTATCCCTATATTATATTATTATTATTATATTATGGCGTACAACGAGGAGACAAAGCCCCCTCGGTGCCAGAAACAAAACTTGGGGGCCCTAAAGGGTCCTCGAAAACTACATTATAAGGCCCTAAAACCAAAAGTATCTGAAATATTCCCAGAAAACTAATTTAATTTAACAAACTAATGAAGGAATGGAAATCGCTAACCATGACAACATTATCTCAAAGGGTGGCATCCAACTTTCCATCTATTTCTGTAAGAAGTAATGTCACTCTATTTATTACATTTCTGTGAAAGTTTGCAAATGGCTATACGGTTATCACGGAACCAACGTAGACTGTATAATTCATCAATGCAATTAAGGGGGTCAAGGGGTAACCTAGATTTTTTCATGCAATTTTCACGTGCGACATATAGTACAGAAGGACTATTATATCTCCAAACATTTGCAAAGTGAAATGCCATGCCCTGTGGTTCAGATTCCACGTAAAATGGAGGTCCCGTGGCTTATGATCTCGCGATTAATGGTCACGTAAAACTACAATCATCCTTTATATCTCCAAACAGCAACATTATTTTCAAAAAATCCTGAATTGAATCAGCATTTTTTGCGGCTTTTAGGAATTTGGGCCATTTGAGACTAAAGAACCTGAATTTTCATGCACCACAAGCCTTTATAATTTATGAAAGAGGTCTTCCTGTGTATGTGGACCTAACACAACGTAGAGGGTCATTTTTATGTGAGGTGTATTGCGTTTCGTCTACAAGTCTTTCAATTCTATTTCACGTCAAGAAGTACAAGTTAGGTGAATTTAGTTTGAGAGCAAATTTTAACTAATCTTTCTTTTGTCGACATACGGGTTCATCGTAAGGATGACTTTGTTTGATATTGTATGGCAGATATACCCATATTTGGATATCTGGGTGATATGTTGTAGACAATAGAATTGTCTGTCTGTCTTTCTGTGTATCTTTATGTACGCCTATAAATCGTGTTCGTAGGCGTGGTGCATCGTAAAATTAGGTATGGTAATACACCAATCATTTATAAAACTCCTCACCGTACTTTTCAAACAGTAGAAGGGTGGATATAGGGAAAAACTTCTCAAAATACATTCTAAAATAGGCGAAATATAAAAAATTATCCTAGAAGGACGATCAAAGCATATGCTGCGCTTCTCAATGTGAGACACAAAATTCGCGAGTCTATAAGGGGTCTCCGAAAACCACATTTTAAGGCCCTTAAATTAACAGTGTGTGTGGTATTCCCTGAAAACTAACTTCGTTCTCATAAACTTATGAAGGAATGAAAAACCGCTAACCATTGCAACAGTAGCTCAATTGATAATGTCTGGTGTTAATATATAACACCGTTCGAAGGACGGGTACTTCTGCTATACTAATATATAAAAATGAGATGGTGTGTGTCTGTCTTTCTGGCTGTGTGCTACTCAATAACGCAAGAACCACTGGTCCGATTTAAATGAAATTTTGCATGGATGCAGCTGATTTACCAGGTTTACATATAGGATACATTTTATTTCGATAATTTGCACTATTAAAAATGGCGACCATTTTTGTGACGTCACTAAACACTTTAATCAAAACTTCATATTTCCTTATCAAATAAAAAGAAAACGCTAAGAAATATCAAACTTTTGACGGTACATACGAGCTTCACTTTTCGTTTATCTCCAACGGTTAGCGAGTAAAACCCACATTTATGACGTCACTACACCCTTTGGTTTCAAAATTTGATATTTCCATTTCAAATAAAAAGAGAACGCTAAGAAATAGCAACCTTTTGAAGGCATACATGAGCTTTAACTTTCAATTTTCTATCCAAAAGGTCCTTAACACTTTTCGTGTATCTCCAACGGTTAGCGAGTAAATCCTAAATTTGTGCAATAAAACACGGTCAGCACCGAGCCGTGCAGTATATCTCTACATATATAAATAGAAAATTTGTCTTTTTTTTCTGAATTTCTACTGAAATTTGAGTTATTTACACGTTTCAGACTGTTTTATGATAGATGCGCGCGAAAATAATGCTTTAGTCTGTCTGTCTGTTTGTTTGATTGTGGACAACGTTGTTCCCTTATAAATCGAGAACGGCTGGGTGTATCAACGCAAAATTTGGTACAGATATCCATCAGAGGCACGACACTAATCATTGATGTATCTCTTCTCTGTACTTATCATAAAAGGGGGCATGCTGAAATAGGAGTAGAAGGACGAGACAAAGCCCATTTTCAGCCCCTCAATGTGAGAGATAACATTCGGGGGCCCTAAAAACACATTTTAAGGTCCTACGTCCAACCGTTTTTGAGATATTCCCAGAAAACTAATATAATTTAATAAACTACTGAACGAATGCAATCCGATAACCATGGCAACAGATTCTCAGAGGTCCATCTATTGCTGTAAGACGCAATGCAATTCCATTAATTACATTAGTGTGAAAGTTTGCAAACGGCTAGATGGTTATTATGGAACCAAATTAAGCTGTAAATTTCATCAATATGTAAAATGCGCTTAAGGGGGTCAAGGGGTAGTCTGGAATTTTTTCACGCGATTTACACCTGCGGGTGTGGTATGGCAGGTCTATTATATTCCTATCCCTATATTATATTATTATTAGTAGTATTATATTATGGGGTACAACGACGAGACAAAGCCCCTCGGTGCCAGAAATAAAACTCTAGGGTCCTCGAAAACTACATTATAAGGCTCTTAAACAAACAGTTTCTGAAACATTCCCAGAAAACTAATTAAATTTAATTTAACAAACTAATGAAGGAATGCAAATCCGTAACCATGACATTATCTCAAGGGGTGGCATCCAACTTTCCATCTATTTCAGTAAGAAGCAATTTATTACATTTATTACATTTCTGTGAAAGTTTGCAAATATAAGGTTATCACGGAACCAACGTAGACTGTATAATTCACCAATGCAATTAAGGGGGTCAAGGGGTATTCTAGGATTTTTTCATGCAATTTTCACGTGCGACATATAGTACAGAAGGTCTATTATATCTCCAAACAACAACATTATTTTCAAAAATTCCTGAATTGAATCAGCATTTTTTGCGGCTTTTTGGAATTTGGGCCATTTGAGACTAAAGAACCTCAATTTTCATGCACCACAAGCTTTTATAATTTATGAAAGGGGTCTTCCTGTGTATGGGGACCCAACACAACGTAGAGGGTCAGTTTTTATGTGACGTGTATTGCGTTTCATCTACAAGACTTTCAATTCTATTTTATGTCAGGAAGTGCACGTTAAGTGAATTTAGTTTGAGGCACATTTCAACTAATCTTTTTTCTTTTCTTTTTTTTGTCGACATACGGGTTCATCGTAAGGATGATTTTCTTTGATACTGTGTGGTAGATATACCCATATTTGGATTTCTGGGTGATATGTTGTAGACAATAGAATTGTCTGTCTGTCTTTCTGTGTATCCTTATGTACGCCTATAACTCATGTTCGGATGCTTGGTGCATCGTAAAATTAGGTATGGTAAACATGAGTCAATACACCAATCATTTATAAAACTCTTCACCGTACTTTTCATACAGTAGAAGGGTGGATATAGGGAAAAACTTCTCAAAATACATTCTAAAATAGGCGAAATATAAAAATTATCCTAGAAGGACGACCAAAGCATATGTTGCACTTCTCAATGTGAGACAAAAAATTCGCGAGTCTATAAAGGATCTCCGAAAACCACATTATAAGGCCCTTAAATTAACAGTGTGTGTGATATTCCCAGAAAATTAACTTCGTTCTGATAAACTTATGAAGGAATTACAAGCCGCTAACCATTGCAACAGTAGCTCAATTGATAATGTCTGGTGCGTCTCTAAAAGCAACAGTACTTAAAAGGGATGTAACACCAATAACATTGTTATTATTATTATTATAATGTCTGGTGTTAACACCGAACACCGTTCGAAGAACGGGTACTTCTGCTATATATATATATATAATTCTTCGACACGTGTGTATGTGACTCAACTCCTCCTAAACGACTGAACCGATTTTGATGGAATTTGGTATGTATATTAGGGTGGGTCCATGTATGGTTTAGAATCACATCTGACCCGGTAGGTGGAATGAACACAATTTTAGAACCACAATTTACACACAATTTTAGAACCACAATATACAGTCAAAAACAGTCGTCATGGAAACCACTAGCCTTGGCCTTCGTGAAAACTGATGTCTTTGGATGGGTTGTCTCTGCACGTTAGAGCCACCTGGTCGTAACCTGTGCAACTACCGCCATTACATACACTCCGCCCGTGGCGAAAAGTTGTGTTTTATACCAAAGGTGGCAGTGATGTCGAATTCTACTGTTTGTCTCTGCACGTTAGAGCGTTTCAAAGTCCCGTATGCGTTCATATACCATTCATCCGATTGCCATGAAACTTGGGTGATATGTTGAGTAAGCTCCAGGGAAGGTGTTTGGCTTAGTAAATCCATTTTACAATAGATAACGCACGAATAGATTAAACAAATGAGCGACGACGCGCGAAGCGTCTCAAAAATGTCTCGTATGCGTTCAAATACCATTCGTCCGATAGCGATGAAACTTGGGTGAGATGTTGTGTACACTCCAGGGAAGGCTTCTGGCTTAGTAAATCAATTTCACATTAGGTAGCGCACGACTAGATTCAACAAATGAGCAACGACCCGCGAACTTTTAATCAAAGTCCCGTATGCGTTCATATACCATTCATCCGATTGCAATGAAACTTGGGTGAGATGTTGTGTACACTTACGTGAGGGTTTCTAACTTAGTATATCCATTTCACTGGAGGTTTCGCACGAGTAGATTCAACAAATGAGCGACGACGCGCGAAGCGTTTCAATAAGGTCCGTATGCGTTCAAATACCATTCGTCCGATTACGATGAAACTTGGGTGAGATGTTGTGAACACCCTACGGAAGGTTTCTGGCTTAATACATCCATTTTACAATAGGTAGAGCACGAGTAGATTCAACAAATGTGTGACGGCACGCGAATCATTTCAACAAAGTACCGTATGCGTCCATATACCAATTATCCGATTGCGATGAAACTTTGGTGAATTGTTGTGTACACTCCAGGAAATGTTCTGTCTTAGTAAATCCAGTTTTTTAATAAGTAGCGCACGAGTAGATTCAACAAATGAGCGACGGCGCGCGAATCGTTTCCACAATGTCCCGTATAGCATTCATCCGATTGCGATCAAACCTTGGTGAATCATTGAGTACGCGACAGAGAAGGTTTCAGGCTTAGTAAATCTATTTTACAATAGGTAGCGTATGAGTAGATTCAACAAATGATTGACGGCACGCGAATCGTTTAAAGAAAATCACTTATGTGTTCATATGTCATTCATCCGATTCCGATGAAACTTTGATGAGTTGTTATGTACACGCCAGGGAAGGTGTTCAACTTGGTAAATCCATTTTACAATATTGGTAGCGCACGAGAAGATGTAACAAATCCTGTATGCGTTCATATACTATTCATCGATTACGATGAAACTTTGATGAGTTATTGTGTACACTTACGTGAAGCTTTCTAACTTAGTAAATCCATTTCACGGTTGGTAGAGCACGAGTAGATTCAACAAATGAGTGACAGCGCACGAATCATTTAAACCAAATCCCGTATGCGTTAAATGCCATTTATCCGTTTGCGATGAAACTTTGGAGAGTTGTTGTGCACGCTCCAACGAATGATTCTAAATTAGTTAATTCAATTCACGATAGTTTAGAGGCAGTTAACAGAAATTGAAAAAAAAATATTGTGTATCCAAAAGCACTTCAAGAAACAAAGTTGCAACACTTTCTTTGATTGGCAGGACAACGTCTGCCGGGTCAGCTTGTATATAAATATATGAGTGCACTGTTGCTTATAGAGAATGTGTGGCTCGAAGGTGCAAAATTACATAAGGCAGGCAATGAGTTTATAGAAGCAATGAGGTGCTCAGAGAGAATCTGTGCTTCTAAGATTACAAAGTAAGTTGTAGTGATTCATTGATGGACTTTGCAACATCATGGTCATGTAGCTCCATGTACTTGGGTGCCTGTGGAATTTGTCTGATTAGGCTACTGTTGTTATTGTGAAGGCTGTGTTAGTGTGTGTAGTTGTAGTTTGGATGACGATTGGGATAGAGGTGGCCATGACCTTAATTTAGGAGCCATCTCGTCATTCGCCTGGAGTAGAAGTGGAAAACCACGGAAAACCTCTTCTAGGGTGGCTGAGGTGGAAATTGAACTCGCCTCTTCTCACTTTTGGCTCATGTTGCTCAGTGTACCCCGTTCCAGTCCCCAGACCAGATTTAAATTTCTTGGCAGAGCCTAAAATTGAACCCGGACTTCCGGGTCCTGCAAAATAAATAAATAAATAAATAAATAAATAAATATATAAATAAATATATAAATAAAAAATTAATAAATAAATAAATAAATAAATGAAGGGCAAGCAATCAGAACGAAATAGGACAGACAATCTGTGCATTGGTGCAATAAGGTCTTCATAGAAAATGCACGGCTTCAAGCTATAAATTCTTTTACTCCTGTCACAGTAACAGGTTGGTTCGTATTTGGCATAACAATGCTGGAAGACACCGTAATATACCATAGGTAAAGCCCTGCGCGGATGCGAATAAACCCGCGGATATCCACAACATTTTTTGCCAAGCGGATATAGTTTGCATGGCTGTGAGGATAGCGCATAAGCTGCAGATAATGCTTGGAGAAATGCGGACAGTTTTTAGAATATAATCCAAACTTGTTAAATATCATTACTACATTAGGACCCGGATGTTTATGACATATCATATTTCTCCGTTAACTTTTTCATGACAAATGTAATATGATGATTTTAGCTTATCTTATTCAAATTACCTATGTCATTAAACATAATTAACACTCCGAACAGGAAGGGTTGCAATTACGGAGCTATAACCTAGCACATGACATACATAGCCTAAGGGAACGACCTTTTCCTCAAATGTCTAGATATGTTGCTTTATTAATTTATGCTTTATCTAATTAAAACAAGAAGTTCCGTGACGAACTAAAGAGCCTACTTTCCATGCCAATGATTATTCTACAGTATATGAACCTATCAAGAATAATTACGAAATTAAGTTGGTAATATCGAAATGTCCAATTAGTTCGAAATATTCCTTGTGTAATGTAGCCTAATAGAGCACAGCAGTTGTCAGCCCTGGTGGCTGAATATATTCTTAGTTCCATCTCTTAGGGTACAGAATACAAAATTTGGTTGAAGTCCAATGGACGTTATATGCAGTTAGACATTGGATCTATCAGCAAGCGTAAAAGCATGTTGGCAACAATGTCATGCGTGTACTGGTTAGAAATAATCCGAAATATTATGATATCTTGTTGTGCCAATTTTGGGTGAAATCCATTTGTTAGTATAGAAGTTACATATATTTTAAAATTGGACCTATCAGCAAGCATAGAATCATGTTGGCAGCACTGACTTATATCAATTACTCTAAATTAATCTAGAGTGTTGGGTGCTATACGTGTGCAAAGTATAGAGCTGTTGGTTTGCATACTTTCTGATATATTGATATTAGGGTAAAACATATGGACAGAATTTATTAACAGTTGGCAGCCCTGATTGTTCTTAAGAACACTTATAGTCATATCCGTTATGTTACACATAGCAAATACGAAATTTGGTTGAAATCCAACTGATAGTATAGGAATTACATGTATTTAAAAATTGGTCCTATCAGCAGGCTTGTTGGTAGAACTGATGTATAAAAGTTACTCCAAATTAATCTAAAATGTCAGGTACTATACGTGTGCATAGTTTAAAGCTGTCGGCTTGCATACTTTCTGATATATTGATATTTGGATGAAGAAAATAGAGAGTGCAATTATTTAGAGTTGGCAGCCCTGGTGACTCTTAAGAATACACATAGTCATATCTGTTTATGTACGCATATTGCATACAAAATTTGGTTGAACTCCAATTGATAGTGTAGAAGTTATATGCATTTAAAAATTAGACTTATCAAAAGGCTTAAAATTAACTTGGCAACACTGTCATGTGTGGCCTCCTGGAAATTATACTGAAATAGTATTATCTACATGTATGCCAATTTTGGAATAGCTTCCATGCATACATTCCATGATATCCAACATGGAGCTCAAATTTCTATTGCGTTTTTTCAGCAGTTGGTAGCACTGTCGTCATTTTCAAATATGGGCTTGAGATATTCCGTTATACGGTATATTCCTATCGTATTGGTGACTCATACTAAATTTGGTTTCGATTGCTGCAGCCGTTTAGGAGTTGAGTTGCCAGACAGACAGACAGAAGGACATTTTCCCGGATGGATCTCATAGGCCTAAGTCTACTTTTTCCTCAGTTTTGCAAAATGTGAAAAGTAGGCTAAAAATACTCCTGTAATGCCAGTAGTTTCGGATAAGAAGCTTGCGAATGCGGAAACGTGTCGTGTGGATGCGGGGCGGTAGCGGATAACAGTTGTGCGGATATGGGCGGATGCGGATAACAGTTGTGCGGACGCGGGGCTGATGCGGATAACAGTCGTGCGGATATGGGCGGATGCGGATAACAGTTGTGCGGACGTGGGGCGGATGCGGATAACAGTTGTGCGGATATGGGCGGATGCGGACAACAGTTGTGCGGACGTGGGGCGGATGCGGATAACAGTCGTGCGGATATGGGCGGATGCGGATAACAGTTGTGCGGACGCGGGACGGATGCGGACAACAGTTGTGCGCATGAGGACGGATGCGGATAACAGTTGTGCGGATATGGGCGGATGCGGATAACAGTTGTGCGGACGCGGGGCGGATGCGGATAACAGTTGTGCGGATAAGGGCTGATGCGGATAACAGTTGTGTGGACGCAGGGCGGATGCGGACAACAGTTGTGCGCATGAGGGCGGATGCGGGTAACAGTTGTGCGGACGCGGGGCTGATGCGGATAACAGTTGTGCGGATATGGGCGGATGCGGATAACAGTTGTGCGGACGTGGGGCGGATGCGGATAACAGTTGTGCGGATAAGGGTGGATGCGGATAACAGTTGTGTGGACGCGGGGCGGATGCGGACAACAGTTGTGCGCATGAGGGCGGATGCGGATAACAGTCGTGCGGATAAGGGCGGATGCGGATAACAGTTGTGCGGACGTGGGGCAGATGCGGATAACAGTCGTGCGGACGCGGGGCGGATGCGGATAACAGTTGTGCGGATGAGGGCGGATGCGGATAACAGTTGTGCGGACGTGGGGCAGATGCGGATAACAGTTGTGCGGATGAGGGCTGATGCGGATAACAGTTGTGCGGACGTGGGGCGGATGCGGATAACGTTTAATTTATCCGCGCTGGGCCCTACCCCATAGGGACATGGAGCCATGAATGGAATACAAAATTCAGGCGTGACAATCAATAGAACAAGTCACTTGACCGTAAAGCAGTCAATTTGGTCAGCCCCGAGGTTACTGTCAGTATTCAAAAGCCTAACATGTATCGCTAGTTTGAACTGCAACTAAAGCCATGCATAGTATAATCCCTGAGGGTTATTCAGCATGACCAAATCGCAATAATATTTTCCTTAATGCATGTGAAATAGCATCTATTTTGGTTTAGAATTTCACGTTCAATCCATGAACACGTGTAATTGACGCAGATGTCCGGAGGGGGTTTGTTACGTTGCATCTGTAAAGGCACAATATATCGCATGTTTCATTTAACACAGATAATCGAGCTTAAATATTTGATCTTTGTAATCCATTTTATTTCATTGACAGTCACAGTTCATGACGAAATTCAATTCTGTCAACTGTTAGAGCGTCACGTTCGTGTGGCATTGGTATAAAGAGAAGGGGCAGATTTTATTTTCCATCTGGATGCACGTTACTGGTTGTGTTATTTGACTGTGATTTTTCACGCTGGGATATTATTACCCTGTGCGTGCGCTACTATTTCGAGAGCTTCGGGGGAAGACTACGACGACTGTTAAAATCGGATTGGTGACAGTTTTTTATTATAATGATGATGATAAAGATGGTATCATCACTGTTGGTTGGTTCCTCAGTTTAGGGGCTGCGACAACGCGGTCATGTAGTCCAGGGTACATTGGGCGTGTGTAGAATCTGCCTGACAATCGGTGTTAATTGTGATGGCTGTATTAGTGTGTGTCGTCTGTAATTCATGTAAGGACTGCAGAATATCAATTACAAGTAGTTCGCACTATTGATAACTAAAGCTACCATCAACAACACCTAGCTGTGAACGTGGCTACTAGATGCAACCTAAACCGGCATCTGGCGACGAATATTGGAACTAATAGACCGTTAATCAAATCTAACCAGAAATATAGCTTCAGACAATTGTAGTTAGTGGAAGGTTCTTTTACATGCCATAAATCTTTGACATGGGCCGGTCGGCTTCACTTCCCCTCCGAAGGAAGATATACTGAGGGATTCTTAACGGTCTTTTAAAAAATCTGATTACTTCGGCTTGGTTTGAAACCACGATCATGGGCATAGAAGCTCAGCATGCTACCAACCATACCAGCGAAGCTGCCAACCTGGGTCTCAAAGGCCAACACGATATCGTCTGCGTAGAAAGGACGGTGAAAATCTGCTGTTACAGTGTCTATCACTAGAATGAAAAAAAGCGGTGACAGCACTGAACTTTGGTGAAGGTGGTGATAACTAATTTTCATTAATCCCCTCCAAACGTAGAGGGCACATTAATATGTTTGTCGACTCTAAAATATTACCTTGTTTAGATAAAATCACCACTGAATAAAATAATCTTAAATCTTATAGTATTATTGCTAAACCATTTCCAAATCATATCCCTCTAAAATTGAGGAACATTGTTGCTTTTAGATTAGATTATTATTCAGTGGAGAATGATGTCCTACTTGAAATTCCTACTGCGTTGAAATGCATCGCCTTCGCTAGCCAGCGCCCAGCCTCTCTTTTATTGACGCGCGGCTGTGTCTGCTACCAGGAAGGTGTTATGGCCCATTCCACAACTCCTCTTCTCATTGGCTGTCCTCACTGAAGGCAATGTTAGTGCCTCAAGTTTGATCATATAATGGAAGTTGTGCCAGAAAGCACAGTAATCTCTGTAAGTAACTTATCCTGCTTGAGTCTGGAGGAGAAATGAAAAATGTGAGTGTTTGAGTCCAGTCCTTAGAACAGTTTGACGTAGCCCTCCGCATCTGCCCGACCGAGCGAATCGTTTCATCTCTAAATGTCAACCACTCCCTACATTCGATGTAATACAATCAACCGGGTGATTCAGCAGCCCCTTCCAATATCGTTTGCTGCAACCCAACTAACGCATGTGGGCAAGGTCAGTAATTCTCCGTTTGCATACCTTATGGTATTAATGCACTGCAAGCATATCCTGCAATCGCTAAGCCTGCAGTACACTATCACCGAATGTAGGCGAACAGAGACGAGCGTGATAGTGTACCCGGTGTGCTCGTGTACATTCGGGGTAGTTCGCATCGCCAACATTCGTGTTCGGCTGCGCTCGCTATTTTGGCGGTCTACCGACATGGATCAAAGGAGACGAGCGAGAGCGAGTGCCGAGCGCGGACAGGTACTAACTTGAGCCAGTACACACTCGCTTGTATTCGTGTAGCCACGCACGCGCTCTGTCTACAGTATTCAGTGCAGTGATCGTTGTATATTTATTTGTTAACTGGTGCGATTTCTTTATTTATTGATGGAGTGGTCTAATGAGGAAACGGTGTTGTTTCTAAGCCCCCCAACACCACTCACTCGGACATCAGAAGCCCCACCATCCCCCTACTAATTGTTTTGTCCTAGAGACTTGAAACTTGGTCTGTGAGTAGAGGGGGTAAAGACCATTCATTTACGTAAAACAAACTTTTTCGTAAAATTCTAAGTTTTCAAAATATAGGCAATTTTGAAAATTTGACTTTTTGGAGAAAATGAAAGAAATATAAAGTTTTATTCTAATGATAAAGAACATAGAGACCATTCTTTTAAGCTTATATACAACTTTTTAAAATGTTTGGTTCTCAAAAAATTGTCTCCTTTCAAAATTGAACTATTTTAGTTTTTGTCCTAGAGACTTGAAACTTGGTTTGGAAGTAGGGGAGGTAAGGACCATTCATTTACGTGAAACAAACTTTTTTGTAAACTTCCTAGTTTCCAAAATATAGGAATTTCAAAAATGGCCCTTTAAAAAAAAGTTTTGTTCTAACGATAAATGTCACAATGAGTGGGTTTGGCGGGAATGTTTCGCAGCGAATACGCACGATTGGGTTTGGCATGGTTCGGCCGAACTTAGGCAATGGTGTAATTGGTAAGTTCGGGGTGGTCCGGGTTGCACATTCGTCTACATTCGCGTTCGCAATCCCACCCGAACATTCGGTGAAACATTCGGGTGAATGTTCGGCGATAGTGTACTGCCCACATTACACAACAATATAATTTTCCCTCGATGTGACTACATACTGATCATCATCATCATCATCATCATCTTAAACAGCTCCAGTCACCCGGGCGCTGTGAACGAAACCTCTCCATTTCTTTCTATGCACGAATAGTTGGTCTTCACGAGTGCTCTCCCAATCCAGCCCTTTGTCTGCCAAGTCACCCTTAATCTAATCTATCCGTTTCATTTTAGGTCTTCCAACACATCTTCTTCCTTTGATGTTCAGATTGAAGTATGCCTTTGCCTTTTGTTCATCTTTGATCCGTTGGATATGCCCATACCACCTCAGACGAGACCTATGTAAGGTCTCCATTACAGTGGTGTTAATACCTGCTTCTGCACGAGTTATTTCATTTCTTACTTTATCCTTTCTTGTCCTCTGAAGCATGGTACGCACAAACTTAATTTCGGATGCCTGAAGTCTACTGTTATCTCTTGTAGAAAGGGTACATATTTCAAGTGCCTAAGTCAGAACTAATACGAGGGAAAAATAATAGACTAATCCAGGACGCAGGCAAGGAAATATCGACCTTCCTGATTACAACGCTAGTTGGGCTGCCTAAAACAATATTATTAGGGGCAGCTGATTCACCTGATATATACGAGGGTCATTTCATAAGTCATGGCAACTATGTTACATCTTTCGATAATGCTACAGCATGTGAAATCCACGATGTGCATTGAGGCGTTAATGGCGTGTGATATTTCAGAGCCATTAGAAAATAGAGTTCGAATGCAGGAGTTAACGGCACAGGTAAAAATGAAATCCACACAATGGAACTCTGTTGTTTTTTTTTCATTTATTTTTCATTGCATTGATAGCTCATTTTTTTTCACTAGTACAAATGGAACACAGATCAATCAACTAACATCCAGGGCACCGTTTCCAAGCTTTGGAACACTGTTCAATAACAGACACGGACATGTCAGTTAAGGCAGCAAGGGGCGCCCACTTCGCGGCGAGTCTACAGTTGCTGCGCGTCCATGTTGGAGAGCCTCCATCCAGCGTGCAACTGTTCGGTATCACCAACAGCTTCACATAGTGCTGCATGACACTGTGTTGTATTTCTGCCACCGATAAAAGCAATTTTCACTAATGATCGCTGTTCCAATCTGCTTACATCCATCTTGTAGCACGACCAAGCTCAGAATGAACGTGTATGGCGATGGTACTGCGCCCGAATTCACCAATCAGTACCTATATCCGCTGCACTGTAAAGGATTGCAGACACGTAGCTACCCAGCTCACAAACTTACCATTGTCTGCTAAGTAAAAATTGGGAATTCCAGGAACACACAGGGTAGATCTATAAAAGAAAATAGTACTACCAGCGTAGGTACAAATTTCTACTAGCATTTACATTTAAGCAAATCGAGAAACTCCAATCTCGAGGGGTGATAAGGTCTGTCTATAGTGAGCGCCTGTATCTTACCTAGCAGTACTATTTTCGGCGGTGACAAAATGAAAACGATGTCAGCTAAGATAAAAATTGGCTAATACGCTAAAGAGCGCCAGCCGTTTATTGTGCTAAGAAAATACACACATAATCCTGACTGCATATCTAACATTAGTGTCTACTAGACACTGCAAGAAATAAAAACTCAAAATAAACTAAAAAACGTGGCACTAATACAACATGTCCTGAAAATAAAGATTGGAGAATTCGGTCCTCCATTGAAATATGAGAAAAAAAATGATGAAACGGCGTGATTTCAAACATTACCCTATATTATACATTGCGTTTCATATTTGAACCGTAGTTCCACATCTAAATATATAAGATCAAAATTTACTCAGTATTAAATGTATATCTATATGTAAAATGACTCGTGATTCGCACAAATATTCACTTAACTGCATTGAAGTGATTTAATTACCTATAATATGAACGAGTCTTTACAACTCTAAACTTCCGTAACAAACAGCGTAACTCTATCGGTTGAAAGTATAAATACTAGTCTGAATCAAGAGAACATAGGTGACAAACATTTAAGTTCAGCACTGCTCTAATTTTGTCTTTTCCCATTTGATCATTAAATCTCGAAAAATTCCTGAAATTCTTTGCTCGGCTTACATTTTCTTTGATAAACGTGAATATTCGAAGTGCATGGCATTTGACCTTCATTCCTCACTTCTATTCCAAAATTATACAACAATCACATTATTTCTTAAACACCCTGTACAGAATTTGCCTCAAATACAATTAAACAATGTCACATTCGCTGTGATCAAAACTAGGAAACGTGAACCCTCAGTCTCCTTTCGTGAAAATACGAAACTCATTTACGTCTACGATTCCTTTCTTGCACGGTATTCCAAATCTAAACTCCCATTTCAGTGCGCTTTCTCAATCAATGCAAAGAAAGTTAGTGACTTTATTAAATATCAACGATCATTGTGAATATTGTTCAAGAAACAAACTTTAACAATCTCCTCTATCCTTATACAAAATTTCATCGTGCCTATAACTTCATTTCTGTAATTACTTTCTGTACAGTTACTTTTATATCACCCTGTGATTTAACTTTCTGAACTCCTTTTCACGTATTTAAATTCAGTTATAACATTATTGCACCTTTCAAAGAATTGTCAGCAAGAATTAATATTTAACAAATGAAATAAGTGTGTCCTTATTGTTTGTGAATATACTTAAGTCTTAATTATCTTCGTGGAATATTTGTTTAACAAATTTAACTAGGCATTTTAATGCTCTAAATGTTTTATTGGACATATATATAAAGGTTCTTGAAATCCCTTTGTTACTAGGAAATATGATTTATTACGTTACAGCATAGTTCTACATATCTATCTGTTTCATTACAGTGAATTTGGTATTCATTGATTTAATTATCCATCAAGTATTTGGACTATCTTTTATCAGATTTTGTGTTGTGTAACAATCCATTTTTGTTCACAGTTGGTTTAAAATAAACTTCTGACACTCGACTCAACATCTTGAGTTGTCGAAATATTTGACACTTCGTGACATAGCTTTTTGTAAATACGGTACTTAAATTATTCAATATACACACATCAAAAAAAGTTTTGCATCACCTCGGTTCCCAGATCTCAGGCATATAGACGTTGACTGTGTATATTGTATCCAAGATACAGTCCCTTTGACTGTTCATAGATGTCACTAAAACTGCTCAAAGATGTAAACAACCATGCATGAGCAGGGCCTATTAGACGGAGGGGGTACGACAGCCGATCAGTTCCAGTCATTCCACCAGGACGAAGGTACGCTGCCCATGTTGTCTGTAGTTCTACCATGCCTAGAAGGTCAATACCGCAGTTCGATCGCGTCCGCATTGTTACTTTGTGTCAAGAAGGGCTCTCAACAAGGGAAGTTTCCAGGCGTCTCAGAGTGAACCAAAGCGATGTTGTTCGGACATGGAGGAGGTACAGAGATACAGGAACTGTCGATGACAGGCCTCGCTCAGGCCGCCCAAGGGCTACTACTGTAGTGGATGACCGCTACTTACGGATTGCCGCTCGGAGGAACCCTGACAGCAATGCCACCATGTTGAATAATGCGTTTCGTTCAGCCACAGGACGTCGTGTTTCAACTCAAACTGTGCGCAATAGGCTGCATGATGCGCAACTTCACTCCCGACGTCCATGGCGAGGTCCAGCTTTGCAACCCCGACACCATGCAGCGCGGTACAGATGGGCCCAACAACATGCTGAATGGACCCCACGGAATTGGCATCACGTTCTCTTCACCGATGAGTGTCGCATATGCCTTCAACCAGACAATCGTCGGAGACGTGTTTGGAGGCACCCTGGTCAGGCTGAACGTCTTAGACACACTGTCCAGCGAGTGCAGCAAGGTGGTGGTTCCCTGATGTTTTGGGGTGGCATTATGTGGGGCCGACGTACGCCACTGGTGGTCATGGAAGGCTCCGAAACGGCTTTACGATACCTGAATGACATCCTCCGACCCATAGTGCAACCATATCGGCAGAATATTGGAGAGGCATTTGTCTTCATGGACGACAATTCTCGACCTCATCGTGCACATCTTGTGAATGCGTTCCTTCAAGATAACGACATCGCTCGACTACAGTGGCCAGCATGTTCGCCAGACATGAACCCTATCGAACATGCCTGGGATATGTTGAAAAGGGCTGTTTATGGACGTCTTGACCCACCAACCACTCTGAGAGATTTACGCCGAATTGTCGTTGAGGAGTGGGACAATTTGGACCAACAGTGTCTTGATGAACTTGTGGATAGTATGCCACGACGAATACAGGCATGCATCAATGCAAGAGGACGTGCTACTGGGTATTAGAGGTAGTAGTGTGTACTGCAATCTGGACCACAAATGCTGAAAGTCTAGCTGTATGATGGTACAACATGCAATGTGTGGGTCTCATGAGCAATAAAACGAGCTGAAATGTTGTTTGTGTTGATCTCTATTCCCTTTGTATTTAAAGGTTCCGGAACTCTTGGAACCGAGGTGATGCAAAACTTTTTTTGATGTGTGTACGTTCCATCGCTGCGCATAAAACAGATTTATTTAATTTAACGCAAGTATCTATAATTCTAAACGATTTTATATTGAAATTATTTAACGTTAACAACTGCAATACGCAAATAAAATTTCGTCTAAATGAAGGAAATTTTCAATGAAAATTACTCCTAAGAAAAAACTGAAATACTGGAATAAAATCTACACAATTTTAAATACAGTGAAAAAATTATACGATTGGTCAATTAGGATAAACACAGAACATGACTACAATTCTACAAAATATAAAACAATCTCTTCTCTACCCTGAGTTGGAGACGGTCTCTGATGTAACATGTCTCGTCTGGCCAGCCAAATGTGTGAGTGAACACAACGCTCACAGCTGTGCGAACCGGTTGTGACGAGGCCTGCTAGCTGGCTCTCACAGTGGGACAAGGTCGGTGACACAACTGGGTTAGCGACCTCTCCGTGTAACAGCACGTCTCTTCCTCACTTCTTCGCTCGTCTCCCGCAAGTTGTCTGGATCTTCTGACGATACCCCTTCACTGCGCCGACATCGCTTCTCAAGGTTGAAGTTCGATTGTTCTACAAGAGTCTTTGAGAGTATACTGGATGTATATGAACTCGTGTTAAGAAGTCTAGATTTGTTCTGCATTTCTGCGCATCGCGTAGATGTTCAACTGCGCCGTTCATGTTGTGGAATTCTGGATTCAACTCTTCATTTCTGTAGTTTTTACTTCCCTATAATGTGCATCTTAGCACGTAGTCATACTCCTTTTAATGATTACACCTATATAACTTCCCCGTTGCCAATTCATAAACTGCATTCTGTATAGTTCCCAAGTATGAGCTGAATTGTAGAATAATGAAGCTCTTTTCCTGAAGTGAATCGTTTGCATCTATCTGCGTGAGATGTATAATAGCTTCGTATTGTAATACCGAAGTAACCAGCTGTGTTTCAAAATCACTGGTCTATATGCTGTGCTGGTCTTAGTAAGAATGTTCCTTGCTCCGCAAGTCACAGCCTTCTGACTTCACACTCCTCCTCTCCACTTTCATGATGCGTGGCACTGTTCTAGAAACTACTTGTTTCTACACTCGCGGTCTTGTCACGTCTCGATATGAATTTGGAATGAACTCCTCGTCCTTGCCCTCCGAGTAGGGCAAGTTCCTCGCTCTTCCTCCCCTCTCGCGGTGTGACGTAGCTCCATAGACTCCCCTTCACTCAGTGTGTCATCAACCTTGATCACTTCTCCCCCTGCATGACGTTTCTCTCACTTCTCGTGGTGTGACGCATTCTTACAGTGTAGGCCTCCCTACATTCAGATAATAGATACACAACCATATTTAAATAGTTCCTTCTTGCCTTCCGTAAATGTTTAATTATTAATGATGCATAGTATTCCACTATTTCAACTTAGGTTTTCCAAGTCTCACAAATTTTTGAGGAATACTAGATTTTAATTCGTTCTTTTATTTTTCCTGGGTCCCGGTTCATATCCCGTCTGGATCTTTAGTATTGGCCTTAAATAAATTCGGGCGCAATTCCCCGTTGCCAATTTAAAGTAAAGTATAGCCTGTACTTTCTTCAATAACAGTAGGTTTCTCTGTACTAGGGACTGAATTTATTTATTTACTGAATCTTGGGTAAAATCTCTTTAATTTGGAGTGGTTAAATTTTCCAATGGATCTGTTGTCTTCAATCCTCACGATCTTGTAGCAATTGTTACCGTAGACTGTATCTACTTTGAAAGGTCCTCTAAAAAGACTACTGAATTTGATGTAAACCTTCTTCAGTACGTCTGCTTTCAGGAATCCTGACTAACACAAGGTCACCTTCTCGTAGCTGGCCGCTAAATCTCTTCCCTTGTAAGCGTTTTAATCTCTTCTCGGCCGCTTTGCTTAGCTGTTCTCGCGCTGCTTCGATTCTCTGGTCCATCGGTGGTTCGTTATCTTCCTGAATGTTGAAGATTCCGTTCCAGGGTCGTATGGGTTTCTCCTCAAAGTGTAACATTACTGGAATTTCGTTGGTGCTCTCGTGTCTCGTATTATTGATGCAAAATTCTACTAGGGGTACAATCTTCACCCAATTTGCATGATTATCAGCACTATACAAGCGAATGTACTTAGAAAATTCAAGCATTGTTCTTTCAATGGGATTTGTCTCTGGGCTCCGAACTGATGAGAATAGGTGAACAATATCCAACCTATCCATCGCTCCTTGAAATTCTGCAGAGGTGAATTGCGTCCCGTGGTCCGTTAGAAGTCTTTCTGGTTTTCCCAACTTAGGAATAATGTTTCTCTCCAAGTGGTATAAGACAGTTTTCGTTGAGGCTTTTTGCATTGGATTAAGCATTACAACTTTGGAAAACACATCCATCGTGACTAGCACATATTGGTTTCCCCTTTCTCCTTTAGGTGCAGGCCCAAAAATATCCCGGCTAAACAGTTCCAGTGGTTTAGTAGGAATAATTTCCTTAGGTCGTTCCTTCAATAGTTCAGAGTTGTACTTGTTTTTCTGACACAGTTCACAAGATCTGACCACTATGGTAATGGACTCTCGCATGTTAACCCAATAGAACTTTTCTAACATGGTATAGTATGTTTTATCAACTCCACCGTGACCTATGCTTTTGTGCACTAACCAAATTAGTGGCACAATAAGTTCAGGTGGAATAGCGACTCGCACCTTCGTGTGTCCAGCATCTATGTATTTGCATACGATTTCTCCCACAAGTATGTAATGTCTATCTTTCCTTCTAGTTTCGAAATATGTGGCGTGCCTCATTGTCATTCTCCCTGACAAGAATCTATAAATGTTCCTAAATGGTGCATGCTTCTTTTGAAAGAGAGGAATCCATCTTAGTTTGTCCAACGTTTCCTGATCTTCTGCGTCCGTTTAGATAACGTTAATTCTTACATTATTTTCAGGAGTCGGATGTCTGGAAAGAATATCTGCCAGTAGGTTGTCTTTTCCAGGAACATGTACAATCGTGGCATCAAATTGTTGTAGAAACATAGTCCACCTGGTCATCCGATCGCTTGACAAGTCAGACTTTAACATAAACTCTAGTGCTTTGTGATTCGTTCTGATTACAATCTTGTGTCCCAGCAATAATTTTTTCCATTGTTGTAGGGCTTTTATGACGGCTAAAACTTCAAGCTCCGTCGTGAAATAATTTAACTCGAGCGTGCGTAACTTCCTGCTGCTGAAGGAAATGTAGTGGTTGTTGCCGTCTTGATCCTTCTGATACAAGACTGCGCTAATACCAATTCGTGAGGCGTCAGTTTCTACTATGAATGATCTTTCGAAGTCTGGGTATTCTAATTTGATGTTGTTTTTGAGCATTTCCTTTGCTTGAATAAAGGCATTCTCGGCAGCTGCATCCCATTTCCATCTATTGTTTTTCTTCAGGAGCTCATGTAGTGGAGCCATAATTTCTGAATAACGTGGGCAATGACAACTGAAAAACTGGCAAAGACCCGCAAAAGCTCGGATGTCTTTGATTTTCTTGGGTTTGGGAAACTTTAATATTGCTTCTATCTTGTCTTCATTCGCGTGGTAAACGAATCTGTCTATCGTATGACCAAGAAAGTTGATCTTTTCTTGAAAGAAATGGCATTTATTTAATTTTACCTTGATGTTCGCACTTCTGAGATTTTCAAATAGCTGTTTCAAATGCATGAAGTGTTGCTCTGGCGTTTCTGAAGATATGATGATGTCGTCCACGTAGCAAATGCCAAATTGTTTTACTTCATCACTTAACTTATCATCCAAGGCTCTAATGAGTGCTGGGCTTGAATTTACCAACCCGTATGGTACTCTCTGTTACACGTAACAGGTTTGGTTAAACATGAACCCCGTGTAACATTTGCTGTCTTCTGTAAGCTCTATTTGATGAAATGCGGCAGTTAAATCAATCACTGAGAAACAGGTTTAATTCTTGAATCTCCTCAGTAGTTCCCTGATTTTTGGTGTCCTGTCATATTTTTTAACAAAAGAGTATTAATGCCTCTGGCATCTAAGCATAGTCTCAGACTTCCATCTGCTTTCTTTACGACTGTAAGAGGGTTTAAATAAGGAGTGGCTTGCTTTCTTATTATACCGTCCTTTCCCATGCCTTTTATTAGCTCCGTCACTTCTGATTGATATTTCTCCGGTATCGGATACATTTTCTTTTGAAAGGGTGTGTTATCTGCGAGCTTGATCTGATATTTATATACTATGATAATGCCTGGTTGATCTTTAAATACATCTGCAAAAAGTAGTGACCAATTCTTCTAATCTCTCTCTATGATCTTCGAAGTTCTCAATTTTCCTACCATATTGAGGTATCCATTCTGCTTCGACTTCCATGACTATTCTTACTAGATTTTCTTCTGTAGTTTCGTCAATCAGACTACACTCATTCTCCTCCTTCTTCGAGTTTTCTGGCTGATATTGGCCTTCATTAAATTTTGTAACTCCGTTACGTAAGTCAATCACGGCTCCTGTCTTCGTTATAAAATCTATACCTAGAATAGCATCGAAATTTATCTGGTTCAAGATTATGAATATCTGCTCGTATTTATATTCATTGATGGAGAATTCCATTAATGCCTGGACTTTACACTTCATGGTCTCATCATTGAATACACCCCTGAACTTGATAGTTGAAGCGGGCATTGCTGTGAGTGAATTACCGTCTTTTAATCTGTGAAAACAGTTCTCTGACAAAATGGACGCTGTCGCACCCGTATCTAGGAGTGTTCTCAGGCATTCACCTTCTGATACTATTTCTGTAATGGGTAGCCTCGCTACTCTTCCTATTTTCGGCTCTTCTCGCTCATACAGGAGATCTTCGTTCGTGGCCTGATACAACTCATTTATCTCGATTACGTGTCTAGTTACGGTGATGTTCTCGTCCTCCTTTACTTTTTGGAATTTGATGTTTTTTTGTACCCCTCCTGGGTCTTCATTGCTCCGGTCTCTGCTTGATCCGGGCTGAGATTCCTGATTTTGGTTACGGTGTCCCTGATTGTGGTTTCTTGCGTTCCCTTCTTCCCTTTCTCTAAGGTTCCTCAGGTATTCTTGACTTTCTCTCTCTCTGAGTGGACCCAAAACCATAACCTGCAGTTAAACATTTCTAAGACTCAACTTATATGCATTGGCTATACTAAACTTCTTAACTCTGTCGATCTTAACTCACTCCCACCGATAAAATTACTAGACAGTGATATCCCCTACAGCAACTCTATGAACAACCTAGGAGTAATTCTCGATAGAACCTTATCTTGGGGAGAGCATACCGCAGCCGTAATAAGGAAAGCTATATCAGCAATGCATATCTTGAAGCGGAATATCCCTTAAACGCCATCAAATATGCGCAAGCTTTTAATCCAAACTTTGATACTCCCTATTATCGAATATGGATCAGTAGTGTATAACGATTTATCAGAAACACTCGACATAAAATTACAGAGAGTTCAAAATGCATGCGTTCGTTACATCTTAGACGTCAGGCGTGATGTACACATCACACCTTATTATGTGCAAATGCAGTGGTTGAAACTTCGTGAACGTAGGCAGCTGTCAATTGCTATCCTAACCCAGAAAATATTGTGTACAAAAACCCCTGGTTATCTCCATAATATGTTTAAACCAATGAACTCCGTCCACAACAGAGGAAATAGATTTACTGATTCCACTCTACAGATTCCCGTCCACCGTACAACTAAATACAATAAATCATTCCTTTGCACAGCTTCACGGCTCTTTAATACATTCCATCTTCACTCATTTACAAACTCTGTTAACACTACACAACTCAAGAAATACCTAATGTCAAGATTCCTGAAGGAATACGAAACACCTCAGTTGTTGAATTCGTAAACCACGTAATATAAATAGTTCATACAATTTTTTTTGAAATATATCCGTGCCATACAGCTTTTTATAATATTTGTAATATCCAAGATACAACTTCCGTGGAATTGATAGTAGTTCGCGTAATCATGTCGCTCATTTACTTGTTTCAATAATATATTAAATCATAATTCAGATAACGTACTATTTTATCCAATAGATTTAATAATACATTATGTAGGTTATCTGTTTATTTATTATATTCTAATTTGCATTATTCATCTTGTATAAAATGTTTGCTAATTGGTTTATTTAATAATAAGTGTATTCTATATTTTGCTCTGTTAGTTATTAAGCTAGGTTTAGTTTCTTATTACAAAATCTCAGGCCAGAACATTGTATACGCTACATAAAGGGGCTCTTTAGCCTCAGTGGCATTTCTTTATGAATAAATTCAAATTCAAATTCAAATTCTATCATCGTAATACCTCCTCACGTTATTGTTGTTTCTCCATCCTCGATTTTGTTGATTCTGCTGTTGTTGCGGTCTCGAATAGTCGTTTGTGTTCCTCCAGTTTTGATATCCTCGATATCCGTAATTATTCGTCGGGTTATCTCTGTTGTAGTATCCCTCTCGGCGATAATCATTGTTCCTTTGGTGGTAGCTGTTTCTCCACTGATTTTCGTTCCATCGCTGATTCTGGTATGCTCTCCCTTCTCTAGGTCTCTGATATCCAGGTTGAAAGCGATTTTGTCCATAAATTCTCGATCTAGTTGGTCCTACTCCATTTTTATTGTCTTCCATCTGTTGCGTTTGATCAACATGGATGGTGTGGATCTCTCTATGTTCTGGATTTCTACTTCTTTGGTTTTGGTTTCCGGTTGAGTTGTTGGTCACATTGGACGTGTGATCCAACCTCCTCAAAATTTCCGCCATCCCCTCTAATGTTCTGACGTTTGCCGAAATGAAGTGTCTTCTAACTTCAGTTGGTAACTGGCATGAAATAGCATGTACTAGGTCTTCTTCTGCCAATGGAGGTTGAAGATATTGCAAGCGTGCTAATTGCTTTGTAAAGAAGCTTGCGTACTTCGTCGGACTAGAGTAAGCATACTTTTTCGAATAAATTTCGGCGCGTATGTCTTGTTGAAGCTCTTTGCTCCAGAATCGCTTCTGTAGAGCAATAGCGAATTCCTCGAATGTATCGTAAGTATACCTGAAAGCTCTGTGACAAACTAATGCCTCTGAGTCCAAATATTTCTCTACTACCCTCATGTGTCGTTCACGAGGTATTCTGTTATCCTCTAAATACGATCTCATGTCTCTAAGAAATTCCACAGCAGTGATATTTCCAACCCCGCTGAATTTATTGGGCTTTTCGTCGTTACTCTTGATGACGATAATGTTCACATTTGACCTACTCTGGAAAGGTTCAAAATCTCCTCCAACTTCCTCTGTTTGCTGTTCGAAATGGCTCTCGAATGAAATTAAAGCTGGATTTCGGAAGCTGCTGACTAACTACGCTTTCCTTATCCTCTTCTATCTTATCTGTCCTAGCCTCTAATTTCCTGATTTCTTCCTTCAATTTCTCATCTCTTGCTTCAAAGAATCTAGTTAAGTCCTTCCTGATGTCCTCCCTGACTTCAGCTCTTAACGTAGATGAAAGTGTAGAGTCCCCAATCGTAAGTGACTTTAATTGTTGTTCCAATTCGCTGGTATCCTCTTCCTGCCTTGACCTAATTTTCGCCAGTTCTATGTCATCGACTGTACGTTTAACCCTGTCAAGTTCGCCTGAATTACTTAAATCTGCTTTATTTACAATAACGGTCAGCGTGGCTACGTTATTGATTTGAAGCGCATCTGCCCGCTTGGATAGATCTTCACGTACTCTACTAACATTTATGTTTGAACTTAATTCTTTGGCCTTAATATCATTAGATAACTTATTATGGATTTCAGATACAATTTTAGTAGTAACTGTTACGACCTCCTCCTTCATGTCCGTAACAGCCTTTACAATGTAGGCATTTATGTCCACATTAATACCATCCTCAATCAATTTCCTTTGACCTTCCAATTTGACCTGTAATTCTCCAACAGTATCATTTAGACTGTCAAGTTGCTCCTTGAGTCTGTTCTGGGCCCCTGAAATGTGTACATGATGTGTAGTGTTTTCGTCCTTAATGGAGCTAATACTAGCCTGTAATTTTTCCTCTAGATCTATTATGTGGTTACTGTTAGCTAATTTCACTTCTAATACTTTGCCTATCATGTCGCATCTTAAAATTCCTACTTCTGTTTTAGTAAGACTAATGTCCTGTTTGACTTGGTCAAATGAGGTTTTTAATTCTTCCTGTGCATGTCCTGCTTTTTCTAAAATTTTCTGAGCCTTTTCCTGATTTTTCCTAACCTCTTCATGAATTTTCCTAGCCTCTTCCTGCGCTTTTTTCTGATTTTTCCTAACCTCATCATGAATTTTCCTGGCTTCTTCCTGCGCTGCTCTTATTTCGGCTTGGATTTTTCTGCCTTCTAATCTAGCCTCTTCCTGACTCAATCGGTCCTCTTCGCGAGCTTTTTCTTGAGCTAATCTCATCTCCGCTCTTATCCTTTTAGCCTCTTCTTCTACCTTTCTGTCTTCCTCTCGTGCTTTTTCTAATGATAGCCTAATTTCCTCCTGTGCCTTATCTTGAACTAACCTGATTACTTCACGTTCCTTTCTATCCTCTTCTCTAGCTAAACTAGTTTCTTCTCTTTCCTTTTCTCTAGCTAATCTATCTTCCTTTCTGGCCTTTTCTACAGCTAACTTGGCTTGCTCCTGTGCTAACGTTATACTAGCCATGGTAAGTGTTTGAGCAACCGATAACTCGGCCTTGACCTCGGATTTTACAGCGGCTACAGATTTCTGAATCTCGGATTTCATTTGTTTAGTGTTAGAGTGTGTCAATTGGTGGAGGGCTTCATGGTCTTTGGTCAATGCACTTTGACCTTCCTTCATATTTTCCAACATCGTTCTTATGAACGTCAAATCGTTCGCTGACATAATTTCTTCTTTCTTGAGACTAAGGGAAGTATCAACTACAAGAACTACAAGTGGATATCCAGAATTGACCAACGTATACATTTTATACAAGTGATGGAATGCATTGAACATCTTAGTACTACTTAAGTCTATTTAAATCGAGAGTTACTACGTATATTTTTATTGTCCCATTTTACTGAACCGACATCATTACATTTTATCATCCGACTTAACTTATGTTTAACAACGTGAATTTACTCTTTAATTTAATATTACATGACAAATTGTCGTTAGCTGGTTCTAGAAATATGCCTCACAACTGTAATGTACTCCACTTATCTGCTGATGTTGCGTTCACCTCAACAATCATTAAATTTGGGATCGGCATTTCTTTTATTTCAAAACGTATATGGCCTCACTCTCGAGTGCTTCCAACTGCCTCTCTCGAGTGCCTCTTTCGATCGCCCCACGTATGGGCCGACCATTTAAATCTACTATCTATATGCGCCCGAATTCACCAAACTGTACCTATATCCGCTGCACTGTAAAGGATTGCAGACACGTAACTACCCAGCTCACAAACTTACCATTGTCTGCTAAGTAAAAATTGGGAATTCCAGGATCACACAGGGTAGATCTATAAAAGAAAATAGTACTACCAGCGTAGGTACAAATTTCTACTAGCATTTACATTTAAGCAAATCGAGAAACTCCAATCTCGAGGGGTGATAAGGTCTGTCTATAGTGAGCGCCTGTATCTTACCTAGCAGTACTATTTTCGGCGATGACTAAATGAAAACGATGTCAGAGAAGATAAAAATTGGCTAATACGCTAAAGAGCGCCAGCCGTTTATTGTGCTAAGAAAATACACACATAATCCTGACTGCATATCTAACATTAGTGTCTACTTGACACTGCAAGAAATAAAAACTCAAAATAAACTAAAATACGTGGCACAAATACAACATGTCCTGAAAATAAAGATTGGAGAATTCGGTACTCCACTGAAATATGAGAAAAAAATTATGAAACGGCGTGATTCAAACATTACCCTATATTATACATTGCGTTTCATATTTGATCCGTAGTTCCACATCTAAATATATAAGATTAAAATTTACTCAGTATTAAATGTACATCTATATGTACAATGATTCGTGATTCGCACAAATATTCACTTAACTGCGTTGAAGTGATTTAATTACCTATTATATGAACGAGTCTTTACAACTCATAACTTCCGTAACAAACACCGTAACTCTATTGGTTGAAAGTATAAATACTAGTCTGAATCAAGAGAACATAGGTGACAAACATTTAAGTTCAGCACTGCTCTAATTTTGTCTTTTCCCATTTGATCATTAAATCTCGAAAAATTCCTGAAATTCTTTGCTCGGCTTACATTTTCTTTGATAAACGTGAATATTCGAAGTGCATGGCATTTGACCTTCATTCCTCACTTCTATTCCAAAATTATACAACAATCACATTATTTCTTAAACACCCTGTACAGAATTTGCCTCAAATACAATTAAACAATGTCACATTCGCTGTGATCAAAACTAGGAAACGTGACCCCTCAGTCTCCTTTCGTGAAAATACGTAACTCATTTACGTCTACGATTCCTTTCTTGCACGGTATTCCAAATCTAAACTCCCATTTCAGTGCGTTTTCTCAATCAATGCAAAGAAAATTAGTGACATTATTAAATATGAACTATCATTGTGAATATTGTTCAAGAAACAAACTTTAACATACTCCTCTATCCTTTTACAAAATTTCATCGTGCCTATAACTTCAATTCTGTAATTACTTTCTGTACAGTTACTTTTATATCACCCTGTGATTTAACTTTCTGAACTCCTTTTCACGTATTTAAATTCAGTTATAACATTATTGCACCTTTCAAAGACATGTCAGCAAGAATTCATATTTAACAAATGAAATAAGTGTGTCCTTATTGTTTGTGAATATACTTAAGTCTTAACTATCTTCGTGGAATATTTGTTTAACAAATTTAACTAGGCTTTTAATGCTCTAAATGTTTTATTGGACATATATATAAAGTTTCTTGAAATCCCTTTGTTACTAGGAAATATGATTTATTACGTTACAGCATAGTTCTACATATCTCTCTGTTTCATTACAGTGAATTTGGTATTCATTGATTTAATTATCTATCAAGTATTTGGACTATCTTTTATCAGCTTTTGTGTCGTGTAACAATCCATTTTTGTTCACAGTTGGTTTAAAATAAACCTCTGACACTCGAATCAACATCTTGAGTTGTCGAAATATTTGACACTTCGTGACATAGCTTTTTGAAAATACGGTATTTAAATTATTCAATATACGTTCCATCGTTGCGCATAAAACAGATTTATTTAATTTAACGCATGTATCTATAATTCTAAACGATTTTATATTGAAATGATTTAACGTTAACAACTGCAATAAGCAAATAAAATTTCGTCCAAATGACGGAAATTTTCAATGAAAATGACTCCTAAGAAAATACTGAAATACTGGAATAAAATCGACACAATTTTAAATACAGTGACAAAATTATACGATTGGTCAATTAGGATAAACACAGAACATGACTACAATTCTATAAAATATAAATCAATCTCTTCTCTACCTTGAGTTGGAGACGGTCTCTGATGTAACATGTCTCGTCTGGCCAGCCAAATGTGTGAGTGAACACAACGCTCACAGCTGTGCGAACCGGTTTTGACGAGGCCTGCTAGCTGGCTCTTACAGTGGGACAAGGTCGGTGACACAACTGGGTTAGCGACCTCTCCGTGTAACAGCACGTCTCTTCCTCACTTCTTCGCTCGTCTCCCGCAAGTTGTCTGGATCTTCTGACGATACCCCTTCACTGCGCCGACATCGCTTCTCAAGGTTGAAGTTCGATTGTTCTACAAGAGTCTTTGAGAGTATACTGGATGTATATGAACTCGTGTTAAGAAGTCTAGATTTGTTCTGCATTTCTGCGCATCGCGTAGATGTTCAACTGCGCCGTTCATGTTGTGGAATTCTGGATTCAACTCTTCATTTCTGTAGTTTTTACTTCCCTATAATGTGCATCTTAGCACGTAGTCATACTCCTTTTAATGATTACACCTATATAACTTCCCCGTTGCCAATTCATAAACTGCATTCTGTATAGTTCCCAAGTATGAGCTGAATTGTAGAATAATGAAGCTCTTTTCCTGAAGTGAATCGTTTGCATCTATCTGCGTGAGATGTATAATAGCTTCGTATTGTAATACCGAAGTAACCAGCTGTGTTTCAAAATCACTGGTCTATATGCTGTGCTGGTCTTAGTAAGAATGTCCCTTGCTCGGCAAGTCACAGCCTTCTGACTTCACACTCCTCCTCTCAACTTTCATGATGCGTGGCACTGTTCTAGAAACTACTTGTTTCTACACTCGCGGTCTTGTCACGTCTCGATATGAATTTGGAATGAACTCCTCGTCCTTGCCCTCCGAGTACGGCAAGTTCCTCGCTCTTCCTCCCCTCTCGCGGGGTGACGTAGCTCCATAGACTCCCCTTCACTCAGTGTGTCATCAACCTTGATCACTTCTCCCCCTGCACGACGTTTCTCTCACTTCTTGTGGTGTGACGCATTCTTACAGTGTAGGCCTCCCTACATTCAGATAATAGATACACAACCATATTTAAATAGTTCCTTCTTGCCTTCCGTAATTGTTTAATTATTAATGATGCATAGTATTCCACTATTTCAACTTAGGTTTTCCATGTCTCACAAATGTTTGAGGAATAAAAGATTTTAATTCGTTCTTTTATTTTTCCTGGGTCCCGGTTCATATCCCGTCTGGATCTTTAGTATTGGCCTTAAATAAATTCGGGCGCAGTACCTAGCCACCTGCTCTTACAGTCGCCTTCTGTCGGGTGAATTCAGAGCTGTTTGCCGTGAGGTTTCTAATGCCTACACTGGAATTTCCATGATGCCATATGTTCGAAAGTTATAACATAGTTGCCATGACTTATGGAATGACCTTCATGTATCTAATAATAGCCTGCCACGGTGGGTGAGTGGTTATCGTGCCGGACTGCCAACCCCAAGCTTGCAGGTTCGCTCCTGACCGTGGAAAATGATTTTTTTTTGAAAGGCGACAATAATCACGATACGCATGCAATATGATTGGTTGGTTGGTTCTTAAGTTTAGGGGCTGCGGCAACGCGGTCATGTAGCCCTGTGTACTTTGTGTGTGTGTAGAATCTGTCTGATAACCGGTGTTAATTGTGATGACTGTATTAGTGTGTGTTATCTGTTTTTTAATTTAAGTGCTGCAACTTAGAATTTTTCAAATACACACATCAAAAAAAGTTTTGCATCACCTCGGTTCCCAGATCTCCGGCATATAGACGTTGACTGTGTATATTGTATCCAAGATACAGTCCCTTTGACTGTTCATAGATGTCACTAAAACTGCTCAAAGATGTAAACAACCATGCATGAGCAGGGCCTATTAGACGGAGGGGGTACGACAGCCGATCAGTTCCAGTCATTCCACCAGGACGAAGGTACGCTGCTCATGTTGTCTGTAGTTCTACCATGCCTAGAAGGTCAATACCGCAGTTCGATCGCGTCCGCATTGTTACTTTGTGTCATGAAGGGCTCTCAACAAGGGAAGTTTCCAGGCGTCTCAGAGTGAACCAAAGCGATGTTGTTCGGACATGGAGGAGGTACAGAGATACAGGAACTGTCGAAGACAGGCCTCGCTCAGGCCGCCCAAGGGCTACTACTGTAGTGGATGACCGCTACTTACGGATTGCCGCTCGGAGGAACCCTGACAGCAATGCCACCATGTTGAATAATGCGTTTCGTTCAGCCACAGGACGTCGTGTTTCAACTCAAACTGTGCGCAATAGGCTGCATGATGCGCAACTTCACTCCCGACGTCCATGGCGAGGTCCAGCTTTGCAACCCCGACACCATGCAGCGCGGTACAGATGGGCCCAACAACATGCTGAATGGACCCCACGGAATTGGCATCACGTTCTCTTCACCGATGAGTGTCGCATATGCCTTCAACCAGACAATCGTCGGAGACGTGTTTGGAGGCACCCTGGTCAGGCTGAACGTCTTAGACACACTGTCCAGCGAGTGCAGCAAGGTGGTGGTTCTCTGATGTTTTGGGGTGGCATTATGTGGGGCCGACGTACGCCACTGGTGGTCATGGAAGGCTCTGAAACGGCTTTACGATACCTGAATGACATCCTCCGATCCATAGTGCAACCATATCGGCAGAATATTGGAGAGGCATTTGTCTTCATGGACGACAATTCTCGACCTCATCGTGCACATCTTGTGAATGCGTTCCTTCAAGATAACGACATCGCTCGACTACAGTGGCCAGCATGTTCGCCAGACATGAACCCTATCGAACATGCCTGGGATATGTTGAAAAGGGCTGTTTATGGACGTCTTGACCCACCAACCACTCTGAGAGATTTACGCCGAATTGTCGTTGAGGAGTGGGACAATTTGGACCAACAGTGTCTTGATGAACTTGTGGATAGTATGCCACGACGAATACAGGCATGCATCAATGCAAGAGGACGTGCTACTGGGTATTAGAGGTAGTGGCGTGTACTGCAATCTGGACCACAAATGCTGAAAGTCTAGCTGTATGATGGTACAACATGCAATGTGTGGGTCTCATGAGCAATAAAACGAGCTGAAATGTTGTTTGTGTTGATCTCTATTCCCTTTGTATTTAAAGGTTCCGGAACTCTTGGAACCGAGGTGATGCAAAACTTTTTTTGATGTGTGTAGTTCCTACTTTTGCCGCCATGCGCCACCGTCAACGACTACTAGGCCAAGTTCAGAACTTAGCTACTAGACGCCACCGCAATCGGCTCTTGGCAGCGAACGTAGAAACCTAAGAGCGTTGTTTACATTCTTAACCTATCCAATTTAGCTTCATACCGGTGCAATTAGTGGAAGGTTCTTTAATATGCCATAAATCTATGACATGGGACCGCCGGCTTTACTTCCCCTCCGAAGGAAGGCATACTGAGGGATTTTTAACGCTCTTAAAAAATCCGCCGGCTTCGGCCGGGTTTGAACCCGCTATCTTGGGCATAGAAACTCAGCATGCTACCGACTACGCCACCGAAGCCGCTCATGTAATATGAAGTTGGCATGTTAAAGAACCCATTTGAATTCAGTAGGCCGTGTTCATAATGACAAAATTAATCTCAGGATTTTCCACCAACACAAAGTTCCTCATTTCTCTCCTAGAAAGCGCTATAGTGTCAAGAAGATTAGATAACTAACCTCCTAACTTTCATAGCGCATCAAGGAGCGATAAAATTCGACATGCAAATTGTCCTCTGTGTGTCAATTAACAAAGCTTACACTCGGCACCCGAGGCCATACGATATTATTATTATTATTATTATTATTATTAGAAACCCGCAACAACATAATTCATTAGCTATGTGGAACAACTTGGGGATCCTCAGCTGCTACTCTGCGATGCTCAGCTCTAGGTTTGGTGTACTCGACTGCCGAATATTGTGCTCCTGTCTGGCTCAATAGTGCTCACACAAATATTGTACATACCCAACTGAACAGCACAATGCGCCTCATCACTGGCACAATCAAATCTACTCCCACACATTGGCTACCAGTGCTAAGTCATATTCCCCATCCAGATCTCAGACGTAAATATGTTCTCCTAAGAGAATTCTATAAAATAATGAACAATCCAGGACTGCCGATATATGATGATATCAGCGATGCAATTACTGGTCACATGCGTTCCAGATAACCATCAATACGAGATACCAAGAACTTGAGGAACAGCAACTACCAAACATTCGTTGATTGGCAGAAGAGACTCAACAACAAATGTTGTCCAACAATGCCTCCGGTGAAGGAGACTCCACCACCAGGTTTCAACCTCCCTCGTAGACTATGTTCCACATTGAACAGGATACGAACCAACCATGGGAACTGTGCAGCCTTCCACTACAAGTGGAACAGAATTTCAACGCCTGAGTGTGACTGTGGAGCTACAGAACAGACGATCCAGCACATCATCACCGAGTGCAGCGAAAGAAAGTACAGTGGCAGTGCTAGTGACTTTGCTCTCGTGACTCCAGAGAATATTGGCTATATCCAGAAATTGGATATACGTATATAAATTCTCCTGTATCTCTATCCATAAGCTAAATAAATAAATAAATAAATACATAAATTATTATTATTATCAAATTCATCTTCATTCATTTTATTTCCCACTGAGGTTGGCGCCAGTAACGGGATCAGGACGTAATAAACGTTATCACATACAAACGCAATTGATCTCCAAACACATGGAAGTGGAAATAATGAGCAGAAGATCCGTAGCCCTGCATCACTCGCTGAACAGGGCTGGTAAACTCGTTATTGTATCACACGCTACCTTGCGCTGTGTCACGGAATATCAGCCACCTATTAAGGCTGAAAATTTCGATACACGACCAGCTCGCATCATGCATATGTATGTAGCAGCAACGATGCGTGGTGTGGTGATATCATTAAAGTTTTGCAGACAGCGTTCATCCACTTGTAACGACTCATTTGAATGTTACTATCACGCCTAGAAATCCCCACCACGCATTGCAGAGGGAACCCTTGGAAATGGTAGCCTCATAACAATATGCTTTTTTTTTTTCGCTATCGTCCTGGAGCTTGAGACTCTGAGTCAGGGATACAACTCGGGTATGTGGCCTCACCTGCAAAGCGAACAGGGGGCCTGATGAAGGGATGGGAAGAGTGGGACGGTTAGGCAAGGAAGTGGGAAGGAGGCGGCCGTGGCCTTACAGTAGGAACCATCCCGGCATTTGCCCGAAGACGAAGTGGGAAACCACGAAAAACCACTTCGAGGAAGGGAGAGGTGGGAATCGAACCCCCTCTACTCATTTGGGCCACCCGAGGCTGAGTAGACCCCGTTCCAGTCCTTAGACCACTTTTCAAATTTCGGGGCAGAACCGGGAATCGAACCCAGGACCTCCGGGGCGGCAGCTAACCATGCTGACCGCTACGCTACGGAGGCGACTAACAATATGCATAGTACTGTATTTTCATGTTATCGTTACTAAAAACCAAAATGAGTCAGGTTACCTCCAGCAGCTGCAAATAATTGGGAAAAGGCGATACGATCTAACAGGCTACTGATCAGACTTCCAATTCTCCAATCCCATGCTTTATCTAATTGAATCGGTCGGATCTGGAAAGCATTAAGTCAACAAGTAGTTCTGTGAAGAACTAAAGCATATTTTCATATATCCTACTTATGTTAGCCTAATTAACACTATCAACATACCAAATTTCTGTTTGAATGTTGAAATAGATTCGTAGATATTGAGTACCGTCTAGATAATTCGGATGGTCGCCATGTTGGATTGTTATATGTATAGGCCACAGAGTCATGTACCATTAAAGGAAAATTATTGCGAAGGTTCATTATTCAAACTTTCTCATCGATCGCATGATTACGATACAAGAAATAAAAATTTAATTTTAAAATTCGCAAAGCCTCCATCTTGAGGTTATGTAGACAATTGAACTAAATTAGATAGCAGAGCATTACAATGTGTATAAACATTTTATGTACCAAGTTTCATTGCATTTGGATCTTCAAATCGCGAGAAAAGTCTATTTAAAACTTTCAACTTCGCTTGGCTGCCATGTTCGATGTGTAGTTAACCGGTTTCTAAAAGTCTCATAGATGAACTTCCAGTAGTGCCCTCTCTCCGTACAAAATTTCAGGGTGATACCGGTAATAGTTTCAGAGATATAGAATGCCGGTGAAATATTTCGCACAGCCACCATCTTGAGGTTATGTAAACAATTGAACGAAGTTAGATGTCGGTGCATTACAATGAGTATAAACATATACTGTGAAATGTTTCATTGCGTTTGGTTGGTTAAATCGCAAGAAACGTCTATTTAATTGTCGCAATTTCGCTTGACCGCCATGTTGGTTTTGTGCTTACCAGGTTTTCAAATCTCACATAGATGAACTTCTAGTAATTTTCTTTGTCACTCTACAAAATTCCAGGGTGATATCGGTAATAGTATCGGTGATATTGAATACTGGTGAAATTTCTCGCGCAACCGCTATTTTGGACGTAACAAAATTTAAAGGGCATGGTCAGGGTCGTCCGGAATAGTGCTATGAACTTACCGAGTTGCATTGAAATCGCTCTAGCCGTTTAGATTTTATTAGGGGGAGACACACACACACGAATCACACACGCACACACAGACAGACACACGGACAAAAGGTGATCTCATAAGCCTATTCTTTTTTCATAAATGAAAATAGACTAAAAATGGTCATTTTTTAAACAATATTAATATTCTGAAGTATTGGCCCAAGGGCCTTGGAACGGCATAGAAAATAATTAAGTCAATCTTCTGTTTAATCTAGAAACCACTGCAATCAGAGGAGAAATGCATTGTCAATGACTTGTTGCCTTTCAACGCTGTATTCCGTACTTAAAGTTGGCCACACTGCAAGATTCCCGCGTGTTGCAGTGCTATTTTTATTTACTATTATACAGGACTTAGTTTTTTTAATGTTACAAATCGATTTTGAAATAAAATACAATGCGAAATATTCATTCTGGGTGGCTTTATGCTGCACTAAAATTACCACGGAGCTGAAAGGCATTAAGTTACGTTTAAAAAATTGATTTGAAAAATGTGTTTATTAAATTAAAATTGGTATTCCGCTAACCCAAATATAACATGAATAGTTGTTTCACAACATACATGACTAATATAGTGCGTCTGTTAAGTTCTCCTCTGTCAATGACCTGTTATCTGTGTCCTTGAAAGTTGTGAAAACTGACTTAATACTTTTCAGCTCCGGACGATTCTATTTATCTTCATTCATTTCATGTATCGCAGAGGATCGATCCAGATGTTTGACTAACATAGAGATGGAAATAGCTCAATTTTCTATTTATTTTTATTTGTATCGTTATCAAGTCTTCCACAATATAACTTATCCCTTCAACATCTTTCTTCCCTCCTAGAATTTCTTCATTCGAGTCAATATTGCCAATCATCTTCAGATATAACATACTGCTAACGTTTTACTATTTGTGAAAGTATTCTTCTTAGCCTACTTTCGATTTTTGCAAAAAATGAAAGTAGACTTATGAGATCTACACAGGGCCAAAAATTGTGTGTCTGTGTGTGTGTGTGTGTGTATATGTATGTATGTATGTATGTATGTATGTATGTGTGTGTGTGAATCTGTGTGTGAGTGTGTGTGCTCTGAATGTCTGTCCCCCCTATCATTTCGAACACAGTGAAACCGAAATGAACGAAATTTGGAACTGACGTAGCACTATTAAAAGGCACCTCAGTGACATGTTTCATATCGCCGCCATCTTGACGGAAACGTAATGTCGGCCGCCCAAATGGTATAAACTTAAATCAAATTACGACTAACTTAATCATCCGATCTCTACAAAATTTTGCAACAACATATATTTATATGGCGACCGTCATTCGACTAAACTACAAGGTCATCAGATGAACAGTTTGAAGACGGCGGCCATGTTTGTGTGCAAATCGATTCCCCCTATCAATTCAAACACGGTGAAACCGAATTGATCCAATTTTTTTACAGAGGTAGTACTAGCAAAGGGTACCTTATATTCATGTTTAATATCCGTATAGCACGTTGTATTTCAACAAGCTACTATAACCAACATTCAATTATACTCCTTGAAACGGACAAAGAATTATAACAATACCCATGCATTTAGGAGAAAGTAGGCTACCGTATATGTTCTTTACTGAACATCTTGTTTTGTTTTTCGAAATATGTTTTTCTTCTTGTTATTCAATGTGCTGCATTATAATGTAATGTTTAATTCATATAAATCCGTTTGTACTTTCTTCAACCAGTTATTATTTATTTTGTCTTTCCAAAAATATTTAAAGAGTTGTTTCATAATTCTCGTGTTCTGTGACCTTTTTATAGGACCAAAAAATGCAATTCTCCTTTTCCTCATTGTATCAATCACCGACTCACTTTCTATCCAATAAAGCAAAATAATATACAATTGTATCAAGTAACCATATAATTATTTATGTCGTATAATAAATAGTAAGGAACTCCAACATTTGTATCTGTACACCCTCGGCGTCGCTGTGCGCGTCAAATCGCATATCACATCCGCGATGAGGCGGTACACCATGTCTGGAAATTGGTAGTTCGAATCCCGGTGCTGATAGTGGCTATCATGAGTGTGGTTTCTTCCTGGCTTTCCCCACACTATCTCCAGACAAATGCCTTCCAGTCCCGGGGCACCTACACCATTCCTGTCTCTACTACAGGTACACACACTACTACAGTCATCACGTAAATTCAGGTTATCAGATAAGTCCAACACAAACTCAAGTACACGAGGCTAATGATCAAGATGTCCCAAACCTCTAAAATGAATCCCCAACAACCTTTATGTCTGTCGATAGGCCGGTCAGGTGACTACTAGAATGTTAATATAGTCTAAGCGTTCAAATAGTAACGAGCCGGAGGCATAATTACAGAAACCAGTACCTGTATGTTAGAAGTATTGGCCCTGGCTGTAGAGGCACTTGTCCCACTGTGACACGAGGCGGTGATTGGCCGTCTCATAAAATTCCCTGGGCTACGATGTGAACCAGTTCCGCACGTACAGCTGGACGTCGGCGTCCGAGGTTGGTCGTTGGCCCCACAGAGCTCTTTTCAGGGGACCCAACAAGGCGTAATCAAAGGGAGAGAGGTCTGGACTGTATGGAGGGTGGCCGAGAACCAAATTTGAATTTCTGCAGGAGTGCCGCGACTGTGTTGGCCGTATGAGGTCGTGCATTGTCGTGGAGCGACCACGGCGGCTATGGCGTTCACTGTCACTCGTCGGTCCTGGGTAATGAGTGCATCAACCAGCTGGACATTGTCATCGGTAATTTGGGGGGAGGGGGGGGGGGTGCCCCAGACCAGGCATCATCGGCTAACGACACCCGTCCTTCCCTGAAGCGCTTATGCCACGCCTTGGCCCTTGCAAGGGACATGCAGTGTTCGCCGTACATTGTGACATTCGGCGATGAATGTCCGTTCCCCCTACTCCTTCCGCTATCAGACACCGAACAACACCTCTTTGCTCTTCGGTTGACGCCTCCATGTCACTGTTTGCAATGTGACTCTCAGCATTGGACGATTGATGCATGCTGCTGCTCGCTTTGTTTCGTCACGTGACGTGCATGCGTGCCCTATAGCGACGGGCTGTGACCTTCCACGCTCTAGTCGGAACCACACCTCGTTACACACGCCACGATTAGCCGATGTCGTCACCGGTTTGCGCATTCCAGCCTCCGGCTCGTTACTGTTTAAACGCACCTTATAATTTATGTCCGTGAAATATAAATCTATTAATATGAATAATTTACTTCAGATATTTCGGATCCATGGTGAAGTGAATAAGATGCTAGCCTTTGGTCAGACGGGTCTCGATCTCGAGACCCAACCAGATCGTGGAATTTAAACAGCGTAATGTTAATTACTCTGGCTTGGGGACTGGACGTTACAGGTTGCTAACATGAAAGACCTCTCATGTAGTCACAGTTTATTTTAGTTCTGAATACAGTAGAATGTTCCCAAAGTCATATAATTTTAGGTTTCAAGGTTAGTTTTGTTAATATTGGTTTCAATTTCGGCGCTAATTAAACGTTTGCAGTTTTTTAATATTGATAACCATGCGCTGTATGTGCAGCATTAGTAATGGGAATCATGTCATCCATGTTTCACGAAGGTATCCTTCATCAGAAGAACTAGAGGGTATTAGCAAATCTCTTTGCAAAATTGCGGGTTCAAAGCCGGCCGAAGTCATCGGATTTTTTAGAGCATTAAACATCCCTCAGTATGCCTTCCTTCGGAGGGGAAGTAAAGCTGGCGGTCCCATGTCATAGATTTATGGCATGAAAAATCCTTCCACTAACTACACTTGTGGAAGCGAAAATTTGTAGGTTAGTTTGATAACGCTATAATAGTTCCAACGTTCGCCGTCAGGTGCTGACTGCGATGGCATTTAGTAGCCACGTCCGCAGCTAGGTATCGTGGACGGTAGCATTTGTTAACAAAAGTAGGAACTACTTGAACAAATTAATCGTCTGAAGTCCTTCTACCTGAATTACCGATAACACACACTATTACAGTCATCACAATTAACACCGGTTATTAGACAAATTCTACACACACCCAAAGTACACGGGGCTACATGACCACGTTGTCGCAGCCCCTAAACTAAGGAACCAACCAACCAAGAATCCCTTTGGCAGTTGGTTTTAGAAAGAAAACTGAGAGAGGCGGTTGGTTAACCTCACCCATGGCAGAGCTAAGAATCGAGCCCCCCAACGTTTGAACATGCAAAACAATTTATTATATTTGGATTCAATCTAGGTCTGGAGTTCAATCCACTTTTATGTCAATAATGCTTTATTCCAGTCTGAGAGATACACTAAGTCTCGTGAGGATTATTGGGATGAGATCGGTTCTCAACTATCCTCCATGTGGTTATTCATGATTCCCTTCTTATAATAGAGACAGGCGCTGGAGTTTAACTTAGGGCCAAGGATTTCTCCCTTCTATATCTTCCAATTCCTTGCTCACACATTGCTACATTCGCAAAAATAACACAGTTTATCAGACAGACCTCACAGACCAAGATATCCCAAGCATATAAATGAAACCCGCTTGACAAAAGTGTCTATATGGGGTTGAGTGTACCCCGTGCCAGCCCGAAGAAGAGATTAAAATTTCTTGATATGGCTAGGAATAGAACTCAAGACCTCTAGAACGACATTGAAGTGTTTCTTGAACTGAACGTATTATTCAGTGTATTATCGCTAGCGCACTAACAATGCAGCTCAAGTAACTTGGTTAATGTCACGTAGGAAATTAACTTACCTGTGTTTATGCGGTCATGTCGACTGGGGTCTGACGAGGAGACTGGGTATGACAGGAGATCCCCTTCCTCTACGCAGAGTTTCATGTTACCACTCTGCACATGGCAGAGTGTAAGTTGCTACTAATGTGCCGAGTCAAGTCAAGTTCTGGCGCAGTAACGTCACCCTAGCACGCGGAGCGCGAACAATTGCCCTTGGAACGGTGAAAGGCACTGGTGCTCCTATTGGCGCTCCTTTTAGCCTTTTTCGAGTAAAGATAATAATGTTAATTCAATTTGGTCTCCTCGTCAGCTATGAGGAGACAAAAATTTTGTTTTCAAGTATTTTTGCTTTTTTAATTGGATTTAGTTAAGTTTGAAAGTTAAAATATTGAAAACTTGAGGTGACTTTTGCAGTTTACGACGTTAAGCTTTTTGGCTCGCCATGGTTAGTCCTGCAGCAACTGGACAAGTCGCTAGGATTGTCCCGCTACCGCAAGCCTAGGTGTTAAATTCATGTTTGTAGCAGCAGCAGCTTCAGAATTTAATAAGTATATTGATATCAAAGTGGGAGTAATTTTTTAATTTGTTATGTAGACTTGAAAGGAAGGTGAAGATAGAATGACCACTAGTGGGTTGGTTTTGGTAGTTTGAAGTAATTTAGAGAACTATTGTGCCGAGAGGAATCATCTTACGTAATAGTGGCAGTGGTGCGGACCCGTGCGAGAACTCTCGCATGTGTATAAACCACCCTCCTTGCTTTACTGTTATGCGGGCTTCTATAAATATGTGTATTTGTTCTAACGCACTCTTTAAACAAATTGTAGATGAAATCAGAGAGCAATTCATCAATGCTGCTGGTTGCACAATGGGTTGTGTGTGCCCCATGTGTACATACTACCCGCCCATCCCTAGTGCTATGCGACTGTACGTGACATAGTTTCACCAGGGGCTAAGGTCTTGTTTATTTGTTTAAAGGCATTTTATATACAAATAAATATATTTCCGTTGACTTCTCAAGAAATGCAAGCTTTTTCCTGTATTATTGAGACGGACGATCTGGAAGATTTTGGTACGAACCACACCTTCTAACTCCCTCTGGTTTAGGAGCTTGAGTTTTGTGAAACATACACCTTAGCGTATTATAGATATAGATAGATTGCTATTTAACTCATAGGAACAAGTACAGAATCGCACTTAACAGATATTTATCATACTTCTCTTAGCTAGGCCTACTCTAAAATACATAATTTAACAAAAAATATGGTTTCCCATGCGGGAAAAATGCCTTGTTGTTGTTGATTCGTTTTGGAGTCCTGAGACACCGCGGTCATAAATCCCTGGTACTAGGATGAGTGTGGAATCTGTCTGATAGCCTGTGTCACTGTGCTTGCTATCATAGTATATGTATTTGTAACTGAAGCTAGGATTTTTTCAAAGACTAAGCCGTGGCCTTTAGATAGGAAACTTCCCGGCATTTGCCTAGTGAAGAAATGAGCCTCGCAAAACCATATATAGGTTAGATGAGTTGGGGAACGAACCCATTTCAGTTTTTCCTCACAAAGCAGACTGTACCCCGTTATAACCCTCAGACCAGATTTAAATATCTAAGCAGAGCCAAAAATCGAACAGGATGTTCGGATCCGTAGTCTAATTAGATACCTAGAGACCACAAAATATGGCAAATTTATTTCATTCAGACCCGACTAAATTAATGCATACATAAACAAGTAGTTCCGTGCCGAACTAAAGAGCGTACTTTTCTTAAAATTTCAGATTGATCTATCTATAATAATGATGAAATCAAGCAATAGAGTAATAGAGTAACTTACTACAGTAGGCAGCCCAGGTGACTCTAAATACATACTTAGTTCCATCTCTTAAGATATAGGATGCACATACAAAATTAGGCTGAAGTCTAATGGATAGTATGGAAGTTACATGCTGTTTGATATTGGATTTATCAGTGCGCGTAAAATCATGTTGGGAACAATGACATGTATATGATGCTCAGAATTAATCTGAAATGTTACGATCTATTATAGTGCCAATTTTGGATAAAATCCATTTGTTAGTAATAGAAGTTACATGAAATTAAAAATTGAAACTATCAGAAAGCTTAGAATCATGTTGGCAGCACTGAGGTATAATAGTGACTCCAAATTATTCTAGAATGTCAGGTACTATACGTGTGCAAAGTTTAGAGATGATGACTTGAATATTTTCTGATATATTGATATTAGGATTAAACAAATAGAGAGAGCATTTATTAACAGTTGGCAGCCCTGCTTGTTCTTCCGAATACGCATAGTCATAACTGTTATGGTACACAAAGCACGTACGAAATTTGGTTGAAATCCATTTGTTAGTATAGAAGTTATATGCATTTAAAAACTGTACATATCATCAGGCTGAGAATTGTGTTGGCAGCACTGATGTACATAAGTTACTCCAAACTAAGGTAGAATGTCATGTACTATACATGTGCAAAGTTTAGAGCTGTGGCCTTGTATACTTTTTGATATATTGATATTAGGGTTAAAATATTGAGAGAGAGCATTTATTAACAGTTGGCAGCCCTGGCGGCTCATAAGAATACGCACAGTCATATCTGCTGTAGTACACACAGTACATACGAAATCTGGTTGAAATCCATCAATGGTATAGAAGTTACATGCATTTAGAAATTGAACCCATCGGCAGGCATAGAATCAGGTTGTCAATACTGGCAGGTATGGTCTTCTGAAAATTAATCTGGAATGCTATTGTCTATATGTGTGCCAATTTTGGAATAGTTCGCATGCATAAAGTCTGAGATATCCAACATAGAGCTCAAATTACAATTGCGATTTTTCAGCAGTTGGTAGCACTGACGTTAATTTCAAATATGGCCGTGAGATATTCAGGTATAGATCTTTACATTTACCAAATTTGGTTTCGATAGCTGCAGCCGTTTAGGAGTTGGTAGGGGAGGGACACACACACAGCCAGACAGACAGACAGCCAGGTCAGACAGACAGACGGACAGACAGACAGACAGATATTTTCCCGGATCGAACTCATAAGACTACTTTTCCTCATTTTTGCAAAATGAGAAAAGTAGGCTAAAAATCAAGTTAAGTTCATACAACCTCCTTCTGTGGTCTCAGAAGTCACAAAGTTCATGGGTTCGATTTATGGCTCTGTCAAGGAACTTAGTTATGCTTTGGTGTTATGTCCCTTTTGAATACTATGGCTTTTTGAGACGCCGGGGTGCCGGAATTTTTCCCTAAAGAGGGGTTTACCCTCAAATACCAACTGACTGTGCCAGGATTCGATCCTGCAACCTTGGGTACAGCAGGCGAGAACGTTACTGCTCCGCCACGCAACCAGTCAAGAATAATAGCAAATAATCATCTCTCAGGCATGGATCGTCCTACATAAATTTAAGAATCGCTTGTCAAGTTCCAGCGAAATCAAATATAGAACCTGGGGGTGGTCATATTGGAAAGTCTTTAACATTGAACACTAGCACTGTAGATAAGATGTTCTCTACGGAATGCTCTCTTTCTCTGAGGGTGTAGCCTAATGGTTAGGAAGGTATAACTAGTCCACTCAATTCTCTTTCCGTCTACTGTTCTTGTATCTTTTTGTAGATAAGCGAATAGTTTATCGTTTCAAATGATCTTGTCGACTTCGTCGTTATGCTTGGGTCTAACGTTATGCGTTACGGTTACGGCGTGTATGACGTCATCATGTTGTTCAGTGCATATGCACCGAGTCTGAGTTTACTGCTGGGGTCTGCCGTTATGCGATACGGAGACGGCGAGTGCGTCACGTCAGACAGGAATACAGGGTGACTCCTAAAGAAGTGTGCAAGATGTCAGACAGGAATACAGGGTGACTCCTAATGAGGTGTACACGATGTCAGATAGGAATACAGGGTGACCCTTAACGAGGTGTACAAGATGTCAGACAAGAATACAGGGTGACTTCTAAAGAGATATACAAAACGTCAGATAGGAATACAGGGTGACTCCTAAAGAGGTGTACAAGATGCCAGATAAGAATACAGGGTGACTCCTAAAGAGATATAGACTACAAGATTCCAGATAAGAATACAAGGTGACACTTAAAGAGCTTAAAGGGGTGTACAAGATGGCAGAGAAGAATACAGGGTGACTCCTAAAGAGGTGCACAAGACGTCAGACAAGAATACAGGGTGACTTCTAAAGAGGTGCACAAGATGTCAGACAAGAATACAGGGTGACTCCTAAAGAGGTGTACAAGATGTCACACAAGAATACAGGGTGACTTCTAAAGAGATATACAAGATGCCATATAAGAATACAGGTGCCTCCTAAAGAGGAGTGCAGGATGTCAGAGAAAAATACAGGGTGACACTTAACGAGGTGTTCAGTATGTTAGATTCAATTCAAATACAGGGTGACCCTTAAAGAGATTCAGAATACATTTCCTGATTCCTTTGTGACAGAACGTCGTCAGTAAACATTCCGTCGACACCTGATAGAATGGAGCAGACTTCCCGCCAACAGTTCTGTGACAAATGGTCTTGTTGATATCAAGCCAAGGAGCTTTAAGTTTTACTACCTACCAACTTTACTATCTTTCTTCACAGTAAAATTCTTGTCTCCATAACCTGCTGCAAAAGATGTACTGTAATACCCAAGTGTTCCTGGCGCATTTTATATAGACTGACATAACTCTGAGCTGAATAACAAGTAGTCTAGCTCCCAAAAGGCAATACAGAAAAATTGTGTGAGTGGACATTTGCATATGGTTGTTCTTTAGATATGCATTTCAAATTCAGCATATAGTGAAACAAGTAGTTCTGAAGAACTATACAGCCTATTTTCATATACCCTACTCATGTTAATTCCCTCTATCAACATACAAAATTTCAGTTTGATTGTTGTAATAGATTCGTAGGAATTGAAAGCCGTCTATATATTTCAGATGGTCTCAATGTTTGATTTTATATATGTACTATTACATGAATATTATTGTGTACGCGTGGTATTTAAACTTCAATCGCATGATTAGAACACAAGAAGTAAAAACGAGATTTTAAAATCTCGCACAGCTGCCTTCTTGTAGTACTGAAAACAATTGAAACAAATTAGATGCCAGGGAATTAACATTTGTATAAGCATTTACTGTACAAAGTTTCACTGCACTCGGATGGTTAAATCGCGAGAAACGGCCATTTAAATATATACTTCGCGTCGCCGCCATGTTGGAAATGTGCTCACCAGGTTATTGAAAATCCTATAGGTGAACTTATGTTTATAGTCTATATGAACATGATTGCTGTAGAATATTCGTAGATACTGAGAACTGTCAAAATATTTCGGATGGTCGCCATTTTGGATTGTTATATGTATTGGCCACAAAGTTATGTTCCATTAAAGGAAAATTATTGCGTAGCTTCATTATTCAAACTTTCACTTCGAACACATGATTACGGAACAAGAAATAAACACTTAATTTTAAAATTTCGCACAGCTGCCATCTTGACGTTATGTAAACAATCGATCAAAATTAGATGCCAGTGCATTGAAATGTGTATAGAAATTTACTCTACCTTATTTCACTGCACTCCGATATTTAAATCTTGAGAAAAGTCTATGAAAATGTATCAACTTCACTTGGTGGCCATGTTCGTTTTGTAGTTAAAAGGGTTTTGAAATTTACATAGGTGAACTTCTAGTAGTGCCGTTTATCACCGTACAAAACTTCAGGGTGATTGATATCATAGTTTCGGAGATATAAATGCCGGTGAAATATTTCGCACAGCCACCATGATGGATTGGTGAGACGTAATAAAATTTGAAGGGAACGACCAAAATAGTTATATGACTTCACCAAGTTTCATGAAAATCGCTCCAGCCGTTTATAAGTTATTAGGGGCGGGGATACACACACATCATGAATCACAATTTCCATAGCATTTTGAGAATATTAGATAAACAATTACGGTCCGATAGTCTCACCTACGAGACCACCGATCATGTACTGCCCGCCTCGGTGCGTAGTGGCTAGTGTTCTTTACTGTCACCACGGAGTCCCCGGTTCGATTCCCGGCTCCACCACGAAATGAAATTTCTGGTTTGAGGTCCGGAACGGGGTTCACTCAGCCTCGTAAAGGTTAAACTGAGAAGAGGCAGGTTCGAGTCCAACCTCAGCCATCCTGGAAGTACTTCTACTCCAGAAAATGCCAGGATGTGACCTAACGTAAGGCCACGGCTGCTTCCTACCCAAATACAAGTACACAGTCTAGCACAGGTTATATCAGACAACTTCTACACACATCCATGTCACGGGGCTACATGGTCATGATGCAAAGCCTTTAAAGAATCACCAACATTAATTTGTCACATCATTAGTCTGTGAACCACATAGGCATATTCTGTAACAGGACACGCGGATTTAGGAGAAGCAGCCAATAAAGCTAACCACTACAGGGTCTTTCATATAAAATAAGAGCGCAAAGCGGCGGCTTTGTTATCCGCTGGTGCGGGGACCTTGGCCGAGCTTGTGGCGCGCCACGGCCCTCTGCTTTAAGCGAGTGTACAATCCTATATGATATACTACAGATGCAGCGGCCTTGCTAGCGTGTGTACAATGATAAAATCTTACTTTAGTTAGTTAGTTATTATTGTTTTAAGGGGCGGAACTACGAGGTCACCTGCCCCTCTTAACACTGATTAAAGTATACAAATTTGGAATGAAATTTAAAATTTAGAGGTGGAAAGACCGAAAATTAATAAAACAAAAAAAAACAACTAATAATTATAAAAACAACTAAAATTTACAGAAAAACAAAAATTCATCATTCAAAAACGAACAAGTCGTTGAGTCTTTACCTTATAAAAGACGTTGGAAGTGTCGTCCTTCCTGGGTTATACAGGCATTGCATCTGGAAACCACATTCTGGCTGACGCAAGTGAGTTCTGCCACTGTAATGTTTCTGATTGCCAGCGTAATGTTTTCTTTCAGTTCCTCCAATGTGGGACGATTGGTTCGATACACTTGTTCTTTCACCATGTTAGCACTTGAGGTTTAGACTGGCGACTGAACACCTGCACGTTTATTGCAAGGTCAAGTTTGGTAATGTCAATCTGTTATTTTTATATAGTCCATCGAAACTTGAAAAAAAAAAAAAACAGCCCTCGTATGTACTATGCGCGCGCTTTCAATACTACAGCAGGGGGCCGTGGTGCGCCACTAGCTCCGCCAAGGTCACCGCAGCTGCGGTTAACAAAGCCGCCGCTTGGCGTTCTTATTTTATATGAAAGACCCTGTATATCACAAGATGCTCTGGAGGCGTACCTCTGAATAGCTTTTGAAGGAGAATGTCAATTTTGAGATGTTATGAGAGTGAATGAATAGAGGTAATTGCTGCCCAGAAGTAGAAGGACGACATCGCTGTGAAAGTAACAGGTGTCTCCAAACACAATGTCTCTGTAAGTATATTTAAGCATCTCAATTCCGTGGTATCATTGAGTTACAATGTGTAGAACCGTTGCCACTGATTTAGTGATTCATGTGACGACTAGTTGTCGTGGTGCAGAAGTAACGTACTCGTCTGCTGCTCTCGAGGTTGTAGGATCGAATTGGAGAAGACATTGATCTCTTAGTTTTTTGTGACGGCTTTAGCACCAGACAATGTGTCCTTTGGAATTCTGGAAGGGGTAACATTGGAGTTGCATTGTACTCCAAAACATTTTTAAAATATAATGATATTGTCGAAGGCAATCTATTTCTCCATGCGATAAGTGATTGTGATACGATCACCGCACTGTTTGGGCAGAATAAAATTAAGTTTTGTACCACATAGGTGTGATTCGAATCACTGCTTAGTTATACTCACAAGGTGGAGAGGAAGCGGCTTTGGTGGCGTAGTTGGTAGCATGCTGAGCTTCCATGTCCAACGTCGCGGGTTCAAACCCGACCAAATTCATCGGATATTTAAGAGCGTTAAATATCCCTCAGTATGCCTTCTTTCGAAGGGGAAGTAAAGCCCTCGGTCCCATGTCATAGATTAATGGTATGAAAGACATTTTTCCACTAACTACACTTGTGGAAGCTAAAATGTGTAAGTTAGAATTGATAACGCTCTATTAATTCCAACGTTCGTCGCCAGGTGCTGACTGTGATGTCATCTAGTAGTCATGCCCGCAAGCTAGGTGGCGTGGACGGTAGCATTTGGTAGAAAACGTAGGAACTACAGTACATGAAATTATTGTCTACAGTCCTTACTTGAATTAAAAGCTGACATATAACACACACTACTAAAGCCATCACAATTAACACGGGTTAACAGACAGATTCCACACACAGCCAAAGTACACGGGGGCACATGCCCGCGTTGCCGCAGCCCCTAAACTAAGGAACCAACCGAAAGGTGGAGAGGACCAAAATGTATTTTTATCGTATTCCGTAACAAGACATGTGACCGGGTGAGCTAGCTATGGTCGTTACGGCATGACTGCAGGCAGTCGCTCACATCCGGGAGGCGAGGAGGTTCGAATCCCCCCCGTCGGCAACCTTGAAGATGGTTTTCTGTGGTTTCCCATCTTCCTTCCAGGCAAATGCCGGGGTTGGTCCTTAATTATAGGCCACAGCCGCTACCTTCCCACTCCTCGTCCTTACATCCATACGTTCCTCCCCAACGGTACTTGTAACTCACCCCTTGGGTGTCCGTCTCGAATCAGCTACAAAACTGGCGAACCGAACATATCCTCGGACACTCCCGGCACTAAGAGCCATACACTAAAAAAAACAATAAAACAAGAAGTTCCGTGAAGAACTATACAGCCTACTTTTCATGCCAATGATTATTCTACAGTATATGAACCTATCTAGAATAATGACAAAATTAAGTTGGTAATATCGAATTATCAAATTAGTTCTAAATATACCTGGTATAATTTCGCCTAATAGAGCACTACAGTTGGCAGCCCTGGTGACTGAATATATTCCTAGTTCCATCTCTTAAGGTACAGAATACAAAATTAGGTTGAAGTCCAATGGACGTTACATGCAGTTAGACACTGGATCTATCAGCACGCGCAAAAGCATGTTGCCAACAATACCATGCGTGTGCTGGTCAGAAATAATCTGAAACATTATGATATCTTGTTGTGCCAATTTTGGATGAAATCCATTTGTTAGTATAGGAGTTACATGTATTTTAAAATTGGACATACCAGCAGGCATAGAATCATGTTGGCAGCACTGCCTTGTATTAATTACTCCAAATTAATCTACAATGTCAGGTGCTATACGTGCGCAAAGTATAGAGCTGTTGGTTTGCATACTTTCTGATATATTGATATTAGGGTAAAAAAATATAGACAGCATTTATTAACAGTTGGCAGCCCTGATTGGGCTTAACAATACTTACAGATATTCTGTTATGGTACACATAGCACATACGAAATTTGGTTGTAATCCAACTGATAGTATAGAAGTTACATGTATTTAAAAATTGGTACTATCAGCAGGCTTATAATCATGTTGGTAGAACTGACGTATATAAGTTACTCAAAATCAATCTAAAATGTCAGAATATACGTGTGCATAGTTTAAAGATGTTGGCTTGCATACTTTCTGATATATTGGTATCTGGATAAAAAATAGAGAGAGCAATTATCAACAGTTGGCAGCCCTGGTGGCTCTTAAGAATATGCTCAATCATATCTGTTTATGTACAGATATTACATACAAAATTTGGTTGAAATACAATTGATAGTGTAGAAGTTATATGCATTTAAACATTGGACTTATCAGAAGGCTTAAAATTATTTTGGCAACACTGTCATTGTTGGCCTCCTGAAAATTAAACTGAAATAGTATTATATGCATGTGTACCAATTTTGAAATAGCTCCCATGCATACCTTGCGAGATATCCAACATGGAGCTCAAATTTCTAGTGCGTTTTTTCAGCAGTTGGTAGCACTGACATAATTTTCAAATATGGACGTGAGATATTCCCGTGCACATCTTTACTCATACTAAATTTGGTTTTGATTGCTTTAGCCGTTTAGGAGTTGATAGGGGGGGACACACACACAGCCAGACAGACAGACAGACCCACATTTTCCCGGATCGATCTCATAAGTCTACTTTTTCCTCATTTTTGCAAAATGTGAAAAGTAGGCTAATAAAATACAAAAAACAAGACACGTGGAAGTAAGGAGAAGCAGCCAATAAAGCTAACCACTATATCACAAGGTGCTCTGGAGGCGTACCTCCGCATGGCATTTGGAGGAGAATGTCGTACTACATGATGTAGAATAGATTTTGTAATATTTTCAAGTGCTCATCTTTCCTCTCACGTAAGCTCTTGTTCAGGCGGAGAGCTCAGTGGAAACATTTGACTGATGACGAAGCCCGACGTCCTGACGTTCCAAATCCGAACAAACCGTCCTTGACACAGCACACGGTCCCATGTTACAATAACTCGGAAGAAGAAAATGTAGGTTTCTCCAGGTGATAAATAGCCCATACCTTCCAATTTGTATTTACACTTCAAATTGGTGCTGGAAGACTGAGCTAGTGAGAAAATAGAGCGGGCTAGGATTTGAATGGAGGTGGTCGTGGCCTTAAACTTTAACTGGGTATATGGGGTGCTGAGAACACCCAACGTATAATATCCGCTTGCTTTTTTTTTAGACAGAAGTTGGCTACACTCATGAGGAACTCACTATCTTCTTGAATAAGCTTGGAGTTTAATATAACGTCATTAGCAGTGTTTAAAATTGTGTCTATTATTGTCGACAATACCATTAATATAGGCTGGGGTGTCGTCAGCAACCCGCATACCCAGTTACGTTACACATCGTGTCTAGTTGGTTTCTACTTCGCAAATTGAGCTGTCGCTTGTGTGTAGTGTTGGGAGTGTGTGAAATGTATACTTCTTTAGATGAAGCGCAAGAGCGGATCTGTTTACATACTTGTGTTTCTAAATAATTGTCTGGAAGTAATGAAGAATTGAGCTTAAAAGTTCACATGCAGTACGAAAGCAAAATATTAAGACTTTGGGATTGGAAATCAGTAAGGTATTTATTTTTAGCTTACTTTTCACATTTCGCAACAAGATGTTCCGTGAAGAACTATACAGCCTACTTTTCATGCCAATGATTATTCTACAGTATATGAACCTATCTAGAATAATGTCGAAATTATGTTGGTAATATCGACATATATAATTAGTTCAAAATACACATGGTATAATGTAGCCTAATAGAGCACTACAGTTGGCAGCCCTGGTGACTGAATATATTCTTAGTTCCACCTCTTAAGGTACAGAATACAAAATTTGGTTGAAGTCCAATGGACGTTACATGCAGTTAGACACTGGGTCTATTAGCACGCGTAAAAGCATGTTGCCAACAATACCATGCGTGTGCTGGTCAGAAATAATCTGAATTATTATATCTTGTTGTGCCAATTTTGGATGAAATCCATTTGTTAGTATAGAAGTTACATGTATTTTAAAATTGGACATATCAGCAGGCATAGAATCATGTTGGCAGCACTGCCTTGTATTAATTACTCCAAATTAATCTACAATGTCAGGTGCTATACGTCTGCAAAGTATAGAGCTGTTGGCTTGCATACTTTCTGATATATTGATATTAGGGTAAAAAGAATATAGACAGCATTTATTAACAGTTGGCAGCTCTGATTGCTTTTAACAATACTTATAGTCATATCTGTTATGGTACACATAGCACATACGAAATTTGGTTGAAATCCAACTGATAGTATAGAAGTTACATGTATTTAAAAATTGGTACTATCAGCAGGCTTATAATCATGTTGGTAGAACTGACGTATATAAGTTACTCCAAATTAATCTAAAATGTCAGAATATACGTGTGCATAGTTTAAAGCTGTTGGCTTGCATACTTTCTGATATATTGGTATTTGGATAAAGAAAGTAGAGAGAGCAATTATTAACAGTTGGCAGCCGTGGTGGCTCTTAAGAATACGCTCAGGCATATCTGTTTATGTAAAGATATTACATACAAAATTTGGTTGAAATCCAATTGATAGTGTAGAAGTTATATGCATTTAAACATTGGACCTATCAGAAGGCTTAAAATTATTTTGGCAACACTGTCATAGTTGGCCTCCTGGAAATTAAACTGAAATAGTATTATCTACATGTGTGCCAATTTTGTAATAGCTCCCATGCATACCTTGCAAGATATCCAACATAGAGCTCAAATTTCTAGTGCGTTTTTAAGCAATTGGTAGCACTGACATCATTTTCAAATATGGACGTGTGCTATTCCGGTGCACATCTTTACTCATACTAAATTTGGTTTTGATTGCTGCAGCCCTTTAGGAGTTGATAGGGGGGACACACACACACACAGCCAGACAGACAGACAGACAGACAGACACACATTTTCCCGGATCGATCTCATAAGTCTACTTTTTCCTCATTTTTGTAAAATGTGAAAAGTAAGCTAAAAATGAGGAAAAACTAGACTTATGAGATCGATCCTGGAAAATGTCTGTCTGTCTGTCCTTCTGTCTGTCTGTCTGGCTGTGTGTGTGTGTCCCCCCCTATCAACTCCTAAACGGCTGCAGCAATGGAAACCAAATTTAGTATGAGAAAAGATGTAGGCCTATACCGGAATATCTCAAGCCCATATGTGAAAATGATGTCAGTGCTACCAACTGCAGAAAAAACGCAATAGAAATTTGAGTTCCATTTTGGATATCATGGAAGGTATGCAAGGGAGCTATTCCAAAATTGGCACACATGTAGATAATACTATTTCAGTTTAATTTCCAGGAGGCCATACATAACAGTGTAGCCATAATAATTTTAAGCCTTCTGATAGGTCCAATTTTTAAATGCATATAACTTATAGACTATTAATTGGATTCAACCAAATTTTGTATGTAATATGTGTACATAAACATATATTTCTGAGTGTATTCTTAAGAACCACCGGGGCTGCCAACTGTTAAAAATTGCTCTCTCTATTTTCTTCATCTAAATACCAATATATCTGAAAGTATGCATGCCGACAGCTTTAAACTATGCACACGTATAGTACCTGACATGTTAGATTAATTTGGAGTAACTTATATGCTTCAGATCTACCAACATGATTCTAAGCCTTCTGATAGGACCAATTTTTAAATACATGTAACTTCTATACTCTCAGTTGGATTTCAACCAAATTTCGTATGTGTTATGTGTAACATAACTGATATGACTATAAGTATTCTTAAAAGCAATGAGGGCTGCCAACTGTTAATAAACGCTGTCTGTTTTTTTTTAACCTAATATCAATATATCAGATAGTATGCAACCCAACAGCTCTATACTCTGCACACGTATAGCATCTGACACTCTAGATTATTTTGGAGTAATTAATATAAGTCAGTGCTGCTAACTTGATTCTATGCTTGCTGATAGGTCCAATTTTAAAATGCATGTAACTTGTATACCAACAAATGGATTTCCTCCAAAATTGGCACTAAAAGATATCATAATATTTCCGATTATTTCTAATCAGCACACGCATAACATTGTTGCCAACATGCTTTTACGCGTGCTGATAGATCCAATGTCTAACTGCATGTAACGTCCATTGGACTTCAACAAAATTTTGTATTCTGTACCTTGATGGAACTAAGAATATATTCTGTCACCAGTGCTGCCAATTGTAGTGCTCTATTAGACTACATTATACCAGGATTATTTCGAACTAATTAGACATTTCGATATCACCAACTTAATTTCGACATTATTCTAGATAGGTTCATATACTGTAGAATAATCATTGGCATGAAAAGTAGGCTATTTAGTTCGTCACGGAACTTCTTGTTATAACTGTGGTGCCAAATGTCTTATGATGATATTTTTAAGGTAGTAATAAAGATTGAATTTGATACATTTGGTCTTTATTTAACATTTTTAAAAGAATAGTGCAAGTTTTAGTTGCAGTGTTGTGAGCACCCCTCCTACCGACTTACGTAACTATTACCCACATACCTAGTTAAAGGGTAAATTAGGCCTTTCTGCCATTTGCCTGGAATAAATTTTGGAAACAATCAAAAACCCTTTCTAGGACAGCTGAAGGGATAATCGAAACCTCCTCTGACCAATTTTACCTCACAAGTCTCAGTGTTGCCCGTTCCAACCCTCAGACCAGAATAATATGTCTTGCTAGTGCCGCAAATCAATCTCCTGGCGTCTCAACTCTTACCTGGATACCACATAAGATGCAAGAATAATGTATGCTACACACAAGGTTTTATTGGCTATACGGAAGAAACATTATTGCTGTTCTCGAGAAATACAACGAATACCACAAAGTTGAAACCTTTGTAGGGTATTAATGATAATATCGTATGGCCTCGGTGCCGGGTGCAAGCTTTGTAATTTGACACCCAGAGAGTAGCTTTCATGTCGAATTACGTTCTTCCTTGAATCACTATGAAAGTCAAGGAGGTTAGAGATCTAAGCTCCATGAACACTATAGCGCATTCTAGTAGAGAAATGAGGAACTTTGTGTTGGCGGAAACTCCCGAGATTAATTTTGCCATTATGAACACGGCATACTGAATTAAAATGGGTTCTTTGACATGCCAACATCGTATAACATGCGTGTCGTATTTTTGCCGCCTTTCAAAAATCACTTACCACGGCCAGGAGCGAACCTGAAATCTGTACGCTACGCACTCACCCACCGTGGCAAGCTATTTGCAGGGTGATGGGTAACATTTAGGGGTGGCGAGGCATAAAGCCTCCGACGCGGGAAGAAAACGACCCGCAGGTGTGTGTATTACATCATGGTGGGCGGAAGACTAGCCCGAATGTTAAGCGTCATGACTTTCTAACCAACGGCAAATGTAAGCTAACCAATTACCACTTTCACTATTCCCACAAACGGAGGATGACGAAAGCAAACGAAAGAGCCAATAGGGGTGAGGCTTATTTTGCCCATATATATTCGCAAATCAAGCTGGGCCTTAAAATTTTATAAACCAATTTGGGATTGGAAAAGTAGGGTGCGACGATAATACCAGGGGCTCCAAATAAACAAGAAATACAGTTATGAAGTTCCAAGAAAAGTGAGGAGAAGAAATCCTCTGCAGAATAGCTTTTCTGGTTCCTTTATGGAATAGTTTGTTAGATTTAGTAGAAAATAACAGTGTTATGAAAATTGTTCAAGATGAATAATATTTCCATTGTGATTTTGTGGACGAACATTTAATTAATACACTTTCATTTGTAGTGTTAATGATTCATATTTTTTAAATAGATAATCAGAGCAAATTGGAACTGCGAACTACACCAGGTCTCGGTTACTTCTGATTATCCTCTGTATACTTTATTCGGGTTCCCTCCTGTAGTCATGACTGAATAGTGTAGTGAGGTGAAGTCATAGCGGATTTTTGTTGTGTGGTCTCCTGAGAGACCGAGTGCAGGTCGTTCTAGTCCACGCCCGTGGCGACCTGCGCGTCGGGATGAGAGATGGAATTGATGAACATGAATGAAACTGGGCAAGGATGTGGAAGGAAGCGGCCGTGGCCATTCAGAAGGTACCGTCCCAGCATTTTCTTGGTGTTGAAAATGGAAAACCACGGAAAACCATTTCAAGGATGGCCGACGGTGGGGTTCGAACACACGCGTCTACCGAGTCAGCAGAGAGCTTGGCCCCATGACTTAACGCTTCGCTTTAGCGAGCGTAGCCACCGCTGTCAGTTGGCATCAATTGAAAAACGGTAGATACAAAACCGTACAAGTCCACTTGGGACCATAAATGAGTTAAGACCGGAATAGAGTTCTTTAAACAGCTACGCATTAGGTACAGTGCAAAACAACATAAATTACCTTGAGGAAGTCTTTATTTATTTATTTATTTATTTATTTATTTATGCCTCAACAGGGAAGTGCCCCAATTACAGTAGCAAACTCTTGTTAACACACAGATAATGCATAAAAATACATTAAAATCTAAAATCAATGTTACGTGATAGTTTGTCTGTCTGTGTGTATGTCTCCTATGCGTTCATAAACCATTCATCCGAGTACAATCCAAGGAAGGTTTCTGACTTAGTAAATCCATTTTACAATAGGTAGCGCACGCGTATATTAAACAAATGAGCGACGATGCGCGAAGCGTTTCAACAATTTCCGTATGTGTTCATGTACCATTCGTCCGATAGCGATGAAATTTGGGTGAGATGTTGTATGCACTTACGTGAAAGTTTCAAAGTTAGTGAATACATTTCACTGTAGTTAGCGCAAGAGTAGATTCAACAAATGAGCGACTACACGCAAAGCGTTTCAACAAAGTCCCGTATGCATTCATATACCATTCATCCGATTACGATCAAACTTGGGTGAGATGTTGCGTGCCCTCCAAGGAAGGTTTCTAACTTAGTAAATCCATTTTACAATAGGTAGCGCACGCGTAGATTGAACAAATGGGCGACGATGCGCGAAGCATTTCGACAAAGTCCCGTATGCGTTCATATCCCATTCGTCCGATAGCGATGAAACTAGACTGAAATGTTGTGTACATTCCAGGTAAGGTTTCTGGCTTAGTACATCCATTTTACAATAGGTAGCGCACAAGTAGATTCAACAAATGAGCGATGTCGCGCGAAGCGTTTCAACAAAGTCCCGTATAAGGTCATATACCATTCGTCCGATAGTGATAAATATTTGGTGAATTATTGTGTACACTCCAGAAAAAGTTTCTGGCTTAGTAAATCCATTTTACAATACGAGGTGCACGTTTAGATTCAACAAATGAGTGACGACGCGCGATGCGATTCGACAACGTCCCGTATGCGGTCATATACCATTCTTCCGATTGCGATGAAACTTGGGTGAGATGTTGTGTACACTCCTGGGAAGGTTTCTGGATGAGTAAATCCGTATTACAATACGTAGCGTAAGAGTAGAATCAACAAATGAGCGACGACACGCGAAGAGTATTTAACAAAGTCCCGTATACATTCATATACCATTCGTCTGATAGCTATGAAACTTGGTGAGATGTTGTGTACCCTTCAGGGAAGATTTATGGCTTAGTAAATCCAATTTACAATAGGTAGCGCACGAGTAGATACAACAAATGAGCAACGACGCGCGAAGCCTTACAACAAAGTCCCTAATGCGTTCATATACCATTCGTCCTAGGGTGAAATGTTGTGTGCACTCGAGGGAAGGTTTCTGGCATAGTAAATTCATTTTACAATAGGTAGCGCACGAGTAGATTTAACAAAAGAGCGACGACGCGGGGAACATTTCAGCAAAGTCCCCTATGTCTTCATATACCATTAGTCCGATAGCGACGAAACTTGGGTGAGATGTTGTGGACACTTACGTGATGGTTTCTAACTTAGTAAATACATTTTACACTAGGTAGCGCAAGAGTAGATTCAACAAATGAGCGACGACACGCGAAGCGTTTCAACCAAATCTCGTATGCATTCATATACCATTCGTCCGATAGCTATAAATCATGGGTGAGATGGTGTACACTTCATGGAAGGTTGCGGGCTTAATAAATTCACTTTACAATAGGCAGCGCAAAGTAGATTCAACAAAAAAGGGACGAAGCGCGAAGCGTTTCAACAAAGTCCCGTATAAGGTCATATACCATTCGGCCGTTAGCGGTGAAACTTGGGTGAAATATGGTGGACACTCCAAGGAAGGTTTCTGGCTTAGTAAATACATTTCACAGTAGGCAGCACAAGAGTAGATTCGACAAATGGACGACGACACGCGGAGCGTTTCAACAAAGTCCCCTATGTCTTCATATACCATTAGTCCGATAGCGATGAAACTTGGGTCAGATGTTGTGGACACTTGCGTGACGGTTTCTGACATAGTAAATACATTTTAAAGTAGGTAGCGCACGAGTAGATTCAACAAATGAGCGACGACGCGCGGAGCGTTTCAAAAAAGTCCCCTATGTCTTCATATACCATTAGTCCGATAACGATGGAACTTGGGTGAGATGTTGTGGACACTTACCTGAAGGTTTCTAACTTAGTAAATACATTTTACAGTAGGTTGCGCACGAGTAGATTCAACAAATGAGCGATGATACGCGAAGCGTTTCAAACAAATCCCGTATGCATTCGTATACCATTCGTCCGATAGCTATGAAACTTGGATGAGATGCTATGTACACTTCATGGAAGGTTTCTGATTTAATAAATCCACTTTACAATAGGCAGCGCACAAGTAGATTCAACAAATGAGGAACGACGCACGAAGCGTTTCAACAAAGTCCCGTATAAGGTCATATACCATTCGGCCGTTAGCGGTGAAACTTGGGTGAAATATGGTGGACACTCCAAGGAAGGTTTCTGGCATAGTAAATGCATTTCACAATAGGTAGTACACGAGTTTCGACAAATGAACGACGACACGCGGAGCGTTTCAACATAGTCCCCTTTGTCTTCATATACCATTAGTCCGATAGCGATGAAAATTGCGTGAGATGTTGTGGACACTTACGTGACGATTAATAACTTAGTAAATACATTTTAAAGAAGGTAGCCCACAAATGAGCGACGAAGCGCGAAGCGTTTCAACGAAGTCCCGTATGCGTTCATATACCATTCGTCCGATGGTGATCAAACTTTGGTGAATCGTTAAGTACACTCCAGGGAAGGTTTCAGGCTTAGTAAATCCATTTTACAATAGGTAGCGCACGAGTATATTCAACAAATGAGTGACGGGGCGCGAATCGTTTAAAGAAAATCCGGTATGCGTTCATATACCATTTATCCGATTGCGATGAAACATTGATGAGTTATTGTGTACACGCCAGGGAAGGGGTTCGAATTAGTAAATCAATTTCACAAAAAGTAGCGCACGTGTAGATGCAACAAATGGGTGACGACGCGCGAAGCGTTTCAACAAAATCCCCTATGCATTCATATAACCCTCTTCGATTGCGATAAAACCTTGATGAGTTATTGTATACATGCCAGGAAGGGGTTTAGACTTAGTAAATCCATTTCTCAATAGGTAGCGTACGAGTAGATTCAACAAATGGGTGACGACGCACGAATCGTTTAAACAAAATCCCGTATACGTTCAGACACCATTCATCCGATTGCGATGATTTATTGTGTACGCGCCTGGGAGGGTTCGACTTAGTAAATCCAATTCACAATATGTAGCGCACGAGTAGATGCAACAAATGGGTGACGACGCGCGAATCGTTTAATCAAAATCCGGTATGCGTTCATATGCCTTTCATCCGATTGCGATGGAACTTTTGAAAGTTGTTGTGCACGCTCCCACGAATGATTCTAAATTAGTAAATCCATTTTACGTTAGCTTAGAGGCAGTTAATGGAAATTGAAAAACATGTTGTGTATCCAACAGCACTTCAAGAAACAGAATTTCAACGCCAACACTTTCTTTGATTGGCGTTGTAACGCATGCCGGGTACAGCTAGTACAAAATGAAATAAAAATAAAGTAGAAATTGTTAACACGAAATATACACAATTTCTAGTAGCAATAAGAGTAGATGATTTTGAATATTTGGTCACATAATGTTGGTAGGACACATACCCAGACACCCCGAAATAGCAAGCTTAGTTATGGAAGGAAGGGTCGAATACAAGAATTGTAGAGGTAGACCAAGGTAGATCATGTTTAACATATTCTAACCTTGGTCTACCTCTAAAATTCTTGTCCTCGACCCTTCCTTCCATAACTAAGCTTGCTATTCCTGGGTGTCCTAGTATGTGTCCTACCAACCTATCTCTTCTCTTCATTAGCAGTCGCCAGAAACATCTCTCCTCTCTCACTCGTATTAATACCCCTTCGTTTGCAACCCTATCTACCCGTCTCATCTTCATCATTCCCCTGTAACACCACATTTCAATCGATTCAATTCTACTCTTTTCTGCTGCACCAATAGCCCAAGTTTCACTTCCATTGAGTGCCACGCTCCAGACAAAGGCTTTCAAAAATGACTTCCCAATACCTAAATCTATATTCGATGTCAACAGATTTCTTCTTTGTAGAAATGCTTTCCTTGCCTGAGTAAAGCTACCTTTATATCCTCTTTGCTTTGTCCATCAATGGTTATTTTGCTTCCTAAGTAACAGAAGTTTCCTACTTCCTTCAGCTTTTCCCCTGCCAATTTGATGTCCATAGAGGTTTCTGATTTATTTCGGCTGCATTAAAATATTTTTGTTTTACGTTTATTAATTTTCATCATGAATTCTTTCTTCAAAACGGAGTCCATACCATTAAAAAACTCATTTAAATCCTTAAGCGTGTCGGCCAAGATCACGATGTCATCAGCAAATCTCAGAGTTGAAATTATTTCTCCTTGAATCTTCACTCGCACTTCAAATTTTTCTCCAATTTCCTTCATTGCTTGTTCAATGTAAATATTGAAAAGTATGGGTGACAAGTTGCAGCCTTGCCTTACATCCTTCTTTGAAGTAATGATAATGAACTCTTTAATGTACTGTCATAAAATCCTTAGTTGAAGTATAACATAAAGTCCGTAGACGGAAAACGCAACGGACAATTCTTTACTTCATGAACTAATTACCGACGGGTAATGGTAGCTGGTTTAGAATTTAAATCCTAACAGTGTAGTTACCCGCGTAACGCGTAACATTGAAGTCACACTCGGAAAGGACCAACTGGAGGTGTAACGGTTAGCATTCTTGGCTGTCGTCCCGGAGTTTCGGGTTCGATTCACGGGTCAATTCATTTCTGGCCTGACGGCTGCTGGAACTAGAGATACTCAGTCTCATGCGGAAAAATTGAGGTGGGTTCGACTCCCACCTCAGCCATCCTGTAAGGATATCTCCATGGTTTCCTACTTCTACTCCAGGCAAATACCGGAATTATTCCTAACATAAGACCACGGCTGCCTCCACCCCACTACCTGCCTGAAATTACTAATTCAAAAAGTAATAAACACACCACAATAACAAAGGTTATCAGATACACACACCACCAAGTATACGATGTCCCATCTAGTGGGACGTGAGTTGGCGACCACGGGACCCCAGCTGAGTCCGGCATTGCTTCCACTTACATGTACCAGGCTCCTCTCCGTCTTCTTTCCTGTCGACATCTCCTGGTAAAGATTTTCCGACTCCGACGGTATTAGGGTATCTGAAGCCTAGGAAGTCTTTCACTTTCCCGCCTTAATTGGCCCTTATCTCATCTTTCCTGATACCCTCCTTCTGCGAGAGGTCAGCCTTCATTTTTTTACATATTATCTCCTGCGTTCTGCTCAAGGCCCTCAAGGTGGTAGGCCCACCACTTCTGGTGCACCCTGGATAGTGCTACACCCTCAGGGGCTCAAGGCTGGTGAGTTTGGGAGTTGGCGACCCCGAGGGATTCCTGAGCTGGGTCCGGGTTTTCCCCTTTTTCCTCTGACCGTGAGGCGGGCCCTCTTCTCTTTCCCTTTCCTATCTGCCCTTCATGGCTCTCCTTCCTTCCAAGTCCCTCAATCCTCATTCTTCGAGGGATGGGGGCATTTCTTTTCTTCCTGTCCTTTAGTTGCCTTATCCTTTATTTCTTTACCATTTCTTTTTCTAGTATGTAAGTCTGTAGTTAGTATTGGTTATAGTTTTCATTCTCACCTCATCTTTCACTATCATCCAAACCATTAGGGGCCGATAACCTAAATGTTAGGCCCCTTAAAACAAAAATTATCATCATCATCAACGATGTCCAACCTCCTAAAAGAATGATCAACAACAACTTCTTCGTTTGAAGTCAGTGTTCATCAGGACAATAACAATGCTGTGTTATCGACACATACTTCCTGATCCTGTGTGGAGTGGGTGTGAGATATGCAGCGCACCACGGAAGTGCATGTAGCCCTACTGTAGTATTCATGCACAGGGGCGGATCTAGAGGAGGGCGAGGAGGGTGACCGCCCAGGGCCCCACGGTCCGGGAGGCCCCGCGCCATGGATTTTTTTTAATTTAATTAATTAATTATACTTTTCAAACTAATCTATTTTTTTTCAGTGCAGCTATGACATCCCTTGACCGTTTAGCAAGCTTAGATTTCAGTGAAATAATAGAAGATTTCAGGCGGAAAATAATCGAAAGTATTATTTTAATATTTCATAGTTTACATAATCTTCTTCAAGGGGACTTAAAGGTTTCTTTCATATTACTAAAAAAATGTACTGTATTCAAAATATAGTAACTATTCTCTATTTTATTATTATTACAAATCTACTTTCCATTTGAATGGTATTTTCTTATTTCCTATTGTTGTGGGCTCCACCTTATCATATCGCCCAGGGCCCCGCAAGGCCTGGATCCGCCACTGCCATGCAGAAACAAACGTGCATACAGATGTGCTCAGTGAATACTCTAAATGTTTTGGACAAAAAACAGGGGAGTGATATGCAGCGTGCCTCTAAGCTTTATCGATTTCTGCAGCCTTTGACACTCGTCATTTGGCTGGTGGGACGATATCCCCTTCCCATGACGTCGTATATAGATCATCAGCACGCGCTTTGTCTGATTCAGCGGCTTGGTGCGATGCTCCATCACTTTATGTCGATCTTACTACTGCCATGCTAAGCAAAGAAGCCATTAGTTAGAAGATGAGCTCTATACCTTACTAGCAACCCGCTCTGGCTTTGTCCGCTATCCTTGACGGTTTACCCAGCGTAAGCTTAAGCTTAAAAGGCGCACGCACGGCAGGCCCCAGACGCAATTCAGGAAAGCCAAGATGAAGAGCGGAACTCCTAACACATATTCTCTGAAGTCTTAACTCGACACAAATTGACAATTTGGTGCTGCCCAAAGCTGGGGTGATTGGCTCGCTAGCTTGTAAACTCGCCCCGAAGCTAGTAATTTAAATCTCCACTGAATGGAGATTGTTGCATTATATTAAGACGTAAAAAACTATATTGGGCGATGTATTAAAGAAAGAGATATGCTTTTGCGGATATTTTTGTAGAACGTTTCATCCTGAACAATTTTTACACTCTTAGTGTATACATATTTCGGTATACCCAGTGTAAGCTTAAAATACGCACGGACGACAGGATTTTCTTCAATGCGATTCTCTGAAATCGTTACTGATCCGCATCCTTTGCTCATAAATGAATGTTTTTCTACAGAAACCTTCCTCGAGATATCCTTTACAGAATGGTGAAAACCGCATCAAAATCCATCCAGTGGTTCTTGAGATTACCCGTTACATCCATGAATCGGGGACTTTGTTTATACTACGAGTATGTAGTGATTAACTCTGCCCGGGTTAATAACCCTGAAAGTTTGTGTTTGTACGTAGAATTGTGTATATCTCCATAGTGAAGCGTGTCCGACTTGGAAGTATAGTCATCATCATTTTATGCATTGAAGGGTCTTGAAGGCCTACAGCAGAACGCAAAAGAAAAGAGTACAGATTGAGAACTATAAAAGAACACAGTATACAGAAAGAAAATACAATTAAAAGATAAGGGGAAAGAAGAGCTCAGTCACATCACTGAAGATGAGAGCCCACCTCTGCCGGTCTCTAGCGTCATTTTCGACCGCCGTCCGATCCACTTGCTTAAGGATTGTCTGAATTCCATCATTCCATCGCGTCCTAGGGGGTCTCCTTGGGCGTTTTCCATCAGGTTCGGAATGAAGGACTCGGTATGGGAGAGATCCATCAGCTCGAAGGATGTTGCTAAACCACTGGAGTCTCTTGTGTCCTAATAATCGGCCAGTGGGTGGCTTTCCAAACCACTTGTACAGGTCCTCTTTCATTCTTCCATCCCATCTCCCCTCCATGGTATTGTAGATGGGTCCATAAATATTTCGAAGAACCTTCCTCTCGAAGGCAAGGATTTCTTCCTGAGTTGTTGCTGACGTTGCCCAGGTTTCACAGCCATATAATAGTACCGGACGTACTAGTGTCAGGTATAACTGAATCTTATTCCTTTGAGTATTAGTTAGTTATTGGCATGGGGTCATTTGCCCTTTTTTGCGATATTAGACGTGTCTTAAATAATTTGAATGCATAATAATGCAAAATAAATAATTTCTTGAAAACTATTAGAGCGTATTATTGGTGATTTGTTTCTGCAAGTAGAGAAATAATTGTTTGATTAGACCCGTCCAGTCAATTCTTATTTAAGACAAAACTTAACGGGTTCCGGAATACCAAAATATTTATAAATGTTCGAAATTTTCCTTTTATTACGCCGTATTAATCTACAGAAAAGGAATCTGTAGTTGACATCGAATTTAGCTTTAGGTATTAAATAATAATTTCCATAATCCTTTATCTGGAGCGTTGTGATCTATGCAAGTAAAACTTGGACTGGTTGGCGCAGCAGAAAGAAGGAAAAAGCGTATGAAATGTGGCATTACAGGTGAATGATGAAGATCTGATGGGTAGTTAGATTAACAAATGAAGAGGTATTAAAACGATTGGGAGAGGAGAGATGTTCCTGGCAACTTCTAATGAAGTATGACAGACAGTAAGAACCCAGGAACAGCAAAATTAGTTATGGAAGGAAGGCTCGAGGACAAGAACTTTAGGGGTAGACCTAGGTTAGAATATGTTAAACAGTTTGCCTCGGATGTGAGGTGTGGTAACTATGTAGAGATGAAACGCAACGATATGTCGGAATTTTCTGGAAGTCGAATCATGGTACCCATTTCAGCGTTGAAATACTCTATGCTTCTAACTATTTTCACTGTACTGAATTTAATTTTAGCAGGCATTCCAGAAATGCGCATTCACTTCTGCCTCTCACTAAATCCACTTTTACACCTTCTCTGGCTGTCCGAGATTCGGAACCGAGGGTATTCTTTACATAATATGAACTTCAATGATGTCGCTCTGCGCTGTTTCCGATTCGACTTCCGTCTCACGTAATCTGCTTATACCAGATCAATCCTACTCCGTACGCGTATTAAACGTATTATTTTGATCGCGCACAAGCGTAAATAATACTTCTTCACAATATTATATACTGTTTCACTGAAATTGTCAATTGTTATGCTCGTGGTCTAGCCCGCCTGAACTTTATTGCATAATAACAATGTTTTAAATGTCGTAACAACTTTCTATACGTATTGAAATTGCCATACTGATTCCACAGGAGTATAAGGAATAATTTCCACTATTTCAGCTGAATTCAACATGTTATACTCTAGCGCGTGGTCTGACGCAAATCACCACAGATCCACACTTTTAATGCACTCGACCAGTTGAAATGACTTTTGCACCCGATTTTCGTGCTTCCCATGCATCCATCCAATGTAAATGCTCCAAAGGAAGAAGGAAGACCTGTATGAGATATCCAACGAAATAAATGTTAATGTAAACGCTAAGATTTAATCGCACAGTAGTGCTCCATTTACAAACTCATCATGCGTAATTTAAATTGCAAATGTAACACAAGAATATGGGAATCAAAGTTAGCAGACTCATTATATTTAATAAGCTTAATAAGTCGTAAGAAGGAAAACTTAAGTTTTGCAGCACGAAGATAACAGTGAAAGGCTTAATGGAATGCCGCTGCAATTTAATTAATCTTACAATAACATCTAATATAATGTATCATGAAGAGAGATTGGCTTAGGATGGCTGCGTGGCACAGTCAATCGTCATTAGAGAGTGCTGAAGTGGGAGGGAGCCGTGTTTATATATTTACTGGCACGTTAACGATCCCCTTCTGAGCATAGTACCGACATCCTGGCGTCTCTAAAAGCTGCAGTAGTTAAATGGGGTAATAAAGTCAATAATACTATCATCATTATTATTATTATTATTATTTGTTTTATATAGTTCTTTCTTTCTGTCGTGTGGCCTTCTGAGAGGCCAAGTGCAGGTCTTTCTAGTCGACGCCCGTGACCGACCTGCGCGTCGGGATGAGAGACAGAATGGATAAGATGAGTGAAACTGGGCAAAGATGTAGAAGGAAGCGGCCGTGGCCTGACAGAAGGTAACATCCCAGCATTTGCCTGGTGTTGAAAATGGGAAACCACGGAAAACCATTTCAAGGACGGCTGACGGTGAGGCTTGAACCCACGTGTCTATCGAGTCAGCAGAGAGCTTGGCCCCAAGACCTAACGCTGCGTTTTAGCGAGCGTAGACACTGTTATCGGTGTTTTATAAAGTACATAAAACACATTGCTGGCACATTACAACATAATCACACGGGTTACAGGGAACCAAAGTATAGTTACTGAAACAATAACTTCTAAGCTGAAATGAACTTCCGGACGATTCAGGTTGTTGAGAGAACTACTGCCTTCTGCATTAGTTTGTACAGTTGAGTATCCCGATCCAGCTCTATAAGGCCTTGGAGCGAGATACTTGGGATCACGCCCGTACTTCAGACAATGATGGGCATGGTCTTTACCCGTTCTACATGCCATTGTCCTTTGATAGGGCCGATCAAGATGGTTTATTTGCGGATCTTTTTTATGTGTTTTGACTGGAGATTCTTGTTGTTAGGAATCGCAACATAATTCAAGGTAGTTTGCTTGATTTTCTTTCTGACAACCACCAGATCCGGCCTGTTGTGAGATACCGATTGATCAGTCAACATAGTTCGGTCCCAATACAACTTGTATTCCTTGTTTTCAAGAACACACTCTGGCACGGGACTTTCTTCCCTTTTAGAAACTGAAACTTATCAGCCAACCTGATGCAAGATTTTAGCAACTGCATCATGCCTTTGTTTGTGCTCTGTCGCCAGGAAATATCTACATGCAGATGTAATATGCTGTATTGTTTCTGACTATTGACAGCAGTAGTGGCACTTATCATCTGCAATTATTATTGTTATTTTTCCATGGACACCTCCTTAGAATGGATGGCAACAGACTGACAAAAAAGATACAGTCAGTCTGAGAGACTTCACTTTATATCATTTCAAATGACGCATGCTACAAATGCTACACATGTTGAAAAGGCTCAGGAGGGCTTCTCGCTTCGCTCCAAGCCCCAGGACTCTTTCAACAGACTCCATTACCCATTAACTTAGGCTTCCTGCGCGGGGAACGGAGAGCGGTAGTTGCACTCTGCTGCATGACGTCACGCACTCGCCGTCTCCATATCGCATAACGACAGACCACAGGAGTAAACTCGGACTCGGTGCATATGCACTGAACAACATGATGACGTCATACACGCCGCAACCGTAACGCAGAACGGTAGATCAAAGCATAACGCTGAAGTCGACAAGATCATTTGAAATGATAAAAGAATTTTCGAATATTACCGGAAGAGAAAGAGAGAGCTCAACTGGTTTCGAGAAGTGAGAACGGACCTAGCCAAGATAGGGAGGAATTTAAGCGACTAATTAAGGAGCACAGAGGTTTCCAAGAGACGGGGGAGGAGCCGGTGAAAAAGAAAACAACCTACACAGAAGAACAGAAGAGGGAAGTAGGAGAAAGGATGAGAAGATACTGGCAGAGAGTCATGGCAGAGAAGGCGAAACATAATGTAAAGCCTGTGAAGCGTGATCCATAAAAGGCCAAGATTAAAATGAATACAGTAAACCCTACCTAACGCGGAAGGCAATCGTTCCGGATCTATTTTTCTGTTTTCTCAGGTTTCCGTTTCACAAAGGGTTGAATTTTAATGAGACAAAATACACGACAAGAAAACACTGTACTGTGCATAGGATTACTATGAAATAATTTGATTTTCTTCCCACTTTAAACAACACAATTAATTATTTAGCCAGACGTTTGTTTCTCTCGTATTCTTCAATAACTTTAATTTTCTCCCCCAGTTTGTCTTATGTTTAGAAGTCATTGTCACTGAATTACAGTACGTAAATAAATTCAGTACACAGTAAAAAGAACACCTTTAATAGTACATTATGCAACGAGCCTATAATGGCAATAATTAAGACCCAAGTATGTTTATAAAACGAGCGTATGCGGGTTTTATAATTTCCATACGAGTGTCTTAATTACCATTATGGGCGAGTTGCATACGACTGTTTATGTTCGACGATAATTATTATAACTATTTTATGTTCGTACATAAATATTCATAAATATCTGTCGAGTTTTGGCCAGTTTAATGTACTGAATAGAGCGCATGAGACGCAGAGAATGCCTTGTATTTGACAATGGCCTCCTCGATTACCCCACTTTGACACTAGGCCACGCAGTGAAATTTAAATTAGAAGGCCGTGGAACTCAGCGCCGATGCGATGCTATCGTTATCTAATTGGTCAAACAACTGTTTCTTGAGCTCTGATTTTCATAATGTTGTGTGGTTTGAAGCCATTTTTTCAGTGTTTCCTTAGTAAACAAGAGTTTAGTGCTTTTCAGTTGGTCAACACGAATGTACCCAAAAGAGCTGGGTTATGCCCTAACCCTGAAATAAGTTAAATGAGATTAATTGTTTCATAATGAAAAATAGTGTTATAATGAGCCCAATTATAGTACAGTTTTCTGACATGAAATAGTCGGGATCGAACATAAATATTACTCAATTTCACTGCTTTCTTCTACTCTCATTTCTCAAAAGGAAACTATGTGTATTACGAGAGGGTTGGAGGAAGTAACGGTACATTCCATTCTCCCTCAGATGTAAAATGTAGCATACGTGCTGCATCCTTGAGGAAAAATTAGAGTTAATTTTTTACTAGAACTTTGGTGCAAGTACAGTCACGCTCTAACTTTAGTACATAGTTTTGTATTATGGATAAGGTAGTCCATCTTAGTCAGGTTATTTTCGCCTACAGTTCCGGAATTTCTTTCCGTTACCACTTCGCACTAGGTTTCTTAGGCAATCTTCCTTGGAATCCCTTCATACTTAATACCCTTTTTCTAAATATATCTCTGTTCACCGTTTCTTCTTCACTTATATTATGTCTTTCTAAATCATTCTTTACTCCTTGAATCCAGCTAGTTGTTGCCCTTTTCTCCCAAAGGTACTTGAATATCCTTTTTGTTAATCTGGAGTCATCCATTCTGTAAATATGTCCAAAAAATTGCAATCTCCTTTTTCTTATCGTTTCTGTTATATTTCCTATGTTCCTGTATATTTCATCATTAGATCTTAATTTCCATACTTCTGCTGTTTTCACTGGGCCTAAAATTTTCCTCATGATTCTCCTTTCTAGTACAAGTTTATCTAATCTATAGTTTAGTACCAGACATTCACTTGCGTATAGGCATTCAGGTTTCACCACTGTAGTGCAGTGCCTTATATTAAGATTTTTAGATAAGCACTTTTTGTTATAAAAATTCTTAGTGATACCATATGCTCTTTCCATCTTGTGTACCCTTTCTTCTACCGAAGATTTTTCTAAACCATTTTCTTGAATTATTTCTCCCAGATATTTGAATTTCTTTACTTTTTCCTCTGGGCCAATATCTGTTGCCAAATATTTTGAAGCGTTCTTGATGTTTGTAATAAATTTAGTTTTTTACGGAGATTCTCAAAACTGTTTTGTTGGCAATTTCTTCCAAGAGATTGATTTGTGTTGTTGCACTTGTTAGGTTTTCTGACAATATAGCAAAATCGTCTGCAAATGCTAGGCAATTTATTTCAATGTCTTTGTTTCTTCTCCGCAAAGTTACTGGTATTTCAGAGTCATTCAATGTATAAACCTTGATACAGCTGCAGTTTCACTTCTAAGGATCCTCTCCAAGGGATTTTTCAAGCATTTTGGCATTCCTACATACGCAGAAGTTAACAGGGATGTTATATCTATAACTTTATTTAATATTTTATGTGTAGGCAATGAGTACAGCATCCGGCCGTAAAAATCATCGCAACAAAGACTTCCATCGCATCTCATCCCCGACCCCGTTGGAAAACGGGAATAATAAGGGGTAGACATACATACAGGCTATGAGTACCAATACAAACTTTTCTTGTTTCAGGTACGTACTTCTGTGTATGGAGTAGTGCAGTACGCCTCATTGGGCAAAGTGAGCTCTGAATTATTGTACTTCCTAATTTTCCTCCTGAATGGCTGAAGGCCCTTGTCACAACCATGATGTACAAAGATATTCTACATGATGTATATATTACCTTCTTCTTGGCCTACCGGTTCCGCATCCTGGTTATAGCCTTGGCAGTCTCAATAATGCTCCTCCATGTGTCACCTTTCAGTGCCTCAACTTTCTAGGCTCTAGCTCCCATCCTTCTCAACTTCGTCAATCCATCTCAGTGCAGGTATTTCCATTCTTATGGTGACCACTGATTATCTTCCTTTCTATATGTACAGTATATATGCTCTAGCCATCTAACTCTCGTAACTTGAATTTCCTTATTAATATCAGGTTCCTTAATCAGTAGGAACAAATCCTGGTTGTGTCATATTCTAAGGCAGCTACCGTCGTTATTGACTGGCCCAAATATTTTTAGCCTACCTTTCTCACTCTGCAAAAAAAATGAGGGAAAATCAGACTTATGATATCGATCCGGTCAAATTTTCAGAAAAGTAGGCTCTTTAGTTCGTCACGGAACTACTTGTTCTAAGTAACTTTGTTTCGAATATAACCAGTTTATTCCTGTGGATCTCTCCTAGTCTCCACGTTCAAGAACCGTATAATAATACTGGCCGTACTAAGGTCTTATACAAACTGTAACAATAAAGTTCGGTGAATAGGCCTATACTATCAACATAAATGAACAATGCACGACAGTGACCCTACTGTCCTTCTAAATAGTCCCCTCCCGTAACTATGCAATGCTGAGGTCGGCGATACATGTCCTGGAAACTTTGCAAGAAGGCGTCCTTTGGGATGGTGTTCAAAAGGCTCTTCAGGTTGCGTTCGGTGAATCAAGTCAGAACCGTCGACCTGGCAACATATAACGCAACGTGTAAGACCTGTTTTACACAGTTCGTGTTTAGAAGGATGAATTTATGCAACCTACCATGCACACCTGTTCGGCGGGTTGCAGTGAGAAGGATGAATTAATGCGAGATACCATGCACATCTGTTTGGCGGGTGGCATTGAGAGGGTGAATCTTCTTATGAATGGAATGGCCTATCAGAAAACCATCGTCACTGTCGACGAGACCTGGTGTCTGAGGTACGACCCCGAAGTCAAGCGTCAAAGTATCGAGTGGTGGGGTCAGGGTCCAGGGTCACCGAAAAGCCCTGAAGGGCCAGAGGTTTTCGAACATTTCGGACATCTACGTAATGTGACGACCCAACTCATGGCTATCCCGAAAGACTTTCCAGGACTTGTACAGACATTCTCAGAAGTGCATAACCATCCACGGGGATTACTTCGAAGGACAGTAACTGCTGGTAAGCCAACAATTCATTCATAATATAGACCCATTCACCGAACTTTTCGGTCAAGGGACGAGCCTTTTGAACTCCATCCCAAAGGACGCCTTCTTGCGAAGTTTCCAGGACATATATCGCCGATCTCAGCAATGCATAGTTACGGGAGGAGATTATTTCGAAGGACAATAGGGTCACTGTCGTGCATTGTTCATCTTTGTTGATAGTATAGAACTATTCACCGACGATATTGTCACAGGTTTTATATGTTACATTCTGCAATGCCCCTGATCTCAATTTGCTGTCCATAGTAGAACGGATATGCTATTAATAGCCCTTGATTACTTTCTACGCTTACACTGTTGAATTCTGTTCCTTACAAAACTAAAAGTAAAACCATTTATCAACACAGTACAGAACTACAGATCAGCTTGGAAGGACCATGAACTACGTATGAAGACCGCCCGGATAACCAGACGAATCCTCAAATACCAACCTACAGTATCTGGCCAGATTATTGTAATCATTCCTAGATTTCTTGTATTTGTGTGTTATTAGCTTTGTTTCCTATATATAAAAGATTTTACTTAAAAGAAGATGATTAACTCTCTTCCACGTTTGTTGGTATTTTTGTTGAGCGTTTGGAGTTACTAAGTTGGTTTTAGTGAGCGACTATATAGGGGCCTAAGAGTTTCGGTAAGTCTTTAGCTTTTGTAGGTTTTTGGTTACAGCTGTGTTGTAGATAAGAGTTAATTTGTGGTTGCTCTTTAATAAATATCCTTTATACTGCTCTCAATTATTTGTGCATTTGACATAATCTTCATTATGATGGGAAAATTAACAATTCATTCGCCCTGGAAAACAAGAGCTTCTGGTGTCTTGCAACTAGCAACTTACGATCCTTTACATATACAGTATAAATATGCCTACAAATAGGCAACTAAAGTGTCGATTTTCTGTGGGATGGATCAAGAAAATAATAAGAAATGGCCCGATTTAGAATATCCGAGGATAGAGAAAAGCAGAACAAGAAGAAAAATCACCACCACACCACCACAATCGTGTACCGGTACTTGATTATTATAATCTGACCAGATACTATAGAGGTAATAATAATAATAATAATAATAATGTTATTGGTTTTACGTCACTTTTAACTACTCTGGCTTTTAGAGACGCCGGGGAGCCGGAATTTTTCCCCGAAGGGGATCTTTAACGTGCCAGTAAATCTACTGACACGGCTCCCTCGCATTTGCGCACCCTCAAATGCCAGATGACTGCGCCAGGATACGAGCCTGCAACCTTGGGACCAGCAAGCGAGAACGTTACAGCTGAGCCACGCAGCCAGCCGTACTGTAGAGGCAAAAGAGGCTTAGGTCGATTTACGAAGAGATGGATCAAGACCGTAACAGGCCACCTGGCCTAACACTTTATAGTAAGAAGAAGAAGAAGACAATGATGTATGTTTGTCGGAGAAGTAGCATCAAGGAGGAAATCCTATAAACTGGCATCCACCATGTTAATAAGAAATACTCTGAATACTTTGTACACAATCCATACAAATTTGACAATAAAATGACTCTATTCTTAAAGTTACATTATAGGACATTTAATATAAGAGGGTGAACGGGATATGACTATAAAGTCGGGAAAACGTGATTCCCGAGGTCAGGAAACATGATAATCGTGTAGAAGTGTATGTTGATAAATCATTTACGGGTTGCGACATAGTTGTTTTTAAGTAACGTGTACTCGAGTGTGTGCAGATTATTCTTAAGAACCTGTGTTATTGTGATGTCTGAATTAGTGTGTGTGTATTCGTAATAACGACTAGGCAGCCATGGCCTAAAGTTAGGAACCATTATGGCATTTGTCAGGAGTAGAAATGGGAAACCACGGAAAACCATATGTAGGATGGCTGAAGTAGAAATCAAACCAACCTCTTCTCTGTTCTGCCTCATGAGGCTGCGTTAACCCCGTGTCAACCCTCAAAATGAATTATAAGATAAGTTCAAAAATTAACGAGCCGGAGGCTGGAATGCGCAAACCAGTGACGACATCAGCTAATAGTGGCGTGTGTAGCGAGCTGTGGTTCCGACCAGAGCGTAGAAGGTCACAGCCCGTCGCAATACGGCACGCGTGCACGTCACGTGACGATACAAAGCAAGCAGCAGCATGCGTCAATCGTCCAACGCCGCCAGTCGCATTGCAAACAGTGACATGGAGGCGTCAACCGAAGAGCAAAGAGGTGTTGTTCGGTTTCTGACAGCGGAAGGAATAGGGGGAACGGACATTTATCACCGAATGTCACAAGTGTACGGTGAACACTGCATGTCCCTTGCAAGGGTCAAGGCGTCGCACAAGCGCTTCAGAGAAGGAAGTGTGTCGTTAGCCGATGATGCCCAGCTGACAACGTCCAGCTGGTTGATTCTCTCATTACCCAGGGCCGCCGAGTGACAGTGAACGCCATAGCCGCCGTGGTCGCTCCACGACAATGCACGACATCATACGGCCAACACAGTCGCGGCACTCCTGCAGAAATTCAAATGGGAGGTTCTCGGCCACCCTCCATACAGTCCCGACCTCTCTCCCTGTGATCACGCCTTGTTTGGTCCCCTGAAAAGGGCTCTGAGGGACCAACGATTCACCTCGGACGCCAACGTCCAGCTGTACGTGCGGAACTGTTTCACACTACAGCCCAGGGAATTTTATGAGACAGCCATTCAGCGCCTCGTGTTACAGTGGAACAAGTGCCTCAACAGCCAGGGCCAATACTTCTAACATACAGGTACTGGTTTCTGTAATCTTACCTCCGGCTCGTTACTTTTGAACGCACCATATATTTTATTTGTCACGAAGGAATTTTACTCGGATCTCGCAAATGACAGCCAAGACTGCTAGCCTTGGTGACAAAACGTGTATTAAAAGGTGCGTGCTTCAGCGGAAAACAAAATGGTTTAGATGCGTTATTTACGCAGGCTAATCCTACTCTCTACTAAGTACAAGTTTTCGGGCTTGTAGGCCGTGGTCCAGACAGGATATCTCCTGACCTAGGAAAGGATCGGAACCATTGGAAATGCCGGACGCAGTTTCCGGTGAAACGTCGGGGGATATCCTGTCTGGACCACGGCCTACAAGCCCGAAAAACTTGAACTTAATTATGTACGCCGGCCGTCAAAGCCTAAGCTGTTACTACTCTCTACTATTTTGCGTTTCCACTATTCTGGTAGCATAGCAAAATAAAGAAAAATATACGAGCATAACAGTAGTCGCATATGATGTGTAACATCTGACATGTTATCCTACTCGTATACTACACAGCTTGGACATTCTTAGAATGATAATTTACGCTTCGTTTTCATACTGGTATTATGATGAATGTATAGATTGAACTGGAGATATGCTAGTAAGACTTGTTTGAACAAACATCACATATTATACTGTAAATTAAGAGGAGGAATGAACCCATAGTCTCTAGTCCATCTATATACTAAGTTACTAGACATAATGTTCAATATAATCAAATTTCCCAACTCCTGCTTGGTGCAAAATAGTATAATAGAAATTGGATAAATCGTAATTTCATGCAGATTCTGATAAAATGACGCTTAATTTTTTGATAAATATCGTTTAAATCGATAATCCGGTAGTAAAAATAAATTGCTGCGACTGGGGTTTGAACCTGAGACCTCACGATTCGCGGACCAACACGCTATCCTCGCAGCCATTATCACACAGACATTTAGAGTACAAGACGGGTACTTATTTTCACGTACCGCCATGAAAGGCTACCGCAGTTGCCGTATAAACTCATCGATATATATTATATTCATAACTGCATTACCGCAATTTGGGTTAATATCTGAATAGCCATTGTGCAGAAACATAATACCGGCATTGCCGACTAGCTACAATGTTTCATATTAAAGCATATCACCATTTAAATACTGATACGAAGACATTCACCATGTGATTTGTGTTTCTATCAGTTCATACCAGAGTTCACATAACTTTGCATTGAAAAACACGTTACTCGGGGAGTGGATTACCATCACTTTTATCCAGAGATTGAAAAACAAATCCTTAATAAATTATATTTGTTTTCAGCAAATATGATATAATGAATATTTTCACACCAAAGAACGACAACTTGAAGATGATTTATTGTAGGAATAGATGTAATGGGGCCTCCAAATAATGGAGTAAACCGTATGCGATAGTACGTCGTGGTACCAATTTCACCCACCGCGCTTGTTGTTTCCTGTTACGCTTTTCCGTCAATCCCACTCCCGGCACTAAAAACCATACGCTAAATAAATAAATCCAGCAACCGAGCGGAAAGATGTTACACATCAAAAATTGAAAAAGTATCCACTCAACAATTAAATGAAGATTCTGTTAAAATGACGCATAATGTTATGATAGATAACGTTCAAATCGATAATCCGGTAGCAAAAATAATTGCCCAGACTGGGGTTCGAACCTGAGACCTCATGAATCGCAGACCAAGATGTTATCCACGCAGCCATTACAATCACAGAAATTTAGAGTACAAGACAGTTACTCATTTTACGTGCCGGTAATAATATGGAAGTATGTTTTTATGCTCCATTAATATTTTGTTGTTGTTTTTTTTCGATAATGTCCCTGCGTGGAATTGAGTTTTACATTAGTTATGAATACACCTACTTGACAGTCAAGGGAATTCCTATAGTGGTCCGTGAAAGGCTAGCTTAATTCCCGTATAAAAACATCGATATAATATTACATTGCTCACTGCATTACCGCAATGCGGGTTAATATCTGAATAGCTATTGTGCAGGAACATAATACCGGCTTTGCCGACTAGTTACAATGTTTCATATTAAAGCATATCATCATTTAAATACTGATACGAAGAATTTTAACATATGGTTGTGTTTCAATCTGTTGACACCAGAGTTCGCATGAGCGTTTACTGTTCAGTATGAAAGTGTTGAGCAAAGTTACTCGGGGAGTGGATGCCCCACACTTTTATCCACAGATTGAAAAACAGACTGTTAATAAATCCTAATTGTTTTCAGCTAATATGATATAATGAATATTTTTACACCAAGGAACGACAACTTGAAGATGATTTATTGTAGAAATATCTGTAATGGCGCCTCCAAACCTTGAAGTAATCCGTATGTGATATACATTCCACATGGTAGCAGCCAGGAGGGATGCGATCCACCTGGCAGTGCGTCTACACACTTCCGTCCGATCCACTTCCGTCCCATTTTTCAAAATCACTACCACAAAAATATCCAGCAACCGAGTGGAAAGATGTTACACATCAAAAATATTTAGGCAGCTTCTGTAGCGTGTTTGGTAGCCTGCTGAGATTCTATGCCCAAGATCACTAGTTCAAACCCGGCCGAAGCCTTCGGATTTTTTAAAGACCGTTAAAAGTCCATCAGTATGCCTTCCTTCGGAGGGGAAGTAAAGCCGGCGGGATATGTCGTAGACTTGTGGCATTTAAAAGAACCTTCCACTAACTACAATTGTGTGAAGCTAAATTTGTAGGTTAGATTTGATTAGGGCTAACGCTCTATTAAATCACAACGTTCGTTGCCGGGTGCAGGCTGCGGTGGCATCTAGTAGCCAAGTTCGCAGCTAAGTGTCGTTAACGGTAGCATTTTGTAGGAACTACTTGAAATTGATCGTCTGCAGTGCTGAAATGAATTACAGGTAACACACACTAATACAGCCATCACAATTAACACCGGTTATCAGACGGATTCTACACACACCCAAAGTACACAGGGTTACATGACCGCGTTGTCGCAGCCACTAAACTGAGGAACCAACCAACCAAAGAATATATGTCGGGACCGGTGAGTGGTTCTCCCCAAAACCCTTGTTACTGAAATCACCTTGAAGAAGGCCGTTCTCTGTAACCAGTCTGGTAACAATTTTACAAGTGCTAATTATGCATGAGAGGAAGGGACAGAAATTTGGATGGACAGGTTCCCTTCCTCTCACTGCGAAGGGCCTTCACTAATGGCCGTGTTCGTGACCTTGACATGGACAACTGTTGGCAACACGTCGGTTGCGTTTTCTCTTGTTTAGGGTTCTGAGATTTGACGATGTTTATACAAAAAAAAGTGTTCTATCACGACTCATCTTATTATGATTATCAAAACACGAGGTAACTGCTGACTCAAGTGGCTTCGGTTACGTAGTTGGTAGCAAGCTGGGCTTCTATGTCCAGGATCGCGGATTCAAACCCGGCCGATGTCGTTGGATTTTTGAAGAGCGTTGAAAATCCCTCAGTATGCCTTCCTTCGAAGGGGAAGTAAAGTCGGCGGTCCCATGTATTGATTTATGGCATGTTAAACAACCTTCCACTAATTACACCTGTGTGAAGCTAAATTAGGTTAAAAATGTAAACTACGTTCAGGTTCCTACGTTCGTCACCTGGAGCCGACTGCGGTGGGTCTAGTAGCCAAGTTCTGAACTAGTAGTTGTTGACGGTGATGTTCGGCGGCAAAAGTATGAACTACTTGAAAAATTCAAAGTCTGCAGTCCTTACTTGAATGAAAAAAAAGAAACACACACTAATACAGACATCAAAATTAACACCGTTTATAAGACAGATTCTATACACACCCAAAGTACACGGGGCTACATGGCTGCGTTGTCGCAGCCTCTAACCTGAGGAACTAACCAATATCAAAATTCTTTATTATAGCAAATTCGTGTGTACTTTCGTACGAGATATGTATTCCCTTAAACATTCTATAAAGATAACGTAGGCTATAGATGATCATCGCTCCATGGGTATCATTCAGCAGACGGAATAGGGAGGAAAGTTCAGTACGTGAGAATGGAAGGTCTGGGCAAAGTGAACTACAAGATAATGATGTGTGGTATATCCGCGTCCCCTTCTATCTTGCGCTACTATTCAAATATTTTAGGGTACTGCGCCCGAATTCCTCTAGAGCACAGTCCCAAATCCGCAGAGATGGTAAAAGGATCGTGAGAATATCAACACCCGGCTAAGAGTTGAACTACCCTCACCGGACTGATGACTAGGGAACCCTAGGAACACATGTATATATCTCTAACTATACTACTAACTAGTTGCATACAGTACAGAAAAATAAACAAATAGTAGTAGAGCACTAACGAGCAACTCGGCTCTCGGGCATTAAGATAAGTTGTCGATCATCAGCCTGCATCTAGCTAGCGGTATCGTTCTAGTGTAATTAAACGTTGAACCAAAGAAACAGTTCTAAAAAACTCAGCAAGAATAAAAATAAACTTGTCATTTATTGACAATAAAGAATATAACATGACAAAAATTATGTTCCCTTCACCAATAATAAGATAAAATATTTATCTGTGCCTCACTTAGGCCTGATGCGCTTAATAAGTGTCTTTCTTGCATCTCTACACTAATACAACATGTATCTCTTGCTTGATAATATTTACATAAACACATAGTTTAATTAATGACAGTAGTGTCTGTCCTACTTGTTTACTGAAGTTATGCTTTAACGCTCATCGTAACAAACATACTCCCTACATAATACAGTCGTTAAAGTCTTCAAATTTCGATCTTAAGTTCTTAAATATAACAAAAGCAATAATTAATACTAGTATAATAACGTATTTACATTTTATACATGATCGCGTCCCGCACGATATTAAAAACAACTGTTTCTAATTCATTAGAGTTCATTCCACCACTATCCTCCAGTCTCATCATCCTTCTTTACGTGAATCACCATCTTTTTCCGTATCTCACACAATAAACTAGTCAAAATAGGTGTTTGTGTGTCAATTCCATGTGAATCATCAATACAAACAGTGAAGTTAATATTTCATCACTAAAGTGTACAACTCTGGTATTTCAATAATTAATAATAAAAGAAACTAACAATGCACGACTGTTCAGATAAGGTCTTCAACCAAAAATCGAGTGTGTGTGGCATTGACCCTCACTCCCACACTCCCTTCTTCTCCAAATACAAATTATGACTTCTCTTAATCACCACAAATTTTTACAAAACCTTTCTTCATAAACTCACGCTGCATATTATCGCCTCCTTAGTTACGCCTTCATCAATATAAATGCATTTAATCAACCTTTCTTCTCTTAGCACGTTCACAAAACTTCTACCGTTCCATATCAACTACTTTCATCAAAGTATGATATTTAGTATTCCTACTAGAAATTACAACTGTAATAACGTTCATGAATACGTCTCACTTCCTCCTACAAACTCCTCTATCGATTATACATCTCGTGCTATGTTCAAATACTTTCCACATACTTCCTCCTTCACTTCACATATTTCCTTGTTACAATTTATCGCTTAATTCTGAATTTCAAGCCTACTTGTGTCTGTTATAAAAGTAACAAAAACCTTCCCTCAAGTTTATGTTCACAATAAATGTTTATATCTTTCCTTCCATCTTACAGTATCGTTTTATGATAAATATACATCCATAACATTTTATAATAACGTTTCTCGTTCAGTTATGCCTTCAACTATCGCATATTGTTCCTTTCCATACCTCAAATTCTGGGTTTTACAATGTCATTACATTTCTTGCATACAAGAGTTACTTCAATGCCAATATAGAATACTCCTGTCAACTATTTCGTTTTATACATATTATTTCGTTCCTGAAATGAATAAACTCTTTACTTATAGGATTCTCTGTCCTCCCTTTCTTCACTTCAAGTAGTAAACTATTTACTTTCGTCAAACACATGACTATATTCTCTCTCTGATACATCATTTATTTATTTCTCACAAAGTTGTGCTTCATTTCTCTTGTTTCAATACATATATCTTATCGTTCTTCAATATTTCCACAAATATACAAAATTCTCTAATATGTCATCAAATCTACGAAGTTCTCCAATGTTACAACAAATCTACGGAATATACGTTCGCAATCGCAACGAAATCATTCGTAAGTAAAATTTTAACGCTCTAAAATGACAATGAAAAATACTAACGATGTCTAATATTATCGATCAAAACTTCAAAATACGCCTAACTGACCTATGAAAATAACTATCGCACTTACTAAAATTTACTAAAACTTCCAAGACAATACAATAACATAGGTTATAAATGCAAATATGTTGGTCAATATTCTGGAATAACGTGAACAAAGTCTAACTACAGATATGAAAAATGCACTCTTCTACCTTCTTTCTGAGATCGTTGGTGACAGACCTGATGACTCCAGTGTCCTCGTAACCTCACTGTGTGGTCTCTGGAATGCAGCGTGCTGCTCCAAACTGGCTGCATTATGACACCTCGGCCTTGAGTGGACTGCAGTAAAGTTGAACGACCTGGTGTGCTGTCTCGAAACAGGTTACCAGCTGGCTTCCCGCTTGTCGACCCACTTCTCTCGTGCAGGATGATGACACGATCTCGCCTATGCTCTGCTTGTCTCGCGTCCACCAGTCCTGGGTTCCTCGCCGTCTCCATCACGCATCCGCTCGTCTTCTTCTTCTTCTCAGATCTAGATGTTATACGAAGTCGTTAGTTTGCATAGTTCTTTCCATCATGAAAAATCACCTCCATGTCGTGAATTTCTCTTGTAGTAGCTTGCATCGTTATGTTAGCGAAAACTGCGGTGGTCTGCAGCTTGCTATTCATACTGCTATGTCATCCTGGTCATCTCTGGATCTCACCGGTTCTCAATGGTGAATTTAAAACATCATTCTCACCGCGTAATTGTTTGTAGCAGTAGTTCTTCCCCTCCGACCTAATTTCTTGCTCATTCTTGTCTAGATTGTTGAATTACCAATGGTTTAAGTCTCCCTTCTTTAGACTTTCCTTCTACGTAGTTACGTGTTCGATGTTCAGTCTGTAACTTGCAGTGTTTTATCTCGTCGTAGATTTCTTCTTTTAAGTACGATGAATAACTTTTCTCAATACTGTTGATTTGTAATACTAATTGTTCGTTTCCATTACCACTTGCTTCATCTTGAAGTCTCCAGTTCACAAAACCTTTGTCTAATACTTTTTGAAGAGTCGATACAATTTACGTCTTGTCTTCTCGACGGTCCATGTAGAAAGAGCCTCGTCTGCTAGCGTCTCCAAGCCTCCTCGGTTAGATTTCCCTCGCAAATGTGATCAACTAGCCTCCAACCGCTATGCATATTAACAAATTCATACATAACTTCTCTCTCAGTCTTTTAATTTAAAATCTGTTTGGCCAATTAAATTTCTTTTTCTTTGCTAGTGAATTCAATATGTAACACTCTTATAAAATATTAAAATAATGATTTTAATATTTGTTCCTTCCTCAATGTTCAAACTATTTTCTTATTGGTTCTCGCCTAAAAGTGGCGCGCTTCAGACACGTGTTCGCTTCTCCCACTCTTGATACTGGCGTGCGTCTGACCTCTGGTCCTCCTTCGCACTCCCCTCGGATCAAAAACTGGTTTCTCACCACGAACCTTGCTAAAAGTGTCGACTTCCAGGACAGTATCTCTTTCATTCACTCATGGTTAAAATTTTACCAAATCATAAAATCTCCATTATTACATGAAATAAAAATATTTCTTCAGCCGAAAATTTTCCCAAATGCTTGTATTAACGTTCTCTTCCATCTGGACTGCTAATTTAGTTGAAAATTCCAAATTTAAAATATGCCATTTTTCTGAGGTGGTCCTTGGTTCATACCTCATCCTGTCTTCTCCCCTCTCCTAGACATGATTTCGAGCGCAGTACCTTTATAGTATCTCTCTAAATCTCACGTTTCTCGAGGTATAATGAACAACCTATAAGCATCCACTCTTCTGGTATTTTATTTGGAGGCTTTAGATATCGAGGTCATTATCCCCATGCACTTGAGCTCAATGTAATCTCTCTTACAATGTTTGTTCTTGAACGTTCCTTTTTTGAATAACTTAAGATTGGGATTAGGGTGGAAGTTTGGTACTATGCCGCTATCTTCCTAAAGTAGAAATGAAAAACAATTAAAAACCACTTTTATGATGTCCCTAGAGAAGGATTGCAAATCAATTTTTTCTCAGTTGTCTCACGTTGCTGTTTGAACTCCATTTCGATCCTAATATACGCATTATTTCCTCCGAAGCTGAACCAAGTGCAAAACCTTGACTGTGAAAAAATCTGCAGTTGTAGGGGTAATTCATAACTAATCATAGATTTACTGAATGTTTTTCCAACTCGTTGTGAAGTGACTAGTATTCTTGTCTGTAATCATGGAGGTCCTGGTTCGATTCCAGGCTCTTCCAAGCAACTGGGTTCACTCAGCCTCAAGAGGCAGAGCTAAGATTACGTAGGTTCGATTCCTACATCGACCATTCTAATAGTGGTCTTGGTTTCCTATTCGCACCTCTACAATTGCATTGTGCTTTTCTACTGCTGAATTTGCTTCCCCAGTCTGGTACGGGTCATCTCATGTCAGACAGGTAGACACAGCTCTGAACCAAACCTGCAGGTCTATAACAGGTTGCTTAAAGCCTATCCCAACAGATAAGCTCTACTACCTAGCTGGAATAGCACCACCTTGAGCATGCAGAGAGGTGGCTGCCAACAGAGAGGGGCTGAGAATTAAAGATGATGATGATGATGATGATGATGATAATTGTTGTTTTAAGGGGCCTAACATCGAGGTTATCAACCCCTGGGAAATAAAGAGAACAACGCCCACCCGCTGCATGTATATAATCCCCCTCAGCAACGGCTGAGGTCCCGCAAGAGCTTCCTGAGGTCATCTGAGATACTTACTGTCTCACCGGAAAAGGCAAAGCTGGATTTATGGAAGAAATCGACCCCTCACCCCTGCGGTTGGATGCCAGTAGCTGAAGAACTACCGCCCGGACACAATGAAAGCTGCTTGGTGTGGAACTCCCTAAACAGGTTACTATCAGGACTTGGAAGATCCCGAGACAATCTGAGGAGATGGGGCCTCAGTACTGTACCCAACTGTCATCATGTGAACCATGTTCAGGATTTGAGTCTACCAGGTAACTACTCTACAGGAAATACACAACATTTTCCTAAAATGAACCATTTACTGGTCTAAAATCATGGCTATACAACAAATACAAATAAAGGACAAATTATATTTAATTCCCACAAATAAAAATAGGGTTATTCTGAGAGCTTTCTTCTTAAAATAGTGCTACACTGCACTCAAATCTAATTCTAGCATCCTGTCAATGATACTTTCAGACTTCAATGGGTTTCCATAGTGTTCATCATGTGACACAATTCTAGTTAATGGGAGTATCATAACACAAAAATCACATATCACATCAAAATGATATTAATAAAACATTATTCCGTTTCTTACGGCATTTACCTTGATTAGCATGAATTCATTATTTTCTGCAATCATTAACAAATATTTGTTGTGTCGTGTGAATCATCTTCCTTCTTTCCATCCATATGAACGCTTTAAGAAAAGTGGTACTTATCCCTTCCAAAATAAACATGGATAGAATATTTTATAGTTTCACTATATAACGATTTTCTGGGTCTTGTCGGGCTTATCATCGTTACAAATGTGTCATGTTCTGGGAAAACACATACCCGTCTGCATAAATTAGCAGGAACTGGCAAATGCATTCTAAAGAAAGATGCCTACATTATTTTGGTTCAGCTTTCCTCCTCAGAGAATAACTGAGCCAAATATTATCTGATTTCTATGATCCAACAACGTATGTGAGTTGCAACACACCGTTCAATTCAATTGGCATCATCATAATACTCATATCTTAATTGCATATTGAAATACCGAGATTCCTCAGTGTCCTATTGTGACTCTAACTTACAAGGGACCGGTCGACCGACCTTCCTCCCCCTCAGCAGGCAATAAAATTCGTTCCAGCTGGCTAGTCAAGATGACTGCCGCAGAAGTGGTCCACAACCCCACCTCTCTCTCTGGTATCAAGGTCAAGTTTGTTTACAATCGCAGTACTGGAGTTACGCTAAGTGTGGCTCCTAAATAATAGAGTCGTTTAATTATTTAACACCTATCTTTATAGTGTTTTGGGCTCAACTGGCTCCTTAATTAACATTCATGGCTGGGGTGGAATTCTAGTGATAGCCTTGCCGTTCTATGGTGACTACTAGTGGCTTTAGACGCGCATCATAGTGAAAATCCACGATTTTCACCAGCAGCTGTCAATAAAATATAAGGAAATCTGCGTTCCTAAACGACGAATATGATCCTTACCTCTCAGGGTAGGTCATTGATACACATGCTCACTGCGTCTCGACGGACGTCAATAGTGGCCATAATTCATGCAAGCGTTGGATACAGACAGGCTCTGTCCAATTCGCTGCGTATAATACAGTATGCTCAAGGGCGATACTACTCGTAGATTCAGCCAACTTCTCACCTTAAGCCAAAGCTTTAAATAGCTCCTAACACAATGTATAAATTTACTGGCTTACTTAACTTTAATGGTCCTCAAACATAATCCTAAGGATTGACCTTATCAAATATTCATTCAAATTTCACTGACACTGAAAAAGCTCTCGTATTTCGCTATATTCCACGTTACATTTTCACTGTTTACCAAAATACAGTATCTTTATATTAGACATGACACTATTTGACATTATTTAGGCCAAAAATGCCTATTACTTTACTGTTGCCGACCCCAGGTTATTATTATTATTACTCATTTAACGTTACCGTTACATCCATCACTATTTTCGACCTAAATGGCCCTATACAAATCACCTTCCAAGCCATACTTTATTCAAGACGAGTGGTGAAAACTCGTTCAGTAAGTGACTATTACATCTTTATTCTCAAAGTGATAAATCGTTACATGGTGAACTATTTAGTTATAATGACATTATAAAATGGGTACTCACTTTTTTCCTTTTTGCTGGATAGTGCCAGCGCTTCAGCTTTAGCGCTACCATGACGCTTGATTTAAGCCATCATGTTATCCTTTACACAACACTTAGATTCACACATTTTCCACATGATACACATACTTTTATCAGTGGCCTCTATCACTGCTACACACTGCATATTAATCACTATACACATGAACACTTTTAAATCACTATTACACAATTTATGTACACTTATCCACTACTTCACATGTTGATCCTTAAATCGGACTTCTCCTACGCCTGATCTCAGAGATGCGATGCAATTATGACAACCGCTGGTCTACGTGAAAATCTAACAGCGTTTTACGGACGTTCGATCCTCGTTCCCTGCAATCTTGTTCAGCTCACTATCCAGATTAGGTGGCAATGATTTCCAAGCTCCCATCATTGTAGTGATCCTGATGATAATGTCATATACAATTCTGACAATACCTCCCGGTATAAGAACTGTTCAAAAACATTATAAGTTCCTTTTTCGCTGTGGCGAATTTATATTTGCGTCAGATAATAGATAAATATCTGTATTAATTTACTTTCGACGCGCTTCATGATTACTTATGAAGCTTATAACTTGCTTCTATTGTTCTTCAACGGCGGAGCGTTGATACTTTAACATTTGGCGTGCTTACTGGCAGCGTCTTAGTTACGTGTATACTGTAGAATAACTCTAGGCGAACTGGCTTGGTGTGAGCTGCTCTTCCTTATAAAGGTTTCACGTACTAAATAGTCCACTGGACATATGAGAGCGACTCCTTTCTTGAAATAATACTTCTTCAGCCGAAATGACATCTACATCTTGTTTATTTAGGTGTGGAGATTTCAAAACCATTCGCGTGCCGGCGATCGCTTCGGCCAATTAATTACAATTAATTGCCTTAGATCAGCGCGTCAGGACGCTACTGTGGTGGTTCCCCGTTGGCTGGTCACAAAGTCACTGCTCTCGAGCGTAAGCTAGGTTGTAATTCGTTCATTTGGAGATAAAAGCTTTAATTTAGGTGAAAAACCACTCCTAAATTACCTCTCCGTGAATATATTCAACTGGGTGTATATTTCAATGCATTTCAATACTCCACTTGGCTGTAATTAATTAATTCCCGTGAGCCATCATCCCTACTCTATGTTTCACCGTTGTCAAGCGCTGAATACCCGGGTCATTAATTTTGAGCTGTCTCTCCGCTCCAGACGTAAATAGTGCGCTCGGCGCCTAAGTTCTCCGCCCACTTGCTAAGGGTAATTTGTAAAACTTCAAACTGGCCTCCTCTCATTCTCGTATGCTCTGAAAATGTATATTTCCTTGCATTTGGCTACAATTCTTCCCTTTAAATTGCTATGATGTTCACCTATAGATCGTGAAATCACGCTACATTATTATATGTCAGTATACCTCTCATTGCTCTTTGGGTTCCCTGTAATTGCTCCCCCTCAGAGATCAAAGGTTCGACTCTAGGCATAACCATGTGCCTGGTCTTCTCTGATGAGACCTGAGTTCGATGCCAGACTGCCGTGACTGATTGGGCACATCTTCCCCCTGCTAAGCTCGGAAAATTCATTTCATAAGTGAATTTTTCGGGCCCTTCAGATGGCATCGACTCCATGCAGTATTTACTTTAAGCGGTCAGTGCTCTCGGCAATGGGATCTCTCGTTCCCCATTCCACTCTGTCTGCTGTCTCGTAGACTCTCGTTCTGCCTTCTCAATTGTTCATTCATCCCCTCTAGCTCCGCAGCGGCTTCCCTCAACTGGTCATAAAGTTCCTTCAGTTGACAGCTGCATTCTCCCTTCGTATCCGTTGGGTCTGCGAGCTGGTCGCTTCGCTCCGTTCCTTCCTGAGACTGCAAGCTTTTCTCAAGATTCTTTCCGTGCATACGTAATGATTCCCCGTCCACTTGGGTGTGCATTGCTTGCTCCTCTCTCGTATCATAGTCTTCTGGTGGACTATATAACTTCAAATTAGCTGCATTTACAACAACTTCTCTACCTGTTGCTTCGTCTTTGATCCAATATGCATTATTTTGCAGATCCCTTATAATCAGGTAGGGTCCGTGATAGGCATGCTGAAATTTTTTATATTTCCTGCTCTCTGGATCTGAACTGGCGGGTTTCTTCAATAAGACGTATTCCCCCACGAGTAACGGTCTGTGATAGCGTTTCCTCCTGTTTCTCCGCTGCCGTCTATCTGCTTGTTTCTTGAGATACTCGAACGTTCTCTGGATCCTCAACTCACGTCCAGGTTGTGCATCGATGGGTGTCCGAATGATATTATTCCATGGCCTCTCTGGTCTTCTATCGAGATGTAGGCTCACTGGCACCTCTCCTGTCGCTTCGTGCACGGTATTGTTGATACAATATTCAATAATCTCAAGTACGTCAATCCATTTCCAGTTCTCAGTAGAGCAATAGATCTGCATGTACTTTTGCAGTTCCCTCATAACTCTCTCAGCGGAATTCGACTCCGGGTGTCGAACTGTGGACAAAATCTGTCTTATGCTCAGATTCTCCAACTCCCTGCGAAATTCTACGCTGGTAAAACAGCTCCCATGATCAGATAAGATGTTCTCTGGCTGTCCTAATATAGGAATGATTCTTTCCTTCAGCCTCTTAAGTACCTGTTTTGTACTGGTTTTCTGAATTGGACACAGGACTACCATTTTGGAAAACACGTCTAGTGCAACTAGGATGTGTCTATTTTCTCTTCTAGCTCTAGGAAGCGGCCCAAAGTTGTCCAGTGCCAGAAGCTGACATGGCTTCTCTGGTAAGAGTGGTATAGGTTTCTGCCTCATTAAGTACGAGTTAGGCTTTACTCGTTGGCACATATCACATGTCCTGATAGTATTCCTGACCGTCTCTCTAAGTTTTGGCCAAATAAATGCTTCTTTAAGCAGGGCAACAGTCTTATCTACACCGGAGTGACCAAAATCTCGGTGTGCTAACCATACTAGCCTTCTCCGCAATGCTGGTGGTACGACTATCCTGGGTTTGGTGTGGTCTGAGTCGCTCCACTTATGTAACATCTGGTTAAACCATAGATACTCCGTTGATAGTGCTTCAGCTTCCACATACATCGGGGTTCCTCTATCCAGCTTTCCCTCGAAGTAATTAATCATCAACCGTATCCAGGGATCTTCACGTTGAAAAACGGTGATGTTCCTCAGATCATCTAAGGTCTTCTGATCTCTATCTTCTATCTCGATAGCTAGAGCTTCTTCATCAGCTGTAGGGTATCTGCTTAGCAAGTCAGGTATGATATTGTCCTTCCCCGGGCAATACTCTATTTCAACTTGAAATTGCTGTATGTACAGGGACCACCTTGTCAGTCTTTGACTCGACAAGTCAGTTTTCATCAGGAACGTTAGGGCTTTATGGTCTGTTCTCAATATAATTCTAAAGCCATAGACTAGCTTTCGCCAATACTGTAAGGCATACAGTATCGCGAGTAATTCGATCTCCGTGACCGTATAATTCCTTTCATTAGGTTTCAACCTTCTGCTTATAAATGCAATGTAAGTTTTCTCCTCTGGCCTGTCCACATTCTCCTGATATAACATTGCTCCGACACCTATAAATGATGCGTCAGTCTGGATAATAAATTTCTGCGTGTAGTCAGGATATCCCAATTTTACATAATCTAACAGCATCTGTTTAGACTTCACGAAGGCTTCCTCGCATTGCTCCGTCCAGCGCCATCTTCCTCCCTTCTTCAATAAGTCTTGGAGTGGTGCTACGGTCTCGGTATACTTTGGACAATGGTTTGAAAAGAATCCAATAACGCCTAGATATTGCCTGATATTCTTTACCTTCGTTGGTCTCGGGAAATGTTTAATGACTTCCAATTTTCCCGGATTAGGTCTGACTCCTTGTGCATCTATTATGTGACCTAGAAATTTAACTTCTCTCTGAGCAAAGTTAGACTTCTTTATATTGACCTTAAAGTTAGCCTAACTTAGGTCATATAACAACTTGCGTAGATCTCTGACATGTTCTTCGACAGTTTCAGAGGTCAGTAGTATATCATCTACGTAGCATATGGTTGTAGCTTTTACTTCTTCGGACAGGTTCCGATCTAGCGCTCGTATCAACGCTGAACCTGCTGTTTTTAATCCAAATGGAAGACGCACGTATGAATACGTGTGCTGGTCAAATAAAAATCCAGTTAATAAACTTGTTTTCTCTTCCAGAGCAAGATGGTGAAACTTGCCGTCAGGTCAAGATTTGAGAAAACAGTCCTTTGAACCTCCTGAGTACCTCCTTAATGGGCGGCACTTTATCAAATTCCGGTATGACCATGGAATTCAAATTTCGTAGGTCCAGGCATATCCTCACACTTCCGTCCTGTTTAGGTACAACTACCAGTGGGCTGACATAGGGTGTGGCTGTCTTTACAATGACGCCTGCTTCTAGCATTTCCTGTATTGCTTCTTTGACCTTTAAATAATGTTTCTCAGCTACGGGATACGGCTTCTGTTTGAATGGTGTCCAATCGCTGACTTGGAACGCATACTGGAAATTCTTGATCCGGCCAGGTCTCGAATCGAAGACTCCCTTATACTCAAATAGCAGTTCCCTTAGCATTTGCTTATATTCTGGACCAAATTTAGCTTCCTCAATCTTCTCTTCCAGGCATTCTTCAAATTTTGGTTCGAGGTCCTTTTCAATGTCTGCGGCCAGTGTTGCCAACTCTTCCTCAATGTCTTCTGTTGTCGACACTGCATCCCCAGTCATATCTCCGTATGTATGCCATACGTATTCTTCTGGTCTCGTTTCATTATGCTTTAATGAGAGTTCTAACTCTTCCTTTCCCTCACTTGCGCGAAACATCACAATGTCTTGCGAGAGATCTATAATAACTTTATACTCTCTTATGAAATCCATCCCAACAATGAGGTTATACGGCAGCTTATTCACAAGTAGGAAGCTCTGTGAGAATGTAGAGTTCCCTATCTGCAAATCTAAAAATACTTGGTATTTGCATATCATAACTTTATCTGGTATGACACCTTTTATTTTCACGCTTGAAATAGGTATTTTCAATACGTGAATTTTACTCTGGATTTCACTATATAATGCCTGGGTTATCAAACACACTGTTGACCCTGTATCAATGAGACTTCTTATCTTCATGCCCGCAATGTTTACAATAATAATGGGTAGTTCCCTTCTTACATTGACCGTCCTTTCATCTAGGTCTTCGATAAGCTCCTCAGGTTTGGCAATCCAGTTAACAACATTCACTGTATTCCATCCTGAACTTATCTCTCTTTGGTCATTTAAATTTGGTGTTTTTTTCCATTTCTCCATTCTTTGTGGAGTTCTTCTGCCTGTCTTCATGCTGTTGAAGTTCCAGACTCTTGGCACCGTCATCATTTTTATATATGTCGGGTGACCTTCTATTCCTAATCGCTTCATCCCAATGAACTCGCGATTGTCTCGGATCATCTCCGCGCTCTTCCATGTATCTTAAAGATGCGTGATAACGTTCTTCCGCCTCTTCATCGAACCCGCGACTCTGCTCTTGGGATCTCCATCCTGGGTTGTTCCCATTTCGGCCGTAATTCCTTCTGTTATCAAGCTGCTAGTCTCTGGTACCACGCTGATTCCAGTTTTTCCTTCCTCGGTTTCCACGGTTCGATCCTCCTCGATATGCTGGCCTCCAATTTTGGTTTTCGCGTCCTTCGCGTTGCCAGTCGGATTTTTCTGTTTCGGTGCTTGTAGATTTGCTTTTTGTCTGCACCTTAGTTGGCTCAATCGGTGTAGTCGTCATGTTAACTTGTTCCACATTTCGACTTTGTCTTGTGTGCTGCACTGTGGTTAGATCGAGTTGTCTCAGCACTTCCTCCATATCGATCGCAGTTTTGGCGTTTGCTGAGATTAGCAGACGTTGTACTTCATACGGTAGCAGCTTGGCTACCGCTATGCACAAGTCTGACTCTCTAAGTCCTTCATCAAGCTCGCGAAAACGGCACAATTGATTCACAAAGAATTCTCCGTACTAAGTCGGATTACTAGTACTGTAACGCCTGGAATACAAGTCCAATCTGAGGTTCTGTTGTACGCTCGCGTTCCAGTATCTGCTTAAAAATGCTTGGCGAAATTCGTCAACGGTATCGAACGTGTACCGAAAACTCCTAAACCATAGGGCACACTCCCCTTCGGTTAGTTTTTCAATCGCTCTCAACCTGCGCTCTGGCGGTACTTTCGCATCATTCAAGTACTCGGAAACTTCTTTAAGCCAGTACTTGGGTGTCATGTTAGAATTACTCCCAGGGTATTTCTTTGGTTTCTCATCACTAGCCCTTATAACTGTGACTATTTGATTTTGTACAGCATTTTCATGCGGTGTTGACATGGCAATTGGCATACCAGGTGTGGTATACGGACTGTCACTTGGCATGGCTGCATTCTTTGGAGTGGGCTGTATTTCTATCTCTGCCCATTTATTTCTCCTATTCTCGTCTATACTTCCTTCGCTAGACCTAGGATTCCGCAACATGGATTCCTCCTGCGCGATCATTTTAGTCTCGATTTGGCTGTGCCTATTTTCTGCCCTTTCCAAACGAGCTAATACCTCTCGTTCTATTTTCTCTAGGCGATCTCGGTTTCTTTCTGCCATAGAAAATACCTTTTCCTTATCATCCTTAAGGTTTTCCTTCGGGTGGATAATTTCCCCTGCTAGACTTTCTCTTACTTCGGCAAGAGTCTTATCGCTGGCTTCAGTCTTTAAGCCTTCTCGAAGTTCTAATTCTTCTCGTAAGCCTGTAACTTCCTTTTGAATGTGACCTTGTATATGAGAGATTTCAGTCCTTATTTTCGTGATTTCTTCCTGGTCCTCATCCTGTCTTTTATGGATAACTGCTAAGTCGCTCTGAGTTTGTTCCAACTCTTTCTGCACTTTCCCGACTTGTCTCTTCATATTTGACATTATCTCCTTATTCTCTTGATCAGAAGTTTTTATTTCCTGTATTTCCTTGCATTGGTCAAGGATATTCTGATCCTGTTTTCTTAAGGCTTCGTCTACCGCCTTGGCGTAACCTGCCATTCGCGTATTCCATTTTACATCGCTATCCTCGAACCTTTGATCCACGGTCTGAGTGAACGTATTAAATTGCTCTAGTTGACGTTTAGTATTAGCTTCATTCTGACTTTGAATGTCTTTAAGCTCCATGGACATACTGCTTAAACTATCGTTAATTTCACGCTGTGACTCTCTGCACGCTTGCAGATTATTCTCTAATTTTAATTCTATAGACTCAAAGCGTTTATCGTTATCATCTTGCATTTCTGAGACCACGCTAACAATATTCTTAGTTACTTCACGCTGGACAGATTCTTTAACGTCGTCCATTTTCTTATTAACCTCTATTAGGTTTGATTCTAACTGCGTGTTTACATTAGCTTGACTAGCCTCTAGTCTAGTGTTTATTTCAGCTTGATTAGCCTATAATCTAGTATTTATTTCGGTTTGATTGGCATCCAATCTACCCGCTATTTCATCTTTAAATTCTCTAATTTCTTCCTTTCTCTTAGCATTAGTCTCGTCAAAATGTTCCTTTAACTCAGCAATACACCTGAGTACGTCTTCAGTTCCAGCCATCCTGTACTTCTTAATTTGAGATTCAGGTAGGCCGCAGCTGAATATGCTGGCGCGTTCTATTAGAAAGAAAAGGATTCCGATCCCGCGACCACAACAACAACATATTACAAAATGTCAAAACTAACTATGGAATGGGTATAGACCCTCGTACCCGTCTGACAACAGTGTCTGACGTCTGAATATCATCTAGAAAGACTCACAATCGCTCTAACAAAGTTTGAGGAAAAATATTATTTTTATGGTTTTCCCCATGAAAACCATGCTATTATTATGGGGTTTTCTGAATCCCATAAGCCATCCACGTACTGGGCGCCATGATAAAGAAGAGGGTATCCCATGCTTTTCCACACACATCTGGGCGACATGATAATGAATTGTTATCATACTTTGGCCGGTATGTGCAATGCAAAGATCGCTCATATTGCACTGACGCAGGCGGTTCCATAATGAATTAATACCGTCCCACATTGCTTGGGCCATGATAATTAAAGGGGTTGTGTGTAAGTTACATTTACATTTAAGCATGTCTTATGGAGGATTATCAACATTTATATTACGTGATGGCTTATTAACAAATGGGACGCGGCCTTTCCTATTATATCCTAATTTCTATGCTGTATTTGCTTCTACCATTAATATCCTGGCCGACTTTTAGCAGTACCTGTGACTCAATCCTAGTACAGAGACATCTCCTCCATGTACCCAACTGTCATCATGTGGACCATGTGTTCGTATCCCAACTAACTCACGGTCTTTCGAGGTAAGGGACGTTCCTGCCCACTATACGACCACATTCTCAGGATTTGAGTCTACCAGGTAACTACTCTACAGGAAATACACAACATTTTCCTAAAATGAACCATTTACTGGTCTAAAATCATGTCTATACAACAAATACAAATAAAGGACAAATTATATTTAATTCCCACAAATAAAAATAGGGTTATTCTGAGAGCTTTCTTCTTAAAATAGTGCTACACTGCACTCAAATCTAATTCTAGCATCCTGTCAATGATACTTTCAGACTTCAATGGGTTTCCATAGTGTTCATCATGTGACACAATTCTAGTTAATGGGAGTATCATAACACAAAAATCACATATCACATCAAAATGATATTAATAAAACATTATTCCCTTTCTTACGGCATTTACCTTGATTAGCATGAATTCATTATTTTCTGCAATCATTAACAAATATTTGTTGTGTCGTGTGAATCATCTTCCTTCTTTCCATCCATATGAACGCTTTAAGAAAAGTGGTACTTATCCCTTCCAAAATAAACATGGATAGAATATTTTATAGTTTCACCATATAACGATTTTCTGGGTCTTGTCGGGCTTATCATCGTTACAAATGTGTCATGTTCTGGGAAAACACATACCCGTCTGCATAAATTAGCAGGAACTGGCAAATGCATTCTAAAGAAAGATGCCTACATTATTTTGGTTCAGCTTTCCTCCTCAGAGAATAACTGAGCCAAATATTATCTGATTTCTATGATCCAACAACGTATGTGAGTTGCAACACACCGTTCAATTCGATTGGCATCATCATAATACTCATATCTTAATTGCATATTGAAATACCGAGATTCCTCAGTGTCCTATTGTGACTCTAACTTACAAGGGACCGGTCGACCGACCTTCCTCCCCCTCAGCAGGCAATAAAATTCGTTCCAGCTGGCTAGTCAAGATGGCTGCCGCAGAAGTGATCCACAACCCCACCTCTCTCTCTGGTGTCAAGGTCAAGTTTGTTTACAATCGCAGTACTGGAGTTACGCTAAGTGTGGCTCCTAAATAATTGAGTCATTTAATTATTTAACATCTATCTTTATAGTGTTTTGGGATCACCTGGCTCCTTAATTAACATTCATGGCTGGGGTGGAATTCTAGTGATAGCCTTGCCGTTCTATGGTGACTACTAGTGGCTTTAGACGCGCATCATAGTGAAAATCCACGATTTTCACCAGCAGCTGTCAATAAAATATGAGGAAATCTGCGTTCCTAAACGACGAATATGATCCTTACCTCTCAGGGTAGGTCATTGATACACATGCTCACTGCGTCTCGACGGACGTCAATAGTGGCCATAATTCACGCAAGCGTAGGATACAGACAGGCTCTGTCCAATTCGCTGCGTATAATACAGTATGCTCAAGGGCGATACTACTCATAGATTCAGCCAACTTCTCACCTAACGCGCAAGCTATACTAGTTGGTCCCCGCAATTATCTTACGTAAATCACTGGATTCTACGTTAATCTGCACGCTTACATGTGGCGCAAACAATACTTCACATAGATGACTCCATTATTAAGGCACCCGCGTTCTCTCTGTCATACCACTTAAGCCAAAGCTTTAAATAGCTCCTAACACAATGTATAAATTTACTGGCTTACTTAACTTTAATGGTCCTCAAACATAATCCTAAGGATTGACCATATCAAATATTCATTCAAATTTCACTGACACTGAAAAAGCTCTCGTATTTCGCTATATTCCACGTTACATTTTCACTGTTTACCAAAATACAGTATCTTTATATTAGACATGACACTATTTGAACATTATTTAGGCCAAAAATGCCTATTACTTTACTGTTGCCGACCCCAGGTTATTATTATTATTACTCATTTAACGTTACCGTTACATCCATCACTATTTTCGACCTAAATGGCCCTATACAAATCACCTTCCAAGCCATACTTTATTCAAGACGAGTGGTGAAAACTCGTTCAGTAAGTGACTATTACATCTTTATTCTCAAAGTGATAAATCGTTACATGGTGAACTATTTAGTTATAATGACATTATAAAATGGGTACTCACTTTTTTCCTTTTTGCTGGATAGTGCCAGCGCTTCAGCTTTAGCGCTACCATGACGCTTGATTTAAGCCATCATGTTATCCTTTACACAACACATAGATTCACACATTTTCCACATGATACACATACTTTTATCAGTGGCCTCTATCACTGCTACACACTGCATATTAATCACTATACACATGAACACTTTTAAATCACTATTACACAATTTATGTACACTTATCCACTACTTCACATGTTGATCCTTAAATCGGACTTCTCCTACGCCTGATCTCAGAGATGCGATGCAATTATGACAACCGCTGGTCTACGTGAAAATCTAACAGCGTTTTACGGACGTTCGATCCTCGTTCCCTGCAATCTTGTTCAGCTCACTATCCAGATTAGGTGGCAATGATTTCCAAGCTCCCATCATTGTAGTGATCCTGATGATAATGTCATATACAATTCTGTCAATACCTCCCGGTATAAGAACTGTTCAAAAACATTATAAGTTCCTTTTTCGCTGTGGCGAATTTATATTTGCGTCAGATAATAGATAAATATCTGTATTAATTTACTTTCGACGTGCTTCATGATTACTTATGAAGCTTATAACTTGCTTCTATTGTTCTTCAACGGCGGAGCGTTGATACTTTAACATTTGGCGTGCTTACTGGCAGCGTCTTAGTTACGTGTATACTGTAGAATAACTCTAGGCGAACTGGCTTGGTGTGAGCTGCTCTCCCTTATAAAGGTTTCTCGTACAAAATAGTCCACTGGACACATGAGAGCGACTCCTTTCTTGAAATAATACTTCTTCAGCCGAAATGACATCTACATCTTGTTTATTTAGGTGTGGAGGTTTCAAAACCATTCGCGTGCCGGCGATCGCTTCGGCCAATTAATTACAATTAATTGCCTTAGATCAGCGCGTCAGGACGCTACTGTGGTGGTTCCCCGTTGGCTGGTCACAAAGTCACTGCTCTCGAGCGTAAGCTAGGTTGTAATTCGTTCATTTGGAGATAAAAGCTTTAATTTAGGTGAAAAACCACTCCTAAATTACCTCTCCGTGAATATATTCACCTGGGTGTATATTTCAATGCATTTCAATACTCCACTTGGCTGTAATTAATTAATTCCCGTGAGCCATCATCCCTACTCTAAGTTTCACCGTTGTCAAGCGCTGAATACCCGGGTCATTAATTTTGAGCTGTCTCTCCGCTCCAGACGTAAATAGTGCGCTCGGCGCCTAAGTTCTCCGCCCACTTGCTAAGGGTAATTTGTAAAACTTCAAACTGGCCTCCTCTCATTCTCGTATGCTCTGAAAATGTATATTTCCTTGCATTTGGCTACAATTCTTCCCTTTAAATTGCTATGATGTTCACCTATAGATCGTGAAATCACGCTACATTATTATATGTCAGTATACCTCTCATTGCTCTTTGGGTTCCCAGTAATTGCTCCCCCTCAGAGATCAATGGTTCGACTCTAGGCATAACCATGTGCCTGGTCTTCTCTGATGAGACCTGAGTTCGATGCCAGACTGCCGTGACTGATTGGGCACAGTACATGTGACACGTCTTGCGAATGTGGATTGAACAAACCATAAAACACATGCTTCATTGCCCTCAGTGCCCTTCATCTTGTGCAGAGGAAGATCTCCTGTTAGCCACTCCGAGCGCCTTGGATGTTGCTCAGTATTGGGCACGTGCTACATAGACAATGGAACCCTTATATGTATAGCAACTAGGTAGCCACGGTGGGTGAGTGGATAGCGTGTCGGTCTACTAACCCCAAGATTGCAGGTTCGGTCCTGGCCGTGGCAAGTGATTTTTGAATGGCGGCAAAAATACGACACGCATGTCATACGATGTTGGCATGTCAAAGAACCCATTTGAATACAGTAGGGCGTGTTCATAATGGCAAAATTAATCTCGGGAGTTTCCGTCAACACAAAGTTCCTAATTTCTCTACTAGAAAGCGCTATAGTGTTCAAGGAGTTGGATGTGAGGTAACACATGGCAACTATGCTTGTTTTTGACCAGTGGGTAGAGTTCTAGAGAGTGGCTTGGCATTTTAGTTTCTATACAACAGATGCTTAGGCCTACATAGAAACTTATATATCTAACCTCCTTGACATTCATAGTGATTCAAGGAACAACGAAATTCGACATGCAAGCTACCCTCTGGGTGTCAAATTCCAAAGCTTGCACCCGGCACCCGTGGCCATACGATATTATTATTATTAATATTATTATTATTATTATTATTATTATTATTTTGTATAGCAACTGTACATTTGTATGTTTCCGACACGAGAAATAAAATCTGGTAAATATCGGGATGGTACTCAAAATGGCAGTGTGTTGTGGTCGATATTTCCTCATGCAATTGGTTAGAGACAGCCATCTATTGCAAAACAAAGGTACTGCATCATTGTAACAGAGGCAGTGGATTTGAAGGAAATATTGCAATTTTTGAGCAAACGTAGAGTGACGATGGAGGGCATCCTATCCCTGTATAACATCCCATTGTTTTACAGGCTTCTTCAGTGGCATAGTTGGTAGCATGCTGAGCTTCTATGCCCAAGATCACGGGTTCAAACCTGGCCGAAGTCGTCGGATTTTTTAAGAGCGTTAAATATCCCTCAGTATGCTTTCCTTCCGAGGAGAAGTAAAGCCGGCGATACCATGACATAGATTTATAGCATGAAATAAAACCTTCCACTAACTACACTTGTGGAAACTAAAATTTGTAGGTTAGCTTGATAATGCTATATTAGTTCCAACGTTCGCCGCCAGGTGCTGACTGCGATCGCATTTAGTAGGTGTCGTAGATGGTAGCATTTGGCAGCAAAAGTAGGAACTACTTGAAAAAGTTAATCATCTGCAGTCCTTCTACCTGAATCACAGATAACACACACTAATACAGCCATCACAATAAACACTGGTTAACAGACAAATTCTAAACACACCTAAAGTTCACGAGGCTACATGGCCACGTTCTCGCAGCCTCTAAACCAGTGATTTTCAACCCGCGGTTCGCCACGTATATTTCAGCGGCCCGCAAAACGATTTAGTTTCAATAATTAATATTTGATGGTATTTCGATAGCCACAATAGTGTTATGTTCATGTACCGATGATAAAAAGAACAAAGAGTTGAGGAGATTGCATCATTTTGTTGATTTTTAAATGTTATCATACTTCGTAGGCCGTAGTAGGGATTTTTTTTAAATTGGCGAAGCAAGTGTGGCAACCCTGTGACAAACGGAAAATTGCTATTTTGTGCTCCATTTCGTGAGAATGTGGGAGACTATCCCGGAAACATACAAATGGAAGTTATTGAGTTTCAGTGTAATAGCGATTTACAGGAGTAACTTTAAAATTTTGGACTTTTGGAGTTTTACTCATTGTATGTTGAAAAAGATCAATTTCCAGCAATCAGATCTCATGCTCCGTCGACAGCATCCCTTTTGGGCAGCACTTACATCTGTGAGCAGCTATTTTACAAAATGGAGAATGTGAAGTCAAAATTGAGGAATCGTGTTTATGACACTCATTTAGAGAACACTCTTCGAATTGCTTCATCCAACATAAATGCCAATGTTGACAGATTAGTGAAAGAGAAACAGTGTCAGATTTCTCATTGAACTAAAAACAAGATGTTCGGTAAAGAACATACAGCCTACTTCCTCCTAAATGCACGGGTATTGTTATAACTCTTTGTCCTTTTCAAGTAGTATGATTGAATGTTGGTTGTAGTAGCTTGTTGAAATACAACGTGCTATAGGGATATTAAACATGAATATGAGGTGCCCTTTGCTAGTGCTAACTCTGTACCAAATTTCGTTCAATTCGGTTTCACCGTGTTTTTTAATTGATAGGGGGAATCGATTTGCACACATACTTGGCCACCATCTGCAAACTATTGGGCTTTTTTTTTTTTTTTTTTTTTTTTTGTCGTGTAGCCTCCTGAGAGGCCGAGTGCAGGTCTTTCTAGTCGACGCCCGTGGGCGACCTGCGCGTCGGGATGAGAGATGGAATGGATGAAGAAGAATGAAACTGGGCAAGGATGGGGAAGGAAGCGGCCGTGGCCTGTCAGAAGGTACTGTCCCAGCATTTGCCTGGTGTTGAAAATGGGAAACCACGAAAACCATTTCAAGGACAGCCGACGGTGGGGCTCGAACCCACGCGTCTACCGAGTCAGCAGAGAGCTTGGCCCCTTGACCTAACGCAGCGCTTTAGCGCGCGTAGCCACTACAGTCGGTACTATTGGGCTGATGTTCTTGCAGTTTGGTCTGAATATGTTTCCCACATAAAGATATGGTGTTGCAAAATTTGGTGGAGACTAGATTATTAGGTTGGTCGTAATTACATTTTAGCTTTTAACATTTGGGTGGCCGCGATTACGTTTCCGTCAAGATAGCGGTGATATAAAACATGCCACTGAGGTGCCCTTTGCTAGTGCTCCCTCTGTACCAAATTTCGTTCCATTCGGTTTCACCGTGTTCGAATTGATAAGGGAAATCGATTTTCACACAAAGATGGCCGCCATCCGCAAAATATTAGGCTGATGACCTATTAGTTTGGTCAAAGGATGCTCCCTCCATAAAGGTATGTTGTTGCTAAATTTGCTAGAGATCGGATGATTAGGCTAATCGTAATTTGATTTAAGCTTTGAACATTTGTGTGGCCGCCATTACGTTTCCGTCAAGATGGCGGCGATATAAAACATGACACTAAGGTGCCCTTTGCTAGTGCTACCTCTGTACCAAATTTCGTTCATTCGGGTCCACCGTGTTCGAATTAATAGGGGGAATCAATTTTGACATAAAGATGGCCGACATCCGCAAACTATTAGGCTAATGGCCTATTAGATTGGTCAAAGGATGCTCCCTCCAAAAAGGTATGTTGTTGCAAAGTTCGGTAGAGATCGGATGGTTATGTTAGTCATAATTTGATTTAAGCTTTAAACATTTGTGTGGCCGCCATTACGTTTCTGTCAATATGGCGGTGATATAAATCATGACACTGAGATGCCCTTTGCTAGTGCTATCTCTGTACCAAATTTCGTTCCATTCAGTTTCACCGTGTTTGAATTAATAGGGGGAATCGATTTTGACACAAAGATGGCCGCCATCCGCAAACTATTAGGCGAATGACCTATTAGATTGGTCAAAGGATGCTCCCTCCATTAAGGTATGTAGTTGCAAAATTTGGTAGAGATCGGATGATTAGGTTAATCGTAATTTGATTTAAGCTTTTAACATTCGTGTGGCCGCCATTACGTTTCAGTCAAGATGGCGGCGATATAAAGCATGACACTGAGGTGCCCTTTGCTAGTGCTACCTCTGTACCAAATTTCGTTCAATTCGGTTTCACCGTGTTTGAATTGATAGGGGGAATCGATTTGCACACATACTTGGCCACCATCTGCAAACTATTGGGCTGTGTTCTTGCAGTTTGGTCTGAATATGTTTCCCACATACAGATATGGTGTTGCAAAATTTGGTAGAGACTAGATTATTAGGTTGGTCGTAATTAAATTTTGGCTTTTAACATATGGGTGTCTGCGATTACGTTTCCGTCAAGATAGCGGTGATATAAAACATGACACTGAGGTGCCCTTTGCTAGTGCTACCTCTGTACTAAATTTCGTTCCATTCGGTTTCACCATGTTCGAATTGATCAGGGGAATCGATTTTCACACAAAGATGGCCGCCATCCGCAAAATATTCGGCTGATGACCTATTAATTTGGTCAAAGGATGCTCCCTCCATAAAGGTATGTTGTTGCTAAATTTGCTAGAGATCGGATGATTAGGCTAATCGTAATTTGATTTAAGCTTTGAACATTTGTGTGGCCGCCATTACGTTTCCGTCAAGATGGCGGCGATATAAAACATGGTACTGAGGTGCCCTTTTCTAGTGCTACCTCTGTACCAAATTTCGTTCATTCGGTTCCACCGTGTTCGAATTAATAGGGGGATTCAATTTTGACATAAAGATGGCCGCCATCCGCAAACTATTAGGCTAATGGCCTATTAGATTGGTCAAAGGATGCTCCCTCCATAAAGGTATGTTGTTGCAAAGTTTGGTAGAGATCGGATGGTTATGTTAGTCGTAATTTGATTTAAGCTTTAAACATTTGTGTGGCCGCCATTACGTTTCTGTCAATATGGCGGCGATATAAATCATGACACTGAGATGCCGTTTGCTAGTGCTATCTCTGTACCAAATTTGGTTCCATTCGGTTTCACCGTGTTTGAATTAATAGGGGGAATCGATTTTGACACAAAGATGGCCGCCATCCGCAAACTATTAGGCGAATGACCTACTAGATTGGTCAAAGGATGCTTCCTCCATAAAGGTATGTAGTTGCAAAATTTGGTAGAGATCGGGAGGCCCCGCGCCAAGGATTTTTTAAAATTTATTTAATTAATTAATTATTCTTTTCAAACTAATCTATATTTTATTCATAATGTTGAATTTTGGGCTTATGCCGTGTTTTATTATATTGCAATTCGACGCGTTTCGAAAGAAACCATGTCTTTCATAGGATTAATAGTCGTGATCCTACTACTCGCTACTCAAATGTCACCGTCAAATTGATCAAGCAATCATCTATTCCAGCGGATGCAGCGAAGACTCTCCTTCCAGGGGATGCTATTCCTCCGAGACTCTATGGTCTTCCTAAAATACATAAGGAAGATGTTCCTCTTAGACCTATTGTTAGTACGATTGGTTCTCCTACATATGCCCTTTCCAAATACTTAGGAAGACTACTTCAGCCGCTTCTGGGTAACACGCCTTCGTACATTAAGGATTCCACACACTTCGTGGAAAAGTTAAAAGCTATAACACTTCAGCCGGGTGATATTCTAGTGAGTCTCGACGTGGTGTCTCTGTTTACGAGAGTACCTATTGATGGTGTTATGTCTCTCATTAATGGCTTTTTTCCTGAAGACATCACAAGACTTTTTTATCACTGCATGACCTCCTCCTACTTTCTATGGAATGGGAATTTTTATGAGCAGACTGATGGTGTGGCCATGGGTAGTCCTCTCTCTCCTGTTGTGGCTAATTTCTTCATGGAGAACTTTGAAGAGAAAGCTTTGTCGTCGGCTCCTTTCAAACCGAAGATCTGGTGGCGTTATGTGGATGACACGTTCGTTGTTTGGACGGAAGGTGAGGAAAATCTTAGCCATTTCCTGGATCACCTTAATCTCCAGCACCCTTCTATTTGTTTCACCATGGAAAAGGAATCTGACGGCAAAATACCTTTTTTAGATGTTCTCGTCACCAAGAAAGAGGATGGATCTTTAGGACACAGCGTTTTTCGTAAGCCAACACACACCAATAGATATCTCCACGCAAGTTCTCACCATCACCCTGCCCAGAAACATGGTATCCTTACAACTCTAACTACCAGGGCTAGGAGGATTTGTGAAGTGTCTTCTTTACAAGAAGAAATTAACACCCTGCGAACCACCTTTGAGAGCAACGGTTATAGCAAGGCTTTGATTTCTACGGTTCTGAAACCAACAAATAATAATAGGACGTCAGTTGAGAAAAGAGATGTAAGAGGAACTGCTTACCTTCCGTACATACATAACACAACGGATCGTATTGCTAAAATCCTACGTCGATACAACATACGGACTGTATTTGGAACTTCTGTTAAGATTAGGCAACTCCTGCGACCAACTAAGGACAGTTTGCCTAAATTGCAACAACCGGGTATCTACAGAGTTCCCTGTACTTGTGGCAAGGTTTACATCGGGCAGACTTCGAGAACAATATGCACTCGCATTAAGGAACATAATAGATGTATCAGGCTCATTCAACCTGATAAATCAGCTGTTGCCGATCATGCTTTAACACCTGGCCATGATGTCATGTTCCAAGGGGTGGATGTTCTTGCCCGTATAAAGCAATATCGTCCCAGAATCATCAGGGAGGCGGTTGAAATACGTAAACACCCAGATAATTTCAACCGCGACACCGGCTACAATCTCAGTGAATCCTGGCTACCTATTATCAGAACCCTGAGAAAGTAATTCACTGCTGCTTTCCGTTGTCCCTAACATGGGGCTATAATGGCGTCCATCTTTGGGCACCTTCTATATGTTCTTCGTTGCTTTCTCTTAGCAACATTGTCGTATTCCAGATTATTCCTGACGATGAAAGACATGGTTTCTTTCGAAACGCGTCGAATTGCAATATAATAAAACACGGCATAAGCCCAAAATTCAACATTATGAATAATAACACGGGCCGTGAAAGTCTAAATGACAATATTAGAAACCTCTATGGGGAGGATATTTTCCGACTGATGTCTAGATTCAGTAGGTTACGACGCAAGAAGGTGTGTCTAATCTCTTCACTCGCTTTTCTCCTAAGATGCCGGGATCATGATATTCTACCGAATTTTGTTATGTTGAAGCATTCCTTCAGAACACCTAAGGCAACGAGAATCTATCGTCGTGCAAGCAAGGCATTATTGATAGAGAGGTTACAGCATACTCGTAAGCAGTTGGATTTTATTTCGAGGGAGTTACTACAGCTACATCTACGCCTCTCAAACTTCGTAAGTGAGGAATTATGGAATATCTTTGATCGTATTTCTTCAGTGCAAGCTAACAGCGTTCTAGATCAGGTGAGGGACAGACATATTTTCAAATATGATAGGTTATGTCAGTTGCAGAAATCTCAAGCCATTAGACTTGATGCTAACAAGGTTGTCCTAAATTTGTCCAGCAAGCCCCTAAGTGATACCCAACAGGCAGTTCTCGCTAAAGGTCTCAATTTTGCTGTAGCGCCTAGAAGAATTCCTATTGAAGAACTTATTACATCCGTAGAATCCTCAGTACATCACCTCACACCTGAAGAGGCCGAGGAAGCCAGACAAGAATGTTCCCGAGTTCTCAAGACAGCTAAGCCACCTAACACCAACTTAAAACAAGGCGAAAGCCGGGCACTTAAAGATCTAAGGGACAATTCTGATATTATCGTTCTCCCCGCTGACAAGGGTAACGCGACAGTGGTATTGGATAAGGTTGATTATGATTCCAAGATCTCGTCTTTGTTATCAGATCCTGTATATAGGATTAATAGTCGTGATCCTACTACTCGCTACTCAAATGTCACCGTCAAATTGATCAAGCAATCATCTATTCCAGCGGATGCAGCGAAGACTCTCCTTCCAGGGGATGCTATTCCTCCGAGACTCTATGGTCTTCCTAAAATACATAAGGAAGATGTTCCTCTTAGACCTATTGTTAGTACGATTGGTTCTCCTACATATGCCCTTTCCAAATACTTAGGAAGACTACTTCAGCCGCTTCTGGGTAACACGCCTTCGTACATTAAGGATTCCACACACTTCGTGGAAAAGTTAAAAGCTATAACACTTCAGCCGGGTGATATTCTAGTGAGTCTCGACGTGGTGTCTCTGTTTACGAGAGTACCTATTGATGGTGTTATGTCTCTCATTAATGGCTTTTTTCCTGAAGACATCACAAGACTTTTTTATCACTGCATGACCTCCTCCTACTTTCTATGGAATGGGAATTTTTATGAGCAGACTGATGGTGTGGCCATGGGTAGTCCTCTCTCTCCTGTTGTGGCTAATTTCTTCATGGAGAACTTTGAAGAGAAAGCTTTGTCGTCGGCTCCTTTCAAACCGAAGATCTGGTGGCGTTATGTGGATGACACGTTCGTTGTTTGGACGGAAGGTGAGGAAAATCTTAGCCATTTCCTGGATCACCTTAATCTCCAGCACCCTTCTATTTGTTTCACCATGGAAAAGGAATCTGACGGCAAAATACCTTTTTTAGATGTTCTCGTCACCAAGAAAGAGGATGGATCTTTAGGACACAGCGTTTTTCGTAAGCCAACACACACCAATAGATATCTCCACGCAAGTTCTCACCATCACCCTGCCCAGAAACATGGTATCCTTACAACTCTAACTACCAGGGCTAGGAGGATTTGTGAAGTGTCTTCTTTACAAGAAGAAATTAACACCCTGCGAACCACCTTTGAGAGCAACGGTTATAGCAAGGCTTTGATTTCTACGGTTCTGAAACCAACAAATAATAATAGGACGTCAGTTGAGAAAAGAGATGTAAGAGGAACTGCTTACCTTCCGTACATACATAACACAACGGATCGTATTGCTAAAATCCTACGTCGATACAACATACGGACTGTATTTGGAACTTCTGTTAAGATTAGGCAACTCCTGCGACCAACTAAGGACAGTTTGCCTAAATTGCAACAACCGTGTATCTACAGAGTTCCCTGTACTTGTGGCAAGGTTTACATCGGGCAGACTTCGAGAACAATATGCACTCGCATTAAGGAACATAATAGATGTATCAGGCTCATTCAACCTGATAAATCAGCTGTTGCCGATCATGCTTTAACACCTGGCCATGATGTCATGTTCCAAGGGGTGGATGTTCTTGCCCGTATAAAGCAATATCGTCCCAGAATCATCAGGGAGGCGGTTGAAATACGTAAACACCCAGATAATTTCAACCGCGACACCGGCTACAATCTCAGTGAATCCTGGCTACCTATTATCAGAACCCTGAGAAAGTAATTCACTGCTGCTTTCCGTTGTCCCTAACATGGGGCTATAATGGCGTCCATCTTTGGGCACCTTCTATATGTTCTTCGTTGCTTTCTCTTAGCAACATTGTCGTATTCCAGATTATTCCTGACGATGAAAGACATGGTTTCTTTCGAAACGCGTCGAATTGCAATATAATAAAACACGGCATAAGCCCAAAATTCAACATTATGAATAATAACACGGGCCGTGAAAGTCTAAATGACAATATTAGAAACCTCTATGGGGAGGATATTTTCCGACTGATGTCTAGATTCAGTAGGTTACGACGCAAGAAGGTGTGTCTAATCTCTTCACTCGCTTTTCTCCTAAGATGCCGGGATCATGATATTCTACCGAATTTTGTTATGTTGAAGCATTCCTTCAGAACACCTAAGGCAACGAGAATCTATCGTCGTGCAAGCAAGGCATTATTGATAGAGAGGTTACAGCATACTCGTAAGCAGTTGGATTTTATTTCGAGGGAGTTACTACAGCTACATCTACGCCTCTCAAACTTCGTAAGTGAGGAATTATGGAATATCTTTGATCGTATTTCTTCAGTGCAAGCTAACAGCGTTCTAGATCAGGTGAGGGACAGACATATTTTCAAATATGATAGGTTATGTCAGTTGCAGAAATCTCAAGCCATTAGACTTGATGCTAACAAGGTTGTCCTAAATTTGTCCAGCAAGCCCCTAAGTGATACCCAACAGGCAGTTCTCGCTAAAGGTCTCAATTTTGCTGTAGCGCCTAGAAGAATTCCTATTGAAGAACTTATTACATCCGTAGAATCCTCAGTACATCACCTCACACCTGAAGAGGCCGAGGAAGCCAGACAAGAATGTTCCCGAGTTCTCAAGACAGCTAAGCCACCTAACACCAACTTAAAACAAGGCGAAAGCCGGGCACTTAAAGATCTAAGGGACAATTCTGATATTATCGTTCTCCCCGCTGACAAGGGTAACGCGACAGTGGTATTGGATAAGGTTGATTATGATTCCAAGATCTCGTCTTTGTTATCAGATCCTGTATATAGGATTAATAGTCGTGATCCTACTACTCGCTACTCAAATGTCACCGTCAAATTGATCAAGCAATCATCTATTCCAGCGGATGCAGCGAAGACTCTCCTTCCAGGGGATGCTATTCCTCCGAGACTCTATGGTCTTCCTAAAATACATAAGGAAGATGTTCCTCTTAGACCTATTGTTAGTACGATTGGTTCTCCTACATATGCCCTTTCCAAATACTTAGGAAGACTACTTCAGCCGCTTCTGGGTAACACGCCTTCGTACATTAAGGATTCCACACACTTCGTGGAAAAGTTAAAAGCTATAACACTTCAGCCGGGTGATATTCTAGTGAGTCTCGACGTGGTGTCTCTGTTTACGAGAGTACCTATTGATGGTGTTATGTCTCTCATTAATGGCTTTTTTCCTGAAGACATCACAAGACTTTTTTATCACTGCATGACCTCCTCCTACTTTCTATGGAATGGGAATTTTTATGAGCAGACTGATGGTGTGGCCATGGGTAGTCCTCTCTCTCCTGTTGTGGCTAATTTCTTCATGGAGAACTTTGAAGAGAAAGCTTTGTCGTCGGCTCCTTTCAAACCGAAGATCTGGTGGCGTTATGTGGATGACACGTTCGTTGTTTGGACGGAAGGTGAGGAAAATCTTAGCCATTTCCTGGATCACCTTAATCTCCAGCACCCTTCTATTTGTTTCACCATGGAAAAGGAATCTGACGGCAAAATACCTTTTTTAGATGTTCTCGTCACCAAGAAAGAGGATGGATCTTTAGGACACAGCGTTTTTCGTAAGCCAACACACACCAATAGATATCTCCACGCAAGTTCTCACCATCACCCTGCCCAGAAACATGGTATCCTTACAACTCTAACTACCAGGGCTAGGAGGATTTGTGAAGTGTCTTCTTTACAAGAAGAAATTAACACCCTGCGAACCACCTTTGAGAGCAACGGTTATAGCAAGGCTTTGATTTCTACGGTTCTGAAACCAACAAATAATAATAGGACGTCAGTTGAGAAAAGAGATGTAAGAGGAACTGCTTACCTTCCGTACATACATAACACAACGGATCGTATTGCTAAAATCCTACGTCGATACAACATACGGACTGTATTTGGAACTTCTGTTAAGATTAGGCAACTCCTGCGACCAACTAAGGACAGTTTGCCTAAATTGCAACAACCGGGTATCTACAGAGTTCCCTGTACTTGTGGCAAGGTTTACATCGGGCAGACTTCGAGAACAATATGCACTCGCATTAAGGAACATAATAGATGTATCAGGCTCATTCAACCTGATAAATCAGCTGTTGCCGATCATGCTTTAACACCTGGCCATGATGTCATGTTCCAAGGGGTGGATGTTCTTGCCCGTATAAAGCAATATCGTCCCAGAATCATCAGGGAGGCGGTTGAAATACGTAAACACCCAGATAATTTCAACCGCGACACCGGCTACAATCTCAGTGAATCCTGGCTACCTATTATCAGAACCCTGAGAAAGTAATTCACTGCTGCTTTCCGTTGTCCCTAACATGGGGCTATAATGGCGTCCATCTTTGGGTACCTTCTATATGTTCTTCGTTGCTTTCTCTTAGCAACATTGTCGTATTCCAGATTATTCCTGACGATGAAAGACATGGTTTCTTTCGAAACGCGTCGAATTGCAATATAATAAAACACGGCATAAGCCCAAAATTCAACATTATGAATAATAACACGGGCCGTGAAAGTCTAAATGACAATATTAGAAACCTCTATGGGGAGGATATTTTCCGACTGATGTCTAGATTCAGTAGGTTACGACGCAAGAAGGTGTGTCTAATCTCTTCACTCGCTTTTCTCCTAAGATGCCGGGATCATGATATTCTACCGAATTTTGTTATGTTGAAGCATTCCTTCAGAACACCTAAGGCAACGAGAATCTATCGTCGTGCAAGCAAGGCATTATTGATAGAGAGGTTACAGCATACTCGTAAGCAGTTGGATTTTATTTCGAGGGAGTTACTACAGCTACATCTACGCCTCTCAAACTTCGTAAGTGAGGAATTATGGAATATCTTTGATCGTATTTCTTCAGTGCAAGCTAACAGCGTTCTAGATCAGGTGAGGGACAGACATATTTTCAAATATGATAGGTTATGTCAGTTGCAGAAATCTCAAGCCATTAGACTTGATGCTAACAAGGTTGTCCTAAATTTGTCCAGCAAGCCCCTAAGTGATACCCAACAGGCAGTTCTCGCTAAAGGTCTCAATTTTGCTGTAGCGCCTAGAAGAATTCCTATTGAAGAACTTATTACATCCGTAGAATCCTCAGTACATCACCTCACACCTGAAGAGGCCGAGGAAGCCAGACAAGAATGTTCCCGAGTTCTCAAGACAGCTAAGCCACCTAACACCAACTTAAAACAAGGCGAAAGCCGGGCACTTAAAGATCTAAGGGACAATTCTGATATTATCGTTCTCCCCGCTGACAAGGGTAACGCGACAGTGGTATTGGATAAGGTTGATTATGATTCCAAGATCTCGTCTTTGTTATCAGATCCTGTATATAGGATTAATAGTCGTGATCCTACTACTCGCTACTCAAATGTCACCGTCAAATTGATCAAGCAATCATCTATTCCAGCGGATGCAGCGAAGACTCTCCTTCCAGGGGATGCTATTCCTCCGAGACTCTATGGTCTTCCTAAAATACATAAGGAAGATGTTCCTCTTAGACCTATTGTTAGTACGATTGGTTCTCCTACATATGCCCTTTCCAAATACTTAGGAAGACTACTTCAGCCGCTTCTGGGTAACACGCCTTCGTACATTAAGGATTCCACACACTTCGTGGAAAAGTTAAAAGCTATAACACTTCAGCCGGGTGATATTCTAGTGAGTCTCGACGTGGTGTCTCTGTTTACGAGAGTACCTATTGATGGTGTTATGTCTCTCATTAATGGCTTTTTTCCTGAAGACATCACAAGACTTTTTTATCACTGCATGACCTCCTCCTACTTTCTATGGAATGGGAATTTTTATGAGCAGACTGATGGTGTGGCCATGGGTAGTCCTCTCTCTCCTGTTGTGGCTAATTTCTTCATGGAGAACTTTGAAGAGAAAGCTTTGTCGTCGGCTCCTTTCAAACCGAAGATCTGGTGGCGTTATGTGGATGACACGTTCGTTGTTTGGACGGAAGGTGAGGAAAATCTTAGCCATTTCCTGGATCACCTTAATCTCCAGCACCCTTCTATTTGTTTCACCATGGAAAAGGAATCTGACGGCAAAATACCTTTTTTAGATGTTCTCGTCACCAAGAAAGAGGATGGATCTTTAGGACACAGCGTTTTTCGTAAGCCAACACACACCAATAGATATCTCCACGCAAGTTCTCACCATCACCCTGCCCAGAAACATGGTATCCTTACAACTCTAACTACCAGGGCTAGGAGGATTTGTGAAGTGTCTTCTTTACAAGAAGAAATTAACACCCTGCGAACCACCTTTGAGAGCAACGGTTATAGCAAGGCTTTGATTTCTACGGTTCTGAAACCAACAAATAATAATAGGACGTCAGTTGAGAAAAGAGATGTAAGAGGAACTGCTTACCTTCCGTACATACATAACACAACGGATCGTATTGCTAAAATCCTACGTCGATACAACATACGGACTGTATTTGGAACTTCTGTTAAGATTAGGCAACTCCTGCGACCAACTAAGGACAGTTTGCCTAAATTGCAACAACCGGGTATCTACATAGTTCCCTGTACTTGTGGCAAGGTTTACATCGGGCAGACTTCGAGAACAATATGCACTCGCATTAAGGAACATAATAGATGTATCAGGCTCATTCAACCTGATAAATCAGCTGTTGCCGATCATGCTTTAACACCTGGCCATGATGTCATGTTCCAAGGGGTGGATGTTCTTGCCCGTATAAAGCAATATCGTCCCAGAATCATCAGGGAGGCGGTTGAAATACGTAAACACCCAGATAATTTCAACCGCGACACCGGCTACAATCTCAGTGAATCCTGGCTACCTATTATCAGAACCCTGAGAAAGTAATTCACTGCTGCTTTCCGTTGTCCCTAACATGGGGCTATAATGGCGTCCATCTTTGGGCACCTTCTATATGTTCTTCGTTGCTTTCTCTTAGCAACATTGTCGTATTCCAGATTATTCCTGACGATGAAAGACATGGTTTCTTTCGAAACGCGTCGAATTGCAATATAATAAAACACGGCATAAGCCCAAAATTCAACATTATGAATAATAACACGGGCCGTGAAAGTCTAAATGACAATATTAGAAACCTCTATGGGGAGGATATTTTCCGACTGATGTCTAGATTCAGTAGGTTACGACGCAAGAAGGTGTGTCTAATCTCTTCACTCGCTTTTCTCCTAAGATGCCGGGATCATGATATTCTACCGAATTTTGTTATGTTGAAGCATTCCTTCAGAACACCTAAGGCAACGAGAATCTATCGTCGTGCAAGCAAGGCATTATTGATAGAGAGGTTACAGCATACTCGTAAGCAGTTGGATTTTATTTCGAGGGAGTTACTACAGCTACATCTACGCCTCTCAAACTTCGTAAGTGAGGAATTATGGAATATCTTTGATCGTATTTCTTCAGTGCAAGCTAACAGCGTTCTAGATCAGGTGAGGGACAGACATATTTTCAAATATGATAGGTTATGTCAGTTGCAGAAATCTCAAGCCATTAGACTTGATGCTAACAAGGTTGTCCTAAATTTGTCCAGCAAGCCCCTAAGTGATACCCAACAGGCAGTTCTCGCTAAAGGTCTCAATTTTGCTGTAGCGCCTAGAAGAATTCCTATTGAAGAACTTATTACATCCGTAGAATCCTCAGTACATCACCTCACACCTGAAGAGGCCGAGGAAGCCAGACAAGAATGTTCCCGAGTTCTCAAGACAGCTAAGCCACCTAACACCAACTTAAAACAAGGCGAAAGCCGGGCACTTAAAGATCTAAGGGACAATTCTGATATTATCGTTCTCCCCGCTGACAAGGGTAACGCGACAGTGGTATTGGATAAGGTTGATTATGATTCCAAGATCTCGTCTTTGTTATCAGATCCTGTATATAGGATTAATAGTCGTGATCCTACTACTCGCTACTCAAATGTCACCGTCAAATTGATCAAGCAATCATCTATTCCAGCGGATGCAGCGAAGACTCTCCTTCCAGGGGATGCTATTCCTCCGAGACTCTATGGTCTTCCTAAAATACATAAGGAAGATGTTCCTCTTAGACCTATTGTTAGTACGATTGGTTCTCCTACATATGCCCTTTCCAAATACTTAGGAAGACTACTTCAGCCGCTTCTGGGTAACACGCCTTCGTACATTAAGGATTCCACACACTTCGTGGAAAAGTTAAAAGCTATAACACTTCAGCCGGGTGATATTCTAGTGAGTCTCGACGTGGTGTCTCTGTTTACGAGAGTACCTATTGATGGTGTTATGTCTCTCATTAATGGCTTTTTTCCTGAAGACATCACAAGACTTTTTTATCACTGCATGACCTCCTCCTACTTTCTATGGAATGGGAATTTTTATGAGCAGACTGATGGTGTGGCCATGGGTAGTCCTCTCTCTCCTGTTGTGGCTAATTTCTTCATGGAGAACTTTGAAGAGAAAGCTTTGTCGTCGGCTCCTTTCAAACCGAAGATCTGGTGGCGTTATGTGGATGACACGTTCGTTGTTTGGACGGAAGGTGAGGAAAATCTTAGCCATTTCCTGGATCACCTTAATCTCCAGCACCCTTCTATTTGTTTCACCATGGAAAAGGAATCTGACGGCAAAATACCTTTTTTAGATGTTCTCGTCACCAAGAAAGAGGATGGATCTTTAGGACACAGCGTTTTTCGTAAGCCAACACACACCAATAGATATCTCCACGCAAGTTCTCACCATCACCCTGCCCAGAAACATGGTATCCTTACAACTCTAACTACCAGGGCTAGGAGGATTTGTGAAGTGTCTTCTTTACAAGAAGAAATTAACACCCTGCGAACCACCTTTGAGAGCAACGGTTATAGCAAGGCTTTGATTTCTACGGTTCTGAAACCAACAAATAATAATAGGACGTCAGTTGAGAAAAGAGATGTAAGAGGAACTGCTTACCTTCCGTACATACATAACACAACGGATCGTATTGCTAAAATCCTACGTCGATACAACATACGGACTGTATTTGGAACTTCTGTTAAGATTAGGCAACTCCTGCGACCAACTAAGGACAGTTTGCCTAAATTGCAACAACCGGGTATCTACAGAGTTCCCTGTACTTGTGGCAAGGTTTACATCGGGCAGACTTCGAGAACAATATGCACTCGCATTAAGGAACATAATAGATGTATCAGGCTCATTCAACCTGATAAATCAGCTGTTGCCGATCATGCTTTAACACCTGGCCATGATGTCATGTTCCAAGGGGTGGATGTTCTTGCCCGTATAAAGCAATATCGTCCCAGAATCATCAGGGAGGCGGTTGAAATACGTAAACACCCAGATAATTTCAACCGCGACACCGGCTACAATCTCAGTGAATCCTGGCTACCTATTATCAGAACCCTGAGAAAGTAATTCACTGCTGCTTTCCGTTGTCCCTAACATGGGGCTATAATGGCGTCCATCTTTGGGCACCTTCTATATGTTCTTCGTTGCTTTCTCTTAGCAACATTGTCGTATTCCAGATTATTCCTGACGATGAAAGACATGGTTTCTTTCGAAACGCGTCGAATTGCAATATAATAAAACACGGCATAAGCCCAAAATTCAACATTATGAATAATAACACGGGCCGTGAAAGTCTAAATGACAATATTAGAAACCTCTATGGGGAGGATATTTTCCGACTGATGTCTAGATTCAGTAGGTTACGACGCAAGAAGGTGTGTCTAATCTCTTCACTCGCTTTTCTCCTAAGATGCCGGGATCATGATATTCTACCGAATTTTGTTATGTTGAAGCATTCCTTCAGAACACCTAAGGCAACGAGAATCTATCGTCGTGCAAGCAAGGCATTATTGATAGAGAGGTTACAGCATACTCGTAAGCAGTTGGATTTTATTTCGAGGGAGTTACTACAGCTACATCTACGCCTCTCAAACTTCGTAAGTGAGGAATTATGGAATATCTTTGATCGTATTTCTTCAGTGCAAGCTAACAGCGTTCTAGATCAGGTGAGGGACAGACATATTTTCAAATATGATAGGTTATGTCAGTTGCAGAAATCTCAAGCCATTAGACTTGATGCTAACAAGGTTGTCCTAAATTTGTCCAGCAAGCCCCTAAGTGATACCCAACAGGCAGTTCTCGCTAAAGGTCTCAATTTTGCTGTAGCGCCTAGAAGAATTCCTATTGAAGAACTTATTACATCCGTAGAATCCTCAGTACATCACCTCACACCTGAAGAGGCCGAGGAAGCCAGACAAGAATGTTCCCGAGTTCTCAAGACAGCTAAGCCACCTAACACCAACTTAAAACAAGGCGAAAGCCGGGCACTTAAAGATCTAAGGGACAATTCTGATATTATCGTTCTCCCCGCTGACAAGGGTAACGCGACAGTGGTATTGGATAAGGTTGATTATGATTCCAAGATCTCGTCTTTGTTATCAGATCCTGTATATAGGATTAATAGTCGTGATCCTACTACTCGCTACTCAAATGTCACCGTCAAATTGATCAAGCAATCATCTATTCCAGCGGATGCAGCGAAGACTCTCCTTCCAGGGGATGCTATTCCTCCGAGACTCTATGGTCTTCCTAAAATACATAAGGAAGATGTTCCTCTTAGACCTATTGTTAGTACGATTGGTTCTCCTACATATGCCCTTTCCAAATACTTAGGAAGACTACTTCAGCCGCTTCTGGGTAACACGCCTTCGTACATTAAGGATTCCACACACTTCGTGGAAAAGTTAAAAGCTATAACACTTCAGCCGGGTGATATTCTAGTGAGTCTCGACGTGGTGTCTCTGTTTACGAGAGTACCTATTGATGGTGTTATGTCTCTCATTAATGGCTTTTTTCCTGAAGACATCACAAGACTTTTTTATCACTGCATGACCTCCTCCTACTTTCTATGGAATGGGAATTTTTATGAGCAGACTGATGGTGTGGCCATGGGTAGTCCTCTCTCTCCTGTTGTGGCTAATTTCTTCATGGAGAACTTTGAAGAGAAAGCTTTGTCGTCGGCTCCTTTCAAACCGAAGATCTGGTGGCGTTATGTGGATGACACGTTCGTTGTTTGGACGGAAGGTGAGGAAAATCTTAGCCATTTCCTGGATCACCTTAATCTCCAGCACCCTTCTATTTGTTTCACCATGGAAAAGGAATCTGACGGCAAAATACCTTTTTTAGATGTTCTCGTCACCAAGAAAGAGGATGGATCTTTAGGACACAGCGTTTTTCGTAAGCCAACACACACCAATAGATATCTCCACGCAAGTTCTCACCATCACCCTGCCCAGAAACATGGTATCCTTACAACTCTAACTACCAGGGCTAGGAGGATTTGTGAAGTGTCTTCTTTACAAGAAGAAATTAACACCCTGCGAACCACCTTTGAGAGCAACGGTTATAGCAAGGCTTTGATTTCTACGGTTCTGAAACCAACAAATAATAATAGGACGTCAGTTGAGAAAAGAGATGTAAGAGGAACTGCTTACCTTCCGTACATACATAACACAACGGATCGTATTGCTAAAATCCTACGTCGATACAACATACGGACTGTATTTGGAACTTCTGTTAAGATTAGGCAACTCCTGCGACCAACTAAGGACAGTTTGCCTAAATTGCAACAACCGGGTATCTACAGAGTTCCCTGTACTTGTGGCAAGGTTTACATCGGGCAGACTTCGAGAACAATATGCACTCGCATTAAGGAACATAATAGATGTATCAGGCTCATTCAACCTGATAAATCAGCTGTTGCCGATCATGCTTTAACACCTGGCCATGATGTCATGTTCCAAGGGGTGGATGTTCTTGCCCGTATAAAGCAATATCGTCCCAGAATCATCAGGGAGGCGGTTGAAATACGTAAACACCCAGATAATTTCAACCGCGACACCGGCTACAATCTCAGTGAATCCTGGCTACCTATTATCAGAACCCTGAGAAAGTAATTCACTGCTGCTTTCCGTTGTCCCTAACATGGGGCTATAATGGCGTCCATCTTTGGGCACCTTCTATATGTTCTTCGTTGCTTTCTCTTAGCAACATTGTCGTATTCCAGATTATTCCTGACGATGAAAGACATGGTTTCTTTCGAAACGCGTCGAATTGCAATATAATAAAACACGGCATAAGCCCAAAATTCAACATTATGAATAATAACACGGGCCGTGAAAGTCTAAATGACAATATTAGAAACCTCTATGGGGAGGATATTTTCCGACTGATGTCTAGATTCAGTAGGTTACGACGCAAGAAGGTGTGTCTAATCTCTTCACTCGCTTTTCTCCTAAGATGCCGGGATCATGATATTCTACCGAATTTTGTTATGTTGAAGCATTCCTTCAGAACACCTAAGGCAACGAGAATCTATCGTCGTGCAAGCAAGGCATTATTGATAGAGAGGTTACAGCATACTCGTAAGCAGTTGGATTTTATTTCGAGGGAGTTACTACAGCTACATCTACGCCTCTCAAACTTCGTAAGTGAGGAATTATGGAATATCTTTGATCGTATTTCTTCAGTGCAAGCTAACAGCGTTCTAGATCAGGTGAGGGACAGACATATTTTCAAATATGATAGGTTATGTCAGTTGCAGAAATCTCAAGCCATTAGACTTGATGCTAACAAGGTTGTCCTAAATTTGTCCAGCAAGCCCCTAAGTGATACCCAACAGGCAGTTCTCGCTAAAGGTCTCAATTTTGCTGTAGCGCCTAGAAGAATTCCTATTGAAGAACTTATTACATCCGTAGAATCCTCAGTACATCACCTCACACCTGAAGAGGCCGAGGAAGCCAGACAAGAATGTTCCCGAGTTCTCAAGACAGCTAAGCCACCTAACACCAACTTAAAACAAGGCGAAAGCCGGGCACTTAAAGATCTAAGGGACAATTCTGATATTATCGTTCTCCCCGCTGACAAGGGTAACGCGACAGTGGTATTGGATAAGGTTGATTATGATTCCAAGATCTCGTCTTTGTTATCAGATCCTGTATATAGGATTAATAGTCGTGATCCTACTACTCGCTACTCAAATGTCACCGTCAAATTGATCAAGCAATCATCTATTCCAGCGGATGCAGCGAAGACTCTCCTTCCAGGGGATGCTATTCCTCCGAGACTCTATGGTCTTCCTAAAATACATAAGGAAGATGTTCCTCTTAGACCTATTGTTAGTACGATTGGTTCTCCTACATATGCCCTTTCCAAATACTTAGGAAGACTACTTCAGCCGCTTCTGGGTAACACGCCTTCGTACATTAAGGATTCCACACACTTCGTGGAAAAGTTAAAAGCTATAACACTTCAGCCGGGTGATATTCTAGTGAGTCTCGACGTGGTGTCTCTGTTTACGAGAGTACCTATTGATGGTGTTATGTCTCTCATTAATGGCTTTTTTCCTGAAGACATCACAAGACTTTTTTATCACTGCATGACCTCCTCCTACTTTCTATGGAATGGGAATTTTTATGAGCAGACTGATGGTGTGGCCATGGGTAGTCCTCTCTCTCCTGTTGTGGCTAATTTCTTCATGGAGAACTTTGAAGAGAAAGCTTTGTCGTCGGCTCCTTTCAAACCGAAGATCTGGTGGCGTTATGTGGATGACACGTTCGTTGTTTGGACGGAAGGTGAGGAAAATCTTAGCCATTTCCTGGATCACCTTAATCTCCAGCACCCTTCTATTTGTTTCACCATGGAAAAGGAATCTGACGGCAAAATACCTTTTTTAGATGTTCTCGTCACCAAGAAAGAGGATGGATCTTTAGGACACAGCGTTTTTCGTAAGCCAACACACACCAATAGATATCTCCACGCAAGTTCTCACCATCACCCTGCCCAGAAACATGGTATCCTTACAACTCTAACTACCAGGGCTAGGAGGATTTGTGAAGTGTCTTCTTTACAAGAAGAAATTAACACCCTGCGAACCACCTTTGAGAGCAACGGTTATAGCAAGGCTTTGATTTCTACGGTTCTGAAACCAACAAATAATAATAGGACGTCAGTTGAGAAAAGAGATGTAAGAGGAACTGCTTACCTTCCGTACATACATAACACAACGGATCGTATTGCTAAAATCCTACGTCGATACAACATACGGACTGTATTTGGAACTTCTGTTAAGATTAGGCAACTCCTGCGACCAACTAAGGACAGTTTGCCTAAATTGCAACAACCGGGTATCTACAGAGTTCCCTGTACTTGTGGCAAGGTTTACATCGGGCAGACTTCGAGAACAATATGCACTCGCATTAAGGAACATAATAGATGTATCAGGCTCATTCAACCTGATAAATCAGCTGTTGCCGATCATGCTTTAACACCTGGCCATGATGTCATGTTCCAAGGGGTGGATGTTCTTGCCCGTATAAAGCAATATCGTCCCAGAATCATCAGGGAGGCGGTTGAAATACGTAAACACCCAGATAATTTCAACCGCGACACCGGCTACAATCTCAGTGAATCCTGGCTACCTATTATCAGAACCCTGAGAAAGTAATTCACTGCTGCTTTCCGTTGTCCCTAACATGGGGCTATAATGGCGTCCATCTTTGGGCACCTTCTATATGTTCTTCGTTGCTTTCTCTTAGCAACATTGTCGTATTCCAGATTATTCCTGACGATGAAAGACATGGTTTCTTTCGAAACGCGTCGAATTGCAATATAATAAAACACGGCATAAGCCCAAAATTCAACATTATGAATAATAACACGGGCCGTGAAAGTCTAAATGACAATATTAGAAACCTCTATGGGGAGGATATTTTCCGACTGATGTCTAGATTCAGTAGGTTACGACGCAAGAAGGTGTGTCTAATCTCTTCACTCGCTTTTCTCCTAAGATGCCGGGATCATGATATTCTACCGAATTTTGTTATGTTGAAGCATTCCTTCAGAACACCTAAGGCAACGAGAATCTATCGTCGTGCAAGCAAGGCATTATTGATAGAGAGGTTACAGCATACTCGTAAGCAGTTGGATTTTATTTCGAGGGAGTTACTACAGCTACATCTACGCCTCTCAAACTTCGTAAGTGAGGAATTATGGAATATCTTTGATCGTATTTCTTCAGTGCAAGCTAACAGCGTTCTAGATCAGGTGAGGGACAGACATATTTTCAAATATGATAGGTTATGTCAGTTGCAGAAATCTCAAGCCATTAGACTTGATGCTAACAAGGTTGTCCTAAATTTGTCCAGCAAGCCCCTAAGTGATACCCAACAGGCAGTTCTCGCTAAAGGTCTCAATTTTGCTGTAGCGCCTAGAAGAATTCCTATTGAAGAACTTATTACATCCGTAGAATCCTCAGTACATCACCTCACACCTGAAGAGGCCGAGGAAGCCAGACAAGAATGTTCCCGAGTTCTCAAGACAGCTAAGCCACCTAACACCAACTTAAAACAAGGCGAAAGCCGGGCACTTAAAGATCTAAGGGACAATTCTGATATTATCGTTCTCCCCGCTGACAAGGGTAACGCGACAGTGGTATTGGATAAGGTTGATTATGATTCCAAGATCTCGTCTTTGTTATCAGATCCTGTATATAGGATTAATAGTCGTGATCCTACTACTCGCTACTCAAATGTCACCGTCAAATTGATCAAGCAATCATCTATTCCAGCGGATGCAGCGAAGACTCTCCTTCCAGGGGATGCTATTCCTCCGAGACTCTATGGTCTTCCTAAAATACATAAGGAAGATGTTCCTCTTAGACCTATTGTTAGTACGATTGGTTCTCCTACATATGCCCTTTCCAAATACTTAGGAAGACTACTTCAGCCGCTTCTGGGTAACACGCCTTCGTACATTAAGGATTCCACACACTTCGTGGAAAAGTTAAAAGCTATAACACTTCAGCCGGGTGATATTCTAGTGAGTCTCGACGTGGTGTCTCTGTTTACGAGAGTACCTATTGATGGTGTTATGTCTCTCATTAATGGCTTTTTTCCTGAAGACATCACAAGACTTTTTTATCACTGCATGACCTCCTCCTACTTTCTATGGAATGGGAATTTTTATGAGCAGACTGATGGTGTGGCCATGGGTAGTCCTCTCTCTCCTGTTGTGGCTAATTTCTTCATGGAGAACTTTGAAGAGAAAGCTTTGTCGTCGGCTCCTTTCAAACCGAAGATCTGGTGGCGTTATGTGGATGACACGTTCGTTGTTTGGACGGAAGGTGAGGAAAATCTTAGCCATTTCCTGGATCACCTTAATCTCCAGCACCCTTCTATTTGTTTCACCATGGAAAAGGAATCTGACGGCAAAATACCTTTTTTAGATGTTCTCGTCACCAAGAAAGAGGATGGATCTTTAGGACACAGCGTTTTTTCGTAAGCCAACACACACCAATAGATATCTCCACGCAAGTTCTCACCATCACCCTGCCCAGAAACATGGTATCCTTACAACTCTAACTACCAGGGCTAGGAGGATTTGTGAAGTGTCTTCTTTACAAGAAGAAATTAACACCCTGCGAACCACCTTTGAGAGCAACGGTTATAGCAAGGCTTTGATTTCTACGGTTCTGAAACCAACAAATAATAATAGGACGTCAGTTGAGAAAAGAGATGTAAGAGGAACTGCTTACCTTCCGTACATACATAACACAACGGATCGTATTGCTAAAATCCTACGTCGATACAACATACGGACTGTATTTGGAACTTCTGTTAAGATTAGGCAACTCCTGCGACCAACTAAGGACAGTTTGCCTAAATTGCAACAACCGGGTATCTACAGAGTTCCCTGTACTTGTGGCAAGGTTTACATCGGGCAGACTTCGAGAACAATATGCACTCGCATTAAGGAACATAATAGATGTATCAGGCTCATTCAACCTGATAAATCAGCTGTTGCCGATCATGCTTTAACACCTGGCCATGATGTCATGTTCCAAGGGGTGGATGTTCTTGCCCGTATAAAGCAATATCGTCCCAGAATCATCAGGGAGGCGGTTGAAATACGTAAACACCCAGATAATTCCAACCGCGACACCGGCTACAATCTCAGTGAATCCTGGCTACCTATTATCAGAACCCTGAGAAAGTAATTCACTGCTGCTTTCCGTTGTCCCTAACATGGGGCTATAATGGCGTCCATCTTTGGGCACCTTCTATATGTTCTTCGTTGCTTTCTCTTAGCAACATTGTCGTATTCCAGATTATTCCTGACGATGAAAGACATGGTTTCTTTCGAAACGCGTCGAATTGCAATATAATAAAACACGGCATAAGCCCAAAATTCAACATTATGAATAATAACACGGGCCGTGAAAGTCTAAATGACAATATTAGAAACCTCTATGGGGAGGATATTTTCCGACTGATGTCTAGATTCAGTAGGTTACGACGCAAGAAGGTGTGTCTAATCTCTTCACTCGCTTTTCTCCTAAGATGCCGGGATCATGATATTCTACCGAATTTTGTTATGTTGAAGCATTCCTTCAGAACACCTAAGGCAACGAGAATCTATCGTCGTGCAAGCAAGGCATTATTGATAGAGAGGTTACAGCATACTCGTAAGCAGTTGGATTTTATTTCGAGGGAGTTACTACAGCTACATCTACGCCTCTCAAACTTCGTAAGTGAGGAATTATGGAATATCTTTGATCGTATTTCTTCAGTGCAAGCTAACAGCGTTCTAGATCAGGTGAGGGACAGACATATTTTCAAATATGATAGGTTATGTCAGTTGCAGAAATCTCAAGCCATTAGACTTGATGCTAACAAGGTTGTCCTAAATTTGTCCAGCAAGCCCCTAAGTGATACCCAACAGGCAGTTCTCGCTAAAGGTCTCAATTTTGCTGTAGCGCCTAGAAGAATTCCTATTGAAGAACTTATTTCATCCGTAGAATCCTCAGTACATCACCTCACACCTGAAGAGGCCGAGGAAGCCAGACAAGAATGTTCCCGAGTTCTGAAGACAGCTAAGCCACCTAACACCAACTTAAAACAAGGCGAAAGCCGGGCACTTAAAGATCTAAGGGACAATTCTGATATTATCGTTCTCCCCGCTGACAAGGGTAACGCGACAGTGGTATTGGATAAGGTTGATTATGATTCCAAGATCTCGTCTTTGTTATCAGATCCTGTATATAGGATTAATAGTCGTGATCCTACTACTCGCTACTCAAATGTCACCGTCAAATTGATCAAGCAATCATCTATTCCAGCGGATGCAGCGAAGACTCTCCTTCCAGGGGATGCTATTCCTCCGAGACTCTATGGTCTTCCTAAAATACATAAGGAAGATGTTCCTCTTAGACCTATTGTTAGTACGATTGGTTCTCCTACATATGCCCTTTCCAAATACTTAGGAAGACTACTTCAGCCGCTTCTGGGTAACACGCCTTCGTACATTAAGGATTCCACACACTTCGTGGAAAAGTTAAAAGCTATAACACTTCAGCCGGGTGATATTCTAGTGAGTCTCGACGTGGTGTCTCTGTTTACGAGAGTACCTATTGATGGTGTTATGTCTCTCATTAATGGCTTTTTTCCTGAAGACATCACAAGACTTTTTTATCACTGCATGACCTCCTCCTACTTTCTATGGAATGGGAATTTTTATGAGCAGACTGATGGTGTGGCCATGGGTAGTCCTCTCTCTCCTGTTGTGGCTAATTTCTTCATGGAGAACTTTGAAGAGAAAGCTTTGTCGTCGGCTCCTTTCAAACCGAAGATCTGGTGGCGTTATGTGGATGACACGTTCGTTGTTTGGACGGAAGGTGAGGAAAATCTTAGCCATTTCCTGGATCACCTTAATCTCCAGCACCCTTCTATTTGTTTCACCATGGAAAAGGAATCTGACGGCAAAATACCTTTTTTAGATGTTCTCGTCACCAAGAAAGAGGATGGATCTTTAGGACACAGCGTTTTTCGTAAGCCAACACACACCAATAGATATCTCCACGCAAGTTCTCACCATCACCCTGCCCTGAAACATGGTATCCTTACAACTCTAACTACCAGGGCTAGGAGGATTTGTGAAGTGTCTTCTTTACAAGAAGAAATTAACACCCTGCGAACCACCTTTGAGAGCAACGGTTATAGCAAGGCTTTGATTTCTACGGTTCTGAAACCAACAAATAATAATAGGACGTCAGTTGAGAAAAGAGATGTAAGAGGAACTGCTTACCTTCCGTACATACATAACACAACGGATCGTATTGCTAAAATCCTACGTCGATACAACATACGGACTGTATTTGGAACTTCTGTTAAGATTAGGCAACTCCTGCGACCAACTAAGGACAGTTTGCCTAAATTGCAACAACCGGGTATCTACAGAGTTCCCTGTACTTGTGGCAAGGTTTACATCGGGCAGACTTCGAGAACAATATGCACTCGCATTAAGGAACATAATAGATGTATCAGGCTCATTCAACCTGATAAATCAGCTGTTGCCGATCATGCTTTAACACCTGGCCATGATGTCATGTTCCAAGGGGTGGATGTTCTTGCCCGTATAAAGCAATATCGTCCCAGAATCATCAGGGAGGCGGTTGAAATACGTAAACACCCAGATAATTTCAACCGCGACACCGGCTACAATCTCAGTGAATCCTGGCTACCTATTATCAGAACCCTGAGAAAGTAATTCACTGCTGCTTTCCGTTGTCCCTAACATGGGGCTATAATGGCGTCCATCTTTGGGCACCTTCTATATGTTCTTCGTTGCTTTCTCTTAGCAACATTGTCGTATTCCAGATTATTCCTGACGATGAAAGACATGGTTTCTTTCGAAACGCGTCGAATTGCAATATAATAAAACACGGCATAAGCCCAAAATTCAACATTATGAATAATAACACGGGCCGTGAAAGTCTAAATGACAATATTAGAAACCTCTATGGGGAGGATATTTTCCGACTGATGTCTAGATTCAGTAGGTTACGACGCAAGAAGGTGTGTCTAATCTCTTCACTCGCTTTTCTCCTAAGATGCCGGGATCATGATATTCTACCGAATTTTGTTATGTTGAAGCATTCCTTCAGAACACCTAAGGCAACGAGAATCTATCGTCGTGCAAGCAAGGCATTATTGATAGAGAGGTTACAGCATACTCGTAAGCAGTTGGATTTTATTTCGAGGGAGTTACTACAGCTACATCTACGCCTCTCAAACTTCGTAAGTGAGGAATTATGGAATATCTTTGATCGTATTTCTTCAGTGCAAGCTAACAGCGTTCTAGATCAGGTGAGGGACAGACATATTTTCAAATATGATAGGTTATGTCAGTTGCAGAAATCTCAAGCCATTAGACTTGATGCTAACAAGGTTGTCCTAAATTTGTCCAGCAAGCCCCTAAGTGATACCCAACAGGCAGTTCTCGCTAACGGTCTCAATTTTGCTGTAGCGCCTAGAAGAATTCCTATTGAAGAACTTATTACATCCGTAGAATCCTCAGTACATCACCTCACACCTGAAGAGGCCGAGGAAGCCAGACAAGAATGTTCCCGAGTTCTCAAGACAGCTAAGCCACCTAACACCAACTTAAAACAAGGCGAAAGCCGGGCACTTAAAGATCTAAGGGACAATTCTGATATTATCGTTCTCCCCGCTGACAAGGGTAACGCGACAGTGGTATTGGATAAGGTTGATTATGATTCCAAGATCTCGTCTTTGTTATCAGATCCTGTATATAGGATTAATAGTCGTGATCCTACTACTCGCTACTCAAATGTCACCGTCAAATTGATCAAGCAATCATCTATTCCAGCGGATGCAGCGAAGACTCTCCTTCCAGGGGATGCTATTCCTCCGAGACTCTATGGTCTTCCTAAAATACATAAGGAAGATGTTCCTCTTAGACCTATTGTTAGTACGATTGGTTCTCCTACATATGCCCTTTCCAAATACTTAGGAAGACTACTTCAGCCGCTTCTGGGTAACACGCCTTCGTACATTAAGGATTCCACACACTTCGTGGAAAAGTTAAAAGCTATAACACTTCAGCCGGGTGATATTCTAGTGAGTCTCGACGTGGTGTCTCTGTTTACGAGAGTACCTATTGATGGTGTTATGTCTCTCATTAATGGCTTTTTTCCTGAAGACATCACAAGACTTTTTTATCACTGCATGACCTCCTCCTACTTTCTATGGAATGGGAATTTTTATGAGCAGACTGATGGTGTGGCCATGGGTAGTCCTCTCTCTCCTGTTGTGGCTAATTTCTTCATGGAGAACTTTGAAGAGAAAGCTTTGTCGTCGGCTCCTTTCAAACCGAAGATCTGGTGGCGTTATGTGGATGACACGTTCGTTGTTTGGACGGAAGGTGAGGAAAATCTTAGCCATTTCCTGGATCACCTTAATCTCCAGCACCCTTCTATTTGTTTCACCATGGAAAAGGAATCTGACGGCAAAATACCTTTTTTAGATGTTCTCGTCACCAAGAAAGAGGATGGATCTTTAGGACACAGCGTTTTTCGTAAGCCAACACACACCAATAGATATCTCCACGCAAGTTCTCACCATCACCCTGCCCAGAAACATGGTATCCTTACAACTCTAACTACCAGGGCTAGGAGGATTTGTGAAGTGTCTTCTTTACAAGAAGAAATTAACACCCTGCGAACCACCTTTGAGAGCAACGGTTATAGCAAGGCTTTGATTTCTACGGTTCTGAAACCAACAAATAATAATAGGACGTCAGTTGAGAAAAGAGATGTAAGAGGAACTGCTTACCTTCCGTACATACATAACACAACGGATCGTATTGCTAAAATCCTACGTCGATACAACATACGGACTGTATTTGGAACTTCTGTTAAGATTAGGCAACTCCTGCGACCAACTAAGGACAGTTTGCCTAAATTGCAACAACCGGGTATCTACAGAGTTCCCTGTACTTGTGGCAAGGTTTACATCGGGCAGACTTCGAGAACAATATGCACTCGCATTAAGGAACATAATAGATGTATCAGGCTCATTCAACCTGATAAATCAGCTGTTGCCGATCATGCTTTAACACCTGGCCATGATGTCATGTTCCAAGGGGTGGATGTTCTTGCCCGTATAAAGCAATATCGTCCCAGAATCATCAGGGAGGCAGTTGAAATACGTAAACACCCAGATAATTTCAACCGCGACACCGGCTACAATCTCAGTGAATCCTGGCTACCTATTATCAGAACCCTGAGAAAGTAATTCACTGCTGCTTTCCGTTGTCCCTAACATGGGGCTATAATGGCGTCCATCTTTGGGCACCTTCTATATGATCTTCGTTGCTTTCTCTTAGCAACATTGTCGTATTCCAGATTATTCCTGACGATGAAAGACATGGTTTCTTTCGAAACGCGTCGAATTGCAATATAATAAAACACGGCATAAGCCCAAAATTCAACATTATGAATAATAACACGGGCCGTGAAAGTCTAAATGACAATATTAGAAACCTCTATGGGGAGGATATTTTCCGACTGGTGTCTAGATTCAGTAGGTTACGACGCAAGAAGGTGTGTCTAATCTCTTCACTCGCTTTTCTCCTAAGATGCCGGGATCATGATATTCTACCGAATTTTGTTATGTTGAAGCATTCCTTCAGAACACCTAAGGCAACGAGAATCTATCGTCGTGCAAGCAAGGCATTATTGATAGAGAGGTTACAGCATACTCGTAAGCAGTTGGATTTTATTTCGAGGGAGTTACTACAGCTACATCTACGCCTCTCAAACTTCGTAAGTGAGGAATTATGGAATATCTTTGATCGTATTTCTTCAGTGCAAGCTAACAGCGTTCTAGATCAGGTGAGGGACAGACATATTTTCAAATATGATAGGTTATGTCAGTTGCAGAAATCTCAAGCCATTATACTTGATGCTAACAAGGTTGTCCTAAATTTGTCCAGCAAGCCCCTAAGTGATACCCAACAGGCAGTTCTCGCTAAAGGTCTCAATTTTGCTGTAGCGCCTAGAAGAATTCCTATTGAAGAACTTATTACATCCGTAGAATCCTCAGTACATCACCTCACACCTGAAGAGGCCGAGGAAGCCAGACAAGAATGTTCCCGAGTTCTCAAGACAGCTAAGCCACCTAACACCAACTTAAAACAAGGCGAAAGCCGGGCACTTAAAGATCTAAGGGACAATTCTGATATTATCGTTCTCCCCGCTGACAAGGGTAACGCGACAGTGGTATTGGATAAGGTTGATTATGATTCCAAGATCTCGTCTTTGTTATCAGATCCTGTATATAGGATTAATAGTCGTGATCCTACTACTCGCTACTCAAATGTCACCGTCAAATTGATCAAGCAATCATCTATTCCAGCGGATGCAGCGAAGACTCTCCTTCCAGGGGATGCTATTCCTCCGAGACTCTATGGTCTTCCTAAAATACATAAGGAAGATGTTCCTCTTAGACCTATTGTTAGTACGATTGGTTCTCCTACATATGCCCTTTCCAAATACTTAGGAAGACTACTTCAGCCGCTTCTGGGTAACACGCCTTCGTACATTAAGGATTCCACACACTTCGTGGAAAAGTTAAAAGCTATAACACTTCAGCCGGGTGATATTCTAGTGAGTCTCGACGTGGTGTCTCTGTTTACGAGAGTACCTATTGATGGTGTTATGTCTCTCATTAATGGCTTTTTTCCTGAAGACATCACAAGACTTTTTTATCACTGCATGACCTCCTCCTACTTTCTATGGAATGGGAATTTTTATGAGCAGACTGATGGTGTGGCCATGGGTAGTCCTCTCTCTCCTGTTGTGGCTAATTTCTTCATGGAGAACTTTGAAGAGAAAGCTTTGTCGTCGGCTCCTTTCAAACCGAAGATCTGGTGGCGTTATGTGGATGACACGTTCGTTGTTTGGACGGAAGGTGAGGAAAATCTTAGCCATTTCCTGGATCACCTTAATCTCCAGCACCCTTCTATTTGTTTCACCATGGAAAAGGAATCTGACGGCAAAATACCTTTTTTAGATGTTCTCGTCACCAAGAAAGAGGATGGATCTTTAGGACACAGCGTTTTTCGTAAGCCAACACACACCAATAGATATCTCCACGCAAGTTCTCACCATCACCCTGCCCAGAAACATGGTATCCTTACAACTCTAACTACCAGGGCTAGGAGGATTTGTGAAGTGTCTTCTTTACAAGAAGAAATTAACACCCTGCGAACCACCTTTGAGAGCAACGGTTATAGCAAGGCTTTGATTTCTACGGTTCTGAAACCAACAAATAATAATAGGACGTCAGTTGAGAAAAGAGATGTAAGAGGAACTGCTTACCTTCCGTACATACATAACACAACGGATCGTATTGCTAAAATCCTACGTCGATACAACATACGGACTGTATTTGGAACTTCTGTTAAGATTAGGCAACTCCTGCGACCAACTAAGGACAGTTTGCCTAAATTGCAACAACCGGGTATCTACAGAGTTCCCTGTACTTGTGGCAAGGTTTACATCGGGCAGACTTCGAGAACAATATGCACTCGCATTAAGGAACATAATAGATGTATCAGGCTCATTCAACCTGATAAATCAGCTGTTGCCGATCATGCTTTAACACCTGGCCATGATGTCATGTTCCAAGGGGTGGATGTTCTTGCCCGTATAAAGCAATATCGTCCCAGAATCATCAGGGAGGCGGTTGAAATACGTAAACACCCAGATAATTTCAACCGCGACACCGGCTACAATCTCAGTGAATCCTGGCTACCTATTATCAGAACCCTGAGAAAGTAATTCACTGCTGCTTTCCGTTGTCCCTAACATGGGGCTATAATGGCGTCCATCTTTGGGCACCTTCTATATGTTCTTCGTTGCTTTCTCTTAGCAACATTGTCGTATTCCAGATTATTCCTGACGATGAAAGACATGGTTTCTTTCGAAACGCGTCGAATTGCAATATAATAAAACACGGCATAAGCCCAAAATTCAACATTATGAATAATAACACGGGCCGTGAAAGTCTAAATGATAATCTATATTTTTTTTTCAGTGCAGCTATGACATCCCTTGACCGTTTAGCAAGCTTAGATTTCAGTGAAATAATAGAAGATTTCAGCCGGAAAAAAATCGAACGTACTATTTTAATATTTCATAGTTTACATAATCTTCTTCAAGGGGACTTAAAGGTTTCTTTCATATTATTAAAAACATGTACTGTAGTGTATTCAAAATATTGTAACTATTCTCTATTTTATTATTATTACAAAACTACTTTCCATTTGATTTGGTATTTTCTTATTTCCTATTGTTGTGAGCCCCACCTTATCATATCGCCCAGGGCCACGCAAGGCCTGGATCCGCCACTGGTATGCAGAAACAAACGTGCATACAGATGTGCTCAGTGAATACTCTGAATGTTTTGGACAACAAACAGGGGAGTGATATGCAGCGTGCCTCTAACCATTTTCGATTTCTGCAGCCTTTGACACTCGTCATTTGGCTGGTGGGACGAGATCCCCTTCCCATGACGTCGTATATAGATCAGCAGCACGCGCTTTGTCTGATTCAGCGGCTTGGTGCGATGCTCCATCACTTTATGTCGATCTTACTACTGCCATGCTAAGAAAAGAAGCCATTAGTTAGAAGATGAGCTGTATACCTTACTAGCAACCCGCTCTGGCTTTGTCCGCTATCCTTGACGGTTTACCCAGCGTAAGCTTAAGCTTAAAAGGCGCACGGACGGCAGGCCCCAGACGCAATTCAGGAAAGCCAAGATGAAGAGTGGAACTCCTAACACATATTCTCTGAAGTCTTAACTCGACACGGATTGACAGTTTGGTGCTGCCCAAAGCTGGGGTGATTGGCTCGCTAGCTTGTAAACTCGCCCCGAAGCTAGTAATTTAAATTTCCACTGAATGGAGATTGTTGCATGAAATTAAGACGTAAAAAACTATAGTGGGCGATGTATTAAAGAGAGAGATATGCTTTTGCGGATATTTTTGTAGAACGTTTCATCCTGAACAATTTTTACAATCTTAGTGTATAAATATTTCGGTATACCCAGTGTAAGCTTAAAATACGCATGGACGACAGGATTTTCTTCAATGCGATTCACTGAAATCGTTACTGATCCGCATCCTTTGCTCATAAATGAATGTTTTTCTACAGAAACCTTCCTCGAGATATCCTTTACAGAATGGTGAAAACCGCATCAAAATCCATCCAGTGGTTCTTGAGATTACCCGTTACATCCAAGAATCGGGGACTTTGTTTATACTAAGAGTATGTAGTGATTAACTCTGCCCTGAAAGTTTCTGTTTGTGCGTAGAATTGTGTATATCTCCATAGTGAAGCGTGTCCGACTTGGATGTATAGTCATAAATAAATAAATAAATAAATAAATCATTTTATGCATTGAAGGGTCTTGAAGGCCTACATCAGAACACAAAAGAAAAGAGAAACAGATTGAGAACTATAAAAGAACACAGTATACAGAAAGAAAATACAATTAAAAGATAAGGGGAAAGAAGAGCTCAGTCACATCACTGAAGATGAGAGACCACCTCTGCCGGTCTCTAGCGTCATTTTCGACCGCCATCGGATCCGCTTGCTTAAGGATTGTCTGAATTCCATCATTCCATCGCGTCCTAGGGGGTCTCCTTGGGCGTTTTCCATCAGGTTCAGAATGAAGGACTCGGTATGGGAGAGATCCATCAGCTCGAAGGATGTTGCTAAACCACTGGAGTCTCTTGTGTCCTAATAATCGGCCAGAGGATGGCTTTCCAAACCACTTGTACAGGTCCTCTTTCATTCTTCCATCCCATCTCCCCTCCATGGTATTGTAGATGGGTCCATAAATATTTCAAAGAACCTTCCTCTCGAAGGCAAGGATTTCTTCCTGAGTTGTTGCTGACGTTGCCCAGGTTTCACAGCCATATAATAGTACCGGACGTACTAGTATCATGTATAACTGAATCTTATTCCTTTGAGTATTAGTTAGTTATTGGCATGGGGTCATCTGCCCTTTTTTGCGATATTAGACGTGACTTAAATTATTTGAATGCATAATAATGCAAAATAAATAATTTCTTGAAAACTATTAGAGCGTATTATTGGTGATTTGTTTCTGCAAGTAGAGAAATAATTGTTTGATTAGACCCGTCCAGTCAATTCTTATTTAAAACAAAACTTAACGGGTTCCGGAATACCAAAAGATTTATAAATGTTCGAAATTTTCCTTTTATTACGCCGTATTAATCTACAGAAAAGGAATCTGTAGTTGACATCGAATTTAGCTTTAGGTATTAAATAGTAATTTCCAAAATCCTTTATCTGGAGCGTTGTGATCTATGCAAGTAAAACTTGGACAGGTTGGCGCAGCAGAAAAGAGGAAAATTGAAGCGTATGAAATGTGGTGTTACAGGAGAATGATGAAGATCTGATGGGTAGTTAGATTAACAAATGAAGAGGTATTAAAACGATTGGGAGAGGAGAGATGTTCCTGGCAACTTCTAATGAAGTATGACAGACAGTAAGAACCCAGGAACAGCAAAATTAGTTATGGAAGGATGGCTCGAGGACAAGAACTTTAGGGGTAGACCTAGGTTAGAATATGTTAAACAGTTTGCCTCGGATGTGGGGTGTGGTAACTATGTAGAGATGAAACGCAAAGATATGTCGGAATTTTCTGGAAGTCGAATCATGGTACCCATTTCAGCGTTGAAATGCTCTATGCTTCTAACTAATTTCACTGTACTGAATTTAATTTTAGCAGGCATTACAGAAATGCGCATTCACTTCTGCCTCTCACTAAATCCACTTGTACACCTTCTCTGGCTGTCCGAGATTCGGAACCGAGGGTATTCTTTACATAATATGAACTTCAATGATGTCGCTCGGCACTGTTTCCGATTCGACTTCCGTCTCATGTAATCTGCTTATACCAGATCAATCCTACTCCGTGCGCGTATTAAACGTATTATTTTCATCGCGCACAAGCGTGAATAATAATTCTTCACAATTGTATACTGTTTCACTGAAATTGTCAATTGTTATGCTCGTGGTCTAGCCCGCCTGAACTATATTGCATAATATCAATGTTTTAAATGTCGTAACAACTTTCTATACGTATTGAAATTGCCATACTGATTCCACAGGAGTATAAGGAATAATTTCCACTATTTCAGCTGAATTCAACATGTTATACTCTAGCGCGTGGTCTGACGCAAATCACCACAGATCCACACATTTAATGCACTCGACTAGTTGAAATGACTTTTGCACCCGATTTTCGTGCTTCCCATGCATCCATCCAATGTAAATGCTCCGAAGGAAGAAGGAAGCTTATAGTTTAACGTGACCGTTAATCTCGCGATCATAAGCCACGGGACCTCCGTTTTACGTGGAATCCGAACCACAGGACATGGCATTTCACATCGAAAATCTCACATGCATTGACCGGGAATCGAACCCGGTCCGCCTTGGTGAGAGGCATACAGCTTGGCCGTGTAAATGCTCCGTTTCTCAGAATGTTCTAGAAGTTTTTAGAATGTCTTGAATTTACAAGTGATTAAGCGTTATCTGACCACTGTAAAATTATACAAAATTCAAGAATAATAGTAGTTTCATAATTACATACTGTAGATTTCCTGTTATAATGCAAGTACACTCCTCTCTCGATCTTCTATTTTGTTTACGTAGATCCTTTCACGGTGTTGTAGCTCCATAAATTTGTTAGTATGCAATCTCCAGGTTTGAATTTAGTTTTAACTTGTTGTTATGACGTAACAATCTGAAATAAGCGCAATTAATGAACTGGGGCTTTATTTAAAACTGCTGAGTTTTAATTCACTGACCGTGAAAGCCAATATGCAATCCTTTTGGAATACTTTATATGGAGGTGAAGGCTGGTTCAGCTTTTGGCTCTCACAGTGAAGAGGCACTGGTGCGCTTCACAAAAAGGGAGGTAGCGCACAGTTCGCTACTCCTGTGGTGTTCTGGGCGCAAGCACCAAGAGCCCACTGATGAGCCAGCTTGGTATCTTAGGCGAAACCCCACACAAGACACGGCACACACCTAGAAAAATTGTTCAGTTTTAATATGTAAATTACTCTGGTTGGTTCTTAAGTTTAGGAGCTGCGACAACGTGGTCATGTAGCCCCGTGTACTTTGGGTTTGTGTAGAATTTTTCTGATAACCGGTATTAATTGTGATGGCTGTATTAGTGTGTGTTATCTGTAATTCAGGTAGAAGGACTGCAGACGATTACGTTTTTCAAGTAGTTCCTAATTTTTCTACCAAATGCTACCATCCACGACACCTAGCTGCGGACGTGGCTACTAAATGGCATCGCAGTCAGCACTTGGCGGCGTACGTTGGAACTAATATAGCGTTGTCAAACTAACCTACAAATTTTAGCTTACACAAGTGTAGTTAGTGGAATGTTCTTTTTAATGCCATAAATCTATGACATGGGACCGCCGGCTTTACTTCCCCTTTGAAGGAAGGCCTACTGAAGGATTTTTAACGCTCAAAAATAAATTACTCTCTCACCCTTAATGAACGCTTTTGGAGTTAAGCTGGACGATTCCTGTGTCTTAACAAATGCTTCTAAATGTCTTTACATGCAGTTGGGGAATACACACCTCAAACAACTAAGAAGGTTAATGATTGGCAATGACAATACACGCGCGCTTCTGACACGAACATTATCACTGACATAGTAGAGCCATACAGCCACCTCGACTTAGATTATAATCTACCTCAAGATCTGTATGAGATATCCAACGAAATAAATGTTAATGTAAACGCTAAGATTTAATCGCACAGTAGTGCTCCATTTACAAACTCATCATGCGTAATTTAAATTGCAAATGTAACACAAGAATATGGGAATCAAAGTTAGCAGACTCATTATATTTAATAAGCTTAATAAGTCGTAAGAAGGAAAACAAGTTTTGCAGCACGAAGATAACAGTGAAAGGCTTAATGGAATGCCGCTGCAATTTAATTAATCTTACAATAACATCTAATATAATGTATCATGAAGAGAGATTGGCTTAGGATGGCTGCGTGGCACAGTCAATCGTCATTAGAGAGTACTGAAGTGGGAGGGAGCCGTGTTTATATATTTACTGGCACGTTAACGATCCCCTTCTGAGCATAGTACCGACATCCTGGCGTCTCTAAAAGCTGCAGTAGTTAAATGGGGTAATAAAGTCAATAATACTATCATCATTATTATTATTATTATTATTATTTGTTTTATATAGTTCTTTCTTTCTGTAGTGTGGCCTTCTGAGAGACCGAGTGCAGGTCTTTCTAGTCGACGCCCGTGACCGACCTGCGCGTCGGGATGAGAGACAGAATGGATAAGATGAGTGAAACTGGGCAAAGATGTAGAAGGAAGCGGCCGTGGCCTGACAGAAGGTAACATCCCAGCATTTGCCTGGTGTTAAAAATGGGAAACCACGGAAAACCATTTCAAGGACGGCTGACGGTGAGGCTTGAACCCACGTGTCTATCGAGTCAGCAGAGAGCTTGGCCCCAAGACCTAACGCTGCGTTTTAGCGAGCGTAGACACTGCTATCGGTGTTTTATAAAGTACATAAAACACATTGCCGGCACATTACAACATAATCACACGGGTTACAGGGAACCAAAGTATAGTTACTGAAACAATAACTTCTAAGCTGAAATGAACTTCCGGACGATTCAGGTTGTTGAGAGAACTACTGCCTTCTGCATTAGTTTGTACAGTTGAGTATCCCGATCCAGCTCTATAAGGCCTTGGAGCGAGGTACTTGGGATCACGCCCGTACTTCAGGCAATGATGGGCATGGTCTTTACCCGTTCTACATGCCATTGTCCTTTGATAGGGCCGATCAAGATGGTTTATTTGCGGATCTTTTTTATGTGTTTTGACTGGAGATTCTTGTTGTTAGGAATCGCAACATAAATCAAGGTAGTTTGCTTCATTTTCTTTCCGGCCTGTTGTGAGATACCGATTGATCAGTCAAAATAGTTCGGTCCCAATACAACTTGTATTCCTTGTTTTCAAGAACACACTCTGGCACGGGACTTTCTTCCCTTTTAGAAACTGAAACTTATCAGCCAACCTGATGCAAGATTTTAGAAACTGCATCATGCCTTTGTTTGTGCTCTGTCGCCAGGAAATATCTACATGCAGATGTAATATGCTGTATTGTTTCTGACTATTGACAGCAGTAGTGGCACTTATCATCGGCAATTATTATTGTTATTTTTCTATGGACATCTCCTGAGAATGGATGGCGAGACTGACAAAAAAAGATACAGTCAGTCTGAGAGACTACACTTTATATCATTTCAAATGACGCATGCTACAGATGCTACACATGTTGAAAAGGCTCAGGAGGGCTTTTCGCTTCACTCCAAGCCCCAGGACTCTTTCAACAGACTCCATTACCCATTCACTTAGGCTTCCCGCGCGGGGAACGGAGAGCGGGAGGTGCACTCTGCTGTATGACGTCACGCACTCGCTGCCTCCGTATCGCATAACGAGAGACCACAGGAGTAAACTCGGACTCGGTGCATATGCACTGAACAACATGATGACGTCATACACGCCGCAACCGTAACGCAGAACGGTAGACCAAAGCATAACGCTGAAGTCGACAAGATCATTTGAAATGATAAAAGAATTTTCGAATATTACCGGAAGAGAAAGAGAGAGCTCAACTGGTTTCGAGAAGTGAGAACGGACCTAGCCAAGATAGGGAGAAATTTAAACGACTAATTAAGGAGCACAGAGGTTTCCAAGAGACGGGGGCGGAGCCGGTGGAAAAGAAAACAACCTACACTGAAGAACAGAAGAGGGAAGTAGGAGAAAGGATGAGAAGATAATGGCAGAGAGTCAAGGTAGAGAAGGCGAAACATAATGTAAAGACTGTGAAGCGTGGTCCTCTTAAGGCCGAGACGAAAATGAATAGAGTAAACCCTACCTAACGCGGAAGGCAATCGTTCCGGATCTATTTTTCCGTTTTCTCAGGTTTCCGTTTCACAAAGGGTTGAATTTTAATGAGACAAAATACACTACAAGGAAACACTGTACTGTGCATAGGATTACTATGAAATAATTTGATTTTCTTCCCACTTTAAACAACACAATTAATTCATTAGCCAGACGTTTGTTTCTCTCGTATTCTTCAATAACTTTAATTTTCTCCCCCAGTTTGTCTTATGTTTAGAAGTCATTGTCACTGAATTACAGTACGTAAATAAATTCAGTACACAGTAAAAAGAACACCTTTAATAGTACATTATGCAATGAGCCTATAATGGCAATAATTAAGACCCAAGTATGTTTATAAAACGAGCGTATGCGGGTTTTATAATTTCCATACGAGTGTCTTAATTACCATTATGGGCGAGTTGCATACGACTGTTTATGTTCGACGATAATTATTATAACTATTTTATGTTCGAACATAAATATTCATAAATATCTGTCGAGTTTTGGCCAGTTTAGTGTACTGAATAGAGCGCATGAGACGCAGAGAATGCCTTGTATTTGACCATGGCATCCTCGATTACCCCACTTTGACACTAGGCCACGCAGTGAAATTTAAATTAGAAGGCCGTGGAACTCAGCGCCGATGCGATGCTATCGTTATCTAATTGGTCAAACAACTGTTTCTTGAGCTCTGATTTTCATAATGTTGTGTGGTTTGAAGCCATTGTTTCAGTGTTGCCTTAGTAAACAAGAGTTTAGTGCTTTTCAGTTGGTCAACACGAATGTACCCAAAAGAACTGGGTTATGCCCTAACCCTGAAATAAATTACATGAGATTAATTGTTTCATAATGAAAAATAATGTTTTAATGAGCCTAATTATAGTACAGTTTTCTGACATGTAATAGTCGGGGTCGAACATAAATATTACTCAATTTCACTGTTTTCTTCTGCTCGTTCTTCTACTCTCATTTCTCAAAAGGAAACTATGTGTATTACGAGAGGGTTGGAGGAAGTAACGGTACATTCCATTCTCCCTCAGATGTAAAATGTAGCATACGTGCTGCATCCTTGAGGAAAAATTAGAGTTATTTTTTTACTAGAACTTTGGTGCAAGTACAGTCACGCTCAAACTTTAGTACATAGTTTTGTATTATGGATAAGGTAGTCCGTCATAGTCAGGTTATTTTCGCCTACAGTTCCGGAATTTCTTTCCGTTACCACTTCGCACTAGGTTTCTTAGGCAATCTTCCTTGGAATCCTTTCATACTTAATACCCTTTTTCTAAATATATCTCTGTTCACCGTTTCTTCTTCACTTTCTAAATCATTCTTTACTCCTTGAATCCAGCTAGTTGTTGCCCTTTTCTCCCAAAGGTACTTGAATATCCTTTTTGTTAATCTGGAGTCATCCATTCTGTAAATATGTCCAAAAAATTGCAATCTCCTTTTTCTTATCGTTTCTGTTATATTTTCTATGTTCCTGTATATTTCATCATTAGATCTTAATTTGCATACTTCTGCTGTTTTCACTGGGCCTAAAATTTTCCTCATGATTCTCCTTTCTAGTACAAGTTTATCTAATCTATAGTTTAGTACCAGACATTCACATGCGTATAGGCATTCCGGTTTCACCACTGTAGTGTAGTGCCTTATATTAAGATTTTTAGATAAGCACTTTTTGTTATAAAAATTCTTAGTGATACCATATGCTCTTTCCATTTTGTGTACCCTTTCTTCTACCGAAGATTTTTCTAAACCATTTTATTGAATTATTTCTCCCAGATATTTGAATTTCTTTACTTTTTCCTCTGGGCCAATATCTGTTGCCAAATATTTTGAAGCGTTCTTGATGTTTGTAATAAATTTAGTTTTTCTACGGAGATTCTCAAACCTGTTTTGTTGGCTATTTCTTCCAAGAGATTGATTTGTGTTGTTGCACTTGTTAGGTTTTCTGACAATATAGCAAAATCGTCTGCAAATGCTAGGCAACTTATTTCAATGTCTTTGTTTCTTCTCCGCGAAATTACTGGTATTTCAGAGTCATTCAATGTATAAATCTTGGTACAGCTGCAGTTTCACTTCTAAGGATCCTCTCCAAGGGATTTTTCAAGCATTTTGGCATTCCTACATACGCAGCAGTTAACAGGGATGTTAAATCTATAACTTTATTTAATATTTTATGTGTAGGCAATGAGTACAGCATCCGGCCGTAAAAATCATCGCCACAAAGACTTCCATCGCATCTCATCCCCGACCCCGTTGGAAAACGGGAATAATAAGGGGTAGACATACATACAGGCTATGAGTACCAATACAAACTTTTCTTGTTTCAGGTACGTACTTCTGTGTATGGAGTAGTGCAGTACGCCTCATTGGGCAAGGTGAGCTCTGAATTATTGTACTTCCTAATTTTCCTCCTGAATGGCTGAAGGACCTTGTCACAACCATGATGTACAAAGATATTCTACATGATGTATATATAACCTTCTTCTTGGCCTACCGGTTCCGCAGCCTGGTTCTAGCCTTGGCAGTCTCAATAATTCTCCTCCATGTGTCACCTTTCAGTGCCTCAACTTTCTAGGCTCTAGCTCCCATCCTTCTCAACTTCGTCAATCCATCTCAGTGCAGGTATTTCCATTCTTATGGTGACCACTGGTTATCTTCCTTTCTATATGTACAGTATATATGCTCAAGCCATCTAAGTCTCGTAACTTGAATTTCCTTATTAATATCAGGTTCCTTAATCAGTGGGTACAAATCCTGGTTGTGTCATATTCTAAGGCAGCTACCGTCGTTATTGACTGGCCCAAATATTTTTAGCCTACCTTTCTCACTCTGCAAAAAAATTAGGAAAAAACAGACTTATGATATCGATCCGGTCGAATTTTCAGAAAAGTAGGCTCTTTAGTTCGTCACGGAACTACTTGTTCTAAGTAACTTTGTTTCGAATATAACCAGTTTATTCCTGTAGATCTCTCCTAGTCTCCACGTTCAAGAACCGTATAATAATACTGGCCGTACTAAGGTCTTATACAAACTGTAACAATAAAGTTCGGTGAATAGTCCTATACTATCAACATAAATGAACAATGCACGACAGTGACCCTATTGTCCTTCTAAATAGTCCCCTCCCGTAACTATGCAATGCTGAGGTCGGCGATACATGTCCTGGAAACTTTGCAAGAAGGCGTCCTTTGGGATGGTGTTCAAAAGGCTCTTCAGGTTGCGTTCGGTGAATAAAGTCAGAACCGTCGACCTGGCAACATACAACGCAACGTGTAAGACCTGTTTTACACAGTTCGTGTTTAGAAGGATGAATTTATGCAACCTACCATGCACACCTGTTCGGCGGGTTGCAGTGAGAAGGATGAATTATTGCGAGATACCATGCACATCTGTTTGGCGGGTGGCATTGAGAGGGGTGAATCTTCTTAGGAATGGAATGGCCTATCTGAAAACCATCGTCACTGTCGACGAGACCTGGTGACTGAGGTACGACCCCGAAGTTAAGCGTCAAAGTATCGAGTGGTGGGGTCAGGGTCCAGGGTCACCGAAAAGCCCTGAAGGGCCAGAGGTTTTCGAACATTTCGGACATCTACGTAATGTGACGACCCAACTCATGGCTATCCCGAAAGACTTTCCAGGACTTGTACAGACATTCTCAGAAGTGCATAACCATCCACGGGGATTACTTCGAAGGACAGTAACTGCTGGTACGCCAACAATTCATTCATAATATAGACCCATTCACCGAACTTTTCGGTCAAGGGACGAGCCTTTTGAACTCCATCCCAAAGGACGCCTTCTTGCGAAGTTTCCAGGACATATATCGCCGATCTCAGCATTGCATAGTTACGGGAGGAGATTATTTCGAAGGACGATAGGGTCACTGTCGTGCATTGTTCATCTTTTTTGATAGTATAGAACTATTCACCGACGTTATTGTCACATGTTTTATATGTTATATTCTGCAATGCCCCTGATCTCAATTTGCTGTCCATAGTAGAACGGATATGCTATTAATAGCCTTTGATTACTTTCTACGCTTACACTGTTGAATTCTGTTCCTTACAAAACTAAAAGTAAAACCATTTATCAACACAGTAAAGAAATACAGATCAGCTTGGAAGGACCATGAACTACGTATGAAGGCCGCCCGGATAACCAGACGAATCCTCAAATACCAACCTACAGTATCTGGCCAGATTATTGTGATCATTCCTAGATTTCTTGTATTTGTGTGTTATTAGCTTTGTTTCCTATATATAAAAGATTTTACTTAAAAGAAGATGATTAACTCTCTTCCACGTTTGTTGGTATTTTTGTTGAGCGCTTGGAGTTACTCAGTTGGTTTTAGTGAGCGACTATATAGGGGCCTAAGAGTTTCGGTAAGTCTTTAGCTTTTGTAGGTTTTTGGTTACAGCTGTGTTGTAGATAAGAGTTAATTTGTGGTTGCTCTTTACTAAATATCCTTTATTATTATTTGTACATTTGACATAATCTTCATTATGATGGGAAAATTAACAATTCATTCGCCCTGGAAAACAAGAGCTTCTGGTGTCTTGCAACTAGCAACTTACGATCCTTTACATATACAGTATAAATATGCCTACAAATAGGCAAGTAAAGTGTCGATTTTCTGTGGGATGGATCAAGAAAATAATAAGAAATGGCCCGATTTAGGATATCCGAGGATAGAGAAAAGCAGAACAAGAAGAAAAACACCACCCCAATCGTGTACCGGTACTTGATTATTTTAATCTGACCAGATACTATAGAGGTAATAATAATAATAATAATAATGTTATTGGTTTTACGTCCCTTTTAACTGCTCTGGCTTTTAGAGACGCCGGGGTGCCGGAAATTTGCCCCGAAGGGGATCTTTAACGTGCCAGTAAATCTACTGACACGGCTCCCTCGGATTTGGGCACCCTCAAATGCCAGATGACTGCGCCAGGATACGAACCTGCAACCTTGGGACCAGCAAGCGAGAACGTTACCGCTGAGCCACGCAGCCAACCGTACTGTACAGGCAAAAGAGGCTTAGGTCGGTTTACGAAGAGATGGATCAAGACCGTAACAGGCCACCTGGCCTAACACTTTATAGTAAGAAGAAGAAGAAGACAATGATGTATGTTTGTCGGAGAAGTAGCATCAAGGAGGAAATCCTGTAAACTGGCATCCACCATGTTAATAAGAAATACTCTGAATACTTTGTACACAATCCATACAAATTTGACAATAAAATGGCTCTATTCTTAAAGTTACATTATAGGACATTTAATATAAGAGGGTGGACGGGATATGACTATAAAGTCGGGAAAACGTGATTCCCGAGGTCAGGAAACATGATAATCGTGTAGAAGTGTATGTTGATAAATCATTTACGGGTTGCGACATAGTTGTTTTTAAGTAACGTGTACTCGGGTGTGTGCAGATTATTCTTAAGAACCTGTGTTATTGTTATGTCTGAATTAGTGTGTGTGTATTCGTAATAACGACTAGGCAGCCATGGCCTAAAGTTAGGAACCATTATGGCATTTGTCAGGAGTAGAAATGGGAAACCACGGAAAACCATATGTAGGATGGCTGAAGTAGAAATCAAACCAACCTCTTCCCTGTTCTGCCTCATGAGGCTGCGTTAACCCCGTGTCAACCCTCAAAATGAATTATAAGGTAAGTTCAAAAATTAACGAGCCGGAGGCTGGAATGCGCAAACCGGTGACGACATCAGCTAATCGTGGCGTGTGTAGCGAGGTGTGGTTCCGACCAGAGCGTAGAAGGTCACAGCCCGTCGCAATAGGGCACGCATGCACGTCACGTGACGATACAAAGCGAGTAGCAGCATGCGTCAATCGTCCAACGCTGCCAGTCGCATTGCAAACAGTGACATGGAGGCGTCAACCGAAGAGCAAAGAGGTGTTGTTCGGTTTCTGACAGCGGAAGGAATAGGGGGAACGGACATTTATCGCCGAATGTCACAAGTGTACGGTGAACACTGCATGTCCCTTGCAAGGGTCAAGGCGTCGCACAAGCGCTTCAGAGAAGGATGTGTGTCGTTAGCCGATGATGCCCAGCTGACAACGTCCAGCTGGTTGATTCTCTCATTACCCAGGACCGCCGAGTGATAGTGAACACCATAGCCGCCGTGGTCGCTCCACGACAAAGCACGATATCATACGGCCAACACAGTCGCGGCACTCCTGCAGAAATTCAAATTGGAGGTTCACGGCCACCCTCCAGACAGTCCCGACCTCTCTCCTGTGATTACGCCATGTTTGGTCCCCTGAAAAGGGCTCTGCGGGACCAACGATTCACCTCGGACGCCAACGTCCAGCTGTACGTGCGGAACTGTTTCACACTGCAGCCCAGGGAATTTTATGAGACAGCCATTCAGCGCCTCGTGTTACAGTGGAACAAGTGCCTCAACAGCCAGGGCCAATACTTCTAACATACAGGTACTGGTTTCTGTAATCTTACCTCCGGCTCATTACTTTTGAACGCACCATATATTTTATTTGTCACGAAGGAATTTAACTCGGATCTCGCAAATGACAGCCAAGACTGCTAGCCTTGGTGACAAAACGTGTATTAAAAGGTGCGTGCTTCAGCGGAAAACAAAATGGTTTAGATGCGTTATTTAAGCAGGCTAATCCTACTCTCTACTAAGTACAAGTTTTCGGGCTTGAAGGCCGTGGTCCAGACAGGATATCTCCTGACCTAGGAAAGGATTGGAACCATTGGAAATGCCGGACGCAGTTTCCGGTGAAACGTCGGGGGATATCCTGTCTGGACCACGGCCTACAAGCCCGAAAAACTTGAACTTAATTATGTACGCCGGCCGTCAAAGCCTAATCTGTTACTACTCTCTACTATTTTGCGTTTCCACTATTCTGGTAGCATAGCAAAATAAAGAAAAATATACGAGCATAACAGTAGTCGCATATGATGTGTAACATCTGACATGTTATCCTACTCGTATACTACACAGCTTGTACATTCTTAAAATGATAATTTACGCTCCGTTTTCATACTGGTATTATGATGAATGTATAGATTGAATTGGAGATATGCTAGTCAGACTTGTTTGAACAAACATCACATATTATACTGTAAATTAAGAGGAGGAATGAACACATAGTCTCTAGTCCATCTATATACTAAGTTACTAGAAAAATGAAAATCCACAGCCTGCTTCCAGTCTCCGACCGGGTCAGGAATGGAATGAATGAAGCCCCCATCTAGCGGCGAGGATATGAACTGTGCCGGCTGCCGAGGCCTGACGCACTCCTCTGGGGCAATGATTAAATGAATGACAGATGAAATGAAATGATAGTGGAGAGTGATGCTGGAATGAAATTTTGACAGGGAAAACCGGAGTACCCGGAGAAAAACCTGTCTGCCTCCGTTTTGTCCAGCACAGATCTCACATGGAGTGACCGGGATTTGAACCACGGACCCAGCGGTGAGAGGCCGGCGTGCTGCCGCCTAAGCCACGGAGGCTCACTAAGTTACTAGACATAATGTTCAATATAATCAAATTTCCCAACTCCTGCTTGGTGCAAAATATTATAAGAGAAATTGGATAAATCGTAATTTTATGCAGATTCTGATAAAATGAAGCTTAATTTTTTGATAAATATCGTTTAAATCGATAATCCGGTAGTAAAAATAAATTGCCGCGACTGGGGTTTGAACCTGACACCTCACGATTCGCGGACCAACACGCTATCCTCGCAGCCATTATCACCACAGACATTTAGAGTACAAGACGGGTATTTATTTTCACGTACCGCCATGAAAGGCTACCGCAGTTGCCGTATAAACTCATCGATATATATTATATTCATAACTGCATTACCGCAATGTGGGTTAATATCTGAATAGCCATTGTGCAGAAACATAATACCGGCATTGCCGACTAGCTACAATGTTTCATATTAAAGTATATCAGCATTTAAATACTGATACGAAGACATTCACCATGTGATTTGTGTTTCAATCAGTTCATACCGAGTTCACAAAAATTTGCATTGAAAAACACGTTACTCGGGGAGTGGATTCCCATCACTTTTATCCAGAGATTGAAAAACAGATCCTTAATAAATTATATTTGTTTTCAGCAAATATGATATAATGAATATTTTCACACCAAAGAACGACAACTTGAAGATGATTTATTGTAGAAATATCTGTAATGGCGCCTCCAAACCTTGAAGTAATCCGTATGTGATATACATTCCACATGGTAGCAGCCAGGAGGGATGCGATCCAGCTGGCAGTGCGTCTACACACTTCCGTCCGATCCACTTCCGTCCCATTTTTCAAAATCACTACCACAAAAATATCCAGCAACCGAGTGGAAAGATGTTACACATCAAAAATATGCAGGCAGCTTCTGTAGCGTGTTTGGTAGCCTGCTGAGATTCTATGCCCAAGATCACTAGTTCAAACCCGGCCGAAGCCTTCGGATTTTTTAAAGAGCGTTAAAAGTCCATCAGTATGCTTTCCTTCGGAGGGGAAGTAAAGCCGGCGGGATATGTCGTAGACTTGTGGCATTTAAAAGAACCTTCCACTAACTACAATTGTGTGAAGCTAAATTTGTAGGCTAGATTTGATTAGGGCTAACGATCTATTAAATCACAACGTTCGTCGCCAGGTGCAGGCTGCGGTGGCATCTAGTAGCCAGGTTCGCAGCTAAGTGTCGTTAACGGTAGCATTTTGTAGGAACTACTTGAAATTGATCGGCTGCAGTGCTGAAATGAATTACAGGTAACACACACTAATACAGCCATCACAATTAACACCGGTTATCAGACGGATTCTACACACACCCAAAGTACACAGGGTTACATGACCGCATTGTCGCAGCCACTAAACTGAGGAACCAACCAACCAAAGAAAATATGTCGGGACCGGTGAGTGGTTCTCCCCAAAACCCTTGTTACTGAAATCACCTTGAAGAAGGCCGTTCTCTGTAACCAGTCTGGTAACAATTTTACAAGTGCTAATTATGCATGAGAGGAAAGGACAGAAATTTGGATGGACAGGTTCCCTTCCTCTCACTGTGAAGGGCCTTCACTAATGGCCGTGTTCGTTACCTTGACATGGACAACTGTTGGCAACACGTCGGTTGCGTTTTCTCTTGTTTAGGGTTCTGAGATTTGACGATGTTTATACAAACATGTAGTTCCGTGAAGAACTATACAGACTATTTTCATATATCCTGCTCATGTTAATTGCCTCTATCAACATACAAAATTTCAGTTTAATTGCTGTAACAGATTCGTAGATATTGAGAACTGTCTAAATATTTCAGATGGTCGCCAGGTTGGATTTTTATTTTTGTACTATTACATTAAGATTATTGTGTACGTGTGGTATTCAAACTGCAATCGCTGGATTAGAACACAAGAAGTAAAAACGAGATTCTAAAATTACGCACAGCAGCCATCTTGTGATTATGCAAACAATTGAAATAAATTAGATGCCAGTGGATCAACATTTGTATAAGCATTTAACGTGCAACGTTTCATGGCACTCGGATAGTTAATTCGCGAGAAACGCCCCTTTAAATATTATACTTCGCGTCGCCGCCATGTTGGATTTGTGGTCACCAGGTTACTGAAAGTCCTATAGGTGAACTTAAGTTCGTAGCCTATATGAACATTAAAAAAAAAGACAGTTTGATTGCTGTAAAAGATTCATAGATATTGAGAACCGTCTAAATATTTCGGAAGCTCGCCATTTAGGATTGTTATATGTATAGGCCATAGAGTTATGTACCATTCAAGGACAATTATTGAATAGGTCCATTATTCAAACTTTCACTTCGATCGCATGATTACAACACAAGAAATAAAAACTTAATTTTAAAATTTCGCACAGCCGCCATCTTGAGGTTATGTAAACAATTGAATTAAATTAGATGGCAGTGCATTACAATCTGCAAAATCATTTACTGTACCACATTTCACAGCGCTCAGAGAGTTAAATCACGAGAAAAGTCTATTAAAATATTTCAAACTCGCTTGATCGCCATGTTCGTTTTGTACTTTACTGGTTTATGAAATATACATAGGTAAACTTGTATTAGTACCCTTTATCACCGTACATAATTGCAGGATGATATCTGTAATAGTTTCGGAGATATAGAGTGTCAGTGAAATATATCGCACAGCCGCCATTTTAGGTTATGTAAACAATTGAACTAAATTAGACTCCAGTGCATTACAATGTGTATAAGCATTTGCTGTACCAAGTTTCATTAGGTTTGGGTAGTTAAATCGCGAGAAAAGTCTATTTAGAAGTCTCAAATTCGCTTGGCCGCCATGTTGGTTTTGTAGTCACCAGGTTTTTGAAAGTCTCATAGGTGAACTTCTAGTAGTGCCCTATATCACCGTACACAATTTCAGGGCGATATCGGTAATAGTTTCGGAGATATTGAATGCTAGTGAAATATTTCGCACTGCCGCCATGTTGGATTGGTGAGACGTAACAAAATTTGAAGGGCACAGTCGAGGTCGCCGGGAATAGTGCTATGAACTTACCGAGTTTCATTGAAATCGCTCCAGCCGTTTAGATTTTATTAGGGACACACACACACACACCTCACACACACACACACACACACACGGACAAAAGGTGATCTCATAAGCCTATTTTTTCAAAATTAACAAGTAGTTCCGTGAAGAACTATACAGCCTATTTTCATATATCCTACTTATGTTAATTGCCTCTATCAACATACACAATTTCAGTTTGATTGCTGTAATAGATTCGTAGATATTGAGAACCGACTAAATATTTCGGATGGTCGCCATGTTGGATTTTATATATGTAGGTCCTAGAGTTATGTACTGTTACATGCAGATTATTGTGAACGTGTAGTATTGAAACTTCAATCGCATAATTAGGACACAAGAAAAAACAAGGAGATTAAATTTTTTTACAGCTGCCATCTTGAGATTATGGAAAAAATTGAAATAAATTAGATGCCAGTGGATTAACATTCGGATAAAGATTTACTGTACCAAGTTTCACTGCACGCGGATGGCTAAATTGCGAGAAACGTCCATGTGAATATTTATAATTCGCGTCACCGCCATGTTGGATTTGTGATCACCAGGTTATTTAAAGTCCTATAGGTGAACTTAAGTTCATAGCCCCTATGAACATTAAAAAATGCAGTTTGATTGCTAAAATAGATTCGTAGATATTCAGAGACGTCTAAATATTTCGGATGGTCGCCATGTTGGATTGTTAAATGTATAGGCCATAGAGTCATGTACCATTAAAGGAAAATTATTGCGTAGGTTCATTATTCAAACTTTCACTTCGATCGCATGACTACATCACAAGAAATAAAAACTTAATTTTAAAATTCGCACTGCCGCCATCTTGAGGTTATGTAAACAATTGAACTAAATTAGATACCAGTGGATTACAATGTGTATAAATATTTCCTGTACCAGGTTTCAGTGCGCTTGGAACATTAAATCGCGAGAAAGGTCTATTTAAAATGTTCAAATTCGCTTGGCCGCCATGTTCGTTTTGTAGTTAACCGCTTTTTGAAAATCTTATAGATGGACTTCCAGTAGTGCCCTTTATCTTCGTACAAAATTTTAGGGAGATACCGCTAATAGTTTCAGAGATATAGAATGCCGGTGAAATATTTCGCACATCCGCCATCTTGTGATTATGTAAACAATTGAACGAAGTTAGATGTCGGTGCATTACAATGTATATAAACATATACTGTACCAAGTTTCATTGCGTTTGGTTGGTCAAATCGCGAGAAACGTCTATTTAAAAGTCGCAAATTCGCTTGGCCGCCATGTTGGTTTTGTAGTTACCAGGTTTCCAAAAGTCACATAAGTGAACTTATAGTAGTTCCCTCTATCACCATAGAAAATGCCAAGGTAATATCGGTAATAGTTTCGGAGATATTGAATGCTGGTGAAATATTTCGCACAGCCGCCATGTTGGATTGGTGAGTCGTAACAAAATTTGAAGGGCACGGTCGAGGTCGCCGGGAATAGTGCTATGAACTTTCCGAGTTTCATTGAAATCGCTCCTGCCGTTTAGATTTTATTAGGGGGGGGGCACACACACGAATCACACACACACACACACACACACACGCGCACAAAAGGTGATCTCATAAGCCTATTTTTTCAAAATTGAAAATAGGCTAAAAATAGGCTAAAAAAGGTGTTCTGTCACGACTCATCTTATTATGATTATCAAAACACGAGGTAACTGCTGACTCAAGTGGCTTCGGTGACGTAGTTGGTAGCAAGCTGAGCTTCTATGTCCAAGATCGCGGATTCAAACCCGGCCGAAGTCGTCGGATTTTTGAAGAGCTTTGAAAATCCCTCAGTATGCCTTTTTTCGAAGGGGAAGTAAAGTCGGCGGTCCCATGTCATTGATTTATGGCAAGTTAAACAACCTTCCACTAATTACACCTGTGTGAAGCTAAATTAGGTTAAAAATGTAAACTACGCTCAGGTTCCTACCTTCGTCACCTGGAGCCGACTGCGGTGGGTCTAGTAGCCAAGTTCTGAACTAGTAGTTGTTGACAGTGATGTTTGGTGGCAAAAGTATTAACTACTTGAAAAATTCAAAGTCTGCAGTCCTTACTTGAATGAAGAAACAGAAACACACACTATTACAGACATCAAAATTAACACCGTTTATAAGACAGATTCTACACACACCAAAGTACACGGGGCTACATGGCTGCGTTGTCGCAGCCCCTAACCTGAGGAACTAACCAATATCAAAATTCTTTATTATAGCAAATTCGTGCGTACTTTCGTACGAGATATGTATTCCCTTAAACATTCTATAAAGATAACGTAGGCTATAGATGATCATCGGACCATGGGTATCATTCAGCAGACGGAATAGGGAGGAAAGTTCAGTACGTGAGAATGGAAGGTCTGGGCAAAGTGAACTACAAGATAATGATGTGTGGTGTATCCGCGTCCCCTTCTATCTTGCGCTACTATTCAAATATTTTAGGGTACTGCGCCCGAATTCCTCTAGAGTACAGTCCCAAATCCGCACAGATGGTAAAAGGATCGTGAGAATGTCAACACCCGGCTAAGAGTTGAACTACCCTCACCGGACAGATGACTAGGGAACCCTAGGAACACATATATACATCTCTATCTATACTACTAACTAGTTGCATACAGTACAGAAAAAATAAACAAATAGTAGTAGAGCACTAACGAGCAACTCTGCTCTCGGGAGTTAAGATAAGTTGTCGATCATCTGTCTGCATCTAGCTAGCGGTATCGTTCTAGTGTAATTAAGCGTTGAACCAAAGAAACTGTTCTAAAAAACTCAGCAAGAATAAAAATAAACTTGTCATTTATTGACAATAAAGAATATAACATGACAAAAATTATGTTCCCTTCACCAAGAATAAAATAAAATATTTATCTGTGCCTCACTTAGGCCTGATGCGCTTAATAAGTGTCTTTCCTGCATCTCTACACTAATACAACATGTATCTCTTGCTTGATAATATTTACGTAAACACATACTTTAATTAATGACAGTAGTGTCTGTCCTACTTGTTTACTGAAGTTATGCTTTAACGCTCATCGTAACAAACATAGTCCCTACATAATACAGTCGTTAAAGTCTTCAAATTTAGATCTTAAGTTCTTAAATATAACAAAAGCAATAATTAATACTAGAATAATAACGTATTTACATTTTATACATGATCGCGTCCCGCACGATATTAAAAACAACTGTCTCTAATTCATTAGAGTTCATTCCACCACTATCCTCCAGTCTCATCATCTTTCTTTACGTGTATCACCATCTTTTTCCGTATCTCACACAATAAACTAGTCAAAATAGGTGTTTGTGTGTCAATTCCATGTGAATCATCAATACAAACAGTGAAGTTAATATTTCATCACTAAAGTGTACAACTCTGGTATTTCAATAATTAATAATAAAACAAACTAACAATGCACGACTGTTCAGATAAGCTCTTCAACCAAAAATCGAGTGTGTGTGGCATTGACCCTCACTCTCACACTTCCTTCTTCTCCAAATACAAATTATGACTTCTCTTAATCACCACAAATTTTTACAAAACCTTTCTTCATAAACTCACGCTGCATATTATCGCGTCTCTAGTTACGCCTTCGTCAATATAAATGCATTTAATCAACCTTTCTTCTCTTAGCACGTTCACAAAACTTCTACCGTTCCATATCAACTACTTTCATCAAAGTATTATATTTAGTATTCCTACTAGAAATTACAACTGTAATAACGTTCATGAATACGTCTCACTTCCTCCTACAAACTCCTCTATCGATTATACATCTCGTGCTATGTTCAAATACTTTCCACATACTTCCTCCTTCACTTCACATATTTCCTTGTTACAATTTAACGCTTAATTCTGAATTTCAAGCCTACTTGTGTCTGTTATAAAAATAACAAAAACCTTCCCTCAAGTTTATGTTCACAATAAATGTTTATATCTTTCCTTCTATCTTACTGTATCGTTTTATGATAAATATACATCCATAACATTTTATAATAACGTTCCTCGTTCAGTTATGCCTTCAACTATCGCATATTATTCCTTTCCATACCTCAAATTCTGGGTTTTACAATGTCATTACATTTCTTGCATACAAGAGTTACTTCAGTGCCAATATAGAATACTCCTGTCAACTATTTCGTTTTATACATATTATTTCGTTCCTGAAATGAATAAACCCTTTACTTATAGGATTCTCTGTCCTCCCTTTCTTCACTTCAAGTAGTAAACTATTTACTTTCGTCAAACACATGACTATATTCTTACTCTGATATATCTTTTATTTATTTCTCACAAAGTTGTGCTTCATTTCTCTTGTTTCAATACATATATATTATCGTTCTTCAATATTTCCACAAATATACAAAATCCTCTAATATTTCATCAAATCTACGAAGTTCTCCAATGTTACAACAAATCTACGGAATATACGTTCGCAATCGCAACGAAATCATTCGTAAGTAAAATTTTAACGCTCTAAAATGACAATGAAAAATACTAACGATGTCTAATATCATCGATCAAAACTTCAAAATACGCCTAAGTGACCTATGAAAATAACTATCGCACTTACTAAAATTTACTAAAACTTCCAAGACAATACAATAACATAGGTTATAAATGCAAATATGTTGGTCAATATTCTGGATTAACGTGAACAAAGTCTAACTACAGATATGAAAAATGCACTCTTCTACCTTCTTTCTGAGATCGTTGGTGACGGACCTGATGACTCCTGTGTCCTCGTAACCTCACCGTGTGGTCTCTGGAATGCAGCGTGCAGCTCCAAACTGGCTGCATTGTGTCACCTCGGCCTTGAGTGGACTGCAGTAAAGTTGAACGACCTGGTGTGCTGTCTCGAAACAGGTTACCAGCTGGCTTCCCGCTTGTCGACCCACTTCTCTCGTACAGGATGATGACACGATCTCGCCTCCGCTCTGCTTGCCTCGCGTCCACCAGTCCTGGGTTCCTCGCCGTCTCCATCACGCATCCGCTCGTCTTCTTCTTCTCAGATCTAGATGTTCTACGAAGTCGGTAGTTTGCATATTTCTTTCCATCATGAAAAATCACCTCCATGTCGTGAATTTCTCTTGTAGTAGCTTGCAATGTTATGTTAGCGAAAACTGCGGTGGTTTGCAGCTCGCTATTCATACTGCTATGTCATCCGGACCATCTCTGGATCTCACCGGTTCAGTATAGTTCTATCTTCCCATCATGGTGAATTTAAAACATAATTCTCACCGCGCAATTGTTTGTAGTAGTAGTTCTTCCCCTCCGACCTAAATTCTTGCTCATTCTTGTCTAGATTGTTGAATTACCAATGGTTTAAGTCTCCCTTCTTTAGACTTTCCTTCTACGTAGTTACGTGTTCGATGTTCAGTCTGTAACTTGCAGTGTTTTATCTCGTCGTAGATTTCTTCTTTTAAATACGATGAATAACTTTTCTCAATACTGTTGATTTGTAATACTAATTGTTCGTTTCCATTACCACTTGCTTCATCTTGAAGTCTCCAGTTCACAAAACCATTGTCTAATACTTTTTGAAGAGTCAATACAATTTACGTCTTGTCTTCTCGACGGTCCATGTAGAAAGTGCCTCGTCTGCTAGCATCTCCAAGCCTCCTCGGTTAGATTTCCCTCGCAAATCTGATCAACTAGCCTCCAACCGCTATGAATATTAACAAATTCATACGTAACTTCTCTCTCAGTCTTTTAATTTAAAATCTGTTTTGCCAGTTAAATTTCTTTTTCTTTGCTGGTGAATTCAATATGTAACACTCTTATAAAATATTAAAAGAATGATTTTAATATTTGTTCCTTCCTCAATGTTCAAACTATTTTCTTATTGGTTCTCGCCTAAAAGTGGCGCGCTTCAGACACGCGTTCGCTTCTCCCACTCTTGATACTGGCGTGCGTCTGACCTCTGGTCCACCTTCGCTCTCCCCTCGGATCAAAAACTGGTTTCTCACCACGAACCTTGCTAAAAGTGTCGACTTCCAGGACAGTTTCTCTTTCATTCACTCATGGTTAAAATTTTACCGAATCATTAAATCTCCATTATTACATGAAATAAAAATATTTTTTCATCCGAAAATTTTCCCAAATGCTTGTATTAACGTTCTCTTCCATCTGGACTGCTAATTTAGTTGAAAATTCCAAATTTAAAATATGCCATTTTTCTGAGGTGGTCCTTGGTTCATACCTCATCCTGTCTTCTCCCCTCTCCTAGACATGATTTCGAGCGCAGTACCTTTATAGTATCCTCTCTTAATCTCACGTTTCTCGAGGTATAATGAACAACCTATAAGCATCCACTCTTCTGGTATTTTATTTGGAGGCTTTAGATATCGAGGTCATTATCCCCATGCACTTGAGCTCAATGTAATCTCTCTTACAATGTTTGTTCTTGAACGTTCCTTTTTTGAATAACTTAAGATTGGGATTAGGGTGGCAGTTTGGTACTATGCCGCTATCTTCCTAAAGTAGAAATGAAAAACAATTAAAAACCACTTTTATGATGTCCCTAGAGAAGGATTGCAAATCAATTTTTTCTCGGTTGTCTCACGATGCTGTTTGAACTCCATTTCGACCCTAATGTACGCATTATTACCTCCGAAGCAGAACCAAGTGCAAAACCTTGACTGTGAAAAAAATCTGCAGTTGTAGGGGTAATTCATAACTAATCATAGATTTACTGAATGTTTTTCCAACTCGTTGTGAAGTGACTAGTATTCTTGTCTGTAATCACGGAGGTCCTGGTTCGATTCCAGGCTCTTCCAAGCAACTGGATTCGCTCAGGCTCAAGAGGCAGAACTAAGATTACGTGGGTTCGATTCCTACATCGACCATTCTAAAAGTGGTCTTGGTTTCCTATTCGCACCTCTTCAAAGGCATTGTGCTTTTCTACTGCTGAATTTGCTTCCCCAGTCTGGTACGGGTCATCTCATGTCAGACAGGTAGACACAGCTCTGAACCAAACCTGCAGGTTGATAACAGGTTGCTTAAAGCCTATCCCAACAGATAAGCTCTACTACCTAGCTGGAATAGCACCACCTTGAGCATGCAGAGAGGTGGCTGCCAACAGAGAGGGGCTGAGAATTAAAGATGATGATGATAATGATGATGATGATGATGATGATGATGATAATTGTTGTTTTAAGGGGCCTAATATCGAGGTTATCGACCCCTGGGAAATAAAGAGAACAACGCCCACCCGCTGCATGGATATAATCCCCCTCAGCAACGGCTGAGGTCCCGAAAGAGCTTCCTGAGGTCATCTGAGATACTTACTGTCTCACCGGAAAAGGCAAAGCTGGATTTATGGAAGAAATCGACCCCTCACCCCTGCGGTTGGATGCCAGTAGCTGAAGAACTACCGTCCGGACACAATGAAAGCTGCTTGGTGTGGAAATCCCTAAACAGGTTACGATCAGGAGTTGGAAGATCCCGAGACAATCTGAGGAGATGGGGCCTCAGTACATGTGACACGTCTTGCGAATGTGGATTGAACAAACCATAAAACACATGCTTCATTGCCCTCAGTGCCCTTCATCTTGTGCAGAGGAAGATCTCCTGTTAGCCACTCCGAGCGCCTTGGATGTTGCTCAGTATTGGGCACGTGCTATATAGACAATGGAACCCTTATATGTATAGCAACTAGGTAGCCACGGTGGGTGAGTGGATAGCGTGTCGGTCTACTAACCCCAAGATTGCAGGTTCGGTCCTGGCCGTGGCAAGTGATTTTTGAAAGGCGGAAAAAATACGACACGCATGTCATACGATGTTGACATGTCAAAGAACCCATTTGAATACAGTAGGCCGTGTTCATAATGGCAAAATTAATCTCGGGAGTTTCCGCCAACACAAAGTTCCTAATTTCTCTACTAGAAAGCGCTATAGTGTTCAAGGAGTTGGATGTGAGGTAACACATGGCAACTATGCTTGTTTTTGACCAGTGGGTAGAGTTCTAGAGAGTGGCTTGGCATTTTAGTTTCTATACAACAGATACTTAGGCCTGCATGGAAACTTATATATCTAACCTCCTTGACATTCATAGTGATTCAAGGAACAACGAAATTCGACATGCAAGCTACTCTCTGGGTTTCAAATTACAAAGCTTGCACCCGGCACCCGTGGCCATACGATATTATTATTATTATTATTATTATTATTCTTATTATTATTATTATTATTATTATGTATAGCAACTGTACATTTGTATGTTTCCGACACGAGAAATAAAATCTGGTAAATGTCGGGATGGTACTCAAAATGGCAGTGTGTTGTGGTCGACATTTCCTCATACAATTGGTTAGAGACAGCCATCTATTGCAAAACAAAGGTAACAGAGGCAGTGGATTTGAAGGAAATATTGCAATTTTTGAGCAAACGTAGAGTGACGATGGAGGGCATCCTATCCCTGTATAACATCCCATTGTTTTACAGGCTTCTTCAGTGGCATAGTAGGTAGCATGCTGAGCATCTATTCCCAAGATCACGGGTTCAAACCTGGCCGAAGTCGTCGGATTTTTTAAGAGCGTTAAAAATCCCTCAGTATGCTTTCCTTCCGAGGAGAAGTAAAGCCGGCGATCCCATGTCAAAGATTTATAACATGAAATAAAACCTTCCACTAACTACACTTGTGGAAACTAAAATGTGTAGGTTAGCTTGATAACGCTATATTAGTTCCAACGTTCGCCGCCAGGTGCTGACTGCGATCGCATTTATTAGGTGTCGTAGATGGTAGCATTTGGCAGCAAAAGTAGGAACTACTTGAAAAAGTTAATCATCTGCAGGACGAGTGGTCAAACTCAACGTCTGGGACTAGTGCCCAGGAGATCAACCCAAGGGTAACAAGTAGTTCCGTAAAGAACTATACAGCCTATTTTCATATATCCTGCTCATGTTAATTTCTTCTAACAACACACAAAATTTCAGTTTAATTGCTGTAACAGATTCGTAGATATTGAGAACCGTCTAAATATTTCAGATTGTCGCCAGGTTGGATTTTTATTTTTGTACTATTACATTAAGATTATTGTGTACGTGTGGTATTCAAACTTCAATCGCATGATTAGAACACAAGAAGTAAAAACGAGATTTTAAAATTACGCACAGCAGCCATCTTGTGATTATGCAAACAATTGAAATAAATTAGATGCCAGTGGATCAACATTTGTATAAGCATTTAACGTGCAACGTTTCACAGCACTCGGATAGTTAATTCGCGAGAATCGTCCATTTAAATATTTATACTTCGCGTCGCCGCCATGTTGGATTTGTGCTCACCAGGTTAATGAAAGTCCTATAGGTGAACATATGTTCATAGTCTCTATGAACATAAAAAAAATCAGTTTGGTTGCTGTAAAAGATTCATAGATATTGAGAACCGTCTAAATATTTCGGAAGCTCGCCATTTAGGATTGTTATATGTATAGGCCATAGAATTATGTACCATTCAAGGACAATTATTGCCTAGGTTCATTATTCAAACTTTCACTTCGATCGCATGATTACGACACAAGAAATAAAAACTTAATTTTAAAATTTCGCACAGCCGCCATATTGAGGTTATGTAAACAATTGATTTAAATTATATGGCAGTGCATTACAATCTGCAAAATCATTTACTGTACCACATTTCACTGCGCTCAGAGAGTTAAATCACGAGAAAAGTCTATTAAAATATTTCAAATTCGCTTGGTCGCCATGTTCGTTTTTTACTTTACGAGTTTATAAAATATACATAGATAAACTTGTACCAGTACCCTTTATCACCGTACAAAATTGCAGGGTAATATCTGTAATAGTTTCGGAGATATAGAATGTCAGTGAAATATTTCGCACAGCCGCCATTTTGAGGTTATGTAAGCAATTGAACTAAATTAGACTCCAGTGCATTACTATGTGTATAAACACTTGCTGTACCTAGTTTCATTACGTTTGGATGGTTAAATCGTGAGAAAAGTCTATTTAAAAGTCTCAACTTCGCTTGGTCGCCATGTTCGTTCTCTACTTTACAAGTTTATGAAATATACATAGGTAAACTTGTATCAGTACCCTTTATCACCGTACTAAATTGCAGGGTGATATCTGTAATAGTTTCGGAGATATAGAATGTCAGTGAAATATTTCGCACAGCCGCCATTTTGAAGTTATGTAAACAATTGAACTAAATTAGACTCCAGTGCATTACAATGTGTATAAACATTTGCTGTACCAAGTTTCATTACGTGTGGATAGTTAAATCGCGAGAAAAGTCTATTTAAAAGTCTCAACTTCGCTTGACCGCCATGTTAATTTTGTAGTCACCAGGTTTTTGAAAGTCTCATAGGTGAACTTCTAGTAGTACCCTTTATCACCGTACACAATTTCAGGGCGATATCGGTAATAGTTTCGGAGATATTGAATGCTAGTGAAATATTTCGCACAGCCGCCATTTTGAGGTTATGTGAACAATTGAACTAAATTAGACTCCAGTGCATTACTATGTGTATAAACACTTGCTGTACCTAGTTTCATTACGTTTGGATGGTTAAATCGTGAGAAAAGTCTATTTAAAAGTCTCAACTTCGCTTGGTCGCCATGTTCGTTCTCTACTTTACAAGTTTATGAAATATACATAGGTAAACTTGTATCAGTACCCTTTATCACCGTACTAAATTGCAGGGTGATATCTGTAATAGTTTCGGAGATATAGAATGTCAGTGAAATATTTCGCACAGCCGCCATTTTGAAGTTATGTAAACAATTGAACTAAATTAGACTCCAGTGCATTACAATGTGTATAAACATTTGCTGTACCAAGTTTCATTACGTGTGGATAGTTAAATCGCGAGAAAAGTCTATTTAAAAGTCTCAACTTCGCTTGACCGCCATGTTGGTTTTGTAGTCACCAGGTTTTTGAAAGTCTCATAGGTGAACTTCTAGTAGTACCCTTTATCACCGTACACAATTTCAGGGCGATATCGGTAATAGTTTCGGAGATATTGAATGCTAGTGAAATATTTCGCACAGCCGCCATTTTGAGGTTATGTGAACAATTGAACTAAATTAGACTCCAGTGCATTACTATGTGTATAAACACTTGCTGTACCTAGTTTCATTACGTTTGGATGGTTAAATCGTGAGAAAAGTCTATTTAAAAGTCTCAACTTCGCTTGGTCGCCATGTTCGTTCTCTACTTTACAAGTTTATGAAATATACATAGGTAAACTTGTATCAGTACCCTTTATCACCGTTCTAATTTGCAGGGTGATATCTGTAATAGTTTCGGAGATATAGAATGTCAGTGAAATATTTCGCACAGCCGCCATTTTGAAGTTATGTAAACAATTGAACTAAATTAGACTCCAGTGCATTACAATGTGTATAAACATTTGCTGTACCAAGTTTCATTACGTGTGGATAGTTAAATCGCGAGAAAAGTCTATTTAAAAGTCTCAACTTCGCTTGACCGCCATGTTGGTTTTGTAGTCACCAGGTTTTTGAAAGTCTCATAGGTGAACTTCTAGTAGTACCCTTTATCACCGTACACAATTTCAGGGCGATATCGGTAATAGTTTCGGAGATATTGAATGCTAGTGAAATATTTCGCACAGCCGCCATTTTGAGGTTATGTGAACAATTGAACTAAATTAGACTCCAGTGCATTACTATGTGTATAAACACTTGCTGTACCTAGTTTCATTACGTTTGGATGGTTAAATCGTGAGAAAAGTCTATTTAAAAGTCTCAACTTCGCTTGGTCGCCATGTTCGTTCTCTACTTTACAAGTTTATGAAATATACATAGGTAAACTTGTATCAGTACCCTTTATCACCGTACTAAATTGCAGGGTGATATCTGTAATAGTTTCGGAGATATAGAATGTCAGTGAAATATTTCGCACAGCCGCCATTTTGAAGTTATGTAAACAATTGAACTAAATTAGACTCCAGTGCATTACAATGTGTATAAACATTTGCTGTACCAAGTTTCATTACGTGTGGATAGTTAAATCGCGAGAAAAGTCTATTTAAAAGTCTCAACTTCGCTTGACCGCCATGTTGGTTTTGTAGTCACCAGGTTTTTGAAAGTCTCATAGGTGAACTTCTAGTAGTACCCTTTATCACCGTACACAATTTCAGGGCGATATCGGTAATAGTTTCGGAGATATTGAATGCTAGTGAAATATTTCGCACAGCCGCCATTTTGAGGTTATGTGAACAATTGAACTAAATTAGACTCCAGTGCATTACTATGTGTATAAACACTTGCTGTACCTAGTTTCATTACGTTTGGATGGTTAAATCGTGAGAAAAGTCTATTTAAAAGTCTCAACTTCGCTTGGTCGCCATGTTCGTTCTCTACTTTACAAGTTTATGAAATATACATAGGTAAACTTGTATCAGTACCCTTTATCACCGTTCTAATTTGCAGGGTGATATCTGTAATAGTTTCGGAGATATAGAATGTCAGTGAAATATTTCGCACAGCCGCCATTTTGAAGTTATGTAAACAATTGAACTAAATTAGACTCCAGTGCATTACAATGTGTATAAACATTTGCTGTACCAAGTTTCATTACGTGTGGATAGTTAAATCGCGAGAAAAGTCTATTTAAAAGTCTCAACTTCGCTTGACCGCCATGTTGGTTTTGTAGTCACCAGGTTTTTGAAAGTCTCATAGGTGAACTTCTAGTAGTACCCTTTATCACCGTACACAATTTCAGGGCGATATCGGTAATAGTTTCGGAGATATTGAATGCTAGTGAAATATTTCGCACAGCCGCCATTTTGCATTGGTGAGACGTAACAAAATTTGAAGGGCACGGTCGAGGTCGCCGGGAATAGTGCTATGAACATACCGAGTTTTATTGAAATCGCTCCAGCCGTTTAGATTTTATTAGGGGGGGACACACACACGAATCACACACACACACACACACACGCACACACACACGGACAAAAGGTGATCTCATAAGCCTATTTTTTCAAAATTGAAAATAGGCTAAAAATACAAGGATTTGACCTTCCTAGAAAATTATGGTGTCGCCTCAATAGACTGAGAACCAGGCACGGCCGTTGCAATTACCTATGCCATAAGTGGGGTTGGATAGATTCCCCATTGTGTCAATGCAATGAGGAGGAACAGACCATGGACCATATCATCCAGCGCTGCCCTCTACACGCCTACTCCGGGAGCCCTAGTGATCTGTTTCATCTTCGAGAATGTACTGTGGAATGTCTCCAAAACTTGAACTTGGATTTGTGATTTGTTTTTATGTAATTCACCATACGATTAAATAAATAAAATCTGCAGTCCTACCTGAATCACAGATAACACACACTAATACAGCCATCACAATTAACACTGGTTAACAGACAAATTCTAAACACACCTAAAGTACACGGGGCTACATGGCCACGTTCTCGCAGCCTCTAAACCAGTGATTTTCAACCCGCGGTTCGCCACGTAATTTCAGCGGCCCGCAAAACGACTTAGTTTCAATAATTAATATTTGATGGTATTTCGATAGCCACAATAGAGTTATGTTCATGTACCGATGATAAAAAGACCAAAGAGTTGAGGAGTTTGCATCATTTTGTTGATTTTTAAATGTTATCTTACTTCGTAGGCCGTAGTAGGGATTTTTTTTTAACTGGCGAAGCAAGTGTGGCAACCCTGTGACAAACGGAAAATTGCTATTTTGTGCTCCATTTCGTGAGAATGTGGGAGACTATCCCGGAAACATACAAATGGAAGTTATTGAGTTTCAGTGTAATAGCGATTTACAGGAGTAACTTTAAAATTTTGGACTTTTGGAGTTTTACTGATTGTATGTTGAAAAAGATCAATTTCCAGCAATCAGATCTCATGCTCCGTCGACAGCATCCCTTTTTGGCAGCACTTACATCTGTGAGCAGCTATTTTCCAAAATGGAGAATTTGAAGTCAAAATTGAGGAATCGTGTTTATGACACTCATTTAGAGAACACTCTTCGAATTGCTTCATCCAACATAAATGCCAATGTCGACAGATTAGTGAAAGAGAAACAGTGTTAGATTTCTCATTGAACTAAAAAAAATTACCATTTTGAAATTTTTAATTTACCGTAGTTTTGTATTTTGTAACATATTTTAATATTGATTTCACTGTAATTTTAAAACAATATAAAAACTTAATCAAAAAAATATGTTTTTCTTCCAAGTTGAAAGACAATATATATATATATATACTGTATATATATATATATATATATATATATATATATATATATATATATATAAGATTAATGCGGCCCTCGAGGCCTTTCATAACAAAACTTTGGCCCTTCATTAAAATAAGGTTGAAGACAACTGCTCTAAACTGAGGAACCAACCAACCATTGTTTTACAGTAAAACACTGCTCACCATTAACATGGCATTCACTCTAAAATATTTACACACACACGGCGGTGGTGAGCAGTGAATAAGCCACTGAACATTCGTGCACTTCTCATGTAACAGCCCTCGAGTAATTTTATAACGCTAATTTGAACAATTTAAACTTGTAACGGCTTGTTATTTTAAACTCTTTGAATGTTTATCTCTTCAGCCACGAACACCAGTGCGTTGCTGTTGCCCTGTGGCAAACCTTGCCGCAAACTACAGCCACTCGGCGAAACATCATTTACAATGCACGCAGTACGCAGCAAAAGCAAAGGGACGGGCCAAATGTAAACATCCTGATTCTTGCTGACATGGGGCTCCAAACTTCCCAATTCAAGAATAGGCTATATCGTACTAGCAGTAGTACCGAGCTTCGCCTGGTGTATTTATTTAATTTAATAATACTATCGTATGGCGTCGGATGCCGTGTGCAAGCTTTATTTGACACCCCAAGGTTAGCTTGCTTGTCGAATTTCGTTATTCCTTGAAGCACTATGAAAGTCAAGGAGGTTAGATATCTAAGCTCCTTGAACACTATAGCGCTTTCTAGTAGAGAAATGAGGAACTTTGTGTTGGCGGTAAATCCCGAGATTAATTTTTGCCATTATGAACACGGCCTACTGAATTCAAATGGGTTCTTTGACATGCCAACATCGTATCACATGGTGTCGTAATTTTGCCGCCTTTCAAAAATCACTTACCAAGGCCAGGAGTGAACCTGCAATCTTGGGGTTAGTAGACCGACACGTTGACCACTCACCCACCGTGGCAAACTATTTATTTAATGGAAGATTATGAATACTGCTACTGAACTTGCATATCAAACTTACAAAATAGAAAAAACGCATTTTAAAAATAAGAATCCAGGAAGACTTTTTGTGGACATAACACTCAGGTCACATTCCTCTATTGCTTCCCAAGTGAAATTCAGGGGAGAAATTTCAGAGCCCTTCGAAATCAAGATTGGTGAAAGACAGGGAGATGGACTATCACCTTTGCTCTTCAACTGTGTGCTCGAAAAGATCATCCGGCAGTGGCGAAAAGTAATGAACATTAACAAGTCTGAAAACGGAGTCAGATTGGGCTACAGAAAACAGACCCTGATAGTTGACTGCCTAGCATTTTTCTGATTCCCTCGATGCAGCCGCAGCGCAAATTAATGAACTCCAGATTCAAGCAGCAAAAACGGACCTTAAGATCTCCTTTGAAAAAAACAGAATTCATCACTAATATCAAGCTAGCGCCAAAAGAGCTGGATGTAAGACAGGGGAAAATCAAGAAAACGAAAGCGTTCAAAAATTTGGGTGAGTGGATAGACCCCAATCTCTCCGAGAAGGTAGCTTTCGAGTCACGAATCAGGAAAATGGAAATGGCATATAATCTAACAAAGGCCATTTACAACAAGAAATCCATATCAACAAATGCCAAGTTAAGACACTACCAAACTGTCATCCGTCCAGAGGCCTTGTATGCTGTTGAGTGCCTTGCAATGCATCGCAAGGGACAAACAGAGAATCTAGAACTGAGAGAAAAATTCTAAGAAAAATCTTGGGTCCGGTAAAAGAAAATGGGGAATATAGGAGAGGGCACAACCACGAACTTTACACCCACGTGGAAAAAATAACTGATACCATGAGGAAACGGAGAATTGCCTCTTACTGTCATATAACAAGAATGAACCCAGCACGATTGACAAATAGAATTTTGACCTTCTTCCTCATAAAGAAAACCAAGGGAGCTTGGTTCACTGAGGTGGACAAAGATTTGCAAGAAGTGGGAATTACAAGCAACGATATTTGGGAACGTGCCACCCTTATACAAAAACTAACAGCACACCGATGTTTCCAAGAAAAGCCAAAGCTTCCAACTGGCAAGAAGTGGACTGGGGAAATGAAACAACAGCATAGAGAATTAATGCGAAAGTACTGGGATGATGTTAAAGCTCAATGCAGCAAGAAGCAGTTGAAATGGCGTGGTCCTTAGTTGCCCGAATCGAAAGAATTATTATTATGATATTGAACATGGAAGCATTTACAATCTACTGACGTACTTTAGTAACGAATTTAACATCTTTATTAGAAAAAGGAGTAATTTAAATAAATGACACTGCCTATATCTCATTGGCTGTTAGAAAAGTAGAGAGCTATAGTGTCCTCTTTTGCCGCATAGCGCTGTAGGGAAATAATCGGAGCACTTCGGATTTGTCTGTTATTTATACAAATCAATACCGTTTCGCAAAACTGAACCAAAGTTTACGTCCACAGTTTTGTTTCTTGCTTTGTGAGGCTTGAAATGAGACAAAATCGATATTGATGTATATTTGTGCCAAAGGGCCTACATCTAGGAAAAGGAGAGGGCTGTACAAAATTTCAAGTAGATAGTGTTACTCGTTGTCTTCCAAAGGGTAAGTAGCCTGCGTAAAATTCGGTTCAGATCGGCGAAACGGTGTAGATTTGTATAAATAACATACAGACAAACAGACAAACAACCCAACATTCTGCTTTATTATATAGAATCCATTCAATTAGTAGACTATTCTTCTTCTCCTTCTTCATCCTAAAACGTGTACGCTTACGCAGGTCGTTCGCATTGCCTCCTCCAATCTTCTTATTTCTCCCACAATCTATCGTTCAGCATTTCGTTCCACTGTATTATTCTTTGGGTCACATTCTCCTTCTCCTGGTGGTCTCCATTATGTTCGTGGTCTTCCAATATTGGTCTTCTTCCAGCTTCTGTCCACAGCCTCCTAGAAAAATTCCAGTTTTTGCTACAAAACGTGATTCAAGAACTAAATATCATTCAGTCTTAGTTTCCAATGTGGCTATTTCCATCGCGGTAGACGCGGACAAATACACCTTTTATCATTTCAAATGATCTTGTCGACTTCATCGTTATGCTTGAGTCAAAATTTATGTGTTACGGAGACGGTTGCGTTACGGAGACGGAGACGGTGACTTCATGCAGCCGCGCGGGAAGCCTAAGTTAATGGGTAATGGACGGAGAGTGCGTGACGTCATGCAGCCACGCAGGAAGCCTAAGTTAATGGGTAATGGACGGAGAGTGCGTGACGTCATTCAGCCACGCAGGAAGCCTAAGTTAATGGGTAATGGAGTCTGTTGAAAGAGTTCGGGGGGCTCGAGTGACCTGGGGCTTCGAGCGAAGCGAAAAGAATACAGGGTGACTCCTAAAGAGGTGTACAAGATGCCAGATAAGAATACAGGGTGACTCCTAAAGAGATATACAAGATGCCAGATAAGAATACAAGGTGACTCTTAAAGAGGTGTACAACATGACAGAGAAGAATACAGGGTGACTCCTAAAGAGGTGCACAAGATGTCAGACAAGAATACAGGGTGACTCCTAAAGTGGTGTACAAGATGAAACACAAGAATACAAGGTGACTTCTAAAGAGATATACAAGATGCCAGATAAGAATACAGGATGCCTCCTAAAGAGGAGTGCAGGATGTCAGAGCAAAATACAGGGTGACACTTAACGAGGTGTACAGTATGTTAGATTCAATTCAAATACTGGGTGACCCTTAAAGAGGTTTGCAAGATATCAGATTCAAATAATGGGTGACCTTAAAGAGTTGTAAAAGATGTCAGACTCAAATACAGGGTGAGCCTTAAAGACGTGCCCGCGCGGGAAGCCTAAGTTAATGGGTAGTGGAGTCTGTTGAAAGAGTCCTGGGGCTTCGAGCGAATCGAGAAGCCCTCCTGAACCTTTCTAACATGTGTAACATTTGTAGCATGCGTCATTTGAAATGATATAACGTCTAGTCTTTCAGACTGACTGTATTTTTTTTTTAAATTGTTTTTTTCCGTCGCTTAGGCGCGGGACAGGAGTGGTTGCCAAACGTGACTTTTGACTGGCTGCTCACATATTTTGCTCACTACAGGGTAATTCCGTTACCTGACCTCCTATCACGAACCAGTGTGCATGGAAGTCATGCATTACAGTGCGCTCTCAGTTCTATAGGAGGTATGTTTAGTAAAAATAAAAAATCATCTACAAATGATGTAGTAATAGAGGTTTACTCCTCCGCTGTCTCTAGAGCACCGTACGGATAAACCGTTATCCGCATCCGTGGCACATCCAAACAACTGTTATCCGCATCCGCCACGAACCCGCACGACTGTTATCCGCATTCACCTCGCAACCGCACGACTGTTATCCACAATCATCTCGCAACCGCACCACTCTTATCCGCAATCATCTCGCAACCGCACGACTGTTCTCCGCATTCATCTCGCAACCGCACGACTGTTCTCCGCATTCATCTCGCAACCGCACGACTGTTATCCGCAATCATCTCGCAACCGCACGACTGTTCTCGGCATTCATCTCGCAACCGCACGACTGTTATCCGCAATCATCTCGCAACCGCACGACTGTTCTCTGCATTCATCTCGCAACCGCACAACTGTTATCCGCAATCATCTCACAACCGCACGACTGTTCTCCGCATTCATCTCGCAACCGCACGACTGTTATCCGCATTCATCTCGCAACCTCATGACTGTTCTCCGCATTCATCTCGCAACCGCACGACTGTTCTCCGCATTCATCTCGCAACCGCACGACTGTTATCCGATATCATCTCGCAACCGCACAACTCTTATCCGCAATCATCTCGCAACCGCACGACTGTTCTCCGCATTCATCTCGCAACCGCACGACTGTTCTCCGCATTCATCTCGCAACCGCACGACTGTTATCCACAATCATCTCGCAACCGCACGACTGTTCTCCGCATTCATCTCGCAACCGCACTACTGTTCTCCGCATTCATCTCGCAACCGCACGACTGTTATCCGCAATCATCTCGCAACCGCACGACTGTTATCCGCAATCATCTCGCAACCGCACGACTGTTATCCGCAATCATCTCGCAACCACACGACTGTTCTCCGCATTCATCTCGCAACCACACGACTGTTATCCGCATTCATCTCGCAACCGCACGACTGCTATCCGCATTCATCTCGCAACCACACGACTGTTATCCGCATTGATCTCGCAACCTCATGACTGTTCTCCGCATTCATCTCGCAACCGCACGACTGTTATCCGCATTCATCTCGCAACCGCACGACTGTTATCCGCATTCATCTCGCAACCTCATGACTGTTCTCCGCATTCGTCTCGCAACCGCACGACTGTTCTCCGCATTCATCTCGCAACCGCACGACTGTTATCCGCAATCTTCTCGCAACCACACGACTGTTCTCCGCAATCATCTCGCAACCGCACGACTGTTATCCGCATTCATCTCGCAACCACACGACTGTTATCCGCATTCATCTCGCAACCTCATGACTGTTATCCGCATTCATCACGCAACCACACGACTGTTCTCCGCATTCATCTCGCAACCACACGACTGTTCTCCGCATTCATCTCGCAACCTCATGACTGTTCTCCGCATTCGTCTCGCAACCGCACGACTGTTATCCGCATTCATCACGCAACCACACGACTGTTCTCCGCATTCATCTCGCAACCTCATGACTGTTCTCCGCATTCGTCTCGCAACCACACGACTGTTATCCGCATTCATCACGCAACCACACGACTGTTCTCCGCATTCATCTCGCAACCACACGACTGTTCTCCGCATTCATCTCGCAACCACACGACTGTTCTCCGCATTCATCTCGCAACTGCACGACATTTATCCGCCTCCGCTCGTTTGTTATCCAAATTCGCTGACAATACAATAATATTTATTAGATAAAGTATTAAAGCAACACATTTAGACATGAGCAGGAATTCGATCCCCTAGGCTGTGTGTGAATCGCAAGGCAATGTTGACTGAGTTTTGTCCCTCTGAGTAACAGCAAGTGAAACACCGGGTGCCTAATTAAGCCCTTCCTTAGTCGTCACTTATACCCTTGCAGGCAAGTGCAGGTATAAAGGATCGTCTTTTTAGCCTACTTTCGATTTTTGCAAAAAATGAATGTAGACTTATGAGATCAACACAGGGCGAAAAAAGTGTGTCTGTCTGTGTGTGTGTATGTGTGTGTGTGTGTGTGTGAGTCTGTGTGTGTGTGTGTGTGTATGTGTGTGTGTGTGTGTCTGTGTGTGTGTGAGTGTGTGTACTCTGAATGTCTGTCCCCCCCTATCAATTCGAACACGGTGAATGCGAATTGAACGAAATTTGGTAAAAAGGTAGCACTAGCAAAGGACACCTCAGTGTCATGTTTTATATCGCCGCCATCTTGACGGAAACGTAATGGCGGCCACACGAATGTTCAAAGCTTGAATCAAAATACGATTAGCCTAACCTAATCATCCGATCTCTACCAAATTTTGCAACTACATACCTTTATGGAGGGAGCATCCTTTGACCAATCTAATAGGTCATCAGCGTAATAGTTTGCGGATGGCGGCCATCTTTGTGTGAAAATCGATTCCCCCTATTAATTCGAACACGGTGCAACCGAATGGAACGAAATTCGGTACAGAGGTAGTACTAATAAAAGGCACCTCAGTGTCATGTTTTATATCGCCGTCATCTTGACGGAAACGTAATGGCGGCCACACAAATGTTCAAAGCTTAAATCAAATTACGATTAACCTAATCATCCGATCTCTACCAAATTTTGCAACAACATACCCTTATAGAGGAAGCATCCGTTGACCAAATGAATAGGTCATTAGCCTGATAGTTTGCGGATGGCGGCCATCTTTGTGTGAAAATCAATTCCCCTATTAATTCAAACACGGTGAAACCGAATGGAATGAAATTTGGTACAGAGGTAGCACTAGCAAAGGGCATCTCAGTGTCATGTTTTATATCACCGCTATCTTGACGGAAACGTAATCTCGGCCACCCAAATATTAAAAGCTAAAATGTAACTACCACCAACCTAATAATCTACTCTCTACCAAATTTTTCAACACCATATCTTTATGTGGGAAACATATTCTGACCAAGCTGCAAGAACATCAGCCCAATAGTTTGCAGATGGTGGCCACGTATGTGTGCAAATCGATTCCCCCTATCAATTCAAACACGGTGAAACCGAATTGAACGAAATTTGGTACAGAGGTAGCACTAGCAAAGGGCACCTCATATTCATGTTTAATATCCCTATAGCACGTTGTATTTCAACAAGTTACTACAACCAACATTCAATCATACTCCTTGAAAAAGACAAAGAGTTATAACAATACCCATGCATTTAGGAGAAAGTAGGCTATATGTTCTTTACTGAACATCTTGTTTTTTTTGCAAAAGTCAACATTAATTGAGGGTATTTTCATGACTGGCTTCTCTCACTTCTCTATTATTATGATACAATCCAAGCGAAAGCAAATAGGGAAATAACAAGAAACGTGAAAGGCGCAAATATTAGCAAATACTAAAATTATCTGTTCAACCTTACAGGTAGCATGGGAAGACACTCCTGTCCAACACTTAAATATTTAGGTGTAACATTGGATCGTGCTCTCACCTATAAACAGCATTGCATAAACGTCAAGCAGAAAGTGTCAGCCAGAAACAATATCCTTCGCAAACTGTCTGGAACCAATTGGGGTACACAGCCAAAGACGTTGCGAACTACAGCCCTGGCTCTGTGTTACTCCGCTGCAGAGAACGCTTGTCCTGTTTGGTACAGTTTCAGTCATGCTAAACAAGTTGACACTTCTCTTAATGAAACATGCCGACTTATCACTGGCTGTTTGAGACCAACATCACGAGATAGAATCTACTCTACTGTTTGGCTGGAATCGCCCCACCAGATATTAGAAGAGAAGTTGCAGCCAGGACTGAGAAAACCAAAGCAATTACCTCATGCGCACACCCATTGTACGGATATAAACCTGCCCATCAACCATTAAGGTCTAGGAGGAGTTTCCTGAGTACAACCGAAGATCTACATGAATCTGCTAAGTCCACAAGGTTAAGATTATGGAGATCTAGAAATACTCAACTTGATGGCTGGATGCTACCAATTGAACATCTCCCTCCAGGACATGAGGAACACTGGTCTACGTGGAAGTCATTGAACAGGCTTCGCACTGGTGTTGGTAGATCAAGAACAAATATGTTAAAGTGGGGGTTTCCTGGCACATCCAGGCCATGTGATTGTGGTGAAGTCCAAACCACAGTCCATTTCTTGAACTGCATTAAGTGTCCTTTAAGTTGCACAATGGAGGACTTGATGGCTGTGACACCTAATGCCCGTGACTTGGCAAAATTTTGGACAGAAACGATTTGATATGTGCATTGTTAAGTACCATATTTCAAATGTAAAATGTATACTTCTGATACAAATAAATAAATAAATAAACATTGTATTCAATAAACTATCCACTTTATCCCCAGCTTATGCGCTATCCGCACAGTCATGCAAACTATATCCGCATGGAGAAAAATATATCCGCGCAGGACTTTATCTATAACCCAACCACCATCCCCTTTTTAGATCACAATTTATTGGTCCTATAGATAAAATTCCAGCTGAGTTCTCCATAATACTCATAAGTTATGGACAAATACAGTATTGCCAACCCCTCGCATAAGGTACTACTCTTAAAACCAAATCACCAGTTCTTTAAAACACCGTCAGATTGGTATCCTCCCATCCGCTAGAACTGAAATTAGCCAAAAACGCAGCAATAAGCCTAATCTTCATCAAGACGAATGGCACTAAAATATTAGGTTAATTTTTCAAGAAAGTTTCCTCACGGTCTTATGTTGTGAATTTCAATAACTGAACTCTCAATGTTCCCGTGAGTTCCGTCGGAGTTAAACAAAGCCGAAATTGCTTCAATTTCACTGGAACGAAACATCACCACTGCATATAGCTAATTGAATTTTAATTGACAATCCATCACATATGTTGGATATGCTATAATGTGTTGTGCAATGGCGTTACAATTAGTTTCATACCACGCTTATCGTTAACGTATTGGAAACATACCTCAAATTCTTAATGCTATGTACAGTTTGTTGAATAAATATTAAGCTAGCGAACTCGTGCGAGAAATCTCGCATGTTCATAAACCAAATTTTCCCTAATAGGTGTATAATGGGAGACTTTTGCAAATCGCACACTTCTTACAAAAATTGATAATGTAATTTGTGTGCTGAGTCCATTGCTTGACAGCTTAGCTGTAACACTCACCGGTTATTCGATATTTATGAAATTATACGATTTGAGTACTCATTCCTTTGATTTACTGTTTCTGAAATCCATGCAAAATGATGAAGGAAATACCTCACAATGTTAAAATGACATGAAACAGGCGTCACAGTGGCCAAAATGTGAAGTGGAGAGCAATTATGGAGCGCATTTTCCTACAGCAACAGTATCTGCAAATCACTCACTTCGAACATTTTTTTAAAGTCATTTTTTAAAGAAATTATAGATATTTATGAAATTAGAGTGCAATTCGTCACTGCTAATGTCTATTCTCTTTCATTGCAATGCTCATTTTTCACGATCGGTCGGTTGTGAGCACCGCAGGAGGGATCTATACTACTGGATATAATATGTATGATTGTTTTGATTAATTGAAAAAAGAGGCAATATTCCTCACGAAACGTTTAGGCAATTCAATTATTTATTATTTTACACGGCATAATCCCAAAAGGATTGATAATATTAATAGTATTCCGGGTCGTACAATCATTAATCTATACATTTTTTTGATAATTTATTTTGGCATTTCTTCTGGGTTTTTGATATGTTTGTTGCAGGCTTCTTCGTATGTGTAGCAATTTGGGCCCATCAGCAGGTCTTTGGTGCAACCTGCCTGGTCCTAGTTTGATGAGTCCAATTGCCACTTGAGTTCTTTTTTTTCAGTGGTCTTACTATTTCGACAGGTCCTATACTACAAAAGCGGCTTCGGTGGCGTAGTTGGTAGCATGCTGAGCTTCTGTACCCAAGATCGCGGGTTCAAATCCGGCCGAAGCCGTCGGATTCTTTTAAGACCGTTAAAATCCCTCAGTATGCCTTCCTTCGGAGGGGAAGTAAAGCCTGCGGTCCCATGTCATAGATTTATGGCATGTTAAAGATTCTTCCACTAACTACACCTGTGTGAAGCTAAATTGTATAGGTTAAGAATGTAAACAACGCTCTTAGTTTCCTACGTTCGTTGCCAAGAGCCGACTGCGGTGGCGACTAGTAGCTAAGTTCTGAACTAGGCCTAGTAGTCGTTAACGGTGGCGTTTGGTGGCAAAAGTAGGAACTATTTGAAAAATTCAAAGTTGCAGTTCTTACTTGAAATAAAAAAGAGATACACCCACTAATACAGCCATCACAATTAACACCGGTTATCAGACAGATTCTACACACACCCAAAGTACATGGGGCTACATGACTGCGTTGTCGCAGCCCCTAAACTGAGGAACCAACCAACCTATACTACAAAAATACTTTCTCATACAAAACTCAATGTAAAAAGCTAACGCGTTCAATAAAATTTAATTAACTAATTCCACAAACAGAGTAACCACGGCTATGTCCTCAATGAGATTAGAATAGATGGAGGCTTTTAAACTGATTTATCAGCGATTGCTGTGCGTATCATTCCAGGATGTAAACGATATTGAATCTGTTACATAAACTGCAGTGAGTTTGAAATACTAACACAAGATCTCGATTTGTGTCCAAGACTTACTTGCACGCATTAAGATTATCTCTAAGATTCCTACATACCATTAGAACGATTTGTTTACATGTAAGAAGTATTTGTGTTGAAATGTTAATATACTCTGAGCATCACATACACGGCATTATTCCCGACATTAGTTTACGCGCACTGATAAATCCAATATCAAAGAGCATGTAACGTCCATACTATCCATTAGACTTCAACCAATATTTGTATGTGCATTCTATACCTTCTATACCTTAAGAATATATTCAGACTCACCAGGTTTCTCACGAACTCAAATATTTGTCGTCCCATAATTACGAGAAGTGTATACAGTAAGTATAAACCACGGAAATCCGCTTTCAAATGATTAAAATGGGAATCGAACACTTCTCTTCTCAGTTTTGCGTCACGAAGTTAAGTGCAACCCGTTCCAGCCCTTAAAGCAGAACCAAAATTACTTGGCAGAGCAGGGAATCGAACAACGACCTACAGAGTCACAACCAAGAACGCTAGCCACTAATTCAAATGTAGTATCCCGCCATTTACCTGGGGGAAGTGTGCTAAAAACCTGGAGAAACCACACTCAGGATAGCCGTTGTCAGTGCTGGGATTCAAACATCTGATCTCCAAGCTTCCTCCAGTTTCCAATCGCGGTTGTTATGAGCATTTAACGGGATAGCTACTGTGCCCTTCTGACAAAGTAGTATGCAAATCACAGTCAGCCAGCTCTGCTCATCGGGATATCGGGGTTCATGTTATGTTCTCCCACTCTGTGACTTACACACTTTGGATCAAGCATAGGATACACTTTAAAAATCAAAATCAAAATCCTACTACAAAATATTTAATAATTCAAATTCTGGTGCTACAAATAACATAAAAACTGAGAATAACACTTCACATTTGTTCTCAAAGGAACAAGGAATCATCAAACAATTAACATACAAATACACTAATTATGGTTCCCAAAGAACCAGACAAAAAAGTAAATCTTAGTTTCACTTCCATATAGCAAAATTCTTAATTCTTTAAGCGAGCTCACAGATGGATCGGTGTTTACTTCAATACATTATTAAATGACAAAACACACTATTTACTCCTTGAATGAGTATTTCTTATACTTGAGTTATGCTTATAAAGGTACTGATAATTATTATCATTTACTTGTGCTCAGACGATATTCAAATGTTACCATCTCTCTTCTAATACTACCAAATCACTACTGTGTCTGGAAAATTCGCGTATCTCGAATTATTGAGAATTACTAAGTCAAATCAAGGTAAACTCCAAATTACCTCAAGTTTCTCGTTATAACTCGTGAACAATTATGGTCAAGTAACAATAAAACTAGGGATTTTAATTATATTGTCTCCAAAGACAATTATATCATAAGGAAGCAAGGATTTGAATTCTGCAAGCAATAATTTGTTTATTCGTATCAGAAGCAATACATCATGTAAAATTAGCATAGATAACTTTTTTAAAATAAAAACACACTAAAGGTACTTTCAAAATAACAATTAAATTACATCGCACCAAAATTTGGCAAGATCTCGTCCATTTGGTGTGGCCTGAACTACATCCTGCATAGTGCAAATGAGAGGGCAGGAGTTGCAATGGAGAAGGTGCGCCATGGTTTGTTCTTCTCCGCAGGCGCAAAAGGTTGACTCATCGGAAAGGCCCCACTTCTTCATATTGGTCTTAGATCGACCGACCCCAGACCGCAGCCTGTTCAGACTCTTCCATGTAGGCCACGACTCTTCATAACCGGCAGGAAGAGTTTCAGATGGAACCATCCATCCGTTGAGATTATTGTTTCTGGATCTCCAGGAAGTTAGCCTTGATGATTGAGGTGAATCCGACAGGCACTCAGTAGAGTGTAGGAAACTTCGCCTAGATTTCAATCGTTGTTGAGCAGGTTGATAATTATGTAGAGGATGTGTCTGGGAAACTTCTACTTTAGATTTATCATGTTTGGCAGCTACTTCACGTCTAATATCTGGGGGAGCAATGCCAGCCAAGCAATATAACTTGTCACAAGGTGTAGATCTTAGGCAACCAGTTATAAGCCGACAAGTTTCATTTAAAGCAATATCTACCTGTTTGGCATGACATGATCTATACCAAACAGGGCATGCATATTCTGCTGCAGAGTAGCTCAGTGCTAAAGCAGTAGTTCTCATTGTTTGAGCTTGCATTCCCCAGTTGGTACCACATAACTTGCGAAGAATGGAATTTCGCGTAGATACTTTGTGCTTCGTGTTAACACAATGTTGTTCATACGTGAATGCACGATCCAGAGTTACCCCTAGATATTTAGGTGTAGAGCAAGGATCCAAAAGAGCACCCTCCCAGAAAATCTTCAGTTTTCTTCTTGCCTGCATATTCTTTAAGTGAAAAGCGCAAACTTGCGTCTTTGAGGTGTTAGGCTTTAGATGGTTTTCTCTGTAGTATGGACTCAGTTCATCTAAGGCTGCCATTAATCTCCGTTCAACACTCTCAAACTGATCACCCTGGGTGAGAGTAGCTCGATCATCTGCATAGATGAAGCTTTTAGTTCCTTCTGGCAAGGGTTGATCATTCGTGTAAATATTAAATAATATTGGAGACAAAACACTACCTTGAGGTAGGCCATTCCGGAGATTCTTCCAACGACTATGTCGCCCTTGGAAATCTACAAAGAATCTTCGATTTTCAAGAAGACATCGAAGAAATTCAGTCAGCTTGTTGTCCTTGGTCATCTTATGAAGTTTACTCAACAGAATTTGGTGGTTAACTGTGTCATAGGCCGCAGTTAGGTCGATGAAGACTGCCCCAGTTATTTTTCGATTTTCAAAACCATCTTCAATATATTGGGTCAAATGGAGTATTTGTGATGTACAATTCTTCCCTCTTCTAAAACCAGCTTGCTCGGGGATCAAAAGTGGTTCAACTATTTTTGCAAGCCTTACCAGAACCATTCGTTCTAAGATCTTGAATAAATGACAGAGCAAGGATATTGGTCTGTAATTTTTAGGATCATGGGGATCTTTTCCTGGTTTGAGGAATGCTATAACTCTAGATTTCCTCCAGATTTTGGGTATTCTGCAGGTTCGAATGCAAATGTTAAATAGATTGAGTACCCATTCTCTAGTAACAGGTCCAAAGTTCTTGATTTGTTGAATACAGATTTCATCTACACCAGGAGCCTTACCATTTTTGCTGATATTTATAGCGTCATTTAGTTCTGCCAAGGTAAAGGGATTAGAAAGTATACTGGTCTCTGGTCTGAATTTTGGCCTAGTATCCACTTTTGTTCTAGAACTGGAGTTTATAGACTTGCCATTTTGGACGAGTTGGTGAGCAATTTGGTTTGCAGATACGTTATAAAGAGAAGATGATTTATTAGGATCATTACTGAGACGCCTGAGTAGCCTCCAGGCCTTATGGCTACTCCTATCCATGTTAACTTCTTCCATCAATTTTAACCACTGTTCTCGTTTAGACTCTGAAATAGCAGAAATAAGTTGTTGTCCGCTTGCAATAGTTTCAGCACTAAAAGGATCCCTTTCATACAAATTGAAGTAGTTTGTCAGTAAGGCAGATGTTTCCTGGGAAAGACCTTGTATGTAATTAGTTCTGCATCGTCTTGGAATGTCTTCTTTAGAACACGATCTAATGGCATCAATAAATTGATCATATGCCTCTGGTATGGGACTGATTGTACTCATCTTTGTATCTAAAGAGGAAGTAAAACATTCCCAGTTTGCCTTTTTGAAATTGTATCTTCTCTTAAAGTAAACACTCTGTGGCCTGACGGCTGCTACTATCTGGCACATTATTGGACGATGTTGTGAGTTAGGAATAGGAAGGCAAACAGATTTAATACACTGATGGGCAATCTGATCACTCACAAAAATAAGGTCTGGATTATATCCACGTTTCCACCTTCTACTGTTGAAGGATGAAGGAAGTTTGTTATCATGAATGAGGGACAGTTGGTGTGATTCCGCCCAATGCATAACAGCTTCTCCATTCTCATCATCATGTGGATAACCCCATATAATGCTGTGGCTGTTGAAATCACCCTCGAAGATGGACACTTTCTCCAAATTCAGATTATCAAGTTGTCTGAATGAAAAGTTTACCTTTGGGGGTTTATAAATGGAAAAAATGATTGAGTTACTCAATTCTATCGCAATAATTTCTATGTCATTGTCAGCTGTGATGGAGGTTGCAAGAATCCTCATATCTGGTTTAGTGAAGATGGCACTTCCATATTGGCCATGAGGACGTTCGACTGCCAATCTCATTCCAGGGATTTTAGTACGTCATTGATTAACATCCCTATGAGTTTCTTGTATACATAAAACATCACAATTATGTTTTAGGCATAATTCACGTAAAAGATCTTCTTTACAAGAAGACAGTCCTTCAATGTTAAAAGAAATAATTGTTAAATTGGGCTCTGATAAGAGCCTTTCCCTACTAGAATGAATCATTTCAGATAGAACTTTAATGATGCTTCTGGAATGCTGACGTTCAGTTCAGTAACGGAAATTCAATTCCGACTACCTATGCAGGGGCACCACGGGCAGGAATCAGCTTCACCCCCAGCAATAATAATTACCATGAATGGACCTCAGTTTAAACTACTGGGTCATTTAAAAACATTCCTGGCATGAACCCTACAGTCCGTACCTGACCTTTCTCAACAAGAGGGTCTTTTAAATTATTTCACAACACTCGGCTAGATTTATGGCTTTCAAGGGGGATTAAAGGCCTGTCCCTTCTGAGATGGAAACAAGAAGTCGGCTGTCGGCCGTCCCACTCAATATTCTTTGGGCAAGGCAAGGCGTTTTAATACAATCAACAAATAAATACATTATGAGGTTCTAAAGACCTATTCTTCTAGCTTCGACAAGGTATAATTATGAAGTTTCTCATTGTCGGGTAAGATATTCCATAAACCAACAAAATAAAAGGGGATCTCGTCGTAGAGGAGTATAGGGTCATTCCTCGGTCTGCCTCATGGAACAACATCCAACACGGAGGACTTAGGACAACAATAACATGGATCGATGATCACAAGCCAATCGTCCGAACACTGGCGTCTCGGGGGTGATAATCATATTCATCCCTGCGCTCAAAAATTCAATAAAAATGCGCCCTTTTTCCAACATTGCATACAGCAATTACACACATATAATCAATTACCGCGATCAACAAACCCTCATAATTAGTTTGCCGAGCATATTTCAACGTGTCCCTAGCGTGACAAATTACAACAAATGCGCTATCCGGCGCTTATCACTTCAATATAGCCAAGTTGCCTTCCAAATCAAAATATATTACATCACATCATAAATTAATCATCGTCTCATGAAAATTATAGCGTTAGCCTTTAACAACAATTCTGACATTGTACTGCAAGAACTCTACTGGTTCATTAACTTATTAACAATTCTTACAAGGAGCTTTACAGCTTCCACTTTCACGTACACAAATTAATTACCAAATTAATTTATTCATTTATTATTATTATTATTATTATTATTATTATCTTGATTGCATTATCTTGTTACATTATTTATTATGTATTGGTATTCCATTGAATACTTTCCACTGGGGATTAATTAACACTTCTAATTAATTACATATCTATCGAATTATTCGTTCAGGTCGCGCAACCTATTACTTTATACATTTTTATATACCCCTGTTTCAACTCTGAGAATTATTTTTCCATCATTGTTACCAGAACCTTCCCAAAACACATCATATAATGAAAATTTGGTACTCACACAACTGCTTCAGTCAGCGATCTGGTTTTCCAGCGATGAACCATTTGGCCCACCCACTATATTTCTACACCATGATTATGATCATGTTCACACTGGTTAATACTTCCTCTGGATTAAACATAACATATACACTGATCATATTAATTACACAAAATACACTAATTGTATTCATTACCACTTTGAAAATTCACTACTAAAAATATTTATACACTAAACATTTTCACAAAAATTAAATTACACATAAACTTTTCACTTTCGGCAATTATCTTTGCCTGTACACACGTACTTTTCTTTTCTTCCCGTTTCCAAGGGTGCAATTTGTTTGGCGTCAGCTTCCTACTCCTATTGGAAAGATTGAATGCTCGATCGTTCTACCCTCTACTGGAACGGCTAGTACTCCTACTCAAAATTGTTCTGACTATCGTCTCACTAATAATGGACTGCACGATGTTTTTCTCACTCCCTGTGCAAATGTTCGTTTGGCAAAACTGTTCTTGACTGACGTTCACTCCTAGATGCGCTTTAATACTGCGACCTAGTAATTTACTTCTCTTGTGCTCCACGTTTGGATCGTTACTTCTAACGTTAACAGTTCTCAGCTTGTGGAATTATTCCAATGTCTTACTGCGCGTTTACTTTGGCATAGATCCTGCCTGGAATATCAATTCCTAAATTCCATCGTCAGACAGCACTAGTCTCCTCAGATCAGGAAAACTAGGCGTTACTTCTACGCTTTACCCTGATTTGGTTATTTAACGTTTGGATATAATTCCTAGAGTTCACTATTCTGCGTCTCTTACGTACTTGAAGTACTATGATGCTGACTTTCCACTGAAATTTAAAAGGTTCAGGTACCTTTCGTCGGTAAAAATACTTAGGTCCAAAGTATACTACTTTGACTGTATTGGTTAAATAGTTTACACAGTTCGAAGCCTAACGGTACTGTTCCTATGACAAGGAAATGAAAATCAGTGCGTACATGAGAACAAATATTAAATGTGTGGCATCCTTGTTGATAATTTTCGTATAGGGTGCCTCATATAAGTGTTACATTTTCTTTGACATTGTTGCATTATTACATTACCTTGTTACATTGTTATACATTACATTGTTACATTATTATACATTTATATTTATCTTAGCTATTTATATCTAGACGGCCGTATCCTATATGTACCTGCGTGCCCGCTATTCTTTGTACTCATTTCTCATTACGTGATCACTTCGTAGCGCTCTCATCTGGCCCTGGTCCTACCTTTTCATCCATGGCCATTTTTTTTACCCAGCCATTTTATTGTGTTTTAGTGGCTGTGCCGCTAATTCACACCTGTCGTGCATTTTCCCCCGTGGGTGAGAAAATTGCACCTTGGAAGCAAAGGTGAGCGCTTACAACCCTTGCGCTGTCCCTGGCTGCCGTAGGTCGCTCATTATTTAAGCGCTTGCTAAGAGTTGCGTCAGTGGCGTTCAGTGTCCCACGATCACTTCACGTTGCTGATCGCGTCGCCGTCACCTTATTGGCGCGACTTGAAAATGTAGCAAAGTGTATGTGTTTGTGTGACATCACTGTTTTACATTTGTGTGTGATTCGGGATATGTATTTACAGGGTGTATGTACAGTGCAATGATCGTGAGCTGTAAGAAATAAATATAGTGGGTGTGCTGCTGTCCATGTTTTCTTTCTGCAATCCTGAAAGAGAACGCATGGGTATGGTTATATTGGACAATGCATTGTTGTCATTCACACATGTATATACCTTCCAGTCGCCCTTGGCGCCTTACTCTATGCTTATTCCATGCCGGCTAGATTTCTATCTTAGCTTAATGATGGCGTCCTAATCTTACTTATCCTAATGTATTGTCGGGCTTACCCTGATGACGGGTTTGTTTGTCACCAGGCGCCGAACGTGTTATCTTAATCTTACTTAACTTAACGTATTGTCGGGCTTACCCTGATGACGGGTTTGTTTGTCACCAGGTGCCGAACGTGTTATCTTAATCTTACTTAACTTAACGTATTGTCGGGCTTACCCTGATGACGGGTTTGTTTGTCACCAGGTGCCGAAATGTGTTTAGCCTAAATTATGATAAATGCAAAAAATATTTGGTATTTATAAGCCGAATGGTTTTACCTTAGTCTAGTGCCGAAATGTGCTGTGCTATTATTTAGCAACAGCGCTTATTAAATTTGCTTAATTCTAAGTTGCGATCCAAATGCAACTGTCTTACATGCTAGAATTTTGCCCGGAGCGATCGCCTGAGGCAATTTACTTCCTCAGATCACCACCCGAGTGTATTCTAGAAACACCGGTTGTCTCTAAAACCACCGGATTCCGCTCCCTTAATACTAGTTGTCGACATTTATATTATTGCTTAATAACTAGTAATTACTAAAGTTCCGGACGCCTGCGCTGCACGAGGGCAAACGCATCGCCGTTGTACTTGCCTGTGTTGTCATCTTTCTTCCTGTGTTATTCATTGATGTATTCATCATTGCTGGGTTTGCCCACTGTAACCCCTCTTGGCAGCTCGCTGCATGCCTATTTAATATCTCTGGCCGCTCGCTGCGTTACCATTTATGTGGGCATTGGACATCGTCCGATAGAATAATATAATCCGGGAATTTAAGCGTCAGGGCATCCTCTTCGCCTATATTGGCATTGTTGGGTTTGCCCACGCGAACCTCTTTAGGCAGCTCGCTGCATGCCTATTTAATATCTCTGGCCGCTCGCTGCGTTACCATTTAATATCTCTGGCCGCTCGCTGCGTTACCATTTATGTGGGCGCGGGTTCGAATCATCGCATTCATTCCATATATATTATTCATTATTTGTTTATCCATTATTCATTTGTTTGGTTGTCTTCACCTCGCCACGCGGGGCAAGGTCTTGTCGGATCTAGGATTGATCCCGCTGAATCTTGAGACCCTCCTTCACTCCTGCGGGTAGGAGACTAACTTCCCGCCATAGAAGCTCTACTTACTTACATACTAAACTAGGAGTCTGGTCCTAATTTGGTCGTCCCTAGGGTCATCTCCTGAGTCTGGTGTGGAGCTGGCTAATTCTCCCACCAGCCGTAGAAAGTCTCCCCTGCAGGTTGGGCTTCGATGCCCGTAGCACATGGTGGGTGTAACGTTTCTTTGTCCCGGGGACAGGCTAGGTACTCCCGGGACTCCGAAATTTGCCCGTGCTAGGTCATCGGCGCTTCGACCTTACGTAATTCGTCTTTATGGTCTGGGTCATTGAGCCAACTGGGGTAGGGCTCATCATCGCCTTCCCCAGCTCTGCTCCTGTGTGGTGCCTCTGCCCTTCTGTTTACGCTGTCATCACCATTCAGCGTGTCATCAGATTCCTTTTGTGTTAAAAAAATAGTGTGATTTGTAAATAATTTACTGTGTAATTATGTAAATTTTTAAGTGTTCTGGGGTTGTAGAATCTTCTAAATGCATGGACTACTTCAGGCCTTCTGTCGCTACGTCGGACTTCCAGTGGTAATGCCTTGTTAATTATCTTGGAGGCGTTAATAGGGTTTTATGGCGTTGGGTTCCTTGTTATTAGGATCCGAGGGTGTTATCTGCTGGATGGGCGTAAAGCGTGGTAGGAGAGGGTTGCGCATCGTTGGGCTCCATGTTAATGGTGGCCGGGAGCCGGTGATGCTGTCAGGATGCTTTTACAGTGAGTGGACGGGGTAGGTACTTCCCAGGTTTGCAAAAATTTTAAAAATTTCATGCAGGTGTAATAATAAAAATAACCCAGGTGTGTGGGTAGGATATTCCATGCATGTGGCTGGATATGAGGCGTATCCGCTCTCATTTGTGGATAGGTATAGGCCGAGGTGTAATAATCCTATGTCCCTTGCATGTGGGATTATTTAGTAAAAAAGAATTGTTATTATAAATTTGGCCTCATCTCTTGCTTAGAGATGTGCATTACGCTTAATGTTGATTTTTCCGACTCACCCCTAATACTCGGGTGTAAGCATTGAGAGCCAGGGCGTAGTGAGCCCTCTCTTTAGACGCATGAAGTCTATCAACCCCGATGTATATTTTGGCATGTAGTTTAGGTGTTTTTATGTGTTTGTGTTGGCTAATGTTGTGAGTGACAAGGTTATGGAAGGAGAAGGGTGGTATAATGGTAGCCCGTAGGTGGTATTTTGGCTATCCTGCTGGCACTATCCATCTCTGCTCCTGTCATCCTCACTTGGTCAATATCTGCTTTCTATCCTCTCCTTGGGATGGTGAAGTGTGGTGACGCTGTGACGTCACGGCCTAATCTGGTCTCTCATTTATAGTGTTAAGGTAGCAAGTGATCGTAGGGTAACTGGTCATGTCCTGATTGTCTATGATGGTTTTAGGATTGAGAAAAACAAGAAGAGTAATAGTTATTGGGGGGGGTTGTTCCTTCAGGGAATCTGTCTGTATTCGCCCCTGATTAGTGGTTGCGCGTGTGGGCAGGAGGTGCCCGTGGCTGTGGTTACTGAGGCTTGCGTGACTGTGGTTGTGTTCCGCTGCGCATACTGGCGGGCGGGCTGTTATCACCTAAGTCCTATCGTGTCTCGTGTGGCTGAGTGTCAGGTGGCGCGTGTGGCTTGTCAACATCTTTGTAAACATGCCCCTGTGGCCCTAAGATAAATCCGGCCTGTAGTATCTGTACATTTGCCATATGCCAGGCCTATTAAGATAGCGCTGAATCCTGTGTCACTGTATGCTATTATTATTGTTTTTTTTTGTGGTCATGTCTGCATTTCATTATCATTTCCGTTATAACAAGAGTGTCTGCCGACAGCAGTGTTGCAATGCTCCGGAATTCGCAACTCAGTGTTTTGTCGTGTTTTGTTTTCATGTCCTTGTATACGGGAAGTCTTTGATGTTACGTATGGCGGCTGCCGGAACGTGACTCTTGCCAATGTTTGTGTATTGACATTGTTGTGCATTCCGGGAGGGCCAGTGTGCTAATCTGTCCCGTTTTTGCTTACCGATGTTGTGAAGACATCTATCCTGCAAGACCTTTGCCTTGTGTAATTTTTATACTTGTGTTTAGGAAGTCTATTTCCTATGTTTGGGGTAATCGAAGTTTTGCATGGCTTTTTGCCGGAAGACATGTGGTGTTACCTGTTTTATGTCTGTGAGCGTGGCGTCTCCCGTATCAAGGTGTTGGGCGCTATGGTTCAGAGGAAAGTATTTTGTGGTCGCTAATGCCCTTAGTAGGCTGTGGTGGCGAGTATCTTGGAACGAATCTATGTTCCTGTATGTATGGTAAAGAACCTCCCTGTCATTAAAATCGTGTGGCTCAACCGCTTATGTACATGTATACGGTCCCATTTCCGTCTGAGTGGGAGTGAATTTTCCCCTGTAAATGGGTCTATTCGGTGTCTAGTCGTGCTGGCTGAGTTTTCTGACCTGTCATGATGAAAAACCCCGTGTTTTGTATGTAAGTGATCTTTCGTTGGTCGACACTTATTGTATTCCACGGTGTCCGCCATTATTGGGTATTCGGTCCCGGGATCCCGTGTAATACTCCGTGTTTCATGTCTGCGTTGTCTGTTGGGATTTGAGCGTCCCTAGTGTGGTTTCTGATTGTGTTTTCCTGCCAAAAAATACCATTGGTTAGTTTCTTTTTGGCACGATGTATGGTGTTATCGTGTGTTCGCACCCGCCTTGTTATAAGGTCCTGGTGTTACAATTTCCGTACTGTATGTACCATGGCACGTGTATTGTGTGTTTGTGACACACGGATGAAAGTATATTTTAGCGTGAGTGTTTTGTGCCTTTTGCGAAGACCCTCGTACTCTTATTTTGGGAGTTATGGGGTTTTGAAACTAGCGTGAATGATCGTGTCTACTACATTCAGTGCTGAACGCTGTTAGTTGGTTTGCGCCTGGCGAAAGTCGCCTGATTGTGTGTGTGTGTTATCGCTGACCTGGCGATAGTATTGGATTACAGCTGTGCAAGGAAGTGCTTTGCCAGCTAGCTGGCTGGCCCGCTGAATCCTGTGTGCCAGGCCAATGTGTGTATGTTTGCCGACACGTCTTTCTACTGTCTGCCTATACAGCGTGTCTTGGGTCCCTTGTAATGTATAAGACCCTACGACTATGTACATTTGTGTCCCCAAATTTTTGTGTTATTGTGGGCCTGGGGTGAATATATCCCTGTTAGTGGTAACTAGATGTCGTTATGTATGTGTGTCACCGGGCCGCTAGTTGCGTGTTTGGTGACTAGGTGTCGGAGGTGATTTTATTATTTTGTGCATATGAATGTCTGTCAGTGTGACTGTCCCTTATTGCCCTATCCTTCACTGGATAGTTACCAGACCTTGCGTTCCTGGTATTCAGAAGGTTGCGGGTTCGAGACCGTCTTTGTCCAGGGTAATTATTCCTGGTGCCTTTTAGGCCTGTGTCTCCGGGACAGTTTGGCAGTGTTAGGTTCGTATCCCGGTGAGGCCATCGGGGTCCGAAGGCTATTTCATGGCCTTCTTTTCATGTCTGCCCGTGGGATGATTTCCCTTCCTTTTGACAGTGTTCCCGCCTTTACGTGTAGGTGTCGTTTTGCGGGTGTGATATGCCTTCATACGGCGGGCGTGTATAGTGTCCTTAATGAGTTTTCGTCCATGGCGCACGCTGACTATGTAATTTAGGTCAGATACCTTCCTGCAAACTTTGAAGGGACCTGACCAACGTGGCAGGAGGAACTCGGACACATTTTTTCTTACGGGCGGAATTGGAAACCATAACCAACTGCCCGGGTGTGTATTCCACGGTCTTTCTTTGCCGATCGTACCGTTCTTTTTGTTTTCTCTGTGCCTCGGCTATGTTTTTTCTGGCGTCCATGCGAGCGATCTGCAAGTGCTCTAGCCGGGCTGAATTGTCCGGGAGAGTGTCCTGTGGGATACATATGTTCTCTATGGGACTTCTGGGTGTATATCCGTGCAACAGGAAGTGTGGAGAGTGTTTTGTGGCCGTGGATATGGAGGTGTTGTAGCTAAATGTAACGGGCTGCAGATAATCATCCCAGTCTGTCCCTGTGTTCCCCGTGAATTTAGCTAGGGCTATTCCAATTATTTTGTTCATACTCTCTGTGAGCCCATTTGTTTGTGGGGAAAAACTCGTGGTCGTGTATGCCCTTATCCTGAGTATCTCCAAAAACTGTTGGAGCACTCTCGAGGTGAAAATAGTACCTCTATCGGATAGTAGGGTTTGGAATAGGCCATATCGTGTGACTATGTCGAATAGGAATTCGACTATGCTGTTCGTGTCTGCTTTGGGGACAGCCTTTGTGATCATATACCGGGTGAGATACTCTGTGGCTACCAGTATGTATTTATTGCCTTTTTCAGATGTCGTAATGGGGCCTTTAACATCTATCCCGACTCTGTGAAATAGCTCTCCTACGGGAATAGGGTTGAGTAATCCATGAGGCTTGCCAGGCCTTGTTTTAAATCGCTGGCAAGTGTGACATGTCTTTACGAAGGTGTCTATGTCAGCCTTCATGTTTACCCAGTAATACTTGTCCCGGATTCTATGGTATGTTTTATGCGTACCCAAATGTGCCCCTGCCATTGGGCTATTGTGGTGTCCGATCATGATATTTTCTTTCAATTACTCCGGAACCGCTATAGGTGCATTATCGTGCATGGCTGTGGGCTTAAATTTCAGTACCCCGTCTTTGTCTAGGAAAAATCGCCTAGACAGCCTTGGAATCTACCTTATCCAAGTTTTTTAGTGCCATTAGAATCTGTTTCAAGTATGGGTCACGTTCTTGCTCCTGTTTGATGTTAACCACCGTCAGGGCAAAAGTGGGCATGTCGTCCCATTCGTGGTCCTTACTGTCATCTGGGGGGTCGGCTACTGGCAGCCTAGACAACCCATCTGCATCTAGGTGTGTAGCGCCTTTCTTGTGCTTGACCACGAAGTTATATTAATACAGGCGGAATATAAACCTATTGAGCCGCGAATTTGGGTTATTGAATTTGTCCCAAAAAAGCAGGCTCGCGTGGTCAGTCACTACCGTGAACTGGATACCATAGAGGTATACCCTGAAATAGTTCACTCCCCATGAAAATGCCAGCATTTCCCGCTCTGTGGCAGAGTATCTAGTCTCGACTGCCGTTAGTTTCCTGCTAGCATAAGCTATCGGCCGTATGCGCCCTTCTGCATCTTCCTGTAGCAGGGCCGCTCCCAGCCCGTACTGGCTGGCGTCCACGTGTAAAAAGGTGGGCCTATCACTATGGAAGTGTTGCAGTAATGGTGGTGAGGTCAACAGTTGCTTCAGTGTGTTGAAGGCATCTATACGTTCCTGTTTAATGCTGAAGGGCGTCTTTTCACGTGTGAGTTCAGTTAGGGGGTGGGCGATGTGCGCAAATCTGTGGATATATTTTCTGTAATAAGAGGCCAGTCCAATGAAACTGCGCAATTGTTCCAAATTTGTGGGCATTGGGATGCCCGTTATTGCGTCAGTCTTCGCTGGGTCGGGAATAATGCCCTCTCTGTTTACAATATGGCCCAATATGTTAATCTGCTGTCTGGCAAATTGACATTTCGCAGGTTTAAGCCTTAATTTGGCCTCTCTGATCCTTGCGAAAGCCTCCTCCAAATGTACGAGATGCTCGTCAAAGGTGTTGGAGAAGACCGTTATGTCGTCCACATAGACTAATACTGAACGCCATTTTAGACCTGAAAATGTTTTATCCACTAGCTTTTGGAAGGTCTGGCTGGCGTTACGGAGGCCCATTGGTAACCTTGTATAGGTATATAGACCGTTCTCTGTAACGAACGCCAGCTTGTGCCTGTCCGGTTCATAGACGGGGATTGAATAGAATCCACTATAACAATCCATCGAACTGAACCAGCTAGCCCCGCCGAGGGCATCCAAGTAGGTGTCGGCCCTTGGTAGTGGATAACTGTCATTTTCGACTAACTTATTGAGCCTACGGTAATCAGTACAGAACCTGTGGGAACCGTCCCGTTTCTTGGTCAGCAAGACCGGAGCACTGTAATTTGAAATTACCGGGACGATGACCCCCGCCTCGAGCATCTCTGTGATCTGAGTGTCGTTGGCGTGTCTCTCCTTCTGACTCACCCTGAAGGGAGGCTGGTGTACTGGCTGGTCACTGGTGAGTGAGACGTGGTGTTCGATAAGGTCTGTGACTGCGAGATCCTTCATCGAATGGGCAAAGATATCCCTGTTGGCCTCCAGGAGCTCCGTGAGCCTTTTATTTTGCTCCGGTGTCAGGTCCTGTCTGTGATTCTGATTGGCCGCCTTATCTGTGTGTGTGTTGGCTGATTGTGTGCAGTGTAGAGGCCTGGTGCTCGTGAATTTCTCGCTCCTCTCGAATCCCATCTGTGTTTCTGGTGTATATCATGGGATGTGTGGTGAGCCTCTGGTCATGCTTTAAAAGCATCTTACCGCTAGCAAAATTTATGCTAGCTTCATACTTAGCGAGGAAATCCATGCCAATTATGGCTGACGCAGAAAGATGTTCTATAACGAACATGGGGTGTGTTGTGGCAAAATGGTCTAGCCTGAGATGTATGTTTGCCACCCCCGTGTTTTCTAGCGTCTGAGCATTGGCCGCTACCAGCCGGATGTCACCCGTGGCACCGTGTATTTGCCCTTCGGTAACGTGTTTTCTGTTTACACAACTTACCGCTGCCCCAGTGTCAATTAGGGCCTGCACCCTGTGGCCATTTATGCTGGCGTGTATCGTGAGTGCCGATACCTGGAGTCCCTTGCCCTGCAAAGATGTGTTATATAGGGTATGTGTTGTTGTTGTTGCTACTGGCGTAACATCTGGGCTGGGAAGGCTTGGAGCTGGCCGCTTATCGTACCTGGCACGCTTGGCCTCTCGGCTTACCTCCTGTCTCGAGTACTTTGCCTCGGTCAGCGAAGTGCGTCCACTGAGTACATTGCCTGCTCTCTTAACTGCCCGCGCTGTGAAAATAGAGGGCTTCTGGCGAACGTTTAATGTATCGACCTTTCCCAGCTTTTGTGTAGGTGTGTTGCTGTTTTCTCCCTCCTGGGAAGGTGTGTCTGCAAATGTGACTCTACGTTTGCATTTGTTACCCCGTTTTTTGTTCCAGGCGGTCGCGAGTTCGACTCCTGTTGCTGGCTTCCCTATGCCGAGTGAGCTTGCGCCCTGCGCCTGTGTGGGGTCACTTCCCGTCCCGTGTGGTGGTGTAGGGGATATGGTTTCCTGTTTTGAGGGTGTGGGTTTTCCTCCGTCTTGTTTGTGCGTGATTGTGAGGGGCGTATAGTGTCCCGCCCTAGGGTTCCCTGTAAACAGTATGTGTAGGTCCCTGTCAAATCCCGCAGTTGTAAATAGCGGGGGCAAGTGCACATCAGTGTATACATGTATGTTTACTTTAAGCACATTGCCGAGAGCGGTCACCTCTACGGCGCTGGCATAGGTACCGTCCCTACCCATGTATTTTGGTAGACCGCCCGGTCTGGAATGGGTTTTCCCGCTCGTCCGATACAAAATCCCGGTACTCTTTCCAGTTGGCCAGGATATGTTGGACCGTTTTCTGCCTGTATTCCCTATGATGGTCCTCGGTATGCCGGACTAGGAAGCAAATGGCTCTAAACAGGCAGTTGCCGTCTCCTTGTACGGGGTGTGTCCAGAAACGGCCCGGGGGGGGATCGTCAGCCTTGGCTTTAGCTGGCTGTTTCTTCCCCTTGCTCTTGCGAATTTGTTTAGGGGGAGGGCCTCTCTGGTGTTGTGTTAGGGGAGGAACCTCAGCCGCTTTATCAGCTGGCCGAACCTCCCCGTCTAAGCGTTTTTTGGAAACGTGGGCGTTCGTCTCCCTGTACAGTATGTACGCCCCCCCTCCCCCCTCGGGGTGGCTGCGCCACCTCCCCGCTTGCGGTGTGTAGCTAGGTGTGGGGAGTATTGCCCCCCTGTCTGCTCGGCGGGGTGCCTCATCCCTAAACTCCCTCGGGTGTTCGTCGGGGAGGGGATAGTGTTCCGGGCCCTTTGTAGGTGTGTTTCTAGTTTCCCGTCTTTTTATGGTGTTTTTTGTCTGGCGGTTATTGCCCGGTGGTTCGTTTTCCTGTTTCCGCCAGGGTGGGGTGTATGTTTGCTGCTGCGGGGGAGGGTTTTCCCGGCAATTCCCCTTTTCCCTGTACTGGGAGGGTGCATAACCCTGTCTGCCTGGGGGTGGGTTCTCCCGGTATTCCCCGTTTCCCCTGTGCTGTGGGGATGCATACTCTTGCCTGCGTGGGGGCGGGTTTTCCCGATAGTCCCCATTTCCCCTATATTGCGGGGCTGCATAGCCTTGCCTACGCGGGGTCGGGTTCTCCCGATATTCCCCGTTTCCCCAATATTGCGGGACTGCATAGCCTTGCCTGCTTGGTGGCGGGCTGCTTCGCCGGGGGATGGTGTGTTCGTACTCTTCGGGGTAGTATTCCGGTGTGTACGGGGATGGTGGTCGCCGTGAGGGGTATGTCGGTTCTACGTCCGCGTATGATACCGGTGAGTACCGCGGAGGGTAGTGTGGCCTGTCCTGTGTGTGTGGTGTTGTTGGCCGCTGTGGAGGGTAGTAAATCTCCTCCCTCCCGTAGTGTCTCCTCTCCGTGAACCCCCTGTCCCTTTAAGGATAATAGCGCTCTTCTGTGTCTGTTTGTTCATCCCTAGGCGGTCTGCCGCCTGCTTGGATGGCAGCTATCGTTAATTTTTCCATCCTGTCCACTAATTCATCCATTTTTTGACTAGTGTCGTCCTTTTGTGGATGAAAGTGCTGATTCACGGCTTTCTCCGTAGCTTCTTCCGTGATCTTTTTCACTGCCTCTATTATCTTTATGTTATTCAGCATGTGTTGGACCGTGGGGTTGTTCATAATGCACAACTTGTCCACGATTGATGGTCTGAGGCCCTGCATTAGCAGCTTAACTTTCTGCATATTTGTCATAGCTGCGTTATATTTATCGCACATTAGCAACTTTGCGTTGACGTACGACTGGGCGCTTTCTTTAGGTCCCTGTGACCTCTGTCGAATTTGGTCATACAGGTCCTCATCATCTGGTATGAGCTGGAATTCACTTATCAACAATAAAGTGATTTCCTGCCATGTGGCATCTTCTAGGGCAGGGGTTCTCAAACTTCCTGTACTCGAGGACCCCTTCAATTATTTATGTAGTCATTGCGGACCCCTCAAAACTGCCTTTAATTTTTGTTGTAAATTTTTTAATGGTTGTCATTTTAAAAGATAAACAATTTATACCAAAAAATGGTGGCTTGTATAAACAATTGATCTGTTTGTTTTAGTATGTATATATATATATATATATATATATATATATAGTTTATTTAAATTGGAATAAATACTGGAAAAAACATGACTTACATAAGTATACACACATTTTTTTAATTACAGTAGGAGTAGACTTTAAATGCAATCTTAGAATAAAAAGTTATCAGTGTTTTTACCGTTACTTTAGTGAGAACAATGGTACTGTTTTTTGCTTTTGACTATCTCTAAAATGTTGGGATTTATTTTAGAAAGCTTTAGCCTTAAATCGGTTTCAGTGTTCTTCAGTCTGTTTCTTTTTGCTGGCTTCAGGTTGCACAGTTCAGAAAAGGCGCGTTCACACAAATATGTCGTACAAAAGGGCACAATATGTTCGAGGGCTTTTTTTTGGCAAGTTCTGGTACCTCAGCTTGTACAAGTAGCCAAAACCTTGCCAAGTTATTTTCTTGATAAACAATCTCCCAGGCTCTGCTGCATGCGAGTTCAACCAATTGGTCTTGCTCAGTATCAGATAGGTCGATGAGGTTACCAATACTTCTCTTATTGGATGGATACTTCATCCAATCAATATTAGGATTAGGTTCAGGAAAGTAACTTCTCAGACTCTGAGCTAGGCATGTTAAATGATCAGCAAACAATTCTTCTGTATTTGTAGGCATCTCTTCTTCAGATGTTAACTTATTAAGAATTCCTGCAACGTTGTAAAATTGTTGTATGAATTCTTAAGCATACGGTCAGACCAAAGCTGCAGTTTTCCTATCATAGCTTCTACTTGCTCTTCTACACGGAATATGTCAGTGTCAGGCCCTTGAAGTTTCGTATTTAGGACATTCAAATGCTGGAAGATATCTGCCAAATATGCAACCTTGATCAACCACGCAAAGTCACACAACTTGTCTTTGAGAAGAAAGTTTTCAAATTTTTCTTCCAAAAGAAATATTCTAATTTCATCACGCAATTCAAAAAAACGTGTGAGGACATTACCTCGGGAGAGCCAGCGAACTTATTGTGAAGCAAGAGCAGTACATGCTCACTTCCAATTTCTTCACAAAGCTGAGTACAAATACGAGAGTTCAAAGGTCGGGCTTTAATATAATTTACAACTTTCACAACTTCGTTTAGTGATGTTTCTAGATCTTCTGGCATTTGTTTTACAGCCAATGCCTCCCTATGAATAGAGCAGTGATTCCACTTAACTTTGGGAGCGACAGACTTGACACGAGCAATTAGGCCTGTCTTATTGCCGGCCATGGCCCCTGCTCCATCGGTACTCACACCAACACAACGTTGCCAGTCCAAGTCATTTGATAAAATAAAATCATTTAATGCTTCATAAACATCATGGGCATAGTTATGAAGAATCTCTTTGCAAAACAAAAGCTCTTCTAAAATCCAATATTCATTTTCATACCTAACAAAGGCTAACAAGTGAGATTTATTTGATAGGTCTGTACTTTCGTCAACCTGCAAAGCGTACATTATTGTAGATTTTAATCTACAAAGTAACTGCTCTTCAATATTTTGAGACATGTCATCAATTCGACGTTTTATAGAATGGTTTGAAAGTGGAACTGTACTTAATTCCTTAGCAGCTGCCTCTCCTATCATTATATTACACATTTTTTTTGCCGCTGGTAAGATTAGTTCTTCTCTGCCTCCTTAATTTCGCAGGTTTCATAGCTTCATTGGAAAGAACCTCGTAGCATAACACACACTGTGGTTTTTGTTCGTCATTAGATTGCACAAAACCTATACTCTTCAGAATATTTGCGGCGCTTAACAGTCTTACGTAAATCAGTGTTGCAGCTAGAACTAGCTACTGAAGTTGAGCAGCTAACCTCACTTTCACGATCATTGTCTCTTTCTAATTTATCAACTGAACGTTTTACAGTCCCTGTCTTTAACCAACGATCCATGATACAGGCCCAATATTAACACTTCCTTACGTAAAATGTTTCCACCATTAAAAGTTAAACATCACAACAAAGCAAAACAAACCATCACGACAAGCATCAAAATAGCGACAAAAGTCAACTGAATAACAGATGCCGATACGTTTGCTCCGCTGACAGAACAGATGACAGACTAGGTGTGTTAGTGGCTAGCCGCAGGGTAGCCACACGTCGATAACAATATTGACCTGATCATAGGATTGGCTAAGCTTGCCACGCACATATTTTGTAATACAAACTAAAACTTTTATGTGCAGAAACAGGAGTTCTCGGTATGAGTAATTAACAAAATTAGATTCGAATATTTTTTGCGGACCCCTGAAAATATGCTTGCGGACCCCCGGGGGTCCGCGGACCACACTTTGAGAAACTCTGTTCTAGGGTGTCCTCATGGAGCTCATACCATGTCATGGCCGCCTTCGTGAGGTATGCAGGGAGGAGCCGTTTTCTGACTTCATCGCTCCAGCCATTGATCCGAGCCGTTCTATTGAAGGCTTTGAGGTATTCCTCGGGATTCTGGCCTTCCCCCGTGAACTTTGTGGGGTGGATCAAGGGATATTCTGTGTATCTCTTCATTTCTTGTTCGTCTGTCACTCGTTGGCCGTGTAAAGGTTCTAAACTGTTTACGCTATCGCGTGATAAGGTGTTTGTGTTGTTTTGAGGGGAATTAGCCTCACTCCCCGTGTACGACACTTGTGTTACGTTAACAGGTGGCTCGTCACCTGATATATCGTCACTGATTGATGGTGTGTTGTCGTACTGTGTGGATTTGACTACGTCTACAGTCCTGTCTAAATCCTGTTTCACCGTTTCCAAAATAGTGTGTATGTCTAGGACTGCCTCTGTCGTGTGATTGTCTGATTTAACAGTGTCTGTATCTAGTAACTGTGTGATGCGCTCGAGCAGATTATCAGTTTTCAGCTCTGTGATTTGTAGTTGCTGCAACAATAGGGGGTGGAGCGTTGGCAGGCAATCTACCTCACTAGCGCTGGATATTGGTGACTCTTGTCTGTGTTCACTGGCCTGGGATCGTGTAAAATGTGTGACTTGTGCTGCCGCTGCAGGGTGTCGAGCGCGGATCTCTGATGCCTTGAATTCGAGTTCCCTAAGAAGTTGTACTGCAGTCTGGTCAGTTATCAAGTCACTGTTCTTAATTTTTAACTTCGGCAGGAGTGGAGTTGTACTAGCCGACAAATGGTGCGCAAAGTCTCTTAGTGTGGTTGTGAACGTGGTCATTTAATTTCCACCGTTCTTGTACTATGTGGAGATTGGGGGTGGGTGTAGTAATACAAGTCCCCGTGTAATAAAGTAAAAGTGTGGGACGTAATGTAGGAAAAAAATATTTAGTCTCACTTGGCTGTGTGCGGTACGGGTCGTTTCTACCACGAGGGCTCGTTGTATGAGTCCTACCCTTATTGTGCGTGGTAGCAGCGCTACACCAATATGTTTTAGATCCCTTAGTTGGGGGGTTAGTTAGGGCTAAAACACTTATGTCACTGTACTAATTTGGAAGGTGGTTCCTATGAGAGGGTAGCTTCCCGTAGCTGGGTGAGCTTACCAGTGTAGTGTGTTGTTTGGCGTTTAAACGCTAAGGGGGTGTTCCTGCAAAGACGCAAGTGTCGATTAGGGGATGGACCTCTAAATGCAGGCTAATACACCGGCCTGCCAGCTGGATGGAATGAGTAATATAATAGGCGTGCTTGCGTCAGCGGCTCGACGTTATGTAGTCGAGTCGCATGCGGGAAGCACAATGAAACCTGACCAAGCAATTACTGGCTACTATGGTCACGGTCAATCGTGACGAGAGTCAAGAAGGGTATGAGGATGTAAAGAGGCGTGTAGTTATCAAGACAAGTGTAATTTACTGACCATGTGTTTATTGGTCAGTGAGTGTGAATTTGTAAGTCCCTTGTAGGGGAATGTAAGCAATGATACAAGTAGAGTGTACAAGATTATGAGTGGGTGTTTACAAAGTAAAGGATTCTGTGCACTTTGCTGATTCTCACCTGATGATGCAGCTGGAGCAGATGTCGGCTAGGGCCTTCGGCGGCGCACACTGTATAACAGATAATGGCTCCAAAAAGGACTCCGTTCTTATAGGTCTTGGCGTTGCGAGGTCAGCATTCCGCCGACGTAGCTGCCCCAGTTAGTTGTTGTGTAGATGTTTATGTATGTGTCGCAAGTAGTTGGCTAACTTCCCAAGCTGGGTGGCCGCCTCTTGCTGTGTAAAGGTAATGTTCTGGTCTTATGATGTTGCCAGTTAGGGTGTTTTTAGTGAAAGATGGGGGGTGGCTTTCAGGGGGTACAGCCCCCCGGGCCTGTACAATACTATGTTTCTCTGCACGGCGATAATGTCGATAATAACTGGACGGCAACTCCCTCAGGGGTGCTCGTACCTCTGCGACACAGCGCACAGTGGTCCTTTTAGCCTATCTGGCCGCGCAAAATTCCTTTGCATATGGAAAAGGTCTATAAATCTAAAAATAACTGTTCAAAAGTATGTCAAACATTTTCCTTATTCTTATTTGTAAGAATTGAGGTTTAACTTGTCTTAATAATAACAATAATATTAATAATGTTCAACTGTTCCTCAATGCTGCTGAGCGTAGGTGATTTTGTGACTACAGGATTTTGAAAAATACTCCAGATTAAAAGAAATCAGCAACAATTTGTATGCTATGTTGGACTTCTAGCTTCATACAATCCATAGATAGTTTAATTGAACTATTACAGATATTATGCCACAATAGGCTAATTTTCATTTGAGAGTGATCTACATTAGAAAATAGTATTTGATGTGTAGGTACAGTAATAACAATTGAACTCATTTAGTAACCATAATAAAATACTATGCATGAATACACAAAACATATCTAATCTCCCTTGTCCTCACAATCTCTATATCTCTGTTCAACAAACTATAAATTAACTCGTCATAGAAATGCAATTTCATGAGTCAGGCGAAACACATGCCGTTCTTTCCATCTGTTTCTTATCACAGCTAAACGTGTGGTGCAACGAAGCACTTAAGAAGGGAAGGAATTAATTAACACAATATATGATCTTTCAGGGTGGACAGAATTAAACAGAAGTACCACACATATATTCGATTGAAGAAAAATTAGGACGACAAAATACTTGCTTAATGTCCTGTGACTTGCAACCCACTTTTTTCTGAATTGCGCGGAAAAATTAATAAGTTTCTTTTTAACAATATCTTTAACCGACTGTCCAAGGGTTTTCAGATTAGTATTTTCTATCAAATGGTTTAGTAAGACATCACTTTCTTTCACTTTCCCACTTGCATGGCGCCAATCATCGAAAAGATCTTTCCGCGAAATTCCTTCCGACAGCACTAGAAGGCGGAAAAATGCCAAAGTTGCTAAAAGTAGCAAGCTGTTTTTACACAGACAACACAATTGTGTAAAGGCTATAGTCTAATGAAAAGAATTTCAACAATGGTTGACAATTGCGAATTTCCGGGTCTGAAACCCCATAGAAGAAGGATAAAGTATATTTTAAAAGTCACCATTTTCAAACGTTTATCGCATAAACACAACAATTTGTATACGATTTTGCAAATTTGATTAAAAAAAAGAGCATACCTTGGTCTGTCATATCCAGTGGCAAACGTTGAAGATAGCTCAACAAACACGTCTTTACAAGCAAAAGATTAAAACAAAAATAATCAGCTCTACTTCCAGCTGAGGATACGATAAGAAACATCCTACTTCAGCGGTCTATCACTCTCCAGGGGGTGAATAAATATGACATATAGGCACAGTTTTGAGGTCATCGGACATTACTGATACTAAAAACGTCATAAATCATGAAAATACATGACATTTATTTTTTACATTTTGAGCGCCCAGATAGTGCAAAAGGACCACAGTGCAGCGTAACGTGACCGTACGTGGTCTGATGATTACTGCATGAACTTCCTGGTGCTTCCAGTTGTTATATTCAAATCTGCTACAATAATATTAGTTTTGCTTCTTCTCCACACCTAACTTCCAAAATAATCGTCGCACTATTTTGAAAAATTTACCTCAAGATTGCTCTCTCTTTAAATGTCAAAAATATATCATTAATTCCAAAAATCGATCATAGATTCTAATGATATTAATTAAATTGAGCTCTTGAATTGTGTAGGTGTTGATTTCTTGTTTTCCCTCTCTACCAACTCCTGGCGTGGTGAATACCCGGTTACGCTGACGTGACACTTCTTTCTTGTACAATTATTATTAACTTTATCCACTCTCAAAATTCTCTATCCCAGGGTAAATAACATTTATGGAATAATTTCTTTAGTTTATTGCACGTAACTGGCTAATTTAAATTATTTCTCTAATTTCTTGGCTCCTCCTCGCCTTCGGCGTTGTCATTTTAGTGTCGACTAAGGGCTTTATCGGAAAACCTCTTCTCTCTCTAATGAATGGAAAGTTACTAGTTCTATTTCGATCTGATGCGTAACTCGGTTTCTGCAGAGCTGGACATGACATCATCTTGCAGCTTTGGCTCTGTTTCTTGGGTTGCACAACTTATCCATGCATCACGCAACACGATTCTGTATTACTCTTCAATAACTTTAGAAATCCGTTCTAAAATCTGCATCAATTCTTCCTTTTTCTGACAGAAAAGGATATGGGTTCGATACTGTGACTCTCCCAAAGGCACACTACTTCGTGGGATTGAAATTTGATTATTTTTTTTACCCTTGATAAACTGTGAAGTATATTTGGCGGCTACGGTGGCAAAGTTGGTAGCATGCTGAGTTTTATGGCAAGGTCACGGGTTCAAACCCGGCCGAAGTCGTCGGATTTTTTAAGAGAGTTAAAAATCCCTCAGTATGCCTTCCTTTGGAGGGTAAGTAAAGCCGGCGGTCCCAAGTCATAGATTTATGGCATGATAACGAACCTTGCACTAATTACACTTGTGTGAAGCTAAATTATAGGTTATCTTTGACTAACGTTCATAGGTTCCAACGTTCGTCACCAGGAGCCAACTACGGTGGCATCTAGTAAAAAAGTTTAGAACTAGTTAGTCGTTGACGGTGGCGTTTGGTAGCAAAAGTTGTAACTACTTGAAAATCGAATGTATGCGGTCCTTACTTGAGTTTAAAACATAAAACACGCACTAATACAGCCATCACAATTAACACCGGTTATCGGAAAGATTCTACACACACCCAAAGTGCACGGGGCTACATGACCGCGTTGTCGCAGCCCCTAAACTGAAGAACCAACCAAACTGTAGATTGTGAACACTTTTATTGATATTCAAGACAGCTAGGGCCTACTTGCTTTTGATTAAAGCTTTGTTTAAACAACACTCTGTCCATGTATTGCGAGTACAGCTGATTCACTGTCGTATGGAAAACAGATGTGATGGTAGCCATTATTCTCCATTAGACAGTACGATTCTGAGTGAAGTGGTAGCACTGCTCCCCAGTCCTCAGCCATTAGCAGCTGTCATTAATTAGAGCATACACTCAGACAACGCGCTATATAACTACAGTACAAACTTCAGTCGCAGGCTCATCAACTTACGAAAGTCAATACAAGAACTGCTGACTTAACACAATCTCCAGAATCTCGAGAACAGGACTGAACGCGGGTGAATGACAGTGACAGACCTGCTCTATACAGGGGGGAAGGGGGGGGGGGGTATAACTATCATCATTATACCAGGTGAATCAAGCGGCGTCAGTGGCGTAGTTGGAAGTAAGGTGAGCTTCTATGCCAAAGGTCGCAGGTTCAAATCCGGCCGAAATCATCGTTTTTTTAAGAGCGTTAAATATCCCTCAGTATGCCTTCCTTCGGGGGGAAGTAAAGCCAGCGATCCCATGTCATAGATTTATAGCATGTAAAAGATCCATTCACTGACTACACTTGTGGAAGCAAGATTTGTGGGTTAGAATTGATAACGCTCTTTTAGTCCCAACGTTCACTACCAGGTGCTGACTGCGATGCCATCTAGTAGCCAATCCACAAGCTAGGTGGCGTGGACGGTAGCATTTGGTACAAAAGTAGGAACTACTTGAAATTATTGTCTGCAGTCCTTACTTGAACTAAAACAGATAATACACACTAATACAGCCATCACAATTAACAAAGGTTATCACACAGATTCAACACTCTCCCAATGTACACGAGGCTACATGACCGCGTTGTCGCAGCTCCTAAACAGAGGGCCCAACCAACCAACCAGGTGTATCAGCTGCCCATAATAATATTGTTTTATGCAGCCCAACGAACGCGTTTTATCAGAAAGGACAATTTTCTCTGCTGAATCGCGTATGGTACTAATGTACTGCAAGCATATCCTGCAAGCGATACTGAACCCTATTACTCTTCCTTCGTAATACACTGTAGTCCCATGGAGCGAAAACTAATAGTGTTCAGTATCGTTTGTAGGATATGCTTGCAGTGCCATACTGGACGCAAAAGATCAATATCGACCTAAGGTGGATGTTTCACAAAATTCAATCTTAACCAGAAGTAGGTAGAAGGAGCAGTTTCATCCAAAATCCTCCAATTCATCTCAACAGTGCAGGAAATATCTTGCATTCCATGAAAAGTGAATGGAAATATATTTGTTTGTTTATAAAGTGGGTTTGAAGAAATATATAAGACGACAGCCCCTGCCAGATCTGTGCAGAGTTAAGCCCGCATAACAGTACAGCCGGACGGGTTGATCAACGCATGCGGGATTTCACACACAGGACCTCTAGTAGTCTGTATTATGAAAGAAGGACGCTGACAGCTGTCATCAACTTGTAAGGTGGGAGGAAAGCGTTCTCCGTGATAACAACGAACCGTGCTGCAGTCTACAGGTCGGACGTTTGATTTAGACGAGTGAAAATTCACAAGGGAATCCTGGAGGCGAGTTACTATAGTACCTGTGTTGTTGTGAGCAGCCCCATGCGGTTAGATGATGGACAAAATTATCTCACATTACTGCTGAAGTACAGCCATTAGCAAATATAATGGCGTTCTGTTCGTAACAATGTAAAGTGTCCTTCGACGTGTACTGTACTGTTCTGCACGGTAGTGTTGTCACGTGCTCAAGTCTGGAATTCCATTACATCAGACCGTTGGTGACAACTGTGAAGCGAAAGAGCGAGAGAGTGACTCAAGTTTCAAGGTCAAGGGCAATCGTCTAAAACAAACGTATGGCTTGTACTCGAGCATGTGCCTTGATCGTTGTGTAGTGCCTAATATTATTGGCTGTCACAGCGTGGCCCGCAATCGATTTCGTCTCAGCCAAGAAATTTAATTCTGATCTGTTGGCTGGAACAGATTGCACTTGACGCCAAACTGAGAAGAGATGGGTTCAATTCCTACTTCAGTCATCCAGAAAGTGTTTTTCCGCGGTTTCCCACTTTTACCCCAGGCAATTGCAGGGATGGTATCTAACTTAAGACCACGGAAGCTTCTACCCGAATCCTAACTCAATTACAAATACACACATCATAGTTGGTTGTTTGGTTGGTCCACAGATTAGGGGCTGCAACAACGTGGTCATGTAACCCCGTGTACTTTGGTTGTATGTAGAATCTGTCTGATAACCGGTGTTAATTGTTTATGGCTGTGTTAGTGTATTAGTGTAATTCAGTTAAGGAATCTAGACGATCAATTTCGAGTAATTCCTACTTTTGCTATCAAATGCTACCTTCATCGACACCTGAGTATATTCGCCGAGTGAAGACAGTGCCCCTGGCTACCCGGGCAGGGAAACACGCTCAGTTCACGTTATCGGCTCTGCCGAACAGGGGTAGCCAAGAAGCTCCGAGATCATTAGTCATGCCGTAGCACTAGAAAATACAAGACTTGCTGCACCTAGTGCTGTGCTGCACTCTGTACAGGTCCCTGTCGTAAGCAGTTAAGAACTTATTAATTAAAAAGATGGTATATTGACTTTCAAGGCCCATGAATTAAAACTCAGCAATTTCTAATCTAGGTTTATGCCGTGTCTTGTTTTGGGTTTCGCCCTGTAACATCCAGAGCCCACTGATGACCTAGCATGGTGTTCCTGGGTGAATCCCCATAGTTGCACAGTCGCACGTAGAACTGTCCAGTCTCTCTGTTTGCACTCATTGACTACCGGCTCGCCTGTCAGGTTTCCAGTGTTGCATAGCTGCATGTAGTACTGTCCATTCTCTCTTTTTGATCTCGTAGGTTGCCGGCTCGCTTATCAGGCTTCCAGTGTTGCATAGCTGCATGTAGTACTGTCCAGTCGCTCTGTTTGCTCTCAGTGGGTCCAGTGGAGAGTTGTCGATTAATTTAAACTAAATTTCCAGTTTTATATGTTTGAAAAGTGGCAGCTTAAGAAGGTGCATTAATGCAGACCATGAGAATGTGAACTAACATAACGATTATCAGTTGATCACTAATGGCAATGCTATGAAACGTTTCTAATAGGCGTTATAATCGGCATTAAATCCTAAGAAACCATCTCAATAATATCTAGAATGGATCAATTGAGTCTCCGGTACTATATAAACATATCTTCATATATTTCAGACTAGCAAAAGTACCCGTTCTTCGAACGGTGTTCGGTGTTAACACCAGCTAATGTTGCAATGGTTAGCGGTTTGTCATTCTTTCATAGGTTTATCAGAACGAAGTTAGTTTTCTGGAAATATCACACACACTGTTAATTTAAGGGCCTTAAAATGTGGTTTTCGGAGACCCTTTATAGACTCCCGAATTTTGTGTCTCACATTGGGAAGCGCAACATATGCTTTGGTCGTCCTTCTAGGATAATTTAAAAAAATGCGCCTATTTTAGCATGTATTTTGAGAAGTTTTTCCCTATATCCACCCTTCTACTGTATGAAAAGTATGGTGAAGAGTTTTATAAATGATTGGTGTATTGACTCTACTGGTTACCATACCTAATTTTACGATGCAACAAACATCCGAACACGAGTTATAGGCGTACATAAAGATACACAGAAATACAGACAGACAATTATATTGTCTACAACATATCACCCAGATATCCAAATATGGGTATATCTACCACACAGTATCAAACAAAATCATCCCTACGATGAACCCGTATGTCGACAAAAAAAAAGAAAGAAAAAAATAGATTAGTTAAAATGTGCTCTGAAACTAAATTCACCTAACTTGTACTTCCTGACGTGAAATAGAATTGAAAGCCTTGTAGACGAAACGCAATACACGTCACATAAAATCTGACCCTCTACGTTGTGTTAGGTCCCCTTACACAGTAAGACCCCTTTCATAAATTATAAAGGCTTGTGGTGCATGAAAATGCAGGTTCTCTAGCCTCAAAAGGTCCAAATTCATAAAAGCCGTAAAAAATGCTGATTCAATTCAGGAATTTTTTGAAATAATGTTGCTGTTTGGAGATATAATAGACCTTCTGTACTATATGTCGCAGATGAAAATTGCATGAAAAATTTCTAGGTTACCCCTTGATCCCCTTAATGGCTTTGATGAATTACACAGTGTACGTTGGTTCCGTGATAACCTTATGGCCATTTGCAAACTTTCACAGAAATGTAATAAATGGAGTGACATTGCTACTTACAGGAGTAGATGTAAAGTTGGAGATAATGTTGTCATGGTTACCGATTTGCATTCCTTCATTAGTTTGTTAAATTAAATTATACTAGCATTACCCTTCGCGACTTCGCCCGCGAATATTATAGTTGTAAAGAGTACACTTAGCAAAATCTCAATCATGAATGCTATGAGTGATTTATCCTTGGTATGAATAATCAGACTTTATCAATTCAGCCACTGGTTCAGTGGTTAGGGGTTTTTCATTCCTTCATAGGTTTATCAGAGCGAAGTTGGTTTTCTGGGAATATCACAGACACTGTTAATTTGAGGGCCTTTAAATGTGGTTTTCGGAGACCCTTTATAGTCGGGTGAAAAAGACCTTTCGTATCACACTCATTTGTAATTTCTTCATAGGTGTTGTGCCCATTCAACAATAAAATATGCAAATCACAGTTTGCCAGCAATGCTCAATCGGGAGTATCGGGGTTCATGGTTTGTTCTCCCACTCTGTGACTTACACACTTTGGATTAAGCAGAGGATACACTTCCAGAAATAAACAAAAATCAAATCCTACTATTAAAACATTTAATTATCCAAAAATATGGCGCTACAAAAATTAAACAAATAAAAATACTGACACTCCACTTCACACTTGTCCAAAGTTGAAAAAGGAATTCATATTAAACAATTACAAAATCACAATGACTGGTTTTCCAAAAATCAACAAACTTCAACTAAGTTTCACTTCCACATGGTGTCAATTCAAATTCTTTAAAATAAAGAGCTCCAAATGGCTCGGTAATGTTTACATACACTGTTATCAATTTAATACACATCAATAACTATTTATATGAGTGTATCTTTTTAATCATAATTATCAAAGTATGGCTAATCATCAATTAAATTTGGGCTTTCACAATCTCATATGTTACCATCCCTCTCTCTCAAGCCAACAACTCACTACCGTGATTGGGAAAAACCTGCGTACTCCCGAGCTATAGAAGACTACTGAACAAGTCAAACTTAAGATTACTCCCGGAATCTAATGTCTTCAATAGAACTCGTGAATCACTGAATCGTTGAACAATAAAGTTAGAGATTTATCATTTTTGTCTTTAAAAAACATTATATTATAAGAAAGCAACGATCTGAACTCTGCAAGCGATAATAATTTATATAAAGGGCCCTCGGTTCAAAGACCGGGTCGTTCAAACAATCTTTAAACACTTCTGTGTATATTATGACTCAGACAGTCACGTCCTAACCTACCGCACTACCAGCGGGTAAGGATCTAATCTTAACTACTTAGCGTGATTTATTTCAGGGAGAGAAGAGAGCGCACAGTCTCGCTTTCACAAGGGACATGCTACATCAGCTTTCCACACAGCTGTTTCAAATGCAATTCTCCGAATGACAAGGCTTCTAATACAAATCATTTAACAACATATTTAGGTTCAACAGACCTATTCTCTTAGCTTCGGTATATAATAATTATGAAGTGTCCTCATTAGCGGGTAAGAAAAATTCAATAATACAACCAATATTTAGGGGCTTCAACACGGACGACTCTGAGTTCGATCCTTTCAAACGCCTCGGGAGCAGTATCCCAATTTGGAGGACTTATAAAATTTGCGACTTAGGGCAGCCCTCGCCTTTTACCAGCGCTCATAATACAACATAAATAGCACCCTTTTAACATACAACACACAATGCCTCGTGATCACTATCACAACTTTGAGGGCTTATACAGTTCATTCCCCCATGACTAACTGTCCCTCATAATTACTTTTACCGAGCATTTCAACGCATTCCTAGCGTGATAAATTACTTCAATGCGCTACATGGTGCTCATACATTAATTAGCCAAGTTGCATTCAAAGAACAAAATAAATTCAAAATCAACGTTTGATCTACATCTCAAAATATATTACTCTTCTTCCCTTAACAATAATCATTTTTACCGTAAAGAACATGTATTCATATCATGTATTAATTCATCTAAAGGAGCTCGGAAGCTACTACTTTCAATATAAAATTCATCACAATATTCATTCATTTATATAATTATTATTATTTTTACGCTTGCTTTCTCATATTTATATCATGTATCCATTACACTGTTATTTTACTGAATACATTCCACAAGGGATTCATTTATATTTCACATATTTATTATTTCTCTCAAATTAGTCGTTAAGATCGCGCAATCTTTCTTTCACCTGTTATTAAATATCCCTACTCTTTCTCTCATGAGGATTATACGCAAATCTTCCCAAACACATAATAATGAAAATAGTTACTCACATGACGGTACGGTCAGCGACCGAATCCTCCAGCGATGGAACATTTTCGCCCACCAACTTTTCCTTAAGCCATTTTCATGGTTATATTGACACCCAATGACACTTTTTCAACACCACATACAATATTTACCTTAATCACTTGGAACATAACGAATACCATTTTGTATTCGTTTTCACTTAACACAATACAATTCACTAAAATATTACACTCAAAAATCTCACTATATTTACATTACATAAAAAAATTATCACTTGGGCGTTAATTATTCGCCTTACACACGTGATTTCTTTCCCGTTTCCAAGGGTTGCACTATAGCACGTCGGCTTCCTAATCTGACAAGATGATGGAAAGTCTCGATCGAACTAAACCTCACTGGAACGGCTGATCTTCTAATCCTGGGTTTCACTATCGGCTCCTATAACTTTCCTGCACGATGTCGTATCTTGCTAGACGCTAACTTGTTCGTCAACTAAAAGTCTGTCCTTGATGTATTACTATCTCGATCGCTCGAACTGTTTATCGGTGACCTAGTAATTTCCTTGTACATTCTGTTACTTTGATTTGTAGCTTATTGGAATACTCCCCAATGATTACTGTTCATTTGTCTACCTAGACAAAGCCTGGAACTTCAATTCCTGATTTTTATCGTCCTGCGCTCTAGTCACCTTGATTTCAGGAACACTAGGCGTTATTTTTTCGTTCTACCCTGCTTGGGTTCCTTAACGTAGATAGACTGTCTATTTCACTTTCCTTGGGTACTTCGAAACCTTATGATACGTTGGTTCTTTAACTGAACTATTATATTCGAGTACCTATCGCCTGTTATTTCTCAAGTCCACAGCCTAAACTTTGACTATACTTGTGAACTTTATAAAGTCTGAAGCTTGCCGATATTATTCCTATATTAGGATTCTGATGTGTCTCCACACGGCGATACTAATGACGATACTGCACGGCCACTCCCATACGGGGTGCTCGTTGGTGATACAGCGTAACACGACCTCTCAAGGTCTGGTAAAGACTGCATGTACTTGAAACAGTACCACGCTCTCCGGCGTCTCTGGTAAACTGTATTAACGATGATAGTGACACAATGTCACGCCCGTAGGCTGACAATAACTGCATTGTTGCTGCGAAACAGTACCATGCGCTCCCGCGCCCTTGGTAAACTGAATGTGTTGTGACACAGTGACGCCCCCTCGGGCTGTCTGAAACTGCATGCTCCTCCTGGCACCTCCAGGGTTTATATCGTAATCGGCGGCAAAAAGATAAAATCCGCGTCTTCTCCAGCACTAACTTCTAAAGTAATTGTCGTATAATTTTGAAAAATATATCTCTGGAAAGCTCTTGTTCTAAACGTAAACTGGTTTCTTTGATCATGAAAATCGATCACACAATTCCAAGATATTAAATAATTTATCTCCTCAGATACGTGGGCGTTGAGGTTTATATTTCCATCCCTACCAACTCTGGTCTCGGGGAATTACTAACGACGTCATGCTACGTCTGCAGTTCTTTCCTGTGCAAATATTATAAACTTTTTCCCCACACAAAAATCTCTATTCCAGAATGATCAACAATGATGTGTTTCTTTCATTAATTAAATGCTCGCAAATGGCTTAATTCTAATTATTTCTCTTCCTGCACCATTGCGAGGTTGTCATTTCCTCGCTGAGTAAGGTCTATTTCCGAAACCTCTTCTCTCTTACTCATCGTGGAAAGTTTTCCTCGTTCTATTTATAATCATGAGCCAGCTCCTATCGATGCGTCAAGCATGATTTCACGTCCGCATGACTCGTGGTCACCCATTCTTGCGCCACATTATAACAACCCACTTTTTAAAATCTTTTCAAGTCATTCTACAGACTGTATTATTTCCTCTCTTCTTTTGCAAATAAATTATGGATTCGGCGCTTGAACCAATAGCACATGGGTTCAGTATATCAGAGCGAAGTTAATTCTCTGGGTATATCACAGACACTGTTAATTTAAGGGCCTTTAAATGTGGTTTTCGGAGACCCTTTATAGTCGGGTGAAAAAGACTTTTCGTACCACACTCACGCGTGAAAATTGCGTGAAAAAAAACTAGAGTGCCCCTTGGCCCCCTTATGCGAATTATACTGTACTATGTATTGATGAATTTTACAGCTTAATTTGGTTCAGTGATAACCTTATAACCGCCTGGAAACATTCACAGTAATGTAATAATTGGAATTGCATTGCGTCTGTAGAAGGACCTGTGAGATTCTGTTACCTTGGTTACCGTGTTGCATTCTTTCATTATTTCATTGTAAATATACATGTTTTAAGGTATTGATTTAATTGTGAGGCATTTAAAGAGTAAGTGAGTGCGTTTCGCTTACGCATTGGGTTATGCTCAACCTGTAGGTACACCTTATGTGTAGGTTGGTGTTAATGGGACCTTATTTTCGGTACAAAACTGGAATGGGATCTTATGAGAATAATATAGGGAGGGATTAGTTTTCAGGGAATATTTCAGAAACTGTTGGTTTTAGAGCCTTATAATGTAGTTTTCGAGGACCCTTTAGGGCCCCCGAGTATTGTTTCTGGCTCCGAGAGGATTTGCCTGGTCCTTGTACGCCATAATATATTACTAATAATAATATAATACAGGGATAGGAATATAATAGACCTGCCGTACCACACGCGCAGGTGTAAATCGTATGAAAACGTTCTAGAATACCCCTTGACCCCCCATAAGCGCATTATGAGTATTGATGAATTTTACAGCTTAATTTGGATCCGTGATAACATTCTAGCCGTTTGCAAACTTTCACACTAATGTAATTAATGGCATTGCATTGCATCTTACAGCAATAGAAGGACCTCTAAGAATCTGTTGCCATGGTTACCGGCTTGCATTCGGTCATTAGTTCATTAAATGAAATTAGTTTTCTGGGAATATCTCATAAATGGTTGATTTTAGGGTCCCCGAGTTTTGTCTCTCACATTGAGGGGCTGAAAATGAGTTTGTCTCGTCCTTCTACGCCTATTTCAGCATGTATTTTAAGAGGGTAGGCCCCCTTTTATGAGAGATATGGAGAAGGGTTACACCAATGATTTCTGTCGTGCCTCTGATGGCTATCTGTACCAAATTTTTCGTTGATACACCCAGCCGTTCTCGAGTTATAAGGGAACAAAGTTGTCCACTGACAAACAAACAAACAAACAAACAGACAGACAAAAAATATTTTCGCGCGCATCCATCATAAGACAGTCTGAAACGCGTAAATAACTCAAATTTCCGTAGAAATTCAGAAAAAAGAGTCAATCTTTCATTTTTACATTATATAGAGAGAGATATACTGCACCGCTCGGTGTTGACCGTGTTTTATTGTACAAATTTAGGTTTTACTCGCTAACCGTTGGAGATACACGAAAAGTGATAACGACCTTTCGGATAGAAAATTAAATGTTTAAGCTCGTATATGCCATCAAAGGTTTGCTATTTCTTAGCGTTCTCCTTTTATTTGATATGGAAATATGAAATTTTGAAACCAAAGGGTGTAGTGACGTCACTAAAATGGTCGCCATTTTTAATAGCGCAAAATATCGAAATCAAAATTATCCATTGTATAAACCTGGTAAATCAGCTACATCCATGCAAAATTTCATTTAAATCGGACCAGTGGTTCTTGCGTCATTGAGTAACACACAGACAGACAGACAGACACACACAATCTCATTTTTATGTATATTAGTATGATGTCTTTCAATATATCATTTAAAGTAACCTTTTCTTTTCTTCGGATTTTGAAGACAAATTTCATGGCATTTCCTACTCCTTTTTCACACCAACAAAGCTAGGATCAAGTAGTCATCATCATCGGACTGCGGGGTCTTAGTACGTAAACAGTAATATCAGATTAGTATCGCACGGAGTTGAGATGACGCCTGCCCTATGAACTGCCAGAATAGACGACGAACCATACGATGAGTCCATTTATCCACTTTACGTCACATGTGTTTTTCGGTACTCCCGAAGATCACAGGAGGAGTTCCCAAGTACCCTATAGTACGGTGCGTTCTAACTTCATTGCAAACGTACTAAGACCCCGCAACCTGGTCATCATCTTCTTCCTCGTTTATTTCGTGCTGTTGTAGTGGCAACCACATTTCAACTTAACAACCTACAGGCAATCTACCAACCTAGCGTGAAGTTCGGGAACCAATATCTGAAGTACAACAGCTCCCCTAAGTATTTAGGAGTGACATTGGACAGGACATTAACTTTCAGACAGCATATTGCAAAAACAGCAGCTAAATTAAAAAGCCGTAGTAACCTACTAAGTAGGTTAGCTGGAACATCATGGGGCGCTCAAGCCAACACTCTCTGGAATACTGCTTTGGCTGTCGTATACTCTCCAGCTGAATACTCCTCAGGCGTATGGTTAAACAGCTCCCATTGCCAACTGGTTGATATTCAACTCCGGCAGACAATGCGGATTATCTCTACATTGCACTCCCTCACAGTGGCTACCTGTACTGAGAAATATTGTTCCTCCTCACATCAGGAGACAGCAAGCTCTTTCCCGCCTGTGGTGCTGAATTATGGATAGTGAAGTTCTCCCAATCCACCAAGACGTCAATCAACCTTCTACATGCAGGTTGAAATCACGGAAACCAGCCTAAAAGACGGCTATGGAACTTAGTTCAGCTCCGTTGAACCCCCGAAATACATGGAAAGTTGAATGGTCTACCTCTCCACCTCGTGGCCTAATTGAAGTGCTTGTTCCTACTATTAAACTACCTGGATTCGATCTCCCTCGAGCAGTCTGGTCCCGTCTCAACAGAATTCGATGTGGCACTGCTCGAACTAGAGTAGCCTTACATCAGTGGGGTTGGATAGACTCGCCTCGTTGTGATTGTGGATATGAAGCATGTCGTGCAGGAATGCCCTCCATACATGTACTCTGGGACCTTAGAAGAGCTCCATGCAGCCACTCCACAAGCTCTTGAATGGATTGAAGACTTAGCAGCCCATATATGAAGGGTCCTAATGCTGGAAATTGTTTATTTGTAAATTTATATATATTAATAGCTTGCCACGGTGGGTGAGTGGTTATAGTGTCGGAATACCAACCCCAAGATTGCAGGTTCGCTCCTGGCCATGGTAAGTGATTTTTTGTAAGGCGACAAAAATTGGGACACTCATGTCGTACGTTGTTGGCATGTTAAAGAACCCATTTGAATTCAATAGGCCGTGTTCAATGGCAAAATTAATCTCGGGATTTTCCGCCAACACAAAGTTTCTCCATTCTCTACTTGAAAGCGCTATAGTGTCAAGGAGTTTAGATATCTAACCTCCTTGTCTTTCATAGCGTTCAAAGGAACGACGAAATTCGACATGCAAGCAACCCTCTGGGTGCCAATTAACAAACCTTGCACCAGACACCCGAGGCCATACGGTATTATTATTATTATTATTATTATTATTATTATTATTATTATTATTATTATTATTATTACTATTTTATATATTAATTAGATAAGTACTGTCTTGTATGCATAATACGCAAAATAATAAGTGGCTACCTCATTGAACAGTCTACTGGTCCTCTACCACGCTGCCCATGCGATCTTCGGATGGTATGCCTCGTGGTAAGCATGTTGCCTGGTCCACCTTGGTAGGAGGCAATTATCTTGACCACCACACTATCAAACGCCCTATCTGTAAAACAGTCTGTTGGTGGATTCATAGAGTATACATCATTTCAAACCATGAGAAATTTATTTTAATCTCCCTAAAGTACAATTAATTGTTTGATATATACTGTACTGTGCTTGGTATATTGTTGTGCATGTAGCCATGTTAAGCATATACCCAAATACCACATATCATGATTATATTTGATGCTGGACAATCAGAGCTGAAAATTAATGGGGTAAGCTATTAACACGGATGAATAACGAGTGTGAAACTATGTACAGCCGCAGAACAATGAGAATGAACTACAATCATTGAATTACTAGAAGTAAAAAGAAAGGTAGGAAAGAAGATGGCATACATGACTGTCTAATGTTGGAAATGACTGGATTGACAAGGTGACACCTTAAATACCTAATTACTGGGAGATACGAAAAAATAACCTGAAAACAATACATGTGATTACAATATAGAGGGGGAGTCACCTAAATCTTGCATCGCAAATATTTCAGAAAGGTGAAGTGCTATTGATGAGCAGTATTCACAACGTGGCTTTGCGGTTGGGGGGTCGTATTTTTAACCTACGAGGTGTGTGCAAATGTAAAGGTACGAAACGATACTGTGGGTACAATTTATTCGTTATACAAAAGTAATCACCACAGGCCTGTGCACAGGTGTCCCATTGCTTCACTAACCGCGGGGTTCCCTGTTCCCAGAAGTCTCGTGGTTGTGACAGGAGCCAATCCTGTACGGTGTCCTTAATTTCATCGTCCGATTGGAAACGTTTTCCCTTGAGATGTTTTTGTAGCGGACCAAACAGATGGAAATTGCAGGGTAGGATGGATGCTCAAGTTACTCCCACTTGAACGTGGCCAATACACCATGTGTGACGTTAGAGACATGTGGGCGAGCGTTATCATGGAGCAGAATCACTCCCTTCGTGAGCAGTTCTGGCCGACTTTTCTTGATGGACTTGCGTAGACTACGGAGTTCGCACAATACATGTCACTGTTAATGGTTCGTCTCAAGGAAAATCGTTTCCAATCGGACGACGAACTAAAGTACACAGTACAGGATTGACTCCTGCCACAACCACAAGACTTCTGGGAACAGGGAATCCTGCGGCTAGTGAAGCAATGGGACACCTGTGCACAGGCCTGTGGTGATGACATTTGAATAACGAATAAATTGTACCCACAGTATCGTTTCGTACCTTCTCATTTGAACACCCCTCATGTAAACATATTTAAATAATACTTGGAACGTGTATTGTTTGAGCAAACATACACTTTTTTAAATGGAACAATGCCTATTGACATTAACAAAACAGAAGTAGGAAAAATTAAAATGTCAATGGTGTTTGTTGCAGGATTCTAGTGCAAGTGGTTTGCGAGAGGTCAAATGTTGAAAAGGTTCCACACCGACACTTATACATACCTGTGTTAGCTCAAACTGAAGAAAAACAAATGTGAATATACTTCCCATGTGGATTCTGACAAGTAAAGGGCACACTGACCTTCAAAAGTTGTGTTCAAAATGACGGAGAATTTTGCAGCGCAAGTTTTAGGTGACTCAACCTGTATATATGCACTAAAGTCATATTTCTATAAGTCGAACTTCTATATCTCGAATTTTCGATTCTCGAAGTAATGTCCATCTCCAAAAGCACTTCAAGATATCGATGATCACCTGTATGTAATCACATTTAGGCCTACGTGCGTGCGTAATATTCGCAATGACAATGCTCAAATCTTCCAGCTCGTAGTGGCAGATTCAGATTTTTTGATAAATGGAGACCATGGGAGTGGTCATGATTGGCCTAGTGATGATGAGCCGGGTAACAATTCATGGTTAAATACTACAGATGACGATCGACAAGTACCTGATTGGCAGGGTATCAGTAATGATGAAAGAATAAAAACATTGAATTTGTGTGACAAGCTAATTTCGATTAACGGAAGAGAAACGTGATGCTTGGAACTTTCCAGCTGCAAACGCGGCCGCAGATATTCGGAGGCGTTGCCGGTCGCGCGTCTAAACGAAGAAGAACTTCATTGGGGTAACACAGGACAAGTCACAAACCCAACTGTATGGTTTGGTCCATATTGCCGGCACGATGTTCAAAGTAACTAAGAGGGTACTGTGAGAGGAAGATGAATTGTTCAGGACAGCCTGCAATGTGTCCAACTTTGAGAGCTGTCATACTAGTAAATATCAAGCTCACCTGCAAATCTTAGATTGAACCATTTCATTGACGAGATTAGATGGTTGGTTGGTTTCTCAGTTTAGGGGCTTGCGACAACGCGTTCATGTAGTCCCGTGTACTTTGGGTGAGTTTCGAATCAGTCTGATAACCGGTGTTAACAGTTAACTAGCATTCTTACGCTAAATATTGTGCATGGTATCCATGAGGCTCACCATAATTTGTGATTTACGTTGATATTTTATTTTTATTGTCGCTTGGGCAAACATTTAATGAGGAGTCTTTTAGAACGGGACATCACGTAGGCTATAGGAAAGTTAGGGTCGGAGAACGCTCTCTTCCTGGTTCCTAGCAGGGTTGTAATTTTGCTCCCTGTGCTGTGATTCCGACTAAGAAATTATCAATGCAAACAAATTTGCATCGTCTTCACTGCATTGCGATATAGTGCATACTGTAAGAGGAAGCTGATGATGTGGCACATTATTGTGATGGGCAAAGTCCTGCGCGGATGCGGATATCCGAAAAAATTTTCGCCATGCGGATATAGTTTGCATGGATGTGCGGATAGCGGATAAGCTGCAGATAATATTTGGAGTAAATTTGCGGATAGTTTTTAGAATACAATCCGATCTTGTTGAATATCACTATTGGACCCGGATGTTGTGACATACCATATTTTTCCGTTAGGCTTTTTTCATAACAAATGTAAGATGATGATTTAGGCTAATCTCATTCAAATTATGTCATTAAGCATAATTAACACTCCGAACAGGAAAGGGCTGCATTCCTGGCTGTGGAACATTCATTTTGAACATAGCACTAGAGCACATGACATACAACGCCTAAGCGAACGACTTTCTCCTCAAATGTCTAAATATATTGATTTAGTAATTTATGCTTTATCTAATTAAAAATATTATTGGGATGACAGCAGATTCGGATAACAAACGAGCGAATGCGGAAAAAAGTCGTGCGGATACGGGGCGGATGCGGGGCGGATGCGGATAATAATCGTGCGGATGAGAGGCGGAAGCGGATAAGGTTTTGTTTATCCGCGCAGGACTCTGGTGATTGGGTATTGGGCGAGACCTCACATAATATTGTGGTGTAGTGTTTACTTCATTTGAAATATTCCACTGAACTGAGTTTAATCCTCCCTCTTTTTACATTCATGCTGATTTATTTCAGGGACCTGTTTGTGTAATTTCTGGCTGCAATTTTTTTTTATCACCATGGACGATGTTTGTTTTTTTATGAAGCTATGTTTGAATTATTGTAGGCCTGCTTTGCGTATTGAAGACTCCAACGGTTACGTCGCACGCTCTGTTTATCTAGCTTCAACCTCTTTCTTTTGTTCATCTCGCATGTCAGAGATGGTCATTGTTGCGGCGACCATGTTGGAGACGGGTTCTTTTAAGTTGGCGCCGTTCCTTTGTGCCGGCTGTCTTTTGTCTTCTGAGAAGGCATTTGTATTTTTGTTAACGGAAAGCGGTTTAGTTCTGTGTGATCATTGTTTGCAAATACAATTGTATCGTAATGTAATATTTTAAAAAATCTGTTGGGAGCAGGAAAGAACCCATCTTCTGTACCGGCATGAACCGCACCCTCCACGACTGAAGTAAAGGAAGAGTTTCCTTAGAACAAAGAACGTAGAACTACTGCTGAAAAAGCTGGGTTGGAACTATGGAGGGCTACAACCTACCTTCCTCTTGCCCCTTGCCCTTGCCCGGGAATTGGTGTGTGTATTTAGAAAGAGAACTCCATCTCTTCATTAAGACGCGCAAGCCGCCCACGGGCGTCAACTAGAAAGACCTGCCCTCGGCCTCCAAAGAGACCACATGGCATTCATTCTCTGTAACAAGAAATAATGTACCGCCATTCAGCAGAGAACTCAGATAAAATCCCATGTGGTTGGGATATGGGTTGACAGTGGAAAGTGTGACAGTAATAGTATGTCAGTGCGCATGCAGGAAGTACAGAGGCACGCAAATTATAAGAATCCAAGGAAGAATTTAAACCAGTCTTTTTTTTTTATTCAAAATCATTTTATTGACCGACTGCTGGCATCTTTTGTAACGCTACTCAGTAATGTTTTCTCCCTTGTTGACTTACACATTTCCCATCAGGAATTTAGTCTGGAAACTTTCAGAATTGGGTATTCCGAGGGATACTTGAGCTTGACCGGTTTTCTATTAATTCATTGTCTTTGATACGAAGACTGTTTTTTTTAGTAAGGGCCGTTTTTTAAGCCCATAGTTAGTGCGCACGCCGCGACAAGCCAGCACGCTATCTTCCGGCATCCTTTGCGAACAAGCAGGCGTCAATTGCAGCTGTGTAGCTAACCTGTACGCCGAACTGTGCATCTTTACAATGTTCAAGATTATTGATTCGCCCAATGCGTGTGTGGTACGATTTGTGATTTTTTTTTTTTTTTTTTTTAGTGCATGAAACATGTCAGCTTTGTGAGGTGTATGGTTATAATGCAAAGAACATTTTCACGGCCACTTTTGAACTCGTGTACCCATTATTGCACCGTACCGTCACAGCGCAAGATCATGGCAACACCTCACACTGCTGCCCGGACTCGGGAACTGATTGACTCTTTTGGGTGGGAAGTTTTGGATCACCCACCGTATAGCCCTTCGTGATCTTGGAGGGAAGCGCTTCGCCGACAATGAAGAAGTGAAAACAGCCGTGAATTCTTGGTTGTCAGAGCAGGCGGCAAACTTTTATGCAGAGGGATTCCAGAACTTAGTTTTAAGGTATGACAAGAGCCTAAATAAACAAGGCAACTATGTAGAACAAGATGTTCAGGAAAGAACATATAGCCTACTTTCTCCTAAATGTATGGATATAGTTAAAACTCTCTGTCCTTATCACCTCCTAATCTCTTCCTGTTCGAAGTGCAAATTGCCACACAGGATTTGAGCAGTGGCGTTAAAAACCATCGTTTATAATTCACCCCAGCATTTTGTAATTTCATCAGCAAACACTCCTAACAACGTAGGTATTCATTATATTAACACCGACTACTTACAATAATTGAAACTTCGTTGCTCTAATAAGGCCCATCCGCAATGCGCAGTCGGCAGTCCGTAGTTGGTAGTTGTCAGTCGGCAGTCGCGATCGATCCCGTGTATACTATAGGCACCATACACAACATACAGTTGCAGTTGGTAGCTGGCAGTCGGTAGACGGTAGTCGGCAGTAGAAAATTTTATCCTCGACTGCCAACTACCCGACTGCAGCAATGTAATAGCCAATCAGAGCAGATCAGAAACTGACGTCACGTTGTTCTGTGTCGTGTACAAAGAGGATATTGGCCTATGTGAAGTAACTTCGCAACCCGTAAATTTATAATCTTAAATACACGGTATAACAAAATAATCCATCTCCAAATCATCCATATTGCAATTTTTGAGGTTATCAACAACGCCTCTGTGCACAAGGAATAAACGAATGTTATTTTATTATTACTCCTAGCAGTCGTTAAGACTGGGTTCACTAACTGGCCGGTATAGAGCGCAGCTCGCATCTAGAGGGCTGTGGTTAGCTCCAAGGCTCCTGCATAGTACAACTGAAGGCTGGTAGATGTCACTCCGGTGGAGAATGTAATTTTAATTAATTATATATTATCCATTGAAAAAAGCACTTAGCTTTATTTTATAACGTCTCAGTACTCAAAAAAACAATAAATATAAAAATAATCAAGCAAAAATATTCAACTCTGATAGGATTTGAAACATACTTCGTATTAGCAAATAATCACTTGGACTGAAAGATTTCTTCACTGGAGTATATTTCAAACCGAGTTCATTTCATATTAAGTTCATATAGTTTTTATCAGTAGGTTATATTGCATGCAACATACTGAAATTAGTAAAATATAGGTCAGAACGAGAGTCAAATAACCGAGACGACTCAGATTTTTAAAGTCACTTCTAGACTATAATATTACAATATAAACTTTTAATTTTGAACGATCCACGCCGTTTAGAACAGATTAAAGGATTCTTGGTTTGATAATCGGAACTGGTGGGTCCCATGTTATGGATTATAAAGTTTTCATATTTCACACGGCCATCATCCTGAAAAGGTACGTTTGATGACCTTGTAGTTTGGGCACAAGACGCGCCCCATATGAAGGTATGTTGTTACCAAATTTGGTAAAGATCCGATGATTAGTTTGGTCGTGATGTATTATTAAGTTTTGACCATTTGAGTGGCCGCCATTACGTTTTGGTAAAGATGGTGGCAATATAAAACATGACACTGAGGTGCCCTTTGCCAGTGCTACCACTGTACCAAATTTCGTTCAATTCGGTTTCACCGTGTTCGAATTGATAGGGGGGACAGACATTCAGAGTACACACACTCACACACACACACACACACACACAGACACACAATTTTGGCCCTGTGTTGATCTCATAAGTCTACTTTCATGTTTTTGCAAAAATCGAAAGTAGGCTAAAATAGAGGACGGTACTTATGTAAAACCTACAAATAAATGTGGTTTCAAAATAAAATGTTCTGTTAATTAAAACAAGATGTTCAGTATAGAACATATAGCCTACTTTCTCCTAAATGCATGGGTATTGTTATAACTCATTGTCTTTTTCAAGGAGTATAATTGAATGTTGGTTGTAGTAGCTTGTGTTATAAGAATATCAAACATGAATATGAGGTGCCCTTCCCTAGTGCTACCACTGTACAAAATTTCATTCAATTCGGTTTCACCGTTTTTGAATTGATATGGTGAATCGGTTTGCACACATACATGGCCGCTATGTGGAAGCTATTGGGCTGATGACCTTGTCGTTTGGTCAAAAGATGCTTACTACATAAAGGTATATTGTTGCAAAATTTAGTAGAGATCAGATTATTAGGTTGGTCGTAATTTTATTTAAGCTTTTAAAATTTGGGTAGCCACCATTACGTTTCCGTCAAGATGGCGTGCCCTTTGCTATTGCTACCTCAGTACCAAATTTGGTTCAATTTGGTTCACCGTGTTTGAATAGATAGGGGAAATCGATTTGCACACATACTGTGCCCGTTTATACGGAGGATGGTCAGTCAGCACTCGGCTTTTTGCTACTGCGGCATCGGGGCGTGTAACGTTCCCTCCACCGCTGACTTAACATCCGATATGGAATACTCAAGGTTCACAAGGATTTGAGGAAAAACTCAACATATAATTTTACATTATTTATTCCTTAGAGGAAAAATAGATTCACTCAAAACATGTCAAAAATCAATCGCTTGGCATAGTCTCTTCAAGTGTCACTCAAAACTAAAAATCACTTTGTTAAAAATTCATCAAAATTCACTATAATGTCACTTCATTACTCCACGAACTTTGTAACTATTTTGTCTTGCTTAAATTAAATTATTACTATTTGTAGTATATTTTACTCAGGCGTCGAGCGCGCCTATCATATAAGTCATATAATCTCTCCAAGGCCTTGGACATTTACATTCATTTCAATCTTTACCCCTCAGGGTTTCCTTTATGTTTACATAAACATTATTTATTTATCCTTTATTTAGTCCTTTGGACCTTAATAAGAATTCTTCACAATGCCTTAGATTTTAAACATTTAAAATACTGTACAAGAACATGCCATGTCTGTGGATCGAACCCATATTCCACCAGTTACTCTCCATGCATGAGGTGATCTTTCTCAGGAGTGTACCATGCACTGTGTCATTTATTATAGTGGGATCTTTATTCATATCAAAACTACATTGTTTCATAACCCGTTATTTCATTCTTTTTGAGGAAGGAATCCTTTTATCAACAAAAAGAAAAGGATTTGACAAAATCCGTCAAAATCTATATAAACGCTTCAAACTTATATTTTGGAGAATTGCCTCAATCCCAGCATTATGATTTTATAGGTTATTTTGAGCTTGCATCTTTTAATAAAAACTTTCATATAGTGGCCTTTTTATTATTAGTCTTAGCTAGACCCTAATTGACCGCGGAACTCATTAAAATGTATCTCTCACTCCCTCGCTATGGTAGATCAGGTTCTAACAGCGACCCCCTTCTTCCTGTGACACTTCACTTGATTTATGGCGCCTAGCCGACCGCCTTGCTTTACAATGTTATTTACTATTTAACCATATGTTCCCCAAGACTTAAATTCACTTCTAAAGCGGCTATTTGTTCCCACTTTTAATATTATTATTATTGTCATTGCATTTCGTGTTTACAGGATATTTATTACTTATTCCGGAGAGGATGTATAATAGTTGACTACACCAACTTTAATATTAACTTGTATGACTTCTTATCACAACACTATATTTATTACAATGCCTTTTTGGACTTACTTGTACATTCACATACGATGCTTTATTTCGACGATTATTGCCTACAATATTTTATTTATAACAATGCCTTCACGGTCTTACTTGCACATTCACATACGACGCTTTATTTCGACGATTATTGCCTACAAAACTTTATTATAACAATGCCTGATCGACGCTTCAATATGGCAATACTTTAATGGTAAATTCACCTACCCAATATAATACTACGTTTTCATACAACAACAATACATTAATGGGAATCTTTCATCCACAATATCTCGACGATACTTCCCATCTCCCGAATAAATATATCCTGGTTAACGCATATTTATTAGCAAGAAGCTACATTTATTTTATTATTAGGCCTTTTCGGCAACACGATTTCTTACTTGGATATTCGCGGTTTATTTAATATCTTATATAATCTTTCATTTATAGCGGTAAGACCTCGGTCTTCCTATTATTTTATTCTCATAACTTTGGCTTGATAGCCTGCAATAACACGTTTATCCTTGGGTGTTTTATTCACAAATTTCTTTAGAGATTCACAAATTGATCATTTGACAACAATGCGTCAAGATATTATTTATTTCGTTCCGTTTTATTACTTGAGTTCCTTATTACGATTTTTACTACCACTTTATTTCTAGAATATAACAACTCGATAATAGTTATTTTTATTATTATCATCTCAGATTTCAATTATTTTTATTACAACTTTTTGTTATTTGCCATTTAATTATATGGTATCAAATCAAACTATTTTTATTTTCCTTATCATATCGACTTTTAACGACTTCATTATGATGCATATTTATTTCATAACCTGATTTTTACTATGGCAAAATTTTAAGCCATTTAGGTTATTATTTTCGATTCCTTCCTCCAAATCATTTATTACTTATTATTTCATTTCTTGGGTTTTTATTACTTTATATTACTGATCCCATAGCTTGCCACGGTGGGTGAGTGGATAGCGTGTCGGTCTACTAACCCCAAGATTGCAGGTTCGCCCCTGACCGTGGTAAGTGATTTTTGAAAGGCGGCAAAAATACGATACGCATGTCATACGATATTGGCATGTCAAAGAACCCATTTGAATTCAGTAGGCCGAGTTCATAATGGCAAAATTAATCTCGGGAGTTTCCGCCAGCACAAAGTTCCTCATTTCTCTACTAGAAAGCGCTATTGTGTTCAAGGAGATTAGATATCTAACCTCCTTGACTTTCATAGTCAAGGAACTACGAAATTCGACATGCAAGCTACCCTCTGGGTGTCAAATAGCAAAGCTTGCACCAGGCACCCGAGGCCATACGATATTAATATTATTAACTGATCCCATTTTTATACTTATTTTTGTGAGGTCATTCTCGCAGGCATTTATTATTATCCCAACATTTCAATCATATTAGTGCATTCAACTACCCGGTGAATCAATCGTTAAACTCCCTAGTCACGACTGATTCCACCGGGTCAGTGCATCGTACGGCTGCAAATTTTAATGAAAAATCATGACTCACCAGTGTGCTTCTCCTGCTTCATCCTTAGAAGAATTCACCAATCTACGGCATATTTAACACTTTTCCATGGCACTTTCTTTCGTGAATTGCATTTCACTTGGGCCCAATTGACCTTCACTTATATTTAAACACATTATTATTCTATAAAAACACTGTATTAACACTAAACACATATATCTTTTAAATGATTTACACAGCACTATTTTTCCACCTTATCTCAGTGATCTTCGGCACTTCCTATCGGTGATCGACGCCCTGATGAGATCCTAAGACCCTGCATTGGACGCGTGATCTCTGGAACGGCTCCTAGTTCTTCACTGGATTTAGTCTCTGTCCTGTCCTTTTAACAGTCTATTTCGGCTTTCTTTATCGTCTTTTTATAAGCGATTTGCATTTCTCACTTGCTCTACGTTTATGTAGCGGTCTATCGAACCTATGGCCCGCTTACCTCTTGACCGTAATCTGTCCTTTTTATATCTACGACAAGCTTTTTCTTCTTTCTCCTACGAGAATGTTTTTCTGGCTACGTCCCTGTTTGACACACTGTAGCTTTGCTCAAGTTCACTGAATTTGCTTTGGGTCTCGAACCCGTGTCCATTTACTTGAATTTTTGGATTTCTTTCAATATCTGACCCTTAATACTGTGGTCTTTTACTTGACTTTCACGAAGACCTGTCTATAGTCTCTAACCGATGATTTCTAGCGTAATGTCTCTACTGATCTGGACTGATGTTTTCTAGCTGATTAATGTTCTAGAATTTGACGCGGCGCAACTTATTTTGTCACGGTTTCCGTGTAGCGTACAATTTTATCTGATCTAGCACAAGTGCTTTAGTGATCACTTACAAACAACAGTACTTTTTTTGACGTGACGTATTTATATTACCACGCACATACGGACTTTTGTTGAAACCGCGGATACTGACGATTTGTTAATTTGTCTTAACACGATCCACTTTAGCGGTTGGTAACGAACTGAGTTACTCGCTGTGACATCTCCATACAGGAGTGTAATGAGCTTTTACTAACGTGAGGACGAACTTCCGTCCAGGCTGCCTGATAATACTGCGTACTGTATACTTATGTACTGTACGAAATTGCGCTGAGCCTCTCCGGGCTTGACTTAACTGCGACTGATATGATGCAGCGTTTCTGCATTTTGTTGTACAGCGTGTAGCGCCTCTACGCTTACTGATGGTAAAACTGCTTCTGATACAGCCTAATGCCTCACTGGGCTGACGAATACTGCATGCTCTCTGGCTGAAACCTTGGCTATATATTGGGAACTTGCAAAAATAAATTACTTTTGTCTTCTTCTTGGAACTATCTTTTGAAATAGACGTCGCACTTTTTTGAAAAATATATCATTATGTTAGCCTCCGTGGCTTAGGCGGCAGCATGCCGGCCTCTCACCGCTGGGTCCGTGGTTCAAATCCCGGTCACTCCATGTGAGATCTGTGCTGGACAGAACGGAGGCAGACAGGTTTTTCTCCGGGTACTCTGGTTTTCCCTGTCAACATTTCATTCCAGCAACACTCTCCACTATCATTTCATTTCATCTGTCATTCATTTAATCATTACCCCAAAGGAGTGCGTCAGGCCTCGGCAGCCGGCACAGTCCATATCCTCGCCGCTAGCTGGGGGCTTCATTCATTCCAATCCTGACCCGGTCGGAGACTGGAAGCAGGCTGTGGATTTTCATTTCATTTCATCATTATGTTCCCTATAATCCAAACGTTACATTATCAATTCGTTTCCTGAAAATCGATCGTCTATTTATTTTAAATAAAATCTACAATGCTCCTCAGCTATGTGGGCGAATGAGTTTTATTTTCTTCTTCCCAAGACCTCCTCTTAGCTCCGCCTAATGACGTAATTGGTTCGTAAGTGCTTTTTCCCTGGGCCTAAATTATTCGATTTTAGTCTTGATTAAAAAATAAATCCCTGGATTATTCTGATCTACGTAAACATATTTATGTAATTTTGCGTTATTTCCGCGAAAACGGGTTATTTCACAATTTTGCGGTGTTGGGAGGCAATCCAGGGTTGTCATAAAATGCTGACGTTAAAACTCCGCGGTGGTTCCCCTGCCAATCTGCTCTGGTTGATTCATCACAGCGTGACTGTCCTCATGATTCACATACAGCTTGCATCCTGTGACTTCAGATAAGGCTGTCAATGCTATGCGTCATTGCCTGAATCACTTCTTATTTCCTGATGGCTAGCTTGTAACTGAACGTCTTTTCATCTCAGAGATCCGAAGTTCATAAACCTGTACCAACTCCAGTTGGGTAAAACACATGGCCGCCATCCGCAAATTAATGGGATGATGACCTTGTAGTTTGGTCAAGAGATTCTTCTTACATATAGGTATAATGTTGCAAAATTTGGTAGAGATCGAATGATTAGGTTAGTCGTAATTTGATTTAAGCTTTGAATATTTGGGTGGCCGCCATTACATTTCCGTCAAGACGGCGGCGATATATAACATGACACTGAGGTGCTCTCTGCTAGTGATACCTCTGTACAAAATTTAGTTCAATTCGGTTTCACCGTGTTTGAATAGATATGGGGAATCGATTTGCACACATACATAGCCGCCATTCACAAATTATTGGGCTGATGACCTACTAGTTTGGACAAAAGATTCTTCATACATGACGGTATAATGTTGCAAACATTGGTAGAGATCAGATGATTAGGTTGGTCGTAATTTGATATAAGCTATTAACATTCGGGTGGCCGCCATTACATTTCAGTAAGATGGCGGCGATATAACACATGACACTGAGATGCGCTTTGCTAGTGCTACCTTTGTACCAAATTTCGTTCAATTCTGTTTCGACGTGCTCTAATAGATAGGGGGAATCGATTTGCACACAAACATGGCCGCCATCCTCAAATTATTGGGCTGATGACCTAGTAGTTTGTTCAAAAGATTCTTCATACATAAAGGTATATGGTTGAAAAAATTGGTAGAGATCAGATGATTAGGTTAGTCGTAAGTTGATTTAAGCTTTTTACATTTGGGTGGCCGCCATTAGGTTTCCGACAAGATGGCGGCGATATAAAACTTGACACTGAGGTGCCCTTTGCTAGTGCTACCTCTGTACCAAATTTCGTTCAATTCGGTTTCACCGTGTTCGAATTGATAAGGGGGGGGGGGCAGACATTCAGAGTACACACACTCACACACACACTGACTCACACACACACAGACAGACAGACACACATTTTATCGCCCTGTGTTGATCTCATAAGTCTACTTTCATTTTTTGCAAAAATCGAAAGTAGGCTAAAAACGGCCCTAACTTAATAAATAGCCCTCGTATATACCCTGTAAGTCAGGTGATTTCAGTCCATAGTTTATGACTCTTTGAATAGTTGAAGAGCAGATCATCAGTCAAATTACTCCAAATCCCTCAGCCCTAAATTCACGAATTGTAGAGTGACATAATCCAAACAAAACTTGTGGCATTTTGCAGTAGCAAATTTCCTCTGTTAGTGGAAATTTAAAAGAATCATTTTACTTTGGGTTTATTGAAGGAAAATATAACTAAAACACTCTTTGTTAAACATTGGAAGTAATTTCGCCACCTTGTAAATATATTTAGTGCATCAAGCGTGAAAGGTATGAATGTTATTTTGGGAAAGTGGCGTCGAGTCTTATGATAATTTGCATACCTCTGTAGGAAGCACGCCAGAACAAATTTGCCAGACATGGGCTCTAGAGCGCAGCAACTCCAACTGAAACCCCGGAAAAAATGCGAACTACAAGCCCGCTGTACTCTCTGTCACTCTGGGTGACGGAGCTAGCGCTCACGCAGGGTCACACTTCAAGTTGCTGAGCTCTACCTGCTCAATTAAGGTGTGCGTACACCTTGAAATTGTATTATTTTAATTTACAACAATAGGAGTTTGAGATTTAGGCTACTGGAACGAGCATGAACAAGTAGAAACATTAGTATTCCAGTGTTAGTATTAGAACATTGTTATTAACATACCGACCGCGGTAGCTACGTTCGCTAACGCGCAGTGCTAGGCCATGGTACCAAGTTATCTGTGGACTCGGAAGACGTGCGTTCGTACCACACCGTCGGCCGTCCTTGAAATGGTTTTCCATGGTTTTATTTTCAAATCCAGGCAAATGCTGGGACGGTACCTTCTGACAGGTCACGGACTCTTCCTTGCCCAGTTTCATTGATCTTCATAATTTCATCTCTCATTAACTCCTCTCATGAGGTTGACGTCAGGAAGGGAATCCGGGCGTAATAACCACCCACCACATAGCATTTCATCGCTTCTCTTCCCCGACCCCGTTGAAAACGCGAATATTAAGGGGTAGACATATATTTGGGGCAGATGACCTTGTAGTTCCGCCCCTTAAAACAACAATAACTATAAATATACACATACATTATTTGTATTAACAGCACTGCTCCCAAATCAAATAACATTCCACAAACATGATTTTTGAGCTTTTTGTTGTTGTTGTTGTTGTTGTTGTTGTTTGATTTCGGAGCTTTGCGACATCGCGGTCATGTAGCCCTGGGTGTGTGTTTCATTGCTTGTGTGTGTGTGTGTGTGTGTGTGGAAATTGTCTGATAACCTGTGTTATTGTGATAGCTGTATTCGTATCTGTACTTTTACTTCTTCTTATAATTATTATTATTATTATTATACGTATTATTATTATTATTATTACAATAACACAGGTTATCACACAAATCCCACACACAACCAAACACATGGAGTTATATGACCACGATGCCGCAGTCCTTAAAATAAGCAACAACAACAAATACCTTGTTACAGAAAGTAGGCAATACAATGACTGCTTTCAATCCTTCCAGCATGTGGGACATTTATATGTAGGAAGTACAGTGCAGGATGGCCAATTTGTATAAATGAAATTTGAAATACTATCCATTCAATTCTGTTTATAAATTATTATTCATTAGAAAATAACAAATTTATAATAATAATTTATGTTCGACGGTGTCGATATGTAATAGTACATTATGCAACGAGCCTATAATGGCTATAATTAAGACACGAGTATTTTTTATAAAACGAGCGTATGCGAGTTTTATAATTTCCATACCAGTGTCTTAATTACCATTATGGCGAGTTGTATACGACTGTGTATATTCGACGATAATTATAACTTTATTATATGTTTTAACATAAATATTCATAAATATCTGTTGAGAGTCAGCTACTGGAATTTTGTGATCGCAGAGCGAGCGTTGGGTGTTATATCTCTGCCTTTCAAGAGCTTTGAACGACGCATGCGCTCTGTGTGTTTGCAATGCCATATGCAAACCATATGTTTACATCTGCCGTCCCTCAGTAATATTGTCACCGGTGTCAGTTGAAGACAATGCGCTGTGTAGAAATTAGTGTTGGTGATTTTAAGGTACAGTGCTATTTCTTGTCTCATATTCGCCAGTTTATTTACGCGAACATATGGACGGTGGGTATTCCATGTCGGTAATTTATTATAGTTCGATGTTGTGTTTATGTCCGACATGTTGGATTTTGAGCGCATGCGCGAAGGTATCGTTACCTAATTGGTCAATGAACGAACTCTGATTGGCTAGAGAAACTGTATCATAATGGAAAACAGTGTTATAATGACCATCATTATGATACAGTTATCTGACCCATAATAGTGAGGGTCGAACATAATAGTACATTATGCAACGAGCCTATAATGGCTATAATTAAGACACGAGTATTTTTTATAAAACGAGCGTATGCGAGTTTTATAATTTCCATACGAGTGTCTTAATTACCATTATAGGCGAGTTGCATACGACTGTTTATGTTCGACGATAATTATAACTTTATTATATGTTTTAACATAAATATTCATAAATATCTGTTGAGAGTCAGCTACTGGAATTTTGTGATCGCAGAGCGAGCGTTGGGTGTTATACCTTCGTCTTTCAAGAGCTTTGAACGGCCGACGCATGCGCTCTGCCGTATGCAGCCATATGTTTACATCAGCCGTCCCTCAGTAATATTGTCACCGCAATCATTTGAAGACAATGCGCTGTGTAGAAATTAGTGTTAGTGATTTTAAGGTACTGTGCTATTTCTTGTCTCATATTCGCCAGTTTATTTACGCGAACTTATGGACGGTGGGTATTCCATGTCGGTAATTTATTATAGTTCGATGTTGTGTTTATGTCCGACATGTTGGATTTTGAGCGCATGCGCGAAATTATCGTTACCTAATTGGTCAATGAACGAGCTCTGATTGGCTGGAGAAACTGTATCGTAATGAAAAACGGTGTTATAATGACCATCATTATGATACAGTTTTCAAACACATAATAGTGAGGGTCGAACATAAATATTATTATATGTCAGAAAACTGTATCATAATGGGTGTGATTAAAGTACTACTTTTCATTATAACACAGTTTTTCCAACCAATCAGAGGTCAATATTTTCATTTATTGACCAATTTGGTAAGGATAGCGTCTGACATGCACTGAAAATCCAACATGTCGGACATGAATTACATGATTTGAATGTTGACCATGAAGCCTATATTGGATCAACCATTATAGCTACAATACATAAACAAACTGGGCATTATTGCAAAAGAAATAGCACTGTACCTTAATATCCGCAACTCTAATTTCTACACATTCATAAGATTTCGCCGACAGTTTTAGTGAATGCTGTTGTTAACATAAACACACCATAACGTTATGGAGGAAGCAGGCGTGTGACATTAGTTCCACGGAAATTATAATCCAGCTCCCTGTTCCGTAAATGGATTTTTTTATGCGAAACGTTTGCACCAGATACCGTTACTGTTCTATTTGGGACACATTGATTTGCCTTCCGTTGACATTCTATACGCATCGAATTTGAAGAATAACTAGTTGATAATACGGTACATTTTAATTTTAAAGCTCTTGTAACAGCCTATTTTTTGTTTGACCAAAATAATAAAATGATCATACATAATACCGGTGCGCTATCTGTTGGTGAAACTTCAGGATAAACAATGTTTCAAAGCTTTGGGATTCGTTATTGGATAGAGATCAAATGCTGAGCCCACAAAATTCCCAAGAAAAGAAGTCAACCGACTGAATATCGACAGATATTTGTGTATATTTATGTTAGAACAAATAATAACGTTATAATTATCGTCGAACATAAACAGTCGTATGCAACTCGCCTATATGGTAATTAAGACACTCGCATGGAAATTATAAACATACTCGTGTCTTAATTATTGCCATTATAGGCTCGTTGCATAATGTACTATTCTGTGTAGAGCATGCTTTTAAATTAATCTATAAATACGTCCGTGTAATACCTACGCTGTAACATTAAATATCGACTAGACCTGCTACCACGACCATATCCTTCAACACGAGATTTGGCATCAAGCCACGTGGGCCAACCAGACCATGTTTTGTAGGCAAATGTAGTGTCCTTTTTGTACATTACACCCTGTTGGATAAATTGTGAAAACAGCTGTAAATCTAGAACTCCATTTTAACGAGTACCGTAGCTCTGTTACAAAAGGTACAAGACATATCTTACACACAAGAAGAGAAAGGTCATAATGAACTCCTTCTTTCGCTACAAGCAAGGCAGCAAACAAGGGTTGTGTTGTACGGCCCGCTTGAGAAATGTCGGTGCAGACAGGCACAGAATTGGCAAGAACGCTCGCTCATAACAGCCTCTAAAACAAAAACTTCTCCCTCTCTCTACTTCCTCGACATAAATCTGAAATGTCGGCTACTTCACTTCTGAAGTTCTTTCCCAGGTCACTGATGGTTCTTGCTGTATCGCTTATAATGCGGTAAGTGGGCTACACTACCTATAGATGAAGCCCTGCGCGGATGCGAATATAGTTTGCATGGCATTGCGGATAGCGGATAAGCTGCGGATAATGTTTGGAGTAAATTTCCGAATAATTTTTTAGAATACAATCCGATCTTGTTTAATATCTTTATTAGGAACCAGATGTTTATTAGCCTATTTTCAATTTTGAAAAAATAGGCTTATGAGATCACCTTTTGTCCGTGTGTGTGTGCGTGTGTGTGTGTGTGTGTGTGTGTGATTCGTGTGTGTCCCCCCCCCCCTAATAAAATCTAAACGGCTGGAGCGATTTCAATGAAACTCGGTAAGTTCATAGCACTATTCCGGGCGACCTCGACCGTGCCCTTCAAATTTTGTTACGACTCACCAATCCAACATGGCGGCTGTGCGAAATATTTCACCAGCATTCAATATCTCCGAAACGATTACCAATATTACCCTGACATCATGTATGGTGATAAAGGGAACTACTATAAGTTCACTTATGTGATCTTTGAAAACCTGGTAACTACAAAACCAAAATGGCGGCCAAGCGAAGTTGCGACGTTTAAATAGACGTTTCTCGCGATTTATCCAACCAAACGCAATGAAACTTGGTACAGTATATGTTTATATACATTGTAATGCACCGACACATAACTTCGTTCATTTGTTTACATAACCACAAGATGGCGGATGTGCGAAATATTTCACCGGCATTCTGTATCTCTGAAACTATTAGCGCTATCTCCCTGAAGTTTTGTACGGAGATAAAGGGCACTACTGGAAGTCCATTTATACGACTTTAAAAAACCGGTTATATACAAAACAAACATGGCGGCCAAGCGAATTAGAAAATTTGAAATAGACCTTTCTCGCGATTTAATGCTCCAAACGCACTGAAATCTGGTACAGGAAATATTTATACACATTGTAATGCACTGGTATCTAATTTAGTTCAATTGTTTACATAACCTCAAGATGGCGACTGTGCGAATTTTAAAATTAAGTTTTTAATTCTTGTGATGTAGTCATGCGATCGAAGTGAAAGTTTGAATAAGGAACCTACCCAATAATTTTCCTATAATGGTACATGACTCTATGGCCTATACATTTAACAATCCAACATGGCGACCATCCGAAATATTTAGACGGCTCTCAATATCTACGAATCTATTGTAGCAATCAAACTGAATTTTTTATTGTTCATAGGGGCTATGAACTCAAGTTCACTTATAGGACTTTAAATAACCTGGTGATCACAAATCCAACATGGCGGCGACGCGAACTATAAATAATCACATGGACGTTTAACGCAATTTAACCATCCGAGAGCAGTGAAACTTGGTACAGTAAATCCTTATACGAATGGTATTCCACTAGCATCTAATTTATTTCAATTGTTTCCATAACCTAAAGATGGCAGCTGTGCGAAATTTTAAAATCTCCTTGTAACTTCTAGTGTACTAATTATGCGATTGAAGTTTGAATACTACACGTACACAATAATCTGCATGTAACAGTAGATAACTCTAGGACCTACATATATACAATCCAACATGGCGACCATCCGAATTATTTAGTCGGTTCTCAATATCTACGAATCTATTACAGCAATCAAACTGAAATTGTGTATGTTGATAGTTGCAATAAGTGGGCTATATGAAAATAGGCTGTATAGTTCTTCACGGAACTACTTGTTTTTACGTTATGTTTTTTCTTTCATGACAAAGGTAAGATGATGATTTAAGCCAATCTCATTCAAATTATGTCATTAAGCATAATTAACACTCCGAACAGAAAAGGGTTGCAATTCTGGCTGGATAACATTCATTTTAAACATAGCACATTTCATACAAAGCCTAAGAGAACGGTGTTTTGCTCAAATATCTCAATATGTTGCTTTAGTCATTTAAGCTTTAACCACTGTAATTAAAAATAATATTGTAATGTCAGTAGATTCGGATAACAAACGTGCGAATGCGGAAAAAATTCTTGCGGGGCGGATGTGGGGCTGATGCGGGGTGAATCCGGATGCGGATAACAGTAGTGCGGATGCGTGGTGGACGCGGTTAACGTTTTGTTTATCACATCTTACGGGACGCACTCTCATTTCCTCTCATTGCAGATCCAATATTATTATTATTATTATTATTATTATTATTATTATTAATAATAATAATAATAATAATAATGATAATAATAATAATAATGAATCAACCTTACACCAAACAAGACAATAATACGAACCGAAAATGGAAATATTCCCATGTACTTGCACTTAGGATTATACCCAGCCCCGACTGTTTCTGCAAAGTAGAAGTCCCCAAACAATAGATGTTTTAATATTCGAGTGCAGTGAAGTGGAAAGTGAGAGAGAAATGTTACTAAACAGTATTGTTATAGGAGACAACTGGCCAATGTACAAGACTGTCCTATTTAAAAAGTATTCAAAAACATTTGAAACATGTGTGAACTCTCTAAACTTTCAAGTATTGTAAAAGCCATTAACAAATATGTCTGCCAAAAGTAATTTATGTTTCATACGCAACTATATAAGACTAGCATTGTGGGGTTTGAAGACATTTTTCAGTGTTGCCTAAGTAAACAAATATATGGTGTCATGTAATTTATTTCAGGATTAGAGCATAACCCAGCTCTTACATTCGTGTTGACCGACTGAAAAGCACCGGACTTTTTTTTAATGTAAGACTAGTTAAGAGTGTTCAGTGGAACATGCAGAGAGTATACGTTTAAAAAAAAGTTGTAGACAAAATAATATTAATAATAATAATAATTGAATCACTGGCAGCGCAGTTGTATATGATAAATATAGGATGTACAACAGTACCATAGAGACTTGAATTCATATAATACGTGGTTGCTAATACCTGTCTTCAAGGGAGTACAATCATAGGGCGATGTGACAACGCCTTTCCTCCGGGTCGATAGCCAAGAATGCTAGCCGCTACACCATGAGGTGGTCGTCTATTGTACTCTCTAGACATCTGCTTCGGCAAGTTTGCATTGCTGCTCTTAATGGCTGGAAATTGAAGGTGGTTATCAACAACATAATAATAATAATGTTATTGAATTTACGTCCCATTTAGGTACTTAGGCATTTAGAGATGCCGGGGTGCCAGAATTTCACCCCGAAGGAGATCTTTAACAAGCCAGTAAATCTACTGACACGGCTCCCTCGCAACTGACTGTGCCAGGATTCGATCCTTAGGTACAGCAGGCGAGAACGTTACTGCTGTTATCACGACAACTGTGTAGGGAGGAGATATTGTTGAGGAAGCACTTCTCATAAGTATGTAGTGCATGGTCGTTTTTCCCGGCAGTGGTCTTGGCAGGTTAAACGAGGACCCTGCTGATGAGCCCCTATGTTAAACCCCGCCACAACCTAGATGGTGTGATGGAGTGTAACTCTTACTTCATTGATTTACTCAGACACTCCGGTGTGTTGTGCTACCATTGTACGAGGGAAGATCCGAAAGTAACTTAACGGTTTCGGTGGCGTAGTTGGTAACGTGCTGAGCTTCTTTTCCCAAGATCGCGGGTTCAAACCCGGCTGAAGTCGTCGGATTTTTTAAGAGCTTTAAAAATCCGTTAGTATGCCTTCCTTCGGGAGGAAGTAAAGCCGACGGTCCCATGTCATAGATTTATGGCATGAGAAAGAACCTTCCACTAACTACACTTACGGAAGCTAAAATGTATAAGTTAGTGTCATAACGCTACACTAGTTCCAACGTTAGCCGCCAGGGGCTGACTGCGATGGCATTTAGTAGCCACGTCCGCAGCTAGGTGTCGTGGATGGTAGCATTTGGTAGTAAAAGTAGGAACTACTTGAAAAAATTAATCGTCTGCAGTCCTCCTACCTGAATCACAGATAACACACACTAATACAGCCATCACAATTAACCCCGGTTATCAGACAAATTCTACACACACCCAAAGTACACGGGGCCATATGATCGCGTTCTCGCAGCCCCTAACTAAGGAGCCAACCAAAGTACGTTTTGTCATTTTATTGCACGAGCGGACGGTGCACCAGGTGACACACACAATGGCCATAAGGATCCACACCCGTGGCTGGCTCAACGACGGAAGGAGCGTTACTGGAAGCGGAAGGACGCATGCGCAGAGCGCTGATGAAGAGAGAGGAGCAGCAGACAGACGTGTACTGACAACGTGGTCGTAAATGGAAGTGCGTGTTGTTATCCGGTATGAATGGGCACGTGGGACTAGTGTGTCAGCCTACAGACCGTGTATGGCGAAGCGGTCATGTCTTGTCAAAAGGTCGGTCGCTGGTGTTGCATGTTCTGTGAAGGACCACAGAGTGTGGAGGTTAAAGATCCAAGTGGGCGTCCCTTCACATCCACGAATGAAAACAACATTGCTCGAGTACAGGACATGGTGTTAGCGGACAAGCGCATGACGGTGTCAGACGTGGGCGTCCACACTGCGTATTGGTCATGCCTGGGCCCATTACAAGCTCCATGATGTGTTGGGTTACCGAAAAGTGACCGCAAAATGGGTATCGAGAAACCTGAGCCCGGAGCAGGATGTGTGACAATTCCTTGCATCGCGGGGCTCCGAGATTTACCCGAGTGGTTTCTTTGTTTATACTGATTGCTCGCAACAACAAGTGTTTCAATGTCAGCGGCGGTTTCAATAATTAACAATCAACACTAATTATTAGCCTATTTTCATTTATGAAAAAATAGGCTTATGAGATCACCTTATGTCCGTTTGTCTGTCTGTGTGTGCTTGTGTGTGTGATGGTGTGTGTGATGGTGTGTTTCCCCCCTAATAACATCTAAACGGATGGAGCGATTTCAATGAAACTCGGTAAGTTCATAGCGCTATTCCGTACGACCCCGACCGAGCCCCTCAATTTTTGTTACATCTCACCAATCCAACATGAAGGCTGTGCGAAATATTTCACCAACATTCAATATCTCCGAAACTATTACCGGTATTACCCCGGAATATTTTACGGTGATAAAGGGAACTACTAGAAGTTCACCTATGTGACTTTTGAAAACCTGGTAACTACCAAACAAATATGGCGGCCAAGCGAATTTGTGACTTTTAAATGGACGTTTCTCGCGATTTATCCAACCAAATACAATAAAACTTGGTACAGTATATGTATATACATATTGTAATGCACGGACATCTAACTTCGTTCAATTGTTTACATAACCTCAAGATGGCAGCTGTGCGAACTATTTCACCGGCATTCTATATCTCTGAAAATATTAGAGGTATCACCCTGAAATTTTGTACGGAGGACACTACCGGAAGTTCATCTATAAGACATTCAAAAATCGGTTAACTACAAAACGAATATGGCGGCCAAGCGAATTTGAAAATCTTAAATAGACCTTTCTAGCGATTTAATGATCCAAATGCAATGAAACTTGGTACAGGAAATGTTTATACACATTGTAATGCACTGGTATCTAATTTAGTTCAATTGTTTACATAACCTCACTATGGCGGCTGTGCGAATTTTAAAGTTAAGTTTTTATTTCTTGTGTCGTAATCATGCGATCGAAGTTTGAATACTACACGTACACAATAATCTTCTTGTAACAGTACATAGCTCTAAGAACTACACATATAAAAATCCAACATGGCGACCATCCGCAATATTTGGTCGGTTCTCAATATCAACGAATCTATTACAGCAATCAAACTGAAATTTTGTATGTTGATGGAGGCAATTAACGTAAGTAGGATATATGAAAATAGGCTGTATAGTTCTTCACAGAACTACTTGTTTTTACTATTATTTCGTATAGTTCATGATGCAATGGTTTATTATTACCATTATTATTAGGGTATCATTCGTGATACAAGTATGATTGTCTTCCAAGGTACGCTAATATAAATCTTCACTGTAAACCAATATTAGGCCTAATCACATTTCATGAGTTCTTTGGTAACTGTACCGTCCAATGCGAGAACCACAGACTCTTCCACAATATTGGCACACAAGGTCTTGAGCAGCCAATGGATCTTCGGGGTTGATCATTCTGCGATTCATGCGCTCTTTTCGGGCATTTCTTTTTTTAGCCTCTTCTCTCTTGTTCGAAGAGCAGCTGGCCTTGATGGACGTTGCGGCGCCTGGATGCAACAGCCTCCCAGTTTGCTGTATCAGTTTGACAATTCTTGTAGTGGTGTATATCAGTTTGGCAATGAAGGGTCACTGGGAAAAAGAATGACGAAACTTATTTTCGGAACTTACCTCATACTTTCCTCTTTTATGCCCATCAACTGTATTTGCGTTATCGTTTTTTTATCCGTCTTCGTTAGTTTGCTCACAGTTCTTTGCCTTTCACATCCTCTATCTGTGGTGGGAGGTGTTATTCACTCAAAACGAGCTCTTTCGGCTTTCATTAAACTTTTCACTTATATGTTACATCAGAGCCCACGCCACAACACAAAATAAACCGTGTGGCCACTGGTTTTATGTAAACAGTTTATACAAACAGGCTCTTTCCGGCCTTCTCCTCATCAAATTACCGAATAGCAAACAACACATGGACCAAGCTACGAACCAAAACAATCAAGCCATTCTAATTCAGTAGAATACTATTTGATCAGCAATATTCAACACACCGGTACTGTAACGTAATCTTGATTACGGTACAAATTATTATTATTATTATTATTATTATTATTATTTTTAAAGTCATTGTGTAATTATTATTATTATTATTATTGAAATATCAAAGTTATATCGTTTTATTCACCCATTAATATCAAGGGAGGGGCTATACCATATTCACGTCATTACCATAATCATATATAATATTGTCAAGTGCTTAGATTAAGAAACAGGGTTTTTATAGAGGTCTAGGGCTGTTTTATTAGTTAAATTGTAAAGACAGGACGGGCATGGTTGGAAGAAGTTACGGACGGTGAAGCAACATATTGCAAGAAAATGTATTTCTGGAACGAAGCCACGCTGACTGGAGACAAGGGCTTGGAGAAAGATTTGGGCGGAATATATATATGCGCAACCAGAGGAATAGCGGGTTCTGAGTGGAATATTTGAAGTACGCGGGCCTGTATTCCCGCTCGGAGAAGTTTCAGCGTCGCTTGAGGACTGAGAAATGCTTTGCTATAATTGGTCTGATGGGTCGCGGGCAAATTTATGCCGCGAAACATCGGGACCATTCAGAGTGTATAAAAGCCCAGCGCGACTTCAGCACTGGCTATTCAATTCTATAGATTCTATTCTGTCATTCACTTATTCGATCACGCACTCACTCATTGACTTTGTGAGTCGTAGACTCTGTCAGTCCCTCAGTAAGATGGGACTTAGTGAATTCAATTAGCCTGGTTTGTTCAAATTTGCTTACCATGGTGATCAAACTCAGAAACAAGCAGCAGCAGCAACAACAACAACAACAACAACAACCACAACAACTAGACGAAGTACAGTTGAAAATGAAAATCCACAGCCTGCTTCCAGTCTCCGACCCGGTCAGGAATGGAATGAATGAAGCCCCCACCTAGCGGCGAGGATATGAACTGTGCCGGCTGCCGAGGCCTGACGCACTCCTCTGGGGCAATGATTAAATGAATGACAGATGACATGAAATGATAGTGGAGAGTGTTGCTGGAATGAAATAGTGACAGGGAAAACCGGAGAACCCGGAGAAAAACCTGTCTGCCTCCGTTTTGTCCAGCACAGATCTCACATGGAGTGACCGGGATTTGAACCACGGACCCAGCGGTGAGAGGCCGGCGTGCTGCCGCCTAAGCCACGGAGGCTACGAAGTACAGTTAACAAAGTGAAAACATATGTTTTCAAAGGTCAATAAACGCGTGTTGGCGTAAGATCTCAAATTAGCCTACAAGCAGACCAACGAGATGGACTTTGAACCACAAGGCACCAGGTATATGGACCGAGTTATTATCAACACAGAAGATCAGCGCTAGCGAGAAGACAGTCAATATTGCCTAGCAATTAGGGAATATTAATGCACATATTGTACACAGCTCGAAACCTCAGATCAAATGTTATTAATAATTTTGTTGTAAATAAACCCGTATTAGTTAAAATGTCTTGTTCATTGGGAGTTGAATATATAGGATAGTTGGAATGCAAAGAGTATCTCACGGAGCAAGTTTATTGCCCTACGCTCCGATGATAGAGCTTGGCTCAAGGAAGGGAGCGGCCGTGGCTAAATAAAATTTTAATATGTTATCTCTACGATAACTGGCGCCCAGTAAATCTAAATTAATAAATTGTATGTCGTCTGTCTAGACAGGCCAATGCTAAATAAGAACGAAGAGGTGGTTTTAAGGAGTCTTGAGTGTAATATCTGTAGAAACGTTATAAATGATCGCCCAACTTGTAGAGCGATATCCAACGACAAAGGTAGCCGTTACAGTACAGCCACCTGACTCTTTTCTACAGACAAACATTTGACAACGAACTTGGAATGAGTTATTATTATTATTATTATTGTTTTACTTAGTAATTGCTGGTACATTGCAACATAACTATACGGGCTGCAGGGAACCAAAGTATAGTAACTGAAACAGCAACTTCTAAGCTGGAATGTCGCTACCCATCAACTTCCTGACGATTCGGGTTTTTGAGAGAACTATTGTCTTCTGCATTAGTTTGTACGCTTGAGTATCCAGATACAGTTCTTTAAGGCCTTGGAACAAGGTACTTGGGATCACGCCCGTACTTGAGACAATGATAGGTATGGTCTTCACCCGTTCTACATGCCATTGTATTTTAATAGGATCGACCAACTCGCTGTATTTGCTGATCTTTGCTATGTGCTTTGACTGGAAATTCTTGTTGTTAGGAATCGCAGCATCACCAAGCTACTTTGCTTGATTTTCTTGCTGACAACCACCAGATCCGTCTTGCTGTGAGATACCGATTGATCAATCAAAATAGTTGGGTCTTATTATTATTATTATTATCCCTCATATAACTCAGTAATGTCCTCTATAAGTATTCCCTGGCGATCAACACGACGACCTAGTGATTACAGAGTGATCAATGGTATACAGTATATTCATGATCTAGCATTATTTTGTATTTCTCTTTTAACGTAAGATTTTTTTTTTCGAAATTTGTCGAATTGCAAAAAAAAAACAAGATGTTCAGTAAAGAACATATAGCCTACTTTCTCCTAAATGCATGGGTATTGTTATAACTCTTTGTTCTTTTCAAGGAGTATGATTGAATGTTGGTTGTAGTAGCTTGTTGAAATACAACGTGCTATAGGGATATTAAACATGAATATGAGGTGCCCTTTGCTAGTGCTACCTCTGTACCAAATTTCGTTCAATTCGGTTTCACAGTGTTTGAATTGATAGGGGGAATCGATTTGCACACATACTTGGCCACCATCTGCAAACTATTGGGCTGATGTTCTTGCAGTTTGGTCTGAATATGTTTCCCACATAAATATATGGTGTTGCAAAATTTGGTAGAGACTAGATTATTAGGTTGGTCGTAATTACATTTTAGCTTTTAATATTTGGGTGGCCGCGATTACGTTTCCGTCAAGATAGCGGTGATATAAAACATGACACTGAGGTGCCCTTTGCTATTGCTACCTCTGTACCAAATTTCGTTCCATTCGGTTTCACCGTGTTCGAATTGATAAGGGGAATCGATTTTCACACAAAGATGGCCGCCATCCGCAAAATATAAGGCTGATGACCTATTAGTTTGGTCAAAGGATGCTCCCTCCATAAAGGTATATTTTTGCTAAATTTGCTAGAGATCGGATGATTAGGCTAATCGTAATTTGATTTAAGCTTTGAACATTCGTGTGGCCGCCATTACGTTTCTGTCAATATGGCGGCGATATAAATCATGACACTGAGATGACCTTTGCTAGTGCTATCTCTGTACCAAATTTCGTTCCATTCAGTTTCACCGTGTTTGAATTAATAGGGAGAATCGATTTTGACACAAAGATGGCCGCCATCCGCAAACTATTAGGCGAATGACCTATTAGATTGGTCAAAGGATGCTCCCTCCATAAAGGTATGTAGTTGCAAAATTTGGTAGAGATCGGATGATTAGGTTAATCGTAATTTGATTTAAGCTTTGAACATTCGTGTGGCCGCCATTACGTTTCAGTCAAGATGGTGGCGATATAAAACATGACACTGAGGTGCCCTTTGCTAGTGCTACCTCTGTACCAAATTTCGTTCCATTCGGTTCCACCGTGTTCGAATTAATAGGGGGAATCAATTTTGACATAAAGATGGCCGCCACCCGCAAACTATTAAGCTAATAACCTAATAGATTGGTCAAAGGATGCTCCCTCCATAAAGGTATGTAGTTGCAAAATTTGGTAGAAATCGGATGATTAGGTTAATCGTAATTTGATTTAAGCTTTGAACATTCGTGTGGCCGCCATTACGTTTCTGTCAAGATGGCGGCGATATAAAACATGACACTGAGGTGCCCTTTGCTAGTGCTACCTCTGTACCAAATTTCGTTCCATTTGGTTTAACCGTGTTTGAATTAATAGGGGGAATTGATTTTCACACAAAGATGGCCGCCATCCGCAAACTATTAGGCTAATGACCTAGTTATTTGGCCAAAGGATGCTTCCTCTATAAAGGTATGTTGTTGCAAAATTTGGTAGAGATCGGATGATTAGGTTAATCGTAATTTGATTTAAGCTTTGAACATTTGTGTGGCCGCCATTACATTTCCGTCAAGATGGCGGCGATATAAAACATGACACTGAGGTGCCTTTTGTTAGTACTACCTCTGTACCAAATTTCGTTCCATTCGTTTGCACCGTGTTCGAATTAATAGGGGGAATCGATTTTCACACAAAGATGGCCGCCATCCGCAAACTATTACGCTGATGACTTATTAGTTTGGTCAAAGGATGCTCCCCCCATAAAGGTATGTTGTTGCAAAATTTGGTAGAGATCGGATGATTAGGTTAGTCGTAATTTGATTTAAGCTTTGAACATTTGTGTGGCCGCCATTACGTTTCCGTCAAGATGGCGGCGATATAAAACATGACACTGAGGTGTCCTTTGCTAGTGCTACCCTTGTACCAAATTTCGTTCAATTCGCATTCACCGTGTTCGAATTGATAGGGGGGGACAGACATTCAGAGTACACACACTCACACACACACAGACACACACACACACAGACTCACACACACACATACACACACACAGACAGACACACTTTTTTTTCGCCCTGTGTTGATCTCATATGTCTACTTTCATTTTTTGCAAAAATCGAAAGTAGGCTAATTATGTAGGCTATAGCCTACATATTCAAATTCTGCAAATATTGCATTCATCTGCTTATAAGCATTACGCTAAATTATAATAATTACAGATTTCCACTCTCAAACTTACTGTTCAACTGGCTGCTTCAGTACTATGGTTCTCTGAATCCCGAATAGTTATATTGTGATGTATCATCAATGTGTAATATGTATATAATAATAATAATAATAATAATAATAATAATAATAATAATAATAATAATAATAATAATAATAATAATAATCGCTGATATTATATTATCATATCAAATTTACAACTCATATAACCTTACCTCCACAAGGCATCGGAAATGTGAGGGCAAGAAGCACACAGCTATTCGTAGTCGTTTATTATAGGGACTTGCGAAATCGAGGTCACTATTATTATTATTATTATTATTATTAATAATAATATTATTAATAATATTATTATTATTATTAGTTTTTCCCATTCAAAGAGCGCGTTCGAACTTATTGGTTGGCCTGATGGTATTCGCCTTCTTATCCTCCCAAATCTCTTTATGAATGCACTATGTTGCATCTTGCGTTCTGTGAACCACTTCCTACCAGTTTTATTCTTAGGTTTCTATGAATTTGTGCTGGTATTATTAATATTACTATACAAATTCGTAAATTCCTCATTTTACAATTATTATTCTTCTTTCAACGAATGAGCCAACTAAGGACTACCAAAATGGTTTTCAGCTTGATGAGTTGGGATTGGTTTCACGTTCTTAAGAATCTTCTTCCTAGCCTATATCTCCTTCATTTTCTGACTTTGTAGTTGATTAGCAGCTTCTGACCTCTTTGGTCTCTGCCCTTTCTTAAGTTTAATCTGTGGGTTTCTTTTAACATTTTCCGGAAAGCTTGTCTGTCTTGTATAACGGATTCAGAGATGTTACAAGTTTACAGATCTTGTTTGACTTGCTGGTACCACAGTGATGTTGTTTTCTTGCAGGAGCTGGCTCTGTGGATTACACTGGTCAATCTTGACTCGTTCATTCTCTCAAAGTGTCCGTAGAATTGGAGGCGTCTCTTGATGAGTGTGTCCATTAGAGGTTCTTGCTTTAGGTATAGATCATCGTTGGGCCTGTGATACCTTTCTCCATTTATGATCCTTGGGCCTAAGATCTTCCTCAAGATAATTCTTTCCTTGACCTCTTGTTTCTGTATCAGTTTTGCCCCTTTGATGGTTAGAGTTTCAGCTGCATAGAGGACTTCGGGCGTCATTACAGCGTTATAGTGCCTTAATTTCGCATTGTTGGATATGGATTTCTTCTGGTAAACTTTTCTGCATCGATTGTATGCAATATTCAGTTTAAGAATCCTTTCTTCAAATGCTTTATTGTTCTTGAGGCCTTCACTGATCCATTCCCCCAAATATTTAAAATCTCCGACTTTACGGATCCTGTTGTTGGAAAGACGGTATTCTGGTGCAGATTTTTCACTTGTCATGAACACTGTTTTCTCGTAAGACAACTGAAGGCCAGTCTTGAAGGCTAGAGATTGGAGAGTATTGATCTGGTCAATTCCTGTTTCAACCATATCTGCTAGCATAGCTACATCATCTGCGAAAGCGATACAGTCCACTCGGGTATTGATTTTGAGTATCCTGTTTATTACTCTTGGACCTGATTCAGGGAGTGTTTTTCTCCATTCTCGGATTATTTTCTCTAATGCACTGTTAATTATTATTATTATTATTATTATTATTAATCAATATTTCCCGATTTTAAAGAACCAGACATTACTACAGAGATCACAATAACACAGATTATATAAGACAAACTATACACACACCCAGGTATGCTGAGGTAAATTACCACAATATCGCAAGCCCCTACATGAATCAACAACAACAACAACAACGAATAGCCGTGTGCCTCTTTCCCTCGCTTTGATGATTCAAAACGAAATTTCTTTGGAAGTAAGGTTATCTTAATCGAGAATTCTATTGGATAACACAATACTTGTGAATAACGTATAATTGCTGTAGAAATGTATAATTAAAACAGCTTAATGCAGCAAACCCCCAATATTGGTGTGATTAATTAAGGACGCAGAAGGAATGAAACGGTAATGAGCTCTTCAGACTTCGTCCCCGTTGAGCATTGCAATACATAGTGTAAACAGATGCTCGTTAAAAGAGTAGTATAGGCACATACCAAAAAATAAATGCGGTAAGAACAAAGTTGTGGTATAAATGGGCCGACATTTCGTGGGCGGTCATACGCATATTGGAATACCAGGGCGAGTCTACGTAATGTCACGTGACATTCCTTTAACTGTCTTCCGGTGCACCCGCCCAGCACCTTCTCGCTCACTATTCTTGGCTCATACCTTGTTGTCCACAGTGTCCGTACGCTGGCTGTTTGAGTTAAACACCGAGACCGGACTCAATATACGCACGCATGCTCTGAACTAGGAGACATTACGCACTTCATTTTCACCGGTCACAAACGTATGGAGGCTCCCTGTGCGCAAATTGTACCCGTCAAGAAGGAACGGCCACTTTATACCTATTTTGTTAAACCGAAATAATGTAGGACGATGTGTATTAAACGTGTTCTGTGCTACATTACACACAAATAATTAGTAAGCACACGCTGCTAACTAGCTTTACGTTTCCAATTTCGGTGAGACGTTCCAAGCCTGTTGGTCAGTCCACATAGAAAACAACTGTGATATTTCACCCACAAATTTATTCGGACCATTCCTAGAGAGTATAGTGATCTAAAATATAGGCTCAATATATTTTCAGCTTAATTTTCATATTTTGCAAAAATGAAAAAGTAGACTTATGAAATAAATCCTGGCAAATGTGAATGTGTCTGTCTATCCCCCTATTAACTCCTAAACGACTGCAACTATTGAAGCCAAATTTGGTGTAAAAGAACTACAACAGGACACCTCAAGGCTATACTTGAAAATGATGTCTATACATCGAACTGCTCAATAGTCTCAAGTCAAATTCGAGCTTTATGTTGGTTATAGGCCTAACAGAAGGTATTCACAGGAACTGTTCCAAAATTAGCACACATACAGATAATACTATTTCCAAGAAATATTTAGGAGCCATAAATGACAGTATTGCCAACAGGATTCTACGCGTACTGATAAGTCCAATGAATAACTCCATGTAACTTTCATTACGTATAATGAATAACTAACAAGTTTGCTACAGTGTATGCCTTAAGGGACATACTTGTGCGCATTTTCAGAGGCAGCAGTCTTACCAACTACCTAATAACCCCTTCCGAGTATCTGTTGCGTACACTCTGCATATCTCAGAGTCCATAGAAGGAAACTATTTCTCACAAACTGTAGTGCTCTCTTGGGCTACAATGTTTCAGGTATATTTCGAGCAAATCGTAAATGCCAGTACTACCAACTTAATTCCGTAGTTAATTTTTAGCCTACTTTTCACATTTTGCAAAAATGAGGAAAACGTAGACTTATGAGATCGGGCAAATGTCTGTCTGTCTGTCCTACTGTCTGTCTGTCCTTCTGTCTGTCTGGTTGTGAGTGTGTGCCCCCCCCCCCCCCTATCAACTCCTAAACGGCAGCAGCAATCGAAACAAAATTTGGTAAGAGTATAGATCTATACCTGAATATCTCACGGCCATATTTGAAAATGATATCAGTGATACCAACTGATGAAAAATCGCAATTGAAATTTGAGCTCCATGTCGGATATCTTGGAAGGTATGAATGGGAGCTATTTTTAAATTGGCATATATATATATATAATAATATTGCAGTTTAATTTCCAGGAGGCCATACATGGCAGTGTTGCCAAAATGATTATAAGCTAGCTGATAAGTCCAAATTTTAAATGTATATAACTTCTACACTATCAATTGGATTTCAACCAAATTTCGTATGTGCTATGTGTACATAAACAGATATGACTGAGCGTATTCTTAAGAGCCACCAGGGCTCCCAACTGTTAATAAATGTTCTCATTTTTTTATCCAAACACCCATATATCAGAAAGTATGAAAGCCGACAGTTTTAAACTGTGCACACGTATAGTACCTGACATTCAATTATAATTTGGAGTTACTTATATACGTCAGTGCTACCAATATGATTCTCAGCCTGCTGAGAGGTCCAACTTTAAATACATGTAACTTCTATACTATCATCTGGATTTCAACCAAATTTCGTGTGTGATATGTGTACCATAACAGATATGACTATGCTGATTCTTAAGAGTTACCAGGGCTGCCAACTGATAATAAATACTGTCTCTATTTTTGTTACGCTAATATCAATATATCAGAAAGTATGCAAGTCAATAGCTCTAAACGTTGCACGCGTATAGTACCTGGCATTGTAGATTAATTAGGAGTAACTAATATAGGCCTACGCCATTGATGCCAACATGATTCTAAGCCTGCTGACAGGTCCAATTTTAAAATGCATGTAACTTCTATACTAACTAAAGGATTTCATTCAAAATTGACACAACAATAGATCATATTATTTCAGATTATTTCTGACCAATACAGGTATGTCATTGTTGCCAACATGATTTTACGCGCGCTGTTAGATCCAATGTTTAACTGCATGTAACGTCCTGCTATCCATTGGACTTGAACCAAATTTTGTATTCTGTACCTTAAGAGATGGAACTAAGATTATATTTAGTCACCAGGGCTGCCAACTGTAGTTCTCTATTAAGCTACATTATGCCAGGTAGGCTATACAGTATTTCGAACTAATTAGAAATTTCGATATTACCAACTTAATTTCGTCATTATTCTAGATAGATCCATATAGATTAATCATTGGCATGTATCTTAAATTTTAAGAAAAGTAGGCTCTTTAGTTCGTCACGGAACTTCTTGTTTGGTTACAGATAGGTCAATATGGATCTTAGATTCTAAGAAAAGTAGACTCTTCAGTTCGTCACAGAACTACAGTACTTGTTATGGACCACATTATTCCCTCTCTTCAGTAGTCCGTGACAAACATATGTATATTTTTAATCACATATAGTTTGCTTCAGGTTATTTTTCCGTATGACCCAGTATTTGGGATTTATATTTTGTTGAACGAAAAAAAGTTGCAATATCTCTCCCTAGAGATAGAGGAAAATTATACCTGTCTGAATATTGATGCGAATTTGGGAATGCCCCTGGTGGGTATGCACGTCTATTTCTAGTGTCCTGTCTGATCAATCGCACTACTCAACCACTCTCTGAAATAGCCGATGGCATCTGCTTGTGGAAGTAGGTGTAGAAGTGCGATTGGTCAAAGAAAATATCATAAGTCATCAGAGGGCAGACCCATTTGTGTTATAGGGGCGTGGTGGCGCAGCGGTAAAGCTGTTGGCCTCTCACCAAGGTGGACTGGGTTTGATTCCCGGTCAATACATGTGAGCTTTCCGAAGTGAAATTCCATGTCCTGTGGTTCGGATTCCACGTAAAAAGGAGGTCCCGTGGCTTATAATCACAAGACTCATGGTCACGTAAAACTACAATCTTCCTTTTTAGCCTATTTTCAATTTTGAAAAAAATAGGCTTATGAGATCACCTTTTGTCCGTGTGTGTGCGTGTGTGTGTTTGAGTGAGAGGAGTGTGTGTTTCCCCCTAATAACTTCTAAACAGCTGGAGCGATTTCAATGAAACTCGGTAAGTTCATAGCACAATTCCGGTCGACCCCGACCGAGCCCTTCAAATTTTGTTACGTCTCACCAATCCAACATGGCGGCTGTGCGAAATATTTCACCAGCATTCAATATCTCCGAATCTATTACAGATATCACCCAGGAATTTTTATGGTGATAAAGGGAACTACTAGAAATTCACCTATGTGATTTTTGAAAAACTGGTAACTACAAAACCAACATGGCGGCCACGTGAATTTGCGACTTTTAAATAGACGTTTCTCGCGATTTAACCAACCAAACGCAATAAAACCTGGTTCAGTATATGTTTATGCACATTGTAATGCACCGACAACTTACTTCGTTCAATAGTTTACATAACCACAATATGGCGGATGTACGAAATATTTCACGGGCATTCTATATCTCTGAAACCATTAAGCGGTATCACCCTGAAATTTTGTACGGAGATCAAGGGCACTACTGGAAGTTTATCTATAAGACTTTCAAAAACCGGTTAACTACAAAACGAACATGGCGGCCAAGCGAATTTGAAAATTTTAAATAGCCCTTTCTCGCGATTTAATGTTCCAACTACAATGAAATCTGGTACAAGAAATGTTTACACACATTGTAATACACTGGTATCTAATTTAATTCAATTGTTTACATAACCTCAAGATGGCGGCTTTGCGAATTTTAAAATAAGTTTTTATTACTTGTGTCGTAATTATGCGATCGATGTGAAAGTTTGAATAATGAACCTACGCAATAATTTTCCTTTAATGGTACATGACTCTCTGGTCTATACATTTAACAATCCAACATGGCGACCATCCGAAATATATAGACGGTTCTGAATATCTACGAATCTATTATAGCAATGAAACTGATTTTTTTTATGTTCATAGGGACTATGAACTTAAGTTCACCAATAGGACTTTAAATAACCTGGTGATCACAAATCCAACATGGTGGCGACGCGAAGTATAAATATTCACATGGACGTTTCTCGCAATTTAACCATCCGAGTGCAGTGAAACTTGGTACAGTAAATCCTTATATGTATGTTAATCCACTGGCATTTAATTTATTTCAATTGTTTCCATAACCACAGGATGGCAGCTGAGCGAAGTTTTAAAATATCCTTGTTACTTCTTGTGTCCTAATCATGTGATTGAACTTTAAATGCTACACGTACACAATAATCTTCATGTAACAGTACATAACTCTAGGACCTACATATATAAAATCCAAGATGGCGACCATCTGAAATATTTAGTCGGTTCTCAATATTTACGAATCTATTACAGCAATCAAACTGAAATTTTGTTTGTAGAAAGAGGCAATTAACATAAAGTAGAATATAAGAAAATAGGCTGTATAGTTCTTCACGGAACTACTTGTTTCCATTTGTGCTGCTCCAAAATTCGCTTCCGTATTCAAACGTGGATCTTTTTGCCCAATCTAGAGAAGGTTCTAGTGAATTTGAATATGACACATGTACAATGTTTGATAGAGAACGGGAATTTGACGTTTATGTTATTCCTGTGTAATGGACCTTCCAGCAGAGACTCAGGGTCATCAAACATATAAGGCTGCAGTTTCCTGAGGAGCTTCGCGGCCACAAAAGCACAGGAAATATAAGAACACTTGATGAACGTTTTACTTTATTTATCATCAAATTCGACATGCAAGCTACCCTCTGGGTGTCAATTAACAAAGCTTGCACCAGGCTCCCGAGGCCACGGGGTTATATGGCCAAAATGTCACAAATCCCCTAAACGAATTAAAAACAACAATAACATTAACCGAATGAAGGTAGTTTCAGTTCTTACTAATTCTTAGATAATTATGGTTTTCCGTGCTTTCTCACTTCCAGGCCACGTAACTGATGACGGCGGCTACGTCATGCCCAGACTGGAAGCAGGCTGTGGATTTCATTTTCATTACACACACACTAGGACAAGCAGCATATAGACACAGGTTATCATTCAGTTTCTTCACATGGAGCATTTGGCTACGATGGTACAAGCTTCTGAAATGAGAAACACTTCACCATGTGCCCTAGAAGTATTGATGGAACGTTAATACCACTGGGACTATACTGCTTGGGTCGCCTAGACGCTGTAAACAAGCACTTAAGAGGTCTCATCTCCCTGCCCCTTAACGAGCATGACGTCATACTCCCTACAGATGAGCACGTACAGTACATGGCACATGGTGGTAAATGTAGAACGTTCCATAGTTTCTTATCCCGCATCTAAAGTTACAAGGGAAATTCGCAATCGTAAATCCCCCGATGTTGTTTAAATTCCGCTCACCTGTTAGTCAAATCACAAGGAAGGTTTTACTGTTGATATGTCCAACGTGTGTTGCATGACGCACGGTTTTATCTTTGGGTTAGACATTGCAATAGAGGAAGCTGAGCTATTGTAATGAAGTGGGCCAGGGACAGCAAGCCAGCCTGGGAGAAACAATGTGTGGACTGTCTTGTGGTATTCGCAATAAGCATACCACAGCAGCGAGGATCGAGAATGTGCCACATAGCAAACCGACAGCAAAAATACTGCGTTCAGGTATCGCCTGAGACATAGGTTAGGGGGAAAGAAAGCATTCATCTTTATGTCACTTTCTAGGTCTGTTTGACCCACAAAGAACTATTGAAGGAACTTTGTTGGTTGATTCCTCAGTTTATGGGCTGCGACAACGCGGCAATGTTGTCCCGTGTACTTTGTGTGTGTGTATAGAATCTGTATTTTTTTAACATATGGCTTTTAGTGCCGGGAGTGTCCGAGGACATGTTCGGCTCGCCAGTTTTGTAGCTGCTTCGAGACGGACACCCAATGGGTGAGCTACAAGTACCGTTGGGGAGGAAAGTTGGAATGTAAGGACGAGGAGTTGGAAGGTAGCGGCTGTGGCCTATAGTTAGGGAACAACCCCGGCATTTGCCTGGAAGGAAGATAGAAAACCACAGAAGACCATCTTCAAGGTTGCCGGCGGGGGGATTCGAACCTCCCCGCCTCCCGGATGTGAGCGACTGCCAGCAGTCATGCCGTAACGAACACGGCTAACTCACCCGGTATCTGTCTGATAACCGGTGTTAATTTGTGATGGCTGTATTAGTGTGTGTTATCTGTTTCTATTTCCAGTATGAACTGCAGACGATTAATTTTCATGTAGTTCCTACTTTTGCTATTAAACGCCACCGTCAACGACAACTAGTTCAGAACTTGGTTACTAGATGTCACCGCAGTTGACTCCTGCCGACGAACGTTGGAACCTAAGAGCGTTATTCAAATCTAACCTACAAATTTTGCTTCACATAAGTGTAATTAGTGAAAGATCCTTTTACATGCCATAAATCTATGACATGGGACCGCCGGCTTCACTTCCCCTCCGAAGGAAGGCATACTGGGGGATTTTTAACGCTCTTAAAAATCCGACGATTTCGGCCGAGTTTGAACCCTCCACCTTGGGCATAGAAACTCACCATGGTACCAAGTCCGTCACCGAAGCGGCCACAAGAAAAACTATTCAAGGAGTTTTTGGCAACCTATCAGGTAAAGCAAAATTGAGTGAATTGTTGTTATTGATTCTTTATGGGCTTTGCGACATCATGGTCATGTTGCCCCGTGTACTTGGGTGTGTCTATAGGTTGTCTCATAACCTGCTTTACTGTGTTGTGTGTATTATTGTGTGTATTTGTAATCAAGGTAGGATACGGGTAGGAAGCGAACGTGGCCTTAAATTAGGTACCATCCCTGCATTTGCCTGGAGTAGAAGTGGGAAACCATAGAATACCACTTGCAGGGTGTCGGAGGTAGGAATCCAACCCACCTCTTCTCAGTTTTGCATCACGAGGCTGAGTGTATCCCGATCCATCCCTCAAACCAGAATTAAATGTTTTGGCAGAGCACAGGAATCGAACCCGGGCCTCCGGGATGGCTGCCATGAATGCTAGCCGTTACACCACGAGGTGTTTACAATTATTCATATTAACCTTGCTAGATAACTTGGCGAACGTATTACTGAAAAGTAAAGTTAATTAAAGTAGTAGCAAGAAGATCCACAGAACTGCGACAATCGGAAGTAAACCCCCGGCATGCAACATGCAAATCTGGCGGAATTAACTAGTTCCAAGTAGGAACTCCATTAAACTGGCGGTACATAGGTGGGCTCACAACTAATGACTACCCTTTAGCCCCATATTGGTTGGATCGTTTGAACCATAACTCTCACTTAGTTATCTTTTATCCTGTCAAAACCCTCTGATCTAAATGTTATGAGCAGACCAGGTGCGTATCCAACTGATAGGTCAGGAGTGGTCATTATACAAGGGTTGCCTCTCTCTAAAGGGTAGTATTTGAATTAATATTGTTATTATTATTATAATTATTGTTATTATTATTATTGTGGTCGTTATTATACTCATTATTATTAATAATATTATTCCTAATTTCTTTCTATAAGCGTTATGCCCAAATACGGATCACGATTGAAACTATCAAACAAATGATAATGAAACAAAACTCAGCAATTTTTCTATGTTTATGCAGTGTCTTGTGTGGGATTTTGCCTAGGACTCCAAGCTGGATCATCAGCGGGTTCTTTGTACCCGCGCCTGGACCCCCACAGGAGTAGCGAACAGTGCACTACCTCCTTTCTTATAAAGCGCAAGTGCGTTTCTTAACTTCGAGAGCTAAAAGCTCAAGCAGCCTTTCACCTCCCTATAAAGGCATCCAAAAAGACACGGCATAAACCTAGAAAAATTGCTGAGTTTCAATTCACGATTTAATCACGATTCAATCCAGATGCTTGTAAGATTTCCTCTAAGTATTTGAGATGTATTTATCTGAGGATTTTTTTTCCAAACAGAGTAGTCAGTTGTTGTTTGTCTAAGAGTGTTAATATTATTTTTATTATTATTATTATTACTATTATTATTTTGATGTTTTTAAAAGAATGTGACACAAAATTTCCTCAATTTTGGGGAAGCCGAGGTGAGTTACCCAAATTTTGGACAGATTCCAAAATTCCAGAAAATCCACAGGTTCGGATCCCTCAAATTTGAGCATACCCAGTTTCCAATCGACTATGTCAAGATTTGATCCCTCAACCTTCAACATAAGAGTAGAGAGCCTTACCTACTGCTCCATACGGTCAATTACAATCAGAGTAAGATGCTTGGGATTAAACTAATTTTCTGTAGGCGTCTGTGACTAGTGTCAAAAATTATATTGTTTCTATTTACAAACGTTGCCTTAATTTATGGGATAGTGCTGATGCTTGTGTGTTTGATGTACATAGACAAAGTTAATAAATATGTTATCCCAAATTTAGAAAATAGACCATCATGTATTGCTTTTGATAGTTCCCTATAGTAGCCTATATTTTAAGAGAAGGGGCAGGAGGCAAACCTCCCCCTCTGGATGCGGGCCTGGTGCAGACACAATATCCGCAGAAGTACACGTTACATTCTGTATTCTTTGCTAACAGCAGTTGGAATAGCCCACTTGGCTGATGCAGCACAGTAACGAAGCAGACAATCATGCATACCTGTACCAAGCCAGTGGTCGTGCCAGCCACTTCAGTTAAAATAAATAAATACTAGTATCGTATGGCCTCGGATGAAGGGTGCAAGCTTTGTTATTTGACACCCAGAGGGCAGCTTGCATGTCGGATTTCGTCGTTCCTTGGAACGCTATGAAAGTCAAGGAGGTTAGATATCTAAGCTCCTTGACACTATAGCGATTCTTGTAGAGAATGAAGGAAATTGTGTTGGCGGAAAATCCCGAGATTAATTTTGCCATTATGAACACGGCCTACTGAATTCAAATGCGTTCTTTAACATGCCAACGATGCATGTCGTTACTTGTGTCGTCTTTCAAAAATCACCTACGACGGCCAGGAGCGAACCTGCAATCTTGGGGTTGGTAGTCCGACCCGTTAACCACTCACCCACAGTGGCAATCTACAGTTAAAATGAAATAACAGTAGATTAATGTAAAGTTTTGAAGCCATTCCTTTAGTGTTGCCTATACAAACTCTCATTTATAAATCTTCAGTCGGTCAAAACGAATTTTCCCAATGACTGGGCGGGGTACAATGTATGCAATATAATAATAATACATTTAGGTTCGACCCTAACTATAATGTGTCAGAAAACTGTATCATAATGAGGCTCATTATAACACTATTTTTCATTATGAAACAGTTTCTCCCACCAATCAGAGCTCAAGAAACAGTTGTGTGACCAACTAGATAAGGATACCTTCGTGCATGCGCTCAAAATCCAACATGCCTATATAAATTACCGAAATTGCACCGTCCATATGTTCGCGTAAATAAACTGGTGAATATGAGACAAGAGATAGCACTGTACCTTAATATCCCCAAAATCAATTTCTACACAGCGCGTGGTTTTGAAACGACTTCGGCGACAGTTTTACTGAATACTGGAGCACAATCTGAACATTTGGCATTGAAGCACACAGAGCGCATGCGACGGTTGTCCAGAGAGCTTGGGAAACAGAGATATACTACCCACCGTAGCACCCGATCACAACATTCTAGTGACTGAACAGATATTTATGAATATTTATGTTAAAACATATAATAAAGTTATAATTATCGTCGAACATAAACAGTTGTATGCAACTCGCCTATAATGGTAATTAAGACACTCGTATGGAAATTATAAAACTCGCATACGCTCGTTTTATAAAAATACTCGTGTCTTAATTATTGCCATTATAGGCTCGTTGCATTATGTACTATTATTACAGTAAATTGGCCATGACAATTATATACCTAGGTACATAAATTTACACTTTCTGTTTTGCGTATGCACTTATTGATTTTGTCCTTTCTATTTACATAGTTCTTTGTGGTAGAGTTCACACTTCTCGTTGCACAGTGAACACTCACACGATTCATTTGATTTGTAGTACGATATGTATTTTCAGATAAGACAGTGAAACCCATGAACTGTCGTAGTTCTAGCAATGAATAAAATAAAATCCTAAAAAAATGGCATGTATTAGTTATGATTACTATTATAGTGGGACAATTTCAGGAATACTGGTTTCAACCTTCAAGCGGTCATCGTCAGATCCTGATCACTGATTTGAGGTATAAGTTTATATACAAATATGATCTCACTACACAGAGTAGCACGTTGAGTTGGTGTTTATATTACGATTCGCAGTTTGAGTCTCGTTAAAAGAGGTTAGTTGGTTTATAAGGGTTTGTGAATTACATATGAGTATTATTCACGTAGGTCCTATATGCAAATTAGAACAACAAAATATAAAAATTAAATAATAATAATAAAGTCATAGCATGCACTAGAAATGAACAGCCCCACTGAGATAAGTATCCATACACGTAATAGAATTTATTCCAGTGCATGCTCTAATTTTATTTTATTTTATTGGTGAGACGACTGTCGAGACCAAACCATTGACCGCTACTTTAGGAACGAAAATTACTGCTTGTATTACAAGCAACAAGGTCATGTTTTTTCAGAGAAGTCTCCGTTTCAGATTTTTAGCCTATTTTCATTTTATGAAAAAAATAGGCTTATGAGATCACCTTTTGTCCGTGTGTGTGTGCGTGTGTGTGTGTGTGAGAGAGAGAGAGAGAGAGAGGTGTGTGTGTGTGTGCCCCCTAATAAATTCTAAACGGATGGAGCGATTACAATGAAACTCAGTAAGATAATAGCACTATTCTGGCCGACCCCGACCGTGCCCTTCAAAATTTATTGTCTCTCTCCAATCCAACATGGTGGCTGTGCGAAATATTTAACCAGCATTCAGTATCTCCGAAACTATTACCGATATCGCCCTGAAATTGTGTACGGTGATAAAGGGCACTATTAGAAGTTCACCTATGAGACTTTCAGAAACCTGGTGACTACAAAACCTACATGGCGGCCAAGCGAATTTGAGACTTTTAAATAGACTTTTCTCGCGATTTAACTATCCATACGTAATGAAATTTGCTACAGCAAATGTTTATACACATTGCAATACACTGGAGTCTAATTGTGTTCAATTGTTTACAAAATCTCAAATTGGCGGCTGTGCGAATTATTTCACTGACATTCTATATCTCCGAAACTATTACAGATATCACCCTGGAATTTTGTACGGTGATAAAGGATACTGGTACAAGTTTATCTATGTAACTTTAGTTAGTTATTGTTGTTTTAAGGGGCGGAACTACGAGGTCATCTGCCCATATGTAACTTTCATAAACCTGTAAATTACGAAACGAACATGGCGGCCAAGCGAATTTGAAACATTTTAATAGACTTTTCTCGTGTTTTAACTCTCTGTGCGCAGAGAAATGTGGTACAGTAAATTATTATACATATTGCAATGCACTGGCATCTAATTTAGTTCAGTTGTTTACATAACCTCAAGATGGCGGCTGTGCGAAATTATAAAATTAAGTTTTTATTTCTTGTGTCGCAATCATGCGATCGAAGTGAAAGTTTGAATAATGAACCTAGGCAATAATTGTCCTTGAATGGTACATAACTCTATGGCCTATACATATGGCAATCCAAAATGGCGAGCATCCGAAATATTTAGACGGTTCTCAATATCTATGAATCTTTTACAGCAATCAAACTGATTTTTTATTGTTCATAGAGGCTATGAACATTTGTTCACCTATATGACTTTCAGTAACCTTGTGAGCACAAATCCAACATGGCGGCGACGCGAATTATAAATATTTAAATGGACGTTTCTCGCGAATTAACTATCCGAGTGCCGTGAAACGTTGCACGTTAAATGCTTATACGAATGTTAATCCACTGGCAACTAATTTATTTCAATTGTTTGCATAATCACAAGATGGCAGCTGTGCGAAATTTTAAAATCTCGTTTTTACTTCTTGTGTTCTAATCACGCGATTGAAGTTTGGATACCACACGAACACAATAATCTTAATGGCTTCAAACCTCACAATCTTAATGTAATAGTACAAAAATAAAAATCCAACCTGGCGACCATCTGAAATATTTAGACGGTTCTCAATATCTACGAATCTATCACAACCTTCAAACTGAAATGTTGTATGTTGATTGAGGCAATTAATATGAGTAGGATATATGAAAATAGGCTGTATAGTTCTTCACGGAACTACTTGTTCATTACTCTATTAGTCGACAAACGCTGTTTTTGTATGTTGCAGTTCTGGTTTTTTACTATAATCTCAGGTTGCTTCTGCATTAATTTACACTTGTACAGTGATATTTTAAGTTGTTGTTGATTCTTTAGGGGCTTTGTGACATCGTGGTCATGTATCCCCATGCACTTGGGTGCGAATGGAATTTTCGTGTTACTGTGACGTCTGTGCCAGTGTGCGCATTTGTAGCCCAATTGTGGTTGGATTTGGGTAGGAAACAGCCATGGCTGTAAGTTAGGTACCATCGTGGTATTTGTCTGGAGAAGAAGTGGGAAACCACGAAAACGACTTCCAGGATGGCTGAGGTGGGAACAGAACACACCTCTTCTCAGTTTTGCCTCAAGAGGTTCAGTGTATCCTGTTCCATCCCTCAGACCAGATTTAACGCTTGAGAACTGTCGTGAAAAAATATAACACGAGGTCTGACCAATAGTGAGTCACTCCCTTTTTGTCGTAGTCGTATGTCTTTTAATGAAGCAATTTTACAGCTGGTGTCTTCCTATGAACTATTCCTTATATAAAATGAGGTTTATTTATATTTTTCAAATGTAACACGCCGATAAATTACAATAATATTCGTATCAGTTTAAATGGCTGTGATAGTGGCGGCAAAGCAGTCATATCAGGTCTTTTAAATAAAGGAGCTGATGACCAAGGTGTCCCTACATGAATCAACAAGAACGTGAGTTATGTGTTTGTACTGTACCAAAATTGATGAATTTTAACACTTACTTATTTACAGATTGTTCCGAGTAACGTAAGCTGAAAATTGCAAGGCTTCATAACTTAACATAACGAAAATGGTTGTTTGGGTAGATTATATAACAAAATGGGTCTTGGTCACATTGTGGTCGTTACGTTTCATACCCGGACGTCATTTGTATCGCATGGTAACGTTATTGGTCCTTATAACGTTATTCTGATATAGGTTATCGTAGAAACGATATAGTATTGTCCGACAGAAATAACGTTAATTGAATAAGTCTCTCGAAAAATATCCCCTAATACCGTTATTCGGACTAATAACGTTATTCGGATATCGGTTATTGTAGGAACGAAATGGTAGTGCTCACTAGAAATAACGTTATTTGAATACATCTCTCGAAAATTATTCCACCAATACCGTTATTCAGACTAATAACGTTATTCGGATATCGGTTATCACAGGAACGAAATGGTAGTGCTCACTAGAAATAACGTTATTTGAAAACATCTCTCGAAAAATATTCCCCCAATACCGTTATTCGGACTAATAACATTATTCGGATATTGGTTATCTCAGGAACGAAATGGTAGTGCTCACTAGAAATAACGTTATTTGAAAACATCTCTCGAAAAATATTCCCCCAATACCGTTATTCGGACTAATAACGTTATTCGGATATTGGTTATCTCAGGAACGAAATGGTAGTGCTCACAAGAAATAACGTTATTTGAATAGATCTCTCCAAAAATATTCCCCCAATACCGTTATTCGGACTAATAACGTTATTCAGATATCGGTTATCGCAGGAACGAAATGGTAGTGCTCACTAGAAATAACGTTATTTGAATACATCTCTCGAAAATTATCCCACCAATACCGTTATTCGGACTAATAACGTTATTCGGATATCGGTTATCGCAGGAACGAAATGGTAGCGCTCACTAGAAATAACATTATTTGAAAACTTCTCTCGAAAAATATTCCCCGAATACCGTTATTCGGATATCGTTTATATACACACATCAAAAAAAGTTTTGCATCACCTCGGTTCCAAGAGTTCCGGAACCGTTAAATACAAAGGGAATAGAGATCAACACAAACAACATTTCAGCTCGTTTTATTGCTCATGAGACCCACACATTGCATGTTGTACCATCATACAGCTAGACTTTCAGCATTTGTGGTCCAGATTGCAGTACACACCACTACCTCTAATACCCAGTAGCACGTCCTCTTGCATTGATGCATGCCTGTATTCGTCGTGGCATACTATCCACAAGTTCATCAAGACACTGTTGGTCCAAATTGTCCCACTCCTCAACGACAATTCGGCGTAAATCTCTCAGAGTGGTTGGTGGGTCAAGACGTCCATAAACAGCCCTTTTCAACATATCCCAGACATGTTCGATAGGGTTCATGTCTGGCGAACATGCTGGCCACTGTAGTCGAGCGATGTCGTTATCTTGAAGGAACGCATTCACAAGATGTGCACGATGAGGTCGAGAATTGTCGTCCATGAAGACAAATGCCTCTCCAATATTCTGCCGATATGGTTGCACTATGGGTCGGAGGATGTCATTCAGGTATCGTAAAGCCGTTTCGGAGCCTTCCATGACCACCAGTGGCGTACGTCGGCCCCACATAATGCCACCCCAAAACATCAGGGAACCACCACCTTGCTGCACTCGCTGGACAGTGTGTCTAAGACGTTCATCCTGACCAGGGTGCCTCCAAACACGTCTCCGACGATTGTCTGGTTGAAGGCATATGCGACACTCATCGGTGAAGAGAACGTGATGCCAATTCCGTGGGGTCCATTCAGCATGTTGTTGGGCCCATCTGTACCGCGCTGCATGGTGTCGCGGTTGCAAAGCTGGACCTCGCCATGGACGTCGGGAGTGAAGTTGCGCATCATGCAGCCTATTGCGCACAGTTTGAGTTGAAACACGACGTCCTGTGGCTGAACGAAACGCATTATTCAACATGGTGGCATTGCTGTCAGGGTTCCTCCGAGCGGCAATCCGTAAGTAGCGGTCATCCACTACAGTAGTAGCCCTTGGGCGGCCTGAGCGAGGCCTGTCATCGACAGTTCCTGTATCTCTGTACCTCCTCCATGTCCGAACAACATCGCTTTGGTTCACTCTGAGAAGCCTGGAAACTTCCCTTGTTGAGAGCCCTTCTTGACACAAAGTAACAATGCGGACGCGATCGAACTGCGGTATTGACCTTCTAGGCATGGTAGAACTACAGACAACATGAGCAGCGTACCTTCGTCCTGGTGGAATGACTGGAACTGATCGGCTGTCGTACCCCCTCCGTCTAATAGGCCCTGCTCATGCATGGTTGTTTACATCTTTGAGCAGTTTTAGTGACATCTATGAACAGTCAAAGGGACTGTATCTTGGATACAATATACACAGTCAACGTCTATATGCCGGAGATCTGGGAACCGAGGTGATGCAAAACTTTTTTTGATGTGTGTATTACAAACGGCATCATCGATTGAGAATGGCACCATTTTGATACATTTTGTGTTGGAGAACTCCATAGAGTAGAAAGAGTGGAAGTGTCACTTAGCGACCTACGTCGTGTTAGGTTCTGAGTTTAGCCGCGAGGTTAACAAATACTCGGAAGTGCTTACCGTATTGGGGTATTGCAATTTTAGCCTACTTTTCACATTTTGCAAAAATAAGGGAAAAGTAGACTTATGAGATCAATCTGGGCAAATGTCTGTGTGTCTGTCCTGTCTGTCTGTCTGTCTGTGTGTGTGTATGTCCCCCTCTATCAACATCTAAACGGCTGAAGCAATCAAAACAAAATTTGGTATGAGTAAAGATCTATACCTGAATATCTCAAGGCCATATATATATGAAATTGATGTCAGTGCTACCAACTGCTGAAAAACTGCAATTGAAATTTGAGCTCCATGTTGGATATATTGGAAGGTATGCATGGGACCTATTCCAAAATTGGCACATATTACATAGATAATAATATTTCAGTTTAATTTCCAGGAGGCCATACATGCCAGTGTTGCCAAATTATTCTAAGCCTGCTGATAGGTCAAATTGTTAAATCCATATAACTTCTACACTATCAATTGGATTTCAACCACATTTCGTATGTACTATGTGTACATAAACAGATATGACTGAGCGTATTTTTAAGAGCCACCAGGGCTTCCAACTGTTAATAAATGCTCTCTCTATGTTTCTATCCAAATACTAATATATCAGAAACTATGCAAGCCGACATCTTTAAACTATGCACACATGTAGTACCTAACATTCTAGATCAATTTGGAGTACCTAATATACGTCAGTGCTACCAACATGATTCGAAGCCTGCAGATAGAACCAATTTTTAAATACATGTAACCTATATACTATCAATTGGATTCCAACCAAATTTTGTATGTATTATGGGTACGTAAACAGATATGACTATGCGAATTCTTAAGAGCAACCAGGGCTGCCAAATGTTGATAATGGCTGTCTCTATTTTTGTACACTAATATCAATATATCAGAAAGTATGCAAACTAGCAACTCTAAACTTTGCACACGTATAGTACCTGACATTCTAGATTAATTTGGAGTAACTAATATATGTCAATGCTGCTAACATGATTCTAATCCTGATGATAGGTTCAATTCTAAAATGCATGTAACTTCTATACAAACAATAGATCATAATATTTCAGATTATTTCTGACCAACACATGCATGACATTGCGGCCAACATGATTTTACGTGCACTGATAGCTCCAATATCTAACTCCATGTAACGTCCATGTTATCCATTGAACTTCAACCAAATTTTGTATTCTGTACCTTAAGAGATGGAACTAAGAATATATTAAGTCACCTGGGCTGCCAACTGTAGTGCTCTATTAGGCTACGTTATGCCAGGTATATTTAGAATTAATTAGAAATGTTGATATTACCAACTAATTTCGTCATTAACTTAGATACTTCCATATAAATTAACCATTGGCATGAATCTTAAAGTTTAAGAAAAGTAGGCTCTTTAGTTCGTCACGGAACTTCTTGTTGAACTAGTGAAAATGGCGAATGTCCGGAAAATAACTATTAAATGCGATTTTGAAGAAAGGAACAACAGACCGACACCAATTGAAATACATAGGCTTAGGTGGATAGCAAACGACCTGAGGCTTAATAGAGATCAATTCTAGCGAATCAACTAGACAACGGGGAAAATTCAGTGTACATTAAATTAGTGTCCACCTTACTGTATGAAAACATATTATCTCGACATGAAGGTGTGATATCCTTCCGGCTAGCTAGCGGTAACACCACAAAGACTCTTTGACAAAACGTGTGCTTGCCTGTTTAATCTACCTCCCGAAGTCAACAACGAAAGGCTCTCCCGCGTGCTTTCTACGTATGGAGTTGTCAAGGACATACGGAATGAGTGCTGGAATGAAGTATACGATTTTTCTGCTGTAAGTAATGGCATACGTATTAATAATTGAACTTAAATACCCCATTCCATCATATTTGACGGTAAATGATTATAAAGTTCTGTTAACATATGAAGGACAAGCTAAGTAGCCTATTGCTTTTATTGTAAAGAAACTTCCCACTAACAAATAGACTGTCTGAACAGAAGGAAACGCCCGGTAGGCCTACTTCATGTCAGACAACAAACCTACAGCACGGTGCTCGGTGAGTCTGATGAGAGTAGGAAGCTAAGCAACACTACGGACATGGAAACTGCAGTACTTTCCCCTGAATATCCAACCATATCAGAGGCACTTGATAACAGGCCCCATTCTACGAACACATATAGCATTGCGGAAATAACTCAACCATCAGATAACGTAGCTGAAACATCCATGACTACTTTACATACAATGAAGAGGGAACTGTGACGTCACGATCGGACGGCTCGGGTAAGACACACACCAGCCAGCCAACACAGCATTCTGTAGAACAGCCAGATAACATTAAGGCTAAATGTCCCGATTTTTAGCCTACTTTTCACATTTTGCAAAAATGAGGAAAAAGTAGACTTATGAGATCGGGCAAATGTGTGTCTGTCTGTCCTTCCATCTGTCTGTCTGGCTGGCTGTGTGTGTGTGTGTGTGTGTGTGTGTGTGTGTGCGTGTCTATCAACTCCTAAACGGCAGCAGCAATCGAAACAAAATTTGGTAGGAGTAAAGATCTATACCTGAATATCTCACGGCCATATTTGAGAATGATGTCAGTGCTACCAACTGCTGAAAAATCGCAATTGAAATTGGAGCTCCATGTTGGGTATCATGGAAGGTATGAATGGGAGCTTTTTCAAAATTGGCACACGTATAGATAATAATATTGCAGTTTAATTTCCAGGAGACCATTCATGGCAGTGATGCCAAAATGATTCTAAGCCTGCTGGTAGGTCCAAATTTTAAATGCATATAACTTCTACACTATAAATTGGATTTCAACCAAATTTCGTATGTGCTATGTGTACATAAACAGATATGACTGGGCGTATTCTTAAAAGCCACCAGGGCTGCCAACTGTTAATAAATGCTCTCAATTTTTTTAAAACCAAATACCCATATATCAGAAAATATGCAAGCCGACAGCTTGAAACTATGCACACGTATAGTACCTGACATTCTATATTAATTTGGAGTAACTTATATACGTCAGTGCTACCAACATGATTCTAGGCCTGCTGAGAGGTCCAATTTTAAATACATATAACTTCTATACTATCATTTGGATTTCAACCAAATTTCGTGTGTGCTATGTGTACCATAACAGATATGACTATGCCGATTCTTAAGAGTAGCCAGGGCTGCCAACTGTTAATAAATACTGACTCTATTTTTGTTACCCTAATATCAATATATCCGAAAGTATGCAAGCCAATAGCTCTAAACTATGCACACGTATAGTAGCTGGCATTCTAGATAAATTTGGGGTAACCAATATAGGCCTACGCCAGTGCTGCCAACATGATTCTAAGCCTGCTGATAGGTCCAATTTTGAAATGATTGTAACTTCTATACTAACTAATGGATTTCATTCAAAATTGAGACAACAATAGATCATATTATTTCAGATTATTTCTGACAAATACATGTATGTCATTGTTGCCAACATGAGTTTACGCGCGCTGTTAGATCCAATGTTTAACTGCATGTAACGTCCATGCTATCCATTGGACTTCAAACAAATTTTGTATTCTGTACATTAAGAGATGGAACTAAGAATATAGTCAGTCACCAGGGCTGCCAATTGTAGTTCTCTATTAGGCTACATTATGCCAGGTATCCTCTTCAGGCCGTAGGTATCATATATGATACTCCGGGTCTTTATTTTTTTACAGCGCTCTGCTGCGCTCATGACTCGCGCGACCTAAGGTATCATATTCCGCAGCGTGTGCGACGCGCGTTATTCACTTGTTTCGGCTTCATGCATTACTCGCTAGGTAGATACAGGAGGATATAAACAGAGGGAAGTCTGCTCATCAGCATGGCTGGAATAAACAAAGGTAAGTAGCGGAATATTTTTATTTATTGGATGTTAGCTCTTGTTAAATATGTTACATAACCCTTCTGGATTAATATAGCGATATAAGTTTAGTTTAAAATGTTAATTTCTAGTGATGGTGACAAGTTTTATCCGTGGTATCACACATGATACCTACGGACTAAATAATGATTTTTCTGGAATTCTCATATTTTGGAATAAAATGTATCTCACGGAGTTAATACTCTGTCCGGGCAAATAATACATTAACGTAGTGTTTTCACGATATTTTCTCCATGATTTTAGTTGCAGTAAGCACAGTAAGTGCTACGTATATGTTTCTTCTTTAGTAGTTTTTAATATTTTTATTATTTTAACCCTTTTAGGGCTGACTCAAGAACAGATTGAAGAATTGGTTACAATTGATCCAAATGATTCTGAAGTAGAGATGGATCTGCAGGATGATGATAGTGATGATGAGGATGACAATGTTATTGCTCCACTACAACCCCAGTTTGCTGATGAATCTGATGCAGGTGACAGTGAAGAGGAGCTTGCGCCCACTCAGGCATGTCGTAAGAGGAATGATGGTTGGCGCCACAAAAATGAGTAAGTTACTCCCTCCAAATAGGTATTAATGTAGAGACTTGCAGCCATTCATTAGGTGTTGCTTGTACAAAATTTTCATTTGTAAATCTTCAGTCGGTCAACCCGATTTTGACCATTGAATGGGCGGGGTACAAAATATAAATACAAAATTATAAAAAATACTCCTGAAAATAATTACATGCATTAGTTAATTATCATTCTTAATTGCCCCATTTAACAGTGAGCAAAATCGTGTTGACCAACTGAAGAGCTACAAATGACAAATATCATGAACAGTTTCGGTGTAGGTGGATTCTTCGTGCTAGCAATAGGCTATCTCATTTTGATTTATCATTCTTCCAGTTTTCATCTCTTCCGGGCTGCCTCGGTGAATGATGCTTCACCCATTGATCAACATCCTCCTGTGCATCCTCCTTTCGAGTACTTCAGTCGCTACATCCAGCCATCATTCCTTCAAGATATGAGTTTGAACATGAATATCAGGCATGTTTTAATTACAGGAAGGTCATTAGATTGCACTGCAGATGAGATAAGAAAATTCTGGGGAGCTAGTCTTGTTTCTTCTCTGTTAGGCTTTCCAAGGTTGAGAATGTCCTGGGAAAGGAAAACTAGATATCCATTAATTGCCGATGCTATATCTAGGGACAGGTTTTACTTCCTAAGAAGTAACCTTGATAATTCCGTTTCAGAGGAGCAAAAGCAGGATAGCTTTTGGAAAGTTAGGCCAATATTAAATCAAATAAGGAATGCTTGCTTGGAAAATCCCAGGCCCAAAGATGTTTGCATTGACGAACAGATGATTCCCTTCACTGGCAAGGTTCGAATGAGACAATATGTTAGAGGGAAACCCCACCCAGTAGGTCTGAAAAACTTCGTTGTGGCAACTCAAGAAGGATTGCCCTCAGATTTGTTATTGTACGAGGGCAAAGGAAGGGAAATAATTTCAGAAAAGGTTCCCTTACCAGACAAACTCGACATAGGTGGCCGAGTAGTGTTAAAGTTGGCAGATACATTACCATCTGGTTGCTCAATCTTCATGGATAGGTATTTCACTTCAATAGGATTGTTAGACAGCTTGTTGGGTCACAGAAGTATTCTGGCTTGTGGCACAATAATGGTTAGTCGTCTGCCTCGTTCTATTGAATTCAAGAGAGACGTGAACATGAGGAAGGAGCCCAGAGGCTCCCATGATCAGGTTGTGAGAAAGGACGATAAGATCACAGTGGTTAAATGGTTCGACAACAAAGCTGTCTTCATGGCATCAACAGAATTTGGTGTGGAACCAATTGAACAATGTCGACGTTGGTCAAAGAAGCATGGTCAGTTCATTAGTGTTCCAAGACCACACTTAGTGAAAATGTACAACCTTAAAATGGGTGGGGTTGACTTACTGAACAGGGTTATTGCAAAGTATGGCATGAAGTCCCGAACAAAGAAATGAACTGTAAAGGTAATCCACTATTTCTTCGATGTTGCTATTGCTGCATCATGGTTAGAGTATCGACAGGCTGCAATAGAACAAGGTTGGAAGAGAAAGGATATCCTGACATCCTACCTATTCAAGCTGGACATTGCAGAAAATTTGATCTTCTTTCAACAGGAAGAGAATGACAATGAAGAAATTGATCCTGAAAATGAAGAAGAATGTGAAGAATCTCCCCAAAGGAAGAGGCCAAGGACCCCAACAGTCTTGCCTTCCCCTAAGATGAGAGTGTACAAAGCACAACATTTATCCCAGATGATGGACCAGATTCAGAAAAACAGGTCCAAATGTAGGAACCCAGGATGTAAAAGTTTGACTTTAGTGCAGTGCGAAACATGTAAAGTGTTTCTGTGCTTCACAACTGCACGTAATTGTTTCATGGATTTCCACAAAAAATAAGTTGTAATGTGTTGTAAGATCAGTCGATTTTCAAGAGTTTTCTATCATAGTAGCACTGTACTAATGAAATGTTGTGTTCAATTTGTACACTGTACTTGATGTTTTCATCACATCTTCAACTAGTAATTTGTCCCTTGTTTTGTATGATTTATTTTCTTCTTATAACTAATGTAAATATATTGTCACCTTGTTGACTGCCTGTTCAGAATTTTTGTTTGAGCTCTACTGTGTGTTGTACTGATGATATAACATTATGTTCGAAACTAAAAATTGCAGCTAATTGTTGATAATTTTGTCGGGTATATCTATTTTTTATACTTAGCCAAAATTTGTGTCTTTACTATTTTACTTTGATTTGATAAATAAATATCTTGTATAATGCTATTTAGTTAGTCGGTTCAATATTTAGTGTTTAGGATACAATTTATACCTAAATTGTAATTTTCTGGTTATTACCAAATTAACCGAGTTGAGTCCTGAAGTATCACATATGATACCTACTATAGAAGCTATAGTAATATGGTAATAATTTTTCCGAACCAATTTCTCCTTACTTTTGGTCCTTAACCTGCCTAGAAACCTAATCTTTTAAAAAGAAATTCAAAAAATGCATTTCAGGACTGAAGAGGGTATACAGTATTTCGAACTAATTAGAAATTTCTATATTGCCAACTTAATTTTGTCATTATTCTAGATTGATTCATATAGATTAATCATTGGCATGAATTTTAAATTCTAAGAAAAGTAGGCTCTTTAGTTCGTCACGGAACTTCTTGTTAATTTTTAATTCTGACACCATGTAGCAGCACCAAAGTGAGACAATTTCTTTTTTAAGTTTTCTCTTGAATGGAAGCTCGTATTTGCGATGTGAAAACCACTTTGCATACTAGAGTGCAATAGAATTGATATTAATTCAATGCATGTCCAAAAATGTGAAAAATAAAAACGTTATTAGCAGGTTTTTTATATTTCTGCTTAAAATAGGAAAAAGACCTGGTAATACGAAAACGGAGATTTATTTCCTGATTCCAATGCATTTGTAGCCTACTTTTCACATTTTGCAAAAATGAGAAAAAAGTAGACTTATGAGATCGGGCAAATGTATGTCTGTCCGTCTGTCTGTCTGTCTGTCCGTCAGTCTGTCTGTCTGTCTGTCTGGCTGGCTGTGTGTGTGTCCCCCCCCCCCCTTATCAACTCCTAAACGACTGCAGCAATCGAAACAAAATTTGGTAGGAGTAAATATCTATACCTGAATATCTCACGGCCGTATTTGAAAATGATGTCAGTGCTACCAACTGCTGAAAAATCGCAATTGAAATTTGAGCTCCATGTTGGATATCATGAAAGGTATGAATGGGAGCTTTTTCAAAATTGGCACACGTATAGATAATAATATTGCAGTTTAATTTCCAGGAGGCCATTCATGGCAGAGTTGCCAAAATGATTCTAAGCCTGCTGGTAGGTCCAAATTTTAAATGCATATAACTTCTACACTATAAATTGGATTTCAACCAAATTTCGTATGTGCTATGTGTACATAAACAGATATGACTGGAAGTATTCTTAAGAGGCACCAGGGCTGCCAACTGTTAATAAATGCTCTAATTTTTTTAATCCAAATACCCATATATCAGAAAGTATGCAAGCCGACAGCTTTAAACTATGCACACGTATAGTACCTGACATTCGATAATAATTTGGAGTAACTTATATACGTCAGTGCTACCAACTTGATTCTAAGCCTGCTGAGAGGTCCAATTTTAAAATGGATTTCACTCAAAATTTACACAAAAATAGATCATATTATTTCAAATTATTTCTGACCAATACATGTATGTCATTGTTGCCAACATAATTTTACGCACTGTTAGATCCAATGTTTAACTGCATGGAACGTCCATGCTATCCATTGCACTTCAACCAAATTTGTTATTCTGTACCTTAAGAGATGGAACTAAAAATATATTCAGTCACCAGGGCTGCCAACTGTAGTTCTCTATTAGGCTACATTATGCCAGGTAGCCTATACAGTATTTCGAACTAATTAGAAATTTCGATATTACCAACTTAATTTCGTCATTATTCTAGATAGATCCATATAGATTAATCATTGGCATGTATCTTTTTTAATGAAAAGTAGGCTCTTTAGTTCGTTACGGAACTTCTTGTTCATAAATAAAATCGGGTGAATGGAATCGTCAGCATTAGTTTGGGAATCGTTTATTTAAAAGGGTGGTAGGAGTAGCGGCGCCGCTTCACAAGATCTCTTGCGCAAGGAAAATGATGAACACGCCGAATTGACGAATACCGTATTGTAGTTCGGCGAGTTACATGTACCTAGGTACAAGTGCCTAGGCGCGGAACAATATATGAGAAATAAAATTATAGTAATGTCACGCTTATGTAACGTTTACACAATGTGTTTGTACAGATGCCTTTCTTACTTCCTCAAACATTCTTGTTGTTGTTCTTGTTGATAATAATACATTGTAGGGACTTGGGACATCTTGGTCATCAGTCGCGTGTAGTTGACTATGTGTGTAACTGTATTGGAGTCAGGGATGGGGTAGGTGCCCTGAGTCTTCAAGTAGCCTAAGGTACTATCTCGGCATTTACCTGGAAGGAGTGAGGAAAACCCTGGGAAACACAAGACACAACTAAACTTCACGTGCAACCACAATGGTAGGTTAAGGAATTTCTGAATGGCAGTAAGCATCTGCTGTAAGAAACATTGTTTCAGTTCCTTACCTTTTCTTTCGTTCAATACGCCAATACACAAGCTCCGCTGGGAGTTTTCTTCGCTTTCTGTGGGCGTACAAAGGAAGTGGATATTTATGCAGGACGCTTGCACCTAGACAACATGGCACTTGACTGTCGTCAATATTTACGGAGATCAATTTTCCATTTTCACAATGGCTACGTCTTACTTTTCCACACAACGCATTGTTTCCATTTGAATTCGAACTTGCTTCTCTGAAAGAAAGTTGTCACTGAATAGTTCGTGCTCTTGTACTCTTACACTTATATATTAGAAGTTTAAAAAAGACTAAACCCGTGGCGCGACAGCCGTTGAAGGGCCTAGGCCTACCAAGCAACCAACCGCTGTTCAGCCATGTAGCTTGCAGATTGTGGGGTGACAGATAAAATATCAGTGAAATCAAAACTGCTCAGTACTTAACAGATTCTCTAATGCAAGCGTAAAGAAATATATAATTTCAAATATAAACTAGGGGCCTGGCTTCCTTTTCTTGGTACAGTACTTAGTCGCATTCCCCCCTGGGATTTCGTGGTATGCCCTTGAACCAGGGCTGACATGCAAAACGAAATGCATGGCTGTGGGGGCGAATATATTTGAATTTCGCCGTGAGCGCGATACTCGGGAGCGAAATGATAATGATCGTCGGCGGGAAATTAAATCGAAGAGAAACTTAATTCAAAGTGAAATGACGTAGCGAAATCAACGCGAAACTTAATAGCAACGCGAAATTACATTGTGCAATTGAATAAAATTTCACTCCCGGCGCGAAAACAAATTCGTTACAATCTTTTAATTTCGCTCCCGGCGCGTAATACAATTCATTACAGACTTTAATTTCACTCGCGGCGCAAAATAAAATTCGATACAGACTTTTAATTTCGCTTCCGGGGCGAAATAAAATTCGTTGTAGTCTTTTAATTTGACTCCCGGCACGAAATACAATTCATTACAGACTTAATTTTGCTCGCGGCGCAAAATAAAATTCAATACAGACTTTCAATTTCGCTTCCGGTGCGCTCCCTGCGCGAAATTAAACTCGGTTACAGACTTTATATTTCACTCCCTCCGCGAAATACAATTCGTTACAGACTTTTAATCTCGCACCCGGCGTGACATAAAATTCCTAAACGGTATTTAGTTTCGCCCTCCGACGTGAATTTAAAATGCATGGAACATTTAATTCCGTTGTTGAAATTAAGATGTATTCGTTTCGAGAGTTAAAATATGTTCGGTGCGATGTTCAAAGTCTTGACGTTGGCAGAAGTAGCAGTCTTACCGCACACCGCCTGCACAATCTGTCGGGCTGCAACAGCAACGTGAGTCATACAATGGTCATCACTCCAGTGCAGGAGAAAGTCAGTGCTATGGCATCAACATCACCATTGTCGTTGACTGCACCTCGGACTCATGGCTGACTCTCCCTGACGTTCATAACGCAATACTTTGAGTACAATGGGGCAACAAGTACCTCTACTTGTTCCATAGCGAACAAGAAGACGAATGTGCTGTGCGAACAGACATTCAAGATAAGTGAAGAACTCCCATTACAATACAAATTATTAGTTGTAACTCTTCAGTCAGTCAACACTAATTTGCCCAATAACAAGGCGGGGTACAATGTACAGTACATGTAATTAACACTCACGGAAAACTTTACATGTATTAGTTTATGGTCACTATTATAATGCAGCAATTTTAGTGATCTTAAATCTAATACATGTAATTATTTTCAGGAGTGTTACTTACATCTTATATACGATGTATCCCACGCAGTTATTAGTCCAGTCAAATTAGGAATTTTTGCTGCATTAAATCGTGAAGTTCCAAATATATTCAGGAATGTGTAGGGGGAGGTCTCCTGAACAACACCTAATAAAGTCCCGTCAATTTCAGGGGGGGGGGCGGGGCAGAGGGGGGCTCAAAGCCCACCTTTTTTAGATTTTGGCGTATAACTTTAAAACGGTGCGTCGCACACATATATTTATACTTTTCAAACATAAAGTAAATTAAATGCTCTACAAAATGGTGTATTCATATTTATCTCTGTGTGTTACCGTCTCCGAGATATGAGCCGATGAATATAAAATATTTGCAGAAAAATGTGAAGCGCCTCATGTTTCTCGTCTAACTTGCCCGTCCAATCCGTTTGCCTTCCATTTTACAGGAAACTCGTGGGGAAGGAAGTTGTAGAACATTACATTTCCTTCAGAATATATGTACTTATGCTAATTAATCTTCGACCAGTCAAACGTTAGAGCGTTTTGACTTAACGGGGTCGGTTTCGAGATTTTGCTAGTGAACTGCTCATTAGTTTACTTCCGTTTTCAACGGATTTAACTCTCTGTATCACGTTATTTATTGATTATGTAAACATAGATGGTATTATCAACCATATAACTAATAATATATACCTAGAAAGTACATGAACGCAGTGGCGTACGTAGGATTATGTTTCGGGGGAGGCCAGAATTTCGGAAAACAATTTCGTTTTTATGGAAATGAAAACATGATCAAGATCTAAAAATTTACAGTCCAGCCCATCGGAGTATGTATATGTTCTGAAAAGTTTGTTATATTTTGTTGTTTATATTCTTTTAAAAAATTATAAGTTATAAGTGACATTCTTTTATTAACAGCACTGTTACCCTCTTAAAATAAAAATAAATGCACTTGCTGGACAAATTTGATGTTCAATAACAATTTGTTGTGTTGAACCTGTAGAAACACACTGCACGAGTTATATAGAGCAGGTAGGTGGCAATGAAGACAAGTTTGCTTTCATCGTGGCTGACGATTTGACGAAGCACATCTACGCGTGAATAGAACATAATAGAATATTTATTTATCAAACAGCATGCTTCAACGAAGTTAGTACATGCAACACAAAATGAAATGTACCTGTGATAATTGAGGTCATACTCGTGGAGTGGTGTCGAATACATCAGTAGGAACATATTTTGTTCCCTAGCTTCATTGATGTCTTCTGGCGTGGACGTGGAGCCATAAACATTTCAGCGATGCTTTCGGTTTCGTTAGGATACCGCTCCAAACATTTGACTTGCTTTACTTCTCCCAAAATTAGCGGGGCGGTATCACATCCAGTGAAGCTATGGATTAATAGAATGTACTGGCAGAATGGCAAGGCCTGAAGTTGTTGGGAGGAGTACAGTTTGTCATCTGTGTTGCCTCGTCCAGGCTCCAGGAAAAGGACATTCGTGTCTCGTGGTGTGAGTGCCATGAGTAAGACGAGCAGGTCTACGTCCTCGACAACTACCATCACAGTTGAATCAGGGGTATTTTGTAATCCACGCTTGACAATGCTGCAGTAAGTGTCTCTTTTGGCTATGGTGAATTGTATACATTTTGCATCCCAGGCCTGCGCTAACATAGTTATCAGCTTAATTTTGTTCTATTCGTTGTAAAGGAAGTTTTCCTGCTTAACAGTAGCCACCATGTTCTCATCAAAGTCTATTTCACTGATGTTTTACTTGATGCTCTTCGATGTTGTTCGCCTCTTTTCGTGGAACTTGTGTCTTCATCAACGTCAAACACAACAGCAGAGTTGTAACAGTAATGGTTGATAACGTAAGACACATATTGGTTGCAGATAAAGGCGAACTTAGTGTCGTTCCACTTTACCCTATGAAGAAGAAAGTCACCATCGATTACCGTGAAACAGATCTTCAGGTTGGTTATTTGACTGCATGAAGGAAAGGCATCGTAGAGAGCGGCCTTTTTCGTTTTCCTCATGATCCCTTCGTCAAAAAGAGTCGAGGGATATGGGGCTAACTCACACTTCAACAGTTCCTCCACATCCCCTTCAGTTCTCTTGTTAATTAAGGTTCTCTGGAAAATCATTAAAGGCTCGACCACCACTACATCATTGTCCAGTTTGATAGTGTTGCTCATAGCAGGCAAAGGGACTTCTGGGTTTTTCTTACACTGCTTAATTTCTGCAAAGTTACTTCCAACAAAAGTCCCCTTTGTAGGGGTTCCGATTCCCAATGGTTGGCAACAGTTGAAGTTGCTGGGTACTATTACTCCGGTTGAAAGGGACATCAAAGAATCACGTACAGAAAAAGGCGGGTGATCAGCCAACTACTGTGCAAGCTTCCTTCTGTCTTGGTCATCCCTGCTCATTCGTGATGCTCAAAAGTTGACATGCTGTTCTCCACTTACAGAATGGACTCCGGCAAAATGCTCTACGCTTAGTGAAGAACCTATGGCTGTACCTGTACGAGCCCCTCCAACCCATTTCGCCAACACAGAATCACTCATGCCTCTCCATCGTGTTAGTCCCCCCTTCATTCTTCACATCACACATCAGTGTCACTTAAATCGCCATATCAGACCACACTCCAGCCATTGGTATCAGTTCAAATAGCCACGATCTTTGGAGTTTTCAACCGTACCGGATTGGGAAAGGGATCAGTCACTTAGGCATATCCCATGGTATCTCATATTCCAGAAGATTATTTCCTTTCCTGGGTCGTCAGATATCTCGGAATATTATTATTATTCCTTCCGTTTAGGTCGTCTGTTGTCCACAATTGACGGTTTTTAATTCGATGTGTCGCCGTCTCTGTCTTTACTATCTCCCAGTATCAATTCTTTCCTCTACTTCTGTCTTATATTCTTATTTGTGGAATATCATAGGATACAATATCATAATAAACTTAGGCCTACTTACCTTAATATTATGTAAACAGTGTATTAAGTACATTCTATTTCAGATGGGGAGGGGTCTTATACATGCATATTAAAAGGATATGAAAAAAATATTCGCCGTTTGAAAGGCCTACTAGATTTTTAGTGTTTATTAGTGTTGCAAATTAACAGTTGACACACATAATTTCATATATAATACAGGGTGAACAAAAAATGCCGCACTTGGAGGTCGGCATGCGGTTCCTCGCCGAAATTCACGACAAAAGTTTATGTTGCAAATCCTAGGCCAATAGGTTTAACAGAAATGCATGTTAAGAAACGAGGCCCTGTCAACGCTGTAACTACATCTAGCGTGGCCAAAAACAGCTCGCAGGAACTCGGTGCTTGATCTGTATACATTCTGATGCACTGCAGGATGTGACAGTGTTGCCAGCTCTCTCTCGTTTTCATACTTGTGTTTTCAAACAGCACGCGATCCGATTTTGCTATTGAACCTTTTGTCTTGCAATTGGATGAGGAATCGCATGCCGACCTCCAAGTGCGGCATTTTTTGTTCACCCTGTATATATTATATATTAGTTATATGGGTAATAAATACCATTTATGTTTGCAGAATCAATAAATATCGTAATACAGAGTGTTAAAGCCGTTGATAACGGAAGTAAACTAATGAGCAGTTCACTAGCAAAATCTCGAAACCGACCGCCATACGTCAAAACGCTCCAACGATCGACAGATCGAATAAAAATTAGCATACGTATATATATTCTTGAAGGAAATTTAATGGTCTACAACTTCCTTCCTTACGAGTTTCCTGTAAAATGGTAGGTAAAAGGATTGGATGGGCAAATTAGACGAGAAACGTGAGGCGCTGCATATTTTTCTTCAAATATTCCATGTTCACTGGCTCATATCTCGGAGACAGTAACACATAAAGATACATATGATTACACCATTTTGTAGGGCATTTAATTTTCTTTACGTTTAAATGGTATACAAATTTCTCTGCGATGCACCGTTTTAAAGTTATGCGCCAAAAACTAAAAATGGGGGCTTTGAGGCCCCCTCTGTCCCCCACGTCACCTGATATTGACGGGACTTTATTAGGTGTTCAGGGGACCTCCCCCTACACATTCCCGAAACATTTGGAACTACATGATTTAATTCAGCAAACGCATAATTTTTGGTCTAATTTGACTGGACTTTATCGGGCAAATTAGTGTTGAAGGACTGAAGAGTTACAAACAACAGTAAATCGTATGTGGTAGTACCAGCGGCGTATATGGAGTTCTGTTTCGGAGGGGGGTTAAAACTCGAACAACAGGGGTGAGGGGTCATTCCTCTCATTTCTACATTCCTTACTACTTCCTTCTTACCCTCAGCGCATTTATACTGACCACGGCACGACATCAAACCCCTGGGCCACGTACAGTATTTCGTTTCGCACTGCAATTAGTTTTGCGTCGCTTTTCACTATGTTATTGTGCTTTGAATTAAATTTTGCTTCCATTTTAATTTTCGCGCTGACAATCAATATCATTTCGCACCCGAATATCGCGCTCACGGCGAAATTAAAATGTTAACGCTTCCACAGCCATTTTGTTTCGCATATTAGACCAGATTTAATTTCAGACATGAAATGAAATGTTCCATGCATTTTAAATTCACGCCGGGGGCGAAACTAAATGCTGTTTGGGAATTTTGTGTCATTAAAATAAACCGTGGCACTACAACCCATGAAGGGCCTAGACCTACCAAGCGACCGCTGCCCAACCATTAAGTCTTCAGATATTGGTCAGCGCATCGGGTTCCCTCGGCCGTTAATCTTGGTTTTCGAGCACACCGTTCCAACCCACACGACCGTTTCTAAAATCACTAACGGAGCCGGGAAGCGAACCTGGGACCCCCAGATGAGAGGCAGGCACGATACCCCCAACACCATGGGGCCAGCAATTTTTGTCATACCAGGAGCAAAATTAACAGTCGTTAAAAAATGTTATTTCACGCCGGGAGCAAAATTAAGAGACTGTAACGGTTTTCATTTCGTGCCAGGAGCGAAATCAAAAGTCTTATAACGAATTTTATTTCACGCCAGGAGCAAAATTAAAAGTCTGTAAAGAATTTTATTTCGAGCCGGGAGTGAAATTGAAAGTCTGTAACGAATTTTATTTCGTGCCCGGAGTGAAATTCTCTGTAATGTTTTTTTTTATTTCGCGCCGGAAGCGAATTTAAAAGACTAACGTTTTTTTATTTCACGCCATGAGTGAAATGAAAAGTCTTATAATGAATTTTAGTTCACGCCAGGAGCAAAATTAAAAGTCTGTTAAGAATTATGTTTCTAGCCGGGAACGAGATTAAGAGTCTGTAACGGATTTCATTTCACGCTGGGAGCGAAATTTAAAGTCTGGTACGAATTTTATTTCGCACCGGGAGCGAAATTTTAAGTCAGTGCTGCATTTTATTTCGCCCCTGCAGCGAAATTAAATTTCTGTTTGTAATTTTATTTCGCGCCAGGAGTGAAATTTTATTCCTTTGAACAATTTAATTTCGCGACGTTAATTTAAATTGATAATACATTTCGTTTTGCATGCCAGTCCTGCCTTGAATCGGTTTTGGTGGTGGCTCCATTTTTCACCTTAAATGTAAAACTAACTGCACTTGGCGATTATAAATGACTTACCAAATGGGATTCGCAGTGACTGTCGATTGTTTGCGGATGATTGTGTAATATATCGAAAGATACATGACTCACAACACAATGCAGTACTTCAAGATGACCTGAACCTGGTCTATAAGTGGGCGATTGAAAATACAATTAAAATAAACACAAGAAAATGTAGTCTAATAAAAATAGGGAAAGTGCGAAGGCAAGATTTTCAATATAACATTGGCTCAGAAATACTTGTAGAAGAAGATTCTTGCAAATATTTGGGCGGTCACTTAAGAAATGATATGAAATGGAGTAGTCATGTAAAATGTGTAGTTTCTAAAGCTTACAAATCCCTGCACTTTGTAATGAGGGTATTAAAAGGAAGTACACACATCAAAAAAAGTTTTGCATCACCTCGGTTCCAAGAGTTCCGGAACCGTTAAATACAAAGGGAATAGAGATCAACACAAACAACATTTCAGCTCGTTTTATTGCTCATGAGACCCACACATTGCATGTTGTACCATCATACAGCTAGACTTTCAGCATTTGTGGTCCAGATTGCAGTACTCACCACTACCTCTAATACCCAGTAGCACGTCCTCTTGCATTGATGCATGCCTGTATTCGCCGTGGCATACTATCCACAAGTTCATCTAGACACTGTTGGTCCAAATTGTCCCACTCCTCAACGACAATTCGGCGTAAATCTCTCAGAGTGGTTGGTGGGTCAAGACGTCCATAAACAGCCCTTTTCAACATATCCCAGGCATGTTCGATAGGGTTCATGTCTGGCGAACATGCTGGCCACTGTAGTCGAGCGATGTCGTTATCTTGAAGGAACGCATTCACAAGATGTGCACGATGAGGTCGAGAATTGTCGTCCATGAAGACAAATGCCTCTCCAATATTCTGCCGATATGGTTGCACTATGGGTCGGAGGATGTCATTCAGGTATCGTAAAGCCGTTTCGGAGCCTTCCATGACCACCAGTGGCGTACGTCGGCCCCACATAATGCCACCCCAAAACATCAGGGAACCACCACCTTGCTGCACTCGCTGGACAGTGTGTCTAAGACGTTCAGCCTGACCAGGGTGCCTCCAAACACGTCTCCGACGATTGTCTGGTTGAAGGCATATGCGACACTCATCGGTGAAGAAAACGTGCTGCCAATTCCGTGGGGTCCATTCAGCATGTTGTTGGGCCCATCTGTACCGCGCTGCATGGTGTCGGGGTTGCAAAGCTGGACCTCGCCATGGACGTCGGGAGTGAAGTTGCGCATCATGCAGCCTATTGCGCACAGTTTGAGTTGAAACACGACGTCCTGTGGCTGAACAAAACGCATTATTCAACATGGTGGCATTGCTGTCAGGGTTCCTCCGAGCGGCAATCCGTAAGTAGCGGTCATCCACTACAGTAGTAGCCCTTGGGCGGCCTGAGCGAGGCCCGTCATCGACAGTTCCTGTATCTCTGTACCTCCTCCATGTCCGAACAACATCGCTTTGGTTCACTCTGAGACGCCTGGAAACTTCCCTTGTTGAGAGCCCTTCTTGACACAAAGTAACAATGCGGACGCGATCGAACTGCGGTATTGACCTTCTAGGCATGGTAGAACTACAGACAACATGAGCAGCGTACCTTCGTCCTGGTGGAATGACTGGAACTGATCGGCTGTCGTACCCCCTCCGTCTAATAGGCCCTGCTCATGCATGGTTGTTTACATCTTTGAGCAGTTTTAGTGACATCTATGAACAGTCAAAGGGACTGTATCTTGGATACAATATACACAGTCAACGTCTATATGCCGGAGATCTGGGAACCGAGGTGATGCAAAACTTTTTTTGATGTGTGTAGTACCTCTGCTAAAGAATTAGGCTATTTGTCACTTGTAAGACCTATTCTGGAATACGCCTCGGCGGTTTGGGATCCATATCAAGTAGGGCTCATAAATGAGTTGGGAATGGTACAAAGAAAGGCCGCTAGATTTGTGCTCAGTGACTTTAATCCCAGGAGCAGTGTGAGCCGTACGTTAAAGAAACTTGGGTGGGAATCACTTGAGGCTAGGAGGATGAAATCTAGACTCGGCGCTATGTACAACACGTATACAAATCAACCAGCATGGGGTGAGCTTAGCAAACGTATGGAAAAGCCTACTTACATGGGTAGGAGCGATCATCCTTTCTAAGTTAAGGGCCGACCACAGCGAACAAACTATGGTAAATATTCTTTCGTAAACCGTGCCATTGATAATTGGAACTCTCTACCTGCCGCAGTTTTAGAGCCTTTTTCCAAACATATAGGTGTGTTTAAGAAAAGACTGACTCTTTGTGTAAATACTCCAGTTTAATTGTTAGTGAATTGTTATATACAATTATTTATTTGTTATGTATGTCTAATTTGCCACCGGGGGACACAGCCCCAATTGCAAATAAACGAATGAACGAATGAATGAATGAATGAATGAATGAATGAATGAATGAATGATGACCGTAATGCTCTCTATCAGTCCTACCTATAAGTACATCGTACACCTAACGAACACTAAAAATAATACTGTTGCAGGTAAAATAAATTAAGTAAAAAGTCATTAAAGGGATCAATGAACTAAAATCAGGAAAAACATCATAGAAAACTAGAAGTAGTAATTACAAACTGGTAAGATATCAAAGGATCACTCAGAAATATCCAGAACTGGCCAATAATTCAGAACTAGCCATCACAGTCACAGTCAATCACAACATCGGACTAGATGCTGAGGAATCCATACCGTCAGGTAAGGTCATCGCTCTCTCACTTGACTTTCGTTCTCCTCCCCCCCCCCCCCCCCTTCCACCCGTTCTCGCCGACCTTGTTCTACTATAGGGTACCACGCCTTTTGTTCCAAGTACAGTTACACTCTTATTCAAAAATTTCCCCAAGTGATCCCGACGATTCTATTCAACCGATTTAGGTTTTCGATACGGCTTTGGAATCAGTGAATAAAACTCAACTTTCTTATTACCCGCTCTTTTAAAATTGTAATAAGATATTTAAAATATAAACAGCAACTTTTCTGTTTTTGAAATAAAAAATTTAGCGATGAATTAATCTCAATTCTCCTACTAGACAGAGTACATAGCAGTTTTCAGATTGCAGATCGGAGGTCCCCTTTAAGAAAAAACAAGTAGTTCCGTGAAGAACTATACAGCCTATTTTCATATATCCTGCTCATGTTAATTGCCACTAACAACATACAAAATTTCAGTTTAATTGCTGTAACAGATTCGTAGATATTGAGAACCGTCTAAATATTTCAGATGGTCGCCAGGTTGGATTTTTATTTTTGTACTATTACATTAAGATTATTGTGTACGTGTGGTATTCAAACTTCAATCGCATGATTAGAACACAAGAAGTAAAAACGAGATTTTAAAATTACGCACAGCAGCCATCTTGTGATTATCAAACAATTGAAATAAATTAGATGCCAATGGATCAACATTTGTATAAGCATTTAACGTGCTACGTTTCACGGCACTCGGATAGTTAATTCGCGAGAAACGTCCATTTAAATATTTATACATCGCGTCGCTGCCTTGTTGGATTTGTGCTCACCAGGTTACTGAAAGTCCTATAGGTGAAAATATGTTCATAGTCTCTATGAACATTTAAAAAAAAGTTTGGTTGCTGTAAAAGATTCATAGATATTGAGAACCGTCTAAATATTTTGGAAGCTCGCCATTTAGGATTGTTATATGTATAGGCCATAGAGTTATGTACCATCAAGGACAATTATTGCCTAGGTTCAGTATTCAAACTTTCACTTCGATCGCATGATTACGATACAAGAAATAAAAACTTAATTTTAAAATTTCACACAGCCGCCATCTTGAGGTTATGTAAACAATTGAATTAAATTAGATGGCAGTGCATTGCAATCTGCAAAATCATTTACTGTACCACATTTCACTGCGCTCAGAGAGTAAATTCACGAGAAAAGTATATTAAAATATTTCAAATTCGCTTGGTCGCCATGTTAGTTTTGTACTTTACAGGTTTATGAAATGTACATAGGTAAACTTGTATCAGTACCCTTTATCACCGTAAAAAATTGCAGGCTGATATCTGTAATTGTTTCGGAGATATAGAATGTCAGTGAAATATTTCGCACAGCCGCCATTTTGAGGTTATGTAAACAATTGAACTAAATTAGACGCCAGTGCATTACAGTGTTTATAAACATTTGCTGTACCAAGTTTCATTACGTTTGGATAGTTAAATCGCGAGAAAAGTCTATTTAAAAGTCTCAATTTCGCTTGGCCGCCATGTTGGTTTTGTAGTCACCAGGTTTTGAAAGCATCATAGGTGAACTTCTAGTAGTGCTCTTTATCACCGTACACAATTTCAGGGCGATATCGGTAACAGTTTCGGAGATATTGAATTCTAGTGAAATATTTCGCACAGCCGCCATGTTGGATTGGTGAGACGTAACGAAATTTCAAGGACACGGTCGAGGTCGCCGGGAATAGTGCTATGAACGTACCGAGTTTCATTGAAATCGCTCCAGCCGTTTAGATTTTATTAGGGGGACACACACACACACCTCACTCACACACACACACACACACACACACACGGACAAAAGGTGATCTCATAAGCCTATTTTTTCAAAATTGAAAATAGGCTAGAAAATAAATAAATTCAGCTTCGTTTGTGATGCCATCTGTTGAAATATTTTCTTACCAAAATGTCGGGACATTTAGCCACAACGAACCTGTCACTAATGACGTACCCAACCCCCAATTTACGTGGTCGAAAGACATGGAATTTCAGGATGCCATACAAGAAGAACGAGAACACTCACAAGTAATAGGCTTCCCAACAGTCTCAGTACATTCGAAGCACCCTCCAGCTAACAATACCGTTCGCTCCTAATTACTTCACGCGCAAAGCACAGACATAGTTCAGGAAACCCTATCTACTACATTGGGGGCAGAGTTTACATCCACCTCTGATGCTGCAATCAGTTTCAGTAAAAAAAAAGTCACGGACGTCAGCGGAAGTGCCCTACCTCCACAAACAGGAGCTAAACCCATGGCCACAGATAAAGCCAACATTAATGAGACCCATGCTCTTCACATGAAAACTGTCAACAAAAACACTGCGAGGGAAGAAGTTAAATCATATTACACACAAACACGAAACGCATCACGTAGTCGCCGTAAATCACTGGAAGTGCACACCAGTAAAACATCACTCCAATGATCCCCTCAAATAATTGCTCATAGTCGTTTAAATGCACTCAAACATACTGATGCCTGTCATCGTCATCCTTTTGTTCTTGCATATGAGTGTCTTGCGTTGTTTTGCCACATTAAATATCAATGACATCATAAGTTTGACGACACGTTTTCTACTTCAGGATTTCTTTCAGGACTTTTGATATTGACACGTTATTGCTTCAGGGAGTAAATGATCCAAACTTAGACTGGTTGAGTGGGTACGGATACATAGCAAATATTGTCCCATCTCTCCGAGGCACAGCTGTCGTTTACAGATCAGGGTTAATTTATTGTTTCGGATGTGGAGTTACACCCGAGTGGCAGAATAATTACTCTGCAATGTGAGGACACAAAAATTGTTAATGTCTACGCCCCTTCTGGATCACAAGGTCGTCTGGCAAGAGAACATTCATTTGAAGTTGACATCAGATACTTTCTCCAGGGCTCTATCAATACTATCATATTAGCAGGCAATTTTAACTGTGTTTTAAACACTCGAGATCAAACCGGCGCTTTCAACAACTGCCGCAGCCTCAAAAGTCTCTTAGACGGATTTAACCTCCATGATGTGTGGGAACTTAAACATGGAACATACGTCCAATTTACTTTCTATCGTGCCGTATCAGCATCTAGAATAGACAGGACATATATAGCACGAGGAATGAGAGATAGCCTGCATAGTTCCACAGTAGTGCCAGTATCTTTCAGTGACCATCACGCACTGTTCCCTCAGTCATAGAAGAAGAACGTTCATCACTGTTCCATATCTTAACAAAAAGGCGTAAAGGGCAGCGAAAGACCATTACTAAACTTCGGGACGAGCATGGCTGCACTCAGTCGAACATGGATGATATCCTTTAAATTGGAGCAAAGTATTCCACAACATTTTTCTCCGACGTCCTACAAAATAGTGAGCAAACAGATGGGAGCATACATCAAAACCCACCCAGACTGACCGCAGAGGATGGATCTATGCTGGCAAGTGGTATTACTGTACCTCGGCAGAGATTTCCACAACACTACGCCCAACTCAACGTAACCGCTCTCCTGGTCCTGATGGAATACCATATGAATTTTATCAATTAATGTGGAATATACTAGGAAAAGACCTCCTTAAAATTTACCAGGAGATTAGGGGAAACCCACAAATTATAACTGAAGAATTTACTGCTGGAATTATTATTTTAATTCCGAAGATCATAAGACCACTTGGAATGGAGGATTTCAAACCTATCACACTTCTCAATACAGATTGCAAAATCTTTACAAAAAATAATAGCATCCCGAATCAAACCGCAACTGCTACCAATTATAGGGCAGTGGCAATCCTGTGCGACTCCAGGAAATAAATGTCATCTCGAACTTGTTGGTGTTAAGCAATATTATTATTGTAAATGGGAAAACTTCACCTAATCTTCCTCCTACGACACTAGTCAGTCTCGATTTTCAAAAGGCCTTTGATAGAAAAAAAACATTCATTTCTATGGTCTGCAATGCGAACCTTCGGGTTTCCTATCGGGTTGATTAAATGCATTACAGGACTGTACAGAACAGCACAATCTAGAGTAATCATTAATGGACATCTAACATCGAATATACTCATCCGTAAATCTGTTCGTCAAGGATGCCCACTTTCTATGATCCTATTCATCATAGCACAGGAACCCTTCCTCCGGAGGAGGACGATCAATGAGAAGAAAGTGGCAGTACGAGCATATGCCGATGATGTATGTATTGTTCTCACAGACGAAAACGACGAAGACCGTATGCTGACTATCATAAACGAGCTTCAGGAAACATCTGGATCCCAAGTCAATCCAACATGTTTCAGGGATTTTTTTCTGAAATCTTCAGTGCAATGCTTTTTAACTGACCTTCGGTGGAAATACACAGGAGTTCACTGGTCACTGAGACATTGCGTTAGTCGCTGATCCTAAAGTGAAACATTCCGTGAGACTATCAGAGATATTTTATGGTGCACTGAACATCATGTGTGCTTATTGCCATAGCCTTCATTGAGTTATCAACATTAGCTCAATGGAAAAAATATGGCCTGCTTTCCAGTTCGATTCCATGAATCTACCCACAGATCAAAGTTCAAACCCTGCCTGGGGCAACGTGATATACTTTTATTTTTCCCCAGTCTTATACTTAACCAAATTGATTATTAAGGCTTGTACATCTCGTTAAACATGGTTATTTATTACTATTATCGTTAGTTTAATGGAAAATCGGATAACTATTCCCGGGAAAGGCGAGTAAACTTTCACTGAAAACTTCAGTGGAGTTTCACTGCTGGAAAGTTCAGTGGATATTCACTGTGATTTTCAGTGAAGTTCCACTGAAGTCAGAACTGTGAACTTCAGTGATTTATATGGCCTTTAAGCCACTGATATAAACCGATATCTGAATAACGTTATTAATACGCATTGCACGATGAAGGTGCTCTTTTTTACGAGCGAAGATTTTATTTAACGTCCTTTCTGGTGGGCGCTACTTTGTTGTTCCTACCATAACCGATATCCGAATATTAGTCCAAGTTACGGTATTAAGGGATATTTTTTTTGAGAGACTTATTCAAGTAACATTATTTCTGGCAACACTACATTTCGTTCCTGTGGTAACCGATTTTTATGTGTGTAGGCCTTAGAGTTATGTTCTATTACATGAAGATTAATGTGTAGGTGTATTAATCAAACTTCAATCGCATGATTAGGACACCAGATTTTAAAATTTCGCACAGCCACCATCTTGTGGTTCTGAAAACAATTGAAATAAATTAGATGCCAGTGGATTAAAATTTGTATAAGCATATACCTTACCAAGTTTCACTGTGCTCGGATGATTAAATCGCGAGAAACGTCCATTTAAATATTCAAATTTCGCGTCACCGCCAGGATGGATTTGTGCTCCCCAGGTTATTGAAAGTTCCAAAGGTGAACTTATGTTTATAGACTCTATCAACATGCAAAAATTTCAGTTTGACTGCTGTCATAGATTTTGTGAACCGTCTAAATATTTCGGACACTCGCCATGTTGGATTGTATTATACGTAGGCCATAGAGTTATGTATTATTAGATGACTATTATTGCGTAGGTTCATTATTCAAACGTTGACTTCTATCGCATAATTGGGACACAAGAAATAAAAAAAAAAAATTTAAAATTTTTCACAGCCGCCATCTTGAGTTTATGTACACAATTTAACAAAATTAGATGTCAGTGCATTACAATGTATATAAACAATTGCTGTACCAAGTTTCACTGCGTTCAGGTGGTTAAATCGCCATAAAAGTCTATTTAAATGTTCAAATTCGCTTGGCCGCCATGTTCGTTTTGTAGTGAATAGGTTTTTGAAAGTCACTTAAGTGAACTTCTAGCAGTGCCTTTTATCACCGTGCAACATTTCAGGGTGATATCGGTAACAGTTTCAGAGATATAGAATGCCAGTCAGATATTTCGCACAGCCACAATGTTGGATTGGTGAAACATAATAAACTTTGAAAGGCACGATCGGGGTCGGCTAAAATAGTACTATGACCTTACCGAATTTCATTGAAATCGCTCCAGACGCTTAGATTTTATTAGGTGCGGGAGGGGGGGTTGACACCAAGGCCCTTGTAGGTAGTGCCTGTTGTATATTCTATCCTGTCGCACCCTTGTACTTTCGCTTCCAACACGATGAAGACACGAAAACATGGATCGCGTAACATTTCTGAAATGTTACAGATGCATCTTAGATCTATGTCGGTGATTCCTAAAGTTTGCAGTGAATCTCCTTCTTAATTATGTTGTTTGAACGTGAGCTAGGTTATCAGACACTCCACAGTGTGTGCAGCATACGGTCTCACACATGAGCAACCTTTGCCTCCACCTATTTGTGCTTGGATACTCCCTTTCATGTGTTCTTCTGGATAAGTTGTTTTCCATAAAATATGGTGATTAGACAATTTCGCAATCAACCAGCAAGTTCATTTTGTTTTTTCCATACATCCGCTTAATCCTTAAGTCTCAAGTATTCCTTTGGTTCCTAACTAGTAAATCACCGTCTCCATCGTTACCACCATTTTCATCATCATCACCGTAATGGCAACCTCATTCGTTGTACAAACACAAATTACGCACCACGTCACCATGCCTTCAAGCAATTCTTGCACTCTCTGTATATATGTGGCACGGTCTCCCTACATGATGATTACTATACTTTGGATGTTCATTCACTGAAAATTGCGAAATCAACTTCGAGGTCTTCCTATGCCCAGAACATAGAATGCAATGAAAAGCATATGGTCTTAAATACGATGTGTGGATTACATATAAATATGCAATTGGATTAACTCACGATGGCTACTTGTAGCATTGGCCTTTGAGAATATTTTACGGAAGCTATTCTAACAACTCTACGAGGTGATTTTCTCTCAGAGTAGCCATATGAATGTTCGAATTGCATAATAAGAATGTAGAAAAAAGGAAACACGTTCCCACTGACCTGGTGCTAGTCCTCGAAATGAACACCCCCTTGATGACTTACGTATCATCGACACAATTTCAGTACCTCAAACCGAAATTAAATTTCTTGGCAGGGCAGGGAATCAAACCCGGACCACCGGGGCGACAGCCAAGAATGTTAGCCGCTACACCACAAGATGATATCTTTCATTTTCAGCGCAATATATTGCCCGATGCCATGTAATTTCTGCACGAACTATAATAGTGTACATTCTTCGTACTTTTGGCATTACATAGCCCCTGGTAAGTTAAAGAGATGGTTCGCATACCATAACCCAAGAGCCGAATAGTTCCAATAACCATCAAACAACCGAAAGAAATACCGACAAGCTGGTAGAAAGACAGACAACATATTTTGTAATTTTCAGAGCAAAATAGTTTTACAATGAATAGCACTCTTGGTCTCCATACTGTAGAAATAATGAAAATTGTCCTAAAACTCCAAAAGTTTAAAGGATTTCATGTCAAGTTGCTTATTTTGCCGTATATCTTATGTGTAGGTAAATTCGATGAGTTATTGTTTCAGGCGATGTTGAAAATACGAATAAAAGACATAAATTACCTCAGATGCGACGGACTATTGTTCGGTTTAAAAACCTGATAAATTTACTAACGCACGTTTCTCGAATTCACATATCCCTGAACAGCATCAATCTAATTCAGGTCCATCCAGACAGCGCTCCGGCCGCACTCTAAGCCAGTGCTCCGAGCGCTTTGTTTGAAGGCAGTTTCAAAAGTGGTGGGAGGAGCTTGGCTGGCTGAGCACGCAGAAGTGTGCAGCCGAACCATCAGTCGCTAGTCTAGTCCAGTGCGCTTTGTTGACAGCGTGTAAGTAAATCAGTTTCGCAGTGGTCATGACTGAACAGCATACAAAAAAAAGGAGTGGTGCAACAGCAGTCTTTAAAGCAGAATGGGAAATTTCATTTTTCTGTACAGCTTATAAAGGGCATGCCAAATGTTTAGTGTGCATCAGAGATGTAATGTGTTAAAAAGAACACAATTTGTTGTTGAATTTTCCTCTCTAATATGTTCACATTTCAGTTTGGAATAAATCACAATACTCTTTACTTAACACTTGTGTTCGTTTCCTGCACATTCCATACATCGGCGTACCATTCGATTTGTGTATGCGGTATATCTGTTATGCCAAAACAGACCTATTAATATGTCAACAATTCCACAAGAGCCGTCGGCCGCACGACTGTACGTACGTTTCTAGTCAGCGTGGTCCGAACATCGCCCGTCTCCTCGCTGCCAGAGTGTAGTGGTGGTAGGGGAAGGATTTATTTAATTATTTATTTATTTGTTTATTTATCGTATGGCTTTTAGTGCCGGGAGTGTCCGAGGACATGTTCGGCTCGCCTGAGTCTGTAGCTGCTTCCAGCGGACACCCTAAAGGGTGAGCTACAAGTTCCGTTCAATTTCAAGTAGTTCCAACTTTCGCCACCAGATATCAATGATACCTAGTGGTGAACGTTGGAACTTTGATAGAGCGTTCTGACGAAATCTAACCTAACAAATTTTGCTTTACACAAGTTTAGTCTGTGAAAGGATCTTTTACATGCCATAAATCTATGACATGGGACCGCCGGCTTTACTTCCCCTCCGAAGGAAGGCATACTGAAGGATTTTTAACGCTCTTAAAAAATCCGACGACTTCGGCCGGGTTTGAACCCGCTATATTGGGCACAGCAGTTCAGCATGCTACCGACTACGCCACCGAAGGGGAAGGAGCGCTAGTCTGACTACCCAGTGCTCCCCGAGCGCGACCGCGCTCCCGGAGCGCTATGATGACTGGATGGCCCTGATCTAATCAGTTGGTGAATTCAGAATCTTGTTATTGAAATAGACTATAGCTTTATAGTCCTAATGTAGTTTTTTGTTCTACCCGTAATTATTTCGGTTGCTATGAGGTAGGGGTTGTGGTGAGACAGTTTCCTTGTGGGAATGATATTACGGATAGATGCCCTTCATGACGTCAATCTCATGAGGGGATTTCATGACAAATGAAATTAATGAGGTAAGGCATGAAATGGCTGTGTGTGGTGTTTCGAGTTCGGTGTAGACTGACCATGCACGTTAGCGTGTGTAGCTACCTCGGCTGGTTTGTGACATTATGTCAACAAATTAAAAAAACATATTTTAACTCTCCAGATTCCATACCGGCCCCTGTTACTGTCTCATGCATGATTACCAATATGCTTGATTACTTTTTTAGGATTATTATATCTCGCTGCACCTGCTGTATCACCAAAAAGCAGGGGCAAATGACCTCGTAGTTCTTCCCCTTAAAACAACAATAACTATGCCAAAAGGTATGCAACTTCCTGTATCCTTGTTGCAGATCTGGTTCATGTATGTGAAAATATCATGTTTTATACGTCTTCGGTATGTTTCTTTAATGTGTGACTTTCCCACTATGATATTTTTGTGCTCCCCATGCCCAAAGGCGTTATGAGCACGGCAGACCACACGCATATGACAAAATGTTGGGTCTAGTGCGCCTCGAGTCCAGGCTCTGCGCTCAGTACCAAACGTATTGCAGCACCCCGTCAAATGGGCAGTGTTTGTGCACTACAGTGCTAGTGTGATGTTGTGCTGCACTGCTCAGAAATGGGTAGGATAGGGCTGCGCTTCACCGGCACGAGTACTAAATTTCTCGCTAGCACTGCTTCACCTTGCTCATTGCACGACCCTGGTGCACACACACGGACGCACAAACACACGGACAAAAGGTGATCTCATAAGCCTATGTTTAGCCTAATTTCGATTTTTGCAAAAAATGAAACTAGACTTATGAGATCTACACAGGGCCGAAAATTGTGTGTCTGTCTGTTTGTGTGTCTGTGTGTGTGAGAGTGTGTGTGGGTGTGTGTACTCGGAATGTCTGTCCCCCCTATCAATTCGAACACGGTGAAACCGAATTGAACGAAATTTGGTACAGAGGTAGAAATAGCAAAGGGAACCTCAGTGTCATGTTTTATATCGCCGCCATCTTGACGGAAACGTAATGGCGGCCACCCAAATGTTCAAAGCTTAAATCAAATTACGACTAACCTAATCATCCGATCTCTACCAAATTTTGCAACAACATATACGGATATGGCGACCGTCTTTTGACTAAACTACTAGGTCATCGGCCCAATAGTTTGCAAATGGCGGCCATGTATGTGTGCAAATCGATTCCCCCAATCAATTCGAACACGGTAAAATAGTTTCGGAGATATGGAATGCCAGTGAAATATTTCGCACAGTCGCCATGTTGGATTGGTGAGCTGTAACAAAATTTGAAGATCACTGTCGGGGTCGGACAAAATATTACTATGACCTTACCGAGTTTCATTGAAATCTCTCCAGCCGTTTATATTTTATTCGGGGGGACACACACATACGCACACACACGGACTAAATGTGATGTCATAAGCATATTTTTTCATAAATGAAAATAATAAAGAAAGCTTTTCATTCGGTCAACACGGAATTCGTGTTGACCGACTTAATAGCTTTTTTCATTAGAAATAACCATCACTGAAAAATGGCTTCTATCACTACTAAATGAAAATAGGCTAACAAGTAAACGAAAAGCAAGAACTGGCGGATTCATTTAGGAAAGAAATACCCTTATTGGTCACAAAGGAGTGAAAGTTTGGTGTGTAGGTTACACTCTGCCTTATATGGCAACACTGCGAGATGGTGAGTTCGATTCCAATCTTAGTCATCTTAGAGTGTTTTTCCGTGGTTTCCCACTTCTACTCCAGGAAAGTGCGTGGATAGTTCCTAAGTCAAGGCCATGTCAACTCCAAAAGTAACAAAGTTTATCAGACAAATTCCATAAACACCTCAACTACATGGGACTGATGAACAATAGGCTATGTTCCAAACCCCTATATGAAGCAACAAGAAATATTTCGAATCAATGGGATCCATCGTATTGATTTTAGGAAACATGTTTCTAACGTAGGTTACAGTATGACCACGATCGAAACGAGCAAAGTACCTTGCCCTGTCTGATGGGGCACGCGCTCAGACTGAAATCTCTATGTTGAATAACATTGATATTTCAAGAAGTAATTATCCTATGTTTGAATAAATAATTGGCCTGGAATTACGAGTACATATGGCCCAGCATCGTCAGAGTTCACGGTCACCTTCAATGCTTGTCCGGGTAGCGGGCAAATAGACACTTCCATAACGTTATTGACGAGAATCTTTTCTGAAATAACGAAAACAATTTCTCCGCTTATAATAACGTTACTGATAGCGCATAGCTGTTAAAAATCACCTGTATACCGTTACTAGACTTATAACGTTGTTGGTGGGTTCTCATTTCGAAATAACGGAATTAATTTTTCTGCCCTGAATAACGTTATTGATAGCGTATAGCTGGTACAATTCGCTCGTAAACCGTTACTAGACTTGTAACGTTATTGGTGGGTTTGCATTTCTAAATAACGGAATTATTTTTCAGCCATGAATAACGTTATTGATAGCGCAAAGCTCGTAAATATCGCTCGTATACGGTTACAAAGCTTATAACGTTATTGGTGGGTTTACATTTCTAAATAACAGAATTAATTTTTCTGCCCTGAATAACGTTATTGATAGCGAATAACTGGTTAAAATATCTCGTATACCGTTACTAGGCTTATAACGTTATTAGTAGGTTTGCATTTTGAAATAACTGAATCGATCACTCTGCCTGAATAACGTTATTGATGGCGCGCAGCGAGTCAAAATCGCTGTCATACCGTTACTAGACTTATAACGTTATTAACGGGAGCGCATTTTAAAATAACGGAATCTTTACCTCTGCTGGTTATAACGTTAATAGCACAAACCAGGGAAAATTATAACCCCTTATTTCGTTGCCGCACTAAAATCGTTATTCATATACCATTTGTTTTGGGTACGGAAGCAGTAACGTAACAAAAATTAATTCGTTATTTTTGACTATTCTGTTACGTTATGAAGCCTTGGAAAATTGTCACGCGAGAACTAGCGCCATGGGTAAATCTGACCCGACCGTAAGTAACATAGAAATAACTTGAGTATTGAAAAATCTATAGACATGTTTTTTCGCAGGGTGAAGTTCAAGGCTAGGAAGAAAGGCACAGTAAGCGACAGGAAATAAGGGCTGACCAACACGAAAATATAGAGCTTTATTTAAGCCCCGGGTCAAAAATTCCCATGCGCCAGTCCTCGCGGTTAAATTTCTTGTCACAGCGAAAAATGCTAGGCGCTACTCAACGAGGCAGACGTCACGTAATATCTTAAGGTAAGACCGAATGCCCTATCTCGCCAATGTTAATTTTGTATAATTTATGTTCCTTTTTCTCAGACCCCTCAGGGGCTCACATCTAGTGGGACGTGGGTTGGCGACCACGGGACCCCAGCTGAGTCCGGCATTGCTTCCACTTACCTGTGCTGGGCTCCTCTCCGTCTTCTTTCCTGTCGACCTCACTTGGTCAACTCTTGTTCTCTTCCCACCCCGACGGTATTAGGGTATCCGAGGCCTAGGGAGTCTCTTCCTTTCCCGCCTTAATTGGCCCTTGTCTCATCTTTCCTGACACCCTCCTTCTGTGAGGGGTCAGCCTTCTTTTTCTTTTCCTTTTACCTCCTGCCTTGTGCTCAAGGCCCTTAAGGAGGCAGGGTGTATGTAACCCCACCACTTCTGGTGCACCCTAGATAATGCTACACCCTCAGGGGCTCACGGCTGGTGAGTTCGGGAGTTGGCGACCCCGAGGGATTCCTGAGCTGGGTCCGTTTTCCCCTTTTGTCCCTTACCTTCGGGGAGGACCCTCTCCTCTTTCACTTTCCTATCTGCCTTTCATGGCTCTCCTTCCTTCCAAGTCCATCAATCCGCATTCTTCGAGGGTTGAGGGCATTTCTTTTCCTCCTGTCCTTTATTTGCCTTCTTCTCCTTTAGTTTTTCCATTTCTTCTTCTAGTATGTAGGTTCGTAGTTAGTTTTAGTTTTAAGTTTGCATTTCATTTTCATCTTCACGATCACCCAAACCATCAGGGGCCGATAGCCTAGATGTTAGGCCCCTTAAAACAACAATTATCATCATCAACATTTTTCTCAGAAACTGATAAAGATAAATGCATGAAATGTTTACAGTATATTCCTCAACTCTTACTTAGTGCTGGGATCTACATAAAATTGGAACTTTGATTCAATAAATGTGGGAGAAGTATTTTTTAAGATATAATCCAATAAAAAAAATCATGAACAATGAGGCATAACTCTCAAGGTATTAGCCACAATGACCTGATTGTAGATACCCAGCTGTATTGCATACACATTAAGTACCTGTCAAAATTTCATGGTTATACATTGTATAGTTTTGAAGAAAAAGGAACATTTATCGAGATTTTTTAAGTTTCAAGAAAATCAACTGCAAAGTTGAAGAGTGAAAAAAGTATCTAAATCTTACCCTATACGTTTTCATAGACCAATTAGAAGCATCCAGCAACATAATCTGACTACTCACTGGCTAATCTGTCCCTTTTTTCCTTCTTTCTTGCTTCTTTTGTTGTCAGATTTGCCGCAAATTGTGCTTTTTGCACCCTTAACCTGTAGAGCACTTTCAATCCAGATGCTGTATGCTTTACTATTTCTACTCCCAGTTCATCAAGAACCTTAAGTCTGCCTGAATTCCCATGATTGGAGGTATTTACAACATTAAGTGTTTTTACGTTTTCATTTCTTCCAACAATCTCCAATCATTGGAAATTTAAATACTAGCTTCGGAGCTAGCCTATCACCCCAGCTTCGGTCAGCATCAAACACTCAAGTCATGTCGCGCAACAATATTGCCCACTTCCGGAACTTTAAAATGAACCAAACCACAGCCTTCTAGGAAAGAAGTTCCTGATATATCAATTATACCAATCGGTGCAACATGAAACGAACATCCATGCAGTGTAGATGTCAATTTAAACAGGAAGTTCCGTGATGAACTAAAGAGCCTACTTTTCTTAAAATGTAAGATTCATGCCAATGATTAATCTATATGGATCTATCTAGAATAATGACGAAATTAAGTTGGTAATATCGAAATTTCTAATTAGTTCGAAATACTGTATACCTGGCATAATGTAGCCTAATAGAAAACTACAGTTGGCAGCCCTGGTGACTGAATACATTCTTAGTTCCATCTCTTAAGGTACAGAATACAAAATTTGGTTGAAGTCCAATGGATAGCATGGACGTTACATGCAGTTAAACATTGGATCTAACAGCGCGGGTAAAATAATGTTGGTAACAATGACATACATGTATTGTTCAGAAATAATCTGAAATAATATGATCTATTGTTGTGTCAATTTTGACTGAAATCCATTAGTTAGTATAGAAGTTACATGCATTTTAAAATTGGACCTATCAGCAGGTTTAGAATCATGTTGGCAGCTCTGACGTATATAAGTTACTCCAAAGTAATATAGAATGTCAGGTACTATACGTGTGCATAGTTTAAAGCTGTCGGTTTGCATACTTTCTGATATATTGGTATTTGGATAAAATAAATTGAGAGCATTTATTACTAGTTGGCAGCCCTGGTGGATCTTAAGAATACGCTCAATCATATCTGTTTATGTACACATAGCACATACGAAATTTGGTTGAAATCCAATTGATAGTGTAGAAGTTATATGCATTTAAAATTTGGACCTATCAGCAGGCTTATAATCGTTTTGGCAACACTGCGATGTATAGCCTCCTGATAATTAAACTGCAATATTTTTATCTATACGTGTGCCAATTTTGAAATAGCTCCCATTCATATCTTCCAAGATATCCAACAAGGAGCTCAAATTTCAATTGTGATTTTTCAGCAGTTGGTAGCACTGACGTTATTTTCAAATATGGCCGTGAGATATTCAGGTATAGATCTTTACTCCTACCAAATTTTGTTTCGATTGCTGCAGCCGTTTAGGAGTTAATAGGGGGGGGGACACACACAGCCAGGCAGACAGACAGACAGACAGACACACATATGCCCGATCTCATAAGTCTACTTTTTCCTCATTTTTGCAAAATGTGAAAAGTAGGCTAAAAATAATTAAAAATACTTCTAGGACGAATTTCTATATAAATGATACACCAAAATGTTCGTTAAAGTCCAAATTGTAACATAAGTCAGTAAACGAAAGAAGCCTTTTTTTTTTCTTTTCAGATATTGGCGTTCAGTCTCACCAAACCAACTCACTCTCCTCACGCGACACATGTGATGCTTTTTGCTAATTATATGTGCTGCTACCTGTGGAGCACTATGAACTTTGCTATTATCAGGTTATTACTCATCATCCCACAGTGGATATTACCAACACGGCAGGCGCAGTTGAGGTATTTCCAGCCTCACTCATTACTAATTGGTCTATTGATGCCTGAGGCAGCCCACCAGTCAATAACTTATTGCAGGTGGATATACAGCCTATTGTTGGGAATAATGCCCATCACTATGGACCTGTTTAATACGCACCTACTGTGGGTTGTGCCCGATAATACCCGGGGCGTGGCTCGCTTCAGACAGCTTTACTCTAGCTTGATGAATTGCTTCACAAAATGACCTCTACGCATTGGATTCTCACCACAGGGTAGGATGAGCCTTCTCTTGCAGTTAAATTAGTTTATGTATTTTATATCATATGGCAAAACAAAGATATATTACACTAATACACTAGAGGATACGGCAGACGTTGTCCTGCCCGATTATATAGAGCGGGTGCAGCAAACATATTTGAATTTTCGATGAACTGTGTACTAAGAGAGAGAGAGAAAGAGAGAGGGGGGGGGGGGGGTACTCCCGAGGTCAACCGTCGGCTTGAGCATTAGGCTACTCGAGTGCAGAGCACTGATGACATGAGGGGCTTACAAAAAAAACAAGTAGTTCCGTGAAGAACTATACAGCCTATTTTCATATATCCTACTTATGTTAATTGCCTCTATCTACATACAAAATTTCAGTTTGATTGCTTTAATCGATTCATAGGTATTGATAACCGACTAAATATTTCGGATAGTCGCCATGTTGGATTTTATGTATGTAGGTCCTAGAGTTATTTAGTTATGTACTGTTACATGAAGATTATTGTGTACGTGTAGCATTCAAACTTCAATCACATAATTAAGACACAAGAAGTAACAACGAGATTTTAAAATTTCGCACAGCTGCCATCTTGTGGTTATGGAAACAATTGAAATAAATTAGATGCCAGTGGATTAACATACATATAAGGATGTACTGTACCAAGTTTCACTGCACTCGGATGGTTAAATTGCGAGAAACGTCCATGTGAATATTTATACTTCGCGTTGCCGCCATGTTGGATTGTTAAATGTATAGGCCATAGAGTCATGTACCATTAAAGGAAAATTATTGTGTAGGTTCATTATTCAAACTTTCACATCGATCGCATGATTACGACACAAGAAATAAAAACTTAATTTTAAAATTCGCAAAACCGCCATCTTTAAGTTATGTAAACAATTGAACTAAATTAGATACCAGTGTATTACAATGTATATAAACATTTCCTGTACCAGATTTCATTGCGTTTGGAACATTAAATCGCGAGAAAGGTCTATTTAAAAAATTCAAGTTCGCTTGGCCGCCATGTTCGTTTCGTAGTTAAGCGGTTTTTGAAAGTCTTATAGATGAACTTCCAGTAGTGCCCTTTATCTCCGTACAAAATTTCAGGGTGATACCGCTAATAGTTTCAGAGATATAGAATGCCGGTGAATATTTCTTACATCCGCCATCTTGTGGTTATGTAAACAATTCAACCAAGTTAGATGTCGGTGCATTACAATGTGTATAAACATATACTGTACCAAGTTTTATTGCGTTTGGTTGGTTAAATCGCGAGAAACGTCTATTTAAAAGTCGCAAATTCGCGTGGCAGCCATGTTGTTTTTTTAGTTACCAGTTGTTCAAAAGTCACATAGATGAACTTTTAGTAGGTCACTTTATCACCGTAAAAAATTCCAGGGTGATATCGGGATTAGTTTCGGAGATATTGAATGCTGGTGAAATAATTCGCACAGTCGCCATGTTGGATTGGTGAGATGTAACAAAATTTGAAGGTTACGGTCCGGGTCGTCTGGAATATTGCTATGAACTTACCGAATTTCATTGAAATCGCTCCAGCCGTTTGGAAATTATTAGGGGGGACACACTCACACACACACTCCTCACACACACACGCACACACATACGGACAAAAGGTGATCTCATAAGCCTATTTTTTCAAAATTGAAAATAGGCTAAAAATTAAGATAACCCCACAGCTAGCCTGAGATGTTACGAAAGAGCGAATAAAATATACTAGATATACCTACGTAAAAGTATAACCTTCTTCTTTAAAGAAGAAAGTAGTTCCGTGACGAACGAAAGAGCCTACTTTTCTTAAAATTTAAGATTCATGCCAATGATTTCGTATAATATAATGACGAATTTAATTTGAAATACTGACATTTCTAATTGGTTGGAAATATACCTGATATATTGTAGCCTAATATAGCACTAAAGTTGGCAGTCCTGGTGACTCTGAATATATTCTTAGTTCCATCTCTTAATGTACAAAATGCACATCCAAATTTGGTTGAAATTCAAAGGATCGTATGGACATTATAGAGTTAGACATTGGCTCTATCAGCGCGCGTCATGTTGGCAACAATGGCATGTATGTGTTGCTTAGAATTAATCTGAAATAGTATGACCTAATATTGTGCAAATTTTCGATGAAATCCATTTGTTAGTAAGTTATAGGAGTTACATATATTTAAAAATGGTACCTTTTAGCAGGCTTAGATTCATGGTAGCAGCACAACGTATATCAGATGCCCCAAATTAATCCAGAATATCAGGTACTATACGTGTGCAAAGTTTAGAGCTGTTGGCTGGCATACTTTCTGGTATATTGATATAAGGATAAAACAATAGAATGAGCATTTATTAACAGTTGGCAGCCCTTGTGTCTCTTAAGAATATGCATAATCATATCAATAATTATGGTATACAAAGCACAATAAAAATTCTTTTAAATTCATTTGTTAGTATAGATGTTGCATGCATTTAAACATTGGACCTATCAGCAGCCTTATAATCATTTTGGCACTACTGACATATATTATTTTTTCCAAATTAATCTAGAATGTCCGGTACTATACGTGTGCAAAGTTAAAGCTGGTGGTTTGCATACTTTCTGATATATTGGTATTAGTATAGAAAATAGACAGAACATTAATGAACAGTTGGCATCCCTGGTGGCTCTTAAGAATACGCTCAGTCATATCTGTTATGGTAAACATAGAATATACAACATTTCGTTGAAATCCAATTGATGGTATATAAATAAAACCTGGCACTATACAGCCCATGACGGGCTAAGGCCGATCAAGTGACCGCTGCCCAGCCATTCGGCCTGCAGATATTGGGGTGACGAGTGATCAGCGCGTCGGGTCCCCTCGGCCGTTAATCTTGGTTTTCGTGATCGGGGCGCTGTCTCACTGTAAGACAGCTACTCAATTGTCCTCACGAGGCTGAGTGCACTCCGTTCCAACCCTCACGTCAGTTATTTTAAATCCCTGATGGAGCCGGGGATCGAACCCGGGTAGGAGGCAGGCGCGCTACCCCAACACCACTTGGCCGGCATTGATAGTATATAAGTTAAATGTGTTTTAAAATTGGAACTATCAGCAGGCTTAGAACCACGTTGGCAACACTGTCATGTATGGACTCATCCGAATTAATCTGGATTGTTATTATTAGGGCTCGGATCGATATGCTCGATAAAATCTCCAGATATGCTCGAAAACCATGTGTTTTATGCTCGATAGATATGCTCGAAAAAACCAACATATGGTCGAAAAAAACCATTATATGCTCGATAGATATGCTCGAAAAAACATTATATGCGGTTAAATATGCAGAATATGCTAGAAAATCACCGTTAAAAACAATAGAAAGGAAAGTGAAACAAAAAACCAATAACATACCTTTATATACGAGCTTTATTTTCTAATTGAATGTATAATACTGAACCCGCTGAGCTATGGTTCATGTGATATTTTTTTATGACAGAGCATTTATGAGGGGATGTTGTACTTTTGAACACACCCAGGAAGCCACGTGAAGCTGAGAGATCACGCGATACTTTGAAGTAGCGGTGAATCGCACTTTTGACTTTGGTGTAAACTGCTAATTATTATCTGAGGTCTTATTAATTATTTTTATCTTTCCTACGAGACTCAGAATATTCCATTTCGTCATGCTGCATTATTAAAACATTTTGGAGAATGTTTATTTTTACTTTAGGTAAGGTAATACCCTTGCAGATACGCAAAAAGGAACGTAAGTAGTCGCTCAACGTTTTCGTTTTGACGACCTACTTTCTAGAGACACCCAGTACCGGGGCACTGCGTCTTGAGAATCCGCCTTGTGTAGGCGTGGAATTACATTTGTCCTACGAGACGTAGAAGAATATCCGCTGTTTAGCGTTAAAAGTGATTATAAGGTGCCATCGAGCAAGCAAATACTAATATTCACTGTCGATGAAGTCCAGCGAATTAAATAAGAAGCTTGGGAAATAATTATTGGCAAGTATAGTGTATTGCACAACATTGCTGTGACATCACATATTACCCACGCGTATGTGGAGGGCAGATGCCTAGTGGAAATATACAGGTAATAGTGTTACAATTATCCTGAATAAGTGTGATTATAATAGTATGAGATATTTAAATTGCCAAAGTGGAAATTTCATCTTTGAAACGTCGTATAATTCACGGATGCTGCGTGATACAAAAGTAGCGTCACTAGCACGTGCAGCATTATAAAATAGTGTTAGCTCACATGCTAATCCACATCTGCAAGATTAAGGCTGTGTCGTATTTTATAATTGAAGCCTATAATAGTCACGACGGACATTATAATTTTGGAAGTGAGAGGATGAATAATCACGCAACTTATTTCGCTACCCACGTGATTGGACTTTTATTCACCATGGTTGAAGCAGTCACCATGGGCTAATACCATCCCGGTATGGGGGGGTGACGTTTCTACAGGAACCAGCATGATGGTGGAACTTCCAGAACGATGAACGAGAGGGAAGGAGCCAAAATGCCATTTCCAGGCATATCCACGAAGATGTCGACAGGGACAAATCGAACCCTGGTCTTTGGGGGAGTCCAGATGGGAATCCTGATGAGGAGGATACCGATCCAGAGAGCCAGAGAGGTTTATGTACAACCCTTGTTGTGGAATAGAGAGCTGAGTGAGAGCTCCTCCATTTCGTGAGTTTTTGTCACACCCCTTCTTTGTTCTAGTTTCTGGTGGTATAGTAGTTTTAATGTAGTTTGTGAATCAACCACACTCAGTGTCAGCCATTTTTCTAGGTAGGGATGTAACTAGATTAGTTAGATGTCATTTATTTCAGTTTAGAGTGAGACACCCTTGGGGTCAGACATTTTGGTCAGCCCTGGTGCAGCTTGGTGAACGTCGTGGAACGTCAATGCCTACCTTTTTGCTGAACCTGATCGTCGTCATTTTGAGGCTATTTTGTTCAACCCTACTTGGGGTAATTTTCAAGTCTTTGCTGACTGTAGTTATGGCAATCAGATGCCTTGGTTATTAATTGACTGCATTCTTCACAGCCATCCTTTGTTACACCCCTGACTGTCGTTAGAACGGTCGTATCATTTAGGTAGTCGACAGTAACTACCAGTTTGTAAATGCATTATATTTCATTTTGAATAAGCTCAGAAGCTATTCTTGGTCATGTTTGAACCTAACAACTAGAAGGAATGTTTCGTTGCCTAGCATCGAACGCGGTTCCCAACATATCATTAAGCAGATCTAGTGTGTGAATCTGTGCCACATTTATCATATTTTTCTTGTGTCGTGTGAGACACGTTTTTATTTGATGTTCTAGCAACTACTGAGTTGCATTTTTAAAGCAAAGAGCTTCAGTTATTGTAAGTTTACTTTCATTTAGACGTCTTTGGTAGAAAGACGGAAGTGTATTACTATACTCAGATTTATAGCGTGCGTTTGATACACGGACTCTGTAGAGATCCGTAACTTATGGTAAAGTTTTTTATGAACCGGCCAAGTGCAGGTTTTGTATTGATTAAATCGCCGGCCTTGAATAAACTGGTTATGTAACCCAGTGACCTAGAGCACGCCTGCTTCATTGTGAGACAAAACTACTATAGACGAGGACAGAGTACAATTTGTATTCGCTTTTCCTTTCATTGCTATTTTGCTTATGGAAATCAGTTTCCACTCTTGTATTTGATCACTTGTTTTATGGATCGGTTTTTGTTAGTTTAACGCTCTGTTGCGTGTATTGTCGTATGACAGGTACAGTTATGTAAGGTTTTCTATAGGATGGTGAAGTCTACCCTGTTATAGCAGGATGTTATTGTATGCTTTGTCCGGGGATGATCCCGTTGACCAGATGTTACTGGAAGGTAACTGTTGTACAGGCCTATCCCAGAGTTATTGAACGCGAGCTTAGCGCCGCTGGTAACCCGTGTTATTGTGTGTCCGAGTTGTTATACTCGTTGATTATATTCCGACTGTTGAGTCGAGGCTTTTTGGTGGAGAATGATCTCAGTTGGAGACACTCCGTGCCCAGGCTATTGTCAATGTTATTCGCCATAAACCTACGATAAACCTATAAACCGACATTCTAATAATAAAATGCATAATTGTTGTAAAACAAGCCTAACTAACGATTCTTTCTATCTAACTTTGTTCTTTGCATCCTGGAACTGTTGACATAGCCGTGCAGTTGAAGATAATTTCCTTGTGAGGAAATGACTAGGACAGTTGACATTTTTGTAGCGACCTGAAGCATGTGCGAACCTAGAGTTCGTAGCTTGTGGAGCTCAGGCCATGCGATGTCAGACGTGGTCTCAACTGCGCATTCGTCACCGTAACTATACACATTAGATGACTATGGTTTACAAAGAGTAAACCAAGGTGTAGGCAGGAATTTTTAATAAAACTACTGTGTCTATTTCGTTATTAATTTATGATGTCAAGTGTATTAAACCCTACATGTTACTTTATTGTGTGCTGTTAGCACATAGTTATTAAGCATAATTAAATTGTTTGTTTTTCATGGCTGTACACTTAGCTTTTGGATGTAATTGTTTTCTTTTACGGACGTCATCGCCGTAAATTTTGTTAATTGATAGGACTTAGCTAGTTGAATTAATGTTAAATTTAAATGTCGAAATGGTACCATCCTAACCTATATTTGTTTTGCTACCCTGTTAAATGTAAATTCAGATATTAGCTTGATCTTGTAACTTGAACTAGGGACTTGCGTCGTGCCATATTCCTAGCGTTGCTGTTGTTCCTTTATCATTGTGAGTTAGATCTTTCGCGAGGGTTTTCAGTAACTTCTCAGGTAGGGGACCTGTTCTTTATCTTAGTTTATTTATTAATTTGCGGACTAGCCGATTATAACCCTCCGAACTAGGCTAGGGGCTTGTGAATTTTAATAAATTTTCACGGTGTTTTACATGAGTCTGGATGTTTATTTTCTCAGTCTAGTTTTAAGGTGAACCTTTCCTTGGGCGGTCTATGACCATCGTCACCATGTACCACGATCCCTGTGGACTACGGACTCTCGTGCCGCTTTAGCCTTTTTGGAAGGTCACCTGATCCTCACGGTACTTTTATTCGATTTATGTGTCGTTAGTTGAGTCATCGTGGTTGTTGACATCAACTAAACGGTCTCAATACACTGCGATATACTCGCATTCAAGTTTTTCAAGTGTATACAGTATAAGAGAAGTTTTCTTATAAAAGTTGCAGTTTAAAAGTTAATTTACAAAATATTCAGAATTAGGCGAGTAAATGAAGTAGATCTGCATTGGTCTGTACAACAAGAATTTTTTCTGTTTTCAGTTTTGAATGATTTTATTAAATCAGTCAATAAAAGTTTCAATGACGTGATCGACCTCACTAAAGGTTAAAGACCTGCGGTTCTATTATTCGCGCCAGATAGGCTTTTCATTAATTATTTCTGTTTTGGAACCTTAAGGATGGTCAGGGCCCAAATTCGGGGGGGTATTCGAAGAAAAACAAACTATTTAGACGAAAACCACAAGAATACGCATTTATATGCTTCTATTCTGAAAACCGCGGTTTTATGCATTTATATGCTCGATAAATTTCAATTCTGTTGGTCCCAGAGAGGTGAAAATACCACCGAAAGGCTTCTTTCAATGTGTACTATTCAGGAAAAAAATATGCAAATATGCTCGAATCCGAGCCCTAGTTATTATCTATGTGTGTGCCAGTTATGGAACAGTTCCCATGTATACCTTCCGAGATATCCAACAAACAGCTCAAACTTCAATTGTGATTTTTCAGCAGTTGGTAGTACTGACATCCTTTTCAAATATGGCCATGAGATATTCAGATATAGATCTTAACTTGTACCAAATTTGGTTTCGATAACTGCAGCCGTTTAGAAGTTGATATGATGCGGGGGGGGGGATAGACTGATCGACGGACAGAGGGACATTTGCCCGGATCGATCTAATAAATCTACTTTTTCCTCATTTTTACAAAATGTGTAAAGTAGGCTAAAAACTCAAATCATTTCCATGGAAGCCTACTTCAAATATCAAGAATTTGACATTACTGCCACCTATGGTACAAAAACATAACTATAAATTATTCATGAACATTTTAAAAGAAACCACTGCCAAGAGAATTGGGAGAATTAGTGGGGAAGATGACCCTGTTTAGCGGAGAGTTAAGTTTTCACTAAGGCTAACTGTTTCCATGACGACAGTTTTCGTTTTTTTTTACTGTATCTTGTGGTTCTAAAAGTGTTATTATCCTACATGTTGGTCTCTACGTCACCTATCGGGTCCAATTGTGAATCTAAACTATACATGGACCCACTCTAATATAAATTAAAACATTCATCAAAATCGGTCCAGTCGTTTAGGAGGAGTTTAGTCACATACACACGTGTCGAAAAATTATATGTATCAAAAATGACACCACCCACACACGTAATGCCACAATTATTCAGTGATCTTGAAGTTCTTAGGGCTATAGAAGGATTCAAGGATAATAAAGCAGCAGGGCCTGATGGAATTTTCAATGAATTCCTTAAGGACTCAACCTCAGAATTAATAACAACATGGGTTGCACTTCTCAACAAGTGCCTTGAGCTAGGTGATATTACAATCTCCTGGCGACAAGCCTCAATAAAGGTACTATACAAAGGGAAAAGGCCCACGAGCAATCCAAATTCCTACCGAAGAATCGCTCTAGAATGTAATCATTTCAAGCTACTGTCGAATATCCTGAATGTAAGGGTAACAAGAGAATTAGACAGGAAAATACATGACCAGCAATTCGGATTTAGAAAAGGACGTTCCACCTGCTTCAAGACATCCATGACGCTCTGAGAAGTCCAAGAGAGAAATTCTATACTGTTTTTGTTTACTACAGCAAAGCGTTTGATAAAGTGAACAGGTAAATATTACTTAAAAATCTAAGAAACATGGAAGAGATGGAAGGACACTCCCTTGCACTCATCCACAACATATTGACACAAAATATCATAAGCATAGACGATACAGTGCACCAATCAAAGGAAGTCATTCAAACAATAGGTGCTCTTCAAGGAGACCATTTAAGCCTTCTCCTCTTTAATGTAATGACAACGGATATAACTCATATATGTAGTTCTTCAACAAAAATGTATATCTACGCAGATGACATGGTCCTTGGATCAACAGACTTGGAAAACTTACAAGATTCAATAGACAACCTCACAATATGGGCTAACAACGATGAATTCTCCATAAACATGGAAAAAAACTAATGGTTTTCAGAAAAGGGGGTCGTCTCGCAGTAGGCGATTTTATCCATCTACAGGACAATATTCTGCAAATTACTAATGCCTTCAAATATTTAGGAGTAACATTTCAGACAACAGCCAAATCCTTTCGGATACACGTGAAAGCGAGAGCGACTGCTGCTATCAGACAGCTATGAAACTATTTGAGGTTTAAGTATTACCCATCCTCACATAATGGGATATATATAATTTGGAATTATCTCAGCTACAGCGACTTTCAAACTATAGAAAGTGTGAAAGCAAGGTTCCTAAGAGCAGCACTAGGTTTTTCGAAATTTGCTCGATCTAAATTTGCATATGAGATAGCGCACGAAACTTTCCTCTTGGAAGACCTACCAACTAAACTCTTACTTTCAGCTACCCGACAAGAATCACAAGTAAAGCAAAATAGGCAACAGAAGAGGAATGATATACCGACAGAATTTTACGCAACTGACGCGATGCTCAACCGAAATTGGACTGGACCAAACGTCGCGATATGCAGCGCTGTGATGTGACTGGCGGTACATGGATATCACCATACACTTTGCAACAGGACATACTTTCACAACCCTTTACCAGAATGCGTATGCAAATTGTGTAACAAATCGTGCTCACGATACCATTTTGGTGAATGTTCCAAAAGAACGAAATCACTGTTGGAGTACAGCAGAGATCAGATCTAATTTGCAATGTATTAATAGTAATCGTGTGATTGTTACCTAAAGAAATTAAGTTTTATTTTATGGTCATTGGCTGCATTTAACTATTATTATAAAGATATATCGTACAATTATAAATACAATTATTTACAGGTCAACATTCAAAACTTAATGTCCAGACTTTTCAGCCAGTCCACTGCCTCTGTAGAGGCACTATGTAGTTCCTGAACAGATTCATTGAATCTTCCTTTTGGGCGGTCCATAACAACGTGCTGGATGGTCTGGGACACATTATCAAAGTCGCAGAATGGGTCTTCAGATCTTCCCCACTTGTGAAGCCAGAATTTACACTTGCCATGATTTGTCCTGATTCTGTTTGGAGATGTCCATTCCCTTCTCGGTAAGTTGAAGCCAGGAGGAGCTCTAAAAGGATGATGGACTAAACCCAGGCGGTCAGGATTTGAAGAGGTAAATTCTTCATGCCAGATCTCATCAGCATCAAAATGTGTTTCCAGGAGCTTCTGACCTAGCTTCCATGATGGGATTCGGGACTTGAATCTCTTCGGTTATGAGGGTTGCTGTCCTGATGTAAGAGCAGCTGAGAGTTTCTACGACTATCCTGCCATTCTCTTACAAGAGCCAGTTCTCTTCGTATGTGAGGTGGATGGATGTTTGATAAAACGGGTAGCCATTTTAGAGGCGTCGATTTGATTATGCCAGTTATTTTTCTCATGGTGTCATTCAGTTGGGTATCAACTTTTGAATTATGTGCACTGTTAATCCCCACGGGGCAGCAGTAAGGTAAATGTGCAAACAAGGGCCACTTAACGTTTAAAGATTTTATGTTTTTTACTAGATGAATCTCTTGATGAATGCAGTACAGTTGCATTTGTCTGTTTGCACAGGCTAGAGTAAAATGTGGCTTTTCACCGATGTCTCAGTCTCACTCATGGCTGTGATTATATGGAAGCTACTGAGGCATGGGTGGTGCTTAGTAATGCAATTCAGGGCACAGTCAGTGCCTGTGGATGCTGTGAAAGGTTCTAATCATAGGGTTAGTACTGCTGTACTGACTCAGTGAGAAAAGCAATGGCAAACTACCTCACTCCTCTTCTTGCCTAGTACGCCTCAATATAGCGCTGCCTTGGGTTTTTGCGGATATGTACCCACATAACCTAATGGCGGTGCTTTTTGAGGATCCAACCAGCCTTCGGGCTGACTACCTAACAAACAAAAACTAGAAGGGGAAAAGATCTGAACATTGTACTGGATTTAACTTAAAGGCTAGCAGTATTGAAAACATGGGTTGATAATTAGATTCACTGGAAAATATTTCAGTAATCTATCTATATATATAAAGCACAAAGTTTGTCTGTCTGTCTGTCTGTCTGTCTGTCTGTCTGTTATGTATACAAATCTACACCGTTTCACCGATCTGAACCAAAATTTGTATACTTACCCTTTGGAACCCTGCGGGTAACCCCGTCAACATTAAATTTCGGACAGACCACCCCATGCCCTGCATTTAGGCCCTTTTGCACAAATCTACACCGTTTCACCGATCTGAACCAAAAGTTGTATATTTAACCTTTGGAACCCTGCGCGTAACACTGTCCACTTGAAATTTCGTACAGACCACCCCATTCCCTGCATTTAGGCCCTTTGGTCCAAATCCACACCGTTTCACCGATCTCAACCAAAATTTGTATATTTACCCTTTGGAACCCTGCGAGTACCACTGACCACTTAAAATTTCGGACAGACCACCCCATTCCCTGCATTTAGGCCCTTTGGTCCAAATCTACACCGTTTCACCGATCAGAACCAAAATTCGTATTCTTACCCTTTGGTGCCCTGCGACAAACACTGTCTGCTTGAAATTGCGGACAGACCACTCCATTCCCTGCATTTAGGCCCTTTGGCCCAAATCTATACCGTTTCACCGATCTCAACCAAAATTTGTATATTTACCCTATGGAACACTGCGACTAACACTGTCTGCTTGAAATTTCGGACAGACCACGCCATTCCCTGCATTTAGGCCCTTTTTGCACAAATCTACACCGTTTCACCGATCTGAACCAAAATGTGTATACTTACCCTTTGGAACCCTGCGAGTAACACTGTCTGCTTGAAATTGCGGACAGACCACTCCATTCCCTGCATTTAGGCCCTTTGGCCCAAATCTACACCGTTCCACCGATCTCAACCAAAATTTGTATATTTACCCTTTGGAACACTGCGACTAACACTGTCTGCTTGAAATTGCGGAGAGGCTACTCCATCCCATGCATTTAGGCCCTTTGGCACAAATCTACACCGTTTCACCGATCTGAACCAAACTTTGTATACTTACCCTTTGGAACCCTGCGAGTAACACTGTCCACTTAAAATTTCGGACAGACCACCCCATTCCCTGCATTTAGGCACTTTGGCACAAATCTACACCGTTTCACCGATCAGAACCAATATTCGTAAACTTACCCTTTGGTACCCAGCGAGTAACACTGTCTGCTTGAAATTGCGGACAGACCACTCCATTCCCTGCATTTAGGCCCTTTGTCCCAAATCTACACCGTTTCACCGATCTCAACCAAAATTTGTATATTTACACTTTGGAACACTGCGACTAACACTGTCTGCTTGAAATTGCGGCGAGACCACTCCATCCCTTGCATTTAGGCTGTTTGGCACAAATCTACACCGTTTCACCGATCTGACCCCAATTGTATATACTTACCCGTAGAACCCGACAAGTAACACTGTTCACTTTAAATTTCGGACAGACCACACTAATCCCTGCTTTTTGGCCCTTTGGCAGAAAACTACACCGTTTCACCGATCTCAACCAGATTTTACATAATTACCATTTGGAACTCGACGAGTAACACTGTCCACTCGAAATTTCGGACAGACCACTCCATTCCACGCATTTAGGCCCTTTGGCACAAATCTACATCGTTCACCGATCGAAAACAAAATGTGTATACTTACCCTTTGGAACCCGATGAGTAACACTGTCCACTTTAAAATTTGGACAGGCCACTCCATTCCCTGCATTTTGGCCCTTGGCACAAAACTACACCGTTTCACCGATCTCAACCAGATTTTACATAATTACCGTTTGGAACTCGACGAGTAACACTGTCCACTCGAAATTTCGGACAGACCACTCCATATCCCGCATTAAGGCCCTTTGGTACAAATATACATCGTTCACCGATCGAAAACAAAGTGTGTATACTTACCCTTTGGAACCCGATGCGTAACACTGTCTACTTGAACTTTCTGACATACCACTCCATTCCCTGCATGTAGCTCAGGAATTCCTCGGGGTTGCCAGCTTCCTAACTCACCAGTCATGAGCCCTTGAGGGTGTACCAGAAGTGGTGGGTCTACACACACCCTGCCTCTTTGAGGGCCTTGAGCAGAAGACAGGAGATATTATGAAAAGGAAAAGAAGGCAGACCCCTCGAAGAATGAGGGTATCAGGAAAGATGAGACAAAGCCAATTAAGGCGGGAAATTGAAAGACTCCCTAGCCCTCGGATACCCTAATACAGTCTGGGTAGGAAGAGAACAAGAGTTGACCAAGGGAGGCCGACAGGAAAGAGAACTGAAATGAGCCCGGCACCAGGAAGTAGAAGCGATGCCATACTCAGCTGGGGTTCCGTGGTCGCCAACCCACGTCCCACAAGTTGTGAGACCCTGGGGGGGCGGTCAGTTGTGAGAATAGCTTGCTGATTCATCGTGAGGTGACTTGAGGGTACTTTCCAGAGCCCGCCGTGTTATCTCCTGCTGTCTATGCTGATGCCAGCACAGGGCCGTTGCGAAACAGTGAGTGATTCCCGGTCAATCTGTAAAGGACGGGGAACCCCGAACGTGTGTCATCATATTTCGTCATCATCTGCGATCATCTCAGGTTCGTGCAGCTTGGACCTATATTATTTGTCTTTGCCGAGCAGTACGCTCTTTCACTAGACGCATCCAGTACAGGCCTAAGCCAGAAAATAAGGTTGAGATTTTGGAAGACATCGAAGCTAGACACCTGAATTACCTATATCAGATTTAAAATAACACCATGTTCGTTTAGTAGTCATTTTTTCATTAACTTATTATTATCATCATAAGTGCAAATGACCTAGATGATACGCGCATCATACCAATAATCACCGCCGCATAAAGTCTTTCTCGACTGTCATTTTTAAAATATTTATTTTTGGTTGGTTGGTTCTTAAGTTTAGGGGCTGCGACAACGCGGTCATGTAGCCCCGTGTACTTTGGGTGTGTGTAGAATCTGTCTGATAACCGGTGTTAATTGTGATGACTGTATTAGTGTGTGTTATCTGTTTTTTAATTTAAGTACAAACTGCAACTTAGAATTCTTCAAATAGTTCGTACTTTTGCCGCCAAGCGCCACCGTCAACGACTACTAGGCCAAGTTCGGAACTTAGGTACTAGACGCCACTGCAGTCGGCTCTTGGCAACGGACGTAGACATCTATGAGCGTTGTTTACCTATCCAATTTAGCTTCACACAGGTGTAATTAGTGGAAGGTTCAATAACATGCCATAAATCTGACATGGGACCGCCGGCTTTACTTCCCCTCCGAAGAAAGGCATACTGACTGATTTTAACGCTCTTAAAATATCCGACGGCTTCGGCCGGTTTGAACCCGCCATCTTGGGCATAGAAGCTCAGCATGCTACCAAATACGCCACCGAAGCCGCCATATAGTTATTTTTATTACAGTACATTGTGTACATTATACGTTGAAGTGTCAATTCAATACCGGTAGTAGTTTCCCTTATCATCCTCATCATAAGAGGAAATGACCTACAGTAGATGTTACGCCCATTACACCATTAATCACCACACACAATAAGTCTTCCTCGCCTGTGAATTTTGAAATATGTATTTCTATTACGGTAGTTTGTAAGTTTGACGTGTCAATTCAATAGTAGTTTTTATTATCATCCTTATCAAAAGGGCAAATGACCTAGATATTACTCCCTCATTGTCTTTGGGGGCAAATGACTTAGATTTTAAGTCCATTATATTTCTAAGGAGACCTTAAAACATTATCATCATTCCACCGGGCGAAGCCGGGTACTACTGCTAGTAATACTATATTTAAAATGCGAGTAACGGGCCTTATTAGGAACACCCGTTCCAAATAACGCCCACTACATCTTCCAAATAAGGCCCATTTGTAAATGAAAAGAGTTGAAGAAATGCAAATTAAGCGGAAAATATCAATACAGTATATCAATCTACAAATAACATTCTTTGTAATTATAACACCACGATTATAGTATGTTAAATTTCAAAAAAACAAACATGAAAAAGGTTTCTTAAACCATCTAGAAATAGTAACAAAAAGAACTTCGGACGCCTTTTACTACTCAATTGAAGCAAGCAACGCGGAATCGTTCGCTTCAACAGTTGTAGTTTCTAGTCTAGCCGTTAAAGGCTAGTAGCAATCAGAAACACTATGAATCTTGTAGAATTTCGAATATTCTGGTAAGAAAATCACAGATGGGCCTTATTTGGCTCAAATACCTTATTCCGCAACTGGGGAGACCAAGGCAAGAGCTGATGTCCGCAGTACTGTCGCGTTTGCTCCCCAGCCTGTTCCACAGAGCTTGTGAAGTATGTTGTTCCTTGTTTTCATCTTGGCTGCAGTGTTAGAGAGATGTTGCTGGTATGAAAGCAAGTTAAATAAGTCATTTTACGGAAAGACGTGCATACAGGATAATTGAGAATTCTTATTACACACGTCTAGAGGACTGTTGTTACCTGTTGGAAGGCACATTTACAGTGCAGCCGGGCGATTCCCATGCAAATATTAGAGAGCGTCGTGTATCAACCCGCAACCTTATCCTACGCATATATTGGTATCACTTGACTTTGTCACAGAATATGCTGAAAGTTGTGTCCACCTGCATTTATGCATTCTTGATATCTTTTGATTAAATTTCCATTCACCCGGTGAAGTTCTTCCGCAGTTGTCTTCAACATTTGTGTTCCTACATTGTTTTTCAATTCGTCTATAGTGGCTTATTCGTATACACCATACTTGTTAGAGTTCCCCACAAATAGAAATCGCACACAGTAAGATCAGGGGAACGTGGACGCCATAGTCCTTGAGAAATTATCCTGTTCGTTTATATCGTTCAAGTAATTATGGGCAGTATAGGCTGTGGCAGAATTTTGTTGAAAATATCAATTTTCATTCTCATCAGGTGACAACATTTAAAAAGATGGTGAGAGTATATGTGTGTCGTACATCTCTGAATTTACCGTCTCGGAAAAATACATTAATAGTACATAATGCAATGAGCCTTATAATGGCAATAATTAAGACACGAGTATGTTTATAAAACGAGCGATGCGAGTTTTATAATTAACATACGAGTGTCTTAATTACCATTATAAGCGAGTTGCATACGACTGTTTATGTTCAACGATAATAAATTATAACTTTATTATATGTTCTAACATAAATATTCATAAATATATGTCGTGATTCTGTCGGTTGACTTCTTCTTGGGATTGTGTGGGCTCAGCATTATTTTGCTCTCTATCCAATAACGAATTCCAAAGCATTGAAACATTTTTAGCCTACTTTCGATTTTTGCAAAAAATGAAAGTACTGTAGACTTATGAGATCAACGCAGGGCGAAAAAAAATGTGTCTGTGTGTGTGTGTGTGTGTGTGTATGTGTGAGTCTGTGTGTGTGTGTGTGTGTGTGTGTGAGTGTGTGTACTGGATGTCAGCCCCCCCCCCTATCAATTCGAACACGGTGAACGCGAATTGAACGAAATTTGGTACAAAGGTAGCACTAGCAAAGGACACCTCAGTGTCAGGTTTTATATCGCCGCCAACCTGACGGAAACGTAATCGCGGCCACCCAAATGTTAAAAGCTAAAATGTAATTACGTCCAACCTAATAATCTAGTCTCTACCAAATTTTGCAACAACATATCTTTATGTGGGAAGCATATTCTGACCAAACTGCAAGATCATCAGCCCAATAGTTTGCAGATGGTGGCCAAGTATGTGTGCAAATCGATTCCCCATATCAATTCAAACACGGTGAAACCGAATTGAACGAAAATTGGTACAAAGGTAGCACTAGCAAAGGGCACCCCAGTATCATGTTTTATATCGCCGCCATCTTGACGGAAACGGAATGACGGCCACCTAAATGTTAAAAGCTTAAATCAAATTACGACCATCCTAATAATTTGATCTCTACCAGATTTTGCAACAACATGCCTTTTTGTGGAAAGCATCTTATGACTGACTACAAGGTTATCAGCCCAATAGTTTGCAAATAGCGGCCATGTATGTGTGCAAAAGCGGCTTCGGTGGCGTAGTCGGTAGCATGATGAGCTTCTATGCCCAAGATAGCGGGTTCAAACCCGGCCGAAGCCGTCGGATTTTTTAAGAGCGTTAAAAATCCCTCAGTATGCCTTCCTTCGGAGGGGAAGTAAAGCCGGCGGTCCCATGTCATAGATTTATGGCATGTTAAAGAACCTTCCACTAATTGCACCTGTGTGAAGCTAAATTGGATAGGTTATTGTAAACAACGCTCTTAGGTTTCTAAGTTCGTTGCCAAGAGCCGACTGCGGTGGCATCTAGCAGCTGAGTTGTGAACTTAGCCTAGTAGTCGTTGACGGTGGCGCTTGGCAGCAAAAGTAGGAACTATTTGAAAAATTCTAAGTTGCAGTACTTAAATTAAAATAACAGATAACACACACTAATACAGTCATCACAATTAACACCGGTTATCAGACAGATTCTACACACACCCAAAGTACACGGGGCTACATGACCGCGTTGTCGCAGCCCCTAAACTTAAGAACCAACCAACCTATGTGTGCAAATCCATTCCCCATATCAATTCAAACACGGTGAAACCGAATTGAATGAAATTTTTTACATAGGTAGCACTAGCAAAGGGCACCTCATATTCATGTTTAATATCCCTATAGCACGTTGTATTTCAACAAGCTACTACAACCAACATTCAATTATACTCCTTGAAAAGGACAAAGAGTTATAACAATAACCATGCATTTAGGAGAAAGTAGGCTATATGTTCTTTACTGAACATCTTGTTTATCCTGAACTAGCACCAACAGATAGCGCACAGGTAGTGTGGGATCATCTTCTTATCTTGGTCAAATAATACACAACGCTTTAAAAATAAAATTCAATGGATTACTAACTAGTTAATATTCAAATTCGACGCGTATAGAATGTCAACGGAGGGCAAATCAATGGCGTCCCAAATAGAACAGTCATGGCATCTGGCGGAAATGATTCGCACAAAAAATCCCTTTGCTGAATAGAGCTGGGTTATTGACTTCCATGGATCCAATGCCATACGACTGCTTCCTCCATGACGTTCTGGTGTGTTTTTATTTCAACAACAGAATTCAATAAAATTGTCAGTGAAATCGAACGAATGCAATGCCCTGTGTAGAAATTGGGGTTGTGGATATTAAGGTACAGTGCTATTTATTTTGCAATATTTCTCAGTTTCGTTATGCAAACATTACGGACGGTGCACACTTTCCATGTCGGTATAGGCTTGGGTACAATAGTGTGTTGCAAACTCCTGGACTTAGATTCCTAAATTTCTTGCATAGTATTTTCTTGTCATCGTATAGGTTCATGCTGTTTTTGTCTTTGAGTTTGGGATTGTAACTACCATGGTTGATCGGATATCCTTTATATTGTCAACGTTTATATCATGTAATTAATGTCAGCCATCTTGCATTTTAAGCGCATGTGCGAAGCTATGCTTACCTTCTGGTCAATGAATGAAAATCTTGAGCTCTGATTGGTTGGAGAATCTGTATCATATTGAAATGTAGTACTTAAATGACTACCATTAATGTATGATACAGTTTTCTGACATATAATATTTACATTTCGACTTCGTCAAACATAAAATATATTAAAATATAAAACAAGTAGTTCCGAGAAGTACTATACAGCCTAATTTCATATATCCTACTTAAGTTAATTGCCTCTAACAAAATACACAATTTCAGTATGATTGCTGTAATAGATTCATAGATATTGCGAACTGTCTAAATAATTCGGTTGGTCGCTATGTAGTATTTTTAGCCTATTTTCATTTATGAAAAAATAGGCTTATGACATCATCTTTTGTCCGTGTGTCTGTGTGTGTGATGGTGTGTGTGTGTCCCCTAATAACTTCTAAACAGATGGAGAGATTTCAATGAAACACGGTAAGTTCATAGCACTATTCCGGATGACCCCGACTGTGTCCTTCAAATTTTGTTACGTCTCACCAATCCAGCATGGCGGCTGTGCGAAATATTTCACCAGCATTCAATATCTCCGAAACTATTACGGATATCACCTTGGAATTTTGTACGGTGTTAAAGAAAACTACTAGAAGTTCAGCTATGTGACTTTTGAAAAACTGGTAACTACAAAACCAATATGGCGGCCAAGTGAATTTGTGACTTTTAAATAGACGTTTCTCGCGATTTAACCAATCAAACGCTATAAAACTTGGTACAGTATATGTCTATACACATCGTAATGCACCGACATCTAACTTCGTTCAATCGTTTACATAACCTCAAGATGGCGGCTGTGCGAATTATTTCTCCGGCATTCTCTATCTCTGAAACTATTGGCGGTATCACCGGGAAATTTCGTACGGATATAAAGGGCACTACTGGAAGTTCATCAACAAGCCTTTCAAAAACCTGTTAACTACAAAACGCATATGGCGGCCAAGCGAATTTGAAAATTTTAAATAGACCTTTCTCGCGATTTAATGATCCAAACACAATGAAACATTGTACAGCAAATGTTTATACACATTGTATTGCACTGGTATCTAATTTAGTTCAATTGTTTAATTAACCTCAAGATGGCGGCTGTGCGAATTTTAAAATTAAGTTTTTATTTCTTGTGTCGTAATTATGCGATCGAAGTGAAAGTTTGAATAATGTAACTACGCAATAATTTTCCTTTAATGGTACATGCCTCTAGGGCCTATACATAACTATCCAACATGGCGACCATCCGAAATATTTAGACGGCTCTGAATATCTATGAATCTATTATAGCAATCAAACTGTTTTTTATGTTCATAGGGGCTATGAACATAAGTTCACCTATAGGACTTTCAATAACCTGGTGATCAGAAATCCAACATGGCGGCGAAGCGAAGTATAAATATTCACATGGACGTTTCTCGCAATTTAACCATCCGAGTGCAGTGAAACATGGTACAGTAAATCCTTATACAAATGTTAATCCACTGGCATCTAATTTGCTTCAATTGTTTCCATAACCACAAGATGGCAGCTGTGGGAAATTTTAAAATCTCGTATTTACTTCTTGTGTCCTAATCATGCGATTGAAATTTGAATGCTACACGCACACAATAATCATCATGTAACAGTACATAACTCTAGGACCTATATACGAGGCACGTCCAGAAAGTAAGCTCCGTTTGGTAATTAAATTAAATTGTGTACAGATACAGAAAAAATATTTATTGCACAACATTCTACACCTCTTAAACTACTTTTCCACATAACTGCCGAACTTTTGCTGGCATTTGTCATAGCGTAGCACAAGTTTTTGGATACCTTCTTCATAGAAGTTTGCCGCCGACCCGTAAACGAGAGTGAAGACTCCCCTTAAGATATCCTACTGTTTGGCCATCACTGTTAGGCAAATTGCGTATGTGGTCAGGAGAACTCCTAAACATACGCAGTTCTCCTGGTAAGCACGCAATTTGCCTAACAGTAGTGACCAAACAGTAGGATATCTTAAGGGGAGTCTTCACTCTCGTTTACGGGTCGGCGGCAAACTTCTATGAAGAGGTATCCAAAAACTTGTGCCACGCTATGACAAATGCCTGCAAAAGTTCGGCAGTTATGTGGAAAAGTAGTTTAAGAGGTGTAGAATGTTGTGCAATAAATATTTTTTCTGTATCTGTACACAATTTAATTTAATTACCAAACGGAGCTTACTTTCTGGACGTGCCTCGTATATAAAAATCCAACATGGCAACCATCCAAAATATTTTGTCGGTTCTCAATATCTACGAATCTATTACAGCAATCTAACTGAAATTTTGTATGTTGATAGTGGCAATTATCATAAGTAGGTTATATGAAGGTAGACTATATAGTTCTTCACGGAAATACTTTTCTATATATGTAGGCCATAGAGTTTTGCACTATTAGATGACGGTTATTGCGTAGGTTCTTTATTCAAACGTTCACTTCGATCGCATGAATAATACACAAGAAATGAAAACTTAATTTTAAAATTGCGCACAGCCGTCATATTGAGGTTATGAACTAAATTGGATGCCAGTGCACTACAGTGTGTTTAACCATTTGCTGTACCAAGTTTCATAACGTTTGGATGGTTAAATAGCGAGGAAAGTCTATTTAAAACTTTCAACTTCGCCAGACCGCCATGTTCGTTTTGTAGTTAAAAGGTTTTGAAAGTCTCATACGTGAATTTCTAGTAGGTCCCTTTATCACCGTACCACATTTCAGGGTGATATCAGTAGTAGTGTCGGAGATATAGAATGGCTGAGAAATATTTCGCACAGCCGCCATGTTGGATTGGTGAGACGTAATAAAATGTGTAGGGTAAGGTCTGGATCGGACGTAATAGTACTATGACCTTACTTAGGTTCATTGAAATCGCTCCAGCCATTTAGAGGCACACATACCCATACCCACACACACATACGCGCACACGGACCAAAGGTGATCTCTTAAGCCTATTTTTTTTTCATACAATGAAAATAGGCTAAAAATATATTAACCACCATTGTTGCTTTACTGCAGCTCAATCCGCCGGGTGAAGTGAATGAATCGCCCGGCCACAGGTGGAAGCGAACGCACTGTAGAGGCGTGACCAATCATAACGGAAATAATGAAAAGGAGGAGCATTGTCAGATACCAGGCATTGCATGTTCAGCGACGCAATAATGAGTATTATCTTGTAATGAGCCTCGTACGGCTCTCACTGCGAATCTGTTGCACACTGATCTAACGTGCCCTCACATTACCGCAAATTATTGGGATTCTCCACAAATCCGACCACATGCAGACTTTAAAGGCTTTACATACTAATTAGACTGGTTATTTAATTAATTATTGTTCACTGAATTTCCCTAACATTAAAGCAAATGCTTCCAGCTGTATAATATAGGGACTCATATGCTTTAATATGAAACATACTATAAATGCGAATTGTTAAATATAAAAATTAACATACCGATTGCCATGTGCTTCAAACGGATTACATACACGAGAATTCCCGCTTTGAGCTGTACAATTTGTGGTTGATTGGATCACATTTCCTACTCGATGATTTGTGATAGGAAATCACACAAAGGATTTATTAGTATAAACATTACAGACCCCACAGGTGGCGGCTTCCATGGCGTAGTAGGTAGCATGCTGAGTTTCTATGCCCAAGATCACGGGTTCAAATCTGGCCGATATCGTCGAAAATGTTTACGAACGTTAAAAATCCCTCAGTATGCCTTCCTTCGGAAGGAAGTAATGCCAGCAGCCACATGTCATAGATTTATGGCATGAAAAAGAACCATCCACTAACTACACTTGTGGAAGCTAAAATTTGTACGTTAGTTTGATAACGCTATATTAGTTCCTACGTTCGACGCCAGGTGTTGGCTGTGATGGCATCTAGTAGCCATGTACGCAGCTAGGTGTCGTGCACGGTAGCATTTGGTAGCAAAAGTAGGAACTACTTGAAAAATTGATCACCTGCCGTCTTTCTACCTGAATAACAGATAACACACACTAATACAGCCGTCACAATTAACACCGGTCATCAGACAAATTCTACACACACCCAAAGTACACGGAGCTACATGAAAGTGTTATCGCAGCCCCTTAAAAAAGGAACCAACCAACCTGACCCCACAGATGTTAATGCGACCACGGGCCTCAGATATTTTTCACTAACTATTATCTGGCTCCTCTCTTTTATCATTCCTGCCCAACCTTTGTTGGTCAACTCTTGTGTTCTTCATACCTGTCACGAGTCCACCTCATGGTGTAGCGTCTAGCATTCTTGGCTGTCGCTCCGGAGTTCCCGGCTCTGCCAAGAAATTAAATTCTGGTCTGAGAGTTGGAACGTGGTCCCCTCAGTCTAGTAAGGTAAATGTGAGGAGAGGCAGGTAGGATTCCTACCTCAGACATTCTGGAGGAGGTTTTCCGTGGTTTGCCACTTCTACTCCAGGCAACTGCCAAGATAGGTCCTCACTGATGTTGATATTGGTATACCAGGCGAATCAGCTGCCCCTTACAATATTGTTTGATGCAGCCCATCTAACGTGTGTTGTCAGGAAGGTCGTATTTCTCTGCATGCATTCCGTAGGGTACTAATGGTGGTAAATCTTAATCACATGTAATTTATTTCAGTTTTCTTTACACATATAACAGTTATTTGAATTATTTTGTGCTGACCGACTGAAGATTACAATATCAATCTCTACTTAGTATATGTCTGGCTGCGTGGCTCAGGGGTAACGTTCTCGCTTGCTGAGCCCAAGGTTGCAGGTTCGAAACCTGGCGCAATAAGCTGGCATTTGAGGGTGCGCAAATGCGAGGGAGCCGTGTCAGTACATTTAATGGCACGTTAAAGATCCCCTTCGGGGCAAAATTCCGGCACCCCGGCGTCTCTAAAAGCCAGTGTAGTTAAAAGGGACGTAAAACCAATAACATTATTATTTTCTACTTAGTATAAAATAAAGTCCCCGATTCTTGGATGTCACGGGTACTCTCGAGAACCACCGGATGGATTTTGATGTGGTTTTCACCATTCTGTAAAGGATATCTCGAGAAAGGTTTCTGTACAAAATAATTTATTTATGATCAAAGGAAGCCAAGCAGAAACGATTTTAGTGAAAATGTCGAAATAAAACCTGGCATCCGTGCGCTATATAAGCTATCGCTTGGCAAACCGTTAGAACTATCCGTTTACTATGAGTGTAAGAATTGTTCAGCCTGAAGATTTCTGCAAAAAGGTCCGTGAGAGCATATCTCTATCTCCAATACATCACGCACTATAAGTGTTTTTACGTTTTCATTTCTTCGAACAATCTCCATTCAATTACTGAGGCGGCAGTTTACGAGCTAGCTAGGGGCGAGCCTATCACCCCAGTTTCAGCCTAGCTAGTGGTGAGCCTATTACCCCAGATACAGCCAGCAGCAAACTGTCGAGTCGTGTTGACTTAAGGCTTCAGAGAAGAATGGTTGTGTTTGGAGTTTTCCAGGAATTGCAACTCGGCTTTTCTTAATTTCCGCTAAGTACACAGTCAAGTTAAGATTGGACGGAAGGGGTATTTGTGTTTCAAGCACCTCGCCATTCTTAAATTAGCCCTACGTCTGACAAGAATGTGTTGCACATGCATCTCCATGATAATACAGGACGCCAGGAAATGTTCTCCGCAATGACTACGGGCTATTACGAGAGCTAGCATCAGTAGTTAGGTTGGCAACACGCCTGTCACTTGTATCAAAACAAACTGTAAACTCTGTACTCACCACAGCCATTCATAACTGATGCTGGAAGTGCTGATGACACACACACTCGCTTATTGCAATACACACTGACGATTCTGACAGTCTACAGTCCACACGTGTGGGATTCACCCTGTCAAGGACACCGTGCTGCCCACTAAACTGCTGATGCTAGCTCTGGCAACAGCCCGAAGTCACTGCGAAGAAGATTTCCTGGCGCCCTGTATAATAATTAGTCCAGTCAGTGAGTTTAACCCATCATGCTGAGACGTAAACCGGATATAGGTCGTAGTTCATTGAAATTTAATAAACAGCACTTATCAAGTAATGCATTCATAACTGTTCCCGGGCGAAGCCGGGGCGGGATGCCAGTTGTTAATAAGGCAACACTGAAAAATGGCTATATAGCGCCCTTTCCTCACCGATGGTCACAGCCGCCTCCTTACCAATCTTTACCTCAATTACAAATACACACATTAATACAGTCATCACAAGAACATAGGTTATTAGACAAATTCTACGCCCCACCACCATTATACGGGGCTAAATGGCCACGATGTTCAAGCCCCTCAAATGAAACAACAACAACGACAAAATAACTACCATAAACGGATTTATAAACATCCTGTGGCGTAGCCGAGCTCATTGAATCGTACACCATGGCTGCGAGGGCAGCTGCAGTGTAAATGCATGTTCGAATCACTGCGCTGACAGCGGCAAAGCTGGGTGTAGATTTATCCCGGGTTTTCCACACTCGTCGCTACAGCCGTGTTGTCTTTATTATAGCTCCACCCAGCGTATTTACACCTGTCTTCATTTTATGGACGATCGGAGGATGAAATAAAAACTCCTTCGTATAAGTAGGTTAGTGCAGCAAGCTATAAATTAATTATATTGTATGGCCTCGGTGCCGGGTGCAAGCTTTGTTATTTGAAGCCCGGAGAGCAGCTTGTGTACCGATATTTTGTTGTTGTTCCTTGGAGCGCTATGAAAGTCAAGGAGGTTAGATATCTAAGTTCCTTGTCACTATAGCGCTTTCTAGTAAAGAATGGAGGAACGTTTTGTGTTGGCGGAAAATCCCGAGATTAATTTTGCCATTATGAACACGGCCTACTGAATACAAATGGGTTCTTTAACATGCCAACAACGTATGACATGCGTGTCGTGATTTTTGTCACCTTTCAAAATTCACTTACCATCGCCAGGAGCGAACCTGCAAGCTTGGGGTTGGTAGCCCGTCACGATAACCACTCACCCACCGTGGTAAGAGTGCAGCAAGATGGGAAAACAAGAAGAGATTGCCAGTGACTGGCAGCATATTTATGACAGCATTGTAGCTGTATGTCTATTGTAAATTAAAAGATGAGCTAATAGCCCTCCATTATCTCTGTTACATGTAGCACATTTCACCTCAACTTGTACATGTATTCATCATTTTTCCTCGAGGTGAGTCGACATCAGAGAGAGTCAATTCAATTGGCGGACGTGAAATACAATTAAACGGCTCTCGTACAAATTGGAGTGCGCGAGCTAAATAGCCGTGAACTTTGCCAGGCCCATGCAATCTAAAAGTTTACTTTTTAAACTCGCCTCGCACATTGATTGTGCCTTTTAAGTAGGCTGCCATTTGGCTTCGCTTCGTGCTGTGGCTCACTTGAAAATACACATGTTTATATGTTTTCTTGTTGTATAAAGTAACTAGCAACCCGCCCCGGCTTCGCCCGGGAACAGTTATGAATGCATTAAATGATAAGCGCTTCTTTTTTCGATTTCAACGAACTACGACCTATACTCGTTTTATGTCTCGGCGGGATGGGTTAAAATCACTGACTGGACTATTAATTATATTATCATAGAGATGCATGTGCAACGAATTCTTGTCAGTTAAGAAAGCCGAGGTGCATGAAACACCTATCCCCCTTCCGCCCAATCTAAAAACACGTATAGTGGGCGATGTATGGAAGATAGAGATATGCTCTCCGGGACTTTTTTGTAGAACTTTTCATGCCGAACAATTCTTACTCTCATAGTATATTGATATTTTTAACGGTTTGCCCAGCAAAAGCTTAAAAAGCGCACGGACGCCAGGCTTTCTTTTCAACTTTTTCACTGAAATCGTTACTGCTTGGCTTCCTTTGATCATAAATAAATTATTTTCTCCAGAACCCTTCCTCGAGATATCCTTTACAGAATGGAGAAAACCGCATCAAACTCCATCCAGTGGTTCTCGAGATTACCTGCGACATCCAAGGGGACTTTGTTTTATACTAAGTAATGATTGGACATTTTGGTTATCAATACAATCACTTAGGTGTGTGTGTCTAATTAGTCTGATAATGGGCATAATGCAGTGGCGTTACTGGAGTTCGCAGTGGCCTGGCAAACATTTTTGGTTGCCTCCCTCTTCTGGTGTGTGGTTGTTGCTCTGAGAACCTGGCGTGTGGGTGGGTGTGTGGAAACTCGGTATCACCCGATTCTGTAGTAAACGTGGCACTATGGCCTTGCGCCTTAATCCTCATCGCTACGGCAGTCAGTCAGTAGAGCTGATATTTTAATCTAAAAATGTAGTTATTCGATCAGTCGAATAATCAAATCATAATAATGGATGAATTGCTACAAAACGATTAACCGATTGGTTGTTTAATCTTGGTTGGTTGAATATTTTTTTAAATTGATTCCTGTCCTAAAATTGCATACACCAAAATTGTTATCATTTTGTAGGTTAGGACTACAATACAGCCAATATGGAAGCTGGAAACTGAATTTAGACTTAATAGCATGAATAGATATAGAATGCACCGATACATATTTTTTAATATCGCAACGATTATTATTCAGTTCAGAATTTATGAACCCAGGACTCTGTGAATTCATTCACCTATTACTACACACATATGCTATAACCAGTTAAAGTTTCATGAACATCAAGTGCATGGTTCCAGTGATATTCATATTTTTATCGAACATGCGCTGTGGTAGTTTACGCCCCCTTAAATGTGTTGTCAATTAATCGATGTACTTCGCAAAACAGTTATTAACATAATATATTTCATTACTGGTGTACGTTTTTAAATAATGCACCTTCTTTGTGAAAACTGGACTAAAAAGTAGTAAATCAAACATGTCCCTGTCCTAAATTGTAAACGTTGAAAAAGAATTGAAAATCAATGATGAATACTCTTCGTTTTGATTTTTCGAAACTCTTCCCAATTTGATTGATGTTTGTCCTTCCACTGTCACTGACCCTTATTTGGTTATTGTTAACATAAACAAGGAGGGACACTTATGTGTAAAAAGTAAAATTTACAGACTTCTAAAAATCATTCCGAAAATTAACGTAACTCAAATTCAGTGATGACCCTGTTCAGGTCTGGTATATTCATTGACTGCCCCTTAAGAATGCTATTTTTTATCTTACTTCACTGTGCCATAGATTTATCGATCCCTCTGAGTTGCAGGGGTATATACACACATCAAAAAAAGTTTTGCATCACCTCGGTTCCCAGATCTCCGGCATATAGACGTTGACTGTGTATATTGTATCCAAGATACAGTCCCTTTGACTGTTCATAGATGTCACTAAAACTGCTCAAAGATGTAAACAACCATGCATGAGCAGGGCCTATTAGACGGAGGGGGTACGGCAGCCGATCAGTTCCAGTCATTCCACCAGGACGAAGGTACGCTGCTCATGTTGTCTGTAGTTCTACCATGCCTAGAAGGTCAATACCGCAGTTCGATCGCGTCCGCATTGTTACTTTGTGTCAAGAAGGGCTCTCAACAAGGGAAGTTTCCAGGCGTCTCAGAGTGAACCAAAGCGATGTTGTTCGGACATGGAGGAGGTACAGAGATACAGGAACTGTCGATGACGGGCCTCGCTCAGGCCGCCCAAGGGCTACTACTGTAGTGGATGACCGCTACTTACGGATTGCCGCTCGGAGGAACCCTGACAGCAATGCCACCATGTTGAATAATGCGTTTCGTTCAGCCACAGGACGTCGTGTTTCAACTCAAACTGTGCGCAATAGGCTGCATGATGCGCAACTTCACTCCCGACGTCCATGGCGAGGTCCAGCTTTGCAACCCCGACACCATGCAGCGCGGTACAGATGGGCCCAACAACATGCTGAATGGACCCCACGGAATTGGCATCACGTTCTCTTCACCGATGAGTGTCGCATATGCCTTCAACCAGACAATCGTCGGAGACGTGTTTGGAGGCACCCTGGTCAGGCTGAACGTCTTAGACACACTGTCCAGCGAGTGCAGCAAGGTGGTGGTTCCCTGATGTTTTGGGGTGGCATTATGTGGGGCCGACGTACGCCACTGGTGGTCATGGAAGGCTCCGAAACGGCTTTACGATACCTGAATGACATCCTCCGACCCATAGTGCAACCATATCGGCAGAATATTGGAGAGGCATTTGTCTTCATGGACGACAATTCTCGACCTCATCGTGCACATCTTGTGAATGCGTTCCTTCAAGATAACGACATCGCTCGACTACAGTGGCCAGCATGTTCGCCAGACATGAACCCTATCGAACATGCCTGGGATATGTTGAAAAGGGCTGTTTATGGACGTCTTGACCCACCAACCACTCTGAGAGATTTACGCCGAATTGTCGTTGAGGAGTGGGACAATTTGGACCAACAGTGTCTTGATGAACTTGTGGATAGTATGCCACGGCGAATACAGGCATGCATCAATGCAAGAGGACGTGCTACTGGGTATTAGAGGTAGTGGTGTGTACTGCAATCTGGACCACAAATGCTGAAAGTCTAGCTGTATGATGGTACTACATGCAATGTGTGGGTCTCATGAGCAATAAAACAGCTGAAATGTTGTTTGTGTTGATCTCTATTCCCTTTGTATTTAACGGTTCCGGAACTCTTGGAACCGAGGTGATGCAAAACTTTTTTTGATGTGTGTATATCTGTGGTGTGATTACAATACTGCTCTTTCTCCACTCGTTAACTAGATAGCAGCACACTTCTTGTGTCTGACTTGAGTCTCTAGTGGGCAATGAAGAAGTAGGCCATGACTTATTAGTTGCTTCTCTGTATTCCAAATATGATATTATTAATTGTAGGAGATTTGGCTCTTACTGCAAGACATTGTACGACGAGGAATCTTATACAGTGAACTCCCGATTATCGGCAGAATTGACTGGCGCTGATATCGCGGGTAATAGAATTTCGCGGATAAGCCGCAAAATTGTTTGTAATGGTTAAACAAAAACAACACGCAAGTGCTTTAAATAAGTTTATTATACAATAAAAGAACGTACATGATAACAAAACTCAGTCAATTTGCGATTTTTATTACGTTTAAGTATTTAGTAACTTTATTACAATTTTTGAGAAATAATTTTCAGTTTCAAAACATTCCTTTTTTATAAAAATGTTCTCCTACAGGCACCGCGGATAATCCGCAAAGCGGATAAACCACCCGCGGATAATCGAGAGTTTACTGTAACTAGCAAAAACATTACAAACCTGGAGGCTTTAAGGCTCCGCAGAAATGTAAGAAGATGTGTGAAATAATGTAGTGTTATTTCTATTTATACTACAAACGAAGTTAAAACGTGCCAGTTTTAGTCCATTCATTACGTAATTATGAATTGCTATTTATTCAACAGGAAGCCTCCGTGGCTTAGGCGGCAGCACGCCGGCCTCTCACCGCTGGGTCCGTGGTTCAAATCCCGGTCACTCCATGTGAGATCTGTGCTGGACAAAACGGAGGCAGACAGGTTTTTCTCCGGGTACTCCGGTTTTCCCTGTCAAAATTTCATTCCAGCAACACTCTCCACTATCATTTCATTTCATCTGTCATTCATTTAATCATTGCCCCAGAGGAGTGCGTCAGGCCTCGGCAGCCGGCACAGTTCATATCCTCGCCGCTAGATGGGGGCTTCATTCATTCCATTCCTGACCCGGTCGGAGACTGGAAGCAGGCTGTGGATTTTCATTTTCATTTATTCAACACGCCAAATAATACAGTCCACTCATCAAGTAGCTGTGAACTAACCTATTTAACCAGAGAATAAGATCAAGGTCCCCATCACTCTCATTTAAACTTCTTTCTTTAGCTCGTGTTTACTTATCAATTAATCAATTTTTGGTTAGCCGATTATTCATTGGACGATCAGCAGATTAATGGATCGATTGTTTACGATTTCTTTTAAATCATTTAATATACGATAATAAACCGATTAACCAAATATTGAACACATAGTATCAACACATTTGCAGGCCAAACTTTTTTTAATACTGTGTCTCGATTATTGTGTTTCTACACTCTGATAGTGAACAGTATCTACTCGTCCTGGTTCAGTTTCATCATATTTTAGCATTAGAGTGGACGCATGGATTTTACTAAGGCTACTTTGTTTCTCAGTGCACAGTGCAATATGCAATAAATCTGTGCCTGTTTGAAATGATCCCAATAATTCACAGGAGTCATTTTGAGCTTTCAACGTCGTTAAATATAAAATGAACCACCATAGATCTCCGGATTTGTTGTCACTTTGATGTGTCATGAAAGAGCGGGAGAGCATCTGCCATATCCTCTAAATTTAGCCCAGTGTGTGTGTGTGTGTGTGTGTATATATATATGTGTGTGTGTGTATATGTGTGTGTGTGGGTAGGGAGGAAATACAGGGTCTATTAATACATTTCACTCACTACTTCAAAAGCTTATCGAAGGAAGCAACATAAAGAACTGCTCTTGTATGGCCTGCGGCTTTCCCAGTGCAAAATCAAGCTAGCTTACAGTTACTTGGTTAATTTGTGGATTTATCGTGAAACTTAACAGAAGTGATGTTCATGACAACAAAGAGAGTGGGAATATGTATTTTACTAACAAGGAAAGCCTTCGAGCTACCACGTTCAGGTCTTGTTAAAATTCAGAAGAGTGTAAGCTGAGATACTGTAAACAACTGGGGGTCCTATGACTGCTTTGATGCAAAACTCCATGCCTCACTGATCTGAGCTAATCGTTTCATCTCAACATAGCTACCATACCCTAACATGTGAGGGAATCCGTTTGACATATTCTAACCTTGGTTTACCCCTACAGTTCTTGGCTTCGACCCTTACTAACATAACTAAGTTTGCTATTCCTAGGTGTGTTAGAATGTCTCCTACCAACCTATCTCTTATTTTTATTAGCCTTCGCCGTAAACATCTCTCCTCGCCCACTCTCCATTTGTTTCCTCTATCTACCGATCTGATTTTCATCATTCTGCTGTAACACCACATTTGCAAAACTGCCATTACATTTAACCCCCCTCCTATATTTTAAAACGTTGTAACTATTATTAATGCACCTCCCCTCCCCACTAATTTAAAAAAATACCTCCCCCCCCCCCCACAATCCTCTCCCGCAACTCAGTCCCGGCACCAAATACAGAAATTATATTTCTGAAATCGCAAGAATGCAACTCCTTGTCAGTATGAGATTTTCCTTCCACTAATCAACTTACAAATTAAGCTGTTTTATTGAATACTAGCAACCCGTCCCAGCTTCCCCCGGTATCATTAAAGTTTTACAAGGGTAAGCTTAAATGGTGCACGGACGGCAGACTCCAGATGAAATTCAGAAAAGCTGGGGTGAGCAGCGAAACCCCAAACACATATAGTCATCTCTGAAGTCTTAACTCGATATGATTTGACAGTTTGATGTTGGCCGAATTTGGGGTGATAGGCTCACTCGCTAGCTCCTAAACTCACTCTGAAGCTAGTAATTTAAATTTACCCTGAATGGAGATTGTTGGAAGAAATAAAAATGTGAAAACACTTAAGGTTGACGATGTATTAAAAATAAAGTTATGCTGTCGCGGACTTTTTTGTAGAACTATTCATGCTGAACAATTTTTACACTCATAGAGTATAGATATTTTTAACGGCTTATCCAGCGTAAGCTTAAAAGGCGCACGGGTGGCATGTGTTTCTCTACTCGATTAACTGAAATCGTTACTACTTAGCTTCCTTTGGTTACAAATGAATGTTTTTCCTCAGAAATCTTTTTCAGAATGGTGAAAAACACATCAAAATCCATCCAGTGGTTCTCGGGATTACCCGTTACATCCAAGAATTGATGACTTTGTATTATGTTGAGATGTATATGGAAAGTGCCAAAAAGTAAGGTCCTTTGTATTTTGAAAATCGATTAATAACGGGGAAAATATCTGTCAAACGACATGTTTTCTTAAAATTCACCCCCTCTCTCCCAATTATCGTACACTTTTTTCATGCTCTAGTATGGATGCCCCTTCTTGTTCGAACGAGCGTAATTTATGGATAACCATTAAAAGTTTTGAACTATTGTAACAGTAAATAAATTTCTAGGGGTAAATTTGGATCGCACCCTATCTTGCAAGACACGCTGTACGAGCATCGAACAAAAAGTCACTACGAGAAATAACATACTTCGGAAACTGATAGGGGCAACCTGGGTTGCCCACGATGAACCACTTCGTACGACTGAATTAGCACTGTGTTATTCCGCTGCTGAGTACGCTAACCCTGTATGATATCACTCAGCTCATGCAAAACAGATGGATATTGCACCCAATGAGTCATCCAGAATAGCGAAAACAACAAAAACAAGTAGTTCCGTTAAGAAATATACAGCTTATTTTCATATATCCTACGCATGTTTATTGCCTCTATAAACATACAAAATATCAGTTTGATTGTTGTGATAGATTCGTAGATATTGAGAACCGTCTAAATATTTCAGATGGTCGCCAGGTTGTATGAAGATTATTGTGTACGTGTGGTATTCAAACTTCAATCGCATGTTCAGGACACAAGAAGTAAAAAAAATAATTTTAAAATTTCGCACAACTGCCTTATTGTGGATATGGAAACAATTGAAATAAATTAGATGCCGTTGGAGTAACACTTGTATAAGCATTTAACGTGCAAAGTTTCACTGCACTCGGATGGTTAAATCGCGAGAAACGTCCAATTAAATATTTATACTTCGTGTCGCCGCCATTTTGGATTTGTGCTCACTAGGTTCCTGAAAGTCCTATAGGTGAACTTATGTTCATAGCCTCTATGAATATAAAAAATCAGTTTGATTTCTGTAAAAGATTCGTAGATATTGAGAACCGTCAAAATATTTCGGATGCTCGCCATGTTGGATTGTTATATGTATAGGCCATAGAGTTATGTACCATTCAAGGGCAATTATTGCCTAGTTTCATTATTCAAACTTTCACTTCGATCGCATGATTACGACACAAGAAATAAAACTTAATTTTAAAATTTCGCACAGCCGCGATCATGAGGTTAGGTAAATAATTGAACTTAATTAGACGCCAGTGAATTACAATATGTATAATCATTTACTGTACCACATTTCAGTGCGCTCAGATGGTCAAATCACGAGAAAAGTCTATTAAAATGTTTCAAATTCGCTTGGCCACCATATTCGTTTTGAACTTTACAGGTTTTTGAAAATTACATAGGCCTAGATAAACTTTTAGCAGTCCTCTTACTCGCTGTACAAAATGTCAGAGTGATATCTGTAATAGTTTCGGAGATACAGTAGAATGCCAGTGAAATATTTCGCACAGCCGCCATTTTGAGATTATGTAAACAATTGAACTAAATTAGACACCAATGCATTACAATGTGTATATATATTTGCTGTACCAAGTTTCATTACGTTTGGAAGGTTAAATCGCGAGAAAAGTCTATTTATAAGTCTCAATTTCGCTTGGCCGCCATGTTGGTTTTGTAGTTACCAGGTTTTCGAATGTCTCATAGGTGAACTTCTAGTAGTGCCCTTTATCACCGTAGAAAATTTCAGGGTGATATCGGTAATATTTTCGGAGATACTGAATGCTGGTGAAATATTTCGCACAGTAGCCATGTTGGATTGGTGAGACACAATAAAATTTGTAGGGCACAGTTGGGGTCGCCTAGAATAGTGCTAAGAACTCACTGAGTTTCATTGAAATCGCTCCAGCCGTTTAGAAGTTATAGGACACACACACACGCGCGAATCAAACACACAAGCACACACAGACAGACACACGGACAAAAGGTGATCTCATAAGCCTATTTTTTTTTTCATAAAATGAAAATAGGTTAAAAAGTCTTTAGAGGACCGTGCTCACCCTCTCTTTTGAATTTTGTAAGTATTTTCAACCTTAATTACATTGTGTAAGTATTTTCAATTTAAATTGCATTTTGTAAGTATTGTCAATCCAAATGAGTATGTTGAATCTACCATACATTTTCTACGTATTTTCAATCTCATTTGCATTTTGTAAGTATTTCGAATCAATATTGCATTGTGTACGTATTTTGAACCTCAACTACATTTTTTCGTATTTTTTTATCTATCCCTTTTGTGAGTATTTTCCTTCTAAATTTCCTTTTGTAATTATTTCGACTCTACTTTTTGTGAGTCGTTTCAATATGAGTTCCATTTGGTGAGTATTTTCTGTCTCACTTAATTTTCGTTATGGATTCCGTTTCATTGTCATTTTCGCTATCACGCACACCATTAGGGGCCGTTAACCTGGATGTTCGGCCCCTTAATACAACAATTATCATCATCATCATTATATCTTTGGTCACCGACCTCCAGGAAGACGAATAATAGCAAGGAAAACTTCCTGCAAAAAACAACAATGCTCACTGCTAAACCTGAAGTAGTTAGGACCCAACTATGGCAATCCACTACACCACCAGAGTGATGATGGCTAAAAAGAGACTTCTAGCAGGCCACGACGTCAACTGGGAAACTTGGCGACCACTCAATAGACTTCAGACTTTCAGAGTGATGTTGGGAGATGCAGAGTTAATGGGGATATCTTCAGGGATCGTAACTCAGCGATTGTGGTGATGGACAAACAATGTCACACCTGTGAGCTGTGCCCTTACTCTTGCACAACACAAGAGTTAACGGAAGGTTGTGACAGCACTATGGAAGTGGCCCATTTCTGGGCGAAGATCATCTAACCTGAAACATTTTTGCATATTAGTGTACTGTATACCTAGGTATATGTAATTACTTCTGACTCAAATAAATAAATCTTATATATAAAGGGAAAGTCTTTATGTTGGTATGTACGGTATGTGTGTATGTGGGTGGATTTGATCCGTATACAAATCTACACCGTTCCACCAATCTCAACCAAATGTTTCATACACATAGTGCAGGACTCAGAAGAGACCACTGGCTTCATGAATTTTTGATAGTCTTACTTATTCTTCTGATTTCGGCCCTTTGGAACCCGAGCAAGGGCTAATAAAGTCAGAAAATAAACTGATGATGGAATGGCAAGGCTGGTCGTTTCCATGCCAACAGTAGCTCAAGACGTGAACATCAAGTATCCGTCTATCTCAGTAAGACGCCATGCCACTCCATTTTCTGCACGGCAACAGTAAGTCAAGACCTGAACACCAGGTTTCCATCTATCTCTGTAAGAGGCTATGGCAATCCATTTTCTACCCAAACCACGATAAGAACATTAGGAATCTGAACGCCATAAGAATCCGAATACGTACAGTATTTTTAATCTATTTTCTCTTTCTATAACATATAATAAATCTTTATTGCGGCCAAATAGCCAAGATGAAATAGAAATTTTACATGTTTGCATATTCAGATAATGACTTTGTCCTTTTTGTGCATATTTCGATGTGATAACGATCACATGCCGTTTCACACAGCCTACATTCACAGCCTATATTTGGTTCGTGGAAGTTTGTGTTCTTGCATATCAGGTGGTGGAATCCATGGACTGCCAACCTAGTGATGACGTGTCTGATTTCGACGTTTTCCTTTGTCCACGCACGGTCTACCATGGCTCCTGTGCTGTAGAATGTCGGATGAATTCCCTCTCTTTTCCTATTCAGTGTTGCTAGCAGGTTCTGTGAGGCGCACGTGTTAGGTAGGAGTATGCTTGTCCTGAGATCTTCGATGAGGAAAGTTTCCTTCGCCAGCAGATATGTGTATCTTCTATAACATATAAAGACACCTGCCGGGCAACTCAGGGTACAATTGCTAGTAGTAAATAAATCTCTAAATGATATGCTGAAACAATGTTTGCTTATTTGATGTGCAGTCTTAACTTATATGATTCACTGATATGTAAAATTATTAAAACAAAATGACTTTGTGAGGCGTCAAATTCACCGTAATATCATACATGATCAAGTTTAAGCGTTAATAGAGTTTCAATAACCACTAATGGCACACGCAAGCGTTAATTGAACAAACAGTTTATTTTACTAATAACAGTGGCAAAGTCTGCTTTGTATCGCTTTGCGTGCTTTCTGGTATTGTTCCAACAGCAATTAGTTGATAGTTCCATGATTAAATGTGTGTAGCACGGTTGTTTGTGTTAACAGAGAGAATGGGGCTCTGCTTTGTCATTATGTATTGAATTTCATTAACCTAAGATCAGAGACAAACAGGCAATATATAATATTACATCATTACGAAAGTCATCATCATCACCATCGTGCACATTTTCCTGCCACTGGCCGGGTCTGTTTGGAACACAAGCCTCTCCAACGTCTTCTGTCTTCCCACCATCTCTCTGCCTCCACCCTTGTCCAGTCTTCTCCTCCCTTCTTCACGCTTTGTTCCACCCCCTTCAGCCACCTGTCCCTCGGTCTTCCTCTCGGTCTCTTTCCTTCCCTCTTCGTCTCGTGTATCCTCCTGGGTATCCTCTTCTCCTCCATTTGTTTTACATGTCCATACCATCTAAGTCTAGATTTCTCTATACCATCCTGTAATTGTTCCTCCTTCATAAATTCTCTGGTCCTCTCATTTCTTATTCTGTCCATCTTTGTAGCTCCAATACTGCTTTTCAAAAACCTCATCTCACTGGCCTGTATTTTGCTCTTCTCCCTTCCTTTCATAACCCAGGTCTCCGAGGCATACGTCAGGGTAGAAACATAGCACGTCCAATATATGACCATTTTGCTGTTCTGAGGGACATCCTTGCTCCATAACATGCTTCTCACACTCCTCCGGAATGCTTCTGCCTGTCTCCCCCGCTCATTTATTTCTCTAACGTTTCTTCCATTATCTTGTATCAGGCTTCCCAGATATTTTAAACCCTCCACTTTCTTAATCTGTTCCCCACCAATTGTTATTCCCGGTGTTGTTATTTCCTTCTTCCTTGTTGTGATCACCCTCTCACTCTTATTTATGCTAAATTTCATCCCATATCCTTGTATTATTCCTTCCCACACGTCCAACTCCACCTGTATTTATTTTCATGGAAACTACAACAGATGCAGAATGTAAAATAGCACAGTAAAATAGAGCAATAATTCAGCTGTTGTTTGAGTCTTCAGTTTTTGACAAGTTTGATGCAGTATCCAAGGCTCCCTGCCCTGTGCTAATCGTTTTATCTCTACAACACTACCACACTGTTCATCAGATGCAATCTGTGTTACATATTCTAACCCCGGTCTCCCTCTTCAGTTCTTCTCCTCGACTCTTCATTCCATAGCTAAGTTTGCTATTCATGGGTTCCTTAGCATGTGTCCAGTATGTCTTCTCTTCATTATCTGTTACCAGAATCATCTCTTCTCTCCCACTCGTCTTAATACCTCTTCATTTGTTACTCTATCAGCGGCTTCGGTGGCGTTGTCGGTAGCATGCTGAACTGCTGTTCCCAAGATAGCGGGATCAAACCCGGCCGAAGTCGGATTTCTTAAGAGTGTTAAAATCCTTCAGTATGCCTTCCTTCGGAGGGGAAGTAAAGCCGGCGGTCCCATGTCATAGATTTATGGCACGTAAAAGATCCTTCCACAGACTAAACTTGTGTGGAGCTAAATTTCTAGGTTAGATTTCGTTTTAACGCTCTATAAAAGTTCCAACGTTCACCACTAGGTATCATTGATATCTGGTAGCGAAAGTTGGAACTACTTGAAATTGAACGGAACTTGTAGCTCACCCTAGTGGTGTCCGCTTGAAGCAGCTACAGCCTCTGGCGAGCCGAACATGTCCTCGGACACTCCCGGCACTAAAAGCCATACGATAAATAAATAAATAAATAAATAAATAAATAAATGTTACTCTATCTACCCATCTTACAAGAATCATTCTCCTGTATCACATTAGAAATGTTTCTAATCTCCACTTTTCTGCTGCGCCAACAGTAAAAGTTTTATCTTCAATAGACTGCAGCGTTATAGGCAAAGACTTTCAAAAATGTATTTTTTGTGTATTTCTTCCTTTTATTCTTTCACGCAAACATTGCTGAGACTTTTATTGTATACGGTTCATATAACAGGGAAAAATATTAAAATATTTCACCGAATCAATAAGGTGGCAAGAAATATGTTTCATTTCAGTAGCAGGCGCTGCGACGTCCTACCCGGCGAACAGGTATTCATGACTGGATGCACATATTCACCCTGGTCCACGCTTCCCGTTGCTAAAGATTCGCTTTCGTTTCGAAGTGTCGGAGTGTAAGATACGCACACAAGATCAATTATTTTCTGTACAGAGGATGGGTTATTTATTTAGCGTATGATGCTTCATTTGAAAATCGTTTGAAATGTATTTTACATATAATGATTATTAGAAAAAGAAAAACACATATTTATATACATGGATAAAAAGTATTACAGACTAACTAGGAGTCACGCATACACACACACACACACACACAGCTGCAGATTCTGATATTTCATCACAAGCTGATGTCTAGTCCTTCCAACCAAGTGAGTGCCGCAGGGGTTACTTGATGTAGCTCCTCCATAGGCACAGTGAATGCTCGTAGAGGACATTCTTTCACGATGTGGCTGATGGTTTGCACTTCAGCACCACAGTTGCAGGAAGAGACTACAACCATCCCCATTGGTGTAATGCAGAAGCAGTTCTTCCAACGCCGCAGCGTATCCTGTTTAGTCTGATCCAGATGGTGCGTGGGAGGTTGAACCCAGGAGGTTTTGCTGTTGGGTCATCGATGTTGATTAGTCCATGTGGGTGTAATCTGGCCCATTCTTGCTTCCATGCTTCGTCAGGTCTAAAAGGTATGTCAGCTAGATTCCTGGCCGTCTTCCAGGCAGGTTTCCGGGATTTCAGTCTCGCTACGTCGTTTTCATCTATATCCTGGTGGATGGGAAGTGAGCTGTTCATCATCACCTAGTCCATAATCTGACAAGGGCATTTTGTCGTCTGATGTGAGGAGGTTGAATGTGGCTCAGTACGGGTAACCACTGCACAGGAGTAGAGTGCAGGGTGCCAGATATGATTCTCATTGTGTGGCGTAGTTGGACGTCGACCAGACGAGTATGAGAACTATTCAGACATACAGCAGAACAGTATTCATCTGAAGAATATACTAGTGCTAAAGCAGTTGTTCGAAGTGAATTTTCAGCTGCACCCCATGATGTTCCAGCTAGTCTTCCCAGAAGGTTGTTACGACTTTTCAGTTTAGCTGCCAGTTTCTGAAGGTGATTGCGATAGGTTAGAGATCTGTCTAAAGTTACACCAAGGCTTTTGGGGGTAGCATTACATCGCAGTGTGTGATTTCTGAGCCTGACTGTCAGTTGGTAGTTTGCATTCCTGTTACTAAGGTTAAACGTAGCAACTTCTGTTTTTAGAGGGCTAGGTGTCAATCGCCAATTTGTGAAATAATCGTCCATCTTCTCAAGATCCTGGGATAGGATTTCTTCAGCTTCACTGAAGTCTGTTCTTTGTATGGTGAGGTTGATGTCATCTGCATAGATGAACTTGCGAGATGTGGTTTCTGGAAGGTCGTGTATGTATAAGTTGAAGAGAATTGGAGACAGAACTGAACCCTGTGGCAAACCATTGTTGAGTTTGTGAAAACGACTGCAGACATGTTCTGTATAAACCTGGAAAAATCTGTTTCCCAACATATTTTTTATTAGAGTGAAGATCTTGAGACATGGTATTGCTCTAATGAGTTTCAGGAGGAGACCTTCTTTCCAGACTGTGTCATAGGCAGCGGTAAGATCGAGGAACACAGAGATGGGTAACCTACTGATATTGTATATACTGTTTAGTATGGAACATAATTAACGAGACTTTTTCTGATTTCAGGTAAGATGGCCAGATTCAAATCCTCTTCTTGGGTGCAAGGTAAGACATAGACCTAGCTAGTAAACATACTGCAGGTGGCGGGAATTTTCTAAATGCATAGTCTTATAATTGTGACTTATTTTCATTTTCTAATCAGAGTAAAACCTGCCTTTAACGGAATCGAATGGGGACTGCATTTTTTCCGTTATAGGTAGGTATACGTTTAACGGAGGTAGGTCTATGCTAAAATAATTAATCCATGAACATGCATATAATGGACATACTGACAAAAAAAAGCGGTTTCGGTGGCATAGTCGGTAGCATGTTGAACTGATATGTTCAAGATCGCAGGTTCAAACCCGGCCGACGTCGTAATTTTTTTAAAGAGCGTTAAAACCCTTCAGTATAGCTTCCTCCTGAGGGTAAGTAAAGCGGGCGGGCCCATGTCATAGATTTATGGCATGAGAAACAAGAAGTTCCGTGACGAACTAAAGAGCCTACTTTTCTTAAAATGTAAGATTCATGCCAATGATTAATCTATATGGATCTATCTAGAGTAATTACGAAATTAAGTTGGTAATATCGAGATTTCTAATTAGTTCGAAATACAGTATACCTGGCATAATGAAGCCTAATAGAGAACTACAGTTGGCAGCCCTGGTGACTGAATATATTCTTAGTTCCATCTCTTAAGGTACAGAATACAAAATTTGGTTGATGTCCAATGGATAGCATGGACGTTACATGCAGTTAAACATTGGATCTAACAGCGCGCGTAAAATCATATTGGCAACAATTACATACCTGTATTGGTCAGAAATAATCTGAAATAATATGATCTATTGTTGTGTCAATTTTGAATGAAATCCATTAGTTAGTATAGATGTTACATGCATTTTAAAATTGGACCTATCAGCTGGCTAAGAATCATGTTGGCAGCACTGGCGTAGGCCTATATTAGTTACTCCAAATTAATCTAGAATATCAGGTACTATACCTGTGCAAAGTTTAAAGCTATTGGCTTGCATACATTCTGATATATTGATATTAGGGTAACAAAATAGAGACAGCATTTATTAACAGTTGGCAGCCCTGGTTGCTCTTAAGAAACCGCTCAGTCATATCTGTTATAGTACACATAGCACATACGAAATTTGGTTGAAATCCAAATGACACTACAGAAGTTGAATGCATTTAAAGTTGGACCTCTCAGTCGGCTTAGAATCATGTTGGTAGCACTGACGTATGTAAGTTACTCCAAATTAATATAGAATGTCAGGTACTATACGTGTGCATAGTTTAAAGCTGTCGGCTTGCATACTTTCTGATATATGGGTATTTGGATTTTAAAAAATGAGAGCATTTATTAACAGTTGGCAGCCCTGGTGGCTCATTAAGAATACGCTCAGTCCTATCTGTTTATGTACACATAGCACATACGAAATTTGGTTGAAATCCAATTGACAATGTAGAAGTTATATGCATTTAAAATTTGGACCTATCAGCAGGCTTATAATCATTTTGGCAACACTGCCATGTATGGCCTCCTGGAAATAAAACTGCAATATCATTATCTATACGTGTGCCAATTTTGAAATAGCTCCCATTCATACATTCCAGGATATCCAACATGGAGCTCAAATTTCAATTGCGATTTTTCAGCAGTTGGTAGCACTGACATCATTTTCAAATATGGCCGCGAGATATCCAGGTATAGATCTTTACTCCTACCAAATTTTGTTTCGATTGCTGCAGCTGTTTAGGAGTTGATAGGGGGGACACACACACAGCCAGACAGACAGATAGACAGACAGAAGGACAGACAGACAGACAGAAGGACAGACAGACAGACAGACACACACACTCATTTGCCCGATCTCATAAGTCTACTTTTTCCTCATTTTTTCAAAATGTGAAAAGTAGGCTAAAAACCTAGCACTACCACTGTTGCAAAATTGTAGGTTATTTGGCTGGAACGCTCTATCAAGTTCCAACGTTCGCCACTGGGTGTCAGTGATGTCTGGCAGCCAAAGTTTGGAACTACTTGAAATTTAACTTCCCCAGTTGCATTCATCTTCATTCAGTTCATCTCATCCACATGCAACAGTACTTGTAGCTCACCCCAAGGGTGTCCGTTTAAAAGAGTGGATCCCAACGTGTAAGGAATTGAGGGCCAAAATGGGAACTTCGGGAAAGGTAGCGGGTCGCACTTTAATAATAAGCCAATTTTCATAAAACTTACGGCTGAATTTCCTTCCTGATACCAAAGAATTTTTCAACTGAAAATCCTACTCCAGCAATCAGCGGAATTCTGCACTATTCTACAATTCCATAAAGGGGTGAAATTAAAGATACCTAGATACCGAGAAAAAATTAGTATTGATGAAGAACACTCAAAATTTAGATCATAGGCTTTCGCGGCCGGTGTCTAGTTTATTATCTAGGCTTACAAGCAAAAAGACGCGTTTCCATTAGGATTTCAGAGCACATTCTAGACAGATAAACAGATAAACTATAGATCTGCAATAGCTGAACATGCTAACGCCACGAGACAAGAATTTGATAAGGCCGAAACTGTTGCTAAAATTCCCGGATATCAAAACAAATTAGTTAGAAGGACTATAGAGGTCATGAGACATTCCAATAATTTCAATCGCGAAGTTAGTTTCAAACTTAGCAACACTTGGAAAGTTATCCTAGCACGCGACTGCCAGGAGCGCGGACCAATCAGGGAGCAGCGTGACGTCAACGCAGGGCAAGCTGGCACCTCTGGCTGGCAATAACGGTTAGTTTGAGTACGGACACCAACTCATACCCACCCATGATTAAGGCTGCTGCAATGACAGCCAAAACGTCGGGAGACAATCACCGATATATGACGCGGCTCCATCTTGTAGACCTAGATGATAATCACTCAACAATGTAAAAGATTATTTGAATTAATATAGAAATGGGAAACAGAGCCAAAAAAATAAAGACACACTCAATTATTAATAATGTTATCAAAACAATCCTTACAAACGGACAATTTGGTAGTAATAAGTTTTTTTTATCAATCCCTCCCTATATTATTCTGTTAAGGTCCCATTACAGTTTTGTACCGAAAATAAGGTCCCATTAACACCAACCTACACATATGGGGTACCTACAGGTTCAGCATAACCCAATGCGTAAGCAAAACGCACTCACTTACTCTTTTAATGCCCCACAATTAAATAAATTCCTTAAAACATGTATATTTAAATGAAATAATGAAAGAATGCAACACGGTAACCATGGTAACAGTATCTCACAGGTCCATCTATTTCTGTAAGACGCAATGCAATTCCAATTACTACATTACTGTGAAAGTTTCTAGATGGTTATAAGGTTATCAGTGAACCAAATTAAGCTATAAAATTCATCAATACATATAGTATAATGCACTTAAGGTGGTCAAGGGTCACTCTAGAATTTTTTCACGCAATTTTCACGTGTGAGTGTGGTACGAAAGGTCTTTTTCACCCGACTATAAAGGGTCTCCAAAAACCACATATAAAGGCCCTTAAATTGACAGTGTCTGTGATATTCCCAGAAAACTAATTTCGCTCTGATATACCTATGAAGGAATGAGAAACCCCTAACCACTGCACCAGTAGCTGAATTGATAAAGTCTGATTATTCATACCAAGGATAAATCAGTCATAGCATTCATGATTGAGATTTTGCTAAGTCTACTCTTTACAACTAGAATATTTGCGGGCGAAGCCGCGGTGGGTAATGCTAGTATTATAAATGGGTTCATTATTCCTTGAGTGAAGGGGCTTGCGTCCTGCACTGTTCGATGCGGCGTGTAGTATAACGGTTCACCGTCAATTCCTTATCAAATTAATTTATTCATTTTTGCCGAATAGAAAGTACCCTAAAATGAGCAATGAAATACGGTATATTCTTTCATGACTTTTTAAAGATTTCTTTTTTTCTTCCAATAGCTTTCCCGGGGCGCCAGTTGGAAACCATTCGTATAAAAGCAGTTACAAATTCTAACGAGCTGAATAAGTCTTCGGACACTCCCGGCACTACAAGCCATACGCTTAAAAAAAGGAGCTGAGAAAAAGTAAAATAGTGTACATACCTTATTAAAGGTTGCATTTGCATATTTCTGCTATGAATTAATACTGCACTGTATTACTTTTACTCTAGTGTTAAGATCATGCTCAACTCTTACTTTCGAAGCCACAATGATTGCTTCCGAACTATGTCAGTAATGTAAGTTGTGAAGTGCTCAGTTAAAAGATGAGTTCTAAGGTGATTGACAAGAGCTGAGACAAACACAAGGTTGGTTGGTTCCTCAGTTTAGGGGCTGCAACAACGTGGTCATGTAGCCCTGTGTCCTTTGGGTGTGTGTAGAATCTGTATGATTAACGGTGTTCGTTGTGATGGCTGTATTAGTGTGTGTTATCTGTTTTTCATTCAAGTAAGGACTGCAGACATTCAATTTTCAAGTAGGTCCTACTTTTGCTACCAAACGCCACCGTCAACGACCAACTAGTTCTGAAATTGGTTACTAGATGCCACCGGTGTCGGCTCCTGGCGACGAACGTTGGAACCTAAGAGTTTTATTCAAATCTAACCTATAATTTAGCTTCACACAAGTCTAATTAGGGGAAGGTTCTTTTACATGCCATAAATCTATGACATGGGACCGCCCGTTTTACTTCCCCTCCGACGGAAGGCACACTGAGGGATTATTAGCGCTCTTAAAAAATCCGACGACTTTGGCTAGGATTGAACCCGCGACCATGGGCTTAGAAGCTCAGCATGCTACCAATTACGCCACCGAAGCCGACACAAACACAAGCATTTGTTGATTGACTGCTCATTAAACCCAGCATTAGGAAAGGCTTGGGGAACCGGATACAGGAAACACATTGCCCTGTACGTTGAGCAACAAAACAAGGAAGACCTATTTGCACATTGCTTGTTACTTACAGAATCAATAGTTACAGCAAAAAAAAGTAGTTCCGCGAAGAACTAAAGAGCCTATTTTCATATATCCTACTAATATTAATTGCCTCTATCAACATACAAATTGTCAGTTTGATTGCTGTAATACATTCGTAGATATTGAGAAACGTCTAAATATTTTGGATGGTCACCATGTTGGATTTCTATAGGCCTTAGATTTATGTACTATTACATTATTGTGTAGGTGTTTTATTCAAACTTCAATCGCATGATTAGGACACATGCAATAAAAGCCGGATTTTAAAATTTCGCTCAGCCGTCATCTTGTGATTATGAACATAATTTAAATGAATTAGATGCCAGTCGATTATAATTTGTCTAAGCATATACCGTATCAAGTTTCACTGCGCTCGGATGGTTAAAACGCAAGAAACGTCAATTTGAATATTTAAATTTCGCGTCGCCGCCATGTTGTATTTGTGCTCGCCAGGTTATTGAACGTCCCATAGGTGAACTTATGCTTATAGCCTCTATACACTTACAAAATTTCAGTTTGATTGCTGCAGTAAATTAATAGATATTGAGAACCGTCTAAATATTTCGGATGGTCGCCATTTGGATTTTAATATATGTAGGCCATAGAGTTATGTACTCTTGGATGATGATTATTGTGTACGTTCATTATGCAAATGTTGATTTCCATCGCATAATTATAACACAAGAAATAAAAACTTAAATGTCAAAATTCGCACAGCCGCCATCTTGAGGTTATGTGAACAATTGAACGAAGTTAGATGTCGGTGCATTACAATGTGCACAAACATATACTGTACCACGTTTCATTGCGTTTGGATGCTTAAATCGCGAGAAACGTCTATTAAATGTCTCAACTTCGTTTAGCCGCCATGTTGGTTTTGTAGTTACCAGTTTTTCAAATGTCACATAGGTGAGCTTCTAGTAGTTCCCTTTATCACCGTAAATAAATTCCAGTGTGATATCGAGAATAGTTTCGGAGATATTGAATGCTGGTGAAATATTTCGCACAGCCGCCATGTTGGATTGGTGAGACGTAACAAAATTTAAAGGACACGGTCGAGGTCGCCCGGAATAGTGCTATGAACTTACCGAGTATCATTGAAATCGCTGCAGCCGTTTAGAAGTTATTAGGGGGGACACACAAAAATCATCTCACACACACACACAGACACACGCACACACAGACAGACACACGGACAAAAGGTGATCTCATAAGCCCATTTTTTTCATAAATAAAAATAGGCTAAAAAGGTAGAATTTTACAGGGTGCCTAAAAGTTTTCTAAACGCTCCATTTAAGAACTTGGAAATTTTCCGTTAAAATGCGTTTTTTATGATTTCGGATGTCCGCGTACCACAGTTTCCGTTTAATGCAGGGAATTGAGCACGTTTCCATGTACGTTGAAGGCATGTTTTACTGTAGTAACTTTGTAAGCGTTAGATCAATTTATTCGGCCAGAGTTTTTCAGGAACCATCCGAGACCGATATCAACGGGGAGGAGGTGGTGTAATGTTTTGGGGTGGCATCATGTATGATCGCCGAACCGAAAAGGAGAGTTTTGCGGAGATAGCTATGAGTGATGTATGAGCCCCTATATGTGTTCAGTTTTAAAAGTTCTTACCTAATAATATTCTTTTTTAGTAATTGAATATAATGCAGAGTATTCAGTAACGCTTTTATTTAAGTTTGTTTTTCTCTCGCAGTTAATAGGGGACAGGGTTAGGTATGTTGTAGTTTAATTATTCACGTCACGTTGAGCCTTGTAAACAATAGCATGTGCCAGTTAAGGGAACCGAGGCGTGTGAACGATAGAAAAATATAGTCTCCGATGATTAGTTACATATCTCAGAAACTACAATAGATATTTCCTTGAATGTTCTTTTGGTATATTCAGAGTACATTCATCATTATTTGGGTAGAATTTGAAGCTTCTATGTAAAATATTTAATGTCAAAGAGAGCATTAAAAATAATCTTTAAAAAATAAATCGTTAAAAATTCCCTTAACTCATGTCCCTTTTTCTGAGCAAATACTCAAACCAGACCCAACAAACTTTGCATGCTAAATTTGTAAACCATTTTTGAGCTAATGAAGTAAAGGTATTGTCCTATTGTTTACAGGAGTTGTTGTTGTTGGTTTTTTTACATCTTAGTTGAAAACTGAAATTTTCTGTAAAATTGTCAGTGTTTTTCAAGCTGGGCTCCATGAACTAATCAAGATACCTGAATAAATCTACTTCCACTAGTAGATCTATCTAGTGTCTTAGAGACTACCAAGTTTCAAATATATTGCTCAGATAGTTTCTGAGAAAATGGTACATGAAATTTCAAAAAATATGGCTTACGGAAAACACAAAAGGAATCTTTGAATAGTAGCTACAGTATAGACTTAAAACATTACGTTTAAACTTAATTTTATTGCATCAAATATCACTTCCGCACAATAATTGATACACCAAATTCTTCAGGAAAGATGGGAGATTTTTTAAGGTAAAAAAGAAAGACATTTTTGAGCCTATCACACGTCCCGGTTCCCGTAACATGTGCCTCCCTAGGATGAACGATATACACACCCGCGACACCACTATCACGAACATTATTGCTTAACGTCCTACTCTATTTTAATATCATTTGTCTTGTTACATCCATCCGGTTTGCAACCAGTGTTAATGAACTAAGAAAACTTTTCTTGTTTGCATTAATTGAACATTATTAGTTTCTTCTGAACATTATGTCACGGAGAGCTAATGATGATGAAAAAGTGTATATTACTTAGGAAAGTTTTCAGGAAAAGTTTGACTTCTTTTAAATCATACAACTACTATAAAAAAGAGCATCCAGCGTTTAGAAAAGACTGTGGAGCCTTATGGCGACAGTGTTGCTAACTCTAGGCAGAGGTAGCGCTGAAGTCATACGTTATGTTCACCCGCTCGAGTACTGTCCTTTCATAAGTTAGCGAGACAACACAACCCCACAGCTACCTGAAATAGAACACGCGCAGGAAGGAGCAGTTTTGCAAGTGTTAACGGATTTGACCCATATTAAGGATACCGTACGCGAAGAGAAGCAATAACGACATTCATTTCGTTGTGATATGACGCATTACTGATTGACAGATATGGAGAGCACAACCTCTCCTTCCTTCCTTCCTTCCTTCCTTCTCGGATGTATGCTGACGGTGTTAACAATTTTTACGTCAGCAATACTGTTGATCATCACCTTTTTTTTATTAGTTAGGCAATAATTTAGTTTCTTTCAATTCTATTCTTGTTGTTTTGTTTAGATAAATATTTGTAATATTGTAGCGAGTTAGCCGTGCGGTTAGAGGCGCGCAGCTGCGAACTTGCATTCGGGAGATAGTGGGTTCGAACCCAACTGTCGGCAGTCCTGATTAGATTGAACAGAAAATAAAATGCACACAACAATATCACCAATGACGGATAGTGCTTCAGAACTTATGTTGCCGGTGGAACTGAGCACGTGCTCCACTCCGGGCGAGCATGCAGCACAGGACGAGGCTGTTCTTTCCAGCGTGCTAACCTCGACAATTTCTAAATTACTGAGACGTAATATAAACGATACTTGTATGCAATAACAAAGGTAATCCCTTGGCAGATAATTGTAGGAAGCTATTATGACGAAAAATATATATGTTCAGAGTTCCTTCATGATAAAAGGCAAGGTAACAAAACCAGTGAAGGGGGGGTTTCCGTTAAAAGTAAAAGCCCATAAGACCCACAGTCTTTTTTAAACGCTGGATGCTCTATAGGCTACCACCACTACTACTAATAATAATAATAATTATTATTATCATTATTATAGAAAGCCTCCGTGGCTTAGGCGGCAGCACGCCGGCCTCTCACCGCTGGGTCCATGGTTCAAATCCCGGTCACTCCATGTGAGATCTGTGCTGGACAAAACGGAGGCAGACAGGTTTTTCTCCGGGTACTCCGGTTTTCCCTGTCAAAATGTCATTCCAGCAAAACTCTCCACAATCATTTCATTTCATCTGTCAGTCATTTAATCATTGCCCCAGAGGAGTGCGTCAGGCCTCGGCAGCCGGCACAATTCATATCCTCGCCGCTAGTTGGGGGCTTCCTTCATTCCATTGCTGACCCGGTCGGAGACTGGAAGCAGGCTGTGGATTTTCATTTTCATCATTATTATAACACGCTAATAAATTAATGTAGAGATTTACTGCAATAAGACTGACGTGGAAACTGGAGATCCCAGAGAAATCTTGTCCAGTCTCTAATTTTCATTCACACCAAATACGATTTGAATCTAGAGAGCAGTTCAACTACCTGAGTCATGGAAGAGCCCTATTTTTCTTCTGATCTTGCCAATTAGTATTTGGGGTTTTCCAAAGAAAACTGGCTCATTTTAATTGGTGTTTAAAGATTTAATGGGATCCCACTTAATATTTTATTTCAAAATTCCACCCCTCTTTCACCGGGATTCGAACTCCAACCATCCTGATGAAATGCAAGTGGCTATGACACTGTGCCATACTCTCTGAAACAAGCCAGTGTATACTATTGACATCTTTGTAGTTCTAACACTAAGTTTGTGGGTTCCTGGATTCAAACAACTGAATACCATTTATATTTGCTTACTTTGGGGAGAATTGAGCAGACAGATCAGCGCCTAAAGCCGAGAGAATAATCAGGAATTAAGTAACTTCAACGATCTTGATTGGGAAAAATGTACGGCATAAAGGAGATAGGCGGACAAAGGAAGATAAGCTAAATCTCCTCTGACCTTTGGAGACTGATGGTCACGGGGTTAGAGAGAGAGAGAGAGAGGTAGAAGGTACAAAAGTAGAGAAAGGCCGCTATCGAGCTGTCATGAAAGGAAATGGAGTAGAGTTGGGCCACGGAAATAAATCACTGTGCTAAACTGCTCGTTAAGTAAAGTTAGTTCCCCATCTTCTGGGAGGTTTATTTCATGGATTGTCAAACTAGCATCAATGCTTGGTTAAAGGTCGGCCACGTAGTGTAGGGTTAACACACTTGGCTAATATTATGGATACCCCGGTTGCGTCTTTTTGAAATTTGACGTGATGGCTGGAACCGTCTGTACCCAGCTTCTTGAATATAAACGTTGCAACCCATGACCTATAACAAAGGTAATGCGGCTGAGGGTGGGGTCAAGGTGATAATGCGTCCCCCACAATCCGTAGGCTATGAGCTGGTTAGCAGCCGTCCTCGAATACGAGTGGTCTTTCGTTCCCAGTCACGGGCTTGATTGGTTGGTTGGTAGACTGTTTGTTTGGTTGGTAGGTTGTTTGTTTGTTTGGTTGGTAGGTTGTTTGTTTGTTTGGTTGGAAGGTTGTTTTTGTTTGGTTGGTAGGTTGTTTGTTTGGTTGGTAGGTTGTTTGTTTGTTTGTTTGTTGGGTAGGTTGTTAGTTTGGTTGGTAGGTTGTTTGTTTGTTTGTTTGGTTGGTAGGTTGTTTGTTTGGTTGGTAGGTTGTTTGTTTGGTTGGTAGGTTGTTTGTTTGTTTGTTTGTTTGTTTGTTTGGTAGGTTGTTTGTTTGGTTGGTAGGTTGTTTGTTTGTTTGTTTGGTAGGTTGTTTGTTTGGTTGGTAGGTTATTTGTTTGGTTGGTAGGTTGTTTGTTTGGTTGGTAGGTTGTTTGTTTGTTTGTTTGTTTGTTTGTTTGGTAGGTTGTTTGTTTGGTTGGTAGGTTGTTTGTTTGGTTGGTAGGTTGTTTGTTTGTTTGTTTGGTAGGTTGTTTGTTTGGTTGGTAGGTTGTTTGTTTGGTTGGTAGGTTGTTTGGTTGGTTGTTTATTTGTTTGTTTGTTTGGTTGGTTGTTTATTTGTTTGTTTGTTTGGTTGGTTGTTTATTTGTTTGTTTGTTTGGTTGGTTGGTTGGAAGGTTGTTTGTTTATTTGGTTGTTTGTTTGTTTGTTTGGTTGGTTGGTTGGAAGGTTGTTTGTTTATTTGGTTGTTTGTTTGTTTGTTTGGTTGGTTGGTTGGTTGGAAGGTTGTTTGTTTATTTGGTTGTTTGTTTGTTTGTTTGGTTGGTTGGTTGGTTGGAAGGTTGTTTGTTTATTTGGTTGTTTGTTTGTTTGTTTGGTTGGTTGGTTGGAAGGTTGTTTGTTTATTTGGTTGTTTGTTTGTTTGTTTGGTTGGTTGGTTGGTTGGAAGGTTGTTTGTTTATTTGGTTGTTTGTTTGTTTGTTTGGTTGGTTGGTTGGAAGGTTGTTTGTTTATTTGGTTGTTTGTTTGTTTGTTTGTTTGGTTGGTTGGTTGGAAGGTTGTTTGTTTATTTGGTTGTTTGTTTGTTTGTTTGGTTGGTTGGTTGGTTGGAAGGTTGTTTGTTTATTTGGTTGTTTGTTTGTTTGTTTGTTTGGTTGGTTGGTTGGAAGGTTGTTTGTTTATTTGGTTGTTTGTTTGTTTGTTTGGTTGGTTGGTTGGAAGGTTGTTTGTTTATTTGGTTGTTTGTTTGTTTGTTTGGTTGGTTGGTTGGTTGGTTGGAAGGTTGTTTGTTTATTTGGTTGTTTGTTTGTTTGTTTGGTTGGTTGGTTGGAAGGTTGTTTGTTTATTTGGTTGTTTGTTTGTTTGTTTGGTTGGTTGGTTGGAAGGTTGTTTGTTTATTTGGTTGTTTGTTTGTTTGTTTGGTTGGTTGGTTGGAAGGTTGTTTGTTTATTTGGTTGTTTGTTTGGTTGGTTCCGGTAGCAATGGCGCACCTTTATAAAGTGGCAAACGATGCCTTAATATCCCAGAGTGTGGTATCAATAACAGAATCTAAAAACGACAATGATGATGGTGATAATTCTGACGATGATTTTTGTTTCTTTTAGGAGGCGGAACAGCGAGGGCATTTGGCCATATAAACACAGATTAAAAACAAGATGTTCTGCAAAGAACATATAGCCGACTTTCTCCTAAATGTATGGGTATACTTATAACTCTTTGTCCTCGCCCCTAAAACAATTACCACCATGTATTGTTTGTTTTCTTTCATTTTGATAATTAGCCAGTAAGTGTCAAAATCAATATTATATACTTTATGATGATTGAAAAACGAAACTACTAACTTATTGTAATGCATTCACGTCCGTTAATCCCGATATTAAGCTTCCAAACTTAAGAATCCTTCGTTCTGGGTATCTTCCCCTTTAAAAATCTGCGGCGATCACACTAGGCTGGTGCTGCAACCTAGCAGTGAATTAATATAATATCTTGTACGCCTGTGAGTGTTTATGTGCGATGCAGGGGCTGTGATTATTAATAAATGAGTGTATACATTAGCCTCTCCATTGCGCTAAATGCCATTTTATTTAGTATATGTGTAAAGAGCTCGTGCACAACATTTGTAAAAGAATTCAAGTTTTAAAAAAATATTACGAGCCTTCAGTAGTCGCATATGATGTGTAACATGTTACATGGCCGACAGTACCTCGAATGCTTGCATTAAATAAGAATACAGTAAAAGTATGAAGATTTAATAAATCTGTTTTCAGCAAATATAATATAACGAATATTTTCACACCAAAGAACGACAACTTGAAGATGATTTAGTGTAGGAATATCTGTATTGGGGCCTCCATACCTTAAAGCAAACCGTAAGCGTTATACATTCCACATAGCCACATGGCCGGCAGTACTCATTCCATCATTTTATTTCTTTGGAGGAGCTATATAATATGTTGTAGTAAGATACTGTTCGCCATCTCTTGATGAATACAGTACTTTTGCATTTGTCAGTTGGCACAGGCTAGAGTAAAAGGTGGCTTTTCACCGATGTCTCAGTCTCACTCATGGCTGTGATTATATGGAAGCTACTGAGGTATGGGTGTGGCTTAGTAATGGCATTGGAGGCACAGTCAGTGCCTGTGAATGCTGTGAAAGGTTCAACTCATAGGGTTAGGACTACTGTTCTGACTCAGTGAGGAAAGCAATGGCTAACTACCTCACTCCTCTTCTTGCCTAGAACGCCTCAAAATAGTGCTGCCTTGGGTTTTTGTGGGTATCTACTCACATAACGTAACGGCGGTACTTTTTGAGGATCCAACCAGCCTTCGGGCTGACTACCTAACAGACAGACAGATACAACCAATGTGAGGTAGTAAACACAATAGAATATTTCGCTTTATATATTTCTTCACATACATCTCAAACAATTTTTAACAGCACAATTCATAACCTTCATCTATTCCGTTACAATGCCTTCCTACCATTGTCTCTCACACCTCTGGAATCCACAGAGCAGACACTCCCGCTCGACAAGTTCCAGCAACCCTCACTCATGCGCCCCAACGCCGCGATGGCCATCTTGCATGTCCTCCGAACATAACAACTCTAGTTCAATCTCACGCCACCTCCTAAGAACACTATACATACCATAGACCGACATATCACAGCCTACAGGATTTCAGGAAACGGGCCTCCAAACCTTGACAGTACCTCGAGTTTTTACATTAAATAAGAATACAGCAAAAGTATGAAGATTTAATAAATCATAATTGTTTTCAGCAAATATGATAATATAATGAATATTTTTACACAAAAAGAAGGACAATATGAAGATGATTTATTGTAGGAATATCTGTAATGGGGCTTCCAAACCTTGAAGTAAACCGTATGCGATATACATTCCACATAGCCACATATCCGATAGTACGTCGTGGTACCTACCTCCGCCACCACGTGCGCTTCATTGTTTCCTTCCCGTCCATTTCCGTTTCATTTTTCAAAATCACGTTCACAAAAAATATAGAGATACCTAGTGGAAAGATGTTACACATCAAAATAAAGTTAACTCTAGCAGTATTCCATCCGCAGTCAACCGCGTGGGAGACTAACGCTCTAGCCCAGTGCCAAACTAGTCCTTAAGACCTGAGTGTTATTAACTGACTTAGATAGAGATGGGCATCAGTCGACTGAAAACAGTCGAATTAGTCGATAGTTAAAATAATCGACTTATTCGACTGCTTTTAAAAACAGTCGAATGAATTCAACGACTGCTCACCGTATCGTAAACAAGTAGTTTGCAAACGACTGATCCCAAAGCAATCGTTGGAAATCATTCAAATGAAACAAGTCGTTGGCAAACGACTAATTCCAAGCGAATGGAATCGTTCGAATTTAAGTAGTCGTTCTAATCAAACGACTTCTTCAGGATAACTTCATGCTACAATTCATTGTGCTGTATGTTTATTGTAGAACTTTAATTAATAAGTTAAGTATCCATGTAGGTGCCGTAATTTTGAATTAAGTAAGGTTGTAGTATGCGTGGTCAGATTTAGACAATAGCCTACTCCATGAAGGGGTCGTGGCTACGCCTTCTATGTTTGTTTAATGAATAGAGTAACTGAAATGAGGGATGTATACTGATTTTAAGATTTGTGGAATGAGTTTATGATTTTTTTAAATAGAATTTAATGAAGTCTTCGGTAACGTTGAAGGAGACATGATCGTGTTTAGACAATACCCTACTCCATGAAGGGGTCATGACTATGCCTTCTATGTCTGTTTAAGGTGTCGTGTGGCTGAAATGAGGGAGGTTTACTGATTTTGGTGTTTGTGGAGTAGTCTTTTCGTTTATAATTTAGGATTTTGTGAAGCTTGTTGCGGAGTTGTTTTATGGATTTTATTGCTCTGCAAATGAAGTGTATTAGGGGGTTCTGGGTTTAGTTTAGCTGTAGCTGTAGAGTTGTAGCAGGCCTAACAACTGTGTCAGAGCAGTGGCGTACTGTGTGGGAGGGGGGGGGGGAGGGGGTTAGTGGCAAAGACATGAGGGCAGGGATGGAAGAGTTGTAGCGTTGTCTGTGGTTAAACTGCCGTTGCCTTATGGCTGATTTTATGAACTGACATCCATCATCAGAGGCGGCATGTGTTCCCTCACAGTTGGTGCACATAGGCTTATCTCGAGGTACAGTACAGATAGCGTGGTGATGTGAATCTCCACATCTATTGCAGCCGGTACTGTGAGGACAGCTTGACCGTACGCACAAATTGATTCTGGTCGTCAATTGTTTAGAGATGGGCAGCACCGCAGCAGTCGACTGAAAAATGTTAAATCCATCGACTTGTTTGACTGCTTTTTAAAAACAATCGAATGAATTCAACGACTTCTCACCATAACATCAACAAGTCGTTTGCAAAGGACTTATCCCAATTGTGTTTTAACTTTTAACATGTAGAACGCGCTACGCGCTCAGATATTTTTACGTTCTGGTCGTCAATTGTTTCAGCACATGGATAGCGTGCGCATTAAAAAAACTTTGTATTTACATTGTTCTCAACATCTCCACTGAAAGTTCGCCCTCGTTGCTGTTCTAAAGTGTTCTATTTTCGTGTGTATTTACTGTAGGCCGTAGTTTTCTTGTTCAAGTCGTATTTCAGCTCTACGTTCTTAGTGCTTCAGAGAGGATTAAATTAGTGAACACATAGCCTAACTTGTTTATGACTCTATGGACATAGTTAACATTTATTTTTTGGCATTAAAATATGAAGTGTGATTATTTCAATGTTGGCTCTGGAATTGTTCCCGGTACTTAAGAACTCCCTCTCAGTAATTGTGATTTAATTTACTCTTAGGTTAATTAAGTATTGGTCTATTACTTCACTTACCCACAGTACATACAGGTAATGTGCCCTGTATCAATACCGGTATCGGGAAACATTTACTCACACAGTTTGCATTAAATGAAATGTGCATCATTGCAAATAATTGCTTCACTCTACACGACGTAAACCACCATTTCGAAGCACAGTAAAAATAAATAAAAAACTTTGACCAATTGCATGTTGCTGAGCGTCGAGTAGTCCAAACTAACGTCTGCAAAAATAGGTGGGTTAAGGAGAAGTTTGATTTTCATCTGTTGGTACGACTCAACTCAGCCGGTAACGGCTTGCAGTGCTTTGTACGCTGCCTAGAAGCGACTAATTTCAGTCGAATACATGAAACAACACGCTTAGGAGCAATGCGAATTCAGGTAACCATTCGACTGAAAGTAGTCGACTATCTAGTCGATAGCTTCTTCCAATGAATGACTAGTCAGTCGATGGGTAAAAGTAGTCAATAGTCCCATCTCTACTTAGATACAACGTGTTAGCAAATGGTGTCTTGAAATAAATGATTTCTTCACTGCAGTACACCTTCATTGTATATCATTTCATACAAAATTTATATTATTCCTATCAGTAGGCTATATCGAATACAACATACTAAAAGTACTGAAATATAGGACAGGCACAAGAGGTCAGCTGCCATCTTGTCGTGTGACAGAGACGGCTCAGCTCCCCTCCCATACAGTAAAATATTATAATATTAAATTATAACGGATCACGTCCTTTAGGATAGATTAAACCACCCTTGGTTTGATAATCGGAAATGGTGGGCTTAACCTATTGATTATAATGTTTGCACAATTCACACGGCCGCCATCCTGACATGGCACTGCTGATGACCTTGTCGTTTGGGCGAAAGACGCGTACTATATAAAGGTACTAGCAGAAGTACCCATTCTTCGAACGGTCTTCGGTATTAATAACCAGACGTAATCAATTGAGCTACTGTTGCAATGGTTAGAGACTTGGAACCTGTTTCTCGACAAAGAAAAGTGATTAGTTAAAATATGCTCTGAAACTAAATTTACCTAACGTGTACTTCCGGACGTGAAAAAAAATGAAAAACTCGTAGACGAAACGCAATACAGGTCAAATAAAACTGACCTTCACTGTTGTGTCAAGTCCCCATCCAGAGGAAGACCCCTTTAATAATTTATAAAGGCTTGTGGTGCATGAAAATTCAGGGTTTTTTTAGACTCCAATGGCCCAAATTCCTAAAAGAAAAAAAAAAGAAAAAAACTACTGTATTTCAATTCAGGAATTTTTGAAAATAATATTTCTGTTTGGAGAAATAATAGACCTTCTGTACGACATAACGCACATTTAAGTCGTGTGAAAAAAATCTAGGGTACCCCTTGACCCCCATAAACGCAGTGATGAATTTTACAGTTTTAGTTGATTCCGTAATAACCTTATAGCCATTTGCAAACATTCACAGAAATTTAATAAATGGAGTGGCTTTACTTCTTGAAGAAATAGATGGAAAGTTGGATGTCACCTTTTCAGATATTGTTGTCATGGTTACTGGCTTGCATTCCTTCATTAGTTTATTAAATGAAATTAGTTTTCTGGGAATATCTCAGAAACTGTTGGTTTTAGAGCCTTAAAATGTACTTTTCGGGGACCCTTTACTGCTATTTAGGGGCACCGAGTTTTGTTTTTGATACCAAGGGGCTGAAAATAAGCTTTGTCTCGTCGTTGTAGGCCGTAGTATAATAATAATAATTATAATAATAATATGAAAATATATGGATAGAGATATAATAGACCTTCCGTACCACACCCGCACGTGTAAATCGCGTAAAAAAATCTAGAGTACACCTTGACCCCCTTAAGCGCATTATATGACATTGATGAATTTTACAGCTTAATTTGGTTCCGTTATAACCTTATAGCCGTTTGCAAACTATCTCAGTAATGTAATAAATGGAATTGTATTTCGTCTTACAGCAGTAGGAGATTTCGGATTAGGTGAAAGAAATGATCGAGGAAGCAGGCTGGTAGAATTCTGCACCGAGCATGAATTGGTCATAGCTAACACCTTATTCAATAACCACAATAGAAGAATATACACATGGATGAGACCAGGAGATACAGGGCGTTACCAAATCGACTTCATTATGGTCAAGCAGAGGTTTCGAAACCAGATTTTGGATTGTAAAACATATCCTGGTGCTGACATAAACTCTGATCACAATCTGGTTGTAATGAAATGCAGATTAAAGTTGAAGAAACTGAAGAAAAGTCAAAAGCCAAAAAGGTGGGCAATAGACAGACTGAAAGAGAAGGATGTAAACGAAAGATTCAAGAAGAGTATAAAGGAAGGACTAATGAAAAACCCTAAACAAACTTCAATTGCAGACGAATGGGCACTTTTGAAGAATGAAATAACAAAATCCGCAGAAGAAAACATTGGTAGGAAAGAAAGAATAGGTAGAAAACCGTGGATCACTCAGGATATACTAGAATTGATGGATGAAAGGCGGAAACACAAGAATCTAAGAGATGAAAAGGGGAAAGCAGAATACAGACGTCTGAGAAATGAGGTTAACAAGAAGTGCAAGGAAGCGAAAGAAGAATGGTTGAAAGAGAAATGTGCAGGTATAGAAAATTGTCTGAAATTAGGAAAAGTAGACACAGCTTATCGAAGGATTAAGAATACTTTTGGGGAAAAGAAGACTAAGTGCTGTAATATTAAGGACACAAATGGAAAGCCTCTAACAGATAGGGAAGAAAAGGTTGAGAGATGGAAAGCTTACATAGAGAGTTTGTATAAGGGAAAGGAGATTGAGAATCATGTAATGGAAAGGGAGGAGGAAATTGATGAGGATGCGAAAGGAGATTTAATATTGAGATCAGAATTTGATAGAGCTTTGGAAGACTTAAGCAGGAACAAAGCACCAGGCATAGATGATATACCGATTGAGTTGCTACGCTGCATAGGAGATGAAGGTCTGATCAGGTTATTTCACTTGGTGTGTAGGATTTATGAGACAGGTGAGGTACCCCCTGATTTCAAGAAGAATGTAATCATCCCTATACCAAAGAAAGTGGGAGCTGACAGATGTGAAGATTACCGTACAATCAGCTTGATTACTCATGCTTCAAAGATCCTGTCTAGAATAATTTACAAGAGGATTGAAAGCCAGATAGAAACGGAGTTGGGTGAAGACCAGTTTGGTTTCAGGAGAAATGTAGGAACAAGGGAAGCTGTACTAAGCCTTAGGCTGATTTTAGAAGGTAGAATAAGGAAAGATAAGAGAACGTTCATGGCTTTTGTAGACTTAGAAAAGGCTTTTGATAACGTTGATTGGACTAAATTGTTTGACATTTTGAAATCAATTGGAATAAAGTACAGGGATAGGAGGGTGATATACAATCTGTACAGAAACCAGACAGCAGTCATTCGAGTTGAAGGACATGAGAGAGAAGCTGGTATTCAGAAAGGTGTAAGGCAAGGCTGCAACTTATCACCCATACTTTTCAATCTTTACATTGAACAAGCAATGAAGGAAATTAGAGAAAAATTTAAAGTGGGAGTGAAGATTCAAGGAGAAATAATTTCAACTCTGAGATTTGCTGATGACATCGTCATCTTGGCCGACAAGCCTCAGGATTTGAATGAGTTTTTGAATGGTATGGACTCCGTCTTTCGGAAAGAATTCATGATGAAAATAAATAAATGTAAAACAAAAATACTGGAATGCAGCCGAAATAAATCAGAAACCTCTATGGAGATCAAATTGGCAGGTGAAAAGCTGAAGGAAGTAGGAGACTTCTGTTACTTAGGAAGCAGAATAACCAGTGATGGACGAAGCAAAGAGGATATTAAAAGTAGGTTGGCTCAGGCAAAGAAAGCATTTCTACAAAAAAGGAATCTGCTGACATCGAATATAGATTTAGGTATTAGGAAGTCATTTTTGAAAGCCTTTGTCTGGAGCGTGGCGCTCTATGGAAGTGAAACTTGGACTATTGGTGCAGCAGAAAAGAGGAGAATTGAAGCATTTGAAATGTGGTGTTACAGGAGAATGATGAAGATCAGATGGGTAGATAGGGTTACAAACAAAGAGGTATTAAGACGAGTGGGAGAAGAGAGATGTTTCTGGCGACTGCTAATGAAGAGAAGAGATAGGTTGGTAGGACACATACTAAGACACCCAGGAATAGCAAGCTTAGTTATGGAAGGAAGGGTCGAGGACAAAAACTGTAGGGGTAGACCAAGGTTAGAATATGTTAAACAGATTGCCTCCGATGTAGGGTGTCGGAGCTATGTAGAGATGAAACGATTAGCTCAGGACAGGGAGGCATGGAGAGCTGCATCAAACCAGTCAAAAGACTGAAGACTCAAACAACAAACAACTTACAGCAATAGATGGACCTGTGAGATTCCGTTGCCATGGTAACCGGCTTGCATTCTTTCGTTATTGTATTAAATGAAATTAGTTTTCTGGAAATATCTCAAAAACTGTTGGTTTTAGGGCCTTGAAATGTAGTTTTTGGGATCCCTTAAGGGCCCCCGAGTATCGTTTCTCACATTGAGGGGCTGAAAATGAGCTTTGTCTCGCCCGTCTACGCCTATTTCAGCAAGTGTTTTAAGGGGGTAGGCCCCCTTTTATTGGAGCTACAGAGAAGTGTTACATCAATGATTAGTGTCGTGCCTCTGAAGGATATCTGTACCAAATTTTACGTTGATCCACCCAGCCGTTCTCGAGTTATAAGGGAACATACTTGTCCACAGACAAACAGACAGACAGACATACAGACAGACAGACAGACAGACACAAATCTTATTTTCACGCGCATCCGTCATAAAACAGTATGAAACGCATAAATAACGCAAATTTCCGTAGAAATTCAGAAAAAAACAGACAAATTTTCATTCTTATATATATAGAGATGTTGTTACCAGATTTGGTAGAGATCGGATGATTAGTTTAGTCGTAATTTGGTTTTCGTTTTGATCGTTTGAGTGGCCGCCATTCAGTTTTGGTAGAGATGGCAGAGATATAAAACATGACACTGAGGTGCCCATTGCTAGTGCTACCTCTGTAAAAAAATTCATTCAATTTTGTTTCACCGTATTTGAATTGATATGGGGAATCGATTTTCACACATACATGGCCGCTATCTGCAAACTATTCGGCTGATGACCTTGTAGTTCAGTCAAAACATGCTTTCCACTAAAAGGTATGTTGTTGCAAAATTTGGTAGATATCAAATGATTAGGTTGTTCGTAATTTGATTTAAGCATTTAACATTTGGGTGGCCACCATTCCGTTTCCGTCAAGATGGCGGTGATGTAAAACATGACACTGAGTGCCTTTTGCTAGTGCTACCTCTGTACCAAATTTCGTTCAATTCGATTTTACCGTGTTTGAATTGATAGGGGGAATCGATTTGCACACATACATGGCTGCCATATGCAAAATATTGGACTGCTGAGTGCTGACCTCTCAACTTGGTCAAAGAACGCTTCTTATATAAAGGTATGTTGTTGCAAAATTTGGTAGAGATCAGATGATTAGGTTGGTCGTAATTTGATTTAAGCTTTTAATATTTGGGTGGACGCCATTACGTTTCCGTCAAGATGGCGGCGATATAAAACATGACACTGAGATTCCCTTTGCTAGTTCTACCTCTGTACCAAATTTCGTTCAATTCGGTTTCACCGTGTTCGAATTGATAGGGGGGACAGACATTCAGAGTACACACACACACACACACACACACACACAGACAGACACACAAATTTTACCCTGTGTTGATCTCATAAGTTTACTTTCATCTTTTTTTTTTTTTTTTTTTTTGCAAAAATCGAAAGTAGGCTAATAGGCTTATGAGATCACCTTTTGTACGTGTGTGTGTGCGAATGTGTGTGTGTCCCCCTAATAACTTCTAAACGGCTGGAGCGATTTCAATGAAACTCGGTAAGGTCATAGTACTATTTTGACTGGCCCCAACCATGCCCATCAAATTTTATTACGTCTCACCAATCCAACATGACGGCTGTATGAAATATTGCACCGGCATTCCATATCTCCGAAACTGTTAGTGATATTACCCTGTAATTTTGTATGGTGATAAAGGGCAATACTAGACGTTCACCTATGGGACGTTTAAAAACGTGTTAACTACATGACGAACTTGGCGGCTAAGCGAAGTTGAAACTTTTAAATAGACTTAACTCGCGATTTAACCATCCAAACGCAATGAAACTTGTACAGTAAATGTTTATAATTTAGTTCAATTGTTCACATAACCTCTATATGGCGGCTGTGGAAAATATTTCACCGGCATTCTATATCTCCGAACCTATTACTGATATCACTCTAACATTTTGTACGGTGAAGAAGGTACTACTAGAATTCAGCTATGATACTTAAAAAGGAAACATATAAAATACGAAGCGAGCTTGACGGCCAAGCGAAGGTGAAATATTTTAATAGACTTTTCTCACGATTCAACCATCTAAGCGCAGTGAAATATGGTACAATGTAGGTTTATACACATTGCAATACACTGGCATCTAATTTAGATCAATTGCTCACATAACCTCAAGATGGCGGCTGTCCGCAATTTTAAAATTTCGTTTTTTATTTGTCGTGTATTAATCATGCGATTGAACTGAACGTTTGAATAATGAACCTACGCAATAATCGTTATTTAATAGTGCATAACTCTATGGCCTACATGTATTAAAACAAACATGGCGATCATCCGAAATATTTAGATGGTTCTCAATATCTATTTGTCTATGGCTGCAATCAAACTGAAATGTGTACAGTATGTTGATAGAGGCTATAAACATAAGTTCTCTATTGGACTTTCAATAACCTGGTGAGCACAAATCAAGCATGGCGGCGACACGAAGTACAAATATTTAAATGGACGTTTCACGCGATTTAACCATCTGAGCGCAGTAAAACTTGGTATGGTAAATGATTATAGAAATGTTAATCCACTGGCATCTAATTTATTTCAATTGTTTTCATAACCACAAGATGGCAGCTCTGCGTAATTTTAAAATCTGATTTTCATTTCTTATGTCCTAATTATGCGATTGATGTTTGAATACTACACCCACACAATAATCTTCATAACTCTAAGACCTACATAATTAAAAATCTAGCATGGCCACCATCCGAAATATTTAGACGGTTCTTAATATCGGCGATTGTATTACAGCAATCAAACTGAAAATTTGTATGTTGGTAAGGACAATCAACATAAGTTGGATATATGAAAATGGGCTGTATAGTTCTTCAGAGAACTACTTGTTTCCTTTCTTTCTTCCTTCCCTGGAATGGATATAAGGGCACGAACTAAGGAAACGAATGCAAAGAAATAAGAATCTCAATTCCAGGATGTTTTCCACGAACAGCAACGGTGCTAATTTAATTGTCCAAAGTGCAGTTGTGTGATGGCTGTAGTTAATCAGAAACATTAAGTTTCATGATATTCCTAGCTTGATACAGTGCTAATGCAAATTTGTCATGGTCCACCAAACCATAGCAGCCACGAGTAAACAGCCGGAAGGGAACAATCAATACAGTGATATATTTGAGGGCCGAGTTAGGTCATGCTGTTCATTTCCCGTTTCAGCGCTACGATCTGTCGTCCGACAGCTTCCTGTTTATTGTCTAATTCCACATCTAACAATTTTAACATGAGCTAAACAAGTAGTTCCGTGAAGAACTATACAGCCTATTTTCATATATCCTACTCTTGTTAAGTGCCTCTATCAACATACCAAATTTCAGTTTGATTTTTGTGATATATTCGTAGATATTGAAAACCATCTAAACATTTCAGATAGTCGCCAGTTGGGATTTTTATATATGTACTATTACATGAAGATTACTGTGTACGTGTAGTATTCAAATTTCAATCGCATGATTAGGACACAAGAAGTAAAAACGAGATTTTAAAATTTCGCACAGCTGCCATCTTGTGGTTATGAAAACAATTGAAATAAATTAGATGCCAGTGAATTAAAATTTGTATAAGCATTTAACGTGCAAAGTTTCACTGAACTCGGATGGTTATATCGCGAGAAACGTCCATTCAAATATTTGTACTTCGCGTCGCCGCCATGTTGGATTTGTGCTCACTAGGTTACTGAAAGTCCAATAGTTGAACTTATGTTCATAGCCTCTATGTACATTAAAAAATTCAGTTTGATTGCTGTAAAAGATTCGTAGATATTGAGAACCGCCAAATGTAGTTCGGATGCTCGCCATTTTGGATTGTTATATATATAGGCCATAGAATTATGTACCATTAAAGGAAAATTATTGCGTAGCTTCATTATTCAAACTTTCACTTCGATCGCATGATTACGATACAAGAAATAAAAAAAATATTTTAAAATTTCTCACAGCCACCATCTTGAGGTTATGTAAACATTAGAACTAAATTAGATATCAGTGCATTACAATACGTATAATCATTTACTGTGTCACAATTCACTGCGCTCAGTTGATTAAATCACGAGAAACGTATATTACAATGTTTCAACTTCGCTTGGCCGCCATGTTCGTTTTGTACTTAACAGGTTTTTGAAAGTTACATAGATATACTTGCAGCAGTTCCCTTTATCACCGTACAAAGTTTCAGGCTGATATCTGTAATAGTTTTGGAGATATAAAATGCCAGTTAAATATTTCGCACAGCCGCCATTTTGAGTTTATGTAAACAATTGAACTAAATTGGACGCCAGTGCATTACAATGTGTATACATATTTGCTGTACCACGTTTCATTACGTTTGGATGTCTAAATCACGAGAAAAGTCTATTTAAAGTCTCAAATTCGCTTGGCCGCCAAGTTGGTTTTATAGTTACCAGTTTTTTGAAAGTCTCATAGGTGAACTTATAGTAGTGCCCTCTATCGCCGTACAAAATTTCAGGGTGATATCTGTAATAGTTTCGGAGATACTGAATGCTGATGGAATATTTCGCACAACCGCCATGTTGGATTGGTGAGACATAATAAAATTTGAAGGGTACGGTCGGGGTCGTCCAGAATGGTGCTATGATCTTACCGAGTATCATTGAAATCGCCTTAGCCGTTTAGGCGTTATTAGGAGGACACACACACACACACACCATCACACACACGGACAAAAGGTGATCTCTTAAGCCTTTTTTTTTTTTCATAAAATGAAAATAGGCTAAAAATACCTGAATCGGTTAATCTGGTACATAGTTATTTGGTGACAGACTCCTGATAGAACAATATTTTGATGATGATACTGATGATTAATATTATTACTATTCATATCGTTGGGTACAATTCACCATTTCATCGGCAATTGTGGCAAGATGGAGTGGAGTTCTCTATGATGGTAAGTTGAGGAAGGAACGAACTATGGAGCATGTATCTAAAATAACTACTTTCTGCATACTGCTATGCAGATTATGATGGAGCCCCAATATATATTGAGATTGACCTTCAGCGACTTCGGTATGATCCCTGTGGAAGAGATTATGATAGGCAATACAGTGACAAATTCCTGTCGCCACATCTGTCGGATCTCATCAGCCAGAGGCATGTATTTCGTCACTTCCTCAGCATAACTTTGTTGGATATTATGTGAGTTATGGACTGCAATGTCTCTTAGAACAGAAGTTTTTTTTCTGCACTTTATCGATAAGAATAATTATAATAATAATAATGATAATTATAATTACAATTATTATTATTATTATTATTATTATTATTATTATTATTATTATTAATAATATTGCAGTCATGTCGAGAATCTAAGGACCACGCTGTTCCAGCTGTCCTTTTCCATTTCTTTGCGCCTGGGTTTTATTTTTCCCCAAGAAATCCCTCATTTGTTTACTATGCTGCTCCTTCCTGGCATCTGTCCATGTTTTTCAACATTATTATTCATATTAGAATTACTATCATTATTCATGATATTATTATTATTATTATTATTATTATTATTATTATTATTATTATTATTATTTTACGTTTGCATTGATCCTCTATAGACTGCGTATTAGCAATCAATTTCAATAGTGTCTAGATCTTGTTCTTCATACAGCTTTGACATCCTCCCAGTATTTCTTGAGTCCATCGATCAGTGCCTTCTATCGTGGTTTTGGTAGAGATCCTCTCCGTCTTCTGGGCTCAGATTAAACTTTAAAATATCGATAGTTTTTATACATTTATCTAAATTCAAATCTGTCGTGGATTTTCGTTTCTTCATCAGGTCGTTCTCATATTCTTGGAACCATCTTCATTTTGGTTACCTTTGGTTTCGTGAAATCCCAGACTTTCTTAGTCAGTCGGTTATCAGTCATACGGAAGATGTGTCCGTAGAACAGCAATCATTTATTTCTGTTGGACGACATTATTGGTTCCATCTTGGTGTATAGTTCTTCATTGGATCTCAATGGTACCTGGTCATCAATCCATCTGTTGCCTAAAATCTTCCGTAATATCCTTCTTTCTCATTTTACCAATTTATCGACATGTCCTTGTCTTCACAAAATCAAAGTCTCCGAAGCATACAGCCCTTCCGGTTTAAGAACCGTCTTATAGTGCCTAAACTTGGCACATATACAGCACTCCTTCACATTTTCGATGTTTTGCGTCAGATGGAACGCCCAGTTATTTTTCCAGATCCTGTCAATATTATATATATAATTCGTTGAAGCCATCAAGTCTTGCTACACTTGGCAATTTGTTTCGCCTTCCTCTGAGCCCCGAATTCCCTCATTCCCTGTTAGTGGGCCATCTTGCGCTCCACTGTCCAGGTGGTACCTTGTCTTCTTTTCGGGTTCGGTGTCTCGTCTCGGGTTAGCCAATTAGTCAGTATCTTTTTGTGGAAGAGATCTCTATTGAAGGCGTCGTCGGGTTTTATATGCAGCATTTTGAGGTCGTCTTTGGTATTCATAAACCAGGGCCTTGTGGTTTTGGGTTTGGAGTCAAAGAAATGAAACATCTGTTTAGTCAGCCTGTTTCCGTCCATTCGTTTGAGATGACTGTAATACCGTGCCCACCTTTACGGATCGTTTCTGAAATTTTCTCTATTTCACTGTAGAGTTCTTTGTTGGATTTTTTTTTATAGTGGATGCCATTCTTGTAATTTGATCCCATTATACATCTGACGATTGTGCGCTCTTTTTTCTCCAGTTCTTCAAGAAGTCCTTTATTAGCTTTTAGGGATATTATTAGTCTATTATTACAAGCCTCCGTGGCTCAGGCGGCAGCTCGCTGGCCTCACACCGCTGAGTCCGTGGTTCAAATCCCGGTCACTCCATGTGAGATCTGTGCTGGACAGAACGGAGGCAGACAGGTTTTTCTCCGGGTACTCCGGTTTTCCCTGTCAAAATTTCATTCCAGCAACACTCTCCACTATCATTTCATTTCATCTGTCCTTCATTTAATCATTGCCCCAGAGGAGTGCGTCAGGCCTCGGCAGCCGGCACAGTTCATATCCTCGCCGCTAGATAGGGGCTTCATTCATTCCATTCCTGACCCGGTCGGAGACTGGAAGCAGGCTGTGGATTTTCATTTCATTAGTCTATTATTATTATTTACTTTAATCTCATTACAGTATCTGGCTGATACAGTATATAGCAACTACACAAATTACAAGGAAATTATTACCACTTTTACAAATCTATACTCTCAAATCCATTATTTTTCTAAATATTCTGATTGTCGAAATGATAATTTATTTTTGCATTGACTTGTACAACTTTATGTCCTCATTATTATTATTCTCCTTTCTTTCTTTCTTTCTTTCTTTCTTTCTTCGAATGAGCCAACTATGGACTACGTAGATTAACCACAATGGTGTTCAGCTTGATAAGTTGGGATTGGTTTCACGTTCTTAAGAGTCTCCTTCCTAGCCCATATCTCCTTCATTTTCTGACTTTGTACTTGCTTAGCTGCTTCTGACGTCATTGGTCTCTGCCCTTTCTTAAGTTTAATCTGTGGGTCTTCTTTTAACATTTTCCGGAAAGCTTGTCTGTCTTATATAACGTATTCGGTGATGTTAAAGGTTTGCAGATCTTGTTTAACTTTCTGGTACCACAGTGATGTGTCAATCTGGTAAATCTTGACTCGTTCATTCTCTCAAGGTGTCCGTAAAATTGGAGGCGTCTCTTGATGATTGTGTTCATTAGAGGTTCTTGCTTTAGGTATAGATCATATTATTATTATTATTATTATTATTATTATTATCATCGTCAATATCATTACCACGTGTTTAAGTCATTATTCCTGTGTAAAACCCATATCTGTTGACTACTTTGCTAATCGTAATCTACGGTAAAATATTCAGTTCTTAGACTGGCAGTCATTGCCACTATTGTTCTCCATTGCAGGCAGATGCCGGCTGCTCTCTACGGATCGACGTAGCTATTAACCTCCACGTCAATCACAAGTTGAAGCACATTGCATAACGTCATCGTTTTGATCGTCTCTTTCTAAGTACTGAGGGATGATTGATGTTAAGATTTCAGGAGATTAAAGTTCAACCATGAATCATACAATGAAAAGAATGTCGGTCGCTGGGAAAAGCGAGAACTAGGAAAGACATGACAGGATAAAGAATGAATTATAAAGAACAGTCATTGGAAACATGCTTTGAACAAACGAATAATTTAAATTTTTCTGGCATTGTTTTGCATTTAGACCAAAATGGTTACAACTGTATATTTTGAGTGTGGTTGTTATTCTACACGACTGTTCGTAGAAAGTGAAACACCAAGAACAAGAGATGTGACCACATTGCACTTTATACCACAGATTAAGGGACATGACAACACATTACTGATTAGAAGGACAGTCCGGTGCATGCACGTTGACGGTCGATCTTCAGTACGGCGTCGCGCCACCATGTGCTACACTCAGAGCCGCTAGACGTCGTGGCACGGGATCATACAGCGCTTGAATACGCGGTTTGTAGGCGCGTCCACAAAGTATCAACAGTGGCGGCAGGTGGACCTGAACGAACAATTTGCCGACCGACCATATCCCAGACATATTCGATGGGCGACATGTCAGGCGAACGAGCAGGATAGGGAAGCAGAGGTACCGGCTGGATGTTCGTTTTAGACGAGTGAAAAATCTTAATGGAAGCCTGGAGGCGAGTTACTACAGTACCTGTGTTGTTGTCAGCTGCCCCATGCGGTCAGATGATTGACAAAGCAGCCTCACACTACTGATGAAGTACAGTCATTGGCAAATAAAATGGCGTTCTGTTCGTAACTATGTAGCTATTTGAGATATTAAAATGAGTATTTATTTGTTAAATTCACCATCTCAAAAATCTGTGTTTTTTTTCTTATACCTGATAATGTTTCTATGTGCGCTCCCTTGGTTGCTCTGCAAACATCCAGTCGATAGTCGATTTCGGCCCAAGTGTGCTGGATCATCTCAGGCGTGATTGTAGCAAAAGCAGCGGAGATGCGTTGTCTTAAATGTTACAGAGCTCAGACCGGTTCACTGAATACAATGTGTGTTACGTATTTCCATAAAAGCAAAGTCTAGGGGTGTCAAGTCGTGGCTTCTAGGAGGCCATTGAATAGGACCGGCGTGGCAGCTTCCTGTCGCGCACTCATTCTGCGCACCGGCTGAAGGTCACGGGCGGAGTACAGTCACATCTAAAACTAAAGCTCGATGAGTTCCTGATTAGTTTTCAGATCGAATTATTATTTTTTCTCACTTACAACGGGACATCGAATATAGATTTAGGTATTAGGAAGTCATTTTTGAAAGCCTTTGTCTGGAGCGTGGCGCTCTATGGAAGTGAAACTTGGACTATTGGTGCAGCAGAAAAGAGGAGAATTGAAGCATTTGAAATGTGGTGTTACAGGAGAATGATGAAGATCAGATGGGTAGATAGGGTTACAAACAAAGAGGTATTAAGACGAGTGGGAGAGGAGAGATGTTTCTGGCGACTGCTAATGAAGAGAAGAGATAGGTTGGTAGGACACATACTAAGACACCCAGGAATAGCAAGCTTAGTTATGGAAGGAAGGGTCGAGGACAAGAACTGTAGGGGTAGACCAAGGTTAGAATATGTTAAACAGATTGCCTCGGATGTAGGGTGTGGTAGCTATGTTGAGATGAAACGATTAGCTCAGGACAGGGAGGCATGGAGTGCTGCATCAAACCAGTCAAAAGACTGAAGACTCAAACAACAACAACGGGAGATATGAGTTTTTGAAATTGCTGCAACCCTTTACAATGACCCTGTATTTTGATACACTATTTACCATCTTTCAAGGAAGTTAATTTACTCTATTCTACGTTCCTTGGTATTTTAGTAGCAAGATTTGAGTGACTCAGCTGGTTTCGATGACCGACTATAAAGGTGTCTTAAGAGTTACAGTGATTTTATTAGCCTTGGAGCCTTTTCTTACAGCCGTATTCTGGATAAAACTGAATTTGCAGTTATTATTTATTCCAAATCCTTTCATTTACACTGTTCTCAGTTATATCTGCATTCAACATTCAACTTTTCACCCTGGGAAAGGGGCTCTGTTTTATGCAACTTGCAAATTACGATCCCTTGACTTAATTGACTTAGTTCTTGTTGTCCCTCGTCGAACATAGGGCATCAATGAAGCATCTCCACCTGGTCCTGTTTGCTTATAACCTCTTCACCTCGCTCCAAGCCAAAAGTCATCGTCTTAGGATCCGTCCGGGTTTTCTTCCTTGATGTTTCTTTAATAAGTTGCTTTAAGATGTGCGAGTTATTAGCCCACAGCACCCTATCTTGGCGGTGGGGCTGCCACCTGCGTCTCCGGTGTCCGGACATAACGTACCACGGACAAAACGTACCACTTGATTTTCGAGGACATAACGTACCACCTAGGTCGTTATCTACCTAAGAACGGTTTTACCGTAATCCCCAAATATTTACGCTAGGACATAAGGTACCACTTGATGTCAGACGGGCATTCCAGTTACAGGTTCATTACCACATAAACATCAGCGGCGATCACACTGTGCGGCTTTAAACATTTTGGTATTGTAACATGGAGTTGTGTACAACGAATAAGTGCGGTTTATTTGAGCACTTCGACGGATGAAGTACGAATTGTACATTGAAAGTTCAAAGAGAAAGAAGAAATATGTCAAGTATGATGAACGGCTTGACAGAATAATGAAGCGGTATGAAGAGAATGGAAACTGGAAATCTTGCTTGAGAGCTCTCTCATATTCGCAGAACTTGGAATGAAACTTCACATAGCGAACTTGCTATTCGCTAGGATACAAAACCCACAAAAAACATTTTTTTAATATAAAAAAAAAACAAAGTAAAGATGACGAAAAATGACCAGAGTTTAACTTCGGGAGTTATTTGGTTTTGAAAGTGGCGTGAATGATTATATGTGTAGCCTCCAAAGCGGAAGCGTTTCTAAGCTGTGTGCCGTTTGCAACTGTTGGCTGTCCCATTACGTCTTATCGCTGACGCGCTAGTATCAAGTTACACTGACGTGGGCATTATCTGTTACTTGTCTGGCGATGTGCATATGTCCAGCACGTGTGTGTGAGCTTGGTTGCTCGCTCTCTTGTTGTGAGCATGGCTTTCCGCCATGGAAAAGAACCTTCTGCTATTTATATATATTGTGTCCCCCAAATTTTGCGTTGTTGTATGCGTGGGGAGAATATATTCTTGTTAGTGGTAACTAGATATCGTTATGTATGTGTGTCACCGGGCCGCTAGTTGAGTGTTTGGTGACTAGGTGTCGGAGGTGATTTTATTATTTTGTGCATATGAATGTCTGTCAGTGTGACTGTCCCTTGTTGTCCTATCCTTCAACTGGATAGTTACCCGACCTTGCATTCCTGGTATTCAGAAGGTCGCGGGTCCGAGACCGTCTTTGTCCAGGGTAATTATTCCTGGTGCCTTTTAGGCCTGTGTCTCCGGGACAGTTTTGCTAAGTATTACTGACTGTTTTGTATGGTATTTCGTTTAGTGTGTGACCTCCAAAAATAAGTAGTGGTGTTTTCCCCCTTTAGCTGTGAGTGTTACCCCAAGGCGTTTATGTTTAGTTTGAGCGCTGTTATGGGGGACAAGAAAATGCATGCTATAGGCAGTGTAATAAATAGCGTACGCCTATGGATCAAATATATACAGTTCAACTTGGATAATTCGCACTTCACGGGATTAGTGAAAGAAAAATTGGGTTATGCAGAAATTCGCCTTAAGAAAGTTCCTTGGAAAGAGTAGAGAAGCTATATTGTGTCACGTTTATATAATGATTTACGTTCACCAAAGCAGATTAACAAACGACGGTACTTTATAAGGATTGTATCGTAAATAATCTCAAAAGTCTTAAATGAAAAATAAAACCTGAGTGTACTATTCACCTATTTGACGCCGTTAGTAAGGCAGTAATCTAGTTATGTCGCAGAGAAATCTACTATGTTTAAAAAATAGTTTGAGATTCTTGACTGTTTCTTACGATTAGGGCTCTCAGCCATCACAAGAGATTCTAGCAAATTGTAGGAACGGAAAATAGAATAACTTGGTCATTTCTACTTAGAAAGACCCGCCTAATCTCTATGCTGTGGTTTGTTGCTTAGGCTGTATTTGGAACAGTTCTTTCCGGCCCTGAGCCGCGTGGCCCAACTGATTGGCTTCCGCTTGGCTTTGCACATTAAAAACTTTGAATTGCCCAAAATATATCCTGAATTAACCCCGATTATAAACCATTGATGGCCTAAGAAATGCTAGGGCCAAGAAAAAACTAGGAAAAATTTTGAATTATACACTTTTGACTTAGCCATGTTCCACTGTATATACATGCAAAATGTGCAGTTTTGTCCATGAGTCTCTGCGTGTCTACCGTTTACAGGGGTGGAACCTGCTCTTTTGTGTGTCAATTGTAGTGTTTCCTTCATGTAAAAGACCTTACTTGTGTGTATGTTTGTGATGTATGTGATATTAGTGTATGTTATATTCCTGGTGAAAGTTGTTATCCACGTCCGAGCGTCCTTGCTCGGGAAGGTGAATACTTTCGCCCTGTCACTAAGGCGTAGGCCCCTGAAACCCATTGAGGTGCTTCTTTACTATTTTCTGGAGGAGTTTGTAGCAAAGTAAGTCTGGGCCTACTTTCACCGTATTGCCTGGATATTGGTCTGAGTGTGTTTGTGTCTGAGGGGCTGATTGCGCTCCGCGCTACCCTAGCAGTGTTTATAGGGGTGTGTGTATTCCTGACTGCCCGGCCTCGTGGGGTAGGTAATAATACCTTTCTTATACCCCGTTTACTGTGTGTTTGTGGCTGGTCAGTGTGCACATGCGTGCGTTTTGCACCCTGATGGGCTGAAGGCAACACCCTCTTATGCATTTGCACCTGGGGTACACATGCTGGTGCCTGCTTCCATTCTGGCAAACTTGCCCTTTGAACTAGCGGTAAAGGCCGTGTAATTGCCTGTGATCGCCCTGCCGATGTATTGGAGTGTAATCTAACCGATTTCTGGCCTATGGCCACGGTAGACTCCTGCCCTTGTGTTTGCCTATGTGTGTAGGCTTGTGTGGGCTTAATGTGCTGTGGGGCGGGCTCTACGTTCTCAGCCCATGGCATATTTACCTTCCGTTTTCTCCCTGTGTCATTATGTGTGCCCGAGAGTCCTGGCGTCAACCCCCTCTCGTTCGTCCGTTCCGAGGGGGTTGGCGTAAGTTCTGCCCTTCGGTTTGGCAAAATTGCCTTCCGAACCGGCACTGCGGGACGTGTGTTGATGTGACCTTGGCCCTGTAGTGTGTTGGAGCCTAACCTGGCCGTCTTCTGGACTGTGGCCACGGTGAACTCCTTCCCCTGTGTTTTGTAAGTGTCTAGGAGGGACATCCTCGCAAATTGCTTATTACTTGTCTGTGTTCAGTGGCCTGGGATCGAGTAAAATGTGTGACTTGTGCTGCCGCTGCAGGGTGTTGAGCGCGTTTCTCTGATGCCTTGAATTCGAGTTCCCTAAGAAGTTGTACTGCAGTCTGGTCAGTTATCAAGTCACTGTTCTTAATTCTTAACTTCGGAAGGAGTGGAGTTGTACTAGCCGACAAATGGTGCGCAAAGTCTCTTAGTGTGGTTCTGAACGTGGTCATTTAATTTCCACCGATCTTGCACTATGGGGAGGTTGGGGGTGGGTGTAGTAATACAAATCCCCGTGTAATAAAGAAAAAGTGTGGGACGTAATGTAGGAGAGAAAAAAAATTAGTCTCGCTTGGCTGTGTGCGGTACGGGTCGTTTCTGCCACGAGGGCTCGTTGTATGAGTCCTACCCTTATTGTGCGTGGTAGCAGCGCCTCCACCAATATGTTTTAGATCCCTTAGTTGGGGGTAGTTAGGGATAAAACACTTGTGTTACTGTGATGACTTGGAAAGTAGTTCCTAGGTGAGGGTAGCTTCCCGTAGCTGGGAGAGCTTACCAGTGTAGTGTGTTGTTCAGTGTTTAAACGCTAGGGGGTGTTCCTGCAAAGATGCATGTGTTGATTAAGGGATGGACCTCTAAATGCAGGCTAGTATACCGGCCTGCCAGCTGGACGGGATGGGTGATACAATAGGCGTGCTTACGTCAGCGGCTCGACGTTATGTAGTCGAGTCGCGTGCGGGAAACACAATGGAGTCTGACCAAGCAATTACTGGCTACTACGGTCACGGTCAATCGTGAAGAGAGTCAGGAAGGGTATGAGGATGTAAAGAGGCGTGTAATTATCAATACAAGTGTAATTTACTGACCATGTGTTTATTGGTCAGTGAGTGTGAATTTGTAAGTCCCTCTTGGGGGAATGTAGGCAATTATACAAGTAGAGTGTACAAGATTATGAGTGGGTGTTCACAAAGTAAAGGATTCTGAGCACTTTGCTGAGTCTCACCTGATGATGCAGCTGGAGCAGACGTCGGCTAGGGCCTTCAGCGACGCACACTGTATAACAGATAATGGCTCCAAATAGGACTCCGTTCTTATAGTTCTCGGCGTTGCGTGGTCAGCATTCCGTCGAACGTAGCTGCCCCAGTTAGTTCTTGTGTAGATGTTTATGTATGTGTCGCAAGTAGTTGGCTAACCTCCCAAGCTGGGTGGCCGCCTCTTGCTGTGTAAAGGTAATGTTCTGGTCTTATGATGTTGCCAGTTGGGGTAGTTTTAGTAAAAGATGGGGGGGTGGCTTTCAGGGGGTAGATCCCCCCGGGCCTGTACATATGTCAGATGTTACACATCATATGCGACTACAGTAAGGCTGGTATCTTTTTTTATTTTATTTTGGCACTTGTTGGCATAGGAAAAGTTCAACACAGCCATATCCTCAGTTGTTCTTGTGCAATTCAGAAACGAATATGCGCTTGAGGCCTGAAGATGTTGCCAGGGCAGTGGCTCTGATCGAAAATGGTGGCGCGCACATCTTTCCGCGGGAAACAGCATCATGTCAATGAATCGCTATTGTTAAGTGAAACAATGACATGAGGAATGTTAATACATCCAGGATAACAATTGACCCAACTTTCAATAACTTATGTACTAGGCTTAGAGCGTTCATATTTATGATTTAAATGAAAGTAATGTTGCATTTTTCAAGTGATTGTTTTATTTTGCTGGCCAGTGTATTTGAATGTGCAGCCAATGGCCATAGCAGGGTATGTTTATTGAACGAAGTTCAATTTCAGGTAGTTCCAACTTCTGGCTACAATAGATGCCACTGGCACTGACACCTAGCGGTAAACGTTGAAACTTGATAAAGCCTTTCTAACCAAATAACCTACAAATTTAAATACACACTACCAATTGTAGTGGTAGGTTCTTTAACATGCCATAAATCTTTAGCATGGGCCCACCAACTTTACGTCCCCTCCGAAGGAAGGCGTATTGAAGGATTTTAACGTTCTTAAAACTCCGACAACTTCGGCCGGGGTGAACCCATGGTCTTGGGCATAGCAGGTCAGTATGCTACCCTCTACGCCACCGAAACCCCCTAGAAAACATTAATAGGCCTGAGTTGTAAACCAGCATTGCATATCTCCATCAGAGTTGTAAACCAGCATTGCATATCTCCATCAGAGTTGTAAACCAGCATTGCATATCTCCATAAAGCAGTTAGCCTCGCCAAGTTAATTAGAGAGCTGAAGTTTAAAGACTCACACATTACGGTTTTATGACAAAAGCTTAATGTTATTGTCATTGCACAGTAGATATGCATCTTCAGTGTCACGACTTTATTATATGCGTGTCTCATTATGACGCTCTTCCTTGGTTAGTGAGTGAGAGCGGTTTCAGGAACAAATCCTCGCACAATCAGTTGGTATTTGAGGGTATGCAAATGGGAGACAGCCGCGTCAGTAGATTCTCTGGCACGTAAAGGGGGGATGTAACCGATGAGGGGTCCAAGTATCAAAATTTTCAAATATGAGGTTTTTTTTTCGTATGTATGGCCTCCTTTATACTTTGTGTAAAAATTTCAAACTCATTACTCAACTGGAAGTATTTGGGAAAATACATTATATCTGATGCTGCATGCCTATAGATAAAGTTACTTAAATGTGAGTAAAAGAACATATCCAACTTACAAATGTTGTTTTCTTAATATCAATTTTTCCACCACATAAGTATACTTTTCTCTGAAACCCTTCATGCTACGGTACTGAGTTTTTCAGGGCTTGTTTTTTGAGTGTTTATTCACATATTTATGTAGAAGTATGCTTCTATTTAACCATTTGCATGAATTTGCATTTATATTTTCACTGAGGTTTATAGAATCCAAAATTCAAATGATCATAACGAAACATTTCATGGTATTTGTATAATTCTACATCAAGTTAGAGATAGTGACATATTATATTTAAACTAGTTAAAAGCTCAGTCCAGGATCTTTTATAGTTATGTTGTAAAATGTACTATCGGCTGCAAAAATAACGGGCCGTCTTGCAGTGCGGGAGTTGAGTTTTCGCGCCATCAGGTTGCTATCACTTGGTGTTATCTCGGGAGGGGAAGGCTGGGAGCCGCGATTGGGCAGCTGTGCTTGTAGGTAATGGTGGAGAGGGTGGGGGGCTGGATTCACCTGTCAGTGGAAAAAAGCTTTACGTTTAAATTTCACTGACATTTTCGGTTGAAATTATTTACTCATTGAAAAAACACTTAAATTTGCCTGACAGTTTTGGTTGAAATAAATCACTCATAGGAAAAACGCTTTAAGTTTAAATTTGACTGACATTTTCGGTTGAAATTATTTACACATTGAAGAAATGCTTTAAGTTTAAATTTGACTGACATTTTTGGTTGAAATAATTTGCTCATTGAAAAAACGCTTTAAGTTAAAAATTCACTGATATTTTCGGTTGAAATTATTTACTCATAGAAGAAAAGCTTTAAGTTTAAATTTGACTGACATTTTTGGTTGAAATAATTTGCTCATTGAAAAATCGCTTTAAGTTTAAATGTGACTGACATTTTTGGTTGAAATACTTCACTCATTGAAAAGACGCTTTAAGTTTAAATTTCACTGAAATTTTTGGTTGAAATCATTCACTTATTGAAAAAAACGCTTTATGTTGAAATTTGACTGACATTTTTGGTTGAAATAATTTGCTAGTTGAAAAAAAGCTTTAAGTTTAAATGTGACTGACATTTTTGGTTGAAATACTTCACTCAATGAAAAGACGCTTTAAGTTTAAATTTCACTGAAATTTTTGGATGAAATAATTCACTTATTGGAAAAACGCTTTAAGTTGAAATTTGAGTGACATTTTGGATTGAAATAATTCATTCATTGAAAAAAGGCTTTAGGTTTAAATGAGACTGACATTTTTGGTTGAAATTATTTACTCATTGGAAAAAAGCTTTAAGTTCAAATTCGACTGACATTTTTGGTTGAAATAATTTGCTCATTGAAAAAACGCGTTAAGTTTAAATTTGACTGTCATTTTCGGTTGAAATTATTTACACATTGAAGAAACGCTTTAAGTTTAAATTTGACTGACATTTTTGGTTGAAATAATTCACTTATTGAAAAAACGCTTTAAGTTTAAATTTCACTGACATTTTCGGTTGAAATTATTTACGCATTGAAGAAAAGCTTGAAGTTTAAATTTGACTAACATTTTTGTTTGAAGTAATTACTCATTTAAAAAAATGTTGACTGACATAAGTTGTAATCTGTAATTGCCTGGTATGACCAGTGTTAAGTTTTGTTACTAAATTTCCTATGAAAATAAACGTCTAAGCGACGGCTAAATTATACATTTCTGGCAAAGTATCAATATTTTTTCAAAATTTCTGAAAATAACTTAACTTACCCTCGGTTAGGCTATATGACAACATGACGTAAACTTTTAGCTTATTAAAAAGTCTTCACATCACAGAATGACGTGTCATAACCCGCTTCATAAGCCTAATCCAATGCCATTTTGCAGGGTCGAGTTATCTGAAGATTAGATATTTCGAAGGTTAAAATAAGCTATGTTACCTTATAACCTAGGCTATTAAATATTTATTTTTCAAACACGGTGGAAATAATTAATTTTTGCTGAAAATGTAAAACTTAGACGTCTATAAGGCGAATAGACGTCTCTTTTCTACAAAGCACTGTCATTTCTTGGTGGCTAAATTAAGACACTATCTTTGTCGCTTCGCACAAGATGCTTTTTAGTGTCTTGATAAAATGATTTCAGACACATATTGAAATTCTGTCTTACTTTTGAGATATTTAATTTAAGATTTAAGATTTTGAGACACTAAAAAGCATCTTATGAAGCGACAAAGAAAATGTCTTAGTTTAAGACAACAAGAAATGAGAGTGAGTTTCGGTTGATTTAGGTTGGGATTTGTCATTATTAATTATAAAAACTGATGGGGGAATAAAGTTAATGAGCTGCTTTTTCGGTCGCTTAATATTTTCTTGATGTTTTTTTCTGTTGCTTAATATTTTATTGATGTTTTTTCTGTTGCTTATATTTTATTGATGTTTTTTTCTGTTGCTTAATATTTTATTGATGTTTTTTTCCTGTTGCTTAATATTTTATTGATGTTTTTTTCTGTTGCTTAATATTTTATTGATGTTGAATAATAAAAAGATTTTGCTCCTTACAATTGCCTCCTCTGATTTTATCCATGATGAACGAATCAGAAGCTTACGGTATGTTAAATCATTTTTAAAGATTCGCTGCTACACAAGCATCGCTTCAAGTTCAGTTATTTGATGTAACAATCCTCCTGTTAACGTGAGTGCATAGGGGCAGATGACCTCGTTGTTCCACCCCTTAAAACAACAATTACTAACTAACGTGAGTGCTTTTAAAATTACTTTAGTTTGTCTTTTTCTTTTCAAAACTTATTTCTTAGTAAGAAAAATGCTTTAAAATATAACTAGATTAGGACGTTTGCGATTTCCTTCTTTTTCTAATTATTAAAATGCGATTAGTCCCTAACTGTGAAAACTCGATTCTCAAAAAAATTCATACACCGTAAAACTCAACAGTGCCTTTCTAACGTGACTTAACAATTAATGGGTTACTTGACATTTCAATTTAGATTTATTAACACCGTTTCATCTGTAACATTCTTCCAAGCGCGAAACTAAAGGAAATGAAAGTTGGCGCTGCACTCCTCGATCTGTGCCCCTCCCCTCCCCCTTTGCCAACAAGGACAGGTGCCCAATCAAGGCTCTCAGCATTCCCCGCCTGAGAACGCCCCTAGTGATGCCAACTGATGGCTCGAAAACTCAACTCCCGCACGGCAAGACGGCCCGTTATTTTTGCAGCCGATAGTACCTAAATTCATTCATTCATTCGTTTATTTGCAATTGGGGGTGTGTCCCCCGGTGACAAATTAGATATACATAACAAATAAATAACTGTACATAACAATTCACTAACAATTATACTGGAGTATTTGCACAAATAGTCAGTCTTTTCTTAAACACACCTATATGTTTGGGAAAAGCTCTAAGACTGCGGCAGGTAGAGAGTTCCAGTTATCAATGGCACGGTTTACGAAAGAATGAAAATCCACAGCCTGCTTCCAGTCTCCGACCGGGTCAGGAATGGAATGAATGAAGCCCCCAACTAGCGGCGAGGATATGGACTGTGCCGGCTGCCGAGGCCTGACGCACTCCTCTGGGGCAATGATTAAATGAATGACAGATGAAATGAAATGATAGTGGAGAGTGTTGCTGGAATGAAATGTTGACAGGGAAAACCGGAGTACCCGGAGAAAAACCCGTCTGCCTCCGTTTTGTCCAGCACAGATCTCACATGGAGTGACCGGGATTTGAACCACGGACCCAGCGGTGAGAGGCCGGCGTGCTGCCGCCTAAGCCACGGAGGCTTTACGAAAGAATATTTACCATAATTTGTTCGCTGTGGTCGGCCCTTAACGTTGAAAGGATGATCGCTCCTTCCCATATAAGTAGGATTTTCCATACGATTGCTAAGCTCACCCCATGCTGGTTGATTTGTATACGTGTTGTACATAGCGCAGAGTCTAGATTTCATCCTCTTAGCCTCAAGTGATTCCCAACCAAGTTTCTTTAACATACGGCTCACACAGCTCCTGGGATTAAAGTCACTGAGCACAAATCTAGCGGCCTTTCTTTGTACCATTTCCAACTCATTTATGAGCCCTACTTCATATGGATCCCAAACCGCCGAGGCGTATTCCAGAATAGGTCTTACAAGTGACAAATATCCTAATTCTTTAGCAGAGGTACTACTTCCTTTTAATACCCTCATTAAAAAAGTGCAGGGATTTGTAAGCTTTAGAAACTACACATCCTATATGACTACTCCATTTCATATCATTTCTTACGTGAACGCCCAAACATTTGCAATAATCTTCTTCTACAAGTATTTCCAAGCCAATGTTATATTGAAAACCTTGCCTTCGCACTTTCCCCATTTTTAGCCTACTTTTCACATTTTGCAAAAAATGAGCAAAAAGTAGACTTATGAGATCGGGCAAATATGTGTCTGTCTGTCCTTCTGTCTGTCCGTCTGTCTGTCCTTCTGTCTGTCTGGCTGTGTGTGTACCCCCCCCCCCTATCAACTCCTAAACGGCTGCAGCAATCGAAACAAAATTTGGTAGGAGTAAAGATCTACACCTGAATATCTCACTGCCATATTTGAAAATGATGTCAGTGCTACCAACTGCTGAAAAATCGCAATTGAAATTTGAGCTCAATGTTGGATATCTTGGAAGGAATGAATGGGAGCTATTTCAAAATTGGCACACGATTAGATAGTAATATTGCAGTTTATTAATGCATATATGGCAGTGTTGCCAAAATGATTATAAGCCAGGTGATAGGTCCAAAATGTAAATGCATATAACTTCTACACTATCAATTGGATTTCAACCAAATTTCGTATGTGCTATGTGTACATAAGTGGATATAACTGAGCGTATTCTTAAGAGCCACCAGGGCTACCAACTGTTAAAAATGCTCTCTTTTTTTTTCAAATACCCATATATCAGAAAGAATGCACGCCGACAGCTTTAAACTATGCACACGTATAGTACCTGACATTCTATATTAATTTGGAGTAACTTATATACGTCAGTGCTGCCAACATGATTCTAAGTCTGCTGAGAGGTCCACCTTTAAATACATGTAACTTCTATACTATCATTTGGATTTCAACCAAATTTTGTGTGTGCTATGTGTACCATAACAGATATGACTATGCCGATTCTTAAGAGTAACCAGGGCTTCCATCTGTTAATATTTTTGTTATCCTAATATCAATATATCAGAAAGTATGCAAGTCAATAGCTCTAAACTTTGCACACGTATAATACCTGGCATTCTAGGTTAATTTGGTGTAACTGATATATGTCAGTGCTGCCAACATGATTCTAAGCCTGCTGATAGGTCCAATTTTAAAATACTAACTAATGGATTTCATTCAAAATTGACACAACAATAGAACATATTATTTCAGATTATTTCTGATCAATACATGTACGGCATTGTTGCCAACATGATTTTACGCACGCTGTTAGATCCAATGTTTAACTGCATGTAACGTCCATGCTATCCATTGGACTTCAACTAAATTTTGTATTCTGTACCTCAAGAGCTGGAATTAAGAATATATTCAGTCAACAGGGCTGCCAACTGTAGTTCTCTATTATTACCAACTTAATATCGTCATTATTCTAGATAGATCCATATAGATTAATCATTGGCACGAATCTTAAATTTTAAGAAAAGTAGGCTCTTTAGTTCGTCACGGAACTTCTTGTTATTAGACTACATTTTCTTGTGTTTATTTTCATTTTATTTTCAATCGCCCACTTACAGACCAGGTTCAGGTCATCTTGAAGTACTGCATTGTCTTGTGAGTCATGTATCTTTCGATATATTACACAATCATCCGCAAACAATCGACAGTCACTGCGAATCCCATTTGGTAAGTCATTTATAAACGCCAAAAATAACAAAGTTCCGATTACGCTGCTCTGAGGGATACCAGACGTTATGGTAATTTCATCCGAGAATCGGCCTTCAACTTTCACTTTCTGGGAACGACCCGTCAAAAATTCTTGGATCCATAAAATTACTCTTCTATCCATCTTCGTCGAAGCTAATTTATGGAGTAGCATGTCATGCGGCACGACATCAAATGCCTTCGCAAAATCTATAACTACGGCGTCGACTGAAACTCCATCGTCTAACGATTCGCAAATATCTTGAAAAAGTGATCGCATCTGACTCTCGCATGAGTAACCTTTCCAAAATCCATGTAGCCTATCATTAAACCATGATAATGTTTCCCACTTTTCCCTCAAGTAGTCGCAAATGAGATGCTCCATCTGTTTACAAACGATGGACGTAAGGCTAACCGGCCTGTAGTTGCCCAATTCAAGTCTGCTCCCTCCCTTAAATATTGGGACTACCGTAGCTCTTTTCCAGTCATCCGGGATTTGCGCATTGTTTATGGACATATTAAACATCACCTCTAAGTATCGTGCCACGGCCCTACCTCCTAGTTTAAGTACTTCACTAACAATATTATCAGGACTCTTCGATATATTGTAACGTAATTTTTGTATTAGCTTTGCAATTGCTGACTGGTTTATTTGGAGAAGTGGAGCCCCTGATTCACCGTTAAGGTCCAACACACAGCTATTGGATATTTTGAACACACTACCATAAAAGACATTTAATTCATTAGCAATGGCCTGCTTCTCAGTAATTAATTTACCGTCACCGGACATTATCATCGACAAATTATTTGAATTTCCCTTTCTTCTCCTAACATAACAGTAATTTTTTTTCCACCCATCGCCTCCCGAACCATGTAAACCTTGTATATAAATGTCATGAGCAGCCCTCTTTTTTAAGACGAGCTCTCTTGATAAGGACTTAAATTTCAACATATACTTGTCACTATCATGTCTTTTATTGTATAATTTCCTAATTTTCCGTTTAAGACTCCTGATTTCCCGCGTGTAATACTCAGGATCCGGGTTTTGTTTCAGTAATTTAACTTGAACAAATTTATCAATAGCGCTATTTAAAATTTTCCAAAAGTTAGTCCACAGGTTATTAATGTGATTTCCTTCCGATGCCCATCCTACAAATAGCTCATTCAAATACCCCTGAAATTTGGCCTGATCCGCCCTGCGATACTGGAATATGATCTTATTTGCTACATCAGAGTCTAATTTTGTAATGTCACCGTATCTAATATTTAATTCAACCCCAGAATGGTCACTAATTCCTGGTGCTTTCAGACAGTTAATATACAGCTCTACAGGCCTTACGAGATAAACATCTAAGGTATTATTGCCTCTAGTTGGGAAGTCAACTACTTGGGAAAATACCCCCTCCCTTAAGAATTTGTTTGCAGCGCTCTGAGCTTGACCACAGCTAGTTGACTCACCAGTCCAGTCTACTTTGGGGAGGTTTAAAACTCCGGCAATTATTATGCTCTTTTACATAGCGTTACCCGTACAAGTTTTATCAAACGGTGTGTCGAGAAGGGAAAAGTTATATTTCGGTGCTCTATACGCCCCTATCACCTGAAGAGGGAATTTATTCCCTTTATCCGGAATTTGTACACATAACATTTCATGATCCGTATCACCCCACTTTAAGAAATTAGCTATATTTTTTGCGCACACAAATAAATAGCCCACCACCTCGCTTCCCCCGATCCCTTCTGTACATTTCGTAGGTCCCTTGAATTATTTCATTACTATTTATATCCTAATAAAACAAAGATTCAGTAGCAATGACAATGTCCGGAGAATGCGTCTCTACAAGATTCCAAAATTCAATTAATTTATTTCCTAAACTCTGACAATTAACCTGCAGTAATCTTAGAGTCTTAACTTCGCAGCAAATATACCGAAGTAGCTCCTGTTCCCGTCGGCTGGCAACCTCAGGACCCGCTCCTCCTCACAATGGCCGGCACGAACCGATGAGGCTGTCATGTAGGCTCCCTAGGTTGAAAGCGCCCCGTCGATTTAAATGCAGCCCATCTCGGGCGAAGTCACGGCCACCAATCCAGCAGTCAGCATCTACGTACACTAATCCCAATTGTGCATAAACCCAGTCCATGCGGTCATTTACAGTCTTAACTCACCTTAATGGAACATCTCCCCGCCAAACAATGCCACTCATTATAATTTTTGCATTTCTATACTTGCTTTTAGCTTTTCTGCCTAGTTCGAAGAGCTCCCCCATGATGTAATCAGCTGTAGCCCTCTTCTTCAAATCGTTCGTCCCAACATGGAGCAACAACACTTTAACTTTGCCACAGTCCTCTACATTTGCTTCTTCCACTTGTTGGGCAAGCTGGTCAATTTTAATCCCCGGATAACACCGCACTTTCGCACCTAATTTCCTCGAGATATTCACACTCCATTGTATCATAGAATCACCCATTATGATAACGTCATCCTCAGTTTGCTCCTGCACGCCCTCTTCCGCACTGATCCCAGTAGAAAGCCGTTCAGTCACATCCTTCACCGTTTCCTCTGATTCACGAAGCTTTGTTCTAAGTTCCTGTATTATTTGATCCCTTGCTTTGATTTGCACCCTCAAACAGTCCGGCATATCACATACTTTACAAAACCAATTCCCGACATCACAATCCTCCTTCTTGACCCTAATACAGCCGAAGTGAAACCATTTCTCACATAGTCCACACTGAACACCGTTCTTCAATGTTTTACTGCACGTCGAACACTTTAAAGCTGCCACTGGATCATTTGCCTGATTCACATTTGGGGTAACAGGCCCTGGATTCACTTCCACTCCACCAATAACAAGCAACGCAGCTATCAATAGGGCTATTAACCACAAGTTACTAGGCCCCGTACGCACACACAAACACCGGAAATCCCGACTACTCTTCGCATATCACAGTCCGATCCTCGCGCGATAACACTCCAGAGAACAACCCATTTCAGCACACCTGAGAGCTCAGGAAAAACACGACCTTTCACTTTGACTGCCAATTTGGAAGAGGATGTAACAAACTTTTTTCAGTTACTGTACTGGTGCCATTTTGACACCCAAGATAGCTGTTTCTTGACACGTAGTAGATCAAACACCATTCGACAACTGTACATAGTTTCAATGTTGTATGTCTTATATTGTGAATTCAGTGAACTTTTAATGCCAGCTATGCATTTCCGGTTACATCCCGCCTTAAAGATTCCTCTTCGGAGCAGTAAAAAACATTAAACTATTATTATTATTGTTGTTATTATAATGAACCTTTCATAATTGGCAGATCAAATGGAAGCAAGGAGACCGAAGCCAGTGGACTAAGAGACTGATCCCTCGGGTTCAGGTGTGGACAGAGAGGTTGGTTATTATCTCACCCGGTTCTTGGCTGAACATGGGTACTTCTGCTCCTATCTTAAGAAGATGGAAAAGGTGTATTCACCAGATTAGGTATTAATGAACAAGATAATGCTGATCACATATTCTTGTCTTGTTGACGGTGGGTACTAAATAGACAAGTCTCTTCAAGAGCACTTTGAGGTAGAGATTATCTCCTGCCAATGTTATTGTTGCGGTGATGATACAAAATGAATAAAATTGGAAGCTAGTAAAGAGTTTTGTTTAAATTATACTCCGAACAAGGAAGACAAATCTGGATCGCCACTATGGGCAAATATAAAATAACTCCAGCTTATAATGATCGTGTGGCCTCCTCAGAAGCCGAGTGCAGGTCTTTCTAGTTGACGCCCGTGGGCGACCTACGCGTCATAATGAGGATGAAGTGATGATGACGACGTCACATACACCCAGTCCCCGAGCCACGGGATTAAACCCCAGAGATTAAAATCCCTGTTGGTCCAGCCGGGAATCGAACCCGGGACACGTCAGGCCAAAGCCTAGTGCGCAAACCATTTGGCTCCAGCTTGAAATAATGTGATAAACGATTCCAGGCTAGTGTCCAGAAGTAACCGGATAATTTTAGTTGGTACTCTGACACTCAGGAACCCGACATACCATGCGTCAATGCATTATATTCTCCTCCTGGAAAAGGAACCATTATTGATATTATTATTATTATTATTATTATTATTATTATTATTATTATTATTATTATTATTATTATTTTGATAGAAGAAGAATGAACGGAACTGCTGGTTTATTGTTGTTGTTGCTGCTGCTGTTGCCATTTATTTACTTAGAGACCTAGCAATATCGTGGTTATCAACTTGAGTGTGAGAAGCATCTGTCTGATAACCTGTGTCATTGTAATGGCTGTATTAGAGTGTATATTTGTAATTCGGGATAGGATTCGGGAAGGAGGTAGCTACGCTCATGTTTTGGGTACCATCGCAGCTTTTGCTTGCAGTAGATGTGGGAAACCACGGAAAAACACTTCAAGGATGGCTAAGGTGGGAATAAAACCCAACTCTCAAGGATGAGTGTACCACGTTCAAGCTACCAGACAAGAATTAGATTTCTTGGCAGAGCAGGGAATCGAACCCGGACCACCGGTACAACAGCCAAGAATGCTAGCCGCTACACCACAAGGTGGTCACCCCACAAAGTGCTGCAGAATTATGCCACGAGCTTTGGTAAATAATTTCATTCGGCATGAGTTTCTCTTTGAGTACACGTTGTAATGAACTTATTACAATTCCAGCTAGGGATTTTCCATTTAATACGATTAGAAAGTATCATTAGAAACTTTTGTATTCGAGAATGCAAATCGGATAACTCTGTTCAAGTTGCTGTGCATCTCTCATGCAAATGACCGGACTGGCTGCAGAGTTGAGCTGGCTTTAATCCGTTAATAGCGAGTGTTTCTTTGTGCTACCCACGCGGTTTCATCATTCGCTTTGGAAATATCAATAATAGTAATAAACAGCCTTCAACAAGTCTTGTAAGTTAGGATGGAAGTTAAATGCGTAATATTAACACGATTCAGGGCATAAATATCCTGCCGGGCCATCAGGGATTTTAACCTCCTGGGATTAATACCCGTGGCTTGGGGACTGGGTGTATGTGACGTCTTCATCATCACTTCATCTTAACCGACAGTAGTGGCTACGCTGGCTAAAGCGCAGCGTTAGGTCATGGGACCAAGCTCTCTGCTGACTCGGTAGACGCGTGGGTTCGAGCCCCACCGTCGGCTGTCCTTGAAATGGTTTTCCGTGGTTTCCCATTTTCAACACCAGGCAAATTCTGGGACGGTACCTTCTGATAGGCCACGGCCGATTCCTTCCACATCCTTGCCCAGTTTCATTCATCTTCATCCATTCCATCTCTCATCCCGACGCGCAGGTCGCCCACGGGCGTCGAATAGAACGACCTGCACTCGGCCTCTGAGGAGGCCACACGAAAAAAAAAACGGTCAGATTAACGGTCACGTTAAACAACAAGCTTCCTTCCTTTTTTTTCACTTCATCCTCATTACGACGTGCAGGTCGTCCACGGGCGTTAACTAGAAAGTCCTGCACTCGGCTTCTCAGGAGCCCACACGAAACAAGTAGTTCCGTGAAGAACTATACAGCCTATTTTCATATATCCTACTTATATTAACTGCCACTATCAACATACAAAATTTCAGTTTGATTGCTGTAATAGATTCGTAGATATTGAGTAATGAAAATCCACAGCCTGCTTCCAGTCTCCGACCGGGTCAGGAAAGGAATGAATGAAGCCCCCATCTAGCGGCGAGGATATGAACTGTGCCGGCTGCCGAGGCCTGACGCACTCCTCTGGGGCAATGATTAAATGAATGACAGATGAAATGAAATGATAGTGGAGAGTGTTGCTGGAATGAAATTTTTGACAGGGAAAACCGGAGTACCCGGAGAAAAACCTGTCTGCCTCCGTTTTGTTCAGCACAGATCTCACATGGAGTGACCGGGATTTGAACCACGGACCCAGCGGTGAGAGGCCGGCGTGCTGCCGCCTAAGCCACGGAGGCTTCCTAGATATTGAGTACCGACTAAATATTTCAGATGGTCGCCATGTTGGATTTTATATATGTAGGTCCTAGAGTTATGTAATGTTACATGAAGATTATTGTGTACGTGTAGCATTCAAACTTCAATCGCATGATTAGGACACAAGAGGTAATAAGGAGATTTTAAAATTTCGCACAGCTGCCATCTTGTGGTTAGTGAAACAATTGAAATTAATAAGATGCCAGTGGATTGACATTCGTAAAAGGATTTACTGTACCAAGTTTCACTGCACTCGGATGGTTAAATTGCGAGAAACGTCCATGTGAATATTTATACTTCGCGTCGCCGCCATGTTGGATTTTTGATCACCAGGATATGTAAAGTCCTATAGGTGAACTTAAGTTCATAGCCCCTATGAACATAAAAAAATCAGTTTGATTGCTATAATAGATTCGTAGATATTCAGAGTCGTCTGAATATTTTGGATGGTCGCCATGTTGGATTGTTAAATGTATAGGCCATAGAGTCATGTACCATTGAAGGAAAATTATTGCGTAGGTTCATTATTCAAACTTTTACTTCGATCGCTTGATTACGACACAAGAAATAAAAACTTAATTTTAAAATTCGCACAGCCGCCATCTTGAGGTTAAGTAAACAATTGAACTAAATTAGATACCAGTGCATTACAATGTGTATAAACATTTCCTGTACCAGATTTCATTGCGTTTGGAACATTAAATCGCGAGAATGGTATATTTAAAGTTTTCAAATTCGCTTGGCCACCATGTTCGTTTTGTAGTTAACCGCTTTTTGAAAGTCTTATAGGTGAACTTCCAGTAGTGCCCTTTATCTCCGTATAAAATTTCAGGGAGATACAGCTAATAGTTTCAGAGATATAAAATGCTGGTGAAAAATTTCGCACATCCGCCATCTTGTGGTTCTATAAACAATTGAACCAAGTTAGATATATGTGCATTACAATGTGTATAAACATATACTGTACCAAGTTTTATTGCGTTTGGTTGGTTAAATCACGAGAAAAGTCTATTTAAAAGTCGAAAATTCCCATGACCGCCATGTTGGTTTTGTAGTTACCAGTTTTTCAAAAGTCACATAGGTGAAGTTCCAATAGTTTCCTTTATCACCGTAATAAATTCCAGGGTGATATCGGTAATAGTTTCGGAGATATTGAATGCAGGTGAAATATTTCGCACAGCCGCCATTTTGGATTGGTGATAGGTAACAAAATTTGAAGGGCACGGTCGAGGTCGCCCGGAATAGTACTATGAACTTACCGAGTTTCATTGAAATCGCTCCAGCCGTTTAAAAGTTATTAGGGGACACACACACACACCTCTCTCTCACACACACACACACACGCACACACACACGGACAAAAGGTGATCTCATAAGCCTATTTTTTCAAAATTGAAAATAGGCTAAAAAACAAGAAGTTCCGTGACGAAATAAAGAGCCTACTTTTCTTAAAATTAAGATTCGTGCCAATGATTAATGTACAGTATATGAACCTATCTTGAATATTAGGGTAAAAAACAAATAGACAGCATTTATTAACAGTTGTCAGCCCTGATTGCTCTTAAGAATACGCTCAGTCATATCTTTTTATGTACACATAGGCTATTACATACAAAATTTGGTTGAAATCCAATTGTTAGTGTCGATGTTATATGCATTAAAAAATTGGACTTATCAGAAGTCTTAAATTATTTTGGCAACACTGTCATGTATGTTCACCTGGAAATTAAACTGAAATAGTATTATCTACATGTGTGCCAATTTTGGAATAGCTCCCATGCATACCTTCCAAAATATCCAACACGGAGGGCAAATTTCTAGTGGGTTTTTTCAGTAGTTGGTGCCATTGACATCATTTTCAAATATGGGCTTGAGATATTCCGGTATACATCTTTACTCATACTAAATTTGGTGTCGATTGCTGCAGCCGTTTAGGAGTTCATAGGGGGTGAGGGGTGGACACACACACAGCCAGCCAGCCAGACAGACAGACACACAGACAGACACACATTTTCCCGGATCGATCTCACAAGTCTACTTTTTCCTCATTTTTGCAAAATGTGAAAAGTTGGCTTTAAACTATTGGAAACTTTGATCTTTCTCAATTTACCTCCTGCGTACCATAAGTTGGAATGTTGACTTTCAAATCCAATCGAAATTTGAAAAAAACTTTTAGTAATTTGCCATGCCTGCTGTGGGGTTTTGTCTACGTGTGACAAGCTATGTTCATCAACAGGTAATCTACTACAATCTCTGGTATTGTTTAAATTGCCTGATGTCCCGTGTTTTCCCCTACTGCATTAGTTGTTGCTACTAATACTGTATAGCTCCGTGTATTTGGATATGTCTGGTATTTGAGTGAGAACCTGTCTTATTGTGATGAATTTATTAGTGACTGCATTTGTAAATCAAGTGAGGATTGGGAAGGAGGTACCATCCCAGCATTTGCCTGGGGTAGAAGTGAGTGTAACCACAGAGTACCACTTCCAGTATGGCTGAGGTGGGAATCGAATACTCCTGTTCTCAGTTTTACCTCACAAGCCTGAGTGTACTCCGTTCCATTTGATACACGATAATTAGGCCTAACATTCTTGGTAGAACCGGGATTCGAATAGGGACCTCAGGCGTGACAGCCAAGAACGCTAGCCACTACACCATGACGTGGTCACTGTCACTCTGTGTGTAATTATTTCGAGAAAGGTACAGGACTGATTTATTTATTTATTTATTTATTTATTTATTTATTTATTTATTTATTTATTTATTTATTTATTTATTTATTTTGCGTATGGCTGTTGGTGCCGGGAGTGCCCGAGGACAAGATCGGCTAGCCAGAGGCTGTAGCTGCCCAATGCGGACACCCATTGAGTGAGCTACAAGTTCTGTTCAGTTTCAAGTAGATCCAACTTTCCTTACTAGATGACACTGACACCTAGTGGTGAACGTTGATAGAGCGTTTTAACGAAATCTAACCTACAATTTAGCTCAACACAAGCGTAATCAGTGGAACGTTCTTTCACATGCCATACATCTATGACATGGGAACGCCGGATTTACTTCCCCTCTGAAGGAAGGCATACTGAATGATTCTAACGCTCTTAAGAAATCCGCCGACTTCGACTGGGTTTGAATCTGGGATCTTGGGCATAGAAGTTCAGCATGCTAGCGACTACGCCACCGCAGCCCTTACGTTACCGCTGAACGATACGGGACCGATTCTGAACCACTGTCTGTGTTCCTTTAAATCCCACGTATTTCATAGAACTTCATGCACTGATCGCCACTGCATTTTAATGTCAAACCAATTCGGTGGGAGTTAAGTGAGTTCTAGACCAAAACCTAAAACAACCTGTGCGAGTAGACTCTTGAATTGCAGCGATAATTCACTAATAGCTGTGCACTTTACAGATCAAACTAAAGTGATTCGCACGGCTGAATTCAATAAACGAAGCCATTCAGATCTATTTTCGAATTTACGTATTTATTTACGGAGTACGTCGATCTAGATGATTGAATATGCTCCCTTAATTTCCGCTGATGCATCCGTCCATTAACTGGGACTAGTGGATGAGTGTTTATTAGGCAGCGTGACGGCTTGTCTGTAACTTTATCTTGCGTTAAGTTATCCCGCTGATTCTCTGGGCTATCCTTTACAAACTGGCCGCGATGGTGCAGTGGTCAAGCTGCTTGTCTATCACCATGGCGGGTCGGATTCGATTCCCGGCCAATGCATGTGAGATTTTCGAAGTAAAATATCACGTCCTTTGGGGCAGATTCCAGGTAAAACTGGAAAACAGAAATTATCAGCAACAATATAACTTTGAAGCAGGTGACTTCGGTGGCGTAGTTGGTAGCATGCTGAGCTTCTATGTCCAAGATCGCGGGTTCAAACCCGGCTGAAGTCGTCGGATTTTAAATACGTTAAAAATCCCTCAGTATGCCTTCCTTTGGAGGGGAAGTAAAGCCGGCGGTCCCATGTCATACTGTAGATTTATGGCATGATAAAGAACCTTCCACTAATTACACTTGTGTGAAGCTAAATTATAGTTTAGTTTTGACTGACACTCTTAGATTCGAGCGTTCGTTGCCAGGAGCCGACTGCAGTGGCATCTAGTTACCAAGTTCATAACTAGTTGGTCGTGGACGTTGTCGTTTGCTAGCAAAAGTTGCAACTACTGAAAATGGAATGTCTGCAGTCCATACTTGAATGAAAAACAGATAACACACACTAATACAGCCATCACAATTAGCACCGGTTATCAGGCAGATTATACACACACCCAAAGTACAAGGGGTTCCATGACCGCGTTGTCGCAGCCCCTAAACTGAGGAACCAACCTAACTTTGAATCACTTCAGATGATGAAATGAATTTTTGTATGAATTGCTTTAATGACACGGTGTGTGTGAATACAACAATACATTCAGTGCATGCCGTTGAACGCCTGTATATTGGGAGAATATAACTCAAATGCAGATATTGAGCCACGATCGTACGAGTATGTGTTAGAAATAGCTGTACTCTACGTAATACCGCTCACTACGAATTGCTTAAGCGGGAGAATTTAATGATGTTCAGAATCCACATTAAAATAGCTCTTAGACATATGTGACAGTACTGCCTCTCATTGAAGACTCGTAGAGACGACAGGCTTAGTTATTGCCTGGAGTATACATGTGTTACGTTAATTAGCCTACTCATGTTCATCAACCCGTTCAAGTATGAAACATCGCTCTTTTAGCTGCAAAATCTCTTCAAAGGTTTTAATAACAGGGAGATATTTTCTGACTTTAACCCTAGAAGCACCAAGAGGAGGGGGGGGGGGGGGGGGTGGCAAATATTGCCACCGTCTTTTATTTCATTACTATTCATGCTACAATTGAATTCAAAGATAAGTAACACTTAGCACTACCATATTTCAAATTATTTCATCACATGTTTCTCTCTTTATGTTTATTTTCCATTCTTGGCGGAAAATATATGGTCCACTATACAGGGTGTAACAAAAAAAAGGTGCGGCACAAATTGCAGGACACATTCCTCACACGTAAACGAAGAAATTATGTTATATGAACATGGGTCCGGAAACGCTTTGTTTCCATGTTATACCTCATTGTTTCCAACTCATGTATCGTGGAACAGAACGTACCAGCATACCACATGCAACTCTTTCTCACAGGAAATATGCAATATGCCCTACGTGCGCATTGATACATTCATCAACCCATCGCCGTAGAGAATCTCGGATGCACTGATGTATCCCTAGAGTACAGCGTACGGCGTCGTAGCCTTCCATAAAACGGGCACGGAGACTCTGAACATCTTGTACTGCGGTTCGATACACAAGAACATTCAAATGCCCTCACAAATAAAGTCAGTGAGTTTAGGTCCGGAGATCGTGGAGGCCAGGCAATTGGTCCACCTCTACCTATCCATTTGTCACCAAAACTGTTATTTAGAAGCCGACGGACATAAGCACTAAAATGAGGAGGTGCTCCATCGTGCATGAAGTACATGTTTTGTCGTACAGCTAAAGGCACATCTGCTAAGTCGCATGGCAACGGGGCCATATAAAACAAACCACTGGAGGTGCACCTACGATAATGACAACGTAACCAGACGTAACCAAGAGTGCATGTTCCCCACGATTGTAACGTTCTGTTCTTGTGTGATTCCCATGCGTAATGGGTTGAAGACAATGAGGTGTAACATGGAATCAAAGCGTTTCCGGACCCATGTTCATGTAACACAATTTCTTCGTCTGCGTGTGAGGAATGTGTCCTGCAATTTGTGCCGTACATTTTTGTTACACCCTGTATAATGCAGTAACAGAAAGGTGGGAAAGAAGATCTCACAATGACCTTCATCAACGCTTTGGGAAGACGAGCAGCAACCGGATTCTGGAGAGGAGGAGGTTGCAATGGATGGGACATGTCATTCAAGCTGAGGATTCCATATCCAATCGTGTTTTCAGCTCGACACCAACTGCGAGACACCCGAGAGGCCGCCCTAGAACAAGATGGAAGGATCGAGCGATAATGTCACTGGTAAAGGTGGCAACAACAGCAACTGTGGAGGATGCAAGGGACAGAGAAAGGTGGAAGACCATCTGTGAAGAGTCTCAGTCCCTCCTGTTGTAATGCCTGTGTTGTTTTGTATATGAGGTTTTGTTTTATGCTATTATTGTATGTCCTGCGTCTTAATGGCCTGTTAATGCAATAAATGATGATGATGATGATGATGATGATGATGATGATGATGATGATGATGATGATGATGATGATTCTTCGTGGCAATTTCTGTTCCCCTTGAGAATGCTCCAGACACGAAATCAAAGAAGAACGTTACCAAAACTAGCATTGTTTGTGGAAACTGTGGGGAAAATCTTTGCAAGGGTCATGATGAAACTCAAGTGCAGTGCGGAGGAGGGTCATGTTCTACGGCTTTGGATGATGATTGGGACTGCAAAACGTGGTTCAAAAATTGTTTTGTGAATTTCAAAATAAAGACCATGATTTTTAAGTACTTTCAAAAGTTAAAATTGAGTGCAATAGTTTATATTATACTAATTTCAAGAAATATATCAATGTCATCAACAATTAAATGCGTATTAAGGGAAAGAATTCGGTGGGCAAGTGAATAGAGCTGGGTTATTGACTTCCGTGGATCTCATGTCACACCTGCTTCCTCCAGGAGGTTCTGGTGTGCTTATGTGAACAAAAGCATTCACTAAAATTGTCTGCGAAATCGTACGAATGCAATGCCCTGCGTAGAAATTGGAGTTGAGGATATTAAGGTACAGTGGTATTTATTTTGCAATATTGCCCAGTTTGTTTATGCAAACATTAGAGACGGTGCATATTTTCCATGTTGGTAATTTATATATCCTTGAAGGATGGTGTTCCAAACATCATACGCAGATTTCTAAATTGCTTGCATATTTCATAGTATGTTCCTGTTACCATAAAGATTCGTGCTGATTTTATCATTGTGTTTGGCATTGCAACTACAAATGTTGATCGTATATCCTTTTACATTGTCAACTTTCAAATCATGTAATTCATAAGAAGACACTCAAGTTAATTATACGCCAAATCAATACTAATAATAACACACTTAAATGTCTACAATTTATAGATCATTTGGTTTTTCTCTCTCAATTGTGCTGAAGAAGAAACCATTGTTGTTTCGAAACATGTACACTTCAAATGATCTATAAATTGTAGACATTTAAGTGTGTTATTATTAGTATTGATTTGGCGAATAATTAACTTGAGTGTCTTCTTAGTTATTCTGTCAATACGGATCAAAACAATTTGCTATTATGGCAAATATTTTTGCTTATCATATACTTCATGTCCGACATGTTGGATTTTGTGTTCATGTGCGAAGCTATCAAGTGCATAATTAGTCACACAACTGTTTCATAATGAATATCTTGATTTCTGATTGGTTGGAGAAACTGTATCATAAAGAAAACGAGTACAGGGTCATTATACAGTATATGTGCGCGCGAGTAAACACGGCAAGCTAAACTAGCTGTGGCTGGCACAGATCACGGCCGCGCGTACCTGGTTCAGCCGGTGGTGACGCGCACTTTCGCACTTTTCCCAAACATGTTCAATAATGTGTACTTACAGTGCTCATAGGTGATGCTGAAAATGCCTTCCCTCTCTTGTAACATCTTCTGATGAAACAATGTCTGTCAACTCTTTTATTATTTACGGATCCTGTTTCCTTGAATCGTTTAGAGAGCCTTCTAATTGTACTGGCATTAGGCACAGGTCTTCCTGGAAACTTGATTCGAAATTTTAACTTGTTTCAGAACAAGATTTTCTGCTTTTCATTTACGAATTAAGGATATACACACGTTCGCGCAATATGAATTGGTGTCTAGGCACGACAAAAATCACAGTAATCACAATACTAAACATGCAACACTAACGCCTAAGCTTTGCAGTTACATGTACATATGAATGACAAATCACTTGTGAACTAACGATATGAGTCAGCGGAGCGCGCCATCACCGGCTGAACCGGTTACGTGCGACTGCTCTCTGCACCAGTCACAGCCGGCTAAGCTTGCCGTGTTCACTCGGGTGCACATATGTAATGACCCTGTACTTTAATGACCTCCAATAAAGTACATTTTTCTGACATAATATTAAAATTCGACATCGACGAACATAAAAGGAATGAACTTGTAATTGCCATCATATTCATGAGTAACATGACATAACTTGAAGTAATCATTTTTGGCTGCGTCATGACGCTTATGTTATCATTTTCATTATATTTTGTGGCCGACAATGCAGTTCCGTCAACATCACGAGGCCCAGAATTACCTCTCGATTTCAACCACCGTGCCGGTCACGCACTAGGCACGTGAGTAGGATAAGTAGGATAAGCTCGGTAGAAGTCATCTTACCAACTTGCCACGATAGGTAAGTGGTTATCGTGTCGGTCTACCAACCCCATGCTTGCAGGTTCGCTCCTGGCCATAGCAAGTGATATTTTTTTTAAGGCGACAAAAATCACGACTCGCATGTCATACGTTGTTGGCATGTTAAAGAACCCATTTGAATTCAGTAGGCCAAGTTCATAATGGCAAAATTAGTCTCGGAATTTTTCGCCAACACAAAATTTCCCCATTTCTCTACTACAAGGCGCCATAGTGTCAAGGAGCTTAGATATCTAACCTCCTTGTCTTTCATAGCGCTCCAAGGAACAACAAAATTTGACATGCAAGCTTCCCTCTGGGAGTCAAATAACTAAGCTTGCATCTGTCACCCGAGGCCAACGGTGAAACACCAATTATTACGACTTTTAAAGAGCTCCAAGCAAACATCTCGCTCCGATTGATGGATATGTCATGGTCTACTAATACTTTAAACATCCTACTACTTGCGCTCTGTCGTGCCCTTGCTGTGAGAAAGTAAAATTATCAGCACTGCCACTCTTGGTGTGGCTGTCGGCTGGAAAATAGAGATCTCATTTTAAACGTTCCTAGACTTTTAATTCGGAGGCGTGTTTCAGAGCTGGAATTAAAAGAGAAGGGTGGAGAGCTTTAAGCCTATAAAACTTCCGGAGCCAAAGTTATCTTACCTTAATTCTCTCGCATGAAGACGTTTTAATTTCAAACTCCAGTCTTGTCTCTGGAGAAGTTTTCGCAAGTGTGACGCCGCCTCTTCTTTCTTCTCAACCCCGAGGGAGTTTGAAAATGTAAGATAGTTCTCAACCGCAACTGTAGACGAATTCCAAAATCTGCAATTATTTCAATTAGCTCTCGGCATTGTCTGAACTTCTATAATCAATAGTGAATCACAAATATCGAAAAAGTGCCTATTTTACCTAGGTATAGTAATTTTTGGGACCAACAGCGGTAGGTACGCCCCCTAACGTTCAGGTCTAGGCCATGGGGAAAAGCTCTCTATGGACTCAGTAGACGTGGGTTTGTGCCCCACCGTCGGCCGTCCTTGCAATGGATTTCCGTGGTTTCCCATTGTCAAGTCCAGGCAAATATTGGGGCGATATCTTCTGACAGGCCACGGCCGCTTCCTTCACATCCTAGCCCAGTTTCATTCATCTTCATTCATTTAATCTCTAGCGGCTTCGGTGGGGGAGTTTGTAGCATGCTGAACTGCTGTTCCCAAGATAGCGGGTTCAAACCCGGCCGAAGTCGTCGGATTTTTCTAAGAGCGTTAAAAATCGTTCAGTATGCCTTCCTTTGGTGGGGAAGTAAAGCCGGCGGTCCCATGTCATAGATTTATGGCATGTAAAAAATTCTTTCACAGACTAAACTTGTGTAAAGCTAAATTGTTAGGTTAGATTTCGTCGGAACGCTCTATCAAAGTTCCAACGTTCAGCACAAGGTATCATTGATATCTGGTAGCAAAATTTGGAACTACTTCATATTGAACGGAACTTGTAGCTCACCCTAATAAGGGTATCCACTGGAAGCAGCTACAGACTCAGGCGAGCCGAACATGTCCTCGGACACTCCTGGCACTAAAAGCCATACGATAAATAAAAATAAATACATTTCATCTATCATTAACTCCTGTCATGAGGGTGGCATTAGGAAGGGCATCCAGTCGTAAAAACCACCCGCTACATAGTCTTCCATCGCATCTCATCCCCAACCCTGTAGAAAACGGGAATAATAGTCTAAGCGGTAGACAACAATTTGTGGAATTTGACTGCTTTAGCCTATGTGGTTAGCCGCATTGAAAAGTCTGTAAAATATACGATAGAAATACGGAATCTCACTGAGATAACGACGAGGCAAAGCTCATTTTCATCCCCTAAAAGTGAGAAACAAAACTTGGGGGGTCCCCAAAGGACCCCGAAAACAATATTAAGTGGGGCTATAGAGGAAGCTCAGATTTTTAGCCTACTTTTCACATTTTTCAAAAATGAGGAAAAAGTAAACTTATGAGATCGATCCGGGAAAATAAAATGTCTGTCTGTCTGTCCTTCTGTCTGTCTGGCTGTGTGTGTGCCCCCCCCCCCCCACTATCAACTCCTAAACGGCTGAAGCAATCGAAACCAAATTTAGTATGAGTAAAGATGAATACCGGAATATCTCAAGCCCATTCTACCAACTGCTGGAGAAACGCACAAGAAATTTGAGCTCCATGTTGGATATACTGGAAGGTATGCATGGGAGCTAATCCAAAATTGGCACACATGTAGATAATACTATTTCAGTTTAATTTCCAGCAGGCCATACATGACAGTGTTGCCAAAATAATGTTAACCTTTCCGATATGTCCAATTTTTTAATGCATATTACTTCTGCACTATCAATTGGATGTCAACCAAATTTTGTGTGTAATATGTGGACATAAACAGATATGACTGAGCGTATTCTTAAGTGCCAGCAGGGCTGCCAACTGTTAATAATTGCTCTCTCTATTTTTTATCCAGATACCAATATATCAGAAAGTATGCAAGCCGACAGCTTTAAACTATGAACACGTATAGTACCTGACATTTTAGATTGATTTGGAGTAACTTATATAGTCAGTTCTACCAACATGATTCTAAGCTTGCTGATAGGACCAATTTTTAAATACATGTAACTCCTATACTATCAGTTGGATTTCAACCAAATTTCGTATGTGCTATGTGTAATATAACAGATATGATTATAAGTATTCTTAAGAGCAATCGGGGCTGCCAACTGTTAATAAATGATGTCTATATTTTTTTACCCTAATATCAATATATCAGAAAATATGCAAGCCAACAGCTCTATACTTTGCACACGTACAGCACCTGACATTCTAGATTAACTTGGAGTAATCAATATAAGTCAGTGCTGCCAACATGATTATAAGCCTGCAGATAGGTACAATTTTAAAATTCACGTAACTTCTATACTAACAAATGGATTTCATCCAAAATTGGCACAACAAGATATCATAATATTTCAGATTATTTCTGACCAGCACACGTATGTCATTGTTTCCAAACATCATTTTACACGTGCTGATAAATCCAATGTCTAACTGCATATAACGTCCATTGGACTTCAACCAAATTTTGTATTCTGTACCTTAAGAGATGGAACTAAGTATATATTCAGTCGCCAGGGCTGCCAACTGTAGGCTACATTTTATCAGGTATATTTCGAACTAATTAGACATTTCGATATTACCAACTTAATTTCGTCATTATTCTAGATAGGTTCATATACTGTAGATTAATCATTGGCATGAATCTTAATTTTAAGAAAAGTAGGCTCTTTAGTTGGTCACGGAACTTCTTGTTTTTTTTATCTGGGGATGCATTTGGATTTTCATTTCAGTAGTGTGACAATATGACATCGTTTGGTGCTAGATGGTACGAAATGGCACTTATAAGAATAAGAATGAGCATATTAATATTTTATTCACCAATGATCATTTACATGAAATAGGTTTCGTCATTCATGGTACAGTATTATTAGTAGTATCCTCTATACCGGGTGATTCAGCTAAGTTGACCACCTCAAATATCTACGGAACCGTTTAAGATATCGTCATTCTGTTTTCAAATTCTTAAATCGTACTACGGGCCTCATACAACACGGTCCATTTCGCTCCCAGCACATACGTATTTACCGAGAAACCGGTAGCAACTTTCTTTTTTTAAATGGGACTATACTAATTTCTCCCGCTAGAACAACTAATAATCAAGTGGCAAGTTCAGTGATGTGCATATTTTGCAAATCCGACGAGTACTTTCTGAGAAATTAAAGGTTTCCATATGTGTCGGCATTAGACAGAAAGCGATGCGCCAGCCGCTGCAATGTGGAGTGCATGTTCTATTGCGTGACCCACTCCTTGTTGACAAACACACATACCGAATTTATTCCATTCTATGCATACTGTAATGTGTACATTTTCAAAATGATTGATGATTATCCGGACTCGTAAGAATTAACATTAGACGAGACGTTCGCAATGAACTAAATGGGCGAGTTTTGTTACATTTCTGATTATAATAATTATGTACATTAAGTTATTGTCGCAGGTCCGCCAGCACCAAAGAATTCCGTACTTCATTTATCCTCTTCATTGAGGTGTTTTCAGATAATTCCGCAAGGATTCAGGACTAAGTGGAGAGGGAAAAAGGCACACGTACATAAGAGACTTGATTTGATTATGTGCACATTACAGTATGCTATTTTTATTTTTTATTTTTTTTAGCGTATGGCTTTTAGTGCCGGGAGTGTCCGAGGACATGTTCGGCTCGCCAGTTTTGTAGCTGCTTCGAGACGGACATCCAATGGGTGAGCTACAAGTACCGTTGGGGAGGGAAGGAGGGAAGTTGGATTGTAAGGACGAGGAGTTGAAAGGTAGCGGCTGTGGCCTATAGTTAGGGACCAACCCCGGCATTTGCCTGGAAGGAAGATGGGAAACCACAGAAGACCATCTTCAAGGTTGCCGGCGGGGGGATTCGAACGTCCTCGCCTCCCGGATGTGAGCGACTGCCATCAGTCATGCCGTAACCACCACGGCTAACTCACCCGGTACAGTATGCAATGAATGGAATACATTTGGCATGTGTGTTTGTCAACAAGGAGTGGGTCACGCAATAGAACATGCACTCCACATTGCTGCGGCTGGCGCATCGCTTTCTGTCTAATGCCGACACATATGGAAATCTTAAATATCTCAAAAAGTACTCTTCGGATTTGCAAAATATGCACATCACTGAACTTGCCACTTGATTATTAGTTGTTCTAGTGGGAGAAATTAGTATAGTCCCGTTTAAGAAACGAAAGTTGCTACCGGTTTCTCGGTAAATACGTATGTGCTGGGAGCGAAATGGACCGTGTTGTATGAGGCCCGTAGTACGATTTAAGAATTTGAAAACAGAATGACGATATCTTAAACGGTTCCGTAGATATTTGAGGTGGTCAACTTAGCTGAATCACCCTGTATACAGTTGTTAAAAATCAATATTAACAATTTTTATATCCAGAAATTCTTTTACGGTGTAAAATAGAATTTCTAACATCCAGTTGTACCGTTCTTCGAACGTCGTCGGTATTAATGACCAAAATCTATCAATTATGCTACTTTTGCCATGGCTACGGGTTTGCCATTTCTTCATCAGTTTATTAGAGCGAAACTTTTTTTTTGAGAATATCTCAGAAACTGTCGGTTTTAAAGCCTTAAAATACGGTTCTGCTTTTCACCTTGAGGCGCTGAAAATGATCTTTGTCTCGCCGTTCTACGCTTATTTTTGCATGTATTTTTAGGGGGATTCCCCTATAGCTCCCCTTTTAAGAAAGATACGGTAGAGAGTTCATATCTGATTGGTGTTTGGCCTGTGATGGATATCAGTACCAATCTTTGTGTTGTTCCACCCAGCCGTTCTCGAGTTACATAAGCGTAGACTACAAACCTGTCCAAAGATAGAGAAAAAAACGTTTTTGCGTGCATCCATCCTAAAACAGTATACCGCGCGTTAACAACCCAAAATTCCGTGGAAATTGGGAAAAATGTGGCAAATTTTCATTTTTATATACCGGGTGAATCATCATCATATCCTAAAGGAAGGCAACCACTTTTGTCTCTCCTCTGAGCTAGGAGTTTTAGGTAAATAAAATATATATTAAAGTATGAGAATACATTATTTGTTTCTGGCATGATATCACGCGGTAGACTGATTATTTTGCACCGGAAACTCAACCATATCCAGTCGATTAGATGAGCAGTTTGCCTTTCCTACCACTATGAGCGCTTGTGTGAGTCAATGAAACTCAACTATATCCTAGTGTGAGTCAATGTAGAGTGTCATTCAAGCCCTTATTACTACTTCGGGTGTGAAGATCTTTCAAAAATCTACAAACGCTTGCGGGTATTGAATCATGGAACACATTAAAGAAATAATTAAGAAAATAAGTTGTTTGGCTAGGATTTGAATCAAAAAGAAAACGAGTAAAGAAACAAGTGATTTAAGTCTGTTTTTTCAGAAGTGCATTTAGGCGGGAAGTGATTTTCGATATTTGCTTGTTAGTTTGATAGAGCTTTTAAGATTTAAAACATTCATTTTGGTTCCGTATTGATATATTAATTACGTTTTAATGGGCTAGGGTTCCGCCTGAGTCAATACTTTTATTGGAAATGATCACTTATGTGGTCATTAGAAATGGTACATGTTTCGAGGACTAATAGACTCTATTGTCCCCTTCGTCAGCCAATATTATGACCAAATGAGAAAATTATTTGATTAGCGTAGCACTAAAATGTCAATAGCCACTGAACCTAATGATGCACCATATAGATAGATATGATATTTGACAGGATTAAGGCACAATACACGAAAAAATAACACTTTTAACTGGGTCAGTTTAATTCAATGTAGTTGTTATCAATGTAACATCTACGAAAAGAATATGTGGATTGCTTCTTTATCGTCTAGAAACGTCATTGAAGACGTACAGTATAAGTATTCAGTTGTCGATGCAATCACAGTTCTGTGGTCATTTCCAATAAAAGTATTGATTCAGGCGGAACCCTAGCCCATTAAAAAACGTATTTGATAGAGCTTTTCAAGGATTGGTTATTTTTACGATTTTGCTAAGGTGTAGGTAGACCTCTACTTTGCTAAGACATGTTTTCAACTTAAAATTTTCAGAATGGTTTAGAAATGAATTTGAGTGAATTTGTCAACTGTAATTCATCCCATGCCCCCAGGGCTGCTGCCCCACTTGCCCCTTCCTCTAGTTGGGCCTGACTGGTCCCTGGAGGAATAACCATCCTCGAGCCTCTCATCTTTATCCGTGTGCGACTGGCCTTGTCATCCACATAACACGGTCACAGCTCCTTACTTTTTATTTTCTTTTTCGTCTGCATTGAATTCCATTTCCTTGTGAGGTCTCGACTTCGATAATTCGATTTCCCGTCCCTGGAGGTCGTGGCTTCTAACCTTTACGGCGCAGATGCTCGATAACAGAGTTGCCGCCACACTGGTTGGATGGTAGCGTCCCACGGGAAACGTCATGCTATTTATGGTTAAAATGCTCCCCCTGAGAGATAGCCTATCCCCAGCGCTGGTGTAATAATGGCCAACGGAAACAAGAGCTCGCCTGTTCACAGCGCACACAAATGAAGAGGAAGAGGCTAGCAGTGGATTCCGGAGGCGCGGATGATGTACACCACACAGAGGAAGTACAGGGCTTGGAGAAAGAAGCAGTCAGTTAAAATATAGTTAATTCTGAAAGGAAAATAGAAAATTCAGTTTTGTTGCTACTTGCTATTAATGTTAAATTTGGAACATTGAATTGGAATGAATATTCTGCATTGAATAATCCTTAAATAAACAATCAATCTCAATTACCACCTCGACGCTTAGAGTAAGCCGATCCAATGTTCGACCAAAATTAACCCAATGAGTGCTACCCACGCTTATTGATGGGCGGCAGTGGTTGGATCACTAGTGTTATGACCGTCCATAGGCACTGCACTTTCTCTTTTGTTCTTCTTCTTATTATTATTATTAATCTTATTTATCGTTAGCTCTAGAGTACAGAGTCGATCTGTAGCATGTTCCGCCATCTGGGGGGAATTATGTATTATTATTTGAGTTCGGAATTCTGCTTTCGGAAGTTACTACAGACCATTTTATCGACTTCTGTCCTCTACAGTTGGAGGTTATCTTGGTTGTAAACAAGCATGACGGAACAACAAGCAAATTCCTCTCGCCACGTTCGATTTTGAATCCAAGAATATAATGTTTTGTACTAGTAAGGATACATGTATTAGGCTATAAGGCATCCAACGTTTAGAATGAAGCACTGGTTAGATATGAATATTCCTCTCTCTTTCTGTTGCACGCGAGACATGTATGACGCTGTCATTTTCTAGCACTCCACTGTTGCCATATCAGTCGAAAATTTTCCTTTGTCGAAAAAACAGCATATTCGGGTAGAACTATGTTTTGCCGACCTTTTTGTCCTATATTAGAACTACGTAAACTTGATAGAAATGCTAGAAAAATTAAATATCCTTTTTTTTTTTTTTACAATAAACTGATTCCCCTTTTTAGTAAAATCGATCTTATATCGTGTTGCATTGACTTTGTGATGCCTATTTTTCACACACGTGTAGCTAAATGTGCCGTCTTGATGATGGATTCTTGAAATATTTTATACTGGCAATATTACAATTTTCATGTAGGTAAAACTTCTGAATATTCTGTCATAACCGCATAGCAGCATTGAAAAAGTTCGTATGCTGCCAACTTTTCTATTTTTAGAGATAACCATGTCATGTCAGTTTGAGAGTTGTAGAGGAATGTTGGAAGAAGTTTTCTACCTGCTTACCCAGAGTGTAGGTTTAATTGTTTACACAGTCCACGCTGTTCATTGACCGCGGATTATAAAAATGAAGTTTCGAAGGACAGCGGGGTGCAGCTTGCTACTCACAGCTTTATTACTGTGCCCTTCGAGCTTGTATTTCAGCAGTCCGGCTGTCTCTATCTTGAGTGTGTGTACAGCAGTTCTGTTAGTTTTAACGTGTTGTATTTTACGTATTTCACGTACAACAATGGATAGTTTTGTGAAAAGAAAGCGTGGTCAAGTGCTCAGAAGGAGGGAAAAACAGGTCGTAATTAATGTGTTCGGTTATTTTAAGAATCTTAAACCCAACGAAAGTATAAATCATGAAAGGTAAGCCAATGAGGAGTATTTTCTTTAAAAACGTACCGTACTTCAACTTTAATTGCAGTCGAAACTTCACACATTTCCTTGTACTTGTACTTTATTTATTTTATTTTGATTGTTTTCTCTATGTCACATTCAGCATACGTTATAGTTAATCTATATATTTAAAACAGTAAGCTGATTTTTGTTACGGCGAGATTGACAGAACGGCTGAACCGATTGACTTCGTAATGCACTCTGACGAAAGCCCTTGGCCTGTATTTTTGCAAAGTATCTTTAAAATAAACAAATATGTTAACATATATTTTTAAATTTATAAACAAAACTGCAAAATTATTGGCTCAAGCGCATGCACAGAATCACTTTGGTTAATGACAGACATGGCGGATGTCCACCGCGTTTTAATGTAATAGTTATTTATAAGAATTATAATAAAGGAGGGGAATATTGAATATGAAGTTTCTACGATATAAACAGGAATAGAATATTATATACGACGGGAAATGTAAAAGAACTTATACTGGCTGTTGAGTGTGAATGTTGTTCAAGTAACTTAATATTGCAATCTTCCGCCAGTGGTCCGGTAGCTTAGACAGCAGCGTTGAAGGCTCATAATTTATGCATCGCGCAATGGGAGCAGTTCGAATCCCACCACCGACATATATTTTTATTTCCCCATTGTTCTTCCTGGCTATTGGTAATACATTGCCTTAACATATTTTACTTTTATTATTCCTTTAAAGGAAGGAATTCTCCACCATTTACGTTCCCATATGCTTTTAAATTATTAAATTAAAGATGACCACAATCGCTTTCGCCATGAGAGACAATTGACGAACATAATTAATTTGATGGACTCAAACATCGTGGTCACTCGGCGCCGTCTACTTTGGTGTGTTTGTGTCAAATTTTATCTGATAACATATGTTAATGTGATGGCTGTACTGATGTGTGCATTTGTAATTAAAGTGGGGAATGGGAAATTGACGACCGAGGCTTTAAGTTAGGAACTATACCGGTGTTTACCTGCAGTGGAAGTGGCAAACCACGGAAAACCACATCCCAGATTGTTGAGATGGGAATCGAACCTTGCCCTTCTTAGTTTTGCCTCAAGAGTGCGCCGCGATCCAGCCCTCAGACCAGAATTACATTTCTCTTTGTTTTTGAGAATTAAAAAGATGGGATTGAAGAACTTCAACAGACGTTTGAGTTCGTTTGTTGTTTAAGTAACTTAATATTGCTTTGCAAATCTGTTGACTGGGTGGCTCAGGGGTAACATTGCAGACCCAGGAATGAATTTTGCATTGTCGAAGGATTTCGCATCTCACCTCAGGCATGTATTTTTATTTCCTAATTATTCTTTCTGGCTAATGGTAATTCATTGTCTTAACATATTTTACTTTCGTTATTCCCGTACAGTAAGGAATTCTCCACGATTTACATTGCCATATACTTTTAAATTATTAAATAAAAGATGGCCACAATCGCTTTCGCCATGAGAGACAAATGACGAATATAATTTATTTGATGGACTCAGACATCGTGGTCACTCAGCCCCGTCTACTTTGGTGTGTTTGTGTAAAATTGTCTCTGATAACCTGTGATATTGTGATGGCTGTACTGATGTGTGCATTTGTAATTCAAATGGGGAATGGGGAATTGACGACCGATAGTTAGGAACTATCCCGGTATTTACCTGCAGTGGACGTGGCAAACCACGGAAAACGACATCCCAGATTGTTGAGATAGGAATCTAACCTTGCTCTCCTTAGTTTTGCCTCAAGAGTGCGCCCCGTTCCAGCCCTCAGACCAGAATTAAGTTTCTTGGCAAACCAGGGATCGAACTCGGAATCCGGGGCGATAGCTCAGAATGTAGCCTTAAGATTGGACTTCCCTGTGTTAATACGATTTTTGACAAGCACTGAACATATAGTCTAGTTCTTAAACTCCCTCCATTACGGTGGCTGACGAAGTGAGTCTATGCTCATTCCAGTAGTTGACGAAGTATTTACTGTCATGGAAATGCAAAGGATTGTACCTACAACAGGTGATGGAAATTGCTTATTTAGAGCAGTTTCGTACTGTTTATTCCAAAATGCAGAGCGTCATCCTGAGCTGCGTTTGCAAGTAAATTGTAAAAATTGTTACTGGCATGAATAATTATAAGATTTTATTATTGGCGATCAGTATCATCGCATTCCCATCAGCAACAAACTTGATAATGAAAGTATCTGAACTTCATTGTATAAGTGAATATTATTGTTTATTGATTATTTGTTTAGAGTACATAACAATGAGTCTAACCACGCTGTTATTTGTCATTTAATATTTGGTGGCTGCGTTGATGCAGGCCAATATAGTGTTATTGAATATGGCGTTAATTTGGAGAGAAATGCTACAATAAATATACCCATATGACGAAAAAGAACATAGCCACAAAAAAGTGGGAAATCGGAGAAAAATTCGAAGCCACTTTTAAAATCGAAAATAAATATGCAATTTCAGAAACTATTCCAGATATTATGCCGTACAGTGTAGGGTCTTTGACGAACAAATGTAAACATTGTTCTGCACTGTATTTCTGTAGCGAGAAATCTACGCTTGGTTACTTTGACCTTTGGTGTTGTAATGGCAAAATTGATCTTACTAAATATAAAATATTTGACAGACTGCAACAATTTTTCACTAGAAATGAAATCTCAAGGAATTTAAGAGAGAATAATCGGCAGTACAACAAATGCTATGTCCTCGGTTTCATTTGGTGCCAATGGCACTGTGCCACATGCATACGGTCCATATTGTTTTAAAATGTTGGAATTGCGCGTCATCGCATTTATTCGTTAATGTATATTCCAAAATTATAAGCGACGGTTCTTGCGGCCAGTTGTATATATTATACTCCTCAGAATTCTTGAATTCCTTGGAATTAAGTGATTTGCTTCCATATACTCCAAACGATTGACCCATAGTTATGCTCCTTAGAAATCTGAAGTTTCCTAAGGGCTCCTAAATGCCACCATATTAATTATAAGAAATAAGTACGAAAATTGCTTGAATTCGGAAATAAATAGTGCAGTTAAAATTAGGCGGAGAGATCTAACCCTTCGACTTGATTCCATATTAATTATAAGAAATATGCATGAAAATGCTTGGATTTGGAAATAAGTGCAGTAAAAATTAGGCAGAGAGATCTAATCCTTCGACTTGATTTAACACCTTCGGATAAAACAATCATTTTCTTTTAAGAGGCAACATTTTCCGATTCGCTTGACATACTTTATCACAATCAATAAAGCTCAAGGGGGAACTCTGGAACGTATAGGTCTCAATTTGCCTCATCAACTTTTCAATCTTGGCCAGCAGTATGTTGCAATGTCTAGAGTGCAATCTTTTGACGCCCTTAAAGTTTCAACAGTCCAAAAAAATAATTGTACAAGGAACGTATATAAGAAAATTCTTCAATAAATATTTTCTTATTGACCGTCATGTATTGACGGGTTTCAACTAGTTTAATTTAATTTCGTTGTATGTGTTATCTTAGCCTACTATTAGTATTATTATACAGTACTTAATTCAAGTCTTCGTCACTGCACAATCGCTGAATAAGCGGAAAGTGTACTCGAAGCGCTTTGTACTGCCTCCTCTCATGGAGTGGCAACCCTGTCGTAACGCGCCATAAGACCAATGCTTCATTCTAAACGTTGGATGCCTTATAGGTGCATACTGATTTTAGGAAATTTTTGATGTGTAACATCTTTCCTCTCGGTTGCTGGATATTTTTTTTGAGGGAGTGATTTTGGAAAAGGGACGGAAATATGTTACAGGAAACAATGAGCGCGCGCGGTGGTGGAGATTGGTACCACGACGTAGGTCGGCCAACATACATGAACCAATGAGCGCGCGCGGTGGCGGAGATTGGTACCGGGACGTACTGTCGGCCAATATAGTGTTGCCTGTCGGTTGCTGGATATTTTTTGTGGGAATGATTTTGGAACAGGGACGGAAATGTGTAACAGAAAACCTGGGAAGCGCAAGCTATTTGATTTGACCAAAGAGCGCGCGCGGTGGCGGAGAGATGCAGTGGCGATTCCTCCATGTAGGACGTGAGGATCATCCTACAGTCAGCTCTCAGCTGTAACTGTTTAAAAAAAAGTTTTGTAAAATAGTCTTTGGGACCACCTTGTGCGCCCTCTCGATATGCTCTGTCTCACTGTTACTGTCAGTACTTGTAACTAGTTCTACATCTCACCCCTAGATGGGTGAAGTGTGACCTTCACCACCCGGAGTAGAAAGCTGTTAGGAAGTAAGCCTTGCGTTCTCAAAGCACGTGTTTATAGCCTTAGAAATGTGTGGGTAGCCACTGAAGGGGAAGGGGAAGGTTTGGTCTGTTTAATGGCATTCTGAGGACGTCGACTGAGATCCTCAAGTCTCGCTATTGGTTGAATTTTAAACCAACACTACGGGCTTATTGGTTATGATTTTGCGCGGTCAGAATGGATAGTCTGTTTTCAGCGTGTGCACATCTTTGGAGTGGTATTCGATTGTATTGTATTGTGTAATGTGTTCGTATTCGTAATAGTGCTGTGCGACAGAATAACTGAGTCTAATATCTCAATTTGGCCCAGCTATAATAATTATCTTAGGTTAATAAGTAGCCTATCTTATTACGTCCTACACATTGTGAAAATTAGAAGTCGCCACTGGAGAGATGGCTGTGAGATGGTGCCAACCCATTTTGGCTGAGGTGAGGCTTTTCCTATAGCCCTCTTAATTTAACCAAAGGACCCAAAACTAATAGGTCATCGGCTTTTTAATATATCGCGAACCAATAATACTAGGGACTTGTATGAGGTGTCCTAGGACTCAGGGTGACGCCCCCTGTTTTCCCATAGCCCCTTAATTTAATCAAAGGACCCAAAACGAATAGGTCATCGGCTTTTTAATATCTCGCGAACCAATATTAGTAGGGACTTTTATGAGGTGTCCTAGGAGTCGGGGTGACGTCCCCCGTTTATATACGAGGTACGTCCAGAAAGTAAGTTCTGTTTGCTAATAACATTAAATTGTGTACCGATACCGAATAATTATTTATTGCACAAAATTCTACAACCCTTAAACTACTTTTCCACATAAATGCCGAAATGTTGCATGCATTTGTCGTAGCGTGGCACGAGTTTTTGTTTACCTTCTTCATAGACGTGTGCCGCCTGTGTCTTCAACTAGTTGTACGTTCGCTGCAGCGCAGTTCCGCATATGCGCGGTAGACGCTCTGTATCAAGGAGAAGAAACGTGCGCCATTTGGAGAGCGCTGTCAGCCACGCACGCGTTGTTGTACGTGTTTACTCGTACAATGTCGGTGTTAATTGAAAATCCCGCCGCTTGTGAAATCAGATCTGTGATTAGTTTTCTGAATGCTAGGAAAGTGAAACCAATTGAAATTTATCGGCAAATTTGCGAAGTGTATGGACAAAATGCGATGAGTGATTCAATGGTGAGAATATGGGTCCGACAGTTCAATGAAGGACGTAGTGAAGTGCACGATGAAGAACGAAGTGGGCGTCCATCTTTGGTTACAGAAGAACTGGTTCACGCGATTGATGACAAGATCCGGGAAAATCGCACGTTTACAATTAGTGCTCTCGCTATGGAATTTCCCCAAATCTCACGATCACTAATTCATGAAATTGCTACCGAAAAACTGAACTTTCGTAAACTTTGCCGACTTTGGGTACCAAAGCTTCTTATGGAGCAACACAAAACAAAACGGATGGGTAGTGCACTTCAGTTTTTGACCCGTTACAATGAAGGCGGCGAAGAATTTCTGACACAGTCACAGGAGATGAAACTTGGGTTTCTTACGACACCCCTGAAAGAAAGCGGCAATCAATGGAATGGAGGCACACTTCATCCCCAGCAAAGTATAAGCCGAAACAAATCTTCATACCTCGGAAAATGATGTGCACAGTGTTCTGGGACTAGAAAGGCACCTTACTCATTGATTTCTTACCGCGTGGTCAAACAATCAACGCAGATGCTTACTGCGAGACACTTAGGAAATTGCGCCGCGCAATACAGAATAAGCGCCGAGGGTTGCTGTCAAAATGTGTTGTTTTTCTTCACGACAACGCACGACCACACACTGAAAATGTGACGGAAAACCTCCTACAGGGATTTGGCTGGGACGTGTTTGACCACCCTCCGTACTGCCCTGACCTCGCTCCTAGCGACTTTCATCTGTTTACACATCTCAAGTCTTTCCTTGGCGGTCAACCAACAATGACGACGAGCTGAAAGAAGATGTTTCCAACCAGTTGAAGGCACAGGTGGCAAACTTCTATGAAGAAGGTATCCAAAAACTTGTGCCACCCTATGACAAATGCCTGCAAAAGTTCGGTAGTTATGTGGAAAAGTAGTTTAAGATGTGTAGAATGTTGTGCAATAAATAATTTTTCTGTATCGGTACACAATTTAATTTATTACCAAACGGAACTTACTTTCTGGACGTGCCTCGTATCCCCCTCTTAATTTAACCCAAGGACCCAAACCGAAAGAGTCATCGACTTTTTAATATTTCACGAACGAATAATGCTAGGGACTTGTGTGATGTGTTGTAGAACTCGGGGTGACGCCCCAATTTTCATGATTTTGTGATTTGCAGATATGGGTAAATCAAGAGCAGAATATATGCGAAATTATCAACAAAAGAAACGTGAGGAAAAAATAAAAACTGGAGGAATACAGACGAAAAAAAAATGACTTCACATATATTTCATCTCAATTTTATAGTAGAATAACATGTCAGATGTTACACATCATATGCGACTACTGTAAGGCTCGTAATTTTATTTATTTCATTTGTGCCTTTACCTCGTGTGGAGATGCAAGTCTGAACAGAGAAAATTTAATTTTGATTTTCTCAAAATACAATTTATTTTAAACATAGGATTTTGAATTTGGATTGAGATTAATGAAGACCCAAAACTTACAAACATTTTAACCCCATCCTGATATATCAAACAGAAAAACTGTTAACACAGCACTTAAGAGGTAAAATATATTTACAAAGCAGGGAATCGAACTGATAACGATAAAGAGCTTGGGTCCCAATAAATGTTGATAGACTACAGAATGGCCTTAGAAGGAATAATGTTCGTCTTTCAAACTTTTTCAATTTGAAGGATTGTCTCCAACGTCACTTGACACTCCGGATAAGTTCAGTTTTAACGAGAAGATTGTATGCGGACATCCAGGTTGTTAGGCAGCTGTAGGATAGTGAGAATAGACGAGACATACCGCTAGAAGATACCATTCGCTCGACTGCACGCCAGAGCGACGCTGAATCAATATCCATCGTGTGGCCAGCCGGCGCGGTGCGGCGTGGCGTCCCTATGGAGCGACGGCTCGTCAAACCGCAGTGAAGACGCTCATCGGCGGTGACAGATAAATAGAATATGGCAGGATTCCTCTCAACTGCATCGGGCATGTTACAATATGAGGTATGTTCATGTTCAGTAGTAAAACGTTAATATCGATATCCCCACGTTGAGGTACAATTTGTAACGTTGCTATCGATATCCCCACGTTAAGGTGCCATTCGTAACATTACTATCCATATCCCCACGTTGAGGTGACATTTGTAACGTTACTATCGATATCCCCACGTTGAGGTACAATTTGTAACGGTACTATCGATATCCCCACGTTGAGGTACAATTTGTAACGTTACTATTGATATCCCCACGTTGAGGTGCCATTTGTATCGTTACTATCGATATCCCCACGTTGAGGTACAATTTGTAACGGTACTATTGATATCCGCACGTTGAGGTGCCATTTGTAACGTTACTATCGATATCCCCACGTTGAGGTACAATTTGTAACGTTACTATCGATATCCCCACGTTGAGGTACAATTTGTAACGTTACTATCGATATCCCCACGTTGAGGTGCCATTTGAAACGTTACTATCGATATCCCCACGTTGAGGTAAAATTTGTAACGTTACTATCGATATCTCCACGTTGAGGTGCAATTTGTAACGTTAGTATCGATATCCACACGTTGAGGTGCAATTTGTAACGTTACTATCGATATCCCCACGTTGATGTGCCATTTGCAACGTTACTATCGATATCCCCACGTTGAGGTAAATTTTTTAACGTTTATTTTCAATTTATTTGGGGTGGTGGTTGTTGATACACACAAGGGATATTTTATTTTCATAGCAGAGCAGACAGACAATCCTTATACCTGATATATGTGATGGGCATTCCTCTGTTAACCGTTCATTACTCAGATCACCATCAATTAAAACATAAAAGAACCTGCACCTTACCATAGGAACACACATATTCATTTAATTTATTCAAATTCCTCTTTCTTTAATGTGCCTCTTCATACATCTAAATCTACCATATTCTCATTTCACCAACCAGATTGTACATCACCATTCTCCACAAGCAGATCTTACATTATTCTTATCATAACCCAACAACAAGAATATGAACGGCCGACTATCATAAAAGGAACATATACAGAAAAAGAAACTTTTTAGGGCAAAGCCCCCTGCCACCTCATTGTTAGGTCACCACAGAGTATTTAGTTAGCACACAGCACTAAACTCCCTGCAGCAGCCCAACATGAGGTAGCCATGCTTCAAACTACTGTATATGTTCCTTGAGAAAAGGAACCGTTTCAGTAGCAAAGATTAAAAAATAATAATAATTACGAGCCTTTCAGTAGTCGCATGTGATGTGTAACATCTCACATAGAAGAAACCTCACGTAAAATTGTTGATACACCGGTATTTTATACTATTATTGGCACAAAAATTAATCTATTTTAAAAGGGGGTGTTTTACAGATATTGTACTTTATAATACGGAACTCATTTTATTTGATGATTTGTAGCTTCCACCAGCACTAGCCTAAATAAAGAATACGATATGGATCAACTAGATTAATAGACGCGACACCGTGTGCCCGTTTAGACCGGAGTCCGCACGACCACATATGCATTTTACCAATAATCAGTCAGCACGAGAGTCAAAATATCCCGGAGCGCCAGATGGGTTAAAGCAAATCGCAAAAACGACATCAAATTAAAAAAATGCTTTGCTGATTTTTGGCTCAATGCAACAATAAGGATAGAAGGAGATTTAATTGGGAGAAACACATCTGGTAAAATTATCTCAGTTTATTTTAAAGTTAAAATCTGACTGCAAAGATGCTCAAAGCAGCATCATCCCACGTGTGGCGATCCACACACTTATTTACACACAATATACAGAAATTTTCCAAACACATTTGACAATCTTTTTGGAAACACAAGTCCGATTAATAGTCCTGTGGACTGTGTTCCAAAATTATTAATATTTAATTCCAGTTCAAAATTAATTGTCCATACTGGAAATAACGTAGATCACTGTTTGACTATTTACATGATATTAACACTCGTAGAATAAATGTTTATAGAATTTCTTAAACTTTCACTTGTTTTTCCAGTTTCAAAAATATATCGTCGAGAAATATTATCATTTAAGCAACACAAATTATTAACACATATTAACAACATCTGAAAAGTATTTGACCTTGAGCATAGCATCGAAGAACTGTGCGAAGCACAACAACAATTAATTGTTCTTCTGACATTAAACATTCGAGAAGTGACTCGATTATGAACTTCAAGTTCCAAACAAAATACATGATTTCTGAATCATCAACTTGATCAATAAATGGTTGAACCATTCAACTATTAGATTTTCCACTTGGAAACATTATTATAAAAATATTTATATTCATGGCCATTTTTAGCAACTTTCACAACTTGCAATTCTTCGACAGAATGCGGAAATTAGAATTGAAGTTTTATAATGAATTCATTTAGTTCATGGCACTAGGATTGAAAATATCCTTCAAATTATTCGTGGTTAAAGAATTATTTTAAATTGGCAGTGGCCCATTCTATTATTTGTGTAAGAACACAATATTACAACAACAACAACAACGGCAAAGGTCTTCCTCTGAAGAAGAATAAACTACTATCATGACAAATCCGGGTTCTAGCAAAATCAAAGTCTAAATGGAATTCGTAAACAAGGTTGAAACAAGAACTGATGGTTTCAAAGAAATAACCTTCGGGTTATTCATACGATGAAATGTGTGGCTCCAATACTCCTACTATAAACCTGAGCCATCGAACCTGCTATTTGATTGATGCTCGAAAAAACCTTCATTCCTGCGACTTAACATGCGCACCTGGGAATGGCATTTCAACTACTCCACACACATAAATTATCTTCCCAAAATTTATACAATAAATCAAGCCTCTGCTTGTTATCAACACTGGAAGATTAATAAACTTACAAGTTTATTTTATTTTACCATTCAGTTCAACCCGTGAATTTACCATACTTATGAAAATCTTCATTTCACTTTCGAGTGTATTTACGTCATGATTTTATATAAATATAACAATATCCTATTTGATACAAATATCATTTGCTTCCCGTTTCATGCCTCTCCGTGTTATCTGAAAAATATACTTTGCTCAATGCAAATATCAACTGTTCAACCAGAACTGAAATGTTGGTTGAATGCGGGCTTGCGCTAACCACTCTCCTTCGGAAAATCTCCTGTTCCAAACTAGAAATGATTAAACTACTTCATAGGCTCTTTCTCAATACATATGATTATTAGAAAATATAATATCCAAGAATTATTTAGAAAAATTATGAAAATTATTATTATTATTATTAGTGGATTATTATTATTATTATTAATTATATCATTTTAAATGTGTTTAATTATCATCTCATTATGTGAGAATCCACATGTTCGAACCTTCGAATATGGAAAAAGTATCCATTCCTCAACGAAAATAATTTAACTTTTACAGTTACATCGGGGGTTTTCCGTGGTTTCCTTAAAATATGAAAAATTCAAATAAATGCTCGAAATGCTCGGTCATCGATCCTAAACTGTTCTGAGTGCTGAAAATGCGCAGAATAACTCTAACAAGTCTTGCGTAAATCATTGCAAGCTTTAAATACGACAAAAAAAATGTGTTGGTCATCTGCAGAAAAATAGTTTGTTCCAATTAGCTAGGCATAATATAATTCAAATGTGGCTTACATTTCTTGATGGTCTTGAAGCGTAGTAAACCTGGTCTGTACCAGATTTATCCGTAGACATGCCCTATCGGACAAGCACGTATAATCCTTGTATCGGCCGCCATTGTAGACCCACAAATCGTCTAGTCAGACATAGTGGTAGTATCTTTCGACGTTTGAATAAACTGTGGTTCCATTTTAATATGGGCTTCTATCAAAGCCATAACAGTTTGTTGAAATAGGGTCAGATCTAAGTGATCTCTTCTTAGATATGTCAGTTGTAACATAACTCACTGTAATCTCATCAGTACAAGAAAAACATTGACAGTCTAAGCAATTAACTGCTGTTCTGAAGATCGTTCCCTGGGCATGGTTTATTAATATCACCATCTGCCATGCGCTAAGCAACCTGCAGTTTCCCTTGCGTAGACTATTGAACGCCACCGTTATAGACTAGTCTTCAGTGTACTGACAGATCGAAGTGGTTAACTAGTTACAAAAATGAAAACTGACTTGAAAATGGATTTAAACATCCAAGTATTAAGTTACTACTGGACTGTGACAAAATACTATTTTCTAGACAAAGTCTAGCATATGTCCTTTTAGAAATATAAATATTTCCACCAATGTCTGTAGAAAATCAATCACCTCAGTGATTCCCCTCACCAGAAACTTACTAAGTTTCAACTCGAAGCGCAGCACTTCTCGTGACTATCACGATTTGAAAAGAACTTCTGCGTAGATACGGCAACCATGTGCCTTGGCTCAGCGTAGACGCAACTTGCTTGCCAAGTGCTTGTGTTAGAATGAGCTAACCATGCCTCCTCCAGCTGGCTTTTATTCAAAACGGTCAGGGTCACGCGTCATCGCCTGATATCTAGAAATCCTCATATCTCTTGAATCCCTGGTCCGATTTACTTGAAACTAATTGCATTCTCTTTTATTTGGCCGTGCCAGTAATCTGATCCCAGTCTCAAGTCTCTACTCCATAGTTAACTATTTAATCAATAAATAGCCTCCACCTCTGCTATTACTCGCTACGTCACTTGACATCCAACTATCGGTAAAATTCTTCTAAATGCTTCTCGAAGCAATGTAGCGCGATATTCAAATATCTGAACTTTCAAAAGCGGCTACAGCCTTTCCCTTGATATCTAGGTGTCTGAATCTTGGAATACCCATTCCTAGAGTTGGGCACAACCGCTCATAACCTTAAATTCCTTATAAACAGGTCCTCTTGATTCACAGACCATCACGTAATTACATATGGATTCTGTTAAAATGAGTTATATTGATATGATAAATATCGTTTTAAATGATAATCTGGTAGCAAAAATATCTTCCCCGCCCTGGATTCGAACCCAAGATCTCTAGATTCTCAGTCATACGCAATAACACCACGGCTGCTTCGACTACGCAAATACTGTGCACAAGATGGTGACTTATTTCCACGTTCCAATAATACAGCATTACGGAAAGTTTCACTTATATTTTGCTTGTTTCGATAATGTTCCTGAGTGACATTGAGTTTAAAATGCCTTATGCCAATGCAATGCCGACTACTTACAATGTTTGATATTAAGGCATTTTACCATTTAAAAATACTGATACGAAGACTTCGAACATGTACCATGTCATTGGTTTAAATCACTTGACACCAGAGTTCTGTCTGTTTGTTTGTCTGTGGATAATTTTTTGTGTCCTTTTAACTCGAGAACGGCTAAGTGGATCAACGTAAAATTTGATACAGATATCCTTCAGAGGCACGACACTAACCATTGATGTAACTCTTCTCCATACCTCTCATAAAAGGGGCCCTACCTCCTTAAAATACATGCTGAAATAGGCGTAGAAGGGTGAAACAAAGCTCATTTTCAGCCCCTCAATGTGAGAAACGAAATTAGGGGGGCCCTAAAGAGACCCCGAAAACCACATTTTAAGGCCCTGAAACCAACAGTTTTTGAGATATTCCCAGAAAACTAATTTCACTTAATAAATTAATGAAAGAATGCATGACGGTAACCATGGCAACTGAATCCCACAGGTCCATCTATTTCTGTAAAACGAAATGCATTTCCATTTATTACATTACTGTGAAGGTTTGCAAACGGCTATAAGGTTATAACAGATCCATATTAAGCTGAAATATTCATCAATACATACAATGCGCTTAAGGGGTCAAGGGGTACTCTAGAATTTTTTCACGCGATTTACACGTGCGGGTGTGGTACGGAAGGTCTATTATATCCCTTCTCTATTACATAAAAATAAATGTTTGCCTGTTTGTTTCTGCATTTCCACGGAAATTTGACATATTTGCCCGTTTCAGACTGTTTTGTGACGGATGCACGCAAAAGTATTATTTTTTTTGTCTGTCTGTCTGTCTGTCTGTGGACAATTTTTTGTGTCTTTATAACTCGAGAACGGCTGGGTGGATTAAGGTAAAATTTGATACAGATATCCATCAGTGGCACGACACTAATCATTGATGTAACTCTTATCCGTACCTTTCATAACAGGGGGCCTACCCCCTTAAAATACATGCTAAAATAAGCGTAGAAGGTTGAGACAAAGCTCATTTTCAGCCCCTCAATGTGAGAAACAAAACTCGGGGCCCTAAAAGGACCCCGAAAACCACATTTTAAGGCCCTAAAACCAACAGTTTTTGTGATATTCCCAAAAAAATAATTTCACATAATAAATTAATGAAGGAATGCATGCCGGTAACAATGGCAACAGAATCTCAGAGGTCCATCTATTTCTGTAAGACGCAATGCAATTCCATTTATTACATTACTGTGAAGGTTTGCAAACGGCAATGAAGTTATAACGGATCCAAATTAAGCTGAAATATTCATCAATACATATAATGCGCTTATGGGGCAAGGGGTACTCTAGAATTTTTAAACGCGATTTACACGTGCGAGTATGGTACGGAAGGTCTATTTTATCCCTATCCCTATATTGTTATATTATTATTACTATTCTTTTAATTATCTCATTATTATGGCGTACAACGACGAGACAAAGCTCATTTTCAAACCCTTGGTGTCAGAAACAAAACTCGGGCCCCTCAAGAGCCGTAAAGGGTCCCCGAAAACTATATTTTAAGGCTCTAAACCCAACAGTTTCTTAAATATTCCAAGAAAACTAATTTCATTTAATGAACTAAAGAAGGAATGCAAGCCACTAACCATGACAACAGTATTTCAAGAGGTGGAATCCAACTTTCCATCTATTTCTGGAATAAGTAATGCCACTCCATTTATTACATTTCTGTGAAAGGTTGCAAATGGCTATAAGGTTATCACGGAACCAACTAAAACTGTAAAATTCATCAATGCGCTTAAGGGGTTCAAGAAGTACCCTAGATTTTTTCAAACGACTTACACGTACGATATGTCGTACAGAAGGTCTATTATATCTCCAAACAGCAACATTATTTTCAAAAATTCCTGATTTGAAATAGTAGACTGTTTTTTGCTGATTTTAGGAATTTGGGCCATTGGAGGCTAAAAAAAACTGAATTTTCATGCACCACAAGCCTTTATAATTTATAAAAGGGGTCTTCCTGTAGTTGGGCACTTGACGCAACGTTAGGGTCAGTTCGTATGTGACGTGTATTGCGATTCGTCTACGAGGTTTTCAATTTTATTTTCACGCCAGGAAGAACACGTTAGGTAAATTTAGTTTGAGAGCACATTTTAACTAATCATTTTTCTTTGCCAACAATCAGGTTCCAAGCCCCTAAACATTGCAACAGTAGCTCAATTGATAACATCTGGTTATTAATACCGAAGACCGTTCGAAGAATGGGTACTTCTGCTAGTATATATATATAGTTATATACATAGTCATAAACACAAGTTCTTGCTTTAAACTTCTAAATCCAGGCCATCAATCCACTGAAGTACCTCAGAAGATGCAATGTGAATGTCACCTACTGATCCTTGGAACGCTCGTTGCGGACATTCACCAACAATATGTTCGATGGTTTGCAGGGTAGCTCCACAATCGCAGTTAGCAGAAGTAACCCAACCCCCCATTTGTGAAGCAGGAATCCATATTTGCCTTGTCCTGTACAGATCCGGTTAATGATTCTCCATTGGCGTCTGGGGAGTTTGAAACCTTCTATTCGCTATATAGAGTCATTGTTATTGTTGTTGTTGTTGTTGATTTATTTAGGGGCCTTTTGACAACGTGGTCATGCAGCTCCGTGAACTTGAGTGTTTGTGGTACATCTATAGGGAGGAACCTTGTGACAACGTGATCAAGCCCCGTGAACTTGAGTGTTTATGGTTCATCTATAGGGAGGATATAATGTAGTGGGTGCTCTTAGAATATAATTATATAATAAATTTGCAGTCGTTTCATTCCGCCACAGGCCGCGACAGCGACAGCGAACCCCCTTAGACGGTTTCGCCGTCTCTTCGGGCCAGGGATATATATAGTGTTAGGGAGAGGTGTGATATTTGGGTGATGGGGAAGTGTGGTTTTTGGAATTGGATGAAGGTGTGTGTGATTTTTATTTAGGGCAGAGCGGTTATTTATTTATTTATCGTATGGCTTCTAGTACCGGGAGTAGCGGCTTCGGTGGCGTAGTTGGTAGCATGCTGAACTGCTGTGCCCAAGATAGCGGGTTCAAACCCGGCCGAAGTCGTCGGATTTTTTAAGGGCGTTAAAATCCGTCAGTTGGCCTTCCTTCGGAGGGGAAGTAAAACCAGCGGTCCCATGTCATACAATTATGGCATGTAAAAGATCCTTCCACAGACTAAACTTGTGTGAAGCTAAATTGTTAGGTTACAGTTCGTCGGAACGCTCTATCAAAGTTCCAACGTTCACCACTAGCTATCATTGATATCTAGTAGCGAAAGTTGGAACTACTTGAAATTAAACGGAACTTGTAACTCACCCTAAGGGTGACCGTTGGAAGTAGCTACATGAGCCGAACATGTCCTCGGACACTCACGGCACTAAAGCCATACGATAAATAAGTAAGTGCCGGGAGTGTCCGAGGACATGTTCGGCTCGCCAGAGGCCGTAGCTGCTTCTAGCGGACACCCATGGGGTGAGCTACAAGTTCCTTTCAATTTCAAGTAGTTCCAACTTTCGCTACCAGATGTCAATGATACCTAGTGGTGAACGTTGGAACTTTGATAGAGCGTTCCACCGAAATCTAACCTAGAAATATAGCTTCACACAAGTTTAGTCTGTGGAAGGATCTTTTACATGGCATAAATCTATGACATGGGACCACCGGCTTTACTTCCCCTCCGAAGGAAGGCATACTGAAGGATTTTAACGTTGTTAAAAAATCCGACGACTTCGGCCGGGTTTGAACTCGCTATCTTGGGCACAGCAGTTCAGCAAGCTACCAACTTCGTTGGAGATGGGCTGCTGGGAGATGTAACACTTCTGGGGGGAAAATTTGGGTTCAGGAATGGAAGGGTGAGTGCTTTATTAATTGAAAATAGGACTTACTTTGACTTACAATGTTCAGGAGCGCTGCCATATGGAAACAACACCCGCAATCGCCAGACATAGACTTGTATTGCTCAGGAGATTGTTTTTGAAGTAAGTACAGTAGCCTTTGTAAGTATGTTGATTGAGTGAGGTTTAATCTGTAAAACGGTCATTGAGGGGGATGGTTGTGGTGAAGGTGATGTGTATATGGGGCATAGTATGGTTTAATTATAGATGTAAAGATGGTGAATAGTGCTGAAGGACGATCTCTCAGTTCCCACAGCAAAGAAGTGCATGAACCACTACCCCAGTGGTGGTCCGGGAAGAGTGTACTGAAGAGCCCGACTTGGTACACCAAGGCGAAGCTCCACAAACGATATGGCAATAAACCTGAAAGAGTTACAGTACTCGATTTCTGTATTTTTATGGTTATCATTAAAATGACTAGAATGTTTGAATATTGAGTTCCGAGTTTGTTATTATTGTCTTATACTTTATCGCAATGTAGGTCATGAACAAATATTTATATAATTGAGACGGAGAGGGCCCGTAGAATATATAACAATATTTTATGTTAGTTCTTCATGAAACTACTTTTGCAAACCTGTGTTGAATACGAACAAGCATCAGTCAAAACTAGTGTCGGTTGTTTCAGCAGCTTTAACGAGCGTAATTTAATATTTCTTTACATAATTTACTCTGAGGTTAATTCACCAGTCCCACGTTTCTGTTTAAATGTATGTCGAATGTTACAAAATTGTCGTGAAGGTGATTCAGGGTAGCAAACAGCAGGCTATGGAGTTGTGGAAAAGAAACGAACTAACAGAAAATTGGTTCACATTGATAATAATCTGTATACGATTCAGGGTATGAATGAATGAATGAATGATTCTGTGGCCTCCAGAGAAGACGAGTGCAGGTCTTTCTATCGAGCATGCAGCGTTTAGAAAAGACTGTGGAGCCTTATGGCGACAGTGTTGCTAACTCTAGGCAGAGGTAGCGCTGACGTCATACGTTATGTTCACCCGCTTCGAGTACTGTGCTTTCATAAGTTAGCGAGACAACACAACTCTAGCAGCGACCTGAAGTAGAACACGCCCAGGCAGGAGCAGTTTTTCAGGTGTTAACGGATTGGACCACTATTAAGGATACCGTACGCGAAGAGAACCAATAACGGCATTCATTTCGTTGTGATATGACGCATTACTGATTGACAGATGTCGAGAGCACAACCCTTCCTTCTCGGAAGCACTGTATGCTGATGATGTTAACAATTTTTACTTTTTACTTTTTTTGTTATTAATTAGGCTATAATTTAGTTTCTTTCAATTGTATTCTTGTTGTTTTGTTTAGATTGATATTTGTAATATTGTAGTGAGTTAGCCATGTGGTTAGGGACGCGCAGCTGTGAGCTTGCATTCGGGAGGTATAGTGGCTTCGAACCCACTGTTGGGAGCCCTGATTCGATCGAACAAAAAATAAAACAGACACACAACAGTAACACCAATAACGGATAGTGCTTCAGAACTTATGTTCCCAGCGGAACTGAGCACGTGCTCCACTCCGGGCGAGCATGCAGCACTGGACGGGGCTCATTTTTACAGCGTGCTAACCTCGACATTTTTTAAATTACTAAGACGTAATGTAAATGATACTTGTATGCAATAACAAAGGTAATCATTTGGCAGATAATTGTAGGAAGCTTTTAAGACGAAAAATATATATGTTCAGAGTTACTTCATGAAAAAAGGAGAGGTAACAAAACCAGTGTAGGGGGTTTCCGTTAAAAGTAAAAGCCCATAAGACCCACAGTCTTTTCTAAACGCTGGATGCTCTACAGTTGACGCCCGTGGCCGACCTGCGCGTCGTAATGAAGATGAAGTGATGATGAGGACGTCACATACACCCAGTCCGCGAGCCGAGGGAATTAAGCCCAGGAAATTAAAATCCCTGATGGCTCGGCTGGGAATCGAAACCGTGGCACTTCGGTCCAAAGCCTAGCGCGCTAACCATTTAGCCAAGGAGCCGTACAGGGTATGAATGATATAAGATTCATGTAAATGTACAACGAGGAGGCTGACCCACAATGTCAATATTCTAAAGATAATTCAGGGCAGTGAATGGTTCACGTTTCGTGTAAAACTACAAAGAGAAGGATGGCTCACAAAGTTAATATTCTGAAGAAGACTGGGAGTAGTGAATGGTACACGAGTCGTGGTTAAAGACAATTCAGCGGGAGGTTGGTTGACAATGTTAGTATTCTGAAGATGAATCAGAGTAGTGAATGGTACACGAGTCGTGGAACAAGGAGGTTGGCTCACAATAGTGGAGGCACTTGCAATCCAATCCCCGTCCGCCAAATGTAAACACCGAGTCAACTCGAGCAGACAGGCTCTCTCCAAAACGGGCAATTTAACAGCACACTCAAGGCGTCCATCTTCCCGTGAAAATCGATCTTCATTCCCAGACACCTCCAGAGACAGATGATGCAGCCAATCAGCTTGGCCGTGCGTCTCAAATCAAGGTTCATGAATTATTTCCAACTTCAGAGATTTATTGTCAGTCTTGATCCAAACCAATATTAGGGATGCGTTTTATTCTCTACTTTACGGCCCGAGATGGAGTCTAGTAAACGCATTCGTGAAGCCCATTAGTTTGTTTTTCATTCTTACACACATTGTAAGTATCGTTGTTGTTGTTGTTGTTGTTGTTTATCATTATTGCGCCCCACGGCGTATCGGTGCTGATTAAATCGTGCACCACGGCCGCTGCATCAAGTCTGGAGATTGCAAGTTCGAATCCCTGCGCAGACGGTGGCTATCCTGAGTATGATTTTCCCTCAGGTTTTTTCGACAAATTCCGGGATAGTACCTTATTTCAAGTCCCAGGGGACCTACCTCATCCCTGTCCCTAAAACAGTTACACACACTACTACAGTCATCACAGAAATACAGGTTATCAGTCTATTTCAACTCACAACCAACCACACGGGGCTGATGACCAAGATATCCCAACTCATTCAAATGATACTGTATAACAAGAACAAGAACAACTATATGCATATATGAGCTTGGTTCATCTTAGTTATCAATAATTGTAATTCGATGATAACGTGTGTTCTTGTAGTGACTAGCAGTATGCTTAAATGTAATTTAAGAACCTAGAATTGCAGTACTTCAAATAAGATATCTAAGTGGCATTTTCCTGGAGGAAATGTTGAAGAACGGGCGGGGGGAAACCTATGTTGAATACGAACAAGCATCAGTCAAAATTAGTGTCAGTTTTATGGGCAGGTTTATCGAATGGAATTTAATATTTCTTTACATAATTACGTACGAAAATCCAGGCGAGAAATCTATTCAAGATGGTGAAGATCACGGGCGCAATGCGCCAACGCAGGGCGCGCTTCTACGGTCACTTGCGACGGATGGACGACCAGATTGACGAAACGTAAATTAAACAATTTTGACTCAAAACCAATAAACAACAGTTCCCTGGTACGTTAACGTCAAGAAAGACCTCCAAGAAATGGGCCTACGATCAGATGAGGCGCACAATCGAGACTTTTTCCGAACAAGCAACGTGACTTTTGGGACTCTCAAGCGGGCGACTGTCAGCTCCAGGTGCCGAACCTTGGTTCTCTGACTTCCAGCTCACTCTTATAGTCGTGGCACTGCTATGCTGCGGAATTAAGGGGGTAAATGTAGTGGCTCCCAGTAAAGACGAGTCAGATTCAACTCCGGACTCAGCCATAGAGGACTGATTTGGCATGAGCACTGAGAGGGGAACATCGTGAATATAAATCACCGGGGTTTGCTGTAACTTAGTAAGAAAAATGTCAGAGCCAAGGAAAACATGTGTGATGATAGCCTATTGTTTTCCTTAGTTCACTAGGGCAATCGTTATACAATCAATGAGGAGACTGGCCCACAATATCAATATTCTGAAGATAATTCAGGGTAGTGAATGGTTCATGATTCGTGTAAAAATACAAAGAGTTGGAGGCTCACAATGTTATTTTCTACAATAATTTCAATATTTTTTTATTATTGTTGTTTTAAGGGGCGGAACTACGAGGTCATCTGCCCCTAATCTTTAGATGGTACAAAATTTGTGCAATATAACGGAAACATGGGTTTATATCTCGGATATAGCCTAATCACCCAGTGCAGGGTGGTAATAACCTTAATGTCCCCAGCCAATTAATGTTAACCAAGAGGAAAATATAAAATTACCCCTATAGTTCCTGAACTAATGGCTCCTGCATCTATCCTACTCCATGTTATCTTCTGCGATTTACAGTAGAACCCCACCAAACTCCGACTATCCGAATCGCTGATTATACGAATCGTTTTCAGAACATATAAATTTAGACGGAAACGTACTCCGATTGGCAAAATAATGATTCTGTCTACACGCGCTATTGTCCTTCCCTCCAAAAAGCAGCGCGCACATTATTGAGATGATGAGCTTACTTTGACCGAGATGTTCCGCAAACAATGACTTTCATTTTCTACTCTTGTACAGCACTAGTAAGTACGTACTCCATATAACATTTAAATGTGTTGCCTTTTCATTTAATTACATAATTAAAAATGCATAATAAAAACAAGATGTTCAGTAAAGAACATATAGCCTACTTTCTCCTAAATGCATGGGTATTGTTATAACTCTTTGTCCTTTTCAAGGAGTATAATTGAATGTTGGTTGTAGTAGCTTGTTGAAATACAACGTGCTATAGGGATATTAAACATGAATATGAGGTGCCCTTTGCTAGTGCTACCTCTGTAAAAAAATCATTCAATTCGGTTTCACCGTGTTTGAATTGATCTGGGGAATGGATTTGCACACATAACTTACATGGCCGCTATTTGCAAAATATTAGGCTAATGACCTATTAGTTTGGTCAAAGGATGCTCCCTCCATAATGGTATGTTGATGCAAAATTTGGTAGAGACCGGATGATTAGGTTAATCGTAATTTGATTTAAGCTTTGAATATTTGTGTGGCCGCCATTACGTTTCCGTGAAGATGGCGGCGATATAAAACATGACACTGGGGTGCCCCTTGCAAGTGCTACCTCTGTACCAAGTTTCATTCCATTCGGTTTCACCGTGTTCGAATTAATAGGGGTAATCGATTTTGACACAAAGATGGCCGCCATCCGCAAACTATTAGGCTAATGACCTATTAGATTTGTCAAAGGATGCTCCCTCCATAATGGTAAGTTGATGCAAAATTTGGTAGAGATCGGATGATTAGGTTAATCGTAATTTGATTTAAGCTTTGAATATTTGTGTGGCCGCCATTACGTTTCCGTCAAGATGGCGGCGATATAAAACATGACACTGAGGTGCCCTTTGCTAGTGCTATCTCTGTACCAAATTTCATTCCATTCGGTTTCACCGTGTTCGAATTAATAGGGGTAATCGATTTTGACACAAAGATGGCCTCCATCCGCAAACTATTGGGCTAATGACCTATTAGATTTGTCAAAGGATGTTTCCTCCATAAAGGTATGTTGTTGCAAAATTTGGTGGAAATCGGATGATTAGGTTAGTCGTAATTTGATTTAAGCTTTGAACATTTGTGTGGCCGCCATTACGTTTCCGTCAAAACGACGGTGATATAAAACATGACACTGAGGTGCCATTTGCTAGTGCTACCTCTGTACCAAATTTCATTCCATTCGGTTTCACCGTGTTCGAATTAATAGGGGTAATCGATTTTGACACAAAGATGGCCACCATCCGCAAACTATTAGGCTAATGACCTATTAGATTTGTCAAAAGATGCTCCCTTCATAAAGGTATGTTGTTGCAAAATTTGGTAGAGATCGGATGATTAGGTTAGTCGTAATTTGATTTAAGCTTTGAACATTTGTGTGGCCGCCATTACGTTTCCGTCATGATGGCGGCGATATAAAACATGACACTGGGGTGCCCTTTGCTAGTGCTACCTCGGTACCAAATTTCATTCCATTCGGTTTCACCGTGTTCGAATTAATAGGGGTTTTCAATTTTGACACAAAGATGGCCGCCATCCGCAAAATATTAGGCTAATGACCTATTAGATTTGTCAAAGTATGCTCCCTCCATAAAGGTATGTTGTTGCAAAATTTGGTAGAGATCGGATGATTAGGTTAGTCGTAATTTGATTTAAGCTTTGAACATTTGTGTGGCCGCCATTACGTTTCCGTCAAGAAGCCGGCGATATAAAACATAACACTGGGATGCCCTTTGCTAGTACTACCTCTGTACCAAATTTCGTTCCATTCGGTTTCACCGTGTTCGAATTAGTAGGGGCAATCGATTTTCACACAAAGATGGCCGCCATCCACAAACTATTAGGCTGGTGACCTATTAGTTTGGTCAAAGGATGCTGCCCCCATAAAGGTATGTTGTTGCAAAATTTGGTAGAGATCGGATGATTAGGTTAGTCGTAATTTGATTTAAGCTTCGAACATTTGTGTGGCCGCCATTACGTTTCCGTCAAGATGGCGGCGATATAAAACATGACACTGAGGTGTCCTTTGCTAGTGCTACCTTTGTACCAAATTTCGTTCAATTTGCGCTCACCGTGTTCGAATTGATAGGGGGGGGGGACAGATATTCAGACTACACACACACACACACAGACTCACACACACACATATACACACACAGACAGACACACTTTTTTTCGCCCTGTAGTGATCTCATAAGTCTACTTTCATTTTTTGCAAAAATCGAAAGTAGGCTAATAATAACCCTGGCACTACAGCCCAGGAAGGCCCTAAGCCTACCAAGCTGCCGCTGCCCAGACATTTAGCCTGCAGTTATAGGGGTGACGCGTGATCAGCTCATCGGGTCCTCTCAGCCGTTATTAAAAATGCATACAGTAACGAAAATAAGGTCGTTATCCTTAACCCATTTACTTTCAACCTCTCAGTTGATGGATCTGTGAAAACTATGAGCCACATTTACCGAGCTGTGCACACACTTCTTTTAAAATGAGATGGAAGGCAGACCAATAAAGATATTAACATTAGATGTTACGAATATAAAATGTATAGCTCAGTTATTATTACTAAACATAAGTGGTTTCTCTAACAATATTTAAAAATAATAAAACGGTGAAAATATAGATCTGACTGTTTTGAAATAATTTTGGGAAATGGAATTCACTGTCCAACTTGTTATTCATATTAATAGGAACTCTCTATTATTTGCTAGCGTAGTAAATGTCAAGATTTAGAAATCACCAAAGAAGAAAGAGAAAAATAAACGTAAATTTGCCACCAATCACGATGTAAACAAGACACATAACTCATTGAATACATACTTCCGACTCTAATAATAAATATAATTACAGATTGTCAGTGGTTCCCGCGGAATATGAATGTGAGCTAAAATGGTTTTCTTCGTATTCCCTGAAAATTGTGACTATCTGGGAAGTGGTTTCTCTAAGCCTTATGATAACAATGTTTAAAAAAATTAAAACAGTGGAAAACATAGATCTGAAAGTTTCGAAATAATTTTGGGAAATAAAATTCACTGTCCAACTCTGTTATTCATATTAATAAGAACTCTATATTATTTGCTATCGTAGTAATATCAAGATTTAGAAATCGCCAAAGAAAACGGAGAAAAATACACGAAAATTTGCCACCAATCACGATATAAACAAGACACATAACTCAGTGAACACATACGTCAGACTCTAAGAATAAATATAATCACAGATTGTCAGTCGTTCCCGTGGAATATAAACGTGAGTTCAAATGAATCGGTCGGAGCTAAAAGCATTAAGTCAAAAACGGTCATTTTTTAAACAATTAGTATTTTGAAGTATTGATCCAAGGGCCTTGGAACGGCACAGGAATGAATTAAGTTAGCCTACTGTTTAATCCAGAAACCACTGCTACATGTTGTGCGATCAGAGGAGAAAAGCATTAACTCAATGACTTGCTGCCTTTCAGCTCCGTATTCCGTACTTAATGTTGGCGCAATGCAAGATTCCCGCATGTTACAGTGCTATTGTAAATTACACGTGTACAAGGTTTAGCAGGTTTTTATATTACAAATCCATTTCAAAATAAAATGTCATGTGAGATATTCATTCTGTATGGCTTTATGCCGCAATAAACTGACCACGGAGCTGAAAGGCATTAAGTCATTTTCCAAAATTGGTTTGAAAAATATTTATATTAAATTAAAATTGATATCCCGCTAACACAAATACAACCTGAAGAGTTGCTTCTCAAAATAGTTGACTAATATAGTGTGTTTGTAAAGTTCTGTTCAGTCAGTGACGTTTTGTCTGTGTCCTGAAAAGTAGAGAAAACTGAATTAATACATATCAGCTGCCGCCGATTCAAATGGTTTTCTTCCTATTACATGAACATTGCCACTATCTGGCGTGTAAATAACGAATTAATCAATAATAAAGGCTGACAGTTTTGGCACAAACTGGGGGTAACGATAGATCGTCAGCTTGAACGTCTAAGTGTTGAAATACATATGTGTGTATACCATGTGTGTGAATCAATTATCCAAATTTTTGATTATCCGCATGGAGTCCGGTCCCAATTTATTCGGATAGTTGGAGTTCTACTGTACCATATTTTCAGTAACTAACGCATATGATGTGGTTTAGGTAGTTTGTTTGCCTCGACCAGTCTCAGGAGATTAATACCATCATCATTAAAATCATGACTGCATTAACCCTTAGCTGGGGTGGAATACAATACATGTGTGTGTAATCTTCTCAACTACGAGCATTCCGCACAACTAATTGAAGGATTATCCACAATGGCACGGGCAAAATGTTAAGCTACTCCAACCTCCCAATGCACATCCGTTTGGCAATTAACTAACTCAGGACTGGATCGGGGTGCTGACAGTAGTCTCGCGAGGCAAAGCTGTGACGTGCTGTTGTTGTTGTCTTTACTCTTTTGACTGGTATGATGCAGCTCTCCATAGCTCCATGTTCTGAGCTAATCGTTTCATCTCTACATTGCTACCACACCCTTTATCCGAGGCAATCAGTTTAACATATTCTAACCTTGGTCTACCCCTACAGTTCTAGTCCTCGACCCTTCCTTCCATAACTAAGCTAGCTATTCCTGGGTGTCTTAATATGTGTCCTACCAACCTCTCTTCTCTTCATTAGCAGTCGCCAGAAACTTTTCTCCTTACCCACTCGTCTTAATACCTCTTCGTTTGTAACCCTATATACCCATCTGATCTTCATCATTCTCCTGTAACACCACATTTCAATTGCTTCAATGCTCCACTTGTCTGCTGCACCAACAGTCCAAGTTACACTGCCATAGAGCGCAATGCTGCAGACAAAGACTTTCAAAAATGACATCCTAGTACCTAAATCTATATTCGATGTCAACAGTGCCCAGATGGGTTTATTCCCACCTTGCTTGTCCTAGAAATGATTTCCCACTTTAACCCCAGGCAAATGCCGGGATGGTTTCTACCCTAATGTAACGGCCTCCTCCTTCCATTTTTAGACTAAATTACAAACTACACACACTTCAACAGACACCACAACAACACAGGTTGTTGGAGAAATCATACACACTAGAAAGTACACGGGGCTGAATGACGACGATGTTGCAAACCCCAAAATGTGTCAACAACCAAAGCATTAACTACCTGACTATCCCATTCAATAGTTCAAATACAGGGTGCCAGGAAATGGTCTCCGCAGTGACTAGGTGCTGCTGCCAGGGGTAGCATCAGCAGTTTAGTTGGCAGCACGGTGTCCTTGACAGGACATCGGTACAGTGAAGGCCATACGTGTGGGTTGTGGGGGGTTGAAATCGTCAGTATATAATACAGTAAGCGAGCGTTCAGATAGATTATTGGAAGAGTGCATCAGTATACAAGCGGTAATGTTTACTACTGAAGAGAGAGTTTTTTTTTCTGGCGGAATACGTTTTTCGAGAAGGTGATTTGTTTACAGAAAATGTAAAACTTAAATTTCAGGTTTAGTTTCCTAATTCAAAGTGTCCAAACCTGGATACCGTTCGGGATTTGATAGGTAAATTTCGTGTGACCGGCTCAGTTCATGATGTACGGGGAACAGGCCGGCCTACGCTTTTAACAGACGAAGAACTTGATGAAATCTCCGATATAATGCTGCGTAGTCCAAGTAAATCAACACCCAAGAAAGTCTTCGACAATATGTGAAGACGTGTCTGTCTTCCAACACTTCGAGCATCTGTTATGAATGGCTATGGTGAGTGTAAACTACAACGTTTACTGTTTGTTTTGATAGAAGCGCCAGTCGTGCTGCCAACGTAACTGCTGATGCTAGCTCTCGCAGCAGTAAGTAAGCACTGCGGAGAACATTCCCTGGCGCCCTGTAGAAGGTGTGGCCTTAGGCACAGCAAGATGGTGGTTATTGTTGTTGTTAGTTTCTTATGGAACTTGCGACATGTTGGTTATTTATCCCCATGTACTTGGATGTTTTGTAGGAACTGATAAAATGTGTCGTTGTAATAGTTGTTGTTGTTGTTGTTGTTTAAATTCATTTACGGGTTATTGAGAAACGTCGGTCATTAGCCCCGTGTTGTTGGGTGCGTTTTGAACCTGTCTGATAACCTACATTGATTTGTGATGACTGTAGTACTGTGTGGAACTGTAATAGGGAAAAGGATGCGGTACAGTAGGTGCTCGGTGACTTGAAGTAAGGTACAAACCTGGAAGGAATGTGAAAAAAGTTTGGAGAAATACCACACTCAGGATAGTGCCGGGATTCGAAGCTGCCATCCCCGGCCTTGTTGCAGCTGCCCGCACAGTCGTGGTGCACGATTTTACGAGCACGATTACTCCACTGGGTGTAATAGTTGTACTAGTGTGTGTAATTGTAATTGAAGATGGGATTGGGAAGGTGGCCGTGTTGTTAAGTGAGGTACCATCACAGAATTCACCTGGAGTAGAGGGGATAAACCAGGGAAAACCACTTCCATGTTGGGTAGGGAGGGAATAGAACTCGCTTCTTCTTAGATCTGCCTAATATATCATCGTCATCTAAAGGCTATGCCACATTTGTCTCTCACTTGCTGAGCGTTTTAAGTCAGCATACTGTTTACATAAAAGTCCATGCATCACAGAATACAGATGAGCCTTCCGCGGTCTTCCTCTTCCTTTCTTCCCCAGAACTGTTCCTTCCAGTATGGTGGTCAGGAACTCAGTATGACGTATGGTGTGGCCAACGAATTTTGCTTTCCTCTTTTCTATAATAGTGATAAATTTCCTTGTTTTGTCTATTTCCTTGAGGACCCATTCGTTAGTCTTTTCCTCTGTCCAGCTTAATTTCAGCATTATTCTCCACATCCACATTTTAGCTGTTTCCAGAAGTTGTATGTCCTGTTTTCTTAGAATCCAAGTTTCGCATCCGTATGACAAAGCACTCCAGACAAATGTTTTGATAAACGATTTTCTAGTTTTAATCCTAAAGTGCTTGCCTGTCAGAAGCTGTCTCTTATTGCTGAAGGCCTGTTTTTAGCAAGGGCAATTGTTCATTTGATTTCTGTGGTGCACCTATTATCCTAGGTGACAATGCTTCCTAAGTAGCAGAACTGACTGCACTGTTGAATGGTTTCACCTAACGTATGTCTACCCCTTATTATTCCCGTCATCTAACGGGATCGGGGATGACATGCGATGGAAGTCTTTGTGGCGGATGGCTTTTCTGGCCGGATATCCTTCCTCACGCAAACCTCATGAGAGGAGTTAGGGAGAGATGAAATGGAAGATGGTGAATGAAACTAGGCAAGGATGTGGAAGGAAGCGGCCTTGGCCTGTCAGAAGGTACCGTCCCAGCATTTGCCTGGAGTTGAAAATGGCGAAACCATGGAAAACCATTTCAAGGACGGCTGACGGTGGGGCTCGAACCCATGCGTCTACGGAGTCAGCAGAGAGCTTGGCCCCATGACCTAACGCTGCGGTTTAGCGAGCGTAGCCACCACTGTCAGTTTCTTAGTTCTACCTCATGAGGCTGGTTATTACCCCCATTTCAGCCCTCGGAGTAGAAATAAATTTATCGGCAGAGCCGGGGGTCGAACAGAAACCTCAGGAGAGGCAGCGAGGAATGCTTACCGCTACACCATAAGGTGGTAATTTTGACACGCCGTATTACATTTTTCTAAAATTGTCTCACGGTTGCCATCTTCTGAGTTATCGTGGTACGTATTATGACTATAGGTCCAAATAGTCCAGGCTCTGCCAAATAATATAAGTCTGGGGCGAGGGTTGAAACGGGCAACACTGATCTTCCTGAGACAAAACTTATCAGAGATGGGTTTGATTCTCTGTTTTCAGTCCTCCTCGTTGTGTAGTAGCTAGCGTTCTTGGCTGTCACCACGGAGCCCCGGGTTAGATTCCCGGCTCTATCAAGGAATGTAATCCTGGTCTGAGGAATGGAACGGGGTACACTCAGCCTCCTGAGGATATCTGAGAAGAGGCCGGTTCAATTCTTATCCGAGTCATTCTTGAAGTGATTTTCTGTGGATTCTCCATCTACTCCAGCCAAATGCCAGGATGGTACCTAACTTAAGGCCACGGGCATTATACTGACACAGGTTATCAGACACGTTCCATACACACACCCAAGTACACGGGGCTACGTGACCACGATGTCTTAAAGCTCCTAAAGAAACAATAAAAACTCATCCGTTCTAGAAGTGTTTCTACGTGGTTTCCCCACTTCTACTCCAGGCAAATGCCAGGATGGTTCCTATTTTAAGACCACGGCCGCCTCCTTCCAAGTTCTAGTCCCAATGAAAAAATACACACATTACTCAGCCAACATCAAGACACACTCATGTGTACTGATGGGACCTCACTTGTTTGCGGGTGTGGAGTGGGGTGGAGGACGAGGAGAAGAGGCTCTCTACACTTCCGTTTCCATGGCAACCTGCTTACTCTTCGGCTGAATATATTGGCCCGTTGCGCACTCAGTAGCACGAGTAGACACTGTTTGGAAGTTACGGCGCAATGTTTTTGAGAAGTTAAATCCCACTGAACCTCAGCCAGACAAAGAGGCGCACATTTTTGGCGGCTGGATTCCTCTGCCTACCATTCAAGTGAGCTCCCATCACTACATGGGGCTACATGACCACGATGCCGTAAAGCCTCTAAGAGAATCAACAACAAGAACAACTTTTCCTTCCTCCATCATCATTTCATAATTCATGTGATTAAAATGAATTTGTGGATGGACTCATTAACATGTATATTAATTACATTTATGGTAATAGCGGTAATTACGCTCATTGTTTTAATTGGAGTGTTGTCTTGTTGTGTTAAAATTAATGAATGTGAAGAGTCAATTATATTGTGTATATAAAATATGAATTGGATCTGATTTGATAAATGATACTGATTGCTTGTGACGAAGGACCATTGATTGTTATTTATTATATGCCCTTTCTGTTGTTGTAGACTGTTGTTACATTTGGTTGATTATGATCTGAAATATTTGGTAATTTCTATTCAATTTTCATTCAGATTGTTACTAATACGTTGACATCAAGAGGTTTTCCTAATAATGATCACACACAGTTCTACAATTCGGTGAACAACAATATAATAATTATTATAACTCGCGGACCGTGCGAGAAATCTCGCATGTGTATAAACCACTCGCCCGGCTTTACTGTTAAGCGGACTTCTATGAATATGTTTATGTGTTTAAACGCACTTTTTAAACAATTTGTCGATATTTATGAAGTCAGAGTGCAATTCATCACTGCTGCTGGTTGCACAATGGCTTGTGTGCGCCCCATGTGTAAAGACTACCCGCCCATCACTAGTGCTATGCGGCTGTACGCAACACAGTTCTGATAGGAGCTATCGTCTTGTTCATTTGTTCAAACGCATTTTATAAACAAATAAATATATTTCCGTTGACTTTTCAAGAAATGCAAGACTTTCCCTGTCCTATTGGGACGATTTGGAAGATTTTGGTACAAACCACACCTTCTAACTCCTTCTGGTTTAGGACTTTCAGTTTTGTGAAACATACACCTTAGCGTATTATATACAGGGTGTATTTGATATAAAGGAAGTCCGTTACACTGGTGATAGATGAGAGTATTCTAAGCTTAAGGTAAAAAAATTGTCACATATCTTTAAATTCCTAATTAATCATTAAACAGTCAATGCTTTTGGGTTTTTCAGAAACTCTTCAAACAGAAGGTGAGGCAAGCAGTCTGGGGGAAACGAGGCGGGGCGAAGTGGAATGATGCGCAGAGGGGAATTTGTTACGTATTCGGAGCATTGACCCTACCGGTTGAGGGGTGGTATCAGCAGTTATGAGGATAGCGAGCGATACCCGTCTCGTAAGAAAACTTGTATTGCTTCTGTTGTTGTTGTTCAAATTGCACGCAATGGCTTGGGACGTTAGACCGGTAGTATTGTGTAGCCTACTTTGTAAGTGTAAGTATAAAATAATGTTGATAATCAGCCCTGGTGTGTCATTGGCGTCCGGCATTTTAAAGAAATACAGTGTGACAAAATTCCAACATCCAGTATTCTGTTCAGAACTAGCATTTAAGACGGGAGGAAAATACTCGATGTTTTGTTTGAGAGACTTGGCGATTTTGGTAATTTAGCCCCATGAGGTTGAGTGTGGGTAGAATTTGTCTGATAACCTGTGATTTGTGGTTTCTTTAGTAATGTGGGTCTTTGTAATTCAGGTGAGGATTAGGAAGAAGGCAACCGTGGCTTTAAGTTAGGAACCATCCCAGCCTTTGCCTGGGGTAGAAGTGAGAAACTATGGAAAACTACTTCCTAGATTTAATACTAGTATGGTACCACATAATAATAATAAAAATAAAGAAAATATAGTGAGTTCGTCGGCCCTATCGAGAGGCAATGGCGTGTAGAACGGATAGAGACCATAGGGCCTACCTATCATTGTCACAAATACGGGCGTGATCCCAAGTACCTTGCTCCAAGGCCTTAAAGAAACTGGATCTGGATACTCAACTGTACAATCTAATGCAGCAGGCAGTAGTTCTCTCAACAACCCGAATCGTCTGGAAGTTCATGGGTAGCGATTTCGACTTCCAGCTTAGAAGTGGCTGTTTCAGTAACAATACATTGATTCCCTGAAGCCCGTATAGTTATGTTATGATGTACCAGCAACGTGTTATATGTAGAGGAGGTAGGAATATGAGATAGGGTAGAAATAAGAGATAGCAAGGTTTTCGCCTCTGTATAGTGCCGACATCTTCCGAAGGAATTTCCAACTACGTGTCCGAGGGTCGCTATTGTTTCACCCACAGATTACCTACTGGTTTCACCCAAGAGGTTTCCACATCAGCGTCAGCTCTACTCCACTGTGGATGTTTGTTTGTACTACTGCTGTGGGAGGTTTTTGTACCTCGTCGCGGAAGTGTGGTTTACAATGATAAACATTCCAATTTTCCAAGAAACAATTAAGGTAAGTTGCTCTTCATTAATTGCATTCTTAGAATATCAGTGACGATTGGTTGTAATATGAGACACTTGGTTGGTAGTAATATGAGACTGTCTCATGGTTTTTAATTCTTTAACCAATGCTAACCTCTGTGTCATATGCCAAGAAAGAAGTTAAAGAATGAAAGTACAGAACTACAACGAAGAGGAAATGTTAAAAGTCAATGAAGCGGTAAAATTAAAGGAATGCGGCTACCTGAAAACATCGAAGAAATATATCGTGTCACGGTTTCGGCGTATGAGTTCAAAGGGGATACATTTTTTGTTTTATTTTGCTGTTTTCTCTCCTCATAACGTTCCTATACCCGGTTCACTATTTGAAATGTTTTAGTGTAGATATGCATTTGAGTGTAAAATATTTCAAGGGTTACATTTTTAAATTATAGTTTCATTATTTCTAGGTGAGTGATGATACTAGGGTACTGCTGAAACCAGAATCAGAAGATGCGACCTGCTTATTTTGTTACTCAAATTTCTCAAATGATTCTAAAGGTCAACATACAGTGCTTCTTATGCAAAATGTGGACCCACAGGGATTGTCCAGGTCTGGAGAGTGCAGTATATGTGTGTGATTATAGTAAAACTAAGCGAATCCTAGGTATTTTGGTCCTGGGAATCAACTACAGGAATTTTATGTCAATAAATTCTTACCAAAGCCTTTGGTATGAATTTCATGGTTGTATTTAATACAAAATTGAAGTGTCTCATATTACTGCCCAATTTAAAAATTCTTTCAAACTGAGTTTTCTTAGAAAAATAAGTATTGTAAATACAATTAGCTTGAGAATATTCATGTTCATGCTGCACATTCCACATAAAATTTACTAACGAATTTCCTTTCAATTTTTTTATTTATGACTATTGTAACACTTTCTAGGTCCCAAAACAAAAAGGGTATCTCATATTCGTACCCCTTCCTCTATTGTATAGAACAATAATAATAATAATTAAATGATCGCGAGGCTGTGTAGCTCAGGTAATAGAGTGCTATCCTTCTTGAGGCTTCGATCTAGGCTCTGAAGACATTTTCAGTGTTGCCTTAGTAAACGAAATTTTTATGCTCTTCAGTCGGTTAACATGAGCTTTCCCAAAAGAGATGGGTTATTCCGTAATTCTGAAAAAAAAATGCATGAGATTAACAAATACAAATAATCTCATGTAATTTCTTTTCAGGATTAGGGAATAACCCATCTCTTTTTGGGAAAAATCCTGATGAACGACTGAAGAGCATCAAACATTCGTTTACATGAAGGTGAACAAATACGACAGCCTTATGCCGATGGATGTAATGGCACGTACATAAAATTCTGTGAACACAATATTCCGGAATCTCGACATCCCCGCAAAAAATAACAAGTAGTTCCACGAAGAACTATACAGCCTATTTTCATATATCCTACTCATATTAATTGCCTCTATCAACATACAAAATTTCAGTTTGATTGCTATGTTAGATTCGTAGATACTGAGAACCGACTAAATATTGCAGATGGTAGCCAGGTTGGATTTTTATTTATGTACTATTTCATGAAGATTATTGTGTACGTGTGGTTTTCAGACTTCAATCGCATGATTAGGACACAAGAAGTAAAAACGAGATTTTAAAATTTCGCACAGCTGCCATCTTGTGTTTATGCAAACAATTGGAATAAATTAGATACCAGTGGATTAACATTTGTATAAGCATTACCGTGCAACGTATCACTGCACTCAGATGGTTAAATCGCGAGAAACGTCCATTTAAATATTTATACTTCGCGTCGCCGCCATGTTGGATTTTTGCTCACCAGGTTACTGAAATTCATATAGGTGAACTTATGTTCATAGTCTCTATGAACATTAAAAAAATCAGTTTGATTGCTGGAAAAGATTCCTAGATATTGAGAACCGTCAAAATATTTCGGATGATCGCCATTTTGGATTGTTATATGTATAGGCCATGGAGTTATGTTCCATTAAAGGAGAATTATTGCGTAGGTTCATTATTCAAACTTTCACTTCGATCGCATGATTACGACACGAGAATAAAAACTTAATTTTAAAATTTCGCACAGCCGCCATCTTCAGTTTATGTAAACAATTGAACTAAATTAGATGCCAGTGAATGACAATATGTATAATCATTTACTGTACCACATTTCAATGCGCTCATATGATTAAATCACGAGAAAAATATATTAGAATGTTTCAACTTCGCTTGGCTGCCATGTTCGTTTCGTAGTTAACAGGTTTTTGAAAGTTGCATAGATAAACGTGTAGTAGTGCTCTTTATCACTGTACAAAATTTCAGGTTGATATCATAAATAGTTTCGGAGATATTGAATGTCTGTGAAATATTTCACACTGCCCCCATTTTGAGGTTATGTAAACAATTGAACGAAGTTAGATGTCGGTGCATTACAATGTATATAAACATATACTGTGCCAAGTTTCATTGGGTTTGGTTGGTTAAATCGCGAGAAACGTCCATTTAAAAGTCGCAAATTCGCTTGGCCGCCATGTTGGTTTTGTAGTTACCAGCTTTTCAAAGGTCACATAAGTGAATTTCTAGTAGTTTCCTTTATCACCATACAAAATTCCAGGGTGATATCGGTAATAGTTTCGGAGATATTGAATGCTGGTGAAATATTTCGCACAGCCGCCATGTTGGATTGGTGAGACGTAACAAAATTTGAAGGGCACGGTCGGGGTCACCCGGAATAGAGCTATTAACTTACCCAGTTTCATTGAAATTTGTCCAGCCGTTTAGATTTTATTAGGGGACACACACACACACACACACACACACGAATCACACACACACGAATCACACACACGCGGTCAAAAGGTGATCTCATAAGCCTTTTTTTTTTTTTTTTTTTTTTCAAAATTGAAAATAGGCTAAAAATAGTGTGTCTATCAACATATTATTATTATTTTTATTATTATTAAACACATTATAAGAGATTATATCTTTACTGAATGTTACTTATTTTTAAGTAGGGTTCCAATTGTTTAGGACGTTCAGTAAATAAATATTTTTTGTAACAATGATGACAGAAGAGACTTGATAGCTTGTTGTGATGGTTGTAGTTAATTCATTTTAGGGGATTGGGACATTTGTTTATCAGCCCCGTGTAGTTGGGTGAGTGTCAGATTTGTCTGATTAACTGTGTTTCTGTGGTGACTGTATTAGCATGTGTAGCTGTAGTTATTAGGGTCGTGAATGAGGTTGGTGCCCCGGGACTCCAAGTACCATACCATCCTGGCATGTGCTTGGAAAGCGCGTGGTAGAATCCGGGGAAATCCAAACTCAGGATAGCCTCAGACGGTGCGGAGTTTGGACCTCAATCACCGGACTTGCTGCGATCTTGGTGAACGATTAAATGCGCATGCCTACACCGCGAAGGTAGGAAAGAAAGCAGCCCTGGTCTTATGAAGTGACATCCCACCTTTGGCCTCGTGGGATGCCACGGGAAATCATCTTGTGGCTGCCGATGGTGGGAAGTAAGGAAGCTTGAGGTTTTACATGATTGTAAATTCCGTGATCATGAGCTACTGGACCTCCTTTTTATGTGGAATCCGAACCACAGGACATGGCATTTCACTTCGTAAATCTCACATGCATTGACCGGGAATCAGACCCAGTCCGCCGTGGTGAGAGGCCAACAGCTGGACCGCTGCGCCATCACGCCCCGACTTGCATATCGGACGGTGATGGTAAGCTGTCTCTATACTAGAAACACATGTAGATGATGATAATAATACCAATAATAGTCTAATAATAATATTAATAATAGTCAGCATGTGCAGCTCTGGTGGTGGAGTGCTAACCTTTCCGAGGGTGCGATCTACGTTGAGGCATGTAGTAAATGAATGTGATCTAATACGATCATGTCCATGGATTTCATGGCACATACAAGAAATCCTGAGTATATAAATGTCTGGCAATTCGACATACCAAAATAAAAAAACATAAAAGAATTTAGATGGGTTCTTAGTTTAGGGGCTGCAACAACGTGGTCAAGTAGCCCCGTATAAAAGAAGTTAGTGTGTCTAAAAGTCTATTATTGCTATTATTAGTACAGTAGTAGTATCCTACTGTAATAATAATATTAATAATATTTTTATTATAGTTGTTGCACTCTCTTCACACAAAGATAGAACAACAGTTCCTTAAATTAATTTACCAAATCTTTAGGATTTCCATTTTCTATGCATAGGCCACGAGGCTGGCAAAATATTAAACTGATCCACTATCACTAGTCATGTAGCCACTCCCCATGAATGTGTGATTCAACTGTTCATAGGTTCGGTTCGTGTATTTCAATGCCATGGCAGACAAGACAAGGAGGTTGACTCTTGTCAACATTCCTCAGCGTTAAGGGTAGGGCGACGGGGAGAAGTCAGCTGTGTTGCTGAGGGGAACGCAGACTAAGCCCTTTTCCAAGACATGGACCCACGATTTTTGTCATTTAATTCCACCTAAACTTATTAAGATAAGACTAAATTTCATGATGAGATTTGCTTAGAATAGTCTCTTCTATCACCAGTGAAACGGACTTCCATTATATCAAATACACCATGTATATAGATAGATTATAATTGCTGAGTAAAATTTGTAATTGTGACAACAGTCGGGATTCGAACCCGAATGCCCTTCTATCCGGACAGTTGCGTGTAGACACTTATACTAATTTTGGTCTTGCTCCAATCGAGGCAAATTTTATTTCTTAGATAGAAAAACGCTCTAAAAGGAGCTATGTCCTAAAACCATTTAAATGTTTCAGATAGATAACACTTAAAAGAATGCGTTACAATAACACTGACTTTAACTACAAAAGATCTAGACTGACAAATATTCTTTTCTGCGACCCATATTAAAATAATTAAAGCTTTGTCTTTATGTTGCTTACAATCAAGAAATTTTATGTTTTCTCACAACTTCCAGACAAATGCAAAACTAACTTATGTTAGATTAAGATCCTGACGGTTAACCCCTACTGGCTTAACAGTTTTGAAAATAACAAAAGGCAGAAGACAGACCTGGGAAAACCATAAATGTGGATTTTGTTAATCCAGGTACAATAGAATGATTTAAATCATTCTGAAAATGTTCAGAACCACAAAACTTGTACGATGAATCCGAGAAAATGATAGAGGTTTCGCTGTACATGATTGATTAAATTGACATTAATCTGATGAGTTTATCAGTTTTGAATATAACAAAAGATAAAAGACAGACGCGGGAAAACTACAGAAGCGTTTCTCGCGGAAATAATGTAGAGTGATGTATTGGTTCAATTGAAGTCCGTGTGTATTATCGCACATCACATGTGAATGGCTGCTTGTAATTAATTATGAAGATTTTTGTTTACGTTCAAGACAATTAGAATACCAATCTAAGCTAGGGACAATTTTTGTTCTAAAAACGAGACTCATTTTGGTCTTTCGACTTCTTCTTTGTAACGATTCCTATTATGAGGAAATCGCATATTTATTTAAATAATTATATTATTCATGGTGGTTCCGTATTGATATGCTAAAATAGTTATTAAAAAGAATTATACACCCGCCTGAATCAATACTATAAAGACATTAATTATTAAACTTGTTCTTAGTACATGTTTCGGGGATTAATCAAATGTTATCACCTTCATCAGCTAAAAACATATTGAAAACAAAATAAAGCGTATCACTGTAATATGAAAGGTTATTAAACCTAATATGGTGCACCATATATTTTGGTTGTAAACATTAGAAGAAAAAGAAATAGTGGGTGACGGTGATCAGCCTGCAGGTGCTAATGAAGATGTATGACAAACAGTAGACACTACATTCACAGTTCCGTATTGAGGAGGTCAAAAGCTTGAGATGACAGACTTGGAGTTTCAATACTTCACCAATCCATGTATAATTAATGAAGAAGCCTTTATGCTTAAAGATCCATAAGCCAATCAAAACGGCATCAAGTAAACACGACGTAGTGGAAAATACATCTCTTGGTAAAGAGGTTAGCTCAATTTATATGTTTGAGGTTAAGTCAGTGTTTCATTTAGAAAATGATTTGTCTATGCATATTACAAACAAGAAGTTCCGTGACGAACTAAAGAGCCTACTTTTCATGCCAATGATTAATCTACAGTGTATGAACCTATCTACAATAATCACGAAATTCAGTTGGTAATATCGAAATGTCTAATTAGTTCGAAATATACCTGGTATAATGTAGCCTAATAGAGCACTACAGTTGGCAGCCCTGGTGACTGAATAGATTCTTAGTTCCATCTCTTAAGGTACATAATAATAAATTAGGTTGAAGTCCAATGGACGTTACATTGGATCTATCAGCACGCGTAAAAGCATGTTGGCAACAATGTCATGCGTGTGCTGGTCAGAAATAATCTGAAATACTATGATATCTTGTTGTGCCAATTTTGGATGAAATCCATTTATTAGTATAGAAGTTACATGTATTTTAAAACTGGACTTATCAGCAGGCATAGAATCATGTTGGCAGCACTGACTTATATTAATTACTCCAAATTAATCTAGAATGTCAGGTGCTATACGTGTGCAAAGTATAGAGCTGTTGGCTTGCATTCTTTCTGTTATATTGATATTAGGGTAAAAAAATATAGACAGCATTTATTAACAGTTGGCAGCCTTTATTGCACTTAAGAATACTTGTAGTCATATCTGGTATGTTACACATAGCACATACGAAATTTGGTTGAAATCCAACTGATAGTATAGAAGTTACACGTATTTAAAAATTGGTCCTATCAGCAGGCTTAGAATCATGTTGGTAGAACTGACGTACATAATTTACTCCAAATTAATCTAAAATGTCAGGTACTACACGTGTTCATAGTTTAAAGCTGTCGGCTTGCATACTTTTTGATATATTGGTATTTGGATAAAAAAAAATAGAGAGAACAATTACTAACAGTCGGCAGCCCTGGTGGCCCTTAAGAATACGCTCAGTCATATATATTTATGCACATATATTACATACAAAATTTGGTTGAAATCCAATTGATAGTGTAGAAGTTATATGCATTTAAAAAGTGGACATATCAGAAGGCTTAAAATTATTTTGGCAACACTGTCATGTATGGCCTCCTGGAAATTAAACTGAAATAGTGTTGTCTACATATGTGCCAATTTTGGAAAAGCTCCCATGCATACCTTCCAAGATATCCAACATGGAGCTCAAATTTCTAGAGTGGTTTTTCAGCAGTTGGTAGCACTGACATCATTTTCAAATATGGACGTGAGGTATTCCGGTATACATCTTTACTCATACTTAATTTGGTTTCGATTGCTGCAGCCGTTTAGGAGTTGATAGGGGGACACACACACAGCCAGACAGACAGACACACATTTTCCCGGATCGATCTCATAAGTCTACTTTTTCCTCATTTTTGCAAAAGGTGAAAAGTAGGCTAAAAAAGTAGGAAATAAATGCATTAGGGTTCCCTAGGAAAATAGAATAAAAATAAAATTCCGAATTATTTTGTGAGAGGGAGGTGGTCTGGTGCACGTATGTATATGCTATAACTTGCCAATGAAGGATATGGTGAATTGCTGCATTCTTATAAGTAGAGTGTGCCAAATTGTGTCACTGAGACGGTGTTACGGAAAGCAGCACGGATCCAAACAACATGTTCAATCCACCATTTTATATTGATTCCTATTTGGGTTTATCTTACAATAAAGCTAAATCAGATAGGCATGGCTAATAGTTAACCGTAAAACTACAGGGCGCCAAGAAACGCTCTCCTCAGTGGTTACGTGTAGCTGCGAGAGGTTGCGTCATCAGTTTGGTTGGCAGCACGGTGTCTTTGATAGGATGAAGGCCACATGTGTCGGGTTTGTGCTGTGGGCTGTCGAAATCGTCAGTGCGTCTAGTTAGATTATTGGAAGAATTCAACAGTATGGTATGAATGTGGATTGTACAAATTTTAATGTTTGTTTGTTATGATACAAGCAACAGTCATGCTGCCAACGTAACTGGTGACGTAATCTCTCCCAGCAGCTTGTAGGCAGTGCGTAGAATATTCCCTGGCACCCTGTAGTACTCGGATTCCAGACAACTGCAAACCTAACTCATGTTAGATTTGGATATTGACGGTTAACAGCTAAACATTTATCAGTTTTGAAAATAAAAAAATACAAAAAACAGACGCGGGGAAACTATAAATGTGGATTTCGTTAACCGAGGTAGAATAGAATGATTTTTAGGACCACAAAACGTGGACGATGGTTTCGGGAAAACGATATTGCCGGGAACGATAGACTGAGGTTTCACTGAATATCATCGACTTGAATCAGATGAGTTTGACTCTTTCGAAAATAACAGAAGACGAAGTCCAAAATAAAATTATTTCGTAAAATCAGTAGGCAAATAATTCATGTTGCTCCTTAATAATATGTTGTTGTTGTTTGAGTCTTCAGTCTTTTGACTGGTTTGATGCAGCACTCCATGCCTCCCCGTCCTGAGCTAATCGTTTCATCTGTACATAGCTACCACACCTTACATCCGAGGCAATCTGTTTAACATATTCTAACCTTGTTCTACCCCTACAGTTCTTGTCCTTGACCCTTCCCTTCCATAACTAAGCTTGCTATTCCTGGGAGTCTTAGTACGTGTCCTACCAACCTATCTCTTCTCTTCATTAGCAATCGCCAGAAACATCTCTCCTCTCCCACTCGTCTTTATGCCTCTTCGTTTGTAACCGTATCTACCCATCTGATCTTCATCATTCTCCTGTAACACCACATTCCAAACGCTTCATTTCTCCTCTTTTCTGCTGCACCAATGGGTCCAAGTTTCACTTCCATAGAGCGCCACGCTCCAGACAAAGACTTTCAAAAATGACTTCCTAATACTTAAATCTACACACATCAAAAAAAGTTTTGCATCACCTCGGTTCCCAGATCTCCGGCATATAGACGTTGACTGTGTATATTGTATCCAAGATACAGTCCCTTTGACTGTTCATAGATGTCACTAAAACTGCTCAAAGATGTAAACAACCATGCATGAGCAGGGCCTATTAGACGGAGGGGGTACGACAGCCGATCAGTTCCAGTCATTCCACCAGGACGAAGGTACGCTGCTCATGTTGTCTGTAGTTCTACCATGCCTAGAAGGTCAATACCGCAGTTCGATCGCGTCCGCATTGTTACTTTGTGTCAAGAAGGGCTCTCAACAAGGGAAGTTTCCAGGCGTCTCAGAGTGAACCAAAGCGATGTTGTTCGGACATGGAGGAGGTACAGAGATACAGGAACTGTCGATGACAGGCCTCGCTCAGGCCGCCCAAGGGCTACTACTGTAGTGGATGACCGCTACTTACGGATTGCCGCTCGGAGGAACCCTGACAGCAATGCCACCATGTTGAATAATGCGTTTCGTTCAGCCACAGGACGTCGTGTTTCAACTCAAACTGTGCGCAATAGGCTGCATGATGCGCAACTTCACTCCCGACGTCCATGGCGAGGTCCAGCTTTGCAACCCCGACACCATGCAGCGCGGTACAGATGGGCCCAACAACATGCTGAATGGACCCCACGGAATTGGCATCACGTTCTCTTCACCGATGAGTGTCGCATATGCCTTCAACCAGACAATCGTCGGAGACGTGTTTGGAGGCACCCTGGTCAGGCTGAACGTCTTAGACACACTGTCCAGCGAGTGCAGCAAGGTGGTGGTTCCTTGATGTTTTGGGGTGGCATTATGTGGGGCCGACGTACGCCACTGGTGGTCATGGAAGGCTCCGAAACGGCTTTACGATACCTGAATGACATCCTCCGACCCATAGTGCAACCATATCGGCAGAATATTGGAGAGGCATTTGTCTTCATGGACGACAATTCTCGACCTCATCGTGCACATCTTGTGAATGCGTTCCTTCAAGATAACGACATCGCTCGACTACAGTGGCCAGCATGTTCGCCAGACATGAACCCTATCGAACATGCCTGGGATATGTTGAAAAGGGCTGTTTATGGACGTCTTGACCCACCAACCACTCTGAGAGATTTACGCCGAATTGTCGTTGAGGAGTGGGACAATTTGGACCAACAGTGTCTTGATGAACTTGTGGATAGTATGCCACGGCGAATACAGGCATGCATCAATGCAAGAGGACGTGCTACTCGGTATTAGAAGTAGTGGTGTGTACTGCAATCTGGACCACAAATGCTGAAAGTCTAGCTGTATGATGGTACAACATGCAATGTGTGGGTCTCATGAGCAATAAAACGAGCTGAAATGTTGTTTGTGTTGATCTCTATTCCCTTTGTATTTAACGGTTCCGGAACTCTTGGAACCGAGGTGATGCAAAACTTTTTTTGATGTGTGTATATTCGATGTCAACAGATTCCTTTTCTGTAGAAATGCTTTCCTTGCCTGAGCCAACCTACTTTTTATATCCTCTTTGCTTCGTCCATCACTGGTTATTTTGCTTCACAACACGGTGAAAAGAAATTGCTCGTTGTTCCGCCATGATGGTTTAACTCTCACCAGATGAACTCCAGCTGTAGAGGTCTGACTTCTGCTAGTTACTTTTGAAATAAAACATCCAAACTGTAAGCAATGCCCATCAGATGGCAGAACATGCCAGAGATTGACTCGGCACTTGAGAGCGAATGGGGAATATGGAAATTATGAATAATATCGTGCACCGTCTATGGACGGGCGTAGCAGTCATCGGGTTAAGATCTGAGAGAAGGGCTGAAATAGGATGGACTCGACCTCATGAAGACAATTTCCTTGATATGAGAATTAACGCCCCATGGTCTAAATGCAAAGTGATTTGGCTGATACAGGGTTATTATCTATGTTCGCCCTGATAACCAAGGCAAGCTAAGCCAGCTTTGACTGGCGCAGATCACGGGCACGCGTACACGATTCAGCCTGTGGTTGGTGCCCTCCGCTGACTTATTTCGTTAGTTCACACGTGTTTTGTCATTTATATGGACGTGTATCTACAAAGATTAGACGTTAGTGTTGTACGTTTAGTGAGTATTGTGATTACTGTGATTGTCGGTCATGTCTAGACACCAATTCATATTGTGCGAACGTATGTATATCCATAATTCGTGTATGAAAAGCAGAAAGTCTTGTTCTGACACAAGACGAAAATTTTGAATTGATTTTCCACGAAGACCTGTGCCTATAGCCAATACAACTAGGAGGCTTGCTAAACGATTCCGTAAATAATAAAAATAAATAAAAATAACAGACTGCATTGTGTTCTTACAGAAAAAAATTTGCTGGGATTGTTGTCCATTCTTTCATCAGAAGATGCCGGGTGAGTGTTATAAGAGAGGGAGGACATTTTCAGCATCGGCTATTAGCACTGTAAGTACACATTATTGAAAATATTTGGTAAAATTGTAAACGTGCGCGCTTACCACTGGCTGAACCGTGTACGCGTGACCGCGATCTGCGTCAGTCAAAGCCGGCTTAGCTTGCCGTGACTATCGGGGCGCACATAAGTAATGACCCTGTAGTTTCATCACGTCCGGCCATATGTCCTCCATAACCCGTCGAGTATGAGCTGAGTGGTTTTCATCCTTTGATACACGTGGTCCTTTCAGGCCCAATTGTGCTGTTACATGTTTAGCCTACTTTCGATGTTTGCAAAAAAATGAAAGTAGACTTATGATATCTACACAGGGCCAAAAATTGTGTGTCTGTCTCTGTGTCCGTGTGGATGTGTGTCTGTGTGTGTGCCTGTGTGTGCGAGTGTGTGTATTCTGCATGTCTCTCCCCTCCCCCCTCCACCGCTATCAATTCAAACACGCTGAATCCGAATTGGAGGGCACGTCAGTGTGTCATGTTTTATATTGCCGCCATCTTTACCAAAACCCGATGGCGGCCACTCAAATGGTCAAAACTAACAATTAAAATACGACCAAACCAATCATCGAAACTTTACCAAATTTCGTAACAACATACGGTCATATGGAACGCGTCTTGTGCCCAAACGACAAGGTCATCAGCCGTACAATTACCGGATGACGGCCGTGTGAATTATGCAAGCTTTATAATCCATAACATGGGAATCACCAGTTCCGATTATCGAACCGAAAATCGTTTAAACTGTTCTAAAGGACTTGCCCTGTTCGAAATTAGAAGTTTATATTGTAATATTATAGTGCAGAACTGGCTTTGAAAAGCTGATCCGTGTCGGTTACCGACAAGATAGCAGCTGATCTCTCGTTCTGACCTATATTTCACTAATTTGAGTATGTTGCATGCAATATAGCCTACAGATATAAATAATAGGAACTTTGTTTGAACTTTGTTTGAAATATACTCCAGTGAAGAAATCGTTTAGTCAAAATCATTATTTGCTAAGACGTTGTATCCTAATCGATTGAAATCATTGAACTGGGAGGACATAATTAGGTCTGTGGTTACAGCGTTGGTCTCTCACCCAGCCAGCTGGGGTTCTAATCCAAACAGTGTTGTATTTTTTGCTTGATTTTTTAATATTTATTGTTTTTTGAGTTGTGAGTCATTATAAAATTGAGCGTTACATTGTGCATTTTGCAATGGAAAATATATATTTAATTAAAACAAAGCTCTCCAATGGATCTGCAGGAGTGATATTTACCAGCAACTAGTAGAACTACGCTAAGCGGGAGCTATCCACTGCCTACTAGATGCGAGCTGCGCTCTATAACAGCCAGTTAGTGAACCCATGCCAGGGGTGTTATTGAAAATGGCCTCTTTATGCCGATAGAGCGCACTGCCAAGTATAGGCGCGATTAAAAATTAGGTGTGTAGTAGGTATATTTAATGTGTTTCTCCCAGTGATACGTTTAGACCAACGAAGTTTCAAGTATTGTAAGTAGTCGGTGTTAATATACTGAATTCCTACGTTGTTTGGAGTATTTGCTGATGAAATTGCAAAATACTGGAGTAAATTATAAACTATGGTTAGAACGCCGCTGTTCAAATCCAGTGTGCCAATTTGCATTTCGAATATGAAAAACTTAGGGGGTGATAAGGGCAAACAGTTATAACTATACCCCTACATTTAGGAGAAAGTAGGCTATATGTTTTTTGCTGAACATCTTGTTCTGTCTAAAAAAGGGAATACAGCTCGGAATATGTCTTTAAAGCTCGAGAGTTTTAAAATATGGAGATTATTTCTAATTCCCGGCGGCGGAGAGAAGTCGTCATACGCCACAGTGTAAATGGTTTAACTCTATTGTACATTTTAAAATAAATAAATAAATAAATAAATAAATAAATAAATAAATAAATACATGAAACGGGAATTGTTCACCAGATTATATTTTCTGAATGTGCATCTCTTCATTAGAATAAAGGAGAATATTACTGTCTTTTAGCCACTCTAGAGAGAGGAATTTATTGAAATAAATTCCAATTTAGCCGCAGAATATATAATACACTGGATGTGGATGCAGCTGTTGTTTTGAAACTGCACACATTTTTTGCCCATTTAAGTAACATTCGTAGTTTAAATAAATATTTAAATTTGAAATACCAGGGCAGTTTCAACCTCCAGTGAAACCACCTTTATGGGCTAATCATCTAAACTCGAGAATATACTCGTATCATCGATGCTAACTTAACTTAATAAGAAGGAAGTATTTACTGCACATTATTCGCTTCTGTACATTAATACGCTGTAAATTTTATAATAATAATGATGCCAACTTTATGGTAACCCTTGAATAACTTATCAAAATCGATCCAATGCGTCCCCAACTTAGCACGAAGGGAGCACTTTTTACTGGCGCCATGCTGGCATTCACTGTTCAATGAAACATCAACAGCTGATGCTATAATTATATATTATAACTTGTACGAAATAGGCTAAGTATCTTATACAGACGCTACCTGTGTACACTTAATTACTCAAATTGTTTCTTCCTAAATTTTACTGTATCAACTTGACGGTCACCCTTGAACAATTTGTATAGTTCTGACCAAATTTCCCCTGGATTTTGTATTAAGGAAATAATCTATGCCAGTTTCTTTGTGGTAACTTCTGCTTGTTAGTAAACTTTGATGCTATTTCTTACCCGATGTCTTTATATTCTATTTACAAACGCACTTTAAATGGTCAACAAATTAAACAAGTCATCTCCCTAATTATTGTAGGTACGGGGTAGTAAAGTTCCAATTTGTAAATGTATATTTTATTTGAGGTACTTGTGTAAATTGTATGCCACATGCCCGGGCAACTGGAATGGATAACCGATGATGATGTCAAAGAAATGAACAAGTATATTTTTAGTTATATGGTGTACATAACCCCCAAGTAATTAGGTCTGTGTACGTGGAAATACCTTCAATTGAAATCGTAATTGATTCTACTGTGCGTAATTCAATTTATTTCTCACATCATCTGTACAATGCAAGTAGTTGCATAATTTCTACATCTTAATAATAACACTGTAATATTATTTGGTTGGTACTCCACTATTGGTCAACTAAATGAGACGTTTTGAAATCTGCCAAAATTCCACCTTACCTTCCTGCTGAATAAAATCACCATAAAATTACCACTTACCAGATAAATAATATTAAGGATGTTGGTTGGGATCCAGGTCGCAACTTGAAGTGGTGAACCAAAATGTATAACAATAATTAATACTCCAGAGCACACAGAGAACGCTCTTTCCCTGGTCGTGGCGTGACTTGGTCACCAACCCGGCATCAATTGATTTAGGGAAAGGGATGCCTTATACGTAAATCTAACTACTGGGATTAAAATGCCTAGCATACAGTAAAGGAGAAAGAATTTAATAGGCTATGATCAAAAGACAAAAATAATAATGATTTAAATATGAATTTACTGAAGTTACGGTAAAATGTTGTGCGAATTATCATAAAGAGAATATCTAAAGAAGGAGAACACAAGATCCCGGAAGAAAAGTTCGGTTTCCCAAAAGGCAGGAGCACTCTGCATGCCATTGACAATTTAATTGATGATCTAGAGGACGCATTACGACATCTCCAAGGAGATTGCATGTAATATTCGTAGATTATAACAAGGCTTTAGATAAACTAAACAGACGTAATCAATAACACGAAAAGATAAACTCACAGTGCTGACCCATAACATGTTGACAGCCAATTTCATTCAGATCACGCGTAACCACATCGAAAACAATAACTCAAACAAACGGCTCCCGTTCACCGTCGGCTCGAATAAACTGCTCCTTGAAAGAGAAAAGAAGGGAGATTTAGCAGGAATTTAATACAACAGAAGCCATGATAAATAGATTCTGGGCCGACACGAATCAGGAGCACCGACACCTGGTGACCACAATGGCTGTGCATGGATACCACATCAAAGTATGCAAGACGAAATGTTTTCACGACCCCGGGAATAACTGTGTTTGTGAATTGCGCGATCAGCCCTGTGATTGTTACCACGCGACTACCTGTAAAACTCGAGTGAAATCGCTGGTGCACAATCCCTATATCCCTATATCTCTATATCCCTATATCTGTGTGTGTGTCTGTGTGTTAGTTTGTTACCTCTTGACACTAAAACGGCTGGACGGATAAGGATGAAATTTTGAAATGGAGACAGCTCATACCCTGGGATAACATATAGGCTGCCTTTCATCCGGAAATAAATCATTGTTCCCGTGGAACGGGCAACTTAACTGAAAAGTCACCAAAAATACTCAACCGGGACAAAATATCGAAGTTGTCGCATAAAGACCGTACAAAGCTCATTTTACGCCCCTCGATGCAAGAAACAATACTCGGACACCGAAAACCACATTTTAAGGCCCTAAAACCAACAGTTTCAAAGATATTTGCAGAAAAACTATCTTCGCTCTGCTAAACTGATGAACTAATGGCAAGTCGGTTTCCATGGCAACAGTAGGCCTACCTCAAGGTATTACATCCGATTTTCTATACCCTATATCCCTGTAGTAGGCAATGTCAATCCATTTCTTATCTTTCTCCAGATATATATGAACACAATAAGTACAGGGTAGCGCGCCTGCCTCTCATCCGGTGGCCCCGGGTTCGTTCCCGGCTCCGTCAGAGATTTTAGACACTGACGTGAGGGCTGCAACGAGTTGCACTCAGCTTCTTGAGGACAATTGAGTAGCTGTCTGATAGTGAGGCAGCGCCCCGGTCACGAAAAACAAAATTAACGGCCGAAGGGACATGATGCACTGGCCACGCGTCACCACAATATCTGCAGGCCAAATGGCTGGGAAGCGGTCACATGATAGGTCTAGGCCCTTCATGAGCCGTAGTGCCAGGAGTAAAAAACAAGTAGTTCCGTAAAGAAATATACAGCCAATTTTCATATATCCTACTTAGGCTATGTTAACTGACACTATCAACATACAAAATTTCAGTTTGATTGCTGCAATATATTCGTAGATATTGAGAACTGACTAAATATTTTGGATGGTCGCCATGTTGAATTTTATATAGTCCTATGTAGGTCCTAGAGTTATGTACTGTTACATGGAGATTATTGTGTACGTGTAGCATTCAGACTTCAATCGCATGATTAGGACACAAGAAGTAACAAGGATATTTTAAAATTTTGCACAGCTGCCATCTTGTGGTTATGGAAAAAATAGAAATAAATTACATGCCAGTGGATTAACATTCGTATAAATATTTACTGTACCAAGTTTCACTGCACTCGGATGGTTAAATTGCGAGAAACGTCCATGTGAATATTTATACGTCGCGTCGCCACCATGTTGGATTTGTGATCACCAGGTTATTTAAAATCCTATAGGTGAACTTAAGTTCATAGCCCCTATGAACATAAAAAATTCAGTTTGATTGCTATAATAGATTCGTAGATATTCATAGCCGTCTAAATATTTCAGATGGTCGCCATGTTGGATTTTTAAATATATAGGCCATAGAGTCGTGTACCATTAAAGGAAAATTATTGCGTACGTTCATTATTCTAACTTTCACTCCAATCGCATGATTACGACACAAGAAATAAAAACTTTATTTTTAAATTCGCACAGCCGCCATCTTGAGGTGTTGTAAACCATTGAACTAAATTAGATACCAGTGCATTACAATGTGTATAAACATTTCCCGTACCAGATTTCATTGCGTTTGGAGCATTAAATCGCGAGAAAGGTCTATTTAAAATTTTCAAATTCACTTGGCCGCCATGTTCGTTTTGTAGGTAACCGTCTTTTGAAAGTCTTATAGATAAACTTCCAGTAGTACCCTTTATCTCCGTACAAAATTTCAGGGTGATACCGCAAATAGTTTCAGAGATATAGAATGTCGTTGAAATATTTCGCACATCCACCATCTTGTGGTTATGTAAACAAATGAACAAAGTTAGCTGTCGGTGGATTACAATGTGTATAAACATATACTGTACCAAGCTGTATTGCGTTTGGTTGGTTAAATCGCGAGAAACGTGTATATAAAACTCGCAAATTCGCGTGGCTGCCATGTTGGTTTTGTAGTTGCCAGTGTTTCAAAAGTCACATAGGTGAACTTCTAGTAGTTTCCTTTATCACCGTAAAACATTCCAGGGTGATATCGGGAATAGTTTCGAAGATATTGAATGCTGGTGAAATATTTCGCACAGCTGCGATGTTGGATTGGTGAGACGTAACAAAATTTGAAGGGCACGGGCGGGGTCGTCCGGAATAGTACTATGAACTTACCGAGTTTCATTAAAATAGCTCCATTCGTTTAGAAGTTATTAGGGGGACACACACACACCTCTCTCACACACACACACACACACACACACACGCACGGACAAAATGTGATCCCATAAGCCTAATTTTCAAAATTGAAAATAGGCTAAAAAAAAGGGAAAGCGCCTTCTAATACCACCTTTAATTTTCAAACACTACAGTAGCGGCTAATAAATAAAAGTAGTGATATAGCTACGTTCAATTTCGTGAACACTGGGCTCACAAATCCCGTATAGTTAAGTACACATATCAGTCTGGTCGTTATTTCAGTAGCAACGAAGCTCTGTGGCGGCTATTGCCGTTTCCGTAACACTTAAGGCATCCCGCCGTCACATACCTCAATGTGCACTTACAAAATTGTGAACCAGTCTTTTTTACTGAAAAGAATTTCTACGAGCGAGTATCCACTCCGGTAAAAACCACACTCACTACGTTTTCCAAAATGTACACAAGACATGATTTTTAAATCACTCTTCTGTATGTTGAGGTACGGAGATTTACCACATGGAAAGATACAATAAAATGTTGGCAAATCTGAGTTCAAGGAACTGTTGTTCAGAATAGGCCTTGTATTAAATCTGCAGAAGCTTTCGGTATAGGTTATGCGGCCCATGTTCGTAACATGTAATGTCCCCTTTGACAATGCATCTACACCATGTGCGAGGGCAACGCATATCAAAGATCTCTAAAACACAATAATCAAGAAATTGGAGAAAGATTTAAAGTGGGAGCGAAGATTCAAGGAGAAATAATTTCATCTTTGAGATTTGCTGATGACATCGTCATCTTGGCCGATACGCCAGAGGATTTGAACGAGTTTTATAATGGTATGGACTCCGTCTTGAGGAAAGAATTCACGATGAAGATCAATAAATGTAAAACAAAATTATTGGAATGCAGACGAAATAAATCAGAAACCTCTATGGACATAAAATTGACAGGTGAAACGCTACGGGAAGTAGGATACTTCTGTTACTTAGGAAGAAAATATCCAGTGATGGACGAAGCAAAGAGGATATAAAAAGCAGGTTGGCTCGGGCAAGGAAAGAATTTGTACAAAAAAGAAATCTGTTGACATCGAATATACATGTTGGTATTAGGAAGTCATTTTTGAAAGCTTTTGTCTGGAGCGTGACACTATAAGGAAGTGAAACTTGGACTGTTGGAGCAGCAGAAAAGAGGAGAATTGAAGTGTTTGAAATGGGGTGTTACAGGAGAATGATGAAGATCAGATGGGTAGATAGGGTAACAAATGAAGAGGTATTAAGACGAGTGGGAGAGGAGAGATGTTTCTGGCGTCCGCTAATGAAGAGAAGAGATAGGTTGGTAGGACACGTATTAAGACACCTAGGAAAAGCAAGCTTAGTTATGGATGGGAGGGTCGAGGACAAGAACTGAAGGGGTAGATCAGTGTTAAGCAGATTGCCTCGGATGTGGGGTGTTGTAGCTGTGTAGAGATGAAACGATTAGCTCAGGAGAGGGAGGCATGGAGGGCTGAATCAAACCAGTCAAAAAACTGAAGACTTAAACAACAACAATCAGGAATTTTAATTACTTACAGAGGCATGTAAGGCAAAATGGTTGTTGGAGAATTTCAATCCCTGGGATGTAACACTGGAAGAGACTGCATAATGTACATCAGCGGCCAAGGTGAGAGATATTTTTCTATAGGCCTATTAATAGCGACATGTTGACGTTCAAACCATCAATAAGTTTGGCAAAATTACACCCAGAATAGCTTAAGGAAAAATACTTTAATTCCCTATATTGCAATAGATTTGCCATTCCAGAGTGCACGAGTGCAGTTCCCACTTCAAACAATATTCGCAATTTCTATGAACAAAGCGCAATGACACACACTTAATAGCAGCAGGTGTATATTTAGACAAAACCATTTTTCCCATGGGCAACTGTATGTGGCGTGCTCTCGAGTATCCTGACAACAAAATCGTTACAGTATGTCTCAGCAGAAGATGGCAAAAACAAAAAAGGTAATTTTAAAATATGTTCACATAATGTAACATCGTACCCTGCAGACTTTCACAACTCTATAAAATGTCCACTTTGCTGCTCTTATCAATATACAGTATGTATCAGAATTTTCAGAATTAGAATGAATCCACCTGTAGCCGTGATTGCTGTAATAGAATAGGCCAATTATCAGCAATAATCCATCGTCCCCATTGTCATGATCGCGAGCGAAGCCGTAGGTACCTGCTAGTAAACTATATATACAATTGCGGGGTGCAGAGATACCAACCAAACCGTATGCAACGTATGGTATAACTTATACACAACATGTGTGCATTTCATTCTAATAATAAATGACGTTACTAAAAAAGCTTGAAGTTAAGTTGCCCAAAATACATTTACAGAGTGACTTGAGTAAAACTTATTTATTCGCTCACTACTTGTCGATATCGGAGATAATGACCCTGGGCCATGCTTTTGTATGTTGGAAGCTGGCTTTCTTGGTCATCACCAAGAGTTTAAGTTGTACAGTATATCGTAGAAAATTATAAATCTTGAATAATAATTTTATAGTCCTCGAAAATCGCTCCGTCAAGGCTTATATCGTTTCATTCACCTGCCTACATCGGTCATCACTGTTTTCTAAATATGGCTCCGTTGCTATAGCTACTAGTGCAGACGAACTCAGTTATTATGTCACTGAGGATGACAGTTGTGCTTGAGAACGCGTTCTCAGGAAGACCTCAAGGCACCGGACCACACTATATTGAGAGCCCACCTGCTGAGTTTGTTTACGAAGAATGACATCGATGATGCAAGTCTCTCTCCGTCCTAACATAAGAAATTCAACTACGTCCATCCGCCGGTCCACAAATTAACGTTAAATAAGAAAGATATATAATTTATGCTGGAATCAGATTTGATTCAAGTCATAAATTGTCAGAATGGAATGGGAAACTACAGCCGTAATGCTATTCCCGAGGATATGCAACTCTCTATGCATAATTACATGTTATGATGGCCTCCTCCCTTGTAAAATGCCAATCCAGAGGTAAACCAGTCCCCGTTCGATCTCCGGGTGGGGACTACTCGAGAGGGGGTTAACATCACAGAAGTGACAAAGAGGAAATCTGACATTCTACGGATCGGAGCGTCAAATGTTAGAAGTCTGCAGGCAGTGGACGGTTGAAAAACTTGGAAAGGGAAATGGATAGGTTGAGGTTGGATTTGGTTGGGATTAGTGAAAATCGCTGACAGGAAGAACAGGACATTTGGTCATGAGACTATAGGGTCATTAGCACTAAATCAAACAAGGCCAAGCAGGAGTTGGTCTCATATTGAGTAGGAAATTTGGAAAGCGGGTGGAAAATTATGAGGAATATAGTGAGCGGATTATTGCAGCAAAAGCAATACAAACCCCACGTGCACCACAGTGGTACAAGTCTATATGCCTACCACTCAAGCTGATGGTGAAGATGTTGAAAAGGTCTACGAAGAAATAAATGAAATTCTGAGGAATATCAAGGATGATGAAAATGTTATAGTAATGGGAGATTGGAATGCTGTGGTAGGAAAAGTATGAGAAGGGAAGATTGTAGGAGATTTCGGATTAGGTGAAAGGAATGACCGAGGAAGCAGGCTGATGGAATTCTGCACCGAGCATGAGTTGGTCACAGCTAACACCTTATTTAATAACCACAATAGAAGAATATACACATGGATGAGACCAGCAGATATAGGAAGTTACCAAATCGACTTCATTATGGTCAAACAGATGTTTAAAAACCAGATTCTGGATTGTAAAATATATCCCGGTGCTGACACAAACTGTGACCACAATCTGGTTGTTATGAAATGCAGATTAAAGTTGGAGAAACTGAAGAAGAGTCAAAAGCCAAAATGTTGGGCAATAGACAGATTGAAAGAGAAGGTGGTAAATGAAAGGTTCAAGAAGAGAGTACAAAGGAAGAATTAATGAAAAACCCTAAACAAATTTCAATAGCAAACGAATGGGCAATTTGGAATAATTAAATAACAAAAGCCGCAGAAGAAAACATTGGTAGGAAAGAAAGAATAGGTAGAAAACCATGGATCACTCAGGATATAATAGAATTGATGGATGAAAGGCGGAAACACAAGAATGTATGAGATAAAAAGGGGAAAGCAGAATACAGACGTCTGAGAAATGAGGTTAACAAGAAGTGCAAGGAAGCGAAAGAAGAATGGTTGAAAGAGAAATGTGCAGTTATAGAAAATTGTCTGAAATTAGGAAAAGTAGACACAGCTTATCGAAGGATTAAGAATACTTTGTGGAAAAGAAGACAAAGTGATGTAATATTAAAGACACCAATGGAAAGCCTCTAACAGTTAGGGAAGGAAAGGTTGAGAGATGGAAAACCTACATAGAGTGTTTGTATAAGGGAAAGGAGATTGAGGATCATGTAATGGAAAGGGAGGAGGAAATTGATGAGGATGAGAAAGGAGATTTAATATTGACATCAGAATTTGACAGAGCATTGGCAGACTTAAGCAGGAACAAAGCACCAGGCATAAAGGATATACCGATTGAGTTGCTACGCTGCATAGGAAATGAAGGTCTGATTTGGTTATTTCACTTGGTGTGTAGGATTTATGAGACAGGTGAGGTACCCTCTGATTTCAAGAAGAATGTTATCATCCCTATACCGAAGAAAGTACGAGCTGACAGATACGAAGATTACCGTACAATCAGCTTGATTACTCAAGCTTCAAAGATCCTGTCTAGAATAATTTACAAGAGGATGGAACGCCAGTTAGAAACGAAGTTGGGTGAAGACCAGTTTGGTCTCAGGAGAAATGTAGGAACAAGGGAAGCTGTACTAAGTCTTAGGCTGATTTTGGAAGGTAGAATAAGGAAAGATAAGAGAACGTTCATGGCATTTGTAGACTTAGAAAAGGCTTTTGATAACGTTGATTGGACTAAATTGTTTGACATTTAGAAATCTATTGGAATAAAGTACAGGGATAGGAGGGTGATACACAATCTATACAGAAACCAGACAGCAGTCATTCAAGCTGAAGGACATGAGAGAGAAGCTGGTATTCAGAAAGGTGTAAGGCAAGGCTGCAACTTATCACCCATACTTTTCAATCTATACATTGAACAAGCAATGAAGGAAATTGGAGAAAAATTTGAAGTGGGAGTGAAGATTCAAGGAGAAATAATTTCAACTCTGAGATTTGCTGATGACATCGTCATTTTGGCCGACACGCCCGAGGATTTGAACGAGTTTTTGAATAGTTCTTGAGGAAAGAATTTATGATGAAAATTAATAAATGTAAAACAAACAAGATGTTCGGGAAAGAACATATAGCCTACTTTCTCCTAAATGTATGGGTATAGTTATAACTCTCTGTCCTTATCATCTCCTAATTTCTTCCTATTTGAAGTGCAAATTGGCACACAGGATTTGAACAGTGGCGTTCAAACCATAGTTTATAGTTTACCCCAGCATTTTGCAATTTCATCAGCAAACACTCCAAACACCGACTACTTACAATAATTGAAACTTCGTTGCTCTAATAAGGCCCATCTACAATGCGCAGTCGGCAGTCCGTAGTTGGTAGTCCTCGGTCGGCAGTCGCGATCGACTCCGTGTATACTATAGGCACCATACACAACATGAAGTTGCAGTTGGTAGCTGGCAGTTGGCAGTCGCGAATTTTATCCTTGACTGCCAACTACCCGACTGCAGTAATGTAATAGCCAATCAGAGCAGATCAGAAACTGACGTCACGTTGTTGTTCTGTGTCGTATACGAATGATATAGGACTAAGTGAAGTAACTTCGCAACCCGTTAATTTATAGGCTAATCTTAAATACACGGTATATCAAAATAATCCATCTCCAAATCATCCATATTGCAAGTTTTGAGGTTATCAACAACGCCTCTGTGCACAAGGAATAAACGAATGTTACTGTATTATTACTCCTAGCAGTCGTTAAGACTGGGTTCACTAACTGGCCGGTATAGAGCGCTGCTCGAATCTATAGTTTCTGCATAGTACAACTGAAGGCTGGTAGATGTCACTCCGGTGGAGAATTGTCGTGTTTTTTTTAATATATAATTTCCATTGCAAAACGCACCATATAACGCTTTATTTTATAACGTCTCAGTACTCAAGAAACAATAAATATAAAAAAAATCAAGCAAAAAAGTTCTACTTTGATAGGATTTGAACCCCGGCCAGCCACATGAGAGACGGGAGCTCTAACCACACAGCCAATCGTACACTCATAACTCACGAGTTATCGATTAAATATACACACATCAAAAAAAGTTTTGCATCACCTCGGTTCCAAGAGTTCCGGAACCGTTAAATACAAAGGGAATAGAGATCAACACAAACAACATTTCAGCTCGTTTTATTGCTCATGAGACCCACACATTGCATGTTGTACCATCATACAGCTAGACTTTCAGCATTTGTGGTCCAGATTGCAGTACACACCACTACCTCTAATACCCAGTAGCACGTCCTCTTGCATTGATGCATGCCTGTATTCGCCGTGGCATACTATCCACAAGTTCATCTAGACACTGTTGGTCCAAATTGTCCCACTCCTCAACGACAATTCGGCGTAAATCTCTCAGAGTGGTTGGTGGGTCAAGACGTCCATAAACAGCCCTTTTCAACATATCCCAGGCATGTTCGATAGGGTTCATGTCTGGCGAACATGCTGGCCACTGTAGTCGAGCGATGTCGTTATCTTGAAGGAACGCATTCACAAGATGTGCACGATGAGGTCGAGAATTGTCGTCCATGAAGACAAATGCCTTTCCAATATTCTGCCGATATGGTTGCACTATGGGTCGGAGGATGTCATTCAGGTATCGTAAAGCCGTTTCGGAGCCTTCCATGACCACCAGTGGCGTACGTCGGCCCCACATAATGCCACCCCAAAACATCAGGGAACCACCACCTTGCTGCACTCGCTGGACAGTGTGTCTAAGACGTTCAGCCTGACCAGGGTGCCTCCAAACACGTCTCCGACGATTGTCTGGTTGAAGGCATATGCGACACTCATCGGTGAAGAGAACGTGATGCCAATTCCGTGGGGTCCATTCAGCATGTTGTTGGGCCCATCTGTACCGCGCTGCATGGTGTCGGGGTTGCAAAGCTGGACCTCGCCATGGACGTCGGGAGTGAAGTTGCGCATCATGCAGCCTATTGCGCACAGTTTGAGTTGAAACACGACGTCCTGTGGCTGAACGAAACGCATTATTCAACATGATGGCATTGCTGTCAGGGTTCCTCCGAGCGGCAATCCGTAAGTAGCGGTCATCCACTACAGTAGTAGCCCTTGGGCGGCCTGAGCGAGGCCTGTCATCGACAGTTCCTGTATCTCTGTACCTCCTCCATGTCCGAACAACATCGCTTTGGTTCACTCTGAGACGCCTGGAAACTTCCCTTGTTGAGAGCCCTTCTTGACACAAAGTAACAATGCAGACGCGATCGAACTGCGGTATTGACCTTCTAGGCATGGTAGAACTACAGACAACATGAGCAGCGTACCTTCGTCCTGGTGGAATGACTGGAACTGATCGGCTGTCGTACCCCCTCCGTCTAATAGGCCCTGCTCATGCATGGTTGTTTACATCTTTGAGCAGTTTTAGTGACATCTATGAACAGTCAAAGGGACTGTATCTTGGATACAATATACACAGTCAACGTCTATATGCCGGAGATCTGGGAACCGAGGTGATGCAAAACTTTTTTTGATGTGTGTATATAACGTACTGTATTAGCAAATAATCACTTGGACTGAAGATTTCTTCACTGGAGTATATTTCAAACTGAGTTCATTTCATATTAAGTTCATATAATTTTTATCAGTAGGTTATATTGCATGCAACATACTGAAATTAGTAAAATATAGGTCAGAACGACAGATCAGCTGCCATCTTGTCAAATAGCCGAGACGATTCAGATTTTTAAAGTCACTTCTAGATTATAATATTACAATATAAACTTTTAATTTCGAACGAACCACGTCGCTTAGAACAGATTAAACGATTCTTGGTTCGATAATCGGAACTGGTGAGTCCCATGTTATGGATTATGAATTTTGAATAATTCACACGGCCGCCATCCTGAAATGGTACGTTTGATGACCTTGTTGTTTGGGCACAAGACACGTCCCATATGAAGGTAGGTTGTTACCAAATTTGGTAAAGATCCGATGATTAGTTTGGTCGTAATGCATTATTAAGTTTTGACCATTCGATTGGCCGCCATTACCTTTTGGTAAAGAGGGCGGCAATATAAAACATGACACTGAGGTGCCCTTTGCCAGTGCTACTTCTGTACCAAATTTCGTTCAATTCGGTTTAACCGTGTTCGAATTGATAGGGGGGACAGACATTCAGAGTACACACACACACACACACACACACACAGACTCACACACATACACACACACAGACAGACACACTTTTTTCGCCCTGTAGTGATCTCATAAGTCTACTTTCATTTTTTTCAAAAATCGAAAGTAGGCTAAAAATTGGAATGCAGCAGCAATAAATCAGAAACCCCTATTGTCATTGAATTGGCAGGTGAAAAACTAAAGGAAGTAGAAGACTTCTGTTACTTAGGAAGCAAATTAACCAGTGACGGACGAAACAAACATTATATAAAAAGTGGGTTAACACAGGCAAGGAATGCATTTCTACAGAAAAGGAATCTGTTGACATAGGATATAAATTTAGGTATTAGGAAGTCATTTTTGAAAGCCTTTGGTTGGACCGTGGCGCTATATGGAAGAGAAACTTGAACTGTTGGAGCAGCAGAAAAGTGGAGGATTGAAGTGTTTGAAATGTGGTGTTTCGGGAGAATGATGAAGAACAGATGGGTTGATAGGATTACAAACGAAGAGGTATTAAGACGAGTGGGAAAGGAGAGATGTTTCTGGCGACTGCTAACGAAGAGAAGAGATTGGTTGGTAGGACACATACTAAGACAGCCAAGAATAGCAAGCTTTGTTAAGGAAGGAAGGAAGGGTCGAGGACAAGAACTGTAGGGCTAGACCAAGATTAGAATATGTTAAATAGATTGCCTCGGATGTAGGGTGTGGTAGCTATGTAGAGATGAAACGATTAGCTCAGGACAGAGAATCATGGAGAGCTGCATCAAACCAGTCAAAAGACTGAAGACTCAAACAACAACAAGAATATAGTTTGATTAGGTCCATAAAATAATAATATATGAATAATAAAAATTTAACGTGTGGTCAAAATGGGACCATTACAACATTTTTCTTATCAATTTTTGTGTAAATTATCCAAAATAATGAATAAACTTTTTGACTGTCATCTTTCTAATTTATCTCAAAATTCCTGCTATGATTTCCTTTTGGACTCGACTATCATTTGTTGGCTTCTGTTCATTTCCACTACATACAGCTCTGTCTGCCAGATTCCTTGTTTGGAGCCATTCTTTGTTAGCTTTCTTTTTACTTTTACAGGCAGACTTCACTCTACCAGGATGTGCGCTTCTTCCTGTCTTTACACACTCTTGTCCCATGACATACCCTTGCTACTTCCAGTACTGCATCCGTATATCCTAACCACTCCGTTTCAATGTCCCTCAAGTATCTACCGTCTATTCTTAGTAATTTCTCATCAATCATTTCCATGTAGAGTATATCCATACCCTGGAAATTTTAACCCTAATCCGATTACAAACAGCCCTCACTTACTGCACTTTAGGTCTAACTATGCTTAATTCACAGAAAATTGAGGCCTGTTTCATAAAAAAACACCCCTACATACCGTTGAATTACTTATCAATTTACTAAATTCAAAGTCAGTAATGATTCTAGTCTATTATTGAACTGGTTCCTCTACCATCCCTTATGTACCTATGAATCTCCTTATGCTTCGAGATGGAATTCACAACAGATACCCCCCGCTAGCTAGGACAGAAGTCCAAAAACCTTTTCCATTGTTGTTCACCTCCCTATCCTCACCCTGCTTACCCATTACCTACTCGTACCCCTCGGTCCTGTTCCCTAACCTAGCATCGAAATTCCCCATCAGTACTGCACAATCCTTATTGTTAACACACACTACCACATCACTCAATACTCCATAAAATTGTTTACTTCGTCCTGATCCACCCCTTCAAATGGATCGTACACTAAAACAATCCTGACCCAGTTTTCGAATTCTAATTTAAATTTTCCATCGTGTCCATACTACTTGGTTCTATTTTATTTCGTTTTAATAAATAATTTTCATGTAACTATGTACACATAACACGTCACAGCTGTGTAATTCCAGCTAATAGTGCATCATTTATGTATTTATAAAATATCAGTACATTTAATGGATTTTACCACAATGTGAGTTTCTGATTGTCTGTTCCATTAATTTTGCTATGAATCTCGTCCAATATTAAATGGTTTAATCGTTTATTGGTTGGAATGAGAGGGCTCTGATGACTAAGTAATGTAATTGAATTATGCTACCTAAACCTACAGCCAGCACAAATAACTTAATATGCTGTTATTTCGATATGGCTCTAGTGTTTGATGAAAGGTTATGCAAAGTCGCTAGACGGTTAGGGAACGTGACATAACCTTTCGCAAAAAGCAGTCCACAGTGGCTTCGTTGAAACCTACAGTCAGACTGTCTTTGGAGAACAGATATAAGCGAACGGGTGCTCTGAATCCAAAGGTAAAGAACACAACATTCTTATTGGAGATGATGGTAAGGATAATTGTAATTTCAAGGGGCCTTACGTGTGAGGAAAATAAATAGGCAGTGTGGAGAACTACACTATGTGGCAAGAAGTCTCCAGACAAGCATTGCTGATTGTTCAAACAACGCCAGACAAGTAACTAAGAGCGTGTAGGATCTTCAATTTCTATTATTACAGCTTTTAATATTTGCAGAAAGCTTTGCATTAAGTTATAATACACTGGAGGCGGTTTTCTTTACCATTCTTCATAAAGCATGAAGAACAGTTGTTGGCGTCTTGTTGGGAGAATTGGTCTGGCAAGCAACCATTACTCTAGTTCGACCCAAAGATGTTCAATGGGGTTCTGGACGGGAATTTAAACAGGCCAATCCAGGAAATCCACCTGATTTTCTTCGAACCACGGTGAAATGGTCCTTACTTTGTAGACAGGAACATTATAGTGCTGTTACATACAGGGCCTGCCACCAAACTGTTCCCGCATTGTGGGAAGTATGCCCTTACCTAAAACAAGAATTGAACCCGGGACCATGGCGCCGGTCACGTGGGACCACCATCTTGGAAAAAACAACATGGCGACTGGCATGTAGGTCGCCCTCTTGCACGTGGAACCGCCATCTTGGAAAATACAACATGGAGACACGCACTGAGCGCGTCCATCTTGTAAAAAACAACATGGCGCCGGTAACGTGGACACCTAGCGACCGTAAATCCCCACTACTTGTGTAAAACTGAAGGAGTCCACATACTGGCCTGGGGAAATCTTAAATCTAGATAATAAACTGCTAATATGCCACCCAAAGTACTAGACACTGTTCACTACCGTCTGATAAAATAAACTGTTAATATGCCACTCAAAGTACTAGACACCGCTTGGCTTGCACAGTAGCCATTCACAAATAATCAGTACTAACTAAAAAATTAAACGCCCAGAATGTACACAATTCCAGAAAATTGGTCACAAAAAACTACAGTTTGGCACCTTTTGCACTGCAAAGTATGTCTGCGCCAGAAAGTGTTATTTGTCACTACTCTTAAACGTGGTTTTTAAGTTCCTTTTGTCTGTTATTCTGTTGGTTGGTTGGTTGGTTGGTTGGTTCCTTAGTTTAGGGACTGCGACAACGCGTTCATGTAGCCCCGTGTACTTTGTGTGTGTGTAGAATCTGTCTGATATCCGGTGTTAATTGTGATGACTGTATTAGTGTGTGTATCTGTTTTAATTCAAGTAAGGACTGCAGACATTCAATTTTTCCAAGTAGTTCCTACTTTTGCCTCCAAACGCCACCGTCAACGACCAACTTGTTCAGAACTTAGTTACCAGATGCCACCGCAGTTGGCTCTTGACGACGAACATAGGAAACTAAGAACGTTAGTCAAATGCTTAACCAATATATAATTTAGCTTCACACAGGTGTAATTAGTGGAAGGATCTTTAGCATGCCATAAATCTATGACATGGGACCGCCGGCTTTACTTCCCCTCCGAAGGAAGGCATACTGAGGGATTTTTTACGTTCATAAAAAATCCGACGACTTCGACCGGGTTTGAACCCGCGATCTTGGGCATAGAGGCTCGGCATGCTACCAACTACGCCACCGAAGCCGCTTGTCTGTTATTCTGAATGCAGGGAATGGGGAGGGTTGTCCAGAAAATCAAGTGGACAGTGTGACCAGCAGGGTTACAAACGGTATGTCAAATTCGTTGTAATTAGGAGAAACGGTGTACAAATGTGCTAAAGGGCCTAAATGCTGGGAATGGAGAGGTCTGCCCGAAATTTAAAAGTAGACAGTGTTACCCGCAGGGTTCCAAAGGGTATGTATACAAAATTTGGTTCAGATCGGTGAAACGGTGTGGATTTGTAAAAATAACAGACAGACAGACAAACAAAATTGAGCTTTTTATATATATATATATAGATAGTTTGAAGAGCGCCTGCGTTGTTCATTTTGCCATCGACCAGAACTAATGGTGTGATCCCATAAAATACACAACCTGCACAGAATTTCACTGTCAGCACAACACACTCAGGTAAATGCCGATTGCCATGTCAGTCCATGAGCATGAAGTGAAAGCGCATTAATCTGTCTGGTTTGCTTAGAAGGTTGATACCTCTATGCTCCTTTTTTGTGTTATTGTTGTTTTGTTTTAAGGGGAGAAACTACGAGGTCATCTGCCCCTTTTATGCTCCTTTATGTGTATACAATAGACCAGAATATTTCCGGAATATATGTACACTCTGCCTCAAGATATTTATTTTTTTGCACCCTACGCTGTAGTAATTTGAATAGTTTCATACTAACATGAGCCTTAACCTTAGCCACTTTCTGTAACTGATAACACACGTCAGTAGTTATTATCTTGCACGTGCAGAGTTTCCGAAAATACCAATATTAATCAAAACATTTTCCTCAAAATAATAATGGTGATCACACAATCCAAAATAATACTCGTAAATGGAATTAGTATAAGAAGAAAGGTATCCAACCACAAACTGCATATAGAATGTTTTAACTACTTCTGAGAGATTTACGCTTGCTGAATGCAGGAAGAATACTAAGAAAATGTCATCACTTTAGGTTTTCTTTCCAAAGTTGTGATTTTTCTCTTGGACACAGCTGCTTAATTCTTAATGGAAAAAACATTTTATTTGAACAGTTCTCTACTTGAAAATTCTTATTGAATGGAAACGAAGACTGAGGGAGAATATTTCAAGTGTAACATTTGAATACTGTAAGAATTGTATTGTACGGTTTCACAGACCAATAAAGTACATACTGAAAATTGATTAATCAATAGATGAGAAATTTATTTGTGATTTACAAGATAATAAAATGACGATTTGTTGACAGATCAGTGTTGATTCAATATATTCGTCCTTCTTTCGCAAGAAATCTTTACCAAATGGAGGAAAATGACAAGCTTATTAAGATTCAGCACACCAATACGTACTAAATTTAATGAAACAATTACAGTCAGTCTGAAAGACTAGACGTTATATCATTTCAAATCACGCATGCTACAAATTCTAAACATGATAGAAAGGCTCAGGAGGACTTTTTCAACAGGTTCCATTACCCATTAACTTAGGCTTCCCACACGCGCACCTCTTTAAGGGTCATCCTGTAATTGAGTCTGACATCTTTTACAACTCTTTAAGAGTCACCCATTATTTGAATCTGATATCTTGCAAACCTCTTTAAGGGGTAACCTGTATTTGAATTGAATCTAACATACTGTACACCTCGTTAAGTGTCACCCTGTAATTTGCTCTGACATCCTGCACACCTCTTTAGGAGGCACCCTGTATTCTTATCTGGCTTCTTGTATATCTCTTTAGAAGTTACCCTGTATTCTTGTGTGACATCTTGTACACCTCTTTGGGAGTCACCCTGTATTCTTGCCTGACATCTTGTGCACCTCTTTAGGAGACACCCTGTATTCTTCTCTGCCATCTTGTACACCTCTTTAAGAGTCACCTTGTATTCCTATCTGGCGTCTTGTATATCTCTTTAGGAGTCACCCTGCATTATTGTCTGGCACCTTGTACACCTCTTTAGGAGTCACCATGTATTCTTTTCGCTTCTCTCAAAGCCCCAGATCGCTCGACGCCCCCAGGACTCTTTCAACAGACTCCATTAACCATTAACTTCGGCTTCCCGCGTGGCTGCATGACGTCACGCACTCGTCGTCCTTTACCCATTAGCTTAGGCTTCCCGCGCGGCTGTATGACGTCACTTCCGTCTGACGTCACTTCCGTCTCCGTAACGCAACCGTCTCCGTCCCGGATAACTTTAGACTCAAGCATAACGACGAAGTCGACATGATCATTTGAAATGATAAAAAAAAAGCCCTTGCAGCTTTTCGAGAATATATTAATTATATGAAAATTTTGCATACCTGTGCATCCTTCTTTCCCTGATTGCTTCTATTCTGCTTTCAGTTTACGACCATTGTGTTACAGGTCACATTGCATCGAAAAGGATGTCCTTTGACCTATGAGTCAAAGATGAAACTACGAGCTTTGTCGAAAGAGAAAACCCTTTGATAATGTCAATTTCATGAAGTTGGCAAGTATGATGTATGACGAAGGAATAAAAGAGGTAGGGCAGTGCCAGTTAGAGAAGAAGTCACCTGTGAATGATAGTTGTTTGTATACTGTCGGTTACTTGATACAAATTGTTGCCCAGTGGATGTCAGTTCTAGTGGTGAGCTGTCAAATACAATTAATTGATGGCCCCGGGCACTGTGCATCCACTGCGGTCAATTGGACACATTAATGACCTCTACCATTCATCACTTTCGCTCCCAATGTTGAAGCTTAGTTTAAATTTTGTTGCTTCCTCTATATTTCAGTGACAGTCAATACTGGGAGTAAATCACCAATTACAGTTTTAATTTAAGCTCTCTGTAGGTGGCAGCAGCCACACAAAGAATTTGTCCTTTTTATTGGCTGACCATTTCGAATATATTAATAAATAAAAAACAAGATGTTCAGTAAAGAACATATAGCCTACTTTCTCCTAAATGCATGGGTATTGTTATAACTCTTTGTCCTTTTCAAGGAGTATAATTGTATGTTGGTTGTAGTAGCTTCTTGAAATACAACGTGCTATAGGGATATTAAACATGAATATGAGGTGCCCTTTGCTAGTGCTACCTCTGTAAAAAAAATTCATTCAATTCGGTTTCACCGTGTTTGAATTGATATGGGGAATGGATTTGCACACATACATGGCCGCTATTTGCAAACTATTGGGCTGATGACCTTGTAGTCAGTCATAAGATGCTTTCCACAAAAAGGCATGTTGTTGCATAATCTGGTAGATATCAAATTATTAGGATGGTCGTAATTTGATTTAAGCTTTTAACATTTGGGTGGCCGTCATTCCGTTTCCGTCAAGATGGCGGCGATATAAAATATGACACTGAGGTGCCCTTTGCTAGTGCTACCTCTGTACCAAATGTCGTTCCATTCGGTTTCACCGTGTTCGAATTAATAGGGGGAATCGATTTTCACACAAAGATGGCCGCCATCCGAAAACTATTAGGCTGATGACCTATTAATTTGGTCAAAGGATGCTCCCCCATAAAGGTATGTTGTTGCAAAATTTGGTAGTGATCGGATGATTAGGTTAGTCGTAATTTCATTTAAGCTTTGAACATTTGTGTGGCCGCCATTACGTTTCCGTCAAGATGGCGGCGATATAAAACATGACACTGAGGTGTCTTTTGCTAGTGCTACCTTTGTACCAAATTTCGTTCAATTCGCGTTCACCGTGTTCGAATTGATAGGGGGGACAGACATTCAGAGTACACACACTCACACACACACAGACTCACACACACACACACACACATACACACACAGACAGACACACTTTTTTCGCCCTGTGTTGATCTCATAAGTCTACTTTCATTTTTTGCAAAAATCGAAAGTAGGCTAATGACGAATTAACAAAACACAGATTTCAATACGACAAGCTGGGTATAACTTTTATAATATAAGGCTCCCTGTAAAAACGTACTAAAAGAAGTTTGCCAAGCTATTAATGAATGACGAGAAACACTTCATTCATGATTTCAATTCTCTTCTGTCAATTCCAGTAACATCAAAATGAAAAAAAAAATCTATGTGAAAAGTTTTTGAGCCAGACATGAGGTGTTAGTACACGGCAAAACGTACCATGAGGAACGTCTCCTTCACCAAAACGAAACTCCCAGCGTTTTGGCAGTTCATAGAGTTCATAGAGTCAGTCTTTCTGTTGAACGTTTCTCTTAATAAAGTTAAAATTATTATTTTTTGTTTCAATGTCTTACATTTATATCTTTATACTAGCTTTTGCCGGGTGACTTTTGACATTCGGTTACGAGGTTTTGTTTCTTAAAATGCAATATGAAATGAAGGTTTGTAAGACTCTTTTCATGTGTGAGTATTTGAAGGGGGAATATTTTGCAAATTTGTACGTTTATGCATTTGTCTGAGAGGGGTTTCGTGCAGTATATTATTATAGGAGGCATTGATAGAATGAACTACCGTCTTATTCAGGAATGCCGCAACATGCTCACCTCAGTACTCGCACTGGACTCCACGCTGCGATAATCAATAGTGACCCAGTATTCCATCCGATGGCTCGCGGACAGGAACTTGAAAGGGATGGTCACAGGTGACTGCTTCTAGTTGAAGATAGTACTGGCGTATCTAAAAATGCCAAACCCATATATTTTTAACCTCCTTTATTTTCATTCAAAAATTAGTTGAAACACTTTGAGTCCGCGTGTCTCGCATCAACTCTGAATCATATGAATTCGATAAAACTTGGTACAGAAGAAGCCTTCTTACCAAACACCTAACTCAAATATTTTGTGTGGCCGCCATCTTAACTAATACAATTTAAATACAAAACTTTGCATAATAAATACTTAATTAATTCGTTCATAAGACGTTTAGTTTCAAGATGGTGATCGTGCGCAAATTTCAAAACGTTACACTTAGTATTTCACGCTCCAATTGAACAATTCTTACAAAATTGCCACATAGGAGCTTCTGATAAATAGTATACGTTGCTCTAGTTTAACGTTCAAGATTGAATACAACCTGCAACCGCTTTCTTGAACTTATAGCCCAAAAACATTTAACTCGAAAACTCACCATCCATTGAACTTATAATGATGAGACTTAGTAAGAAGGTGACATGGGAGAAAGGTTCCTCTCTGCATAAGGTGCTAGCTCATCTCTTAGAAAATATATTCAAGATGGCAACCATACATATTGTGAAAATATTGAAATCAATTTCTCAGGTAGTAATTTAGCACTTACCACTAAATTCAGTAAAAGAGGAGTCTTATTTAGGATACCCACTAGCACAAGCAATAAATGTATCAAATTTAATATCAAGTTCAACGCTCATTTTGAATATTGTTATAAGACACCTGTTCGTACGGACTTACGTCATAGGTCGAACAGGGATTCTGCATGATTGTATACTAGGATTGTTATCATGCCCTTACCCATAGCTTCTGATCTGGATTACGGTACAGTTCCTGCACTACAAGGAAATGGGAGTGGGACGTGATTTCAGGATTAGGAAAATACTTCCCAATTAAAGCAATTGTAAGCTTAAACTCCCAGTTTATTTAGTAGGGAGTAAATGAATCTACCACCAATGATACAAGGATTGAATGGATTATAATTATTAATCCTGAAGGAAATAGAAAAACTGGTTCTCACCTGTTTCCTCAGTTTTGCTAAGAATGGTGCTCTCAAGTACTGCCTCAGCTCCGTGCCCTTTGGTCAACGAGAGTCCGACGATCCAACTTTCCCTATCTCTAGATCAGCAGGCAATCGACCTCTGTGATTGGTTTCCTCCGATGCAGTGACTGATTGACCTCTTATGATCTGAGCCCATAACTTTTTATAGTGAGAAAGTGCAGTTCGTGCTGACTAGGTTGAATTGGTGTTGAATGTCCGATACGGTTTCGTCTTGAACAGACATTGGCACATAAAAATATATATAAAGTATTAAAATTGGTAATTTCTCATCCAAATAATTTACAATGTCATGACTTAATAAGAAGGTAGTACGGTATACAATGTTTATTCTATATAAGCTGAACATCCTTATCTTGTTTACATAAAATATGACGGCCATGCGTGTTATTAAAACATTGAAACACGTTTCTCAGGCGATAACTTAGCAATAGCCACGACATTTTTCAAAATACTATTCTACATGAGATTCTGCAGGTATTAGTCATATTGCTATCAAGTTGACATTACACATCTTGGATATATATAATATCAAAATCAATAGCTCTTGTACTGTATAATACCAGGACTGAACAAGAAGTTGTGGTCGTGTTAGACATTCACCATAACAGGGATCAATGTAATTATTTAAATTTATTCGAGGGATGGGCTGGCGTATTGTCAAAATATTATCATCTGTGACTTACAAGGAACCATCGGAAATCTCCCATCCTCACTGAAACAGTGGATACAGGGTGTTTAATGTATCCCATATTTTAGGAAATGGAAGTCTACATCAAGGATAATATGTCTAATAAACACGGGTCCTACAGAGTCTACTCTATGAGATCTGAACACTTGTTTGTTGGAGGTGAAAAACACTAGATCACCATACTTGACACCCCTGGCATGGAAGACTAATACGTCACAAGGAATAATAGAAACAAAATTATGGTTGTGAATATCAACAAGCACGTTGTATTGGCGCTCCGTCAAACCAGGTCAGTATTGTGGTTCCAGTTGAGTAGTTTATGTTAGCATACGTTACTCTCAACTCAGAGTACGTACCGTGGTGTCTTACTTACTCTGAAAGGCAGAGGGATACATTGCAATGTATGGGTATTGCACTGCACACCCGTGGCGTAACTACGAGGAGTGATCAGAGGTATGAATACCCCCCGAGTCAAATAATAACAAGTAGTTCCGTGAAGAACTATACAGCCTATTTTCATATACCCTAATTATGTTCATTGCCTCTATCAACATACAAAATTTCCGATTGTTTGCTGTAATAGATTCGAAGATATTGAGAACCATCTAAATATTTCGAATGGTCACCAAGTGATTTTTTTTATATATGTGAAGGCCATAGGGTTATGTACGATTTTGTGACGATTATTGCGTAGGTTCATTATTGAAACTTTCACTTCGATTGCATGATTAGGACTCAAGAAATAAAAACTTAATTTTAAAATTTGTACTGCCGCCATATTTAGGTTAAGTAAACAATTGAACTAAATTAGATGTCATGTTTCACTTCGCGAGAAAAGTCTGTTTAAATGTTTCAATTTCGCTTGGCGCTATGTTCGTTTCGTACTTAACAGATTTTTGAAGGTTACATACGTAAACTTATATACGTTAAGTGCCTTTTATCACCATCCAAATTATAGGGTGATATCAGTGATTGTTTCAGAGATAAAGAATGCCGATGAAATATTTTGCACAGCTGCCATGTTGGATTGGTAATACGTAATAAAATTTGAAGATCGCGGTCGGGGTTGGTCAAAATAGTACTATGATCTTACCGAGTTTCATTTAAATCGCTCCAGACGTTTATTTTTTATTAGGAACACACACATGCACAGCCCCCCCCCCACACACACAAACATACACGGAAGAAAGGTGATTTTTTCTTAAATGAAAATAGTCTAAAAATGTGAAATCAGTTAAAGTTTTAACATTCAATAAAATCAATTATCGGATTGATCATAAACGATTGGATTACGTATGTATATTAATACCGGTGCTTACTCAGTGAACTAAATGGTCAACAGCTCGGTCAGTTGGCTAGGGGGCTGGCAGTGAGACGGACGCAAAATATACACCAATCTGTTATTAATAAGTGTGAGTGTCATTTTGTGAAGTGAATAATATTGTGTTAAGTCGTATTGCTATCTTTAGTAAAGGGGCCAGATTATTTCACGAAGAATCCACTAAAATTGTACTTTATGATTTAACTAGCAACCCACACCAGCTTCGCCCGGGAATAGTTATGAATGCATTAAATGATAAGCGCTTTTCTTTCGATGTCAATGAACTAAGACCTATATCCGTTTTACGTCTTGGCATGATGGGTTAAAATCACTGACTGGACTGTTATCATGGAGATGCATGGGCAACGAATTCTTGTCAGACGTAATTTAAGAATGGCGAGGTGCAAGAAACACGAATCCACCTTCCGTCCAATTTAAAAAGACTGCGTATATTTCGGAACGAAAAGTTCACAGGCGAAATGAAGAAAGGCCGAGTAAGCACCTCCAGGGGAGTGGCGAGATGCATGAAACACAAATCCCCCTTCCGTCCAATCTTAACTTGGCTGTGAATTTCGCGGAACGGAATGTACAGAGGCGAAATGAAGAAAAGCCGAGTTTCACTTCCAGGGAAACTCCAAACACAACCACCCTTCACTGAAATTTATCCACTGAACACTATAGGCCTTAACTCAACACGACTCGACGGTTTGCTGCTGGCTGTATCTGGGGTAATAGGTTCGCCCGCTAGTTAGTCTGTAACAGAGGTGTTAGACTCGCCCTTAACTAGCTCGTTAACTGTCGCCTCAGTATTTGAATGGACATGGTTGGAAGAAATGAAAACGTAAAAACACTTATAGTGGGCGATGTATTGAAGATAGATATATGCTCTCGCGGACTTTTTTGTAGAACATTTCAAGCTGAACAATTCTTACTCTCATAGTATTTAGATATTTTTAACGGTTTACCCAGCGTTAGCTAACAAAGCGCTCGGACGCCAGGTGTTTTTCGACTTTTTCACTGAAATCGTTACTGCTCGGCTTCCGTTGATCGTAAATAAATTATTTTCTACATAAATCATCCTCTAGATATCTTTTACAGAATGGTGAAAACCGCATCAAAATCCATCCAGAGGTTCTTTAGTTTACCCGTAACATCCAAGAATCGGGGACTTTGTTTTATACTAAGTAGAGAGTATATTAAATTAAACGCCAATCAGTATAATTTAATGTAATATAATCCCCCTTCCGTCCAATCTTAATTGACTGTGAATTTTGCGAAACGGAAAGTTCACATGCGAAATGAGAGTTGCACTTCCAGGGAATGGCGAGGTGAATGAAACTCAAATCCCCCTTCCGTCCGATCATAACTTGACTGTGTTTCACAGGCGAAAAGATGAAAACCCGAGTTGCACTTCCAGGGAAACTCCAAACACTACCAACCTTCCCAGAAGTCTTAACACAACACGACTCGACGGTTGGCTGCTGGCTGTATCAGGGGCAATAGGTTCGCCCGCTAGCTAGACTGTAACAGGGATGATAGACTCGCCCATAGCTAGCTCGTAAAGTGTCGCCTCAGTAGTTGAATGGACATGCTTGGAAGAAATTAAAACGTAAAAACACTTATAGTGGGCGATGTATTGAAGATAGAGATATGCTCTCGCGGACATTTTTGTAGAACTTTTCATGCTGAACAATTCTCACACTCATATTACGAGTATTTAGATATTTTTAACGGTTTGCCCAGCGTTAGCTTACAAAGCGCTCGGACGCCAGGTTTTTTTCGAGTTTTTTACTGAAATCGATATTGTTCGGCTTCCTTTGATCGTAAATAAATTATTTTCTACATACATAATCCTCGAGATATCCTTTACAGAATGGCGAAAACCGCATCAAAATCCATCCAGTGGTTCTCGAGTTTACCCGTAACATCCAAGAATCGGGGACTTCGTTTCATACTAAGTAGAGATACCAACTTGTATTGTGAAAAATTCACTTTATATAATAGTAATCTACTAATTGATGTTGAAAGACAGAAACTTTAAAGCCTTGAAATCAAAGTTTTATAGGAGAGTGAAATATACTGTATATTTTAACCTCAAAAACCTACTGTGTAACTTCTTATTAGACAATGTCTCAATTTGCTCAAGCCATGGCCCCAATCATATATTGACTCCGGTCGTCCCCGTCCAGAAGTAAAGCCCAGTTACGTCATTGCTGAACACCTCCTATCAACAAATATTCAATGTCAGAAAGTAGACGCTGTAGGACCCATGAGCATTTCTACTTGAAACCTACTACACCGCTGATTTTTAGCCTATTTTCAATTTTGAAAAAAATAGGCTTATGAGATCACCTTTTGTCCGTGAATGTGTGCGTGTGTGTGAGAGAGAGGTGTGTGTGTCCCCCCCCCCCCTAATAAAATCTAAACGGCTGGAGAGACTTCAATGAAACTCGGTAAGTTCATAGCACTATTCCAGGTGACCCCGACCGTGCCCTTCAAATGTTGTTACGTCTCACCATTCCAACATGGCGGCAGTGCGAAATATTTCACCAGCATTCAATATCTCTGAAACTATTTCCGATATCACCCTGGAATTTTTTACGGTGATAAAGGGAACTACTAGAAGTTCACCTATGTGACTTTTGAAAACCTGTTAACTACAAAACGAACATGGCGGCCAGGCGAATTTCAAAATTTTAAATAGGGTTCCAAACGCAATGAAATCTGGTAGAGGAAATGTTTATACACATTGTAATGCACTGGTATCCAATTTAGTTCAATTGTTTACATAACCACAAGATGGTGACTGTGCGAATTTTAAAATTAAGTTTGTATTTCTTCTGTCGCAATCATGCGATTGAAGTGAAAGTTTGAATAATGAACCTACGCAATAATTTTCATTTCTTGTACATGACTCTATGACCTATACATTTAACAATCCAACATGGCGACCATCTGAAATTCTTAGACAGCTCTGAATATCTACGAATCTGTTATAGGAATCAAACTGATTTTTTTTAAAGTTCATAGGGGCTATGAACTTAAGTTCACCTATAGGACTTTAAAAAACCTGGTGTTCACAAATCTAACATGGCGGTGGTTCGAAGTATAAATACGCACATGGAGGTTTCTCGCAATTTAACCATCCGAGTGCAGTGAAACTTGGTACAATAAATCCTTATACGAATGTTAATCCACTGGCATCTAATTTATTTTTGGGCCGATAACCTAGATGTTAGGCCCCTTAAAACAACAATTATCATCATCATATCTAATTTATTTCAATTGTTTCCATAACCACAAGATGGCAGCTGTGCGAATTTTTAAAATCTCCTTGTTACTTCTTGTGTCCTAATCATACGATTGAAGTTTGAATGCTACACGTACACAATAATCTTCATGTAGCAGTACATAACTCTAGGACCTACATATATAAAATCCAGCATGGCGACCTTCCGAACTATTTAGTTGGTTCTCAATATCTACGAATCTATTACAGCAATCAAACTGAAATTTTGTATGATGATAGTGGCAGTTAACATAAGTAGAATATATGAAAATAGGCTGTATAGTTCTTCACGGAACTACTTGTTTTTCTCGCGCCTATCCTTGGTCGCGAGTGCATTCTAGCGGCCACAAGATGAAACTTTTGTATTACACTTTTGGTATGGGTTCCAACAGGCCGGTATACAGCGCAGCTCGCATCTAGTCGGCCGTGGTTGGCAACGCATAGTTCATCTGATTGCTGGTAGGTTTCTCTCTTTGTTTTAATTACATATATACTTTCCATTGCATAATCCACAATATAACGCTTAATTTTATAACGTCTGAGCAATTACAAAACAATATATATAAGAAAATTCAAGCAAAAAGAAACAAATGTGATAGGTTTTGAACCCCGGCCAGACGGGTTAAAGACTTACGCTTTACCACAGAGCCATATGTGTCCACCGAAATTCATCGTTATCAATTTACTTACATACAACGTCTTAGCAAATAATGATTTGGACTAAACGATTTCTTCAGTGGAGTATATTTTTCTTATAAAGCATTTAATACGAAGTTTCTATTATTTCTATCAGTGACCATGTGTGAGTGCCATTTTGTGAAGTGAATAATATTGTGTTAAGTCGTATTTCTATCTTAGATTAATCAAAGGGCCCGATTATTTCACGAAGAATCCACTAAAATTGGATTTTATGATTTAATACCAAGTTGTATTGTATTATATTGTATGGAATACTCAAACTACTGAAATATACTGTAGGTTAGGCACAAGATATCAGCTGCCATCTTGTACTGAAACCATGTAATATTATAATATTATATTATATAATATTATAATATGAACTTAAAATATTTAACGGGCCACGTCCCTTAGGACAGTTTAAACCGTTCTCGGTTCGATAATCGGAACTGGTGGATTGTAAGTTATAGATTATAATTCTTGCATAATTCACACTGCCGCCATCTTGAAATGGTACATGTGATGACCTTGCAGTTCGGGCGCAAGACACGACCTATACAAAGGTATGTTGTTACCAAATTTGGTTGAGATCGGATGATTAGTTTAGTCATAATTTTATTTTTCGTTTTGAGCGTTTGGGTGGCCGCCATTCATGTTTGGTAAGGATGGATGTGATATAAAACATGACCCTGAGGTGCCCTTTGCTACCTCTGTACTATATTTCGTTCAATTTAGTTTCGTCGTGTTTGAATTGATGGGGGTGGACAGATATACACACAGACAGACACACAATTTTGGTCCTGTGTATCTCATAAGTCTACTTTCATTTTTTGCAAAAATTTAAAGTAGGCTAAAAATATGTCTATTACAGTTACACACCATTATGGGGTTTGAAGCCATTTTTCAGTGTTGCCTTCGTAAACAAACGTTTGGTGCTTTTCAGTCGGTCAACACGATTGTACCCAAACCCAACTTATTTCGGTACATTCGTGTAGATCAACTGAAAAGCATCAAACCTTTTTTTTTTGTTACTCACCATCCGTGCTGTGTAGGTAGACCGTCCATAATCCTTCATACATTAAACAAGGTACGTTTGTTCGGAGACTGTGCATGAAGTCGAAGTTGTATGACTTGAACAGAATTGAAAACTTTGAACTCTTATTTCACGTCTTATTTCTCGAGATGGATCCTAGGGATATAAAGGGCTCAGAAGTTTCATATCTCGGGCGAGTAATCAAACATGTCAACTCACACAAACAAAATAGCATTTCGTACATCGCCGAGGGCAGAATGTTTACATCAGGCAGGAAAGAGAATATTTTTCACCTTCATTATTAATTTATGACAGTTATTCCCGCGTGTCAAGAGCGTGTTGTAGTTTCACCGTACAGTTACAAGGAAACATCGCAATCGTGAGCTTCCTCGATGAGTCCACCTCATGGTCCCAAGAATGTCAATTAGATTACCGGCTGAAGTTGGAAATGGTACAAAGGAAGGTCGCGCTACATTTGTGCTTACTTAGTGACTTTGATCCCAGAAGCAGTGCGACTCGAATGTTAAAGAAACTGGGGTGGGAATCACTTGAGGCTAGCGGGATAAAATCTAGACTCTGCGTTATGTACAATACGTATAACAAGTATTTCCGTGAAGAACTATACAGCCTATTTTCATATATCCTACTCATATTAATTGCCTCTATCAACATACAAAATTTCAGTTTGATTGCTGTGATAGATTCGTAGATATTGAGAACCGTCTAAATATTTCAGATGGTCGCCAGGTAGGATTTTTATTTATGTAATATTACATGAAGATTATTTGTACGTGTAGTATTCAGACTTCAATCGCATCATTAGGACACAAGAAGTAATATAAACGAGATTTTACAATTTCGCACAGCTGCCATCTTGTGGTTATGAAAACAATTGAAATAAATTAGATTCCAGTGGATTAACATTTGTCTAAGCATTTAACGTGCAAAGTTTCACTGCACTCGGATGGTTAAATCGCGAGAAACGTCCATTTAAATATTTATACTTCGCGTCAACACCATGTTGGATTTGTGCTCACCAGGATACTGAAAGTCATATACTTGAACTTATGTTCATAGCCTCTATGAATATAACAAATTTTTGTTTGATTGCTGTAAAAGATTCGTAGATATTGAGAACCGTCAAAATATTTCGGATGCTCGCTATTTTGGTTTGTTATATGTATAGGCCATAGAGTTATGTATCATTAAAGGAAAATTATTGCGTAGCTGCATTATTCAAACTTTCACTTCGATCGCATGATTACGACACCAGAAATAAAAACTTAATTTTAAAATTTCGCACAGCCGCCATCTTGACATTATTTAAACATTTGAACTAAATTAGATGCCAGTGCATTACAATTGTTAGGTAGTCAGCCCGAAGGCTGGTTGGATCCTCAAAAGCACCGCCGTTACGTTATGTGAGTAGATACCCACAAAAACCCAAGGCAGCGCAATATTGAGGTGTTCTAGGCAAGAAGAGGAGTGAGGTAGTTTGCCATTGCTTTCCTCACTGCATTACAATATACAGTATATAATAATTTACTGTACTACATTTGCTGGCTCAGATGGTTAAATCACGTGAAAAGTCTATTAAAATATTTCAAATTCGCTTGGCCACCATGTTCGTTTTGTACTTGACAGGTTTTTCAATGTTACATAGATAAACCCGTAGCATTTCCCTTTATCACTGCACAAAATTTCAGGGTGATATCATAAATAGTTTCGGAGATATTGAATGCCAGTGAAATATTTCGCACAGCCGCCATTTTGAGGTTATGTAAACAATTGAACTAAATTGGACGCAAGTGCATTACAATGTGCAAAAACATTTGCTGTACCATGTTTCATTACGTTTGGATGGTTAAATCGCGAGAAAATTATATTTAAAGTCTCAAATTCACTTGGCCGCCATGATGGTTTTGTAGTTACCAGGTTTTTGAAAGCCTCATAGGTGACCTTCCAGTAGTTTCCTTTAACACTGTGCAAGATTTCAGGGTGATATCGGTAATAGTTTCGGAGATACTGAATGCTGGTGAAATATTTCGCACAGCCGCCATGATGGATTGGTGAGACACAATAAAATTTGAAAGGCACGGTCGGGGTCAGCCGGAATGGTGCTATAATCTTAACGAGTTTCATTGAAATCGCTCCAGCCGTTTAGAATATATTAGGGGGGGGGGGCACACACATACCATCACACACACACGCACACACAGACAGACACACGGACAAAATGAGATCTCATAAGCCTTTTTTTTTCATAAAATGAAAATAGGCTAAAAACGAGATTTTAAAATTTTGCACAGCTGCCATCTTGTGGTTATGAAAACAATTGAAATAAATTAGATGCCAGTGGATTAACATTATTGTATAAGGATTTAACGTGGAATGTTTCACTGCACTCGGATGATTAAATCACGGGAAACGTCTATTTAAATATTTATACTTTGCGTCGCCGCCATGTTGGATTTGTGCTCACCAGGTTACTGAAAGTCCTATAGATGAACTTATGTTCATAGCCTCTAAGAACATAAAAAGTATCAGTATGATTGCTGTAAAAATTCGTAGATATTGAGAACCGTCAACATATTTAGGATGCTCGCCACTTTGGATTGTTATATGTATAGGTCATAGAGTTATGTACCATTAAAGGAAAATTATTGCGTAGCTTCATTATTCAAACTTTCACTTCGTTCGCATGATTACGACACAAGAACGTAAAACTTAATTTTAAAATTTTGCACAGCCGCCATCTTGAGGTTATGTAAACAATTGAACTAAATTAGATGCCAGTGCATTACAATATGTATAATCATTTACTGTACCACATTTCACTGCGCTCAGATGGTTAAATCATGAGAAAAGTCTATTAAAATGTTTCAACTTCGATTGGCCACCATGTTCGTTTTGTTCTGTTTTGGATGTTACATAGATAAACTTGTAGCAGAACCCTTTATCACCGTAAAAAAATTCAGGGTGATATCAGTAATAGTTTGGGAGATATAAAATGCCAGTGAAATATTTCACACAGCCGCCATTTTGAGGTTATGTAAACAATTGAACTAAATTGGATGCCAGTGCATTACAATGTGTATAGACATTTGCTCTACCAAGTTTCATTACGTTTGAATGGTTAAATCGCGAGAAATGTCTATTTAAAAGTCTCAACTTCTCTTGGCCGCCATGTTGGTTTTGTAGTTACCAGGTTTTTGAAAGTCTCTTAGGTGAACTTCTAGTAGTGCCCTTTATCACCGTACAAATTTCAGGATGATATCGGTAATAGTTTCGGAGATACTGAATGCTGGTGAAATATATCGCACAGCCGCCATGTTGAATTTGTGAGACACAGTAAAATTAGAAGGAAACGGTCGGGGTCGGCCAGAATGGTGCTATGATCTTACCGAGTTTCATTGAAATCGCTCCAGCCGTCCAAATGTTATTAGGGGGGGACACACACACGAATCACACACAGACAGACACACGGACAAATAAAATGAAAATAGGCTAAAAATCAACCAGCATGGGGTGAGTTTAGCAAACGTATGTGAAAGCCTTCTTACATGAGTCCCCCAGGTTTGGCGACCACGGGACCCCAGCTGAGTCCGCCATTTCTTCCCCTTACTTGAGCCGGGCACCTCACTGTTACCTTTTCTTTCCGCCTCCCTTTGCCAACTCCTGTTCTCTTCTGACCCTGACGGTATTAGGGTATCCGAGGCCCAGGAAGCCGCCTTAATTGGCCATTTTTCTCATCTTTCCTGATACTCTCATTCTTCGAGGGGTCAGCCTTCTTTTTCTTTTCATGACATCCCCTGCCTTTTGCACAAGGTCCTCAAGGAAGCAGGCTGTGTGTATCACCACCACGTCTCGTGCTACACCCTCAAGGGCTCACGGCTGGCGAGTTCAGGATTTGGCGACCATGAGGGATTCCAGAGCTGGGTCAAGTTTTCCCCCTTCTTCCATTGCCTTTGGGGTGGACCCTCTCCTCTCTCCCTTTTCATCTCTGTCTTTCTTGGCTCTTCTTCCTTCCAAGTCCCTCAATTCTCATTTTTCGAGGGTTGAGGGCATTTCCATTTCTTCCTGTCATTTATTTACATTATTCTCCTTTTTGTTTCCCATTTCCTCTTCTAGTTTGTAAGTCAGGAGCTAGTTTTAGTTGTAAGTTTCATTTGGTCATCTTTCATTTTCACTATCACCCAGACCATTAGGGGCCGATAAACTAGATGTTAGGCCCCTTTAAACAACAATTATCATCATCATCATCATCATCATCTTACATGAGTAGGAGTGATCTTCCTACGAAAGTGAAGGGCCGAAAACAGCGTACAAAATAATTATGGTACCGTAAATATTATTTCGTAAATTGTGCCTTTGCTAATTAGAACTCTCCACCTGCCGCAGTCTTAGAGCCTTTCCGTAAACATATAGGCGAGTTTTAAAAAAAAGACTGACGATTTGTGCAAATACTCCAGTTTAAGTATTATTGAATTGTTAGGAATACTTTTAGCCTACTTTTCATATTTTGAAAAAATGAGGAAAAAGTAGACTTATAAGATCGACCCGGGCCAATGTGTGTCTGTCTGTCTGTCTGTCTGTCCTGCTTGTCTGTCTGGCTGTGTGTGTGTGTGTGTGTGTGTGAGTGTGTCCTATCAACTCCTAAACGGCTGCAGCAATCGAAACCAAATTTGGTTTGAGTAAAGATATATACCTGAAAACCTTAAGCCCGTATCTGAAAATGATCTCAGTGCTACCAACTGCTGAAAAACCACAATTTAAATTTTAGCTCTATGTTGGATATCTTGGAGGGTATGCATGGGAGCTATTCCAAAATTGCCACACTTATAGATACTAATATTTCAGTTTAATTTTCAGGAGGCCATACATGGCAGTGTTACCAAAATGATTCTAAGCCTGCTGATAGGTCCTATTTTAAATGCATATAACTTCTACACTATCCATTGGATTTCGACTAAATTTCGTATGTACTATTTGTACATAAACATATATGACTGAACGTATTCTTAAGAGCCACCAGGGCTGTCAACTGTTAATAAATGCTCTCTCTATTTCCTTAACCAAATACCAATACGTGATTCTAAGCCTACCGATAAGTCCAATTTTAAAATGCATGTAACTTATATACTAACAAATGGATTTCTTCCAAAATTGGCACAACAAGAGATCATAATATTTCAGATTATTTCTAACCAACACTTGCATGAAATTGTTGCCAACGTGATTTTACGCTCGCTGATAGATCCAATGTCTAACTGCATGTAACGTCCATGCTATCCATTGGACTTCAACCAAATTTTGTATTCTGTACCTTAAGAGATGGAACTAAGATTATATTCAGTCACCAGGGCTGCCAACTGTAGTGCTGTATTGGCCTACATTATACCAAGTATATTTCGAACTAATTAGAAATGTTTATTTTTCCAACTTAATTTTGTCATTATTCTAGATAGGTCCATATAGATTAATCATTGGCATGAATCTTAAAGTTTAAAAAAGTAGGCTCTTTAGTTCGTCACGGAACTTCTTGTTTTACTTGTTATGTACCTAGGTATGCCCAATTTGACTCCGGGGGACACCCCCACAGTTAAAAATAAATGAATGAATTAATGATTGAAGGAATCGGACTTTTCAAGGGTGGAAAAGTTCACAGTACTGTGTGTCGTACAAGACCCATCCATACATTAAGTTTTCCATTCTTTAAATAAAAGAAAAAATAGTTACATAATAGTACATTATGCAACGAGCCTATAGTGACAATAATTAAGACACGAGTATTTCCATACGAGTGTCTTAATTACCATTATAGGCGAGTTGCATACGACTGTTTATGTTCGACGATAATTATAACTTTATTATATGTTTTAACATAAATATTCATAAATATCTGTGGGATTCAGTTAATTCAGCCAGTGAACAGGGTGCGCTGGCTTTGCTGACTGAACAGAGAGCATGCGTGGTCAAGGCACTCCGAAAGCAGAGACCATTCACTTTGCTTGCCAACAAAGAAATATGTTGGATTTTGAGCGCATGCGCGAAGGTATCCTTACCTAATTGGTCACACAACTGTTTCTTGAGCTCTGATTGGTGGGAGAAACTGTTTCATAATGAAAAATAGTGTTATAATGAGCCTCATTATGATACAGTTTTCTGACACATAATGTTTACATTTCGACATCGTCGAACATAAAATTCTTTACAGCAACATTGGAGCTATTAGCCTATTTTCTATCTTTGCTATTTTTTTTTTGCTGTCAATTCAAACAGGGTGAAACTAAATTGAACGAAAATTTTTGTACTGAGCCCTGAATTTTCTGTGTGAAAATTTGATTCAAATATTTCAAATCTATGCATTGGAGCATGAGATTTATTGACGCTGACGCTGGAAATGGCACAAAGTTTCAAGAATAGGTTGTCATGTGACTCCCCTGTATAAGGAAATCTGGATAGACGGGTTCAGCCTAGATCAGAGATGTCGGCTCTGGTTGACAATGAAATGTAAGAAAAAAAATGTTAAAGAATCCCGAGGTTAAACGAAGGCAGTAATTACAATAAAATAATTGTTACAGAATTACCAGAATAAGTTTAAATGCACTAAGAAGACAGGACAATTTAAGACGATAATTATTATTTTTGAAGTTCAAGTAAGGGTTCAGCTGCAAATTCAAAAAGAATCTGACAAATGTTTACCTTATTTATTCATCTTCTTCTACGCGATCAGGCCCAGTGGACCGCGCGCTGATACAAGTTTCCTTCTCCATCGTCTCCTATCCATAGCTGCCATCCCCCAACTGTCCACATGTATCGCTGCCTGTTGCAGATCTTCATGGAGTCCATCACTCCACCGCTTCCTTGGTCTCCCTGGTGATCTCCTTTCTGTGGGGATGAAATCCAGTAGCTTCGTGGCCATCGGTGGTCTTCCATCCGTGCTATATGTCCAGCCCACTGCAGTCTTCTGGTTTTGATGGTTCCAACTATGTTGGCATCATGCTACAGGTCTTCTACTTCATGATTGTGTCTAATCCTCCATTCACCCGTGCGTACATCCCTCACCGGTCCGAAGATCTTCCGAAGAACATTTCTCTCAAATACAAGTAGTTTATGAAAGTCCTGTTTTCGGATACTCCATGCCTCACATCCATATAGTACAATGGGTTGGATCAGAGTTTTATACAGACGAATTTTGAACTGTCTGGAGAGACATCTGGACCGAAGAAGCTGTGTTGAGCTGTAGAGAGTTCAGTTCCCTGCTTGGATCCTGGCGTTGATCTCTGCCTCACATGATGAGTTCACCGTGAAAAGCGATCCTAGGTACTAAAATTCATGGACCCTCTTGTAGGACTTATTTATACAGATAGCAACTCTTTTCGTAAATATAAAGCAGATGAGATATTACTGTAGAGTACTGTATATCTCCGTAAGAGGAGGAGGTACGTCAACAAATAAATTGAATACCACTGCTTTATACAACTAACACCCTCTCGATCACAAAAGGAGGATGTGTAAGCTCAAAACCGGCTGTGTTTCAATTAGCGTGATTACTAATTAGCTGATGTACCGCTACACGGACGAACTCTCTCCATAAGCTACTTCATTGAAAATATCAACTCGGCATGGAACTCCATGAATATGGAAATGTCGTGCGGGTGTTTTAATTTCTCACTGACCCTGTAATTTGTTTCTCACTTTTGAGATTAACTTGTTAAAATCATCAGATTATCACTTTCGTGAAGGCTTCTTCTCTAGGCCGACCCCCACAATGATTATTACACGTAATTAATTACTTCATTTAGTCAATAATTCGTCATTCATTGTAATTTTAAAACAGCTGTTGGGTCATTCAGCATACAGTCTCTGACAGCAGTGCTAACAAGGTTTGAATAACGTGAACAAACTGCAAGATGCAATCCCTGATTTAAAAAAAAAACTATTACGTTCCTCCACTACACTGAGTAACAACGAATCACGGATATTATTGCGAGTATTAATATTATTATTATTATGATTATTTTATAATCGTTTCACCGACAGCAGTGGCTACGCTGGCAGTGTTAGGTCACGGGACCAAGCTCTCTGCTGACTCGGTAGACGCGTGGGTTTGAGCCCGACCGTCGGGCATCCTTGAAATGGTTTTCCGTGGTTTCCTATTTTCAACACCAGGCAAATGCTGGGACGGTACCCTCTGACAGGCCACGGCCGCTTCCATCCACATCCTTGCCCAGTTTCATTCATCTTCAACCATTCCATCTATCATCCCGACGCGCAGGTCGCCCATGGGCGTCGACTAGAAAGACCTGCACTCGGCCTCTCAGTAGGTCATACGACAACAACAAAAAACGTTTCGGTTTTCTATGGACCACGTTATTTCAACTGCATTTTCCCTCGTTCTTTCACATTGGCCCAGTGTTCGCGCATTCTTCTTCGGTGAGGTTCTTTTCGTTCTTCGGTCCACTTCTTGCCGTTTTCAATATGGGGTTTGGCTTAAAACTCTATATTTCCCCAAGTTTCTTCTTCAAAGAGTCACGTTCCAAGATGTCCTCATGTGATATCCGCAGTTCTTGTAGGTCTTTTCCAACTCTGCAAACCAGATACCTTTGGTTTTCTTTCCCAAAAAGTATGCACAGATTCCATTGGACAATCTTCCGGAGCTCATACGTGTTAAATGGCCATTTTTATTATTAGTAACATTATAACTATCGTTGTTAATTGAGTCTTTTTGAACTTGTCAGTAGATTTATTGGCACGTTAAAGATCCCCTTCGGGGCAAAATTCTGGCACCCCGGCGTCACAAAAAGCCAAGGTAGTTAAAAAGAAGTCCTCTCGGCATGCCGGAAGGCGGAGGTAGATTTCACCGGACAAACTTGAGGATAGGCGAAAATAGGCAGAATATGCAGGTTTTCGTAGAAGGATCAGACCTCATTTATTGCGAGAAGGTACTTTGTAATTGGAGCTTGATTAACTTTGTTTTTCGTCATTTTATGCTTATTTTAAACATTTTATTGTCTTATGGGAACGGTAATCTTCTTGTCATTTGGGGTCCATTTTTATACTTGTGGTCACACTGTACTTATGCAAGGTTTCGACCCTGATGTGTAAATATGTAACGGTCTGTTACTTCTTCACGCAAAATTATATCTCCCGCAGAGATTTTGGTTGGTTCCTCAGTTTAGGGGCTGCGACAACGCGGTCATGTAACCCCGTGTACTTAGGGATGGCTGTATTAGTCTGTAACACAGGTAAGGACTGAAGACGGTCAATTTCAAGCAGTAGTTCCTAATGTTGCTACCAGGTACTACCGTCAACGACACCTAGCTGTGAACTTGGCTACTAGATGCCACCGCAACCAGCAAATCGCAACGAACGTTGGAACTTCCCCTCCAAAGGAAAGCATACGGAGGGATTTTTAGCGCTCTTAGAAAATCCGACGACTTCGGCCGGTTTTTAACTCGCGACCTTGGGCTTAGACATTCAGCATGCTACCAGTTACGTCACCGAAGCCGCTTCACACTTAGTCAGAAGGAAATCTGAATCTGATCTCGTGCAAGTGCGTTATCTTGGCAACGTCTAAAGGCTCATCCCTCATCAATTTAGTAGTGTTGCTATGGCAACCGCTGATAGCTCTTGGCATTTCCTTATAATTCCGAAATATTTTTCTCATCCCTTGGCATAATGGTGGGTCATATCAAAAATTCTTTCAGACAAAAGTTTTAGGTAATTATTAGGGGAATATTGTCCATTTTGTACGGTTTTGATATTGTGCCTATTAAGAGAGATATGATTCATGTTTCCCGAAAACCCCACTTTTTCCCACCCCTTTGGTCAATGGTTGGTGCTATAAAAAAAACTTTTCAAACATAAATTTTTGGGCTTTATCCGACACATAGTATGAACGTTGAACGGATTCCATATTTCACATATTAAGAGAGTTATAGCAATACTTCACTTTTTCGAAAAAATCCCCCCATTTTCACCCCCCTCGACCGATTTAGCCCAGTAACGAACTCGACCGAGATTTTTTAGGTATACATATTCGGCAAAAAATTCAAAGTGATTGGTACAAAATTACGGCAGTTATCGTGTCCACAAGAAACTGATATATATATATACTGTACAATACCCAAGGGGTATGCACCCCTCAGAGATCATCCCCCCCATCATCTGTCTAAATCTCATAAAAGGCAACCCTTTAAAAGCCTACCCAATATCCATCAATACTATAAGGGCAGCTGGCTACTCCATAAAGCAGCTCAACCCTTGCGTAATTATGACACACAGCGACATACTACAAACTGGTTCAACTATGCCACAACGCGCTGACAGAACAGAGGCTAAAGGTATAAAAGGTGCCTTAAGTGGGTCACGAGGATCTCTCCATCATCAGTGCTTCGACGAGACAGCCGGAGGCTAACGACAGTGTCAACCGAGGTGAGTCAGTCAGTCAGTGTTCAGAATCCTACTTTTGTAACCTAACACCCACAGTTTGTACTCACATTATAACATCACAAGATCCCTTAAAAGGGACTAACAGTTACTCATTGCTGACCAATAAACACTTGGTCAGTCTCTTACACTTGCATTACTGATCTACACTCTTCTTCACGTCCCAACGTCCTTCCTTACTCCCGTCACAGTCAGACGTGACACACCGTAGTAATAACGCCAACTCAGACGTCATTGTATTCCTCACAGCGGCTCGCGTGCTCAAGTGAAGCGCGTGCCGAACCGCTGACACTAGCAAGGTGATTATATAATAAGTAGCCGGCTGGGCGACTAGTACATCGACCCGCGTGCTAAGGCTACATCCCTTAAACCACATTTACAGTCTTTATAGGAGCGCCCCCTAGTTCCTAACGCTAAACAACACTCCACACTGGTCAGCTTGCCCCTCCAAAGGCAGCTACCCCCTTTTAGACACTCCATTCAAAATCAATACAGTAACTCTTCCGTTTTAGGTCCTACCACCCCTAAATAAGGGATCTAAAACAGATGGTGGAGGCGGGGTACTACGCGCAGTAACAGGACTCAACCAACGAGCCCTCGTAGTCAAAACGACCCCCTCTGAACCGCAAAAAGCCAAGCAGATAGTGAAAAATTTTTTCCCCCAGACAGAAAGCACCATATTTTTTTTTGGTGCTCTAAACTAGCTACACAAGGGAAAGGCTTGATAAACCAACCCCCTAGCCCCATACAGAACCAGAGAGATATAGGAATACACTGGCAAACACGCACAGATTTTTTTTTTCTCTCTATTGTTACTTTAGGCCCATACACTTCAGGCAGAATGGCACCTCATGAAGAGATTGCAAGCCATGAAGGTAATAGGGGTATGCCAATATTAGTAGCATTATTGGCTAGATGCCAAAGGCACATACAGATCAGGCAAACACAAATACGGACACTCAAAACAGAAAATCGGGACAATACAGGGCAAACAGCCATACACTCCGTCAGAGGGTAGGACAGCGCGATTAAGATGCGCACATAAGCACTTGCAAACAGGCCATATGCCTCAATAGGCAGTACACCCAAATTTGGGACGAATACCGTGAACTCCAAACCAACAAGGCCATTTTTGAGTTCATGGTAGGGCCACCAGCCCAGCCGAGAGAGGACATAAGCGTAGATACGCTAACTCGACAATTTGCGAGGATGTCCCTCTCGACAAGTACTGCCACGCAGTGGCTGGAGTTCGCCGTGGCCACAGTCCAGGAGACGGCCAGGTTAGGCTCCAACATACTAAAGAATACATCCTACACAGACACACGTCCTCCAGCTCCGGATCGGAAGGCAATTTTGCCAAGCCGAGGGGAAGAGCCTAGAACAATCCCCTCGGACCGGATGAACGAGAGGGAGTTGAAGCCAGGACCTTCAATCACACATAATACGACGGAGGGACAACAGGAGGTAACCTCGTCATGGGCTGACGACGTAGAGCCTGACCTACCACATATAAAGCCTACATACACTCACACAGATAGGCTAACACAGTGGCAGGAGTCTGCCGTGGCCACGGGCCAGAAAGCGGACAGGCTACACGACACCACATTGGCAGGACAAAAACAGGCACTTAAGCGGCCCTCACCGCCAGTTCAAAGGGCAAATTTGCCAGAACGGAGGCGAACACCGGCATTAGTCCCTCAGGATGCACGGTACACGCACATACAGATTAAACAGGCATTACCATACAATACACGGGGATTAGGAAAGGTATTATTACCCACCCCACAAAACCTCGCAGTCAAACATACATACACTCCCGCAAAATCTGCTAAGATAGCGCCAAGCGCAATAACGCCCTTAAATACAGGTACACTTAGACCTAGAAACACGCGCTACGGTGGAAGTAGGGCAAGGCTTACTTTGCTAGAAATTCCGCCGGAAAACAGCAAAGAAACACCTCAATGGATTTCAGAGGCCTATAATATCGTAACAGGGCAAAACCCTTCACCTTTCTGAGCACTGAAGCTCGAAAGACGATAACGACTTCCACCAAGGCCAAAGAAATAAAATAACATCACTTCCCCCATCATAAATGGCCACACAAGTTCTTTCACGCGGGAGATATCAGAAAATAGACCGACAATTACATAGTAAACATAAACTGCGCATTTTTTTTTTTCTTTCTCGTATTTTATGTATATACAGGGCAACATGGCCAAATTAGAAGTGAGTAATTTTAAATCCTTCTGTGTTTTTTTTTTGGGAACCATGGCATCTTTCTATTAGGCCATCACTAAGCCAAGTGAAAGCCCATCAGGCTTAAGGCCGGAAAGAGATATTTTGAACACAACTTAGGCATAAAATCACAGCATAGAGCTTAAGGGAGTCTTTCTAAGTAGAAATGACTAGACGTTCTACGTTATGGTTCCACAGTTTGACAGATTCTCTTGTTGCGGGCGAAAACCGTAAGCATGGCAAGAATTAAGAATCTCAAACTAGTTTCAAAAAAAAAAATTTTGGGAGGTGTGCTTTAACCAACTAAAAAGCCCAATTGCACACCGGGATGAGACACTGTCATTTTGGTGAGTTACAATTACTTTGATAGGCAGGTTTGACTCCCACAGTGCACTGGCTTTGCTCGTGACGTGGATACAAGGGTATCAGTTACGTCTGGCAATGGCCTTCCTAAGGTGTACTAGACAGTGTCGGTAGATTCCCCTGAGACGTAACCAGATTACGGTAGTACTCACGTTACCAAAATGGTAAATACTACACTCAGGTCCCAATCACCATTTTTTTTCAAAAACATAGTGCTCACGACATAATTTTTAGAGACTAACGCCACCTACTATTATTTTCTTTCAATGTGCTCTCTTAATGCAGAGCGGGGCATAAATAATTTTTTTTTTGTTTCACACATTTAGCCCAAGAAAGAAAAATGGCCAAATAAACTATATATATATTTTATACATAGGTATACATAACACAACACTCGGGGACACAAGTGTAGTCAATGGAAGGTTCTTTTGCAGACGGCCAAGGCATATGAGATTTCCGAAGTGAAATGCCATGGCCTGTGGTTTGGATTCCAAGTAGAACGGAAATCCCGTGGCACATGATCTCCAGAAATGGTCACGTTAAACCACAAAATTCCCCTCTTGCCTTTTTATAATGCGAAGAGCACTAACAGAAAGCAGGCTGATTAAGAACACATGTTCGGATACACAGCGTTATCGAAACAAGTAAACAAGCGAGCGCGCAAGACATTGCAACCCGACACCATCATACTCAGCAGTAAAGCAGACCTCAGTGATAAACTGCGAGCCTTACAGACGACAGTTCCCAAAGCACACTGCACGGAATCATTCATAGCCAACCCAAGAACCCTATATCTTCAAAATTTACACTACGAGGAGAGGGCAAAAATAAGCAAACTCCTCGCAGGAAGGTATACTAGGGGTTGCGCATAGAAAAACACACAGCCCATTTGCCATAGTGTAGGCGGCACAGAAATGGCCACCAAATCTTTACAGACAACCGGCTTCGAACCCATGTCCACACACAAAAACCTCGTACCAAAAACTAACTAAACAACGGTATTTTCGGTACGAGAAACACAAACAAAATACAGACAGAATGCCCGCAGAACATGAACAACGCAGACATATAACACAGAGAATTACATAGAACACGGGTTCGAACCCCAGAGAAAATTGCACGCCAGGGAAAAACAAGCAGACGGCCTTCCAATCACACCAAAATTGGCCCATATAACGGCTTAGACAGATAATACTACATTCCTGCGGCCAAATGACAGGCATAAAATTCCAGAAATACACTTGACAGGGAACATGGACTTTCCAGACAGAGACATATAAATTTCGTAAGACAACGGTCTTACGGCATAATGGCCACACAACGGCAATAGTAGCAGGGCGGATTACCACATCGGGCCGCCAGGAATTTAACACAATGACCACACTGGCATACGTGCAGAAAAACACGCAACAGTGGTTAACCTACATAAAATCCCGGCCTGAAGTTACACACACAAACTGATGACTTGCAGACTTAGCCACTTTGCAACACTGTCGATGACAAAACGCGATTGTGTAGTGGCAGTGACCATGAATAAACAAATGCAGAACAATCATAACACTATACATTTTTCAACACTGCGAAAGCATTTATCAACAAGCAGACGTCACAGACCAAAACTTGTCGCAGGCCCAGAGTAGCACGTTCGTAAAGACGTTGGCAGGCCACGGGCGCTTCCTACCCATACACAATATACACAGTAGGACTTGGCCCTACAGCAGACCAGGCGTCCGCGTGGTGTAGCGGAGCGTAGTCACACACACACACACAAACGCGCTCACCAATCAGGGGCGAACATAGGGACTTTGAGGACACGGGACCTCCCCTTAACAACTTCTTTTTGCGACCCTAGTCCCGAAACAAATCATTCCAGGCGACTAGGACTTAGCCCTATAACGGACCAGAGTAGGTCGTGAAGCTTCGCTATCCCAAAGCGCGGATAGAAAACCACCATGGACCAAGGGAGGATGACAAGAGAACATGCTAACAGCGTCCCACTCTACTCCCTTCCCATAACCTTTTCACGTCCAAACATAAACAACGCAGACACATGAACACGACCAGCACAGCTACACTACACTACAAAGTATACATAAGGGTTGGTAAACTTCATGTGTTTACAGAAAGGGCATGCTACGCCTTGAGCCCCACCGCTATCACCTGAATGAGAGGGGTGCGTCGGCAAACACCAACTAAGCGTAATGCACATCTCCATATGAGAGATGAGGCCATAAGTAATAAATACTAACCATTTTTTTTAAATTTAAATCATCCCGCATGAGAGGGAAATATATTAGTATTATGCCTCAACCTACACCTATCCATACATGAGTGCAAACGCCTCATATCCAGACGCATGCATGTATATCCCATCCATTCACCAGGGGATATTGATATCAGACCGGCATGGATTTTTATTTTATTTTTTGCAACCCCGGGAATTACCTGCCCCGTTCCACTCACTGTAGGAGCATCCCAGCACAAAAACCGGTTCCAGGCCGCCACTAACGCGGAATTCGGAAGTGCGCAACCTCCTCCTACCCTGCTTTAACCCACTCTACAGATAACTACCCCCAGATCACAATAACAGGGTACCTGACGCCACAGACCCTACTAACACCTCCATCAAGGTTAAAAAAGAGCATTATCGCTGGAGAAGCTGATATAGCACAGGTAGCCTAAAGTAGTCTACGTATGTAGAGGTTTTACCAGCCCACCACACTGGAAGTATTTTACATTTGACACTTTTTACACAGGTTACACCTATATTTAAAAAAAAAAAAAAAAAGGGAATCTGAAACACCCTGGCTGATGATACCGGCGTTAGCCAAAGGTCAAAAGCACAACACTAGGAGCAGAGCTGGGGAAGGCGATGTGGACCCTTACCCCAGTCGGCTCATCAAATTACTGACGACTAGACCAAATAGACGAACCACGTAAGGTCAAAGCATTCGCGGCCTGGTCGGGCAAGCTCTGGAATCCTAGGTGCGCATAAACCGCCCCTGGGAGGAAGGGATGCTAAACCCACTTTGAGCCACGGTCGTCGAAGCCAAGACCTGCAGGGAGACTTTCTGAGAATGGCGGGAGAAATAGCTCACTCCGCGTCGGCCTCGGGAGCTATCCCTAGAGACGACCATATTATGACTAGACTGTTAGTTAAATTTACGTAAGTAGGACTTCCATGGCGGGGAGTCAGACTCCTATTCGTCAGGAGTGAAGCAGGATCCAAGGGTTCAGCAGGACCAATCCTAGATCCGACAAGTCCTTACCCCGCGAGGTGAAGGTGAAGACCACGACGGTAATCAATAATGCAGAATGAAATATGAATATATATATATGGAATGTACGCGCTCATTCGGTCCTGCGCCCACGTAAATGGACGACAACGGGTCGCCAGAGTTCTTAAACGAGTAGCATAGCGGGCACTCAAAAGGGTTCAGTGGGCCAACCCAGCAATGCCGATTAAGGCGAAGAGGACTCCCCGGACGCTCACTTCCCGGAGGACATATGAATACAAATATTGCGGCCGACACAGGCAAAGAGGACTCCCCGGACGCTTTTTTCCCGGAGGATATTATGCCATTGGACCACACTGTCCAATGCCCACATAAATGACGACGCATCGGGCAGTCAGAGGGCATTAAGAGATGGGGCATTGCGCGCCCCTCACAGGAGCCAAGTGGGCGGCTCACCTACGTCGAATAGGAACAGCACCCGGTTATGAACACGAAAGTTACAGCGGGCGAAACGGTTAGCTTAGTGGCACCGTAAGCACCTGCGCATAGATTAGTCCTAGTAATAGACGTCGACACCTAGAGTTAAGGGGACGGAATCTAGCGACCCTAGAGACAACCGGTGTTTCTGGGGCTCGTGCGGGTGGTGATCTGGGGATTTAATTGCCCCAGGCGATCGTCCTAGGCCAAATTTAGTTATAGACGGTTGCATTTGACACGCAACCTAGGATTAAGCAAATTTAATGAACACTGTTGCAATTCAGCACAGCATCTTTCGGCAATAGATTAAGGCAACCCTCTCGGCTTAGATGTAGTTTTTTTTTATATATACCATAAGTAGAATAAGTAGTATAAGAGAACGCCGTTCGGCGCCTGATGACCCACAAATCCGTCATCAGGGTAAGTCCGATAACTCATGATAAGTTATTATAATGTAGCATAGTCTTACATTTAAGACAATTTTTTTTTAATACATATATTGAGGTAAAATTTCGGCGCCTGGCGGCCCAAATTCGTTGCCAGGGTAAGCCCAATACTACAACACATTAGGAAATGACGTCACGGCACCATATAGGGTAAGCCCGGCCATATATCGAGTAATAATAACCATGCCATTCTTTTCACAGGTAAAAAGGGGCTTCAGACTGTGGCAACGCTGCCACAGGAAGCGGCATATGGAATAGGGAATTTCAATGTTTTGTTAACCTCTCCATTTTTTTTTGCAGGCATTGTCACCTAGAATATGACACGTGTAATTATGATTTTGCTGCCAGATAGCAGCAACATGCTATTTAATGCCCCCTTATTGTAGTATTATACCTGTGCATACTAACCTCCATTTAACATTCATTCTCACTTACACACTCACTACATTTTTTTTTTACAGCTACACGTCAATAATCTGCACAGCGGGAATGATGCCTGTGGGGCATCAGGCTTGCTGGCAGATCTGCATAAAACAAAAACACTTGAAGCGTCAAAATGCGACGCAGCTTACGGCGATGAGGGCGCAACCGGCATGTGGCGGCGACCCTCATGGCCAAGTGTGCAAGCATTCACCCACAGAGGATGCTTCACAGACTAGGTATTAAGAATACACTGCAAGCGGTACGACCACTCAACCGTGCCAAGAGGTGGCCGTATAGGATCAGCCGTGATACGGCAAGCGTACGTACAAACAGGTAGCGTGCACGCGAGGATCCAAACAAAAACTAGAATTATAAGGGTTTAGCGCGCTTAAGTAGACATAAGGTCATTGTAGTTCATAATTTTAAAGAGTAAACTACATACATATTCATGCGCCCACGGGCAATTATTCCAATGGAAATTCCTAAATGTCAGCATCGCAACATAATACATTAAACACTATATATATTTTTGTCTGTTTATCAAGTTCACGTGTACACGATGTCTATATTTTTGTTTTGTTTTGTTTCGTTTGCTAAGGTAACACGTAACCAATGTCTGTGAATTGTTTTCTTTCATTTTTCTCTCTTCTAACTTCCCCATTTGTCAGGGTGTTCCGTTTTATCCCACACCAATAAATACATTTTAAATATTTCCTTTAAATTATACCCTGGAACACCCATTTTTTTTCTATTCTCTCCTATCTTCTTTATTGCAGGGAGCACTTTTTCCCCAAGATAGGGCGGACGACGCAATCATCCGTTCGGCCCTGGGTTTTTCCTCCCTGCACAACTATGTAACCATGTATAACCATGTTTTTTTTCTTTTTTATGCCGACAACGGCAATGGCGATTGTGCCTCAATAGCAATTATTTTCTTTATTCAACAATGTTAATGCACATTTCACCATGCAATGTAAAATTTATATACATATATATCTATGTACACCCCATAACCCTCCCCTCTGAACACGGGCTGACCGCACACCTACACTTCTGCACGACGACACCCGTTCCATACGACGACGCTTACGACGCCACCACCAGAAGAGACGAGGGGGATTCAAAAACTACTACGACAACATCCCAACCCCAAGTGCCCTTCCCGGTCGCGAGGACGCGACCAAATGGAGGAAGAGGCTTGTACAATACCCAAGGGGTATGCACCCCTCAGAGATCATCCCCCCCATCATCTGTCTAAATCTCATAAAAGGCAACCCTTTAAAAGCCTACCCAATATCCATCAATACTATAAGGGCAGCTGGCTACTCCATAAAGCAGCTCAACCCTTGCGTAATTATGACACACAGCGACATACTACAAACTGGTTCAACTATGCCACAACGCGCTGACAGAACAGAGGCTAAAGGTATAAAAGGTGCCTTAAGTGGGTCACGAGGATCTCTCCATCATCAGTGCTTCGACGAGACAGCCGGAGGCTAACGACAGTGTCAACCGAGGTGAGTCAGTCAGTCAGTGTTCAGAATCCTACTTTTGTAACCTAACACCCACAGTTTGTACTCACATTATAACATCACAAGATCCCTTAAAAGGGACTAACAGTTACTCATTGCTGACCAATAAACACTTGGTCAGTCTCTTACACTTGCATTACTGATCTACACTCTTCTTCACGTCCCAACGTCCTTCCTTACTCCCGTCACAGTCAGACGTGACACACCGTAGTAATAACGCCAACTCAGACGTCATTGTATTCCTCACAGCGGCTCGCGTGCTCAAGTGAAGCGCGTGCCGAACCGCTGACACTAGCAAGGTGATTATATAATAAGTAGCCGGCTGGGCGACTAGTACATCGACCCGCGTGCTAAGGCTACATCCCTTAAACCACATTTACAGTCTTTATAGGAGCGCCCCCTAGTTCCTAACGCTAAACAACACTCCACACTGGTCAGCTTGCCCCTCCAAAGGCAGCTACCCCCTTTTAGACACTCCATTCAAAATCAATACAGTAACTCTTCCGTTTTAGGTCCTACCACCCCTAAATAAGGGATCTAAAACAATACATACATAAATTATATATAAACTTTTGAACTGACGGTGGTTTTGGGGTCTGGGGGATGTGAAACGCGAAGATATGTCTAAATTTTCCGGAAGTCGAAACATGGTACCCATTGCAATAGTTAGCTTCCTAATGAAATCTACCTCTGGTTGGTTCCTCAGTTTAGGGGCTGCGACAACGCGGTCATCTAACCCCGTGTACTTTGAGTGAGTGTAGAATCTGTCTGATAAACGGTGTGAAATGTAATGGCTGTATTAGTCTTAATTCAGGTAAGGACTGCAGACGGTCAATTTCAAGCAGTAGTTCCTAATGTTGCTACCAGGTACTACCGTCAACGACACCTAGCTGTGAACTTGGCTACTAGATGCCACACCAACCAGCAACTCGCAACGAACGTTGGAACTTCCCCTCCAAAGAAAAGCATACTGAGGGATTTTAGCGCTCTTAGAAAATCCGACGACTTCGGCCGGCTTTGAAACCGCGACCTTGGGCATAGACATTCAGCATGCTACCAGTTACGTCACCGAAGCCGCTTCCCATTTAGTCAGATGGAAATACTGAATCTGATCTCGTGCAAGTGCGTTGTCATGGCAACGTCTGATGCTCATCCCTCATCGATTTAGTAGTGTTGCCATGGCAACCTCTGATAGCTCTTGGCATTTTCTTATAATTCCGAAATCATTTTCCTCATCCCTTGGCGTAATGGTGGGTCATATCAAAAATTCTTTCAGACAAAAGTTTTAGGTAATTATTAGGCGAATATTGTCCATTTTGTACGGTTTTGATATTGTGCCTATTAAGAGAGATATGATTAATGTTTCCCGAAAAACCCACTTTTTCCCACCCCTTTGGTCAATGGTTGGTGCTATTAAAAAACTCTTCAAACATAAATTTTTGGGCTTTATCCGACACATAGTATGAACGTTGAACGGATTCGATATTTCACATATTAAGAGAGTTATAGCAATATTTCACTTTTTCGAAAAAAAAAGCCCCCCATTTTCACCCCCTTCGACCGATTTAGTCCAGTAACGAACTTGACCGAGATTGTATAGGTATACATATTCGGTAAAAAATTCAAAGTGATTGGTGCAAAATTACGGCAGTTATCGTGTCCACAAGAAACTGATATATATATATATATATATATATATATATATATATATATATATATAAAAACTTTTGAACTGCAGGTAGTTTTGGGCTCTGGGGGATGTGAAACGCGAAGATATGTCGAAATTTTCCGGAAGTCGAAACATGGGACCCATTGCAATAGTTAGCTTTCTAATGAAATCTACCTAACACTGATAGTCAGTCTGAAAGACTAGACTTTATATCATTTTAAATGCTACAAATGCTACAATTTCTGCGTGAACTCAAGGTCCGTTAACAAAAAAACACATAAAAATAAAAAAATAAAAAAGGAAAAAATAAAAATGGAAAAAAAAGTAAAAAAATTTGAAAATTTTAAAAGAAAAAAGTAAGTGAAAACCAAGGTTAAAGGAGGTAGCTGGCTGGATGACGTCACGCTCACTGGAGCGCGCCGGGAAAGGAGGAAGCTCAAGCAGTACTATGACGTCACACACCTCAGTGCATTCTCGGTACATTTCGTCCCGTCACCGTAACGTAACGCCAGACCTCAGCGAAGTGGACATAATCATTTAAAATGATGAAAGGGACGTAAAACCAATATTATTATTATTATATTTTTGACCTGTTTGATGCAACACCTCATATCACGTGTCCTGAGCTAATCGTTTCATCTCTACATAGCTACCACACCTTACTTCCAAGGCAATCTATTTAACATATTCCAACGTACGTCTACCCCTACAGTTCTTGTCCTCGACCCTTCCTTCCATAACTAAGTTTGCTATTCCTGGGCGTCTTAGTATGTGTCCGATCAACCTATATCTTATCTGCATTAGCAGTCTCCAGAAACATCTCTCCTCTCCCACTGGTCATAATACAGTACCTCTTCATTAGTTACTCTCTCTAACCATCTGATCTTCATCATTCTCCTGTAACACCACATTTCAAACACTTCTATTCTCCTGTTTTCTGCTGCGACAACAGTTCAAGTTCAGTTCCATAGAAAGCCACCCTCCAGAGAAAGGCATTCAAAAGTCTTATATATAAAAGTGAAAGTCTGTATGTATGTATGTGGGTGGGTGGGTTGGTTCCGTATACAAATCTACACCGTTCCACCAATCTCAACCAAATTTTGCATACACATAGTTTAGGACCCAGAAGGAACCGCTGGCTACATGAATTTTCGATAGTCTTTCTCATTCTTCTGATTTCGGCCCTATTGCACTCGAGCAAAGGCTAATAAATTCACAAAATATACTCATGAAGGAATGGCAAGGCAGATAGTTTCCATGGCAACATAGCTCAAGTCGAGGCACAGCCGTCTGGATGCCAGTTGCGCTCTGCACTACCGGTATAGAAAATGAGGAGCTTTACTTGAAATCCCGTTAGTTACTCAACTGCTCACACAGCACTGTCAACCGAGTATAGCATAACAAAGACTTGACACTATCTACTAGATATTTGTCAAGTACCACTCACTCACTCACTCACACATTCATCACGAAATCTCAGAAACCACAAACGGATTAGAATCAAATTTGGTATGCAGCTTCCTCAAGGGCCGCAAGCGCCCACTAAGAAAGCATTTTTGGATATTAACGTTCTAAAGAGGTGTTAAGGGGGTAGACCTACATTTCATTGAATAGCAATATCTCCCGATTGGTTTCATTGGGGGATGTGATACTCGGCATATAAACCCATCATTAAAAATAAGAAGACATGTGTCTGAGGGGTTTTCGATGTGGTGTATATTATGAGGTGAAAGGGGTGAAAAGTGGGGTTGAAAGATTCCTAATGGAGCCTGTATCTCTTAAACGACATAGACGAGGAGTTTGAAACTCAGCGGAAAATAATCAGCATAAAAAATAAGTAAATAGCGGTTTGACCGTTTTTTCATAAATCCAATTTAAGAGGTCCATGGGGAGGGGTGAAATTCTGAGGGAAAAAAAAGGAAAGAAAGTGTCCTAACCGATTGACTCACTCGCTCTTCAAACTCAGGGGGAAAAACTGCTTTAAAATAAGAAAATATGTTTTCGACAGTTTTTTTTGATAAATCAAATTTAAGGGGTTCATCGGGAGGGGTGAAATTCTGAAGAAAAAAAATTAAAGAAAATGTCCTGACTCACTCACTCACTCATCATCGCCCAGCCAAAAATATTGAAGTTGGAAACATGGCATTTTCGGGATATGTTCGTTGTATGTCAAAACCATACAATAAGGGAGGATTTTTGAATATTCTTTTCTAAAGGGGTCTTAAGAGGGTTAAACCTGCATTTCATTGAATAACAATATCTCACGAGTGGTTTCATTTGTGGATGTGGTACACGGCATATAAACTAATCATAAAAAATAAGGAGACATGTGTCTAAGGGTTTTTCGATGTGGTGTGTTATTATGAGGTGAAAGGGGTGAAAAGTGGGGGTTGAAGGATTCCTAACGAAGCGTGTAGGCCTATCTCTTAAACGACATAATCGAGAAATTTGAAACTCTGCGATAAAAATCAGCTTAAAAAATAAGTAAATCGGTGTTCCAACGTTTTTTAATAAATTAATTTAAGGGGCCAATGGGGTGGGGTGAAATTCTGGGAGAAAAAAGGAGAGAAAGTGTCCTAACTGACTGACCAACTCACTCACTCATCAAACTCAGGGGAAAAAGACAGCTTAAAAAAATAAGTTAATAGGTGTTCAAGCGTTTTTTTTATCAATCCAATATAAGGGGCCCATGCGGGAGGGGTGAAATTCTGGTAAAATAATTGAAAGAAAATGTCCTGTCTGTCTCACTCACTCATCACGCCCAGCGAAAACTATTCAAGTTAGAAACAAGAAATTTTGGGAATATGTTCGCTGTATGTCGAAAACGTCAACTAAAGAATGATTTTTGTTTATTCGGGTATTAAAGAGGGGTTAAGGGGATAAACGTGCATTTCATTGAATAACGATATCTCATGAGTTGTTTCATTAGGGATGTGATATTCGGTATATAAACTAATCATTAAAATAAGCAGACATATGTATGTGTGAAAAGTGAGTGTTGAAGGATTCTTAACGGAGCAAGTATCTCTTAAAAGACAGAGGCAAAAAGTATGAATCTCAGGGAGAAAAATCAGCTTGAAAAAGTAGTAAATAGGTGTTCGATCTTTTTTTTTCATAAATCCAATTTAAGGGGCTCATGGGGAGAGGTGAAATTCTGGGGAAAGAAGTCCACTAAGGAAGGTTTTTTGGATATTCACTCATCATCCCCCAGCAAACCTATTGCAGTTAGAAACTTGAAATTTTGGGGAAATGTTCGTTGTATGTCTAAAAAGTCCACTAAGGATGGATTTTTGAATATTCATGTTCTGAAGGGGTGTTAAGGGGTTTAAACTTGCATTTCATTGAAGAACAATATCTCACGAGTTGTTTCATTTGGGTATGTGATATTCGGCATATAAACTAATCATTCAAAATATGCAGACATATGTCTAAGGTTTTTTTTCGATATGGTGTATAGTATGAGGTGAAAGGGGAGAAAATTGGGGGTTGAAGGATTCTTAACGGAGCATGTACTGTATCTCTTATTCAACATAGGCGATATGTTTGAAATTCAGCGGAAAAAGCAGCTTAAAAAATAAGTAAATAGGTGTTCGACCATTTCTTCATAAATCCAATTTAAGGGGCCCAAGGGGAGGGGTAAAATTCGGGGGGAAAAACAGGAAAGAAAGTGTCCTAAATGATTGACTCACTTACTCACTCATGAAACTCAGAGGGAAAACAGCTTCAAATAAGTAAATAGCTGTTCGACCGTTTCTTTTTCATAAATCCAATTTAAGGGGTTCATGGGGAGGGGTGAAATTCTCAAAAATAAATGAAATAAAATGTTCTGACTGACTCACACATCATCGCCCAGCCAAAATTATTGAAGTTAGAAACATGAAATTTTGGGGATATGTTCGTTGTATGTCGAAAACGTCCACTAAGGAAAGATTTTTAGATATTCAGGTTCTAAAGAGGTGTTAAGGGGGTAAACGTGCATTTCATTGAATAACAATATCTCACGAGTGGTTTCATTTGGGGATGTGATACTTGGCATATATACTAATCATTAAAAATAAGCTGACACATGTCTAATAGTTTTTCGATGTGGTGTATATTATGAGGTGAAAGGGATGAAAAGTGGGGGTTGAAAGTTTCCTAACGGAGCGTGTATCTCTTAAACGACCTAGGCGAGGAGTTTGATTTTTTCCGAGTTTCAATCAACTTAAAAATAAATAAATGAATAAATAATTAAAATAAGTAGGTGTTCGACGTTTTTTCATAAATCCAATTTAAGGGGCCTGTGGGGAGGGGTGAAATTCAGGAAGAGAAACGTCCATTGAGGAAGGATTTTTGGATGTTCACTCTCATCGACCAACCATAACTGTTAAAGTTAGAAGAAGGGGATATGTTTGTTGTGTGTCGAAAAAGTCGACTAAGGAGGGATTTTTGGATATTCAGGTTCTAAAGGGGTGTTAACGGGGTTGAACCTGCATTTCATTGAATAAAAATGTGACACGACTATGACGCGAGCGAAGCGAGGCTAAAAATGAGATGGTGTGTGTCTGTGTATTACTCAATCACGCAAGAACCACTGGTCTGATTTACATGAATTTTACATGGAAGTAGCTGATTTACCTGGTTAACATATAGGCTACTTTTGATTTCAATACTTTGCACTATTTAAAGATGGCGACCATTTTAGTGACGTCACTACACCCTTTGGTTTCAAACTTTCATATTTACATTTCAAATAAAAAGTGAACGCTAAGAAGTAGCACACTTTTGATGGTATATACGAGGTTTAAAATTACATTTTCTATCCAAAAGGTATCTCCAACGGTTAGCGAGTAAAACCTATATTTGTGCTATAAAACACGGTCAACGCTGAACGGTGTAGTTGGACAAAATGTTTCATCCTTAATCTCCCTCTACGCAGCACCTCGCCTATCCCCTGTTTTAACTATCACCTTCACATTTTAATTTATTTGTGACGCGTAGCGAAGCACGGGTACTTCAGCTAGTCACTTATAAATTATTGTTACGGGCGCGGGGTTGCTTCATTCCCTCGCGCGTGATTCACAGCCGCCCGAGGCTACCCCCAGGCCCTGTGTCAGCTAGCTGCTTGCGCAGCGAGAACAAAAGAGCATGGTCCAGAATGTTCGTGGCCCAGCTAGTGTTGGAATTCTCGTGAAGGTCTGGGAGTAGCTGCGAACCCTGGTCTATTCTAGAAACATCTGTGAGTCGTCATCCCCGATATATATAAAGAGCGACCCTGGCCAGTGTTAGTGAGTGTGTTTTTATCAGTGCGACAGAAGTATTGAGGCGAAGTGCCGTGCGAATTGTGAAACCAAGTGAGTGTGTTTATACCTGTGCGAAAGAGGCAATGCGGTGACGTGTGAATTGCGAAACAGTGTGTTGTATTCAAGATCAGTGAGTGTCAGACTGTGGCTTGTGAACTTGAAGAAGAGTTGTTGTTATTTCTAGCGAGGACACCGGTATCATTAGTGAGGGATTAACTGCATGAGCAAGTAAAAGGGTGAGTGTTCTCAATAAGGGAGCAGACTTGAGCAAGCCAGCTAATGGTTTTATGTGCCTATTGTGGGGTGTATATTTCAGACCAACAATAAAGCTATTATTTCTTTAAAGGACCATTTGTGTTGTGCTTTTAGCCACTGTGACCCAATTAACGAACTTGCTACTAGGGGTAGCATGTGTCATTATTATTATTATTTAGATGACTAGTTAAGGAGTTTCCATGGACAGGGGAGTTGTCAGTGAGGAAGGCAAGATCTTATACACAGGAACAGAAGAAGGAAGTGGGAGAGAGAAGATAATAATAATGTTATTGGTTTTACGTCCCTTTCAACTATTCTGGCTTTTAGAGTCGCCGGGGTGCCGGAATTTTGTCCCGAAGGGGATCATTAACGTGGAAGTAAATCTACTGGCACAGCTTCCTCGCATTTGCGCACCCTCAAATGCCAGCTGACTGTGCCAGGATACCAACCTGCAACCTTGGGCCTAGCATGCAAGAACCATACCGCCGAGCCACGCAGCCAAAGAGAATGAAGAGATATTGGCAGAGAGTGAAGACAAAAATAATGTAAAAACTGTCAAACGAGGTCCATAGTTGGCCTAACGAATACATAAATATATATATTATTAATTTGTACTATTAAACGTCGACGCCTCCGTAGCGTAGCGGTCAGCGTGGTTAGCTCCGGACCCGGAGGTCCTGGGTTCGATTCCCGGCTCTACCACGAAATTTGAAAAAAGGTGCGAGGACTGGAACGGGGTCTACTCAGCCTCGGGTGGTCCAAATGAGTAGAGGGGGTTCAATTCCCAACTCAGCCATCTTCGAAGTGGTTTGCCGTGGTTTCCCGCTTCGTCTTCGGGGAAATGCCGGAATGGTACCTCCTGTAAGGCCACGGCCGCCTCCTTTCCCCTTCCATGCCTATCCATCCTAACCTTCCATTCCCTTCCCTCATGAGCCCCTGTTCGCTTTGCAGGTTAAGCCGCCTGGGCGAGGTGCTAATCCTACCTCACCAGTTGTATCCCCTCCGATTAGATGTTCCAACTCTAGGACACTGCCTGAAAAATAGCTGAGTCCGTAGGAGCCACCACCCTCGAGGGTAAACTCGATTAAGAAACAAGATGTTCAGTAAAGAACATATAGCCTACTTTCTCCTAAATGCATGGGTATTGTTATAACTCTTTGTCCTTTTCAAGGAGTATGATTGAATGTTGGTTGTAGTAGCTTGTTGAAATACAACGTGCTATAGGGATATTAAACATGAATATGAGGTGCCCTTTGCTAGTGCTACCTCTGTACCAAATTTCGTTCCATTCGGTTTCACCGTGTTCGAATTGATAAGGGGAATCGATTTTCACACAAAGATGGCCGCCATCCACAAAATATTAGGCTGATGACCTATTAGTTTGGTCAAAGGATGCTCCCTCCATAAAGGTATGTTGTTGCTAAATTTGCTAGAGATCGGATGATTAGGCTAATCGTAATTTGATTTAAGCTTTGAACATTTGTGTGGCCGCCATTACGTTTCTGTCAATATGGCGGCGATATAAATCATGACACTGAGATGCCCTTTGCTAGTGCTATCTCTGTACCAAATTTCGTTCCATTCGGATTCACCGTGTTTGAATTAATAGGGAGAATCGATTTTGACACAAAGATGGCCGCCATCCGCAAACTATTAGGTGAATGACCTATTAGATTGGTCAAAGGATGCTCCCTCCATAAAGGTATGTAGTTGCAAAATTTGGTAGAGATCGGATGATTAGGTTAATCGTAATTTGATTTAACCTTTGAACATTCGTGTGGCAGCCATTACGTTTCAGTCAAGATGGCGATATAAAACATGACACTGAGGTGCCCTTTGCTAGTGCTACCTCTGTACCAAATTTCGTTCCATTCGGTTCCACCGTGTTCGAATTAATAGGGGAATCAATTTTGACATAAAGATGGCCGCCACCCGCAAACTATTAGGCTAATAACCTATTAGATTGGTCAAAGGATGCTCCCTCCATAAAGGTATGTAGTTGCAAAATTTGGTAGAGATCGGATGATTAGGTTAATCGTAATTTGATTTAAGCTTTGAACATTCGTCTGGCCGCCATTACGTTTCTGTCGAGATGGCGGCGATATAAAACATGACACTGAGGTGCCCTTTGCTAGTGCTACCTCTGTACCAAATTTCGTTCCATTTGGTTTCACCGTGTTTGAATTAATAGGGGGAATTGATTTTCACACAAAGATGGCCGCCATCCGCAAACTATTAGGCTAATGACCTAGTTATTTGGTCAAAGGATGCTTCCTCTATAAAGGTATGTTGTTGCAAAATTTGGTAGAGATCGGATGATTAGGTTAATCGTAATTTGATTTAAGCTTTGAACATTTGTGTGGCCGCCATTACGTTTCCGTCAAGATGGCGGCGATATAAAACATGACACTGAGGTGCCTTTTGTTAGTACTACCTCTGTACCAAATTTCGTTCCATTCGGTTGCACCGTGTTCGAATTAATAGGGGGAATCGATTTTCACACAAAGATGGCCGCCATCCGCAAACTATTACGCTGATGACTTATTAGTGTGGTCAGAGGATGCTCCCCCCATAAAGGTATGTTGTTGCAAAATTTGGTAGAGATCGGATGATTAGGTTAGTCGTAATTTGATTTAAGCTTCGAACATTTGTGTGGCCGCCATTACGTTTCCGTCAAGATGGCGGCGATATAAAACATGACACTGAGGTGTCCTTTGCTAGTGCTACCTTTGTACCAAATTTCGTTCAATTCGCATTCACCTTGTTCGAATTGATAGGGGGGGGACAGACATTCAGAGTACACACACTCACACACACACACACACAGACACACACACACAGACTCACACACACACATACACACACACAGACAGACACACTTTTTTCGCCCTGTGTTGATCTCATAAGTCTACTTTCATTTTTTGCAAAAATCGAAAGTAGGCTAAAAACTATTAAACGTCAATGAAAATAAATATCTTGATCAAAGTTGCGCTCGGGAATGAGAACATCAATTCTTATAGTTGAACTTGTGTATTCTATGATTGGTCAACAAAGTGCGTATATTCCTACATATCTTCACCATATCAGTAGAAGGCCATTTAATAATTCCATACATAGGCTTATAGTACACACACTTTCAAATAGTTCAACACTGATTCTAACCATCGCCTACTAGATCTGCATTTACTCCTCTTAGCCTCTACAGACGTACTCATTAATCTTTTAGGCAATCTCTCCTGGCCCATTATCATCACTTGAGTTAGCCGTGGTCGTTACGGCATGGCTGCTGGCAGTCGCTCACATCCGGGAGGCGAGGAGGTTCGAATCGCCCCGCCGACAACCTTGAAGATGGTCTTCTGTGGTTTCCCATCTTCCTTCCAGGCAAATGCCGGGGTTGGTCCCTAACTATAGGCCACAGCCACTACCTTTCCTCCCCAGACAACACTCCACACGCTATGGTACTTGTAGCTCACCCATTGGGTGTCCGCCTAGAAGCAGCTACAAACTGGCGAGTCGACATGTCCTCGGACACTAAAAGCCACACGCTAAAAAAAAACTTCACTTCATCTGAGTCGGCTTATACGAACAGCATTATCTAACGTGTTCATATCTAACATAGTACGAATACCTCCTTACCATTCTTCCCAAATGAATATATTTATTATTGCTAGTAGTAATACATTTTTTAATTTTTTATTCGATTTACCCTCTAGGTTGGTGGTTTCCACGAACTCAGCGAGGGAACTCACCACTACCACCTCTACGGGTAGTGTCCTGGAGCTGGGAACATCTGGACGGGGTGGATACAACTGGGGAGGTGTGATCAGCACTTCGCCGAGGCGGCCTCACCTGCAAAGCGAATACGGGTCTCATGAGGGATGGGAAGGGAGGGGAAGGTTGGGATGGATAGGCATGGAAGAGGGAAGGAGGCGGCCGTGGCCTTACAGTAGGTACCATCCCGGCATTTGCCCGAAGACGAAGTGGGAATCCACGGAAAACCACTTCGAGGATGGCTGAGGTGGGAATTGAACCCCATCTACTCATTTGGATCAGCCGAGGCTGAGGGGACCCCGTTCCAGTCCTCATACCACTTTTCAAATTTCGTGGCAGAGCCGGGAAACGAACCCAGGACTTCCGGGACGGCAGCTAACCATGCTGACCGCTACGCTACGGAGGCGGCAGTATTATTATTATGAGGGAACATTCAATGTACTTCGTAGTAATGGCCCATTTTGAAAGCCTTCTTACCTTTATAATCATAGAGAACTGGATCACTCGCACACTCAATGTAACATAGTCGAAAAGCTTTTAAATTAAAGTAGTAACATTTGAGGGATATGTACTATTACTATAATTTTTGGTACCACTGATTTTTAGCCTATTTTCAATTTTGAAAAAATAGGCTTATGAGATCACCTTTTGTCCGTGTGTGTGCGTGTGTGTGTGTGTGTTGTGAGGTGTGTGTGTGTGTCCCTAATAACTTTTGAACGACTCGAGCGATTTCAATGAAACTCGGTAAGTTCATAGCCCTATCCCGGGCGACTCCGACCGTGCCCTTCAATATTTGTTACGTCTCACCAATCCAACATGGCGGCTGTGCGAAATATTTCACCAGCATTCAATATCTCCAAAACTATTCCCGATAACACCCTGGAATTTATTATGGTGATAAAGGGAACTACTAGACGTTCACCTATGTGACTTTCGAAAAATTGGTAACTACAAAACCAACATGGTGACCAAGCGAATTTGCGACTTTTAAATAGACGTTCCTCGCGATTTAACCAACCAAACGCAATAAAACTTGGTACAGTATATGTTTATACACATTGTAATGCACCGACATCTAACTTCGTTCAATTGTTTATATAACCTCAAGATGGCGGCTGTGCGAAATATTTCACCAGCATTCTATATCTCTGAAACTATGAAAGATATCACCCTGAAATTTTGTACGAAGATAAAGGGCACTACTGAAAGTTCATCTATAAGACTTTCAAAAATTGGTTAACTACAAAACGAACATCGCGGCCAAGCGAATTTGAATTTTTTTTTATAGACCTTTCTCGCGATTTAATGTTCCAAACGCAATGAAATCTGGTACAGGAAATGTTTATACACATTGTAATGCACTGGTATCCAATTTAATTCAATTGTTTACATAACCTCAAGATGGCGGCTGTGCGAATTTTAAAATTAAGTTTATATTTCTTGTGTTGTAATCATGCGATCGAAGTGAAAGTTTGAATAATGAACCTACGCAATAATTTTCCTTTAACGGTACATGACTCTATGGCCTATACATTTAACAATCGAACATGGCGACCATCCGAAATATTTAGACGGCTCTGAATATCTACGAATCTATTATAGCAATCAAACTGTTTTTTTTTTATGTTCATAGGGGCTATAAACTTAAGTTCACCTATAGGACTTGGGTGATCACAAATCTAAAATGGCGACGACGCGAATTATAAATATTGACATGGACGTTTCTCGTAATTTAACCATCAGACTGCAGTGAAACCTGGTACAGTAAATCCTTATACGAATGTTAATCCACTGGCATCTAATTTATTTCAATTGTTTCCATAACCACAAGATGGCAGCTGTGCGAAATTTTAAAATCTCCTTGTTACTTCTTGTGTCCTAATCATGCGATTGAAATTTGAATGCTACACGTACATGTTCATGTAACAGTACATAACTCTAGGACCTACATATAAAAATCCAACATGGCGACCATCCGAAATATTTAGTCGGTTCTCAATATCTACGAATATATTACATCAACCAAACTGAAATTTTGTATGTTGATAGTGGCAGTTAACATAAGTAGGATATATGAAAATAGGCTGTATAGTTCTTCACGGAACTACTTGTTAAAATTTAAGCTGGCACTCGTAGATGCTAGAAGATAAAGCGAAATTTTGAACAAATTTTAGTAACTTTAGGGACTTCAAGTCAACAATACATGTTCGTACCGTCTAGCGACCCATAGGCGTACTAACATTCAATAACAGCAACTATGATGATCTTATTGTATAGCATAGTATAGATGTTGCTACTGAACTAGAATGCATAGGTCTAGATGGCGAACATTCGTTGTCATGGTAACTATTGAATATCTGTGTCGGTTGATTTGTCAACACTAATCAGATAACTGGGGCCTCCGTGGCTTAGGCGGCAGCACGCCGGCCTCTCACCGCTGGGTCCGTAATCCCGGTCACTCCATGTGAGATCTGTGCTGGACAAAACGGCGGCAGACAGGTTTTTCTCCGGGTACTCCGGTTTTCCCTGTCAAAATATCATTCTAGCTACACACTCCCCTATCATTTCATTTCATCTGTCATTCATTTAATCATTGTCCCAGGGGAGTGCGTCAGGCCTCGGCAGCCGGCACAGTTCATATCCTCGCCGCTAGATGGGGACTTCATTCATTCCATTCCTGACCCGGTCGGAGACTGGAAGCAGGCTGTGGATTTTCATTTCAATCAGATAACTGGGCATTTGCTACTAGAGACACAACATTTGAGGAAACAGAGATGACCCTAACGGACGACCCTAAATAAAGGGCACAACACTTTACGATCTGGAGACTTACACTTAATACTAACAGGTGTTCATTGGCGTAGTTGGTAGCATGCTGAACTGCTGTGCCCAAGATAGCGGGTTCAAACCCGACCGAAGTCGTCGGATTTTTAAGAGCGTTAATATCCTTCAGTATGCCTTTCTTCGGAGGGGAAGTAAAGCCCGCGGTCCCATGTCATAGATTTATGGCATGTAAAAGATCCTTCCACTAACTAAACTTGTGTGGAGCTAAATTTCTAGGTCTGATTTCGTTGTAACGCTCTATCCAAGTTCCAACGTTCACCACTAGGTATCATTGACATCTGGTAGCGAAAGTTGGAACTACTTGAAATTGAACGGAACTTGTAGCTCTCCCTAGTGGTGTCCACTTGAAGCAGCTACAGCCTTTGGCGAGCCGAACATGTCCTCGGACACTCCCGGCACTAAAAGCCATACGATTAAAAAATAAATAAATAAATAAATAAATAATAATTGGAAATCAATTGTTGAGACATAATAGATTTCCTAAATACCTAGGGGTTACATTAGATAGAACACTGTCCTTCAGAGAACACCTCCGCAATACTCAATCCAAAGTAAGAACCCGCAATAATATAGTCCAAAAACTATGCCGTACAACTTAGGGTTCATCGGCAACTTCACTTCGATGTAGAGCTTTGGGACTTGTGTTTTCAGCTGCAGAGTACTGTGCCCCAGTTTGGTTGAATAGTTCTCACACTAACCTTATAGATACCCAGGTCAATACCCCCATGCGCCTAATCACTGGCACAATAAGTTCCACACCCTCACATTGTCTACCTATCTCAGCCTCATCTCTCCACCAGATCTTCGACGTAAAAACGCTCTCCTCAGGGCGTTCAAGAAAATAAAGGATAACCCACAACCACCAATACACAGTGACATTGCTGATGTTCGCCTGAATCGTCTAAGATTTCGAAATCCATCAACAAGGACTGCCATAGACTTGGAGAATACCAACTTCAACATAACTAGCGAATGGCAGGGAAGACAGGATACTAGGCCTGGATCAATCTTACCACGCATTGGATCTTCACTGCCACCTGGATTTGAGTTTCCTCGGAAAACGTGGTAAACTGTCAACAAGATTTGTACGGGTCTTGGCAACTGTGCAGACTTCCATTATAAATGGAAAATAATTTTTTCACCTAACTGTGATTGTGGTGCCCCTAAGCAGACCATCCAGCATAACATCACCAAATGTCCTAAAAGAAAGTACAGTGGCAACGTCACCGATTTCGCTCATGGATCACCAGAGACAATTACTTACCTAAACAATTTAAATATAAATAATATATAGTTTGTCTTCCTTTCCTAAACTAATTATCATCTATGTACATATTGTATCTGTAAAGCCATACGCTAAATAAATAAATAAATAAATAAATAAATAAATAGAATATATGATTACTTCTGGAGAAAGAAGACCACAACAGCATGGATTAAGGAAACAAAGGCGGATATGGAAAGATTGAACATCTCTGAAGACCAACTGTTAGACAGAAATAGATTTAGGAACATTCTGAGTAATTTGGAAGAGATTCAAGCCGCAAGAAGACCTAAGAAGACCGGAAGAGCTTGGACGGACGAACAGCGTAAACAGGCCAGCGAACGCATGAAGGAGTACTGGGTGCAGAGAAAACTTCGCTCCAAGAAAAAGAAATGAAGTTGTAGCGTGATCCTAAGTGGTCCATTCGCGTGTAAAAAATAATAAAAATAAATAAATAAATAAACCCCACTTCCAGGATGGCTGAGATGGGAATCAAACCCACTTCTTCGAATATTTGTCCCACGAGGCTAAGTGTATCCCGTTCCAGGCCTCAGGCCAGAATTAAATGTATTGACAAAGCCAGGAATCGTACCCGGACCTCCAGGGTGACAGTGAATAATACTAGTCGCTACACCACGAGATGATCAAGGCTTGATGGTTGGCAGCGCTTTGATAAACTTATGTGTGGCTCCAGTTCTACGCATGGTGATCTATTTTCATTTATCTGCCCCTCTCCCCCCATAGAGTTGAGCTGATTATTACGATATTGCAAGTTTTTAGCCTACTTTTCACATTTTGCAAAAATGAGGAAAAAGTAGACTTATGAGATCGATCCGGGAAAATGTGTGTCTGTCTATCTGGCTATGTGTGTCCCCCCCCCCCCTATCAACTCCTAAACGGCTGCAGCAATCAAAACCAAATTTAGTATGAGTAAAGATGTGCACCGGAATATCTCACGTCCATATTTGAAAATGATGTCAGTGCTACAAACTGCTGAAAAAACGCACTAAAAATTTGAGCTCCATGTTGGATATCTTGCAAGGTATACATGGGAGCTATTCCAAAATTGGCACACATGTAGATAATACTATTTTAGTTTAATTTCCAGGAGGCCAGCCATGACGGTGTTACCAAAATAATTTTAAGCCTTCTGATAGGTCCAATGTTTAAATCCATATAACTTCTACACTATCAATTGGATTTCAACCAAATTTTGTATGTAATATCTGTACATAAACGCATATGATTAGACGTATTCTTACGAGCCACCAGGGATGCCAACTGTTAATAATTGCTCTCTCTATTTTTTATCCAAATACCAATATATCAGAAAGTATACAAGCCAACAGCTTTAAACTATGCACAAGTATATTCTGACATTTTAGATTAATTTGGAGTAACTTATATACGTCAGTCCTACCAACATGATTATAAGCCTGCTGATAGTACCAATTTTTAAATACATGTAACTTCTGTACTATCAGTTGGATTTCAAACAAATTTCGTATGTGCTATGTGTACCATAACAGATATGACTATAAGTATTGTTAAGAGCAATCAGGGATGCCAACTGTTAATAAATGCTGTCTATATTTTTTTACCCTAATATCAATATATCAGAAAGTATGCAAGCCAACAGCTCTATACTTTGCACACGTATAGCACCTGACATTCTAGATTAATTTGGAGTGATTAATACAAGACAGTGCTGCCAACATGATTCTATGCCTGCTGATATGTCCAATTTTAAAATACATGTAACTTCTATACTAACAATTGGATTTCATCCAAAATTGGCACAACAAGATATCATAATATTTCAGATTATTTCTGACCAGCACACGCATGGTAATGTTGGCAACATGCTTTTACGCGTGCTGATAGATCCAGTGTCTAACTGCATGTAACGTCCATTGGACTTCAAACAAATTTTGTATTCTGTACCTTAAGAGATGGAACTAAGAATATATTCAGTCACCAGGGCTGCCAACTGTAGTGCTCTATTAGGCTACATTATATCAGGTATATTTTTAACTAAATAGATATTTCGATATTACCAACTTAATTTCGTCATTATTCTAGGTAGGTTCATATACTGTAGAATAATCATTGGCATGAAAAGTAGGCTGTATAGTTCTTCACGGAACTTCTTGTTTAATAATACAACTACTCAGTCCTCTCCTAGTTTCAAATTTGCCAGTTATTCGTGCAAGTGTGTGTAACAATTTAATTCTGTTTGTAGTTGTTACCAAGTCTTAGCTCCTTGGTGTTTTGTCATGCCAGAAGCCCAAGGGAAACTTGACCCAGCTTAGTCGCTATCGAGCTGCCTGTTGTCACACGCAAAGTGTTTGCGGTACGCTTTCAGTCCAATAGTTGCCCTACCAGGGAAACGAGCTAAAGCCGCATCAGTCCTTCCAGCTAGAAGGAAACCATATTTGGAAAGCTGAATATATCTACAGTAAAATATTTATCAAATAGCATTTTAATGGGACTAAATAATACTGCCAAACAATGAGTCTCATTCTAATCTGTTGGCTGAGTGTGTGGCGCTGCGGTAACGTACTCGCCTGCTGTACACAAAATGATAGGATTGAATCCTGGCGCCGTCAGGTATCATTTGTGGGTTCGCAAATATGAGGGAGCCATGGTTATTATAACTTGCGCAGAGGAAGGTCGCAATGAGGCCGAAACCTGTACAAAATTAAAAATACTTAATATACTTAATATATCTAAGGCGGCTCCGGTGGCGTAGTTGGTAGCATGCTGAGCTTCCATGCATAAGATCGCGGGCCGAAGTTGTCGGATGTTTTAAGAGCGGTAAAAATCCCTCAGTATGCCTCCCTTCGGAGGGGATGTAAAGCCGGTGGTCCCATGTCATAGATTTATGGCATGTTAAAGAACCATCCACTAATTACACCTGTGGAAAGCTAAATTATATAGGTTAAGAATGTAAACTACGCTCTTAGGTTCCTACGTTCGTTGCAAAGAAGCGACTGCAGTAGCGTCTAGTAGCTAAGTTCTGACCTAGTAGTCGTTGACGGTGGCGTCTGGCGGCAAAAGTAGGAACCATTTGAAAATGCAACGTTTTCAGTCCTTACTTGAAAAACTAAACAATAGATAACACACACTAATACAGTGATCACAATTAACACCGGTTATCAGACAAATTCTACACACACCCAAAGTACACGGGGCTACATGACCGCGTTGTCGCAGCCCCTAAACTAAGGAACCAACCAACCAACCAACCTAATATACAGGGGCAGATGACCTCGTGGTTCCACCCCTTAAAACAACAATAACTAACTAACTAACCTAATATATTTACTTAAGGTTTTAATCTTCTAATTATAATTTTCTGGCACGTTAAAGAACCCCTTTAGGACAAAATTCTGGTCCCTCAGCGCCCCTAAAAGCTGCAGTAGTTTCACGGGACGTATAAGTCAATATTATAATAATTATCATTATTTGTATCTAACCTTTTAATAATAATAATAATAATATTATTATTAATAATAATAATAATAATATCGTATGGCCTCGGATGCCGGGTGCAAGCTTTGTTATTTGACACCCACAAGGTAGCTTGCATGTCGAATTTCGTTGTTCCTTGAATCACTATGAAAGTCAAGGAGGTTAGATATCTAAGCTCCTTGACACTATAACGTTTTCTAGTAGAGAAAGGGGAAACTTTGTGTTGGCGGAAAATCCCGAGATTAATTTTGCCATTATGAACACGGCCTACTGAATTCAAAAGGGGTCTTTGACATGCCAACATCGTATGATATGCGTATCGTCATTTTTCAGCCTTTCAAATATTACTTACCACGGTCAGGAGCAAACCTGCAAGCTTGGGGTTAGTAGACCGACACATTAGCCACTCACCCACCGTGGAAAGCTATCTAACCTGTTAATAGACTCAGATACATAGTATGGTATTAAAACTCAGCTGAGTTCTAATTCACTGGCCGTGAAAGCCAATATACCATGGTATGGTATGTTATACAATGACAAGTAAGTGAAATTAGCGACTTGGTCGTAGGCGGTCGACTAGATATTAGCCATTCAGGTGCGATTTCTTTGTTGGCTGGCTGATTGATTGTTTGATTGTGATTGTAACCCTCTGTTAAGCGTGCGGGTGTGCGGAACGTCGTTTATCGTGCTGGGTTTAGAGGCCCCTTCCTGCTGCTTCTCAATAATAATTGCTCATTATTTAAACTGGTCCGGCTCCGTGGCTAAATGGTTAGCGTGCTAGGCTTTGGCCCTAAGTGCCAAGGGTTCGATTCCCGGCCGAGCCATCAGGGATTTTAATCTCCTGGTGTTAATTCCCGTGGCTCGGAGACTGGGTGTATGTGACGTCTTCATCACTTTATCCTCATTACGACGCGCAGGTCAGCCACGGGCGTCAACTAGAAAGACCTGCACTCGGCCTCTCTGGAGGCCACACGATCATTATCATTGTTTCAACTTTATATTCACCGTCTATATGATAGTTCGAATTTTCAACAATTAATTCCAATATTTCATCACTACCAAAGGATTCCAACATTCAAATTAAGTTCTAGTATTCTTAGCAATCCTTACATCACTAGGCGCTGTAATTTTGTCGGAATATTGTGGGGCGGTGCCTGAGTAACCCATCCATGGTTCCCTTTTCCACTACGTACCATATAAATGACCATCCAATTCTTCGCTTCCAATACCATCCTCCTGATCAATTTGATGTTCAGTAACTTAGTCGACAGATCTTGTTTCAACTTTGTCTTCAATTTTAGAGTCATCACTGGTGGCATAGGTGGTATAGTTGGTAGCATGCTGAGCTTTTATGCCCAAGGTTGCAGGTTCAAACCCGGCCGAAGTCGTCGGATTTTTAAAGAGCGTTAAAAATTCCTCAGTATAACTTCCTTTGGAGGTGAATTGAAGCTGACAGTCCCATGCCACAGATTTATGGCATGATAAAGAACCTTCCACTAATTACACTTGTGTGAAGCTAAATTATAGGTTAGATTTGATTTGACTAACGCTCTTAGGTTCCAACGTTCGTCGCCAGGAGCCGCATCTAGTAAACAAGTTCAGAAATAGTTGGTCGTTGACGGTGGCGTTTTGTAGCAAAAGTTGGAACCACTTGGAAATTAATTGTCTGCAGCCCTTATTTGAATTTAACAAATAACAGATAACACACACTAATACAGTCAACACAATTAACACAGGTTATCAGAAAGATTCTGCACCCACCCTAAGTACACGGGGCTACATGACCACGTTGTCGCAGCCCCAAAACTGAGGAACCAACCAACCAAACTAAATGCTTAACTCACTGGCGACTCACTGACAGAATGTTACATCATTGGGCGCGCTGGGGCTACGGGTCCCACGTGACACACCAACTGACAAAAGTTACACCTGTAGAGTTATTTTTAGACTCGTCATTTCACAACTCCAGGAAAATGTTTGCTAAGGTTTGGTGTATGATGTCCCAAGACGATATAAGATCATAACTTAAAATCTTGGCTTGATATTAAAACTAACACGAACCATGGGGTTGTCAGAACCATGCGCGACCATTTGATTGATTGATTGATTGATTGGTTGATTGATTGATTTATTGATTAGTTGTCTATTTCAATTGAGTAATACTTGGATATGAGTCCCGGTCGGGGCAAGGTCACGGTGGAGTAAGTAACTTAAACCCACCTGCCCGGATTGCAACAGATTTGCGTGGAATGTGGACTCGTTTTAATGTCTAACTCAATAATTACGACCGCCCTAAAGTCATCTCTATTACTGTTTGGCTAATTTCTTACATGTTTCTTCGGGTGGTTATCTGGTTGCCTCACATGTTGGTAGTTTATTTCTTTATTCATTTATGTATTTATTTATTTATTTATTTATTACTTACCTCCAGGTGTAGAAACCATCCGCCACAAAGAATTTCATCTCATCTCATCCCCGACCCCATTAGATAAACGGGAATAATAAGGGGTGGACATACATTTATTAATTACATAAATTTATAATTATACGGAGGTCGAGTCATAAGTCATGGCAACTACTTTTTTTTCCTCGCGAACAGGAGACAACACGGAACATCTACGATATGCATTTGGAAACGTACGGTATGTATTTGCGTAAGATGCCACTAGATGGTGTATGTAAACAACAGTGTGGGTCTGAGTATGCCCCCTAGTTCAGTATGTGAGTGAGAGCGTCACACAATGGAAGGTAACAAGCAACAGCAACGATCGCCTGATCTGAGCCCATGTGACTATGATCTAATCCCCAAAGTCAAGAAGCCGCTACGTGGACGACAGTTTGCTAACAAACAAGACATCGTAACAGCATTTCAGAGGGAGGTGTTACACTTTAGCGATACACATGCAGCGAATGGTATTGAACGCCTTCCCCACCGCTGGCAACGAACAGTAGACAACTTGGGTGATTATTTCGAAGGTCTGTAACCAGTGGAGATCTGTCCTTTGTACGTAGTCTTGTGTATTTGCTGTCTATACCATAAAAACCATGTTTACCAATGGCCTGTGTTCTGTCACTTACCTACGAGCATCTCCTGACGTCAGAATTTATCTTCAGGCACTATGCATACGTACATGCCCTATATTTCCAAATGCATATCGTAGATTTTCCGTGCTGTCTCCTGTTCGCGTGAAAATAGAAAGTTGCCATGACTTATGACTCGACCCTCGTATATAAATTGCAGACAATGGTCATAGCTGGGTATATTTGATTGAACACCCGAGGGCTCCCAACAAGTATAATTTCAAGTAGTTCCAACTTTGAATACCAGATGCTACTGTCACTAACACCTACCGGCGAACGTTGGAACTTCATTAATCGTTTCTAACTAGCCAAGTATTTCGTATAAACTACAAATTTTGCTACACACTACTAAATACAGTGGTAGGTTCTTTTACGTGTCATAAATCTATGACATGGGCCCGCCGGCTTTACTTCCCCTCCGAAGGAAGGCATACTGAAGGATTCTAACGCTCTTTGAAATCAGATGACTTCGGCCGGGTTTGAACCCGCGATCTTGGGCATAGCAGTTCAGCATGCTACCGACTACGCCACCGAAGCAGCTACATACATTTATTTATATATTACTGAAATTTGTTTATTTAGTTATCTTATTGTTTATTTATTTATTTATTTATTTATTTATTTTTTATTTTTTTATTTAAGGAGGTGGATTGGTAGGACTCCTTTTATTGAATGCCACCGTTCTTGTTTACTATTTGGATGATTGGAATAGTATTTTGACAAAGCTGATCCCATATTTAACTCTCTTCCAGAATAGCTTTATCGTACCGATTGGGAGTAAATTCTGTATTCCTTGTGCACCTCATATAGTCTTTCATTTTAGAGCTACTAAAACATTTTCATTTAAGTTTTATGTGAGTAATCAACAAAGTTATTCTTGCAGTATACCATCAGAGATACCGGATATCATCACAGTAGTTATTCTTGGTCAGATTTCGCTATGTTGTTTCTCTCTCAAGGCTTCCCTAACTCCTGCTAGCGGGGAAAGCTTTTATTGAAAGGATAATATTAGCCATTAAAGAGGATAATTGGCACTTTATGTCTTCTTCCTCCAGGGAACATATTTCCACGATTTAATCCAATGTCTACTCGCTAACTTGCTCTGTTTATATATTGAGAAGCGCGGGCTAAATTATTGCTTCTATATATAAACTTTCTGGTTCATTTAACTTTTTGTCGTCATTGTAACTAGTAAGCTACAAGTTAGAAGTGGTTTATTAGAAGTGATGGCCAGTTTCCAAGTACTCTAAAATGATTACTAATCCAAATCCCCCACACACTTTGCAAACTGAAATAGCATAATCAATTTACAGTTCCTAAGTACAGGCCGGACGTTTGTTTTAGACGAGTGAAACATCTTAATAGAAACCTGGAGGCGAGTTATTACAGTACCTGTGTTATTGTCACCTGCCCCATGCGGTCAGATGATGGACAAAGCTATCTCTAATTACTGCTGAAGTACAGTCATTGGCAAATGGCGTTCTGTTCGTAACTATGTAACGTGTACGAATCCGTGCCATTTCGTCCAGGTGCCATTTCGACCATCTCGTCCAGACGAAATGTTGACAAGGGTTGAGGCAGTGCAGTTAATAGTGAGTATATAATCCCTCTGCTAAGGTCCCATTCCAGTTTTGTACCGAAAATAAGGTCCCATTAACACCAATCTACACATAGCCTATGGGGTCCCTACAGGTTCAGTATAACCCAATGCGTAAGCGAAACGCACTCACTTACTCTTTAAATGCCTCACAATTAAATAAATACATTAAAACATGTATATTTACAATGAAATAATGAAAGACAGCAACACGGTAACCATGGTAACAGAATCTTACAGGTCCATCTATTTCTAAAAAGGCAATGATAATAATGTTATTGGTTTTACGTCCCTTTTAACTACACTGGCTTTTAGAGACGCCGGGCTGCGTGGCTCAGGGGTAATGTTCTCGCTTGCTGAGCCCAAGGTTGCAGGTTCGAAGCCTGGCGCAGTCATCTGGCATTTGAGGATGCGCAAATGCGAGGGAGCCGTGTCAGTACTTTTACTGGCACGTTAAAGATCCCCTTCGGGGCAAAACGCAATTAAATTCCAGTTACTACATTATTGTGAAAGTTTCCAGACGGTTATAAGGTTATCACTGAACCAAATTAAGCTGTAAAATTCATCAATACATACAGTATATTTCGCTTAAGGCGGTCAAGGGGCGCTCTAGAATTTTTTCACGCAATTTTCACCTGTGAGTGTGGTACGAAAGGTCTTTTTCACCCGACTATAGTCTCCGGAAACCACATTTAAAGGCCCTTAAATTAACAGTGTCTCTGATATTCCCAGAAAACTAACTTCGCTCTGATATACCTATGAAGGAATGACAAACCCCTAACCACTGCACCGGTAGCTGAATTGATAAAGTCTGATTATTCATACCAAGGATAAATCAGTCATAGCATTCATGATTGAGATTTTGCTAAGTGTACTCTTTACAACTAGAATATTCGCTGGCGAAGCCGCGACGGGTAATGCTAGTCTTATATTTAATTCCGTTAGGATTCTTTAATCCAGTGAACTACGTTCTTATTATAAGTCCGATTTTGATGATTGAGGTGTCAGATTAAAGGGAACATTCCCTAGATGTTTCGAAAGGACATGATTTCCCTAAATTCCCTTAGGGCTCCCTCCCCAAAGCCCTTCAAAGTCCCCATGTAATTTTAATCAATAAACAAATATTCCTGCTTTATGATACGATATTTAAAAAGATGTTTTAGTAATGCAACTTTGGATATATTTTAATTATCATCTGCTTTATGAAAATATTTATTTTTATTCTCACTATGTTGTTTACTTTATAAGCATTTCATTGTAAAATTTAGTAGAGTGGTGGCAAACGAGCGGAGCGAGTGACGTTCGTTATTACAAACATAAAAAATTATTTATTTCTAACAAGAAACGCAATGAAATGAATCAGTTATTGTAGATTTGTCATACTGTCAATCTTAGGTATTTGGACGAAATAACACTAGTTGGCCGGTAGAGAGTTAACAACCTGCCACTGTTCGTGGAATTTGAACGAAATATCACCTGGACGAAATGGCACGACACGACGTGTACTTCCGCGTCACACTATACTTTGGCATGGACTGTACTGTCTGCACCGTGGTGTCGTCAAATGCTCAAGTCTGGAATCCCATTACATCAGACCGGTGGAGACAACTGTGAAGCGACAGGGCGAGAGAGTGTACAGGTTCATCCAAAAGCTTCAACGTCAAGGGCAATCGTCTAAAATAAACGTCCGACTTGTACGACGACTTTTGTTTTAAGTATCATCTTAAAGAAGTTCAGTTCTATCAGCTTTCACGTAATTCATTGTTAATGGTACATTATGCACCAAGCCTCTAATGGCAATAATTATGACACGAGTATGTTCATTAAACGAGCGTATGCGAGTTTATTAATTTCCATACGAGTGTCTTAATTACCATTATAGGCGAGTTGCATACGACTGTTTATGTTCGACGATAATTATTATAACTATTTTATGTTCGAACATAAATATTCATAAATATCTGTCGAGATTTCGCCAGTTTTATGTACTGAACAGAGCGCATGGGACGCACAGAATGCCTTATATTTGACCATGGCCTCCTCGATTACCCTACTATGACACTAGGCCAGGCAGTGAAATTTAAATTAGAAGGCCGTGGAACTTAGCGCATCTAATTTTCTAATTGGTCAAACAACTGTTTCTTGAGCTCTGATTGGTGGGAGAAACTGTTTCATAATGAAAAACAAGATGTTCGGGAAAGAACATATAGCCTACTTTCTCCTAAATGTATGGGTATAGTTATAACTCTCTGTCCTTATCATCTCCTAATTTCTTCCTATTTGAAGTGCAAATTGGCACACAGGATTTGAACAGTGGCGTTCAAACCATAGTTTATAATTTACCCCGGCATTTTACAATTTCATCAGCAAACACTCCAAACACCGACTACTTACAATAATTGAAACTTCGTTGCTCTAATAAGGCCCATCTACAATGCGCAGTCGGCAGTCCGTAGTTGGTAGTCCTCGGTCGGCAGTCGCGATCGACTCCGTGTATACTATAGGCACCATACACAACATGAAGTTGCAGTTGGTAGCTGGCAGTTGGCAGTCGCGAATTTTATCCTTGACTGCCAACTACCCGACTGCAGCAATGTAATAGCCAATCAGAGCAGATCGGAAACTGACGTCACGTTGTTGTTTTGTGTCGTATACGAATGATAAGACTAAGTGAAGTAACTTCGCAACCCGTTAATTTATAGGCTAATCATAAATACACGGTATAACAAAATAATCCATCTCCAAATCATCCATATTGCAAGTTTTGAGGTTATCAACAACGCCTCTGTGCACAAGGAATAAACGAATGTTACTGTACTATTACTCCTAGCAGTCGTTAAGACTGGGTTCACTAACTGGCCGGTATAGAGCGCTGCTCGAATCTATAGTTTCTGCATAGTACAACTGAAGGCTGGTAGATGTCACTCCGGTGGAGAATGTCGTTTTTTTAATATATAATTTCCATTGCAAAAAGCACCATATAACGCTTTATTTCATAACGTCTCAGTACTCAAGAAACAATGAATATAAAAAAAAATCAAGCAAAAAAGTTCTACTCTGATAGGATTTGAACCCCGGCCAGCCACATGAGAGAAGGGAGCTCTAACCACACAGCCAATCGTACACTCAAAACTCACGCGTTATCGATCAAATACATATAACGTACTGTATTAGCAAATAATCACTTGGACTGAAGATCTCTTCACTGGAGTGTATTTCAAACCGAGTTCATTTCATATTAAGTTCATATAATTTTTATCAGTAGGTTATATTGCATGCAACATACTGAAATTAGTAAAATGTAGGTCAGAACGAGAGATCAGCTGCCATCTTGTCAAATATCCGAGACGATTCAGATATTTAATGTCACTTCTAGATTATAATATTACAATACAAACTTTTAATTTCGAACGAACCACGTCGCTTAGAACAGATTAAACGATTCTTGGTTCGATGTGCACAAGGAATAAAGGAATGTTACTGTATTATTACTCCTAGCAGTCGTTAAGACTGGGTTCACTAACCGGCCGGTATAGAGCGCTGCTCGAATCTATAGTTTCAGCATAGTACAACTGAAGGCTGGTAGATGTCACTCCGGTGGAGAATGTCGTTTTTTTAATATATAATTTCCATTGCAAAACGCACCATATAACGCTTTATTTTATAACGTCTCAGTACTCAAGAAACAATATATATAAAACAAGATGTTCAGTAAAGAACGTATAGCCTACTTTCTCCTAAATGCATGGGTATTGTTATAACTCTTTGTCCTTTTCAAGGAGTATAATTTAATGTTGGTTGTAGTAGCTTGTTGAAATACAACGTGCTATAGGGATATTAAACATGAATATGAGGTGCCCTTTGCTAGTGCTACCTCTGTAAAAAAAATCATTCAATTCGGTTTCACCGTGTTTGAATTGATCTGGGGAATGGATTTGCACACATACATGGCCGCTATTTGCAAACTATTGGGCTGATGACCTTGTAGTCAGTCATAAGATGCTTTCCACAAAAAGGCATGTTGTTGCAAAATCCGGTAGAGATCAAATTATTAGGATGGTCGAAATTTGATTTAAGCTTTTAACATTTGGGTGGCCGTCATTCCGTTTCCGTCAAGATGGCGGCGATATAAAACATGACACTGAGGTGCCTTTTGATAGTGCTAACTCTGTACCAAATTTCGTTCAATTCAGTATCACCGTGTTTGAATTGATAGGGGGAATCGATTTGCACACATACTTGGCCACCTTCTGCAAACTATTGGGCTGATGATCTAGCAGTTTGGTCAGAATATGCTTCCCACATAAAGATTTGTTGTTGCAAAATTTGGTAGAGACTAGATTATTAGGTTGGTCGTAATTACATTTTAGCCTTTAACATTTGGGTGGCCGCGATTACGTTTCCGTCAAGATGGCGGTGATATAAAACATGACACTGAGGTGGTCTTTTCTAGTGCTACCTCTGTACCAAATTTCGTTCCATTCGGTTTCACCGTGTTCGAATTAATAAGGGGAATCGATTTTCAAACAAAGATGGCCGCCATCCGCAAAATATAAGGTTAATGACCTATTAGTTCGGTCAAAGGATGCTCCCTCCATAATGGTATGTTGGTGCAAAATTTGGTAGAGATCGGATGATTAGGTTAGTCGTAATTTGATTTAAGCTTTGAACATTTGTGTGGCCGCCATTACGTTTCCCTCAAGATGGCGGTGATATAAAACATGACACTGAGGTGCCCTTTGCTAGTGCTACCTCTGTACCAAATTTCATTCCATTCGGTTTCACCGTGTTCGAATTAATCGGGGTAATCGATTTTGACACAAAGATGGCCGCCATCCGCAAACTATTAGGCTAATGACCTATTAGATTTGTCAGAGGATGCTCCCTTCATAAAGGTATGTTGTTGCAAAATTTGGTAGAGATCGGATGATTAGGTTAGTCGTGATTTGATTTAAGCTTTGAACATTTGGGTGGCCGCCATTACGTTTCCGTCAAGATGGCGGTGATATAAAACATGACACTGGGGTGCCCTTTGCTAGTGCTACCTCTGTACCAAATTTCATTCCATTCGGTTTCACCGTGTTCGAATTAATAGGGGTAATCGATTTTGACACAAAGATGGCCGCCATCAGCAAACTATTAGGCTAATGACCTATTAGATTTGTCAGAGGATGCTCCCTTCATAAAGGTATGTTGTTGCAAAATTTGGTAGAGATCGGATGATTATGTTAGTCGTAATTTGATTTAAGCTTTGAACATTTGGGTGGCCGCCATTACGTTTCCGTCAAGATGGCGGTGATATAAAACATGACACTGGGGTGCACTTTGCTAGTGCTACCTCTGTACCAAATTTCATTCCATTCGGTTTCACCGTGTTCGAATTAATAGGGGCAATCGATTTTCACACAAAGATTGCCGCCATCCGCAAACTAATAGGCTGATGACCTATTAGTTTGGTCAAAGGATGCTGCCCCCATAAAGGTATGTTGTTGCAAAATTTGGTAGAGATCGGATGATTAGGTTAGTCGTAATTTGATTTAAGCTTTGAACATTTGTGTGGCCGCCATTACGTTTCCGTCAAGATGGCGGCGATATAAAACATGACACTGAGGTGTCCTTTGCTAGTGCTACCTTTGTACCAAATTTCGTTCAATTTGCGCTCACCGTGTTCGAATTGATAGGGGGGACAGACATTCAGAGTACACACACTCACACACACACACACACAGACTCACACACATACACACACACAGACAGACACACTTTTTTCGCCCTGTAGTGATCTCATAAGTCTACTTTCATTTTTTGCAAAAATCGAAAGTAGGCTAAAAATCAAGCAAAAAAGTTCTACTCTGATAGGATTTGAACCCCGGCCAGCCACATGAGAGACGGGAGCTCTAACCACACAGCCAATCGTACACTCATAACTCACGCGTTATCGATTAAATACATATAACGTACTGTATTAGCAAATAATCACTTGGACTGAAGATTTCTTCACTGGAGTATATTTCAAACCGAGTTCATTTCATATTAAGTTCATATAATTTTTATCAGTAGGTTATATTGCATGCAACATACTGAAATTAGTAAAATATAGGTCAGAACGAGAGATCAGCTGCCATCTTGTCAAATAGCCGAGACGATTCAGATTTTTAAAGTCACTTCTAGATTATAATATTGCTATATAAACTTATAATTTCGAACGAACCACGTCGCTTAGAACAGATTAAACGATTCTTGGTTCGATAATCGGAACTGGTGGGTCCCATGTTATGGATTATAAATTTTGCATAATTCACACGGCCGCCATCCTGAAATGGTAGTTTGATGACCTTGTAGTTTGGGCACAAGACGTGTCCCATATGAAGGTAGGCTGTTACCAAATTTGGTAAAGATCCGATGATTAGTTTGGTCGTAATGCATTATTAAGTTTTGACCATTCGATTGGCCGCCATTACCTTTTGGTAAAGATGGCGGCAATATAAAACATGACACTGAGGTGCCCTTTGCCTGTGCTACCTCTGTACCAAATTTAGTTCAATTCGGTTTAACCGTGTTCGAATTGATAGGGGGGACAGACATTCAGAGTACACACACTCACACACACACACACACACACACACCCACAGACTCACACACATACACACACACAGACAGACACACTTTTTTTCGCCCTGTAGTGATCTCATAAGTCTACTTTCATTTTTTTGCAAAAATCGAAAGTAGGCTAATAGTGTTAAATGAGCCTCATTATAGTACAGTTTTCTGACATATAATAGTCAGGGTCGAACATAAAGATATTTGTTGGTGTTGCTGCGACATTGTGGTCATATAGCCCCGTGAATTCAGTGTGTGTGTGTGGAATTTGTGTGAATACCTGTGACATTGTGACGGTTGTACTAGTGTTTTTAATTGGGGAATGGATTGGGAAGGAAGGGGCCTAGGCTTTTAGTTAGGAGCATCCTAGCATTCGCCTGAAGTAGAAGTGGGGAGAAACAACGGACAATCACTTCCTGGATGGATAAGGTGCGAATCGAACCCTTCTCTTCTCAGTTTTCCTTCACGAGGCTGAGGGTACCTCGTTCAAGACCTCACAATATTTTTGGGGACTGCCTACATACAAATATGTACATCTCAATATCACACAAGTTCAATATTGCGTTGTGGGGTTTGAAGCCATTTTTAGCCTATTTTCAATTTTGAAAAATAGGCTTATGAGATCACCTTTTGCCAGTGTGTGTGTGTGTGTGTGCGTGTGTGTGTGTCCCTTAATAACCTTTAAACGGCTGGAGCGATTTCATTGAAACTCGGTAAGTTCATAGCACTATTCCGGGCGACCCCGACCATGCCCTTCAAATTTTGTTACGTCTTACCAATCCAACATGGAGGCTGTGCGAAATATTTAACCAGCATTCAATATCTTCGAAACTATTCCCGATATCACCCTGGATTTTTTTAAGGTGATAATGGAAACTACTTGAAGTTCACCTATGAGAACTTTGAAAAACTGATAACTACAAAACCAACATGGCGGTCACGCGAATTTGCGACTCTTAAATAGACGTTTCTCGCGATTTAACCAACCAAACGCATTAAAACTTGGTACAGTATATGTTCAGTATATACACATTGTAATGCACTGACATATAACTTCGTTCAATTGTTTACATAACCTCAAGATGGCGGATGTGCGAAATATTTCACCGGCATTCTATATCTCTGAAACTATTAGCGGAATCACCCTGAAAATGTGTACGGAGATAAAAGGCACTACTGGAAGTTCATCTATAAGACTTTCAAAAACCGGTTGACTTCAAAACGAACATGGCGGCCAAGCGAATTTGAAAAATTTAAATAGACCTTTCTCGTGATTTAATGTTCCAAACGCAATAAAATCTGGTACAGGAAATGTTTATACACATTGTAATGCACTGGTATCTAATTTAGTTCAATTGTTTACATAACCTCTTTTCTCCGGGTACTCCGGTTTTCCCTGTCAACATTTCATTCCAGCAACACTCTCCACTATCAATTCATTTCATCTGTCATTCATTTAATCATTGCCCCAGAGGAGTGCGTCAGGCCTCGGCAGCCGGCACAGTTCATATCCTCGCCGCTAGATGGGGGCTTCATTCATTCCATTCCTGACCCGGTCGGAGACTGGAAGCAGGCTGTGGATTTTCATTTTGTTTACATAACCTCAAGATGACGTCTGTGCGAATTTTAAAATTAAGTTTTTATTTCTTGCGTCGTAATCATGCGATCGAAGTGAAAGTTTGAATAATGAACCTACGAAATAATTTTCCTTTAGCGATACATGACTATATGGCTTATACAATTAACAATCCAACATGGCGAACATCGGAAATATTTAGACGGCTCTGAATATCTACGATCTATTTTAGCAATCAAACTGATTTTTTTATGTTCATAGGGGCTATGAACTTAAGTTTACCTATAGGACTTTAAATAACCTGGTGATCACAAATCCAACATGGCAGCGACGCGAAGTATAAATATTCACATGGATCTTTCTCGCAATTTAACCATCCAAGTGCAGTGAAACTTGGTACAGTAAATCCTTATACGAATGTTAATCCACTGGCATCTAATTTATTTCAATTGTTTCCATAACCTCAAGATGGCAGCTGTGCGAAATTTTAAATCTCCTTGTTACTTCTTGTGTACTAATAATGCGATTGAAATTTGAATGCTACACGTACACAATAATCTTCATGTAACAGTACATAACTCTAGGACCTACATATATAAAATCCAACATGGCGACCATCCGAAATATTTAGTAGGTTCTCAATATCTACGAATCTATTACAGCAATCAAACTGAAATTTTGTATGTTGATAGTGGCAGTTATCATAAGTAGGATATATGAAAATAGGCTGTATAGTTCTTCACGGATCTACTTGTTTCAGTGTTGCCTTAGTAAACAAGAGTTTAGTGTTTTTCAGTTGGTGAACACGAGTGTGCCCTAATACTGAAATAAATTACATGCGATTAATACACACACTAGGATGACCAGTTTCGATCGTCAAGCGATCATCATCAGATCCATTACACTTAGGCTATAACATCTATGTGTGGAAATACAGGTGAAAATATTTACAATATGTATAATTATTTAGTTGCAGTATTGGTACTGCAACTGTCAGTGTATGCTAAATGCAGTATATATGATGTTAGGTGAAATGCTAGATGGTGATAGATATCCGGAGTTTATAATTTGGAGTGATTATATGGTTGTAAAAATCAACTATGGTTAAAATGGAATATTACAGGATACTACTTGTCTGGTTGTCTTCCTTGCTGGAGCTGCGCGCAGTTTTCGTGTTCACTGTAACTCCAGGTGTGGTCGACTGAGAGGCGCTGTTATCTCAACGACACGGATTTTTCCCTTTTCTTCCCGCATTTCATATGTGCTGTGCGGAGTCAATGCGATGTGTTTTTGAGAGGTGTTGCCAACCTAGATAAGATGTATGTTATTGAATGAGGTGGGTCTACAACTATCAAAGACCGTGGAACATTCCCCGCCACGCGTGGACCATAAGCCATTCAAACTAAGCGCTTCCCGGTCTTATGAGGACGTCCCGGCACCTCTAATACTGCCGCGAATACGGGCCTCGGTTTATTGCAGAAGAAAAGTACATCGTACACCTGATCCCGATAACATTTACCTATTAAAACCCCCTAATCCCTCCCCACTCCCTTTTTATTTAGCTTGCTGTATCGAATAGTTGTGTCTTGTTTCCGACAGGGTGTGTTTTTAGAAGCATGTCAAAGAACCCATTTGAATTCAGTAGGCCGTGTTCATAATGGCAAAAATAATCTCGGGAGTTTCCGCTAACACAAAGTTCCTAATTTCTCTAATAGAAGGCGCTATAGTGTTCAAGGAGCTTAGATATCTAACCTTCTTGACTTTCATAGTGCTTCAAGAAGCAACGAAATTCGACATGCAAGCTACCCTCTGGGTGTCAAATAACAAAGCTTGCACCCGGCACCCAAGGCCATACGATATTATTATTATTATTATTATTATTATTATTATTATTATTATTATTATTATTATGATATTATTAATTTTTGACGATACTCAGGCTTACAATTATTGTGCTTTAAGAAATTATGAACACCTAAAATTTTGCCCAGTTGGCTTCTTGCCAGTGAATCTACTGATACGAGTACCCAATAATTATACACTATTAGATGTCGGGACTCATTTTCATATACTGTACATACAGGAATAGAAAATGAAAATCCACAGCCTGCTTCCAGTCGACCGACCGGGTCAGGGAATTGAATGAATGATGCTCCCATCTAGCGGCGAGGATATGAACAGTGCCGGCTGCCGAAGCCTGTCGCACTCCCTTGGGGCAATGATTAAATGAATTTCAGATTAAATGAAATGATAGTGGAGAGTGTTGCTGGAATGAAATTTGTGACAGGGAAAACCGGAGTACCCGGAGAAAAACCTGTCTGCCTCCGCTTTGTCCAGCACAAATCTCACATGGAGTGACCGGGATTTGAACCACGGACCCAGCGGTGAGAGGCCGGCGTGCTGCCGCCTAAGCCACGGAGGCTCACATACAGGACTTACCAGACGCAAAGGAGACTAAATCTTTAAAGTTCCCGGGAGCAGTTTGGACATTTAGTTAATAGAGTAGTTATCAGTGCAGATCGAACCGTCCTCCGTAGATAACATGTTAACTGCGCCAGGAATAAATCATTTTTCCAGAGGTAGGAATCGAATCCAGGATTGGTAGTCAACATTACTAATCACTACACAACGAGTTGAACTATAGGGATGTCAGTCAATTTATCTCTATGGTTTTCAATGTGGCTTTTTACCGATGTCTCAGTCTTACTCACGACAGTGATTATAAATGGAAGCTACTGAGGTATGGGTGGTGCTGAGTAATGACATTCAGGGTACAGTCAGTGCCTGTGGATGCTGTGAAAGGTTCTACTCATTGGGTTAGTACTTCTGTTCTGACTCAACGAGGAAAGCAATGGCAAACTACCTCACTCCTCATCTTGCCTAGTACGCCTCAATATAGCGTTGGATTCTTGTGGGTATCTACCCAAATAACCTAACGGCGGTAATTTTTGAGGGTCCAACCAGCCTTCGGGCTGACTACCCAACAGACAGACAGACATACAGCTTTCATTTCAGGAGAGTAAGCCTACCACTTCTCTTTTCCTAAATTCACTAACGAGAACTGACTGTACTCTTTGGATTGAAGCCCATTAGTGCAACTCGATATTTCCGTCTGAGCATCAGTGCTTGGTAGGCCAAGGCTCTCACTGGGCTATGGGGGTACAATGATATTTTTTTCTTTGCTGTAAAGTACGAATGAACTTAAGAAGATATATATATAATAAGTGTTGCCTTTACCTTCTGAGAAGCCCCTCTCTTATGTAGACCGTTAACTTGTTGATAAGGAAAATGGGATCATAAACTTCAAGGAATGAAAGAGAAGGAGAGGACAGTAATGAATGGAGGGAGAGGAGAAAGAGGTCATATTTGATCCTTGAGGTCATTGCCATTAAATCTGATATGGGAACTCATGTCGGTATCACAAAGGCCACGTCTGCTAGGGAACGTTTGGCTCTTATCTCGCGTCCTCTACCATCTTCAAGCAGTCATTTCTCCGCGTGCACCCACATTATTGGCTAGCCCTTTGACTTATAGGAGATTTTACACTGTGCTCGACTTTATACTACTCATAGTTAAAATATTTCTCAAGAGGGTGGTATTAGAAAGTGACATTTCAGGAGTAATAATGAATTACTGCCTATTTCAACTCCTCACACTTTGTTTTCTCTTTAATTCTTCCCTGTATTCTCCCTATATTATTCTGCTAAGGTCCCATTCCGGTTTTGTACCGAAAATAAGGTCCTGTTAACACCATCTGCACATATGGGGTACCTACAGGTTCCGCATTACCCCATGAGTGCCCAAAACCCACTCACTTCCTCTTTAAATGCCTCACAATTAAATAAATACCTTAAAAATGTACATTTACAATGGGAGCACCGTAACCTGGCGAGCCTGCCGCTAGAGCGCAGGGCAACGCGGCGGTGGCAGCCATCTGGCGGGAGAGCGGCGTACTGCTAGCTGAGGAGTCTCTCAGCAGATGGCTCTGGTGTGGTCTCGCCAAGACTTTCTCTAGGGTTCAATCCATTGCAAATGTAAAAATTGTTGTAGAAGAAACTCCCGAGCAAACAATAACTGATGAATTCGTTGTAACATCGAATATTGTCTACAAAGAGGTGCTGTGACAAGTACAAAACACTGTTCTACATACTTCCTTGTGTTCTTCTCATGTACGTATGCCGTTTAACAACAATAAATACATTTCTTCAATATTTAAAACATCGTTCCCTCACATTTTTCCCTATTACTCCTTAAACCTACATTCACGCACGGGCCCACTAGTTTCTTCATAATTCCACCATGTTTCATTCTTCCTCCTGCGGACCATTTTTAACCAGCTTTCTGTTTCCGATACCTTGGAATCCTTCTATATTGAACACCTACCTTCTAAAAATCTCTCTTTTTAATGTTCTTTTTTCTCTTATAATACGAGGGGCGTGCTATATTGTTTTGCACTTTATTTTTTTTCTACCCAAATGAAGTACATCACACATCAGTTGTTACGTCCACCTTCTTAACATAATCTCCTTGTAACTTTATGCACTTTTGCCATCGGTGTGTCAGTCTCTCCTGACCTTCATGAAACCATTCTTTCGGAGTGATGCGTACCCATGCCTTGACAGCTGTGTCCAGAGGTTTCTTGATATTCCCAAACAGGTGATGATCACTTGGTGCCAAGTTGGGAGAGTATGGTGGATGTGGCAGCACCGTGAATCCAATTTGATCAATGGCAGAGGTGGTCTCTCGTCTAGTGTGGGTGGGCATTGTCATGTTGCAAAAGCACACCTTTAGTCCACTTTCCTAAGTTTGAATGGCACGAAGTAAGCGCTTAAGTGTTGCCACAAATGCTGTACTGTTAATAGTGGTCCCTAATTCCAGCTAGTCAATGAGGATGATGCCCCTTGTGTCCCAGAACACTGTCGCCATTCGCTTGCCAACTGATTGCACTGTTCGATATTTCTTTGGCGCTGGACCGCCCCTATTCTTCCATTCCATGGACGCAGTTTTGTGGATTTTGCAGAACTGGACTCAGCTATCATGGCATGGGTAAGCAGCACTGCGAAAGAATGGTTTCAGGAAGGTCTGGAGAGACTGACACATCGATGGAAAAAGTGCATAAAACTACAAGGGGATTATGTTGAAAAGGTGGCCGTAACAACTGATGTATAATGTACTTCATTTGGGTAGAAAACAAGAAGTTCCGTGACGAACTAAAGAGCCTACTTTTATTAAAATTTAAGATTCATGCCAATGTCTATATGGATCTATCTAGACTAATGACGAAATTAAGTTGGTCATATCGAAATTTCTAATTAGTTCGAAATACTGTTTACCTGTCATAATGCAACCTAATAGAGAACTACAGTTGGCAGCCCTGGTGACTGAATATATTCTTAGTTCCAACTCTTAAGGTACAGAATACAAAATTTGGTTGAAATCCAATGGATAGCATGGACGTTACATGCAATTAAACATTGGATCTAACAGCGCGCGTAAAATCATGTTGGCAACAATGACATATATGTATTGGTCAGAAATAATCTGAAATAATATAATCTATTGTTGTGTCAATTTTGAATGAAATCCATTAGTTAGTATAGAAGTTACATGCATTTTAAAATTGGACCTATCAGCAGGCTTAGAATCATGTTGGCAGCACTGACATATATTAGTTACTCCAAATTAATCTAGAATGCCAGATACTATACGTGTGCAAAGTTTAGAGCTAATGGCTTGCATACTTTCTGATATATTGATATCAGGGTAACAAAAATAGAGACAGTATTTATTAACAGTTGGCAGTCCTGGTTACTCTTAAGAATCGGCATATACATATCTGTTATGGTACACATAGACACACGAAACTTGGTTGAAATCCAAATGATAGTATAGAAGTTACATGTATTTAAAGTTGGACCTCTCAGCAGGCTTAGAAACATGTTGGTAGAACTGACGTATATAAGTTACTCCAAATTAATATAGAATGTCAGGTACTATACGTGTGCATAGTTTAAAGCTGTATAGCACACGTATAGTACCTGATAGCCTATTCTATATTAATTTGGAGTAACTTATGTACGTCAGTGCTACCAACATGATTCTATGCCTGCTGAGTGGTCCAACTTTAAATTCATGTAACTTCTCTACTATCATTTGGATTTCAACCAAATTTCGTATGTGCTATGTGTACCATAACAGATATGACTATGCGTATTATTAAGATCCGCCAGGGCTGCCAACTGTTAATAAATGCTGTCTCTATTTTTGTTACCTTAATATCAATATATCAGAAAGTATGCAAGCCAATAGCTCTAAACATTGCACACGTATAGTACCTGGCACTCTAGATTAATTTGGAGTAACTAATATACGTCAGTGCTCCCAACATGATTCTAAGCCTGCTGATAATTCCAATTTTAAAATGCATGTAACTTCTGTACTTACGAATGGATTTCATTCAAAATTGGCACAACAATATATCGTATTATTTCAGATTATGTCTGACCAATACATGCATGACATTGTTGCCAACTTGATTTTACGCGCGCTGTTAGATCCAATGTTTAACTGCATGTTACGTCCACGCTATCCATTGGACTTCAACCAAATTTTGTATTCTGTACCTTAAGAGATAGAAATAAGAATATATTCCTTCAGCAGGGCTGCCAACTGTAGTGGTCTATTAGGCTACATTAGGCTACATTATGACATGTAGGCTATACAGTATTTCGTACTAATTTGAAATTCCGATATTACCAACTTTATTTCGTCAATATTCTAGATAGATCCATATAGATTAATCATTGGCATGAATCATAAATTTTAAGAAAAGTAGGCTCTTTAGTTCGTCATGGAACTTCCTGTTCTTAATTCGCTGTCCTCCACATATTATTATATTTACATCGTTATGTCCGTGGAAGGAACTCAATTGAACTTATCGCGCTGTTCTTATTTCTTGACCTCCCAAACTTTCTTCATCTTCTCGCTATGACTGACTCTTTCTGCGCTTCTCAATCCAGGTTCTGTTGGAGGTAATGTACGGGAGGTATCAGTCAACTAGTTCCATGAATTTAGTCCTGTCGACTACCATAACACTTGAGATGTCTGTTTCCTGAAAGTATTTTCAACTTCAACCAGCCAGTTTTTCTTACCTTTTTTAGTGAAAGTAAGATTTAGAATTCTTTTAGTCAGCCTGTGACTACTCATTCAGAGAATATGTCCATAAAATTTAAAATGCCTTTTCCTGAATGTGTCCGATATTTTCTCCTAATGCTGATGAAATTCCCGGGATTCCCTTTTCATCCAAAGTTCCTCAGTACAAACTGGCCCAAATAAATCCACTTATTATTATTATTATTATTATTATTATTATTATTTTATGTCGATTTAGGCCTACTGTGGACCGCCTTGAACAATCGGCCCACTTGCCAATCTCTTCTTCTCCTCCCAGAATTTCTTCATGCGGTCGCTGAGTCTCCTCCTCCTTTCTTCAGACCAGATGACCTTGGTTTTTGAGCTGGTTTTTTTTCAACCTTCCTTCAAAACAGTGATTTATTGAGAATATCTTCTTGAGTGATGCCAACTTCTTTGAGATCTGCTCGCGTTTCCTCAACCCATTTTGTGGTGGACTTTAATTTGCTAATGTAAGTGAATATTCTTTTGGTTACCCTATTGTTGCTCATTCGTGCGAGGTGGCCATAAAATGTAATCCTTCTCTTACGTATCGTGTCCGTAAGTTTCTCCGCCTGATTGTACAACCCACTATTCCTCCGTCTCCTCCATAAGCCATCTGCTCCCTGTACTGGCCCCATTAATTTCCTTAGGATTCTTCGTTCTTTCTTTTATGATTATTATTATTATTATTATTATTAATAATAATATTTATTCAATTCACCATTACAAACATGGGTTACTCTAAACACGGGTTAAACCAAGTGCTTTACAACAATACATAAAACTATAATACAAACTATAATACATACATATCATATATATACAAAATATTATTATTATTATTTTATTTGCGCTTGCACTCTCTCAGCAAATTTGCTGGAATTTCATCAATATAATGCATATGTTCAATATATCATAAGGATTACGTTATTGCGGTGTATGTTCAGTAATAGCGTGTGTATTTGTAAATCAGGTGAGGATTGGGAAGGAGGTAGCCGTGGCCTTAAGTTAGGAACCATCCCGTAAATTTTCCTCCTTAGACCAGAATTAAATTTCGTGGCAGGGCCGGGAATTGAACTCGGATTTCCGAGGCCATATACAAGAATGCTATCCGCTACACCAGGAAGTGCACCTATATCGTTTTGTATTAGTATCTGCTAATACTAGAATGACCGTAAATGATTCGTGTAGCAATTTGTTAGAATTTTAACATAGAGCATATTTCTCGTGGTTTGTAAATTGAACCGCTCGTATGGCCACTGCCTGGCGGCTTGTATTCCGAATATTCATGGTAGAGTGGTTCATTGTGTGTATTTTCCTTTATAAATTACACTCGTAAATTTTATATTCTCATTTTGTTATTATAAAGTTAAGCTCCATTTATTTAAAATAAGTTTGTTAATGGAATTTTATAACAACAATGTCCAGATAATCCCTCCAGGTATTATGTTGTTAACTCGCAGAATTACCAATGTTTGTTTTCCCCGAAGCTAATAAGAGCTTTAAAATTTTTAAATAAAAGACTCAAGTAATTTCTAATAGCCTAAAATACCTACGTTCCCTTCTATTCATTTCCGTAAAATTTTATATCTGTAATTGACATTATTATATTAAAATGCTTCATTTTGCTTGTGTTTGAGTTCTTTCTTTATTGAAACTTTTTTGCCATCCCTGTTGAGGGGTGTACCAATAACTTTATGATGGTTTAGTAATGCGAACTTCTGCTGGAGTTGAATTACTCGGCCATAGAAACCATCTTCCCTGCGGGTGGCTTCGGTGGCGTAGTTCGTAGCATGCTGAGATAATATGCCCACGAATACGGTTCAAACCCAGCCGAAGACGTCGGATAGTTTAAGAGCGTTGAAAATCCCTCAGTATGCCTACCTACGGAGGGGAAGTAAAGCCGGCGGCGGGCTCATTTAATAGATTTATGGCATGCAGAAGAACCTTCCACTAACTACAATTGTGTGAAGCTATATTTGTATGTTAGATTTGATTAACGCACGATTAGTTCCAACATTCGTCGCCAGGTGCCGGTTGCGGTGGCATCTAGTAACCAAGTTCACAGCGAGGTGTCGTTGACGGTAGCAATTGGTAGCAAAAGTAGTACGGCTGAGTTTGGGAGTTAGCGATCGTCAGGGATTCCTGAGCTGAGTCTGTTTTTCTCTCCATTGCCTTTTGTGGCGGACCCTATCCTCTTTCCATTTCCTGTCCTCCTTTCATGGCTCTACTGCTTTTCAAGTCCATCAATCCTAATTTTTCGAGTTTTGAGGGCATTTCTTTTCCTGTATTTTATTTTCCTTATTCTTCTTTTGTTTTCCATTTCTTCTTCTAGTATGTAAGTCGGTAGTTAGTATGAGTTTTAAGTTTTTATTTAGATCTACGTATTGTTTCATTTCATTTACACGATCATCCAAACCATTAGGAGCCGATAGCCCAGACATTAGGTCCCTTAAAAGAACAATTATCATCATCCATTTAAAAGGTGTCCTCTTGGTATTTGCTTGGAGTCGGAAGTGGCAAACCACGGAAAACTATTTCTAGGTTGGCCAACAATTGGATTAGAATTTCGAACCAATTCATCTCCCTAGTCTAGATATAGCCTGATCCCATTGTTGTGTTGTTCGAATCTTCAGTCTTTTGACTGGTTTGATGCAGATATCCATGCCTTCCTGTCCTGAGGTAATCGTTTTATCTCTACATATTGCAACTGTTCTGCCCCTCTCGGGCTACTAATTGTAATAAACCAAGGTGCATGGGGGTTAAACACATGTACGGTATGAGCAACAACAATAAACATTCACTCTTAACTACAATCGTTACCTCATAAATAACAAGTAGTTCCGTGAAGAATTATACAGTCTATTTTCATATATCCTACTTATGTTAAATGCCACTATCAACATACAAAATTTCAATTTGATTGCTGTAATAGATTCGTAGATATTGAGAACCGACTAAATATTTCGGATGGTCGCCATGTTGGATTTTATGTAGGTCCTAGAGTTATGTTCTGTTACATGAAGATTATGGTATACGTGTAGCATTCGAACTTCAATCGCAAGATTAGGACACAAGAAGTAACAAGGAGATTTTAAAATTTCGCTCAGCTGGCATATTGTGGTTATGGAAACAATTGAAATAAATTAGATGCCAGTGGATTAACATTCGTATCACCGTAAAAAATTCCAGGGTCATATCGGGAATAGTTTCGGAGATATTGAATGCTGGTGAAATATTTCGCACAGCCGCCATGTTGGATTGGTGAGACGTAACAAAATTTCAAGGGCACGGTTGGGGTCGTCCGGAATAGTGCTATGAACTTACCGAGTATCATTGAAATCGCTCCAGCCGTTAAGAAGTTATTGGGGGGACACACACGCCTCTCACACACACACACACACACGCACATACACACGGACAAAAGGTGATCTCATAAGCCTATTTTTTTCAAAATTGAAAATAGGCTAAAAATTACAATCTATTCTGATACCAGACATAAAATGCACTTCGCAGAATCCTCGTCGTACAGACTATCTAACATTCCCTATCATATTAACACAGGACACTTATGACATATATTAATGATCCTCGGAAGTAATGATGACTGGTACTTACAGGCGTTGGTCTCAGCTGTGACGACTTAACTCTACTGATTCTGGGGTTTGTGCTCCCAGAGATCAGTCCTACTTACTCGCAGCACAATTACTAAATATTTCACACGCTAGCCTCTCAACTATGAACATTTTGTAAAATATTATATTGATGGTCAGAATCCAACGATTTATATATCTTTGGGGATCTGATTATGAAAGGATGCTTTAAATCCGTGTGTTGGATAATCGCAACTAGTTCGCTCCTGAGTTTACTAATACATAGCATATTTTACTAGTATTCGCCGTACAACAATTTACCGCTATGGTCTCAGAATTTCGGTACACAAACGTTAGTTTACAATACTTCTTGCGATTCGAGACAAACAATCTAGGCGATTTGTTTGAAACTAGGCTCATTATTCCTTTGAGAATGTATAGCGAGCAACTCAGTAATTGCACCTCGAACACAAACTTGTGATCGTCTAAAATACCTTCCTTCTCCACCAAAACAACACAACACAAGTCCAAAATACAAGTTCCACTCCCTCACGGAGTCCTACCAAGAATACGAACCACTCCACACGGAGTTCAAAAGATGATTACACCACCCTACACGCGGTTCACAAGAAGAGTACCACTCGACACGGAGACCGCAAAATGAGTAGTCCTCACAACTTCGTCAATTCCTAATATCATTCATCTCCCCTCCACAAATCACTGGCCTACCTGGCTTCCCTCACGGGTCTAGCCAATCAAAACATAACATTACCATCTAAAAAGCACCTTCTGGGTATTCAAAATACCCAAGACTCACCCCTAGCTCAGGGTTGCCAAGACTCCTACCTGCATGAGTCATCATGCACTTGAGCGTGGGAGAGAAAAACCCAGGTGACAACAAGTGTGGTTCTTGCACACAATTTCAGACTCTTTGACTGAAGATTATTACAATGTTAAAATATTCATATCTAACTTGACTCAGATCCTGCCAATTACAATATCTTAAAACCTAAACAAATTAATCGGAAATCAATCAATTATAAAACATAAAAAGGCATCAAATAAAAATATGTGGACGATTAAGAAAATCGTACGTCCCGACAGTAATGGTTCGATCCCTTGTGACCTGGGAAGGTTACAATAGCTACCACACCCTACATCTGAGGCATTCTGATTAACATATTCTAACCTTGGTCTACCTCTACAGTTCTTGTCCTCAACACTTCCATAACTAAGCTTGCTATTCCTGGGCGTCTTAATACGTGTTCTACCAATCTATCTCTTCTCTTTATTAGCAGTCGCCAGAAACATCTCTTCTCACCCACTCGTCTTAATACCTCCTCATTTGTAACCATACCTGCCCATCAGATCTTTATCATTCTCCTGTACACCACATTTCAAACTCTTCAATTCTCCTCTTTTCTGCTGCACCAATATTCCAAGTTTCACTTCCATAGAGTGCCACGCACCAGACAATGGCTTTCAAAAATGACTTCCTAATAACTAAATCTCTATTCGATGTCATCAGATTCCTTTTTTTGTAGAAATGCTTTCCTTGTCTGAGCGAACCTACATTTTATATCCACTTTGCTTCGTCCATCACTCGTTATTTTGCTTCCTAAGTAACAGAAGTCACCCAATACCTGGTGGAAAGGGGTGTACCAAGTGGATGTGGTACATCCTAGGGGATTTAGACAGAATGAAGTTTCGGACACAAAAGGTGATAATGAAGGACAGAGCGGGAAAAGACCAAAAAGTTAAGATTTAGATTTGAATGATATTTATTAAATATAAAGCGAATATGTCGCCAGGAATGATAGCTTCAAAGAAATTACTTTAAAAACTGACAATAAAAAATTAATAACAATTAAAAGGTACTTGTTTCTCCAGGAAACGTAAATAGAGCAGTGATTAACTTTAAAGTATTAAATATAAAATTACTAAAAAAGAAGCATAATAATTTAAATTCATTCCAAAGTGGATTAAAATGAAATACTCTTCTGACGGAAAGAATCCGGGCAGAATAAAGGACGTGAAAGGGTACCACCTCTTCTAAGGTACGATACAAGAAGTATCAGGCCGGTAGTCGGAGGTCCTCAGTAGCTGGCGGCAATAGTGCGCCCGCTCTGGCGGTGCGAGGTCATTCTGGCAGGTTCCAGGGTTCCGGGTTCGGAACTAGAGTAGATGATGATAGGTTCTCCCAAAGATAGCGACCAGCATAGAGAGGCTCTTGGTAATACCTCCTGCGGCTGGTGAAATGATGTTCTCAGAATTACGATTTGCAGAGTAGATCCATGTTGAAGATTTTTGGTTGAAGTGCAGGCTGATGAATTTAGACTGCCCTGCCAGGCCGCCAAGTCCAGCAGGGAGATTATGCCGGCGGAGAAGAGACTCCGGCAGCCAGAGGTACCCCGAGAGGGCAGTAACCCCAGCAGGGATGTTGGTGAGCAGATGTGATCCGTTGAGAAGAGTGGACAAGAGTAGGCACTGTAGGCCGGGAGACCTCAGGCTATATAGCGATAGTGACGTCAGCGCGCGGAACCTTCTAGCATGAAGGTGTGGCGAGAGAGCAGCCAATCACAGCGCAGCCCCAAGCACAATGCGAGCGTCACCGCTGGAGAGAGCTCAGTGCTCGTGAGACAATGTGACGGTATAGTACGTCTAGAAAGACACTACAGAAAACAGGTGAGTAGACTACAGAAAAGCCATTAAAATGAAACACCAATATTAAACAAATCAGAACACCGCGTTCAGACTGCAATTCACGAAATTAAAATAATGGGGCAGAAAAATTGAACGTGTGTTTCACACCGTAAGGGAAACATAGCCAACAAAAAACATTCGCAAAGCGAACATGCTGGGAGGGGCGAGAAAAAATTGCAGTAAGAAAGCGCAGAAGTTAGGCCTCGCGTGGTAAAGGAGCAATCATGGTGATTGGCCTAAGAAAATGACCAGCAGAAGTCTGCAGTTTTACCACGCGAACCCTACCATCTCTGCCAGGAAAGCACTCAACAACCCTACCCAAATTCCAAACAAGAGGAGGACTAGGGTCTTTCAAAAGCACCAAGTCCCCCACCTGAAGGTTAGAGCAGGAAAAAAGCCATTTGCCACGCTGCTGAAGCAAACCGAGGTATTCCAACCTCCAGCGACGCCAAAAATTGTTGCGCAAACTTTCAATTTTGCGCCAAGAAATGGCTAAAGAAGATTGAGAATTAGAATATAACAAAGGTGGGGAGGCAGTCAATGGACCACCGATAAGAAAATGGCCCGGCGTTAATGGTAGAAGATCTGAAGGGTCATTAGATAAGGGTGATAAAGGACGAGAATTAATTATGCCCTCAATAAAAATAATTAAAGAATTAAACTCTTCATGAAAAAGGGGGGTGTGGCCACAAACACGTCTAAGGTGCTTCTTGGTGAGTTTCACACAAGACTCCCACCGTCCACCTTGATGGGGTGCATAAGGGGGGATGAAGTGCCACTTGAAATTTCTCTGGTGAGCATAATCAGTAATCCTTTCCAGCGCTGCAGTTTGAGTAAGAGCTCTCTTAATTTGCTCAGAAGCTCCGATAAAATTTTTAGCATTGTCGGAAAATACTTCTGAAGGAAGTCCTCGGCGAGCAGAAAATCTGGCAAAAGCTGACAAAAAATAAGCAGTAGAGGCGTTGGTAACTAGTTCTAAGTGAACTGCTCCGGTGACCATACATACAAACAGCGAAATATAGAGTTTTCCAAAAATACATTTTTTGGCCTCAGGAGAATTCTTTCTGTAAACAAAAGGCCCGGAATAATCCACTCCCGTGAAGGCAAAGGGTCTAGCAGGCGCAGATCTAAAGTTGGGAAGATCACCCATGAGCTGAGTGGTAATTTTAGGGTTGGATTTAAAACATGGAATACACTTCCGGATAACAGAGGTAACTTCATGGACTCCGTTTATGGGCCAATACCTTTCACGAATGACAGAAAGTAATGTACGAGTACCAGCATGAAGATGCTGGTAATGATACTGACGAATGATTAGAGAAGTGACATGATGCTTTGAAGGAAGAATAATTGGGTGTTTTTTATCCTCGGAAAGATCAGCCAAAGATAAACGTCCTCCAACTCTTAGTAAACCATCAGTGTCCAAAAAAGGGGCGAGTGATGAAAGCCTACTCGCTTTCTTAAGGGATTGACCTTGGGACAACACCTGACATTCTTCAGAGAATATTTCTTGTTGAGTAAGCCATAAGATTTTTGTAGTGGCTAAACCTAATTCAGAAAGGGTTAAATATGGCTTAGGAAAAAGGGGTTGCTCTACCACAAAATATTTCCATCGAAGGAGATAAGCCATAACCCTCACCAATTTATGGAAAGAGGAATATCGCTGCAAGAGAAGGGGAGAGTCAGAAACGAGAAAAGAAGATCCAGTAATCTTACCAGCATCCGGCAAGTCTGATAACTCCGGAAGAGGAAAATTTGGCCAAGCGGAAGGTTCTTGCAGAAGCCAAGGGGGACCGTGCCAGTATAATGTCAGGTTAGCCAACATAAGAGGGGAACATCCCCGAGAAATGACATCTGCAGGATTCTCCTTGCCAGATACATGATGCCATTGTTCAAAGTTAGACAATTGTTGAATTTTGGACACTCTATTAGCTACAAACACCTGCCAATGCGAGGAAGGTTTGGCAATCCATGCCAACGTGATGGCTGAGTCACTCCAAAAGTAAGTTTTGCTAAATCGGATTTTCAAAGATTGGCGGATTTTGACCGATAATTCAACCGCCAGAAGAGCAGCACAAAGTTCCAGTCGTGGCAAGGATAAGGATTTAAGAGGGGCTACCTTTGACTTAGCGCAAATTAAATTGGAAAAGAAATATGACTGGTCAAAATTGCGGCAAACAATATATGCACAACACCCATAAGCTTTCAATGAGCTATCGGCAAAGATGTGAAGTTCATCTCCTCCACAAGAGGGAAAGGGAATAATCACTCGCGGGATAATGACATTGGAGAGATCTTCCAAACTATTTCTATAAGAAATCCAATTTTTTTGCAACTCCGAAGGAACTGGTTCATCCCAACCAGTTTTCAAGGACCAAAGATCCTGCATGAAAAGCTTTGCTGTGACAATAATTGGCGCCAAAAATTGGAGAGGATCAAATATCTTTGCAATCTCAGACAAAATTTGCCGCTTAGTTTGCGGTTTGATGTCACTGAGATTAATTTTGAAAAAGAAAAAATCCTTTTGAGGACTCCAATAGATGCCTAAGGTTTTGATAGAATTACTTTCTTGAAGAAGCTCTACTGAGTCGTTATAGACTGAAGTTAATGGAAATTTAGAAAGAAATTCTTCCGAATTAGAGTTCCACTTGCACAAGGAAAATCCGCCTCCCAAAAGCAAAGCTGTCAAATCTTTAGAGACCTGTAGTGCTTCAGATACTGACTCAAATGAATGAAGAAAATCGTCAACGTAAAATGATGATTTTAACACTTCAGAAGCCTTAGGAGAATACAACGGGCCATCCTGTTCAGCAAGTAATTTCAACGTACGTATGGCTAAAAAAGCAGAGGGCTTTAGTCCATAGGTTAAGGTTTTTAGCCGAAAAATCTTGACAGGTTTAGTAGGCTCGTCGCGCCAAAGAATTCTCTGAAGGTCGCACTGTTGTTGATCGACCAAAATCTGCCTATACATTTGCTTGATATCAGATATCACTGCGATAGGGAACAAGCGAAAATTCATCAAGACAGAAGAAATGTCAGATTGAATAGGAGGGCCTGATAATAATGTGTCATTCAGAGAAGTACCATTGGCATCCAATGCAGAGCCATTAAAGACCACTCTTATGTTTTCCTTTAAAATCTCATTCTTCCAAACTGGATGATGATTGAGGTAAATGACTTCAGATGGGGTATAAGAAGCATCATCTTTCTTGGTAACAACCTCCATGTGATCAAGTGCCTCATATTCCTCCATAAACGTGGAGTATTGAGTTTTAACAACAGGGTCACGTTTAAATTTGTTTTCCACAGCATAGAGTGCTCTAAGAGCCCTAGGGTGTGTTTCAAATAAAAGAGGTGGATTATCCACTCGGGGCATTGTTACGACAAATCTACCCTCTGAATTGCGTTTGGTCGTTTCGCGAAACTGTTTTTCACACATTTCATTTTCAACCGAGGAAGGTGAAACTGAATCTATAGTTTCGATTTTCCAAAATCTTTCTAAGTTATAATCGAGACTTGTATTGACAAAATGACATTGAGAGAAATTTTGAAATGACTTACGAGGGACTTGACCCGTTACTAACCAACCTAGCTTGGTATGATGAACAAACACTCCTGGTGATATTTTAACCTTAGAGCTAAGGAGACATTGCCAAAATACTTGGGCACTGAGAAGTATGTCTACCGGAGCGCTCGTATTAAATGTTGGATCCGCCAACTGAATGTTATGAGGAAATTGCCACGTTCTAACTTCAAAAGAATTACTAGGGGTGTTACTGCCAATAGTATCAATGGCAAGGCAATTCAACTGCAATGTTGTGTTACAATTCACAGCATCTTTGATGTGAACACGAACAAAATGCAAAGATTTAACATTGCTATTGTTAATACCGGTAACCTGAATTAATGTAGGTTGCTTGGGAAGACCAAGTTTCTTAATGAGACGCTCACTTATGAAGTCATGGGTGGCGGCATTATCCAATAGGGCACGTGCTTCAAGCCATCTACCAGAAGAGTCTTGAACTTTTATTAACACGGTTGATAGTAGCACCTGGGAACTACGAATTGAGCTAGAGCTCTGAGTATAAGATTGCGCATTAGCTCCTGGGGATGCATCTTTAGAACATCCAGGGGAAGGAGCCTGACGTGGCTTTTCAAACCTATGAAGCAAGGTATGATGTTGAGCCTTGCAATGGGAGCAAGTATTTTTAGATAAGCAATCAGGCACCATATGCCTAGTTGACAAACAGTTGTAGCAATATCTTTTTGAGCTATTAATTTGCGTCTTTCATCGGTAGAAAGGGCTTTAAAGGCAACGCAGGAATATAACCTGTGAGGTGCTTTACAGAGAATACAATCCATTGAATTATGCTGAACAGTAAAGACAGCAGATTTGTTTATTTTTGCACCGACTGGTTTCACAACATTAGATTTGTTATCTGCACTTCCTGACATATGACAGGCTACAGCTGACAAAACCTGACATCTATTATTCATAAACGTAAGCAATGAATCATAGGTATATGACGTGTCATTTGTTAGTTCCCTCTCCCATGCCTTTAAGGTTGATGAATCAAATTTAGAAGTAACCAAGTGAATCAAGAATAGATCCCAATGCTCGACCGGTTGGTTCAACCGTGCCAATGCTCTGACATGTAGTTGGACCGCGTCACTCAAGGCTCGCAGTGTTGACAAGCTTTCAGCTCGCAAGGTGGGCAGGTTAAATAAGGCTTGAATATGCCTTTGTAAACATAATTTCTCATTGCCATAACGGCCTTTAAGAAGCTCGATAGCAATGTTATAGTTTTCTCCTGTTAGGGGAAGTTCTCTTATAAGTTGAAGGGGTGGCCCCTGCAAAATGGCTTTTAAGTAATGAAATTTCTGAATTTCCGGAAGTGTGGCATTATTATGTACTAATGAACTGAACAATTCAAAGAATGATTGCCACATCTCTTCCTTTCCTGAAAAGTGCGGAATTTCAATTTTAGGTAGCAATGGTTTGATACCGTTCCCATGGTCGCTAATTCTTCCTAGAGTTTCTTCTACCTTCAACGCCAGGGTCAGAGTTCTAACTAATGCCACAGCCTGAGCATGTGTATCAAAGTAATTACTCTCTACTTCTTCCCTATCTGATTGATGTTCTGGACTTTTGATTTCAATTTCAAGTTGCACGAGATCATATTTCTCGTACGCCTGTTCAAAAGCTTTTAAACGCTGGGATATAATGTCAAGGTTTTGTTCCTCTTTCGGTAGAGTAGCTAAATATTTTTGAAAACGGGTGAGTTGACCTTTGTAGGCCGCCCGAGAATTTAACAGTTTATCATCAATTATTGGTGGCATGGCTGGAAAAGTTGGAACAACTCACTCACCAAAGCTGCTTGTGGCACCAGACAGACCTGCTCTCCGGAAAGAAACCAGTTGTACAAATATGCTGGGATTGTTTCCGCCTTCCCGCAGATCTCCCGCGCTAGCCACAATGTACTGAAATGTATAGAACAAATATTAGATTGAACCAGTTTTTTGAATTGAATTTGCGGTCTCAGAATGAAGGTTCTGGGTTTGATCCGGGGTTGAGGTACCATGGAAAGGGGTGTACCAAGTGGATGTGGTACATCCTAGGGGATTTAGACAGAATGAAGTTTCGGACACAAAAGGTGATAATGAAGGACAGAGCGGGAAAAGACCAAAAAGTTAAGATTTAGATTTGAATGATATTTATTAAATATAAAGCGAATATGTCGCCAGGAATGATAGCTTCAAAGAAATTACTTTAAAAACTGACAATAAAAAATTAATAACAATTAAAAGGTACTTGTTTCTCCAGGAAACGTAAATAGAGCAGTGATTAACTTTAAAGTATTAAATATAAAATTACTAAAAAAGAAGCATAATAATTTAAATTCATTCCAAAGTGGATTAAAATGAAATACTCTTCTGACGGAAAGAATCCGGGCAGAATAAAGGACGTGAAAGGGTACCACCTCTTCTAAGGTACGATACAAGAAGTATCAGGCCGGTAGTCGGAGGTCCTCAGTAGCTGGCGGCAATAGTGCGCCCGCTCTGGCGGTGCGAGGTCATTCTGGCAGGTTCCAGGGTTCCGGGTTCGGAACTAGAGTAGATGATGATAGGTTCTCCCAAAGATAGCGACCAGCATAGAGAGGCTCTTGGTAATACCTCCTGCGGCTGGTGAAATGATGTTCTCAGAATTACGATTTGCAGAGTAGATCCATGTTGAAGATTTTTGGTTGAAGTGCAGGCTGATGAATTTAGACTGCCCTGCCAGGCCGCCAAGTCCAGCAGGGAGATTATGCCGGCGGAGAAGAGACTCCGGCAGCCAGAGGTACCCCGAGAGGGCAGTAACCCCAGCAGGGATGTTGGTGAGCAGATGTGATCCGTTGAGAAGAGTGGACAAGAGTAGGCACTGTAGGCCGGGAGACCTCAGGCTATATAGCGATAGTGACGTCAGCGCGCGGAACCTTCTAGCATGAAGGTGTGGCGAGAGAGCAGCCAATCACAGCGCAGCCCCAAGCACAATGCGAGCGTCACCGCTGGAGAGAGCTCAGTGCTCGTGAGACAATGTGACGGTATAGTACGTCTAGAAAGACACTACAGAAAACAGGTGAGTAGACATGAATACTACAGAAAAGCCATTAAAATGAAACACCAATATTAAACAAATCAGAACACCGCGTTCAGACTGCAACTCACGAAATTAAAATAATGGGGCAGAAAAATTGAACGTGTGTTTCACACCGTAAGGGAAACATAGCCAACAAAAAACATTCGCAAAGCGAACACCTGGTGCATTAACGCATTTGTGTAAATCAGTAGATGCAAACTTAATTGTCCCAATTAAGCGAGCTGTTGACATCATACGCGTTTGATTGCATTTAGAAGTATATTTCAAGGGAGGGAATGTCGTGAGTAGGCAACAGTGGATGAAGAACGATTTTTCATGTATCAAATTTCTGTGTGTATTGAATGACGTCCCTAATGTGGTCGTCCTTGATCCCGGCGAGTGAGTGACCGCTTCAGAAGGCCTTGCGCCTGTCAAACCAGAGGAGAAACCTGACGCTTGGCTCCATCCAATTTCCGGCACCGCCTTCTCTCTCTTTCATTGACTCTGTTATTTGTCACCGAGCGTCGGCAGTGCTATCTGTCTTCTACTTTACGAGTGAACATCGCTAACGGCCGGCCTTATCCGTCACTCCCCTAAATAAACCTGTGCTGTGTCGTCGTAAAAACCGTTAAAATACTATTTATGTATTGCCCTTCTTAAGGGGCACTGGGACCGAGTTTTAATCACAAACACCAAAAACATTACTTTTTCATTTCATTAGATATAAACCCTTGACTCCTGTGGATATTTTACTTAAGTTATTTCGATTCCTCCATTTTAAAATGTTCTGCGATGACTTATCAGACTATTAATAGAATAATTTATTTTATTTCAGACACATCTGCTGAATACGTCTTCAAATTAGACTGTACTTGGGATGAGAAATCAGATCTCCATTCTGGGCATGTGAGTTAGGCTGTTACACAATAATGGTCTCCGCAACCTATCCACAGTAGAAAGAATAAAAGCGCTCTTCATAGAAACGGCGATCGGAAGTAGTGTGTTTGTGAGAGTTCTAGCACCTCCTCCTCCTCCTCGCCCTCCTCACAAGATGGCGGCGACGCGATATCTCTCGAACGCATGGTTGGATTTTAACAAATGAGGTGTCGTTGAACTCGGGCTGACACCCCCTTTCCAATGGACAACATATTTCAACCACAAAATAAATCCTACCCCTACTAGGGGGTGAAATTGTATTTTTTTAGAAAATCTCTCTTTCCAAGTGCGACATGCGAGAGTTTGAATGCCAATATGGAATGAAACGTTGTTCTACATAAGATACATGTATACGGTGGAAAACCAATATGAATTAACATGCTTGTTTTTTGTTTTTATGCATGCCCACTCATGGCTTTTGTAAGTGGGCGGGCTTTTTAAATAAACGTTGTTCTACAAAAGAGACATGTGTGCGGTAGAAAGCCAATATGAATTAACATGCTTGTTTTTTGTGTTTACGCATGCCCACACATAGCTTTTGTAAGAGGGCGGGCTTTTTAAAAGATGGCAGCTGTAGTGTAACCTAACCTTGTCCAGCCCACGAGGGGTGTTCAAAACGTATTTCAAGCGGTGCTTATCGATAGGCAAACCAATAATCAATGAGGACATGTAAGGCCATGAGACGATAACCCCTTTTGATTGATCCCTGTTGATTTGCCCCTTTGGACTGGTCCCTGTTGACGGGTCATTGTTGACGAGTCCCTTTGGACGGTTCCTTTTTAAAGGGAGTCATTTTTTTACGGGTCCCGGAGGACGGGTCCTTGTTGACGGGTCCCTGTTGACAGGTCAAGGTTGATTTGTCCCTGTGGACGGGTCCCTGTTGATGGGTCCCTGTGGACGGGTCCCTGTTGACAGGTCATTGTTGACGAGTTATTGTTGACAGGTCATTGTTGACGGGTCCCTGTGGTCGGGTCCCTGTGGACGGGCCCCTTTAGACTGATCATTGTTGACAGGTCCTTGTGGACGAGTCCTTGTTGATGAGTCCCTTTGGACTGATCCCTTTGGACCGGTCCCTTTGGCCTGATCCCTATGGACTGACCCATGCATTTATTCAAATTATGCTAAAGGGCCTAACTACATTTATGTGTAAAGCAGTGTGTTGAACTGACGTTGTTCGCCAGCCCTCACTTCAATCTGATAACGATATGAAAGGAATTGATTAATCAGAGATGAGTTAACTACCAACGAAACACTTTGGCGACTCTGCTTGTTATTGACCAGTGAGTAGGGTTTTAGAAAAACTGTTTGCTATTTTGGGTTATATGCAAAAAATGCTTTGACCTACTGAACGACTATGTTTGCTAAACAAGACATTATACCAGAGACGATTAGGATTCTTATGTAGCTCAGACAAGGAAAGCATTTCTACAGAATCTGTTGACGCTGAATATAGATTTAGGTATTAGGAAGTCATTCTGAAGGTCTTTGTCTGGAGCGTGACACTCTATGCAAGTAAAAACTTAGACAATTGGTGTAGCAAAATAGTGGTGAATTGAAGTGTTTGAAATGTGGTGTTACTCGTACAAGAGAATGATGAAGATTAGATGGGTACATAGGGTACCAAACAAAGAGGTATTAAGACGAGTGGGGGAGAAGAGATGTTTCTGGCGACTGTTAATGAAGAAAAGAGATAGGTTGGTAGGACACGTATTAAGACACCCAGGAATAGCAAACTTAGTTATGGAAGAAAGGTTCGAGGACAAGAACTGTAGGAGTAGACCAAGAATATGTTAAACAGATAGCCTTGAATGTAGGGTGTGGTAGCTATATAGAGATGAAACGATTAGCTCGGGACAGATAGGTGTTGAGATCTGCATCAAACCAGTCAAAAGACTAAAGACTCAAACAACAACATGTAAGTTCACCAAAATAATGTTGTGTAACGATAAATGTTAGTCAACGAACAGTAATGCATTACTAAAACCCATGACACGATACCTAAGAGCTTGTCTAAAAAGATTTTAAAATTCCTTTAACCCTATATGAAACACCCAGTTCACAATACTCATAACTGCAATGTTATGGTAAAACAAAACAAAATCTATATTTCAAAACAAGCAAGTGGTTTAGTCAATGTATACTGGAAAAAGTTTTGTAAACACTCAAGTCCACATGACTAATTAAATTTGTAACTGTCAAGTTGGCCGAGTGGTTAAGGTGTTTGACTTAAGATCAATTTTCCTGTATAAGGAAGCAAGGGTTCGAATCCCTTACCTGACATAACTATTGTCTTAACATGGCTTGGCCACACTGTATTATTATGATACTCGGTACACAAACCATAGATATGGTGTATTGTTTAAGGCCACTCTCTTTCTGAACATAGTCAGAGACAGTTAATGGTTAAAAATTGTATTAATAGTAGGACATGGGGATAGCAATTAAGAAAAACAGACAACACCCATACAATATTTTATTAATTTCATTTTAAAATAGTTACACACTGAATTCAACTCTCTATCCCTTTACCATTGTTCGATATAGATTTTTAAACACAACGCTTGTTGTAGATCCTTTTATAACTTTCTCCAGGTACTCTTGTTCTTAAAACTGGGGAACCCGTAATGGTTTTATAGACATAAAACCCTCATCTTCTCCTTTTTCATAATTATCATCAACATTATGAATATTATCATCAAAATTATTATAGTCATTGTCACCATCATTATCATCATTATCATTCTCAACATCACTAGAACTATCCAATTCCTCTTGTTTGTTTTCCACAGGGACCTCTTTTAGAGTCTGCGTTGCTTTTGATAGTGTTAAGGTTTTTTTGAACGTTGACATCTGTCCTAACATGACTTTTTGAGGTGATGATAAACGATGCTTTTTAACAAACAATGCACTATCATGAGCAGCAATATATTTTTCTTGGACTTGCTTTTTTACCATGGTTAGAGTATTTTGCGTATTTAAATGTGTGTTAATTTGAGATTCACAATGATGTTCTTTTGAAGTAAGTACGTTGGAGTCTTTTGTTTTAATCATTCCTCGACACTTTTTGGATCGTTGTTTTGAACATCGCCAAATAACAGTTCCATCTTTATTGGTTGTTTTTACAATATATGTATATCCTTTATAGAAGACACATGGCTTGCCATGACTGGTTGTTGAGACTTCCATATCAACTAATTCATATGAATTAAATTTTAGTAAAGTCAAATGAACAATCTTTAGATTACAAGCGATTTACACACACACTCACATACACACTTTCCTAAATGTCAAGATTTATGTACGTTGTTTTCCACCAACAGCTGCTTACTGCGTATGTCTAGGCTAGAGACTGGTAGGTGAGACAGTCTTTCACGATGTGAACACTGTAACAGGCAGTATTCAACTGACAATATTCTTATACCCTAGTCAAGGTTAACAGTTACTTACTGTGTATGACAAGGCCGTACACTCGTAGGTTAGACAGTATTTTTTTTGTTTGTTGCTAAGGATCCCATATATACCATAGACATGTTAGTTCTGAACACTTAGTGGTTAATTGTATAAATTGAATTTAAATACACAGCGTATACAAGCACGTTTTGCAGATAGGAGGGGTGAGAGGCTGGCAAAAAAGGAAATGTTTTAGTTTAATGAAACATCACGTCCTGGTAAGCGTGATTTATAGTAGGCGCAATTGATAGTAGGCGTAACTGATAGTAGGTGTAAATGATAGTAGACGTGATTAATAGTAGACGCAATTGATAGTAGGCGTGATTGATAGTAGGTGTGATTGATAGTAGGCGCAATTGATAGTATGCGTGATTTGTAGTAAGCGCAATTCATAGTAGGCGCAATTGATAGTAGATGCAATTGATAGCAGGCGTGATTGATAGTAGGCGCGATTGATAGTAGGCGCAATTTGACATGGGCGCGACTCAGATCATCTTTGATATCACAAAGGTACAGTTTCAATGTTTACACCAAGTACAACGCAGAGAGGGGATATTTTAAGACTTAACCTCAGCTCACCTAACATAACCTAACTTTACCTAACCTAACTTTGTCACGTGACATGTTCTACAAGTTTAGACTTGCTTTAAGACTGATTATGACGTCATAGATATGGGAGGGGTGGGAGGCTGACAAAAAAGGAAATGTTTTGGTTTAATGAATAGTCATGACCTTGTAGACGCGATTGGTAGTAAATGTAATTGATAGTAGGTGCGATTAATAGTAGAAGCAATTGATAGTAGGCGTGATTGATAGTAGGTGCAATTTGACATGGGCGCGATTTATAGTAGACGCAAATGATAGTAGGCGCGATTGATAGTAGGAGTAATTAGACATGGGCGTGATTTATATTAGCCGCAATTGTTAGTAGGCGTGATTGATAGTAGGCGCGATTGATAGCAGGCGCGATTAATAGTAGGCGCACAATTGATTGTAGACGTGATTGATAGTAGGCGTGATTTATAGTAGGCGCATTTGATAGTAGGCGTAATTGATAGTAGACGCGATTCATAGCAGGCGAAATTTATAGTAGATGCAATTGGTAGTAGACACAATTGATAGTAGGTGCAATTGATAGTAGGCGTGATTGATAGTAGGCGTGATTGATATGGGCGCGACTCAGATCACCTTTGATATCACAAAGTTACAGTGTCAATGTTTACACCAAGTACAAGGCAGAGAGGGGATATTTTAAGACTTAACCTCAGCTCACCTAACATAACCTAACTTTACCTAACCTAACTTTGTCACGTGACATGTTCTACAAATTTACACTTGCTTTATGACTGATTATGACGTCATAGATAGATGGGAGGGGTGGGAGGCTGACAAAAAAGGAAATGTTTTGGTTTAATGAAAAGTCATGTCCTAGTAGGTGCGATTGGTAGTAGACGCAATTGATAGTAGGCGCGATTAATAGTAGACGCAATTGATAGTAGGCGTGATTGATAGTAGGAGCAATTTGACATGGGCGCGATTTATAGTAGACGCAAATGATAGTAGGCACGATTGATAATAGGCGTAAATAGACATGGGCGCGATTTATAGAAGCCGCAATTGATAGTAGACGCGATTGATAGTAGGCGCGATTGATAGTAGGCGCACAATTGATAGTAGGCGTGATAGATAGTAGGCGTGATTTATAGTAGACGCATTTGATAGTAGGTGTAATTGATAGTAGACGCGATTCATAGTAGGCGCAATTTATAGTAGACACAATTGATAGTCGGTGCAATTGATAGTAGGCGTGATTGATAGTAGGCGTGATTGATATGGGCGCGACTCAGATCACCTTTGATATCACAAAGTTACAGTGTTAATGTTTACACAAAGTACAAGGCAGAGAGGGGGTATTTTAAGACTTAACCTCAGCTCACCTAGCATAACCTAACTTTACCTAACCTAACTTTGTCACGTGTCATGTTCTACAAGTTTAGACTTGCTTTAAGACTGACTATGACTGACGTCACAGATTGATGGGAGGGGTGAGAGGCTGACAAAAAAAAGGAAATGTTTTGGTTTAATTAAAAGTCGTGTCCTAGTAGGTGCGATTGGTAGTAGGCGCAATTGATAGTAGGCGCTATTAATGCTAGGCGCAATCGATAGTAGGCGTGATGATAGCAGACGTGATTGATAGTAAGTGCAATTTGACATGGACGTGATTTAGAATAGACGTAATTGATAGTAGGCGCGATTGATAGTAGACGCAATTGATAGTTGGCACGATTCATAGTAAGCGTGATTTATAGCTAAAGTGTGTGCAAAAGTGGGTGCAAAAGTCAGTGTAAAAGTGGGTGAAAAAGTGGGTGCAAAAGTGGGTGCAAAAGTGAGTGCAAAGGTGGGTGCAAATGAGAGTGCAAAAGTGGGTGTAAAAGTGAGTGCAAAAGTGGGTGTAAAAGTGGGTGCAAAAGAGGATGTAAAAGAGGATACAAAAGAGGGTGCGAAAGTGGGTGCAAAAGTAAGTGCAAAAGTTGGTGCAAAAGTGAGTGCAACGGTGGGTGCAAAAGTCAGTGTAAAAGGGAATGCAAAAGTGGGTGCAAAAGTGGGTGCAAAAGTGGATGTAAATGAGGGTGCAAAATTGGGTGCCGTTTATAGTAGGCATGAATTTTACTAGAATGTGATTTGAGTAAATGTAATTTCTAAACCCAAGTAGTGAATAGTCAGTTGGTTTTTGATCCATGCAAGCGTAAACATGTCACATACACTGGTGATGGATACTCAAGGCTTTAAGGTCAACGAAAACAAGTACAGTATATATTTAAAGAGGTGGCTATTATTAATTGCACAACACGCAGCTACCATTTTTTTCGGACTAGTGTTTTAACATTTGAAGAGCTTTTTAAGCAGCAACGATGTTTTATCTGTCACACTACATTGATGATCACTCACACTTAAGACCTCACTATTTTTACTTTTAGCTCACTTTGACACTGTTTTGAACGATGTTTTGAACAACGTCAAATAACAGTTCCATTTTTATTGGTTCGTTTTACAATATACGTATAACCTTTATAGTATGCATATGGTTTACCATAACTATTCGTTGATACTTCCATATCAATTGTCAAGCATGAAATAATCTCCAATAAATTTCGCTCGATAATAGAAATAATAGTTTAAAGTGAGTGTAAAAGTGGGTGCAAAAGTGAGTGTAAAAGTGGGTGAAAAAGTGGGTGCAAAAGTGAGTGCAAAAGTGAATGTAAAAGTGGGTGCAAAAGTGGGTGCAGTTTATAGTAGGCACGATTTTTACTAGAATTTGATTTGAGTAAATGTAATTTCTAAACCCAAGAAGTGAGTAGTCAGTTGGTTTTGATCTATGAAAGCGTAAACATGTCTCATACACTGATGATGGATACTCAAGGCTTTATGGTCAACAAAAACAAGTATATAGTTAAAAAGGTGGCTATTGTTGATTGCACAACACTGAATCTATTTTTGAAATTTTGACAAAGGGCCTAAGTGCACTTTTGTTAATATCTCGCGAACCAATAAGACTAGGGCATTGTACGAGGTATTGTTGGACTTTTTGCCGAAGACTGCTGGTAAACACCTATTTTCCCACGACCTTTTTAAAGATCGCGGCTGACCCACGAGGGGTGATTAAAAAGTATTCCAAGCGGCGCTTGTCGATAGGCAAACCAATAATCAAAGAGGGGTATGACAGACCTTTAGGCGATAACCCATTTTGATTGACCCCTGTTGATTTGCCCCTTTGGACTGGTCCCTGTTGACTAGCCCCTTTGGACGGGTCCTGTAAGAAGGGAGTCATTTTTGGCGGGGCCCTGCTGACGGGTCACTGTGGACGGATCCCTGTGGACGGGTCCCTGTTGACAGGTCCTTTTGACTAATCCCTTTCTACCGGTCCCTTTGACATAATTTGGATAAATGCATGGGCCAACCCATAGGGATCAGTCCAAAGGGACCGGTGCAAAGGGATTAGTCAAAAGGACCTGTCAACAGGGACCCGTCCACAGGGATCCGTCCACAGTGACCCGTCAGCAGGGCCCCGCCAAAAATGACTCCCTTCAAAAAGAACCCGTCCAAAGGGGCTAGTCAACAGGGACCAGTCCAAAGGGGCAAATCAACAGGGGTCAATCAACAGGGGTAAATCAAAAGGGGTTATCGCCTCAAGGTCCGTCATACCCCTCTTTGATTATTGGTTTGCCTATCGACAAGCGCCGCTTGGAATACTTTTTAATCACCCCTCGTGGGTCAGCCGCGATCTTTAAAAAGGTCGTGGGAACATAGGTGTTTACCAGCAGTCTTCGGCAAAAAGTCCAACAATACCTCATACAATGCCCTAGTTTTATTGGTTCGCGAGATATTAACAAAAGTGCACTTAGGCCCTTTGTCAAAATTTCAAAAATAGATTCAGTGTTGTGCAATCAACAATAGCCACCTCTTTTAACTATATACTTGTTTTGTTGACCATAAAGCCTTGAGTATCCATCATCAGTGTATGGGACATGTTTACGCCTGCATAGATCAAAACCAACTGACTACTCACTACTTGGGTTTAGAAATTACATTTACTCAAATCACATTCTAGTAAAAATCGTGCCTACTATAAACTGCACCCACTTTTGCACCCACTTTTACATTCACTTTTGCACTCACTTTTGCACCCACTTTTGCAACCACTTTTACACTCACTTTTGCACCCACTTTTGCACCCGCTTTTACACTCACTTTAAACTATTATTTCTATTATCGAGCGAAATTTATTGGAGATTATTTCATGCTTGACAATTGATATGGAAGTATCAACGAATAGTTATGGTAAACCATATGCATACTATAAAGGTTATACGTATATTGAAAAACGAACCAATAAGAATGGAACTGTTATTTGACGTTGTTCAAAACATCGTTCAAAACAGTGTCAAAGTGAGCTAAAAGTAAAAATAGTGAGGTCTTAAGTGTGAGTGATCATCAATGTAGTGTGACAGATAAAACATCGTTGCTGCTTAAAAAACTCTTCAAATGTTAAAACACTAGTCCGAAAAAAAGATATGGTAACTGCGTGTTGTGCAATTGAGGTGGCTGGAATCAAAACCCGCCAAATCCATTCCTTCACTTTTTCGGCAAAGTGGCAAAAACTGTCACAAACGAACCAATACCCAAAACGAAATACTTTTTTCACTAAAAAATGAATGGATTATTTTTAAAAAGAGTGACGAAGTACGAAGCTGATCCCCAATATAGTTAAAAGTGTACGTAGAAAAATATAAAGCAATAATTCGGATTTGTCGGGGTTTGTTACTAAGATTTGGATTTGGCAGGTTTTGATACCAAAGAGCCCTAATACATTTGAAGTTGCGAAGAGATTGTAGAAACTGCGTAATCTTTATTCAGAAATTAATATTTGAATGAAAGTTATCTAAATATAGGTTATAAAATTTAAAAAATCGTATAATTTTTGTGTTTTGTTGTTGTTGTTTTAAGGGGCGCTTGTGTTTTATTAGAATAAACAGAAAAAGAATAAAACTCATATTAACCATTCAAGATTTGATTGCCGCTGAGTGCGCCTGTGCCAGCGTTTATGTTTATTGTAGCAAGAGCTCTGCGGGGCGAAGCGGAGGACACAGCGATGACAGAGTGCAATCTGCACATAGTTCACGCTGCATTGCGTCAGATAAGCGTCACAGGAGTTCATGTCACCATGGACAGTTAAATCCAAAACTGGAGCTGAGTCATATCCTGCACGCACAACTGTACCTCTCAACGAAGCAAGCTGACGTGTGACACAATTACATAAAGAGTAGTTCCCATCTCCACCGCCGGCAATCAATTCCTGAAAGGGTAATAATACTGTACAGTAAATAACCCCTGGCACTACAGCCCGTGAAGGGCCTAATCCCAAGCCATTTGGCCTGCAGATATTGGGGTGCCGCATGACCAGCGCATCAGGTCCCCTCGGCCGTTAATCTTGGTTTTCGTGATCGGGGCGCTGCCTCACTGTCAGTTACTCAATTGTCTTCACGAGGCTGAGTGCACTCCGTTCCAGCCCTCACGTCAGTTTCCAAAATCCCTGACGGAGCCGGGAATCGAACCCGGGGCCTCCGGGTGAGAGGCAGGCGCGCTACCCCAACACCACGGGGCCGGCAATACTGTAGCCTACAGTACTGTACAATAATAAGGAAAAGCGTCAAATTAAATTTATATTCAATTACTATGGTCCAGGCCTTTAGAGACAAAACTATCGTCATTCAACTATTAAATCACATTCTTTAATGGAAGTTATAGCTACACAATTTCTGTTTCTACCTCATCCTCAATAGTAGTTTCTCAATCATCATCATTCTCTTCGTGTTCGCCACGACTTTGCAGATTGCAATAAAACTGCAGCTCTACATTTTCCCTCCATCTTTCTCCAGAATGCTTCGAAAGCAGTCTCGAAACATCCTTCACTTCTTGTGCCTGAAGGACAATCCCTCTGTTTATGGCTTCTGGCTTTACGTGAGTCATATCAAAATCAGGTTTCGTGACACGTTTGTGTTCGCAAATGTCAGTTCTGTGGAAAACATCACCAAAACCAGAATGTTATTGTTCTTCTCGTTCTTTGTCAAAAATATCCAAAACAAATTATTATCAGAAAGTACAACAACATAAACCATTCTAATCACGTCAGGCAGGGGTACATTCTCCGACTAATGCACGTAAGTAAAGAGTACACACTTCGCAAAGCATCATGGAAGGTATGATGGCGGATCTGAGTGCTCCTATTGGCTGATGTGGATGTGGCGGGTTTTGTGACCACAAATGGCGAAACTGTCGTTGGACTTGGCGGATATTGCAAATAAGCCTCAACTTTGACTTCGTTTTACAGTACGATGTAGCGGGTTTTGTAACAAAATAATAGTTTTAATGAATTCAGCTCAGCAAAATCTATATGAAACAATGCTTATCTCAATTTTCATAAAATATGGATTTGGCGGGTTTTGATTCTAGGCGCCTCAATTAATAATAGCCACCTCTTTAAATATATAGTGTACTTGTTTTCGTTGACCTTAAAGCCTTGAGTATCCATCACCAGTGCATGTGACATGTTTACGCTTGCATGGATCAAAAACCAACTGACTATTCACTACTTGGGTTTAGAAATTACATTTACTCAAATCACATCCTAGTAAAATTCATGCCTACTATAACTGGCACCCACTTTTTCACCCACATTTACATCCACTTTTGCACCCACTTTTGCACCCTCTTTTGCACCCTGTTTTACATCCACTTTTGCACCCCCTTTTACACCCACTTTTGCACTCACTTTTACACCCAGTTTTGCACTCCCTTTTGCACTCCCTTTTGCACCCACCTTTGCACTCACTTTTGCACTCACTTTTGCACCCTATTTTACACCCACTTTTGCACCCACTTTTACACTGACTTTTGCACCCACTTTTGCACCCACTTTAGCTATAAATCACGCTTACTATGAATCGTGCCAACTATCAATTGCGCCTACTATCAATCGCGCCTACTATCAATTACGTCTATTATAAATCACGTCCATGTCAAATTGCACTTACTATCAGTCACGTCTACTGTCAATCACGCCTACTATCGATTGCGCCTAGCATTAATCACGCCTACTACCAATCGCACCTACTAGGAAACGACTTTCCATTAAACCAAAACATTTCCTTTTTTGTCAGCCTCTCACCCCTCCCATCAATCTGTGACGTCATAGTTGTAACACCCCCATCCTAACAGCAGAATACGACCGAGCCCATTTGCGATCTAACCCAGATGAATGTACCGAGACTTCAGTATCATAGTCATAGTCAGTCTTAAAGCAAGTCTAAACTTGTAGAACATGTCACGTGACAATAGGTTAGGTAAAGTTAGGTTATGCTAGGTGAGCTGAGGTTAAGTCTTAAAATACCCCCTCTCTGCCTTGTACTTTGTGTAAACATTAACACTGTAACTTTGTGATTTCAAAGGTGATCTGAGTCGCGCCCATATCAATCACGCCTACTATCAATCACGCCTACTATCAATTGTGTCTACTACCAATTGCATCTACTATAAATTGCGCCTACTATGAATCGCGTCTACTATCAATCACGCCTACTATCAATCACGCCTACTATCAATTGCACCTACTATCAATTGTGTCTACTACCAATTGCATCTACTATAAATTGCGCCTACTATGAATCGCGTCTACTATCAATTACACCTACTATCAAATGCGTCTACTATAAATCACGCCTACAATCAATCACGCCTACTATCAATTGTGCGCCTACTATCAATCGCGCCTACTATCAATCGCGGCTACTATAAATTACGCCCATGTCTATTTACGCCTATCATCAATCGCGCCTACTATCATTTGCGTCAACTATAAATCGCGCCCATGTCAAATTGCTCCTACTATCAATCACGCCTACTATCAATCACGCCTACTATCAATTGCGTCTACTATTAATCGCGCCTACTATCAATTGCGTCTACTACCAATCGCACCTACTAGGACATGCCTTTTCATTAAACCAAAACATTTCCTTTCTTGTCAGCCTCCCACCCCTCCCATCTATCTATGACGTCATAATCAGTCATAAAGCAAGTCTAAATTTGTAGAACATGTCACGTGACAAAGTTGGGTTAGGTAAAGTTAGGTTATGTTAGGTGAGCTGAGGTTAAGTCTTAAAATATCCCCTCTCTGCCTTGTACTTGGTGTAAACATTGACACTGTAACTTTGTGATATCAAAGGTGATCTGAGTCGCGCCCATATCAATCACGCCTACTATCAATCACGCCTACTATCAATTGCACCTACTATCAATGTGTCTACTACCAATTGCATCTACTATAAATTGCGCCTACTATGAATCGCGTCTACTATCAATTACACCTACTATCAAATGCGCCTACTATAAATCACGCCTACTATCAATCACGTCTACTATCAATTGTGGGCCTACTATCAATCGCGCCTGCTATCAATCGCACCTACTATCAATCACGCCTACTATCAATTACGGCTACTATAAATCACGCCCATGTCTAATTACACCTACTATCAATCGCGCCTACTATCATTTGCGTCTACTATAAATCGCGCCCATGTCAAATTGCGCCTACTATCAATCACGCCTACTATCAATTGCGTCTACTATTAATCGCGCCTACTATCAATTACATCTACTACCAATTGCGTCTACTAGGTCATGGCTTTTCATTAAACCAAAACATTTTCTTTTTTGTCAGCCTCCCACCCCTCCTATCTATCTATGACGTCATAATCAGTCTTAAAGCAAGTCTAAACTTGTAGAACGTGTCACGTGACAAAGTTAGGTTAGGTAAAGTTAGGTTATGTTAGGTGAGCTGAGGTTAAGTCTTAAAATATCCCCTCTCTGCGTTGTACTTGGTGTAAACATTGTCACTGCAACTTTGTGATATCGAAGATGATCTGAGTCGCGCCCATGTCAAATTACGCCTACTATCAACCGCGCCTACTATCAATCACGCCTGTTATCAATTGCATCTACTATCAATTGCGCCTACTATGAATTTCACTTACTACAAATCACGCATACTATCAATTACGCCTACTATCAATCACACCTACTATCAATCACGCCTACTATCAATTGCGTCTACTATTAATCACGTCTACTATCAATTACACCTACTATCAATTACGCCTACTATCAATTGCACCTACTATAAATCACGCCTACCAGGATGTGATGTTTCATTAAACTAAAACATTTCCTTTTTTGCCAGCCTCTCACCCCTCCTATCTGCAAAACGTGCTTGTATACGCTGTGTATTTAAATTCAATTTATACAATTAACCACTAAGTGTTCAGAACTAACATGTCTAGGGTATATATGGGATCCTTAGCAACAAACAAAAAAAATACTGTCTAACCTACGAGTGTAGGGCCTTGTCATACACAGTAAGTACCTGTTAACCTTGACTAGGGTATAAGAATTTTGTCAGTTGACTACTGCCTGTTAAAGTGTTCACATCTTGAAAGACTGTCTCACCAACCAGTCTCCAGCCTTATCATACGCAGTAAGCAGCTGTTGGTGGAAAACAACATCCATAAATCTTGACATTTAGGAAAGTGTGTATGTGTGTGTGTGTATAAATCGCTTGTAATCTAAAGATTGTTCATGTGACTTTACTAAAATATAATTCATATGTATTAGTTGATATGGAAGTCTCATCAACCAGTCATGGCAAGCCATGTGTCTTCTATAAAGGATATACATATATTGTAAAAACGACCAATAAAGATGGAACTGTTATTTGGCGATGTTCAAAACAACGATCCAAAAAGTGTCGATGAATGATTAAAACAAAAGACTCCAACGTACTTACTTCCAAAGAACATCATTGTGAATCTCAAATTAATACACATTTAAATACGCAAAATACTCTAACCATGGTAAAAAAAAAGCAAGTCCAAGAAAAATATATTGCTGCTCATGATAGTGCATTGTTTGTTAAAAAGCATCGTTTATCATCACCTCAAAAAGTCATGTTAGGACAGATGTCAACGTTCAAAAAAACCTCAACACTATCAAAAGCAACGCAGACTCTAAAAGAGGTCCCTGTGGAAAACAAACAAGAGGAATTGGATAGTTCTAGTGATGTTGAGAATGATAATGATGATAATGATGGTGACAATGACTATAATAATTTTGATGATCATATTCATAATGATGATGATAATTATGAAAAAGAAGAGGATGAGGGTTTTATGTCTATAAAACCATTGCGGGTTCCCCAGTTTTTAAGAACAAGAGTACCTGGAGAAAGTTATAAAAGGATCTACAACAAGCGTTGTGTTTAAAAATCTATATCAAACAATGGTAAAGGGATAGAGAGTTGAATTCAGTGTGTAACTATTATAAAATGAAATTAATAAAATATTGTATGGGTGTTGTCTGTTTTTCTTAATTGCTATCCCCATGTCCCAATATTAATACAATTGTTAACCATCAACAGTCTCTGACTATGTTCAGAACGAGAGTGGCCTTCAACAATACACTATATCTAAGATTTGTGTACCGAGTATCATAATAATACAGTGTGGCCAAGCCATGTTAAGGCAATAGTTATGTCAGGTAAGGGATTTGAACCCTTGCTTCCTTATACAGGAAAATTGATCTTAAGTCAAACACCTTAACCACTCGGCCAACCTGACAGTTACAAATTTAATTAGTCTTGTGGACTTGAGTGTTTACAAAACTTTTTCCACTATACATTGACTAAACCACTTGCTTGTTTTGAAATATAGATTTTGTTTTTTTACCATAACATTGCAGTTATGAGTATTGTGAACTGGGTGTTTAATATAGGGTTAAAGGCATTTTAAAATCTTTTTAGACAAGCTCTTAGGTATCGTGTCATGGGTTTTAGTATTGCATTACTGTTCGTTGACTAACATTTATCGTTACACAACATTATTTTGGTGAACTTACATGTTGTTGTTTGAGTCTTTAGTCTTTTGACTGGTTTGATGCAGATCTCAACGCCTATCTGTCCCGAGCTAATCGTTTCATCTCTATATAGCTACCACACCCTACATTCAAGGCTATCTGTTTAACATATTCTTGGTCTACTCCTACAGTTCTTGTCCTCGAACCTTTCTTCCATAACTAAGTTTGCTATTCCTGGGTGTCTTAATATGTGTCCTACCAACCTATCTCTTTTCTTCATTAACAGTCGCCAGAAACATCTCTTCTCCCCCGCTCGTCTTAATACCTCTTTGTTTGGTACCCTATGTACCCATCTAATATTCATCATTCTCTTGTACGAGTAACACCACATTTCAAACACTTCAATTCACCACTTTTAGGTAGATTTCATTAGAAAGCTAACTATTGCAATGGGTCCCATGTTTCGACTTCCGGAACATTTCGACATCTTCGCGTTTCACATCCCCCAGAAGCCAAAACCACCGTCAGTTCAAAAGTTTATATAAAATTTATGTATATATGTATCTATATATATCAGTTTCTTGTGGACACGATAACTGCCGTAATTTTGCACCAATCACTTTGAATTTTTTACATAATATGTATCCCTATAAAATCTCGGTCGAGTTCCTTAATGGGCAAAATCGGTCAAAGGGAGTGAAAATGGGGGACTTTTATCGAAAAAGTGAAATATCGCTATAACTCTCTTAATACATGAAATATCGAATCCCTTCAAAGTTCATAATATGTGTCGGATAAGTGCCAAAAATTTATGTCAAATAAGGTTTTTGATAGCACCAACCATTGGCCAAAGGGGTGGGAAAAAGTGGATTTTTCGGGAAACATTAATCATATCTCTGTTAATAAGCACAATATCAAAACCGCACAAAATGGACAATATTCCTCCAATAATTACCTAAAACTTTTGTCTGAAAGAATTTTTGATATGACCCACCATTACGCCACGGGGTGAACAAAATGATTTAAATTATAAGAAAATGCCAAGTGCCAAGAGAGGTTGCCATGACAACTTTACTTTTAATTGATAAGGGATGAGCCATCAGCAGTTGCTATGACAACGCCACAGCACGAGATCACATTCAGTCTTCATATGTCTGTGGGAAGCGACTTCGGTATCGGAACTGGTAGCATGCTGAACTTCTATGCCCAAGGTCGCGGGTTCAAACCCGGCTGAAGTCGTCGTATTTACTAAGAGCGCTAAAAAACCTGAGTTTGCTTTCCTTCGGAGGGGAAGTTCCAACGTTCGTTGCGATTTGCTGATTGAGGTGGCATCTAGTAGCCAAGTTCACAGCTAGGTGTCGTTGACGGTAGTATTTTAGGTAGATTTCATTAGAAAGCTAACTATTGCAATGGGTACCATGTTTCGATTTCCGGAAAATTTCGACATATCTTCGCGTTTCACATCCCCCAGACCCCAAAACCACCGTCAGTTCAAAAATGTATATATAATTTATGTAATATATGTATATATGTATATCAGTTTCTTGTGGACACGATAACTGCCGTAATTTTGCACCAATCACTTTGAATTTTTTACCGAATAGGTGTACCCATAAAATCTCCGATGAGTTCGTTACTGGGCTAAATCGGTCGAAGGGGATGAAAATGGGGGACTTTTTTTCGAAAAAATGAAATATTGCTATAACTGTCTTAATATGTGAAATATCGAATCCGTTCAAAGTTCATACTATGTGTCGGATAAAGCTCAAAAATTAATGTTTGAAACATTTTTTGATAGCACCAACCATTGACCAAAGGGGTGGGAAAAAGTGTTTTTTTCGGGAAACATTAATCATATCTCTGTTAATAGGCACAATATCAAAACCGTACAAAATGGACAATATTCCCCTAATAATTACCTAAAACGTTTGTCTGAAAGAATTTTTGATATGAGCCACCATTGCGCCAAGGGATGAGAAAAATGATTTCGGAATTATAAGAAAATGCCAAGAGCTATCAGTGGTTGACATGGCAACACTACTAAATTGATGAGGGATGAGCCATCAGACGTTGCCATGACAACGCGCTTGCGCGAGATCAGATTCAGATTTCCATCTGACTAAGTGTGAAGCGGCTTCGGTGACGTAACTGGTAGCATGCTGAACTTCTATGCCCAAGGTCGCGGGTTCAAAGCCGGCCAAAGTCGTCGGATTTTCTAAGAGCGCTAAAAATCCCTCAGTAAGCTTTCCTTTGGAGGGGAAGTTCCAACGTTCGTTGCGAGTTGCTGATTGAGGTGGCATCTAGTAGCCAAGTTCACAGCTAGGTGGCGTTGACGGTAGTATCTGGTAGCAACATTAGGAACTACTGCTTGGAATTTAGCGTCTGCATTCCTTATCTGAATTACAGACTAACACAGCCATCGCAATTCACACCGTTTATCAGACAGATTCTACACTCACCCAAAGTACACGGGGTAATATCACCGCGTTGTCGCAGCCCCTAAACTGAGGAACCAACCAACATCTCTGCGGGAGATACAATTTTGCGTGAAGAAGTAACAGACCGTTACATAGTTACACATCAGTGTCGAAACCTTGCATAAGGACAGTGTGACCACAAGTATAACAAGTAGTTCCGTGAAAAACTGTACAGCCTATTTTCATATATCCTGCTCATGTTAATTGCCTCTATCAACATACAAAATTTCAGTTTAATTGCTGTAACAGATTCGTAGATATTGAGAACCGTCTAAATATTTGAGATGGTCGCCAGGTTGGATTTTTATTTTTGTACTATTATATTAAGATTATTGGGTACGTGTGGTATTCAAACTTCAATCGCATGATTAGAACACAAGAAGTAAAAACGAGATTTTAAAATTACGCACAGCAGCCATCTTGTGATTATGCAAATAATTGAAATAAATTAGATGCCAGTGGATCAACATTTGTGTAAGCATTTAACGTGCAACGTTTCACGGCACTCGGATAGTTAATTCGCGAGAAACGTCCATTTAAATATTTATACTTTGCGTCGCCACCATGTTGGATTCGTGCTCACCAGGTTACTGAAAGTCCTATAGGTGAACATATGTTCATAGTCTCTATGAATATAAAAATTTCAGTTTGGTTGTTGTAAAAGATTCATAGATATTGAGAACCGTCTATATATTACGGAAGCTTGCCATTTAGGATTGTTATATGTATAGGCCATAGAATTATGTACCATTCAAGGACACTTATTGCCTAGGTTCATTATTCAAACTTTCACTTCAATCGCATGATTACGACACAAGAAATAAAAACTTAATTTTAAAATTTCGCACTGCCGCCATCTTCAGGTTATGTAAACAATTGAATTAAATTAGATGGCAGTACATTACAATCTGCAAAATCATTTACTGTACCACATTTCACTGCGCTCAGAGAGTTAACTCACGAGAAAAGTCTATTAAAATATTTCAAATTCGCTTGGTCGCCATGTTCGTTTTGTACTTTACAGGTTTATGAATTATACATAGGTAAACTTGTATCAGTACCCTTTATCACCGTACAAAATTGCAGGGTGATATCTGTAATAGTTTCGGGGATATAGAATGTCAGTGAAATATTTCGCACAGCCGCCATTTTGAGGTTATGTAAACAATTGAACTAAATTAGACTCCAGTGCATTGCAATGTGTATAAAAATTTGCTGTACCAAGTTTCATTACGTTTGGATAGTTAAATCGCGAGAAAAGTCTATTTAAAAGTCTCCACTTCGCTTGGCCACCATGTTGGTTTTGTAGTAACCAGGTTTTTGAAAGTCTCATAGGTGAACTTCTAGTAGTACCCTTTATCACCGTACACAATTTCAGGGCGATATCCGTTATAGTTTCGGAGATATTGAATGCTAGTGAAATATTTCGCACAGCCGCCATGTTGGATTGGTGAGACGTAACAAAATTCGATGGGCACGGTCGAGGTCACCGGGAATAGTGCTATGAACTTACCGAGTTTCACTGAAATCGCTCCAGCCGTTTAAATATTATTAGGGGGACACACACACACCTCACACACACACACACACACACACACACACACACACACACACACGCACACACACACGGACAAAAGGTGATCTCATAAGCCTATTTTTTTTTTCAAAATTGAAAATAGGCTAAAAATGGACTCTAAATGACAAGAAAGTTACCGTCCCCATAAGACAATAAAATGTTTAAAATATGTTTAAAATGAAGAAAAACAAAGTTAATTAATCTCCAATTATAAAATACTTTCACGCGATAAATGAGGTCTGATCCTTCTACGAAAACTTGCATATTCTGCCTATTTTCGCCTATCTCCAAGTTTGTCCGGTGAAATCTACCTCCGCCTTCCGGCGTGCCGAGAGGACTTTTTTTTGCTACACCAATTGTCTAAGTTTTTACTTTCATAGAGTGTCACGCTCCAGACAAAGACCTTCAAAATGACTTCCTAATACCTAAATCTATATTCAACGTCAACAGATTCTGTAGAAATGCTTTCCTTGTCTGAGCTACATAAGAATCCTAATCGTCTCTGGTATAATGTCTTGTTTAGCAAACATAGTCGCTCAGTAGGTCAAAGCATTTTTTGCATATAACCCAAAATAGCAAACAGTTTTTCTAAAACCTTACTCACTGGTCAATAACAAGCAGAGTCGCCAAGGTGTTTCGTTGGTAGTTAACTCATGTCTGGTTAATCAATTCCTTTCATATCGTTATCAGATTGTTGTAGTGAGGGCTGGCGAACAACGTCAGTTCAACACACTGCTTTACACATAAATGTAGTTAGGCCCTTTAGCATAATTTGAATAAATACATGGGTCACTCCATAGGGATCAGGCCAAAGGGACCGGTCCAAAGGAATCAGTCCAAAGGGACTCATCAACAAGGACTCGTTCACAAGGACCTGTCAACAATGATCAGTCCAAAGGGGCCCGTCCATAGGGACCCGACCACAGGGACCCGTCAACAATGACCTGTCAACAATAACTCGTCAACAATGACCTGTCAACAGGGACCCGTCCATAGGGACCCGTCAACAATGACCTGTCAACAGGGACCCGTCCACAGGGACAAATCAACAATGACCTGTCAACAGGGACCCGTCAACAAGGACCCGTCCTCCGGGACCCGTAAAAAATGACTCCCTTTAAAAAGGAACCGTCCAAAGGGACTCGTCAACAGTGACCCGTCAACAGGGACCAGTCCAAAGGGGCAAATTAACAGGGATCAATCAAAAGGGGTTATCGTCTCATGGCCTTATATGTCCTCATTGATTATTGGTTTGCCTATCGATAAGCACCGCTTGAAATACTTTTTAACTCCCCTCGTGGGCTGGGCAAGGTTAGGTTACACTACAGCTGCCATCTTTTTAAAAGCCCGCCCTCTTACAAAAGCTATGAGTGGGCATGCGTAAAAACAAAAAAAAAAGCATGTTAATTAATTCATATTGGCTTTCCTCCGCTCACATGTCTCTTGTGTAGAACAACGTTTTTTTAAAAAACCCGCCCTCTTACAAAAGCCATGAGTGGGCATGCTTAAAAACAAAAAAAAAACAATCTTATTAATTCATATTGGCTTTCCACCGTATACATGTCTCTTATGTAGAACAACGTTTCATTCCATATTGACATTCAAACTCTCGCATGTCGCACTTGGAAAGAGATATTTTCTAAAAAATTACAATTTCACCCCCTAGTAGGGGTAGGATTTATCTTGGGGTTGAAATATATTGTCCATTGGAAAGGGGGTGTCAGCCCGAGTTCAACGACACCTCATTTGTTAAAATCCAACCATGCGTTCGAGAGATATCGCGTTGCCGCCATCTTGTGAGGTGGGTGAGGAGGAGGTGCTAGAACTCTCACAAACACACTACTATCGGAGTGTCCAAGAAAAAAAAAAGCAGACGCGAGAAAAGCTTGCCGAAACTCAACGATGCGCAGAGACCAATATCAATCGGCGTATTTTAATGCTCATTGCGGGGCTCCTTTTTCCCTCGAATGCTGATTACCGGGCTCACTGTTCACTCAATTCTTCAACAACGCGGTTCGCCTCGAGACGCGGTCTACAGCTGTAAACAAAGCGTAAACCCAGTCACAGTTCAGCCTGCCAAGCCTGGGCAGACGATCCGATCAGAAATGCTGATATAATTGCGAGCTACTGCCGCGAAGTGGGAGGGGCGTTGTATGCCATTACCGAGCACACCCGAACCCCCGAACATGGCCGAAGATCAGCGCAGCATTTTTCGGCAAGCTTTTCTTGCGTCTCCTCTACAAGATCACTACTCGTCTGCCTCCTCGCACGAGATTCATTCCGCATAGATTACCATAGAATACTCTTCCCTCCACCCATTACTACATTCTCCGAAAAACTTCTAGCTTCACTAAACAAATGAAGAGAAGATATATCTCAAGAATTCTATGAAACTGGAGCCATGATTGGCCGTACGTGGACAACATCCAACTTCGAGGTAAGGCATATACTTACAAGAATGGCAGTACATGGTTTCTACCATATGATTTGTACCAACACATCTTACTACTCACCAACAGAGGCGTATCAATGCCATCTATGTGGACACGCGTGTGAACGCTACCATTTATAACTCTGCAGCAAAAGAGCAAAGCCAATGAAAGATCATGGAAACCAAGGCGCATGTGCGCAATTTTAGAGTATTTAACCTTTCTTTTCATGGCTAAATTTGACTTCAATAAACGTATTACAACAATGGTCTCTCCCCTACTATGCCCGAAGATGGCAATGCAGAGTGACCTGGAACCTCAATGGTGGAACCCAACAATGCTATCCATTATATCACGAGTTTTCTCTGTGGACGTGAAAGATATTGGTCAACTGTGGAGATTGAAGTGAAATATAGTACTCTAAAAGCGTTCTGCATATTGCAATTTAGTGGCTTGTTTATTTTGCTATTATTATTATTATTAGTCTATTACCGTATGGCAAGGAAATTATATACATAATACAGTATATACAATATATACACAATAACAACAACAAAAAACATTGATTCACTTCAGGCATTAGTGTTATCCGTTATAGCTGAATGTCCAACTTTTGAACCCACTGCAGTGCCTCCGCTGTTGGTGATAGAAAGTCTTCCAATCTACCTAGATAAGCCCGTAGTTGACACTCGCTTAAAATGTGGGGAATGGTCTGGCGAGGGGCTCCACAATCACATTCTGGAGATGGTAAAAAGTTCCACTTATAGAGGGAATCCCTGCACCTTCCATGACCTGTCCTGATCCTGTTCAGTCTGGACCAAGTTGCACGCAGTAGTTGGAATCAGTTAGCAATTTTTCTTCCCCCTCTGTAGATGTTATGTAGGGGCAAGTCAGTGGAGTTATTCAAGCGGACTTTCCATTCCTCCAAAGCATCGAAGTTGGTGGATGTCTTCAGAGCAGCATCACAAAGAGATGGGTGTCGTGATTTCAATCTTTGGAGACTAAGAGCTGGTATTTCGCCTAGAACAGGTAGCAGAGGATTCTTGCAGATCTTGTTGTACTCTCGAACAAGAGCACGGGATCTTCGTAAGTCAGATGTCTGTATTCATATGACTTAGGTATACACAATATAATTCGAGTGTGGAGACGAGTAGGTAAGAGATTTCACGAGCTCTTCATCCAGGAACAGCAAGGAGGTTCAGTCATGTTTCGGGGTGAAATCATGTTTGGTCGACGTACACCTCTAATTCCTGTCCACGGTAACGTGACTGGTCTGGTGTATAGAGACAACATTCTTGAACCTGTCGTTACAGGATTCGATACCACAATTGTTGAGGGCTTCACACTTTTGCAGGGGTTCTCTAATGATTTCTGTCGTCCCCCCCCCTTTTCTTCTTATTTCCGAAGGAGGGCAAGCACAATCAATTTCATGGGTTATCATTTTACTATGGTACTGTTAATAAACCACCAAACCATGGGCAATTGCATTACTTTTCGCTATCGTTTTACCCTCCAGGGTTGGCGTTTCCCACGGACTAAGCGAGGGATCCCACCTCTACCACCACTGAGGGCAGTGTCCTGGAGCTTAAGGCTCTGAATCAGGGATACAACTGGGGGGTGTGACCAGCACTAAGCCTGATGAAGGGATAGGAAGAATGGGACGTTTAGGTAAGGAAGTGGGAAGGAGGCGACCGTGGCCTTACAGTAGGAACCATCCCGGCATTTTCCCGAAGACGAAGTGGGAAACCACGGAAAACCACTTCGAGGATGGCTGAGGAGGGAATCGAACCCTCTCTACTCATTTGGGCCACCCGAGGCTGAGTAGACCCCGTTCCAGTCCTCATACCACTTTTCAAATTTCATGGCAGAGTCGGGAATCGAACCCAGGACCTCCGGGGCGGCAGCTAACCATGCTGACCGCTACACTACGGAGGCGACAATTGCATTACTTATATCAGTTTATTGTAAATCGGGGCGGCTTCAGGGCATAGTTGGTAGCATGCTGAGCTCCTATGCCCCAGGTCGTGGGTTCAAACCCAGCCGAAGTTGTCTGATTTTTTAAGAGCGTTAAAAATCCCTCAGTATACCTTCCTTTGGAGGGGAAGTAAAGACGGCGGTCCCATGTCTTAGATTTATTGCTTGAAAAAGAACCTTCCACTAATTGCACTTGTGGAAGCTAAAATGTGTAGGTTAGTTTGATAACGCTACATTAGTTCCAACGTTCGCCCCCAGGTACTGATTGAGATGGCATTTAGTAATCGCGTCCGCAGCTAGGTGTCGTGGACGGTAGCATTTGGTAGCAAAAGTAGGAACTACTTAAAATGATGAATCGTCTGCAGACTATCTAGCTGAATCACAGATAACACACACTAATACAGCCATCACAATTAACACCAGTTTTCAGCAAAATTCTTCACACGCCCCAAGTAAACGGAGCTACATGACCGCGTTGTCGCAGCCCTTAAACTAAGGAACCAACCAACCAATTTCGGGAAGCAAAATGGTGAAACTAAGACAATATATGATCCGACCATCCCTATCTATAGACGGGGATATGGGTCCGATAATATCATCACCAATTGCTTCAATGGTATCGTTAATGGCTGCTCTAATGCTGTCATGTCAGGTAATCAATCCCGATATGAGTCACACAATGCTGCTGATTAATTTTGTGGTGGGGGGAGGGTACAAAGGGCTTTCAGTTAAATATCCCAGCTGTGTTGTGAAAATTTCTATGAAAAATAGCATTTCATCTGAAGAAGAAAACAATTTATCATTTAAACCAAGACAGTATAGGTTACCGTTGTTGTTTATTTTAGGGGCTGCAACATAGTGATCATATATCCATGTGTATTTAGGTGTGGGTGGAATTTGTGTGATGCTAATGTGATAACTGTAGTAGTGTGTGTATTTACAAATTGGGGATAGGATTTTCCTATTTTTACACATGTACTTTTTCTGTTTATAGTATTTGTTTTCTACTCGTGCGTAACCTTTCTCGGCCATTGATTTTAGAACTTAAATGGTCCATTTTGATTCCGTATTGATAAACTAATCAGTATAAACAGGTTAAAGGTTCCGCCTGATCAATACTTTTATTAAATATGCCCACTGTGTGGTCATTAATGGGACATGTTTCGAGGCCTAATTAATAGTCTTCGCCCCTTGATCAGCCGATATGACAGAAAACGATACAATATAATCGTTTGGCGTAACACTAAAAATTCCCTAAAATTTGAATCTTGTATGGTGCACCATATAGAAAAATTGAAAAAATTTACGCCTTAAATAATATAAGTGATGTCAAAAGTCTTATGAACTATAAACACTTTCAATACACGCCTCACTGTGGTCTGTAGATGCAAATGAAAACACAAATGTACCGGCTCACTACGGCAGCAACAGTTGAGAAAACCATGAAAACATGTTGGAATCAGCAGTAATGATGGAACACTTAATACCTCAATACTTCAACAGCAATGTAGAAATGCACCATACAAGATTCAATTTTAAGGGATTTTTTAGTGTTACGCCAAACAATTATCTTGTATTGTTTTCTGTCATATCGGCTGATGAAGTAGCCAAAACTATTAATTAGACCTCGAAACATGTCCCACTAATGTGATCATCATCATACTAATATATAAAAATGAGATGGTGTGTGTCTGTCTTTCTGTCTGTCTGTCTGTCTGTCTGTCGTCCTGTCTGTTACTCAATCACGCAAGAACCACTGGACCGATTGAAATGAAATTTTACATGGATGTAGCTGATTTACCAGGTTTACATATAGGCTACTTTTGATTTTGATATTTTGCACTATTTAAAAATGGTGACTATTTTAGTGACGTCACTACACCCTTTGGTTTCAAAATTTCATATTTCCATTTCAAATAAAAAGAGAACTAAGAAATAACAAACTTTTGATGGAACATACGAACTTTAAAATTTAATTTTCTATCTGAAGGGTCCTTATCACTTTTTCGTGTATCATCGACGGTTAGCGAGTAAAACCTACATTTGTGACGTCACTACACCCTTTGGTTTCAAAATTTCATATTTCCATTTCAAATAAAAAGAGAACGCTAAGAAATAGCAAACTTTTAATGGCATACACGAGCTTTAACATTTAGTTTTCTATCCGAAAGGTCCGTATCACTTTTCGTTTATATCCGACGGTTAGCGGGTAAAACCTAAATGTGTGCAATAAAACACGGTCAACACCGGGCGGTGCAGTCTATCTCTCTCTATATATAAATGAAAGTTTGCCTGTTTTTTTCTGAATTTCTACGGAAATTTGAGTTATTTACGCGTTTCAGACTGTTTTATGATGGATGCGCGCAAACATTTTTTTTTTTTTTGTCTGCCTGTTTGCTTGTGAACAACTTTGTTCCCTTATAACTCGAGAACGGCTGGGTGTATCAACGTAAAATTTGGTACAGATATCCTTGAGAGGAACTACACTAATCATTGATGTAACTCTTCTCCGTACCTCTCATAAAAGGGGTCCTATCCCCATAAAATACATGCTGAAATAGGCGTAGAATGACGAGACAAAGGTCATTTTCAGCCCCTCATGTGAGCGACAAAACTCGTGGACCCCCAAGGGTCCCCGAAAACCACATTTTAAGGCCCTAAAATCAACCGTTTTTGAGATATTCCCCGAAAACTAATTTCATTTAATAAACTAATGAACGAATGCAAGCCGGTAACCATGGCAACTGATTCTCAGCGTTTATAAGGCTAGACGGTTAACACGGAACCAAATTAAGCTGTAAAATTCATCAATACGTATAATGCGCTTAAGGGGGTCAAGGGGTACTCTAGAATTTTTCACGCGATTTACACCTGCGGGTGTGGTACGGCAGGTCTATTATATTCCTATCCCTATATTATATTATTATTATTATTAGTAGTATTATATTATGGCGTACAACGACGAGACAAAGCCCCTCGGTGCCAGAAACAAAACTCGGGGGCCCTAAAGGGTCCACGAAAACTACATTATAAGGCTCTAAAACCAACAGTTTCTGAAATATTCCCAGAAAACTAATTTAATTTAATTTAATTTAACAAGTTAATGAAGGAATGCAAATCGGTAACCATGACAACAATATCTCAAAGGGTGGCATCCAACTTTCCATCTATTTCTGTAAGAAGCAATGTCACTCCATTTATTACATTTCTGTGAATGTTTGCAAATGGCTATCAGGTTATCACGGAACTAACGTAGACTGTATAATTCATCAATGCAATTAAGGGGGTCAAGTGGTAACCTAGATTTTTTCACGCAATTTTCACGTGTGACATATTATGGTACAGAAGGTCTATTATATCTCCAAACAGCAACATTTTTTTTACAAAAATCCTGAATTGAATCAGCATATTTTGCGACCTTTAGGAATTTGGGACAATGGAGGCTAAAGAAACCTGAATTTTCAGGCACCGCAAGCCTTTATAATTTATGAAAGGCGTCTTCCTGTGTATGGGGACCTAACACAACGTAGAGGGTCAGTTTTTATGTGACGTGTATTGCGATTCGTCTACAAGGCTTTCGATTCTATTTCACGTCAGGAAGTACACGTTAGGTGAATTTAGTTTGAGAGCACATTGTAATTCATCTTTTTTTTTTGTCGATACACAGGTTCATCGTAAGGATGATTTTGTTTGATACTGTGGGGTAGATATACCCATATTTGGATATCTGTGTCTACCATTTAATTGGGAAAAATAACAGCCATACGGTTCATTGTGGTGCAAACATGTGAAGCAAGCTGGTACAATGCCACGGAGCCGCACTTGTGCTTCCTACAGCCAAATGAGCGAGTTTGAAATGGGCCAAATTGTGGCCTTCCGAGTGGCGGGATGGTCCTTTCGGAGAATTACCACACAAGTTCGACGTGCTGTGTCCGTTGTGCGACGATGCTAGTATCAGTGGTCAAGTGAACATTCTCACACCCGTAGACGAGGTTCTGGACGTCCACGCAGCACAGACCTCCGCCAGGATCGTCTTATTGTAAGGGCAGCAATGGCAGATCGTACAGCTACCACAGCTCAGATACGAGAGTTTGTGAGCCCAGAAGTGTCAACACGAACTGTTGCGAACCGGTTACTAGCAGTGGGACTACAACACGCACACCTCTAGCCCGTCTTCCACTCACCCCACAACATCGACGTTCACGGCTCAATTGGTGCCGTCAGAGGATCACTTGGAAGATGGAATAGCGCGCCGTAGTCTTCAACGATGAAGCAGATTCTGCCTCCACCCAGGTGATGGTCGTTGGCGCGTTCGACGTAGACCTGGTGAGCGCTGTCTCGTAGAGTTCATTCGTCTTAAGACACACCGGCCCCACCCCTGGCCTCATGGTCTGGGGTGCGATAAGCTACAACTCTCGTTCACCTTTGTCGTTTGTGGAGGGAACGCTACCCAGCGCTCAGTACGTACAGGATGTTGTTAGACCCGTTCTTTTGCCGTTCTTGCAACAGGAAGGGGATGTGTTCTTCCAACAGGATAATGCTCGCCTACACACTGACCGTGCACTGCAAGACCTGCAGTATCTTCTCTGGCCATCACGTTCGCCGGACTTGTCGCTTGTGAGATATGATGGGCCGACAAGTGACTCATGCAACTCGTCCACCCACAACTCTTACAGAACTGTGTGAACAGGTCGAGCAGGCGTGGAATAACGTATCCCAAGACAGTATTCGCCATCTGTATGATCGACTGGATGCAAGAGTCACTGCCTGCATGGTCCACCCGTGGAGGCGACACCTCGTACTAATATGGGTGTTTCAGCATGGGTCGATACTTGGTATCTCTGAACCGCTTGACCTATTGATCTGTATATTTAATCTTTTCATGTACTCCATATGCACTGTTGCCACAATAAATCTGGAGCGAATTGGTAACCTCTAAAAGGTTGACCTATTTTTTCCGGCAGTGTATTTGTTTCGACATGGCTTCTTATATTATACCGTTTATCTGTGGAGGCTACATGCCATTGTTTACTCCTTCTCTCTTTCTTTCTTTCTTTCTTTCTTTCTTTCTTTCATTCTTTCTTTCTTTCTTGACGAAACTTGATAAAGGGACAAGTAGTTGTCTTGAAACGACGGTTTTTATAGAGTCACTTGACCAAATAGCCCCAAAGCAATCTTATATATTTGTTTTCTATTGTTTGGTTTCATTGTACGCGAGGACGTCACAAACACCCAGTCCCCGAGTCAGAGGAATTAGCCACAGGGGATTTAATTTCCCAAGGTCCGGCCGAGAATCGAACTCAGGACCCTTCGGGCCAAAGCCAGCATGCAAACCAATTAGCCACGGAGCCTGACCAAATTGGGAAGGAGACGGCCTTAGCCTTAAGTTAGGAACCATCCTAGAATTTTCTTGGAATAGAAGTAGTGGGAAACCCACGAAAAACCACTTTCAGGATTCTGATTTGGGAATCAAACACTCCTCTCCTCAGTTTTGCCTCACTAGGCTGAGTGTACCTCATTCCAGCCCTCATACCAGCCGGGATTTGAACCTGGATCCGGGGTTACAGCCAAGATGATGATGATGGTGATAATTGTTGTTTTAAGAGGCCTAACATCTGGGTTATCGGCCTCTAATGGTTTGGATGATAGTGAAAATGTAAATGAAACTAACCCTAAAACCAAATAGCCTACATATTTGGAACTAAAACTAACTACAAACTTACAAACTAGAAGAGGAAATGGAAAACAAAAATAAGATTAAGGGAAGCAAAAGTCAGGAAAGGAAATGCCCTCAACTCTCGATGAATGAGATTTAGGGACTTGGAAGAAAGGAGAACCAGGAATTGCACATAGGAATGGTAAAGAGGAGAGGGACCGCCGCAAAGGCAATGGAAGAAGGAGAAAAACCGGACCCAGCTTAGGAAGCCCTCAGGGTCATCAAATCCTGAACTCACCAGACGTGAGCCCTTGAGGGTGTAGCACAATCCAGGGTGCACCATAAGTGGTGGGGCTTCACACACCCTGCCTCCTTGAGGGCTTTGAGCAGAAGGCAGGAGATATAATGAAAAGATTGAGGGATCACGAAAGATGAGACAAGGGCCAATTAAGGCGGGAAAGTGAAAGACTCCCTAGGCCTCGGATACCCTAATAACATCGGGGTCGGAAAAGGACAAGAGTTGACCAAGAGAGGTCGACAGGAAAGAAGTCGGAGAGTAGCCCAGCACAAGTAAGTGGAAGCATTGCCGGACTTAACTGGGGTCCCGTGGTTGCCAACCCATGCCCCACATGTTGTGAGCCACTGGGGGAGACAGCCAAGAACGCTAGCCACTACACCACAAGGGGATTCTGACGTGAATTTAACCCGGCCTTGTCTGCACCAACAGTGCTGTGTGCAGCGGGCAGCAGTAACCCCAGGGGAGAGCGCGCCGACCCACAATTCCACATTACCTCTGGGAGGGTAGAGCTGGCCGGGTGCCAAGAGTAGAAATAACTCGACGACATCCCGCGTTCTGTCCCATTCAGTCTGACGTCTCCATAACGCGCTGTTTGTCAGTTTGCCAGCACACTCTTCATACAGAAATTATTATTCCAATATGGTCTAATGAAGCCTTTAACAATACTGAAAAAGGAAATTAATGTTCGAGCGTTTGTTTAAATCTGTAATCAAATTGCAACGGAATGGCACACTCATGTCTTATATAAATGAATACAAATTGGTATATAATAAATGGACAGAGGTGTGCAAATTATCAGCATTAAATAAAGAATTTAAATCAGTCACAATTTTTTATTCAGAATCATTTTATCGACTAACTGCTGGCATCTTTTGTAACGCTACTTAGTAATGGTATCTCCCTTGTCGACTTACACCTTTCCCATAAGGAATTGTGTCTGGAAACTTTCAGAATTGGGTATTCCGGGGGGTGCCTGAGGTTGGCCAGTTTTCTATTTTCTCATTGATTTTGGAATATACCCTCTGAGTCAGGTGATTTCAATCTATAGTTCATGAAACATTGAATAGTTTAGATAGTTAGGTATGGTTGTTTTAAGGGGCGGAACAGCAAGGTCATCTGCCCCTAAGAGCGCATTATCAGTAAAATGACTCCAGAACCCTCAGCTCTAAATTCACACGAATTGTAGAGTGAAGTAATCAAAACAAAACGTGTGGCATTTTGCAGTAGCAAAGCTCCTCTGTTACTGGGCATTCTAAAAAATCATTAGACTATACTTTGAGATTCTTAAAAGAAATAGTACATTATGCAACTCGCCTATAATGGCAATAATTAAGACACGAGTATGTTTATAAAACGAGCGTACGCGAGTATTATAATTCCATACGAGTGTCTTAATTACCATTATAGGCGAGTTGCATACGACTGTTTATGTTCGACTATAATTATTATAACTATTTTATGTTCGAAGATAAATATTCATAAATATCTGTCGAGATTTCGCCAGTTTTATGTACTAAACAGAGCGCATGAGACGCAGGGAATGCCTTGTATTTGACCATGGCCACCTCGATTACTCTACTATTACACTAGGCAAGGCAGTGTGATTTACATTAGAAGGCCGTGGTACTCAGCGCATCTAATTATCTAATTGGTCTAACGACTGTTTCTTGAGCTCTGATTGGTGGGAGAAACTGTATCATAATGAAAAATAATGTTATAATGAGTCTCATTATGATACAGTTTTCAGATACATAATAGTCAGGGTCGAACATAAATTAATTAGCAACACGCCTCGACTTCGCCCGGTATCATTAATAGTTTATCCAGCGTAAGCTTAAAAGGCGCATGGACGGCAGGTCCCAGACGCAATTCAGAAAATAATAATAATAATTATAATAATAATAATAATAATAATAATAATAATTTTATTGTTTGTTTCTTTTTGTCCCTTTTAACTACTGTGGCTTTTACAGACGCCAATACAGAAAAACAATTCAGTGAATTCAGTGAAACTACAAACACAGTTACTCTTCTCTGAAGTCCTAACTCGATACGATTCGACAGTTTGATGCTGGCCGAAGCTGGGGTGATAGGCTTGCTAGCTCCGAAACTCGCTCCGAAGCTAGTAATTTAAATTTCCACTGAATCGAGATTGTTGGAAGAAATGAAACGTAAAACCACTTGCAGTGGGCTATGTGGTAAAGATAGAGATATGCTGTCGCGGACTCTTTTGTAGAACTTTTCATGCTGAACAATTCTTACACTCATAGTAGGCTACATAGATATTTTTTAAGGTTTACCTAGCGTAAGCTTAAAAAGCGCACGGGCGGCAGGTTTTTCTTCGACTTGATTCACTGAAGTTATTACTGGTCGACTTACTTTGGTCATAAATGAATATTTTTCTACAGAAACATTCCTCGAGATAGCCTTTACAGAATGGTGATAACCGCATCAAAATCCATCCAGGGTTCTCGAGATTATCCGCCACATCCAAGAATCGGGGCCTTTGTTGTATACTATGTAATTTTTAGCCTATTTTCATTTATGAAAAAATAGGCTTATGAGATCACACTTTTGTCCGTGTGTGTGTTTCCATCCCTAATAAAATCCAAACGGCTGGAGCGATTTCAATTAAACTCGCTAAGATCATAGTACCGGTACTAGGAAAATCTATGAACCTATCCAAGTGAATGGTGAAAGGCAAGTGCGCACAAATAAAGACATTTATAAGCTGTTTGATGACCCTCCTATCACTACAGAAATTAAAAGAGCAAGGATACATTGGCTTGGTCATATGCAGCGTATGCTGGAAGGTCGGGCCACGCGTCAGGTCTCCCAATGTAGGCCAAAGGGAAGAAGGTTAGTTGAACATCCAAGGAAACGCTGGTTGGATGACGTGGAGGAAGACCTCCGCGCTCTTGGTGTTAGGAACTGGAGGAGACGAGCGGAAGATCGGAATCGTTGGAGACTTGTAGTGGAGCAGGCCAAGGTTCTTCGTGAGCTATAGAGCCACCGGGTAAGGTAAGGTAAGATCATAGTACTATTTTGGCCAACCCCGACCGTGCCCTTCAAATTTCATTACGTCTCACCAATCCAGCATGTCAGCTGCGCGAAATATTTCTCCGTCATTCAGCATCTCCGAAACTATCACCGTACAGATAAAACCCTGAAGCTTCATATGGTGATAGAGAATAATACTCAGTTATGTGACTTTAAAAATAAATCTACCAAACCAACATGACGGCCAAACAAACTTAATATATTTAAATGGCATTTTCTCACGATTTAAACACCTAAGCACAGTGAAATTTGACACGGCACATACAACGCAGAATATACCGTGGATTCAGCAAGACAAACAGGACTTGAAGAAGGCCCAATTAAGAACAGCGGAAGTCTTTGATAGGAACCTATTCCGATGAATGGATGGAATGTAACACCAGAGAATTACCCTCCAAAGAGACCAGGCACCAAGTGAACTGAGGAAAGGAAGATGGCCCACGGGTAGAGAATGAGAGACGTATGAAGATCAGAAAGGTGAATGATAAATTTTGTTTGAGTCTTCAGTCTTTTGACTGGTTTATGCAGCTCCCCATTCCCCCTGTCCTGAGCTTTGTTTCATCTCTACATAGCTACCACACCCTACATCCGAAGCAATCTGTTTAACATATTCTAACCTTGGCTAAACCCTACAGTTCTTGTCCTCGATCCTTTTTTCCATAACTAGGCTTGTTTTTCCTGGGTGTCTTAGTATGTGTCCTACCAACCTATCTCTTCTCTTCCTCAGTAGTCGCCAGAAACATCTCTCCTCTCCCACTCGTCTTAATACCTCTTCGTTTGTAACCCTATCTACCCATCTGATCATCATCATTCTCCTGTAACACCACATTTCAAACGCTTCAATTTTCTCTTTTCTGCTGCACCAATAGTCCTAGTTTCACTTCCATAGAGTGCCACGCTCCAGAAAAAGACGTCCTAGTACCTAAATCTGTATTCGATGTCAACAGTTTTTATTTTATTTTTAGAAATGCTTTCCTTGCCTGAGCCAACCTACTTTCTATATCCTCTTTGCTTCGTCCATCACTAGTTATTTTTCTTCCTAAGTAACAGAAGTCTCCTACTTCATTTAGCTTTTCACCTGCCAATTTGATGCCCATAGAGGTTTCTGATTTATTTCGGCTGCATTCCAATACAGTATTTATGTTTTACATTTATTAATTTTCATCAAGAATTATTTTCTCAAGACGGAGTCCATACCATTCAAAAACTCATTCAAATCCTCTGGCGTGTCAGCCAACATGACAATGTCATCAGCAAATCTTAGAGTTGACATTATTTCTCCTTGAACTTTCACTCCCACTTTAATTTTTTCTCCAATTTCCTTCATTGCTTGTTCAATGTAAAGATTGAAAAGTATGGATGATAAGTTGCAGCTTTGCCTTACACCTTTCTGAATATCATCTTCTCCCTCATGTCCTTCAGCTCGAGTGACTGCTGTCTGGTTTCTGTATAGATTGTATACCACCCTCCTATCCCTGTACTTTATTCCAATCGATTTCAAAATGTCAAACAATTTAGTCCAATCAACGTTATCAAAAGCCTTTTCTAATTCTACAAAAGCCATGAACGTTCTCTTATCTTTCCTTATTCTACCTTTCAAAATCAGCCTAAGACTTAGTACAGCTTCCCTTGTTCCTACATTTCTCCTGAAACCAAACTGGTCTTCACCCAACTCCCTTTCTATCTGACGTTCCATACTCTTGTAAATTATTCTAGACAGGATCTTTGAAGCATGAGTAATCAAGCTGATTGTACGGTAATCTTCACATCTGTCAGCTTCTTTGGTATAGGGATGATTACATTCTTATTGAAATCAGGGGGTACCTCACCTGTCTCATAAATCCTACACACCAAGCGAAATAACCTGATCAGACCTTCATCTCCTATGCAGCGTAGCAACTCAATCGGTATATCATCTATGCCTGGTGCTTTGTTCCTGTTTAAGTCTTCCAAAGCTCTATCAAATTCTGATATCAATATTAAATCTCCTTTCGCATCCTCATCAATTTCCTCCTCCCTTTCCATTACATGATTCTCAATCTCCTTTCCCTTATACAAACTCTCTATATAAGCTTTCCATGTCTCAACTTTTTCTTCCCTATCTGTTAGAGGCTTTCCATTTGTGTCCTTAATATTACAGCACTTAGTCTTCTTTTCCCCAAAAGTATTCTTAATCCTTCGATAAGCTGTGTCTACTTTTCCTAATTTCAGACAATTTTCTATACCTGCACATTTCTTTTTCAACCATTCTTCTTTCGCTTCCTTGCACTTCTTGTTAACCTCATTTCTCAGACGTCTGTATTCTGCTTTCCCCTTTTCATCTCTGGTTTTTGTATAGATTCGTAGATCACCCTCTTATCCCTGTACTTTATTTCAATCATTTTAAAAATGTCAAACAATATAGCCCAATGAACGCTATCAAAAGCCTTTTCTAAGTCTACTTTATCTATGTCTGCAAATGCCATGAACGCTTTCTTATCTTTCCTTATTCTACCTTCCAAAATCAGCCTAAGATTTAATATAGCTTCCCTTGTTCCTACGTTTCTCCTGAAGCCAAATGGTCTTCACCCAACTCCGTTTCTATCTGGCTTTACATCCTCTTGTAAATGATAAATATACTGCGTGATCCATATCGGTACATTTGCACATAATAATACGCAGCAGAATGACTAACAATGAATAGGAAGGGTATGGTTGAGAAATTGGAAGCCAAGGAAAGGAAGATCCTCAGGAAGATCTTAAGGCCGTTGAAAGACGATGGTGAATACAGGAGACGACAAAACAATGAGCTGTACCATCATGTAGAAAGGATATCTCAGGTAATTCGGAAGAGAAGAATATCTTTCTGTGGCCACTTAACCCGTATGAAACCCGAGAGAATCACCAATCGTATATTTACCTATTTTTTTAACAACAACAAAAAACAAGGGCCCCTGGTTTTGTGAGGTAGACAAGGATTTACACGAAGTAGGTATCACCCACGCAGACATTATGGAACGTGACCTTTTGAAGGAAAAACTTGGAGCACACCACCAATTCTAAAATAAAGCGAATTGAAAATCCAGCAAGAAGTGGTCTAATGAAAGAAATGAGTTTCACAGGCAGTAAATGCGTGAACACTGGGCTAAGATCAAGGCCCAAAGACGTAAGCAGTTGAAATGGCGTGGTCCATAGCTGGCCTAAACGAAGAAAGGATAATAATAATAATAATAATAATAATAATAATAATAATAATAATAATAATAATAATAACGTGATACCAAGTATCTTGATCCAAGGCCTTAAAGGACTGGATCTGGATAAGCAACTGTGCAAACTAATGCAGAAGGCAGTAGTTCTATCAACAACCCGAATCGTCCGGAAGTTCATGGGTAGCGACATTCCAGCTTAGAAGTTGCTGTTTTAGTAACTATACTTCAGTTCACTGAAGCCCGTATAGTTATGTTGTGATGTGCCAGCAATGTGTTATATCCACTGTATAAATCGATAATAATAATAATAATAATAATAATAATAATAATACCGGTAGTAATAATAATAATAATAAAAGAGCATTTTCGTTCGAAGTCCCCTTTCAAATTCACACGAAATTATAGGAAAACCCTTATAACTATTTCGCAATTGGTCAGCACCAATTATTTATACATTTGTCATTTTTTTGAAAAAAATATTCTTATTGACATCAAATTAAAGCCCTCATTTGTGTTAATGTTGAAAACATTTCTTAGCAGTCAAAGTAGGGGTCGCCATATTAGTTAGTGAGTTATTGTTGTTTTAAGGTCATCTGCCCTTTAGTTAGTTATCCAGTTAGTTAGCTCTTTAGTTAGTTTGTTAGATATTTAGTGAGTTAGGTATTTAGTTGGTTTTTAGTTCGGTTTATGTTAGTTGGTTAATTTATTACTTAGTTAGTCAGCTGTCCGTTTCTTAGTTTGCCAGTTTTTTAGCTAGTCAGTTAGTTAGGTAGTTAGGTAGGTAGTTAGTTAAATAGTTAGTTAGTAAGTCAGTTAGGTGGTTATGTAGCTGGTTGGTTGGTTGGTTAGTTAGTTAGTTAGGTAGTTAGATAGTTAGGTTAGGTTAGTTAGTTAGTTAGTCATTTATTTAGTTAGGTAGTTCTGTTGATAGTTAGTTGATTAGTTTGTTCGTCAGTAAGATAGTTACGTAGTTAGTTAGTTAGTTAGTTAGTAAGGTTGAACACTGAAACAAACACTTAAATATAACTAAATTGGTACTGTAATTAGATTTTATAGACCAGCTTGAGTTGCGGATGTTCCTACACTACTCACGTGGTCAAAAAAATAGATTTTCCTGGCTCGTTTCACATGCATACTAACACAGTAAATGTATAGGGCTGATGACCACCTTGTTACTATCCCCTATTCCCTATGATGCTTTTAGTTATTATAATAATTGTCAATTTCAGAAAGTTTGAATCATTACTGGATCTTTGTCTACGCACCACTTCATGCATACCGCAAATTCCATTCCGCTTTTGCTTAATATACCATCAAAGATTTTGATGGCTGTAGTCTGAGAGATTCACAGTGTCATCTCCCGCCTACCCTGAGGGTAACTACTCCCTGGTGGCTATTCAGCTCTGCAGCCTCATGATACAAGCGACTATAGACTTATTCAAGATAAACACCAGCTTGTGTTTGCATTTCCTCGAACAAGGAGTCTCCTACGGTTCATCAACATGCCGCCTTGTGTTATGTTTAGACTGTGACATGGGATCTGGTACATCGGGAAGGAGTGCCATGTAATTATTATCCTGCGTCTTGTATGTAAATATTGCGTTTTCCCCTCCTTCTTCTTCTCCTTCCTCACTATCATATTTCTCTTATTCCTTTTCATCACATCATCATCATCATCTCTTTCTCACTGTATTTGTCTTCTTCGTGCTCTTCACTCTCTTCTTCCTTTCCATCATCTTATCATCATCATCATCATCTGTGTATCTATTTCCCCTTCTTATCTTGAGAGCCTCCGTGGCTTAGGCGGCCGCACGCCAGCCTCTTACAGCTGGGTCCGTGGTTCAAATCCCGGTCACTCCATGTGAGATTTGTGCTGGACAAAGTGGAGGCAGACAGGTTCTTTTCCGGGTACACCGGTTTTCCCTGTCACAATTTAATTTCCGGAAAAACTCTCCACTGTCATTTCATTTCATCTGTCATTCATTTAATCATTGCCCCAAGGAAGTGCGACAGGCTTCGGCAGCCGGCACAGTTCATATCCTCGTCGCTAGATGGGGGCTTCATTCATTCCATTCCCTGACCCGGTCGGTCGACTGGAAGCAGGCTGTGGATTTTTTTCTTGATCTTAATATCATTCTTAGTTGTTTCATCATCTTTCTATCTATCTCCCCTTCTTATTCTTAATCTTCATCCCATTCTTCTCAGTTTTCGTCATCATCTATATATCTATCTCCCCTTCTAAGTCTTGATCTTCATATCATTCGTCTTCCTTTTCAGCATTATCATCATCATCATCATCATCATTATCTGACTATCTCCCCTTCATATTCTTGATATCGTTCATGTTCGTTTTCATCATCATCTATCCATCTATCTCCCCTTCTTATTCTTGATCTTCATCTCATTCTTCTTCGTTTTCATCATCATCATCACCATCACCAGCGTGGCTGCAGGCAGTCGCTCACATCCGGAAGGCGAGGGGGTTTGAATCCCCCCGCCGGCAACCTGTAGATGGTCTTCTGTGGTTTCCCATCTTCCTTCACCCCAAATGCCGGGGTTGGTCCTAAACTATAGGCCACAGCCGCTACCTTCCATTTCCTCAGCCTTACATTCACACTTTCCTCCCCAGACAACACTCCTCACGTGACGGTACTTGTAGCTCACCCCATGGGTTCTGCATAGAAGCAGCTACAAACTCTGGCGAGCCGAACATGTCCTCGGACACTCCCGGCACTAAAAGCCAAACGCTAAAAAATCATCATCATCATCATCATCATCACCTTCTTCATCCCCAAGGTCCCATACTCTGGGAGCAGAACATTGGAACAGTTGCCAATACTGCTTGTACATTAGAGTATACTCTAGTAAAATAATGCGTAAACGCGTGGATTTGCGATGACAAGGATTATATAGTCTATCATTGATTTATTCATATTTCTTATGGTAGTTGATTTTAATTCATATAAAGTTCTTTCTTCAATGTGTGTTGTGTTTTAGTCTTCAGTCTTTTGACTGATTTCATGCAGCTTTCCATGCCTCTCCGTCCTGAGCTAATTGTTTCATCTCTACACCACACCTTACATCCGAGGCAATCTTTTTAACATATTCTAACCTTGGTCTACCCCTACAGTTCTTGTCCTCGACCCTTCCTTCCATAACTAAGATTGTTATTACTGGGTATCTTAGTATGTGTCCTACCAACCTATCTCTTCTCTTCATTAGCAGTCGCCAGAAGCATCTCTCGTATCCCACTCGTCTCAATACCTCATTCTTTGTTACTCTGGTTGGTTGGTTCCTCAGTTTAGGGGCTGCAACAACGTGGTCATGTAGACCCTGTACTTTCGGTGTGTGTAGAATCTGTGTGATAACCAGTGTTAATTGTGATGGCTGTTTTAGGGTGTGTTATCTGTTTTTTATTCAGGACTGCAGACATTGGATTTTCAAGTAGTTCAAACTTTTGCTACCAAACGCTACCGCCAACGACCAACTAGTTCTGTACTTGGTTACTAGATGCCACCGCAGTCGGCTCCTGGCGACGAACGTTGGAACGTAAGAGCGTCAGTGAAATCTAACCTATAATTTAGCTTCACACAAGTGTAATTAGTGGAAGGTTCTTTATCATGCCGTAAAACTAAGACATGGGACCGCCTGCTTTACTTTTCCTCCGATGGAAGGCATACTGATGTATTTTTAACGCTCTTAAAAATCCGACGACTTCACCCGGTGGCGTTTGGTAGCAAAAGTTGGAACTACTTGAAAATCGAATGTCTGCAGTCCTTACTTGAATTAAAAACAGATAACGCACACTAATACAGCAATCACAATTAACACCGGTTATCAGACAGATCCTACACACACCCAAAGTACACAGGGCTACATGACCGCGATTTCGTAGCCCCTTAACTGAGGAACCAACCAACCAACCGAAACGTCTCTCTTCTCCCACTCGTCTTAATACCTCGTTCTTTGTTATTCTATATTTCCATCTGATCTTCATCGTTCTCCTGTATCACCACATTTCAAACGCGTCTATTCTCCTCTTCGCTGCTGCGTCAACAGTCCAAGGAGCACCTCCAAGGAGAACCACGCTCCAAACAAAGGCTGTCAAAGATTACTTTCTAATACCTAAATCTATATTTGATGTCAACAGATTGCTTTTATGTAATATCGCTTTCATTGCCTGAGCCAGCTGCAGGTTTACTATAGTAAAGCCATTATTACTTATCCTTAACCGAATTGGTCCAAAGATCCATGAAGTCACTCCCATTGAACAAGGAGGATTTAGGCCTAATAGAAGCTGTACAGTTCAAGTTCTTAGTCTAACTACTGTACGCATATAGAAGCTGGGTTCCAACAACGCCTTAAAACTTCCGCGGCCTTTGTTGATTTTACAGCTGCCTATGATACGGTGTGGAAAGAGGGAGTCCTATACAAATTAGTAAATATTATACCCTGCCAAACCATGATTAGACTTATAAATAGCATGCTGTCTGATAGATACTTTCGAGTAGTCTTCGGTAATTTACATGGGTTGGTTTTTTAGTTTTGGCACCTTAGTTATAACTGGATTAATAACTCACTTAGATGGTTCCAAGTTTCACAGGTCCTCGATGTAGTCCCCATCATTGCGTACAACGTGTTCCCAGCGATGCGGAAGTCGTTGGATCCCGTTGGCACTGCCCAATCTATTGATGGTACGAAGAGAGCGCTCGGCAGCCTGCTTAACGTCTTCAGTGGTACGGAAGCACTGCCATACTGTTCCCCGAGGGCAAACCGTTAATGTGGCGTACTATTGTTCGTTTCTGCTAGACCATCTCTGAGGAGCTCTGAGAAGGAAACGGCGCCACCACATGGTTACACCGCCCATCGTTCTGCATGACAATGCTAGGGCACACACAGCAGGCGTTGTGTCGGCATTGTTGGATCGCTGGGGCTGGGAGGTCCTCTATCACCCCCCCCCCCCCCCCCCCCTCCATATTCTCCCGTCATCAGTCCCTGTGACTATGATCTCATCCCATGGATGAAGATGACAATGCGCGGGGAGCAGGCTGCCGAGCGCTCTCTTCGTACCACCAATAGATTGGTCAGTGCCAACGTGATCCAACGACATCCACATCGCTGGGAACACGTTGTACGCAACGGTGGGGACTACATCGAGAGCCTGTGAAACTTGGAACCATCTAAGTGAGTTATTAATCCCGTTATAACTAAGGTGCCAAAACTAAAAAACCAACCCAAGTATTTATTTTCCGTGTCCGATTCAAATTAGATTTTGCCAGTAAGTAGCAACAGTTATAGCATTAGCATTTGCAGCCAAAAGATCGTCTTTTGAACATTTGTCCTCCATCAAGGAGCAGATCAGCAGGTGTTCTGGATCTTGTAACATGCTGCAGTCACAGAACTCATCCTTGTTGACGAGCATGTTTCATTTCTTGAGATTTTTCTTGCAGCGTGAAGCACCCGTCCTCAGCCTGTTCAATGATTTCCAAATTCCATATGGCAAGTTGTGACCAGGAGCCATTTTTTCTGATAGAGGAATAGTTGGGTCTGTGATCTCTGTCTTCCATATCTTCACACGGGCAGCTTCTTGTGAGCCTTCGAGGGCTGTTACTCCCCTCAAAAAGCAGTTTCTGGACTTAAGTCTCTGTCTGTTGGCCGAAAAGTGGATGCCTTGAATCGGTTTCTTGCCGTTTCTTCTCAGTTGCTGCTGCGACCATTCTTCGGACATGAGGTGGAGAAATTCCTATAAGAGGGTAGATCTTCTGAAGTGGTGTTGGTCTAAGACACCCAGATACAATCCTGGAAGTCTCATTCAGAGCTATATCCACCTCTTTGGAATGTGGAGAAGAAAGCCAAACTGGTGCTGCATATTCAGCAGCTGAGAAGCTCAGTCCAAGGGGTGAAGTTCTGAGAGTGGTGGGGTGAGCACCCCATGTTCTTCCTGTTAGGCATCTTAGTATGTTATTTCGTGTAGATACTTTACTTTTGGTTTTCAATGCAGTAATCATTTAGCAGATAGAAGAAACTTAATAATGGTCTTCCTCAAGGTTCTGTGTTGGTTCCGGCGCTGGTTAACTTAAATACTTCTGATCTCCCTGTAACAGTATCATGGAAGTTCATTTATGCAGATGATCTGGCTTTGGTCACTCAACGTAAAAGTCTTGAAGCTGGAGAAGCAGTACTTTCTTCTGATTTAACGACAATGCATGAATACTTTAAAAAGTGGAGATTAACACCAAACCCAACGTAGACTGAAGTTAGCTGCTTTCAACTTAATAAGAGAATGGCTGATGCAAAGTTAAATGTCAACTATAATGGCCAGGCACTTCATCATCAAGTTTTTCCGAAATATTTGGGCGTGACTCTGCATATAACTATACTAGCTGAAGTACCCGTGCTTCGCTACGCGTCATAAATAAATTAAAATGTGAAGGTGACAGTTAAAACAGGGGATAGGCGAGGTGCTGCACAGAGGGAGATTAAGGATGGAACATTTTGTCCAACTACACCGCTCGGCGTTGACCGTGTTTTATAGCACAAATTTAGGTTTTACTCGCTAACCGTTGGAGATACCTTTCGGATAGAAAATGTAATTTTAAACCTCGTATATGCCATCAAAAGTTTGCTATTTCTTAGCGTTCTCATTTTATTTGAAATGGAAATATGAAAGTTTGAAACCAAAGGGTGTAGTGACGTCACTAAAATGGTCGCCATTTTAAATAGTGCAAAGTATTGAAATCAAAGGTAACCTATATGTTAACCAGGTAAATCAGCTACTTCCATGTAAAATTCACGTAAATCGGACCAGTGGTACTTGCGAGATTGAGTAATACACAGACACACACCATCTCAATTTTAGCCTCGCTTCGCTCGCGTCATAGTCGTATCATATTGTTTTTCAATGAAATGCAGGTTTAACCCCGTTAACACCCCTTTAGAACCTGAATACCCAAAAATCCCTCCTTAGTAGACGTTTTCGACACACAACAAACAAACATATCCCCAAAATATCATTCTTCTAACTTTAATAGTTTTGGTTGGTCGATGAGAGCAAACATACAAAAATCCTTCCTTAGTGGACGTTTTTCTTCCGGAAGTTCACCCCTCCCCATATGCCCCTTAAATTGCATTTATGAAAACACGGTCGAACACCTATTTATTTTATTTATTTATTCATTTATTTATTTATTTATTTTTAAGCTGATAGATTTCCTCCGAGTTTCAGACTCCTCCCTATGTCGTTTAAGATATACACGCTCAGTTAGGAATCTTTCAACCCCCACTTTTCATCCCTTTCACCTCATAATATACACTACATCGAAAAACCATTAGACATGTCAGCTTATTTTTAATGATTAGTATATGTGCCAAGTATCACATCCCCAAATGAAACCACTCGTGAGATATTGTTATTCAATGGAAAGCACGTTTACCCCCTTAACACCTCTTTAGAACCTGAATATCCAAAACTCTTTTCTTAGTGGACGTTTTCGACATACAACGAACATATCCCCAAAATTTCATGTTTCTAACTTCAATAATTTTGGCTGGGCGATGATGAGTGAGTGAGTCAGTCAGGATATTTTCTTTCATTTATTTTTGATAATTTCACCCGTCCCCATGAACCCCTTAAATGGGATTTATGAAACAAACTGTCAAACACCTATTTACTTATTTAAAGCTGTTTTCCCCCTGAGTTTGATGAGTGAGTAAGTGAGTCAATCAGTTAGGACACTTTCTTTCCTGTTTTTTTTCTCATAAATTCACCCCTCTCCAAGGGCCCCTTAAATTGGATTTATGAAAAAAACGTTCGAACACCTATTTACTTGTATTTTAAGCTGTTTTTTCCCACCGAATTTCAAACTTCACGCCTATGTCGTTTCAGAGATACACGCTCCGTCAAGAATCCCTAAACCCCCAATTTTCACCCCTTTCACCTCATAATATACACCACATCGATAAACCCTTAGACATATGTCTGATTATTTTTAATGATTAGTTTATATACCGAATATCACATCCCCAAACAAACAACTCATGAGATATCGTTATTCAATGAAATGCACGTTTACCCCCTTGACACGTCTCTAAAAAACGCATAAACAAAAATCATTCCTTAGTTAACGTTTTCGACATACAGCGAACATATTCCCAAAATTTCATGTTTCCAACTTTAATAGTTTTCGCTGGGCGTGATGAGTGAGTGAGTCAGACAGGTCATTTTCTTTCATTTATTTTACCAGAATTTCACCCCTCCCCATGGGCCCCTTAAATTGGATTGATTAAAAAACGCTTGAACACCTATTAACTTATTTCTTAAGCTGTCTTTTTCCCCTGAGTCAGTCGGTTAGGACACTTTCTCTCATTTTTTCCCCCAGAATTTCACCCCACCCCATTGGCCCCTTATATTAATTTATGAAAAAAACAGTCGAAAACCGATTTACTTACTTTTTAAGCTGATTTCTTTTCGCTGAGTTTCAAATTTCTCGCCTATGTCGTTTAAGAGATAGGCCTACACGCTCCATTAGGAATCCTTCAACCCCCACTTTTCAGCCGTTTCACCTCATAATAATACATCACATCGAAAAACGCTTAGACACATGTCTGCGTATTTTTAATGATTAGTTTATATGCCGAGTATCACATCCACAAATGAAACCACTCGTGAGATATTGATATTCAATGAAATGCAGGTTTAACCCCCTTAAGACCCCTTTAGAACCCGAATATCCAAAAAACCTCCCTTAGTTTACGGTTTTGACATACAACGAACATATCCCCGAAATGTCATGTTTCCAACTTCAATATTTTTGGCTGGGCGATGATGAGTGAGTGAATGAGTCAGGACATTTCCTTTCATTTTTTTTTCTTCAGAATTTCACCCCTCCCGATGAACCCCTTCAATTTGATTGAAAAACAAACTGTCGAAAAGCTATTTACTTACTTTAAAGCAGTTTTTTCCCCCTGAGTTTGATGAGTGAGTCAGTCAGTCAATCAGTTAGGACACTTTCTTTCCTGTCCCCCCCCCCCCCAGAATTTCACCCCTCCCCATGGGCCCCTTAAATTGGATTTGTGGAAAAGCGGTCAAACACATATTTACTTATTTTTATGCTGATTTTTTTCCCGCTGAGTTTCAAACACCTCGCCTATGTCGTTTAAGAGATACACGCTCCGTTAGGAATCTTTCAATCCCCACTTTTCACCCCTTTAACCTCATAAACACATCGAAAACCCCTCAGACACGTGTCTTGTTACTTTTTAACGATAAGTTTATATGCCGTGTATCACATCCCCCTATGAAACCAATCGGGAGATATTGTTATTCAATGAAATGCAGGTTTAATCCCCTTAAGACCCCTTTAGAACCTGAATATCCGAAAATCCTCCCTTAGTAGACGGTTTTGACATACAATGAACATATCCCCAAACTGTCATGTTTCTAACTTCAATAATTTTGGCTAGGCGATGATTAGTGAGTGAGTAAGTGAGTGAGTCTGGACATTTTCTTTCAATTTTCTTTTTTCAGAATTTCACCCCTCCCCATGAACCCCTTAAATTTGATTTATGAAAAAAAAACTGTCGAACAGCTATTTACTTACTTTAAAGCAGTTTTTTTCCCTTGAGTTTGATGAGTGAGCCAGTCAGTCAATCAGTTAGGACACTTTCTTTCCTGTTCCCCCCCCCCCAGAATTTCATCTCTCCCCATGGGCCCCTTAAATTGGATTTATGAAAAAACTGTCAAACACATATTTACTTCTTTTTTATGTTGATTTTTTTTTCGCTGTGTTCAAACTCCTCGCCTATGTCGTTTAAGAGACACACGCTCCGTTAAGAATCTTTTAATCCCCACTTTTCACCCCTTTCACCTCATTATATACACCACATCGAAAAACCCTCAGACACATGTCTTCTTATTAGCCTACTTTCGATTTTTGCAAAAAATGAAGGTAGACTTATGAGATCAACACAGGGCGAAAAAAGTGTGTCTGTCTGTGTGTGTGTATGTGTGTGTGTGAGTCTGTGTGTGTGTGTGTATGTGTGTGTGAGTCTGTGTGTGTGTGTGTGTGTGTGTGTGTGTGTGTCTGTGTGTGTGTGTACTCTGAATGTCTGTCCCCCCCTATCAATTCGAACACGGTGAATGCGAATTGAACGAAATTTGGTACAAAGGTAGCACTAGCAAAGGACACCTCAGTGTCATGTTTTATATCGCCGCCATCTTTACTAAAACTGAATGGCGGCCACTCAAACGTTCAAAACGTAAAATCAAATAACGACTAACCAAATCATCCGATCTCTACCAAATTTGGTAACAACATACCTTCGTATAGGATGCGTCTTGTGACCAAACTACAAGGTCGTCCGCCATACCATTTCAGGATGGCGGCCGTGCGAATTATGCAAACTTTATAATCCATATCATGGGACCCACCAGTTCCGATTATCGAGCCGAGAATCGTTTTAACTGTTCTAAAGGAAGAGGCACGTTCGAAATTAAAAGTTTATTTTGTAATACTATAGTGCAGACGTGATTTTAAAAAGCTGAACTGATTCAGTAATAAGACAAGATGGCAGCGGATATCTTGTGCCTGACTTATATTTCACTAATTTGAGTATTGAATGCAATATAGCGTACTGATAAAAAATAAATAAACTTTGTATGAAATGCTTTATATATAAATAATATACTCCAGTGATGAAATCGTTTAGTATAAATCATTATTTGCTAACAAGTTCTATGTAAGTCATTTTAAATAGAACGATATTCGTTGACACAATTAGCTCAGTGGTAGAGCGATAGCCTGTCGCTCAGATGCCTATGTTTCAAACCCGATCAGAGCTAGGTTTTTTGCTTGAAATGTTATAGGTTTATTGTTTTGTAATGACTCAGATGTTTTAAAATTAAGCGTTATATTGTGCAAATTATGGTGTAAAATATATATTTAATTAAAACATAATTCGCCAGCAGATTTACTCGAGACATCTAGCTGCCAAAAAGGTAACTTCCAGATTTTATTGAAAAGTTTCTTCTTCTGGCCGCTAGAATGCACTCGCTCTGTTAGGATTATATTGTTCGATATTTCACCACTAGATGTCCCGACTAGTCTACGTGGGGATCCATTGATTACTATACCATTATCATTCTATTCGCATCGAATTTGAAGAATGACAAGTTGATACTACGATACATTTTAACTTTTTATTTTAAAGGGTTTGTAACAGCCTATTTTGCGTTACTTGAAAATGTTATTAAGCGTTATATTGTCCACATTATGGTGTAAAATATATATTTAATTAAAACATAATTCGCCAGCAGATTTACTCGAGACATCTAGGTGCCAAAAAGGTAACTTCCAGATTTTATTGAAAAGTTTCTTATTCTGGCCGCTAGAATGCACTCGCTCTGTTAGTATTATATTATCGAAAATATCCACATAGTTTGTATACACACGTCTCTGTAGGGTCATGGAAAGATTTGTTAATTCAATTAGGGTTGTGAAAGCCATGCACAACCAGACGTGTAAAGACATGCCTCAACTCAAAGTTGGATGTTGCCCACGGCAGGTCGTAATAATAATAATAATAATGTTATTGGTTTTACATCCCTTTTAACTACTGCTGCTTTTAGAGACACCGGGGTGCCGGAATTTTGGCCCGAAGGGGATCTTTAACGTGCCAGTAAATGTACTGACTCGGCTCCCTCGCATTTGTGCACCCTCAAATGCCAGCTGACTGCGCCAGGATACGAACCTGCAACCTAGGGCCCAGCAAGCGAGAACGTTACCGCTGAGCCACGCCGCCAGTCCGGTCGATTATGTCTCCAGATCCATAACATTCTTGATATACTTCTTATCTTTCTTTCTTTCTTCAATGATGGTAGCAGTTTTTATCTAGGTCGTGGCGTTTGGTAGAGGTTAATCGTTTCTAAGGTCTTCAACAAAGAATAGTTCTATTATACTCTTTGATAATAACAACGAGTTATAACTATACTCATACATTTAGGAGAAAGTAGGCTATATGTTCTTTACTGAACATCTTGTTTTTAATGATGAGTTTATATGCCGAGTATCACATCCCCCCATGAAACCAATCGGGAGATATTGCTATTCAATTAAATGCAGGTCTACCCCCTTAACACCCCTTTAGAACCTGAATAGCCAAAATGTCTCTCTTAGTGGGCATTTGCGGCCCTTGAGGAAGCTGCATACCAGATTTCATTCCAATCCGTTCGGTGGTTTCTGAGATTTCGTGATGAATAAATGAATGAGTGAGTGAGTGAGTGAGTGGTATTTGAAAAACAAGATGTTCAGTAAAGAACATATAGCCTACTTTCTCCTAAATGCATGGGTATTATAATAACTCTTTGTCCTTTTCAAGGAGTATGATTGAATGTTGGTTGTAGTAGCTCGTTGAAATACAACGTGCTATAGGGATATTAAACATGGATATGAGGTGCCCTTTGCTAGTGCTACCTCTGTACCAAATTTCGTTCAGTTCGGTTTCACCGTGTTTGAATTGATAAGGGGAATCGATTTGCACACATACTTGGCCACCATCTGCAAACTATTGGGCTGATGTTCTTGCAGTTTGGTCAGAATATGTTTCCCACATAAAGATATGGTGTTGCAAAATTTGGTAGAGACTAGATTATTAGGTTGGTGGTAATTACATTTTAGCTTTTAACATTTGGGTGGCCGCAATTACGTTTCTGGTAAGATAGCGGTGATATAAAACATGACACTGAGGTGCCCTTTGCTAGTGCTACCTCTGTACCAAATTTCGTTCATTCGGTTCCACCGTGTTCGAATTAATAGGGGGAATCAATTTTGACATAAAGATGGCCACCATCCGCAATCTATTTGGCTAATGACCTATTAGTTTGGTCAAAGAATGCTCCCTCCATAATGGTATGTAGTTGCAAAGTTTGGTAGAGATCGGATGGTTATGTTAGTCGTAATTTAACTTAAGCTTTGAACATTTGTGTGGCCGCCATTACGTTTCCGTCAAGATGGCGGCGATATAAAACATGACACTGAGGTGCCTTTTGTCAGTACTACCTCTGTACTAAATTTCGTTCCATTCGGTTGCACCGTGTTCGAATTAATAGGGGGAATCGATTTTCACACAAAGATGGCCGCCATCCGCAAACTATTACGCTGATGACCTATTATTTTGGTCAAAGGATGCTCCCCCCATAAAGGTATGTTGTTGCAAAATTTGGTAGAGATCGGTTGATTAGGTTAGTCGTAATTTGATTGAAGCTTTGATCATTTGTGTGGCCGCGATTACGTTTCGGTCAAGATGGCGGCGATTTAAACATGACACTGAGGTGCCTTTTGTTAGTACTACCTCTGTACCAAATTTCGTTCCATTCGGTTCCACCGTGTTCGAATTAATAGGGGGAATCGATTTTCACACAAAGATGGCCGCCATCCGCAAACTATTACGCTGAGGACCTATTAGATTGGTCAAAGGATGCTCCCTCCATAAAGGTATGTAGTTGCAAAATTTGGTAGAGATCGGATGATTAGGTTAGTCGTAATTTGATTTAAGCTTTGAACATTCGTGTGGCCGCCATTACGTTTCAGTCAAGATGGCGGCGATATAAAACATGACACTGAGGTGCCCTTTGCTAGTGCTACCTCGGTACCAAATTTCGTTCCATTCGGTTCCACCGTGTTCGAATTAATATGGGGAATCAATTTTGACATAAAGATGGCCGCCATCCGCAAACTATTAGGCTAATAACCTATTTGATTGGTCAAAGGATGCTCCCTCCATAAAGGTATGTTGTTGCAAAGTTTGGTAGAGATCGGATGGTTATGTTAGTCGTAATTTAACTTAAGCTTTGAATATTTGCGTGGCCGCCATTACGTTTCTGTCAAGATGGCGGCGATATAAAACATAACACTGAGGTGCTTTTTGTTAGTGCTACCTCTGTACCAAATTTCGTTCCATTCGGTTGCACTGTTTTCGAATTAATAGGGGAAATCGATTTTCACACAAAGATGGCCGCCATCCGCAAACTATTACGCTGATGACCTATTAGTTTGGTCAAAGGATGCTCCCCCCACCAAGGTATGTTGTTGCCAAATTTGGTAGAGATCGGATGATTAGGTTAGTCGTAATTTGATTTAAGCTTTGAACATTTGTGTAGCCGCCATTACGTTTCAGTCAAGATGGCGGCGATATAAAACATGACACTGAGGTTCCTTTTGTTAGTACTACCTCTGTGCCAAATTTCGTTCCATTCGGTTGCACCGCGTTCGAATTAATAGGGGGAATCGATTTTGATATAAAGATGGCCGCCAACCGCAAACTATTACGCTGATGACTTATTGGTTTGGTCAAAGGATGCTCCCCCCATAAAGGTATGCTGTTGCAAAATTTGGTAGAGATCGGATGATTAGGTTAGTCGTAATTTGATTTAAGCTTTGAACATTTGTGTGGCCGCCATTACGTTTCCGTCAAGATGGCGGCGATATAAAACATGACACTGAGGTGTCCTTTGCTAGTGCTACCTTTGTACCAAATTTCGTTCAATTCGCATTCACCGTGTTCGAATTGATAGGGGGGGACAGACATTCAGAGTACACACACTCACACACACACAGACACACACACACACACACAGACTCACACACACACATACACACACACACACAGACTCACACACACACATACACACACACAGACAGACACACTTTTTTCGCCCTGTGTTGATCTCATAAGTCTACTTTCATTTTTTGCAAAAATCGAAAGTAGGCTAATATATAGTAGAAAGAAGGTAGTGTCAAGTCTTTGTTATGCTAAACTCGGTTGACAGTGCTGTGTGAGCAGTTGAGTAACTAACGGGATTTCAAGTAAAGATCCTCATTTTCTATACCGGTAGTGCTGAGCGCAATTGGCATCAAGTCGGCCGTGTCTGGACTTGAGCTATGTTGCCATGGAAACTATCTGCCTTGCCATTCCTTCATGAGTATATTTTATGATTTGATTAGCCTGTTTTTGAGTGAAAAAGGGCCGAAATCAGAAGAATGAGAAAGACTATCGAAAATTCATGTAGCCAGCGGTTCCTTCTGGGTCCTAAACTATGTGTATGCAAAATATGGTTGAGATTGGTGGAACGGTGTAGATTTGTATACGGAACCAACATATATACATACATACATACATACATACATACAGACTTTCACTTTTATATATTAGATTACATAGAAGTCATATAGAAAATACCGCACCAAAGCTGAGATCGTGAAATAACATCATACAGAAGTTGTGCGGAACCTCATGGGGTGCAACAGCTACAACACTACGATGTTCTTCCTTAGGGCTCGCCTACTCTGCTGCTGAATGCTGTGCTCCAGTATGGCTAAACAGCCCACATGTGGGTAAAATCGATGTCCAGCTAAATGTGGCAATGAGAACAATAACAGGGTGCATAAAGTACCGCCTCTAAGTCACATGAACTATGGTGAACTTTATTGTAGTAAATGTTTTTATTAAGATGTACAGTGCCTCGCTCGTTAATCTCCAGAGACCTCGTCCAACCGTGCCCCTTGCTCGGCACGCGAGCTGGACGTGCCCTACGTGTTAGTGAGGCTGTAAATCACCCAGGGTCATACATCTGTATGTAACGACATAACATTTCTCGTGGCATTAATCTTCTACAGGGTCATTATCATTGTGTGCCCCGTTAAACACGGCAAGCTAAGCCGGCGTTGACTGGCGCTGATCGCGGACGTGCGTACACGGTTCAGTGGGTGATGGCGCGCAAGTTTACACTTTACAGACCATGTTCAATAATGTGTACTTACAGTGCTCATAGGCGATGCTGAAAATGTCCTCCCTCTCTTGAAACACACACCTGACATCTTCTGATGAAAGAATGGACAACAATCTCATGTAATTTTTCTTCTGTAACAACACAACGTTGTCTGCTTACTAGTTTTATTATTTACGGAGCCTGTTTCCTTGAATCGCTTAGCGAGGCTCCTAATTGTACTGGCATTAGGCACAAGTTTTCCTGGAAACTTGATTTGAAATCTTCGTCTTGTTTCAGAACACGACTTACTGCTTTTCATATATGAATTAGGGATATACACACGTTTGGGCAATGTGAATTGGCATCTAGGCATGACCAACAATCGTAGTAATCACAATACTCACTAAACGTGCAACACGTCTAAGCTTTGCAGATACACGTCCATATGAATGACAAAACACGTGTGAACTAACTATATGAGTCAGCGGAGCGGGGTATTGTGAGGTCCAATCACTCCGCTCCTGGCCAGCCAAATGTCGCCATAGTTGCCGTGATTACCGGTGCCTACAAAGATAATGACCCTGTATATTAAATTGTTATAAGTCAAGTTCGTATTTTATCACGCTCAATGACAGTGTATTTTCAACGAGCATTGGGAAGCAAAGCTAAAGAAATAAGAAACGTATCCTAATGGGAAGTAAAATAAGCAGTTAGCACTAGCAGAGAAAGCATTTCTAGAGAGAAGAAATCTGTTTACACCAAATATAGATTTATTAACATATAGAAGCCATTCTTCAATGTTACCTACGCAAGCTAGTGATCTGTTGAAATGATTAGACTCAATACTTGTTTTTACTAAATTTTCCTTCATCCAGCAGACGATTAAAACCTGCAACTTTACTTGGGGAATTGCCTTTGCACGTACCCATTATCCATAAACAATCCGATTTCACTGTAAACTTAATTGTGTTGGAAGCCAATTTTTAGTGCAGCCTTAGTAAACGAAATTGATGATTTTCAATCGGTCAACAAGATTGTACCCAATTGTTTGCCTGATTATGAAAAACTTACGAATTAATAAATAGGCTACATCTCATGCAAGTTAATGACACTTCAAAACTAGCGGTTAGGATAGCTGGACCCCCTTTTCAACAATCCATTCCATCAACGATGTCAATAACGTCACTATTTCATTGTTGCTTGAAGTAAGAATCCAGCTGTTACTTTCAGTCACAGAGCAGTGAATGACACTAAATCTCCACAGCAAAGAACAGCTGACGCTGAAGGCTTTTCAGTCGGTCAACACAAGTGTCTCCAATTAAGATTGGGTGCGAAATTACAATCACAATTACAATAATTATCAATCCCATGTAAATTCTTTAGGATTAGGGAACTACCCATTTCAGTTGGTTACAATTCGTTTTGACTAACTGAAAAACATTATTTCGATAACTAAGGTAACACTGAAAATATCTTCCAACACGATAATGAAAACCATCATTATTATTAGTAAGTGGAATTATTTAGGTGGCACCTCAAGAATAGCATCCTTCGCGTATTTATTTAATCGTATGGTGAGTACAACGAGGAATTCATAAGTCCAGGTCCAAGTTCTTCAACCACAGAGCAGCACTTTCTGATAGATGAAACAGGTCGCTGGGGCTTCCGGAGTAGGCATGAAGAGGGCAACGCAGGATGACATGGTCCATGGTCTGCTCCTCTTCACGGCATTCACACATTGGAGAATCCATCCAGCCCCACTTATGACGCAAGAATTTACAGCGCCCATGCCCAGTTCTCAGTCTGTTGAGGCGACACCATAGTTTTCATGGGAGGTCAAATCCATTCATTTTCCGAGTTGAATTTATCTCATGGGCATTAGTACCAGATGTTGAATTTGACCACTCTTCCTGCCAGCTCCGGTTTAGGTTGAAATTGTCCCTCAAGAGTCGGCCGGCCAATAAACTTGCTGGTCTCCTCGATCGAAGTCGTTGTGGCGATGGGTAACAAAGTTCCTGGTGAACTGGTAAAGAGGGGGATGACCGAATTTTCTTTGCTTCTCTCAGCAGAGCTTCCTTTCTCCTCAGGTGGGGTGGTGGGATATGGCTAAGAACGGGTAACCAGTGGCGAAGTGTAGACTTGACAGTACCAGTTATGCAGCGCATGGTTTCATTCAGCTTAGTATCTACTTTATGCACATGTGCACTTTCCAGCCGTACAGGGGCACAGTATTCCGCTGCACAGTAGACAAGACTAATACCCGTTAATCGTAAGCAGTCAGCCGAGGCTCCCAGTGAACTACCACAAAGCTTGTGTAGGATGTTATTCCTTGTAGTAATTTTGTTAGAGAGCTTGGTGAGATGTTCTTTGTAGCTTAAAGTTCTGTCCAGGGTGACTCCTAGATATTTCGGGAAAGGGTTGTACTTTAGTTTATCACCAAGACATAAAACAGATGGCTCGTAGTTTGCGAGTCGGTTGCTAAGATGGAAACATGAAACCTCAGTCTTAGAAGCGCTTGGGATCAATCGCCAAGACTTGAAGAATGTAACCATTTTCTCCAAGTCCGCTGAAAGAATGCCTTCTCCATCCTCAAAATTTCTGCTTTGAGCTACCAGTGCAATGTCGTCTGCATAGATAAACTTAGTAGCTGAGGTTGATGGCAAGTCCTGGATGTAGAGGTTGAAGAGAACTGGGGCCAATACTGATCCCTGTGGCAAACCGTTATTTAATTTTCTTTTACGACTTTTAGAATCACCTAGGAATACTACAAACTCTCTCTCACAGAGCATGTTGGAAATTAGGTTTGCAATTCCCAAGCAGGGAATTACTTCCAGCAATTTAAGAATTAGTCCATGTCGCCAGACAGTATCATATGCACTTGTCAGGTCAATAAACACAGCTGTTGATTTTAACTTCCTTTGGAAGCCTGCCTCGATGTGAGTGGTACGAGCCAAAATTTGATCAGTACAGCTACGATTTCTTCTGAAACCAGCTTGTTCTGGAGGGATTACATCTTCAATGAGTGGTGCAATCCTAGTGAGGAGGACTCGTTCCAAGAGTTTATAAATGCAACTAAGAAGTGCTATTGGACGGTAGTTTTCAGGTCTCTGCTCCAACTTTCCAGGTTTCAGAATGGCTATCACTTTTGATCGTTTAAACTGCTTTGGCAGTTTGTTAGTCTGAAGGATGTAAGGAAAAAGAGAAGTGATCCACTTTATACTATACTAGCAGAAGTACCCGTTCTTAGAACGGTGTTATATATTAACACCAGACATTATCAATTGAGCTACTGTTGCAATGGTTAGCGGTTTGTCATTCCTTCATAAGTTTATCAGAACGAAGTTAGTTTTCTGGGAATATCACACACACTGTTAATTTAAGGGCCTTAAAATGTGGTTTTCGAAGACCCCTTATAGACTCGCGAATTTTGTGTCTCACAATGAGAAGCGCAACTTATGCTTTGATCGTCCTTCTAGGATAATTTTTATATTTCACCTATTTTAGCATGTATTTTGAGACGTTTTTCCCTATATCCACACTTCTACAGTATGAGAAGTACGGTGAGGAGTTTTATAAATGATTGGTGTATTGACTCATGTTTACCTTACCTAATTTTACGATGCACTAAGCATCCGAACACGATTTATAGGCGTAAATAAAGATAAACAGAAAGACAGACAGACAATTCTATTGTCTACAACATATCACCCAGATATCCAAATATGGGTATATCTACCATACAGTATCAAACAAAATCATCCTTACGATGAACCCGTATGTCGACAAAATAAAATAAAAAAAGATTAGTTGAAATGTGCTCTCAAACTAAATTCACCTAGCGTGTACTTCCTGACGTGAAATAGATTTGAAAGCTTTGTAGACGAAACGCAATACACCTCACATAAAAAATGACCCTCTACGTTGTGTTAGGTCCCCATACACAGGAAGACCTCTTTCATAAATTATAAAGGCTTGTGGTGCAAGAAAATTCAGGTTATTTAGCCTCAAATGGCCCAAATACCTAAAAGCCGAAAAAAATGCTGATTCAATTCAGGAATTTTTGAAAATAATGTTGCTGTTTGGAGATATAATAGACTTTCTGTACTATATGTCGCACGTGAAATTGCATGAAAAAGTTCTAGGTTACCCCTTGACCCCCTTAATTGCATTGACGAATTATACAGTCTACGTTGGTTCCGTGATAAAATATGGGTATTTCTACCATACAGTATCAAACAAAATCATCCTTACGATGAACCCGTATGTCGACAAAATAAAAAAAGATTAGTTAAAATGTGCTCTCAAACTAAATTCACCTAACGTGTACTTCCTGACGTGAAATAGATTTGAAAGCATTGTAGACGAAACGCAATACACCTCACATAAAAAATGACCCTCTACGTTGTGTTAGGTCCCCATACACAGGAAGACCTCTTTCATAAATTATAAAGGCTTGTGGTGCAAGAAAATTCAGGTTCTTTAACCTCAAATGGCCCAAATACCTAAAAGCCGAAAAAAATTCTGATTCAATTCAGGAATTTTTGAAAATAATGTTGCTATTTGGAGATATAATAGACTTTCTGTACTATATGTCGCACGTGAAATTGCATGAAAAAGTTCTAGGTTACCCCTTGACCCCCTTAATTGCATTGACGAATTATACAGTCTACGTTGGTTCCGTGATAAAATATGGGTATTTCTACCATACAGTATCAAACAAAATCATCCTTACGATGAACCCGTATGTCGACAAAATAAAATAAAAAAAGATTAGTTAAAATGTGCTCTCAAACTAAATTCACCTAACGTGTACTTCCTGACGTGAAATAGATTTGAAAGCATTGTAGACGAAACGCAATACACCTCACATAAAAAATGACCCTCTACGTTGTGTTAGGTCCCCATACACAGGAAGACCTCTTTCATAAATTATAAAGGCTTGTGGTGCATGAAAATTCAAGTTCTTTAGCCTCAAATGGCCCAAATTCCTAAAAGCCGCAAAAAATGCTGATTCAATTCAGGAATTTTTGAAAATAATTTTGCTGTTTGGAGATATAATAGACTTTCTGTACTATATGTCGCACGTGAAATTGCATGAAAAAATGCTAGGTTACCCCTTGACCCCCTTAATTGCATTGACGAATTATACAGTCTACGTTGGTTCCGTGATAACCTTATAGCCATTTGCAAACTTTCACAGAAATGTAATAAATGGAGTAGCCTAATAATAATATCGTATGGCCTCGGGTGCCGGGTGCGAGCTTCGTAATTTGACACCCAGAGGGTAGCTTGCATGTCGAAATTTCGTTGTTCCTTGAATCACTATGAAAGTCAAGGAGGGTAGATATCTAAGCTCCTTGAACACTATAGCGCTTTCTAGTAGAGAAATGAGGAACTTTGTGTTGGCGGAAACTCCTGAGATTAATTTTGCCATTATGAGCACGGCCTACTGAATTCAAATGGGTTCTTTGACATGCCAACATCGTATGATATGCGAGTCGCATTTTTGCCGCCTTTCAAAAATCACTTACCACGGCCAGGAGTGAACCTGCAATCTTGAGGTTAGTAGACCGACACGCTATCCACTCACCCACCGTGGCAAGGCATAAATGGAGTGACATTGCTTCTTACAGAAATAAATGGAAAGTTGGATGCCACCCCTTGAGATAATGTTGTCATGGTTATCGATTTCCATTCCTTCATTAGTTTGTTAAATTAAATAAAATTAAATTAGTTTTCTGGGAATATTTCAGATACTGTTGGTTTTAGAGCCTTATAATGTAGTTTTCGAAGTCCCCAAGTTTTGTTTCTGGCACCGAGGGGCTTTGTCTCCTCGTTGTACGCCATAATATAATACTACTAATAATAATATAATATAGGGATAGGAATATAATAGACCTGCCGTACCACACCCGCAGGTGTAAATCGCGTGAAGAAATTCTAGTGTACCCCTTGACCCCCTTAAGCGCATTATACGTATTGATGAATTTTACAGCTTAATTTGATTCCGTGATAACCTTCTAGCCGTTTGCAAACTTTCACACCAATGTAATTAATGGAATTGCATTGCGTCTTACAGCAATAGATGGACCTCTGAGAATCTGTTGCCATGATTACCGGCTTGTATTCGTTCATTAGTTTCTTAAATGAAATTAGTTTTCTGGGAATATCTAAAAAACGGTTGGTTTTAGGACCTTAAAATGTGGATTTCGGGGACCCTGTAGGGCCCCCGAGTTTTGTCTGTCACATTGATGGGCTGAAAATTATCTTTGTCTCGGCCTTCTACTCCTATTTCAGCATGTATTTTAAGGGGGTAGGCCCTCTTTTATGAGAGGTACGGAGAAGGGTTACATCAATGATTAGTTTCGTGCCTCTGATGGATATCTGTACCAAATTTTACGTTGATACACCCAGGCGTTCTCGAGTTATAAGGGAACAAAGTTGTCCACAGACAAACAAACAAACAAACAAACAAACAAACAAACAGACAGACCAAACATTATTTTCGCACGCATCCATAATAAAACAGTCTGAAACGCCTAAATAACTCAAATTTCCGTAGAAATTGCGAAAATAAGATACAAACTTTAATGTTTATGTATGTAGAGATATACTGCACCGCTCGGTGTAGACCGTGTTTTATTGCACAAATTTAGGTTTTACTCACTAACCGTTGGAGATACACGAAAAGTGATAAGGCCCTTTTGGATAGAAAATTAAAAGTTAAATCACGTGTATGCATCAAAAGTTTGATATTGCTTAGCGTTCTCTTTTTATTTGAAATGGAAATATGAAATTTTGAAACCAAAGGGTGTAGTGACGTCACATATGTGGGTTTTACTCGCTAACCGTTGGGGATACACGAAAAGTGATAAGGACCTATCGGATAGAAAATTAAATTTTAAAGCTCACATGGGCCATCAAAAGTTTGCTATTTCTTAGCGTTCTCTTTTTATTTGACATGGAAATATGAAACTTTGAAACCAAAGGGTGTAGTGACGTCACTAAAATGGTCGCCATTTTTAATAGTGCAACATATCGAAATTAAAAGTATCCTATATGTAAACATGGTAAATCATCTACATCCATGCAAAATTTCATTTAAATCGGACCGGTGGTTCTTGCGTTATTGAGTAACACACAGACAGACAGACAGAAAGACAGACACACACCATCTCAATTTTATATATTAGTATGATGGACCCATATATCGAAGGAATTCGTTGTAGATATTATCTGGGCCAGCAGCCTTACCGGTCTTCAGCATTTTGATAGCAGCTTCAACTTCCTGAATAGAAAATGGCCTGGACAGATCCTCATTCTTCTGTGATCCATGTTTGAGCTCAGTGAGCTTACGCTTCACATTTTTCGTATGGCATTTTTCTCTCTTGGTTCGGGTGACTTCAACCATTCTATTTGCTATGGCATCTGGACTCAAGTTATTGCACTGCTTTTTATAATAATGTTTTCCAGTAAGTCGATTCAAGACTCTCCAAGCTTTCCTGCTCGATTTTGCAAAGTCCATGTCTGTTGCTTCCCACTTTTCTCTCCTATTCTTTTCTAATGACTGCAGAAGCTGTGAACCTACTTCATGACTACCTGTTGTTTGATATTCTTCATACAGAGCCTCACTTTCTGGATTCCAACCAGGCACATAATATTTTCTGAAACCTCTCGGAACATTTGATTTGGCAGTTGAAATGACCAAGCTGACGAATTCATCATAGTTGCTGGTAGTTGGATCTAGATTTATAACAGATAGCTTCTGGTCAAGATGTTTAGAGAATTTATCCCAGTTTGCACGATTAAAATTCCATCTGGGTACAGGTACTGAGGACACCAGGGGAATCTTCATACCTGCTTCCAACAGAACTGGTCTATGCTGGCTGTTTGGGAAACTCGACAATATTGTACGTGTGATACTGAGAGGCTGATCAAAGCAATCCTTGGACACAAATGTTAGGTCAGGGTTGTAGTCTCTTCTCCAGCGAGCAGAATGGAAAGTGCCCTTGTCTTTCGCATCAAAAACTAGGTGCAGATCGGATATTTCAACCCACTGAGATAATGCCTCATCATCGTCATCAACAGAGTCATATCGCCAGTTAGTATGATGGCTGTTAAAATCTCCAGTGTAAATGCAGGGATGGCTGAAAGTTGGCAAAATGCTAGGAGGCCAACTGATGCTAGGAAGTTTATACACGTTAACAACTGTTAGGTTATTAACCTGTATAACTATAGAGAAGATGAGATCCTTAACACTTGACTCAACAACTTCAACTCCTGTAAGACTGGATTTGGCATAGGTGGCAATCCCATACTGTTGATGGTGGATAGCATCGACAAGGGTATAGCCCAAAATTCGTCCTCTTCTATTAAAGTCCCGTTCGTCTGTGGTGTGCGTCTCCTGAATGTTGACGATATCAATATCGAAGTTGTTCAGCTGTTTTCCGAGATATTCACACTTGGCACGACTTATGCCTTCAATATTTAGTTGTAAAATACGGACTGAAGGTCCAATGTCTATTGTTGATTGGTTCTGAAAAGAACCGATATTATCAAAAGATTGAGACATTATGTCATTCACTTGTATCACCTTATGTCGCTGTTGCTCGTTTAGCACCACCCAGGGGACACGTGCAGGGCAATCAATAGGTAAGATCCTGTGGACGTGAGCAACGGTCTTCCTTCGCGTAGTCTGATGTGACCGTTCTCAAACTCTCACAGTTATATAAATATGCCACGTAGCATGCTCTGAACAGAATAGTTTCAACTCTGCGCCTTAGGAGGCGAATTAAATATGTATTTGATTCCTGATTGCTGACTGATTTTAAAGTAGAAATACTTCGTTGCTCGTGACAGGTATGGGGTGTAAATTACGCTGGACCAATGTTATGGAAGAAAGACTATCAGACATTTCGTAGTAAATTTTAAATTTAAGGCTTACGAAAATCCAGAAGTCACTTTAAAGGCGAAAGAAGAAATAATGTTGTATTCATTGTCCATGTTCACCACATGACACCAGACACATGGTTTAATTCTCAAATTCGTCAGTATGGGGATTTCGTCTGAGTCTAACTAAAGTTTTGGTAAAGATGGCGGTGATATAAAACATGACATTGAGGTGCCCTTTTCTAGTGCTACCTTGTAAAGGCTGTGTAGGACGTCGATGGAGGTTGTTATTAAAATTATCTTGTTGAGAAATGTACAATGAAATCATAAAATGTGCATAATTATTCTGCAATTCTTCTAGGTTTGTGCCGTGTCTTGTGTGGGGTTTCGCCTAGGAGACCAAGCTGGCTCATCGGCGGCACACAAGACATGGCACAAACCTAGAAGAATTGCTGAGTTTTAATTCACCGGCCGTGAAAGCCAATATACCATCTTTTTGGAAGCCTTCATAGAGAGGTAAAGGCTGCTTGAGCTTTTAGTTCTCGCAGTAAAGTAGTGCAGTTGCACTTTATATAAAGTGAGGTAGCGTGCAGTTCGTCACTCATGTGGGGGTCCGGGCGGTGACACTAAGAGCCCGCCGATGAGCCAGCTAGGTGTCCTAGGCGAAACCCCACACAAGACACGGCAAAAACCTAGAAGAATTGCTGAGTTTTAATTCACCGGCTGTGAAAGCCAATATACCATCATTTTGTATAATTATTATTATTAAAACTAATTCGTAGAGCCTCAGATAAATGCTGAGCATAATGTATACACTTAATAAAACACTTCTCTCACAACAACCACCTCGCGGTGTAAAATTTATATTTTTATCATAGTATTGAAACAGACTTACGAACTCAACTCAAAATGCAGAAATATTTATCCCCTCGTTTAAAAGAAAAATATCGAAATTACTGACCCAGAAATAATTTACAATAAACAATGTCCCTAGCTCAAGAAATATTTTATACCGTGCAATTCTTCTTTGAAAGTAGAATCCTTGAGGCAATTCTACAAATCCATTTAAGGCAGTCACTGCAGAGGTAATTATAAGGTTGGTTGGTTCCCCAGTTTAGGGGCTGCGACAACGCGGTCATGTAGCCCCGTGTACTTTGGGTGTGTGTAGAATCTGTCTGATAACCGGTGTTAATTGTGATGACTGTATTAGTGTGTTAGCTGTTTCAATTCAAGTAAGGACTGCAGACATTGATTTTTTTCAAGTAGTTCCTACTTTTGCCGCCAAACGCAACCGTCAACAACTACTAGTTCAGAACTTTTTTTTTTTTTAGCGTATGGCTTTTAGTGCCGGGAGTGTCCGAGGACATGTTCGGCTCGCCAGTTTTGTAGCTGCTTCGAGACGGACACCCAATGGGTGAGCTACAAGTACCATTGGGGGAGGGGAGGGGGAAGTTGGAATGTAAGGGCTAGGAATTGGAAGGTAGCGGCTGTGGCCTATACTTGGGGACCAACCCCGGCATTTGCCTGGAATGAAGATGGGAAAGCACAGAAGACCATCTTCAAGGTTGCCGGCGGGGGGATTCGAACCTCCGCGCTTCCCGGATGTGAGCGACTGCCAGCAGTCATGCCGTAACGACCTCGGCTAACTCACCCGGTAGTTCAGAACTGGTTACCAGATATAATCGCAGTCGGCTCCTGGCGACGAAGGTCAGAACCTAAGAGCGTTTGTCAAATGTTTAACCTAACCTACAACTTAGCTTCACACAGGTGTAATTAGTGGAAGGTTCTTTAACATGCCATAAATCTATAACATGCGACCGCCGACTTTACTTCCCCTCTGAAGGAAGGCATACGGAGGGATTTTCAACGCTCTTAAAAATCCGACGACTTCGGCCGGGTTCGAACCCGCGATCTTGGGCATAGCAGCTCAGCATGCTACCAACTACGCCACCGAAGCCGCAGGGTAATTGTATGTTTCTTTGTAATTTTTACTCAAATTAATTTAATGCATAGCTGACTTCTCACCCGGTTGTCCCGGGTTCGAATCCGGGCTTCATCATGGATTTTGTAATCGACGTGAGGTCTGAAACGGGGTGTAATCTGCCTCTTGAGGGCAGTTGAGTAGATTTCTGACGGTGAGGCAGCGCCTTGGTCAGTCAAACCAAAATTAACGGCTGTTGGGTCCCGACGCACTTACCACGCGTCAGCCCGTTATCTATAGGCCGTATGGATGAGCAGTGGAGCTTGGTAGGCCACAGCCCTTCATGCCACGTGGGTATTTTAATGCATGATTGTTGTTGTTGATTCATATAGGAGCTTTGCGACCTCGTGATCATTCAGCTCCGTGTACTTGGATGTGTGTGGAATTTGTCTGATAACCTGTGTCACTGTAACGACTGGTTGGTTGGTTCCTCAGTTTAGGGGCTGTGACAACGTGGTCATGTAGACCCGTGTGCTTTGGGTGTGTGTAGAATCTGTCTGATAACCGGTGTTATATTGTGATGGCTGTATTCGTGTGATTTATCTGTAATTCAGGTAAGGACTGCAGACGATCAATTTCAAGTAGTTCCTACTTTTTCTACCAAATGCTACCGTCAACGACACCTAGCTGTTAACTTGGCTACTATATGCCACCGCAACCAGCACCTGGCGATAAACGTTGGAAATTAATAGAGCGTTAAGCAAATCTAAACTGTAAATTTAGCTTCACACAATAATTGTAGTTAGTGGAAGGCTCTTTTGTATGCCATAAATGTATGGCATGGGCCCACCGACTTTACTTACCCTCCGAAGGAAGGCTTACTGAGGGATTTTAACGCTCTTAAAAAATCCGAAGACTTCGGCCGGGTTTGAACCCGCGATCTTGGGCATAGAAGCTCAGCATGCTACCAACCACGCCCCCGAAGCCGACATTTTGTAACGGCTGTAGTAGTAGGCTATGTATGTTTGTAGCTGGAACCAGGATTTGGAATGCGGTGGCCATGGTATTAAGTTAAGGGTCATTGTCCTGGCGTACAAGTGAGAAACCACGGAAATTCACTTCTAAGATGTCAGAAGTGTATTAAATCCATCTCTTCTCAGTTTTAGACAGGCTGCGTGGCTCAGCGGTAACGTTCTCGCCTGCTGCTCCCGAGATTGCTGGATTGAATCCCGACACAGTCAGTTGGCATTTGAGGGTGCGCAAATGTGAGGGAGCCATGTCAGTAGATTTCTGGCACATTAAAGATCCCCTTCGGGGCATAATTCTGGCACCCCAGCGTGTCTAAAAGCCACAGTTGTTAAAAGGGGAGTGAAACAAAAAACGTTATTATTATCTTCTCAGTTTTGCCTCATGAGGCTAAGTGTACTTTGTTCAAGCCCTTAGAACCAGATTTGTTTTCTTTTTGGAGAGGTTGGAATTGAACCGATAGCCTTTAGATCTCTAAGCCGGGACTACAGAAAGGGCCTTAGTGGCTGCATTTAGTTTTAGTTTTCTTCCAATGTAAAATTTCACATTAGCTAGAATGGGCAGGTTCTGTGTTTTGTAGAGGCATGAACACTGGTCATGCGAGAACTGAGAACATATTAGTTAGTTGTTGTTGTTTTAAGTGGAGGAACTACGAGGTCATCTGCCCCCTGAGAACATATTCTGGAAGGAACACAGTTGTTCATCTTTAAGGGATCCATCCTTATCCCATCCCCAGGACTTGAGTCTTGTTCTCCATCGAGCGGTGTTGTATCGAACACTGGAGTTGACAGGAATCTGGGCGTGGTGAAGCTAATGTTACAAGTCAAGAGTTTCCGCGCCAAACTTCCTTTCGATCTTCCGGTTCTCCATTACTCAACGCCCAATTGAATCACTCGGTGCTGTCAGTAACGTTCAATGCAGTCCCTGTCTCTTTGGATATTCTCATTCCTTATTCTTCAGACAGTAACCTATTCAAGGGCGTTGAACTCTTGGATCCCTGTCCTCCCAACACGTACCAATCTTCACTACTAATAAATAAATAAATACATGAGAAAAGAAAGAAAGAAAGAAAGAAAGAAAGAAAGAAAGAAAGAAGGAAGGAATAAGTAAATGAGGGAGTGCAACGAATCATCGACCAAACAAACAAACGATTGTGAGTAAATAATAAATTCACAATTGAAGAAAGAAATAGAAAAGAAAGAAAGAAAGAGAGAAAGAAAGAAAGAGGGAAGGTACGCATGAATGAGCAAGTGAGTGAGTGAACGAATGAATATTCGACCAAACAAACAAACGAGTGAAAGAAGGAAGGTAGGGAAGGAAAGGAAGGGAAGGAAGAAAAGGAAGGAAGGGAATGAAGGGAAGGATGGGAAGGGAAGGTAAGGGAAGAAAGGGAGGGAGGGAAGGGAAGGGAAGGAATGGAAAGAAAAGAGAGGGAGGGAAGGAAGGGAAAGGAGGGAAGGGAAGGAAGGGAGGGAAGGAAAGAAAGGGAAGAGAAGGGAGGAAAGGGAAGGGGAGGAAGGGTAGGGAGGGAAGGGAAGAGAAGAGAAGGGAGGGAAGGGAAGGAAGGGGGGAAGTAAGGAAGGGAAGGGAGGGAAGAGAAGGAAGAGAAGGAAGGGAAGGAAGGGAAGGGAAGGAAGGGAAGGAAGGAGAGGAAAGGAATGGAAGGAAGGGAAGGGAGGAGAGGGAAGAGAGGAAGGGAAGGAAGGGAGGGAAGGAAAGGAGGGAAGGAAAGGAAGGGAGGGAAGGAAAGAAAGGGAAGGGAAGGGAAGGGAAGGAAGGAGGGGAAGGAAGGAGGGGAAAGGAATAGAAGAAAGGGAAGGGAGGGAAGTGAAGGGAAGGGAGGGAAGAGAGGAAGGGAAGGGAAGGGAGGGAAGGGAAGGAAGGAGGGGAAAGGAATAGAAGAAAGGGAAGGGAAGAGAGGGAAGAGAGGAAGGGAAGGGAGGGAAGGGAAGAAATGGAGGGAAGGAAAGGATGGGAAGGGAAGGGAGGGAAGGGAAGGAAGGAGGGTAAAGGAATGGAAGGAAGGGAAGGGAGGGAAGAGAGGAAGGGAAGGAAGGGTGTGACGGGAATGGGAGGAAGGGAAGGAAGGGTGGGACGGGAATGGGAGGAAGGGAAGGGAAGGAAGGGAAGGAAGGGAAGGAAGGAGGGGAAGGGAATGGAAGGGAAGGGAAGGGAGGAAGGGAAGGAAGGGAGGGAAGGAAGGAAAGGAAGGGAGGGAAGGAAAGGAAGGGAGGGAAGGAAAGGAAGGGAAGGAAAGTGAGGGAAGGAGGGGAAAGGAATGGAAGAAAGGGAAGGGAGGGAAGGGAAAGGAGGGAAGAGAGGAAGGGAAAGGAGGGAAGGGAAGGAAAGTAAGGGGCGGGAATCGGAGGAAGGGAAGGGGGGAAGGGAAGGAAGGGAAGGGAAGGAAAGTAAGGGGCGGGAATCGGAGGAAGGGAAGGGGGGAAGGGAAGGAAGGGAAGGGAAGGAAGGGAAGGGAAGGAAGGGAGGGAAGAGAATGGAAGGAAGGGAAGAAAGGTGGGGAAGGGAAGGAACGGAAGGGAGGGGAGGGAAGGAAGGAAGGGAAGGAAGGAAGGGAGGGAAGGATGGGATGGGAAGGAAGGGAAGGTAGGGGAGGGAAGGGGAGGAAGGGAGGGGTGGGAAGAGGAGGAAGGGAAGGAAGGAAGGGAAGGAGGGGAAGGGAAGGAAGGGGAGGGAGGGGTGGGAGGGAAGGAAGGAAGAGAAGGAAGAAAGGGATGGAAGGGGAGGGAAGGGGAGGAAGGGTAGGAAGGAGGGGAGGGAAGGGGAGGAAGGGAAGGAAGGGTAGGAAGTGGAGGAAGGGAAGGAAGGAAGGGAAGGAAGGAATGGAAGGGAGGGAGGGAAGGAGGGGAAAGGAAGGAAGGGAAGGGAGGGGAGGGAAGGGGAGGAAGGAAGGGGTGAGCGAGTAAATAAATAAACAATAGAATGAACGAACGAACAAATTAACGAACAAATAAATGAACCAACAAGTGAATGAGCGAACGAATGAACGAACGTACAAACAAACGACTCAGTGAGTGAATAAATAACTAAGACTTAAATCACGGATCTAATGTACGGTATTATAAACTTTAATGTGTATTTACAGGGAAAGTGAGCTCTCTTCTTAATTCTACACATGCTCAAAATATTCAACAATGCTATCAGAGGTTGAAGATGAATGGACCTGCCTTTATTTCCTTTTCGGTGTGGTCATACGGGAATCCTCAACCTCTGACATCGGGACTACATATTGTGGTCTGTGATTCAGGAGGACATGGCTCTCCCTAAATGACACCCCAGCGTCGACAGACTGAAGCGCTCCCTTGTGAAGACAGTGATGGATTTTCCTGTCGATACACTGAAAATGCAATTGGTGAGTAGCCACGGAGAGTAGGGCTTACAGTGGGAACTGCAGCAAGTTCAGAGTTCAGAGAATCGAATCCTAGCGCTAACAGCGACTACCTTCAGTAAGTTTTTCCTCTTCTTTTTTTCTGAACTCTCTCCAGAAAAAGTCTTGATGCACCTACTAAAATAATCAGCTACAGGACAGAAGTTTGTTTAAGACGAGTGAAAAATCTTAATGGAAGCCTGGAGGCGAGTTACTACAGTACCCGTGTTGTTGTCAGCTGCCCCATGCGGTCGGATGATTGACAAAGCTATCTCAGGCTACTGCTGAAGTACAGTCATTGGCAAATATAATGGCGTTCTGTTCGTAACTATGTAACATGTACTTCCGCGTCACACAATACTTTGACGTGGTCTGTACTAATCAGCACGGTTGTGTGGTCACGTGCTCAAATCTGGAATTACATTACATCAGACAGGTGGTGGCAAAATGATGTGAAGCGAGAGGGCTAGAGAGTGACTAAATTGTTTGGCATTTTGAAGACGATTGGAATAAAGTACAGGGATACGAGGGTGATCTACAATCTATACAGAAACCAGACAGTAGTCATTCGAGCTGAAGGACATCAGAGAGAAGCTGGTATTCAGAAAGGTGTAAGGCAATGCTGAAACTTATCACCCATACTTTTCAATCTTTACATTGAACAAGCAATGAAGGAAATTGGAAAAAATAATAAAGTGGGAGTGAAGATTCAAGGAGAAATAATTTCAAATCTGAGATTTGCCGACGACATAGTCATCTTGGTCCACACGCCTGAGGATTTGAATGAGATTTTGAATGGTATGAGCTCCGTCTTGAGGAAAAAATTCATGATGAAAATTAATAAATGTAAAACAAAAACAAGATGTTCAGTAAAGAACATATAGCCTACTTTCTCCTAAATGCATGGGTATTGTTATAACTCTTTGTCCTTTTCAAGGAGTATAATTTAATATTGGTTGTAGTAGCTTGTTGAAATACAACGTGCCATAGGGATATTAAACATGAATATGAGGTGCCCTTTGCTAGTGCTACCTCTGTAAAAAAAAACATTCAATTCGGTTTCACCGTGTTTGAATTGATATGGGGAATGGATTTGCACACATACATGGCCGCTATTTCCAAACTATTGGGCTGATGACCTTGTAGTCACTCATAAGATGCTTTCCACAAAAAGGCATGTTGTTACAAAATCTGGTAGAGATCAAATTATTAGGATGGTCGTAATTTGATTTAATCTAACATTTGGGTGGCCGTCATTCCGTTTCCATCAAGATGGCGGCTATATAAAACATGACACTGAGGTGCCCTTTGCTAGTGCTACCTCTGTACTAAATTTCGTTCAATTCGGTTTCACCGTGTTTGAATTGATAGGGGGAATCGATTTGCACACATACTTGGCCACCATCTGCAAACTATTGGACTGATGATCTTGCAGCCTGGTCAGAATATGCTTCCCACATAAAGATATGTTGTTGCAAAATTTGGTAGAGACTAGATTATTAGGTTGGTCGTAATTACATTTTAGCTTTTAACATTTGGTTGGCCGTGATTACGTTTCCGTCAAGATGGCGGTGATATAAAACATGACACTGAGATGCCCTTTGCTAGTGCTACCTCTGTACCAAATTTCGTTCCATTCGGTTTCACCGTGTTCGAATTGATAGGGGGAATCGATTTTCACACAAAGATGGCCGCCATCCGCAAAATATTAGGCTAATGACCTATTAGTTTGGTCAAAGGAAGCTCCCTCCAAAAAGGTATGTTGTTGCAAAATTTGCTAGAGATCGGATGATTAGGTTAATCGTAATTTGATTTAAGCTTTGAAAATTTGTGTGGCCGCCATTACATTTCCGTCAAGATGGCGGCGATATAAAACATGACGCTGAGGTGCCCTTTGCTAGTGCTACCTCTGTACCAAATTTCGTTCCATTCGGTTTCACCGTGTTCGAATTAATAGGGGGAATCGATTTTGACACAAAGATGGCCACTATCCGCAAACTATTAGGCTAATGATCTATTAGATTGGTCAAAGGATGCTCCCTCCATAAAGGTATGTTGTTGCAAAATTTGGTAGAGATCGGATGATTATGTTAGTCGTAATTTGATTTAAGCTTTGAACATTTGTGTGGCCGCCATTACGTTTTTGCCTAGATGGCGGCGATATAAAACATGACACTGAGGTGCCCTTTGCTAGTACTACCTCTCTACCAAATTTCGTTCCATTCGATTTCACCGTGTTCGAATTAATAGGGGGAATCGATTTTAACACAAAGATGGCCGCCATCCGCAAACTATTAGGCTGATGACCTATTAGTTTGGTCAAAGGATGCTCCCCCCTTAAAGGTATGTTGTTGCAGAATTTGGTAGAGATCGGATGATTAGGTTAGTCGTAATTTGATTTAAGCTTTGAACATTTGTGTGGCCGCCATTACGTTTCCGTCAAGATGGCGGCGATATAAAACATGACACTGCGGTATCCTTTGCTAGTGCTACCTTTGTGCCAAATTTCGTTCAATTCGCGTTCACCGTGTTCGAATTGATAGGGGGGGGGACAGACATTCAGAGTACACACACTCACACACACACAGACTCACACACATACACACTCACACACACACACACACAGACAGACACCCTTTTTTCGCCCTGTGTTGATCTCATAATCTACTTTCATATTTTGCAAAAATCGAAAGTAGGCTAATATTTGAATGCAGCCGAAATAAATCAGAATCCTCTATGGGCATCAAATTGGCAGGTGAAAAACTATAGGAAGTAGGAGACTTCTGTTACTTGGGAAGCAAAATAACCAGTGATGGACGAAGCAATGACGATATAAATAGTAGGTTAGCTCAGGCAAGGAAAGCATTTCTACAGAAAATGAATCTGGTGACAATGAATATAGATTTAGGTATTAGGAAGTCATTTTTGAAGCCTTTGTCTGGAGCGTGGCGCTCTATGGATGTGAAACTTGGACTATTGGTGCAGCATAAAAGAGGAGAATTGAAGCGTTTGAAATGTGGTGTTTCATGAGAATGATGAAGATCAAATGGGTAGATAGGGTTACAAATGAAGAGGTATTAAGACTAGTGGGAGAGGAGAGATGTTTCTGGCGACTGCTAATGAATAGAAGAGATAGGTTGGTAGGACACACTCTAAGACACCCAGGAATAGCAAGCTTAGTTATGGAAGGAGGGTCGAGGACAAGAACTGTAGGGGTTGACCAAGGTTAGAATATGTCAAACAGATTGCCTAGGATGCAGGGTGTGGTAGTTATGTAGAGATGAAACGATTAGCTCAGGACAGGGAGGCATGGAGATGTGCATCAAACCAATCAAAAGACTGAAGACTCAAACAACAACAACAACAACAACAACAACAACAACAACAACAACAGAGGGCTAGACAGTGACTGTGTACAGACACCTGCAAGCTTCAAGGTCAAAGGCAATCGTCTAAAACAAACGTCCGGCTTGTACACACCACTATAGTCATTACAATAACACAGGCTTTCAGACAAATACAATTACAAACAAGAAGTATGCCACCTGCTGTAGTCTCAAAATACGTACTATGGCTCTACTCCCGAAGTCTTGAGTTCAATTCCAGGGTCTACTAAGGAATTAAATCCTGGTGACAGGGCTCGAACGGGATACAAATTGAGAAAAGGTGGGTTCGAGTCCCCCCTTAGCAATTCTACAAGTGGCTTTCTGTAGTTCCCCAATTCTACTCCAAGAAAATTGCCACGATCGTTCCTAATTCAAAGCCTTGCCCACCTCTTTCTCCATCCCAACCTAAGTTCAGTAAATATGCACACTACTTCCGACACCCCGACTACAGGGTTATCAGAGAAATTATTCCACAATCACTCAAGTACATTGGTTTTGGACCACGGTGCGCAAGCTGCTATATGAAACACTAACAACAACAACTGCATACAAGTACACCGACAGATGACCATATATACACCCAGAAACTTACCCAATTTGAAGAAATATATTAAATTAAAAAAGGCATTTGTTCGAGTATTTAATTATTATTGGTATATTGGCTTTCACGGCCAGTGATTTGAAACTCAGCAATTCTTTCAGGTTTGTGCCGTGTCTTGTGTGTGGTTTCGCCTGGGACACCAAGCTGGCTTATCAGCGGCCTCTTGGTGTCCCCGCCCGGATCCCCACAGGAGTAGTGAACTGCGCGCTACCTCCCTTTTTTATAAAGAGCACCTGCGCCGCTTTACTGCAAGAACTAAAAGCTCAAGCAGTCATAACGTCCCTATGAAAGCCTCCAAAAGGTGGTATATTGGCTTTCACGGCCAGTGAATTAAAACTCAGCAATTCTTCTACGTCTGTGCCGGGTCTGGACGGGGACACCAAGAGCCTGCTGATGAGCCAGCTTGGTGTCCTAGGCAAAACCCCTCACAAGACACGGCACAAACCTATAAAACAATTGCTGAGTTTTAATCCACTGGCCGTAAAAGCCAATATACCATCTTTTAACAACAACAATTTTGAGGAAAGTCATATCAAATGATAGATTAATATGCACGTTAGCAATATGTTCCTTTAAGACGTATTAAAGTTTCATTACGATCAGATCAATACTTGTAATGTAATAATCTTTCCAGACATGGTAAAAGAGAAACCATTCTTTTGTTGAAAACATTTTTGAAATGACGCTAAGAGCACTCAAAATTAAGTTTAGCAAAAACGTAATGTTAAACTATTTTGACAATTGTGCCAAAAGTAGAAAAAGCTAGAAGACCCGGTAAGTGTCAAAATGCGTGTTTTCAAAAGTTCTACCATATGACATATTTAAAAATACTTCCGGCTTAACCCTTTAGTGAGTACAGATCTTTACTTTTAAGGACACCAAGTACTCTTGGGCATATGAAGTGTGCACATTAACTGGCATCATTATACTATGCATTTTGTGGGTTTATGGTAGAGGTACAGCTATGATTCTTGTAACATGTAGTAAACAGTATATTCTGAGCTAATTATGGCTATGAAATGCTACTTTGCTTACATAGAATGTGTGAAATGAGTACGAATTTTGACATAGAAATTTTCAAAAAATAAAATGTATTAGTTAATTGAGGTACACATTCCTCACTTGTTTACCGCTCAAATACTCTCAAATGTTGTTCACAAACTGGAAATGGATAATGAAAGACGAGTAACCACTTTTTTAAATCGTTATTGGGTTAGAATGTAAGAACAAAATCCCAACAAACATTTTGTATTTGTTTTTTTATAAATTGAAATATATGTTCGTTGGTATTTTTGTTTCTTACATTCTAACCCAATAATAACAAAAAAAAGTGGTTACTCGACTGTCATTGTCCATTTCCAGATTGTGGACAAACTGTGAGAGTATTTCATCGGCAAACAACTGAGGAATGTGTACCTGAAGTAACTAATACAATTTTTTTTCCTGAAAATTGATATGTCAATTCGTACTCATTTCACACATTCTATAAAAGCAAAGTAGTATTTCATGACCATAATCAGCTCAGAATATACTGTTTTTTATGCTATAAGAATCATAGCTGTACCTTTACCATAAACCCGGAAAATGCATAGTATAATGATGCCAGCTAATGTGCACAATTCATATGCCCAAGAGTACGAGGTGTCCTTAAATAGTATTGACGTTCCAGAACGTCTTTTGCTGTTTACGTGAAGAGGAGTAGTGCCGTTCTGGAACGGTATTTACCAAGATTTTCGTAGCTTCCGTTATTGGATATCTAGCATGATTCTAATAAGTTATTATGTCCTCAATAAATTAGTGAAGACACATAGTTAAGCGCCGTGTGTGTATTGGTCTGTTCAGTAGTTTGTGGGAAGCGGTATCAGCTGGCGGGATGCACACGTGGCTGTAATAGATTCGTAGATATTGAGAGCCGTCTAAATATTTCGGATGGTCGCCATGTGGATTTTTATGTATGTAGGCCATAGAGCTATGCACTATTAGATGCCGATTATGGCGTCGCTTCATTATTTAAAGGTTGACTTCGATCGCATGATTATGACACAAGAAATAAAACCTTAATTTTAAAATTTTGCACAACCGCCATCTTTAGGTTAAGTAAACAATTGAGCTAAATTAGATGTCAGTGCATTAAAATGTGTATAAACATTCCCTGTACCAAGTTTCACTGCGTTCGGATTGTTAAATCACAAGAAAAAGTATATTTAAATGTTTCAAATTTGTATGGCCACCATGTTCGTTTTATGGTTAACAGGTTTTCTAAAGTCACATAGGTGAACTTCTAGTAGTGCTCTGTATCATCGTACAACATTTCAGTGTGATATCGGTAATAGTTTCGCAGATATAGAATGCCGGTGAAATATTTCGCACAGCAGCCATGGTGGATTGGTAAGTTCTGAAACGTTGTATTTAGGGTATTTTGAGCATAAAACATATTTTTGGTATGTAAACACTATGTTTAATTAAAACTGTCATAAGTTTCAAAAAACTATTTTTGCTAATTTTGGTCCTGATTTGGTCTATATTCTTACTCCTTAATAGTTGTAAAATTGTGACGTTCCAGAACGTCAAAACTCCTTAAAGTTAAAATGTTTGAAAAAACATGCTAAACAACGCTTGATTTCAAAATGGAACCTATTCTACAGATTGAAATGAAATTAAAGTTTGATTATTATTTATGCTATTTGTCTGATAGGCCTAGCATGTGTTTATTGTAGTCTCTGTAGTTGTGTGTGTGTTTGTATTCAATTGGGGATTGACCCTTTATAGGTTAGTGTTCAGTATATTAACCACCTGCAAAAAGGACAATTTATATTGTCAAAGATGCAGATGGTTGAACCTTTCACTCATATTTGAACTAATTCTTGTGGAAGTGGTAATGTTTCTGTGAACCAAATTAATTTAATTTAATTTCACACGGCATTAGCCCAAAAACATGAATAATTTGAATAGTAAGCCGGGCCACGAAAGCCTTAATCTACAAATATTATTAGTTTTTCTCCTTGACCTAGGGTGCTAGATTAATGTTTTAATGATAACAATTAGAGTAAAGAGTATAAAAATAAAAATGGTAATAGAAATAATGGGTTTTTAATTTTGTTTTATCCTAGTTTTCTTTACTTTTAATTTTAATTGTTTACTATTTTAATTGTTTTATAATGCTTAATATGCCTCTATATATTGAACTTAAATAAGCTTATAAAAATTAAATTTCTAATAATCTTACCATCTTAATGGAAAAATTATAAAACTAATTATGAGCATTAGAATGTTAAAGAAAACAATAAATGAAATCAATAATAATTATAATTTGTCTAAAATAACTAAATGTAAATAAATACAAATAAAATATATTTACTACTGTACTATTCTGCCCTATAAAGGTTTAGGAAGGAGGCGACCGTGGCCTTAAGTTTGAAATGGAAAACCATAGAATACCATTTCCAGGATAGCGGAGGTGGTAATCCAACCGACCTATCCTCATTTTCGCATCACGAGGCTGAGTGTACCTCGTCCAGGCTTCAGACCAGCATTAAATTTCTTGGCAGAATTTGGAATCGAACCCGGACCTCCGGGGTGAGAGCCAAGAATGCTAGTCACTACGCTAAAATGTGTTTCCATCCACTGGAATCTCCCACGTGTGGACATTAGCACTAATAATTTTTGTATAAAGCCTAAGTAGCCTACCTAATTTTCCTGTGAACAGTGTCTGAAAGAATGGTTCACTTTGCGGACCCGGCTGTTGTTGCATTATTGAACGTGCACTCAGCCTGTAATCCTGTTCGCCTCCACGACTGAGAATCTGATGTGGTCTGTACAGTCCTACCTCACCTCATGTTATGAATACAGAATTTTCGTTTTATCCCAATGGACATTAAATATTAAAGTCAAAATAGCCCAGTGGGAAAACACAAGTTGTATTTCAAGAATCAGCGCAATCCTTTGGACTTCGGTACAAAATTAATTCTGTCTGATGTTCCCATTCAATTGAAGAAAGATATATATAATTCCTCTCAAACCTAAAACTAATGACAGATTTGTTCATTTAATGAAGGTAATTTCGAAAAACGACAATTCATTCAAATCGATTACCAATATACAGTATATTGTATGACGGAAAGGCGAACTGTTCCTTTCTCTGCATTGCAGTACATTATGGGAAAAGAAATACAAGATGAGTAAAACGGAAGAAAATATTTCTCAATTCACGTCTCCTCTTTGCTGATCCACGATAAACAAATAAATAAATAAATTAATTAATTAATACGTAAATAAATAATTAAAATATTTCATAAATATTAATACGTAAACAAACAAGAAGTTCCGTGACGAACTAAAGAGCCTACTTTTCTTAAAATTTAAGATTCATGCCAATGATTAATCTATATGGATCTATCTAGAATAATGACGAAATTAAGATGGTAATATCTAAATTTCAAATTAGATCGAAATACTGTATACCTGGCATAATGTAGCCTAGTAGAGAACTACAGTTGGCAGCCCTGGTGACTGAATATATTCTTAGTTCCATCTCTTAAGGAACAGAACACAAAATTTGGTTGAAGTCCAATGCTTAGCATAGACGTTACATGCAGTTAAACATTGGATTTAACAGCGTGCGTAAAATCATGTTGGCAACAATGACATACATGTATTGGTCAGAAATAGTCTGAAATAGTATGATCTATTGTTGTGTCAATTTTGAATGAAATCCATCAGTTAGTATAGAAGTTACATGCATTTTAAAATTGGACCTATCAGCAGGCTTAGAATCATGTTGGCAGCACTGACGTATATTAGTTACTCCAAATTAATCTTGAATGCCAGTTACTATACGTGTGCAAAGTTTAGAGCTATTGGCTTGCATACCTTCTGATATATTGATATTAGGGTAACAAAAATAGAGACAGTATTTATTAACAGTTGGCAGGCCTGGTTACTCTTAAGAATCGGCATAGACATATATGTTATGGTACACATAGCACACACGAAATTTGGTTGAAACCCAAATGATAGTATAGAAGTTACATGTATTTAAAGTTGGACCTCTCAGCAGGCTTAGAATCATGTTGGTAGCACTGACGTATATAAGTTACTCCAAATTAATATAGAATGTCAGGTACTATACGTGTGCATAGTTTAAAGCTGTCGGCTTGCATACTTTCTGATATATGGGTATTTGGATTTAAAAAATTGAGAGCATTTATTAACAGTTGGCAGCCCTGATGGCTCTTAAGAATACACTCAGTCATATCTGTTTACGTACGCATAGCACATACGAAATTTGGTTGAAATCCAATTGATAGTGTAGAAGTTATATGCATTTAAAATTTGGACCTATAAGCAGGCTTATAATCATTTTGGCAACACTGCGATGTATGACCTCCTGGAAATTAAACTGCAATATTATTATCTATACGTGTGCCAATTTTGAAATAGCTCCCATTCACACCTTCCAAGATATCCAACATGGAGCTCAAATTTCAATTGCGATTTTTCAGCAGTTGGTAGCACTGACATAATTTTCAAATATGGCCGTGAGATATTCAGGTCAAGACCTACTACAATACTCAGACCTTAATGCAGGTATCGAAAGTGTGAAAATGGCGTATGTTGAAGCCCCGGCATATTGTTTGTTTACATTCGTTGCTGGGATACACTGTTTAGCTTTGATTAGCTTCGTTTGATGAAATTTGGGATAAACTGTCGCTCATCTGTAATTTTCAGTGTCTGCAGTATGTCTGTAAAGTCCAGTTCGCGTTAATGTACTGCAATCGTATGTAAATATGTGCTAATACGCTTAATATGAACTGGTTCCTTTGTGTGATGATTGTCCAGACAACCGATGGCATTGTGTCATTTACTGCAGATGTTGAAGTAGCAAAGACTAAAGTATTAATGGAAGTGTCTCAAGAATATACACCGCAATGATTAGCTTGTTAGTGACAATATAATAATAGCTTACGTACAGGGAAAACGCAATGAACATCTACGGCAAGACCAAATCGTTGACGTTATCTTGAACGCTCAGCAATATGTGCCTCCGTAAATCCTTACCTGTCTGGCAGATGTTCTACACTGCCTTGTATACACGCCAAATAATACAGTGAACTTCTGTGTTATTGGTTAAGGAAGCTGTTCCTGTGCCAAACAGTGAACTCATTGTATTCCGTCATTATTCATACTTTTGTGATGCTTACAGCTTGCAAGTAATTTTTTATTATGATGTGTGTAATAAAGTGTTGTGAGTACCTTGCCAATTATGTACTTATATTACGAGATGGTGTGCCGCGATAATTCCGTAAGAGGGAGATGGTGCTTTCCAACCTATAGTTCTTTACTAAATCAACTATTTTCAGCGTATAACTATTCCAAACGGTAACAGCGAATGTTTAATAGGTTAGATGGTAACATATTATTACGTGCCACCCCTAGTGGCACTTTTGTTAACTGGATTACGGTGGGTAGGAAGCACAACACCAATTACTGCTTAAAGAAATAATTAACTTTATTGTGGCCAGAAATATACACTACTCAACAGCAAATAGCAATTATTTGCTTACTCCAGTTTCCTCAAGTCGAGAATACTTCCCCTTTCACTTTTCAACAGACCACAGTTAATCCCTCGTAATGAGGTGGCCCCGTACGCTAGCTCGAAATAGCTGCACTAGCTCTGTCACTCACTGTTTCACAAGCACCATAATCACTTCCTCGGTGTCAAGAGAATCAGCTTCACTCGCTCAAAACACAGTTCCTCTGTAGGAGTCTCACTTCCCCGCTCCACTAGGGGTTTTGCAAGTCACCACACTTCTGTCGCTCACGATAATCGCTCACACTAGCTCGTAAAACACAACAACAACAACTGCTTCACGGATCACTCTTATATAGCAGGCCGGTGACTCAATAAATGGTTCTAGATCCATCCAGGGTCCACGGCTTCTCGAGGTTTCCATCGCTGGTCCAGTCACGAATCTTCTGGACTATCCCTTTGTCTAGCAGCCCTGTTGCATAAGGCACACGCAATACAGGAGGCATGCCACAGCCCAGCCCCTGGGGCAGCTGTGACTCAAGCGGCGAGCGATGACACAAACTCACAGCCGTAACACCGACCCCTTCCTAAAAAGGCTGATCGTCCCGATCAATCATTGGTCCGTCTGTGTCCCTCCGTAGGCTGCCAGGCGATCTCGATGCACGATCTTCATCTTCGCCCTCGGGCTCCGCTGGATCCTGTAGACGACATCGTTGATCCGTTTCACGACTCGGTACGGGCCCTCCCAGGACTTCTGCAGTTTGGGTGACAGGCCTTTCTTCCGTAATGGGTTGAAGAACCAGACCAGGTCGTCCTCGTGGAATCCGCCGGCATCCGTCTGCTGGTCGTATCGGGTCTTCATTCGGTCGGTCTCGATCCGCAGTTTCCTCCTCGCGAACGCGTGTACGTCCTCCAGTTGGTCGACCAGTTCTTGACAATACTAGCTTACCGGGATCGGATCATTCCCAGGTCGGCCGAAGGCAAGATCGACAGGTAGACGGAGCTCCCTCCCAAACATGGCCCGGGCTGGTGTGCACCCGGTGGCTTCATGCACAGCGGCGCGGTAGGCCAGGAGAAATAGTGGAAGATGCTTGTCCCAATCCCTCTGGTGCTCGCTGACGACTATTCGGAGATGGTTCTCGACGGTGCGATTGAATCGCTCTACCATCCCGTCGGACTGAGGGTGTAGCGGCGTTGTCCTTGTCTTCCGGATCCCCAGCAGCTGGCATAGGTTCTGGAACACCTGCGACTCGAAGTTCCTCCCTTGGTCGGAGTGCAGCTCCAGGGGTACTCCGTACCGGCTGACGAATTCCTTCACCAGGGTCTCTGCGATCGTCGCGGCTTCTTGGTTAGGGAGCGCATACGCCTCCGGCCATTTGGTAAAGTAGTCGCTGACGACTAATATGTAGCGGTTCCCTGCCTCGCTTAACGGGAATGGCCCAGCAACATCGATGGCCACTCTCTCCATGGGGCCGCCCACGTTGTAGGTCTTCAGTGGACCCCGTCGTCTTCGTCCTGGGCCCTTGCTGGCTGCGCAATCGTGGCACCTCGCGCAGTGGTTCTCCACGTCTGTTCGGCATCCGATCCAGTAGAACCGCTCTCTCAGCTTCTCCAGGGTCTTCTTTATCCCTAGGTGTCCACCAGATGATCCTCCATGCACTTCCTTCAGGACTTCCTCCGTCATAACCTTTGGAACGACGACTTGTTCCCGAGATGTCTTCCCGTCGGTGCTCTCCCAGGTACGGCAGATGAGGCCATCCCTTACAATCAGCGAGTCCCACTGTGCCCAGTAGGACTTAAACTTTGGGCTGCAGTCACTCACAATGTTCCACCCGGGTCTGGGGACACAGGCCCTCTTCCATTCGGCTATCAGTCCCAGGTCATCATCTTCCGCTTGCGCCCGCGTGAAAGATTCACGGCTCTAGCTCCCTTGAAGTTCCACGGTAGTCCTTCGGCACTGTATCCCGGTGTTCTCCTCCCTTCGGGCACAGAAGGTGCAGTCTTCGGGGCACGGTCTTCGTGACAGGGCGTCGGCGTTAGAATGCAGTTGGCCGTTCCTGTGCTGAATCTCAAAGTTATACTGTTGAAGCCTCTCTAACCACCGCGCGAGTTGACCCTCGGGCTGCTTGAAGTTCAGGAGCCACCGCAGGGATGCATGGTCGGTCCTGATGAGAAATTCTTGCCCGTACAGGTACTTGTGGAAGTGTTCAATGGTCTTCACGATGGCGAGCAGCTCCTTCCTGGTGACGCAGTAGTTCCTTTCTGGCTTTGACAAGGCCTTGCTGAAGTAGGCCACTACTCTCTCCTCGCCGTCCACTACTTGCGACAGGATCCCCCCTATGCCAAAGTCGCTGGCATCGGTATCGACGATGAACCTTGTTCCAGGTCTGGGGTAGGCCAGAATAGGCGCGGTGCACAGAGCCTGCTTGAGTTGCTCGAAGGCATTGTGGCATTCTGCTGTCCACGTGAAGAGTTGGTCCTTCTCAGTCAGTCGATGTAAAGGTTTGGCGATGTCGGCGAATCCTCTCACGAAGCGACGATAATAAGTGCAGAGTCCCAGGAAGCTTCGTAGTTGGGACTTGTCCTTCGGAACTGGCCACTCCCTCACAGCTGCGGTCTTCTCTGGGTCGGTGCGCACCCCTTCCTCGGAGACGATATGCCCAAGGTACTGGACCCGCTTCTGGAAGAGCTGACACTTCTTGGGGCTCAACTTCAGCTGGGCAGCCCGTAGCTTCAACAAGATATCCTTCAGGTTGCCGTAGTGCTCCTCGAAGCTCCTCCCCAGAACGATGACGTCGTCTAGGTATACCAGGCAGGTCTTCCAGTGTAGACCCCTCAGAATGGACTCCATTAGCCTTTCGAAGGTTGCAGGGGCGTTGCACAGACCGAATGGCATGACGGTGAACTGCCAGAGCCCGCTGCCCACAGAGAACGCCGTTTTCTCGCGGTCCTTAGGGTGGACCTCCACCTGCCAGTAGCCACTCTTCAAATCCAAGGTGGAGAACCATCTTGACCCTGATATGGTGTCCAGCGTGTCGTCGATCCGGGGTAGAGGGTAGCTGTCCTTCTTCGTGACGTCGTTCACCCGCCTGTAGTCCACGCAGAACCTGGTGGAACCGTCCTTCTTCTTCACAAGCACGACCGGAGAACTCCAAGGACTATGTGATGGCTCGATCACCCCTTGATCCTTCATCTCTTCAACCATCCGGTCGACTTCGGCTTGCTTGGCGAGCGGGACACGTCGGAATGGGGCCCTAATCGGTGCGCTGTCCCCAACGTCGATTCTGTGCTGGACCAAGCTTGTCCTGCCGAAGTCTTTGCTTCCCAGGGAGAAGACATCCTGGAATTCGTGTAGCAGGTCCCGAAGTTGGCGTGATTGTTCCTCGACTAAATGGTCCTGGGATCCTTGGTACAGCTTCTGTAGTTCTTCTGGCAGTGTGCGTCTTCTTCGGTTGTCCGTCTGCAGGTGTCCGTCCGTCGTGTCGGTGATGCGGGCAATCCAGGTAACGGGCTCGCAGACTCCTAGGTTGGTGTCCCGGTGAACCGTAATATCGTAGTCGTTCAGGTTGGACAGGCGGACGTACGGCCGAGGCGTCGTGTTGATGAGCGTCTTGGCAACTAGCAATCCTTTTGCCTGGATGTCCTCATATTTTGGCTCGATGACAGCTGCCACTCCCTCAGCAGTTCCGTCGACAATTACGGCGGCGCTGACCTCCGTCCTGGCAGGAACGATGACGTCCTCTCTCAGCCTTACTCGTCGTGCGGTGACGGCCTCGTGTGCTGGTTGCAAAGCAAGTTCCTACCTCCGAAGTGCAGAGTGTTGGCACTCAGATCCAATATGATGTTGTTCTGGTCCAGGAAGTCCAGTCCGATGATCACTTCATTTGACACGTCAGCCACAAGCACTGGATGCTTTATCGCCCGTCGACCAATGACGAACTCCAGTGATGCTTCGCCATGTACCGGTGCGGTCTCTCCGGTCGCGGTTATTAGCTGGAGGTTCCTTTGTGTGGGTTGCACTCTACACTTCGGGATTACGGTGGGACTGACGATGGTCCTCGATGCTCCCGTGTCGATTAGCATGGGCCAGCTCTCTCCGTTGACGACTCCGTCGACCATCAGGCTGCTATTGTCCCTCCGTAACTTCGTCACACGAACTTGGACTGCCGGGGCTTGACGACTGCCACAAGCCAACCTTTGCCCCCCTAGGCTGGCTGATACTTGCTTTCCTGGGCCGCGCGGTTTCCCTACGACTGACTGTCCAGACGGAAACCCTTGGCGGCGGCGATCACCACAGTCCTTGCTCAGGTGGCCTCTCTTACGGCAGGTCCAGCAGGTCGGTAGTCCTCTTCCGGGCCGCCTCTCCGGATGTCCTTCGGCTACGTTTTTGTTGGTGGTACTGCGATTCTTGAAGAAACGGCTTAGCGCCTCCATCAATTCGTCGGCCAGGGGCTTGGTCTCGTTGGTTTTTGCCAAGGCTTCATAACGTAACAGAATTGTCAGAAATAACGAATTAATTTTTGTTACGTTACTGCTTCCGTACCCAAAACAAATGGTATACGAATAACGTTTTTAGTGCGGCAACGAAATAAGGGGTTATAATTTTCCCTGGTTTGTGCTATTAACGTTATAACCAGCAGAGGAAAAGATTCCGTTATTTTAAAATGCGCTCCCGTTATTAACGTTATAAGTCTAGTAACGGTATGACAGCGATTTTCACCCGCTGCACGCCATCAATAACGTTATTCAGGCAGAGTGATCGATTCGGTTATTTCAAAATGCAAACCTACTAATAACGTTATAAGCCTAGTAACGGTATACGAGAGATTTTAACCAGTTATACGCTATCAATAACGTTATTCAGGGCAGAAAAATTAATTCCGTTATTTAGAAATGTGAACCCACCAATAACGTTATAAGCTTTGTAACGGTATACGAGCGATATTTACGAGCTTTGCGCTGTCAATAACGTTATTCATGGCAGAAATATAATTCCGTTATTTAGAAATGCGAACCCACCAATAACGTTATAAGTCTAGTAACGGTATACGAGCGAATTTTACCAGCCATACGCTATCAATAACGTTATTCAGGGCAGAAAAATTAATTCAGTTATTTTGAAATGCGAACCCGCCAACAAAGTTATAAGTCTAATAACGGTATACATGCGATTTTTACCAGCTATGCGCTATCAGTAACATTATTATAAGCGGAGAAATTGATTCCGTTATTTCAGAAAAGAATCTCGTCAATAACGTTATGGAAGTGTCTATTTGCCCGCTTCCCGGACAAGCATGGAAGGTGACCGTGAACTGACGATGCTGGGCCATATGTAATTCCAGGCCAATTACTTCTTGAAATATCAATAATAATCAACATAATGATTTCAATCTGAGCGCGTGCCCCATCAGACAGGGCAAGGCACCTTGCTCGTTTCGATCGCGGTCATATTGTAGCCTACGTTAGAAACATGTTTCCTAAAATCAATACGATGGATCCCAGTGATTCGAAATATTTCTTGTTGCTTCATATAGGGGTTTGGAACATAGCCTATTGTACAATACCCAAGGGGTATGCACCCCTTAGAGATCATCCCCCCCATCATCTGTCTAAATCTCATAAAAGGCAACCCTTTAAAAGCCTACCCAATATCCATCAATACTATAAGGGCAGCTGGCTACTCCATAAAGCAGCTCAACCCTTGCGTAATTATGACACACAGCGACATACTACAAACTGGTTCAACTATGCCACAACGCGCTGACAGAACAGAGGCTAAAGGTATAAAAGGTGCCTTAAGTGGGTCACGAGAATCTCTCCATCACCAGTGCTTCGACGAGACAGCCGGAGGCTAACGACAGTGTCAACCGAGGTGAGTCAGTCAGTCAGTGTTCAGAATCCTACTTTTGTAACCTAACACCCACAGTTTGTACTCACATTATAACATCACAAGATCCCTTAAAAGGGACTAACAGTTACTCATTGCTGACCAATAAACACTTGGTCAGTCTCTTACACTTGCATTACTGATCTACACTCTTCTTCACGTCCCCACGTCCTTCCTTACTCCCGTCACAGTCGGACGTGACACACCGTAGTAATAACGCCAACTCAGACGTCCTTGTATTCCTCACAGCGGCTAGCGTGCTCAATTGAAGCGCGTGCCGAACCGCTGACACTAGCAAGGTGATTATATAATAAGTAGCCGGCTGGGCGACTAGTACACCGACCCGCGTGCTAAGGCTACATCCCTTAAACCACATTTACAGTCTTTATAGGAACGCCCCCTAGTTCCTAGCACACCACAACACACTACACTGGTCAGCTTGCCCTGTCAAGGGGAGCTACCCTTATTTAGGCACAAACTCATAAATTAGTACAGCAACTCTCCCTTTTAGATCCACCCCCAAATAAGGGATCTAAAACACTGGTGGAGGCGGGGTCCTACGCATAGAGAAAAGGGACTCAACCAACGAGCCCTCGTAGGTAAAACGACCCCTTCCGTACCGCAAAAAGCCAAGCAAATTAGTGAGAAAATTTTTTCCCCCAAATAAAAAGCACCATTTTTTTGTGTGTGCTCCAAATTAGCTACACAGGGGAACTTCTTAATAAACCAACCCCCTAACCCCATACAGAACCAGAGAGATATAGGAATACACTGGCAAACACGTACAGACTTTTTTTTTATTCTTATTGTAGGCCCATACACTGCAGTCAGAATGGCACCTCATGCAGAGATTGCAAGCCATAGAGGCAATAGGGGTACGCCAATATTATTAACATTATTGTTTAGATGCCAAAGGCACATACAGATCAGGCAAACACAAATACGGACACTCAAAACAGAAAATCGGGACAATACAGGGCAAACAGCCATACACTCCGTCAGAGGGTAGGACAGCGCGATTAAGATGCGCACATAAGCACTTGCAAACAGGCCATATGCCTCAATAGGCAGTACACCCAAATTTGGGACGAATACCGTGAACTCCAAACCAACAAGGCCATTTTTGAGTTCATGGTAGGGCCACCAGCCCAGCCGAGAGAGGACATAAGCGTAGATACGCTAACTCGACAATTTGCGAGGATGTCCCTCTCGCCACGTACTGCCACAGAATGGAAGGAGTTCGCCGTGGCCACAGTCAAGAAGACGGCCAGGTTAGGCTCCAACTTACTACAAAATAAACCTAACACAAACACACGTCCTTCAGCTCCGGATCGGAAGGCAATTTTGCCAAGCCGAGGGGAAGAGCCTAGAACAATCCCCTCGGACCGGATGAACGAGAGGGAGTTGAAGCCAGGACCTTCAATCACACATAATACGACAGAGGGACAACAGGAGGTAACCTCGTCATGGGCTGACGACGTAGAGCCTGACCTACCACATATAAAGCCTACATACACTCACACAGATAGGCTAACACAGTGGCAGGAGGCTGCCGTGGCCACGGGCCAGAAAGCGGACAGGCTACACGACACCACATTGGCAGGACAAAAACAGGCACTTAAGTGGCCCTCACCGCCAGTTCAAAGGGCAAATTTGCCAGAACGGAGGCGAACACCGGCATTAGTCCCTCAGGATGCACGGTACACGCACATACAGATTAAACAGGCATTACCATACAATACACGGGGATTAGGAAAGGTATTATTACCCACCCCACAAAACCTCGCAGTCAAACATACATACACTCCCGCAAAATCTGCTAAGATAGCGCCAAGCGCAATAACGCCCTTAAATACAGGTACACTTAGACCTAGAAACACGCGCTACGGTGGAAGTAGGGCAAGGCTTACTTTGCTAGAAATTCCGCCGGAAAACAGCAAAGAAACACCTCAATGGATTTCAGAGGCCTATAATATCGTAACAGGGCAAAACCCTTCACCTTTCTGAGCACTGAAACTCGAAAGACGATAACGACTTTCACCAAGGCCAGAGAAATAAACTAACATCGCTAACACCAAAATTATAGGCCACATAAGTTCTTTCACACGGGGGCGATAGGAAAATGGTCCAACAAGTACATAATCAACATGAAATCGCATATTTTTCTTTCTTATTTTATGTATATACAGTGCAATATAGCCAAAGTAGAAGGAACAATTCTAAATCCTTCTTGTTTTTTTTTTTTCGGAACCATGGCATTTTTCTCTCAGGCCATCAATGGTTATTGGGCGAAGTGATTAACGCCATAACGTAAAGTCTCTAATATGCTAAGCCAAGTGGAAGCCAAACAGGCTTCAGGCCGAAAAAGAGATATTTTGAACACAACTTAAGCATAAAATCACAGCATAAAGCTTAAGTGAGTCTTTCTAAGTAGAAATGACTAAACGTTCTATGTTAGGGTTCCACAGTTTGATAGATTCTCCTGTTGCGGGCGAAAGCCGTAAGTGTGGCAAGAATTAAGAATCTCAAACTAGTTTCAAAAAAAAAAAAATTTTGGGAGGTGTGCTTTAACCAACTAAAAAGCCCAATTGCACACCGGGATGAGACACTGTCATTTTGGTGAGTTACAATTACTTTGATAGGCAGGTTTGACTCCCACAGTGCACTGGCTTTGCTCGTGACGTGGATACAAGGGTATCAGTTACGTCTGGCAATGGCCTTCCTAAGGTGTACTAGACAGTGTCGGTAGATTCCCCTGAGACGTAACCAGATTACGGTAGTACTCACGTTACCAAATTGGTAAATACTACACTCAGGTCCCAATCACCATTTTTTTTTCAAACACATAGTGCTCACGACATAATTTTTAGAGACTAACGCCACCTACTATTATTTTCTTTCAATGTGCTCTCTTAATGCAGAGCGGGGCATAAATAATTTTTTTTTTTGTTTCACACATTTAGCCCAAGAAAGAAAAATGGCCAAATAAACTATATATATATTTTACACATAGGTATACATAACACAACACTCGGGGACACAAGTGTAGTCAATGGGAGGTTCTTTTGCAGACGGCCAATGCATATGAGATTTCCGAAGTGAAATGCCATGGCCTGTGGTTTGGATTCCAAGTAGAACGGAAATCCCGTGGCACACGATCTCCAGAAATGGTCACGTTAAACCACAAAATTCCCCTCTTGCCTTTTTATAATGCGAAGAGCACTAACAGAAAAGCAGGCTGATTAAGAACACATGTTCGGATACACAGCGTTATCGGAACAAATAAACAAGCGACCGCGCAAGACATTGCAACCCGACACCCTCATACTCAGCAGTATAAACTGCGAGCCTTACAGACGACAGTTCCCAAAGCACACTGCACGGAATCATTCATAGCCAACCTAAGAACCCTATATCTTCAAAATTTACACTACGAGGAGAGGGCAAAAATAAGCAAACTCCTCGCAGGAAGGTATACTAGGGGTTGCGCATAGAAAAACACACAGCCCATTTGCCATAGTGTAGGCGGCACAGAAATGGCCACCAAATCTTTACAGACAACCGGCTTCGAACCCATGTCCACACACAAAAACCTCGTACCGAAAACTAACTAAACAACGGTATTTTCGGTACGAGAAACACAAACAAAATACAGGCAGAATGCCCGCAGAACATGAACAACGCAGACATATAACACAGAGAATTACATAGAACACGGGTTCGAACCCCAGAGAAAATTGCACGCCAGGGAAAAACAAGCAGACGGCCTTCCAATCACACCAAAATTGGCCCATATAACGGCTTAGACAGATAATACTACATTCCTGCGGCCAAATGACAGGCATAAAATTCCAGAAATACACTTGACAGGGAAAATGGACTTTCCAGACAGAGACATATAAATTTCGTAAGACAACGGTCTTACGGAATAATGGCCACACAACGGCAATAGTAGCAGGGCGGATTACCACATCGGGCCGCCAGGAATTTAACACAATGACCACACTGGCATACGTGCAGAAAAACACGCAACAGTGGTTAACCTACATAAAATCCCGGCCTGAAGTTACACACACGAACTGATGACTTGCAGACTTAGCCACTTTGCAACACTGTCGATGACAAAACGCAATTGTGTAGTGGCAGTGACCATGAATAAACAAATGCAGAACAATCATACCACTATACATTTTTCAACACTGCGAAAGCATTTATCAACAAGCAGACGTCACAGACCAAAACTTGTCGCAGGCCCAGAGTAGCACGTTCGTAAAGACGTTGGCAGGCCACGGGCGCTTCCTACCCATACACAATATACACAGTAGGACTTAGCTCTACAGCAGACCAGGCGTCCGCGTGGTGTAGCGGAGCGTAGTCACACACACACACACAAACGCGCTCACCAATCAGGGGCGAACATAGGGACTTTGAGGAAACGGGACCTCCCCTTAACAACTTCTTTTTGCGACCCTAGTCCCGAAACAAATCATTCCAGGCGACTAGGACTTAGCCCTATAACGGACCAGAGTAGGTCGTGAAGCTTCGCTATCCCAAAGCGCGGATAGAAAACCAACATGGACCAAGGGAGGATGACAAGAGAACATGCTAACAGCGTCCCACTCTACTCCCTTCCCATAACCTTTTCACGTCCAGACATAAACAACGCAAACACATCTACACGACCATAAACAGCTACACTACACTACAAAGTATACATAAGGGTTGGTAAACTTCATGTGTTTACAGAAAGGGCATGCTACGCCCTGAGCCCCACCGCTATCACCTGAATGAGAGGGGTGCATCGGCCAACAACAACTAAGCGTAATGCACATCTCCATCTGAGAGATGAGGCCATAAGTAATAAATACTAACCATTTTTTTTTAAATTTAAATCATCCCGCATGAGAGGGAAATATATTAGTATTATGCCTCAACCTACACCTATCCATACATGAGTGCAAACGCCTCATATCCAGACGCATGCATGTACATCCCATCCATTCACCAGGGGATATTGATATCAGACCGGCATGGATTTTTATTTTATTTTTTGCAACCCCGGGAATTACCTGCCCCGTTCCACTCACTGTAGGAGCATCCCAGCACAAAAACCGGTTCCAGGCCGCCACTAACGCGGAATTCGGAAGTGCGCAACCTCCTCCTACCCTGCTTTAACCCACTCTACAGATAACTACCCCCAGATCACAATAACAGGGTACCTGACGCCACAGACCCTACTAACACCTCCATCAAGGTTAAAAAAGAGCATTATCGCTGGAGAAGCTGATATAGCACAGGTAGCCTAAAGTAGTCTACGTATGTAGAGGTTTTACCAGCCCACCACACTGGAAGTATTTTACATTTGACACTTTTTACACAGGTTACACCTATATTTAAAAAAAAAAAAAAAAAAAAAAAAAAAAGGGAATCTGAAACACCCTGGCTGATGATACCGGCGTTAGCCAAAGGTCAAAAGCACAACACTAGGAGCAGAGCTGGGGAAGGCGATGTGGACCCTTACCCCAGTCGGCTCATCAAATTACTGACGACTAGACCAAATAGACGAACCACGTAAGGTCAAAGCATTCGCGGCCTGGTCGGGCAAGCTCTGGAATCCTAGGTGCGCATAAACCGCCCCTGGGAGGAAGGGATGCTAAACCCACTTTGAGCCACGGTCGTCGAAGCCAAGACCTGCAGGGAGACTTTCTGAGAATGGCGGGAGAAATAGCTCACTCCGCGTCGGCCTCGGGAGCTATCCCTAGAGACGACCATATTATGACTAGACTGTTAGTTAAATTTACGTAAGTAAGACTTCCATGGCGGGAAGCAAAACTCCTGTGCGTTGGAGCATACTACGGCGGCCCATAGAGGCAAATTTATATATCAATGCGAAAATGCATACTACGGCGGCCCATAGAGGCAACTTTATATATCAATGCGAAAATGCATACTACGGCGGCCCATAGAGGCAACTTTATATATCAATGCGAAAATGCATACTACGGCGGCCCATAGAGGCAAATATCACTGCGAAAGCAGATTGCGACGGCCGATTAAGGCGGAGACAATATTATGCCATTGGACCACACTGTCCAATGCCCACATAAATGACGACGCATCGGGCAGTCAGAGTGCATTAAGAGATGGGGCATTGCGCGCCCCTCACAGGAGCCAAGTGGGCGGCTCACCTACGACTAATCGGAACGGCAAAACGAGCACGACAAGGAAGTTACAGCGGGCGGAACGGTTAGCTTAGTGGCACCGTAAGCCGCCCGCGGATAGATTAATCCTAGTAATAGACGTCGACACTAGACTTAAGGGGACGGAATCTAGCGACCCTAGAGACAACCGGTGTTTCTGGGGCTCGTGCGGGTGGTGATCTGGGGATTTAATTGCCCCAGGCGATCGTCCTAGGCCAAATTTAGTTATAGACGGTTGCATTTGACACGCAACCTAGGATTAAGCAAATTTAATGAACACTGTTGCAATTCAGCACAGCATCTTTCGGCCATAGATTAAGGCAACCCTCTCGGCTTAGATGTAGTTTTTTTTTATATATATACCATAAGTAGAATAAGTGGTATAAGAGAACGCCGTTCGGCGCCTGATGACCCACAAATCCGTCATCAGGGTAAGTCCGATAATTCATGATAAGTTATTATAATGTAGCATAGTCTTACATTTAAGACAATTTTTTTTAATACATATATTGAGGTAAAATTTCGGCGCCTGGCGGCCCAAATTCGTTGCCAGGGTAAGCCCAATACTACAACACATTAGGAAATGACGTCACGGCACCATATAGGGTAAGCCCGGCCATATATCGAGTAATAATAACCATGCCATTCTTTTCACAGGTAAAAAGGGGCTTCAGACTGTGGCAACGCTGCCACAGGAAGCGGCATATGGAATAGGGAATTTCAATGTTTTGTTAACCTCTCCATTTTTTTTTGCAGGCATTGTCACCTAGAATATGACACGTGTAATTATGATTTTGCTGCCAGATAGCAGCAACATGCTATTTAATGCCCCCTTATTGTAGTATTATACCTGTGCATACTAACCTCCATTTAACATTCATTCTCACTTACACACTCACTACATTTTTTTTTACAGCTACACGTCAATAATCTGCACAGCGGGAATGATGCCTGTGGGGCATCAAGCTTGCTGGCAGATCTACATAAAACAAAAACACTTGAAGCGTCAAAATGCGACGCAGCTTACGGCGATGAGGGCGCAACCGGCATGTGGCGGCGACCCTCATGGCCAAGTGTGCAAGCATTCACCCACAGAGGATGCTTCACAGACTAGGTATTAAGAATACACTGCAAGCGGTACGACCACTCAACCGTGCCAAGAGGTGGCCGTATAGGATCAGCCGTGATACGGCAAGCGTACGTACAAACAGGTAGCGTGCACGCGAGGATCCAAATAAAAACTAGAATTATAAGGGTTTAGCGCGCTTAAGTAGACATAAGGTCATTGTAGTTCATAATTTTAAAGAGTAAACTACATACATATTCATGCGCCCACGGGCAATTATTCCAATGGAAATTCCTAAATGTCAGCATCGCAACATAATATTTTTGTCTGTTTATCAAGTTCACGTGTACACGATGTCTATATTTTTGTTTTGTTTTGTTTCGTTTGCTAAGGTAACACGTAACCAATGTCTGTGAATTGTTTTCTTTCATTTTTCTCTCTTCTAACTTCCCCATTTGTCAGGGTGTTCCGTTTTATCCCACACCAATAAATACATTTTAAATATTTCCTTTAAATTATACCCTGGAACACCCATTTTTTTCTATTCTCTCCTATCTTCTTTATTGCGGGGAGCACTTTTTCCCCAAGATAGGGCGGACGACGCAATCATCCGTTCGGCCCTGGGTTTTTCCTCCCTGCACAACTATGTAACCATGTATAACCATGTTTTTTTTCTTTTTTATGCCGACAACGGCAATGGCGATTGTGCCTCAATAGCAATTATTTTCTTTATTCAACAATGTTAATGCACATTTCACCATGCAATGTAAAATTTATATACATATATATCTATGTACACCCCATAACCCTCCCCTCTGAACACGGGCTGACCGCACACCTACACTTCTGCACGACGACACCCGTTCCATACGACGACGCTTACGACGCCACCACCAGAAGAGACGAGGGGGATTCAAAAACTACTACGACAACATCCCAACCCCAAGTGCCCTTCCCGGTCGCGAGGACGCGACCAAATGGAGGAAGAGGCTTGTACAATACCCAAGGGGTATGCACCCCTTAGAGATCATCCCCCCCATCATCTGTCTAAATCTCATAAAAGGCAACCCTTTAAAAGCCTACCCAATATCCATCAATACTATAAGGGCAGCTGGCTACTCCATAAAGCAGCTCAACCCTTGCGTAATTATGACACACAGCGACATACTACAAACTGGTTCAACTATGCCACAACGCGCTGACAGAACAGAGGCTAAAGGTATAAAAGGTGCCTTAAGTGGGTCACGAGAATCTCTCCATCACCAGTGCTTCGACGAGACAGCCGGAGGCTAACGACAGTGTCAACCGAGGTGAGTCAGTCAGTCAGTGTTCAGAATCCTACTTTTGTAACCTAACACCCACAGTTTGTACTCACATTATAACATCACAAGATCCCTTAAAAGGGACTAACAGTTACTCATTGCTGACCAATAAACACTTGGTCAGTCTCTTACACTTGCATTACTGATCTACACTCTTCTTCACGTCCCCACGTCCTTCCTTACTCCCGTCACAGTCGGACGTGACACACCGTAGTAATAACGCCAACTCAGACGTCCTTGTATTCCTCACAGCGGCTAGCGTGCTCAATTGAAGCGCGTGCCGAACCGCTGACACTAGCAAGGTGATTATATAATAAGTAGCCGGCTGGGCGACTAGTACACCGACCCGCGTGCTAAGGCTACATCCCTTAAACCACATTTACAGTCTTTATAGGAACGCCCCCTAGTTCCTAGCACACCACAACACACTACACTGGTCAGCTTGCCCTGTCAAGGGGAGCTACCCTTATTTAGGCACAAACTCATAAATTAGTACAGCAACTCTCCCTTTTAGATCCACCCCCAAATAAGGGATCTAAAACACTATTGTTCATCAGTACCATGTAGTTGAAGTCTGATAAACTTTGTTATTTTTGGAGTTGGCAATGGCCTTGACTTAGGAACTATCCATGCATTTTCCTGGAGTGGAAGTGGGAAACCCCAGAAAAACACTCTAAGATAGCTAAGATGGGAATCGAACTCACCTTCTCGCAGTGTTGCCATATAAGGCAGAGTGTAACCTACACACCAAACTTTCACTCCTTTGTGACCAATAAGAGTCTTTCTTTCCTAAATGAAACCTCCCGTTCTTGCTTTTCGTTTACTTGGTATCCTATTTTCATTTAGTAGTGATAGAAGCCATTTTTCAGTGATGGTTATTTCTAATGAAGAAAGCTATTCAGTCGGTCAACACGAAATTCGCGTAGACCGAATGAAAAGCTTTCTTTATTATTTTCATTTATGAAAAAATAGGCTTATGACATCACATTTAGTCCGTGTGTGTGCGTATGTGTGTGTGTCCCCTAATAAAATATAAACGGCTGGAGCGATTTCAATGAAACTCGGTAAAGTCATAGTACTATTTTGTCCGACCCCGACCGTGATCTTCAAATTTTATTACAGCTCACCAATCCAACATGGCGACTGTGCGAAATATTTCACTGGCATTCCATATCTCCGAAACTATTACAGATATCACCCTGACATTTTGTACGGTGATAAAATGAACTACTAGATGGGACTCTCAAAATTCCTGTTAAGTAACAAACGAACATGGGGGCCAAGCGAAGTTGATACATTAAAATAGATCTTTTTTTTTTTTCGCTATTAAACCATTCGAGCGCCGTCAAATGGTATAGTAAATGTTATACACCTTGTAATGCACTGATATCTTATTCAGCTCAATTGTTTACATAACCGCAAGATGGTGCCTGTGAGAAATTTAAGAATTAAGTTTTAATTTCTTGTGTCCTAATCATGCGATCGTAGCCAACGTTTGAACAATGAACCTACCGTACGCAATAATCGTCATCTAATAGTACATACCTCAATGGTCTACACATACAGTATTTAGAAATATTTAGACGATTCTCAATGTCAACTAATCAATGACAGCAATCAAACTGAATTGTTTTCATAACCACAAGATGGCGCCTGTGCAAAATTTTAAAATCTCGTATTTAGCCTATTTCCATTTATGAAAAAATAGGCTTATGAGATCACATTTTGTCCGTGTGTGTGCACCCGGGTCGTGCAATGGGCAAGGTCAAGCAGTGCTAGCAGGTGAAGCGCAGCCCTATTCTGCCTATTTCTGAGCAGTGCAGCACGACATCACACTAGCACTGCAGCACTTAGTCGCACAATCACTGTCCATTTGACGGGGTGCTGCAGTACGTTGAGTACTGAGCGCAGAGCCTGGACACTAGGCGCACTGGAGCCAACATTTTGTCATATGCTTGTGGTCTGCCGTGCTCATAACGTCTTTTGTGCCTGGGGAGCACAGACATACCATAGTGGGAAAGTCACACCTTAAAGAAACACACCGAAGACGTATAAAACATGATATTTGGACGTACATGAACCAGATCTGCAACAAGGATACAAGAAGTTGCGTACGTTTTAGCCTATTTTCATTAATGAAAAAATAAGCTTATGAGATCACCTTTTGTCAGTGTGTCTGTCTCCGTGTGCGTGTGTGTGTGATATGGTGTGTGCCCCCCCCTAATAACTTCTAAACCACTGTAGCGATTGCAATGAAACCCGGTAAGTTCATAGCACTATTCCACACCACCCCGACCGTGCCCTTCAAATTTTGTTACATCATACCAATCCAACATGGCGGCTGTGCGAAATATTTCACCAGCATTCGATATCTACCAAACTATTACGGATATCACCATGGAATATTTCACGGTGATAAAGGGAACTACTAGAAGTTCACCAATGTGATTTTTGAAAACCTGATAACTACAGAACCAACATGGTGGCCAAGCAAAGTTGCGACTTTAAATAGACGTTTCTCACGATTTAACCAACCAAACGCAATGCAACTTGGTACAGTATATGTTTATACACATTGTAATGTACCGACATCTAACTTCTTTCAATTGTTTACATAACCTCAAAAAGGCGGCTGTGCGAAATATTTCACCGGCATTCTATATCTCTGAAACTATTAGCGATATCACCCTGAAATTTTGTACGGAGATAAAGGGCACTGCTGAAATTTCATCTATAAGACTTTCCAAAACCGGTTAACTACAAAACGAATATGGCAGCAAAGCGAATTTGAAAATTTTAAATAGACTTTTCTCGCGATTTAATGATCCACACGCAATGAAACTTGGTACAGGAAATGTTTATACACATTGTAATGCACTGGTATCTATATTAGTTCAATTGTTTACATAACCTCAAGATGGCGAATGTTTGAATTTTAAAATTAAGTTTTTATTTCTTGTGTCGTAATCATGCGATCGAAGTGAGAGTTTGAGTAATGAACCCTTGCAATAATTTTTCTTTAATGGTACGTGACTCTATGGCCTATACATATAATAATCCAACATGGCGACCATCCGAAATACTTAGATGGATCTCAATATCTACGAATCTATTACAGCAATCAAACTAAATTTTTTAATCTTCATTGGGGCTATGAACATAAGTTCACCTATAGGACTTTCAATATCCTGGTGATCACAAATCCAACATGGCGGCGACGCGAAGTATAAATATTCACATGGTCGTTTCTCGCAATTTAACCATCCGAGTGCAGTGACACTTGGTACAGTAAATCCTTCTACAAAGGTTAATCCACTGGCATCTAATTTTTTGACTTGTTTCCATAACCACAAGATGGCAGCTGTGCGAAATTTTAAAATCTCGTTTTTACTTCTTGTGTCCTAATCATGCGATTGAAGTTTGAATACCACACGTACACAATACACCTCATGTAACAGTACATAACTCTAAGACCTACAGATATAAAAATCCAACATGGCGACCATGCGCAATATTTAGCCGGTTCTCAATATCTGCGAATCTATTACAGCAATCAAACTGAACTTTTGTATGTTGATAGAGGCAATTAACATACGTAGGATATATGAAAATAGGCTGTATAATTCTTCACGGAGCTACTTGTTGGGTTAGTTATTATTGTTTTAAGGGGCGGAACTACGAGGTCATCTGCCCCTACTTTTTGGGTGATGTAGCAGGTGCAGCGAGATATAATAATCCTAATAATGGAATCAAGCATATTGGTAATCATGCATGTGACATTAACAGGGGCCGGTATGGAATCAGGAGTGTTAAAATATATTTTTTAAATTTGTAGACATAATGTCACAAACCAGCCGACGTAGCTACACACGCTAACGTGCATGGTCAGACTACAACGAACTCGAAATACCACACACAACCATTTCATACCTTGCCTCATTAATTTCATTTGTCATTAAATCCTCTCATTAGATTGACGTCATGAAGGGCATCTATCCGTAATATCATTCCCACAAGGAAACTGTCTCACCATAACCCCTTCCTCATAGCAACCTAAATAATTACGGGTAGAACTAAAAAACTACATTAGGACTATAAAGCTATGGTCTACAGTATTTCAATAACAAGATTCTGAATTCACCAACTGATTAGATTGGTGCTGTTCAGGGATATGTGAATTCGAGAAACGTGCGTTAGTAAATTTATCAGGTTTTTAAACTGAACAATATTCCGTCGCAATCTGAGGTAATTTATGTCTTTTATTCGTATTTTCAACATCGCCTGTAACAATAACTCATGGAATTTACCTACACATAAGGTATACGGCAAAATAAGCAAGTTGACATGAAATCCTTCTAACTTTTGAAGTTTTAGGACAATTTTCATTATTTCAACAGTATGGAGACCAAGAGTGCTCTTCATTGGAAAACAATTTTGCTCTGAAAATTACAAAATCTGTTGTCTGTCTTTCTACCAGCTTGTCGGTATTTCTTTCGGTTGTTTGTTGGTTTTTAGCCTACTTTCGATTTTTGCAAAAAATGAAAGTAGACTTATGAGATCACTACAGGGCGAAGAAAAGTGTGTGTGTATGTGTGTGTGTGTGTGTGTGTGTGTGAGTGTGTGTACTCTGAATGTCTGTGTCCCCCCCCCCCTATCAATTCGAACACGGTGAGCGCAAATTGAACGAAGTTTGGTACAAAGGTAGCACTAGCAAAGGACACCTCAGTGTCATGTTTTATATCGCCGCCATCTTGACGGAAACGTAATGGCGGCCACACAAATGTTCAAAGCTTAAATCAAATTACGACTAACCTAATCATCCGATCTCTACCAAATTTTGCAACAACATACCTTTATGGGGGCAGCATTCTTTGACCAAACTAATAGGTCATCAGCCTAATAGTTTGCGGATGGCGGCCATCTTTGTGTGAACATCGATTGCCCCTATTAATTCGAACACGGTGAAACTGAATGGAACGAAATTTGGTACAGAGGTAGCACTAGCAAAGGGCATCCCAGTGTCATGTTTTATATCGCCGCCATCTTGACGGGAACGTAATGGCGGCCACCCAAATGTTCAAAGCTTAAATCAAATTACGACTAACCTAATCATCCGATCTCTACCAAATTTTGCAACAACATACCTTTCTGAAGGGAGCATCCTTCGACGATTCTAGTAGGTCATTAGCCTAATAGTTTGCGGATGGCGGCCATCTTTGTGTCAAAATCGATTACCCCTATTAATTCGAACACGGTGAAACCGAATGGAATGAAATTTGGTACAGAGTTAGCACTAGCAAATGGCACCTCAGTGTCATGTTTTATATCGCCACCATCTTGACGGAAACGTAATGGCGGCCACACAAATATTCAAAGCTTAAATCAAATCACGATTAACCTAATCATCCGATCTCTACCAAATTTTGCATCAACATACCATTATGGAGGGAGCATTCTTTGACCAAACTAATAGGTCATTAGCCTAATATTTTGCGGATGGTGGCCATCTTTGTGTGAAAATCGATTCCCCCTATTAATTCGAACACGGTGAAACCGAATGGAACGAAATTTGGTACAGAGGTAGCACTAGAAAAGGCCACCTCAGTGTCATGTTTTATATCACCGCCATCTTGACGGAAACGTAATCGCGGCCACCCAAATGTTAAAGGCTAAATGTAATTACGACCAACCTAATAATCTAGTCTCTACCAAATTTTGCAACAACAAATCTTTATGTGGGAAGCATATTCTGACCAAACTGCTAGATCATCAGCCCAATAGTTTTAGATGGTGGCCAAGTATGTGTGCAAATCGATTCCCCCTATCAATTCAAACACGGTGAAACCGAATTGAACGAAATTTAGTACAGAGGTAGCACTAGCAAAATGCACCTCAGTGTCATGTTTTATATCGCCGCCATCTTGACGGAAACGGAATGACGGCCACCCAAATGTTAAAAGCTTAAATCAAATTTCGACCATCCTAATAATTTGATCTCTACCGGATTTTGCAACAACATGCCTTTTTGTGGAAAGCATCTCATGACTGACTACAAGGTCATCAGCCCATTAGTTTGCAAATAGCGGCCATGTATGTGTGCAAATCCATTCCCCAGATCAATTCAAACACGGTGAAACCGAATTGAATGAATTCTTTTTACAGAGGTAGCACTAGCAAAGGGCACCTCATATTCATGTTTAATAACCCTATAGCACGTTGTATTTCAACAAGCTACTACAACCAACATTCAATTATACTCCTTGAAAAGGACAAAGAGTTATAACAATACCCATGCATTTAGGAGAAAGTAGGCAATATGTTCTTTACTGAACATCTTGTTGGAACTATTCGGCTCTTTGGTTATGGTATGCGAACCATCTCTCTAACTTACCAGGGGCAATGTAATGCCAAAAATACGAAGAAAGGTGTACTATTATAGTTTGTGCTGGAATTACATGGCATCGTGCAATAGATTGCGCTGACGATGAAAGAGATCACCTTGTGGTGTAGCGGCTAACATTCTTGGCTGTCGCCCCGGTGGTCCGGGTTTGATTCCCTGGCCTGCCAAGAAATTTAATTTCGGTTTGAGGTACTGAAATGGTATCGATGATACCTAAGTCATCAAAGGGGTGTTCATTTTGAGGACTTGCACCAGGTCAGTGAGCACAAGTTTTCCTTTTTTTTTTCTACATTCTTATTCTGCAATTCGAACATTCATATGGGAACTCGGAGAGAAACTCACCTCGTAGAGTTGTTAGAATAGCTTCCGTAAAATATTCTCAAAGGCCAATGCTACAAATAGCCGTCGTGAGTTAATTCAATTGCATATTTATATGTAATCCACACATCGTATTTAGGAATATTTGATTGTCATAGCATTCTATGTTCTGGGCATAGGAAAACCTCGAAGCTAATTTCGCAATTTTCAGTGAATGAACATCCAACGTATAGTAATCATCATGTAGGGACACCGTGCCACATATATACAGAGAGTGCAAGAATTGCTTGAAGGCAAGGTGACATGGTGCGTAATTTGTGTTTGTACAACGAATGAGGTTTTCATTACGGTGATGATGATGAAGATGGTGGTAACGATGGAGACGGTGATTTACTAGTTAGGAACCAAAGGAATACTTGAGAATTAAGCCTGAAGTGGATGTATGGAAAAAACAAAATGAACTTGCTGGTTGATTGCGAAAGTGTCTAATCACCATATTTTATGGAGAACAACTTATCCAGAAGTACACATGAAAGGGAGTAGTCAAGCACAAATAGGTGGAGGCAAAGGTTGCTCTTGTGTGAGACTGTATGCTGCAACCACTGTGGAGTGTCTGATAACCTAGCTCCGTTCAAACACCAAATTTAAGAATGGAATCACCGACATAGATCTAAGATACATCTGTAACATTTCAGAAATGTTACGCGATCCATGTTTTCGTGTCTTCCTCGTGTTAGATGCAAAAGTACAATAGAATAATAATTGTTATTGGCCGTAAGAAGGATACGAGATTTATCCTGGACCCCACCATCAGATGTGAAGTAACCATCGGCATAACAAGACAGGTCGTTTAGAGCTAACGATAGGCTTCAAAGAGAATTGAAAGCTTGTGGTACGTTTCGAATAAGGGAAAGAAACAACATCAACATTTTTTAATAACTTATCGTGTTTGGGTATGCCTAACTTAAGTGTAAATGGCATAATTTTGCTATCAAATGAATCCATTCAATAATAGAGAATTGATCTACAATGCACTCGGGAACAGTATGAGATGTAGTCTATTGGTATCCAATAACATTTTATTGCCAATAATAATAGTCTAATAATAATAATAATAATAATAATAATAATATGAAGAGAAGAGAGGAACGACTTCGAGAAATCCAGCCGCGACAGGCTGGCCACGCGCCCCTGAACTGAGAGTTCCAGCGTAGACAGTGTGCGCCTGGGTCATATGGCCCTAAAAGCACTTGCCTGACTTGCAGGGTACCACGACATACTATACACAGCTCACTCGCACACGTAGCTAGCGGCAGGCGGGAAGAGTCAAGGACACAGATTACCTACTGACATGACATGACTTCACGCACCTACGCCAGGCCTTGGTGTGCATCCCCCCCCCCCCCTCCTCACCCACACCCCGCCTAATAAAATCTAAGTGGCTGGAGCGATTTCAATGAAATTCGGTAAGGTCATAGTAGGCCTACTATTTTGGCCGACCCCGATCGTGCCCTTCAAAGCTTATTATGTTTCACCAATTCAACATGGTGGCTGTGCGAAATATCTCACTGGCATTCTATATATCCGAAACTGTCACCGATATCACCATGAAATCAGTAGCGGCTGGCGGATAATTTTTCTGGGTGTTGCACTATTTTCATGAAGGTGGTACATGGGCACCCGCAGGATTTTTTCTAGGGGAGGGGCTGTATTATTTTTTTTTATTTCGTTACCTACAGCACATGTCACTAGGTGATACTGAGACTTACATCCCCCCGCAATTTTCGTTTCACTTCTTACTTGCTTCGTGACATTCATGATTTGGCTGCTCTTAAACCGTTGGGTACATAGTCTTTATGGCATAAATGGGAGGATTTTTTTTAAGTTCCGAGTTTTTGTTCATAGGAGTTCGCTTTTCTTTGTGAATCATCGCCATAATGTTCAATCTTTAAAAACAGGCAAAAAGTAGTGGTATCACAATGTATCGACAAAAATAAAAATCAAGCAGTTCATTAAAATAGTAATGTTAATCCAGTTCGCCGATTTTTTAAATAACTGAAGATATTCTCAAATAATCCCAAATTACTAAGTTAAATAAAACTCTGGAATTATCCTTACATCTAAATCAGTTAACCATCAGTAACTTCACTTCATGAAATCAACTGGTGTGACAATGAACAATCGAAATATTCTCGGAATTTCAGGGGGAGGGGACACGGCCCTTCCTTGCCCCACCTCCTGCGGGCACCCATGAGGTGATAGGGTAAAAGACAGCTTGATATCGGAGAAAACTGTATTCAATTGCGTGGTAAAACGGATGTACCTCATTCATAACGAATGCCGCAGTTCTGAGACATCACAATTTCATCGGATTAAATGGAATATAAGTTAGTCTACATGAAAACAACAACGTAAGTTAGGCTATATGTGAGAGCAACAACTGCGAGTGTCACAAGTTCACGCGCAACATTGCAAGACATGGACGGAGTATCTCGGATGTCTACGTCCACGCCTGCGCCTCAGCTCCTGGTTGCAGTCAGCGGGCAACGACCAGCCGAGTTAACTGTTGGGATAGGGCTTACCCGGTCTAGCATCTCTGCCATACCCTTCACTATTGAGATCTGGTCGGTGCTTGGGCTTGACAACGACCAAACGGACGAGCGCTCCTAGACGGCTGGCGCGCCTCGCTTTCTCAGCCAGTTCACAGTAACTTACTATAAGATTTCTTAAATTATTAAAGAACAGAATTATGAATTCCTGTACATATAGAAGGAAACATACAACTTCTAGTACTAAAAATATTATTTCGGAGTTAATTGTTTTTCATGAATTAATCTGGTCGTTGTGCAACACTGCAACCTTATTACCGGCCGCCACTGCATGAAATTTTGTACGGTGATAAAAGTCACTTAAGTGACTTTCATAAACCTGTTAACTACAAAACGAACATGGCGGCCAAGTGAATTTGAACATTTAAATAGACTTTTCTGGCGATTTAACCATCCGAACGCAGTGAAATTTGGTACAGCAATTGTTTATATACATTGTAATGAACTGATATCTAATTTTGTTAAATTGTTTACATACACTCAAGATGGCAGCTGTGCAAAATTTTAAAATTATTTTCTTATTTCTTGTGTCCCAATCATGCGATAGAAGTCAACGTTCGAATAATGAACCTAAGCAATAATAGTCATCTAATAGTACATAACTCTATGGTCTACATATAGGGTCTTTCATATTAAGTAAGAACGACGAGCGGCGGTTTTGTTATTCGCTACTGCAGCGGGCTTGGCCGAGTTTCTGGCGCCCCACGTCCCCCTGCTGTAGTATTGACTCAGTGCTCAATAAAGAACATAAAATACAAAATCAGAAACATTACAGTGGCAGAACTCACTCGCGTGAGCCAAAATGTGGTTACCGGATACAATGCCTGTATAACCCAGGAAGGACGACACTTCCAGCATCTTTTATAAGGTAATATTTCATACAGGATTGTACACACGCTTAAAGCAGGCAGCCACGGCGCGCCACAAGCTCGACCAAGGCCACCGCAGCAGCAGGAAAGGGGAGCGAAAGTCAAGTGAGAGAGTGATGCCCTTACCCCTTACCTGACGGTATGGGATTCCTGAGCATCTAGTCCTATGTTGCGATTGACTGTGACTGTGATGGCTAGTTCTGAATTATTATTCAGTTCTGGATATTTCTGAGTGATCCTTTGAAATGTTACCAGTTTGTACTTACGACTTCTAATTTTCCATGTTGTTTTTCCTGTTTTTAGTTCATCGATCCCTTTAATTACTTTTTACTTAGTTTATTTTACCTGCAACACCATTATTTTCAGTGTTCGTTAGGTGTTCTATTTTCGGCAATTTATTTTTGGACAGTATCTCTGGTAGATCATATACATGCACGATGTACATATAGGTACGACTGATGGAGAGCATTACGGTCATCAAGTGCAGTTAGTTTTACATTTTAGGTGAAAAATGGAGCCACCACCAAAACCGATTCAAGGCAGGACTGGCATGCAAAACGAAATGTATCATCAATTTAAATTAGCGTCGCGAAATTAAATTGTTCAAAGGAATAAAATTTCACTCCTGGCGCAAAATAAAATTAGTAACAGAATTTTAATTTCGCTGCAGAGGCGAAATAAATTCATTAGTCTTTTAATTTCGCTTCCGGCGCGAAATAAAATGCATTACTGACTTTTAATTTCGCTCCCGGTCATCATCATCATCATCATCATTTCCCCTTATCCAGCTCCTGCCGGGTCGGGGTATTTATGGCACTTCTCCACTTTCCTCTTTCCTTCCACCATTCTTCTTCCACGATCTTGTCCCAGTTCAGATTTCTTTTTCTCACGCTGTTCTTCACTGAATCAATCCACCTTGTTCTAGGTCTTCCCCTTGCTCTCTTACCCTTGCACTTCGCCTCCAGCATCTGTCTTGGTATTCTATTTTCCTCCATCCTCTTTACATGTCCAAACCACCTTAGTTTATTCTTCTCAATTCTCTCATTTAGTTTTCCCATCCCAACTTCCTTCCTAACATCTTCATTCCTCACTCTGTCTTTCCTTGTCTTACCTATCATACTTCTTAGGAATTTCATTTCACTGGCTTGGATTCTACTCTCTTGCCTGCTCGTCAGGGTCCAAGTCTCAGCTGCATACGTTAATATGGGTACATAGTACATTTTATACATTACCTCCTTGCTTTTCCTTGGTACTTCCTTATCCCAAACAAGTTTTCTTACACTTTGATAGAATGCATTGCTCTGCTGTACCCTCCTGCCAATCTCCATGTCCAACCTACCAGTTTGCATCAATTCACTTCCTAGGTATTTGAACGTGTCCACAATTTCCAAACTCTGACTTCCAATTTTCACAATGCCCTTTCCTTGTCTTTCCCCTCTTGTCATCACCATGGTCTTGCTTTTCTCTATACTGATTTTCAGGCCATACTTCTGAATATTTTCGTTCAGTGCATCTAGTTGTTTTTGCACTTCTTCCGTGTTCCTTCCCCAGACCACAATATCGTCTGCAAATAATAGTAACTTCATTTCTTTATGTCCATATGCTTCCTTTGTTTCCTTTACAATTTCATCCATTACCATTATGAATAAAAGAGGTGACAGCACACTCCCCTGTCTTAGTCCAGTCTTGTTCCTAAACCAATCTGTCTTTCCAACAGGGGTCAGAACCCTGCTAACACAGTTGTTGTACATTGCTTGTACCATTTCCAACATTTCTCTTCCCAGTCTCTTCTTAACCATGGTTTCCCATACCTTCTCTCTGGGGACACTATCATATGCCTTTTCTAGATCTATGAAAGTCATGATCAAATCCTCTCCATATTCCCAGTTCTTTTCCATCACCTGCCTCAAGCTAAAGATTGGGTCCACTGTGGATCTTCCACTCCTGAAGCCATACTGTTCCTCTTGCAACTCTCCTTCCACCTTTCTTCTCATTCTTCTTTCTAATATCCTTTCCAGTATTTTTACTATCTGTGATATGAGGGTGATCCCTCTATAGTTATCACACACTTTCTTGTCCCCTTTCTTAAACACTGGTATTATTAGCCCTTTCACCCAGTCTTCTGGTACACATTTCCGTTTCCACACACACTTTAACAGTCGATACAGCCATTGCATACCAACAGGTCCAGCAGCCTTTATCATTTCTACACTGATCTCATCCACCCCTGTTGCTTTTCCCATCTTCATCTTCTGTACTTCTAATTCTACCTCCAGCATTGTTATATCATCTTCTGTTATAGAGTCGTCAGGCTGTGTCACTTCGATCTCATCAGTACAATTGCTCACGTTCAATAGCTTATCGAAATACTCCTTCCATCGTCCCTTTATCTCTTCCGGGTGTGTTAACAACTCTCCATCTTCCTTTTTCACCAGCTTTGTAGTAACCCTTTCTTTCCTCTTACTTCTTAGAAGCCCATACAGCATCCTTTTACTGCCACTTACATCTGTTTCCATTCTTCGTGTAAATTCTTCCCAACTTTTCTTCTTTTCTTCTCCTACCACTTTCTTACACCTCCGTTTGCTGTCGTGATACTTCCTTTTGCTTTCTTCTGTTTGATCTCGGTTCCATTCTTTCCATGCAGACTTCTTTTCTTTCACTGCTTTCCTCACTTCCTCATTCCACCACGGTGTCTCCTTCTCTTTCACTCTTGTTGACGTCCTACCACAAGCACTCTCTGCTGCACCAGCAAATGCCTTTTTAAAGTGGGACCATTCCTCTTCTACATTTTCCACTTGAGTAACTGGGATTTGTTGCTTCAATCTCTCCTGAAAATCTTCCTGTACAGCTTTGTCTTTCAATTTCCATACTTTTATTTTACTTTCTCTGATCTCCTTTAGGTTTTCCAATTTTCCCCATCTAAATTTTGCCACCACAGTTCTATGGTCCCCATCAAATGCTTCTCCTGGTAAAGCTGTCACATCCATCAGCTTTCTGCGATTTGTCCTTTCCACCAGGAAGTAGTCAATTACTGATTTTGTTCTTCTATCACCCCACCCATATCTCGTAATTTTCCTGCTGTTTTTCTTCCGAAACCATGAATTACCCACTATCAGTCCATTCCTTTCACAAAAGTTTACAAGTTCCTCTCCTTCCCGGTTCTTTTTCCCATATCCATATGATCCAACGACTTCTTCCTTTCCTTGTCTCTCATTTCCGACTTGTGCATTCATATCTCCCATGATCACCACTTCTACATCTGAGATTACTCTTTCTACATCCTCCAGGAATACTTCAATATCTTCTTCTCTGTTTCCAGTCTGTGGTGCATACACTTGTATGAAGTCCATCACGTCATTCTTCATCTTCATTCTAATTTTCATTATTCTGTCACTCACACACTCTACCACTTCAACATACTCCTCCAGTTGTTTCGAGGTTATCAGTCCCACGCCATTTTTTGCCTCTTGGCCTCCACTCCAGTATAATGTATATCCTTTCCTCAATTTCTTCCTTCCTTTACCTTTCCATTTCACTTCACTCAGCCCCATCATTCCAACCTTCTCCCTCTCCATGAAGTCTACCACCTCCTCCACCTTGCCTGTCAGGGTCATGACATTCATGATTCCCACTTTCATTTCGGTTACTGGTCGCCCATTTCTCACAGTTCCCTCAGTACCAAAGGAACTGCGCGTCGCCTGCAGGGTACGCCCTAACCTTTTCCGAATCATTGGAAGTGCCATTTCCATTTTAGGCTATTATTACGATGGGGTCGCCACTCCCAAAGGCATTTTATGAAGCTACTGCCAGCTATTATTCAGGCCGCCCCTAACATGGAGAACAGACGCCCTTGCAGCCGCCCCTAACATGGGAAACAGACGCTGCCGATTTATGCTGTACTCATACTATTCCCCGAGTACTGGGTTGCCTCTTCCGCAATCTCCACCGTTCCGAAGTCCATCTTCTCCGCTGCAGATTCCGTTGAGGTCTTCGCACGTAACCCTGTGCACGGGGCCTATGTTATACCCCATAGGACTGGGTCCTCACCAGAACTTAGCCGGTACTGTAGTTCCATGGAATATTACAGTACCGTTGCCCACCCCCGCGACGTGGACGCGCCTGGCAAGAATTATCCATGTAGCCAATTGGGATTGACTCATGGACCGGGTTAAGGAGCTGTCTAAATCCAGCCTCCAGCTCCCGGTGCGAAATAAAATTCGTACCAGACTTTAAATTTCGCTCCCAGTGTGAAATAAAATCCGTTACATACTTTTAATTTCGAACCGGCTACAAACAGAATTCTTAACAGACTTTTAACTTTGCTCCTGGCGTGAAATAAAATTCATTAAAGACTTTTCATTTCGCTCTTGGCGTAAAATAAAAACTGTTAGTCTTTTAAATTCGCTTCCGGCGCGAAATAAAAACAAAATACAGACTTTCAATTTCACTCCGGGCACGAAATAAAATTCGTTACAGACTTTCAATTTCGCTCCCGGCTCGAAATAAAATTCATTACAGACTTTTAATTCTGCTCCTGGCCTGAAATAAAATTCGATACAAGACTTTTCATTTCGTTCCTGGCACGAAATGAAAACCGCTTCAGTCTCTTAATTTTGCTCCCGGCGCGAAATAACATTTTTAACGACTGTTAATTTTGCTCCTGGTATGACAAAAATTGCTGGCCCCATGGTGTTGGGGATAGCGTGCCTGCTTCTCACCTGGAGGCCCCGGGTTCGATTCCCGGCTCCGTTAGTGATTTTAGAAATGGACGTGTGGGTTGGAACGGAGTGCACTCAGCCTCGAGAGTAGCTGTCTGAAAGTCACGAAAACTAAGATTAACGGCCGAGGGAACCCGATGCGCTGACCAATATCTGCAGATGCCTGGGCAGCGGTTGCTTGATAGGCCTTGGCCTTTCATGGGATGTAGTGCCACGGTTTAATTTAATGACACAAAATTCCCAAACAGCATTTAGTTTCGCCCCCGGCGTGAATTTAAAATGCATGGAACATATCATTTCATGTCTGAAATTAAATCTGGTCTGGCATGCGAAACAAAATGGTTGTGGACGCGTTAACATTTTAATTTCGCCTTGAGCGTGATATTCGGGTGCGAAATGATATTGATTGTAAGCGCGAAAATTAAAATGGAAGCAAAATCTAATTTTAAGCACAATAACATAGTGAAAAGTGACGCAAAACTAATTGCAGTGCGAAACGAAATACTGTACGTGGCACAGGGGTTTGCTTTCGTGCCATGGACAGTATAAATGCGCTGAGGGTAAGAAGGAAGTAGTAAGGAATGCCAAGCCCCCCCCCCCCCCCCCGCCGAAATTTCCGGAAGTGTAAGAATAAAGAATGTTAAAATGAGATGAATGACCCCTCAACCCTGTTGTTCGAGTAACCCGCCTCCGAAACAGAACTCCATATACGCCGCGGTACTACCACAAACGATTTTCTGTTATTTGTAACTCTTCAGTCAGTCAACATTAATTTACCCGATAACTGGGTGGGGTACAACGTATATAAGATGTAAGTAACACTCCTGAAAAAAAAATTACATGTGTTAGATTTAAGATCACTAAAATTGCTGCATTATAATCGTGACCATAAACTAATACATATAATGTTATTTACATATTACTGTATATACATTGTACCCATCCCAGTTATTGGGCAAATTAGTGTTGACTGACTGAAGAGTTACAACTGACAATTTGTATTGTAATTGGAGTTCGTCACTTATCTTGAATGTCTGTCCACACAGCACATTCGTCTTCTTGTTCGCTATACAACATGCAAAGGTACTTGTTGCCCCATTGCGTTATGAACGTCAGGGAGGGCCAGCCACGAGTCCGAGGTGCAGTCAACGACGATGGTGATGTTGATGCCATAGCACTGACTTTCTCCTCTACTGGAGTGATGACCATTGAATGACTCACGTTGCTGTTGCAGCCCTGCAGATTGTGCAGGCGGTGAACGGTAATAAGACTGCTACTGCTGCCAACGTCAGGACTTTGAACATCGCTCCGAACATAATTTCACTCTCGAAACGAATACATTTTAATTTCAACAACGAAATGAAATGTTCCATTCATTTTTAATTCACATTGGAGGGCGAAACTAAATACCGTTTGGGAATTTTATTTCACGTCGGGTGCGAAATTAAAAGTCTGTAACGAATTTTATTTCGTGCAGGGAGCGAAATTAAAAGTCTGTAACCGAGTTTTATTTCGCGCCGGGAGCGAAATTAAAAGTCTGTAACGAATTTTATTTCGCACCGGAAGCGAAATTTAAAGTCTGTATTGAATTTTATTATGCGCCGCGATCAAAATTAAAAGTCTGTAATGAATTGTATTTCGTGCCAGGAGTGAAATTAAAAGACTGCAACGAATTTTATTTCGCACCGGAAGCGAAATTAAAAGTCTGTATCGAATTTTATTTTGCGCCGCGAGTGAAATTAAAAGTCTGTAATGAATTGTATTTCGCGCCGGGAGCGAAATTAAAAGATTGTAAGGATTTTTTTTTTCGCGCCGGGAGTGAAATTTTATTCAACTGCACAATGTAATTTCGCGTTGCTATTAAGTTTCGCGTTGATTTCGCTACGTCATTTCGCTTCGAATTAAGTTTCGCTTCGATTTAATTTCCCGCCGACAATCATTACCATTTCGCTCCTGAGTATCGCGCTCAGGGCGAATTTCAAATATATTCGCCCCCACAGCCATACATTTCGTTTCGCATGCCAGCCCTGATTCAAGGGCTTACCACTAAATCCCAGGGGGAATTGCGACTACTATCGACCAAAATATTATGTGTACTTGAGTTTGAAGGTTGTTTGTGAAGTAACCAATAATAATAATAATAATGTTATTGGTTTTACGTCCCTTTTAACAACACTGGCTTTTAGAGACGCCGGGGTGCCGGAATTTTGCCCCGAAGGGGATCTTTAACGTGCCAGTAAATCTAAAGTAACCAATAGACCTACATAAAATCCAATAACATCGTCATTTTCGTCGTTCTGTTTTACGACAGTTCATGTTGGTTTGGAAAATTTTATTTATATTTTAATATTTTTATCGCAGTTGGAACACAAAAAGTGCCCGTCTTTAAGCGTGTTTCAACCATGCGTCACATTTAAGAATTATTATCTCACAAACCCGTCAACAGATCGAATCCAAATTTTAACACAATATACATTGGAATGTTGTATAACTGGTTCATTAATTTTAAAATTTTGTATGGCCAAGAAAGAAAGTTGTTATCATTTTGGTAAGGTAACTTTTTCTCGGCTCGGGTTGGTTTGAAAATGTAGTTCTTGGTCGCGTTGTAATCCTTATACATCAAAAAGGTATGCTGTATGATTGTGAAATACGTAAATTAATTCACTTATTTTATATCGGTTTGTATTTGTATCGGGAATTAAAACATGGTTCACCAGTTGGCCGCTCCAGTGAAAGCTGTACAGCGTTGCCAAGATGGGCTCCATCACGCGTCATGGCGCGCTTAGCTCGGAAATGATGGGCTCCATATCAGCAACGCTATACAGCATTTCCCGGAGCGTCTAGCTGGTGAACCATGTCTTAATTCCCTGATCAAATACAAACCGATATAAAATAAGTGAATTAATTTACGTATTGCACAGTCATACAACATAACCTTTTGATGTATAAGGATTACAACGCAACCAAGAACTACATTTTACAACGACCCCGAGCCGAGAAATAGTTACCTTGCACAAATGATAACAACTTTCGTTCTTGAATACACAAAATTTTGAAATTAATAAACCTGTTATACAACATTCCAATGTATATTGTGCTAAAATTTGGATTCGATCTGATGACGTGTTTGTGAGATAATAATTATTAAATGTGACGCATGGTTGAAACACGCTTAAAACGGTCACCTTTTGTGTTTCAACTGCGATAAAAAGAAATATATAAAAAAATCCAAACCTATATGAACTAACGTAAAATAGAACGACAAAAATGATTATGTTAGTGGATTTTATGTAGATCTATTGGTTACTTCACAAACAACCTTCAAACTCGAGTGCACATAATATTTTGGTCGACAGTAATTACTGTACCAAGAAAAGGAAGCCAGGCCTTAAGAAAAACCTCTACACATACATAAGATTTTTTCCCTAGTTTATATTTGAAATTATATATTTCTTTACGCTTGCATTAGAGAATGTGTAAAGTACTGAGCAGTTTTGATTTCACTTTAAATTTATTTGTACAAGTTGGATGACTAAACGTCACCCCACAATCTGCAAGCTACATGGCTGAACAGCGGTTGCTTGGTAGAACTAGGCCCTTCAACGGCTGTCGCGCCACGGGTTTAGTCTTTTTTTTGAACTTCTGATATATAAGTGTAAGAGTACAAGACCACGAACTATTCAGTGACAACTTTTTTCAGAGAAGAGAGTTCGAATTCAAATGGAAACAGTGCGTTGTGTGGAAAAGTGAGACGTAGCCATTGTGAAAATGGAAAATTGGTCTCCATAGATACTGACGACTGTCAAGCGCATGTTCTCTAGGTGCAAGCGTCCTGCATAAATATCCACTTCCTTTGTACGCTCACAGAAAACGAAGAAAAGTCCCAGCAGAGCTTGTGTATTGGCGTATTGAACGAAATAAAAGGTAAGGAACTGAAACAATGTTTCTTACAGCAGATGTTTATTGCCATTCAGAAATTCCTTCTTATTTTATGATTTCTTCCCCCAGGAAACTGTCATCAGTCCAACATCTCTCATTGACTAGTTCACCTGTCAATCAACCTACCATTGTGGTTGCACCTGAAGTTCAGTTGTGTCTTGTGTTTCGCAGGGTTTTCCACACTCCCTCCAGGTAAATGCTGAGATAGTACTTTACTTGAAGACTCAGGGCACCTGCCCCATCCCTGGCTCTAATACAGTAACATACATAGTCAACTACATGGGACTGATGACCAAGATGTCCCAAGCCCCTACAATGTATTATTATCAACAAAAACAAGAACAAGAATGTTTGAGGAAGTAAGAAAGTATCTGTATAAACACATTGTGTCAACGTTACATAGCCTAAGCGTGACATTACTATAATTTTATTGCTCAGATATTGTTCCACTCCTAGGCACTTGTACATGTAACTCGCCGAACTACAATATTCGTCAACTCGGCGTGTTCATCATTTTCCTTGCGCTAGAGATCTTGTGTATCCGCGCCGCTACTCCTACCACCCTTTTCAAAACAATTCCCAATCTAATGCCGACGATTCCATTCACACGATTTTATTTATGAAAAATGCATTGGAATCAGGAAATAAATCTCTGTTTTCGTATTACCATTTTTTTCATATTTTAAGCAGAAATATAAACAAGATGTTCAGTAAAGAACATATAGCCTACTTTCTCCTAAATGCATGGGTATTGTTATAACTCTTTGTCCTTTTCAAGGAGTATGATTGAATGTTGGTTGTAGTAGCTTGCTGAAATACAACGTGCTATAGGGATATTAAACATGAATATGAGGTGCCCTTTGCTAGTGCTACCTCTGTACCAAATTTCGTTCAATTCGGTTTCACCGTGTTTGAATTGATAGGGGGAATCCATTTGCACACATACTTGGCCACCATCTGCAAACTATTGGGCTGATAATCTTGCAGTTTGGTCAGAATATGTTTCCCACATAAAGATATGGTGTTGCAAAATGTGGTGGAGACTAGATTATTAGGTTGGTCGTAATTATAATTTAGCTTTTAACATTTGGGTGGCCGCGATTACGTTTCCGTCAAGATAGCGGTGATATAAAACATGAAACTGAGGTGCCCTTTGCTAGTGCTACCTCTGTACCAAATTTCGTTCATTCGGTTCCACCGTGTTCGAATTAATAGGGGGAATCAATTTTGACATAAAGATGGCCGCCATCCGCAAACTATTAGGCTAATGACCTATTAGATTGGTCAAAGGATGCTCCCTTCATAAAGGTATGTTGTTGCAAAGTTTGGTAGAGATCGGATGGTTATGTTAGTCGTAATTTGATTTAAGCTTTAAACATTTGTTTGGCCGCCATTACGTTTCTGTCAATATGGCGGCGATATTAATCATGACACTGAGATGCTCTTTGCTAGTGCTATCTCGGTACCAAAATTCGTTCCATTCGGTTTCACCGTGTTTGAATTAATAGGGGGAATCGATTCTGACACAAAGATGGCCGCCATCCGCAAACAATTAGGCGAATGACCTATTAGATTGGTCAAAGGATGCTCCCTCCATAAAGGTATGTAGTTGCAAAATTTGGTAGAGATCGGATGATTAGGTTAATCGTAATTTGATTTAAGCTTTGAACATTCATGTGGCCGCCATTACGTTTCAGTCAAGATGGCGGCGATATAAAACATGACCCTGAGGTGCCCTTTGCCAGTGCTACCTCTGTACGAAATTTCGTTCCATTCGGTTCCACCGTGTTCGAATTAATAGGGGGAATCAATTTTGTCATAAAGATGGCCGCCATCCGCAAACTATTAGGCTAATAACCTATTAGATTGGTCAAAGGATGCTCCCTCCATAAAGGTATGTTGTTGCAAAGTTTGGTAGAGATCGGATGGTTATGTTAGTCGTAATTTAACGTAAGCTTTGAACATTTGTGTGGCCGCCATTACGTTTCTGTCAATATGGCGGCGATATAAAACACGACACCGAGGTGCCTTTTGTTAGTACTACCTCTGTACCAAATTTCGTTCCATTCGGTTGCAGCGTGTTAGAATTAATAGGGGGAATCGATTTTCACACAAAGATGGCCGCCATCCGCAAACTATTACGCTGATGACCTATTAATTTGGTCAAAGGATGCTTCCCCCATAAAGGTATGTTGTTGCAAAATTTGGTAGACATCGGATGATTAAGTTAGTCGTAATTTGATTTAAGCATTGAACATTTGTGTGGCCGCCATTACGTTTCCGCCAAGATGGCGGCGATATAAAACATGACACTGAGGTGCCTTTAGTTAGTACTACTTCTGTACCAAATTTCGTTCCATTCGGTTTCACCGTGTTTGAATTAATAGGGGGAATTGATTTTCACACAAAGATGGCCGCCATCCGCAAACTATTAGGCTAATGACCTATTCATTTGGTCAAAGGATGCTTCCTCTATAAGGGTATGTTGTTGCAAAATTTGGTAGAGATCGGATGATTAGGTTAATCGTAATTTGATTTAAGCTTTGAACATTTGTGTGGCCGCCATTACGTTTCCGTCAAGATGGCGGCGATATAAAACATGACACTGAGGTGTTCTTTGCTAGTGCTACCTTTGTACCAAATTTCGTTCAATTCGCATTCACCGTGTTCGAATTGATAGGGGGGGGCAGACATTCAGAGTACACACACTCACACACACACAGACACACACACACACACACACACAGACTCACACACACACATACACACACACACAGACTCACACACACACATACACACACACAGACAGACACACTTTTTTCGCCCTGTGTTGATCTCATAAGTCTACTTTCATTTTTTGCAAAAATCGAAAGTAGGCTAAAAACTGCTAGTAACGTCTTTGTTTTTCACATTTTGGAAAATGCATTGAATTGATATCTATTCTATTGCACTCTAGTATACATAGTGGTTTTGACATGGCAAATATGAGCTTTCATTGAAGAGAAAACTTAAAACAGAAATTGTCTCACTGTGGTGCTGCTACGTGGTGTCAGAATTACAAACTAAAAATCGGGACATTTAGTCTTAGTAGTATCTGGCTGCTGCACAGACTGCTGTGTTGCCTGCTAGTGTGTCCCTTCCCCGTGCTGTCCGATCGTGACGTCACAGTTCCCTCTTCATTGCTATGTAAAGTAGTCAGGGATGTTTCAGCTACGTTATCTGATGGTTGAGTTACTTCCGCAATGCTATATGTGTTTGTAGAATGGGGCCTGTTATGAAAGGCCTCTGATATGGCTGGATATTCAGGGGAAGGTACTGCAGTTTCCATGTCGGTAGTGTCGCTTAGCTTACTACTCCCATCTGACTCGCCCAGCTCCGTGCTGTAGGTTTGTTGTCTGACATGAAGTACCGGGCGATTCCTTCTGTTCGGACAGTCTATTTGTGAGTGGGAGGTTTCTTTACAATAAAAGCAATACTTAGCTTGTCCTTCATGTTAACGGAACTTTACAATCATTAACCGTCAAATATGATGGAATGGGGTATTTAAGTTCAATTGTTACAATACGTATGCCATTACTTACAGCAGTAAATTCGCATACTTCATTCCAGCACTCGTTCCGTATGTCCTTGAGAACTCCATGCGTAGAAAGCACGCGGGAGAGCCTTTCATTGTTGACTTCGGGATGAGATTAAACAGACACGCGCACGTTTTGTTAAAGAGTCTGAAGCAGTGATAGTTACCTTTGTGGTGCTACCGCTAGCAAGCCGGAAGGATTTCACACCTTCATGTCGAGATAATATGTTTTCATAAAGTAAGCTGTACACTAATTTAATGTACAGTGAATTTTCCCCGTTGTCTAGTTGATTCGCTAGTACTTGATCTCTATTAAGCTTCAGGTCGTTTGCTATCCACCTAGGCCTATGTATTTCAAGTGGTGTCGGTCTGTAGTTCCTTTCTTCAAAAGCGCATTTAAGAGTAATTTTCCGGACATTGACCACTTTCGCAAGTTCAACAAGCAGTTCCGTGACAAACTAAGGAGCCTATTTTACTTAAACTTAAGGATTCATGCCAATGATTAATCTATATGGAACTATCTAAGTTAATGACGAAATTAAGTTGGTAATATCAAAATTTCTAATTAGTTCGAAATATACCTGCACTACAGTTGGAAGCCCTGGTGACTTAATATATTCTTAGTTCCATCTCCTAATACAAAATTTGGTTGAAGATCAATGGATAACATGGACGTTACATGCAGTTAGATATCGGATCTATCAGCGCGCGTAAAATCATGTTGGCAGCAATGTCATGCATGTCTTGGTCAGAAATAATCTGACATATTATGATCTATTGTTGTGCCAATTTTGGACAAAATCCATTTGTATGTATAGAAGTTACATGCATTTTAGAATTGAACTTATCATCAGGCGTAGAATCATGTTAGCGGCATTCGCATAATATTAGTTACTCCAAATTAATCTAGAATGTCAGGTACTATACGTGTGCAAAGTTTAGAGTTGTTGGCTTGCATTCATTCTGATATATTAATATAAGGGTAAAAAAGTAGAGACAGCAATTATCAATAGTTGTCAGCAGCTGGTTGCTCTTAAGAATACGCATAGTGATATCTGGTTATGTACACATAGTAGACTACATACGAAATTTGGTAGAAATCCAATTGATAGTGTAGAAGTTATATTAATTTAAAAATTTGACCTATCAGCATGCTTAGAATCATTTTGCCAACACTTTTATGTAAGGCCTCCTGGAAATTAAACTGAAATATTATTATCTATATAATTATGTGCCAATTTTGGAATAGCTCCAATGCATACCTTCCAAGATATCCAACATGGAGCTCAAATTTCAATAATTTCAATCTTTACTCATACCAAATTTGGTTTTGATTGCTTCAGCCGTTTGGGAGTTGATAAGGGGGCGGGGGGACATGCACAGAGAGACTGACAGGCATTTGCCCAGATCGATCTCATAAGTCTACTTTTTCCTCATTTTTGTAAAATGTGAAAAGTAGGCTAAAAATACAATACCCTATCACGGTAAGCACTTCCGAGTATTTATTAACCTCGCGGCTAAACTCAGAACCTAACACGACGTAGGTCGCAAAGTGACACTTCCACTCTTTCTACTCTATGGAGTTCTCCAACGCAAAATGTATCAAAATGGTGCCATTCTCAATCGATGATGCCGTTTGTCTATATATATATAACAAGTAGTTCCATAAAGAAATATACAGCCTATTTTCATATATCCTGCTCATGTTAATTTCTTCTAACAACAAACAAAATTTCAGTTTAATTGCTGTAACAGATTCGTAGATATTGAGAACCGTCTAAATATTTCAGATTGTCGCCAAGTTGGATTTTTATTTTTGTACTATTACATTAAGATTATTGTGTACGTGTGGTATTCAAACTTCAATCGCATGATTAGAACATAAGAAGTAAAAACGACATTTTAAAATTACGCACAGCAGCCATCTTTTGATTATGCAAACAATTGAAATAAATTAGATGCCAGTGGATCAACATTTGTATAAGCATTTAACGTGCAACGTTTCACAGCACTCGGATAGTTAATTCGCGAGAATCGTCCATTTAAATATTTATACTTCGCGTCGCCGCCATGTTGGATTTGTGCTCACCAGGTTAATGAAAGTCCTATAGGTGAACATATGTTCATAGTCTCTATGAACAGGGGGCGTGGTGGCTCAGCGGTCTAGCTGTGTGCCTCTCACCAAGGCGGTCCGGGTTCGATTCCCGGTCAATGCATGTGAGATTTTCGAAGTGAAATGCCATGTCCTGTGGTTCGGATTCCACGTAAAAAGGAGGTCCCGTGGCTCATAATCACAAGATTCACGGTCACGTAAAACTACAATCTTCCTTCCTTTCTCTATGAACATAAAAAAATTCAGTTTGGTTGCTGTAAAAGATTCATAGATATTGAGAACCGTCTAAATATTTCGGAAGCTCGCCATTTAGGATTGTTATATGTATAGGCCATAGAATTATGTACCATTCAAGGACAATTATTGCCTAGGTTCATTATTCAAACTTTCACTTCGATCGCATGATTACGACACAAGAAATAAAAACTTAATTTTAAAATTTCGCACAGCCGCCATATTGAGGTTATGTATACAATTGATTTAAATTAGATGGCAGTGCATTACAATCAGCAAAATCATTTACTGTACCACATTTCACTGCGCTCAGAGAGTTAAATCACGAGAAAAGTCTATTAAAATATTTCAAATTCGCTTGGTCGCCATGTTCGTTTTTTACTTTACAAGCTTATGAAATATACATAGATAAACTTGTACCGGTACCCTTTATCACCGTACAAAATTGCAGGGTAATATCTGTAACAGTTTCGGAGATATAGAATGTCAGTGAAATATTTCGCACAGCCGCCATTTTGATGTTATGTAAACAATTGAACTAACTTAGACTCCAGTGCATTACTATGTGTATAAACACTTGCTGTACCTAGTTTCATTACGTTTGGATGGTTAAATCGTGAGAAAAGTCTATTTAAAAGTCTCAACTTCGCTTGGTCGCCATGTTCGTTTTCTACTTTACAAGTTTATGAAATATACATAGGTAAACTTGTATCAGTACCCTTTATCACCGTACTAAATTGCAGGGTGATATCTGTAATAGTTTCGGAGATATAGAATATCAGTGAAATATTTCGCACAGCCGCCATTTTAAAGTTATGTAAACAATTGAACTAAATTAGACTCCAGTGCATTACAATGTGTATAAACATTTGCTGTACCAAGTTTCATTACGTGTGGATAATTAAATCGCGAGAAAAGTCTATTTAAAAGTCTCAACTTCGCTTGACCGCCATGTTGGTTTTGTAGTCACCAGGTTTTTGAAAGTCTCATAGGTGAACTTTCAGTAGTACCCTTTATCACCGTACAAAATTTCAGGGCGATATCGGTAATAGTTTCGGAGATATTGAATGCTAGTGATATATTTCGCACAGCCGCCATTTTGCATTGGTGAGACGTAACAAAATTTGAAGGGAACGGTCGAGGTCGCCGGGAATAGTGCTATGAACATACCGAGTTTCATTGAAATCTCTCCAGCCGTTTAGATTTTATTAGGGGGGGGACACACACACACGAATCACACACACACACACACACGCACACACACACGGACAAAAGGTGATCTCATAAGCCTATTTTTTCAAAATTGAAAATAGGCTAAAAATCAATGTAACGTGATAGTTTGTCTGTGGGTATGTCTGTGGGTATGTCTCCTATGCGTTCATATACCATTCATCCGATTGCGATGAAACTTGAGTGAGATGTTGAGTACACTCCAAGGAAGGTTTCTGACTTAGTAAATCCATTTTACAATAGGTAGCGCACGAGTAGATTCAACAAATGAGCTACGACGCGCGAAGCATTTCAACAAAGTCACGTATGCGTTCATATACCATTCGTCCGATAGCGATGAAACTAGGCTGAGATGTGTGCACTCCAGGGAAGGTTTCTGGCTTAGTATATCCCTTTAAAAATAGGAAGAGCAGGAGCAGAATCAACAAATGAGCGACGACGCGCGAAGTTTTTTAACAAAGTCCCATATAAGGTCATATACCATTCATCCGATAGCGATGAAACTTGGGTGAGCTGTTGTGTGCACTCCAGGGAAGGTTTCTGGCTTAGTACATCCATTTTACAATAGGTAGCGCAGCAGTAGATTCAACAAATGAGCGATGACACGCGAAGCGTTTCGACAAAGTCCCGTATAAGGTCATATACTATTCGTCTGACAGTGATAAATGTTTGGTGAATTGTTGTGTACACTCCAGGAAAGGTTTCTGGCTTAGTTAATCCATTTTACAATACGAAGCGCACGTTTAGATTCAACAAATGAGTGACTACGCGCGAAGCGTTTCGACAACGTCCCGTATACGTTCACATACCATTCATCCGATTGCGATGAAACATGGGTGAGATGTTGTGTACACTCCAGGGAAGGTTTCTGGCTGAGTACATCCATATTACAATAAGTAGCGCCAGAGTAGAATCAACAAATGAGCGACGACACGCGAAGCGTTTCAACCATGTCCCGTATGCTTTCATATACCATTCGTCCGATAGCTATGAAACTTGGGTGAGATGTTGTGTACACTTGATGGAAGGTTTCTGGCTTAGTAAATCCACTATACAACAGGCAGCGCACAAGTAGATTCAACAAATGAGGGACGACGCGCGAAGCGTTTCAACAAAGTCCCGTATAAGGTCATATACCATTCTGCCGTTAGCTGTGAAACTTGGGTGAAATATGGTGGACACTCCAAGGAAGGTTTCTGGCTTAGTAAATACATTTCACAGTAGGTAGCACACGAGTAGATTCGACAAATGAACGACGACACGCGGAGCGTTTCAATACACTCCCCTATGTCTTCATATCCCATTAGTCCGATAGCGATGAAACTTGGGTGAGATGTTGTGGACACTTACGTTACGGTTTCTAACTTAGTAAATACATTTTACAGTAGGTAGCGCACGAGTAGATTCAACAAATGAGTGACGGGGCACGAATCGTTTAAACAAAATCCAGTATGCGTTCATATACTATTCATCCGATTGCGATGAAACATTGATCAGTTATTGTGTACACGGCAGGGAAGGGTTTCGACTTAGTAAATCCATTTCACAATAAGTAGCGCAAGAGTAGATGCAACAAATGGGTGCCGACGCGCGAAGCGTTTCAACAAAATCCCCTATTGGTTTCATATAACCTTCTTCGATTGCGATGAAACCTTGATGAGTTATTGTGTACACGCCAGGGAAGGGCTTCGACTTAGTAATACATTTCTCAATAGGTAGCGCACGAGCAGATTCAACAGATGAGTGACAGCGCACGAATCGTTTAAACAAAACCCCGTATACGTGCATATACCATTCATCCGATTGCGATGAAACATTGATGAGTTATTGTGTACACGCCAGGGAAGGGTTTCGACTTAATAAATCCATTTCACAATTGGTAGCGCACGAGTATATGCAACAAAGGGTGACGACGCGCGAAGCGTTTCAACAAAATCCCCTATGCGTTCATATAACCTTCTTCGATTGTGATGAAAACTTGATGAGTTATTGTGTACACGCCAGGGTAGGGTTTCGACTTAGCAAATTCATTTCTCAATATGTAGCGTACGAGTAGAATCAACAAATGAGTGACAGCGCACGAATCGTTCAAACAAAATCCCGTATACGTTCATATACCATTCATCCGATTGCGATGAAACTTTTGAAAGTTGTTGTGCACGCTCCCACGATTGATTCTAAATTAGAAAATCCATTTTACGATAGCATAGGGGCAGTTAACGGAAATTGAAAAACATGTTGTGTATCCAAAAGCACTTCAAAAAACAGAATTTCAACGCCAACACTTTCTTTGATTGGCATTGCAACTCATGCCGGGTACAGCTTTTAATATATAAACGATATGCGAATAACGTTATTAGTCCGAATAACGGTATTGAGGGAATATTTTTCGATAGATGTATTCAAATAACGTTATTTCTAGTGAGCACTACCATTTCGTTCCTGCGATAACCGATATCCGAATAACGTTATTAGTCCAAATAACGGTATTGGGGGAATAATGTTCGAGAGTTGTATTCAAATTACGTTATTTATAGTGAGCACTACCATTTCGTTCCCGCGATAACCGATATCCGAATAACGTTATTAGTCCGAATAACGGTATTGGGGGATTTTTTTTGGAGAGATCTATTCAAATAACGTTATTTCTAGTGAGCACTACCATTTCGTTCCTGAGATAACCAATATCTGAATAACGTTATTAGTACTAATAACGGTTTTGGGGGAATATTTTTCGAGATATGTGTTCCGACAACGTTATTTCAGGCGGGCACTACCATTTTGTTCCTTGGTTAACTGATATTCGAATAACGTTATCAGTCCAAATAACGATATTAGGAGATTTTTTTCGAGATATGTATTCCGATAACGTTATTTCAGGTGGGCACTAGTATTTCGTTTCTACGATAACCGATATCCGAAGAATGTTATTAGTCCGAATAACGGTATTAGGGGATATGTTTCGAGAGACTTATTCAAATAACGTTATTTCTGTCGGACAATACTATTTCGTTTCTACGATAACCAATATCAGAATAACGTTATATGGCCCAATAACGTTACCATGCGATACAAATGACTTCCGGATATGAAACGTAACGACCACAATGTGACCAAGACCCATTTTGTTACATAATCTACCCAAACAACCATTTTCGTTATGTTAAGTTATGAAGCCTTGGTTTTTGCTGGTTCATCGACGTCCACTTGACGCACCCGCGCGTGCATTCTGGATGCCTGTTTTGCCGTCTCGAATTCGAGTGCGTGGCTCAGCGCATCTGCCAGGGTCTTATTGCGCGCGAGTCGCAGCGCCTGTTGAGTGTCCGAGTCCCGTAGCCCGTCGGTGAAGGTCTGCGTCGCTATCTGCTCCAGAAAGTCGGCCGGCGCTGTTGGGTAGGCAAGCCTTACGAGGCGTGCGATGTCCATCTCGAACTCCTGCAGGGTTTCCGCGTTCTTCTGTACCCGGGTCCGGAGCTGCATCTGGTAGGCCTGCTGAAGATGGCTATCTCCATATCGGGACTCCATATGGGCGATCAGTGAAGCGTAGTCCTGGGATCCAGTCGGGATGGCCTGAAGGACGTTAAGGGCGTCACCTCTCAGCGCTACAATGAGAGCTGTAGCCTTTTCTGTGTTGTTCCAGTTATTTATGGAACAGGCCGCCTCGAACTGACGTAAGTAGGTGCTCCACGGCACCTTTCCGTCGAAGGTTGGGGGCGTCACTCTGCTATGTCCCGTTCCTGATATTCCCGGTGTAACGGTGGGCGGGCGTTGGCGCAGCTCAGCAACTTCCTCTTGTAGGGCTTTGACTCTCTCATCCACCCCGGTCGGCGGGCGTCGGCGCAGCTCGGCGACTTCCTCTTGTAGGGCTTTGAATCTATCTTCCATCCCTGTCGGTGGGAGTCGGCGCAGCTCAGCAAATTCCTTTTGTAGAGCGTTGAATCTCTCTTCCACCCCCATCAGCGGTCGTTGGCACAGCTCGGCAACTTCCACTTGCAAGGCGTTGAATTTCTCCTCCACCCCCATCAGCGGGCGTTGGCGCAGCTCGGCAACTTCCACTTGCAAGGTGTTCTCCTCCACTGCCGCGACTTCCTCACGTAGGCCCTGTTCTAATTTCCTTTGGCTCTCCTCTAATTTCGTCAGCAGACACTCTTCCAGATTTTTCTGGCCATCCAGAAATTTGGCGGTTAGGTCCTCTGCTAACTTATTCTGGCTGTCTTCCATCTGCTTCAGGTCCTCCGCTAACTTATTTTGGCCTTCTTCTAATTTGGAAGTTAGGTCCTCTGCTAACTTATTTTGGCTGTCCTTCAGGTCCTCTGCTAACTTCTTTTGGCCATCCTCCATCTTCTTCTGGCCGTCTTCCATTCTGGCAGTTAGGTCCTTGGTTAAATTCTTCTGGCCGTCTTCCATTTTGGCAGTTAGGTCCTTGGTTAAATTCTTCTGGCCGTCTTCTATGCCATTTAACTTTTCTAGCAATGCTGCCAATTGCGCCTCCATTTTAGTTGTTTGCCTTGTAAAGGGCATGCACTAACAGGAAAATTAGAGAAAATGACCTGCTCGGGTTTTGAAACCAGGACCGTCAGGTGTTGTGCTTGAGTTCGTAATCCGGCTTCTGACACCAGTTATTACGTGCCACCCCTAGTGGCACTTTTGTTAACTGGATTACGGTGGGTAGGAAGCACAACACCAATTACTGCTTAAAGAAATAATTAACTTTATTGTGGCCAGAAATATACACTACTCAACAGCAAATAGCAATTATTTGCTTACTCCAGTTTCCTCAAGTCGAGAATACTTCCCCTTTCACTTGTCAACAGACCACAGTTAATCCCTCGTATTGAGGTGGCCCCGTACGCTAGCTCGAAATAGCTGCACTAGCTCTGTCACTCACTGTTTCACAAGCACCTCAATCACTTCCTCGGTGTCAAGAGAATCAGCTTCACTCGCTCAAAACACAGTTCCTCTGGAGGAGTCTCACTTCCCCGCTCCACTAGAGGTTTCGCAAGTCACCACACTTCTGTCGCTCACGATAATCGCTCACACTAGCTCGTAAAACACAACAACAACAACTGCTTCACGGGTCACTCTTATATAGCAGGCCGGTGACTCAATAAATGGTTCTAGATCCATCCAGGGTCCACGGCTTCTCGAGGTTTCCATCGCTGGTCCAGTCACGAATCTTCTGGACTATCCCTTTGTCTAGCAGCCCTGTTGCATAAGGCACACGCAATACAGGAGGCATGCCACAGCCCAGCCCCTGGGGCAGCTGTGACTCAAGCGGCGAGCGATGACACAAACTCACAGCCGTAACAATATTATCGTGTCCCTTTTGTGTAGTATTCTCCACAATTATTTTCTGATATCCTCATGACGACTTCTTTGCATATTTCAATCAACTAATTCGGTGTGATGTTTTACCCGAGATTTTAGACAATTCCATGAGAGGTCTTAATTGAATTGTTTCTCTGTGGCGTTGGTTCGATTATTTCAGGCAACTATTCTCATTCCGATTGTGTACACAAATACTCTGCATGTGTCAAAATGCTTCTTATTGAACCACAGAAACAGTGAGACTATTGTAGCTACCCCTTGGGTGAAGACGAAGAAACCTATAATTCGAGGCCAGCACTGTATAGATAAATTAATTCAGGTAAGTCTAAATTATTGATGCATATTTCTTCGGAACCTAGTCTCGTCTTGTGATACCTTTTATGCTCTTAGGTGAGTAAATATAATAATTTACACGAACCGTGACAAGCCCGATGACATGATCTTAGCTATTGGTAGGGCAGCCATCGCCACCATGTTTTTTCTACATTAAGGTCTGAGGATTGTAGTTGGTCTTGTTCAGGTATAGATCTTTGCTCCTACCAAATTTTGTTTCGATTGCTGCAGCCGTTTAGGAGTTGATAGGGGGGACACACACACACAGCCAGACAGACAGACAGAAGGACAGACAGACAGACAGACAGGCAGACAGACACACATTTGCCCGATCTCATAAGTCTACTTTTTCCTCATTTTTGCAAAATGTGAAAAGTAGGCTAATAAATAAATAAATAAATAAATGAAGAACAAAAAGAAGCTCACCGAATAGAATGCGCGAACACTGGGCCAATGTGAAAGAACGAGGGAAAATGCAGTTGTAATAACGTGGTCCATAGAAGACCGATACGATTATTAAAAACAAGTAGTTCCGTGAAGAACTATACAGCCTATTTTCATATATCCTACTTATGTTAATTGCCACTATCAACATACACAATTTCAGTTTGATTGCTGTAATAGATTCGTAGATATTGAGTAGCGACTAAATATTTCGGATGGTCGCCATGTTGGATTTTATATATGTAGGTCCTAGAGTTATGTACTGTTACATGCAGATTATTATGAACGTGTAGTATTCAAACTTCAATCGCATAGTTAGGACACAAGAAAAAACAAGGAGATTTTAAATTTTTTCACAGCTGCCATCTTGAGGTTATGGAAACAATTGAAATAAATTAGATGCCAGTGGATTAACATTCGTATAAGGATTTACTGTACCAAGTTTCACTGCACGCGGATGGTTAAATTGCGAGAAACGTCCATGTGAATATTTATAATTCGCGTCACCGCCATGTTGGATTTGTGATCACCAGGTTATTTAAAGTCCTATAGGTGAACTTAAGTTCATAGCCCCTATGAACATTAAAAAATGCAGTTTGATTGCTAAAATAGATTCGTAGATATTCAGTATCGTCTAAATATTTCGGATGGTCGCCATGTTGGATTGTTAAATGTATAGGCCATAGAGTCATGTACCATTAAAGGAAAATTATTGCGTAGGTTCATTATTCAAACTTTCACTTCGATCGCAAGACTACATCACAATAAATAAAATCTTAATTTTAAAATTCGCACTGCCACCATCTTGAGGTTATGTAAACAATTGAACTAAATTAGATACCAGTGGATTACAATGTGTATAAATATTTCCTGTGCCAGGTTTCAGTGCGCTTGGAACATTAAATCGCGAGAAAGGTCTATTTATAATTTTCAAATTCGCTTGGCCGCCATGTTCGTTTTGTAGTTAACCGGTTTTTGAAAGTCTTATAGGTGGACTTCCAGTAGTGCCCTTTATCTCCGTACAAAATTTCAGGGTGATATCTTTAATAGTTTCAGAGATATAGAATGCTGGTGAAATATTTCGCACAGCCGCCATCTTGAGGTTATGTAAACAATTGAACGACGTTAGATGTCGGTGCATTACAATGTATATAAACATATACTGTACCAAGTTTCATTGCGTTTGGTTGGTCAAATCGCGAGTAACGTCTATTTAAAAATCGCAAATTCGCTTGGCCGCCATGTTGGTTTTGTAGTTACCAGGTTTTTAAAAGTCACATAAGTGAACTTATAGTAGTTCCCTCTATCACCATAGAAAATGTCAGAGTAATATCGGTAATAGTTTCGGAGATATTGAATGCTGGTGAAATATTTCGCACAGCCGCCATGTTGGATTGGTGAGTCGTAACAAAATTTGAAGGGCACGGTCGCGGTCGCCGGGAATAGTGCAATGAACTTTCCGAGTTTCATTGAAATCGCTCCAGCCGTTTAGATTTTATTATGGGGGGACACACACACGAATCACACACACACGGACAAAAGGTGATCTCATAAGCCTATTTTTTTCAAAATTGAAAATAGGCTAATAAGTAAATAAATATATAAATAAAATATTCATAAATTATAAAATTGGTAAATAAATATATAAATAAAGAAAAAATTGAGTAAAGAATAAATTAATAAATACGTAATTACGTAATTAAACAAATTAATTAATTAATTAATTACTACGTAAATAAATTTAAAAATAAAGTGATTAATAATGTAATAAATTAAAAATACATAAGTGAATAAATAAATGAATGAATAAATAAATAAAACACTTGTTGTTCTTTATTAGTTTTAGGGGCTTGGAACATCTTGTTCATCATCCCCGTGAACTTGGCTGTGAGCTGAATTTGTCTGTTGACCTGTGTTCCATTGGTGACTGTAGAAGTGTTCTTAATTGTAAATTAGGGTCGGGGTTCGAGCAGGTCCCCCGGCATTTGAAATAAGGTACTATCACGGTGTTTGACAGGAGAAAGTGTGGAACACCTGAAGAAAACCACACTCAGGATAGTCGTGTCAGCGCAGGGATTCGCCTCCAAACTTGGCGCAGCATGTTAGTTAGGATGCATCCCAGGTACCTCAAATCTGGAACTCGTTCAAAAGTATGTCCGTCAATAATAATGGAAGGAAGGAGAGTTTGACGGCGCGATACAACGAGATATCTTGTTTTATCCTAATTTACCACCAGCTCAATATCCTTCGCATTGTGAGGAAATCGGGAAGTATCTGTGCATACTTGCTCCAAGGTATCGCCAAGAATCACAACATCGTCAGCAAACGCCAGGATTGTGTCTGCTACCACTATCTCTATTTCTCTGATTCGACCAATGTCACGACTAACTTTTTCCAAGGCCAAAATGAATAGTATTAATGCTAATGAATATCCTTGTCTCAAACCACTCCGAATGCCGATAGGAAACGACGGCATGTATAATTAAATAAATGATTTCATGCAAGCTTCTGGATTGAGTAGGGGAGGAAAATTTCAGTATTCCTAGTCTTCTAGTTTGAATCTATCATACATTTTGTAAGCATTTTCAATTTCAGTTGCATTTTGTAAATATTTTGAATTTCAATTGCATTTTGTGAGTATTTTAAATCTGAACTGGGCTTTTTCAATCTAAATTGCTTGTGTATTTTCAATTTCAAATGCATTTCTGTAAGTATTTTAAACCTCAATTGCATTTTGTACATATTTTCAATCTCATTTGCATTTTGTAATTATTTTGCATTTCACTTGCATTTTGTAAGTATTTCGACTCTACATTGCATTTTGTACGTATATTGAACCTAACCTACATTTTGTGCGTGTTTTTCAATCTATTCCTTTTGTTAGAATTGTCCTTCTAAATTCCCTTTTGTGAGTATTTCCACTCTCCATTTTGTAAGTCCTTTCAATCTGACTTCCACTTTATAAGTATTTTCAGTCTCAGTTAATTTTCGTTATGGTTTTCATTTCATTGTCATGTTCGCTATCTCCCAGACCATTAGGGACAGATAACCTAGATGTTAGGCCCCTTCAAACAACAACTATCATCATCATCATCATCTGCTCAAACTGTTGAACCAAATCGCAGAGCAAAATGTCCAAAACGTTTCGTTGCAGTTTATCACTTGATCTTGACTCAGATTGCTTCTAAACCACTTAATGGAAGTTGCTTGAAAGAGCTGGATCCGTTACCGTTATTAAATTCACTGAGTGAGAGACAGTCCAGAACCTCTTACAAGGCCGCCAGATGAAGCCTTAATGGGGTCAAAGTGCTAACTGTTATGGCGTGCGCACATTGTTACGGAGGATTAACGCTCGGTCAAGGGAGATTTTAGGGTTGCAACTAGCGTTACTAACGTATCAGGCATTACACTACTCACCGACAGAGTTTTCTTACTTCTTTACCACAGAAATCTCATTTGCTTTTCGATTCTTTGTCTCATCTACAGTACTTGTGATCGTTTTCATTAGCTTCTCAACCGTCTTCTGTATCAAAAGGCAACTTCAGTGGCCAGGAAACGACTGCGGTGGCATCTAGTAACTAAGTTCAGAACTAGTTGGTCGTTGACGGTGGCGTTTGTAGAAAAAGTTGGAACTACTTGAAAATCGAATGCATGCAGTCCTTACTTGAATTGAAAACAGATAACACACACTAATACAGCCATCACAATTAACACCGGTTATCAGACAGATTCTACACACACCCAAAGTACACGGAGCTATCTGATCGCGTTGTTGCAGCCCCTAAACTGAGGAACCAACCAACCAACCAACCAACCGAAGTCTCTCTACAATGCCTCGGAGCTGTTCCTATAATGTGTCAAAGATACCTGAGATTGCACAACTTCTTGTTCAAATCTTGCAAGAGGAATTCTCGTTATAATCATTGTAATCACAGAAAAAGGCATTTGCCTTCCCCCAGGAATAATTCAAATAAAACTTTTGTTTGTACGAAGCGCCGTTACCCATGATTAAACCACAGCTGCATTAAACGAAATTTAATCGCTATTTTATTACAATCTATAATTCGTATCCGCCTGCCGCAATGGTGTGAGGGAAGTCGCCAACCACTTTATGTAACGAACCAAAGCAGCAGAATAAAACTGATTGTGTTTCATACGACTGCGTTAGATTTGCATACTGTGACACCTGTCATTTAACCAAGGATGCGCAGCAGTCCCTGGGGATATCGTATTATTCAGGAATGGGTTTTCGTTGCTAGTATGGTTATTGTGTCTCATAACGTAGCGCACTTTTTCATGAGGCAATTGGAACGACAGGGAGCCTCAGAATGGACGTACATAAATAGCGACTGAAATTCATATTTACGACTATTTCAGGGGATAAATAGATAGATATATTTATTTACCATCAACAGGACAAGCACCCAAATACAGATGATATAATAAAACATAATAAACATTAAATTAACTTAAAAGCAACTATTTAACTAACCTAGAAATAAACATTGATTCAAGCTTATAAACTAAGTTCTCTAAACACTTAAATTAAAATAACAATTTTTACACACAATATATACAACAAACACCTACGATCTTGAGTTCAACAATGATCTACGAATTTCAGTAGGCTTCGAGTAAAATATATCTATTGCGATATCAAGATGGTTTAGAGAGCGCAACGCCAATAATAACCAGGAATTGGCATGGGCTACAGTTCTACACTTCTGGATCCGGAAAGTGAGACTTTGCCTTGTATTGCGGCCTGGAACATGAAGCGGAATCAAACACAAAAGGGGCGCATAGTCGATTCTATTGGTCAAACACTTATATAGAAACATGGCGTTGGCACACCTGCGGCGAGACCTCAAAGACCGCATACCCATGGTTCCACAGAAGGTCTCATAGTCCAATGTACAGAGTCGAATGCCCATATACCAACAGCTGATCCACTTCATGAATCTCACCTGCACTCTCTCTAACCGCTGAATAGCATATTGCTGAGAAGACAGCCATACCTCACAACAGTATTCAACAGTCGACCTTATATATGCAAAAAAAAAAAAATTTTTTTTTTGAGAGAACCTATATTGGCGAATTCACTACAATTTCTCTTCAGAAAACCTAGTAATCTGAACCCCTTACTTGTCACCTTATCTATATGTTTTAGAAATGACAGCCCGTCATCGTTGGTAATTGTTTGCAGAAGAGGTTTTCTATGTGTTATGCCGTGCAGTGGCGGCTGACGGATAATTGTTATGGGTGTTGCATGATTTTTACTACGGTTCGTACTTTAAATCGATTCATTTCAGTTATCGATTAATCAATTAATCGAATCAGATATACTCGTATTGAATATAAAATTTTCCAAAAGAAAAATATTTATTGTCCGTTGAGCCATTATATATTTAAACACAAAATGTGAAAAATGTTCCGGCATAACTCAACAAATTGCAGCGTTTCGCCCCGGTGTACCATTGGGCTCTTCAGTTGGTAAAAGAACACCTCACCAAGACGCTGACTACCACACACTGAGAAGGCCATTGCAAGACGTATTTGATACACCCAAATGAAGAGCCCAATGGTACACCGGGCCGAAACGCAGCAATTTGTTGAGTTATGCCGGAACATTTAACACATTTTGCGTTTAAATATATAATGGCTCAACGGACAATACATTGGAAAATTATACATGGTGTTTCAAGAGGAATAGTAAATATTTTAGGAGGTGGTAGTATGGAAGAATTGCAATAAAAAAATCCATATAACATGTGTCCCATTTGTATTGCGTACAGAGATACAGCGGGTAGTATTTAAACCAAACAAATGTAAAGCCAAGTTTCTAAAATTCCACCACCAATGCATTTTGCACTTCTCACCCCGTGTAGCTCTTCGGAGGGCGTCTTGGCGTTCTTTGATGAGGGCTGCACTATGCATAATCCGAACGACCAACTCTGCTCTTGTGTTAACTTTTTCCTTTTAGACTTCACTTTTCAACCATCCCCACAGGCAAAAATCCAAAAGGGTAAGGTCCGGGGACCTTGGTGGCCAAAAAACGTGCCCATATCTCCATATCTATCTTCCGGGAAATGTTAGGTTTAGATGTTGTATCACCAGACGACTAGAATGTGCAGGAGCCCCGTCATGCCGGAAGAACATACGCATTCTTGTAGCCAAAGGAATCTCTTCCAATAATGCTGGAAGTTCATTTCCAAGAAAGTGTAGATAATGGGGTCCTGTTAGACGCTGCGGTTACACAACAGGCCCAATCAACTGAGTGTCAATCAACCTACACCACGTTCCTGAAAATGTTTGTCCACATGGCATGTGGGTTTTCTTCTGACCACCGATGTTCATTACGAGTGTTATCGAAGCCGTCACGAGTGAACATGGCTTCATCAGTGAAGATTACAAATGGGATTACTTAGCGATTTGCACGTATCCAACGACAAAATTCCAATCTTCTATCTGCATCTCCTGCTCAGACGGGCTGGTAATGACACGGATGCAACCCGTGCATACGTAATGTTCACCATACTCTTGTACATGGAAAACCGATACGTGCAGAAAGTCTACGTGTACCAACACATGAAACGACAACTGCTCTGGTTACATACCAACGTCTGTATCTCGGTACGCAATAAAAATGGTACACATGTTATATGGATTTTTTTATGCAATTCATCTATTCTACCACCTCCTAAAATATTTACTGTTCCTCCTGAAACACTCTGTATATTCAATGCCAAGGTAAGGTTTTCATTGCTTTGGAGTGGAGCTTTGCCTCCCGTAGTGCACTGGCGTTGCTCATGGCGTGACCACACATATATCAAATACGTCTTGCAATGGCCTTCTGAGTGTGTGCTAGCCAGCGTCTTGGTGAGGTGTACTTTTACCAACTGAAGAGCCCAATGGTACACCGGGGCGAAACGCTGGCAATTTGTTGAGTTATGCCGGAATATTTTTCACATTTTGTGTTTCAATACTCGTATTGATTAATTGCTACAAACGATGATTAATCTATTGAGCGGTTGGTCGAATAATTGATTAATTGTTTATTGTCGGATAATCATTTTACTTCGCTCCTTTCACTACGCTCTCACAGAAGCAAAACAGATATTTAATTAATTAATAGTACATTATGCAACTCGCCTTAAATGGAAATAATTAAGACACGAGTATGTTTATAAAACGAGCAAAGCGAATTTTATAATTTCCATAAGATTGTCTTAATTACCATTATAGGCGAGTTACATACGACTGTTTATGTTCGACGATAATTATAACTTTATTATATGTTTTAACATACATATTCATACATATCTGTGGGATTCATTCACTTCAGTTAGTGAACAGAGCGCATGCGTGGGTCAAAGACCTTCGGAAGCAGGGACAATTTACGTTGCTTGGCAATGCTATTGTTTACAGCCTGCATGATGTCTAGTGCTGATCAAGACTAGCATTCACTAATATTGTCACCGAAGTCGTTTGAAAGCAATGCGCTGTGTAGAAATTGGCGTTGGGGATATTAAGATACAGTGTTATTTCTTGTCTCATATTCGCCAGTTCATTTACGCGAACATATGGACGGTGCACTTTCCATGTCGGTAATTTATGTAGACGGATGCTGTGTTGTTAACTTCTGGACGTAGATTCATAAATTTCTTGCATATGTCATAGTGTTTTCTTATTACGTTAAAGGTTCGTGCTGATTTTGTCTTTGTGTTTGCCATTATAACTACAATGGTTCATCGGATATATTTTACATTGTCAACTTTCATATCATGTAATTATTGTCCGACATGTTGGATTCTGTGTTCAAGTGCGAAGCTATCAAGTACCTAATTGGTCACACATCATATATCTTGAGCTCTGGTTGGTTGGAGAAACTGTATCATAATGAAAACTAGTACTTTAATGACCATCCTTATGATACAGTTTTCTGACACAGGCTATACTATTTACATTTCGACATCGTCGAACATAATAATACATTATACAACGAGCCTATAATGGTAAAAATTAAGCCACGAGTATGTTTATAAAACTGTCGAAGCGAGTTTTATAATTTCCATACGACTGTCTTAATTACCATTATAGGCGAGTTCCATACGACCGAAGCCGCTAGAGAGAATTCCCTGCCAGTATCTTCAACTGGTCAACCCATCTTGATGACACTCGTCTTTGGGGTCGTCTTCCTTGCACTTTCCTTCGCATCAGCAGCTTCTTAATGATTCCAGTGCATCTTGAGATGTGGCAGAAATATCTCAAGAAGCTTGGTTATCCTCTTCATGAGCCTTAATGTACCTCAAGGATCGTAGCGTCAGCTTAGGTTTGGTATTTGTTGCGATTCTTTTTTTTTTTTTTTTTTTTAACGCTTTGTTTGGCAGTCGCCGAACGAGCCATTGCAAGACGTCTTCATACTTTATCTGAAGACCCTCCTTTGTTTGAGATTGGTTGGTTGGTTTCTTAGTTTAAGGGCTGCGACAACGCGGTCATGTACCCCGTGTACTTTGGGTGTGTGTAGAATTTCTCTATTAACTGTTGTTAAATATGATGGTTGTATTAGTGTGTGTTATCTGTGATTCAGGTAGAAGGACTGCAGACGATTATTTTTTTTCCAAGTAGTTCCTACTTTTGCTACCAAATGCTACCGTCCACGACACCTTGCGTCGGACGTGGCTACTAAATGCCATCGCAGTTAGCACCTGGTAGCGAACGTTGGGATTAATATAGCGTTATCAAACTAACCTACAAATTTCAGCTTTCACAAGTGTACGCCACCGAAGCCGCCTTTGTTCGAGATTATTTTCAAGTAAAATCTTTCCAGTGTCGTAACTAGGGTTTGCTTATGGAGGGCGATAAGCTGAGTCGAAATCACATTCGGAGGGGTGGCAGATGAGGATTAGGACATAATGAGACATAATAAATTAAAGCTAGTGTAGCCTATGGTCCCAAGGTTTCTAAACCTCCTATGGTATCTACATTTTTTCGTGTTCGATTTCGTTGGAATTATTATTATTATTATTATTATTATTATTATTATTATTATTATTATTCTTGTTTCGAAAGGCCATCTATGGACCACGACGTTCAACTGTTATATTTGGAGTGGGCTTTGATGTTTGCCCAGTAGTTACGCATCCTCTGGCTGTGTTGTTCCCTCCTCTCCTGGGTCCAGAGGGCACCTGTTTTCTTTCTTGGCGGTTTGTCCTGAAACCTCAATTGCTGAAGCATCTTCCTGAGAGATGTCCGGTCTTTTAAGACTCTTTCCGTCCCTCCACGTTCTTGCAGATCTTTGCTCACTTCCCACAACCATGGTGAATTGGTCTTCCCCTTTTGCCAGTAACCGAGGAGCTGATTGGTCAACCTGGTAGGATGCATCCTGTAGACGTGTCCATAAAATGCTAGACGTCATTTCCTAACAACATCCGTGACTCTTTCACAGTACGTGTAGTGTTCTTGATTAGGCCGCCTTCTGTATTCATTACCTTCCTTAACAGATCCCAATATCTTCCTCATTATCTTTCTCTCCTGTACTTCGAGTTTGTCCGTGAGTCCCTTCCGGTTGAATACTAGACATTCTGAAGCATATAAGGCTTCAGGACGTATAACTGTCTGGTAGTGTCTCATTTTAGTCTTTCGGGAGAGACACTTCTTATTATATGTGTGCTTGGTTAGTTGATAAGCCATTTCTAACTTGTTAACTCGAGTTGATAATGCCCTTCCTTCCGAGAGATTCGGTTCAAGCCATTCTCCTAGGTACTTATATCTGTCAGTTTTCTTGATCTCTCCCTGGTCCAAATGCAGTGTACAAGGAGATTCACTGATGTTTGTGATCTACTGTGTTTTTTCAAGTGACACATATAGTCCTACCTTAGATGCTTGTTGCGTGAGAACATTAAGTTGTTTCACAGACGTTTTTATTGAATGAGATAGAAGTGCCAGGTCGTCGGCAAATGCCAGGCAATCAACACTGAGCCCATTGCACTTGTGTCCCAAAGTGATACCATTTGGTACCCCCTGACTTGTTAGCTCCTTTCGCCACTTCCTTATCACCTTTTCCAGGGCACAGTTAAAGAGGAGAGGTGATAGACCGTCTCCCTGTCTTACTCCTGACTTAATTTCAAAACTTTCAGAGAGGGCTCCTCTGAACTTCACTCGTGACATGGTGTTCTTTAAAGTCTGTTGGATAAGGTTATGTGTCTTCTCGTCTAGTCCTAGTTCTTGCAGGATCTTCATGAGAGTAGGTCTGTCAACCGAATCATACGCCTTCTTAAAATCAACAAAAATGATGACATATTTCTTACTAGCCATTTTTGCTTGCCGTAGCACTGATTTCAAGTTCAGTATCTGTTCCGTACAAGAGCGTCCTTTTCTAAATCCTGCCTGGTATTCTCCTAGTCGAGGGTCTAGCTGGGGTTCAGCTCTGTTTAATAAGGCCTTAGAAAAGATCTTGTATGTCACAGGTACTAACGAGATTCCTCGATAGTTGTTGATGTCGGTCAAGTCTCCTCTTTTATGTAGGGGATGAATCAAAGCAGAGGTCCAGTCACTAGGCAATGTTTCAGTCTCCCAAATGTCATGGAAGATTTCTGTCAACTTGCCTATAGTCATATTCCCAGCTTGTTTCCATAGTTCCCCTACAATTGAGTCTTCACCTGATGCTTTGTTGTTTTTCAAGGACTTGATGATGTCTATCACTTCTTCTTTGGTTGGTGGTTGAGAGTTTGGTTGCCTGATGGTGTCTTGATAAGTGAATAATGTGTCAGGTGATTCACAGTTAAGGAGATTCTCGAAGTACTTGGCCAGAAGGTGGCAATTGTCCATATCATTATAGGCTATCTGTCCATCCGGTCCTCTGAAGTGGAGGCTGGGAGGATTATAACGGCTGAGGTTCCGTTTAAAGCCTCTGTAGACATTTCTGGTGTTGTTCTTCTTGAAATCGTCATCCAACTGAGTCAGTTGGTCCTTTGTGAACTGCCGTTTTACTTGTCGGATTATCATGGCAGTTAACTTTCGTTGTTCTATGAACTTATCCCTGTTGTTTTGTGTCTTCTGTGAGTTCCACTTAAGCCAGGCTGCTTGTCTCTGTGTCACCGCTTCATCACAGGTAGTCGTCCACCAGGCATGCTTCTTCTGCTTCAGTAATGGCGCAATCTCCGTGGCAACTTTCACTAGGTTCTCCCTCACTTCATCCCAGGTTTTACATTCCAGGGTTTCCATTTTCTCCGTGAACTGATTGCAATTTGAAAGTTTTTCTAAATCAAACTTAGTAAGTTTGTGTGGCTTTGTTTTTTTAGTATTCCGAGGTAGAAATCTTAGCTTGACCTTGGAGAGATAGTGGTCGGAGTCCAAATTTGCTCCTCTTAACACTCGAACATTCTGGATCTCTCTATGGGACTTCTTTGAGATGGCAACATGGTCTATTTGGAATTCTCCCAAGAGACCGTTAGGTCATGTCCAGGTCTTTTGCTTCCTTGGCAATCTCTTGAAAGCCGTTGACTTCATTACCAAGTTGAAGGCCTTACAAAGTCCTACTAGGCGCTCTCCATTCCTATTTGTCCTTGTGTGGGCCGGGAAATCTCCCACAATGTCTCTGTACTTGCGTTCTTTCCCTAGCTGGGCGTTGAAGTCACCGAGTAAGATGATTGTATGACGCTCTGGGACCTTGCATATGATGTCCTCTAGTTCTTCCCAAAACTTGTCAGTATTTTCAGGGTTACGCTTATTGTCCTCATTGATGGGTGCATGGATATTTACTACAGTGTAGACCTTGTTTGTGCACCGGAAGGTTATTAAAGACACTCGACTATTGAGTGAGCTGAAGTCAATAACTGAATCCAGTATCTTATGGCTTACAATAAAACCAGTCCCCAGGTGTGGTACGTTCTTCATTCTCCTACGTCCTACCTTTCCTTTGAAAATACGGTAGCCCTGGGAGTCAAAGGCATGTTCATCAATATATCTGGTTTCCTGTATTGATGTGAGCAGTATCTTGTGATTAGTCAAAGTGTTTGTTAAATGCTTCAGTTTGCCTATCTTAAGTAGCGAGTTGATGTTCAGTGTGGCGAAGTAGTTCTGTTGTTTATGTCTGATCTTGTCGTTAGTGGTTCCAGGACGCTCCGACCCGTCCTTAAAGCATGTTGGTGTGGGCTCCCCAGACTCCAAAGGCCCACTAACACCGCCGACAGCGGAGGTGGATTTGATACCACCTGGGGTAGTTAATTCCGTGCGTTTACTTTCCATGCTTTAGTTGAAGATTGGTCACGGGGATCAGAGGTTTAACCTCCTGATCAAGTTACTACCGAGGTTGTGAGCTTCAGTAGGTTTGAATTAAGGTTGTCTCCCGTAGATTGGTTGCCTTCCAAGGCTGAGGAGACCAATCTTCCCCATATTGGTTCTTCCGCCTTCCTTACCGTTGAGATGATGCCAACCATCTTCATCCGCCTCAGAAGCCGTTGTCCAGTTTTCACCTGTACCCTAGGCAGGGGCCCTTACAGGGTGCTATCAGACGGGCAAGCTGAACCCCGGTTTTTTAACGAGGTTGTTACTCCTCCCGCTCCTCCTTCCTCGACTCTTGCAAGAAGAGACCCCGGACTTGCGACCGGTATAGCGGAGTTATTATTATTATTATTATTATTATTATTATTATACCGACAGTAGTGGCTACGCGGGCTAAAGGGCTGCGTTAGGTCAAGGGGCCAAGCTCTCTGCTGACTCGGTAGACGCGTGGGTTCAAGCCCCACCGTCGGCTGTCCTTGAAATGGTTTTCCGTGGTTTCCCATTTTCAACACCAGGCAAATGCTGGGACTGTACCTTCTGACAGGCCACGGCCGCTTCCTTCCACATCCTTGCCCAGTTCCATTCATCTTCATCCATTCCATCTCTCATCCCGGCGCGCAGGTCGCCCACGGGCGTCGCCTGGAAAGACCTGCACTCGGCCTCTCAGGAGGCTACACGACAAAAAAAAAATATTATTATTATTATTATGCACACAAATGGCATACGATGAGGTTTCGCTGGAGACGACTGCACGTCTATCGCAGGCGTGTGGCTGGGCGGAGCGCATTAGTTCTGATTTCCGCCACCGGAAACAATTCGCTGGTAGGGTAGTACAAAACATGAAAAGCACACAAGTATGAGTTCATTAGACGACTTCAGACAGTTAAAGAGTTCATTCCAAATACCAGACAAGCCCAAAAACTGACTATTTGAGATAAACAAATTTTCTTTTCATGTACGTATAGATAACACTGCTGTCTCCCAAGAGCAGACAGGTCGGGTTATACAGTGTGGTCCAACCGCCCCTTATTATTTAGTTTTATGAAACCCAACTAACATAGCATTTCTCCCGATGGTCGATATTGCTCTGCGCTCTGACTGTGTGACAGCAATGAAATTGGGTCATGGGTCTAGCAAAGGAAAACCGACCTTAAACTTTTCGCCGCCAAATACTACGGCCCATTCTACTAACATATGACTTTCTGCTCCTTGAAATAACACACATACACGTAATACGATCGAAATAATAGCTTACGCCACGTGATCTGTAATAGTAGAAAGTTAAATCAACACCATAAACCGTGATTGAAGACTTTGAGATGGACTTAAACGTTTGAGGTGGGACGGCTACAGTAACTAAAGCACGTTTAGCGTGCGGTATTTACCATGTCTTGGTGGCTGCGAGGTGTAAAGCCTGACCGTACGTGGTGGGCGCGAGCGGGTAGAATGCTGCTTCGAATCCAGTAGTAGGCATACTTTTTTTGAACGAAAGCCCACATTCCATTTTAGTCGGGATGTAACTACATTGCCACATTTATTGCCTTACGACGAATTTTTGTGAAGAGTTCGTTGAATTTTGATGATTTATAAAGAGAACACGATCGAATTGGTACGTTATGCCACGTGACCTGTTATGGCAGAAAATTTAAAAAACTGGCATGAATATTAACATAACATCTCGAAGTGTTGCTCCGGAAGTCCGGGTTCTATTCCCAGCTCTGCCAAGAAATGTAATACTTGTCTGAGGGCTGAAATTGGGCACACGTAGCCTCGTGGAGCAAATATGAGAAGAAGTGGGTTCGATTCCCACCTCAGCCACCCTGGAAATGGTTTTCCGTGGTTTCCAAATTCCGGGACTGATTCTATCTTAAGGCCATGGCCGCCTCCTTCCCAATCCTTAATTGCAAATACACACATCATTACAAGCCCGCAATAACTCAGGTTATCAGACAAATTCTACACACACACACACCCCAGTAAACATGGCTAAATGTTCTAGGCCTTCAAATGAAACAAAACAACAACATATCGAATGATATTCTGATCGCCAGTGCTTGCATCGAAGTATACGTATTCCGTAAATTCCCATTGTATTATTAGCAAAAAATCGTGTGTCTGTCTGTGTGTGTGTGTGACGTTGTGTGTGTGTGAGTTTGTGTACTCTGAATGTCTGCCCCTCCCTCCCCCGCCCCCCCTATCAATTCGAACACGGTGAAACCGAATTGAACGAAATTTGTTACAGAGGTAGAACTAGCAAAGGGCACCTCAGTGTCATGTTTTATATCGCAGCCATCTTGACGGAAACGTAATGGCGGCCACCCAAATGTCCAAAGCTTAAATCAAATTACGAATAACCTAATCATACGATCTCTACCAAATTTTGCAACAACATATATTTATAAGGCGAGCGTCTTTTGACTACACTACAAGGTAATCAGACCAATAGTTTGCAGATGGCGGCCATGTATGTGCGCAAATCGATTCCCCCTATCAATTCAAACACGGTGATACCGAATTGAACGATATTTGGTACAGGGGTAGCAGTAGTAAAGGACACCTCAGTGAAATGTTTTATATCGCCGCCATCTTGACGAAAACGTAATGGTGGCCATCCTATTGTTAAGAGCTTGAATCAAATTACGACCAACCTAATAATTTGATCTCTACCAAATCATGCAACAACATACCTTTATGTGGGAAGCATATTTTGACCAAACTACAAGATCATCAGCCCAACAGTTTGCATATGGCGGCCAAGTATGTATGCAAATCGATTCCCCCTATCAATTCAAACACGGTGAAACCGAATTGAACGAAATTTGGTACAGAGGTAGCACTAGCGCAGATCACCTCAGTGTCATGTTTTATATCGCCACCATCTTGACGGAAACGTAATGGTGGCCACCCAAATGTTCAAAGCTTAAATCAAATTACGACTAACTTAATCATCCTATCTCTACCAAATTTTGCAATAACGTATACTTGTATAGCGAGCATCGTTTGACTGAACTACAAGGTCATCAGCCCATTAGTTTGTAGATGGCGGTCATGTATGTGTGCAAATTGATTCCCCCTATCAATTAAACACGGTGTAACCGAATTGAACGAAATTTGGAACAGAGGTAGCACTAGCAAAGGGCACTCCAGTGTCATGTTTTATATCGCCGCCATATTGACGAAAACGTAATGGCGGCCATCCTAATGTTAAGAGCTTGAATCAAGTTATGACCAACCTAATAATCTGATCCCTACCAAATTTTGCAACGACATACCTTTATGTATAGAGAATCTGTTGACCACACTACAAGGTCATCAGACCAATAATGTGCAGATAGCAGCCATGTTTGTGTGCAAATCGATTCCCCCTATCAATTCAAACACGGTGAAACCGAATTGAATGATTTTTTTTACAGAGGTAGCACTAGCATAGGGCACATCATATTCATGTATAATATCCGTAAAGCACGTTGTATTTCAAGAAGCTACTACAACCAACATTCAATTATACTCCTTGAAAAGGACAAAGGGTTATAACCATACCCATGTATTTAGGAGAAAGTAGGCTATACGTTCTTTATCGAACATCTTGTTTTGTTATTAAATTTTAACAAAAAGTCTTAGCATATCTTTAGGCCCGTATCACACGGCACTCGCTGGCAAGGAAGCTGGTGTGATCGCTGGTACAAAATCCTGTATAATTCTGTTCTCTTCGTCAGTACACCTGCTTGTATGACCGAAGTGTATCACACGCTAGCATTTTGGACGCTAAGTTGTATGAAATAAAACCGAAGGGCTGTCGTTTGAGGGCATTAGTTGCTGTTCTTTCGCCTTATGAACGCAAAGCGGTCGCGAAAATTGCTTTAAGTAAATTAGAAAACCTGCCAGGTACTGAACGAATGCATTCCAATCAATATTTAAGATCTAACTGTAATAATTGAATATTTTACCATACGCGTTAATAAGAAGCGCAACAAAAACCTCTAGAGTGTGTTGGAAATGTGTGCAAGTGTTATTGCGCCCGCTCGCTCTTTCGCAGATCCCGGGTTCAAGACCATCCAACAGCAGATTTTTTTTTTTTTTTTTTAACTATTTTATTAAACCCTCCCTACCTCGTACAGCAAGATTTCAACTTGGTTTTGTTCACATTATCTACGAAGACGATAGGGAAAGTTATTTTCTTGTCTCATTTAAATGGTTATTTTCCCTAAATACTGTTCTAAACCATGTCGCCTCCGTAGCGTAGCGGTCGGCATGGTAGGCTGCCGCCCAGGAGGTCCTGGGTTCGATTCCCGGCTCTGCCACGAAATTTGAAAAGTGGTATGAGGACTGGAACGGGGTCTAGGCCCTACTCAGCCTCGGGTGGCCCAAATGAGTAGAGGGTGTTCGATTCCCACCTCTGCCATCCTCGAAGTGGTTTTCCGTGGTTTCCCACTTCGTCTTCGGGCAAATGCCGGGATGGTACCTACTGTAAGGCCACGGCCGCCTCCTTCCCTCTTCCTAGCCTATCCATACCAATCTTCCATCCCTTCCAAACCCTCATGAGACCCCTGTTCGCTTTGCAGGTGAGGCCGCCTGGGCGAAGTGCTAATCACACCTCCCCAGTTGTGTCCCTCCCGTCCAGATGTTCCAAGCTCCAGGACACTGCCCATAGAGGCGGTAGTGGTGAGTTCCCTCGCTGATTCCGTGGGAACCACCAACCTAGAGGGTAAATTGACTAAATAAAATAAAAACTGTTCTAAACCATGTCGCCTCCGTAGCGTAGCGGTCAGCATGGTTAGCTGCCACCCCGGAGGTCCTGGGTTCGATTCCTGGCTCTGCCACGAAATTTGAAAAGTGGTATGAGGACTGGAACGGGGTCTACTCAGCCTCCGGTGGCCCAAATGAGTAGAGGGGGTTCGATTCCCACCTCAGCCATCCTCGAAGTGTTTTTCCGTGGTTTCCCACTTCGTCTTCGGGCAATTGCCGGGATGGTACCTACTGTAAGGCCACGCCCACCTCCTTCCCTCTTCCTAGCCTATCCATCCCAATCTTCCATCCCTTCCCATCCCTCATGAGACCCCTATTCGCTTTGCAGGTGAGGCCGCTTGAGCGAAGTGCTGATCACACCTCCCCAGTTGTATCCCTCCCGACCAGATGTTCCAAGCTCCAGGACACTGCCCATCGAAGCGGTAGTGGTGAGTTCCCTCGCTGAGTCCGTGGGAACCACCAACCTAGAGGGTAAATTGACTAAATAAAATTAAAAAAAAAACTGTTCTAAACCATGGATGGATACTATTCGTTATAATTAATATTTTTTTAGTCGATTTTACCCTCCAGGTTAGGTTTTCCCACGGACTCAGCGAGGGATCCCATCATTACCGCCTCTACGGGCAGTGACCTGGAGCTTGAAACATCTCGACTGGGGATACAACTGGGGAGGTGGGATCAGCACCTCGCCCAGGTGGCCTCACCTGCAAAGCGAACAGGGACATCTTGAGGGATGGGAATGGTGGGGAGGATAGGGAGGGATAGGCAAGGAAGAGGTAATGAGGCAGCCGTAGCCGTACGGTAGGTAACATCCCGGCATTTGCCCGAAGGCGAAGTGGGAAACCACGGAAAACCACGGAAAACCACTTTGAGGATGGCTGAGGTGGGAATCGAAACCCCTCTATTTATTTGAACCACCCGAGACTGAGTAGACCCCGTCCCAGTCCTCATACCACTTTTCAAATTTCATGGCAAAGCCGGGAATCGAACCCAGGACGACCGGGGTGGCAGCTAATCACGCTGACTACTACGCAACGGAGGCGACTCTATTAGTGATAATTAGAATTTTAATAGTTCAATATTTATAATAATATGACACGTTCTGTAATTACTGGCTTGCTGCGAGGCTCAGCTGGCTGTGCCTAAGGTTGCAGGTTCGTATCCTGGTGCAGTCAGCTGGCATTTGAGGGTGCGCAAATGCGAGGGAGCCGTGTCAGTAGATTTACTGGCACGTTAAAGATCCCCTTCCGAGGCGAAGTGGGAAACCACGGAAAACCACGGAAAACCACTTTGAGGATGGCTGAGGTGGGAATCGAAACCCCTCTATTTATTTGGACCACCCGAGACTGAGTAGACCCCGTCCCAGTCCTCATACCACTTTTCAAATTTCATGGCATAGCCGGGAATCGAACCCAGGACGTCCGGGGTGTCAGCTAATCACGCTGACTACTACGCAACGGAAGCGACTCTATTCGTGATAATTAGAATTTTAATAGTTCAATATTTATAATAATATGACACGTTCTGTAATTACTGGCTTGCTGCGAGGCTCAGCTGGCTGTGCCTAAGGTTGCAGGTTGCAGGTTCGTATCCTGGTGCGGTCAGCTGGCATTTGAGGGTGCGCAAATGCGAGGGAGCCGTGTCAGTAGATTTACTGGCACGTTGAAGATCCCCTTCCGAGCAAAATTCCAGCACCCCGGCGTATCTAAAAGCCAGAGCAGTTAAAAGGGACGTAAAACCAATAATGTCATAATTATCTGTATTTACTTTAGGTTTGGGGCAGATGACCTCGTAGTTCCGCCCCTTAAAACCTCACTAACTAACTAACTAACTATTACTGTAAGTGTATAGCAAGCGCTTTTCGCACAGACGCCGTTGAAAGGAATTATAATTTCGGTCTGATGTATTTATTTATTTGTTATGTGGGTCGTCTGAGTGAGTCGGAGTTTTCCTTTAAACAAAGGTGGTAAAAATTTCGAACACTTGCTACCTTGAATATGCAGGATACCTTGCTTTCGTTCTACAGATCATTATGTCGTCGTCCAATCTGGCTGCGTACCATCGGATAAGTACGGTCCTTTTGAGGACCAAATAAATAATCACTCTTTGGAACAGATAGATATGCGTCCATAATACATCCACAATAAACGACATTAAGCAAAAAAAAAGTACTAGTTCAAGATTCGAACCTACTACAATGCGACTTCGTTGACGCTTCTCTTGATTTAGCCACCATAGCTACCGAGAACCATGGTATATTGCTGGCACGCATTGAATCTATTCGTAGACACTTCCTGTCAAAACGTAAGCATGTGTTATTCGGAGCTCTAATCGTTTCAATCATGCATTATATTTGAGGTCATTGAAAGAAAACTGCCACTATTAATTTCTACTATATTCGCGAGGATGTACTCAACGGTAAAGTTGTACAATGGACGTAAAGGAACAGGTACTAATGTTTTTAGGATGACTGTGATATACGCGTTAGTTGGGTTGCCTTCCTCCAAAAAAATAAGGGGCTGGCGGACCACACTGTATACGAGTGTGAAATATTGGGGATTCTACAAAAATATGACAAGTCCAATGCTTTTCCAATGATTTTTCCAAGATAATTAGACTAATTGCCTGGAATGTTCGGCATTCGATAATGATTTGTACTATGTTATGATTTACATAATAAATAATCATATCGACGATTAAAATATTTTTAATTTTTGTATTCACCTAAAACATTGGCAAATACCAGACTAGGGCAAAGGTTTTTTGAGGTCCTTTATACTACCCTCGTAAAAATATATTTCCTTTATGTGCAATGCAAAGCTGTTAGAGAGACAAAAGTAAGTCTAAACGCAATTTTTATTTCATCCGGCACAAATGAAACTACAGTAGAGTCCCGCCAATCCGAAAATATGCCTAATCCGAACAGGGCTAGAAATAATATCTACCAAATTTGGTTTGAATTTTAACACGGAAAGAAATATAGATCAAAATGAGACTAGTTATTAGCAAAGAAAATCATGAAATAAATGCTACAGGAGTAAACAGTGATTCTGTCGGACAGGCCAACAAGGACCACGCAAATATCACTTCTTTATAGGCTACGTCTAGTTTCCTTCTTTCTCTTCCAGAAGTCTTTCATCCTGGTCGACTGCGCAGCTCTTCTTTCAGCAGTCCTTTCTCCTCTGTTGAGAGTCTTCTTCTCCCCGACAAGAATTTTGAGGCCATTTTTTTGTACTCTATTCGATTTAGACAATCTTCTTCAGTAATTTTGAATTTTTGAAGTTCTCCTTTCATATATTTTACATTGCCTCCTCGCCCTTTATAGTTCCTGATTTTATCAAAAATGTGTTTGTTTAACCTTGAGCAATCCATGCGGACAATATGTCCGTAGAACTGAAGTCACCGTTTTCTGATCATCACTTCGAGGTTGTGTTTTCCTAGGACCATAAATCCTTATTAAAATTCTTCTTTCTATCTTGAGCAAATTCTCCATTCCGGTTATATTTGTAGTTTTCAAGCCGTACAGGATGACTGGTCTAACAACTCTATTAAAATGTCGTAATTTTGCATTGATAGACAGGTGCTTTTTATTGTATATATTTTTTGTACAAAAATTTAATTTTTCCAATTTCCCTTTTTTGTTCTCAATTGCCAATTTATCCGTCCCATTGCTACTTATTATTTCTCCAATATATTTAAATCGGTCAGTGACCCTGATGCTCCCATAATTTGTTTTCATAATTTTCTTAGTGTATTTCTGATATATTATACTCAAAAGCTAAAAAAAACTACTAAAAATGTGAATAACAAAGTTTGAATGCAATTTGTTTTACGTGGACAACAAAACAAACGGATAAGCAAATCAGCACTTAAGAAGCGAAATCAGTGATATTTTTCTGAGGCCAACAGTGCTAATAAAACCATCACAGAAGGTTCAGTGTAATTGGTTTTCGAGCCTTAAAGTCAATATGTTGTGGCATTTGACGAAAATCCACCTAATCCGAATTTTCTCTAATCCGAATAGGGTTCGGTCACAATTAGTTCGGATTAACGGGACTCTTCTGTACACTTTTTTTTTGTTTCTGAACAATTTAATTTTTGGACTTGTCTGATTCAATTATAAAGTATAGTTTTCTTACCGAAATCCTTTGGCCCTTTGTGGTCACCGACATTGTATAAATTTTAATAGACTAAACAACAGTTTCCAACTTAACATTAACTTAAAACATGAATACAACTTAAAGCAATGTATTAACTTTCCAAGATTGCAATTACACTCTAATACTAGCGGCTTCGGTGGCGTAGTTGGTAGCATGCTGAGCTTCTATGCTCAAGATCACGGGTTCAAACCCGGCCGAAGTCGTCGGATTTTTAAGAGCGTTAAAAATCCCTAAGTATGCCTTCCTTCGGAGGGGAAGTAATACCGGTGGGCCCATGTCATAGATTTCTGGCATGTAAAAGAACCTTCCACTGACTATACTTGTGTGAAGCAAAATTTGTAGATTAGGTTTGATTAATGCTCTTAAGATCCAACGTTCGTCACCAGGCGCTGGTTGCGATGGCGTTAAGTAGTAGCCAAGTTCACAGCTAAGTGCCGTGGACGGTAACAATTGGTAGCAAAAGTAGGAACTACTTGAAATTATTGTCTGCAGTCCTTACTTGAATTAAAAACAGATAACACACACTAATACAGTCATCACAATAAACACCGGTTATCAGACAGATTCTACACACACCCAAAGTACACGGGGCTACATGACCGCGTTGTTGCAGCCCCTAAACTAAGGAACCAACCAGCCACTGTTTATCACAAGGCTGTATTAACTGTATTAACCGCAGAGCGTTTGTCAAATGTTTAACCTGTAATTTAGCTTCACACAGTTGTAATTAATGGAGGGTATTAACTGTTCGCTCTATAGGCTACATTTTATGAATTAAGGAACCATTTCAAGAACCATTCACACCAAGGCGCTCATGAACGCAATATGAAATGTAGCGCAATGGATAGCGTAATCACTTAAGTCGATTTATTAAAAGAGTTATGAGACCTTTTGCTCTGAAAGATTAATGGGTCTGTAATCACAATTCAATTTGGCCGCCAGTACAAAGTTTTAGTGGTCTTTTACCACAATCAGGTCGAAGCCATTTCCTTTAATTGCTCCATGCCAACACTGTGTTGCAAATTCCCTCGCGCAGCTTTATAGAAACATTATCTAATCTCTATTAGACACAAAATGAATTAAGTATTCTGAAGGTTATAACGAGTTTCGTGAAAATAGAACTTCTTGTTATTTTAGATTGTCATATGCAATATTTTCGCGACAATTAGTAACTTCACTTTGAACTTGGACACCGAAAGAGGACACACAAGCCAAATTAAGGAGTAGACTAGTAAATGTTTATGATATATTTCTCCTTATGTTTGTTTGAGAAGTCACCTATGACGCTCAAGCAGGCATTCCCTTGTTCGGGTGGGAGGCGTAAGTCGTCCAAGAAGAAATATTTTGTTGCTGCAGGAACCAGTCCAAGACTGCAGCTTTAACCTGCACTTCGGAGTGAAATCATTATCCCTTCAGATATTTCTTAAATAGCCCAAACACAACTTTTGTATGCCTGACCGGGACATTGTGAAGCCATCATTCTCTAACGGTCATTACGTAACAAATGTCTTTGACAAACATTTTTCTCCGAATACAACAACCATTCTATGGCCTGCAACCCTCTGTCGTAAAGTTTCGGATTATTATTCGTTGGTTTTGCTTGTTAACGACCAGGAAAAAGGACAGACCAATGAGTGGGATAACACTTGGAGGTGGACAGCTGAGGAAGGTGGAAAGTCTCAAGTAGTTGGGAAGTATAGTGGAGAAAAATGGGAAAAATGACAAAGAGATTACGGAACGTGGCAGACAGGGAGAAACATTTCTGAGATGCATTAGGAGCTTAGTGTGGAATAAGGATGTCCCACAAAAAAAGCAAAGAAGCTACTATTTCCCGATACTGACCTATGCATCACAAACTTGGATAATGAAGAAAAGAGACATACTGTAAGCAGAATACAGGCAAGTGAAATTAAGTTCCTGCGAAGTAGGATCGGAGTAACAAGATGAGACAGGGTGAGGAATGGAAAGGTCAGGGAAATAGTGAAAGAGCAGCACTTGCAAGGTAGGATTGAGACATCAGGACTGAGGTGGTATGGACGCTTAAAGAGAATGGAAGAGATGAAGATTACCAAGAGGATACATGAGATGCAGATGCAGAAGAAACGACCAAAGGGAAGACCAAGAGATAGATGGCTGAAAGGAGTGGGGGAATGTGTCAAGAAGAGTGGCGAGGACTGGACCTGAGTGACAGCGGAGAAGTGGTGGGAAGAAAGGACTAAGTGGCGAGGCTTATGTTCCAAAGAGACCCAGCCTGGGGCTGGAAACTGTACAAGATGATGATGATGATGATTTTGCTTGGGTGGGTTCTGAATCGCACCAGTCATATTGATGTATTGACGCAAAGATCAAGTAGCCAACCACAGCGCCATTTAATCAACTCCACTTGTACTTGCTAATAACCAACCTCGAGCAACAGCACAGTTGCCATCCCAGCATGTGCTTGGAGTAGAAGAGGAAACCCATTTCCAGGGTGGCTGAGGTGGGAGTCGAATACACCTATTCTCAGTTCTGACTTACGAGGATGAGTGTACCCAGTTCCAGCCTTCTGACCAGAATTACCTTTCTTGACAGAACCAGGAATCAAACCTGGATTTTGAGGGGTAACGGCCAAGAATGTAATTACACCAGTAGGTGGTCTCGCGATGTTCCACAGAGATTGCCAGGTAACACTATTACAGTATTACAGTCAAACGGAACCATATTAACAGACTGAATACATAATAATAATAATAATAATAATAATAATAATAATAATAATGAGTTGTCCGACCTGAGGCGCTGTACGCAGCAGAATGCCTGGCAATGAATAGGATTGGTCTGGTTGAGAAATTGAAAGCCAAGGAAAGGAAGATCCTGAGGAAGGTCTTAGGGCCGTTGAGAGTGGATGGTGAATACAGGAGACGGCATAACAATAAGCTGTACCATCATGTAGAAAGGATATCTCAAGTAATTCGGAAGAGAAGAATATCCTTCTATGGCCACTTAACTCGTATGAAACCCGAGAGAATCGCTAATCGGATATTTACCTATTTTCTTAACAAGAAAACCAAGGGCCCCTGGTTTTCTGAGGTAGACAAGTATTTTCAAGAAGTAGGGAACATCCACGCAGACATTATGGAACGTGAAGGAAAAGCTTGGATCACACCACCAATTCCAAAATAAAGCGAAATTGAAAAACCAGCAAGAAGTGTTCTGATGAAAGAAATGAGTTTCACAGGCAGCAAATGCGTGAACACTGGGCTAAGATCAAGGCCCAAAGACGGAAGCAGTTGAAATGGCGTGGTCCATAGCTGGCCTAAACGAAGGAAGAAGAAGGTAATAAATGTATCATAGAAATTAAAGATATTATAAGGTGCGTTCAAAAAGTAACGAGCGGGAGGCTGGAATGCGCAAACTGGTGACTACATCGGCTAATCATGGCGTGTGTAACGAGGTGTGGTTCCGACCAGAACGTGGAAGGTCTCAGCCCGTCGCTAGAGGGCACGCGTGCACGTCACGTGAAGATACAAAGCGAGCAGCAACATGCATCAATCGTCAAACGCTGCCAGTCGCATTGCAAACAGTGACATAGAGGCGTCAACCGAAGTGCAAAGAGGTGTTGTTCGGTTTCTGACAGCGGAAGGAGTAGGGGGAAAGGACATTCATCGCCGAATGTCACAAGTGTACAGCGAACACTGCATGTCCCTTGCAAGGGTCAAGGCGTGGCACAAGCGCTTCAGGGAAGGACGGGTGTCGTTAGCCGATGATGCCCGGTCTGAGGCACCCCCCTGCATTACTGATGACAACGTCCAGCTGGTTGATGTACTCATTAACCAGGACCGCCGAGTGACAGTGAACGCCATAACCGCCGTGGTCGCTCCACGACAATGCACGACCTCATACGGCCAACACAGACGCGGCACTCCTGCAGAAATTCAAATGGGAGGTTCTCGGTCACCCTCCATACAGTCCAGACCTCTCTCCCTGTGATTACGCCATGTTTGGTCCCCTGAAAAGGACTCTGCGGGGCCAACGATTCACCTCGGACACCGACGTCCAGCTGTACGTGCGGAACTGGTTCACATCGCAGCCCAGGGAATTTTATGAGACAGCCATTCACCGCCTCATGTCACAGTGGGACAAGTGCCTCAACAGCCAGGGTCAATACTTCTAACATACAGGTACTGGTTTCCGTAATTATGCCTCCGGCTTGTTACTTTTTGAGACGCACCTTATATTAGGGAACTCCAAATAACACTCGACGACCTGAACATTAAAACTGACAGAATCAAAATTTTAGAAGACTCACATATTAGACTGCCAACCAAAATTAATAAAAGAGCTAAAGGATGGGTGTTCTCTGCTACAGACAAGAAGTTAACATCTGAGAGGATGAAAATATATTGGCAAAATGGAAGAACTAAATTGGCTAAGGCTATGTATAATTGTAGTGGTCCAATGTTACGCATAATAATAATAATAATAATAATACCAATAACATACCAAGACACCATGTGAAATTTGTATTAGGTGATTTTAACGCACAGGGAAAGAAAGGAAATTCAAGGATACCACAGGCCCTCATACTAAACACAAACGTACCAACAAAAATGGGGAAAGATTAATTGACTTCTGTAGAAACTTTAGACTTAAAATCATGAGCAACCAATTTCAAAAACCTGCACATCAATTGATCACATGGAGATCACCCAGTCTTAAACAGGGTGAGTACCAAATTGACCATGTCGCAATCTCCAAGAAAAACATAAAAGAAATTTTGAACGTCAGGGCTCGTAAAGTCGTCTTTAAATCTGATCATTATCTTCTCCAAATAAAGACAAAATTCCAACCAAATAGAAGACCAAAACGCCCACCAAAAAATTTCAGACCAGATCCGGAATATCTGAAACTCCACAAGGAAGAAATCATTTTGCAAATCAATCAGGAGGAATCGACAGACTGGAGAATACTAACGGGGAGAATTCAGGAAGCCATGAAGTTAGGACAACCACCTCGCTCCAGAAAACATCGCTGGTGGAACACAATTTGCGATCAAGCAGTTGACAATCGCATAATGGCTTGGAAAAAATTTCACAGTAGCCAAACAGAGGAAAACTGGTAGAACTTTCTTACCACTCAAAAACAGCCCTCAAAAATAATTAGGAAAGAAAAACGAAGGTATGACGACAACAACAGACTCCACGAAATCCAGCAGGATTTCACCAAACATAATACTAGAAATTTCTACAAGACATTTAGAGAAAATCTACGGGGATACCAAGCACCCAGTCTGTGCTTCAAGAAACACGACGGCTCATTGGAAACTAACTCCAAAAATAATTGCAAACTACTAGCCCAATATTTCAACTCTCTTCTTAACTGTGAACCACCTCTAGTAAAACTTGACTTCTCTTCTCCGGTATTCATACAATTGGACTCGCAAGCCCCCGACATTGAAGAAATTACGGAGATAATCCGACAACTCAATAATAACAAAGCACCAGGGGAAGACGGGATCATTGCTGAACTCTGGAAACTGAATAATCCCACACTGACGCGGAAACTCCATTCCATAATTTCAGATATTTGGACATCGGAGCAATTACCATATGACTGGAAATGCGCTTTGATTCACCCGTTGCACAACAAGGGCGACGAGATGGACATCAACAATTATAGAGGAATTTCCCTGCTCCCGGTTGCTTATAAAATCCTTTCCACAGCACTTCTGAACAGGTTAGAGCCCCAAATGGATCCACTCATTGGTGACTACCAGGCTGGATTCAGAAAAGGGCGATCGTGTGCTGAACAGATCTGGTGCCTAAAGACGATCTTACAAATGAGGAAATGTAGAAATACCGTGATTGCATCCATCGAATTCAGAAAAGCATACGACTCTGTTGACCGCGACACCCTCTTTAAAATCACGGAAGAATTTGGGATCGATCGTAAGACACGCAAAATCATAGAACAGACACTTACAGGAACAATATCCAAAGTGTAATTCATGGGCGAAATATCAGAGCCCTTCGAAATCAAGACGGGAGTCCGACAGGGGGATGGACTATCCCCAATCCTCTTCAATATGGTTCTGGAGAGGATAATTAGGGAATGGGAACCTCTTGTAAAGGGCATTCAAATCTGTATTAAAAAAGAGAACAGAACTAAAGTCAAATGTCTCGCTTTCGCGGACGATATTGCAATTGTCGCAGACAACAGATCGGAAGCGACTTACGCAGTGGAAAAGCTCCATGAGATTGCACAAAAGACCGGATTACATATATCTTACGACAAGACCAAATATATGCAGAGAAGGCCAGAAAATAAATCCCCTTTAAACACCAAATACGGTAAAATCGCACAAGTCTGCAGTTTTAAATACCTTGGCGAAATTATACAGCCCTCAGGACTTAATCGAATCGCCAATGAAGACAGAATCACTAAGCTCCAGAAGGCCTTCAGGTTAACGTGGGCCCATTACAACAAGAAATGTATTTCGACAAACGCCAAATTACGACATTATAAAACAGTTATTGTTCCAGAAGCAACATATGCTGCTGAAACAATAGTAATCGATGGTCATTCCAAGATTAGGGAACTGGAAAAAGCAGGAACGAAAAATTCTCCGGAAGATCTACGGAGCAATCAACAGAAACGGCATTTGGATGAAGAGACCTAGTACTGAACTCTAACAAAACACCATTACGATAACAGACGAAATTAGAAAACGCAGAGCCAAATTTTACACTCACATCCACAGGATGGCCACCTCCAGATTGCCCAAGAAACTACTCAGTATCATAACACAGAGCAAATGCGGCACAGAATGGCTTAAAGAGGTACAAAGAGACTTACAAATTATCAGTATACAAAATTTCGAAGACCGAACTGAGTGCCAGACGAAAATCAAGAATGTTAAGTTCGAACCAAGATCATTACGACAACCTGGAAAAAAGTGGACGGATGAGAGGAAGCGGGAACATTCCGCGAGAACGAAGAGATTTTGGGAGGAGCGGAGGAGACACAACTCCAAATGACATCATGTGATCCAAGTTTAATCACTCTCCTGTAGGGGAATTTTCGCTTAAATAAATAATAATAATAATAGTATAATAATAATAATAATAATAATAATAATAATAATAATAATAATAATAATAATAATAATAATGTTATTGGTTTTACGTCACTTTCAACTACTACGGTTTTTAAGAACGCCGGGGTTCTGGAATTTTGCCCCGAAAGGGATCTTTAACGTGCCATTAAATCTACTGACACGGCTCTTTCTCATTTGCCCCCTCCCAGGGGCTCACATCTAGTTGGACGTGGGTTGGCGACATGGGACCCCAACTGAGTCCGGCATTGCTTCCACTTAGTTGAGCCGGGCACCTCTCCGTCTTCTTTCCTGTCGACCTCACTTAGCCAACTCTTGTTATTTTCCTACCCCGACGGTATTAGGTTATCCGAGGCCTAGGGAGTCTTTCACCTTCTCTCATCTTTCCTGATCCCTCATTCTTCTGGGCATCAGCCTTATTTTTCTTTTCATTATAGTTTATTTTCTCTTTAAGATTCCCACCCTGCTTTTTCTGAACTGGCTCCCCGTGTCTCTAAATTACATTTTGTGAGTTTCTTTGAATCTCAACCACATTTTGCAAGCATTATCAATCTACATTGCATTTTGTGAGTATTTCCGATCTAAACTAGATTTTGTAAGTATTTTCAATCTAAATTGCATTTTGTCAGTACAGTATTTTGAATCGCGGGCTTCTACATATTGTGAGTATTTTTAATCTACTATACATTTTTTAAACATTTTCAACTTCAAATGCATTTTGTAAGTATTTTGAATTTCAATTACACTTTGTGAGTATTTTGAATCTGAATCGGCCTTTTTCTATTAACTTGCATTGTATATTTTCAATTTCAATTGCATTTTGTAAGTATTTTGAACCTCAATTGCATTTTGTACGTATTTTCAGTTGCAATTTCATTTTGTAAGTATTTTTAATTTAAATTGCATTCTGTGAGTATTTTGAATCTAGATTGCATTTTGTAAGTAATTTCAACCTAAACTACATTTTGTGCGTATTTTTCCATCTAAATTCCTTTTATGAGTATTTTGCTTCTAAATTACCATTTGCAAGTATTTCCACTCTACATTTTGTGAGCCATTTCAATCTGAGTTCCATTTTGTACGTATTTTCAGTCCAGCTTAATTTTCGTTATGTTTTCCATTTCATTGTCATTTTCGCTATCACCCAGACCATTAGGGGCCGATAACCTAGATGTTAGGCCCCTTAAAACAACAACTATCATCATCATCATCATAGCTTGCCACGGTGGGTGAGTGGATAGCGTGTTGGTCTACTAATCCCAAGATTGCAGGTTCACTCCTGGCCGTGGTAACTGATTTTTGAAAGACGGCAAAAATACGACACGCATGTCATTCGATGTTGGCATGTCAAAGAACCCATTTGAATTGAGTAGGCCGTGTTCATAATGGCAAAATTAATCTCGGGAATTTCCGCAACACAAAGTTCCTCATTTCTCTACTAGAAAGCGCTATAGTGTTCAAGGAGCTTAGATATCTAACCTACTGTATAGTGATTCACGGAACAACGAAATTCGACATGCAAGCTACCCTCTGGGTGTCAAATTACAAAACTTGCACCCGGGACCCGAGGCCATACGATATTATTATTATATCATCATCATCATATCATTTGCGCACCCTCATATGCCAGATGACTGCGCCAGGATTCGACTCTGCAACCTTGGTTCAGCTGGCGAGAATGTTACCGCTAATCCACGCAACCAGTCCGACTGAATACAGTGCTTATTCCTGATTATTATACGGCGTGGTTGTTTGAAGTGACTTTGTTAATCAGTAGGCTATTAATTTGTCTGATCTGTGACCTACTTGTTTATCTACCTGTATAAACTGTGTTGAATAATTAGCTTATAATTTCAATTGGTGTATTTACGGGCACACCCATAGCCATTAGCCTGACTGGGTGGATAGCAAACATCACCACGCCTCTGTTGTGCGTGATGGACACATCTAGATAATATGTCAAGGTCAGTTTTTAGTGTCAAGTCCCATTATTGTATCCTCACACATTAATAACTTACAAAGAGGCGTGGCTCGAGGCTCAGGGCAACCATGCCATCGCTGACCTTGCAATACGGCGTATCTAATAATACTCTTCTGTCCCATAATTTTCCTCATGATTGGTCATGCCTCAGCCATATGTGGGTCTGGATTTTAACATTTGATAAATATTTAATCATTCACTCATCAATTGAAATTTTAATTGCATAATATACAACTTTTAGCAACATTATGTTTCATAACTACATTCAAAATTCTTGACTTTCATATACAGTAGCTATTAAAGTCTGGAAAAAATGGATGCAGTGGTAGAAATACATCAGCAGGAAAGTGTACCAACATAAGAGCATGTTTCCACAAGACCTTGAAAAATTACAAAATTTTCAAAAGAGTGCTTAAACAAAACTAGAAGCCTAATTTCAATAAAATGCAATTAATTAGAATGAACATGGATTGGACTCTACACAGCGAAGGTTTTGCATTTCTAACTATAATAGTATGGACGATACAGCGAGCAATGTTACGGTAATTTTGCATTACTAGATGGTGCGCTCTGAGCCTCCTTCCCCCCAGGGTCTCATATCTAGTGGGACGTTGTTTGTCGACCACGGGACCCCAGATGGGTCCGACATTGCGTCCACTTACTTGTGCTGGAGGTCAACTCTTGGTCGACTCTTGTTCGTTTCCGACATTGACAGTATTAGGGTATCCGAGGCCTAGGGAGACTGTCACTTTCCCGCCTTAATTGGCCTTTGTCTCATCTTTCCTGATCCCTCATTCTTCGAGGGGTCAGACCTCTTGTTCTCTTTTCATTTTATCTCCTGCCTTCTGCTCAAAGCCCTCAAGGAGGCAGGGTGTGTGTAGCCCCACCACTTATGGTGCACCCTTTATAGTGCTACACCCGCAAGGGCTCACGTCTGATGAGTTTGGGAGTTGGTGACCCTGAGGTCTTCCTGAGCTGGATCCGGTTTTTCTCCTTCTTCCGTTGCCTTTGGGGCGGTCCCTCTCCTCTTTACCTTTCCTATCTGCCTTTCCTGACTCTCCTTTCTTCCAAGTCCCACAATTCTCATCTTTCGAGAGTTGAGGGCATTTCCTTTCCTCCTGTCTTTTGTTTCCCTTGTTCTTATTTTTGTTTTCCAGTTCCTCTTCTAGTTTGTAAGTTTGTAGTTAGTTTTCGGTTTTCATTTACTTTTCACCATCACCCAAACCATTAGGGGTGGATAACTCAGTCGTTAGCCCCCTTAAAACGACAATTATCATCATCATCATCATCATCAGAGCCTCCTGTCCTTTAACCATGAATAGATCACGTCTCTTTCACGGTAACAGCATAGCTTTGAGAGGAGCGTGTAGCGTGTCGTGGTGAAGACGATATAACATTATTTGACTTGAGCTGTGACAGCCTGACATATAACCAAACATTTGCCAACAGGCACAACCCGGGAGTGGTGGCGCTTACTTGAGCAACGTTAGAGGTGGCGCGGGATCATTTCAGACCCCTCCCAATTATGTCTCTGTAGTAACGACAATTATTTATTTTATGCTACTGATACTGATACTGATACTGATGGCATGAAAATATTCACTGAAATAATGAGCAAGTCTATTTGTCTAAAATGAAAATCATGCACATATTGTAAACGGGTATTTACACTATAATAAGCTTGCCACGGTGGGTGAGTGGTTATAGTGTCGGACTACCAACCCCAAGATTGCAGGTATACCCCTGGCCATGGTAAGTGATTTTTGAAGGCGACAATAATCACGATACTCTTTCATACGTTGTTGGCATGTTAAAGAACCCATTTGAATTCAGTAGGCCGTGTTCAATGGCAAAATTAATCTCGGGATTTTCCGCCAACACAAAGTTCCTCCATTCTCTACTTGAAAGCGCTGTAGTGTCAAGGAGTTTAGATATCTAACCTCCTTGACTTTCATAGCGTTCAAAGGAACGACGAAATTCGACATGCAAGCTACCCTCTGGGTGTCAATTAACAAAGCTTGCACCAGGCACCCGAGGCCATACGATATTATTATATTATTATTATTATTATTACACTATAATAGAAATGGTGTGGATCTGACAGGTTCATATTTTTATGAAATATCTGAAAAATCTTACTTCAGTTTTGCCTATTAATAGTTTCAAAATGAATGATTAGACAAGCTTTAGATAATGTAGGATTCCAGTTTTTCACCAATGGCACATTTTAGAGAAGTCTCTTGTTGTATTGTATTATGGTTGTATTGTACTCCATTTTGTGACTCTGACATACGCTGAGAAAGTGGAATACCATCGTCACTTTCTTCAGTTTCTTCTTCATCTGCACTCTGCTCAGTATCGCTTTAAGATTCTGCTATTTGTAGTTAATCTTCACTATCACTGTTTTCACCTCCTAATATGTCTTCCTCTTCGACGTCTTGCAGAAGAGATAACACCATGGATTCTTGCTCTTCGTACCTTAAACGATTCATGTTTTTATTTTAACACTTAACTACAATCAATTCTATTTCGCGATCAGACAGCTACATTCTCATGGAGTACGCGTAAGACTGGAACAGCTGTTCACTCTGCCAGCGGTGTTCTACTGGTGGCGCGGGGTGTTTCAGAACACATTGCAACATGGCTCGACAAAGATACATTTGTCTAGGCCCTCCTCACTCCCGCTAATAGGCCCTCAGACAATAGATAAGGAATGTGGGGAAAGGTACAGTATGTGGCAGGTCTAGTCTGTGTGTAGTAAAAGTTAGAAACCCCAGCTTAACGAAACTGCGTGGTGCCTCGAAGTCTCCCGTGCCACATTGACGCTATTGAGACCTGGCGTTATCAGCCGAAGTTAGGATCGTTGAGGTAAGGGGTGCATTTATGTTGGTGCGGTGAGTCGTTAAATGGATTAAATTGATTCCCATGCTTGATGTCTAGTGTTATGTAGAGACATCATCTGCCCCAAATCCAGCGCTGGGATGAAGACGCGTGTGTTAGTGTTCTTCCCGACAGATGAGCGTGTTTCACAGATACAGTGTACAGTAACCATGTTGCTTATTACAGTGGTGAGGAAGATAACTGTTGACCCCGTGAAGCGCACAAGCCGCAAGGTTATCGCACATCCAGCCGACATTTGCAACACTCACTTGGTCGAGAGCTCGATCGATAAGCTTCATGAATGTGTGGGCCGCCGGTCGTGGATGGCTTCACACTGCAGCTATTCAGACTAGATAACCAGTAGCCATTCGAAAGTCAGCAAATACGTAAATCCGATTAATCCAGCAATTTGTAGGAACGTTACAAGAGATCACTGGGTCAGTAAAATAACACCTCGCCATCTGTATTAAAGAAACCATTATACTAATAACAACAATGTACATTATACATCTTGGTACATTATACATTGTTGGCCTACAATGAAACCTTGGTCTGCACGATAAGCTCAAACATATTAACCGATGGCACGGTGGCTGCTGATCACGTCATCCGTTCTCTGAAAGGGAGTGTGTACAGGCCAAAAAAACCTAAATTTTCCAGTGATATTTGACTCTAAGAATTTGTTCTGTTCTGATTTGCAATTCTACTTTTCTAGCCTATTTTCAATTTTGAAAAAATAGGCTTGTGAGATCACCTTTTATCCGTGTGTGTGTGCGTATGTGTGTGTGTGTGTGTGTGAGGTGTGTGTGTGTGTCCCTCCTAATAACTCCTAAACGGCTGGAGCGATCTCAATGAAACTCGGTAAGTACATAGCACTATTCCGGAAGACCCCGATCGTGCCCTTCAAATTTTGTTACGTCTCACCAATCCAACATGGCGACTGTGCGAAATATTTCACCAGCATTCAATATCTCCGAATCTATTCCCGATATCACCCTGGAATTTTTTGGGTCATAAAGGGAACTACTAGAAGTTCACCTAGGTTACTTTTGAAAAACTGGTAACTTCAAAACTAACATGGCGGCCACGCGAATTTGCGAATTTTGAACAGACTTTTCTCGCGATATAACCAACCAAACGCAATAAAACCTGGTACAGTATATGTTTATACACATTGTAATGCACCGACATCTAACTTTGTTCAATTTTTTACATAACCACAAGATGGCGGATGTGCGAAATATTTCACTGGCATTCTATATCTTTGAAACTATTAGGGGTATCACCCTGAAATTTTGTACGAAGATAGAGGGCACTATTGGAAGTTCATCTATAAGACTTTCAAAAACCGGTTAACTACAAAACGAACATGGCGGCCAAGCGAATTTGAAAATTTTAAATAGACTTTTCTCGCGATTTAATGTTCCAAACGCAATTAAATCTGGTACAGGAAACGTTTATACACATTGCAATGCACTGGTATCTAATTTAGTTCAATTGTTTACATAACCTCAAGATGGCGGCTGTGCGAATTTTAAAATTAAGATTTTATTTCTTGTGTCGTAATCATGCGATCGAAGTGAAAGTCTGAATAATGAACCTACGCAATAATTTTTCTTTAATGGTACATGACTCTATGGCCTATACACTTAAGAATCCAACATGGAGACCAGCCGAAATATTTAGACGGCTCTGAATATCTACGAATCTAGTATACCAATAAAACTGAATTTTTTATGTTCATAGGTGCTATGAACTTAAGTTCACCTATAGGACTTTAAATAACCTGCTGATCACAAAGCCAACGTGGCGGCAACGCGAAGTATAAATATTCACATGGACGTTTCTCGCAATTTAACCATCCGAGTGCAATGAAACTTGGTATAGTAAATCCTTATACGAATGTTAATCCACTGGCATCTAATTTATTTCAATTGTTTCCATAACCACAAGATGGCAGCTGTGCGAAATTTTAAAATCTCCTTGTTACTTCTTGTGTCCTAATCATGCGATTGAAGTTTGAATTCTGCACGTACACAATAATCTTCATGTAACAGTACATAACTCTAGAACCTACATATATAAAATCCAACATGGCGACCATCCGAAATATTTAGTCGGTTCTCAATATCTACGAATTTATTACAGCAATCAAACTGAAATATTGTATGTTGATAGTGGCAGTTAACATAAGTAGGATATATGAAAATAGGCTGTATAATTCTTCACGGAACTACCTGTTATATTTTGTATTCTTATTCCATCCATTTAAGATTGTTATAGCAATTATTAATTTTATTATTTTATTTATATTAGGTTGTTTGCATTATTTAGGCATCCACCGAAAAATGATATAAAATTAAAATTTGTTTTCTTGCTGTCAAGAACTAACCATGCGAGAATATCCTTCTTCTTCTTCTTCTTCTTCTTCTTTTCCTTCGTCTTTTCCTGGCAAGTCTTCTCCATTTCATTCGGTCCCATACGTCCTCTTCCCTTAGATGTTTCTCCCTCAAGTCATCTGGTATACAGTCCCTCCATCTTCTTCTTGGTCTTCCCCTTCCTCTGTCACTTCCACTCCCATTACTGTCATTCTCTTATCGTCCTTTCTCATGACATGTCCACACTACTGTAGTCATCTCTCTTGAACCTTCTTTGATACCTCAGTCACTTTAACACTGCCTCTTAGTCTCTCATTCCTAATCCTATCGGCACTGATGACGTCACAAATTCTTCTTAACGTTTTCGTTTCAGCCACATCCATTGCCTCACAATGTGCCTTAGTTGGCGTCCTAGTCTCTACTCCGTAAATCATTGCAGATCTCACTACTGACTTATACACCATTTCTTTAGTCCTCAGGTTTATCCTTCTACTAGCAGAACTACCCGCTCTTCGAACGGTCTTCGGTATTAATAACCAGACGTTATCAATTGAGCTACTGTTGCAATGGTTAGGGGCTTGTCATTCCTTCATAAGTTTATCAGAACATAGTTAGGTTTCTGGGTATATCGCAGACACTGTTAATTTAAGGGTCTTAAAATGTGTTTTTCGGAGACCTTTTATAGACTCCCCCGTTTTGTGTCACACATTGCGAAGCGCAGCATATGCTTTGGTCGTCTTTCTAGGATTTTTTATTTATTTTTCGCCTATTTTAGCATGTATTTTGAAAAGTTGTTCCTTATACCCACCCTTCTACGAGAAGTACGTTGAAGAGTTTTCTAAATGATTGGTGTAATAACTCATGGTTAGAATACCTAATTTTACGATGCTCCAAGCACCCGAACATGAGTTATAGGCGTACATAAACATAAATATATATCAACCGCACAGTATCAAACAAAATCATCTTTACTAAAATATGATTCGTTAAAATGTGCTCTCAAACTAAATTCACCTAACGTGTACTTCCTGACGTGAAAATAATGTTACGGCTGTGAGTTTGTGTCATCGCTCGCCGCATGAGTCACAACTGCCCCAGGGCTAGGCTGTGCCTTGCCTCGAGTATTGCGTGCGCCTTATGCAACAGGGCTACTAGGACAAAGGGTTTAACTTCTGTGGTTTGTTGACAAGTGAAATGGGCAAGAGCGCTCAAGGAAGAGACTTGAGGAAACTGGAGTAAGGTTCTAATTGTCTGTAATTGCTGATGAGTGGTGTATGTTCTGGCCGCAATAAAGTTAATTATTTCATTTAAAGGAACAACCTGTGTTGTGCTTCAACCCACCGTAATCCAGTTAACAAAAGTGCCACTAGGGGGGTGGCGCGTAACAACTGGTGTCAGAAGCCGGATTAGGAACTCAAGCACAACACCTGACGGTCCTGGTTTCAAAACCCGAGCAGGTCATTTTCTCTAATTTTCTTGTGAGTGCATGCTCTTTACAAGACAAACAACTAAAATGTAGGCGCAATTGGCAGCATTGCTAGAAAAGTTAAATGGCATGGAAACCAAAATGGAGGACGGCCAGAAGAATATAACCAAGGACCTAACTGCCAAATTAGAAGACGGCCAGAAGAATTTAACCAAGGACCTAACTGCCAAATTAGAAGACGGCCAGAAGAATTTAACCAAGGACCTAACTGCCAAATTAGAAGACGGCCAGAAGAAGCTAGAAGACGGCCAGAAGGAGATGGAAGACGGTCAAAATAAGTTAGCGGAGGACCTGAAGAAGATGGAAGACAGCCAGAAAAGTTTAGCCGAGGACCTAACTTCCAAATTAGATGACGGTCAGAATAAGCTAGCAGATGACCTAACCGCCAAATTTCTGGATGGCCAGAAAAATCTGGAAGAGTGTCTGCTGACGAAATTACAGGAAAGTCAAAAGAAATTGGAACAGGGTCTGCGTCAGGAAGTCAACACCGTCTGCCAGGGCCTACGTGAGGAAGTCACAGCAGTAGAAAAGAAGTTCGACGCCTTACAAGAGGAAGTTGCCGAACTGCGCCAACGCCCACTGACGGGGGTGGAAGAAAAATTCAACGCATTACAAAAAGAAATTTCTGAGCTGAACCAACGCCCGTCGACGGGGATGGAAGCGAGATTCAACGCTCTTCAAGAGGAAGTTGCCGAGCTGCGCCGACGCCCGCCCACAGGTACACCGGGAATATCAGGAACGGGACAGAGCAGAGTGACGCCCCCAACCTTCGACGGAAAGGTCCCGTGGAGCACCTATTTACGTCAGTTCGAGGCAGCCTGTTCAATAAACAACTGGAACAGCACGGAAAAGGCTACAGCTCTCATTGTAGCGCTGAGAGGGGACGCCCTTAACGTCCTTCAGGCCATCCCGACTGGATCCCAGGACTACGCTTCACTAATCGCCCATATGGAGTCCCGATATGGAGATAGCCATCTTCAGCAGGCCCACCAGATGCAGCTCCGGACCCGGGTACAAAAGAACGCGGAAACCCGGCAGGAGTTCGAGATGGACATCGCACGCCTCGTAAGGCTCGCCTACCCAACAGCGCCGGCCGACTTTCTGGAGCAGATAGCGACACAGACTTTCACCGACGGGCTACGGGACTCGGACACTCAACAGGCGCTGCGACTCGCGCGCAATAAGACCCTGACAGATGCGCTGAGCCACGCACTTGAGTTCGAGACGGCAAAACAGGCATCCAGAATGCACGCGCGGTTGCGTCAAGTGGACGTCGACGAACCAGTAAAAACCAACGAGACCAAGCCCCTGGCCGACGAATTAATGGAGGCGCTAAGCCGTTTCTTCGATAGTCGCGGCACCACCAGCAACGACACAGCCGGAAGGCAACCGGAGAGGCGGCCCGGAAGAGGACTACCGACCTGCTGGACCTGCGGTAAGAAAGGCCATCTGAGCAAGGACTGTGGTGATCGCCGCCGCCGAGGGTATCCGACGGGAAATCAGTCGTCTGAAAACCGCGCGACCCAGGGAAACGAGTATTAGCCAGCCTTGGGGGGCAAAGGTTGGCTTGTGACAGTCGTCAAGCCCCGGCAGTCCAGGTTCGTGTGACGAAGTTACGGAGGGACAATAGCAGCCTGATGGTCGACGGAGTCGTCAACGGAGAGAGCTGGCCATGCTAATCGACACGGGAGCATCGAGGACCATCGTCAGTCCCACCGTGATCCCGAAGTGGAGAGTGCAACCCACACAAAGGAACCTCCAGCTAATAACCGCGACCGGAGAGACCGCACCGGTACATGGCGAAGCATCACTGGAGTTCGTCATTGGTCGACGGGTGATAAAGCATCCAGTGCTTGTGGCTGACGTATCAAATGAAGTGATCATCGGACTGGACTTCCTGGACCAGAACATCATCTTGGACCTGAGTACCAACACTCTGCACTTCGGAGGTGAGGAACTTGCTTTGCAACCAGCACACGAGGCTGTCACCGCACGACGAGTAAGGCTGAGAGAAGACGTCATCGCTCCCACCAGGACGGAGGTCAGCGCCGCCGTAATTGTCGACGGAACAGCTGAGGGAGTGGCGGCTGTCATCGAGCCAAAATATGAGGACATCCAGACAAAAGGATTGCTAGTTGCCAAGACTCTCATCAACACGACGTCTCGGCCGTACGTCCGCCTGTCCAACCTGAACGACTACGATATTACGGTTCACCGGGACACCAACCTAGGAGTCTGCGAGCCCGTTACCTGGATTGCCCGCATCACAGACACGACGGACGGACACCTGCAGACGCACAACCAAGAAGACGCGCCCTGCCAAAAGAACTACAGAAGCTGTACCAAAGATCCCAGGACCATTTAGACGAGGAACAATCACGCCAACTTCAGGACCTGCTACGCGAATTCCAGGACGTCTTCTCCGTGGGGAGCAAAGACTTCGGCAGGACAAGCTTGGTCCAGCACAGAATCGACGTTAGGGACAGCGCACCGATTAGGGCCCCATTCCGACGTGTCCCGCTCGCCAAGCAAGCCGAAGTCGACCGGATGGTAGAAGAGATGAAGGATCAAGGGGTGATCGAGCCATCACATAGTCCTTGGAGTTCCCCGGTCGTGCTTGTGAAGAAGAAGGACGGTTCCACCAGGTTCTGCGTGGACTACAGGCGGGTGAACGACGTCACGAAGAAGGACAGCTACCCTCTACCCCGGATCGACGACACGCTGGACACCATATCAGGATCAAGATGGTTCTCCACCTTGGATTTGAAGAGTGGCTACTGGCAGGTGGAGGTGCACCCAAAGGACCGCGAGAAAACGGCGTTCTCTGTGGGCAGCGGGCTCTGGCAGTTCACCGTCATGCCATTCGGTCTGTGCAACGCCCCTGCGACCTTCGAAAGGCTAATGGAGTCCATTCTGAGGGGACTACACTGGAAGACCTGCCTGGTCTACCTAGACGACGTCATCGTTCTAGGAAGAAGCTTCGAGGAGCACTACAGCAAACTGAAGGAGATCTTGATGAAGCTACGGGCTGCCCAGCTGAAGTTGAGCCCCAAGAAGTGTCAGCTCTTCCAGAAGCAGGTCCAGTACCTTGGGCATATCGTCTCCGAGGAAGGGGTGCGCACCGACCCAGAGAAGACCGAAGCTGTGAGGGAGTGGCCGGTTCCGAAGGACAAGTCCAAACTACGAAGCTTCCTGGGACTCTGCACTTATTACCGTCGCTTCGTGAGAGGATTCGCCGACATCGCCAAACCTTTACATCGACTGACTGAGAAGGACCAACTCTTCACGTGGACAGCAGGATGCCACAGTGCCTTCGAACAACTTAAGCAGGCTCTGATCACCGCGCCTATTCTGGCCTACCCCAGACCTGGAACAAGGTTCATCGTCGACACCGATGCCAGCGACTTTGGCATAGGGGGGATCCTGTCGCAAGTAGTGGACGGCGAGGAGAGAGTAGTGGCCTACTTCAGCAAGGCCTTTTCAAAGCCAGAAAGGAACTACTGCGTCACCAGGAAGGAGCTGCTCGCCATCGTGAAGACCGTTGAACACTTCCACAAGTACCTGTACGGGCAAGAATTTCTCATCAGGACCGACCATGCATCCCTGCGGTGGCTCCTGAACTTCAAGCAGCCCGAGGGTCAACTCGCGCGGTGGTTAGAGAGGCTTCAACAGTACAACTTTGAGATTCAGCACAGGAAAGGCCAACTGCATTCTAACGCCGACGCCCTGTCACGAAGACCGTGTCCCGAAGACTGCACCTTCTGTGCCCGAAGGGAGGAGAACACCGGGATACAGTGCCGAAGGACTACCGTGGAACTTCAAGGGAGCTGGAGCCGCGAATCTTTCACGCGGGCACAAGCAGAAGATGATGACCTGGGACTGATAGCCGAATGGAAGAGGGCCTGTGTCCCCAGACCCGGGTGGAACATTGTGACTGCAGCCCAAAGTTTAAGTCCTACTGGGCGCAGTGGGACTCGCTGGTTGTGAGGGATGGCCTCATATGCCGTACCTGGAAGAGCACCGACGGGAAGACATCTCGGGAACAAGTCGTCGTTCCAATGGCTATGACGGAGGAAGTCCTGAAGGAAGTCCATGGAAGATCATCTGGTGGACACCTAGGGATAAAGAAGACCCTGGAGAAGCTGAGAGAGCGGTTCTACTGGATCGGATGCCGAACTGACGTGGAGAACCACTGCGCGAGGTGCCACGATTGCGCAGCCAGCAAGGGTCCAGGACGAAGACGACGGGGTCCACTGAAGTCCTACAACGTGGGCGGCCCCATGGAGAGAGTGGCCATCGATGTTGCTGGGCCATTCCCGTTAAGCGAGGCAGGGAACCGCTACATATTGGTCGTCAGCGACTACTTCACCAAATGGCCGGAGGCGTATGCGCTCCCTAACCAAGAAGCCGCGACGATCGCAGAAATCCTGGTGAAGGAATTCGTCAGCCGGTACGGAGTACCCCTGGAGCTGCACTCCGACCAAGGGAGGAACTTCGAGTCGCAGGTGTTCCAGAACCTATGCCAGCTGCTGAGAATCCGGAAGACAAGGACGCCGCCGCTACACCCTCAGTCCGACGGGATGGTAGAGCGATTCAATCGCACCATCGAGAACCATCTCCGAATAGTCGTCAGCGAGCACCAGAGGGATTGGGATAGACATCTTCCTCTATTTCTCCTGGCCTACCGCACCGCCGTGTATGAAGCCACCGGGTGCACACCAGCCCGGGCCATGTTTGGGAGGGAACTCCGTCTACCAGTCGATCTTGCCTTCGGCCGACCTGGGAATGATCCGGTCCCGGTAAGCCAGTATTGTCAAGAACTGGTCGACCAACTGGAGGACGTGCACGCGTTCGCGAGGAGGAAACTGCGGATCGAGACCGACCGAATAAAGACCCGATACGACCAACAGACGGATGCCGGCGGATTCCACGAGGACGACCGGGTCTGGCTCTTCAACCCGTTACGGAAGAAAGGCCTGTCACCCAAACTGCAGAAGTCCTGGGAGGGCCCGTACCGAGTCGTGAAACGGAACAACGATGTCGTCTACAGGATCCAGCGGAGCCCGAGGGCGAAGATGAAGATCGTGCATCGAGATCACCTGGCAGCCTACGGAGGGACACAGACAGACCAATGATTGATCGGGACGATCAGCCTTTTAGGAAGGGGGGTGGTGTTACGGCTGTGAGTTTGTGTCATCGCTCGCCGCATGAGTCACAACTGCCCCAGGGCTAGGCTGTGCCTTGCCTCGAGTATTGCGTGCGCCTTATGCAACAGGGCTACTAGGACAAAGGGTTGGTCCAGAATGTTCGTGACCCCGCCAGCGAAGGAAATGTCGAGAAGCCGTGTGTCCTGGACGATTCTAGAATTCATTGAGTCACCAGCCTGCTATATAAGCGGCTTCAACAGTGAGGGGACCGAGTTTTCTGTGGGTGTGTGTTTTTGAGCGAGTGCGACAGAAGTGTGGTGACGAAGTGCCGTGCGAGTTACGAAATCCAGTGACATTGTTTCCCCAGCTTGTGGACAGCGAAACAGCGGGTAGCGGATTACCGTAAGTAACTTTAGTTGGTGTACATGAGGAAGAGGGGCAGGTAGTTTCTGCCAAGGCCACCGGACTCATTAAGACGGTTTAACTTCTGTGGTTTGTTGACAAGTGAAAGGGGCAAGAGCGCTCAAGGAAGAGACTTGAGGAAACTGGAGTAAGGTTCTAATTGTCTGTAATTGCTGATGAGTGGTGTATGTTCTGGCCGCAATAAAGTTAATTATTTCATTTAAAGGAACAACCTGTGTTGTGCTTCAACCCACCGTAATCCAGTTAACAAAAGTGCCACTAGGGGGGTGGCGCGTAACAATAATATTGAAAACCTCGTAGACGAAACGCAATATATGTCAAATTAAAACTGACCCTCACTGTTGTGGAAAGTCCCCATCCCCAGGAAGACCCCTTTAATAAATTATAAAGGCTTGTGTTGCATGAAAATTCGGGATGTTTAGCCTCCAATGGCCCAAATTCCCAAATGCTGCAAAAAGCACTATTCCAATCCAGGAATTTTTGAAAATAATGTTGCTGTTTGTAGATATAATAGACCTTCTGTACAACATATCGCAGGTGTAAGTCACGTGTAAAAATTCTAGGGTACCACACACGCACGTACAAATCGCGTGAAAAAATCTCGAGTATCCCTTGTCACCTTTAAGCGCATTATATACGTATTGATGACTTATACAGCTTAAGTTGCTTCCGTGATAACCTTATAGCCGTTTGCAAACTTTCACAGTAATGTAATAAATGGAATTGCATTGCGTCTTACAGAAATAGATGGACTTCTGAGATTGTGTTGCCATGGTTACCGGCTTGCATTCTTTCATAAGTTTATTAAGGGAAACTAGTTTTCTGGGAATATCTCAAAAACTGTTTAGGACCTTAAAATGTGTGTTTCTCACATTGAGACGCTGAAAATGAGCTTTGTCTCGTCTTTCTACGCCGATTTCAGCATGTATTTTAAGGGGGTAGGCCCCCTTTCATGAGAGGCACGGAGAGGAGTTAAGTCAACGATTACTTTCGAGCCTCTGATGGACATCTGTACCAAATTTTACGTTGATCCACTCAGCCGTTCTCGAGTGATGCGCGTACAAAGTTGTACGCAACCGTCATAAACCAGTCTGAAACGCTTTAATAACTCCAATTTCCGTGGAATTTCAGAAAAAAAGTCAAATTTTCATTTTTATATATAGAGAGAGAGAGCTCACAATACACATGACGTCCGTTCCCTGTTCATCCATACTACCTGCACTCTGCGGGCTATTGCCTTGTCTGAATTGCCATCACTGGACACTTTTGAACCTAAGTAGTTAAAACTATCTACTTGCTTTAAATCTTGCCCATCCAATTGGATTGTTTCTTCTCCTTGTCATTCTGGGCACACCACTACATTAAAATAAAAGCATCTCAGTAACCGCAGTCGCAGTCTAGATCTTAGGCTGCGAATGGCCAAGGATGTGTATTTCCCTCACTCTGTATGGAGTGGAAGGGTGAACTCTAACCCAGACCCTGGGCACGAAGCTGAAATCCTTCGAAATATGATTGTCTTGGTGGATGTTACGTATCTCAAGGACCGATGTAATGAGGAACACTGAGGTGATGTGAAGATCCTCCTTTCGTTCGATCGAGAAGCGGAAACTCGAATATTTTAGACACGTGATGCGGAATAACACAAGTAGTTCCGTGAAGAACTAAATAGCCTATTTTCATCATTATATCCTACTTATGTTAATTGCCACTATCAACATACAAAATTTCAGTTTGATTGCTGTCATAGATTCGTAGATATTGAGAACTGTCTAAATATTATCGATGGTTGCCATGTTGGATTTACATATATGTAGGCCATAGAGTTATGTACTATTACATGAAGATTATTGCGTAGGTGTATTATTCAAACTTCAGTCGCATGAATAGGACATAAGAAGTGGACACGAGATATTAAAATTTCGCACAGCCGCCATCTTGTAGTTATGAAAACAATTAAACTAAATTAGATGTCAGTGCATTGCAATGTACATAAAAATTTACTGTACTATGTTTCTCTGCGCTCAGAAGGCTATATCGCGGGAAAAGTCTATTTAAATGTTTCAACTTCGCTTGACCACCATGTTCGTTTTGTACTTAAGAGGTTTTTGAAATTCACATAGATGAACTTCAAGTAGTGCCCTTTATCACCGTACAAAATTTCAGGTTGATATCTGTAACAGTTTCAGAGATATAGAATGCCAGTGAAATATTTCGCACAGCCGCCATGTAGGATTGGTGAGACGTAATAAAATGTGAAAGGCACGGTCGAGCTCGCGGACAAAATAGTACTATGGCCTTACTGAGTTGCATTGAAATCGCTCCTGCCGTTTATATTTTATTAGGGGCGGGGACGCACACACACACACACATACACACACACAGACAAAAGGTGTTCTCATAAGCTTATTTTTCATAACTGAAAATAGGCTAAAAAAGCAGGATCCTACAGTTGGTAATCCAGGAGAAGATCTCAAACAATGGAGACATGGCCGCAGTAGTATCTCTTGGCTGGAGAACCTGAGGGACTGGTTTGAGATGAAAACAACGACTCCCTTCCGTGTGGCAAACTCGAAGACTAGAATAGCCATGATGACCACCAACCTTCGATACAAGATGGTACGAGATGAAGAAGAAGCTGTATTACAATGTCCAGATGATCTCGCCGTTCCATCTCTTTAAACACACAATTGGCAGCTTCGGTGGCGTAGTTGATAGCAGGCCAAGCTTTTATGCCCAAGGTCACGGGTTCAAACCCAGCTGAAGTCGTCGGATTTTTTAAGAGTGTTAAAAATCCCTCAGTATGCCTTCCTTCGGAGGGGAAGTATAGCCGGCGGTCCCATGTCATAGATTTATGGCATGAAAAAGAACCTTCCTCTAACTACACTTGTGTGAAGCCAAAATGTGTGGGTTGGAATTGATAACGCTCTATTAGTTCCAACGTTCGCCGCCAGGTGCTGACTGCGATGCCATCTAGTAACCAAGTCCGCATGCCAGGTGTCGTGTCTGGTAACATTTGATAGCAAATATAGGAACTACTTGAAATTACTCTCAGCAGCCCTTATTTGAATCTAAATAAAAACTTATAACACACAATAATACAGCCATCACAATTAACACCGGTTATCAGACAGATTCCACACACACAAAAGTACACTGGGCTACATCACCGGGTTGTCACAGCCCTAAACTGAGGAAGCAACCAAACACACAATCGCCATCATCACCACTAGAGAGAGACTGTTCGTATTGCGGTCAAGTGAACGTTATATAAAGTATACTATTGGAAGTGGGATATACCACATGGGGTTGAGATTGTTTTATCATGTGCAATTACTGGAAATGAGAAGCTACACCAAAAACCACTCTGGCAATTATCGGTCGGAAGAGCAGCGCAGCGTCTCCGCAGAGTAGTCCATGAAAATGAATCCCCGCCCTCGTTCTATTTGTCGGAATAAAATCGTGCTCTTGAAACACAAGATTCTCTTACGATGTGATTTATTTTTTGATGCATTATCCCCAACTAAGGAAAGCGTTTGAACTTTTTAGCACTTTTTAGCCTATTTTCAATTTTGAAAAAATAGGCTTATGAGATCACCTTTTGTCCGTGTGTGTGTGCGTGTGTGTGTGTGTGTGTGTGATTCGTGTGTGTGTCCCCCCCCTAATAAAATCTAAACGGCAGGAGCGATTTCAATGAAACTCGGAAAGTTCATAGCACTATTCCCGGCGACCTCGACTGTGCCCTTCAAATTTTGTTACGACTCACCAATCCAACATGGCGGCTGTGCGAAATATTTCACCAGCATTCAATATCTCCGAAACTATTACCGATATTACCCTGACATTTTCTATGGTAATAGAGGGAACTACTATAAGTTCACTTATGTGACTTTTAAAAACCTCGTAACTACAAAACGAACATGGCGGCCAAGCGAATTTGCGACTCTTAAATAGACGTTTCTCGCGATTTGACCAACCAAACGCAATGAAACTTGGTACAGTATATGTTTATATACATTGTAATGCACCGACATCTAACTTCGTTCAATTGTTTACATAATCACAAAATGGCGGATGTGCGAAATATTTCACCGGCATTATATATCTCTGAAACTATTAGCGGTATCTCCGTAAAATTTTGTACTGAGATAAAGGGCACTACTGGAAGTCCATCTATAAGATTTTCAAAAACCGGTTAACTACAAAACGAACATGGCGGCCAAGCGAATTTGAACATTTTAAATAGACCTTTCTCGCGATTTAATGTTCCAAGCGCACTGCAACCTGGTACAGGAAATATTTATACACATTGTAATCCACTGGTATCTAATTTAGTTCAATTGTTTACATAACCTCAAGATGGCGGCAGTGCGAATTTTAAAATTAAGTTTTTATTTCTTGTGATGTAGTCATGTGATCGAAGTGAAAGTTTGAATAATGAACCTACGCAATAATTTTCCTTTAATGGTACATGACTCTATGGCCTATACATTTAACAATCCAACATGGCGACCATCCGAAATATTTAGACGATACTGAATATCTACGAATCTATTTTAGCAATCAAACTGCATTTTTTAATGTTCATAGGGGCTATGAACATAAGTTCACCTATAGGACTTTAAATAACCTGGTGATCACAAATCCAACATGGCGGTGACGCGAATTATAAATATTCACATGGACGTATCTCGCAATTTAACCATCCGCGCGCAGTGAAACTTGGTACAGTAAATCTTTATCCGAATGTTAATCCACTGGCATCTAATTTATTTCAATTGTTTCCATAACCTCAAGTTGGCAGCTGTGAACAAATTTTAAATCTCCTTGTTTTTTCTTGTGTCCTAATTATGCGATTGAAGTTTGAATACTACACGTTTACAATAATCTGCGTGTAACAGTACATAACTCTAGGACTTACATATATAAAATCCAACATGGCGACCATCCGAAATATTTAGTCGGTTCTCAATATCTACGAATCTATTACAGCAATCAAACTGAAATTGTGTATGTTAAATAGTGGCAATTAACATACGTAGGATATATGAAAATAGGCTGTATAGTTCTTCACGGAACTACTTGTTAATCTTCTCTTCCCAATATTTCTTCATCCTCTCGTTGTGTTCCCTTTTACTCTGTTCTGTTCATACTGTATTTTAGCGGGTGGGCTTCTCAGAAAATTTGTGTTAGTGAATTACGCCTCATTATAATAAGAACTTTATTGCAGCCAATGGCCAAATTAATAAATTAACATTAAAAGACAAAAACCAAAGATTTCCTTAGTCTTCATTACAAAACATTGTAAGTGTGACCCGTCTTTGTTGGCACAACATCACGTGATACCTATCACACTGCTCTCCACTCAGCAAACAGACGCTTTGCTGGTCCGGCTGATGATATTTCTTCCTGGTGCATACTTTAAAGTGAAAACCATGCACCGAAAATCTCGTGACTATATGACGCAAATCGTGCAATATATTTGTCCATTCAGTTGATTGCATCGCGTCAGTGCCGTAAAAGTCGTCCCATATGTCTTCTCTCTTCCTTTTCAATTCTGTCAGTAGAGTATCATATCCAGGTGTAACGGGCAGCAGTAGGTTCAGTCTCTGATCTTCAACAAAATATGGCTCTCTAGCTAGCAGGTAAACCAAACGGGATGGCGTGTACTTTGAAAGGCACAAAGCTCTCTTGAGATAGATGGATTTTATTCTTTCCTGATCTGCCAGGTGTTTTCTCTTGAGGGGTATCCATATATTTTCCAATCCATAAGATGCAATTGGTGCTATTTTGACATGAAACACTTGAATTGCAGTCTTTAGGGACAATTTATGAATCGGTTTTATGTCACTCATCGCTTTCACTGCACCGGTCAGCTTGTCTCTCATATGGTTTGTAAAAACGTTTTCCTAATTATAGTGCTACCTCGCTTTTGTGGGTTTCGACCACTTAACCTATGGCGGTGCTTTTTGAGGATCCAACCAGCCTCCAGGCTGACCACCTAACAGACAGACAGACAGACAGACAGACAGACCGACAGAATTAAAGTTCTGAATTTTGTTTTGTCTTCAATGGACTTTTTAAGACAGCCAACTTCATTTATGTCGTCACTGATTTCTTATAGCCAGTTGACTGGCTTCGTGGCTCAGCGGTAACGTTCTCGCTTGCTGGGCCCAAGGTTACAGGTTCGTATCCAGGCACCGTGAGATGGCATTTGATAGTGCGCAAATGCAAGGGAGCCGTGTCATTAGATTTACTGATACGTTAACGATCCCCTTGCGGACAAAATTCCGGCACCCCGGCGTCTCTAAAAGTCAGAATAGTTAAAAGGGACGTAACCCAACAACATTATTATTTTTAGTCAGTTGTTTTGATTTGTCATTGATATGGTTGTTGTTGTTGTTTGAGTCTTCAGTCTTTTGACTGGTTTGATGAAGCTCTCCATGCCTCCCTGTCCTGAGCTAATCGTTTCATATCTACGTAGCTACCACACGCTACATCCGAGGCAATCTGTTTAACATATTCTAACCTTGGTCTACCCCTACAGGTCTTGTCCTCGACCCTTCATTCCATAACTAAGCTTGCTATTCCTGGTTGTCTTAGTATGTGCCCTACCAACCTATCTCTTCTCTTCATTAGCAGTCGCCAGAAACATCTCTCCCTCTCGTCTTAATACTTCTTCGTTTGTCACCCTATCTACCCATCTGATCTTCATCATTCTCCTGTAATACCACATTTCAAACGCCTCAATTTTCTTCTTTTCTGCTGCACCAATAGTCCAAGTTTCACTTCTATAGAGCGCCACGCTCCAGACAAAGGCTTTCAAAAATGACTTCCTAATACCTAAATCTATATTCGATGTCAACAGATTTCCTTTCTGTAGAAATGCTTTCCTTGCCTGAGCCAACCTACTTTTTACATCCTCCTTGCTTCGTGCATCACTTTATTTTGCTTTCTAAGTAACAGAAGTCACCTACTTCCTTCAGCTTTTCACCTGCCAATTTGATGTCCATAGAGGTTACTGATTTATTTCGGCTGCATTCCAATATTTTTGTTTTACATTTATTAATTTTCATCATGAATTCCTTCCTCAAGACGGAGTCCATACCATTCAAATACTCTTTCAAATCCTCAGGCATTTCGGCCAAGATGACGATGTCATCGGCAAATCTCAGAGTTGAAATTATTTCTCCTTGAATCTTCCCTCCCACTTTAAATTTGTCTCCAATTTCCTGCATTGCTTCTGCAATGTAAAGATTGAAAGGTTGAAAATTTTCTTTGTATGCCTGTTATTATGCATTCTATATTGGTGTCCGTAAAACTGTAACGACCATTTCCTTATGCTATATGAGATTTTTTTCTGTAACTTGATAAATTTCAAGTGATTTATTTTTCATCCAAATTCCATTTTCACACATTGGTCGTAATATTTTCCTGAGGATTTTCCTTGCTTGTTTTTCGATCATTTGTATTCTTACGATGCGATCGGTTTACTCCATTGACAATTGCTTCTTCGCCAATCAGTACTACCTTAGCTAATAATACGATGTGTTTCATTTTGAAAACTTTTCTGAAATACTAACGCGATAATTTCCTTGCTACCTAAGAATTACTTGTTCGTACTGGACCACTGGGGCAGTACATGTTGAAGGGTACAGTACATTAGGCTAAACAAATAGTTAATTAATAAAATGAAAATTTTGACATTTTGTTCATTCTTTCCTTCTAAGTTTTGAAGATCTATTTTGAAGCACTCTGCATGTACATATTGTGTAGTGGCCAGTGACGAAGTTACATTCGTGCAACTGGGTATTCTTAAGTACATACCTTATAGTATTTTTGTAGATAAACTCCAGACGTCGTGTATTTCGCTCCCATAGAGCATGCTCTATTCTCTGTTGTCCCAGAAGATGATATCGTTCCCAATTATGAACATGTTTCTTAGAAATTAGATGCTTTTGAGCTTTACGATGAAAAGCTTTAATGCATGCAATCCCAGTTTCACTCCATTCTTTACTATCGCCACCAAACAGAGTACAAATATAACAATGCATCGTGGCCGTCGTTACCCTTGCTGTTAACCACTTGCTTTCTGTTGGCCTATGAAGAGAAATGTGCAGTGAAAGAGAGAAGACCAAAACCTCATCTAAATATTGTACAGAGTGATCTATCTATCTATCGTATGGCTTTTAGTGCCGGGAGTGTCCGAGGACATGTTCGACTAGCCAGAGGCTGTAGCTTCTTCAAGCGGACACCCCTAGCGTGAGCTACAAGTTCCGTTCAATTTCAAGTAGTTCCAACTTTAACTACCAGATGTCAATGATACCTAGTGGTAAACGTTGGAACTTTGATAGAGCGTTCCAAAGAAATCTAACCTAGAAATTTAGCTCCACACAAGTTTAGTCTGTGAAAGGATCTTTAACATGCCATAGATCTATGACATGGGACCGCCGGCTTTCCTTCCCCTGCGAAGGAAGGCATACTGAAGGATAAACATCAGTCACATAGTTCCAGTCTCAGTGGAATGAGCAGTATGAATGGTTAACAGCAAGGGTAACGACGGCCACGATGCATTGTTATATTTGTACTCTGTTTGGTGGCGATAGTAAAGAATGGAGTGAAACTGGGATTGCATGCATTAAAGCTTTTCATCGTAGAGCTCAAAAGCATCTAATTTCTAAGAAACATGTTCATAATTGGGAACGATATCATCTTCTGGGACAACAGAGAATAGAGCATGCTCTATGAGAGCGAAATACACGACGTCTGGAGTTTATCTACAAAAATACTATAAGGTATGTACTTAAGAATACCCAGTTGCATGAATGTAACTTCGTCACTGACCACTACACAATATGTACATGCAGAGTGCTTCAAAATAGATCTTCAAAACTTAGAAGGAAAGAATGAACAAAATGTCAAAATTTTCATTTTATTTATTAACTATTTGTTTAGCCTAATGTACTGTACCCTTCAACATGTACTGCCCCAGTGGTCCAGTACGAACAAGTAATTCTTAGGTAGCAAGGAAATTATCGCGTTAGTATTTCAGAAAAGTTTTCAAAATGAAACACATCGTATTCTTAGCTGAGGTAGAACTGATTGGCGAAGAAGCAATTGTCGTCAATGGAGTAAACCAAGACCAAGACAGTAGGTCATTCGACATGCTTCCTGGTGTGGCTGAAGACTGTGGGGCACCCTTTGGGCACACACTTTCCGCAAATGCAGTCGTTCCTTCATGATGGTGTGCACACTTCCGACGCTCAATACGACCACGGCGGCTATGGCGTTCACTGTCACTCGGCGGTCCTGCGGAATGAGTGCATCAACCAGCTGGACGTTGTCATCGGTAATGCAGGGGGGTGCCCCAGACCGGACATCATCGGCTAACGACACCCATCCTTCCCTGAAGCGCTTGTGCCACGCCTGGACCCTTGCAAGGGACATGCAGTGTTCGCCGTACAATTGTGACATTCGCGATGAATGCCCGTTCCCCCTACTCCTTCCGCTGTCAGAAACCGAACAACACCTCTTTGCTCTTCGTTTGACGCCTCCATGTCACTGTTTGCAATGCGAATGGCAGCGTTGGACGATTGATGCATGCTGCTGCTCGCTTTTTATCGTCACATGATGTCCACGCGTGCCCTCTAGCGATGGGCTGTGACCTTCCACGCTCTGGTCGGAACCACATCTCGTTACACACGCCACGATTAGCCGATGTCGTTACGGGTTTGAGCTTTACAGCCTCCGGCTCGTTACTTTTTGAACACACCTTATATTCCCCTCCAGCTTCGGCACTGATTCTGCTAAGAAATTTAATTCTGGCCGAAAGGCTGTTTCACTGAGTGACTCTGGTGATGATAACTGTGAGAAAGTAGACTCGATTCCCGATTCAAGTGGTTTTCCGTGGTTTCTCACCTCTACATGATTCAAGTTTCTGGACAGTACCTTTTTTGAAGTGCCTCTTCCCAAGCCTAATAATTACATAGCGTTACAACGAAATATAACCTAGAAAATTAGCTTCACACAAGTTTAGTTAGTGGAAGGATCTATTACATGCCATAAATCTATTACATGTGACCACCGGCTTTACTTCCCCTCCGAAGAAAGGCATACTGAAGGACTTTAACGCTCTTAAAACATCCGACGGTTTGAACCCACGATCTTGGGCACAACAGTTCAGCGTGTTACCAACTACGCCACCGAACCCGCATAATTACAGTTACTCTACAGAAACACAGGTTATCAGACAAATTGGACACAAAGCTAACATCCAAGATCTTCCAAGTTCCTCAAACGAAGAAACAACAACATTGTCACATCAGTGGGATCACCTCTCTGCTCAGTGTCTACCATTCATGGATGTCACCACTGAGTTCTGGGTTTGAATCCTCGAAATTTAATTCTAAGGGCTAGAACGACGTTCACTAAGCCTCGAGAGGTAGAACTGAGAAAAGGCGCGTTTGATACCCACTTCCGCCATCCTGGAAGTGGTTTTCCGACGTTTCTGAGAATTGTTACATTAACAGTTAGCCTATATTTACGCAGTTTTAAACTGTTACCCTGTTTTAAGTAAAACAAAACCTGAGTATAAATATCTAACAAGAAGTTCCGTGACGAACTAAAGAGCCTACTTTTCTTAAAATTAAATGTCATGCCATTGATTAATCTACAGTATATGAACCTATCTAGAATAATGACGAAATTACGTTGGTAATATCGAAATGTCTGATTAGTTCGAAATATACCTGGTGTAATGTAGCCTAATAGAGCATTAACAGAATAAAAAAAATTGGTTGAAGTCCAATGGACGTTACATGCAGTTAGACATTGGATCTATCAGCACGCGTAAAAGCATGTTGGCAACAATGTCATGCGTGTGCTGGTCAGAAATTGCCTAATCTGAAATATTATGATATCTTGTTGTGCCAATTTTGGACGAAATCCATTTGTTAGTATAGACGTTACATGTATTTTATAATTGGACCTATCAGCAGGCGTAGAATCAGGTTGGCAGCACTGACGTATATTAATTATTCCAAATTAATCTAGAATAGCAGGTGCTATACGAGTGCAAAGTATAGAGCTGTTGGCTTGCATACTTTCTGATATATTGATATTAATGTAAAAATAATATAGACAGCATTTATTAACAGTTGGTAGCCCTGATTGCTCTTAACAATACTTATAGTCATATCTGTTATGTTACACATTGCACATACGAAATTTGGTTGAAATCCAACTGATAGTATAGAAGTTACATGTATTTAAAAATTGGTACTATCAGTAAGCTTATAATCATGTTGGTAGAACTGAAGTATATAAGTTACTCCAAATTAATCTAAAATGTCAGATTATACGTGTGCATAGTTTAAATCTGTCGGCTTGCATACTTTCCGATATATTGGTATTTGGATTTTAAAAAATAGAGAGAGCAATTATTAACAGTTGGCAGCACTGGTGGCTCTTAAGAATACACTCAGTCATATCTGTTTATGTACACATTTTACATACAAAATTTGGTTGAAATCCAATTGATAGTGTAGAAGTTATATGCATTTAAACATTGGACTTATCAGAAGGCTTAAAATTATTTTGGCAACACTGTCATGTATGGCCTCCTGGAAATTAAACTGAAATTGTATTATCTACATGTGTTCCAATTTTGGAATAGCTCCCAAGCATACCTTGCAAGATATCCAACATAGAGCTCAAATTTCTAGTGCGTTTTTTCATCAGTTGGTAGCACTGACATCATTTTCAAATATGGACGTGAGATATTCCGGTGCACAGCTTTACACATACTAAATTTGGTTTTGATTGCTGCAGCCGTTTAGGAGTTGATAGGGGGGACACACACACAGCCAGACAGACAGACAGACACACATTTTCCCGGATCGATCTCATAAGTCTACTTTTTCCTCATTTTTGCAAAATGTGAAAAGTAGGCTAAAAATATGGACAGCATTTATTAACAGTTGGAAGCCCTGATTGATCTTCAGAATACTTATAGTCATATCTGTTAAGTTACACATAGCACATACGAAATTTGGTTGAAATCCAACTGATAGTATAGAAGTTACATGTATTTAAAATTGGCCTTATCAGCAGGCTTAGAATCATGTTGTTAGAACTGAAGTATATAAGTTACTCCAAAATTGATCTAAAATGTCAGGTACTATACGTGTGCATAGTTTAAAGCTGTCAGCTTGCATACTTTCTGATATATTGGTATTTGGATAAAATAATAGAGAGAGCAATTATTAACAGTTGGCAGCCCTGGTGGCTCTTAAGAATACGCTCAGTCATATCTGTTTATGTACACATATTACATACACAATTTGGTTGAAATCCAATTGATAGTGTAGAAGTTGTAGTCATTTAAAAATTGGACCTATCAGAAGGCTTACAATTATTTTGGCAACACTGTCATATATGGCCTCCTGGAAATTAAACTGAAATAGTGTTATCTACATGTGTGCCAATTTTGGAATAGCTCCCATGCATACCTTCCAAGATATCCAACATGGAGCTCAAATTTCTAGTGCGTTCTTTTAGCAGTTGGCAGCACTGACATCATTTTCAAATATGGACGTGAGGTATTCCGGAATACATCTTTACTCATACTAGATTTGGTTTCGATTTCTGCAGCCGTTTAGGAGTTGATAGGGGGGGGGGGGACACACACACAGCCAGACAGACAGAAGGACAGACAGACAGACATTTTCCCGGATCGATTTCATCATAAGTCTTCTTTTTCCTCATTTTTGCAAAATGTTAAAAGTAGGCTAAAAATACTCCAAGCAAATGCCGGGATAATACCTAACTTATTGAATATATTTAGCGTAAGGCTTTTAATGCCGGGAGTGTCCGAAGACATGTTCGGCTCGCCAGAGCCTGTAGCTGCTTCAAGCGGACACCCATGGGTTCAGCTACAAGTCCCGTTCAATTTCAAGTAGTTCCAACTTTGTCTACCAGATGTCACTGACACCTAGTAGTGAACGTTGGAACTTTGATAGAGCGTTTGACCGAAATCTCACCTAGAAATGTATCTTCACACAAGTTTAGTTAGTGGAAGGATCTTTTACATGCCATACATCTATGACATGGGACTGCCGGCTTTACTTCCCCTCAGAAGGAAGGCATACTGAAGGATTTCAACGCTCTTAAAAATCCGACGACTTCGGTCGGGTTTGAACCCGCGATCTTGGGCACAGTATTTCAGCATGCTACCAACTACGCCACCGAAGCCGTTAGTACCTAACTGAAGGCCACGGGCGCTTCTTACAAAAGTCCTACCTCAATTACAAATACACTCACTAGTATATATATCACAGTAGCACAGGTTATCAGACAGAGCTTCTACAGACCCAAGTACACAGGGCTACATGACCACGGTGTCGCAAAGTCTTAATTTTTTTGTTCTTGTACATGACCGTGTTATTTTGTGTTAAATATCTTCTGTAATATTTTTCATGTTAGGTCTTATAAATACTTGTTTTCCCGCCAAACGTAACAACAACAACAATAACAACACATAGAGAATTTTTCGCAGAATTTGACTAATTGTATGCATTCACCTATATAGCGACTTTTCAGTTGGTAATCTTCAATAGACTTTTTGAGTTAAACTACAACGTGAGTTTGCTTGCATTTTTAGTTCTGGTTATCTAAGCTTTTATCATACAATACCATTCCTAATAAAAACGAATGGGTAGATAGTTTTATATTATTTCTGGATACCCAAAGACAATAACTCTCTTTCGCCGCCTCCTTGATACTGCCTCTTTAATTCCAACGGCAGCCTCAAAGAATGTGCTGCTATCTAGATTCCAGCAGCGGAAATGTCATGGACTGGACTTCCAGTTTTCTTGGATCGCTTTGTCGAGGAGAATGTTATTTTGTCCGATGTACTGACCTTTAATATCATTAGTTTTGGTCTAGAGTATATTATCAGACAGGAGGAAGGCTGGTTTGATCCTGCCGATAGTGACACGGACAGGTTTGTCTCGTATATGGAGAGTCATTGTTCTATCGTCTAACACACGATAAGGGTTAGTGTATGGTGGTTGTAAGGCACCGCGTACCGTGTCGTCACGTAGGTCAGCCTGGCTGCAGGTGTTTAACTCCTTGAAGATGAAGGTTATTCTTTTGTTATGATGTGAGGCTGGAGTAGGAGGCAGTCGATTCCTTTGCCTACGGAGTCTCAAAACAACGTTGATAGTGTCCTCGAATTCGTTGTTCGTGGTTGCACACAAAATTTCACCTGGAAGACGAATTGGTTTTCCGTAGATCAGTTCAGCTGCGAATGCACTGCGGGTGCCAAGCAAGACAATTGGCAGGGCTCGCAGCCAGGTCACATCAGGGTGGCACATGATTGCTGCATTCAGTTTACGGTGAAATCGTTCTACCATACCGTTGGGGCACTTGGGTGCCAGCTGGTAATTCGAGATCGCGAGGTTCCTGTGAGAATCCCGAGTTGTCGGAGCAGCTGGGACTCGAACTGACGTCCTTGATCAGTGGTGATACGAACAGGTGATCCAAATCAAGAAATCTAACAGGCAGTGAATCCTTCAGCGACGTCTTCTGCTGCTATTCGTTCCAGTGGCCAAACTTCTGGCCAAGGGGAGAATTGATCTACGACGGTCAGGCAGTATCGGAAGTTATTATCAGGAGGGAGTGGACCAATGATGTATAGATGCACATATTGGAAGCGAGCAGACAGTAAGGGAAAGTTATCCATTGGAGCATTGCCATGGCGTGCATCTTTTGAGCGTTGGCATGTTTGACAAGCTTGTGTCCATGCGCGACAGTCGTTTTGAATGTAAGGCCATGCAAAGCGTTCGGATGCTAAACGGGTCGTCGCTTTAGTACCAGGATGACTTAGTACATGAACACTGTCGAAAGAATGTTTGCGGTAAGGGGCAGTGATGAAAGGTATGGGTCGGTTAGTTAAAGTATCACAGAAAAAGTGATGTTGGTTCCTGGGATCTGTACTTGCTGTAATCGAAGTGCTGATTCGCTATTCAGCAAGTCAAGTAGTTCTGCATCGCCTACTTGTGATTGCGCCAAAGTGGATAAGTCCAAGGTGGTACTGGCAATTGCATTCATACGGGACAATGCATCTGCGATAACATTGGAAGAGCCTTCAATGTACTGAATGTCCATTGTGAACTGAGCGATGAACTATACCTGGTTCAACTACACAGGTGGAAGTTTGTCGCGACTTTGTTGGAAGGCAGTCAGTGGTTTGTGGTCAATATATACAGTGAACTTATGGGTTTCCAAGAGATATCTGAAATGTTGCACCGCTTCATAGGTGGCAAGTAAATCGCGATAGTAGGCTGTCCATTCAAATTGTTTCGGTGAATGTTTCTTGACAGGTATCTTCCACATATTGTTAAAGGGTGGATCCAATAGCATTGTTGGAGGCATCAGTGAATAGTCCCGGTGGTGCTTGCGGATCGGGATGTGCTAGGAGCGTTGCTTGACCGAGGCTGGATTTGAAGGTAACAAAGGCATTTTCCAATTCTGGGGTCCAGGGGACCTGTTGTGAGCTACATAATTTAAGTACCGCGACGTGGAGCAGAGCTAAGGGCAGGAAGCGGCGGTAGAAATTGATCATACCGAGGAAGCGTCTGAGGTCACGTGCAGTGTGCGGGAAGGGAAAATTCTGCAGTGCTGTGATGCGGTCAGGTAACGGTCTTGTCCCTGCGACAGAGACTTCACACCCGAGAAAAGTGACTCTCTGTGAGGCTAATACGCTCTTGGTGGGGTTAATCAAGATACCACACTCAGAAAGGCGGTGAAAGAGGGCTCGTAGGTGGCGCTCGTGGAGCATCAAACTCTTTTTTGGTAATTTTAAGTCTATCTGCAGCGAGACGACGTGCTCGGCACGAGACAGGAGGCCCTGGTGTGGTACGAATTAAATTTACTGTGGAATGACGTAATTCTCGTGGGGTTCCAGATGGGCGAGTTAGGTCAGGAAAGTTTTTTAACATCTTATGGAATGGAGTTGGTAGGTTGAGAACTTTCACGCTGGGCTGCATTGAGTTTGCAGGTTGAAAGATCACTGCTAATCCTGTGATGCCGTCAACGATTCGTTTGTTCCGACAGTCTGAAAGGGGGTGATAATGAGCGAGGAAATCTGAGCCTATTATGGGAATTATGAAGTCAGCAATAACGAATCTCCATGGGAAGTCTCGCCGGAGTCCGAAGTTGAGCTTGAGGGACAAAATTCCGTAAGAGCGAATAGTGGAGTTGTTCGCAGCCACGAGGTCATAATCGGTATGAAGACGACGCCCATTAAAGAATGTTTGTGGGAAACAGCACACACATCGGAGCCAGTGTCAATCAGAAATGTGTGCTTGTTGTTCCTGTCCGTGATAAAGAGGCGGCTTCCAACCGTCTGGCAGCCATTTACCGCTATTACAGGCTGCAGTTGGAGCTTGACTGACAGTTGCATGGCTGCTCGCATTTCCGGGGGTATCGCAAAACCGGTGGTGATACCAGTATGCCCCTGGAGGGTCTCCTCTCTTCTCAGCGATGTGTCTCTGGAGTGTGTGTTACGAGGACTGTTCTGACGACTGCGTGATCAAGGGCGCAAGCGAAATGGTGGTAGGAGTGCTGCCATCTGTCTAGCAAGTTCGTCAATGCGCTGAGTTAGTTGGCTGAGTGTGCTGTCCGGTGGATGGTTGATGGCTTGAACGGTAGCGTTGAAAGGTTGTGGTGATACCTCTAAAATTTTATCGGCTAACTCAGCTACCTTATCTAACGGGATGTCACCTTGAGTCTGTAGGATGGCTTGAACTTGTGGGGGGAAGCCCTGAATCCATAATTGACGGAGTAAATTATCTTGAACTTGTGTTGTGCCCGCTAAGGATCTCAAATGTCTCAAGAATTGGGATGGTTTACGGTCACCAAGCTCTTCCTCCATTAACAATTGTCGTACACGTTGTTCTATCGACAGGAAAAGCCGACGAATGAGTTCGTTACGTAAGTGTGCGTACACGTCTTGTGGAGGCGGATTGGTTATTGTATCCTCCACCTCTGCTGCATATCGGCGGTCCAGCTGGGAGATCACATACGCATATTTAGTAGCGTCATGTATTACTCCGGAAATTCTGAACTGGGCTTCCGCTTGTGCAGACCACAACGCGGGTTTATCTGGCCAGAACACGGGTAATTTTATTACGACACGATTAACAGCTGGTGCCGTACTAACCTGTGTGGTGTGAGATGCGAATTTCATTTGCAGCTGTTGTTGCAGCTGATGATTCTGTTCTTGAAGTTGCTGCAATTGTTCCTGTAAATGCTCCAAGATACTTGCGTGATGAATATTCAATCACGGCAAGGTCACCAATGTAGAGACAAATTACAACGTGATTTTGCTTGCCTTATTAGTACTGGTTATCAAAGCTTTTATCATGCAATACAATTCCAAAATCAAAACGAGTGTACATTGTTATATATTATCTCTGGTTAACCAGAGATAACAACTCTCTTTCGCGGCCTCCTTGATACTGCCTCCCTGAGTCCAATGGCAGCCACATAGAATGCGCTAGTATCTGGATTCCGGCAGTGGAAACGGAGAAATTCGTGGATTCTCCACAGATTTTATTTGTTCTAGAACTAGATCACGCATTCACTTGTTCTACAGATATTAACAGTTTTATTGTCGTGTAATTTACCACACCTTAAAACAAAATAAGGACAATTTTCTAAATCATTCATGTTTTATCTTTGTTTCAGGTAAGACGAGTGTCCAGATCTACTTAGGACATTGCTATTGTAAGTACTTCTTTAATTTGTTTACGCAGTAAATGGTTTCAGATTCTGAAAACTTTTACATAACAGTTTTATTTTCGCGGTATTAAACTGAAAGAATTTACCCCGTTTTAGGTAAAATATCATAAACTAACCCTGATGAGAATTATATAAGAGACGTCGATATTTACTATGGTATGTTGTGATGACAGGCAAATTTTTAGTGTAATTGCCCGGAGGTGTCTTTCCTGTAAACAAATTGACTGGAACCATTAGTTCTATTTTGGAGAAATCTTATAGTGTTTGATTTGTTGTAAGCTTTGCAACCAAATATTATCAGTGTCTTAGAGTTAAAAATACCATACTTTCCCTACTTTTATATTATACCTCATATTTCGAAAATTTATTTTTCTTCCACTTTCTTGCATTAAGTTTCCTTTAACCTTTACATGTACAGTAGATTATTCACCACAACATACACCATTTTAACACATATACATTTTTAGAAAACGTTTTAACTTCCATTCGTTTCATCCTGTGAGGTTTTGCACTTCACAAAATGATACATAATTCTGGTCACATGAAGAAGAAATTATTTGCTAGCGTTTTATGAATTGTTTGTACTCTTTTTTGTGGCTAATTTCTCCAAAGATTTAAGATATATTTTGGGACCGCTAATTACCAGGAATTTATTTTCTAACATTGATAAATGCTGCCTGGTTTCAAAGTACAGGAAATAATTGTAAAACTCTGCTTACTGGCTGTGAACATTACAGAGAATGTGCCTCGCCATGCTGTGATATAATTTATTTGCCAGTGTGGAATACCTGCAGCTATAATTAGTGTTATCACCTGGTGTTATCCAGAATACAGCATTTGTTCAGCCAGCCACATTAGATTTGATGGAATAGCGCTTATCATTATAATTAATGCTCTTGCTATGTAATGTTCAATATGGATGTCTGATAAGCCCTTTCACAATCCGATTTATTAATTATACAATAGGATGAGACTCAAACTTCCGAATATAGAATTACGTATTGTTTCATAATCTTATATTACGGCTTATGCTGCAATGTTTACATATATTTCCATAAGGACATCTACCCAGCATTGCGAGAAACCATTAAGATTCATGAATGATACAGTACATTATTGGCTCAAATCATTCATTTAATTATACGGTATTTGAATTCCATCAAATGGTCATAGCGGGGTGTTTTAATTGAGCGCATGTAGGCTCCCCATCAAGTTCAATTTCAAGTAGTTCCAACTTCGGCTACTATAGATGCAAGTCATTGATACCTAGTGGAGAACGTTGGAACTTGATAAGGCGTTTCCAAACATCGAAGGACTAATGAGAAGCGAACGTCTGGCCTGGGCAAGGCCATGTCACTCGGATGGACACATGCCGATGTCCTCTGAAACTGCTCAATTTTGTTCCTCATGGAAGAAGACCGCTGGGTAGGTCAAGGAAAATATGGAAGGACGGAATCCGTGAAATCCTGCGACAGATTGGAATAGAGGATGCCTGGTAACAGAGAGCAGCAAACAGAATCCAGTGGAGGAGAACCCTTGTAGCAGCGTGCCGTCCCCTGGACCTGATCGCGTCAAGTAAGTAAGTAAGTAGCCTAAGTAAGTAAACAAATAACCTACAACTTTACCTACACACTACCAATTGTAGCGGTAGGTTCTTTTATATGTCATAACTTTTACTTCCCCTCAAAAGGAAGACATACTGAAAGATTTTAACGCTCTTAAAAATCCGATGAATCCGGCCGGGTTTGAATCCGTGATCTTGGGAATAGCAGTTCAGCTTGCTACTGTCTACAACCTCTAATCTTGCATTATAACAGGCCTTCAATATAAACTTAGGTAAATGATTATTTAGCATATGGATTGAGGCTGTCAATTTGCTAACGCAGAACTTTTTGAGATCATTTTCAATGATGCTAAGTTCTTTAAGAATGTTTCAGGATGAACATGAAACCTGTTCCTGGAACTCATTAAAGCAGGTCTCTCACTCGATAACGTGCCGAGTGCGACCGTGGCGGATGCGACCCAGTAAAAATCGTGGCTGTAGCGACCCTGCTAGTAGCACTCAGTGCCCCATGCGACCCATTGTTCGAGAGAAGAATTGAAGATTTTATTTTCAAAGTTACGTAAATCCATGAAATGCAAAACTTCAGAAATCGCGTTTTTGTTTCTTCGTATAAATTCAGATATGATTAAGAATATAATGTAATTTCATTCATTGCTTTTATGCACATCCTGACACTGTGTTTTAAAAATCTCCTATCGATGGAAATGGTGGTAATCGTCTCCTGTAAGTTTGAGTTAGGACGTTTTGGAAATAAATCATAAATTGGCATACGCTTTGAGTGGCATTTATGAACATTTAAATGGTTTAAACACAACAAACACAAACTGACGTTCTACATATTCTTCAAAGTTAGGCATGGCCTTGATTATCACGTGATATCACGTGATGTCCAGAGAGCCATCGGATTGGTCATCATAGATATAAGACCCCTTGGACATAAATACACGTTGGAGTTACATCACTTTGCAAATAAACTTAGTTCTTACATCTCTGTTAATATGGGCTATACGACGTATTGCGACTTAAAACCATTGCTATACGCTGAGCGAACCTATAAACTTTCTTATGAAAGAACAAGTAGTTCCGTGAAGAACTATACAGCCTATTTTCATATATCCTACTTATATTAATTGCCTCTATCTACATACAACATTTCAGTTTGATTGCTGTAATAGATTCGTAGATATTGAGAAGCGACTAAATATTTCAGATGGTCGCCATGTTGGATTGTTAAATGTATAGGCCAGAGAGTCATGTACCATTAAAGGAAAATTCTTGCGTAGGTTCATTATTCAAACTTTCACTTCGATCGCATGATTACGACACAAGAAATAAAAACTTAATTTTAAAATTCGCAAAGCCGCCATCTTGAGGTTATGTAAACAATTAAACTAAATTAGATACTAGTGCACTACAATGTGTATAAACATTTCCTGTACCAGATTTTATTGCGTTTGGAAGATTAAATCGCAAGAAAGGTCTATTTAAAATTTTCAAATTCGCTTGGCCGCCATGTTCGTTTTGTAGTTAACCGGTTTTGAAAGTCTTATAGATGAACTTCCAGTAGTGCCCTTTATCTCCGTACAAAATTTCAGGGTGATACCGCTAATAGTTTCAGAGATATAGAATGCCCGTGAAATATTTCGCACTTCCGCCATCTTGTGGTTATGTAAACAATTGACCCAAGTTAGATGTCGGTGCACTACAATCTGTATAAACATATACTGTACCAAGTTTCATTGCGTTTGGTTAGTTAAATGGCGAGAAACGACTATTTAAAAGTCGCAAATTCGCGTGGCCGCCATGTTGGTTTTGTAGTTACCAGTTTTTCAAAAGTCACATAGGTGAACTTCTAGTAGTTTCTTTATCACCGTACAAAATTCCAGGGTGATATCGGGAATAGTTTCGGAGATATTGAATGCTGGTGAAATATTTCGCACAGCCGCCATGTTGGATTGGTAAGACGTAACAAAATTTGAAGGACACGGTCGGGGTCTTCCGGAATAGTGCTATGAACTTATCGAGTTTCATTGAAATCGCTCCAGCCGTTTAGATTTTATTAGGGACACACACACACACACCTCTCTCACACACACACACACACGGACAAAAGGTGATCTCATAAGCCTTTTTATTTTTTTTTTTTTCAAAATTGAAAATAGGCTAAAAATACTGAAAAACCGCCGATTTTGGATTTACATAATTTTGGAAATAAGCTCTTCAATTGTTACGGCGCCTAACCTAAACTAAGCGGAATTTTAGCAGAGACAGATGTGTTAGAAATTCTCAGATTCCACCGATACATCAGTGCTTGGGTCGCTAGTGGCACGATGGCAAATTGGTGGGTCGCTTGCGGCACGGGTCGCATCCGGCACGAAACCTCTCACTCCCATGCATTTACAGGCAGATTATATTTCTCACTCAGAAGAGGTATGCATGTTAGCGTCTTTTTCCTCGTTGATTCATACCACTTGTTGAATGTCCACTTCCATTCTTACCGTAGGGTCCAGGATCAAACCTCTTCTGTTCTTCCCGTCAATGGCAACGATATCTGCTCTACGGTGACTGCTTCTTTCCGAAATGCAAGTGCACCTCCTCATAAACATCCCATTTCAATTGCCTCAGAGAGGATCGTGCTCAGTGATGGCGAGAATTTCGTAATCTTTATAGACTACTAGAATACTACTCTATAAACTTCGAGTTCCACTATTTGTACTATTTGTGTAACTTATCACCCCTAATTTTCAATCTATAAATTTAACGAAATTATAATTGTGTCGTCAAGCTGCAAAACTCGTTTAATCCACTTGTGAATAAGAATCATTTTCATGAGAAACGTTTCTCTGGACGTTGCCTCACTTATCTTTTGTGTTTGTTGTTTTCTACTTTTTTATTTTTGCTTTGTGTTTTTCTTTCTTGGTTTTGTGTTTGTTTTCTGCTTTTGCTTTTTTTGGAATTTTGCTTTTTGCTTTGTGTTTCTTGTTTTTTGTTTTCTGCTTTTGCTTTTGTTTTTGAATTTTGCTTTTTGCTTCGTGTTTTTGTTTTTATTTTATTTTGTTTGTTTTCAGGAAAATCAAAATAAAACAAAAACAAAATAAACAAAAAAGTCAAAATAAAACTAAATAAAATAAAATAAAAATTTAAAAAAAAACAAATAAAACAAAACAAAAAAACAAAACAAAAATAACCAAAACTATTTAAAACAAAATAAAACGAAATAAAATAAACAAAAAAATCAAAATAAAACAAAACAAAATTAAATTAAACAAAACAAAATAATACAAAATAAAATAAAATAAAGTAAAATAAAATACCGGTAATTAAATAAATACTTTTACGACATGATCTTTATTCACAAGTGGATTAAACGAGTTTTGCAGCTGGACGACTGAATTGGACTAATGGTGCAGCAGAAAGAGGAGAATTGAAGAATTTGAAATGTGGTGTTACAGAAGAATGATGAATATCAGATGGGTAGATAAGATAACAAATGAAGAGGTATTAAGACGAGTGGGATAGGATAGATGTTTCTGGCGACTGCCAGAATATGTAAACAATATTTACATGTTGCAAATATGTAAACATGGTTACATGGACACAAACGTGATGGACTCATTGTGGACTGCCTGGCATTTGCCGATGACCTGGCACTTCTATCTGATTCAACAGAAACATCTGTGAAACAACTCATTATTCTGGAACAAGAAGCCACGAAGATAGGACTGCAAGTGTCATTTGAGAAAACACAATACATTACGAATATCAGTGAATTACCACATGAACTACTTCTAGAACAGGGAAGGATCAAGAAAACCAACATATTCAAATACTTGGGTGAATGGTTGGAACCCAATCTCTCCGAAGGAACAGCATTATCAACTCGAGTAAATAAGCTAGAACTGGCATACCGACTGACTAAGAACATCTACAATAAGAAGTGTCTCTCCCGCAACACCAAAATGAAGCACTATCAAACGGTCATCCGCGTTATATGCCTCTGAATGCCTCATATTAAACAGGAAACGACTCGCGGACAAACTAGAAATCCAAGAGAGGAAGATAATGAGGAAGATATTGGGACCAATCAAGGAAGGGAGTAAATATATTATACGGCCCAACCAAGAGCTCTATAGTTACCCTGAAAGAATTACTGACGTGGCCAGGAAGAGACGTCTAACATTTTATAGACACGTCTCCAGGATGCATCCAACCAGGCTGACCAACCAGCTACTCACATACTGGCAAAGAAGGAAGACCAAGTCACCATGGCTGATAGAAGTGCACAAAGATCTGCTGGAACTGGGAGTTACGGAAAAGGACATAAAAGATCGAACGTCTCTCAGGAGTAAATTAAAGCAAATAAAGTTCCAGAAAAAAACAAGGAAGAGGAGAGGTGCCCTCTGGACAAAGGAGAGAACAGAACAACACAGCCAGAGGATGCGTGAATACTGGGCAAACATCAAGGCCCACTCCAATCAAAATAGTTGAATATCGTGGTCCGTAGTTGGCCTATACGGAACAAGAAGAAGAGAATCTATTAATAGGAATAATACTACCGGTACTACTACTAATAATAATATCGTATGGCCTCGGGTGCCAGATGCAAGCTTTGTTATTTGCAACCAGAGGGCAGCTTGCATGTCAAATTTTGTTGTTCCTTGGAGCGCTATGAAAGTCAAGGAGGTTAGATATCTAAGCACCTTGACACTATAGCGCTTTCTAGTAGAGAATGGAGGAACTTTTGTGTTGGCGGAAAATCCCGAGACTGGTTTTGCCTTTATTAACACGGCCTACTGAATTCAAGTGGGTTCTTTAACATGCCAATAACGTATGACATGCGTGTCGTAATTTTTTCCCTCTTTCAAAAATCACTTACCATGGTCAGGAGCGAACCTGAAAGCTTGGGGTAGGTAGTCCGATACGACAATCACTCACCCACAGTGGCAAGCAATAATAATAATAATAATAATAATAATAATATTCTTATGAAGAGCATTTGTTTGCATAAAACTTAACCGTCGGACAAAGCTCCTTGTATATCAAGCTATTGTAATACCAACACTTCTTTATGGATTTGAATGCTGGACTCCCTACAGAAGGCACATAAAATGCTTAGAGAAGTACAGACAATGTTGTCTAAGGAGGATCCTTAAAATCAGCTGGCAAGATCGACGAACAAACATCAGTGTCCTGGAAGACGCTAGCACTACGAGAGTGGAGACTATGGTCTTGTAACGTCAACTGAGGTGGACTGGTCATGTTCTTCGCATGCCAGATACTCCCCTTCCTAAACAAATTGTGTATGCTCAACTAACAAGTGGCAAGGGGCATCAGGGAGGACAGAGGAAGAGATTCAAGGATACTTTAAAGTCAAACATGATGAAATGCTCGATTAACATCCCAAATTGGGAGACTACAGCAGCTGACCGTCTGGCATGGCGTCGACTCGTTCACAATGGCCCTCTAAGTTTCGAGCAACACCGCCGGAGTTCTGAGGCTCTGAAGCGAATCGCTCGTAAAGAACGGGAGTCTATCAGAAGATACAACACTCAGCATAGCGGCTTCGGTGGCGTAGTCGGTAGCATGCTGAGCTTCTATGCCCAGGATAGCGGGTTCAAACCCGGCCGAAGACGTCGGATTTTTTAAGGGCGTTAAAATCCCTCAGTACGCCTTCCTTCGGAGGGGAAGTAAAGCCGGCGGTCCCATGTCATAGAGTTATGGCATGTTAAAGAACCTTCCACTAATTGCACCTGTGTGAAGCTAAATTGGATAGGTTAAGAATGTAAACAACGCTCTTAGGTTTCTACGTTCGTTGCCAAGAGCCGACTGCGGTGGCGTCTAGTAGCTAAGTTCTGAACTTGGCCTAGTAGTCGTTGACGGTGGCACTTGGCGGCAAAAGTAGGAACTATTTGAAAAATTCTAACTTGCAGTACTTAAATTAAAAAACAGATAACACACACTATTACAGTCATCACAATTAACACCGGTTATCAGACAGATTCTACACACACACCCAAAGTACACGGGGCTACATGACCGCGTTGTCGCAGCCCCTAAACTTAAGAACCAACCTACCAACCCTCAGCACCTTGGTGATGATAAAACTTGCCACCAGTGAGGAAGAGTTTGTGGCTCCTAAGAGTCACCTGAGAAACCACCAGTGAATGATTTGGAAGATAATTTTATACTTGTTCGCGAGTGATATCCAATGCTGATGATGACCCGTCATTAACTAGCGAACCATTCAGAATATTTTGGAAGGTCAAACTTTTATTTTACAACATCTAAACCATTGTAGCCTACACTAAGGTTGAGTTGATATGTGTACAACAGCAACACTTGAACTTGAACTTGCACTTACGCTTGAACTTGTAATTGTACTTGAACTTACACTTGTACTTGTACTTGTACTACTCCCTGGACCAATTTTAATCCTCACTTTATGGTTCAGATCTCTGTCACCGTTCTCATCCTCCGCCTTCTCCAGTTCTTCCACTCGCCTCGTTAGCTCCTCCAACATCTTCTCCAGCTGTTCATTCTGGGTCACACACTTATCCTGTAGCTCCGTCACTTGATCCTGAAGAGTATCATACGAAGTCTTCACGGTCTCCAGTTCAATTCCCAGTGAGTCAAGACTATCACCTTCTCCATCGCCTCCACAAGACTTAGTCATATCTTTCACTTGTGATTCCAATCGACTATACTTCATCTTCATCGCTGATATTTGCCTTTGAACGCTATCAGAAACCTCCGGACTTTCTGGTGATGTTATAAGCCCGAATTGCTCTGTATGGTTTTTAACAACATTATCTAGCCTCTCGACTTGTTCGTTCAGTTGAGACACTCTTCCTTGAAGATTCAGCAAATCTCTATCGTTGTTACGAATATTATCCAAGAAGATAACATTGACTTCTTCTTTCAGTTTGATGAGTTTTGTGGATAGAGTATTGATCCCCGTCTCCAACTCCTTATCTTGCAGAGTGAGCTTGTTGATGGCTTCTTGGTTAGTTAAGAGCACGGTGTCATTCTCACCTTCCTTTAACTCGTCCTCCAAAGCCAAAACACGATTTGTTAAGCTGATCTTTTCTGTTCTCAGTTGTGTCAAAGCGTTATCCGCCTTCTTTACGTTGTAACTGAAGCCTGCGATCAATTTGGAGTGTTCTTGTAGTTCCGAGTATAAATCACACGACGTCATGGATTCACAAGATGATGCTGCCCGCGCAGTGTGCCAAGACACTACCAATTGTAACATCAAGATGATGGACGATAATGAATGCCGCTCTGAAGACATAGCCACCAGCATCCTGGAATATAGAAAGAAGTCATGATCAAAAGTCGATAATAACACGAATAAATCGCATCTCATGCTTTTATACAACATTGATTTAAGACTTTAAGTTCAAAAAATAATAATTTGAAACTCCGATCTGGCGGCTTCGGTGGCGTAGTCGGTATCATGCTGAGCTTCTATGCCCAAGATAGCGGGTTCAAACCCGGCCGAAGCCGTCGGATTTTTTAAGAGCGTTAAAAGTCCCTCAGTATGCTTTCCTTCGGAGGGGAAGTAAAGCCGGCGGTCCCATGTCATATATTTATGGCATGTTAAAGATAATAATGTTATTGGATAGCATGTTAAAAAACCTACCACTAATTACACCTGTGTGAAGCTAAATTGTATAGGTTAGGAATGTAAACAACGCTCTTAGGTTTCTACGTTCGTTGCCAAGAGCCGACTGCGGTAGCGTCTAGTAGCTAAGTTCTGAACTAGGCCTAGTAGTCAGTGACAGTGGCGCTTGGCGGCAAAAGTTGGAAGTATTTGAAAAATTCAATGTTGCAGTCCTTACTTGAATTAAAAAACAGATACACACACTAATACAGCCATCACAATTAACACCGGTTATCAGACAGATTCTACATACACCCAAAGTACACGGGGCTACATGACCGCGTTGTCGCAGCCCCTAAACTGAGGAACCAACCAACCAAACTCCGATGGAATAATTTTCTCATTTTTTCAGCGTTGTTTGTTCAGACTACACTTAAAGAAGACTTCTCATTATTCCGTGAACAATGCCAGTCACAATAATCGATGATAATTTGTTGTTGTTGCTGTTATTTCATTTAAGAGGCTGGGGCATTGTCGTCATTTAACACCGTGTACTTGCGTGTGTGTGTGAACATTTTGTCGGATGACCTGAATTATTGTGATGTCGGTATTAGTGTGTGTATTTGTAATTGATGGTGATAATTGTTGTTTTAAGGGGCCTGACATCTCGGTGATCGGCCCCTAATGGTTTGGGTGTAAGTGAAAGATGAGATGAGAATGTAAACTAAAGTATAACTAATACTAACTACAGTCTTGCAAACTAGAAGAAATGGTAAACAAATATAGATTAAGGCAAACAATAGACAGGACGAAAAGAAATGCCCTCAACCCTCAAAGAATCAGGATTGAGGGATTTGGAAGGAAGGAGAGCCATGAAAGGCAGATAGGAAAGGGAAGGAGGAGAGGGTCCGCCCCAAAGACAATGAACAAAGGGGGAAAACCAGACCCAGCTCAGGAATCCCTCGGGGTTGCCAACTCCCAATCTCACCAGTCATGAGGCCTTGGGGGTGTAGCACAATCCAGGGTGCACCAGAAGTGGTGGTGCTACACCCACCCTGCCTCCTTGAGGGTCTTTAGCTGAAGGCAGGAGAAAGGATGAGAGCAGAAGAAGTTTGACCCCTCGAAGAATGAGGGATCAGGAAAGATGAGACAAGGGCCAATTAAGGCGGGAAAGTAAAAGACTCCCTAGGCCTTGGATACCCTAATACCATCGTGGTCGGAAGAAAACAAGAGTAGACCAAGATTGGTCGACTGGAATGATGACAAAGGGGAGCCCGACACAAGTAAGTGGAAGCAATGCCGAACTCAGCTGGGATCCCGTGGTCACCAACCTAAGTCCCACTAGCCGTGGGCCCCTGGGGGAGTATTCGTAATTCAGGTGAGAATTGGGAAGGAGGTTGCTGTGGCATACGCCTGAAGTAGAAGTGGAAAACCACAGAAAACCACTTCCAGGATCGCTGTGGTGGGAATCAAACCAACCTCCTGTCAATTTTGTCTCAAGTGGCTGTTTGTCATTTGTAGCTCTTCAATCAGTCTAGGAGCAGATGACCTCGTATTTTCGCCCCTTAAAACAACAATAACTAACTAATTAACTAAATAACTCAGTCGGTCAACACGTTTATGTCCAATGAATGAGCGGGGTACAATATATTAATATGTAAATACACTCGTGGAAGAATTTACATGTAGAATTATCACCATTTAATGGGGCAATTTAGGATTACACGATTCGACCCTTGAGGTACTCATCGACACTACGGAAGACATTTCATTACAAGTTATCTTATTTCTTGAAATTGATATCACTGAAAAAGAATATTAACTAGTGGATTTTCGCCAAAAAGAAAAATTAAATACATTTGAGGGTTCTTTTTCAAAGATTAATCAAATAACGTGTATTTTTAGGACGCGATATCTTTGTTCTTTTTCAACTTAATTGAGTCATTGTTGTCGCAAAATGATCTGCTGTATGTTCAGAAAGTTGCATAGTAGAATCGTGTTTGTGTCATTGATTGAGGCAGTATTAGCTTTGTTTTACAATTTACGTTATTTTGATTGAAAGAATAAATTAATTGTGGGGGGAGGGCGACCACTAATTTCAATTTAACAGCTTCAATCTGCTTTACAACATAGCTGCATGTTGTTTGAGTCTTCAGTCTTTTGACTGGTTTGATGCAGATCTCCATGCCTCCCTGTCCTGAGCTAATCGTTTCATCTCTACATAGCTCCGACACCCTACATCCGAGGCAATCTGTTTAACATATTCTAACCTTGGTCTACCCCTACAGTTTTTGTCCTCCACCCTTCCTTCCATAACTAAGCTTGCTAATCCTGGGTGTCTTAGTATGTGTCCTACTAACCTATCTCTTCTCTTCATTAGCAGTCGCCAGAAACATCTCTCCTCTCCCACTCGTCTTAATACCTCTTTGTTTGTAACCCTATCTACCCATCTGATCTTCAGCATTCTCCTGTAACACCACATTTCAAATGCTTCAATTCTCCTCTTTTCTGCTGCACCAATAGTCCAAGTTTCACTTCCATAGAGCGCCACGCTCCAGACAAAGGCTTTCAAAAATGACTTCCTAATACCTAAATCTATATTCGATGTCAGCAGATTCCTTTTTTGTAGAAATGCTTTCTTTGCCTGAGCCAACCTACTTTTAATATCCTCTTTGCTTCGTCCATCACTGGTTATTCTGCTTCCTAAGTAACAGAAGTCTCCTACTTCCTTCAGCTTTTCACCTGCCAATTTGATCTCCATAGAGGTTTCTGATTTATTTCGGCTGCATTCCAGTATTTTTGTTTTACATTTATTTATTTTCATCATGAATTCTTTCCGTAAGACGGAGTCCATACCATTCAAAAACTCATTCAAATACTCAGGCTTGTCGGCCAAGATGACGATGTCATCAGCAAATCTCAGAGTTGAAATTATTTCTCCTTGAATCTTCACTCCCACTTTAAATTTTTCTCTAATTTCCTTCATTGCTTGTTCAATGTAAAGATTGAAAAGTATGGGTGATAAGTTGCAGCCTTGCCTTACACCTTTCTGAATACCAGCTTCTCTCTCATGTCCTTCAACTCGAATGACTGCTGTCTGGTTTCTGTACAGATTGTATATCACCCTCCTATCCCTGTACTTTATTCCAATCGATTTCAAAATGTCAAACAATTTAGTCCAATCAACGTTATCAAAAGCCTTTTCTAAGTCTACAAAAGCCATGAACGTTCTCTTATCTTTCCTTATTCTACCTTCCAAAATCAGCCTAAGACTTAGTACAGCTTCCCTTGTTCCTACATTTCTCCTGAAACCAAACTGGTCTTCACCCAACTCCGTTTCTATCTGGCTTTCAATCCTCTTGTAAATTATTCTAGACAGGATCTTTGAAGTATGAGTAATCAAGCTGATTGTACGGTAATCTTCACATCTGTCAGCTCCCACTTTCTTTGGTATAGGGATGATTACATTCTTCTTGAAATCAGGGGGTACCTCACCTGTCTCATAAATCCTACACACCAAGTGAAATAACCTGATCAGACCTTCATCTCCTATGCAGCGTAGCAACTCAATCGGTATATCATCTATGCTTGGTGCTTTGTTCCTGCTTAAGTCTTCCAAAGCTCTATCAAATTCTGATCTCAATATTAAATCTCCTTTCGCATCCTCATCAATTTCCTCCTCCCTTTCCATTACATGATTCTCAATCTCCTTTCCCTTATACAAACTCCCTATGTCAGCTTTCCATCTCTCAACCTTTTCTTCCCTGTCTGTTAGAGGCTTTCCATTTGTGTCCTTAATATTACAGCACTTAGTCTTCTTTTCCCCCAAAGTATTCTTAATCCTTCGATAAGCTGTGTCTACTTTTTCTAATTTCAGACAATTTTCTATACCTGCAAATTTCTCTTTCAACCATTCTTCTTTCGCTTCCTTGCACTTCTTGTTAACCTCATTTCTCAGACGTCTGTATTCTGCTTTCCCCTTTTCATCTCTTAGATTCTTGTGTTTCCGCCTTTCATCCATCAATTCTAGTATATCCTGAGTGATCCACGGTTTTCTACCTATTCTTTCTTTCCTACCAATGTTTTCTTCTGCGGATTTTGTTATTTCAATCTTCAGAAGTGCGCATTCGTCTGTAATTGAAGTTTGTTTAGGGTTTTTCATTAGTCCTTCCTTTATACTCTTCTTGAATCTTTCGTTTACATCCTTCTCTTTCAGTCTGTCTATTGCCCACCTTTTTGGCTTTTGACTTTTCTTCAGTTTCTTCAACTTTAATCTGCATTTCATTACAACCAGATTGTGATCAGAGTTTATGTCAGCACCAGGATATGTTTTACAATCCAAAATCTGGTTTCGAAACCTCTGCTTGACCATAATGAAGTCGATTTGGTAACGCCCTGTATCTCCTGGTCTCATCCATGTGTATATTCTTCTATTGTGGTTATTGAATAAGGTGTTAGCTATGACCAATTCATGCTCGGTGCAGAATTCTACCAGCCTGCTTCCTCGATCATTCCTTTCACCTAATCCGAAATCTCCTACTATCTTCCCTTCTCTCCCATTTCCTACTACAGCATTCCAATCTCCCATTACTATAACATTTTCATCACCCTTAATATAGCTCAGAATTTCGTCTATTTCTTCGTAGACCTTTTCAACATCCTCATCATCAGCTTGACTGGTAGGCATATAGACTTGTACCACTGTGGTGCAGGTAGGTTTAGTATTGATTTTTGCTACAATAATCCGTTCACTATATTGATCATAATATTCCACCCGCTGTCCAAGTTTCCTACTCAATATGAGGCCAACCCCTGCTTGGCCATTGTTTGATTTAGTGCTAATGACCCTATAGTCTCCTGACCAAAAGTCCTGTTCTTCCTGCCAGCGCATTTCACTAATCCCAACCAAATCCAACCTCAACCTAACCATTTCCCTTTCTAAGTTTTCTAACCTTCCACTTCCTAGCAGACTTCTAACATTCCACGCTCCGATCCGTAGAATGTCAGATTTCCTCTTTGTCACTTCTGTGATGTTAACCCCCTCTCGAGTAGTCCCCACCCGGAGATCCGAACGGGGGACTAGTTTACCTCCGGATTGAAATTTTACAAGGGAGGAGGCCATCATCACATGTAATTATGCATAGAGAGGTGCATATCCTCGGGAATAGCATACGGCTGTAGTTTCCCGTTGCTTTCAGCCGTGCAGCAGGACGCAGTGTAGCCATTATTTGGCTTATATTATCAATATCTTCACCGTCTATAAGACTAGTAAAGAATTGATTTATTCTGAAAGGCTGCTACTCCCTTTCAGAATAAGTAAAGAGCAATTCTACTAACAAAAATACTAACCTTCTACCGTACTAACAATTAAATACCAAAATTCTACGAACAAAAAATTTAAGTTCCACCAACAACAAATACTACCACTAAAACAGTCTGTCACCAGGCACACTCACATGCACCCTCACACATCACAGTCTACTGAAACAATGAACTATAACTAATAAACAATGCAACTGCTACCAGACACACTCACACACCACAGTCTAATAGAACAATGACATATATCTAATAGAGAAACTAACTACCTACTTACAACTAAAACTAACTACATACTTACTGTACTGTTTTTTGAATTGACAATATTTACAAAATGCAATTTAGATAGAAAATACTTACAAAATGTAATTTAGATTCAAAATTGTCACAAAATGCAATTTAAGTGGGACGTATGCAAAATTGCACTAAGTGAGAAATGGTTTCATTTCGGCTGTATTAAGGTAAAGAACTGATTTTACTTTTATTGATAACTCCCCCACCCTACTCACTGCATAACATCTCTGTATATGTAATTTACAGTTGGTAAAAAGACACAGAAACTCTGACCCACAAACTTGATGCACTAATGGGTCAACTTGCTAATAAAGTAATTACAAAAACAATTTTACGTATTACTATTTTAAAAAGTAATTTGTAATTGCAATTGCTAAATTTCATCCCATATCCTTGTATTATTCCTTCCCACACGTCCAACTGTTCCTGTACCTCCTCCTCCTTGTTTCCCCAAATCATCAAATCATCTGCAAACACCATTGCTTTCATCTTTCCGTCCCCAATTACTTGTGCCACTGATGACTTGACCAGGAAGTCGGTGGTCGACTATATACTGTATGAGAAAGAACTAAATAAGAACATCACGGACATCAAGGTTATACCATCGGAGAACCTGGATAGCGACCATCGATTGCTGGTAATGAACCTGAGAGGGAGTAAGGAGAAGAAAGGGACTGAGAACCAGGAAAGACGTATAAGGATATGGAAACTGAAAGAAGGGGATAGAAGGGTCGAGTACCTCAAAATGGTAAAGGAAGGAATTCTAACAGATGAAGAAAGAGGGGTGGAAGAGGAATGGGCTAGATTTAAGAAGACACTAGTAGGTGCAGCAGAAGCAGTATGTGGGAGGACAAGTAGTAAGAAGAGGTGGAAGGAAAACCATGGTGGAATGAGAAGACAAAAGATATAGTAAGGGAAGAGAATAGAGCCTTTAGGAGGTGGTATCAAAATAGGACGGTAGAGATGGTAGAGACAAGTAGGTAGTTTTAAATACCTACGAAGTTGGGTTTCACAAGAAATAATATGCACTAAATAAATATAAACAAGGATTGCAATAGCAAAAGAAGCCTTCAGTAAGAAAAGGAAATTATTTTGTGGAGCAATGAAAGTAAGCTTAAGGAAGAGATTAATGAAATGTTTTGTTTGGATTGTAGCTGTGTATGGAGTGGAAATTTGGACGCTTAGGAAAGAAGACAAGAATAGAGGCTTTTGAAATGTGGCTATGGAGGAGAATGGAGAGAATAAGTGGAAGGACAAAGTGAGAAATGAGAAAGTATTAAAGAAAGTAGGAGAAGAAAGGATGCTAAAGAAGATAAGGAAACGAAAAATGAATTGAATTGGACACTGCATTAGAAGGGACAGTCCAAGGGAAAATCCGTAGAGGAAGAAGAAGGTTTCAGATGCTGGATACCATCAAGATTGATAAATCTTATGAGCTGATGAAACGTGCTGCTGAAGACCGGATAAGGTGGAGAGACCGACCATGAGGAAACCTGCCATCAGGCAGATAAACTGATGATGATGATTTCGTGTTCTCCTTACTTAATTTCGTAATTTTACTGAAGTCTTGATTGTGTCCTAATATCAGATGATTCTCTCGCTAGAGAATCCCAAACAATCCAAAGAAGCAACGAAACACCTGTCATATGATTGGGACAAATAAGCCCTGCATTGTGATTGTCTTTTGTTTGTTTGTTACCTGTTTTAAACTGATGGAAAAAAAACCTGTCATGGCATCCAGAGGAATTAATAAATTGTCCTTTTGAATTAAAATCTTTACCTTATAGAAGATGACATAAGAATCTGTGATGTGCCGGTGAGTATAATATTAACAACACCTTTTCTACATAAGCTATAAAAATACTATTTGTTCTCAAAGAAGTTTCGAAACTTTGTTTGAAATGTTACCACTATGTTTTATAGCATGCACAAGTACTGACTGCATTTTGCTCAGTTGGCCGAGTGTGCCGTATCGTCAAAACTTCCAAGCCCCACCATGAGGGCTTATGTCACGTAAATTGGAGTATAGAAATTGACAAGTCGATGACACTTCACTTTCTTAGAAATGCAACGGTCGTCAGCGGCAGGGATATAATGCGCGGACAGTAAAACCATAAGTTTGAACTGAAACTGAACAACAGTTCAATGACATCCTCAACAGTAAGTTATCATAAACCAATTCATCATCAACGATACCGTTTAAAGAAGTAACAACTGCAATAGAATAAATATTGTGGATGGTTTGAGATCTGTAAAAGCAAGGTCATTGATATGGTATTTTCATTATACTTACATTACATTTACATGCGTCCTTTGGAAAGAGACTTAGTAGTCCAAGTAATTTTGCCGTGTTTTAAACCCCCCGCTTGTAGCTAAAACCATTTTCTAAGGCCGGTATTACACTATCAAAGAAATTATGACAGTGTAATGGGGAAATATTTCATAAAACGGGAGGCTAGTTTTATAAAATGTGTTCGAGCGTGAAAATGGTGGATCATAACAGCTGGAATATTACCTCAACAAAGATGCTCATATCGAAGTGTGAAATGCATGAAATGGTACATAATATGCTTAAAGATACGAGAAAATAGCATTTTGAAATTGATTTTGTAGCACTTTCATTTTGAAAAATAGCATTTTGGAGCATTTTGAAATTTAAAAATTATCATTTTGTAGCATTTAAAAGTTCGTCACCAGGTACAATAAACAGGTTCAAAATAATATGCACGGAAACTAATTCAAACATGTGCAGGATTGAAAATATGGGCGTTTCTGATAAACGGCATAAGCATTTAATATAAGTCTCCAGTTGTGTGTGTGGTTTTTATTTTTACTAAGGGAGTGTTAGAAGTATTAAAATCCTAATATCAGTATTACAGAAATGTAGAAACTTGACATCATACATTTTTCAGAAATGTGAGATCTCTGAAAATAAAGGCATCAGCCTGGCTAATTGGCAAGATTGAGTTCAAGTGCTGTCGGTTGGTTGTATGACGTGAGACGAGGGTACCTAAGCTATGCTCAAAAGATCCAAAGGTCATGTTCTCATTATGAAATCAACAATATCAGGTGTTGTGCAGCAACTCAAATATTGAGGGCCGGCGGAGAGTTGTATTAGTTCACTGGTACCAAGGTGCCAATTGTTAGAAAAAAGCGAGCTGTGGTCAGGCAACAATGCTTGTCTTACGAAGTTTACTGTGTGGCAGGTGGAATGACGACAATACCGGGCTGTCCTGGACTCGATGTACGAATTGTTTCAAATTCTGAGGATGTCAATGAAATCCTTTTGTGTGGTTTTCTTACTAACTCCTTGCCAAGTTCCATACATTTCTTTTAATAACTTATCTTATGAGGTAGGATTCAAGAAGTGCCATTTGAGCATTAAACCACCGGCAAATAGAAATTCAATGCCCCTCATTTAAAAGGAAGTAATAATGTGAATCATACATTTACTTAACTTTGTGTAAATATCACACAATGGATAATTAACTAAATAATAAAATGTTTGTTTACTCCCTCATTATTTCCTGACCACACTGCGACTCTTGACTGACCATCTGTAAAACAGTATCCGAATTCACGGAGAAATCGCCGGACGACATGTAACATAACCTATAACTCACACATGGTAGAGAATACTTTCATCATATTATACAACATTTCCCAAAGCAAAGAGAACGCCTAACAAAAATTGTCTATTCATATCACGATACGTACTTGAGAGTTTTCATTTTCATTTCAAATACAAGAAATGAGGGCCGGCGCGATATAAATCTATATAAGCATAACCTTATTGCTCTAATTTTTAAAAAGAATCGGCACAAACGATTGGAATATTCCTTTTATTAGCACAACCAAATGGAACTACGAAATAAATTTCTCCAAAATCATCGTTTTACTGGCGATAAACAGTGGATATTATGCGGCATTAATAACAGCACCATTTTGAAATTAGTTTTTACCGTAATCGATTGTTTTAACTGTAACGTGTTTTTCGAGGGGTTTTATGCAACTGGCATAAGTCAGTAGGAAGCCATTCTATATTTATTTACGCGGCAAATTGTTCAGCCAAGAGAATTTTTCATGGTAATTTATTATTATTATTAATTTATTATAATTATTATTAAGGTATTTTCGGAGCATTTTATAAAAATTATTAGCATTCAGATAGGTTTTCTATGTCTTAGAAAACGCTATCAAGCAAATTATTACGAACGACAATATTATAGAAAATTATGTGATTGCGGAATTTTACGGAGTTTTGTCAGTTAGGGTATTTGAGAGACATGACTCACTGGGAATTCGAATACAAGCTGATTCCTGTCGAGAAGTATTACGCAAGGCTGGGTCGCAAGGTCTAGAAAAGGCGAATTGTTGGAACGGAAAACGACTTCTCCCTCTCGCGCGCCGAGTGTAATGAGGCAGAGGAGGGGAACTGGCGGCGTGCTCAGCCAATCAGGGGAGACAACGTAAGCTGGAAGACGGTACCGTGGTGGGGGGAGCCAACAGGTGCATATATCGTTCGACGCGCCGTGAAACGCGGACTATCTGTGAAATACTTGCGGAGTATGGTTATACGCGGGGGACGCTCCGATGTTCCGTGGAACGGACTATCTGTGTAGAACTTGCGGAGTACGGTTGGAAGTGCGTGTCGCTCCGATGTTCAGTGGAGTTGAAGACTAACTTTTGCAAAACTTAACCAGTGCGGTTGTACGAGTGTTTGGGTCCGAGGTACGGACCATAGAATTCTCTAATCTACCAGAATATCATCAAATTCCGACGGAGATGACGACGTCCAGGAGACTGTGGGAAGCTCACGGCATCAGCAAGTACGAGGGAAATGCCTTGGCAATTTCCAATGGTAAGCGCAAATGACGCAGAAATACGCAATCTCTCATTTTGCTTTGTTTTACATTTGATATTTCAGTAACTTCATAGCTTGGAAATAAGAGTAAAATCAATTTATCAGACTCCGTTTTCACGTAATTTTCTATCGGTAATATTCAAATCACAACGCTCCAATTTAAATTTTATAGTTATTATTATTATTAATTTTGCTATACTTGTTTTATATAATAAATTCATTTCTTTTACAATGCAATCTTTGCTTTCAGTAGGTAGCATTAGATATAGACCAATTCCTTCTCCTGATACAATTGTTTGTTGGGTTAATGATCAAATCATACCACGATCTGAGTGAATAGAGTCTTGAAGGTGTTCTGCCAGAGCTAGACGTTGTTAAATACAAATTTAGATTTCAACATTGCATTGAGGTCTTGGCGCCCATTAAAACAACATAGCTTAGGCAAAGGTAAACAGTTACATTTATCACCCAACAGTGTGGGCTAGCAAAACTGCTACATAACGACAATAATCGATGTTCGTACATATCGATTATTACTCGTAAATATCGATTATATAGCCGATATTTTCATTGCAGGAACTCGCAAAGTTGCGGCGCGAAAAAGTAATAAAACATAATATTCAACATAATTCGGTAACAATTGAGGCTTTCACGGCCGGCGTTACGAAGTATCTTTTCAATTTCCTAATTTGTTCTAGTTCTGCATCCTCCATCCTCACTCACTGGACAACATATCTTCCTTATAACTTTCCGTTCAAAAATGTTAAGATCATTCTCATTGGCAACTGCCATGGTCCACGTTTCAGACCCATAGGTTACCACTGGTCTAATTAGGGTCTTGTAGAGCTTAACTTGATTACTCATGCTTCAAAGATCCTGTCTAGAATAATTTACAAGAGGATTGAAAGCCAGATAGAAACGGAGTTGGGTGAAGACCAGTTTGGTTTCAGGAGAAATGTAGGAACAAGGGAAGCTGTACTAAGTCTTAGGCTGATTTTGGAAGTTAGAATAAGGAAAGATAAGAGAACGTTCATGGCTTTTGTAGACTTAGAAAAGGCTTTTGATAATGTTGATTGGACTAAATTGTTTGACATTTTGAAATCGATTGGAATAAAGTACAGGGATAGGAGGATGATATACAATCTGTACAGAAACCAGACAGCAGTCATTCGAGTTGAAGGACATGAGAGAGAAGCTGGTATTCAGAAAGGTGTAAGGCAAGGCTGCAACTTATCACCCATACTTTTCAATCTTTACATTGAACAAGCAATGAAGGAAATTAGAGAAAAATTTAAAGTGGGAGTGAAGATTCAAGGAGAAATAATTTCAACTCTGAGATTTGCTGATGACATCGTCATCTTGGCCGACAAGCCTGAGGATTTGAATGAGTTTTTGAATGGCATAGACACCGTCTTACGGAAAGAATTCATGATGAAAATTAATAAATGTAAAACAAAAATACTGGAATGCAGCCGAAATAAATCAGAAACCTCTATGGAGATCAAATTGGCAGGTGAAAAGCTGAAGGAAGTAGGAGACTTCTGTTACTTAGGAAGCAGAATAACCAGTGATGGACGAAGCAAAGAGGATATTAAAAGTAGGTTGGCTCAGGCAAAGAAAGCATTTCTACAAAAAAGGAATCTGCTGACATCGAATATAGATTTAGGTATTAGGAAGTCATTTTTGAAAGCCTTTGTCTGGAGCGTGGCGCTCTATGGAAGTGAAACTTGGACTATTGGTGCAGCAGAAAAGAGGAGAATTGAAGCATTTGAAATGTGATGTTTCAGGAGAATGATGAAAATCAGATGGGTAGATAGGGTTACAAACAAAGAGGTATTAAGACGAGTGGGAGAGGAGAGATGTTTGTGGCGACTGTTAATGAAGAGAAGAGATGGGTAGGTAGGACACATACTAAGACACCCAGGAATAGCAAGCTTAGTTATGGAAGGAAGGGTGGAGGACAAAAACTGTAGGGGTAGACCAAGGTTAGAATATGTTAAACAGATTGCCTCGGATGTAGGGTGTCGGAGCTATGTCGAGATGAAACGATTAGCTCAGGACAGGGAGGCATGGAGAGCTGCATCAAACCAGTCAAAAGACTGAAGACTCAAACAACAACAACAGAGCTTAACTTTCAACCTTCTAGATAGAAGTTTTGATATCAAGGGTTGATGAATAAATACACTTAGATAAACAGTTTCGATCGTCAATCGATCATCAGATCCTTCACCTTAGGCTATTAAGTTTACGTCTACAAGATGGGTAATGATATTTACAATATAAAGACTACACTCATTTAGTTAGTAGTAATTAACCCTCCAGTGGTTATGTGGGGTGCTCACAACACCCCAGCATTATTATTTGTTATGTTGTCAAGTTACTAAGTTGGCTATGATGGTGGCGGGCTCAGTAGCTTCTTACCGAACATTGTAATTTGAAATAAACTCATTGTTGGCCATAAGTAACAAACTGTTTGAATGCTATAAACGTTTATTGACACTGGGGTGCTGTATACACCCCACCTAACAACTTGCGTAATATCTTTGTTGGCTAAGTCCTTTTTAGATTATACACCCAGTTCTGTATAGAAGCATTGTTTGCCTTACCATGTCTTCCGATAAGGAACAACAGCGTATAAGGAAAATGCTTGAAGAAGAAACTGAAGAAGTCAGACAAGAAAACCATACACTTCTGCTACAGATGTCAAGAGCTCATGTGCCTGAATCATATGGACAGTACGGTATATGCCGCACGTGCTGCAATGATTCTTCCTCTGATGACACTGATGACTGATAAGATTTCAGTAATGGTTTCGTAACATAAGTGTATTAAAAATATAATGTAATATTTACATTAGCGAGTGATTTTTACATGAACTTTGGTACTAAAGATAGAAACTTTCCAATTTTTACTAATGATTATCAGTCTCCTTCTCTTTCAAAATTTCTCATTGTAAAACAGAATATCATTAATTTTGTGTTGTTTTATGGATGTGTGTTATGTTTAGATTAGTAAAACACAAAACTGAACTTTTCTAAGAAATGAGCCAACGCAAAATGCTTGAAATAGCAACATGTAGAATCAAGCAACGAAAAAATATAGGTATATCTTCCAAAGGCTGTAATTTCTTTAGTGAATTAATTTATTGTTGTAAGGTAATTAAAAATGGCTTAAAAGGATGTGAATAGTATGCAAAATAAGTAAGAAATTTTCAGAAAAATGTATGGCCGAGATATCCCAGCAAAACTTTGGGGTGATCTCAGCACCCCACCTAACCACTTATGTAATTTTAAACCACCTAACAACTTAAAGGTTAAACTAGCACAACTGCAGTACACATAGTTATTAATAAGAATAATGTAACCGCCTGAATCAATACGATAAAGAAATTAATTATTTAAGTTGTTCTTTGTACATGTTTGAGGGATTAATCAACTATTTTATCCCCTTCATCAGCCAATGGTAACGCATTAACATATTGGAAACATAATAAAGCCTAGCACTGAAATATGAAGGGCTTTAACCTAATATGGTGCACCATATATAGTCTATAGATTGTCAAAATTAAAATATAGAACAAAATGAAGTAGTTGGTGACGGTGATAGTATTCAGCCTGCAGATGCTGATGAAGATGTATGAAAACCAGTAGACAGTGCATTCACAGTCCCCTATTGAGCAAAGGTTAATAGCTTGAGATGACAGACGTGGAATTTCAATACTTCACCAAACCATGTATAATCAATGAAGAAGCATTTTATGCTTAAAGATCCATAAGCCAATCAAAGCGGCATCAAGTAAACAAAATACTCCTCTTGGTAATGAGGTTAGCTCAAAGTATATGTTTGAGGTTAAGTCAATGTTTCGATTAGAAACTCATTGTGAGTGCGTCACCGACCAATGTATTTGGTTCTGTACTATGCACGGACCGAGAAACCTCATCACTCGTCAACTCCACTACTCCTAGTCCACGATGCACATTCCTCCCAGGTCCACGCAGCTTAGACCCGAGCAGTAGGTTAGACTAAATAAGAGGTTGCCAGGATTATCCACTGTGACGTTAGCTCGTAGCATGCATTAGGCTACACGTTTTCAAATGTGAGGCTGCTCTGGGAATTTAAAGGGGGTTCATCTACCATATTGGAGATATGGGATCGTTAAAATTGTCCCTTCTTCAGAGAAAGCCTCTTTGCCTATATGAGACTACATAATATAGTACTTGCTGCGTTTCATAATTGTAACTGTTATCAATATTGCTTTATTGATGTTACTGTCTTATATCTTCAAGATCGCAGCTGCTTTCTGTATGCAGTATGATAGTCTAATGACGACTAATGCTAGCGATGTCTCTTCGAAGGTACTCTTCTCTTCCAAAGTTTTGTGTTAATTGCGCAATATGATCCAGAATTACTAATCTTTTTAAATGTTTCGATAGTACACACAACCACTATTTGAAGTTATGGTGAGGCTGTTCTTTTGCCTTGGACATACAGAACCTTTGTATGGTTCTACTTTAATACTAAGTTTAGTTAGTGTACTGTATATCTAAAATAAAACGTATGAAGTTATTTATCTTTATATTCCACAGTTTCAAGATGGCCGCTGTGCGCTTTATTCAGAGTGATATTCTTGTTGTTGCGTAAGTCGTTCAGGTGTCTCCTCATTATTGACTTGATACAAGGTTCTACATTACTACTAATTTTCGTTATTGTAGCTACAAAATATTTTGAGTTATTCATTATCATATTCCATATTTTCAAGATGGCCACTGCGGGTTGGGTTTAAACTGTTATATTTCAGCATGATTCATTATATGATACTTATTTCTTACTAAGTTTCGTTTTAATTGAACCATTGCACTAGGAATGATTCATTATTACGTTTTAACGGTACGCCCATCCACCAGCTGGAGTCCTTGTTTTTTTGTTTTGGGCATACGAAGTTTCATATACATTTTTTACCCTGTAACAAATTTTCGTTATCGTAGCTCTAAATAATCGAGTTATTTATTTCTTAATTATGAAATTTCAGAATGACCGATGTGAGCTATATTCAGTGTGATAAATGTATCACTATCGATGCTGATGCCTCTTACTTAATACTTCTCACCTACCAAGTTTTGTCTTAATTGTGCCATTATATCCTGAGTTACTAATTTGTATATTTTAATAATACGCCTATCCACCATCATATATAGCTCTAAAATACTGGGATTTAAACATTTATTTTGAAATTTCAAGATGACCGCTGTGCGCTGTGTTCAGTGTGATAACCTTTTCACTAATGCTTGCCAAGATTATACAACGTGATTACATGCTGAGTTGTCGATTTTAATGTTCTAATAGTTCACGCAGCTGCTATCGTGAACGATTGAAGTTTTGCGTTGTCCATACAAGGCTACATATACGGCCCTGCTTTATCCTCAAATTTCGTTACTGTACCGGCATCTCTTAAGTGTTGAGAGTTATTTCTTCTTCTTCTTCTTCCTTCGATTTTGGCCTACTGTGGACCGCGGAAAACAACTGATTTGTTGGTTAGTCCTTTTTTCTTCTCCCAAAATTCCTTCATCCTTTCGCTGTGGTTCCTCCTCCTCTCATCTGACCAGGTGTTTTTGGTCCTTTTACATTGCTTTTCCTGGAACCCCTTGAATTTATCAATCTTAGCTCGAAACACATCTCTATTCCAAATGTCTTCTGGATTTATCCCCACTTCCTCCATGCCTTTTCTCGTTTCCTCTATCCATAATGTAGTTGCCTTGATCTTGGTGATGTAGTTAAAGATTCTCTTCGTTAGTCGACTCTCGCTCATTCTCATGAGGTGTCCATAAAACTTCAATCTCCTCTTACGGGTGGTGTCTGTGATTTTCTCTGCCTGTCTGTAGAGATCTTCATTTCTCCTCTTCCTCCATGTACCATCTTTTTGTTTTTCAGGTCCTAGGATCTTTCTCAAGATTTTCCTTTCCTTCTTCTCTAAATCCTTGATTTCCCCTTTCTTATTCAATATCAAGCATTCTGAGCTATAGAGTCCCTCTGGCTTGACAACCGTGGTATAGTGTCTTATCTTTGCCCTGTAGGATATAGTTCTCTTGTTGTATCTATTTTGTACTAATTTATAGGCTAGCTCCATCTTTCTAGCTCTTCCTCTATTTGCTTCTTTATCAAGTCCATTCGGCTGGATCCATTCTCCAAGATATTTAAATTTATCAGCTCTCTTGATTTTCCCATATCTTGTTTCCAGATGCTTTTCTTTATTGTGTTTGTACTCCATGTACTCTGTTTTTTCGTATGAGATCCTGAGTCCAGTCTTCTCAGCTATTTCATGTAATTTTTCAAGCATTATTCGAGCTTCGACTTTTCCTTTGGCTAGCAATGCCATGTCATCAGCAAACGCTAAGCAATCCACCTTTACACCTTGCTTTTTTGTTCCTAAACAGATTCCTTCTATACCTTCTTCTTTTATTGCTTTCCTCCATACTCTCATTATTTTTCCAGGACGATGTTAAACAAAATTGGTGATAGTCCGTCTCCTTGTCTGACTCCTGTCTTAATCTCAAAAGCCTCTGAGATTTCTCCTTGAAATTTTACTTTGGAGACGGTTTCTGTTAGTGTCTGTTTTATAATTGCTCACGTTTTGCCATCTATTCCAAATTCCTCCAAAACATTGAAGAGTGTCGGCCGGTCGATGGAATCATATGCTTTTTTGAAATCAATGAACACAACTACGGTGTTTTTGCTTCGTAGAGCTCTTACTCTCAGAATACTTTTCAGACCAAAGATCTGTTCCACACAGGATCTTCCCTTTCTAAAGCCCCCTTGATATTCACCTATTTGATGATCCACCTGTTCTTCTACGATGTTTAGCAACGCCTTGGAAAGTACTTTGTAAGCAATAGATAGTAGCGAAACTCCCCGGTAGTTGTTTGGGTCAGTCCGATCTCCCTTCTTATGGAGCGGATGTATAAGTGCGCCTTTCCAGTCTTTGGGTATTTGTTCATTTTCCCAAATATCACAGATTAGACGGTGTAAGTTCTCCGCTAGCTTATCTCCTCCAATTTTCCACATTTCAGCTACTATACCATCTTCTCCTGGTGCTTTGTCGTTTTTGAGTTCTTTAATGATTTTCTGTATTTCTATGAGGCTTGGTGGTTTAGACTGTGTATTCATCTTTGGTGGCTTCTCGAACTTCAGTTTTTCCAGTGGTTCCTTGCAGTTTAACAGGCTTTCGAAATACTTGGCCAACAGGTGGCAATTTTCGTTGTTACTCAATGCGAGTGTACCATCCTTCCTTTTAAAACATAGACTTGGAGGTTGGTATTGTTGTAATTCTTCCTTAAAAGTTCTGTAGAACTTTCTGGTGTTATTTTTCTTGAAGTCTTCTTCTATACTTTCTAACCGGTCTTTATCATATTGTCTCTTTTCTCCTCTGATGATCTTGGCAGTGGCTTTCCTTTGTTGACTGAAATCATTCCAATTTTCCTTCGTTGGGTTGGAATACCACCTCTTCCATGTCTTCAGCCTCTCGTCAACAGCGTTGTCACATCGTATGTTCCACCACCTGTGTTTCTTTTTTCTTTTTCGCTGCCCCACGTTTTCGACCGCTTTAGTTAACGATTCTCTAATTTCTTCCCAGTTATTCATTTCCAACTTTGACAGGTTTTCTTGATAGATATTTTTGTTTTGTTTCAGAATTTCCGTGTCGATCCTTGGTTTCCTTTTACCTCTCTTTTGATGCCTATTCGGTTGAAATTTTACTTTAATTTCTGACAGTAAGTGGTCTGTGTCGATTTTCAAACTTTTTCTCACTTTTACGTTCATGATCTCGCATCTGTTTTTTGTTGTAATTGCAACGTGGTCAATTCGAAATTCGCCTAATATTGGATTGGGCGAAATCCATGTTTTCTTATTCTTTGGGAGGGCTTTGAAGTGCGTAGACATACGTTTTAGGTTGAACTGCTTACAAAAGTTGATTAATCTCTCGCCGTTTCGATTTGTTCTGTTATGTGCAGGATATTCTCCAACAATCCTTTTGTATTTTCTTTCTTTTCCTATCTGGGCATTGAAATCACCAACCAGGATTTTTACATTTCCAAGGGGAATTTTTGATGTCTCATCTTCGAGTGTTTCCCAAAAGTCTTCCGCTTTCTCCTTGTTCCTTTTATTGTCTTGGTTAATGGGAGCGTGGGCATTGATGATTGTGTAGGATTTGTTCCCTGATCTGAATGATAGGAATGAGATTCTCTCCGACGGTGAGCTAAATTTTGTGAATGAATTCATTAGGCTTTTCTTGACCACGAACGCTGTTCCTAGAATTGGCAGTCTTCCATTTGAGATTGTATACCCGGGTTTGCCCTTGTATATTCTAAAGCCATCCGACTCCATTGTGTCTTCATCCAGAAATCTCGTTTCTTGCAACGCTAAAATGGATATGTTTCTTTCTTTCAACACTGTAGTCAATTGTCTCAGTTTTCCTGTTTGACGGAGTGTGTTAATGTTCAGTGTTCCAAGCAGATGTTTTTGTTTAGATCTTGAGAGTTATTTATAATTATAACATTTTATAATTTCTACATCGCGGCTGCTCGTATTATTCACGCCCATATACTGTAGTTGTTGCGTAAGTCGTTCAAGTGTCTCCAAGTGGGAATTCATTTATATTAGAGGACTAGCTCTGGAATTTCAGTAGGATGGGTTATTCATGAACTTGCCACATGAAAAGAACCATATTTCATCTAACAACCTTCCTGAGTTAAAGAGCCGAGTATGATTCATAGATTAAACCGGATTAAACCTACGCTTCTTCAACGATGAAGAATTAAAAGAAGAAGGATATGTCTGCACACTCTACTGTCAGATTTTACTCAAAGAGCGTAACTCACCCAAATCTTAATTCCTTTCAGAGAATTAGTCTGTGAACCCGTTCTTATGAAGTACTCAGGGCTTGATGACTCTTACTACTCATTTTTTCCAATTAGCCACAACTCAAACAACACTTTTCTCAGATTCGAACGTGGAGCACAGCTTCTTACATTTGGCTCGACTTCTGTGATCACGGGGCACGCATTGAGACTGTACATCCAGAGGCCCTGGGTTCGTTTCCCAGACCTGGATAGACATTTAATTCTGATAGGAGGGTTGGAACGGTATATTTGTCTATATTTTAATTTTTAAATGAAACTAATATCTGCATTCTAAGTGGACATTTTTACTGCCCAAGTCAAGACAAATATTGAAAAAATGAAGTGAGAGAAATCGTAACTTAAAGTTGAGGTACACATTTAGAGTAACGAGTCTTGCTTTTCAACTCATAAAAACTGCCTTTTCTTTGGATTTTAGGTCAATCTTCTGCATTCTCCGACCCGTGAGTATCTCCTACATTGTTTTAGTTCTGGAGTAGACTGTTTCAAAGCCAGATTAATGTGTGCTTTATCTGCTGCACCTACGCGTCAAAGTGACAGCTGCTGAAAAGCGTGCACACCGATCATTAAAGTGAATATAAATGAGCTAAACAACAATAAAACTAGTATAAACTATATATTTCTGGAAACTACAGAGGACATACTTTCGAATGAGACAATAAAAAGATATTCGAAAATGTTCTTGAAAATGACTAATGGAAGAGTCATTGAATACCTAAAGTGGCTATCATCAGAGGCTTACATTTTTACTAAAATAATTATGCTACAACTGTATTGTACTGTAGTAATTTTTTAAAATCGATTTTACCCTCCAGGTTGGTGGCTCCCACAGACACAGCGAGGGAACTCACCACTACCGCCTCTACGGGCAGTGTGCTAGAGCTGGGAACATCTGATCGAAGTGGATACAACTGGGGACGTGTGATCAGCACCTCGCCCAGGCGGCCTCACCTGCAAAGCGAACAGGTGCCTCTCGAGGGAAGGGAGGGGAAGATTAGGATGGAAAGGCAAAGAAGAGGGAAGGAGGCGGCCGTGGCCTTTCAGTGGATACCATCCCGGCATTTTCCCGAAGATGAAGTGGGAAACCACGGAAAAGCACGCTACAACTGTATTGTAGTAAATACAGGGTCTTTATTTTTTCTTGGCAAGGACATTCTCGCTCACGCGCTCCGCCAGGGACTGCTCAGTTCCCTTCTGCCGCGCGCGCGTATTTACGGCCGAATACGGTGATTAAAATCAGTATCATGCATTTTTACTCACCATGCTTTCAGTAGATGCTGAAAATGTTCCCCATCCTTTGCCAAACATAACCGGCATTTTCTTATGAAGTTTCCGGTTACTCCGGTTAATTTAGCTTCAGTAAGGAAATAACGACATTTACGTCTATTGTTATTGTTTACTGACCTGTACATTTGAATCTCTTAGCCAGTTGATTTATTGTCCGATTTATAGGAATGGGTCTTCCTGGAAATGTAATTCGAAACGTTTGTCTTGATCTAGCACACGTTATGTACGGCACGTATTGTACAGGCCTTCGCTCGACCTTGGCCGCCGGGTCCCGGCCAGTTTGGCGCGTGACCTCCAGCCGGGTATTCCCTCGCTCTTCTGTGGACGTGTAAGCTCTGAGCTAATTGGGTGTTTCAGTCTTTCAGTGTTTTATAAAGCTACTGTGTACCGGTACTGTATATCGTATTGTGTAGTGTTTTATTGTGATTGTGTGTAGTGCTGTAATGCCTTGTGTAAAATATTCGTTACGTGAACGTGTATATCTGCACAATACGTACATAAAGTGCACCGTATTCTGCCGTTTATACGCGCGCGCGGCAGCCGAACACTGAGCTGTCACTGGCGCAGCGCGTGAGCGAGAATGTCCTTGCCAAGCAAATATAAAGACCCTGTATAAAACACCAAAGACATACTACAAAACAGTAGAAGCGTAATTTTAGTGTATATTTTAAACCTGAATACATCTGATAATGGCCTCTTGTGGGCCGAAAAGTGTTATCCTAAATTGCCCAACTGAAGAGCTCCAAATGACAACATTTTGTGTAGGCATCACTGAAAGAATGGCTTCAAATCTCTACATTTCGAGTGCCTGAGTTTACCCCGTTCCAGCCCTTAGACCGGAATTAAATTTTTTGGTAGAGCCGGGACTCTAACCCGGAAAAAATGCTAGCCGCTACGCCACGAGGTGATCTCGATGGTAATGACAATAATACTAAATCAAAGAATGATGTGGCAAAAACCGTTTAGTTAATAATTTAATACTTAAGATTATAAAGAAGATATTTTAAAAGTAGGTGGGAAATCCTGGAAATAGTGATAAAGTAGGAATTATAATAAAATGAAACACAACAAAATTAAAACATTACGATACGGTGGTTCAACCAGAGGTGATTCATGGAAGCGATACACTTTTTAAAGTTACTCAGAAAAACAGAATCGATAAAATTATAAAAGTAGAAAGAAGAACAGCTAGAACAAGCATAAATAAATTAAAAATCAGACAGACAATAGCGGATAATACCAAATGAAGTGGTGTACAGAGAACTGGAGCCCATCACTGATACTATTCGGAAGAAACGGATTTCTTTTTTTGGTCACATTATGAGGACACCGGAAACCAGATTATCTAGAGAAATTGTAGAGAAAATGTGAATATGAAACAATAAGTAGGATGGATAAAGGAAATTAGAGAAGATCTGAAAGAATTATAAATAACCTTGGATGACTTGCAAAACAGGACAAAAAAAATAAAAAAACTGAATGACATAAAAATAAGATTTCAACCAAAAATATACAAACGTCATACAGTAAAAAGGGTATTTACAGATGAGGAACGCCTGAGAAGATCAGAGTGAATGAATTGCCAATTGGCAACTCGGAAAGAAAACTTACTGAAGAAGAGGACCAAGAAATGATTGACTGAAGTGGTCCAATGAGGCCGTAAAAGCAGAAGAAGGACGGTGTCTGGGAGCTGAACACACTTTGTCAACAGATACAACAGGGGATGATGACGCTAACTTGGGTCAAATTAAGGAAGGGTGAGGGACGGGATTGTGGACGGAAATTGGCCGTTTACCAGCAAAGGAACCATCCTAACAATTGCTAGGTGGTGAAAATTGGAAACCACGGAAACCATTCTCTGGACAGCCTAGGTAGGATTTGAACCTACGCTCTCCCAATGCCAGTGAGGCACAAGCTAGAGCGTTAGGCGCTCTCGGCCACAGAAGTATTATTATTATTTATCGTATGGCTTTTAGTCCCGAGAGTGTCCGTGGAGGCTGTAACTGCTTCAAGCGGAAACCCATGGGGGTGAGCTACAAGTTCCGTTCGATTTCAAGTAATTCCAATTTCTGCTACCAGATGTCACTGACACCTAGTGGTGAACGTTGGAACTATGATAGAGCTTTTCAAGGAAATCTAACCTAGAACTTTAGCTTCACACAAGCTTAGTTAGTGGAAGGATCTTTTACATGCCATAAATGTATGACATGGGACAGCCGGCTTTACTTTCCCTCCGAAGGAAGGCATACTGAAGGATTTTAATGCTCTTAATAAATCCAATGACTTCGGCCGGGTTTGAGCCCGCTATCTTGGGCACAGCAGTTCAGCATGCTACCAACTACGCCACCGCAGCCGCGGCCACAGAATCTTATATATTAAAATAGTTTTCAAAAATTTTCACCCTTTACTAAAACTGAAATATCTCGGGAAGTATTTGCGCTACGACGACGTTTGTTGTCTTAAAATGTAATGCCCGTCAAGCACCGTCGATTGATACCCACCTTATTTGATTATATCATTCGAGTATTAAAATAATTGCGAATATTACTTCCTTCAAGGTCTCACGAAAATAGAATCGAATGACTTGACGGACATATTGTCGCTAGGCGACAACGACTAACACTGTATCATGATATTCAACGCCGCCACAATAATAAATCTAACTTTATATTAACAGAGAGTTCCCTAATTACGTCATGATATCGTTACCTTCTACCTGCTCCACTGGTTGCCTGAAACCTACATCTGTCCACAAACTACATTCCTTGGCAGGAATAGCCCCTCCTGAGGTACGCCGTGAGGTCATAGCACAAACGGAACGAAAAAAGTCCGCAGAGGACCATGCTCACCCTCTTTTAGGTCACCAGCCTCCAAGAAGGCGGCTAAAATCAAGGAAAAGCTTCCTGCAAACTACATCGATGCCTACTACAAAACCCGAAGTAGCCAGGATACAGCTATGGCAATCCACCATACCACCAGATTGGATGAAGGCCATGGAAAGGCTTCCAGCAGGCCACAACAACAACTGGGAAACTTGGCGGTCACTCAACGGACTTCGGACTGGTGTTGGGAGATGCAAAGTTAATCTCCACAAATGGGGATACCTACAGGAATCAGAACTCTGTGAGTGTGGGGAGAGACAGACCATGATACACCTGTGTTCCTGTGAACTGTGCCCGTGCTCTTGCACAACACAGGAGTTAATGGAAGGTCATGAAAAGGGTGTGACAGTGGCCCGTTTCTGGGCAAAGACAATCTAAATCGAGACATTGTTGTATGTATTATTTCTTTTTAATATTGTGTATCATCCCTCTGTGTATGTTGTAATGCTTTTGACTCGAATAAATAAATAATATACCTGCTCCAATCGGGCGCTAATGTCGCATGTATCCATACATGATATCGTTAAGTTCTACTTGTAATACTCTATGATAGAAAGTGCTCCAGTATTTATGCATAGTTGCAGCTACTGTACATCGTGCATATTGTTATGATATTCCCTCAGGTACTCATCTGATTTCAAAATAACTAGGCCTACTCTGTTGTTTTAAATGACTTACACTACTTTTACATGACCGAATACCTAAAAGACTCCATTTGCTATCAATCCGTTTGGTATCAGACTACAACTCTCTGACAGTAGGTGAATACAAACTGCCAGGACTTAGCCATAGTCGCAGACGTTCTCTCATAATATTGGATAAGGTACTTATCTGATTTTCAAAATTACTATACCGTTGAAATTTATAGCTTACTAGGGTACCCGGTAGACGTTATCCTGCCCGTATATATACAGTGGGTTCAGCAAACATATTTAAATTTTCAAGTTTTCGAAGTCGATTCCGAATGAGTCTGAGAACATTCAAATGCGATAACCTCCAGTCAGTAAATTTACTGACATGAATGATCCCTTCTGGAAAATATTCCAGCAACTCTGAGACTCTAAATCTATATCAGTTTAAGAGACGTTCAAGTGATAGCACTAGATAGCAAGTCAGGAAATCGTAGGTTCGAAGCCCGGCGCTGTCAGTTGCTATCCTGAGTGAAGTTTTTCCCGGGTTTTTACATACTCCCTCCAGTACCTTATTTGAAGTTCCGGCCCCCGGGGCACTTACCACATCCCTGTCCCTAACACAGTTACACACACTACTACAGTCATTACACAAATACAGATTATCAGACACATTCAGCACTCACCCAACTACACGGGGCTGATGACCCTATCCGGTAATTGAATTATTGCTTGCTACTATTGGAGTAGTATCCCCACCTTCCCCGTTCTCTTTCTCCTTTAGTTGTTCCAGACACACATGGTCGAAATCGCTCTAGCAGTTCATGTTAACCTCTCGACAGATTTCAATTGAACATTCCAAGTATCCGAAGCAATTATCTCCTAGTTTTCAACAGGAGCTATCAAACATAATCTACCATTAAGTCGGCTTTATGCGGTACAATTATTGACAATTAATTAGCAGATACCAGTTGGAGTAATTTAAGTAGATCATAGAATACACTTGCTAAGTAAAGGAATTAGCATTGGGAGAGGATAATGTTACCATACTACGCCAGATGACGCAGCAATAATAATAATTATTATTACCTTCTTCTTCTTCTTCTTCCTTCATTTCGGCCAACTAAGGACCACGTCATGTCAACTTTTTCTTCTGCATTTTAATGTTGGCCCAGTACTCCTTCATTCACAATCGATGCTGTACCTTTCTCTCTGTTGTCCACGCCTTCCCGGTTTTTTAGCCTACTTTTCACATTTTGCAAAAATGAGGAAAAAGTAGACTTATGAGATCGAGCAAATGTGTGTCTGTCTGTCTAATCAGAAACAGTTGAAATGACGTGGTACTTAATTTTCCGTAACGAAACAAAAATAATAATTACGGATTAATTAATTATGTGACAGTGAAAGTCAATATGTGATCTTTTTGGAAACCTTTATTGGGAGGAGAAAAACTGTAGAAGCTCTTTGCTCACCCAATAAACAAGTGTAATACTATAATAATAATGGTATTGGTTTTACGTCCCTTTTAACTATTGTGGCTTTTAGAGACGCCGGGGTGCCGGAATTTTGTCCCGAAGGGGATCTTTCACGTGACAGTAAATGTACTGACACGGCTCCCTCGCATTTGCGCACCCTAAAATGCCAGCTGACTGCGCCAGGATACGAAACTGCAACCCAGGGCCCAGCAAGCGAGAACGTTACCGCTGAGCCACGCAGCCAGTCCATAAACAATTGTGTTGCGATTCGTATCAACCTCATGCTGTCTTCTTGTTATGGTATATCGCCAGGTGAATGCTAGGATGGTACCTAAACTAAGGCCACGGTCACCCCCCACTCAAATCATTGCTCAAATTACAAACAATGAAAGATCAACAACAACAATAACTTTATAAATATGCCGCATTGAGGTGTAATGACCAGTTGCCATCTCTGTGGCCTGGGTTTGAGTCCTGCCCTTGCCAACAATTGATGTATGATCTTAGGGCTGCGACAGGGTCCACTCAGCCTCATGATGATAACTGAGAAGTGTGTGGGTTCTATTGTTTCATCAGCCATCGTATAAGTGGTTCTCTGTAGTTTCTCACTTCTACTGCAAGCAAATCCTGGGATAGTTCCTAACTTACGGCCACAGCCTCTTCTTTCCCACTCCACGGTGTAGCCGTCCTTGTTAAATTGTGCACCGCTGCCGCGCGGGCAGCTGAAGCAAGTTCAGAGATCGCAGGTTCGAATCCCGCCGCTAACAGCGGCTATCCTGAGTGTTAATTTGGCCAGTTTATTTATACATTCCTCCAGACAAATGCCAGGATAGTAGCTTACTTTAAGTCCCGGTGCACCTACCCTATCCAATCCATGTCTCTAACACACTTACACACACAACTTCAGTCTTCACAGAAACACAGGTTATCAGACACGTTCAACACACACCAAACTACACGGGGATGATGACCAAGATGTTCCAAGCCTCTCAAATGAATTGATAAATTACAGCAACAATCCTCTTTCCCAAACCTAGCCTCGATTAAAGGTATACATACTACAATGGCACCATAATAACTCACGTTATCAGCCAAATTCCGCACACCTTCAAACACACATAAGGAGTCTACACAGGGCTGATGACTGCGACGTCCAAGCCCATAAATCCAGAACAAATCATTACTTACATTTTGATAATATTGAGGTATAAATCCTGTATAGAAATATTGTCTCTTTCCTCGTATAGACGTCACGAAATTCTAAACGTAAGAGCATTCATAATAACATTCACATTCATATCATCGAATAATATGAACTTTAACACTAATAATGAGCACATCAATGCACTACGCAGTAAAACTGCAGACTGTATTGCGGCACATCAGAACCATCGAGCTGCTAGTCCATAATTCAGCGCACACCAAGCAACAGCTGATAGGAAGGGCACAGCACGAACTCTGGTTTGGTGAACTCGGATGATCTTTTGATCTCAGACTCGGCCAGATAGGATTGTGCTCCGCCAGGACTGCCAACTCACTGAATACCAAATTCTAATGGTAATCGTGGAGATGAAGAAAAGCCGACGAAGAAGAAAAATCGATAGAAGAAGCAAATAAAATGCCGTGAGTCATTCACGGAGGAATAATATAACTTCCGAGTAGAAAATGAGGCCGTGACTTGCCGTCGGTACTTACTCCTGAATCTCAAGCACTCAGGCCTGTTGAAGATTTATTTATTTAGCGTATGGTTTTTAGTGTCGGGAGTGCCCGAGGACATGTTCGGCTCGCCAGAAGCTGTAGCTGCTTCAATGCGGACACCCATAGGGTGAGCTACAAGTTCCGTTCAATTTCAAGTGGTTCCAACTTTCCCTACCAGATGTCACTGAAACCTAGTGGTAAATGTTGGAACTTTGATAGAGTGTTTCAACGAAATATAACCTGAAAATTTAGCTTACACAAGTTTAATTAGAGGAAGGTTCCTTTACATGTCATAAATCTATGACATGGGACTACCGGCTTTACTTCCCCTCAAAGGAAGGCATAGGCTACTGAAGGATTTTAACGCTCTTAAACAATCCGATTACTTCAGGCGAGTTTGAACACGCGGTCTTGGGAATAGAAGCTCAGCATGCTACCAACTAGGCCACCGAAGCCGCGTGTTGTGGATGATAGGTTACCAGAGTCGAAATTTTTCCCCTACTAGGTCTTTTACCTGCCAGTTATCCACAAATGCTAACCGACTACGCTAGGATTAGATCTCACAACCATAGAAACAACTAGTGTGAGTCCTAACCCTCTACTAAGCATGTCAAAAAGCTACGTGAATGATCAATTGGCGCCTTTCAAGACCCAACTACTTTACTTAAAATAAACAAGAATTTTTTTTTTTTACGAAGTTCATCATTTATATTTATTGGGAAGCATTAATCATAAAACGGTCGGCATCGGTGGCGTAGTTGTAGCGATCTGAGCATCCATGACCAAGGTCACGGTTTCAAACCCGGCCGAAGTCATCGGATTTTTAAGAGCGTTAAAAATCTCCCAGTATGCCTTCCTTCGGATGGGAAGTAAAGCCAGCGGTCCCATGTCATAGATTTATGGCATGATAAAGAACCTTCCACTAATTACACTTGTATGAAGCTAAATTATAAGTTATATTTGACAAACGCACATAGATTCCAACGTTTGTCGCCAGGATTTGACGGCGGAGGTCGTTGACGGTGGCGTTTGGTAGCAACAGTTGGAACTGTTCGAAAATTCAATGTCTGCAGTCCTTACTTGAATTAAAAACAGATAACAAACACTAACACAGCCATCACAATTAACACCGGTTATCAGACAGATTCTACACACACACACAAAGTACACGGGGCTACATGACCGCGTTGTCGCAGCCCTAAAGTGAGGAACCAACCAACCTCTACTAGGCACGTCAAAAATTACGTGAATGAGCACTTGGGGCCTTTCAAGACCCCACTAGTTTACTTAAGTTAAACAAGATATTATTTTTACGAAATTCATCATTTATATTTATTGGGAAGCATAAATCATCAGACGTGTTTCCAAAATAAACCAGTATAATGTTTTGTGAAATGATTATAGATCAAGTAAGACAATATTGTATTAAGAGAATAGCATCTAAAGAAAGAATATACAATAGTCTAGATTTCGGATATTGTACATAATGAATGCTCTGGTTTAAATTAAGATATACAGTAGCCTATATTTTTTAATATTTGCTCTATAGATTACTGTTATCGAAATATAATTGAACAAAATAATCATTAAAATAACCAAAATCATATAACTAATAGGTCATCGGAGTTGGATTAAAAATACATGACCATTGCAAAGTCAAGCAGCAAAGGTTAAATGAGAAACTATTATAGATTAAATTCTTTGTTATTTGCACCCAGAGGGTAGCTTACATGTCGAATTTCGTTGTTCTTTGAAGCACTATGAACGTCAAGGAGGTTTGATATCCAAGCTCCTTAAACACTAGGCATATAGCGCTTTCTAGTAGAGAAATGAGGAACTTCGTGTTGGCGGAAACACCCGAGATTAATTTTTCCATTATGAACACGGCCTACTGAATTCAAATAGTTTCTTTGACAAGCCAATATCGTATGACATGCGAGTCGTAAATTTTGGCCGCCTTTCAAAAATCACTTACCACGCCCAGGAACGAACCTGCAAGGTTGGGGTTAGTAGACCGACAAGTTACCCACTCACCCACCGTGGCAATGATGAGGATTACGGTGATAGCACAGCTTCACAATGTCTGTACACAACAAGAATTCTTACCTAATATGCTCAGTCATTTGCAGTTGAGTTCATCACACTTACTGCACTCCTTCACTGAAAAGCAACATCGATACACGAGCATCAAGCACGCTTTTTAATTGCTATGCTGGAGCTACCTAGCAGTGAGAAGTGAAATCGCATGCAACTACTCGTATCGATATAGCAGCAACGCGAAAGAAACTCCATTAGTAAAGATATATCGATATAAATGTCTGCCTGAGATTGGCCAGTTAAAGTGATTTTATTTCTGACTGCTATGTAGCTCTAACGTAGCACTTAATCGTCAAGTCGAAAGTAATTATGCCCTAAGAATGCGGAATATAACCAACGAGACTTTCTATTAAATCACTACACTTGGGGTCTCCAGAGGCATCATGTCCCCCCAAGGGCTCACATCTAGTGGGTTGGTGACCACGGGACCCCAACTGATTCCGGCATTGCTTCCACTTATTTGTGCCGGGCTCCTCTCCGTCTTCATTCCTGTCGACCTATTTTGGTCAACTCTTTTCCTCTTCCGACCCCGACGGTATTAAGGTATCCGAGGCCTAGGAAGTCTCTTCATTTCTCGCCTTCTTTCATCTTTCCTGATCTCTCATTCGACTAGGGATCAGCCTTATTTTCCTTTTCATTATAGGCCTAGTTCATTTTCTCTTTACGATTCCTGCCCTGTTTTTATGAATTGGGACCCCGTGTCTCTTAATTACATTTTGTGAATTTTTTTGAATCTCAACCACATTTGTAAGTATTTTCAATCTACATTGCATTTTGTAAATATTTTCGATCTAAACTTCATTTCGTAAGTACAGTGTCTTGAATCACGGGTTTCCACATATTGGGAGTATTTAGAATCTAAATTACATTCTGTACGTATTATCAATTTAAATTGCATTTTGTAAGTATTTTGAATTTCAATTGCATTTTGTGAGTATTTCGAATCTACATTGCATATAGCAAGTACTTTGAACCTTAACTACATTTTGTGCGTAATTTTCATCTAAATTCCTATTGTGAGTATTTTTCTTCTAAATTACCTTTTGTATTATTTCCACTCTACGTTTTGTGGGTCATTTCAATCTGCGTTCCATTTTGTTCAGTCCAGCTTACATTTCGTTATGGTTTCCATTTCATTGTCATTTTCGTTATCACCCTTATCGTTAGGGGCCGATAACCTAGATGTTATGCCCCTTAAAACAACAATTATCATCATGATCATCAGGCATCATGTGTCCATCGGAGAGGGGCACCTGCTCAGGCTTCCAACTATCCTGACCTGAAATGGGATTATTATTATTGTAGGCTATACTAAACTCTTATGTAATCATTAGAATGCTAGTTTCGCTACCATGTGGCAGCTTCTTCAGGTTATTACGACGGTTATTATTATTATTATTAGTAGTAGTAGTAGTAGTAGTAGTAGTAGTAGTAGTAGTAGTAGTAGTAGTATACAGTAAATCCTTAAAGTATGTTTCTTTCTCATCTTGGCTTACAGGATTGAGCCGCGTCGCATTTCGGTTATTATTTCCCGACATTGCAGCAGCCTTAATCATGGGTAGGTACGAGTTGGTGTCCGTACTTAAACTAACGGTTATTGCCAGTCAGATGAGTTTGCTTGCCCTGCATTGTCGTCATGCTGCTCCCTGATTGGTCCCCGCCCCTGCCAGTCGAGCGCTAGGGGAACTTTCCAAATGTTGCTGAGTTTGAACACATCTTCGCGATTGAAATTATTGGGATGCTTCACGACCTCTATTGCCTCTCTAATTAACCTGTTTTGGTATCCGGGAATTTTAGCAACAGTTTCGGCCTTATCAAATTCGATGGCATGTCTCGTGACGTCAGCATGTTCAGCTATTGCAAATCTGTAGTTTATCTGTTTCGTGTCCCGAATGTGCTCTAAAATCCTAATGGAAACGCGCCCTTTTGTTTGCCCTATGTAAACCTGTCCACAGGAGCAAGGCACTTCGTAAACTCCTGCGTCCTGGTTTGGCAGCTTTATCTCGTTTGATTTACGCACCACTTGCGTCAGTTTGTTTATAGGATGCATCACAGTAGTCACATCGTGTTTCTTGAGCAGCTTGGCGATTCTATCTGTCATTCCTGTAAGCCAAGATGATAAACTTGACACCGGCCACGAAAGCCTACGATCTAAATATGTTTCTTTCATTACCTGTAAATTTTGAGGTTCAGTAACAATAACAGCTTTCCTACCTAAGCGGATTATTTTGCCGAGAAAAATATATACTATGCACTTAAGCATGAAATTTCATCAAAAGTCAATAACATTTCTATACTCTTACAGTTGACGTAGAGGTGATTAATGTTCTAGAAATACGGTGTGTACTATACGGTATAATGCAGTATTCGAGAGAATTCTTCCACCTCTCTCATCCTCGAGATACACGCTCGTAATTTTCCAGGCGAGACTTTACCGTGCAGTGCGCTACACTTGTTACCTCCTAATACATTGAAATGAAAGCATGACACTGCACCATCTGGTGGCTGGGAACGAAACACGAGGCATGTGAGTGCTAATGGGCTTCTGTTGTGCAAGGTTATTGCGATATTAGAGCCACACAATACATCGCGCAGAGGGAGCCAGGCAATTCTAATGCTCAAGATCAGAGCTTGTTATGCTGGTGGCATTTCAATTTCTGCAGGGGAATTTCTCATTAGTAGGGTACAGGTTCTTTGAACATACAAATATGGCCAATTTTATATCTCTTTGCAACACTGATGAAGTATTTACTCCTTATTCTTAGATGAAAATTCACAGCCTGATTCCAGTTGACTGACCGGGTCGCGAGATTGCAATTTCTAGTTCACTTTTAGCATTGGAGAGCGATACAGCTTCCTGATTGGCTATTCTGACGGAACACGACTGCCGTAAAGTATGAGATTAGTCAGCGTAGATATAGGATGAAATCTATCAGCGATGTCGTTCCACTAAGTTAAGGTTTACAGTATATGCTGGTCAAATGTATGAATTCATAACGAAAAGAAACCTCATACTTCAATAAATGCAATAAAAACACTTAGGAAGTGATGACTAGGGACATCCATACTAATGACAAATTACGTATTTTTTGTTGTATTGTTCAATTCTCAAACTTTTGTTAAAATCTAGTCTATTTGTAAGATATTCATGTATACCATGATACATTTTCATAGAACTGTGTTGTTAGAATAATTAACTCTATACAGCCATAGGACCATGCAGTGTCCTATCTGTAGAATCACCCAAATGGTAGGTTACAGGGGGTGTTATCGATGAAAAACATTCTGGTGATGATTCTTCTTGATTCAAGAAGATATGGAAACACTTATGGCCTAGGAACAATGATCATGCAACTATTGCAAGGCGCATTACAATTTATATGGGTACCAAAAATTACCAAGTTAACACAGCGAGAGTTCTACATATTTCTTTTCAAACCTGGAACGACATCGCTGATAGGCTCCACCCTATATCAACGCTGACTACAGACGTGTTTCGTCAGACTAGCCAATCAGGAAGCCGTGTCTTTCTCCAATGCTAAAAGTGAACTAGAAATTGCAATCTCGCGACCAGGTTAGGGAATGGAATGAATGAAGCCTCCATCTAGCGGTGAAGATATGAACTGTACCGGCTGCCGAAGCCTGTCGCACTCCCCTGGGGAAATGATTAAATGAATGTTGCTGGAATGAAAGTGTGACGGAGGAAACTGGAGTACTCGGAGAAAAACCCATCTGCCTCCGCTTTGTCCAGCACAAATGTCACATGGAGTGACCGGGATTTGAACCACGGACCCAGCGGTGAGAGGCCGGCGTGTTGCCACCTAAGCCAAGGAGGCTCCCCACACTCTTAGATGCTGAAGCTCAATGGCTGGTGGCCACGATCGTTGATTTATGGAGCGGAATATCTGGTAACGAGCAACCCTCCCCGGCTTCGCCCGGTATCTTTAACGTTTTACCCAGCGTAAGTTTAAAAGGCGCACGGACGACAGGTCCCAGACGCAATTCAAAAAAGCCGAGGTGAACAGGGAAATTCCAAACACATATAGGCCTATTCTTCTCTGAAATCTTAACTCGACACGACTCGACAGTTTGATGCTGGCCAGAGCTGGGCTAGCTCGTAAACTCGCTCTGAAGCTAGCAATTTAAATTTCCACTGAATGGAGATTGTTGGAAGAAATGAAAACGTAAAAACACTTATAGTGGGCGATGTATTACAGAGAGAGATATGCTGTCCGGGACTTTTTTTTTTGTAAAACTTTTCTTGCTGAACAATTCTTACATTCACAGTTTATAGACATTTTAACGGTTTATCCAGAGTAAACTCAAAAGGCGCACGGACGGCTGAATTTTCTTTGGCTCGATTCACTGAAATCAATACTGCTCGGCTTCATTTGGTCATAAATGAATGTTTTCTCTACAGACGCCTTCCTCGAGAAATCCTTTACAGATTGGTGAAAATCGCATCAAAATTCATCCAGTGGTTCTCAACTTTGCTTATGTATGGATAATGTAAGGATGCTACTGAAAATGACAATAAATATAAATGAAAATAAGCACTACTAGTATAGTTATACTGGTAGTCACCTCAAAACCTAAGCGATGTTCCGGTCAGTGATGAAGCAAACGCGCCAGGAAATACTTCATACATTTACACTTTCCCTGCTTGTTATTGGAGTAAAAGATTTTCCAGAGCATGTTGATATGTTTTATTAAACTGACATGATTACTTTTTAGAATTTTACTTGTATTAATCCCTGAATAAATGTTGAACTTTCATGTTTATTGGGCGCATTACCAGTTTTGCTTTCCGTGTCACGACTTGTGTTCGTCAATAGGCTACAGTTTTTAATGGAATCTGAAACAAAAGGCAGAGTAATTCAGTACGAATTTCATATTACATTACATTTGTATATAGCCTATTTCGTTTTGTTTGTTTGAATTCATGTCATTGATACAAAGAGCAGCTGAACAGTCCAAAGAGAGAGGAGATGCGCGGAGGAATATTTTACTGTCGTTTGGTATAGTATTAATTACTCACGTATACCTACCAAGACAACCTCGTGGTGTAGTTGGTTGTAGCTCCAGAGGTCCGGGTTCCATTCCTGGCTCTGGCAAGAAATTTAATGCTAGTCCGAGAACTTGAATGGGGTAACTCAAGCAAAACTGAGAAGAAGTAGGTTCGATTCCCACCTCAGCCAACCTGGAACGGAACATGTTTTCCCTAGCATCCATTGTATATTTCCTGATAAAGTGCTAGATAATTATTATTATTAGCGTATGGTACAACACAAAACAATCAACATAAATAATATACATATATACAATAGGTAACACATTACAACTGTACAATCATGCAAGGGTAGGGGTGTTCAATGATTAATGTCTACATTTTCTAGCCATCTTATGGCTTCAGTAGAGGCTATTACAAAGTCCTGTGTTGATCCAGTGAAGGACCTCCTAATACTAACCTACCAAGGAATTGTTACCGGTGGTGGAAATCGGAACTAATGAGCTCCGCCCAGCCACACGCCTGCGATAGACGGGCAGTCGTCGCCAGCGCAACCTCATCGTATGTCGTGTGTGTGCATGGTTCGTGCTGGGTCGTGCGCTGTGTGGTGAGTTCTCATTGTATGACTGTACATGCATTCCCCTCTTCCCCGCAACCACTCACTGCAGCCATAATGAGGCGAGATGACGTAATGTAGACACTACAGGCCCGTTCCACGTCTAGCGGTAACAATTCCCTGGTAGGGTAGTACCATGACGAATAGAAATAAACAGTGTCATCACTCCGCTACTTAAGCATTGGAGTTCATGGTCCAGCCAGTGTGTGGCGCGGAAGTCGCGCCGAACCATAAGCACGTGTGACAGTAACCCACGAGGTTAGTACTGTAATAATCCAGTGCGCGAGAAGTCATATTATTCGAGGGAATTTGTTTGTAATAGTTTACAAATGTCTGTGCAGTGCTTTGTGTGTGCAAACAACTAAGTTTTCTGTTGTTTCGGGAAAATGTCGTAATGTTTTGTTCCTGGAAGTAAATCGGGTTACGAAGAAAATCTGATGGTAGACATTTTTTCACACCGCCAAAAGAAACAAATCTGTTTGCGAAATGGGCGAGTTATTCCGTGGAAAGATAAGCAATTGTCGATCAAAAATAGAATCTGTGACGAGCGTTTTTTGGAAGATTTAATTATTATAAAGGCGGACTGTTTCGTAGTGAACTATGAGAACGTGGAAATTCCTCGCGTGAAGTGGAAATTAAAACCAGGATCAGTACCTCAAATTTTTCAAAAATTAACGAAATATCTCTCCACTGATGTAAAATCACGAAAGCTGCCCAGTAGGATACGGAATGAAGGCAGGCTTCCATGGTTACTTGTTCTATTTCGTGCCATCCTTACCTAAAACGAATAAAAAATCCGTCTTAATAATAATAGTCCTAAAATAATAATAGTTGTCGATTCTTTAGGGACTTAACGACATCGTGGTCACGTAGCCCCGTGTGTTTGGGTTTGTTAGAATTCGTCTGATAACCTGTGTCATTATGATGTCTGTAGTAGTGGTGTATTTGGAATTGAGGTCGGATTTGGGTGGGAAGCGGCCGTAACCTTCAGTTAGGTACCATCCCGGCATTTGCCTGGAGGAGAAGTGGGAAACCACGGAAATCCACTTCCAGGATAGCTAAGGTAGGAATCGAAAACGCCTCTTAACATTTTTGCCTCACGAGGCTGAGTGAACACCGTTCCAGCCCTCAGACCAGTATTAAATTTATTGGCAGAGCTGGGAATCGAACCCGGACTTCCGTGGTGATAGCCAAGTGGCCAAGAATGAGTCGGACATATAATAATGGCCAACCTGCCAATAAAATAAACGGTCATCCAATTCTTCGCTTCCGTTACCGTCCTCCTGATCTTCGGATCTTGTTTCAACTTTTCTTCAGTATCAGAGTCACAAATTCCTTTGAAATTACTGAATCATGAACTAGCTATTCGTTATCTTTCAGCAGAAGGTGACACGCTTCATCTGCATCCTTAGGTTTTCGTAAGGCGCAATCTCCTTACTGATATTTAACTAAGGCAACATACTAAGCCAAATAATCGGTATAACAGCACACCTGCCACTCACTGACAGAATGTAACATCATTGGGAGCGCTGGTACTATCAATCTCACGCTGACAAAATGTTACACGTGTTAAAGTTATTTTTAGGCGCGCTATTTCACAACTCCAGAAAAATGCTTACTAAGGTTTGGTGTAAGATGTCACGAGACGATAAGATCATAACTTGAACTGTTGGCTTGATATTAAAACTAATATAACGAACCATGGAGCTGTCAGACCAATGAGCGACTAACGGAGGGTTTTAAACGATAGTTCTACAAGGGGACAGAGAATAATAATACTAACTTTTTGACAGTATTATTCATAAGTCTAAACACACAATATGTTGTAATCAGCGTAACCGCAGCCTTCGTAAAGAGGTTTACGTAGCCCAGCGCATATGCCACTATTGAACAGCTGACTGGGTAGCGTTGGGGATCAGCGCCGCTAGCGCTAGCCGAGCGGGGCGCGCTTGAACTCGGTGAGTGATAACACTATTTATTTCTATTCGTCATGGTAGTACATTCAGTGGCAATATGGTTCATAGTCTGTTTAACTGCACCACAATCACAGGTTGGGAAGGATCGCATACCCCACTTAAACATCATCGATCCGCATCTCCCGTGGTTAGTGCGAACTCTGTTGAGAGTTACCCATGTCTTGCGGTGTAAATCTAAGCCAGCTGGCAGATTTTGAAAGTTGAGCAATGCCTGCCATTTCATCGGAGCTATGGTGTTCCACTCTTGTTGCAAATCACCTTTAGGATCGTAAACCTTCCTAACCAGTTCCTGTGCTGCGCTTGACTTGAGACGGCTATATCTGGTGCTAGCATCTTCATGAATGGGGAGTGCAGGATTGGCCAATATCTTGTTGTACTCTCGGACCAAGTTGTTCAGTCTTCTAATTCTAGGCGTTTCTATATGACTAAGAACAGGCAGCCAGAAAAGGGGGTAGATTTTATTGTTCCTGCTCGTCGTGTCCCTGCATAACTGAGCGTCAGCACTCGGTGGCCAGACTATCACATGTGATCTCCTGGCTAATGATACACAAAACTAAAGTGCTGCTATATTGATTGAAGTTAATTCAGTTGTTGTTGTTGTTGCTGTTGCTTATTTTAAGGGCTGAGGCATTGCGGTCATATAGCCCCGTATATTTTGTATGTGTGTGTGGAATTTATGTGATAACCTGTGTTATTGTGATAGCTGTATTATTGTATTTGTAATTCAGGTGAGGATTGGAAGGACGCGGCCATGATTTTAAGTTAGGAACTATCCCGGCATTTGCCTGGAGTAGAATTGGGAAACCACGGAAAACAACTTCCAGGATGGCTGAGATGGGAATCGAACCCATCTCTTCTGAATTTTCCCTCACGAGGCTGAGTGGATCCCGTTCCAATCCTCGGACCTGAATTAACGAGACGAACTTTCTATAGAACAGAATTTCCGATCACAACTGAAACGAAGCGTCATCTCGATGGAATATTATTTGTACACAAAAAGTACTAATCTGATTTCAATTTATCATTGCCATTGGTTACATGTTACCACCAATCGCATTAGATGAGAAATTCAGGTGATGTACACATAAATGATAGAACATTTAAACCATTAATATCACTCTCAATTCTGCCATAATCCAGAATTATTTGAACTCCATGTTTTTACATTCCGCGTCGAAATGAAATTTCCTCTCCTCCGCTGTTAATGAAATGGCCGTTGTTAGGCAGAGGGAGAGAGGATGGGAGTGGAGGGGGACATTGAGTAGGAACGTAGCAAGTGAAAAGAGAAACAGACAAACAGACAAAAACCCATTCGCGCTCAATCTCGTCAGCCTCTATATCTGCCCCCGGAACACAACGATGCAGAAATATTAAACCGTTAAAAACCATAATCTCCTGATAAGAGTTATTATAAATGCAAGAGTGTTCTACCAAGCTTAGTGGAAGATACTAGAAAATACTTTATTTAAATTTCTTTCTCTCGTGTTAAAGCAGATGTTATACCCATTAATTATAATATTCACTAATATCGTATGGCCTCGGATCCTGGGTGCAAGCTTTGTTATTTGACACCCAGAGGGCAGCTTGCATGTCAAATTTTGTTGTTCCTTGGAACGCTATGAAAGTCAGATATCTAAGCTCCTTGAAACTATAGCGCTTTCTAGTAGAGAAAGGAGGAACTTATTTGTGTTGGCGGAAAATCCCGAGATTAATTTTGCCCTTATGAACACGGTCTACTGAATTCAAATGGGTTCTTTAACATGCCAACAACGTATGACATGCATGCCGTGATTTTTGTCGCATTTTAAAAATCACTTACTACGGCCAGGAGCGAACCTGCAAGTTTGTGGTTGGAAGTCCGACACGATAACCACTCACCCAAAAATGAAGTACGCTACTTGAAATAAGTATTCAATTCTATATGCGCCGCAACGTACTCATTTTAACATGAGTATGTTTTTTGGCTGGAGGTCTATCTGGAATTAAGTCTGTTATGTCTGGAAGCAAAATAACCAGAGATGGACGAAGCAAAGATGATATAAAATATAGGTTGTTCAGGCAAGGAAATCATTTCTACAGAAAAGGGATCTGTTGGCATCAATGAAGACGACTGGGAGATGCGAGATGTTTCTGGTGACTGCTAATGAAGAGAAGAGATAGGTTGGTAGGACACTTACTAAGACACCCAGGAATAGCAAACTTGTTTGTTATGGAAAGAAGGGTCGAGGATAAGAACTGAAGGGGTAGACCAAGGTTAGAACATGTTAAAAAGATTGCCGCGTATGTAGAGTGTGGTAGCTATGTAGAGATGAAACGATTAGATCAGGAAAGGGAGGCATGGAGTGCTGCATCAGACCAATCAAAAGACTGAAGACTCAGATAACAACAACAACAACAACAAGGTAGCCAGCCCAGAGGCTGGTTGGATTCTCAAAAAGTGCCACTATAGTTTATGCTGGCTGAAACCCACAACAAACACACGGGAGAACTATAATGAGGCGTACTACGCAAGGAACGAGTATGTCTGAGGGTCTTTCAGTTTAAAGTGCATGCGAAAACAAACTGAACTGTAAACATGCTGACTTTTGAGATATAACGTTGTTGTTCTGTATTTAATGAGCGATTTGCAAATGTGGTCCACATAATTGCAATGAATGTGATGCTACAAAATACTGAAAACATCATTCATTCACCTCAAAAGTACATGACCACCAGATGAAGAGAATAAAATATAAACACACACAAAGTATTGATATCGCGCCAGGAGATGGCAGTTGGGTTTGAACTGCAGATGTCTTCCCGCTCACTGCGTATCACGCATTCCAAAAACATTAAGTTGGTCACTACTTGCTTCACTCACTCAGCACATTCCTTCTTTCACTGGCTGCATGTTGTCAGCTGCTATGACAACCATTGGCATGGCGGATGCCAATATATTTAGGTTTGGAATAGACGGGCTGCGCATGCGTACTGCAAGACCCCCTTCACACCCCGTCAGAGCGTGTTGAACTGCCATCTCCTGGCGCGATATCAATAGTTGGTATATTCATTGGCTTTCACAGCCAAGGAAATTAAACTAAGCAATTTTTCTAGGTTTATGCAGTGTCTTGTGCGGGATTTCGCGTAGGAACACCAAGCTGGCACATCAGCGGGCTCTTGGTGTCCGTGCCCGGACCCCCACAGCAGTAGCGAACTATGCACTTATGAAGCGCAGGGTGCACATCTTTACTGCGAGAGATAAAAGCTCTAGCAGCTATTTCACCTCCCTTTTTGGAACCCATTATAGGGAGTTGAAAAAGCTTCTTGAGATTTTAGCTCTCCCAGTATAAAGAAGGGAGTTAGTGCACTGTTCGCTACTCCTGAAGGGCTTAAACATCGTGGTCAATTAGCCCCGTGTATTTGGGTGCGTGTAGATTTTTCTCTGATAACCTGTGTTGTTATGTGTCTTCGCAAAGGGAGGGGAAAGCAGTTTTCTCTTGTCGACCACTCAAGCACCGTCTTTAGTCATGTGTAGTGCAATAAATAGAGATTTGTGAGAACATGTTCCTATTCTGTTAGAGGAAAGCTTTAACAACCATCCTACATTTAAAGTTCGGATTTTATGGGACCGGCTCTCACCATCTTCTCGATACATGAAATAGTAATATTTAAAGATATATCTAAAACTCTGGTACGAGGCTGCATTGGAAACCGCCCTAAGCTTCGAATATCAAACTCTATAACTTATTCAAATAGCCTGGTAGTAAAATACAGGCAGTAGCCCAGGGCATTGGCTAGAGATAGGGCGCTCGCCCGGAGGTAAAATTCATGACGGCTCGACGTGCGTAAATTTTCGTGACAGTAATGTTACAGTCCTCTGTCCTTTATCATGCTCGACTGGGCGGTATTATAAGCAATGCCAGAGCAGACACATTGCAGTATTTTCTGTGCTTTGCAACATCTCTCTATATATAAGAATGAAAGTTTGTCTGTTTTTTCTGAATTTCTACGGAAATTTGCGTTATTTACGCGTTTCAGACTGTTTTATGACGGATGCGCGCGAAAATAAAATGTTTGTCTGTCTATATGTCTGTCTGTTTGTCTGTCTGTCTGTCTGTCTGTGGACAAAGTTGTTGTTCCCTTATAACTCGAGAACGGCTGGATGGATCAATGTAAAATTTGGTACAGATATCCTTCAGAGGCACGACACTAATCATTGATGTAACTCTTCTCTGTACCTCTCATAAAAGGGAGCCTACCCCCTTAAAATACTTGCTGAAATAGGCGTAGACGGGCGAGACAAAGCTTATTTTCAGCCCCTCAATGTGAGAAACGAAACTCTAAGGCCCTAAAACCAACAGTTTTTGAGATATTTCCAGAAAGCTAATTTCATTTAATACAATAACGAAAGAGTGCAAGCCGGTAACCATGGCAACGGAATCTCACAGGTCCATCTATTGCTGTAAGACGCGATACAATTCCATTTATTACATTACTGAGATAGTTTGCAAACGGCTATAAGATTATAACGGAACCAAATTAAGCTGTAAAATTCATCAATGTCATATAATGCGCTTAAGGGGGTCAAGGGGTACTCTAGATTTTTTTCACGCGATTTACACGTTCGGGTGTGGTACGGAAGGTCTATTATATCCCTATCCCTACATTGTCATATTATTATTATAACTATTATTATACTACGGCCTACAACGACGAGACAAAGCTTATTTTCGGCCCCTTGGTGTCAGAAACAAAACTCGGTGCCCCTAAATAGCAGTAAAGGGTCCCCAAAATGTACATTTTAAGGCTCTAAAACCATCAGTTTCTGAGATATTCCCAGAAAACTAATTTTATTTAATAAACTAATGAAGGAATGCAAGCCAGTAACCATGACAACAATATCTGAAACGGTGACATACAACTTTCTATCTATTTCTGCAAGAAGTAAAGCTACTCCATTTATGAAATTTCTGTGAATGTTTGCAAATGGCTATAAGGTTATTACGGAATCAACTAAAACTGTAAAATTCATCAAAGCGCTTAAGGGGATCAAGGGGTACCCTAGATTTTTTTCACACGACTTAAATGTGTGTTATGTCGTACAGAAGGTCTATTATATTTCCAAACAGAAACATTATTTTCAAAAATTCCTGAATTGAAATACGATATTTTTTTTCTTTTCTTCCTTTAGGAATTTGGGCCATTGGAGTCTAAAAAACCTGAATTTTCATGCACCACAAGCCTTTATAATTCATTAAAGGGGTCTTCCTCTGGATGGGGACTTGACACAACAGTGAAGGTCAGTTTTATTTGACGTGTATTGCGTTTCGTCTACGAGGTTTTCATTTTTTTTTCACGTCGGGAAGTACACGTTAGGTAAACTTAGTTTCAGATCATATTTTAACTAATCATTTTTTTCTTTGTCGAGAAACAGGTTCCAAGTCTCTCACCATTGAAACAGTAGCTCAATTGATTACGTCTGGTTATTAATACCGATAGCGGCTTCGGTGTCGTAGTCGGTAGCAGGCTGAACTGCTATGCCCAAGATAGCGGGTTCAAACCCGACCGAAGTCGTCGGATTTTTTAAGAGCGTTAAAAATCCTTCAGTATGCCTTCCTTCGGAGGGGAAGTAAAGCCGGCGGTCCCTTGTCATAGATTTATGGCATATAAAAGATCCTTTCACAGACTAAACTTGTGTAAAGCAAAATTTGTTAGGTTCGATTTCGTCAGAACGCTCTATCAAAGTTCCAACGTTCACCACTAGGTATCATTGATATCTGGTGGCGAAAGTTGGAACTACTTGAAATTGAACGGAAGTTGTAGCTCACCCTTTAGGGTATCCGCTGGAAGCAGCTACAGACTCAGGCGAGCCGAACATGTCCTCGGACACTCCCGGCACTAAAAGCCATACGATAAATAAAAAATAAATTAATACCGATGACCGTTCGAAGAATGGGTACTTCTGCTAGTTAAAATATATATTTCTTTTTTTTTCGGGTGTTCAATGCCGTATTTATCAGTTATAGTTACCACACTTACAAAGTTTCCTGACGGTTGTTTTGTTTGCGCTTTGTTTTGGGAGGAAAGAGACTGTCGATGGGTATCATTGTACGGTTTAGTAGTGTTTTATAGAGCGATTTGTCTCGTGGATTTGGATGTGATGACGCATGAATCCTGTACATTTGGTGATTTATTTCTTGTTTCTTAACCTACGCTTTTTTAGCCTATTTTCATTTTATGAAAAAATAGGCTTATGAGATCACCTTTTGTCCGTGTCCATGTGTGTGTGTGTGTGTGTGTGTGTGTGCGTGTGTGTGTGTGTGTGTGGGTGTGTGTGTGTGTGTCCCCTAATAACTTCTAAACGGCCGGAGAGATTACAATGAAACTCGGTAAGCACAATTCTGGCCGACCCCGACCGTGCCCTTCAAATTTTATTGTGTCTCACCAATCCAACATGGCGGCAGTGCGAATTATTTCACCAGCATTCAGTATCTCCGAAACTATTGCCGATATCGCCCTAAAATAGTGTACGGTGATAAAGGACACTACTAGAAGTTCACCTATGAGACGTTCAAAACCTGGTGATTACAAAACCAACATGGCGGCCAAGCGAAGTTGAGAATTTAAATAGACTTTTCTCGCGATTTAACTATCCAAACGTAATGAAACTTGGTACAGCAAATATTTATACACATTGTAATGCACTGGAGTCTAATTTAATTCATTTGTTTACATAACTTCAAAATGGCGGCTGTGCGAAATATTTCACTGACATTCTATATCTCCGAAAGTATTACAGATATCACCCTGAAAGTTTATACGGTGATAAAAGGTACTGAAACAAGTTTATATATGTAACTTTCATAAACCTGTAAAGTACAAAACGATCATGGCGGCCAAGCGAAGTTGAAACATTTTAATAGACTTTTCTCGTGATTTAACTCTCTGAGCACAGTGAAATGAGGTACAGTAAATGATTTTACATATTGTAATGCACTGGCATCTAATTTAGTTCAATTGTTTACCTAACCTCAAGATGACAGCTGTGCGAAATTTTAAAATTAAGTTTTTATGTTTTGTGTTGTAATCATGCGATCGAAGTGAAAGTTGAATAATGAAAGTAGGCAATAATTGTCCTTGAATGATACATAACTCTATGACCTATACATATAACAATCCAAAATGGCGAGCATCGGAAATATTTAGATAGTTCTCAATATCTATGACTCTTTTACAGCAATCAAACTGATTGTTTTATGTTCATAGAGGCTATGAACATATGTTCATCGATAGGCCTTTCTGTAACCTGATGAGCACAAATCCAACATGGCGGCGACGCGGAATATAAATATTTAAATGGACGTTTCTTGCGAATTAACTATCCGAGAGCAGTGGAACGTTGCACGTTAAATGGTTATACAAATGTTAATCCACTGGCATCTAATTTATTTCAATTGTTTGCATAGTCACAAAATGGCAGCTGTGCGAAATTTTGAAATCTCGTTTTTACTACTTGTGTTCTAATCATGCGATTGAAGTTTGAATACCACACGAACACAATAATCTTAATGTAGTAGTACAAATATAAAAATCTTACCTGGCGACCATCTGAAATATTCAGAAGTTTCCAAATATATACGAATCTATCACAACCTTTAAACTGAAATTTTGTATGTTGATAGAGGCAATTAACATGAGTAGGGTATACGAAAATAGGCTGTATAGTTCTTCACCGAACAAGTTGTTAGCCTACTTTTCACATTTTGCAAAAATGAGGAAAACGTAGACTTATGAGATCGATCCGGGAAAATGTGTGTCTGTCTGTCTGTCTATCTGGCTGTGTGTGTGTGTCCCCCTATCAACTCCTAAACGGCTGCAGCAATCAAAACCAAATTTAGTATGAGTAAAGATGTGCACCGGAATATCTCACGTCCATATTGGAAAATGATGTCAGTGCTACCAACTGCTGAAAAAACGCACTAGAAATTTGAGCTCAATGTTGGATATCTTGCAAGGTATGCATGGGAGCTATTCCAAAATTGGCACACATGTAGATAATATTATTTCAGTTTAATTTCCAGGAGGCCAACCATGACAGTGTTGCCAAAATAATTTTAAGCCTTCTGATAGGTCCAATGTTTAAATGCATGTAACTTCTACACTATCAATTGGATTTCAACCAAATTTTATATGTAATATCTGTACATAAAAAGATATGACTGAGCGCGTTCTTAACAGCCACCAGGGCTGCCAACTGTTAATAATTGCTCTCTCTATTTTTTTTAAATCCAAATACCAATATATCAGAACGTATGCAAGCCAACAGCTTTAAACTATGCACACGTATATTCTGACATTTTAGATTAATTTGGAGTAACTTATATACGTCAGTTCTACCAACATTATTATAAGCCTGCTGATAATACCAATTTTTAAATACATCTAACTTCTATACTTCAACCAAATTTCGTATGTGCTATGTGTACCATAACAGATATGACTATAAGTATTGTTAAGAGCAATCAGGGCTGCCAACTGTTAATAAATGCTGTCTATATTTTTTTACCCTAATATCAATATATCAGAAAGTATGCAAGCCAACAGCTATATACTTTGAACACGTATAGCACCTGACATTCTAGATTAATTTGGAGTAATTAATATAAGGCAGTGCTGCTAACATGATTCTATGCCTGCTGGTATGTCCAATTTTAAAATACATGTAACTTCTATACTAACAAATGGATTTCATCCAAAATTGGCACAACAAGATATCATAATATTTCAGATTATTTCTGACCAGCACACGCATGGTATTGTTGGCAACATGCTTTTACGCATGCTGATAGATCCAGTGTCTAACTGGATGTAACGTCCATTGGACTTCAAACAAATTTTGTATTCTGTACTTTAAGAGATGGAACTAAGAATATATTCAGTCACCAGGGCTGCCAACTGTAGTGCTCTATGAGGCTAAATTATACCAGGAATATTTTGAACTAATTACATATTTCGATATTACGAACTTAATTTCGTCATTATTCTTGATAGGTTCATATACTGTAGAATAATCATTGGCAAGAAAAGTAGGCTGTATAGTTCTTCACGGAACTTCTTGTTTGTTTGTTTTTTGTTTTTTTTTTGCTATTAAACTCACTTGTTCATTATTATATGATATCACTGCCGGATATTTCGGGTTGTTCTTTATAGGTACGTGACTAGATCTTAATTTCAGTTCTGGTAGCCAATGTTGGAAATACTTGAAGCTTCTATGACCAAGATCGCGGGTTCAAATCCGGCTGAAGTCGTCGGATCTTTTAAGAGCGTTATAAATCACTCATTATGCCTTCCTGCGGAGGGGAAGTAAAGCCGGCGGTCCCAAGTCATGGATTTATGGCATGAAAAAGAACCTTCCACTTGTGGAAGCTATCATTTTTAGGTTAGTTCGATAACGCTCTATTCCTTCCAACGTTCGCCGCCATGTGCTGACTGTGATGACATTTAGTAGCCACGTCCGCAGCTAGGTGAGGTGGACGGTAACGTTTGGTAGCAAGAGTAGGAACTACTTGAAAAAAATCGTCTGCAGTCCTTCTACTTGAATCACAGATAACACACACTAAAACAGCCATCACAATTAACACCGGTTATCAGACAGATTCTACACACTCCCAAAGTACACGGGGCTACATGACCGCGTTGTCACAGCCCATAAACTAAGGAACCAACCAACCAACTTGCCCAGTTTCAATCATCTTCAGTCATTTCATCTCATCCACATGTGACGGTACTTGTAGCTCACCCCATGAATGTATGCATAGAAGCAGCTACAAACTCTGGTGAGGTCAACATGTCCTCGGACACTCCCGACACTTGAAGCCATACGTTAAATAAATAATTTAAAGGCATTCTTTGTTGAACTGTTCAATACAGCACACAATGTTTCTGCTGCAGAATGCCTCTTCACAATAGATCTCAATCCATTGAAATACCTAATATTCACTTCATTAAAAAAAAAAAAAACCCTGGCACTATCCAGCCCATGATGGGCTAAGGCCGACCAAGCGACCGCTGCCCAGCCATTTGGCCTGCAGATATTGGGGTGACGCGTGATCAGCGCGTCGGGTCCCCTCGGCCGTTAATCTTGGTATTCGTGATCGGGGCGCTGTCTCACTGTCAGACAGCTTCTCAATTGTCCTCACGAGGCTGAGTGCACCCGGTTCCAACCCTCACGTCAGTTTTTAAAATCCCTGACAGAGCCGGGGATCGAACCCGGGACCTCCGGGTAAGAGGCAGGCGCGCTACCCCAACACCACGGGGCCGGCATTCACTTCATTTGAATTATCCTTATATTTATCTGAGTGCCAAAATGACTTAGTCTGTTTACAAATGTCATAATCAATGATAAGTTTTGGTTGGTTGTTTCCTCACTTTAGGGGCTGCGACAATGCGGTCATGTAACCCCGAGTACTTTGGGTGTGTGTTGAATCTGTCTGATAACCGGTGTTAATTGTGATGGCTGTATTAGTGTATGTTATTTGTATTTAATTCAAGTTAGCATAATATTAAACAAGTAGTTCCGTGAAGAACTATACAGCCTATTTTCATATATCCTACTTATGTTAATTGCCACTATCAACATACACAATTTCAGTTTGCTGTAATAGATTCGTAGATATTGAGAACCGACTAAATGTTTCAGATGGTCGCCATGTTGGATTTTATATGTTTAGGTCCTAGAGTTATGTACTGTTACATGCAGATTATTGTGAACGTGTAGTATTCAAACTTCAATCGCATAATTAGGACACAAGAAAAAACAAGGAGATTTAAAAAATTTTCACAGCTGCCATCTTGAGGTTATGGAAACAATTGAAATAAATTAGATGCCAGTGGATTAACATTCGGATAAAGATTTACTGTACCATGTTTCACTGCACGCGGATGGTTAAATTGCGAGAAACGTCCATGTGAATATTTATAATTCGCGTCACCGCCATGTTGGATTTGTGATCACCAGGTTATTTAAAGTCCTATAGGTGAACTTAAGTTCATAGCCTCTATGAACATTAAAAAATGCAGTTTGATTGCTAAAATAGATTCGTAGATATTCAGTATCGTCTAAATATTTCGGATGGTCGCCATGTTGGATTGTTAAATGTATAGGCCATAGAGTCATGTACCATTAAAGGAAAATTATTGCGTAGGTTCATTATTCAAACTTTCACTTCGATCGCACGACTACATCACAAGAAATAAAAACTTAATTTTAAAATTCGCACTGCCGCCATCTTGAGGTTATGTAAACAATTGAACTAAATTAGATACCAGTGGATTACAATGTGTATAAATATTTCCTGTACCAGGTTTCAGTGCGCTTGGAACATTAAATCGCGAGAAAGGTCTATTTAAAATTTTCAAATTCGCTTGGCCGCCATGTTCGTTTTGTAGTTAACCGGTTTTTGAAAGTCTTATAGATGGACTTCCAGTAGTGCCCTTTATCTCCGTACAAAATTTTAGGGAGATACCGCTAATAGTTTCAGAGATATAGAATGCCGGTGAAATATTTCGCACATCCGCCATCTTGTGATTATGTAAACAATTGAACGAAGTTAGATGTCAGTGCATTACAATGTAGGCTATATAAACATATACTGTACCAAGTTTCATTGCGTTTGGTTGGTCAAATCACGAGAAACGTCTATTTAAAAGTCGCAAATTCGCTTGGCCGCCATGTTGGTTTTGTAGTTACCAAGTTTTCAAAAGTCACATAAGTGAACTTATAGTAGTTCCCTCTATCACCATAGAAAATGTCTGGGTAATATCGGTAATAGTTTCGGAGATATTGAATGCTGGTGAAATATTTCGCACAGCCGCCATGTTGGATTGGTGAGTCGTAACAAAATTTGAAGGGCACGGTCGAGGTCGCCGGGAATAGTGCTATGAACTTTCCGAGTTTCATTGAAATCGCTCCTGCCGTTTAGATTTTATTAGGGGGGGACACACACACGAATCACACACACACACACACACACACGCACACACACGCACACACACGCACACACACACGGACAAAAGGTGATCTCATAAGCCTATTTTTTCAAAATTGAAAATAGGCTAAAAATGCTTTGGGACAGTCCAAAACAGCAAAATCAAGACTGGTATATCTTCTAGCAAGAGAGACGTTTCTAATTGAAGACATCAGGCTGCAATTTATGTTACAGCACTCCAGGGCTTTTGAATACCAGCTACGAATCATGGAAGACCAAATAGTATCTGTCTGGCTTGAGTTTTACGGCACCGAAGCCATGGTGAATCGGGCATAGGCGGCTCCGAACTACGAGAAGCGCCACGTCGTAACTAGACTGTCTATGCACGGCTTCGACCATCTAATATGCGAAAATAAGAAATGCCATGACCCAATGCCAAAGTGTGCATGTGTATGTGACTTATGCAACCAAATCTATGAAAGATACCACATAGAACTGTGTACAAAAAGACTAAGATCAATAAGCGAACACGCAAATATGAGAAAATGTTATACTGTATCTTTCATCGCTATCTACCTGCAATTATTGTAGTACATTATGCAACGACTCTGTAATGGCAATAATTAAGACACGAGTATGTTTAGAATTTCCATACGAGTGTCTTAATTACCATTATAGGTGAGTTGCATACGACTGTTTATGTTCGACGATAATTACATAACTTTATTGTATCTAACATAAATACTCATAAATATCTGTCGATATTCTGTCGGTTGACTTCTTCTTCTTGGGAATTGTGAGGGCTCAACATTTGATTTCTACCCAATAACGGTTTGAAGCATTGTTTATCCTGAAGTTGCTCCAACAGATATCGCACAGGTACTATGTATGATCATTTTGTTATTTTAGTCAAATAACAAACAAAAAATAGGCTCTTACAAACGCTTTAAAATTAAAATGTATCATATTATCAACTAGTTATTCTTCAAATTCGATGCGTATAGAATGTTAATAGAAGGCAAATCAATTTAGTCCCAAATAGAACAGTAACGGTATCTGGCGGAAAAGTTTCGCATAAGAAACCCATTTACTGAACAGGGAGCTGGATTATAATTTCCGTGGAACTAATGTCATGCGACTGCTTCCTCCATGACGTTATAGTGTGTTTATGTCAACAACTGTTTTCACTAAAATTGTCGGCGCTATTTTACGAATGTGTAGAAATTGGAGTTGCGGATATTAAGGTACAGTGCTATTTCTTTTGCAATATTGCCCAGTTTGTTTTATGCATTGTAACTACAATGGTTGATCCAATATAGGCTACATTGTCAACTTTCAAATCATGTAATTCATGACCGACATGTTGTATTTTGAGTGCATGTCAGAAGATATCCTTACTTAATTGGTCAATGAATGAAAATATCGAGGTATGGTTGGTTGGAAAAACTGTGTTATAATGAAAAGTAGTACTTTAATGACACCCATTATGATACAATTTTCTGACATATAATATTTACATATCGACATCGTCGAACATACAATTATAATGAATACACTTACATTTACCTGTTACATTTTTTTTGCCTGCCATTCGGTTCCCAAACTCCATTCTCTCGCATTTCGCGTACCTGCTTGTGAATAGGCTGTACTGCCAGCAATTCATGTGAAAATATATCATAAACAAAGCCCACATTTGATTCGATACAATTGTTGTCCTGTTTTAATGTTGTCATGTTCAACATCCTGGCAGGGCAGTTTTATTTTTGTGTATGACTCTGTTTTGTTTTTATCAGTCGGCTCATAAATGTCCGCTCCACGCTGACACTCGTTCTCTTGTAAAAACATGGAAGCTGCACTTATGTAAATGAACATGTAAATCACCCTCTCTTCTCCAAGCACAGACCCGGCAAATCAGTACTGCTCTTTATGGACATACCTCGCTCTAATGGGCTGTGACAAGTATGGATGGAACAGGCGAAAAAATTGGGACTTTCAATATTAAAGGTTTTTCACTATGAATGTGATTTTCAAACAAAGAGACTGTACGCTATTGGATGGCTATCATTTCAATATCGGTAGCTACACTGATTGAAAAGCACTTTTAATAACAACTTTTGTTATGAATGGTCTGTTTCCAGAAGCGCTGACTTCATTTTTGCGTCCCCCCAGGGGCTCACATCTAGTGAGACGTGGGTTGGCGATCACGGGCCCCCAGCTGAATACGGCATTGCTTCCACTTACATGTGCCGGGCTCTTCTCCGTCTTCATTCCTGTCGACCTCACTTGGTCATCTCTTGTTCTCTTCCGACCCCGACGGTATTAGGGCATCCGAGGCCTAGGGAGTCTCTTCCTTTCCTGCCTTAATTGGCCCTTGTCTCATCTTTTCTGATACCCTCTTTCTGCGAGGGGTCAGCCTTCTTTTTCTTGTCATGTTATCTCCTGCCTTCTGCTCAAGGCCCTCAAGGAGGCAGGGTGTATGTAGCCCCAGAACGTCTGGTGCACCCTGGATATTGCTACACCCTCAGGGGCTCACGGCTGGTGAGTTCGGGGGTTGGCGACCCCGAGGGATTCCTCAGATGGTCCGGTTTTCCCCCATTTTATCCATTACCTCTGGGGCGGAGCCTCTCCTCTTTCACTTTCCAACCGCCTTTCATGGCTCTCCTTCCTTCTAAGTCCCTCAATCTGCATTCTTCGAGAGTTGAGGGCATTTCCTTTCCTCCTGTCCTTTATTTACCTTATTCTCTTTTTGTTTTCCATTTCTTTTTCAAGTAGTAGTTAGTAGTTAGTTTTAGTTATAGTTCACATTTCATTTTCATCTTCACGATAACCCAAACCATTAGGGACCGATAACCTAGATTATAGGCCCCTTAAAACAACAATTATCATCATCATCTCATCCAACGGCCATAAGCTGGGCACTTTTATTGAACGCCCGAGGGCTCCCAACAAGTTCAATTTCAAGTAGTTCTAACTTTGGCTACCAGATGGTACTGTCACTATCACTAGCAGCGAACGTTGAAACTTGATAGAGCGTTTTCTAACCAGCCAAATATAACCTAACAAGTAGTTCCGTGACGAACTAAAGAGCCTACTTTTCTTAAAATTATAGAGACCATATATCAACAGTTGGCAACCGGGTGAGTTAGCCGTGGTGGTTACGGCATGACTGATGGCAGTCGCTCACATCCGGGAGGCGAGGAGGTTCGAATCCCCCCGCCGGCAACCTTGAAGATGGTCTTCTGTGGTTTCCCATCTTCCTTCCAGGCAAATGCCGGGGTTGGTCCCTAACTATAGGCCACAGCCGCTACCTTCCACCTCCTCGTCCTTACATTCCAACTTCCCTCCTTCCCTCCCCAACGGTACTTGTAGCTCACCCATTGGGTGTCCGTCTCGAAGCAGCTACAAAAACTGGCGAGCCGAACATGTCCTCGGACACTCCCGGCACTAAAAGCCATACGCTAAAAAGAACAGTTGGCAGACCTGGCGACTCTAAATATATTCTTAGTTCCATCTCTTAAGGTTCACGATGCACATGAAACATTTGGTTGAAGTCCAATAGACAGACAGACACACATTTTCTCGGATCGATCTCATAAGTCTACTTTTTGCAAAATGAGAAAAGTAGGCTAAAAATAGAAGTACGATGATATTCAATGCACTCATACAGCATGAATGACAATGAGCGAGTATTTATGTTCATTTTCGCTATCGCTATCTTTTTACCCTCCAGGGTTGGCTTTTCCCACGGACTAAGCGAGGGATCCCACCTCTACCGCCACTGAGGGCAGTGTCCTGGAGCTTGAGACTCAGTTCGGGGATACAACTGGAGTGTGTAACCAGCACTACGCCCAGGCGGCCTCACCTGCAAAGCGAACAGGGGCCTGTTATGTTCATTTGACCCAATTATTAATCAAATTTTGAAATAAAGTTCATGATATTTTAGTTTAGTGCGACAGTCATGTCCATTGCCCAGTAAACCCCTTACTAGCCATGACCAAGAGACATCCCTTACTAATTTTGGTTTTTAAATGATAATAATTATTATAAATAATAATTATTATTATTATTACTATTATTATTATTATTCTTACTGTCCAGGAGAGACGAAGTATATTCTCTTCAGGAAGTCAGAATATTATAAGAGTCCACTCCAAGCCCACAGGCAAAGCAAGTAAAAGCTTGCTATTTCAAAAGCACTTTAAGTGAACATATTTCCATTAGATATTTCTCAGAAGGATAGAACTGGGAGTTGGCCACTGCTAACATTCTTAAGTTTCCAGACTGTCTCCAATATTTCACAAGGAACACATATTTCTGTTCCTTCCTCATAATAATTCTTAGTATTGAGCTCTCCACAACAACTTTAAGGTCAGCCCAACCAAACCCCAACGCTTATGGTTTGATTGGCTAAACCCTCCTCTTACCACTAGAGATACACGCCATTGGTGAATTTCTACATGTGACAGCTTTTCCCTCTCCAGAGAAAGTTATAGTTTATATACTGATGCACAGCTCATAATCGCTCTCTTCATAACCATACAGCAGACCATGTGGTCACTCTTCACGACAGCTATATAGATACTGTGTACGCTCTGCCTCACGGCAAGCAAGTCAGACTTCATGTAAAGAGAATTGTAATTACTTAGGTGTTGGTAACCAATAAATTAACATGTTCTCAACGTCTTCTATTCTTTTGTAAGTATAACAGTATACAGCGCGGTAGAACTTGAGCGGACCTAAATAGTAGATCCTCAAGCAATATTCAAATTAAGTGAGTATCGATAAGTTCACTCTTCTCCAACTAGACAACTGGCCGGAGATCTACGAAAAACTTATCTCGACGACTGGAACTGCTTTGTCCAGTTGACTTAACTTGTTTCAAAGTTCTGGCCTCACGGGCGCGGAGTGGTTGGCCGGACAACATAGTATCACGGGCCGTAGTTTGGTCAGTCCTGCCATACGGGATGCATGCAGAGGAATATAGACCTCCCTTATTACAATGCTAGTTGGGCTACATAGAAGAATATTATTAGGTGCAGCTGATTCACGTGGTATGTATATCTTAATGACTTTTAATTTCAGATTATTTTTTCCTCAATTTCATTAATTTGAATCTTTTTTTTTTTTGACCAATAGAAAGTTACAATATCAATTGTATTAGAGTGTGAATTTATAATTCAGGTGAGGATTTGGAAGGAGACGACCATGAAATCAAGTTACGAACAATCCCGGCATTCGCCTAGAGTAGAAATGCGAAATCATATCAAATCACTTCCAAGATGGCTGAGGTGGGAATCAAACCAATCACTTCTCAGTTTTCCCTCACGAGGTTGAGTGTACCTCGTTTCAGACCTCAGACAAGAATTACTTTCCCTTGCAGAGCTGGGAATCGAACCTGGACCTCTGGGATGATACCCAAGAATAATCGCCACTATGCCACGAGGTGGACTGTGGTTAACCCTCAGTTGGTCACGCCACGGTATGTCTAATCAAAAGAATGCCATTTATTTATTTATTTATTTATTTAGCGTAGCCTATGGCCTTTAGTGGCGGGAGTGTCCGAGGACATGTTCGGCTAGCCAGAGGCTGTAGCTGCATCAATTGGACACCCATGGGGTGAGCTCCAAGTTCCGTTCAATTTCAAGTAGTTCCAACTCTCGCTACCATATACACAAGGGACCCGATTACATTATAGACTTTGTGAAGGGGTCACTAACCAGGCGTCCTGAGCCAGAGTTTTCATGCGGTAGTGAGGCAAGTTCCATTCCACCCCTTCCCCTGTCACAACATCCGGCAATAAGCATCACGATGCGGGGAGACACTGTTCCAGACCATACCAAGTTTTTTAAATTCGAGATTCGGAGTTCGGAGGCCATCTCTTGGCTAGCAGCCAACAATGCTATCCACTGCACCACAAGGTGCTCCCACAGTCTGATAGTCCGGGTTAATTGTTAATTCTGCTGAGCATAATTGGTTTGACTATGACATTCAGTCACATCCCTCGCCCTGCAACACCCTGCATCTGTTATCAGTTTCACTTACCACACTCTGCTACCACTTCCAAATGGTTTGACATCCAGTCCAAGATGTATTATAATTTATTATTAAAACTGTATTATAGTGTTATAAATAATATGCGAATTACATTCAGGGGTGTTTATTTAATTCATATAATGTATATCTCTATACATGTAATGAATGATACGTGATAGTTTGTAGCCTATGTTTGTTTGTTTGTTTGTCCCGTATGCGTTCATGTACCATTCATCCAATAGCAATAAAATTTCAGTGAATTGTTGTGCACACTCTCGTGAAGGTTTCTGAATTAGTAAATCAATTTTACAATAGATAGTGAACGAGTCGCTTCAACAAATGAGTAACCACGCGCGAAACGTTTCAGCAAAGTCCCGTAGTCAATGCGTTCATATACCATTCATCCGATTTCGATGAAACTTTGGTGAGTTGATGTGAACACTCCAGCAAAGGTTTCTGAATTAGTAAATCCATTTTGCGTGCGAATAGTTTCAACAAATGAGTGAAGTCGCGAATGCGTTCATATACCATTCATCGGATTGTGGCGAAATTTTGGTGATTTGTTGTGCGCACTCCCGTAAATTATTCAGAATTAGTACATATATTTTACAACGATTGCCACTCAAGTTGCTTCAACAAATGTGTGTTGGTGAACTAATGGTTTCAACAAACATACGACGGTAGGTAGTTGTGCGCACGCACACGTAAGTTTCTGAATTAGAAAATCCACTTTACCGTTGGTGGCTCATAAATCGTTAAGAAAATGAGTGTATTTTATACAGTTTAGAGGCAGTTCATGTGTTTTCAAACGATTACAATTTCCAGTACGACTCGCATTTATTTATTTATTTATTTATTTATTTATTTAGGCTATAATACTTGAATGATTCATACGTACGCCATCTTAAAACTATTTGGCTGATGACAATGTAGTTTTTCCAAAGGACACCTCCCACATAAAGGTACAATTTTGTAAAATTTGGTAGAGATCTGTTGATTAGGTTAGTCATAATTTGATTTAAGCTTTGAACTTTTGGGTGGCCGGCATTACGTTTCCGTCAAGACTATGGTGATATAAAACATGACACTGAGGTTTATTTTGCTAGTGCTACCTCTCTACCAATTTTCGTTCAATTTGGTTTCGTCGTGTTTGAATTGATAGAGGGGGGGGGGGCAGAGATACACACTCTCACACGCTATTTGCACACATACACGGCCATCATCTTCAAACTATTTAGCTGATGACTTTGTAATTTGGTCGAAAGACATGAAGGTATGTTATTGCAAAATTTGGTAGAGATCAGATGATTAGGTTCGTCGTAATTAGATTTAAGCTTTGAACATTTGTGTGGCCACCATTACGTTTCCGTCAAGATGGCGGTGATATAAAACATGATGCTGAGGTGTCCTTTGCTTGTCCTACCTCTGTACCAAATATTTCATTCAATTCGGTTTCATCGTATTTAAATTGATGGGGGGAGGGGGGGCAGATATACACATAGTCACACACGCGATTTGCACATAACATGAAGGTATCTTGTTACAAAATTTGGTAGAGAACAGATGATTCGGTTAGTCGTAATTTGATTAAGCTTTGATCATTTGTGTGGCACCACCATTACGTTTCCGTCAAGATGCAGGTGATATAAAACATGATACTGACGTGTCCTTTGCTAGTGCTACCTCTGTACCAAATTTTGTTCAATTCGGTTTCGTCGTGTTTGAATTGATCGTGGGAGACAGATGTACCCACTCACACACAGACAACTTTTCACCCGTGTAGATCTCATTAGTTTACTTTCATATTTTGCAAGAAACGAAAGTAGGCTAAAAATGTGTATTGAAAAGTACTTCAATGAACAAATGAACAACACGAATACTTCTTTTCTCTGATTGGCATTCCAATGAATGCCAGGTACAGTTAGAATAATTATATATCTTTAATATGATTTGACCGACTGACAGTTACATTTGATAGTTTGAATTAAGTTAGGTAATCATCGAATTATCCACGATGTATTTCCATATATTTGATACGAAGTTCAAGGAGGGACCGACACAAATTCGAATCATTGAAGTTCAAATTATCCAAGCGGTGCGGAAGTCTATGTGAGCATCGCTGTGAGGTTAACAATACCAAGTTTAGTGTACATTATAATTAGTTTTTCTAGTGGTTGCTAAAATTTGTTATGTGATTTATTATTATTATTATTATTATTATTACAGTGTGATATTCTAAATAGTATACCCACGCATACACACCGTTACTCTAGTAATTCACACAACCTTGCAACACAAAACAAACCTAACGTATAGCGAGATTCAAACTACGCATCCAACATATTATTATACAGGGTGTTTCAGAAATCCTTTTACAAACTTTGGGGATTGGTTCCTTACACCAAAACAAGAAAGAAAGTTCATATACACATATGTCCCAAAATCCTTCGTTTTCTATTTATTAATGAAAGAACATTGTACTGTGTCACATTAATTGACAGCCTGTTTGGAAGTGTTTAACACATGAACTCACATCAAAAAAGGTTCCTGACGCCGACACATGGAAAAACTGTCAAATGTACAGGTGTTCCAGACAGTCTCGCCATCAGCACCAGTTTAGGATTAATGTGTGGGCTGGCATTGTAGGTCCATACGTTCTACCAGCACGTCTTACAGGTGCTGTCTCCAGAGACTTTATCCAGAACACCCTTTCTGACTTACTGCATGACAATGTGCCCCTGCAAATATGACAACGTATGTGGTGGATGCATGATGGGGCTCCTGCACACTTTAGTCACCTTGTTCGCACTGCACTGATGGAGATCTTCCAGGTCAGATGGTTGGGCAGAGGAGGACCCGTTCCATGGCTTGCACGGTCCGTTAGACTTTTATCTGTGGTGTCAAGAACCTTTTTTCGATATGAATTTATGTGTTAAACACTTCCAAACAGACTGTACAATGTTCTTTCATTAATAAAGCAAAAACGAATGATTTTGGGACATATGTGTATCTGAACTTTTTTTCTTATTTTGGTGTAAGGAACCAATCCCCAAAGATTGTAAAAGTATTTCTGAAACATAATACGCTAAGGCTAAGGTGTATATTTCACAAAACTCAGGCTCCTAAACCAGGAGTTAGAAGGTGCGGTTTGTACCAAAATCTTCCAAATCGTCTCAATAGTACAGGAAAAATCTTGCATTTCTTGAAAAGTCAACGGAAATACATATATTTGTTTATAAAGTGCTTTTAAACAAATAAAAAAGACGATAGCCCCTGCGAGAACTCTGTCACCTACACTCCGCATAGCACACGGGCCGGGCGGGTAGTCTGTACACATGGGGTGCACACAACCCATTACGCGAGGGTTCCCGCACGCGTCCGCTAGCTATAACATAATTCATCTAACGACGTGCAGAAACCTTACAGCAGTCATTCGAGTTGAAGGACATGAGAGAGAAGCTGGTATTCAGATAGGTGTGAGGCAAGGCTGCAACTTATCACCCATACTTTTCAATCTTTACATTGAACAAGCAATGAAGGAAATTGGAGAAAAATTTAAAGTGGGAGTGAAGATTCAATGGGAAATAATTTCAACTCTGAGATTTGCTGATGACATCGTCATCTTGGCCGACACGCCTGAGGAGTTGAATGAGTTTTTGAATGGTATGGACTCCGTTTTACGGAAAGAATTCGTGATGAAAATTAATGAATGTAAAACAAAACTACTGGATTGTAGCCGAAATAAATCAGAAACCTCTATGGACATCAAATTGGCAGGTGAAAGGCTAAAGGAAGTAGGAGACTTCTGTTACTTAGGAAGCAAAATAACCAGTGATGGACGAAGCAAAGAGGATATAAAAAGTAGATTGGCTCAGGCAAGGAAAGCATTTCTACATAAAAGGTATCTGTTGACATCGAATATAGATTTAGGTATTAGGAAGTCATTTTTGAAAGCCTTTGTCTGGAGCGTGGCGCTCTATGGAAGTGAAACTTGGACTATTGGTGCAGCAGAAAAGAGGAGAATTGAAGCATTTGAAATGTGGTGTTACAGGAGAATGATGAAGATCAGATGGGTAGATAGGGTTACAAGCGAAGAGGTATTAAGACGAGTGGGAGAGGAGAGATGTTTCTGGCGACTGCTAATGAAGAGAAGATATAGGTTAGTAGGACACATACTAAGACACCCAGGAATAGCAAGCTTAGTTATGGAAGGGTCGAGGACAAGAACTGTAGGGGTAGACCAAGGTTAGAATATGTTAAACAGATTGCCTCGGATGTAGCGTGTGGTAGTTATGTAGAGAAGAAACGATTAACTCAGGACAGGGAGGCATGGAGGGCTGCATTAAACCAGTCAAAAGACTGAAGACTCAAACAACAACAGAGAATTTACTGTAGTGAAAGTTAACCTTAAGACAGTGATGGCCACTGGACGGTCGGAACGCGTAATCCTAAATTGCCCCCATTTAATTGTGACAACTAACACATGTAATTTTTCCAGAAGTGTGTTTACATGTATAACTTGTACCCTGCCCAATTCATTGGGCACAATCGTGTTGACCGACAGAAAAGCAGCAAAAGACAAATTATCCAAGCCCCACTGCATTAGCTTATCAGGTGCATACATTAGTTATCTACTACACAGTCTTTCGTTTAAAATAATTTCCGTTCTTATGATTAGTCTTTTATGACAGAGACGTTAAATTAAAATTCAGGCGGAAATTTTGTGAAAGAAAAGGGATCATAAAGTTTCGACGACAATTGTTTAGCAGAGTAAATGGAACCGAGCCTTTGTCTGCATTGTCGCTTGGCTTGGAACAATATGAACACAGACCGTTTTATACCCAGCCGAGCGTGGAATTTTAATAACACAGCTACACTGACCCGCGCCATTTTTACTGCTATGCAGAGAATCCAGCAAAAATTACATGCGAACACACTTTTTATAGAGACTTTCACTGCTTGTCGGAGATTCCAGGGGCAATTTTCTAGATCTTCGTTTCCCAACCTGTGGTTTGTAAGGTATTTTTAGGGGTACGCCAAACACTTTTCCATAATGGTAGGTTACAAGGTTAGGCCTATTACTGTTTTCTTAATTTCAGCGGCATTGTCATATTATTTTTTATTTATTTATCGTATGGCTTTTAGTGCCGGGAGTGTCCGAGGACATGTTCGGCTCGCCTGAGTCTGTAGCTGCTTCCAGTGGACACCCTTAGGGTGAGCTACAAGTTCCGTTCAATTCCAAGTAGTTCCAACTTTCACCACCAGATATCAATGATACCTAGTGGTGAACGTTGGAACTTTGATAGAGCGTTCTGACGAAATCTAACCTAACATTTTTGCTTTACACAAGTTTAGTCTGTGAAAGGATCGTTTACATGCCATAAATCTAAGACATGGGACCGCCGGCTTTACTTCCCCTCCGAAGGAAGGCTACTGAAGGATTTTTAACGCTCTCAAAAAATCCGACGACTTCGGCCGGGTTTGAACCCGCTATCTTGGGAACAGCAGTTCAGCATGCTACCGTCTATTATTATTATTATTATTATTTTAAACTCTACTAGAAAACCCACCCCGTCTGAAACAAGACACAACATAATGATGTAGTCAAGCTAGATAAGGGATTAATAAGGGAAACATATTATTGGATCAGGATGTACGATGAATCTTTTTCTTCAATAAACCGAGGCCGGTATTAGTTTGTTAGTTAGGTAGTTATTGTTGTTTAAAGGGGCGGAAATACGAGGTCATCTGCCCCAGGCCGGTATTAACGGCAGTGTTAAAGGTGCCGGGGCATTCTCATTAGACCGGGCAGCGCTTATATGGCTATTAGCTTATGCGTGGCGAGAATCGAAACCAGGTCTTTAATAGTTGAAGAGTATCATGAATACAGTAACATACACCACATTAGGGAGACTAGACTTGGCCACATACAGTCACATTTGTACGACGAACACAGAAACTTAGTTATGCGAGAAGGGAAATACCCAGGTATATAAGAGACCCTGGCCCACAGGAAGCTCCCCCCTTTGAGTGTAGATAGTGACGAAGACAACTGCTCTCACCAGGACACGCAAGGCTCAATCAGACAAGTAGCCTGTACAATACCGGGTCATCATTTTATTTTCCGCATGTACGCGCCGCTAGGCCGGTGATGGTGGCCTTGGCAGATGCGGCCGCCAGGCCGGTTAAGGTGGCCTTGGCGTTCTCCCCGCAATTAACACGTGCGCTGCGATCGGCAATGTTGCAATAAGCTGTCAGTATCTCCGGCGTATTCAAGCTTGTGAAGTGCTAGTTGATTTGACCTAACATACAGTGCAGTCTCGGGGCAATTTTACAGTTTATGTGTTGCCTTAAAATGATGTTTTCTATACAACAACGTGTATTCATTGTGCTTTGTTATGCGAAGTGATGTTTTCTATAGAACAACGTGTATTCATTGTGCTTTCTTATGCAAAGTATTCTTCTGTTAGAGAAACTTGTTTACGAGGTGCCAGGCATGCTTGCGAGCTGACGGACAACACTTTGAACATTTCTTGTACAACCAGGTAAGTTTGTAGATAATTATTTTCACTAGAAATTGCTATTAAATGACTGTATCTTGACGCGAAGTAGTGGGGAGAAGTCGCGCACTTTTTACCGACCAGCGAGCGGGTGTCAGCGCGAGAGCTTGCCGCGCCGTGATCTGTATCGGATGCGAGACTTAAATTGATAACTCTGTACAACCAGAGTTGACCATTAACTACAATCACATATTCACTCTAAACAAGCAAGTTTGGAGGTCCATCACCACTTCCAGTGTTTTAACAAAACATCACATAGACTATAACTAACAAATATTAACGAGTTGAACTATCTCAACTAACACCGCAACCAAAAAAGGGTACATATTGTAAATATTTTAACCCATACTTTCAGACATAAAATGTTATAGCCTAAGTGTAATGGGTCTGATGATGAATGCTTGACGATCGAAACTGGTCATCCAAGTGTATTTATTATTCTTATGTACGGTATTTCTTTTTTTCCAGATTAAGGAATAACCCATCTCATTTGGGTACAATCGTGTTGACCGACTGAAAAGCATCAAACTTTCGCTTACTAAGGCAACACTGAAAATGGCTTCAAACACCATAATTATATTAGACCTGTAATGCCCCTTGTTACATAGTGTAACATCGGGAATTTATCATATTACTTCCACAATAAATTAAAATTAACCGCGAATGCCTGAACAATGCTAGGAATGCATTTGATTTCGCTACAATAAAATTTAGTCTGCCAGCTTCTTTGTGTTCCAACAACAGTACCGCGACCCCACTAAGGAACAGTTACATGTAGGCCTACAGCCTGTTCCGACTCAACACAGAAGTGTAAAATGGGTTGCCTACCCACCCGCAATCGGCTTGAAATCTGCTCGCAGCGCGCTAGCGACGGGGCTGAGTTCGATTTCACTGATTGCCGCCTTCTTATGCAGAATTACGAAGTATTTTGCCTTTTCAAAATGATTTACACAGGCTTCACAATAAGTTTGAACGATTTCTGTTTCAGAACTTGTTATTTTACGCATCTGTTAATGGCTTTTGCAGAGCATTTCTATGAAATAATTTTTTGTACAACATAGTTTATTACAGCACAGTGTATTTTCGTGTTGTACTTTATTTACAACACAATTTATTGCTTTTTAACCCAATACCACAAAACGAGATACAATTTGGAAATGATGTGTTACAAAATTGTAATCAGTCTTCGACGCGACATATTTTGAAAGAGCAAAATACTTTGCACTCTTGCATTGGAAGGCGGCAATCAGTGAAATCGAACTCAGCCCCGTCGCTAGCGCGCTGCGAGCAGATTTCAAGCCGATTGCGGGTGGGTAGACACCCATTTTACAGTTCCGTGTTGAATCGGAACACGCTGTACATTACCTATATTTAGAAGTCAGTGGTTCGCCCAACTCAAATCGTTGTAGAAGGGGTTCGCGAGTCGAAAAAGGTTGGAAAGCACTGCTCTAGATAATACCATTAATTTGTTTGTGATTCATGCTCCTGAAGATTCTGCAACCTGGGGGCTCATACACCGTCAGTGGGAAATTTCGCATACAGTTACGAATCATATCATAGCTTCACTAATATGTAACATAGAGTTATGAAAACTGTCATATGTATACTAAATACATAGAGCTTTCATATAATTTAGACAGAGGAATAGTATATAAAGTATTTCGTGATTTATTGAAAGGATCATATTCGTGATTTTTTAAACTCCGTGAATCACAAAAAACACGATTAAACAAGAAATACCAGTCTGAATGGAATGAATGTTTTTTCATGTAAGGTAAACGCATAAGTATCGTGGATGAACCACCATGAATGTTATATTGTATATAGTATATATATATATATATTACATAATAAATTTGTCTTTCAAAAAATGAACAGATTTTTGTTTAATTGTCCAAGTATATCTCAATTATTTTTAGCCTATTTTCATTTATGAAAAAATAGGCTTAGATCACCTCTTGACCGTGTGTCTGTCTGTGTGTGCGTGTCTGTGTGATGGTGTGTGTTCCCCCTAATAACTTCTAAACGGCTAGAGCGATTTCAATGAAACTCGGTAAGTTCATAGCACTATTCCGGAAGACCCCGACCGTGCCCTTCAAATTTTGTTATGTCACACCAATCCAACATGGTGGCTGTGCGTAATATTTCACCAGCATTCAATATATCCCAAACTATTACCATTATCACCCTGGAATATTTTACTGTGATAAAGGGAATTTCTAGAAGTTCACCTATGTGACTTTTGAAAACCTGGGAACCACAAAACCAATATGGCGGCTAAGTGAATTTGCGACTAATAAATAGATGTTTCTCGCAATTTAACCAACCAAACGCAATAAAACTTGGTACAGTATATGTTTATACAAATTGCAATGTACGACATCTAACTTCGTTCAATTTTCTCATAACCTTAAGATGGCGGCTGTGCGAAATATTTCACCGGCTTTCTAAAGTTCTGAGACTATTAGCGGTATCACCCTGAAATTTTGTACGGATATAAAGGGCACTACTGAAAGTTCATCCATTAAATTTCAAAAACCGGTTAACTACAAGACGAATATGGCGGCCAAGCGAATATTAAAATTTTTAATAGACCTTTCTCGCGATTTAACGATCCAAACGCAATGAAACTTGGTACAGGAAATGTTTATACACATTGTAATGCACTGATAGCTAATTTAGTTCAATTGTTTACATAACCTCAAGATGGCGGCTGTGCGAATTTTAAAATTACGTTTTTATTTCTTGTGTCGTAATCATGCGATCGAACTGAAAGTTTGAAGAATGAACCTACGCAATAATTCTCCTTTAATGGTACATGCCTCTATGGCCTATACATATAACAATCCAGCATGGCGACCATCCGAGATATTTAGATGGATCTCAATATCTACGAATGTATTACAGTAATCAAACTGAATTTTTTATTGTTCATAGGCGCTATGAACATAAGTTAACCTATAGGACTTGCAATAACCTGGTGCTCAGGTGATCACAAATCCAACATGGCGGCGAAACGAAGTATAAATATTCACATGGTCGTTTCTCGCAATTTAACCATCCGAGTGCAGTGACACTTGGTACAGTAAATCCTTATACAAATGTTAATCCACTGGCATCTAATTTTTTCAATTGTTTCCATAACCACAAGATGGCAGCTGTGTGAAATTTTAAAATCTCGTTTTTACTTCTTGTGTCCTAATCATGTGATTGAATACTACACGTACACAATAAACTTCATGTAACAGTACATAACTCTAAGACCTACAGTACCAGTACATATATAAAAATCCAACATGTTGACCATCCGCAATATTTAGTCAGTTCTCAATATCTACGAATCTATTACAGCAATCAAAGTGAAATTTTGTTTGTTGATAGTGAACCCATGTACCATTGGCTCAAGGGGGTCGAATCCATGTATTTTTGTAAAAGGAAGGAAGGAAATATACAGTCTTCAGAGGAACATAGAAAGATTTCATGTAAGGATGCTAGCATAACGTTGTGTAAGAAGCTGGACCCAGGTGGCCAGGAAATGAGATCATGCCTGACTCATTGATAAGGAGCCGGTCACGAATATAAATAGAAGGAGTGGAAAGTTCCAGGCGTATGAGAGAGAGCACGTTTCGGAAATCGCCCTTACCTTGCATTAAAATGGCAACAGCGCAACTGTGCCAGAAGAAGAATAATTAAATTTAACTAATTTGCAAGAATAAAAGTAATTAAATAAATACAGCATTATGAATCATTTCGGATTAGAGATTTTTGTGTGGAGAAAAAGCTTTTAATAATTGCCCAGGAGAGAAGTGCAAACGTAGCATACGTCATCGGGGGTTTACTGAGACCCGAGGAGTGGGGAATTAAAAAATCAACTGCAACACCCACACAGCTGAAGACTAAAAATTATTTAATATCTCAGAAATGCACGATCGATTTTCGTGTGCAGTGAGGTCATTTTACGTTTAGAAAACGAGCTTTCTGGAGATATAATTTTTATAAACGTGCGACAATTATTTCAAAAGTTGGTCACGAAAAAGACAAGGATTTTATATTTTTTTTACTAAATAGTATAAAAGTCCAGGCCAAGCCAGACCAATCATGCAGTATTATTCCGTCCAGGGGACGTGAAGCTACATCACGCATTATTCAAACGTATGAACCTCAGGGGAGGTCATACCGTACAACAAGTATAAGCAGTTAATGCAGTTCACTACAGACTCCTTGAGGGGAGATGCTACATCACATCATGCAGTCTACAAGCATTCCTTGAGGGGAAACGCTGTATCACATCGTATAGACAGTAGCCGACCGCCAGAGGGCGTCGCTCTATCGACAACCAACGTGCATCCGTAAGGAGTGGCCGATAAGTATTATCAAAGTATCGCCGTGTGGAGAATTAAGAAAATCCTAATTACAGGATTTAGTTCCGCCAGTATAAATTTTACAGTGAAAAATTCAGGAATTACAGTCAGATTAGGCTGCGATCTTAGAGAACAGGTGATAAGTCTTCAAAAATACCGTCTAATTAAACGACCGAAAGTATCGTAGCAGTTTTAAAGTACCATCACAGCGAGATAAACATTTTATCAACGTATAAGAATCCGATCAGAGTTGGACCAAAAATAAGGTTCGCATAGGGTTCTGAAAAATAGGAATTCGAGGACAAAATAAGCGGAAAGGAAAAGTAATTTCTAGACATTGTTTCAAGGAAACAAACGAACTATAAAAAGCACTAAGTTACGAGGAGTATTAGTTGCCAGAAATAAATAGGTCACCGATAGATTATCTGGGGGACCGTGGACAAGACAGACTTTTACTAGACAACAAATAGGGTCTAGAAAGAAGCAGTTCGAGCTAATAATAATAATAATAATAATAATAATAATAGCTGATCGTCAGGAAGTCGAAATTGAAGGAGTACTATTCCAGGGAAGAAGTAGATGGTTCGAGACTTTCATATTGGTTAGAGAGGAAGCCGACATTTACGAATTTCACCCTTGGAGACGGGAGGTCAAGTAAATCACGTGTGAAAGGTTTAATAAAGCCTTAGTGATTAGAATCTGTGAAGTGTAAATTTATAAAAATTGTGTTAAAGAGTAATATTTTTAGTGATTTTTATTGTGTATTATAGAAGAGTTAACCAGTGTATTTTAAAATGTCACCAGTGTTTAATATATCTGAGTTATATGTGTGTCAAGATATGTCAATATATGAAATGAATTTGTGCAAAATGGAGTAATCACAAATAGTGGGCAAAAATGAAACGTCGTTGGGAGGTACGGCATTGGACCGTCCGAGCGTGTGAGTAATCATTTTCATTATGTTTTGGTGTTGGGGAAGTGTTTGTGTACAATCCACCGGAGTTTGAGAAGTAGGGATGTTTTTGAGTAGCAAATAACAGAATAAGGGCGCGGTCTGAACAAATAAGAATTGAGAAATTATAAAATAATTATGTGAAATAAATAAATCCTTTAGAGGAAAAGTATGAAGTAAAATATCAGTATATTTGATAAATATTGTAAAAGCAAGCGTAATAATAATAATAATAATGAAAAGTATATAAATGAAGATTAAATTGAATTATATGAAAGAAATAGCTTTTGAGCTTTTGTATGGAATGAAGACATGATATGAATACATGTTCTTAAAGTATAGTGATTATCGTCACGGGAGAGGATAAATATGAAATAATGGAGATGTAGATCAAATGTTGACTTTGAATTTACCAGTTCTTTGGAAGACGCTAGGCCTTGAAGTAATGTGTAGCGCATTGTCGCGTATTAAAGTAATTTATCACGCTAGGAAGGCGTTGAATCTAAATATACTTGGCAAATTAATTTTGATGGACAGTTGATTGCGGTAATTGAGTTATGTTGTAAGTCCTCCAGTATGGGATTAGTTCCCGAGGCCATGTGTGTTGTATTGAATTAAATAATAGGGAGCGTATTTGTTGTATTGATGAGCGCAGGTTAGACTGAGGTCGCCTTAAACGCTGAATTGTTGTAAGTCCTCCAGTATGGGAATGGTTCCCGAGGCAGTTAAGAGAGTCGAACCCAGACTCTTATATTTGTGGAAGCCCCTAAATATCGTCGTTGTATTGAATTATCCTTGCCCATCAATGATGACACTTCATAATTAATAAATGCCAAGGTTACGAAAGTGGTCTATGAACCTATATAACATTGTTAAAGATTGAATGAAGGAAACGCCAGGTCTGTTCAAAGAACTATGGAAATGAAATAGCTGGTTTAAAAGCATGAGTGTAGCGGTCTCGAGACGAGACATAGAGCCGTCCCTCCCTGGCCATAAATCAAGTCAAGTGTACGGTCAGACCCCTTGTTGTGGTAGGATCGGAGAGAACCGTCTGGAAGAAGTAATAATACACCGTGAGTGTTTAGGAGTTGTTAATGACCCGGGATTTGAACCGAGGTCCTTGTAGATTGAAAGTACCGCTTGCCAGTTCAGATCGTAGCTTTCTTATGTGAAAATGGTCTTTTAAGACAAATAAATAAAAATCCCTAAGGTAATGTTGTATTGATGTAGGATTTCACGAGTTCACTGAGGACAATTAGATTCCGGGAGTAATCATAATTTTGACTTTGTTCGAGTAGTCTTCGGTAACTCTGGATTACACAGGTATTTTCCCGATCACTGTAGTGAATTTTTTATCTTCAGAGAGATGGTAACGTGGAGAACATTGTTGAATGCCAAAAAATGTAAGTAAAGGAATAACACATATATTGTAAAGATAATTATATATTGTTCTAATTACAAGAAACTCATAAAATTATTATTGAGGTGTGTAAAAGAATGACACCGTTCATATTGGAATGTATCGAGCCAGTGGAGCTCGTAATTATATTGAACTTTTAAAAGGGATACTTTATGGAAGTGAAAAGAATTATAAGTTGGTTGGTTTGAAGGAAACCATTTATTTTAATATAATATTTGTTTAAGTTGTATATCTTCCTTGTTCACTTTGAACAAGTTTAGAAGGATTTGGTCAATAGTTTATTTGTTTTATTTGTTTGTAGCGCCATAATTTTGGTTAATTAAATGTGTTAAAATAGTAGTTGAATTTGTTTTTATTTTGGAAGTGTATCCTCTATTTGATCCAAAATGTGTAAGTCACAGAGTGGGAGAACATACCATAACCCCGAAAATCCCGATTTGAGCATTGCTGGCATACTGTGATTTGCATATTTCTTGCTGGAAGGGCACAATAGAGGCAGTTAACATAAAATAGGCTCTATAGTTCTTCACGGAACTACTTGTTTAAGCTAATTCCATGAATGAGGTTCATCCTCTAGGGATGATAGGTTGGAATGTATCTACCGAGTGTCATCCAGTTTCATATCATAGCTCATGAGATATTGTGTTTTTTCTACAAGGAAAACAAACTTTCAGGGAATCAGCATTGAATATTAAACACTCCATTGACAGATAGGCGCATGGTCTTAAGTAATACGAGATATCTCCGCCAAATAGCTGAATGTAGTTATAAACCTTAACAGATATATTGAGAAAGGTATTGTCTTCCATTTCATTTTTTTTTATGTTGACATCCGACGGTGTATGCGCGCCCTTATGTTCCATAAATTGGGTTTGTATAGTCACATTGATGGCCAAGGAGGTTTTCAGATATTCGGTCGTGTTGTATAAATTAAGAGATTTTTATTTTATTTTATTCAATAAAGGGCATTGCGATATCGTGTACTTGGGTGTGTATGAGGTTGTCTGATAACCTGTGTTATTGTGATGGTTGAATTATTGTGTGAATTTTTGAATACAGGTAGGCTCAAGAATTGATTAGGAGGTGGCCGTGGCCGTAATGTAGATACCATCCCGGTATTTGCCTGGAGTAGAACTGAGAAACCATGGAATATTGCTTAGATGGGAATTGAACCAACCTAATCTCAGTTTTGCCTTACAAAGCTGAGTGTACCCCCATGCCCGTTCCAGCCCTCAGAACCGAATTAAATGTCTTGCTAAAGCCGGGAATCGAACCCGGTTCTCCGCTGTGACAGCCAAAATTGCTAGGCACTACCAAAGAAGGCGGAATTAAGACAAGCAGACCGTATTGTACACAGTACACTTACATTGTAGTTTTTACGTCAATAGTCATTACCACGGTGGGTGAGTGGTTATCGTGTCGGTCTAACATTCCCAAGCTAGCAGGTTCGCTCCTGGCAACGGTAAGTGATTTTTGAAAGGCAACAAAAATCACGACACGCATGTCATACGTTGTTGGCATGTCGGAGAACCCATTTTAATTCAGTAGGCCGTGTTCATAATAGCAAAATTAATCTCGGGATTTTCTGCCAACACAAAAGTACCTTCTTTCTCTACTAGAAAGCGCTATAGTGTCAAGGAGTTTAGATATCTAACCTCCTTGACTTTCATACCGCTCCAAGGAACAACGAAATTCGACATGAAAACTGCCCTCTGGGTGTCAAATAACAATGCTTGCACCCGACATCCAAGGCCAAACGATATCATTATTTAATTCACCGGCCGTGAAAGCCAATAAACCATCTTTTTGGAAGCCTTCATAGGGAGGTTAAGGCTGCTTGAGATTTTAGTTCTCGCAGTCAAGTGGTGCAGTTGCACCTAATATAAAGGGAGGTGGCGCGTAGTTCGTCACTCCTGTGGGGGTCGGGGCGGGGACACCAAGAGCCCGCCGATGAGCCAGCTTGGTGTCCTAGGCGAAACCCCACACAAGACACGGCACGAACCTAGAAGAATTGCTGATATTATTATTATTATTATTATTATTGTTATTATTACCAGAGAGACGGAACAGGCAACTTCCTTGTCAAGGTAATGTGAGAATTTATACTGCATCCAACTAGAACGTTCCTTCCTGCGGCGGATTTCCAGGCGTCTGTCATGAGCACACTAAGGAAACCCTAGGTCAAAGAATAACTCTATACAAACTTCAAGTTGGGGCAAATCCGCTTTTCGTGCGCTCCGAGCTGTGTAACAATGGCTAAATGTAAAAGTTCCAAAGTATTAGCTCTCACGTCTTCAACACAGCCTGTTAAAACTTCTCACCTCTCTCTCTTGCTACTGAAAATATATTTTCATACTGATCTATGCTGTTGCTACTTCCTGCGGAACATCGCGAACGTGAACCTTCGCATCTAGCTGAAAATGTTCATTAAATCGTAAGAAAATCGTTTGTCATGAATGTAATAGTACATTATGCAACGAGACTATAATGGCTATAATTAAGACACGAGTATGTTTATAAAACGAGCTTCAGCGAGTTTTATAATCTCCATACGAGTGTCTTAATTACCATTATAGGCGAGTTGCATACGACTGTTTATGTTCGACGATAATTATAACTTTATTACATGTTTTAACATAAATATTCATAAATATCTGTTCAGTAACTAGAATTTTGTGATCGGGTGGTGCGCTAGGTAGCATATCTCCGTGTTCCCAGCTCTCTGGCCGACCGACGCATGCGCTCTGTGTGCCTCAATGCCATATGTGCAGATCGTGAATCAGTATTCAGTAAAACTGTCACTGTAGTCATTTGAAATCAACGCGCTGTGTTGAAATTGGGTTTGGGTATATTAAGGTACAGTGCTATTTCTTGTCTCATATTCACCAGTTGATTTACGCGAACATATGGACGGTGCACTTTCGGTAATTTATAAAGACATGTTGGATTTTGAGCGCATGCGCGAAGTATCCTTATCTAATTGGTCAAACAACTGTTTCTTGAGCTGTGATTGATGGGAGAAACTGTTTCATAATGAAAAATAGTGTTATAATGATCATCATTATGATAGTTTTCAGGCACATAATAGTCAGGGTCGAACATAATAGTACATTATGCAACGAGACTATAATGGCCATAATTAAGACACGAGTATTTTTATAAAACGAGCGTATGCGAGTTTTATAATTTCCATACGAGTGTCTTAATTACCATTATAGGCGAGTTGCATACGACTGTTTATGTTCGACGATAATTATAACTTTATTATATGTTTTAACATAAATATTCATAAATATCTGTTCAGTCACTAGAATGTTGTGATCGGGTGCTGCGGTGGGTAGTATATCTCTGTTTCCTAAGCTCTCTGGACAACCGACGCATGCGCTCTGTGTGCTTCAATGCCATATGTTCAGATTGTGCTCCAGTATTCAGTAAAACTGTCACCGAAGTCGTTTCAAAACCACGCGCTGTGTAGAAGTTGATTTTGGGGATATTAAGGTACAGTGCCATTTCTTGTCTCAGTTTATTTACGGGAACATATGGACGGTGCAATTTCGGTAATTTATATAGACATGTTGGATTTTGAACGCATGAGCGAAGGTATCCTTATCTAATTGGTCACACAACTGTTTCTTGAGCTCTGATTGGTGGGAGAAACTGTTTCATAATGAAAAATAGTGTTATAATGAGCCTCATTATGATACAGTTTTCTGACACATAATAGTTAGGGTCGAACATAAATATCCTTACAATTCAACAAGTACTAGGCCTATATACACCTCTCCCAGGAGCTCACATCTGGTGTGACGGGGCTTGGCGACCACTGGACCGCAGCTGAGTGCGGCATTGCTTCCACTTACTTGAGCCGGGCAACTCTCCGTCTTCTTTCCTGTCGACCTCTCCTGGTCAACTCTTGTTCTCTTCTGACCCCGACGGTAAGAGTATCTGAGGCCTAGGGAGTCACTTCCTTTCTCGCCTTCATTGCCCCTTCTCTCATATTTCCAGATCCCTCTTTCTTCTATGGATCAGCCTTCTTTCTCTTTTCATTAAAGTTCCTTTTCTCTTTAAGATTCTCGCCCTGTTTTTCTGAATCCCCCTCCCATGTCTCTACATTTCATTTCGTGGTTATTTTGAATCTCAACCACAACAGTTTACATTGCATTTTGTAAGTATTTTTTTTATCTAAACTCCATTTTGTAAGTAGTTTCATTCTCAATTGAATTTTGTCAGTACAGTATTTTGAATCGCGGGCTTCCACATATTGTGAGTACTATGAATCTACATACGTTTTGTAAACATTTTCAATTGGAATTGCATTTTGTAAGTATTTCGAATTCCAATTGCACTTTGTGAGTATTTTGAATTTGATCCAGCCTTCTTCAATCTAACTTGCATTGTGAGTTTTAAATTTCAATTGCATTTTGTAAGTATTTTGAACCTAAACTTTTTTTTAAATCTACATTCCTTTTGTGAGTATTTTCCTTCTAAATTACCTTTTGTAAGTATTTCCACTCTACGTTTTGTGAGTAATTTCAATCTGAGTTCAATTTTGTAAGTATGTTCAGTCAAGCTTAATTTTCGTTATGGTCTTCATTTCATTGTCATTTTCGCTATCAGTCAGACCATTAGGGGCCGATAACCTAGATGTTAGGCCCCTTAAAACAACAATTATCATCATCAACACCTATATACACCAAGGAAATGAGATTCACCGGAAGTTCATTATTCATCAGCACCAACATCATCACCCGGTGCATTAATACTCTCAGTTGAAACTATCTGGTTGTAGAACCACAAACAGACATGTGGAGCATACTTCGAAGCTTTGACTTAATTCGTGTATTGACTTTCATGTTCGACCCTGACTATTATATGTCAGAAAACTGTATAATAATAATGGTCATTATAACACTATTTTTCATTATGAAACAGTTTCTCCCACCAATCAGAGCTCAAGAAACAGTTGTTTGACCAATTAGGTGAGGATAGCAACGCAACTGCACTGAGTTCCAAGGCCTTCTAATTTAAATTTCACTGCCTGGCCTAGTGTCATAGTGGGGCAATCGAGGAGGCCATGGTCAAATACAAGGTATTCTGTGTGTCCCATGCGCTCTGTTCAGTACATAAAACTGGCAAAATCTCGACAGATATTTATGAACAATTATGTTCGAACATAAAATAGATATAATAGTTATCGTCGAACATAAACAGTCGTATGCAACTCGCCTATAATGGTAATTAAGACACTCGTATGGAAATTATAAAACTCGCCTGCGCTCGTTTTATGAACATACTCGTGTCTTAATTATTGCCATTATAGGCTCGTTGCATAATGTACTATTAAGATACTGCAATATAGAAGACTTGATGCGTCTGGTAAGGAAAGAGTAGCTCCTGCTTTCTCAAAACAAAGAAATCTCCTACCATGGTATTCACGTTGACACTACGACAGTCCATTGCTGTTGTACTGAACGTAGTTTATCTGTATTTTGACACTGTCAACGTTGCAGAAATGAGAATGAGAAACAGTGGAGTGACAAGAAAGGATAAAATGAGGAATGAATACGTCAGTGTGTGTATTTGAGTCTTCAGTCTTTCGACTAGTTTGATGTAGCTCTCCTTGCTTCCCTGTCCTCAGCTAAACGTTCCTTCTCTACATACTGTAGCTACCACACCCTACATCCGAGGCAATCTGTTTAACATATTCTAACCTTGGTCTATCCCAACAGTTCCTATCTTCAACCATTCCTTCCATAAATAAGTTTGATATCCCTCGGTGTCTTAGTATGTGCCTTACCAACATATTTCTTCTCTTCATTAGCAGTCACCAGAAACATCTCTCCTCTCCCACTCGTCTTAATACCTCTTCATTCGCAATCCTATCTACCCAACTGATCTTCATCATTCTTCGGTAATACCACACTTCAAACGCTTCAATTCTCCTTTTTTCTCAGCAGCTCAAACAGTTCAAGTTTCACTTCCATAAAGTGCCACGCTCCAGAAAAAGGCTTTCAAAATTAACTTACTAATACCTAAATCTATATTCGATGGCAACAGATTCCTTTTCTGTAGAAATGCTATCCTTGTCTCTATTAACCTACTTTTTGTATCCTCTTTGCTTCGTCCATAACTAGTTATTTTGCATCTTAAGTAACAGAAGTCACCTAATTCCTTTAGCTTTTCACCTGCCAACTCTTTCAAACTCATTCAAACCCTCTCGTGTGTCGGCTAAAATTACGATGACGTCAGCAAACCTCAGAGTTGAAATTATTTCTCCTTGAATCTCTACTCCTACTTTGAATTTTTCTCCAATTTCCTTCATTGCTTGCTCAATGTATAGATTGAAAAGTATGGGTGAAAAGTTGCAGCCTTGACTTACACCTTTCTGAATACCAGCTTCTCTCTCATGTCGCTTCGCTCGAATGACTGCTGTCTGCTTTCTGTATAGACTGTAGAGCACCCTCCTATCCCTGTACGTTATTCCAATCGTCTTCAAAATGTCAAACTACTTACTCCAACCAACGTTATCAAATGCTTTTTCTATGTGGCATGTCCTGAGAAGAGCGGAAGACTACGTGGGAATATTAGTTTGAAATCTGGAAATTGAGGGATCAATGAGGAAAGGAAGACCAAAAAGTAGTTCCGTGAAGAACTATACAGCCTATTTTCATATATCCTACTTATCTTAATTGCCACTATCAACATACAAAATTTTAGTTTGATTGCTGTAATAGATTCGTAGATATTGAGAACCGACTAAATATTGCGGATGGTCGCCATGTTGGATTTTATATATGTAGGTCCTAGAGTTACGTAATGTTACATGAAGATTATTGTGTACGTGTAACATTCAAACTTCAATCGCATGATTAGGACACAAGAATTAACAAGGAGATTTTAAAATTTCACACAGCTGCCATCTTGTGGTTATGGAAACAATTGAAATAAATTATATACCAGTGGATTAACATTCGTATAAGGATTTACTGTACCAAGTTTCACTGCACTCGGATGGTTAAATTGCGAGAAACGTCCATGTGAATATTTATACTTCGCGTCGCCGCCATGTTGGATTTGTGATCACCAAGTTATTTAAAGTTCTATAAGTGAACTTAAGTTCATAGCCCCTATGACATAAAAAAAAACAGTTTGATTGCTATTATAGATTCGTAGATATTCAGAGCCGTCTAGATATTTCGGATGGTCGCCATGTTGGATTGTTAAATGTATAGGCCATAGAGTCATGTACCATTAAAGGAAAATTATTGTATAGGTTCATTATTGAAACGTTCACTTCGATCGCATGATTACGACACAAGAAATAAAAACTTAATTTTAAAATTCTCACAGCCGCCATCTTGAGGTTATGTGAACAACTGAACTAAATTAGATACCAGTGCATTGCAATGTGTATAAACATTTCCTGTACCAGACTTCATTGAGTTTGGAACATTAAATCGCAAGAACGGCCTATTTAAAATTTTCAAATTCGCTTGGCCGCCATATTCGTTTTGTAGTTAACTGGTTTTTGAAAGTCTTATAGATGAACTTCCAGTAGTGGCCTTTATCTCCGTACATAATTTCATCGTGATACCGCTTATAGTTTTAGAGATATAGAATGCCCGTGAAATATTTCGCACATCCGCCATCTTTTGGTTATGTAAACATTTGAACGATGTTAGATGTCGGTTCATTACAAAGTGTATAAACATATACTGTACCAAGTTTTATTGCGATTGGTTGGTTAAATCGTGAGAAATGTCTATTTAGAAGTCGCAAATTCGCGTGGCCGCCATGTTGGTTTTGTAGTTACCAGTTTATCAAAAGTCACATGGGTGAACTAGTAGTTCCCTTTATCACCGTAAAAAATTCCAGTGTGATATCGTGAAGATTTTCGGAGATATTGAATGCTGGTGAAATATTTCGCACAGCCGCCATGTTGGTTTGGTGAGACAACAAAATCTGAAGGGCACGGTCGGGGTCGCCCGGAATAGTGCTATGAACTTACCGAGTTTCATTGATGTCGCTCCAGCCGTTTAGATGTTATTAGGGGACACACACACACCATCGCACACACATGCACACAAGCACGGACAAAAGGTGATCTCATAAGCCTATTTTTTCATAAAATGAAAATAGGCTAAAAATGAGGTCGAAAGACAAGGTTACAAGCTATCTCAGAGAAAAAGGATGGAAGGGTGAGGAAGCATGGGGTAGGGATTTATGGAAGAAAATAATCCAACAAAGTAACGCTGGCCCTACGTGACGTGGGAAAAGGCTGAGGTGAAGAAGAAGAAGAAGAAGAACGTGGTACCTTTTTGTGTACTGACTTTTGGTTGTAAGAAGGTTTTGAAGTGAATTGTGTAGTCCAATAACATTGGTCGTGTTACATCATGAACAATGATCTTGTGACCCGCATTATGTACCAGGAGGTCACGATAATCTTGTGGCAAATATATTCTCTCTTGCCGAGTGGCCAAACATTAAACTATAGCCGTTGCAAAAACGATTCGAGGAGATGTCTGGATTCACGCAACGTCAGAAATAGACAAAACAATCCTGACAGCTCCTCCTACACTCCTACTACGCACCAAATCAGTGGAACAGTAGAGATAAAGCCTTTTTTATGATAGCTTACAGCAAAAAAAAAACAACGAATTTGACCAAATCGAGGAGGTATATGAATAATATAAGAAAACAAAGAAATGTGAAAAAGGCTTCGGCAATATGGTAGCCTCTCACAGACGTGTGTCCAGTCTCTCTAACTAAGTGAGTGCATCAGGGGTTAAACGTTGGAGGTCTTCGATTGATCCAGAGAATGCTCGCAAAGGGCAGTCCTTCACAATGTGCAGGATAGTTTGCACTTCTGAACCACACTCACAAGCAGGAGACTTCAGCCATCCCCACTGGTGGAGAAGAGAAGCACTTCTCCCAACAGCACAGCGTATCCTGTTAAGATTGGTCCAGGTGGAGCGAGGGAGATTGAACCCAGCCAGTTTTATTGTTGGATGCTTGATAGAAATGCCAGACGAGTGTGATTAAGACCATTCTTGTTTCCATGCCTCCTTAGGTCTGAAAGGCATGGCAGCGAATTCCTTGGCTGTCCTCCAAACAGGTTTCTGGGACTCCAGTCTCGTTACGGCATTTTCGTCTATGTCCTGATGGATTGTAAGTGAGCTGTTCATCAGAATCCTCGACCACAGTCTAGCAAGGGATCTATTTCGTTAAAATGTACTCCCATAATATCATCATAGCTTTCTTTGCTAAATATTCATAACTAGCATTACCCGTCGCGGCTTCGCCCGTAAAAATTGTAGTTGTAAAGAGTACACTTAGCAACGTCTCAATCATGAATGCAATGTTTGATTTATCGTTTAATTTTGAACAATAATGATAATAATTTGATAAAGATCGTAAACAATCAGACAATAAAGACAATATAGCACAACAACGGCACATACATATCAAAATCTCCCCAACGTCATGTCGCATCGCATGTATAAAATTCGACTCAAAATCACAACACGGTTTCCAACCACAAACGTAAACTTCTCGCCTATGTCGTTTAAGAGATACGCGCTCCGTTAGGAATCCTTCAACTCCCACTTTTCACCCCTTTCACCTTATAATATACACCACATCGAAAAACCCTCAAACACGTTTCTTATTATTAGCCTATTTTCAATTTTGAAAAAATAGGCTTATGAGATCACCTTTTGTCCGTGTGTGTGTGTGCGTGTGTGTGTGTGTGTGTGTGTGTGTGTGTGTGTGTGAGGTGTGTGTGTGTCCCCCCCCTAATAAAATCTAAACGGCTGGAGCGATTTCAATGAAACTCGGTAAGTTCATAGCACTATTCCCGGCGACCTCGACCGTGCCCTTCAAATTTTGTTACGTCTCACCAATCCAACATGGCGGTTGTGCGAAATATTTCACTAGCATTCAATATCTCCTAAGCTATTACCGATATCGACCTGAAATTGTGTACGGTGATAAAGGGCACTACTAGAAGTTCACCTATGAGACTTTCAAAAACCTGGTGACCACAAAACCAACATGGCGGTCAAGCGAAGTTGAGACTTTTAAATAGACTTGTCTCGCGATTTAACTATCCAAACGTAATGAAACTTGGTACAGGAAATGTTTATATATATTGTAATGCACTGGAGTCTAAATTAGTTCAATTGTTTACATAACCTCAAAATGGCGGCTGTGCGAAATATTTCACTGACATTCTATATCTCTGAAACTATTACAGATATCACCCTGCAATTTTGTACGGTGATAAAGGGTACTGATACAAGTTTATCTATGTATATTTCATAAACCTGTAAAATACAAAACGAACATGGCGACCAAGCGAATTTGAAATGTTTTAATAGACTTTTCTCGTGATATAACTCTCTAAGCGCAGTGAAATGAGGTACAGTAAATGTTTTTGCAGATTGTAATGCACTGCCATCTAATTTAATTCAATTGTTTACATAACCTCAAGATGGCGGATGTGCGAAATTTTAAAATTAAGTTTTTATTTCTTGTGTCGTAATCATGCGATCGAGGTGAAAGTTTGAATAATGAACCTAGGCAATAATTGCCCTTGAATGGTACATAATTCTATGGCCTATACTTATAACAATCCTAAATGGCGAGCTTCCGAAATATTTAGACAGTTCTCAATATCTATGAATCTTTTACAGCAACCAAACTGATTTTTTTTATGTTCATAGAGACTATGAACATATGTTCACCTAAAAGACTTTCAGTAGCCTGGTGAGCACAAATCCAACATGGCGGCGACGCGAAGTATAAATATTTAAATGGACGTTTCTCGCGAATTAACTATCCGAGTGCCGTGAAACGTTGCACGTTAAATGCTTATATAAATGTTGATCCACTGGCATCTAATTTATTTCAATTGTTTGCATAATCACAAGATGGCTGCTGTGCGTAATTTTAAAATCTCGTTTTTACTTCTTGTGTTCTAATCATGCGATTGAAGTTTGAATACCACACGTACACAATAATATTAATGTAATAGTACAAAAATAAAAATCCAACCTGGCGACCATCTGAAATAATTAGACGGTTCTCAATATCTACGAATCTGTTACAGCAATTAAACTGAAATTTTGTATGTTGATAGAGGCAATTAACATTAGCAGGATATATGAAAATAGGCTGTATAGTTCTTCACGGAACTACTTGTTTTTAAGGATGAGTTTATATGCAGAGTATCGCATCCCCCAATGAAACCAATCGGGAGATATTGTTATTCAATGAAATGCAGGTCTACCCCCTTAACACCCCTTTGGAACCTGAATATCCAGAAATCCTTCCTTAGTGAGCGATTTCGACTTACAACGAACATATCCCCAAAAATGTTATGTTTCTAACTTGAATAGCTTTTGCTGGGCGATGATGAGTCAGTGAGTCAGTCAGTCAGTCAGTCAGGACACTTTGTTTTATACACACATCAAAAAAAGTTTTGCATCACCTCGGTTCCCAGATCTCCGGCATATAGACGTTGACTGTGTATATTGTATCAAAGATACAGTCCCTTTGACTGTTCATAGATGTCACTAAAACTGCTCAAAGATGTAAACAACCATGCATGAGCAGGGCCTATTAGACGGAGGGGGTACGACAGCCGATCAGTTCCAGTCATTCCACCAGGACGAAGGTGCGCTGCTCATGTTGTCTGTAGTTCTACCATGCCTAGGTCAATACCGCAGTTCGATCGCGTCCGCATTGTTACTTTGTGTCAAGAAGGGCTCTCAACAAGGGAAGTTTCCAGGCGTCTCAGAGTGAACCAAAGCGATGTTGTTCGGACATGGAGGAGGTACAGAGATACAGGAACTGTCGATGACAGGCCTCGCTCAGGCCGCCCAAGGGCTACTACTGTAGTGGATGACCGCTACTTACGGATTGCCGCTCGGAGGAACCCTGACAGCAATGCCACCATGTTGAATAATGCGTTTCGTTCAGCCACAGGACGTCGTGTTTCAACTCAAACTGTGCGCAATAGGCTGCATGATGCGCAACTTCACTCCCGACGTCCATGGCGAGGTCCAGCTTTGCAACCCCGACACCATGCAGCGCGGTACAGATGGGCCCAACAACATGCTGAATGGACCCCACAGAATTGGCATCACGTTCTCTTCACCGATGAGTGTCGCATATGCCTTCAACCAGACAATCGTCGGAGACGTGTTTGGAGGCACCCTGGTCAGGCTGAACGTCTTAGACACACTGTCCAGCGAGTGCAGCAAGGTGGTGGTTCCCTGATGTTTTGGGGTGGCATTATGTGGGGCCGACGTACGCCACTGGTGGTCATGGAAGGCTCCGAAACGGCTTTACGATACCTGAATGACATCCTCCGACCCATAGTGCAACCATATCGGCAGAATATTGGAGAGGCATTTGTCTTCATGGACGACAATTCTCGACCTCATCGTGCACATCTTGTGAATGCGTTCCTTCAAGATAACGACATCGCTCGACTACAGTGGCCAGCATGTTCGCCAGACATGAACCCTATCGAACATGCCTGGGATATGTTGAAAAGGGCTGTTTATGGACGTCTTGACCCACCAACCACTCTGAGAGATTTACGCCGAATTGTCGTTGAGGAGTGGGACAATTTGGACCAACAGTGTCTTGATGAACTTGTGGATAGTATGCCACGACGAATACAGGCATGCATCAATGCAAGAGGACGTGCTACTGGGTATTAGAGGTAGTGGTGTGTACTGCAATCTGGACCACAAATGCTGCAAGTCTAGCTGTATGCTGGTACAACATGCAATGTGTGGGTCTCATGAGCAATAAAACGAGCTGAAATGTTGTTTGTGTTGATCTCTATTCCCTTTGTATTTAAAGGTTCCGGAACTCTTGGAACCGAGGTGATGCAAAACTTTTTTTGATGTGTGTATAATAGGTTGATGCAAACCACAACACCTTTACATTTACCCGGAGATAATCTGAAACTAGGATTTTTGGAATTCTATCAGCCAAATAGCGTATGAGTATCCAAGGGCAGATTTCACCTACTCTTTACTAACGATTAGTTAGTTAACTCCTATTGAACTTAGCATGGTTATCGACGATGCATTTCACGAGGCCATTCGGGAATTTAATTACTTTACGCCTGTCGCGCAGGCGTAGACATGATTTCACCCTGGATAAATATGGCTGACAGAACAAGAAGCGTCTAACACTGATCGTTGTTTAAGATGCTTCCTCGAGATTCTCTGGATCATAATTAAGAATGGTCGCCTCCGTTGCGTAGTGGTCAGCGTGATTAACTGCTACCCCGAGGTCCGCGGTTTGATTCCCGGCTCTGCCACGGAATTTGAAAAGTGATATGAGGACTGGTACGGGGTCTACTCAGCCACGGGCGGTCCATATGAGTAGAGGGAGTTCGATTCCCACCTCAGCCATCCTCGAAGTGGTTTTCCGTGGTTTCCCGCTTTTTCTTCGGGCAAATGCCGGGATGGTAACTATGTATCCCCGACTCAGAGCCTCAAGCTCCAGGACACTGCCCTCAGTGGCGGTAGAGGTGGGATCCCTCGCTTAGTCCGTGGGAAAAGCCAACCCTGGAGGGTAAAACGATAGCGAAAAGTGAAAAATTATGAATGAAGAAAAATGCAGAACGCCTTATTCATGGCAAAAGCTTAAAATGATATCAACAAAGTATTTAGGAAGACTGGCAGTTGTGTTATACATTGTTTACTTAGCTAAATAGGACATGTTAACCCCGTTGTCTTCGTAGCGTAAGTGGTTGCGTGCCAGACTCGGAGTTCATTATGCAGAGCTTGAAGGAATTTGAATCCCACGTTGAATATGTTAATTTTAATTCCGTATTCTTCTTTCTTGTATTAGTATCATGTATAAACATAGGGTCGGATGACCCTTAAAGCAACAACAACTAACTATCTAACATGTATGACCTTTCGTAATTTAATTTTCATAAGCATATGTTATATTGACATGGATGAAAGTTCGTGTGAAAGTCAGAAAAAAAGTAATTCTCCGCCATTGCAAGATGCGTGAGGTAGAATTCAGCTGTTTCCCCCTCCACTTAAACGATGGTTTAGAGAGTTGAGTAGCTTGCCATGGTGGGTGAGTGGTCAACGTGTGGGTCTACTAACACCAAGCTTGCAGGTTGGCTCTTGGCCGGGGTAAGTGATTTTTGAAAGGCGGAAATAATTACGACACCATGTCATACGATGTTGGCTTGTCAAAGAACCCATTTGAATTCAGTAGGCCGTGTTCATAATGGCAAAATTAATCTCGGGATTTACCGCCATCACAAAGTTCCTCATTTCTCTACTAGAAAGCGCTATAGTGTTCAAGGAGCTTAGATATCTAACCTCCTTGACTTTCATAGTGCTTCAAGGAACAACGAAATTCGACATGCAAGCTACCTTTTGGGTGTCAAATAACAAAGCTTGCACCCGGCACCCAAGGCCATACGATATTATTATTATTATTATTATTATTATTATTATTATTATTATTATTATTATTATTATTATTATAGAGAGTTGAGTGTTCAGATTTGGCCATTTAAGGTAATTGTTTGTTAGTGGTAAAGTAACGAGCGTTTCTGTTTGATGAAATGCTCCTGCAAAGTTAAATAACCCTTAATGATGAATTAAGAAATATTTGGCGTTGATGCAAACGGTCCTAAGTTTTAGAAACGTATTGTACGATTATATTAGCAATACTGAATCCTTCATTCACTCAGGTCAATGAACTTTTCCGTCTCCGTCACCAAGCCGTAACTAAAATATCAGATTCTCTCAGGGGTAGATTATGATCACAAAAAATATTCTCTAAGGCAGAAAATTTGACGTTACAGCGTATTGATTACTCGTCCTCCGGCAGTAGAAGCCATTCCATTAGCAAGATAAATATACTCAATTCCCAAGTAAACCACTCACAATTAGATGGCATGTGGAGTTTTCCTAATGAAATTTCCTTTGCTGGCGAGCTAAATTTCCCTTGAGGCTGTTCTAAAACAAACCTAATGTTTATCTGGGAGTTCAGTACTACTAGGAAACAGAAAGAACAGTTTGTGTGCTTAAGCTTTTCACTGCTCGGACTTGTTTACTTCCAAGATAGTGTGATAATTTTTGTCGACGCTCCCATAAATAGTAAAATATTTTAATGACTATAGTACAAGTAGTAATATTCGCCGAGGCAGTCTAAGTGCCGTTATCACCAAATATGTACCGGGTGAGTTAGCCTTGGTCGTTACTGCGTGGCTGCAGGCAGTAGTTCACATCCGGGAGGCTAGGAGGCTCGAATCCCCACGCCGACAACCTTGGAGTTGGTCTTCCGTAGTTTCCCATCTTTCTTCCAGGCAAATGCCGGGGTTGGTCCCTAACTATAGGTCACAGCTGCTACCTTCCAATTCCTCGTCCTTACATTCACACTTTCCTCCCCTGAAAACACTCCACACGCAAGAGTACTTGTAGCTCACCGCATGGGTGTCCGCATATAAGCAGCTACAAACTCTGGCGAGCCGAACACGCCCTCGGATACTCCCAGAACTAAAAGCCATACGCTAAAACAAACAACTCTGTACTGATGATTAGTTATTTAATTCCAATTTAACTTAAATAACAGAGTTAATGAGTGATTATCGTTGATGCATATCACTAGGTCATTCGGGTTCCTAACTACTTTAATATGCTTTACTGCTCTCGCGCATGCGTAGACTCTGTTTCATCCTGGAGAAACATGGCCGACAGATCAAGAAGCGTGCAGCACGGATTGTTGTTTGCGATGCTTCCTTGAGATTTTCTGGAACATAATTTTAAAGGGAGGGAAATACTGAAGACCTTATTCGTGGGAAAATCTTAAAGTGATTTGAACAGAGTATTTAGGAGAACTAGCAGTTGTGTGTATACATTGTTTACTTAGCTAAATAAGACACTCTCCCCCAGTTGTCTTCGTAGCAAAAGCGGTTGCGTTGTAAACTCCGAGTTTATTATGCAGACCTGGAAGGACTTCGAATCCCACTTCGGATATGCTTCTTTTAATTTTTCCGTATTCTTCTTTCTTGGCATTAAACGTGTATGATATTTTATAATTTCATTGTCATAAACATATGTTATATTCATATGGATGAAATTTCGTGTGAAACTTAGAAACAATCCGCCATTGAGGGATACACGAGGTAGAATTCGGCTGTTTCCCTCCACTTTAACGATGCTTCAGAGAGTGGAGTGGTCAGATTTGACCGTTTAACGTAATTCTTTGTTAGTGGTAAGTTTACGAGCGTTTCTGTTTGATGAAATGCTCGTGCAAAGTTAAACCTTTAATGATAAATTAAGGGATAATTGACGGTGGTGAAAATGACCCTAACTAAGAAGCAACCAATAACTTTGTCTCATCACCAAATCTTTAGAAGAGCCCGCTATAACTTTTCAATTAAATCGAACAACTAAAAATATAATTTATGAACATTTCAACTCACCACCACACGTCGTACTTGAACACATGTGACTACATAGGTATGTAATGACGCACTGTTTGAAACCTCACACAGCTGACCAATATGGGGGCAATTCAAGTCAATCCATCATACAAACGAACGTCAACAACCGCACTACACTAAATTGACTACACTAAAAGTTATCCCTAGACATACAGTTTACGTATCGTTGTATATACTTGACCAACATTAATGACCAATGGGATAATTCATGCGAAATTCAAGTCCGTATTGAGAAATCCAGAGCTGCATTTTGTAAAATGGCTAATGTGTGTAAGAGCCATTACTTCTCAATGGAAACAAGATAAAGATTTCTACGTTGCATTATATTTTCCATTCCTTTCTATGGAGCTGAGACTTGGACTTGGACCGAGACAATGGGCAAGCGACTTGAGGCATTTGAGATGTGGCTGTACAGGAGAATGCTCAGAGTGCCATGGACAGATAAAATTACAAACAATGACATTCTACACAAAATGAAGAAACAAAGGAAGGAAGAAAGAAAGAAAGAAAGAAAGAAAGAAAGAAAGTCCTGAAAACAGTAAAATGCAGAAAGCTACAATATTTAGGTCATGTAATGAGGAATGGATACAGGTATAAACTGCTGCAGAAAATTCTTCAAGGAAAGATTCCTGGTAAAAGAGGACGGGGAAAAAGAAGAATATCTTGTCTTGGAAACTTAAGAACATGGACTTCACTCACGAGTGAAGAACTATTCAGAACATCCAAAACTGACATAACTATGCTGGTCACCAACATCCGGAACGTATAGGCGCAAGAAGAAGAAGTAACTGACAGTTAATAAGCAGCTTCTAAGTTGGCAGAATGAAAATAATCATCGCTGTCTAATGTGACGTTAATCAGGTTCGCCAATTTTCACTTCGTTAGCCAGACAGCATTGCATAACATAACCTTTGTTGTTGTTGTTGTTGTTGTTGTTGTTGTTGTTGTTGTTGTTGTTGTTGTTGTTGTTGTTGCTTCTTTTATGGGCTTTGTGACATGGTGTTTGCAGCCCCGTGTACCTGGGTGTGAGTAGAAGTTGTCTGAAAATCTGAGTCACTATGATGTCTGTACTAGTCTGTTTACTTACAATTTAGGCATGATTAGGGATGGGAGTGCCCGTGGTCTTCAATTAGGAACTATATCGCGGCTTCGATGGCGTAGTTGGTAGCATACTGAACTGCTGTTCCCAAGATAGCGAGTTCAAACCCGGCCGAAGTCGTCGGATTTTTTAAGAACGTTAAAATCCTTCAGTATGCCTTTCTTCGGAGGGGAAGTAAAGCCGGCGGTCCCATGTCATAGATTTATAGCATGTAAAAGATCCTTCCACAGACTAAACTTGTGTGAAGCTAAATTTCTAGGTTGGATTTCATTGAAACGCTCTATCAAAGTTCCAACGTTCGCCACTAGATATAAGTGACAACTGGTGGTGATATTTGGAACTACTTGAAATTGAACGGAACTTGTAGCTCACCCAATGGGTATCCACTAGACGCATCTACAGCCTCTGGCGAGCCGAACATGTCCTCGGAAACTCCCGGCTCTAAAAGCCATACGGTAAATAAATAAATAAATAAATAAATAAATAAATAAATAAATAAATAGGAACCATATCGGCATTTACCTGGAGTGGAAGTGGGGAAACCATGGAAAACGAAATTCGGGATGGCTAAGATAGGAATCAAACCTGCCCCTTCTCCGTTTTGGCTCACGAGGCCGATTTTACGCTGTTCCAGACCTCAGACCCGAATTGAATTTATTGCCAGAGCCGAGAATCGAACCCGGGAACTACACATACAGGCAGACAACATAGCCTTTAATTCAACAACTATTGAAGAACGTTGGTTCATTTTCACTTCTTGCATTATGATTTGAATGAGAATATGGAGTCTATATTTGACCTACTGTTATGTCATTGTAGGGTGATTTTGCAAAGGTTATTCATTTAATATCTATGTTGGCAGCACTGTGTCAGTGACAAATTTTTCATTAAACTTTCTTCTTATTGGTTAAAGTAAGATAGCTACGACTATACAGTCCCGGAATTTGTCGGGACAAACCCTGAGAAGAACCTCATTTAGGTTGCCGATATACAAACTTTCAATATCAGTTCTCCTCAGGGGGTCACATCTAGTGGGACGTGGGTTGGCGACCACTGGACCCCAGCTGAGTCCGGCATTGCTTCCACTTACTCGTGCTGGGCTCCTCTCCATCTTATTTCCTATCAACCTATCTTGGTCAACTCTTGTTCTCTTCTGACCCCGACGGTATTAGGGTATCCGAGGCCTAGGGAGTCTCTTCCTTTCCCGCATTAATTGACCCTTGTCTCATCTTTCTAGATACCTTCCTCCTGCGAGGGGTCAGCCTACTTTTTCTTTTCATGTTATCTCCTGCGTTCTGCTCAACGCCCTTAAGGAGGCTGGGTGTATGTAACCCCACCACTTCTGGTGCACCCTGGATAGTGCTACACCCTCAAGGGCTCACGGCTGGTGAGGTTTGGGAGTTGGCGACTCCAAGGGATTCCTTAGCTGGGTCCATTTAGTCCCCCTTTTTCTCTGACCTTGGGCCCTCTCTTCTCCCCCTTTTCTATCTGCTTTCATGGCCCTTCTTTCCTTCCAAGTCCCTCAATCCTCATTCTTCGAGGGCATTTATTTCCTTCCTGTCCTTTATTTGCCTTATCCTTTATTAGTTTACCATTTCTTCTTCTAGTATGTAAGTTTGTAGTTAGTAGGCCTATTAGTTATAGTTTTCATTCTCATCTCATATTTCACTATCACCCAAACCATTAGGGGCCGATAACCTAGATTTTAGGCCCCTTAAAACAACAATTATCATCATCATCATCATCATCGTCAATCTCAGTTGCCCCTTGCAGGTCTTGTGTGTGACCCAACGCACACGGCTAGGCTGCGTGGTGTTATAGCAAGAGCATTGATCCCTGTAATGCGTGTGAATGACAGATATGTTACACCCGGCATTGCAATAAAACTCTATAACGAATCTGCTGAAAACATTGATAAATATGTCCGATATGACAAGAGAAATAATTGTTATTTATTCCGCGTATACAAAGTGTGGAACATATTAGATTCTGTGCATCTGTTACAGTAGCCTATATCAGGGAGTAAAATTACCGGGATATCAATTCCCAACTTCGGGTAATAGAAGTTGTCATGTAAGGCCTGTCCCAACAACTTTTGTTCAGCTTTAAATCAAAATGTGAATGGAAACATAGCCTAACTGATACGCTCAAAATGTACAGACATATTTTTTCCCTATTGAAAACCAAACCAACCAGCTCCACTATTTACCCATCCTCTTCTACTGGTTGCCAAGGCATATATCTAGCTTATCTATTATATGCAATCCAGAATTGACTCATCACCGCAGGGCTCAAACCACTAGATCTAGAAAGCTGAAATTTTGCATGTTGGTTGATCCGAGGGTGTAGAGGCTCACTAAGAAACGGTTTTTGAAAATTCAATTTGAAAGTGAGTTTTTTTGGCCCTTTAACACTGATAATCCAAAATTGACTCATCAACGCAGGGCTCAAACCACGACCTAGAAAGCTGAAAGTTTGCATGTTGGTTGATCCAATGTTGAGATTTTTTGGCCCTTTAGCACTGAGCTTGGACAAAAGGTACAAAGTACGGATTTAGCTCATTTTAAGCTGTCATATACGAGAAACAATACTCGTAGGTCCTGTAGGGACCCTGAAACACACTTTCTAAGGTCCTAAAATGAACGGTTTCCGAGATATTCCGAAAAAAGTGTGTTCCCTCTGAGAAACAGATCAACGTTACTATGGCAACCGCTGCAATTTCGCAGACCGGGGATAGTTTTCTGGCAATATCTCGAAAACCGTTCGTTTTAGGACCTTAAAACCCGGGATTCGCGCAGAATCGACTTGGAAATCTCATAAGTTATATAATTAGAACCTTCAATGTAAAGTTTTAACGGCTTCAGTGGCGTAGTCAGTAGCATGCTGAACTGATGTGCCCAAGATACCGGGTTCAAACCCAGCCGAAGTCGTTGGATTTTATAGAGCGGTAAAATCTTTCAGTAAGCCTTCCTTCGCAGGGAAAGTAAAGCCGGTGGGCTTATGTCATATATCTATGGCTTGTAAAAGAATCTTCCACTAACTACAATTGTGTGAAGCTAAATTTGTGGTTTAGATTAGATTAACGCTCTATTAATTTCCAAAGTTCGTAGCCAGATGATGGTTGCGGTGCTGTCTATTTGTCAAGTTCACAGCTAGGTGTCGTTGACGGTAGCATTTGATAGTAAAAGTAGGAACTACTTGAAATTGATTGTCTGCAGTCCTTACCTTCATTACAGATAACACACACTAATACAGTCATCACACTTAACACTGGTTATCAGACAGATTCTACACACATCCAAAGTACATGGAGCTACATGACCGCGTTGTCTCAGGAACCAACCAAGGATACACCCTCAAAGAAATAGTATTATTACTGTATTATTGCTTGCTACAGTGGGTGAGTGGTCATCGTGCCGGACTACCAACCCCAAGCTTGCAGGTTCGCTCCTGGCCGTGGTAAGTGTTTTTTTTTTTAAGGCGACAAGATACTCGGCACGCATGTCATACGTTGTTGGCATGTTAAAGAACCCATTTGAATTCAGTAGACCGTGTTCATAATGGCAAAATTAATCTTGGGTTCTTCGCCAACACAAAGTTCCTCCTTTCTCTACTAGAAAGCGCTATACTGTCAAGGAGCTTAGATATCTAACCTCCTTGACTTTCATAGCACTCCAAGAAACGACAAAAAATCGACATGGAAGCTGCCCTCTGGGCGTCAAATAACAAAGCTCGCACCCGGCACCCGAGGCCATACGACATTATTATTAGTGACACAAGTTATCAGACAACTTTTAAACTCACCTAAGTACATGGGGTAACATGACCATGATGTCGCAAAACCCCTAAAAGAATCAACAACATCAATTATTATTCTAGACGACGAATATTTGCATTTGTGAGTTTTGGTTTGTATTGAAAATGTCGCCTTAGTATTGTGAATCAACGTAGCCGTGTGTGTTAAATCGGCAACCCCGACCGTGACGCAGGACTACAAACAAGTTCGGAGGATGGAATCTTGGCGCTGATAGTGGCTATCCTGTGTGTGTATTTTTTTTTTTCAGAATTCCACCAGTCTAATGCTGGGACAGTACCTTATTTCAAGTCCCAGGGCCCTACCCTATCCCTGATCCTAATACAGTTATGCACACTTCTACAGTTATCACAGAAACACAGATTATAATATGATAATTATCAGTCAACTTCAATACAAACCCAACTTCAACGTGATGACGACCAAAGATGTCTTTGGACTGTAATGCGTATCAACTGTCAGGTTGGTTGGTTGGTTCTTAAGTTTAGGGACTGCGACAACGCGGTCACGTAGCCCCGTGTACTTTGGGTGTGTGTAGAGTCTGTCTGATAACCGGTGTTAATTGTGATGACTGTATTAGTGTGTGTATCTGTTTTTAGCCTATTTTCAATTTTGAAAAAATAGGCTTATGAGATCACCTTTTGTCCGTGTGTGTGTGCGTGTGTGTGTGTGTGTGTGTGAGTGAGGTGTGTGTGTGTGTCCCCCTAATAAAATCTAAACGGCTGGAGCGATTTCAATGAAACTCGGTAAGTTCATAGCACTATTCCCGGCGACCTCGACCGTGCCCATCAAATTTTGTTACGTCTCACCAATCCAACATGGCGGCTGTGCGAAATATTTCACTAGCATTCAATATCTCCGAAACTATTACCGATATCGCCCTGAAATTGTGTACGGTGATAAAGGGCACTACTAGAAGTTCACCTATGATACTTTCAAAAACCTGGTGACTACAAAACCAACATGGCGGTCAAGCGAATTTGAGACTTTTAAATAGACATTTCTCGCGATTTAACTATCCAAACGTAATGAAACTTGGTACAGCAAATGTTTATACACATTGTAATGCACTGGAGTCTAATTTAGTTCAATTGTTTACATAACCTCAAAATGGCGGCTGTGCGAAATATTTCAATGACATTCTATATCTCCGAAACTATTACAGATATCATCATGCAATTTTGTACGGTGATAAAGGGTACTGATACAAGTTTACCTATGCATATTTCATAAACCTGTAAAGTACAGAACGAACATGGCGACCAAGCGAATTTGAAATATTTTAATAGACTTTTCTCGTGATTTAACTCTCTGAGCGCAGTGAAATGTGGTACAGTACATGATTTTGCAGATTGTAATGCACTGCCATCTAATTTAATTCAATTGTTTACAGCACCTCAAGATGGCGGCTGTGCGAAGTTTTAAAATTAAGTTTTTATTCTTGTGTCGTAATCATGCGATCGAAGTGAAAGTTTGAATAATGAAGCTAGGCAATAATTGTCCTTGAATGGTACATAACTCTATGGCCTATACATATAACAATCCTAAATGGCGAGCTTCCGAAATATTTAGACGGTTCTCAATATCTATGAATCTTTAACAGCAACCAAACTGAATTTTTTAATGTTCATGGAGACTATGAACATATGTACACCTATAGGACTTTCAGTAACCTGGTGAGCACGAATCCAACATGGCGGCGACGCGAAGTATAAATATTTAAATGGACGTTTCTCGCGAATTAACTATCCGAGTGCCGTGAAACGTTGCACGTTAAATGCTTATACAAATGTTGATCCACTGGCATGTAATTTATTTCAATTGTTTGCATAATCACAAGATGGCTGCTGTGCGTACTTTTAAAATCTCGTTTTTACTTCTTGTGTTCTAATAATGCGATTGAAGTTTGAATACCACACGTACACAATAATCTTAATGTAATAGTACAAAAATAAAAATCCATCCTGGCGACCATATGAAATATTTAGACGGTTCTCAATATCTACGAATCTGTTACAGCAATTAAACTGAAATTTTGTATGTTGATAGAGACAATTAACATGAGCAGGATATAAGAAAATAGGCTGTATAGTTCTTCACGGAACTACTTGTTTAATTAAAGTACATACTGCAATTTAGAATTTTTCAAATAGTTCCTACTTTTGCCGCCAAGTGCCACCGTCAACGACTACTAGGCCAAGTTCAGAACTTAGCTACTAGACGACACCGCAGTCGGCTCTTGACAACGAACGTAGAAACATAAGAGCGTTGTTTACATTCTTAACCTATCCAATTTAGCTTCACACAGGTGTAATTAGTGGAAGGTTTTTTAACATGCCATAAATCTATGACATGGGACCGCCGGCTTTACTTCCCCTCCGAAGGAAGCCATACTGAGGGATTTTTAAAGCTCTTAAAAAGTCCGACGGCTTCGGCCGGGTTTGAACCCGCTATCTTGGGCATAGAATATCAACTGTCACCTCCGAGGTGTAGTGGTCAGCGTGCTTAGCTGCCACCCCGGAGGTCCGAGGTCAGATTCCCGGCTCTGCCACTAAATTTGAAAAGTGTTATTTGGACAAGAACGGGGTCTACTCAGCCTCGGGGGGTCCAAATGAGTAGAGGGGGTTCGATTCCCACCTCAGCCATCCTCGAAGTGGTTTTCTCCAGGCAAATGCCGGGATGGTATATAACGTAAGGCCATGGCCGCCTCCTTCTCTCTTACTTGCCTATCCCACTCTTCCCATACCTCATAAGGCCCCTGTTCGCTTTGCAGGTGAGGTCGCCTGGGGGGGGGGGGGGTGCTCGTCCCATCTCCCCAGTTGTATCCCCCGAACCAGTGTTTCAAACTCCAGGACACTGCCCTGGAGGCGGTTAAGATGGGATACCTCGCTGAGTCCGAGGGAAAGGCCAAACCCTCAAGGATAAAACGACTGAGAAAGAACAGAAGAAGAAGTATCAACAGGCTGCGTGGTGCAACTTTAACGTTCTCGCCAGCTGTGGCCAAGGCTGCAGGATCGAATCCTGGCACAGTCAGCTGGCGTGAGAGGGCTTGAATGCGAGGGAGCCGTGTCAGTAGATTTACTAGCACGTTAAAGATCCCCTTCGGGGAAAAATTGCGGCTTCCCTTCGCGGTGTCTCTAAAAACCGTAGTAGTTAAAAGGAACGTACAACCAATAACATTATTATTAACATTATCTAATACATATCAACAACAACAGTAATAGAATTACCCATTGTAGTGTACGTGCCGATCAAATATTCTGTCATTTCCCTGGAATACGTCAGCTGTTTTTAATACCCTGGGCCGTGGTGTGGCAGCGCAGGAAATTCGAAATGTGAATTGAAAGCCGATCGCTGCATACAATAACGTGTCTCACTTGATTCAATTCCCGCCGCACTTTCCGCTTGCACTGATCGAGGTAACGCTCTGGTTGTGAACGATACTATCGCCACCAAAAACATCGATCTTCTTGTTTTGTGTAGTTGTTGTTTCATTTGAGGAGCTTGGACATCGTGATCATTTAGCCCTGTGAACTTACAGGTGTGTAGAATTAGAATGATATCCTGTGTTATTATGGTTTACAGTTTGTTTATTTAAGCCAAATTTTACATTACTAGGTCCTGCCAAGCTTACGGTTGTCGGCAGGTGCCAAATACAATTACTATATATAGGTAAAAAAAACAATTAAATTTACATGTGGACAGTCCAATCTCTCACCTTCCAATTATTTTATACAGTGCCGCTAATAATAATTTACAAAAATATGCAATCACCTCATAACAATTAATTATTGTTACAATGATTATAATATGTTAATTTTAATACAATAAAGCAATAATTGTAGTTAATTTTAATATTTTATCTTCCTGCCTTAATACAACAGCTATGTCGTTACTATTTAAAAAAAAAGTCCTCTCGGCACGCCGGAAGGCGGAGGTAGATTTTACCGGACAAACTTGGGGATAGGCGAAAATAGGCAGAATATGCAGGTTTTCGTAAGGATCAGACCTCATTTATTGCGAGAAAGTATTTTATAATTGGAGATTAATTAACTTTGTTTTTCGTCATTTTATGCATATTTTAAACATTATATTGTCTTATGATGACGGTAACCTCTTGTCATTTGGAGTCCATTTTTATACTTGTGGTCACACTGTCCTTATGCAAGGTTTCGACACTGATGTGTAACTATGTAACGGTCTGTTACTTATTCACGCAAAATTATATCTCCCGCAGAGATTTCGGTTGGTTCCTCAGTTTAGGGGCTGCGACAATGTGATCATGTAACCCCGTGTACTTTGGGTGAGTGTAGAATCTGTCTAATAAACGGTGTGAATTGTGATGGCTGTATTAGTCTGTAATTCAGGTAAGGACTGCAGACGGTCAATTTCAAGCAGTAGTTCCTAATGTTGCTACCAGATACTACCGTCAACGACACCTAGCTGTGAACTGGCTACTAGATGCCACCGCAACCAGCAACTCGCAACGAACGTTGGAACTTCCCCTCCAAAGGAAAGCATACTGAGGGATTTTTAGCGCTCTTAGAAAATCCGACGACTTTGGCCGGCTTTGAACCTGCGACCTTGGGCATAGAAGTTCAGCATGCTACCAGTTACGTCACCGAAGCCGCTTTACACTTAATCAGATGGAAATCTGAATCTGATCTCGTGCAAGTGCATTGTCATGGCAACGTCTGATGGCTCATCCCTCATCAATTTAGTAGTGTTGCCATGGCAACCACTGATTGCTCTTGGTATTTTCTTATAATTCCGTAATCATTTTTCTCATCCCTTGGCATAATGGTGGGTCATATCAAAAATTATTTCAGACAAAAGTTTAGGTAATTATTAGGGGAATATTGGCCATTTTGTACGCTTTTGATATTATGCCTATTAAGAGAGATATGATTGTTTCCCGAAAAAAACACTTTTTCCCACCCCTTTGGTCAATGGTTGGTGCTATAAAAAAAACTCTTCAAACATAAATTTTTGGGCTTTGTCCGACACATAGTATGAACTTTGAACGGATTCGATATTTCACATATTAAGAGAGTTATAGCAATATTTCACTGTTTCGAAAAAAGACCCCCATTTTCGCCCCCTTCGACCGATTTAGCCCAGTAACGAACTCGACCGAGATTTTATAGGTATACATATTCGGTAAAAAATTCAAAGTGATGGTGCGAAATTACGGCAGTTATCGTGTCCACAAGGAACTGATATACATATACATATATATATATGTACATATATATATATATATACATAAATTATATATAAACTTTTGAACTGACGGTGGTTTTGGGGTCTGGGGGATGTGAAACGTGAAGATATGTCGAAATTTCCGGAAGTCGAAAGATGGGACCCATTGCAATAGTTAGCTTTCTAATGAAATCTACCTAGAAACACTTAACTTAAAACTTAAAATACAAATGTTGCAATCATGTTCAATTAATTTCTCCTTTCATATTGCACAGTCTATGAATAAGAGTCAATTACATTTACAAGCAGTTGTCCACTTAGTTTAAGGAATTATTTAACATCCAATTTTTCATACCTTTTGGGCTTTTGCCATGCTCTCAGAGACCAGCAGCAAATTTGTTACCTTGTTAAATAGAAATGGTACCATGTAAGCTAATGATATTTTGCCAAATTCATTATTTGTTTTCGGAATTACAAAATGTGAGTTCTTAAATCTTGTTTCCTTTTGATGTTTTAAATGTTATTTGAAATTACTATCAAAACAAGATGTTCAGCAAAGAACATATAGCCTACTTTCTCCTAAACGTATGGGTATACTTATAACTCTTTTTCCTCATCCCTAAAACAATCACCTCTACCACTATGTATTGTTTGTTTTCTTTTATATTAATAACTAGTAACCTGGCCCGGCTTCGCCCGGGAACAGTTGAGAATGCATTACGTGATAAGCACTTCCTTACTATGTCAATGAACTACGATCTGTATCCGTTTTACGTCTCGGCATGAGGGTTAAAATCACTGACTGGACTATTAACTATATTATCATGGACATGCATGTGCAACAAATTCTTGTCAGACGTAATTTAAGAATGGCGAGGTGCATGAATCACAAATCCCACTTCCATCCAATCTAAAAACACTTATAGTGGACGATATATTGAATATAGAGATGTGCTCTCGCGTACGTTTTTGTAGAACTTTTCATGATTGACAATTCTTACACTCATTGTATATTGATATTTTTAACAGTTTGCCCACCGTAAGCTTAAAAAGCGCACGGACGCCAGGATTTTTTCGACTTTTTCTCTGAAATCGTTACTGCTTGGCTTCCTTTGATCATAAATAAATAATTTTCTACAGAAACCTTCCACGAGGTATCCTTTACAGAATGGTGAAAACCGCATCAAAATCCATGCAGTGGTTCTCGAGATTACCCGTAACATCCAAGAATCGGGGACTTGGTATTATACTAAGTATAGATTATACGCCAATCAGTATAATTTAATATAATATAATCCCCCTTCCGTCCAATCTTAAATTGACTGTGAATTTTGCGGAACGAAAAGTTCACAGGCGAAATGAGAGTTGCACTTCCAGGGAATGGCGAGGTGAATAAAACTCAAATCCCCCTTCCGTCCGATCTTAACTTGACTGTGTTTCACAGGCGAAATGAAGAAAACCGAGTTGCACTTCCAGAGAAACTCCAAACACAACCACCCTTCTCAGAAGTCTTAACTCAACACGACTCGACGGTTTGCTGCTGGCTGTATCAGGGGCAATAGGTTGGCCCGAGAGCTAGGCTGTAACAGAGATGATAGACTCGCCCTTAGCTAGCTCGCAAACTGTCGCCTCAGTAGTTGAATGGACATGGTTGGAAGAAATTAAAACGTAAAAGCACTTACAGTGGGCGATGTATTGAAGATAGACATATGCTCTCGCGGACTTCTTTGTAGAACTTTTCATGCTGAACAGTTCTTACACTCATTGTATTTAGATATTTTAACGGTTTGTCCAGGGTAATCTTACAAAGCGCTCGGACGCCAGGTATTTTTTTCGACTTTTCCACTGAAATCGTTACAGCTCGGCTTCCTTTGATCATGAATAAATTATTTTTTACAGAAATCATCCTCGAGATATCCTTTACAGAATGGTGAAAACCGCATCAAAATCCATTCAGTGGTTCTCGAGTTTACCCGTAACATACAAGAATCGGGGACTTCGTGTTATACTAAGTAGAGATTAGCCAGTAAGTGTCAAAATCAATATTATATACTTTATGATGATTGAATAACAAAACTACTAACTTATTGTAATGCATTCACGTCCGTTAATCTCGATATTAAGTCACCAAAGTTAAGAACCCTTCGTTTTGGGTATCTTCCCCTTTAAATATCCACGGCGATCACAGTAGGTTGGTGCTGCAACCTAGCAGTGAATTAATATATATCTTGTACGGCTGTGAGTGTTGAATGAGCAGGCAGTTTAAAGCAGCCAGGAGGGAGGTGATACAGCTGGCAGTGCTTAAAATAATCGGAGGGCGGTCGTGGCTACAAGTTGAAATAATACAAATTTGCAATACTTCAGGAGACCAGGAATTTACAAAGCAGAATGTTTGGAACAATTAGCCACGTAATCCGCATGAGGACAGCACCGTACAGAGGCATTGAGAAGGCTGTGGTTGATGACGTGTATCTTGTTCTTCTATTCTCCTTTTTCGAATGTCTTCTGTTTATGTGCGATGCTGGGGCTGTGATTACTAATAAACGAGTGTATATATTAGCAACTCCTTTGAGCTAAATGGCATTTTATTTGTTATCTGTGTAAAGAGCTCGTGCACATCATTTTTGAAATAATTCAAGTTTAAAAAAAAGTTAACTCTATTAGTATTCGATCCCCAGTCAACCGCGTGAGAGACTAACGCGCTAGCCCAGAGCCAACCATGTCCTTAACACCTAAATGTTATTAACTGACTTAGATACAACGTGTTAGCAAATAATGTCTTGAAATAAACGATTTCTTCACTGCAGTACATCTTCATTATAAATGATTTCATTCAAAGTTTATATTATTTGTATCAGTAGGCTATATCGCATACAACATACTAAAACTACTGAAATATAGGACAGGCACAAGAGATCAGCTGCTATCTTGTCATGTGACAGAGACGGATCAGTCCCTCATACAGTATAAGATTATAATATAAAATTATAGTAAATAACGGATCACGTCCTTTAAGATAGCTTAAACCACCCTTGACTCGATAATCGGAATTGGTGGGTCTTAAGATGTTGATTATAATTAAGTAAAAATGTAGACTTTCACGACCGGCGTTGAAATAGGAATCTCCGTTTCGCGGGCTTATAGGTCGTGTTCCAAGGACATTTTGTCGTCCTGACGTTTCGCTGAATACTGCGTTCAGCATGTTCACAGGTTACATAAAACGAGGTAAAACAAGTAAACAGAAGATATATAAATAGTCAACAACCCACACATAGAGGCTACCATAGCAACGGCGTACCACATAAAAGTAATGCATCAAGGACAGGACTGCTCGTCTGTTGCATCTTCTCGTCTACGACGGTCAATAAGGGCAGGCTTGAGGGGATTAAGGACTGGAAGCCAAGCTCTGTTCACACGTTCTGCTTCCTCCTTAAGATTGAAGCTGTTAGTATGCTTCAGGATTTCAATGGCCTCCCTTTGTAGCCTGGCATGATCGTCTTATCATGCCAGGCTACAAAGGGAGGCCATTGAAATCCTGAAGCATACTAACAGCTTCAATCTTAAGGAGGAAGCAGAACGTGTGAACAGAGCTTGGCTTCCAGTCCTTAATCCCCTCAAGCCTGCCCTTATTGACCGTCGTAGACGAGAAGATGCAACAGACGAGCAGTCCTGTCCTTGATGCATTACTTTTATGTGGTACGCCGTTGCTATGGTAGCCTCTATGTGTGGGTTGTTGACTATTTATATATCTTCTGTTTACTTGTTTTACCTCGTTTTATGTAACCTGTGAACATGCTGAACGCAGTATTCAGCGAAACGTCAGGACGACAAAATGTCCTTGGAACACGACCTATAAGCCCGCGAAACGGAGATTCCTATGTTGATTATAATGTTTGCATAATTCACACGGCCGCTATCCTGAAATGGCAAGGCTGATGACATTGTAGTTTGGGTGAAAGACGCGTCCTATGCAACGGTATATTGTTACCAAATTTGGTAGAGATCGGATGATTAGTTTAGTCGTAATTTGATTTTACGTTTTGAACATTTGAGTGGCCACCATTCAGTTTTGGTAAAGATGGCGGTGATATAAAATATGACACTGAGGTGACCTTTGCTAGTGCTACCTCTGTACTAAATTTCGTTAAATTCGGTTTCACCGTGTTTGAATTGATAGGGGTGGGTGGGAACAGACATGCAGAGAACATACACTCACACACACACACAATTTTTGGCCCTGTGTAGATCTCATAAGTCTACTTTCATTTCTTGCAAAAATGGAAAGTAGGCTAAAATATTCCATAATTATCATAAATGTATTAGGCCCCTACGAGGCATTATATGACAATTGGAGAACAATATCACTGCTGATTATAATCCATGCCTTTCACCATGTCTTACAAATAATTTTAGGAAACGAAGTAGTAGTAGTGTGAGTATTTGTAATTCAGGTAGGAGTAAATTAACAAGAATTAACTTAACTTATAGTTACAGTGACATGTTTAGTTGGGGAATAATCATTCTTACCAGTAAGTGTAAAAGTTGATTTCATTTTATAAAACGATGCTTGCTATACTGCGGTTGAATCAATTTTCCTGTCGTAGGAATCTGTTGGAGAGATTGGTAAGGCTCATTCCTTCGTGTGGGCTTTCCTCTCGGGAGCAAGTGGATCAAAGGAGCTGAGAAACAAAAGAACGAGACAGAGAGGGAAAGGGAACGGAGAGGCAGGAAATTAGGTTTGCTTGTAAGATACAGATGTATTGCAAGTCTTTTGCAGTTGATGTCAACCGAAGCGAAGCTAACTTTATATACAGCTACAAGCCCATGAGAACGTCTACCTTAATCCCGCTCGCTCCTTCTCACTCCCTTCTTTAATAAGGGAGATGGAGGGCTCCCGCTACGAACAGGGTGAGCTGTTCACGTTCATCTATTTGTGATTTTTTTTTATTTAATAAATTAAATTACATTTTAAAATTTAAAAAAAAATCTGACCACGCTTAATTGTGTGCCACATCATAAATCCTTTGAATAAATTGGAGCCAACCTTTTAAGTGCTGAGTTACCAAATTAGCGTTTGCCACCTCGGTGCCAAGATTTTTTTTATTGTATTTTTAGCGTATTTTCATTTTTTGGAAAAATACGGTTATGAGATCACCTTTTGTCCGTGTGTGTGTGCGTATGTATGTGTATGTGTGTGTGAGTCCCCCTCTAATGACTTCTAAACGGCTAGAGCGATTTCAATGAAACTCGGTTAGGTCATAGCACCATTTAGGCCGACCCCGACCGTGCCTTTCAAATTGTATTATGTCTCACCAATCTAACATGGTGGCTGTGCGAAATATTTCACCAGCATTCAATATCTCCGAAACTATTTACGATATCACCCTGAAAGTTTGTACGGTGATAAAGGGCACTACAAGACGTTCACCTATGAGACTTCTTAATACCTGGAAACTAGAAAACTAACATGGCGGCCAAGCGAAATTGAGACTTTTAAATAGACTTATCTCGCGATTTAACCATCCAAACACAATGAAACTTGGTACAGCAAATGCTTATACACATTATAGTGTACTGGCATCAAATTTATTTCAATTATTTTCATAACCACAAGATTGCGGCTGTGTGAAATTTTAAAATCTCGTATTTACTTCTTGTACCCTAATCATGTGATTGGAGTTTGAATACTACACGTACACAATAATCTTCATGCAATAGTACATAACTCTAAGACCTACATATATAAAAATCCAACATGGCGACCAACCTTAATATTAGACGGTTCTCAATATCTACGAATCTATTACAACAATCAAACTGAAATGTTGTATGTTGATAGAGGCAATTAACGTACGTAGGATATATGAAAATAGGCTTTAGTTCTTCACGGAACTACTTGTTTTAAATGCAGAAGTAGTAATTTGTTACTTATCAGGGGGGCTTAGAATGTCTATAGGTTTTCGGTCTTTATTAATCTAAATGTAAATTCAAAGTCCTACGTTGATATTAATTTTCATTTTGAGAAGAATCGAAATTAAAACTTTTGTGCCCACGCTTGCATCATTTCCATAGCATAGAATGCAAATACATTTGCCATTGATAGCACAAATGTTTGTAGATATCCGTATTGATAGATGATTTAAAAGTTTAAATTATACGCCAATCAGTACTCACACTAATATATCTATTATATATTGTACCTGTTTCCACCTGCCGTTGAGGTCATCTTCAGCTCAATTAAAATGAAATCAATTCAGAATAAAATAAAATACTATGGATGTACTTCAGTCTAATGTTTGTTTGATGTGAAATGTTTATGATAATAATATTGTAATACTATTAATAATAATAATAATAATAATAATAATAATAATAATAATAATAATATCGTATGGCCTCGGTGCCGGGTGCAAGCTTTGTAATTTGACACCCAGAGGCAAGCTTGAATGTCGAATTTCGTTGTTCCTTGAATCACTTTGAAAGTCAAGGAAGCTAGATATCTAAGCTCCTTGGATAGGCCTACTATAGCGCTTTCTGGTAGAGAAATGAGGAACTTTGTGTTGGCGGAAACTCCCGAGATTAATTTTTCCATTATGAACACGGCCTACTTAATTCAAATAGGTTATTTGACATGCCAAAATCGTATGACATGCGTGTCGTATTTTTGCCACCTTTCAAAAATCACTTACCACGGCCAGGAGCGAACCTGCAATCTTGGGGTTAGTAGACCGACACGCTATTCACTCACCTACCGTGGCAGGCTATAATTGCAATTAAAGGAATGAAATAAAATAATTAAATGAATATCCGTACAGTGTAAAATTAATTGTAAATAAATAACATAAAACATAATATTGGGATTTACATTATTTATTTATTTATTTTCAAAATACAGTAAGAACAAGATGTTCGGTAAAGAACATATAGCCTACTTTCTCCTAAATGCATGGGTATTGTTATAACTCTTTGTCCTTTTCAAGGAGTATGATTGAATGTTGGTTGTAGTAGCTATAGGGATATTAAACATGAATATGAGGTGCCCTTTGCTAGTGCTACCTCTGTACCAAATTTCGTTCAGTTCGGTTTCACCGTGTTTGAATTGATAGGGGGAATCGATTTGCACACATACTTGGCCACCATCTGCAAACTATTGGGCTGATGTTCTAGCAGTTTGGTCAGAATATGTTTCCCACATAAAGATATGGTGTTGAAAAATTTGGTAGAGACTAGATTATTAGGTTGGTCGTAATTACATTTTAGCTTTTAACATTTGGGTGGCCGCGATTACGTTTCCGTCAAGATAGCGGTGATATAAAACATGACACTGAGGTGCCCTTTTCTAGTGCTACCTCTGTACCAAATTTCGTTCCATTCGGTTCCACCGTGTTCGAATTAATAGGGGGAATCAATTTTGACATAAAGATGGCCGCCATCCGCAAACTATTAGGCTAATAACCTATTAGATTGGTCAAAGGATGCTCCCTCCATAAAGATATATTTTTGCAAAATTTGGTACAGATCGGATGGTTATGTTAGTCGTAATTTAACTTAAGCTTTGAACATTTGTGTGGCCGCCATTACGTTTCTGTCAATATGGCGGCGATGTAAAACATGACGCTGAGATGCCCTTTGGTAGTGCTACCTCTGTACCGAATTTCGTTCCATTCGGTTTCACCGTGTTTGAATTAATAGGGGGAATTGATTTTCACACAAAGATGGCCACCTTCCGCAAACTATTAGGCTAATGACCTATTCATTTGTCAAAGGATGTTTCCTCTATAAGGGTATGTTGTTGCAAAATTTGGTAGAGATCGGATGATTAGGTTAGTCGTAATTTGATTTAAGCTTTGAACATTTGTGTGGCCGCCATTACGTTTCCGTCAAGATGGCGGCGATATAAAACATGACACTGAGGTGCCTTTTGTTAGTACTACCTCTGTACCAAATTTCGTTCCATTCGGTTGCACCGTGTTCGAATTAATAGGGGGAATCGATTTTCACACAAATATGGCCGCCATCCGCTAACTATTACGCTGATGACCTATTGGTTTGGTCAAAGGATGCTCCCCCCAAAAATGTATGTTGTTGCAAAATTTGGTAGAGATCGGATGATTAGGTTAGTCGTAATTTGATTTAAGCTTTGAACATTTGTGTGGCCGCTATTAGGTTTCCGTCAAGATGGCGGCGATATAAAACATGACACTGAGGTGTCCTTTGCTAGTGCTACCTTTGTACCAAATTTCGTTCAATTCGCATTCACCGTGTTCGAATTGATAGGGAGGGACAGACATTCAGAGTACACACACTCACACACACACACACACACAGACTCACACACACACATACACACACACACAGACTCACACACACACATACACACACACAGACAGACACACTTTTTTCGCCCTGTGTTGATCTCATAAGTCTACTTTCATTTTTTGCAAAAATCGAAAGTAGGCTAAAAATAAGAAATGTTGTAATAGTAAGTCTAAATGAAATATTGGGCTTTATATTAGAAAATTCAAAATATAGACAATTAAATAATTAAGAAAAACAAGTGCCAAATATCAACAAATATTTTAACTCAGTGCTTGAAATTACATAAACACATCTTCCATATTGCATACCAGGTAAAGGGCCCCAAAACATATTATTTCCTAAAATCAGTAGGCAAGTAATACTTGTTGCTCCTTGTTAGTACAAACACTGTTATTCTTTGATGCAAAATCACAACGCGGCGAGAAGAATTTGCTTCTTGTTCGAGTATGTTTGTTTACATCACAGACCCCCAAGGGGCTCACATATAGTGGGACGTGGGTTGGCGACCACGGGACCGCAGCCGAGCCTGGCATTGCTTCCACTTACTTGTGCCGGGTTCCTCTCCGTCCTCTTTCATGTCGACCTCCCTTGGTCAACTCTTGTTCTTTTCCGACCCCGACGGTATTAGGGTATCCAAGGCCTAGGGATTCTTTTGCTTTCCCGCCTTAATTGACCCTTGTTTCATCATTCTTGACCCCTCTTTCTTCGAGGGGTCAGACCTCTTTATTTTCTTTTCAGTATACAATGGAACGTGACTAATTCGAGCTTCTATAATTCGAAATCTTCTTTAATTCGAATTTTTCTCTTGGTCCCTAGCATTTTATATGCAATCAATGCTAAAAATATCGTGGTTAATTCGAATTATTTTTTGGATAATTCGAAGCTTTTAGTGTAAAAAGGCGATCGGAAGCCAAACAGTTGGGTCAGTTGGGTCAGTTCCCGAAAAATCTCTTCCGAGTGCAGCCCAAGCAACAAACCACATCACAGAACACAGGCATTTTTTAGTAGAAATGACGTAAGTGATTTTGCTTTCGGTTCCTCAAATGTGTTAGATTCTTTTGCGATGGCTGAGAGACTTAATTGTAGGAAAGAGGTAAGAATCACAACCTTTTTTGAAAAACACTAGATTTCTCAAAGACTTAAGTAGATTGCTGGATTACTGCTGTCTTTAAATAGGTGAATAGTACATTTTGGTTTTATTTTTCATTTGAGACTTTTGAGGTTATTCACGTTACAATCTTTATAAAGTACCGTTGTCTGTTAATCTACTCTGTTAAACGTAAATCATTATGTAAGCGTAATACAATATAATTTATCTACCCTTTTCAAAGAACTTTCGTAATTCGAATTTTTGGATAATTCGAATTTTTTTACCGGTCCCTTGAGGTTCGAATTATCCAAGTTCCAATGTATTTCCTTTTCTCTTTAAGATCCAGCACTGTTTTTGTTATTTGGCTTCCCGTGTATCTCAATTCCCTTTAGCGAATTTTTTGTATCTACACTCCATTTTGTAGGTATTTTTAATCTACGTTGCATTTTGTAAGTCTTTTCGATCTAAATTGCATTTTGCGTGTATATTCAACCTAAATTGCATTTTGCACGTTTCTTCAATCTTATTTGCATTTTGTAAGCATTTTGAATTTCAATTTGCATTTTGTCAGTATTTGGACTCTACATTGCATTTTGTACATATTTTGAACCGAAACTATATTTTATGCGCATTTTTCAATCTATTCCTTTTGTGAGTATTTTCCTTCTAAATTACCTTTTATAAGTATTTCCACTCTACATTTTGTGAGTCCTTTCAATCTGAGTTCCAATTTCTAAGTATTTTCAGTCTCACTTAATTTTCGTTCTGGTTTCCATTTTATTATCACCTTTGGTATCACCCAGACCATTAGGGGCCGGTAACCTAGATGTTAGGCCCCTTAAAACAACAATTATCATCATCATCATCTTCATTCACATCACAGATGAACTCCAGCTATAGAGGATAGACGGCTAAAAAATGCTCCGTTAGTTACTTCCGGAAGCAAACATCCAAACTCCAGCAGTACTACAGAATGCCCAACAAATGGCAGAACATCCAAGATATCGACTTGGCACTGGAATACGAATGGGGAATATGAAACAAAACGTTTTTGTACGCCGTCTATAGACGGACAAAGCACCCAACGGGTTAAAATGCCAATTCCGTTCCGCTTGCAGTGGCAACTAGCAATAATTTCAAAACTCTATCGGCTGGCATGAGGATGAGGTTTAATTAATATTTTTGTATAATCATCAAATGTCATCCAAGAGGTCATTTACAACACCGTGCGTCTCGAAATATTGAGGATATTATACACCCTTAAAAAGAAACATTTCATCGACCGAGAATCGAGCCTGCCTATTTCAGGATAATGAAACGGATACGGAAGAATATTTAACTCATACTATATTTGGAGGGGACTATGAATTAACTATAGGCCTATCTAAACACTTAAAGACGTCTATGACATTTACTTATTTATTTATTTATTTATTTATTCAAGCGAATTGACCACTTAGGATCACGCAATAACTTTCTTTCTTTCTTTCTTTCTTATTTTCCTTTTCCTTTGCCTGGAGTTTCCTCTGTCTCCAATATCCCTTCATGCGTTCACTGACATGTTACCTTTTATCTTCTGTCCAACTTCGTCCACTTCTCTTAGATTTACATTTATTTATTTATTTATTTATTTATTTTATTATTTATTTATTTATTGATCTATTTATATATTCTGAGGAAAATGTTTAAAATTAATGAAAAATTATGTCACGAATAATGATCGTGATTTGTGCAGTATGCCTTCTGAAGAATGATTTCAATAACATGATTCTGTCTTGCGATAACCTAGATAGTTATGTCACCCACACATACAGATACACATCTGTTCACGATGAAATTACTAAGATAAATAGGGAACTGGTTGAAGAAATTTAATTTCATTTGAGATAAGGTAAGAGAATATATTATACACTCTCAGTTATAAAGAGATGCACTGATACCTTTATGCGGTATTATTGTGCGCGCGTTCTCTCTCCTGACAGGCAGCTTCCTGGAGGAGCTCCATTGTTCACTCAGACTGAGTGAATGTCTCGGAATTAATCACGGTGTGTTAAGCGACGTCACATTGTTCTGGAATATATTGGTTGCATTTTTTATTGTAAATACGTAATTTGTACGGAAATATATTGGGAAAATTTAGTTAAGCCCACCTGGTGGCATTGGCTATCACTTCGTATGCACGGGTTCGATTGACTTCTCAGCTAGGAAATGTTCATAATGTGCCAAGCAAGCTGGCAATAGATCTGCACGTGGTGTTCTGGAAAAGGCACGATATTCTCGATGTTGTATTAGCTCCTACTCCTAATTCAAGGATGGGATCTACATTATGACAAGTAGAGAATGGTAACTTACCAATGCAGTGATACCTATATTATTATTATACAGTATTCTGCCTAGTGGCAGTTCCATGTCATCGTACAGAGAATTTCTGATGCCAAAGTTCCCGGTCTTCAGTTTCTTCCTTCAGTCTGCTGTAACTCCTTATATCTTTCATGTCATCCAGATGTTGAATTCTTCTTCTTCCCCGTCCTGTCGTTCCTTGGATCTTCCCTTCAATGACGTCGTACATGAGCCCCTCATGTCTAAATGTGTGTCCAATCCAGTTGGCCTTCCTCTTGAGAATTGTATGAAGAAAAGTTTTCTTCTCACCTACTCTTCTCAGTACCTTTATACGGTATTATTGTGCACGCGTCCCCTCCCCTGGCAGGTACAGTAATGTGCAAATTATTTGACTCAATGCCAATTTTACAGCATTTACTTTGTACGTTTTGTGACATAATACTTTAGAAATTATTTGCAAGGTGCTGACAATATTTCATATGTTTAATCAATAATCTTTTCATTCATTTTCATTCTGAGACAGAACATTGGAAAGAGTTGGGAATATGGGAAGGATATGGTAATGACTTTTATCGATCTATAAAGGCCTATGATAGCATCGTTAGAACAAACGTTTGGGAAAGCTTAACAAATAGGGGGATAGGCAAGGAACTGAGAGACATGATAAAAGGAATGTGCACGGAGTGCTACAGTAGTGTGAAGACTAGAGTCGGGTCATCGGAATGGTTTAAAATTGACACTGGAAGCAAGGAAGTGTATTGTCACCATTATTGTTCGTAACGGTGATGGATGACATCATGAAGGCAACAATGAAAGAATATAGTAGGGCAAAGATGAAGGTAATGTTGTTTGCAGACGACGTTGTGATCTGGGGTGAGGATGAGATGGAGGTACAAGAACAGTTAGACGTAATAAATGAAAAGATTGAGCAATGGGGATTGAAGATTAATGTGGAGAAGAGTAAAACAGTGGTGATGAGTAGAGATAATAAAGAAGGAAAAGGAGTAATCAAAGTAGGAGATAAGGAATTGGAAGTGGTGAAACACTTCAAATACTTGGGAAGTGAACTGACTGAAGATGGGAGACTAGATTTGGAAATTAGCAGAAGAATACAACTCGGGAGTGCTTTCTACCAACAGGTACGGGGACTAGTATGGAACAAGGATATACCAATTAAGGCTAAAGAAGTTATGTACAAAGCATATTATGTTCCTATAATGACATATGCAGCAGAAACTTGGACAATGACTAAGAGGGATGAGAGCAGAGTACAAGCAGCAGAGATGAGATTCGTGAGAAGTATGGTCCAGAAAACGAGGAGGGACAGAGTGAGAAATGATGATATACGCAAAGAACTGGGAGTACAGAAACTAAATGACAAACTGGAGCAAAACAGATTGAGATGGTTTGGACATGTCAAACGGATGAATGAAGTACGGCTACCAAGACGAGCACTGGAACGACGGATGACAGGGAAGAGAGGACGAGGAAGACCAAGAATGCGTTGGATGGACTCAGTGGAGAATAGTATTAGAAAACGGAACCTGGATTGGAACACTGTGTCGGAAAAGGAATGGTGGAACGACTGAACAAAGTGGAGAGAAACCATATTTGCCCCCACCCAGTGTCAACTGAAAAAGGGGAAATGAAGAAGAAGAAGAAGAAGAATCAGTAATCTTAATAACATTTTTAATGAATCTGACAGGAAACTAATTTTTTACAGTTTCCACTAAAAGAGGAGCCATGTTATTACAGAATGCCACACGTTTTGTATTGATTACTGTATTCTAGTTTTCATGTAAATTTAGACCAGAGAGATTGGAAGTCTTTTATTATTGACTAGCAACCCACCCCGGCTTCGCCCTGGAACAGTTATGAATGCATTTCATGCTAGCTCGTAAACTGTCCCCTCAGTAATTGAATGGAGATTGTTGGACGAAATGAAAACGTAAAAACACTATAGTGGGCGATGTATTGAAGATAGAGATATGCTCTCACGGACTTTTTTTGTAGAACGTTCCATTCTGAACAATTCTTACGTGCATTGTATATTGATATGTGTAACGGTTTGCCCAGCGTATGCTTAGAAGCGCACGGACGCCAGGTCTTTTCTTCCGACTTTTTCACTGAAATCGTTACTGTTTGGCTTCCTTTGATCATAAATAAATTATTTTCTACAGAAACCTTCCTGGAGATATCCTTTATAGAATGGCGAAACCCGCATCAAAATCCATCCAGTGGTTCTCGAGATTACCCGTGACATTTAAGAATCGGGGACTTTGTTTTATACTAAGTAGAGATTGTCCACTCTTGAACTATTCAAAGATTCGTGGAAAATGGATTGATATCACCCAATTTAGAGGATGCATTCCAAAATCAATGAAAAAGAGAAAAAAAGAACCCTGCAAAGGTGTCCTTAAGAATCTCCAATTTCGAAAATTTCCAGATGAAATTCCTTATGGTAAACGTTTTAAGTCCACAGGGGAGAAAACATTAATAACTAGGGCAATGAAAATAAAATAAAATGATTTTCAATAAAAAATTGTGACTAATTTATATTCTTTGAGTCTAATAATTTGCACACCTCTGTAACTTCCTCCAGGAATTAATCACGGAGATTTGTGGAACGTCGAAAATACTAGGAATATTTATGTTGTTAATACGTCATTTATCCGGAAATATGACAATCAAGCGTGCTCACCTGCTTGAACCGTTCCAAATCTCATATCAGCATTCATACAAGTACAATATCGCACTCCATGTTTCATGTACAGTCACCGGCATAAAATATCCTGGAACTGGATATTGCCCGAGAATAATTTGAAGCCCCTTTTTTCGATAGAACACTTAAAAATCCACAGTTGTAGACGGTCAGGCAAGAAACTCAATGTTGGAGACATCCTTTAATGTCATTGACTTGACCTTCTATGAACACTATCCTTTAGGGGATATGGACTTGGGAATTTACGTACAGTGTACCTTTAGGAGATATAGACTTGGCATCGTCCGATTGGCGAGTCGAACACGGTTCATTACTGAATCGTTTTGTTGGTTTATAATTATTTTTTGTTGTTTTCTCCACTTTTGCGAACGTAAATGACACACTAAACATTTCTCACGAGATCACGGCATGATGCCACGCGGTAAACTGATGATTGTTTACCGAAAACTCAACCATATATGTTGATTTGAATAGAAGTTTGCCTTTTCTATCTCTACTAGCGCTAGTGTGAATCAGTTAAACTCAACCATACCCGGTCGATTAGATTCGCAGTTTGCCTTTTCTACCACTACGAGTGCTATTGTGGGTTAATACAGACTTACGCTTATGCCCTTATAACTACTTCTGGTTTGAATATGTTTCAAACAAGATGTTCAGTAAAGAACATATAGCCTACTTTCTCCTCAATGCATTGGTATTGTTATAACTCTTTGTCCTTTTGAAAGAGTATAGTTGAATGCTGGTTGTAGAGTCTTGTTGAAATACAACGTGCTATACGGATATTAAACATGAATATGAGGTGCCATTTGCTAGTGCTACCTATGTAAAAAAATGTCATTCAATTCGGTTTCAGCGTGTTTGAATTGATATGGGGAATCGATTTGCACACATGCTTGGCCGCCATATGCAAACTATTGGACTGATGACCTTGTAGCTTGGGCAAAGAACGCTTCCCACAAAATGATATGTTGTTGCAATATTTGGTAGAGTTCAGATTATTAGGTTGGTCGTAATTGTATTTAAGCTTTTGAGATTTGGGTGGCCGCCATACCGTTTTCGTCAAGATGGCGGCAATATAAAACATGACACTGAGGTGCCCTTTGCTAGTGCTACCTCTGTACCAAATTTTGTTTAATTCGTTTAACCGTATTTGAATAGATAGGGGAATCAATTTGCACACATACATGGCCGCCATCTGCAAAATATTCGGATGATGACCTTGTAGTTTGTTCAAAAGATTCTTCATACATAAAGGTATAAGGTTGAAACCTTTGGTAGAGATCAGATGATTAGGTTGGTCGTAATTTGATTCAAGCTTCGAACATTTGGGTGGCCACCATTACGCTTCCGTCAAGATGGCGACGATATAAAACATGACACTCAGGTGCCCTTTGCTAGTGCTATCTCTGTACCAAATTTCGTGCAATTCGGTCTCACCCTGTTTGAATTGATAGGGGAATAAATTTGTACACATACATGGCCGCCATCTGCAAACTACTAGACAGATGACCTTGTAGTTTAGTCAAAAGACGCTCGCCATATAAGTATATGTTGTTGCAAAATTTGGTAGAGATCGGATGATTCAATTATTCGTAATTTTATTTAAACTTTGAACTATTGGGTGGCCGCCATTACTTTTCCGTCAAGATGGCGGTGATATAAAACATGACACTGAGTAGCCCTGTGCTATTTCTATCTCTGTACCAAATTTCGTTCATTTCGGTTTCACCGTGTTCGAATTGATAGGGGGGGGGGACAGACATTCCGAGTACACACACTCACACCCTCCCACACTCACACACTCTCTCACACACAGAGAGACACACAATTTTTGGCCCAGTGTAGATCTCATAAGTCTACTTTCATTTTTGCAAAAATCGAAAGTTGGCTAAAAATCAAAAAACGCCTGTGGGTGTTGAACCAAGGAACACATTAAAGAATATTTTTTGTAAGTAAGTTAATTTGCCTAGTATTTAAATCAAAAAGCAAAAGAGTAAAGACACAAACGATGTTGGGCTGTTTTTCTAGAACTGCATTCAAGCCGGATGTGATTTTCTAAATTTGTTGGTGGTGATCTGAATGGACATGTTGGAGAGATGAGTAATGGATTTGAGCGCTTCCATGGAGGAAATGGATTTGGCACGCGAAATGAGGAGGGGGTCAGGATCTTAGAATGTGTAGAGGCACAAGATCTAGCCATTGTAAATACATTTTTTCGGAAAAGGCCTTCCCACCTCATCACTTACAGCAGTGGTGGCCATACAACACAAATTGATTACTGGATAGTGCACAGGTGCGATTTAAAGATGGTAACATGATGCAAAAGTTATTCTATCTGATAACATTGCTCCCCAGCATAGACTATTAGTACTTGATTCAGTACTCTCAGCCCCAATTTCTCAGAAACTGCCAAGGACAGATTCTAAACGCATCAAGAGGTGGAGACTAAAGGAATGTGGTAAACGTATGGAGGAGCAGTTAGTTACAGCTGACTGGAGGGGCGATACGCTGTCACCTACCACCATGTGGGATAACATGTCTAATATTATCAAGAGATTCGCTTACGACACCCTTGGTACTACAAAGCCAGGCGGACAGTTTATAGACAAACAAATATGCTGGTGGAACGAAGTGGTTCAGGACGCAGTAAGAGCGAAGAAATCAACTTAAAAAAGTGGCAACAGACCCGGGATCCCAGCGACTTTCACCACTACAAAGCGTATAAGTCTACTGCAAAATTGGCAGTAGCAAGTGCAAAGGCAGCTCACTATCAGGAGCTGTATGACCAACTTGATTTGCCAGAGGGGGCTAACAGAATCTACAAATTAGCCAAATCAATGCATTTGGCTAGCCTAGATGTTGGACACGTCATCCACATGAAAGACGAGAATCGCCAGTTATTGAATGAACCAAGTAAAATCCTGCAACGTTGGAAGGAATACTTCGAAAAGATCAGTAATGAGGAGAACCCACACCCACCCATACCCATTCACCAGCCACTACTAGGGCCTATACCATTGATCTCAACTGAGGAGGTAGGGAGTGCAGTAGGCCTACGCCAGATGAAGAATGGAAAAGCCACTGGACCAGACGACATACCTGCTGAAGTCTGGAAGCTAATGGAGCAGAGGGGCACAACATTTCTTGCAGCACTTTTCAACAAGATCATCACAGCTCGCGAGGTGCCCAAAGCTTGGCTTACTAGTATCACTGTCCCGCTTTGGAAGCACAAAGGTGATGTTAACGAGTGTGTCAATTACAGGCCAATTCGATTGATATGTCACACAATGAAAAATTTTGAACGTGTATTGGACGTGCGCCTTCGTGAAATTGCCTCGGTAACTAAAAACCAGTGTGGTTTTGTCAAAGGCTGCGGAACAGTGGACGCCATCCATGCGGTCAGATTACTCACAGAACGCCATCTTGAGAAGAGAAAATCATTACATCTGGCATTCTTGGACCTAGAAAATGCCTTTGACGGATTACCCCATGACCTTTTATGGCAATCCTTACGAGCCCATGGAGTATATGTTGAATGTGTACAATCTCTTTACAACAACGTCACCAATAGGGTAAGGTGTGCAGCAGGGACTTCACCTACTTTCAATATCAACGATGGTGTTCATCAGAGCTCAGCATTATCACCGCTTCTTTTCATTTTGTGTATGGACATGGCAACTGTAGATATCCAGACCAAACATCCCTGGAATCTTCTGTACGCCGATGATGTATTGCTGGCAAGTGCGACACGCCAAGGCCTAGAGCAGCAAATACAAATTTGGAAAGACCATCTTGATGCTTATGGACTGAAATTAAACATTTCCAAAATTGAATACATGGAGTGTGGAGATCAAACTGATGGCTCTATATCCATTGATGGAAAACAACTCAACAAGATCACTGGATTTCGATATTTGGGCTCATACATAACATTAGATGGAGACACATTGAGAAAAGTGCAAATGCGAAACAAATACAGCATGGGTTAAATGGCGACAGGTGACTGGAGTTTTATGTGACCGTAAGATTCCTGTACAGCTGAAGTCAAAAGTATATCGCTCTGTGATCAGACCTGTAGCATTGTATGGAACTGAGTGTTGGCCAGTAACCAACAGATGTGTGCAAGTGCTGCGCTGGTCCATTGGCCTAACAAGACTGGATCATTAACAGGAACAGCACTCATTCCAGGTTCCGTATTGACCATGTTTACATGAAGTATAACATAAATTTCTCGCCAAATCAATACTTTACTTACATTAAAAATACTACAGGTACATGTTTCGGAAAACTAAATGTTTCCTTCCTCAGCCCACTTTTGGGTGTATAACATCATACTACATCGAAAACCTCACCAAATAACAACAAAAATGATGTTATACACCAAAAAGTGGGCTGAGGAAGGAAACATTTAGTTTTCCGAAACATGTGCCTGTAGTATTTTTAATGTAAGTAAAGTATTGATTTGGCGAGAAATTTATGTTATACCTTATGTAGACTGGAACATGTCACCAATGTCCATGTAAGAGGCACACTTGGTGGAGCACCGATCCCTGACAAGATGCTTGAAGCTCGCCTGCGTTGGTACGGAAATGTACTACGGAGTTGCAAGGACACAGTGGCAAAAAGAGCACTACAATTAGATGTAGTAGGCAAGCGACCACAAGGAAGGCCCAAGAAGCGGTAGCTTGACCAAATAAAGGAGGACATGAGAGCAATGTTGAGAAGTAAGACGCTGCAGACCGTGCAAGATGGAGCCAATTGTGCAGAGGAGCCGACCCTGCTCTGCGGGACAAAGGCTAGAAGAAGAAGAAGAAGAAGAAGAAGAAGAAGAAGAAGAAGAAGAAGAAGAAGAAGAAGAAGAAGAAGAAGAAGAAGAATTTAAGTTTGATAGAGGCCCCCAAGACTCACAATTTGATACCCTATAGTCCTTCAACGTCTGACACAGTTGATGATGTCGCTAAATTTTACGTTTTTGCTAAACAATTGGACTAAACTAGATGCCAGTGCATTACAATGTGTATAAATATGTGTTGTACCAAGGTCCATTGCGTTTGGATGGTTAAATCACGACAAAAGTCCATTTAAAAGTTTCAACTTCACTTGGCCGCCATGTTCGTTTTGTACATAACAGGTTTTTTAAAGTCTCATAAATGAATTTCTAGTAGTTCACTTTATCGCCGTCCAATATTTCAGGGTGATGTCAATAATATTTTCGAAGATATTGAATGCCGATGAAATAATACGCCCAGCCGTCATGTTGTATTGGCGAGACATCATAAAATTTGGAGGGCATGGTCGTGGTTGGCCAAAATTGTGCTATAACCTCACCGAGTTTCATTGAAATCGCTCCAGCCGTTTAGAGTTTATTACGGGGACACACACACTTGCACACACACGGACAAAAAATGATCTCATCAGCCTATTTTTTTTCATAAATGACAATAGCCTAGTCAAATACCATCTTCCATTGACACTGGACGTCTTGTGACACACCTGATGAGGGACGTTATTTGGATCGAGTTCACCTAGACTGAAATTTAAAGAGAAGAGAGAGTTTCTAGGATGAGCAGAGGAAGAAGACCTAAACCATGTCGAAGCTAACCGTGGTCCTTCAAAGACCGTAGCGGAAGAGGGAAAAGAAGAAACACCATTAAAAATATCTTCATAAACACTGGAGAAATCTCTTCTCTTAAGCGGGACACCTCTGGATTGGGTGGAGTTTACTACCAAATCGTGGCAAAAGAAATTCCCCTAAGGGCAGTAGTAAGCAGAGTATCCGACTGAAAATCGATGCTTTCATTTGAAAATAAACTAACTCCACACTTTTCAAGTGAAAATAAAATAGAATATTTGACCGTTAACGATATAAGTTAATAGAAATTTGGGTTTACGGTAAGGCAATGTTGTTTTTGTTGTCTATCCAGCAATGGGATAAGTGATTCATTTCAATGTTAATAGAGTGTAAATAGTGATTTAACAAGTAGTTACGTGAAGAACTATACAGCCTATTTTCATATATCCTACTCATGTTAATTGCCTCTAACAAAATACAAAATTTCAGTTTGAAGGTTGTGATAGATTCGCAGATATTGAGATTGGTCTAAATATTTCAGATGGTCGCCAGGTTGGATTTTTATTTTTGTACTATTACGCTAAGATTATTGTGTACGTGTGGTATTCAAACTTCAATAGCATTATTAGGACACAAGAAGTAAAAACGAGATTTTAAAATTTCGAACAGCTGCCATCTTGTGGTTGTGAAAAAAATTGAAATAAATTAGATACCAGTGGATTAGCATTTGTATAAGCATTTAACGTGCAACGTTTCACTGCACTCGGATAGTTAATTTGCGAGAAACGCCCATCGAAATATTTATAATTCGCGTCGCCGCCATGTTGGATTTGTGCTCACCAGGTTACTGAAAGTCCTATAGGTGAACATATGTGCATAGCCTCTATGAACATAAAAAAAACAGTTTGATTGCTGTAAAAGATTCCGTCTAAATATTTCGGATGCTCACCATTTTGGATTGTTATATGTATAGGCCATAGAGTTATTTACCATTCAAGGACAATTATTGCGTAGGTTCATTATTTAAACTTTCACTTTGCTCGCATGATTACGACACAAGAAATAAAAACTTAATTTTAAAATTTCGCACAGCCGCCATCTTGAGGTTATGTAAACAATTGAACTGAATTAGATGCCAGTGCATTAAAATATGTAAAATCATTTACTGTACCACATTTCACTGCGCTCAGAGAGTTATATCACGAGAAGAGTCTATTAAAATGTTTCAACTTCGCTTGGCCGTCATGTTCGTCTTGTACTTTACAGGTTTATGAAAGTTACATAGATAAACTTGTATCAGTACACTTTATTACCGTACAAAATTTCAGGGTGATATTTTTAATAGTTTCGGAGATATAGAATGTCAGTGAAATAATTCGCACAGCCGCCATTTTGAGGTTATGTAAACAATTGAACTAAATTAGACTCCAGTGTATTAAAATGTGTATAAACATTTGCTGAACCAAGTTTCATTACGCTTGGATAGTTAAATCGCGAGAAAAGTCTATTTAAAAGTCTCAACTTCGCTTGGCCGCCATGTTGGTTTTGTAGTCACCAGGTTTTTGAAAGTTTCGTACGTGAACTTCTAGTAGTACACAATTTCAAGGCGATATCGGTAATAGTTTCGGAGATACTGAATGCTGATGAAATACTTCGCACAGCCGCCATGTTGGATTGGTGAGACACAATAAAATTTGAAGGGCACGGTCGGGGTCGGCCAGAATTGTGCTATGGTCTTACCGAGTTTCATTGTAATCGCTCCAGCCGTTTAGAAGTTATTAGGGGACACACACACACACCTCTCTCACACACACACACACGAACGCACTCACACACGAACAAAAGGTGATCTCATATGCCTATTTTTAGCCTACTTTTCACATTTTGCAAAAATGAGGAAAAGGTAGACTTATGAGATCGGGCAAATGTGTGTCTGTCTGTCTGGCTGGCTGGCTGGCTGTGTGTGTGTTCCCCCCCCCCCCCCCTATCAACTCCTAAACGGCTGCAGCAATCGGAACAAAATTTGCTAGGGGTAAAGATCTATACCTGAATATCTCACGACCATATTTGAAAATGATGTCAGTGCTACCAACTGCTCAGAAATCGCAATTGAAATTTGAGCTCCATGTTGAATATCTTGAAAGGTCTGAATGGGAGCTATTTCAAAATTGGCACACGTATAGATAATAATATTGCAGTTTAATTTCCAGGAGGCCATACATCGCAGTGTTGCCAAATTGATTCTAAGCCTACTGATAGGTCCAAATTTTAAATACATATAACTTCTACACTATCAATTGGATTTCAACCAAATTTCGTATGTGCTATGTGTACATAAACAGATATGACTGAACGTATTCTTAAGAGCCACCAGGGATGCCAATTGTTAATAAATGCTCTCAATTTATTTTATCCAAATACCAATATATCAGAAAGTATGCAAGCTGACAGCTTTAAACTATGCACACGTATAATACCTGACATTCTATATTAATTTGGAGTAACTTATATACGTCAGTGCTACCAACATGATTCTATTCTAAGCCTGCTGAGAGGTCCAACTTTAAATACATGTAACTTTGGATTTCAACCAAATTTCGTGTTTGCTATGTGTACCATAACAGACATGTCTATGCCGATTCTTAAGAGTAACCAGGGCAGCCAACTGTTAATAAATACTGTCTCTATTATTGTTACCCTAATATCAATATATCAGAAAGTAAGCAAGCCAATAGCTCTAAACTTTGCACACGTATAAAACCTGGCATTCTAGATTATTTTGGAGTAACTAATATAGGCCTACGCCAGTGCTGCCAACATGATTCTAAGCCTGCTGTTAGGTCCAATTTTAAAATGCATGTTACTTCTATACTAACTAATGGATTTCATTCAAAATTGGCACAACAATAGATCAGATTATTTCAGATTATTTCTGACCAATACTTGTATGTCATTGTTGCCAACATGATTTTACGCGCGCTGTTAGATCCATTGTTTAACTGCATGTAACGTCCATGCTATTCATTGGACTTCAACCAAATTTTGTATTCTGTACCTTAAGAGATGGAACTAAGAATATATTCAGTCACCAGGGCTGCCAACTGTAGTTCTCTGTTAGGCTACATTATGCCAGGTATACAGTATTTCAAACTTATTAGAAATTTCGATATTACCAACTTAATTTCGTCATTATTATAGATAGATCCATATAGATTAATCATTGGCATGAATCGTAAATTTTAAGAAAAGTAGGCTCTTTATTTCGTCACGGAACTTCTTGTTAGCCTACTTTTCACATTTTGCAAAAATGAGGAGAAAGTAGACTTATGAGTTCGGGCAAATCTGTGTCTGTCTGTCTGTCTGTCCTTCTGTCTGTCTGTCAGTCTGTCTGTCTGGCTGGCTGTGTGTGTGTGTGCCCCCCCCCCTATCAACTCTTAACGGCTGTCGCAATCGAAACAAAATTTGGTAGGGGTAAATATCTATACCTGAATATCTCACGGCCATATTTGAAAATGATGTCAGTGCTACCAACTGCTGAAAAATCGCAATTGAAATTTGAGCTCCGTGTTGGATATCTTGGAAGGTATGAATGGGAGCTATTTCAAAATTGGCACACGTATAGATAATAATTATGCAGTTTAATTTCCAGGAGGCCATACATGGCAGTGTTGCCAAAATGATTATAAGCCTGCTGATAAGTCCAAATTTTAAATGCATATAACTTCTACACTATCAATTGTATTTCAACCAAATTTCGTATGTGCTATGCGTACATAAACAGATATGACTGAGTTTATTCTTAAGAGCCATCAGGGCTGCCAACTGTTAATAAATGCCCTCAATTTTTTAAATCCAAATACCCATATATCAGAAAGTATGCATGCCGACAGCTTTAAACTATGCACATGTATAGTACCTGATATTCTATATTAATTTGGTGTAACTTATATACATCAGTGCTACCAACATGATTCTAAGCCTGCTGAGAGGTCCGACTTTAAATACATGTAACTTCTATACTATCAATTGGATTTCAATCAAATTTCTTATGTGCGATGTGTACCATAACAGATATTACTATGCGCATTCTTAGGAGCAACCAGGGCTGCCAACTGTTAATAAATGCTGTCTCTATTCATTTTTCTTAATATCAATATATCAGAAAGTATGCAAGCCAACAGCTCTAAACTTTGCACACGTATAGTACCTGACTTTCTAGATTAATTTGGAGTAACTTAAAAACGTCAGTGCTGCCATCATGATTCTAAGCCTGCTGATAGGTCCAATTTTAAAATGCATGTAACTTCTATACTAACTAATGGATTTCATTCAAAATTGACACAACAATAGATCATATTATTTCAGATTATTTCTGACCAATACATGTATGTCATTGTTGACAACATGATTTTACGAGCGCTGTTAAATCCAACGTTTACCTGCATGTAACGTCCATGCTATCCATTGGACTTCAACCAAATTTTGTATTCTTTACCTTAAGAGATGGAACTAAGAATATATTCAGTCACCAGGGCTGCCAACTGTAGTTCTCTATTAGGCTACATTATGTCAGGTATACAGTATTTCGAACTAATTCGAAATTTCGATATTACCAACTTAATTTCGTCATTATTCTAGATAGATCCATATAGATTAATCATTGCCATGGACCTTTAATTTTAAGAAAAGTAGGCTCTTTAGTTCGTCACGGAACTTCTTGTTTTTCATAAAATGAAAATAGGATAAAAAGAAGGTTATTACGAGTAAAAGTTATTAATAGAACATAATAATAAAATAAGCGCCATAAACTAATAACAACAAAAATTAAGTTAAATTGAAAATATGTTGTTGTTTTCTATGGGTAGCCAGGATTCCAATCCATCAGCTTTCTTGCGTTCCAATAGAGTTGTGTGAGGTTTCCTGAAGTTCTAGCAGTCACATCAAATTTGTTGCAATGTAGCAGGTGCCCCTTATCCATTTTACTTCCAGGTTCGTGACAAAGTGTGCATTCTTCAGATCTCAGGATGTTGATTCGTTTCAGATGAGCTGCAAGGCAGTCATGGCCAGTGTTATGTCTGAAGAAGGCTACAGCTTATCTTCTTGGTGTTAATTTATATTGATCCCATTTAGCATCAATTTCCTTCCATAATTTGGTTTCTGCTGTTTTCTTTGCCATTTCTTCATACCTGTTTCTGATAGTATTTTTCAAGAACCTTTTTGCTGACTTAAAATCAGTCTGACTGACAGGTTGTTGTAGTGTGATACCTTTTTATGCTAATCTGTCTGCCTCTTCATTACCTGCTAGTCCAACATGACAAGGGATCCACTGAAATGAGATCTGTTTGTGGAGTCTTTGAAGAGTTTTTATCATACAAAAAATATACTTGTACATAGGTTTACATTACTGTTGACTGACCAACTGAAAATCGGTGCTTTGATTTGAAAACAAATATAATATACGGACAGACTCTACATTTCCAAGTAAAAAGATAAAAGATTCTTGACCGTTAACGATATAATATAAATTTGGCTTTATTTTTGTTGTTGTTGTTTTTGTTGCTGTTGTTGTTGCTGTTGTGACTTTATGAATATCTGATCATGTAAACGTGGAATGGTACCTCAGCGCTTTATGGAGTGAGGTCAAGGTTGATTACCTCAGTGAAACCCTAGTAATCAAACGAGCGAGCGAGCGGTGACATCAGAGGGAATTGGAGATTGACGGTGTCACCGTATAACTGACAGTTTATGCGTGTAATGAAGCAAGCTTCAGCGGGGGAGTGATAGACAGGCATTGGAATACTCTCTTTGAATAAAACAAATACACAGTCGAACCCCAGGTATACAGTGCTACCAACGTAAGCCTCAAGTCCGTAAATCTAGCGGATGAGACGTCATTCAGCAAAAGACTGTATTTTTTAAGAAAAGAGATTATTGAATTTTCTACATAGATTATTATACTGTGTGTTGTTTGACAGCAATTTTAGTGAAATTTCATTGGTGATTTTCCAGAGACTTCTTGTATTATTTCAACCAACACTGACTATACGTGTTTCCATGGGAACTCTAAATTTAGCGCATACTTGAACAAGACACCTGCTGCTTTAATTTGCAGAAATCACTTTCACCTTTGCTTGTATTATTTTGTTTATTTCTGAACACACACACAACAATCAATTGCCTGTAACCACTGAACAATTGTTTCCAAGGTAACTCAATTCGATCCTTATGTGTTTTATATGCTCATCACTCGTATTTATGAATTTTAATTTGGAGCACAAAATCCCCGGAGGATAAGCAAACCAAGACTCTGTTCGTGAACGTTTTACCTCTATGATCCCCTATTAGCAATTAGCATTGTGGCCTCCTCTTCCTACTGTGTCTTTCACATTAATATCGTTAAACACAGAAACTAAGCAACGCCTTCTAGGTCTACATGTGTTCCTCTTACCCTCTATAGGCGAGTTCATTATCCCCTTAGGTAATTTCCTCTCCCCAAATCTCCCCCAGGGGCTCACATCTAGTGGGACGTGGGTTGGCGACCACGCGACCCCATCTGAGTCCGGCATTGCTTCCACTTACTTGTGCCGGGCTCCTCTCCGTCTTCTTTCCTGTCGACCTCCCTTGGTCAACTCTTGTTTTTTTTCGACCCCGACGGTATTAGGGTATCCGAGGCCTAGGGAGTCTTTCACTTTCCCGCCTTAATTGGCCCTTGTCTCATCTTTCCTGATCCCTCCTTCTTCGAGGGGTCAGACCTCTTGTTTTCTTTATCATTATATTTCCTTTTCTCTTTAAGATTCCCGCACTGTTTTTGTTTTTTTTAACTACACTCCATTTGGTAGGTATTTTCAATCTACGTTACAATTTTGTAAGTCTTTTCGATCTAAATTGCATTTTGCGAGTGTTTTCAGCCTCCATTGCATTTCGTAAGTATTGGCAATCTAAATTGCTTTTTAGTAAGTCTTTCAATATATGGGCTGGGACTTTTGTGAGTATTTTGAATTTCAATTGCATTTTGTAAGCATTTTGAATTTCAATTGCAATTTGTGAATATTTTGGATTTGAAATGGGAGCTTATTGATCTGAATTGCATTGTGTATTTTCAATTTCAATTACATTTTGTATGTATTTTGAATCTCAATTGCATTTTGTAGGTATTTTCAATCTCATTTGCATTTTGTAAATATTTTGAATATTAATTGCATTTTGAAAGTATTTTACGTCTCACTTAATTCAAGTTCTGGTTTAACTTCATTGTCATTTTTGCTGTCACCCAGACCGTAAGGGGCCGATAACCTAGATGTTAGGCCCCTTAAAACAACAATTATCATCATAATCATCTCCCCAATTCTCATCATATGACCACACCATCTGAGTCGGCTCATACTAACAGCTTAATTCAATGGGTTCATAATCTAATTTAGCTATTATCTCTTCATTAAGAGTGCCCCCCTGCCATTGCACCCATTTATTTGTCCCAGCAATCATTAATACTACCCTCATATTAGTGTTTATGTTCAACGATGTCGATATGTAAATATTATATGTCAGAAAACTGTTTCATAATGCGGGCCATAAAGTACTACTTTTCATTAAAACACAGTTTCTCCAACCAATCAGAGCTCAATATTTTCATTCATTGACCAATTATGTAAGGATAGCTTCTGACGTGCACCCAAAATCCAACATGTCGGGCATGAATTACATGATTTGAAAGTTGACAATGTAGTCTATATTGGATCAACTATTGTAGTTACAATGCATAGCAAACTGGGCAATATTGCAAAAGAAATAGCACTATACCTTAATATCCGCAACTCCAATTTCTACACATTCTGAAGATTTCTCCGACAATTTTAGAGAATTCCGTTGTTTACATAACACACCAGAACGTCATGGAGGAGGCAGGCGTATGAAATTAATTCCACGGAAATTATAATGAAGCTCTCTCTTCAGTGAATGGATTTCTTACGCGAAACATTTCCACCAGATGTCATAACTGTTCTATTTGAGACTCAATTATTGATTTGCCTTCCGTTGACTTTCTATACGCATCAAATTTGATGAATGATTAGTTGATAATGCGATACATTTTAATTTTAAAGCGTTTTTAATAGCCTATTTTGTGTTATTTGACCAAACTAAAAAACGATCTTACATAGTGCCTGTGCGCCATCTGTTGGTGCTAGTTCAGGATAAGCAATGTGTCAAAGGTTTCGAAATTGTTACTGGGTAGAGAGCACATGATGAGCCCACACAATTCCGAAGAAAATAAGAACAAAACTTTGGAAGGACTTTGATTCTTAGTGGGAATCCAGTGCATGCACTCTTCACTTAAGTCAGCTGAAAGAACCTCCACAGATATTTATGAATATTTATGTTAGAACATATAATGAAGTTACAATTATCGTAGAATATAAACAGTCGTATGCAAATTGCCTATAATGGTAATTAAGGCACTCGTATGAAAATTATAAAACTCGCTTCGCTCGTTTTATAACATACCTGTGTCTTAATTATTGCCATTATAGGCTCGTTGCATAATATACTATATCATACCTCTAGCTTGTGTAAGATAATATCCTGAATCCACCCAACTCTCCCTCCCATACAGCAAGGTCAATCAAAATACTGAGCGATGTAGAGAGTGTTGTTGTTGATTCTTTGAGACTTTGCGACACCGTGTTCAAGTAGGTCCGTGTACTTGGGTGTGAGTAGAATTTATCTGATGACCGGTGACAGTGTGATGTGCGTAATAGTGGGTATATTTATACTTGAGGTAGGATTTGGGAAGGAAGCGGCCGTGGCGTTAAAGGAAATTATATCGAAAGAAGGATAATGTACGTCAGCGACAATTAATTTTCTCTCATCGTAATGTGAAGATGTCGATGTTCATGATTCATTGAGGGGTTTTGCAACTTCGTGGTTAGGTAGTCCTGTGCACTTGGAATTTTTCTGGTTACTTGTGTTATTGTGGTGAGGATTGGGAAGGAGGTAGCCTTGGCCTTAATTTAGGAACCATCCTGGCATTTACCTGCAGTAGAAATGGGAATCCATGGAAACCTATTTCCAGGATGACTGTGGTGGGAATTGAACCCACCTCTTCTTAGTTTTACCTCACGTAGCTGAGTGTTTCCCATTCCAGCCCTCAGACCAGAATTAAATTTCTTGGTAGAGCCTGCAATCGAACCCGGCCTACCGCGGTAACAGAATGTAAAAATGAAAGCCTAAAAGTTCAAAATAAAACCAGTTTAAGGACTCGAACCGTAATCTCTCGCCATCCAATCAATTGTGTTGTAGAAATGTAAATGTGGCCGTGCTACATATCCAAAGTATTGGAATTGATACATCATTATGCTTACACTCAGGTGAATTATTCAATTTATTTATTTATGAAAGTACACAGGTCATAAACCCAATTAAGTACCTTCTTGACACAAATACAAAGTAGATCATTGTAAATATAAATAATTTTAGGAAAATACAAGGAAAGAAAAAAGAATTAAATTTAAAACTCCAAAATAAGATGAAAATTGTAATGGTACATTATGCAACGAGCCTATAATGGCAATAATTAAGACACGAGTATGTTTATAAAACGAGCGCATGCGACTTTTATAAATTCCATACGAGTGTCTTAATTACCATTCTAGGCCAGTTGCATACGACTGTTTATATTTGACGATAATTATTATAACTATTTTATGTTCGAACATAAATATTCATAAATATCTGTCGAGATTTCGCCAGTTTTATGTACTGAACAGAGCGCAAGAGAGGCAGAGAATACCTTGTATTTGACCATGGCCTTCCCGATTACCCTACTATGACACTAGGCCAGGCAGTGAAATTTAAATTAGAAGGCCATGGAACTCAGCGCATCTAATTATCTGATTGGTCAAACAACTGTTTCATGAGCTCTGATTGGTGGGAGAAACTGTTTCATAATGAAATATAGTGTTATAATGAGCCTCATTATAGTACAGATTCTGACATATAGTCAGGGTCGAACATAAAATACATAATTAACTTAGCAGCTAATGCTTAGTTATGAGTAAAACGAACCAAAAATAACACAAAACAAAACAAAACACAAACATGAACTCCTTGACGAAGCATGGACAGTGCCTAATAAAGAGGTACAGCTTGTAATTTCCACAAAATAGTTTTCTTTTCTTACTGAAGGCTTCTTTTGCTATTGCAATCCTTGTTAGGTAGATTTCATTAGAAAGCTAACTATTGCAATGGGTCCCATGTTTCGACTTCAGGAAAATTTCGACATATCTTCGCGTTTCACATCCCCCAGACCCCAAAACCACCGTCAGTTCAAAAGTTTATATATAATTTATGTATGTATATATATATATATATTGAACCCATATACCATTGGTTCAAGTGGTCGAATCCATGTATTTTTGTAAAAGGAAGGAAGGAAATATACTGTCTTCAGAGGAATATAGAAAGATTTTATACAAGAAGGCAAGCATAACGTTGTGTAAGAAACTGGAGCCAGGTGGCCAGGAAATGAGATCATGCCTGACGCATTGATAAGGAGCCAGTCACGAATATAAATAGAACGAGTGGAATTTTCCAAGCGAGTGACGAAGAGCGTGTTTCGGAAATCGCCCTTACCTTGCAGTAAAATGGCAACCGCGCAGCCGGACCAGAAGAAGAATAATTAGATTTAACCCATTTGCAGGAATAAAATTAGCTAAAGAAATACAGCATTGTGAATCATTTCGGAATAGAGATTTTTGTGTGGAGAAAGATGTTATAATAAATGCCCCGGAAAGAAGTGCCGACGTGGTCATACGTCATTGGGGGTTTCCCGAGACCCGAGGAGGGGGGAATTAAAAATCAACTGTAACACCCACACAGCTGAAGACCAAATTTTATTTAATATCTCAGAACTGCACGATCGATTTTCATGTGCAAGGAAGTCAGTTTACGTTTAGAAAACGAGATTTCCAGAGATATAATTTTTAAAAGTGTGCGACCATTACTTCAAAAGTTGGTTCCAAAAAAGACGTAGAATTTATATTTTTGTCGCCGATTTGTATAAAAGCCCTGGCAGGGCCAGGCTAATCATGCAGTTTCAAACAGCCCGAGGGGGCGTCACTGTGCTACATCACATCGATGCAGTTATTCCGGGAGCCCGAGAGGGGGCGTCCGGCTGTATCAGTATTATTCAGTCTTGAACGACCGCTGAGGCGGGTCGTACTGTTTCACCAATCATCCAGTTCCGTGAGCGCCAAGACGCTGCACGATGAAGCATCAGAGTACGATAAGTATCATCATAGTATCGCCGTGTGGAGAATTAGGAAAATCCTAATACAGGATTTAGTTCCGCCAATATCAGTCTTACAGTGAAAAGTTCAGTATTACAGTCGAAGTAGGCTGCGAACTTAAAGAAGAGGCGATAGGTCTTCAATAACAGTTTATTTAAACGACCAAGTGAATCGTAACGTTTCGAAGTACCATAACAGCGAAACAAACTTTCTATCAACGTTAAAAGAACCCGATCAGGGTCGGACAAGATAAGGTCCGCATAGTATTCTGGAAAGATAGAAATTGGAGGACAGAATAATCAAAAGGGAGAATTAAATTCAAGACGTTGTTTCAAGGAAACGAACGAACTATAAAAAGCACTAAGTTACGAGGAGTATTAGGTGCTAGAAAATAATAGGTCACCGATAGAGTATTTGGGGAGACCGAGAACAAGACAGACATTCACTAGACAACTAATAGGGTCTAGAAAGAAGCAGTTCGAGCTAATAATAATAATAGCCGATCGTCTGGAAACCGGATTCGAAGAAGTACCATTCCAGGGAGGGGTAGAGTGTTCGAGACTTTCATATTCTGGTCAGATAGGAAGCCAACATCTACTAGTTTCACCCTTGGAGACGGGGAAGCAAATATCACGTGTGCAAGGCCTAATCAAAGCCTCAGTGATTAGAATCAGTGTAGTGTAAATATATAAAATTTGTGTTAGATAGTAATTTTTCAGTGATTTTATTGTGTGTAATAGAAGAATACCGAAGTGTATTTTAAAATGTTACCAGTGTTTAAAGTATATAAAGTATATGTGTGTCAAGATATGTCAGTGTATGAAATGAATTTGAGCACGATGGTGTAATCACAAATAGTGGGCAAAAATGAAACATCGTTGGAAAGCACGGTATTGGACCGTCTGAGCATGTAAGTAACTATTTTCATTATGTTATGTGTTGGGGGAATATTTGTGTACAATCCACCTGAGAATGATAACAGAATAAGAGCGCGATCTGAACAACAAAAAAAAATTGTGAAATTATAAAAATGATTATGTGAAATGAATAAATCCTTAGAGGAAATGTATGAAATAAAATATCAGTGTATTTGATAAATGTTATGAAAGCAAGCGGAAAAATATAATAATAATATAAAGTATATAAATGAAGATTAATTTGAATTATATGAAAGTAATAGCTTTTGAGCTTTTGTATAGCGATTATTGTCACGGGAGAGGATTAATATGAAAGTTTGAGATATAGATCAAATGATGATTTTGAATTTATCAGTTCTCTGGAAGACACTAGGCCTTAAAGTAATGTATAGCGCATTGTCGCGCATTAAAGTAAATTGTCCCGCTAGGAAGGCGTTGAATCTAAATATACTTGGTAATGCCCCCGTAAATTGAATTATATTGAGACCACGATGGCTGTATTGGCAAAAATGAATAAAGTTATGGCTGTCATAGTTGTGACGTGGATATTCATGACGTAGGCACGGATGACGCAGATTTCATGCAAGTAGGCTGGTTGAGCTGAGATTCTTGGTGACGTCATGATTTTGTTCGAGAAAGATCTGAGATTTACGACGCAGTCGCAGGAAACAAGGTATTGTGCTAAGGAAGAAGTTACGCTATTGGAGGAGAGACTCGAACCAATGAACGATAGTTTGGAAGGAAGACGGAGATTGCTGAAACTACGATATTTGATTGCTTTTGGCATGCAGATTTGTGGAAATCTATTTTCAGTTATGGCGTTGATTTGGAATTTTGAAGAAATTAATTTTGAGTTTTTGAAATTTGAAAATCCGTCAAGTATAGCCAAAGTTAAAACTTCTAGCAATGACGGAGCAACAGGCTATGGAAGGGATGGATACGCCCCTTAAGAAGTTGATAAAAGGTCGTGCACAGGATAGAGGAGCTCTCATATCTCTCATATCTCTCATACCGCTGATACCGCATATATATTTCAGATGTTATATAGTCTTTTTCGAGTGAATAAGTGAAGCAAGTCATCTTTAGCGTGTGGTTAAAGCCCGGCGCATCGAACGAACACGGAGCAGTTCCATTTTACGCTGTTCGAAACTAGGTGAAGTTGAAACGCTCACATTAACGTTTCTACCAGATAAAATATATAGAGTTAACTTCTGCCTTTATTATAATTCAATTGGGCAGTACAACATTGAGGTGTGTAGAAGATTTGAACAATTTCACAGTTATACTTTGAAAGATATTGGCATTTTAAGGCTGCAGACAAAAGTGATTTTCTCGCCACCTGAGAGGCACTTTTAAAATTCCACAGTATACACTACGGCTGACACGTATATCGCAACCGTGATATTGGAGAATACGTTTGGTAATACAACGATACATTCTATTATGGAACATTATAATCTTGCAGTGCTTTCAATGATTATAACAGAAGTTGAGATGGAAGGCTAAGGCTTTAATGCAATTGGGACATATATCGATGGAGTGAAGTAACAGCATGGAACTTCGTTAATCGTCATTCTACAAAAGCGAGCATGTAGTGAACATCCAACTACACTCATGCATCGTGAATCCATCGCTGAATTATATCAGATGACAGTGGAAATATCATCATACTCCACGATTATGAATATTTCTGCGGAAATAACTGCAATAAACTTCATGGCGAATTACGACTGGAAATTCAGGGAACTTTCAAGAGAGGCCAGGGAGGACCCGGCTCACAAAGAAGAATTTTGCCAGAAGGATGTCTTTCGTATACATGGAGCAGTGCAATTTCCGGAGAAGGAAGCAGTTCGATTCTCCGAGGACGCTGATTCCAGGTTCGAGGTCGGAGCACATCTTTACGCTGGTGAATTGGAACCAACGGCAGTTTTCTTTGAAAACTTTCCTCTAGAACTTCAATCAACAGATAAGGTAGTCGTGAACGTTTCTTGTATTATTTGAGTCATGTAGCGATATCTGAGCAACCATTTTCCCATATTTTTTTTGTCCTATCTTTTGCCCCATTTTCTTGATTGACATTTCTGTACTCAGTACACTTCGATGATTTATGCCTTTTTCTACGATTTGTTGAGACATTGTTATGTCATTGGCATAGTTAAATAATTTTGGATCAGTTGAGACTGATAATTTAGATTCTTTCAATAATTTGCATATTTTTGTAGTCACGATTTGACTGTAAAGTTAACGATTTGCTATGGCAGATTTGAATTCAGACAGCGTGTCATTTTATTAAAGTAATTCAATTCAGTAAATTACTTTGACCAATTTTCTGTCATCCTCAAGAAAGAAGAATGATTAAATGATTTTAGAGCGTTAAAATCTAATACGTTATCGACGATCTTTGAAATACTAGTCGTCTTATGAACATGATTGCAACATAGACATTTATCATTGCATTATAGACAATTTTATGAAATATGAACTTTGATTACGATTTATTGAATACACTATAGTAATGAACATTTGATAGGAGTTTTTCTCAATTATAGATTGGAACAATAATGTTTGCATTCCACAATCTAATTGTATTCTATTCGACTATTTATGCAGTTTAGATGAACTTTGATTGAAGATAGTATTTTTATACTGCGTTACTTTGAAGATATTAATCTCAATTTTGATAGACCAGGGAGGAGTGTCTAATCGTATTTGCTATTAAATTTATTTGTGATTGGCAAATTTTTACTTCATATCGATTCATGAATGAAACCCACGAAGGTTAAATAATAACAGACATTAATACAATTGATGAATATAAGAATTTTTGAAGAGGAACAATGGATGTATAATCGTTAGTTCAGTGGACCTGTAAAAGTCGCTGATGAGTAATGCCCTTGAATAATGAAGGAGGTTCCCACAGTAATAAATGAAGTTGTTGAATTTATAAGTGGAGGTTTTTGTATGTAGTTTGGAAGATTTTGATGCCATGTATATTAAGATATATGATGAATTCTGGGCCTATTGTTGAGCAATTTTGTGCGTTTTGAGCGAAGTATTTTTCCGCTGAATGTATTGTCCTGGTTCTTTGAAAGTTATTAATGTGAAAATACTGTTAAAGTTAACAAGAGTGTTAAATAATTTGAGATGAAGATTTTGAATGCAGGTTACCGTCACAAATATTAGTAATAATTATTAAACCTTATTAAACCTGAATTTGACAGTTAAATATAACTAACCTTCATTGGTCGATTATATCACCACGATTTGAGTAATTATCAACCGGATAAACGTGTGGTTTAATGTATTTCTTGTATAAATAATATAAACAATATAATATTGTAAATAATTTTGTAAATATCTTTGTTAAATAATATGAAATGAAAGGGATTAATAGAGGCGTGTATAAAATTTTTAATTGTCGTTTAACATTGTTATAAACAATTTATTATTGTTATAAATAATTAATGAACTTTTGTTATTAACATTTGGAGTTTTGTTATTATACTCTAAACAACGCTCATTAAACAAGTGGATTGAACAATTAAACATGATTTAGGATTATTGGAGTATTCCACTGGTGTTTGAATGGAGCATTTAAAGGATTTGCGTGATAATATTTCAGTTGAGATGTGGACATTTAACGTGTTTTGAAAGGAGAGCTAAGCTCTGATGTAACTCGCATATGCTAGGGTTGAACGGAGGGGTGAGTCCACTTTGACGATGCAGGTGCATTGCAGCTGGCCCGGACAACTGTATGATAGAGGCCAAGGACGTTAACATAATAGCCTTGTGGCTATAAATAAAATATGAAGTATATAAGCACGCAAACCAATTGATGTATGTGTCTCGTCCCAAATCCCGTTTCCATTCCAAGTGCATTATTATTTTTACGTTATTTTGAGCTTGAGAAAGCTGAAAAATTGTATGTAGAGTATACCAGTCCTACAGGAGGACATGGTTATGTGGTCGATGGCTTCTGATTGCCACGTGGATTTTGTTGTTTTATTTTTGTTAAATTCATTCTTTATGTGAAATAAATTATTGTGCAGTTTAAAGTTTCTCGTCTTCGTTGTGGTTCATTTTAAATATCATGGTGGAGGTTATTGTGAGGGCATACTTTAAGTGATCCAGTTGACAACCCAGTCCCCGAGATAAATTTAAGAGGTAAGTAAAGGTAAGTATGAACCCCCGTATATTTTGGTGTGTTCCACAATAATTTCTTGTTAACTATTGTGCTCTAATCTCGATAGTATCTGTCAGTGCCATTTTCATTGATGTAGCTGTGCCGGTGCGATTGATTATTGGCAATCCGATTGAGGGGGCGGATATCTGACAGCCTACTATCCTGATAACGGGGACAGTAGGATTGGCGACCCTAAAACATGGGGCTCGATCGACTGAATAACATTGGATTACCAAGTTATTTCAGTAGACTTGACACCGCAATTTTGGAGTGTTCGAATAACATTGGATTACCAAGTTATCGATGTCAAAGGGATTGTGAAGACTCAAATAATGAGGTTGATTCTTTGTTAGATGTCTTGGCCAATTGTAGAATTTGAGAGTGTGATTATATAGGAATAACATGTTGTATTGTATTAGGAAAATTACACTCAGAAAAGATCAGATCTTATACAACTTGAGAGAGGTTAAATAGGCTGGAAACTTAGAAAAATCGCCTATGATCTGGAATCTTATTTTATTTGACCGGCTTATGACATGGGTAGTCATATTAAAGATAAAATTAAACTATTTGGATTGTAAATGTAAATTATTTGTGTTAGGATATTTTAAAATGAACCAAAGAAATTTGAACATGTGCTTGAGTTTATTTCAACATGAAGTGTCTACGAAGGTTAATTATAAGGTAATTATAAGTTAGATTTAAGACAGAAAATTGCTCAAACTTTATATATGGTGAAAAATGTTGCTCAGATGTTGTTATTTTGCTCTGTTTGATGTATGTCCCTAAAGCAGTTTATTATTGAAATATTATTGAAATGGCAGATGAGAGTCTGAGAATGATGTTGGAAGAGATGTCTGCTAACTTGAAAGCTAGCATGAACGAAAGTGTGAGGGAAATGGAAGCTAGGAATACTAGTCGAATGGAGGAGAATGCTAGTAATTTGTCTATTAGAATGGAGGAGATGGAAGCTAGGAATGCTAGTAATTTGTCTATTAAGCTTGGTGAAAGTTTGAAAGTTCTTCAGACCAGTTCTGCAAACCTAGAAAATAATGTGTCGCGTTTACAGATCAATACCCAGGGAATCGAGAATGCTGTAACTGACATGCGCACAGACGTGTCCAATGTCCATAAAGATTTATCCAATGTGCATAAAGATGTGTCTGATGTTAAAATAGATGTTTCTAAGGTACAGAAAGATCTTACTATGTTGAATCTTGATGTTGCTAATGTCCGGGGTGATATTTCATGTGCTAGAGCAGAGGTAATTGTTGTTAGGAATGATGTTGCTACTGTACAAGACAAAGTAGAGGAAATTCAAAGAGAGGTTAGAAATGCTCGAACTGATGTGTCAAATGTTCAAGTTGACATCAATAATATTCATTCAGATGTTAATGATATGCAAAGCGATATCAATAAAATACAAGTAGAAGTCAATACTGTTTTTGTAGACATTGCTAAAGTTCAGACTGATGTTAACAAAGTTAGGGAAGAAATTGAAACTTCAAAAACGCTTTGTACTCGTTACATTAGTGCATTAACAACTCGGTTAGTTGACGAGTCTGTTAGGACAACAGCTTCTTTAGCTGGTTTAAAATACGATGTAGAGGTCATGAGAACCCAAGTATTAGATCACAATCGTTTACTTAAGGAAGACATTGAAGTAGATATCGCGGAAATGTTAACTGCAAATGTAACGGTGTGGAAAGATGAATGGAACAGGTCAAGTGGGGAACATGTCGATCAGATTCAGGAGCGAATTGAAAGAAAACTTGCCAGTACACAAGTAGACATTAATAATGAAGTAGTTCAGATCAGGAAAGACTTGAATGTAAGGATGGATTCGCTATCCGAAAAGCAGGTAGAGGATAGAACTCAAATAGGCCAGGACGTGCAAGCATTAAAAACTGCGTTAGAGGAACAGATTCATAAGGTTGTCTCTGATGTTAATGAAACTACGAGCAAACTGCAGAATTTGAAACTAGGAGAAGCTAGCATGATGGAAACCTATAAGGAAGAGTTGATTAGGAAAGTCATCACGGAAATCACGGACAAGGATATTGAAGGATTGACTGGTGAAGAGGATAGAAATTACGTGAGAAGATGTAACCTCGCTACAGAAGAGAGAGATATTAGTCCTGAGGAACGCATATCCAGATTCAGGGAAGAAGAAGAGGATAGGAATATTGAACCTGAATGGAAGTATCGTGATAGTGGGAAACATTATATGGATTCATATCCGAGAAATGTGACAGTCATCCGGAATTTTGAAGACAAACCTCAAAAATTTAGCAACACTGATAGTCTCACACCGATCGAATATATCAGGAATCTTAAAGACTATTTCATAGAAGCCCACATTCCTAGAGAGAGAGAGATGAGAATCGTAGAAAGATTTCTAGCTGGAGGACCCCTCGAATGGTTTAGAGCATTTCGGTACACTTTCAGTAATTTTGACGAATTTGCAGAGGCACTGATAAAACGATTCTGGTCAATAGAAGCTCAGAATTCACTAAGAGCTGAGGTATACTCGAGGAAGTATTCTGGTACTCTTCCAACACGGTACGCTGATTTCTTCACGAGTCAGTTATCACGCTTGAGATTTTTGCAACCCCCATTGTCAACAGAGCAGTTGATAGATGCGATTTCACGTATGCTGCCTGTGGAAGTAAGAAGACTGATCATATCGTCAAATATCAGAGATTTGACCAGTATGGATGAATTATTGAGAAGGCTTGACTACACGAGTCCAATGCCAAATTTGGTACAAAAAGGTCAGAGGCACGAATTCAAAGACGTTAATACAGTCTACATGGATCAAGTGCAGCAAACTGATAAGCCTGATGAAAAAAAACTGAAAATGTAGGTCCTCACAGGAATAATTATTTCCGCAACAACAGATCCCAAGGTTACCGTCCATATCAGCAAAGACGAGGCTGGAATAATAATAGAGGGAATTACAACAACGGAAGAGGTAGATACTATAACAATGGTTATAATAGAAACTACAATAGAAATAACCAATACCAGAATCAGAATCAGAATTCTCAAGGTCAGGTTATGACACCCGACAAGTATCAAGAAAGAGAGAAAGAAAGTCAGCAGTATCTGCAGGAATTACGAGAGAAGGAAGCTGAAAACCAAAAGAAAAGACAGGATGTAGTGATCGATCCTGGTCCTTCTACAAGTCAGCAGGGGAATTTTGAGATTGGTAACACAAAAAAAAACGCCGATTTCTCAACGACAGTGAGAAACCATGAATACATTGCCACACCACACCTGGTTACCATTAATGAAATTTACGAAGTAACTGATGAGGATTTATTAGAAGAGAGGGGAATCGTCAAAGAAGAAAGACCATGTGCCTTACCTATTATTTCTATACTGATAGATGGCCAACAGTATAAAGCTCTTATGGATACTGGTGCAATTATTTCAATCATCTCTGATGAATGCTATCAAAGTCTATTAAAAGGAGAAAACATGACAGTTTTACCAGTTTCTACCGTCAAAGTGAGAGGAATTTTCCAAGACAAGGCAGTGAAATGCTGAAATCCAAGTGCTGTTGAACTTTGAAATTAATGGAAGGAATTATGAACAGATCTTTATTGTGGTTAACAAGATCCATTTCGATATTGTGCTAGGAATCGATTTTATATCGAAGGTTGGAGCCATTATTGATATGAAGAATAGGAGTATTAGCTTTAATGATGGGTACATGATCACAGAAGAGATTGAAGAACAGGACGTGAAAAACAGTCTGGAGATAGACCTTAGGGAAGAAATTTTAAATACCATTATTAATGAAGTGGAGAATATATCAGAAATACCCAGTAGAAAAACTGAAGGATTTGAAGAAATTCAGGGGGAATTTGAGGATTTGATAAAGGAATTCCAAGATATTTTTGATGAAAAGCCTGGATTGATTAAAGACTATAAGTATAAGATAAGGCTGACCGATGAAACCCCTTACCAAAAGAGAATATACCCCATACCTGAGAAATACTATCAAGAAGTACGAGGGTTGATCAGAAAAATGGAGGTAGACGGGATTATTAAAAAACAGGCGTCGTCTTACATAAACCCCATCACTGTAGTCAAGAAAAGTAATGGTCAGATACGTCTTTGTCTCGATGCTCGGACCATCAACTTGAAGATTCTTCCAGAAAATGACCGACCACCTAAGATCAGAGATCTGCTTAGAAAGTTCAAAGGGAGAGCATGTTTCAGTGTTCTTGACTTGACATCTTCGTTTTACCAAGTTCAACTGGAAGAAGAAAGTATGCAGTACACTGGATTCCTATTTGACCAGACGTCATGGGTCTTTGTGAGAATGCCTTTTGGAATGGTCAACAGTGGACCAGCACTTATTCGAGCACTTGATAGCAAGCTCACTGACGAGGTAAAGGAGAATGTAATCTGCTACATTGACGATTTAATTGTATCTTCACCCAACGCCGCAGAACATTTAGTGCATTTGAGAAAGTTGTTTGAAAATTTAAGGGAGGCCAATATCAAGGTCAATTTTGGAAAATGTCAATTCTTGAAGAAGGAGATCAATTACTTGGGGCACACTATTGATAAGGATGGATATCATCCAAACATGCAGAAAGTAGATGCGATCACAAGATTCCCAAAGCCAACTAAGGTGAAACAAGTCAGAGAATTTGTAGGCGCATGCCAATTCATTAGCAGCCACTGTCCGAGATACTCTGAAATTATGCCTCCTCTGTATGATTTACTCAAGAAGAATAATAGATGGAAATGGAGTACCGCAGCAGACGAGGCTTTTGAGAAAGCGAAGGAGATGCTCAGAAACAACGTCAAACTGGAGTACCCAGACTTTGAGAAGGTGTTCTATATAGAGTCTGATGCATCAAGAATAGGCATTAGTGCAGTCTTATATCAAAAAGACGAGGCAGGCAACAAGCACTACATTGCGTTCACTAGTCGAAAGTTAAAGAAACACGAGGAAAACTACTTTACGACAGAACTAGAAGCGTTAGCTTTTGTAACAGCTTTGCAAGCTTGGAAAAAAATGTTGCTGGGACATAAGGTTATCATTATTACAGATCACAAAGCACTTCAGTTTATGCTGCAAATTGACATGTCTAGTGATAGATTGACACGTTGGGCTTTGTTCACCCAACAGTTTAACGCCACTATCGTCCATCAGCCTGGGAAAGATAACTTACTGGCTGATGCTTTATCACGTAACCCTATCAAAAATGTGCAGATACACCATGTACAATTGGAGCAGCAAGATCAAGAGACCGTTAGGAGGTTAGCCCGAATCGGTGTGTCACAGAAGAGACACGCTCCAATCAGGAAAATGTACAGGTTCCTTAAGGGTTACATGGACAATACTGATGTTGACTATGCAGCTACACAGAGAGATTCACGACACTTTGTCTTGAGTGGAGACATCGTATGTAAGTATGCTGACTCTGCGCATACAAAGCTCCGAATAGTCGTGCCACCTAAACTTGTTGTCAATTTAGTGTGGGTAGCTCATCACGCAACTGGACATGCGGGTTTAGATAAAACTCTTGATACTCTTAAAGAGAGGTTTATTTGGACTAACATGCGTTCCAGCATTGCTAATGTCATTCGTTCATGTGATAAATGTCAAAGAGCAAAGTATGCTTCCGCTCTATTAAAAGGAAAACCTAAGGCGATGACTCCCTCTAAACCAAATGAACTCATGGCGACAGACATGTTTGGTCCGTGTCCGAAGGGATATCAGGGTAATCATTTCCTGTTGGTTACCGTGGATGTCTTCTCAAAATTTGTTACAATGAGTCCCATGCAAAAAGCTAACACGAGGAACGTTGTAAGCAGACTGGAACATGCTGTATTTCCAAAAGCTGGTAAACCAGAGTATCTTCTTTCGGATCATGGAGCTCAGTTTACATCCTTAGAATTTGCTGCAGATATGGAAAGGCTTGGTATTAAGCACATATTTTCAAGCGTGCGATATCCGGAATCGAATTCTTCAGAACGATATATGGCTGAATTTTCGAAATTCTGTCGAATTTTCTGTCCGAATGATCATTCTGGTTGGGTGAGATTTGTATCCCTTATTGAGGAATGTTTAAATTCTACAGTGCAGGAGAGCACAGGAGAGGTGCCAATGAGACTTCATCAAGGAAGAAACCCAGAAAGGCCGTGGGACAATCTTTTTAACCACGTTCCTAGAGATCCCGACCTAGGAAGGCAGCAGAGAATAGACAGAGCGAAAGAACAACTCCAGAAAGCAGCACAAAAACGACTGAAAAGAGTAGCTGGAAAACGTTTTGGTGCTCCCTTAGAAATTGGAAAACTGGTATTATTACGCAGACCTGTCAAGGCTGACGTGGGTAAGAAAATCTATCCCAAGTTTGGAATAGTGTTCATGGGTCCGTTCAGAATTACGAATGCTTATGGAAACAACTGTTATGAACTCTACGATGATGAGAATAATGTCGTTTATGGCAAGTTCAATGCTGGAAACTTGAAGAAATATTATCCAAGAGTAAGCCAATAATAATTCAATTTCGTGTTCAAATGAATTGAGATATTTATAACACAGAGTTTAAAAACAATTTGCAACTGTTTTTAAAAACGTGGTGAAGGGAGAATGCCCCCGTAAATTGAATTATATTGAGACCACGATGGCTGTATTGGCAAAAATGAATAAAGTTATGGCTGTCATAGTTGTGACGTGGATATTCATGACGTAGGCACGGATGACGCAGATTTCATGCAAGTAGGCTGGTTGAGCTGAGATTCTTGGTGACGTCATGATTTTGTTCGAGAAAGATCTGAGATTTACGACGCAGTCGCAGGAAACAAGGTATTGTGCTAAGGAAGAAGTTACGCTATTGGAGGAGAGACTCGAACCAATGAACGATAGTTTGGAAGGAAGACGGAGATTGCTGAAACTACGATATTTGATTGCTTTTGGCATGCAGATTTGTGGAAATCTATTTTCAGTTATGGCGTTGATTTGGAATTTTGAAGAAATTAATTTTGAGTTTTTGAAATTTGAAAATCCGTCAAGTATAGCCAAAGTTAAAACTTCTAGCAATGACGGAGCAACAGGCTATGGAAGGGATGGATACGCCCCTTAAGAAGTTGATAAAAGGTCGTGCACAGGATAGAGGAGCTCTCATATCTCTCATATCTCTCATACCGCTGATACCGCATATATATTTCAGATGTTATATAGTCTTTTTCGAGTGAATAAGTGAAGCAAGTCATCTTTAGCGTGTGGTTAAAGCCCGGCGCATCGAACGAACACGGAGCAGTTCCATTTTACGCTGTTCGAAATTAGGTGAAGTTGAAACGCTCACCTTAACGTTTCTACCAGATAAAATATATAGAGTTAACTTCTGCCTTTATTATAATTCAATTGGGCAGTACAACATTGAGGTGTGTAGAAGATTTGAACAATTTCACAGTTATACTTTGAAAGATATTGGCATTTTAAGGCTGCAGACAAAAGTGATTTTCTCGCCACCTGAGAGGCACTTTTAAAATTCCACAGTATACACTACGGCTGACACGTATATCGCAACCGTGATATTGGAGAATACGTTTGGTAATACAACGATACATTCTATTATGGAACATTATAATCTTGCAGTGCTTTCAATGATTATAACAGAAGTTGAGATGGAAGGCTAAGGCTTTAATGCAATTGGGACATATATCGATGGAGTGAAGTAACAGCATGGAACTTCGTTAATCGTCATTCTACAAAAGCGAGCATGTAGTGAACATCCAACTACACTCATGCATCGTGAATCCATCGCTGAATTATATCAGATGACAGTGGAAATATCATCATACTCCACGATTATGAATATTTCTGCGGAAATAACTGCAATAAACTTCATGGCGAATTACGACTGGAACTTCAGGGAACTTTCAAGAGAGGCCAGGGAGGACCCGGCTCACAAAGAAGAATTTTGCCAGAAGGATGTCTTTCGTATACATGGAGCAGTGCAATTTCCGGAGAAGGAAGCAGTTCGATTCTCCGAGGACGCTGATTCCAGGTTCGAGGTCGGAGCACATCTTTACGCTGGTGAATTGGAACCAACGGCAGTTTTCTTTGAAAACTTTCCTCTAGAACTTCAATCAACAGATAAGGTAGTCGTGAACGTTTCTTGTATTATTTGAGTCATGTAGCGATATCTGAGCAACCATTTTCCCATATTTTTTTTTGTCCTATCTTTTGCCCCATTTTCTTGATTGACATTTCTGTACTCAGTACACTTCGATGATTTATGCCTTTTTCTACGATTTGTTGAGACATTGTTATGTCATTGGCATAGTTAAATAATTTTGGATCAGTTGAGACTGATAATTTAGATTCTTTCAATAATTTGCATATTTTTGTAGTCACGATTTGACTGTAAAGTTAACGATTTGCTATGGCAGATTTGAATTCAGACAGCGTGTCATTTTATTAAAGTAATTCTATTCAGTAAATTACTTTGACCAATTTTCTGTCATCCTCAAGAAAGAAGAATAATTGAATGATTTTAGAGCGTTAAAATCTAATACGTTATCGACGATCTTTGAAATACTAGTCGTCTTATGAACATGATTGCAACACAGACATTTATCATTGCATTATAGACAATTTTATGAAATATGAACTTTGATTACGATTTATTGAATACACTATAGTAATGAACATTTGATAGGAGTTTTTCTCAATTATAGATTGGAACAATAATGTTTGCATTCCACAATCTAATTGTATTCTATTCGACTATTTATGCAGTTTAGATGAACTTTGATTGAAGATAGTATTTTTATACTGCGTTACTTTGAAGATATTAATCTCAATTTTGATAGACCAGGGAGGAGTGTCTAATCGTATTTGCTATTAAATTTATTTGTGATTGGCAAATTTTTACTTCATATCGATTCATGAATGAAACCCACGAAGGTTAAATAATAACAGACATTAATACAATTGATGAATATAAGAATTTTTGAAGAGGAACAATGGATGTATAATCGTTAGTTCAGTGGACCTGTAAAAGTCGCTGATGAGTAATGCCCTTGAATAATGAAGGAGGTTCCCACAGTAATAAATGAAGTTGTTGAATTTATAAGTGGAGGTTTTTGTATGTAGTTTGGAAGATTTTGATGCCATGTATATTAAGATATATGATGAATTCTGGGCCTATTGTTGAGCAATTTTGTGCGTTTTGAGCGAAGTATTTTTCCGCTGAATGTATTGTCCTGGTTCTTTGAAAGTTATTCATGTGAAAATACTGTTAAAGTTAACAAGAGTGTTAAATAATTTGAGATGAAGATTTTGAATGGAGGTTACCGTCACAAATATTAGTAATAATTATTAAACCTTATTAAACCTGAATTTGACAGTAAAATATAACTAACCGTCATTGGTCGATTATATCACCACGATTTGAGTAATTATCAACCGGATAAACGTGTGGTTTAATGTATTTCTTGTATAAATAATATAAACAATATAATATTGTAAATAATTTTGTAAATATCTTTGTTAAATAATATGAAATGAAAGGGATTAATAGAGGCGTGCATAAAATTTTTAATTGTCGTTGAACATTGTTATAAACAATTTATTATTGTTATAAATAATTAATGAACTTTTGTTATTAACATTTGGAGTTTTGTTATTATACTCTAAACAACGCTAATTAAACAAGTGGATTGAACAATTAAACATGATTTAGGATTATTGGAGTATTCCACTGGTGTTTGAATGGAGCATTTAAAGGATTTGCGAGATAATATTTCAGTTGAGATGTGGACATTTAACGTGTTTTGAAAGGAGAGCTAAGCTCTGATGTAACTCGCATATGCTAGGGTTGAACGGAGGTGTGAGTCCACTTTGACGATGCAGGTGCATTGCAGCTGGCCCGGACAACTGTATGATAGAGGCCAAGGACGTTTACATAATAGCCTTGTGGCTATAAATAAAATATGAAGTATATAAACACGCAAACGAATTGATATATGTGTCTCGTCCCAAATCCCGTTTCCATTCCAAGTGCATTATTATTTTTACGTTATTTTGAGCTTGAGAAAGCTGAAAAATTGTAATGTAGAGTATACCAGTCCTACAGGAGGACATGGTTATGTGGTCGATGGCTTCTGATTGCCACGTGGATTTTGTTGTTTTATTTTTGTTAAATTCATTCTTTATGTGAAATAAATTATTGTGCAGTTTAAAGTTTCTCGTCTTCGTTGTGGTTCATTTTAAATATCATGGTGGAGGTTATTGTGAGGGCATACTTTAAGTGATCCAGTTGATAACCCAGTCCCCGAGATAAATTTAAGAGGTAAGTAAAGGTAAGTATGAACCCCCGTATATTTTGGTGTGTTCCACAATAATTTCTTGTTAACTATTGTGCTCTAATCTCGATAGTATCTGTCAGTGCCATTTTCATTGATGTAGCTGTGCCGGTGCGATTGATTATTGGCAATCCGATTGAGGGGGCGGATATCTGACAGCCTACTATCCTGATAACGGGGACAGTAAATTAATTGTGAGGGACAGTTGATTGCGGTAAATGATGATAAGTCCTCCATATAGTGATGTAGATCACGAGGCGTTGTATAAGGGTGCGAATTATTGTATTGATGAGCGCAGGTTAGACCGAGGTCACCCTAAGCCGCTAATTTGTTGTAAAGTCCTCCAGTATGGGATTGGTTCCCGAGGCAGTTGAGAGAGTCGAACCCAGACTCGTATAGTTGTTGAAGCCCCTAAATATTGTTGTTGTATTGAATTATTCTTACCCATCAATGATGACACTTCATAATTAATAAATGCCAAGGCTACGAAAGTGGTCTATGAACCTAAATAATGTTGTTTAAATGTATGAGAGAAACGCCAGGTCTGTTCTGGGAACTGTGTTTGAGAAATAGCTGTTTTAAAGCATGAGTAGAGCGGTCCCGTGTGGGCGATACTGAGGGTCTCCTTCCCGGGCAATAAATCAAGTCGAATGTCACGGTCCAACCCCTCGCTATTGAAAGTATGGTAGGTCAGGGGAACCGTCTATTTGAAGTAATAATAAACCATGAATGTTTAGAGTTGTTAATGACCCGGGATTCGAACCGAGGTTCTTGTAGATGAAAGTTACCGCTTGCGAGTTCAGATCGTTTGCTTTCTTATGAGATGATGGTATTTTAAGACAAATAATAATAAATATAAATCCCTAATGTAATGAGATATTGATGTAGGATTTCACGAGTTTAATGAAGACAATTAGATTTCGGGAGTGATCATAATTTTTGACTTTGTTCAAGTAGTCTTCTATAACTCGGGAGTACACAAGTATTTTTCCCGATCACTGTAGTGAATTTGTTAACTTGAGAGAGGTGGTAACATGAGAACATTGTGAAATGCCCAAAAATTTATGTAAAGGAGTACAATTACTTTGAATAAGATTATATATTGTTTTGATAATAAGAAACTCATAAAATAGATATTGAGGTGTGTAAAAGAATAACACAGTTTATAGTGGACAGTATCGAGCCATTGGAGCTCGTGATTGTAGTGAATTTTAAAAGGGATACTTTATGGAAGTGAAAAGAATTATAAGTTTGTTGGTTTGAAGGAAACCATGTAATTTAATATAACATTTGTTTGATTTTATGTATTCCTTGTTCACTTTGAACGAGTTTGAAAGGATTGGTCAGTAGTTTATTTGTTTTATTTGTTTGTAGCGCCATATATTTGGTAAATTAAATGTTTTATAATAGGAGTTGATTTTGTTTTTATTTTTGGAAGTGTATCCTCTATTTAATCCAAAATGTGTAAGTCACAGAGTGGGAGAACATACCAAAACCCCGAAAATCCCGATTTGAGCATTGCTGGCATACTGTGATTTGCATATTTCTTACTAAAAGGGCACAATATATATATATATATATATATATATATATATATATGTATATCAGTTTCTTGTGGACACGATAACTGCCGTAATTTTGCACCAATCACTTAGAATTTTTTTCCGAATATGTATACCTATAAAATCCCAATCGAGTTCGTTACTGGGCTAAATCGGTCCAAGGGGGTAAAAATGGGGAGCTTTTTTTCGAAAAAGTGAAATATTGCTATAACTCTCTTAATATGTAAAATATCGAATCCGTTCAACGTTCACACTATGTGTCGGATAAAGCCCAAAAATTTATGTTTGAAGAGTTTTTTTATAGCACCAACCATTGACCAAAGGGTGGGAAAAAGTGGGTTTTTCGGGAAACATTAATCATATCTCTCTTAATAGGCACAATATCAAAACCGTAAAAAATGGACAATATTCCCCTAATAATTACCTACAACTTTTGTCTGAAAGAATTTTTTATATGACCCACCATTACGCCAAGGGATGAGAAAAATGATTTCGGAATTATAAGAAAATGGCAAGAGCTATCAGAGGTTGCCATGGCAACACTACTAAATTGATGAGGGATGAGCCATCAGACGTTGCCATGACAACGCACTTGCACGAGATCAGATTCAGTATTTCCATCTGACTAAGTGTGAAGCGGCTTCGGTGACGTAACTGGTAGCATGCTGAACTTCTATGCCCAAGGTCGCGGGTTCAAAGCCGGCTGAAGTCGTCGGATTTTCTAAGAGCGCTAAAATCCCTCAGTATGCTTTCCTTTGGAGGGGAAGTTACAACGTTCGTTGCGAGTTGCTGGTTGGGGTGGCATCTAGTAGCCAAGTTCACAGCTAGGTGTCGTTGACGGTAGTACCTGGTAGCAACATTAGGAACTACTGCTTGAAATTGACCGTCTGAAGTCCTTACCTGAATTGCAGACTAATACATCCATCCCAAAGTACATGGGGTTACATGACCGCGTTGTCGCAGCCCCTAAACTGAGGAACCAACAAAAATCTCTGCGGGAGATATAATTTTGCGTGAAGAAGTAACAGACCGTTACATAGTTACACATCAGTGTCGAAACCTTGCATAAGGACAGTGTGATCACAAGTATGAAAATGGACCCCAAATGACAAGAAGGGTACCGTTCCCATAAGACAATAAAATGTTTAAAATAAGCATAAAATGACGAAAAACAAAGTTAATTAAGCTCCAATTATAAAATACCTTCTCGCAATAAATGAGGTCTGATCCTTCTACGAAAACCTGCATATTCTGCCTATTTTCGCCTATCCCCAAGTTTGTCCGGTGAAATCTACCTCCGCCTTCCGGCGTGCCGAGAGGACTTTTTTTATTTCTTTAGTGCACATCATTTCTTGTGTAACCCAATGGTTATCAGACAAGTTCAACACACACCCGACTTGCACGGCGCTGATGACCAAGATGTCCCAAGCCCCTAAATTAATTAACAATAAGTGTTTATGGATGGTAAACTCTTTCTAAATGAAACTCTTCAGCTGGCCCCGGACAGAGACAGAAGAATAAAATGAAACACACTGTATACCTCGCCTATCAGAGGTCCAACTTATACCTTTGTGAGGGTTTTACAATCTGAACGTTCTCTACATTTCTTATAATATTTTATTAAAATAGCAATAAGTTCCATCTTTTAAAAGCTGCAGGAGTTTGCTAACTAGCCTCAAGTGAAGATGTCGGGAAGATTTGATCCCTGTGAGCGCCTGGCAGATAGACCATCAATCTTACCTATCGTAGTGAGGAAGATGGCATCTAGTCTAGCGGCTAATGCTGGCAGCACACCGCAGCGTGTGATGGATGTATTACCTGTGGCCTACCTTCCAGGCTTGTAGGTCACATCTCATACTAGTTCACGATAAAGCTTTGCCCTTCTCCTCTCGTATCTGAGAAAAGACTAGACCATTCCAGATGATTTATTAGAAGTTAGTCTCAAAACACATTTCCAACCCAGGTCACTGCTCATAATGGAATTCAGTTTGCCTCTTTATTAACCTGTTTCCTTCAGTATGCTTTCCATCGGAGGGGAAGTAAAGCCGACTGTTCCATGTCATAGATTTATGGAATGTGAAAGATCCTTCCACAGTCAAAACTTGTGCGAAGCTAAATTTCTAGGTTAGATTTAGTTGGAACGCTCTATAAAAGTTCCAACGTTCACCACTAGGTATCATTAACATCTGGTGGCGAAAGTTAGAACTAATTGAAATTCAACGTAACTTTTAGCTCACCCTCTGGGTGTCAACTTGAAATAGCTACAGCCTCTGGCGAGCTGAACATGTCCTCGGACACTCCCGGAACTAAAAGTCATACGATAAATAAAGAAAGATACGAGCCTTACAGTAGTCGCATATAATGTGTAACATCTGACATGTTATCCTACTCGTATACTACACAGCTTGGACATTCTTAAGATGTTAATTTACACTCCATTTTCATACTGGTACTATGATGAATGTATGAATGTATAGATTGAATTGGAGATATGCTACTGTCACATTTGTGGCACAGCGGTCAAGCTGTTAGTCTCTCACCAAGGTAGACCGGGTTTTATTCCCGGTCAATACATGTGAGATTTTCGAATTGAAATGCCATGTCCTGTGGTTCGCATCCCACGTAAAAGGGGGGTACCGTGGATCAAGATCGTGAGATTAACGGACACGCAAAACTACAAGCTTCCTTCCTTCCTTTTACATTAATAATTCATAATAACAAAGTGACACACAACGTCGACAGTACTCTCAAATACTGTGAGCACATTCCTCAGTAACTATAACATTCATTATTCTCAAGGCTCTCATACAGTTCGTCGTACACAATCAAAACATGGCTTCCTACAATCATGAAATGACCTAGTCTAACATATGATGAAAATACAGCTTTTATGCCACTCATATAACAACATTCTGTTATGCATTTAATATTTGACTAGTCACCCACAGCTTGACAATAATGCCGCTTACTTAAATGCCATTTGTCGTCTTTGTCCTACCCCATGTGATATTCAACCTTGAACGTGAAGCTTCATAAACTGCTCAATGACAAACGAAAGTCGGTGAAACATTTGCCACTGTGCTCGTCAAACCAGTGCCTGCTAAAAGCACTGCCTACTGTATTGCCATAACATTCTCGCGCTACAGAGCACACACTGCCTTGTTTCCAATACACACATTTTCAATTGTACTCCAGTTGGCAGTGCGTCTTCATTTCCGTCCGACCCACTTCCGTTCGATCCACTTCCGCCTTATTCACTTCCGTCCCATTTTTCAGGCAGTGCGTCTTCACTTCCGCCCGATCCACTTCCGTTCGATACACTTCCGCCCGATTCACTTCCATCCCCAATTTTCAAAATCACTCCCACAAAACTATCCAGCAACCGAGCGGAAAGATGTTACACATAAATAATATGAAATATAGGCTTCCATACTTCCTTGCCAACGATAGAGAAGGTTCTGAATACAAAGGATGTGCGTGATTAGTACATGTGTACCAACACTGTTGAAACGCTATTACGATGATCTCTTTGTTTCCAAACTACTTCTCCCAAATTTCACTTGCGGAACGAGATCAGGCGAGTACGGTGGTTATGCCAATATCTCCCATCCACCTCCACTAACAGGAACTACAGTGTGAGCTGTTATGGGAGCTCTTGATTCCAGCAGCAAAGTAGCACAGTAATGTGCTATAAGTATGGGACGTCATGCAAGATGCGCTACCCTTGACTTCGTGCACCTAGGTAAACTTCCGCTACAGACAAGTTTTTTTGGAGTATAATATTAATGACCGTGAAACCAAACATGTCATCATTTGTCATGACTTACTAACACAGGCTGTGCTGATTTTGACTTGAATAATAACAATACTTCTTGAATGTTACAGTACGATTTTAGCATCCTGCTCTATGGAATTGAATCATGGACACTTGCCGAGTTATTATGAAAGAAACTGATGGCGTTTAAAATGTGAATATGTCATAGAATATTAAGGGTACCATGGGCAGCTACAGTAACAAACGAGGAAGTACTGCGGCATATGAACAAGAATCCAGATATTCTCGATGTCATTAAGGGAATCCGCAATGGCGGGAACCTTTAATGTATTCTAAAGTTTGCTCTTGCGCCATATTAATCTACGGACCTCCAGCATTCTTACTTACATACCTACTCTTACTCTCCTGGCTCCACAACCCGCAGTCGGTTCTTGACCTCGTCAAGTTGCCTCCTACATCTCATTCTGCCCTTGGCTCCTTCCTCTCGCTCATCTAGTTGCTGGATGACCCTGGCTACCTGGTCTATCCATCTCATCTTTGGTCTGCCTATAGGTCTTCATGCGTCTGATGCTCTGAATGCAGCTTTAATCCTCGCTTCTATGAGGGGTGTGCAAATCAAAAGGTACGAAACGATACTATGGGTACAATTTATTCGTTATTCAAAAGTAATCACCACAGGCCTGTGCACAGGTGTCCCATTACTTCACTAGCCACAGGATTCCCTGTTCCCAGAAGTCTTGTGGTTGTGCCAGAAGCCAATCCTGTACGGTGTCCTTTAGTTCGTCGTCCAATTGGAAACGTGTTCCCTTGAGATATTTTTTAACGGACCAAACAGATGGAAGTCGCAGGATGACAAGTCCGGGGTATAGGGTGGATGCTCAAGTTGCTCCTACTTGAACGTGGCCAATACACCTTGTGTGACGTTAGAGACGTGTGGTCGAGCGTTATCATGGAGCAGAATCGCTCCCTTCGTGAGCAGTGCAGACCGTTTGTTCTTGACGGACTTGCGTAGGCTACGAAGTGTCGCACAATACACGTCACCGTTAATGGTTCATCTCAAGGGAAAACGTTTCCAATCGGGCGACGATCCAAAGGACACCGCACACGATTGGCTTCTGTCACAACCACAAGACTTCTGGGAACAGGGATTTCTGCGGCTAGTGAAGCAATGGGACACCTTTGCACAGGCCTGTGGTGGTTACTTTTGAATATCGTATAAATTGTACCCACAGTATCGTTTCGTAACTCTTCATTTTAACACTCCTTATATCTCCTGTACTTCTTCGTTTGTATGTTTATTCTAACTGTACATTTATTTATTATTATAGCTCATACCTTATAATTACCCTAAATCGTGCGTCCGATTAGTAAACCCACCACCATTGTTTCTATTAGACAATACAGATTATAAAAAAACAGCTTTTAAGAAAGGGGCTGTGTTAGAAGCAATCACAAAGTGGTATGGAAAATCAGCACAAATGAATGCCACAGCGTCAAATGAAAGAAAATGAATCCTAAATGGTAGTGGAATGTTCTAAAAACCGGAAAAAGTTTTGATTTTAATTTCTCGCTAAAATGTATTTCATAACACAACAAGTAGTTCCGTGAAGAACTATACAGCCTATTTTCATATATCCTGCTCATGTTAATTGCCTCTATCAACATACAAAATTTCAGTTAAATTGCTGTAAAAGATTCGTAGATATTGAGAACCGTCTAAATATTTAAGATGGTCGCCAGGTTGGATTTTTATTTTTGTACTATTACATTAAGATTATTGTGTACGTGTGGTATTCAAACTTCAATCGCATGATTAGAACACAAGAAATAAAAACGAGATTTTAAAAGTACGCACACCAGCCATCTTGTGATTATGCAAACAATTGAAATAAATTAGATGCCAGTGGATCAATATTTGTATAAGCATTTAACGTGCAACGTTTCACGGCACTCGGATAGTTAATTCGCGAGAAACGTCCATTTAAATATTTATACTTCTCGTCGCCGCCATGTTGGATTTGTGCTCACCAGGTTACTGAAAGTGCTATAGGTGAACATATGTTCATAGTCTCTATGAACTTAAAAAATTTCAGTTTGGTTGCTGTAAAAGATTCATAGATATTGAGAACCGTCTAAAGCTCGGAAGCTCGCCATTTAGGATTGCTATATGTATAGGCCATAGAGTTATATACCATTCAAGGACAATTATTGCCTAGCTTCATTATTCAAACTTTCACTTCGATCGCATGATTACGACACAAGAAATAAAACCTTAATTTTAAAATTTCGCACATCCGCCATCTTGAGGTTATGTAAACAATTGAATTAAATTAGATGGCAGTGCATTACAATCTGCAAAATCATTTACTGTACCACATTTCACTGCGCTCAGAGAGTTAAATCACGAAAAAAGTCTATTAAAATATTTCAAATTCGCTTGGTCGCCATGTTCGTTTTGTACTTTACAGGTTTATGAAATATACATAGGTAAACTTGTATCAGTACCCTTTATCACCGTACAAAATTGCAGGGTGATATCTGTAATCGTTTCGGAGATATAGAATGTCAGTGAAATATTTCGCACAGCCGCCATTTTGAGGTTATGTAAACAATTGAACTAAATTAGACTCCAGTGCATTACAATGTGTATAAACAATTGCTGTACCAAATTTCATTACGTTTGGATAGTTAAATCGTGAGAAAAGTCTATTTAAAATTCTCAATTTCTCTTGGCCGCCATGTTGGTTTTGTAGTCACCAGGTTTTTGAAAGTCTCATAGGTGAACTTCTAGTAGTGCCCTTTATCACCGTGCACAACTTCAGGGCGATATCGGTAATAGTTTCGGAGATATTGAATGCTAGTGAAATATTTCGCACAGCCGCCATGTTGGATTGGTGAGACGTAACGAAATTTGAAGGGCACGGTCGAGGTCGCCGGGAATAGCGCTATGAACTCACTGAGTTTCATTGAAATCGCTCCAGCCGTTTAGAGTTTATTAGGGGGGACACACACACACCTCACACACACACACACACACACACACACGCACTCACACACGGACAAAAGGTGATCTCATAAGCCTATTTTTTCAAAATTGAAAATAGGCTAAAAATGCCCTATTTTTACGGAACCGTTCAACTTACAAAGCTGAAATTTTATGTGTTATATTTTAACACATGCGTTTTTCAAAATGTACTTTACTGTAATTTTACCACATGGAAATATTCATGACAGTGCTGTCAAAATTATGCCAACTGTCAACAACTGTGCACTAAGTTTGAATTCACACATCACAACGTGCACCAGCAGCCACAAAAGCTATATATGACATAAAGTCAATAACTAGACTCTCCTCAAAAGCTGCCATGATCCTCTTTGAGGCGAAGATTGTCCCTATTCTCATTAATGGAATAGAGATAACATGGGAAAAGCTGTGATATAGAGACCTCCGCTCTATACAAAATGTCAAAGCTCGCTTCTTCGGAATCTCAAAGTTCACAAGGTCGAGATTAGCCTATGAACTCGCAAGAGAATCCTTACTAACACAGGATCTAAGATTGAATTATAACTTGCCCTCTACAAACAGCTGGGAAAAATTGCTGGATGACCGGGAACAGAAAAGGAAGGATATCTGGCCTGAATTGTACGTATCAGAAGCTATACTCGACAGATCGTGGACTGGTACAAACCAGGAACTTCGCCATTTTGTAAATTCGATGGCAGTGCGCGGTTATCACCACAAAGTGTGCACCACGACCCAGGACACAATTTTCCTGTGTAAACTCTGTGATCAGCACTGGGCCCGTTATCATGTTGTGACATGCTATAAACGCGTGGAGTCAATAGTAGTATATTGCCAGAACTGACATTTATTCTGTCTAGTTATGCATTCTTATTTTTGCACAGTTTGTGCGCGTTCCTTTCAATGAAATTATGCAATTTAAGAATTATTCATGAAAAAGAAACTAAAATTATTTTCAAAAAAACTCGGTTAAAATAAGAAGCGAGTCTTGAAGAACATCCATGATAAAACAAGTAGTTCCGTGATGAACTATACAGCCTATTTTAATATATCCAACTCATGTTAATTGCCTCTATCAACATACAAAATTTCAATGTGATTGTTGTGATAGATTCGTAGATATTGAGAACCGTCTAAATATTTCAGATGGTCGCCAGGTTGGATTGTTATGTATGTACTATTACATCAAGATTATTGTGTACGTGTGGTATTCAAACTTCAATCGCATGATTAGGGCACAAGAAGTAAAAACGAGATTTTAAAATTTCGCATAGCTGCCATCTTGTGGTTATGAAAATAATTGAAATAAATTAGATGCCAGTGGATTAACATTTGTATAAGCATTTAACGTGCAAAATTTCACTGCACTCGGATGGTTAAATCGCGAGAAACGTCCATTTAAATATGTATACTTCGCGCTGCCGCCATGTTGGATTTGTGCTCACCAGGTTACTGAACGTCCTATAGGTGAACTTATGTTCATAGCTCCTATGAACATAAAAAATATCAGTTTGATTGCTGTAAAAGATTCGTAGATATTGAGAACCGTCAAAATATTTCGGAAGCTCGCTATTTTGGATTGTTATATGTATAGGCCATAGAGTTATGTACCATTAAAGGAAAATTATTCCTTATGCCACGTTTCATTGCGTTTGGGTGGTTAAATCGCTAGAAAAGTCTATTTAAAAGTCTCAACTTCCCTTGGCAGTCATGTTTGTTTTGTAGTTACCAGGTATTTGAAAGTCTCATAGGTGAACTTCTAGTAGAGCCCTTTATTACCGTACAAAATTTCAGGGTGATATCTGTAATAGTTTTGGAGATACTGAATGCTGATGTAATATTTCGCACAGCCGCCATATTGGATTGGTGAGAATCAATAAAATTTGGAGGACACGGTCGGGGTCGGCCACAATGGTTCTATGATCTTACCGAGTTTCATTGAAATCGCTCCAGCCGTTTAGAAGTTATTAGGGGGAATACACACGAATCACACACACGCACACACAGACACACGGACAAAAGGTGATCTCATAAGCCTATTTTTTTTTTCATAAAATGAAAATAGGCTAAAAATCGATTAGTTCCTGGTAATTGTTATTGAGAAGAAGGTAATTAAAACGTTGATAATTAGCATGGGCAACATACAGTAGGAATTTCCAGAGTTCCATAAAAGGAGAATACTTGAATATTTTGGTAATTTCATTTGCAGCAACAAATAAAACCTTCTGCAATTAATTATTCATGGGAATATTGATGGCATTACAAGTCTAGGACTTAAGCCAGTGGTTCGGACTGAATACAGTGAAGCTGTTCGGAAATGATATGGACAAGCAGTACATCATGCTACTGATCGCCAATGTTCATAGAGGACCAGGCCCTTGAATAAGTAGAAGAAGAAGGAGATAACTACACGAACGTTACACTTACAAGTGCACGAGGCTGATGATCTTCACGTCTGTTTACCCTAACTTTTAACAAGAACACCAGTAGCGCCAGGGAGGTAGCGCGCAGTTCGTTACTCCTGTGGGGGTCCGGGCGGGGACGCCAAGAGCCCGCTGATGAGCCAGCTTGGTGTCCTAAGCGAAACCCCACACAAGACACGGCTCAAACCTAGAAGAATTGCTGAGTTTTAATTCACTGGCCGTGAAAGCCAATATACCATCTTTTTAAGAACACCAGTGTTTGCTTGGGATCACTACAAGTGAAGTTGATCAGCTGAACTTCAGAAACTTTCAGGTGTCAGGTAACGTAAGTTAATGAAATCCCTCTCCATCATTGCCTTGATCCGCTCAGACGAACTTCCAGATTAAAGAGACGCGAGCAAGCAGAAGGAGGGATTAGAGAAGCAGGCTACCTGTTGCCTGGAGCGTCCTCATATGCCACGCCGTACGTGCTGTAGGTTCGAAATGTTGACTCAAGATTTCAGGAGCAGCTTTAGAACGTAGCATACAGCAAATCGCTTCCAGGCTGACAGTCAGGTGAGCTTCACTCACAGGTCTCCTATCTCGACGTCAATGCAGCAGTTTATTTACTCTGCTGCACGATAAAGAACGAATCGGTGTTGTTTCTTCTGGTCCTTGAGTGAGAAATAGAATATAAGGACGTAACTTGATATTTTACAGAGAATTATGAAGTATCTACTTACAGAATATGATGATGCTGACGATTATTATTATTATTATTATTAGTATTGTTCCATTTCAGCCAACTAAGTTGATGATGATGATGATTAATATTATTATTATTATTGTTGTTTTAAGGGGCCTAACATCTGGGTCATCGACTTCCTGACAATATGGCAGGTGTTTAACAGAACTGCCTTCTGTAGTTCAATATATATCAATATATCAATATATATATATATATATATATATATTGATAGACTACTGTAGAGAGTTTTGGGTATAACACCAGTACACGATACAATTATTGGGATGGTAGTCACCGACTCAAGTTTCCACATCTGCTTTATCACAATTGCCAGCTCTGTGCACTTAGATATTTAAGTAGCAGCTATCGTTTGGATGTTTTGAGTGTTGGGACATGCGATATCTATCAGTAATGCCTCTTGGTGTTCTTTATTGACGACAATGATATCTGGTCGGTTGTTACTGACTGCCACATCTGTTACATCTACTCTATCCCAATAGAGCTAGTACCGATAGTAGTGGCTACGCTGGCTAAAGCGCGGCGTTAGGTCATGGGGCCAAGCTCTCTGCTGACTCGGTAGACGCGTGGGTTCCAGCCCCACCGTCGGCTGTCCTTGAAATGGTTTTCCGTGGTTTCCTATTTTCAACACCAGGCAAATGCTGGGACAGTACCTTCTGACAGGCCACGGCCGCTTCCTTCCACATCCTTGCCCACTTTCATCCATTCATCTCATCTCTCATCCCGACACGCAGGTCGCCCACGGCCGTCGACTTGAAAGACCTGCACTCGGCCTCTCAGGAGGCTACACGAAAAAATGTAGAGCTAATGTGGGGCATTTTCAAGTACTGCGAATGGTGTGTATTTCCAATAGGAGACGGAGCTTTGAAGAAGTTTGTACTTCAAGGCCAGCTTCTGGTGGATAATGTTGGCAACTTGATCGTGTCGATGTTTGTAGTCAGTTTATTATTATTATTATTATTATTATTATTATTATTATTATTATTATTATTATTATTATTATTATTATTATTATTGTTTATTTTGTGCATGCGCTTACAGATTCTCAGCATATTTGCTGGAAAGAAAACATTTACAATCCCAGATATACTGTTCTTCATCAAGAGCAAATGGTCGGTGACTGCATTCCATAGTAGCTTTACACTTTTCCCTCTCTCCTTCAAGCTTGATTACCCAAGAATCGTCTCACTATGCGACACGTCGAAAGTATAAGGTGGCAACAATCAAAAGAACCTGCGCAAAGCCCACTTCCCCGCGCATTCACTCTGAGTTGATGTGCGACGTCACAGAGGAGCGGTAGAGGAGGTCACATGCTGTCTGGCTGCCTTACCGAACACACTGCGGCGATACGCTGACAAGAGCTTCGAGGCCAATCCATTTTCGCGCTGTTATTATTTTCTCAGTTTTATATACGTATTCTTTATTGTAGTCCTATAATCCCTTGTCGTATAGCGTGTACTTTATTTGTAAATGTGTTTATGTATATAGTGTTGTGTACGATGCTATTCTAGTAATAGTATCATTTGAGTTTCGTTATGGCTTCTACTTCGAAGTATGGTAGCAAATCTGGACGACCATTAAGGGGACAATGTAGAGAAATAGTCTATAACGTAACTGCTCACCTACGAGAACAGAAAACCGTTCATAAACTCAATTATAATGTTGTGGCTTCAACAAGTAAAGCAACGGGTGTTTCAAAGTCATTCGTGAAGCGTATAATAGCGGAAGGGAAAACGTCTATGGCCAAGGGTCGTCTGCAGTTTTCTACACCTGATGCATTATTTCATGTTGTTAATATTATAGCCTCTGTGTGTATACGCTTATTGGAACAGTATATTTCTACAGTTTACAACTAGGAAATCATAAATACTGTATTTTCATTTAACTCCGCGCTTAATACTTTCGCTCACTTTACATTTACTCTCGTTCTTTTAATTGCATTGCGTGTGCAGCATTAATGAAGGAATAACCTCAATCGAACAGCTGGCTGCAGGTACTTACGATGTGGTATGTGATTGCCAGCCGCGCCCGGGAACAGTTACGAATGCTTTACGTGATAAGCGCTTTTTTTTTTCGATGTCAATGAACTACGACCTACTGTATATCCGTTTTACGTATCGGCATGATGGGCGAAAATCACTGACTGGGCTATTAATTATACTAGCAATAGTACCCGGCTTCGCCCGGTGGAATGATGATAATGTTTTAAGGTCTCCTTAGAAATATAATGGACTTAAAATCTAAGTCATTTGCCCCCAAAGACAATGAGGGAGTAATATCTAGGTCATTTGCCCTTTTGATAAGGATGATAATAAAAACTACTGTTGAATTGACACGTCAAACTTACAAACTACCGTAATAGAAATACATATTTCAAAATTCACAGGCGAGGAAGACTTATTGTGTGTGGTGATTAATGGTGTAATGGGCGTAACATCTACTGTAGGTCATTTGCTCTTATGATCAGGATGATAAGGGAAACTGCTACCGGTATTGAATTGACACTTCAACGTATAATGTAAACAATGTACTGTAATAAAAATAACTATATGGTGTCTTCGGTGGCGTATTTGGTAGCATGCTGAGCTTCTATGCCCAAGATAGCGGGTTCAAACCCAGCCGAAGCCGTCGGATATTTTAAGAGCGTTAAAAATCCGTCAGTATGCCTTTCTTCGGAGGGGAAGTAAAGCCTGCGGTCCCATGTCAGATTTATGGCATGTTAAAGAACCTTCCACTAATTACACCTGTGTGAAGCTAAATTGGATAGGTAAACAACGCTCATAGATGTCTACGTCCGTTGCCAAGAGCCGACTGCAGTGGCGTCTAGTAGCTAAGTTCCGAACTTGGCCTAGTAGTCGTTGACGGTGGCGCTTGGCGGTAAAAGTACGAACTATTTGAAGAATTCTAAGTTGCAGTTTGTACTTAAATTAAAAAACAGATAACACACACTAATACAGTCATCACATTTAACACCGGTTATCAGACAGATTCTACACACACCCAAAGTACACGGGGCTACATGACCGCGTTGTCACAGCCCCTAAACTTAAGAACCAACCAACCAAAAATAAATATTTTAAAAATCACAGTCGAGAAAGACTTTATGCGGCGGTGATTATTGGTATGATGCGTGTAACATCTAGGTCATTTGCACTTATGATGATAATAATAAGGTAATGAAAAAATGACTACTAAACGAACATGGTGTTATTTTAAAACTGATATAGGTAATTCAGGTGTCTAGCTTCGATGTCTTCCAAAGTCTCAACCTTATTTTCTGGCTTAGGCCTGTACTGGATGCGTTTAGGGAAAGAGCGTACTGCTCGGCAAAGACAAAGAATATAGGTCCAAGCTGCACGAACCTGAGATGATCGCAGATGATGACGAAATATGATGACACACGTTCGGGGTTCCCCGTCCTATACAGATTGACCGGGAATCACTCACTGTTTCGCAACGGCCCTGTGCTGGCATCAGCATAGACAGCAGGAGATAACACGGCGGGCTCTGGAAAGTACTCTCAAGTCACCTCGCGATGAATCAGCAAGCTATTCTCACAACTGCCCCCCCCCTGGGTCTCACAACTTGTGGGACGTGGGTTGGCGACCACGGAACCCCAGGTGAGTCTGGCATCGCTTCTACTTCCTGGTGCCGGGCTTATTTCAGTTCTCTTTCCTGTCGGCCTCCCTTGGTCAACTCTTGTTCACTTCCGACCCAGACTGTATTAGGGTATCCGAGGGCTAGGGAGTCTTTCAATTTCCCGCCTTAATTGGCTTTGTCTCATCTTTCCTGATACCCTCATTCTTCGAGGGGTCTGCCTTCTTTTCCTTTTCATAATATCTCCTGTCTTCTGCTCAAGGCCCTCAAAGAGGCAGGGTGTGTGTAGACCCACCACTTCTGGTACACCCTCAAGGGCTCATGACTGGTGAGTTAGGAAGCTGGCAACCCCGAGGAATTCCTGAGCTACTTGCAGGGAATGGAGTGGTATGTCAGAAATTTCAAGTGGACAGTGTTACGCATCGGGTTCCAAAGGGTAAGTATACACTTTTTGTTTTCGATCGGTGAACGATGTAGATTTGTACCAAAGGGCCTTAATGCGGGAAATGGAGTGGTCTGTCCGAAATTTCGAGTGGACAGTGTTACTCGTCGAGTTCCGGGAATGGAGTGGCCTGTCCAAATTTTAAAGTGGACAGTGTTACTCATCGGGTTCCAAAGGGTAAGTAAACACATTTTGTTTTCGGTCTGTGAACGCTGTAGATTTGTGCCAAAGGGCCTAAATGCGTGGAATGGAGTGGTCTGTCCGAAATTTCGAGTGGACAGTGTTACTCGTCGAGTTCCAAAGGGTAATTATGTAAAATCTGGTTGAGATCGGTGAAACGGTGTAGTTTTCTGCCAAAGGGCCAAAAAGCAGGGAATAGTGTGGTCTGTCCGAAATTTAAAGTGAACAGTGTTACTTGTCGGGTTCTACGGGTAAGTATATAAAATTGGGGTCAGATCGGTGAAACGGTGTAGATTTGTGCCAAACAGCCTAAATGCAAGGGATGGAGTGGCCTCGCCGCAATTTCAAGCAGACAGTGTTAGTCGCAGTGTTCCAAAGGGTAAATATACAAATTTTGGTTGAGATCGGTGAAACGGTGTAGATTTGGGACAAAGGGCCTAAATGCAGGGAATGGAGTGGTCTGTCCGCAATTTCAAGCAGACAGTGTTACTCGCTGGGTACCAAAGGATAAGTTCCCGAATATTGGTTCTGATCGGTGAAACGGTGTAGATTTGTGCCAAAGTGCCTAAAAGCAGGGAATGGGGTGGTCTGTCCGAAATTTTAAGTGGACAGTGTTACTCGCAGGGTTCCAAAGGGTAAGTATACAAAGTTTGGTTCAGATCGGTGAAACGGTGTAGATTTGTGCCAAAGGGCCTAAATGCAGGGGATGGAGCAGCCTCTCCGCAATTTCAAGCAGACAGTGTTAGTCGCAGTATTCCAAAGGGTAAATATACAAATTTTGGTTGAGATCGGTGGAACGGTGTAGTTTTGGGCCAAAGGGCCTAAATGCAGGGAATGGAGTGGTCTGTCCGCAATTTCAAGCAGACAGTGTTACTCGCAGGGTTCCAAAGGGTAAGTATACACATTTTGGTTCAGATCGGTGAAACGGTGTAGATTTGTGCAAAAAGGGCCTAAATGCAGGGAATGGCGTGGTCTGTCCGAAATTTCAAGCAGACAGTGTTAGTCGCAGTGTTCCATAGGGTAAATATACAAACTTTGGTTGAGATCGGTGAAACGGTGTAGATTTGGGCCAAAGGGCCTAAATGCGGGGAATGGAGTGGTCTGTCCGCAATTTCAAGCAGACAGTGTTACTCGCAGGGCACCAAAGGGTAAGAATACGAATGTTGGTTCTGATCGGTGAAACGGTGTAGATTTGGACCAAAGGGCCTAAATGCAGGAAATGGGGTGGTCTGTCCGAAATTTTAAGTGGTCAGTGTTACTCGCAGGGTTCCAAAGGGTAAATATACAAATTTTGGTTGAGATCGGTGAAACGATGTGGATTTGGACCAAAGGGCCTAAATGCAGGGAATGGGGTGGTCTGTCCGAAATTTCAAGTGGACAGTGCTACTCGCAGGGTTCCAAAGGTTAAATATACAACTTTTGGTTCAGATCGGTGAAACGGTGTAGATTTGTGCAAAAGGGCCTAAATGCAGGGCATGGGGTGGTCTGTCCGAAATTTAATGTTGACAGGGTTACCCGCAGGGTTCCAAAGGGTAAGTATACAAATTTTGGTTCAGATCGGTGAAACGGTGTAGATTTGTATACATAACAGACAGACAGACAGACAGACAGACAGACAAACTTTGTGCTTTATATACAGTGTGGTCCACCCGCCCCTTATTATTTAGTTTTATGAAACCCAACTAACATAGCATTTCTCCCGATGGTCGATATTGCTCTGCGCTCTGACTGTGAGACACCAATGTAATTGGGTCATGGGCCTAGCAAAGAAAAACCGACCTTAAACTTTTCCCCGCCAAATACTACGGCCCATTCTACTAACATATGACTTTCTGCTCCTTGAAATAACACACATACACGTAATACGATCGAATTAATAGCTTACGCCACGTGATCTGTAATAGTAGAAAGTTAAATCAACACCACAAACCGTGATTGAAGTCTTTGAGATGGACTTCAACGTTTGAGGTGGGACGGCTACAGTAACTAAAGCACGTTTAGCGTGCGGTATTTACCATGTCTTGGTGGCTGCGAGGTTTAATGCCTGACCGTACGTGGTGGGCGCGAGCGGGTAGAATGCTGCTTCGAATCCAGCAGTAGGCATACTTCTTTTTTTGAACGAAAGCCCACATTCCATTTCAGCCGGGATGCACATTGCCACATTTATTGCCTTACGACGAATTTTTGTGAAGAGTTCGTTGAATTTTGATGATTTATAAAGAGAACACGATCGAATTGGTACGTTATGCCACGTGACCTGTTATGGCAGAAAATTTAAAAACTGGCATGAATATTAACATAACATCTCGAAGTGTTGCTCCGGAAGTCCGGGTTCGATTCCCAGCTCTGCCAAGAAATGTAATACTTGTCTGAGGGCTGAAATTGGGTACACGTAGCCTCGTGGAGCAAATATGAGAAGAAGTGGGTTCGATTCCCACCTCATCCACCCTGGAAATGGTTTTCCGTGGTTTCCAAATTCCGGGACGGATTCTATCTTATGGCCACGGCCGCCTCCTTCCCAATCCTTAATTGCAAATACACACATCATTACAAGCCCGCAATAACTCAGGTTATCAGACAAATTCAACACACACACACACCCAAGTAAACATGGCTAAATGTTCTAGGCCCTCAAATGAAACAAAACAACAACATATCGAAGGGTATTCTGATCGCCAGTGCTTGCATCGAAGTATACGTATTTCGTAGAAATTCTCATTGTATTATTAGCAAAAAATCGTGTGTCCGTTTGTGTGTGTATGACGTTGTGTGTGTGTGAGTGTGTGTGTGTGAGTGTGTGTACTCTGAATGTCTGCCCCTCCCTCCCCCCCCCCCCCCCTATCAATTCGAACACGGTGAAACCGAATTGAACGAAATTTGATACAGAGGTAGAACTAGCAAAGGGCACCTCAGTGTCATGTTTTATATCGCAGCCATCTTGACGGAAACGTAATGGCGGCCACCCAAATGTTCAAAGCATAAATCAAATTACGAATAACCTATTCATCCGATCTCTACCAAATTTTGCAACAACATATATTTATATGGCGAGCGTCTTTTAACTACACTACAAGATAATCAGGCCAATAGTTTGCAGATGGCGGCCATGTATGTGTGCAAATCGATTCCCCCTATCAATTCAAACACGGTGATACCGAATTGAACGATATTTAGTACAGAGGTAGCACTAGTAAAGGACACCTCAGTGTAATGTTTTGTATCGCCGCCAACTTGACGAAAACGTAATGGCGGCCATCCTATTGTTAAGAGCTTGAATTAAATTACGACCAACCTAATAAGCTGATCTCTACCAAATCTTGCAACAACATACCTTTATGTGGGAAGCATATTTTGACCAAACTACAAGATCATCAGCCCATCAGTTTGCATATGGCGGCCAAGTATGTATGCAAATCGATTCCCCCTATTAATTCAAACACGGTGAAACCGAATTGAACGAAATTTGGTACAGAGGTAGAACTAGCAAAGAGCACTTCAGTGTCATGTTTTATATCGCCACCATCTTGACGGAAACGTAATGGTGGCCACCCAAATATTCAAAGCTTAAATCAAATTACGACTAACTTAATCATCCTATCTCTACCAAATTTTGCAACAACGTATACTTGTATGGCGAGCATCGTTTGACTGAACTACAAGGTCATCAGCCCATTAGTTTGCAGATGGCAGTCATGTATGTGTGCAAATTGATTCCCCCTATCAATTAAACACGGTGTAACCGAATTGAACGAAATTTAGTACAGAGGTAGCACTAGCAAAGGGCACTCCAGTGTCATGATTTATATCACCGCCATATTGACGAAAACGTAATGGCGGCCATCCTAATGTTAAGAGCTTGAATCAAATTATGACCAACCTATTAATCTGATCCCTACCAAATTTTGCAACGACATACCTTTATGTATAGAGAATTTGTTGACCACACTACAAGGTCATCAGACCAATAATGTGCAGATAGCGGCCATGTTTGTGTGCAAATCGATTCCCCCTATCAATTCAAACACGGTGAAACCGAATTGTATGATTTTTTTTACAGAGGTAGCACTAGCAAAGGGCACATCATATTCATGTATAATATCCGTAAAGCACGTTGTATTTCAAGAAGCTACTACAACCAACATTCAATTATACTCCTTGAAAAGGACAAAGGGTTATAACCATACCCATGTATTTAGGAGAAAGTAGGCTATACGTTCTTTACCGAACATCTTGTTTTGTTATTAAATTTTAACAAAAAAAGTCATAGCATATCTTTAGGCCCGTATCACACGACACTCGCTGGCAAGGAAGCTGGTGTGATCGCTGGTACAAAATCCTGTATAATTCTGTTCCTTTCGTCAGTACACCTGCTTGTATGACCGAAGTGTATCACACGCTAGCATTTTGGACGCTAAGTTGTATGAAATAAAACCGAAGGGCTGTCGTTTGAGGGCATTAGTTGCTGTTCTTTCGCCTTATTAACGCAAAGCGGTCGCGAAAATTGCTTTAAGTAAATTAGAAAACCTGCCAGGTACTGAACGAATGCATTCCAATCAATATTTAAGATCTAACTGTAATAATTGAATATTTTACCATACGCGTTAATAAAAAAGCGCAACAAAAACCTCCAGAGTGTGTTGGAAATGTGTGCAAGTGTTATTGCGCCCGCTCGCTCTTTCGAAGATCCCGGGGTCAAGACCATCCAACGGCAGATTTTTTAAATTCTTTTTAACTATTTTATTATACCCTCCCTACCTCGTACAGCAAGATTTCAACTTGGTTTTGTTCACATTATCTACGAAAACGATAGGGAAAGTTATTTTCTTGTCTCATTTAAATGGTTATTTTCCCTAAATACTGTTCTAAACCATGTCGCCTCCGTAGCGTGGCGGTCAGCATGGTTAACTGCCGCCCCGGAGGTCCTGGGTTCGATTCCCGGCTCTGCCACGAAATTTGAAAAGTGGTATGAGGACTGGAACGGGGTCTACTCAGCCTCTGGTGGCCCAAATGAGTAGAGGGGGTTCGATTCCCACCTCAGCCATCCTCGAAGTGGTTTTCCGTGGTTTCCCACATCGTCTTCGGGCAATTGCCGGGATGGTACTGTCCCCGATAATCCGGATAGTAGGCTGTCAGATATCCGCCCCCTCAATCGGATTGCCAAAAATCAATCGCACCGGCACAGCTACATCAATGAAAATGGCACTGACAGATACTACCGAGATTAGAGCACAGTAGTTAACAAGAAATTATTGTGGAACACACCAAAATATACGGGGGTTCATACTTACTTTTTACTTACCTACTTAAATTAATCTCTGGTCTGGGTTTTCAACTGGATCACTTAATAGTATGCCCTCACAATAACCTCCACCACGATATTTAAAATGAACCAAAACGGAAACAAGAAAATTTAAACTGCACAATAATTTATTTCACATAAAGAGAATAATTTAACAAAATTTAACAACAAAATATACATGGCAATCAGAAGCCATTGTCCATGTAACCATGTCCTCCTGTAGGACTTGTAGACTTTACATACAAAAATTTCAGCTTTCTCTAGCTCAAAAGAACGTAATAATAATAGCAATGCACTTTGGAATGGATAAGGGAGTTGGGACGAGACATATAGCAATTGTTTACTTGTTCATGAACTTCACATTTTATTTATAACCGCAAGGCTGCTATGTAGGTGACCTTGGCCTCTATCATACAGTTATCTGGCCACCTGCGATACACCCTGCACCATGTCGCATGCTTGCATCGTCAAATGGACCCACCTGTCCAGCCAACGTTAGCATATGCTAGTTACCTCAGAGCCTAGCTCCTTTTCAAAACACTTTAAATGTTCACATCTCAACTCAAATATTATCACGCAAATCTTTTAAATGTTCCATTCAAATATCAATGGATTACTCTAATAATCCCAAATCTTGTTTAATTGTATAATCCAATTGTTGAACTAGCGTTGTTTAGAGTATAATAACGAAAACGCTTAATGTTTATAACAAAATGTTCATTAATTATTTATAACATTTTAAATTGTTTATAACATTGTCAAACGACAATTGAAAAATTTATACACGCCTCTATTAATCCCGTTCGTTTCAAATTATTATTAAAGATATTTACATAGTTATTTACATTATTTATATTATTTATATTAGAAATACATTAAACCACACGTTTATCCGGTTGATAATTACTTAAATCGTGGTGATATAATCGACCAATGAAGGTTAGTTATATTTAAATTTTAGATTCAGGTTTAATAAGATTTAATAATTATTATTATTTGTGACGGTAACCTCCATTCAAAATCGTTATCTCAAATTATTTAAACACTCTTGTTAATATTAACAGTAACTTCACATGATTAATTTTCAAAGGACCTGAACAATACACTCAGCGGAAAAATACCTCGCTCAAAACGCACAAAATTGCACCAAAATTGGCCCATAATTCATCATATATCTCATTATATATGGCATCAAAATCTTCCACAATACATACAAAAAACCTCCACTTACAAATTCATCAACATCATCAATATTACTGTGGGAACCTCCTTCACTTATTACAGGGCATTATTCATCAGCGACTTTTACACGTCCACTGAACTAAGGATTATACATCCATAGTTCCTCTTTAAAAATTCTTATATTCATCAATTGTATCAAAAACTGTTATTATATTTAACCTTCGTGGGTTTCATTCATGAATCGATATGAAGTAAAAATTTGCCAATCACAAATAAATTTCATAGCAAATACGATTAGACACGCCTCCCTGGTCTATCAAAATTGAGATTAATATCATCAAAGTATCGCAGTATAAAAATACTATCTTCAATCAAAGTTCATCTAAACTGCATAAATAATCGAATAGAATACAATTAGACTGTGGAATGCAAACATTATTGTTCCAATCTAGAATTGAGAAAAATTCCTATCAAATGTTCATTACTATAGTGTACTCAATAAATCGTACTCAAAGTTCATATTTCATAAAACTGTCTATAATGCAATGGTATTTCAGAACTGACGATAAATGTCTATGTTGCAATCATGTTCATAAAACGACTAGTATTTCCAAGATCGTCGATAAAGTAGAAGATTTTAACGCTCTAAAATCTTTTAATCATTCTTCTTTCTTGAGGATGACAGAAAATTGGTCAAAGTAATTTACTGAATACAATTACTTTAATAAAATGACACGCTGTCTGAATTCAAATTTGCCATAGAAAATCGTTAACTTTACAGTCAAATCGTGACTACAAAAATATGCAAATTACTGAAAGAATATAATTTTATCAGTCTCAACTGATCCAAAAATTATATAAATGTGCCAATGACATAACAATGTCTCAATGAATCGTAGAAAAAGGCATAACTCATCAAAGTGTACAGAGTACAGAAATATCAAGCAAGAATATGGGGCAAAATATATGGGACAGAAAATATGGGAAAAATGGTTGCTCAGATATCGCTAAATGGCTCAAATAAAACAAGAAACGTTCACGACTACCTTATCTGTTGATTGAAGTTCTAGAGGAAAATTTCCAAAGAAGACTGCTGTTGGTTCCATTTCACCACCGTAAAGATGTGCTCCGACCTCGAACCTGGAACCTGCGCCCTCGGAGAATAGAACTGCTTCCTCCTCCGGAAATTGCACTGCTCCGTGTAGACGATAGACATCCTTCTGGCAAAACTCTTCTTTGTGAGCCGGGTCCACCCTGGCCTCTCTTGATAGTTCCCTGAAGTTCTGGTAGAAATTCGCCATGAAGTTTATTGCAATTATTTCCGCAGAAATGTTCATAATTGTGGAGTATGAAGATATTTCCACTGCCATTTGATGTAATTCAGCGATGGATTACGACGCATGAGTGTAGTTGGATGTTCACTACATGCTCGCTTTTGTAGAATGACGATTAACGAACTTCCATGCTGCTATTTCACTCCATTGATATATGTCCCAATTGCATTAAAGTTTTAGTCTTCCATCTCCACTTCCGTTATAATAATAGTCGAAAGTACTGCCAGATTATATTGTTCCATTGTAGAATGTAGCGTTGTATCACCAAATGTAATCTTCAGTATCACGGTTGCAATACATGTGTCAGCCGTAGCGTAGAATGTGGTATTATAAAAATGCTTCTCAGGTGTCGAGAAAATCACTTTTGTCTGCAGTCTTAAAATGCGAATATCTTCCAAAGTATAATAGTGAAAATGTTCAACTTTCTTACACGCCTCAATATTGTAATGCACAATTGAATTAGCATAAATGCAGTAGCTAACTCTTGATAGATAATCTTGTAGACTCGTTTATGTGTGCGCTCCAACTTCGCCTAGTTTCAGTAACCGTAAAATTGTACTGCTGCACGCTCAATGCTTGTTTGATGCTGTGGGCTCTGCCACACGTGCTAATGACGACTTGCTTCACTGAATAATATAAACTCGAAGTCTGACAATATGAGAATCAGAAAAATGAGCCATGAGAGCTGAGAACATGAGAAATGAGCTATCAGAGCTTCCTCTCTGCTGTGCAAGGCCTTTTATCAACTTCTTAAGGGGCGTATCCATCCCTTCCATAGCTTGTTCCTCCGTCATCGCTAGAAGTTCTAACTTTGGCTATACTTGACGGAATTTCAAATTTCAAAAACACATAATTAATTTCTTCAAGATTCCAAATCAATGCCATAACTGAAAATAGTTTTCCACAATTCTGCATTCCAAAAGTAATTAAATATCGTAGTTTCAGTAATCTCCGTCTCCCTCCAAACTATCATTCATTGGTTCGAGCCTTTCCTCCAATAGCGTAACTTCTTCCTTAGCACAATTCCTTGTTTCCCTGCGACTGCGTCGTAAATCTCAGATCCTTCTCGAACAAACTCATGGCGTCACCAAGTCTCTCAGCTCATCCAGCCTACTTGCATGAGGTCTGCGTCATCCGTGCCTACGTCATGAATATACACGTCACAACTATGACAGCCATAACTTTATTCACATATGCCAATACAGCCACCGTGGTCTCAGTATAATTCAATTTACGGGGGCAGTACCTACTGTAAGGCCACGGCCACCTCCTTCCCTCTTCCTAGCCTATCCATCCCAATCTTCCATCCCTTCCCATCCCTCATGAGGCCCCTGTTCGCTTTGCAGGTGAGGCCGCCTGGGCGAAGTGCTGATCACACCTCCCCAGTTGTATCCCTCCCGACCAGATGATCCAAGCTCCAGGACACTGCCCATCGAGGCGGTAGTGGTGAGTTCCCTCGCTGAGTCCGTGGGAACCACCAACCTAGAGGGTAAATTGACTAAATAAAATTAAAAAAAAAACTGTTCTAAACCATGGATGGATACTATTCGTTATAATTAATATTTTTTTAGTCGATTTTACCCTCCAGGTTAGGTTTTCCCACGGACTCAGCGAGGGATCCCATCATTACCGCCTCTACGGGCAGTGACCTGGAGCTTGAATCATCTCGTCTGGGGATACAACTGGGGAGGTGGGATCAGCACCTCTCCCAGGTGGCCTCACCTGCAAAGCGAACAGGGACATCTTGAGGGATGGGAAAGGTGGGGAGGATAGGGAGGGATAGGCAAAGAAGAGTTAATGAGGCGGCCGTGGCCGTACGGTAGGTAACATCCTGGCATTTGTCCGAAGGCGAAGTGGGAAACCACGGAAAACCACTTTGAGGATGGCTGAGGTGGGAATCGAACCCCCTCTATTTATTTGGACCACCCGAGACTGAGTAGACCCCGTCCCAGTCCTCATACCACTTTTCAAATTTCATGGCAAAGCCGGGAATCGAACCCAGGACGTCCGGGGTGGCAGCTAATCACGCTGACTACTACGCAACGGAGGCGACTCTATTCGTGATAATTAGAATTTTAATAGTTCAATATTTATAATAATATGACACGTTCTGTAATTACTGCCTTGCTGCGAGGCTCAGCGGTAACGTTCTCGCTTGCTGTGCCTAAGGTTGCAGGTTCGTATCCTGGCGCAGTCAGCTGGCATTTGAGGGTGCGAAAATGCGAGGGAGCCGTGTCAGTAGATTTACTGGCACGTTGAAGATCCCCTTCCGAGCAAAATTCCAGCACCCCGGCGTATCTAAAAGTCAGAGCAGTTAAAAGGGACGTAAAACCAATAATGTCATAATTATCTGTATTTACTGTAGGTTTGGGGCAGATGACCTCGTAGTTCCGCCCCTTAAAACCTCACTAACTAATTAACTATTACTGTAAGTGTATAGCAAGCGCTTTTCGCACAGACGCCGTTGAAAGAAATTATAGTTTCGGTCTGATGTATTTATTTATTTGTTATGTGGGTCGTCTGAGTGAGTCGGAGTTTTCCTTTAAACAAAGGTGGTCAAAATTTCGAACACTTGCTACCTTGAATATACAGGATACCTTGCTTTCGTTCTACAGATCATTATGTCGTCGTCCAATCTGGCTGCGTACCATCGGATAAGTACGGTCCTTTTGAGGACCAAATAAAAAATCACTCGTTGGAACAGATAGATATGCGTCCATAATACCTCCACAATAAACGACATTAAGCAAAAAAAAAAAAAAAAAGTACTAGTTCAAGTTTCGAACCTACTACAATGCGACTTCGTTGACGCTACTCTTGATTTAGCCACCATAGCTACCGAGAACCATGGCATATTGCTGGCACGCATTGAATCTATTCGTAGACACTTCCTGTCAAAACGTAAGCATGTGTTATTCGGAGCTCTAATCGTTTCAATCATGCATTATATTTGAGGTCATTGAAAGAAAACTGCCACTATTAATTTCTACTATATTCGCGAGGATGTACTCAACGGTAAAGTTGTACAATGGACGTAAAGGAACAGGTACAGTACTAATGTTTTTAGGATGACTGTGATATACGCGTTAGTTGGGTTGCCTTCCTCCAAAAAAAATAAGGGGCTGGCGGACCACACTGTATATAGAAGATTATCATGGAGATAGCATGTGCAACGGATTCTTGTCAGACGTAATTTAAGAATGGTGAGGTGCATGGAACACAAAGACCACTTCTATCCAGTCTAAAAACACTTATAGTGGGCGATGTATTGAAGATAGAGATATGCTCTCGCGGACTTTTCTGTAGAACTTTTCATGCTGAACAATTCTTACGCTCATAGTATACTGATATTTTTAACGGTTTGCCCAGCGTAAGCTTAAGAAGCGCACGGACGCGAAGTTCTTTTCCCGACCTTTTCACTGAAATCGTTACTGCTTGGCTTCCTTTGATCAGAAATAAGTTATTTTCTACAGAAAGTTTCCTCGAGAAATACTTTGCAGAATGGTGAAAACCGCATCAAAATCCATTCAGTGGTTCTCGAGATTACCTGTGACATCCAAGAATCGGGGACTCGGTTTTATACCAAGTAGAGATTGTCGGGGGAGATCGGGACGAGCCGATGTGAGCTGCGCGAACCGAAGTAGCCGAGGGTTCTTTTGTTTGTTGTACCTTTTTTTTATAGCCTATGCCTGTCTTCTGCGTAATCTTAAAAAGGCCTGGGTCTAACTTCCTTTAAGTTGATTATAGGAACTGTTCTGACTTGTGCCGTGTGCCATTGCTTTCTTAGTTCTGAAAGCTCTGTGTATTTTGACAGCTGTTCAACATGTTTTGTTAGCATGTTGCCACTGTTTGGGATTGCCACATCTATGCAGATGGTGTGCCTAATGCATTTGTCAACATGGTCTGTTGTGCACGGCTGACTGATCTGTAGAAAATACAATACGATCCCAGTACATAGTAAATTTGTCATATTCCAGTACACTTTCTGGGGCACATTTATAGTACGGCAATATTATTATTATTGCTTGCCACGGTGAGTGAGTGGTTAACGTGTCGGACTACCAACCCCAAGTTTGCAGGTTCGCTCCTGGCCATGGTAAGTGATCTTTGAAAGGCGGAAAAGGGCGACATGCATGTCATACGTTGTTGGCATGTTAAAGAACCCATTTGAATTCAGTAGGCCGTGTTCATAATGGCAAAATTAATCTCGGGTTTTTCCGCCAACACAAAAAGGTCCTCCATTCTCTATTAGAAATCCCTCCTTGACTTTCATAGTGCTTCAAGGAACAACAAAATTCGACATGCAATCTGCCCTCTAGGCGTCAAATAAAAAAGCTTGCACTCAGCACCTGAGGCCATACGATATTATTATTATTATTATTATTATTACTATTATTATTATTATTATTATTATTATTATTATTATTTAAAACATTAATTTATTATTCCTTACAGCACTGAAATACCTAATACGAGTTGTTTCTTTCTTGTTGCAGGTATGTTATGTTGATCACGTATTCATCCATCAGAATGTCAATCCTTCCAGAGGTGAGTCTTCACCATGAAATTGTTTGATGGATATTTTTAGCTATGGAACTTATCCTCAACAAAATCTGAGCTGCAGAATATGTGTTTGTTTGTAATTTTACTTTATATGAGACTAGCAACCCACCCCAGCTATGACCGGTATCTGTAACGGTTTACCCAGCGAAAGCTAAAAGGGCACACGGTCGTCAGGTCCCAGACGCACTTCAGAAAATTCGAGGTGAACAGTGAAACTCCAAACTTAGTTGCTCTTCTCTGAAGTTTTAACTCGACATGACTCGACAGTTTGATGCTGGCCGATACTGGAGTGTTAGGCTCCCTCGCTAGCTTGTAAACTCACTCCGAAGCTAGTAATTTAAATCCCCACTGAATGGAGATCGTTGGAAGAAATGCAAACGTAAAAACACATATAGTGGACGATGTATTAAAGATATAGGTATGTTGTCGCGGACTCTTTTGTAGCTCTTTTCATGGTGAACAATAAATCTTCTACTCATAGAATATAGATATTTTAACGTTTTACCCAGCGTACGCTAAAAAGGCGCACGGACGGCAGGTTTTTCTTCGACTCGATTCATTACAATCGTTATTGCTCGTCTTCCTTTGCTCATGAATGAATGTTTTATTGCATAAACATTTCCACAATGGTGAAAACCGCTTCAAAATCCATTCAGTTGTTCGCGAGATTGCCCCTTACATCCCATAATCGGGAACTTTGTTTTATACTATGCAAGTTATTGTACCCAAGTGAACTTTGGTACAGGCGTAAAACCCGCACGAGTTTAACTCAAGAGAACCAAGAAAATATACAGTTTGGTAGAAATTTAAAGAACCGAAAGGGTTAATGCTAAACGCGCGTCTAGATGACGCATAAAGCAATAAAGATTAGAGTTGAGCAAGAAGGCACAGCTACATATGATGTCATTGCTAGTGATGCAGAAAAGAGTTGACGCACGATTATAAATAGGACCTTATAAAATTTCCATTCACGACGAAGACAGCAGATGAAACAGAGAAGTATGAACTCAGCGATAAAATGGCAACGCTGCAAGTAGGAAATTAGCAAAAATTATTGATATTGGCTAAAATATGCAATATTATTTAAGGATCTTTCCACAGATAACGCTTATTTAGGAAGTTAGAATTTTAAGAATGATAAAAGTTTTGAGTTATGCCTAACAGAAAAGCCATGTCAGCAATATATTAAAGGGACTTCACCGACTCACGAAGTGGGAGTAAGGCAAAAAGAAACGTCTACCCACGCGATTGGAGGAGCGATTTAAATTAATTAAAATAGGTTCTCACGATGCGATTGTTAAATAATAAACAGACTTAAAACGTTTAGATTAAAGACTGTAAGATGATATATTTTTCATAAAAATACCACGGTTGGTTTGGGAGATAATTTCAAGAAGGAGGCCATTTTTGTTTATTTTTCGTTAATTATATAAATTGAGCCTGTAGCCAGAGGAAGCATGCAGTTTTAAGTCAGACCGTGAGGGGTCATGCTGCATCAGTTCATTGTTAAGGCAGTTTAAGAGCACTCCTGAGCGGAGGTGCTGGATCATCGAAGGCAGTTTCATTCAGTCTACAACCCGTGCAGTAGCGTGTGGTACCGTTCGCAGTCAACCAGTCGACCACGGACTTCTGAAAGAAGCCGTGCTGTTCCGCAGTAGTACTCAGTTCCACAATGAACTTTTGAGAGTTCATGTGTTGGTCGTCACACTTCAGATCATGATTTAGGAAGGATGCTGGATCGCAGCAGGAGTCCATTAAGTACAGTATACTCACCGTAACAGAACCTACGGGTCATCGTGTCGTTACTCAAAGTTGATCACTATAGCGCCTGGCGTTCGATCAAGTAAAATTCGCGACGAAAATCAGTTACATAGCGTCAAGTGAAGGAACACTAATACCGTCAAAAGTGCGGGCCAGTATAATTAAATACGCAAAGCCGAAAGTATACAGAAAGATGCGAAATAAGAGTGATAGTTACGGAACATAAAATTTTGAAAAGACAATATTTAAAAATTATAAATCGGTGTCTCAGGGACACGAAATATAAATCCACTACGTCAAAGAAAGACAACATAAACAGCGAATCCTAGAATGAAATAATACCAACGAGTATTAATCACGAAGTATATGAGTAGGGACCTAGAGGACTGCGGGTTCGATACTCAAGACAAAGCATCCAAAATACGAGATAAACAAGCTAGGAACTATATCAGTAGAACGAAGAAAGATCACGAAACGAGTAAAGGAGAACGCGAGGAAAATTTGTATTCCGGAAGAAATAGGATCGAGTGAGCAGGAATGCGGATTAGAGACTTTCACGGAGAACAGGAATCAAGAACGTCGGTAAACGAGGAAGGAGCCAATTAGCACGTCCAAAGCAGAAACGCGAGGTATCGTCATGGACCATCCAATGCGAGAAATCAGTGCCAAAGCTTTGAGATACGGGTGTGTGTTAGAAGAAAAAGTGTTTGTGTTAAAATGTATATAATGTCAACGTGTTATAATATGTTTTTAAGTGTCAGTAAAATTATAAATAAGTGTAGTGTAGAAAAGTCAGGAAAAAGTGTTGAAATGGAAGACTAAGCTATCCAGATGGTGGGTGAATCTGTCTGGGTATGGAGCCTGTGTGAGTTGATGGAACATTATTAATATGTCTTTGTGTTGTACTGTGATAATATCAATTGAGACATACGTCGACTAGGGAGTTAGACGAATGACTCATTGAAAATACAAATATGCAAGTAATTGAAATATTGAAAAAGATGATGGTTAATCACGAGGACCGCCTAGGTGGAAATAAAGCATTATTGGGACTAGTTAAAATAAAGAAATAAAGCCCGGTAACGAGATATGTAATAAACAGGGTGTCGAGCGATACGGGAAATACGGGAAATACGGGAATTATACGGGAATTTTAGTGACCCGGGAAAAATACGGGAATTATACGGGAAATTCGCACTTGATACGGGAAATCTTGAAAAGTCTCATAATGCCTAACTTCTTAGTCCCCGAACGCTCGGTAGAATCCTCCCGCTCAGTCTTCTATTTCGCCTGCAGACCGCGCTGCCACCCGCAATTTGCGCCACCGATAGAGCGCTAAGTAGGATGAGAACCCAGCCAACGTCGAATGCATGCTTTGCCTGGCCGACCGCCGGCCATACCCTCTCCGCGCGGGGTTACGCGCGCCGCACTCGTTGCTGACAGTGATATACGGGAATCAGTCCGCAAACCTGGGTTTCTCGACAAGAGCAGCCCTTAAAGAAGCTAACAGTTCAATATCTCAGAAAATTCCAGTCGCGGATGTGCTGCAATTTCGCACCAACTGCCGAAAATTGTACATTCGTATCCTATGGCTGAAAAATCAAAGATAGGTCACCTCTTGCTCTCAAGATGGCCCGTGCTATTTCCTGCCTGGAACCTATAGGAGTCGCTGAGACTCCTAAGTTGGCAGAAGTTAGGATCGTCATTGCCCTGGAAATTCTTTGTAATCAGAATAATTTGCTTTTTGGCGCAATGGCTGACCGCAACAACAGCTGCTACTCCGCACTTCTGAGACCACCCTCCGTTACTTTGCGTTTGAAGCAGTTCGACGGAAAAGAGCCTCGGATCGACGTGTTGTGGTCTGAATTAGTGGCTTCAGCACCTTCCTCAGTTCCTGACAAAAACGATCTCACAAGCTTCGTTAAAATGATACTGACTTTGTATCACAACAATGCAGCTCTAGACAGAAGTTTCTCCCTGAACAAAGAGTGCATGATCGTCAATCACAAAGAAGCAAGTCTGATTGGCATGCATACCGTTCAGGACGCTGTGATGGCAGCTGGTGGAGTAGAAAAGATAACCGTGAGCATGAGCCCATACTGCACGAAACTCCTACGCCGTATTCAAGGAAGCAAAACAGGTGCGAAGCGACGGCTAAGGTGGCAGTCGAAAGAAAAGCCACGAAAAATCTCCAGGAATTGGAAAAAAAAGATATTGAATGACGCCCGTTCTGAAGCAGAGAAGATGAGTTCCCTAGTGAAGCTTTAAGTTAATAAATCCTTGAATATTGGAATATTGTTTGTTTTATCTTATTTTGTGTGACTAAAGTTCCTAACCACAATCTAGTATTAACAAAATGACTTATTTTATTTTGTGTATGACTAGCCTACAGTTCCTATTCAGAAATTAGTACTGTCAAAAGAACTTAATTTTGTGCTGTGTATTACTGAAGTTCCTAGTAACAATCTTGTATTTGTCAGAGTGACTTATTTAATTTCGTTTTGCATTATTTTATTTTCTATTATCTACTTTGATAAAATAAATCTAAATTAAAAAGTATTCCCGGCGTGTCGCGTGCGGAATTTTACTGTTTTTAGCCTTTCCATGGTGTTCTTTCGCAGGGGAGATGCACGTACCAAATTGTTTTAAAGTCCGTGCAAACACTCATGCAAATGCGTCATACATTTCAAAAACTACAAACAATATCTTACAGCTCTCGACATTTTACTATCAAACACCCGTCACGAACATGTGGCTACAAAATACACCACACAAGTGACAGAATTCTTCTCGTATGGGCAGGCATTGTTTCAGTCGCTTGTTAACCACTTTCTGTGTCGGATTTCCTTTCATTGTCATTGTTTCGTTACTTTTACTTCGCCGAAGTTCGACCCGAGGACTGGACACATCCCGTACAGCATGTACAGAAAAAAATACTGAAGGCGGTCTGGATATCGCGGTGGATGAATTGATTATTAACCTTGGCAATTCATCAAGCTCTGACAAAGACAATGATGGTGGTGATGATGATGATGATAGGGACAGTGAAGGGATGGAGGGAGTCAAGGAAACCCTTGCCAAGTGACTGAGTATAATTTATTTATTGGTGTCAGTTCGCTTGCGTCAATCGATAATGGAGCACATGCTATTGTTTCCCGTCATAGTGTTCAAAATACCGTCTGTCATTCAATAGCCTACAACTCGACAATATAAAACCACGGCAATAATATCGCCACAGAGGGGCTTGTTTGAGTGCTCAGTGCTAAATATGTCTCTACCATAACTTTACTTTTGTGTTATCACGAAAGCTAATATTAACCGTAGACAGTCGCGATTCAGTGAGTGTGCATGGTGTTATCCGTCGACTACTGTAGTAAGCTGTGAACTACCTCCTCTCAGACTCTTGTTTCATGTTAAAGGATAAGTGAGTGTTTTATATTCATTAGCTGTAGAGTGTTTGCCCTCTTTGTTGTATTTATTGAATTGAATTCCGATGATACAGGTATCATAGCTTCGGTGTGTGATTTATTTATTCATCTAAAAGTATCGTATTTCTCTCTGTTTGAATGTCCTCGTTGACTCAGGATCGTTTTTAAAATATATTACGTACAATTGTACAGAAATGTCTGAAGTGTAGCGCTGTGTGTTATTCGAATTAGTTGATTTACAACAACACTAAAAACTTAGCAACACAGCTTAGCTGTTCCAAGCTCTCGGCATATCCTTCGCGTTGTTTCCTTCGAAACACAGGGTGTAGGTGAGAATCATGCTCAGAATTCTTGCCATGTGGCGGTTGGACGTAGGGTCTTGTTATGCGGCGACTGTGGGTTGCGGAGAGGAAAAGCGGGGCAAAGTGACAGGAAGGCTGTCAGTGCCGAATGCGCAGGGTTAGCAATACTGTATTTGTCCCATAATTTACGCGTGTAATAGCGGGTGGGTAACATCTATTACTACATGACCCCCAAAATTATTATTCATTATTACAAAGGGTATTTTGACTATTTTCAGTAGTGTAGAAAATTGTATCGCCTTGTTCCGGGCTCCTCTAGTGCTTGCATTTTCTTTCGATCTTTCATTTGCCATAGGACGCGCCACCGGAGTATGGTTATGCATTACCAGCTTCTGGTTTAGTAGTCAGGTAATGGAAGCAATGGGAACTGTATACTACAATTTTCCTTGCATATAACTAAGCAAATTATTGTTGGGGGGCTTCGGTGGCGTAGTTGGTAGCATGCTGAGCTTCTATGCCCAAGATAGCGGGTTCAAACCCGGCCGAAGCCGTCGGATTTTTTAAGAGCGTTAAAAATCCCTCAGTATGCCTTCCTTCGGAGGGGAAGTAAAGCCGGCGGTCCCATGTCATAGATTTATGGCATGTTAAAGATCCTTCCACTAATTACACCTGTGTGAAACTAAATTGGATAGGTTAAGAATGTAAACAACGCTCTTAGGTTGCTACGTTCGTTGCCAAGAGCCGACTGCGGTGGCGTCTAGTAGCTAGTTCTGAACTAGGCCTAGTAGTCGTTGACGGTGGCGTTTGGCGGCAAAAGTAGGAACTATTTGAAAATTCAAAGTTGCAGTCTCTACTTGAATTTAAAAAAAAAAAAACAGATACACACACTAATACAGTCATCACAATTAACACCGGTTATCAGACAGATTCTACACACACCCAAAGTACACGGGGCTACATGACCGCGTTGTCGCAGCCCCTAAACTAAGGAACCAACCAACCAACCAAATTATTGTTGTTAAGAGAACATAAAATGCACCAAGAATGATATGATCTTCAGCTGTGGGCAGTGAGAAAGCTGTGCATGCGTTCATTCCTTATAGGCTTAATGTATTAATGATGCGTAATGTCAGCTAACGTTGTGCCACATACAACACTCGTAGTGTCTAAATGTTGCACATTTTCCCGTAAATTACAGCAGTTTATGTTTGAATTGCTTATAAGATCGTGGCAAAGAAATGTTTCTCCAATTGGATGATTATATTTAACTGTATGCACGTCGTATAATCTTGGCGAAGTGTATTTTTTTCACGGAGCATCTTTGCACCATAATAAGCACGCAGCCTTTTGTATTTAGTTTCCTGGCATCTTGTTTTAAATTATTGACCAACATATTTCTAAATGCAGACAATCCATACCTCCATTAGGATTCGGGTTCCATAATTCATGCAAAATGAGGTTCGTTCGTTTGTGAAATTGAGGTCATAACCCTCCTACCCTTACAGTGATTACCGTATGGTACTTTCCGTGATTACCGTATGGTACTTTACGTAGACTAGGGTGAAGATGTAAATGAGTATTTAAAAATAAAATTCTCGCGAGTTGTTTGGTTTATTAACTTACGGTAATATTTTCCATAGGTACTGAAAACTAGGCACAGTTGGATTTTAAGGTGGAACCGTATGTGCTATCAAATATCGCTTTCTTTCAATGCCTGGAATATGAATAGAATTATAAAATGATTATTGGTTAAATAAGTGTTAATATATAGGCTATTATAATTATAATGATTAAATACATATTAAAGATGAAACGATGCGTTGTTAGTAAATATTAGGCCTACCGGTACGGCGAATAGCTTTCGTCACAATTTGGCATTTAAACTGGTCACGTTAATGCATAATATACTAACAACCGGATAGCAAATTATAATAATATTCTCACAAATAACATATTTAATTTGCACCAACGTAATTATCAGTGGCGGCTGGTGATTTTTCACTTGGTGGTGCCATCATATTCAAAATTTGCAATAAAATCATTCAAAGTTGCAGGTACGGATAGTGCATATTTTATGCAATAAGTTATATGTTTAACATTATTTAAATGTGCTATTGTAGAAGACGTTTTTAATTGAAGTGTCAGCTGAAGTGAATTGAGAAATTGCATAACTAACTTACTACAAATATTTTAGTCTCGGGATTTTTCGCCAAAACAAAAGTTCCTCCTTTCTCTACTAGAAAGCGCTAAAGTGTCAAGGAGCTTAGATATCTAACCTCCTTGACTTTCATGGCCCTCCAAGGAACAACAAAAATTCGACAAGCAAGCTGCCCTTTGGGTGTCAAACAACAACGCTTGCACCTGGCACCGAGGCCATACGATATTATATCATACACATATTTTGATCCATATGCATTTTAAATAAAAACCACTTTTAAGAATTATAATTGAACAAACCTCTCAGAAAAATAATTTGAAGAAAACAACATATGCTAGGCCTACTCATCAAAAATATTTGTTCCAAAACCTCGATCGACACCTTCATTTGAATTAATAAGAGCGGTCCTATCGCTAAATGGAGATTGTAACAACTCACTTATTTTATTCATTGTTACACTTCCGAAAGGTGACACAGAGCTCATTGAGATTCCTACGGCTTCGTACGTTGCGCTCGAGCTATGCGACCTTCAAACATGAAACAAATCAAATTTTATTAAGGAACCTAGCTTGCATGTATCGATTCAAAAGGCACACTTATTAGATTAAAACGGTGTTTATATGGTCAATGCCGCATGATGCTATGCAAGTTTATGTAACATGTCTATATAGGAAAAAATAAGCATGGCTATTGCTAACACACACGTGACCACAGCCTCTTTGTCGCAATTTGAGTTGCTGTCTCAAAATAAATAGGTGAGATGAAATGAACACGATGACCTACCTCTAAGACAACCTTACTTATCGTACATACGGTTTGATTGGAAAGGATATCCCCTGCATCTAATATATATGAACATAAAAGCTATTTAACGACGGACACTATTCATACACATTTGCAGTCAAACTTGAGAATTTGTGTTTACGCTTGGGACATGAAACTGTGCCGCCAAATTAAATTAACGAAACACAGTAAAACTCGTTGAAAAATTCCGAATTTTTACATTACAAAGAGAGAACAAATAATCCCCGTCATCAATATGAGCCTAAAAAAGTTGCTAAATGTCAAACAATAAAGAACTAAAACTATTTTGTGGTTTGAATTTGTTTAATAGTCAAGACACAGTGATATATCGTCAAGCTGGTACCACTGGAGGTGTGCTGCCATATGCTGTACTCTAGTGGTTGAAAGATAAAGCAGTTCAGCAGTTCTAACGTGTATGTAATGTGTGCTTGTACCTGTGACGTGCTGCTATCTCGTGGATAGAATTGAAGCTCCGCGTCACGAGGCCGTTGGCTCTACCTCAGGGTAATATGCGTCTCAACACAACACAAACAAACTCAAGCCAAACTAGTCCTTATTGCAGTACAGTGTCTGATGCGGTCTGATGTTCGTAGGTAGTGCCGGTTGGCTCTGGCTCAGTAATTCAATAAAGCGCCACCAGAACGCATGTCAGTTTGCGCGCTCGTTCAAATAAATGCAGAATATGTATACAATTTCCTCAAAATGTAAATGTAATATAAACTGTTCTTGAGAGGGAAAAGTCACATATTCTCTCTGGTGGTGCCATGGCACACGGGCACCACCTCAGGAGCCGCCCCTGGTAATTATTGTAGTCTAAGATATGATAGATCACTTACGTTTGAAATGTGCAAATCGCACACTTTGTAGGCAAGCTGTTTGTTATGGTCATCTCTGATGCGAAGTTTTACTAATTACTCTTTTAGGAGACACTTGTCTTTGGAATATTCATGAAAGGCCAACCCTCTAGTTCTTATTTCATAAGTTAAACGTCTAAAAACAAAACCACAATCCGAAATAATAAGGAAGATAATCACGAACGAACGATTCACTGCCAATGAAAATCAAATGGAGATTCGCGGACTGGAAGTTCGCTATGCATAAGCTTCGGTGCCATTTTAACCCGTGGAAGTGGTTACGGTTACGGTACCATACAATTAAGTCACTTCCCGTCAACATTTATTATGTGACACTCCTATTCTCTACTCTCCCAACCCTCCTCAGTAAAACAGTCGTTTATATCAGCTCTCCTCAGGTGAACGGTATTTTATTTGTGTTCGTAGCATTTCATCCTATCTGCGAGAGAGTTAACTCGCACACGCGCGCTTTGCTCACGCTACGGATTAGGCCTAAATCTCGCCATCACCCGTGGGTTGCGGAAGTATCTCCAAAAATGCAGTTACACTTACGCCAGAAAATCTTGATTTGCGCTTTAAGATTCATTTTTCAGCCATTCGGTACGCGAAATCTAGTCTTAGAGCGTTCTAAAATATACGGGAATTTGGTGGATTTTCGTACGGGAAATACGGGAATTATACGGGAATTTGAAAAAAGGTCATCGCTCGACACCCTGAATAAATGAAAGAATGAATTTGAATGAGGGAATAAAGTAATGGTTCAAATGGCTGAAATTATTGCCTAAATTGTGAATTAAATATGCACCATAATAGATATAAATCAAAGAGATAAGTTAAATAAAAAGGGTTAATTTGTATATCAAATAATAGATGCCAAGAGAATAAAATGTTATAGCAAGATTGAGTAAAAATATGATTAATAAGAATACAAGTAATAATAATCAAAAGGGGAATAAAGTTATATTAAATGATCTGTGTCTAGAAACTCAAAGTAAAAATTCGAGCGAGAAATAATATGTTAATAAATTAAAGAAATGATAAATATCCAAGTGAGCCTCCGTGGCTTAGGCGGCAGCACGCCGGCCTCTCACCGCTGGGTCCGTGGTTCAAATCCCGGTCACTCCATGTGAGATTTGTGCTGGACAAAGCGGAGGCAGACAGGTTTCTCTCTGGGTACTCCGTTTTCCCTGTCACGAATATCATTCCAGCATCACACTCCACTGTCATTTCATTTCATCTGCCATTCATTTAATCATAGCCCCAGGGGAGTGCGACAGGGTTCGGCAGCCGGCACAGTTCATATCCTCGCCGCTAGATGGGGGCTCCATTCATTCTATTCCCTGACCCGGTCGGTCGACTGGAAGCAGGCTGTGGATTTTCATTTTCATAAATATCCAAGTAAATGGTAAAGATAAAATATACAAGAGCGAATGTATTACCTGTTAGGCCACTGTGCCATGGTTGTAAAATTAAATCGTAGGAATGCCGAAATCAGACTATTGTTGTAAAGTATCCAAGCGAGTTGCATTGCCGTAAGGGCCAATAAAAATGATAAAGTATAGTATAGTTGAATATAAATATGCGTTAAGCCAGAATAGATTGATTCGCGAGATGGAAATGTAGTAAAAATCATCGAAATGCGTGGAGGTAAATTCCCACTGAATATATTATAGAAGCCTCGTATATTTTTGCCTAATGATTCGTCGTATAGTGTTGTATCGTGGAGGTATAATTTCCCACTAAAAGTTGAATGAATCGTCGTATAATGTTGTATCGTGGAAGTATAAATTCCCACTAAAAGTTGAATAAATCGTCGTATATTGTTGCATTGTGGAGGTATAAATTCCCTCTAAAAGTTGAATAAATCGTCTTATATAGTTGTATCGTGGAGGTATAAATTCCCACTAAAAGTTGAATAAATCGTCGTATATTGTTGTATCGTGGAGGTATAAATTCCCACTAAAAGTTGAATGAATCGTCGTATATTGTTGTATCGTGGAGGTATAAATTCCCACTAAAAATTGAATGAATCGTCGTATATTGTTGTATGTAACTCCCGCTGTAGGATGAATATCCCAGCTAGGTATTGTTGCAATATGATAGGCATTGTTGTCGTGAGGCATTGTTGAAATGAAGTATTGTTGTAAGAGGCATTATCAGCGTCGTGAAAAGGTTATAATAATAAACTACCGTATAGCATCTCCGAGTCAAAAATTCAATATCCTGGGAACGAAAGAATAATAATAATAATTGGACGGAGCAAATATCCGTATTGAAGTGAATTTTAAATCTTGGAAACTTCATGGTTAAAAGCTACCCTGGCATGGATGCAGGAAGTGTCGGCCAGCTATCATAAATCTTATTGTCAAGCACCACAGGAGGAGGGGACGGCTTGTGTAGACGACCTTGCCCTTGTGGGGAGAAAGATGAAACCTCTTAATTCCGGCCGTACACTAGGGGCGCGCCGAGAACAATGGAAACAAAATTATTACACGGAATTATAATATTTAAAAACAAAAGATTGCAAGTAAAACAAATTGTAGAATCGTTGTTATGGGAATGAAAATGTCATCCCAAGTCAAGGTTTAAAAGGCTATATAAAAGATTGACGGATTGGTCAAAAATAAATTGTTGATAAAGAAAATGCCTTCTTTCATGAATAAATAAATAAATAACGGGTTAAGGAATAATGGAACATTGTTATAAATAAATATCCCACAGTAATAAACAGTACAATGCACAGTACCGCACAAAACAAAATCACCTAGATGCATGGAAGGTAACTGGAGAGTTACGAGTTCGATCAACGGACATGGCATGTTTTTGTACAGTATGGTATTATGTTTAACATCTAAGGCTTTGAGAAGAGTTGTTTTGAAGGTCCAAAGGACTAAATAAATGGTGAATAAACAGATATTAAAGTAAAATAAATAGTAAATAAACCCTGAAGGGTAAATTGAAACGAATATAAATATCCAAAGCCTTGCAGAAAGTATTAGATTTAAATGATAGGCGCGCTCGACGCCTAAGTGAAATAAAATTTCAATAAATATTTATGATTTAATTTAAGCAAGACAAAGTATCCTCGAAATTTCACAGAGCAATGAAATGACATCAGAGTGAATTTTAGTGATTCTAGTCGTGAATCTATTCTTGTGAAATGAATACTACTTGAAGAGACAATCCCAAGTGAGTTAAATTTTATATGTTTATGAATTGATTATTTTTTGTGTGACACTCGAAAGGGAAATTCCAAGTGATTTTCTTTTTGGTGGTTTACATGTTTTGAGTGAATTGATTTTTCTTTTATTGAATAAATAGTTATTAGCCTACTTTTCACATTTTGCAAAAATGAGGAAAAAGTAGACTTATGAGATCGATCCGGGAAAATGTGTGTCTGTCTGTCTGTCTGTCTGTCAGTCTGTCTGTCCTTCTGTCTGTCTGATTGGCTGTGTGTGTGTCCCCCCCCCCCCTATCAACTCCTAAATGGCTGCAGCAATCAAAACCAAATTTAGTATGAGTAAAGATGTGCACCGGAATATCTCACGTCCATATTTGAAAATGTCAGTGCTACCAACTGCTGAAAAAACGCACTAGAAATTTGAGCTCCATGTTGGATATCTTGCAAGGTATGCATGGGAGCTATTCCAAAATTGGCACACATGTAGATAAGACTATTTCAGTTTAATTTCCAGGAGGCCAACCATGACAGTGTTGCCAAACTAATGTTAAGCCTTCTGATAGGTCCAATGTTTAAATGAATATAACTTCTACACTATCAATTGGATTTCAACCAAATTTTGTATGTAATATCTGTACATAAACAGATATGACTGAGCCTATTCTTAAGGCCACCAGGGCTGCCAACTGTTAATAATTGCTCTCTCTATTTTTTTCATCCAAATACTTATATATCAGAAAGTATGCAAGCCAACAGCTGTAAACTATGCACACGTATATTCTGACATTTTAGATTAATTTGGAGTAACTTATATACGTCAGTTCTACCAACATGATTATAAACCTGCTGATAGTACCAATTTTTAAATACATGTAACTTCTATACTATCAGTTGGATTTCAACCAAATTTCGTATGTGCTATGTGTACCATAACAGATATTAAAATTAGTATTGTTAAGAGCAATCAGGACTGCCAACTGTTAATAAATGCTGCCTATATTTTTTACCCTAATATCAATATATCAGAAAGTATGCAAACCAACAGCTCTATACTTTACACACGTATAGCACCTGATATTCTAGATTAATTTGGAGTAATTAATACAAGGCAGTGTTGCCAACATGATTCTATGCCTGCTGATATGTCCAATTTTAAAATACATGTAACTTCTATACTAACAAATGGATTTCATCCAAAATTGGCGCAACAAGATATCATAATATTTCAGATTATTTCTGACCAGCACACGCATGACATTGTTGCCAACATGCTTTTACGCGTGCTGATAGATCCAATGTCTAACTGCATGTAACGTTCATTGGACTTCAACCAAATTTTGTATTCTGTATCTTAAGAGATGGAACTAAGAATATATTCAGTCACCAGGGCTGCCGACTGTAGTGCTCTATTGGGCTACATTATACCAGGTATATTTTGAACTAATTAGATATTTCGATATTAACAACTTAATTTCGTCATTATTCTAGATAGGTTCATATTCTGTAGAATAATCATTGGCATGAAAAGTAGGCTGTATAGTTCTTCACGGAACTTCTTGTTATTTTTAAATTGTAATGTTGAGTTTTTCCTAAAATCTTGTCAACCTTATTGTGCCTACATATCGGATGTTAAGTCAGGGTGGAGGGAACGTACCGCGCCCCGAACCGCAGTAGCCAAGCCGAGGTCTGACTGAGCATCCTCCGTTAAAAACGGGTACATTATATATAATATCATCTATCTTTCCACATACTGCACTTTGATGGTATATTTAACATTTGTTGTCGTGTATGACGAGCTTTAAATTGCATCCTCATACGAGTAATTAAGTCCAGGTGTACACACACAATATATTATGAAAATCACCATATTCGGTTAAGGGAACTGTGAAGTGTGGAATGACCAAAACAGGCTCAAAATATTCGACAATCTTTCCCACTTAGCCCTACAGGAATTTATAACATGTTAGATAGGGAGATGTTTGAGGTCATTAATTGTATTTTAAGAAACTAGCGGACCCAGGCGAGAAGTCTCGCATGTTCATAAACCACACTTTATAATGAGACACTTAAGGAGAAAGGTTATGTTTTATATCAACCAAATGATTATAGAACAGTATTTACGTTTCAGGATAAAGGAAAGACCTCAGAATGTTAATATGACATGAAACAGGTGTCACAGCGGCCCGTGGTCAGCAATTATTGAGCGTATTTTCCTACATCAACGGCGTTTCCAAATCGCACACTTCGTACAATTTTTAACGTCATTTTTTAAGAAATTATAGATATTTATGAAATTATAGTGCAATAAGTCACTGCTAATGTCTGTTCTCTTTCATTTGAATGCTAATTTGTCACGATCGGTCGCTTGTGAGCGCCGCAGGAGGGATGCATACTACTGAAATAATATATATGATACGATTATGGACTGAGAAGAGGTCGGTTCGATTCCAACTTCGACCATCCTAGAAGTGGTTTTCCCTTCTACTCCAGGTAAATGTTGGGATGGTATCTAACTTAAGACCATGACCGCCTCTATATCATCTTAACCTCAATTACAGAATACGTACACACACTAGAACAGTCATCACAATATCACAGTTTAGGGGTCATCCATAAAATACACTCTAACGGGGGAGGTATCTTTACAAGAATATAAATTAAATAACAATGAGTATTTTTATAATTTAGTTACACCTGATCCCCTTTAGACCCAGGGAGCACACACGTGGACCGCCAGTTTCAAATTTTTATCAGTGACAGTTGGTATTACGTCAATTCTGACCTACATTTCTTCCCCTAATCATTCCCATTTCTGCAAGTTTGGGACTGAGGTGAGATGCGTTTTGTATGTGGTGGATGGATTTTACGGCTGGACGCCGTTCCTGATGCCTAGCTCATTAGAGTTGTCAATTACAAATGGAAAGAATGATTACGAATGAAAATGGCTGAAAAGTCTGAAAGGAAGCAGCCATGGCCTATTAAAAAGTAACCGTTCCAGTTTCGCTTGGAGTAGAAATGGTAGAGCACGGAAAAACATTTTTGGGGCATCCAACTGTGAGGTTCAAACCCACTTGTCTTCCCAGTCCGCAGAGTTGCGCAACCAATACTCATGACCTGTAGTTGTAATATATCATTATGAATGTACCGACAGCAGTGGCTACGCAAGCTAAATCGCAGCGTTAGGTCATGGGGCCAAGCTCTCCGCTGGCTCGGTAGACGCGTGGGTTCGAGCCCCACCGTCGGCCGTCCTTGAAATGGTTTTTCGTGGTTTCCCATTTTCAACACCAGGCTAATGCTGGGACGGTACCTTCTGACAGGCCACGGCCACTTCCTTCCACATCCTTGCCCAGTTTCATTCATCTTCATCCATTCCATCTCTCATCCCGACGCGCAGGTCGCCAACGGGCGTCGACTAGGAAGACCTGCACTCGGTCTCTCAGGAGGCCACACGACAAGAAATAAAATATGAAAGTGTCCTTTGTCTTCGAATACATACAGAGAGGATAGATTATCTGTCTCAGAGTCCCTCGCTAGCCCTCTCGCCCGCGGTGCGAGCCTGTCTCCCGTCAGGCACTTTGCCGTTATGCGGCGCCCGCCCGGGACTGAGTCATTGAGTATAGGAATTTGTACTTACCTAGTTCACAGCTGGTGCTGAAAATGTTCGCCATGCACTGCTACACATCGCTGGCACCTTTTTATGTACTCTGAAGTTCCTCAGCACCGATTGACTATATTTTAGCTGTAATATAGTCTTTAAGCTCATTTACAGTGTGAGGGTTTCTCACATACACTCTATTTTTAAGCGTCCCCCACAAATAAAAGTCACATGGTGATAAGTCTGGGCTTCGCGGGGGCCACACGTTCCGACTTATAATTCTAGTACAAAAAATGCGACGCAATTCTGTCATGGATGCTTCGTCAGTGTGAGCAGTGGCAGAATCTTGTTGAAAATAAGTTGACAATCACTCTCCGTAAGTCAGTTCGTCAAAAAATTGGTCAAGGATCACATTGAAGTACAAATTTAAGTACAAATTCCTATACCCAATGACTCAATGCGGCGCGAGCGCTGCATAACGGCAAAGTGCGTGGCGGGAGACAGGCGCGCAACGCGGGCGAGCGGGCTAGCGATGGTCTCCGAGACAGATAATCTATCCTCTCTGTATAATTTGAGCCATTATTTAATAAGAAAGGTCGAAAAAGAAAATCTCAATTTGAAATTTTGTCTTGGGTTTGAAGAGGTTATGTCAATAAATTGAAATAACATAACATTCATTAATTATACCAGTTTCGTCCATATTATGGCCTTCTGCAGTAATTGTTTTTAAAAGGAAATGTTGTAATTGCGAGCAAAGTTTGAATATACGAGTATTTATTATACTTTGATTTCCTGTGAAAAAATGAATAGAAATATATCAAATATTAAAGAAAAACAGATCTGTAACAAAAACGGGCTTTATATGGATGATAATGATAATATAAAGTAATATTGTGGAAATAGCATATATAAACACTTGGTGTGTGTATAATACTATAAATTAGACTGAATAACTGTTCTCTAAAAATATCCTGGGATGGTCAACGGGGTGATGTTGTTGTTGTTGTTGTTGTTGTTTGAGTCTTCAGTCTTTTGACTGGTTCGATGCAGCTCTCCATGCCTCCCTGTCCTGAGCTAATCGTTTCATCTCTACATAGCTACCACACCCTACTTCCGAGGCAATCTGTTTAACATATGCTAACCTTGGTCTACCCCCACAGTTCTTGTCCTCGACCCTTCCTTCCATAACTGTATGTCTACCCCATATTATTCCCGTTTTCCAACGGGGTCGGGGATGAGATGCTATGGAAGTCCTTGTGGCGATGTTTTTACGGCCAGATGCCCTTCCTGACACCAACCTCAGGAGAGGAGTTAATGAGAGATGAAATGAATGATGTTGAATGCAACTGGGCAAGGATGTGGAAGGAAGCAGCCGTGGCCTGTCAGAAGGTACCGTTCCAGCATTTGCCTGGTGTTGAAAATGGGAAACCACGGAAAACCATTTCAAGGACGGCCGACGGTGGGGCTCGAACCCACGCGTCTACCGAGTCAGCAGAGAGCTTGGCCCCATGACCTAATGCTGCGCTTTAGCCAGCGTAGCAACTACTGTCGGTCCTTCCTTCCATAACTAAGCTTGCTATTCCTGGGTGTCTTAGTATGTGTCCTACTAACCTATCTCTCCTCTTCATTAGCAGTCGCCAGAAACATCTCACCTCTCCCACTCGTCTTAATACCTCTTCGTTTGTAACCCTATCTACCCATCTGATCTTCATCATTCTCCTGTAACACCACATTTCAAATGCTTCAATTCTCCTCTTTTCTGCTGCACCCATAGTCCAAGTTTCACTTCCATAGAGCGCCACGCTCCAGACAAAGGCTTTCAAAAATGACTTCCTAATACCTAAATCTATATTCGATGTCAACAGACTCCTTCTTTGTAGAAATGCTTTCCTTGCCTGAGCCAACCTACTTTTTATATCCTCTTTGCTTCGTCCATCACTGGTTATTTTGCTTCCTAAGTAACAGAAGTCTCCCACTTCCTTCTGCTTTTCACCTGGCAATTTGATGTCCATAGAGGTTTCTGATTTATTTCGGCTGCATTCTAGTATTTTTGTTTTACAATTATTAATTTTCATCATGTATTCTTTCCGTAAGACGGAGTCCATACCATTCAAAAACTCATTCAAATCCTCAGGCTTGTCGGCCAAGATGACTATGTCATCAGCAAATCTCAGAGTTGAAATTATTTCTCCTTGAATCTTCACTCCCACATGAATTTTTTCTCTAATTTCCTTCATTGCTTGTTCAATGAAAAAAAAAAGTATGGGTGATAAGTTGCAGCCTTGCCTAACACCTTTCTGAATATCAGTTTCTCTCTCATGTCCTTCAGCTCGAATGACTGCTGTCTGGTTTCTGTACAGATTGTAGATCACCCTCCTATCCCTGTACTTTATTCCAATAGATTTCAAAATGTCAAACAATTTAGTCCAATCAACGTTATCAAAAGCCTTTTCTAAGTCTACAAATGCCATGTACGTTCTCTTATCTTTCCTTATTCTACCTTCCAAAATCAGCCAAGACTTAGTACAGCTTCCCTTGTTCCTACATTTCTCCTGAAACCAAACTGGTCTTCACCCAACTTCCTTTCTATCTGGCTTTCAATCCTCTTGTAAATTATTCTAGACAGGATCTTTGAAGCATGAGTAATCAAGCTGATTGTACGGTAATCTTCACATCTGTCAGTTCCCACTTTCTTTGGTATAGGGATGATTACATTCTTCTTGAAATTAGGGGGTACCTCACCTGTCTCATAAATCCTACACACCAAGTGAAATAACCTGATCAGACCTTCATCTCCTATGCAGCGTAGCAACTCAATCTGTATATCATCTATGCCTGGTGCTTTGTTCCTGCTTATGTCTTCCAAAGCTCTATCAAATTCTGATCTCAATATTAAATCTCCTTTCGCATCCTCATCAATTTCCTCCTCCCATTCCATTACATAATTCTCAATCTCTTTCCCTTATACAAACTCTCTTTGTAAGCTTTCCATCTCTCAACCGTTTCTTCCCTATCTGTTAAAGGCTTTCCATTTGTGTCCTTAATATTACAGCACTTAGTCTTCTTTTCCCCAAATGTATTCTTAATCCTTCGATAAGCTGTGTCTATTTTTCCTAATTTCAGACAATTTTCTATACCTGCACATTTCTCTTTCGACCATTCTTCTTTCGCTTCCTTGCACTTCTTGTTGACCTCATTTCTCAGACGTCTGTATTCTGCTTTCCCCTTTTCATCTCTTACATTCTTGTGTTTCCGCCTTTCATCCATCAATTCTAGTATATCCTGAGTGATCCACGGTTTTCTACCTATTCTTTCTTTCCTACCAATGTTTTCTTCTGCAAATTTTGTTATTTCATTCTTCAATAGTGCCCATTCGTCTGCAATTGAAGTTTGTTTAGGGTTTTTCATTAGTCCTTCCTTTATACTCTTCTTGAATCTTTCGTTTACATCCTTCTCTTTCAGTCTGTCTATTGCCCACCTTTTTGGCTTTTGACTTTTCTTCAGTTTCTTCATCTTTAATCTGCATTTCATTACAACCAGATTGTGGTCAGAGTTTATGTCAGCACCAGGATATGTTTTACAATCCAAAATCTGGTTTCGAAACCTCTGCTTGACCATAATGAAGTCGATTTGGTAACGCCCTGTATCTCCTGGTCTCATCCACGTGTATATTCTTCTATTGTGGTTATTGAATAAGGTGTTAGCTCTGACCAACTCATGCTCGGTGCAGAATTCCATCAGCCTGCTTCCTCGATCATTCCTTTCACCTAATCCGAAATCTCCTACTATATTCCCTTCTTTCCCTTTTCCTACCACAGCATTTCAATCTCCCATTACTATAACATTTTCATCACCCTTGCTATACCTCAGAATTTAGTCTATTTCTTCGTAGACCTTTTCGACATCCTCCGTTCACTATATTGCTCATAATATTCCACCCGCTGTCCAAGTTTTCTACTCAATATGAGACCAACCCCTGCTTGGCCATTGTTTGATTTAGTGCTAATGACCCTATAATCTCCTGACCAAAAGTCCTGTTCTTCCTGCCAGCGCATTTCACTAATCCCAACCAAATCCAACCTCAACCTATCCATTTCCCTTTCTAAGTTTTCTAACCTTCCACTTCCTAGCAGACTTCTAACATTCCACGCTCCGATCCGTAGAATGTCAGATTTCCTCTTTGTCACTTCTGTGATGTCAACCCCCTCTCGAGTAGTCCCCACCCGGAGATCCGAATGGGGGACTAGTTTACCTCCGGATTGAAATTTTACAAGGGAGGAGGCCATCATCACATGTAATTATGCATAGAGAGGTGCATATCCTCGGGAATAGCATACGGCTGTAGTTTCCCGTTGCTTTCAGCCGTGCAGCAGGACGCAGTGTAGCCATTATTTGGGGTGATGATTTCTATGAATCCTTAGGCCAGAATTAAATGTGGCAAACTTGCTACTTGCTTTCTTATCCTGCGCTACAGCCCATGTAGAGCCCGGACCTTGTCAACTGCCTGTCTCTTCCATTTCGTCAGCCCGCACTACTAACATGCTCAAGTCCATCTCTACGTCATTCTGCCACCGTTATCTTGGTCGTCCCAATGACCGATCACCCTCTGGTTTTGTAGCTGGAACCTTCTTTGGTACTCTCTAGTCATCCATTCTCTGTACGCAATCCAACCACCGTGACTGACTTGCCTTAATATCCGTAGTATTTGTACACTCCATACAGTTCTGCATTTGTCAAGCTTCTCCACATGCTTTCTCGCACCATAATCTTCCGCAGCAGTTTACGTTCCGATGTGCCCAATATATTTCTAACTTATTCTGTTATCGTCCATGATTCAGACCCATGCATTGAGGAGACGAGATAATACGGAACATTTACTGAACTATCCTGATATTGGCCATAAATATGATTCAAATGTAATGATTCAAAATACATGTGAAAAGGATGTAGTTCACTCCTCCACTTTCTATAACCCACCCGCCTTCCCAAATTATATCACGAATTCTATAGTAAAATTCTAGCTGTGTCGGTCATTATCCTAAGATAATGACTTGTGTAATTGACACGTCTATATCCGTGACTTGAGAGGCCAAGCTGACTCGTGCTGGTGTCCGGCTCATTGATTACTGTTGAGAGTGTTGCATACCTGCAGGCGAGAGCTCTCCAACACAGCAAGTGGCTTGTATTGAGCAGAATCTCACTGCCACAGTAGTGACAAATAGCTCTGTAACACATATTGTACCGTGCGAATACAAGGACGACTGCCACCCAGCTTATAGCCTGTGGAATGTGTGGTCACAAGGCCAGCGGGATGATACCATCAGCCTCATTAACTTCTCTTCAAGTCATGGGTTGCTACTTCGCTTCTCAAGAAGTTACTCAATTGTACTCACGAAACTGAGTGCACCCGATTCTGCCCCTATATCAGATCATACATTTCTGGCGGGTTGGGAAACCAATCTGGCACTCCTTGATAAGGGCCAAATCTGATACCCCTATACACAGACTCCGGTAACAACAATAATATTTTTTAAAAAAATATTTTTTAGGGTGGAGTAGAAATGCATTTACACATACCAGATGAATCTTCTGCCCCTTATTTTTCTAGTTTTCAGCCAAACTTCCAACGTCTGATGCCAGCATGGTCGACAGTTCCCCGTCTATAGCCAAGCCACAAGGACCCTAAAGAACTTTACAAGATTTATGACGACATGGAAGCAAGACCTTTACAAAAACATGGGTGCGACAAGTGATTATTCAAAGCATCAATCTGTCATAAGGCCACGCACAAAAATCATGCCGATTATACTGTTTCTAGTGGATTCGGAATTAACGCTGGGTACGGTGGCTTACTGACAAAAAAAACGTGAAAAAAACTTCGAAGCGGAAAGCAGTGCCCGTATGACAGTTTGATGCATTGAATAATCACTTGTCGCAGACATGTTTTTGTAAAGGTCTTCCTTCCATGTCATCATAAATCTTGTAAAGTCGTTTAGGGTCATTGTGGCTTGGCTGGAGACGGGGAACTGTCGATCATGCTGATACCAGATGTTGGAAGTGTGGCCGAAAACTAGAAAAGTAAGGGGCGGAAGACTCGCCCAGTATAGTTTCGGACTCCTGAGTGGCAGATTACCGGCTAAAGCTCCCCCCGTGACCTTTGGAACCTAGCCTGGAACCGTTTAACACATTACTTCAGGCTAGGACCATATACTAGGACACTTGTCCTCAACTATTTTCCATTCGTGACTGTCCACATAATTTTCTTCGTTCAAAGAATTTCTTCAGTGAACAACAACAATAATAATAATTAGCCTATTTTCAATTTTGAAAAAATAGGCTTATGAGATCACCTTTTGTCCGTGTGTGTGTGTGTGTGCGTGAGTGATTCGTGTGTGTGTCCCCCCTCCCCCCTAATAAAATCCAAACGGCTGGAGAGATTTCAATGAAACTCGGTAAGTTCCTAGCTCTATTCCGGGCGACCCCGACCGTGCCCTTCATGTTTTGTTACGTCTCACCAATCCAACATGGCGGCTGTGCGAAGTATTTCACCAGCATTCAATATCTCCTAAACTATTACCGATATCTTCTTGGAATTTTGTATGGTGATAAAGGGAACTACTAGAAATTCACTTAAATAACCATTGAAAACCTGGTAACTACAAAACCAACATGGCGGCCAAGTGAAGTTGCGACTTTTAATGGACGTTTCTCGCGATTTAACCAACCAAACGCAATGAAACTTGGCACAGTATATGTTTATATACATTGTAATGCACCGACATCTAACTTCGTTCAATTGTTTACATAACCTCAAAATGGCGGCTGTGCGAAATATTTCACAGGCATTCAATATCTCCGAAACTATTAATGATATCAACCTGAACTTTGTACGGTGATAAAGAGCACTGCTACAAGTTTATCTATGTACCTTTCAAAAACCTGTTAAGTACGAAACGAACATGGCGACCAAGCGAAGTTGACTCATTCTAATACATTTTTCTCGTGATTTAATCATATGAGCGCATTGAAATGTGGTACAGTAAATGATTATACATATTGTCATTCACTGGCATCTAATTTAGTTCAATTGTTTGCATAAACTGAAGATGGCGGCTGTGCGAAATTTTAAAATTAAGTTTTTATTCTTGTGTCGTAATCATGCGATCGAAGTGTAAGTTTGAATAATGAAGCTACGCAATAATTTTCCTTTAATGGTACATAACTCTATGGCCTATACATATAACAATCCAAAATGGCGAGCATCTGAAATATTTTGACGGTTCTCAATATCTAAGAATCTTTTCCAGCAATCAAACTGATTTTTTTATGTTCATAGAGGCTATGAACTTAAGTTCACCTATATGACTTTCAGTAACCTGGTGAGCACCAATCCAACATGGCGGCGACGCGAAGTATAAATATTTAAATGGACGTTTCTCGCGATGTAACCATCTGAGTGCAGTGAAACATTGCACGTTAATGCTTATACAAATGTTAATCCACTGGTATCTAATTTATTTCAATTGTTTTCATAACCACAAGATGGCAGCTGTGCGAAATTTTAAGATCTCTTTTTACTTCCTGTGTCCTAATCATGCGATTGAAGTATGAAATCCACACGTACACAATAATCTTCATGTAATAGTAGATAAATGAAAATCCAACCTGGCTACCATCTGCAATATTTAGTCGGTTCTCAGTATCTACGAATCTAACATAGCAATCAAACTGAAATTTTGTATGTTGAAAGAGGCAATTAATATGAGTAGGATATATGAAAATAGGCTGTATAGTTCTTCACGGAACTACTTGGAAGATTACCGGCTAAAGCTCCCCCCGTGACCTTTGAAACCTAGCCTGGAACCGTTTAACACATTACTTCAGGCTAGAACCATATATTAGGACACTTGTCCTCAACTGTTTTCCATTCGTGACTGTCCACATAATGTTCTTCGTTCAAAGAATTTCTTCAGTAAACAACAACAATAATAATAACAAGTAGTTCCGTGAAGAACTATACAGCCTATTTTCATATATCCTACACATATTAATTGCCTCTATCAACATACAAAATTTCAGTTTGATTGCTATGTTAGATTCGTAGATACTGAGAACCGACAAAATATTGCAGATGGTACCCAGGTTGGATTTTTATTGATCTACTATTACATGAAGATTATTGTGTACGTGTGGATTTCAGACTTCAATCGCATGATTAGGACACAGGAAGTAAAAACGAGATTTTAAAATTTCGCACATCTGCCATCTTGTGGTTATGAAAACAATTGAAATAAATTAGATACCAGTGGATTAACATTTGTATAAGCATTAACGTGCAATGTTTCACTGCACTCAGATGGTTAAATCGCGAGAAACGTCCATTTAAATATTTATACTTCGCGTCACCGCCATGTTGGATTGGTGCTCACCAGGTTACTGAAAGTCATATAGGTGAACTTAAGTTCATAGCCTCTATGAACATAAAAAAAATCAGTTTGATTGCTGGAAAAGATTCTTAGATATTGAGAACCGTCAAAATATTTCAGATGCTCGCCATTTTGGATTGTTATATGTATAGGCCATAGAGTTATGTACCATTAAAGGAAAATTATTGCGTAGCTTCATTATTCAAACTTACACTTCGATCGCATGATTACGACACAAGAATAAAAACTTAATTTTAAAATTTCGCACAGCCGCCATCTTCAGTTTATGTAAACAATTGAACTAAATTAGATGCCAGTGAATGACAATATGTATAATCATTTACTGTACCACATTTCAATGCGCTCATATGATTAAATCACGAGAAAAATGTATTAGACTGAGTCAACTTCGCTTGGTCGCCATGTTCGTTTCGTATTTAACAGGTTTTTGAAAGTTGCATAGATAAAATTGTAGCAGTGATCTTTATCACCGTACAAAATTTCAGGTTGATATCATTAATAGTTTCGGAGATATTGAATGCCTGTGAAATATTTCGCACAGCCGCCATTTTGAGGTTATGTAAACAATTGAACGAAGTTAGATGTCGGTGCTTTACAATGTATATATACATATACTGTGCCAAGTTTCATTGAGTTTGGTTGGTTAAATCGCGAGAAACGTCCATTTAAAAGTCGCAATTTCGCTTGGCCGCCATGTTGGTTTTGTAGTTACCAGGTTTTCAAAGGTCACATAAGTGAATTTCTAGTATTTTCCTTTATCACCATACAAAATTGCAGGGTGATATCGGTAATAGTTTAGGAGATATTGAATGCTGGTGAAATATTTCGCACTGCCGCCATGTTGGATTGGTGAGACGTAACAAAACTTGAAGGGCACGGTCGGGGTCGCCCGAAATTGAGCTATGAACTTACCGAGTTTCATTGAAATCTCTCCAGCCGTTTGGATTTTATTGGGTGGGGACACTCACACGAATCACACACGCACACACACACGGACAAAAGGTGGTCTCATAAGCCTTTTTTTTTCAAAATTGAAAATAGGCTAATAATAATAATACTAATAATAATAATAACCATTTAATTGTTGCTTCGGAGACGCCAGGATGTCGGAATTTTTTCTTGAATGGGATATTTAACGAGCCAATAAATCGACGTACACGGATCTTCCACATTTAAGCCCCCGCAAAGTCAACCGACTGCGTTGAGATATGATCCCGCAACCTTACCAATGGGCCACGTAACAGGTCAAACTACATTATCCTTAGCCACTCTAACATTTCGTACTTTAAGTACCTAATGGGTTCAGTGAATTGTATTAGAAATTAAACTCGAAGATAAATTACAAACAAGCTACATTGATCGTCCTTCGATAGAATCACCATCCTCTACAACAATAATTAGCTACATTGATAAGTTTTCTGTTAACTGTCATGAAATCCTCTACCAATACTATCAATAGCCTACACAAAATTTCGTTTTAATCTACGACCCCCCCCCCCCCCTTCCCAGGGGCTCACTTCTAGCTGGACGTGGGTTGGTGACCACGGGATCCCAGCTGAGTCCAGCATTGCTTCCACTTAATTGTGCCAGCCTCCTCTCCGTCGACCTATATTCGTCAATTCTTGTTATCTTGCGATCTTGACGGTATTAGGGCATCCTAGGCCTAGGGAGTCTCTTCCTTTCCCGCCTTAATTGGCCCTTGTGTCATCTTTCCTGATGCCCTCCTTCTGCGAGGGGTCAGCCTTCTTTTTTCTTTCATGTTATCTCCTGCCTTCTGCTCAAGGCCCTCAAGGAGGCAGGGTGTGTGTAGCCCCACCATATCTGGTGCACCCTGGATATTGCTACACCCTCAGGGGGTCACGGCTGGTGAGTTCGGGAGTTGGTGATCCTGGGGAATTCCTGAGCTGGGACTGTTTTTTCCCCATTCTCCACTGATTTTGGGGCGGGTCCTCTACTCTTTCCTTTTCTTATATGCCTTGCATGGCTCTCCTTCCTCCCAAGTCCCTCAATCCTCATTCTTCGAGGGTTGAGGGCATTTCTTTTCTTCCTTTCCTTTATTTGGCTTATCCTTTATTTGTTTACCATTTCTTCTTTTAGTATGTAAGTCTGTAGTTAGTATTAGTTATACTGTAGTTTACATCCTCATCTGATCTTTCACTATCACCCAAACCATTAGGGGCCGATAACCTAGATGTTAGGCCCCTTAAAACAAAAATTATCATCATCATCATCGTTTTAATCGGAACAGTCCTTCAGAAATTCATACGGCTGACAGACCGACACAGATACCCACACATCGTCTCGTCATTTCTGTACATTTCATTACAAAGCTAGACTGAAAATGAACGTCTAGACGCGTACTTTGGGTAATAATAATGGCATTATCACGGGGAAGCATGGTGCTGGTATTTTGATTTGATACCCGTCGTGTTGTGAAGAGAATGGAACAAATGGTAAGGACGTAACAAACACCCAGTACCTGAGTAGGTGAATTAATCATTGGAGATTACAATTCCCATGGCCCGATGTAGAATCGAATTAAGGACCCTTTGGGTCAAACCCTATCGTGATAACTGCTCAGCTACGGGGTCATATATTATGCGTAATAGAAATTCTAAATACGGGTTCTAGACGCAGTAGATCATATACTTAAACACATCATATACCTTAGGAGAAGTGAAAGACCTGATGCGAGGGGGTTTTCGAATTTAACATTCATCATTTCATTTTCACAGGAAATCTATATTTGAATATCAGTAAACACATCGCCAGGATTTTTTCTATATTCTCGGCGTTCAGAGCGTGAGCAGAATAGCATGGCAGCATGCGCCGAATGCCAAAGTAGAGAGAGAAAAGCAGAAGATCGGCGTGCCCGAGTTCATTGGAGTGCAAAACCAATATGGCAGAAAGACCACGTCATTCACGAAGTGTTGGGATATTGTAAGATGTTGGCAGGATGGGTACTAAGACTGTTCACCTCTAATCATAGGCCTTCCTGAATGGCGATAAACCTCGAACACTTGTTGTGGTAAGAGTGCGAAGAAAATGGATTTCTGATCAGGATCATCACAGTGGATAAGGCATGGCTGCATTATATTATCACGGCTGCCTCAATTACATGAAAACAACCCAGTTCACCGGTGCAGAACGAGCTCTGAAGAACTTCTGAAATTGCTGGGCAAGAATTTTATCTTGAAAATTTCCTTGAAATTGATTTTACGGTATAACCATTGCATCAATATCAGTGGTATCTACAACGTGTCCACTGTCCACTGACCACTGCTGGTACCTTTTGCGTCCTCTTCCTCTCTTTCCTTTTACCGATCCCTCGAGAGCATCCCCCAGCAAACACTCTCTTCTTAGCCAGTGCCCAAACCAATTCTCTTCCTTGTATGGACGGTATGTGACAGCCTCCCATTTTCTCCAACTCGCTCCAATACCTTCCCATTCCGGACCCTTTCCACCCAGGATATCCTTTCCATAATCCCCTTAATCACATTTCAAAGGCATCTATGCTTCTTTCATCATCCTTCCTTAGCGTCCAGGTCTCGGCTCCGTGGTGACTATGTGCAAAAGTAACTAAGGGTTTGAATTTTGTAATTACAATGTGATTTTACTCTTTGTAAAATTACGAATCTTTTATTCCAATCCGCGGCGTAGCAGTGCTCGTTAAATCATCCACGACGGCCACGTGGGCAGCTGCAGGAACTCCGGAGATCTCATTTTTGAATTCCGGTGTTGACAGCAGCCATCCTGTGGGTGGTTTCTCATGGGTTATTCCCTTCAGGAAAATGCTAGAATAGTACCTTACTTCAAGTCCTGGGACGCCTACCCTATCCCTGTGACACATACAGTCAACACAGGAACATAAGTTATCAGAGAAGTTCAACAGACTGACTGCGTGGCGCAGCGGTAACGTTCTCGCCTGCTGTGTCCAAGGTAGCAAGATCAAGTTCTGACACAGTCAGTTGGCATTTGAGGCTGCCCAAAGGTGAGGGTGTCGTGTTCGTAAATTTATTGGCACGTTAAAGATCCCTATCGGGGTAAAATTACGGAACCCCTGCGTCTCTAAAGGCCGCAGTAGTTAAAAGGGACGTTAAACCAATAACATTATTGTTGTTGTTGATGATGATTCATCTAGGGGTTTTGTGATGTCATTGTGATGTAGCCCCGTGTACTTGGGCGTGTGTGGAATGTATCTGATAACCTGTCTAATTGTGATGGCTGTTTATTTAGCGTATGGGTTTTAGTGCCGGGAATGTCCGAGGACATGTTCGGCTCACCAGAGGCTGTAGCTGCGTCAAGCGAACACCCATGGGGTGAGCTACAAGTTCCGTTCAATTTCATGTAGTACCAACTCTCACTACCAGATGTAACTGACACCTAGTGGTGAACGTTGGAACTATAATAGAGCGTTTCAACGGTATCTAACCTAGAAATTTAGCTTCACATACGAATAGTTAGGGGAATGATCTTTTACATGCCATAAATCTATGACATGGGACTGCTGTCTTTACTTTCCCTCCGAAGGAAGGCATACTGAAGGATTTTAACGCTCTTAAAAATCCGACGACTTTGGCCGGGTTTGAACCCGCTATCTTGGGCACAGCAGTTCAGCTTGTTACCAACTACACCACCGAAGCAACTGGTTGTATTATTGTGTGTATCTGTAATTTAGATGAGGATCGGGAAGGAGGCAGCGGAGGCCTTAATTTAGAAAACATTTCAGCTTTCGCCCGAGTGTAAAACCACGGAAACCCACTTTCAGGATGGCTGAGGTGGTAATCGAACCATTCTTTTCTCAATTTTGCTTCACGAGGCTGAGTGTACCCGGTTACAGCCATCAGACCAGAATTAAATTTCTTGGCAGAACCAGGAATCGAACCCGGGCCACCACGGAGACAGCCAAAATAATTATTACAATTTCAGCACGCACCCAACTACTCGAGTTTGATGACCAAGATGTCCCAAACCCCTCAAATGAATCAACAACAACAAAACATCCCTTTATTTCGAACATCCCTCGTGTTACAGTAAATGACAATCTGGTTTTGGTCAGGTTCGATTCCCGGTCAATGCATGTGAGATTTTCGAAGTGAAATGCCATGTCCTGTGGTTCTGATTCCACGTAAAAAGGAGGTGTCGTGGCTCATGATCACGAGAATAACGGTCACGTTAAACTACAATCTTCCTTTTAATCAGGTTTTGGAAGACCAAGCCCGAGTAGTTAACACAATCTCTCTGGTGTTAAATAAAAAGGAATAACGAGAGGAGATTATGGGAAACGTACTCTTCTTTTGCACAGCCAATTAGAATTGAGGCCCCGATAATGATCGCATGGAGAACCATATCGTTTAAATGCGCGATGCTGCACAGCTGTGGGGGCTTTCTAAGACAATTAGCAGTTAAGGTGACGTTAAGCTCAGCTTTGAGGCATTGATGGCTCTCATTAACACAATTGAAGTTCCCACTCTGAGAATGCGCTCCGCTCTGTTGGAAGCTATTGGAAAATGTACAGCGATTAAAACATTAAATACACCCAGGAATACAATTAGTTAGTTCTCGTTGTTTTAAGGGGCAGAACAACGATGCCATCTGCCCCAATCCAGGATTACATAATGGGCATTTACCAAGGAGGTTTTTCAGTTATTTTGTTGTGGACTGTACAAAAAGTAACAATAATAATAATAATAATAAGAAGAAGAAGAAGAAGAAGAATTAAGGTTCGGTTGTTAAGGAAAAGTCATATTATTTTCCTGTGCTCATTTTATCCGAAATCTGAAAAATAGGTATGAATGGCGGGTCCCTGACCACGTTTAAAGCAATTTGATGTTGCCTATAAATGCATATTTCGACCATTTTTATTGTTTTGGTCATATTTGGTCATATTTTAGTGATATAAGGTCATATTTGGTTAAAATTTCAGCATTTTTGTTTAAATTGAAGAGTCGTTAACAAGTACGTGTTATCTGCGTCGAGTTTCAAACACAGGATTTCCGAATAGTGTAGTAGACATATTTCCCTTTCTTTTCTCGGAACAGGCAGATAGCAGGTTTAGAAGACCTGATTCCAAGAAGGCGCTCCTCTAAGCACGTATTTTAGCACACCTTTCTGGACAAGTTAGATTGCGACACTAGACGCATGAGGTCACGGAACATAACGATAGTGTGCTTCCACCTATCAATAGAATGTCACTCCAGTCGATATATTTAGCTCAGAAGCAATTAGCAAACAAGAAATACCATGCATTTAGGTCATATTTTATAGTTTTAGGTCATATTTAGCTTGTTTTTAGGGCATATTTGCTTGCATATTTTGTACTTCTTTTGGTCTTAAACTTCCGAACTCTAATAATAATAATAATGTTATTGGTTTTACGTCCTTTTTAATTACTGTGGCTTTTAGAGACGCCAAGGTGACGGAATTTTGCCGCGAAGGGTATCTTTAACCTGTCAGTAAATCTACTAACAGGGCTCCCTCGAATTTGCGCACCCACATATGGCAACTGACTGCGTCAGGATTCGATTCTGCAACCATGAGCATAGCTGGCGAGAACGGTACCGCTGAGCCACGCAGCCAGTCGTACAAAACGTTGTTGTTGTTGTTGTTGTTGTTTCATTCAGGGGCTTTGCAACATTGTGGTCATATAGCCCCGTGCACTTGGGTATGTGCGGAATTTGTGTTATAACCTGTGTTATTGTGATGGCTGTATTAGTAAGTGTATTTTTTTCAAAATCAAGATGAGGATTGGGAAGGAGGCGGCCGTGGAACCATCACGACATTTGTCTGGAGTAGAAGTGGGAAACCACGGCAAACTAATTCCAGGATGGCTGAGTGTATCCCATTTCCAGCCCTCATATCAGAATTTAATTTATTGGCAGAGCCGGGAATTGAACCCGTGTCTCCGCGTTGACAGCCAAGAGTGTCAGCCACTACGCAAAAAGGTGCACCCTATAGGCAGTGTTAATGGAAGATACAGAAATAAAATATCGTACGAATGTGAGAGTAAAACCTATGATCTTCAGCTTCAGCCTCCATTGCTCACCAACTGAGCTAGAGGGGACGCAAGAAAAGCTTGCCGAAGAATGCTGCGCAGATCTTCGGCCATGTTCGGGGGTTCGGGTGTGCTCGGTAATGCCATACAATTGCCCCTCCCACTTCGCGGCAGTCGCTCGCTAGCAGCAGTTCTGAACGGATCGTCTGCCCAGGCTTGGTTTACAGCTGTAGACCGCGTCTCGGAGCGAGCGAGCAGTGAGCCCGATAATCAGCATTCGGGAGACACACAGGAGCCCCACAATGAGCATTAAAATACGCCGAATATATTGGTCTCTGCGCATCGTTTACTTTCGGCGAGCTTTTCTTGCGTCTGCTCTACTCCGGAAAACGTTTTTAAATCTTGTGGAAATATTGAAGATTTAGAACCCACTTTACAGTGTCCTATGACCTTAACCCTGTATATGATAGTGGTCAGTATATTAACCACCTACCAAAAGAACAATTTTTATTGTCAAAGACGCAGATGGTTGAATCTTTCACTGATATCTCAACTAATTACTGTGCAAGTGCTAATGTTTATGTAAAACAAATATTATTAGTTTATCTCTTTGACCTAGGGTGCTAGATAATAGTGCACTAGGCAAACAACCTATAATGGCAATAATTAATACACGAGTATGTTTATAAAACGAGCGAAGCTAGATTCATAATTTCCATACGAGTGTCTAATTGTAATTACCATTATAGGCGAGTTCCATACGTCTGTTTATGTTCGACGATAATTATAACTATTTTATGTTCGAACATAAATATTCATAGATATCTGTCAAGATTTCGCCAGTTTTATGTACTGAACAGAGCGCATGGGACGCAGAGAATGCCATGGCCTCCTGGAATACCCCCACTATGACACTAGCCACGCAGTGAAATTTAAAATAGGAGGCCGTGGAAGTCAACGCAGGTGCGATGCTATCCTTACCTAATTGGTCACACAACTATTTCTTGAGCTCTGATTGGTGGGAGAAACTGTTTCATAATGAAAAATTGTGTTATAATGACCCTCCTTATGATACACTTGTCTAACACATAATATTTGCATTTCGACATCGTCAAACATAAATGTTTTAATAAAAACAATTTAAAAAAGAAAAGAAGAAAAGAATGATAAAAAGTAATGAATTTTTAATTTTAATTGTTTACTATTTCTAATTGCTTAATAATGCTTAATATGGCTCTAAATTTTGAAAATAAATAAGGTTCTACAAATGAAATTTCTAATAACTTTACCATCTTAATAGTAAAATTATAAAAATAACTATGCGCATTAAAATGTTAAAGAAAACAATAAATTAATAATAATTATAATTAGGCTAAAATATAAATATACACAAATAAAATATGTTTATTACTTTACTGTTCTGCATTATAAAGTGTTAAGTACGGAAGGAAACTTGTAGTTTAACGTGACCGCTAATTTCACGAAAATGAGCCACGAGACAGTATTACCTTGTATTCACTTTTCAGTCGGTGAACATGAATGTACCCAATTAGATAAGATTAGGAACAGATAACAATCGAGTGGCTTCGGTGGCATAGTCGGTAGCATGCTGAGCCTTCTATGCCCAAGATAGCGGTTTCAAACCCGGCCGAAGCCGTCAGATTTTTTAAGAGCGTTAAAAACCCCTCAGTATGCCATCCTTCGGAGGGGAAGTAAAGCCGGCGGTCCCATGTCATAGATTTATGGCATGTTAAAGAACCTTCAACTAATTACACCTGTGTGAAGCTAAACTGGATAGTTATTTATAACATTTATTTATTTATTTATTTTTCGCCTATTTTCATTTTATGAAAAAATAGGCTTATGAGATCACCTTTTGTCCGTGTGTGTGTGCGTGTATGATGGTGTGTGTGTCCCGCCCGAATAACTTCTAAACGGCAGGAGCGATTTCAATCAAATTTAGTAAGATCATAGCACCATTCTGGACGACCCCGACCGTGCCCTTCAAATTTTATTGTGTCTCACCAATCCAGCATGGCGGCTGTGCGAAATATTTCACCAGCATTCAGTATCTCCGAAACTATTACCGATATCACCCTGAAATTGTGTACAGTGATAAAGGTCACTACTAGAAGTTCACCAATGAGACTTTCAAAAACCTGGTAACTACAAAACCAACATGGCGGCCAAGTGAATTTGAGACTTTTAAATAGACTTTTCTCGCGATTTAACCATCGAAACGTAATGGAGCTTGGTACAGCAAATGTTTATACACATTGGAATGCACTGGCGTCTAATTTAGTTCAATTGTTTACATAACCTCAAGATGACGACTGGGCGAAATTTTAAAATTAAGTTTTATTTCTTATGTCGTAAACATGCGATCGAAGTGAAAGTTTGAATAATGAAGCTAGGCAATAATTTTCCTTTAATGGTACATAACTCTATGGGCTATACATATAACAATCCAAAATGGCGAGCATCCGAAATATGTTGACGGTTTTTAATATCTACGAATCTTTTACAGCAATCAAACTGATATTTTTTATGTTCATAGAGGCTATGAACATAAGTTCACATGTAGGACTTTCAGTAACCTGGTGAGCACAAACCAACATGGTGGCGACGCGAAGTATAAATATTTAAACGGACGTTTCTCGCGATTTAACCATGCGAGTGCAGTGAAACTTTGCACGTTAAATGCTGATTCAAGTGTTAATCCACTGGCATCTAATTTATTTCAATTGTTTTCATAACCACCAATGGCAGCTGTGCGAAATTTTAAAATCTCGTTTTTACCTCTTGTGTTCTAATCATGCGATTGAAGTTTGAATACCACACGTACACAATAATCATCATGTAATAGTACATAAATAAAAAATCCAACCTGGCGACCGTCTGAAATATTTAGACGGTTCTCAATATCTACGAATCTATCACAAACTTCAAACTGAAATTTTGTATGTTGATAGTGGCAATTAACATGAGTAGGATATATGAAAATAGGCTGTATAGTTCTTCACGGAACTACTTGTTATGTATTTAGTTATTTATTTCTTAATGTATTTATTTATGTACTTATTTATCTATTTTTATATTTTTATTTTTATTATTTATTTATTCATTTATTTACTTATTTAAGCTATTTATTTATTGATTTATTTATTTATTTATTCATTCATTCATTTATTTATTTATAAACTTTACCGTAAGCCCCAATTACAAAGCTCACTACTATAATAAGATATTATAAAGGAACATGCCGGCCTCGTGGTGTTGGGGTAGCGCGTCTGCCTCTCACCCGGAGATCCCGGGTTCGATTCCCGGCTCCATCAGGGATTTTATAAATTGACGTGAGGGCTGGAACGGGTTGCACTCAGCCTCGTGAGGACAATTGAGTAACTGTCTGACAGTGAGGCAGCGCCCCAGTCACGGAAACCAAGATTGACGGCCGAGGGGACCCGATGCGCTGACCACGCATCACCCCAATAGGCCTATTTGCAGCTAGCCGAGGCCATTCATGGGCTGTAGTGCCAGTGGCTAAAAGACAAACGAGAGCAACATATCTACTCACATGTTCCAGGGTGGTAAATGCAGGTGTGAGTATATATAGATTTAATTGGCTACATTGACGAGTAGACCAACTGAAAAGCAATTATCTTCCTAGATTGATACACTAACCAGTAAGGAACGTATCGTTTTCCTTTCACTATGCGTGTGCAGTGATACCTAAGTCAGCAAAGAGAGCAATATAAAATTTCCCTCGAGTAATCGTTCCCCCGATAGAAGCTGCGTGCGGGAGATCGATAGCTCTAGCTCACGTCGAGATAGCAGGAACATTCAACACCCTCTCTGAATAATATATTCTTCCCTCGTTCATTGAATGAGATCATTTGGAGACACGAGATCTAGGTAAATTTGCAACGAAGAGACATGTTACACATTAGAAATACCCGCAGCGTAGCCATGCGTTTTAAATCATGCGCCACGACCGTGACTGGGAGCTGCAGAAAGTCCGGAGATTGGAGGTTCGAAACCCGGCGCTAACATTGGTTATCCTGAGTTTGGGTTCTCTCCGTGTTTTCCCATACACACTTCTGGCAAACGCCTGGAATGTACGCATCCCTTTTACACTACTACAATCATCAGATTCAGTCTATCAAACAAGTTACACACACACACATTCACCCAACTACACAGGGCTGATGACCATGATGTCTCAAGCCCCTTAAATGAGTTAAAAACAACAAAATTTCCCTCCTACATATTATCAACGCCTAAATATATAGCTAACCCTGGAATATATCGGTCACGGATCAAATTACTGTACGCGTATATTTAGCAATGGAGCAAATTGAAGTGATTGATTTTGTAGTTTTAGCGTGGTCTGTTTTCTCCGGGAGCAATGTCCTGATTCATGCACCGAATATGCACGGTATAACCTGTGTTACTGTAGCAACTGCAGTGTAATTTGTTAACAGTGTGTTGTTCCATTTGGTGATTTCATCCCTATATACGTGGATGTGTGAAGAATTTTTCTGACAACCTGTTGAGGCTGTATTAGTGTGCATGTTTGTACTATCCGACCAGCGAATTATTACCGGTGGCGGAAATCGGAACTAATGCGCTCCGCCCAGCCACGCGCCTGCGATGGACGTTATTTGTGTGCCTGATTCATGCTGGGCCGTGCGCTGTGCGGTGTGTTCTCATTGTAGCCTATGGCTGTACATGAGTCCCCCCTTGCCCCGCAAACTGCTCGCTGCAGTCATAACGAGGCGAGATGACGTAATATATACACAACAGCTGCGCTCTCCTTCTAGCGGTAACAATTCCCTGGTAGGGTAGTAATTAGAGAAGCGATAATTGGGAAGGAGGTGGCAGTGGCCTTATGTTAGGCACTATCCCACCAATTTCTTGGCGTAGAAGTGGAAAACTAAGGAAAACCACCTCTATAATGGGGGAAGTTCTGCCTCAGTAGGCTGAGTGTATCCCGTTACAACCCCCAGACAGAAATTTAATTTCTCGCCAGAGTCGGAATTCGAGCTCGGGAGTGACAGTCAACAATGTTAGACACTGGGGGCACCAGTTGATGAAGCTTAGACTGTCACCAAGGTTTCGTAATCTTTTTCCTCGTTTCACACAGCAGAAATGTACCATATCTTCCTTTGCAACGAAACATGTTGAGGTTTCATATATTGTAACTATATCAGAACCAAAATCATTAATCCATGATAGTCCTCACTGGTGCTGATGTGACCTTCCTAGTCCCAGGACCAAAAGAGTAAAATATGTAGAAGAAAATATTCATTTAATTTATACCGGTAGTTGTATACAAATGAAACATAGGATTCTCTCCGTGTTTTGAGCATATAAAGTTACTTTTGTTCGACCCTGACTAATATATGTCAGAAAACTGTATCATAATGATGGTCATTATAACACTATTTTTCATTATGAAACAGTTTCTCCCACCAATCAGAGCTGAAGAAACAGTTGTTTGACCAATTAGATAAGGATATCATCGCACCTGCACTGAGTTCCAAGGCCTTCTTAATTTAAATTTCAGTGCGTTGCCTAGTGTCATAGTGGTGTAATCGAGGAGGCCATGGTCAAATACAAGGCATTCTCTGCGTCACATGCACTCTGTTCAGTACATAAAACTGGCGAAATCTCGACAGATATAAAATAGTTATAATTATCGTCGAACATAAAGAGTCGTATGCAACTCGCCTAAAATGGTAATTAAGACACTCGTATGAAAATTATAAAACTCGCATACGCTCGTTTTATAAACATACTCGTGTCTTAATTATTGCCATTATAGGCTTGTTGCATAATGCACTATACTACAACGTATAAACGGGTTCAACGGATTGGTTAGACAGTGGTATTTAGGCCATTCCGCCTCAGTATACTATTATTGTAATATTGGTATTCGTACGGATCCCAAGCGACTTGCACAAAGATAACATAACCTGCTTTCGTATGCGCGATAAAATTGGGTTACAATTCCTTCTCCCAGTGGAGTCAGAACGAAGCTGGCTCGTCTGTTATTGGAGACGATCTCCTGGGGCAGCGATACATCTTTACATGGAACTCTTCTGCCTCGTAAGAAAAGTTGGTCTCTGTCGCCAAAACCTTTGCATATTATAATATATTACAGCATTACTTGAATGATTCCCTTCCCGGTTACCAACTATGGAAATTTCCCTAGAAAGCGTTTTATAACATTCGATTGCTGTATATTTCTACTGCGTTTCAACAGAGCAATGATAGATGGTTTATATGGATGGATTCCCTCCTGGTATATTCTTTCTGAATATACGTTTCAACGTTAAGTATTCTTGCGCCCACCTTGGGTTTTCTTTGATTTTTTTACTTACCATCATTTCTTTCTTCCGTGCAAACCACTAACATACTGTAGGTTTGTACTTTCTCTCATGGTTTTTGAAAGTGTGTTCCAGCGTTCGATATATTTTCTCCTTGCTTAAGCTGCAGTTTCAAGCTTCTCTCTGCAGCGCTTTATACGGCAAAGCGCTGAAGTTAATAGTTCTCAGCTGCTTATGAGGAATTTTTCTTTCGCTTCCAACTCCTCTCCTTTTTCTATTTCATCTTCCCTTCTGGTCGTGAATGGGATTTACTTCCAATTGCTCCACCTCCCTGACCCCTACCTTTTCAGGGGAATTAGTGGGAGATGAAATAAATGTGAATGAATTAAATTGGGCAAGGGGTAGGAAGGAATTTTCCGTGGCCTATTACAAGGTACCGGAGTTCGAATCTAGTCGGCTTTAAAGTCCTGAGATAGCGTGGCCCCATGGATTTGGGCCTTTAAATTCATAGGTATTTCAGTCGGTTTTCATAATATTCAATTATAGAAAAAATAATTTAATATGCGTATTAGTCTTATGGTATCAGGTTCGAGTCTATCATACCGTTAAAATGTTTGTCTCTACTTACATTTAGGTAAGTACACTAGTGTCCAAAAGTTAGGCATAATCACTAAACAAGGCCATACCGCCTGATAGGAATCTCAGACAGATTGCTGAACAAACGGAAGCTGAATCACACACCATATTCCACACAACTTGTCCAAGAAAAGCAGTGTCGGAAGGAACCCCTGAGACGGCTGCAATCTCCACCGACAATTGACATCAAGGTGCACTCCGTTTTCGTCGGGCAGTTAAGGCCAGATATCGGTCCTGCTGTGGGGTTGTTACTCTTGGTCGACCTGGAACTGCTCTACGACTAACATCTCCTGTGTCTCGAAATCGTCACCAAAGCCTGGAAATGATACTTAGTGGCACATTCAAGGATACGGTGACTTCGGTCTGTGTCTGGCCTGCGTCCATGCAATCGAGTATTCTACCCTAAAAAACGGGGTCCATATGGCGTCGTTGTGCCATTATGTTGTCACGTTCACCACGAGGCTACTCTCCTCACACTATAACAGGGCAAACACGACTGAGAAAATTTGGGGCGCAGGCACTGGCTGTGTTTACCTTGCAGTTACGCCGCTAGTCAAAGCAGGGAATACTCCTTTCCTATACAAAGCGAACACGTAAGCTTGGTTGGTGCATATGTCGTGCGATTTGCGGTCTATTTCCTTTTTCCCTGCTTGTTCGTAACTTATGCTTAACTTTTCAAGAATTGTGAAATATTTGAAAAATTATTTTTTGAGAAGTAGATTTTCATTGTACCTTGTGTATCAGGATTTATTAAATCTTTTGTAAGAAATGTATATTTCTTGAGTTAAAAAGAGCTAATCATGTAATATAATTATTGGAAATATTATATTAGAAATGAAATGTTAATCGTTTTTTAAGTTATCTAGTTTTCTAAGAAATGAAATTAATTCGGTTTAGTTTAAGTAATTATTTTAATTGATAATTAATTATCTAATGTTGAAAAGAATTTGAGGGATAGGCTTTAAGTTCGAAATTATAATTTATAAAGTGTGATTTAAATTGTAGACTTGAAATTAGTCATCAAGTAAATAATGTTATAAATGATTTTATGTTCGACCCTCACTATTATGTGTCAGATAACTGTATCATAATGATGGTCATTATAACACTGTTTTCCATTATGATACAGTTTCTCCAGCCAATCAGAGCTCGTTCATTGACCAATTAGGTAACGATAACTCGCGCATGCGCTCAAAATCCAACATGTCGGACATAAACACAACATCGAACTATAATAAATTACCGACATGGAATACCCACCGTCCATATGTTCGCGTCAATAAACTGGCGAACATGAGACAAGAAATAGCACTGTACCTTAAAATCACCAACACTAATTTCTACACAGCACATTGTCTTCAAATGATTGCGGTGACAATATTACTGAGGGACGGCTGATGTAAACATATGGCTGCATATGGCATTGCAAGCCCACAGAGCGCATGCGTCGGCCGTTCAAAGCTCTTGAAAGACAAAGATATAACACGCTCGCTCTGCGATCACAAAATTCCAGTAGCTGACTCTCAACAGATATTTATGAATATTTATGTTAAAACATATAATAAAGTTATAATTATCGTCGAACATAAACAGTCGTATGCAACTCGCCTATAATGGTAATTAAGACACTCGTATGGAAATTATAAAACTCGCATACGCTCGTTTTATAAAAAAAATACTCGTGTCTTAATTATAGCCATTATAGGCTCGTTGCATAATGTACTATTATGTTCGACCCTCACTATTATGTGTTAGAAAACTGTATCATAATGATGGTCATTATAACACCGTTTTTCATTATGATACAGTTTCTCCAGCCAATCAGAGCTCGTTCATTGACCAATTAGGTCAATCCAACATGTCGGACATAAACACAACATCGAACTATAATAAATTACCGACATGGAATACGCACCGTCCATATGTTCGCGTAAATACACTGGCGAATATGAGACAAGAAATAGCACTGTACCGGTACCTTAATATCCCCAAAACCAATTTCTACACAGCGCGTGGTTTTGACAAGACTTCAGGGACAGTTTTACTGAATACTGGTGCGCAATCTAAACATATGGTATTGAAGCACACAGAGCGCATGCGTCGGTTGTCCAGAGAGCTTGGACAAGAGAGATATACTACCCACCGCAGCACCCGATCACAACATTCTACTGTAGTGACTGAACAGATGAAAATGAAAATCCACAGCCTGCTTCCAGTCTCCGACCGGGTCAGGAATGGAATGAATGAAGCCCCCTTCTAGCGGCGAGGATATGAACTGTGCCGGCTGCCGAGGCCTGACGCACTCCTCTGGGGCAATGATTAAATGAATGACAGATGAAATGAAATGATAGTGGAGAGTGTTGCTGGAATGAAATTTTGACAGGGAAAACCGGAGTACCCGGAGAAAAACCTGTCTGCCTCCGTTTTGTCCAGCACAGATCTCACATGGAGTGACCGGGATTTGAACCACGGACCCAGCGGTGAGAGGCCGGCGTGCTGCCGCCTAAGCCACGGAGGCTTACGACTGAACAGATATTTATGAATATTTATGTTAAAACATATAATAAAGTTATAATTATCGTCGAACATAAACAGTCGTATGCAACTCGCCTATAATGGTAATTAAGACACTCGTATGGAAATTATAAAACTCGCATACGCTCGTTTTATAAAAATACTCGTGTCTTAATTATAGTCATTATAGGCTCGTTGCATAATGTACTATTATTATATTATGATTTAATAAAAAGTTTAATTTGTGAATTAGGATAATTTGAAAAGTAAAATCTTATTTGAAATAATGATAAAATTACTATAATTGAATGTATTTATAAAAAAAAAATGTAAAATTTATATTAAGGATTTAGGCAGTTAATATTTCCCTATTTAACAAAAATCAGTCTTTTAGTGTATAATTTAAAGTTGGGCCTGCCCACTGAATAAGTTAAAGGGCCACAGTATTTTGACTGCGTTCACCCCAAAGAACAACAAGGGCAGGGCTGTCTCGCCTGGCGGTCTCTCACTGAGCTGTTAAATTTAATAGTTGATCAATAGAACGCCAAATTTCATTTATTTTATTTATTAACGAACACGTTGTTTAATTTCAGGGGGGCTGGCTGCGTGGCTTAGTGGTAGCGTTCTCGCCTGCTGTCACCAAGGCTGCGGGATCGAATCTGACGCAGTCAGTTGGCATTTGTGGGTGCGTAAATGCGAGGGAACCGTGTCAGTAGATTTACTGGCACGTTAAAGATCCCCTTCGGGGGAACATTCTGGCACCCCGGCGTCTCTAAAATCATCAGTAGTTAAAAAGGGCGTAAAACCAATAACATTATTATTAATGATTTCAGGAGCTTGGACATTGTGGTCATTTAGCCCTGTGTACTTGGATGAGTGTAGGAGTTCTGATAACCTGTGTCATTGTGATATTTGTAGTACTGTGCGTATTTGTAATTCAGGTGAGAATTGCGAAGGAGGCTGCGGTGACCGTATGTAGGGAAGCATCCCAGAATTTGCTTGGAGAAGAAGTGGGAAACAACTTCCAGGATAGTTGAGGTGGGAATCAAATTCACTTCTTCTAAGTTATGCCCTTTGCCCCACCAGTGTTTGGCAGTTCTAAAATACAAAGCAAATAGGCGGCTTCGGTGGCGTAGTTGGTAGCATGCTGAGCTTCTATGCCCAAGATCGCCGGTTCAAGCCCGGCCGAAGTCGTCGGATTTTTGAAGAGCGTTAGAAACCCTCAGTATGCCTTCCTTCGGAGGGGAAGTAATGCCGGCGGTCCCATGTCATAGATTGATGTCATGATAAAGTACCTTCCACTAATTACACTTGTGTGATGCTAAATTAAAGGTTAGATTTGACTAACGCTCTTAGGTTCCAACAACGTTCGTTGCTAGGATCCGACTGCGATTGCATCTAGTAACCAAGTTCAGAACTAGTTGGTCGTTCACGGTGGCGTTTGGTAGCAAAAGTTGGAACGACTTAAAAATTGAATGTCTACAATCCTTACTTGAATATTAACAACAGATAGCACACACTAATACAGCCATCACAATTAACACCGGTTATCAGACAGATTCTACACACACTCAAAGTACACAAGGCTACATGACCGGTTTGTCGCAGACCCTAAACCAGTCTATATGTACCCGGTTCAATCAAACAGACCAGAAATTAAATTAATTGCCAGATCCGGCCATTGAACTCGAACCACAGGAAACATGAACAAGAATGATATCTACTACAACAAGAGGTGGTCGGTCATTGGATTTGATAGCAATCTAGTGTGGCTCATGTGTTATTTCGTATCTAAACTAATCGCCCCGTCATTTGATGGTGAAATTAATCAATCCTAGTTAATAATTGTACGGCACCATATGCACAATGCGGCACCATCATTTGAATCACCTATAATTTATCATATTCGGTGTATCTCTCTTCATGTATATTACGTACTCCCATAATGAACACCAAACGCCATTCATTATACTGGAAGGCTTTTGTGTAAGTATGGGTTATGTCACATATTGGTAAATGTCGAGGTCTTGCTGCTAATTAACATATAACACCAATTAAAGTAAGTACCAAATGGTATTGAATATATTATTCCACCTTAATCAATAATTGTAATTAATAATCGTCATCATCATTTATTGCACATATGGGCCTTTAAAGTCTAAAGCATTATAATTTAAAAGGGAATTGTTTTATAGTTTATAACCAATGATGGATTAAGCAATGGAGATATAAACAGTACGTTGCCACAGGCAAGGAAAGTATTTCTACAGAAAAGGAATCTGTTGTTATCGAATATAGATTTAGGTATTAGAAATACATTTTTTGAAAACCTTTGTCTGGAGCGTGGCGGTCCTTGGAAGTGAAATTTGGACTGTTGGAGCAGCAGAAAAGAGGAGATTTGAAGCGTTTTAAATGTGTTGTTACAGGAGAGTGATGAAGATCAGATGGATATATATGGTTAAAAATAAAGTTATTAAGACGAGTAAGAGGGGAGAGATGTTTCTGGTGACTGCTAATGAAGAGAAGGGTCGGGTTGGTAGGGCAAATACTAAGACACCTAGGAATAGCAAGCTTAGTTATGGCAGGAAGGGTCGAGGACAAGAACTGTAGGGGTAGACCAAGGTTAGAATATATTTAAGAGATTGACTCCGGTGTAAGGTGTGGTAGCTATGTAGAGATGAAACAATTAGCTCAATACAGGCAGTCATGGAGAGCTGCATCAAACCAGTCAAAAGATTTAAACAACAACATATTTTCTGTAAGGCCTACTATTATCACTAATATAAAATATCTACTCTAGGCTATAATGCACGGCATCATCACCATCATTTATTGCACATATGGGCTTATAAGATCTATAGAAGAAGAGCAAAAGAAAGAAAAAGAAGAGAAAAGTGATAACAAAGTAAATAATAATAATAATAATAATAATATCGTATGGCCTCGAGTGCCGGGTGCATGCTTTGTTAATTGACACCCAGAGGGCAGCTTGCAGGTCGAATTTCGTCGTTCCTTTGAACGCTATGAAAGTCAAGGAGGTTAGATATCTAAGCTCCTTGACACTACAGCGCTTTCTAGTGGAGAATGGAGGAACTTTATTTTGGCGGAATATCCCGAGATTAATTTTGCCATTGAACACGGCCTACTGAATTCAAATGGGTTCTTTAACATGCCAACAACGTATGACATCCATGTCGTGATTTTTGTCGCCTATCAAAAATCACTTACCACGGCCAGGGGTGAACCTGCAATCTTGGGGTTGGTAATCCGACACGTTAACCACTCACCCACCGTGGCAAGCGATAACAAAGAATCAGTCACGAAGGGGAAGGTATCTACTGCAGATGGCATTCCAACGCTGCCGGTCTCTAGTATCTTTTTTTCCTTCTTTCTTTCTTTCTTTCTCTCTTTCTTGCTTTCATTCTTTCTTTCTTTCTTTCCTTCATTCATTCTTTCTTTCTTTCTTTCTTTCTTTCCTTCATTCCTTCCTTCTTTCTTTCTTTCTTTCTTTCTTTCTTTCTTTCTTTCTTTATTTATTTCCTTCATTCTTTCTGTCTTTCTTTCTTTCTTTCTTTCTTTCTTTCCTTCATTCTTTCTTTCTTTCCTTCGTTCTTTCATTCTTTCTTTCTTTCTTTCTTTCTTTCTTTCTTTCTTTCTTTATTTCTCTCTGTCTTTCTTTCTTTCCTTCATTCTCTCTTTCTTTCTTTCTTTCTTTCTTTCTTTCTTTCCTTCATTCTTTCCTTCTTTCTTTCTTTCTTTCTTTCTTCTTTCTTTCATTCTTTCCTTCTTTCTTTCTTTCTTCTTTCTTTCTTTCTTTCTCTATGTCATTCTCTCTTTCTTTCTTTCTTTCTTTCCTTCATTCTTTCTCTCTCTCTCTTTCTTTCTTTCTTTCTTTCCTTCATTCTTTCTTTCTTTCTTTCTTTCTTTCTTTCTTTCTTTATTTCTTTAATTCTTTCTCTATTTCGTTCTTTCTATCTTTCTTTCTATCTTTTATTCTTTCGTTCTTTCTTTCTTTCTTTCTTTCTTTCGTTCATTTTTTCTTTCATTCCTTCTTTCTTTTATATATTTATTTATTTATTTTTTTGTTTTCGTTTTGAATTTCATATTACATAAGTAGAATGCCATACCAACAAATAATTCCGTTTGTAAAAGTGTGTCAACAAAGACAGTTATGAGTAAATAAATAAATTAATGTGTCATCATCATCATCACCATTTATTGCACTCATGGGCCATTAAGGCCTACAGCAGAAGAACGAAAGAAAGAAAAGGAAGAGAAAACGTTATAACAAAGGAATCAGTCACGAAGGAGGAGGTATCTACTGCAGATGGCATTCCAAAGCTGCCGGTCTCTAGCGTCATCTTCCACCGCATTCAGCTCCACTTGCTGAAGTATTGTCAATACTCGATCCTTCCATCGCATCCTGGGACGACCCCTTGGGCATATTCCAGCAGGTTGTGTATGGAGGGATTCATCAGCTCGAAAGGTGTGGCCAAACCACTGTAATCTCTTCTGACCTAGTACTCAGCCAATTTGTGGTTTTCCAAACTGCTGACACAGTTCATCCTTCGTTCTTCCTTCCTATTTACCTTCCATGGCATTGAAAACGGGTTCATAAATATTTCGAAGTACCTTCCTCTGGAAGGCAAGGATGAATTCTTCGGTTGTTGCTGACGCCGCCCAGGTTTCACAACCATACAAAAGTACCGGCCGTACTTCTGTCCTGTATAGCTGAATCTTATTCTTCTGCGATAATAGACGGGACTTATATAAGTTATTCATATTATAGAACATGCAATTAGCGTGTATTATTCGCTGACGCACTTCTTTCGACAATTCACTTCTATTAGTTGGCATGGATCCCAGGTATCGGAATTTTTGAACTCGTTCAAAAGTATTGTAATTAATATGAAATGAAATAATAAGTACCAGATTCAGCCAAATTGTGGCCTTCTTCAGCTTTGTGTGGATCTTAACGGTGGATGAGTGGATAGCGTGTCGGTCTACTAACCCCAAGATTTCAGGTTCGTTCCTGGCCGTGGTAAGTGATTTTTGAAAGGTGGCAAAAATACGACACGCATGTCATACGATGTTGGCATGTCAAAGAACACATTTGAATTCAGTAGGCCGTGTTCATAATGGCAAAATTAATCTCGGGAATTTCCGCCAACACAAAGTTCCTCATATCTCTACTAGAAAGCGCTATAGTGTTCAAGGAGCTTAGATATCTAACCTCCTTGACTTTTATAGTGATTCAAGGAACAACGAAATTCGGCATGTAAGCTACCCTCTGGATGTCAAATTACAAAGCTTGCACCCGGCACAGAGGCCATACGATATAATTATTATTATTATTATTATTATTATTATTATTATTATTATTATTAACACATTAAACCAAATGCGAGCAATGTAAAAATACAATTCGATTGAAATGCTCTAAAACATATTGGAAGTTAATCTTAACCGTCAAATTTTTAATATAAATATGGAGTGATATTGTCTATAAGTTGTGGTAAGCTATTGTCTAATGGAAATTAAATTGCTAATTAAAAGAATATCATAGACATTAAAGTATATTGTCATAAAAATTTAGTAATGCTATTAAGGATGTTCCGATTCTAATAATAAACTAGGAAAACATCTTAAAAATAAAATTCCAATAAAATGAGATGTGTTGCAAATAGTGAAGTTAATTTTAATTTTTAGCCTACTTTTCTCATTTTGCAAAAGTGAGGAAAAGGTAGACTTATGAGATCGATCCGGGAAAATGTGTGTCTGCCTGTCCTTCTGTCTGTCGTTGTGTCCCCCCCCCCCCTAACAACTCCTAAACGAACCGGGTGAGTTAGCCGAGGTCGTTGCGGCATGACTGTTGGCAGTCGCTCACATCCGGGAGGCGAGGAGGTTCGAATCCCCCCGCCGGCAACCTTGAAGATGGTCTTCTGTGGTTTCCCATCTTCCTTCCAGGCAAATGCCGGGGTTGGTCCCTAACTATAGGCCACAGCCGCTACCTTCCAACTCCTCGACCCTCCCATCCAACATTCCTCCCCAATGGTACTTGTAGCTCACCCATCGGGTGTCCGTCTCGAAGCAGCTACAAAACTGGCGAGCCGAACATGTCCTCGGACACTCCCGGCATAAAAGCCATACGCTAAAAAAAACTCCTAAACGGCTGCAGCTATCGATACGAAATTTAATAAGAGTAAAGGTCTTTACCTAAATATCTTACAGCCTTATTTGAAATTGACGTCAGTGCTACCAACTGCCGAAAAATTGCAATTGAAATTTCAGCCCTATGTTGAATATCTCAGAAGTTATGCTTGCAAACTATTCCAAAATTGGCACACATGTAGATAATAGCATTCCAAATTAATTCTCAGAAGTCATACATGCCAGTGTTGCCAACATGATTCTAATCCTGCCGATTTGTCCAATGTCTAAATGCATGTAACTTCTATACTATCGATTGACTTTCTACCACATTCCATGTGTACTATGCGTACTACAACAGATATGACTATGCGTATTCTAAAGAGCCACCGGGGCTGCCAACTGTTAATATATGCTCTCTCAATGCTTTAACCCTAATATCAAAAAGTATGCAAGTCATCAGCTCGAAACTCTGCTCACGTATAGTAGGCCTACCTTACATTATATATTAATTTGGAGTAACTAATACACCTCAGTGCTGCCAATATGATTCTAAGCTTTCTGATTGCTTCTATTTTTTATTACATGTAACATCTATACTGACCGACTGAAAAGCATTACATTTCTACATAAGGAAATAGCGAATATTACGTTGCATATTATTCCGAGCCAGTTGCCAGTCGATGAATATCAACTGTCAGCAATTCATGAACCGCGGCGTGCTCTGAATTATGAATGAGTTGAGTATAGATACCGCACGACATGTTACTGGGACATGTTCATGCAAGAACAGTGCCCGGAATACAGGACGTGTAGAGTAAATCCCCCAGGGAACATTCATGCTGGGGTATTTTTGGCTTTGTCAATATTGCAGTAGTCTAAAGATAGATTTGAAACCATTTTACAGTGTTGCCTCATTGACAGTTGATATTGCAATTTTTCTGCTAGTCAACACAATATAATCCCTCCCTATATTATTCTGCTAAGGTCCCATTCCAGTTTTGTACCGAAAATAAGGTCCCATTAACACCAACCTACACATATGGGGTACCTATAGGTTCAGCATAACCCAATGCGTAAGCGGAACGCACTCACTTACTCTTTAAGTGCCTCACAATTAAATAAATACCTTAAAACATGTATATTTACAATGAAAGAATGCAACACGGTAACCATGGTAACAGAATCTCACTGGTCCATCTATTTCTGTAAGACGCAATGCAATTCCAATTATTACATTATTACTGTGAAAGTTTCCAGACGGTTATAAGGTTATCACTGAACCAAATTAAGCTGTAAAATTCATCAATACATACAGTATAATGCGCTTAAGGGGGTCAAGGGGCACTCAAGAATTTTTTCACTAACTTCGCTCTGATATACCTATGAAGGAATGGCAAACCCCTAACCACTGCACCAGTAGCTGAATTGATAAAGTCTGATTATTCATACCAAGGATAAATCAGTCATAGCATTCATGATTGATATTTTGCTAAGTGTACTCTTTACAACTAGAATATTCACGGGCGAAGCCGCGACGGGTAATGCTAGTTCATATTAATGGAATATGCGAACAAATAACCTGCAGGCTTGAAAACATTGTTTTGGGAATTTAGATTTTAGTGCATCAAAAGAGAAAAGAAAAATAATAAACTTTACATCAATATTATTTCTCCTAGAAAATTGCAAAACTTTCAATCAAATATATTTTAAGTAAAACGATGGTACACTGGCTTTCACGGCCAGTGAATTAAAACTCGGCACTTTTTCTAGGTTTATGCCGTGTCTTGTGTGGGATTTCGCCTAGGAAAACAAGCTGGCTCAGTGGTATCTTGGTGCCAGCACCTCTTAACTGCGAGAGCTTAAAGGTCAAGCAGCTTTAATCTCCCTATGAAGGCTTCCAGTAAAATGCCATATTGTCTTTCACGGCCAGTGAATTAAAGCTCAGCAATTTTTCTAGGCTTATGCCATGTGTTGTGTGCGGGTTCGTCCAGGACACCAAGCTCCCTCATCAGTGGGCTCCTAAGTAATTTAGCCTCTGGTTCTACGGTGTCTTTATAGAATCTCTACCACCAACAAACTGATCTTTCTCCAAGATTGAGTTGCTGATGTGAGAGAATCGTCCACGAAACAGTCGTTTCAGATCGTTGTAGTCGTTTGAGTCGTCAGTCTTTTGACTGGTTTGATGCACCTGTCCATCCTTCCCTGTCCTGAGCTAATCGTTTCATCTCTACTTACCTACCACACCCTACATCCGAGGTAATTTGTTAAACATATTCTAATCTTGGTCTACCCCTACTATTCTCATCCTCGACCCTTCCTTCTATAACTAAGTTTGCTATTCCTGGGGGTCTTAGTATGTGTCCTACCAACTTTTTGTTCTCGCAGTAAAGAGGCCCAGGTGCGCTTCATAAAAAGGGAGGTAGCGCGTAGTTCGCTACTCCTGTGGGGGTCTGGGCGGGAACATCAAGAACCCGCTGATGAGCCAGCTTGGTGTCCTAGGTGAAACCCCATACAAGACACGGCACAAACCTAGAGAAATTGCTTAGTTTTAATTCACCGGCCGTGAAAGCCAATATACCATATTTTTGGAAGCTTTCATAGGGAGGTTATGGCTGCTTGAACTTCTGGTGCAATTTTCTTCTGGCATTTTCCTGGAATGGAAGTGGTAAACCATGGAAAACCACTTCCAGGATGGCTGAGGTAGGAATCGCACCCGCCTCCTCTCTGTATTGCCTCACGAGGCTGAGTGTACCCGTGCCAGCCCTCAAACCAGAATTAAATTTCTTGGTAAAATCGGGAGTCAAACCCGGGCCTCCACGGTGACAGCGTATGAAACGTATAATATGTTATTGTAATAACGTGAGTAGTGCGCGTTATGGTAATTGTCAGAGTCTAGGATTGCGATAATTGCCTTGAGATCCCAAATAAGGACCCCATTACAGTCAAGGAGTGAAACAAAAGTGGCCAACGATGTGGCTGGGGAAAGAAAAATTATCAACAGTACGCGGACATATTCTACACTTTTATAAAGGATGATATACGTATCTGGTCCTCGCCATGTTATTCAAAACGTGCCATGCTCACGGTAAATGAAGCGCGCGACTGTAGCTGACTGTAGCTGTCAGGTGGTAGGAAACGGAACTAATTTATATGAAATGGCATGTTATTCGTCTTTTGTTTCCAGGACTGTAATTTAAAATGACAATATCATGGTGACGAAATTCAATTAAAACGCCATCACTATTTCATTCATTTGAATAGAAGTTTTGTCCATATCTCTCGATGCCGTTCATCTTCCAAAACGAGAACAATAAAATACTGTGCAGAATTTCTGTCGCTTGTTAAAAAAATCCACTCTGCATCCAGTTTCTCTGCTCGTTACGTTGTGTGGATGAAATATAACTTAGACTTCCACCTCATGGCGAAGTGGTTATCGTTCTTGCCCTGAGATCCGGATTCGATTCCCAGCTTTGCCAAGAAATTTAATTCTGGTCGGAGGGCTGTAACAGGGTAGACTCAGTCTCGTGAGGCTAAACTGAGAATAGCTAGGTTCAATTCCCACCTCAACCATCGTAGAAGTGGTTTTCTGTGGTTTCCTACTTCTTCTCCAGACAAATGTCGGGATGTTTCCTAAGTGAAGGCCACGGCTTCCTACTCCCCCAATCATCACATCAATAACAAATATACACACTAGTACAGCCACTACAATAACACAGGTTATCAGGTGAATTTTATATACATGGGGCTAGATGACAATGATATCCAACTACAACATTCAGGAGCTTAGACCAAACAGGTGTTATCATCTTGTGGTTACCCCCTCTTGTGTAGTTGGTTGGTTCTTAAGTTTAGGGGCTGCGACAACGCGGTCATGTAGCCCCGTGTACATTGGGTGTGTGTAGAATCTGTCTGATAACCGGTGTTAATTGTGATGACTGTATTAGTGTGTGTTATCTGTTTTTTAATTTAAATACTGCAACTTAGAATTTTTCAAATAGTTCCTACTTTTTGCCGCCAAGCGCCACCGTCAATGACTACTGGGCCAAGTTCAAAACTTAGCTACTAGACGCCACCGCAGTCGGCTCTTGGCAACGAACGTAGAAACCTAAGAGCGTTGTTTACATTCTTAACCTATCCAATTTAGAGTCACACAGGTGCAATTAGTGGAAGGTTCTTTAACATGCCATAAATCTATGACATGGGACCGCCGGCTTTACTTCCCCTCCGAAGGAAGGCATACTGAGGGATTTTTAACGCTCTTAAAAATCCGACGATTTCGGCTGGATTTGAACCCGCGATCTTGGGCATAGAAACTCAGCATGCTACCAACTACGCCACCGAAGCCGCCCCTCTTGTGTAGTGACTAGCATTCTTGACTGTCAACCCCGAGGGCCAGAAAGGCAGATGACCTCACTGTTCCGCCTCTTTAAAAAAAACTATCTATCTAACTAACCAGAGAACCAATTTCGATTCTCGGCTCTGCCATGAAATGTATTTCTGGTCTGAGGGTTGGAACGGTGTTCACTCAGCCTCGTGAGGTGAAACTGAGAACAAGTGGGTTTCATTCCCACATCAGCCATCTTGGATGTGGTTTCCGTGGTTTTCTGTTTCTTCTCCAGGGTTAATGATTAATATTATACCTAGGTAATCATGAAAGTAAGGAAGTTTGTAGTTTTATGTGACCGTTAATTTCGCAATCACAAGCCACGGGACTTACAGTTTTACGTGGACTGCGAACCACAGGACATGGCATTTCACTTTGAAAATCTCACATGCATTGACCAGGAATCGAACCTGGTCCACCGTGATAAGGGGCCAAGAGCTTGACCGCTGCAGCACAACACCCCCTTTTATGATCATGATCATGATCATGATAATATATTGTTGTTTTAAGGGGCCTAATATCTAGGTTATCGGCCCCTAATTGTTTGGGTTATAGTGAAAGATGAGATGAGAATGAAAACTATAACTAATACTAACTACAAACTTACATACTAGAAGAAGAAATGGTAAACAAATAAAGGATAAGGCAAATAAAATACAGAAAGAAAAGAAATGTCCTCAACCCTCAAAGAATGAGGATGGAGGGACTTAGAAGGAAGGAGAGCCATGAAAGACAGATAGGAAAGGGAAAGAGGAGAGGGTCCGCCCCACAGTCAGTGGAAAAAGGGGGGAAAACGGACCCAGCTCAGGAATCCCTCGGAATCACCAACTCCCGAACTCACCAGCCGTGAGCCCCTGAGGGTGTAGCATTATCCAGGGTACACCCGAAGTGGTGTTGTTTATTTATTCGTGTCAGAAGTACAAACAAAGACATAATCATTAAAACAAGAAACAAACTAAAAATGGTCACAAGATCACGCAACTTCAAACAGGTCCTGCCCGAAACATAGCTACAGCATTTGAATTTGCTTGTGTCAATTCACTCCATGTAGCCTACATCTAGATGGACACAACGGGCAACATAAGAGATGCTGTGTTGTTTGAAATACGCCACAATCACATACGAGGAACGAACTATATTGTTTTTCACTTTATTTTGTTCTACCCAAATGAAGTACATTACACATCAGTTGTTACGTCCACCTTCTCAACATAATCTCCTTGTAAGTTTATGCACTTTTGCCATCGATGTGTCAGTCTCTCCAGACCTTCCTAGAGTCATTCTTTCGGAGTGCTGTGTACCCGTGCCTTGACAGCTGTGTCCAGAGGTATCTTCATGTTCCCAAACAGGTGATAATCACTTGGTGCCAAGTCGGGAGAGTATGGTGGGTGTCGCAGCACCGTGAATCCCATTTGATCAATGGCAGCGGTAGACTCTTGGCTAATATGGGGGTGGGCATTGTCCCGTTACAGAAGAACACCTTTAGCCCATTTTCCTGGCCGCTTAGTTTGAATGGCACGACGTAAGTGCTTAAGGGTTGCCACATTTGTTGAACTGTTAATTGTGGCCCCCAATTCCAGCCAGTCATTATTGTGGATGATGATCTTCATGTCCCAGAACACTGACGCCATTGCCAACTGATGGCACTGTATGACATTTCTTTGGCGGTGGACTGTCCCTATGCTTCCATTGCATGATCGCCGTTTTACGGATTTTGCAGAACTGGACACAGCTGTCAAGGCATGGATAAGCATTACTCTGGAAAAAAAAAATGTTTCAGGAAGGTCTGGAGAGACTGACACATCGATGGCAAAAGTGCATAAAGTTACAAGGAGATTATATTGAGAAGGTGGACGTAACAACTGATGTGTAATGTACTTCGTTTGGGTGGAACAATATAGTACGCCCCTAGTAGAACCGTCTTGGTCGGAAAATGTCACTTATGTGTGTTGTCCCTTGTTCTTGCAACTTCAGCTCGCAGTCTGTTCAGGGATTTCCAGATCGGCCAGTTCTCTGTGTGAATCCGTGCCATTTCGTCCAGGTGCCATTTCGTCCAGCAACAAATTTCCATGAAAAACGTGCCATTTCGTCCAGTTCAGGTTTACAAATTATTTCACAAGTTAATGAGTGCCATCTCGTCCAGACGAAATGTTGACAAGGGTTGAGGAAGTGCAGTTAATAGTGAGTATATTATCTTATATTTAATTCCGTCAGGAACTTTTTGTCCAGTGCACTACTTTCTTATTGTAAGTCCGATTTTGATGATTGAGGTGTCAGATTAAAGGGAACATTCCCTAGATGTTTCGAAAGGACATGATTTCCCTAAATTCTCTTAGGCCTCTCTCCCCCAATGCCCTTCAAAATCCCCATGTAATTTTAATGAATAAACAAATATTCCTGCTTGATATATGATAAGATATTTATTTAAATAGATGTTTTAGTAATGCAACTTTGGATATATTTTAATTATCACCTGATTTGTGAAAATATTTGTTTTTATTCTCACTATGTTGTTTACATTATAAGCATTTCATTGTAAAATATAGTTGACTGGTGGCAAACGAGCCGAACGAGTGACGTCCATTATTACAAACATAAAAAATTACTTATTTCTAACAAGAAACGCAATGAAATGAATCAGTTATTGTAGACCTGTCAAACTGTCAATCTTAGGTATTTGAACGAAATAGCACTAGTGGTACGGCAGAGATTTAACCACCTGCTTCTGTTCGTGGAATTTGGACGAAATGGCACCTGGACGAAATGGCACGACACGCTCTGTGTGACCAGGAGGTAGAGATTCCCTCGGTTTCGTCCATTAGCGAAAATTGCTGGTTCGCTCCTTCCACGTGGAAACTCGTGCTGATGCTACTGTTCCTTGTAATGGTTGAGTAGTTGTTAGGAAGCTCCTTCTTGATTGTAATCTCCCATCAGCAGGTCGATATGCAAAGAGTGGATGTGAAAGCATAGTAGATGATTTACGCATTCCATTTCATTTGCAGACACTTCATGTCTGATATCAGAAGTACAAGAATAGGATGAAAGATGTTGTGTAGAGACGTTACGTGTTCCTAAGGTATGTGCATGGAAATTACTTGCAGTTGAACAATGAGCCTATACGCTTGCATGGAATCCGTTCATTTTCTGTTTAACGTTATGCACACAAAGTTTGAAAAGTATCCCCTGATTCATCAATTCTACATTTGTTACGTTCTGTACCGTTCAGTCACTGACTGAACGGATTAAACACACTGTGGTAAACGCATACATTTTATCATCTAGGCTTACAGGATTGAGCCGCGTCGTGTATCGGTGATTGTTTCCCGCCGTTTCGGCTGCCATTGCAGCAGCCACAATCATGGGTAGGTACGAGTTGATGTGCGTACTCAAACTGACGGTTATTGCCAGTGATGGGCGAATGATACTCAAGTTCAAGCGGGCTCGCGCCGACTCGATACGCAACGTAGCTCGATACGGTATCGAACCTGTTCGAACTGTTAGGCGACCTAAAACATAAAGTATCCGGAGCACTGACGGCCTAGACGATGATTTCTGCAACCTTTCCCTCGCGTACGGTATATGTGAACGTATTAGACTATTAGTGGTTCGAATCGCACTGTTGGCAGCTCTGCAGATGGTTTTCCGTGGTTTCCCATTTGCACACCAGGCACATGCTGGGGCTGTACCTTAATAAAGGCGACAGTCGAATCCTTCCGCGCCTAGCCCTCTTCTATCCCATTGTCACCATACGACCTGTGTCGGTGCGACGTAAACCAAATTGTACATAATAACAATATTGTTGGGTATGTGGATCGGGGGGAAGGCCACTTTCGGTAATTTGAATTTGCCCGGTGCCTATACCCTTTTTGTTGGGTATGAGAATTAGGTGTGAAATTAGTGTCGGCGTCTGCGGTATTTACTGAGTGACACCGGGGGCCTTATGTTCAAGTGTGGGGGGTTGAAATAGTGCCCAACCACTATTTCAAAGGGACGTGCAAAGAGCTAAGGGGCCATACTCACCAGACTTACCTGGGGAGCCTTAGCAAGCTAAGCACTTGCTACACCGCGCCTAATGCTAGACAGCGTTCAGTGTAGATCTTATCCTAACTTCTAATCTAGAGGGAAAGTCTTCTTAAACTAAGTAAAATAATAAGATGAATAAGATGTGTAGAAAGGGTTTATTGTCTAATGTTCGTGTTTGGGTTATGTTAATAGGGGGGGAGAGGCTTGTTAGAGGGAAGAGGAATTCAGTAGACACACTTCTACTCACCCTACCGATGGCACCGGTCTGCCATGATGTTGGTGGTGTTGGGATCTGGTAAAGGGCAGGGCCCCTACCGATCCTTCGTAGCACAAGTGTAAGTGTCTTGAGACGGACGATCCAGCAAGAGAATTCGCTCAGGTAAGAGAGCAAGAAAGCCCGCTCAGGTGAGAGAGGGCGGCACGTGCTTGTACCTTTTACTTATAGGCTAAAAGCGTGGAGTCACTCTGGACCAGCGGAATGTGGAGTGTAATGTCCTAGGTCTCCTCCTTACTTTGCTAAGCTGGCGGTCTTGGGGCTATGACCTGACATGTTCTTGTCACTATGTCGGTATTTTGTAGCTTCTATAATTCTTTAGGTATATGTGTGGGAGCAACCCTTGTAAAAGGTTGGGACCACGACAATATTAATATAGATTATTCCCCACCCCTCGTCACTGATACGTCTTTGGTTTCTGGGAAGGATGTAATACTGTCGAGGATATTAACAAACGTATGTTCCTGAAACGGAACAGATTAATCGCATATATACACGTAGTCTACTGTTGATTTGGCAATAACAGAGGAGCAGAGAATGATTAGAAGTGAAAGAATGAAGAGGTTCTGGGGAAAAAAGAAGAAAATTTGACCAGAAGCCTTAGGTTCCATGCGGTCCACAGTTGGCCAAAGTCGGAAACAAACAAACAGAAACACATAGGCCTACTGTTTCCGGACAATTGTAAGAAGAACGTGTTGTGACGCGTCGCCTTTGTTCGGTACACTCCAATGATGTTCTGTAGGCAGTTTGTATATTCTGGAGAGACATGTGCATCGAATCATCGCACAAACACAGATTGTGGCTGTCTCCACATTACAGATACTGTTTGAAGGGTTTATATGCACAAATTATACAGCAGTGCACAGCAACACAGGACGAGCCGGAACCGCCTAGCACAATGCTCGAACACAGCCTTCTTGAGGTTTCTGGGCTCATAAGAGCACGCTAATAGGCCACGGCGCGTACAAAAACTCGAGCAAAGCTCGAACTTGATCGAATTCTGACGTCATATGTTCGAGCAGCTTGAGCCGAGCTCAAGCACATCACTAGTTATTGCCAGCCAGACGTGCCTGCTTGACCTGCATCGACGTCACGCTGCTCCCTAATTGGTCCGCACCCCAGCCAGTCACGTGCTAAGACAAAAGAAGTGTACATGTTTGGTCGGAGGGATGTTGCATTGTTCTGTGTTTGGTGTTATACGTTTTGATTATTGTCTTTACAAGCTTTTTCACTGTTGTGAAGGCCACAGGACCCCCACACCAAAACACTTGGAGGGTATTCTGAGCACCCTCCAAGGCTTTGTCGGTAGAATTCTGGTTCACCCTCTAATATTGCTGTCATCAGCCTCATGTTTTTGTCGCATGTGAGTGGCAGCTGATGGTCTAATCTGTATCATTGAAGTGTCTGCATTAGTGTGCAGGAACTCATCCCCTTCCTACTGATAATATTGATTCACGTGCATAATGTTCCACCATATTCAGCAGCTTGCATCGGGGAAGGGGATGGAGAAGGGGTGCAGGGGTAAATTATGGATAAAATAACCTGAAGAACAGTTTTATTCAGAGGGTAACTCTTTAACGTCCATTTACGAAACACTTATCTATTAAATTATTTAAAAAGCTCCCATCTCATACCCCAGGATCACCGGTTCGATTCCTGGCCGAAGAAGTCGGATTTGTGGAGGGTGGAAAAAATCTACGGCACTGCAAGCTTACGATGTAGGCTCATAAATGCTCTCTTTCAGAAGATCAAATGATATAAAGACACAAGTAGAGTTCTGGTTTTCATTGCCAGATGGCAGTTATTACTATTATTATTATTATTATTATTATTATTATTATTATTTCTTCGAATGAGCCAACTATGGACTACGTAGGTTAACCAAAATGGTTTTCAGCTTGATGAGTTGGGATTGGTTTTACATTCTTAAGAGTCTTCTTCCTAGCCCATATCTCCTTCATTTTCTGACTTTGTAGTTGTTTAGCTGCTTCTGACCTCTTTGGTCTCTGCCCTTTCTTAAGTTTAATCTGTGGGTCTTCTTTTAACATTTCCCAGTATGCTTGTCTGTCATGTATAACGGATTCAGAGATGTTAAAGGTTAAAGGTTTTCTGGTACAACAGTGATGTTGTTTACATGCAGGATTACACTGGTCAATCCAGTTCAACATTGTAATTTAAAAACTATCCGCAAATTTACTCTACACATTATCCGCAGATTATCCGCTATCCGCATAGCGCAAGGCGACATATTTGCGGATATCCGCGGATATCCGCATCCACGCAGGGCTTGATATATAACTACTCGTTGTGTAGCGCTGAAGCTGCTTGCCTGACCCCCACCAAGGCAACCCTTGTTCATTTCTCGGTTAATAAATGTGGGTATTTTGAGGTCAAATGTCACATCCATTGGTTCTAATTTCACGTATAACGTGGTTTATGATCGCGAGATTAATAGTCACATACAATTACAAGCTTCGGTTTTCTTCCTTAACTATTCGTTTTGTCCGTATAAAACGTTCGTTTCTTCTTGACATTTTTTCTGTTTCATGTAGGAGATTTCCCAATCCTGGTCATCAGCCTTGTGAACTTGGGTGTGTGTAGAATCTGTGTGATGTATCATACATACCTGTATATATCATACATTATGAGCACAGAATGACAGTATATTTTTGAACTAGTATTATAGTGGTGTCTTTACAAGTGTGTGTATTATTTGTAGTTTGGATGCGGGATTTGGGAGGTGGTAGCTTGTGGTCGGTTAATGCATCACCATATGTGGTGGCAGAGACACTGCTCAACCTTTCTTACACTCACAGTGTGTGTAAATATTTAGATGGTGTTAAAAATTAATCAAAATAATAATAATCTGTTCATAAAAGAAAGAACAAAAGGGCTTGAGGAAAATTCTTGGCCCAGAAAGAACGGAAGATGGACACAGGTTGAAATCTCGTAAAGCAACTGAGAAATTATTATCTAATCTTGCGGCGGACATCACAAAACGAAGATTGAAGTTTTATGGACATGTTCAAAGACTTCAACCGACTAGAGGCTTACACAAAAGACCATGACCTACGCAGATAAACTGAAGAATATACCTTGGATTCAGCAAGTCAAACAGGATTTGGAGAAGGCCCAAGTAAGAACAGTAGAAGTCTTTGACAGGAGCCTATTCCAATGTAGGGTAAATGGATGGATAGTAACACCAGAGAATGTAGCTCCAAAGAGACCAGGAACCAAGTGGACTGAGGAAAGGAAGATGGCCCACGGAGACAAAATGAGAGCTATTTGGAAGATCAGAAAGGTGAATCATAGAAGTACTGCGTGATCCATCTGGGTTCATTCGCACATAATAATAATAATAATAATAATAATAATAATAATAATAATATGTTCATAGTTAATATCCACACATTTGCCTAGTATGGCTGAGGTGAGAATTGGAACCGTATGTACTCAGTTATCCTCACTAAGCCGAGTTTCCCCCTCTCCAACCCTCAAGTCAGAATTTAATTCATTTGGAAAGTTAATCTGAGTGTTAAGAGAAAAATCGAACTGAAGCCTTTGAACTGTGTTACCTTCCTGACCTTCTTTGTATTCTTGCAAATACAAGAATGCTATTCCAAGTAGATTGCTTCCAGATCCACGCTAATCAAGAAGTATAGGATACCGCAGAGACTATTCTGTATTCCGTCATCGTGAGCTCTTAACGTGGTTTGTATTTCAATACTTAAACACATTTTCCCCACTATTTTCTTGCCCCTGACATTTGGACCCCTTCTTTCTGCATCTTGCGTAAGAATGTCCAATGTATCCAATTTTGTAGATGTCGACCGTTGAACTCTGAAATTTGATACACCCACAGCATAACCTTAAGTACTGAAAAGTAGGTTCCGTGGTAAGTCTAGGAAACGAAACAGCTGTTACATATTCTCACCCAATTAACTTGAGCTGAAATACATGCACCATTGAAAGTTGATAAATACTACAACATATAAAAACAACCTACTCATCAACATGGCGTGGATTTTGATGACCTGAAAATATTTTATAGATGTCCTATAAAATGACTACCTCTCAATGACGTAATACAGGGCGCCCGAGAATGTTCTCCGCAGTGGTTACGTGCAGCTGTGAGTGGTTGAGTCATCGGTTTAGTTGGTAGCACGGTGTCTTTGACAGGGTGAATCCCACACGTGTGGGCTGTAGCCTGTCAGTGTGTATTGCAATTAGCGAGCGTATGTGTCATCAGCACTTCCAGCATCTGTTATGAATGGCTGTGGTGAGTACAAAGTATACCGTTTGCTTGTTATTAGGGAACACAGCGATGACAGAATGCATTTTGCATATTAGTCAAGCTGCATTGCGCGTCATAGGAGCTCATGTCACCACGGACAGTTAAACGATGACAGAGGCTACTTGAGCTGAGTCATATCCTACTCGCGCAACTGTACCTGTCAACGAAGCAGGCTGATGTGTGACACAAGTAAACAAAGAATAGTTCCCATCTCGACCGCCGGCAATCATTTCGTGAAAGGCTAATATGTTGCAAGCGGCAGCCGTGCTACCAACGTAACTTCTGTAGCTAGCTCTCACAGACGCAATGTAGGCACTGCGGAGAACATTCCCGGACTCACTGTATATGAGTATTTCTACAATTGGGGAACTAAGATCGGGATTTCTGTATAAGTTAGCAATATTTGTAGAGAACCAATCATAAGATGGCATGTGGATAACTACTTTGTTCGATATTCTCGTCTAATTAACTTGAGATGAAAGAATCGCACCACTTAATGTTGTTAAATGCAGGAATGCTCATCAAGTAAGGATACACTTGACTATAGTGGTTTTTATTAAAATTCATACTGTACGGTGCATAATTCATCATATAATTACTTATTAATATTAATAATCCTCTGCGCTACTCTAGTTAAACGTAACCCTGGAGACTGTAATAAAAATGACCGTCTGACGGTCTTAACCTAGACTAACAACTGCTAGATGCGACAACCTAACGCAGACAAATATTCGGTGAGGTTAGTAGTGTACTGTATGCTTCTGTCCTCTCGCGATACCTCCAGTTTCATTACATATTTTTTTATGTCTTTTATCACCCTTACTTCTCATTAGAGGAGCTCATCGTTAATTCATGCACGTTATCTATCCTTATCTCTCTGTCTGCAGCCCCGCAGCCAGGGCCCACTGCGCATGTGCGGTGCGAACAGCACTATGGGAAATGACCATCCATTACGTCAGGGAAGGGGGCGGGCCACAGCAAGTGATTAGTGGGCAAACTCTCCCTGTGGGTTACATGGCACTACATGGCACTCTGCCAGCAGCGCTCTATGGTGGCCTGGACGTGCAACTTTAGGAGCCCTATAATTTAACATTTAATCGCAATGACAAGCAAGCTGAATTGTTTTTGGAAGTGTCTATTCTCAAGTCACACACAGAAACTAATCTATTGGAAGGTACTGATTGTCTAAGTGATATGCTCATCTCAATTTTATTTAGGTTGGTTGGCTCGATAGTATAGGGGCTGCGACAACTCGGTCATGTAGCCCCGTGTACTATGGGTGTGTGTAGAATCTGTCTGACAACCGGTGATAATAGTGATGACTGTATTAGTGTGCGTTATCTGTGTTTAATTCAAGTAAGGACTGCAGAGGATAATTTCAATTAGTTCCTACTTTCGCTACCAAATACTACCTTCAACGATACCTAGCTGTGAACTTGGCTACTACTAGATGCCATCACAACCAGCGCCTGGTGACGAACGTTAGAACTTAAGAGCATTAATCAAACCTAATCTACAAATTTTGCTTCACACAGGATTAGTTAGAGGAAGGTTATTTATATGCCATAAATCTATGACATGTGCCCGTTGGCTTTACTTCCTCTCCGAAGGAGGGCATACTAAGGGATTTTGACGCTTTTCAAACATCCGACGACTTCAGCCAGGTTTGAACCCACGATCTTGGGCATAGAAGCTCAGCATGCTACCAACTACGCCACCAAAGCTGCCAAGATTGTTTTTAGCCATAAACCAGTATTAGTCCATTTTTTCTTGACTAGACAGGCATATATAGTTTTAACAACAAATTGTATATCCACCTTAGTCAATACATTAACGAAATAAATTATAATTACACTTGCTCCTGGTACATGTTTCGGGGATTAATTGCTTTTATCCCCTTCATCAGCCAAGACAAATATCCGAAGAAAGATATAAGATAGCGTGGCACTCAGAAAAACAAATGGCTATTTAACTTAATATGGTGCACCATATAAGTAGGTCACAGAAATTTTTTGAGCAAAACTAAACAAATATATGTAACAGCGATGATATTCAGCCTTCAAAACACAGAGAATCAGTGGACAGTTAATTCGTGAATCCGCTCCAAAACACTGGTCGAAGCTTGAATTGGCAAAAATCACAATACCTCACCATATGAACACAACCAATGAAGAAGCCTTATGCTCAACAGGTCCATAAGTCAAATCAAATGCCTGCATACAAACTAGACGAGCGTGGAGGGAACAACTTCAAATAGCAACGAGGTTAGCTCAATGCATAACCTGAAAGAAGCAAAGGAAAAACAAAAAACCATAATAAAAGAGATCAAGGGGAAATTTAAAGACTGAAATAATTATGAAAAACTAAAAAAAAAAAATATAATGATATAGAACGAATGCAAACTTAATAATATTTGAAAAACGTACTTCAGGTTAAATCAAGGTATCAATTGTGAAGAGTTTGTCTTATGTTTGAAAATTATTGTAAATAATTTATGGGTGTAGCCAATTCCAACACTCATATATATGGTAGCAATAGATGATAGATATTGCCATAGCTAGTTCTGTAATAGGACGTATGTATGAGTGGAGCGCTACAATGAAAAAATAGATTCTTTGGGGGAAAAAATGTTCAAAGTGGAAATTAAATAATGTAATATGATAAAAATCAAGTTGTAGGGTATTGTAATGGCTGAGGGGTGTAACAGTATATTAATAAGTATGTAATTATGTATAAATATGTGATGTAGAAAAGTTATACTATAGAGCATCTAAGGTGGTTTATTATTGGACTTACTAGTTAAGTTATTTTTGAGAGTGTCAAATAAGATATTAGAATCGAAAATGACTTCATTAAGATTCACTGGGTCTGGGATACTGTGTGCTGTGTTGATTTCAATGGATTCGAGAGCATTCATCATAGTACCCTTGCTAGTGTAATGTAAGATTTCTAAATCATTCTCTATACTAGTGAATCTGTGGCCTGAATCCTCCATATGAGGCGCCTAGAATCAAAACCCGCCAAATCCATATTTTATGAAAATTGAGATAAGCATTGTTTCATATAGCTTTTGCTGCGCTGAATTCATTAAAACTAGTATTTTGTTACAAAACCCGCTACATCCTACTGTAAAACGAAGTCAAAATTGAGGCTTAGTTGCAATATCCGCCAAGTCCAACGACAGTTTCGCCATTTTTGGTCACAAAACCCGCCACATCCACATCAGCCAATAGGAGCACCCAGATCCGCCATCTTACCTTCCATGATGCTTTGCGAAGTGTGTACTCTTTACCTATGTGCATTAGTCGGAGAATGTACCCCTGCCTGACGTGATTAGAATGGTTTATGTTGTTGTACTTTCTGATAATAATTTGTTTTGGATAATTATGACAAAGAACGAGAAGAACAATAACATTCTGGTCTGGGTGATGTTTTCCACAGAACTGACATTTGCGAACACAAACGTGTCACGAAACCTGATTTTGATATGACTCACGTAAAGCCAGAAGCCATCAACAGAGGGATTGTCCTTTAGGCACAAGAAGTGAAAGATGTTTCGAGACTGCTTTCGAAGCATTCTGGAGAAAGATGGAGGGAAAATGTAGAGTTGCAGTTTTATTGCAATCTGCAAAGTCGTGGCGAACACGAAGAGAATGATGATGATTGAGAAACTACTATTGAGGATGAGGTAGAAACAGAAATTGTGTAGCTATAACTTCCAGTAAAGAATGTGATTTAATAGTTGAATGACGATAGTTTTGTCTCTAAAGGCCTGGACCATAGTAATTTAATATTAATTTAATTTGACGCTTTTCCTTATTATTGTTCAGTACTTTAGGCTACAGTATTGCCGCCCCGTGGTGTTGGGGTAGCGTGCCTTCCTCTCACCCGGAGGCCCCGGGTTCGATTCCCGGCTCCGTCAGGGATTTTGGAAACTGACGTGAGGACTGGAACGGAGTGCACTCAGCCTCGTGAGGACAATTGAGTAACTGACAGGGAGGCAGCGCCCCGATCACGAAAACCAAGATTAACGGCAGAGGGGACCCGATGCGGTGGTCATACGGCACCCCATTATCTGCAGGCCAAATGGCTGGGGATTAGGCCCTTCACGGGATGTAGTGCCAGGGGTTATTTACTGTACAGTATTATTACCCTTTCAGGAATTGATTGCCGGCGGTGGAGATGGGAACTACTCTTTATGTAATTGTGTCACACGTCAGCTTGCTTCGTTGACAGGTATAGTTGCGCGTGTAGGATACGACTCAGCTCCAGTTTTGGATTTAACTGTCCATGGTGACATGAGCCCCTGTGACGCTTATCTGACGCAATGCAGCGTGACCTATGTGCAGATTGCACTCTGTCATCGCTGTGTCCTCCACTTCGCCCCGCAGAGCTCATGCTACAATAAACATAAACGCGGGTACAGCCACACTCAGCGGCAATCAAATCTTGAATGGGTAATATGAGTTTTATTATTTTTCTGTTTATTCTAATAAAACACAACCGCCCCTTAAAACAACAATAACAACAACAACAACAAAACACAAAAATTATACGATTTTTTTTATTTTAAAACCTATATTTAGTTAACTTTCATTCAAATATTAATTTCTGAATAAAGCTTACGCAGTTTCTACAATCTCTTCGCAACTTCGAATGTATTAGGGCTATTTGGTATCAAAACCTGCCAAATCCAAATCTTAGTAACAAACCCCGACAAATCCGAATTATTGTTTTATATTTTTCTACATACATTTTTAGCCTATTTTCAATTTTGAAAAAAATAGGCTTATGAGATCACCTTTTGTCCGTGTGTGTGTGCGTGTGTGTTTGTGTGATTCGTGTGTGTGTCCCCCCCCCCCCCTAATAAAATCTAAACGGCAGGAGCGATTTCAATGAAACTCGGAAAGTTCATAGCACTATTCCCGGCGACCTCGACCGTGCCCTTCAAATTTTGTTACGACTCACCAATCCAACATGGCGGCTGTGCGAAATATTTCACTAGCATTCAATATCTCCGAAACTATTACCGATATTACCCTGACATTTTTTATGGTGATAGAGGGAACTACTATAAGTTCACTTATGTGACTTTTGAAAACCTGGTAACTACAAAACCAAAATGGCGGGCAAGCGAATTTGCGACTTTTAAATAGACGTTTCTCGCGATTTGACCAATCAAACGCAATGAAACTTGGCACAGTATATGTTTATATACATTGTAATGCACCGGCATCAAACTTCGTTCAAATGTTCACATAATCACAAGATGGCCGATGTGCGAAATATTTCACCGGCATTCCATATCTCTGAAACTATTAGCGGTATCTCCCTAAAATTTTGTACGGAGATAAAGGGCACTACTAGAAGTCCATCTATAAGATTTTCAAAAACCGGTTAACTACAAAACGAACATGGTGGCCAAGCGAATTTGAACATTTTAAATAGACCTTTCTCGCGATTTAATGTTCCAAGCGCACTGAAACCTGGTACAGGAAATATTTATACACATTGTAATCCACTGGTATCTAATTTAGTTCAATTGTTTACATAACCTCAAGATGGCGGCAGTGCGAATTTTAAAATTAAGTTTTTATTTCTTGTGATGTAGTCATGCAATCAAAGTGAAAGTTTGAATAATGAACCTACGCAATAATTTTCCTTTAATGTTACATGACTCTATGGCCTATACATTTAACAATTCAACATGGCGACCATCCGAAATATTTAGACGATACTGAATATCTACGAATCTGTTTTAGCAATCAAACTGCATTTTTTAATGTTCATAGGGGCTATGAACTTAAGTTCACCAATAGGACTTTAAATAACCTGGTGATCACAAATCCAACATGGCGGTGACGCGAATGATAAATATTCACATGGACGTTTCTCGCAATTTAACCATCCGCGTGCAGTGAAACTTGGTACAGTAAATCTTTATCCGAATGTTAATCCACTGGCATCTAATTTATTTCAATTGTTTCCATAACCTCAAGATGGCAGCTGTGAAATTTTTTTAAATCTCCTTGTTTTTTCTTGTGTCCTAATTATGGGATTGAAGTTTGAATACTACACGTTCACAATAATCTGCATGTAACAGTACATAACTCTAGGACCTACATATATAAAATCCAACATGGCGACCATCCGAAATATTTAGTCGGTTCTCAATATCTACGAATCTATTACAGCAATCAAACTGAAATTGTGTATGTTGATAGTGGCAATTAACATAAGTAGGATATATGAAAATAGGCTGTATAGTTCTTCACGGAACTACTTGTTAACTATATCGGGGATCAGCTTCGAACTTCGTCACTGTTTTTAAAAATAATTCATTCATTTTTTTGTGACAAAAGTATTTCGTTTTGGGTATTGGTTCGTTTGTGACAGTTTTTGCCACTTTGCTGAAAAAGTGAAGGAATGGATTTGGCGGGTTTTGATTCTAGGCACCTCATATGTGCGGCCATGGCTGAATACTTTCTATATTTAGTGGCATTTAAGTGATCATTATATCTTGTGGTGAAATTTCTTCCTGTTTGACCTATATAATTGGCGTTACAATCATTACAACTTAATCTGTAAACACCGGATTTGCTGAATTTATCCTTCAAGTTGAAAGAATTGGAATTAAGGAAAATGCTCTGATTAGTATTGTTAGTTTTGTAAGCTATTTTCATGTTAACCTTTTTGAATTTGTTAGTGATGTTATAAGTATGATGATTAAAATAAGTAAAAAGAAAAGCCCTCATACGCAGTTTTTGCTTATTTTAATCATCATACTTATAACATCACTAGCAAATTCAAAAAGGTTAACATGAAAATAGCTTACAAAACTAACAATACTAATCAGAGCATTTTATTTAATTCCAATTCTTTCAACTTGAAGGATAAATTCAGCAAATCCGGTGTTTACAGATTAAGTTGTAATGATTGTAACGCCAATTATATAGGTCAAACAGGAAGAAATTTCACCACAAGATATAATGATAACTTAAATGCCACTAAATATAGAAAGTATTCAGCCATGGCCACACATATGGTGGATTCAGGCCACAAATTCACTAGTATAGAGAATGATTTAGAAATCTTAAATTACACTAGCAAGGGTACTATGATGAATGTTCTCGAATCCATTGAAATCAACACAGCACACAGTATTCCAGACCCAGTGAATCTTAATGAAGTCATTTTCAATTCTAATATCTTATTTGACACTCTCAAAAATAACTTAACTAGTAAGTCCAATAACAAACCACCTTAGATGCTCTATAGTATAACTTTTCTACATCACTTATTTATACATAATTACATACTTATTAATATACTGTTACACCCCTCAGCCATTACAATACTCTACAACTTGATTTTTATTATATTACATTATTTAATTTCCACTTTGAACATTTTTTTCCCCAAAGAATCTATTTTTTCATTGTAGCGCTCCACTCATACATACGTCCTATTACAGAACTAGCTATGGCAATATTTATCATCTATTGCTACCATATATATGAGTGTTGGAATTGGCTACACCCATAAATTATTTGCAATAATTTTCAAACATAAGACCATCTCTTCATAATTGATACCTTGATTTAACCTGAAGTACGTTTTTCAAATATTATTAAGTTTGCATTCGTTCTATATCATTATAATTATCAGCCTACTTTCGATTTTTGCAAAAAATGAAAGTAGACTTATGAGATCAACACAGGGCGAAAAAAGTGTGTCTGTCTGTGTGTGTGTATGTGTGTGTGTGAGTCTGTGTGTGTGTGTGTATGTGTGTGTGTGAGTCTGTGTGTGTGTGGGTGTGTCTGTGTGTGTGTGAGTGTGTGTACTCTGAATGTCTGTCCCCCCCCCCTATCAATTCGAACACGGTGAATGCGAATTGAACGAAATTTGGTACAAAGGTAGCACTAGCAAAGGACACCTCAGTGTCATGTTTTATATCGCCGCCATCTTGACGGAAACGTAATGGCGGCCACACAAATGTTCAAAGCTTAAATCAAATTACGACTAACCTAATCATCCGATCTCTACCAAATTTTGCAACAACATACCTTTATAGGGGGAGCATCCTTTGACCAAACTAATAGGTCATCAGCGTAATAGTTTGCGGATGGCGGCCATCTTTGTGTGAAAACCGATTCCCCCTATTAATTCGAACACGGTGCAACCGAATGGAACGAAATTTGGTACAGAGGTAGTACTAACAAAAGGCACCTCAGTGTCATGTTTTATATCGCCGCCATCTTGACGGAAACGTAATGGCGGCCACACAAATGTTCAAAGCTTAAATCAAATTACGATTAACCTAATCATCCGATCTCTACCAAATTTTGCAACAACATACCCTTATGGAGGAAGCATCCTTTGACCAATTAAATAGGTCATTAGCCTAATAGTTTGCGGATGGCGGCCATCTTTGTGTGAAAATCAATTCCCCCTATTAATTCAAACACGGTGAAAACGAATGGAACGAAATTTGGTACAGAGGTAGCACTAGCAGGGGGCATCTGTGTCATGTTTTATATCGCCGCCATTTTGACAGAAACGTAATGGCGGCCACACAAATGTTCATAGCTTAAGTTAAATTACGACTAACATAACTATCCGATCTCTACCAAACTTTGCAACAACATACCTTTATGGAGGGAGCATCCTTTGACCAATCTAATAGGTTATTAGCCTAATAGTTTGCGGATGGCAGCCATCTTTATGTCAAAATTGATTCCCCCTATTAATTCGAACACGGTGGAACCGAATGGAACGAAATTTGGTACAGAGGTAGCACTAGCAAAGGGCACCTCAGTGTCATGTTTTATTTCGCCGCCATCTTGACTGAAACGTAATGGCGGCCACACGACTGTTCAAAGCTTAAATCAAATTACGATTAACCTAATCATCCGATCTCTACCAAACTTTGCAACAACATACCTTTATGGAGAGAGCATCCATTGACCAATCTAATATGTTATTAGCCTAATAGTTTGCGGATGGCGGCCATCTTTATGTCAAAATTGATTCCCCCTATTAATTCGAACACGGTGGAACCGAATGGAACGAAATTTGGTACAGAAGTAGCACTAGCAAAGGGCACCTCAGTGTCATGTTTTATATCGCCGCCATCTTGACTGAAACGTAATGGCGGCCACACAAATGTTCATAGCTTAAGTTAAATTACGACTAACATAACTATCCGATCTCTACCAAACTTTGCAACAACATACCTTTATGGAGAGAGCATCCATTGACCAATCTAATATGTTATTAGCCTAATAGTTTGCGGATGGCGGCCATCTTTATGTCAAAATTGATTCCCCCTATTAATTCGAACACGGTGGAACCGAATGGAACGAAATTTGGTACAGAAGTAGCACTAGCAAAGGGCACCTCAGTGTCATGTTTTATATCGCCGCCGTCTTGACTGAAACGTAATGGCGGACACACGAATGTTCAAAGCTTAAATCAAATTACGATTAGCCTGATCATCCGATCTCTACCAAATTTTTCAACTACATACCTTTATGGAGGGAGCATCCTTTGACCAATCTAATAGGTCATTCGCCTAATAGTTTGCGGATGGCGGCCCTCTTTATGTCAAAATGGATTCCCCCTATTAATTCGAAAACGGTGGAACCGAATGGAACGAAATTTGGTACAGAGGTAGCACTAGCAAAGGGCGCCTCAGTGTCATGTTTGATATCGCCGCCATATTGACAGAAACGTAATGGCGGCCACACAAATGTTTAAAGCTTAAATCAAATTATGACTAACATAACCATCCGATCTCTACCAAATTTTGCAACTACATACCTTTATGGAGGGAGCATCCTTTGACCAATCTAATAGGTCATTAGCCTAATAGTTTGCGGATGGCGGCCATCTTTATGTCAAAATTGATTCCCCCTATTAATTCGAACACGGTGGAACCGAATGAACGAAATTTGGTACAGAGGTAGCACTAGCAAAGGGCACCTCAGTGTCATGTTTTATATCACCGCTATCTTGACGGAAACGTAATCGCGGCCACCCAAATGTTAAAAGCTAAAATGTAATTACGACCAACCTAATAATCTAGTCTCTACCAAATTTTGCAACACCGTATCTTTATGTGGGAAACATATTGTGACCAAACTGCAAGAACATCAGCCCAATAGTTTGCAGATGGTGGCCAAGTATGTGTGCAAATCGATTACACCTATCAATTCAAACACGGTGGAACCGAATTGAACGAAATTTGGTACAGAGGTAGCACTAGCAAAGGGCACCTCATATTCATGTTTAATATCCCTATAGCACGTTGTATTTCAACAAGCTACTACAACCAACATTCAATCATACTCCTTGAAAAGGACAAAGAGTTATAACAATACCCATGCATTTAGGAGAAAGTAGGCTATATGTTCTTTACTGAACATCTTGTTTTTTTTTGTTTTTCATAATTATTTCAGTCTTTAAATTTCCTCTTGATCTCTTTTATTATGGTTTTTTGTTTTTCATTTGCTTCTTTCAGGTTATGCATTGAGCTAACCTCATTGCTATTTGAAGTTGTTCCTTCCATGCTCGTCTAGTGTGTATGCAGGCATTTGATTTGACTTATGGACCTGTTGAGCATAAGGCTTCTTCGTTGGTTGTGTTCATATGGTAAAGTATTGTGATTTTTGTCAATTCAAGCTTCGACCAGTGTTTTGGAGCGGATTCACGAATTAACTGTCCACTGGTTCTCTGTGTTTTGAAGGCTGAATATCATCGCTGTTACATATATTTGTTTAGTTTTGCTCAAAAAATTTCTGTGACCTACTTATATGGTGCACCATATTAAGTTAAATAGCCATTTGTTTTTCTGAGTGCTACGCTATCTTATATCTTCCTTCGGATATTTGTCTTGGCTGATGAAGGGGATAAAAGCAATTAATCCCTGAAACATGTACCAGGAGCAAGTGTAATTATAATTTATTTCGTTTATGTATTGACTAAGGCGGATATACAATTTGTTGTTAAAACTATTTAGTACGTCAATACGGAACCATCATGGAAACTAGTTTAAATAATAGAATAGACAGGCATAGGTAGGGATACAAAGGCATTATACATTTTTACCCAATGTCAGAATAAATTTTCCTCCAAATACCACCACAATATTTTACTTAACGAGTACAGAATATCTACAGTAATTATTCACTATTTTATAGAAGATACCTAAGTATGGGTGGTGCTGGATAATTGTCTGGAGTACAGTCAGAGCTTGTACATACTGTCAATTGTGCTACTCATAGGGTAGACCTTAGACTTATGCGGTTGCTATACACAAAACGAAGGCTACATTGATTTTATTAGCCTACTTTCGATTTTTGCAAAAAATGAAAGTAGACTTATGAGATCAACACAGGGCGAAAAAAGTGTGTCTGTCTGTGTGTGTGTATGTGTGTGTGTGAGTCTGTGTGTGTGTGTGTGAGTGTGTGAGTGTGTACTCTGAATGTCTGTCCCCCCCCCCCCTATCAATTCGAACACGGTGAATGCGAATTGAACGAAATTTGGTACAAAGGTAGCACTAGCTAAGGACACCTCAGTGTCATGTTTTATATCGCCGCCATCTTGACGCAAACGTAATGGCGGCCACACAAATGTTCAAAGCTTAAATCAAATTACGATTAACATAATCATCCGAAATCTACCAAATTTTGCAACAACATACCTTTGTAGAGGAAGCATCCTTTGACCAAATGAATAGGTCATTAGCCTAATAGTTTGCGGATGGCGGCCATCTTTGTGTGAAAATCAATTCCCCCTATTAATTCAAACACGGCGAAACCGAATGGAACGACATTTGGTACAGAGGTAGCACTAGCAAAGGACATCTCAGTGTCATGTTTTATATTGCCGCCATATTGACAGAAACGTAATGACGGCCACACAAATGTTCAAAGCTTAAGTTAAATTACGACTAACATAACCATCCGATCTCTACCAAACTTTGCAACTACATACCTTTATGGAGGGAGCATCCTTTGACCAATCTAATAGGTCATTAGCCTAATAGTTTGCGGATGGCGGCCATCTTTACGTCAAAATTGATTCCCCCTATTAATACGAACACGGTGGAACCGAATTGGAACGAAATTTGGTACAGAGGTAGTACTAGCAAAGGGCACCTCAGTGTCTTGTTTTATATTGCCGCCATCTTGACTGAAACGTAATGGCGGCCACACGAATGTTCAAAGCTTAAATCAAATTACGATTAACCTAATCATCCGATCTCTACCAAATTTTGCAACTACATACCTTTATGGAAGGAGCATCCTTTGACCAATCCAATATGTCATTCGCCTAATAGTTTGCGGATGGCGGCCACCTTTGTGTCAAAATCGATTCCCCCTATTAATTCAAACACGGTGAAACCGAATGGAACGAAATTTGGTGCAGAGATAGCAATAGCAAAGGGCATCTCAGTGTCATGACTTATATCGCCGCCATATTGACAGAAACGTAATGGCGGCCACACAAATGTTTAAAGCTTAAATCATATTACGACTAACATAACCATCCGATCTCTACCAAACTTTGCAACAACATACCTTTATGGAGGGGGCATCCGTTGACCAAACTAATAGGTCATTAGCCTAATATTTTGCGGATGGCGGCCATCTTTGTGTGAAAATCTATTCCCCTTATCAATACGAACACGGTGAAACCGAATGGTACGAAATTTGGTACAGAGGTAGCACTAGCAAAGGGCACCTCAGTGTCATGTTTTATATCACCGCTATCTTGACGGAAACGTAATCACGGCCACCCAAATGTTAAAAGCTAAAATGTAATTACGACCAACCTAATAATCTAGTCTCTACCAAATTTTGCAACACCATATCTTTATGTGGGAAACATATTCTGACCAAACTGCATGAACATCAGCCCAATAGTTTGAAGATGGTGGCCAAGTATGTGTGCAAATCGATTCCCCCTATCAATTCAAACACGGTGAAACCGAATTGAACGAAATTTGGTACAGAGGTAGCACTAGCAAAGGGCACCTCATATTCATGTTTAATATCCCTATAGCACGTTGTATTTCAACAAGCTACTACAACCAACATTCAATCATACTCCTTGAAAAGGACAAAGAGTTATAACAATACCCATGCATTTAGGAGAAAGTAGGCTATATGTTCTTTCCTGAACATCTTGTTTTTAGCCTACTTTTCTCATTTGAAAAAATGAGGAAAAAAGACTCATGAGATCGATCCGGGAAAAAGTGTGTCCGTCTGTCTGGCTGGCTGGCTGGTTGGCTGGCTGACTGGCTGGCTGTGTGTGTATGGCCCCCTATCAACTCCTAAACGGCTGCAGCTATCGAAACCAAATTTGGTAAGAGTAAATATCTATGCCTGAATATCACACGGCCATATTTAATATTGACGTCAGGGCTACCTACTGCTGAAAAATCGCAATTGTAATTTGAGCTCTATGTTTGATATCTCAAAAGTTATGCATGCGAACTATTCCAAAATTGGCACACATATAGACAATAGCATTCCAGATTAATTTTCAGAAGACCATACTGAGACCGTTTAGTCGAGTCAACAACCACGATGACTTTCCTAACATCCCATAAGTCGAATAAAATTACCGTGAAGATCAGGTGACCTTCCATAAAGGCTAAAGCGGCACTAGAGTCCGTAGTCCACAGGGATCGTGGTACATGGTGACGATGGTCATAGACCGCCTAAGGAAAGGTTCACCTTAAAACTAGACTGAGAAAATAAACATCCAAACTTATGTAAAACACCGTGAAAATTTATTAAAATTCACAAGCTCCTAGCCTAGTTCGGAGGGTTACAATCGGCTAGTCCGCAAGCTAATAAGTAAACAAAAATAAAGAGCAGGTCCCTACCTGAGAAGTCACGGAAAACCCTCGCGAAAGATCTAACTCACAATAATAAAGCAACAACAGCAACGCTAGGAATATGGTACAACGCAAGTCCCTAGCTCAAGTTACAAGATTAGGCTTACATCTGAATTTACATTTAACAGGGTAGCAAAACAAATCTAAGTTAGGATGGTACCATTTCGACATTTATATTTAACGTTAATTCATCTAGCTAAGTCCTATCAATTAACAAAATTTACGGCGATGACGTCCGTAAAAGAAAACAGTTACATCCAAAAGCTAAGTGTACAGCCATGAAAAACAAACAATTTAATTATGCTTAATAACTATGTGCTAACAGCACACAATAAGGTAACATGTAGGATTTATACACTTGACATCATAAATAAATAATGAAATAGACACAGTAGTTTTATTAAAAATTCCTGCCTGCACCTTGGTTTACTCTTTGTAAGCCATAGTCATCTAATGTGTATAATTACGGTGACGAATGCGTAGTTGAGACCACGACTGACATCGCATGGCCTGAGCTCCACAAGCTACGAACTCTAGGTTCGCGCATGCTTCAGGTCGCTACAAAAATGTCAACTGTCCTAGTCATTTCCTCACAAGGAAATTATCTTCAACCGCACGGCTATGTCAACAGTTCCAGAATGCAAAGAACAAAGTTAGATAGAAAGAATCGTTAGTTAGCCTTGTTTTACAACAATTATGCGTCTTATTATTAAGATGTCGGTTTATAGGTTTATCGTAGGTTTATGGCGAATAACATTGACAATAGCCTGGGCACGGAGTGTCTCCACTGAGATCCTTCTCCACCAAAAAGCCTCGACTCAACAGTCGGAATATAATCAACGAGTACAACAACTCGGACACACAATAACACGGGTTACCAGCGGCGCTAAGCTCGCGTTCAATAACTCTGGGATAGACCTGTCCACGACAGTTACCTTCCAATAACATCTAGTCAACGGGATCAGTCCCGGACAAGGCATAATCAAAATACCTTCATACAATAACATCCTGCTATAACAGGGTAGCCTTCACCATACTATAGAAAACCTGACATAACTGTACCTGTCAAACGACAGTACACGCAACAGAGCGTTTAACTAACAAAAAGCGATCTATAAAACATGTGATCAAATACAAGAATGGAAACTAATTTCCATAAGCAAAATAGCAATGAAAGGAAGAGCGAATACAAATCGTACTCTGTCCTTGTCAAAAGTAGTTTTGTCTCACAATGAATCAGGCGTGCTTTCAGGGCACTGGGTTAGATAACCAGTTTATGTCACCAACAGGTTACCACATTCCTGTGTTTGGTCGACACAAAGCACACATTATTCAAGGCTGGCGATTTAATCATTATAAAACCCTACACCTGGCCAGTTCATAAAAAACTTTACCATAGGTTACGGATCTCTAAAGAGTTCGTGTATAAAACACACGCAACAAATCTGAATATAATAATATAATTCCGTCTTTCTACCAAAGACGTCTAAATGAAAGTAATCTTACAATAACGGGAGCTCTTTGCTTTTAAAATACAATTCAGTAGTTGCTAGTACATCAAATAAAAACGTGTCTCACATGACACAAGCAAAAATGATAATTGTGGCGCAGATTCACACACTAGATCTGCTTAATGATACGTTGGGAACTGAGTTCGATGCTAGGCAACGAAACATTCCTTCTAGTTGTTAGGTTCAAACATGACCAAGAATAGCTATCTGAGCTTATTCAAAATGAAATATAATGCATTTACAAAACTGGTAGTTACAGTCGACTACCTAAATGATACGACCGTTCTAACGACAGTCAGGGGTATAACAAAGGATGGCTGCAAAGAATGCAGTTAATTAATAACCATGGCATCTGATTGCCATAACTAAAGTCAGCAAAGACTTGAAAATTACCCCAAGTAGGGTTGAACAAAATAGCCTCAAAACGACTACAATCAGGTTCAGCAAAAGGTAGGCATTGACGTTCTACGACGTTCATCAAGCTGCACCAGGGCTGACCAAAATGTCTGACCCAAGGGTGTCTCACTCTAAACTGAAATAAATGACATCTAACTAATCTAGTTACATACCTACCTAGAAAAATGGCTGACACTGAGTGCGGTTGGTTCACAAACTACATTAAATCTACTATACCACCAGAAACTAGAACAAGGAAGGGGTGTAACAAAAACTCACGAAATGGAGGAGCTCTCACTCAGCCCTCTATTCCACGACAAGGGTTGTACAAAATCCTCTCTGGCTCTCTGGTACGGTATCCTCTTCATCAGGATTCCCATCTGGGCTCCTCCAAAGACCAGGGTTCGATTTGTCCCTGTCGACAACTTCGTGGATATGCCTGGAAATGGCATTTTGGCTCCTTCCTTCTCGTTCGTTGTCCTGGAAGTTCCACCATCATGCTGGTTCCCGTAGAAACGTCACCCTCAGACCGGGATGGTATTAGCCCATGGTGACTGCTCCAACCATGGTGAAGAAAAGTCCAATCACGTGGGTAGTGAAATAAGTTGCGTAACAATTCATCCTCTCACTTTCAAAATTATAATGTTCGTCGTGAATGTTATAGGCTTCAATTGTAAAATACGACACAGCCTTAATTTCGTAGATGTGGATTAGCATGTGAGCTAACACTGTTATATAATTCTGCACGTGCTAGTGACGCTACTTTTGTATCACGCAGCATCCGTGAATTATACGTCGTTTTAAAATGAAATTTTCACTTTGGCAATTTAAATATCTCATACAATTATAATCACACTTATTCAGGATAATTGTAACACTATTACCTGTATATTTCCACTAGGCATCTGCCCTCCACATACGCGTGGGTAAAATGTGGTGTTACGGCAATGTTGTGCAATACACTATACTTGCCAATTATTATCTCCCAAACTTCTTCTTTAGTTCACTGGGCTTCAACAACAGTGAATAATAGTATTAGCGTGCTCGATGGCACCTTATAACCACTTTCAACGCTCAACAGCGGATATTCTTCTACGTCTCGTAGGACAAATGCAATTCCACGCCTACACAAGGCGGATTCTCCAGACGCAGTGCAAGGCACTGGGTGTCTCTAGAAAGTAGGTCGAGAAAACGAAATCGTTGAGCGACTACTTACGTTCCTTTTTGCGTATCTGCAAGGGTATTACCTTACCTAAAGAGGGGCCGATAACCTAGATGTTAGGCCCCTTAAAACAACAATTATCATCATATCATCACCTTACCTAAAGTAAAAATAAACATTCTCCAAAATGTTTTAATAATGCAGCATGACGAAATGGAATATTCTGAGTCTTGTGGAAAGATAAAAATTAATTAATAAGACCTCAGATAAATAATTAGCAGTTTTCACCAAAGTCAAAAGTGCGATTCACCGCTACTTCAAAAAGTATCGCGTGATCTCTCAGCTCCACGTGGCTTCCTGGGTGTGTTCAAAAGTACAACATCCCATCATAAATGCTCTGTCATAAAAAAAAAATTCACATGAACCATAGCTCAGCGGGTTCAATACATGCCAGTATTGCCAACATGATTCTAAGCCCAACAATAGGTCAAATTTCTAAATGCATGTAACTTCTAGACTATCGATTGGATTTCAACCAGATTTCGTATGTGAAAATGAAAATCCACAGCCTGCTTCCAGGCTCCGACCGGGTCTGGAATGAATGAAGCCCCCATCTAGCGGCGAGGATATGATGTGTGCCGGCTGCCGAAGCCTGTCGCACTCCTCTGGGGCAATGATTAAATGAATGACAGATGAAATGAAATGATAGTGCAGAGTGTTGCTGGAATGAAATTGTGACAAGAAAACCGGAGTACCCGGAGAAAAAACTGTCTGCCTCCGTTTTGTCCAGCACAGATCTCACATGGAGTGACCGGGATTTGAACCACGGACCCAGCGGTGAGAGGCCGGCGTGCTGCCGCCTAAGCCACGGAGGCGTAGATTTCGTATGTACTATGTGTAATACAGCAGATATAACTGTGCTTATTCTAATGAGCCACCAGGGCTGTCAATTGTTAAAAAAGCTCTCTCTCTATTTTAACCCTAATATCAATATATCAAAACGTATACAAGCGAACAGCTTCAAACTTTGCACACGTATAGTACCTGACATTCTAGACTAATTTGGGTTAACTAATATACCTCAGTGCTGCCAACATGATTCTAAGCTTTCTGATAGTTTCTATTTTTAATAACATGTAACTTCTATACTAACAAATGGATTTTATCCAAAATTGGCACTATAATAGATTTTAATATTTCAGATTAATTCTGAGCATAACATATAATACATGACATTGTTCCCAACATGATTTTACGCGCACTGATAAATCCAATATCAAACAGCATGTTACGTCCATACTATCCATTAGAATTCAGCCAAATTTTGTATGTGCATTCTATACCGAGATGGAACTAAATATACAATCTGAGTCATCAGGGCTTCCTACTGTAGTAAGTTACTCTATTACTTGACTTCGTCATTATTCTAGATAGGTCTATATAGTTTGACATGAATCTCAAAATTTAAGAAAAGTAGGCTATTTAGTTCGTCACGGAACTACTTGTTTCTTCTTCTTTCTTTCTTTCTTTCTTTCTTTCTTTCTTCGAATGAGCCAACTATGGACTACGTAGGTTAACCAAAACGGTTTTCAGCTTGATGAGTTGGGATTGATTTCACGTTCTTAAGAGCCTTCTTCCTAGCCCATATCTCCTTCATTTTCTGACTTTGTAGTTGTTTAGCTGCTTCTGACCTCTTTGGTCTCTGTCCTTTCTTAAGTTTAATCTGTGGGTCTTCTTTAAACATTTTCCGGAAAGCTTGTCTGTCTTGAATAACGGATTCAGAGATGTTAAAGTTTTGCAGATCTTGTTTAACTTTCTGGTACCACAGTGATGTTGTTTTCTTGCAGGAGCTGGCTCTATGGATTACTACTGGCCAATCTTGACTCGTTCATTCTCTCAACGTGTCCGTAGAATTTTTTTATTTATATAAATATTTAGACTCCAACCTCAGTCTGGAACAACTATGGCTGCAGTGTGGCACAGGACAACTTGAAGAGTGATAATTCATAAAATCGCCGATGGGCGGATTCGACTGAACCAATGACATCATCATCATATGTATTTATTCATTTACTTGATATTCTATTCATTTATTTATTTTATTATTATAATAAAATTTATGTTCGACCCTGACTATTATATGTCAGAAAACTGTACTATAATGAGCCTCATTATAACACTATTCTTCATTATGAAACAGTTTCTCTCACCAATCGGAGCTCAAGAAACAGTTGTTTGACCAATTAGATAATTAGATGCGCTGAGTTCCACGGCCTTCTAATTTAAATTTCGCTGCCTGGCCTAGTGTCATAGTAGGGTAATCGAGGAGGCCATGGTCAAATACAAGGCATTCTCTGCGTCTCACGCGCTCTGTTCAGTACATAAAACTGGCGAAATCTCGACAGATATTTATGAATATTTATGTTCGAACATAAAAGAGTTATAATAATCATCGTCGAACATAAACAGTCGTATGCAACTCGCCTATAATGGCAATAATTAAGACACTCGTATGGAAATTATAAAACTCTCATACGCTCGTTTTATAAACATACTCGTTTCTTAATTATTGCCATTATAGGCTCGTTGCATAATGTACTATTATATAACCATATGTCAAAATATGTTGTACATTAAAACCGTACGGGTTTCAGTCACAATGTGACCTTTCTCAGCGTAATTTAAGATATGTAAATGTGCAAGAACATACACTTAATATAAATTTTGCCATAACAGAGTATTCTAAAAATATTCTTGTTCCAAAACATCACAAATTAATTTTTTTTAAAGAACAGATCTGTTACAAAATGTGTTTAAAAAACATGAAAAAGTCTTGATAAAAACAGCGTGGAATAGAAGAGATGTGGATGTGAAACTAGATAATTTGAAAAAGTTAGGTTATAACTGATAGTTTGGTATGTATTTGCGAGGTAGAAAAATAATGGAATGAAAACGTTGGGAATAAGTGTTACGAGGTAATGTTATGAATGCTCAAGAAATGTATTATTTCTAATGGCCGGTGAAGAATGTCCACAATTACTCAACACCCACGAAAAAGCTTGGTACAGCTGTAAAGCAGTCACCCATGGCTTCCTTGGATATAATAAAGCGAGGAATTACAAAGAGCTTTTTTCCACTATGCTTGAGAACTTTAACCGCATGGCTTGCAGAATGTCCCTTAACACTTTTACCCTGCTGATGCCTTAAATGTTGCTCCTCACCCGTGTGCTGGCTGATTTACAGAATGTATGGCTATGTTCAGAATGGCACAAACTGAATGTGGTTTGAGTTACAAATAAATTGGAAAGTCCATTCGATTTCCGAAACTTTACACTACAAATTTATTAAAAATCCGACACGATTGAAAATGTAAAAAAAAATGCCGTAAACAGCTGTTGCGTGCGCTGTCGTCCTGGAACGAGCGGGCGCGCTGGCAGAAGTAGAAGAGAGAAGAGTCTCTTCGGTTGCGTCAGATTCAGAATCTGTAATGCGAATTATAACCCCAAATATATATACTAGTCATAGAATAAACTCAACGTTTTTGCGAGAGAAAAATCTGTCCACAAAGAATAAAACCTGATTTGATCTATTTGAACTTGCATCGCTTGCCTTCGAACAGATCGATATTATTCCGCTGAACAGTGACGTGGTGCTATCTAGCGATAGTATGTGCAACTTCATGCTTACTGGCACCCACACGCGAGTGCTAGAGGTGTAATATTACGTTCGTCTCCAACACAAAGCGCGAGAAATCGATCAACGTAATATTACGCTCGCCGCAGTTTTAAAAAGTTACCTTCGAACGTAATATTACGGCACCCACGCTCAAAGTGTTAAAGTGCACATGTTACATGCTCATTTGGACCAATTTAAAAGATAACCTGGGTCATATTCAGAAGAGCAAGGAAACGTTTTCACCAAGACGTGATGGACTTTGAGCAACGTTTTCAAGGACCCACACAGAAGGAGTACCAAAAATATTCATTTTTAAAGCTTGTTTGTATTGATTTTGCATTTTTAGATTAAAGTTTACTATGTAAACATTGTTCTGCATTGTATTTCTCTTGCGAGAAAACTACGCTAGGTTACTTTGGCCTTTGCTGTTGCAATGGTAAAATTGAACTGCCGGAAATTAAAATATGTCATAGACTGCAAGAATGTTTCACTGGATATTATATCTCAACGAATTTCAGAGAGAATATGCGACAGTACAACAATGCTATGTCCTTCGTTCCCTTTGGTGCCAATGTTACCGTGCCACATTTATAGAATTGCACACCATCGCATTTCTTCCTTATATTCCAAAAATATTAGCGACGGTTCTTACGGCCAGTTGTACTGTATATATTAGAATCCTCAGAAACTAATCAAATCAGATCTGCAAATCAAGTTAATTCTTACATCAGGGAGGGCAGAGTTCATATCTTAAATAATATTTTGCAAGAGCATAACCCCTACATTCAACATTCAAAATAGCTCCAAATTAATTAGCAAACCAGCTGACGATATTCGATTAGCATGGCTCATAATATGAGATGAAGCCCCAATCGCAAATATGCAATCTTAATTTGTGTGAATCGACTTCCAAAAGGTATTGTACGTAACGACATTATTTCCTTTCGTGGGTTAGTTATTGTTCTTGGAGGAGACTTCACGTAGATTTTGCTGTCGTGCCGCACGCTTCTCGACAAACAGTTACAGTATTCATAATTGTATCAATTACTCTTCTATCTGATACTTCTTCAAAATACTCCGCTTACATTAAAACAAGCGATCGAAACCTGATGAAATGGCATTTTCTGATTTGCTACAGGTTGACGGCGACTAACACTCTGTGGATGGTGAGGAATCAAATGTTATTGAATTATCAGCCAGATATGATGATAACGAGACAGATTTATAGCAAAACATTCACTTCTGAGAAGGATATAATATATTTCTCGCAAGTTCGCATTCTTACACCAAAGAATGAACACTGTAATTACATTAATTTAAAAGTCATTGAACGTATATCCAGTAGTTTAAAATCATACACCATCGTTAGCAGACTAAACACTGAAGATGAAAGCCAGCTACTTCAGTTTCCCACAGATTTCTTGAATTCCTTGGAAATTAAGTGATTTGCCTCCACATATTCTTACTCCAAGCGATTGAGCCATAGTTATGCTCCTTAGAAATCTGAACGTTTCCCAAAGGGCTTCTATATGGAACCAGGTATGAAATAAGTATAAACATTTCTTGGATTTGGAAATAATAAGTGCAGTTAAAATTAGGATTTACCTCATCACGTTTTAAGGCATGGCCAGAAGTGTAGTGCAATCTTGAGAGTACAATCTTTCGACGCCCTTTAAGTTGCAATAGTGCCAAAAAGATATGGCACAAAGAATGTATATTAGAAAATTCTTCAGTAAATATTTTCCCATTGACCGTCATGTTTTGATGGGTTTCAACTAGTTATTATTATTACTTTACATAGTAAGGAGAGTGTGATGCAGCAGTGGCTTTTCTGCTCCACTCTAAACTGGACGACCGTTGTTCGATCCCGTTGAGAGTGGGGTGGTACTTTCACCTGAAAAATCACAATGTGCCATATATCCCCGCCCAGACCCAAAATGAGCAAGGTTGATTCGGGTAACTTCACGTAATTGGGATAAGCCGAACAAAGTTTTCTATTATTTTACATGTTCAAGATACGAGGGCTTGTCTTTTCTTAAAGTTCCTATTGGCTGTATAAAAATAACTGATTGACATACCAAACTGAATTCACTACTAAATGTTTGCTTGTTTTATTCTTATGTCTCAACATAATCGCCAAAACGATTGAAACATTTGTCGTATCGTTACACCAGCTTTCCAATGCCATCGGCAAAAAATTCTGCCTCCACTGAGGGGGGGTAATTCTAGAGAGTCTCCTGAAGATTTTCCTGTTTGGCGAAGCGTTGCCGCCCAAACATACCTTACATTCTCGAAAAAGTTGAAAATCATTCACGACCTCACTGTGCCAACGTTACGATAGACTTTTTCAAAGAATTCAAGTATCAAGTTTTGGTCCATCTGCCATTTAGTCCAAACCAGCACCGAATGATTTTCACCTCTTCGAAGATAAAAAGTAAACACTTCAGGAGACAATCCAGACGTACCCACCTCACTGACGGCAGAATTCTTTTCCAAGGGCATTCGAAAGCTGGTGTAAAAATACGACAAATGTTTCAATCGTTTTGGTGATTATGTTGAGACATAAGGAAAAAACAAGCACACATTTAGTAGTAAAATAAGTTTGGTATGTCAATCTGTTATTTTTATACAGTCCGTTGGAACTTGAAAAAAATCAGCCCTCTTATTTCCTCAAGACAGTACCTCGCTTATTTTGAACCTTAAATTTAGGGCGTTCTCTTGAAGCAACTAAGTTGGGAGACCAGATTTACTCTTCTGCAAGACTTTGCTAAAGTCTGAGCTTACGGCAAGATCTCTGGAGCAGATATTTATCTCAGAGGCTTTCTTCTTGAGTCTGAGTCATTAGTTATGTCGCTGAAGGAAGCAGAGCCGCTCGTTATGAACACACCACAAACATTCCGACACAATCCCGCATAATTACTGTACAGCTAGCACACCGTATTTAAAATTCAAAACAGTCTCATCCTTCTTCCTTCTACTTTGATCTCTCAAGTCAGAAATACTTTCAAAGCCCACAATTTCGGCTGTGGTGTATCTTAGCGAGAAATGCGATGTGCTATAACACGTGGTAGACCTATTTAATTCTACGGATTAGTTAAACCTTACATGTTATGTGACTCCTTTAGGGAGATTTAGTCCAAACCATTTTTATTAAATTACTAGCCCTGCGCGGATAAACAAAACGTTATCCGCATCCGCACGACTAAAATCCGCATCCGCCCCGCATCCGCCCCGCATCCGCATGACTTTTATCCACAACCGCATGACTTTTAGCCAAATCCGCTGATATTTCAATATTATGTTTAATTTATTAGATAAAGCATAAAGTGTTAAACCAACATATTTAGAGGAGAAAGTCGTTCCTGACAATTTGCTTCATTGCAAGGAACTTCAAGTTGGATGACACTTCTGGTTCCTTGAGCTCCGCTTTAGACAAAAAAAATTGGCTATACTTTTTTGGCTACTTTCGCACTTGTGCCTCAGTAAGTTTGATGTGCCTGATTTGAGTCCTGAGTATGAATACACTTTTTACAGGTAAAACATCCTACTATATCGTTCACCTTTTCGCTTCCATTGAAAACGTAACCAAATGTCTGCCATATCGTTGACTTGAGCTTTGTTTCACGCGCTATTGAATATTCACTTTGTTTTATTTTAATATACAGTATAGTTTATCCATGTTGGTGAAATGATGTTCATACTCACTGTCGCGGTAACATTCACCAAGTGAACTTCTCTTTACGCTTGGAGAAAGGGATTGACATTTGGCCGGAAATTCCATGTCAGTCATCAACCTTCTGCTTCTTGACCCATCCATGTTTGCATAGTTGATGTAATAACTCTCTCCGTTGCAATATCCCAGCCAACATGCTTCAGTGCCAAGTTGGAAATAAATCTACTGATAAACCTGGAACCAGATCTTCCAGGATAGCTTAGACGGTGAAGAAGCTGACATGAGGAATGTTAATGATGTCACCACGATGAACTAACAAGCTTATTGACAGCATTATATCTCGTACGTATAGTAATAATGGCAGTGAGAATTGATGAGATGTCAAGACCATCTACTACAAACATACGGTACTTAATAAAATGTAGTTGAAAGCATATGAGTAAAATAGTCTTCTCGTGTATGCGTGCAATACGTGCCTGAATATTTCGTACGCAATAGGCTATAGGAGTATTCCTCTTTTAAGCATGAAACTGTAGATTTGCATATCAAATATGTATTATTATCGTAAGTTTGTATTCTAAAAACTATCCGCAAATTTACTCGAAACATTATCCGCAGCGTATCCACTACTGACCGTCCACCACTTAAGGTACGTGGCAGGAATGCAACGAGTCAGCTGGTGACAGCTAGCCTCTGCGCGAACGACAATAGTGCCAACCTACTACTGACCAGTACGATTTCACAATTGAAACTAAACGAAAGTAGCAGGAGTAACCATAGCGTGAATAGCATCGGTGCTGAGTTGGCAATACCTGCAGCGGCACGTCCACTCAATCAACGCAGCTGGAATGTCTCTCCTCTCCCCTTCTGTCCCCTGAGACCACGAGCTGGTGGACGGACAGTATCCACACAGCCATGCAAACTATATCCGCATCAGGCATATACCCGGCATGCATTGCAATGCCAATCAAGGACAGATTGAAAGGAAGGAAGATAATAATAAAGTTATTGGTTTTACGCCCCTATTAATAACTACGGCTTTTAGAGACGCCGGTGTGACGGAATTTTTTCCCCAAGGGATTCTTTAAGTGCCAGTAAATCTACTGACACAGCCCTGTCGCATTTGCGCACCTTCAAATGTCAACTGCCTGAGCCAGGCTTCGATCCTGCAACCTTGGTCAAAGCAGGCGAGAACGTTTCCGCAGAGCCACGCAGCCAACCCAAGAAAGAAAGAATAAAAAGAAGTGTTTCAATTGTAATTTCGTAACGTATAGGTCATTTACCCTCAATGAATAGGCTAATGAAAAAAGAAACGATTACTAAACGAACATGGTGAATTTTTAAAACTAATATAGGTAATTCAGATTTCTACCTTTGATATCTTCCTAGCCTCAACCTTATTTGCTGACTTGGGCCGATACTCGTTGCATCTAGATCAGAGGTTCTTAACCGGTGCCTCGGAAGTGGTCCGCGGGAGAAAAGGGTCCACCGGCACGTATACAAAAGTGGCCAAAATGGGGATTTCGAAAACGATGTGTGTGTTGAACGAGAATCGTCCGAATGTATTCACGGCGATGACTATCAGGTTTTGAATTGAAATATCTTTGAAATAAGTGTTAGTGAGGAAGTGTTACAACTGATAAGGTGTATTGGGGGGAGGGAGGAGCGGGTCCTTACATGATTCAATTTCAGGCTGAGTGGTCCGCAGACTTCTACGGGTTCAGAACCACTGATCTAGAGAATGAGCTGTTGGCGTACTGTTCGGGTCCCAGCTCCATGAATCTGAGAGGAATGTGGATCGCATTGATGACGATATAGCCTATGATGACAGACGTATGGGGTTCCCGTGCACCAATGTTCAACGAAGTTCATTTGTTGTAACGATTCGCACGCCATTTATTGTAAAATGGATTTTCTAATTCGGAAGACTTCTACTCGTGCGCTACCTGTTGTAAACACCTTTCCTGGAGTGTTCACAACCATTCACTAAAGTTTAATCGCAATCGGATAAATGGTATATGAATGCATAAGAGGCTTGAAACGATTCGCGTGCCGTCACTCATTTGTTGAATCTACTTGTGCGCTACCTATTGTGAAATGGGTTTACTCAGCCAGAAACCATCCCTGGAGTGCACATAACTCCTCACTCAAATTTCATCGCAATCGGTGATGGTATATGAACGCATAGGGGACTCGAAACGATTCACGTGCCATGACCGTATTCGAAACGGCAGCCAAGCGTGGGTTCAGTTTTAAGAACCCCCGGCCAAAAACCGTGGCGTGAACTGTATTGGAATAGACAGCGATACCAGATAACACGGCAGGCTGCTGACTGTCTCCTCCGGTCACCTCGCGATGAATCAGCAAGCCATTCTCACACCTAGCATTGCGGTGTGATAAGTATACATGTTGTGCAATTGGGTTACTGTGGGATTTAAGGGTTCCTGTTAAGTCCCTCACCCTTATGTGTTACATAAATAATTTGCAGCCAGAAACCTTCTCTGGAGTGCATACAACAACTCGCCCAAATTTCATCGCAATCGGATGAATGGTATATAAACGCATATGGGACAGACAGACAAACAGACAGACAGACAAACTATCACGTAATATTGAGTTTTATACATATAGATTATTAGTACATGTATTTATGTACTAGCAGAAGTACCTGCTATTCGAACGGTCTTCGTATTAATAACCAGACGTTATCAATTGAGCTACTGTTGCAATGGTTAGGGGCTTGTCATTCCTTCATAAGTTTATCAGAATGAAGTTAGTTTTCTGGGTATATCGCAGACACTGTTAATTTAAGGGCCATAAAATGTGGTTTTTGGAGACCCTTTATAGACTCCGTAGTTTTGTGTCACACATTGAGAAGCGCAATATATGCTTTGGTCGTCCTTCTAGGATAATTTTTATTTTTCGCCTATTTTAGCATGTATTTTGAAAAGTTGTTCCCTATACCCACTCTTCTATAAGAAGTACGTTGAAGAGTTTTATAAATGATTGGTGTATTGACTCATTGTTAAAATACCTAATTTTACGATGCTCCAAGCACCCGAACATGAATTATAGGCGTATATAAACATAAAGATATCTGTAACAGTTAGCCTCATCCCCCCTTACCCTGTTTATTAGCCAAAATGATAATAATAATAATAATATTAGCATATCAAAATAAATGATCACATGACATTACCACACCCAGAATTAATAATAAAAAAACACATGAAAAGGCTAATTTAATTACTCACTAGGTCAGCTGAGTTCACAGCAAATAAAACCTAGGAGTGAATGTTCCAAATTTTCGTGGTTTTCAAGAACATCCCCGGTTTGAATTAGGAGAAAAGATAAGGCGGGACGAAGCATGTGTCAAGACCAGCTTGTTGAGTGGAACGCTGGATGCGTACCTCAGCAGGCCGTATTAAATTGACCCTGCCAAAGATGAAGAAAGAAAAGGGGAATAATCTTCCTAGTGACTTCATGCAATAAATAACATGACAAATCGAAATAAGCTAACATGTATTGAGCAGTAAAATAAAACAATTACAAGAGACAGCCGTCCACCACTTAATTAACTAACTGACAAATATGATCGAATTAAACACAAATGAATGACTTAGTTTAAACAAACCAGACACTTGCCCGCTTGGCAAGATTACACAGTTACATTTGAGGTTAAAACATGAATTTCAAAATGGATCCGGAAAAGAAGAAAAAAAAGGAAAACAACATGAGAAAGGCAATGCCTTCTCAAAAAACAATGCTGCATCAAACAACCGAAACGCCCCTTAGTGGAACGGAAAGGTCTGACAACCTCCACAGCCCAGCATTGACCGTCCCGTCAAGGCTGTCTGACCAAGAATTAAAACCCACGAGGTTCCCATCCAGCTAACGGGAAATAGGGTCATAATAATCCACTCTGCAGTAATTACATATAAAGGTACCACCCAAATTGTACAAACCCTTCCAAAATATTACATACTAAAAATAATAATGTCAGTCCGCTCAAAATACGGTCCATCGTCACATGGCCTTAACGACATAGCAAAATGACACAGTTTAGTGTTCCACCGAAAGGTTGCCCCTTCTAACCAAAAGTTCATACCACCTGCTTTATTTCAGCCCTCCGGAGGAACTGGCTGTAGTTCCCCCGGAGGCGATCGCTTTTAAGTCCTTCCGTCACCAAGCTTCCTCTCGTACTGTTCGGTCGAGTCACCGATTCCACCCCTAGTATATCAGCGTATCCCCACCACAACCCTCCAGTAGTACCAACTGCGACCAGTAGCACAACCGGCCAAAACAAAGCCAGAGTTCAAGGTCTTGAGTGGGTACTATAGAATATCAGCCCATACAGGTTACTGCGTAGAAACCTTCTCGGAGTCGAGGCGTTACACAATGTCCTTTGTAAGATTTTCTCAGAATAAGAGCTTGGCGAATGCAGCTGACAGTAAATGTTCGCTTTTCCAAAGTTTGCAGACACAAGGCTCGATTAATCCCCCTTGAGAAGTGTCTATCACGATAAACCTATAAGTGACAGCACACACAAAGGCACAAATCCTGGCAGGAAGAGCTCGGCGAACCCATTTCAGCAGTAGCCAGGCGCCAACTTGGTGAATGGAATTCTCAGAAGAGGGCTCGGGTATGCTCTCATGATAATCTGGTCAGACCTGGACCTCCTGCGGCGTCTCGAAGATAAGATGAACATGTACCGATTTGCAAAATTGGTACATCCTCCTCCTCCAAAGGAAGACGATGGGGGGATGATGAACAGGGTGATGGTGTCCAGCTGGTCTCTTGGCAGCTGAAGAGGCTACTCCAATCCCCGCCAGCGGACCTTGAAGTAGATCTCCTCGGGTAGAATGATGCCATGGGACCTAGATGGTACCTCCAAACTGGGCCCAGATAGGTAGTACACGTCCCACATAGTGACCACTGAAACACACATCAGAACAGCAGCGTATGGTCCAAATACAGTTCCCTTAGAGGGAACAATCGTTCCAGGCCAGTCAACCAGCCCATAACAGCTGAAGTTATCCCAGGAAGGATAAAAAAAACATCACACGAAGCATTAGTGTGCCATCGAAGTTCACTTAAGAGTCTTTCAAATCACAAGGGATACTTGATGCTTCAAACAAGGTTCTGCTCAAAGAGATAGTGTCCAGGGCATAATTAAAGGTCCACTGAAGTACGAAAAACACACGAAAGGGGCAACCAACTATACGATATGACTGACGTTAACAAGCTTAATTGAAAGTTCACTACAATACTTAGCAAGAATAACTAAAATTTAACTAAGGTGTACAGAACCCAGAATTTTTCTTTAGGATATGCAAATCAAAGGCACCTACAAACTTGCCCACCAAAAAATTTTAAACAATTTTTCAAAATGAATTTACTTTAACAAAACCGAAGGACCATTTTTCTGCGACTTCACGAAATCAGGACAGCACGTAACTATTTCCAAAATTCACAATGACAATTACATTAACATGCCGCACGGGGCATTCCATAAAACTACATTTATTATACCGCCCGTGGTATAGCTCAATTTAAATACATTACAAAATTCCTACGGCACTGAAGGCATCACACAGGGCTCGTTTTGATATGCACACAAACACAAATTACATGTCTTGCTCAATTTTACATGTTCCTGACCCACACTGCCCTCAGTGGCCTCCAAGGACAGGAGGAACAGAGACCACAACATCCTATCACGCAAGCACACTAGCAGCAAGACAAACAAAATAAGGAAAAACCACGTCACCCGCATAATTCACACACACATTCACACTTTAATAATAAGAATACCCTTAATTCCATCGGGCTGTCACCCCGATATTTCTCCCACTCCATAACTGCCAACGGGCATTGTTCCCGGTGACAACACAAAACATAAATAACCCTAAATTCCATCGGCTGTCACCCCGATATTTCTCCCACTCCATAACTGCCAACGGGCATTGTTCCCGGCGACACACAACGTCTCCCACTCCATAACTGCCTACGGGCTCTGTTCCCGGCGACAACACAAAACATAAATAACCCTAAATTCCATAGGACAACTTGCGAACCAGGAAAACAGCACGAGGACTGCAGTTCACAACCTGACGTGAATTATTAAAACAGTATGCACTGTCATTCACACACTACACAAACAAACACCGCCCTGTCCTTCACATGACAGGTCCTCTCCCTTATGACACCGGGAGGAACATAACTCTTGCGCCACCAAACCCTGGCTATCACGACATAAATCAGCTCGGTACCTGAGCTCCCCCTCCGGATCAACACACGACCCCACAGAGGGTAATTAACATCTTCCCCTACAAAGGCATGGCCGCCTCAGAAGATGACAGTACAACACATTACCAAAACATAAATACACATTCGACACAAGGTAGGGCACCCACCAAACGTCACACACACCCTAGTGCACGTGGTTCACCTTCCAATCACACAACACAGACAATCACAACCCCGAAAATTTCTCTAAGTGGCGTTATCACAGACTACAGACGTCTAACTAACAACGTGTGTCACCTACCAATTAATATTCACAATCCAAATACCGGGTGACACTTAATGACCACACTCAAATCGAACCCATGATGCTTCAACGCACCACTGTCATCAAAACGTTCTTAAAACATTAACTTCACGAAGCTACTTAAAATCTCAAAATTCACAACCTCCTTGACTAACAACACGTGTCTGTATCTCCCCAAATTCTAACGCCAATAAAATTCCTCCCAGAATATCAAAACTAATTTATTCAAAATTACAAATCACAGAAGTGACAGATGTTACATCTCAAAAGCCACGAAGCAATTAAAATCTTCAAAATAAATCCATAAATCCAGCTCGCACCTAACCACATTGGAACCTCGCCCTAAAAAAACTGCCAAGCTATCAACACTCTATTACTCAGAGAATTTAAATTTATTTACCACCCAAGATGATTACTCCAGTAACTACCCAGGACACTAACTGTCACTAAGGCTCACAATCGATCAGAACATCCGGTGGCAACAGCCGACCTCACACACACCCAAAGTGACGGGACTACACCAAATTTTAACGAACCCAGAACTTTTCAGAGTTGAGACTACAACAGAGACCCTAGCGGTCTAACAGATCAAGGCTGCAAGTTATAAATAACTAACCAACTAATGCACTGAAGCACCCTCAAGTAAAAACTCCAGAATCAAAATATGCATGAACGTCTACAACAGCTGATTGTGAAGTGAACACACCCAAGCTAACGGGAGTCTACATGAAATCTCACGAACCTACAACCCTTCAGAAATGCGACCACAATAGAAAACCCTAGCCGCCTAACAGTAAGAAACTGCAAGTTATGAATAACTAACGAACCAGCCTATTTCAATGCCATCGCAAACGAAGCATTGCAACCTCCCAAAAATCTCAAAATCAGACTAGTGAACACAGCAGCTGACATACAACGACAACTCAGCATGCCACCGCAGGATATCTCCCTAAAGGAAAACTTTCACCAACCGAACTACCAAATACATTTTTTTTATATACCCAAAATCAACAAGTATTCCCAGAGCTAGCAACTTCATCACTGGAACTCGAACACAGGACTCCAGTTCCTAACATTCATCCATCATCCATCACACATCCTTCTCAAACATCTCATTATAAGATTTTACCACCCACGACAATAACCCATTACATTCAATTATGCAAATTAGCAATCGTACAGATATCATGAACACAAAATACCCTATGGTATAGAAACACTTACCGACAGCTCACCAATCGTGGCTCGACTCTCCATACTAACTGGACGAGTGGCTTCTAAATACCCCCCAAAATTTGGCCTGTCACCGAGATAATGGAGTCCCATACCTACAGTCACTCGACTCGGGCAAATACTATATACACCCTGCCCGGGCCCAATCAAGATGGTACTCACACCCCAAATTAAATGGACTCCTGACAGTAGATCCCCATACGAAGCACATCTGCATAATAGGTCCATTTTCAAAATGCAACTAATACAACTAATATAAAATTAATAATAATCCATCTTACGTTACTGGCAATTAGGCCTCAATACTCCCACCCAAATTCAAATTGCAAACTTACATCAATTCATTCACACATGACTTTCATTCAATCAGCAGGATTAAAAAAAACTGAAGGATTACAAAAGAAAATAAATACAATTTTGACCACCAACGAACACCAGTTCGATTCCTAGTCAGGGCAGCAATAAAAATCGCATCACACACACTCTTTCATCCTGAACACAATCAACCACAGAAATACATTCATACCTCCACCAGACATAAGTGCTCCCTTCCCTGGACAACCCTAAAATTCCCCATTTACATCAGTATGTTAGTATTCGGATCGTCAAGACACTATAACGCCAACGGAGTATCAACTCACGTAAGGACCTGATAAAACAACCCAAAGTTGTAGCCCTGAAATCACAGTTCTCCTTACATCGTAGAAAAACGTCCTAAAACGAAAGACACGAATCGGGGGAAAATATTTATTTACACCCTAAATGAGATGCGACGTGAAGGTGACTGCCTCCCAGAAATATCCCACTTAGTAAGTCACTCAACGAAAAACACACTAAGATACTGAATATTAAAGCCATTTAATACTTGACCAATTTAGATGACAATCTAACCTTAAAATCCCATGTCACAACAAGACAATTTACTCGCCCCCCCAATTACTAGGCAAACTTAAACATAAATCAAACATACGTAAACACTCACCTGATTCATTTATACTGAATTAGCACACACGCAATTCGACACTTAACATCATTCAAAACACAATTACCGAACGTACATATAGACAGCAATTCGACCATTTTCCAGAATTAATTTAACGCAGAATAAGTTGACAATACCTAATTTTAATACTCTCACGGTCCAATTTAATTTGACAGAACTACCAACAGCGAAATAATTAACCCCCCAGCTAAAGAAATGACAACAAACCATGAAATGTTTGGCCTAATGAACAGCTGATCACTACCAATTATACCTCACACGTATTATGCACAGCGAATTGCAGAATTTCAGCCTTACATCACTAACAATTATTGAGAATAACTACAGATTTACCCCAAGGAACCTGCTGATGATAATCCACACACGCAATTCACATTTTTACCGACATCAGTTGCATAAAATAATAACTTGTCACAATCGTCGGCCATGATGGTTCAAAATCACTACGTGATTCAACAGGCGTGTACTAAACACACATCAAAACAGACACTAAGTTATTCTTACTGGAAATACAAGTTTATCAATTTCAGCCTATTTTCAAGAGAATTTAAAACGTCACTAATTTAAATTTTACCAAAACTACTTCCAATCAGACAAACATTTTATTCTTTCCAAACACGTGACACAATATAGTCAAAACAACACTTCCCGAGGTGTACATTAGCACAGGCGCAGTAAAATTGAGCTGGACTAGTTCCTACAAGAACAGAATGAATATACAACCACCCCAAAACCATACAAACAGCATATCAAAACTCACCACGTGTGAAATTCCTTCGGCCGGTCAACTCGTCAATCTGGCAACGCAGCACGGCCATTACTCTCCCGTCAGTCCTGACTTTCGTCCAGCGCACGTGATCGCCACTTTCGGCTATCTGCTCGTCTTAACAGCTGACGACAGAATTGTTCATTTGGTCACTTGGTGTACAGAGCAGGTTATTTTACATGAAATCAAATCACAACATGTATTAGGTTCAGCTCTAATAACTAGCCTATCTATGTGGAGAAAAGATTAATAAGGAGGGCCCAATCTACATTAATTAAGTTACTGAATTTAATTTTAATAATTAAGTTACTGAATTTAATTTTTAATTAATTACTGCAATCAGTCAGCAGGAAAGATTATATGCTAATGGCAAGATCACAGAGCAAAACCACGCTCTGCTACCATTGTAACAGTTAGCCTCATCCCCCCTTACCCTGTTTATTAGCCAAAATGATAATAATAATAATAATATTAGCATATCAAAATAAATGATCACATGACATTACCACACCCAGAATTAATAATAAAAAAACACATGAAAAGGCTAATTTAATTACTCACTAGGTCAGCTGAGTTCACAGCAAATAAAACCTAGGAGTGAATGTTCCAAATTTTCGTGGTTTTCAAGAACATCCCCGGTTTGAATTAGGAGAAAAGATAAGGCGGGACGAAGCATGTGTCAAGACCAGCTTGTTGAGTGGAACGCTGGATGCGTACCTCAGCAGGCCGTATTAAATTGACCCTGCCAAAGATGAAGAAAGAAAAGGGGAATAATCTTCCTAGTGACTTCATGCAATAAATAACATGACAAATCGAAATAAGCTAACATGTATTGAGCAGTAAAATAAAACAATTACAAGAGACAGCCGTCCACCACTTAATTAACTAACTGACAAATATGATCGAATTAAACGCAAATGAATGACTTAGTTTAAACAAACCAGACACTTGCCCGCTTGGCAAGATTACACAGTTACATTTGAGGTTAAAACATGAATTTCAAAATGGATCCGGAAAAGAAGAAAAAAAGGAAAACAACATGAGAAAGGCAATGCCTTCTCAAAAAACAATGCTGCATCAAACAACCGAAACGCCCCTTAGTGGAACGGAAAGGTCTGACAACCTCCACAGTCCAGCATTGACCGTCCCGTCAAGGCTGTCTGACCAAGAATTAAAACCCACGAGGTTCCCATCCAGCTAACGGGAAATAGGGCGATAATAATCCGCTCTGCAGTAATTACATATAAAGGTACCACCCAAATTGTACAAACCCTTCCAAAATATTACATACTAAAAATAATAATGTCAGTCCGCTCAAAATACGGTCCATCGTCACATGGCCTTAACGACATAGCAAAATGACACAGTTTAGTGTTCCACCGAAAGGTTGCCCCTTCTAACCAAAAGTTCATACCACCTGCTTTATTTCAGCCCTCCGGAGGAACTGGCTGTAGTTCCCCCGGAGGCGATCGCTTTTGAGTCCTTCCGTCACCAAGCTTCCTCTCGTACTGTTCGGTCGAGTCACCGATTCCACCCCTAGTATATCAGCGTATCCCCACCACAACCCTCCAGTAGTACCAACTGCGACCAGTAGCACAACCGGCCAAAACAAAGCCAGAGTTCAAGGTCTTGAGTGGGTACTATAGAATATCAGCCCATACAGGTTACTGCGTAGAAACCTTCTCGGAGTCGAGGCGTTACACAATGTCCTTTGTAAGATTTTCTCAGAATAAGAGCTTGGCGAATGCAGCTGACAGTAAATGTTCGCTTTTCCAAAGTTTGCAGACACAAGGCTCGATTAATCCCCCTTGAGAAGTGTCTATCACGATAAACCTATAAGTGACAGCACACACAAAGGCACAAATCCTGGCAGGAAGAGCTCGGCGAACCCATTTCAGCAGTAGCCAGGCGCCAACTTGGTGAATGGAATTCTCAGAAGAGGGCTCGGGTATGCTCTCATGATAATCTGGTCAGACCTGGACCTCCTGCGGCGTCTCGAAGATAAGATGAACATGTACCGATTTGCAAAATTGGTACAATATCTATCAACCACACAGTATCAAACAAAATCATCTTCACGATGAACCCGTTTGTCGACAAAAATATGATTACTTAAAATGTGCTCTCAAACTAAATACACGTAACGTGTACTTCATGACGTGAAAATAATATTCATAACCTCATTGACGAAACGCAATATAATTTTATGTCAAATTAAAACTGACCCTCACCGTTTTGGAAAGTCCCCATCCCCAGGAAGACCCCATTAATAAATTATAAAGGCTTGTGGTGCACGAAAATTCGGGATTTTTAGCCTCCAATGTCCCAAATTCCAGAAAGCTGCAAAAGACACTATTCCAATCCAGGAATTTTTGAAAATGTTTGGAGATATAATAGACCTTCTGTACAACATATCGCATATCGTACGTGTAAGCCACGTGTAAAAATTGTAGGGTACCCCTTGACCCCCTTAACGCATTGTTGAATTGTACAGTCTGTGTTTGATTCCACGATACTCTTATAGCCATTTGCAAACTATCACCGAAATTTAATAAATTGAGTGGCATTGTTTCGCTCTTGCCACTGATCTTAAGACGTTGAATTCAAATGACATGCAGCCCTTGGAACTTTGGGACACTTTTAAAACCTCATTGAAGAGGGTTGGAGATCATTTTCTTAAGAACAAGAGACAACATAAAAAAGGAAGGCATGGATGACGGATGTAATATTGAATCTAATGGATAAACGAAGAGAGGTCAAAGGAAGAGATAATGAAGAATATTGGTTTATTCATAGATTGATAAAGAATAAGATCAGACAAGCCAAGGAAGCTTGGATCTCAGATAGGTGCAAAGAAATTGAAGAACTTAATAGTAAATATGATGAAGCCTCCGTGGCTTAGGCGGCAGCACGCCGGCCTCTCACCACTGGGCCCGTGGTTCAAATCCCGGTCGCTCCATGAGAGATCAGTGCTGGACAAAACGGAGGCAGACAGGTTTTTCTCCGGGTACTCCGGTTTTCCCTGTCAACATTTCATTCCAGCAACACTCTCCACTATCATTTCATTTCATCTGTCATTCATTTAATCATTGCCCCAGAGGAGTGCGTCAGGCCTCGGCAGCCGGCACAGTTCATATCCTCGCCGCTAGATGGGGGCTTCATTCATTCCATTCCTGACCCGGTCGGAGACTGGAAACAGGCTGTGGTTTTCATTTCAATAGTAAATATGATACTTACCAGGTCCATAAGAAAATCAAAGATGTTTCAGGTAGACACAGGAATAGAAACACAGTCAACTTAGTTGATAGTCAAGGTAACACGGTATTTGAAGTTGAAGAAAAATTACAGATTTGGGAGAACTATATACAAGAGCTTTTTAATGATGATCATCGTCCTTCCCTACCCGAAATTCCTTCAGTTGTTGGACCCATGATCACCATGGATGAAGTGAAATATGCGATTAGGATAGCGAAAAATGGTAAGGCTCCTGGTCAAGATGACATTCCAGTGGAATTATTGAAGATCTTGGATGATGATAGCATTGGGACGCTCACTAATTTATATAACAAGATATACGACACGGGCATATTACCAGAAGACTGGCTCTTTGTCTACATTTATTGCTCTTCCGAAGAAACCGATGGCTAAGTCATGTAGTGACTTCAGAACAATCAGTCTTATGAGTCATGGGCTCAAGATATTTCTCAATTTTATCCATAACCGCATATACAGGAAATGCGAGATGAATATCAGTGACATGCAGTTTGGGTTCCGCAACGGTCTAGGAACTCGTGAGGCAATATTTGCGCTTCAAGTTCTTTTCCAGAGATGCCGTGAGGTAAATCAGGATGTATATGCATGTTTTCTGGACTATGCAAAAGCCTTTGACCGTTGTCAGCATGATAAGTTGTATAATGCACTCAAGAACTCAGGAATAGATGAGAAAGACATTCGGATCATCATTAACTTATACTGGGGTCAAAAGGCTAGTATCAGAATTGATGGACATATATCGAGATCAGTGGAAATAATGCGTGGTGTGAGACAAGGATGCATTCTTTTACCGCTTCTTTATAATATATATGCAGAACAGTTTTTCTCTGAGGCACTTGATGGCATTCAACAAGGTATTAAGGTCAATGGTGATTATATTAATAATATACGGTACGCAGATGATACCGTATTGATTGCAAATAGTTTCGAAGGACTTAAAGAGATTGTTACTATGGTGTATCAAAAGAGTAAACAATAAGGGCTTGACCTCAACATTAAGAAAACAAAATATATGATAATATCGCGAAAACCAGCATTGTCACAAGTCCTTTTAGTCGATGGACATCAGATTGAGCGAGTCAAGAATTAGGTTTATTTAGGACAGAATATTAATGAGAATTGGGATCCTTCGGTTGAAATAAGATGCCGTATAGATAAGGCTAGATCCATCTTTATGACAATGAAACAACTACTATGCTGTCGAGATCTCAGTATGACGCTTAAGAAAATAATTGTGATGTGTTATGTTGTCTCCACCCTTCTTTATGGTGTTGAAGCTTGGACCTTGTCCGCAGCTACAGAAAAGAAGATTTGAGCTTTTGAAATGTGGATATACCGGCGGATTCTTAAAATTTCGTGGACAGAACATGTGAGTAATGCCGAGGTTCTACAGCGTGTGAGCAGCCAACCTGAGCTGTTAAACACAATTAAGAAGAGGAAATTGGAATACTTGGGACACATGATGAGGAATCCAAAATACCGTCTGCTCCAAGTTATACTTCAGGGTAAAATTGAAGGTCAGCGTGGACCGGGAAGGAGACAAATAACTTGGATGGATAATTTAAGAACGTGGTTTGGGTTGTCTTCCACGGAACTCTTCAGGATTGCACAGGATAAGAAGGTGTTAGCCATGGTGGTAGCCAACGTCCGTATCGGATAAGGTAGAAGAAGAAGAAGAAGAAGAATAAGAAGGCATTGTTTCTTACAGAAATGGATGGAAAGTTGGATGTCACCTCTTGTGATAGGCTAACAGTTGTCATGGTTACCGGCTTGCATTACTTCATTAGTTTCTTCTTGTTGTTCTTCTTCGGATGGGCCAGCTAAGGACCACGACGTTAAACTTTTCATCTTGGCGATGGACTTGATGTCTGCCCAATTTTCGCGCTTTCTCTGGCTATGTTTCTCCTTTCTCTCTTTTGTCCAGATAATGCCGGTTTTCTTACGGGGTGGTCTGTCCTGAAAACTCATCTGTTTAAGTATCTTTCTGATATGTGATCGGCTTCTAATATCACGTTTCATTATCTTCAGTTCTTGGATATCCTTGTTAACTACTGTTCGCGACGGTGTCACGCTCTTTCTATTCCCCCAGTAGTTGAGAAGCCGGTTGGTTAGTCTTGTTGGGTTCATCCACGAGGCATGTCCGTAGAAAGCCAGACGTCTCTTCCTGGCCACATCTGTGATTTTCTCAGTATATCTATATAGCTCCTGATTTGGTCTTCTTCTGTACTCATCTATTTATTAGTTTATTAAATGAAATTAGTTTTCTGGGAATATCTCAGAAACGTGGTTTTAGAGCCTTAAAACATAGTAGCCTCCGAGCCACCGAGGGCCTGAAAACGAGTTTTGTCTCGTCATTGTATGCCGTAATATAATAATAATCGTAATAATAATTTAATAATATGGGGATAGGGATATAATAGACCTTTATTACCACACCCGCCCGTGTAAATCACGTGAAAAAATTCAAGAGTACCCCTTGACCCCCTTAAGCGCATTATATAAGTATTGATGAATTTTACATTAAGTAGGTTCCGTGATAACCTTATAACCGTTTGCGAACGTTCACAGTAATGTAATAAATGGAATGGCATTGCGTCTTACAGAAATAGTGGACTTCTGAGATTGTGTTGCCATGGTCACCGGCTTGCATTCTTTCAATAGCTTAATAAATGAAATTAGTTTTATGGGTATATCTCAAAAACTGTTGGTTTTAGGACCTTAAAATGTCGTTTTTGGGGCCCGTAGGGCTCCCGAGTTTTGTTTCTCACATTGAGACGCTGAAAATGAGCTTTGTCTCGTCTTTCTACGCCCATTTCAGCATGCATTTTAAGGTGGGTAGGCCCTATTTTATGAGAGATACGGGGAAGAGTTACATCAATGATTACTTTCGTGCCTCTGATGCACATCTGTACCAATTTTTACGTTGATCCACTCAGTCGTTCTCGAGTGATGCGCGTGCAAAGTTGTACACAGGCAGACAGACAGACAGGCAAAAGATTTGTTTTTGCGCACAACCGTCATAAACCAGTCTGAAACGCGGTAATAACTCAAATTTCCGTGGAAATTCAGAAAAAACAGACAAACTTTCATTTCGATAGTACATATAGAGATACTAGCAGAAGTACCCGCTCTTCGAACGGTCTTCGGTATTAATAACCAGACGTTATGATTTGAGCTACTGTTGCAATGGTTAGGGGCATGGCATTCCTTCATAAGTTTATCGGAACGAAGTTAGTTGTCTGGGTATATTGCAGACACTGTTAATTTAAGGGCCATAAAATGTGGTTTTCGGAGAACCTTTATATACTGCCTAGTTTTGTGTCACACATTGAGAAGCGCAACATATGCTTTGGTCGTCCTTCTGGGATAATTTTTATTTTTCGCCCATTGTAGCATGCATTTTGAAAAGTTGTTCCTTATATCACCCTTCAATGAGAAGTACGTTGAAGAGTATTCTAAATGATTGGTGTATTGACTCATGGTTACAATACCGAATTTTACGATGCTCCAAGCACCCGAACATGAATTACAGGCGTACATAAACATAAAGATATATCAACCACACAGTATCAAACAAAATCATCTTTACGATGAACCCGTTTGTCTACAAAAATATGATTACTTAAAATGTGCTCTCATACTAAATTCACCTAGCGTGTACTTCCTGACGTGAAAATAATATTGAAAACCTCGTAGACGAAACGCAATATATGTCAAATTAAAACTGACCCTCACCGTTACGGAAAGTCCCCATCCCCAGGAAAACCCCCTTAATAAATTATAAAGGCTTGCGGTGAATGAAAATTCGGGATTTTTAGCCTCCAATGGCCCAAATTTCCAAAAGTTGCAAAAAATACTACTCCAATCCAGGAATTTTTGAAAACAATGTTGCTGTTTGGAGATATAATAGACCTCCTGTACTGTACAACATATCGCATTTCGCACGTGTAAGTCACGTGTAAAAATTCTAAAGTACCCCTTGACCCCCTTAATCGCATTGTTGAATTTTACAGTCTATGTTTGATTCCACGATAACTTTATATCCTTTTGCAAACTTTCACAGAAATGCAGTAAATTGAGTGGCATTGCTTCTTACAGAAATAGATGGAAAGATGGATATCACCTCTTGTGATATCACCTGTTGTCATGGTTACCAGCTTGCATTATTTCATTAGTTTCTTCTTGGTCTTCTTGTTCTTCTTACGGAGGGGCCAGTTAAGGACCACGACGTTGAACTTTTCAGCTTGGCAAGAGACTTGATGTTTGCCCAATATTCGCGCATTCTCTGGCTATGTTTCTCCTTTCTCTCTTTTGTCCAGATGATGCCGGTTTTCTTACAGGGTGGTCTGTCATGAAAACTCTTCTGTTTAAGTATCTTTCTGAGATGTGATCGGATTCTAATATCACTTGTCATTATCTTTAGTTCTTGGACGTCCTTGTTAACTACTGTTAGCGACGGTGTCAAGCTCTTCCTATTCCCCCAGTAGTTGAGAAGCCGGTTGGTTAGTCTTGTTGGGTTCATCCATGAGACATGTCCGTAGAAAGCCAGACGTCTCTTCCTGGCCACATCTGTGATTTTCTCAGAATATCTATATAGCTCCTGATTTGGTGTTCTTCTGTACTCGTCATTTATTTATAAGTTTATTAAATGAAATTAGTTTTCTGGAAATATCTCAGAAACGTGGTTTTAGAGCCTTAAAACGCAGTAGCCTCCGAGCCACCGAAGGGCTGAAAATGAGTTTTGTTTCGTCATTGTATGTCATAATATAATAATAATCATTATAATAATTTAATAATATAGGAATAGCGATATAATAGACCTTTAGTACCACACCCGCCCGTGTAAATCACGTGGAAAAAAATCAAGAATACCCCTTGGCACTTTAAGCGCATTATATAAGTATTGATGAATTTTACAGCTTAAGTTGGTTACGTGATAACCTTATAGCCGTTTGCGAACGTTCACAGTAATATAATAAGTGGATTGGCATTGCATCTTACAGAAATAGTTGGACTTCAGAGATTGTGATGCAATGGTTACCGGCTGGCATTCTTTCAATCAAACTAATATATAACAAGTAGTTCCGTGAAGAACTATACAGCCTATTTTCATATATCCTGCTCATGTTAATTTCCTGTATCAACATACAAAATTTCAGTTTAATTGCTGTAACAGATTCGTAGATATTGAGAACCGTCTAAATATTTCAGATGGTCCCCAGGTTGGATTTTTATTTTTGTACTATTATATTAAGATTATTGTGTACGTGTGGTATTCAATCTTCAATCGCATGATTAGAACACAAGAAGTAAAAACGAGATTTTAAAATTACGCACAGCAGCCATCTTGTGATTATGCAAACAATTGAAATAAATTAGATGCCAGTGGATCAACATTTGTGTAAGCATTTAACGTGCAACGTTTCACGGCACTCGGATAGTTAATTCGCGAGAAACGTCCATTTAAATATTTATACGTCGCGTCGCCGCCATGTTGGATTCGTGCTCACCAGGTTACTGAAAGTCCTATAGGTGAACATATGTTCATAGTCTCTATGAACATAAAAATTTCAGTTTGGTTGCTGTAAAAGATTCATAGATATTGAGAACCGTCTAAATATTACGGAAGCTTGCCATTTGGGATTGTTATATGAATAGGCCATAGAGTTATGTACCATTCAAGGACACTTATTGCCTAGGTTCATTATTCAATCTTTCACTTCGATCGCATGATTACGACACAAAAAATAAAAACTTAATTTTAAAATTTCGCACAGCCGCCATCTTGAGGTTATGTAAACAATTGAATTAAATTAGATGGCAGTACATTTCAATCTGCAAAATCATTTACTGTACCACATTTCACTGCGCTCAGAGAGTTAACTCACGAGAAAAGTCTATTAAAATATTTCAAATTCGCTTAGTCGCCATGTTCGTTTTGTACTTTACAGGTTTATGAATTATACATAGGTAAACTTGTATCATTACCCTTTATCACCGTACAAAATTGCAGGGTGATATCTGTAATAGTTTCGGGGATATAGAATGTCAGTGAAATATTTCGCACAGCCGCCATTTTGAGGTTATGTAAACAATTGAACTAAATTAGACTCCAGTGCATAGCAATGTGTATATATATTTGCTGTACCAAGTTTCATTATGTTTGGATAGTTAAATCGCGTGAAAAGTCTATTTAAAAGTCTCAACTTCGCTTGGCCGCCATGTTGGTTTTGTAGTCACCAGGTTTTTGAAAGTCTCATAGGTGAACTTCTAGTAGTACCCTTTATCACCGTACACAATTTCAGGGCGATATCCGTTATAGTTTCGGAGATATTGAATGCTAGTGAAATATTTCGCACAGCCGCCATGTTGGATTGGTGAGACGTAACAAAATTTGAAGGGCACGGTCGAGGTTGCCGGGAATAGTGCTATGAACTTACCGAGTTTCACTGAAATCGCTCCAGCCGTTTAGATTTTATTAGGGACACACACACACACACCTCACACACACACACACACACACACACGGACAAAAGGTGATCTCATAAGCCTATTTTTAGCCTACTTTCGATTTTTGCAAAAAATGAAAGTAGACTTATGAGATCACTACAGGGCGAAAAAAAGTGTGTCCGTCTGTGTGTGTGTATGTGTGTGAGTCTGTGTGTGTGTGTGTGTGTGAGTGTGTGTACTCTGAATGTCTGTCCCCCTATCAATTCGAACACGGTTAAACCGAATTGAACGAAATTTGGTACAGAGGTAGCACTGGCAAAGGGCACCTCAGTGTCATGTTTTATATTGCCGCCATCTTTACCAAAAGGTAATGGCGGCCAATCGAATGGTCAAAACTTAATAATGCATTACGACCAAACTAATCATCGGATCTTTACCAAATTTGGTATCAACCTACCTTCATATGGGACGCGTCTTGTGCCCAAACTACAAGGTCATCAAACGTACCATTTCAGGATAGCGGCCGTGTGAATTATGCAAAATTTATAATCCATAACATGGGACCCACCAGTTCCGATTATCGAACCAAGAATCGTTTAATCTGTTCTAAGCGACGTGGTTCGTTCGAAATTAAAAGTTTATATTGTAATATTATAATCTAGAAGTGACTTAAAAAATCTGAATCGTCTCGGCTATTTGACAAGATGGCAGCTGATCTCTCGTTCTGACCTATATTTTACTAATTTCAGTATGTTGCATGCAATATTACCTACTGATGAAAATTATATGAACTTAATATGAAATGAACTCGGGTTGAAATATACTCCAGTGAAGAAATCTTCAGTCCAAGTGATTATTTGCTAATACAGTACGTTATATGTATTTAATCGATAACGCGTGAGTTATGAGTGTACGATTGGCTGTGTGGTTAGAGCTCCCGTCTCTCATGTGGCTGGCCGGGGTTCAAATCCTATCAGAGTAGAACTTTTTTACTTGATTTTTTTTATATTCATTGTTTCTTGAGTACTGAGACGTTATAAAATAAAGCGTTATATGGTGCGTTTTGCAATGGAAATTATATATTAAAAAAAACTACATTCTCCACCGGAGTGACATCTACCAGCCTTCAGTTGTACTATGCAGAAACTATAGATTCGAGCAGCGCTCTATACCGGCCAGTTAGTGAACCCAGTCTTAACGACTGCTAGGAGTAATAATACAGTAACATTCGTTTATTCCTTGTGCACATCGAACCAAGAATCGTTTAATCTGTTCTAAGCGACGTGGTTCGTTCGAAATTGAAAGTTTATATTGTAATATTATAATCTAGAAGTGACTTTAAAAATCTGAATCGTCTCGGCTATTTGACAAGATGGCAGCTGATCACTCGTTCCGACCTACATTTTACTAATTTCAATATGTTGCATGCAATATAACCTACTGATAAAAATTATATGAACTTAATATGAAATGAACTCGGTTTGAAATACACTCCAGTGAAGAAATCTTCAGTCCAAGTGATTATTTGCTAATACAGTACGTTATATGTATTTGATCGATAACGCGTGAGTTATGAGTGTACGATTGGCTGTGTGGTTAGAGCTCCTGACTCTCGTGTGGCTGGCCGGGGTTCAAATCTTATCAGAGTAGAACTTTTTTGCTTGATTTTTTTTATATTCATTGTTTCTTGAGTACTGAGACATTATAAAATAAAGCGTTATATGGTGCTTTTTGCAATGGAAATTATATATTTAAACAAGATGTTCAGCAAAGAACATATAGCCTACTTTCTCCTAAATGTATGGGTATATTTATGACTCTTTGTCCTCATCCCTAACACAATCACCTCTACCACATTGTATTGTTTGTTTTCTTTTATATTGATAATTAGCCAGTAAGTGTCAAAATCAATATTGTATACTTTATGATGATTGAATAACAAAACTACTAACTTATTGTAATGCATTCACGTCCGTTAATCTCTATATTAAGCCAGCCTGCTAAGTTAAGAATCTTCCGTTTTGGGTATCTTCCCCTTTAAAAATCCACGCCGATCACAGTAGGTTGGTGCTGCGACCTATCAGTGAATTAATCTTTATGTTGTACGCCTATGCACTGCCATCGTAATGTACTACGATGGCAGTGGCCTAAGGGTGTTGAATGAGTAGACAGTTTAAAGTAGCCAAGAGGGAGGCGATCCAGCTGGCAGTGTTTAAAGGTAATCGGATCGCGATCGTGGCTAATAGTTGAACTACCAGTATTACAAAATTGCCATACTTCAGGAGGCCAGGTATTTACACAGCGGTAAGTTTGGAACAATATTACCCACATAACCCACAAGAGGACAGCACCGTACAGAGGCATTAAGAAGGCTGTGGTTAATGACAACATGTATCTAGTTCTTCTATTCTCCTTTTCCTAATGACTTCTGTTTATTTGCGATGCTGGGGCTGTGATTTTACTAATAAACGAGTGTATACATTAGCCTCTCCTTTGAACTAAATGACATCTTATTCAGTATCTGTGGAAAGAGCTCGTGCACATCATTTGTAAAAGAATTCAAGAAAAAAAAAAGTTAACTGCAGCAGTACTCGATCCCCAGTAGACTGCGTGATAGACTAACACGCTAGCCCAGAGCTAATCATATCCTTAACAACATGGTGTTCTTAACTGACATTAGATACAACCTGTTGGCAAATAATGACTTTAAATAAACGATTTCTTCACAGCAGTACATCTTCATTAAAGATAATTTCATACAAAGTTTATATTATTGTATCAGTAGGGTATATCACATACAACATACTAAAACTATTGAAATATAAGACAGGCACATGAGGACAGCTGCCATCTTGTCGCGTGACACAGACAGCTCAGCTCTTTTAAGCCACTCATACAGTATAATATTATAATATTAAATTATAATAAATAACGGATCACGACCTTCAGGATAGCTTAAACCACCCTAGGCTCGATAATCGGAATTGGTGGGTCTTAAGCCATTGATTAAAATGGTTGAATAATTCACACGGCCGCCATCCTGAAATGGTACGGCCGATGACCATGAATGTAGGATGAAAGACGCGTCCTATATAAAGGTATGTTGTCACCAAATTTGGTGTAGATCGGATGATTAGTTTAGCCGTAATTTGATTTTACGTTTTGAACGTTTGAGTGGCCGCCATTCTGTTTTGGTAAAGATGGCGGCGATATAAAGTATGACACTGAGGTGCCCTTTGCTAATCAAACCTTTGTACCAAATTTCGTTCAATTCGGTTTAACCGTGTTCGAATTGATAGGGGGGGGGGGCAGTCATTCAGAGTACACACACTCACACACACACACACACAGACTCACACACACACATACACACACACAGACAGACACACTTTTTTCGCCCTGTAGTGATCTCATAAGTCTACTTTCATTTTTTGCAAAAATCGAAAGTAGGCTAAAAAAAACTACATTCTCCACCGGAGTGACATCTACCAGCCTTCAGTTGTACTATGCAGAAACTATAGATTCGTGCAGCGCTCTATACCGGCCAGTTAGTGAACCCAGTCTTAACGACTGCTAGGAGTAATAATACAGTAACGTTCGTTTATTCCTTGTGCACAGAGGCGTTGTTGATAACCTCAAAACTTGCAATATGGATGATTTGGAGATGGATTATTTTGTTATACCGTGTATTTAAGATTAGCCTATAAATTAACGGGTTGCGAAGTTACTTCACTTAGTCCTATATCATTCGTATACGACACAGAACAACAACGTGACGTCAGTTTCTGATCTGCTCTGATTGGCTATTACATTGCTGCAGTCGGGTAGTTGGCAGTCAAGGATAAAATTCGCGACTGCCAACTGCCAGCTACCAACTGCAACTTCATGTTGTGTATGGTGTCTATAGTATACACGGAGTCGATCGCGACTGCCGACCGAGGACTACCAACTACGGACTGCCGACTGCGCATTGTTGATGGGCCTTATTAGAGCAACGAAGTATCAATTATTGTAAGTAGTCGGTGTTTGGAGTGTTTGCTGATGAAATTGCAAAATGCTGGGGTAAATTATAAACTATGGTTTGAACGCCACTGTTCAAATCCTGTGTGCCAATTTGCACTTCAAATAGGAAGAAATTAGGAGATGATAAGGACAGAGAGTTATAACTATACCCATACATTTAGGAGAAAGTAGGCTATATGTTCTTTCCCGAACATCTTGTTTCAAAATGGAAAATAGGCTAAAAATGAGATGGTGTGTGTCTGTCTTTCTGTCTGTCTGTCTGTCTGTGTGTTACTCAATAACTCAAGAACCACTGGTCCGATTTAAATGAAATTTTGCATGGATGTAGCTGATTTACCAGGTTTACATATAGGATACTTTTGATTTCGAAATTTTGCACTATTAAAAAAAATGGCGACCATTTTAGTGACGTCATTAGACCCTTTGGTTTCAAAATTTCATATTTCCATATCAAATAAAAAGAGAACGGTAGGAAATAGCAAACTTTTGATGGTACATACGAGCTTTGAAATTTAATTTTCTATCCGAAAGGTCCTGGTAAAACCGACATTTGTGACGTCACTACACCCTTTGGTTTCAAAATTTCATATTTCCTTTTCAAATAAAAAGAGAACGCTAAGAAATAGCAAACTTTTGATGGTATACATGAGCTTTAACATTTATTTTTCTATCCGAAAGGTCCTTATCACTTTTCGTATATCTCCAACGGTTACTGAGTAAAACCAAAATCTGTGCAATAAAACAAGGTCAACACCGAGCGGTGCAGTATATCTCTCTACATATAAAAATGAAAATTTGTGTGTTTTTCTCTGAATTTCTACGGAAATTTGAGTTGTTTACACGTTTCAGACTGTTTTATGATGGATGCGCATGAAAATAATTTTTTTGTCTGTCTGTTTCTTTGTTTGTCTGTGGACAAATTTGTTCCCTTATAACTCGAGAACGGCTGGGTGTATCAACGTAAAATTTGGTACAGATATCTATCAGAGGCACGACACTAATCATTGATGTAACTCTTCTCCGTACCTCTCATAAAAGGGGGCCTTCCCCCTTAAAATACATGCTGAAATAGGCGTAGAAGGACGAGACAAAACACATGTTCAGCCCCTCAATGTGAGAGACAAAACTCGGGTCCCCGAAAACCACATTTTAAGGACCGAAGACCAACCGTTTTTGAGATATTCCCAGAAAACTAATTTAATTTAATAAACTAATGAACGAATGCAAGCCACGAACCATGCCAACGGATTCTCATTGCTGTAAGACGCAATGCAATTCCATTAATTACATTAGTGTGAAAGTTTGCAAACGGCTAGAAGGTTATCACGGAACCAAATTAAGCCGTAAAATTCATCAATACGCTCAAGGGGATCAAAGGGTACTCTAGAATATTTTCACGCGATTTACACCTGCGGGTGTGGTACGGCAGGTCTATTATATTCCTATCCCCATATTATTCATTCATTCATTCATTCATTCATTCATTCATTTCGTATAGGCCATCTATGGACCGCGTCATTCCAACCGTCTCCTACTGGCTTTGATGTTTGCCCTGTACGCCCGCATTCGTTCTCGGTGGATTTCCTTCCGTTCCTGGGTCCAAATCTTTCCCGTTTTCAGCTTCGGTTTTTCTTGTAAACCTTTACAAGCTTGAAGTTTCTTATTGGGTGGGGCGCGCTCCTGAATGTCTGTTGGTGTAATCCCCACTTCTTTCAGATCTTTATCCAGTTCAATGAACCAGGCCCATTTTGTTTTCCTCTCCTGAAAGTTATGTTGCGGTTGGTCAGTCTCGCTGGGCTCATTCGTTTCATATGCCCAAAAAATGGTAACCTTCTCTTCCGGATGACGTTGCTTATCTTCTCCACATGAGTATATAGGTCATGGTTTTGCCGTCTTCTGTATTCCCCATTGTCTTTGATGGAACCCAATATCTTTCTCAAAATTTTCCTTTCTTTGGCCTCCAGTTTCTCGACCAAGCCTTTTTTCTTCATCGTGAGGCATTCAGAAGCATGCAAGAGCTCCGGACGGATGACACTGCTGTAATGTTTTAGTTTTGCGTTGAAGGATATTGACCTTTTCTTATAGATGTCCTTAGTTAAATGGTAGGCCATTTCCATTTTGCTCATGCGTGATGTGAATGCTTCTTTCTCTGATAATATCTCTTCCCTGACCCGTCCTGAAAAGAAAAGTACATGGCCATTGGCTGAATTTAAAAAAAAAATAGGAGTTATAATTTCTCCCTATATTATATTATTATTAGTATTATATTATGGCGTACAACGACGAGACAAATCCTCTCGGTGCCAGCAACAAAACTCGGGGGCCCTAAAGGGTCCTCGAAAACTACATTATAAGGCTCTAAATCCAACAGTTTCTGAAATATTCCCAGAAAACTAATTTAATTTAACAAACTAATGAAGGAATGCAAATCGGTAACCATGAGAACATTATCTCAAGGGGTGGCATACAACTTTCCATCTATTTCTGTAAGAAGCAATGTCACTCCATTTATTATATTTCTGTGAAAGTTTGCAAATGGCTATAAGGTTATCACGGAACTAACGTAGACCGTATAATTCATCAATGCAATTAAGGGGGTGAAGGGGTAACCTAGAATTTTTTCATGCAATTTTCACGTTCGACATATAGTACAGAAGGTCTATTATATCTCCAAACAGCAACATTATTTTCAAAAATTCCTGAATTGAACCAGCATTTTTTGCGGCTTTTAGGAATTTGGGCAATTTGAGGCTAAAGAACCTGAATTTTCATGCACCACAAGCCTTTATAATTTATGAAAGGGGTCTTCCTGTGTATGGGCACCTAGCACAACATAAAGGGTCAGGTTTTATGTGACGTGTACTGCGTTTCGTCTACAAGGCTTTCAATTGTATTTCACGTCAGCAAGTACACGTTAGGTGAATTTAGTCTGAGAGCATATTTTAACTTTTTTTTTTTGTCGACATACGGGTTCATCGTAAGGATGATTTTATTTGATACTGTGTGGTAGATATACCCATATTTGGATATCTGGGTAATATGTTGTAGACAATAGAATTGTCTGTCTGTCTTTCTGTGTATCTTTATGAACGCCTATACCTCGTGTTCGGATGCTTGGTGCATCGTAAAATTAGGTATGGTAACCATGAGAGTCAATACACCAATCATTTATAAAACTCTTCACCGTACTTTTCATACAGTAGAAGGGCGGATATAGAGAAAAACTTCTCAATATATGCTAAAATAGGCGAAATATAAAAATTATCCTAGAAGGACGACCAAAGCATATGTTGCGCTTCTCAATTTGAGACACAAAATTCGGGAATCTATAAAGGGTCTCCAAAAACTACATTTTAAGGGCCTTAAATTAACAGTGTGTGTGATATTCCCAGTAAACTAACTTCGTTCTGATAAACTTGACGAAATGACAAACCGCTAACCATTGCAACAGTAGCTCAATTGATAATGTCTGGTGTTAACAACGAACACCGTTCGAAGAACGGGTACTTCTGCTAGTAGCTTAATAAATGGAATTAATTTCCTGGGTATATCTCAAAAACTGTTGGTTTTAGGACCTTAAAATGTCGTTTTCGGGGTCCGTAGGGCTCCCGAGTTTTGTTTCTCACACTGAGACGCTGAAAATGAGTTTTGTCTCGTCTTTATACGCCCATTTCAGCATACATTTTAAGGGGTAGGCCCTCTTTTATGAGAGGTATGGAGAAGAGTTACAACAATGATTACTTCCGTGCCTATGATGGACATCTGTACCAAATTTTACGTTGATCCACTCAGCCGTTCTCGAGTGATGCGCGTGCAAAGTTGTACACAGACAGACAAAAATTTTGTTTTTGCGCGCATCCGTCATAAACCAGTCTGAAACGCGTTAATAACTCAAACTTCCGTGGAAATTCAGAAAAAACAGACAAACTTTCATTTATATATAGAGAGAGATAGTTAATATATATATATTTATTTATTTATTTATTTATTTATTTATTTATTTATTTATTTATTTATTTATTTATTTATTTATTTATTTATTTATTTATTTATTTATTTATTTATTTATTTATTTATTGTTTGATTGATTGAATGAATGATTCATTCATTTATTTATTTATTATTGTATTTATTTAATATATATTTATTTATTTAATTAATTAAGAGTCTTGGGCATCGAAGTCATCAGCCTCGTACACTTGAGTGTGTGTGTGGAATTTGTCTGGTAACATGTGTTATTGTACGTTAGCGACTGTAATAGTGTGTGTATTTGTTATTGAAGCCAGACATCCTTGGCCTAAAGTTTGGAATCATCGCTACATTTGTTTTTAGTTCAACTGGAAAGCCACGGAGTTAATAATAATAATAATGTAGGGGCCCAGAGGATCACAGTACAGACCAAAGGGCTTATTTGTGACGGAAGAGTCTTCCTTTATCTGGCTACAAAGAGACAGAGTCTAGAGCTGTTGTTCTCTAATCTTTACTCGCGGCATTTTTTTGCAATCGACTGCTTGCTTGCTTTTCACAAAGTCTGTCAGCTCTGTATAATTATTTTCCTTTGAATAAGTCTTCTTTGAGACGCTCTGTAAATACAGTAGAGTCTAAACTTGAGCCGACTGAGACGAATTGGTTAGCCGATCTGACAAGATGAAGCAAGATTAATTAAATATGCACAAACATAAAATAACCTCCCGAATGACTAAGGAGGTTTTCAGCTACTACGTCATGTATTGGACAGAGATTTGCCGAAATCAGAGTTCAATTCATCACTTCTTCGGGCAATTCACTATGTTTTTAATGCTCCTTTGTTGAGAACGGTTACTTCTGACGTCCCGTGTGAAGAAACCACCCGCCCGGCTTTGCTGTTATGCAGGTATGAGCTGACACACCTCTGACAGGGCCTATCGTCTTGTATATTTGTCTTAACTCACTTTATGAACAAATAAATACATTTCCGTTGACTTTCCAAGAAATACAAGATTTTTCCAGTACTATTGAGATGATTTGAAAGATTTTGACCCTAACTGCACCAGGTTTAAGACCTTGAGTTTTGTGAAACGTACACCTTAGCGCTTCACACATATGATTTTCGGCATTTTTAGCCTATTTCCAATTTTGAAAAAATAGGCTTATGAGATCACCTTTTGTCCGTGTGTACGTGTGTGTGTGTGTGTGTGTGTGTGTGTGTGTGAGACGAATTGGTTAGCCGATCTGACAAGATGAAGCAAGATTAATTAAATATGCACAAACATAAAATAACCTCCCGAATGACTAAGGAGGTTTTCAGCTACTACGTCATGTATTGGACAGAGATTTGCCGAAATCAGAGTTCAATTCGTCACTTCTTGGGGCAATTCACTATGTTTTTAATGCTCCTTTGTTAAGAACGGTTACCTCCAACATCCCGTGTGAAGAAACCACCCGCCCGGCTTTGCTGTTATGCAGGTATGAGCTGACACACCTCTGACAGGGCCTATCGTCTTGTATATTTGTTTTAACTCACTTTATGAACAAATAAATACATTTCCGTTGACTTTCCAAGAAATACAAGATTTTTCCAGTACTATTGAGATGATTTGAAAGATTTTGACCCTAACTGCACCAGGTTTAAGAGCTTGAGTTTTGTGAAACGTACACCTTAGCGCTTCACACATATGATTTTCGGCATTTTTAGCCTATTTCCAATTTTGAAAAAATAGGCTTATGAGATCACCTTTTGTCCGTGTGTCTGTGTGTACGTGTGTGTGTGTGTGAGGTGTGTGTTTGTCCCCCCCCCCCCTTAATAACTTTTAAAAGGCTGGAGCGATTTCAATGAAACTCGGTAGGTTCATAGCAATATTCCGGGCGACCCCGACCGTGCCCTTCAAATTTTGTTACGTCTCACCAATCCAACATGGCGGCTATGCGAAATATTTCACCAGCATTCAGTATCTCCGAACCTATTCCCGATATCACCCTGGAATTTATTGCGGTGATAAAGGGAACTACTAGAAGTTCACCTATGTGGCTTTTGAAAAACTGGTAACTACAAAACCAACATGGCGGCCACGCGAATTTGCGACTTTTAAACAGACGTTTCTCGCGATTTAACCAACCAAACACAATAAAGCTTGGTACAGTATATGTTTATACAAATTGTAATGCACCGACATCTAACTTCGTTCAATTGTTTACATAACCACAAGATGGCGGTTGTGCGAAATATGTCACTGGCATTCTATATCTCTGAAACTATTAGCGATATCACCCTGAAATTTTGCACGGAGATAAAGGGCACTACTGGAAGTTCATCTATAGGACTTTCAAAAACCGGTTAACTACAAAACAAACATGGCGGCCGAGCGAATTTGAAAATTTTAAATAGACCTTTCTGTCGATTTAATGTTTCAAACGCAATGAAATCTGGTACAAGAAATGTTTATACACATTGAAATGCACTGGTATCTAAATTAGTTCAATTGTTCACATAACCTCAAGATGGCGGCTGTGCGAATTTTAAAATTAAGTTTTTATTTCTTGTGTCGTAATCATGCGATCGAAGTGAAAGTTTGAATAATGAACCTACGCAATAATTTTCCTTTATTTGTACTTGACTCTATGGCCTATACATTTAACAATCCAACATGGTGACCATCCGAAATATTTAGTCGGCTCTGAATATCTACGAATCTATTATAGCAATCAAACTGATTTTTTTATATTCATAGGGGCTACGAACTTAAGTTCACCTATAGGACTTTAAATAACCTGGTGATCACAAATCCAACATGGCGGCGACGCGAACTATAAATATTCACATGGACGTTTCTCGCATTTTAACCATCCGAGTGCAGTTAAACTTGGTACAGTAAATCCTTTTACGAATGTTACACTACTGGCATCTAATTTATTTCAATTGTTTCCATAACCACAAGATGGCAGCTGTGCGAAATTTTAAAATCTCCTTGCTACTTTTTGCGTCCTAATCATGCGATTGAAGTTTGAACGCTACACTTACACAATAATCTTCATGTAACAGTACATAACTCTAGGACCTACATATTTAAAATCCAACATGGCGACCATCCGAAATATTTAGTCGGTTCTCAATATCTACGAATCTGTTACAGCAATCAAAGTGAAATTTTGTATGTTGAGAGTGGCAGTTAATATAAGTAGGATATATGAAAATAGCCTGTATAGTTCTTCACGGAACTACTTGTTTAATCTCCGATAACACATTAAAAAAAATGCAAAAAGTTAAACTTTCTCCGTTAAACAGAGAAACATTGAACCATATACATGTTATTATTGCTATGATTATTAATATTATTCTTCTACTTCTTTCTTTGAATTTGGCCTACTGTGGACTACGGGAAAAAATTGATTTGCTAGTCTGCTCCCTTTTCTTCATCCAGAATTTCTTCATCCTTTCGCTGTGGTTCCTCCTCCTTTCCTCTGACCAGGTGCTCTTGGTCGTTTTACTGGGCCTTTCCTTGAACACCATGAAGTTATCAATTTTAGCTCTAAATACAGCCCTATTTCAGATGTCTTTTGGATGTACGCCACCTTCCTCCATGTCTTTCCTCGTTTCTTCTACCCACATTGTAGTCCCCGTTAGCTTGGTGATTATTATTATGTATATTTTCGTTTAAGGCCTTTGAAGACCAGGTTAGGCAACAATTACACATTATTGGAAGCCTTCTTCGCCGCTCAAAATCTTCGCATTCTTTCTCTGCCAGCCTGTCTTCGATCTTCCGTCTAACCCCTGTTTTTTTTGGTCCGTCGTGGAATCATTGGAATTTGTCGATAACTGACCCAAACATAGCGCGGTTTGCAATGTCTTCTGACTTAGGTCCAACCTGATGAAGATCCTTCCGCACCTCCCTGAGCCATTTGTCAGACACCTTAGGTTTACTGTCGAGTATTCTAAAAATCCTCTTCGTAATTCTCCGCTCGTCCATATGATTATCATTATTAGTCTTTGAAAAAATATCAATGTTACGCTTAGGAATGGTAACATCTATGCTAATATGTGAAGTGGTGTATTCGATGTTTGGTTCCTTAGAGCATGGCGCACAGAATGCGAGCGTGTGATACACTTCGGTCATAAAATCAGGTGTACTGCCGACAGCAGTGGCTACGCTCGCTAAAGCGCAGCGTTAGGTCATGGGGCCAAGCTCTCTGCTGACTCGGTAGACGCGTGGGTTCGAGCACCACCGTCGACTGTCCTTGAAATGGTTTTCCGTGGTTTCCCCACTTTCAACTCCATGAAAATGCTGGGACGGTACCTACTGACCGATCACGGACACTTTCTTCCACATCCTTGCCCAGTTTCATTCATCGTCATTCATTTCATCTCTCATTAACTCCTCTCTTGAAGTTGGCATCAGGAAGGGCATCTGAATGTGAAACCAACCGCCACATAGAATTTCATCGCATCTCATCCCGACCCTGATGGAAACGGGAATAATAAGGTGTACTGACGGGGATGAACAGAATCATATTAGTACATTATGCAACGAGCCTATAATGGCTATAATTAAGACACGAGTATTTTATAATTTCCATACGAGTGTCTTAATTACCATTATATGCGAGTTGCATACGACTGTTTATGTTCGACGATAATTATAACTTTATTATATGTTTTAACATAAATATTCATAAATATCTGTTCAGTCACTAGAATGTTGTGATCGGGTGCTGCGGTGGGTAGTATATCTCTGGTCTCCAAGCTCTCTGGACAACCGACGCATGCGCTCTGTTTGCTTCAATACCATATGTTCAGATTGTGCTCCAGTATTCAGTAAAACTGTCACCGAAGTCGTTTCAAAACCACGCGCTGTGTAAAAATTAATTTGGGGGATATTAAGGTACAGTGCCATTTCTTGTCTCATATTCACCAGTTTATTTACGCGAACATATGGACGGTGCAATTTCGGTAATTTATATAGACATGTTGGATTTTGAGCGCATGCGCGAAGGTATCGTTATCTAATTGGTCACACAACTGTTTCTTGATCCCTGATTGGTGGGAGAAACTGTTCCATAATGAAAAATAGTGTTATAATGAGCCTCATTATGATACAGTTTTCTGACACATAATAGTTAGGGTTGAACATAAAAGATTTTGTACCACTCATGACAACAGCTCTCTTGCCAGCGAGTGCCGTGTCATACGGGCTTAAGTTAAATCAGAACGCTGAGATTTATTGCACTGTGAAAACACGGTCAAAACTGAAAAATATGTCCTGTGCGCCTTTCACTTCGATCGCTATAACGTAGTTGCCCCTTTCAGTTCGCCAGCCAATCAATGGAGGATAATCTGGTTAAATTAGCTCACGGAACCAATCAGAAGTCAATTTGGAAAGTTTCCGAGCCACGTAATTTAATTTCGTTAAAATATTTCGATCCTGGAATACGTAATTCTGTTCATCTCGGGGCAGGGACGATACAACTTTACCTGCTCTCCATTGCTGCTACTCGAGAGTAATTAAATATAACTAGTGTTTTAAGCGTCGCATGACTTGGTCTAGCACAGCGTTTCCCAAACTGTGGTACGCTGGTACTGCTGCAGTGGTACGCGGTGATGTTACGAAAAATATTAGATACATCACAAAAAATATAAAGTATAAAATTTAAAAATATTTTCAGTATGTTGCCGGAGGACTTTAAGGCCAAAGATAAGGAGCAGTTTTATGAAATGAATTGTGATTCAGAACTAAGGCACACTTTTTCAAAATTTGGCTCTTGTGAACTTTTGGGTTGAGAGGCGTGCAGACTATGCGGACATATCTGACAACGCAGTTAGATTTTTACTGCCTTTCACTACTTCGTACTTGTGTGAGACTGCATTTTCTTCACTTGTTTATCTCTAGAATAAATACCAGAATAGACTCCTTACAGTGGAAAACGATCTTCGTTTGAGACTCAGCAATCTTAAACCAGACATTCCTAAGTTGGCTTCTAATCTTCAAGCTCACCCTTCACATTGAAGTTGTTAGTTGAACTTTGGTTTTTATGTTTCATTATTAAGAGTTCTCTTATTAATATTATTTGTACAGTGTCATTTGTGAATGTTTGAATTGGATACTTATTGTAATAAATAATAAAACAACTGGACACACTTTTTATTATTTGAACTCTAACAGTCTAACTCGAACAAACACAATTTACAATCCATCTTTTGGTGTGGTGGGGTGTTATAGTTACTATATCTCCCAACCATTAGGTGGTACGCGAGAGATTTTCATCTCTTAAAGTGGTACACACACAAAACAGTTTGAGAAACACTGGACTCTAATAGACCTTACTTAAAATTAACAATTGACTCAATTTGTTCATATATTTTATTGTTGTCGTAATGAACAATCTCGTTCTTCTTGGATATCCACGGCTCGCAGCGTGGTGCATGGGTAGCGTTCGCATCTGAGGTGCTCAAGGTTGCGGGATCGAATCCTGCCGCTGTCAGTTGGCATTTGAGGGTGCTTAAATGTGAGAGGGCAGTGCACAGTGTCAGTAGATTTAGTGCCACGTTAAAGACCACTTTCAAAGCAAATTGCTGGCTCCCCCAGCGCCTATAAAAGCCGCAATAGTTTAAAGAGACGTATAACTCCTAACATTATTATTATTATAATTATTACATTATAATAATAATAATAATTATTATTATTATTATCATTATTATTATTATTATTATTATTATTATTATTATTAATATTATTGATCCCTCAGGTGCAGGTTTGGACAGAGAGGAAACATGGTGAGGTTGGTTACTATCTCACTCAGTTCTTGACTGGTCATGGGTACTTCTGTTCCTATCTTAAGAAGATGGGGAAGGTGGATTCATCAGATTGCATCTACTGTATCAACGAATTAGATAATGCTAATCACACCTTCTTCTCTTGTGGACGGTGGGTCCAAAATAGGCAGTCTCTTCAAGATCACATTGATGTAGAGATATCCCCGGACAATATTGTTGCAGTGATGCTACAAAATGAGGAAAACTGGAAACTGGTAGCAAGCTTTGTTGAAGATATCCTCCGAACAAAGAAGACGGACCTGGATCGCCACTGAAGATGATTCATTACGGAAGAGTGCCCTACAGGCAAATATAAAATGACTCTAGCCTGAAGTAATGTGCTAAACGGTTCCAGGCTAGTGTTCAGAAGTAACGGGGGAGTTTTAGTCGGTAGTCTGCTACTCAGGAGCAGGAGCCCGACACTCTGTGCGTAAATGCATTTCTTCCCCTAAAAAAAAAATACGAGGCACGTCCAGAAAGTAAGCTCCGTTTGGTAATTAAATTAAATTGTGTACAGATACAGAAAAAATATTTATTGCACAACATTCTACACCTCTTAAACTACCTTTTCACATAACTGCCGAACTTTTGCAGGCATTTGTCATAGCGTGGCACAAGTTTTTGGATACCTCTTCATAGAAGTTTGCCGCCGACCCGTAAACGAGAGTGAAGACTCCCCTTAAGATATCCTACTGTTTGGTCACTACTGTTAGGCAAATTGCGTGCTTACCAGGAGAACTGCGTATGTTTAGGAGTTCTCCTGACCACATACGCAATTTGCCTAACAGTGATGGCCAAACAGTAGGATATCTTAAGGGGAGTCTTCACTCTCGTTTACGGGTCGGCGGCAAACTTCTATGAAGAGGTATCCAAAAACTTGTGCCACCCTATGACAAATGCCTGCAAAAGTTCGGCAGTTATGTGAAAAGGTAGTTTAAGAGGTGTAGAATGTTGTGCAATAAATATTTTTTCTGTATCTGTACACAATTTAATTTAATTACCAAACGGAGCTTACTTTCTGGACGTGCCTCGTATATATATATATATATTATTGGATATGACATACCAGTATTTCAATATTCGAACTGTTAAAAGTACAACACTATTTTGGTGGTCTGTTTTGTATACTGGTTTGCTAAGTGATACAGTGATCCTATAACGAATATACCCCTGTGACTTACTAACGGTCATTTGAGTGTTTAAACGTACAAGATGGATTGTTCATTGAAATTTAAAAAATATGTTTTGTCACACTAAATATGCTTAGTGATTTCGTGGCTGAATTCGCATCTTTTCTACAAGATCAAAACCATGTATCATCGTCAGCTTGTAGAATCCACCTTCAAAATGCCCTCTGCAGTATATCATGTTGGCTAAACAGTTCATTCCTCCTCTTCATTGTCAATACTTACAAAATTACTCTTTAGCAGTGCCAATAACTAGCATAGCCTACAATCTTGAATGACGCTACCAGCCAGAATATTTCAAACGGATGTTACAATGAATCTGTCCTCTCCGAGCATACTGAAAATAAAACACGAATATATTAAAAGAAAACAATAATAATAATAATAATAAATATAACTGGGTTCCAGCCAAGTGACGGGCGACAGATGTTACCTCACCTAACATTCAGTAATGGAAACAAACCACCTCGGGTGTACCAGGTGTTTAAATGTAAACATCCCACAGCTAAATGAATTTCACCTCATATCACCATATTACGCCCATGGAATTTCACCTCGTGATATAGCGGCTGGCATTCTTGACTGTCGCCCTGGAGGTCCGGGATTGATTCCCTGCCCTGACAAGAAATGTTAATTATGTTGTGAGGGCTGGAACGGGATACACACAACAAAACAGAGAAGAGGCGGGTGTATTTCCCGGAAGTGGTTTTCCGTGGCTTCCCACTTCTACTCCAAGCAAATGCCAGGATGATTCCTAAAGTAGAGTCATGGCTGCCTGCTTCTCAATCGTACCCCCAATTTACAAATACTCACACTAGCACAACCATCACAATAACACAGGTTATCACATACATTTTACACATATTCACAGGGCTACGTGACCATGATGTTGCAAATCCCCTAAAATAAGCAACAACAAAAAAGCCACAACAGAGTTCAGAAATCGAACATTTCAAACGTATCAACAGCTGTATTTTTTTTTAGCGTTTGGCTTTTAGTGCCGGGAGTGTCCGAGAACATGTTCGGCTCGCCAGTTTGTAGATGCTTCTAGGCGGACACCCAATGGGTGAGCTACAAGTACCGTCACGTGTGGAGTGTTGTCTGGGGAGGAAAGTTTGAATGTAAGGACGAGGAGTTGGAAGGTAGCGGTTGTGGCCTATAGTTAGGGACGAACCCCGGCATTTGCCTGGAAGGAAGATGGGAAACCACAGAAGACCATCTTCAAGGTTGCCGGCGGGGGGATTCGAACCTCCTCGCCTCCCGGATGTGAGCGACTGCCAGCAGCCACGCCGTAACGACCACGGCTAACTCACCCGGTAACAGCTGTAGTAATTATTACTGATAGCTTTTAATCATCACAACGGAGTACTTGTAGTTCATTGACCACGCTCGGTGGCGTAGTTGGTAGCATGCTGAACTGCTGTGCCCAAGATCGCGGGTTCATACCCGGCCGAAGTCGTCGGATTTTCTAGAGCATTAAAATCCTTCAGTATGCCTTCCTTTGGAAGAGAAGTAAAGCCGGCGGGCCCATGTCATAGAATTATGGCATATAAAAGATCCGTCCACTAACTAAACTTGTGTGAAGCTAAATGTCTAGGTTAGATTTCGTTGTAACGCTCTATCAATGTTCCAACGTTCATCACTAGGTATCAGTGATATCTGATAGCGAAAGTTTGAACTACTTGAAATTAAACGGAACTTGTACCTCACCCTATGAGTGTCCGCTTGAAGTAGATACAGCCTCTGGCGAGCCGAACATGTCCTCGGACACTCCCGGCAATAAAAGCCATACGCCAAATAATAAATGTGGCTTGGTGTTCGCCAGTTGGCGATGTTATTATGGGCTTTGGAAACACTGGAAGGAGAGGTCACTTGTGATGGAACAGTCGGTATCATCTTGAGATAACACAGAGAATGAGCATGTAATATATCTCTCAAACTATATGAAGATGACGCCGAGAATTCCCCAAACGGGATCAGTAAACTACATCACGAACTGAACTAAACAAAAGCCTTGGTAAGTTATGAGTTCAATTTCCAACCAGAAGCACAGGTGCAGGCAGAGTTGACTCAATGGCTGTCATAACTCGTGTGGACAAAAAGCTCTGTGAGTGCGAGTGAGATGGAGAGGTCTGTAGCACAAGGATAATGGATCCTCTGAAAGAACAAACAACTTTAGACACTCAGAGACTTATTTGCGTTATATGATCCCATAAGGAATGTGAACAATATCGGGTGGAAGGATCCTACTACGTAAAATTCTACATACAGTATCTAGTCATATTATTATGCCCATGTCGCCTCCGTAGCGTAGCGGTCAGCAAGGTTAGCTGCCGCCCCGGAGGTCCTGGGTTCGATTCCCGGCTCTGCCACGAAATTTGAAAAGTGGTATGAGGACTGGAACGGGGTCTACTCAGCCTCGGGTGTTCCAAATGAGTAGAGGGGGTTCGATTCCCACCTCAGCCATCCTCGAAGTGGTTTTCCGAGGTTTCCCACTTCGTCTTCGGGCAAATGCTGGGATGGTACCTTCTTCAAGGCCACGGCCGACTCCTTCCCTCTTCCTTGCCTATCCATCCTCACCTTCCATTACCTTCCCTCATGAGGTCCCTGTTCGCTTTGCAGGTGAGGCCGCCTGGGCGAGGTGCCAATCACACCTCACCAGTTGTATCCACTCCGATTAGATGTTCCCAGCTCTAGGACACTGCCCGTAGAGGCGGTAGTGGTGAGTTCCCTCGCTGAGTCCGTGGGTTCCACCAACCTGGAGGGTAAACGACTAAGAAAAGAAAAAAAGAATTATTATGCCCATTCTTTTTTGATGTGTAACATCTTTCCACTCGGTTGCTGGATATTTTTGTGGGAGTGATTTTGAAAAATGGGACGGAAGTGGATTGGACGGAAGTGTGTAAGACGCACTGCCAGCTAGATCGTATCCCTCCTGGCTGCTTTAACATACGGATTAGTTCAAGGTTTGGAGGCGCCATTACTGATATTTCTACAATAAATCATCATCAATTTGTCGTTCTTTGGTGTAAAAATATTCATTAAATCATATTTGCTGAAAACAATTATGATTTATTAAGAGTCTGTTTTTCAATCTCTGGATAAAAGTTATGGGCATCCACTCGCCGATTAACTTTCCTCAACACTTTCATACTGAACGGTAAACGCTCATGCGAACTCTGGTGTCAACTCATTGAAACACAAACAACTTGTCTTCGTATCAGTATTTAAATGATGATATGATTTTATATGAACCATTGTAACTAGTCGGCAAAGCCGGTATTATGTTTCAGCACACTGGCTTTGCCGACTAGTTACAATGGTTCATATAAAATCAGATATTAACACACATTTCGGTAATTGAGTGATCAATGTAATATATATCGATGTTTTATACGGTAACTGAGCTAGCCTTTCATAGACCACTATAGGAATTCCCTTTACTATCAAGTAGGCGTATTCATAACTAATTTAAAACTCAATTCCACGCAGGAACATTATCGAAAAAAAGAAAAATATTAATGGAGCATGAAAAAATACTTCCTTATTATTACCGGCACGAGAAAATGAGTACCTGTCTTGTGCTCCAATTGTCTGTGGTAGTAATGGCTGCGTGGATAACATCTTGGTCAGCCAATCATGGGGTATTAGGTTCGAACCCCAGTCCCGGCGTTTATTTTTGCTCCGGAATATCGATTTAAACGATATATATCATAACATTATGCGTCATTTTAACAGAATCTACATGAAATTATGATTTATCTAATTTTAATTACAATAGTTTGCACCAAGCCAAAGTTGGGAAATTTGATTGTATTGAACATTATTTCTAATAGTCTATAGTGTACCCGATTGTCATCATGTGGACCATGTGTTCGTATCCCAACTAACTCACGGTCTTTCGAGGTATGGGACGTTCCTGCCCACTATACGACCACATGCTCAGGATTTGAGTCTACCAGGTATCTACTCTACAGGAAATACACAACATTTTCCTAAAAATAACACATTTACTGGTCTAAAATCATGGCTATACAACAAATACAAATAAAGGACAAATTACATTTAATTCCCAAAAATTAAATAGGGTTGTTCTGTGAGCTTTCTTCTTAAAATAGTGCTACACTGCACTCAAATCTAATTCTAGCATCCTGTCAATGATATTTTCAGACTTCCATGGGTTTCCATAGTGTTCATCAACTGACACAATTTTAGTTAATGGGAGTATCATAACACAAAAATCTCATATCACATAAAAATGATACTAATAAAACATTATTCCATTTCTTATGGCATTTACCTTGATTAACATTAATTCATTACTTTCTGCAATCATTAACAAATATTTGTTGTGTTGTGTGAATCATCTTCCCTCCTTCCATCCATATGAACGCTTTAAGAAAAGTGGTACTTAATTTTATAGTTTCACCATATAACGATTTTCTGGGTCTTGTCGGGCTTATCATCGTTACAAATGTGTCATGTTCTGGGAAAACACATACCAGTCTGCATAAATTAGCAGGAATGGCAAAATGCACTCTAAAAGAGGATGCCTACATTATTTTGGTTCAGCTTTTCTCCTCAGAGGATAACTGAGCCAAATATTATCTGATTTCTATGATTCAACAACGTATGTGAGTTGCAACCCACCGTTCAATTCACTTGGCATCATCAAAATAATCATATCTTAATTGCATATTTAAATATCGAGATTCCTCAGTGTCCTATTGTGACTCTAATTTACAAGGGACCGGTCGAACGACCTTCCTCCCCTCAGCAGGCAATAAAATTCGTTCCAGCTGGCTAGCCAAGATGGCGGCCGCAGAAGTGGTCTACAATTCCCCCTCTCTCTCTCTACTGTCAAGATCAAGGTCAGGTTTGTTTACAAAATGCATTACTGGAGTAACGCTAAGTGTGGCTCCTACGTAATTGAGTCATTTAAATATTTAACACCTATCCTTATAGTGTCTTGGGCTCAACTGGCTCCTTAATTAACATTCATGGCTGGGGTGAAATTCTAGTGATAGCCTTGCCGTTCTATGGTGACTACTAGTGGCTTTTAGACGCGCATCATAGTGAAAATCCACGACTTTCACCAGCAGCTGTCAATAATATATAAGGAACCCTGCGTTCCTAAACGACGAATATGATCCTTACCTCAGGGTAAGTCATTAACACACATGCTCACAGCGTCTCGACGGACGTCAATAGTGGCATAATTCAAGCAAGCGTTGGATACAGACAGGCTCTGTCCAATTCGCTGAGAAATAATACAGTATGCTCAAGGGCGATACTACTCGTAGATTTAGCCAACTTCTCACCTAACGCGCAAGCTATATTAGTTTGTCCCCGCTATATTTATTACGTAAATCACTGGATTCTACGTTAATTCAGCACGCTTACATGCGGCTCAAACAATACTTCACATATATATGACTCCATTATTAAGGCACCCGCGTTCTCTCTGTCATACCACTTAAGCCAAAGCTTTACATAGCTCCTAACAAAAATGTAATAAAATTTACTGGCTTACTATACTTTAATGGTCCTCAAACATAATCCTAAAGATTGACCATATCAAACATTCATTCATATTTCACTGACACTGAAAAAGCTCTCGTATTTCTCTATATTTCATGTTATACTCTTACTGTTTACCAAATACAGTATCTTTACATTAGACATGACACTATTTGAACATTATTTAGGCCAAAAATGCCTATTACTTTACTGTTGCCGACCCCATAATATTATTATTATTATCATTTAACGTTACCGTTACATCCATCACTATTTTTGCCTGAATGGCCTCAAACAAATCACCTTCCAAGCCATATTTTATTCAAGACGAGTGGTGAAAACTCGTTCAGTAAGTGACTATTACATCTTATTCTCAAAGTGATAAATCGTTACATGGTGAACTATTTAGTTATACTGACATTATAAAAAATGGGTACTCACTTTTTCCTCTTTGCTGGATAGTGCCAGCGCCTTAGCTTTAGCGCTACCATGACGCTTGACTTAAGCCATCATGTTATCCTTGACACAACACTTAGATTCATACACTTTCCACATGATACACATATTTTTATCAGTGGCTTTTATCATTGCTATACACTGCATATTAATCACTATACACATGAACACTTTAAATCACTATTTCACAATTTATATACATTCATCCACTACTTCACATGTTGATCCTTAAATTGGACTTCTCCTACGCCTGATCTCAGAGATGCGCTGCAATTATGACAACCGCTGGTCTCCGTGAAAATCTAACAGCGTTTTACGGACGTTCAATCCTCGTTCCCTGCAATCTTGTTCAGCTCACTATCCAGATTAGGTGGCAATGGTTTCCAAGCTCCCATCATTGTAGTGTTTCTGATGATGCTGTCATATATAATTCTGACAATACCTCCCGGTATAAGAACTGTTCAAAACATTATAAGTTCCTTTTCGCTGTGGCGAATTTATATTTGCGTCAGACAATAGGTAAATATCTGTATTAATTTACATTCGACGCACTTCATGATTACTTATGAAGCTTTATAACTTGCTTCTATTGTTCTCCAACGACGGCGCGTTGATACTTTAACATTTGGCGCGCTACTAGCAGCGTCTTAGTTACGTGTATACTGTAGAATAACTCTAGGCGAACTGGTGAAGACTGTAGAGCAACTGGTGAAGACTGTAGAGCAACTGGCTTGGCTTGTCTCGCTCCCCATATATAAAGGCTTCTCGTACAAAATAGTCCACTGGACACATGAGAGCGACTCCTTTCTTGAAATAATACCTCTTCAGCCGAAATGACATCTACATCTTGTTTATTTAGGTGTGGAGGTTTCAAAAACATTCGCGTGCCGGCGATCGCTTCGGCCAATTAATTACAATTAATTGCCTTAGTTCAGCGCGTGGGCACGCCATCGTGGTACTTCCCCGTTGACTGGTCACAAAGTCACTGCTCTCGAGCGTAGGCTAGGTTGTAATGCATTCATTTGGAGATAAAGGCCTTAATTTAGGTGAAAAACCACTCCTAAATTACCTCTCCGTGAATATATTCACCTGGGTGTATATTTCAATGCATTTCAATGCTCCACTTGGCTGTAATTAATTAATTTCCATGAGCAGTCGATCCCACCATAGCTTGCACCGTTGTCAAGCGGTGGATACCCGAGTCATTAATTTTGAGCTGTCTCTCCACTCCAGACATAAATAGTGCGCTCGGCGCCTAGATTCTCTGCCCACTTGCTAAGGGTCATTTGTAAAACTTCAAACTGGTCTCCTCTCATTTTCGTATGCTCTGAAAATGTATATTTCCTTGCATTTGGCTACAGTTCTTCCCTTAAATTGCTATGATATTCACCTGTAGATCGTGAAATCACGCTACCTTGTTATATGCCAGTATACCTCTCATTGCTCTTTGGGTTCCCTGAATCGCTCCCCCGCAGAGATCAATGGTTCGACTCTAGGCATAACCATGTGCCTGGTCTTCTCTGATGAGACCTGAGTTCGATACCAGACTGCCGTGACTGGTTGGGCACATCTTTCCCCTGCTAAGCTCGGAAAATTCATTTCATAAGTGCATTTTTCGGGCCTTTCAGATGGCATCGACTCCATGCAATATTTACTTTAAGCGGTCAGTGCTCTCGGCAATGGGATCTCTCGTTCCCCACTCCACTCTGTCTGCTTTCTCGTAGACTCTCGTTCTGCCATCGCAATTGTTCATTCATCCCCTCTAGCTCCGTAGCGGCTTCCCTCAACTGGTCATAAAGTTCCTGCAGTTGACAGCTGCATTCTCCCTTCGTATCCGTTAGGTCTGCGAGCTGGTTGCTTCGCTCCGTTCCTTCCTGAGACTGCAAGCTTTTCTCAAGATTCTTTCCGTGCATACGTAATGATTCCCCGTCCACTTGGGTGTACAATGCTTGCTCCTCTCTTGTATCATAGTCTTCTGGTGGACTATGTAACTTCAAATTCGCTGCATTTACAACAACTTCTCTACCTGTTGCTTCGTCTTTGATCCGATATGCATTATTTTGCAGATCCCTTATAATCAGGTAGGGCCCGTGATAAGCATGCTGAAATTTCTTATATTTCCTGCTCTCTGGATCTGAACTGGCGGGTTTCTTCAATAAGACGTATTCCCCCACGAGTAACGGTCTGTGATAGCGTTTCCTCCTGTTTCTCCGCTGCCGTCTATCTGCTTGTTTCTTGAGATACTCGAACGTTCTCTGGATCCTCAACTCACGTCCAGGTTGTGCATCGATGGGTGTCCGAATGACATTATTCCATGGCCTCTCTGGTCTTCTATCGAGATGTAGGCTCACTGGCACCTCTCCTGTCGCTTCGTGTACGGTATTGTTGATACAATACTCAATAATCTCAAGTACGTCAATCCATTTCCAGTTCTCAGTAGAGCTATATATCTTCATGTACTTTTGCAATTCCCTCATAACTCTCTCTGCGGAATTCGACTCCGGGTGTCGAACTGTGGACAAAATCTGTCTTATGCCCAGATTCTCCAACTCCCTGCGAAATTCTATGCTGGTAAAACAGCTCCCATGATCCGATGAGATGTTCTCTGGCTGTCCTATCATAGGAATGATTCTTTCCTTCAGCCTCTTAAGTACCTGTTTTGTACTGGTTTTCTGAATTGGACACAGGACTACCGTTTTGGAAAACACGTCTAGTGCAACTAGGATGTGTCTATTTCCTCTTCTAGCTCCAGGAAGCGGCCCAAAGTTGTCCAGTGCCAGAAGCTGACATGGCTTCTCTGGTAAGAGTGGTATAGGTTTCTGCCTCATTAAGTACGAGTTAGGCTTTACTCGTTGGCACATATCACATGTCCTGATAGTATTTCTGACCGTCTCTCTAAGTTTTGGCCAAATAAATGCTTCTTTAAGCAGGGCAACAGTCTTATCTACACCGGAGTGACCAAAAGCTCGGTGTGCTAACCATACTAACCTCCTCTGTAATGCTGGTGGTACGACTATCCTGGGTTTGGTGTGGTCTGAGTCGCTCCATTTATGTAACATCTGGTTAAACCATAGATATTCCGATGATAGTGCTTCAGCTTCCTCATACATCGGAGTTCCTCTATCCAGCTTTCCCTCGAAGTAATTAATCATCAACCGTATCCAGGGATCTTCACATTGAAAAACGGTGATGTTCCTCAGATCATCTAAGGTCTTCTGATCTCTATCTTCTATCTCGATAGCTAGAACTTCTTCTTCTTCATCAGCTGTAGGGTGTCTGCTCAGCAAGTCAGGTATGATATTGTCCTTCCCCGGGCAATACTCTATTTCCACTTGAAATTGCTGTATGTACAGGGACCACCTTGTCAATCTTTGACTCGACAAGTCAGTTTTCAGCAGGAACGTTAGGGCTTTATGGTCTGTTCTCAATATAATTCTAAAACCTTAAACTAGCTTTTGCCAATACTGTAAGGCATACAGTATCGCGAGTAATTCGATCTCCGTGACCGTATAATTCTTTTCATTAGGCTTCAACCTTCTGCTGATAAATGCAATGTAAGTTTTCTCCTCTGGCCTGTCCACATTCTCCTGATATAACATAGCTCCGATCCCTATAAATGATGCGTCAGTCTGGATAATAAATTTCTGAGTGTAGTCAGGATATCCCAATTTCACATAATCTAACAACATCTGTTTAGATTTCACGAAGGCTTCCTCGCATTGTTCCGTCCAGCGCCATCTTCCTCCCTTCTTAAGTAAGTCTTGGAGTGGTGCTACGGTCTCGGTATACTTCGGACAATGGTTTGAAAAGAATCCAATAACGCCTAGATATTGCCTGACGTTCTTTACCTTCGTTGGTCTCGGGAAATGTTTAATGACTTCCAATTTTCCCGGATTAGGTCTGACTCCTTGTGCATCTATTACGTGGCCTAGAAATTTAACTTCTCTCTGAGCAAAGTTAGACGTCTTTATATTGACCTTAAAGTTAGCCTGACTTAGGTCATATAACAACTTGCGTAGATCTCTGACATGTTCTTCGACAGTTTCAGAGGTCAGTAGTATATCATCTACGTAACATATGGTTGTAGCTTTTACTTCTTCGGACAGGTTCCGATCTAGCGCTCGTATCAATGCTGAACCTGCTGTTTTTAATCCAAATGGAAGACGCACGTATGAATACGTGTGCTGGTCAAATAAAAATCCAGTTAGCAAACTTGTTTTCTCTTCCAGAGCAAGATGGTGAAAACTTGCAGTCAGGTCAAGATTTGAGAACACAGTCTTTCCTTTGAACCTTCTGAGTACCTCCTTAATGGGCGGCACTTTATCAAATTCCGGTATGACCTTGGAATTCAAATTTCGTAGGTCCAGGCATATCCTCACACTTCCGTCCTGTTTAGGTACAACTACCAGTGGGCTGACATAGGGTGTGGCTGTCTTTACAATGACGCCTGCTTCTAGCATTTCCTGTATTGCTTCTTTGACCTTTAAATAATGTTTCTCAGCTACAGGATACGGCTTCTGTTTAAATGGTGTCCAATCGCTGACTTGGAACGCATACTGGAAATTCTTGATCCGGCCAGGTCTCGAATCGAAGACTCCTTTATACTCAAATAGCAGTTCCCTTAGCATTTGCTTATGTTCTGGACCAAATTTAGCTTCTTCAATCTTCTCTTCCAGGCATTCTTCAAATTTTGGTTCGAGATCCTTTTCAATGTCTGCGGCCAGTGTTGCCAACTCTTCCTCGATGTCTTCTGTTGTCGACACTGCATCCCCAGTCATATCTCCGTATGTATGCCATACGTATTCTTCTGGTCTCGTTTCATTATGCTTTAATGAGAGTTCTAACTCTTCCTTTCCCTCACTTGCGCGAAACATAACAATGTCTTGCGAGAGATCTATAATAACTTTATACTCTCTTATGAAATCCATCCCAACAATGATATTAAAAGGCAGCTTATTCACAAGTAGGAAGCTCTGTGAGAATGTAGAGTTCCCTATATGCAAATCTAAAATTACTTGGTATTTGCATATCATAACTTTATCTGGTATGACACCTTTTATTTTCACGCTTGAAATAGGTATTTTCAATACGTGAACTTTACTCTGGATTTCACTGTATAATGCCTGGGTTATCAAACACACTGTTGACCCTGTATCAATGAGACTTCTTATCTTCATACCCGCAATGTTTACAATAATAATGGGTAGTTCCCTTCTTACATTGACCGTCCTTTCATCGAGGTCTTCGATAAGCTCCTCAGGTTTGGCAATCCAGTTAACAACATTCACTGTATTCCATCCTGAACTTATCTCTCTTTGGCCATTTAAATTTGGTGTTTTTTTTTTCAATTGCTCCATTTTTTGTGGAGTTCTTCTGTCTGTCTTCATGCTGCTGAAGTTCCAGGCTCTTGGCACCGTCATCATTTTTATATATGTCGGGTGACCTTCTATTCCTAATCGCTTCATCCCAATGAACTCGCGATTGTCTTGGATCATCTCCGCGCTCTTCCATGTATCTTAAAGATGCGTGATAACGTTCTTCCGCCTCTTCATCGAACCCGCGACTCTGCTCTTGGGATCTCCATCCTTGGTTGTTCCCATTTCGGCCGTAACTCCTTCTGTTATCAAGCTGCTGGTCTCTGGTACCACGCTGATTCCAGTTTTTCCTTCCTCGGTTACCACGGTTCGATCCTCCTCGATATACTGGCCTCCAATTTTGGTTTTCGCGTCCTTCGCGTTGCCAGTCGGATTTTTCTGTTTCGGTGCTTGTAGATTTGCTTTTTGTTTGCACCTTAGTTGGCTCAATCGGTGTAGTCGTCATGTTAACCTGTTCCGCATTTCGACTTTGTCTTGTGTGCTGCACTGTGGTTAGAATGAGTTGTCTCAGCACCTCCTCCATATCGATTGCAGTTTTGGCGTTTGCTGAGATTAGCAGACGTTGTACTTCATACGGTAGCTGCTTGGCTATTGCTATGCACAAGTCTGACTCTCTAAGCCCTTCATCAAGCTCTCGAAAACGGCACAATTGATTCACAAAGGATTCTCCGTACTTAGTCGGATTACTAGTACTGTAACGCCTGGAATACAAGTCCAATCTGAGGTTCTGTAGTACGCTCGCGTTCCAGTATCTGCTTAAAAATGCTTGGCGAAATTCTTCAACGGTGTCGAACGTGTACCGAAAACTCCTAAACCATAGGGCACACTCCCCCTCGGTTAATTTTTCAATCGCTCTCAACCTGCGCTCTGGCGGTACTTTCGCGTCATTCAAGTACTCGGAAACTTCTTTAAGCCAGTACTTGGGTGTCATGTTAGAATTACTCCCAGAGTATTTCTTTGGTTTCTCATCACTAGCCCTTATAACTGTGACTATTTGACTTTGAACAGCATTTTCATGCGGTGTTGACATGGCAATTGGCATACCAGGTGTGGTATACGGACTGTCACTTGGCATGGCTGCATTCTTTGGAGTGGGCTGTATTTCTATCTCTGCCCATTTATTTCTCCTATTCTCGTCTATACTTCCTTCGCTAGACCTAGGATTCCGCAACATAGATTCCTCCTGCGCGATCATTCTAGTCTCGATTTGGCTGTGTCTGTTTTCTGCCCTTTCCAAACGAGCTAATACCTCTCGTTCTATTTTCTCTAGGCGATCTCGGTTTCTTTCTGCCATAGAAAATACCTTTTCCTTATCATCCTTAAGGTTTTCCTTCAGGTGGATAATTTCCCCTGCTAGACTCTCTCTTACTTCGGCAAGAGTCTTATCACTGGCTTCAGTCTTTAAGCCTTCTCGAAGTTCTAATTCTTCTCGTAAGCCTGTGACTTCCTTTTGAATGTGACCTTGTATATGAGAGATTTCAGTCCTTATTTTCGTGATTTCTCCCTGGTCCTCGTCTTGTCTTTTATGGATAACTGCTAAGTCACTCTGAGTTTGTTCCAACTCTTTCTGCACTTTCCCGACTTGCCTCTTCATATTTGACATTATCTCCTTATTCTCTTGATCAGAAGTTTTTATTTCCTGAATTTCCTTGCATTGGTCAAGGATATTCTGATCCTGTTTTCTTAAGGCTTCGTCTACCGCCTTGGCGTAACCTGCCATTCGCGTATTCCATTTTATATCGCTATCCTCGAACCTTTGATCCACGGTCTGAGTGAACGTATTAAATTGCTCTAATTGACGTTTAGTATTAGCTTCATTCTGACTCTGAATGTCTTTAAGCTCCATGGACATACTGCTTAAACTATTGTTAATTTCACGCTGTGACTCTCTGCACGCTTGCAGATTATTCTCTAATTTTAACTCAATAGACTCAAAGCGTTTATCGTTATCATCTTGCATTTCTGAGACCACGCTAACAATATTCTTAGTTACCTCACGCTGGACAGACTCTTTAACGTCATCCATTTTCTTATTAACCTCTATTAGGTTTAATTCTAACTGCGTGTTTACATTAGCTTGATTAGCCTCCAATCTAGCATTTATTTCCGTTTGATTGGCATCCAATCTACCCGCTATTTCATCTTTAAATTCTCTAATTTCTTCCTTTCTCTTAGCATTAGAATTATCAAAATGCTCCTTTAACTCAGCAATACACCTGAGTACGTCTTCAGTTCCAGCCATCCTGTACTTCTTAATTTGAGATATAGGTAGGCCGCAGCTGAATATGCTGGCGCGTTCTATTAGAAAGGAAAGGATTCCGATACCACGACAACACAACAACACATTATAAAATGTCAAAACTAACTATGGAATGGGTATAGACCCTCGTACCCGTCTGTCACCAAAGTCTGACGTCTGAATATCATTTAGAAAGACTCACAATCGCTCAAACAAAGTTTGAGGAAAAAAAATATTTCTATGGTTTTCCCCATGAAAACCATGCTATTATTATGGGGTTTTCTGAATCCCATAAGCCACTCACGTACTGGGCGCCATGATAATGATGAGATAACCATTATCATTCTGGTCCTCATTGTAAGACATCGGCCATATTCTGAATTATTAATAAAACTGTCCAAGGAGTGGTTTTTATTGCCGAATGCCCCACATATGGGCCGTCATGATAATGAAGTGGGTAATGACATGCTTTGCCCTGGCCAGTTTGCGCAATGCCAAGATCGCTCATATTGCACAGATGCAGGCGGTTCCATCATGAATTAATACCGTCCCACATTGCTTGGGCCATGATAATTAAAGGGGTTTATGTAAGTTACATTTACATTTAAGCATGTTTTATGGAGGATTATCAACATTTATTTTACGCGATGGCTTATTAACAAATGGGACGCGGTCTTTCCTATTCTGTCCTAATTTCTATGCTGTATTTGCTTCTACCATTAATATCTTGGCCGACTATAGCAGTACCTGTGACTCAATCCTAGTACAGAGACATCTCCTCCATGTACCCGATTGTCATCATGTGGACCATGTGTTCGCATCCCAACTAACTCACGGTCTTTCGAGGTATGGGACGTTCCTGCCCACTATACGACCACATGCTCGGGATTTGAGTCTACCAGGTATCTACTCTACAGGAAATACACAACATGTTCCTAAAAATAACACATTTACTGGTCTAAAATCATGGCTATACAACAAATACAAATAAAGGACAAATTACATTTAATTCCCACAAATAAAATAGGGTTGTTCTGTGAGCTTTCTTCTTAAAATAGTGCTACACTGCACTCAAATCTAATTCTAGCATCCTGTCAATGATATTTTCAGACTTCCATGGGTTTCCATAGTGTTCATCAACTGACACAATTTTAGTTAATGGGAGTATCATAACACAAAAATCACATATCACATAAAAATGATACTAATAAAACATTATTCCATTTCTTATGGCATTTACCTTGATTAACATGAATTCATTACTTTCTGCAATCATTAACAAATATTTGTTGTGTTGTGTGAATCATCTTCCCTCCTTCCATCCATATGAAAGCTTTAAGAAAAGTGGTACTTAATTTTATAGTTTCACCATATAACGATTTTCTGGGTCTTGTCGGGCTTATCATCGTTACAAATGTGTCATGTTCTGGGAAAACACATACCCGTCTGCATAAATTAGCAGGAATGGCAAAATGCACTCTAAAAGAGGATGCCTACATTATTTTGGTTCAGCTTTTCTCCTCAGAGGATAACTGAGCCAAATATTATCTGATTTCTATGATTCAACAACGTATGTGAGTTGCAACCCACCGTTCAATTCACTTGGCATCATCAAAATAATCATATCTTAATTGCATATTTAAATATCGAGATTCCTCAGTGTCCTATTGTGACTCTAATTTACAAGGGACCGGTCGAACGACCTTCCTCCCCTCAGCAGGCAATAAAATTCGTTCCAGCTGGCTAGCCAAGATGGCGGCCGCAGAAGTGGTCTACAATTCCCCCTCTCCCTCTACTGTCAAGATCAAGGTCAGGTTTGTTTACAAAATGCAGTACTGGAGTAACGCTAAGTGTGGCTCCTACGTAATTGAGTCATTTAAATATTTAACACCTATCCTTATAGTGTCTTGGGCTCAACTGGCTCCTTAATAAACATTCATGGCTGGGGTGGAATTCTAGTGATAGCCTTGCCGTTCTATGGTGACTACTAGTGGCTTTTAGACGCGCATCATAGTGAAAATCCACGACTTTCACCAGCAGCTGTCAATAATATATAAGGAACCCTGCGTTCCTAAACGACGAATATGATCCTTACCTCAGGGTAAGTCATTAACACACATGCTCACAGCGTCTCGACGGACGTCAATAGTGGCATAATTCAAGCAAGCGTTGGATACAGACAGGCTCTGTCCAATTCGCTGAGAAATAATACAGTATGCTCAAGGGCGATACTACTCGTAGATTTAGCCAACTTCTCACCTAACGCGCAAGCTATATTAGTTTGTCCCCGCTATATTTATTACGTAAATCACTGGATTCTACGTTAATTCAGCACGCTTACATGCGGCTCAAACAATACTTCACATATATGACTCCATTATTAAGGCACCCGCGTTCTCTCTGTCATACCACTTAAGCCAAAGCTTTACATAGCTCCTAACAAAAATGTAATAAAATTTACTGGCTTACTTTACTTTAATGGTCCTCAAACATAATCCTAAAGATTGACCATATCAAACATTCATTCATATTTCACTGACACTGAAAAAGCTCTCGTATTTCTCTATATTTCATGTTATACTCTTACTGTTTACCAAATACAATATCTTTACATTAGACATGACACTATTTTAACATTATTTAGGCCAAAAATGCCTATTACTTTACTGTTGCCGACCCCATAATATTATTATTATTATCATTTAACGTTACCGTTACATCCATCACTATTTTTGCCTGAATGGCCTCAAACAAATCACCTTCCAAGCCATATTTTATTCAAGACGAGTGGTGAAAACTCGTTCAGTAAGTGACTATTACATCTTATTCTCAAAGTGATAAATCGTTACATGGTGAACTATTTAGTTATACTGACATTATAAAAAAATGGGTACTCACTTTTTCCTCTTTGCTGGATAGTGCCAGCGCCTTAGCTTTAGCGCTACCATGACGCTTGACTTAAGCCATCATGTTATCCTTGACACAACACTTAGATTCATACACTTTCCACATGATACACATATTTTTATCAGTGGCTTTTATCATTGCTATACACTGCATATTAATCACTATACACATGAACACTTTAAATCACTAGTTCACAATTTATATACATTTATCCACTACTTCACATGTTGATCCTTAAATTGGACTTCTCCTACGCCTGATCTCAGAGATGCGCTGCAATTATGACAACCGCTGGTCTCCGTGAAAATCTAACAGCGTTTTACGGACGTTCAATCCTCGTTCCCTGCAATCTTGTTCAGCTCACTATCCAGATTAGGTGGCAATGGTTTCCAAGCTCCCATCATTGTAGTGTTTCTGATGATGCTGTCATATATAATTCTGACAATACCTCCCGGTATAAGAACTGTTCAAAACATTATAAGTTCCTTTTCGCTGTGGCGAATTTATATTTGCGTCAGACAATAGGTAAATATCTGTATTAATTTACATTCGACGCACTTCATGATTACTTATGAAGCTTTATAACTTGCTTCTATTGTTCTCCAACGACGGCGCGTTGATACTTTAACATTTGGCGCGCTACTAGCAGCGTCTTAGTTACGTGTATACTGTAGAATAACTCTAGGCGAACTGGTGAAGACTGTAGAGCAACTGGTGAAGACTGTAGAGCAACTGGCTTGGCTTGCCTCGCTTCCCATATATAAAGGCTTCTCGTACAAAATAGTCCACTGGACACATGAGAGCGACTCCTTTCTTGAAATAATACCTCTTCAGCCGAAATGACATCTACATCTTGTTTATTTAGGTGTGGAGGTTTCAAAAACATTCGCGTGCCGGCGATCGCTTCGGCCAATTAATTACAATTAATTGCCTTAGTTCAGCGCGTGGGCACGCCATCGTGGTACTTCCCCGTTGACTGGTCACAAAGTCACTGCTCTCGAGCGTAGGCTAGGTTGTAATGCATTCATTTGGAGATAAAGGCCTTAATTTAGGTGAAAAACCACTCCTAAATTACCTCTCCGTGAATATATTCACCTGGGTGTATATTTCAATGCATTTCAATGCTCCACTTGGCTGTAATTAATTAATTTCCGTGAGCAGTCGATCCCACCATAGCTTGCACCGTTTTCAAGCGGTAGATACCCGAATCATTAATTTTGAGCTGTCTCTCCACTCCAGACATAAATAGTGCGCTCGGCGCCTAGATTCTCCGCCCACTTGCTAAGGGTCATTTGTAAAACTTCAAACTGGTCTCCTCTCATTTTCGTATGCTCTGAAAATGTATATTTCCTTGCATTTGGCTACAGTTCTTCCCTTAAATTGCTATGATATTCACCTATAGATCGTGAAATCACGCTACCTTGTTATATGCCAGTATACCTCTCATTGCTCTTTGGGTTCCCTGAATCGCTCCCCCGCAGAGATCAATGGTTCGACTCTAGGCATAACCATGTGCCTGGTCTTCTCTGATGAGACCTGAGTTCGATGCCAGACTGCCGTGACTGGTTGGGCACAATAGATAGGCTATAGACTAAGGTTTCATTCCTCCTCTTAATTTACAATATGATATGTGATGTTTGTTCAAACAAGTGTGACAGTAGCATATCTCCAATTCAATCTATACATTCATCATAGTACCAATATGAAAACGGAGCGTGAATTAACATTTTAAGAATGTGCAAGCTGTGTAGTGTACGAGTAGGATAACATGTCAGATGACTTCACATACATTTCATCTCCATTTCATAGTAGGATAACATGTCAGATGTTACACATCATATGCGACTACTGTAAGGCCTGTATCTTTCTTTATTTTTTTAACCGTCGACTTGAGCCTCTATGGACTGCGTGCTAACACCACTCTCATTTCAGTGTCTGCGTCTTGTTCGTTTGACAGCTTTGACATCTTGCCAGTATCTCTTGATTCCATATATCTGCCCCTCTGTCAAAGGGCCTCTTCATCTTCTGGGTTCCGCCTCCACCATAAAACCCTGGTAGCTTTCCACCATCCTTCTGCACACGACACGGACCGAGTTCAGCATCCAAGCTAGCTGTACGCCACTGCTCCAAGCTCCAACTTCCATCGTCAACTGATGCAATCGATGCTCCACCAGCCCTGCCTGCCGTGCCTTCGATAACTCCTTCGAGAAGCCCTACCGAGTCGTCCGCTGCTGCTGCCTGATCGACCGTTCTCTGCGCGGTCCGACCTCTTCAGCATTTAAGAGGGCTAAGTCCGCATTCCTGTCGAGTTAACATCGACCCTGTCGGCCGCTCCCTTGCCCAACAATCCCGTCCTGATCCCCAGTTCACTATACTCATCCCTCCTCCCCGCCAAGCAGCCATTAATTGATTATTTTATTTAATTAATTCCAAATTTATCAGCTCACTCATCGTCACAGCTCCAACTGTTCAATATGGAAACTTTGAGTGACTGATACTTCTGTTTTTCTGCCCCACTGGTCTGCCCAGGTATTTGACCACTATCTCCATCTCTCAATTTAACAACTTCACTCACTCATACAACATGAAACCCAAATCACCACCTCCTGTCTCAGACACGAAATCAAACTTAAACTGGATAGAGAAAATGGACAGATTTGATCCCCTCTATGCCGCTAGGCATAAGAATATCCCTATGGATAATAATATGATCATGATCCATCCATCCATCCAGCCCCCCCCCCTCAGATTCCTCTTACTAGATACAGACAGATTATCCTACACTTACTGGCCCCACACTCCGACATCATAGCCTGTATAGAGGAAACAGCCCAGCACTACATTACCGTCATTCCTACAGACTATGAACACTTTTCCACTGTAGAAAATGCACTATACGAACACCCAGATATTCCCCGGAGACTGATCATTTGCCCAGATCCAAATCACTATGATAGGAAATCAGATTCGGGCTCGTCAGAGTCCAGCTCTGAATCAGAGGATACACTCGAAAGTGATCAGGAAGAGTCCACGCAGAAAGCTCCAGTAACTAGCGACCATTGGACTCAAACCTCTAAGGCTCTTATTCGACCTCCTGCCAAGCCAAGGAGGAAGAATAAGTGCATTCAAACCTCACATGACACAAGCCCAGTTGCCATTGACACAACGGCTGTAGCCAATCCCTCAGATAGATCTGCTACACCTTCGCCCTCAGCGTCCTCCCCCTCCACTTCTGTGCCTTCAGTGTCCCCACCGCCTACACCTTCAATAACACCGGCGTCGCGACGCCCTCCTCCCAGACAACATTCTACCCTCATCATACAATGCTACCGTTGCCAAAGGCTCAATCACTCTGCTCACGAGTGTAAACACGACGTCAGGTGTAACCGCTGCGGCGGGTCGCACCTGCATAGTGAATGTTTAGTGCCCAGGGACTCCCCCACGTGTGTAAACTGTAGGGGATCCCATGCCGCGTCCTATTTAGGATGTAAATACATCAAGGACGCCCTAAAACAACAACACTGGCAACGACAGCGCACAAACATCCATAGAAACATCCCCTCTCTCCTCGCCATGCCCATTTCCCCACCAAGCCCAGTTAAACTTAACAACACTGCCCTCACAAGCATACTACATATCCTGCAACAGCTAATTACTTCTAATTAGCTCCCCCGCAGTCCATGTACTCACTCAAGACCCCTCTTGCCCCGCAGTTCCGCTGTGCATCTGCTCGGAGGATCGGCCACGGCTGTCCCCTTCCGGGATGGTGTCCAGTGGGCCGCGGGCCCTCTGCACGCCACTAGATGCGATGGTAACTGTATTTCTGCTGCTTTCTTCTAGTCTACGCACGAGCTACGGCTCTCCTTGATTTATATGCCAACTGAATTCTACCTCTCCCCAACCTTCCCCCCTTCCAAATTCCTATTCCTTCCCCTACTCAAAAATTCCCCCCAGGCCATATTCTGGTCAGTTTGATTCCAATGTACCTACCCCTACATTTAACCTATTAAGTTTCACGTCCTATTCACCCCTGATAAAGCTCTAAAGACTCTAAAGGGAGCCGACAGGCTAAAATGCACGCAGCGAACCCGGCTACGCCGGCTTCGCTTGCTTGGGTCCTGAAGACCATCCTTCTGAAACTATTCCTGTCTTTGATTTTATCCTCCGTAATGCCCACTTGTCTCATATCTTTCTCACACTCCTGGAACCATTTCAATTTGGAGATCTTCGGTTTGAGAAAATTCCAGATTTTCTATGTGAGACGGTCATTATTCATACGAAAGATGTGCCCGTAAAACAGCAATCTTCGTTTTCTAATTGTTGTTGTTATCTGTTCCATCTTGCTGTAGTCTATACTTCTTTATTTGATATCAGTCGAACCTGTCCGTCAACTCATCTGTTGCCCAAGATCTTCCGTAGTAGTCTGCGTTCTCTTTTAGTAGCTGATTGACTTGTCCTGTTCGATTCATACACAGGATCTCCGCAGCATATAAACCGTTTGGTCTGACAACAGTGCTGTAATGCCTTAGTTTGGCTCCTGTACTTAGCACCTTCTTATATTTCTTGTCACCATCATCAACTTGTACAGTTTCCATTCCAGCCCCCGGCTGGGTCTGTTTGGAACATAAGCCTCGCCACTTAGTCCTTTCTTCCCACCACCTCTCCGTTGTCACTCTGGTGCAGTCCTCGCCTCTCTTCTTGACACATTCCTCCACTCCTTTCAGCCATCGATCTCTTGGTCTTCCCCTTGGTCGTTTCTTCTGCATCTGCATCTCATGTATCCTCTTGGGAATCTTCTTTTCTTGGGGCGTGGTGGCGCAGCGGTCAAGCCGTATGCCTCTCACCAAGGCGGACCGGGTTCGATTCCCGGTCAATGCATGTGAGATTTTCGAAGTGAAATGCCATGTCCTGTGGTACGGATTCCACGTAAAAAGGAGGTCCTGTGGCTCATGATCGCGAGATTAATGGTCACGTTAAACTACAAGCTTCCTTCCTTCCTTCTTCTCTTCCATTCTCTTTCAGCGTCCATAGCACTTCAGTCATGATGTCTCAATCCTTCCTTGTAAGGGCTCCTCTTTCACTATTTCCCTGACCTTTTCATTCCTCACCCTGTCTCTTCTTGTTACTCCGATCCTACTTCCCAGAAACTTCATTTCACTTGCCTGTATTTTGCTTATTTCCCTTTTCTTCATTATCCACGTTTCTGATGCATAGATCAGTATCGGGATATAGTAGCTTCTGTATAACACTTCCTTGCCTTTTTGTGGGACATATTTATTCCACACTAAGCTCCTAATGCTTCTCAGAAATGCTTCTGCCTGTCTGCCACGTTCCGTAATCTATTTGTCATTTCTCCCATTTTCCTCCACTATACTTCCCTAGTACATGAGACTTGCCACCTTCCACCTTATAGTTCTTGTATATATCTCTTATTAGCTTTGTTTCCTCTAAATACGATATTTTAATTAAAGAGAGATTATTTGCTCTCTTCCACGTTTGTTGGCATCTTTGTCGTGCACTTGGAGTTACTCAGCTGGTTTTGGTGAGCGATTATAGAGGGGCCTTACAAGGGAAGTATCAGGTAAGAAAGGTCGAAACCTATCTTGAAACTTTGTGGACGCAATCGTTGTACTATAAGAGGACAATGTGCGGAGAATCAGCCTCCAGATTGAACTGCAAGGCTCCGAAATCGTACCTGACATCCTGGAACGCAGGCTTGACGGCTGGAGGAGCTGGACATCCCTGTGGCACTCGGAGGAGGAGGAGGAGTAGTAGTAGTAGTAGTAGTAGTAGTAGTAGTAGCCTCACTAGAGCGTGCAGCTGCTTCCCACCAGCCTTCAGTGCTTGGATGGTCAGGGCTGTCCATTCCAACATGTACGTTAGATTCGCCACATGATTTTGGAGTCTTGGATGTTCAATCTGGCAGCAGATTTTCCGTACGTTGTCCTCTTATAGTACAAGTATAGCGTCCACAAAGTTTCAAGATAGGTTTCGACCTGTCTTACCTAATACTTCCGTTGAAAGTGTTTCAGTGAGTCTTTTGCTTTTGTAGTTTTTGATGTGTAACATCTTTCCACTCGGTATCTGGATATTTTTGTGGCGCTCGGTAGCTGGACATGTTTGTGGGAGTGATTTTGGAAAATGGACGGAAATGGATGGGACGGAAAGGCATGAGGCGGAAACAATAAGCGCGCGTGGTGGCGGAGATCGGTACAACGACGTACTGTAAGTCGTGTGGCTACGGGGAATGTGTATCGCGTAGAGATTAGTTCAAGGTTTGGAGACCACATTTAAGATATTCCCACAATAAATCATCTCCAAGTTGTCGTTCTTTGGTGTTAAAATATTCATTTTATCGTACTTCCTGAAAACAATTACGATTTACTAAATCTTCATACGTTTGCTGTATTCTTATTTAATGTAAGCACTCGATGTACTGCCGGCCATGTGGCTATGTGGAATCTATATCGCATCAACAAACACTACAAACAACTTAGGAATTCAATATTAACGCCGACTACTAACAATAATTGAAACTTCGTTGGTCTAAACATATCACTGGGAGAAACACATTTATTAATATACTTTCCGCACACCTAAATTTTAAACGAGCCTATACTTGGCAGTGCGCTCTATCGGCTAAACGAGGCCATTTTCAATAACATTGCTGGCAAGGGTTCACTAACTGGCCGGTAAAGAGCGCAGCTCGCATCAAGTAGGCAGTGGATTGCTTCCGCCACGGCAAATAACAATTATGATTCATTACGGTCAGGATTTGGCATTGGAGTTATACAAGTAGTTATTTCAATGACCAACAGAGTTCACTGTCAACAAGGGATTTGTGCTCCCGGAACACACATAGTAGGAAAACATGTCACATGTTACACATCACATGCGACTACAGTAAGGCTCGTTTTTTTATTATTACAGCTGTATTGTAGATAGGAGTGAATTTGTGGTTGCTCTTAGCTAGCAATCCTTTCATTTTAAGTGCTTTTAGATATTTGTGCATTCGAAATATAATCGCAAAATTAAGAAAAGATCACCCTGGATAAAAGCCTCTGTTTTCGTGCAACTTGCAAATTGCGATCCTTTGCAAACAAACAAGCAAGTACAGAATCAAATGTCTGCGGGGTACGGTAAATCAAGAAAATAATGTGAAATGGGATAGATATAGGATATCAGAGAGTAGAGAAATGCAGAACACTAAGAGAAGCATCACCACATATGTGTACCAGCACTTGATTATAATAATCTGTTCAGGTACTGTAGGTATTCTATCAACATGTGTTTAACAATTTTCTGCGGTGATGCAACCAGTGAAAAGTACTGTAACATTCCTCCACTACACTCTAAATATCAAATCATGGATCTGTTATTTTTAGCCTACTTTCGATTTTTGCATAAAATGAAAGTAGACTTATGAGATCAACACAGGGCGAAAAAAAGTGTGTCTGTCTGTGTGTGTGTGTGTGTGTATGTGTGTGTGTGAGTCTGTGTGTGTGTGTGAGTGTGTGTACTCTGAATGTCTGTCCCCCCCCCCCTATCAATTCGAACACGGTGAGCGCGAATTAAACGAAATTCGGTACAAAGGTAGCACTAGCAAAGGACACCTCAGTGTCATGTTTTATATCGCCGCCATCTTGACGGAAACGTAATGGCGGCCACACAAATGTTCAAAGCTTATATCAAATTACGACTAACCTAATCATCCGATCTCTACCAAATTTTGCAACAACATACCTTTATGGAGGAAGCATCCTTTGACCAAATTAATAGGTCATTAGCCTAATAGTTTGCGGATGGCGGCCATCTTTGTGTGAAAATCGATTCCCCCTATTAATTCGAACACGGTGAAACCGAATGGAACGAAATTTGGTACAGAGGTAGTACTAGAAAATGGCACCTCAGTGTCATGTTTTATATCAACGCCATCTTGACGGAACGTAATGGCGGCCACTCAAATGTTCAAAGCTTAAATCAAATTACGAATAACCTAATCATCCGATCTCTACCAAATTTTGCAACAAAATACCTTTATGGAGGAAGCATCCTTTGACCAAATTAATAGGTCATTAGCCTAATAGTTTGCGGATGGCGGCCATCTTTGTGTCAAAATCGATTCCCCCTATTAATTCGAACACGGTGAAACCGAATGGAACAAAAAAAATACAGAGGTAGCACTAGCAAAGGGCACCTCATATTCATGTTTAATATCCCTATAGCACGTTGCATTTCAACAAGCTACTACAACCAACATTCAATTATACTCCTTGAAAAGGACAAAGAGCTATAACAATTCCCATGCATTTAAGAGAAAGTAGGCTATATATTCTTTACTGAACATCTTGTTCCTCCTTCTTTCTCCGTTAGGGTCTTTTGAGGACCACGAACCAGTTTCAATGTTTAGTCCTTTGGTGTTCTTTCTTCCTCCTCCAGTGCTCCTTCATCTTTTCGCTGTGTGTCTTCTTTCTCTCTTCCGACCATTTTGAGCCCGTTTTCTTGTATTGCCTTCCTTGGAGTCCTTCCAGTCCTAATACTTTTTTTTTGAAAATTTCTCTCTCTAGTGCATCGTCTTCTCTTGCATTGTTTATTTCTAAATCTTTCTTTACTTCTTGAAATCAGGCTGCTGTCGATTTATTATTATTATTATTATTATTATTATTATTATTATTATTATTATTATTATTATTATTATTATTATTATTCTTGTTCCGTATAGGCCAACTACGGACCACGACATTCAACTATTGTGTTTTGAGTGGGTTTTGATGTTTGCCCAGTAGCCACGCATCCTTTGGCTGTGTTGTTCCTTTTTCTCCTTTGTCCAGAGGCCACCTGTCTTCTCCCTAGGATGGTTTGTCCTGGAACTTTATTTGCTTTAATTTACTCCTGAGAGACGTTCGACCTTTTATGTCTTTTCCCGTAACTCCCAGCTCCAGAAGATCACTGTCCACTTGTATCAGCCACGGTGATTTGGTCTTCCTTCTTTGCCAGTATGTGAGAAGCTGGTTGGTCAGCCTGGTGGGATGCATCCTGGAGACGTGTCCATAAAATGCTAGACGTCTCTTCCTGGCCACGTCTGTAATACTTTCAGAGTATCTATAGAGCTCATGGTTCGGTCGTCTTTTGTAGTCACTCCCTTCCTTGACTGATCCGATTATCTTCCTCATTATCTCCCTCTCTTGGATTTCAAGTTTGCCCGTGAATCCTTTCCTGCTTAATATCAGACATTCAGAGGCATACAAGGCGGATGACAGTCTGATAGTGCTTCATTTTGGTGTTGCGGGGGATAAGCACTTCTTATTGTAGATGTTCTTAATCAGTTGGTATGCCAGTTCTAGTTTATTTACTCGAGTTGATAATGCTGTTCCTTTGGAGAGATTGGGTTCCAACCATTCACCCAAATGCCGGTACTTGAATTTGTTGGTTTTCTTGGTCCTTTCCTGTTCTATAAGTAGTTCATGAGGTGATTCACTGATGTTCGTGATGTATTGTGTTTTCTCAAATGACACTTGTAGTCCTATCTTCTTTTTTTTTGTCAATTTACCCTCTAGGTTGGTTGTTCCCACGGACTCAGCGAGGAAACTCACCACTACCGCCTCTATGGTCAGTGTCCTGGAGCTTGGAACATCTGGTCGGGATGGATACAACTGGGTAGGTGTGATTAGCACTTCGCCCAGGCAGCCTCACCTGCAAAGCGAACAGGGGCCACATGAGGGATGGGAAGGGATGGAATATTGGGATGGATAGGCTAGGAAGGGGGAAGGAGGCGGCCGTGGCCTGACAGTAGGTACCATCCCGGCATTTGTCCGAAGACGAAGTGGGAAACCACGGAAAACCACTTCGAGGATGGCTGAGGTGGGAATCGAACCCCCTCTACTGATTTGAACCACCCGAGGCTGAGTAAACCCGATTCCAGTCCTCATACCACTTTTCAAATTTCGTGGCAGAGCCGGGAATCGAACCCAGGACCTCCGGGGCGGCAGCTAACCATGCTGACCGCTACGCTACGGAGGCAACATCTTCTTATTATTATCATTATTATTATTTATTTAAGGAACATTTTCCCTACAAGGTAGCGATTAAACTTGATAACATGATGTCATTTAGAGGTGTGTCTTCTCCGCTCCTCCCAAAATCTCTAATTCTCGTGGAATGCTCCCTCTTCCTCTCATCCGACCAACTTTTCCCAGGTTGTCGTAATGATCTTGGTTCAAACTTAACCTTCGCGATTTTCGTCTGCCACTCAGTTCTGTCTTCGAAATTTGCTATGCTGATTAGTTGTAAGTCTCTCTATACCTCTTTAGGCCATTCTGTGCCACGTTTACTCTGTATTATTATACCAAGTAGTTTCATTGTCAATCTGGAGGTGGCCATCCTGTGGATAGTGGCTCTGCGTTTTCTAATTTCGTCTGTTATCGTATTGGTTTTTTGATAGAGTTCTGTGCTAGGTCTCTTCATCCAAATGCCGTTTCTGTTGATTGCTCCGTAGATCTTCTGGAGAATATTTCGCTCCTGCTTATACAGTTCCGTAATTTTGGAATGACCATCGATTACTATTGTTTCAGCAGCATATGTTGCTTCTGGAAGAATACCTGTTTTATAACGTCGTAATTTGGCGTTCATCGAATTGAATTTCTTGTTGTAATGGGCCCACGTTAGCCTGCAGGCCTTCTGGAGCTTAGTGATTCTGTCTTCATTGGCGATTTCATTAAGCCTGAGGGCTGTATAATTTATTATTATTATTAGTAGTAGTAGTAGTATTATTTTTATTATTATCTTTCATATGTCCTCCATGTCATTGGGTACAATCCAACATTTCATCGGGAATTGTTGCAAGATGGAGTGGAGTTCTCTATGATGCTAGGTTGAGGAAGGAACGAACTATGGAGCGGGTCTCTAAAATTACTGCATTCTGCATACTGGTATCCTGATTATGGTGGAGATCCAGTTTATCAAGGTTGGCCCCCAACGATTTCGGTATAATGCCAGTGGAGGCGATTATGATAGGCAGTACAGTAACATATTCCTGCCACAACTGTCTGTTAGGTAGTCATCCCGAAGGCTGGTTGGATCCCCAAAAAGTACCGCCGTTAGGTTATGTGGGTGGATACCCACAAAAACCCAAGGCAGCGCTATATTGAGGCGTACTAGGAGAGATGAGGAGTGAGATAGTTTGCCATCACTTTCTTCACTGAGTCAGTACAGCAGCACTAACCCTATGAGTAGAACCTTTCACTGCATCCACAGACACTGACTGTGCCCTCAATGTCATTACTAAGCACCACCCATACCTCAGTAGCTTCCATATAATCACAGCCATGAGTGAGAGTGAGACATCGGTGATAAGCCACATTTCACTCTAGCCTGTGCCAACAGACAAATGCAAAACTGCATTAATCAAGAGATGACAAATAGGCCACATTATTATTATTATTATTATTATTATTTTACGACCCTAGAATGAAATATGGTTATCAATGTTACGCTCATCAATGAGAACATCTATGTTAATATTTGATGTAGTGTATTCGATATTTGGTCAGCATTGCTTTTCTTTTCCTACATATCTCTTCATCACTAGGGAACCATTTAATTACGCCAAATGAATATGCAGTAGGTCTGTAGGTAAATGAGTCGAAAACTACCTGGTGATGGGCCTAAATTCAAGGGAACCATGGGAGCCATTGATAGTTGGACAAAATCCTACCGGAGAGTTCATGATTTTAAGTATCTAAGCGTTATTTTGTAGAGGATTCATCACATCAAGCAGAGATTAAAGCGAGGATCTTGGCCGGAAACCGCTCCTACTACAGTCTCAGTCATCTTCTTAAGTCCCGCAGCCTACCGAGAAAGTTCAAACTCCAACTATACAAGACACTAATTCAGCCTGTAGTGCTGTATGGAAGCGAGACCTAGAGTACTCGCAAAAAGGATTTGAATAATCTGCTTGTTTTTGAGCGGAAAGGTTTTAGGAAGATCTTTGATCCCGTTCAAGATGAGGACACTGGTAAATGACATATACGGTAAAATCGAGAGCTGGATGTCATGTATAAGACCCCCAAACATCGTAGGACAAATGAGAAGCAAACGTCCGGCCATGTCACTAGGATGGACACATGCCGATTGCCTCTGAAACTGCTCAATTTTGTTATTTGTAGAAGAAGAACACTGGGTAGGCCAAGGAAAAGATGGAAGGATGGAATCCGTGAAAACCTGTGACAGATTGGAATAGAGGATGACTGGTAAAAGAGAGCAGCAAACAGAATCCAGTGGAGGAGAACCCTTGTAGCAGCGTGCGGTATCTTGAGCCTGATCGCGTTAAGTAAGTATATGAATATATTATTCATTTATCACATCGTTAAGCCCATTGAAGGAGCACGATTGAGTATATCCAGCTGATTTTACTTTCTAGTCCTCTCAAATCTTTTCATCTTATCACTATGGCTCTTTCTGCCCCCCCCCCCCCCCCGGGACTCGCATCTAGTGGGATGTGGGTTGGTGACCACAGGGCCCCAGCTGAGTCCGGCATTGTTTCCACTTACATGTGCCGGGATCCTCTCCGTCTCCTTTCCTGTCGACCTCACTAGGTCAACTCTTGTTCTCTTCCGACCCCGATGGTATTAGGGCATCCGAGGCGTAGGGAGTCTCTTCCTTTCCCGCCTTAATTGGCCCTTGTCTCATCTTTTCTGATACCCTCCTTCTGCGAGGGATCAGCCTTCTTTCTCTGTTCATGTTATCTCCTGCCTTCTGTTCAAGGCCCTCAAGAAGCCCCACCACTTGTGGTGCACCCTGGATATTGCTACACCCTCAGGGGCTCACGGCTGGTGAGTTCGGGAGTTGGCGACCCCGAGGGATTCCTGAGCTAGGTCTGGTTTTCCCCCTTTTATCCATTACCTGCGGGGCGGACCCTCCCCTCTTTCACTTTCCTATCTGCCTTTTATGGCTCTCCTTCCTTCCAAGTTCCTCAATCCTCATTATTCGAGAGTTGAGGGCATTTATTTTACTCCTGTCCTTTATTTGCCTTATTCTCCTTTTGTTTTCCCTTTCTTCTTCTAGTGTATAAGTTAGTAGTTAGTTTTAGTTATAGTTTATATTTCATTATCATCTTCACGATCACCCAAACCATTAGGGGCCGATAACCTAGATGTTAGGCCCCTTAAAACAACAACTATCATCATCATCTTTCTGCGCAAATGTAGCAACTACTTGAAATTATCGTCTGCAGGCTTTACTTGATTCTTTTTTAATGATAACACACACTACTACAGCCATCACAATTAACACCGGTTATGAGACAGATTCTACTCACACCCAAAGTACACGGGGTTATATGATCGCGTCGTGGCAGCCCCTAAACTGAGGAACCAACCAACCAACCATCTCTTCTCAAGTTTGTCTCACAGAGCTAACGTAAGTGAACCCCGCTCCTACCCTCAGACTAGAACTCAATTACGACCCGAGAATCTAACCCAAATCTAAGAAGTAACTACGTCAAAGCACAGAGATAGCAAATAAAAGTTAATTTAATGAAATGCACTCCACTATTATGAAACTATGATAATTTGAGCACCGTGATCCTCGAATGGCCTAGTTTTACAGTCAGAGCACTTGAATACCGTATCCGTGCATATTACTCGCCCGATATTAAACCGTCATCTGTGTCCACCGATTAGCATACTGATGATTTATCTATTGTATGGCGGCTTCGGTGGCGTAGTCGGTAGCATGCTGAGCTTCTATGCCCAAGGTAGCGGGTTCAAACCCGGCCGAAGTCGTTGGATTTTTTAAGAGCGTTAAAATCCCCCAGTATGCATTCCTTCGGAGGGGAAGTAAAGCCGGCGGTCCCATGTCATACATTTATGGCATGTTAAAGAACCTTCCACTAATTACACCAGTGTGAAGCTAAATTGTATAGGTTATGAATGTAAACAACGCTCTTAGGTTTCTACGTTCGTTGCCAAGAGCCGACTGCGGTGGCGTCTAGTAGCTAAGTTCTGAACTAGGCCTAGTAGTCGTTGACGGTGGCGCTTGGCGGCAAAAGTAGGAACTACTTGAAAATTTCAAAGTTCCTGTCCTTACTTGAATTAAAAACAGATACACACACTAATACAGCCATCACAATTAACACCGGTTATCAGACAGATTCTACTCACACCCAAAGTACACGGGGCTACATGACCGCGTTGTCGCAGCCCCTAAACTGAGGAACCAACCAACTATCTATTGTATACCTATCTAACGAGAAGAAGAGTAATTAAACGTTATACTACACTAGAATACAGTAAAAGCTAGTTAGTTAGTTAGTTAGTTAGTTAGTTATTGAAGTTTTAAGGGGAGGAACTACGAGGTCATCTGATTGTCTCAGTATTATTGAACATATTTTACATTATTGCTATCTTTATTCTGCTTGATATTAATATTTTAGAGTAAGGAAATTATTAACTGTAAATCAGTTGATATGTGTTTCTCATAATCACAGTAGTACAGTATGTAATCTGTTGGTAGCATGCTGAACTGATGTGCTTAAGATAGCGGGTTCAAAACCAGCTGAAGTCGTTGGATTTTTTAAGAGCGTTAAAAATCCTTCAGTATGCCTTCCTTCGGAGGGGAAGTAAAGCCGGCGGTCCCATGTCATAGATTTATGGCATGTAAAAGATCCTTCCACAGACTATACTTGTGCGAAGCTAAATTTCTAGGTTAAATTTCGTTGGAACGCTCTATCAAAAGTTCCAACGTTCAGCACTAGGTGTCAGTGACATCTGGTAGCGAAAGTTGGAACTACTTGAAATTGAACGGAGCCTGTAGCTCACCCTATGGGTGTCCGCTTGAAGCAGATACAGCCTCTGACGAGCCGAACATGTCCTCGGACACTCCCGGCACTAAAAGCCGTACGATAAATAAATAAATAAATAAATAAATAAATAATAACTGTTATAAAATAATGAATAAATAAATATATAAATACATAAACCAATTTATATAAATAAATGACCAATTAAAATTTGAAGTAGCGTTAGCGGTAGTAGAGGCCCCGTGGTGTTGAGGTAGCGCGCCTAACTCTCACCCGGAGGTCCCGGGTTCGATTCCCAGCTACGTCAGGGATTTTAGAAACTGACGTGAGGACTGGAACGGGGTGCATTCACCCTAATGAGGACAAGTAGAGTAGCTGTCAGACAGTGATGCAGCACCCCGATCACGAAAAACAAGATTAACGGCCGAGAGGACCCGATGTGCTGACCACGCGTCACCTCAATATCTGCAGGCCAATTGGTGAGCAGTGGTCCCTTGGTAGGCCTAGGCCAGGGGTTATTATTATTAGTATTGTTGTAGCGTTAGTAAAGAAGGTGGATGCTTGTTTTTAGAGCCGATTTTATCAGTTCACGCTGACCGCAGACTGAATTGTCCACAGGCACTGCACTGGAGCCAATGATACTGTACTACCCAAACATTTGTGGTCACAAAATAAATGTTTGGCTTTTAAAATGGGCATGGAATTTTTCATTTTCTATATGTACGATCCTGATGGCTGTAAATACTCAAGTAGTTCCCACAAAATTCCTCAACGACAAGATATCTGACAGTTTAATCAAACTACAGCTGCCAGATGAGCCATACACCTTGGAATTCACGTACTTGGGAAGAATTGTAGAGTAGATAATACACTAAATGGTGCGAACTTCTCCAGAAACGTATATTTTTACGCTGCACGAGTATAGTAGATTTGGGGGCGTGGTGGCTCAGCGGTCTAGCTGTATGCCTCTCACCAAGGCGGTCCGGGTTCGATTCCCGGTCAATGCATGTGAGATTTTCGAAGTGAAATGCCATGTCCTGTGGTTCGGATTCCACGTAAAAAGGAGGTCCCGTGGCTCATGATCTCAAGATTAACGGTCACGTTAAACTACAAGCTTCCTTTTTTTATAGTAGATTTGAAACCCTGCGCTGACACGGCTATCATGAATGTGATTTATCCCTGGGTATTTCCTCATTCCCTTCAGGAAAATGCCGGGTTAGTACGTTACATCAGTCCCGGGCCACCTACCGCATCTCTGTCCCTAATGCAGTTACACACACTAAACAGAAAAGACTGATGATTTGTGTAAATACTCCACTTTAATGTTATTGAGTTATAATCTATCTATCTATCTATCTATTTAAAACACTAAGGTGATTTTTGTTACTGCGAGAATAAGAAAACGTCTTAACCGATTGACTTAGTAATGCATTCTAACGAGAGCTCTTGGCAAGTAGATTAGCAGAGTGTCTGTAAAAGGAAAATATATGTTAGGGTAAGTTATATTTTTAAATTATTAAAGAAAAAATGTAATATTTGTTGCTCCCGCGATTGCGCACAATGGCTCTATTCCACCAGAGAAATGGCGGATTCCGCCGCGTCCTACGGAGATCTTTGTTTATGAGAATTAAAAAGGAGGGAAATATTGTTGTGGCTCTATGGCTCAAACTTTTAGAGTAAGTATAAGGCAAATCACTTAGTGGGGAGAGAGCTATAATCCTTCGAATTGACTTGACTTAAAATCTTCCGATAAAACACTTCAATTTTTCAATTTCCAATTCGCTTGGTGTACCTTATCACGAGCTCAAGAGGAAACTATGGAACGTGTAGGTCTCTATTTGCCTCATCAAGGTTTCAGTTATGGCCAGTTATATAATGCGAAGTCGATCCTTCGACGCCCTTCAAGTTGCAACAGTGTCAAAAAGTGATCGTACAAAAATGCCTATCGTATAAGAGAATCCTTCAGTAAATATTTTCCCAATGACCGTCATGTTTTGACGGGTATCAACGAGTCTGTTATAAAGTCTGGTGTCTCAGAAGGCTCCATTCACTTTATTTGTTGTGAGGTTTAATTAATTTAAACAATTACATTTAAATATTTTCTTTGTTGAGTGATTTGAAGATTTTCATCATTAAACAGAAGTATAATAAAAAGCAAAGTCCCGGATTCTTGGTTGTAACGGGTAATCTCGATAACCACTGGATGGCATTTGATGCGGTTCACCATTCCGTAAAGGATTTCTCGAGGAAGGTCTCTGTAGAAGAGACGTGAATTTTTGACCAAAGGAAGCCGAGAAGTAACGATTTCAGTGAATCGAGTAGTAGAAAAACCTGCCGTCCGTGCGCCTTTTAAGGTTACGCTGGTAAACCGTTAAACATATCTACATACTTTGAGTGTAAGAATTGTGAAAAGAAAGATACATTGCCTCAAATCCACCCTGAAGAATTGTAACATCAATGATGGTAACTGGGAAATGCACGCGCTGGATCGTCCAACATGGAGAAGCACCATTCATGAAGGGATCGCTGTTTTGGAAGAGCAGAGGCGTAGCACTGCAGCAGAACTGCGCACGAGGGGAAAACAGCGGGAGATCTTGAGGCGGAATGGTCATTTGCCAGCTGGTTGCTCAATGTATGTGTGTCATCACTGCAGTAGAGCGGATTGGACTGATCAGTCATCTGAGGAAACTTCAGTAGGTAGACTAATTCATACTCGCCCGCGAGTGAATGCCAATATATATAAGAATTGTCCAGTTGTACAAAAATGTCCGCGACAGAATATCTCTATCTTTAATACAACGCCCACTGTAAGTCCTTTTACGTTTTTATTTCTTCCAACAATCTCCATTCAGTGGAAATTGAAATTACTAGCTTCGGAGCGAGGCTAGTGAGCGAGCCCATCACCCCATCTTCGGCCACCATTAAACTGTCGAGTCGTGTCGAGTTAAGACTTCGGAGAAGATGATGATAATAATAATTGTTGTTTTAAGGGGCGTTACATCTAGGTTATCGGCCCCTAATGGTCTGGGTGATAGCGAAAATGATAATGAAGTGGAAACCAGAACGAAAATGAAGTGAGAAGGAAAATACTTACAAAAAGGAACTCGGATTGAAACTACTCACAAAATGGAAAGCGGTAATACTTACAAAAAGGAATTTAGAACGAAAATACTCACAAAAGGAATAGATTGAAAAATACGCACAAAATGTAGGTTAAGTTCAAAATACGTACAAAATTCAGTCTGCAGTCTAAATACTTACAAAATGCAAGTGAAATTCAATATACTTGCAAAATGCATATGAGTTTGAAAATACGTACAAAATGAAATTGAGGTTCAAAATACTTGCAAAATGCGCACTTTACAAAATGCAATTTAGATTGAAAATACTTGCAAAAAGCAGCTTAGGTTGAAAATACAAAATGCAATAGAAATTCAAAATACTCACAAAAGTTCCTCCCCCTATATTGAAAAACTTACTAAAAAGCAATTTAGATTGTCAATCCTTACAAAATGCAATTGAGGTTGAAAACACTCGCAAAATGCAATTTGGATCGAAAAAAACTACAAAATGCAACGTAGATTGAAAATATCTACAAAATGGAGCGTAGACGGAAAAAAAATCGCTAAAGGGAATTTAGATACACGGGGAGCCAATTAACAAAAACAGTGCGGTAAACTTAAAGAGAAAAGGATATATAATGAAAAGAAAACAAGATATCTGACCCTACGAAGAAGGAGGGATCAGGAAAGATAAGACAAGGGCCAATTAAGGTGGGAAAGTGAAAGACTCCCTAGTATATAGTTAAAACAGTAAGCTGATTTTTGTTACCGAGAGATTGACTGAACGGCTGAACCGATTGACTACGTAATACATTCTGACGAAAGCCCTTGGCCGGTATTTTTGCAGAGTGTCTTTAAAATAAACAAATATGTTACCATATATTTTTAAATTTTTAAACAAAATTGCAAAATTATCGGCCCTAGCGCATGCGCACAATAAGTTTGGTTAAAGACAGACATGGCGGATGTCCACCGCGTATTAATGTAATAGTTATTTATAAGAATTTTAAAGGAGGGGAAGATTCATTTGTTGAGAGTACTCCTCCCTTTTCATAACTTTCACCAGGCAGATTATTAAAAATATATTATTTTTGATTCACATACCTTTCAGGGAGTCATTAGAAGTTGATTTTAATTTGAATTGTCACTTCTGCACCGGAAATATTTCTTTTGTTACGACAATATATCATTTTCATACCTTATTTTATCTCTTGGGGAAGCCTCCGAGGCCCAGGCGGCAGCATGGCGCTCTCTCACCGCTGGGTCCGTGGTTGAAATCCCGGTCACTCGATGCGAGATTTCTGCCAGCAGTATATTGCAATGTCGCGAGTGCAATCTTTTGACGCCCTTAAAGTTGCAATAGTGCCAAAAATAATCATACAAAGAATGTAACTTATATAGGAAACTTCTTCTGTAAATATGTTGTTCATTGTCCGTCATGTTTTGACGGGTTTCAACTAGTAAACTTTTTATTACCTTAAGTCAATATATTGTACATTAAAACAGTACCGGTTTCAGCCTCATTGCGACCTTCCTCAGCGTGGTAGAGGATAAGTAAATGTACAATAACATACTCTAAATATTGCCATAACAGAGGGTACTAAAAATATTTTTGTTCCAAAAGCTCACAAAGTAAAATTTCAAAAACCAGATCTGTTACAAAATGTGTTCAGAAAAACCTCAATAAGTCTTGATAAAATAGCGTTGAATTGATGACATGAAAAAGGAGACATTGAACTGAAAAACAAATCCACGAAAACTGAACGGATAAATATATAAAAACTATATCACTTACGTGGATGTGAAAATAGATATACTGAATAAGTTAGGTTATAAATGATGGTTGATAAGTATTTGCCAGGTAGAGAAATATTGTAGAGAGATAAAACAAACTATATAAATAGTCAAGTATATTGAAATTAATGTGTTAGAATATTGAATTGTTATGTAATTGTATTTTGTTATGTATACCCAATTTGCCACCGGGGGACACAACCCTAATTGAAAGTGAATGAATGAATGAATGAATGAATGAACATAGTTGTATGCAGAACTTTTTGGCAACAGGTACAGCAATAGGGGCAGATGATCTCGTAGTTCCGCCCCTTAAAACAATAACTAACTATGTACATCAATGTATCAGCTATTTTTCGACATAGGCACCAAACGAATTGAGACACTTTTGATATATAACAACTACAGTCACCACATAAAAACAGGGCATAAAAGAGGTTCAATTCACACCGAACTACACAGCACTGATGACCAAGATGTCCCAAGTCCCTAAATGAATTAACAACATAACCTCTAATCAGAGGAAGTTGATTTAAGAATCCGTCCTCCCTGATATTGTATTATGTTGAATGGTTGATATAAGATATTGTTCTCAACCGACCGCGGTAACTACGGATGTTACTGTGTAAGGACTTGCGGCCAGGCTAACTCCAGACTCGCTAAGCGAGTGGGTTTGAATCCTACCATTTGCATTGGCAACCCTTTAAATGGTTTCTCATGACTTCCCGTTTTCAAATCTCGGCAATGGCCATGACAATACCTTCCAACAGATGACGCCACCATCTTCCAACTCTTCAATTAATCAATCATTCATTGACTCTCCTGAGGAGATTGACGTCAGGAAGGACATAGTCTACCGCCGTAACAACTATCTGCGATATTGCGTCTCATCTCCGATGCTGTATGAACGGGAAGCAGCTGCGATTCTATGCCCAAGATCGCAGGTTCAAACCCGGCTGAAGTCGTCCGACTTTTTAAGAGTGTTAAGAATCCCTCAATATGCCTTCCTTCGGAGGAGAAGTAAAGCCGGCGCCCATGTCACTAAGTAAACTTGTGTGAAGCAAAATTTGTAGGGTAGGTTTGACTAACGCTCTGCAGTTCCATTGTTTGTCCCCAGACGCTGGTTGCGATGACATCTAGTAGTAGTAGCCAAGTTCACAGCTAGGTGTCGTGGACGGTAGCATTTCGTAGCAAAAGTAGGAACTACTTGAAATTATCGTCGGCAGTCCTTACTTGAATTAAAAACAGATAACACATACAAATACTGTCATCACAATTAACACCGGTTATCAGACAGATTCTACACACACATAAAGTACACGGGGCTACATGACCACGTTGGTTGGTTGGATGGTTGGTTGGATCTTAAGTTTAGGGGCTGCGACAACGCGGTCATGTAGCCCCGTGTACTTTGGGTGTGTGTAGAATCTATCAGATTACCGGTGTTATTGTGATGACTGTATTAGTGTGTGGTATCTGTTTTTAGCCTACTTTCGATTTTTGCAAAAAATGAAAGTAGACTTATGAGATCACCACAGGGCGAAAAAAAGTGTGTCTGTCTGTGTGTGTGTATGTGTGTGTGTGAGTCTCTGTGTGTGTATGTGTGTGTGTGTGTGTGTGTGTGTGTGTGAGTGTGTGTACTCTGAATGTCTGTCTCCCCCTATCAATTCGAACACGGTGAGCGCAAATTGAACGAAATTTGGTACAAAGGTAGCACTAGCAAAGGACACCTCAGTGTCATGTTTTATATCGCCGCCATCTTGACGGAAACGTAATGGCGGCCACACAAATGTTCAAAGCTTAAATCAAATTACGACTAACCTAATCATCCGATCTCTACCAAAATTTGCAACAACATACCATTATGGGGGCAGCATCCTTTGACCAAACTAATAGGTCATCAGCCTAATAGTTTACGGATGGCGGCCATCTTTGTGTGAAAATCGATTGCCCCTATTAATTCGAACACGGTGAAACCGAATGGAACGAAATTTGGTACAGAGGTAGTACTAGCAAAAGGCACCCCAGTGTCATGTTTTATATCGCCGCCATCTTGACGGAAACGTAATGGCGGCCACACAAATGTTCAAAGCTTAAATCAAATTACGACTAACCTAATCATCCGATCTCTACCAAATTTTGCAACAACATACCTTTATGAAGGGAGCATCCTTTGACCAAACTAATAGGTCATCAGCCTAATAGTTTGCGGATGGCGGCCATCCTTGTGTGAAAATGGATTGCCCTTATTAATTCGAACACGGTGAAACCGAATGGAATGAAATTTGGTACAGAGGTAGTACTAGCAAAGGGCACCCCAGTGTCATGTTTTATATCGCCGCCATCTTGACGGAAACGTAATGGCGGCCACACAAATGTTCAAAGCTTAAATCAAATTACGACTAACCTAATCATCCGATCTCTACCAAATTTTGCAACAACATACCTTTTTGGAGGGAGCATCCTTTGACAAATCTAATAGGTCATTATCCTAATAGTTTGCGGATGGCGGCCATCTTTGTGTCAAAATCGATTACCCTTATTAATTCGAACACGGTGAAACCGAATGGAATGAAATTTAGTACAGAGGTAGCACTAGCAAAGGGCACCCCAGTGTCATGTTTTATATCGCCGCCATCTTGACGGAATTGTAATGGCGGCCACCCAAATGTTCAAAGCGTAAATCAAATTACGACTAACCTAATCATCCGATCTCTACCAAATTTTGCATCAACATACCATTAGGGAGGGAGCATCCTTTGACCATACTAATAGGTCATTAGCCTAATATTTTGCGGATGGCGGCCATCTTTGTGTGAAAATCGATTCCCCCTATTAATTCGAACACGGTGAAACCGAATGGAAGGAAATTTGGTACAGAGGTAGCAATAGAAAAGGCCACCTCAGTGTCATGTTTTATATCACCGCCATCTTGACGGAAACGTAATCGCGGCCACACAAATGTTAAAGGCTAAAATGTAATTACGACCAACCTAATAATCTAGTCTCTACCAAATTTTGCAACAACAAATCTTTATGTGGGAAGCATATTCTGACCAAACTGCTAGATCATCAGCCCAACAGTTTGCAGATGGTGGTCAAGTATGTGTGCAAATCGATTCCCCCTATCAATTCAAACACGGTGAAACCGAATTGAACGAAATTTGGTACAGAGGTAGCACTAGCAAGAGTCACCTCAGTGTCATGTTTTATATCGCCGCCATCTTGACGGAAACGGAATGACGGCCACCCAAATGTTAAAAGCTTAAATCAAATTTCGACCATCCTAATAATTTGATCTCAACCGTATTTTGCAACAACATGCCTTTTTGTGGAAAGCATCTTATGACTGACTACAAGGTCATCAGCGCAATAGTTTGCAAATAGCGGCCATGTATGTGTGCAAATCCATTCCCCAGATCAATTCAAACACGGTTAAACCGAATTGAATGAATTTTTTTTACAGAGGTGGCACTAGCAAAGGGCACCTCATATTCATGTTTAATATCCCTATAGCACGTTGTATTTCAACAAGCTACTACAACCAACATTCAATTATACTCCTTGAAAAGGACAAAGAGTTATAACAATACCCATGCATTTAGGAGAAAATAGGCTATATGTTCTTTACTGAACATCTTGTTTAATTTAAGTACTGCAACTTAGAATTTTTCAAATAGTTCCTACTTTTGCCGCCAAGCGCCACCGTCAACGATACTAGGCCAAGTTCATAACTTAGCTACTAGACGCCACCGCAGTCGGCTCTTGGCAACGAACGTAGAGATCTAAGAGCGTTGTTTACATTCTTAACCTATACAATTTAGCTTCACACAGGTGCAATTAGTGGAAGGTTCTTTAACATGCCATAAATCTTTGACATGGGACCGCCGGCCTTACTTCCCCTCCGAAGGAAGGCATACTGAGGGATTTTAACGCTCTTAAAAAATCCGACGGCTTCGACCGGGTTTGAACCCGCTATCTTCGGCATAAAATGACCACGTAGTCGCAGGCTTTAAACTAAGGAACCAACCAACCAACGGGAAGCAGGTCTCTAACGAGTGTCTATTCAATATAATTAAAATGTCCAGCGATCCCACTCTGCTGGTAACCAAGGTGAGCATTGTGCTTCACCGTTCTTGTTTACATAGCGGGATTATTCGGGCCACGCTGACCGCAGACTGGATTGTCCACTTCACAGGCATTGCACTGCAGCAAATGAAGCTATTGGTTGCTAAATAAAAGTTTGCCTTTCAAAATAGAAATGGAATGGTTTTATATTTTTCAATATGGTAAAATATTGATTGTCATTTCCATGAAATACGCTGATAATGCATCATGAACAAGAGCACAATAAACTGTAGTCCTATAGCTATAGAGAGTTGGGCAAAATATTTAAAAAATGTATTGTGGACACGCAATACAATAAACACTAACAATCTCCCTGAAAATACAAAATATTTCCAGTAACATATGCTTCTATTTTATAATAATAATAATGATAACTAGCATTACCCGTCGCGGCTTCGCCCGCGAATATTCTAGTTGTAAAGAGTACACTTAGCAAAATCTCAATCATGAATGCTATGACAGACTTATCCTTGGTATGAATAATCAGACTTTATCAATTCAGCTACTGGTGCAGTGCTTAGGGGTTTGTCATTCCTTCATAGGTATATCAGAGCGAAGTTAGTTTTCTGGGAATATCATAGACACTGTTAATTTAAGGGCCTTTAAATGTGGTTTTCGGAAACCCTTTATAGTCGGGTAAAAAATACCTTTCGTACCACACTCACACGTGAAAATTGTGTGAAAAAATTCTCGAGTGCCCCTTGACCCCCTTACGCGAATTATACTGTATGTATTGATGAATTTTACTGCTTAATTTGGTTCAGTAATAATCTTATAACCGTCTGGAAACTTTCACAGTAATGTAATAATTGGAATTGCATTGCGTCTTACAGAAATAGATGGACCTGTGAGATTCTATTACCATGGTTACCGTGTTGCATTCTTTCATTATTTCATCGTAAATATACATGTTTTAAGGTATTTATTTAATTGTGAGGCATTTAACGATTAAGTGAGTGCGTTTCGCTTATGCATTGGGTTATGCTGAACCTGTGGGTACCCCATATGTGTAGGTTGGTGTTAATGGGACCTTATTTTCGGTTCAAAACTGGAATGGGATCTTAGCAGAATTATATAGGGAGGGGTGATAATAATTTTATTGGTTTTAAATCCCATTTAAATACTGCAGCTTTTAGAGACGCTGGGGTGCCGGAGTGTTTTCCTGATGGGGAACTTAATCGTGCCAATAAATCCACTGACAAGGCACCCTCGCATTTACGCACCCTTAAATGCCGGCTGATTGCACCAGGATTCGATCCTGTAACCTTGGGAACACCAAGCGAAAACTTTACCGCTAAACCACGCAGCCAGCCCGATGTATTACAACAGTTAATCTACCGGTACCTTTGCTAATTTCAATGTCTTAAAACAGAGGTCTCAAAACTCTGTGGATCTGATTTATTTAATCAGATATAATTTGGAAGGCGGCTTCGGTGACGTACTTGGTAGCATGCTGAGCTTCTATATCCAAGATTGCAGGATCAAACCCAGCCGAAGTCGTTGGACTTTTTAAGACCTTTAAAAATCCCTCAATATGCCTTCCTTCGGAGGGGAAGTAAAACCGGTAGCCCCATGTCATAGATTTATGGCATGTAAAAGAAGCCATCCACTAACTACAATTGTGTGAAGCCAATTTGTAGGTTTAATTTGATTAACGCTCTGTAGTTCCAACGTTCATCACCAAGCGCCGGTTGCGGTGGCATCTAGTAGCCAAGTTCACAGCTAGGTGTCGTTTACGGTAGCATTTGTCAACAAAAGTAGGAACTACTTCAAATTGATCGTTTGCAGTCCTTACCTCAATTACAGATAACGCGCACTAATACAGTCATCACAATTAACATCGGTTATCAGACAGATTCTACACACACCCAAAATACACGTGGCTACATGACCGCGTGTCGCAGCCCCTAAACTGAGAAACTAACCAACCATAACTTGGAAGCAGCACACTTTAAGTTCACTTTATTTCATTACTACAGTGAAAGTACAGGGCTCCCGAGAATGTTCTCCGCAGTGGGTACGTGCAGCTGCGAGTGGTTGAGTCATAAGTTTAGTTGGCTGCACTGTGTCCTTGAAAGGGGGACTCCCGCGTGTGGGCTGTCAGTGTGTATTGCAGTAAGCGAGCGTTCAGATAGATTATTGGAAGAGTGCAACAGTATACAGGCGGTAATGTTTACTACTGAAGAGAGAGTTCTTCAGGTGGAATACGTTTTTCGTGAAGGCGATTGGTTTACAGAAAATGTAATATTAAGATTTCAGGCGTGGTTTCCTAATTCAAAGTGTCCAAACCATGATACCGTTCGGGATTTGGTAAGTAAATTTCGTGCGACTGGCTCAGTTCACGATGTACCGGGAAAGGCAGGCCTACGCTTTTAACAGACGAAAAACTTGATGAAATCTCCGATATAATGCTGCGCAGTCCAAGTAAATCAACACGAAAATTAGCTCAACAAACAGGAATGTCTAAGTCGACAGCACATAAAGCTGTAAGAGACAAGCTTCAGGTGTTCCCTTACAAAGTTGCCGTGGTTCATGAATTAAAACAAACTGTTTACGGAAAAAGAGTGATGTACTGTGAATGGTTCCAGCATCTGTTATGAATGGTTGTGGTGAGTACCAAGTTTACTGTTTATTTGTTATGATGTAAGCGGCAGCCGTGCTACCAACGTAACTGCTGTAGCAAGCTCTCACAGACGCATGTAGGCGCTGCGGAGAACATTCCCGGACTCACTGTAGTATTAACGGCTTCAGGATAATTGGCTTTAATTTTTAACTGGTCTCATTTCAATTTATTGAGCTCAGTGTAGGTGAACATATGATATTTGGTTTCCACATTTGTAGGTTTCACTGCTTATTTGTGTTCACATTTGAGCATTGTTTTGGGCCTTGTTCTAAGTGTTTCATAGTAATATCTTTTGACTCAAATTTCAATAGTCTACGCATTCAGATAAAATTAACATATATCAACTTAAATCAGCACCAAAACTCAGCAATCTTTCTAGGTTTATGTCGTGTCTTGTGTGGGGTTTCGCCTAGGACACCAAGCTTGCTCATTAGCGGGCTCTAGGTGTCCCTGCCCGGTCCCCACAGGAGTAGCTAACTGCGCGCTACCTCCCTAGCGCACCTGCACCTCTTATCTGCGAGAACTGAAAGCTAAAGCAGCCATAACCTCCCTATGAAGACTTCCGAAAAGTTGGTACATTGGCTTTCACGCCCGGTGAATTAAGACTCAGCAATCTTTCTAGGTTGCTGAGTTTTAATTCATTGGCCGTGAAAGCCAATATGCCAACTTAAATGAATACCAATTGCTATTTAATAAATTTGTACACCTTAGGCAATAATAATTAAATTAATATTAATTAATTAATTGTACAAGTTCCGGCCATATTATGACCATCTTCAGCGAAGTTGTTATAAACAAGAAGTTCCGTGAAGAACTATACAGCCTACTTTTCATGCCAATGATTATTCTACAGTATATGAACCTATCTAGAATAATGACGAAATTAAGTTGGTAATATCGAAATATCTAATTACTTCAAAATATACCTGGTAAAATGTAGCCTAATAGAGCACTACAGTTGGCAGCCCTGGTGACTGAATATATTCTTAGTTCCATCTCTTAAGGTACAGAATACAAAATTTGGTTGAAGTCCAATGGACGTTACATGCAGTTAGACACTGGATCTATCAGCACGCGTAAAAGCATGTTGCCAACAATACCATGCGTGTGCTGGTCAGAAATAATCTGAAATATTATGTTATCTGTTGTGCCAATTTTGGATGAAATCCGTTTGTTAGTATAGAAGTTACATGTATTTTAAAATTGGACATATCAGCAGGCATAGAATCATGTTGGCAGCACTGCCTTGTATTAAATACTCCAAATCAATCTAGAATGTCAGGTGCTATACGTGTGCAATGTATAGAGCTGTTGGCTTGCATACTTTCTGATATATTGATATTAGGGTAAAACAAATATAGACAGCATTTATTAAGAGTTGGCAGCCCTGATTGCTCTTAACAATACTTACAGTCATATCTGTTATGGTACACATAGCACATACGAAATTTGGTTGAACTCCAACTGATAGTATAGAAGTTACATGTATTTAAATATTGGTACTATCAGCAGGCTTATAATCATGTTGGTAGAACTGACGTATATAAGTTACTCCAAATTAATCTAAAATGTCAGAATATACGTGTGCATAGTTTAAAGCTGTTGGCTTGCATACTTTCTGATATATAGGTATTTGGATTAAAAAAGAGAGAGAAATTATTAACAGTTGGCAGCCCTGGTGGCTCTTAAGAATACGTTCAGTCATATCTGTTTATGTACAGATATTACATACAAAATTTGGTTGAAATCCAATTGATAGTGTAGAAGTTATATGCTTTTAAACATTGGACCTATCAGAAGGCTTAAAATTATTTTGGCAACACTGTCATAGTTGGCCTCCTGGAAATTAAACTGAAATAGTATTATCTATATGTGTGCCAATTTTGGAATAGCTCCCATGCATACCTTGCAAGATATACAACATGGAGCTCAAATTTCTAGTGCTTTTTTTCAGCAGTTGGTAGCACTGACATCATTTTCAAATATGGACGTGAGATATTCCGGTGCACATCTTTACTCATACTAAATTTGGTTTTGATTGCTGCAGCCGTTTAGGAGTTGATAGGGGGGGGGGACACACACACACACACACACACAGACAGACAGACAGACAGACACACATTTTCCTGGATCGATCTCATAAGTCTACTTTTTCCTTATTTTTGCAAAATGTGAAAAGTAGGCTAAAAATCTTAAGGAATCGCAAGCAAAGCTTTGCTGTAAATAATTCACAGATCATATGGGCAGATTGAGCAACAAATGAAGACGAGTGGGAGAGAAGAGGTGTTTCTGGCGACTGCTAATGAAGAGAAGAGACAGGTTGTTAGAACACATATTATGACACCGAAGAATAGCAACTTAGTTATGGAAGGAAGGGATGAGGACAAGAATTGTAAGGGTAGACCAAGGTTACAATACATTAAACAGATTGCCTTGGATGTAGGATGTTTTTTTTTTTTCTCGTATAGCCTCCTGAGAGGCCGAGTGCAGGTCATTCTAGTCGACGCCCGTGGGCGACCTGCGCATCGGGATGAGAGATGGAATGGATGAAGATGAATTAAACTGGGCAAGGATGTGGAAGGAAGCGGCCGTGGCCTGTCAGAAGGTACTGTCCCAGCATTTGCCTGGCGTTGAAAATGGGAAACCACGGAAAACCATTTCAAGGACAGCCGACGGTGGGGCTGGAACCCACGCGTCTACCGAGTCAGCAGAGAGCTTGGCCCCTTGACCTAACGCTGCGCTTTAGCGAGCGTAGCCACTACTGTCGGTATGTAGGATGTAGGATGCGGCATATATGTAGAGATGGAACGATTAGCTCAGGACAGAGAGGCATAGAGAGCTGCATCAAACCAGTCAAAAGACTGATGACTCACACAACAACGCTGTCCCAGTACTCAGACTAATAATTATGTTCTTGGCAAAGTCTGGATTCGAGGCCTGCTCCTCTAGGATGGTAGCCAATACCGCTAGCCACTACAGCACGTGGCGTGGTGGGGATCTTCACGTAGAATGAACCTGGTCCTTGAAAGCATGTTGTTCAATCTGTCATGTTTATTTTAGGGCCAAACCTTTTCAAAAACAACCTGTATATTATGAATATATGACATGATTTCATTACGACCATTTAGATCAAAGCTGAGTTGAGTTAAAAGTGGATAAGTCCACATTTATAACCAAGAGTGCACAGGGAAGAGAGGAAAAAGGCAGGATATTCTGAAGCTAAAAGTGATGCAGAGGTAGCAGGGGAGTTTCTAAAACCATTCCAACTGGGAGAGTCACATGAAGTACGGGCATGTTCATGTGTCAAGGCCTAGCTTTGTGGCAAGCGACACTCGTCCACCATGCGCGTTCTACAAACACTGACGTGAAGCTCGGCCACCACAGTGAGACCGCGTTCAGTTTGGGAACATGTTTAGCGCTAGTTTACTTGCCAAATTACTCGGTATATTCTTCTTTTCTAACTGTGCTTTAGTCCATATCAAGAGATTTTGAAGGAAGGATTCTGAAAAATGGAACTAGAGCTAACAGCTGTGATTAGTTTGAGCTGCTTGATTTCCTTGTTGTGGACTACGGGTACATGTGTAGACTGATTTACCAAAGCTTTTGGGTTCAATTTATAGCTCTATCAACAAATGCTATTTTGGTCAGAGGTTTGGAGCTGGTACCGGCATTTGCCTGGAGTAGAAGAGGGAAACCACGGAAAACCACTTCCAGGATGGCTGAGGTAGGTTTTGTCTAACGTGGCTAAGTATACTCCGTTCCAGCCCTCAGACTAGAATTAAATTTCTTCGAAAAATCGGTTATTGAACCCGGGCCTCTGTGGTGCCAGTCAAGAATGCTAGCCACTAGGTAACGAGGCTGACGTATAAAGAGAGATCATAATAATGATGTTATTGGTTTAACGTCCCCTTTAATCTCTTAGGCTTAAAGAGACGCCAGGGTGCCGGAATTTAGCCCTGGAGGAGGTCTTTAACGTGACAGTAAATCTATTGATACGGCTCCCTCAAATGCCAATTATTTTATTTTATTTAGCGTATGGCATTTAGTGCCGGGAGTGTCTGAGGACATGTTCGGCTCGCCAGAGGCTGTAGCTGCTTCATTGCGTATACCCACGGGGTGAGCTACAAGTTCCGTTCAATTTCAAGTAGTTCCAACTTTCGCTAACAGATGTCAATGACATCTAGTGGTGAACTTTGGAAAGTTGATAGAGCGTTTCAACGAAATCTAACCTACAATTTAGCTCCACACAAGTTTAATTTGTGGCAGGTTCTTTTACATGCCATAAATCTATGACATGGGACCGTGGGCTTTAATTCCCTGAATGATTTTAACGCTCTTAAAAATCCAACGACTTCGGCCGGGTTTGAACCCGCAATCTTCGGCATAGAAGCTTAGGATTGACTGCGCCAGGATTCGAACCTGCAACCTGGAAAACAGCAGGCGAAAACGTTACTGCTGAGCCACGCAGCCAGCCACTATAAAGAAAGAGGAGAGATCATTAGCAGCCGGAGAATCACTAATGGTGGTCACAGAACTTCAATCGTCGCCAGAAGAGTAGTCTACTTCATACCTTTCAACATCGCATCTACAATTTACAGAGAGCATTGTTTGGTCGTAGACCGTTGTGGAGCTATTGGTAACTGGGCTTAACTACCAATATTTGAGGAGTTTTGGTTTCGACTCCCGAGAGGGGTAACGTTTCCAAACCTTGCACTTCTAATATGTCCGCTTTAAGAGAAGCTATTCTGCTTTAAGTCGGTTCAATGATGTTGTTGATTAATTCAGGGGCTTGGTATATCTTGTTCTCCTGCCCCGTGTACGTGGGTGTGTGTAACATTAGTCCCGTAACCTGTGTTCCTGGTGTGACTCTAGTATAATCGTTGTTCACCCCCAACTTTACTATGGAATGTGAATGGGAGAATATTATACTCGTACTTAAGCGCTGCATATTGTGTGATACATCCCATGTTAACTTACTCCTGCAGGCCTATAGGCCTTTAGTACCCTGTATCCAGGTTATTATTATTATTATTATTATTATTATTATTATTATTATTATTATTATTCATTCATTCAATTTCGCTAATCGGCCAACTAGAGACCACAATAAGCCTCATTTTACATTCTGGCATTTGTTCATTTTTCGCTTGATCCACATTGTCTTCATGAGCTCACTGTGTTTATCACGACGTTCTTCTGTCCATTTTGCACCAATTGTCCGTTTTTCGTCCCGGAAAGTCCCAAACGTCTTGATGGCTGCTCTATAAAGATTTCGGTCTTGTGCATCTTCTGCTCGTATCCCCATTTCTTTCAGATCTTTCTGGACGTTAACATACCACGGCATTGTAGTTTTTGGTTTTGAGTCGAATATACTGAAGATACGTTTCGTCCATCGGGAGTCGATCATCCGTCGTATATGACCGTAGAAACAAACTCTGCGTATTCGCATTGTGTCTGTGATCTTCTCTATCCTCGAGTATATTTCTTGCCTGGATTTTCTGATGCAGATGCCATTTTTGTAGTCTGGACCAAGTATGATGTGTAGGATCTTTGGTTCTTTTCTCTCTAACTTCGCGAGCAAACATTTCTCGGATAGGATAAGGCATTCAGATGCATATAGCTGTACTGGTTTGATGACAGTGTTGTAGTGATGAATTTTTGTGTTCATAGAAAAGCACTTTTTGTTATATATGTTGCGGGTGGTTTGGAATTTGGAAAACGACTTCCATTTTCTTGATTCTTGCTTCTATGGCTTCCTTGTCGAGGCCATTTTGCTGGATCCATTCCCCAAGATATTTAAATTTATTAACACGGGTTATTGTCCCATATTTGGTGTTTAGTTGTGCTGTATCATCCTTGATGTTCGACATTACTTCTGTCTTTCGAAAGGAAATTTGTAATCCTGTTTGTTCTGCTATTTCCTTCAATATATTGACCTGTTCTGTTGCACTTTCGAAATCTTCTGTCATCAGGGCTATATCAACAGCAAATGCTAAGCAATCTATTTCCACTCCTTTTTTCTTTGTCCCGATTCTTAAAGGTTTGTAAAGGCCTCCTTCTTTTAACTTCTGTCGCCAATTCTGTATTACCTTTTCAAGCACGCAGTTGAACAACAGAGGTGACAGGCTATCTCCCTGTCGAACGCCTGTCTTGATTTCAAAGGGTTGAGAGAAACTCCTTGGAATATGACTTTGGATGTGGTATTAATTAGGGTTGCTCTTATTATCACCAGCAGTTTCACATCGACTCCCATTTCTGTAAGTATGTTAATAAACGCATCACGGTCGATGCAGTCGTACGCTTTCCTGAAGTCAACAAATGTCGATACATACGTTCGACCTCTCAACACATAGTACCTAATTATGGTTTTTAGGTTAATGATTTGTTCTGTAGTCGATCGGCCTTTCCTAAAAAAAAACCTTGGTATTCCCCGAGTTTTTGTTCAACTTGCTGTTCCAGTCTTTCAAGGATGGAAAGTGACAGGATCGTGTAAGCTACTGACAGAAGAGAATATTACGGTAGTTGTTCACATCTCTTATATTTCCTTTCTTGTGTAAAGGATGGATCAAAGCTAACTTCCAGTCCTCTGGGAGTTGTATTATTATTATTATTATTATTATCGCTTCGTTACGGCCAACTAAGAACCACGTCATGTCAACTGTTTCTTCTGCATTTTAATGTTGGCCCAGTACTCCTTCATTCGCAATCGATGTTGCACCTTTAACTCCGTCGTCCACGCCTTTCCGGTTTTTAGTTTCGGCTTAAGTTGAAAACTACGATATTCTTGAAGTTTTTACCTAAGTGGGCCACGCTCCTGGATATCTTCACATATTTTCCCAATCTCCAACAGATCTTTCTCTTTGTCTTTGTATCATGGAGTTAAGCAAAAATTCTGTTGGATAGCCGTGTTGACATCATTCGGGTTACATATCCATAGAAAGAAATCCTCCTTTTCCTCATCACATCAGTTAATTTCTCTACGAGTGTGTACAACTCTTGGTTGTGGCGCCTTCGGAACTCGCCGTGTTCTTTGACTGGACCCAGAATTTTCCTCAAAATCTTCCTTTCCTTGGTCTCCAGTTTTTCTTTTTTTATTCATGGTGAGACATTCCGCTGCATACAAAGTTTCTGGCCGGATGACCGTGCAGTAGTACTTGAGTTTTGCATTTAGGGATATAGATCTTTTGTTGTACACATTCTTAGTTAGATGGTAAGCCATTTCAATTGTATTCAAGCGTGACGCAAAAGCCTCGTTTTCGGTAAGATACTTAAATTTCGCAACCTGTTTGATTTTCCCATGATTCACTTCTATATGTTTTGGAGCCGATTTGATGAATTATTATTATTATTATTAGACTATTATTATTATTATTAGTTATTATTTTAATCTTGGCCTTTTATGGATCACGCTTCACAGTCTTTACATTATGTTTCGCCTTCTCTGCCTTGACTCTCTGCCATTGTCTTCTCATCCTTTCTCCTACTTCTCTCCTCTGTTCCTCTGTGTAGGTTCTTTTCTTTGTCACTGGCTCGTCCCCCGTCTCCAGGAATCCTCTGTACTCCTTAATTACTCGTATGAATTTCTCCCCATCCGCTATGTCGTCTTCCAGTGCCCTTATTATTTCCGTCACCGTGGGACTGGGGATGAGTATTACGAGTATCTGTAGCAAATGGTTTTTACACTGGTTGCGCTCATGATGCATTATTCACGAGAGTAAATATAAATGAATGAAACCGAATGAAACTAGGCAAGTAGTTGTAAGGAAGAGACCGTGACCTTTTAAATGATACCTTTCCGGTATTTTCATGGAGTTGAAAATGTGATATTACAGAACCCAGTGTCATGGACGGCGGATTGTGACGCTTGAACCTGCTCACATTTCGATGCTCTGTCCAAAGTTGCAGGAACGAATCCTGGCGCAGCCAGTTGGCATTTGAGGGTGCGCAAATGCGAATGAGGCGTGTCAGTTGATTTACTGGCACTTTAAAGATCCCCTTCAGAGCAAAATTCGTGCACGCAGGTGTCTCTAAAATCCGTAGTTGTTAAAAGGGACGTAAAGCCAATAAGATTATAATTATTATTAATATTTATCCCTTGAGTCCAAAGTTAGCCTGGCCTCATGGTACTAACGTGCTGACTTATCTAATAATAATAATGATGATAACAATAATAATAGCTATGTGCAAAGGGTGTATTTTGCTCTTATATACCGTAAATGGCACATCTCTAAGAAACATTCTATCACGTCCAAATGAGCCTGAGTAGTATCGATTAACTTCCACATGCGTAATGGGAAACAACAGTTTGTGTATATGCATTGGACCAGATGAGAGAAGTGGAGCATGCGCAGTGAAATCCCTGGGTAATCTAGATGTGTGCTGTCGGAAGTTTCAGAGAGACGAGACGGTAGAATTAGCAAGACGCTGGAGAGTACCTAGAACGCTGTAGTTTGAAACTCACTTCCCAAACATTCCAGTTGTCGTTTGTTGGTATCTCCGAGCGCAACCGAGCAGAATTAACTTCATCAAATAACTTCGAGAATAACAAAAATTATTCTGCACAATATGCACATAGAGACAGAGAGTAAAGAGAAATGTCAATAAAGACTCCGTTAGTTCAAACTGTTACAACCATGGCAGTTTGGGGGAATAAAGTGTTACTTGTAACGTTATTAGTAACCGTTATTTTATGCTAACGAAGGGGTAATGGCGTTATAAGTAATAGTTACTTTTTAGAAACGAAGGAGTAACGTTGTTATCCATTACTTTATAGTAACGTCGTTATTTTCAACCGTTATTTTATTTTATGGTAACGTTGTTATTAGTAACCGATATTTTATAGTAACGACGTCATTAGTAAGCGTTACTTTTTTATTAGTAACAATTACTGTACTTTATACCGGGTGAGTTAGCCGTGGTCGTTACGGCATGACTGCTGGCAGTCGCTCACATCCGGGAGGCGAGGAGGTTCGAATCCCCCCGCCGGCAACCTTGAAGATGGTCTTCTGTGGTTTCCCATCTTCCTTCCAGGCAAATTCCGGGGTTGGTCCCTAACTCTAGGCCACAGCCGCTACCTTCCAACTCCTCGTCCTTCCATTCCAACTTCCCTCCCCAACGGTACTTGTAGCTCACCCATCAGGTGTCCGTCTCGAAGCAGCTACAAAACTGGCGAGCCGAACATGTCCTCGGACACTCCCGGCACTAAAAGCCATACGCTAAAGAAAGACTGTACTTTATGGAAACTTCGTTATTAGTAACCGTTGCTTTATGGTAACGAAGGGTAACATTGATATTTAGTTAGTTAGTTAGTTATTGTTGTTTTAAGGGGCGGAACTACGAGGTCATCTGCCACTAACGTTGATATTAGTAACCGTTACTTTATAGAAACGAAGAAGTAATTTATTTATTTATTTATTTATTTATTTATTGCCACAACAGGGCAGTGCCCCAATTACAGTAGCAAGCAATTAAACAATTGTTTACACACAGATAATACTTAAATAGTACATTAGGCAACGAGCCTATAATGGCTATAATTAAGACACGAGTATTTTTATAAAACGAGCGTATGCGAGTTTTATAATTTCCATACGAGTGTCTTAATTACCATTATAGGCGAGTTGCAGACGACTGTTTATGTTCGACGATAATTATAACTTTATTATATGTTTTAACATAAATATTCATAAATATCTGTTGAGAGTCAGCTACTGGAATTTTGTGATCGCAGAGCGAGCGTTGGGTGTTATATCTCTGTCTTTCAAGATCTTTGAACGACCGACGCATGCGCTCTGTGTGCTTGCAATGCCATATGCAGGCCATGTGTTTACATCTGCCGTCCCTCAGTAATATTGTCACCGGTGTCATTTGAAGACAATGCGCTGTGTAGAAATTAGTGTTGTCGCCTCCGTAGCGTAGCGGGCAGCATAGTTAGCTGCCGCCTCGGAGGTCCTGGGTTAGATTCCTGGCTCTGCCACGAAATTTGAAAAGTGGTATGAGGACTGGAACGGGGTCTACTCAGCCTCAGGTGGCCCAAATGAGTAGAGGGGGTTCAATTCCCCCCTCAGCCATCCTCGAAGTGGTTTTCCGTGGCTTCCCACTTCGTCTTCGGGCAAATGCCGGGTGGGTACCTACTGTAAGGCCACGGCCGCCTCCTTCCCTCTTCCTAGCCTATCCATCCCAATATTCCATCCCTTCCCATCCCTCATAAGGCCCCTGTTCGCTTTGCAGGTGAGGCCGCCTGGGCGAAGTGCTGATCACACCTCCCCAGTTGTATCCCTCATGACCAGATGTTCCAAGCTCCAGGACACTGCCCATAGAGGCGGTAGTGGTGAGTTCCCTCGCTGAGTCCGTGGGAACCACCAACCTAGAGGGTAAATTGACTAAATAAAAAAAAATATAAAAAAATTAGTGTTGGTGATTTTAAGGTACAGTGCTAATTCTTGTCTCATATTCGCCAGTTTATTTACGCGAACATATGGACGGTGCGTATTCCATGTCGCTAATTTATTATAGTTCGATGTTGTGTTTATGTCCGATATGTTTGATTTTGAGCGCATGCGCGAAGTTATCGTTACCTAATTGGTCAATGAACGAGCTCTGATTGGCTGGAGAAACTGTATCATAATGGAAAACAGTGTTATAATGACCATCATTATGATACAGTTATCTGACACATAATAGTGAGGGTCGAACATAAAGTTAATTAAAATACAAGATAAAAATACATTAGAATACAAAATAACAATTGAAAATTTAAAATTGAAAATTAAAAATTAAAACCTGAAAATTGGAGATTAAAAATTAAAAATTTAAATTTAAATAAAAACAAGTAGTTCCGTGAAGAACTATACAGCCAATTTTCATATATCCTACTTATGTTAACTGCCACTGTCAACATACAAAATTTCAGTTTGATTGCTGTAACAGATTCGTAGATATTGAGAACCGACTAATATTTCGGATGGTCGCCATGTTGGAATTTATATATGTAGGTCGTAATGTTATGTACTGTTACATGAAGATTATTGTGTACGTGTAGCATTCAAACTTCAATCGCATGATTAGGACACAAGAAGTAAAAACGAGATTTTAAGATTTCGCACAGCTGCCATCTTGTGGTTATGGAAACAATTGAAATAAATTCCATGCCAGTGGATTAACATTCGTATAAGGATTTACTGTACCAAGTTTCACTGCACTCGGATGGTTAAATTGCGAGAAACGTTCATGTCAATATTTATACTTCGCGTCGCCGCCATGTTGGATTTGTGATCATCAGGTTATTTAAAGACCTATAGGCGAACTTAAGTTCATAGCCCCTATGCACATAAAAACATTCAGTTTGATTGCTATAATAGATTCGTAGATATTCAGAGCCGTCTAAATATTTCGGATGGTCGCCATGTTGGATTGTTAAATGTATAGGCCATAGATTCATGTACCATTAAAGGAAAATTATTACGTAGGTTTATTATTCAAACTTTCACTTCGATCGCAAGATTACGACACAAGAAATAAAACTTAATTTTCGAAATTCGCACAGCCGCCATCTTGAGGTTATGTAAGCAATTGAACTAAATTAGATACCAGGGCATTACAATGTGTATAGACATTTCCTCTACCAGATTTCATTGCGTTTGGAACATTAAATCGCCAGAAAGGTCTATTTAAAATTTTCAAATTCGCTTGGTCGCCATGTTCGTTTTGTAGTTAACCGGTTTTTGAAAGTCTTATAGATGAACTTTCAGTAGTGCCCTTTATCTCCGTACAAAATTTCAGGGTGATACCGCTAATAGTTTCAGAGATATAGAATGCCGGTGAAATATTTCGCACATCCGCCATCTTGTGGTTATGTAAACAATAGAATAAAGTTAGATGTCGGTGCATTACAATGTGTATAAACATATACTGTACCAAGTTTTATTGCGTTTGGTTGGTTAAATCGCGAGAAACGTCTATTTAAAAGTCGCTGATTCGCGTGGCCGCCATGTTGGTTTTGTAGTTACCAGTTTTTCAAACGTTACATAGGTGAACTTCTAGTAGTTTCCTTTATCACCGTAATAAATTCCAGGGTGATATCGGGAATGGTTTCGGAGATATTGAGTGGTGGTGAAATATTTCGCACAGACGCCATGTTGGATTGGTGAGACGTAACAAAATTTGAAGGGCACGGTCGGGGTCGCCGGTAATAGTGCTATGTACTTACCGAGTTTCATTGAAATCGCTCCAGCCATTTAGATTTTATTTGGGGACACACACACACACACACACACACGGACAAAAGGTGATCTCATAAGCCTTTTTTTTTTTTTTTTCAAAATTGAAAATAGGCTAAAAAAGAAATTGTTAACAAGGAATATACACAAGTAAATGAAGCATGATTTTTAATATTTGGTCACATAAAGTAAAACTAGATTCATATCTTTAGGTACTAATACAATAGCAATGGAAGATGGTAAGAAAGTTAAACCTAAAACCAATAGCAGCTAAATTTAATATATTCATTATAGTGAATCATTTGACAAGCTAAAACTAAGTGTAATTGTCTTCTATAATTTAGCAAGGACATTCCAAAATCTAAATAGTTGTTACGTATTAGTAACCGTTACTTCAAGCTAACGAAGAGGTAACAACGGTAGTAATTAAATTAATTAACTGCATCGTCGCTATTTTTAACAGTAACTAGATAACGAAGTTTTTGTTGATTCCTTATTGTATTAATGCAGCCAATGATCATTTATTTTCCTAAGGGCTTTGCCACATTGTGGTCAAGTAGGCCCGTGTAGTTGGATATATGCAGAATTTGTCTTATAACCTATGGCACTCTCATGTCTGTACTAGTGTGTGTATTTGCAATTGAGGTAGGATTTGGGCAGGAAGTGGCCGTGGCCGTGGCCGTGGCCTTAGGTTAGGTACCATCCTCGCATATGCCTCGAGTAGAAGTTAGGATATCACGGAAAAGTCCTTCCAGGATGGCCGAGGTGGGAATGGAAACCCCCTCTACTCAGTTCTTCCTCACGACACTGAGTGTACCCCGTTCCAGCCCTCACACCAGAATTAAATTTCTTAACTGAGCCGGGGATCGAACACGAACCTCCGCTATGACAGCCAACGGGCTTGCTTCTAATTAACAGTTAATTGATGACCTTTCAGTCAGGCAATATGTTACTATGTCCAACTATATTAGGCGGGAAACATATTATAACATCTGAGTATTTATAAAACAATTAATATAAAATGCAATCCACCCCCCATGAATTTGAACCCTGTTCCTCGTCTACATTTGTCCAATGCTAAAAGAGTGTTATCAACAGCCTTAGCACAAGTGCCTGGCACATAAATCTCTTGGAATGAACGATTACTTTGCAAAATATGCCTTTATTATAAACAATTTCATACTAAATTTATATTATTTCGTTCAGTACATTCCATCAGAGGCTCAGAGCAGTCAGGGACCGTGAGGGGGCGGTATTTCCCCGAGCTAGCAGGTCTAGAGCGACAGAGATAAGTGGACGGGATCGACCACTTAGGAGAAGGGAGATAACCATATAAAAATCTAGTAAGTCCAGAGACTATGAGGAGTCAGCCCATCCACTGGACTAAGGCGCAGTGGGCCAACAACTCACTAGCCCGACAATTCAAAGTTAAAAGAAATCAAAAGGAAAAACCGGCCTGATTAAATCGTTGACGACTATGCGAGGAAAAAGGATGATGAGAATAGGAACATCGAAAGTGAGGGAATACAGGGGAAAGAAATAGAGCTGGCAACTGAACTCCAGAAATCACAAGTAGAGGTTTTAGCTATTAACTAGAGGGAGACCAAGGAAGACGTGGTAGGAAGATGTCAGGAGGGCAGTGGAGGAGAGAGGAATAGAATGGAAGAAAGCAAAACAGCTGAGCAGAAATAGGAGGGCTTGGCGCTCCATTTGTAAAACCTCGACACCGACGAGTTGAAGAGGATTCGACTAAGTAACTAACTACATTCCATAAAAGAATATTAATTTAATGAAATATGGACTAGCAAACAATAGTCGCCATTTTGACTAGTCATTGCTACTGTGTAATGTTGCAATATAAAATTATAATAACCAACCTTGACGACAATTCAAAACACCCTGTGTGCGATCAGCTGACTTGGTGAAACCGGGCTTCGTTTGATCATAAGTTACGGATAAGCCTATAATGTTGCATAATTCATACGGCTGCCATCTTAAAAATATTATGATGATGACTTTGCAGATGACAAGAGACGCTTCCAAGGTATATAGCTCCAAAATTTGGTAGAGATTGGTTTATTAGTTTAGTCGGAATTTGATGTAAGTTTTGAACATTTGGGTGGCCACCATTTCGTTTTCGTTACGATGGCGGCGATATAAAACACGGCACTAAGGTGTACTTTACTAGTGCTGCTACTCTTTTAATTTATTTATTTATTTATTTATTTGTTTATTTATTTATTTATTTATTTATTGACTGATTGAATGATTGATTAACTGTTTGATCGATTGATTATTTATTAATACATTTGTTTTGGTTTATTTATTTATGAATTTATTGATTGAATGATTGATCTATATTTTATTTATTCATTTATTTAATATTTATTTTTAATATATTAATTAACTAATTCCTTTTGATTTATTTGTTTATTTATTTATTTATTTATTGATTGATTGATTGATTGATTGATTGATTGATTGATTGATTGATTGATTGATCTCGTTTATTTATTTATGTATTTATTTATTTTAAATTATTTTTTATTTTCATTTTTTATCACTTTCACCCGTTAAATAACTAAAGAAACAGTATCTTCTGTAATGCTTCAAGTTCCTCTAAGAGAAAGCCTCGTTATACTGTAGAGTATGTGGGCGATATCCCAATGGAAGCTATCGAGTGATTTTCCTCGAGCGCACTCCACTGGTCCATTTCGTTCTTATATTTCTGAGTGCAGCTTGCTTCCTCCAGCCCCATTATAGGAGAAGTGCCTCATGAATGTGAGCTTCGGGTGAATAAACCACGACGAGGAATTTGAGAATATCTTTTAGCCATGAAACACAAACAGAGGACTTTTACTAGCCTCTGATATCACATATGTCCCACTAAAGAACGTCTAGCAACTCCAGCTATGTGATATGTTATCTAGCGACAATATTGGGAACCAGGTCCTAGTAAGTCAGCCATGAACACTTTGTAGGTAGGTAAAGAGTTATTAGTGAAACTCTACCTGACTAACAGGTATTTCATGCAAATGCTAAATACGGAATGAACCAAAACAACGTATTTATAATTTTTCAATTATATAATTTCCATTTACTACAGGGAAAAAACCATTACGTGAATTGGGGTCTCTTTTTATACTGTTGGTGACGTTGGTCTCACGGGAGATTTGACACTGTTTGTCTCTCAATCTGTCTGTTACTCCTTCACGCAAAACGTATCTTCTACAGAAAGAGATGGAAAGTTGAATTTGTTGGTGTTGTCATGAATACGGTCAGGGCTCTGAGTTGGGTCCAGTAAGAGACTTATTCTTAAAATGTTGTATCGAGAAAACCGTGGAGTGGAAACTCGCTTTCCACCTGTGTCAACTGAACTGTGCTTTATTAACCAACCAAATTAAAATCCCTGACGGAGCCAGGAATTGAACCCGGGGAATTTAAGTGAGAGGCAGGCACGCTATCCCAAAGCTACGGGACCGAAACTCCAATTATAATAATCATGTTATTAGTTTTACGTCCCTTTTAACAACTGCGGGCTGGCTGCGTGGCTCAGCGGTAACGTTCTCGCTTGCTGGGCCCAAGTTTGCAGGTGCGTATCCTGGCGCGATCAGCTGGCATTTGAGGGTGTGAAAATGTGAGACAGCCGTGTCAGAAGATTTACTGGCACGTTAAAGAACCCCTTCGAGGCACAATTCAGGCACATCGGCGTCACTAAAGAGCCCGAGTAGTTAACATTATTATAAACTACACGCCGGGGTACCGGAATTTTGCCCCGAAGGGAATCTTTAACGTGCCAGTAAATCAACTAAAATGGCTCGCTAGCATTTTCTCACCGTAAAAATGACTGCGCCAGGAGTCGTTCTCGCAACCTTGGGACCAGCAGGCGAGAACGTTACCACTGAGCCACGCAGCCAGCCAGCTAACACTCGGATGAGGAGGTATAATAATTTTATTTTTTAATCCCTTACCCTCCCAGCTTGGCTTCACCCACGGACTCTGCGAGGGATCATTCCTCTACCGTCGCAAGGATGGTGTGTGCTTTGTCAGCAGATACAACTGGGATTGGTGACAGGCCGATCACCCTGGCGACCACTAATTGAGGAAAGGTCCGGGAAGGGATTTCGGAAGGAAGTCAGCCGTGGACCTGTTGAAAGGAACCGTACTGGCATTTTTGTCTGGTGGTAAAAATAGGGCAATTACTAAACTCGTAGTGGGATTCGAACCCACGCTCTCCCTATGCCAGCGAGCCACGAGCTAGTGCCTTTGTGCTCTCGGTCACCGTGGCCGATTTAAAAAAAACTTGCAAAATACTCATAATTAACTAAATTAATTAATTCGTTAATTATAAGTAAATAAAGAAATGAATGAATAAATGAAATAATGAATAAATTAAGAAATAAATCATAAAATAAATGTTAAAATAAATTATAAAATTATTGAAGAAAGAAATAAACAAATTAATGAATAAATGAAAATTACTAACTAAATAACTAAATTAATTAAATGATTAATTAATAAATCAATCAATGAAGACATGAATAAATGAAAGAACAAATGAATAAATAATAAAATAAATGAACAATAAAAGTCACACAAGTGAACAAATGAAATAATAAATTAATGAACTATTTAACTTATGCATAAATTAATTAATTAATAAATGAATAAATAAATGAAAATGAAAATCCACAGCCTGCTTCCAGTCTCCGACCGGGTCAGGAATGGAATGAATGAAGCGGCCTCTCACCGCTGGGTCCGTGGTTCAAATCCCGGTCACTCCATGTGAGATCTGTGCTGGACAAAACGGAGGCAGGCAGGTTTTTCTCCGGGTACTGCAGTTTTCCCTGTCAAAATTTCATTCCAGCAACATTCTCCACTATCATTTCATTTCATCTGTCATTCATTTAATCATTGACCCAGGGGAGTGCGTCAGGCCTCGGCAGCCGGCACAGTTCCTATCGGTTCATATCCTCGCCGCTGGATGGGGGCAAATGAATAAATAAATAAATAAATAAATAAAAATTATAAATAAACACATAAGTTAATAAAATAATCAAGGAATTAAGTAAGTAAATAAGTAAGTAAATAAGTAAGGATATGATTGAATGAATGAATGAATGGATGAATGAATGAATGAATGAATGAAGTTGTATCTGGTCACTGTGCAGTGCTCACTAAGATCATATTATTGACTAGTCCCGTTCTAATAAATATACATATTATGTACATTGTTCCTCACATTCAGTGTTGCTATTAGTTATCATCTAAGTAAAAGAATTAGTATAATTATGTACATTCTGAGATCTGTGTACCAAATTAAGCAAAATAAGGGAATTATACCACAGAAGGTGAAGCCTTGAGAATGGTATATTAGACATACGTACTCATAGTTCAGAGAACACCTTCAAGTATTCCCTATTTCCTGGAGATCATCCTGTGAATTACTACAGCCTAGAGAGGGTTAATTTCGCCTGACGTTCGTCTTAAAAGAAGAAGGAGTCGAGGATGGCCAGTCCACTACTCCTCTTGTCCAACATGTCAAGGCAGAAGAAGAATTGAACGCTTAGCGTCTGTTGCTATAACTCTTCCTTTCAAGTTCCACTTAATGCGGAATTCGTCTTGGAATGCTCCTTGTTTTTCTGTCGCTGTGCCGGAGAGACCATTAGAACGCGACACGGAGGTCGTACAATTGATGTGCCCAACACCGCGAGGCTCTTCGCTTGGACATAACATTCGGAAAAACAGTCTCTCCCCCTTAATGCATTAAATGTTTGTTTACTATTCCCAAGGACATGGCTACAAGACGCCAGCGAACTTAGCCGACATAAACTAGGCTAATGGATTAAATTCTCGTCTCGCTTCCTCAGAGCAAACATTAATGAGAAGTTAAGTCATTATATATAATCGATATTATCACTTAGGAGGGCCATGTTAATATCCTGTCGACATGTATCGGACCACCTGATGAAAGAATTAAAAGCATGTAGGAAGAATGATATAACTTAAATAACCTACCAGAGGCTCACAATTAATGTGACTTGGGCAGGCGACCACGAGACCCCAGCTGAGTGTAATATTGTATCCAATTACCTTTAATAATTATAATGTTAGGGGGTTTACGTCCCTTTTAACCCTTGAGAACTGGCGTGAAAAAATATAACACGAGGACTGGCGCCGGGTCATTTTAACCCATAGTGTGTCACTCCCTTTTAGTCGTAGTCGTACGTATTTTAATGAAGTAATTGTACTCCTGGTGTCTTCCTATGAACTATTCCCAATATAAAATGAGGTTTATTTATATTTTTCAAATTTAACGTGCAGAAAAATGACAATAATTTTCGAAAGGGTAGCCTATAATTGACATTGATATTGGCGGCAAAGGAGTCATCTCAATTTTTTGATCAAAAGAGCTGATGACCAAGGTGTCCCTTGACCCTAAACATGGATCAACAAGAACGTGAGCTATGTTATTGTGCTGCACCAAAATAGTTGGAATTTCCCCCCTTATATTTTACAGATTGTTCCGACTAACTTAAGCCGAAAATTGACATATGAGGACTGGCGCCATGAGTAAATCTGACCCGACCGTAAATAATCTAGAAATAACTTGAGTGTTCAAAAAGCTATGGACATGTTTCTTTTGCAGGGTGAAGGTCAAGGTTAGGAAGGAAGGTACAGTAAGCGACAGGAAATAAGGGCTGACCAAAAAGAAAATATAGAGCATTATTTAATCCTTGAGTCAAAAATACCCTTGCGCCAGTCCTCGCGTGTTAACTACTCCAGCTTTTAGAGACGCCGGGGTGCCACATTTTTGCCCTAAAGGGGATCTTTAACGTACCAGTAAATCTATTGGCACGGCTGCCTCACATTTAACCACCCTTAAAGGCAAACTGGCTGCGCCGGAATTCAATCCCACTACCTTGGAATCAGCAGGCAAGAACGTTACCACTGAGCCACGCAGCCAGTTCCAATGTCCTTTGCCTGGGTACCCTCTACCATCGTTCCTGTCAACCCTCCATCGTTGGTCGTTTCTTCTTCACTTCCGACCCCAAAGATATCATGGTATATAAGACCTAGATTGTCCTTCCTCTTCCTCACCTTAATTGTCCCTAGTCTCGAAATGTAATCCTTTTCAGTTGGTCAACATGATTGTAATGGATGTTTCCCTAATCCTGGAAAAATTTACATTAGATTAATAAATTCACTTGGATAGCAATCAACTAAGTTCACAATCCCGTGTAAACTGGCCATTTAATAACAATCACAGATATTACATTAAACAAGCAAACTTGAGGGTCAACAATCTCTTCTAACAATATCTTAAGAAATAATATCACATGTAACTCAAATATTGAAAAGTTGCCCTAGTTTATAATAACCTTTTAATTAGAGTACCATATTCCCCCAAGGACTTAGGAGACATGAATTAGAGTCCCTCACTTCGTCAAGGGATCACTAACCAGGCATCCCGAGCCGGAGTTTGCGAGGTGGTAGGGTGGCCAGTTCCTCTCCACTCCTCCTCCTGCCATAGTGTCCGGCAGGTTCCCATTTCTCATCTCGAGGCGGGGAGACCCTGTACCAAGACATTTAAAATCTTGGCAGAGCCGGGGATCGAATCTGGAACATCGGGGATGACAGCCAACAATACTAGCCACTGCGTCACGAGGTGGTCTTATAATAATTACTGAATCTAAATAAGTGTGTATGTTGTAAATACCATTAACCATAGACGTAGATTTATTAGTCTAAGTATGACGGATCTGATCGCTTGACGATCGAAACTGGTCATCTATGTGTATTTATTAATCTCATGTAACCGGGTGAGTTAGCCGTAGTCGTCACGGCATGACTGCTGGCAGTCGCTCACATTCGGGTGGCGAGGAGGTTTGAATCCCCCCGCCGGCAACCTTGAAGATGGTCTTCTGTGGTTTCCCATCTTCCTTCCAGCCAAATGCCGGTGTTGGTCCCTAACTATAGGCCACAGCCGCTACCCTCCAACTCCTTGTCCTTACATTCAAACTTTCCTCCCCCAGACAACACTCCACACGCAACGCTACGAGTAGCTCACCCATTGGGTGTCCACCTCGAAGCAGCTACAAAACTGGCGAGCCGAACATGTCCTCGGACACTCCCGGCAGTAAAATCCATACGCTAAAAATATATATATCTTTATATATATAATTCTTCGACACGTGTGTATGTGACTGAACTCCTCCTAAAGGACTGAACCGATTTTGATGGAATTTGGCATGTATATTAGGGTGGGTCCATGTACGGTTTAGATTCACAATCCGACCCGGTAGGTGGAATGAACACAATTTTAGAACCACAATTTACACACAATTTTTGAACCACAATATACACTCAAAAACAGTCGTCATGGAAACTACTAGCCTTGGCCTTCGTAAAAGCTGATGTCTTTGGACGGTTTGTCTCTGCACGTTAGAGCCACCTGGTCGCAACCTGTGCAACTACCGCCATAACATACACTCCGCCCGTGGCGAAAAGTTGTGTTTTATACCAAAGGTGGCAGTGATGTCAAATTCTACTGTTTGTCTCTGCACGTTAGAGCGTTTCCAAGTCCCGTATGCGTTCATATACCATTCATCCGATTGCCATGAAACTTGGGTGATATGTTGAGTGAGCTCCAGGGAAGGTGTTTGGCTTAGTAAATCCATTTTACAATAGATAGCGCACGAATAGATTCAACAAATGAGCGACGACGCGCGAAGCGTTTCAAAAACGTCCCGTATGCGTTCAAATACCATTCGTCCGATAGCGATGAAACTTGGGTGAGATGTTGTGTATACTCCAGGAAAGGCTTCTGGCTTAGTAAATCAATTTCACATTAGGTAGCGCACGACTAGACTCGACAAATGAGTGACGACGCGCGAAGCTTTTCAACAAAATCCCGTATAAGTTTATATTCCATTCATAGATTGAGATGAAACATTGATGAGTTGTTGTGTACACTTAAGTGAAGGCTTCTAACCTAGTAATCCATTTCACAGGAGGTTGCGCACGAGTAGATTCAACAAATGAGCGGTGACGTGCGAAGCGTTTCAACAAAGTCCCGTATGCGTTCAAATACCATTCGTCCGATAGCAATGAAACTTGGGTGAGATGTTGTGTACCCTTACGTGAGGGTTTCTAACTTAGTAAATCCATTTTACAACAGGTAGCTCACGAGTAGATTCAACAAATGAGCAACGACGCGCGAACTTTTAATCAAAGTCGCGTATGCGTTCATATACCATTCAGCCGATTGCAATGAAACTTGGGTGAGATGTTGTGTACACTTACGTGAGGGTTTCTAACTTAGTAAATCCATTTCACAGGAGGTATCGCACGAGTAGATTCAACAAATGAGCGACGACGTGCGAAGCGTTTCAATAAGGTCCCATATGCGTTCAAATACCATTCGTCCGATTACGATGAAACTTGGGCGAGAAGTTGAGTACACCCTACGGAAGGTTTCTGGCTTAATAAATCCATTTTACAATAGGTAGCGCACGAGTAGATTCAACAAATGAGTGACGGCATGCGAATCATTTCAACAAAGTACCGTATGCATCCATATACCATTTATCCGATTGCGATGAAACTTTGGTGAATTGTTGTGCACACTTCAGTAAAGGTTTCTGGCTTAGTAAATTCATTTTACAATAGGTAGCGCTCGAGTAGATTCAACAAATGTGCGATGGCGTGATAATCGTTTCAACAAAGTCCTATAGGTGTTCATATACCATTTATCCGATTGCGATGAAATTTTGGTGAATTGTTGTGTACACTCCAGGAAAGGTTTCTGGCTTAGTAAATCGAGATTTTAATAAGTAGCGCATGAGTAGATTCAACAAATGGGTGATGGCATGCGAATCATTTGGAGAAAATCCCGTATGCGTTCATATGGCATTCATCCGATTCCGATGAAACATTGATGAGTTGTTGTGTACACGCCAGGGAAGGTGTTCAACTTGGTAAATCCATTTTACAATATTGGTAGCGCACGCGTAGATGTATCAAATGAGTGACGACGCGCGAAGCATTCCAACAAAATCCTGTATGCGTTCTTATACTATTCATCGATTGCGATGAAACTTTGATGAGTTGTTGTGTACACTTACATGAAGATTTTTAACTTAGTAAATCCATTTCACAGTTGGTAGAGCACGAGCAGATTCGACAAATGAGTGACTGCGCACGAATCATTTAAACAAAATCCCGTATGCGTTATATGCCATTTATCCGATTGCGATGAAACTTTGCAGAGTTGTTGTGCATGCTCTCGCGAATGTTTCTAGATTAGTTAATTCATTTCACGATAGTTTAGAGGCAGTTAACAGAAATTGAAAAAAATATTGTGTATCCAAAAGCACTTCAAGAAACTTCCTTTGATTGGCAGGACAACGTCTGCCGGGTCAGCTAGTATATATATTTTTTTTTTATTTAGGATGAGGGAACCACCCATTACAATCATGTTGACCGACTGAAAAGCCTTACATTTCGAGACAAGGGACAATATAAGGTGAGGAAGAGGAAGACAATCTAGGCGTTACAATCGTGTTGACCGACTGAAAAGCATTTAACTTCGATTACTAAGGCAACACTAAGAAATGGCTTCCAACACGATATTGTCCAAATAGTCTACCTTCATTTTTTGAGGGGTCAGACCACCTACTTTATATGGTAATTCCTACCTCCCTTACGACGGCCTAAAGGAGGTTGGGTGTGAGTATCTCCACCACACATGTTGCACCCTTCATAGCGCTACACTCTCGAGGGCCCATGGCTAGCAACATGAGAGTTGGTGATCATGAAGGCTTCCTGAGCTGCATCTGTTTTTGAGCCTAATTTTCACACTTCACAAAAAATATTAAGGAATGCACTTGGGCGATTGACCTGGGATGATGCATGTGTGCATGTCTGTCTGTCCTTTCACTTGTCTGCCACATGTGACTAACTAATATTGACAAGTTGCGCTAGTTTATAATAAGTTGTAAATATTGCTGTCTATACGTCCTTCCATCTGAATGTGTGTGTCTTCCTGTCAACGCCCAAACGGCTGAAGCTAACGAACCAAATATTTAATGGATTTCTACAAATTTTACATAGCAGTGCATTCCTTAAAGGACTCCCCAAAGAGGCTCACATCCTGTGGGCCGTGGGTTGGCGTCCATGGGACCCCAGCTGAGTCCGGCATTGTTTCCACTTACTTGTGCCGGGCTCCTCTCCGTCTTCTTTCCTGTCGACCTCACTTGGTCAACTCTTGTTCTCTTCCGACCCCGGCGGTAATAGGGTATCCGAGGCCTAGGGAGTCTTTCACTTTTCCGCCTTAATTGGCTCTTGTTTCATCTTTCCTGATACCCACATTCTTCGAGGAATCAGCCTTCTTTTTCTTTTCATGTTATATCCTGCCTTCTGCACGAGGCCCTCCTGGAGACAGGGTGTATGTAGCCCCACCACTTCTGGTGCACCCTGGATAGTGCTACACCCTCAAGGGCTCACGGCTGGTGAGTTTGTGAGTTGGCGACCCTGAGACATTCCTGAGCTGGGTCCATTTTGTCCCCTTTTTCGTCTGACTTTGGGGTGGACCCTCTCACCTTTCCATTTCCTATCTGCCTTTCATGGCTCTCCTTATTCCAAGTCCCTCAATCATCATTCTTTGAAGGTGGAGGTCATTTCTTATCTTCCTGTCCTTTATTTGTTTACCTTTTCTTCTTCTAGTATGTAATTCTGTAGTTAGTATTAGTTAGTTTTCATTCTCATCTCATCTTTCACTATCACCCAAACCATTAGGGGCCGATAACCTAGATGTTAGGCCCCTTAAACAACATTTATCATAATCATCATAATCCCTAAAGGGCTCCAGAATGCCCTATATTGTCCGAGCTATTTCCAACTTATCATTTACCTTCTCCACAGGAACTATAAACTAATAGATCATTATAGGACACTCTCCGAACTTTGGTGGTTGGTTGGTTCCTTAGTTTAGGGACGGCGACAACGCGGTCATGTAGCCCCGTGTACTTTGGGTGTGTGTAGAATCTGTCTGATAGCCGGTGTTAATTGTGATGACTGCATTAGTGGGTGTAACTGTTTTTTTTATTCAAGTAAGGAATGCAACTTTGAATTTTTCAAATAGTTCCTACTAGTCCTAGTTCAGAACTTAGCTACTAGACGCCACCGCAGTCGGCTCTTGGCAACGAACGTAGCAACCTAAGAGCGTTGTTTACATTCTTAACCTATACAATTTAGTTTCACACAGGTGTAATTAGTGGAAAGTTCTTTAACATGCCATAAATCTATGACATGGGACCGCCGGCTTTACTTCCCCTCCGAAGGAAGGCATACTGAGGGATTTTTGACGCTCTTAAAAATCCGACGGCTTCGGCCAGGTTTGAACCCGCTAACTTGGGCATAGAAGTTCAGCATGCTACCAACTACGCCACCGAAGCCGCTTCTCCTTACTTTGGTGTAGTTTTCTTGATAGGAAGTGTATATTTTAAATTTCATGGATGTTTCTTAAATTGCATAAGTTAAACAGCATTTTCATAAAATATTCGTCTGGAAAAATTGAACTTTCGAAAAACGGACATATTATAACATTTAATATATAAAAAAGTTGGATTTACATCTAAACATTTCAGCTTTGTATGACGCAAAGTTTCGAAGAAAAAGGGACATTTTATATTTATAAAAATAGAAAAACATTAGAGAAAATTTGGAATCAAATTTTTTCCTGTTTTAGGACAAGCCGTCAACACAATATGATTCATTTGAATCATATGAAGCTCTAGCATCCATTTTCTTGTTCTTCCATGTCCCTTAGTCCTTAAATCTAGCGCAACCTCCCTCTTAAATATTTTTATTGTATCTAACATCTAATAAAAGTAACAAGTAGTTCCGTGAAGAATTATACAGCCTATTTTCCTATATCCTACTTATGTTTATTGCCTCTAACAACATACAAAATTTCACTGTGATTGCTGTAATAGATTTGTAGATATTGAGAACCGTTTAAATATTTCGGATGGTCATCATGTTGGACTTTTATATACGAATATGTAATATGTAGGCCATATAGTTATGTACTATTAGATGAAGATTATTGCGAAGTTTTATCATTCAAACATCAGTCGCATGATTAGAACACAAGAAATAAAAAAGAGATTTTAAAATTTCGCAGAGCTTCCATCTTCCATCTTGAAAAAGGTGAAAATCATTCACGACCGCACTGTTCCATCGTTACGATAGACTTTTTCAAAGAATTAAGTGTGAAGTTTCGGACCATCTGCCGTTTAGGTCAAACCAGCACTGAATGATTTTCACATTTTTCGAGAATTGAAGGTATGGTTGGGCGGCAACGCCTCGCCAAATAGTAAACACTTCAGGAGACTCTCCAGACGTACCCACCTCAGTGGCGGCAGAATTTTTGTCGAGGGCATTGGGAAGCTGGAGTAACGTTACGACAAATGTTTCAATCGTGTTGGCGATTATGTTGAGACATAAGAATAAAACAAGCAAACATTTAGTAGCAAAATCAGTTTGTTATGTCAATCTGTTATTTTTATACAGTCCATCGGAATTTGACCAAAAAAAACAGCCCTTGTAGGTCCTATATCACAAAATAACACGCCTCTTTGTACTTAAAATGGATGACATGTTTTGAACGTCAAGCGTTCATGAAGTCTGCTTAGGAGAAACTGATATGATAACAAGTAGTGAAGGACTGCAAGTAATATACCCCAATATCATTATACCACAACAGAATTGTGAAGTAAGAAGCAGAAATGTTTATAGCCTTACCGAATTCGGTCGTAAACTGAGACAGTATATCGGTACGCTGTTGATGAGATAAGACGCTTTTATAGCTTCAGAATATAGAGCACCACAACAAAGATCATTTGAAAACGTTGACGTCGTAAATAATATTTCTAAGAAGCACTGAAATGTGTGGTCTCTCGAATGAAATTAAACTCACAAGTCTTTTGAAGTAATTACTATTCGTCCAATATAAAAGAAACCACACAATATGTCATAACAAAACATCCTAGTGGTTTTCAACCATCAGTAATCTGAGGATGTAAAATGATTACAAGGGTAAATTATATTTAAATGGCAAGAATTCCTGGCGGCCATTGTTTCACCCCTTATAACAATCATAGTTTCAAAATCCTACAATAAAAAAACAAGATGTTCAGTAAAGAACATATAGCCTACTTTCTCCTAAATGCATGGGTATTGTTATAACTCTTTGTCCTTTTCAAGGAGTATAATTGAATGTTGGTTGTAGTAGCTTGTTGAAATCCGTGCAACCACCAGAGGGTGAGATCGTGTGTAATGGTGCTGCGGCTTATATCCATCTATACTGAAGACCTACGTTTCTTTTGTGGCTTCCAGTGAATATTTGTGGTTTTGTTTTGGGTGCTGAGTTTGTGGTAGTGTTGTCCAGAGAATCTACTCTCTTTTGATAGTGTTTTAGGATCATATTTTTTATTAATTTTATGCAGTAAGTGTCAGCCATCTTGTTAAGTGCTACAATAAGTTCCATAGAAAGCACTATCTAGAGAGTCACTCGTTATCTGTGGCTAAAATCTTTGCCCTCACTTTCACCCATTTTGTTTCTTTTGCCATCACTACCATAGAAACTATGAACAAGATATGCACTCTACTTAATATTCTTGGCGTTGCCTAGGTCACTCAGCCGGCCTATTTTGTCAGCCATCTTTAAGACCGACAATGTGAGGCTTCTGTACTGGACAGCATATGGCACTATTACCCGGTCAGCTTGCGTCGGGGTTTAGCTCTGAATTGAGTAAGGACTAAACACAACCCTGCGCGAGACACTGGGGTAGGGGGCCTCAACCCCGACACGGCGCGTCCCAATGGCTGATAGGGGACGTCCTGTAGATATGCAGGACAGGTGCGAATAAGGCATGGCCAAATAAGCATCCGCGGATCAACTGAGGCAAAAATAGTAAACGGTCAACGGTCTCCAAGGCGGAAGAGGAAGACTCCCAACGGTTTGGAGGGCGGAAGAACCAACACCAAAACTCTGGGGCTTACACCCTCAGTTTTAATTCTGGAGGAACAGGCAACGCCTGCCCTCCCAACTAACTTCAACATAGGGCATGATGGAAACACCTTCAGGAAAGACTACTCCAGGGGGCAGCCGGCAACGGAAATCCCCCACCGCCAAAAGCGGTGCAACCAGGCCTTTGGATTCTGGAGAGCCTGGAACGTCATCCAGGGAAGAGTCGGAACTTCCCAGAACCTCATCACAGAAGATACGAACCAAGCAAAAACATCTGATGGGAACGCTGAACATCAACACGCTCCTGAAAGTTGGCAAACTAAAACAACTGATCAACGTTTTGAAGGAAAAAGACATTTGCATACTGGCACTACAAGAGACAAGATACCTAGACGAAAATCCCATGGAATCTGAGGGTTACAGAATCTACAAGGGAAAACCTGCGATAAAAAACAAATCAAATGTAACGATCTTAGGTACGGCCTTCGTAGTTAAGAGGAACATCACTGAGTCCATCATCAACTTCACCTCACCATCCGAGAGAATTTCTCTTCTCTCCTTTAGATCTGGAAATAAAGCATATACAATTATCAACGCACACGCCCCTATTAATGAAGATAACAAGAAAAATCCTGAGAAGGTGGATAACTTTTGGCAAACTCTCGAAGACACAACTTCCAAAATTCCACAACATCACGTAAAAGTTTTGTTGGCGATTTCAATGCCCAGATAGGCAAAGAGAGAAGAAATAGAAAAATAGTGGGGGACTATCCAGCACATAAAAGAACGAACAGAAATGGAGAAAGAATAATCGGGTTTTGCAGACATTTCAACCTGAAACTCATGTCCACATACTTCAAGGCACTCCCGAGCAAGAAGAAAACCTGGGTATGTCCTAACACGATGCTGGGAGAGTTCCAGATCGACCATGTCGCAATAACGACCAAAAACCGAAAGGAAATCCTGAATGTTAAAGTAAGGAAAAGCCTAAACATCGACTCGGATCACTACCTCTCGGAGATTAAAGTAAAATTCCAGCCAAACAAGCCCAAACCGAGAACCAACAGGAAACCCAGAATTAATACAGAGACTCTGAAACAGAACAAGGAAAAATACTGCGAAAACCTATCAAAGCTGAACATGAACAGCTGGGAAGAGATCAGAGAAGCAATGACCAAAGCAGCTGATGGTTTGGGAAATCCAGCGAGGAAACGAAAACATAGGTGGTGAAATGAAAAGTGTGACGAAGCTCTTGACAAAAGGCTACAAGCCTGGAAGAGATGGCACTCCAACAAGACCGGGGAGAGGTGGGAAGATTTCAGGGAAGTAAGGAAGAGAACTGCTAAGATCATAAGATCAGAGAAGAGGAACTACGACAGAAATAGGATGGAAAAGATAGAAGAATATTTTCGAAAAAACAACACGCGAGAGTTTTACAGAACCTTCAAAGAGGAACTACAGGGATATCAGTCACAAAGTCTGTGTTTCAAACGGAAAGATGGCAGTATAGCTACGAACGACAAGGAAAACTGTCAACTTTTGGCCGACTATTTCAAAGTGCTGCTGAACTGTGAAGAACCTGTGGAAAGATTGAATACTCAGAATCCATCCTATGAGAACCCGGATTCCAACCCACCAAGTTTAGATGAGGTAAAGCGCATAATAAACGAGCTTTAAAACAACAAAGCACCAGGCGAAGATGGCATCGCTGCAGAAATGTGGAAGTTCGGAGGAGAAATGGCTGCAGAAAAAATACACGGCATCATAGAAGAAATCTGGAAAACTGAAATGATCCCGAAAGACTGGAAATGTGCCCTTATACACCCACTTCATAAGAAAGGTAATCGGGCGAACATCGACAACTACAGAGGAATCTCTCTACTTCCAGTCGCATACAAGATACTCTCCAAAGTACTGCTGAACAGAGTTGAAAAACAAGCAGACCACCTCATAGGTGAATATCACGCTGGATTTAGAAAGGGGAGATCGTGCGCCGAACAAATATTCAACCTCAAGAGCATCCTCAGATCAAGAGCTTTGAGAAGCCAGAACACTGTAGTAATATTCGTTGACTTCAAGAAGGCGTACGACTCAATTGACAGGCAGACTTTGTTTAACAGCCTAGAGGAGTTCGGAATTGACAGGATGACGAGAGAAATAATCAAACAAACTCTAACGGATACCATGTCAAAAGTGAAGTTCTTCGGAGAAATCTCTGATCCTTTTGAAATAAAAACAGGGGTCAGACAAGGAGATGGCTTATCACCTATCCTCTTCAACATTGTTCTGGAGAAAATCATGAGAACCTGGGAGGAAGCTATGGGCATGAAAGGAGTAAGGGGGATACATCTGGGAAGGAAAGGACAGAACCTGGAAATTAAATGTTTGGCTTTTGCTGATGATCTTGCCCTCTTAGCCCAACGCCGAGATGATGCCCAAAAAATTCTGGATACTCTGCACGAAATCGCTGAGAAAACGGGTCTTAAAGTCTCCTATGAAAAGACAGAATACATGGAGTACAGACACCATGGAGAGAGACACATAAAAGTGAAACATGGGACTGTCAAAAGAACTGAGAAGTTTAAATATCTAGGTGAATGGATAGAACCCAATGGGCTGGATAAAGAAGCAAATAGGGCAAGAGCTAGAAAATTTGATTTGGCTTATAGGTTAACCCAGAACAGATACAACAAACGAGCAATATCCTACAAGGCAAAACTCAGACACTATAGCACAGTAGTAAAGCCAGAGGGTCTGTACGCCTCGGAGTGCTTGACACTGAATAAAAAAAGGGGATCTTCAGGAACTGGAAAAAAAAGAGAGGAAAATTTTGCGGAAAATTTTAGGACCACAGAAAACTGCTGCGGGACATGGAAGAACAGAAGGAATGATGACCTCTATAACCATACTGAAAAAATTACTGTCACAATGCGGAACAGAAGGTTGAAATTCTACGGACATTTGGTGAGAATGGACGAGAACCGACTGACTAAGAGGATATTCAAGTATATTACAGAGCTGAAGGCTACAACTAAGTGGGTAGAAGAGGTTAAAAGAGACGCCAAGGAAAGTGGACTAACAGTGGATGTGATCCACAACAGAAAAGAGTTCAGAAACCGAATTGACAACATCAAGATTTTCGAGGAGAAAACACCTAGAATTAGAGCCAAACTGGTAATATCCGAGGAGGAGCGAAAGATCAGAAGTGAACGAATGAAGAGGTTTTGGGAAGAGAAGAGGAGATTAACCAGAAAGCCTTAGGTTCCATGCGGTCCACAGGTGGCCAAATTCGGAAGAAAGAAAGAAGCTTGTTGAAATACAACGTGCTATAGGAATATTAAACATGAATATGAGGTGCCCTTTGCTAGTGCTACCTCTGTAAAGAAAAACTTTCAATTCGGTTTCACCGTGTTTGAATTGATCTGGGGAATGGATTTGCACACATACATGGCCGCTATTTGCAAACTATTGGGCTGATGACCTTGTAGTCAGACATAAGATGCTTTCCACAAAAAGGCATGTTGTTGCAAAATCCGGTAGAGATCAAATTATTAGGATGGTCGAAATTTGATTTAAGCTTTTAACATTTGGGTGGCCGTCATTCCGTTTCCGTCAAGTTGGCGGCGATATAAAACATGACACTGAGGTGCCTTTTGTTGGTGCTACCTCTGTACCAAATTTCGTTCAATTCGGTTTCACCGTGTTCGAATTAATAGGGGTAATCGATTTTGATACAAAGATGACCGCCATCCGCAAACTATTAAGCTAATGACCTATTAGATTTGTCAAAGGATGCTCCCTTCATAAAGGTATGTTGTTGCAAAATTTGGTAGAGATCGGATGATTAGGTTAGTCGTAATTTGATTTAAGCTTTGAACATTTGGGTGGCCGCCATTACGTTTCCGTCAAGATGGCGGCGATATAAAACATGACACTGGGGTGCCCTTTGCTAGTGCTACCTCTGTACCAAATTTCATTCCATTCGGTTCACCGTGTTCGAATTAATAGGGGTAATCGATTTTGACACAAAGATGGCCGCCATCCGCAAACTATTAGGCTAGTGACCTATTAGATTTGTCAAAGGATGCTCCCTCCATAAAGGTATGTTGTTGCAAAATTTGGTAGAGATCGGATGATTAGGTCAGTCGTAATTTGATTTAAGCTTTGAACATTTGTGTGGCCGCCATTACGTTTCCGTCAAGATGGCGGCGATATAAAACATGACACTGAAGTGTCCTTTGCTAGTGCTACCTTTGTACCAAATTTCGTTCAATTTGCGCTCACCGTGTTCGAATTGATAGGGGGGACAGACATTCAGAGTACACACACTCTCTCACACACACACACACACACAGACTCACACACACACATACACACACACAGACAGACACACTTTTTTTCGCCCTGTAGTGATCTCATTAGTCTACTTTCATTTTTTGCAAAAATTGAAAGTAGGCTAAAAATTATATAGGAGGCCTAGATGGCCCCTAGATTTCAGAATTAGATGATGGACACTTGCTGACTTGGTAACCATATAGGAGGCTTAGATGGCTGATTTAGACGATAATACTTGTTGCCTTGGCAACCATATAGGAGACCTAGATGGTCTTTACGTTTCAGATTCAGATGATGAATAATTCTTGCCTTTGTATCCATGTAGGAGACCTAGATGACCGTCACATTTGTTGGTCTAATTACTCAATTTTTGATTGACCCCCAAGTCCAAAGACATATCCATATTAATTTCACGTGCTAGAATAGTCCCACATAATTCAAGAAAATTTCAAGAAAAGTCAAAGGCATGGCTTCCATTATTTACGAAAAGTAGGTGTCAGTACATAAATATGTACAAGAGTCAGATCAGTAGTATAAAATGGCCAGAAACAGCTCAGAATCATAAGATGAGAGACAATCCAAAGGCATTTTTTTGTTGGAAGCTGAGGAAGAAAAAGAAAGGAGAGATCCGTCAAGAGCTCAGTAATTGGAAGAGCAGGAAAAAGAAATTGGGAAAAGGGATAGATAAAGTATCCCAGAACAGGAACTCTAACGGGTTAAGCCCATATGCACCCATTAGATTAAGAAAATTTGGATGTTTTGAAAGAATGCCATCTCGATATGAGATGAAGGAAAACGGAAGAGAACAGAAAAGGACCGACGGGGCATGACAAGCTCGCACCCGTTGCGCCTTAACACCATAAGTGAATAACCAGAGAAGAAAGGAGACAGAGAGGCAGAAAGCCAGTCCCTAAAGATAAAGAAAAAAAGGAACCCGTCTGACACATGACTGGACGTACGCCAGAGTGTGGGGAGACCAAGGGACACCCGAACGAGAGAAGATATATTTATGACTTTAAAGTGGAGACGTCCGCTTAAAGGGAATGAATGAAGGAAACCCAACTAAGACCATAACAAGCCATTGAAAGGAAGAGCTTGTAGAAACAGAATGAAACCAGAAGGTATTGAGAGATAGTGTGATGACTTCGATACTGACAGAATGAAATTTTCAATGGAAAATACTTAAATAAATTTCCTCAAAACTTCGAAAATGTATTTATCTAAGGAGGGGAGATTTGAACCCATGGGGGAGGTACAGTATCGAACCCATATCCTTTTATTTCAAAAAGAAAGAATTAATGCAGGCTTTAGAACGGAGTTCTGAAGTTAGTTGAAGAGGGTAATACTGCATCATATTGCGTGACGCATGGATAAGTTGTGTAACTCAATAGAGTAGGACCACAGCTGCAGGGTGATGTCACTGACGACTCACCGGAGACCAAGTTACGCACTCGATAAATATAGATTTGAAAATATTCCATTGAGTTGAGAGAGATGGAGTTTCGGAAATAGCCCTTACTCGACAGTAAAATGGCATCGCCGCATCAAGGGAGGAGTCATGAAACCAGAGAAATAATTTAAATTAAGCCATTTGCGGGCATTAAACTAAAGAAAGGACTCCATCAATGTTAATTATCCAGGGAAAGAGATTTTTAGAGTGGATAAAGTTAACAGTAATTGTACAAGAAAGAAGTGCACAATCAGCATTGCGTAGTCGGTGAGTCCCCGAACCAGGAGCTTGTGGTAGGGGACAAAACGAAGACATCGCCCACATAATAGAAGAGATCAATTTAATTAATATTAAAGATCTGTACGATCGATTTTTGGAAACTTAGATATTTTGAGACATTTAAAACCTCAGCTTTTCGGAGATATTTTTTATAACATCGTACGACGATAATTTTGGAAGATGGTGGTGGAGAAGATGAGAAATGTATTTATTTTTACCAGAATCAGATATAAGGGCCAGGAGCCCAAGCAAAGTCATTCAGCCTTCAGCGTCCGAGAAGGGCGTGTTGCTGTTTCAACAGTACATGCAGTTTCAGTATCATTTTGCGCAGCGGCGCTGCACGCTGCTTCGCCAACATTTCATTTTACCATAGACGCCAGAGGGCGTGGAACTGTTTCAAAGTACATGCAGTTTACAGTGGACTCCGAGTGCAGGAGCACTGCATCACGACGTATGAACCTCAGGGGAGGTCATACTGGACAATAAGTATTCAACAGTACATGCAGTAATCATCAGACCACGTACGTTCGTGCGGTTCCACAGCGCAGGCAGTCTTATTCAGTCCGGTGGGACTCGAATCTGTATCACGACGCGGAAGTACTCTTAAGAGAAGTACTGTCCAGCATTCAACATTGTCGACGCGCCTTAAAACATCGAAGTCATTTTCAATAGGGAAAGTATCGTCAAACTTCGAACAATTAATAGTCTACGGACTTAGGCCAAGTTTTAAGAACTTTGAGCAAAATATGTTAGCCGGCGAGGGTAATCGAAGCCCAGACACTAGTATTGAAGTTATATCGCAGTATCTCGAACGTATACGAGACATCATTAGAGAAGTGAATTTCTAAACGTCTTTCCCAGGGCGTTAAATAACCACAGTAGGGTCAATCATAGCAAACACCTAATTCTCCTGAATTGAGGAGATTAGCGTGAGGAGTGGCGATAGAGTTAGAAGTCTACAAGATAGTCATCAGTAGCCACGTGGAATTACAGGGAAGCATTCCACCAAGTAAAGACAATAGTCGTCAGAATTCAGTTCAGACGCGAAGTACTAAAAACAATTGTCGAGCGCAGTATAGTGACTCCAGGGTTCAACGTAAACCATAGACCGTTTACCATATAGACAATTGCATACCGGAAGAGACAATATTATCGTGCAGTACTGTAAGTGCCGATAAATTCAACACCAGAATTAGGAGAACATTCGTAGCCAAGGAGGGGAAAATTCGTAAGAGACTGTCATTATCCAAATAGGAAGTAGAAGGTAGCGGTCGAAACTTGCACCCCTAGGATCTGGATTCACGAATTCACGAAGTGAAATTCTGTGTGTAAATATAATTATTACGGTAGTGAAATTTATATTTTTGTGATTTTTTCTTAGTGTTGTGAAAATGTGTGTAATCCCTCATATTAATTTAAATGTGTGTAAACTAGAGGTAAATTTAATTAGTGATAATATGTGTGCCACCATGGAGTGAGAAATTTAGCGAGGGTCAAATGTCGCTCCGCTGGAATCCGGACAGTTTGGCCGGATAATCCATGTAACACCAAATATTATTAAGTGTTTTGGATTCGGGAAGCTCGTGTAACAATAGTAACCATGGAGAAAGTTTTCTCCAACATTGAAAATCAGGGATGTAAAAACTATGTGATGATGAGAAGTGCGGGATCTAATAATTAAAGTAAAAATTACTTAAATGTAAATGTGTAATCAAAAGAAATAGTATTCAGTGGAATACCAGTAAATGAAAAAGAATAATGTTATTTCAAGGCAAGCAGGATAATAATAATAATATTAATAATGAATGAATGAGTTATTGAAATAATATTCAAGTATGAGCCGTTAGGTGCTGAAAATGATAAGAATAATGTAATGAATGAACCAATTATTGAAGTAGTAATCAAGTATGAGCCGTTGTGTGCTGAAATAATGATAAAATAATGATAATGATAATTATTGAACCAATTGTGTTCTTGTCAACGAAAAGTCAAGATTGCGTTAAAGGCAAAAACTACTATTTTTGGACGGAGAAATTAAATATTTTGGAATAAATATTGGACTTTGAAAGGCATCACGAATGTATTGATTGTCGCCAATGAGCACTATATTATTAATTGTCACGCTATAAATGCGGTGAAAAACAATGCCAGGAGATTATGATTGCGGGGATCAGCTGGACATAGTAAATGATTATGTGTGTGTTTGTAATGACAAACATTGAAGGGTGCTAAGTGTACTGTTAAGCGCGGAATTGCGTGCGAATACCTTTCCAAAAGTCGCTATTATTATTCGGACGAGTGGTCAGATACCCTCGCTCCAGGTGTTAGCCCTAAGTCCTCAAAATGGAAATATCCTAGAGGCTGGCCAGAGAATCGAACTGGAGTTCTCTCACGTCGAAAGCCCCTTAATTATTATTGGTTTTATTGAGTTATTACTTGCCAGTGATAAAGTTCCGCAATTATAATTATACCTGAGCCACAGAAATAGGTCATTAGAACCTCAGATTGTTTTTGTTAATTGAAAGTGATGTGTCGCCTTTCCAAGTCTTAAGAAGTCACGCTTGTTTAAAAGCAGTTGTAATGTACCGTCCAGGAGGGAAGAAGCATTGACTCGTCCTCGCCCGTCATAAATTTAAAGCCTCAAGTGTCTTGACGTGTTCTTAATGGAGGCCACTGTTGAGGTAGGCCAGTTACAAAGCCAAACCCTGTCTGCGATCTGTCGTTATATGAACTTTTAATAGACCGGTAATCTGTACAGAGTTTTGCTATGATTATTTATCCTTGCCGTTGCATTATAGATCCGCATTTCATGAATAATTAGATTGTCATTTGAGACAATAATGAAAATCCCTTTGTATTGTTGCATTTTATATGTTATTGATCCCAAGTTATTGTTGGAAATATCAGGTAGCCGGGAGTCTACTTTGAGTTGAATAAATCAGTAGTTTCCAAAGCTTGTGGTGCATAAGTTTCCCGAGGACAAGTACAATTTGGTAGTGTTGGAAAGAGGGATGATATTGTGTGAATATCATGTGGTACCCAAATAAATGGTAATTGTTGACACCATTTTTTTTATTAACTCAAATTTATAAAATATTCAAGTTAAGAATATTTAATGTGTTTTAAATGGAAATTCTATGTAATAATTTTTGCCGAGACTTTTAGAGCTCGTTTTGAGTGAATTTAGTAGTGTTGCTAAATGGAAGTGAGAGCAGTTGTGATTTAAAAAAATAGGGTTCAGTGGAACCTCAAATATTGATTTTTATGATTAATATTGTATTTGTTCCTTGTTCATTAGAACAAGTGTGAAGCTTATTCAGTTTATTTGTATGTGTTTGTAGCGCCTAATTTTTATAATTAAATAGTTTAATAATAGGATTTTGAATTTCATTTCATTGAAGTGTTATCCTAAGCTTGATCCCATAATGTGAGAATCACTCAGTGGGAGGACGTTCTATGCCCCGAAGATAGTAGACTGAGCAGTTGGACAGTGATTTGCATATTTCTTGCACGCAAGGGCACAATATATATATATGTTATGGATTAAAGAGGAGGGAGAAAAGTATAGGATGACATGTTTCGTTCGTCAAGGGAGTATCATCAGATCCAAATATACACGATAAAATAGCTCTAAAATTCACTACCAAACCCACAGTGCCACCCATAAATGTTCTATGCCTTCCAAAATCAAAAGGCTTGGCAAGTACATGGGAAGTGTGGCTCAATGTTGGTTTGTTTGTCTGTTATTTATACAAATCTACACCGTTCCACTGATCTGAACCAAAATTTGTATACTTACCCTTTGGAACCCGACGAGTAACACTATCTACTTTAATTTCGGACAGACCACTCCATTCCCTGCATTTAGGCCCTTTGTCAAAAATCTGCACCGTTTCACCTATTTGAACCTAAATTTGTATACTTACGCTTTGGAACCCTGCGAGTGACACTGTCTACATTAAATTTCGGACAGATCACTCCATTCCCTGCATTTAGGTCCTTTGGCAAAAATTTACACCGTTTCACCGATCTAAACAAAATATTACATACTTAGGACAACCCTTTGGAACCCGGCGAGTAACACTGTCTGCGTGAAATTTCGGACAGACCACTCCATGCCCTGCATTTAGGCCTTTTGGCACAAATCTACATCGTTTCACCGATCTGAACCAAACTTAATGTACTTAGCCTTTGGAACCCTGCGGGTAACACTGTCCATTTGATATTTTGGATAACTCTCTCCATTCCCTATATTTAGAACAACAGACAAAATGAACTTGAAAACCACGTTTAAAGGCCCTAGAACCATTCATGTCCGTAGTAGTGTAACTGTAAATATATTGTAATTAGTCTATTGTTGGCTGGTAATGCGGCTGCATCACGTCACCCCTACCAGTGTTCTGGTGCAGAATTGCAAAAATAGGTACATCCTGCGCTGATTACAAATTGGAGTCACGGGGAGTAATTAGTGCAAAAGGATTTCTTAGGCCCCTTAAAACAGTTATCATCGTGAAAATATTATGCCTCTGTATAAGTACGATGGTGTTGGTGCACTACATAGAGGTTATCAGCTGCAATAAGCGTTGGTGCTTTCAAATTTATTTTCATTTATTCCGATCCTTATCCTTCAGCGCAATGTGGCGATAAATGGCACTATTGCTACCTCAGGAGCTCGGGACAGCCGAGGTTTTCCAATGTGCTGTGATTATTTTCCTACGGTACCATGCGACAAAATACGACACTATTGATCTTAACTTTTCTAACAGCCAATGAGATATAGGCCCTAGGTTGTGTCTTTTATTTCACATACCGTACTCCTCTTTCTAATCATATTTTTCAATTCGTTTGTAAATTACATGTGTCGGTATTATAGTTAGAAATGATCCGTTTTCCTATTCATTATTATCATTAACATTACGGGAAAATGACCTGAATGTTTCGTCCATTATACTGTACTACTTATCACCCCCACTACCACCACAATCACAAAAAGTTATATTTTTAAAATACTTTTGTTTCTGTTAGTTTAAGTAACATGTGCCAGTTCTGTAGTAGTATTCATTATCATCCATAAAACAAATAAATCCACCGGGCGGAGCCGGGCACTACTGCTAGTTACTAATAAATACTAAATCATAAAGGACTCGAAAGACGAACTATTTATTTAAGTATCTACAAAGATGCAAGACTGAAATATGACGAACCCATCCACAAACAGTCTCCCTCCACCTACTAATATATGGAGGTGCAGCTAATATTGCTGTGATATACATGAATTTCTTTTGCCGATTCAATGACATTAGACGCCAATATACAGTATTAAGATTTTAACAAATATTTACTGTACGTTGTTTCATTGCCGTCGGTTGGTTATGTCGCGAGAAAAGCTCGAATTAAATATTCGAACATTGCGTTGCTGCCATGTTGGTTTTGCGCTTGTCAGAAGTTTGAAAATACATACATGAACTTACTTTAGTAGATGGTATATTGGCTTTCACGACCATTGAATTAAAACTCAGCAATTTTTCTAGGTTTATGGCAGGGAGGTAGCATGCAGTTCGCTACTCCTGTGGGGGCCTGGGAGCGGAGACCAAGATCTCGCTGATGAGTCAGCTTGATGCCCTTGGCGAAACCCCACACAAGACACGGCACAAACCTAGAAGAATTGCTAAGATTTAATTCACTGGCCGTGAAAGCCAATATACCATCTTTTTCGGAAGCCTTCATAGGGAGGTTAAGGCTGCAGAGCTTTTAGCTCTCGCAGTTAAGAGACGCAATGCGGACACCAAGAGCCCGCTGATGAGCCAGCTTGGTGTCCTAGGCGAATCGACACACAAGACACGGCACAAACCTAGAAAAATTACAGAGTTTTACTTTAGTAGCCTTTCTATCACTATAGTAAATTTCAGATTGATTTTATCAATTGTTTCGGAGATTTTGAATGCCAGTGAAATAAATCGCATGGGCGCCATATTGGATTCGTGCGATGTATTATAATTTGAAATGTATGGTCGTGTTTGAACGGAGTAATGGTATGTTTTCACCAAGTTTCATTAAGATCACTACAGCCAATCTAAACGTATTAAAGGGAGACACGCTCACAGATGAAACGTTATCTCATAATTCTATATTTCATTAGATGAACGTAGAAATGAAAACACAGGGCTTTCAACGACAGGCATTAGGGACTCTCTCGGTTCGCCAGCCTCAATAATTAAATAATTATTTTGTAAAATGAAAGCTGTCTGTTTGCCATTTGAGGATTCTTTATTTTTCACGGTTCAAATATGTTTCCAAATAGGCTATATATTTGTGCCTTCTATCTGACGAAACATGAACTATACCGTATATACGCAATACGTCAGTCGTGACAAATATGATGATTCATGTTTTTGGTTTTGTGAAATCGAGGTCATATGGTCCCATATATTTGGGTGAATGTGCAGATTTTCTGATAACCTGCATTATTGTGGTACCTGTAGAGTATTAATGTTTGTAATTGAAGGGTTCATTCCAGGAATCAGACAAGTCCAAAAATTATAATTGATCATTAAAAAACAGTATAGTTTTATTTGGGCTGAATTAAATACAAATTGGTTTTAGACCAACGATTGTCTCACTAACAGTTTTAAATTGCACATAAAAGAAAGGTATTTTTATGAGGATAGTTGAGAAAACCTGAAGAACCTATGGACTTGTATGTTTTTTGCCGAAATCTTAGTTGAATGCAAAAATGATAAATATTTGAATCCTCAAATACAATTATTTATTATGTAAATCCTAACAAAGTACAAATAATTAATGAATGCCAAACATTACAGGTAACTAATTATTTAGAAAAAGCATTAGAAAAGCATTGTAAGCCTCCGTGGCTTAGGCGGCAGCACGCCGGCCTCTCACCGCTGGGTCCGTGGTTCAAATCCCGGTCACTCCATGTGAGATCTGTGCTGGACAAAACGGAGGCAGACAGGTTTTTCTCCGGGTACTCCGGTTTTCCCTGTCACAATTTCATTCCAGCAACACTCTCCATTATCATTTCATTTCATCTGTCATTCATTTAATCATTGCCCCAGAGGAGTGCGTCAGGCCTCGGCAGCCGGCACAGTTCATATCCTCGCCGCTAGATCGGGGCTTCATTCATTCCATTCCTGACCCGGTCGGAGACTGGAAGCAGGCTGTGGATTTCATTTCATTAGAAAAGCATTGGACTTGTCTTATTTTTGTATAATCCCCAATATTTCACACTCGTATATAACCCGACCTGTCTGCTTTTTGGAGACAGCAATAAAATCTGTACCTAGAGCTGGCCTTGAAGGGGAAGAAGATGTACTTATCTCAAAAAGTCAATTTTTAGACTTGTCTGGATTTTGAAATGCACCCTTCAATTGTAGTTGGGGTAAGGATTGTGAAGAAGCCAGCCAGAGATTTGAGTTAGGTACCGTATCTGCATTTACCTGTAGTAAAAGTGGAAAACCACAGAAAACCACTCCTAAGATGGCTCAGGTGGAAATCTCATTTCTGCCTCACGAGTCTAAGTGCACCTCATTGTAGTCTTCAAACAAGAATTAACTTATTTGGCAGTGCCGGGAATTGAACCTGGACTTCAGAGGTGACAGCCATGTTTGCTAGCCACTGCGTCACCTGGTCGTCGACAGATCTGATTTAGGATATGATTGCAAATATGGGTATGAATTTATCACAGAAGGTAATAAAACTAATTACAATAAAAGAATCACTGGCAACTTTGTTGTTGATTCAGTTAGTGATTAGGTTTCTTGGCTGTGATCTTGGAGATCCGGATTCGATTGATTCGTGGTTCTGTCAAGTAATTTAATTTTGAACTGTGGGCTCGAACGGGGTACACTTATTCCCGTGAGTGGGAACTGTTAAGATGTGCGTCCAAATCCCACCCCAGACATCCTGGAAGTGATCTTTCGAGGTTTTCCACGTCTACTCCAGACAAACGCCGAGATGGCTATGGCCACCCCATGCCCAAATTCTAGCTCTACTTACGCACTAGTACAGCTATCACAATGACGGACGTTACACTAGGCAGCAAATTTTATCAATTTAAATGATCTTGTCGACTTCGTCGTTACGCTGGGGTCTGGCGTTACGTTACGGTGACGGGACGAAATGTACCCAGATGCACTGAGGTATGTTACGTCATAGTACCGCTTGGTGCATGTGTTCCCCGACAATCTCTACTTCGTTATTATAAGACAAAAATCCTCGATTCTTGGATGTCACGGGTAATTTCGAGAACCACTGGATGGATTTTGATGCGGTTTTCACCATTCTGTAAAGGATATCTCGAGGAAAGATTCTGTAGAAAAGAATTTATGTATAATCAAAGGATGCCAAGCAGTAACGATTTCAGTGAAAAAGTCGAAAACAAACTTGGCGTCCATGCGCTTCTTAAGCTTACGCTGGGCAAACCGTTAATAATATCAATATACTATGAAAGGAAGGAAGCTTGTAGTTTAACGTGACCGTTAATCTCGCGATCATGAGCCACGGGACCTCCTTTTTACGTAGAATCCGAACCACAGGACATGGCATTTCACATCGAAAATCTCACATGCATTGACCGGGAATCGAACCCGGTCCGCCTTGGTGAGAGGCATACAGCTTGACCGCTGCGCCACCACGCCCCAATCTACTATGAGCATGAGAATTGGTCAGCATGAAAAGTTCTACAAAAAAAAAGTCCGCGAGAGCATATCTCTATCTTCAATACATCACCCACTATAAACTGTTTTTAGACTGGATGGAAGGGGCATGTCCCCGCGTACTCTGGTGAGAGTGACGGCATCCCGCGCGCTTGACTTTGCTTTGCCTTTGGTTTGCACTTGCCGCTCGCGAGTAATTTGAAACAAGATAAGAAAGATAAGTACTATGGAGATAATTTTCTAACATGTCAAGAGCTTTGGCTTCGAGCGAAGCGAGAAGCCTCCAGCATTTCTAGCATTTTTCAGCATTTGTAGCATTTAAAATGATACAAAGTCTAGTCTTTCAGACTGACTGTCACTTTTAACCTTTTGTTTTTTACAAAGGCAAAAATAGTTGATTCATTAGGATTTGAGTGTGCTGAAGTTGAAAATGACAGTTATCTCGCGAGAACTGGCCCTTGGGTATTTTTGGCCCGCGGCTTCAATAATGCTCTATATTTTCGTTTTGTTCAACCCTTATTTCCTGTCCCTTACTGTACCTTCCTTCCTAGCCTTGAACTTCACCCTGCAAAGGAAACATGACCATAGCTTTTGGAACACTCACGTTATTTCTATATTATTTACGGTCGGGTCAGATTTACCCAAGGCGCCAGTCCTCGCGTGACAATTTTCGGCTTACGTTAGTCGGGACAATCTGTAAAAAATAAGGGAGAAAATCCACCTATTTGGTGCAGCACAATCACATAGCTCACGTTCTTGTTGATCCATGTTTAGTGTCTAGGGACACCTTGGTCATCAGCTCCTTTGATCAAAAAAATTGAAATGAATGCTTTACCGCTATTATCAAGGCCAATTGTATTGTTACAAAAATTATTGTCATTTTTCTGCAAGTTAAATTTGAGAAATATCAATAAACCTCATTTATTATTGGGAATAGTTCATAGGAAGACACCAGGTGTAAAATTACTTCATTAAAATCCGTACGACTACGACAAAAAGGGAGTGACACACTATGGGTCAAAATGACCCGGCGCCAGTCCTCGTGTTATATTTTTCACGCTAGTTCTCAAGGGTTAATAATCTAGATTAGCTCAGGTTTGGGAGTTATTCAAACTGTTATGTCATTCGCATATTACAATGAGACAAAAAATGTTGAAGTTATTAGCACATCTGCGGAAGAAGTTTTGATTCAACACAGTAACTCACGTAAAATCCTCAATACAAAAAGAGTGATAGTCAGTCTGAAAGACTAGACTTTATATCATTGAAAATGCTACAAGTACTGAAAAATGCTGGGTGAAAGCCTCGCGATCATGCAGCGAACTGCGTGATCTCAAAGTCCATTAGCAAGTGCAAACCAAGGTCAAGGGAGGTAGATGGCTGGATGGCGTCACGCTCACCGGGGAGAGGAGGGTACTATGACGTCACACACCTCAGTGCATTCTCGGTACATTTCGTCCCGTTGCCGTAACGTAATGCCAGACCTCAGCGTAACGACGAAGTCTACAAGATCATTTAAAATGATAAAAGGAGCAGTTTTGATTCCACACAGCAACACAGAAACTCGTATCACAATACACAATGGAGCACTACGGAAGACAAGCAATCTTAGACTGTGTTAGCCAGAAACAAAACACAGCTTTCATTGGCATTCCTGAAAAAAGAAGAAACGAGAGCAAAAACAGAAATAAGGACGTAACAAATTTCTTATAGCACGAAAACGGGAACTAAAAAAGAAAATTATTGTCATTTTCGAATGACCGACAGTAGTGGTTACGCCGGCTAAAGCGCAGCATTAGGTCATGGGGCCAAGCTCTCTGCTGACTCGGTAGACGCGTGGGTTCGAGCCCCACCGTCGGCCGTCCTTGAAATGGTTTTCCGTGGTTTCCCATTTTCAACACCAGGCAAATGCTGGGACGGTACCTTCTGACAGGCCACGGCCGCTTCCTTCCACATCCTTGCCCAGTTCCATTCACCATCATTCATTTCATCTCTCATTAACTCCTCTCATGAGGTTGGCGTCAGGAAGGGCGTCCGGCCGTAAAAACCATCGCCAAAAATACCTCCATCGCATCTCATCCCCGACCCCGTTGGAAAACGGGAAAAATAAGGGTTAGACATACATACATTGTCATTTTCGAATTCAGAGCACCAAAATCCATAAAGATTAGGTTGTTGTTGTTGTTTGAGTCTTCAGTCTTTCGACTGGTTTGATGCTGCCCTCCATTCCTCCCTGTTCTGAGCTAAACGTTTCATTTCTACAAAGCTACCACACCCTACATCCGAGGCAATTTGTTTAACATATTCTAACCTTAGTCTACCCCTACAGTTCTTATCCTCGACCCTTCCTTCTATAACTAAGTTTACTATTCCTGGTTGTCTTAGTATGTGTCTTACCAACCTATCTCTTCTGTTCATTAGCAGTCGCCAGGAACATCTCTCCTCTCCTCTCCCACTCGCCTTAATACCTCTTCATTCGTATCCCTATGTACCCATCTGATCTTCATCATTCTCCTGTAACACCACATTTCAAACGCTTCAATTCTCCTCTTTTTTGCTTCTCCAACAGTCCGAGTTTCACTCCATAGAGCGCTACGCTCCAGACAAAGGCTTTCAAGAATGACTTCCTAATACCTAAATCTATATTCGATGTCAACAGATTCTTTTTCTTTATAAATGCTTTCCTTGTCTGTGTTAACCTACTTTTTATATCCTCTTTGCTTCGTTCATCACTGGTTATTTTGCTTCCTAAGTAACAGAAGTCACCTACTTCCGTTAGCATTAAGTATTTTTGTTTATGTAAAAATTTCATTGTTGAACAGTGTTAGGTTTCACGCACACCCAAAACCACGGGGCTACATAACCAAGATGCGACTAAGCCCCTGAAAAAAAAACAACAACGACGACAACAACTTGTAATCTTCTTGACTGAGCAGTAAAGTTTTACGACAATTTGACGTAACTTAATTGGAGACAAGAGTGACATTAATGTGCATTTTATAGTAATGGTTCCGTCAGGAAATAGGGTCACTGAAGAGCTAATATCACTTGACTGGTCATAAACTGAAATTGAATCAGCACAATATCATATCAGGAGATCTCTATTCGTCCCTTCATTACTGGGAAAGGCACTGAGCAGTCCGACTTTCTCTGCACACGCTGGAGATCGTAAACAATGTATAAAATACTTACAATTCGACAAGACTAGTTTACTCTACTCTAATTAATACAGCGATTAGGAAATGCATTACTCACTTTTTATGGGGGTTGGTAGCATGCTGAGCTTCTATGCCCAAGGTCACGGGTTCAAACCCGGCCGAAGTCATCGTTTTTTTTTATTTTTCAGAGTGTTAAAAATACCTCAGTATGCCATCCTTCGGAGGGGAAGTAAAGCCAGCGGTTCCTTGTCAAAGATTTATGGCATGAAAAAGAACCTTCCACTAACTACACTTGATTGAAGTCAACATTTGTAGGTTAGGTTTGATTAATGCACCTAAGTTCCAACATTCATCACCGGGCGCTGGTTGTGATGGCATCTAGTAGTAGCGAAGTTCACAGCTAGGCGTCCGCGTTGTGGACGGTAGTATTTGGTAGCGAAAGTAGGAACTAGTTGAAATATTATTGTCTGCAGTCCTTACTTGAATTAAAAACAGATAACACACACTAATACAGTCATCACAATTAACACCGGTTATCAGACAGATTCTACACACACACACCGGGGCTAGAAGACCGCGTTGTCGCAGCCCCTAAACTAAGGAACCAACCAACCACTTTTGATGGGAAGATAATGTCGGTAGAGAAGAGACGCAAAAACCTAGAATAACAGGTAGGAAGAGGTAAATTGGAGCAAGAGAAACATTTAAGTACTTAGACGCAGAATGGTAGTAAGGGGAAAGAAGCGTATGCAGAAGTGTAGAAAATCTAATGCAGTTAGTTCTCAGTTGCGATCCACTGCATTCTGCAAGAATGAAGTTAGTGTAGCGTCGAAACTCTTCCTACATCGCTGAGTATTTAGACTGACCTTGCTGTATGGAAGTGAGAGCTGGGAAGTGGTAACTGATATGTGGGTAGGCCTAGTACGTATGATTGCTGGAACAGATGGATGGGAGCAATTGTAGGAAAGTAGTCGTATTGAGGTTATAAGGGTTAAGCTAGAAATTAACTCGCTAGATGAAGCAGTTCGTATGATTTTCAGTCAGATAAAACGATTTTACACAAATATTTTAATGGGTGGTGTACCCTAACCTGTAAGAAATTACATGAGATTAGTTAACAACTATGCGAAAGTCTCAGAACCCTTCCCCTAGTAAAATAGAATTTGAAAAGAGTCGTCTGTCTCACAGTAATCTGAAACAAGAACAAGATGTTACCTAAGTCATTTCATTGTGTTTCAATTAAGAAATACAGTGAGACTTTTTTGCTGGAGCGGGGTCGGCAGCCGATTGCCGGGCAAGCGCGCCGTCCGCCAGCCAACCGAGCTCGGGCCGCAGGGTCGCGGAGAAGAGCTAGCCAGGGTCATTAAAGTCATTAAGTCACTAAACTTTCATCAACGAGTGTGTGTAGTATCAGCAAACAGATATGAAGGTAAAATAAACAACAGCAGCAAGATTTAATTAAAGAATCACAGATGTTCTCTTTATATCTTGGGAATCTGGATGACCTCAAGTCACCAGTTAAAGGTTAGAACTTATCTTTTCACAGATTATACTAAAAATGTTCTTCTTCAGCTGACAGACAGTAACTTTGTAAGTTATATCGTTGCATAATGTACTTACTCCCGCACCCCCTGAGTGTTGACTGTGATTAATCGAAGCACGGACCTACGCTCGGTTGGCTGGTGGAAGGCGCGCGTGCCTGGCAGCCGGCAACCGGCCTCGCTCCAACAAAAGAATCACCCAGTAGAAGGTTTCATGATGGGTCTAGTAAATTGTCCACGTACTGTACGTTTAATCGTATCTTTAAACACTTTCAATAATGATTGTGATAATATTGTTGTTGTGTTACGAATGTTACTTGTTATGACCTCATATTGTTGAATTTCATATTTCTCCCTTTGAAATGTACTTCTTTTTCTTTCTTCCAGGTGAGGGACTCCCCACGCATTTTACACAGTATCCTGGCGATCATGCGGTAAATATAATCCACATTTTCATTTACAGAGGTGTGTAAATTATTAGAATCAAATACAGAATTTTTAATATTGTGTTCTAAGCCATTATTCAGTGTTGCCTTAGTAAACAAAAGTTTGAAGCTTTTCAGTCGGTCAACACGATTGTACCCAAATAAGATGGGTTATTCCCTGATACTGAAGAAAATTACATGAGATTAATAAATACATTTGGATGACCAGTTTCGATCACTTATAAGTGTACCATATATATTGTAAATATTTTCACCCATACTTTCAGACATAGAATGTATAGGCTAAGCGTAATAGATCTGATGATGATCGCTTGACGATTGAAACTGGTCATCCAAGTGTGTTTAGTAATCTCATGTCTTTTTTTAATGATTAGGGAATAACCAATCTCATTTGGGTACAATCTTGTTGACCGACTGAAAAGCATCAAACTTTTGTAGATAATTTTTATTGAAAACAAGCAACAATTGCACAGCATACCATCTCGAATTCAACGATGAAAAGGGCTACTTTATACGTCTTATCATCCTAAATGCATGTACCTCCCTATTGTTTTCCAACTGGCCTTTACAACAATATGGCGGATAGGCTGATTCTGAGTACGGCGCATAGATGGCGTTAGCTTCGCAAGGGTAAAAGTAGGCAACACACATGGCTCGTGCAACCCACCCATCCAGTCTTTGAGAAGTTTTAATTAAATTATATGCACAGAATCCCGTTCTGCTTATTGTATGGATACATGCGACATTAGCGCCCGAGTGGAACAGGTAGAAGTTAACGATATCATGTATGGATACATGCGACATTAGCGCCCGAGAGGAGCAGGTAGAAGTTAACGATATCATGACGTAATTAGGGAACTGATCGCCCTATACCAGTGAATGTTATAATTATATTGGTTGTATTGAAACACCAAACGAACGAAATAAAACAAAAAATGGCATGAAGAAATATTCTGTTTTGGCGTGATTCAAACCGCATAGAAGATTTTTAAGAGAATGCGCTACGTCCCAAAGGAGATTTGATCTCTGTTAATATCAAGTTAGATTTATTATTGGGGCGGCGTTGAATATCATGATACAGCGTTAGTCGTTGTCGCCTAGCGACAACATGTCCGTCAAGTCATTCGATTCTATTTCGTGTGACCTTGAAGCAAGTAATATTCGCAATTATTTTAATACACGAATGATACAATCAAGGTAGTAAGGTGGGTATCAGTCGATAATGCGTGACGGGCATTACATTTTAAGATAACAAACTTCCCGAGATATTTCAGTTTAAGTAATTTTTTTGAAAACTATTTTAATATATAAGATCATTTTATTTTGTTCGTAACACCCTACTTAGTAATGCTTTCTCCCTTATGGACTTGCAATTTTTCCATAAGATATTGCATCGGGATTTCCTCAAAATTGAAGATTCTGAGGGATACGTGAGCTGGGTCCGTTTACTATTCTTCATTGACCTTTGAATGTATCATCTAAATCAAGTGATTTCAATCTATTGTCCATGAATCTTTCAATAGTTCAAGATTGGAGCATCAGCAATGAAAGAAATCAAATTCCTTTGCTCTAAATTCATACAAAAACTAGAATAAAGTATTCAAAGCAAAACGTGTGCCATTATGTATTAGCAAAACTCCTCTTTTAGTGGAAATTTTCTAGAAAATCATTTTAGTCAGTTTCTTCCAAGAAAAAGTAATTAAGATTATTGATTAAACGTTTCAAATAATGTTAGCACCTCGCAAACATTCTTAAGTCATTAATTCATAAAAAGTAAACATGAAATGTTGGAAAACTAGCCTTGCACCTCTGTATATTGTGTCAAAGTCACTTTCAACTTTTTTTTATTGTCGGCGATTGAGAATAATTATCGGTGGTTCTGCTTTCGAGGATTACACTGGGGAATATATCAGATAAAAATTATCTTTTTTATTTTGCTTGCGCCTAGTCATACTAGCTAATTTATTTAAATGCAATCGTAGATTACTTGTTCTTACATCAAGATGATATAAATGAACTTTCTATGCAATTTTGTAATTACTTTTTAGTTAAATCTGGACAATTGGACTTTTTTCCAGTGTTTTTAATCAGTCTTATTTAGCATGTACATTGTCGTTTTTGTATATCATTGCTCCATTTCATTCACTATCATTTCATCTCATCTGTATCCATCTTAGGATGTCCTGGTATATTTTTAGCAAAAGTTTTACGCATTTTGGTCTTCACTATTTTTAAGCTGATGAAGGGATCAATAATTATGGTATCCCGAAACATGTACTTGTAAGAATATTATGTAATCTACGATTGCATTTAAATAAATTAGTTAGCATTGACTAGGCGGAACCAAAATAAAAAGGTAATCTTTATCTGTTATATACTTTGTCAATACGGAACCATGTCGAATACGGAACCATTCTGAAGTTAACAATTCTGAAAATTACACTGGGGAACCTAAAAATTAATTGGTTGGTGTCTGGAATTTTAAAACTTGCCTCGTAAGGCAAATCTGAGAATAGGTGGCTTCGTTTGCCATTTCAGCCATCATGGAAATGGTTTTCGGAGGATTCCCACTGCTACTCCAGGGTTGTCGTTGCTGTTGTTTCAATCCAGGGGCTTGATAATCGCGGTCAATTAGCACCGTGTATTTGGGTGAGTATGGAACTCTTGTCTGATAACTCGTGTTATTCTGATGACTATTAGTGTGTGTGTGTATTTGTAATTCATGTCAGGATTGGGAAGGAGGTTGCCATGGCCTTTTGTTAGATATCGTCTGCCTGGAGTAGAATTCACCTCTTGGTGTAGAGTCTGTCTTGGCTGTCGCCCCGGAGATCCGTGTTTGATTCCCACCTCAGCCATCCTGGAAGCAGTTTCCCACTTTTACTCCAGGTGAATGCCGGGATGGTTCCTAACAAAGGGCCATGGCCGCTTCCTTCCCAATCCACACCTGCATTACAAACGTGCATATTACTACAGCCATCACAGGTTATCATATCATGCAAAATTCCACACTCACCCAAGTACACGGGGATAAAAGTCCCCGAAGTCCAAGTCCCTCAAATGAAACAACAACAGATTTAGACCAATGATGGGCAAAAATCTGAGAAAATCAGCCAATTATAGAGCCCATTATCGATAACGAAGCACCATACCTGTTATTCCCATGACTTATGAAATGAACCCAGTATATTTGCAGAGAACCTTTAGGTATCAGTCAAAAGTTACTGGATTGTTGTATTTCAGGGGTATTCAAACATGGAATGAGTTACCTGAAGAAGTCTTAGAACCTTTTCCTAACAGTTTAAAAGTTTTCAAGAAAAAAATAAATGTTGCATTCAGGGAAACCAGAAACATCATGGAGAGAAATTGAGTTATAGGCAGCATGTAAATATCTTGTTACCACCAGGTTTTGCCTAACTGTAACAGTACCTATTAATAAATAATAAATAAAATATATTTCTGTTTTCAAAAGGGGCACAAACAAGTTACTAAATGTCAAGTTAAATAGTATTAATTCTAATTATTGTGTACAATAGTATGTTTAACTGGTAGATCTAATGACTTGTCGTCTGTGCTTATAAGGAAGATCAGGCTTGCGTGATTGGGGGCTCTGACGCATCCCGAATGTGAAGTGGAGCTTTGCTCTTTTCAGAGAGTCCCTTCAGTGTACTCTAAATATTGTGTAAGGCATTGATAAATAAATATGAAATGAAATGAAATGAAAGCTTAAATCAGTGTTGAAAGTGTTATTCTTTACAGTCAAATTTAAGAGGGATATGTTTTTGAGTTGGGGGTTAAGCCAACATTTGCGTGATACACATTGAAAGTGTGACGGTTTACCTCGCACCTTGCCCCTAACGGGCACGCGCAGATACTACCCGCATGTCATTGTTGAATCTGCTAGGGGAGAATCCCTATGCAAATTGCGAGTGTAGTAAACACGTACTCGCCTGTAAAACACGGCCATTCTCTCAAAGTGGGGCTGGCCGCACGGCTGACACAGCACTGTAGGTAGAAGGTCGAGCCAAAGGTCAGACGAGCACATTGCAACACGGAGCTGAGACAGTTGCGACTAGTAAAGTTGACTTCGTTATTTCTTTTAGAGCCTATTTTAAGCCATACGCGTTACAAGTTTATAACGTGTGTACGTGGTTATTGTTTAATTGTTATTTTGTTTCAAAATTGTATAACGTGTTATTGCTAAGCCTATTACTTCAATTTTTATTGATGGGGAAAACTAAAAAATAAGGTTTATGCAACAAACCCTCACATTCTAGCTGAACTCAAACTAAATATTACGAGAGAAATTGAGGCTATCCCGGTAGATGAACTAATGTGGGCGAATGAAAATTTCCTTAGAAGATCCCAGAAATGTGTGAATGATGATAGGCATTTATTCGTCAACGAATATATAGTAAACAAGAAGTTCCGTGACGAACTAAAGAGCCTACTTTTCTTAAAATTTAAGATTCATGCCATCTACTGTAAATGGATCTATCTAGAATAATGACGAAATTAAGTTGGTAATATCAAAATTTCTAATTAGTTCTAAATACTGTATACCTGGCATAATGTAGCCTAATAGAGAACTACAGTTGGCAGCCCTGGTGACTGAGTATATTCTTAGTTCCATCTCTTAAGGTACAGAAACCAAATTTGGTTGAATTCCAATGGATAGCATGGACGTTCCATGCAGCTAAACATTGCATCTAACAGCGTGCGTAAAATCATGTTGGCATCAATGACATACATGTATTGGTCAGAAATAATCTGAAATAATATGATCTATTGTTGTGTCAATTTAGAATGAAATCTATTAGTTAGTAGAGAAGTTACATGCATTTTAAAATTGTACCTATCAGCAGGCTTAGAATCATGTTGGCAGCACTGGCGTAGACCTATATTGGTTACTCCAAATTAATCTTGAATGCCAGATACTATACGTGCGCAAAGTTTAGAGCTATTGACTTGCATACTTTCTGATATATTGATATTAGGGTAATAAAAATAGAGACAGTATTTATTAACAGTTGGCAGCCCTGGTTGCTCCTAAATATACGCATAGTCATATCTGTTATGGTACACATAACACACACGAAATTTGGTTGAAATCCAAATTATAGTATAGAAGTTACGTGTATTTAAAGTTGGACCTCTCAGCTGGCTTAGAATCATGTTGGTAGTACAGACGTATATACGTTACTCCAAATTAATATAGAATGTCAGGTACTATGCGTGTGCATAGTTTAAAGCTGTCTGCTTGCATACTTTCTGATATATTGGTATTTGGATAAATACAATAGGGAGTGCATTTATTAACAGTTGGCAGCCCTGGTGGCTCTTAAGAATGTGCTCATTCATATCTGTGTATATACACATAGTACATACGAAATTTGGTTGAATTCCAATTGATAGTGTAGAAGTTATATGCATTTAAAAATTGGACTTATCAGCAAGCTTATAATCATTTTGGCAACACTGACATGTATGGCCTCCTGGAAATTAAACAGCAATATTATTATCTATACGTGTGCCAATTTTGAAATAGCTCCCTTTCATACCTTCCAAGATATCCAACATGGAGCTCAAATTTCAATTGCTATTTTTCAGCAGTTGGTAGCACTGACATCATTTACAAATATGGCCGCGAGATATTCAGGTATAGATCTTTACTCCTACCAAATTTTGTTTCGATTGCTGCAGCAATTTAGGAGTTGATCGTGGGGGGACACACACACAGCCAGCCAGCCAGACAGACAGAAGGACAGACAGACAGAAGGACAAACAGACAGACAGACACACATTTGCCCGATCTCATAAGTCTACTTTTTCCTCATTTTTGCAAAATGTGAAAAGTAGGCTAAAAATACAATGTTATTTGGAAGTATCGTGTCGTCTCAGAGGGCTGAACAGTTCAATTCTGGATGCACACACTTTACTGCAGTGACAGCACACAGTTGTATCAGCAGATGATTGTGCCACCCGCCAACTGTCCACACGTATCGCTGCCTGTTGCAGATCTTCATGGAGTCCATCACTCCACCGCTTCCTTGGTCTCCCTGGTGGTCTTCTTCCTGTGGGGATGAAATACAGTAGCATTCGTGGCCATCGGTGGTCTTCCATCTGGGCTACATGTCCAGCCCTCTGCAGTCTTCTGGTTTTGATGATTCCAGCTATGTTGGCATCATGGTACAGGTCTTCTACTTCATGATTGTGTCTAATCCTCCATTCACCCGTGTGTACATCCCTCACCGGTCCGAAGATCTTCCGAAGAACTTTTTTTTTCAAAAACGAGTAGTTTATGAAAGTCCTGTTTTCGGATACTCCATGTCTCACATCCATATAGTACAACGGGTTGGATCAGAGTTTTATACAGACGAATTTTGAACTGTCTGGAGAGACATCTGGACCGAAGAAGCGGTGTTAAGCTGTAGAGAGTTCGCTTTGCTGTTTGGATCCTGGCGTTGATTTCTGCCTCACATGATGAGTTCTCCGTGAAAAGCGATCCTAGGTACTTAAATTTATGGACTCTCTTGTAGGACTGGTCCCCTACCCGGAGTGACTGTAGTTGCCCAAAAACGTGGCCTTGCCCGCGAGTCATATTGAGGTAGCCTACCCCGTCTAGGTTTCATTCACGATTAACCCAAATTTGTTGGCAGCTGCCTTGAGTGCTCTGGTCATTTGCCTCAACTCTTCCTGAGAGCTGGAGAGTAAACTGATATGTTTGTACATGTTTATTTTTGATTTACCTTAACATTTTAGTGAAACTAGGAATTTCTAGGTTATGTTCGAAATTCGAAACAAATCGGAAATCCGAACCCTCCCCCAGTCCCAATTACTTCGGATTTTTGACGCTCTACTGTATTACACTCTTTCGATATTGATGAATAACGTGTAAGAATTTGATTCAATTAGCCAATTATAGTGTTCTATTTTGATAACGAAGTATCAAACCTGTTACAGCTGAGCTTGGGGTTTTAGACAAACAATGTCATCGGCGTAGTGGTTCCGCTTGATGATACACTTGCTGATTACCAGCCTCCTGCAGTTGAGGTCATATGGATTATATGAATTTTCTTGTCATTGCAACAGTAACTGGCCTTGTCACGAATAACTGGGCGAGTGCCATCAAAGAAACACCACATTCAGAACGCTGATCTGCATTTTCCAGGAGAAAAAGGCAAAGGTTGTCTGGTTCAGCGAGATACAAAAATGTTTGCACGAGATTGGGATCTCACGTGAAGATATCCAGGAGCGTGAACAGCTTAAGAGAAAACTATTCGAACTTCGGAGTTTCCAACCTAAGCTGACGCTGAAAACTTTAAAGGCGTGGACGAACGAGAGAAAAGAACAACTCCGTCTACGAATGAAAGCTAAAGCTAAAAGGAAACCGTTGAAATGGCGTGGCCGAAACGGAAGAAGATTCTATATATATTGTTCCAGCCCCAGCCATTATACAAGGGCTGTGCCTATACCTACATAAAAGCTAATTAAAAGTAACTACGTAAAAGATGGGAATAACGACATAGCAACACGACTGCGAAGTAAGCAGCAGGTCATAGCCATAAGGTCTAACAGCAAGCAGTTAGACAGGACACAGGAGGCATTACACTCCAAAGATACTGCTGATTAGACTGGCAATGCACATTTTACCTATAAGTAGAAGGTACGGACACGCGCCGCGCTCTCTTATTTGGCGGCTCTCTTATTTGGCCGCTCTCTTTGAACCTGGCGGCTCTCTTGGACTTGGCGGCCCTCTCTTACAGTCTTACACTCTATCGGAGTTGTGCTACGACGGACCGGTATGGTGGATGCCTCGTATCGGGTCCCAACGCCACCAACATCATGACAGACCGGGATCTACGGTAGGGTGAGTGAACACGTGTCTACTAGACTCCTTTTCCCTCTATTTTATTATTTCACTCCTCCCCTCTTTTCATCGCCACTAGTACTCAATAAACCCCCTTTTTGTACAGTCCAATGATTATCTCCTTATTTCGCTTGGATTAAGAAGCCCGTCCCTTTTAGATTAGAACCTAGTTTAAGATCTCCACCGAACGCTGCCCAGCAGGAGGCGGTGCACAGCAAGCGTGAGGCCTACTAAGCCACCTTAAGGTAAGCAAGGTGAGTATTCCTCCCCCCGGTTCCCCTGTACGTCAATTGCTCTCTAGACGTGTCCGCAGTACTTCATAAAACACCAAACACTTTATACACGAGTTCTACACAAAAGTAGAACAAATGGGGGACAGGTGCCGGGTTAAACTCAGTAGATACCGGTAACGCCGTCCAGCCTATTCACAACAACAGTTCCACACAAAAGTAGAACAAATGCAAGAGGCTCGGAGGGGGTAGTTCTACACAAAAGGAGAACCAATGGTAGGACGCGGGGTAAGCTCTACAAACGGATCCACTCAGCCCTCCTGCCAAACACTTTAAAATAGTTCCACACACAAAAGTAGAAAAATATAATACGCTAAGGTGTATGTTTCACAAAACTCAAGCTCCTAAACCAGAGGGAGTTAGAAGATGTGGTTTGTACCAAAATCTTCCAAATTGTCTCAATAATACAGGAAAAATCTTGCATTTCTTGAAAATTCAACGGAAATATATGTATTTGTTTATAAAGTGCTTTTAAACAAATAAACAAGACGATAGCCCTTGAAAGAACTGTTTCACGTACATCCCTCATAGCACTAGGGCTGGGTGGGTAGTATGTAAAAATGGGGCGCGCACAACCCACAATTTGTTTAGAAACTACGTTTAAACAAATAAACATATATATATATAGAAGCCCGCATAACAGTAAAGCCAGACGGGTGGTTTACACACATGCGAGAGTTCTCGCACGAGTCCGCTAGTAATGATAATAATAATAATAATAATGTCCTTCATGTATCCTGAAGCACTTTAGTACAGGTAGTTGTGATACGTGCTCAAAGGCACATCCGTTCCACAGTCATCTCACATTGATGTGCTCCACCAGACACTACACAGTAGTCTACCGTTCCAATACAGAACAATCGTACCTTTGTTCAATACAACAAAACCATTTAATTCGAATGTCCGTATTATTCCATTGAACAAAGAGACGTTGACAATATGATGGTTTGCGATCCTATTTCAAATTATCCCATGTATGCTTTTGCGCTTTGCATCATTGGGTTGCGTTTAATGTGAACGTGCAGTATATTTTAGAGAAGGAGTAGAACTGGAACTATCAACTGGTGGTACTTGGAAAGTACTGAAGCGGTACATAATTGCCTACGAGACTGCTAGTATAAGTCCTGTATGTAAGATTAGACTGTGCCGAAATATACGAAATAATTTTTACTAGCGGACCCAATCGAGAACTCTTGCACGTCAATAAACCACCCGACCGACTTTATTGGTGTGCGGGCTCGCCGCGATGCAGTTCTGGCAGGGGCTAAATAGGAAGTAAATAGAGAAATGTAGCCTATGTTAGTTTAGTCGACTGGGAAAAGGCATTTGAAAGACTTGATTGGCGAATGCTGATGAAGATTCTGAAAGATACTGGTATAGATTGGAAGGATAGAAGGTTGAAAAGCAATTGTACATGGGCCAGAGAGTGATAGTTCGAGTATAAGAAGAAGACACTGAAGAGGTGGGTATCTGAAAAGGTGTGAGACAGGATTGCTGTATGTCACCAACACTTCTGCTATATGTTGTATGTCGCAGTTTATTTGGAGAACGATTGGATGGTAATTTGATGGTCATACGACGATTTTTAAATGGGAACCAACAAGTTTAGCCTATTTTCATTTACAAAAATTAGGCTTAGGAGATCACCTTTTGTCCGTGTGTCTGTCTGTGTGTGCGTGTGTGTGTGTGATGGTGTGTGTCCCCCCTAATAACTTCTAAACGGCTGGAGCGATTTCAATGAAACTCGGTAAGTTCATAGCACTATTCCGGACAACCCCGACCGTTCCCTTCAGATTTTGTTACCTCTCACCAATCCAACATGGCGGCTGGGCGAAATATTTCACCAGCATTCAACATCTCCAAAACTATTACCGATATCACCCTGGAATTTTGAACGGTGATAAAGGGCACTACTGGAAGTTAATCTATGAGGCATTCAAAAACCGGTTAACTACAATACGAACATGGCGGCTAGGTGAAGTGAAAGGTTTTAAATAGACTTTTCTCGCGATTTAATGTTTCAAACTCAATGAATCTTCGTACAGGAAATGTTTATACACATTGTAATGCACTGGTATCTAATTTAGTTCAATTGTTTACGTAACCTCAAGATGGCGGGTGTGCTAATTTTGAAAATTAAGTTTTTATTTCTTGTGTTCTAATCATGGGATCGAAATCAGTATTTGCATAATGAACGTACACAATAATCAACATCTAATCTACATAACTCTATGGCCTACATATATTAAAATCCAACATGGCATCCATCCGAAATATTTAGACAGTTCTCAATATCTTTTAATCTACTACAGAAATCAAACTGAAATTTTGTAAGTGTATAGAGGCTATAAGCATAAGTTCACCTATGGGACGTTCAATAACCTGGCGAGCACAAATCCAACATCGCGACCATCCGAGCGCAGTGAAACTTGATACGGTATATGCTTGTACAAATTATAATCGACTGGCATCTAATTCTTTTAAATTTATTTCATAACCACAAGATGGCGGCTGAGCGAAATTTTAAAATCCCGTTTTTATTTCTGGTGTCGTAATCATGCGATTGAAGTTTGAATAAAACACCTACACAATAATCTCTATGTAATAGTACTTAAATCTAAGGCCTATAACATAAAATCCAACATGGTGACCATCCAAAATATTTAGACGGTTCTCAATATTTACGAATCTATTACAGCAATCTAACTGACAATTTGTATGTAGATAGGGGCAGTTAATATAAGTAGGATATATGAAAATAGGCTGTTTAGTTCTTCACGGAACTACTCGTTTATTTTGTTTCTTTATTCCTCATAACAACTTTTGTATAAAGCACTATGCATTTGTTTGTAAACCAACGTACATAATAACACCAAGGATGAACGAATTACTTGAATTCCCTGCTCGGGATGTTATAAATGACATTTAACATGATCGTTGGATAGGTCCCGTTAATTGACCTTAAATTCCCGGTCTTTATCCTATGGGGTTACCTGAAAGATCGAGTGTATTGTGAAAAACCAACGACTCCGGACAACATGAAGGCGCGGATACGAAATGCTTATGCCAGTATTGACAGAGATATATTTTTACGGACATATCAATCGTTCATTCATAGAGTTGGAAATGCATTGAGGTGGAAGGCAGTCATTTTTAAAATGTATTAGGCTAAGGTCCGATGCGTATGCAATAACTGGTATTAAGCGGTCTACCTACCTGTCACCAATGTAGCATTGTCTACACCAGGGATCGAACCATGTACTTATATTGGCGTACCTAATGCTGTTAAGGTTTGTATCAGGAATGAGAAAACACAATAAAAATTGTTGGATTCCATTTGAAAAACGTCACGTGACCATAAAATTACCTTCCAAACGTTCCCCAAGTGAACTGCGACATATAGCATGTTCTTTCCTCCCTTAATATCACGCAACTTTCATTCCAGAGAGTTATTTATACAACGCTTAGTTTTTGAGATATTGTACAGTCTCAACGTATGTGGTCCACCCTGTATATGCCGAAAAGCTAATCAATAAGGCCTTGGACAATTTAAAAGGACTGGTAGTGGGAGGAGAAAGTATCAAATCCATCAAGTATGCTGATGACATGACTGTCATAGCAGAAACGGAAGAGGGGCACCAGGTAATGAAGGAGAATATTTTAAGAGTGGGTAAAGAGTTTGGAATGAAAATTAGCAAGACCAAATTAATGAGAGTAGTAAAAGAAGAAGACACATGTAATATTACAATAGATGGAATGGAATTAGAACAGTTTCAATCATTCCAGTATTTAGGATGCTTGACAACCTCCACCCCCCAGGGGCTCACACCTAGTGGGACGTGGGTTGGCGACCACGGGACCCCAGCTGAGTCCGGCATTGCTTCCACTTACTTGTGCCGGGCTCCTCTCCGTCTTCTTTCCTGTCCGACCTCACTTGGTCAACTCTTGTTCTCTTCCGACCCCGACGGTATTAGGGTTTCCGAGACCTAGGGAGTCCCTTCCTTTTCCGCTTTAATTGGCCCTTGTCTCATCTTTTCTGATTCCTTCCATCTGCGAGGGGTCAGCCTTCTTTTTCTTTTCTTTTCCCTCCTGCCTTGTGCTCATGGCCCTCAAGGAGGTAGGGTGTATGTAGCCCCACCACTTCTGGTGCACCCTAGATAATGCTACACCCTCAGGGGCTCACGGCTGGTGAGTTCGGGTGTTGGCGACCCCGAGGGATTCCTGAGTTGGGTCCGTTTTCCCCTTTTGCCCCTTACCTTTGGGGCGGACCCTCTCCTCTCTCCCCCTCTCCGATCCTCTTTTCATTATATTTCCTTTTCTCTTCAAGATTCACGCACCTTTTTGTAGGTATTCATAATCTACGTTGCATTTTGTAAGTTTTTTCGATCTAAATTGCATTTTGTGAGTGTTTTTCAACTTCACTTGCATTTTGTAAGGATTGCCAATCAAAATTGCTTGTTAGTAAGTCTTTCATTATAGGGGGTCTTCTTGTGAGTATTTTGAATTTCAATTGCATTTTGTATTTTCAACCTACCCCGCTTTGTTCAAGTAGTTAAGTCTCAATTGCAATTTTGTGGGTATTTTGAATCTAAATTACATATTGTAATTATTTTCAATCTAAATTGCATTTTGTAAGTATTGTCCATCCAAATGAGAAGTTTGAATCTACCATACCTTTTGTAAGCAATTTCAATTGCATTTTGTATTTTCAACCTACCCCGCTTTGTTCAAGTAGTTCATTCTCAATTGCATTTTGTGGGTATTTTGAATCTACATTACATTTCGTGCGTATTTTCAATCTCATTTGCATTTTGTATGTATTTTGATTTCACTTGCATTTTGTAAGTATTTCGACTGTACGTTGCATTTTGTACGTATTTTGGACTTAACCTACATTTTGTGTGTATTTTTCAATCTATTCCTTTTGTGAGTATTTTCGTTCGAAATTCCCTTATGTACGTATTACCGCTCTCCATTTGGTGAATAATTTCAATCTGAGTTCCTTTTTGTAAGTATTTTTCCTGCTACATAAGGCATAATTGTTGGGGCTCACTGTCTATTTTATCTAAACCATTTTCGTTTCATCCATAGCAGTGAGCTGTTTTTTATCTTCATCCTTTCATTTGAAGCCATTTCATTTCGTCAGGGGCCGATAACCTCGATGTTAGGCCCCTTAAAACAACAATTATCATCATCATCATGACAACCTCCAGCGGAAGTTGTACAGAAGAAGTTAGACGCAGAATCTCCATGGGGAAGAGAGCTTTCGGGAGAGTGAAAGGTTTATTAACAGCCAGAAGCATAACGATCAAACTTACAAAAAGGTTTGCTAAATGTTTTGTGAGGAGTGTATTGTCTTATGGTTCGTAAACAAGGACAATCAGACAGAAAGAACAAAAATAGTTTTGAAATATGGTTATTGAGCAGAATAGAGTAAGTGAAATGGATCGATAAAATGAGACATGAGGAGGTGCTAAGAAGGGTAGGAGAGGAGAGGAGTTTCATGAGGATGATACAGAAGAGGAAACAATCTTGGATGGATCACGGCCGTGGCCTGTCAGAAGGTTCCATCCGAGCATTTGCCTGGAGTTGAAAATGGGAAACTACGGAAAGCCATTTCAAGGACGGCCGACGGTGTGGCACGAACCCAAGTAGGCCTAAATTGAGTCCGCAGACAACTTGGCCTCACGTTCTAGTGCTGCGCTTAAGCGAGCATAGCTACCGCTGTCGGTGTAATGAGGCAGCATATGACAGCGCAAAGTTGTATGCTGGCGTCCCGTACTTACCTCGTACTGTCAGTAAGTGAAATCAGACCTAAGAGATCTACACATTGGAATTCACAAGTCACCAGGGGCTGACTATCCTGGAAAATTGTGAGTATGCTCAGGGGATTGTAAGCGCAAAATACCCAGAAATAACCTCCAATATCATAGAGCATATAACTTTGTGTAATTATTTTGGATAAAAGGTAATTGTAAAATTCTAAGTTTATATAGCCTGCAATTAGTGGCAATACAAAAAAGTCGTAAAATACAACACAACACTCGAATAGAATTTTATACTTAGGATGCATTTTCTATTATGGCCTATGGAGTATGAATGGCAAATATCTAAATATTTTTGTCAATGTATTATTTTACAAATTGATAATTTATTTCTCAAAAGTACCGTAAGTTACTGTGGAATTCTCAGTTTTGGCTCACAAGGCTGAGAGTACTCCGTTCCAACCCTCAGACCAGAATGAAATTTCTTGGCAGAGCCAGGAATCGAATTCGGACCTCCGGGGGCGGCAGCCAAGAATGCTAGCTGCTACACCACGATGAAATCGAATTTCAATTTTAATATTGTTCATATCTTAGCCAATAAGTTAAGATTAGGGTACAACGAAATTTACAATTAATTGATGCTTTTACCAAAGCAACACTTTCTTAATTTTTATTAGCTACTTTTGGCGAGAGGGGGGGTGGGGAGGGGCTGGACCCCCCCCCCCCGCGCGCCTCTCCCTCCCCCCTCCCTTATATACGCCCCTGCAAGTCACGCATTGAATCAGGAACTAGAAAGGATGCAACTCATAAATAATCAGGCTACAATATGGCTGTGTCACCGTACATCCACGAGACTCGTCCTATCTCCACTGCGTTCTATGCGTGTATTTTGTTTAACGCAACAGGAAATGTAGCCATCACCTTGGTTACACAGACATATGTTTCACATTCACCAATCGCCGGGCAGGGACATGGCCACTACTGGGGCTGCTTGTGGGACTGAATTAGCAATGAGATAAATAATATACAAGATACCACACCGATGTGCTCTACGCTTGGGTAGCTCACATGAGCCAAATGCTTCTGGATGCGAAGTAGAAAGCTCAGTAAATATCATTTCACTACTGGAGTTACGATAAAGAGGAAACTTGATTAATTCTCACAGGAAACACACCCCAAAAACTCAAACCTAGAAATAAATAGTTCAGATTTATGTAAAACTCGTAAACAATTTATTGTAAAAACAACAAACTCCTATCCTACTTCAGAGGGTTGAAAATCTCGGCTAGCCCACAAATCTAAAAGGCAATAAAAATAAATAAATAAATAAATAAATAAATCTCCTAAACTGAATCTAAATTATAGGTTATATTTGACTAACGCTCTTAGGTTCCAACGTTCCTCGCCAGGAAACAACTGCGAAGGCATCTAGTAACAAAGTTTAGAACTAGTTGGTCGTTGACGGTGGCGTTTAGTAGCAAAATTTCGAACTACTTGAAAATTGAATGTCTGCAGTCCTTATTTGAATTAAAAACAGATAGCACACACTAACACAGCCATCACAATTAACACCGGTTATCAGACAGTTTTTACATACACCCAAAGTACACGGGGCTACATGACCGCGTTGTCGCAGCCCCTAAACTGAGGAACCAACCAAACAAACAAACAAACATGACTTTTGAAACACCATATGTATGGGTGTGTTTCAACGATGCCGAAAAATGTGATGTGATGAAATTCTATGTGATGGATTGATTTTACAGTCGGAACCGGGTTCGAGTTCCGGATCCGTCAGGGATTTTAGGAACTGACGTGAGGCCTGGAACGGGATGCACTCAGCCTCGTGAGGACAATTGAGTAGTTGTCTGACAATGAGGCAGCGCCCCGTTCACGGCGACCAAGATTAACGGCCGGGGGGACCCGGCGCGCTGATCACGTGTCACCCCATAATCTGCAGGGCAAATGGCTGGGCAGTGGTCGCTTGGTAAGACTAGGTTCTTCATGGACTCTAGTGCCACGGGGTTTGTTTAGACGGATTTTACAGCTGGATGCCCTTTCCGATCTCAGAGAGGAGTTAATGAAAGAGGAAACGAATAAAACTGGACAAGGTGTTTTAATGAAGTGGCCGTCCTAATACACTATCGGAAAACATATCCCATCACCATGAAATAAGGAATGTAGAGTATGGAAATTTCGGCAATATATTTGGTGAGGTAACATATTTAATTTATAAAAGGTACAAGACAACAGGTTAATGTGCGCGCGAGAAAGGCCATCCCAAATGTGCCATGCTGGTCCAATAATAACTGGTATAATGGCCAGACTGTTGGATGGAAGCATGCAAATGTTCATGCATGCTGTTGTACAGGTGCCGGATGTCAGCTTGAGGGATGGAGTTCCATGCCTGTTGCACTTGGTTGGTCAGTACAGGGACGGTCCTTAAAATCCTGCGATACGTCCACATTTCAAATGCTATACGTTTCTTACTTAAAACTTCGGTAAGTGTCCATGATTCAAGTCCATAGAGCAGGACACTAAAAACGTAGCATCGAAGCAGTCGGGTGCGTAATGACAGACTTAAATCACGGCCGGTCAGAACTTTTCTCATTTTCATGAAATAACTTCTGGCCTGCTCAATTCGACAGCGAATTTCTTGACTTAAGTCCCAGTTATCATTGATTTGACATCCTAAATATTTATATGATGAAATCCTTAAAATTCTTTCATTGCCAAGTGTAAGAATGCCCTGAATTTCATCTTTGAATTTACTAACAACCATCCACTTTGTTATTTTGACATTTAAATTTAATCCCATGGAATTATTCTCTTTGTATGCGTTTGTAAATTCGAGCAGCCCATAAATTAATCTGTCTGTCGGAATTATACCTGTTATATCGCGTTTCGTGTTAGCAGCGACTTACATCATGTCATGTTATTATGTTTTGAAACGGACGGAAGTTTCCGATATGATGAATGCTGTATATCGACCTAAATCGATTCATATTACAGCGTGTAGTAGCATATTTATCCGGCGCCATATATCATCCCTTAACTCATCTCATGTTGGCCCGGGACATCCGTAATATCTTGGTGGCATTGACGTGCTTGTCAGAGCGAAACCACAACAGATCATGGGCGATAAGAGTACACTTGGCAACACTGTGAGTGCACTGTAACCCTGTCACTTCCATCACACTGTACGGGGAGTGGGGGGTAACTGCCCTTCGATTTTGTTCTATGAAAATAAATCACATTTCAGTCCCCTGTCTCGTCACTGTGCATCAAGGGAGATTGGCATTTGTATGAAGAACAGCAGTAAAAGGCGGTAGGAGGAATAAACGAAGGAAAAAAAGTTTCATACGAAAAGTAACCAATGATGTGTTACAGTAAGGATTGCCTGCTGTTACGTTTATTCATCTCATTAGCACAGTCAATTGTTATTGTAACTTTCAGTCGCTCAACACAAAATAATTATAATTACTAGAATATGTGAAACAAGAAGTTCCGTGACGAGCTAAAGAGCCTACTTTTCAAATTAGTTCGAAAAACTGTATACCTGGCATAATGTAGCATAATGTAGCCCAATAGAGCACTACAGTTGGCAGCCCTCGTGACTGAATATGTTCTTAGTTCCATCTCTTAAGGTAGAGAATACAAAATTTGGTTGTAGTCCAATGGATAGCATGGACGTTACATGCAGTTAAACATTGGATCTTACAGCGCGCGTAAAATCATTTGGCAATAATGACATGCATGTATTGGTCAGAAATGATCGGAAATAGTATGATCTATTGTTGTGCCAATTTTTAGTGAAATCCATTAGTTAGTATAGAAGTTACATGCATTTTAAAATTGGACCTATCAGCAGGATTAGAATCAAGTTGGCAGCACTGACGTATATTATTTACTCCAAATTAATCTAGAATGCCAGATACTATAGGTGTGCAAAGTTTAGAGCTATTGACTTGCATACTTTCTGATATATTGATATTAGGGTAACAAAAATAGGGACAGCATTTATTAACAGTTGGCAGCCCTGGTTGCTCTTAAGAATACGAATAGTCATATCTGTTATGGCACACATAGCACATACGAAATTTGGTTGAAATCCAATTGCTAGTGTAGAAGTTATATGCATTTAAAATTGGACCTATCAGCAGGCTTATCATCATTTTGGCAACACTGCCAGGTATGGCCTTCTGGAGGTTAAACTGAAATATTATTATCTATACGTGTTCCAATTTTGAAATATCTCCCATTCATACTTTCTAAGATATCGAACATGGAGCACAAATTTCAATTGCGATTTTTCAGCAGTTGGTAGCATTGACATCATTTTCAAATACGGCATTGTGATATTCAGGTATAGAGCTTTACTCCTACCAAATTTTGTTTCGATTGCTGCAGCCGTTTAGGAGTTGATAGGGGGGACACACAAACAGCCAAACAGACAGACAGAGGGACAGACAGACAGACAGACAGAAGGACAGACAGACAGACACACATTTGCCCGGATCGATCTCATAAGTCTGTTTTTCCCATTTTTGCAAAATGTGAAAAGTAGACTAAAAACAAGATGTTCCGTGACGAACTAAAGAGCCTACTTTTCATGCCAATGATTATTGTACAGTATATGAACCTATCTAGAATAATGACGAAATTAAGTTGGTGATATCGAAATATACAATTAGTTCGAAATATTCCTGGTATAATGTAGCCTAATAGAGCACTATAGTTGGAAGCCCTGGTAATTGAATATATTCTTAGTTCCATCTCTTAAGGTACAGAATACAAAATTTGGTTGAAGTCCAATGGACGTTACATGCAGTTAGACATTGGATCTATCATCACGTGTAAAAGCATGTTGGCAACAATGTCATGCGTGTGCTGGTTATAAATAATCGTAAATATTATGATATCTTGTTGTGCCAATTTTGGATGAAATCCATTTGTTAGTATAGAAGTTACATGCATTTCAAAATTGGACCTATCAGGAAGCATAGAATCATGTTGGCAGCACTGACATATTAATAACTCCAAATTAATCTAGAGTGTCAGGTGCTATACGTGTGCAAAGTTTAGAGCTGATGGCTTGCATACTTTCTGATATATTGATATTAGAATAAAATAATATAGACAGCATTTATTAACAGTTGGTAGCCCTGATTGCTCTTAAGAATACTTATAGTCATATCTGTTATGTTACACATAGCACATACGAAATTTGGTTGAAATCCAACTGATAGTATAGGAGTTACATGTATTTAAAAATTGGTCCTATCAGCAGGCTTAGAATCATGTTGGTAGAACTGAAGTATATAAGTTACTCCAAATTAATCTAAAATGTCAGGTACTATACGTGTGCATAGTTTAAAGCTGGCGGCTTGCATACTTTCAGATATATTGGTATTTGGATGAAGAAAATAGAGAGAGCAATTATTAACAGTTGGCAGCCCTGGTGGTTCATAAGAATACACTTAGTCATATTTGTTTATGTACACATATTACATACAAAATTTGGTTGAAATCCAATTAATAGTGTAGAAGTTGTATGCATTTAAAAATCGGACCTATCAGAAGGCTTAAAATTATTTTGGCAACACTGTTATTAAACTGAAATTTTATTATCTACATGTGTGTCAATTTTGGAATAGCTCCCATGCATACCTTCCAAGATATCCAACATGGAGCTCAAATTTCTATTGCGTTTTTCAGCAGTTGGTAGCTCTGACATCATTTTCAAATATGGGCTTGAGATATTCCGGTAGACTTCTTTACTCGTACTAAATTTTGTTTCGATTGCTGCAGCCGTTTAAGAGTTGATAGGGGGGGACACACACATACAGCCAGACAGATAGACAGGACAGACAGACAGACACACACATTTTCCCGGATCGATCTCATAAGTCTACTTTTTCCTCAATTTTGCAAAATGTGAAAAGTAGGCTAAAAATAACCTGAAATAAATTACATGTGACTAAGATATATTGTTATGAATTAAATTGACGAAGGGGAAAACTAAGCAATGACAAGTTTCGCTCGTCAAGCAAACAACATCAGATCCCAATTTATAAGACAAATAGTTCTACAACTGAACGCTACCTCCCTTTTTATGAAGCGCACCTGCGCCTCTTTACTGCGAGATCTAAGAGATCAAGCAGCCTTTAACCTCCTGTGGGGATGCGGGCACGGATACCAAGAGACCCCTGATGAGCCAGTTAGGTGTTCCTAAGTGAAACCCCACACAAGACACGGCATGAACCTAAAATAAAATCCTGAGTTTTAAATAACGGGCCGTGAAAGCCAATATCTTCTTCTTCTTTCCTAGCGTGCATCCCGCGATGGTGCAGGGTCCGCTTGTTTGGTTGCTGTTCGCCACTTCTTCCTGTCAAGGGCATCCTCTGGTTTAAGTCCTCACATCACCAAGTCTTCCTTGATTCTGTCCAGCCATCTTTTCTTTGGACGTCCATGGGGTCGATCTCCTCCTGGATCGTATTGGAGAGCTGTTCTTGCCACAGAGTTCTCATCACTTCTAGTGACATGCCCATACCACCGACGCCGTGCTTCTCTCATTTTATCGGTAATGGCTGCAACTCCCATCTGTTTCCGGATATGTTCATTCCTGACATGATCAAGCCGTGTAACACCCTTGGACCAACGTAACATTTTCATCTCCAGGCCATGTAGGGCTTGTTCATGCTTGGTTGAAGCTGGCCAACATTCTGTGCCGTAAAGTGCCACTGGTCGTATCATGAACTTGTAAACTCTCCCTTTCAAAGGGATAGGTACTTTCTTATCGCACAGCACTCCTGTGACTTGGCACCACCTCATCCACGCAGTGTTGACTCGTGCTCGAGCATCGAGAAGCGTTTCGCCATATGAAGTGATAATAGAACCAAGATATTTAAAGTGTGTAGTTTTAGTGAGATGATGCTCTTCAATGCTGATGGTACCGTTGATCTGTGTACCACATTGCAAGTATTCAGTTTTCCCTATATTGAGTTTCAAGCCATTTTTGCCCAGACATTCCTTCCAGCACAGAGTTCAATTTTCTAGATTTTTGCGAGTTCGATCTGCGAGAAACACATCATCAGCATATAAGTTCGTCCATGGATGAGGTGTCTGAATGTCAGCTGTCACCGTATCCATTCAGAGAATGAACAGAAGCGGCGAGAGTGCTGATCCCTGATGAACTCCAACAGTGATAGGGAAAGCAGGTGAAATTCCAGCTGGACAGCGTAGCATACTTGTGACGTTGCATTAGAGGAACTGAATACATCGGACGTAAACTTCTGGGATTTTGTGAGCTCGAAGTGATCTCCAGATGAGCTCATGTGGCACCCTGTCAAAAGCCTTCTCGAGATCCAAGCTTAACATATTTATTTCAATGATGTAAAACTTAGAAATGACGATCCCATCATCAAAACGCTCTTCCTCCTCCAATAATGGAAAATACGATCGGACCTTTGATAGGTTATTGATGTAGTTATCCTCGTCAAAGGAGTATGGTATAATAATATAATATCGTATGGCCTCGGGTGCCGGGTGCAAGCTTTGTTATTTCACACCCAGAGAGTAGCTTGCATGTCAAATGTTGTTGTTCCTTGAAGCACTATGAAAGTCAAGGAGGTTAGATATCTAAGCTTCTTGAACACTATAGCGCTTTCTAGTAGAAAAATGAGGAACTTTGTGTTGGCGGAAACTCCCGAGATTAATTTTGCCATTATGAACACGGCTTACTGAATTTAAATGGGTTCTTTGAGATGCTAACATCGTATGACATGCGTGTCGTAATTTTTGTCGCCTTTCAAGAAATCACTTACCACGGTCAGGAGCAAACCTGCAAGCTTGGGGTTAGTAGACCGACACGTTAACCACTCACCCACCGTGGCAAGCAAAGGAGTATGGTGACGTATTTTGTTTCTTGAAACATGATTAATACGCGGTGGACATTCTTCGTATAAGGAATGTATGGACACTGGAATACATTTTTCATAATTCTTCAAGTACCTGTTCTGGTTCAATATACAACGTTCTGGTGCTTGGAAAGAACAGCATATAGCCTACGATATAGTTTTAGAAATATTGTTAACGACCCACCACAGTGCCATAAGTAAGAGAAAGCTCTTTATTAAACTCCAACGCGGTAATATGAAAGCATTATCATTACTTTCCTAAAATATGGCGATGATATTCTTGTATACCTACATAAAACACATAAGGATCATTATCTAAACCAACAGCGCATTAAATTTACTCTGTCGCTAAGTTTAAGCGTATAACGTCGTCTCGAGACGAAGGCTGGGAAGAATAGTAAATTTAGCTCTGTCTCTCTCTCTTCCTTTTGGAGATGTGACGTTCCTATACCACGTCATAAACTGGAGCCTTGGAGGAAGAGATTGCCTTTTTGTTCCTTATTCCTGTCACGGGGAAGAATGATAATTTTATTACGACTCCAATAAAATGAAGAGAAATTCCAACTTTGTTGTCGTGTATTTATTGTTTCTGTTTTAGTGCAGATGACGCCCAAGCAGTCGCATGTCATAACTTGTTTCTGTCACACTTGTTCATAACATATTTTTCCCATCTTTCATCTTTATCTTGCTCATCCTTCTGGAAGGCACAATATTGTTGACAATAGCAGACATATGAGACAAGTTCGTGCGAGTTGGCACTCTACAGTTTTATGAAGTAAGTGTTGATGTTGTTTCATTTCTTGCTCATTTTGTGTGATAAACCGTACACTTTGAGAGTCGCAGTGCTTTTATACAGAATAAATGCTGCGCACAGAGAATGTACATGCCTTGAAATTCAAATTGAATCGCTGCACTTGGAGGAGACTTGAGAGGCTCCCAAACGTGTAAGGAGCTCAAATTTCTGCAAGGGCATCAAACAAGAAGACCATTCTGTAGAGTAAGACTCAAAATTATGTTGTTGTTGTTGTTGTTGTTGTAATATAATAATGTTATTGGTTTTACGTCTCTTTTAACTACTACGACTTTTAGAGACGTCGGGGTGGCCGAATTTCGTCCCGAAGGGGATTTTTAACGTGGCAGTAAATACAGATATTTATGAACCATAGTGTTACGTGCCACCCCCCTAGTGGCACTTTTGTTAACTGGATTACGGAGGGTAGAAAGCACAACACCAATTACTGCTTTAAAGAGAATTTAGCTTTATTGCTTGCAGGAAAGATACACCACTCAACAGCAAATACAAGCAATTAGAACCTTACTCCAGTTTCCTCAAGTCTCTTCCTTGAGCGCTCTTGCCCCTTTCACTTCTCAACAAACCACAGAAGTAAAACCGTCTTAATGAGTCCGGTGGCCTTGACAGAAGCTACCTGCACCTCTTCCTCATGTACACCAACTACAGTTACTTACGATATTCCGCTACACGCTATTTCGCTGTCCACAAGCTGGGGTAAACAATGTCACTGGATTTCGTAACTCGCACGGCACTTCGTCACCACACTTCTGTCGCTCAGGAAAGACGCTCGCACTAGCTCGAAAAACACACACCCACAGAAAAACTCGGTCCCCTCACTGTTGAAGACGCTTATATAGTAGGCTGGTGACTCAATGAATCCTAGAATCGTCCAGGACACACGGCTTCTCGACATTTCCTTCACTGGCTGGGTCACAGATATCCTGGACCATCCCTTTCACTTCGCAGTCCGTTGCGTAACGCGCACGTAATACACTGAGGCAGAGCACACACAGCCCGGGGAGCTGTGACTCATGCGGCGAGCGACAAAACAAACTCACAGCCGTAACACCACCCCCTTCCTCAAAGGCTGATCGTCCCGATCAATCATTGGTCCGTCTGTGTCCCTCCGTAGGCTGCCAGGCGATCTCGATGTACGATCTTCATCTTCGCCCTCAGGCTCCGCTGGATCCTGTAGACGACATCGTTGATCCGTTTCACGACTCGGTACGGGCCCTCCCAGGACTTCTGCAGTTTGGGTGTCAGGCATTTCGTCCGTAATGGGTTGAAGAGCCAGACCAGGTCGTCCTCGTGGAATCCGCCGGTATCCGTCTGTTGGTCGTATCGGGTCTTCAATCGGTCGGTCTCGATCCGCAGTTTCCTCCTCGCGAACGCGTGCACGTCCTCCAGTTGGTCGACCAGTTCTTGACAATACTGGCTTACCGGGACCGGATCATTCCCAGGTCGGCCGAAGGCAAGATCGACAGGTAGACGGAGCTCCCTCCCAAACATGGCCCGGGCTGGTGTGCACCCGGTGGCTTCATGCACGGCGGCGCGGTAGGCCAGGAGAAATAGTGGAAGATGTTTGTCCCAATCCCTCTGGTGCTCGCTGAGGACTATTCGGAGATGATTCTCGATGGTGCGATTGAATCGCTCTACCATCCCGTCGGACTGAGGGTGTAGCGGCGTTGTCCTTGTCTTCCGGATTCCCAGCAGCTGGCATAGGTTCTGGAACACCTGCGACTCGAAGTTCCTCCATTGGTCGGAGTGCAGCTCCAGGGGTACTCCGTACCGACTGACGAATTCCTTCACCAGGGTCTCTCCAATCGTCGCGGCTTCTTGATTAGGGAGCGCATACACCTCCGGCCATTTGGTAAAGTAGTCGCTGACGACCAATATGTAGCGGTTCCGTGCCTCGCTTAACGGGAATGGCCCAGCAACATCGATGGCCACTCTATCCATGGGGCCGCCCACGTTGTAGGTCTTCAGTGGACCCCGTCGTCTTCGTCCTGGGCCCTTGCTGGCTGCGCAATCGTGGCACCTCGCTCAGTGGTTCTCTACGTCAGTTCGGCATCCGATCCAGTGGAACCGCTCTCTCAGCTTCTCCAGGGTCTTCTTTATCCCTAGGTGTCCACCAGATGATCCTCCATGAACTTCTTTCAGGACTTCCTCCGTCATAGCCTTTGGAACGACGACTTGTTCCCGAGATGTCTTCCCGTCGGTGCTCTCCCAGGTACGGCATATGAGCCCATCCCTCACAACCAGCGAGTCCCACTGCGCCCAGTAGGACTTAAACTTTGGGCTGCAGTCACTCACAATGTTCCACCCGGGTCTGGGGACACAGGCCCTCTTCCATTCGGCTATCAGTCCCAGGCCATCATCTTCTGTTTGTGCCCGCGCGAAAGATTCGCGGCTCCAGTTCCCTTGAAGTTCCACAGTAGTCCGTCCCGGTGTTCTCCTCCCTCCTAGTACAGAAGGTGCAGTCTTCGGGGCACGGTCTTCGTGACAGGGCGTCGGCATTAGAATGCAGTTGGCCTTTCCTGTGCTGGATCTCGAAGTTGTACTGTTGAAGCCTCTCTAACCACCGCGCGAGTTGACCCTCGGGCTGTTTGAGGTTCAGGAGCCACCGCAGTGATTCATGGTCGGTCCTGATGAGAAATTCTTGCCCGTACAGGTACTTGTGGAAGTGTTCGAGGGTCTTCACAATGGCGAGCAGTTCCTTCCTGGTGACGCAGTAGTTCCTCTCTGGCTTTGACAAGGCTTTGCTGAAGTAGGCCACTACTCTCTCCTCGCCGTCCACTATTTGCGACAGGATTCCCCCTATACCAAAGTCGCTGGCATCGGTATCGATGATGAACCTTGTTCCAGGTCTGGGGTAGGCCAGAATAGGCGCGGTGCACAGAGCCTGCTTGAGTTGTTCGAAGGCACTGTGGCATTCTGCTGTCCATGTGAAGAGTTGGTCCTTCTCAGTCAGTCGATGCAGTGGTTTGGCGATGTCGGCGAATCCTCTCACGAAGCGACGGTAATAACTGTAGAGACCCAGGAAGCTTCGTAGTTGGGACTTGTCCTTCGGAACTGGCCACTCCTTCACAGCTGCGGTCTTTTCTGGGTCGGTGCGCACCCCTTCCTTGGAGACAATATGCCCAAGGTACTGGACCTGCTTCTGGAAGAGCTGACACTTCTTGGGGCTCAACTTCAGCTGGGCAGCCCGTAGCTTCACCAAGATCTCCTTCAGGTTGCTGTAGTGCTCCTGGAAGCTTTTTCCCAGAACGATGACGTCGTCTAGGTAGACCAGGCAGGTCTTCCAGTGTAGTCCCCTCAGAATGGACTCCATTAGCCTTCCGATGGTCGCAGGGGCGTTGCACAGACCGAATGGCATGACGGTGAACTGCCAGAGCCCGCTGCCCACAGAGAACGCCGTTTTCTCGCGGTCCTTAGGGTGGACCTCCACCTGCCAGTAGCCACTCTTCAAATCCAAGGTGGAGAACCATCTTGATCCTGATATGGTGTCCAGCGTGTCGTCGATCCGGGGTAGAGGGTAGCTGTCCTTCTTCGTGACGTCCTTCACCTGCCTGTAGTCCACGCAGAACCTGGTGGAACCGTCCTTCTTCTTCACTAGCACGACCGGAGAACTCCAAGGACTATGTGATGGCTCGATCACCCCTTGCTCCTTCATCTCTTCTACCATCCGGTCGAATTCGGCTTTCTTGGCGAGCGGGACACGTCGGAATGGGGCCCTAATCGGTGCGCTGTCCCCAACGTCGATTCTGTGCTGGACCAAGCTTGTCCTACCGAAGTATTTGCTCCCCACGGAGAAGACATCCTGGAATTCGCGTAGCAGGTCCTGAAGTTGGCGTGATTGCTCCTCGTCTAAATGGTCCTGGGATCCTTGGTACAGCTTCTGTAGTTCTCCTGGCAGGGCGCGTCTTCTTCGGTTGTCCGTCTGCAGGTGTCCGTCCATCGTGTCTGTGATGCGGGCAATCCAGGTAACGGGCTCACAGACTCCTAGGTTGGTGTCCCGGTGAACCGTAATATCGTAGTCGTTCAGGTTGGACAGGCGGACGTACGGCCGAGGCGTCGTGTTGATGAGGGTCTTGGCAACTAGCAATCCTTTTGTCTGGATGTCCTCATATTTTGGCTCGATGACAGCCGCCATTCCCTCAGCAGTTCCGTCAACAATTACGGCGGCGCTGACCTCCGTCCTAGCGGGAAGGATTACGTCCTCTCTCAGCCTTACTCGTCGACGGCCTCGTGTGCTGGTTGCAAAGTAAGTTCCTCACCTCCGAAGTGCAGAGTGTTGGTACTCAGGTCCAAGATGATGTTGTTCTGGTCCAGGAAGTCGAGTCCGATGATCACTTCGTTTGATACGTCAGCCGCAAGCACTGGATGCTTCACCACCCGTCGACCAATGACGAGCTCCAGTGATGCTTCGCCATGTACCGGTGCGGTCTCTCCGGTCGCGGTTATTAGCTGGAGGTTCCTTTGTGTGGGTTGCACTCTCCACTTCGGGATCACGGTGGGATTGACGATGGTCCTCGACCCTCCCGTGTCGATCAGCATGGGCCAGCTCACTCCGTTGACGACTCCGTCGACCATCAGGCTGCTATTGTCCCTCCGTAACTTAGTCACACGTACTTGGACTGCCGGGTCCTGACGACTGTCACAAGCCAACTTTTGCCCCCCAAGGCTGGCTAATACTCGTTTCCCTGGGCCGCGCGGTTTTCAGACGACTGATTTCCCGTCGGATACCCTCGGCGGCGGCGATCACCGCAGTCCTTGCTCAGGTGGCCTTTCTTACCGCAGGCCCAGCAGGTCGGTAGTCCTCTTCCGGGCCGCCTCTCCGGTTGTCTTCCGGCTGTGTCGTTGCTGGTAGTGCCGCGACTATCGAAGAAAATGCTTAGCGCCTCCATCAATTCGTCGGCCAGGGGCTTGGTCTCGCTGATTTTTGCTGGTTCGTCGACGTCCACTTGACGCACCCGCGCGTGCATTCTAGATGCCTGTTTTGCCTTCTCGAACTCAAGTGCGTGGCTCAGCGCATCTGCCAGGGTCTTATTGCGTGCGATTCGCAGCGCCTGTTGAGTGTCCGAGTCCCGTAGCCCGTCGGTGAAGGTCTGCGTCGCAATCTATTCCAGGAAGTCGGCCGGCGCTGTTGGATAGGCGAGCCTTACGAGGCGTGCGATGTCCATCTTGAACTCCTGCTGGGTTTCCGCGTTCTTCTGTACCCGCATCCGAAGCTGCATCTGGTAGGCCTGCTGAAGATGGCTATCTCCATATCGGGACTCCATATGGGCGATCAGCGAAGCGTAGTCCTGGGATCCAGTCGGGATGGCCTGAAGGACGTTAAGGGCGTCACCTCTCAGCGCTACAATAAGAGCTGTAGCCTTTTCTGTGTTGTTCCAGTTATTTATGGAACAGGCTGCCTCGAACTGACGTAAGTTGGTGCTCCACGGGACCTTTCCGTCGAAGGTTGGGGGCGTCACTCTGCTATGCCCCGTTCCTGTTATTCCCGGTGTAACGGTGGGCGAGCCTTGGCGCAGCTCGGCAACTTCCTCTTGTAGAGTGTTGAATCTCGCTTCCATCCCCGTTGGCGGGATCTGGCTCAGCTCAGCAATTTCCTTTTGTAAAGCGTTGAATTTCTCTTCCACCCCCGTCAGTGGGCGTTGGCGCAGCTCGGCAACTTCCTTTTGTAAGGCGTTGAATTTCTCCTCCACCCCCATCAGCGAGCCTTGGCGCAGCACGGCAACTTCCACTTGTAAGGCGTCGAACTTCTTTTCCACTGCCGTGACTTCCTCATGCAGACCCTGTTCTAATTTCCTTTGGCTTTCCTCTAATTTCGTCAGCAGACACTCTTCCAGATTTTTCTGGCCATCCAGAAATTTGGCGGTTAGGTCCTCTGCTAACTTATTCTGACCGTCTTCTAATTTATAAGTTAGGTCCTCGGCTAAATTCTTCTGGCCGTCTTCTAGTTTGGCAGTTAGGTCCTCGGCTAACTTCTTCTGGCCGTCTTCTAGTTTGGCAGTTAGGTCCTCGGCTAACTTCTTCCGGCCGTCCTCCATCTTCTTCTGACCGTCCTCCATCTTCTTCAGGTCATCCTTCAGGTCCTTGGCTAATTTCTTCTGGCCATCTTCCATCTTCTTCTGGCCGTCTCCATCTTCTTCTGGCCGTCTTCCATCTTGGTTTCCATGCCATTTAACTTTTCTAGCAATGCTGCCAATTGCGCCTCCATTTTAGTTGTTTGTCTTGTAAAGGGCATGCACTCACAGGAAAATTAGAGAAAATGACCTGCTTGGGTTTTTGAAACCAGGACCGTCAGGTGTTGTGCTTGTGCTTGAGTTCGTAATCCGGCTTCTGACACCAGTTGTTACGTGCCACCCCCCTAGTGGCACTTTTGTTAACTGGATTACGGAGGGTAGAAAGCACAACACCAATTACTGCTTTAAAGAGAATTTAGCTTTATTGCTTGCAGGAAAGATACACCACTCAACAGCAAATACAAGCAATTAGAACCTTACTCCAGTTTCCTCAAGTCTCTTCCTTGAGCGCTCTTGCCCCTTTCACTTCTCAACAAACCACAGAAGTAAAACCGTCTTAATGAGTCCGGTGGCCTTGACAGAAGCTACCTGCACCTCTTCCTCATGTACACCAACTACAGTTACTTACGATATTCCGCTACACGCTATTTCGCTGTCCACAAGCTGGGGTAAACAATGTCACTGGATTTCGTAACTCGCACGGCACTTCGTCACCACACTTCTGTCGCTCAGGAAAGACGCTCGCACTAGCTCGTAAAACACACACCCACAGAAAAACTCGGTCCCCTCACTGTTGAAGCCGCTTATATAGCAGGCTGGTGACTCAATGAATTCTAGAATCGTCCAGGACACACGGCTTCTCGACATTTCCTTCACTGGCTGGGTCACAAATATTCTGGACCATCCCTTTCACTTCGCAGTCCGTTGCGAAACGCGCACGTAATACACTGAGGCAGAGCACACACAGCCCGGGGAGCTGTGACTCATGCGGCGAGCGACAAAACAAACTCACAGCCGTAACAATAGTTAATGATACCAATGATTGGTCTCAAGGAATTAAGGCAAGGGTAGGACAAGCCAGAAGTGCATTCAATCAAATGAGAAATTTACTGTGCAATAGATAGCTTAGTATAAATTTAAAACTAAGTCTGTTAAATGTTATGTGTTCTCGGTACTATTCTACGACCATGTTTTGTAAATCAGAGTATAAGTGCTTTCGGTCACGTAGTTGGTAGCATGCTAGGCTTATATGCCCAAAATCGCGGGTTCAAAGCCGGCGGAAGTCGTCAGATTATATAAGAGCGTTAAAAATCCCTCAGTATGCCTTCCTTCGGAGGGGAAGTAAAGCAGGCAGTCCCATGTCATAGATTTATAGCATGAAAAAGAACCATCCACTAACTACAGTTGTGGAAGCTAAAATGTGTAGATTATTTTGATAACGCTATATTAGTTCCGACGTTCGCCATTAGGTGCTGACTGCAATGCTATCTAGTGTCCAAGTCAGTAGCTAGGTGTCGTAGACAGTAGCATTTGGTAGCAAAAGCAGGAACTACTTGAAAAATTCATCGTCTGCAGTCCTACCTGAATCACAGATAGCACACACTAATACAGCCATCAAAATTAACACCAGTTATCCGACAGATTCTACACACACCCAAAGTACACGGGGCTACATGACCGTGTTGTCACAGCCCCTAAACTAAGGAGCCAACCAACCAACCTTTCATTTCTCTTTTCATATGACATTCAGGTTTTCTATTCCCAAATAGCCTTATTTAACAGAATTTGAAGGAGGTTTATAACTCTCCATGCGTGAGCCGGGCTTCTAACCCGAGCCACCTGGATAACGCACGGTAGACGATGAAATATTTAGAATGTCGATGAACTGTTTGGATGTGAATGGATGTCCCTTACAATAGCGCCACTAATGGAACAACTCGCTTCTCGGTGTGATTTATTGATTTATTATTGAGCACTTTTAATGAACTGTGATCAATATCCATATTATAATGTAAATGATTTCCATGATATACCGGATTAAATATACATTTTTGATGCGAGTATTTTCATTGTAAACAGCTAACTTGTGACAAAAGAAGTAGTTCCGTGCAGATCCATACAGCCTATTTTCATAAATCCTGCTTATGTTAATTGCCTCTATCAACATACAAAATGTCAGTTTGATTGTTGTAATAGATTCGTAGATATTGAGAATCGTCTAAATATTTCGGTTGGTCGTCATGTCGGATTTTTAGCCTACTTTCAATTTTTAAAAAATAGGCTCATGAGATCACCTTTTGTCCGTGTGTGTGTGTGCACCCCCCCAACCCCCCCCCCCCCCTCCACCCGTTATAAAATCTAAATGGTTGGAGCGATTTCAATCAAACTCGGTAAGTTCATAGCACTATTCCGGACGACCCCGACCGTGCCCTTCAAATTTTGTTACATCTCACCAATCCAACATGGCGGCTGTGCGAATTATTTCACCAGCATTCAATATCTCCGAAACTATTCCTGATATCACCCTGGATTTTTTACGGTGATAAAGGGAACTACTAGAAGTTCACCTATGTGACTTTTGAAAAACTGGTAACTACAAAACCAACATGGCGGCCACGCGAATTTGCGACGTTTAAATAGACGTTTCTCGCGGTTTAACCAACCAAACGCAATAAAACTTGGTACAGTATATGTCTATACACATTGTAAATCACCGACAACTAACTTCGTTCAACTGTTTACATAACCACAAGATGGCGGATGTGAGAAATATTTCAACGGCATTCAATATCTCTGAAACTATTAGCGGTATCACCCTGAAATTTTGTACGGAGATAAAGGGCACTACTGGAAGTTCATCTATAAGACTTTCAAAAAACGGTTGACTACAAAACGAACATGGCGGCCAAGCGAATTTGAAAATTTTAAATAGACCTTTCTCGCGATTTAATGTTCCAAGCGCAATGAAATCTGATACAGGAAATTTTTTACACATTGTAATGCACTGGTATCTAATTTAGTTCAATTGTTTACATAAACTCAAGATGGCGGCTGTGCGAATTTTAAAATTAAGTTTTTATTCCTTGTGTCATAATCATGCAATCGAAATGAAAATTTGAATAATGATCCTACGCAATAATTTTCCTTTAATGGTGCATGACTCTATGGCCTATACATTTATCAATCCAACATGGCGACCAACCTAAATATTTCGACGGCTCTGAATATCTACGAATCTATTATAGCAGTCAAACTGAATTTTTTATGTTCATAGGGATATGAACTTAAGTTCACCTATAGGACCTTCAATAACCTGGTGATCACAAATCCAACATAGCGGCGACTCGAAATATAAATATTCACATGGACGTTTCTCGCAATTTAACCATCCGAGTGCAGTAAAACTTGGTACCGTAAATCCTTATACGAATATTAATCCACTGGCATCTAATTTATTTCAATTGTTTTTTATAACCATAAGATGGCCGCTGTGCGAAATTTTAAAATCTCCTTGTTACTTCTTGTGTCCTAATCATGCGATTGAAGTTTGAATGCTACACGTACACAATAATCTTCATGTAACAGTACATAACTCTAAGACCTACATATATAACAAGTAGTGAAGAACTAAATAGACTATTTTCATATATCCAACTAATATTAACTGCCACTATCAACATACAAATCCTCAGTTTGATTGCTGTAATAGATTCTTAGATATTGAGAACCGCCTAAACATTTTGGATGGTCACCATGTTGGATTTTTATATTATAGGCCTTAGATGTATGATGATTATTTTGTAGGTGTTTTATTCAAACTTCAATCGCATGATTACGACACAAGAAATAGAAATCAGGATTTTAAAAATTTGCTCAGCCGCCATCTTGTGGTTATGAAAATAATTTAAATGAATTAGATGCCAGTCGATTAAAATTTGTGTAAGCATATACCGTATCAAGTTTCACTGCGCTCAGATGGCTAAAAAGCAAGAAACGTCCACTTGAATATTTAAATTTTGCGTCGGCGCCATTTTGGATGTTTCCACGCCAGGTTATTGAACGTCCATAGGTGAACTTATGCTTATAGCCTCTATACACTTACAACATTTCAGTTTGAGTGCAGTAGTAGATTAATAGATATTCAGAACCGTCTAAATATTTCGGATGGACGCCATGTTGGATTTTAATATATGTAGGCCATAGAGTTATGTACTATTAGATGACGATTATTGTGTACGTTCATTATGCAAATTATGATTTCTATCGCATGATTAGAACACAAGAAAAAAACTCAATTTTTGAAATCGCACAGCCGCCATCTTCAGGTTACGTAAACAATTGAACTAAATTAGATACCAGTGCATTACAATGTGTATAAACATTTGCTGTACGAAGTTTCATTGCGTTTGAATCATTAAATCACGAGAAAGGTCTATTAAAAATTTTCAAATTCGCTTGGCCGCCATGTTCATTTTGTAGTTAACCGGTGTTTGAAAGTGTTATAGATGAACTTCCAGTAGTGCCTTTTATCTCCGTACAAAGTTGCAGGGCGATACCGCTAATAGTTTCAGAGATATAGAATGCCGGTGAAATATTTCGCACATCCGCCATCTTGTGGTTATGTAAACAATTGACCGAAGTTAGATGTCGGTGCATTACAATGTGTATAAACATATACTGTACCAAGTTTTATTGCGTTCGGTTGGTTAAATCGCGAGAAACGTCTATTTAAAGTCGCAAATTCGCGTGGCCGCCATGTTGGTTTTGTAGCCTTCAGGTTTTTGAAAAGTCACATAGGTGAACTTCTAGTAGTTCCTCTTATCACCGTAAAACATTCCAGGGTGATATCGGTAATAGTTTCGGAGAAACTGAATGCTGGTGAAATATTTCGCTCAGCCGCCATTTTGGATTGGTGAGACATAACAAAATTTGAGTGGCACGGTCGGTGCCTTCCGGAATAGTGCTATAAACTTACCAAGTTTCATTGAAATCGCTCCAGCCGTTTAGACGTTATTAGGAGACACACACACACACACAGACCATCACAAACACACACGCACACACACACGGACAAAAGGTGATCTCATAAGCCTATTTTTTTCAAAATTGAAATTAGGCTAAAAATGGAACATGGCGACCTTCCGCAATAATTAGTCGTTTCTCAATATCTACGAATCTATTACAGCAATCAAACTGAAATTTTGTATGTTGATAGTGGCAGTTAACATAAGTTGGATATATGAAAATAGGCTGAATAGTTGTTCAAGGAACTACTTTTTTTTTTTCATGAAATGAAAATAGGCTAGAAATAACATTCTTGCTCTCACCGTGGAAGCCCGGTTTCAATTCCCAGCTCTGCTAAGAAATTCAATTCTGGTCTGAGGGTTGGAACGGGGTACACTCAGCCTTGTGAGCCAAAACTAAGGTGGGTTCAATTCCTACCTTGAAGTGATTTTCCGTGGTTTCCCACTTCTATGCCAGGCAAATGCCAGTTGCTAACTTGAGGCCACGGCCACCTCCTTCCCAATCCTCACTTAGATTACAAATACACACAATAATACAGTCATCACAATAACACAGGTTACCAGACAATTTTCTCACTCACACACACACAATCAAATGCGCGGGACTACATGACCACGATGTCACAAATCCCCTAAAGAATCAACAACAATAAAACCCTACCTTGCCTCCGCTACATGGAAAGACATAGGACTTTCTGACTTCTAAATTTCTTTGAAACCTTTTAAAACGCTTTGTGTTTATCTTTATTGTTGTTGTTGTTTAATTTGAGGGCCTTGAACATCATGGTTATATTTATCCCCGTGTACATGGGTGTATGTGTGGAATCTTGTCTCATAATCTGTTGTACTAGAGTGGGTATTTGTAATTCAGATGCGGATTTAGAAGGCGGCAACCGTGGCCTTAAGTTTGCAACCGGCCACATCCTTCCCAATCCCTACCAAAATTACAATAAATTACACACGATACGTCAGACACCACAATACCACATGTTATCAGAAAACTAATTCACTTATTCATTCATTCATTTATTCATTCATTTCTTTATTCATTCATCTATTCATTTATTTATATATTCATTTATTCATTTATTTATTTATTCATTTATTCATTCATTCATTTATTTATTCATTCATTTATTCATTCATTCATTTATTCATTTATTTATTCATTCATTCATTTATTCATTTTGTTTGTTTGTTTGTTTGTTTGTTTGTTTGTACCCAATGTACACGGGGAAAATGACCATGATGTCCAAAGCCCTTTATATAACAACAACCTACGCCCAATAATATATACGTAATCTTTGGGTGCACAGAAAACCGTTGTACAGGCCGGACGTTTGTTTTAGACGAGTGAAAAATTTTAATGGAAGCCTGGAGGCGAGTTACTACAGTACCTGTGTTGTTATCAGCTGCCCCAAGCGGTCCGATGATTGACAAAGCTGTCTGACACTGCTGCTGAAGTACAGTCATTGGCAGATATAATGACGTTTTGTTCGTAACTACGTAACGTGTACTTCCGCGTCACACAATACTTCGACATGGACTGTACTGTCTCCAAGGCGATGTCGCCACGTACTCAAGTCTGGAATTCCATTAGATCAGATCGGTGGTGACAAGTGTGAAGCGATAGGGTGAGAGAGTGGATGTGTGCAGGCTCACTCGCAGGCTTCAAGATCAAGGACAATCGTCTAAAACAAACATCCGGCCTGTACCAGCCAGATGTTCTACTTGGGTGGATCGAATGCTGAAATACAAGAACAATTATTACAACAATTGATGTTTCGCAATTAGCTGAGTTGCGACGATTTGGTTCAATTCACGTTGTTAGTAATCAGACTCCGTACATTTCACAAATTATATAATTGGTTGGGTTGGCATCATATTCATTATTCTACTCCACATTTGGAATATATATTCATTTAGTTCCAATTTCAGTTTCAGGTAACATACATGCAATATCCCTCCTCCTTATCAAATGCACGGTTCTTCAAGTGGAACAAAAACGTTGTTATTGTTGTTGTTGTTGTTGTTTCATTTTGGTACTTGGAGACTATCGTATATTTCAGCTCCATGTAGTTTAGCTGTGTGTAGAATTTATCTGACAACGTGTGTTATTGTGGTGTCTCTTGTATTGTGTGTATACATGAGGTGAGTCGAAAAGCCACTACATTCCACAGCCGTAATATTTTGCTTCTAAACCAAGACATCCTCGCTACATCTTAAGCCAGAATGCTTCCAAATTATCTTCACCATGCGATTTTAACAATTTCCCTGTCCCTCTGTTGACCTTAGCAATGAGGGAAATTAGAGAAAAGTTTAAAGTAGTAATAAGGATTGAAGGAAATATGACATTGTCATCTTAGCCGATTTATCAAAAGGATTTAAATGAGTTATTAAGTGGTATGGACTCGGTCCTCAGGAATGAATTCATGTGAACATTAATAAATGTAAAACAAAAAACTAACAAGTAGTTCCGTGAAGAAATATACAGCCTATTTTCATACATCGTACTTTTGTTAATTGCCACTATCAACATACAAAATTTCAGTTTGATTGCTGTAAAAGATTCGTAGATATTGAGAACCGACTAAATATTTCGGATGGTCGCCATGTTGGATTTTATATATGTAGGTCCAAGAGTTATGTACTGTTACATGAAGATTATTGTGTACGTGTCGCATTCAAACTTTAATCGCATGATTAGGACACAAGAAGTAACAAGGAGATCTTAAAATTTCGCTCAGCTGCCATCTTGTGGTTATGGAAAGAATTGAAATAAATTAGATGCCATTGGATTACCATTCGTATAAGGATTTACTGTACAAAGTTTCACTGCACTCGGATGGTTAAATTGCGAGAAACGTCCATGTGAATATTTATACTTCGCGTCGCCGCCATGTTGGATTTGTGATCACCAGATTATTGAAAGTCCTATAGGTGAACTTAAGTTCATAGCCCCTATGAACATTTAAAAAATTCAGTTTGACTGCTATAATAGATTCGTAGATATTCAGAGCCATCTAAATATTTCGGATGGTCGCCATTTTGGATTGCTCAATGTATAGAGCATAGAGTCATGTACCATTAAAGGAAAATTATTGCGTAGGTTCATTATTCAAACTTTCACATCGATCGCATCATTACGACACAAGAAATAAAAACTTAATTTTAAAACTCGCAAAGCCGCCATCTTGAGGTTATGTAAACAATTGAACTAAATTACATACCAGTGTATTACAATGTGTATAAACATTTTCTTTAGCAGATTTCATTGCGTTTAGAACATTAAATCGCGAGAAAGGTCTATTTAAAATTTTCAAATTCGCTTGGTCACGATGTTCGTTTTGTAGTTAACCGGTTTTTGAAAGTCTTATAGATGAACTTCCAGTAGTGCCCTTTATCTTCGTACAAAATTTCAGGGTGATGCCGCTAATAGTTTCAGAGATATTGAATGCCGGTGAAATATTTCGCAAATCCGCCATCTTGTGGTTATGTAAACATTTGAACGATGTTAGATGTCGGTGCATTACAATGTGTTTAAACATATACTGTACCAAGTTTTATTGCGTTCGGTTGGTTAAATCGCGAGAAACGTCTATTTAAATGTCGCAAATTTGCGTGGCCGCCATGTTGGTTTTGTAGCCTTCAGGTTTTTGAAAGGTCACATAGGTGAACTTCTATTAGTTCCTTTTATCACCGTAAAACATTCCAGGGTGATATCGGTAATAGTTTCGGAGATACAGAATGCTGGTGAAATATTTCGCACAGCCGCCATTTTGGATTGGTTAGACGTAACAAAATTTGATTGGCACGGTCGGGATCGTCCGGAATAGTGCTATGAACTTACCAAGTTTCATTGAAATCGCTCCAGCTGTTTAGACGTTATTAGGGGACACACACACACACCATCACAAACATACACGCACACACACACGGACAAAAGGTGATCTCATAAGCCTATTTTTTTCAAAATTGAAAATAGGCTAAAAAAATGGAATGCAGCCGAAAGAAATCGTAAATCCCAATTTATGCCAAATTGGCAGGTGAAAAGCTAAAGGAAGTAGAAGACGTTTGTTACTTAGGAAGCAAAATAGTTAATGATGGACGAAGCAAGGAGGACATAAAAAGTAGTTAAGACTCAGGGAAGGAAAGAACTACAGAAAAGAAATCTGTTGACATCGAATATAGATTTAGGTATTAGGAAGTCATTTTTGAAAGCCTTTGTCTGGAGCGTGGTGCTCCATGGAAGTGAAATTTGGTCTGTTGGCACAGCAGAAAAAAGGAGAACACTGTAGAAGCGTTTGAAATGTGGTGTTAAAGGAGAAATAGGAAGATCAGATGGGTAGATAGAGTAACAAATGAAGAGGTATCAAGACGAGTGGGAGGGGAGAGGTGTTTCTAGCGATTGCTAATAGAAGAGATAGGTTGGTGGGACACATACTGAGGCACCCAGGAATAGTAAATTTAGTAATGGGTCGAGGATAACAGCTGTAGGGGTAGACCAAGGTTAGAATATGTTAAACAGATTGCCTCGGATGTAAGGTGTGGTAGCTATGTAGAGATGAAACGATTTGCTCAGGACAGGGAGGCATGTAGAGCTGCATCAAACTATTCAAACGACTGAAGACTCAAACAACAACTGCCGATCAATAACTGCGACTACTTTCATGGATGGAACCAAGGAAGCTGCAATACTAGCCACAGTCCACGGTGGTGCACTAGACTTGCAATATAAACTCCATTTAGTTTCAGAAATACGCTTTCAGCATTCACCTTGTATTGGATCAGAAGTGATTGATTTATTGATTGCAGTGGATAAATTGCAACTTGTCGGCTCACTGGGTGGAAAGGAGACCGTATAGCACGGAGATTTAATAATGTCGGGAGGGAAGGATATATGGACTAAGGTAAGGAAACACGGAACAACACAGAAAAAGAAGGGTGGTATACTTCGTCATCATGAACTTTACCAAGTAAATAATGTTAACTCGACAAGCCGAACATGATTTATGTTCTGCATGAGTTTGGGGCGAGTGAACATATAAGAACCAACACTCTTCATGGGGTGAGAGACATCGAGAGTCTTGTGATTTAAGCACCTCCGCTATAATGGGGAACATCGGATCATGGATATTATCACTAGCGGACCCGTGCGAGAACTCTCGCATAATGGGTGTTTGCGCCCCATGTGTACAGACTACCCGCCCGGCTGTAGTGCTATGCAGGCTGTACGCGATGCCAGGGGCTATCGTCTTATTTATTTGCTTAAGCACTTCCTAAATAAATAAATAAATATATTTCCGGTGACTTATCAAGAAATGCAAGATGTATTATTGATACGATTTGGAAGAATTTGGTACAAACCACACCCTCTAACTCCCTCTGGTTTAGGAGCTTGAGATTTGTGAAACATACACCTTAGCGTATTATATAATAAGATAAAGATTCTTCTTTCTTCGTTTATGCCAGCTATGGACCACGTCATTTCAACTGCTTCCGTCTTTGGGCCTTGATCTTAGCCCAGTGTTCACGCATTCGCTGTCTGAGGGACTCCTTTCTTTCATCAAACCACTTATTGCCGGTTTCTAATTTCGCTTTTTCTTGGAATTGGCGGTGTGTTCCAAGCTTTTCTTTCGAAAGATCATGTTCCATAATGTCTGCGTGGGTGATCCCTACTTCTTGAAAATCCTTGTCTACCTCATAAAACCAGGGTACCTTGGTTTTCTTGTTAAGAAAATAGGTAAATATGCGATTGGCGATTCTCTCGGGTTTCATACGAGTTAAGGGGCCATAGAAAGATATTCTTCTCTTCCGAATTATTTGAGATATCATTTCTACATGATGGTACAGCTCATTGTTATGCCGCTTCCTGTATTCACCATCGTCTCTCAACGACCCGAAAATCATCCTCAGGATCTTTCTTCCCTTGGCTTCCAATTTCTCAACCAAACCCTTCCTATTCATTGCCAGGCATTCTGCTGCGTACAGCGCCTCAGGTCGGATAGCCTAACTGTCCGATAATGTCTTGTTTGGTATTGGGGGACACTGTTCGCTTGTTGTACACTCCTTTCGTTAGCTGGTAGGCCACTTCCATCTTGTTCATTCTTGATGTGAAGGATTCCTTCTCTGATATGTTGGGCTTGATCCACTCCCCTAGGTACTTAAACTTTTTTGCCTGACGGATCTTTCCATGTTCAACATTTAATTCTTTGACTGCAGGGTTAATATTAGTTATAAAATCGGTCTTCTCAAAATAAATCTGTACGCCCGCCTTTACCGCTTGTATTCTGTGCTGGTTGACTTGTTTTTGCAGCTGTGTCCAGGGAATCAGAAAAGATTGCTAGATCACCTGCGAAAGCTAGGCAGTCAATTGTTAGGTTCAAGCTCCTGCAGCCCATTATGAGGCCATTTTCTGATTCTTCTTTACCCAACTCCTTGCACCATTCACGAATATTATAATTATTTTTATTTTTATTATCATTATTATTATTATCATTATTATTATTATCATTATTATTATTATTATTATTATTATTATTATTATTATTATTATTATTATTAAACGTACTTCAAAATAAATATTGTTATCCAGGTTTGGTAAGCCTCCGTGGCTTAGGCGGCAGCACGCCGGCCTCTCACCACTGGGTCCGTGGTTCAAATCCCGGCCACTCCATGTGAGATCTGTGCTGGACAAAACGGAGGCAGACAGGTTTTTCTCCGGGTACTCCGGTTTTCCCTGTCAACATTTCATTCCAGCAACACTCTCTTTTATCATTTCATTTCATCTGTCATTCATTTAATCATTGCCCCAGAGGAGTGCGTCAGGCCTCGGCAGCCGGCACAGTCCATATCCTCGCCGCTAGATGGGGGCTTCATTCATTCCATTCCTGACCCGGTCGGAGACTGGAAGCAGGCTGTTGATTTTCATTTTCCAGGTTTGGTCAGAAATGAGAACATCTATGCTAATATTGAGTGGTATTTTCCTACATATCTACAATATCTATTCCATATTTGTAGGGGATTCATTATTCCAAATGTCCGGCTCCGTGGCTAAATGGTTAGCACACTAGGCCTTGGCCCAAAGTGCCCCGGGTTCGATTCCCGGCCAAGCCATCAGGGATTTTACTCTCCTGGGGTTAATTCCCGTGGCTCGGGGACTGGGTGTATGCGCCGTCTTCATTCCTCATCCTTTCGCTATGTGCCTGTCTTTCTTCTTGCGTCCATGCAGCTTTGAGTTTCAAATTCCGTCCCGTAGGGAACTTGGGTGGAAACTTATATGAATTTATGGTCTGTCTGTATGCAGTCCGTGTCGTTGTTAATAGGTCAATGTTGATATCAGTGAGGTCCATTTGGGTGTCTGCTAGCCAGCGTACTTTGGTTTGTCGGATTCCATTGACTATGAGGAAGATTTTCTTTCTATATGCCCCTTAGAATTTCATGCACCTTTTCCGTGCGAGTGAGGTGAATCGTTCAGTCAGTGAATACAGTTCTTCTGAGATGTTCTTCATCCAGATACCACCCTGAAGCTTTGGTCCAAATATTTTCCTCAGGATCTGCCGTTCTATCTTCTCAATGTCTTTGATGTTGATGGTTAACGATGACGTCTCAATCACATAGAGTGCCACTGGGCGAATGACTGTGTAGTAGTAATGGAGTTTGGCTATAGTGGAAAGTAATTTCTTGTTATAAAAATTCGTCTGTAGAAAACTCTGATCCAACTATATGGATGTGAGACATGGAGTATCCGAAAACAGGTCTTTCATAAATTACTCGTATTTGAGAGAAAGGTTCTTCGGAAGATCTTCGGACCGGTGAGGGACGTACACACGGGTGAATGGAGGATTAGACACAATCATTAAGTAGAAGACCTGTACCATGATGCCAACATAGCTGGAACCATCAAAACCAGAAGACTGCAGTGGGCCGGATGGAAGACCACCGATGGCCACGGAAGCAACCAGATTTCATCCCCACAGGAAGGAGACCACCAGGGAGACCATGGAAGCGATGGACTCCATGAAGATCTGCAACAGGCAGCGATACGAGTGGACAGTTGGGGGATGGCAGCTATGGATAGGAGACGATGGAGAAGGAAACTTGTAGTAGCGCGCGGTCCTCTGGGCCTGATCATGTAGAAGAAGAAGAAGAAGAAGAAGAAGAAGAAGAAGAAGAAGAAGATGATGATGATGATGATGATGATGATTATTATTATTATTATTATGGTTGCAGCAAACGTTTAATTTCCTCCACTACACTGCGAAACATTGCATTATTAGTTAATACTGTTAAACGTCTTTCAAACGAAATATTGTTATCAATGTTACGCTCAGGAATGAAAACATGTAAGGAAATGACATACAAAGCCAAACAAAGCCTTTCATGCAAAAGAGAACATGTCCATGATTAAATGTGCTTTAGCACTCAATCCTCATTGAGATCCACCTGTTTCAAATTCACACTGAATTTGTATTAAACACCACCTTGAGAACAGACATGTTCCCTTTAAGAACTCGTAAAATGAACAAGCACCATTGCTTCACGCTAAGACTAATCTCAGAAGTTTGAGTAAAATGTTGAGGCTTACACTTGCGTGAAAATCCCCAGCTGGTTCTGAGCTTAGAACTACTGTAGTACGATCAAAAGTTGTCTCCTCTGGCCCAATATCTGATATGTACTTGAGGGAAGGGTGAGGTATTACAGCTAATCACAAGCCGATACTCAAGGGATTGTGGTTCTTGAAGCAGGCAGTCGTTAAATCCTTTGACACTTTGTAATTTGTTATAAATGGACCGTTCTTTCTTGGCCGGTACAGTCTACGTGCGCAATTGCGTATCAGTGCAAAGCAAACTTTCATGCGCGTGTGACCACTGCAAATGGAGTGTGCAATGTTTCCTCTCTGGGTGGGTAAGCATGAGGACGGCGAAGGAGATGTCACGGGGTATTAAGTATACTCGCTCTAAAATACTCAAGCACATGCGACCGGCCACGAATGGCAGGCCCATTTATACTACTTGTTGTTCCACTCGCTTGCTTGCCTGCAACTTTCATACTAATTACATAATTCGTTCCTCGTTGTTGAATCATTTAGGGGCTTGCGATTTTATGGTCATTTAGCTCCATATGCCTGGGTGTGTATAGGACTTTTATGACTACCTGTGCTATTGATGAGTCCGTATTTGTGTGCGTATGTGTAATCGAGACTAGGATTGGGAAGGAGGTGGCCGTGGCCATAAGTTAGGAATCATCACAACATTTTTCCTAGAGTACAAGGGGGGGTGGGGGGGAAACCAATCAAACCCATTGTAGGGTAGCCGAAGTAGCAATTGTTAACCTACATCTTCTCAGGTTTTCCTCTCCAGGCTGAGTGTACTCCATTCCAGGTCTAAGACCAGAATTCAATTTGTCCACTTCCTGGTGAACCGGTTAGGATTATTAGCTGTCGTCCCAGAGGTTGGGTTCGATTTCCAGCTATGCCAAGAAATTTAATTCTTGTCTGAGTGCTGGAACGGGATGCCGGGTTGGGTCCAGACTTCAGACGATAGCCAAGAATGCTAACCGCTACACCACGAGATGGTCTTTGTTCCTAGGAGTCTTATAATTTTGTTTCTCTTTGAGGGTGGCATTTGAGAGTGCGCAAATGCGAGGTAGCCGTGTCAGTAGGTTTACTGGCACGATAAAGATCCCCTTCGGGGCAAAATTCTGGCACCCGGTGTCTCTAAACGCCCCAGTAGTTAAAAGGGACGTAAAACCAATAACATCATTATTATTGAACTAGCAGAAGTACCCGCTCTTCGAACGGTCTTCGGTATTAATAACCAGACGTTATCAATTGAGCTACTGTTGCAACATGCAATGGTTAGGGGCTTGTCATTCATTAATAAGTTTATCAGAACGAAGTTAGTTTTCTGGGTATATCGCAGACACTGTTAATTTAAGGGACGTAAAATGTGGTTTTCGGAGACCCTTTATAGACTCCCTAGTTTTGTGTCACACATTGAAAAGCGCAACATATGCTTTGGTCGTCCTTCTAGGATAATTTTTATTTTTCGCCTATTTTAGCATGTATTTTGAAAAGTTGTTTCTTATACCAACCCTTCTATGAGAAGTACGTTGAAACGTTTTCTAAATGATTGGTGTATTGACTCATGGTTACAATACCTAATTTTACGATGCTCCAAGCACCCGAACATTAATTATAGGCCTACATAAACATAAAGATATATCAACCACACAGTATCAAACAAAATCATCTTTACGATGAACCCGTTTGTCGACAAAAATATGATTCGTTAAAATGTGCTCTCAAACTAAATTCACCTAACGTGTACTTCCTGACGTGAAAATAATATTGAAAACCACGTAGACGAAACGTAATATACAGTATGTCAAATTAAAACTGATCCTCACCGTAGTGGAAAGTCCTCATCCCCAGGAAGACCCCTTTAATAAATTATAAAGGCTTGTGGTGCAAGAAAATTCGGAATTTTAGTCTCCAATGGCCCAAATTCCCAAAGACTGCAAAAAAAACTTTCCCAATTCAGGAATTTTTTGAAAATAATGTAGCTGTTTGGAGATATAATAGACCTTCTGTACAACATATCGCATATCGCACGTGTAAGTCACGTGTAAAAATTCTACGGTACCCCTTGACCCCCTTAATCGCATTGTTGAATTTTACAGTCTATGTTTAATTCCACGATAACCTTATAGCCATTTGAAAACTTGAACAGAAATTTTAAAAATTGAGTGGCATTGCGTCTTACAGAAATAGATGGAAAGTTGGATGTCACCTCTTGTGGCACTGTTGTCAAGGTAACCGGCTTGCATTACTTCATTAGTTTCTTCTTGTTCTTCTTCTTCTTTCGGATGGGCCAGCTAAGGACCACGACGTTCAACTTTTCAGCTTGGCGAGGGACTTGATGTTTGCCCCATATTCGCGCATTTTCTGGCTATGTTTCTTCTTCCTCTCTTTTGTCCAGATGATGCCGTTTTTCTTACAGGGTGGTCTGTCCTGAAAACTCTTCTGTTTAAGAATCTTTCTGAGATGTGATCGGCTTCTAATATCACTTTTCATTATCTTCAGTTCTTGGATATCCTTGTTAACTACTGTTAGCGACGGTGTCACGCTCTTTCTATTCCCCCAGTAGTTGAGAAGCCGGTTGGTTAGTCTCGTTGGGTTCATCTATGAGACATGTCCATAGAAAGCCAGACGTCTCTTCCTGGCCACATCTGTGATTTTCTCAATATATATCTACATAGCTCTTGAGTTGGTCTTCTTCTGTACTCGTCATCTATTTATTAGTTTATAAAATAAGAGAGTGCCATATCCCCTCTAGGGACGTAGGCGACCTGAATAAGAGCCCTTGACTAAGTCAAGGGATCACTAACCAGGCATCCCGAGCCGGAGATAGCATGTGGTAGGGTAGCCAGTTCCTTTCCACTCCTCCTCCTACCATAGCATCCGGCAGGTTACCATTTTGCATCACGAGACTGGGAGACCCCGTACCAGACCATACCAAGACTTTTAAATTCTTGGCAGAGCCGGGGATCGAACCCGGTACCTCGGGGGCGACAGCCAACAATGCTAGCCACTGCGCCACGAGGTGGTCTTTATTAGTTTATTAAATTAAATTAGTTTTCTGGGAATATCTCAGAAACGTGGTTTTAGAGCCATAAAACGTAGTAGCCTCCGAGCCACTGAGGGGCTGAAAATGAGTTTTGCTCGTCTTTGTACGCCATAATATAATAATAATCATAATAATAATTTAATAATATAGGGATATAATAGACCGTTAGTACAACACCCATCCGTGTAAATCACGTTAAAAAACTCAAGAGTACCCCTTGACCCCCTTGAGCACATTATATATGTATTGATGAATTTTACAGCTTAAGTTGGTTCCGTGATAACCTTAAAGCCGTTAGTGAATGTTCACAGTAATGCAATAAATGGAATGGCATTGCGTCTTACAGAAATAGGTGGACTTCTGAGATTTTGTTGCCATGGTAACCGGCTTGCATTCCTTCAATAGCTTAATAAATGAAATTAGTTTTTTGGGTATATCTCAAAAACTGTTGGTTTTAGGACCTTAAAATGTGGTTTTCGGGGCCCTTAGGGCTCCCGAGTTTTGTTTCTCACATTGAGACGCTGAAAATGAACTTTGTATCGTTTTTCTACGCCCATTTCAGCATGCATTTTAAGGGGGCAGGCCCTCTTTTATGAGAGTAATGGAGAAGAGTCTCATCAATGATTACTTTCATGCCTCTGATGGACTTCTGTACCAAATTTTACGTTTGATCCACTCAGCCGTTCTCAAGTGATGCGCGTGCAAAAGTGTACATAGACAGACAGACAAAACTTTTGTTTTTGCGCGCAACAGTCATAAACCAGTCTGAAACGCGTTAATAACTCAAACTTCCGTGGAAATTCAGAAAAAACAGACAAACGTTCATTTTTAGCCTATTTTCAATTTTGGAAAAATAGGCTTATGAGAGCACCTTTTGACCGTGTGTGTGTGTTTGTGAGGTGTGTGTGTGTGTGTGTGTGTCCCCCTAATAAATTCCAAACGGCTGGAGCGATTTCAATGAAGCTCGGTAAGTTCATAGCACTATTCCGGATGACTCCGACCGTGCCCTTCAAATTTTGTTATGTCTCACCAATGCAACATGGCGGCTGTGCGAAATATTTCACCAGCATTCAATATCTCCGAAACTATTCCCGATATCACCCTGGAATTCTTTACGGTGATAAAGGGAACTACTAAAAATTCACACACGTGACTTTTGAAAAACTGGTAACTACAAAACCAACATGGCGGCCACGCGAATTTGCGACTTTTAAATAGACGTTTCTCGCGATTTAACCTACCAAACGCAATGAAACTTGGTACAGTATATGTTTATACACTTTGTAATGCATCGACATCTAACTTCGTTCAATTGTTTACATAAACACAAGATGGCGGATGTGCGAAATATTTCACCGGCATTCTATATCACTGAAACTATTAGCGGTATCACCCTGAAATTTTGTATGGAGATAAAGGGCACTACTGGAAATTCATCAACAAGACTTTCAAAACCCGGTTATCTACAAAACGAACATGGCGACCAAGCAAATTTGAAAATTTTAAATAGACTTTTCTCGCGATTTAATGTTCCAAACGCAATGAAATCTGGTACAGGAAATGTTTATACACATTGTAAAGCACTGGTATCTAATTACGTTCAATTGTTTACATAACCTCAAGATGGCGGCTGTGCGAATTTTAAAATTAAGTTTTTATTTCTTGTGTCGTAATCATCCGATCGAAGTGAAAGTTTGAATAATGAACCTACGCAATAATTTTCCTTTAATGGTACATGACTCTAAGGCCTATACATTTAACAATCCAACATGGCGACCATCCGAAATATTTAGACGGCTCTGAATATCTACTAATCTATTATAGCAATCAAACTGAATTTTTTATGTTCATAGGGGCTATGAACTTAAGTTCACCTATAGGACTTTAAATAACCCGATGATCACAAATCCAACATGGCGGCGACGCGAAGATTAAATATTCACATGGACGTTTCTCGCAATTTAACCATCCGAGTGCAGTGAAACGTGGTACAGTAAATCTTTATCCGAATGTTATTCCACTGGCATCTAATTTATTTCAATTTTTTCCATAACCACATGATGGCAGCTGTGCGAAATTTTAAATCTCATTGTTACTTCTTGTGTCCTAATCATGCGATTGAAGTTTGAATGCTACACGTGCACAATAATCTTCATGTAACAGTACATAACTCTAGGACCTACATATATACAATCCAATACGGCGACCATCCGAAATATTTAGTCGGTTCTCAATATCTACGAATCTATTACAGCAATCAAACTGAAATTTTGTATGTTGATAGTGGCAATTAACATAAGTAGGATATATGAAAATAGGCTGTATAGTTCTTCACGGAACTACTTGTTATATATAGAGAGATTACTACTCACACTGATACAGCCATCACTATAACACAGGTTATCAGACAAATTCCACATGCAACCAGGTACACGAGGCTACATGACCACGATATCGCTAAGTCCTTAAATGAATCAACAACACCCCCCCCCCCCCCCCCCACACACAGGCTCACATCTAGTGGGACGTTGGTTGGCGACCATGGGAATCCAGCTGAGTCCGGCGTTGCTTCCACTTACTTGTGCCGGGCTCCTCTCCGTCTTCTTTCCTGTCGACCTCTCTTGGTCAACTCTTGTTATCTTCAGACCCCGATGGTATTAGGGTATCCGAAGCCTAGGAAGTCATTCACCTGCCTTAATTGGTCCTTGTCTCATCTTTCCTGATACCCTCATTCTTCGAGAAGTCAGCCTTCTTTTTCTTTTCATGTTATCTCCTGCCTTCTGCACAAGGCTCTCAAGGAGACAGGGTGTGTGTAGCCCCACCACTTTTGGTGCACGCTGGATAGTCCTACACCCTCAAGGGCTCATGGGAGTTGGCGACCCGAGGGTTTCCTGAGCTGGGTCCGTTTTGTCCCCTTTTTCCTCTGACCTTGGGGCGGGCCCTCTCCTCTTTCCCTTTCCTATCTGCCTTTCATGGCTCTCCTTCCTTCCAAGTCCCTCAATCCTCATTCTTCGAGGGTTGAGAGCATTTCTTTTCTTCCTGTCCTTTAATTGCCTTATCCTTTATTTGTTTACCATTTCTTCTTCTAGTATGTAAGATTGTAGTTAGTATTACAGTGCTCTCTCGGTAATCCGACAGATATCGGACCAGAGCACTGCCGAATTACCGAAAACGCCGGATTACTGGAAAATATCGAGAAAAACGCAGACATCATTTAAAAATCAGTTTTAATTACTTGGTAGCCTGTTATACAAAGTAAAAAAGTACGAAAATACATCATATAACTCACGTTATTCCTTGGAAGTAGACGGCTGGAAATATGCATCAATTGTATTTTGCTTTTTATGGTTGAGAGACACTTTGAGAACTTGTTCCCGTAACCTTCTTAAAACTAAGACATCGTTAGCAGAGACGCCATTTTCCTCCGCCCTGGCAATTGACGTGGCAAACGAGGCGATGGTCGCTCGACCAACACCGAATTCGTTGGCAACACTAGTTAAGGTTTCGCCCTTTTCAACCCGCTTTAGGATTTCATGTTTATCTAACAAAGATAGAGTTTCATGTTTACGTTTTTTCTGCTCGGATGTCACCTTAAACACAACACTAATACAGTACAACTGTCCTACACTAAGCACCCGAGGGGGTTGTACGTGAGTCATCGCTCTTGGCGCCAATGCATTGTTTACTCAGACACTACTGTCGACCAAAGTATTATGTGCACTCGAGTTTGAAGGTTATTTGTGAAGTAACCAACAGATCTACATAAAATCCAATAACATCATCATTTTCGTTGTTCTATTTTACGTTAGTACATGTAGGTTTGGAATTTTTAATTTATATTTTAATAATTTTTATCGCAGTTGGAACACAATATATGCCCGTTTTCAAGCGTGTTTCAACCATGCGTCACATTTATGTATTATTATCTCAAAAACCAGTCATCAGATCGAATGCACATTTTAACACAGTATACATTGGAATGTTGTATAACTGGTTTATTAATTTCAACATTTTGTGTGTCCAAGAAACAAAGTTGTTATTATTTTTGTAAGGTAACTTTTTCTCGGCTCGGGGTGGTTGAAAAATATAGTTCTTGGTCGCGTTGTGATCCTTATACATCAAGAAGTTATGCTATATGACTGTGAAATACGTAAATTAATTCACTTATTTTATATCGGTTTGTATTTGTTCGTGGAAATAAGGCATGATTCACCAGCTAGCCGCTCCGGGGTAAGCTGTACAGCGTTGCTGAGATGGAGCCCATCACTGCCGAGCGAGGCGAGGTCTTATTTCCCCGTTCAAATACAAACCGATATAAAATAAGTGAATTAATTTACGTATTTTAAAGTCATACAGTATAACTTTTTGATGTATAAGGATTACAACACGACCAAGAACTACATATTCCAACCACCCCAAGCCGAGAAAATGTTACCTTACAAAAATGATAACAACTTTGTTTCTTGGACACGCAAAATTTTAAAATTATTAGACCTGTTTACGACATTCCAGTGTATATTGTGTTGAAATTTGGATTCAATCTGATGACGGGGTTTTGAGGTAATAATTCTCAAATGTGACGCATGGTTGAAACACGCTTAAGTACGGGCACTTTTTGTGTTCCAACTGCGATAAAAATATTAAAATATAAACTAAAAATTCCAAACCTACAAGACCTCACGTAAAATCGAACGACGAAAATGATGATATTATTGGATTTTATGTATGTCTATTGGTTACTTCACAAACAACTTCAAACTCGAGTACACATAATACTTTGGTCGACAGTAGTCTTGTCGCTGCGTGGGAAACGTTGTACAGTATTGGGGACGCATTATCAAATCAAGTGTTGAGCTCGCACTCGAATACAAAACGCCGGATTACAGAGGGAGTACTGTAGTTATAGTTTTCATTCTCATCTCATCTTTCACGATCACCCAAACCATTTGGGGCCGATAACCTAGATATTAGACCCCGTAAAACAACAATTATCATCATCATCATCATCATACGAATCAACAACAACAACTGTGCCACAATGGACGTTGGCAGCATGAGGAAGTTTTACTAATGGTGTGTATTTATTTCCAGCTGTCACAATATTGGCGGATGTAACAAGTGGCGTTGGAAATGAACAGAGTACACAGCGGAATCAATAAAGCATGGCTGGGCGGGGGTAATTGCATTCGCTTGCCTCACTTGGTAAATGGGGCGCGGTCGCCAAGATCTGCAGCTGACGAGGTCCCGCCGTTATTAACAACATTTCACGTCCTGCGATAACATGTGATGACATTTCCATAACACGCGTATCTCCTGCTGATTCTATATTAGAATGATAAAACAGTAAAACCATTTCTGACGTTTAGGTCCTGACGCAGGAATATTCAACTAAATGCGTAGTGCATTAAAAACGAATACATTACGTATGACGATATCCAACCTAATTACAATTTCCATAAGAAGCCTACCAGCCGGCCCCGTGGTGTTGGGGTAGCGCGCCTGCCTCTCACTCGGAGGCCCCGGGTTCGATCCCCGGCTCCGTCAGGGATTTTAAAACTGACGTGAGGGTTGGAACGGGGTGCACTCAGCCTCGTGAGGACAATTGAGTAGCTGTCTGACAGTGAGACGTCGCCCCGATCACGAATACCAAGATTAACGGCCGAGGGGACCCGACGCGCTGATCACGCGTCACCCCAATATCTGCAGGCCAAATGGCTGGGCAGCGGTCGCTTGGTCGGCCTTAGCCCGTCATGGGCTGTATAGTGCCAGGGGTTGACTTTTGATAAGAAGCCTACCATAGATTCCGATACAACCGTTCTAGCCAATTTTCATTTATGAATAAATACGGTAGGCTTTTTTGATACAACTCAGCAATTCTAGGTTTGTGCCGTGTCTTGTGTGGCATTTTGCCTAGGGCACAAGCTGGCTCATCAGTGGGCTCTTTGTGTCCCCGCCTGGAGCCCCACGGGAGTAGTGAATTGCGCGCTACCTCCCTTTTTATGAAGCGCACCTGCACCTCTCCACTGCGAGAACTGAAAGCTCAAGCAGCCATTAACTCCCTATGAAGGCTTCCAAAAAGATGGTATATTAGTTTTCACGGCAATTTTTCTAGGTTTGAGTCGTGTTTTGTGTGGAGGTTCACTTAGGACACCAAGCTGGCTCATCAGCGGGTTCTTGGTGTCCCCGCCCGGACCCTCACAGGATGATGAGCCAGCTTGGTGTCCAAGGCGAAACCCCTCACAAGACACGCCACAAACCCAGAAGATTTGCTGAGTTTTAAATCACTGGCCGTGAAAACCAATATACCATCTTTTTTTATATATTTCACCAATTCAACATGGCGGCTACGCGAATTATTTCACTGGCATTCTATATATCCGCAACTGTAACAAATATCACCCTGAAATTTTATACAGTGATAAAGGACACTACTACAAGTTCACCTTTCAAAGACCTGTTGAATACAAAACGAATATGGAAGTCAAGTAAAGTTGAAACATTTTAATGGAATTTTCGTGCGATTTAACCTTCCGTCAAACCTCCAAGACCGTGAGGAACAAGTGTGCCAAATAAATAGAAATAAAGACTTGTAGGAATATTAGGACGCATACATGAACACAAAGTAATAATTGATATTCCATAGTACAGTATTTAATTCCACAAACAAAGCGAGGGAACGTTCTACATACGCGCACGCTTCAGAGATTGAATAATTGATGTCTAGCAAACGAAGTGGATCTTCTCCCGTGGGGAAGCCCAGGAGTTTATTATTGATGTATAAGCCGTTGGTAACTGTGCAATGCTCGGTCTACGTGTTGGTGTAAAACTTTCTAATTCCATTTCCAGAGAGTATTAATATTTGCTTATACACATGAAAACAGTTTATGAAATAAATATTTATTGATTTCATAAACTGTTTTCATGTAACTTATGTACTTATAAGGGAATTAATCTTTGATATTTATTGTACAGGCTGAGGAAGAGGGAGTTAACAACCTTCGAAACATATACCTCTGAGTAGGTTTAAATATAAGTATTGAAAAGGCAGAATCCCTTTATTTATTTATAATATATAGTTAGTCAAATCGGACATTAATTACTGACATTATGAGTTAAAATGGAAGTATCCAATGTTTGAGGACATGAATGTATTCATCAAAACGAGAAACAAAAGATGGAATAACGGCAAATGTAATTAAACTCCAGAAAATATTATTCGTGTGTTGTAGGCTTTCACCTAGGTGAAGCAAGTCAGGCTCATCAGCCGGCTCTTTATTCACACTGCCCGGATCGCTGCTGGGGTAGTGGATTTTTTTAGGGAGCCCCGAAGACTTCCACGGCCAAGTAATTACACTCCAGCAAATATTCTAGGTATTTACCGTGTATTATTATGATAATAATAATATCGTATGACCTCGGATGCCGGGTGCAAACTTTGTTATTTGACACCCAGAGGGTAGCTTGCATGTCGAATTATGTTGTTCCTTGAAGCACTATGAAAGTCAAGGAGGTTAGATATCTAAGCTCCTTGAATACAAGAGCACTTTCTAGTAGAGAAATTAGGAACTTTGTGTTGGCGGATACTCTCGAGATTAATTTTCCCATTATGAACACGGCCTACTGAATTCAAATGGGTTCTTTAACATGCCAACATTGTATGACATGCGTATCGTATTTTTACCGCCTTTCAAAAATCACTTACCACGGCCAGGAGCGAACCCGCAAGCTTGGGGGTTAGTAGACCGACACGTTAACCACTCATCCACCGTGGCAAGCTATTATTATGATTAACAGACTAGAGACGTTGGCGGCTTCGGTGGCGTAGTTGGTAGCATGCTGAGCTTCTATGCCCAAGATCGCGGGTTCAAATCCGGCCGAAGTCGTTGGATTTTTTAAGAGTGTTAAAAATCCCTCAGTATTCCGTCCTTCGGAGGGGAAGTAAAGCCGGCGGTCCCATGTCATAGATTTATGGCATGTTAAAGACCCTTCCACTAATTACACCTGTGTGAAGCTAAATTGTATAGGTAAAGAATGTAAACAACGCTCTTAGGTTCCTACGTTCGTTGCCAAGAGCCGACTGCAGTGGCGTCTGGTAGCTAAGTTCTGAACTAGTAGTCGTAGATGGTGGCGTTTGGCAGCAAAACTAGGAACTATTTGAAAAATGCAAAAGTCTGCAGTCCTTACTTGAATTTTAAAAAAAGATAACACACACTAATACAGTCATCACAATTAACACCGGTTATCAGACAGATTTTACACACACCGAAAGTACACATGGCTACATGACCGCGTTGTCGCAGCCCCTAAACTTAAGAACCAACCAACCAGACTAGAGGCGTTTGAGATGTGGACATATCGAAGGATCTTACGAGTTAGCTGGATGGATAAAATCACAAATCCTGAGATTTTAATTTAATCGTGTCAGAAAACATACATCATAACTCACAAGGTATGAAAAGAAACAAGACAGCAAAATACAAAGAGGAATATTCCAAAATCTGGTACTATAAGCATTATCATTTCTGATGGCATGTAACAGCATAATTATACACTACACAAGCACAGATTTAATTAAATGTGGTGTGGCCAGTATGTAGCCAATTCACGTGCTTCCTTGGTAGCGTTGATCACATCCTGGGGAGAGCATGTTGTTGGACACGAGTTGCAGACAAGGAGATGGCTCATTGTCTGTTCTTCACCACAGTCACATAGTGTGGAGTCGCAGGCAAATCCCCACTTTCTTATGTTGGTCTTCGTTCTTCCAACTCCGGAGCGCAGCCTGTTGAGCGTCTTCCAGGTAGACCAACATTCCTCGTGACCTGGAGGGAGGCTTTCGGAAGGGATCATCCATCCTGTAAGGTGGCTGGATCTGGAACGCCATGATTTCACTCTGAAATTCGATGGTGGTTCAGCAAGGCTCTCTGTTGAATGAAGAAAGCTTTTTCTTGACTTGAGCCTTTGGAATGCTGGTTGATACCCATATAAAGTATGGGTCCTCAGGTTCAATGCTTTAGATTTCTCCAGTCTGGATGCACACTCACGGCGAATATCTGGAGGTGGAATACCTGCTAGACAATAGACTTTATCAAGTGGTGCAGATCTCAAACATCCTGTAATGAGTCTGCAGGTCTCGTTTAAGGCGACATCCACTTGTTTAGCATGACTAGATCTGCACCAAACAGGGCAGGCGTATTCTGCAGCTGAATAACAAAGGGCTATAGCTGAGGTTTTTAAGAGGAGAGGTTGCGTCCCCCAGGTTGTGCCCGATAATTTCCGGAGAATATTGTTCCTTGCAGATACTTTCCTTTTGGTGTTTAAGCAGTGTGCTCTATAGGTAAGTGCTCGGTCAAGCATTACTCCTAGATATTTGGGAGTGGAGCAGTGTTCTAATTGTTTACCTTCCCAGGTCACTTGTAATTTTCTTTCTGCCTGTCGGTTTTTGAGGTGGAAGGCGCAGACTTGTGTTTTTGATGGATTTGGCTTTAGATGGTTCTCTTGGTAGTAACCACTTAGAATTTGTAGAGCATGTGAGAGCTTCTCTTCAGCAAGTTCAAACGTTTCCTCTTGAACTGCTAGAGCGACATCATCTGCATAAATAAAGCTCTTTGTCCCTTGCGGGCAAGGCTGATCATTGGTGTAGATATTGAAAAGTATAGGAGCTAGCACGCTACCTTGTGGAAGGCCGTTCTTTAAGTTCCTCCATCTGCTTCTCTGGCCTTGAAATTCAACAAAGAACCTTCTGTTCTGAAGAAAGCACTCAATCATTTGGGTGAGTTTATAGTCCTTAGTAATACTGTTCAATTTGCGAAGCAGTATACGATGGTTAACTGTGTCGTAGGCTGATGTCAAGTCAACAAAAACTACCCCAGTGACTTTGTTGTTTTCATAGCCGTCTTCTATATATTGTGTGAGGTGCAGTACTTGGGAAGTACAACTTCTCCCTGGTCGAAAGCCGGCTTGTTCTGGTATGAGCAATGGGTCAACCACATCAGATAGTCTGTCCAAAATCATTCTTTCTAAGATTTTGTATAAATGACACAGCAAAGAGATTGGTCGGTAGTTCTTCGGATCACTTATGTTCTTGCCAGGCTTAAGTATTGCAATAACTCTAGCTTTTCTCCACAGTTTAGGGATTTTGCAGTGATTGATGCAATTGTTAAATAAGTCCAGGAGCCATTGCTTACTGACAGGACCAAATCTTTTGAGTTGCTCAATGCAGATGTCATCAAGACCTGCCGCCTTGCCATTTATGCATTTGTTCAGCGCTCTATTTAGATCTTCCATAGCAAACCGGTTAGACAGAATGCTGTTTTCCTGATTAGCCAGCTTTTCCTCTTTTTGTTTTGATCTATATCCAGCTTCACCTGGTTTGCTGCTCTCCACGAGCTGGCTTGCAATTTGATTTGCTGAAACATTGCTATGTACTGAGGTCTTAGTTGTATCATTACTGAGGTGTTTAAGTAACCTCCACGCGTTGTAACTGTTTCTTCCCATATCCAGCTCTTCCATTAATTTAATCCATTGGTTGCGTTTGGATTCTGAAATGGAGGAAATAACACGCTGCCCGCTTAGGATAGTTTCTTCGCTGAAAGGATCTTTTTTGAATAGGTCTTGATATTCTTTCAGCAGGGTGGATGTTTCAGAGCTAAGACCTTGAATGTAACTGGTCCTGCAGCCTCTGGGAATAGTTTTTCTGGAGCAATACTGGACGGCTTCCAGAAACTCTTCATATGCCTCTGGGACGGGATCAATTGCTGTAATCCTCTCATCAAGGATTGTGGTGAATTTTTGCCAGTTTGCCTTCTTGAAATTGTACCTTCGCCTGAAATGCACATTGTGTGGTCGGATTGCTGGTACCAACTGACACATAATTGGACGGTGTTGAGTGTGAGGAATCGGTGTGCAAACTGATTTAATACATTGTTCAGCTAATTTCTCACTCACAAAAATAAGATCAGGGTTGTATCCACGTTGCCATCTGCCACTATTAAAAGATGGAGGAAGTTTATTATCGTGGATCAAAGATAGTCTATGCAGTTCTGCCCACTCTAGTACGGCATCTCCATTTGAATCATCTTGAGAGTATCCCCAAACAGTGCTATGGCTGTTGAAATCACCAACAATAACAGATGGTTTCTGACTGTTGAAATTAGCGGGAGGGTTAAATGAAAATACCTCATTGGGAGGCTTGTAGACAGAGGAAATCACAAGGTTACTAACTTCTACAGTAATGATTTCAATGTTGTTTTGCTCTGTGATGGAGGTCGTAAGAATCTTAAGATCTGGTTTGGCAAAGATGGCACTGCCATACTGGCCATGAGGTCTTTCGGCCACTAATTTCATTCCTCGAATCTTAGGGCGTCGTTGGTGAATGTCCCTATGTGTTTCCTGTATGCATAGTAAATCACAGTTGTGGGTATAACATAGGCTGTGCAATAGCTCTTCTTTACACGTTGATAGTCCTTCAATGTTTACAGAAACGATTGAAATGCTTGGTTCTGATACGAACCTTTCCCGATTGTTGGATGACATCTTAGTCATCTATCCTGAGATATTGTGTAGGATAGGTAAATATAAGGAGATAATTACCAGTGTCAAAATTAGGAAGTTACAATCCTTGGGCCATATAATGAGAGGAGACAGGAATCGTCTTCTACAAGAAATTATTCAAGGGAAGGTTAAGGGCAGAAGGAGTCGAGGAAGAAGAAGGATCTCTTGGTTGGACAACCTAAAGAAATGGTTCAAGTGTAGTACCAGTGAACTTTTCAATGCTGCTAGATCTAAAAACTGGATTGATGTGATGATCACCAACCTTCATAGAGGAGACGGCACATGAAGAAGGAGAAGAAGAAGAAGATGAAATCCACTTTGGCCTTCCGGCGTGCCGAGCAGGATGCTGTTATATTATTGCAAAATAAATTTACTTCAACAGTGAAAGTAAAATTCAATGTTATGAATTTTAACTTACATGTCCAATGTACTGTATATTCCTTTGAGATGGTTTCTGATACAGGAAACTTGGACGATAACGAAGTTTTTGATGTGTAACATCTTTCCACTCGGTTGCTGGATATTTTTGTGGGAGTGATTTTGATAAATGGGACGGAAGTGGATCGGACGGAGGTAAAACGGACGGAAGTGTGTAAGACGCACTGCCAGCTGGATCGCATCCCTCCTGGCTTATTTAGCTGGCAGTGGTAAGCCATGTGGAATGTATATCACATACGGATTACTTCTAGGTTTGGAGTCGCCATTACAGATATTTCTACATTAATCATCTTCAAGTTGTCGTTCTTTGGTGTAAAAATATTAATTTATATCATATTTGCTGAAAACAATTATGATTTATTAACAATCTGTTTTTCAATCTCTGGATGAAAGTGATGGGCATCCACTCGTCGAGTAACTTTGCTCAACACTTTCATACTAAACGGTAAATGCTCATGCGAACTCTGGTGTCAACCAATTGAAACACAAACCACGTGATAAAAGTCTTCGTATCAGTATTTAAATGATGATGTGCTTTAATATGAAACATTGTAACTAGTCGGCAAAGCCGGTATTATGTTTCTGCACAATGGCTATTCAGATATTAACCCACATTGCGATAATGCAGTGATCAATGTAATATATATCGATATTTTCATACGGGAACTGGGCTAGCCTTTCGTGGTCCACTATAGGAATTCCCTTTACTGTCAAGTAGGCGTATTCATAACTAATTTAAAACTCATAGTAGGATAACATGTTACACATCATATGCGACTACTGTAAGGCTCGTATCTTTTTATAACTTTCGAGGTCAAGTAGCAGCATGGTCACGTGATTAGAACTCTGCTCACGTGCATCGAGCAGACTGCAGAAATATTATTACTAGAAGCTCTGCGAGTCGCTTAAAAGTTTCCCCATTGTAGCTGTAAAATACCGGTCGGTGGAGTTTATCAAACTTCTCAACTCCAAGCTATCCTCAGAGGACGTGATATCATCCACCAGCGAGTTTTATGGCTTCTGCAATCGCGCCAACAGAAAATACTGCTGATCAAGGGTCTAAAAGCTTACAAACGAGTAGCCTACCTGGGACTGGAAGATGTAGTTCAGTATTTCAAAGAGAGATACAGTAAAATATAGTTAACTAGTGGACCCGTGGGAGAAATCTCGCATGTCCATAAGCCACACTTCCCCCAATAGTTTTATAATAAGAGAATTAGGGAGAAAAGTTGTTATGTTTTTATTTGAACCAAATTATTATAGGACACTATTTACCTTTCAGGCGTCCCTAAGGCCTAAATGCGAACTGAACAGCAATTATGTCACATATTTTCAGACAGCAACAGTATTTGCAAATCGCATACTTCTTACAAAAATTGATATTTAGGAAATTAGAATGCAATTCGTCACTGCTAATGCCATTTGTGTGCTGAGTTCATTCATTGACAGCTTAGCCGTAATATTCACCGGTTATTCGATATTTATGAAATTATACAATTTGAGTAGACTACTCATTCCTGTTTCTGAAATCCAACCAAAATGATAAAGGAACGCCCTCATAATGTTAAAATGACGTGAAACAGACGTCACAGCGGCCAAAATGTGAAGTGGGCAGCAATTATGAAGCGTATCTTCCTGCAGCAACAGTATCTGCAATTCGCACACTTCGTACAGTTTATTAAAAGTCATTTTTTACGAAATTATATATTTATGAAATTAGAGTGCAATGCGTCACTGGTAATGTATATTCTCGTTTATTTGAATGCTCATTTGTCACGATCGGTCGCTTGTGAGCGCCGCAGGAGGGATCTATACTACTGAAATAATATACTGTATATGATGATTAAGCCAGCGAGGCAGCCGTTTATTTTAGTCAAGCTTGGGTAAATGAAACCAAATCAATACTTAAAACGTAAATTTCCCTCGCTAATTCGGGTCGCCTTACAACTCAATCAAGCCTGTGAAGGTAATCGGTGAGGTAAACTCTAATTCATGAATCAGTGACGTCTGAAAATTGGCCGAGGCAACTGGAGTAGAGAGTACAAGGAGCCTTCTCTTATCTCCCACCATCTATCCATCGTTTGAATATACAAGCGCCTGAAGTAATGTAAATGAATGTACTTAAAATATTTTGAATGGTTTCTCCTTTCTCTTTTTCTTTGTGGCTTCGGTGGCGTAGTTGATAGCATGTTGAGCTTCTATGCCCAAGGTTGCGGGTTTAAACCCGGCCGAAGTCGTCGGATATTTAAAGAGCGTTAAAATCCCTCAGTATGCCTTCTCTCATAGGGGAAGTATAGCTGGGCCCATGTCAGAGATGTATGGCTTTGTAAAAGAACCCTCCACTAACTAAACTTGTGTGAAGCAACCTTTGTAGGTAAGGTTTCATTAATGTTCTGAAGTTCCAACGTTCATCAACAGGCGCTGGTTACGATGGCATCTAGTAGTAGCCAAGTTCACAGCTAGGTGTCGTGGACGGTAGAGTTTGGTAGCGAAAGTAGGAACTACTTGAAATTATCGTCTGTAGTCCTTACTTGATTTAAAAACAGATAACACATACTAATACAGTCATCATAATTAACACCGGTTATCAGACAGATTCTACTCACACCCAAAGTACACGGGGCTACATGACCATGTTGTCGCAGCCCCTAAACTAAGGAACCAACCAACCAACCTTTCTATTTCTATAACCCTAGGGTGTGGGTGTTTTCTACATCCTCGGATGTCACTTTTGCATTTTATTGTTTTATATTTTTCCCAGTTATATGTTTTACCTGCTGTATAACGAAATATATTTGACATTGTATGTACATGATTAAACACTGTTTAAGTATATATTACATGCACTGACACCATGTCCGGTAGCCAGTGCTACCTGTAAGAAGCTAGTGAGGGTGCTGCTGGACGCAGGTAAGAATACGACCCTTTGGGTCAACAACCCTTTCAGCAGGGGGACCAACTGCCAGCAGAGTATGTACAGTGCCAGAGTTGCCAACACCTGCTTTGTATATTTTAGTCCATTTTCATGAAATAATAGGCTTATGATATCACCTTTTGTTCCTGCGCACGAGCATGCATGTGCCTCATAGGTGAACTTGCAGTAGTTCCCTTTATCACCGTACAAATGTTCATGGTGATATCGGTAATAATTTCGGAAGTATTGAATGCTCGTGAAATATTTCGCACAGCCGCCATGTTGGATTGGTGAGACATAATAAAATTTAAAGGGTACGGTCGGAGTCGGCCAAAATGGTGCTATGAACTTACCGAGTTTCATTGAAATCGCTCCAGCCATTTAGAAGTTATAACAGTAGAGGGGCTCACACACATACGCTAACACATACACACGGACAAAGGCTGATCTCATAATCCTATTATTTTTTTTCATAAAATGAAAATATGCTAAAAGGGTCCTGACACAATTCTAAAGAAATGACAGTTTCTCGTCAAGTTAAAAAGAGTAAAGTTTCGACTTCATTACAAACTCCTGTCAACCTTTTAACATGCCGCGAGAACTAACCTTCAGAGTTCTTTTAATATCTCACGGGCGGAGGAAGTGTTCTAGCAATTAGAAAGTGGTTAAAGTATTAAAAGTTGCAGGTCTTGTTTACTGTCGTCAGAAAAGAATTTTAACTTACTCAAAACAAAACAAAACAAGAAAGGCAAGCGTATGAAACTTTCTGCCCGTAATTCTTTGTAATATTGCACGGTATTGTATTATGTTCTGGGGAAGGATAAGGAAAACAATTTATTTTCTGCCTTGGAACAAATCGTTCGATGTCAGATCAAAGCCAAGGAAGAAATTCAATATATTGGCTTTTCAAAGCAAGGCTTTATGTTAAAATTGCGTAAACACTGTGTCATTCGATGTTAAGCTCAAATAAGTAAAAACAAAATTGGATTTTTAAAAGGTTTCTTTCTTTTGCATACTCTCTGATGGAAAAGGTAGCACTACAGGGAATTCCGTTCTCTAATAGGTTTTCCTTAATGGTGGACTAACTGTAAAATATAGCCGGCCCCATCGTGTTGGGGTAGCGCGCCTGCCACTCATCCGGAGGCCGCAGGATCGATTCACGGCTCCGTCAGGGATTTTAGAAACTGACGTGGGGGCTGGAACGGGATAAACTCAGCCTTGTGAGGACAATTGAGTAGCTGTCTGACAGTGAGGCAGCGCCCCGGTCACGAAAACCAAGATTAACGGCTGAGGGGACGCGACGCGCTAACCACCCGTCATCCCAATATCTGCATACCAAATGAATGGGCAGCAGTCGCTTGGTAGGCCGAGGCTCTCATGCCCTGTAGTGCCAGGGGTTATTTATTTTAACTGTAAAACATGCAAATATATTTAATAACAAAATATCCATTTGTATTGAACCCTTCAGAATAGCAGTGTTTTATGCAAGAATCTTAGATCAAGGGGTCGCGTTCAGTTCATAGTGTGGTGTTTACGTCCGCCAAACTACGTGCTTTTCTGAGGCAAGGGTTATAGGATGAAAACTATAACTAAGAAAGAAAGGAGACAAAACGTAAGATAATAACAAGATTTAATAACTAATTTTTGCATTAAAAAAAATAAAACAAACAATAATAAACAAATCCTCCCTGAATTTCCCCTGACAGGAATATTTATCACTTTGAGGAGTCAAATGGATCTCCCCTTTTCTAATAAAATGTGGATCCAAGTTCCACTATCTTGCATGTGAATTTATGTTCGCGTGATGACTATCTACGAGAAATGAGTACTTGGATGATCATTCGTTCACAACGGGTTAACAGCCACGGTGCTCGCGAACAATCACCTCGTAAATCAACTTTTATGGCTATGGGCATAACATTAATAAAAATCCTTAAATCTAACTCTGACACACATATTACAACTCTACTATTTACAGGCATCTCTCTGAGACCCTTATTAGTGTGGTGACACACTTAGCCAAATGAGCTGCCAATGGCCAAATACTCAACAACAAGGAAACACAGCGCCGCACGTGACTCACGGGTCACTGACATGTACAATAAACAAAGAATAAACCAACAACAACAAACAACCTGAGTGGTTAAGATTACTTTATATTAACAAAACTGCATGTTAATGACACGCTTCGAAGGTAATCGTGTTTCGTAGGCAACTCCCATTTATTTAAACAATTTTACCATTGATCAGTTTCTCACATTTATATTTATTTTCAAGTAATTGGGAGCCAGACTTGCACTCCACTTTAATGAGCTCTGCTTGCGAAACTCAGTCAGCCCTTGTGACAACAACTCACCCCTTTCCACAATACCAGTCATGTCCCCCATCCAGTGTATATAAATAGCCGACCAGCGGAACTGTTATCTCAAGGAATCAACAGCCGCTAACATCTCCTCCCACTCAACATATGGTCAGACAATAATCACATATCCATAATTGTCCTCGCAAGGATATAATATGAATCTGGTACCAAGCTGACAGAAATCAGTCTCTGCTGAAGTTCCCGCTTGTAATACCACAACAATATACTCACAGTACACACATCTGGGACTGACATAACGCCTTTCACATGGGTCTGCTGAATTAAAGCTCGCAAACATTTAACACAATATTTAAAACCTACGATAGAGCTGAGTACTCTTCGTCACAAATTACATTGCTCCAAAGGCAATAATCACACTGAATCTGATCAATAATAATTCTCAACAAAATTTAATTACCCTCCAATCTACTATATAATTAGATTAATTCAGTCCTACTTCTGAAACACGACATATCTCCGAGAGACGTTTTTAACCGCACTTCGTAACCTAGGCGAACACGGCCGTTCACATAGATACGTTAGTTAACACAACACGAAGAAAAGAACCTTCCATTAACTACAATTGTGCGAGCTGCTTCCAAACAAAAGTGTGTCAGATCAAAACAAATATACTACATTAAATCACACAAGCAAAGTATTTACAAAATATGTCCCATAAACCATAAGTTAATTTAATAAATAATAAAATATTATTTGTACTCATCTCGTGTTGTAGTCACCCGTCAAAGAACATCAGATGCCATTCCCCAACTGGATGCTCTTTATCTCATAGCAGCCATCTGGACGGACTGTTGAGAATTCCACACTTCCTCTGCATTCATTGATGTCATCCTTGCGCTGATACAAAAATTAGGTTATTATACACTTTATGCCTGACTACTAAATTCGCTTGTTCAGGTACTAAATTCCCTGTCACTGTTCGTTGGCGAATTATCGACGCTACTGTCCCTATAACTATAGTACAATGACTATCTATCACTGATTTTACCACTTTTCAATGAATCTCCTGTGTCCTCGACACAAAAATACAAGTCTACGTTCGTAGACGCACAGAATAATAATAGTGTGTCCTCAACACACGGAATAAAAGTCAACTCTTGTGTCCTCAACACACAGAATAAAAGTCATCTACGTCCGTAGACGCACAGAATAAAAGTAGTGTCTTGGCTCTTCGACACACTTATAAATGAACTGGCCCTTGGGTCTAGATGGAGGGGGATTTTATGTAAAAATTTATCGAAATAATTGTGGTACAGGAATGAAATACATATCACTGAACTCGTAATATTGCACAGGTCAAGAATATGCCCATTAATCCTAGAATCGATCGTAGAGATTTTGTCTAGGCGATTTCCCGCGTGAATGCTAGCCACCGCGTACCCCAGCCAGAGTTGGCGCGCAAGTAGGCATTCTCTTCTCATTGGTTCTCCATTTCTCTGTAATTTGGCGGTTTCTAGTAGATCTTGGCGTCTTGGGAGTGTCTATTTTCTTCATCAGCCATTCACGTTACTGCATCATATTTCTTCTAGGCGCGAATATCACAATGAACATACCAGAACCATGTCTCACCGCGCGTCGCTTCTAAAATTGAGGTAGCCACACCTGTCCCTATGATACATCGCTCTGCTATTTCTTTTCATAGCTCAAGTACTTAGCCTTTTGTTAAACTGATGCAGGTATGTCCCTACTGTCTCCAACAAATGCTTGAGATTTCCTCATCACTGTCTGGCTACTTTCATGATGCTGGTTGAAATATTTATTAATTGAAGAAATAAAAGTAGAATCATTTAACCAACATAGGGTAAAGGGTTCACAACTCTCCCACTCACAAAATTTCGAACTTAGGAATAAAGTCGACAATTTTACAATACTTCCGTAGGCCAATTTGTTTTATTTCCAGAATCACCCCTTTTTCTTACTTGGTCTAGGCGCTCCTGTCTTCAATGGCATTTACTCGTTTTCATTTCCTGCTTGTCTTTTCCCTTTCCAATCTTGCGTGACGCTCGATGCCTGCGGCAACACCTTACTCGCCTCGTTAATGTTTGTCAACAACAAGTCTACTTCCTCCTTCATCACGTGCCGTAGTCAATTGCTCCCCGTTGACTTTGTTGATAGTAGGACGTCCGTATATTCAAACAGCGTCATTCTTTCGGCGCTACCATGGTTCACTTCGACGATATTTCTTTAGGTTGGCAGCGTTGTAAACTGACATTGTTCCTGTGCTCAATTCTTTCACTCTGTAAGCATTATTTCCAAGGTTTCTTACGATAGAATAGGGTCCTATGAATTTTTCGCAGAACTTACTAAAGATTTTCTTTTCTGGGTCCGATATAGCAGGTCGTTTTACCAAAACGAGCTGGTTGACTTCAAGATCACCGTGGAACCTCTTATTTCTTACTCGCCGTAATCTGCGGTCTGCTTGTTTCCTCATGTATTCTCTCGTTCTTTCAATTCTCAAGTCTGGTGCTATCATGGGATCCTGTGGACAGTTAATGATGCTTTTCCACGTTCTTACTGGATACTCGTTCTTGTGTAGGACCATAGGGATTTGTCCTGTTGACTCGTGCCTGGTAGAATTCATGCATGTCTCTACGTCCTTAATATTCCTCTTGTCTCAGTAGACTTCCAGCTTCCTCAGTATGTGTATCTGGGTTCTTTCTGTTCCCAATGGCCTTTTCCCATCATCCTAGTTCTCCACCTTGATTAGCGTGTAACTCCTCTAAGTAATTTTGTGATTGAGCGTGCCTATCATCCCAGTCATCTCGATAGTTACGTTGATCTCCTTGATTTTGATCTCTCCTTCCTTTCCATCGTTGATTGGCATTGTAATCACCGTATCTTCCATAAGGCCTGTCATTCCTTCGATTATCACGCCATTGTTGATATCCTCTTTGTTGGTATCTATTGTTGCCCTGGTATCTATTGTTGTAGTAATTTTCGTTACGCTGATATGGTCTGTTTTCCCCTTCTTCCTGGTTTCGCCTAGGTGTGGAGGTGCTCGTATTAGTACCCTGCGTTTTAGTATTTCCTTGTTTTGTCTTTACGACCTCTGTAGTGTTGACTAATTCCAGTTGTCTTCCTCCTCTAAAATGATTATGAGATGTGGTCTCATCTATTTGCCGTAATATCTGCTCTGCATGTAGGGCCGTACTGACGTTTGCTGCTACTAGCACTTGCTGTACATTAACTGGCATTTGCCTTGCTATTGTCATCACCAAATCTGATTCGTTTAATGGGTAATCCAGATCGCGAAATTTTAGCATTTGCATGTTAAAGAAATCTGAGTATTTTGTCTGCTGGGTAGTTTGGTATTTTCTAGAGTAAAGCTCCATTCTTAAACTCTGTTGTATGGCGGGAGACCAGTATTTGCGCAGAAACGCTAAGTTAAAGTCTGACATGGTTCCAAATGTATATTTGAAACTTAAAAACCAGGTGAGAACATTCCCTGATAAAAATCTCTCCATCATTCTCAATCTACGTGCTTCAGGTACTCCAGTGTCATTGAAATGGTCTTCAATCTCTTTGATAAAGGCCTTAGGTGTTACCCCTGAATTTTCGGTGTATTTCTGCGGTTTGTAGTCATTTGAGCGAATTACTTGAATAAGTTGTGTGGGCTGATGACCGTCCTGTGGTGTTGAGCTTCTATCTACGTTCTTACGAAATCCTTCCGTGTTTGTTGTTAATGGGCTCTCTGCTTGAGTGTGACTTCCTGCTATGCTGGGTTGGGGACTATGTGAGTCATCCTGCTTGTCTTTCAATGCTCCCGTTTTAAATATAGACGATTGTTCTAATGAGCGAAGTTCGGCTTTAATGATCCTGTCTCTGTTCTTTAAGTCTATTTTTTACCTCTTGCTCCAAAGCTTGAATACGCGTGTGGTTTTCGCCTACTGTTTTAAGAATTGTGGATCTTTCCTCTCTAGAATCAATATTCATTTTCTTCCAATCTTTCCTGATCTGTTCTTTAATCGTGCTTATTTTTTCTTCAATTTGGCTCTTATTTTCATCCTGATTATTTTCTATCTGGCTTAGCCTTTCGTCTAATGTACTCTTAAATTGTTCTTGTTCAGTTTCTAGGCTTTTCCACTGTTCCGCTGATTTTATCTCTAGACGGTCCATATCTTTAATTATGCCTGATATGTTCTCATCTACTGCTGATATTTTTTGTTGAATGACCCTGCCACTTTTCTCCATCTCCTTAAATCGACCTTCCAACTTATCCTGGGCTATTTTGACCTCGCTTGTATTCATTGTGCATGCTATTTCAATCTGCTCTAATTTAGCTAACACCGTTTCATCGAGAATGCTGAGTTTTTTATCAAAAATACTCTCCATTTTTTCAATCTGCTCTAATTGTTTCTCATTATTTTTGCTTACATCACGGGCCAGTAATATCATCTGTTGGTTTGTGTGCTCTTTCATCTCTGCGGTTAACGAAGCTAATTGGTTCGTGTTTTTATTATTTTGCGCCTCTAACTGTGAATTTATAGTGTCATTAATTTCACTCTTTAATAACCTAGCTTGTTCCGCCTGATATTCATTTTGCTCAATTCTGCTGTTATTTAACTGTGTCCGCAATGATTCACTTTGTTCTAACAGTTTAGTATTTAGCGATTCACTTTGTTCTGACATATTCGTATTTAGCGATTCACTTTGCTCTAACAGTTTAGTATTTAGCGATTCACTTTGCTCTAACATATTAGTGTTTATAGATTGACTCTGTTCTGATAATTTAGTATTCAACGCTTCGCTTTGCTCCAACATACTAGTGTTTATAGATTGACTCTGTTCTGCTAGTTTAGTATCCAACAATTCCTGCGTTCTCCTCGCTGCACTTTCAATGATCTCCTGGATCTGCGCCACCGTTGCCATGTTTTATAATATATATGAGACATATGGGAAATGGCCTACACCAATGCCCTTTGACACGCACATAAATCCAATGCACATTTAATTTCTTTATCCTACTCAGTTCATTTATTTTTACCTTAAATCCCATTAGTTGATTGCATCTCTGAGTAGTTCTAGTTTTACTCAATTTAATTTTAACCCAAGCACGTATTTAGTCATTAAACAGTTATTCTGATCTGATATTAACACTGACTAATTAACAAAGTATTAATTGTCATTTTAGGCTACAGCCTCCTAATATTTCCATGAGTTTGACTTTCTACACAAATCTAGTTTTAACTTTATCATTGGGCGCCCGGTATCACATCTTAATTTTACTTTAATTTAAAAGACAACAACGTGAACCGTATTTTACTTTGCAAACTCCTGATTTTAATTTATCTTTCACACATTTGGCGGTATCCACTTCGCCTCAACTACTTTTAATAAAATATCACTTCCCGGTGATTAAATACTGTCATATCTGCCTGCACTTGCGGCATGCCAGTTTTACTCAAATGCGCCACTATTGACATGTGTAATCTCCCCGTTACACCACAGTGAATAGCCCCACCGTTGGCCGCCAGTTTTCACTTATGAACCCTTCAGAATAGCAGTGTTTTATGCAAGAATCTTAGATCAAGGGGTCGCGTTCAGTTCATAGTGTGGTGTTTACGTCCGCCAAACTACGTGCTTTTCTGAGGCAAGGGTTATAGGATGAAAACTATAACTAAGAAAGTAAGGAGACAAAACGTAAGATAATAACAAGATTTAATAACTAATTTGTGCATAAAAAAAATAAAACAAACAATAATAAACAAATCCTCCCTGAATTTCCCCTGACAGGAATATTTATCACTTTGAGGAGTCAAATGGATCTCCCCTTTTCTAATAAAATGTGGATCCAAGTTCCACTATCTTGCATGTGAATTTATGTTCGCGTGATGACTATCTACGAGAAATGAGTACTTGGATGATCATTCGTTCACAACGGGTTAACAGCCACGGTGCTCGCGAACAATCACCTCGTAAATCAACTTTTATGGCTATGGGCATAACATTAATAAAAATCCTTAAATCTAACTCTGACACACATATTACAACTCTACTATTTACAGGCATCTCTCTGAGACCCTTATTAGTGTGGTGACACACTTAGCCAAATGAGCTGCCAATGGCCAAATACTCAACAACAAGGAAACACAGCGCCGCACGTGACTCACGGGTCACTGACATGTACAATAAACAAAGAATAAACCAACAACAACAAACAACCTGAGTGGTTAAGATTACTTTATATTAACAAAACTGCATGTTAATGAAACGCTTCGAAGGTAATCGTGTTTCGTAGGCAACTCCCATTTATTTAAACAATTTTACCATTGATCAGTTTCTCACATTTATATTTATTTTCAAGTAATTGGGAGCCAGACTTGCACTCCACTTTAATGAGCTCTGCTTGCGAAACTCAGTCAGCTCTTGTGACAACAACTCACCCCTTTCCACAATACCAGTCATGTCCCCCATCCAGTGTATATAAATAGCCGACCAGCGGAACTGTTATCTCAAGGAATCAACAGCCGCATACATCTCCTCCCACTCAACATATGGTCAGACAATAATCACATATCCATAATTGTCCTCGCAAGGATATAATATGAATCTGGTACCAAGCTGACAGAAATCAGTCTCTGCTGAAGTTCCCGCTTGTAATACCACAACAATATACTCACAGTACACACATCTGGGACTGACATAACGCCTTTCAAATGGGTCCGCTGAATTAAAGCTCGCAAACATTTAACACAATATTTAAAACCTACGATAGAGCTGAGTACTCTTCGTCACAAATTACATTGCTCCAAAGGCAATAATCACACTGAATCTGATCAATAATAATTCTCAACAAAATTTAATTACCCTCCAATCTACTATATAATTAGATTAATTCAGTCCTACTTCTGAAACACGACATATCTCCGAGAGACGTTTTTAACCGCACTTCGTAACCTAGGCGAACACGGCCGTTCACATAGATACGTTAGTTAACACAACACGAAGAAAAGAACCTTCCATTAACTACAATTGTGCGAGCTGCTTCCAAACAAAAGTGTGTCAGATCAAAACAAATATACTACATTAAATCACACAAGCAAAGTATTTACAAAATATGTCCCATAAACCATAAGTTAATTTAATAAATAATAAAATATTATTTGTACTCATCTCGTGTTGTAGTCACCCGTCAAAGAACATCAGATGCCATTCCCCAACTGGATGCTCTTTATCTCATAGCAGCCATCTGGACGGACTGTTGAGAATTCCACACTTCCTCTGCATTCATTGATGTCATCCTTGCGCTGATACAAAAATTAGGTTATTATACACTTTATGCCTGACTACTAAATTCGCTTGTTCAGGTACTAAATTCCCTGTCACTGTTCGTTGGCGAATTATCGACGCTACTGTCCCTATAACTATAGTACAATGACTATCTATCACTGATTTTACCACTTTTCAATGAATCTCCTGTGTCCTCGACACAAAAATACAAGTCTACGTTCGTAGACGCACAGAATAATAATAGTGTGTCCTCAACACACGGAATAAAAGTCAACTCTTGTGTCCTCAACACACAGAATAAAAGTCATCTACGTCCGTAGACGCACAGAATAAAAGTAGTGTCTTGGCTCTTCGACACACTTATAAATGAACTGGCCCTTGGGTCTAGATGGAGGGGGATTTTATGTAAAAATTTATCGAAATAATTGTGGTACAGGAATGAAATACATATCACTGAACTCGTAATATTGCACAGGTCAAGAATATGCCCATTAATCCTAGAATCGATCGTAGAGATTTTGTCTAGGCGATTTCCCGCGTGAATGCTAGCCACCGCGTACCCCAGCCAGAGTTGGCGCGCAAGTAGGCATTCTCTTCTCATTGGTTCTCCATTTCTCTGTAATTTGGCGGTTTCTAGTAGATCTTGGCGTCTTGGGAGTGTCTATTTTCTTCATCAGCCATTCACGTTACTGCATCATATTTCTTCTAGGCGCGAATATCACAATGAACATACCAGAACCATGTCTCACCGCGCGTCGCTTCTAAAATTGAGGTAGCCACACCTGTCCCTATGATACATCGCTCTGCTATTTCTTTTCATAGCTCAAGTACTTAGCCTTTTGTTAAACTGATGCAGGTATGTCCCTACTGTCTCCAACAAATGCTTGAGATTTCCTCATCACTGTCTGGCTACTTTCATGATGCTGGTTGAAATATTTATTAATTGAAGAAATAAAAGTAGAATCATTTAACCAACATAGGGTAAAGGGTTCAGTATACAGTATTCCCGTTTCCAACCGGGTCGGAGATGAGATGCGATGGAAGTCTATGTGGCGGTTGATTTTTACGGCCGTATGCCCTATCTGACACCAACCACATGAGAGGAGTTAATGAAAGATAATAATATAATAATATCGTATGGGCTCGGGTGCCAACTTTATTATTTGACGCCCAGACGGCAGCTTTCATGTCGAATTTTTGTCATTCCTTGGAGCTCTATGAACGTCAAGGATGTTAGATATCTAAGCTCATTGACACTATAACGCTTTCTAGTAGAGAAAGGGGAAACTTTGAGTTGGCGGAAAATCTCGAGATTAATTTTGCCATTACGAACACGGCTTACTGAATTCAAATGGGTTCTTTAACATGCCAATATCGTATGACATGCGTGACGTGATTTTTGTCTCCTTTCAAAAACCACTTATCATGGCCAGGAGTGAACCTGCAAGCTTGGGGTTGGTAGTCCGACACGATAACCACTCACGCACCGTGGCAAGCAATGAAAGATGAAATTAATGAAGATGAATGAAACTAGGCAAGGATATGGAAGGAAGAGGCCGTGGCCTGTCAGAAGGTAGCCATCCCAGTATTTGCCTGGATTTGAAAATGGGAAACCACGGAAAACCATTTCAAGGGCGGCCGGTGGTGGGGCTCGATCCCATGTCTACCAAGTCCACAGATAGCTTGGCCCCAAGGCCTAGCACTGCGCTTTAGCAAGCGTAGCTACCGCTTTCGGTAATAACAAACTATTCAATTAAATTATTGTTGTTCCACTTTGATTGGATATCTGCCGCGAGTATTTGGATGTGTGGGTCTGTAGACACTGCGTGACAACCTGTGTTATTGTGCCTGTTCTAGTATGTGTGTTCGTAATTGGCACCAGGATTGAGAAGGAAGCGTGTTGTTATTGTTGATTACTTTAGAGACTTTGCGACGCCGTTGGCATGTAGCCCCGTGTACTTGGTGTGTGTAGTATGTGTCTGATAACCTGTGTCACTGTGATATTTATTCTCCTATCAAAATCCTACCTCAATTACAAATACACACACTAGTGCAAACAACACAGCGACACACCCAAGTACACGGGGCTACTTTAGCACGATGCGGCAAAGCTCCATAAATATGAGTACTCATTTACAAATACGCATGCTACTTCAGACACTACAGTAAAAGAGGAAGTTTATCAGATAAACTCCACACACACACACACACACACACACAAGTGCACATGGACGATGACCGTGATCCTTAACACCCTCATTGAAACAACAACAATAATAATAATACTAACAATTCAGATGCAGCCTAATTATTAGAATATACTATTGTATCAGATTGTTGATATACTAAATCAAATGCGAGGTTTAAAATGTAGAACGTAAGCTTTCAGAATTCTTTAAACCATCCACTGTGGAGAGCATTTACCTGATTATTCCACCAATTAATTTCACTTACTGCCTTTGATGACATCGTCATAATTCTAGGAGTTCTAATTTAGGTTATGAATCATCTAATTTGGTTGTCTTTGTCGTGGAGAAATTTTGCTGGACAACACTGACCCCAAGTCCATTACCATAGTATTAATAATGTTGACGGTCATGACATTATCGACCTATTGCTTGAAATGCCATGAAATTAGATGCAAGGGATCCCTGAGGTTTATTTTTACAGCAAATGTTTGAAAAATTAAGTTTAAGTGTATTTTACAAATTCTAACAAAACTATCACAAGATTTTAATCTCAAAACGAATCATGGTTTACATAACTTTCTCTAGACTTCACCGGACCATTTCAAAAATGCTAGGCTTCCAGAAATCTCATTTTAAGTCGTTTTTGTTGTTGAGGATTATTTTAGGGGCTTCGACAACGTGATCATATATCCCATGTATTTTGGGTGTGTCTGGAATTTGTATGATAACCTGTGTTATTCTGATGGCTGTTTTAGTGTATGGAAGCTTCTTATCACATTGCAGCTAAAATAAAATTAATTCTAATAATATGGTCACGTCTTTAATAATAATAATAATAATAATAATAATAATAGTAATAATAATAATAATAATAATCAGAACTGTCAACATTAAATGCCTGGCCTTTATCGATGATATAGCGATTATAACAAACTAGCAGAAGTACCCATTCTTCGAACGGTCTTCGGTATTAATAACCAGACGTAATCAATTGAGCTACTGTTGCAATGGTTCGAGACTTGGAACCTGTTTCTCGACAAAGAAAAATGATTAGTTAAAATATGCTCTGAAACTAAATTTACCTAACGTGTACTTCCGGACGTGAAAAAAAATGAAAACCTCGTAGACGAAACGCAATACACGTCAAATAAAACTGACCTTCACTGTTGTGTCATGTCCCCATCCAGAGGAAGACCCCTTTAATAATTTATAAAGGCTTGTGGTGCATGAAAATTCAGGTTTTTTGGACTCCAATGGCCCAAATTCCTAAAAGAAAAAAAAGAAAAAACTACCGTATTTCAATTCAGGAAATTTTGAAAATACTGCATCTGTTTGGAAATATAATAGACCTTCTGTACGACATAACGCACATTTAAGTCGTGTGAAAAAATCTAGGGTACCCCTTGACCCCCTTAAGCGCAGTGATGAATTTTACAGTTTTAGTTGATTCCGTAATAACCTAATAGCCATTTGCAAACATTCACAGAAATTTAATAAATGGAGTGGCTTTACATCTTGCAGAAATAGATGGAAAGTTGGAAGTCACCTTTTCAGATATTGTTGTCATGGTTACTGGCTTTCATTCCTTCATTAGCTTATTAAATGAAATTAGTTTTCTGGGAATATCTCAGAAACTGTTGGTTTTAGAGCCTTAAAATATACTTTTCGGGGACCCTTTACTGCTATTTAGGGGCACCGAGTTTTGTTTCTGACACCAAGGGGCTGAAAATAAGCTTTGTCTCGTCGTTGTAGGCCGTAGTATAATAATAATAACTATAATAATAATATGACAATATAGGGATAGGGATATAATAGACATCCGTACCACACCTGCACGTGTAAATCGCATGAAAAAATCTAGAGTACACCTTGACCCCCTTAAGTGCATTATATGATATTGATGAATTTTACAGCTTTATTTGGTTCCGTTATAACCTTAAGCCGTTTGCAAACTATCTCAGTAATGTAACAAGATGTTCAGCAAAGAACATATAGCCTACTTTCTCCTAAATGTATGGGTATATTTATAACTCTTTGTCCTCATCCCTAAAACCACCTCTACCACCATGTAGTGTTTGTTTTCTTTTATATTGATAATTAGCCAGTAAGTGTCAAAATCAATATTATATACTTTATGATGATTGAATAACAAAACTACTAACTTATTGTAATGCATTCACGTCCGTTAATCTCTATATTAAGCCAGCCTGCAAACTTAAGGATCTATCGTTTTGGGTACCTTCCCCTTAAAAAATCCGCGCCAATCACAGTAGGTTGGTGCTGCGACCTAGCAGTGAATTCATATTTATCTAGTACACCTCTGGGTGTTCAACGAGTAGGCAGTTTAAAGTAGCCAGGAGGGAGGCGATCCAACTGGCAGTGTTTAATGATAGAGCGTACTGTCACTCGTCCTGCTAGAAGGACCTTCCGGAAGTACTTTTGTACTCAGCGGTGCGTCCTTCCAGCAGGACTTTGGACCCTTATGGCAAATGTTTGAACTGGCCTTCCAGCAGGACGCGTCCTTCCGGCAGTACTTTGGGTTATCAGAGCGTAATAATATTGCAGTTCTAGTACTGGGCAAACAATAAAAGTCTGTAAATATTCTAAAATATTCAATATGACTCATATTGACTAATACAATAACTGTCTCTTAACAACATATTGACTCTAAAATATATAAACGTATAAAGTATAAACGTGTTTTCTTATAGTACAGAGACTAAATAAATGTATGAGCGACGGCGCGTCCATCACTCGAGAATAAATAAATTAAAAAAAGCCTAATTGTGTTTTTGTCAATATCCCACTGCACAGTTGCACAACTACACGTAATTTAAACTACAGTACCATGACATTTACTGATATCATAATTACTAGCAAATAACGAGCGACTCCATGCATCTCCGCTGTTTGGAGCATCGAAATAGGAAGCAAAAACATAAACACAGTCACCATTACGTATAATCGCCGCCATTACTGAACGGTCAGAGCTACCAACTTCAGACTTGCATGCGCTGATTCGTTACATTTTCCTCTATATAATGGAAAAAAGAACGGTCCTGCCAGCAGGACGCTTCGTCCTCATATAAGTAATTGAATTACGTACTCAAATGAGGACCTAACTTCCTGCCGGCAGTGCCTTGTACGTTCTATCATTAAAGGTAATCGGAGCGCGATCGTGGCTAATAGTCGAACTACCAGTATTACAAAATTGCCATACTTTAGGAGGCCAGGTATTGACACAGCGGTATATTTGGAACAATACTACCCACATAACCCTCAAGAGGACAGCACCGTACAGAGACATTAAGAAGGCTGTTGTTGATAACAACGTGTATCTAATTCTTCTATTCTCCTTTTCGTAATGTCTTCTGTTTATGTGCAATGCTGGGACTGTTATTTTATTAATAAACGAGTGTATACATTAGCCTCCCCTTTGAGCTAAATGACATTTTATTCAGTATCTGTGAAAAGAGCTTGTGCACATCATTTGTAAAAGAATTCAAGAAAAAAAAAGTCAACTGTAGCAGTATTCGATCCCCAGTCAACTGCGTGACAGGCTAACACGCTAGCCCAGAGCTAAACATATCCGTAACATCATGGCGATCTTAACTGATATATTAGATTCAACCTGTTGGCAAATAATGACTTGAAATAAACTATTTCTTCACTGCAGTACATCTTCATTATAGACCATTTCATACAAAGTTTATATTATTGTATCAGTAGGGTATATCGCATACAACATACTAAAACTACTGAAATATAAGACAGGCTCATGAGGACAGCTGCCATCTTGTCGTGTGGCAGATACAGCTCAGCTCTTTTAAGCCAGTCATACAGAATAATATTATAATATTAAATTATAATAAATAACGGATCACGACCTTCAGGATAGCTTAAACCACCCTAGGCTTGATAATCTGAATTGGTGGGTCTTAAGCTATTGATTATAATGGTTGCATAATTCACACGGCCACCATCCTGAAATGGCAAGGCCGATGACCTTGAAGTTTGGGTGAAAGACGCGTCCTATATAAAGGTATGTTGTCACCAAATTTGGTAGAGATCGGATGATTAGTTTAGCCGTAATTTGAGTTTACGTTTTGAACGTTTGAGTGGCCGCCATTCAGTTTTGGTAAAGATGGCGGCGATATAAAGTATGGCACTGAGGTGCCCTATGCTAGAGCTACCTCTGTACCAAATTTCGTTCAATTCGGTTTCACCGTGTTCGAATTGATAGGGGGGACAGACATTCAGAGTACACTCACTCACTCACTCACACACACACACACACACACACACACAGACTCACACACACACATACATACAGACAGACACACAATTTTTCGCCCTGTGTTGATCTCATAAGTCTACTTTCATTTTTTGCAAAAATCGAAAGTAGGCTAATAAATGGAATTGTATTGCGTCTCACAGCAATACATGGACCTGTGAGATTCCGTTGCCATGGTAACCGGCTTGTATTCTTTCGTTATTGTCTTAAATGAAATTAGTTTTCTGGAAATATCTCAAAAACTGTTGGTTTTAGGGCCTTAAAATGTGGTTTTCGGGGGCCCTTTAGGGCCCCCGAGTTTCGTTTCTCACATTGAGGGGCTGAAAATGAGATTTGTCTCGCCCTTCTACGCCTATTTCAGCAATTATTTTAAGGGGGTAGGCCCCCTTTTATGAGAGGTACGGAGAAGAGTTACATCAATGATTAGTGTCGTACCTCTGAAGGATATCTGTACCAAATTTTGCGTTGATCCACCCAGCCGTTCTCGAGTTATAAGGGAACAACCACTTTGTCCACAGACAGACAGACAGACAGACAGACAAAAAATTATTTTCGCGCGCATCCGTCATAAAACAGTCTGAAACGCGTAAATAACGCAAATTTCCGTAGAAATTCAGAAAAAACAGACAATCTTTCATTCTTATATAGAGAGAGAAACAAATAAGAGAAAGGGAGCCAAAGAAGCTCTAGAGACACTACATGAAATCTCTGCCAAAACAGGGTTACAAATCTCATACTAAAAAAACACAGTTCTTGGACACAAAATCTACAGACAGGCACCCGCTGGAAACCTAGTATGGAAAAATAACACAAGTGAAGAGTTTCAAATACCTCGGAGAGATTATACAAAAAAACAGGACTGAAATTGGCATCCAATGAAGACAGGATGGCTAAATTGCAGAAAGCATACCGACATACATGGAGCCATTACAATAAAAAAGTATTTCCATCAATGCCAAATTACGACACTATCGTACAGTAGTCTTACCAGAGGCCTATACGCTTCAGAAACAACAGCAAGCAAGTGACGAACAAAACTCAAGGAATTAGAAAAACAAGAGAGAAAAATCTGAGAAATATCTACGGGCCAGTCCAGAAAGAGGGAATATGGATAAAGAGACCGACAATAGAACTGTACAAACAGACAGAGACGATTACAAACAACATCAGGAAAATAAGGGCAAAATTTTATGGACATATACATAGGATGACCGAAGACAGACTGACCAAGAATTTTTTAAATATAGTTACGAATAGTACACTAAATACCAATTATGTAAAGAAGACCGTGGAAGACCTCAAGAAACTAAACATCTCTACAGAAGACATGACAGATAGGAGCACATAGAGAGAAAACCTTAGACAACAGAAATTTAAGCAAACTCGTAAAGAGAGACAACCAGGAAAGAAGTGGAGAAAAGAGAGAAAGAGGAAGCATAGTATATAATATGACAGGATTTAGGGAAATAAATAGGAAAAGGCCAGAATGAAAATTGATTGTGTTTTAACGTTCTCCTTATGGGGAATTAACGAATAAGTAAATACCTAATAATGATAACAGTATTTGAGACCATCAGTCTTAGTTCATCAGAATGTAAAATACTACATCCATGAACTTATCAATTGATTAATAGTTCTCATAAACGAGAAATGTTGGCTCTATTTGTTCTGTCCCACAGCTTAGCGGTACTCAATAAAGTACGCACAATTATTTCAAGGGGTAGCTGGAAGTCCGGAGATTGAAAGTTCAAATTCCGATACTGACATCGTCATCTGAGTACGCTTACTTTCTCCAAGGTTTATTATACACTCATTCCAGGCAAATGCTGGGATGGTACTTTGTTTTTTAAGTCCCGAGGCACCTAATCAAATCCTCCTAGACCCTGGTAATTGCATTTACTCCCATTAGTACAGTCACCACATAACCACAGGTTATCAGATAAATTCTCTACACACGGGGCTGATGAATAAGGTGTCCCAAGTCACTATAAGTAATTAACAGCCAAATCTCCCTGTTCGTTTTCCAGCTAAACACTTTGCGTTATAGTGAAGCGATGTAAATAAGTTCACGCTAGAAAATTAACGTTGACAAGGTAATTAACTTGCACCAGTCATAAGCCGTTAAAATTCACTTAAACATGACGTCACATTTAATTTCGTCTGTCTTACTCCTCAGCAACAGCAGGTTATTTGCTCCGAGCAGGATGTAACCCTGTTACCAGAGACTTAAAAACATTTCACAAAAATTGAAACTTTTAATGCATCGTATAAAATTCAGCGTTTAACGTTTCATGGTGAATATGTCAACAAGATTGCACGAAGACATATCGCTACTAGCTGTCAAGGTATATATCGTAATCAAGGTTTACTTCGTAATCAAGGTTTACATCGTGGCCGAGGTTTACATCGTGATCAAGGTTTACATCGTAATCAAGGTTTACATCGTAATTTAGGTTTACATCGTGGCCGAGGTTTACATCGTGACCGAGGTTTACTTCGTGATCAAGGTTTACATCGTGGCCGAGGTTTACATCGTGACCGAGGTTTACATCGTGATCAAGGTTTACTTCGTAATTTAGGTTTACATCGTGGCCGAGGTTTACATCGTGACCGAGGTTTACATCGTGATCAAGGTTTACATCGTGGCCGAGGTTTACATCGTGATCAAGGTTTACATCGTAATCAAGGTTTACATCGTGGCCGAGGTTTACATCGTGATCAAGGTTTACTTCGTAATTTAGGTTTACATCGTGGCCGAGGTTTACATCGTGACCGAGGTTTACATCGTGATCAAGGTTTACATCGTGGCCGAGGTTTACATCGTGACCGAGGTTTACATCGTGATCAAGGTTTACTTCGTAATTTAGGTTTACATCGTGGCCGAGGTTTACATCGTGACCGAGGTTTACATCGTGATCAAGGTTTACATCGTGGCCGAGGTTTTCATCGTGATCATGGTTTACTTCGTAATTAATGTTTACATCGTGGCCGAGGTTTACATCGTGACCGAGGTTTACATCGTGATCAAGGTTTACATCGTGGCCGAGGTTTACATCGTGATAAAGCTTTACATCGTGATCAAGGTTTACATTGTAATCAAGGTTTACATCGTGACCGAGGTTTACATCGTGATCAAGGTTTACATCGTGATCAAGGCTTACAGCTCGATCAAGGTTTACATAGTGATTGAAGTTTTCATCGTGATCAAGGTTTGCATTGTGGTCAAGGTACTTAGAGTGATCAAGGTTTACATCGTGATCAATGTTTACATCACGATTAAGATTTACATCGTGGCCTAGGTTTACTTCCTGATCAAAGTTTACTTCGTGATCAAGGTTTACATCGTGGTTGAGGTTTACATCGTGATCAATGTTTACTTCGTGATCAAGGATTACTTCGTGGTCAAAGTTTACATCGTGATCAAAGTTTACTTCATGATCAAGATTTACATCGCGATCAAAGTTTACTTCGTGATCAAAGTTTGCATCGTGGTCGAGGTTAAATCGTCTTCAAAGTTTACTTCGTGATCAAGGTTTACATCGTGGTTGAGGTTTACATCGTGATCAAGTTTTACATCATAATCATGGTTTGCTTTGTAATCAAGGTTTACAAAGTGATCGAGGTTTTTATCGCAGAGGATGCCCATGACGATTGAATATACCTGAGAGGATTATCCTTTCAGTGTACTGAACTGTCTGCCAGTGAACTAATGTATTCTTTTCCAAAAAACTTTACATTTAAAATTTGAGCATTTTACATTAGTTGGTGGTCGCAAAGCCTCCGTGGCTTAGGCTGCTGCACGCCGGACTCTCACCGCTGGGTTCGTGGTTCAAATCCCTGTCACTCCATGTGAGATCTGTGCTGGACAAAACGGAGGCAGACAGTTTTTTTTTCGGGTACTCCGGTTTTCCCTGTCAACATTTCATTCCAGCAACACTCTCCACTATCATTTCATTTCAGCTGTCATTCATTTAATCATTGCCCCAGAGGAGTGCGTCAGGCCTCGGCAGCCGGCACAGTTCATATCCTCGCCGCTAGATAGGGGCTTCATTCATTCCATTCCTGACCCGATCGGAGACTGGAAGCAGGCTGTAGATTTTCATTTCAGATTAGTTGGAGGTCAATAAGGCAACATTGAAAAATAGCTTCATGGCTATCTAAACCTGTATTTATGTGATTACTCTAGAAGTGTGTGTAGGCCTACCTGTATTAGAGAGAGGGATGAGGTAAGTGCCCTGGAACTAGAAGTAAGGTACCATCCCTGCATTCTCCTGGGGGGAGTGTAGCTTAGCACTAGAGCTGGGTGGGTAGTCTATACACATGGAGCGCACACAACCTATTATGCGCGAGTTCTCACACGGGTCCGCTAGTTACGATTAATTCGGTTGGTAGTTGCAGAACGCTACAAGCAATAGCCAATCAGAGCACACCTCCAGCCAATCAGAGCACAGCACCTATAAATTCAAACTTCCCGCTCCAGTGACATACATTACACCTCAATTACTCTGTACACGAACACTTTACACTAATTTAAACCACAAGAGGCGGGAGCTGAGGCCTTTTTAAAGCATTATATTGTTGCCAAACAATTCCAAACCTACTACAGGTCTTTATTTTTCATCTCTCCTAAAGCACTACTAAATTTCAACCTACTACAGGTCTTCTATTCTTAACCTACTTTTCACATTTTGCAAAAATGAGAAAAAAGTAGATCGGGCAAATGTCTGTCTGTCTGTCTGTCCTTCTGTCTGTCTGGCTGGCTGTGTGTGTCCCCCCCACCGCTATCAACTCCTAAACGGCTGCAGCAATCGAAACAAAATTTGGTAGGAGTAAAGAACTATACCTGAATATCTCACGGCCATATTTGAAAATGATGTCAGTGCTACCAACTGCTGAAAATCCCAATTGAAATTTGAGCTCCATGTTGGATATCCTGGAAGGTATGAATGGGAGCTATTTCAAAATTGGCACACGTATAGATAATAATATTGCAGTTTAATTTCCAGGAGGCCATACATGGCAGTGTTGCCAAAATGATTATAAGCCTGCTGATAGGTCCAAATTTTAAATGCATATAACTTCTACACTATCAATTGGATTTCAACCAAATTTCGTATGTGCTATGTGTACATAAACAGATATGACTGAGTGTATTCTTAAGAGCCACCAGGGCTGCCAATTGTTAATAAATGCTCTCAATTTATTTTATCCAAATACCAATATATCAGAAAGTATGCAAGCCGACAGCGTTAAACTATGCACACGTATAGTACCTGAATTCTATATTAATTTGCAGTATGTTATATACGTCAGTGCTACCAACATGACTCTAAGCCTGCTGAGAGGTCCAACTTAAAATACATGCAACTTTTATACTATCATTTGGATTTCAACCAAATTCCGTGTGTGCTATGTGTACCATAACAGATATGACTATGCCGATTCTTAAGAGTAACCAGGGCTGCCAACTGTTAATAAATAGTGTCTCTATTTTCGTTACCCTAATATCAATATATCAGAAAGTATGCAAGCCAATAGCTCTAAACTTTTCACACGTATATTACCTGGCATTCTAGAATAAATTGGTGTAATTAATATAGGCCTACGTCAGTGCTGCCAACATGATTCTAAGCCTGCTGATATGTCCAACTTTAAAATACATGTTACTTCTACACTAACAAATGTATTTCATCCAAAATTGTCACAACACGAGATCATATTATTTCATATTATTTCTGACCGACACATGCATGACATTGTTGCCAACGTGATTTTACGCGCGCTGATAAATCCAAGGTCTAACTGCATGTAACGTGCATGCTATCCATTGGACTTCAACCAAATTTTGTATTCTGTACCTTAAGAGGTGCAACTAACAATAGCCTATATTCAGTCACCAGGGCTGCCAACTGTACTGCTCTATTAGGCTACATTATACCAGGTATATTTCGAACTAATTAGAAATTTCGATATTACCAACTTAATGTCGTCATTATTCTAGATAGGTCTATATAGATTTCAAGAAAAGTAGGCTCTTTAGTTCGTCACGGAACTTCTTGTTCACATTAAATTCGAAGCTGCTGCATAACTTAAAACCATTTCACACACTGACAAACCTCACACACACAGCTAATCCATGCTGAGCGTAGCGATAATAATAACATCTACGGCATCGGCTGGTTCGTGACTGGTCAACAATGGCCAACGTTCACTTCCTGACCCGAACATAAGCTGAGACGAGCTGCTATTCTCATACAGTATTTTAATTAATTAAATTAATTATATAACTAATTAATATTGAACAATTATTACTATTACCTTCCTTGCATAAATATTAATCATTGCACAACAAATACGCTTACCATTGCCAGAAGTAATATATCTATCTTCACAATTATTATTATTATTATTATTATTATTATAGCTTGCCACTGTGGGTGAGTGGATATCGTGTCGGTCTACTAACCCCAAGATTGCAGGTTCGCTCCTGGCCGCGGTAAGTGATTTTTTTTGAAAGGTGGCAAAAATACGATACGCATGTCAAACGATGTTGGCATGTTGAAGAACCCATTTGAATTCAGTAGGCCGAGTTCATAATGGCAAAATTAATCTCGGGAGTTTCCGCCAACACAAAGTTCCTCATTTCTCCACTAGAAAGCGTTATAGTGTTCAAGGAGCTTAGATATCTAACATCTAAGTAGGAGACTTCTGTTACTTAGGAAGCAAAATAACCAGTGATGGAGGAAGCAAAGAGAATATGAAAAGTAGTTTGGCTCAGGCAAGGAAAGCATTTCTACAGAAAAGAAATCTGTTGACATCGAATATAGATTTAGGTATGAGGAAAACATTTTTGAAAACCTTTGTCTGGAGCGTCGCACTCTATGGAAGTGAAACTTGGACTATTGGTGCAGCAGAAAAGAGGAGAATTGAAGCGTTTGAAATGTGGTGTTACAGGAGAATGATGAAGATAAGATGGGTAGATACGGTTACAAACGAAGAGGTATTAAGACGAGTGGGAGAGGAGAGATGTTTCTGGCGAATGCTAATGAAGCGAAGAGATAGGTTAGTAGGTTACATACTAAGACACCCAGGAATAGCAAGCTAAGTTATAGAAGGAAGGGTCGAGGACAAGAACTGTAGGGGAAGACCAAGGTTAGAATTGAACCCATCTGCAATTGGTTCAAGCGCCGAATCCATATTTTAGATGCAAAAGAAGAGAGGAAATAATGCAGTCTTTAGAATGTACGGGAAAGATTTTAAGAAGGTGGGCTGTTATAATGTGATGCAAGAACGGGTGACCACTAGTCACGCGGGCATGAGATCACGCTTGACGCATCGATAAGAAGCTGGCGCATGGTTATTAATAGAACTAGAAAATCTTTCCACGACGAGTGAGGGAGAAGGAGTTTCGGAAATAGACCTTACTCAGCTATAAAACGGCAACCTTGCAATGACGCAAGAAGAGAAATAATTAAAATTAAGCCATTTGCAAGCATTTAATTAATGAAATGAACACATCATTGTTGATCATTCTGGAAAAGAGATTTTTGTGTGGGGGAAAAGTTTATAATATTTGCACAGGAAAGAACTGCATACGCGGCATTACGTCGTTAGTTATTCCCCGAGCCCAGAGATGGGAGGGAGGGAAAAATAAACCTCACCACCCACATATCTGAGGAGCCAAATTATTTAATATCTTGGAATTGTGTGATCGATTTTCATGATCAGAGAAACCATTTTACGTTTAAAACAAGAGCTTTCAAAAGACATATTTTTCAAAATTATACGATAATTACTTCAGAAGTTAGTGCTGGAGAAGAAGCGGATTTGATCTTTTTGCCGCACAGTTGGATATAAACCCTGGATGTGCCAGGAAGAGCATGCAGTCTTTACCAGACCGTGAGAGGTCGTGTTACGCTGTATCGCAGACGAGCACCCCGTATGGGAGTGGCCGTCCAGTATCGTCATTAGTATCGCCGTGTGAAGACACATCAGAATCCTGTTATAGGAATTATATCATCAAGCTTCAGACTTTATAAAGTTCACCAGTACAGTCAAAGTTTAGGCTGTGGACTTAAGAAATTGCCGGCGATAGGTACTCGAATATAATAGTTCAGTTAAAGAACCGACGCATCATAAGATTTCGAAGTACCCAAGGACAGTGAAATATACAGTTCTATCTACGTTATGTAATCAGATCAGGGTAGAACGAAATAGTAACGCCTAGTGTTCCTGAACCGAGGGGGCTAGAGCGACGTGCGATAAAATTAAGGAATCGAGGTTCCAGGCTTTGTCTAGGTGGACAAATGAACAGTCAAACATTGGGGAGTACTCCAATAAGCCACGAATCAAAGTAACAGAAAGTAAAAACAAGGAAATTACTAGGTCACCGATATACAAGTTCGAGCGATCGTAAAAGTAATACATCAGGGACAGACTTTTATTAGACGAACAAGTTAGCGTCTAGCAAGATACGATATCGTGCAGTAAAGTTAAAGAAGCCGATAGTCAAACCCAGAATTAAAAGATCAGCCGTTCCAGTGAGGTTAGTTCGATCGAGACTTTCAATCATCTCATCAGAGTAGGAAGCCGACGTGCATATAGTGCAACCCTTGGAAACGGGAAAAATAAAGAAATCACGTGTGTAAGGCAAATAATTAACGCCAGAGTGATAACAAATGTATGTAATTTAAATAGAGTGAAATTTTTGAGTTTAATATATTTTTAGTGAAATTGTACTGTGTTTAAGTGAAAACGAATACAAAATGGTATTCCTTATATTCAAAGTGATTAGGGTATATATTTTATGTGCTATTAGAAAAGTGTTATTGAGTGTGAATATAACCATGAATATGGCTTAAGAAGAAATTGTTGGGTGAAAATGTTCCATCGTTGGAAAATTCGGTCTCTGATCGTACAATCATGTGAGTAACAATTTCATTATTATGTGTTTTGGGAAGATTTGCGTATAATCCTCATGAGTGAAAGTAGGGATGTTTGATAACAGGTGAAATAAAGATTGCGGGATCTGAACGATTAATTTGATGGAAATATAATAAATATGTGAAGTATTAATGAATCCCTTGTTGTGGTGTTTGAAGCCATATTTTCAGTGTTGCCTTAGTAAACAAGAGTTTAGTGCTTTTCAGTCGGTCAACACGAATGTACCCAAAGGAGATGGGTTATGCCCTAATCCTGAAATAAATTACATGAGATTAATAAAACACTAGGATGACCAGTTTCGATCGTCAAGCGATCATCATCAGATCCATTACACTTAGGCTACAAAATCTATGTTTGAAATACAGGTGAAAATATTTACAATATGCACAATTGTTTAGTTGCAGTATTGGTACTGCAATTGTCAGTGTATGCTAAATGCAGTATATATGTTAGGTGAAATGCTAAATGGTGATAGCTATCCGTAGATTGTACTTTAGAGAGATTATATGGTTGTAAACTATGGTTAAACTATAAAATTTTAGGCTAACTACTTATCTGATTATAAGTAGTTAGTAGTTAGCCTAAAATTTTATAGTTTAACCATAGTTTACAACCATATAATCTCTCTAAAGTACAATCTACGGATAGCTATCACCATTTAGCATTTCACCTAACATATATACTGCATTTAGCATACACTGACAATTGCAGTACCAATACTGCAACTAAACAATTGTGCATATTGTAAATATTTTCACCTGTATTTCAAACATAGATTTTGTAGCCTAAGTGTAATGGATCTGATGATGATCGCTTGACGATCGAAACTGGTCATCCTAGTGTTTTATTAATCTCATGTAATTTATTTCAGGATTAGGGCATAACCCATCTCCTTTGGGTACATTCGTGTTGACCGACTGAAAAGCACTAAACTCTTGAATCCCTTGTGGAAAATAGTCAGTGGAATATCAGTTAAATGGTAAATGATATAACTATGGTAAAGCAAGCGTAATAATAATAATAATAATAATAATTAGATAAATGAATGAAGTCTCCATGGCTTAGGCGGCAGCACGCCGGCCTCTCACCGCTGGGTCCGTGGTTCAAATCCCGGTCACTCCATGTGAGATCTGTGCTGGACAAAATGGAGGCAGGCAGGTTTTTCTCCGGGTACTCCGGTTTTCCCTGCAAAAATTTCATTCCAGCAACACTCTCCACTATCATTTCATTTCATCTGTCATTCATTTAATCATTGCCCCAGAGGAGTGCGTCAGGCCTCGGCAGCCGGCACAATTCATATCCTCGCCGCTAGATGGGGGCTTCATTCATTCCATTCCTGACCCGGTCGGAGACTGGAAGCAGGCTGTGGATTTTCATTTCAGATAAATGAATATGGTGATGAATTTTATGTTGAAAGTGGTAGCTTCAAGAGCTCCTTTAGATGAATTAATAAATGTTGTGAATACATGTTCTTTATGGCATAAATGATTATTGTTAATGGAGGATGAATAATATATATTTTGAGACGTAGATCAAATTTCGATTTGAATTTATTTGGTTCTTTGAAAGGCAACTTGGCTAATTTATGTATGAGCGCCATGTCGCGCATTGAAGTAATTTGTCACGCTAGGAATGCGTTGAAATGCTCGGTAAAGGTAATTGTGAGGGTCAGTTAGTCGCGGTAATGAGCTGTTGTAAGTCCTCAAAGTTGTGATATTGACCACGAGGCATTGTATGTTGTATGTTGAAAAGGGTGCAATTTATGTTGTATTATGAGCGCTGGTTATGGGCTAGGCCTTCCTTAAGTCGCTAATGTTGTAAGTCCTCAAAAGTTGGGATATTGCTCCCGAGGCATTTTAAAGGATCGAACTCAGAGTCGTCCGTGTTGAAGCTCCTTAATATTGGTTGTTTTATTGAATTTTCTTACCCGCAAATGAGCACACTTCATAATTATACTTTACCGAAGCTAAAAGAATAGGTCTGTAGAAACCTAATAGTTGCCTTGTGGTTAATTTGTATCGTGAGCCTTGCCATTCAGAGAAATGCATTTGATACAGCTGTGTTTAAAACTGGATAACCAGTCCCTTGTGAAGGCGAGACTGTAGGTTCTCCCTCCCTCCATGCAATAAATCAAGCCAAGTAGTTAAGACAGACCCTTACCCTCTTTTAGTGAGGTAGGCTAGGAACGGGCTGTCTGAGTCACAATACACGGAAGTGTTTACGATTGTTTTAACGACCCGGTATTTGATCCGAGGTCCCTTTACATTCATTATTATCGCTTGCAGAGTTCAGATCGTTGCTTTCTTAAGATATAATTGTATTTGAAGACAAGATGATAAATCCCTAACTTTATTATTTAATGATTCAGTGATTCACGAGTTTTTATGAAGACATTAAGATTCCGGGAGTAATCTTAAGTTGACTTGCTCAGTAGCTTTCTGTAGCTCGGGAATACGCAAATTTTTCCAATCACGGTAGTGATTTGGTAGCTTGAGAGAGAGTGATGGTAACAGATGAGCATTGTGAGAGCCCAAATTTAATTAATGATTAACCATACTTTGATATTATGATTAAAACCAGATATACTCATGTAAATATTAATAGACGTGTATTTAATTGTTAATACAGTGTATGTAAACTTGATCGAGCTATTTGGAGCTCGTTATTTTAAAGAATTTGAATTGACACCATATCGGAGTGAAATTTAGTTAGAGTTTGTTGGTTTTTGGAAAACCAGTAATCATTAGTTTGTAATTGTTTAATTTGAATTCCTTGTTCAATTTTGGACAAGTGTGAAGTGTAGGGTCAGTATTTTCATTTGTTTAATTTTTGTAGCGCCATATTTTGGATAATTAAATGTTTTGATAGTAGGATTTGGTAGTTGGTGTTTATTTTTTGGAAGTGTATCCTATGCTTAATCCAAAGTGTGTAGGTCACAGAGTGGGAGAACAAACCATGATCCCCGATACTCCCGATTGAGCATTGCTGGTAAACTGTGATTTGCATATTTCATTGTTGAAATGGGCACATGGGGGGTGGGTGAGTGGATATCGTGTCGGTCAACTAACCCCAAGATTGCAGGTTCGCTCCTGGCCGTGGTAAGTGATATTTTTTTAAGGTGGCAAAAATACGATACGCATGTCATACGATGTTGGCATGTTGAAGAACCCGTTTGAATTCAGTAGGCCGAGTTCATAATGGCAAAATTAATCTCGGGAGTTTCCACCAACACAAAGTTCCTCATTTCTCTACTAGAAAGCGTTAAAGTGTTCAAGGAGCTTAGATATCTAACATCTAAGTAAGAGACTTCTGTTACTTAGGAAGCAAAATAACCAGTGATGGATGAAGCAAAGAGAATATAAAAAAGTCCTCTCGGCACGCCTTAAGGCGGAGGTAGATTTCACCGGACAAACTTGGAGATAGGCGAAAATAGGCAGAATATGCAGGTTTTCGTAGAAGGATCAGACCTCATTTATCGCGTGAAAATATTTTATAATTGGAGATTAATTAACTTTGTTTTTCTTCATTTTAAACATATTTCAAACATTTTATTGTCTTACGGGGACGGTAACCTTCTTGTCATTTGGAGTCCATTTTTAGCCTATTTTCAATTTTGAAAAAATAGGCTTATGAGATCACCTTTTGTCCGTGTGTGTGTGTGTGTGAGGTGTGTGTGTGTGTCCCCCTAATTAAATCTAAACGGCTGGAGCGATTTCAGTGAAACTCAGTAAGTTCATAGCACTATTCCCGGCGACGTCGACCGTGCCCATCGAATTTTGTTACGTCTCACCAATCCAACATGGCGGCTGTGCGAAATATTTCTCTAGCATTCAGTATCTCCGAAACTATAACGGATATCGCCCTGAAATTGTGTACGGTGATAAAGGGTACTACTAGAAGTTCACCTATGAAACTTTCAAAAACCTGGTTACTACATAACCAACATGGCGGCCAAGCGAAGTGGAGACTTTTAAATAGACTTTTCTCGCGATTTAACTATCCAAACGTAATGAAACTTGGTACAGCAAATATTTATACACATTGCAATGCACTGGAGTCTAATTTAGTTCAATTGTTTACATAACCTCAAAATGGCGGCTGTGCGAAATATTTCACTGACATTCTATATCCCCGAAACTATTACAGATATCACCCTGCAATTTTGTACGGTGATAAAGGGTACTGATACAAGTTTACCTATGTATAATTCATAAACCTGTAAAGTACAAAACGAACATGGCGACCAAGCGAATTTGAAATATTTTAATAGACTTTTCTCGTGAGTTAACTCTCTGAGCGCAGTGAAATGTGGTACAGTAAATGATTTTGCAGATTGTAATGTACTGCCATCTAATTTAATTCAATTGAAGAGTTTAGTGCTTTTCAGTCGGTCAACACGAATGTACCCAAAAGAGATGGGTTATGCCCTAATCCTGAAATAAATTACATGAGATTAATAAAACACTAGGATGACCAGTTTCGATCGTCAAGCGATCATCATCAGATCCAATACACTTAGGCTATAAAATCTATGTTTGAAATACAGGTGAACATATTTACAATATGTACAATTATTTAGTTGCAGTATTGGTACTGCAACTGTCAGTGTATGCTAAATGCAGTATATATGTTAGGTGAAATGCTAAATGGTGATGGCTATCCGGAGATTGTACTTTAGAGAGATTATATGGTTGTAAACTATGGTTAAACTATAAAATTTTAGGCTAACTACTTATCTGATTGTCTTCCGTACTACAGCTATTCGCAGTTTTCGTGCTCACTTGAACTCGCTGTGCGGTCGACTGCGGTGGTTATCTTAACGACTGGTTTTTCCCTGTATTCCCCCCCTGTCCCTACGTGCTGTGGGGAGTGATCGCGATGTGTTTATGTGAGGTGTTGCCAACCTAGATAAGATGTATGTTATTGAATGAGGTGGATCTACAACTATTAAAGACCGTGGATTAGTCCTCGCCACGCGTGGAGCATAACCCATTCGAACTAAGCGTTGACGGTCTTATGAGGACGTCCCGGCACCTTTAATACTGCCTCTAATATGGGCCTTGGTTTATTGCAGAAGAAAAGTACATCGTACACCTGATCCAGATAACATTTACCTATTAAAAACCCCCTAATTTCCCCCCTTTTTTTATCTAGCTTGGCTGTGTCGCTAAATTGTGTTTTGTTTCCGACAGGGTGTGTTTTTTAGTAGCGTGAAGAGGGGTGAGCTCTCCATGAACGTGTGTTCATTTAGATTGTTGGGATTGTTTCGTTTGGCTAGGTGTATCTCGATTGCTTCCTTTATGTCAAGAGCTCTGCCTTTCGATTCGTGATGGATTATTTTAAGGTCCGACTCTATGTTGGTAAAGCTATGCCCTGCGTCACACATATGTTCGCACACGGCTGAATGTGTTCCGTATCTTATCGCATTTCTATGTTCATTATAACGTGTGTCTACTCGCCTTCCACTCTGCCCGATGTAATTAGCTTGACAATCGGTGTCTTGGCACGTTATAGAATATACCCCTGACCTTGAATACGGGTCACGTTTATTTAGATTACTATTTAGGAGGTGCCTAGCGGTTGTGTTTTTCGTCGTGAAAGCTATCTTTATGCCTTGCTTTTTGAATAGGTTAGTGATTTTATATGTATTCGCATTCACATAGTTGAAACGCGCAAATTTTTTCTCATTACTGTCCGGTTTGGGAATCGTTTTATCTTTATTTTTATGTTTGGCTATAATTTGATTTATTTTGCTTGGCGAGAAGTTGTTTTCCTTTGCTATTTGCATAATAGTTCTTATTTCCTTATTATAGTTGTCTTTTGACATGGGTATGTTTAAAGCCCTGTGCACCATTGAATTGAAACCCGCTAGTTTGTGCGTACTGGGGTGATTAGACTGATTGTCGATTGCATGCGAGGTTTGTGTTGCTTTCCGGAATATGGAATATGAAAGATCGTTGTCTTTACGTTCAATAGTTATATCGAGATAATTTATTTTCCGGTCTATTTCGGATTCCTTAGTGAATTTGATAGAATGGTGAAGGCTATTAATGGATTGGAGAATTGTTTCTTCGCTTGTTATGAAAGCCGGATCTAAAGATCCTATAGGCTTTCATATAGCCATGGTAGGATTTTTCGAGTTCTCGGAAACTACGCGTCGCCCAGTGTTCAAACCTTTACCAATCGAATCGGAGTTAAAAAAAAAATTCAAAAAAAGTCTGTATGTATGTATGTATGTATGTATGTATGTATGTATGTGCGTGACGTTTTTGCGTTTAGCAAAGTACAGGTCGCAATTTTCAAGATATCGAGCTGAAATTTGGTACGGTGAAAGAGTTGGGGCCTGTGACGAACCCTATTGCTGGGCGTTAAAATCGGTGTAGGGCCGGACCTTTTTTTGGGGCCCTGAATTTCATCCTATTTTTTTGAATCGATATATCTCGGAAACGGTTGGTCGTATCGAAAAATGTTAAATGTATAGGTGTAAGATCTCCGCGGTATGCAACTTTTTTACTCAAAACGATTTTTTGATATCTCTCACCGTTTTATTTTTTGGGGGCCCTGAAAATGTCCATTGTGCGTGACATTTTTGCGTTTAGCTAAGTACTGGTCGCAATTTTCGAGATATTAAGCTGAAATTTGGTACGGAGAAAGATTTAGTGAATATGACGAATCCTATTGTTGGGCGTTAAAATCGGTGCAGGGTCGGATCTTTTTTGGGGGCCCTGAATTTCAAACTTTTTTTTTCAATCGATATATCTCGGAAACGGTTGATCGTATCGAATAATGTTAAATGTATAGGTGTAAGATCTCCGCAGTATGCAACTTTTTTACTCAAAACGATTTTTTGATATCTCTCACCGTTTTATTTTTTGGGGGCCCTGAAAATGTCCATTGTGCGTGACATTTTTGCGTTTAGCGAAGTACTGGTCGCAATTTTAAAGATATTTAGCTGAAATTTGGTACGGTGAAAGAGTTTGTGACTGTGACGAATCCTATTGTTGGGCGTTAAAATCGGTGCAGGGCCGGATCTTTTTTGGGGTCCCTGAATTTCAAACTTTTTTTTTGGAATCGATGTATCTCGGAAACGGTTGATCGTATCGAATAATGTTAAAGGTATAGGTGTAAGATCTCCGCTGTATGAAACTTTTTTACTCAAAACGATTTTTTGATATCTCTCACCGTTTTATTTTTTGGGGGCCCTGAAAATGTCCATTGTGCGTGACATTTTTGCGTTTAGCTAAGTACTGGTCGCAATTTTCAAGATATTAAGCTGGAATTTGGTACGATGAAAGATTTAGTGACTGTGACGAATCCTATTGTTGGGCGTTAAAATCGGTGCAGGGCCGGATCTTTTTTGGGGGCCCTGAATTTCAAACTTTTTTTTGGAATCGATATATCTCGGAAACGGTTGATCGTATCGAATAATGTTTAATGTATAGGTGTAAGATCTCCGCGGTATGCAACTTTTTTACTCTGAACGATTTTTTGATATCTCTCACCGTTTTGTTTTTTTGGGCCCTGAAAAAGTCAATTGTGCATGACATTTTTGGGTTGAGCGAAGTGTAGGTCTTAATTTTCATGATATCGAGCTGAAATTTGGAGCGGTGAACGAGTTAGACCCTGTGAGGAAACCTGTTGTCGGGCGTTAAAAACGGTGCACGGCCCGATTTTTTTTTGGGGGGGGGCCTGAATTTCAAACTTTTTTTTTTGAATCGATATATCTCGGAAACGGCTGGTCGTATCGAAAACGTTAAATGTATAGGTGTAAGATCTCCGCGGTATGCAACTTTTTTACTCAAAACGATTTTTTGATATCTCTCACCGTTTTCTTTTTTTGGGGCCCTGAAAATGTCCATTGTGCGTCACATTTTTGGGTTTAGCGAAGTACAGGTTGCAATATTCAAGAAATCGAGCTGAATTTGGAGCGGTGAAAGAGTTGGACCGTGTGAGGAAACCTGTTGTCGGGGGTTAAAAACGGTGCAGGGCCGGATATTTTTGGGGGGCCCTGAATTTCAAACTTTTTTTGAATCGATATATCTCGGAAATGGCTGGTCGTATCGAAAAACGTTAAATGTATAGGTGTAAGATCTCCGCGGTATGCAACTTTTTTACTCAAAACGATTTTTTGATATCTCTCACCGTTTTCTTTTTTGGGGCCCTGAAGTTGTGCGTATGTGTGTGACGTTTTTACGTTAACAACTAGAGGTCGGAATTTTCAAGATATCGAGCTGAAATGTGTCACGGGGAAAGAAATTGGGCCTGTCAGGAACTCTCTTGTCGGGCGTTAAAATTGGTGCATGGCCGGACCATTCTTTGGGGCCCTGAATTTCATCCTTTTTTTTACCCTGATGATGTTTTGATATCTCTCACCGTTTTCCTTTTCTGGGGCCCTGAATGTCTTACTTTTTTTCGAACCGTTATATCTGGGAAACGGTTGGCCGTATCTAACAAAGTTAAATCTACAGGTGTAAGATCTCAGTGGTTAGCAACATTTTCAACCCTTAAGATTTTTTGATATCTCTCACCGATTTGATTTTCTGCGGCCCTGAATTTCTTCCTCTTTTTCGAACCGTTATATTTGGGAAACGGTTGAACGTATCGAACAAAGTAAAATCTACCAATTTAGGACCTCAGTGATTAGCAACTTTTTTAACTCATATGATTTTTTGATATCTCTCTCCATTTTCCTTTTTTGGGGCCGTGAATTTCATTATTTTTTTCGAACCGTTATATCTCGGTAAGCGTCGATCCTATCGAAAAAAGTTAAATCCACAGGTGTAAGATCTCAGTGATTTGCAACTTTTCTACCCCTTATGATATTTTGATATCTCTCACCGTTCTGATGTTATTAAATGTTTTGGTTTTTGAAAAAAAAAATGGGGCCCAAATGTATATAACAACTGGTAAAAATTCAACTTATGGTCTAATTAAATTCTACGGAAAATTATCTATAATTACGCGTTTTAACCTTTTCAATAAGTTGAATCATGTATTTACAGCAGTAAGATATTTTCCACTTCCGAGGACGTCCGGCTTTCATAACCATGTGATGGTGTCAGCATTGCCTAGAATAACATTTTATAATTTTCCTACACTTCCTTGCAGTCGGCTCGAAGGTCCGAAATGCAAATCCGCAGGCCTTGCCACCAACGAAGTTGTTGTTTGAGATTATAACCCCTCTTGCTGGCCCCTTGCTGCTGCGCCACCGTCTCATCAAAAGCAGGTCATGCTGCGTGGACTCCTACTTGTTAGTTCAGTATCGTAGATGCAAATTACATCATCTACGTATTTTTTCCATATTACTATTCCCTTTGTTGAAGTCTTTTCTAAGAACGCATTTTCTAGTACATTGATGAAGATGTCAGCGATTAACCCACTTAGTGGCGATCCCATTGCTAGGCCTTCTCTCTGTGTGTATATTTTATTGTCGAATTGAAACACGTTTTGGGTGAAAACGACCATCAGTAATCTCACAATCTCTTCAATTTCTTTTACCGAATTGTTGGATTTTAAGTTGTTTTCGATAGTGTTGATTGCTTCAATAATCGGAATATTGGTGTACATACGTCGAAGGATACTAGCCTAAAGCTAGGTTTCATTTGTAGGGTGTTCAATGCTGTTACTAGTTCTGTTGTGTTCTTTACAGAGTTGTTTTTGTCGTTGGAAAGACGGCATTTTAAGATTTTTAGTAACTCTTTGCTGATTTTGTAATTAGGGGCATTCCTACAATTGACTATTGGTCTCATTGGGCATTCCTTTTTGTGTATTTTTGGTTGTCCCCTCAATGACGGTATTTTCGGGTTCATGTTTATTAGTTTTGATTTTTCGGCTTTGGTCAGTATGTATTCTGTTTCTTTTAGCGCACTTTTTATTTGTTTTTGGAATTTGTTGGTGGGGTCTTTTGTTAATTCCTTGATTTCGTTGTTGTTTAGGAATTCGACTGTTTTTTCAATGTATTCTGTTTTGTTCAAAATTACTGTAGTGTTTCCCTTATCTGCTTTTGTGATGATTAAGTCATGTTCTTTTATTTTTTGTTTCAACGACTTTATTTCTTTGATTTGTTTGTTGTTTTGAATGTTATTGCTATCGCCCTCTCGTTTGAGGATTTTTTTGGCTTCGTTGGTGGCGAGATTTTTGGTTAATTCCCTGTCTTCTGCTGGGAGCTTGTGACTGGCTATCTCAATATCTGTGATTAACTGTTTTATATTGTGGTTCGTGTGTGCGTCTGTGCAGTTGTATTTCAAACCTTTGTCTAACATATTCATTTCACCTTGAGAAAAGGTTACGTTCGTTCTGTTGTTTACTCTGCTGTGGAAATTGAATTCATTGTTATTCGTGTGTTGTTCGTTAGATTGATGGTTCTGTGTTTCTCCTAGTTTTCTTAATTTATTTTCTAGCGTTTCATGCTTCCTCGTTGCTCTGATTTTGATGGTGTCATGTAGGTGTTCGGTGAAGCTGTCCCATTGGGCTGCGTGCCAGAAATTACTTAGTTGCAATTGAATGTCGTATAATTGTTGGTTAATTTTTTGCTTTCTTATGTATGCATATCTTAATTCGTTTTTTATCCAAAGCGCTTTGGCTTGTTTAGTTTAAATGATCGAGGCTGGTGTGTTCGGTACGGTTTTAATTGGTACGTATTTAGGGGTGAGGTTTAGTTCTATACATTTTTTGTTGAACCAAATAGACTTGTCTAAATTCATGAGTTTAAGCCTGAGTGATTTGAATTTCTTGGCTTCACGATTTGCCTGACTAGCCGTGAACATTGTGGTGTTTGAAGCCATTAAAGGTGCCGGGACGTCCTCATAAGACCGTCAACGCTTAGTTCGAATGGGTTATGCTCCACGCGTGGCGAGGACTAATCCACGGTCTTTAATAGTTGTAGATCCACCTCATTCAATAACATACATCTTATCTAGGTTGGCAACACCTCACATAAACACATCGCGATCACTCCCCACAGCACGTAGGGACAGGGGGGCAAGGCAGGGAAAAACCAGTCGTTAAGATAACCACCGCAGTCGACCGCACAGCGAGTTCAAGTGAGCACGAAAACTGCGAATAGCTGTAGTACGGAAGACAATCAGATAAGTAGTTAGCCTAAAATTTTATAGTTTAACCATAGTTTACAACCATATAATCTCTCTAAAGTACAATCTCCGGATAGCCATCACCATTTAGCATTTCACCTAACATATATACTGCATTTAGCATACACTGACAGTTGCAGTACCAATACTGCAACTAAATAATTGTACATATTGTAAATAATTTCACCTGTATTTCAAACATAGATTTTATAGCCTAAGTGTATTGGATCTGATGATGATCGCTTGACGATCGAAACTGGTCATCCTAGTGTTTTATTAATCTCATGTAATTTATTTCAGGATTAGGGCATAACCCATCTCTTTTGGGTACATTCGTGTTGACCGACTGAAAAGCACTAAACTCTTGTTTACTAAGGCAACACTGAAAATATGGCTTCAAACACCACAATGTTAATTCAATTGTTTACATAACCTCAAGATGGCGGCTGTGCGAAATTTATAATTAAGTTTTTATTTCTTGTGTCGTAATCATGCGATCGAAGTGAAAGTTTGAATAATGAACCTAGGCAATAAGTGACCTTGAATGGTACATAACTCTATGGCCTATACATATAACAATCCTAAATGGCAAGCTTCCGTAATATTTAGACGGTTCTCAATATATATGAATATTTTACAGCAACCATACTGATTTTTTTAATGTTCATAGAGACTATGAACATATGTTCACCTATAGGACTTTCAGTAACCTGGTGAGCACGAATCCAACATGGCGGCGACGCGAAGTATAAATATTTAAATGGACGTTTCTCGCGAATTAACTATCCGAGTGCCGTGAAACGTTGCACGTTTTAAATGCTTACACAAATGTTGATCCACTGGCATCTAATTTATTTCAATTGTTTGCATAATCACAAGATGGCTGCTGTGCGTAATTTTAAAATCTCGTTTTTACTTCTTGTGTTCTAATCATGCGATTGAAGTTTGAATACCACACTTACACAATAATCTTAATATAATAGTACAAAAATAAAAATCCAACCTGGCGACCATCTGAAATATTTAGACGGTTCTCAATATCTACGAATCTGATACAGAAATTAAACTGAAATTTTGTATGTTGATAGAGGCAATTAACATGAGCAGGATATATGAAAATAGGCTGTACAGTTCTTCACGGAACTACTTGTTATACTTGTGGTCACACTGTCCTTATGCAAGGTTTCGACACTGATGTGTAACTATGTAACGGTCTGTTACTTCTTCACGCAAAATTATATCTCCCGCAGAGATGTTGGTTGGTTCCTCAGTTTAGGGGCTGCGACAACGCGGTCATATAACCCCGTGTACTTTGGGTGAGTGTAGAATCTGTCTGATAAACGGTGAGAATTGTGATGGCTGTATTAGTCTGTAATTCAGGTAAGGAATACAGACGCTAAATTTCAAGCAGTAGTTCCTAATGTTGCTACCAGATACTAACGTCAACGCCACCCAGCTGTGAACTTGGCTACTAGATGCCACCTCAATCAGCAACTCGCAACGAACGTTGGAACTTCCCCTCCAAAGGAAAGCTTACTGAGGGATTTTTAGCGCTCTTAGAAAATCCGACGACTTTGGCCGGCTTTGAACCCGCGACCTTGGGCATAGAAGTTCAGCATGCTACCAGTTACGTCACCGAAGCCGCTTCACACTTAGTCAGATGGAAATCTGAATCTGATCTCGCGCAAGTGCGTTGTCATGGCAACGTCTGATGGCTCATCCCTCATCAATTTAGTAGTGTTGCCATGTCAACCACTGATAGCTCTTGGCATTTTCTTATAATTCCGAAATCATTTTTCTCATCCCTTGGCGCAATGGTGGCTCATATCAAAAATTCTTTCAGACAAACGTTTTAGGTAATTATTAGGGGAATATTGTCCATTTTGTACGGTTTTGATATTGTGCCTATTAACAGAGATATGATTAATGTTTCCCGAAAAAAACACTTTTTCTCACCCCTTTGGTCAATGGTTGGTGCTATCAATAAAACGTTTCAAACATACATTTCTGAGCTTTATCCGACACATAGTATGAACTTTGAACGGATTCGATATTTCACATATTAAGAGAGTTATAGCAATATTTCATATTTTCGAAAAAAAAGTCCCCCATTTTCATCCCCTTCGACCGATTTAGCCCAGTAACGAACTCGTCCGAGATTTTATGGGTATACATATTCGGTAAAAAATTCAAAGTGATTGGTGGAAAATTACGGCAGTTATCGTGTCCACAAGAAACTGATATACATATATATACATATATTACATAAATTATATATAAACTTTTGAACTGACGGTGGTTTTGGGGTCTGGGGGATGTGAAACGCGAAGATATGTCGAAATTTTCCGGAAATCGAAAAAATGGTACCCATTGCAATAGTTAGCTTTCTAATGAAATCTACCTAAAATACTGCCGTCAACGACACCTAGCTGTGAACTTGGCTACTAGATGCCACCTCAATCAGCAACTCGCAACGAACGTTGGAACTTCCCCTCCGAAGGAAAGCAAACTCAGGTTTTTTAGCGCTCTTAGTAAATCCGACGACTTCAGCCGGGTTTGAACCCGCGACCTTGGGCATAGAAGTTCAGCATGCTACCAGTTCCGATACCGAAGTCGCTTCCCACTGACATATGAAAACTGAATGTGATCTCGTGCAGTGGCGTTGTCATAGCAACTGCTGATGGTCATCCCTTATCAATTAAAAGTAAAGTTGTCATGGCAACCTCTCTTGGCACTTGGCATTTTCTTATAATTTAAATCATTTTGTTCACCCCGTGGCGTAATGGTGGGTCATATCAAAAATTCTTTCAGACAAAAGTTTTAGGTAATTATTGGAGGAATATTGTCCATTTTGTGCGGTTTTGATATTGTGCCTATTAACAGAGATATGATTAATGTTTCCCGAAAAACCCACTTTTTCCCACCCCTTTGGTGAATGGTTGGTGCTATCAAAAAACTTATTTGACATAAATTTTTGGCACTTATCCGACACATATTATGAACTTTGAAGGGATTCGATATTTCATGTATTAAGAGAGTTATAGCGATATTTCACTTTTTCGAAAAAAGCCCCCCATTTTTACCCCCTTTGACCGATTTTGCCCATTAACGAACTCGACCGATATTTTATAGGGATACATATTATGTAAAAAATTCAAAGTTATTAGTGCAAAATTACGGCAGTTATCGTGTCCACAAGAAACTGATATATACATACATTATATATAAACTTTTGAACTGACGGTGGTTTTGGGGTCTGGGGGATGTGAAACGCGAAGATATGTCGAAATTTTCCGGAAGTCGAAACATGGGACCCATTGCAATAGTTAGCTTTCTAAAGAAATCTACCTAAAAGTAGGTTGGCTCAGGCAAGGAAAGCATTTCCACAGAAAAGGAATCTGTTGACAACGAATATAGATTTAGGTATTAGGAAAACATTTTTGAAAACCTTTGTCTGGAGCGTCGTACTCTATGAAAGTGAAACTTGGACTATAGGTGCAGCAGAAAAGAGGAGAATTGAAGCGTTTGAAATGTGGTGTTACAGGAGAATGATGAAGATCAGATGGGTAGATATGGTTACAAACTAAGAGGTATTAAGACGAGTGGGAGAGGAGAGATGTTTCTGGCGAATGCTAATGAAGAGAAGAGATAGGTTGGTAGGTTACATACTAAGACACCCAGGAATAGCAAGCTTAGTTATGGAAGGAAAGGTCGAGGACAAGAACTGTAGGGGTAGACCAAGGTTAGAATATGTTAAACAGATTGCCTCGGATGTAGGGTGTGGTAGCTATGAAGAGATGAAACGATTAGCTCAGAACAGGGAGGCATGGAGATCAGCATCAAACCTTTCAAAAGACTGAAGATTCAAACATCAAACAACAATCCTCCTCGACTTTCATAGTCAAGGAACAACGAATTTCGACATGCAAGCTACCCTCTGGGTGTCAAATAACAAAGCTTACACCCGGCACCCGAGGCTATACGATATTATTATTATTATTATTATTATTATTATTATTTTCAAGTCCTCACTGCAAAACAGAGGAAAAGGAGCCCGGTTTACGGGCACCAGTCTCGGATTTTCACCAGCATTCACCTTTTCCAAGGCTATGCTATAACTGCATGAGAGTAGTAGTATCGCTTCGTGGTGCTATGTTGGGCTGTACTAACACCGCTATCTTTCCCATTCCACAATTAAACTTAAGTAGACTGCGGTTTGTGGCGATGTATAGTTTGCGACAAAAGGGGGGAGGCCACTTCCTTTGCAGTGTTCGTTTGAAAAAAGATGGAGGATAATGGCGAATGCTTTCATTCTGGCTGCAGGGAAGACTAATAAATATAGTGGAGGCTTTCATGAAGTAAACTATTGTTAAGTTTAGAAAGAGAGGAAGGACTATGAATGTGTTGAAGAGAAACAAAGAGATTAGATTAAGCGGAGTGTTACGTGTTGCAAAATGAAGAGAGGAGTGATTGTGATTATGTTAAGGATAAGTATGTTTGGTTCCTCAGTTTAGGGGCTGCGGCAACGCGGTCATGTAGCCCCGTGTAATTTGGGTGTGTGTAGAATCTGTCTGATAACCGGTGTTAATTGTGATGGCTGTGTAATTGTTTTTTAATTTAAGTTAGGACTGCAACTCTGAATTTTTCAAATAGTTCCTACTTTTGCCGCCAAACGCCACCATCAACGATTACTAGGCCTAGTTCAGAACTTAGCTACTAGACGCCACCGCTCTTGGCAAAGAACGTAAGAGCGTTGTTTACTTTCTTAACCTATACAATTTTAGCTTCAAACAGGTGTAATTAGTGGAAGGTTCTTTAACATGCCATAAATCTATGACATGGGACCGCCGGGTTTACTTCCCCTCCGAAGGAAGGCATACTGAGGATAAGTAAACAGAGATACTATATAAAGTTGTTGTTGATTCATATGAGGGGTTGGAACATCATGGTCATTTACAGTCCAGCCACTGGATGTCCAGCTCTGACGGTGGACGATGCATCGCGATGGTGGGAGAAGAGGGGTTAAGAGAACAGTATAGCCAACCTACGGCATTGACAAGCTGTTAATAGAACCTTGAAACTAGCCATCATTGTAATTCTTCTCTAGCGTCTTCACTATGTAACGTGGAAGTCCCACACCTCATTTGCAATTTGTGCATCATTTTGTTATTCCGACATTTTGCTGTATACACCTGAATTCTAAATCGCAGTGGAATTCCGCCTATGTTGTCAAAGTCGTTTACTGCCATGAAGAATGTTGTCACCTGTACCAACCAGCGGTATTCCCGGTAAGCTGGTCTTCAAATTTTGCTCAATGTTACCCTGACTTTCCTCTGTGGTCCAGTTGCCCTTTGTGTTAGTGCAGGTTTGTTGCTTTATTGTCTTGTGTGTGCACAAATACCGGTTAACTGTCTGTAAGTATATTACTTTGGTAATATGGTCAGCGGATCGTCAGAATTAATTTAATAACATGTGAAATATTTTATGTAGTCCACGTTGTTTTATATTTCGCGGTACAGAACCGATAACGCTACCTGCCTTCCTCATGAGAAATGTCAGAGCTGTACACTCGACGGCTGGACTGTAGTCCCGTGTACTTGGGTGTGTGTAGAGCTTGTCTGATTTATTGATTCATTTCTTATGGCAAAATGAGGATCAATTGCGGCAAAGAATTAAAAACTAACAGATAACAACAAGGTCGACTTCATCGTTATGCTTGAGTCAAAAGTTATGTGTTACGGAGACGGAGACGGTGACGTCATGCAGCCGCGCGGGAAGCCTAAGTTAATGGGTAATGGACGGCGAGTGCGTGACGTCGTGCAGCCACGCGGGAAGCCGAAGTTAATGGTTACTTACTTACTTTCCGTGTCCGGGAGACACACTAAATTCTTCCTTTCCAGAACTCTGCAGCTCTTATCCCTCGGTCTGTGGCCAACATAAGGTCTTCCTGGCTGCAGGTTTCATTAAGATCTTTGCACGTGAGCAGGTGTGTGGAGTCTGGATTTCTCCACAGGCACATCGTGGATCTTCTGCATAACCCCACTTCACAAGGTTGCTACGACACTTAGGCACTCCTGTTCTCATCCGGTTTAAGGACCTCCAGGTGGTATAAGGCAAATGACTACCACTGCTCAGTTCTACTTTAGGGGTAAACCCCTCTGGTACTATTTGTTTCCAGAGTGACATACGCCGGACGTCTGGCTTGGTATGGAGGGGTACTGTTCTCTTAATAAAACTCCTCCTGGATCTTAGGCGAGGAGTGGTCACCTTGTGGTTAAACATAGAATGTCTGGGATCTGTTTCAAGCTTTTGTCTCTCTTTCTCTGCTGCCACCCTGCGTCGAATAACTGGAGGTGCAATGCCAGCGAGAGGGTAGATCTTCTGCACTGGAGTAGGTCTCAGACATCCAGTGACAATACGTGTGGACTCGTTAAGAGCTATGTCCACTTGCTTGAAATGAGCAGATGCTCCCCACACTGATGATCCGTACTCTCCTGCTGCAAAGCAAAGTCCCAATGCTGTTGAACGTAGAACCTGAGGGTTCGCTCCCCATGTTGAACCTATCAACTTCCACATTATGCTATTTCTTGAGCTGATCTTGCACTTCAATTCTCTACAATGTTTCCTGAAGCTGAGGGTACGATCAAGCTTGATTCCCAAATATCGAGGTGTTTCACAGCTTTCGAGTGTCACTCCTTTCCAGACAACATTCAACTTTCTCCGTTGTCAGCGAGTAATGGTTAATGGAGTCTGTTGAAAGAGTCCTAGTGCGTCGAGCGACCTGGGGCTTCGAGCGAAGCAAAAAGAATACAGGGTGACTCCTAAAGAGGTGTACAAGATGCCAGATAAGAATACAAGATGACTCTTAAAGAGGTGTACAAGATGGCAGAGAAGAATACAGGGTGACTCCCAAAGAGGTGCACAAGATCTCAGACAAGAATAAAGGGTGACTCCTAAAGAGGTGTACAAGATGTCACTCAAGTATACAGGATGACTTCTAAAGAGATATACAAGATGCCAGATACGAATACAGGGTGCCTCCTAAAGAGGTGTGCAGGATGTCAGAGAAAAATACAGGGTAACACTTAACGAGGTTTACAGTATGTACCCTTAAAGAGGTTTGCAAGATATCAGATTCAAATAATGGGTGACCCTTAAAGAGTTGTAAAAGATGTCAGATTCAAATACAGGGTGACCCTTAAAGAGGTGCCCGCGTGGGAAGCCTAAGTTAATGAGTAATGGAGTCTGTTGAAAGAGTCCTTTCTAACATGTGTAGCATTTGTAGCATGCGTCATTTGAAATGATATAACGTCTAGTCATTCAGACTGACTTTAATTTTTTTCATCTAAATTACTTTTATGAGTATTTTCCTTCTTACCTTTTATAAGTATTGAACCCATGTACCACTGAATGGGCACAGTATTATCAGCAGGGCTCAAGAGATATTGGGAACGGAAAAGAGCATCGAAGAACTAGTCATAAGCGCTCGGTAGTGGGCTTAAATCAATAATAATAATAAGTATTTCCACTCTACATTTTGTGAGCCATTTCAATCTGAGTTCCATTTTGTAAGTATTTTTAGTCCAGCTTAATTTTCATTATGGTTTCCATTTCATTGTCATCTTCACGATCATCCAGACCATTAGGGTCCGATAACCCAGATGTTAGGCCCCTTAAAATAACAATTATCATCATCAAATCCCTTTGCTACATCTGTCTACCTACACCGGTTATGCTCGGGAGAGCATGTATACATTCCCTGTGAGCTGACCAAGTCAGTCAGAAGCGAGCCCAGTTTAATATCCCATTACAGATTAGGCTAATTACTCTCGAGAGAAGTTAATATCACAAGGCACAGGCCAGTAACGTTCCACAGATCACATAACACCCTGAGCAAGACGAACAAATTGCTGCCGACACTCTAATGAAAGAGCTGTCTCTTTCACTCCGGGCCCCATTGTGCTTTTTCTCTTCCCTTCTCGACTTTATAAAAATTCCTCGCGGCTTAATTGGTCCATCCTCTTTAATGAACATGTTCTATGCTGAACTAATGGTCTGTGAATCGTTAAATTAAATGGTAGAGTCAGACTCTCACCATTCAAGGTCAAGTGCCTCCCTTGCGTTCTAGATTGCGGATTCAATCTCAGGGCAGTCTGATGACATTTCATGGTGTTAGGATACGGAAACTCGTGTTATAAGCTGCGTTCAAAAAATAACGAGCCGGAGGCTGGAATGCGCATACGGTGACGACATCGGCTAATCGTGGCGTGTGTAACGAGGTGTGGTTCCAACCAGAGCGTGGAAGGTCACAACCCGTCGTTAGAGGGCACGCGTGGACGTCACGTGACGATATAAAGCGAGCAGTAGCATTCATCAATGGTCCAACGCTGCCAGTCAAATTGCAAACAGTGACATGCAGGCGGCAACGGAAGAGCAAAGAGGTGTTGTTCGGTTTCTGACAGCGGAAGGAGTAGGGGAAATGGACATTCATCGCCGAATGTCAGAAGTGTACGGCGAATACTGCATGTCCCTTGCAAGGGTCAAGGCTTGGCACAAGCGCTTCAGGGAAGGACGGGTGTCGTTAGCCGATGATGCCCGGTCTGGGGCACCCCCCTGCATTACCGATGACAATTTTCAGCTGGTTGATGCACTCGTTACCCAGGACCGCCGAGTGACAGTGAACGCCATAGCCGCCAGGGTCGCTCCAAGACAATGCACGACCTCATACGGCCAACACAGTCGCGGCACTCCTGCAGAAATTCAAATGGGAGGTTCAGTCCAGACCTCTCTCCCTGTGATTACGCCATGTTTGGTCCCCTGAAAAGGGCTCTACGGGACCAACGATTCACCTCGGACGCCGACGTCCAGCTGTACGTGCGGAACTGGTTCACATCGCAGCCCAGGGAATTTTATAAGACAGCCATTCACCGCCTCGTGTCACAGTGGGACAAGTGCCTCAACAGCCAGGGCCAGTACTTCTAACATACAAGTACTGGTTTCTGTAATTATGCCTCCGGCTCGTTACTTTTAGAACGCACCTTATAGATAACACAGTTTATGCACGAAGTTAGTTAATTTGATGCCTGGTAACAGATCTAAACAATTCGCCATTACTGGAAACCGTTACGAGTAGAGCTGTCGATTGACAACAAATTTTGATCGGTTAAACAAAGTTGCTAAATCGGTCGATTAATCGAACTTAAGTCGATTTCACACAGTAACAGTTCAAGAAATAAAACCTTTGAATAATATATTTTAAAATGTTTACAATTCCATTTGCTATGAGGAAGATATAATTTTATATTGTAATTGTATTGGTGGCGTTCAAGTAACAATAAATGAATTCAAATGCTTTTAAGTTAATAATTGGCCTATCCTTCCCTATATTATTCTACTAAGATCCCATTCCAGTTTTGTACCGAAAATAAGGTCCCATTAACACCAACCTACACATATAGGGTACCTATAGGTTCAGCATAACCCAATGCGTAAGCGAAACGCACTCGCCTACTCTTTAAATGCCTCAAAATTAAATAAATACCTTAAAACTTGTATATTGACAATGAAATAATGAAAGAATGCAACACCGTAAGCATGGTAACAGAATCTCACAGGTCCATCTATTTCTGTAAGAAGCAATGCAATCCCAATTATTACATTACCGTGAAAGTTTCCAGACGGTTATAAGTTTATCACTGAACCAAATTAAGCTGTAAAATTCATCAATACATACAGTATAATGCGCTTAAGGGGGTCAAGGGGCACTCTAGAATTGTTTTCACGCAATTTTCACGTGTGAGTGTGGTACGAAAGGTCTTTTTCACCCGACTATAAAGGGTCTCCGAAAACCACATTTAAAGGCCCTTAAATTAACAGTGTCTGTGATATTACCAGAAAACTAACTTCGCTCTGATATACCTATGAAGGAATTACAAACCCCTAACCACGGCACCAGTAGCTGAATTGATAAAGTCTGATTATTCATACCAAAGATAAATCAGTCATAGCATTCATGATCGAGATTTTGCTTAGTGTACTCTTTACAACTAGAATATTCGCGGGCGAAGCCGCGACGGGTAATGCTAGTTATTTAATAATACATTATGCAACGAGCCTATAATGGCAATAATTAAGACACGAGTATGTTTCCATACGAGGCGAGTTGCATACGAATGTTTATGTTCGACGATAATTACAACTTTATTATATGTTTTAACATAAATATTCATAAATATCTGAGGGATTCAGTAACTTCAGTTAGAGAACAGAGCGCTCTGGGTGGTTTTCTGACTGAACAGAGCGCATGCGTGGGTCATAGATCTACGAAAGCAGAGACCATTTACTTTGCTTGGCAATGCTATTGTTTACAGCCTGCATGATGACTAGTGCCGTCCAGCTCTAGCATTCACTAATATTGTCACCGAAGTCGTTTGAAAGCAATGCGTTGTGTAGAAATTGGAGTTGGGGATATTAAGGTACAGTGCTATTTCTTGCCTCATATTCGCCAGTTTATTTACCCTAACATATGGACGGTGCACTTTCCATGTCGGTAATTTATATAGAAGGATACTGTGTTGCTAAATTCTGGACGTAGATTCATACATTTCTTGCATATGTCATAGTATTTTCTTGTTACCGTAAAGGTTCGTGCAGATTTTGTCTTTGTGTTTGGGATTGTAACTACAATGGTTGATCCGATATCCAATTTGAACTTTCAAATCATGTAACTCATGTCCGACATGTTGGATTTTGAGCGTATGCGCGAAGGTATCCTTACCTAATTGGTCAATGAATGCGCTCTGATTGGCTGGAGAAACTGACTCATAATGAAAAACAGTACTATAATGACCATTATTATGATACAGTTCTCTGACGTATAATATTTACATTTCGACATCGTCGAACATAATAGTACATTATGCAACGAGCCTATAATGGCAATTATTACGACACGAGTATGTTTATAAATAGAGAGTATGCGAGTTTTATAATTTCCATACGAGTGTCTTAATTAACATTATAGGTGAGTTGCATACGACTGTTTATGTTCAACGATAATTATTATAACTATTTTATGTTCGAACATAAATATTCATAAATATCTGTCGAGATTTTGCCAGTTTTATGTACTGAACAGAGCGCATGAGACGCAGAGAATGCCTTGTATTTGACCTTGGCCCCCTCGATTACCCTTCTATGACACTAGTCCAGGCAGTGAAATTTCAATTAGAAGGCCGTGGAACTCAGCGCATCTAATTACCTAATTGGTCAAACAACTGTTTCTTGAGCTCTGATTGGTGGGAGAAACTGTTTCATAATGAACAAGAAGTTCCATGACGAAATAAAGAGCCTACTTTTCATAAAATTTAAGATTCATGCCAATGATTAATCGATATAGATCTATCTAGAATAATGACGAAATTAAGTTGGTAATATCGAAATTTCTAATTAGTTCGAAATACTGTATACCTGGTATAATGTAGCCTAATAGAGAACTACAGTTGGCAGTCCTGGTGACTGAATATATTCTTAGTTCCATCTCTTAAGGTACAGAATACAAAATTTGGTTGAAGTCCAATGGATAGCATGGACGTTACATGAAGTTAAACATTGGATCAATGAGCGCGCGTAAAATCATGTTGGCAACAATCACATACATGTATTGGTCAGAAATAATCTGAAATAATATGATCTATTGTTGTGTCGATTTGGAATGAAATCCATTAGTTAGTATAGAGGTTACATTCAATTTAAAATTGGACCTATCAGCAGGCTTAGAATCATGTTGGCAGCACTGGCGTAGGCCTATATTAGTTTCTCCAAATTAATTTAGAATGCAAGGTACTATACTTGTGCAAAGTTTAGAGCTATTGGCTTGCGTACTTTCTGATATAATGATATTAGGGTAACAAAAATAGAGACAGCATTTATTAACAGTTGGCAGCCCTGGTTACTCTTATGAATCGGCATAGTCATATCTGTCATGGTACACATAGCACATACGAAATTTGGTTTAAATCCAAATGAAACTATAGAAGTTACATGTATTTAAAGTTGGACCTCTCGGCAGGCTTAGAATCATGTTGGTAGCACTGACGTATATAAGTTACTCCAAATTAATATAGAATGTCAGGTACTATACGTGTGCATAGTTTAAAGCTGTAGGCTTGCATACTTTCTGATATATGGGTATTTGGATTTAAAAAATTGAGAGCTTTTATTAACAGTTGGCAGCCCTGGAGGCTCTTAAGAATACGCTCAGTTATATCGGTTTATGTACACATAGCACATACGAAATTCGGTTGAATTCCATTTGATAGTGTAAAAGTTATATACATTTAAAAATTAGACCTATCAGCAGGCTTATAATCATTTTGGCAACACTGCCATGTATGGCCTCCTGGGAATTAAACTGCAATATTATTATCTATACGTGTGCCAATTTTGAAATAGCTCCCATTCATACCTTCCAAGATATCCAACATGGAGCTCAAATTTCATTTGCGATTTTTCAGCAGTTGGTAGCACTGATATCATTTTCAAATACGGCCGTGAGATATTCTGGTAAAGATCTTTATTCCTACCAAATTTTGTTTCGATTGCTCCTGCCGTTTAGAAGTTGGTAGACACACACACACACACACACACACAAACACACACACAGCCAGCCAGCCAGCCAGACAGACAGAAGGAGAGACACACATTTTCCCGATCTCATAAGTCTACTTTTTCCTCATTTTTTGCAAAATGTGAAAAGTAGGCTAGTAGGCTAAAAATAGTGTTATAATGAGCCTCATTATAGTACAATTTTCTGACATATAATAGTCAGGGTCGAACGTAATAATACATTATGCAACGAGCCTATAATGGCTTTAATTAAGACACGAGTATTTTATAAAACGAGCGTATGCGAGTTTTATAATTTCCATACGAGTGTCTTAATTACCATTATAGGCGAGTTGCATACGACTGTTTATGTTCGACGATAATTATAACTTTATTATATGTTTTAACATAAATATTCATAAATATCTGTTGAGAGTCAGCTACTTGAATTTTGTGATCGCAGAGCGAGCGTTGGGCATTATATCTCTGTCTTTCAAGAGCTTTGAACGACCGACGCATGCGCTCTGTGTGCTTGCAATGCCATATGCAGGCCATATGTTTACATCTGCCGTCCCTCAGAAATATTGTCACCGGAGTCATTTGAAGACAATGCGCTGTGTAGAAATTAGTGTTGGTGATTTTAAGGTACAGTGCTATTTCTTGTTTCATATTCGCCAGTTTATTTACGCGAACATATGGACGGTGCGTATTCCATGTCGGTAATTTATTATAGCCTAGTTTGATGTTGTGTTTAAGTCCGACATGTTGGATTTTGAGCGCATGCGCGAAAGTATCGTTACCTAATTGGTCAATGAACGAGCTCTGATTGGCTGGAGAAACTGTATCATAATGAAAATCAGTGTTATAATGACCATCATTATGATACAGTTTTCTGACACATAATAGTGAGGGTCGAACAAAAAATATATTTCATTATTGATTATTTAATGACACAAGAATTTGAAGTTGAAGTTCACAGTTACTTACAGTCACAAACCTTTGCTCCAGGACTTCAAACATGCTCAGAACTAAGGGTTGCCCTTCTCTTAGTTAGTAACAATATTTCCAGCGTCACTGAACTCTCACACGGAACTGAAGTAGCTGGAATGCAAAGGAATTCTTTCGCTATGCCTGCGAGATGTGGAAGATGGACTGATTGTATTTTCCACCATTGTAGAGGGTCTGCGAAATCATCCTCTAGATATTATCGCTTTTATCTTTCTAAAGCAAAGACATGAGCAACAGCTAACTTTAATTACCTGTCAATCTAGCGGCTTCGTTGACGTAGTTGGTTAGTTGGATGTGCCCAAGATCGCGGGTTCAAACCCGGCCGAAGTCGTCGGATATTTTAAGAGAGTTAAAATGCTTCAGTATGCCTTCCTTCGGAGGGGAAGTAAAGTTGGCGGTCCCATGCCATAGATTTATGGCATGTAAAAGATCCTTCCACAGACTAAACTTGTGTCAAGCTAAATAATTGTAGATTAGATTTCGTTGGAACGCTCTATCAAACGATTCAACGTTTACCACTAGGTATCATTGACATCTGGTTGCGAAAGTAGAAACAACTTGAAATTGAACGGAACTTGTAGCTCACCTTCTGGGTGTCCGCTTGAGGCAGCTACAACCTCCGGCGATCCGAATATGTCCTCAGACACTCCCGGCACTAAAAGCCTTACGATAAATAAGTAAATAAATCTGTCAATCTTGCAATAGCTGATGCTAGCACGCCAAATGGCAAATGGCTATACAATACACAGGTTTAGTGGTACGCAAAACAATTACTTTTCCTACACCACACTACTGTTTCTTATTCGGTTCGATTAATCGACTAAAGAACATTGATCGTTTAATCGTACGAGGGCTGTTTTTTAAGTAATACCCGTTGTGATATTACGCCGTTGCAGCGCTGCGGTCGGCATTCCGTGCAGGTGCGCTGTGTACCTGCATCTATTGGCAAGGCTGTGACACCATTACGGCAACAGTCACCCATGTGTGGGTGTGTTGACAAGCTTTTGAAATGGCATCGCCTATCGCGAGCACCGCCGACCCGTAAACGAGAGAGAAAACTCCCCTGTAAGATATCCTGGTTGGTTGGTTGATTGGTTCTTAAGTTTAGAGGCTGCGACAACGTGGTCATGTAGCCCCGTATACTTTGGGTGTGTGTATAATCTCTCTGATAACCGGTGTTAATTGTGATGACTGTATTAGTGTGTGTATCTGTTTTAATTCAAGTAAGCACTGCAGACGATTAATTTTCAAGTAGTTCCTACTTTTGCCACCAAACGCCACCGTCGACGACTACTAGTTCAGAACTTAGCTACCAGACGTCACCGCAGTCGGCTCTTGGCAACGAACATAGGAACCTAGGAGGGTTGTTTACATTCTTAACCTATTCAATTTAGCTTCACACTGGTGTAATTAGTGGAAGGTTCCTTAACATGCCATAAATCTATGACATGGGACCACCGGCTTTACTTCCCCACCGTAGGAAGGCATACTAAGGGATTTTAACGCTCTTAAAAATCCCACGACTTCGGCCGGATTTGAACCCGCGATCTTGGGCATAGAAGCTCAGCATGCTACCGACTACGCCACCGAAGCCGCCCTGTAAGATATCCTGCCGTTTGGCCACCATTGTCAGGCAAATTGTGTATGTGGTCAGGAGAACCCTTAAACATACGCAGTTCGCCTGGTAAGCACGCAATTTGCATGACAGTGTTGGCCAAATGGCAGGATATCTTACAGGGGAGTTTTCTCTCTCGTTTACGGGTCGGCGGCACTGGCGATCGGCGATGCCATTTCAAAAGCTTGTCAACACACCCACACATGGGCGACTGTTGCCGTAATGGCGTCTCAGCCTTGCCAATAGATGCAGGTACACAGCGCACCTGCACGGAATGCCAACTGCAACGCTGCAACGGCGTAATGTCACAAGGGGTATTACTTAAAAAGCAGCCCTCGTATTTTTAGATTAATCGGTATAGCGCTCCGATTAATCGATTAAATCGACAGCTCTAGTTAAGAGTTAATGGCACGTTAAGACTTTTAATGTAGAAAACATTTTTATGTGATACTAAGAGCACTCCGACTAAGGGGTCCAGTTTAGCAAAATCGTAAAGTTAAGCTATTTTCAAAACAGAGCCAAAAGTTGAAAATCTAGGACACCCAGAAAAGTGTCAAAATGCGTGTTTTAAAAACCTCTATGATATTTCAAAATAAAATGTTGAAAATTACATCCGGCTTAAATGTTATTTTGAATATGCTAAACAATGCTTATTTTTAAAATGGAGCTTGTTCTATGGATTTAAATAAAATAAAAGTTTTTGTTTTAATTCAATTTTTAGCCTATTTTCAATTTATTAAAATATAGGCTTATGAGATCACCTTTTGTCCGTGTGTCTGTGTGTTCTAGTGTGTGTGATTCGTGTGTAGGTCTCCCCCTAATAACATATAAGCGGCTGGAGCGATTTCAATGAAACTCGGTAAGATCATAGCACCGCTCTGGCTGACTCCGACCGTGCCCTTCAAATGTTATTGTATGGCACCAATCCAACATGGCGGCTGTGCGAAATATTTCACCAGCATTCAGTATCTCCGAAACTATTACAGATATCACCCTGAAATTTGGTACGGTGATAAAGGGTACTACTAGAAGTTAACCTATGAGACTTTCAAAAACCTGGTAATTAAAAAACAAACATGGCGGCCACGCGAAGTCTGCTAAACACTTTTCTCGCGATTTAAGCATCCAAACGTAATGAAACTTGGTACAGCAAATGTTTATACACATTGTAATGCACTGGCGTAGTAGTACTGTGACCTTACCGAGTTTCATTGAAATCGCTCAATCCATTTACAAGTTATTAGAGGGAGACACACACATACGCACACACACACACACACACACACACACACACACGGACGAAAGGTGATTTCATAAGCCTTTCTTTTTTTCTTTTTCAATAAATGAAAATTGACTAAAAAGAAAACTGCTGCTCTTCTTCGCCTCCTCTCTCCCCTCCCTTCTGTCTGGGGGAATGAGTACGTGCGAGTAGCTCTGTTCTACTATTGGGAGAATCTATCTCAACCATGGTAAATGGATATAGAGTTATGGATCAAGTTCAGGTGCCTTGGGATTGCTACCCTCCTTGCTCGTCATGATTCTCCGAGGCATTCGCCACATAAATGCTATCCGAACTGCACCGTGGAGAAGCCGCTAACATGAACTGTTGCGCCTTAGGGAGTGGAAAGCTTGAAGCCTGCATGCATTTCTGAGATACCCCCAATAGATTAGAGGCCTCATTTTAGATAATTTCACACAAAACTGTATGGCCACTGCACAAAGTGCTTTGTTAGTTTGGTTGTCTGCTGTAATAGAAGCTTCGGAAACGCAGATCTATAATCAAAACCCCTGATATACCCGCAGCTCTTCTGCTTTAGATGTGCAGCGGGACGATCTAGTCTAATGCATTTCGCTTGCCTCTCACCAAGGCAAAATGGGTTCGATTCCCGGTCAATGCAAGTGAGATTTTTGAAATGAGATATCACGTCCTGTTGTTCAAGTGACCGATCTTCAGCTTTCGCCCCTGGAGTGTATTTTCTTGCTACATACCTAAGGCAGGGAAGTTGCCGATGCATCAGGGGGGTTTAGGCCGCAGGTCTGTTTTCCTATTTCTGTGTGTAGCCCAATTTACTGAGCTGTATGTATTGTTACGTGCCACCCCCCTAGTGGCACTTTTGTTAACTGGATTACGGTGGGTTGAAGCACAACACAGGTTGTTCCTTTAAATGAAATAATTAACTTTTTTGCGGCCAGAACATACACCACTCATCAGCAATTACAAACAATTAGAACCTTACTCCAGTTTCCTCAAGTCTCTTCCTTGAGCGCTCTTGCCCCTTTCACTTGTCAACAAACCACAGAAGTTAAACCGTCTTAATGAGTCCGGTGGCCTTGACAGAAGCTACCTGCACCTCTTCCTCATGTACACCAACTAAAGTTACTTACGATAATCCGCTACCCGCAGTTTCGCTGTCCACAAGCTGGGGAAACAATATCACTGGATTTCGTAACTCGCACGGCACTTCGTCACCACACTTCTGTCGCACTCGCTCAAAAACACACACCCACAGAAAACTCGATCCCTCACTTTGAGGCCGCTTATATAGCAGTCTGGTGACTCAATGAATTCTAGAATCGTCCAGGACACACGGCTTCTAGAGATTTCCTTTACTGGCTGGGTCACGAATATTCTGGACCATCCCTTTCACTTCGCAGCCCGTTCCGTAACGCGCGCGTAATACACTGAGGCAGAGCACACACAGCCTGGGGGCAGCTGTGACTCAACGCGGCGAGGCGACAAAACAAACTCACAGCCGTAACAGTATGTTACATCCTGTAAGGGCACTGTTCACCTTCAGGGAGCATGGTGGCTGATTGTCAGTTGTTCGGATTCCACGTATAAATGGAGGACCAGTGGCTCATGATCACGACATTAATTGTTTCGTAAAACCACAAACTTCCTTAATTCCATCCTTCATTCCTTCCTTTCTTCCTTCCTTCCTTCCTCCCTTTCTTCCTTCCTTTCTTCCTCCCTTCCATTCTTCCTTCCTTTCTTCCTCCCTTCCTTTCTTCCTTTCTTCCTTCCTTTCTTCCTCCCTTCCTTTCTTCCTTCCTTTCTTCCTTTCTTCCTCCCTTTTTTTCTTCCTTTCTTCCTTCCTTTCTTCCTCCCTTCCTTTCTTCCTTCCTTTCTTCCTTCCTTCCTTTCATCCTTCCTTCCTTTCTTCCTCCCTTCCTTTCTTCCTTCCTTTCTTCCTCCCTTCCTTTCTTCCTTCCTTTCTTCCTCCCTTCCTTTCTTCCTTTCTTCCTTCCTTTCTTCCTCCCTTCCTTTCTTCCTTACTTTCTTCCTCCCTTCCTTTCTACCTTCCTTTCTTCCTTCCTTTCTTCCTCCCTTCCTTTCTTTCTTCCTTCCTTCCTTCCTTCCTTCCTCCCTCCCTTCCTTCCTTCCTTCCATCCAATACCAATGCATACTAGTGTTCAATTGCAATGTTATTGTAGTACCACTGTTTTTGCTGTTTTCATTCATTGACTTGACTCATCCATCAGCCCAGTGAGCTTGGGATCTAATATGATAACGCGTGTTATAATAGTGGCTGCCCTAGTGTGTGCAGTAATAACTGAGACTAGGAATTGGAAGGTGGCACTTGTGGATAAAGTTAAAAACCACCCAGGAACTTGCCAGTGGGTTATCTTTAGGAGGTTTGACAGTGGAATTCAAACCTACCACTCATCGCAATGCGCCTGGCAAGATATATTTTACAACAGCACGTGTGTAGGGTCATCGACAAACAGGCCAATATGGTCTTGAAGGTTCCACAGAAACAGGCAGCTACTCAAAGGTGGATGAAGTTCCGCCCCCGCGATTGACGAACACGAGATAAGAATTAGCACGTGTGGATGTTAGATCGCAATGGTGTTTAAAGCCATTTTTCAGTGTTGTCTTATAAACACGATCGTGTTGCTTGACCGATTGAAAAGCACCAATTTATTTATTTATTTATTTTTTCCTGTTAGATCAGTTGCGCCCAACAGAAGATGACTATAGTTTTCTCATAATTAAATCATTAATCAGTATATTCTTAACAGTAAAAATGATTTTAATTGGTATTACAGAAGTCTTGTATTTTTTGGCAACCAACCGAGATGCCTAAAATGGTCACTTGAAAGTAATTAGTGATTATTTCCAAAATATTTGGCAAATTTTGCTCTAAATTACCTTTTAGTATTAGAATATGACATGGAATTTTATCAAATGTTTTGGGGTATAAATATACATTTTTCCGACATGAAAATACATTTTAAAGTAAAAGGTTAGGCATCTTCCCCTGATCCACTCTAATAACATTTTCATCATAATACCGTGAGTGTATGTCTACAAAGACAATATTAGTACAGTCTAACCTGTATAAGAAAAACCTCTGTATTGGAAAGAAATTTCTTGGTCCCGTCATTTCTACGGTGAAAACCTCTATACAAGAAACTTTTGTACCTCTGTATAAGAAAGTTGTGTTGGACTCGTTTACCTCTGTATAGGAAATAAAGTAAGTTCATGGCCTCTACACAAGAAAGTGGGGCTTCGTTTTCCCTGTTTACTCTCTCAGACTACGTACTGTACTGAACAGTACAGTTTATTGTACTGCATTGTTTCTATTGTCAGAGTTACCGGGTGAGTTAGCCGTGGTCGTTAGGGCGTGGCTTCAGACAGTCGCTCACATCCGGGAGGCGAGGAAGTTCGAATCCCTCCGCCGGCAACATTGAAGATGGTTTTATGTGGTTTCCCATCTTCCTTCCATGCAAATGCCAGGGTTGGTCCCTAACTATAGGCCACAGCCTCTACCTTTCAATTCCTCGTCCTTAGGCTACATTCACACATTCCTCTTCAGACAACACTCCACACGTGACGGCACTTGTAGCTCACCCCATGGTAGAAGCAGCTACAAACTCTTGCGAGCCAAACATGTCCTCGGACACTCCCGGCACTAAAATCCATACGCTTAAAAAATGTCAGAGTTCAGTCTGATTTTAGAAATAAACGCGCTATGGAATCATTACAATGTCGACTAAGCCGAAACAGTTTTATTGAAGCGATAAACTGAATTGATTGACAAAATTGAAAATTACAACCAACAAGAAAGTGACCCTGATAAACTTGGGTATAAGGCAACTTGGGTGTAACGAAAACCTCTATATAGGAAAGAATAACTTTCTTGTAACCAGGTTTGACTGTACATATTGTGCCCGCTGGCGGAAGGTTTCGGAGAGTCACCGGTTTCAAGTGACCCTTCCGAGACCCTCTTCCAGTTAACACACAAGTATAGGGGACGACACATTCATAGGCTGGTGTTGCACAAAAGTCTGCACTCGGGGGTATCGGGGATTGGTGAGGTTCGATTCTTAACCAGCTCAGAGGAATGCATCGATAACCAAACAAAACAGGAAAAAAGAGGTAAGTCTTATGTTAAAATCACAAATAAATTTTATTCAGAATAGATCCCTAGCCTAGCATGAGAGTTGCAAACGGCTAGTCCGATACTATTCTGCTCTGAAAGAAAATATAAAAAAGTGCTAATCAAGATCTAAATTACTCTCATGGTCCTAATAGAAAATTCGACTAAGAACGAACAAGCTAAGAGAATGGCACGTAAGGTCATCCCTAAGCAATTACATCGAAAATGACCATGGGAGGATCAAACATCAAAAAATCTACTGCAAAGCAAGACATTTACTTGTTTACAAATAATAGAAACATTTACATTTAATAGCAAGGGGGAAATTTGTCCTATGCTATGATGGTGCCATCTCTAACATTTACCTTTAAATTTACGTGTTTAGCTAGTCCTAAATATCATTAATTAATAAACGAGACGCGTTTATTACAAAATCAAGCTATGTGCACAACGTTGCTGAATTAAAAAAGGAGCTATGCTAATACAACACAAATACATACAATAATAAATTCAGCACTCCTATGGTTGTGCAATTGGCACGGCCAGGGTACTCGATTTGTTACTGATTGTAACAAATGGTCATAGTTTCAAAGGGTTAAGAAAGTAGAAAATAGGAAAGCCTGCAAATGCGATGGTAATTAAACAATTACATCGACTCATATTGCTACCAATCTGATGTGTGTGCTTCTTGTCGACTATTCATGTAAAAATGTATCAAATTGTATCTAAAATGAATTAACAATAGCCTAACTAAGTGTCGAACATTTGGTCCAGAAAATATTTTTAGTATTTATTATCTTTATTTAGGCTCAGGGGGAATTATGAGATTTGTTCATTTTCACAAAATCCTATCTTTGATTATTAAAGCTTCACACAATTATTTATTCCTCGCGGTATAGCTGTTCAGTTTATGGACCTTTAAATAGAGTTCAGTGTACTCAGGTAACGTGTGTATCCAACTAATGCATAATAACTTAATAGTTTAATAGACACCCTGTGTCTCCACCAATACTTCATTATTATTATTATTAGACACCCAGTGTCTCCACCAATACTTCATTATTATTATTATTAGACACCCTGTGTCTCCACCAATACTTCATTATTATTAGACACCCTGTGTTTCACCCTTACAATTACGGATTCGTAAATCCTGGCAACATCGGTTTGGTTCGACTGCAGTAGTTCGTTACCACCGGAATAACCACAATAACATGTCGGAGGTATTAATCCACCATCACGACTCACTCCACTAATAGAATAATAATGTTACTTACAATAAGTGTGGATCCCTGAATTATACACGTTTTAAATACTGGTCATAAAGGTTATGTGTGTAGAAACCCCATTCTAACAATGCTTTGAATTAACATGAAGGCTTCTGATACAAGCTAAATTGTAAGATTGTGCATTTATTAAATTGCCTCTTCCCTGAATGAGGTCGAACCTATGTTCTCTGGTTACAAAATACGGTTTCTTTCATTGCCTGTCTGGCTTCTCGTAAAGAAATAAACCTGTTTTCAAGTATTCATCTGTCAAACAAATGTGAATAACGGAACTCTGCATTCCGATTATATAATACTAGGAATTTCACAGCCTTCTAAATAAATAACGCACTGCCTAAGATCTAGTGTGATGTGTAGTGGTTTGGCTTGTACCAATGTAACCTTGGCCTTGTTTTAACATCTGCCAAAACTAGTTTCTTTGTCATCAGCTTGACAAAATAAAAGTAAATAATAACTGTTCTGAAATGATATGAAATGGACATTGAAAAATACTGCCTTCCTGGGGTTTATAAATTTATAACGAAACTGTAACTTTCCACACGTGGTCTTATCTTACCTATCTGCGTTGTGCACGTTAAAATGAAACCATACTAAAATTAATCTACTGTTTCCAACTCATTACAATTGCGCTACTGATACATGATCTGACTTACAGATTGCAGCGACCCTCGTTCTAAACCCGCCATGAGGTGTTATAAGCGGTCTCCTCTATGGTCTTAAATCATCTCATTATCGTATCTGGCATCTTCCGTCATCGATTCCCCACGCATGATTTAGTAATCCATTTCCATTGCGTGGTTGGGGTTATATTCCAAAGATAGATGCTTCAGTAGCTCCATAATGTAGCCGTTGGTTATACAATTACACATTTTTAAAGATACTTGCACTCACAGACTCTTAAGGTGCGGTAATAAATTGCCCATTTTTTCACTCCGCTACTGGCGTTAAATTATCGCTTGTGCGATGCTCACTCGCAACTTTTACTAAATATTTACACAAAATCATAAATCAAAATAACTGCCCATCCGGCAAAACATAAAATATACTTGTAGATTTACACAGTTTATCAATTTCACCGTTTTTGATGCACTTAGGTTTGACCATGCGGTCGTAAAGTTTGCGTAACACGCTTCCATAGTTTCACCTCGTGGATAGAAAATATTTTACTGTTGAAATGTTAATAAATGTCTCCAATCACTTAATTATTAGATTATTCCCTGATGGCTGTCCATTCGATTAATACACCCGGATTTTTCCATAGCGCATGCATTCCGTTCACGGAACGTGTCCTTACTCGTGCTTCAACATGCACATAGGTGTTGCTTCATCAAACGACAAGTAGGTACTGGCTTCACAAAGCATGGCGTTCACTCAGGACATGAGTTAGCCGCATAAATTGACGGTTTCGCTGATCTGCGAAGTATGCCGTATTTTAAATAAGCAGAATTACGTTGATTAAATTATTGTTGATTTATAGAGAGTCTAAAGTGAATAAAAATGTTATTATGAGCGATATCACTTCGGCTTCTTCCCGCCGCTCGCAGGGTATGTTCAGTTACTCTTCAGCATTACTCTTCTGTATTAGCTGTGCAAACATGCGTCAATGGCGCAATATACATATAACCCTTTAAGGTATATTGGCTTGTTCTCGCAGTAAAGACGCGCAGGTGCGCTTCATAAATAGGTAGGTACCGCACAGTTCGCTACTCCTGTGGGCGAGGACACCAAGAGTCCGCTTGGTTAAGTAGGCGAAACACGACACAAGACACGGCACAAACCTACAAAAATGGCTGAGTTTTAATTCACTGACCGTGAAAGCCAATATACCATCTTTTTGGAAGCCTTCATAGGGAGGTTATGGCTGCTTGGTCTTTTGTTCTTACCGTAAAAAGGCGCAGGTGCGCTTCATAAAAAGGGAGGTAGCGCGCAGTTCGCTACTCCTGTTGGGGTCCAGGCAAGGACGCCAAGAACCCACTGATGAGCCAGCTTGGTGTCCTAGGTAAAACCCCACACAAGACACGGCACAAACAAAAAAAATGCTGAGTTTTATAACCCTTTATCATAATTCTTTGCAGAATTCTATGAATACACAGACTATTCCGAAATAAAGGGTTAGTTTATGTAAGGAATACAAACACTAGTCTGTTGGATTCTTGATAGACATTTCTAACGTTCAATAAGAGAATAAGGGGCCATTTAGGTGACGTGCGAGTCGTATTGCAATAGAAGGTGTATTCTGGAGCGCAAATACGAATAAAGAAAGATGTGACATCGCTGCTGGAAGTAAAGGAAAATGTTATGTTGATGTGGAAAGGAATAGGAAATGTAGTCAGTAGGAGAGAGAGGGACTCTCGGTATGTAAGAGACGGAGCTAGGCGCTGCTCCACAGCCATCCCCGAAGAGACCAACAATGCTTTTAGAGGCGCGCCATAGGAATTATGTTAGGGCTGTAACATTTGGAAGAATACGATTTACGTCAGCACTTTAAGGGATTAAAAAATCATCCATGAACTATTGACAAATCAGTCTGAGTAGAGCAGTTGTGGCTTCCAAAATCTATGACTGTGAGTTCGATCCCAGTTCAGCCCGAAAGCAATCATGAGAGTTTCAGGGCGTATAGATAGTTATGAAACCATTGTGTTGCCTTATTGATAATTGTTAAAACTTTTCAGTTGGTCAACGCAATGTAATCCCAATTACTGGAACAAGCGTAAAATAACCTGAAAAAAATACGCATGATTAACCTTTTAAGTGCTTAAAATGTCTATAGGATTTGGGTATTTAATTATCTAAATGTAAATTCAAAATCCTACGTTTATATATGTTTAGTCTATTTCCATTTATGAAACAAGATGTTCAGTAAAGTACATATAGCCTACTTTCTTCTAAATGCATGGGTATTGTTATAACTCTCTGTCCTTTTGAAGGAGTATAATTGAATGTTGGTTATAGTAGCTTGTTGAAATACAACGTGCTAAACGGATATTAAACATGACACTCAGGTGCCCTTTGTGCTACCTCTGTACTAAATTTCGTTCAATTCGGTTCCACCGTATTTGAAAAGATAGGGGGAATCGATTTGCACACATACATGGCCGCCATCTGGAAACTATTGGGCTGATGACCTTGTAGTTTAGTCAACGACGCTCGCCATATGAATATATGTTGTTGCAAAAGTTGGTCGAGATCGGATGATTAAGTTAGTTGTAATTTGATTTAAGCTTTGAACATTTGGGTGGCTGCCATTACGTTTCCGTCAAGATGGTGGCAATATAAAACACAACACTGAGGTGCTCGTTGCTAGTGCTACCTCTGTACCAAAGTTCGTTCAATTTGGTTTCACCGTGTTTGAATCGATAGGGGGAATCGATTTACACACATACATGGCCGCCATATGCAAACTATTGGGCTGATGATCTTGTAGTTTAGTTAAAATATGCTTCCTATATAAAGGTTTGTTCTTGCAAAATTTGGTAGAGATCAGATTATTAGGATGGTCGTAATTTGATTTAAGATTTTAACATGTGGATCGCCGCCATTACGTTTTCGTCAGGATGGCGGTGATATAAAATATGACACTGAGGTACCCTTTGCTAGTTCTACCTCTGTACCAAATTTCATTCAATTCGGTATCACCGTGTTCGAATTGATAGTGGGGGGGGGGGGGGGACAGACATTCAGAGTACACACACTCACGCACACACTCACACACACAATTGCTGCCCCTGTGTAGATCTCATGTTTTGCAAAAATCGGAAGTAGGCTAAAAATAGGCTTAGAGAACAACTTTTGTCCGTGTCCCCCCCCCTACATCCCCCTAATTAACCTCTAAACGGCTGGAGCGATTTGAATAAAACTCTGTAAGGTCTTAGTACTAAGTTATTTTGACCGACCCAGACCGTGCCCTTCAAATTTTATGACGTCTCACCAATCCTACATGGCGGCTGTTCGAAATATTTCACCGGCATTCTATATCTCCGAAACTATTACTCATTTCACCCTGAAATTTTGTACAGTAATAAAGGGTACTACTAGAAGTTCACCTATGATACTTTCAAAAACATGTTAACTACAAAACCAAAATGGCGACCAAGCAAATTTGAAAGTTTTAAATAGACTTTTCTCACGATTTAGCTGTCCCTACGCACTGAAACTTGGTACAGCAAATGTTTATACCACTTGTAAAGCACTGACATCTACTTTAGTTCAATTGTTTATATAACCTCAAGATGGCGGCTGTGAGAAATTTTAAAATTAAGTCTTTATTTCTTGTGTATTAATGTTGTTTTACGTCTCTTTTAACTACTGCGGCTTTTAGTCCTGTGAATTGAGTTGCCCGTTGCAAAGGCCACTAAGTGCATTATAAACGAAACCGAGTAAATGACGAAAACCCGCTACGACCAAACTATTTAAGCTAATACCTTATCTTTTACCCCTGAAAATCAACATAAAAACATTTATTATTCAGTTAAAATCTGTGAAATCTACGGTTGGATCTTCTGTCCCAAATGATACATTAAAATATTGACTTAGCGGTTTTTGCACACGTTTTGTGCAGTTAGTGACATTTGCACCCGTCACGACGAGTCTTTAATGAAACTTCGGTTGCAAAACCCGCTATTTTGTTGTTTTTCGAATGACATTTGGATGAGATTTTTAATAAAGAGCTACTTTAGTTCCAATGTGGTTTATTAGGAAAAATATATTTTGAAAAATAGAACACGTTGGGTGCGATAAAAGGATTTTTTAAAATACATCTTAAACACCGTGCAACGTCTTTTAGACAAAATAAAAATTGATCAAATAATAACTTGCACAAAACAAGGAAAAATGGCCCTTATGTTAGGTCAGGTCACCTCGACACCGTCCATCAGCTCAAAATCTGATGGATCTTCGTCTACTTCCTCTTGAGGTCGGACGATATTGTTGCGAATGGCTTCTTGCTCCTGGAAGACCTCATTGAAAAATTTTTTGGGTTGCCGTTCGTTGGCCAGTTTTCGCCGAAGTGCACTCTAAAGGCCGTAGAACGTATTCTAGTTTAGTTTCTTTGAGTGCAATACCTACTTGAATTGGTGAGGGACCAGGTTGTTTGTTAAAATTCGTTCCTCTTTTCATGATGCTCTTCCCCTCACCAAACTCAACATTGTAGAATGGTTCCCCTTGGACCGGACATTTTTTTTTCTTTGACAATTATGAACACGATTTTCTGCGCTTTTTGGAATTGGAAATGCCTACTACCGGGATGTTTTACCATGTCACCCGTATACGCTTTCCAATCTCTAACAGGACACTCATCTTGTCCCAGGCGAACTACAGTCGCAAATTTCTCAATATGCTTGATGAGACACTCACTTTACGAAGTTGTCGTTCAATATTTCAAAAAACTCTGTCAGGTGGGATAAATGTGTGGCCCAATATTGGGTACCATATCTGTATTTCCTCTACACATCCATCTAGCATTGACAGGTGAGATAGCATGCTGATCATAGTCTCGTCTTTGTTCTGACCCTCACAGCCTAAGTATTTTGCACCTTAAACATTTATGCTAGCCAGTTTGTGATGAACTGCCGGCACTATTTGGTTTGATCTTTTGGCATGTTAATGTTCTAACCAGACGTAAGAAGTTTTTTTTCAACTCCAATATCAACGGGTTCAACTACTTCAACTTGCACTATTCCTCCCACTACTTCTGTCATTTCTGTTCTTCCCTGCGAATTTAAAACATCCGCAGTAGCATTACAGCCCACAAATGCAATAAATGCTTCAATTAAATACACTAGATCATTCATTTCTCTGGCAAAACACAACTTGTCGATCAACTGTGCTGTTACACGGTGTATTTTGACAAGGCAGCATATCATTGTTGCGTGCGCTTCCTCAGTAGTGCAGTCAACCCAAATCCGAAAAGCAAAACTATCCTTCCAGATCGTAATAAAATTAATAATAATTATTTATCGTAAAAGAGTTTTGTGGGAGGAATGTCGGCAGTTCTTGTACCAGTTAGCGTGTTTTGCAGCCGTATGTGGCAAGGCAGATGCCATACTTATAGAACATAGCGGTCTTTGGATACGTGGAACATTAAACTGGCTTTGCAACTGTAGCCAACATGCATTTAGCGGTTTATGCAAACGAACGCGTTTTTTGTTGGCCATTTTCAACGGCTTTGAGCGGGTTATGCACCCTGAAACTTATTCCATCGTTTAGCCAGTTAAAAGACGAATGTGACGGTGTGCTCAACTCAAAATCGACAAAAAGTGCACTTAGCGGCCTTTGCATCTGGGCTACTCAATTAATCATGCGATCGAAGTGAACGTTTGAATAATGAACCTACGCGATAACCGTCATCTAATAGTGCATAACTCTATGACCTACACATATTAAAATCCAACATGGCAACCATCTGAAATATTTAGACGGTTCTCAATATCTACGAATCTATTATAGCAATCAAAATTAAATTCTGTTTGTGATAGAGGCAATTAGCATAAGTAAGATATATGAAAATAGGCTGCATAGTTCTTCACGGAACTACATGTTTTCTTTTGAGGGGAATCAAAATTAAAATTATTTCGTCAATGCTTGCTTCATCATACCAGGTAAAGGGTACAATATAAAATAATTTCCTAAAATCAGTAGGCAGGTAACAAACACTTGTTGCTCCTTATTAGTAAAAACATTGATATTCCTCGATCCGAAAGCGCAAGGTGGCGTGAAGAATTTGCTTGTTATTCCGCCATGTTTATTTACATCTCAGATGAACTCCAGCCGGAGAGGATAGACGCCTACAAAATGATAATGTCAGTTACTTCCAGAAGCAGAAATCCAAACTCAAGCAGTACTATGCAATGCCCAATAGATGGCAGAACATGCCATAGATCGACTCGGCGCTGGAAATGGAAAGGGGAATACGAAAAAAAAAAGTTATTTTGCAGCGTTTATTGACGGGCGTAGCACTTAGCGGGTTAATATACCCAGTACAGTATATTATTATTCTTATTTTCGTTAATTTTCCCCTGAGGAGAGCGTTAAAACACCATCATTTTCATATTTATTTCTGTCTCTTTCTTCTTTCTCCCCAAAAACCTCTCATATATTCATTGTGTTTCCTCTTTCTCTCTTCTTATATGCAGATGATACTGCCATCTCTACTACTTCCTGGAGAGGACATAGAATTACTAATAATCTCCAAGTCGCTCTCGACACCTTAGTACCCTGGCTAAGGAGATGGAGAACTAAAATTAATGTTAGTAAATGTTCTGCCACTCTGAGAAAGAAACGTAAACACACTGAAGTCCAGGACCTTATCTTCTTCGGTGAAGCAATCAGATGGCAGTCAGCCACTAAATATCTAGGTGTCACGCTGGATCAAGGCCTTACTTTCGCTAAGAAGGTCACTCACCGCGCGAAACTAGCTAAAGGGATCCAAGCCCAGCTCTTGCTCAGGTCCCACAGAGCTCTAGATGACAAAAGTAAACTCCTCACCTACAAAACCATCATAGACCTATAATGGAATATGCCAGTCCAGCATGGGGATTTGCAGCACCCTCCACCATCAACAAGCTTCAGGTTGTTCGGAACCGTGCTTTGCGAACAATTTCAGGCTCCCCCTGGTATGTTCGCAATGCACAACTGCATATTGACTATCACCTCACTACCATCCAGGAGCGAATTCGAGGACAGGCAGAAAAATTCTACAGAACAGCTACACGCAACCGCAACCCTCTCAAAAACGGATTGGGTGATTAGCGAGCCACAAGCGCCCCCGTATCCTTATCGAATAACTCCTAGATGCTAATATAGCACTTAAACTAAACATGCTACCTAGCACTTTTACTTTCACTTTAAAATTTCAATATCTTCTCTCTCTGACTTTCTCTTTTGAACTATAACTTTTACTATCCTTTACTATCTTCTGTCTTCCTAATGCTTAAATGCACTAGGCCATATCCTGGCCAATTAGATTCAAGGTAATCACCCAAACCCCCTCAATCCGGCTTGCTGGGGTGCTGACGCTGTCTTTCTCTCTTCTGTCCACTTCTTTCCTGATTTTTTTTTTCTTTTACTCTTTGGGCGTTTACTGAAATGTCTGTTTTCTGATTTTGTCTCTGTATATTTTCCTGTCTGCCATGTCTTCTGTAGAGATGTTTAGTTTCTTGAGGTCCTCCTTGGTTTCCTTTACTCAATTGGTTTTCTGTGTACTATTCATAACTACTAGCGGACCCGTGCGAGAACTCTCGCATAATGGGTTGTATGCGCCCCATGTGTACAGACTACCCGCCCGGCTATACTGTTATGCGGCTGTACGCGACACAGTTCTGCCAATGGGTATCGTCTCGTTTATTTGTTTAAAAGCACTTTATAAACAAATAAATATATTTCTGTTGACTTTTCAAGTAATGCAAGATTTTTCCTGTACTGTTGAGACAATTTGTAAGATTTTGGTACAAACCACACCTTCTGACTCCCTCTGGTTTAGGAGCTTGAGTTTTGTGAAACATACACCTTACATTATTTAAATGACTCATGGTGGTTCCGTATTGATATGCTAGAACAGTTCTTAATAAGAATTGTACACCCACCTGAATCAATACTATAAAGAAAATTAATTATTTAACTTGTTTTTAGTACATGTTTCGAGGATTAATTACATTTTATCATCTTCATGAGTTAGAAAACATATTGAAAGAACAAAATAAAACGTAGCACAGTAATAAGATACGTTATTAAACCTAATATGGTGCACCATATAATTTAGGTTATAAGATCAGAATAAAATGAAATGAAATAGGTGGTGACAGTGATTAGCTTGCAGGTGCTTATGACAAATAGTAGATCCGTATTGAAGCTTGAAATGGTAGATTTGGAATACCAATACCTCACCAAACCGTGTAGTTCTATAATTAATGAAGAGCCAGTATGCTTAAATATCAATGTTTAAGCCTTTTAAAATCAAAGCGGCTTCAAGTAACATGACGTGATGGGAAGTGATCTCTTGGTAAATTAAACATACACCTTAGCATATTATATATACTGTACCCAGTATATACAGTAGATATTTAAAATCTTCTTTGTCAGTCTGTCTTCGTTTATCCTATGTATGTGTCCTTAAAGTTTTGCCCTTCTTTTCCTGATGTTGTTTCTAATCGTCTCTGTCTGTTTGTATAGTTCTATTGTCAGTCTCTTTATCCATATTCCATCTTTCTGAACTGGCCCGTAGATCTTTCTAAGTATTTTTAGCCTACTTTTCACATTTTGTAAAAAAATGAGGGAAAAGTAGACTTATAAGATCGATCCGGGCGAATATCTGTCTGTCCTTCCGTCTGTCTGTCTGTCTGTCTGTCTGTCTGTCTGTATGTATGTCTATGTCCCCCATATCAACTCCTAAACGGTTGCAGCTATCAAAACTAAATTTGGTATGAGTAAAGATCTATACCTGGATATCTCACGGCCATATTTTAAAATGACATCAGTGCTACCAACTGCTGACAAATTTCAATTGAAATTTTAGCTGTGTGTTGGATATCTCAGAAATTATGCATGCGAACTGTTCCAAAATTGGCACAAACATAGATAATAACAATCCAGATTAATTTTAGGAGCCCATACATGACAGTGTTGCCAACATGATACTATGTCTGCTGATAAGTCCAATTTTAAATGCATGTAACTTCTATACTATCAATTAAATTTCAACCAGATTTCAAATGCGATATGTGTACCATAACAGATATGACTGCGCGAATTTTTAAGAGCAATCAGCTCTGTCAACTGTTAATAAATGATCTCTCTATTTTCTTATCCCATTACCAATATAACAAAATGTATGCAAGCCAACAACTCTATAAACTTCACACACGCATAGTACCTGAAATTCTACAGTAGATTAATTTGGATTAACTAATATACGTCAGTGCTGCCAACATGATTCTATGCTTGCTGATAGGTCCAATTTGCAAATTCATGTATGTCTGCGCTAACAAATGGATTTCATCCGTAACCTATTAATTTGAATGTATTATATGTATGTGTGTTCTTCAAAGAGCAATAAATCACATGATCGTAGGATGGTCCTTAGTTTTTGGCGCGGAAGTGATTACGGTCGTCTTTCCTTTCCTAGGTCCATGGCTCGGTCTACATTGCTGTCACACAGGCAGTGCGCAGAGCAATATCGACTATTAGAATTGTAATGTTAGTTGAGTTTCATAAAGCCAAATAATAAGGGGCTGGTGAACCTCTCTGTGTATGATGATTGCGAGGTGATGCGCAGTTAGTTCGGCGAATCCTCTCGGTCATTAATCTTGACTTCTTGATAAGAGTCACTGCCTCTCTGATCACACATCTACTTAATTGTCCTCGTGAGATTATGTATAACTTGTCCCTGCCCTCAAGTATGTTCTAAAATCTCAGATGGAACCAGTTCTCTTAAATAAGGGGTATGTGTGCTTCCCCAAGTCCATAGGCTGACTTCATTAAATAACATCTAATTTACATATCTGTACCAGCATGGCTCATTCTGTCTCACTTTAGCCTGTGATTTAAGGCTAAATGGAGCAAGCAAGACAGAGAAATAGAAAGAAAGACACTCAGAAGGAATCGGGAAGGAGGAGAAGCAATGAAAATTAAGTGAAAGAGAAAACTTTCTGTGGAGGAACAAATGGAGGGAGAAGCCGAGATGACGTAGATCTTGGCTTCAGTAATGGTGATCTAAGAAGAACTACAGCATAATTCTTGCTCAAGTTAGTATCTTCTAGCAGAATCAAGTGACTCCGCGGAATGGAATAACGTTATTCTCTTTTGAAGAAAAGAGATAGAGATAACGAACATTCAGATTGTAAGCCACCAATAATGACAGTAAAGAAAAAGATGAATATATAAGTGAGGAGAAAGAAGGGGAAGGTGAAAGGACAAAAAGGCAGGAAAGTGTTCCGGAAACAATAAGATGGCAAGGCAAGAATTAATTTCTATGATGCTGAGATAAATGTATCTGATTAGTAAAATGGCTGTCGAGTAAAGAGGAGATGGAATTAAGGAAATACGGAGATGGGATTGTGAACTTTCGGTGAAGACTGGAGTAATTTGCTCTGAAAATAGACTCTTTTATCTCAAGGTAGCAGCCGTGTGACGTGTTGTCATTTGCATGGAGTTGGGGACTAATTGGCCGGTTACGTCAGCCAAATTAAGCTGCATTGTGTCCTCTTAACACGTTAAGTGATGGCTTCGCGCTCGGCAATTACACAGAAAGGGAATTCCATCACATCGCTCCATAACAGCTCTCTGGAATAGTCCTCAACGTAAGCATCGACTATACTGCTGCTTCTGGATTCAACCACCTCCTGGCAGAATAACATTCTACTTTATTAACATGTCCCATTAACACTGATCAAAAAAAGGTTTGCATATTGCAAGCTTATATATTTATGGACTATATATAATACACGTGCTTTATCCGATAACTGTTTTATTTAATTATGCAGCGTATGGCATTACAGATGAATCACAATAATAATAAACTAATAATAATAATAATAATACTAATATACGAGGTACGATTCTTAAGTTGCGCCGTTGCAGCACAGCCGTCGGCATTCAGTTCAGGCACGCTGGGTACCTACATCTATTGGTAAGGCTGAGACGCCTTTACGGCAACAGTCGCCTATGTGTAGATGTGTTGACAAGCTTTTGAAATGGCATCGCCGATCGCGAGTCCCACCGACTCGTAGACAAGAGAGAAAACTCCCCTGTAAGAGATGCTGCTGTTTGGCCATCACTGTCAGGGAAATTGCGTGTGTACTCAGGAGATCTCCGTATGTTTAGTTGTAGTTCGAACTTTCTGAAGATATGCTAGCCACTATCCAACGAGGCCAATATCTATGTGCGCCCCGATAAACACGGCAAGCTAAGCCGCTGACTCATATCGTTAGTTCACACGTGTTTTGTCATTCATATGGACGTGTATCTGCAAAGCTTAGACGTTAGTGTTGCACGTTTATTGAGTATTATGATTACTGTTATCGTTGGTCATGCCTAGACACCAATTCAAATTGCACGAACGTGTGTTTATCCATAATTCGTATATGAAAAGCAGAAAATCTTGTTCTGAAGCAAGACGAACATTTCGAATCAAGTTTCCAGTAAGACCTGTGCCTAATGCGAGTACAATTGGGAAGCTCGCTAAACGATTCAAGGAAACAGGCTCCGTAAATAATAAAAGAGTTGACAGACATTCTTTCATCAGAAGATGTCAGGTGTGTGTTACAAGAGAGGGAGGACATTTTTAGCATCGCGGATGAGCACTCAAAGTACACATTATTGAACATGTTTGGTAAATGTGTGCAAGTTTGCGCCACCACTGGCTGAACAGGGTAAGCGCGCCCGCGATCTGCGCCAGTCACAGCCGCCTTAGCTTTTACTGTTTACTCGCGCGCACATAGATAATGACCCTGTATATTCCATTCTTTTCCATATGTCTGGTCATCATCCAAGCTGTAAGTACGTTAGATAATCAGTCATACAGTACAATCTTAGAAAATGTTGTTACAGTAGTACAGATCCCTTTTGGGGCGATCACAAGTAACCAATCGTTTCCACCCAACAGCAGGTGTTTAGTGAGCTGGAGACGAATGTGACACGCTGGCTCCATTCCCAAGCGGCAGACATCTTGGACACATGCATATCCCACAATATGACTACTGTCGACCAAAGTATTATGTGCACTCGAGTTTGAAGGTTGTTTGTGAAGTAACCAATAGACCTACATACAATCCAATAACATCATCATTTTCGAAGTTCTATTTTACGTTATTTCATGTAGGTTTGGAATTTTTAATTTATATTTTAATATTTTTTATCGCAGTTGGAACACAAAATGTGCCCGTTTTTAAGCGTGTTTCAACCATGCGTCACATTTAAGAATTATTATCTCAAAAGCCCGTCATCAGATCGAATGCAAATTTTAACACAATATACATTGGAATGTTGTATAACTGGTTTATTAATTTCAAAATTTTGTGTGTCCAAGAAACAAAGTTGTTATCATTTTTGTGAGGTAACTTTTTCTCGGCTCGGGGTGGTTGGAAAATATAGTTCTTGGTCGCGTTGCAATCCTTATACATGAAGAAGTTATGCTGTATGACTGTGAAATACGTAAATTAATTCACTTATTTTATATCGGTTTGTATTTGTTCGTGGAAATAAGGCATGATTCACCAGCTAACCGCTCCGGGGTAAGCTGTACAGCGTTGCTGAGATGGAGCCCATCACTGCCGAGCGAGGCGAGGTCTTATTTCCCCGTTCAAATACAAACCGATATAAAATAAGTGAATTAATTTACGTATTTTAAAGTCATACAGCATAACTTTTTGATGTATAAGGATTACAATGCGACCAAGAACTACATATTCCAACCACCCCAAGCCGAGAAAATGTTACCTTACAAAAATGATAACAACATTGTTTCTTGGACACGCAAAATTTTAAAATTAATAAACATGTTGTACGACATTCCAGTGTTTATTGTGTTAAAATTTGGATTCAATCTGATGACGTGTTTTTGAGATAATAATTCTCAAATGTAACGCATGGTTGAAACACGCTTAAAAACGGGCACTTTTTGTGTTCCAACTGCGATAAAAAAATATTAAAATATAAACTAAAAATTCCAAACCTACATGAACTCACGTAAAATAGAACGACGAAAATGATGATGTTATTGGATTTTATGTAGGTCTATTGGTTACGTCACAAACAACCTTCAAACTCGAGTACACATAATACTTTGGTCGACAGTAGTGTCTCAATTATTGAATAGTTTGTTTCAGATTATTCATGCTTATGCCATTTCACACAAAAACGATATACTACTTACATATATACATATACAGGGTGTTTCAAAAATAGGGGGCATAATTTCAGGTATGTATTTGTTATATGTAGACAATCAAAATAGTTCATTACAACATGTGTCCGGAAATGCTTCATTTCTGAGTTATGGCCTTCATAACACTGAACTTCACCGGAACGTTTTTCTTATCGCAGGTCGTTGCCGTGGTAGGAGACATTACGAGGACACTCTGACGGTTCATTCTGAGGCGAAGGTTAAATTCAGTGTTGTGTTCGGCGTTCGTCTGTGCGTCATGTACTCAAATCAGAATCTGGCAGAGATGCACTTCATGTGCGGTAAGATGGACGGCAATGCTGCGTTGGCTTGTCGTTTGCTCCAGGAGAGGTCAATGAGACATCAATGTGAGGTCTGTATTCAAGCAGGAGGTGGACATTTTGAACATCTTTTGTAATGACAATGACCAGCGAAAGAAAAACGTTCCGGTGAAGTTCAGTGTTGTGAAGGCCATAACTCGGAAATGAAGCATTTTCGGACACATGTTGTAATGAACTATTTTGATTGTCTAAATACAAAAAATACATACCTGAAATTATGCCCCCTATTTTTGAAACACCCTGTATATACAAAAAGGGGAGCAAACCATTAAAACAATCAACTTAGCCCTACAGATTTCTCAGCTGTATGTCCAGTTCGTCTAGCCACTGTATGGCCTGAGTATATGTCACCAGAAAGTCGTCCATTGATCCAGAGTACGCCCTCCTCGGACATTCTGCTACAATATGGTGGATGGTTTGATTCACTGCACCACAGTCACAGCTGGGGGAAGTTCGCATGCCCCACTTATGAAGCAGTGAGCCACATCGCCCGTGCTTGGTTCGGATTCGGTTGAGGGCAACCCAAGTTATTCGTGGGAGATCAAAACCAGCCGGAGGGTGCTTGATATTAAATAATGTCTGCCACTCCTTCGGAGCTGTGCCGTTCCAAACAGATTGCCATTCTGCTTTTCCATTATAGCTTCTGCTGGGGAGCAAATGTGCCGTTTGAACGGATGGTGACCTCGATTTTAAGCGCCTGAATCCTACAGCTATGTCCTGGTGGATAGGAAGGGCTGTGTTCGATGTTATTTTACTGTACTCTCTTACCAGGTTGCTGAGGCGTCTTATATCTGGAGGCTCAATATGACTCAACACAGATGTAGATGAAAAACAGGTGGATACATTTGTTTACTTGGGAAGTGTGGTAACGAGAAGTAGAGGGACTGAGGAGTGTGTTAAGATCCGAGTACGAAAAGCAAATGGGGCGTTTGTACCGCTCTATCCAGACTGGAGAAACCGTGACATATCCAGGAAGACAACAATCAGACTTTTTAATACCAACGTGAAAGCTGTCCTATTGTATGCATGTGAAACATGGAAAGTTACCTATTCTATTAGCCACCAACTTTAAGTATTCATCAATCGTTGTCTGCGTCGAATTTTGGGTATATGATGACCAGATATAATCCCAAACAAAGAGCTGTGGCAAAGGGCTAACCATAACCTATAGAAGTTCAAATTAAACGGAGGAAGTGGGGCTGGATTGAGTAGTAGAAAGGTGAGCTCTGGACTGGAAGCCTCAAGGGTCTCGGAGACGAGGAAGACCAAGGAAGACCAGGAAACGCACCATTGAAGAGGAGGCCAGGAAAGCTGGAAAGACTTGGAGGGAAGTGAAGAAGTTGGCAGCAAACAGAGTCCGATGGAAATCATTCTTGGATGGCCTATGCTCCGGACGGAGCGAATGAAAGTCAAAAGTAAGCCAAGTAAGTTGTTTCAGAAAGGGGTCAAGTGACAAAATATGATGAAATGAGTTACTTGTTGTAACATGTTCTGTAGGGGTAGACACATATTTTAGTGCCGAGAGGAGTCAATTTCCAGCCTGTGTTTACAGTAAGGCATTATGTTAAATATTGCGTTTAGTGCAAAGAGGGGTCAAAGAAAGATGCTTGACTCGTTTCTGTTCTAATATTTCAAGCCGTACTTTTTGCACCCTCTGTCTAGTTTTGGTCTGGGACCTACAAACAGCTGCCAATTACTGTGGAGGGCCATAATGCAGCCAAAACTAATATAATTAATTGAATGAAATCCACAGCCTGCTTCCAGTCTCCGACCTGGTCAGGAATGGAATGAATGAAGCCCCCATCTAGCGGCGAGGATATGGACTGTGCCGGCTGCCGAGGCCTGACGCACTCCTCTGGGGCAGTGATTAAATGAATGACAGATGAAATGAAATGATAGTGGAGAGTGTTGCTGGAATGACATTTTTGACAGGGAAAACCGGAGTACCCGGAGAAAAACCTGTCTGCCTCCGTTTTGTCCAGCACAGATCTCACATGAAGTGACCAGGATTTGAACCACGGACCCAGCGGTGAGAGGCCGGCGTGCTGCCGCCTAAGCCACGGAGGCTTAATATAATTAATTAATGTTATTAATTCAATGTATTGACATAAGGTGTAATAACATTATTAAAATCCTTTGGTATTTCATTTAACTTACATTTTAATACGCGATGTTTATGTTCGACGATGTCGATATATAAATATTATAAACTAGCTGTACCCGGCATGCGTTGCAATGCCATTCAAAGAAAGTGTTGGCGTTGTAATTTTGTTTCTTGAAGTGCTTTTGGAAACATACTTTTTTCAATATCCGTTAACTGCCTTTAAACTATCGTAAAATGGATTAACTAATTTAGAAACATTCATGGGAGCGTGCACATCAATTCACCAAAGTTTCATCGCAATCGGATGAATGGTATATGAACGCATACGGTACTTGGTTGAAACGATTCACATGCCGTCGCTCATTTGTTGAATAAACTCGTGCGCTACCTATTGTGAAATGCATGTACTAAGCCAGAAACCTTCCCTGGAGTGTACACAAAAACTCACCCAAGTTTCATCGCTTTCGCACGAATGGTATATGAACGCATATGGGAATTTGTTGAAACGCTTCGCGCGTTGTCGCCCATTTGTTGAATCTACTCGTGCACTACCTTTTGAAAAGTGGATGATCTAAGCCAGAAAGCTTCCCTGATGTATACACAACATCTCACCCAAGTTTCATCGCTATCGGGCGAATAAGTATAGTAAGTTATTCTTCTACTATATTGTGTGCAAGTACAACAAGAAGTACCGTGACGAACTAAAGAGCCTACTTTTCTTAAAATTTAAGATTCATGCCAATGATTAATCTATATGGATCTATCTAGAATAATGACGAAATTAAAATGCTAATATCGAAATTTCTAATCAGTTCGAAATACTGTATACCTGGCATAATGTAGCCTAATAGAGCACTACAGTTGGCAGCCCTGGTGACTGAATATATTCTTAGTTCCATCTCTTAAGGTACAGAATACAAAATTTGGTTGAAGTACAATGAATAGCATGGACGTTACATGCAGTTAAACATTGGATCAAACAGCGCGCGTAAAATCATGTTGGCAACAATGCCATGCATGTATTGGTCAGAAATAATCTGAAATAATATGATCTATTGTTGTGCCAATTTTGAATGAAATCCATTAGTTAGTATAGAAGTTAAATGCATTTTATAATTGGACCTATCAGCAGTCTTAGAATCATGTTGGCAGCACTGACGTATATTAGTTACTCCAAATTCATCTAGAATGCAAGGTACTATACGTGTGCAAAGTTTAGAGCTATTGGCTTGCATACTTTATGATATATTGATATTAGTGTAACAAAAATAGAGACAGCACATATTAACAGCTGGCAGCCCTGGTTGCTCTTAAGAATACGCATAGTCATATGTGTTATGGGTACACAAAGCACACACGAAATTTGGTTGAAATCCAAATGAAAGTATGGAAGTTACATGTATTTAAGTTTGGACCTCTCAGCAGGCTTAGAATCACGTTGGTAGCACTGACGTATATACGTTTCTCCAAATTAATATAGAATCTCAGGTACTATACGTGTGCATAGTTTAAAGCTGTCGGCTTGCATACTTTCTGATATATTGGTATTTGGATAAAATAAATTAAGAGCATTTATTAACAGTTGGCAGCCCTGGTGGGTCTTAAGAAAACGCTCAGTCATATCTGGTCATGTACACATACAACATACGAAATTTGTTGAATTCCAATTGATAGTGTAGAAGTTATATGCATTTAAAAATTGGACCTATCAGCAGGCTTATACTCATTTTGTCAACACTGCCATGTATGGCCTCCTGGAAATTAAACTGCAATATTATTATCTATACGTGTGCCAATTTTGAAATAGCTCCCATTCATACCTTCCAAGATATCCAACATGGAGCTCAAATTTCAATTGAGATTTTTTAGCAGTTGGTAGCACTGACATCATTTTCAAATATGGCCGTGAGATATTCAGGTATAGATCTTTACTCCTACCAAATTTTGTTTCGATTGCTCCAGCCATTTAGGAGTTGATAGGGGGGGACACACACAGCCAGACAGACAGACAGAAGGACAGACAGACACACATTTGCCCGATCTCATAAGTCTACTTTTTCCTCATTTTTGCAAAATTTGAAAAGTAGGCTAAAAATAAATGAATACCTTGAATGTCGGATTAAATCCTCGTTCTTCGATAATGTCTGCCCCAAATGAGGTCATTTGGAAACAACCATTGTATTTTTGAGTGTTTGCAAGAAAATGACATGATTCGGGTGTTTCGCCACAAAGCAACGAATGCAATGGCTCAGGTGGTGGAGTCAATAATGGCAATTTCACTTTCCCACTAAGGCAGCACAATCCGGGCGATTCTCCGGAAAACTTCAATGCGCCACAATACTCGCAAACAACGTCCATTGGCCCAATGCAAACGCTAGGATGCAAGCAGTAATCAGTGCAGCTATCGTATCGAAACGCTGCTCGATTCAAATCAGCACTTGATAAATCTTTTCTTGTGCGTCGAAAATTATCTACTTCTTGATCTATGTTGTTCGCTCGACGATTTCGCATTGCTAACCCAGCCGTTTCACGGGCTGCCTTCATTCCTTCTTGTGATTGAGAAGCACGAAGTCGAGCCATACTAACGCGGCGATCTTCACCGGCAATTTCTTGTTCTTCTTCAGTCCTTTCATTCGCAATGTTTCTATCCTTCTTGCATTATGGCTTTGTCGGGAAAGAAACGATCGTCTTTGTCGCAGCATTGTTAATGATGATTCAAAGAGAATACAAATTACGTTGAGTAACTAACGGGATTTCATGTTAAGAGCCTCATTTGTATACCGGTAGTGGAGAGCGCTACTCGCATCCAGTCGGCCGTGTCTCGTCAAGAGCTACTGTTGCCTGGAAACGACTTGCCTTGCCATTCCTTTATGAGTTAATTTTAGCTGTCATTTGCGTTACGTTTTATGTCACGTTACGGGATTAAAAAAAAGTATCCTATGTCCGTCTCCTGGTTCTAAGCTACCTGCACAACAATTTTCAGCCAAATCGGTTCAGCCGTTCTTGAGTTATAAATAGTGTAATTGTTACAGGGAAAGCTGATTCTCCAGTAAGAATTGACTCTCCCTAGGTAAAGTCGACTCTTACTGATCTTTTCAGTAAGAGTTGATTAAAAGCGGTAAGTGTTCAATTTCGATCAACATTTACTAGTCAGAGTTGACTATACCTAGGGAAAGTATACTCTTACTGTCTTGAGGCAGTAACAGTTGACTATTTGCAAGGAAACGCTACTAGCTAATAAAAAACGAATAGAGAGGCAAAACCAATACATTAAGAGAGAGAAATGTTTAAAACAAACTAATAAAAATGAAAAACCTATCATTTATTACAGCAAGGTAAAGTTTTGTGACACTTTGAGTTGCAAAGTAGCCTACACTTTTCTTCTTGCACATACTTTTCATGGATTCGCATTTAGTGTTGCAAGAACATTTGAAAAAACCTTGTCCACTTCCAAGTGTTTGTGAAGTTGCAACAGTCCTCACAGCTATTGTTTTATCCTTAGGAACTTCATTTTCTTGGATAATGTTCGTAGGACATTTACTGAATTGAGACCTGAAAAATGTAATCATTGAAATCTGAACAATTTAATACTATGGGCAGCGAGAGAGTGGAGAGAGAGATATATTTTATTTTAGCTTTGAAAACTTACCTTGAGAAAAGTTGCTTTAGAATTCCATTTCTCGTTCCAATTCGATAAACTCCATCATCGACAATCTCCAGTACCACGCAAAGGATAGATCGAGCATCTCCTCTACCGCGGTCAGCATCGGGGACAGGAATTCGAACTGATGTTCCTTTTTCTACTGGCGGATGAATGTGATATGAGTTTTTTTCATGCGTTTAGCTTGTTGTTCTAGACAGTAGACAGCTTCATTTCTCTGTATCTTGATGTCCTCAGTAGACTTGTCCAGGACAGTGAGGAGATAATCACTATCATCTAAGAGCTTTTCACCACTTGATCCATTTTGGTTTGTTTCATTTTCATCAGGACTTCCACTCCCGTTACTTCCAATTTCGTTTTCTTGTTGTTGCTGAATTTGATCAATTGCGCATTGAAGATCCTCTTCTGTTTCTAAATTTTCCATTACCTCAGTTGGTAGTTTTGAACTAGATAAGCCGTGTCTCGGGGGGCATCCGAACATTGCCTCATACGGGGTTCGTTTTACCACACTATGCAAATCACTGTTTTTCATAAGTTGAATAAACTTTAAGCCTTCACTCTATTTTGATGTTTTGTGGTCTTGCATCCAGGTGGTTATCATATTCTCTATGTCCTGGTTGGCTCTTTCGACGCTATCTTGACTCTGACTATGTCGTGGTTTGCCGTGCACCATTTTGAAGTTCGGCCATGTATTAACCAGACTGTCAATAATTTTACTAACAAATTCTCTCCCATTGTCTGATTGTAAAATACAAGGAGCGCATAACAAAGTAAAAATATCAACGATACTATTACACACTTCGTCTGCAGTCTTTGATTTCAGTGGTCTTAGCACAACAAACTTTCTTAAATGGTCCTGGTACACCATTATAAATTTTAAGTCTTCATCAGGTTGAGACTGAAAGTCAATCAAGTCCACTTGACATCGTGAATTCATTTCCTTGAATAACAAAGGCTTTACAATTTTTAATCTCAAGGTTCGCACAAGCTTAAAAATAGTAAAATGTCCTTTGTAATAACATTTTGACATTTCCCTTTCAATTGCTGAATCATACGATCTCTTCCTCCGTGTCCAGTGGATAGGCTATGTGCGCTTCATTAAGAACTCCAAACAACTCTTCATCAAAAACATAATGCCTTATGCTGTCTTGGTCTGTGATAAGGTGTATTAGTTTTGTAATACCATTTACTTCAATAATGTCATTTCGTTTTAAAAACCTCATATCGTTACTTTCTTTTTTAATTGTAGTTTAAATTTTTCACTTTTTGAATGCAGCTATCATATTTCAATTTGGTCAATGTCAGTGAATTTACCTTGTAAGTCGAGCGTTCCTGCTGCAGTTTTTCACGAAACAGTTCTGCCGTGGTGTCTGACATAATTATTACACACTTAAACTAATTATTTAAACGTAAGTGAATAGTTTGTCACTATTGCACAACAATAAAGAGCCGAGTAATGACGAATGGCAACTGCCCGTTGTGTGGTGGGGGTAATACAAACAAAGAAATGTTCAGATCGATAACGGTCGGTCCAATAATGGAAGTACGAGTCCAAACGAAGGCAATATTTTAATAATCATAACAAAGTTTGGCGTGCGAGGTTACATTTTCAGAGCAGCATCTGTGAATCTACTTTTACTAAACCACAGCAGGCATAGTTAACTCTCCCTAGGAAAAGTTGATCTGTTTGGTTTCAATCAACTATTACTGATATTTTTAGTAAGAGTTGACTCTGCCTAGGGAGAGTCAACTCTTACTAAGAATCGACTTTCCCTGTAACATAACTAACACGACTTTCTTTTATATATAGATCGATGTCAGAAAACTGTAACATAATGGGGGTATTTAAATTACTACTTTTCATTATAAGACAGTTTTTCCAACCAATCAGAACTCAATATTTTCATTCATTGACCAATTAGGTAAGGATAGCGTCTGACATGCACAGAAAATCTGACATGTCGGACATGAATTACATGATCTCAAAGTTGACAATACATAAACAAACTGGGCAATATTACAAAAGAAATAGCACTGTACCTTAATATCCGCAATTTCTACACATATTGCCATACATTCGAAGATTTCGCCGACATAAAAGCACCATAACGTATTGGAGGAAGCAGCATATGACATTAGTTCCACGGAAATTATAATCCCGCTCCCTGTTCAGTAAATGGATTTCTTATGCGAAACTTGTCCACCAGATTCCGTTACTGTTCTATTTGGGACTAAATTGATTTGCCTTCCGTTGACATTCCATACGCATCGAATTTGAAGAATAACTAGTTGATAATACGATACATTTTAATTTAAAAGCGATTTTAACAGTCTATTTTTAGCCTATTTTCAATTTGGAAAAAATAGTCTTATGAGATCACCTTTTGTCCGTGTGTGTGTGTGTGCGTGTGCGTGTGTGTGTGTGTGTGTGTGTGTGTGTGTGTGTGTGTGTGTGTGTCTAATAAAATCTAAGCGGCTGGAGCGATTTCAATGAAACTTGGTAAGTTCATAGCACTATTCCCGGCGACCTCGACCGTGCCCTTCAAATTTTGTTACTTCTCACCAATCTAACATGGTGGCTGTGCGAAATATTTCACTGACATTCTATATCTCCGAAACTATTTCAGATATCACCCTGCAATTTTGTACGGTGATAAACGGTACTGATACAAGTTTACCTATGTATATTTCATAAACCTGTAGAGTACAAAACGAACATGGCGACCAAGCGAATTTGAAATATTTTAATAGACTTTTCTCGTGATTTAACTTTCTGAGCGCAGTGTAATTTGGTACAGTAAATGATTTTGCAGATTGTAATGCACTGCCATCTAATGTAATTCAATTGTTTACATAACCTCAAGATGGCGGCTGTGCGAAATTTTAAAATTAAGTTTTTATTTCTTGTGTCGTAATCATGCGATCGAAGTGAAAGTTTGAATAATGAACCTAGCCAATAATTGTCCTTGAATGGTACATAACTCTATAATAATCCTAAATGGCGAGCTTACAAAATATTTAGACGGTTCTCAATATCTATGAATCTTTTACAGCAACCAAACTGAATTTTTTTATGTTCATAGAGACTATGAACATATGTTCACCTATAGGACTTTCAGTAACCTGGTGAGCACAAATCCAACATGGCGGCGACGCGAAGTATAAATATTTGAATGGACGTTTCTCGCGAATTAACTATCCGAGTGCCGTGAAACGTTGCACATTAAATGCTTATACAAATGTTGATCCACTGGCATCTAATTTATTTCAATTGTTTGCATAATCACAAGATGGCTGCTGTGCGTAATTTTAAAATCTCGTTTTTACTTCTTGTGTTCTAATCATGCGATTGAAGTTTGAATACCACCCGTACAAAATAATATTAATGTAATAGTACAAAAATAAAAATCCAACCTGGCGACCATCTGAAATATTTAGACGGTTCTCAATATCTACGAATCTGTTACAGCAATTAAACTGAAATTTTGTATGTATATAGAGGCAATTAACATGAGCAGGATATATGAAAATAGGCTGTATAGTTCTTCACGGAACTACTTGTTTGTTATTTGACCAAAATAACAAAATGATCCAACATAGTACCTGAGCGCTATCTGTTGGAGCAACTTCAGGATAAACAATATTTCAAAGCTTTGGGATCCGTCCGTTATTGGGTAGAGATCAAATGCTAAGCCCACACAATTCCCAAGGAGGAGAAGAAGAAGAAGAAGAAGAAGAAGACGAAGGAGAAGAAGAAGAAGAAGAAGAAGAAGTCAACCGACAGAATATCTACAGATATTTATGAATATTTATGTTAGAACATATAACAAAGTTATAATTATCATCGAACATAAACAGTCGTATGCAACTCACCTATAATGGTAATTAAGACACTCGTATCTTAATTATTGACATTATAGGATCGTTGCATAATGTACTATAAAGATTTAACTATGCATATGTGAAAAGTATGACTTCAAAGCTATTAATGCAATTTGTATGACATACTCCTTCTATAGATCCTATCATTACCGCACACTGACCACATAATAGGATCGATATTATAATATATCCCCGCCAAGTTGAACTATGTTACACCCACACACACAGTATGCAGTTAATGGACCATTAGCCAGGAATGCCAGTTTGATAATCGAACTCGATTACCGTCCAGTTCAGCGATTATCGTTCATTTGTTGATTAGCCTCAATATACACAGCCTTATTGACTTGTTTACATAACTCGATGAAACTTTGTGAAATACCAACATACACCTGATAAACATAAAATCATTATTAAGCTGATAAATTTCCTCACTCACTACTTCCACAAATACAGTAGCACAACATGACAGATCAATTCAATGTGGGAGCTTGGTATTAGTAAAGGTGAAAATGTTGTTGTTGTTGTTGTTGTTGTTGTTTGTTTGTTTGTTTGTTTTTTAGTCTTCAGTATTATCCTCCTCAGACCTAGGTTACACATATGTGGGCCTTCACTTTTTAATACGAGGGCTGCTTTCTTTACAAGTTCCGTTGGTCTGTATAAAAAGAACAGATTGACATACCAATCTGATTTTATTACTAAATGTTTGCTTGTTTTATTCTTATATCTCAACATAATCGCCAAAACGATTGAAATATTTGTTGTACCGTTACACCAGCTTTCCAATGCCCTCGACAATAAATTCTGCCGCCACTGAGGTGGGTACGTCTGGGAAGTCTCCTGAAGTTTTTCCTCTTTGGCGAGGCGTTGCCATCCAACCATACTATCAATCCTCGAAAAAGATGAAAATCATTCACGACCGCACTATGCCAACGTTACGATAGACTTTTCTAAGGAATTCAAGTGTGAACTTTTGGACCATCTGCCGTTTAGTCCAAACCAGCACTGAATATTTTTCTCGGCAGCAGTTGTTAATATGTGAATCCAGAACTGTCATTCTCTTCCTAAATATTCCCATTTCTATGGCGTTCGGGAGGGGGCGGGGGAGAGATGAAACTTATGTTAGTGGATGGTTATTTACGGTGAAATGCCCTCCATTCACTTAGCTTATCAGGGTGTTATCATCATACTAATATATAACAAGATGTTCAGTAAAGAACATATAGCCTACTTTCTCCTAAATGCATGGGTATTGTCCTTTTCAACGAGTATGATTGAATGTTGGTTGTAGTCGCTTGTTGAAATACAACGTGCTATAGGGATATTAAACATGAATATGAGGTGCCCTTTGCTAGTGCTACCTCTGTACCAAATTTCATTCAATTCGGTTTCACCGTGTTTGAATTGATAGGGGGAATTGATTTGCACACATACTTGGCCACCATCTGCAAACTATTGGGCTGATGTTCTTGCAGTTTGGTCAGAATATGTTTCCCACATAAAGATATGGTGTTGCAAAATTTGGTAGAGACTAGATTATTAGGTTAGTCGTAATTACATTTTAGCTTTTAACGTTTGGGTGGCCGCGATTACGTTTCCGTCAAGATAGCGGTGATATAAAACATGACAATGAGGTGCCCTTTGCTAGTGCTACATCTGTACCAAATTTCGTTCATTCGGTTCCACCGTGTTCGAATTAATAGGGGGAATCAATTTTGACATAAAGATGGCCGCCATCCGCAAGCTATTAGGCTAATGACCTATTCGATTGGTCAAAGGATGCTCCCTCCGTAAAGGTACGTTGTTGCAAAGTTTGGTAGAGATCGGATGGTTATGTTAGTCGTAATTTGATTTAAGCTTTAAACATTTGTTTGGCCGCCATTACGTTTCCATCAAGATGGCGGCGATATAAAACATGACACTGAGGTGCCCTTTGCTAGTGCTACCTCTGTACCAAATTTCGTTCCATTCGGTTCCACCGTGTACGAATTAATAGGGGGAATCAATTTTGACATAAAGATGGCCGCTATCCGCAAACTATTAGGCGAATGACCTATTAGATTGGTCAAAGGATGCTCCCTCCATAAAGGTATGTAGTTGCAAAATTTGGTAGAGATCGGATGATTAGGTTAATCGTAATTTGATTTAAGCTTTGAACATTCGTGTGGCCGCCATTACGTTTCAGTCAAGATGGCGGCGATATAAAACATGACACTGAGGTGCCCTTTGCTAGTGCTACCTCTGTACCAAATTTCGTTCCATTCGGTTCCACCGTATTCGAATTAATAGGGAGAATCAATTTTGACATAAAGATGGCCGCCATCCGCAAACTATTAGGCTAATAACCTATTAGATTGGTCAAAGGATGCTCCCTCCATAAAGGTATGTTGTTGCAAAGTTTGGTAGAGATCGGATGGTTATGTTAGTCGTAATTTAACTTAAGCTTTGACCATTTGTGTGGCCGCCATTACGTTTCTGTCAATATGGCGGCGATATAAAACATGACACTGAGATTCCCTTTGCTAGTGCTACCTCTGTACCAAATTTCGTTCCATTCGGTTTCACCGTGTTTGAATTAATAGGGGAATAGATTTTCACACAAAGATGGCCGCCATCCGCAAACTATTAGGCTAATGACTTATTAGATTTGTAAAAGGATGCTCCCTCCATAAAGGTATGTTGTTGCAAAATTTGGTAGAGATCGGATGATTAGGTTAGTCGTAATTTGACTTAAGCTTTGAACATTTGTGTGGCCGCCATTACGTTTCCGTCAAGATGGCGGCGATATAAAACATGACACTGGGGTGCCCTTTGCCAGTACTACCTCTGTACCAAACTTCGTTCCATTCGGTTTCACCGTGTTCGAATTAATAGGGGCAATCGATTTTGACACAAAGATGGCCGCCATCCGCAAACTATTAGGCTGATGACCTATTAGTTTGGTCAAAGGATGCTGCCCCCATATAGGTATGTTGTTGCAAAATTTTGTAGAGATCGGATGATTAGGTGAGTCGTAATTTGATTTAAGCTTTGAACATTTGTGTGGCCGCCATTACGTTTTCGTCAAGATGGCGGCGATATAAAACATGACACTGAGGTGTCCTTTGCTAGTGCTATCTCTGTACCAAACTTTGTTCAAGTCGGTTTAACCGTGTTCGAATTAATAGGGGTAATCGATTCTGACACAAAGATGGCCGCCATCCGCTAACTATTAGGCTGATGACCTATTAGTTTGGTAAAAGAATGCTGCCCCCCATATAGGTATGTTGTTGCAAAATTTGGTAGAGATCGGATGATTAGGTTAGTCGTAATTTGATTTAAGCTTTGAACATTTGTGAGGCCGCCATTACGTTTCCGTCAAGATGGCGGCGATATAAAACATGACACTGAGGTGTCCCTTGCTAGTGCTACCTTTGTACCAAATTTCGTTCAATTCGCATTCACCGTGTTCGAATTGATAGGGGGGGACAGACATTCAGAGTACACACACTCACACACACACACACACACAGACACACACACACACACAGACTCACACACACACATACACACACACAGACAGACACACTTTTTTCGCCCTGTGTTGATCTCATAAGTCTACTTTCATTTTTTGCAAAAATCGAAAGTAGGCTAAAAATGAGATGGTGTGTGTCTGTCTTTCTGTCTGTCTGTCTGTCTGTTACCTAATAACGCAAGAACCACTGGTCCGATTTAAATGAAATTTTGCATGGATGTAGATGAAATACCAGGTTTACATATAGGATACTTTTAATTTCGATATTTTGCACTATTAATAAATGGCGACCATTTTAGTGACGTCACTACACCCTTTGGTTTCAAAATTCATATTTCCATATCAAATAAAAAGAGAACGGTAGGAAATAGCAAACTTTTGATGGCACATATGAGCTTTGAAATGTAATTTCCTATCCGAAAGGTCCTTATCACTTTTCGTGTATCTCCAACGGTTAGCGAGTAAAACCTACTTTTGTGACGTCACTACACCCTTTGGTTTCAAAATTTCATATTTCCATTTCAAATAAAAAGAGAACGCTAAGAAATAGCAAACTTTTGATGGTATACACGAGCTTTAGCATTTAAGTTTCTATCCAAAAGTTTCTTATCACTTTTCGTGTATCTCCGACGGTTAGCGAGTATAACCTAAATGTGTGCAATAAAATACGGTCAACACCGGGCGGTGCAGTATATCTCTCTATATATAAATAGAAAATTTGTATGTTTTTTTCTGAATTTCTACGGAAATTTGAGTTATTTACACGTTTCAGACTGTTTTATGATAGATGCGCGCGAAAATAATGTTTTGGTCTGTCTGTTTGATTGTCTGTGGACAAATTTGTTCCCTTATAACTCGAGAACAGCTGGGTGTATCAACGTAAAATTTGGTACAGATATCCATCAGAGGCACGACACTAATCATTGATGTAACCCTTCTCCATACCTCTCATAAAAGGGGGCCTACCCCCTTAAAATGCATGCTGAAATAGGAGTAGAAGGACGAGACAAAAATCATTTTCAGCCCCTCGATGTGAGAGACAAAACTCGGGGGCCCTGAAGGGTCCCCGAAATCCACATGTTAAGGCCCTAAAACCAACCGTTTTTGAGATATTCCCAGAAAACTAATTTCATTTAATAAACTAATGAACGATTACAAGCCGGTAACCATGGCAACAGATTCTCAGAGGTCCATCTATTGCTGTAAGACGCAATGCAATTCCATTAATTACATTGGTGTGAAAGTTTGCAAACGGCTAGAAGGTTATCACGGATCCAAATTAAGCTGTAGAATTCATCAATACGTATAATGCGCTTAAGGGGGTCAAGGGGTACAGTAGAATTTTTTCACGCGATTTACACCTCCGGGTGTGGTACGGCAGGTCTATTATATTCCTATCCCTATATTATATTATTATTATTATATTATGGCGTACAACGAGGAGACAAAGCCCCCTCGGTGCCAGAAACAAAACTTGGGGGCCCTAAAGGGTCCTCGAAAACTACATTATAAGGCCCTAAAACCAAAAGTATCTGAAATATTCCCAGAAAACTAATTTAATTTAACAAACTAATGAAGGAATGGAAATCGCTAACCATGACAACATTATCTCAAAGGGTGGCATCCAACTTTCCATCTAAATCTGTAAGAAGTAATGTCACTCTATTTATTACATTTCTGTGAAAGTTTGCAAATGGCTATACGGTTATCACGGAACCAACGTAGACTGTATAATTCATCAATGCAATTAAGGGGGTCAAGGGGTAACCTAGATTTTTTTCATGCAATTTTCACGTGCGACATATAGTACAGAAGGACTATTATATCTCCAAACATTTGCAAAGTGAAATGCAATGCCCTGTGGTTCATATTCCACGTAAAATGGAGGTCCCGTGGCTTATGATCTCTCGATTAATGGTGACGTAAAACTACAATCATCCTTTATATCTCCAAACAGCAACATTATTTTCAAAAATTCTTGAATTGAATCAGCATTTTTTGCGGCTTTTAGGAATTTGGGCCATTTGAGACTAAATAACCTGAATTTTCATGCACCACAAGCCTTTATAATTTATGAAAGAGGTCTTCCTGTGTATGTGGACCTAACACAACGTAGAGGGTCATTTTTTTATGTGAGGTGTATTGCGTTTCGTCTACAAGTCTTTCAATTCTATTTCACGTCAAGAAATACAAGTTAGGTGAATTTAGTTTGAGAGCAAATTTTAACTAATCTTTCTTTTGTCGACATACGGGTTCATCGTAAGGATGATTTTGTTTGATAGTGTATGGCAGATATACCCATATTTGGATATCTGGGTGATATGTTGTAGACAATAGAATTGTCTGTCTGTCTTTCTGTGTATCTTTATGTACGCCTATAAATCGTGTTCGTAGGCGTGGTGCATCGTAAAATTAGGTATGGTAAACATGAGTCAATACACCAATCATTTATAAAACTCCTCACCGTACTTTTCAAACAGTAGAAGGGTGGATATAGGGAAAAACTTCTCAAAATACATGCTAAAATAGGCGAAATATAAAAAAGTATCCTAGAAGGACGATGCGCTTCTCAATGTGAGACACAAAATTCGCGAGTCTATAAGGGGTCTCCGAAAACCACATTTTAAGGCCCTTAAATTAACAGTGTGTGTGGTATTCCCTGAAAACTAACTTCGTTCTGATAAACTTATGAAGGAATGAAAAACCGCTAACCATTGCAACAGTAGCTCAATTGATAATGTCTGGTGTTAATATATAACACCGTTCGAAGGACGGGTACTTCTGCTATACTAATATATAAAAATGAGATGGTGTGTGTCTGTCTTTCTGTCTGTCTGTGTGCTACTCAATAACGCAAGTACTGTACCCGATATCCGGATAGTAGGCTGTCAGATATCCGCCCCCTCAATCGGATTGCCAATAATCAAACGCGCCGGCATAGCTACATCAATGAAAATGGCACTGACAGATACTATCGAGATTAGAGCACAATAGTTAACAAGAAAATTATTGTGGAACACACCAAAATATACGGGGGTTCATACTTACCTTGACTTACCTCTTAAATATATCTCGGGGACTGGGTTGTCAACTGGATCACTTAAAAGTATGTCCTCACAATAACCTCCACCATGATATTTAAAATGAACCAGAAACGAAGACGAGAAACTTTAAACTGCACAATAATTTATTTCACATAAAGTATGATTTTTAACAAAAATGAAACAACAAAATAAACGTGGCAATCAGAAGCCATCGACCACATAACCATGTCCTCCTGTAGGACCTGTATTCTCCACATATAATGTTTTAGCTTTCTCAAGCTTATAGCAACGAAAATATAACAATGCACTGGGAATGGAAACGGGATTTGGGATGAGACACACATATCAATTGCTTTGCGTGTTTATATCCTGCACATTTTATTTATAGCCACAAGGCTATTATGAAACGCCCTTGGTCTCAGTAACACAGTTGTCCGGACCAGCTGCAAAGCACCTGTGTCGTCAAAACGGACACCCGTTCGTTCAACCCTACCATAAGCGTGTTACCTCAGAGCTCGGCTCTCTCCTTTCAAATACGTAAATGTTCACATCTCAACTGAAATATTATCACGCAAATGTCTTACATGCTTCATTCAAACACCAGTGGATTCCTCCAACAATCCCAAATCATGATTATTTGTTTAAACCACTTGCTTAACTTGCGTTGTTTAGAGTGTAAAAAAAACTCTAAATGTTAATAACAAAAGTTCATTAATTATTTATAACAATAATAATTGTTTATAACAATGTCAAATGACCATTGAAAATTTAATACACGCTTCTATTAATCACTATCATTTCAAATTATTTAACAAAGATATTTACAAAATTATTTTACAATATTAAATTGTTTATATTATTTATACAAGAAATACATTGAACCACACGTCTATCCGGTTGATAATTACTCAAATCGTGTTGGTATAATCGACCAATGAAGGTTAGTTATATTTTACTGTCAAATTCAGGTTTAATAATGTTTAATAATAATTATTAATATTTGTGACTGTAACCTCCATTCAAAATCTTTATCTCAAATTATTTAACACTCTTGTTAATTTTAACAGTATCTTCATATGAATAATCTTTCAAAGAACAAGAACAACATTCAGTGGGAAACTACTTCGCTCATAACGCACAAAAATGGGACAACAATTGGCCCAAAATTCATCATATATCTTCATATATATGGCATAAAAATCCTCCAAACTACACACAAAAACCTCCACTATTAATTCATCAACTTCATTAATTATTGTGGGAACCTCCTTCATTATTCAAGGGCATTACTCAACAGCGACTTTTACACGTCCACTGAACTATCGATTATACATCCATTGTTCCTCTTTAAAAATTCTTGTATTCATCAATTGTAATAATGACTGTTATCATTGAACCTTCGTGGGTTTCATTCATGAATCGATATGAAGTAAAAATTTGCCAATCACAAATAAATTTAATAGCAAATACGGTTAGACACTCCTGCCTGGTCTATCAAAATTGAGATTAACATCTTCAAAGTAACGTAGTATAAAAATACTATCTTCAAACAAAGATCAACTAAACTGCAAAATAGTCGAATAGAATACAATTAGATTGTGGAATGCAAACATTATTGTTCCAATCTAGAATTGAGAAAAGCTCCTATCTTCATTATTCATTACTATAGTGTATTCAATAAATTGTAATTAACGTTCGTATTTCATAAAATTGTCTATAATGCAATGATAAATGTCTATGTTGCAATCATGTTCATAAGACGACTAGTATTTCAAAGATCGTCGATATCGTAAAAGATTTTAATGCTCTAAAATCTTTTAAACATTCTTCTTTCTTGAGGATGACAGAAAATTGGTCAAAGTAGTTAACTGATTAGAATTACTTTAATAAAATGACACGCTGTCTGAATTCAAATCTGCCATAGCAAATCAATAACGTTACAGTCAAATAGTGACTACAAAAATATGCAAATTACTAAAAGAATCTAAATCATCAGTCTCAACTGATCCAAAATTATTTAAGTATGCCAGTGACATAGCAATGTCTCAAAAATCGAAGAAAAAGGCATAAATCATCGAAGTGTACTGAGTACAAAAATATCAATCAAGAAAATGGGGCAAAATGTAGGACAGAAAATATGTGAAGAATGGTTGCTCAAATATCGCTACAATACTCAAATAATACAAGAAACGTTCACGACTACCTTATCTGCCGATAGAAGTTCCAGAGGAAAATTCCCCAAAGAAGACTGCTGATGGATCCATTTCACCAAGTTAAAGATGAGCTCCATCCTCGAAACAGGAATCAGCGTCCTCGGAGAATCGAACTGCTTCCTCCTCCGAAATGGCACTGCTCCGTGGATACGAGAAACATCCTTCCGGCAAAATTCTTCATTGTGCGCCGGGATAACCCTGGCCTCTCTTGAAAGTTCTCTGAAGTTCTTGCAGGAATTCGGCATGAAGTTTCATGTAGTTATTTCAGCAGAAATATTCATAGTTGTGGAGTATGAAAATATTTCCACTGTTATCTGGTATAATTCAGCGATGGATTAACGATGCATGAGTGTAGTTGGATGTTCACTACATGCTCGCTTTTGTAGAAAGACGATTAACGAAGTTCCATGCTGTTACTTTACCCCAATGACATATGTCCCACTTGCATCCAAGCCTTAGCCCTCCATCTCGACTACGATTCTAGTCATCAAAAGCACTGCAATATTATAGTGTTCCATAGTCGAATTTCTATTATAATTTCTGTTATAACCATTATTGTTGTAATATCTGCCTCTTCCATTGTTGTAATTGCCTCGATTATAGTTCCAGCCTCTTCTCTGTTGATACGGACGGTAACCTTGCGATCTGTTATTCCGAAACTGATTATTCCTGTGAGGACCTACATTGTCAGTTTTCTCTTCATCTGGCTTGTCAGTTTGCTGAACTTGGTCCATATATACAGTATTTACTTCTTTGAAGTCATGCCTTTGACCTTTCTGTACCACGTTAGGCATTGGACTTGTGTAGTCTAACCTCCTCAGTAATTCGTCCATGCTGGTCAAATCCCTGATGTTTGACGAAATGATTAGTCTCCTCACTTCCACAGGCAGCATACGAGAAATCGCATCAATTAATTGCTCCGTTGACAATGGGGGTTGCAAAAATCTCAAGCGGGACAATTGACTCGTGAAGAAATCAGCGTACCGTGTTGGAAGAGTACCTGAGTATTTTCTTGAATAAACCTCCGCTCTTAACGAATTCTGCGCTTCTATGGACCAAAATCGTTTGATTAATGCCTCTGCAAACTCGTCAAAGTTACTGAAAGTATATCTAAAAGCTCTAAACCATTCAAGGGGTCCTCCAATCAAAAATCTTTCCACTATCTTCATCTCTCACTCTCTGGGAATGTGAGCTTCGATGAAATAATCTTTGAGGTTCCTTACATATTCTATAGGCGTCAAACTATCAGTGTTGCTGAATTTTTTCGGTTTGTCTTCAAAATTCCTGATGGCCGTTACATTCCTCGGATATGAATCCGGGTAGTTTTTCCCACTATCTCGATAGTTCCACTCAGGTTCCCTATTCCTCTCGTCATCTTCCTCCCTGAATCTGGTTATTCGTTCGTCAGGAGTCACGTCTCTCTCTTCTGGATCTAGGTTATATCTTCTGGCATAATTCCTATTGGTTTCGCAAGCCAAGCCTTCTGTATCCTTGTCAGTGATTTCTGTTAAGACTTTCCTGATTAACTCTTCTTTGTAGGTCTCCATCAAACTAGCTTCTCCTAGCTTCAAATTCTGCAGTTTGCTCGTCGTTTCATTTACATCAGAGACAACTTTATGAATCTGATCCTCTAACGCAGATTTTAATGCTTGCACATCCTGACCTATTTGTGTTCTATCTTCTACTTGTCTCTCGGATAGCGAATCCATTCTTACGCTTAAATCTTTCCTAATTTGTACTACTTCATTGTTAATATCTATTTGGGTACTGGCAAGTTTTCTTTCAATACGTTCCTGAATTTGGGTTACATGTTCCCCACTTGACCTATTCCACTCGTCTTTCCATACTGCTACATTTGCCGTTAACATTTCTGCTATGTCTCCTTCGATATCTTCTTTGAGTAATCTATTATGGTCTAATACCTGGGTTCTCATGACCTCTACATCATACTTTAAACCTGCTAAAGATGCTGTCGTTCTAACTGACTCATCAACTAACCTAGTCGTTAATGCACTCATATTCCGCGTACAAAGTGTTTTCGAGTTTTCTATTTCTTCCCTGACTTTATTTACATCAGTTTGGACTTTAGCAATATCTACGAAAACTGTGTTGACTTCTACTTGAATCTTATTTATGTCACTTTGCATCTCATTTACATCCGAATGAATGTTATTAATATCGACCTGAACATTGGACACATCAGTTCTAACATTTTGGACTTCTCTTTGGACTTCCTCAACCTTGTCTTGGACAGTCGCAACATCATTTTTAACAACAACTACTTCAGCCCTAGCACAAGAAATATCACTCCGGACATTAGCAACATCAAGATTCAACATAGTAAGATCCTTTTGTACCTTAGACACATCAATTTTAACAACAGACACATCTTTATGCATGTCACTCACGGCATTCTCTATTCCTTGGGTATTAATCTGTAAACGCGACATATTATCCTCTAGGTTTGCAGAACTGGTCTGAATAACTTTCAAATTTTCATCCATCCTAGTAGACAAATTGGCAGACAAATTACTAGCATTCTCCTTCATCATCTCCTGCATTCGACTAGTATTCCTAGCTTCCATTTCCCTCACACTTTCATCCAGCCTAATAGACAAATTAGCTGACAAACTACTAGAATTCTCCTCCATCATCTGCTTCATACTGCTATTCATGCTAGCTTTCATCTCCTCCAACATAATTCTCAGACTTTCATCTGCCATTTCAATACTATTTCAATAATAAACTGCTTTAGGGACATACATCAAACAGAGTAAAATAACAACATCTGAGCAACATTCTTCACCATATATAAAGTTTGAGCAATTTTCTGTCTTAAATCTAACTTATAATTACCTTATAATTAACCTTCGTAGACACTTCATGTTGAAACAAACTCAAGCACATGTTCAAGTTTCTTTGGTTCATTTTAAAATATCCTAACACAAATAATTTACATTTATAATCCAAATAGTTTAATTTTATCTTTAATATGACTATACATGTCATAAGCCGGTCAAATAAAATAAGATTCCAGATCACAGGCGATTTTTCTAAGTTTCCAGCCCATTTAACCTCTCTCAAGTCGTATAAGATCTGATCTTTTCTGAGTGTAATTTTCCTAATACAACGCAACATTTATTCCTATATAATCACACTCTCAAATTCTACAATTGGCTAAGACATCTAACAAAGAATCAACCTCTTTATTTGAGTCTTCACAATCCCTTTGACATCGATAACTTGGTAATCCAATGTTATTCGAACACTCCACAAAAATTGCGGTGTCAATTCTACTGCAATAACTTGGTAATCCAATGTTTTGTAGAACATGCCAATCGCGACAATCGAGCCCCACCGAATTGCGGCGCCAATCCTACTAGTAATCCAGTTTTGTAGAACAAGCCCCACGTTTCAGGGTCGCCAATCCTACTGTACCCGATATCCGGATAGTAGGCTGTCAGATATCCGCCCCCTCAATCGGATTGCCAATAATCAAACGCGCCGGCATAGCTACATCAATGAAAATGGCACTGACAGATACTATCGAGATTAGAGCACAATAGTTAACAAGAAAATTATTGTGGAACACACCAAAATATACGGGGGTTCATACTTACCTTGACTTACCTCTTAAATATATCTCGGGGACTGGGTTGTCAACTGGATCACTTAAAAGTATGTCCTCACAATAACCTCCACCATGATATTTAAAATGAACCAGAAACGAAGACGAGAAACTTTAAACTGCACAATAATTTATTTCACATAAAGTATGATTTTTAACAAAAATGAAACAACAAAATAAACGTGGCAATCAGAAGCCATCGACCACATAACCATGTCCTCCTGTAGGACCTGTATTCTCCACATATAATGTTTTAGCTTTCTCAAGCTTATAGCAACGAAAATATAACAATGCACTGGGAATGGAAACGGGATTTGGGATGAGACACACATATCAATTGCTTTGCGTGTTTATATCCTGCACATTTTATTTATAGCCACAAGGCTATTATGAAACGCCCTTGGTCTCAGTAACACAGTTGTCCGGACCAGCTGCAAAGCACCTGTGTCGTCAAAACGGACACCCGTTCGTTCAACCCTACAATAAGCGTGTTACCTCAGAGCTCGGCTCTCTCCTTTCAAATACGTAAATGTTCACATCTCAACTGAAATATTATCACGCAAATGTCTTACATGCTTCATTCAAACACCAGTGGATTCCTCCAACAATCCCAAATCATGATTATTTGTTTAAACCACTTGCTTAACTTGCGTTGTTTAGAGTGTAAAAAAACTCTAAATGTTAATAACAAATATTAATAATTATTATTAAACATTATTAAACCTGAATTTGACAGTAAAATATAACTAACCTTCATTGGTCGATTATATCAACACGATTTGAGTAGTTATCAACCGGATAGACGTGTGGTTCAATGTATTTCTTGTATAAATAATATAAACAATTTAATATTGTAAAATAATTTTGTAAATATCTTTGTTAAATAATTTGAAATGATAGTGATTAATAGAAGCGTGTATTAAATTTTCAATGGTCATTTGACATTGTTATAAACAATTATTATTGTTATAAATAATTAATGAACGTTTGTTATTAACATTTAGAGTTTTTTTACACTCTAAACAACGCAAGTTAAGCAAGTGGTTTAAACAAATAATCATGATTTGGGATTGTTGGAGGAATCCACTGGTGTTTGAATGAAGCATGTAAGACATTTGCGTGATAATATTTCAGTTGAGATGTGAACATTTACGTATTTGAAAGGAGAGAGCCGAGCTCTGAGGTAACACGCTTATGGTAGGGTTGAACGAACGGGTGTCCGTTTTGACGACACAGGTGCTTTGCAGCTGGTCCGGACAACTGTGTTACTGAGACCAAGGGCGTTTCATAATAGCCTTGTGGCTATAAATAAAATGTGCAGGATATAAACACGCAAAGCAATTGATATGTGTGTCTCATCCCAAATCCCGTTTCCATTCCCAGTGCATTGTTATATTTTCGTTGCTATAAGCTTGAGAAAGCTAAAACATTATATGTGGAGAATACAGGTCCTACAGGAGGACATGGTTATGTGGTCGATGGCTTCTGATTGCCACGTTTATTTTGTTGTTTCATTTTTGTTAAAAATCATACTTTATGTGAAATAAATTATTGTGCAGTTTAAAGTTTCTCGTCTTCGTTTCTGGTTCATTTTAAATATCATGGTGGAGGTTATTGTGAGGACATACTTTTAAGTGATCCAGTTGACAACCCAGTCCCCGAGATATATTTAAGAGGTAAGTCAAGGTAAGTATGAACCCCCGTATATTTTGGTGTGTTCCACAATAATTTTCTTGTTAACTATTGTGCTCTAATCTCGATAGTATCTGTCAGTGCCATTTTCATTGATGTAGCTATGCCGGCGCGTTTGATTATTGGCAATCCGATTGAGGGGGCGGATATCTGACAGCCTACTATCCGGATATCGGGTACAGTAGGATTGGCGACCCTGAAACGTGGGGCTTGTTCTACAAAACTGGATTACCAGTAGGATTGGCGCCGCAATTCGGTGGGGCTCGATTGTCGCGATTGGCATGTTCTACAAAACATTGGATTACCAAGTTATTGCAGTAGAATTGACACCGCAATTTTTGTGGAGTGTTCGAATAACATTGGATTACCAAGTTATCGATGTCAAAGGGATTGTGAAGACTCAAATAAAGAGGTTGATTCTTTGTTAGATGTCTTAGCCAATTGTAGAATTTGAGAGTGTGATTATATAGGAATAAATGTTGCGTTGTATTAGGAAAATTACACTCAGAAAAGATCAGATCTTATACGACTTGAGAGAGGTTAAATGGGCTGGAAACTTAGAAAAATCGCCTGTGATCTGGAATCTTATTTTATTTGACTCGGATCTTTCTCGAATAAAATCATGACGTCACCAAGAATCTCAGCTCAATCAGCCTACTGGCATGAATTCTACGTCATCCGTGCCTTCGTCATGAATATCCACGTCATAACTATGACATCCTTAACTTTACTGATATTTTCCAATACAGCCATCGTGGTCTCGATATAATTCAATTTCCGGGGGCAGTACCACTGGTCCGATTTAAATGAAATTTTGCATGGATGTAGCTGATTTACCAGGTTTACATATAGGCTACATTTTATTTCGATAATTTGCACTATTAAAAATGGCGACCATTTTAGTGACGTCACTACACACTTTAATCAAAACTTCATATTTCCTATATCAAATAAAAAGAGAACGCTAAGAAATAGTAAACTTTTGACGGTACATACGAGCTTCACATTTCGTTTATCTCCAACGGTTAGCGAGTAAAACCCACATTTATGACGTCACTACACCCTTTGGTTTCAAAATTTGATATTTCCATTTCAAATAAAAAGAGAACGCTAAGAAATAGCAACCTTTTGATGGCATACATGAGCTTTAACATTCAATTTTCTATCCAAAAGGTCCTTAACACTTTTCGTGTATCTCCAACGGTTAGCGAGTAAATCCTAAATTTGTGCAATAAAACACGGTCAACACCGAGCCGTGCAGTATATCTCTACATATATAAATAGAAAATTTGTCTGGTTTTTTTTCTGAATTTCTACGGAAATTTGAGTTATTTACACGTTTCAGACTGTTTTATGATAAGATGCGCGCGAAAATAATGTTTTGGTCTGTCTGTCTGTTTGTTTGATTGTGGACAATTTTGTTCCCTTATAAATCGAGAACGGCTGGGTGTATCAACGCAAAATTTGGTACAGATATCCATCAGAGGCACGACACTAATCATTGATGTATCTCTTCTCTGTACCTATCATAAAAGGGGGCATACCCCCTTAAAATACATGCTGAAATAGGAGTAGAAGGACGAGACAAATCCCATTTTCAGCCCCTCAATGTGAGAGATAACATTCGGGGGCCCTAAAAACACATTTTAAGGTCCTACGTCCAACCGTTTTTGAGATATTCCCAGAAAACTAATTTAATTTAATAAACTACTGAACGAATGCAAGCCGATAACCATGGCAACAGATTCTCAGAGGTCCATCTATTGCTGTAAGACGCAATGCAGTTCCATTAATTACATTAGTGTGAAAGTTTGCAAACGGCTAGATGGTTATTATGGAACCAAATTAAGCTGTAAATTTCATCAATATGTAAAATGCGCTTAAGGGGGTCAAGGGGTAGTCTAGATTTTTTTCACGCGATTTACACCTGCGGGTGTGGTATGGCAGGTCTATTATATTTATATCCCTATATTACATTATTATTAGTAGTATTATATTATGGCGTACAACGACGAGACAAAGCCCCTCGGTGCCAGAATTAATACTCTAGGGTCCTCGAAAACTACATTATAAGGCTCTTAAACCAACAGTTTCTGAAACATTCCCAGAAAACTAATTAAATTTAATTTAACAAACTAATGAAGGAATGCAAATCCGTAACCATGACAACATTATCTCAAGGGGTGGCATCCAACTTTCCATCTATTTCAGTAAGAAGCAATTTATTACATTTATTACATTTCTGTGAAAGTTTGCAAATATAAGGTTATCACGGAACCAACGTAGACTGTATAATTCACCAATGCAATTAAAGGGGTCAAGGGGTAATCTAGGATTTTTTCATGCAATTTTCACGTGCGACATATAGTACAGAAGGTCTATTATATCTCCAAACAACAACATTATTTTCAAAAATTCCTGAATTGAATCAGCATTTTTTGCGGCTTTTAGGAATTTGGGCCATTTGAGACTAAAGAACCTGAATTTTCATGCACCAAAAGCTTTTATAATTTACAAGCTGTACCCGGCATGTGTTGCAATGCCAATCAAAGAAAGTGTTGGCGTTGAAATTCTGTTTCTTGAAGTGCTTTTGGATACACAACATGTTAACTGCCTCTAAGCTATCATAAAATGGATTTTCTAATTTAGAACCATTCGTGGGAGCGTGCACAACAACTTTCAAAAAGTTTCATCGCTGTCACTCATTTGTTGAATCTAATCGTACGCTACCTATTGTGAAATGGATTTACTAAGTCGAAAACCTTCCCTGGCGTGTACACAATGACTCATCAATGATTCATCGCAATCGGATGAATGGTATATGCACGTATAGGGGTTTTTGTTTAAACGATTCGTGCGCTGTCACTCATTTGTTGAATCTACTCGTGCGCTACCTATTGAGAAATGTATTACTAAGTCGAAGCCCTTCCCTGGCGTGTACACAATAACTCATCAAGGTTTCATCGCAATCGAAGAATGTTATATGAACGCAATAGGGAATTTTGCTGAAACGCTTCGCGCGTCGTCACCCATTTGTTGCATCTACTCTTGCGCTACTTATTGTGAAATGGATTTACTTAGTCCCCTTCCCTGGCGGGTACAAAATAACTGATCAATGTTTCATCGCAATTGGATGAATAGTATATGAACGCATACCTGATTTTGTTTAAACGATTCGCACTCCGTCACTCATTTGTTGAATCTACTCGTGCGCTACCTACTGTAAAATGAATTTACTAAGTTAGAAACCGTCACGTAAGTGTCCACAACATCTCACCCAAGTTTCATCGCTATCGTCGTTCATTTGTCGAATCTACTCGTGTACTACCTACTGTGAAATGTATTTACTAAGCCAGAAACCTTCCTTGGAGTGTCAACCATATTTCACGCAAGTTTCACCGCTAACGGCAGAATGGTATATGACCTTATACGGGACTTTGTTGAAACGCTTCGCGCGTCGTCCCTCATTTGTTGAATCAACTTGTGCGCTGCATATTGTATAGGGGATTTACTAAGCCAGAAATTTTCCATGACGTGTACACAACATCTCACCCAAGTTTCATAGGTACGGACGAATGGTACATGTATGCATACGGGACTTGGTTGAAACGCTTCGCGTGTCGTCGCTCATTTGTTGATTGTACTCTTGCGCTACATATTGTAATATGGATGTACTCAGCCAGAAACCTTCCCTGGAGTGTACACAACATCTCACCCAAGTTTCATCGCAATCGGATGAATGGTATGTGAACGTATACGGGACGTTGTCGAAACGCTTCGCGCGTAGTCACTCATTTGTTGAACATAAACGTGCGCTTCGTATTGTAAAATGGATTTACTTAGTCAGAAACCTTTCCTGGAGTGTACACAACAATTCACCAAACATTTATCACTATCAGACGAATGGTATATGACTTTATACGGGACTTTGTTGAAACGCTTCGCGTGTCATCGCTCATTTGTTGAATCTACTGGTGCGCTACCTATTGTAAAATGTATGTACTAAGCCAGAAACCTTCCCTGGAGTGTACACAGCATCTCACCCAAGTTTCATCGCTATCGGATGAATGGTATATGAAATTAAATGGGACTTTATTGAAAAGCTTCGCGCGCCGTTGCTCATTTGTTGATATCTACTCGTGCTCTACCTATTTTTGAAGGGATTTACTAAGCTAGAAACCTTCCCTGGAGTGCACACAAAATCTCAGCCTAGTTTCATCGCTATCGGACGAATGGTATATATACGCAAACGTGACTTTGTTGAAATGCTTCGCGCGTCGTAGCTCATTTGTTGAATCTAATCGTGCGCTGCCTATTGTAAAGTGGATGTACTAAGCCAGAAAATTTCCCTGCAGTGTACACAACATTTTACGCAAGTTTCATAGCTATCGGACGAATGGTATATGAATGCATACGGGACTTTGTTGAAATGCTTCGCGCATCGTCGCTAATTTGTTGAATCTACGCGTGCGCTACCTATTGTAAAATGGATTTACTAAGTCAGAAACCTTCCTTGGAGTGTACTCAACATCTCACCCAAGTTTCATCGCAATCGGACGAATGGTATATGAACACATACGGGACTTTGTTGAAATGCTTCGCGCATCGTCGCTCATTTGTTGAATCTACGCGTGCGCTACCTATTGTAAAATGGATTTACTAAGTCAGAAACCTTCCTTGGTGTGTACTCAACATCTCACCCAAGGTTCATCGCTATCGGACGAATGGTATATGAACACATACGGGACTTTGTTGAAATGCTTCGCGCATCGTCGCTCATTTGTTGAATCTACGCGTGCGCTACCTATTGTAAAATGGATTTACTCAGTCAGAAACCTTCCTTGGAGTGTACTCAACATCTCACCCAAGTTTCATCGCAATCGGACGAATGGTATATGAACGCATAGGAGACATACATACCCACCCACAGACAAACTATCACGTTACATTGATTTTTATATATATAGATGATAGAGGTCTTCCTGTGTATGGGGACCCAACACAACGTAGAGGGTCAGTTTTTATGTGACGTGTATTGCGTTTCATCTACAAGACTTTCAATTCTATTTCATGTCAGGAAGTACACGTTAGGTGAATTTAGTTTGAGAGCACATTTCAACTAATATTTTTTTTTTTCGACATACGGGTTCATCGTAAGGACGATTTTCTTTGATACTGTGTGGTAGATATACCCATATTTGGATTTCTGGGTGATATGTTGTAGTGTACAATCCCCCAGGGGTATGCACCCCCTGGAGGCCATCCCCCCATCATCTATTTAAATCACCCCTAACTGGCAAATCTTGTAAGTCCAGAACAACATCTATTAACACCGCAAGGGCAGCTAACCAGTCGGGAAAGCTTACCCAATACTTGCATCACTACCACAAACAGCGACACACAATTAACTGGGGCATCTATGCAGCGGAATGCTGACAACACAGCGCCGGAGACTATAAGAGGGAGCCTTAAAGAGGTCAAGCTCTCTCAATTACCAGTCTTACAGTGCGTCGGCCGGAGGCTATCGCTGTTATCATCAGGTGAGTCAGCAGTGTTCAGAATCCTGTACTTTGTAACCTTCACCCACGATTTGTATACACAAGTTTGTACACTTACATTGTAACATTTACTACATCCCTTAAAAGGGACTCATAATTCCATATTACTGACCAATAAATACTTGGTCAGTACACTACACTTGTATTACTGTTTTACACGCCTCTTTACGTCCTAAAGTCCTTCCTGAATCCTCCGTCACGATTAGACGTGGCGTACAGTAGCCAGACACTTGCTAGCACGAGTATCATTGTATTCCCGTATAGGCCCGACTGCTAGGAGCAGCACGCGCCATATAGCTGACGCGTGCACGTCGGTTATATAACCAGCCAGCCAGCTGGAAGACCAGCACGTTGACCTGTACGCTAAGTTCCATCCCCTAAAACACACCTACGTCTTTTATAGGAGCAACCCCTAGCATCCTAACACTAAACAATACTCTACACTGGTCAGCTTGCCCGACTACGGGAAGCTACCCCCTTTTAGGCACTTCCTTATAAATTAACACAATAACTCTTCCATTTTAGATCCAACCACCCCCCAATAAGGGATCTAAAACAGATGGTGGAGGCGCCTCTACTACGCACAGTAAAATGGGTCTCAAACAACGAGCCCTCGTAGTAGAAACGACCCCTTCCGTACCGCAAACAGCCAAGCAAAATTGTGAATTTTTTTCCCCAGACAGAGAGCATCATTTTTGCTCCGTACTACTTACACAGGGGAAATTCTTAGCAAACAAACCCCCCAGCCCCCAGAAAGAATCAGAGAGATACAGGATACACTGCCAAACACGCACAGTTTTTTTTTAAATTTAAAGACGCATACACTTCATTCAGAATGGCACCTCATGCAGAAACAACAGAGATTGTAAGCCATAGAGGCAGTAGGGGGACGCCAATATTATTAGCATTATTGCTCAGATGCCAAAGACATATACAAGGGCGGCAAACACAGATACGGGCACTCTAAACAAAAATCGGGGCAATACAGGGCAAACAGCCATACACTCCGTCAGAGGGGAGGACAGCGCGATTAAGATGCGCACATACGCACTTGAGGCACATCCATGAACACCTCAATAGGATCCATATCCAAAGACACAGAATACACGACCAATTGTTCACCACACATGGTCCCGTAATAAATAATGCAACCCTCGACAGGTTGAGGGTGCACTACACGATTTTACACACTCAGCACAGGGAGTTAATTGGCGAACAGGCGTTTCTCCAACTGGCGGCCACAGACCTATACAAAACACAACCACACTGATACAGCAATTTGCCAGCAGGCCATGTGCCTCAACAGGCAGTACGCCCAAATTTGGGGCGAACATAAGGAACTCCGGGCTCACTAGGCCATTTTTGAGTTCATGGCAGGGCCACCAGCCCAGCCGAGAGAGAGGACATAAGCGTAGATACGCTAACTCGGCAATTTGCGAGGATGTCCCTCTCGCCATGTACTGCCACACATGGGAAGGAGGACACCACGGCCACAGTCCAGAAGACGGCCAGGTTAGACTCCAATACACTGCGGGGACAAGCTTACACCACTACACATCCCTTAGCGCCGGTTCGGAAGGCAATTTTGCCAAACCGGGCAGCAGACCCTAGGCCAACCCCCTCGCAACGGACGAACGAGAGGGAGTTGAAGCCAGGACCCTCAGACACACATAGCATGACAGGGAGACAACGGGAGGTAACCACGTCATGGGCTGAGGACGTAGAGCCCGCCCTACAGCACATAAAGCCTACATACACCTACACAAGGGGGCAAACACAATGGCAGGAGTCTACCGTGGCCACAGGCCAGAAAGCGGTCAGGCTACACGCCACCACATTGCCAGGGCAGAGACAGGCAATTAAGCGGCCTTTACCGCCAGTTCAAAGGGCAAGTTTGCCAGAACGGAGGCGAACACCGGCATTCGTACCCCAGGTGCGAATGCATAAGAGGGTGTTGCATTCAGGCCCTCAGGATGCACGATACACGCCCGCACATTGTGACCACGCACTAACACACGGTACACGGGGTATAGGAAAGGTGTTATTACCTACCCCACAAAACCACTCAGTCAAAAATACACACACCCCCGTAAACTCTACTAGGGTAGCGCAGAGCGCAATTAGGCCCTCGAATACAGGCACACTCAAACCTACAGACACGCGCTACGGTGGAAGTAGGCCCAGGCTTACTTTGCTACAAACTCCCCCGAAAAATGGGAAAGAAGCGCCCCAATGGGTGTCGAGGGCCTACACCCTCGTAACAGGGCGGAAATCTTCACCTTCCAGAGCACGGACGCTCGGACGGGAATAACGACTTCCACCAGGAACACAGAAATAAACTAACAACACTTTCACCTATATTAGGGACACACGTAAGCTCGGTTACACGTGAGAAATACGGCAATAGACACACAGAGACTCACTAACGTAAACGGCACATTTTTAGCCTATTTTCAATTTTGAAAAAATTGGCTTATGAGATCACCTTTTGTCCGTGTGTGTGTGCGTGTGTGTGTGTGTGTGTGTGTGTGATTCGTGTGTGTGTCCTCCCCTAATAAAATCTAAACGGCAGGAGCGATTTCCATGAAACTCGGAAAGTTCATAGCACTATTCCCGGCGACCTCGACCGTGCCCTTCAAATTTCGTTACGACTGACCAATCCAACATGGCGGCTGTGCGAAATATTTCACCAGCATTCAATATCTCCGAAACTATAACCGATATTACCCTGACATTTTCTAATGTGATAGAGGGAACTACTATAAGTTCACTTATGTGACCTTTGAAAACCTGGTAACTACAAAACCAACATGGAGGCCAAGCGAATTTGCGACATTTAAATAGACGTTTCTCGCGATTTGACCAACCAAACGCAATGAAACTAGGCACAGTATATGTTTATATACATTGTAATGCACCGACATCTAACTTCGTTCAATTGTTCACATAATCACAAGATGGCGGATGTGCGAAATATTTCACCGGCATTCTATATCTCTGAAACTATTGGCGGTATCTCCCTAAAATTTTGTATGGAGATAAAGGGCACTACTGGAAGTCCATCTATAAGACTTTCAAAAACCGGTTAACTACAAAACGAACATGGCGGCCAAGCGAATTTGAAAATTTTAAATAGACCTTTCTCGCGATTTAACGTTCCAAGCGCACTGAAACCAGGCACAGGAAATATTTATACACATTGTAATCCACTGGTATCTAATTTAGTTCAATTGTTTACATAACCTCAAGATGGCGGCAGTGCGAATTTTAAAATTAAGATTTTATTTCTTTTGATGTAGTCATGCTATCGAAGTGAAAGTTTGAATAATGAACCTACGCAATAATATTCCTTTAATGGTACATGACTCTATGGCCTATACATTTAACAATCCAACATGGCGACCATCTGAAATATTTAGACGATACTGAATATCTACGAATCTATTTTAGCAATCAAACTGCATTTTTTAATGTTCATAGGGGCTGTGAACTTAAGTTCACCTATAGGACTTTAAATAACCTGGTGATCACAAATCCAACATGGCGGTGACGCGAATTATAAATATTCACATGGACGTTTCTAGCAAATTTAACCATCCGCGTGCAGTGAAACTTGGTACAGTAAATCCTTATACGAATGTTAATGCACTGGCATCTAATTTAATTCAATTGTTTCCATAACCTCAAGATGGCAGCTGTGCAAAATTTTAAAATCTCCTTGTTTTTTCTTGTGTCCTAATTATGCGATTGAAGTTTGAATACTACACGTTCACAATAATCTGCATGTAACAGTACATAACTCTAGGACCTACATATATAAAATCCAACATGGTGACCATCCGAAATATTTAGTCGGTTCTCAATATCTACGAATCTATTACAGCAATCAAACAGAAATTGTGTATGTTGATAGTGGCAGTTAACATAAGTAGGATATATGAAAATAGGCTGTATAGTTCTTCACGGAACTTCTTGTTTTTTTTTCATGTATATGCAGTGCATCGTGGCTAAACCAAAGGTGTATAATTCTAAATTCTTCTTGTTTTTTTTTTGAATCCTAGCATATTTTTCTCAGGCCATCCATGGTTATTGAGCATGGTTGGTCCATATTATAACTTGGATAACGTAAAGTTTCTAATATGCAAAGCCAAGCGGAAGCCCATCAGGTGAGCCACGCGGCTTAAAGGCCGGAAAGAGATATTCCGAACACAGCTTAAGCATCAAATCACAGCATAGAGCTTAAGCGGGTCTTTCTAGGTGGAAATGACTAAATGTTCTATGATCCGGTCCCACAGTTTGATAGATTCTCTTGTGGCGGGCGAGAGCCCTGATTGTATCAAGAATTAATAATCTCAAACTATTTTTCAAAAGTGGTAGATTCCCCTGAGACGCAAGTAGAGTACTGCCGTACTAACGTCACCTAATGGGCGGATACTACACTCAGGTCCTACTTCTCATTTTTAAACATTTTTCATATTGTTTACGACACAATTTTTACAGGCTACCGCCGTCGGGCAACCCACCTTAATAAGCATAACGCAGTGAGCAGGCGAGATACAATATAGTTTCTCTATTTTTTCCCCCAAAGTGCTCTCTTAATTCGGAGCGGGGCATAACTCTTTTTTTTTTTTTTGCCTCACGCACTAATCCCGAGAAAGGAAGGTGGCCAAGTTGAACTGCATGTATTTAATCCATAGGCATACGTGACACGTTACACTGCCTATAACACGACTTTTTTCTCACCTCCATAACAACACGCAAGCTAAAACGCAAACACACCATAGGGTGAAAATCCCAGACTTTGGGAAACCCTACATATTTTTGGAAGGCACACAGTCAATTTACATTACCACATAACAGTAATACACTACCAAACTGTCCCGGAGGCACAGCCTAGAAGGGCACCAGAAACAATTACTCTGGGCAAAGACGGTCTCAAAACCCGCAACCTTCTGAATACCAGGAATGTCAGGTCGGGTAGCTCTCCAGTTGCAGGATAGAAAAGTAGGAAGCTAAAACAGATTGGGACAGTTCCACTAACAGATGTTCATAAATGAAAAACAACAAAATCGCCTACGGCACCTAGTCACCAAACACGCGACTAGCGGCCCGGAGACACTCGTGTATAACGACATTTTGTACAATGGATAGGGACATATTCGACCCACGTTACAGTTAACACAAAACTTGGGGACACGAATGTAGTAGTGAGAGGTTCTTTTGTATGGCGGAAAGCCCCACTCGCAATTACAGAGTTAGCACTCAGGCTAAGAGGCACAAACATACAGACACGGAGCATTGGCAAGCAACTAACAAGATAACGCACACGTGAGTGAAACTAGAGACTATCGCGTCTGCGATAACGCACTCACCGTGGCCGACCTTTGCTGGCACAGACAGACTGGGAGCACTACAAACGAACCTGGGAAGTACACGTTCATTTACGCCGAGTTCAGAACCACACAACTCCCCAAATTACACTACGAGGAGAATTCAAAAACACACAAACTCTTCACAGGAATGCGTATTCCCATCTGCGCATTTCAAATACACGGTACATGTGCCATAATATATACGGCACAGATAGCGTCGTAACAAGCCTTTACAGTAAGCCGGGTCCGAACCCATGATCACACACCACACTCGTACCAAAAACTAACTAACCAACGGTATTTTTGGTACGAGAGACACAAGCAAAAACCACACTGAGGACACCTAAATCCCAGAAACACAACGCAGACATAGAACACAGAGAATGACATGAGATCACGGGTCCAAATCCCAGCGAAAATTGGACACCATGGAAAATAACTATCCAGGCTTCCAATCACACCGAAATTGGCCCATACAACTACAGGACCAGATAATACCACATTTCCTTCGGCCAAAAGCCAGGCATAAAATTTCAATTACACCTGACAGGGAAAATATATTTCCCAGACACAGGTATAGAAATTTCGTAACACAAAGGTCTTATGGAATAGTGGCCACACAACAGTACTAGCTAAATAGGACGAATTACTACATTGGTCCGCCCGGAATCTAGAACAATGACAACACTCACATACGTGCAAGAAAGCACGTGCCGGCAGCTGACATACATAACGTCCGAGCCTGCCATTACACATACAAACCGCTGACTTGCAGAGGCCATCATATCACAACACTGCTGCCGACGGGCACTATTGTTATATCGGCATTGACCATGAAATTACAAGCACAAAGCAATCATAATGCCACACATTTTTAACACTGCAAAAACAATTGTGACATTTAGCAATGGACAGACGTGACAGACCGGAACTTATCTTGGGCCCATAGGAGCACGTTCTCAAAGACGTTGACAGGCCAGGGGCACCTCCTGCCCATACACGCGATACACATTAGGACTTAGCCTATAACAGACCAACCGTCCGCATGGGGTAGCGGAATATAGTCACACACACACACGCTCACTAATCAGGAGCGAACACAGACAGGGGTTCTGAGGAAACAAGACCTCCCCCCTAATAACTTCCTTTCGCGATTTTATTTCTAAAAGAAATCTTTCCAGGCGATTAGGACATGGCCAGTCGCACTACGACCACTGGCCACATTCACACTACAAATGGCAGACCAGATTAAGTCGTGACGTCACAGCGTCACGACGCTTTACTATCCCAAGAAGCGGATAGAGAACAGACATGGACCAAGGGAGAATGACTGAAGCATAGGTGGATAATCCCAGAGGGATTACCGACATACCACCCAAAGGCTAACATTTTGAATACCTTACTCCTTTCCAATAACCTTCCCACGTCCAACATGACCAACGCAGACACATGAACACGATGAAAACAGCTACACTACATTACAAAGTATACATAGGGGTTGATAGACTTCATGCGTTTAAAGAGAGGGCTTACTACGCCTTGGATCTCGATGCAACCACCTGAGTATTAGTGGTGGGTCGGCAAACAACAATTAAGCATAATGCGCATCTCCAAATGAGAGATGAGGCCACAATCATATATTAATCATTTTTGTTAATTAAATACTCACGCATGACAGGAATATATTATTATTACGCCTCACCCTACACCTATCCGTACATGAGTGCAGATGCCTCATATCCAGATACGTGCATGGAATATCCCATCCATTTACCAAGGGTTATTAGTATCAAACCTGCATGGAATTTTTATATTTTTGCAATCCCGGGAATTACCTCCCCCGTCCACTCATTGTAAGAGCAATCCTAGCAGCATTACCGGCTCAAGGCCACCATTTATTTGAGCCCAAAGATGCGCAACCTCTTCCTACCATGCTTTCAACCCACTCTACGAATAACTACCCCCAGATTCTAAAAACAGGGTACCTAACGCCATAGACCCTACTAACACCTCCATAAATGTTAACAGAGCATTATCGCTGGACAGCCGACGTAGCAATAGTAGATCTAAAGTAGTCTATGCACTTAGAAGCTCTACAACCCCACAACACTTGAAATATTTTACATTTTACACAAAATAAGTTATTTACACAGGTTACGCCCATATTTTTCTCATTACATGAAAAGGAATCTGAAACACTCTGATTGGTGATAGCGGCACAAGCCGAAGGCCAGAGGCACCACACTGGAGCAGAGCTGGGGAAGGTGATGTTGACCCTTACCCCAGTTGGCTCAACAGCTCAGTGACCTTACTCAACTTGACGACTAGACCAAACAGACGAACCACGTAAGGTTGAGGCACTCGCGGCCTGGCCGGGCAAGCTCTGGAATCCTAGGTGCGCCTAAACTGCCCCTGGGAGGAAGGGATGCTACACCCACTATGCGCCACGGTCATCGACGCCAAGACCTGCAGGGAAGACTTTCTGAGGATGGTGGGAGAAATAGCTCTCTCCACGCCGGCCCCAGAAGTTCACCCTAGGGACGACCAAGCTAGGACTAGACTCTTAGGTAAATGTAAGTAAGTACGGCTTCTACAGCGGGAAGCAAGGCTCCCACGCGCGGGAGTGAAATATTATTGCGGCCGATAAAGGCGAAGAAAATTATTATACTGCGAAAAGCATACTACGGCGGCCGATAAAGGCGAAGAGAATTATTATACTGCGAAAAGCATACTACGGCGGCCAATAAAGGCGAAGAGATTATTATACTGCGTAAAGCATACTACGATTGCCAATAAAGGCGAAGATAATACTATGCCATTGGACGATGTCCAATGCCCACATAAATGGCGACGCATCGGGCAGCCAAGGGCATTAAATGAGGGGCACAGCGAGCAACTCAAAGGGGTTAAAGTGGGCGACCCAACTACGACAACATATGAAAAACAACGGTAATGAGCAGGATGATACAGCAGGCGAAACGGTTTGCTTCGTGGCACCGTAAGCCGCCTGTGACTAGATTAGTACTAGTTAGTAAGACCTAGAATAGACGTCGACAACTAGAATTAAGGGAGCGGAATCCGGCGATTCTAGAGACAACCGGTGTTTCTAGGATTCGTACGGGTGGTGCCCTGAGGAAGTAAATTGCCTCAGGCGATCGCTCTGGTCCAAATTTAGCAAATAAGACAGTTGCACTTTGGTACGCAACTTAGGATTAAGCAAATTCTTTAGCCGCTGTTGCCGAGTAATGGCACAGCACATTTCGGCAATAGAGTAAGGCCACCCATTCGGCTTAATAATAGTAGCCATTTTTTTATTTTTAATCATAATTAAGATAGATAGTGTTAAGTAACGCCGCTCGGCACCTGATGGCCGACAAATCCGTCATCAGGATAAGTCCGATAACACATTACAATACATTATAATACATTATAATACATTATAATACATTATAATACATTAGAATACATGATAATACATTAACATAAGTATAAGTGAGGTGGAATATATCGGCACCCGGTAACCAAAATTCCGCTACCGGGGTAAGACCGACAACACATTAAGAAACGACATTACGGCACCGTAAAGGGTAAGCCCGGCCATAAATCGATTAACACTAACCATGCCATTTTTTTTCACAGGTCAAAAGAGCTTCAGACTGTGGACACACTACCACAGGAAGCGGCATAGAAAATAGGCAATATGTAAATGTTTTATTAACCTCTCCATTTTTTTTCAGGCATCGTCACCAGGAATATGGCACTGGTGACTATGATTTTGCTGCCATATAGCAGCAGCATGCTATTAATGCCCTCTTATTATTGTATTACACCTGTGCGCACTAATTTATATTTAATATTCATCTTCACTTACAGGCTCACCACATTTTTACAGCTACACTTTAAAAATCTGCACAGCACGGCTGATACCTGTGGGGTATCAGGCTCGCTGGCAGATCAACGTACACAAGAAACATAAGGCGTCAAAAATGCGGTGCAAATTACGGCAATGAGGGCGCAACCGATTTGTGGCGGCGACTCTCATTGTCAAGTGTGAAAGCATTCACCCACAGAGGATGCTTCACAGAATAGAAATACATTGCAAGCGGTACGACCACTAAACCGTACCAGGAAGTGGCCGTACAGGATTAGCCGTGAGACGGCAAGCATACGTACAAAGGGGTAGCGTGCACGCGAGGTACCAAAAACTAGAATCATAAGAGATTAGCGCGCTTAAGTTAGATATAAGATCATTGTAATTGATAATTTTAAAGGGTAACTTAATACAAATTCATGCGCCCACGGGCAATTATTCCACTAGAAATCAATATATATATAATACTTCGCACCCCCACATTGTCGGCGGCGGTGATCAATAATATTCCTAAATGTCAACATATGAACATCGCAACATAGCACATTAAACGGTATACTTTTTTGTTTGTTTGTTAAAATCACATGTACACAATGTCTATGTTTTGTTTTCTTTCATTTTTCTTTCTTCTAACTTCCCAACTTGTCAGGGTGTTCCGTTTTATCCAAAATCAATAAATGCATTTTGAATATTTCCCTTAAATTATACCCTGGAACACCCATTTTTGTCTATTTCTTCTCTCTTTCTCATTGCAGGGAGCACTTTTTCCCTAAGATAGGGCGGACGACGCAATCATCCGTCCAGCCCTGGGTTTTTTTCCACCCTGCACAACAATGTACCGAATAACTATCAGCACCATGTATTTTTTTTCTCTTCAAACTTTCAATATGTCAATATCGATTTTTTTTTCATGCACTATTTTTATAATGTCTATGCCAATGTCAATGTTATATATATATGTATATCCCATACCCCACCCCTCTGAACACGAGCTGATCTCACACCTACACATCAACACGACATCACCACATCATACGACGCCGAAGAAGAGGACACCAACAGGAGATACGAGGGGGCTTCAAGAACTAACTGCTGCATCAACATCCCAACCTCAAGTTCCGTTCCCGTTCGCGGGGACGCGAACTAAATAGGGGAAGAGGCTTGTACAGTCCCCCAGGGGTATGCACCCCCTGGAGGCCATCCCCCCATCATCTATTTAAATCACCCCTAACTGGCAAATCTTGTAAGTCCAGAACAACATCTATTAACACCGCAAGGGCAGCTAACCAGTCTGGAAAGCTTACCCAATACTTGCATCACTACCACAAACAGCGACACACAATTAACTGGGGCATCTATGCAGCGGAATGCTGACAACACAGCGCCGGAGACTATAAGAGGGAGCCTTAAAGAGGTCAAGCTCTCTCAATTACCAGTCTTACAGTGCGTCGGCCGGAGGCTATCGCTGTTATCATCAGGTGAGTCAGCAGTGTTCAGAATCCTGTACTTTGTAACCTTCACCCACGATTTGTATACACAAGTTTGTACACTTACATTGTAACATTTACTACATCCCTTAAAAGGGACTCATAATTCCATATTACTGACCAATAAATACTTGGTCAGTACACTACACTTGTATTACTGTTTTAAACGCCTCTTTACGTCCTAAAGTCCTTCCTGAATCCTCCGTCACGATTAGACGTGGCGTACAGTAGCCAGACACTTGCTAGCACGAGTATCATTGTATTCCCGTATAGGCCCGACTGCTAGGAGCAGCTCGCGCCATATAGCTGACGCGTGCACGTCGGTTATATAACCAGCCAGCCAGCTGGAAGACCAGCACGTTGACCTGTACGCTAAGTTCCATCCCCTAAAACACACCTACGTCTTTTATAGGAGCAACCCCTAGCATCCTAACACTAAACAACACTCTACACTGGTCAGCTTGCCCGACTACGGGAAGCTACCCCCTTTTAGGCACTTCCTTATAAATTAACACAATAACTCTTCCGTTTTAGATCCAACCACCCCCCAATGAGGGATCTAAAACAGTAGACAATAGAATTGTCTGTCTGTCTTTCTGTGTATCCTTATGTACGCCTATAACTCATGTTCGGATGCTTGGTGCATCGTAAAATTAGGTATGGTAAACATGAGTCAATACACCAATCATTTATAAAACTCTTCACCGTACTTTTCATACAGTAGAAGGGTGGATATAGGGAAAAACTTCTCAAAATACATGCTAAAATAGGCGAAATATAAAAATTATCCTAGAAGGACGACCAAAGCATATGTTGCACTTCTCAATGTGAGACAAAAAATTCGCGAGTCTATAAAGGATCTCCGAAAACCACATTATAAGGCCCTTAAATTAACAGTGTGTGTGATATTCCCAGAAAATTAACTTCGTTCTGATAAACTTATGAAGGAATTACAAGCTGCTAACCATTGCAACAGTAGCTCAATTGATAATGTCTGGTGCGTCTCTAAAAGCAACAGTACTTAAAAGGGATGTAACACCAATAACATTGTTATTATTATTATTATTATTATTATTATTATTATTATTATTATTATTATTATTATTATTATTATTATTATAATGTCTGGTGTTAACACCGAACACCGTTCGAAGAACGGGTACTTCTGCTAGTTGAGAGATAAAAATGACTGGAGGTGAATTAAACTGGGCAAGAAGTTGAAAGGACTATTAACTAAATGGTTCGTTCAGAAACTCTCCCAATCTAATAATTGCCCCTCAAATCACCCGACCACACAAGATGAACAAACACACTTTATGATTCAATATTGATGACGTAACCCTGAGCCACAAACACAGAGTGAACATTGATCAGATTTGAACCTCAAATTATTTCAGGTAATATTTGTGTCTATTTGGTATCCTTGCTTCATGTTTATTTTAACTCATACTAATAGGTGAGATGTCTTATTTAATAAGCTCCTTTCCTCCCACCTTGGTGAACGGGGCTCGATCCCCAGTAAAATATCGTAGAAGTTTAGAGGTCAAATGTTACCCCCCGATCGGTCGAATACCATGTAAAAGGGAAGTTCCTTCCTCCAATTCTTTCTTCCTCCCTTACCTTCCGTTCTTCCTCCTTTCCTTTCTTCCTACCTTTCTTTCCTCCTTCCTTCTCACTTCCGTTCTTCTTTTCTTCCTTCTTTCCTTCCTTCGTCCTTTCCATTCTTCTTCCTTCCTTCCTTCCTTCCTTCCTTTCTTCCTTCCTTCTTTTTTTCCTTCCTTACTTCCTCCCTCCCTTTCTTTCTTCCACCCATCCTTCCGTACATCCTTCCTTTATCCTTCCTTCCTCACTTTCTTCTTTCCTTCATTCATTCCTTCCTCCCTTCCTTTCGTCTATTCTTCCTTTGTTCCTTCCTTCCTCTCTTCCGGTCTTCCTTCCTTTCTTCCTACATTTCTTCTTTCGTTCCTTCCTTCCCTCCTCCCTTCCGTTCTTCCTTCCATCTGTTCATCGTTTGTTCCTTCCTTCCTTCCTCTCTTCCGTTCTTACTTCCTTTCATCCCACCTTTCTTTTGTTCCTTCCTTCGTTCCCTCCTCTCTCCCTTCCTTCCTCTCTTCCTTCCTTATTTATTTATTTCCTTCCTTCCTCCCGTACTTCATTCCATCCTTCCTTCCTTTTTCCTTCCTTACGTTCTTCCTTCCTTTTTCCTCTCTCCCTTCCTTCCGCTCTCACTTTTTTCCGTTTTCCTTCCTCCCTTTCTTCCGTTCTTCCTTCCGTTCTTCCTTCCTTTCTTCCTCCCTTTCTACTTTCCTTCCTTCCTTCTCTCCTCCCTTCCTTCCGTTCTTCCTTTCTTCCGTCCATTCTTCCGTCCATTCCATTCTTCGTTTTTCCTTCCTACCTTCGTTCCTTCAATTCTTCCTTCCGATCTTCCTTTCCCTTTCTTTGCTCTCTTTCTTCCACCCTTCCTTCCTTTCTTTCTTCTTTCCGACCAACACCATTCCTTCGTCCCTGCTTTCTCTTTAACTCCCTCTGGTTTCAGAGCTTGAATTTTGTGAAATATATTACCTTAGTGTTTTATATACTGCATATGTTAATATGCTTGCAACTGTGACGTCGATACAGACCTTCGTTTTAGATGAGATAATTTGCACGTTGCATATTTTAAATTTTTGTACAGATTCTCTTTAATCAACCCGCATATTACTCCATCGAAAATCTTAATGACGTAACTCAACTCTCCATTATTTTAGGCACTGTTCCTATTTACGACGTCACAACTACCTGAAGAGATACTCGATATTATCATTAACGTGCCGTTAATAGGGCACACTGTGTAAAAGATAATGGAGGGTGTGCTCTTTTTATTATTTTTTGAGCATCTTGTATGAGGTCAGCAGTCTATTCAAAGTCTCAGCACTGCTGACAGGCAGATTTTTCGTATACAATGGGAAGGAAAGCAGCATCACATCAAAGCGATCATAGTTACAGCACGGCCTTCTTGATCATCAGTGCGCTTTTCTAAGCTGCCCTGCGGGAGAATCACTAACTAAACAACGTGGCTTGCATGGCCCATTGTATTGCTTATCTATGGCGTATATCACACACACTGTGAATAATTGAGATTAGTTTTATCCCCGTTATTGTTTCCATTATCGCTAGATTTACGGAGAGCGAAAGTTAGTTTACAATCTGTTAAATTAATCTCTTCACCTACAAGAGATCCTTATAAACGTGAATACCCCGATCTTTTAGAAGTTTTGCACCATATAGGTCAGACCAAAAGGAAAAGGCTTCTGTGGCGTAGTTGGTAGCATTCTGAGCTTCTATGCCTAAGATTGCGGGTTGAAACCCGGCGATGTCGTCGGATTTTTTAAGAGCGTTACAATCCTTCAGTATGCCTTCCTTCGGAGGGGAAGTAAAGCCGGAGGGTCCATGTCATAGATCTATGACATGTGAAAGAACCTTCCTCTAATTAAACTAGTGTGAAGCTAAATTTACAGGTTGGATTTCTTTGAAACGCTCTATCAAAGGTGTTAGTGACATCTAGTAGCGAAAGTTGGAACTACTTGAAATTGAACGGAACTTGTAGCTCAACCCATTGGTGTCCCCATTGAAGTAACTACAGCCTCTGGAGAGCCGAACATGTCCTCGGACACTCCCGGCACTAAAAGCCATACGCTAAAAAAAAACTAGAAGAGCCGAAATAGCACGAGTTTAAATATGTTATTGTTGTTGTTGTTTTCAAAACTAATGATTTTCAGTCGGTCAACACGATTGTATCCAATTGTAATGGGTGTTCCATAACCTGAAAATGAAAATACATTAGATTAATCAATAAATTCACTTGGATGACCTGTTTCGATCGTCAAGTGAACACCATCAGATTGTTTACACTTTGGGCGTTAAATCTATGTCTACAAATATATGGGTGATAGATAGTTTGTGGGCTACATTTAGCTAGTTGCATCAGTTATTATAAACTTGCGTAACATGTTAGTAATGTGAATTTTTGCTAAGATATTATTAATGGTTATTGACCTTCAAGTTTTCTTCAAATGTATAAATACCGTCACTCACATACTTACATAATTACATTAACTTCTCATTTATTGTCAATTCATTTAATGGACCAGACTAGTTGATATAGACTTGGAAACCTAGTATTATATATGAATTGCAGCCAATGGCCATAGCAGGGTATTTTAATTGAACGCCCGTGGGCTCGCAGCAAGTTAAACTTCAAGTAGTTCTAACTTTGGCTACCAGATTCCACTGTCACTGACACCTATCTGCGAATGTTGGAACTTGATCGAGCGTTTCTAACCAACAAAATATAACCTACAAATTTGACTGCACACTACCAATATTGTAGTGGTAGTTTCTTTACTTGCCATAAATCTATGACATGGCTTTACTTCCCCTCCGAAGGAAGGCATACTGAAGGATTTTATCTCTCTTAAAAAATTCGACGACTTTGGTCGGGTTTGACGTTACCTGAAAGTAAATCATTCTAAATATTTCCTTTCTCTTAATCCTCCAAACAATAGACTACACTTGTTTTGGTATAGCGACTAGCATTCTTGGCAGTCGCCCCGGAGTTCCGAATTTGATTCACGGCTCTGTTAAGAATTTTAATTCTAATCTAAGGGCTAGAACGGAAATACAGTACTGAGACAAAACTGGAAATGGTTTTCCGTTGTTTCCCACTTCTTCTCCTGGGAAACGTCAGGATGTTCCCTAATTTAAGACCCCGATCGCCTTCTTCCCATTCCTTAACTGAATTACAAATACAGCCATTGCAATAGCACAGGTTATCAGACAACATTTGTATATACACACACCCAAGTACATGGGTTTAAATGACCACGATGTACAAGCCCCTTAAATAAAACATCAACATTGAAATTGTTATTTTTCTTTCATCGGTTTACCGTCCAGGTTGGCTTTTCCCACGGAATCAGCAAGGTATCCCACCTGTACCACTTCCAGGGCAGTGTCCTGGAGCTTGAAACACCTGTTCTTGAGATCCAACTGAGGAAGAATAAGGAAGATTGTAGTTTAACGTGACCGTTAATCTCGAGATCATAAGCTACGGGGCCTCCTTTTTACATGGAATCCGAACCACAAGACATGGCATTTCACTTTGAAAATCGCACATGCAATGACCGGGAATCGAACTCGGTCCGTCGTGGTGAGAGGCCAACAGCTTGACCGCTGCGCCACCACGCCCCAGGGTGGGGAAGATTGGGAGAGATAGGCAGGGAAGAGGGAAGGAGGCGGTTATGGCCTTACGGTAGGCATTTGCCTGGAGACGAAGTGGGGAAACCACGGAAAATCACTTCGAGGATGGCCGAGGTGGGAATCGAACCCCCTCCACTCTACGGGCCATCCGAGGCTGAGTAGACCTCGTTCCGTTCCAGTACTCATATCACTTTTTAAATTTCGTGGCAGAGCCGGGAATCGAACCTCGGACCTCCGGGGTGGCAGGTAAGCACGCTGAACACTACACCACGGAGCCAACATTGAAATTGTTCTTATATTAAATAACCAATGCACCACTCCATCCGTATTCATTCCTAAGAATCCCATGGGGATATTAATCCTCTGTGGTTAATTCCTCTAGGTCGGGGATTGGGTGTTTGTAACCACAACGCTATAATGAATTAGAACAGAGAAGCTGGGCTTGTTAGCACATTAATTGCTCTAGTAAAACCATTACGCGTGTTCATGTGGCCCACTGTACTAATGACTTGCCAGCTAATAGGTATGCACACATTGATTCAAACATACTGTGCCCATTTAGCATGAAATATGCAAATCACAGTATGCCAGCAATGCTCAAATCGGGATTTTCGGGGTTATGGTATGTTCTCCCACTCTGTGACTTACACATTTTGGATTAAATAGAGGATACACTTCCAAAATAAATAAACAAAATCAACTCCTACTATAAAACATTTAATTAACCAAATATATGGCGCTACAACAAATTAAACAAATAAAATACTGACCAATACTTCTAACTTGTTCAGAGTGAACAAGGAATACATAAACAAACAAAGGTTAAATCATAATAAATGGTTTCCTATAAACCAACAAACTTACATCTCTTTTCACTTCCAAAAAGTATCCCTTTAAAATTCCATAAGATCAAGAGCTCCAAATGGCTCGATACTTTTTTATATACTCTGTGTTATTCTTTTACAACACCTCACTTCCTATTATATGAGTATCTTATAATTAAAACAATATCTAATTCTTATTCAGAGTATAGTTATTCCTTTACTTAAATTTTGGGCTTTCACATGTTCATGGGTTACCATCTCTCTCAGTCAACAATTCACTACCGTGATTGGGAAAACACCTGCGTACTCCCGAGTTATAGAAGACTACTTGAACATGTCAAAAATTAAGATCACTCCCGAAATCTAATTGTCTTCACTGAACTCGTGAATTCCTACATTATATTACATTAGGGACTTTTCGTTATTTGTCTTAAAATACCATTATCTCATAATAAAGCAACGATCTGAACTTGCAAGCGGTAATCCTCATCTACAAGAACCTCGGTTCGAAGACCGGGTCGTTAAAACAAACTCTACACTCTTGTATAATATAACTTCAAACAGACGGCTTTCTAAACCTACCACAACCCGTCAATAGTAAGGGTATGGCTTTTACCACTTAGCGTGATTTATTGCAGGGGAAGCAGACATTACGGTCCTCGCCCACACGGGACGAACGACTCTTAGCTTACACAGCTGTTTCATTATGTAGTTCTTTGAACAAGCATGGCTTTCATTATACTATTTTTATTGAGGTTCACAAGACCTTATTCTCTTAAACTCGGCATTTATTAATTATGAAGTATCCTCATTGGTGGGTAAGAATAATTCAATACAACAACAAATATTTAAGGGCTTCAATAATAGACGAACCTGGGTTCGATTCCTTTCACTGCCTCTGGAACCATATCCCATACTGGAGGACTTACACATTCGCGACTTAGGGCGACCTTTGTCTATAACCTGCGCTCATAATACAACAAATATTTCACACCCTTCTACAATATAACACACACATGGCCTCGTGATCAGAGGACTTACCATAGCTCAATTACCGCGGCCAACTGCCCCTCATAATTAAATTTACCGAGTATTCAAACGAATTCCTAGCGTGACAAAATTCTTTAATGCGCTTCACAGCGCTTATATATTACTGAGCCAAGTTGCCTTTCAAGAACTGATAGATTCAACAATACACATTTGATCTACATCTCAATTTTATATTAATCCTCTCCCGTGCCAATAATCGCTTTATTTTAAGAACATGTGTTCACAACCTGTATTTATTATTTTAAAGGAGCTCGAAAGCTACACTTTCATATAATTCAACATAAACTTCATTTATATACTTGTTATTATTATTATTATTACGCTTGCTTTCATATAATTAAATCATTTATCAAATACACTGATATTTTATTTCATACATTTCCCCAAAGGGATTTATTCATTTCACCTAATTATTTTATACTTTCTCCATTTTAATCGTTCAGATCGCGCTATTATTCTGTTATTTGTTATTCAACAGCATCCCTATTTTCTCATTCTCAGGTGGATTGTACACAAATATTCCCCAACACATAACATAATGAAATGGTTACTCACATGATATGTCGGTCACCGACCGAACTTTCCGACGATGTTTCATTTTGCCCACTTGAATGTGTTTAAGCCATCTTCCCTAATTCCATTTCACACATTAACACTTCTTGATACACAAACATATTATTTACCTTCAGCACTGGCAACATATTGAATACAATTTTGTATTCTTTTATCATACACAAATACATTCACTAAAAAATTATAACACTTAAACGGATTTAACTATATTTACATTACACTGCTTTTAATCACTAAGGCTTTGCTTTTTGCCTTTACACACGTGATTCCTTCTTTCCCGTTTCCAAGGGTTGACACTCTTAGACGTTGGCTTCCTATCTGGCAAAATGATGAAAGTCTCAATCAATCTACCCTTCCCTGGAACGGCTATTCCTCAAATCCGGTTTCCTGACGATCGGCTTCTAATTTTATCAGCTCGAAATCTCTTCTTTCTAGACACTATTTAGTTTGTCTAGCTACAGTCTGTTCTGTTACGGCCTTTCGAATATTTTATCGGTGACCAATGATTCCCTGGCACTTACGGCTATTCCTTTAATTAGTTTCGTAGCTTAATGCTTTTACTGTTCGTTTGTCTCCTGTTAGACAATGTCTTGGATTAAATTTTCCCTTCTTATTTTCTTCGGCGCTCTAGTTCCTATATTTTTGATACACTAGGCGTTACTATTTTTGTCCGACCCTGATCGGGTTCCTTAACTGTTATATAACTGTTTGTTTCTCTATCGTTGGTACTTAAAACGTTACGATACTTTCTGTCGTTTTACTGAACTGTTATTTGAAGACCTATCGCCTGTTCTTTAAGTTCGCAGCCTATTTTGACTGTAATACGGAACTTTTCACTATAAAGACTGACGCTTGTTGAACTAAATCCTGTACTAGGATTTTCCTAAGTCTTCACACGGCGATACTATGATGATACTTCTCGGCCACTCCCTACGGGTGCTCGTTGGTGATACAGAGTATCACGACCTCTCGAGGTCTAGTAAGTACTGCATGACTTGCCTGGCACGGCCAGGGCTTTTATACAAAACGGCGACAAAACGATCAAATCCTTGTCTTTTTCATAACCAACTTTTGAAGCAATAGTCGCACACTATTGAAAATTATATCTCTGGAAAGCTTGTTTTCTAAACGTAAACTGACCTCTTTGCACATGAAAATCGATCGTACAATTCTGAGATATTAAATAAAATTTGGTCTTCAGATACGTGGGTGTTACAGTTGATTTTTAATCCTCGGGACTCGGGGAACTTTTAATTACGTAATGCCGCATCGGCACTTCTTTCCTGGGCAATTATTATAACATCTTTTCCCACACAAAAATTTATATTCCAAAATGATTCACAATGATGTATTTCTTTTGTTAATTTTATGTTCGCAAATGGCTTAAATCTAATTATTCCTCTTCTTGCATAACAGCGCGGTTGCCATTTTACTGCAACGCAAGCTCAAATTCCGAAACCGTCTCTCTGTCACTCTGAACGGAAAGTTCCTCTCGTTCTAATTATAGCCATGATCGCTCCTTATCAGTGCGCCATGCATGATATCATTTCCTGGCCACCTGGGCTCATATTCTTGCACAAGATTAAACCAGTTTTCTTGTATAAAATCTTTCTATGTTCCTATGAAGACTGTATTTTTCCTTCCTTCTTTTACCAATACATGGATTCGACCCCTTGAACCAATGGTACATGGATTCAATACATACAAATAATGATTATACTGGTAGATCCCACGTTAGCGTCATTGTAGATCATTCACATGTTATTCAAGTGTCCATGGCTATGAGTCCCGAAGAATAAACACATTATCATCTGAAAATACATCTGACATTTTGAAAACGATTGGAATAAAGTAAAGGGATTGGAGGGTGATCTACAATCTACTCAGAAACCAGACAGCAGTCATTCGAGCTGAAGGACATGAGCGAGAAGCTGGTATTCAGAAAGGTGTAAGGCAAGGCTGCAACTTATCACCCATACTTTTCAATCTTTACATTGAACAAGCAATGAAGGAAATTGGAGAAAAATTAAAATGGGAGTGAAGACTCAAGGAGAAATAATTTCAACTCTGAGATTTGCTGATGACATCTTCATCTTGGCCGACACGCCTGAGGAGTTGAATGAGTTTTTAAATGGTATGGACTCCGTCTTGAGGAAGGAATTCATGATGAAAATCAATAACTGTAAAACAAAAATATTGGAATGCAGCCGAAAGAAATCAGAAACCCCTATGGACTTCAAATTGGCAGGTGAAAAGCTAAAGGAAGTATGAGCCTTCTGTTACTTAGGAAGCAAATTAACCAGTGTTGGACAAAGCAAAGAGGATATAAAAGGTAGGTTGGCTCAGGCACGGAAAGCATTTCTACAGAAATGGAACCTGTTGACATCGAATATAGATTTAGGATTTTAGGAAGTCATTTTTGAAAGCTGGAGTATGGACTCTATGGAAGTGAAACTTGGACTATTGGTGCAGCAGAAAAGAGGAGAATTGAAGCGTTTGAAATGTGGTGTTACAGGAGAATGATGAAGATCAGATGGGTAGATAGGGTAAAAAACGTAGGGGTATTAAAACGAGTGGGAGAGGAGAGATGTTTCTGGCGACTGCTTATGAAGAGAAGAGATAGGTTGGAGGGACACATACTAAGACACCCAGCAATGGCACGCTTTGTTATGGAAGGAAGGGTCGAGGACAAGAACTGTAGGGGATAGACCAAGCTTAGAATATGCTAAACAAATTGCCTCGGATGTAGGGTGTGGTATCTATGTAGAGATGAAACGATTACCTCAGGACAGGGAGGCTTGGAGATCTGCATCAAACCCGTCAAAAGACTTAAACAACAACAATATTTTTCAAGAGAGTTAAAAATCCCTCAGTATGACTTCCTTCGGAGGGGAAGTAAAGCCGGCGGGCCCATGTCATAAATTTATGGCATATAAAAGAACCTTCCACTAACTACAATTTCGTGAAGCTAAATTAGTAGGTAAGATTTGATTAACCCTAGATTACTAACCTTTCGTCTGGTGGACGAGGCGTGGACCCATAAGTAGCTCCCCTTCGCCCTCCGGCAAAGGTATTTGTCTCGTCTTCACTCTAGCTTCGTTTGTGCTAGTCTTGACCTAGGAGAGAGCAGTTGTATCACCATGCGCTGTTTCACTGTGTTTTTACAAGGATCCATAAAATCGTGCCCATCTTATACTGATTTTGTATGTCAGCATCTCTATTTTACTATAGACTATAGCCTACTAGACTATAGGCTATGGACTATTTTATAGACCAAGGCTTGGAATATTTCCCTACACTTTCTCCCGGATCTGTTTTGGTGGACGCCATTCTTCTAATTGGATCTCATGATTCCTCGAATGATTGTGCGCTCTTTTTTCTCCAGTTCTTTGAGGAGACCTTTATCGGCATTTAGGGAAAGGGTTTTGGCTGCCTACATAACTCTTGGCTTCATTCATATGTTCACCATGTCATTGGGTACAATTCACTATTGCATCGGCATTTGTTAGCCTACTTTCGATTTTTGCAAAAAATGAAAGTAGACTTATGAGGTCACTACAGGGCGAAAAAAAAGTGTGTCTGTCTATGTGTGTGTGTGTATGTGTGTGTGTGAGTCTGTGTGTGTGTGTGTGTGTGTGTGTGAGTGTGTGTAATCTGAATGTCTGTCCCCCCCCCTATCAATTCGAACACGGTGAGCGCAAATTGAACGAAATTTGGTACAAAGGTAGCACTAGCAAAGGTCACATCAGTGTCATGTTTTATATCGCCGCCATCTTGACGGAAACGGAATGACGGCCACCCAAATGTTAAAAGCTTAAATCAAATTTCGACCATCCTAATAATTTGATCTCTACCGGATTTTGCAACAACATGCCTTTTTGTGGAAAGCATCTTATGACTGACTACAAGGTCATCAGCCCAATAGTTTGCAAATAGCGGCCATGTATGTGTGCAAATCCATTCCCCAGATCAATTCAAACACGGTGAAACCGAATTGAATGAATTTTTTTACAGAGGTAGCACTAGCAAAGGGCACCTCATATTCATGTTTAATATCCCTATAGCACGTTGTATTTCAACAAGCTACTACAACCAAAATTCAATTATACTCCTTGAAAAGGACAAATACCCATGCATTTAGGAGAAAGTAGGCTATATGTTCTTTACTGAACATCTTGTTGCAAGATGGAGTGGAGTTCTCCATATTGGTAGGTTGAGGAACGAACGAACTATGGAGCAGGTCTCTAAAATAAGTACTTTCTGCATATTGGTATGTAGCGACGTCGGTATGATCCCTGTGGAAGAGATTATGACAGGCAGTACTGTGCCCGTTTAGACCGGAGTCCTCACGACCACATATGCATTTTACCAAGAATCAGTCAGCACGAGAGTCAAAATATCCCGGGGCGCCAGATGGGTTAAAGCTTATCGCAAAAACGACATCAAATGAAAACAAGATGTTCAGTAAAGAACATATAGCCTACTTTCTCCTAAATGCATGGGTATTGTTATAACTCTTTGTCCTTTTCAAGGAGTATGATTGAATGTTGGTTGTAGTAGCTTGTTGAAATACAACGTGCTATAGGGATATTAAACATGAATATGAGGTGCCCCTTGCTAGTGCTACCTCTGTACCAAATTTTGTTCAATTCGGTTTCACCGTGTTTGAATTGATAGGGGGAATCGATTTGCACACATACTTGGCCACCATCTGCAAACTATTGGACTGATGTTCTTGCAGTTTGTTCAGAATATGTTTCCCACATAAAGATATGGTGTTGCAAAATTTGCTAGAGACTAGATTATTAGGTTGGTCGTAATTACATTTTAGCTTTTAACATTTGGGTGGCCGCGATTACGTTTCCGTGAAGATAGCGGTGATATAAAACATGACACTGAGGTGTCCTTTGCTAGTGCTATCTCTGTACCAAATTTCGTTCCATTCGGTTTCACCGTGTTCGAATTGATAGGGGGAATCGATTTTCATACAAATATGGCCGCCATCCGCAAAATATTAGGCGAATGACCTATTAGATTGGTCAAAGGATGCTCCCTCCATAATGGTATGTTGTTCCAAAGTTTGGTAGAGATCGGATGGTTATGTTAGTCGTAATTTGATTTAAGCTTTAAACATTTGTGTGGCCACCATTACGTTTCTGTCAATATGGCGGCGATATAAATCATGACACTGAGATGCCCTTTGCTAGTGCTATCTCTGTACCAAATTTCGTTCCATTCGGTTTCACCGTGTTTAAATTAATAGGGGGAATCGATTTTGACACAAAGATGGCTGCCATCCGCAAACTATTAGGCGAATGACCTATTAGGTTGGTCAAAGGATGCTCGCTCCAGAAAGGTATGTTGTTGCCAAATTTGGTAGAGATCGGATGATTAGGTTAATCGTAATTTGATTTAAGCTTTGAACATTTGTGTGGCCGCCATTACGTTTCAGTCAAGATGGCGGCGATATAAAACATGACACTGAGGTGCCCTTTGCTAGTGCTACCTCTGTACCAAATTTCGTTCCATTCGTTTTCACCGTGTTCGAATTAATAGGGGGAATCAATTTTGACATAAAGATGGCCGCCATCCGCAAACTATTAGGCTAATGACCTATTAGATTGGTCAAAGGATGCTCCCTCAATAAAGGTATGTTGTTGCAAAGTTTGGTAGAGATCGGATGGTTATGTTAGTCGTAATTTGACTTAAGCTTTGAACATTTGTGTGGCCGCCATTACGTTTCTGTCAATATGGCGGCGATATAAAACATGACACTGAGATGCCCTTTGCTAGTGCTACCTCTGTACCAAATTTCGTTCCATTCGGGCTCACCGTGTTTAAATTAATAGGGGGAATCGATTTTCACACAAAGATGGCCGCCATCCGCAAAATATTAGGCGAATGACCGATTAGATTGGTCAAAGGATGCTCCCTCCATAATGGTATGTTGTTGCAAAGTTTGGTAGAGATCGGATGGTTATGTTAGTCGTAATTTGATTTAAGCTTTAAACATTTGTGTGGCCACCATTACGTTTCTGTCAATATGGCGGCGATATAAACCATGACACTGAGATGCCCTTTGCTAGGGCTATATCTGTACCAAATTTCGTTCCATTCGGTTTCACCGTGTTTAAATTAATAGGGGGAATCTATTTTGACACAAAGATGGCTGCCATCCGCAAACTATTAGGCGAATGACCTATTAGGTTGGTCAAAGGATGCTCGCTCCAGAAAGGTATGTTGTTGCCAAATTTGGTAGAGATCGGATGATTGGGTTAATCGTAATTTGAATTAAGCTTTGAACATTTGTGTGGCCGCCATTACGTTTCAGTCAAGATGGCGGCGATATAAATCATGACACTGAGGTGCACTTTGCTAGTGCTACCTCTGTACCAAATTTCGTTCCATTCGTTTTCACCGTGTTCGAATTAATAGGGGGAATCAATTTTGACATAAAGATGGCCGCCATCCGCAAAATATTAGGCTAATGACCTATTCATTTGGTCAAAGGATGCTTCCTCTACAAAGGTATCTTTTTGCTAAATTTGGTAGAGATCGGATGATTAGGTCAATCTTAATTTGATTTAAGCTTCGAATATTTGTGTGGCCGCCATTACGTTTCCGTCAAGATGGCGGCGATATAAAACATGACACTGAGGTGCCTTTTGTTAGTAATACCTCTGTACCAAATTTCATTCCATTCGGTTGCACCGTGTTCGAATTAATAGGGGGAATCGATTTTCACACAAAGATGGCCGCCATCCGCAAACTATTACGCTGATGTCCTATTAGTTTGGTCAAAGGATGCTCCCCCCATAAAGGTATGTTGTTGCAAAATTTGGTAGAGATTGGATGATTAGGTTAGTCGTAATTTGATTTAAGCTTTGAACATTTGTGTGGCCGCCATTACGTTTCCGTCAAGATGGCGGCCATATAAAACATGACACTGAGGTGTCCTTTGCTAGTGCTACCTTTGTACAAAATTTCGTTCAATTCGCATTCATCGTGTTCGAATTGATAGGGGGGGACAGACATTCAGAGTACACACACTCACACACACACAGACACACACACAGACACACACACACACACACAGACTCACACACACACATACACACACACAGACAGACACACTTTTTTCGCCCTGTGTTGATCTCATAAGTCTACTTTCATTTTTTGCAAAAATCGAAAATAGGCTAAAAATGCTTTACTGATTTTTGGCTCAATGCAACAATAAGGATAGAAGGAGATTCAACTGGGCATAACACATCACGTAAAATTATCTCATTTTATTCTGAATTTAAAACTGACTGCAAAATAAAATGCTCAAAGCAGCATCATTCATGTGTGGCGACCCACATTACTATTTACACAATGTACAGAAATTTTCCAACACATTGGACAATTATCTTTGGAGGCACAAGTCTGATTATCAGTCCTGTAGACTGTGTTCCAAAATTATATCCATTATTTATGATTAAATCCAGTTCAAATTTAATTGTCTTTACTGGAAATACTGTAGTTCACTGGTTGAATTTTTACATAATATTAACACTCGTAGAATAATTGTTCATAGAATTTTTAACTTTCACTTATTTTTCCAGTTTCAAAAATATTGTCAAAAAAATATTATTATCTCTGAATCAACACAAATTACGTACACATATTAATAACAACATCTGAAAAGTATCTGACCTTTGAGCATAGCATCGAAGAACTGTGCGAAGCACAACAAAATTAATTGTTCTTCTGACATTAAACGTTTCGAGAAGTGACTCGATTATGAACTTCAAGTTCCTAACAAAATATATGATTTCTGAATCATCAACTTGATCAATAAATTGTTGGACCATTCAACTATTTGATTTTCCACTTGGAATCATTATTAAGAAAAATATTTATATTAGTGGCCATTTTAGTAACTTTCACAACTTGCAATTCTTGAACAGAATGCGGAAATAAGAATTGTAGCTTCATAATAAATTCATTTAGTTCATGACACTAGGATTGAAAACATCCTTCAAATTATTCGTGGTTATAGAATTATTTTTAATTGGCAGTGGCCCATTCTATTGTTTTTATAAGAACACAATATTCCAACAACAACGGCAAAGGTCTTCCTCTGAAGAAGAATAAAATACTATCATGACAAATCCGGGTTCTAGCACAATCAAAGTCATAATGGAATTCGTAAACAAGGTTGAAATAAGAACTGATGGTTTTTAGAAATAACCTTTGGGTCATTCATACGACGCAATGTGTAGTTCCAATACTCCTTCTTTAACACTGAGTCATCGAACCTGCTATTTGATTGATGCTCAAATATACTTTGCTCATTGCAAATATTAACTGTTCAACCAGAACTGTAATGTTGGTTGAATGCGGGCTTGCGCTAACCACTATCCTTCGGAAAATCACCTGTTCCAAACTAGAAATGATTAAACTACTTCATAAGCTCTCTCTCAATGAATGTGATTATTAGAAAATATAAGATCCAAGAATTATTTAGAAAAGTTATGAAAATCATTATTATTATTATTAGTGGATTATTATTATTATTATTAGTTATATTATTGTAAATGTGTTTAATTATTATTTCATTATGTGAGAATCCACATGTTCGATTCTTCGAATATGGATAAAATATCCATTTCTCAACAAATAATTATTAACTTTTACAGTTACCTCGGCTGATTACCGTGATTATCAAAAAAATATGAAACATTCAAATAAATGCTCGTTATGCTCGGTCATCGATCCTAAACTGTTCTGAGTGCTGAAAATACTCAGAATAACTCTAATATGTCTTGCGTAAATCATTGCAAGATTTAAATACGAAGAAAAAAACAAATGTGTTGGTCATCTGCAGAAAATGAGTTTGTTCCAATTAGCTAGGCATAATATAAAATTCAAATGAGGCTTACATTTCTCGTTGGTCTTGAAGCGTAGTGAACCTGGTCTGTACCAGATTTATCCAGATACATGCCCTATTGGACGCGCACGTCTAATCCTTGTATCGGCCGCCATTATATACCCACAATCTGTCTAACACGACATAGTGGAAATATTTCTTGAAGTTTGAAGTAACTGCTGATCCATTTTAATATTGGCTTCAATTAAATCCATAGCATTTCGCTTAAATGGGGTCAGATCTAAATGATCTATTCTCAAATACGTCAGTTGTAACATAACTCACGGTAATCTTTTCAGTACAAGAAAACACTGACAGTCCAAATCAATCAACGGCTGTTCTGAAGATCGTACCCTGGGCATGGTTTATCACCATCTATCATGCGCGAAGCAACTTATAGTTTCCCTTTGTCGGCTAATGAACAACACCGTGATAGACTGGTCTTCAATATACTGAAAGATCGGAGTGGTTATCAAGTTACAATTTATGAAACTGACTAATTGGATTAAAATATCCAAGTATTTAATTATTATTACTGGACTGTGACAAAGTACTTTCTAGACAAAGTCTAGCATATGTCCATATAGAAATAAAGTATTTCACCAGTGTCCGTAGAAAAATAACAATCACCTTAGTGACTCCCTCTGCCTGAAACTTACTATGTTCCACACATATCGTCGCAGTTTTGTGACTATCATAATTTAAAGATATCTTCTGCGTAGTTCCGGCAACCATGTGCCTTGGCTCAACGTAGCAGCAGCACCTTGTCATGCAAGAGCTTGGTTCGAAGTGAGCTGATGATGCTTGGGCCGGTCAGCTTTTATTCAAAACGGTCGGGTCCACGCTGGATCACACTGAAATCTGGAAATCGTCATATCTCCGGTGTCTCTGGTCCAATTCACTTGAGACCAAGTGCATTCTCTTTCATTTGGCCGTGCCAGTAATCGGATCCAAGTCTCAAGTCTCTACTCCATGGCTAACTATTTAATCAACAAATAGTCTCGACCTCTGCTACTACTTGCTACGTCACTTAACATGCTCTTGGCTGCACAAAGTTTTCATTCCATTCTAGAAGTAATGGAGCGCGATATTCAAATATCTCAACTTTCAAAAGCGGCTGTAGCCTTTCCCTTGATATCTAGGTGTCTGAATCTTGGAATACCCATTCCTAGAGTTGGGCACATCCACCCCACACCTAGCAAAAAATAAAAATTGGAAAAATTTTATTTTTCCTATCTACACATTAAATCATCTGGTTCTTGAATAATAAATCTTCAAATTCGCTGCATTATAAGTTCCCACGATGTTACCAGTTCGTGTATCGGCGATTTCATAGCTTCGTAGGGTCGGGATCTGCAAACTTGTAGATTAAACCATCTAACATCAAATAATCTCTTGAAATTCTTTCAGTTTCCACAAAATCATCATCATTTGGATCCATGTCTCCCTGTAGAAAACGAAAAATGTTTCTAAAACGTCGGTCTCTCCTCTGGGATAAATGCAACAATCTTAACCTTCTCAAGGTATCCTCATCCTCCTGCGTCAGGTTAACTTGAAAAACCATAGATGTAGACTCCCCTGCTCTACTCAATAAATCGGCCCCAATGTTCAATTTTCCAGGAGTGTGTTCAATAACTAGGTTGAATTGTTGAATAAAAAGTGACCATCTAGTTATCCTATCACTGGCAAAGTTTGTTCTCAAGATAAACTCCATTGCATGGTGATCAGTCCTCACAATTACTGAATGTCCAATTAACATTTTCTTCCACGACTCCACCGCGAAGATTACAGCAAGGGCTTCTAACTCTGTGGTGTAATAATTCCTTTCTGATGGACGAAGTTTCCTGCTTATGAACGCCAGGTAACGTCTCTTGTGATCTTCATCTTCTTGAAGAAGAATAGCTCCAATCCCTACGGTGGATGCATCAGATTCTATGATAAAATTCTTGGTAAAGTCAGGATACTCTAATTTCACGCTGTTTACCAATAACCTCTTGGCATCTTGAAATGATTGTTCACAATCTTCATTCCATTTCCATTTGTTTCCTTTTTTTTAATAATTCCTGCAATGGAGCTACCGTCTTGGTGAAGCTTGGACAATGCCCTGCAAAGAATTGGCATGTCCCGAGAAAACTGCGGACAATCTTCACTCTAGTAGGTCTAGGGAAATTTGCAATCACCTGTATCTTTGTCTCATTGGGACGGCATCCTTCACCATCCAAAATGTGGCCCAAAAATGTTATTTCCTTCCGAAAGAACTAACACTTTCGAAGGTTTACTTTAAAGTTCGCTTTTCTCAAATCTGCGAATAACATCTGAAGATGTAACAAATGTTCCTCCTTAGTCTCAGATGCAATTAGGATATCATCTATGTAACGAATTGCTATCTCTTTTACTTCAGGACTCAAGTTTTGTTCCAGTGCTCTGATCAAAACAGATCCAGATGTTTTGACCCCAAATGGTAGACGGCGGAATACATATGTCTGTTGGTCAAACATAAACCCTGTAAACTTTTTGGAATCTTCACTAAGCCTAATGTGGTGGTAGGACGAAGTGAGATCAATGTTAGAGAACCAGACCTTGCCTTTGAATTTCCTTAACAGTTCCCTAATGATTGGTGGTCTGTCATACTCTGGCAGTAATCTTGAATTCAAATTTCGCGCGTCTAAACATAGTCTCAGACTTCCATCTGGCTTAGACACTACTGCTAATGGATTGACATAAGAGGTAGTGTACTTTTCAATCCCATTGTTACTTTCCATCTCTTTGATAAGCGCTTTTACCATTTCTCGATGCTTTTCCGCTACCGGATACAATTTAGCATGGAAAGGTGCATCATCATTTACACGAATACGATATTCAAAATCTTTAATTTCACCAGGTTTAATATCAAAAATATCGTGGTACTCTTCCAAAATTTTTCCTAGCTCTGGGGACTCATTCTCAGTGTAGACTTCTCTTCCTTCAGCTTCATGAAAAATCAGAGACCATTGAGCATCTCCCTCGATGTCTTCCTCTTCTTTTCCCTCGAAGTTAATCTCTTCGGTATTCTTGAATCTGATCGTCTCTGTCTTCATGTCTATCACTGCTTGATATTTCTGAATGAAATCCGCTCCCAAGATCATGTCCAAAGCCATGTCCTTCATTACTACAAACACATGTCGGAAATCATGTCCTCCAATAGTAACACATAAGTATAATTGTGTTTTACACAGAGATATTTTGTTGGGTATTATTCCTTGGATTTTAATTCCTGATACTAGAATCTCCTCTAAATTCTCTTTGAGCTTCCACAGAATATAAAGCTTCTCGCTCACAAGACAAAGCATAGCCCCAGTATCAATTAAAGTATCGACAGGCATACCGAATACTTCGCATTGGCATTTTAATTCTTGTACCCATTTCTTTCCGTTCGTCATTATGTTGAATTAAGTCATCATCTTCTGCTTGCCATTTAATAATCCTGGAAGTGAAAGTGTTTAAAATTCTATCTTCTACTGTGAATTCGAAGTTTTTCTTCTTTTCCATTCCCCCGGGATTGTTGTGTTCCCTATGGACCTGGTTCATTGGGCTTCTGTTCCAAGAACTGCAAGTTTTCTTGGTATCTTTCTTCCAAGTTCTTCCTCGTCTCCTTATTGAACTCTTCATTGGACTGACGAGTGTTCACATTCCCTCTGTTATTGTAGTTATTGTTTCTACCGTAGTACCTTCTTTCCTGGTACCTTCCTTGATTATCCCTTGGCCTTCTCCATCGAGTATTATATCGATATCCACCATCCGGTCTCGTATAAGGCTTGTAACTGTATCTGTTATTGTTCTGATTCCATCCTCTTTTATCGGGCTCTTCCCTCGGCGTTTTCTCTTCTCGCCCCTCTCGAATCTCTCGAGGTGTTTGGGAATAACTGTCGGCCATAACAGCGTACACAGCGTTGTTATTCTTTCCTCCCTTCTAATGGAAGAATTGAGCGTTCGTGTGATCAAGTTTCTGCAATACCTCATCAAATTGCTCCATATTATAATTGTCAGCAGCGATCAAAGTTCTTTGGACGTCTGCTGGAAACTGACGTATTAATGCGGTAATTAATTCATTATCTGGCATCGGCGGATCTAAATGTTGTAGTTTAGAAAGCTGTCCAGAAAAGTACGAAGAGTATCGAGTAGCTTGTGACGTCGAGAATCTCTTTGAATATAATTCTGCTCTGACTTGCTGTTGGGTTTCCGGGGACCAAAACATTTTTAATAACCCACGGGAAAACTCCTCAAAATTGGTGAGAGTGGACCTAAAAGCTCTAAACCAAAGAAGTGCGGGACCTTCCAAAAATTTCCCTATCACTCGGATCTGTCTTTCCTTAGGGATTTTGGAATCTTTTAGGTAATCACCTGCTTCTCTCAAGAATTCTACGGGTGTCACAGAATCTCGCCCTGAAAATTTAGAAGGCGTATCCTCTACATTCTTGAATACAGTTATGGGGTTGGATTGAAATACTGTCCTGACCTCATCCTGTCTTTGACTATCAGTTTCTCTAGCTGCTCCTAGGTTTATCTGTAACTGTTCTTCTCCCCTTATACTTGGCATTTTCAACAGATAGTCAGACTGTTGCTCGTCCTTGATTTGGGTTTTCATAGCCTCAATTTCCTTATGGTTTTCTTCTGCCATTTTTCTAATTTATTCGGTTTCCTTACAGTTCTCCTTGACATCAGTGGATATCTGGTTCATAACAGCCTCGTGACTTTTCAACGACCCTGTCACATCTGATATGTCCTTCTGAGTTGCTTGAATATCTTTGGAAATTACTTGAATATGGGATGACAAAGATTCCCTAATTTCCTTGACTCCCTCTTGGTTCTCCAGCTTGAGTGTGTCTTTAATTTCATCGATAACTGTGGTTTTAATTTCAGTTTGTAATTTATTTATCACACCTTCTCTTATTTCTCACACTATGAGTTCTTTGAATTGTTCTGTCAAACGTTGAACAACTAGAGTTGCCATCTCATTGCTCTCTTTCTTCCCTCTGATTTCTAGGTTGATCATGTCTTCACCAACTTTCCTAAGACCATGTTCTATCCTATCAGCTAAGCTTTGGGATCTTAGATCGGCATCGCGAAATTTATCGTCCATTAAACTTGCGTTAGTGGCTAATGAAGTTTCGATCTCATGTGTTTTTTCGCATAATTTAGTCATTTTACTCTCAAGTGACATTTTCAAGATTTCGGAATTCTCTTAAAATTTATTTTCCATAGAATTAAATTTACTATTTAAATTTTCTTTCAAGTTATCTTTTAACCTGCTTTCTAACAAATCGGAATTTTCCTTGAGTTTATCATCTAAACTTTCTTTCAAGTTATCTTTTAACCTGCTTTCTAACAAATCGGAACTTTCCTTGAGTTTATCCTCTAAACTTTCTTTCCAAGTTATCTTTTAACCTGCTTTCTAACAAATCGGAACTTTCTTTCAAGTTATCTTTTAAAGAATCAGAATTTTCTTTAAGTTTATCATTTAAACTTTCTTTAAGTTTATTTTCTAAAGAATCAGAATTTTCCTTAAGTTTCTTTTCCAAAGCCTCTGTATTTTCTTTCATAATGGCTGCTACACGCAGTCCAGCTTCTTTGGAACTATCTTCCAAACTCCTCATCATCCTCATCACCTCTTCCATAATTTTCAATTATTATTCAAAACTTAGGGGTATACATGTTGGCAGACACAAGATTATAATTAGAACAAGAAATATGAATAGCTAATTGGAACACTCTAATAAAATGAGATTTGTCCTAATGTCGACGTGATGGAAAAACAAAATTCTCTACTTTTACGAATTACATTTACCACAATATCACAAGAAAAATATGCAAGTTCTCAAATATCCTCCACCTGGATTCTAATAATGCGTATGTCCAGTCATCGAACGTTTACTACTGAATTTACTTGACGCCCTAATGATTAAGCCATTATCAAAAATAATCAAACCCATTCTAATTATTAACCCAGTTAAATTTTTAATTTTCCCCACTAATTGGGTTTCCTACTAATTTATTCATCCAAACCAGACATCTCTCAACTCCCAAAATATCCATATAAAAAATTATCACAGTTTAAATCGGCATGCGATTGACCTTGTCTAACTCGATCCCCACGTTCGAAGCCATTTCTCTCTCTATCTTATTTTATGTGCCCGTTTAGACCGGAGTCCGCACGACCACATATGCATTTTACCAAGAATCAGTCAGCACGAGAGTCAAAATATCCCGGGGCGCCAGATGGGTTAAAGCTAATCGCAAAAACGACATCAAATGAAAAAAATGCTTTACTGATTTTTGGCTCAATGCAACAATAAGGATAGAAGGAGATTCAACTGGGCATAACACATCATGTAAAATTATCTCATTTTATTCTGAATTTAAAATTGACTGCAAAATAAAATGCTCAAAGCAGCATCATTCATGTGTGGCGACCCACATTACTATTTACACAATGTACAGAAATTTTCCAACACATTGGACAATTATCTTTGGAGACACAAGTCTGATTATCAGTCCTGTAGACTGTGTTCCAAAATTATATCCATTATTTATGATTAAATCCAGTTCAAATTTAATTGTCTTTACTGGAAATACTGTAGTTCACTGGTTGAATTTTTACATAATATTAACACTCGTAGAATAATTGTTCATAGAATTTTTAACTTTCACTTATTTTTCCAGTTTCAAAAATATTGTCAAAAAAAATATTATTATCTCTGAATCAACACAAATTACGTACACATATTAATAACAACATCTGAAAAGTATCTGACCTTTGAGCATAGCATCGAAGAACTGTGCGAAGCACAACAAAATTAATTGTTCTTCTGACATTAAACGTTTCGAGAAGTGACTCGATTATGAACTTCAAGTTCCTAACAAAATATATGATTTCTGAATCATCAACTTGATCAATAAATTGTTGGACCATTCAACTATTTGATTTTCCACTTGGAATCATTATTAAGAAAAATATTTATATTTGTGGCAATTTTAGTAACTTTCACAACTTGCAATTCTTGAACAGAATGCGGAAATAAGAATTGTAGCTTCATAATAAATTCATTTAGTTCATGACACTAGGATTGAAAACATCCTTCAAATTATTCGTGGTTATAGAATTATTTTTAATTGGCAGTGGCCGATTCTATTATTTTTATAAGAACACAATATTCCAACAACAACGGCAAAGGTCTTCTTCTGAAGAAGAATAAAATACTATCATGACAAATCCGGGTTCTAGCAAAATCAAAGTCTTAATGGAATTCGTAAACAAGGTTGAAATAAGAACTGATGGTTTTTAAGAAATAACCTTTTGGTCATTCATACGACGCAATGTGTAGTTCCAATACTCCTTCTTTAACACTGAGTCATCGAACCTGCTATTTGATTGATGCTCAAATAAAAACCTCCTCATTCCTGCGACTTAAACATGCGCACCTGGGAATGGCAATTCAACTACTCCACACACATAAATTTTCTTCCCAAAATTTATACAATAAAGCAAGCCTCTGCTTATTATCAACACTGGGAGATTTATAAACTTACAAGTTTATTTTATTTTACCATTCAGTTCAAATCGTGAAGTTACCACACTTATGATACTCTCTATTTCACTTTCGAATGTGTATCTACGTCATGATTTTATATAAATACAAAAATATCCTAATTGATACAAATATCATTTGCTTCCCGTTTCATGCCTCTCCGTGTTATCTGAAAAATATACTTTGCTCATTGCAAATATTAACTGTTCAACCAGAACTGTAATGTTGGTTGAATGCGGGCTTGCGCTAACCACTATCCTTCGGAAAATCAACTGTTCCAAACTAGAAATGATTAAACTACTTCATAAGCTCTCTCTCAATGAATGTGATTATTAGAAAATATAAGATCCAAGAATTATTTAGAAAAGTTATGAAAATGATTATTATTATTATTAGTGGATTATTTTTATTATTATTAGTTATATTATTGTAAATGTGTTTAATTTATTATTTCATTATGTGAGAATCCACATGTTCGATTCTTCGAATATGGATAAAATATCCATTTCTCAACAAATAATTATTAACTTTTACAGTTACCTCGGCTGATTACCGTGATTATCAAAAAAATATGAAACATTCAAATAAATGCTCGTTATGCTCGGTCATCGATCCTAAACTGTTCTGAGTGCTGAAAATACTCAGAATAACTCTAATATGTCTTGCGTAAATCATTGCAAGATTTAAATACGAAGAAAAAAAACAAATGTGTTGGTCATCTGCAGAAAATGAGTTTGTTCCAATTAGCTAGGCATAATATAAAATTCAAATGTGGCTTACATTTCTCGTTGGTCTTGAAGCGTAGTGAACCTGGTCTGTACCAGATTTATCCAGATACATGCCCTATTGGACGCGCACGTCTAATCCTTGTATCGACCGCCATTATATACCCACAATCTGTCTAACAAGACATAGTGGAAATATTTCTTGAAGTTTGAAGTAACTGCTGATCCATTTTAATATTGGCTTCAATTAAATCCATAGCATTTCGCTTAAATGGGGTCAGATCTAGATGATCTATTCTCAAATACGTCAGTTGTAACATAACTCACGGTAATCTTTTCAGTACAAGAAAACACTGACAGTCCGAATCAATCAACGGCTGTTCTGAAGATCGTTCCCTGGGCATGGTTTATCACCATCTATCATGCGCGAAGCAACTTATAGTTTCCCTTTGTCGGCTAATGAACAACACCGTGATAGACTGGCCTTCAATATACTGAAAGATCGGAGTGGTTATCAAGTTACAATTTATGAAACTGACTAATTGGATTAAAATATCCAAGTATTTAATTATTATTACTGGACTGTGACAAAGTACTTTCTAGACAAAGTCTAGCATATGTCCATATAGAAATAAAGTATTTCACCAGTGTCCGTAGAAAAATAACAATCACCTTAGTGATTCCCTCTGCCTGAAACTTACTATGTTCCACACATATCGTCGCAGTTTTGTGACTATCATAATTTAAAGATATCTTCTGCGTAGATCCGGCTACCATGTGCCTTGGCTCAACGTAGCAGCAGCACCTTGTCATGCAAGAGCTTGGTTCGAAGTGAGCTGATGATGCTTGGGCCGGTCGGCTTTTATTCAAAACGGTCGGGTCCACGCTGGATCACGCTGAAATCTGGAAATCGTCATATCTCCGGTGTCTCTGGTCCGATTCACTTGAGACCAAGTGCATTCTCTTTCATTTGGCCGTGCCAGTAATCTGATCCAAGTCTCAAGTCTCTACTCCATGGCTAACTATTTAATCAACAAATAGTCTCTACCTCTGCTACTACTTGCTACGTCACTTAACATGCTCTTGGCTGCACAAAGTTTCCATTCCATTCTAGAAGTAATGGAGCGCGATATTCAAATATCTCAACTTTCAAAAGTGGCTGTAGCCTTTCCCTTGATATCTAGGTGTCTGAATCTTGGAATACCCATTCCTAGAATTGGGCACAATACAGTAACAGACAAATTTCTGTCGCCACATCTGTCGAATCTCTTCAGCCAGAGGCATGTATTTCGTCATTTTCTCAGCACAAATATGTTGGATAGTATGCGAGTTAGGGACTGCGATGTCTATTAGAAGAGTTTTCTTCTGCACTTGATCATCATCATTATTCTTCTTTCCTCGATGTTGGCCACCTTTGGACCGCGTAAAATAACCCATTGCACATTGTCTCTTATGTCCTTTATCCTTTCTTGCCTTCCAGTAGTTCTTCATTACTTCACTTTGTTTCCTTCTTCGCTCTTCCGTCCAGATGTTAATCCACTTCTTCTTTTCCTTCTCCTGGAAACCCTAGAAATTTTTTATCATAAGCATCGTTCTTCTTCTTTCTTCGATTCGGCCAACTAGAGATCATGTCAGTTCAACTGTCTCTTCTACCGCCCAGTGTTCCCGCATTCGTCTCCGGTGTTATTTTCTCTCTTGGGACCACGCCTTCCCGGTCTTCAGCTTCGGATTATACTGGAAACCTTTGTGCGTACGTAGTTTTCCCTGAAGTGGAACACGCTCCTGGATATCTTCAAGGAATATTTCCATTTCACGTAGATCTTTCTCAACTTCCATGAACCATGCATGCCCCTCTGGTTTTCTTTTCTTGAAAGTACGTCAATATCCGTTTTCATATCCTGCCTGGGCTCATTCGTGTAACGTGGCTATAAAAGGCAATCCTTCTTTTTCGAATCGTGTCACTGATCTTCTCCACGTGCTTGTATAATTCGTGGTTGTGACGCCTTCTGTACTCGCTGTTTTCTTTGATGGGACCTAGGATTTTCCTCAAAATCTACCTTTCTTAAGCCTCTAGTTTTTCCATTAGACCTTTCTTGTTCATTATTACAGTCTCTGCCGCATACAGAGCCTTTGGTCGAATGATTAATATCATTTTATTAGTAGTAGTAATAGTAGTAGTATTATCACACCGTGCTCAGTCGGTTTATCGTGGATCCAACGTATGCTACAGAGAAATTGGAAACATAAATCGACTTTTATTAATGTATGGGGTGAGGAAAATATTGCGAGATTAAACCGAAACCTGAGTGGATTAGACTCTAATCATTAGAGGATCGCATGGTGCTCGTTAGAGGAGATATGCTGGCTCGGCTGCTGTACCGCGCAACACGACTCGTCTGCTCACATATCGATTAATTATTATCGAACACACTGTGTGTACGTGTCTGCTAATTATCACACACACACACATCATAGCAAGGCTTCGTATCTTTCCCTACACTTGCTCCTAAATTGCTTTTGCTATTATTTAAAAGCGTTTGCTTTTACGAACCGTGAATAATATATCACAAGGAATGACTTCCTCGCAAGCGGACGCTGGAATCATCTTTTATTTAAAGTTTGCGTAATTACAACAAGTGTCGTTGGGAAGTAATCTGCCATATTATAACGCAAGAAGGTAGTTGAAAATCTATTTTAATATTAAATCACAATCAATACAACTGTGACTTTGGTGGCGTAGTTGGTAGCGTGCTGAGCTTCTATGCCCAAGATCGCGGGTTCAAACCCGGCCGAAGTGGTGGAATTTTTTAAGAGCGTTAAAAATCCTTCAGTATGTCTTCCTTTGGAGGGGAAGTAAAAAATTATGGTATCTAAAAGAACCTTCCACTAAACACAATTGTGTGAAGCTAAACTTGTAGATTAGATTTGATTAACGCTCTATTAAGGAGAACCTACACCTTTAAGAAACAAAATTTGTCTTTTTTCAAATTATTTTTTCTACGTTTATTGATTCTTCCTCTTCAAATCACTGCAACAATTTCTTTGCTATGTATAATACTTTTGAAGTTATGACCAAAAACGTGCAGGGGAGTTTAGGATATTTTCCCACACATTGGTAACTTTGTTGCTCGTTTCCCGAAACTGTGGATTTTCAAATCAGTTTCCTCAGTAACTGCCAGAGTTTTCAAGATAATGAAGTGAAATTTGGTATACATGTGTATCGCATAGGGAAGAACAATATGACCTAGAACTGTTGTTGTACATGTTATAGTTTCGGTTATAAAAAATATTCAGTGAAAAAAATGCATAAAAGTTACACTTTAATATAAGCTTTAAAAAAATCTTTCTAGATTCCAATGATTCTAGGTCAATCTCTAGCTACCGTATTACTAAATACAATGAAACCAGAATTTTTGAAAAACAATGATGAAAATGAAAATCCACAGCCTGCTTCCAGTCTCCGACCGGGTCAGGAATGGAATGAATGAAGCCCTCATCTAGCGGTGAGGATATGAACTGTGCCGGCTGCCGAGGCCTGACGCACTCCTCTGGGGCAATGATTAAATGAATGACAGATGAAATGAAATGATAGTGGAGAGTGTTGCTGGAATGAAATTTTGACAGGGAAAACCGGAGTGCCCGGAGAAAAACCTGTCTGCCTCCGTTTTGTCCAGCACAGATCTCACATGGAGTGACCGGAATTTGAACCACGGACCCAGCGGTGAGAGGCCGGCGTGCTGCCGCCTAAGCCACGGAGGCTTAAAAACAATGATATTTGTGTAAAACATTAGGGAAACGGTGGATCAGTGCACAATATGCAGCCGCCATTTCAAATGCCTAATTTGCGGAAATGCATTCGCCATATGACTTGTAAATACGCGAATATATTGGCTAAGCATAGTGTGGTTGGCAGAACAAATTACAAATCTTTAGTACTTTCTGTTGCTGAGGAATAAAAAAGTGAAATATACATGCTTTTCGGATCTATAGTCAAAATATGTGATTACTTGTTGAGATACTGATGGTGGTGATTTACGTTCAAATTTGCTTACTTAGTGTGATTGTTATGGAATGGTCAAGTTATTGTGGATTGTGCATATAGCTGTTAGAGCGATGTGTGGTCAATATCCGCGCAGCTAACACCTGCCACCTTCGGCTGCCTCCACAATAACCTGACCATCCAATAGCCTAAGTGTAAAGGATCTGATGATGATCTCTTGACGATTGAAACTTTGCATTTAAGTGTATTTATGAATTTCATGTACATATTGTTATTTTTATTTTATTTTTATTTTTATTTTTTATTTTTTTCAGGAATAGGTTGGTTGTTTGGTTCCTTGGTTTAGGGGCTGCGACAACGGGGCATATAGCCTCGTGTACTTTGGGTGTGTGTAGAATCTGTCTGATAACCAGTGTTAAATGTGATGGCTGTATTAGTGTGTATTATCTGTGATGCAGGTACAAGGACTGCAGACGATCAATTATCAAGCAGTTCCCACTTTTGCTACCAAATGCTACCGCCCACCACACCTAGCCGCGAACTTGGCCACTAGACGTCATCGCAACCAGCGCCTGGTGATGAACGTTGGAACTTAGAGCGCTAATCAAATCTAACCTACAAATTTTGGCTTCACACAGATGTAGTTTGTGGAAGGCACTTTTTCATGCCATAAATCTACGCTCGTAAAAAATCCAACGACTTCGGCCAGGTTTGACCCCGCGATCTTGGGCATAGCAGCTCAGCATGCTACCAACTACGCCACCGAAACCATTGCAGGAATAGGGAACCTCCCATTACAATTGGGTACAATCGTGTTGACCGACTGAAAAACATTACATTTCGATTACTAAGGCAACACTGAAAAATGACTTCCAACACGAAAATCAATAAATGAATAAATGTAAATAAAATAATTGAAACTCAGCAAAGTGCGGGAATTCACCTAGGAACACCAAGATAGGCTCATCAGTGGGCTCTTGGTTTCCGTGTCCGGAGAGCTTTTAGCTCTCGCAGTAAAGAAGCGCAGGCACGATTGATAAGAAGGGAAGTAGCGCGAAGTTTGCTACTTCTGTGGGGTTCCGGGCAAGGACACCAAGAGCCCGCTGATGAGCCTATCTTGGTGTCCTAAGCGAAACCCCACACAAGACACGGTATAAACCTAGGAAAATTGCTAGGTTTTAATTCCTTGGCCGTGAAAGCCAATATACCAAAAATATTTGAATGTAATCGAAAATCACAAATAAATGAATCAGTAAATAAATGAAGAAATCAAAAATTAGATATGTATGAATGAATAAATAAACAAATAAAGTATATTACACAAGATTCAAAATTCTGCTATGGACAAAGAATTATAGTTATAATTGAATCATTACCTCCGAACAACGTTGTAACCAACAGTTTTGTTAAAAGTGAGTTAAGGATGGAACAATGTTGTCACTGCTATCCTGCATGCGATGGGAAACTTTATTCTTGCTGGAAATAACAGTTGGCACCATGACGAATATGACCTTAATTATTAAGGTTTGAATGTTAAGGAAATGTCATATTTTTCCCTAAGCTCACTTTACCCGAAATCTGAAAAATAAGTTTGATTGTCGGGTCTCTGACCACGTTTAAAGCAATTTGATGTTGCCTATAAATGCATATTTTGGCCATTTTTATTGCTTTGGTCATATTTGGTCATACTTTAGTGATATAAGGTCATATTTGGTTATAATTTCAGCATTTGTGTTTAAATTGAGGTACGTGTTATCTGCGTCGAGTTTCAAACACATGATTTCCGAATAGTGTAGTAGATATATTTTTCTTTCCTTTCCCGGAACAGGCAGATAGCAGGTTTAGAAAGCCTGATTCTAAGAAGGCGCTCCTCTACGGACGTCTTTTAGCACATCTTTCTGTACAAGTTAGATTGAGACACTGCGCATGAGGTCACGGAACATAACGATAGTGTGCTTCCACATTTCAATAGGATGTCACTCCAGTAGATATATTTATCTCAGAAGCAATTAGCTAGCAAACAAGGAAATGCCATGTTATATCTCGCCCAGTTCTTCCTTGCAGGGCCGAGTGAAAGCTCCCTTCCTCTTTCACTACCAACGGATTTCAACAGATTGGTCACACTTGTAGTGCTGCAGTGAACCCCATTATGCCGAATGTGAAGTGTAGTGAAGCTGTAAAGTTCAGAAAGTATGTGAAAGAGTTCAGAGAAGAGACGTAGTTTTTAGGTCATATTTTATAGTTTTAGGTCATATTTAGCTATTTTAGGGCATATTTTGTACATCTTTAGGTCTTAAACTGCCGAATCATAGTTATAATTATTATGGAACATCCTCCAAATGATTTGCCCCAGTGGGTGAGTGGTATCGTGTCGGACTACCAACCCCAAGCTTGCAGGTTCGCTCCTGGCCGTGGTATGTGATTTTTGAAAGGCGACAAAAGTATCGGCACGCATGTCATAAGTTGTTGGCATGTTAAAGAACCCATTTGAATTCAGTAGGCCGAGTTCATAATGGCAAAAATAATATCGGGATTAGGGGCAGATGACCTCGTAGTTCCACCATTTGAAACAACAATAAATAATAAATAATCTCAGGATTTTCCGCCAACACAAAAATGTTCCTCCTTTCTCTAATAGACGGCGCTATAGTGTCAAGGAGCTTAGATATAACCTCCTTGGCTTTCATAGCGTTCCAAGGAACGACAAAATTCGACACGCAAGCTGCCCACTGGGCGCAAATAACAAAGCATGCACCCGGCACCGAGGCCATACGATAGTATCCCTCCCTATATTATTCTGCTAAGGTCAAATTCCAGTTTTGTACCGAAAATAAGGTCCCATTAACACCAACCTACACATATGGGGTTCAGCATAACCCAATGCGTAAGCGAAACGCAATCACTTACTCTTTAAATGCCTCAAAATTAAATAAATACCTTAAAACATGTATATTTACAATGAAATAATGAAAGAATGCAACACGGTAACCATGGTAACAGAATCTCACAGGTCCATCCATTTCTGTAAAACGCAATGCAATTCCAATTATTACATTACTGTGAAAGTTTCCAGACGGTTATAAGGTTATCACTGAACCAAATTAAGCTGTAAAATTCATCAATACATACTGTACAGTATAATGCGCTTAAGGGGGTCAAGGGGCACTCTAGATTCACGCAATTTTCATGTGTGAGTGTGGTACGAAAGGTATTTTTCACCCGATTATAAAGGGTCTCCGAAAACCACATTTAAAGGCCCTTAAATTAACAGGTGTCTGTGATATTCCCAGAAAACTAACTTCGCTCTGATATACCTATGAAGGAATGACAAACCCGTAACCACTGAATTGATAAAGTCTGAGTATTCATACCAAGGATAAATCATAGCATTCATGATTGAGATTTTGCTAAGTGTACTCTTTACAACTAGAATATTCGCGGGCGAAGCCGAGACGGGTAATGCTAGTTAATATTATTCTGCGCTAAATGCTACCCCGTGGACACACCAATGAAAGTAGCTCTATGCAGCAGTTATCCTGTTTGCGAATCGAAACAGCCAATTATACAATAAACCAGAGAACAATTATTTGTAATCGAAAAAGTATCCGTGTATTATGTGCTATATGTATTCGGCTGATTAGATATACACTTTCCAGAGATAATGTTCAGCACGGCTTAATGGTCTATTGTTGTGATAATTAATTTTCCAATTGAATTGTTTTATCAAAATGTATTTTTACAATTCTGTAGGCATGCTGAATTGAAATTAGCATTTGGTAACTTTATGACGTATTTAGATTTAAAAAGCAAAGTTTGCTTAATTCATTCTACCTCTTATGTCCATCTCCTTGTATAGTGGCTATCACGGCGGAAGCCCGGATTCGATTCCCAGCTCAACCAAGAAATTTAATTCTGGTGTACACTCAGCATCGAGAGCCAAAACTGGGAAGATATGGTTTCGATTCCTATCTCAGCCATCCTGGAAGTAATTTTCCGTGGTTCCCCACTTCTACTCCAGGCTAGTGTTTTACTTGACCACGGCAAACCTCTTCCAGGGTGGCTGGAGTAAGAATCGAACCCGCCTCTGGTAACACATTTTCCTATATTCATTTATTATATTATTATAATTTAATGTAGCGGCTTCGGTGGCGTAGTTGGTAGCATGCTGAGCTTCAATGCCCAAGGTCGTGGGTTCAAACCCGGTCAAAGTCGTCGGATTTTTAGCCTATTTTCAATTTTGAAAAAATAGGCTTATGAGATCACCTTTTGTCCGTGTGTGTGTGCGTGTGTGTGTGTGTGAGGAGTGTGTGTGTGTGTCCCTAATAAATTCTAAACGGCTGGAGCGATTTCAATGAAACTCGGTAAGTTCATAGCACTATTCCGGAAGACCCCGACCGTGGCCTTCAAATGTTGTTACGTCTCACCAATCCAAAATGGCGGCTGTGCAAAATATTTCACCAGCATTCAATATCTCCGAAACTATTCCGGATATCACCCTGGATTTTTTTACGGTAAAAAAGGGAACTAATAGAAGTTCACCTATGTGACGTTTGAAATACTGGTAGCTACAAAACCAACATGGCGGCCACCCGAATTTGTAACATTTAAATAGACGTTCCTCGCGATTTAACCAACCAAACGCAATAACACTTGGTACAGTATATGTATATACACAATGAAATGCACCGACATCTAACTTGGTTCAATTGTTTACATAACCACAAGATGGCGGATGTGCGAAATATTTCACCGGCATTCTATATCTCTGAAACTATTAGCGGTTTCACCCTGAAATTTTGTATGGAGATAAAAGGCACTACTGAAAGTTCATCTATAAGACTTTCAAAAACCGGTTAACTACAAAACGAACATGGCGGCCAAGCGAATTTGAAAATTTTAAATAGACCTTCCTCGCGATTTAATGTTCCAACCACAATGAAATCTGGTACAGCAAATTTTTATACACATTGTAATACACTGGTATCTAATTTAGTTCAATTGTTTACATAACCTCAAGATGGCGGCTTTGCGAATTTTAAAATTAAGTTTTTATTTCTTGTGTCGTAATCATGCGATCAATGTGAAAGTTTGAATAATGAACCTACGCAATAATTTTCCTTTAATGGGTCATGACTCTATGGCCTATACATTTAACAGTCCAACATGGCGACCATCCGAAATATTTAGACGGCTCAGAATATCTACGAATCTATTATAGCAATCAAACTGCATTTTTTTTATGTTCATAGGGGCTATGAACTTAAGTTCACCTATAGGACTTTAAATAAACTGGTGATCACAAATCCAACATGGCGGCGACGCGAGGTATAAATATTGACATGAACGTTTCTCGCAATTTAACCATCCTAGTGTAGTGAAACTTGGTACAGTAAATCCTTATACGAATGTCAATCCACTGGCATCTAATTTATTTCAATTGTTTCCATAACCACAAGATGGCAGCTGTGCGAAATTTTAAAATCTTCTTGTGTCTTCTTGTGTCCGAATCATGCGATTGAAGTTTGAATGCTACACGTACACAATAATCTTCATGTAACAGTACATAACTCTAGGACCTACATATATAAAATCTAACAATGCGACCATCCGAAATATTTAGTCTGTTCTCAATATCTACGAATCTATTACAGCAATCAAACTGAAATTTTGTATGTAGATAGAGGCAATTAACACAAGTAGGACATATGAAAATAGGCTGTACAGTTCTTCACGGAACTACTTGTTTTAAGAGCGTTAAAAATCCCTCAGTATGCCTTCCTTCGGAGGGCAAGTAAATTCGGCGGTCCCATGCCATAGGTTTATGGCATGTAAAAGAACCTTCCACTAATTACCTTTCTGTGAAGCTAAATTATAGGTTATATTTGACTAACGCTCTTAGGTTCCAACGTTCGGAGTCAGGAGCCGACTGCGGTGGCATCTAGTAACCATGTTCTGAAATATTTGTCGTTGACGGTGGCGTTTGATAGCAAAAGTAGGAACTACTTGAAAATTGAATGTCTGCAGTCCTTCAAAAATTAATAAACAGATAGCACACACTAATACAGCCATCACAATTAACACCGGTTATCAGGCAGATTCTACACACACCCAAAGTACACGAGGCCCTAAACTGAGGAACCAACCAACCAAACTATAATGTGTCAAAAGCATCCCTTGGATTACATTTCAATTGTACATTGTATATTCTAAATGTCTTGTAATTTATCCTTTGTGTAGTTAGTCCTTCATCTGTGTAATGAACTATGTACTGTCACGCACGGCAGAGCTCTGCTCTCGGGAATTCTTTGCTAGACTAAAAAATAAACATAAATATTATAAATCCACGTTGGCTGCTGTGTTCTGTCCGCCTCCCTTCATTGCGGAACAGAGCAGAGGGCGAGCAAGCCGATCACGTGGTACAAGCTGCCAACGCGACGCCTGGCTTGGTCCTCATTAATGTGAATGTTATTCTCTGTCTGTTGCAGGTCCCCTGCGACCGCCGGCCACCCCTCGCGTCGCCTTCCACCAGGTGGACGTCTCCACACAGGTACGTGACTTTGTTCTCCTTACACATGTCTGTTTATTCTTAAGTCTTCTTCAACATAGGCATTTCCTTTTGATGCCAAGTTGTTATGAATGGTTATGAAAATAATCCCAAGCCTAGTTTAGTGGAATTACAAATGTTTGGGGTTAACATCGTTCATGTTTAAATGATAGTTTAAAATTTGAAAATACGCTTATGTAGTCAATTTTCTAATACACTAGGACATGTTTTTTTTTAATCTGCGCCTTCATCAGCTAGTACAATTAATGGCCAGTCATTGTGTCATTAAAACTGATGGAAAATGGATGATGGGGATGAACTGTGATAGAAACATATATGATTGTCGCCCTTACACGTTATAATAAACCCTTATAATGATTACAAATGTTTGATAAAAATTATCTCTTAGATTGTTGATACTTTCTTCCGTAGCAGGTTTAATATATTTTAATCGTTTAGATGAACTATCTCTTTACATTTATAATTATTAACAATGGTGTGTGAGTGTGTCTGGTAACAGTTGCATTGTTTATTAGTTATAGTTCATTGTTTCAGTAGACTGTGATGTGTGATTGCATGTGAGTGTGTCTGGTGACAGACTGTTTTAGTGGTAGTATTTGTTGTTGGTGGAACTTTAGTATTTTTTCGTTAGTAGAATTTTGGTATTTAATTATTAGTACAGTAGAAGGTTAGTATTTTTGTTAGTAGAATTGCTCTTTACTTATTCTGAAAGGGAGTAGCAGCCTTTCAGATTAAATCAATTCTTTACTAGTCTTATAGACGGTTAAGATATTGATAATATAAGCCAAATAATGGCTACACTGCGTCCTGCTGCACGGCTGAAAGCAAGGGGAAACTACAGCCGTTTGCTATTCCCGAGGATATGCACCTCTCTATGCATAATTACATGTGATGATGGCCTCCTCCCTTGTAAAATTTCAATCCGGAGGTAAACTAGTCCCCCGTTCGGATCTCCGGGTGGGGACTACTCGAGAGGGGGTTAACATCACAGAAGTGACAAAGAGGAACTCTGACATTCTACGGATCGGAGCGTGGAATGTTAGAAGTCTGCTAGGAAATGGAAGGTTAGAAAACTTAGAAAGGGAAATGGATAGGTTGAGGTTGGATTTGGTTGGGATTAGTGAAATGCGCTGGCAGGAAGAACAGGACTTTTGGTCAGGAGACTATAGGGTCATTAGCACTAAATCAAACAATGGCCAAGCAGGGGTTGGCCTCATATTGAGTAGGAAACTTGGACAGCGGGTGGAATATTATGAGCAATATAGTGAACGGATTATTGTAGCAAAAATAAATACTAAACCTACCTGCACCACAGTGGTACAAGTCTATATGCCTACCAGTCAAGCTGATGATGAGGATGTTGAAAAGGTCTACGAAGAAATAGACGAAATTCTGAGGTATATCAAGGGTGATGAAAATGTTATAGTAATGGGAGATTGGAATGCTGTGGTAGGAAAAGGGAGAGAAGGGAAGATAGTAGGAGATTTCAGATTAGGTGAAAGGAATGATCGAGGAAGCAGGCTGGTAGAATTCTGCACTGAGCATGAGTTGGTCATAGCTAACACCTTATTCAATAACCACAATAGAAGAATATACACATGGATGAGACCAGGAGATACAGGGCGTTACCAAATCGACTTCATTATGGTCAAGCAGAGGTTTCGAAACCAGATTTTGGATTGTAAAACATATCCTGGTGCTGACATAAACTCTGACCACAATCTGGTTGTAATGAAATGCAGATTAAAGTTGAAGAAACTGAAGAAAAGTCAAAAGCCAAAAAGGTGGGCAATAGACAGACTGAAAGAGAAGGATGTAAACGAAAGATTCAAGAAGAGTATAAAGGAAGGACTAATGAAAAACCCTAAACAAGCTTCAATTGCAGACGAATGGACACTTTTGAGGAATGAAATAACAAAATCCGCAGAAGAAAACATTGGTAGGAAAGAAAGAATAGGTAGAAAACCGTGGATCACTCAGGATATACTCGAATTGATGAATGAAAGGCGGAAGCACAAGAATGTAAGAGATGAAAAGGGGAAAGCAGAATACAGACGTCTGAGAAATGAGGTTAACAAGAAGTGCAAGGAAGCGAAAGAAGAATGGTTGAAAGAGAAATGTGCTGGTATAGAAAATTGTCTGAAATTAGGAAAAGTAGACACAGCTTATCGAAGGATTAAGAATATTTTTGGGGAAAAGAAGACTAAGTGCTGTAATATTAAGGACACAAATGGAAAGCCTCTAACAGATAGGGAAGAAAAGGTTGAGAGATGGAAAGCTTACATAGAGAGTTTGTATAAGGGAAAGGAGATTGAGAATCATGTAATGGAAAGGGAGGAGGAAATTGATGAGGATGCGAAAGGAGATTTAATATTGAGATCAGAATTTGATAGAGCTTTGGAAGACTTAAGCAGGAACAAAGCACCAGGCATAGATGATATACCGATTGAGTTGCTACGCTGCATAGGAGAGGAAGGTCTGATCAGGTTATTTCACTTGGTGTGTAGGATTTATGAGACAGGTGAGGTACCCCCTGATTTCAAGAAGAATGAAATCTTCCCTATACCAAAGAAAGTGGGAGCTGACAGATGTGAAGATTATCGTACAATCAGCTTGATTACTCATGCTTCAAAGATCCTGTCTAGAATAATTTACAAGAGGATTGAGAGCCAGATAGAAACGGAGTTGGGTGAAGACCAGTTTGGTTTCAGGAGAAATGTAGGAACAAGGGAAGCTGTACTAAGTCTTAGGCTGATTTTGGAAGGTAGAATAAGGAAAGATAAGAGAACGTTCATGGCTTTTGTAGACTTAGAAAAGGCCTTTGATAACGTTGATTGGACTAAATTGTTTGACATTTTGAAATCGATTGGAATAAAGTACAGGGATAGGAGGGTGATATACAATCTATACAGAAACCAGACAGCAGTCATTCGAGTTGAAGGACATGAGAGAGAAGCTGGTATTCAGAAAGGTGTAAGGCAAGGCTGCAACTTATCACCCATACTTTTCAATCTTTACATTGAACAAGCAATGAAGGAAATTAGAGAAAAATTTAAAGTGGGAGTGAAGATTCAAGGAGAAATAATTTCAACTCTGAGATTTGCTGATGACATCGTCATCTTGGCCAACAAGCCTGAGGATTTGAATGAGTTTTTGAATGGTATGGACTCCGTCTTACGGAAAGAATTCATGATGAAAATTAATAAATGTAAAACAAAAATACTGGAATGCAGCCGAAATAAATCACAAACCTCTATGGAGATCAAATTGGCAGGTGAAAAGCTGAAGGAAGTAGGAGATTTCTGTTACTTAGGAAGCAGAATAACCAGTGATGGACGAAGCAAAGAGGATATAAAAAGTAGGTTGGCTCAGGCAAGAAAAGCATTTCTACAAAAAAGGAATCTGCTGACATCGAATATAGATTTAGGTATTAGGAAGTCATTTTTGAAAGCCTTTGTCTGGAGCGTGGCGCTCTATGGAAGTGAAACTTGGACTATTGGTGCAGCAGAAAAGAGGAGAATTGAAGCATTTGAAATGTGGTGCTACAGGAGAATGATGAAGATCAGATGGGTAGATAGGGTTACAAACAAAGAGGTATTAAGACGAGTGGGAGAGGAGAGATGTTTCTGGCGACTGCTAATGAAGAGAAGAGATAGGTTGGTAGGACACATACTAAGACACCCAGGAATAGCAAGCTTAGTTATGGAAGGAAGGGTCGAGGACAAGAACTGTAGGAGTAGACCAAGGTTAGAATATGTTAAACAGATTGCCTCGGATGTAGGGTGTGGTAGCTATGTAGAGATGAAACGATTAGCTCAGGACAGGGAGGCATGGAGAGCTGCATCAAACCAGTCAAAAGACTGAAGACTCAAACAACAACAATCGTATTAGATTCTAAACAATGAATACTATGATCCATTTGCTTCATTAGAAACACTTAAAATTTTATAAAATGTATATTGGAAAAGTTTATATCACCTAATTTTGACAGCCTACGCAACCTAAATAGTATCCTATTTTAAAAACTTACTTATTTCCTCTTCGTTCAAAAATAAACCTGTCTTAACCCTTTTAGTGGCCGGGTGCCGATATATCTCCAAGGGAGCTAATGCTATAAATATGACACTGGTTGATCGTCCGGCTCAATTTTTAGCCTACTTTCGATTTTTGCAAAAAATGAAAGTAGACTTATGAGATCAACACAGGGAGAAAAAAGTGTGTCTGTCTGTGTGTGTGTGTGTGTGTGTGTGTGTGTGAGTCTGTGTGTGTGTGTGTGTGTGTGTGTGTGGGTGTGAGTGTGTGTACTCTGAATGTCTGCCCCCCCCCTATCAATTCGAACACGGTGAACGCGAATTGAACGAAATTTGGTACAAAGGTAGCACTAGCAAAGGACACCTCAGTGTCATGTTTTATATCACCGCCATCTTGACGGAAACGTAATGGCGGCCATACAAATGTTCAATGCTTAAATCAGATTACAACTAACCTAATCATCCGATCTCTACCAAATTTTGCAACAACATACCTTTATGGGGACAGCATCCTTTGACCAAATTAATAGGCCATCAGCCTAATAGTTTGCGTATGGCGGCCATCTTTGTGTGAAAATCGATTCCCCTATTAATTCAAACACGATGAAACCGAATGGAACGAAATTTGGTACAGAGGTAGTAATAGCAAAGGGCACCTCAGTGTCATGTTTTATATCGCCGCCATCTTGACGGAAACGTAATGGCGGCCACACAAATGTTTAAAGCTTAAATCAAATTACGACTAACCTGATCATCCGATCTCAACCAAATTTGCAACAACATACCTTTATGGGGGGAGCATCGTTTGACCAATCTAATAGGTCATTAGCCTAATATTTTGCGGATAGCGGCCATCTTTGTGTGAAAATCGATTCCCCCCCATTAATTCGAACACGGTGAAACCGAATGGAACGAAATTTGGTACATAGGTAGCACTAGCAAAGGGCACCTCAGTGTCATGTTTTATATCGCCGCCATCTTGACGGAAACGGAATGACGGCCACCCAAATGTTAAAAGCTTAAATCAAAATACGACCATCCTAATAATTTGATCTCTACCAGATTTTGCAACAACATGCCTTTTTGTGGAAAGCATCTTACGACTGACTACAAGATCATCAGCCCAATAGTTTGCAAATAGCGGCCATGTATGTGTGCAAATCCATTCCCCATATCAATTCAAACACGGTGAATCCGAATTGAATGAAATTTTTTACAGAGGTAGCACTAGCAAAGGGCACCTCATATTCATGTTTAATATCCCTATAACACGTCGTATTTCAACAAGCTACTACAACCAATATTCAATTATACTCCTTGAAAAGGACAAATAGTTATAACAATACCCAAGCATTTAGGAGAAAGTAGGCTATATGTTCTTTACTGAACATCTTGTTTTTAGCCTATTTTCAATTTTGAAAAAATAGGCTTATGAGATCACCTTTTGTCCGTGTGTGTGTGTGTGTGTGTGTGAGGTGTGTGTGTGTGTGTGTGTGTGTGTGTGTGTGTGTGTGTGTCCCTAATAAAATCTAAACGGCTGGAGCGATTTCAATGAAACTCGGTAAGTTCATAGCGCTATTCCCTGCGACCTTGACCGTGCCCTTCAAATTTTGTTACGTCTCACCAATCCAACATGGCAGCTGTGCGAAATATTTCACTAGCATTCAATATCTCCGAAACTATTACCGATATCGCCCTGAAATTGTGTACGGTGATAAAGGGCACTATTAGAAGTTCACCTATGAGACTTTCAAACACCTGGTGACTACAAAACCAACATGGCGGCCAAGCGAAGTTGAGACATTTAAATAGACATTTCTCGCGATTTAACAATCCAAACGTAATGAAACTTGGTACAGGAATTGTTCATACACATTGTAATACACTGGAGTCTAATTTAGTTCAATTGTTTACATAACCTCAAGATGGCGGCTGTGCGAAATTTTAAAATTAAGTTTTTATTTCTTGTGTCGCAATCATGCGATCGAAGTGAAAGCTTGAATAATGAACCTAGGCAATAATTGTCCTTGAATGGTACATAACTCTATGGCCTATACATATAACAATCCTAAATGGCGAGCTTCCGAAATATTTAGACGGTTCTCAATATCTATGAATCATTTACAGCAACCAAACTGAAATTTTTATGTTCATAGAGACTATGAACATATGTTCACCTATAGGACTTTCAGTAACCTGGTGAGCACAAATCCAACATGGCGGCGACGCGAAGTATAAATATTTAAATGGACGTTTCTCGCGAATTAACTATCCGAGTGCCGTGAAACGTGGCATTTTAAATGCTTATACAAATATTGATCCACTGGCATCTAATTTATTTCAATTGTTTGCATAATCACAAGATGGCTGCGGTGCGTAATTTTAAAATCTCGTTTTTACTTCTTGTGTTCTAATCATACGATTGAAGTTTGAATACCACACGTACACAATAATCTTAATGTAATAGTACAAAAATAAAAATCCAACCTGGCGACCATCTGAAATATTTAGACGGTTCTCAATATCTTCGAATCTGTTACAGCAATTAAACTGAAATTTTGTATGTTGATAGGGGCAATTAACATGAGCAGGATATATGAAAATAGGCTGTATAGTTCTTCACGGAACTACTTGTTTTAATTATTATTTGCAGCCGCGCAGCACCGTCACTGTTGTAACGATGACAATGCGACAATGATTCTCTCTCTCTCTCTCTCTCTCTCTCTCTCTCTCTCTGGCTATGTGGATAAGTTTAAACTCCGTGATTAACTGGATTCTTAATAAATATTCTTTGAAAATGCTCCAGTCAACTCTATAAATTCCCGTGCGTGTTATCTTCTTAAGACTTATTTATTTACGTTCAAGCTAAGAGCTTAGATATGTGGTGATAAATTTGATTAGCTCTTTGAATGAAGAAGAAACAAGGGTTTAACAAAAGAATACAATATAGATTGTGGAAGCTGTCAAATTTATATTATTATTATTATTATTATTATTATTATTATTATTATTATTATTATTATTATTAGTGATTCAAGCCCACTAAGGAGAGTTTATGACTAGTCTTCTGCGACGCTTTCTTTGTTCTCCAATATCTACTCAGTCCAGCCAATAACTTGCCCTTCCTCTCCTGTGTGAGGGTGGTCGGGTCTTAATCACTTTGGGGGTGGGGACCAAGAGTTAACACTATCACAATATTTGGAACGGTCAATAATATCTCAGTCTAAAATGCCAGCGTTATTCAAGTCTTGTTTCACTTCATATATAGAATGAAAATCAACAGCCTGCCTCCAGTCGACAGACTAATCAGGTCAGGGATGAAATGAATGAAGCCCCCATCTAGCGGCGAGGATATGAACCGTGCCGGCTGCCGCAGCCTGTCGCACTCCTCTGAGGCAATGCTTAAATGAATGATAGATGAAATGAAATGATAGTGGAGAGTGTTGCTGGAATGAAATTTTGACAGGGGAATCCGGAGTACCCGGAGAAAAATCTGTCTGCCTCCGTTTTGTCCAGCACAGATCTCACATGGAGTGACCGGGATTTGAACCACAGACCCAGTGGTGAGAAGCCGGCGTGCTAACGCGTGAGCCACGGAGGCTTTTTACTTCACATATTAGTAGTGGTTTTGTGGGGGTTCAAAACCCACCGCCACCGCTCCACCGCTGGAATACTAAAATGGCAATATCTCGCGAACCAATCAGGCTAGAGACATGTACGAGGTGTCATTGAACTCGGGCTGATACCCCCTTTCCAATGGACAACATATTTCCACCCCAAAACTAAAACCTACCCCTACTAGGGGGTGAAATTGTAACTTTTTAGAGAATCTCTCTTTCCAAGTGCAACATGTGAGAGTTTGAATGCCGATATGGTATGAAACGTTGTTCCACACAAGAGACATGTGTGCGGTGGATAGCCAATATGAATTAACATGCTTGTTTTTTGTTTTTACACATGCCCACTCATAGCTTTTGTAAGAGGGCGAGCTTTTTATAGATGGCAGCTGTAGTGTAACCTAACCTAACCCAACCCACGAGTGGTGATCAAAAAGTATTTCAAGTGACATTGTTGATCGGCAAACCAATAATCAAAGAGGGATATGTCAGGCCTTGAGGTGATAGCCCCTTTTGATTGATCCCTGTTGATTGGTCCCTTTTGATTGATCTCTGTTGATTTGTCCCTTTGGACTGGTCCCTGTTGACTAGCCCCCCTTCCCCCTTGGACGGACCCTTTTTGACAGGGGGTCATTTTTGATGGATCCTTTTTGACGGGTCCCTGTTGATGGGCCCCTGTGGATGGGTCATTGTTGACGGGTCATTGCTGACGAGTTCCTTTGGACGGGTCATTGTTGACGAGTCCCTGTGGACGGGTCCTTGTTGGCGAGTCCCTGTGGACGGGTCCCTGTTGACAGGTCACTTTTAACCGGTCATTGTTGACGGATCCTTGTTGCCGGGTCCTTTTTGACTAATCCCTTTGGGCCGGTCCCTTTGGACTGGCCCATGAATTTATCCAAATTAAGTCAAAGGGCTTAACTAGCGGACTAATAAGGCTAGGAACTTGTATGAGGTATTGTAGGACTTGAGATGAAGCCCCCTTTTAGAATGAATTTATGAAATTTTGACTAAGGGCCTAACCACACTTTTGTTAATATCTCACGAACCAATCATGCTAGTGACTTGTATGAGGGGTCCCAGCACTTGGGGCGATGTTCCCCTTTGGGGGTGAAACTATCCCCCCACTCCCAAATTGAAAAATCGATATCTTGGAAACTAAAAACCCTAAAATTATGTGTGATAGCTTTAAAAATAGGTCATAAGATACGCTTTTACCACGATAGGTCATTTCACCCCTAAAATAGTAAATAGTAATGTTACTGGGAAAAAAGTGGTTAAACACTTAAAAATGATAAATGAACCTAAGATCATTTGTTTTTGATGAAAAAATAGTAGGAGGGTTAAAACTACCCCCAAAATTTAAAAATCGTTATCTTGGAAATTATGAACCTTAAAATTAAGTGTGATAGCTTTAAAAATAGGTCATGACATACGCTTATACCACGATAGGTCATTTCACCCCTAAAACAGTGAATACTGTTTTTACAGGGAAAAAGGTGTTAAACACCTAAAAATGATAAATGAACCAAAGATCTTTTGTTTTTGATGAAAAATAGTAAGGGGTGAAAACTACCCCAAAATTGAAAAAATCGATATCTTGGAAACTATGAAACTTAAAATTAGGTGTGATAGCTCAAAAAATTGGTCATTTAATACTCTTTTACCACGACTGGTCATTTCACCCCTAAACAATGCATGTAGATTTCACAGGAAAAAAGGGGAACCAATAATCAGATTTGGACGCATGAGGTGGTATAAGACTCAGGGCGACAATCTCTTCTTGAATGTATTATTAATTTATTGAAATTTTGACAAAGGGCCTAACCACACATTTTTGAAAATTTAGATTTTTAAAATTTTTGAATTAATTTTAATATTTTTAGTAGAGAGAGACAGTACCGGTTGTGTTTAAACGAGCATGTCGCCGATCACTGTGGCCATGTTCAATGGATGAATCGATATTTTGTGAAGCATTGATTGAAGAGGGTCATGCGACGACTTGTTTTAAGAATATTCTTTTATGATTTTTCCTATGATGCATGCATTTATTTAAATATCCCAAAACGGCAAGGTTACTGATTTGATTAAACTTTCCCCTTTGCTCAAGGGTATAGTAGAGCTGCAGTATGAGTGAGTCGATGCAGGCATTCACCGTTCGCTTTACTTCACTGTCAACGCAATGTAACCTCAACCACCCCAGCCTTTCTCTACTCACCACTTCAAAGCATGCTACTCGCACCACTTAATTCTTGGAGGCAACATAAGTCTGCCTTTCTTCGGTGAAGAGATGTGGAGAGGATACTATTCCCGCAATCAATATTACAAAGTAGAGACCGAACTCTTCCGAAAGCAGAAGTCATGTTTACTTCTTCAAACTGTTATTCGGGTTCCTTGCAGTTGATTGTCTTATATTAAGTGAAACCTCCAGCGGTTTTACTGATCCCATATTCAACTCGCCGAATTGAACCAACCCTGGTACAGAGGCAGCACTAGCAAAGGACATCTCAGTGTCGTGTTTTATATCACCACCATATTAACAAAAACAAAATGGTGGCCATCCAAATATTCAAAGTTTAAATCAAATTACGATTAAACTAATTATCCGAATTGTCTGTTTCCCAAACTACAAGGTCATCAGCCAAGTAATTTTAATATGGTGGGGGATTAATCTGTAACTTGTGACCCAACAAGACCCGGTTCACCAATTCCGCTTATCGAACAGAGGGGGGTTTAAACTGTCCTTAAGGACATGATCCGTTGGATATTAATTTCATATTATACTGTAGCGAAGCCTCCGTGGCTTAGGCGGCAGCACGCCGGCCTCTCACGGCTGGGTCCGTGGTTCAAATCCCAGTCACTCCATGTGCGATCTGTGCTGGACAAAACGGAGGCAGGCAGGTTTTTCTCCGGGTACTCCGGTTTTCCCAGTCAAAATTTCATTCCAGGAACACTCTCCACTATCATTTCATTTCATCTGTCATTCATTTAATCATTGCCTGAGAGGAGTGCGTCAGGCCTCGGCAGCCGGCACAGTTTCTATCCTCGCCGCTAGCTGGGGGCTTCATTCATGCCATTCCTGACCCGGTCGGAGACTGGAAGCAGGCTGTGGATTTTCATTTCCTTATACTGTAGCAGAAACATAAGAGCGCTCAGACCGAGCGACCATGCCGTCCCGTGCATCAAGCACTTAAAGTTCTCACGTCAAAATGGTGGCTAACATTTGCTGCTTGGTCCAAATGTCAGTAGTTTGAAGTTGTTTTATGTAACGTGCTGAAATAAATAATATGCATTTAGTGTGAAGAGGTTTATAATAAGGGCATAATACGCTGAAGAAATCGTTTATTCCAGGACATTATTTGCTTAGCAGTTATACCTAAGGTTGTTGATAACATTGTTATAGCAATGGTCAGGTTTGACCAAGGGGTTAGCGTGACAGACTCATACCCGTAAGGCTGGGGATCGAATCCAGGTAAATTGGTTTTATTTTACTTAAATGTATATATTTATTGTTTATAAATACTCAGACGTTATAGTGTATATTTTGCAATGCCAAATGTTATATGTACTAGGGCATTCGATAAGTAATAGAAACTTTGCTATAAAATCACAAAGAATATTATACGGTTAATTTTGACATTACGAACTTTATTTAAAGTCTCCTGCCATGTCAACAACACGTTGCCAAATCCTTGGAAGAAGACGCACTTCATCTGCAGAACCAATTCTGGATATCTCTTTCACTGATCGTTTCTAGAGCTCTCCGGATGTCAACTGTTGATTGAAATCGAAAGCCTCGCAGAGGTTCTATGATCTTTGAGAATAAGTCGTAATCACAAGGGCTCATGTCAGGTGAATTTGGTGAATGTTCGAGTACTTCCCAGTTCCACCTTGTAAACAAATTCCTCACTGTTCTGGCTATATGGCAACGAGCATGGTCATGTAACACAATAGGACTCCCAATGGCCTAAGATCGTTTACGACGCCATGCTGGGCGCAAATGATGTTCCACGAAACGCAAGTATTAGTCTACGTTTACTTTAATACCATGAGGTATAGTGTGTACCAAAATTGTGCCTTCATAATCATAACACACAATAATCACCAGTTTCAAAGGATCCTGCAATGCTCGACATCATTTTGGGCGTGGTGATTCTGTGTGTTGCCATTCGTTTGATTTTCGTTTCAGCTCAGGTGTATACGAACGTACCCATGTCTCATCCATTGTGATAATGCGACGAAGAAACGCCTCACCTTAATGTTCATATCACCCCAAATGCATTCTTCCTGTCTCCATTCACTGCCACTTTCCAATTTCAGTTAAAGTGTGCGGATCCCAGTGGGCACAAACTTTTCGCATCTTCAGCTTCAGTTCTTTTCTTAAAATGTGAATACCAAGTTCCTTGGAAATCTCAACACATGTCCAGCGCGGCGGCTTCGGTGGTGTAGTTGGTAGCATGCTGAGCTTCTATGCCCAAGATCACGGGTTCAAACCCGGCCGAAGTCGTCGGAATTTCTAATAGCGTTAAAATTCATTCAGTACGTATGCCCTCCTTCGGTGGGGAAGGCCCAAGTCATAGATTCATGGCATGAAAAAGAATCTTCCATGAACTACACTTGTGTGAAGCCAAAATTTGTAGGTTAGGATTGATTAATGCTCTTAAGTTCCAACGTTCATCACCGGACTCTGGTTGCGATAGCATCTAGTAGTAGCGAAGTTCACAGCTAGGTGTTGTGGACGGTAGCATTTGGTAGCGAAAGTAGGAACTACTTGAAATTATCGTCGCAGTCCTTACTTGAATTATAAACAGATAACTCACACTAATACAGTCATCACAATTAACATCGGTTAACAGACAGATTCTACACACACCCAAAGTACACGGGGCTACATGACCGCGTTGTCGCAGCCCCTAAACTAAGGAACCAACCGACCAAGGCTATATGTTCTTTACTGAATATCTTGTTTACTTATAATTTTATGCCGTCAAAAATTTTAAAAACGAGATAATTTGTCATATTTTTCCTTACTTTAAAAAAATATGTTGGTTAAATCATAGGAACTGTCTCCTTTTTCAATTACAGATTAAAACAAAAGTTTGGTGGTTTTCAGTCGATCAACACGAATGTACCCAAAAGAGTTGAGTTATACCCTAATCCTAGTGTATTTATAAATCTCATGTGGTTTTTTTTTCAGGACTAGGGTATAACCCAACTCTTTTTGGGTACATTCGTGTTGACCGACTGAAAAGCACCAAACTTTTGTTTACTAAGGCAACACTGAAAAATGGCTTCAAACCACACAATGCAATTACAGATTCCCAAAGCTTTCCTCCACAGAATAGTTTATTAATGAAAATATTTTTATTTCACCGTGAGTGATGTTAGACTTTGCAAGCGGCAGGTACTGTGGAAAGGAGGGTGGCTCGTGTGGACCGGATTTACTCTCGTCTGATAAATGAACAACAGCCCCTGCCGTTGTTTCTTGCCTCTCGTACGCCACGTTAACATAAATTAACGTCACCAGCTAATAAAAATATAAAGCTCATCAGGGTAGCAGTACAGTGGGGCGTGAATATTATTATTATCGCGAGGCGACGCGAAGCTCACACGCTGTTCAGTAAGTTCTGCACGGGATTCTGCGTTTATAATCTATACTACTGTAGTCCACACAAATCTAGTGCTGTATGTCTGCATTTCTGTCCATCCGTCTGTTCGTCCGTATATCTGTCTGTCTGTCTGTCTGTCTGTCAGTCCGTGTTGTCCTTTCACCCTAATACATCTCAACCAATTAAGTATAAACTTTACATTAATGTAGTTTTTATACCACAGGAGTAGCGCGCTACCACCTTTTTTATGAAGCGCACATCTTTACTACGAGAACTAAAAGCTCAAGCAGCCATAACCTCCCTATGAAGGCTTCCAAAAAGATGGTATATTGGCTTTCACGGCCGGTGAATTAAAACTCAGCAATTCTTCTAGGTTTTTGCCGTGTCTTGCGTGTGGTTTCGCCTAGGACATTAAGCTGGATCATCAGCTGGCTCTTGGTGTCCCCACCCGGACTTTCATGGGAGTAGCACGCTACCACCCTATTTATGAAGCACACCTGCGCCTCTCTCCTGCGAGAACTAAGAGCTCTAGCAGCCATAACCTCCCTGTGAAGGCCTCCAAAAAGATGGTATATTGGCTTTCACGGCCAGACATAGAAGAATTGATGATTTTTGATAGGATTTGTTGTTGTTTATTTTCAGGGGCTTGGTCATGTAACCCCGTGTACTTCGGTGTGACTGGAATATTGTGATGGCTGTATTCGTGTGTGTATTTGTAATTCAGGTGAGGATTGAGAATGTGGAAGGTCTTGGCCTCACGTTAGGAACCATTCCGGCATTTGCTTGGTATAGAAGTGGGTAAAACTAAAAAAACACTTCCTGGGTGGCTGAGGTGGGAATAAAACCACCTCTACTTAGGTTTCCCTCATGGGGCTGAGTGTACCCCGATCCAGTGGTGTAGCGGCCAGCATTCTTGGGCACCACCCCGAAGGCTCTGCCAAGAAATTTTAATTCTGGTCTGAGGGTTGGAAAGAGGTTTACTCAGCCTTGTGAGACAAAACTGAGAATTCCACATAATGGTACTTATGAGAAATAAATTATTAATTTGTAAACAAAACAACTGTTTACATTTCTGCATAATACATTGACAAATATTTAGATATTGTCCATTCATACTCCATAGGCCATAATAGAAAATTCATCAAGTATAACATTGTATTCGTGTGTTGTGTTGTATTTTACAACTTATTTTGCATTGCCACTAATTGGAAAAGAAGAAAAAAAGGGAGGTTAAATTCTTATGAACAATGGTGTTATAGAAGAATGCTAAAAATTAGCTGGACAGGAAAAATAACGAAACCTGAAGTATTTAACAAGGTGGAGGAAAATTATACCTTGTGGAAAAGCATAAAGAGGAGGAGGACAAGACTGATAGGACATATTTTGAGACACGATAGCCTGCTGAAAACGGTACTGGAGGGAATTGTGAAGGCAAAAGATGTCGAGGAAGACCACGCCTACAACATGTACAGCAAATCATGTCTGATGTAGGCTGCAGAAACTATGAAGAGATGAAGAGGAAAGCCATAAATAGAGCCGACTGGAGAACTGCCGCAGACCAATCCATGGATTGAATAGGCCTACTTAAGAAGAAGACTAATTGTTGGCCATATAAACTTTGATTTTACAATTAGCTCTTATCTAAAATAATTACACAAAGTTATTAGCTCTAAGATATTGGTTGATAATTCTGGGTATTTTGCGGTGACAATCTCCTGAGAATACTCACAATTTTCCAGGATAGTCAGCCCCCCGCCCTACCGGAAAAAAATGTATATACGCCCCTGTCACAGATCAGAACATCAAAGGGACCGCTTAGGTCTTGAGGGGACTTCATTGTATTAATACTGCAGTAAAATTATGTCTCGGGAGAAAATAACTTTAAAATTACTCTACTCAAATCTCAACAGTGCGCATATAAACTTTAAACTCTTAATATTTAGCACACAAAAAAGTAACAAGAAGTTCCGTGACGAACTAAAGAGCCTACTTTTCTTAAAATTTAAGATTCATGCCAATCTATATAGACCTATCTAGAAAAATAGCGAAATTAAGTTGGTAATATTGGAATTTCGAATTAGTTCGAAATATACCTGTAGCCTAATAGAGCACTACAGTTGGCAGCCCTGCTGACGGAATATATTGTTAGTTCCATCTCTTAAGGTACAGAATACAATATTTGGTTGAAGTCCAATGGATAGCATGGACGTTACATGCAGTTAGACATTGGATCTATCAGCGCGCATAAAATCATATTGGCAACAATGTCATGCATGCGTTGGTCAGAAATAATCTGAAATATTTGTGCCAATTTTGGATGAAATCCATTTGTTAGTATAGAAGTTACATGTATTTTAAAATTGGACTTATCAGCAGGCTTAGAATCATTTTGGCAACACTGCCATACATGGCCTCCTGGAAATTAAACTGAAATATTATTAACTATACGTGTGCCAATTTTGAAATAGCTCCCATGCATACCTTCCAAGATATCCAACATGGAGCTCAAATTTCAATTGTGGATTTTCAGCAGTTGGTAGCACTGACATAATTTTTAAATATGGGCTTGAGATATTCAGGTATAGATCTTTACTCATACCAAATTTGGATTCGATTACTACAGCCGTTTAGGAGTTGATAGGGACACACACACACACACACAGCCAGACACACAGAAGGTTAGACAGACAGACATAAATTTGCCCGGATCGATCTCATAAGTCTACTTTTCCTCATTTTTGCAAAATGTGAAAAGTAGGCTAAAAACGTGGCTTGTAAGTACTTAATCCTCTTATTCAGAGTGAAATCCAAGAAAAATATGGAAGATGCTACAGCTTACATCCAAGTATGAGATTTTTACGACCGCTTTGAGACAAATAACGCTTTCAGCTACTTGGCTGTGTACATGGACGAAGCAAAGAGGATATAAACAGTACAATAATACAGGTAAGGAAACCTTTTCTACAAAAAAAAATCTGTTGACATCAAATATTGATTTAGGTATTAGAAATTCATTATTGATAACCTTTGCCTCAAGCGTGGCGCTGTGGACTTAAGTCAAGAAATTCGCTGTAGAATTGAGCAGGCCAGAAGTTCTTTCATGAAAATGAGACAAGTTTTGACCAGCCGTGATTTAAGTCTGTCATTATGCACCCGACTGCTTCGATGCTACGTTTTTAGTGTCTTGCTCTAAGGAGTTGAATATTGGACACTTACCGATGTTTTAAGTAAGAAACTGATAGCATTTGAAATGTGGACGTATCACAGGAATTTAAGGATATCATGGACAGCTAAAGTCACAAATGTGGAAGTACTGCGGCGTATGAACAAAGACTCGGAAATTCTCAGTATCATCAACAGGAGAAAACTAGAATACTTTGGTCATTTCATTCGCAACAACATATACCACCTCTTGCAATTAATTATCCAAGGGAAGATTGATGGCATTAGGGGTCCAGGACGCAGACGAATATCCTGGCTAAAGAACTTAAGCCAGTGGTTTGGACTTAATACAGTGTCACTGTTTAAAACAGCTGTGGACAAACAGCAGATAGTGCTACAGATCGCCAATGTTCTTGGAGGACGAGGCACTTGAAGAAGGAGAAGAAGAAGAAGAAGAAGAAGAAGAAGAAGAAGAAGAAGAAGAAGAAGATGTGGCGCTCTATGGAAGTGAAAGGTGGAAAATAAAAGCATTCGAAATGTGGTGTTACTGAATATTGAAGAAGATTTTTTGGGTAGATAGAGCAAGATAGTCGCTGAACTGGCAATAAATACCACGTATCTGACTATGCTCCTCCAATTCAGTATTTTCCTTATGATTGATCACGCCTCCCAGCCGAATGTGGGTGTGCCGTCCAACAGATCAAATCACGTTAGGTTCATTTTCCTGCGTGTAAACCTAAAGGAAAAACACATTGTACTTTAAGAGTGCGTAACTACACGGACTCCCGTCTTGAGGAAAGAATTCATGATGAAAATTCATAAATGTAAAATAAAAACAAGATGTACATAGCGTACTTTTTCCTAAATTTATGAGTATAGTTATAACTCTTAATTCAGACGGCCGCCATCCTGAAATGGTACGGCGGATGACCTTGTAGTTTGGTCACAAGACGCGTCCTATATGAAGGTATGTTGTTACCAAATTGGGTAGAGATCGGATGATATGTTTAGTCGTTATTTGATTTTACATTTAGTACGTTTGAGTGGCCGCCATTCAGTTTTGGTAAAGATGGCGGTGATATAAATATGACACTGATGTGCCCTTCGCTAGTGCTACCTCTGTACCAAATTTCGTTCAATTCAATGTTTGATAGGGGGAGACAGACATTCAGACTTCAGAGTACACACACTAACGCACACACAGACACACAGACTCACACACTCAGCCAGACACACAATTTTTGGCCCTGTGTAGATCTCATAAGTCTACTTTCATTTTCTGCAAAAATCGAAAGTTCTGTAGACTAATAATGGAATGCAGCCGGAAAAAAATCAGAAACCTCTATGGACATCAAATAGGCAGGTGAAAATCTAAAGGAAGTAGGAGACTTCTGTTACTTAGGAAGCAAAATAACCAGTGATGGACGAAGCAAAGAGGATATAAAGGTTGGCTGAGGCAAGGAAAGGATTTCTACCACAAAAAATGGAATCTGTTGACATCGAATATAGATTTAGGTATTAGGAAGTCATTTTTGAAAGCTTTTGTCTGGAGCGTGGCACTCTATGGAAGTGAAACTTGGACTGTTGGTACAGCAGAAAAGAGGAGAATTGAAGCATTTGAAATGTGGTATTACAGGAGAATGATGACGATCAGATGTTTAGATAGGGTTACAAACGAAGAGATATTAAGACGAGTGGGATAGATGAGATGTTTCTGGCGACTGCTAATGAAGCGAAGAGATAGGTTGGTATGATATCTACTAAGACACCCAGGAATAGCAAGCTCCCGTGGCTCATGATCTCAAGATTAACGGTCACGTTAAACTACAAGCTTCCTTTTTTTGGAATAGCAAGCTTAGTTATGGAAGGAAGGGTCGAGGACAAGAACTGTAGGTGTACCAAGGTTAGAATATATTAAACAGATTGCCTCGGATGTATGGTGTGGTAGCTATGTAGAGATGAAACGATTAGCTCAGGACAGGGAGGCATGGAGAGTTGGATCAAACCAGTCAAAAGACAAGACTCAAACAACAACAACAACAACTACACGGAAATAGGCCTATACTTTACTGCCGGACAATGTATTACTGTGTAGGACAAATTGGGGAGGTTATGTTTCCGGCAAGTACTAATGAAGGAATAGCAATTTCAGTTAAGGTGCCTGTACACTGGAGAACGTTTGCCCTAGCTAGAGCGTAGAGTAGCTCTAGCTAGGGCACTCGAAGTTCCTCTCCAGTGTACACAGGTGGTAGAGGACCCTAGCGGAGACCGCTCTAAACTCTAGCTAGGGCCGGCTGACTCTACGGTGTAAACATTATTTGGGTGCCCTAGGTAGACCAGTCTAGCCATGGCTTCCTTTAAGAAGGCCCTGGCCACACCGAATTGCAACACCGCTTCTCTGACGTCATACGCCAGGGTCCGGCCGTGCGCTAGGCAGAGAAGACATTGCTGTCAGTCGATATATTCATTTGAAATCGAGTTATTGGAAAGAAGTTCACTAATATGTATGGACGGGGGAAGGTGCGTATACTGTAGATGTACTGTAGATTCTGATGTAAGTTATATAATAATTAGTCAACAAAACGATAAAAATGATAAAACTACTTCACATACATTTGACTTATACTAAAACATGTCAAGAATCAAATAAATACTTCACATAAGTGTTAACAATTTTCTTTTCTTACTTTCACTTGAAGTAGGCCTACTAGATGCGTCTGTTATCATTTTGGAGTAATTGTTCAGAAGAATGTTCGATGCAATTGCAATTATTAGCTTAACAGTATCACCATTTTCTCTGCCACAGATACACGTATCTTCAATGACGTGACGCATTACTGTGTCAGAAAACACTATCTTCTCACTTAGTAAGCACAAAACAACCTTCTGTTTGTCACTGAATGATAAGAAGACATAGTTGATATCTCTCTGATATTAGCGACTGCATAATCGCAATTACATTGCTTGTTATTTCAATAACAAAATAATAATAATAATAATAATAATAATAATAATAATAATATAATAATAATAATAATAATAATAATAGGCCTATCGACCGGGGTAGCTACTCACGTAGTGCCGCAAGGCCCTGGGACCTGACTATCCCTGGGATCGGAAGAACAGTGGGTTCGAATCCCATCGTCAACCGTTCTTGAAATGGTTTTCCGTGGTTTCAAATTTTTAGCTCCAGGCAAATGCCGGCCACTGACGCTTCCATCCAATTCTTTTCCCAGTTTCAGTCATTGTATCTCTCATTAACTATTCTGGTGAGGCCGGCATCCGGAAGGGCACCCGGCCGTAAAAACCTTTCGCCACATTTTAAAAAAAATCTTAGTTCAACACCAACCCCGTAGAAACGGCAATAATATGGGTTGGAAATAATAATAATAATAATAAAGCACCATCAGACCTCTGAGACATCTCTTGCCTCTGCCAATAAATTACAGTACCGTAGGTAGTTCGGTAGACTGATCTTCGTCATTCATGTCTGTCATTTCCAGTAGGCATTCTTATTCTGACATCATACGAAACAGAAATAGACGAAGGTGACTTCCTCATGCAATAAATCGCTATCTCTGTTTTAGTAACTACTGTAGTTAGTACGCCAATATCAGTGATACCGGTACACTGCTTAAATGCCAACGCAGACATGAGAAAAATAGCTATCGTAGGTCATGGTCGATCGAAAGTAGACCTATTGATTATTGACGAGAATAAAGACTCTGCTGGTATCAACGTACGATTGTTGTTTCAACACATTTGAATTTTAACAAGTGTATGAAGCTTAAAAATCAAAATTCATGAAGCTTCGGAACAGTACAGAAGAGCAACCACGTTCGATAGAATTCGAGAGCTTACTATCATTTAATATTATACCGACAGTAGTGGCTACGCTGGCTAAAGCGCAGCATTAGGTCATGGGGCCAAGCTCTCTGCTGACTCGGTAGACGCGTGGGTTCGAGCCCCACCGTCGGCCGTCCTTGAAATGGTTTTCCGTGGTTTCCCATTTTCAACACCAGGCAAATGCTGGGACGGTACCTTCTGACAGGCCACGGCCGATTCCTTCCACATCCTTGCCCAGTTTCATTCACCATCATTCATTTCATCTCTCATTAACTCCTCTCCTGAGGTTGGCGTCATGAAGGGCATCCGGCCGTAAAAACCATCGCCACCAAAGACTTCCATCGCATCTCATCCCCGACCCCGTTGGAAAAACGGGAATAATAAGGGGTAGACATACACTATCATTTAATATTATAGAATAACGACGTTGTTTTAGAAGCTGTACTTACGTTTCTCAGATGATTAGCCTTCGCTCTCTGGTCTACCGTAAACCCAATTGAAAGAACTGCGAGCGATAAAGAATATATCCCATTTTATGTGGACTAGCACGTTCAGCACCATTCATCACCATGCTTACTTCTCGCCACACAGACGAGAGTGCGGCGTTGCCGCTCTGCTATGGACAAGGCCTGCTTATAGGAAGCCATGGTCTAGCTCTATTCCTTCGGTTGAATATTGGAAAGTGTTCTATGTAGAGTCAGTGGTGGATTGTTGTGGTTATTTGTTTGTTGTTAATTATAGACTAGTGTTTGAATATGGCTGAATTTGTGTGGAGTCACTAAAAACAATAACTTTAATTGAAAATATTGAAGCCCATCCAGAAACTTTTAATTGTACTCAGAAAGAATACAGAGACAGAAATTTGAAGGCACAGTCGTTTCGAATGATCTCTTTTGCTGATCCTGGGGGTAATTTTGGCCAAAATATAATCATAGTCATTTTTGTTCATTCTTAAAAAGTTCTTGTACGCTTCAGAATCTTCTGAACATAACTCTTGCAATAATTTAGCGTGAATTCTCTCGTATTCTCTTTTTGATATCAAATTCCTCAACCACAACCTTCTTTTCCTCTTCATAGTTTTCTTTTTTAACAAGGCACACACAACCACCACAGATGCTAAAAGCTCTCTTGAAGACATTTTAACTTAACAACACAGCGAAAAACAAAACTAGACTCACACTGCTCTCAGAATGTTTTAGCGCTGCTCTAGCTAGTTCATTTACGATTGACAGTGTACACAGATTCAGAGAGTGCTCTAGGTAGATTTATCTATCTCCACTCTACGAATGCACTACCTAGGGAAAATTACTCTACAGTGTACACGCACTCAGTTTAGCTAGAGCGGTCTAGCTAGACTTGCTTTCTGAAAATCACACTCCAGTGTGCAGGTACCTTTATGGATGAAAAGGTAAAGGACAAGAAACGAAGTAAGGAAGCTTGTAGTTTTACACGACCGTCAAACTCGAGTTCATGAGTCACGGGACCTTCATTTAACGTGGAATCCGAATACTGGAGGTGATATTTCACTTCGGAAATCTTACATGCATCGAATAGGAATCGATCTCGATGCACCTTGGTGAGAGGCAAGCAGCACCATTACGCCTGTAATTATTATGCGTTATATCACATGTTTCGTGATCATAATATAGATCATGTGGAGCTTGTCCATATCGGGTTTGATTGTCCATTGTTCCAGCTAATGACGTAACCAAAAGAGTTCTCTGACGTCAATCGACTATGTCCTCTCAACACAGATGACGCACAGGCAGTGACTCATTCTGGTAACTTCACGCATCTGTCACATTCCTGGAGTTGGCGAAAGCCAAATACACACAATTATAAACAGGAAAAATAGTCGAAAATGAACGGAATTAGGTCCTGGTAGCCTTTAGCTCAGAAAAATGATCGTTGTTGATTAATAAGGTTCGGATGTTAAGGAAAAGTCATATTTTTTCCTGAACTCATGTTACCCGAAATCTGAAAAATAAATTTGAATGACGGGTCCCTGACCACGTTTAAAGCAATTTGATGTTGCTTATAAATGCATATTTCGGTCATTTTTATTGTTTTGGTCATATTTGGTCATATTTTAGTGATATAAGGTCATGTTTGGTTATAATTTCAGCAATTTTGTTTAAATTGAGGTGTCGTTAACAAGGTACGTGTTATCTGTGTCGAGTTTCAAACACAGGATTTCCGAATAGTGTAGTGTGATACTGAATGAATGTTGAAAAATTTAATGTACTGTAGTTCTCTGTCAGTTTGTATGATTAAATGTGTCCGGTGTATTATCGCTGATCACGTTTTGGCACTTAAGACGTTTACTGGATGTTAGTGATACTCTACATATCCCAAAAATTCATGTCTTATTTCATAGTTTTTTATGTCATATTTTATAGTTTTCAGGTCATACTTAGCTAGTTTTAGGGCATATTTGCTTGCGTATTTTGTACTTCTTTTGGTCTTAAACTTCCGAACCCTAGTGATTAATAATAATTGTTTAAGACACATGAAGGACATATGTAAGCAACATTCCTAAGAACATTCATAGTTGTATTGGTAGGCCTATAGTATCTTATTTTCTGCTCCCAGATTTGTTAGCATGGAGTAAAGAAACTATGAGAAGGTATCATCTCTGATGCGCAACATACTTTACTATGACGTGCAAACTGGCTGAAGCGACTCTAGTTTTGTAGTGGTGATATTATGAACTATAGAACCGGATCGTCAAGAAAAGAGAGCCTACTATATTTTTTATGTTTATTCGGTGAGGAATCACAATGATGTAGTTGGATTTGTTTTGAACTAGGTAGATCATTGAATAAAAAGAAGGGATTGTTAATTTTTCAAACTTATCTACAATTGCAACAATAGGCCTAATAATGTTATTGGTTTTACGTCCCTTTTAACTACTCTGGCTTTTAGAGACGCCGGGGTGCCGGAATATTTTCCCGAAGGGGATCGTTAACATGCCAGTAAATCTACTGACATGGCCCCCTCGCATTTGCGCACCGTCAAATGCCAGCTGACTGCGCCTGCAACCTTGGGCCTAGCAAGAGAGCGTTACCGCTGAGCGTTGTTGATTAATGTTCTGGACTGGAGTCGATCTTGTATAATTTCTGTAGAACTTCAGTCGCCTTTTCCTGAAGGTGTCAGTGATTTCTTTAGCATGCTGATAAAATTCGAGCAGACTAAACCAAGGATTTTACTCAATATCTCCCTTTCTTGTTTCTCTGCGACGTTAATAAAAAATTGGCCTCCAACGATCAAGGTTTTCGAGGCACATAGTGCTTCAGGTTTGATTACTGTGGTGTAATGCAGTAATGCGTGGATGCAGTCACAAGCTTATCTCTCTCTACCTTCTTATTCATCACAAAACAGACAAACTTTTTTTTTTACATCTGAACAAAATAATGATGATCTTGTTGTTAACTTTGATCTAGATGGAGTTTGATCTGAGCAATGAGGACGTCTTTTCTGTTCTTTTTCATCAGATATTCTTTCCGCTTTTTGACTATCGTATTTATTTTTGAAAGATTTATGATATTTTGCTCCATGGGCTAATAATGTCTGTGAAAGACCACGCCCATCGTTCAACTGGTCCAAATTTCTGACCATGATCAGCAAAAATTTCAAGATTCTTCGCCATTGATATATACCCTTCATATTTTGAGATGATTAAGCGTTCTTTTGAATTCTTCTGGCATAACAAGCACAGGTCCCATACAAACGGGGCCACCACTGGGTCAGTTGTATCATCAACCAATTTATGTTTCCTCTTCTTTGACATGACTGAGTAATTTCTATTACATACACGAAAGCAATAACTTCTTTACATGTTGAACTTCCTCACACAACGTCTGCCTGAAAAAGAAATACACATTTAGTATTACTGAATGAAATCCTGTGTATTATTACATTTTTCACGTTTTTAGAAGGTATTTTCTTTTTATTATTATTATTATTATTATTATTATTATTATTATTTTACATATACATTATAATACAGTAGTTAAATAGTTATTAAGACGCTCTATTACTTTTCGGGGCCTATATAAATTGCATAGTTACGATAACGACTCGTGCAACGCAACATTGTTTTGGCAGATTTTTAGCAACTGATTACGATAAAACAGAGATAATGTATACCCTTGGAAAGGTAATTCCTTGATGAACAGAAAAGTATAGGACACGTTTTCAGCTACATGTAATGGATTTCAAGTTATTTAGCAAAATGCGTTGAAAAAAAACAAAATCAAAATCAATTATAAAATTTCAAATATTTTTAAAAAAATATAGTGAACCTAAACAATGAAATCAAAAATACCGTTGGAAATCGCGTTTTCTCCTGATTCATAATCACTAACTATTATGTTAATATCAAAAAGGAAAACAGAGCCATAACGGGGAATGTAGAAGCATGTCTCAAGTTTTTGGCGGCCATATTGATTACGTCACCAACATCGCTAGAGGGCCAGAAAAATTTGTGTCCCGGGCTTTTCAGACTCGTCTACCCATGTACAATCTGAATCCAAAAGGGCGCATTGGTTGCCAGATGTGAAATATTTTGGTATAATTTTCAGCATAGTTACCCCACTATACAGTATAGGGCATCTGTAATTTTGAAATTCTCTCTTTGTTTGTCTCATAATTCAGTCCTGATGGCTGAATTAATATTATTCTTATTACTATCATTATTATTATTTTTATCAGCTTACCGTATAGAAATATGTATACCCCATATTAATTCCCAGACGACTGTTTCGATTAGTGGGAAATTCTGTATGGCGCAAGTCGTTATTACAGAAACCGACCAGTGCATACTTTAATTAAAATTGTGAAGACGACTAGTAACGATACACAGTTGATATTAAATTGTGAAGTTGTCCAAAACAGAGAACCTGTATGATTAAAATACCAGTCACAGAGATCCAGCTTGACCTGTTTCGTACTTACATCTTACAAGTGGTAAGTAATTTGTAATCTCGTGCTTTATATTATATCGTTAAGTTCAGGTGTAATTATTATCGCACTGTTGCGAAGTAGAGCATGCACGAGTGTCTCTTAAATGAATGTGCTGCGACTTAAATTAAAATACCCTACTGTTTCAATTTAATTACTCAACATTTCAGAGTGAACTTCAAATATACGTCAGTAAAGCAGCATATAACTTGACAGTGGAAAGAGCCTGGCGTGGATATATGGATGGTCATCTGCATCCACTCTGTATCCTTACTTCCTTCAACAACTTCATCCACTAATGTCTACACACATCCGTACCCACTCTCTGTATCCATACATCCTTCATCAACATCTTCATCTCCTAATGTCTACACATATCCGTATCCACTCTCTGCATCCATACAACCTTCATCAACATCTTCATCTACTAATATCTACACATATCCGTATCCACTCTCTGCATCCATACATCCTTCATCAACATCTTCATCTACTAATATCTACACATATCCGTATCCACTCTCTGCATCCATACATCCTTCATCAACATCTTCATCTCCTAATGTCTACACATATCCGTATCCACTTTGTGTATCCATACATCCTTCATCAACATCTTCATCTACTAATGTCTACACATATCCGTATCCACTCTGCATCCATACATCCTTCATCAACATCTTCATCTCCTAATGTCTACACATATCCGTATCCACTTTGTGTATCCATACATCCTTCATCAACATCTTCATCTCCTAATGTCTACACATATCCGTATCCACTCTCTGCATCCATACATCCTTCATCAACATCTTCATCTACTAATGTCTACACATATCCGTATCCACTTTGTGTATCCATACATCCTTCATCAACATCTTCATCTCCTAATGTCTACACATATCCGTATCCACTCTCTGTATCCATACATCCTTCATCAACATCTTCATCTCCTAATGTCTACACATATCCGTATCCACTTTGTGTATCCATACATCCTTCATCAACATCTTCATCTACTAATGTCTACACATATCCGTATCCACTCTCTGTATCCATACATCCTTCATCAACATCTTCATCTCCTAATGTCTACACATATCCGTATCCACTCTCTGTATCCATACATCCTTCATCAACATCTTCATCTCCTAATGTCTACACATATCCGTATCCACTTTGTGTATCCATACATCCTTCATCAACATCTTCATCTCCTAATGTCTACACATATCCGTATCCACTCTCTGCATCCATACATCATTCATCAACATCTTCATCTACTAATGTCTACACATATCCGTATCCACTCTCTGTATCCATACATCCTTCATCAACATCTTCATCTCCTAATGTCTACACATATCCGTATCCACTCTCTGTATCCATACATCCTTCATCAACATCTTCATCTCCTAATGTCTACACATATCCGTATCCACTTTGTGTATCCATACATCCTTCATCAACATCTTCATCTCCTAATGTCTACACATATCCGTATCCACTCTCTGCATCCATACATCCTTCATAAACATCTTCATCTCCTAATGTCTACACATATCCGTATCCACTTTGTGTATCCATACATCCTTCATCAACATCTTCATCTCCTAATGTCTACACATATCCGTATCCACTCTCTGTATCCATACATCCTTCATCAATAACTTCATCCGCTAGTGTCCACGCATATCCGCATCCACTCTGCACCCATACATCCTTCTTCCACAACGTTAACTGCTAATATCTAAAAATCTTTAGAAGAAGTGGGTTTGATTCCCTCTTCAGCCTTTCTATAAGTGGTTATCCGCGGTTTCCCATTTTTCTCCAGTCAAATGTCGGGATGGTTCCTAACGCAAAGCCACGACCGAATCCATCCCAATCCTAACCTGAATTACAAATACACACTACTACAGACACCACAATAACACAGGTTATCATACAAATCCTACATACACTCAAGTACACGGGGCAATATGATCACGATGTCCCAACGCCCCTAAATGAATTAACATCAACAAACTGCGTGTGTACCCATACAATTCAAACCTATAGCATTAATTGTAATCGATGTTTGTTGTTAATTCATTTGAATAATGGGGCAAATGAACTCGCTGTTTCGCCTCGAAAAACAGCAACTACCAACAACATTTGAATAATAGTCTAATAATAATCTTATTGGTTTTGCGACCATTTTAACTACTGCGGAGGGGCGGGCGCAGTGGTCAAGCTGTTGTGAGATTTACAAAGTGAAATGCCATGTACTGTGGTTCGGATTCCACGTAAAAGGAGGTCCCGTGGCTCATGATCGCAAGATTAACGGTCACGTAAAACTACAAAATCCCTTCCTTCCTTTAACTACCGCTGCTTTTAGCGACGCCGGGGTGTAAGAATTTTGCCCAGAAGGGGATCTTTAACGTACCAGTAGATTTATCGTTAATCTTGCGATCGTGAGCCAAGGGACGTCCTTTTACGTGGAATCCGAACCACACGAAAAACAACTGACTACCAGCCACGGTGGCCGAAAACGCTAACGCGCTACCTCGTGCCTCGCTGGTATCGGGAGAGCGTGGGTTCGAATCCCACCTCGACCGTCCTGAAAATGGTTTTCGTGGTTTCCCATTTTCACCACCAGGCAAATGCCGGGACGATTCCTTTCAATAGGTCCACGGCCGATTTCCTTCCAAAGTCCCTTCCTTGACCCATCCTGAAAAGAAAAGTACATGGCCATTGGCTGCATTAATAAAATTAAAAAACAACTGGCTGCACCAGGATTCGATCCTGCAACCTTGTGCATAGCAGGCGAGCACGTTACCGCTGCACCACGCAGCCAGACAATAATTCATTTGAGAGGCTTCGGACTTTTTGGTCGCCTGATTACCTGTATTCGTGCGATGACTGTAGTAATTTGTGAAACTGTATTCCGGACAGGGATGGGGGTAGGCACCCCGGGACTGGAAGTAAGGGTATTTTACCGGTATTTGCCTGGGGGGAGTGTAAAAAAACCGGGGAATACACACAGAATATCTACTGGCAGTGCCAAGATACGAATCTGCGACCTGCTACAACTGCCCACTCGACCGTGGTGCACGATTTAACGATCACGGTTACGCCTTGTAATCATATTTCCTAACATGGTCAAAATTGGTTATATTGTTTTTATGCAAGTAATAAAATAACATTCTCATCATTTAAGGCCGACAACTACAGGGTCATTATGTATGTGTGCGCGAGTAAACACGGCAAGCTAAGGCGGCTGTGAATGGCGCAGATCGCGGCCGTGCGTACCCGGTTCAGCCGGTGGTGGCAAGCACTTTCACACTTTTACCAAACATGTCCAATAATGTGTACTTATAATGCTCATAGGCGATGCTGAAAATGTAATCCCTTTCTTGTAACATATAACTGACATCTCCTGATGAAAGAATGTCTGTGAACTCTTTTATTATTTACGGAGTCGGTTTCCTTGAATGGTTTAGCGAGCCTCCTAATTGCACTGGCATTAGGCACAGGTCTTACTGGAAACTTGATTCGAACAAGATTTTCTGCTTTTCATATACGAATTGTGGATATACACTTGTTGGTTGGTTGGTTGGTTCCTCAGTTTAGGGGCTGCGACAACGCGGTCATGTAGCCCCGTGTACTTTGGGTGTGTGGAAAATCTGTCTGATAACCGGTGTTAATTTCGATGACTGTATTCCTGTCTGTTATCTATTTTTAATCCAAGTAAGGACTGCAGACATTGAATTTCAAGTAGTTCCTACTTTTGCCGCCAAACACCTCCGTCAACGACTACTAGTCAGAACTTGGTTACTAGACGCCACCGCAGTCGGCTCCTGGCGACGAACGTTGGAACCTAAGAGCGTTGTTCAAATATTTAACCTATAATTTAGCTTCACACAGGTGTAATTAGTGGAAGGTTCTTTAACATGCCATAAACCTATGGCATGGGACCTCCGGCTTTACTTCCCCTCCGAAGAAAGGCATACTGAGGGATTTTTAACGCTCTTAAAAAATCCGACATCAGCCAGGTTTGAACCCGCGATTTTGGGCATAGAAGTACAGCATGCTACCAACTAGGCCACCGAATCCGCTAATATGTACACAAGTTCGCGCAATGTGAATTGGTGTCCAGGCATGACCAACAATCACAGTAATCACTAGGGCTCGGATCGATATGCTCGATAAAATCTCCAGATATGCTCGAAGACCATGTGTTTTATGCTCGATAGATATGCTCGAAAAAACCATTATAAACCCATTATATGCTCGATAGATATGCTCGAAACCCCCATTATATGCGGTTCTATATGCAGATTATGCTCGAAAAACACCGTTAAAAACTATAGAAAGGGAGGTGAAACGAAAAAACAATAACATACCTTTATATACGAGCTTTATTTTCTAATTGTATGTATGATACACTGCAATATACTCGCATTCAAGTTTTTAAAGTATATACAAGAGAAGTGCTATTATAAAAGTTACAGTTTAAAAGTTCATTTACAAAATGTTCAGAATTAGGCGAGTCAATGAAGTAGATCTGCATTGGTCTGTACAACAAGAAATTTTCTATGTTTTCAGTTTTGAATGATTTTCTTAAATCAGTCAATAAAAGTTTCAATGACGAGAACGACCTCACAAAAGGTTAAAAGCCTGCAGTTCAATTATTCGCACCAGATAGGCTTTTCAATAATTATTTCTGTTTTCGAATCTTAAGGGTAGTCAGGGCCCGAATTCGGGGAAGAATTCGAAGAAAAACAAAATATTTAGACGAAAACCACAAGAATATGCATTTATATGCTTCTATTCTGAAAACCGCGGTTTTATGCATTTATATGCTCGACAAATTTCAATTCTGTTGGTCACAGAGAGGTGAAAATACCACCGAAAGGCTTCTTTCAATGTGTACTATTCAGGAAAAAAATATGCAAATATGCTCGAATCCGAGCCCTAGTAATCACTAAACATGCAACACTAACTTCCAAGCTTTGCAGATACACGTCCATATGAATGACAAAACACGTGTGAACTAACGAGATGAGTCAGCGGAGCGTGCCATCACCGGCTGTACTGGGTACGCGTGTCCGCGATCTACGCCAAACACAGCCGGCTTAGCTTGCCGTGTTCACTCGCGAGCACATAGATAATGACCCTGTAGAACAGGCTGTTCCAGCCGAGCAGCTAGCTCGTGAGCAGCAGAGTACTTGCCGCCCATCATGAGTAAACCTGCAACATGCAATACAGCTCTGCTGTGGGGGGCTGTCGTCACTTTGCGGTGGATACATCAAGACGGGCAGGAAGCGCATGTACTTGTGTTATGACATTCACCCAGTGACGTATTGGCTCTCACCCCCAGTCCCTCTCTAACCGTGCTCCGAGCATTACTGCTGAGTACTCACGTGTACGCATACTCAAACTCATGGATTTGGAATGGCCTGCTGTAGAATGTTCATTAAAGAACTGATAACCTACTTTCTCTTAAATGTATGGGTAAAGTTATATTGTACTCTTTGCCCTTATCAATATTTGAATATCCTTGTGATGTACGTGAAGTGTTGTATCCTGTATAAGACTGCGCGTTTACTAAGTTTCTTTGGAACTCCACTTTTGCATCCTGAGGAATTGATTGGAACATTAGAAAAGTACGCTCATCCACCATCTTGAATGTATGCAATCGTTTATCTTGCGCCAATTGCAGAGAAAGCCTTTTATGTGAGACTACATATTAGCTGCGTTTGTCATTGTAAATATAATAAGTAGTAGATTGTCGATATTAATGTATTATACAGTATGGTCCACCCGCCCCTTATTTTTTTTGGAGGAAGGCAACCCAACTAACGCGTATATCACAGTCATCCTAAAAACATTAGTACCTGTTCCTTTACGTCCATTGTACAACTTTACCATTGAGTACATCCTCGCGAATATAGTAGAAATTAATAGTGGCAGTTTTCTTTCAATGACCTCAAATATAATGCATGATTGAAACGATTAGAGCTCCGAATAACACATGCTTACGTTTTGACAGGAAGTGTCTACGAATAGATTCAATGCGTGCCAGCAATATACCATGGTTCCCGGTAGCTATGGTGGCTAAATCAAGAGTAGCGTCAACGAAGTCGCATTGTAGTAGGTTCGAAACTTGAACTAGTACTTTTTTTTTTTTGCTTAATGTCGTTTATTGTGGAGGTATTATGGACGCATATCTATCTGTTCCAACGAGTGATTTTTTATTTGGTCCTCAAAAGGACCGTACTTATCCGATGGTACGCAGCCAGATTGGACGACGACATAATGATCTGTAGAACGAAAGCAAGGTATCCTGTATATTCAAGGTAGCAAGTGTTCGAAATTTTGACACCTTTGTTTAAAGGAAAACTCCGACTCACTCAGACGACCCACATAACAAATAAATAAATACATCAGACCGAAACTATAATTTCTTTCAACGGCGTCTGTGCGAAAAGCGCTTGCTATACACTTACAGTAATAGTTAGTTAATTAGTGAGGTTTTAAGGGGCGGAACTACGAGGTCATCTGCCCCAAACCTACAGTAAATACAGATAATTATGACATTATTGGTTTTACGTCCCTTTTAACTGCTCTGGCTTTTAGATACGCCGGGGTGCTGGAATTTTGCTCGGAAGGGGATCTTCAACGTGCCAGTAAATTCTACTGACACGGCTCCCTCGCATTTGCGCACCCTCAAATGCCAGCTGACTGCGCCAGGATACGAACCTGCAACCTTAGGCACAGCAAGCGAGAACGTTACCGCTGAGCCTCGCAGCAAGCCAGTAATTACAGAACGTGTCATATTATTATAAATATTGAACTATTAAAATTCTAATTATCACGAATAGAGTCGCCTCCGTTGCGTAGTAGTCAGCGTGATTAGCTGCCACCCCGGACGTCCTGGGTTCGATTCCCGGCTTTGCCATTAAATTTGAAAAGTGGTATGAGGACAGGGACGGGGTCTACTCAGTCTCGGGTGGTCCAAATAAATAGAGGGGGTTCGATTCCCACCTCAGCCATCCTCAAAGTGGTTTTCCGTGGTTTCCCACTTCGCCTTCGGACAAATGCCTGGATGTTACCTACCGTACGGCCACGGCCGCCTCATTAACTCTTCCTTGCCTATCCCTCCCTATCCTCCCCACCTTTCCCATCCCTCAAGATGTCCCTGTTCGCTTTGCATGTGAGACCACCTGGGCGAGGTGCTGATCCCACCTCCCCAGTTGTATCCCCAGTCGAGATGTTTCAAGCTCCAGGTCACTGCCCGTAGAGGCGGTAATGATGGGATCCCTCGCTGAGTCCGTGGGAAAACCTAACCTGGAGGGTAAAATCGACTAAAAAAATATTAATTATAATGAATAGTATCCATCCATGGTTTAGAACAGTTTTTTTTTAATTTTATTTAGTCAATTTACCCTCTAGGTTGGTGGTTCCCACGGACTCAGCGAGGGAACTCACCACTACCGCCTCGATGGGCAGTGTCCTGGAGCTTGGAACATCTGGTCGGGAGGGATACAACTGGGGAGGTGTGATCAGCACTTCGCCCAGGCGGCCTCACCTGCAAAGCGAACAGGGGCCTCATGAGGGATGGGAAGGGATGGAAGATTGGGATGGATAGGCTAGGAAGAGGGAAGGAGGTGGCCGTGGCCTTACAGTAGGTATCATCCCGGCAATTGCCCGAAGACGACGTGGGAAACCACGGAAAACCACTTCGAGGATGGCTGAGGTGGGAATCGAACCCCCTCTACTCATTTGGGCCACCAGAGGCTGAGTAGACCCCGTTCCAGTCCTCATACCACTTTTCAAATTTCATGGCAGAGCCGGGAATCGAACCCAGGACCTCCGGGGCGGCAGTTAACCATGCTGACCGCCACGCTACGGAGGCGACATGGTTTAGAACAGTATTTAGGGAAAATAACCATTTAAATGAGACAAGAAAATAACTTTCCCTATCGTTTTCGTAGATAATGTGAACAAAACCAAGTTGAAATCTTGCTGTACGAGGTAGGGAGGGTATAATAAAATAGTTAAAAAGAATTGATAAAATCTGCCGTTGGATGGTCTTGACCCCGGGATCTTCGAAAGAGCGAGCGGGCGCAATAACACTTGCACACATTTCCAACACACTCTGGAGGTTTTTATTAACGCGTATGGTAAAGTATTCAATTATTACAGTTAGATCTTAAATATTGATTGGAATTTATTCGTTCAGTACCTGGCAGGTTTTCTAATTTACTTAAAGCAATTTTCGCGACCGCTTTGCGTTAATAAGGCGAAAGAACAGCAACTAATGCCCTCAAACGACAGCCCTTCGGTTTTATTTCATACAACTTAGCGTCCAAAATGCTAGCGTGTGATACACTTCGGTCATACAAGCAGGTGTACTGACGAAGAGAACAGAATTATACAGGATTTTGTACCAGCGATCACACCAGCTTCCTTGCCAGCGAGTGTCGTGTGATACGGGCCTAAAGATATGCTAAGACTATTTGTAAAAATTTAATAACAAAACAAGATGTTCGGTAAAGAACGTATAGCCTACTTTCTCCTAAATACATGGGTATGGTTATAACCCTTTGTCCTTTTCAAGGAGTATAATTGAATGTTGGTTGTAGTAGCTTCTTGAAATACAACGTGCTTTACGGATATTATACATGAATATGATGTGCCCTTTGCTAGTGCTACCTCTGTAAAAAAAATCATACAATTCGGTTTCACCGTGTTTGAATTGATAGGGGAATCGATTTGCACACAAACATGGCCGCTATCTGCACGTTATTGGTCTGATGACCTTGTAGTGTGGTCAACAAATTCTCTATACATAAAGGTATTTCGTTGCAAAATTTGGTAGGGATCAGATTAATAGGTTGGTCATAATTTGATTCAAGCTCTTAACATTAGGATGGCCGCTATTACGTTTTCGTCAATATGGCGGTGATATAACACATGACACTGGAGTGCCCTTTGCTAGTGCTACCTCTGTACCAAATTTCGTTCAATTCGGTTTCACCGTGTTTAATTGATTGGGGGAATCAATTTGCATACATACATGACTGCCATCTGCAAACTAATGGGCTGATGACCTTGTAGTTCAGTCAAACGATGCTCGCCATACAAGTATACGTTGTTGCAAAATTTGGTAGAGATAGGATGATTAAGTTAGTCGTAATTTGATTTAAGCTTTGAATATTTGGGTGGCCACCATTACGTTTCCGTCAAGATGGTGGCGATATAAAACATGACACTGAAGCGCCCTTTGCTAGTTCTACCTTTGTACCAAATTTCGTTCAATTCGGTTTCACCGTGTTTGAATTGATAGGGGGAATCAATTTGCATACATACTTGGCCGCCATATGCAAACTGATGGGCTGATGATCTTGTAGTTTGGTCAAAATAAAGGTATGTTGTTGCAAGATTTGTTAGAGATCAGATTATTAGGTTGGTTGTAATTTAATTCAAGCTCTTAACAATAGGATGGCCGCCATTACGTTTTCGTCAAGTTGGCGGCGATACAAAACATTACACTGAGGTGTCCTTTACTAGTGCTACCTCTGTACTAAATATCGTTCAATTCGGTATCACCGTGTTTGAATTGATAGGGGGAATCGATTTGCACACAAACATGGCCGACATCTGAAAACTATTGGTCTGATTACCTTGTAGTGTAGTCAAAAGACGCTCGCCATATAAATATATGTTGTTGCAAAATTTGGTAGAGATCGGATGAATAGGTTATTCGTAATTTGATTTATGATTTGAACATTTGGGTGGCCGCCATTACGTTTCCGTCAAGATGGCTGCGATATAAAACATGACACTGAGGTGCCCTTTGCTAGTTCTACCTCTGTACCAAATTTCGTTCAATTCGGTTTCACCGTGTTCGAATTGATAGGGGGGGGGGAGGGAGGGGCAGACATTCAGAGTACACACACTCACACACACACACAACGTCACACACACACAGACGGACACACGATTTTTTGCTAATAATACAATGAGAATTTCTACGGAATACGTATACTTCGTAGCAAGCACTGGCGATCAGAATATCCTTCGATATGTTGTTGTTTTGTTTCATTTGAGGGCCTAGAACATTTAGCCATGTTTACTTGGTTGTGTGTGTGTGTGTGTGTGTGTGTGTGTGTAGAATTTGTCTGATAACCTGAGTTATTGCGGGCTTGTAATGATGTGTGTATTTGCAATTAAGGATTGGGAAGGAGGCGGCCGTGGCCATAAGATAGAATCCATCCCGGAATTTGGAAACCACGGAAAACCATTTCCAGGGTGGATGAGGTGGGAATCGAACCCACTTCTTCTCATATTTGCTCCACGAGGCTACGTGTACCCAATTTCAGCCCTCAGACAAGTATTACATTTCTTGGCAGAGCTGGGAATCGAACCCGGAATTCCGGAGCAACACTTCGAGATGTTCTGTTAATATTCATGCCAGTTTTTAAAATTTCTGCCATAACAGGTCACGTGGCATAACGTACCAATTCGATCGTGTTCTCTTTATAAATCATCAAAATTCAACGAACTCTTCACAAAAATTCGTCGTAAGGCAATAAATGTGGCAATGTACATCCCGACTGAAATGGAATGTGGGCTTTCGTTCAAAAAAAAAAAATGAATGCCTACTACTGGATTCGAAGCAGCGTTCTACCCGCTCGCGCCCACCACGTACGGTCAGGCATTAAACCTCGCAGCCACCAAGACATGGTAAATATCGCACGCTAAACGTGCTTTAGTTACTGTAACCGTCCTACCTCAAACGTTTAAGTCCATCTCAAAGTCTTCAATCACGGTTTGTGGTGTTGATTTAACTTTCTACTATTACAAATTACGTGGCGTAAGCTATTAATTCGATCGTATTACGTGTATGTGTGTTATTTCAAGGAGCAGAAAGTCATATGTTAGTAGAATGGGCCGTAGTATTTGGCGGGGAAAAGTTTAAGGTCGGTTTTTCTTTGCTAGGCCCATGACCCAATTACATTGGTGTCTCACAGTCAGAGCGCAGAGCAATATCGACCATCGGGAGAAATGCTATGTTAGTTGGGTTTCATAAAACTAAATAATAAGGGGCGGGTGGACCACACTGTATACTCAAGATGGCGACTGTGCGTAATATGCACTCTCATATAGTCATCACGTTGGTAACAAATAGTTCTCATATAAAAACAAGAAGTTCCGTGACGAACTAAAGAGCCTACTTTTCTTAAAATTTAAGATTCATGCCAATGATTAATCTATATGGATCTATCGAGAATATTGAAGAAATTAAGTTGGTAATATCGAAATTTCTAATTGTTCGAAATACTGTATACATGGCATAATGTAGCCTAATAGACCACTACAGTTGGCAGCCCTGGTGACTGAATATATTCTTAGTTCCATCTCTTAAGGTACTGTACCCGATAGGGCAATCCTTTAGGCCTGGATAAAATAAATTGATCTCGGGGGTGGTGCGTTCGTTATAGTAACTGACTTAAAGGCCTAAAGTGAAGGAAACAGGTGACTAACAATTACAGAAATGGCGTACACTCACATCTTACTGAGTCCGTAATTTATTTCCAACAAACAAAACTTGCAGAAAGAAATTACAGAACAAAAACAACAAATAAAAACCCAACTGATATCGACAAAGAAAAACCAACACCTTCAAAATTAAATATAAAAAAACAAAGAATATGTGATATCCCAGTGCGCCCCTCGTAAAAAAAAAACTAGAACAAACCTCATCCCACAGGATGAAACCTAATAACAGCTGAGTTCAACCATGGAATTTACATTAAATCATTACATCACGTTACTCAGCTGTGCGAGGTGGTCAAAAACTACTTTAAATGGACTGTCAACTGCCTCTAACACGAATTTGGGTCAAAAACAAACTGCAGTTGCGCTTACTGATTTTATTATAAACAAATAGTGTTATTCTGATTTTTATGTCACACAAATATACACTCTAGCAGGAAACAAGGACAATTTCTACACAGATAGTGACGAGTACCTTTCATAGACGGGCTTCGGACCAAAATGGGCCCAACCTACGTCGGGCTAATATAACTACGATATTTAGGGCGGGCGTATCATATCCAAGTATACGGGGCTAGGCACAAGACAAAATTACTACAAAATAAACACGGGCTGAACCCGGATGAACAAAAGAAAACTACTATTCACGAACAGTAGTACAAGCAAAGAAATACGAATCAGCATGGCCAAACGACATGCACCCTTAAATTAATTAGCTAACAACGGTAAGTGGTAATTACAGCTTTGACCAAGACGAGACAGAAAGACTCGCCCTGCATACACAATGGCTCGCGCGGGCCGGCCGTAACTATAAATAGCTCCCTACCTGCCCAGCTGTCAAAGCAAAACAAACCTCTACTGTGCTTACATTATGCGAATATACAAATGGTAAATTTATAATATGCTGGTGTACATCGGCGGGGGGGATTGAACCAGTGTTTCTTCATGGTGTTCCTGAAAAACACATATATATTTTCCCATGCGTGTGTGACTGAACTTTCTCTGTTATGAGGCAAGACCCTCTCATACAGAAAACAACAACAACAAATATACCATCACGTGCATCACGACGCCTTTCGTATCAACATACGTCTACCGCACGTGGTACGAACCTCGGCTAACTTCGCCGGCAACCTAAATCCCCATCACACATAAATATCACACACGCTCCTGTGGGAACAACTCACCATAACTCACTCGTAACCTCTCGCCGGACACTGGTTCGACCCCGCCGGTCTCACGGAAAATAAAATGGGCAAAGGGTCACTCAATATACCTCAATATGTGGCGAAAAACTATCCTCACTGGAATTTATTAATCTCACGATAAGCAAATATAAACCAACATATGGTCAAAGTCATTAACATCATTACATTAAATGCCACACGAACCAACATCAAAACTTCACGTGAATTTAATCTCCATGCCCTGGCTCACAAATCATTCTTACTTACATGGACGTACTCGTGCCATTTGAGCCCAAAGACATGCATTATACTAATAATGGCGAGTACACACAGAACTCCTAACTAGAACATGCTGACCGTTAAATAACTTGCCTCCCGCATCTATAATGACTGTGACTAACATCGTCACGCAAGCTACTGAATCTACATTACTGTCCGCCCCCCTTTCGTAAGTTATATACCCATAATTTGAAAGTCAATACTCATCAGTTCTGCTGTCCAGGTGAGGTGGTCTGCATGGTGTCCTGGGTTCGCTCAGACCTACTAAGGCCACCTTAGCCCATGGTGCAGAGTCGCCAATGGGACTCCTTAATCCTGCCCATGGTTACGCTCTGGGATTCACACACACAGATATCTGCCTCCAACACAGGCAGCACTGGTATTTTCCACATTCACTGGAATTACACTGAAAATGCACTGAAATTACACTGAATTTTATAACACCTATTTTTACACCTCGGAAGTCACTGGTAAAAATGTTCTCCCCTATCACTTCTTGCGGGTGGAACTTGTCCTATCGGGCTCCGACCCTCGTTCACTTGGTCTCGCGTTGGTGGACCCGTACCGTTTTGTTCGACATTCCCTCAGGATTTGAAACAAGATTAACCTGGACCGAACCACAGTTTCGTAGGCGTTAACTTAGAGTCCGTCTGGCAACACTAGTGACGTCACGCTTCGAACGCTCAGTCCCGTACTTCGGCAATCAGCGTGGATCTTCCAGATCCCCGTGAACCTGTCGCTATCGCGACAGCAAGTATAGCACTGGGTGCAATTGTCCAACACCCTATTTCCCTTTCGGTTCTTGATTCGAACCAGTATCACTTAATGCATGATATTTCAAACACAAGTACTTCGCGGCTCCAGCCCGCGGCTAGTATACATGACCGACCCGGCATCAACAGTCCGTCCCATGGAGTCTATACAAGAAACTGAACCCCCGCTCCTCGTGCTTTGGGCTTATAATGGCCGGCCGTTGGTACACAATGGACATATTACCGCCAAAGAATCCGCTCCTCAGGAAATGGTCGTAGATTCACGAGCGATAGCTCATATTGTCACGTTAAATGGGCAGGTACCGAATATCCAGTTCTGATTAGGATTCGATCGTGGGGAGACTCTACATATGCCATTGCATCATGACGCTAGCAAATAGTCCCAAGTAGCGTCATCTACACCACCACCAGGCTGAGTTTCGCGCCGTATCGTAGATCACTGCGCCTGCGAACTTAAAAATCCACCAATCCCGAGTGCTATCTCCGGTGTCTTACCTAAGTTAAGGATATTTCTTGCACCAAAGAAAACAGTTTCTTTTTCTGAACACAGCTCTTCTTTCCTTATAAATTTTCATCATCTAGTTTCCCAATTACATTTATTCGCGTAACTTCCTATTGTCCTGGGTCATGTACCTTTGTTTTACAACCCACACTGGCCCATCCTGCAGCACTGGTATCATAAATTTTCAGTGACTAGCATACAATAAGTCTCCAGCACAAACAATGACATGGAGCTGGCCAAGTCTTCTCGGAAAGGGGCTAGAGCGTACCTGCGCTCTATTGTCCTGGGGTGGGTGCGCCTTCCAATCTCTACACTGTGCTCTGAGCTGGCAATATCCTACCAGTAGCGAAATAATATATTCATAACTTTCTGTCTTGAATGCTTCAAAATTACATTCAAATTTTGCCCTTCGGTTACATTTTCCCCTCAGTCACTTTTGAAAAATTGCGCGAGTGTAATAAGTGCGATTTTTCAAACCCATAAAATTTGGATGTCCAAAGGAAAATGTGTGCTCCCTAGCTTGGTTGCTTCACAGGTCGCTACGGATTTTATTTCTCATCCCAATAGTCTCAGCTGTTCGTTGTGAAGTTTACGATATTCCTGCAGTGCTGTCAACTCTCAGTCATGTTGCTGCTCTCCGTCCCTGATGTCTTCCTTTCGTCGCTGCTGCTCGTCCGTCCTGGGTTCGGATCGGACCTCTTCATTGAAGTTCACAAGGTGTAGTGGTGGACTTCTTCTTCCTCTCCTTCTTAGTTTTGGGTCCTGCCCTTCCGGATCGCGCCAGTGTATTGCGGTCCTGGATCGTCTCTCCCCTGCTGTGAATCTTGGTTCGGCACTTCTCCGTACTCTTGGTCCGGATTTTCTCTGCGTCTAATGGCTGCCTCCCATTTGTCAGCCTCAGTACGCCCCTGCTCGTCGCTATTCTTTTCGTGGAGCTCACGCAAGTATTGCTGCGACTCGATGTAGCGATCGTCCAAATCTCGCCTTGCCTGTCCCCATGGCTCTGCTCTTCCTCGTTGGCCCGGCCGTGGCCTGTACTGCCCTGGCCCTGCTTGTCTCGGCTGGTACGGTCTCCCTGCTCGCCTGTCTTGCTCGCAGCGTCCGTGTCGGCCGCGCTGCTGCATTGGGTAACCTCGGCCTTCCTCTCGCCTGCCGTAGTACCTGGGTTCGAATTATCGCGGCGGTTGGTACTCTTGCCTCCTCCAAGCTTCTCTTGGCGCATTTCCCGTGCTCGTCCCTTGCTCGCGTGTTCGTGGCGCCCGTTCTATCTCAGTGGCATGAACCTGTTCTACTGGCCTCATCCGCTGGATATGCGTAGTGGTGTGGTCTTACTGCCTCAAGATTCCTTCGGTCTGCACGGCAGTTCTTGCATTCGCCGCAATCAGTGTCTCCTGCGCCTTAATTGGCAATTGTTTTCCAATTGCAGACACTAAAGCTAGCTCCGAAGGTGCCTGGTCCAGTTCACGCATTTTTGCGAACTGCGAAATGAAATATTCCGCATACTTCGTTGGGCCTTGAGTTTGGAACTTCCTGGAATACAGTTCCAACCTCAGGTTCTGCTGCTGTTCCAAACTCCAGTACGTCTTCAGGAAGGCTTCCCTGAATTCTTCCATGTTTTGGAAGGTGTACCGGAAACTCTGGAACCATTCCAGTGGTGCCTCGTCAAGTAGCTTCTCTACTGCTCTGAGCTGGCGATCTGGGGCCACGCGGTGCTCTATAAAGAACTCCCCCACCTCACGGAGAAATTGTTTAGGGGTCATATTTCCCCGGCCATTGTACTTTCGAGGGCGGTCATCCCCTGTCCGTATCACGTGGATTATGGGTTGTGGCGTCGCGGCGTCTTGCGGCGTAGAGGCTCTCCACGTAAGGGGTTGAAATGTGCGGCTAATCGGCTCATCCTTATATTCCCCGAAGGTTTGCTCTGGAGCGGCCTGCATCTGGTACGCCACCTTTGAACACCCCTTCGGCTCGTCCATTGTTCGGATAGCTTCCCGTTGCAATTCCAATATTGCCTCGTCTTGGATCTGTCCTCTGAGGTCCATTTTAATGAGTTTGGCTTCCTGTCTCTCCATGCGTCCCGCCATTTCTTGCTCCATCCTTCTGAGCCTGTTAAGGTTTTCTGCCATCTCGACCTTAATTACCTCTTTATTATTAAGTATTTCCTCCCTCATCTTCGCGTGGGCGGTCTCGATTACGCTCTTTATCTCCTTGTGCTCAGCCATTCTTTGGTCCCGCATGCTACTCCTGTGTGTGGCAACCTCGCTCTTGACCTCTGCTATGCTAGCATCTATATGCGCGTGTACCATGGTTGCATTCTCCTTCACCTCCTGGATCTGCTGTGCCAACCTATCGCTTCGTTCTTCTAGAGCGGTGACTTGGCTAGCTGCGTCGCTGACCTCTCCTCTCACGTCATCTATACGCGTGGTGAGCCTAATGTCCATAGCTCCCATTCTGTTAGTCATTTCCTCTAAGCTTTCATTCATGCCCTTGACAGTACACTTAACCGTGCCTATTTCCTGCATTAACATCTGCATTTTCGTCTCGCATTTCGTTTCTACCTCTTCAAAACCCTTGCTAGTTTTCTGTGCGAGTTCTTCTATTTTCCCGTTTTTCTCCCTAGCGTGCTGTTCGAGCGCGACTCTCATAGCTTCCCCTTGCGAAATACAAGTTTGACCTAACTGTTCGGTCCTGGCATTTGTTTCCCCAAGTTTTTTGTTTAGGGTCTCTGAACTCTCCTCCAATTTCCTACTCAAAGTATCTGCATTTTCCTCCAGCTTCCTACTCAAAGTTTCAAACATCGCCTGCATTTCCTCTGCGCTCGCCATCACGACAAATACAAATATATAAAAAACACAAATGAGCAAACGGGGTCTGAGCTCCCCACAGTCATGCCATGCAGTGTCCCCTACTGACGATAGAAATCAGAATAAATTAAATAAACCAGACACCGTAATTACGCTACCAAAACACAAAGAAAATGGCCTCAGAAACACAGCCTCAAATTATGCAGATTTTCTAAAATGCAAATCTCTACCAACTGGGATACCATTCCTACTATAAGGTGCTTAACCCGTTCAGATACGTTAAAATCCGCATGCCACTAGCAGAGGACCAATGACTCCTAACCTAGCTCTCACAAGCGTGGGCTACCTATACACTTCTTTCCCTTTGACTCTCTTCTAACGACACAATAAGGAAATGTTTGCCTGGGCTTCCCGATATTAATTTTAATATTGCCTACACGTGCTTTTACGTTATTAAGCCCAGGGTCAAGTAAATTTTGAGTCCTTGGTTGGCATTCTCGTCTAATATATAACTCCACTATTTATTCAAATACCACACATCTCTCACACTCCTAGATCATAGATCTATCGCCTCCTACGTTGTGCGCCATGGTGGGTGTTTCTGCCTATCCTAGGATAGCTACATGTATTTGTTACTATTTTATATACATCGGGCACCCTTCCCGGTGCGAGGATGTGTGTATTGCGCAAAGTGTGCGTGCATCACCACCAGGTATACGAGAGGTCTTCCTTGTAATCGACTCTCCCGGCATGCGTTCACTAGGCACATAGAAAAATTAATGGAGGGGAATGGGGGGCTTTAGCTTACGATTACGTTACTGAGCCAATGCCAGGCTCTCGTCCCACAATAACCAACAACGAGTGTACGCCAGAATAACTACGGTTTCCTTAGATAAAAGAAGGTGGTACAAGCATCCTTTATGTACCCGATAGGGCAATCCTTTAGGCCTGGATAAAATAAATTGATCTCGGGGGTGGTGCGTTCGTTATAGTAACTGACTTAAAGGCCTAAAGTGAAGGAAACAGGTGACTAACAATTACAGAAATGGCGCACACTCACATCTTACTGAGTCCGTAATTTATTTCCAACCAAAAAAACTTGCAGAAAGAAATTACAGAACAAAAACAACAAATAAAAACCCAACTGACATCGACAAAGAAAAACCAACACCTTCAAAATTAAATATTAAAAAACAAAGAATATGTGATATCCCAGTGCGTCCCTCTTTAAAAAAAACTAGAACAAACCTCATCCCACAGGATGAAACCTAATAACAGCTGAGTTCAACCATGGAATTTACATTAAATCATTACATCACGTTACTCAGCTGTGCGAGGTGGTCAAAAACTACTTTAAATGGACTGTCAACTGTCTCTAACACGAATTTGGGTCAAAAACAAACTGCAGTTGCGCTTACTGATTTTATTATTAACAAATAGTGATATTCTGATTTTTATGTCACACAAATATACACTCTAGCAGGAAACAAGGACAATTTCTACACAGATAGTGACGAGTACCTTTCATAGACGGGCTTCGGACCAAAATGGGCCCAACCTACGTCGGGCTAATATAACTACGATATTTAGGGCGGGCGGATCATATCCAAGTATACGGGGCTAGGCACAAGACAAAATTACTACAAAATAAACACGGGCTGAACCCGGATGAACAAAAGAAAACTACTATTCACAAACAGTAGTACAAGCAAAGAAATACGAATCAGCATGGCCAAACGACATGCACCCTTAAATTAATTAGCTAACAACGGTAAGTGGTAATTACAGCTTTGACCAAGACGAGACAGAAAGACTCGCCCTGCATACACAATGGCTCGCGCGGGCCGGCCGTAACTATAAATAGCTCCCTACCTGCCCAGCTGTCAAAGCAAAACAAACCTCTACTGTGCTTACATTATGCGAATATACAAATGGTAAATTTATAATATGCTGGTGTACATCGGCGGGTGGGGATTGAACCAGTGTTTCTTCATGGTGTTCCTGAAAAACACATATATATTTTCCCATGCGTGTGTGACTGAACATTCTCTGTTATGAGGCAAGACCCTCTCATACAGAAAACAACAACAACAAATGTACCATCACGTGCATCACGACGCCTTTCGTATCAACATACGTCTACCGCACGTGGTACGAACCTCGGCTAACTTTGCCGGAAACCTAAATCCCCATCACACATAAATATCACACACGCTCCTGTGGGAACAACTCACCATAACTCACTCGTAACCTCTCGCCGGACACTGGTTCGACCCCGCCGGTCACACGGAAAATAAAAGGGGCAAAGGGTCACTCAATATACCTCAATATGTGGCGAAAAACTATCCTCACTGGAATTTATTAATCTCACGATAAGCAAATATAAACCAACATATGGTCAAAGTCATTAACATCATTACATTAAATGCCACACGAACCAACATCAAAACTTCACGTGAATTTAATCTCCATGCCCTGGCTCACAAATCATTCTTACTTACATGGACGTACTCGTACCATTTGAGCCCAAAGACACGCATTATACTAATAATGGCGAGTACACACAGAACTCCTAACTAGAACATGCTGACCGTTAAATAACTTGCCTCCCGCATCTATAATGACTGTGACTAACATCGTCACGCAAGCTACTGAATCTACATTACTGTCCGCCCCCCTTTCGTAAGTTATATACCCATAATTTGAAAGTCAATACTCATCATTTCTGCTGTCCAGGTGAGGTGGTCTGCATGGTGTCCTGGGTTCGCTCAGACCCACTAAGGCCACCTTAGCCCATGGTGCAGAGTCGCCAATGGGTCTCCATAATCCTGCCCATGGTTACGCTCTGGGATTCACACACACAGATATCTGCCTCCAACACAGGCAGCACTGGTATTTTCCACATACACTGGAATTACACTGAAAATGCACTGAAATTACACTGAATCTTATAACACCTATTTTTACACCTCGGAAGTCACTAGTAAAAATGTTCTCCCCTATCACTTCTTGCGGGTGGAACTTGTCCTATCGGGCTCCGAACCTCGTTCACTTGGTCTCGCGTTGGTGGACCCGTACCGTTTTGTTCGGCATTCCCTCAGGATTTGAAACAAGATTAACCTGGACCGAACCACAGTTTCGTAGGCGTTAACTTAGAGTCCGTCTGGCAACACTAGTGACGTCACGCTTCGAACGCTCAGTCCCGTACTTCGGCAATCAGCGTGGATCTTCCAGTTCCCCGTGAACTTGTCGCTATCGCGACAGCAAGTATAGCATTGGGTGCAATTGTCCAACACCCTATTTCCCTTTCGGTTCTTGATTCGAACCAGTATCACTTAATGCATGATATTTCAAACACAAGTACTTCGCGGCTCCAGCCCGCGGCTAGTATACATGACCGACCCGGCATCAACAGTCCGTCCCATGGAGTCTATACAAGAAACTGAACCCCCGCTCATCGTGCTTTGGGCTTATAATGGCCGGCCGTTGGTACACAATGGACATATTACCGCCAAAGAATCCGCTCCTCAGGAAATTGTCGTAGATTCACGAGCGATAGCTCATATTGTCACGTTAAATGGGCAGGTACCGAATATCCAGTTCTGATTAGGATTCGATCGTGGGGAGACTCTACATATGCCATTGCATCATGACGCTAGCAAATAGTCCCAAGTAGCGTCATCTACACCCCCACCAGGCTGAGTTTCGCGCCGTATCGTAGATCACTGCGCCTGCGAACTTAAAAATCCACCAATCCCGAGTGCTATCTCCAGTGTCTTACCAAAGTTAAGGATATTTCTTGCACCAAAGGAAACAGTTTCTTTTTCTGAACACAGCTCTTCTTTCCTTATAAATTTTCATCATCTAGTTTCCCAATTACATTTATTCGCGTAGCTTCCTATTGTCCTGGGTCATGTACCTTTGTTTTACAACCCACACTGGCCCATCCTGCAGCACTGGTATCATAAATTTTCAGTGACTAGCATACAATAAGTCTCCAGCACAAACAATGACATGGAGCTGGCCAAGTCTTCTCGGAAAGGGGCTAGAGCGTACCTGCGCTCTATTGTCCTGGGGTGGGTGCGCCTTCCAATCTCTACACTGTGCTCTGAGCTGGCAATATCCTACCAGTAGCGAAATAATATATTCATAACTTTCTGTCTTGAATGCTTCAAAATTACATTCAAATTTTGCCCTTCGGTTACAGTACAGAATACAAAATTTGGTTGAAGTCCAATGGATAGCATGGACGTTACATGCAGTTAAACATTGGATCGAACAGCACGCGTAAAATCATGTTGGCAACAATGACATACATGTATTGGTCAGAAATAATCTGAAATAATCTGATCTATTGTTGTGTCAATTTTGAATGAAATCCATTAGTTAGTATAGAAGTTGCATGCATTTTAAAATTGGACCAATCAGCAGGCTTAGAATCATGTTGGCAGCACTGGCGTAGGCCTATATTAGTTACTCCAAATTAGTCTAGAATGCCAGGAAATATACGTGTGCAAAGTTTAGAGCTATTGGCTTGCATACTTTCTGATATATTGATATTAGGGTAACAAAAATGGAGGCAGTATTTATTAACAGTTGGTAGCCCCGGTTGCTCTTAAGAATCGGCATAGTCATATCTGTTATGGTACACATAGCACACACAAAATTTGGTTGAAATACAAATGATAGTATAGAAGTTACATGTATTTAAATTTGGGGTCTGGCTGTGTGGCTCAGGGGTAACGTTCTCGCTTGCTGAGCCCAAGGTTGCAGGTTCGAAACCTGGCGCAGTCAGCTGGCATTTGAGGGTGCGCAAATGCGAGGGAGCCGTGTCAGTAGATTTACTGGCACTTTAAAGATCCCCTTCGGGGCACAATTCCGGCTCCCCGGCGTCTCTAAAAGCCAGTGTAGTTAAAAGGGACGTAAAACCAATAACATTATTATTATTTAAATTTGGAACTCTCAGCAGGCTTAGAATCATGTTGGTAGCACTGACGTATATATGTTACTCCAAATTAATATAGAATGTCAGGTACTATACGTGTACATAGTTTAAAGCTGTCGGCTTGCATACTTTCTGATAAATGCGTGTATGTCTACCCCTTATTATTCCCGTTTTCCAACGGGGTCGGGGATGAGATGCGATGGAAGTCTTTGTGGCGACGGTTTTTACGGCCGGATGCCCTTCCTGACGCCAACCTCATGAGAGGAGTTAATGAGAGATGAAATGAATGATGGTGAATGGAACTGGGCAAGGATGTGGAAGGAAGCGGCCGTGGCCTGTCAGAAGGTACCGTCCCAGCATTTGCCTGGTGTTGAAAATGGGGAAACCACGGAAAACCATTTCAAGGACGGCCGACGGTGGGGCTCGAACCCACGCGTCTACCGAGTCAGCAGAGAGCTTGGCCCCATGACCTAATGCTGCGCGTTAGCCAGCGTAGCCACTACTGTCGGTTTTACTTTCTGATATATGGGTATCTGGATAAAAACATTTGAGAGCATTTATTAACAGTTGGGAGCCCTTGTGGCTCTTAAGAATCAGCTCAGTCGTATCTGTTTATGTACACATAGCACATACGAAATTTGGTTGAAATCCAATTGATAGTGTAGAAGTTATATGCATTTAAAATTTGGACCTATCAGCAGGCTTATAATCATTTTGGCAACACTGCCTTGTATGGCATCCTGGAAATTAAACTGCAATATTATTATCTATACGTGTGCCAATTTTGAAATAGCTCCCATTCATACCTTCCAAGATATCCAACATGGAGCACAAATTTCAATTGCGATTTTTCAGCAGTTGGTAGCACTGACATTATTTTCAAATATGGCCGTGAGATATTCAGGTATAGATCTTTACTCCTACCAAATTTTGTTTCGATTGCTGCAGCCATTTAGGAGTTGATAGGGGGGACACACACACAGCCAGCCAGACAGACAGACAGACAGACACACATTTGCCCGATCTCATAAGTCTACATTTTCCTCATTTTTGCAAAATGTGAAAAGTAGGCTAAAAATATCTGAATGCCAAGTATTGTGAATATTGTTTTATTGGAACATAAGTTATGGATTATAATGCTTAGACGATTCGCATGGCCGCCATATTGAAATGGTTCGGCATACGACCTTGCAGTTTAGGCACTAGACGCTCCGCACACAAAGATATGTTTTCCAATTATTTAGTAGAGATTGGATTATTAGTTTAGTAGTAATTTTATTTACGTTTTGAACATTTGGGTGAACGCCGTTTTGTTTTGGTAAGATAGCGGGAATATTAAACATGATACTGAGTTGCCCTTTTGCTAGTGCCACCTTTGTCGTCATGTTTTAATTAAAAGGGGTGGGGGTGAGATGCTAACACATTCACACACAAACACACGGATGTTTGGCCCGTGTAGATGCGGATAAACCCACGGATATCCGAAAAAAGTTTCAACATGCGGATAGAGTTTGCATACCTGTGCGGATAGCGGATAATCTGCGGATAATGTTTAGAGTAAATTCGTAATAGATTCGTAGATATTGAGATCAATCTAAATATTTCGGATGGTTGCCATGTTGGATTATGTATAGGCCATAGAGTCATGTACAATTAAAGAAAAATTATTGCGTAGGTTCATTATTCAAACTTTCACTTTGATCGCATGATTACGACACAAGAAATAAAAAAGTTAATTTTAAAATTCGCACAGCCGCCATCTTGAGGGTTTGTAAACAATTGAACAAAATTACATACCAGTGTATCACAGTGTGTATAAAAATTTGCTGTACCAAGTTTCATTGCGTTTGGATTATTAAATCGCGAGAAACGTGTATTTAAAATTCGCAACTTCGCATGGCCGCCATGTTGGTTATGTAGTTACCAGTTTTTCAAAACTCTCATAGGTAAACTTTTAGTAGTTTCCTTTTTCATCGTAAAATATTCCAGGGTGATATCGGTAATAGTTTCGGAGATATTGAATGCTGGTGAAATATTTCGCACAGTCGCCATGTTGGATTGGTGAGACGTAACAAAATTTGAAGGGCACGGTCGGGGTCGTCCCGAATAGTGCTATGAACTTACCTAGGTTAATTGAATTCGCTCCAGCTGTTTAGAAGTTATTAGGGGGGACACACATGAATCAATCACACAAACGCACACACAGACACGCGGACTAAAGGTGATCTCATAAGCCTATTTTTTCATAGATGAAAATAGGCTAAAATATTACGATATTGTCAGTCGATTCGGCTAACAAACGTGCGTATGCGGATAAAAGTCGTGCGGATGTGGGGAGGATTCTGGGCGGATGGGGAGCGGATGCGGATAACGTTTAGTGCACAATTTGAAAGTAGGTTAATAAGCATCTGATTTTAATGTTGACAATATATCTTAGTAGCAGACAAAGTACTGTAGGGGTCCCCATCCTAGCAAGCACGTAAAATTGAGCAATTTCCTCACTTGCGCCAAACGTTGAAGGGCTAAAAGGCCCGGAAAGGTTTCCAATTGTGAGTCTTGGAGAGCTCTATCAAACTAAAAGACCAAATTTCTAAAATCACATCCGCCCTAAACGCATGCCTGGAAAACCCGCCTAGCATCACCCATGTCTATACTCGTTTTCTTGTTTATTCCAATCCTGGCCAAATGTACTTACAGTTGGTATTGTACCCGTTTTGCCATGTGTCAAGGGATCGGATTGCACCGCATAATTTAGGAAAGAACAGATGACGTGCATTATAGCTGTGACGTCACTGCCATGGCCACATAGATTCCATGATGTCGAGAGAACTTGAAATATGTAAGAATGTAACGCTCACTATTCTACTATGATTATTTGAGGATTTGTGAATACCTTCGATGACGTAACAACGTGAAAGACCAGTAAGGAAGAAGCATAACACGTCAGCTAGGTGACGCGGTAGAGGGCACTCGAGTCACAGAGCGAGTTTTGGAGGAGAGAAGATGACCTGGAGGTCGTTCACTTGAGTCTTACACGCAGAGCAATAAGGGCAGTTCAGCGGGAGCGCATGTGAAATTTTAACGCATGTCTAGTGACGAAAGACGTGTTGTATCGCTAAGCCGGCATGGCAACATTTCAGTGTGTTTTACACAGTCAGAATGAGTTAACAATACGAACATTTAAGGAGTACAGTAAGACTTCATAGTTGTGAAGACGCGAACACTACGTGTACAGTAAAAGCCTGTATGGTTTCACGTAGTTCTAGTCCTTTGAAAAGCGGTAAGCCTCCGTGGCTTAGGCGGCAGCACGCCGGCCTCTCACCGCCCCGTGGCTCATGATCTCAAGATTAACGGTCACGTTAAACTACAAGCTTCCTTCTCACCGCTGGGTCCGTGGTTCAAATCCCGGTCACTCCATGTGAGATCTGTGCTGGACAAACCGGAGGCAGACAGGTTTTTCTCCGGGTACTCCGGTTTTCCCTGTCAAAATTTCATTCCAGCAACACTCTCCACTATCATTTCATTTCATCTGTCATTCATTTAATCATTGCCCTAGAGGAGTGCGTCAGGCCTCGGCAGCCGGCACAGTTCATATCCTCGCCGCTAGATGGGGGCTTCATTCATTCCATTCCTGACCCGGTCGGAGACTGGAAGCAGGCTGTGGATTTTCATTTTCATAGTCCTTTGAAAAGCTCTTAGATTCAGGCTGGAAATTGAACGCAAAGCTAGCAGTGAATGAGCAAGCGGCCCAAGGCTATGTTCTGTTTACAGGCAGGCGAGGTCGTTGTGCCGTGAGACAGTATGCGAGTCAAGGCCAACTGCTTGTGACGTACAATTCATGTGTCTGAAGGCCAAGCTAAGAGACTGCAATCTCGGGCAGATTTCTCACGAAGTTTAAGGTTTTTAAACAGTTATAATTCGTGAACCCATAAGTCTATTAAGTGTATTCAGGAGTCTGCAAACAATCATATTAGATGGACAGAATTTACTGCATTTTTTGGACATAACGGTCATGAGACAACGCCTCTACTCTTATTTCACGAGGAACTTTCAACACCGTAAGATGGCACACTAAAATACACGCGGCATGGGAGAATAAGGGTAAGTGTGAAGTTCGTGGAGGTGAAATGGAGAACCACAATCTGCACCGGGTCTACCATGAGACTTGGTGATGGGTAAAGACCAAGTGGCGAGAACGAGGGAACACGCTGTTAGTCCGACTGGAACTCCACATTTCCATAAGAAGATGACCAAGGTACAAGTGACTACACCATGATTATTTATAACTAGAGGGGTAGTGAAGTAGATTTTAGTGGTCTGGATTGCACATGTCAAATTATATTGCGATAAACATAAGGGGGGATTTTTAGTCACGAGTTTAGCGGTGACATTAAACCATTTTTCTTTATGCTCTCTAGAAAAGACTGATTTTCATAAATATGGTGGATATATAAGATGTGGATAATATTAAACATGTAACGCTAAATTAATGATATTGATAATACACTTTAATGAGCTTAATTATAGTTACACAGTAACGTTTGTAAATTTGTCAGGTGGTGATGGATAATAATCATTTAAATTGAAAGGAATATAATGAAAGCTAACTAATACGGTAGAATTCACACAACTTAAACATCTAAATAATACAATTAGACTGTTCTTTAAATACTCTGAGAATTGATTGAGATCTATAGACACGACGTGGTGTTACAAGCTTCAATGATTTAAGTAATAAAAGTGAATGACAGGTAAAAATAAAGCAGAAATAAAATAATTATGATTATAAAATGCAATGCAGATAAAATATCGTAATTTAATAAGATGAGAAAAGTTTTCAAATGATGTGAAGAATGAGAAATATTAGTGTGATTTATAAGGTCACTGTGATTTAATGAGGGGAATAATTAAATGAAGATAAGCCTGTGAATAATTCAACGGAGCCATGAGGGCCATTTAATATGTGTGTAATGTTAATGGGAGAATTACCATGTCAATGTTGTAGCCAGTAAAATTTTCCCTGATTTTTATATTGCTTTGGGAAATCATTTAACATCATTGAGATTTATACCAGTGGAATAATTTAATTACGAGTGATTCAGTGAGAACAAAGACAGGTTTAATCTATTGTGTGAAATTTCAGAGCTTGAATTATGAATATTTAATGAGATGATGATATTTTGAATCCATTATAAGGCTGAAAGAAAGTTGCAATTCTGAGCTAAGAGGAAAGTTGACATAACTAAATGTGAACATTCACATGGAAAGTTGACATAACTAAATGTGAACATTCACATTTGTAAATATGGTGTAAATTAGTTAGTAATGTAAGTTGCATATCCACTATACACCAGTCACAAATTAGATACAAGGAGATCTAATGGAATCGTTACAGTGATATTTTTGTGTTTTTCTTTTATAATGCAAGCAGTTTGATAGGCATCCAAACATGAACTCTATAATAAACAAGATGTTCAGTAAAGAACATATAGCCTACTTTCTCCTAAATGCATGGGTATTGTTATAATTCTTTGTCCTTTTCAAGGAGTATGATTGAATGTTCGTTGTAGGAGCTTGTTGAAATACAACGTGCTATAGGGATATTAAACATGAATATGAGGTGCCCTTTGCTAGTGCTACCTCTGTACCAAATTTCGTTCAATTCGGTTTCACCGTGTTTGAATTGATAGGGGGAATCGATTTGCACACATACTTGGCCACCATCTGCAAACTATTGGGCTGATGTTCTTGCAGTTTGGTCAGAATATGTTTCCCACATAAAGATATGGTGTTGCAAAATTAGGTAGAGACTAGATTATTAGGTTGGTCGTAATTACATTTTAGCTTTTAACATTTGGGTGGCCGCGATTACGTTTCCATCAAGATAGCGGTGATATAAAACATGACACTGAGGTGCCCTTTGCTAGTGCTACCGCTATAAAAAATTTCGTTCCATTTGGTTTCAGCGTGTTTGAATTAATAGGGGGAATCGATTCTGACACAAAGATGGCCGCCATCCGCAAACTATTAGGCGAATGACCTATTAGATTGGTCAAAGGATGCTCCCTCCATAAAGGTATGTAGTTGCAAAATTTGGTAGCGATCGGATGATTAGGTTCATCGTAATTTGATTTAAGCTTTGAACATTCGTGTGGCCGCCATTACGTTTCAGTCAAGATGACGGCGATATAAAACATGACACTGAGGTGCCCTTTGCTAGTACTACCTCTGTACCAAATTTCGTTCCATTCGGTTCCACCGTGTTCGAATTAATAGGGGGAATCAATTTTGACATAAAGATGGCCTCCATCCGCAAACTATTAGGTGAATGACCTATTAGATTGGTCAAAGGATGCTCCCTCCATAAAGGTATGTAGTTGCAAAATTTGGTAGAGATCGGATGATTAGGTTAATCGTAATTTGATTTAAGCTTTGAACATTCGTGTGGCCGCCATTACGTTTCAGTCAAGATGGCGGCGATATAAAACATGACACTGAGGTGCCCTTTGCTAGTGCTACCTCTGTACCAAATTTCGTTCCATTCGGTTCCACCGTGTTCGAATTAATAGGGGGAATCAATTTTGACATAAAGATGGCCGTCATCCGCAAAATATCAGGTGAATGACCTATTAGATTGGTCAAAGGATGCTTCCTCCATAAAGGTATGTAGTTGCAAAATTTGGTAGAGATCGGATGATTAGGTTAATCGTAATTTGATTTAAGCTTTGAACATTTGTGTGGCCGCCATTACGTTTCCGTCAAGATGGCGGCGATATAAAACATGACACTGAGGTGCCTTTTGTTAGTACTACCTCTGTACCAAATTTCGTTCCATTCGGTTGCACCGTGTTCGAATTAATAGGGGGAATCGATTTTCACACAAAGATGGCCGCCATCCGCACACTATTACGCTGATGACCTATTGGTTTGGTCAAAGGATGCTCCCCCCATAAAGGTATGTTGTTGCAAAATTTGGTAGAGATCGGATGATTAGGTTAATCGTAATTTGATTTAAGCTTTGAACATTTGTGTGGCCGCCATTACGTTTCCGTCAAGATGGCGGCGATATAAAACATGACACTGAGGTGCCTTTTGTTAGTACTACCTCTGTACCAAATTTCGTTCCATTCGGTTGCACCGTGTTCGAATTAATAGGGGGAATCGATTTTCACACAAAGATGGCCGCCATCCGCAAACTATTACGCTGATGACCTATTGGTTTGGTCAAAGGATGCTCCCCCCATAAAGGTATGTCATTGCAAAATTTGGTAGAGATCGGATGATTAGGTTAGTCGTAATTTGATTTAAGCTTTGAACATTTGTGTGGCCGCCATTACGTTTCCGTCAAGATGGCGGCGATATAAAACATGACACTGAGGTGTCCTTTGCTAGTGCTACCTTTGTACCAAATTTCGTTCAATTCGCATTCACCGTGTTCGAATTGATAGGGGGGGACAGACATTCAGAGTACACACACTCACACACACACACACACAGACACACACACACAGACTCACACACACACATACACACACACAGACAGACACACTTTTTTCGCCCTGTGTTGATCTCATAAGTCTACTTTCATTTTTTGCAAAAATCGAAAGTAGGCTAAAATATTGACTGTACCAGTGCGAAGGTGAATAAATTGTGGAAGTTTTATCTCATTTGCTCATATTCTTTCTGCGTCTTCACAACGTAACGTGGATGGGAGACAACGTCTGACGGTAAAAACTGAACCCCAGTCCATCGTAACGCCCCGATGTCACTTGAGGTCTCACTTTTTTTTGTCTTATCTTCATGTCGGCGTATGTCTAACCAACCACGGTTTTCTTTTTGTGATATTTTCTAGTAAATGTTGTTTCGAATTCAACCGGGGATCGCGGTGCGTCGGGCCACGCAATCCACGGTTGGGATATCGGGCACAGTACATTGTCCTTCGGTGATTTAAAACTCAGCAATTCTTCTAGGTTTAGGCCATGTCTTGTGTGAGGTTTCGGCTAGGACACCAAGCTGGATCATCAGCGGGCTCTTGGTGTCCCCGCCCGGAGTCTCACAGGAGTAGCGAACTGCGCCCTACCTCCCTTTTTATAAAGCGCACCTGCGCCTTTTTACTACGAGAACTTAAAGCTCAAGCAGCCACAACCTCCCTATGAAGGCTACCAAAAAGATGCTATATTGGCTTTCACGGCCAGTAAATTATAACTCGGCAATTTTTCTAGGTTTTTGCCGTGTCTTGTGTGGGGTCCGGGCGGGAACACCTAGAGCCCGTTGATGAGCCAGTTTGGTGTCCTAGGCGAAAGCCGACACAAGACTCGGCACAAACCTAGAAAAATTACTGAGTTTTAACTTACAGTATTTACATAATTCTTTCTTTAATGTGTTTCTTGTTTCAATACCCTCAGGAGATTTCTTTTTTAAATCATCACACCGGAAGTAGTTATAAGAGCTTAAGTGAAACTCTGCATTGACTCTTACTCGCAATCGTAGTGGTAGAAGAGGCAAACTGCTAATCTAAACGGCTTGATATGGTTTAGTTTCATTGAGTCATACTAGCGCTCGTAGTGGTAGAAAAGGCAAACTGTTAATCTAATCTTCCTAATATGTTTGAGTTTCATTGACTCATACTAGCACTCGTAGTGGTAGAAAAGGTAAACTGCTATTCTAATCTACCTAATATGGTTGAGATTCATTGACTCACACTAGCGCTCGTAGTGGTAGAAAAGGCAAACTGCTATTCTAATCGACCAGATATGGTTGAGTTTCATTTACTCACACTAGCGCTCATAGTGGTAGAAAAGGCAAACTGCTATTCTAAACGACCTGATATGGTTGAGTTTCATTGACTCACAGTAGCGCTCGTAGTGGTAGAAAAGGCAAACTGCTATTCTAATCGACCGGTTATGGTTGAGTTTCATTGACTCACACTAGCGCTCGTAGTGGTAGAAAAGGCAAACTGCTATTCTAATCGGCCGGATATGGTTGAGTTTCATTTACTCACACTAGCGCTCGTAGTGGTAGAAAAGGGAAACTGCTATTTTAATCGACCGGATATGGTTGAGTTCCATTAACTCACACTAGCACTCGTAGTGGTAGAAAAGGCAAACTGCTCATCTAAACGACTTGAAATGGTTGAGTTTCATTTACTCACACTAGCGCTCATAGTGGTAGAAAAGGCAAACTGCTATTCTAAACGACTTGATATGGGTGAGTTTCATTGACTCACACTAGCGCTCGTAGTGGTAGAAAAGGCAAACTGCTCTTCTAATCTACCTAATATGGTTGAGTTTCATTGACTCACACTAGCGCTCGTAGTGGTAGAAAAGGCAAACTGCTATTCTAATCGGCCGGATATGGTTGAGTTTCATTTTCTCACACTAGCGCTCGTAGAGGTAGAAAAGGGAAACTGCTATTTTAATCGACCGGATATGGTTGAGTTCCATTGACTCACACTAGCACTCGTAGTGGTAGAAAAGGCAAACTGCTCATCTAAACGACTTGAAATGGTTGAGTTTCATTTACTCACACTAGCGCTCATAGTGGTAGAAAAGGCAAACTGCTATTCTAAACGACTTGATATGGGTGAGTTTCATTGACTCATACTAGCGCTTGTAGTGGTAGAAAAGGCAAACTGCTCTTCTAATCTACCTAATATGGTTGAGTTTCATTGACTCACACTAGCGCTCGTAGTGGTAGAAAAGGCAAACTGCTATTCTAATCGACCGGATATGGTTGAGTTTCATTGACTCACACTAGCGCTCATAGTGGTAGAAAAGGCAAACTGCTAATCTAAACGACTTGATATGGTTGAGTTTCATTTACTCACACTGGCGCTCATAGTGGTAGAAAAGGCAAACTGCTCTTCTAATCTACCTAATATGGTTGAGTTTCATTGACTCACACTAGCGCTCGTAGTGGTAGAAAAGGCAAACTGCTATTCTAAACGACTTGATATGGCTGAGTTTCATTTACTCACACTAGCGCTCATAGTGGTAGAAAAGGCAAACTGCTATTGTAAACGACTTGATATGGTTGAGTTTCATTTACTCACACTGGCACTCATAGTGGTAGAAAAGGCAAACTGCTATTCTAAACGACTTGATATGGTTGAGTTTCATTGACTCACACTAGCGCTCGTAGTTGTAGAAAAGGCAAACTGCTAATCTAAACGACTTGATATGGTAGAGTTTCATTTAATCACACCAGCGCTCATAGTGGTAGAAAAGGCAAACTGCTATTCTAAACGACTTGATATGGTTGAGTTTCATTTACTCACACCGGCGCTCATAGTGGTAGAAAAGGCAAACTGCTAATCTAAACGACTTGATATGGTTGCGTTTCATTTAATCACACCAGCGCTCATAGTGGTAGAAAAGGCAAACTGCTATTCTAAACGACTTGATATGGTTGAGTTTCATTTACTCACACTAGCGCTCATAGTGGTAGAAAAGGCAAACTGCTATTCTAAACGACTTGATATGGTTGAGTTTCATTGACTCACACTAGCGCTCGTAGTGGTAGAAAAGGCAAACTGCTATTCTAAACGACTTGATATGGTTGAGTTTCATTTACTCACACTTGCGCACATAGTGGTAGGAAAGGTAAACTGCTATTCTAAACGACTTGATATGGTTGAGTTTCATTTACTCACACTAGTGCTCATAGTGGTAGAAAAGGCAAACTGCTATTCTAAACGACTTGATATGGTTGAGTTTCATTTACTCACACCAGCGCTCATAGTGGTAGAAAAGGCAAACTGCTATTCTAAACGACTTTATATGGTTGAGTTTCATTGACTCACACTAGCGCTCGTAGTGGCAGAAAAGGCAAACTACTATTCGAAACGACTTGATATGGTTGAGTTTCCGGTGAACAGTCACCAGTCTACCGCGTATCATCATGTCGGCACCTCGTAAGAAACGTTCAGTGTGTCCTTTACATTTGGAAAGGTGGAGAAAACAACGAAAATTCATTACAAATGCGCCAACAATAAGATTCAGGAGGTCTAGTGTATGACATTAAAGGTGTTTTCAACATTGAGTTGGTTGCCTAAAGGGCTGGAACTGTGGATTTTTAGCCTATTTTCATTTATGAAAAAAATAGACTTATTAGGTCACCTTTTGTCCTTGTGTGTGTGTGCGTATGTGTATGTCCCCCTAATAAAGTCTAAACGGCTGGAGCGATTTCAATGAAACTCGGTAAGGTCATAGCACCATTTTGGCCGACCCCGACCGTGCCCTTCAAATTTTATTATGTCTCACCAATCTAACATGGTGGCTGTGCGAAATATTTCACCGGCATTCTATATCTCCGAAACTATTACCGATATCACCCTGAAATTGTATACGGTGATAGAGGGTACCACTAGAAGATCACCTATGTGACTTTTAAAAACCTGTTGACTACAAAACGAACATGGCGGCCAAGCAAAGTTGAAACATTTAAATTAACTTTCCTCGCGATTTAACCATCAGAGCGCTGTGAAACTTGGTACAGCAAATGTTTATTCACATTTTAATGCACTGGCATCTGATTTAGTTCAATTGTTTACATAACCTCAACATGACAGCTGTGCGAAATTTTAAATTTTTATTTCTTGTGTACTAATCATGCGATCGAAGTGAACGTTTGAATAATGAACCTACGTGATAATCGGCATCTAATGGTGCATAACTACAGTATATGGCCTACATATATAAAAATCCAACATGGCAACCTTCCGAAATATTTAGGCGCTTCTCAATATCTGAGAATCTATTATAGCAATCAAACTGAAATATTGTATGTTAATAGAGACAATTAACATAAGTAGGATATATGAAAATAGGCCGTATAATTTATCACGGAACTACTTGTTAACATACGAGGTCTCAGGTTAATGTGAAGACGAAACTTTCCTGTACTTGAGCTATAGAGCAACAAGTTCAGGTTCGGAATTCACCAATACCCTGGGGACACAAGAATGTTCTAGCTTTAGTAAGATGTATGCCTGAGAAGAGAAGACAGTAGATTCCATAGCGGTATAAATCATAAGAGAAGGTCGCATTCAGCAGCGCTGCGGTGGTGGATTCTTGAAGCTGTCCTGCCGCTCACGTAATGAATATTGCTGTCGACTCGGTTGCTATGGCAACAGAACCGCCTCCTCCTCCCTGATCCTTTGCTCGCAGGCCAACTCCGCCCACGCAGCTTTAGAAAAGGATTTATGCTCCCTTTTCTGGGCGTTCATGAGTGCAATTCATTGTTAACTTTTAAAAAGTGAAATTCCGTTTATATAATCACAGTTAAATTTTAATTTGTAATCTCTGGCGCAAAGAAAGATAGCATTTATGGAAATATGAAAGGAAAAATCTAGGTAATAGTATATTATTCATTCTACATTTCCAAGAATTTCGCTTCTCTAACCTACCTTCAAAGTGGATCAATAAATGTCCATCTGGCACCTTTCCTGAAGGCACTGACATTTCATGAGATTAATCTATATAAAATACATTGCTTTTGACAGAATTCAATAGACCGCGACCTAACAAAGAAATATGCACTCATCTATACTAATATAATAAAGCTGAAGAGTTTGTGTGTTTGTGTGTCTGTGTTTTTATGTGTTCAAACGCGCTAATCTCTGGAACTACCAGTCGGATTCGAAAAATTATTTTTGTATATGATAGCCTGTTTCAAGAGGAATAGTTTAGGCTATGTTAAATTTCGGACAGACCACTCCATTCCCCGAAATTAGGCCCTTTTACACAAGTCTACACCGTTTCACCGATCTAATAACTTGACGTACTTATTGTCGCTAGGCGACAACGACTAACACTGTATCATGATAGTCAACGCCGCACCATTGATGGACAGGTTGTCACTAGGCAACAACGATTTACTCTGTATCATGGTAGTCCGGTAAAATTTGCTAAAGTACACATGAGAAAACTTACCGATTGACAATCAAGGATTGTATTGGACTGTAGTATTCCCTATGCTATCGTATGCACGGTTAATATTTCATTTGCGGGGCTTAGACATGGTGGTCATGTTGCCCCATGTACATGGGTGTGTGTGTAGAATGTATGTGATAACCTGCGTTGTTGTGATTGTTGCACTAGCATGTGTAAATACGGTATAAAGCTCAATGTTGGTTTGTCTGTTATTTATACAAATCTACACCGTTTCACCGATCTGTACGAACATGTGAATACTTACCCTTTGGAACCCTGCGAGTAACACTGTTTACATGAAATTTCGGACAGACCTCTCCATTCCCAGCATTTAGGCCCTTTGGCACAAATCTACACCGTTTCACCGATCTGAACCAAAATGAGTATTCTTAACCCTTTGGAAACCTGCGAGTAACACTGTCTACGTGAAATTTCGGACAGATCACTCCATTCCCTGCATTTAGGTCTTTGGCACAAGTCTACATCGTTTCACCGATCTTAACCACACTTAATGTACTTACCCTCCGAAACCCTGCGGGCAACACTAACCACTTGATATTTTGAACAACTCTCTCCATTCCCTACATTTAGAACAACAGACAAAATAAACTTGAAAACTACGATGTAAGGTCCTAGATCCATTCAAGTCCGTATAGTGTACATGTAAGAATATTTTAATAGTCAATTGTTGGCTGGCAATGCGAGCCGCATCACGTCGCCCCTACCAGAATTGCGAAAATAGTTACAACTTGCGCTGCTTATAAATTGGAGTCACTGGGAGTAATTATTGCAAGAAGATTTCTTAGGCCCCGTAAAACAGTTATCATAATGAAAATATTATGCCTCTGTATAAGTGCGATAGTGTTGGTGCAGTACATAGAGGTAATCAGCTGCAATAAGCGTTGGTGCTTTCAAATTTACTTCCATTTATTCATATCCTTGTCCTTGAGCGGTATGTGGCGATAAATGACACTATTGCTACTTCAGGAGCTCGGGACAGCCGAAGTTTTCCAAAGTGCTCTGATTATTTTCCTATGGCACTATGTGACAAAAGACGACACTATTGATCTCTACTTTTCTAACAGCCAATGAGATGTAGGCCCTAGGCAGTGTCTTTTAATTCACATACTCCTCTTTCTAATCATATTTTTCAATTCGTTTGCAAATTACATGTGTCAGTACTGTAGTTAGTAAATAGCCGTTTCCCTATTCATTATTGTCATTATCATTACGGGAAAATGACCTGAATGTTACGTCCATTATACTGTACTACTTATCACCCCCACCACCACCACAAAAAGTTATATTTTTAAATATTTTTTTCTGTTAATTTAAGTATTATATGCCAGTTCTGTAGTAGTATTCATTATCATCCATAAAACAAACAAACCCACCGGGCGAAGCCGGGCACTATTGCTAGTTAGAGAATATAATGCACGCGAGGCGGAAAAACAGGTTGTCGTTTTATGGGCATTGAAAAAGAATGATTAATGACAAGCAGACACAACAAATTCATTCAGAGCACATTTGAGACACGAAACAGATAAACTGAACATGCTGACGTCACGAGACACGCCATCGAATTTGATATGGCCGAAACTGTTACTAAAATTCCCGGATATCAAAACCGGTTAATTAGAGAAGCAATAGAGGTCGTGAAGCATCCCAGTAATTTCAATCGCGAAGATGGTTTCAGGCGGCTTCGGTGGCGTAGTCGGTAGCATGCTGAGCTTCTATGCCCAAGATAGCGGGTTCAAACCCGGCCGAAGCCGTCGGATTTTTAAGAGCGTTAAAAATCCCTCAGTATGCCTTCCTTCGGAGGGGAAGTAAAGCCGGCGGTCCCATGTCATAGATTTATGGCATGTTAAGGAACGTTCCACTGATTACACCTGTGTGAAGCTAAATTGGATAGGTTAAGAATGTAAACAACGCTCTTAGGTTTCTACGTTCGTAGCCAAGAGCCGACTGCGGTGGCGTCTAGTAGCTAAGTTCTGAACTAAGCCTAGTAGTCGTTGACGGTGGCGTTTGGCGGCAAAAGTAGGAACTATTTGAAAAATTCTAAGTTGCAGTCTGTACTTAAATTTAAAAAAAAACAGATACACGCACTAATACAACCATCACAATTAACACCGGTTATCAGACAGATTCTACACACACTCATAGTACACGGGACTACATGACCGCGTTGTCGCAACTCCTAAACTGAGGAACCAACCAAACAACCAAGATGGTTTCTAACTTAGCAACACTTGGAAAGTTCTCCTAGCGCGTGACTGCTAAGGGCGTGGACCAATCAGGGAGCAGCGTGACGTCAATGCAGGGCAAGCAAGCACCTCTGGCTGGCAATAACCGTTAGTTTGAGATTATGGGGATGAAGCTACTATACGAGTAACTGACAACACTGGGTATTTCACCGCCACCCCACTACGAGCGCTGCTAGGCAAAAGGTCACCTCGTAATTGCTTGATTTGGCTTTGTTATATTTGGTGTCCTGTGTTGTTGATAACATGCTTGAAACACTTACGGTAACTGCTCATTATCCTGATTTTGAGAGATATTTAAGGCACTTATACGTTCGAACTACTCGCAATAGCAAATATTGTTCCTGGATAACACGATACTGTCGTATTTCTGAAGCTTATAATCGTGCTCCATACTTTTCAATTGTAAAATGCATTTCTGAAATGCGGGTGTTGCTCACGACAAAGAATATGGGTCATACAACATCAGCGTGAACAGTTCTGAATAAAACCTTCCAGCCCAAAGTCTCAAGTTTGAGCGAATTTTTATTAATGAAAATTTGTCCATAAATAAAATACGGAATGGAGTGACCCGGTTAAATAAAATAAAAGGATTAAAACAATACATTTGGGAGGTAATATTTCCATACTGGTAGTTGGCTGCCACACCAATAGGCGTTGTGCAGTAGTTTCTTGTTTTCATGCTTTACCATGCGTCATTTACTTCAATATTATACAGTCGAACTAGAATAACTCGAGGCTAAAGGGACCGAAAAAAAACTTCCAGTTATCCACGAATTCGAGTTATCCAAAACGGTCGTTTGGGAGGCGGTAGGGTGTATAATAACGGAAAACGACCTTTAAAACCATCAAATTCCTTTTGCTTCAGGCCCAGCTCAGCATCCTTGATGACTTTAATCTTCTCAGCTAGCGTCAGTGTCTTCAGCTTTGAGCCCGATGTTGAGTGACTTGGTTTAGAAAGAGACATGGTAACCTATAACCAAAGAAATGTGCACTTAAATCCGGCTCACTTGCTGTGATTGTAACCAAACGCTCACTTGCCTGTTAAGACACGATGCAACCGGCTCGAAGACTCGCTGACAATGACGAAGCACGGGAGAGGGAAGAAACGCTATCCAAACTTTGTCGATCGTCCACGAACACCGAAATTGACCTACGAAGTCTGCGTTGTCGAAGCAAGAGGGGGGAAAGCGATAAAGCGAGAGATAAAGAGAGATGCGCTTACTGAAAATCAAACTGGGACTGGGCTTGAAACTGACAAAACCTGTTTCAGCCAAACCAATCTTTATGTTCGGCCGTGACTATTATGTGTCTGAAAACTGTATCATAATGATGGTCATTATAACACTATTATTCATTATGAAACAGTTTCTCCCACCAATCACAGCTCAAGAAACAGTTGTTTGACCAATTAGATAAGGATACCTTGGCGCATGCTCTCAAAATCCAACATGTCTATATAAATTAGCGAAAGTGCACCGTCCATATGTTCGCGTAAATAAACTGGTGAATATGAGACAAGAAATAGCACTGTACCTAAATATACCTAAATCCAATTTCTACTCAGCGCGTTGATTTCAAACGACTACCGTGACATTTTTGCTGAATACTGGTCCACGATCTGCACATCTGGCATTGAAGCACACAGAGCGCATGCCAGAGAGCTTGGAACACGGAGATATGCTACCTAGCGCACCACCCGATCACAAAATTCTAGTTACTGAACAGATATTTATGAATATTTATGTTAAAATATGTAATAAAGTTACAATTATCGTCGAACATAAACAGTCGTATGCAACTCGCCTATAATGGTAATTAAGACACTCTTATGGAAATTATAAAACTCGCTAAAGCTCGTTTTATAAACATACTCGTGTCTTAATTATAGCCATTATAGGCTCGTTGCATAATGTACTATTATGACTACCGGAACCAAGACTTCGAGTTATCCAAAAAAACTTTTTGCATTGTCAGTATAAGAAATTCAAGAGACCGGAGAAAAACTTCGAGTTATCCACGAATTCGAGTTATCCAATTTCGACTGTATTTGGTGTTCTGTGAGTTTGAGTACGGGCACAAACTCGTACCTACCTATGATTAAGGCTGCTGCAATGACAGCCAAAACGTCGGGAAACAATCACTGATACACGATGCGGCTCCATCCTGTAAGCCTAGATGATGAACTAGACACCGGCCACGAAGGCCTGCGATCTAAATAAGTTACAAAACAAATGTTTAATAAAATGTTAAGGTACCTACCAATTGGTATTTCATAAATGTATTACACCTTAGTCAATAATAATTAAATTAATATAAATTAATTAATATAATGTACAAGTTTCGGAAAAATTACTGCCTTCTTCAGTGGTGCTTATTTAAAGAAACTAAAGTAAAGCTTTGTTGATAATATTTCATATGGAAAAAAATATAATTATTAGTAGAATATAATAAAATAATTTTATTAAAAAGATTGTGGTATAGTGGCTTTGGTGGCATAGTCGGTAGCATGCTGAGTTTCTATGCCCAAGATCGCTTGTTCAAACCCGGCCGAGGTCGTCGGACTTTTTTAAGAGCGTTAAAAATCCCACAGTATGCCTTCCTTCGGAGGGGAAGTAAAGCCGGCGGTCCCATGTCATAGATTTATGGCATGTTAAAGAACCTTCCACTAATTACACCTGTGTAAAGCTAAATTATAGGTTAAACTTAAACAACGCTCTTAGAGGAGCCGACTTCGGTGGCGTCTAATAACCAAGTTCTGAACTAGTAGTCGTTAACGGTGGCGTTTGGCGGCAAAAGTAGGAACTACTTGAAAAATTCAATGTCTGCAGTCCTTACTTGAATTGAAAACAGATAACACACACTAATACAGGCATAACAAATAACACCGGTTATCAGACAAATTCTACACACACCCAAAGTACACGGGGATACATTACCACGTTGTCGCAGGCCCTAAACTGAGGAACCAACCAACAGATTTTGGTATAAAAAAGAATTTGCAATTAGTTCAAAAATGAAGATCGCGGGTTCAAACCGGCCGAAGTCGTCGGCTTTTTATGAGAGTTAAAAATCCCTCAGTATGCCTTCCTTCGGAGGTGAAGTAAAGCCGGTGGTCCCATGTCATAGATTTATGGCATGAAAAAGAATCTTCCTCTAACTACACTTGTGAGAAGCCAAAATGTGTAGGTTAGAATTGATAACGCTGTATTAGTTCCAACGTTCGCCACTAGGTGCTGATTGTGATGCCATCTAGTAGCCATGTCCGCAAGCTAGGTGTCGTGGATGGTAGCATTTGGTGGCAAAAGTACGAACTAATTGAAATTATTGTCTGCAATCCTTACTTGAATTGCAGATAACACATACTAATACAGTCATCACAATTAACACCGGTTATCAGACAGTTTCTGCACACACCCAAAGTACACGGGGCTAGATGACCGCGTTGTCGCAGCCCCTGAACTAAGGAACCAACCTACCTTTAATCTTAAAATTGACCTATATACAAAAATACAAAAATACGAGTAGCTCAAGATAAATCTGTAACAAAGGTAGTCTTTATTTTGATGTTAATTAGAATGTTTAAGATTTAAGTACAACCAGCGTGGTTTACACTGACATTGAATAACCTAAAGGAAGTCAATATTCACATTAAAGATACACATATGGCCTTGCTGTTTCTTCCCTTAAAACAACAATAATTAGCGGAAAAAACTAACACATTAATAATAATTATAATTATAATATCGAATGGCCTCGGTGCCGGGTGCAAGCTTTGCAATTTGACACCCAGAGGGTAGCTTGCATGTCGAATTTCGTTATTCCTTGAATCACTATGAAAGTCATGGAGGTTAGATATCTAAGCCCCTTGAACACTATAGCGCTTTCTAGTAGAGAAATGAGGAACTTGTGTTGGCGGAAACTCCCGAGATTAATTTTGCCATTATGAACATGGCCTACTGAATTCAAATGGGTTCTTTGACATGCCAACATCGTATGACATGCGTGTCGTATTTTTACCTCCTTTCAAAAATCACTTACCACGGCCAGGAGCGTACCTGTAATCTTGGGGTTAGTAGACCGACACGCTATCCACTCACCCACCGTGGCAAGCTAACACATTATTACGGCCATCACAATGAGGCAGGTTGTCATATTGATTCGTACGCACCAAAATACACGGGCCTATATGACCATGATGTTGGAAAGCCCATAAACCAACATCAACAAATCTTTAAGTTTTAACTTCATTTGACCTTGTTAATGTCTCCAGAACATATCCTGGAGAGACATAAACCTCAAGTAATATTACAGGGAGGGGTCGATGCCCATTGCCTTATAATTTGACGGGCAAACCGTTCCAGCGCCTTTGTCCGTCCATTTCCTTCTCAGCCAATCACCGGAAAAGAATATCCAGAAAGAAAACACCGTCTGTAACCAATTTAACTTCATCTGTCATCACCTCCCTGAAGCACAAAAATGTTTGCTTTGTTTTACAGAGATAAATGAACTTCATTACGTCCATCAGTTCCTTTTTTTTCCTAAATCCCACTCTTGTATCTCGTTGTTCGTTCCCACGGTGCTTTCTCAATATGTGCCTTGGAAAAGGTTCACGTAGTTATACTTTCAAATGCTGCAGACGTACAAACGCCGACATTTTACGTCTCGCCAATGTAAATTATTCAGTCAGCGCTGAATTAACCATTAAGCAAAATACGCACGTTCGCTAAGGGGAAGGGGAAACACTCCAAGATACTAACAGAACGTTTCAACAAGTAGTTCCGTAAAGAACTATACAGCCTATTTTCATATATCCTGCTCATGTTAATTGCCTCTATCAACATACAAAATTTCAGTTTAATTGCTGTAACAGATTCGTAGATATTGAGAACCGTCTAAATATTTCAGATTGTCGCCAGGTTGGATTTTTATTTTTGTACTATTACATTAAGATTATTGTGTACGTGTGGTATTCAAACTTCAATCGCATGATTAGAACACAAGAGGTAAAAACGAGATTTTAAAATTACGCACAGCAGCCATCTTGTGATTATGCAAACAATTGAAATAAATTAGATGCCAGTGGATCAACATTTGTATAAGCATTTAACGTGCAACGTTTCACAGCACTCGGATAGTTAATTCGCGAAAATCGTCCATTTAAATATTTATACTTCACGTCGCCGCCATGTTGGATTTGTGCTCACCAGGTTAATGATAGTCCTATAGGTGAACATATGTTCATAGTCTCTATGAACATAAAAAAAATCAGTTTGGTTGCTGTAAAAGATTCATAGATATTGAGAACCGTCTAAATATTTCGGAAGCTCGCCATTTAGGATTGTTATATATATAGGCCATAGAATTATATACCATTCAAGGACAATTATTGCCTAGGTTCATTATTCAAACTTTCACTTCGATCGCATGATTACGACACAAGAAATAAAAACTTAATTTTAAAATTTCGCACAGCCGCCATATTGAGGTTATGTAAACAATTGATTTAAATTAGATGGCAGTGCATTACAATCTGCAAAATCATTTACTGTACCACATTTCGCTGCGCTCAGAGAGTTAAATCACGAGAAAAGTCTATTAAAATATTTCAAATTCGCTTGGTCGCCATGTTCGTTTTGTACTTTACATGTTTATGAAATATACATAGGTAAACTTGTATCAGTACCCTTTATCACCGTACAAAATTGCAGGGTAATATCTGTAATAGTTTCGGAGATATAGAATGTCAGTGAAATATTTCGCACAGCCGCCATTTTGAGGTTATGTAAACAATTGAACTAAATTAGACTCCATTGCATTACTATGTGTATAAACACTTGCTGTACCTAGTTTCATTACGTTTGGATGGTTAAATCGTGAGAAAAGTCTATTTAAAAGTCTCAACGTCGCTTGGTCGCCATGTTCGTTCTCTACTTTACAAGTTTATGAAATATACATAGGTAAACTTGTATCAGTACCCTTTATCACCGTACTAAATTGCAGGGTGATATCTGTAATAGTTTCGGAGATATAGAATGTCAGTGAAATATTTCGCACAGCCGCCATTTTGAAGTTATGTAAACAATTTAATTAAATTAGACTCCAGTGCATTACAATGTGTATAAACATTTGCTGTACAAAGTTTCATTACGTGTGGATAGTTAAATCGCGAGAAAAGTCTATTTAAAAGTCTCAACTTCGCTTGACCGCCATGTTGGTTTTGTAGTCACCAGGTTTTTGAAAGTCTCATAGGTGAACTTCTATTAGTACCCTTTATCACCGTACACAATTTCAGGGCGATATCGGTAATAGTTTCGGAGATATTGAATGCTAGTGAAATATTTCGCACAGCCGCCATTTTGCATTGGTGAGACGTAACAAAATTTGAAGGGCACGGTCGAGGTCGCCGGGAATAGTGCTATGAACATACCGAGTTTCATTGAAATCGCTCCAGCCGTTTAGATTTTATTAGGGGGGGGGGACACACACACGAATCACACACACACACACACACACACACGCACACACGCACACACACACGGACAAAAGGTGATCTCATAAGCCTATTTTTTCAAAATTGAAAATAGGCTAAAAATGTATTATCACCTTTTCGGTGCTTACCCGGTGGGGAAAATAGCTATTCAAATCTGAAATTCCGAAGTCGTCATGGTAACACTGTGTACGTAGACAAACACTGTGTATCCCGAAATTAAATGTCCTTATTAGCCTTTTTCAATTTTGAAAAAATAGGCTTATGAGATCACCTTTTGTCCGTGTGCGTGTGTGTGTGTGTGAGGAGTGAGTGTGGGTGTCCCCCTAATAATTTCTAAACGGCTGGAGTGATTTCAATGAAACTCGGTAAGTTCATAGCACTATTCCGGAAGACACCGACCGTGCTCTTCAAATTTTGTTACGTCTCACCAATCCAACATGGCGGCTGTGCGAAATATTTCACCAGCATTCAATATCTCCGAAACTATTCCTGATATCACCCTGGAATTGTTTACGGTGATAAAGAGAACTACTAGAAGTTCACCTATGTGACGTTTTAAAAACTGGTAACTACAAAACCAACATGGCAGCCACGCGAATTAGCGACATTTAAATCGACGTTTCTCGCGATTTTACCAACCAAACGCAATAAAACTTGGTACAGTATATGTCTATACACATTGTGATGCACCGACATCTAACTTGATTCAATTGTTTACATAACTACAAGATGGCGGATGTGCGAAATATTTCCCCGGCATTCTATATCTCTGAAACTATTAGCTGTATCACACTGAAATTTTGTACGGTGATAAAGGGCACTACTGGAAGTTCATCTCTAAGACTTTCAAAAACCGGTTAACTACAAAACGAACATGGTGGCCAAGTGAATTTGAAAATTTCGAATAGACCTTTCTCGCGATTTAATGATCCAACCGCAATGAAATCAGGTACAGGAAATGTTTATAAACATTGTAATACACTGGTATCTAATTTAGTTCAATTGTTTACATAACCTCAAGATGGCAGCTTTGCGAATTTTAAAATTAAGTTTTTATTTCTTGTGTCGTAATCATGCGATCGATGTGAAAGTTTGAATAATGAAACCACACAATAATTTACCTTTAATGGTACATGACTCTATGGCCTATACATTTAACAATCCAACATGGCTACCATCCGAAATATTTAGACGGCTCTACGAATCTATTATAGCAATCAAACTGATTGTTTTATGTTCATAGGGGCTATGAACTTAAGTTCACCTATAGGACTTTAAATAACCTGGCGATCACAAATCCAACATGGCGGCGACGCGAAGTATAAATATTCACATGGACGTTTCTCGCAATTTAACCATCCGAGTGCAGTGAAACTTGGTACAGTAAATCCTTATACGAATGTTAATCCATTGGCATCTAATTTATTTCAATTGTTTCCATAACCACAAGATGGCAGCTGCGCGAAATTTTAAAATCTCCTTTTACTTCTTGTGTCCTAATCATGCGATTGAAGTTTGAATGCTACACGTACACAATAATCTTCATGTAACAGTACATAAATCTAGGACCCACATATATAAAATCCAACATGGCGACCATTCGAAATATTTAGTCGGTTCTCAATATCTACGAATCTATTACAGCAATCAAACTGAAATTTTGTATGTTGATAGAGGCAATTAACATAAGTTTGATTTTATGAAAATAGGCTGCATAGTTCTTCACGGAACTACTTGTTTTTTTTTTTGTTTTTTTTTTTTATAAAATGAAAACTTGGTATATTGGCTTTCACGGCCATTGAATTAAAACTCAGCAATGCTTCTAGGTTTGTTCCGTGTCTTGTGTAGGGTTTCACCTAGGACACCAAGCTGGCCCATCAGCGGGCACTTGGTGTCCCCGCCCGGACCCCCACAGGAGTAGCAAACTGCGCATTACCTCCTTTTTTAAAAAGCGCACCTGCACCTCTTTACTGCGAGAACTAAAATCTCAAGCTGCCATAACCTCTCTATGAAGGCTGTGATTTAATTCACAGGCCGTGTAAGCCAATATACCATCTTTTTGAAAGCCTTCATAGGGAGGTTATGGCTGCTTGAGCTTTTAGTTCTCGCAGTAAAGAAGTGCAGGTGAGCTTCATAAAAAGGGAGGTAGCGCGCAGTTCGCTACTCCTGGGGCTGTGAGCGGGGACACCAGGAGCCCGCTGATGAGCCAGCTTGGTGTCCTAGGCGAAACCCCACACAAGACATGGCATAAACCTAGAAAAATAAAATGCTGAGTTTTAATTCACTGGCCATGAAAGCCAATATACCATCTTTTGGAAGCCTTCATTGGAAGGTTAAAGCTGCTTGAGTATTTAGCTCTCGCAGTTAAGAGGCGCAGGTGCGCTTCATAAAATGGGAGGTAGCGCGCAGTTCGCTACTCCTGTGGGGTACAGGCGGGGACACCAAGAGCCCACTGATGAGCCAGCTTGGTATCCTAGGCGAAACCCCACACAAGACATGGTACAAACCCAGATGAATTGCTGTGTTTTAAAAAGAAAACTTTTACATGAAAAAACTTTACGAGCCTTCAGTAGTCGCATACGATGTGTAACATTTGACATAGAAGAAACCTCACGTGAAATTGTTGATACACCGGTATTTTATAATAGTCTATTATTGGCACAAATATTAATCTATTGTAAATGGGAGCGTTTTACAGATATTGTAGTTTATAATACGGAACTGATTTTATTAGAAAATTTGTAACTTTCCCCAGCACTAGCCTAAATAAAGAATACGACATGGATCAACGAGATCAATAGACGCGACACCGCTCTTAACCTTAAATTCCTTATAAATAGGCCAACTTGCGAGTAAATGCAATGTGCACAGCAGTAGATCATGGAAGGCTTGCCCAGTTCCCGGACCTCTTGATTCACAGACCAACACGTAATTTCATAAGGATTCTGTTAAAATGAGTCATATTGATATGATTAGCAGCGGAGTATCAAGAAGGCAGGGCGAGAACAATCAAGAAGGCAGTGCGAGAGTAGAAATATCAAGTAGGTAGTGAAGAAAAAAAAGAGTCTTGGAATTGTTATGTATTATAAGTGTGTAAATAAAAAAGATTTTTGTGTGTTGATGAATGTCTAGGAGGGATACACACTTCCGTCCGTTCCACTTCCGTCCCATTTTTCAAAATCACTCCCACAAAAATATCCAGCAACCGAGTGGAAAGATGTAACACATCAAAAACTTTATTGGCACCAGATGCAGCAATGTTTGAGCTATTTTTCGACATAACCACCACCAGAATTGAGACACCTGTTATATCATGGGATCAACTTTTATATTCGTAGGCGTCTGCTGCCTGGGAAAGGAACCATCATGTGATATTCGTCTTCAGCTCATCGTCAGTGTGAAAATGCTGACCGGAGGATATGAATTTCTTGTGGCTTGAGTCCTTTGCCTGGCTTAATGCAGCTCTCCCCACGCCTCCCTATTCTGAGCTAATCGTTTCATCTGTACATAGCTGCCACACCCTACATCCAAAACAATCTAACAAATTCCAACCTTGCTCTACTCCTACAGTACTTTTCGGCTGACTGCGTGCCTCAGCTGTAACGTTCTCGCTTGCAGGTTCGTATCCTGGCACAGTCAGCTGGCATTTGAGGGAAGTAGCCGTGTCAGTAGATTTACTGGAACGTTAAAAATCCCCTTCGGGGCAAAATTCCTGCACCCCGGCGTCTCTAAAAGCCAGAGTAGTTAAAAGGGACGTAAAACCAAGAACATTATTATTATTATTACGGTTCTTATCCTCAACTCTTTCTTCCATAACTAAGTTTGCTATTCCTCGGTGTCTTAGTATGTTCCTATCAACCTATCTCCTCTCTTCATTAACAGTCACTAGAAACAATTTTCCTCTCCCACTCGTGTTAATACCTCTTCATTTGTTACTCTATCTACCCTTCTGATCTTCATCATTCTCCTGTAACACCACATTTCAAACGCGTCGATTCTCCACCTTTCTGCTGCGCCAATAGTCCATGTTCCACTAACATAGAGACAAAGGCTTTCAAATATGACTTTCTAATGAAATCTTGCATACTTACATCCATAATTAAATCATGCGTGGGACCCTCAGATGACTCCTTACTCCCTTTTCTTCTGTTCCTCGGTATGGCAATATAATGCTAATAACTTTTTTGTTGTTTTATTTAGGGTCTGACACATCGTGGTTATTTCTGCCCTGTGTACTTGGGTGTGTGTTGAATTTGACTTATGAACTGTGTTATCGTGATGGCTGTATTTTAGTGTGCGTATTCTAATTCAGAAGAGGATTGGGAAGGAGACAGTCATGGCCCTAAAATTAAGAACCATTTGCCTGGATTATAAGTGGAAAACCACGGAAAACTACTTTCAAGATGGCTGAGATGGGATTCGAACTTCTTCTCAGTTTTGCCTCACAAGGCTGAGAGTATCCCATTCGAACCCTTAGACCATAATTAACAATTTTTGGCAGAGCCGTGAATCGAACCCGGACCTCCAAGAATGCTAAAAGAATTATGGCTTAATCTGCACAGTAAAAAAAACGAAAAATGAGAAATTTTCATATTATTACTCAAAACTAGCCTTGTCTGTCAGGGAGGATAACAGTGTCATGTGGAGTCTTATTGTGGTAAACACGTGGTTATTTCAATTTTTATTTTAATCACAGAAGTGCTTGTTCTCTATTTTTAAATATTTCACCTTTGAACTCAGTGTTTTAGCTCAAGTCTTTCCCTTTCATGTGGCTGGCAAGCGCCAGTATCTATCACAGCACGCCTGTCATCTCTCTCTCTCCACCCACGGTAACTTTATGCCCTATATCAAGCGCGCCACGAAAATAACAATCCCCTGGAAGAGGGCAATAAATGTGAGCACGGAGGTTGTTCATCAAGAATGTGAGGCATGAGAAAGATATTTCAAAATCATTCTGATGTTCGAATGGAAGTCGACACCGTAGGCACATCGTCCTAGCCCTTCATAGGTTAGTGGTCTGAATAGTAACCACAAGGACAATTTATTTTGTCAAAGATGCAGATGGTTGAATCATTCACTCATATCTCAACGAATATTTTGTGGAAGTGTTAATATTTATGTAAAACAAATATTATTTGTTTATCTCCTTGGCTTTCAGTGCTTGATATTTTAATAAATAAAAACCATTTAAAATGAAAAATAAACTGACTTATAATAATAAAAATAGTGTATTTTAATTCTTAATTGTTATTATTTTATTTTATGTATTACTGTTTAATTTTAATTACCGACAGTAGTGGCTACGCTGGCTAAAGCGCAGCATTAGGTCATGGAGCCAAGCTCTCTGCTGACTCGGTAGACGCGTGGGTTCGAGCCCCACCGTCGGCCGTCCTTGAAATGGTTTTCCGTAGTTTCCCATTTTCAACACCAGGCAAATGCTGGGACGGTACCTTCTGACATGCCACGGCCGCTTCCTTCCACATCCTTGCCCAGTTCCATTCACCATCATTCATTTCATCTCTCATTAACTCCTCTCATGCAGTTGGCGTCAGGAAGGGCATCAGGCCGTAAAAACCATCGCCACAAAGACTTCCATCGCATCTCATCCCCGACCCCGTTGGAAATCGGGAATAATAAGGGGCAGACATACAATACTGTTTAATTTTAATTGTTTACAATTTTGAATTGTATAATAATGTTTAATATGCTTCTAAAAATTAAGAAAAATAAATTTATAAAAATGAAATGTCTAATAATTTTACCATTTTAATATAAAGATTATAAAATTAATAAAGTTATGAACATAGAAATGTTAACGAAAACAACAATTAAAATTAATAATAATGATGATAATGCAAAAATAAATAAAATTAAATGTAAATAGACACAAATAAAATATATTTTATGTTCGACCCTGACTATTATATGTCAGAAAACTGTATCATAATGATGGTCATTATAACACTATTTTTCATTATGAAACAGTTTCTCCCACCAACCAGAGCTCAAGAAACAGTTGTTTGACCAATGAGGTGAGGATAGCAACGCACCTGCGTTTAGTTCCAATGCCTTCTAATTTAAATTTCACTGCCTGGCCTAGTGTCATAGTGGGGCAATCGAGTAGGCCATGGTCAAATACAAAGTATTCTGTGCGTCCCATGCGCTCTGCTCAGTACATAAAACTGGCGAAATCTCGACAGATATTTATGAATATTTATGTTCGAACATAAAATAGTTATAATAATCATCGTCGAACATGAACAGTCGTATGCAACTCGCCTATAATGGTAATTAAGACACTCGTATGGAAATTATAAAACTCGCATTCGCTCGTTTTATAAACATACTCGAGTCTTAATTATTGCCATTACAGGCTCGTTGCATAATGTACTACAATACTAATCTACCCTATAAAGGGTTAAAGGTGGTGTAGGAATAATATGTGGAAGCCTGTCAAGGAAATGACAGGTTTTAGCCATTAAAGGAGAATAATAACAGAAATTATGGTAATAATAATAATAATCATTATTATGTTATTGGTTTGACGTCCCTTTTAACTACTGAGACATTTAGAAACATCTGGTGAACCCTTTACCCTATGTTGGTTAAATGATTCTACTTTTTATTTCTTCAATTAATAAATATTTCAACCAGCATCATGAAAGTAGCCAGACAGCGATGAGGAAATCTCAAGCATTTGTTGGAGACAGTAGGGACATACCTGCGACAGTTTAACAAAAGGCTAAATACTTGAGCTATGAAAAGAAATAGCAGAGCGATGTATCATAAGGGCAGGTGTGGCTACCTCAATTTTAGAAGCGACGCGCGGTGAGACATGGTTCTGGTATGTTCATTGTGATATTCGCGCCTAGAAGAAATATGATGCAGTAACGTGAATGGCTGATGAAGAAAATAGACACTCCCAAGACGCCAAGATCTACTAGAAACCGCCAAATTACAGAAAATGGAGAACCAATGAGAAGAGAATGCCTACTTGCGCGCCAACTCCGGCTGGGGTACGCGGCGGCTAGCATTCACGCGGGAAATCGCCTAGACAAAATCTCTACGATCGATTCTAGGATTAAAGGGCATATTCTTGACCTGTGCAATATTACGAGTTCAGTGATATGTATTTCATTCCTGTATCACAATTATTTCGAGAAACTTTTACATAAAATCCCCCTCCATCTAGACCCAAGGGCCAGTTCATTTATAAGTGTGTCGAAGAGCCAAGACATAGACTTTCATTCCGTGTGTCGAGGACACAGTATTATTATTCTGTTCGTCTACGGACGTAGACTTTTATTCTGTGTGTCGAGGACACAAGATATTCATTGTAAAGTGTTAAATTCAGTGATAGATAGTCATAGTACTATAATTATAGGGACAGTATCGTCGATAATTCGCCAACGAACAGTGACAGGGAATTTAGTACCTGAACAAGCGAATTTAGTAGTCAGACATAAAGTGTATAATAACCTAATTTTTGTATCAGCGCAAGGATGACACCGATGAATGCAGAGGAAGTTTGGAATTCTCAACACTCCGTGCAGATGGCTGATATGAGATAAAGAATCATCCAGTTGGGGAATGGCGTCTGATGTTCCTTGACGGGTGACTACAAAAAGAGATGAGTACAAAATAATATTTTATTATTTATTAAATTAACTTATGGTTTATGGGACATATTTTTTGTAAATACTTTGCTTGTGTGATTAATGTAGTATATTTAGTTTTGATCTGACACATTTTTGTTTGGAAGCAGCTCGCACAATTGTAGTTTTTGGAAGGTTCTTTTCTTTGTGTTGTGTTAACTAACGTAGCTATGTGAACGGCCGTGTTCGCCTATGTTACGAAGTGCGGTTAAAAACGTCTCTCGGAGATATGTCGTGTTTCAGAAGTAGGACTGAATTAATATAATTATATAGTAGATTGGAGGGTAATTAAAATTTTGTTGAGATTTATTATTGATCAGATTCAGTGTGATTATTGCCTTTGGAGCAATGTAATTTGTGACGAAGAGTATTCAGCTCTATCGTAAGTTTTAAATATTGTGTTAAATGTTTGCGAGCTCTAATTCAGCAGACCCGTGTGAAAGGCGTTATGTCAGTCCCAGATGTGTATTGTGAGTATATATTTTATGGTATTACAAGCGGGAATTTCAGCAGAGACTGATTTCTGTCAGCTTGGTACCAGATTCATATTGTATCCTTGCGAGGACAATTATGGATATGTGATTATTGTCTGACCATATGTTGAGTTGGAGGAGATGTTAGTTGCTGTTGATTCCTTGAGATAACAGTCCAGCTGGTCGGCTATTTATATACACTGGAAGGGGGACATGACAGGTATTGAGGAAAGGGTGAGTTGTGGTCACAAGGGCTGGCTGAGTTTCGCAAGCAAGCTCATCATTAGTGGAGTGCACGTCTGGCTCCCAATTACTTGAAAATAAATATAAATGTGAGAAACTGATCAATGGTAAAATTGTTTAAATAAATGGGAGTTGCCTACGAAACACGATAATCTTCGAAGCGCTTTCTTTAACATGCAGTTTTGTTAGTATAAAGTAATCCTAACCACTCAGGTTGTTTGTTGTTGTTGGTTTATTCTATGTTTATTTTCCATGTCAGTGACCCGTGAGTCACGTGCGGCGCTGTGTTTCCTTGTTGTTGAGTATCTGGCCATTGTGGCAGCTCATTTGGTTAAGTGTGTCACCACACTAATAAGGGTCTCAGAGAGATGCCTGTAAATAGTAGAGTTGTAATATGTGTGTCAGAGTTAGATTTAAGGATTTTTATTAATGTTATGCCCATATCCATAAACGTTGATTTACGAGATGATTGTTCGTGAGCACCGTGGCTGTTAACCCGTTGTGAACGAACGATCATCCAAGTACTCATTTCTCGTAGATAGTCACCACGCGAACATAAATTCACATGCAAGGTAATGGAACTTGGATCCACATTTTATTAGAAAAGGGGAGATCCATCTGACTCCTCAAAGTGATAAATATTCCTGTCAGGGGGAAATTCAGGGAGGATTTTGTTTATTATTGTTTGTTTTATTCTTTTAGGCACAAATTAGTTATTAAATCTTGTTATTATCTTACGTTTTGTCTCCTTTCTTTCTTAATTATAGTTTTTATCCTATAACCCTTGCCTCAGAAAAGCACGTTGTTTGGCGGACGTAAACACCACACTATGAACTGAACGCGACCCCTTGATCTAAGATTCTTGCATAAAACACTGCTATTCTGAAGGGTTCATAGGTGAAAACTGGCGGCCAACGGTGGGGCTATTCACTGTGGTGTAACGGGGAGATTACACATGTCAATAGTGGCGCATTTGAGTAAAACTGGCATGCCGCAAGTGCAGGCAGATATGACAGTATTTAATCACCGGGAAGTGATATTTTATTAAAAGTAGTTGAGGCGAAGTGGATACCGCCAAATGTGTGAAAGATAAATTAAAATCAGGAGTTTGCAAAGTAAAATACGGTTCACGTTGTTGTCTTTTAAATTAAAGTAAAATTAAGATGTGATACCGGGCGCCCAATGATAAAGTTAAAACTAGATTTGTGTAGAAAGTCAAACTCATGGAAATATTAGGAGGCCGTAGCCTAAAATGACAATTAATACTTTGTTAATTAGTCAGTGTTAATATCAGATCAGGATAACTGTTTAATGACTAAATATGTGCTTGGGGTTAAAATTAAATTGAGTAAAACTAGAACAACTCAGAGAGGCAATCAACTAATGGGATTAAAGATAAAAATAAATGAACTGAGTAGGATAAAGAAATTAAATGTGCATTGGATTTATGTGCGTGTCAAAGGGCATTGGCGTATGCCATTTCCCATATGTCTCATATATATTATAAAACATGGCAACGGTGGCGCAGATCCAGGAGATCATTGAAAGTGCAGCGAGGAGAACGCAGGAATTGTTGGATACTAAATTAGCGGAACAAAGTGAATCGTTGAACACTAAATTATCAGAACAGAGTCAATCTATAAACACTAGTATGTTAGAGCAAAGTGAAGCGTTGAATACAAAATTATCTGAACAAATAAACACTAGTATGTTAGAGCAAAGTGAAGCGTTGAATACAAAATTATCTGAACAAATAAACACTAGTATGTTAGAGCAAAGTGAATCGCTAAATACGAAAATGTTAGAGCAAAGTGAATCGCTAAAAATTAAACTGTCAGAACAAAGTGAATCGCTAAATACGAAAATGTCAGAACAAAGTAAATCGCTAAATACTAAACTGTTAGAACAAAGTGAATCATTGCGGACACAGTTAAATAACAGTAGAATTGAGCAAAATGAATATCAGGCGGAACAAGCTAGGTTATTAAAGAGTGAAATTAATGACACTATAAATTCACAGTTAGAGGCGCAAAATAATAAAAACACGAACCAGTTAGCTTCGTTAACCGCAGAGATGAAAGAGCACACAAACCAACAGATGATATTACTGGCCCTTGATGTAAGCAAAAATAATGAGAAACAATTAGAGCAGATTGAAAAAATGGAGAGTATTTTTGATAAAAAACTTAGCATTCTCGATGAAACGGTGTTAGCTAAATTAGAGCAGATTGAAATAGCATGCACAATGAATACAAGCGAGGTCAAAATAGCTCAGGATAAGTTGGAAGGACGGTTTAAGGAGATGGAGAAAAGTGGCAGGGTCATTCAACAACAAATATCAGCAGTAGATGAGAACATATCCGGCATAATCAAAGATATGGACCGTCTCGAGATAAAATCAGCGGAACAGTGGAAAAGCCTAGAAACGGAACAAGAACAATTTAAGAGTACATTAGACGAAAGGCTAAGCCAGATAGAAAATAATCAGGATGAAAATAAGAGCCAGATTGAAGAAAAAATAAGCACGATTAAAGAACAGATCAGGAAAGATTGGAAGAAAATGAATATTGATTCTAGAGAGGAAAGATCCACTATTCTTAAAACAGTAGGCGAAAACCACACGCGTATTCAAGCTTTGGAGCAAGAGGTAAAAAATAAACTTAAAGAGCAGACAGACAGGATCATTAAAGCCGAACTCCGCTCATTAGAACAATCATCTATATTTAAAACGGGAGCATTGAAAGACAAGCCGGATGACTCACATAGTTCCCAACCCAGCATAGCAGGAAGTCAGACTCAAGCAGAGAGCCCATTAACAACAAACACGGAAGGATTTCGTAAGAACGTAGATAGAAGATCAACACCACAGGACGGTCATCAGCCCACACAACTTATTCAAGTAATTCGCTCAAATGACTACAAGCCGCAGAAATACACCGAAAATTCAGGGGTAACACCTAAGGCCTTTATCAAAGAGATTGAAGACCATTTTAATGACACTGGGGTACCTGAAGCACGTAGATTGAGAATGATGGAGAGATTTTTATCAGGAAATGTTCTCACCTGGTTTTTAAGTTTCAAATATACATTTGGAACCATGTCAGACTTTAATTTAGCGTTTCTGCGCAAATACTGGTCTCCCGCCATACAACAGAGTTTAAGAATGGAGCTTTACTCTAGAAAATATCAAACTACCCAGCAGACGAAATACTCAGATTTCTTTAACATGCAAATGCTAAAATTTCGCGACCTAGATTACCCATTAAACGAAGCAGATTTGGTGATGACAATAGCAAGGCAAATGCCAGTTAATGTACAGCAAGTACTAGTCGCAGCAAACGTTAGTACGGCCCTACATGCAGAGCAGATATTACGGCAAATAGATGAGACCACATCTCATAGTCATTTTAGAGGAGGAAGACAGCTGGAATTAGTCAACACTACAGAGGTCGTAAAAACAAAACAAGGAAATACTAAAACGCAGGGTACTAATACAATCACCTCCACACCTAGGCGATACCAGGAAGAAGGGGAAAACAGACCATATCAGCGTAACGAAAATCACTACAACAATAGATACCAGGGCAACAATAGATACCAACAGAGAGAGGATATCAACAATGGCGTGATAATCGAAGGAATGACAGGCCTTATGGAAGATACGGTGATTACAATGCCAATCAACGATGGAAAGGAAGGAGAGATCAAAATCAAGGAGATCAACGTAACTATCGAGATGACTGGGATGATAGGCACGCTCAATCACAAAATTACTTAGAGGAGTTACACGCTAGTCAAGGTGGAGAACTAGGAAGATGGGAAAAGGCCATTGGGAACAGAAAGAACCCAGATACACATACTGAAGAAGCTGGAAGTCTACTGAGACAAGAGGAATATCAAGGACATGAGCGACAGAAGGATGATGGGAGTCGAAATGGAGCTAAAAAAAATGTTAATTTTGGATCAAGGAGACAGTCTCCAAACACAACAGTCCGAAGTTGAAGATGGATGGTTAGTAGCGAACCTACAAGAATGGATTGCTTTACCAGAAGACTGCCTGGAGGAGACGGTGAAACCACGGAACGATGAAATTAGGCAATTACCCATTATTTACGCAAGGATTGGTGGAATTAATATAAGATGTTTATTGGATACGGGGTCACAGATCAGTCTAGTATCGGAGGCCTTGGTTCGAGAGTTGGGACGGACTCAGAATATTCCTGTAATTCCGGTACCACAGCTCAAAGTGAGGGGTGTTATTCCTGAACGCACCGTCACTTGTAAACGTCAGGCATACTTAGAGCTGAACATATTGGAACATACTTTTGGGCAAACATTCATTATCATGGCAAAGATGAATTTCAATATAATTCTTGGAGCAAATTTCATTTGTGACTATCAAGCAGTGATAGATTTACACAAGAATACAGTCAGTGTTTGAACATGTGAAAGATTTTCCATGGCAGTGAACTGTTACTAGGACAACTGCCTGGCCTCAATGAAGTGAGTGACAGTTGACAGTCGATTGTATTACGACAAAATGTAGTGTTAGTTAGTTATTGTTGTTTTAAGGGGCGGAACTACGAGGTCATCTGCCCTTTAAAAATGTAGAGTGTTTATGTGTGTGTGTTCTCTTAATAAATCTTCAATGCATTTGCTACATTACACAAGATATAACAGAAGAATAAAGAAGAATGAAGATTGAAGAATAGAGAAAACAAAAGTTTGCATGTTGGTATCAGGGAAAACATTTTTTTGCAAACTACCATCCAACCGAAGCTCACGATTTTGGTCATTTCTGTAGACCCTATCGCTAAGAATACTTGAGAAATAAAGCATTGTAATATGGCTTACACTTTAGAAATTACAAGTAAGATGGATTTAACAAGTAGTTCCGTGAAGAACTCTACAGCCTATTTTCATACATCCTACATATGTTAATTGCCTCTATCAACATACAAAATTTCAGTTTGATTGCTTTAATAGATTCGATGATATTGAGAACCGACTAAATATTTCGGATGGTCGCCATGTTGGATTTTATATATGTAGGTCCTAGAGTTATGTACTGTTACATGAAGATTATTGTATACGTGTAGTATTCAAACTTCAATCGCATGAATAGGACACAAGAGGTAACAACGAGATTTTAAAATTTCGCACAGCTGCCATCTTGTGGTTATGGAAACAATTGAAATAAATTAGATGGCATTGGATTAACATTCGTATAAGGATTTACTGTACCAAGTTTCACTGCACTCAGATGGTTAAATTGCGAGAAACGTCCACTTAAATATTTATACTTCGCGTCGCCGCCATGTTGCAATTGTGATCACCAGGTCATTTAAAGTCCTATAGGTAAACTTAAGTTCATAGCCCCTATGAACATGAAAAAATCAGTTTGATTGCTATAATAGATTCGTAGATATTCAGAGCCGTCTAAATATTTCGGATGGTCGCCATGTTGGATTGTTAAATGTATAGACCCTAGAGTCATGTACCATTAAAGGAAAATTATTGCGTAGGTTAATTATTCAAACTTTCACTTCGATCGCATAATTACGACACAAGAAATAAAAACTTAATTTTAAAATTCGAACAGCTGCCATGTTGAGGTTATGTAAACAATTGAACTAAATTAGATACCAGTGCATTACAATGTGTATAAACATTTCCTGTACCAGATTTCATTGCGTTTGGAACATTAAATCGTGAGAAAGTTCTATTAAAATTCTCAAATTGGCCGCCATGTTCATTTTGTTGTTAACCGGTTTTTGAAAGTCTTATAGATGAACTTCCAGTAGTGCCCTTTATCTCCGTACAAAATTTCAGGGTGATACCGCGAATAGTTTCAGAGATATAGAATGCCGGTGAAATATTTCGCACATTCGCCATCTTGTGGTTATGTCAACAATTGAACAAAGTTAGATGTCGGTGCATTACAATGTGTATAAACATATACTGTACCAAGTTTTATTGCGTTTGGTTGGTTAAATCGCGAGAAACGTCTATTTAAAAGTCGTAAATTCGCGTGGCCGCCATGTTGGTTTTGTAGTTACCAGGTTTTCAAAAGTCACACAGATGAACTTCTAGTAGTTCCCTTTATCACCGTAAAATATTCCAGGGTGATATCGGGAATAGTTTCGGAGATATTGAATGCTGGTGAAATATTTCGCACAGCCGCCATGTTGGATTGGTGAGACGTAACAAAATTTGAAGAGCACGGTCGGGGTCGTCCGGAATAGTGCTATGAACTTACCGAGTTTCATTGAAATTGCTCCATCCGTTTAGAATTTATTAGGGGGGACACCCACACACCACTCACACACACGGACAAAAGGTGATCTATTAAGCCTATATTTTTTTTTCAAAATTGAAAATAGGCTAAAAATACATTTTTGAGATTATGAACTACAAAGTTACCTGACTCATAAAATAACCTGTGCAAAGACTAACTTTTAAAATCATAAGTTCTAAACTAATGCAGTATTAATAAAATTCTTTCGCCGAAATGAACTATATGAGTAGGGTTATATTTTAAGAACTAATTTGAAAAACGGAATTTTCCAAGATGTTAAGCTACCCCTTAAAGATCCCCTTCGAGACAAAGTTCTGGCACCCCGTTGTCTCTAAAAGCCACAGTAGTAAAGTCAGTTAGTTATTGAGATTTTAAGGGGTGGAACAGTGAGGTCATCTGCCCCACAGTTGTTAAAAGGGGCGTAAAACCAATAACAGTATTATCTAGATCGGTGGTTCATATTACGTTGACGCGTTGCTTGTCGTCACGCAGAGTTTGATGTTGTTAATACGTTTTAGGGGTTTGAGATAACTTGATCATCATTCCCGTGTACATGGGTATGAGTTCAATTTGGCTGATAACCTGTGTTTCTGTAGTGTCTTTAGTAATGTGTGTAATTGTAATTCTTAGTGTCGGGAAATGAGCAGCACCCCGGGACATCAAATTAGGTACTTTTCCAGGATATTCCTGGAGGGGGGTAGATCCTATTCTTCATCAACACTTATTTTGAATTTTGGCCATCCAGAAGTTTATATTTTAATTTTACCAGGATTTGGTATGTGGAAAACCCGGTAAAAATCCACACGCAGGATAGCTGCTGAGATTCGAACTCCTGATGGGCTCCTCATCGCGGTCGTTTTGAGAGATTTAACACCCACTGATACAACACGGGGTCGTCGAGTTTTACCTTACCAGCACAAGCAATCCATAATAATCTACAAAATTAACATTCGGCATCTTCCCCTGGACACTGAGCTTGCTTCTGAGTGATTACTCCATCACCTGTTGCCATGTATGCTGTGTACTCAGTACATACTGCTTAGCAAACAGCACACTCACTCTGAATATTGATCCAAACGCACGGTTGCCTCATCGAGCATGGACTGAAAGATGACCCGCCTTCTTATTAGTAGGTTCTGTAATTAGATATACCATCCCCTTTAATGGACGAAAGCCCATCATCAGAAAGTATATGATGATGATGATAATTGCTGTTTTAAGGGGCCTAACATCTAGGTTATCTGCCCCTAATGGTGTGGGTGAGAGTGAAACATGAGAATGCAATGTACACTATATCTAAAACAAACTAAACACTTACATACTAGAAGAAGAAATGGTAAACAAATAAAGGATAAGGCAAATAAAGGACAGGAAGAAAATAAATGCCCTCAACCCTTGAAGAATGAGGATTGAGGAACTTGGAAGGAAGGAGAGTGCTCGCCCCATGGTCAGAGGAAAAAAGGGGACAAAACGGACCCAGCTCAGGAATCCCTCGGAGTCACCAACTCCCGAACTCACCAGCTGTGAGCCCCTGAGGGTGTAGCAATATCCAGGGTTCACCAGAAGTGGTGGGGATACATACATCCTGCCTCCTTGAGGGCCTTGAGCAGAAAGCAGGAAATAACATGAAAAGAAAAAGAAGCCTGACCCTTCGCAGAAGGAGGGTATCAGGAAGAATGAGACAAGGGCCTATTAAGGCGGGAAAGGAAGAGACTCCCTAGGCCTCGGACACCCTGTTACCGTTATACATCCAGAATTGCAATCCTTTCCTGTTCGGAGTGTTGATTATGCTTAATGACATAATTTGAATGAAATTAGCTTAAACCATCATCTTACATTTGTCATGAAAACCAGAAGTTCCGTGACGAACTAAAGAGCCTACTTTTCTAAAAATGTAACATTCATGCCAATTATTAATCTATATGGATCTATCTAGAATAATGACGAAATTAAGTTGGTAATATCGAAATTTCTAATTAGTTCGAAATAATGTATACTTGGCATAATATCCAACATGGAGCTCAAATTTCAATTGCGATTTTTCAGCAGTTGGTAGCACTGACATCATTTTCAAATATGGCCGTGAGATATTCAGGTATAGATCTTTACTCCTACCAAATTTTGCTTCGATTGCTGCAGCCGTTTAGGAGTTGATAGGGGGGGACACACACAGCCAGACAGACTGACAGACAGAAGGACAGACAGACAGACACACATTTGCCCGTTCTCATAAGTCTACTTTTTCCTCATTTTTGCAAAATGTGAAAAGTTGGCTAAAAACATAGCGAAGAAATATGATACCGGTATGTCATAAACATCCGGGTCCTAATAATAATATGAAAGAAGTTCGGATTGTATTCTAAAATCTATCCGCAAATTTTCTCCAAACATTATCCACAGCCTATCCGCTATCCTCACAGACATGCAAACTATATCCACATGGCGAGAACTTATGCGGATATCCGCATCCACGCAGGGCTTTAGTAATAGTCTAGTGGGCCTCATGATGTCCGCGGACCTGCATTGTCAGTCATCTGAGAACAAAATATAATTAAAATGATAACAAGCGTCATAACGCAGCCAAATATGATTACTTTAAGTTATGTCATGTTACTCATGAATATGATGCAGAAATGAATGCCAATTACAAGTTTCTTCCTTTCATGAAATTATTAACTGGATTTTTTTTATTATAACTGCGTGGCTCAGCGGTAACGTTTTCGTCTGCTGTTCCCAGGTTGCAGAATCGAATCCTGGTGTAGTCAGTTGTCATTTGACTTACTTTGACTTATTTCCTTTATTTCCTAAGTGGAGCATAGGACATCGATGAATTTCCGCCATCGGACTCTGTTCTGCGCCATCCTCCTAATCTCGTTCCAGGTCTTCCCTCCTTTCTCCATTCCTTCTGTTATTACACTCCTCCTCCAGGGGTTCCTTGGTCTGCCTCTTCACCTACTACCTTGTGGATTCCATTCCGGGGCTTGTCTTGCTATGTTGTCTCCATCTCGTCGTAAAGTATGCCCAATCCATATCCATTTCCTACGACGCATCTTAATATAAATGGGTGTTTGCTGTGTTCTTCTCCATAGCTCTTCATTGGAGATAACTTGTGGTCACCATATCCTCAGGATATTCCTCAAGCATCCATTCACAAATATTTGGAGTCTGTTAATCAGTTGTTTGTTGGTCTTCCAAGTTTCACACCCATAGAGCAATATTGATTTGACATTTGAATTAAAGATGTGAAGTTTGTTATAGGTGTTAAGTTCCCTTGCTTTCCAAATTGGTCTCAACATTGCGAATGCTCCTTTAGCCTTATTTATTCTATTTCCTATATCCTCCATAGTACCTCCCTCTGTGGTGACCATACTTCCCAGGTAGCAAAACTGTTTGACTTGATTGATGTCTTGATTCCCTAGAAATAATGGTGCCTTATTTCGGTTATTATGGCGCATCTCCTTGGTTTTCCTTCCATTGATCTTCAATCCCACTCAGATACTACAGTTCTCAAATCATTCAGCTTTGCTTCCATATCTTTGTAACTGCTGGCTACCAAGCACAGAAATCTTCCAACCTGTCTGTTAGTCCCCACTGGATACCTCTTCGGCGATTCATTGCTCTCTTCAAGGCATTTGAGGGTGCAGAAATGCAAGCAACGGAGTCATGTCAGTACATTTATTGGCACGTTAAAGAACCCCTTTGTGGGAATATTCCGTCACCCGGGCGTGTCGTCTCTAGAAGCCGCAGTAGTTAAAAGGGATGTAAAACAAATACCATTATTAGTAGTAGTATTCATAATATAGCTTTGGAGCTATTAGGTCGAGTGCCACTTTAAAAACTGACGTTTCAAGACAACTACTTGTCCCTTTATCAAGATGTGTCAAGAAAGAAAGAAAGAAAGAAAGAAAGAAAGAAAGAAAGAAAGAAAGAAATAAGGAATGAGTAAACAATGGCATAGCCTCCATAGATAAATGGTACAAGATAGGAAGCCTTGTCGAAACAAATAGTTACTCAAAGGTTTGGTGCTTTTCAGTCGGTCAACACGAATGTACCCAAAAAGAGCTGGGTTATGCCCTAATCCTGAAATAAATTACATGAGATTAATAAATGCACTAGGATGACCAGTTTCGATCGTCAAGCGATCATCATCAGATCCATTGCACTTAGGCTATAACATCTATGTTTGAGAATACAGGTGAGAAATATTTTCAATATGTACAATTATTTAGTGGCAGTTTTGGTAATGCAACTGTCGGTGTAAGCTAAATGTAGTATATCTAATGTTAGGTAAAATGCTAAAATGGTGATAAAAATCCGGAGTTTGTCTGTTTGGGGTGATTATATGGATGTAAAAAATCAACTATGGTTATACTGTAATAATACAGGCTGATACTTGTCCGGTTGTCTTCCTGACTGGACCTTCGAGCAGTTTCGTGTTCACTCTAGCACCAGTTTTGGTCGACTGAACCCGAGTGTTGACTGGACGAAGCTTTTTTTTCCTTTCTCCCCCCTTTGTTCCTATGTGCTTTCTGAGGTCAGTGCAATGTTTATTTGTGTGACGTTGCCAAATCTAGATATGACTGTATGTTATTGAATACAGGAAGATCTACAACTATTAAAGACCGTGGAACTGTCTTCGCCACGCTTGGACTAAAAAGCCATTTGAACTAAACGCTGGCCGGTCTATCGTGTTGACCGACTGAAAAGCACCAAACTTTTGTTTACTTACGCAACACTGAAAAATGGCTTCAAACCTCACAATAAAATAGTTACTCGATGACCTCCTGAGACCAAGAAGATGTTGGTAATGAAACTATAGAGGGCAGCCATGATTTACTCAAGGGATAACCAAACAACCACACAGCTTTAATAGAGGTGATGGTTATCCCTTGAGTAAATCATGACTGCCCTGTATAGTTTCATTACCAACATCCTCTTGGTCTCAGGAGGTCAGGGAGTAACTATTTGTTTCGACATGGCTTCCTATCTTACACCATTTATGTATGTAGGCTACATTACTCATTCTTTCTTTATTTTTTTTCTTTATTTCTTGACAAACCTAGATAAAGGGACAAGCATTTGAATCGAAACGTCGGTTTTTAAAGTGTCACTCGTCCTAATAGCCCTAAAGCTATATTATGTTTGCAATTGGTCGAGAAAGTTTACGTAAGAGTATTATTAGTATTCTTTGTTAGAAAAGCGAAATCACTCGCAATTCTTCTGTAATCATTATAGTAAACAGAAACTGCTGCACCTTGCATCGAATAGAAGTTGTCTTGCTGCTCAGAGATCCCAAAAAAGAATGTTAACCTATGCCGAAAATCGAGGAGAATAAACATGCGGGGAACCGAATACTCATGCGCAAATCTGGCTACGGATGAACCTGCTAGTACAGTATATTGGAGATCCTTTCCTACCGTGCGGGAAGACTGTGATTCTCATTTTCTAACACTCATTCCATGGCGCGCTGGGTGCGTGATCCGCACTGGACTTGATAACGTGCTCTGTACAATTGCTATTCGATTTATAAAGAGAATATAAAAAATCAATGTATTTAATTTCAGATAGTAAGAATGTTATTGATTATCCTCGCCCAATCTAATTGTATACACTCTTATTGACCGACTGAAGGCACCTAATAGCCTACCTACATACAGTATGTGCCAAGCTTCATCATATCTGAGGGGTTAATATTCAATAGATTCCTTTCTTCTCATTCCTAACATACAGTAATATTAATTATGGTATTCAGAATTGTGTAAGACAAGGTTGCAACTTATCACTCATACTTTTCAATCTATACATTAAACAAGCAATGAAGGAAATTACAGAAAATGTAAAGTAGGAGTAAAGATTTAAGGAGAAATAGTTTCAATACTGAGATATACTGATTTTCATCTCAGTTGATTCACCAGAGAAAAAAATTGAAATTGATATGTATTTTATTTTAAGTTAGTTACAATTAGGACTAAAAGTCCCTTTATCTGCAACTAAGTGCCACTACTACACATGATTCTTTTATACATAGTCTTAAATTAACCCAATTAAACTAAATACTACGGAAAGAAAGAAATATATAGAAAACTGTGTAACCTACTTAATTAATATGAAGTAATACTATTGAAAATCCACAGCCTGCTTCCAGTCGACCGACCGGGTCAGGGAATTGAATGAATGAAGCCCCATATAGCGGAGAGGATATGAACTGTGCCGGCTTCCGAAGCCTGTCGCACTCCCCTGAGGTATTGATAAATGAATGACAGATGAAATGAAATGATAGTGGAGAGTGTTGCTGGAATAAAATTGTTGATAGGGAAATTGACAGGGAAAATCGGAGTACCCGGAGAAAAAAACTGTCTGCTTCCGTTTTGTCCAGCACAAATCTCACTTGGAGTGACCAAGATTTGAACCACGGACCCAGCGGTGAGAGGCCGACGTGCTGCCGCCTAAGCCACGGAGGCTAATGAAGTAATACTATTATGTTACAATTTTATCATAAACGTATACAGTAGCCTACATGTTTTAATAATTACACAGATAATAAGAGTGAATGTACGATTTCTGAGCCTTGACACTCATCTGCCGTACTTCGCCCAGTCTTAAATTGTTATATATTTTCGAGACATTTACCACAAATGATTTATTACCTTTCATTGTACGATGCTGAGGGACCTGCAGAGTTGTAGGTGTGAATCTACTGTTCCGATCATGCACTTGACACATTTGAACAAAGGATTTAGCCAGCTAATGGGGTGTATTAGCTTTTAAAATTCGCAATAGTAAGCAAGAAGTCGAGTATGACCGTCTTTCCCTAAGCTTTCTCTAAGTTTTTAAATGGCAGTTTATGGACTCCGTCTTGAGGAAAGAATTCATGATGAAAATCAATAAAAGTATAACACAAATGATGGAATATAGCCGAAAGAAATCAGAAACCCTTATTGACGCCAAATTGGCAGGTGAAAAGCTAAAGGAAGTAGGAGACTTCTGTTACTTAGGAAGCAAAATAACCAGTGATGGACGAAGCAAGGAGGATATAAAAAGTAGGTTGGCTCAGGCAGGGAAAGCATTTCTACAGGAAAGAAATCAGTTTACATCAAAATATACATTTAGGAATTAGTAAGTTACTTTTAGCCTACTTTCGATTTTTGCAAAAAATGAAAGTACACTTATGAGATCTACACAGGGCCAAAAATTGTGTGTCGGTCTGTCTGTCTGTCTGTCTGTCTGTCCATCTGTGTGTGAGTGTGTGTGTGTGTGTGTGTGTGTGTGTGTGTGTGTGTGCGTGTACTCAGAATGTCTGTCCCCCTATCAATTCGAACACGGTGAAACCGAATTGAACGAAATTTGGTACAAAGGTAGAACTAGCAAAGGGCACCTCAGTGTCATGTTTTATATTGCCACCATCTTGACAGGAACGCAATGGCGGCCATCCAAATGTTCAAAGCTTAAATCAAATTCGACTAACCTAATCATCCGATCTCTACCAAATTATGCAACATTATACCTTTATGTATGAAAAATCCTTTGACTAAACTACAATGTCATCAGCCCAATACTTTTCGGATGGCGGCCATGCATGTGTGCAAATCGATTCCCCCTATCAATTCAAACACGGTGAAACCGAATTGAACGAAATTTGGTACAGAGGTAGCACTAGCAAAGGGCAACTCAGTGTCATGTTTTATATCGCCACCATCTTGACGGAAACGTACAGTAATGGGGGCTACCCAAATGTAAAAATGTTAAATCAAATTAAGACCAACCTAATCATCTGATCTCTACCAAATTTTTCAATAACATACCTTTATGTGAGAAGCGTTCTTTGACCAAGCTACAAGGTCATCAGTCCAATAGTTAGCATATGTCAGCCATGTATGTGTTCAAATAGATTCCCCCTATCAAGTCAAACATGGTAAAACCGAATTGATCGAAATTTGGTACAGAGGTAGCACTAGCAAAGGGCTCCTCATATCCATGTTTAATATCCCTATAGCACGTTGTATTTCAACAAGCTACTACAACCAACATTCAATTATAATCCTTGAAATGGACAAAGAGTTATAGCAATACCCATGCATTTAGGAGAAAGGAGGCTATTTGTTCTTTACTGAACATCTTGTTGAAATCCTTTGTTTGGAGCGTGGTGCTGTATGGAAGTGAAACTTGGACTGTTGGTGCAGCAGAAAAGAGTAGAATAGGCGCGATTGAAATGTGGTGTAACAGGAGAATGATGAAGATTATATGGGTAGATAGGGTAACAAATGAAGAGGTATTAGGACGAGAGGGAGAGGAGAGATGATTCAGGCGAATGCTAATGGAGAGAAGAGATAGGTTGGTAGGACACATTCTGAGACACCCAGGAATAACAAACATAATTATGGAAGGACGTTAGTTAGTTAGTTAGTTAGTTAGTTAGTTAGTTGTTGTTTTAAGGGGCGGAACTACGAGGTCATTTGCTCCTATGGAAGGGCGTGTTGAGGACAAGAGCTGTAGGGGTAGACCAAGGTTAGAATATATTTAACAGATTGTCTTGGATGTAAAGTGTGGTAGCTACGAAGAGATGAAACGATTAGCTCAGGACAGGGATGAATGGAGAGCTGCATCAAACCAGTCAAAAGACCGAAAACTCAAACACACATATAATATAAACATGAAAGTAACACATTGCATCTCTCAGATATCACCAAATGTGATGCCATTCTTACTAAAACCTCGACTGTAATGAAATGGGAATCTCTTATCCAGCACACAGCGCATTTGTGTTCATGTTTTAATATAGTACGCTATGTTACCAGCGGCAACGCACACATTCCGTGCAGCTGCGCTATCATTAACTGCAGAGGATATATTAAATAATCTTCTGCCCCAGTAAGTTTCAAAGTTACTTGCTTCTTGCGTGCAAGTTATCCCCTGACTGGTGTATCTCGTTAAAACTCTTTCAAACTCTACGTTCATTATTTCTCATTCAAGTTATTTTATTGTGTATTAACTATTTGAAAATAAAACACTTTACAATAGTATGGAGTAATGAAAATATTACCATTAATTTGATGGACTAAGCGTGGCTGTTTAACCTTTTATTTAAGGTGGCGCGAACTTAGGTTTTGATGGAAAAAGTAAACACTTCCTCTTTTTTGATGTTTAGTGCTGTCGACATATTCAAATATTATAGAAAGTTTGTTCGGAGCAAAAGTGTTAATCATTCTCCGAGATACGGACTTGTCAACATCTACCATTTGTTTATTATTCTTTTTCCAGACATATCTTTCTCCCCCAGGGGCTCTCAACTTTAGGGACGTGGTTTGGCGACCACGGGGCCCCAGCTAAGCTTGGCATTACTTCAACTTACTTGTGCTGGGCTCCTCTTTATCATCTTTCCTATCGACCTCCCTTGGTCAACTCGTGATCTTTTTCGACCCCGATGGTATTAGGGTATCCGAGGCCTAGGGAGTCTTTCAATTTCCCGGCTTAATAGGCCATTGTCTCATATTTTCTGATCCCTCACTCTTCGAGGGGTCACACCTCTTCTGTTCTCTTCATATCTCCTGCCTTCTACTCAAGGCTCTTAAGGAGGCAGGGTGTGTGTAGCCCCACCACTTCTGGTGCACCCTCAAGGGCTCACGGCAGGTGAGTTCGGGAGTTGGCGTCCCAGAGGGATTGCTGAGCTGGGTCCGGTTGCCTTTTGGGTGGACCCTCTCCTCTCTCCCTTTCCTCTCTGATTTGCTTGGCTCTCCTTGCTTCCAAGTCCCTCAATTCTCATTCTTCGAGTGTTGAGGGCATTTCCTGTCCTCCTGTCTCTTATTTACATTCTTCTCCTTTTTGTTTCCCATTATAACTTCTAGTTTGAAAGTCAAGAGTTAGTTTTTGTTATAGGTTACATTTGATAACCTTTATTTTCGTTATCACCCAAACCATTAGGGGCCGATAACCTAGATGATAGGCCCCTTAAAACAACAATAATCGTCATCATCATCATCATATTTCTTTGACAGCTGTTCCCTACAACTTTTAGTTTTATACAAATAGGATTGTCTCAGAAATTACACTTGCACTTTTCACAGTATATTTATACGCTTATGTTCAAATATCTGGCTTAGAATTAATGTCTGCAGTAGTTATGCATTGCTTCATCAGCAAAGCTCTTTTCAAACTTATCAAAGAAAATTTTACAAACAAAAAGTTTGAAGAACTAGAACCATGAATCTTGGTTAGATTGTTAGCTACGAAATCTTCTTCAAATATATTTAGTTTCAAATCTTTAACTTCAACAGTAAGGTCATAAATGTACATTTTGCTTATTATTTTGTTTTTAAGATTGATTAATTGTAATGTTATTTATTTATATCGTATGGCAAAACAAGGATGCATTATAAATACATATATCTTACAATTATATATACAATTATTTACAGGTCAACATTCAAAACTTAATGTCCAGACTTTTCATCCAGTCCACTGCCTCTGTAGAGGTACTATGTAGTTCTTGAACAGATCCATTGAATATTCTTTTGGGGCAGTCCATAATAACGTGCTGGATGGCCTGGGGCATATTATCACAGTCGCAGAATGGGTCTTCAGATCTTCCCCACTTGTGAAGCCAGAATTTACACCTGCCATAATCTGTCCTGATTTTGTTTAGAGATGTCCATTCCCTTCTCGGTAAGTTGAAACCAGGAAGAGCTCTGCAAGGATGATGGATTAAACCCAGGCGGTCAGGATTTGAAGAGGTCCAATCTTCATGCCAGATCTCATCAGCATCAAAATGTGTTTCCACGAGCTTCTCATCTAGCTTCCAAGATGGGTTTCTAGAGTTTAATCTCTTCGGTTTCTGAGGGTTGCAACCCTGGTGTAAGGGCAGCTGAGGATTGCTACGACACGTCTGCCATTCTCTTACAAGAGACAGTTTTCTTCGTATGTGAGAGGGATGGATGTTGGATAAAACGGGTAGCCATTTTAGAAGTGTCGATTTGATTATGTCAGATATTGTCCTCTTGATGTCATTCAGTTGGGTATCAACTTTTGAAGTTAAGTTGGCACTGTTAAGCCACACAGGGCAGCAGTATTCCGTAACTGGGGAGTCCAAGGCAAGAGCTGTTGTTCACAGTAATTGTAATGTTGGTAACAGTGAATGATATTGCCTTCTGAATAACTTAACTATTTTATCTTCCAAAGGTCAATGTTCATTTTCATTTTCATAACAATTGATTCACTAGTTTGTGTGGTGGGAACATGTTAAGAAACGGGGCTGATTTGTTCAACTATACAGTTAACGCCACCTTAATATCAATGAAACATTCATCGGCTCTAAAAATTCTGCTCCTACTGAACCTGCCCACGTATTTTAATCCGAGCCATAATAGTTACCAGAAGTTTGTTGATGTACTTAGTTAAAGTCTAGAATAGCCTCCCTGTGTGTGTATTTCTGACATACGTCATTCCTTGTCGGTAATGATTTATTGATTCTTTCTTCCTTCGTTTCACCCTCTTTAGGGTGCGTTAAATCAGTCATTTGTGTGTTGTTCCTTCCTTAGTGCCCAGTATCCCTTAATTCTTTATGTTCGACGATGTCGAAATGTAAATATTATATGTCAGAAAACTGTATCATAATGAGGGTCATTATAGTACTATTCTTCATTGTAAAACAGTTTCTCCAGCCAATCCAGAACGGAGGCAGACAGGTTTTTCTCCGGGTACTCCGGTTTTCCCTGTCAACATTTCATTCCAGCAACACTCTCCACTATCATTTCATTTCATCTGTCATTCATTTAATGTTGCCCCAGAGGAGTGCGTCAGGCCTCGGCAGCCGGCACAGTTCATTTCCTCGCCGCTAGACGGGGGCTTCATTCATTCCATTCCTGACCCGGTCGGAGACTGGAAGCAGGCTGTGGATTTTCATTTTCATATTCTCCAGCCAATCAGAGCTCACGCATTGACCAATTAGGTAAGGATAACTTCGCGCATGCACTCAAAATACAACATGTCGGACATGAATTACATGATTTGAAAGTTCAAATTGGATATCGGATCAACCATTGTAGTTACAATCCCAAACACAAAGACAAAATCAGCACGAACCTTTACGGTAACAAGAAAACTCTATGATATATGCAAGAAATTTATGAATCTACGTCCAGAAGTTAGCAACACAGCATCCTTCTATATTGTTCTGACCGGGAACGAGGGTTGGTCGAACAAAGGAGTGTAAGGGTGAATTTAGAAGGTGTTGCCTGATTGGGGAGAGTTTCAACAAATGTCCTGAAACTCCGGATAGGTGTGCGTGAGGGGATTAGGGAGATCGGGAGAAGCTTTGGTTATCGGGGTCGTAAATCTAGGGGATGCGTTACCAAAGTGGAGCTATTAGCCTTCGGAGCAAGTACCGTAAGTGAGCAATTTAACTACCTGCTGACCGTGCAACGTTAGGCTCGGCAGCCGCGCGATCCAGCACTCAAGGCTGTGGTAATGAAAACTAGTTACTGCGCGCACAGCGGTTTTGTAAATGATGACACTGACAAGTCAAGGTGTCGGGAAGGGAGTCAGGATGTAAAGACAAGTGTAATAATGGCTGTAACAATAAATGTGTAGTGGTGCTGGTCAATGATTTATTAGACCAGAAATATAATTAATTGTGTCCCTCTAATTTGGGACAGTGTAGCACAATGTAATGTTACAATTAGACAATTGGGGTGTAATAGTGGAAGTAGTACAACTGTAGATGTTCTAGGATTCTGAGAACACCCTTTCCTACAGGTGAGATGTCGCTGCACAGTCGAATAGGGCCTCCGGCCAAGACAGATAATTAGTCCGGTGGGGGTCTCCTTCTTAAGCGTTTGGGAACTGCTGAGTCGGTGTTTCTTCATTAGTTGGTGTTCCAGTTAGCTCCAGTGTATTTGTAGGTGAGAGATGCAAGCCTTGAGCAAGAGCTGAGGATTCCACTCTGCTGGCTGCGTGTAATAGAACTGTAAGCCGATTGTTGCTGTTGGCTCCGTCCTGGGGTAGTTTTGGGGAAGAAGAGGGTGTTGAATGTGGGGTAGATTTGTAGACGTGTTAGGAGTAGTTGTATATTGTAGATGTAAGCGTGGTTGTAGATTCTTGTAGGTGAGTGTAGATCCAGTGGCGTGGGGCCATCTCTCTCTCGGGGAGTGCGTAGGGTCCCAAAGGGGGGTGTAGGGTCCCCATGGGCCCTAACAATATAAAATACCGACATGGAAAGTGCACCGTCCCATATGTTCGCGTAAATAAACTGGCGAATATGAGACAAGAAATAGCACTGTACCTTAATATCCCCAACTCCAATTTCTACACAGCGCATTGCTTTCAAACGACCTCGGTGACAATATTAGTGAATGCTAGTTCTGATCGGCACTAGCCATCATGCAGGCTGTAAACAATAGCATTGCCAAGCAAAGTAAATGGTCCCTGCTTTCGAAATTCTTTGACCCACGCATGCACTCGGTTCAGTCAGCAAACCATCCAGCGCGCTCTGTTCACGAACTGAAGTTACTGAATCCCACAGATATTTATGAATATTTATGTTAAAACATATAATAAAGTTATGATTATCGTCGAACATAAACAGTCGTATGCAACTCGTCTATAATGGTAATTATGACACACTCGTATGGAAATAAACATACTCGTGTCTTATTATTGCCATTATAGGCTCGTTCCATAATGTATTATTTTCGTCTTTAGTAATTATTTTAGCTTTTCGATTGAGTTGTGAATTTTCTGTAATATTTAAGTCTACAAGGTCCTTCTTAATTTTTTGATACAATGTGGGTTTTGTTTTGTGGTTATGGAAAAAAACAAAGATTTGTTTGGCTGATCTATTAGAGTTCATTCTGATACGTTAACCGTAGGAATTTATCCTCCTTTTTCGCTTTTCAATTTTCCTGTAGAGAGTCTCATTCTTGATTATCCTCAAATTTTGATCCTATGATTTTTCTTAAAATTTTCCAACTCCATCTGGCCTTTGAACTTCATGTTTAGGGTCTCTGTTGCATATAGTATTTCTGGTTTAAACACTGTCTTGTAATGTTTAATTTTGGACCCTCGTGAATGGGATTTCATGTTGTATGTATCTTTTGTTAGTTGAATTATTTGAGTTATTAATTTATTATTTAGCTTATGGCTTTACAGATAAAATTTGTACAGAAATGATAATTAATTTAGAATAGGAAGACCAACTATATATTTATATGTACATTGTTAATGCAAGTAATTGTCTCTGGTGATCCATGAGCGAAATCAGTGACGTTGACACTTGGTGATGATATGCTGGATGGTCTGCTTAGGGGCACCACAATCACAGTTAGGTGAAGATATTATTTTCCATTTGCAATGGAAGTCTGCACAGTTGGCATGACCCGTACGGATCCTGTAGAGACGTTGATTTGAGAGGATACTCAAATCCAGGTGGCAGCGATGATCCAATGCGTGGTAAGATTGATCCAAGCCTAGTAGTCTGCCTTCTCTGCCATTCTTTAGTTATGCTGAAGTTGATATTCTCCAAGTCTATTGCAGTCTTTGTTGATGGATTTCGAGATCGTAGACGATTCAGGCGAACATCAGCAATGTCACTGTGTATTGGTAGTTGTAGGTTATCCATTATTTTCTTGAACTTCCTGAGGAGAGCGCTTTTACGTCGAAGATCTGGTGGAGGGATGTGACTGAGGATAGGTAGACAATGTGTGGGTGTAGACCTTATTGTGCCAGTGATTAGGCGCATGGTGGTGTTGAGCTGGATATCTATGAGGTTAGTGTGAGGCTATTCAACCAAACTGGGACACAGTACTCTGATGTCCTCGGACACTCTCGGCACTAAAACCCATACAGCCTCCACGTTGGCGCGCTGAGCTAACCGATCAGTTAAAAGTATAGTCCACTATTCCCATAAATAATGGGTGAAGTTAGCCTAAGTGGTAAGGCAACACTCTTGCAGAGTCCTAAACTCCTAATGAGTTAGTTAGTGCTAAATGGAACGTGATGTGATATTGTTTCATGTTGGAGAATTCTTCATAGCCTGTAAGTTAGGCCACCTTTTGATCGCTTCCATCGTAAATGTATGGATGAAATTTTCATCACACCATAAATTTTGTGCAGTAATATTTTTGTTAATGTTTCCCCGTGAGCAACTTCCTATCTCTACTGTCACAGCGAAGATTCTCTCGGTTAATATCCTCGCACTCGCACAAATCTCTCTCTCCCAGAGCGCAGCACGGTTGACAAGATTATCGCCGTCTTCCTTCCAGGCGTACTTTGAATACACAATTCGATGTATCACTAATACCCAAATCAATATCACAATCGAATACAACACGTCTATCTGGAGAAATATAATAAGTATATTCAGCTCACTGTTGTTTGAATCTTCAGTTTTTTGACTGGTTCGATGTAGCTCTCCATTCAAGGCAATCTGTTTAATATATTCTCCCCCCAGGGTACCACATCTAGTGGGACGTGGGTTGGAGACCACGGGGCCCCAGCTGAGTCCGGCATTGCTTCCACTTACTTGTGCCGGGCTCATCTCTGTCTTCTTTCCTGTCGACCTCACTTGGTCAACTCTTGTTCTCTTCCGACCCCGACGGTGTTAGGGTATCCGAGGCCTAGAGAGTCTCTTCCTTGCTCGCCATAATTGGCCCTTGTCTCATTTTTTCTGATACCCTCCTTCTACGAGGGGTCAGCCTTCTTTTTCTTTTCATGTTATCTCCTGCCTTCTGCTCAAGGCCCTCAAGGAGGCCGGGTGTATGTAGCCCCACCACTTCTGGTGCACCCTGGATAATGCTACACCCTCAGGGGCTCACGGCTGGTGAGTTCGGGAGTTGGCGACCCGTGGGATTCCTGAGCTGGGTCCGGTTTCGCCCTTTTGCCCTTTACCTGTGGGGATGACCCTCTCCTCTTTCACTTTTCTATCTGCCTTTCATGGCTCTCCTTCCTTCCAAGTCCCTCAATCCGCATTCTTCAAGGATTGAGAGCATTTCTTTTCCTCCTGTCCTTTATTTGCCTTATTCTATTTTTGTTTTCCATTTCTTCTTCTAGTTTATAAGTTAGTAGTTAGTTTTAGCTATAGTTTACATTTCATTATCATCTTCACGATCACCCCAAACCATTAGGGGCCGATAACCTAGATGTTAGGCCCCTTAAAACAACAATTATCATCATCAACTTAATATATTCTATATTTGGTCCACCTCTACAGTTCTTATCCTCGACCTTTCCTTCCATAACTAAGTTTGCTATTCCTGGGTGTCTCAGTAGGTATCCTACCAACCTATCTCTTCTCTTCATTAGCAGTCGCCAGACACATCCCTCCTCTTCCATTCGTCTTAATACCTCATCATTTGTTACTCTGTCTACCCATCTAATCTTCATAATTCTCCCGTAACACCACATTTCAAACACTTCTATTCTCCCCTTTTCTGCTTGCCATGTTCTGATTCCACGTAAAAAGGAGGTCCCGTGGCTCATGATCTCGAGATTAACGGTCACGTTAAACTACAAGCTTCCGCTTTTCCTTTTCTGCTGCGCCAAAAGTCCAACTCTCACTTCCATAGAGCTCGACGCTCCAGACAAAGGCTTCCAAACAATGACTCCTAACACATAAATCTACTGTATATTCGATTTCAACAGATTCCGTTTCTGTAGAAATTCTTTCTTTGCCTGAACCAACCTACTTTACATACCCTCTAGCTTTCTCCATCACTGGTTATTTTACTTCCTAAGTAGCAGAAGTCACCTATCTCATTTAGCTTTACTCCTGCCAATTTCTCCTGTCAATCCAAACAGGACGAAACCGAATTGAACGCAATTTGTTACGCAGGTATCACTAGCAAGAGAAACCTCAGTGTCATGTTTTATGTTGCCGCTATCGTGACGGAAACGTAATGGCCGCCACCCAAAAGTTCAAAGCTTAAATCTCATTACGACGAACCTAAGCATCTGATCTCTACCACATTTTGCAACAACATACCCTCATGTAGGAAACGTCATTCGACCAAACTAAAGGTCATCAGCCAAATAGTTTGAATATGGCGGCCGTGTATGTTTGCAAATCGCGTGAGCGAGTGATTATATCTGTCCCACCCCCTATCAATTCTAACACGACGAAACCGAATTGAACGAAATTTGGTACAGAGGTAGGCCTAGCACTAGCAAAGTTCACTTCGGTGTCATTTTTATATCGCCACCATTCTGACAGAAACGTAATGGCGGCCACCCAAATGTTCAAATCTTAAATCTAATTACGACTAACCTAATCATACGATCTCTACCAAATTTTACAAAAATGTACCTTAATGTGGGAAGTGTCCTTTGCCTAAACTACAAGGTCATCAGCCAAATAGTTTCAAGATTGCGTACGTATGAATCATTCAAGTATTATAGCCTAACCGTAACTTACGATTCAACAAGGCCTGGCATCACCAAATCCGTTTATCGTAAAGAGGGGGGTTTAAACTGTCCTCTAGGAGGTGCCCCGTAGGATATTAACATCTTATAATAGAATTATAATACCATAGCAGTGAGTAACAGTTCAGGCCGACCGTGCCGTAACGTGCTGGGCCGTGTCATTCCGTTGAGTCAAAATGGAGGCTATTGTTTGCTCGCTAGTCAATATTTTATGTGAGGATTCAATGAATCAATATATAATACAGCGGGATGATATTCACGTTACTACAACCAACATTCAATATTATACTCCTTGAAAAGGACAAAGAGTTATAACTATACCCATGCATATAGGAGAAGGTAGGCTATATGTTCTTTACTGAACATCTTGTTTCTCCTTTGACCACAAAGGTATTTGGGTATCCGAGGCCTTGGGATTCTTCCTTTTTCCCATGACATTGGGACGCACCTCTTGCTATTTCTCTTTTCTATCTGCATTATTCTTGGCTATACTTCTTTCCACATCCCTCACTTCTCATTTTTCGAGGGTTGAGGACATTTCTTTCCCTGTCTTTTCTATCTTATATTCCTTGTCTCCCTTCCATACTTGCTTCTCCTAGTATGTAAGTCAGTAATTACAGGAGTTGTTGTTGTTGATTCAATTAGGGGCTCTGCGACATCATGGTCATGTAGCCCCGTGCACTTTGATATGTATGTAAATTTCTGATAACCTGTGTTATTGTGATGGGTGTATTAGTGTGTGTATTTGTAATTCAGATGAGAAGTGGGAAGGAGGTGACCTTGGTCTAATTTAGGAACCATCCCGTCATTCGCCTGGAGTAGAAGTGGTAAACCACGGAAAACCACTTCCAGGAAGGCTGAGGTGGGAATCAAATCCGCCTCTTCTCAGTTTTGCCTCACGAGGCTGCGTGTACCCCGTTCCAGCCCTCAGTTCAGAATTAAATTTCTTCGCAGAGGCGAGAATCGATCCCGGACCTCCGCGGTGACAGCGAAGAGTGCTACTCAACGAGGCAAACAGTTACAGTAGTAGCCTATTTTATAGTCAGTTATTTTTGTTTTAAGGAACGGAACAGCAAGGATATCTCCCCGAGCAATAGTATTTTCCATTTACTTATCATTTACACTAACGCCTACACAATTATGGGACCGAAAACCTAGATGTTAGGCCGCTTAATACAACAATTATCTTTCGGAACTCATTAAATGATCGAAGATGAATATGATTGGGAAAAGAGTTGGAACAAAGTGGCGTGCGCAATAGGAAGGTACTGTCCCTGCATTCACTTGGAGTTGAAAATGAGAAGCCAAAGAAAGACGGTGGGGGTTTAAAAATCATTTGTCTTCCAAAACCGGATATAGCCTGGGCGATAGTGCACTTGACTGTTTTTAACTAACGACAACTGTGCTTCTTGAGTGCATTGCTAGAGACTGATCAACGCTCAGCAAACAAAGAGCATCGATTGGCAGAACACTGTGCGAGTAAAATTGTCAGCCCAGTGCAGGAAAATTAGCATCACAAAGGGATGTCTGCATCGTCCCAGCCGAAGGTCCACACCACCTGGTGAAATGTAGCTCAAAGCAATAATATTACTGTGTTATTCCACTCATCACAAATAGAATATATACAAGGTGTATCTTCTATAGTGCTTGCCACGGTGAGTGAGTGGTTATCGCGTCGGTCTACCAACCCCAAGCTTGCAGGTTTGCTCCTTGCCTTGATAAGTGATTTTTGAAAGCCGACAAAAATCACGGCAAGCATGTCATACGTTGTTGGCATGTTAAAGAACCCATTTGAATTCAGTAGGCCGTGTTCATAATGGCAAAATTAACCTCGGGATTTTCCGCCAACACAAAAGTTCCTCCATTCTCTACTAGAAAGAGCTATAGTGTCAAGGAGCTTAGATATCTAACCTCTTTGACTTTCATATCGCTCCAAGGTACAACAAAATTTCGACATGCAAGCTGCCCTCTGGGTGTCAAACAACAAAGCTTGCACCCGGCATCCGAAGCCATACGATATTATTATTATTAATATTATTATTATTATTATTATTATTATTATTATTATTATTATTAATATTATTATTATTCTATAGTTAGAGAAAGCTTGCAGTTTTCCCCTCATTTTATTACATGGAATACAAACCGCAGGAAGTGATATTTTAGCTCAAAAAAGCCACGTACATTAACCCGTAATCAAACAAGTAGTTCCGTGAAGAACTATACAGCCTATTTTCATATATCCTACTCATGTTAATTTCCTCTATCAACATACAAAATTTCAGTTTGAAGGTTGTGTTAGATTCGTAGATATTGAGAACTGTCTAAATATTTCAGATGGTCGCCATTTTGGATTTTATTTTTGTACTATTATATTAAGATTATTGTGTACGTGTAGTATTCAAACTTCAATCGCACGATTAGAACACAAGAAGTAAAAACGAGATTTTAAAATTTTGCACAGCCGCCATCTTGAGGTTATGTAAACAATTGAACTAAATTATATGCCAGTGCATTACAATATGTAAAATCATTTTCTGTACCACATTTCACTGCGCTCAGAGTGTTAAATCACGAGAAAAGTCTATTAAAATGTTTCAAATTCGCTTGGCCGCCATGTTCGTTTTGTACTTTACAGGTTTATGAAAGTTACATCGATAAACTTGTATCAGTACCCTTTATCACCGTACAACCGGATGAGATAGCCGAGGTCGTTACGGCATGACTAATGACAGTCGCTCACATCCGGGAGGCGAGGAGGTTCGAATCCCCCCGCCGGCAACCTTGAATATGGTCTTCTGTGGTTTCCCATCTTCCTTCCAGGCAAATGCCGGGGTTGGTCCCTAACTATAGGCCACAGCCGCTACCTTCCAACTCCTCGCCCTTCCCTTCTGACTTTCCTCCCCAATGGTACTTGTAGCTCACCCATTGGGTGTCCGTCTCGAAGCAGCTACAAAACTGGCGAGCCGAACATGTCCTCGGACACTCCCGGCACTAAAAGCCATACGCTAAAAAAAAACACCGTACAAAATTTCAGGGTTATATCTGTAATAGTTTCTGAGATATAAAATGTCAGTGAAATATTTCGCCCTGCCGCCATTTTGAGGTTATGTAAACAATTAGACTCCAGTGCATTACAATTTTTATAAACATTTGCTGTACCAAGTTTTATTACGTTTGGATAGTTAAATCGCGAGAAAAATCTATTTAAAAGTCTCAAATTCGCTTGGCCGCCATGTTGGTTTTGTTGTCACCAGGTTTTTTGAAAGTCGCATAGGTGAACTTCTAGTAGTGTCCTTTATCACCGTACACAATTTCAGGGCGATATCGGTAATAGTTTCGGAGATACTGAATGCTGGTGAAATATTTCGCACAGCCGCCATGTTGGATTGGTGAGACGTAATAAAATTTGAAGGGAACGGTCGGAGTCGTTCGGAATAGTGCTATGAACGTACCGAGTTTCATTGAAATAGCTCAATCCGTTTAAACGTTATTAGGGGACACACACACACTCCTCACACACACACACACACACGCACACGCACACACACACGGACAAAAGGTGATCTCATAAGCCTTTTTTTTATTGAAAATAGGCTAAAAATTGATTTTGCACAGATTTGATCCACGAACCTTTGGACTATGAGCCCCGGTCAATACCATTACGCCGCGGATACGCTATGATAACACGTGGTTAACAAGTGGTTCAGTAGAACTGTATCACATTTTGTGTTGAAATCAACGATTTCATTAGCGTTTCCTGCCATTTCTATAAAACACTAGCTGAAGTACCCGTGCTTCGCTACGCGTCATAAATAAATTAAAATGTGAAGGTGACAGTTAAAACAGGGGATAGGCGAGGTGCTGCGCAGAGGGAGATTAAGGATGGAATATTTTGTCCAACTACACCGCTCGACTCTGACCGTGTTTTATAGCACAAATTTAGGTTTTACTCGCTAACCGTTGGAGATACCCTTCGGATAGAAAATGTAATTTTAAACCTCGTACATGCCATCAAAAGTTTGCTATTTCTTAGCGTTCTCTTTTTATATGAAATGGAAATATGAAAGTTTGAATCCAAAGGTTGTAGTGACGTCACTAAAATGGTCGCCATATTTAAATAGTGCAAAGTATTGAAATCAAAAGTAACCTATATGATAACCAGGTAAATCAGCTACTTCCATGTAAAATTCAGACACACACCATCTCATTTTAGCCTCGCTTCGCTCGCGTCATAGTCGTGTCATATTGTTATTCAATGAAATGCAGGTTTAACCCCGTTAACACCCCTTTTGAACCTGAATATCCAAAAATCCCTCCTTAATAGACGTTTTCGACACACAACAAATATATCCCCAAAATATCAATCTTCTAACTTTAATAGTTTTGGTTGGTCGATGAGAGTGAACATCCAAAAATCCTTCCTTAGTGGACGTTTTTCTTCCAGAATTTCACCCCTCCCCCATAGGCCCCTTAAATTGCGTTTATGAAAAAACGGTCGAACATCTTTTTTTTTAAGCTGATTGATTTCCTCCGAGTTTCAAACTCCTCGCCTATGTCGTTTAAGAGATACACGCTCCGTTAGGAATCTTTCAACCCCCGCTTTTCATCCCTTTCATCTCATAATATACACTACATCGAAAAACCATTAGACATGTGTCAGCTTATTTTTAATGATTAGTATATATGCCAAGTATCATATCCCCAAATGAAACCACTCGTGAGATATTGTTATTCAATGAAATGCACGTTTACCCCCTTAACACCTCTTTAGAACCTGAATATCCAAAACACTTTCCTTAGAGGACGTTTTCAACATACAACGAACATATCCCCAAAATTTCATGTTTCTAACTTCAATAATTTTGGCTGGGCGATGATGAGTGAGTGAGTCAGTCAGGACATTTTCTTTCATTTATTGTTGATAATTTCACCCCTGCCCATGAACCCCTTACATTGGATTTATGAAAAAAAAACTGTCGAACAGCTATTTACTTACTTTAAAGCAGTTTTTTTCCCTAAGTTTGATGAGAGAGTCAGTCAGTCAATCAGTTAGGACACTTTCTTTCCTGTTTTTTCCTCCCCAGAATTTCACCCCTCCCCATGGGCCTCTTAAATTGGATTTATGAAAAAACGGTCAAACAACTATTTACTTCTTTCTTATGTTGATTTTTTTTCGCTGAGTTTCAAACTCCTCGCCTATGTCGTTTAAGAGATACACGCTCCATTAGGAATCTTTCAATCCCCACTTTTCACCCCCTTTCACCTCATAATATACACCACATCGAAAAACCCTCAGACACGTGTCTTCTTATTTTTAATGATGAGTTTATATGCCGAGTATCACATCCCCCAATGAAACCAATCGGGAGATATTGATATTCAATGAAATGCAGGTCTACCCCCTTAACACCCCCTCTAGAACCTGAGTATCCAAAAATCCTCTCTTAGTGAGCATTTGCGGCCCTTGAGGAAGCTGCATACCAAATTTCATTCCAATCCGTTCGGTGGTTTCCGAGATTTCGTGATGAATGAATGAGTGAGTGAGTGAGTGAGTGAGTGGTATTTGACAAATATATAGTAGACTAGCTGACCCGGCAGACGTTGTCCTGCCAATCAAAGAAAGTGTTTTAACTTTGTTTCTTGTGCTTTTGGATACAGAATATGTTTTTAAAAATTTCTGTTAACTGCCTCTAAACTATCGTAAAATGAATTAACTAATCTAGAAACATTCGTGGGAGCGTGCACAACAACTCTCCAACGCTTCATCGCAATTGGATAAATGGCATAAAACGCATACGGGATTTTGTTTAAATGATTCGTGCGCTGTCACTCATTTGTTGAATCTACTCGTGCTCTACCAACTGTGAAATTGATTTACTAAGTTAGAAAGCTTCACGTAAGTATACACAACCACTCATCAAAGTTTCATCGGAATCGGATGAATGACATATGAACGTATACGGGATTTTTTTAAACGATTCGCGTACCGTCACTCATTTGTTGAATCTACTCATGCGCTACCTATTGAAAAATAGATTTACTAAGCCTGAAACCTTCTCTGGAGTGTACTCAATCATTCACCAAGGTTTCATCGCAATCGGATGAATGATATATGACCGCATTCGCGACATTGTGGGAACGATTCACGCGTCGTCGCTCATTTGTTGAACCTACTCGTGCGCAACCTCCTGTGAAATGGATTTACTAAGTTAGAAACCCTCACGTAAATGTACACAACATCTCACCCAAGTTTCATTGCAATCGGATGAATGGTATATGAATGCATACGGGACTTAGTTTAAACGTTCGCACATCGTCGCTCATTTGTAGAATCTACTCGTGCGCTACCTATTGTAAAATGGATTTACTAATCCAGACGCCTCCCCTGGAGGGTACACAACATCTCACCCAAGTTTTATCGCTATCAGACGAATGGTATTTGAACGCATAAGGGACCTTGCTGAAACGCTTCGCACGTCGCCGCTCATTTGTTGAATCTACTCGTGCGCAACCTCCTGTGAAATGGATTTACTAAGTTAGAAACCTTCACGTAAGTGTACACAACAACTCATCAAAGTTTCATCTCAATTGATGAATGGTATATAAGCTTATACGGGATTTTGTTGAAACGCTTCGCGCGTCGTCACTCATTTGTTGAATCTAGTCGTGCGCTACCTATTGTAAAATTAATTTACTAAGCCAGAAGCCTTCCCTGGAGTGCACACAACATATCACTCAAATTTTATAGCTATCGGACGAATGGTATTTGAACGCATACGGGACCTTGTTGAAACGCTTCGTGCGTCGGCGCTCATTTGTTTAATCTACTCGTGCTTAACCTCCTGTGAAATGGATTTACTAAATTAGAAACCTTCACGTAAGTGTACACAACAACTCATCAAAGTTTCATCGCAATCGATGAATGGTATATAAACTTATACGGGATTTTGTTGAAATATTTCGCACGTCGTCGCTCATTTGTTGAATATACTCGTGCGCTACCTATTGTAAAATGAATTTACTAAGCCAGAAGTCTTCCCTGGAGTGTACACAACATCTCACCCAAGTTTCGTCGCTATCGGACGAATGGTATTTGAACGCATACGGGACCTTTTTGAAACGCTTCGCGCGTCGTCGCTCATTTGTTGAATCTAGTCGTGCGCTATCTATTGTAAAATGGATTTACTGAGCCAAACACCTTCCCTGGAGTGCACACAACATCTCACCCAAGTTTCATCGCAATCGGATGAATGGTATATGAACGCATACGGAACTTTGAAACGCTCTAACGTGCAGGGCAAACAGAATTTGACATCACTGCCACCTTTGGTATAAAACACAACTTTCCGCCATGGGCGGAGTGTATGTTATGGCGGTAGTTGCACAGGTTGCGACCAGGTGGCTCTATGTGCAGAGACACACAGTCCAAAAGGATCACTTTTCACTAAGGCTAGCGGTTTCCATAACGACTGTTTATGACTGTATATTGTGGTTCTAAATTTGTGTGTAAATTGTGGTTCTAAAATTCTAAACTTCCACCTATCTGGTCAAATTGTGATTCTAAACCATACATGGGCCCACCCTAACATTCATTCAAAATTTCATCAAAATAGGCCCAGGCGTTTAGGAGGAGTTCAGTCACATACACACGTGTCGAAGAATTATATATATAAAGATAGTGTAAGTCTTTGTTATGCTAAGCCCGGTTGACAGTGCTGTGTGAGCAGTTAGGTAACTAACGAGATTTCAAGTAAAGATCCTCATTTTCTATACCGGTAGTGCAGAGTGCAACTGGTATCCAGTCGGCCGTGTCTCGACTTGAGCTATGTTGCCATGGAAACTATCTGCATTGTCATTCCTTCATGAGTATATTTTATGATTTGATTAGCCTGTGCTTGAGTGCAAAAGGGCCGAAATCAGAGGAATGAGAAAGACTATCGAAAATTCATGTAGCCAGCGGTTCCTTCTGGGTCCTAAACTATGTATATGCAAAATTTGGTTGAGATTGGTGGAACGATGTAGATTTGTATACGGAACAGACCCACCCACATACATACATACATACATACATTCACTTTTATATATAAGATTTGATACTAAATACGTACCATTTTGTTCAGTACATTCCTAGAAGGATATGAACTTACCAAGTTACGGAAATATATGGAAAAATAGCGGACATTTTGCCGGTACCACAATGGTAAGCCAGACCTGTTAGTCACTTCTACGGTTACATATTCTATTATCTTCTTCTTCTTCTTCTTCTCGAGCATGATTAATCCCACTTATGTGGGGTCGCTGATGCGGATATTCCTCCTCCACGTTGTTCTATCCCGGACCATTTCCTAAACAAGCACCCGCTGTTTCATGCTTTCTTGAATGCTGTCCATCCATATTCTATTATAATATGCTAATATCCTACCAGTCACCACCTTGAGAACAGTTTAAGTCTCCCTATGTACGATAAGCTGAATTGTTGAGGCCATCGAATCGTAAGTTACGGTTAGGCTATAATACTTGCATGATTCATACATTCGCCATCTTGAAAAAATTTACTGATGACCTTGTACTTGGAGCAAACGACGCTTTCTGCATTAAGGTATATTGTTGCAAACTTTGGTAGAGATCGGATGATTAGGTTAGTCGTAATTTGATTAAGCTCAGAACATTTGGGTGGCCGCCATTACGTTTTCGTCAAGATGGCGGTGATATAAAATATGACACTAAGGTGCCCTTTGCTAGTGCCACCTCTGTACCAAATTTCGATCAATTCGGTTTAACCGTGTTTGAATTGATGGGGCGGGGGACAGACATGCAAAGTACACACACATACACACACACTCACAATTTGTTGACCCTGTGGTGATCTCATAAGTCTACTTTCATTCTTTGCACAAATATTAAGAAGGCTAACAGTGTTCCTTCCCCAACTAATCTATGAAGGTGTAGCTAATATTGCTGTGATGCACATAAGCAAAAAGTGCTAAAGTACAGTAGAATTGTAAACTAATATACGGAAATGACGTACAAGTTCTCTGCTGTGACGATGATTGTAAAATAGTGCATTATGCAACGAGCCTATAATGGCAATAATTAAGACACGAGTATGTTTATAAAACGAGCGAAACGAGTTTTATAATTTCCATTCGAGTGTCTTAATTACCATTATAGGCGAGTTGCATACGACTGTTTATGTCAGACGGTAATTATAACTTTATTATACGGTTTAACATAAATATTCATAAATATCTGTGGGATTCAGTAACTTCAGTTAGTGAGCAGAGCGCGCTGGGTGGTTTGCTGACTGAACAGAGCGCATGCGTGGGTCAAAGAATTTCAAAAGCAGAGACCATTTACTTTGCTTGGCAATGCTATTGTTTACAGCCTGCATGATGTCTAGTGCCGATCAGAACTAGCATTCACTAATATTGGCACCGAAGTCGTTTGAAAGCAATGCGCTGTGTAGAAATTGGTGTTGGGGATATTAAGGTACAGTGCTATTTCTTGTCTCATATTCGCCAGTTTATTTACGCGAACATATGGGACGGTGCACTTTCCATGTCGGTAATTTATATAGAAGGATGGTGTGTTGCTAACTTCTGGACGTAGATTCATAAATTTCTTGCATAGGTCATAGTATTTTCTTGTTACCGTAAAGGTTCGTGCTGATTTTGTCTTTGTGTTTGGGATTGTAACTACAATGGTTGATCCGATATACAATTTTAACTTTCATATCATCTAATTCATGTCCGACATGTTGGATTTTGAGCGCATGCGCGAAGCTATCCTTACCTAATTGGTCAATGAATGAGCTCTGATTGGCTGGAGAAACTGTTTCATAATGAAGAATAGTACTATAATGACCCTCATTATAATACAGTTTTCTGACATATAATATTACATTTCGACATCGTCGAACATAAAGCTATAACTACAACATACGAAACAGTGTTTGTCTACTGTTAACATGTTGAAATATTTGATTTTGATACTCATCTGAAGTTGTGGAATGACAATAGCCTGCTCAGACAACCACTTTTGTTTTAAGTAAAATCTGTATACAGCAATAATAATATGAGATCTTTTATGAATTTTATGTTAGACGATGTCGATTGTCGATATGTAAATATCATATTTCAGAAAACTGTGTCAAAATGGGGGTCATTAATGTACTCCTTTTCATTATAATACAGTTTTTTCAACCAATCAGAGCTCAATATTTTCATTCATTGACCAATTAGGTAAGAATAGCTTCTGACATGCACTCAAAATCCAACATGTCGGACATGAATTACTTGATTTGAAAGTTGACAATGTAGCCTATATTGGATCAACCATTGTAGTTACAATGCATAAACAAACTGGGCAATATTGCAAAAGAAATAGCACTGTACCTTAATATCCGCAACTCCAATTTCTACACATATTGCCTTACATTAGTAAGATTTCGCCGACAATTTTAGTGAATGCTGTTGTTGACATAAACACACCAGAACGTCATGGAGGAAGCAGGCATTTGACATTAGTTCCACGAAAATTATAATCCAGCTCTCTGTTCAGTAAATGGATTTCTTATGCGAAAATTTTCCGCCAGAAGTCATAACTGTTCTAATTGGGACTCAATTGATTTGCCTTCCGTTGACATTCTATACGCATCGAATTTGAAGAATAACTAGTTGATAATACGATACATTTTATTTTTAAAGCGTTTTGTGCTTTTGGCCAAAATAACAAAATGATCCAACATCGTACCTGTGTGCTATCTGTTGGTGCTACTTCAGGATAAACAATGTTTCAAAGATTTGGGATTCATTATCGGGTAGAGATCAAATGCTGAGCCCACACAATTCCCAAGAAGAAGAATTCAACCGACAGGTATTTATGAATATTTATGTTAGAACATTAATAAAGTTATAATCATCATCGAACATAAACAGTCGTGTGAAACTCGCCTATAATGGTAATTAAGATACTCGTGTCTTAATTATTGTCATTATAGGCTCGTTGCATAATGTACTAATAAATAATGCTGAAAGTACAATAAAATTACCATATTGATTAAAACCCTATACGTTCTTACCTTTAATACTAGGAGTTCCATGAATATAACTATATTTTGGAGCATTCACTATTATGTTCACGTACAAGTCACTTTAACAAGACATTAATTTTACCATATCACGACTGGCCAATTTCGTTAAAGTACACTGTACTAATCCTCTTCAGACAACGAACCACATTTTAAAGCCTGACTAAGTCAGCTGCCAACATGTTTGAACGGCATTAATTTTAAGTCTGGTGTAACAAGAACAAATGGTTCCTTGAGACAGCGCTTGGCAGGCACAATGAAGAAATTACACCCCTTAATAGGCCTGTCTCTCCCTTATCTCATTAGCCTGAATACCTATTATCATGGAACGATTAGCATTTTCCAACAATAATTATTCATTACAAGTTCATATTCCCCTTTCACTGAGTAGAAAGCTGAAAAGAAACATAACATCAGCAAAACAAATAAAGACCATCTACATACAGTATAGTTAAAAACTAATAAACATTCTTTCGAGTAACCAAGTCTCCGAGAATACCCCGTCCTAAGCGGATTATCTTCTACAAAATGTGTTTAGTGTTTCATTTGAGAGAGTAAGTAAAATCGATAATGATGATAATTGTTGTTTTAAGGGGCCTAACATCTAGGTAATCGGCCCCTAATGGTCTGGGTGATAGCGAAAATGACAATGAAATGGAAACCATAACGAAATTTAAGTTAGACTGAAAACACTTACAAAATGGAACTCAGATTAAAACTACTCACAAAAGGAATTTGGATTGAAAAATACGCACAAAATGTAGTTTAGGTTCAAAATACTTACAAAATGCAATTAAAATTGAAAATACACAATCACAAAATGCAACTAAAATTCAAAATACTTACAAAATGCAATTGAAATTGAAAATACACAATGGAATTCAGATTTAAAATGCCTCATCAGATTCAAAATAGACTACTCACAAAATGCAATTGAAATTCAAAATACTTACAAAATGCAATTGAAATTGAAAATACTTAAAAAATGCAATTTAGATTGAAAATACAAAATGTGGAAGCCCGCGATTCAAAATACTGTACTGACAAAATGCAATTTAGATTGAAAATACTTGCAAAATGTGGTTGACATTCAAATTACGCACAAAATGGAATTAAGATACACGGGGAGCCAATTCATAAGAACAGGGCGGGAATCTTAAAAAGAGAAAAAGAACTATAATGAAAAGAAAAAGAAGGCTGATCTCGAGAAGAATGAGGGATCAGGAAAGATGAGAGAAGGGCCAATTAAGGCGGGAAATGAAGAGACTCCCAAGGCCTCCGATACCCTAAAACCGTCGGGGTTGAAAGAGTTAACCAAGGGAGGCCGACAGGAAAGATAACAGAGAGGAGCTCAACACAATTAAGTGGAAGCAATGCCGGACTCTGCTTGGATCCCGTGCTCGCCAACCCACGTTCCACTAGATGTAAGCCCCTGAGGGGGGGGGGGGGGGGTAAGGAAAATTGCAGCAAAAGTCAAAATTGGACAATTTTGAGAGAAAATCGCCTGTACATTTTTGTCTCGTTCCCTTATAACCATTCTCTTGAAGTGATTTCATAATGTTTAGCCTAATTATCACATTTTGTAAAAATTATGAAAAATGGGACTTATGAGATTTCCGGGACAGGTGTGTGTGTACCCCCTACCCCATATCAACTCCTAAACCGTTGAAGCTCTCAAAACCAAATTTGGTATCAGTAGAGACCTATATGAAAACATCTCACGGCCATTTTTTAAAGTTACGTCAGTGCTACCAACTGCAGAAAAATCATAATTGAAATTTGAGCCCTATGTTTGACATCTCAGAAGGCATGCATGTAATCTGTTCCAGATTTGGCACTTATATTCTTCTTCTCCTTCTGCCTTATCCGATACGGATGTTGGCTACCACCATGGCTAACACCTTCATATCCTGTGCAATTCTGAAGAGTTCCATGGAAGACAACCCAAACAACGTTCGTAAATTATTCCGTACATCTGCACAATGAATGACTTGACTGAAGCTAATTCAAGTGCTATCGAAGTGCTTAAGTTCTGGGCAGAAACCATCTGAAGTCGTCTGTTCAACACATACTTTGTACTTCTGACACGAATGAATAAATAAATAAATAAATCCATCCAAGTTATTCGTCTCCTCCCCGGTCCACGCTGACCTTCAATTTTACCCCGAAGTATAACTTGGAGCAGACGGTATTTTGGATTCCTCATCATGTGTCCCAAATATTCCAATTTCCTCTTCTTAATTGTGTTCAACAGCTCAGGTTGGCTGCTCACACGCTGAGGAACCTCGGCATTACTCACATGTTCTGTCCACGAGATTTTAAGAATCCGCCGGTATAACCACATTTCAAAAGCTCGAATCTTCTTTTCTGTAGCTCCGACAAGGTCCAAGCTTCAACACCATAAAGAAGGGTGGAGACAAGATAACACTTCACAATTCTTTTCTTAAGCGTCATACTGAGATCTCGACAGCATAGTAGTTGTTTCATTGTCATAAAGATGGATCTAGCCTTCTCTATACGGCATCTTATTTCAACCGAAGGATCGCATTTCTCATTAATATTCTGTCCTAAATAAACCAAACTCTTGACTCGCTCAATCTGATGTCCATCGACCAAAAGGACTTGTGACAATGCTGGTTTTCGCGATATTAACATTTATTTTGTTTTCTTAGTGTAGATAATAATATTTCAGATTAACTTCCAGGAATTTATATATGACAGTGTTGCCAACATGATTCTACACCTGATGACAGTTCCGAAATGCATACAACTTCCATACTACCATTTGGATTTCAACCAAACTTCTTATGTGCTTTGTTTACCGTAACATATGACTATGCGTATTCTTTAGATTCACCAGAGCTACCCGCTGTTGATAATAAAATGTGACTTTTCAATGATGTCTCAGTCTCATTCATGGCTGTGATAATATGGAAGCTACCGGGGAATGGATGGTGCTGAGTAATGGCCTTCAGTGCGCAACCAGTGCCTATGGATGCTGTGAAAGGTTCTACTCGTAGGGATAGTACGCTGTATGATGATGATGATAATTATATTGTTGTTTTAAGGGGCCTAACATCTAGGTTATCGGCCCATAATGGTTTGGGTGTTAGTGAAATATATGATGAGAATGAAAACTAGAACTAATACTAACTACAAACTTACATACTAGAAGAAGATATAGTAAACAAATAAAGGATAAGGCAAGAAAAGGACAGGAAGAAAAGAAATGCCCTCAACCCTCGAAGAATGAGGAATGAGGGACTTGGAAGGAAGGAGAGCCTTGTAAGGCAGTTAGGAAAGGGATAGAGGAGAGGGCCCGTCCCAAGGTCAGAAGAAAAAGGTGACAAAACGGATCCAGCTCAGGAATCCCTCGGGGTCGTCAACGCCCGAACTCACCAGCCGTGAGCCCTTGAGGGTGTAGCACTACCCAGGGCACCAGAAGTAGTGGGGCTACATACGCCCTGCCTCCTTGAGGGCCTTGGGCAGAAGGCAGGGGATAACATGAAAGGAATAAGAAGGCTGACCCCTCGAAGAATGAGCGTATCAGGAAAGATGAGACAAGGGCCAATTAAGGCGGGAAAGTAAAAGACTCCCTAGGCCTCGGATACACTAATACCATCCGGGACGGAAGAGAACAAGAGTTGACTTAGAGAGGTCGACAGGAAATAAGGAGAGGAGCCCGGCACAAGTAAGTGGAAGGAATGTCAGACTCAGCTGGAGTCCCGTGGTCGCCAACCCACGTCCCACAGTACGCTGTACTGGTTCAATGAGGAGAGTAATCGCAAACTACCTCTCTCCTTACCTTGCTTAGTACGCCTTTGGTTTTTGTGGGTTTTAGCTTACATTTTTTAAGCGTATGGCTTTTAGTACCGGGAGTGTCCGAGGACATGTTTGGCTCGCCAGTTTGTAGCTGCTTCTATGCGGACACCCATCGGGTGAGCTACAAGTACCGTCGCATGTGGAGTGTTGTCTGGGGAGGAAAGTTTGAATGTAAGGACGAGGAGTTGGAAGATAGCGGCTGTGGCCTATCCACATGATGTCAGATTGGTACAATAGTTAAGGGACCAACCCCGGCATTTACCTGGAAGGAAGATGGGAAACGACAGAAGACCATCTTCAAGGTTGCCGGCGGGGGGATTCGAACCTCCTCGCCTCCCGGATGTGAGCGACTGCCAGCAGCCATGCGGTAACGACCACGGCTAACTCACCCGGTTTAGCCTACATAACCTATAGTAGCACCTTTTGAGGATTCACCCAGCCTCCGGGATGATTATCTAACAGACAGAGAGTCTACTTTTGAAGTTGAAATTATGAAATGAAAATAATTTGAACTAATTCAGGGCTTAGTTTTCTCATTCTGTTAATGGTCTTCATACAAGAGATCAAAGCCCTTCGGGTTTGTTTGACCAAACCGCTGTATCTAACAGAGATTGAAACTAACGCACTGTGCTTCTGTTCTGCTCTCACACAAGACTTTGAGTGTGTGGCAATGTGTACTTCATCACAAGGTTCTTTGTAGCCATTGGTGCTACTGCACAAGTCGTGGTCATCAGTGGGGATCAGATATTCATGCATTAGAAAGTATTAAAATATGTATGCAATTATGCACTAAATATGTTGAAATAGTACATTATGCAACGAGACTATAATGGCAATAATTAAGACACGAGTATGTTTATTTCCATACGAGTGTGTCTTAATTACCATTATAGACGAGTTGCATACGAATGTTTATGTTCGACGATAATTATATTTTTATTATATGTTTTAACATAAATATTCATAAATATTTGTGGGATTCAGTTACTTCAGTTAGTGAACAGGGCGCGCTGGCTTTGCTGACTGAACAGAGCGCATGCGTGGGTCAAAGCACTTCGAAAGCAGAGACCATTTACTTTGCTTGGCAATGCTATTGTTTACAGCCTGTATGATGTCTAGTGCCGATCAGCACTAGCATTCACAAATATTGTCACCGAAGTCGTTTGAAACCAATGCGCTGTGTAGAAATTGGTGTTGGGGATGTTAAGGTATATTCGCCAGTTTATTTACGTGAACATATGGACGGTGCACTTTCCATGTTGGTAATTTATATAGAAGGATGCTGTGTTGCTAATTTCTGGACGTAGATTCATAAATTTCTTGCATATGTCATAGTATTTTCTTGATACCGTAAAGTTACGTGCTGATTTTGTCTTTGTGTTTGGGATTGTAACTACGATGTTTGATCCGATATCCAATTTGAACTTTCAAATCATGTAATTCTTGTCTGACATGTTGGATTTTGAGCGCATGCGCGAAGGTATCCTTACCTAATTGGTCAACGAATGAGCTCTGATTGGCTGGAGGAACTGTCTCATAATGAAAAAACAGTACTATAATGACCATCATTCGGATACAGTTTTCTGGCGTATAACATTTACATTTCGACATCGTCGAACATAAAGATGAATTAAAGAATTCAAAAGTATGCGCATAACAATAAGCCAATCTTATTCACTCTTCTTTCCTCCTTTGCCGTAATATGTTGTTCAAGTTGAAATTTATTTTCACATTTCACTTCCCTCGAGCATATTTGACAATAGACGACAATGCCATCAGTTGAATAATCACTATTACCCGACACCCACTGTTTTAATAAATACTTTCTGCTGCTATTCTCTTTAGGCATGTGGAGTTAAGGATATTCAGACTAAGAATAAAGAAACACTTCAACTGAAGAAACTCCTCACAAAACTAACCCCTGGCTGCTGGCTGTCGAGATGTTGAAAGGAATGTCCCACCCCATTCCCTTCTTGAAATAACCAGGCAGCATGCTTTCGTAAAATATTAGTTATTAATCTGTTGTTCAGAAGCCTCCGTGGCTTAGGCGGCAGCACGCCGGCCTGTGGTTTAAATCCCGTTCACTCCATGTGAGATTTGTGCTGGACAACGCGGAGGCAGACACGTTTTTCTCCGAGTATTTCGGTTTTCCCTGTCACAACTTTCATTCCAGCAACTCTCTCCATTATAATTTCATTTTATCTGTCATTCATTTAACCATTTCCCCAGAGGAGTCCGACAGGCTTCGTCAGCCGGCACAGTTCATATTCTCGCCGCTAGATGGGGGGCTTCATTCATTCCATTCCCTGACCCGGTCGGTACACTGGAAACAGGCTGTGGATTTTCATTTTCAATCTGTTGCTCAGAAAGTTGTTTACAAGGGATGTCCAACACGCAGACGAAACCTGTTTTGTTCAAGGTATTTTAAATTATACTCAATGTCAACTGTATTTGCTAAAGCACGCTGTTATGTTCAGAATATGCAACAAAAAAAACAATAAACCCTCAAAATATGCATTTCCATATGCGCATAATCATTTTAAAAAAATCCGGTCCCTAGTATGTGATTTGTCAATTATTATGATAAAGGAAGCTTTCCAATCGGTCAACACAAATTGTACCCAATGATATTAGGCGGGAAAACAAGTATGTATATACCCTAACCTGAAAGAAATAGTACATAACATATTTATCACAAAATAACACGTTTTTATGTACAAGAAACCAAAAGGGGGGGGGGGGAGTAGTTAACCTTTTATAATGCAATATAGTAGAGTAGTAAATATATTCATTTGTATTTATTTAGATTTAATTATTTTAGCCTAATTATAATTATTATTAATTTTATCTTTGTTTTCTTAAACATTTTAATGCTCATAATTACTTTTATAATTTTACAATTAAGATGGTAACATTATTAGAAATTTCATTTTATAAGCTTATTTATTTTAAAAATTTAGAGGCATATTAAGCATTATAAAACAATTAAAATAGTAAACAATTAAAATTAATAAGTAAAGAAAATTAGGATAATAAAAATAAAATTAAAAATGCATTATATTTATTACAATTTTTTTACTTTTTACATTTTATTATAATTGTTTTTATTAAAACATTAATCTAGCACCCCAGGTCAAGGAGATAAACTAATAATATTTGGTTTTCAGAATCATGAACACTTCTACAAGAATTAGTTGAAATATGAGTGAAAGATTCAACCATCTGCATCTTTAACAATATAAATTGTCCTGACCACTAACCTATAAAGGGTTAATCGGATGACTTGTTTCGATCGTCAAGCGATCATCATCAGATCCTGCTCACTTACACTAACAAGGGAACGGATTGTGGTGTAAAATTCTAATCTGGTTGATATTTAGTACACAATAACCCTACAAAGTTGTACAATGACGTAGTGAAACCGCACGGGCCACTTTCAATTTTGAACGCCAATAATGAACGCCGAAAACGTGCCGAGCGACGGCGTGAGCGAGGAGGTGGGAAGAGGTAAAGCTGACCTTGAATCCTAGAAGCACGCGATGTCCCGCGACCACCAGTTTTCATAGCGATCACTTTCAGCAAAGTAGCTTTGTAGACAAAATACCACATTCCATGGATTAAAATTTGGCAGGTGTTCCAATTGAACATCGTCGTTGTCACTTTTTGACATTTGTAAATATTCTGACTGTAAAGCTAAGTTTTTAACATTAATTGTTGTCTGTGCCAGTAAAATTAAAAACAGACGAAATAAAAATGTCACACTTACATGGCTTGATGACGGTACGATTTGGGACCTGTTTATCCGAAACATCACTTTTGTTTGGCATAGCCCTACAAAACTGATAAGGAAGTTACGGGATGAGGGGAAGGTGGAAGGTGGGGAATCCAACGCAGCACGGCAGGTCGCTGCCTGGTGGTCGCAGGCCATCGCGTGCTTCTAGGATTCAGGGTCAGCTTTACCTCTTCCCACCTCCTCTCTCATGCCATCACCCGGCAGGTTTTCGGCGTTCAATATTGAAAGTGGCCCGTGCGGTTTGCACTACGTCATTGTACAACTTTGTAGGAATATTGTGTACTAAATTTCAACCAGATTAGAATGTTACACCGCAATCCGTTCCCTTGTTAATTAATGTACGATGTTTATGAATTACAGTACACGTATGCACAACTATACAGGGTTAGTCACCTAAGATGTCCCTCTCCAATATCTTCTAAACCTCTAAAGATATCAATATTCTGTTTTCACTTTTGTGACTGGTGCTAAGGGGCTCATAAACTTACTTATGCCATTTCTTTCCTTTTATTGTGAATAGCTGAGATATTGGTTGGTTGGTTCCTCAGTTTAGGGGCTGCGACAACGCGGTCATGTTAGCCCCGTGTACTTTGGGTGTGTGTAGAATCTGTCTGATAACCGGTGTTAATTGTATTAGTGTGTCTTTCTGTTTCTTAATTCAAGTAAGGACTGCATACTTTGAATATTTCAAGTAGTTCCTACTTTTGCCGCCAAACGCCACCGTCAACAACTACTAGTTCAGAACTTGGCCACTAGACGACTCCTGGCGAACGTAGGAACTTGTTTAAATTTTTTACCTAATTTAGCTTCACACTGGTGTAATTAGTGGAAGGTTCTTTAACATGCCATAAATCTATGACATGGGACCGCCGGCTTTGTTCCCCTCCGAAGGAAGGCATACTGAGGGATTTTAACGCTCTTAAAAAATCCGACAACTTTGGTCGGGTTTGAACCCGCGATCTTGGACATAGAAGCTCAGCATGCTACCAACTACGCCACCGAAGCCCCAGCTGAGATATTGGTACCAACTTTAGGTTTAGGTTACGCAGCGGTTGGCGACCACGGGGCCCCAGCTGAGTCTGGCATTGCTTCCACTTACTTGTGCCGGGCTCGTCTCCGTCTTCTCTCCTGTCGACCTTACTTGGTCAACTCTTGTTCTCTTCTGACCCCGACGATATTAGGGTATCCGAGGCCTAGGCAGTCTCTTCCTTTCCCGCCTTTATTGGCCCTTGTCTCTTCTTTCCTGACACCCTCCTTCTGTGAGGGGTCAGCCTTCTTTTTCTTTTCCTTTTACCTCCTGCCTTGTGCTCAAGGCCTTTAAGGAGGCAGGGTGTATGTAGCCCCACCACTTCTGGTGCACCGTAGATAATGCTACACCCTCAGGGGCTCACGGCTGGTGAGTTCGGGAGTTGGCGACCCCGAGGGATTCCTGAGCTGGGTCCGTTTTCCCCTTTTGCCCCTTCCCTTTGGGGCGGACCCTCTCCTCTCTCCCCTCCCCTCTCCTCTCCTCTTTTCATTATATTTCCTTTCTCTTTAAGATTCCAGCACTGTTTTTGTTACTTGGTTCACCGTGTATCTAAATTCCCTTTTAGCGATTTTTTTTCTTTCTTTTTGTAGATATCTTTAATCTACGTTGCATTTTGTAAGTCTTTTCGATCTAGATTGCATTTTGTGAGTGTTTTTCAATCTCAATAGCATTTTGTAAGGATTGGCAATCTAAATTGCTTTTTAGTAAGTCTTTCAATATCCGGGCCGGGGCTTTTGTGAGTTTTTCGAATTTAAATTGCATTTTGTATTATCAACCTACCCCGCTTTGTTCAAGTAGTTAAGTCTCAATTGCAATTTTGTGGGTATTTTGAATCTAAATTACATTTTGTAATTATTTTCAATCTAAATTGCATTTTGTAAGTATTGTCCATTCAAATGAGTAGTTTGAATCTACCATACATTTTGTAAGCAATTTCAATTGCATTTTGTATTTTCAACCTACCCCGCTTTGTTCAAGTAGTTAAGTCTCAATTGCAATTTTGTGGATATTTTGAATCTCCATTACATTTTGGGCGTATTTTCAATCTCATTTGCATTTTGTAAGTATTTTGATTTCACTTGCATTTTGTAGGTATTTCGACTGCACGTTGCATTTTGTACGTATTTTGGACTTAACCTGCATTTTGTGCGTTTTTTTTTTTCAATCTATTCCTTTTGTGAGTATTTTCGTTCGAAATTCCCTTACGTACGTATTACCGCTCTCCATTTGGTGAGTAGTTTGAATCTGAGTTCCTTTTTGTAAGTATTTTCCCTGCTACATAAGGCATAGTTGTTGGGGCTCACTGTCTATTTTATCTAAACCATTTTCGTTTCGTCCATAGCAGTGAGCTGTTTTTTATCTTCATCCTTTCATTTCACGCCATTTCATTTCATCAAGGGCCGATAACCTCGATGTTAGGTCCCTTAAAACAACAATTATCATCATCATCATCAGGTTACGCAGCATTCCGAAAAAAAATGGTTTCAGGAATGTCTGGAGAGACTGACACATCGATGCCAAAAGTGCATAAACTTACAAGGAGATTATGTTGAGAAGGTGGACGTAACAACTGATGTGTAATGTACTTCATTTGGGTAGAAAGAAAACAGTGTAAACCAAAAAATAAAAAACAATAAAGTGTAAAACACCATTTCTAAGGTCAAATTTCGTGGTGAATTGTCCGAAGCCTTTGCAATCAAGACCGGCTGTAGACAAGGTGATCTGGGATCAACTGTGTCTTGGAAAAAATTATAAGAGAATGGTTAAATATCTTACCAAATAATTATGGTATTCGAATTGGTTATAAAAAAGAAGACCTGAATATAAACTGTCTCGCTTTTGCAGATGACATTGCTTTGTTCGCTAATACAATGGAAGAGGCCACTAACCAACTTAATAAACTACAAACCATAGCTGCTAAAACTGGACTTAAAGTGGCCTTCCATAAAACTAATTTTATCACAAATGTTAAAGATGCCTCAAAATTCATCACGATTGGTCTGCAAAAAATCAAAAAAGTCCGAAAATTTAAATACCTAGGGGAATGGATTACCCCTAATAATTCAGAAATAGCTGCTATTGAGAGCAGATGTAACAAATTGGAAGGTGCCTTTCAAACCTGCAAAAACATTTACAAAAGTAAAAGCTTGTCCCGGAATGTCAAACTTTGTCATTATAACACAGTAATTAGGCCGTCAGCACTGTATGCCGCAGAAAGCTTACAGATGACAAACAAAGGTCCATTGAGAAAATTAGAACTTAAGGATCGGAAAATTCTAAGGAAAATATTAGGACCTGTTAATGATAATGGTACTTACAGAAGAAGACATAACAATGAATTATTTGAACATATAGAAGATTTGGTGAGAGTGATGAGAAAAAGGAGAATGACTTTCTTTGGACATTTGGAGCCGATGGAGCATCATCGACTTTCATATCGAATCCACTCATCAATATCTAAAAAATCCTATTGTAAATGGTCGATGCAAGTTAAAAAGGACCTAACAGAAGCTCGAATCAATCAAGCTCTGGTTTGGGATAGGAACCTGTTCAGAAAGGCGGTTAAATCAACCAGTAATCTACACCCTTTAACATCTGTGATGCCTCGCCCTCACTGCAAGTGGACGGAAGAAAGGAGAGCAGAACATTCGTTAAGAATGAAGATCTACTGGCAGAGAAGAAAACAAGCTTTACAGTGATCATATGAGTGAAGAACATCGTGGTCCATTGATGGCCGAAACGTCTCAAAAAAAACTCGATTCAGCGGACAACAAGAAGTTCCGTAACGAACTAAAGAGCCTACTTTTCTTAAAATTAAGATTAATGCTAATGATTAATCTACAGTATATGAACCTATCTAGAATAATGACGAAATTAAGTTGGTAATATCGAAATGTTTAATTAGTTAGAAATATACCTGGTATAATGTAGCCTAATAGAGCACTACAGTTCCATCTCTTAAGGTACAGAATACAGAATTTGGTTGAAGTCCAATGGACGTTACATGCAGTTAGACATTGGATATATCAGCACGCGTAAAAGCATGTTGGCAAGAATGTCATGCGTGTGCTGGTCAGAAATAATCTGAAATATTATGATATCTTGTTGTGCCAATTTTGGATGAAATACATTTGTTAGTATAGAAGTTACATGTATTTTAAAATTGGACATATCGGCAGGCATCGAATCATGTTGGCAGCACTGACTTATATGAATTAATCCAAATTAATCTAAAATGTCAGGTACTATACGTGTGCATAGTTTAAAGCTGTCGGCTTGCATATTTTATGATATATTGGTATTTGGATTTTAAAAAATAGAGAGAGCAATTATTAACAGTTTGCAGCCCTGATGGCTCTTAAGAATATGCTCAGTCATATGTTTTTATGTACACATATTACATACAAAATTTGGTTGAAATCCAATTGATAGTGTAGAAATTATATGCATTTTAAAATTGGACTTATCAGAAGGCTTAAAATTATTTTGGCAACACTGTCATGTATGGCCTCCTGGAAATTAAACTGAAATAGTATTATCTACTTGTGTGCCAATTTTGGAATAGCTCCCATGCATACCTTCCAAGATATCCAACATAGAGCTCAAATTTCTAGTGCGTTTTTCCAGCAGTTGGTAGCACTGACATCATTTTCTAATATGGGCTTGAGATATTCCGGTACACATCTTTACTCATACTAAATTTGGTTCCGATTGCTGCAGCCGTTTAGGAGGTGATAGGGGGACACACACACACAGCCAGACAGACAGACAGACAGACAGACAGACAGAAGGACAGACAGACAGACACACATTTTCCCGGATCGATCTCATAAGTCTACTTTTTCCTCATTTTTGCAAAATGTGAAAAGTAGGCTAAAAATATTACAGTATCAAGCCAAAAAGGGGGATGTTCACCAAGCACAACAGTACCTTTGCAAATGTGAACACCAACGGACTTCACCAGACACGTCATCACTTAGTTTTCTCCTTCTTTAAAAGTCCATCTTAATCACTTGCACCATTCCGGCACTCCGGCGTATCTAAAGGTTTCATTAGTTAAAAGGGGCGTAAAACCCATAACATTTCATCATTATTAAACGGAGCATAAACTGGTTTAGCACAAACAACATCAAAATCGTACGCACATCCATTTTTCCTGTTTTCAAACAACCCGTCAAAACAAACTTCGGGTTGTAATTACGCGTCTTTTATGTTTTGCTGTTTAATACGGGCTAGCCAACTGCAGGTTGGCCACCATAAATTATGTATGGTATTGAAATCGATTTCAAAACGAACTGAAACTGCTGATGTAAACACGCATCGTACAGGAAACAGGATCGATTTGAGTTCACAATTTAAACGTAGTAAATACGAGTATATTCTTCGAGTGTTCGTTCCTTAATCTGATTTCATAGGTATAAGTTTAGAATTTGTCTTCAGTGTGTAGAGTTTGCACTGACTTCAGTAATTTCTGTAACGTTCTTCCTCCCTTTATTCCGAACAACGCCGCCCAGTAGAAATGGTAATTATTCAAAGTGTAAATAACTGGCGTGTTATTCTCCGCCTCCCTTACATCCACAGTACTGCTACATAACCTTGCAATTATTAATTGGTGATGTATTTCATTTAATTACCACACAGCAAAGATTACTCAACAAACGTGCACCGTACCTCATATTTTTCCGGTTTACATTAATTCGATGTAGAGAATAATACGCCATAAAGTTTCTCAATATTTATGAGGATATATTTTACAGATGAATTGCTGTGATAAAATGTACTGTATAAATGGGGAATTGTTATATTTTAATCCCGGAGTACAACAATTGATTTGGTTTGTATGAAAATCCCACACCCCTGCGGCTCATAAACAATATCGGTTATAATTTCCTATCGGAAACAATGGTGAATACGGTATATGATATTTACTCTTGGTTCATGTTGTTCAGACAAGTACGTCATACAAGTGCGGTCATTGTTGGTCGACAGTTCCAACCTGGGGCCAGTAATACAATGCTTCAATTGCTTCCTATCGATATTGATGCAATCGATAGCCACCTTTGAATACTGGCGATCATGTTCATGGTTTAATTATTTTAGCATACTGCAGCCTACCTCCGTTAACTGGAAACTTATCTTTAACGGAAAATTTGCAAATCCCGTTCTATTCAGTTGATGGCAGGTTTCACTATGTCATGATTTGCTTTTCACAATATACTACACAAAAACCGTTTGTACCCCTTGGGTTTGTGTGTTTGTGTGTGGCCAATAGTTCACCGGGAACTGTAAATATATATAGACACCTTTTGAAACCTATACCCCCCAAGGGCTCACATCCAATGGGACGTGGGTTGGCGACCACGGGAACCCAGCCTAGTCCGGCATTGCTTCCACTTACTTGTGACGGGCTCCTCTCTATCATCTTTCCTATGGACCTCCCTTGGTCAACTCTTGTTCTTTTCCGACCCCGACAGTATTAGGATATCCGAGGCCTAGAGAGTCTTTTTCTTTCCTGCCTTAATGGGCCCTTGTCTCATCTCGTCTGATCCCTCATTCTTCGAGGGGTCAGACCTCTTCTGTTCTCTGGATATCTCCTGCCTTTTGCTCAAGGCCCGTAAGGAGGCAGGGTGTGTGTATCCCCATCACTTCTGGTGCACCCTCGATAGTGCTACATCCTCAAGGGCTCACAGTTGGGTCCCTCTTCTCTTTCACTTTCCTATCTGCCTTTCATGGATCTCCCTCCTTCCGGGTCCCTCAATCCGCGTTCTTCGAGGGTTGAGGGTGTTTCTTTTCCTCCTGTCCTTTATTTGCCTTATTCTCCTTTTGTTTTCCATTTCTTCTTATAGTGTGTAGGTTAGTAGTTGGTTTTAGTTATAGTTCACATTTTCATTATGATTTTCAAGATCACCCAATCCATTAGGGGCAGATAACCTAGATGTTAGGCCCCTTAAAACAACAATTATCATCATCATCATCATCATGAAACCTATACACACATCACTTTAAGGGGGGAAGTATAGCGTAAAGAGTCAAATATATTAATGTTATGATTGTGCTGGTTATAAATCTTTTATTACGATATAAGGGGTTCCAAAATACCCAAATCTCCAAATTTTACAAAATATTGTTTTTGCACCATATTAATCCACATCTTTCTAACGGTGCATACATTTTCTCATACCTCAAATGGTACCTAACTTAAGGCCACGGCCGCTTCCTACCCAAATCCTACCTCAATTACAAATACACACACTAGTACTGGCATCTAGCACAGGTTATCAGACAAATTCTACACACACCCAAGTACGCGGGGATACATGACCACGATATCGCAAAGCCTCTAAAAGGAATCAACAACAATATCAATCATCTTAAAAGTATCTCACCCAACCTTTATTTGACGGCTGCAAGATGAAGTTGTGGTCTCCAGCTTTATCCCTGTTAGAATTGTAAAGCTACAGGTAGCCTACCTTAAGCTACTTTGTAGGATAGTACACTGCCGGCCAAAATAGCCTTGACACTTAGGAAAATTGGTATGGTGTTTGAAACGATTTATTTTTGTTTATTAATCTCATGTAATTTTTTTTAGGATCAGGGAATATCCCATCTCATTTGGGTACAATCATGTTGACCGACTGAAAAGCTTCAAACTTTCGTTCACTTAGGAAAATATAAGTTGTCGAAAAGTGTTTCATAATTACGTTCATTATTTCTTTCTTGTTTATACGGCTTTTCCCAATTAATTAGGGTCGCCGGAGCCAACAAGGCTCATTTTGGTTTTGGCTGGGGATTTAAGGCCGGATGCCCTTCCTGACGCCACGTGATTTTTCAGGTGAAAATTACACCCCGATGTCACCGGCCCTCCGGGTGAAAGAAGAGCAGCTAAGCCACAGCGCCGTCATGCTCCCCATAATTACGTTCATTATAATGGTTTAATTTTGTGTCTCTGGGCAAGGGATCATGTTTTGTACATTTGGGAACACGAATATGAAAATGTAGGGTTTATAAAAGTATTCGGTTGCCTTGGGTTGGATTTGGAATTTTATGGCGGTCCCTGCATTAACTTTACAGCTTCCCGCTTCCGCTATTACTGGGATGTAACAATAACGGTTTATTGTGGCATTGTTGAGCTCTCATCCTGTGACTTTTTATTCAGTACTTCCGCTATTATTGGGATGTAAGAATAACGGTTTATTGTGGCATTGTTGAGCTCTCATCTTATGACTTGTTATTCAGTACTTCCGCTATTATTGGGATGTAAGAATAACGGTTTATTGTGGCATTGTTGAGCTCTCATCTTATGACTTGTTATTCAGTACTTCCGTTATTATTGGGATGTAAGAATGGCGGTTTTTTGTGGCATTGTTGAGCTCTTATCTAATGACTTGTTATTCAGTACTTCCGCTATTACTGGGATGTAAGAATAACGGTTTATTGTGGCATTGTTGAGCTCTCATCTTATGACTTGTTATTCAGTACTTCCGTTATTATTGGGATGTAAGAATGGCGGTTTTTTGTGGCATTGTTGAGCTCTTATCTAATGACTTGTTATTCAGTACTTCCGCTATGATTGGGATGTGAGAATGGCGGTTTGTTGTGCCATTGTTGAGCTCTCATCTAACGACTTGTTATTCAGTACTTCCGCTATGATTGGGATGTGAGAATGACGGTTTGTTGTGCCATTGTTGAGCTCTCATCTATTGACTTGTTATTTAGTACTTCCGCTATTACTGGGATGTAAGAATGGCGGTTTGTTGTGGCATTGTTGAGCTCTCATCTAATGACTTGTTATTTAGTACTTCCGCTATTATTGGGATGTGAGAATGGCAGTTTGTTGTGGCATTGTTGAGCTCTCATCTAATGACTTGTTATTCAGTACTTCCGCTATTATTGGAATGTAAGAATGGCGGTTTGTTGTGCCATTGTTGAGCTCTCATCTAATGACTTGTTATTCAGTACTTCCGCTATTATTGGGATGTGAGAATGGCAGTATCTTGTGGCATTGTTGGGCTCTCATCTAATGACTTGTTATTCAGTACTTCCTAGAGCAGTGCTTTCCAAACAGTGTGTCGTGAGATTCATCTTACTTATAAATTCCATCGGCATCTAAATATCCAATTAGTGACAAAATACAAGCACTGGTTCATAATCATTCAATGCAACTGAAATCGAGGCTGGATGGATATTTTCCAACACTAAATGTAAACCAATCTGACTTTTGCACCCTCCAGCTCTAGTGAACTTCAACTTATCGAAAAGGAGGAACTGGCGGAAGTTGAAAACAACCAGACTTTAAAACTTAAGTACCAAGAGTCAGAATTCGACAGCTTCTGGATTTCTATTCAAAACGATTTTCCTCGTGTGAGTAAAAGAGCCCTCATCGTTTTGTTGCAGTTTTCCATGACATATTCGTGTGAAAATGCATTTTCTGTTATGGCTAATACAAAAACCTGTTAAACGTGGAAGTTTGAGAATGTTAGATGAGGAAATGCGTGTGTATTTGTCCTAAATCCGATCCGATATAAAGCAGATTTGTAATTATCGCCAAGCCCACATCAGTCATTGAATTGGAACATCAAGGTTCAAGTTTTGCATCTATGAGAAAGGTGTTTAATATCGCCTGTTATACTTTGAAGAGTAATACTACGAAAATTGAAATTTCTTTAAGATGAATCTCCTTTGTTAAAATAGTCTATTTTCATAATTAAAATAATTAAATGGGTTTCATGGTCAATTATGTGGGCTAATAGGGTATCGCCATGAGAAAGAGTTCGGAAAGCTCTTTCTTAGAACATCGAGAAGTTTGGTTGCAGTAAAGATGAGTGATGACTGAATGTGTAAGGATGTGTTGTGACGTTTTAGTGGCAGTGATTTTGGTTTAAGCACAAAATATTTGAATTAATGTAGCGACGTTTGTCCATTAAAATTTTCCAAATATCAAATAACTTTATTTAAACTCATCTGAAAGTAAACTTTTAAGTGAAAAATGATCTTCCCCAAACCCTACAATATTAAAATACGTAACATTTACGTGTATAAGTCATTTAACAGCTCACAACACCCTCCTATATCAGTCCTCACCTCATTATCTTCCAGCAGTGCCTTCACTGATCAGTGGTGGTGATATCAATGTTTTTATTATTAATGCCAATCACTTCTAGAGGCATAGTCGTGAGGCTAAGAATTGGCCCAGCACCTAGCTGAATTTATGCCTGAGTTCCGCAAAGTAGGGGATACTCCATGGCAATAACAAAGAGGTAGAAAATTTGATATAGGTATGGTGCCCATATTGAGGAGTCACCTGGTTGTTATTGTGAGCATAACTTTCGTAATTTTAAAGAGCGCGCCGGTGGGATGTTTCGGAGATTCACCGTGAGATTGCCAAACGGAAAGGAGATGTAGCGCCTAGTGGCTGTTTTCAGAAGTGGTGTTTTCTTTTCTACTGGTTTCATAAAATGAAGAGGCGGAAATACCATAATATCTAGGGAATATCCGCAATATTTTGCTACTATATTTGGATTTTGTTTCAAGAAAATCCATCGAGGGAATTCGAAGTTATAAGTGATTATGTGCAGATGATGCGGAGCGGCTGTGCGCACTCTGTCTGACGTAAGCACGAGCTGTCATATTGAGATCGCTGGGGCGGACAAACGAACAGTCACAACTTGAACTTACTTCGAGACCAAGCTGTGACCAAGCTGTGCTTAAGCACTCCTCCAGTGTTGCATAAGCGCACTTGGAACTTTGGAACATCATTTGCTGCGGGTACCTGATTCTGGAGCTGAAATATTTCTTAGTCGACGTTGTTGGGGTCAAACTGCCTGGCAGTTTTGATTTATGGAGAAAATCTATTCAGAAACGTGGATAATGAAGAAAAGAGACATAAGCAGAATACAGGCAAGGGAAATGAAGTTCCTGCGAAATAGGATCGGAGTAATAAGAAGAGACAGGGTGAGGAATGAAAAGGTCAGGGAAATGGTGAAAGAGGAGCCCTTGCAAGGTAGGATTGAGATATCAAGACTGAGGTGGTATGGACACTTAAAGAGAAAGGAAGAGAAAAAGATTCCCAAGAGGATACATGAGATGCAGATGCGGAAGAAACGACCAAGGGGAAGACCAAGAGAGATTTGGCTGAAAGGAGTGGATGAATGTGTCAAGAAGAGATGCGAGGACTGGACCAGAGTGACAGCAGAGAGGTGGTGGGAAGAAAGGACTAAGTGGCGAGGTCTGGGGTAGAAACTGTACAACATGATGATGATGATCTATTCCCAATGCTAGATATAATAGGTGGGACCAGATGTTGTGAATGCAAATCTGTTTCGGAGCTTATCCAACTCACAGCTAGTTTAGTCTACGATTCTGTGACAAATCTGTCGGATGGATTTTGCGGAGTTTATGATTTCTTTTCTTTTTGTTATTTTAAAATATTAATTCCCAAGTCATGTTTTCAATATTAAGTTCCTAGCCTGAAGCGCTAGAACTGTGAATTTGTATTCCTCATTATTATTGTCCCTGTCATGTACTGTGCTATTGCTCATCACTGTTTTATTTATTTGTGGAATGGTGAGGTATTAGCCACACACATACCTACAGCCTACGCTCTGACACACAGCTGTGACCGCAATGGAAATAACCTCAATCGGTAAACCCAGCTCGAGGGTCTCATCATGTTAACAAATATGTAATAACACGACAGGTGTTTTTATTGTCGAAAATTGCATATCACCGTATTTTTTATCAAAGGACCTGTGATATTTTCAAATAAATCTGGAATAATGCAAAATATTTCTGACATAATTGAGGATACAACAGCCCATACTATTGGAATTCTAATTCAAGTACACCTCACTTCCACCTCAAACTATGCCATATTTAACAGGACCGTGTTACTGGACATATGTGAGATACCAGTCCTCCAAAAAGGCTATTATTATTATTATTATTATTATTATTATTATTAATAATAATAATAATAATAATAATAATAATAATATTGTTTTATAATATAAAACACTAAGGTATATGTTTCACAAAACTCAAGCTCTTAAATTAGAGTTAGCTGGAAAGTGCGGTTTGTACCAAAATCTCAATAGTAGCCTACACGAAAATTCTTGTATTCCTTGAAAAGTCAAAGGAAATATAGTTAGAGGGGCGTGGTGGCGCAGTGGTCAAGCTGTATGCCTCTCACCAAGGCGGGCTGGGTTCGATTCCCGGTCAATGCATGTGAGATTTTCGATGTGAAATGCCATGTCCTGTGGTTCGGATTCCACGTAAAACGGAGGTCCCGTGGCTTATGATCGCGAGATTAACGGTCACGTTAAACTACAAGCTTCCTTCCTTCCTTCCTTTTTGAAATATAGTTATTTGTTTGAATGTGTGTTTAAACAAAAAAACAAAAAGCCCGCGTAACCGAAAATCTGGGCGGGTAGTTTATGCACAAAGAGGTTTCACGCACAGGTCCTAGTAGTTATTACTACTGACAGTCAAAATTCACGATTCGCAAAATCACGAAATAATATTAACCAAATAAACATTGGTTTAGAATATGTTTTACATACAAAATATCATATAATTACACGTTTAAACTCGTGGAATACTCAGGAGAAATCGCAAAAAATCTATCACTCGCGAATTCAGCACCTTTTTTTTTGTCGTTATTCACAAAAATCTGAATTTTTCATCAATTAATAAATAGATTAACTAAATTTGAAAAAGTTAGATTGCTTTCTCATAATATTTAATGACCAAGTTCCAAAACTGAACTGTTATATGCCTTGTCATATCTGTAAAAAACACAAAGTTTGGAATGTTGTCGCTAGATGGTTTGAGATGAAATGGTTCGTACGAGGGCTGGCATTTTTTTTTTATCAAGTTCCGATGGACTGTATAAAAATAACAGATTGACATACCAAACTGATTTTACTGCTAAATTTTTGCTTGTTTTATTCTTATGTATCAACATAATCACCAAATCGTTGAATCATTTCAGTAGTGGAGTAAGGCGGTTTCTAACCCCCCCCACCACTACTCCCAATGCGAGCCGATAACTCCCGAACCCTTGGTCGGAGATTCACGAATGAGGTGTCGTTGGACTCGGGCTGACGGGGGCTTTGCTATAGACCACTCATTTCAACCCCTAAATAAAACCTACCCCTACTAGGGGGTGAAATTGTAATTTTTAGTGAAAGTCTCTTTTCAAATACGACATGTATAAGGTGCGCTGCTAAAATGAACTTAAATGTTGTTGCTTATATCGCACATGCGTTTTTCTGGCTGCCGCTATGGATGAACATTTTTGTTTTTGTTTTTTACGCATGCGCACTGGGGATTTTTGTAAGAGGGCGAGCTCTTTGAAAAAAAATGATTGATAAGAAGAGGTTTTGGTGGTGAGGAGAGAGCCAGATAGTCGTCTACTTTCCTACGAAGTTTGTCGATATCTCTCGAACGCAAGGTCGGATTTGGACGTGTGACGTGTCAAATCGCTTGTCTCGAAGCCCTATACATGTTATTATTAGGTTAAAGTTTTGAGAATGAGGGAAACAGGCTTTTTGGGGGTAAAACCGTGATTTTAGACATTTTCCGATATCTCACGAATGCATGGTCGGATTTGGTCCTATGACGTGTCAAATGGCTTGTCTCGAAACCCTATGTATTTTGGTAATAGGTTAAAGTTTTTGAGAATGATGGAAACAGAATATTTTGGGGTAAAAACGTGATTTTAGACTTTTTGCTATATCTCGCGAACCAATCATGCTAGAGGCATGTTCGACAGGTCCAAGGACTCGGGGTGACGTCCTCTCTGCTATGGACCACTCGTTATAATTTTTTAATAAAATTGGAAACTCGATTTTGGGGTAAACACGTGTTTTTGTGATTTTGCCGATATCTCACGAAGCAATAACGCTAGAGGCATGTACGACGGGTCCAAGGATTCGGGCAGACGTCCTCTTTGCTATAGACCACTCGTTGTAATTTTTTTAAATTTTGGAAACGCGATTTTGGGGTAAACATGTGTTTTTTGTGATTTTTGCCGATATGTCACGAACCAATAACGCTAGAGACGTGTACGAGGTGTCCTAGCACTCGGGCTAACGCCCCCTTTCAAATGTGGTAGATATTGTTTCCACAAAATAATTCACAAAGGGCCTAACGCCATACATGTTGAGAAAAAAATCTTTATCGTTACCTGTTTATAATGTTTATGAAGCGTGGTGGTTGAGAGAGACGATACGGTTGAGTGTGTGTGTTTCAACGAACCTGTCGCTAACCACAAGGACCATGCTTAATAGAACAATCGCTATTTCGGCGGGTCGGTGTATGCCAGAGCGAGGGTTCGTTTTCTGATATTTTACCTTTAACGTGTAAACGGTGATGAGAACTTGGTTCTATGTTGGTCGAAGCGAGTAGAGAAAACCAACTTACAGGAGGTGAATGTCATTTGAGCTTATTGGAAGGCTCCGATCTGACTTGACAACAGGTGCAATGGAAAAATGATCATCGTGGTGGCAGGGGAGTGTGAAAGGCATGCAGACACATTTGTGAAACCACAGGCACGCTAAACCAGTGACATCCTGTTTTGCTTCGTACGTGACAAAATGCAAGTTCATGTGAAATTTCATCTACCGCAGGTGTTCGCTTGGGACGTTATCTGTCCACGTGCATGATAACTGTTAACAAGTCACATCCTGTTTTGCTTCGTACGTGACAAAATGCAAGTTCATGTGAAATTTGATCCGGCACAGGTGTTCGCCTGGGACGTTATCTGTCCACGTGCACGATAAGAGAATGTTCAAAGCGTGGGAATCGCTGAATCAGTAAAAAGTATGATGCAACTTGTTGGAATGATGTCACAACCAATAGAGAGGCAAGAGCTGCAAACAGCAGTGGTGGGAGGTGAAGGGAGGGAGAGGGGAGGGGGTGATGTATGAGAGAACACAGGAGGAAAGGGAAAGACAAACATGTATGAACATGCATGAAGCGCGGAGCGCTGTATACATAGAGCTATAGGTGGTGTACAACATGTGTGAATAAATAAATAAAAAGTACACAGGTTCACACAACATGTAATTTATTGATCCAAGAATTAAACGTAGAGTTAAACCCTAACCATTTGACGTAGAGTTTATTTCCTTTTTGTTTCAACACTTTTTCCACAAGATAATGCTGAGGAAATGCTGTTTTCTGAAGTTCATGGAGATAAAATCTACCTTTTATGGGTTGATGGTTGAGGTCCTCGAGTAAATAGGTGACTGGACTGTCCAAGTAGACTCGACGAATTCGAAATAGTTCAGTCCCCCACTGAGGCGTGTAGCCCTTATTGAAGGCAGACTTAAATTTGCTCACACGAACAAAATCCCCAATGTTCAGTCGGTGACGTTTAGGATCGGCTGTTTTTATGGGGTTAAACAGTTTATCCAATCGCTGAATATTTTTAGTTACGAGACGTGGCTTGGTCCCAATCGTTCTATGGTTGGTGTCATTGTAACGTGACACTAGCTCAGGTAACATGTCCAACCAGCGATAACTGCCCTGAGCGGTAAACGCTTTCCACATATGGGTTTTCAATGTTCGGTTGAACCGCTCGACCACACTGGCTTTGAGATTGCTGTACGTGGTGTAATGGTGAATATCCTTAGATTTGAGAAAACTGGAGAAATCCTTGTTGAAAAATTCTTTCCCCTGGTCGGTTTGTAGCAGCTGAGGTTGACGTTTGGAGTGTTGAATAATATGTTGAAAGGCCTTGGTAACTAGTGGGCCAGACTTGCGACGCACAGGTTCAACAAAGGCCATTTTGGAATAGACATCAATGACGGTCAACATATAGCGTACACCGTCGTTAACGCCAGCATAGGGTATCATTTCAACCAAGTCAGCCTGCCAAAGTTCATCCACACCTCGTGAAATCACCTTGAGTCGCGGATAGTGACGCCTAGCTGGGCGATGCAACTCGTGAGCAATACCCATTTTAATGGGTGAGGGCTTAAACAATAATTTTGGCATTTCGAAGTTCTTGTTCAATTTCTTGAATTTCCCAATCGTGACCGGTATGGCCAGCTTGACGTGAGGCATGCAACAACTGTAGCCGCTGGACGAGCTTATTGGGATTATGCCAGTAGGTAACATCCACAAGGGGTTTTAATGGTTTAAATGTCACTCCCGAAGCGGACACTTTACGACGAGTACTTTGACTGGTGGGAAATATTTTTGCAATGATGGTTTTATATTTTTGAGATATATTGGCATTCACTTGTTGCGTGGGATCATACTGTCTTTTGTGAGCATGGGTATCCAATAAAATGGATTTATATTTGTCAAGATCCTCTGACGTATAATCATGGGAAGAGGGGGTCCGAGAAAAGAGCAGCTTTAACAGTCCTGGCGTTAATTTATAGTTGATGTTTTTAATGACAGCTTTAGTACGAGCAAATTTAATGGATGAATCGCCAATTTTAAAACTATCATCCTCATAGCGAACACCATACGTGGTATCTGTGTTTCCAATAAATAGATCGGTGAAATAGGGTTCCAATGTTGATCCATAATATTTTATTAAAATGGTTTTCAGTTGAGCTTTATGTTGAGGGGTGGCCAAGAGTTGTGAAAACGGAGACGCCCTGGAAGGGCAAGGTGTTTCGACCATGGCCAAGGATTTCTTTTTTCTCAAAAACTCTGCAAGGGGTGCGGCCTTTTTTTGAGGCGTAAACACTTGTTCCTCCTCATCCTCAACTTCACTAACACTAGTCAAATCTTCCTGTTCCTCTTCCTCTTCCGCAGGGTCCTCGTGCAGCGTCTGCGTGGCTTGTGAAACGGTGGGTAGCGTTTCAGATGGCTTGAAAGAGGGTTTCAACATGGCTTTTAGCGGAGGTGTTAAATGTTGTTGAATAAACAAAGCATGATTGGCACGTGATTGTTTCAATTGACGAAACTTTTGGCGAATAGTATTTTTTGCTCTAATAATATGCTTTTTCAATTGACTCTCTGCTAACGCCATGGTGTCTTGGCAAATGACTTGCCGGGGAATGAGACAAGGCCTTAAATAGCAATAAAATGATCAAACCCTAAGCGATACCGTCCTTGGTTGAGTTCACTTTGTTTGTCAATCACTAAACAGGCATGACGTTGAGTGTTCCAGCACTTGGCACACAATTCTGTAAACATTTGAAAGGTCATATCCGGATTCACATGTTCATTATAAATGTGACGACTGTTCCTCTCGTCCTGACGAAATAAAACAATGACATTGGCATTGTCACGAATCAACTGTTTGGACATTTTAGAATACGTTTGCCCAAGATAGAAGCAATCGATATGTTTGTGTCGACCCATGCTGAAATAGCTTTGAATGATGCCTTGACGTTCAGTGGATACATCATCGAAAATCATGAGTGAATCAGGCTTTACCTCATCCGGTGAAATCACATTTTCTTGCATGGAAAATGTAAAATAACCCATATTCTCTTTTTGTAATCCAGACATGACTTGATCCAGAAACACGTAGAGGGGTTGGTAGAGAGATTTTGCAAAAATATAAATATTTTGAAAACGCAGACCATTGGGCGCTGTAATGAGCGTTAGCAAAAGATTAGTCTTTCCACAGCCGGAAGGCCCCACAATGATGCAGCGAATGGAAGATGGAAACAGTGAACCATGGCGTTGTTCACGTGATGTGGGACAGAGATGGGAAACCATGTCCCCCACGGGGAATGACTCTTGCTGCTTAATAATCTTCATGTCAACTAAGGCTTAGACAGGCTAGCCGGCTGTCTATATACAGGACACCGAACCTTGTCATAGAAACAGTAGACTGCTACTACAGGTTGACGATGGATGTCTTTGGACGTGCGTTGATGGCCAAAGATAGGCCTGTCCTCATACATGATCCTAAACAGGAAACAGATCCTGCTAATAAACACTATGTGGATAGGTCAGTAGTGCCACGCACAAAACAGGGAGATTATGACTTTAAGGGAAAGCGGTTAACCCATGTAAAACATCCTCAAGTGTCTACAGACGTTACTACGAAAAAGTATGTGGATAACAAAGTGTATGAGTTTTATGACAAAGTGCCCCAGCTTATGGTGAATGGCTATAGCGCTAATCACCATCGGATTATTCACGTGGAAGACCCACAAGACGAAGACGATGTTTGTACCAAGCGTTACGTGACCCATGAAATGAAAAGGCTTTATAAATTTATCCCATCTGTGTTTTTAGTGTATCTGACAAATGAAAAACCTGTGAATGACAGAAACCATTTACCGCTAGTCCATGATCAGCACTTGACCTATGTGTTTGCTTCGGGTTTAAGCCACTATCGATTACACTATGATGGAACCATTCACATCAAATATGCCATACCTGATGATAACCATTTACAAATAAAGATAAATGGTCATAGGATGTTGGTCCATGACCATGAAATGGTCAATGCAGGTGACGAATTATCCTTTTATCTCATGTTGACATGGGATGAAAAGCAAGCGGGAAAAACCATAAACGACTTCCCACTTTATGTGGAATTGGAATATACAGCCATGAAATAACCATCTGACGTTAGTTGTGATTTAAACTTTCGTGTGAAAGGTTGTTGGTCATTATCATCATGGTGAAACAAAGGTATGTGGTGAGAAAGACTAAAAAAAGGACATTGTCCTTGGCAAAGCTAGGGTTTTCAACATTCGAGGACAAGCCCTTGCGAAAGAAAAAAAGAAAAAATAATGTATTGACCATAAGGAAAGCCCTTCGAGCAGCACAGAGACAGGTTATTCCAAAACGTCGGCGACAGGTTTCAAACCAAGGGCGAGTGATTCCAGTCCCCAAACGAGCGGGATTTTTACCTGCATTATTTGCCGGGTTGGCTGCTCTGGGCTCACTTTTGGGCGGTGCCAGTGCAGTGGCGAAAACCATTAAAGCCGCGCAGCAGGGCAAGCAACAACTCAAAGAAAGTCAGCGACACAATGAAACGATGGAAGCGATTGCCATGGGGGCTAGAAATGCCAATTTAAAGCCAGCCTTTTATCAACAAGGATTTGGGATTTCACCATTTCGAAATATTAAAAAAAAAAAAATTTAACCTCTGCCATAGCGAGACATGCCCTGACGCATCAACAAGTGGAAAGCTATGCTAAACAACTAAAGCTTTCTCATTTTCGAGGTGTGTTTATGCGAAACCAATTACCCCCACGACCCTGGAAACAGGAATGTGCTGTTGTCAATTTGGATGATCACCGAGGACCAGGAACGCATTATGTAGCTTATGTCAAAGAGGGATCCACGGTATGGTACTTTGACAGTTTTGGGAATTTGCCCCCGCCCATGGAACTAGTGACCTATTTTGGAAACAGGATCAAGATATATTATAATGTGAAACGAGAGCAAACGTTTAACAGCCAACAGTGTGGACGTTTGTGTTTAATTTTTTTATATAAGACGCAGCATAAGCAAAAACGCCACCAGTATGTCGGCAGAAAGTAAAACGTTTACAGTGCATGGACGTGGACCTGAAGTCAGCCTAGACTTTTACCCGCCTATCGAATTGAGTGAAAAACCCTATGGTTTAGGACTTGTTTCTCTTGAAACGTACAATCGAATATACAACATACGTGAAAATGTGAACAACAAGTTTTACTATGATGATTCTGTGCTCACCTTGAACTCTGGTGGATACACGATCGATGATATTTATGAACACATTTATGTGGTGTTGATCAATCAATATGGTTTAAAGTCATTTCTCGACGGAACGCACAAGTTTGAACTTGTAGGAAATACCAACACTCATCGCTGCAGTATTTTCTCCTCATTCAACATTGACTTTAAAACACACCCCGATTCCATTGGCCCATTACTCGGATTTAAACCACGTGTGTTGGAGCCCAACAAAAAACATGAATCAGACCATGAAGTGAAATTCATTGAGGACCATCATGTGTCGGTGACGTGTAATATTATTAGCCAAGTGTATACCAATCAAGAACCATCGCATTCACTTTATGACTTTATTGTGACATCGCCCAATGGCTATATTATTCGTGAAAACCCTCCAGTGGTGCTTTTTCATGCTGTGGCTGTTGATAGTATTAGTAATATAACATTAAGACTGATCAATAGAGATCAACAACTCATTGATCTAGATTCTACCACACCAGTGACTTACAAGTTGGTGCTAAAGCCACTATGAAGTTTGTGTATAAAGCAACAACACCGTCTAGGAATGGTGTTAGTTGTTTGCCACGTGAATACACGTTAACATCTCAGAACAAGCAGATTTTACAGCATTTGGGTTACCACGTCAACCCTCATGATGAATTCTATCCTAGAGATAGCGAACCGCATCGAGGAGCAACCAGGAGTGGTAAGAATTGATCTCCATTCCTATCAAGCTCAAACACCTGGACTCAATAACAATGATGAAATTCAATTTGTTATCAACAACCAAGATATTTACACCCTACCGCATGAAAGTGTCATTCAGATTGAAGGTCGGCTCACCAAAGCCGATGGCTCTACACCTACCACATCCAAGTTGGCCAACCATGGTTTAGCCTTTCTGTTTTCTGAAGTGCGGTATGTCATTAACGATATCGTGGTGGATAGCACTCGAAATGTGGGCATTTCCAGTGTCATGAAACTATACCCCTCTTATAGTGAGGAAGAAGGTAAAACACTTTGCATGGCAGGTTGGTGTCCTGACTCGACCAATGACTGGATGGTACACACCGATGGAACCTTTACTGGATATTTACCTCTTAAACTGATTCTAGGCTTTGCCGAAGATCACCAACGCATTGTGGTCAACGCAAGGCAAGTGCTTTATCTGGTGAGAGACAGGAGTGATAATAATGCACTCAAGGGAGCTGACAATGCCCCCATCGATTCAAAAGTTCAACTACAACGCTTGCTATGGAAAGTGCCTCATGTGACCCTTAACGATAGCAAAAAACTGGACATACTCAAAATGGTAAAGAGAGATATGCCTCTACCCATGGAATTTAGAAGCTGGGCACTCCATGAGTATCCACTATTGCCCACCACCAACACACACAGTTGGTCTGTAAAAACAGCTCGCTATACAGAGAGACCTCTCTACCTGATTGTGGGTTTTCAAACGAATCGCAAGTATCAACAAACCAAAGATGCCACGCAATTTGATCACCTGCAATTGAGAAATGCACGTCTTTTCCTCAACGGAGCTGTGTTTCCCTATGAAGGACTGGATTTGGATTTTTCAAAAAATAAATTTGGCCCCCTGTACGACTTGTTTTCTAAATTTCGATGGTCGTATTATCAAAAAGAGAACGGCCCCATGCTACTACCCCAAGCGTTTAAGGCAAGAGCGCCACTGATTGTCTTTGACTGTTCTTACCTGGAAGAGTCTGTCAAGCCATCCAATATCGACATTCGACTAGACTTTGAAACGCATGACAATGTACCAGCCAATACCACGGCCTACTGTTTGATTATTCACCACAAACAAGTCAACTATTATCCACTATCCAACCAAGTGACGAGTGTATAAATAACAGGTCATCCCACGTCAAGCCGCTCAGTCATGTCTTGCTTTAAAGCCTCAAGAGACGTCACATCCATGAATTTAAACTCTGAGGAACAACGTTTCAAGACGTTTGCCACATGGCCAGTGCCTTTCATAAACCCTCAAGCCTTGGCGGCCGCTGGATTCTACTATTTAAAAACAAGAGATGAAGTGAAATGTGCCTTTTGTCCCATCATCATAGACCAATGGCAGGAGGGCGATGAACCCATGCAGGAACATCAGCGCTGGTCACCCACCTGCCCCTACCTGTGTAGAATGAAAGTGGGAAATATACCCTGTCATTCAAGCTATCCCTCACTTGTGTCACTGGGTGATGAAAAAAATACAAGTTACGATACGTGTGGACCGTATGGTATCCATGGTGCTTCGGTGAGCAGCTCACCATCAAAAACACCTAGTTTAGAGACATTGGGACATCATCGGTGTTATGGACGTTACAAACACAAGAGACTATATTGTTGTATCAGTTGCTATCGTCCTTATCCCAAAATGACAAAGGCCTGTAAGCCGTGTAATGATAATAAAATGATGTAATTCTTAAATTCTTATTTTTTTGCTTTTGCCTCTGTCCTACCCTAACCTTTTTTTTTTTTTGGAACTAGCATGGCAGGTAAGTCCATGCCATGATCACACTTGATCGTCAGTCAGTCGTCAGTTGAACTTGGTCCAGACAAGCGTCAACATGTTGCGCACACTCATTGTGGATTGCCAAGGGTTTAAAATTGGTGACAACAAATTTATATTTAAACAAGTGGCCGTGATCGATTGTACCACGTTTTGGATATCACAAGCTACGCATTTGCTATTTAAACCACCCCATGCTTTTGATTTGTTGTGTGAAAAAGACCGTAAACAAACCCAGTGGATTGAAAATCATAGGCAACTAGACTGGAATCAGGGAACCATTTCCTATAAATATTTGGATGTGGTTATGAAAGCACACTTGTCCTCGGCCAATGTGGTATTTGTGAAAGGTAATGAAAAACGTCAATGGTTGCAACCATTTTTGGCGTCTTACTGCCAATGTATCGACCTCATGGAGTTGGGCTGCCCCTCCCTGCAAACGCTCATGGATACTTGTTCCTGTGGCAACATTACCCATACAGCCCTATCGCATGCGTGGCATCTCTTTCATTGGTTAACCACTCATGCCTGCTGGGAGTTGTTGAACAAAATTATAACTCAAGATTTACCTGTGAATGACGTCAGTGAGATTTCTACAAGCGACGTGTAAACATCTACAGCACGTGATACCATGGAGAAAGGCAATGCTACGGACAAAGCCATCGGCAAGTTCTTTGTGTGCAAAAAGAAACTAGACAGTTTTACCAAAGAGGAACTCTTGGCGCTGCCCAAGTCGTTCATTTATTATGTGGCCGCCAATGCAGTGAAAGAAATCTGGCAACATGTACCAAAATCATGGACTCAAGACCCTGTGTTGAGTGAATTGCAACCCTGTACGGATTACGATCACCATAAGCAAGTGGCCATGGCAAAAATACCGTCTATGCGTCAGTGTGCGACTTGCCAGCTAGTGAAACTGTATCACGGTCATAAAAGTCCGTGTAAAGACTTTGTTGAATCATTCCATGGGTGTCATGGCGAGAAAAAGCAACAACAACAACAACAAACACAAACATCGTCCACAGAGGAGGAGGAAGACCAAACCTTTTTACCATCGATGGAAAAGGATATGCCAGACCTGTACTGGCAATGGCGTCATTGACAAAGTGATTCAATACCTACCTTTCGAAATCCATCTTCCAGGTTATCGTTTTTGCGGCCCTGGAACTCGTCTCGAAAAACGTTTACAACGTGGTGATGTACCCATTAATCTTTTGGATCAAGCATGCAAGGAACATGACCTTTCTTATCGCCATAGTCATCCTGGTTTAAGACATGTGGCAGATAAATTGTTATTGAAGAAAGCTAAACAACGTTTCACATCCAGTGATGCCTCAGTGGGTGAAAGGATGGCAGCCCTAATTGTCATGAGTGCTATGAAAGGAAAGTTGATGATGCATGGACATAAACATTGAGGAGTGAGGAATTGGGATTTGTTTGTATTCTATTTTTCTTTTGTCAATTCACTATGAAATAAAAAACAAAGGTATACCAGAGCACGATGTTTTGTGTTTTTATTATTTATAAAAAACCATGATGTTGATGGCTGATTTCTCATTTTCACATTTCACACATTGCCATTTTGCTAATTTGCAATTTACAGTTTTTGAAAACGTTCGTTTTGATGATATAGATTTTTCCATTTTGCTGATGACACATTTTAAACAATGTCCGTTTGAAGTTTTTGAATTTTCAAATTTCACACATGGGCATTTCCAGTTTTTTAAAATGTCCGTTTTAAGTTTTGCTGTTTTGGTGATATGGAAACATGGAATTTCCATTTTGCTGTTTTCATATTTTTTCCATTTGGTGTATGTCGAAAGTTGAGATTTGACAATGATGTTAATGCGAGTGCTTGACCTTGATAATACTGCAATGTGTTAATGTGTGTTTGGAGAAACGTCGAGGTCTACGACTACTGCAGGTAAGACTGTTTTTACAAAAATAATGTCTTTTGACTGCCACATTTCAATGAAAAAACAAAACTATTGAAAACAAAATGAGTATATAAGTGACCATTTACCCCCCTCCCCACCCACCCACCCTACCTCACCGTGTTTGCTCTGGTCAATCATACACACCAGTTTTCTCTCTCCACTCATACATTCACAACTGTCTTTGGGAACAAACACAACCACTTTATTTATTCCCAAAAGCACATTCTCGACATGCTCACTCATCCCAAAAGAACTTTTTAGTTTATCATTTACATTACGAAAAATAATTAAATACTAGTTATTAAAGTTACTAAAAATCTTATTTATTTCATATTTACAAAAAAAAACTCAACTTTGTACAGCGTTAAAAGAATCACACTATTTACCAATCAAAAAAAAAAAATTTTAAAAATAAGGTTGCATAGAACTTTTTAAAGAGCAAAAGGTCCAAGTGGGTTGTCACTATTTTACAAAATCTACTATTGACAATTGCAGAAACCAATATTTACAAAATACTAAATCTACAAGTTACATAAAGCTATGTCCCATAAACGATTATACAGTGAAATCACACCTCCTCCTCGTTGCGATCATAACCCCAGGGCAGGCTGGTGAGCAGGTCATCAGCCCACACACGTTTGTTATCCATGGAGGCGAGGGTGCGTTTTCTCTGTTCCACAAGATACAGATGATGGTTGCTGGATTGTATCCTGCACTGTGTATGAGACATAGCTTTGCCCGTGCGTAAAACCGCTAGATAGTCATCAACACGTAGCGATTTTACCACTGCCCTACCTACACCTTTTGCTCTTTTGGCTTCCTTACAGTCGAGTGTGCGGTAAGCATACATTTTTGAAGCCAAACCTACGAATTCCGTCATAATGGAATCACCGCATTCATCTTTTAAAACGCCCATTTCCTTTTTGTTTTTTATGGGCAGCTGAAACACGTTGTCAGCGCTATAGCAAGAGGTGTCGAACCAGTCACTATGTTGCCTCATGACGTCATAGGGGTTGCAGTGGCGAATGTGGTAAATGAATGAGTCCGTGTCCATATACAAAAGAGAGACGTCCTCAAAATGGCGTTTCGCAAACTCATAGTGGAATCGATACATGACCGATTTAGAAAAGTCTAAAATGACTTGACCCAAGTAAATGGGTTTATCCATGGTCACGCTGGTCTTACTCATTTCAATAGTAGCCAAATCCTCATCGATAATTTTGATCGATTTGAAATTTGGCTTGGCAATGTACCGCCGGGCACCCCACCGCCCCTCCCAGACATTCACCAATTTAATGTCACGGTATTTGCGGACATTCTCCATGGACTTGCCATAGATGCAGTTGTTCATTAATTTAAAAAAATTAATTTCAAACTGCTGTGTTGCCATTTGTCGGTGCTCTGTGTTGAGTCGCATGTATGGCTCAAGCCATGCTTTTTGAGCAAAAGAAATACCCCTGTGGATTTTCTTCAACACCAAACCTTGGGCGAGGCATTGCACCAACATTTGGATATGTAGCACATACCGATTTTTGTTGTAAAGTGTGCCCATGAGTTTTTCAATTTTCACTTTACTGTCAGGGGGAACCATTTGCTCAAGACAGAATGGGAAATCGGCATGTTCATCATACAGGGATGAGGGATATTCAATATCCACTTCTAGCACATATCCACGGCCTGTTTCTTGGCTAGCCTTGATCACATCAAATTCTGACACTTGTTTGTCTGTCAGCCAAGCAAACTTCCCATAGGGCAAAGGCTGACTCATGGCGTAACCGTACAAATTATTCACGTCATAGTACATTAAGTACGATTCTGGTTTGTCTGGTGAATAATCAGGCATGTAGACATTGTTCGCTTCAGCATGGCGTTGGTTAAGCGACACAAAGCCGCCACGAATGCCCTTTTCAAAAAATAGAACCATGTCTACATCAGTGAGTAAATCCAATTCCACTTGAGTGTATTTCAAAGCAGCATCAAACGAGAGTCCAGGACTCGTATAATAGTGAGCCGGGTCAAGACCGTAAATGTGTTGACACAACTCACGGAATTTTTCAAACACATCAGTGAGCAGCAATACATCCAGTTTTAGGTAATGCAAAGCATATTCACTTAGCGTGTTCATGCCAAACACTCGCCAAACTTGACATGCATGTGCATAGTCTTCATCGGAAACGGTACTGCGTGTTAGTTTCGAGTAAAATTTCTCTTGTGGTGGGAGTTTTCTTTGCTTTAACACGTCCCAGCTATTGCAGAAATCATACGGGAATATACCTTTCCGAATGCACAATTGAAATTGCTCAGGATCATTAAAATGCATTCTAGTATTTTTTAATTCCTCCTCATTCAAGCCATTCACAAGGCTGTCTAGCGAGGATGCCATAAACTTAAAGGAATCCAAAAATCGAATGCTAAAGTCGCCCAACCACCATGTCAGGGCCGTAAAACGTTCATGGTTTTGGGGAATAATGGTAAACGAGCCCTTGTTGACATGGCCCAATTCACGAATCAAAAACTGAATGTCATAATTCGCCAGATTGTGGAAAAAGACACTAATGAAACGAGGAGCTGGAAAGTTCAAGTTGCATTTACTATGCGCAGCTCCACGAAACTCCCCCGTAAAGTGCGAGTGGTCTCTGACTTTTTCCTCTCCACTTAAAATAGGCTTTTCGCAGATATGGCATGTCATGGCATGCTCATACTGCTGCTGTTGTTCTGGAGATAGGCTCATGGGTACTGGGTGGTCCAGTAATTCCTGTACATGGTCGGCCAACTTGACAAGTTCATCCAAGAACCATTTGGCACAATCTGGCCCCTCGCGGTATTTGTAAACGGATTGTGTGGGGTCATGGGCACACACCACATTAAATCCTATGGCAAAGGGTTCATGTTTTTGAATGGGTGTGGTTGAGCTCATGGAGGGATCTGGTTCACATCCCGCCATGGGTGTAGTGAGAGCTTCGAAATCTGCATATACCACATAGGGAACAGTGTCACGTTTGTGAATGTCTTTAAACTTTAACACAGCCTTGTCCCCTTGTGGCAATATCAATCTCACCGCTTCCTGAGTAACACAATCTACCCTATGACGTTCCAAAAGCGTAGGGGTTTTAAAATATTGCAAGCAACGGTCACAAATATGTTTTGGACGCTTGTCCTTTGACATTTGACTGCTTAGCAATCTACTCAGGCTTTTAATGAGGCAATAGTGATTCACTTCTCCTACAGATAAATATAAAAGATGAATGTGGTGACGTTTTGGTTCTTTTGTGGCATAAAGAGGACCCACAATCTCATCACCGTCAAGACCATACACCATGAACGAAAAGTCCTGGTTGTCTTGTTCAAACCTATGGATCTCGGTTAAGTCCATAGGGAACGATACTCGAGTTAAATTTAACGTTTGTTTCAATTCATCAAACTTGGTCTTGTACATTCCTGGTCGACAACCATGATGTTGTGCTGGCTGCAAATACGCAGCCACAGCCCACAGAAAACATTCATCATCAAAATTTTCAATATTCACCACAGCCTTTTTCGAAGCTATTGCTGGTGGTGTTTTAATATAGCTAGACCCAGCATTCAACGGGTTGAATTGGCAAATGTTGATTTGTAGATGATGAATTTTGTCTAAGGCTAGACCACTCGGTCCTTGTTGCAGTTTATCAAATTTTGATAGCAAGACATTCACCACGTGGGTTTCATACCACTGTTCCAAATTATGGGCTATGAACAGCTCTTGCATTTTACTGCAAATATAAAATGTCTCTTTATGCTCTACGTTCTTCTTTTTATATATGAAATCGCACACCAGTTCTGTATTCACCTTTAAAGCCGTATGCAACCTTTGCGCTGTACAAATTTCAATTTTAAAAATTTCAAAACAAGATTCTAAAAATTCTTTGGGAATCAAACTTTTTCTAACATTGACCACGCGGCCAGAGCACACACGCGATTTAAAACAACTATTTAGGGGTTCCCAAATTAACGTATCGGTAGCAGTGGCAAAAGACATTATTTTGAAAGAACACTCTCACCTGAGTTTTCAGCTGTAGACTGCTTGACAATGGTTCCACTCTAAAGCCACTTGGTTTTCAACTGTATTTGCTGTAGCAGTGAACCCTTTTTTTTCCAAATATCTAAAAAGAAATAAAAATAAACCACCATAAGTATAACCATTCCATATAGTTTATGCTTTTCATAAACAAAACAAAATCAAGCAGGTTATATATAAAAAAACAAATCTCACCTTGACGTGTAATGCTTTGCTATATTCTTGTCTCGTGGGCTAGTGTGGAAATGGTTTCCTTTTCTATCTGTCTGTCTTTCTCTTTCTTTAATATATTTCCCACAGACACACGACAGGTAGGCTATACACGTTATCTGCAAACAAATAAATAAATAAAATCATTAATTATCTAATCAATAAATAATTGCATGTATTTATATAAAATCAATAAATATATAAATGAATAAATATATACCTACCCCACAACAAGGTTAAGTATTTTCCACCAACACCAAAACTGATAAACAAGACCAAGGGTTTCATGCAACGCAGTGTGTTCAAAGGTAGTCACTTAAGTGAGCGTGGAAATGATAACGACATGTCTTTATATATGCTACGTTGCATGTATAATCTTTTTTCCCATGCTTTGAACATTCTCTTATCGTGCACGTGGACAGATAACACCCAAGCGAACACCTGTGCCGGATCAAATTTCACATGAACTTGCATTTTGTCACGTACGAAGCAAAACAGGATGTGACTTGTTAACAGTTATCATGCACGTGGACAGATAACGTCCCAAGCGAACACCTGCGGTAGATCAAATTTCACATGAACTTGCATTTTGTCACGTACGAAGCAAAACAGGATGTCACTGGTTTAGCGTGCCTGTGGTTTCACAAATGTGTCTGCATGCCTTTCACACTCCCCTGCCACCACGATGATCATTTTTCCATTGCACCTGTTGTCAAGTCAGATCGGAGCCTTCCAATAAGCTCAAATGACATTCACCTCCTGTAAGTTGGTTTTCTCTACTCGCTTCGACCAACATAGAACCAAGTTCTCATCACCGTTTACACGTTAAAGGTAAAATATCAGAAAACGAACCCTCGCTCTGGCATACACCGACCCGCCGAAATAGCGATTGTTCTATTAAGCATGGTCCTTGTGGTTAGCGACAGGTTCGTTGAAACACACACACTCAACCGTATCGTCTCTCTCAACCACCACGCTTCATAAACATTATAAACAGGTAACGATAAAGATTTTTTTCTCAACATGTATGGCGTTAGGCCCTTTGTGAATTATTTTGTGGAAACAATATCTACCACATTTGAAAGGGGGCGTTAGCCCGAGTGCTAGGACACCTCGTACACGTCTCTAGCGTTATTGGTTCGTGACATATCGGCAAAAATCACAAAAAACACATGTTTACCCCAAAATCGCGTTTCCAAAATTTAAAAAAATTACAACGAGTGGTCTATAGCAAAGAGGACGTCTGCCCGAATCCTTGGACCCGTCGTACATGCCTCTAGCGTTATTGCTTCGTGAGATATCGGCAAAATCACAAAAACACGTGTTTACCCCAAAATCGAGTTTCCAATTTTATTAAAAAATTATAACGAGTGGTCCATAGCAGAGAGGACGTCACCCCGAGTCCTTGGACCTGTCGAACATGCCTCTAGCATGATTGGTTCGCGAGATATAGCAAAAAGTCTAAAATCACGTTTTTACCCCAAAATATTCTGTTTCCATCATTCTCAAAAACTTTAACCTATTACCAAAATACATAGGGTTTCGAGACAAGCCATTTGACACGTCATAGGACCAAATCCGACCATGCATTCGTGAGATATCGGAAAATGTCTAAAATCACGGTTTTACCCCCAAAAAGCCTGTTTCCCTCATTCTCAAAACTTTAACCTAATAATAACATGTATAGGGCTTCGAGACAAGCGATTTGACACGTCACACGTCCAAATCCGACCTTGCGTTCGAGAGATATCGACAAACTTCGTAGGAAAGTAGGCGACTATCTGGCTCTCTCCTCACCACCAAAACCTCTTCTTATCAATCATTTTTTTTCAAAGAGCTCGCCCTCTTACAAAAATCCCCAGTGCGCATGCGTAAAAAACAAAAACAAAAATGTTCATCCATAGCGGCAGCCAGAAAAACGCATGTGCGATATAAGCAACAACATTTAAGTTCATTTTAGCAGCGCACCTTATACATGTCGTATTTGAAAAGAGACTTTCACTAAAAATTACAATTTCACCCCCTAGTAGGGGTAGGTTTTATTTAGGGGTTGAAATGAGTGGTCTATAGCAAAGCCCCCGTCAGCCCGAGTCCAACGACACCTCATTCGTGAATCTCCGACCAAGGGTTCGGGAGTTATCGGCTCGCATTGGGAGTAGTGGTGGGGGGGGTTAGAAACCGCCTTACTCCACTACTCATTTCTCGTATCGTTACACCAGCTTTCCAAAGCCCTCGGCAAAAAATTCTACCGCCACCGAGGTGGGTACGTCTGGATAGTCTCCTGAAGTTTTTCCTTTTAGGCGAGGCGTTGCCACCCAACCATACCTTCTCAAAAAAAAAGTGAAAATCATTCACGACCGCACTGTGCCAACGTTACGATAGACTTTTTCAAAGAATTCAAGTGTGAAGTTTTGGACCATCTGCCGTTTAGTCCAAACCAGCACTACAAGGCGACTGGTGAAGACCTGTTATTTGAGGAGGAAAAGGATAAGAAGAGACGACGTATTGAATTGCCCATTATAAACATTCAGGTAGAGGAAGAGACCTGTAAAACGCTGATTGACACGGTTGCTATGATTTCTATCTTATCTGAGGATTGCTATAATAGATTGTTGAAGGGTAAAAGTATGACGGCTATGCGAACGTCTACTATTAAGATTGATATTATAAAGCGTCACGCCACATATCTTGAAATTATTAAATTTAATCTTCAGACGGGTTAAGTCTCCTCCATCCCCAATGGTAATATTGCTAACCTCCGGCAGTTCCAGACGATGCCAAACATTCATATCGCATTAGTCTTACAGCAGTCAGCGTCGCTTCATTCATGCATTCGTTTATGTTGGGATCTGTCAAATTGCAGCGAATCCAGCCATCAGGTCACTGCTGCCGCTTCGACACACCGAGTTGATCCCGTGCAAAGGATTAAAATAAAACCAGTCAACAGTCAAGCCAGTAGCGATTATTTATTTATAACTGAGCTCAATCCTCTCAGAAATTCTGTTTAAAATAGTTCTTCAATTTGATTAATATACCTTCCAATATATTTCTTCTTCTTCGATGGCGTAGTTGGTAGCATGCTGAACTGCTGTTCCCAAGGTCGCGGGTTCAAACCGGGCCGAAGTCGTAGGATTTTTAAGAGCGTTAAATATCTTACAGTATGCCTTCCTTTGGAGGGGAAGTAAAGCCGGCGGTTCCATGTCATAGATTTATGGCATGTAAAAGATCCTTCCGCAGATTAAACTTGTGTGGAGCTAAATTTCTAGGTTATATTTCGTTGGAACGCTCTATCAAAGTTCCAACGTTCACCACTAGATATCATTGACATCTGGTAGCGGAAGTTGGAACTACTTGAAATTGAACTGAACGTGTGGCTCACCCTCTGACTGTCCGCTGGAAGCAACTACAGACTCGGGCGAGCCGAACATGTCCTCGGACACTCCCAGCACTAAAAGCCATACGATAAATGGATAAATATATTCTGGACAGAAGTGTGGACTTTCCATACACTGACACTGATATCTGAAATTATGTTTTGTTTAGTAAAAGGTCTTTTGGCTTGGAACGCACCATCCTAAGAGGAGAACGACAGTGTTATTTAACGAAGATGGTCTCAATCTAAATGTAGGCCGGATAATCCATTCGGGCTCAATATCGGTCTGGGACTAATTTATAACACGCTGCAATTTCACGTTAAATTCATTCCACACATGTTGTGTGACGTCACAATGTGCCAATCTAGCTGGATTGTATCCCTTGACACCCTACAGAGACTACACACGCCACTATCCTGCATATGAATGTGATGGAGTTTGCTGTTTGTTGGAATGATATCGTGGGTATCACGTGATACGGGAGGGACTCGGGCGGGGACACTTTCATCCCCACTATGCTCCATGGCAATATGCAAAACTTTGTTTGATGTGTGTATTAATTCATGATATGACGCTCTGTCCTCGGAACGTTCGTGGTTATTATAGAGAATTATTATTAAAGTAACGCGCACAAGTTGTGCATTAAGCTTACAAATAAATTTATGTTCGACCCTGACTATTATATGTCAGAAAACTGTACTATAATGAGCCTCATTATAACACTATTTTTCATTATGAAACAGTTTTTCCCACCAAACAGAGCTCAAAAAACAATTGTTTGACCAATTATATAATTAGATGCGCTGAGTTCCACGGCCTTCTAATTTAAATTTCACTGCCTGGCCTAGTGTCATAGTAGGGCAATCGAGGAGGCCATGGTCAAATACAAGGCATTTTCTGCGTCTCATGCGCTCTGTTCAGTACATAAAACTGGCGAAATCTCGACAGATATTTATGAATATTTATGTTCGAACATGAAATAGTTATAATAATTATCGTCGAACATAAACAGTCGTATGCAACTCGCCTATAATGGTAATTAAGACACTCGTATGGAAATTATAAAACTCTCATACGCTCGTTTTATAAACATACTCGTGTTTTAATTATTGCCATTATAGGCTCGTTGCATAATGTACTATTACACTAAATTCATTTATATTTCACTTTGTTTCAGTCTTATGGTTCTAAACAGGTCTCGATTATTGACTTGGATAGTTTTTTGCATCTTGTAATATGGTACCGATCACATGTGCGTTCACAAAGATCACATACACATGTTTCGTTCGGCTCGTGATGGTTCTTCACTTTGCACACTCTGTGGTGGTATCCGTGCTTTGCCAAAATGGCGCAGATGTTGGTTGGTTTCCATCCTTGATCTATTCACCATGGCCTCCGTTGCATAGAAGTCAGGCCATATCTCTTTCGACTATTGTTTTCTTATTTCCACTTGTTTTTTTCAGTTTTTAGTAAAAGGTAGATTATATTTGGTCCTGGGATCTTCCATCAGAAAGGTTTCTCTTGCTAGGACATAGACCGAGCTTTGTCGGCTTCCATGGCTGATAGGTCTTTCATTCCTAGATTTTCCCAGGTTATTTCTATTCCATATGATAGGATGGGTACGATTTTTGCATCGAATAGTTTCATGGCAGCTTTTAGGGATAGTCTAGGTAGTGATGGTATGTCTCATAATTTTACAGGGTGATTCTTATTAACGTTTAAACCTCTCTGTAGCGACGTAGATGGCATTGAGACAAGTAATTTGATATAGGACACTTAGGGTCGCAAGTGTCCGGAAATACCTTAAAAGTGAACCACAACTGTTAAACATAAGACGTCATCAGGTGACGGCTCAGCTCGAGCAGTCAAGCCCGTGCTCCCTTGCGCACACCAAAGCAAACGTAGAATATCATATCACTCTGGTTCCATGTCCTGCTTCCACTTAAAAGGAGAAGATAGAGAACGAAGAAAGCTAATGGATAGACCCCGGATTTGAACCTCTAACCCCACGCGCCCAAGTCGCACACGCAGACTCGGATCCGGAGTGATATGCCATTCAACGTTTGCTTTGGATGCTTTGATGTGCGTAAGAGAGCACGGGCCAGACCGCTCGAGCGTAGCCGCCACGTGATGACGTCATATGTTTAACAGATGTGGTTCACTTTTAAGGTATTTCCGGACACTTGCGACCCTAAGTGTCCTATATCAAATTACTCGTCTCAATGCCATCTACGGCGCTACAGAGAGTTTTAAACGTTAATAAGAATAACCCTGTATATAATATAATAATGACTTATTATAGAGAATTCTTTCTGAAAAAGCCGAGAATTCTTTGAGTGTCGTTCACTCTTAGCCACGATATCTGTTTAGCAATATTACAATAATACCTGCCTAAGAACTAAGCAAATGTCTGGGAAATCCCACCTTCCACAGCAGGGCAGATGAATGATCGTGTGGCCTCCTGAGAGGCCAAGTGCAGGTCTTTCTAGTTGATGCCCGTGAGCGACCTGAGCACCGTAATGAGGATGAAGCAATAATGAAGACCTCACATACACCCAGTCCCCGAGCCACGGGAATTAACCCTAGGAGATTAAAATCCCTTTTGGTCCGGCCGGGAATCGATACCGGGACACTTCGGGCCAAAGACTAGTGCGCTAACCAATTCGCCATTGGGCCGGACAGCAAGGCACGTCATCTGCACAAAGTTAAGAACCAACCGCAGCGTACCAATTTTGGGACATGGTATTTCATTAATCATGATATTGATCATTGGAACTCATTTACTGCCACAGTCTCACAGCCTTTCCCCAAACATATTGATGTGTTTAAGAGAAGACTGACATTGTGTTTCAATACTCCGATGTAATGACTATAGTTTCCAAATCGCGACTTGTGTACATTAAGTGTGTTTGGTATTACTGTTGGTAATTTTCTGTAAGTATACAATTTTCCCCCGGGGAATTACCCCCATTTGCAAATAAAGGAAATGGTTGAATGAAAAAGTACACTGGGCTACATGACTACGATATCGCAAAGCCCTTATATAAATATTTATTCGTTACGGCCAACTATGGACCACGTTTGATAGTTTTTATATTAAGGCTGCTTGAGCTTTTAGTTCTCGCAGTTTTTTTTTCAGCGTATGGCTTTTAGTGCCGGGAGTGTCCGAGGACATGTTTGGCTCGCCAGTTTTGTAGCTGCTTCGAGATGGACACCCAATGGGTGAGCTACAAGTACCGTAGGGGAGGGAAGGGGGGAAGTTGGAATGTAAGGACGAGGAGTTGGAAGGTAGCGGCTGTGGCCTATAGTTAGGGACCAACCCCGGCATTTGCCTGGAAGGAAGATGGGAAACCACAGAAGACCATCTTCAAGGTTGCCGGCGGGGGGATTTGAACCTCCTCGCCTCCCGGATGTGAGCGACTGCCATCAGTCATGCCGTAACCACCACGGCTAACTCACGTAAAGTGGTGCAGTTGCACTCTATATAAAAGGAGGTAGCACACAGTTCGTTACTCCTGTGGGGGTCCGGGCGATGACACTAAGAGCCTGCTGATGAGCCAGCTTGGTGTCCTAGGCGAAGCCCGACACAAGACACGGCACAAATCTAGAAAAATTGCTGAGTTTTGCATTATTTGTTGTCTTCACTCACTGCCAATATCTCATCATCCTCTCTCCAACTTCCTTCTCCGTGTAAGATTTTCCTTTCCTCACTGACAACTCCCCTGTCTCCTGGAAACCTGCAAACTCCTTAACCAGCCGTCTAAATCGCTCTCTGTCCGTTATGTCTTCTTCTTTCACCCCCATCATATCCAAGTCCAATCTCACTTCCCGAAACCATTTCGGCACCGTCTTCCTCTTCCTGAAGAATTCAAAAATCCTCTTCGTCAATCTGACATTGTTCATCCTCACCAAGTGTCCATAAAACTGTATTCTCCTTTTTCTCTTTAGTGCTACGACTCCTTCTGTCTTCATCTATAGTTCTTTGTTAGGATCGAGTCTCCTCTCTCCATCCTTGATATTCGGGCCTAGGAATTTTCGGAGCACTTTTCTTTCTCTCTTCCGGATGTCTTCGAGGCTCTTATATAAATTAACAACAACAACAACAACAAGAACTCTCATAACTCAATGCTACTGTGACAGATAAGTTATTGTTGTTGTTGTTTCTTTTGAGAGGCTCAGACATCGTGGTCATTTGAGCCTCATGTACTTGGATGTTTGTAGAATTTGGCTGATAACCTGTTTTTTTGGAGTATGTAGTACTGGGTGTATTTGTAATTCAGGTGAGAATTGGGAAGGAGGCTGTCGTGGCCTTAACTCAGGAACCATTCCGATATTTTCTTGGAGTAGAATTGGGAACTCACGGAAAGTCACTTCCAAGATAGCTGAGATAGGAATCCAACCGACCTCTTCTCAGTTTTGCCTCGTAGGGCTGAGTATACCCGTTTTAAACATCAGACCAGAATTAAATATTTTTGCAGAGCCGGGAATCGAACCCGGACCTCAGAATTCTATCCACATGTTAGACTATGTGATTTGCTTCTCCAGAGCAAATCAGATTGAATCCAGTTACGAGTTCATTCAGAAGACAGAGACGTTATTTGCTTACCTTTAGTTATAAAATCTTGCTCACCCTGTACGCAACTCACCGTGCTCTCACGCAGAAGTAAGGACAGATTTTGCTAAGACTATAAATTAGTTTGCGCAAGTGATACGCCTCTCAAATACAAAGTTCCACTTACCTTGATTAACATTCTCCTTAATACACATTTCATCATGCAACGAGAAAATGTCTTCATCGTCAGAGCTACGCCTAGCTTGCAAACTAATTGAATTTTAATGTCCTATAAACCTAAGTACCCGTCAACTTGCGCTGCTTGGAACAAAATGCAGTCATTTTAGGATTTTTTTCAAGTACTAGCTGAATTATCCGTCCTCCGAACGGTGTTTGGTACTAGCCGGTCAAAAAAATCATATACAGTAATCACTAGGGCCCGGATGTTGGTGACATGTCATCTTTTTACTGAGTTGTCTAAAACAATACTGATGTACATAGAAACTCCAGAAAGGTCACCCCGACTTCAAATATGTCTTTTTATTTTACATCTTTTTGCATTGTTTGCTATTTTACCATTTTAAGAGCATATTTTTAAGTTTGGTAGTTTTTTGGGGTCATATTTTAGAGAAATCGGCCTATTAAGTTTTTTTTTAATTCTTTCTCGATTTAGTCATGTCACAGCTTTACTGTATATGAGGGAGTTATGTCTCTCAGAGTTAGCAGCAAACGACCTTCCTCACTTCAAGTACGCTCCAATCACGTCAGTTGATGTTGAATGCGGCTTTTAGAGATATAAAAACTTGTTCACTGATAACCGCAGATCATTTACATTTGACAACATCAGAATGACATTCGTAGTGCAGTTCAACTGAGACTAAAGTGAACATAAACCTTTTGTTAAGTGCTAGAAATCTATTTTGATTGACTTTTCAGTTTGAGCATTAGATGTCATTTTTGAATTATTGGTGAGTTTATTATTATAAGATAATATTCTCCATTTTATAGAGCATTTTTCGAATTTTTGAAAGATTATTATACGATCATTTTCTCCATTTCATAGCGCATTTTTCGAATTTTTAGGTCATTAATTACAGCCATTTTTGAACATTTTAATAGCACTTTTTTAACTTTTCACGACATCAACATCCTGGCCCTAGTAATCACATATTCCTAATGGACAGACAGATTAGAAGCCAGTTTTCATTGTTGCCTTATTAACATTAATATTGTAACTTTCAGTCGGTCAACACAAATAATTCCAATGACTGGAATATGTGACAAAATAACCTGAAATACATTACATGTGATTATACGAGGGTGGATAGAAAAGTCTTTGTCCCTGTTTCTCTTTTTTAGCCAAAGAAAGATACATACAAGTAATTATAAATATACGTACTGTTCTAAGTACCTTACACTATTTTTAGCCCATTTTCATTTATGAAAAAATAGGCTTATGAGACCACCTTTTGTCCGTTTGTGTGTCTGTCTGTCTGTGAGTGTGTGTGTTTCCTCCCCCCTCCCCCTAATAAAATATAAACGGCTGGAGCGATTTCAATGAAACTTGGTACGTTCATAGCACTATTTTGGATGACCCCGACCGTGCCCTTCAAATTATGTTACGTCTCACCAATCCAACATGGCAGCTGTGCGAAATATTTCACCAGCATTCAATATCTCCGAAACTATTACGGATATCACCCTGGAATTTTGTACGGAGATAAAGGGCACTACTGGAACTTCATCTATGAGACTTTCAAAAACCGGTTAACCACAAAACGAACATGGCGGCCAAGTGAAGTTGAAAGTTTTAAATAGACTTTTCTCGCGATTTAATTATCCAAACGCAATTAAACTTGGTACAGCAAATGTTTATACACCTTGCAATGCACTGGTATCTAATTTAGTTCAATTGTTTACATAACCTCAAGATGGCGGCAGTGCGGATTTTAAAATCAAGTTTTTATTTCTTGTGTCGTAATCATGTGATCGAAGTGAAAGTTTGAATAATGAACCTACGCAATAATTTTCCTTTAATGGTACATGACTCTATGGCCTATACATATAACAATCCAACATGGCGACCATCCGAAATATTTAGTCGGTTCTCAATATCTACGATTCTATTACAGCAATCAAACTGAAATTTTGTATGTAGATAGAGGCAATTAGCATTAGTGGGATATATGAAAATAAGCTGTATAGTTCTACACCGAACTACTTGTTTCACATAGTCTCAACATTATTTTACACATTTTCCCCATCGCAGCACTAAATTTGAGATGCCCCTGTGGTAGAATTCAGCCGGCTGACTGTGGAACCAACGTTGTCTTGGCTTCATCGTTGCACGTGAATCGTTGTCCTGCCAGGAACTTCTTCAGCGGACCATGACAATGCGAAACCACATGTGGCAACCAGAACAAGCTCTGGTCATTTCACTGGGAGAGTCTGAACCACCCACCATACAGTCCAGACCTCGCCACTAGTGATTCAAAATAAATTAGCTGTTATTACTCTGAACGAGCCGCACTCTCCCCGGAAAAATCAAAATGGTTACACAATTAATTTAATGTGTACGTCTATTCGGACAAATATATGAAAGTGATGAATTTCATTTCAATACAATTGAATCGGTCGGCGCTGAAAAGCATTAAGTCATTTTTTAAACAATTAGTATTCTGAAGTATTGACACAAGGGCCTTGGAACGGCATAGGAAAGAATTAAGTCAACCTTCAGTTTAAGCTAGAAACCACTGCTAAACGTAGTGCGATCAGAGGAGAAAAGCATTAACTCAATGACTTGCTGCCTTTCAGCGCCGTATTCCGTACTTAATGTTGGCCGCACTGCAAGATTTTCGCGTATTGAAGTGCTATTGTAAATTACATTTGTACAGGGTTTATGTGGTTTTTATGTTAAAAATCCATTTTTAAATAAAATATCATGTGAAATATTCATTCTGGGTGGCTTTATGCCGCACTAAACTGACCACGAAGCTGAAACTTATTAATTAAATACAAGTTTTTTGGGCTTGTAGGCCGTGGTCCAAACAGGATATCTCCCGACGTTTCACCGGAAACTGCGTCCGGCATTATCAAGGGCTCCGCTCCTTTCCTTGGTCTGCAGTGGAATGAGGAAGAGGCTTGAAATAATGGGTAGCGGCTAGTAGTGGAGTATTGTTGTTTGAATATAACTGTTGGTTGGGTGGATCTTGGCGATGAACTAACGGCGGAAGGTAGTTTAGATCTTCAAATTAGCATGGTGAGCCGAGTGTTCTCTTCGCATTCCGGCTGAATCGTCTGATCTCACGTACATGTTGCGGGGTGCGGTCCGTGCTCCGGCTTCGGCGACCGAGCTTGTGAGGGTCAGGTGTTCCCTGCGCGACTGCCGGGCTGTAGCGGGAAGGTTCTTCAGGTTGACGTGTGAGTGATTTCTTGGCCTTGGTGTTCCTAAGAGCCGGGATCCATGTATTACGCACACGTTCAATTTCTTCCTTCCGATTGAAATTGTCGGGGTGTTTGAAGATTTCTATGGCTTCCCGTTGCAGCCTGGCGTGGTAGTGTGTGGTCGTGGAGAGTATCTCCGTGTCCCCGTACTTTACATCGTGACCGGGCAAGAGAGAATGCTCAGCGACTGACGATTTCTCAGTTTGACCCAGGCGGCTGTGTCTGTTATGTTCCTTGAGTCTGGTGGTCACGCTCCTCTTCGTCGTTCCTATGTACACCTTCCCACAGGAACAAGGGATTCTGTAGACACCTGCAGTGGAGTGTGGGTGGCGCTTGTCTTTAGCGGATCGCAGCAAGTCCCGACACGGTTTATAAACCCACCGCCAAAATCCGGGACTTGCTGCGATCCGCTAAAGACAAGCACCACCCACACTCCACTGCAGGTGTCTACAGAATCCCGTGTTCCTGTGGGAAGGTGTACATAGGAACGACGAAGAGGAGCGTGACCACCAGACTCAAGGAACATAACAGACACAGCCGCCTGGGTCAAACTGAGAAATCGTCAGTCGCTGAGCATTCTCTCTTGCCCGGTCACGATGTAAAGTACGGGGACACGGAGATACTCTCCACGACCACACACTACCACGCCAGGCTGCAACGGGAAGCCATAGAAATCTTCAAACACCCCGACAATTTCAATCGGAAGGAAGAAATTGAACTTGTGAGTAATACATGGATCCCGGCTCTTATGAACACCAAGGCCAAGAAATCACTCACACGTCAACCTGAAGAACCTTCCCGCTACAGCCCGGCAGTCGCGCAGGGAACACCTGACCCTCACAAGCTTGGTCGCCGAAGCCGGACCACGCACCGCACCCCGCAACATGTACGTGAGATTAGACGATCCAGCCGGAATGCGAAGAGAACACTCGGCTCACCATGCTAATTTGAAGATCTAAACTACCTTCCAGCCGTTAGTTCATCGCCAAGATCCACCCAACCAACAGTCATATTCAAACAACAATACTCCACTACTAGCCGCTACCCATTATTTCAAGCCTCTTCCTCATTCCACTGCAGACCAAGGAAAGGAGCGGAACCCTTGATAATACCGGACGCAGTTTACGGTGAAACGTCGGGAGATATCCTGTTTGGACCACGGCCTACAAGCCCGAAAAACTTGTATTTAATTATGAACGCCGGCCGTGAAAGCCTAAGCTGAACTTATTAAGTTTAAATATTTTTATTCTATTAAAATTGATATTCCGTTAACACAAATATAACGAGAATAGTTGCTTCACAACATAGATGACTAATATAGTGTGTTTGTTAAGTTCTGTCCATGCCGTTTTGTCTCCTGAAAAGTAGTGAAAACTGACTTAATAATTTTCAGCTCCGACCGATTCAATTATTAGCCTTTCAAAATACGACTGCCACTGAATTTGGCTGCGCCAGAGTTTCTAGATACTACGCAACTCCAGCCTGCAGAATGAGCAGAGGGAAACTGCGATGACGGAGTGCAGTCTGCACATAAGTCAAGCAGCAACAGCACAGCTAAGTTTAACAGAAGCTCTTGTTACTATGGAGAGATGAACGATGACTGAGACTACTGGAGCAGAGTCATATCCGACCCGCGCAACAGTACCTGTCAACCAAGCAGGCTGACAACGTGATACGAGTAAGCAAATAATAGTTCCCACCTCTGTTACCGGCAATCATATCTTGAAAGGCTAATAAACAGTCAAGAACATTAATGACTACTGCTCCCTGCTGTAGTATTGAAAGCGCGTGCATAGTACATACTTGACCTTGCAATATGCTTTCAGATGTTCAGTCGCCAGTCTGAACTTCAACTGCTAACATGGTGAGACAGTTATCATTGCAACATCGTATCTGAGTATGTAAAACTTATTCTAACAAATATTAACAAATCCTCACACATTGGAGGAACTGAAAGGAAACATTACGCATGCAATCAGAAACATTACAGTGGCAGAACTCACTCGCGTCAGCCAGAATGTGTTTGTTACCGGATACAATGCCTGTATAACTTAGAAATGACGACACTTCAAACATCTTTTATGAGGTAAGATTTCATGCAGGATTGTACACACACTTAAAGCAGTGGGCCACGGTGCGCCACGAGCTCGGCCAAGGCCACCGCAACAGCGAATAACAAAACTGCCGCTTGCCGTTCTTACTTTATATGAAAGACCCTGCTTGTGTCAACAGTTAGGCTGGTCTAAGTCTGACTTAGTACACTGTGCCTTGTGAATAATCAGGCACAGTGAACTGCTGCAAACCATCGGCACTATGGTCGAACTACGACTTAGTCCATTTTGCTAGAATGATAATAATAATAATAATAATAATAATAATGCGATCTGTGTTAAGCCATTCTTCATTGGAATATCTTAGAATTTCGATCACCTGATCAGGTTTATAACGAGGTCCACCTTCCCTGCCTATCGCTAAACACACCGCGATTGCAGGAGCAAGCCAAGCTATGCGATCCCGCACTGCGTATCTATCGCAGTGGGCACGAAGAAACTTAACAACACGGCGATTTAGACAGCGGTTGGTTGGTTGGTTGGTTGGTTCCTTACAGTAGTTTAGGGGCTGCGACAACGTGGTCATGCAGCCCCGTGTACTTTGGGTGTGTGTAGAATCTGTCTGATAACCGGTGTTAATTGTGATGCCTGTATTAGTCTCTGTTATCTGTTTTAATTCAAGTCAGGGCAGCAGACAATAATTTCAAGTAGTTCCTACTTTTGCTACCAAATGCTACCGCCCACGACACCTAGCTTGCGGACTTGGCTATTAGATGGCATCGCAGTCAGCACCTGGTGGCGGACGTTGGAAGTAATAAAGCGTTATCAATTATAACCTACGAATTTTGGCTTCAAACAAGTGTAGTTAGTGGAAGGTTCTTCTTCATGCCATACCGGTAAACCTATGACATGGTACCACTGGCTTTACTTCCCCTCCGAAGGAAGGCATACTGAGTGATTTTAACGCTCTTAAAAAATCCGACGACTTCGGCTGGGTTTGAACCCGTGACCTTGGGAATAGAAGCTCAGCATGCTACCAACTACGCCACCGATGCCGCCGACTTAGTCCTTTTTGCTAGAATGATAATTATTATAATAATGCGATCTGTGTTAAACCCTTCTTTGGGTTATCTTAGAATTTCGTTCATCTGATCAGGTTTATAACGAGGTAGGCTACACAAACTGCGATTGCAGGAGCAAGCTATGCGGTCCCGCACTGCGTATCTGTCGCAGTGGTCACGAAGAAACTTATAACACGGCGTTTTAGACGGCAGGGTATTTTTCGAAATAACGAGGTCCGCTTCAGGTGCTCTTTCAAGCAGCTGACAAGTGCAATAATACTGTAACTAGTCAAAAACTGTACCGGTGCATTGCATTGCATACCATCCTGGCATTTGCCTGGAGTAGAATCGAATATTTTGAAATTAATCAGGAAGAAACGAAGATTACCAGGAAAGATTTTGAAATCTTGTTCAATGTTTACAATTTAGGGCAGGAACATTTTTGTTTTACACTAGTTTTCACAAAGAACGTACATTTTTAAAAATATTCTATGATATAATGCATTTTAATTAATTAAATACCGACAGCGGTGGCTACGCTGGCTAAAGCGTCATGGGGCCAAGCTCTCTGTGGACTCAGTAGACGTGCATTTGAGCACCACCGTCGACCGTCCTTGAAATGGTTTTTCGTGGTTTCCCATTTTCAACACCAGGCAAATGCTGGGACCTACTAACAGTCCACGGCCACTTCCTTCCACATCCGTGCCCAGTTTCATTCATCATCATCCATTTCATCACTCATCCCGACGCGCTGGTCGCCCATGGGCGTCGACTAGAAAGACCTGCACTCGGCCTCTCAGGAGCCCACACAAGTAGGATATAAAGGTCTTTAGTTAAGATATATCCCAGCATTTGCCTGGAGTAGAAGTGGAAAACCCCAGAAAAATACTTTCAGAATGGCTGAGGTAGGAATCAACACCCAGCTCCTCTCAGTTCTTGCCTCACAAGGCTGAGTGTACACGTTCCAACCCTCAGCCCAAAATTAAATGTCTTGACAGAGCCAGAACTCGAACCCGGGCCTCCACAGTAACAGCCAAGAATGCTAGCCGCTACACCAAGAGGTGGACAATATAAGGCTGGTCTTGATTGTACACGATCAATCCATAATTACCTAATAATAATAATAATAATAAATATTCCATTTAGCAACTACACGGCCGAACTCTCCCTGTGACGTCATCCACAGTCTCTGAGTGTGGCGGTCATCTTGCCCACTAGCCCATGGCCCAGCTATAATTGACCCCTCCATAAGAATAACATAGGGTAGTTGCGCGCAGCGACCATGTTGCGCATTAGCCCCTGTGCCAGAATTGGCCTTTATATCCTACTCACACAACAACAAAAATTAATATATATGTTTTGCTCCTGCGAGAGCGAAGTGAAAGGTGCGAATTACATCAATTACCAACTGATTTAGCGGCTTCGGTGGCGTAGTTGGTAGCATGCTGAGCTTCTATGCCCAAGCTCGCGGGTTCAAACCCGGCCGAAGTCATCGGATTTTTTAAGAGCATTAAAAATCCCTCGGTACGCCTTCCTTCGGAGGGGAAGTAAAGCCGGCGGTCCAATGTCATAGATTTATGGCACGTTAAAGAATCTTCCACTAATTACACCTGTTAATTACAGGTTAAACAACGCTCTTAGGATTCCTACGTTTGTTACCAGGATCTGACTGCGGTGGCGTCTAGTAGCCAAGTTCCAAACTAGTAGTTGTTGACGGTGGCGTTTGGCGGCAAAAGTAGGAACTACTTGAAATTCAATGTCTGCAGTCCTTACTTGAATTAAAAACAGATAACACACACTAATACAGACATCACAATTAACACCGGATATCAGACAGATTCTACACACACCCAAAGTACACGTTGTCGCAGACCCTAAACTAAGGAACCAACCAACCAACTGATTAATCGATTTAGTAACAAAACCTTTAATCATTTAAACACACAATCTATTAATCGTTATTTGTAATAATTAATCGATTTTTTCTTCGATTAATCTATTATTCGATAACCAAATTAATCGAATAATTAATCGATCTTTATGTAGCTACCAGAGCTGGCGAGTGTCAATGTTAATGACTAATTGGTGATGCTTATCTCGTGATTGTATTGCACATGGACCCACGAGCGTTATGTTGAAGGTAAACTATGTTAATTCTCTTCAAGTACAATGCTGACAAATTCAATAAAACATCAGTAAATTTTATTAAATTATCGATATCAACAGCACATTTGTGTCTCTCATAATCAGTGGAGGTACACCTCCTGCGCTGTAGCGGCTAGGTCTGGGTTCAATTCCCGGCTCTGCCAAGAAATTTAATTCTAGTCTGAAGGCACGAACGAGGTACACTCAGTCTCGTGAGGCAAAACGGAGAGGATAGAAATAATGTTAAAACTCAGCAATGTTTCTAGGTTTTGCTTAGGACACCAACCTGGCTCATCAGCAGGCTCTTGGTGTCCCCGTCCGGACCCCCACAGGAGTAGCGAACTGCGTGCTACCTCCCTTTTTATGAAACTCGCATGCGCCTCTTTATTGCTAGAACTAAAAGCTCAAGCAGCCATAAGCTCCCTATGAAGGCTTCCAAACAGATGGTATATTCCTAGGACACCATGCTGGCTCATCGGCGGGCTCTGGGTGTCCCCACCCAGACCCCCACAAGAGTAGCGAACTGAGTGCTACCTCCCTTTTTATGAAGCACACCTGCACCTCTTAACTGCGAGAACTAAAAACTCAAGCAGCCATAACCTCCTTATGAAGATTTCCAAAAAGATGTTATATTGGATTTCAAGGCCAGTGAATTAAAACTCAGCAATTTTTCTAGGTTTGTACCGCGTCTTGTTATTTATTTTACGTCCCTTTTAATTGCTGCCTCAAAGGGGATCTTAAACGTGCCTGTAAATCTACTGACACGACTCCCTCGCATTTACGCACCCCCAAAAACCAACTGACTGCGCCTGGATCCTGTAACCTTGGGAACAGCAGGCGAGAACTTTACTGATGAGCCACGTAGTCAGTCAAAAACTGAGAAGAGGTGGGTTCAATTTCCACCTCAGCCATCCTGGAAATGATTTTCAAAATTTGATTTTGTAGTTTAATAGAGTTATCCAATACTCTCAATTTGTAACCTTTCCGGGCCCTTAGGCTCTTCAACTTTTGGCACAATTCAGAAAATTGCATAATATTACGTTTTTGCCGTTTTATCCCTACTTTGTGTGCTAAGTAAATGTTTTCAACTTAAAACAAGTGTTTCCGTGAAGAACTAAAGCCTATTTTCATATATCCTACTTATGTTAATTGCCACTATCAACATACAAAGTTTCAGTTTGCTTGATATAATAGATTCGTAGATATTGAGAACCGTCTAAATATTTCGGATGGTCGCTGTACCAATTTTGCAAATCGGTACATGTTCATCTTATCTTCGAGACGCAGCTGGAGCTCCAGGTCTGGGCAGATTCTCACGAGAAAATACACCAGGGCCTTTCTGAGAATTCCATTCACCAAGTTGACACCTGGCTACTGCTGAAATGGGTTCGCCTAGCCCTTTCCGACATGATTTGTGCCCTTGTGTGTGCGGTCACCTAAAGGTTTATAATAAATGGAAAAGAGGGATAAGTCAAGCTTTGATCCGTGAACTTTTGAAAGGTGAACAATTCCTGTCAGCTGCATTCGCCAAGTTTTTATTCTGAGAAAGGTCTTACAAAGGACATTCTGTAACACCTCGACTCCTAGAAGGTTTCTACGCAGTAACCTGTATGGGGTGATATTCTATAGTACCCACTCAAGACCTTGAACCCTGGCTTTGGTGCAACTAGTCGCAGTTGGTGCTACTGGAGGTTTGTGGTGGGGATAGGCTGATATACAAGGGTGGAATCGGTGACACAGTAGAACAGTACGGGCAGAACAGTACGAGAGGGACAGTGTGTGAGGAAGTTTCCTGACAGAAAGACTCTTGACCACTTGCCTCCGGGGAAAACGTGTGTGCAGTTTTCCCCGGAGGGTTCGAAGACACCAGGTGGTACTATCTGATTTAATTACTAAGGGGCATAACCAAGGACAATCAATACAAACTTTGACTGCTAAATTTTGTAACGTCATTTTAAGGCCAGGTGGCGATGGACCGTATTTCGAGCGGACTGACATTATTATTTTTAGTATGTAATATTTTGGAAGGGTTGGTACGATTTGTGTGGCACCTTTATATGTAATTACCGCGGAGTGGATTATTATTATCTTATTTCCGGTTAGCTGGATGGGACCCTCGTGGTTTTAACTTTGGTCAGAAAGGCTGGTGAAGACGTTAAATCCGAAGCAGGCTTTCGGACCGCCTTAGTCGTATTAAACGGCTCTTAAATTACTTATGTAACCTTGTTTTGGAAGTGGCACAGAGTCTAACTTCATGTTATTATTCCATTAGTTTTGGCGTCAGGGGAATCATTCCTGATAAATTCGTTTCTATCACAAATGTAGGTGTGTCAAACCTTGCCAAACGGGTAACTGTCTGGTTTGTTTAAACTAAGTCATTCATTTGTGTTTAATTAGATCATATTTGTCAGTTAGTTAATTAAGTGGTGGAAGGTTTATCTTGTAATTTGTTTGATCTTAATGTTCAATACATGTTAGCTTATTTCGATTTGTCATATTATTTATTGCATGAAGTCACTACGAAGATTATTCCCCTTTTCATTCTTCATCTTTGGCAGGGTCAATTTAATACGGCCTGCTGAGGTACGCATTCAGCGTTCCACCCAACAAGCTGGTCTTGACATTGGTTTCGTCCCGCCTGTTCTCTCTTTCTAAATCAAATCGGGGATGTTCTTGAATACCAAGCAAATCGGAACATTCACTCCTAGGTTTTTTGCTGTGAACTCAGCTGGCCTAGCGAGTAATTAAATTAGGCCTTTCATGTGTTTTTTATTATTAATTCTGGGTGTGGTAATGTCATGTGATCTTTTTTTTGATATGCTAATATTATTATTATTATTATCATTTTGGCCTATAAACAGGGTAAGGAGGGATGAGGCTAACTGTAACAATGGTAGCATGAGCATGGTTTTGCTCTGTGATCTTGCCATTAGTAAACAATCCTTCCTATTGACCGATTGCAGTAATTAATTAAAATTAAATTCAGTAACTTAATTAATGTAGATTGGGCCCTCCATACTACTAATCTTTTCTCCAATAGGTAGGCTAGTAATTAGAGCAGAACCTAATACATGTTGTGATTTGATTTCATGTAAAATAACTTGCTGTGTACACCATGGTCCATATGAGCAATTCATATCGTCAGCTGTCAGGCGAGAAGTGGCAGTCACATGCGCTGAACGAAATTCAGGACTGCTGAGATAAAAATGGCGTTGCTGCGTTGCAAGATTGACGAGTTGACCGGCTGAAGGAATTTCACACGTGGTGAGTTTTGATATGCTGTTTGTATGGTTTTGGGGTGGTTGTAAATTCATTCTGTTCTTGTAGGAACTAGTCCAGCTCAATTTTACTGCACCTGTGTTAAATCTACACCTCGGGAAGTGTTGTTTTGACTAAATTGTGTCACGTGTTTGAAATAATAAAATGTTTGTCTGGTTGGAAGTAGTGTTGGTAAAATTTAAATTATTGACGTTTTAAATTCTCTTGAAAATAGGCTGAAATTGATAAACTTGTATTTCCAGTAAGAATAACTTAGTGTCTGTTTTGATGTGCGTTTAGTGCACGCCTGTTGAATCACGTAGTGATTTTGAACCATCATGGCCGACGATTGTGACAAGTTATTATTTTATGCAACTGATGTCGGTAAAAATGTGAATTGCGTGTGTGGATTTATCATCAGCAGGTCCTTTGGGGTAAATCTGTAATTATTCTTAATAATTGTTATTGATGTAAGGCTGAAATTCTGCAATTTGCTGTGCGTAATACGTGTGAGGTATAATTGGTAGTGATCAGCTGTTCGTTAGGCCAAACATTTCATGTTTTGTTGTCATTTCTTTAGCTGGGGGTTAATTATTTCGCTGTTGGTAGTTCTGTCAAATTAAATTGGACCGTGAGAGTATTAAAATTTGGTATTGTCAACTTGTTCTGCGTTAAATTAATTCTGGAAAATGGTCGAATTGCTGTCTATATGTACGTTCGGTAATTGTGTTTTGAATGATGTTAAGTGTCGAATTGCGTGTGTGCTAATTCAGTATAAATGAATCAGGTGAGTGTTTATGTATGTATGATTTATGTTTAAGTTTGCTTAGTAATTAGGGGGAGAGTAAATAGTCTTGTTGTGACATGGGGATTTTAAGGTTAGATTGTCATCTAAATTGGTCAAGTATTAAATGGCTTTAATATTTAGTATCTTAGTGTGTTTTTCGTTGAGTGACTTACTAAGTGGGATATTTCTGGGAGGCAGTCACCTTCACGTCGCATCTCATTTAGGGTGTAAATAAATATTTTCCCCCGATTCGTGTCTTTCGTTTTAGGACGTTTTTTCTACGATGTAAGGAGAACTGTGATTTCAGGGCTACAACTTTGGGTTGTTTTATCAGGTCCTCACGTGAGTTGATACTCCGTTGGCGTTATAGTGTCTTGACGATCTGAATACTAACATACTGATGTAAATGGGGAATTTAGAGTTGGTCAGGGAAGGGAGCACGTATGTCTGGTGGAGGTATGAATGTATTTCTGTGGTTGATTGTGTTCAGGATGAAAGAGTGTGTGTGATGCGATTTTTATTGCTGCCCTGACTAGGAATCGAACTGGTGTTCTTGGGTGGTCAAAATTGTATTTATTTTCTTTTGTGATCCTTCGGTTTTTTTAAATCCTGCTGATTGAATGAAAGTCATGTGTGAATGAATTGATGTAGGTTTGCAATTTGAATTTGGGTGGGAGTAATTGAGGCCTAATTGCCAGTAACGTAAGATGGATTATTATTAATTTGATATTAGTTGTATTAGTTGTATTTTGAAAATGGACCTATTATGCAGATGTGCTTCGTATGGGGATCTACTGTCAGGAGTCCATTTAATTTGGGGTGTGAGTACCATCTTGATTGGGCCCGGACAGGGTGTATATAGTATTTGCCCGAGTCGAGTGACTATAGGAATGGGATTTCGTTATCTCGGTGATAGGCGAATTTCTTTTTGGGGTATTTAGAGGCCACTCGTCCAGTTTGTATGGAGAGTCGAGCCACAATTGTTGAGCTGTCGGTAAGTGTTTCTATACCATAGGGTATTTTGTGTTCATGATATCTGTACGATTGCTAATTTGCATAATTGAATGTAATGGGTTATTGTAGTGGGTGGTAAAATCTTATAATGAGATGTTTGAGAAGGATGTGTGATGGATGATGGATGAATGTTAGGAACTGGAGTCCTGTGTTCGAGTTCCAGTGATGAAGTTGCTAGCTCTGGGAATACTTGTTGATTTTTGGTATATATAAAAAAAAAAAATATTTGGTAGTTCGGTTGGTGAAAGTTTTCCTTTAGGGAGATATCCTGCGGTGGCATGCTGAGCTATCGTTGTATGTCAGCTGCTGTGTTCACTAGTCTGATTTTGAGATTTTTGGGAGGTTGCAATGCTTCGTTTGCGATGGCATTGAAATAGGCTGGTTCGTTAGTTATTAATAACTTGCAGTTTCTTGCTGTTAGGCGGCTAGGTTTTTCTATTGTGGTCGCATTTCTGAAGGGTTGTAGGTTCGTGAGATTTCATGTAGACTCCCGTTAGCTTGGGTGTGTTCACTTCACAATCAGCTGTTGTAGGCGTTCATGCATATTTTGATATTTTGATTCTGGAGTTTTCGCTTGAGGGTGCTTCAGTGCATTAGTTGGTTAGTTATTTATAACTTGCAGCCTTGATCTGTTAGACCGCTAGGGTCTCTGTTGTAGTCTCAACTCTGAAAAGTTCTGGGTTCGTTAAAATTTCGAGTAGCCCCGTCATCTTGGGTGTGTGCGAGTTCGGCTGTTGCCACCGGATGTTCTGATCGATTGTGAGCCTTAGTGACAGTTAGTGTCCTGGGTAGATACTGGAGTAATCATCTTGGGTGGTAAATAAATTTAAATTCTCTGAGTAATAGGGTGTTGATAGCTTGGCAGTTTTTTTTTGGGTGCGAGGTTCCAATGTGGTTAGGTGCGAGCTGGATTTATGGACTTATTTTGAAGATTTTAATTGCTTCGTGCCTTTTGAGATGTAACATCTGTCACTGCTGTGATTGGTAATTCTGAATAATTTAGTGTTGATATTCTGGGAGGAATTTTATTGGCGTTAGAATTTGGGGAGATACAGACACGTGTTGTTAGTCGAGGAGGTTGTGAATTTTGAGATTTTAAGTAGCTTCGTGAAGTTAATGTTTTAAGAACGTTTTGATGACGGTGGTGAGTTGAAGCATCATGGGTTCGATTTGTGTGGGGTCATAAAGTGTCACCCGGTATTTGGATGGTGAATATTAAAGGCGGGTGACACACGTTGTTAGTTGGAGACGTCTGTAGTCTGTGGTAACGCCACGTAGAGAAATTTTCGGGGTTGTGATTGCTTGTGTTGTGTGATTGGAAGGTGAACCACGTGCACTAGGGTGTGTGTGACGTTTGGTGGGTGCCCTACCTTGTGTCGAATGTGTATTTATGTTTTGGTAATGTGTTGTACTGTCATCTTCTGAGGCGGCCATGCCTTTGTAGGGGAAGATGTTAATTACCCTCTGTGGGGTCGTGAGTTGATCCAGAGGGGGAGCTCAGGTACCGAGCTGATTATGTCGTGATGGCCAGGGTTTGGTGGCGCAAGAGTGATGTTCCTCCCGGTGTCATAAGGGAGAGGACCTGTCATGTGAAGGACAGGGCGGTGTTTGTTTGTGTAGTGTGTGAATGACAGTGCATACTGTTTTAATAATTCACGTCAGGTTATGAACTGCAGTCCTCGTGCTGTTTTCCTGGTTCGCTAGTTGTCCTATGGAATTTAGGGTTATTTATGTTTTGTGTTGTCGCCGGGAACAAGTGCCCGTAGGCAGTTATGGAGTGGGAGACGTTGTGTTGTCGCCGGGAACAAGTGCCCGTAGGCAGTTATGGAGTGGGAGACGTTGTGTTGTCGCCGGGAACAGAGCCCGTAGGCAGTTATGGAGTGGGAGACGTTGTGTTGTCACCGGGAACAGTGCCCGTTGGCAGATATGGAGTGGGAGAAATATCGGGGTGACAGCCCGATGGAATTAAGGGCATTCTTATTATTAAAGTGTGAATGTGTGTGTGTGAATTATGTGGGTGACGTGGTTTTTCCTTGTTTTGTTTGTCTTGCTGCTAGTGTGCTTGCGTGATAGGATGTTGTGGTCTCTTTTCCTCCTGTCCTTGGAGGCCACTGAGGGCAGTGTGGGTCAGGAACATGTAAAATTGAGCAAGACATGTAATTTGTGTTTGTGTGCATATCAAAACGAGCTCTGTGTGATGCCTTCGGTGCGGTAGGTAATTTTGTAAGGTATTTAACTTGAGCAATACCACGGGCGGTATAGTAAATGTAGTTTTGATGGAATGCCCCGTGCGGCATGTTAATGTAATTGTCATTGTGAATTTTGAAAATAGTTGCGTGCTGTCCTGATTTCGTGAAGTCGCAGAAAAATGGTCCTTCGGTTTTGTTAAAGTAAATTCATTTTGAAAAATTGTTTAAAATTTTTGGTGGGCAAGTTTGCAGGTGCCTTTGATTTGCATATTCTAAAGAAAAATTTTGGGTTCTGTACACCTTAGTTAAATTTTAGTTATTCTTGCTAAGTATTGTAGTGAACTTTCAATTAAGCTTGTTAACGTCAGTCATATCGTATAGTTGGTTGCCCCTTTCGTGTGATTTTAATACTTCAGTGGACCTTTAGTTATGCCCTGGACACTATCTCTTTGCGCAGAACCTTGTTTGAAGCATCAAGTATCCCTTGTGATTTGAAAGACTCTTAAATGAACTTCGATGGCACGCTAATGCTTCGTGTGATGTTTTTTTTTATCATTCCTGGGATAACTTCAGCTGTTATGGGCTGGTTGGCTGGCCTGGAACGATTGTTCCCTCTAAGGGAACTGTATTTGGACCATACGCTGCTGTTCTGATGTGTGTTTCAGTGGTCACTATGTGGGACGTGTACTACCAATCTGGGCCCAGTTTGGAGGTACCATCTAGGTCCCATGGCATCTTTCTACCCGAGGAGATCTACTTCAAGGTCCGCTGGCGGAGATTGGAGTAGCCTCTTCAGCTACCAAGAGACCAGCTGGACACCATCACCCGTTTCATCATCCCCCCATCGTCTTCCTTTGGAGGAGGAGGATGTACCAATTTTGCAAATCGGTACATGTTCATCTTATCTTCGAGACGCAGCTGGAGCTCCAGGTCTGGGCAGATTCTCACGAGAAAATACACCAGGGCCTTTCTGAGAATTCCATTCACCAAGTTGACACCTGGCTACTGCTGAAATGGGTTCGCCTAGCCCTTTCCGACATGATTTGTGCCCTTGTGTGTGCGGTCACCTAAAGGTTTATAATAAATGGAAAAGAGGGATAAGTCAAGCTTTGATCCGTGAACTTTTGAAAGGTGAACAATTCCTGTCAGCTGCATTCGCCAAGTTTTTATTCTGAGAAAGGTCTTACAAAGGACATTCTGTAACACCTCGACTCCTAGAAGGTTTCTACGCAGTAACCTGTATGGGGTGATATTCTATAGTACCCACTCAAGACCTTGAACCCTGGCTTTTGTGCAACTAGTCGCAGTTGGTGCTACTGGAGGTTTGTGGTGGGGATAGGCTGATATACAAGGGTGGAATCGGTGACACAGTAGAACAGTACGGGCAGAACAGTACGAGAGGGACAGTGTGTGAGGAAGTTTCCTGACAGAAAGACTCTTGACCACTTGCCTCCGGGGAAAACGTGTGTGCAGTTTTCCCCGGAGGGTTCGAAGACACCAGGTGGTACTATCTGATTTAATTACTAAGGGGCATAACCAAGGACAATCAATACAAACTTTGACTGCTAAATTTTGTAACGTCATTTTAAGGCCGCGTGTCGGCGGTCGGTAAGCTTAACTAGATAAAGTCTATTTTAGCACTTTAGTATGTAATCTTTTGGAGGGTCTAGTAATATTTTGGTGGTACCTTTATATGTAATTACTGCAGGGTGTATTATTATTGCCCTATTTCCCGTTAGCTGGATGGGAACCTCGTGGGTTTTAATTCTTGGTCAGACAGCCTTGACGGACGGTCAATGCTGGACTGTGGAGGTTGTCAGACCTCTCCGTTCCACTAAGGGGCGTTTCGGTTGTTTGACGCAGCATTGTTTTTTGAGAAGGCATTGCCTTTCTCATGTTGTTTTTCTTTTTTCTTCTACTTCCGGATCCATTTTGAAATTCATGTTTTAACCTCAAATGTAACTGTGAAACGTTGCCAAGCGGGCAAGTGTCTGGTTTGTTTAAACTAAGTCATTCATTTGTGTTTAATTAGATCATATTTGTCAGTTAGTTAATTAAGTGGTGGAAGGTTTATCTTGTAATTTGTTTGATCTTAATGTTCAATACATGTTAGCTTATTTCGATTTGTCATAATATTTATTGCATGAAGTCACTACGAAGATTATTCCCCTTTTCATTCTTCATCTTTGGCAGGGTCAATTTAATACGGCCTGCTGAGGTACGCATTCAGCGTTCCACCCAACAAGCTGGTCTTGACATTGGTTTCGTCCCGCCTGTTCTCTCTTTCTAAATCAAATCGGGGATGTTCTTGAATACCAAGCAAATCGGAACATTCACTCCTAGGTTTTTTGCTGTGAACTCAGCTGGCCTAGCGAGTAATTAAATTAGGCCTTTCATGTGTTTTTTATTATTAATTCTGGGTGTGGTAATGTCATGTGATCATTTTTTTGATATGCTAATATTATTATTATTATTATCATTTTGGCCTATAAACAGGGTAAGGAGGGATGAAGCTAACTGTTACAGTCGCCATGTTGCATTTGTATATATGTAGGCCTTAGAGTTGTGTACTATTGCATGAAGATTATTGTGTAGGTGTATTATTCAAACTTCAATCGCATGATTAGGACACAGGAAATAAAAACGAGATTTTAAAATTCCGCACAGCCGCCATATTGTGGTTATGAAAACAATTGGAATATATTAGATGCTAGTGGATTAATATATATATATATAAGCATATACCGTACGAAGTTTCACTGCGCTCGGTTGGTTAAATCGCGAGAAACGTCCATTTAAATATTTATATTTTACGTCGCCGCCATGTTAGATTTGTGCTCACCAGATTATTGAAAGTCCCATAGGTGAACGTATGTTTAGAGCCTCAATGAGCATACAAAATATCAGTTCGATTGCTATCATAGATTAATAGATATGAAAAAACGTGTAAATATTTCGCATACTCGCCATGTTGGATATTAATATATGTAGGCCATAGAGTTATGTACTATTAGATGAGGATTATTGCGTAGGTTCATTATTCAAACGTTGACTTCGATCGCATTATTAGGACACAAGAAATGAAAACGTAATTACTAACTTTCGCACAGCCGCCATTTGGAGGTTATGTAAGCAATTGAACTAAATTAGATGTCAGTGCATTAAATGAGTGTAAACATTTGCTGTACCAAGTTCCACTGAGTTCGGATGGTTAAATCGAGGGTAAAGTCTATTTAAATGTTTCAAATTCGATAAGCCGCCATGTTCGTTTTGTAGTAAGGGGGGACGTATGCAAAATTGTACTTCAGTAAAATAATTGATGTAACTCCCAGAGTTTTAAAGTTAATGTTGTAGAATTTAATATACTTGGTTAGCTGGGTTTTGGGCATATGTGTATTAATTTTTGATTACTTAAATCGTTTTTATTCTAGAAATAAATGAATTTTCTGAAACATCTACCCTTAAAATGTACCTTTTCTAGAAAACCAAAGGTACTCCTTCCACCCCGTCAACATCCACGCGTACCAACCACCGTTTATTTTACGTGGGTCCTCCCCATCCAGTTACCACAGGCTTCTGGAGTACCTTTGGCTCAAAGACATTACCGACATACGGTCGTGCAAGTATACTTGCGCATTGCAATACATACCCATGACCAGTAGGAGTTTGCAGTAATGTTTGGTCTTCGAGAGTTAGAAGCTTAGTGTAGGAATCGCTAAAGATCGTATATATATTCCATTATGGCATTGCACATCACATACGAGTGTTAAGGTTTTAGCGCCAACTAAAAATTATTGGTAAATCTAAGACACTAAACGCCAATTGAATATTGAAGCTTGAAATTTTGTACACCAAAGGCATTAATGAAAAATGAAATGATGTACATTTAATTATTTTATGGCACTTAGGATGCGAATTGGATTATGAAACTTGTGGAAAGTATTGTCAATGAGTTGTACTAATTGATAAAAAAAATAAATCGAAAAATGACATTTTCTGACATTTCCATGTACGTCCCCCCTCAACAGGTTTTTAAAGTCACCTGGGTGAACTTCTAGTAGTGCCTTTTATCACTGTACAAAATTTCAGGGTAATATCGGTAATAGTTTCAGAGATATAGAATGCCTATTAAATATTTCGCACAGCCACCATGTTGGATTGATGAGACGTAAAAGAATTGAAGGGCACGGTCGGGGTCGGCCAAAATAGTATTATGACTTTACTGAATTTCATTAAAATCGCTCTAGTCGTTTAGATTTTATTAGGGGCGGAAACACACACGGACGCACACGCACACACACGGACAAAAGGTGATCTCATAAGCCTTTTTTTTTTTTTTTTTTTTTTTTTCAATAAATGAAAATAGGCTAAAAATGTATATTGAGACTAGATGGATATGCAATATGCCATAAGGTCTCATTCAAGGTCACAATATATGCTCGCAGTAATCGCCTGGTTCCAACATAGAATGGGTCAAGATATATAATGTATTTCTCGGTGGGTGCATGTCAACTTCGTTCTCCTCCTCTGATGTTTTCATTGATATTTTTGCCCCAGATCTCCCAATTAATAATCATGTTCTAAAGTCAGTCCCCGCTTCCTCGCCCTTTACTTGATTCAAGACTTCCGCTTCGGCAAACAATTTACTCGTATTCTTAACTCTAATAAAAATCAACGTCGATATAAGGGAATGTCATCAGTGGGATCTAGCCTGAAGTTCAATATTTACAATCGACCCTGGGTGGAGAGAGAAGATGTCAGCAATATGGGATTGGAAAATCTTCTTACTACTCATTATCATGCTGTCTAGCGGTCCGTGAGGTTCCGTCGAGTCAGCTTCCCTCTTCTTTCTTTTCAACTTTATTGTCTTCCTCTGTGCCAGAATAACTAACACTAGTCTCATCCTTATTCTGCACGTATCCCCGTTACCATACTTCTGAATTAAGGAGAGCGAACCTTCATTATATATTTTACTTCTTCTATGGGCACATCTATTGGAGTTCACGCACGGTGTATCACCTCCTTTAGGTCATTAAGACCTACCACGTGGCGTAGCCCTGCGCGTTAAAGTATGCCCCACGACTGCGGTGGGGAAATCCGTGCAATGACCTTGACCATTCCGTTTTCAGGTTCAGCTTGGATTTCGCGGCTTCGGTGGCGTAGTTGGTAGCATGCTGAGCTTCTATGCCCAAGATCGCGGGTTCAAACCCGGCCAAAGTCGGCAAATTTTTCAAGAGCGTTAAAATTCCCTCAGTATGCCTTCCTTCAAAGGGGAAGTAAAGCCGACGGGCGTATGCCATAGAGTTATGGCATGTATGAGAACCTTCCAGTAACTACAATTGTGTGAAGCTAAATTTGTAGAAAATGATGGTATATTGGCTTTCACGGCCAGAGAATTAAAACTCAGCATATTTTTTCTAGGTTTATGCCGTGTCCTGTTTGGGGTTTTGCCTAGGACACCAAGCTGGCTCATCAGCGGGCTCTGGGTATTTGTACCTGAACCCCACAGGAGTAGCGAACTGCGCGCTACCTCCATTTTTATGAAGCGCACCTGCGCCTCTTAACTGCGAGAGCTATAAAACTCAAGCATCTTTAACCTCCCTATGAAGGCTTCTAAAAAGATGGTATATTGGCTTACACGGGCAGTGAATTAAAACTCAGCAACTTTTCTAGGTTTGTGCTGTGTCTTGTGTGGGGTTTCGCCTAGGACACCAAGCTGGCTCATCAGCGGGCTGTTGGTGTCTCCGCCCGGTCGCCACAGGAGTAGCGATCTGCGCGCTACCTACCTACAAACCTAGAAAAATTGTTGAGTTTTAATTCACTGGCCGTGAAAGCCAATATAGGCTACCGTCTAAATTACCTTTTCATGCATTTCTTTCTTTCACAATCATGTCCCACTACTTTCATTTTTAACAAAATTACTAAATATAAATTGTGCAGAATGTTGATTACAATCTTGAATAATTACTTACACTAAAATCTTCTTCTTCTTCTTCTTCTTTTCTTTGACGTTTACCCTCCAGGTTGGTGGAACCCACGGACTCAGCGAGGGAACTCACCACTATCGCCTCTACGGGCAGTGTCCTAGAGCTGGGAACATCTAATCTGAGTGGATACAACTGGTGAGGTGTGATGGGCACCTCGCCCAGGTGGCCTCATGGGGCAAAGCGAACAGGGGCCTCATGAGGGAAGGTAATGGATAGGCAGGATGGATAGGCAAGGAAGAGGGAAGGAGGCGGCCGTGGACTTGAAGAAGGTACCATCCCGGCATTTGCCCGAAGACGAAGTGGGAAACCACGGAAAACCACTTCGAGGATGGCTGAGGTGGGAATCGAACCCCCTCTACTCATTTGGAACACCCGTGGCTGAGTAGACCCCGTTCCAGTCCTCAGACCACTTTTCAAATTTCGTGGCAGAGCCTAGAATCGAACCCAGGACCTCCGGGGCGGCAGCTAAACATGCTGATCGCTACGCTACGGAGGCGACTACACTAAAATCACAATGGTTAATCCCCAATTTCTACAAATAATCACGTGGTATCGGCAGTATTGCATAATGTACAAATATATACAGGAGTCGTCTGGGTCATAGAAGTACTCGGTGTTACACAGTTTATGGTGGTACCCAGAGTATCGCAGGTCATGGTTAGTGTCTGTCCATGTCCTGTTTATCAGAGCCTCCGTTGAGTAAAACTCCAGCCAGATTTCTTCCCTCTTCTTCACTCTGTGCTGCATTAGTTTTTTCCAGGCGTCAGATGATGGTAGCCCTCTCTTCACTCGGAGGTCCTCAATGAAGAAGGTCTCTTTGGCAAGTTCATACGCTAATCTAGATTTTGCGTATTTTGATATTTCCAGAGTAGCTTGCAGGAAGTGCGACTTCACTGTTTCTAACGTCCTCAGGTCCCTCAAGGCCACTTTATCCCATATGATTTCTAGTCCGCATGTAGCGATGGGCGCTATTTTCGCGTCGAATAATCTCATAGCGGTTCCCAGTGAGCGCCTCGTATTTGCTTTATTGTCGTATATGGCTTTGGTGGCCAGCGTTGTCCTAGATATTATGTGCACTCTGTAGGCTCAGGCTGTTGTTTGCATTGCCAATCCTACACTAGATATGTGAATGTATTGTTACAGCTGTGAGTTTGTGTCATCGCTCGCCGCATGAGTCACAACTGCCCCAGGGCTGGGCTGTGCCCTGCCTCGTGTATTGCGTGCGCCTTATGCAACAGGGCTACTAGGACAAAGGGATAGTCCAGAATATTCGTGACTGAGCCAGCGATGGAAAACTCGAGAAGCCGTGTACCCTGGATGGATCTAGAAGCATTTATTGAGTCACCGGCCTGCTATATAAGTGCGACCTGGCAAGCAGTTGTTGTTGTGTTTTTATGAGCTAGTGCGAGTGTTTATCCTGAGCGACAGAAGTGTGGTGACTTGCGAAACCCCTAGTGAAGCTGATTCTCTCGACAGCGAGGAAGTGATTGTGGTGCATTGTGAGACAGTGTGTAGTACGGTGACAGGCTGAGTGCAGATATTTGAAGCCAACGCACGGGGCCACCTCATTACGAGGGATTAACTTCTGCGGCTTGTTGACAAGTGAAAGGGGGCAAGAACTCTCCAAAGGCAGAGACTTGAGGAAACTGGAGTAAGGTAATAATTGCTTGTATTTACTGATGAGTGCTGTATCTTCCTGCAAGCAATAAAGCTAACTTCTCTTTAAAGCAGTAATTGGTGTTGTGTTTTCTACCCACCGTAATCCAGTTAACAAAAGTGCCACTAGGGGGGTGGCACGTAACAACTGGTGTCAGAAGCCGGATTACGAACTCAAGCACAAGCACAACACCTGACGGTCCTGGTTTCAAAACCCGAGCAGATCATTTTTTTTTTAATTTTCCTGTGAGCGCATGCCCCTTACAAGACAAACATCTAAAATGGAAGAGCAATTGGCAGCATTGCTAGGAAAGTTAAATGGCATGGAAGCCAAGATGGAGGACGGCCAGAAGAATTTAACCAAGGACCTAACTGCCAAATTAGAAGACGGCCAGAAGAATTTAACCAAGGACCTAAATGCCAAATTAGAAGACGGCCAGAAGAATATGGAAGACGGTCAAAATAAGTTAGCGGAGGACCTGAAGAAGATGGAAGACAGCCAGAAAAGTTTAGCCGAGGACCTAACTTCCAAATTAGAAGAAGGTCAGAATAAGCTAGCAGAGGACCTGAAGGACGGCCAGAATAAGTTAGCAGAGGACCTAACCGCCAAATTTCTGGATGGCCAGAAAAATCTGGAAGAGTGTCTGCTGACGAAATTAGAGGAGAGCCAAAGGAAATTAGAACAGGGCCTACGTGAGGAAGTCGCAGCAGTGGAAAAGAAGTTCGACGCCTTACAAGTGGAAGTTGCCGAGCTGCGCCAACGCCCGCTGATGGGGGTGGAGGAGAAATACAACGCCTTGCAAGTGGAAGTTGCCGAGCTGTGCCAACGACCGCTGATGGGGTGGAGGAGAAATTCAACGCCTTACAAGTGGAAGTTGCCGAGCTGTGCCAACGCCCGCTGATGAGGGTGGAGGAGAAATTCAACGCCTTACAAAAGGAAGTTGCCGAGCTGCGCCAACGCCCACTGACGGGGGTGGAAGAGAAATTCAACGCTCTACGAGAGGAAGTTGCCGAGCTGCGCCAACGCCCGCCCGCCGTTACACCGGGAATATCAGGAACGGGACATAGCAGAGTGACGCCCCCAACCTTCGATGGAAAGGTCCCGTGGAGCACCTACTTACGTCAGTTCGAGGCGGCCTGTTCCATAAATAAATGGAACAACACAGAAAAGGCTACAGCTCTCATTGTAGCACTGAGAGGTGACGCCCTTAACGTCCTTCAGGCCATCCCGACTGGATCCCAGGACTACGCTTCACCGATCGCCCATATGGAGTCCCGATATGGAGATAGCCATCTTCAGCAGGCCTACCAGATGCAGCTCCGGACCCGGGTACAGAAAAACGCGGAAACCCTGCAGGAGTTCGAGATGGACATCGCACGCCTCGAAGGCTCGCCTACCCAACAGCGCCGGCCGACTTTCTGGAGCAGATAGCGACGTAGACTTTCACCGATGGGCTACGGGACTCGGACACTCAACAGGCGCTGCGTCTCGCGCGCAATAAGACCCTGGCAGATGCGCTGAGCCACGCACTTGAGTTCGAGACGGCAAAACAGGCATCCAGAATGCACGTGCGGGTGCGGCAAGTGGACGTCGACGAACCAGTAAAAACCAACGAGACCAAGCCCCTGGCTGACGAATTAATGGAGGCGCTAAGCCGTTTCTTCGATAGTCGCGGCACCACCAGCAACGACACAGCCGGAAGGCAACCGGAGAGTCGGCCCGGAAGAGGACTACCGACCTGCTGGACCTGCGGTAAGAAAGGCCACCTGAGCAAGGACTGCGGTGATCGCCGCCGCTGAGGGTATCCGACGGGAAATCAGTCGTCTGAAAACCGCGCGACCCAGGGAAACGAGTATTAGCCAGCCTTGGGGGCAAAGGTTGGCTTGTGACATTCGTCAAGCCCCGGCAGTCCAGGTTCGTGTGACGAAGTTACGGAGGGACAATAGCAGCCTGATGGTCGACGGAGTCGTCAACGGAGAGAGCTGGCCCATGCTAATCGACACGGGAGCATCGAGGACCATCGTCAGTCCCACCGTGATCCCGAAGTGGAGAGTTCAACCCACACAAAGGAACCTCCAGCTAATAACCGCGACCGGAGAGACCGCACTGGTACATGGCGAAGCATCACTGGAGTTCGTCATTGGTCGACGGGCGATAAAGCATCCAGTGCTTGGGACTGACGTATCAAATGAAGTGATCATCGGACTGGACTTCCTGGACCAGAGCAACATCATCTTGGATCTGAGTACCAACACTCTGCACTTCGGAGGTGAGGAACTTGCTTTGCAACCTGCGCACGAGTCCATCACCGCACGACGAGTAAGGCTGAGAGAAGACGTCATCGTTCCCGCCAGGACGGAGGTCAGCGCTGCCGTAATTGTCGACGGAACTGCTGAGGGAGTGGCGGCTGTCATCGAGCCAAAATATGAGGACATCCAGACAAAAGGATTGCTAGTTGCCAAGACTCTCATCGACACGACGTCTCGGCCGTAGGTCCGCCTGTCCAACCTGAACGACTACGACATTACGGTTCACCGGGACACCAACCTAGGAGTCTGCGAGCCCGTTACCTGGATTGCCCGCATCACAGATACGACGGACGGACACCTGCAGACGGACAACCGAAGAAGACGCACACTGCCAGAAGAACTACAGAAGCTGTACCAAGGATCCCAGGACCATTTAGACGAGGAACAATCACGCCAACTTCAGGACCTGCTACGCGAATACCAGGACGTCTTCTCCGTGGGGAGCAAAGACTTCGGCAGGACAAGCTTGGTTCAGCACAGAATCGACGTTGGGGACAGCGCACCGATTGGGGCCCCATTCAGACGTGTCCCGCTCGCCAAGCAAGCCGAAGTCGACCGGATGGTAGAAGAGATGAAGGAGCAAGGGGTGATCGAGCCATCACATAGTCCTTGGAGTTCTCCGGTCGTGCTAGTGAAGAAGAAGGACGGTTCCACCAGGTTCTGCGTGGATTACAGGCGGATGAATGACGTCACGAAGAAGGACAGCTACCCTCTACCCCGGATCGACGACACCCTGGACACCATATCAGGGTCGAGATGGTTCTCCACCTTGGATTTGAAGAGTGGCTACTGGCAGGTGGAGGTCCACCCTAAGGACCGCGAGAAAACTGCGTTCTCTGTGGGCAGCGGGCTCTGACAGTTCACCGTCATGCCATTCGGTCTGTGCAACGCCCCTGCGACCTTCGAAAGGCTAATGGAGTCCATTCTGAGGGGACTACACTGGAAGACCTGCCTGGTCTACCTAGACGACGTCATCGTTCTGGGGAGAAGCTTCGAGGAGCACTACAGCAACCTGAAGGAGATCTTGTTGAAGCTACGAGCTGCCCAGCTGAAGTTGAGCCCCAAGAAGTGTCAGCTCTTCCAGAAGCGGGTCCAGTACCTTGGGCATATCGTCTCCGAGGAAGGGGTGCGCACCGACCCAGAGAAGACCGCAGCTGTGAGGGAGTGGCCAGTTCCGAAGGACAAGTCCCAACTACGAAGCTTCCTGGGACTCTGCACTTATTACCGTCGCTTCGTGAGAGGATTCGCCGACATCGCCAAACCTTTACATCGACTGACTGAGAAGGACCAACTCTTCACGTGGACAGCAGAATGCCACAGTGCCTTCGAACAACTCAAGCAGGCTCTGTGCACCGCGCCTATCCTGGCCTACCCCAGATCTGGAACAAGGTTCATCGTCGATACCGATGCCAGCGACTTTGGTATAGGGGGAATCCTGTCGCAAGTAGTGGACGGCGAGGAGAGAGTAGTGGCCTACTTCAGCAAGGCCTTGTCAAAGCCAGAAAGGAACTACTGCGTCACCAGGAAGGAGCTGCTAGCCATCGTGAAGACCATTGAACACTTCCACAAGTACCTGTACGGGCAAGAATTTCTCATGAGGACCGACCATGCATCCCTGCGGTGGCTCCTGAACTTCAAGCAGCCCGAGGGTCAACTCGCGCGGTGGTTAGAGAGGCTTCAACAGTACAACTTTGAGATTCAGCACAGGAAAGGCCAACTGCATTCTAACGCCGACGCCCTGTCACGAAGACTGTGCCCCGAAGACTGCACCTTCTGTGCCCGAAGGGAGGAAAACACCGGGATACAGTGCCGACGGACTACTGTGGAACTTCAGGGGGAACTGGAGCCGCGAATCTTTCACGTGGGCACAAGCAGAAGATGATGACCTGGGACTGATAGCCGAATGGAAGAGGGCCTGTGTCCCCAGACCCGGGTGGAACATTGTGAGTGACTGCACCCCAAAATTTAAGTCCTACTGGGCACAGTGGGACTCGCTGATTGTAAGGGATGGCCTCATCTGCCGTACCTGGGAGAGCACCGACGGGAAGACATCTCGCGAACAAGTCATCGTTCCAAAGGCTATGACGGAGGAAGTCCTGAAGGAAGTCTGGAGGATCATCTGGTGGACACCTAGGGATAAAGAAGACCCTGGAGAAGCTGAGAGAGCGGTTCTTCTGGATCGGATGCCGAACAGACGTGGAGAACCACTGCGCGAGGTGCCACGATTGCGCAGCCGGCAAGGGCCCAGGACAAAGACGGCGGGGCCACTGAAGACCTAAAACGTGGGCGGCCCCATGGAGAGAGTGGCCATTGATGTTGCTGGGCCATTCCCGTTAAGCGAGGCAGGGAACCGCTACATATTAGTCGACAGCGACCACTTTACCAAATGGCCGGAGGCGTATGCGCTCCCTAACCAAGAAGCCGCGACGATTGCAGAGACCCTGGTGAAGGAATTCGTCAGCCGGTACGGAGTACCCCTGGAGCTGCACTCCGACCAAGGGAGGAACTTCGAGTCGCAGGTGTTCCAGAACCTATGCCAGCTGCTGGGAATCCGGAAGACAAGGACAACGCCGCTACACCCTCAGTCCGACGGGATGGTAGAGCGATTCAATCGCACCATCGAGAACCATCTCCGAATAGTCCTCAGCGAGCACCAGAGGGATTGGGACAAACATCTTCCACTATTTCTCCTGGCCTACCGCGCCGCCGTGCATGAAGCCACCGGGTGCACACCAGCCCGGGTCATGTTTGGGAGGGAGCTCCGTCTACCTGTCGATCTTGCCTTCGGCCGACCTGGGAATGATCCGATCCCGGTAAGCCAGTATTGTCAAGAACTGGTCGACCAACTGGAGGACGTGCACGCGTTCGCGAGGAGGAAACTGCGGATCGAGACCGACCGAATGAAGACCCGATACGACCAGCAGACGGATGCCGGTGGATTCCACGAGGACGACCTGGTCTGGCTCTTCAACTCATTACGGAAAAAAGGCCTGTCACCCAAACTGCAGAAGTCCTGGGAGGGCCCGTACTGAGTCGTGAAACGGATCAACGATGTCGTCTACAGGATCCAGCGGAGCCCGAGAGCGAAGATGAAGATCGTGCATCGAGATCGCCTGGCAGCCTACGGAGGGACACAGACGGACCAATGATTGATCGGGACGATCAGCCTTTTTAGGAAGGGGGTGGTGTTACGGCTGTGAGTTTGTGTCATCGCTCGCCGCATGAGTCACAACTGCCCCAGGGCTGGGCTGTGCCCTGCCTCGTGTATTGCGTGCGCCTTATGCAACAGGGCTACTAGGACAAAGGGATAGTCCAGAATATTCGTGACTGAGCCAGCGATGGAAAACTCGAGAAGCCGTGTACCCTGGATGGATCTAGAAGCATTTATTGAGTCACCGGCCTGCTATATAAGTGCGACCTGTCAAGCAGTTGTTGTTGTGTTTTTATGAGCTAGTGCGAGTGTTTATCCTGAGCGACAGAAGTGTGGTGACTTGCGAAACCCCTAGTGAAGCTGATTCTCTTGACAGCGAGGAAGTGATTGTGGTGCATTGTGAGACAGTGTGTAGTACGGTGACAGGCTGAGTGCAGATATTTCCAGCCAACGCACGGGGCCACCTCATTACGAGGGATTAACTTCTGCGGCTTGTTGACAAGTGAAAGGGGGCAAGAACTCTCCAAAGGCAGAGACTTGAGGAAATTGGAGTAAGGTAATAATTGCTTGTATTTACTGATGAGTGCTGTAACTTCCTGCAAGCAATAAAGCTAACTTCTCTTTAAAGCAGTAATTGGTGTTGTGTTTTCTACCCACCGTAATCCAGTTAACAAAAGTGCCACTAGGGGGGTGGCACGTAACAGTATTTTCAGACTTGAGGAGAGTCGACCTAAATGTAGCCTGTCTCCTGCTTTGCTTAAAAACTCAGTTTTTTATTTAACTTTTGAAATAATTTTTTTCGAATAATAACTTTGAAGAGCTAGAACTAGAACTCTAATTTGGATTTCAAGCTTTGAGTTTTAGTTTAAGTGTATCTACTTTCGAATCTTCAACTTACTGTGGGTTGGTTGGTTGGTTGGTTGGTTGGTTGGTTGGTTGGTTGGTTGGTTGGTTGGTTGGTTCCTCAGTTTAGGGGCTGCGACAACGCCGTCATGTAGCCCCGTGTACTTTGGGTGTGTGTAGAATCTGTCTGATAACCGGTGATCATTGTGATAATAATAATAATAATAATAATAATGTATGGCCTCGGGTGCCAGGTGAAGGCATTGCAATTTGCACCCAGAGGGTTGCTTGCATGTCGAATTGCGATGTTCCTTGAATCACTATGAAAGTCAAGGAGGTTAGATATCCAAGCTCCTTGAACACTATAGCGCTTTCTAATAGAGAAATGAGGAACTTTGTGTTGGCGGAAAAACCCGAGATTAATTTTGCCATTATGAACACGGCCTACTGAATTCATATGGGTTCTTTGACTTGCCAATATCGTATGACATACGTGTCATATTTTTGCCGCCCTTCAAAAATCACTTACCACGGCCAGGAGCGAACCTACGGTACAATCTTGGGGTTAGTAGACCGACACGCTATCCACTCACCCACCGTGATGACGGTATTAGTGTGTGTTATCTGTTCATAATTCAAGTATGGACTGCAAACATTCGATTTTCAAGTAGTTACAACTTTTGCTACCAAACGCCACCGTCAATGACCAACTATTTCTGAAATTTGTTACTAGATGCAACCGCAGTCGGCTCCTGGCGATGAGCGTTGGAACCTAAGAGCGTTAGCCAAATATAACCTATAATTTAGCTTCACACAAGTGTAATTAGTGGAAGGTTCTTTTTCATGCCATAAACCTATTACATGGGACCGCCGGCTTTACTTCCCCCTCCGAAGGAAGGCATACTGAGGGATTGTTAACCCTCTTAAAAAATCCGACGACTTCAGCCGGGTTTGGACCCGCGACCTTGGGCACAGAAGCTCAGCATGCTACCAACTACGCCATCAAAGCCGTCCAAACTTACTGTAAATACTTAATTAATGAATGTACCATTTCCTTAATATTTAGTTTTTAAGAATTCATTAATTGTAAAGTGGAAACAGTGAAGTGGCACATACAGCTTAAGGAGCCAAAACAATAACGATTGTATTACGTATTATAACTGTGCCTTTCATAGATCTTGTACAACAATTATATACATTTCAAAAAATACACACATCTTGCTATTAGAAGCAAAGTCCAAAATTTTCAAAATTCAAATGGTAATTATTTTTATACATTTTTCAAAATTTGTGCTGATCTTCACCGTTTTCCTCATATCTTCCTTGTTTATGGAAATGTCAGGATGTTTCTTTCTTTAACCCGCGAAGACTGGCGCATGGGTATTTTTCACCCGAGGCTTAAATAAGGCTCTATATTTTCGTTTTGGTCAGCCCTTAATACCTGTCGCTTACTCTACCTTCCTTCCTAGCCTTGAAGTTCACCCTGCGAAAGAAACATGTCCATAGCTTTTTAAACACTCAAGTTATTTCTATATTATTTACGGTCGGGTCAGATTTACCCATGGCGCCAGTCCTCGCGAGACAGTTTTCGGCTTCCTTTAGTCGGGACAATCTGTAAGAAATAAGGGAGAAAATCCACCTATTTTGGTGCAGTACAATCACTTAGCTCACGTTCTTGTTGATACATGTTTAGGGTCTAGGGACACCTTCCTCATCAGCTCCTTTGTTCCAAAAAAATGTGATGACTGCTTTACCGCTACTATTAAGGCCAATTATAGTGTTACGAACATTATTGTCATTTTTCTGTACATTAAATTTGAAATAGTACATTATGCAACGAGCCTATAATGGCAATAATTAAGACACGAGTAGGTTTATAAAACGAGCGTAAGCGTCTGTTTATGTTTATGTTCGACGATAATTATTATAACTATTTTATGTTCGAAGATAGATATTCATAAATATCTGTCGAGATTTCGCCAGTTTTATGTACTGAATAGAGCGCATTGGACGCAGAGAATTTGACCATGGCCTCCTGGATCACCCCACTATCACACCAGGCAACGCAGTGAAATTTAAATTAGAAGGCTTTGGAATTCAGCGCGGGTGCGATGCTAACCTTATCTAATTGGTCGAACAACTGTTTCTTGAGCTGTGATTGGTGGGAGAAACTGTTTCATAATGAAAAATAGTGTTATAACGACCATCATTACGATACAGTTTTCTGACATAAAATAGTCAGGGTCGAACATAAAATTATATAAACCTCATTTTATATTGGGAATTGTTCATAGGAAGATACCAGATGTAAAATTACTTCATTAAAATCCGTACGACTACAACAAAAAAGGAGTGACACACTATGGGTCAAGCGTTAAAGTGGGTGTTGAGTCTTCGGCTAAATATGAAACTCACTCAAACCATTGTGGCTTTAATTAGTCCTTTTGTGAAACGTTAAAAATATATTTTTTAGTTTGCTCAGAATAAAAATAGTAAAAAATGGAATAATAACGCTTGATTAATGAATAATGTGGTAATGTGTAAGATTCATTTTGTAGCTGATGGTTACATTCCCGCGTTAGAAAACGAAAAGTCCAAAACTTCCTATAAACATCGGAGATTGAGGGACAAGGTGAAGGTCAGTGCAAAGCAAGGGACAAATTTTGAACAAGAAGTTCCGTGAAGAACTAGACAGCCTATTTTCATATACCTACTTATGTTAACTGCCACTATCAACATACAAAATTTCACTTTGATTGCTGTAATAGATTCGTAGATACTGAGAACCGACTAAATATTTCGGATGGTCGCCATGTTGGATTTTATGTATGTAGGTCCTAGAGTTATGTACTGTCAGATGAAGATTATTGTGTACGTGTAGCATTCAAACTTCAATTGCATGATTAGGACACAAGAAGTAACAAGGAGATTTTAAAATTTCGCACAGCTGCCATCTTGTGGTTATGGAAACAATTGAAATAAATTAGATGCCAGTGGATTAACATTCGTATAAGGATTTACTGTACCAAGTTTCACTGCACTCGGATGGTTAAATTGCGAGAAACGTCCATGTGAATATTTATAATTCGCGTCGCCGCCATGTTGGATTTGTGATCACCAGGTTATTTAAAGTCCTATAGGTGAACTTATGTTCATAGCCCCTATGAACATAGGAAAGTCAGGTTGATTGCTATAATAGATTCGTAGATATTCATAGCCGTCTAAATATTTCGGATGGTCACCATTTTGGATTGTTAAATGTATAGGCCATGGAGCCATGTACTATTAAAAGAAAATTATTGCGTAGGTTCATTATTCAAACTTTCACTTCGATCGCATGATTACGACACAAGAAATAAAAACTTAATTTTAAAATTCGCACAGCCGCCATTTTGAGGTTATGTAAACAATTGAACTAAATTAGATACCAGTGCATTACAATGTGTATAAACATTTCCTGTACCAGATTTCATTGCGTTTGGGACATTAAATCGCGAGAAAAGTCTATTTACAATTTTCAAATTCGCTTGGCCGCCATGATTGTTTTATAGTTAACCGGTTTTTGAAAGTCTTATAGGATAAATTCCAGTAGTGGCCTTTATCTCCGCACAAAATTTCAGGGTGATAGCTCTAATAGTTTCAGAGATATAGAATGCCGGTGATATATTTCGCACATCCGCCATCTTGTGGTTATGTAAACAATTGAACGAAGTTAGATGTCTGTGCATTACAATGTGTATAAACATATACTGTACCAAGTTTTGTTGTGTTTGGTTGGTTAAATCGCGAGAAACGTCTATTTAAAAGTAGCAAATTCGGGTGGCCGCCATGTTGGTTTTGTAGTTACCAGTTTTTCAAAAGTCAAATAGGTGAACTTCTAGTAGATCCGTTTATCACCGCAATAAATTCCAGGGTGATATCGGGAATAGTTTAGGAGATATTGAATTCTGGTGAAATATTCCGCACAGCCGCCATGTTGGATTGGTAAGACGTAAGAAAATTTGAAGGGCACGGTCGGGGTCACCCGGAACAGTGCTATGAACTTACCGAGTTTCATTGAAATCGCTCCTGCCGTTTAGAATTTATTAGGACACACACACACACACACACACACACACGGACAAAAGGTGATCTCATAAGCCTATTTCTTCAAAATTGGAAATAGGCTAAAAATGGATAAAAATAGTTACAATTTCAATTTCGCACATTTAGAACTTTTCTTCTAATAGCAAGATGTGTATGTTGTTGTACAAGATTTATGACAGGCAAGCAGCTTCTGTGGTGCAGTTGGTAGCATGCTAAACTGCTGTGCCCAAGATTGCGGGTTCAAACTCAGCCGAAGTCGTTGGGTATTTTAAGAGCGTTAAAATCTTTCAGTATGCCTTCTTTCGGAGGGGAAATAAAGCCGGTTTTCCCCTGTCATAGATTTGTTGTTGTTGTTTGAGTCTTCAGTCTTTTGACTGGTTTGATGCAGCTCTCCATGCCTCCCTGTCCTGAGCTAATCGTTTCATCTCTACATAGCTACCACACCCTACATCCGAGGCAATCTGTTTAACATATTCTAACCTTGGTCTACCCCTACAGTTCTTGTCCTCGACCCTTCCTTCCATAACTAAGCTTGCTATTCCTGGGTGTCGTAGTATGTGTCCTACCAACCTATCTCTTCTCTTCATTAGCAGTCGCCAGAAACACCTCTCCTCTCCCACTCGTCTTAATACCTCTTCGTTTGTAACCCTATCTACCCATCTGATCTTCATCATTCTCCTGTAACACCACATTTCAAATGCTTCAATTCTCCTCTTTTCTGCTGCACCAATAGTCCAAGTTTCACTTCCATAGAGCGCCACGCTCCAGACAAAGGCTTTCAAAAATGACTTCCTAATACCTAAATCTATATTCGATGTCAGCAGATTCCTTTTTTGTAGAAATGCTTTCTTTGCCTGAGCCAACCTACTTTTTATGTCCTCTTTGCTTCGTCCATCACTGGTTATTCTGCTTCCTAAGTAACAGAAGTCTCCTACTTCCTTTAGCTTTTCACCTGCCAATTTGATCTCCATAGAGGTTTCTGATTTATTTCGGCTGCATTCCAGTATTTTTGTTTTACATTTATTAATTTTCATCATGAATTCTTTCCGTAAGACGGAGTCCATACCATTCAAAAACTCATTCAAATCCTCAGGCTTGTCGGCCAAGATGACGATGTCATCAGCAAATCTCAGAGTTGAAATTATTTCTCCTTGAATCTTCACTCCCACATTAAATTTTTCTCTAATTTCCTTCATTGCTTGTTCAATGTAAAGATTGAAAAGTATGGGTGATAAGTTGCAGCCTTGCCTTACACCTTTCTGAATGCCAGCTTCTCTCTCATGTCCTTCAACTCGAATGACTGCTGTCTGGTTTCTGTACAGATTGTATATCACCCTCCTATCCCTGTACTTTATTCCAATCGATTGCAAAATGTCAAACAATTTAGTCCAATCAACGTTATCAAAAGCCTTTTCTAAGTCTACAAAAGCCATGAACGTTCTCTTATCTTTCCTTATTCTACCTTCCAAAATCAGCCTAAGACTTAGTACAGCTTCCCTTGTTCCTACATTTCTCCTGAAACCAAACTGGTCTTCACCCAACTCCGTTTCTATCTGGCTTTCAATCCTCTTGTAAATTATTCTAGACAGGATCTTTGAAGCATGAGTAATCAAGCTGATTGTACGGTAATCTTCACATCTGTCAGCTCCCACTTTCTTTGGTATAGGGATGATTACATTCTTCTTGAAATCAGGGGGTACCTCACCTGCCTCATAAATCCTACACACCAAGTGAAATAACCTGATCAGACCTTCATCTCCTATGCAGCATAGCAACTCAATCGGTATATCATCTATGCCTGGTGCTTTGTTCCTGCGTAAGTCTTCCAAAGCTCTATCAAATTCTGATCTCAATATTAAATCTCCTTTCGCATCCTCATCAATTTCCTCCTCCCTTTCCATTACATGATTCTCAATCTTCTTTCCCTTATACAAACTCTCTATGTACGCTTTCCATCTCTCAACCTTTTCTTCCCTATCTGTTAGAGGCTTTCCATTTGTGTCCTTAATATTACAGCACTTTGTCTTCTTTTCCCCAAAAGTATTCTTAATCCTTCGATAAGCTGTGTCTACTTTTCCTAATTTCAGACAATTTTCTATGCCTGCACATTTCTCTTTCAACCATTCTTCTTTCGCTTCCTTGCACTTCTTGTTAACCTCATTTCTCAGACGTCTGTATTCTGCTTTCCCCTTTTCATCTCTTACATTCTTGTGTTTCCGCCTTTCATCCATCAATTCTAGTATATCCTGAGTGATCCACGGTTTTCTACCTATTCTTTCTTTCCTACCAATGTTTTCTTCTGCGGATTTTGTTATTTCATTCTTCAAAAGTGCCCATTCGTCTGCAATTGAAGTTTGTTTAGGGTGTTTCATTAGTCCTTCCTTTATACTCTTCTTGAATCTTTCGTTTACATCCTTCTCTTTCAGTCTGTCTATTGCCCACCTTTTTGGCTTTTGACTTTTCTTCAGTTTCTTCAACTTTAATCTGCATTTCATTACAACCAGATTGTGGTCAGAGTTTATGTCAGCACCAGGATATGTTTTACAATCCAAAATCTGGTTTCGAAACCGCTGCTTGACCATAATGAAGTCGATTTGGTAACGCCCTGTATCTCCTGGTCTCATCCATGTGTATATTCTTCTATTGAGGTTATTGAATAAGGTGTTAGCTATGACCAATTCATGCTCGGTGCAGAATTCTACCAGCCTGCTTCCTCGATCATTCCTTTCACCTAATCCGAAATCTCCTACTATCTTCCCTTCTCTCCCTTTTCCTACCACAGCATTCCAATCTCCCATTACTATAACATTTTCATCACCCTTGATATACCTCAGAATTTCGTCTATTTCTTCGTAGACCTTTTCAACATCCTCATCATCAGCATGACTGATAGGCATATAGACTTGTACCACTGTGGTGCAGGTAGGTTTAGTATTGATTTTTGCTACAATAATCCGTTCACTATATTGCTCATAATATTCCACCCGCTGTCCAAGTTTCCTACTCAATATGAGGCCAACCCCTGCTTGGCCATTGTTTGATTTAGTGCTAATGACCCTATAGTCTCCTGACCAAAAGTCCTGTTCTTCCTGCCAGCGCATTTCACTAATCCCAACCAAATCCAACCTCAATCTATCCATTTCCCTTTCTAAGTTTTCTAACCTTCCACTTCCTAGCAGACTTCTAACATTCCACGCTCCGATCCGTAGAATGTCAGATTTCCTCTTTGTCACCTCTGTGATGTTAACCCCCTCTCGAGTAGTCCCCACCCGGAGATCCGAACGGGGGACTAGTTTACCTCCGGATTGAAATTTTACAAGGGAGGAGGCCATCATCACATGTAATTATGCATAGAGAGGTGCATATCCTCGGGAATAGCATACGGCTGTAGTTTCCCGTTACTTTCAGCCGTGCAGCAGGACGCAGTGTAGCCATTATTTGGCTTATATTATCAATATCTTAACCGTCTATAAGACTAGTAAAGATTTGATTTATTCTGAAAGGCTGCTATTCCCTTTCAGAATAAGTAAAGAGCAATTCTACTAACAAAAATACTAACCTTCTACCGTACTAACAATTAAATACCAAAATTCTACTAACGAAAAAATACTAAAGTTCCACCAACAACAAATACTACCACTAAAACAGTCTGTCACCAGGCACACTCACATGCACCCTCACACATCACAGTCTACTGAAACAATGAACTATAACTAATAAACAATGCAACTGCTACCAGACACACTCACACACCACAGTCTAATAGAACAATGACATATATCTAATAGACAAACTAACTACATACTTACTGTACTGTTATTTGAATTGACAATATTTACAAAATGCAATTTAGATAGACATTTTTAGTATCAGCAATGTCAGAGGACCTCAGAACTGTACTTATATGTCTTATTTGTTCACCCCCTGGAATGTGATAGACCGCTGAAGTAGGACGTTTCTTATCGCATCCACAGCTGGAAGCAAAGCTGATTATTTGTGTTTGATTCTTGTGTTTGTAAAGACTTGTTAGTTCAGCTATCTTCATCGTTTGCCAGTGGATATGACAGATTATGATATGATCTTTCTTTATGAAATTTGCAAAATCTTATAAAAAGCGCTGTGTTTATGTGATAAACATTTGAAAATAGTGAATTTTTGTTATAGAATAATTCTTCTTTTATGGGGTTTCAGACCAGGAAATTCACAATTGTCAACCATTGGTGAACTTCTTTCCATTAGCCTATAGCCTACACCCTATTATGTTTTCTGTGTAAAAATTATTTGCAACTTTTTGCAACTGGCTTTTGCTCTCCCTTTAGTGTTGTCGGGAGGATTTTCGCGGAACGATCTTTCCGATGCTTGGCGCCACGCAGGTGGAAAAGCGAAAGGATTTGAACCTATCTAATAGAAAACAGCGATCTGAAATCCCTTGGACAGTCTGTTAAAATAATGTTAGAAAAAAATCTTATTCATTTTTCCGCACAGTTAAGAAAAACGTGGGTTGCCAATCGCAGGATCTTAAGAAAGCTTGTCACGAAATAAGAATAGCCTGGAAGGGAACATGCAGAGGGAATACAGGTAATGTGGGTCGTCCTTCTCAATCATTCGTGGAGTGAATTTTCGAAACGAAGGAAATTGCGACCTTTAATACAAAAACTCAGCAGGGAGGAGCTAGCGTTAGCCGGTCAAGTGAGTATACGCTTAGAAGGAAGGAGAGACACCACTGAACTTATTGGGAAAAAAATGCAGAAATATCTGCCAGTTTAGCAGCGTTAAGGAAAATCCAAAACCAGTTGAAAAATATTTTTATTTTGGCTTGTAAAAGATCCTTCCACTAACTAAACTAGTGTGAAGCTAAATTTCTCGGTTATATTTCGTTGAAATGCTTTATCATAGTTCCAACGTTCAACACTAGGTGTCAGTGACATCTGGTGGCGAAAGTTGGAACTACTTGAAATTTAACGGAACTTGTAGCTCACCATATGGGTGTCCGCTTGAAACAGCTACAGCCTCTGGCGAGCCGAACATGTCGTTGGACACTCCCGGCACTAAAAGCCAAATAAATAAATAAATAAATAAATAAATATTACAAGAACAGTCATAATATTGTTTAGGTTCCTTAAGCTGTCTGTGCCCCCTTAATTGTAATGTGGAAACAGTGAAGTATATTGCTTTTTCAGGAACAATTATGTTGTCTTATAACTATATTAAATTAAGAAGCAATTGTTATGAAAGTTTTTCAACATGAAGCATATTAAGTCTGGCTCCGTTGTGTTCAGGTAGCGCACCTGCCTCTCGCCCGGAGGCCCCGGGTTCGATTCTCGGCTCCGTCAGGGATTTTAGAAACTGACGTAGGGACTGGAACGGGGTGCACTCAGCCTCGCGAGGACAATTGAGTAGCTCTCTGTCAGTGAGGCAGCGCCCGAAAACGAAAACCAAGATTAACGGCCGAGGGAACGCGTTGGTTGATCACGCGTCACCCCAATATCTGCAGGCCAAATGGCTGGGCAGCGGTCGCTTGGTAGACCTAGGCCCTTCATGAGATGTAGTGCCAGGGGTTATTATTATGAGCATATTAAGAAATTGAAGTGTTTTGTTAGCGCCCCTTTAAAGAAAAGTCGCAAAAGCAATGGGATGTTCCTGCTGTGTTATTGACCGTTGATAAAACTTATTTCTGAAAGTCTCCAGTGTATTGAAATGGAGTGGTTCTCCATCAACCCAGCAAGACCGATCCGCTCTTGAACGTTTGCTCACCAATCCATTCAGGCCATCGTATCTCTTTTATTTTTGAGTGAAGTGCTCTGCGAGTTTCTGATTCTATCTCATAGGGCGCGCTACATCCATTGTGTGAGGCCATACAAGCTTATCGCAGAGACTTTGAACAGGGGAGTGGAATGAGAGGAAGAATGTTAAGATTTGAATTTGAATTTGAATGTTATATCTCTATTGTACAGTCCACTGAAGCTACAAAGCAGCTCTCTTCATTTACAGGGCGGTTAAATACAATGAGTAGCGGCTTCGGTGGCGTAGTTGGTAGCATGCTGAGGATCAATGCCCAAGATCGCGGGTTCAAACCCGGCTGAAGTCATCGGATTTTTTACGAGCGTTAAAAATCCCTCAGTATGCCTTCCTTCGGAGGGGAAGTAAAGTCGGCGGTCCCATGTCATAGATGTATGGCATGTGAAAGAACCTTCCACTAATTACACCTGTGTGAAGCTAAATTAATTATAGGTTAAACAACGCTCTTAGGGTTCCTACGTTCGTCGCCAGGAGCTGACTGCGGTGGCGTCTAGTAGCCAAGTTCCGAATTAGTGGTTGTTGACGGTGGCGTTTGGCGGCAAAAGTAGGAACTACTTGAATTAAAAACAGATAGCACACACTAATACACACATCACAATTAACACCGGTTATCAGACAAATTCTACACACACACAAAGTACACGGGGCTACATGGCCGCGGTGTCGCTGCCCCTAAACTAAGGAACCAACCAACCACCCAACCAAATACAATGAGTAAAGAAAGAAAACCTTAACGTAAACATTTAGTTGACAATAAAAGTTCTTAATACAGGTAGTTGTTATTACATCTGGATAATCGTTTGATTTTTCTGTTGCAAAATTATTCCCTACTGCCGTACTATATTTTAGCTTAGATTATTTGAGTTATTTATGAAATTGTTAGTATCAAGTTAAATGGCTCGTAAATAGAACAGAAGAAAATGAAAATCCACAGCCTGCTTCCAGTCTCCGACCGGGTCACGAATGGAATGAACGAAGCCCCCCATCTAGCGGCGAGGATATGAACTGTGCCGGCTGCCGAGGCCTGACGCACTCCTCTGAGGCGATGATTAAATGAATGACAGATGAAATGAAATGATAGTGGAGAGTGTTGCTGGAATGAAATTTTGACAGGGAAAACTGGACTACCCGGAGAAAAACCTGTCTGCCTCCGTTTAGTCCAGCACAGATCTCACATGGAGTGACCGGGATTTGAACCACGGACCCAGCGGTGAGAGGCCGGCGTGCTACCGCCTAAGCCACGGAGGCTTCAAATAGAACAGAAGAATCATATTAATTTGGGTTTCACTTTCTTTAAGACAATTGAATGTACACATTGATCGTGATAATTGCATAGCTGATAGACGACAATGAAGGGACTGTTTTACTGTCCTAATGGGAAGTTGTGAATACTGGTGCAATTTACCTGTTCATTCTAGAGAATATTAACTGAAATACTGAATGAAACTTTACATTGTTCGGTTATATGAAGTAGTATCTGGAGCATTTGTGCAGTGTGTCTATTCGCACGGTTATGCACTGACTGCATTGAGGGAACTAACCATTCCTCAAAAATATCTTGCAGGTGAATAATAATAATAATAATAATAATGTTATTGGTTTCATATCCCTCTTAACTGCTGCGATTTTTAGTGACACCAGGGTGCAGAATTTTTGCCCCAAAGGTGATCTTTAACGAGCCAGCATATCTACTGACACGACTGCCTTGAATTTGCGCCCCCTGGGAAGATTATTAGCTTGGGAATAACCTAACCCCCAAGGGAAGATGATGAAGAAAAAGAAGTGGGTTTCGGACTGGAGAAAAAGGATGGAGAAATAGGAAGAGAGTTTGACATAAGTTATAACTAAGAGTTCTTGCTCAAATGCAACAAGTGGTGAACACCCTATCAATAGATTTATTTTTATTAAATAGGAAGAGTCAAGGAAGAGAGGATCTTGCCTAACCGTTATGTTAGAGAAATGTTATAGCAAAAAACAAATCTTTAATTTATTTAACAATGTAAAAGGAAGTAGTTTTTGTAACAAATATATAATTTTGATTTTTTATAAACAATTGGGGTCGCAGATCTCCGAAAACATCTAAAGCTTGCGCCAGGCAATTGATAATTCTTTTGGTTTTAAACCTTTTATATGCTTTAAAATCTTCGTAAGATTTTGAAATGGCTAAGATGAATAAATAGGAAATTTAAAGATAACTGACGTAATTAAATTTAAACAATAAATCAAGTACAAGGTGTGTACATTAAGGATATCTAGATAAGTATCTTAGAAATAATAACAACTTAGAAAGCAACAACAAAAAACAGGAAGAAATGAAATAGAAGTTTCTATAACTTCTTGTATTGATACAGAAATACTTGGGTAGATTATACAAATAGGGCAGGTCACTTATTGTGAAACCTGAAGAGAACAATTGAAAGGAAGTTTCTAGAACTCCTATGTTTAAGTAGGGATCACGAGAAAAATGGGGCAAGTTTCTCTTTCGTGAAACCTAGAGATAACTCACTTTTCAGTAGAAAGAATTGGATTCCCTCATTAGAAGGGAGAAACAATATAATTTAAGGCGTGTACTAGACACGAAGTTTAACAGACATTAATTCGTTATACATGGAGCAAATAAGGGAGGGCACATATGTAGAGTGACACCTCATTGAAAAAAGACCTAAAGTAACAATTTTATTATTTTAGTTTGTTATTAAAGGGTTTGGGAAAGATCAAATGAGATTGTGGAAAAGTGTTCATGGCCGTATTTATGGTACTCGGACGAGCACGACGCGGATGAAAAGTTGAACAGGCTCTGTTTTCACTATAGTCTGTTGATATAGTTGAAGAGTTCACTGTGGTAGCACAAAACGTTGATAGCAAAGAAAGTTATTGCAATGGTGGAAAATAACTAGTTACACTAGATTTGCGAGTGTCTATTGCTTGAGAAACTTGTAGGTTATAGTTGAATGCACCAGAAAAATCCCAACGGAGGAAGAAAAAATTAGATATTGATTAGCAGTTCATAAGGAAGATTCCTTAGTTTGAAAAAGTATTCCCATATGTGAGTGGAAATTACATGACAGTATAACTGGTAGATAGAGTGTAGGTTCTGGAAGGTTCCAGAGCAATGATGACTTGTTTAAATTGGGTAGAGAATCCCTCGGCGGAAAACTAGATTATATAGACAGTGAGTATTTTGGAAATATCCCTCGATGTGAGATAGCATCTCAGAAAATCTTTCATATTGACAGTTAGGCTTGATAGTTTAAGTTAGATCAAGAAGATCTCTATAAAGCAGTTATTTTCACATAGCAACTTTCACTGTCTATAAAATCCAAATAAAAGCATTGAGCCTTTTAAAAGCGATGAGAATGAGGTTAAAACATGAAGTCGGTACTTATCTTTGCTTTATGAAGAAGGCAATGTTGCTGTTGACGGTTGGTTCTAAAACTTGAACATAGCGTCGAGTTTAAAAGTTTGCCTCTAGAGTTGAGGAGGCAAGCTTTAGTTAAGCTCTAACTGGCTGGTTTGACTTCCGACGTACAAGTGAAGGCTGCTAGACGCAGAGAAAGTACACTGGCCTAGACGGCTTGTCCAACAAGAAGTTGAGTGCACTTGAGAGGGTGAGCGGTTGCTCACAGCACGGAGACAAGTCGAGACGAAGTGAACGAGCGAGCGAGCAGCGCGCGCGGAGAAGCGAGCAGTAGGAGGAGGCGAGAAGAGGGGGAAGTGGGCGAGTAAGGGGAGGAAACAAAGAGGTTATACATAAACATGAAAAAACTTTACAAAAACAAAATTCTTCTTGGAGCGGTGTCTTCACGGAGTAGTTGGTTGGTGAAGAACACGACGCCCTGCGGATTAATGTAGAAGTCTTCATGGCTTGAAGCAATGGAAGTTCGGAAGGCAGCTGTCGGGCTGGATCGACGGAATATGCGTTTCTGTAAAAAACTGACAGAAAAAATTAACAAATGCATGGGGCAAACAGGAGGTAACAGTTCGATGTTGGTGTGTGCGGGAAAGAAATGTATATAAATGGACTGATATAAAGTAATGAAGAACAGCAAAAGCTAATTCTTTCTTTCCGTGTATTTGCAAAAATACACTATGTTGGGGGACAACAGCAAACACCAGCAAAAACAAGAACACAATATGAAAGAGGTCTTATAATAAACACATTGGTAGTTGAGATCATTCTTTCTCTGACTCTTCCCTTCCCTCCTGGGTAACAATCGGTCATTTCGCCAAAGAACTATGCTAGATGAAGAAAGGAAAAAGGGGGAGGCACCTATGAGGAACTGACCCGGTGTATGTGGAAGCAAGTTATCAGGGTTATTAGAATGCGGGAGCGACAGGCGCGAATTAACAACGCTTTCAATCACAAAGTAGCTAGATGCTGCGAGAAATAAAGCTCTAGTGAAGATCGCGACAAGATGCGAAAGGAGAGTTAACAAATTTAAACAAAGCGTATAGAAACAAGTTCATCGATTAAGGATAAGAATATACCAAATAAACAAATGAACTATGCGAGTAGAAGGCAAGAACGCCATAGGTAACAACAATCTAGTAACTATAAACAATGACCTTAAGTTATAATAAGCATCAAAAGGGTTAATCAGAAAAATACATAAGTCATCAAGAAACGTGACGTAACAAGCATAGATGCAAAAACACATCGAGTGTAACGACGAGAAAAAATAAGGTGCAATAAATGAGCGCATAAAAATATGCAACGATGTTATGAAACAAGGATCGAAACAGCTATAGGATACGAGTGTGAACAAGTGGAAAAGATAGGTAAGAACGACCTTGACCCACATAGTACAGCGAGATAACGAATATAAATATCTGAAAGAGTCCTTGACCAGAACAAGTTTACTTTGGTAAGGAGGTGAACAGCTTCTGAAATTACGGTAGCAACTCGCAAGACAATGGTTGGCAGTCTGCCAAAGTTGAGATAAGGAAAACTTGCTCTGACCTTTGTCAAGCATGGAGGAAGTAAACGGCAGCTTGGCCTTACCCGAGCTTGTATACAAAGGAGATTGACAAACAAGCAGTTCAAAATAAACAAACAAAGCTGGGTTCATTATTAGTTTGGGAATAACCTAACCCCCAAGGGAAGATGATAAAGGAAAAGAAGTGGGTTTCGGACTGGAGAAAAAGGATGGAGAAATAGGACGAGAGTCCAACAGAATTTATAATTTTAACTTTAAGTATACTCAAATGCAGCTGCCACTGCAAATCCGCTCTCCGATACCTAAAGCGGGCAGGGACCTGGGCAAAGCTAACGGGAAACGCAGCTGGAACTTGGGCGGTTTGCGAGAAAGTTGCTGTAGCGTATTCCCTCTCAAGCATACATATGCCTACTATAGGGAAGGGTGGTGGTCTGGCAAGACAAAGAGTAACAGATTTATTGTGTATCTGTTCAAAGTAGTTTGTTTCTAAACAGATAATTTGAAGAGTGCCAATAATTTGAATCAGCTTCGAGATTTTAGTTTTTGAAATTGTAGAATTTCTAAAGAGCGACCAAATGCTTCCAAGAAGGATAGGGATCAAGCAATTATACCATTGGGAATAATTTTGGTAAGTGTACCAATAGTTGCATTTAGAAATGGCTAAGCTTTTACCCAGCAAGGCGCCGACTAAAAGTTTAGACAATGAGAAACACTTATATTTTGAAAAACCAACCATAAGTGTTAGAGAGAATCTCCACCAGCAGGAAGCTGGCGTAGCGAGCTATGCTTGCCTTACTGGCCAGTTAGAAATAGCTATTAAAGCTAAGAGAGACTTTACTAACAAGGGAAGTCTCTGAACCGGGGAATCGCGGATCCTGCTGAAACTTAGCAAATACGTTGTTTGAGCCCAACTAGGCAGAACCATGAAGAAAAATATTTCGGAAATTAACTCCTGCCCTCCGTAGACGGCAATAAGTACAACAATTTTGAACTGCGCACGCTGGTCAAGCGCGGGTGTGCCTCACGCCTGATTGGTGGCTCAAAAGGTCATGCTCCAAACGACTGCCCTCCCATACTCGCGCTCACAACCTGCGCTGCGGCGTAGACATTAATGCTGCATCTTTACAATATATTGCACGTCGTGCTTTATTAATAATCATGCAATGTAAGGTATCACAAATACATATTATTACAACACAACACAGAGTAAACTGAACCAATAGTCAAACAGGTGAGTAAGTGACCAAGCTACTTCACATAGTTCTGACAACAGTGATGTTCGTGGTAATAATGTTGGAAACACAAACTGGTTTTACACCATCCACACCGTATGAAACACGGGCGAGTGCAAGTATTACATTGTATTGCACTGATATCGAAACAATATGGCACAGGGTGTTCAAACCCACCGGGATTGTCGGACAGGTACTGACTTCGGTACCATGCGTATTGCCACATTGAAGTAAAACGAGGGGACGACAATTGGTGATATGTCAGAGACTGCATTTTCAAGATTGTATTTCTCTGGGCCAAATTGATGTCAAAATTCAATAACCGAAAATCTACGGACAAAGCTTTTCCAGACCCTAAAGCCGTATACATCATCCAATGGTTGACAATAGGCTTTGGCTCCAGGAGGTATCATCATCAGTCGTATACGCTCTTCACTTTCTAACGAGTTATGTCCAGAAAAGGAATCCAGAAGGAGTGCCGCATTGCCGGACGGTACATGCTGTTTGAAAACATTGTGAAACCAATCCTTCAATTGTGCGGATCCCATTTTGCCAGATTTTGTAGGAACAACGTAAATATTGTCATGTGCAAACATATTTTCTTTCACCCTTTTTCCAAACACACCTTTTGGTTCTTTCAGAGTTATGAAGAGAGGTCCTAGTAGCTTGCCGGCTGCTGTTATTGTTGGCATTATTGTATAACTGTGCGTTGTGGCCCCCACTGATTGCACTTTTTCGTTTTCGACCCTTTTATAGCCAGTGTCCTACCCGAACACATCTCCAAATTGAACCCTCTTTGATCACTATTACATACGTTCCCAGGGCCGAGAGAATCAAGAACCGATGTAACCTCTTCTACGAATATCTCTGCTGCTTACATAATATCCATTTCTCGATGGGCATTCTTTGATGTCGTCACAGTTGTTATTTTTCGCGAAATGATATTATAGCGATCTTTAAAGTGCTGCACCCAGGAATGGCTGGCTTTAAACCCCGTATATTTTACGTCCTGTGCAGCTAGCATAGCCCATTGCTGAATTGTCACGTCATGTATTACTTGATTATTCTGACGGGCAATGTCAAATTGGGCTTTTACGACACATGTTATTCTCCTCAATTCGTCGCGGCGGGTGCCTCCCCTTTTCACTTGCTCTGCCGACAAATATAAATCTTTCTTGCTTTTTAAACGGTGAAACTTACTTTTTACCGACGAAAAGGAAAGCGGACGCCTCTTACCGCTTTTCCAATAATCAACAGCATTTTGTTTGTATTCAATACCTACAGCTTCATCTGACACTTACCTGGGTGAGCTATCGGTGGCAGCCCAAATATTATCTTCATCAGAGTTGTTGGTGTTACTGGTGTTACTGGTGTCCGGTAGCTCATGTGTGGTGACAGTAAGAGTAGAATAGGAGTCCACGGTCATAGTGCTGTTCTCTATACAACCAGTTATGATACCTGTAAATATCAATAAGCACAACAAATAAACACACTTGTTACAAGAGACGAACGCCAGAAAGTCAGATAGGCACAAAACCATCAATAGCCTATAGCCTACCATCCAAACTGTCCAACAGGTCCTGTTCTTGAATGCTGAGAGGCCTTTCCATACATTTTCCATATTTTTCCTCCAGACAACATATAACTTTTGCAATGTTAATATTCATCATGCAATGCATGGGACACTCTCCGTAAACGGATATAAGCGTATGCCGGGTCTGTCGCCTCTCATTCGGTGACTGCACGCCGTAGGCCGGGAAGAACCTCTGACGCAGCCAATGAAGCTCACGCCGCTGGCGCGCCAATTTAAACGTGTATATCTTAATTTTTCATCTAGTACAAGGGGAAGTTAATTTCCGAAAGATTTCTCTTCACGGTTCTGCCTATTTGGGCTCACGCAACGTATCTGCAAAGTTCCAGCAGGATCTGCGATTCCCCGGTTCAGAGACTTCCCTTGTAAGTTACCAACTAAGTGTTCTTGCTCAAGTGCAACAAGTGGTGAAAACCCTATCAATAGATTTATTTTTATTAAATAGGAAGAATCAAGGAAGACAGGATCTTGCCTAGCCATTATGTTAAAGAAATGATAAAGCGAAAAACAAATCTTTAATTTATTTAACAATGTAAAAGGAAGTAGTTTTTGTAACAAATATATAATTTTGATTTTTTATAAACAATTGGGGTCGCAGATCTCCGAAAACATCTAAAGCTTGCGCCAGGCAATTGATAATTCTTTTGGTTTTAAACCTTTTATATGCTTTAAAATCTTCGTAAGATTTTGAAATGGCTAAGATGAATAAATAGGAAATTTAAAGATAACTGACGTAATTAAAGTTAAACAATAAATCAAGTACAAGGTGTGTACTTTAAGGATTTCTAGATAAGTATCTTAGAAATAATAACAACTTCGAAAGTAACAACAACAAAGAACAGGAAGAATAAAATAGAAGTTTCTGTAACTTATTGTATTAATACTGAACTACTTGGTTGGATTATACAAATAGGGCAGGTCACTTATTGTGAAACCTGAAGAGAACAATCGAAAGGAAGTTTCTAGAACTCCTATGTTTAAGTAGGGATCACGAGAAAAATGGGGCAAGTTTCCCTTTCGTGAAACCTGGAGATAACTCACTTTTCAGTAGAAAGAATTGGGTTCCCTCATTAGAAGGGAGAAACAATATAATTTAAGGCGTGTACTAGACACGAAGTTTTACAGACATTAATTCATTATACATGTGGCAAATAAGGGAGGGCACTTACGTAGAGTGACACCTCATTGAAAAAAGACCTAAAGTAACAATTTTATTATTTTGGTTTGTTAGTAAAGGGTTTGGGAAAGATCAAATGGGATTGTGGAAAAGTGTTCATGGCCGTATTTATTGTACTCGGACGAGCGCGACGCGGATGAAAAGTTGAACAGGCATTGTTCTCACTATAGTCAGTTGATATAGTTGAAAGGTTCACTGTAGTAGCGCAAAACGTTGAGAGCAAGGAAAGTTATTGCAATGGTGGAAAATAACTAGTTACACCAGACTTGCGAGAGTCTATTGCTTGAGAAACTTGTAGGTTATAGTTGAATGCACCAGAAAAATCCCAACGGAGGAAGAAAAATTAGATATTGATTAGCAGTTCATAAGTAAGATCCCTTAAGTTGAAAAAGTATTCCCATATGTGAGTGGAAAGTACATGACAGTATAACTGGTAGATAGAGTGTAGGTTCTGGAAGGTTCCAGAGCAATGATGGGTTGTTTAAATTGGGTAGAGAATCCCTCGGCGGAAAGCTAGATTATATAGACAGCGGGTATTTTGGAAATATCCCTCGATGTGAGATAGCATCTCAGAAAATCTTTCATTTTGAAAGTCAGACTTGATAGTTTAAGTTTGATCAAGAAGATCTCTTGAAAGCAGTTATTTTCACATAGCAACTTTCACTGTCTATAAAAACCAAATAAAAGCATTGAGCCTTTTAAAAGCGATGAAAATGTGGTTAAGACATGAAGTCGGTACTTATCTTTGCTTCATGAAGCAGGCGATGTTCCTGTTGACGGTTGATACTAAAATTCGAACATGGCGTCGAAATTTAAAAGTTTGCCTCTTGTGTTGAGGAGGCGATCTTTAGTCAAGCTCTAACTGACTGGGTTGACTTCCGACGTAAAAGTGAGACACGCTCTACGGAGCGCGGAGGGACCAGGGAAGGGGAAAAGAGTGGGGGAGGAGACAAAAGGAATACATATAAGAATAGCCAACATTGAAATGTTAATATCTCTTGATGAAATGGTCTTCAAAGAGTTGAAAGTAGGCATCACTAGCGCAGCCTGGATGGTGAAAAAGTAGACGAAGTTCTCTTGATCATGGAGATCATAGCTGGCGATAGCGACGAGATCTGGTGGCTAAATTGATAAGGAAGTCCTCTTGTACAGGGAAGAATTGAGGAACTTCAGAGATTCGCTGCTAGATGACGCTAGGTGGGTCGTGGAAGATATATATCTAGAACAGACTCACAGGTTATACGAGAGACATATACCAACAAAGAGAAATCAGGAGATCACTGTTGGTGTTTGAGAAAAAGGAAGGGATGAACTAAAGCAAAGAGAAGCAAAAGCTTACTCTATCTTACCGTGTATTCCAAAGAATACACCAAAAGCTAGTGCAATCAGCCGAGACTTAAAGCGGAACTTCAAGTAACACGGCATGCAGTCATCCGTAGCTTGGGAGTGAAAACCCAATTTAAAGACATATGAAATAAAGCAAGTAATCAATTTCGCATAATTTTGAGGATCACGGAATCCGACAATTTTCAACAGAAAAAAGCTTAATTCTTCTGAACAAAGAAGAGAAGCTGGGACATTGAGAAAGAGTTTATGCGTAAGAATAGTTATTCTAGATGCTAGAGAACTCAGATTTTCAAGCGGTTTCAAAGGCGGCTTTCGAGTGTGAGGAAGAGGGAAGGAGGCGGCCATGTCCTTCCTACTAAATAGCGAGAAAGTGAAACATAGCTTACAGCGAAATGATGGTGACTGATAGCCATGGTTTTACACAAGGGGAAGATAGTTTTCGACAGACAGTTTAAACAATTACCTGCTACAAAAAATGACATGAGAAGGTAAACTAAGTGACCCAAGGCGAGGCGAACTTGAATTGCCATTTTGTGCGGAAATAAGGCAAAACCATTTAAACAACTTACAAAGGTGACGTAGTTGTTTACAATGAGACATCGTTTCGGCAAGTGTTTTTCAAAAGTATTCAGATCGGAAACATAAGCGTTCTCTTTTTCAGAAAAGGGATTTATATCAGCGTTCACGAAATGACATTGCGATTTGGTTTGAAGACTGGGATGTTGTATTTGACCAGTGACAACCCAACCAAAATCGGTGTCTCTGGCGACCACGTTTCAAGATAGCCTACGGGTTTGTTTACGAAGGCAATTCCATAAAATATTGGCACTGAAATGTATATCAATGGGGCCTTGAGCATTAAACTGAGGATCAGCTAACCTTAAATGCGAAGGAATCTTTAAACCGGAAGTATTAATAGAGCTGCTAGGAGTGTCCTTGCCAATACTGGTAAGAATGAGACAGTTCGACTCGAGATTGGTGTTTCTTTGACAAATGTCTCTGATTTTTAATTTTGAAGATTGCAAGGCTTGAGTTTTCAAATTGTCAATGCCGGATATATTGATGGAAGTAGGTGATGAAGAAAGACCTAGTTTTTAATTAACGATTGCGAAACAAAGTTGTGAGTTGAAGCGGAGTCAAGAAGACAGCGGGTTCGAAACCAATTTCCAAATTTATCTTGGATTTCGAATTGTACAGTGGACAAAAGGACTTGCGCACTGTGAGAAGTTTCGGCGTTAGAAATGCAGGAAGAAGCATTAGTTTGTTCGGAGCTGCTCTGAATGGAGTTTGAAGAAGCAGGTACTAGTGACCTCGATTGATCATGAAAGTGCAATAAAGAATGATGCGGTCTTTTGCAATGAAAACAGAGGTTGGAAGACGTACAATTAGAAGCAGAATGCTTAGGTGACAGGCAGTTATGGCAATATTTATTATTGAAGACAAACCTCCTTCTGTCTTCAACAGACAATTCTTTAAAGGATTTGCAGGAATACAAAGTGTGAAACATTTTACAGAGCGTGCCTTTTAAAGATTTGTTGAGCGGCCTGGTATGTTCTCTTGGATGGTTGAAAGAGGCAGAATGAGTTTGCTTGTTCTCGACAGATGGGTGCTGATGTCCATTTGAAGAGACAAGTGTTTTATCCAGGATGTCACACAAAGGACTAGTTTCGACTCTTTCGCACTGAAATGAGAGTGCTGTAAGGACTTGGCACCGGCTGTTCAGAAACGAGATGAGATGCTCTAAAGAATGCTCATCCTTGCGAGTGAGTTCGATTTCCCAAGCCTTTAATGTTGAAAAGTTGAATCTGGATGTAGCTAGATGAATAAGGACGGTGACCCAAGTTTGGACTGGTTGCTTGAGTTGATATAACGCTCTAACATGTAATTTCATGGAGTCTAACAGGTCTCTTAAAGAGGTGACGTCATTAGGTTTTACGACTGGCAAGTTGAACAGGCAGCGAATGTGGCGAGCAACACACAAACGTACATTACCATATCACTCTTTATGGAGATTAAAGGCGATGTGGTAGTTATCTGCGCTTAAAGGCAGTGACCCAACCAAGGCCAAGGCCTGGCCTGGCCTAACAAGGACGAACGCAAGAAATAGAACTTGTGGATATCGAGAATGTCTGTGTTTTCATGAATAAGGGAGCAGTAAAGTTCGTAAAAGGAATACCATTCACATTCCTGGCCTGATAAGTGGGGTAGGCTTATCTTTGGATGTAAAGGTTTCGGTTTGTCCTTATGAACTGAAGCGGGTGTGAACTGGGCCGGATTGATGACCCTAGTGTCCGGTTCAGAGATACTGCGGATCAGTTGGTGGGCCTTTGCGATCCCTTCAAAACACAAGGGTTTCAACCTCGTCCCGATCCGATTGAAGTTCTGGGCAAGCGGATTCAATGTCGGTTTGAATTTGATCATAGTAATCGTAGGACCGTTCGTACAACTTAAGGCGTTGTGTCAAGACGTCTAGATCACAATCGGTGGGATTTATTTTGTTAATGAAATTTCTAAATCTGGTGAGTTGCCCTTTGTAGGAAGAACGTCTGGCAATGAGAGTTTCATCCTTTTCAGTTGGAATGTTGAAAATAGGTAAATTGAAGTGTAACTTACGAAACTGCAAAGATTTTGAAAATGCTGTCAGGTTGGCAGCAGAAGACAGGTTGCAAGTAAGACAGGCTGCAGAAGACAGGAACGACCTCTATGACCTTCACCAGCTTTGCACTACGAAGTTATAGCTGAAAAATTCAAAGAAGATATTAATGATTTGCAAAATATTGTCAAATAAACCTTGACAAATAAAAAATGTCATAAATGGACTCTCCCGGGTTTCTGGGACCAAATTTTGGGTAGATTATTAGCTTGGGAATAACCTAACCCCCAAGGGAAGACGATGAAGAAGAAGTGGGTTTCGGACTGGAGAAAAAGGATGGGGAAATAGGAAGAGAGTTTGACATAAGTTATAACTAAGAGTTCTTGCTCAAATGCAACAAGTGGTGAACACCCTATCAATAGATTTATTTTTATTAAATAAGGAAGACAGGATCTTGCCTAACCGTTATGTTAGAGAAATGATATAGCAAAAAACAAATCTTTAATTTATTTAACAATTGTAAATGAAGTAGTTTTTGTAACAAATATATAATTTTGATTTTTTATAAACAATTGGGGTCGCAGACAACCGAAAACATCTAAAGCTTGCGCCAGGCAATTGATAATTCTTTTGGTTTTAAACCTTTTTATGCTTTAAAACCTTCGTAAGATTTTGAAATGGCTAAGATGAATAAATAGGAAATTTAAAGGTAACTGACGTAATTAAAGTTAAACAATAAATCAAGTACAAGGTGTGTACTTTAAGGATTTCTAGATAAGTATCTTAGAAATAATAACAACTTCGAAAGCAACAACAACAAAAACAGGAAGAAATGAAATAGAAGTTTCTATAACTTCTTGTATTGATACAGAAATACTTGGGTAGATTATACAAATAGGGCAGGTCACTTATTGTGAAACCTGAAGAGAACAATTGAAAGGAAGTTTCTAGAACTCCTATGTTTAAGTAGGGATCACGAGAAAAATGGGGCAAGTTTCCCTTTCCTGAAACCTAGAGATAACTCACTTTTCAGTAGAAAGAATTGGATTCCCTCATCAGAAGGGAGAAACAATATAATTTAAGGCGTGTACTAGACACGAAGTTTAACAGACATTAATTCGTTATACATGGAGCAAATAAGGGAGGGCACTTATGTAGAGTGACACCTCATTGAAAAAGAACTAAAGTAACAATTTTATTATTTTAGTTTGTTAGTAAAGGGTTTGGGAAAGATCAAATGGGATTGTGGAAAAGTTTTCATGGCCGTATTTATGGTACTCGGACGAGCGCGACGTGGATGAAAAGTTGAACAGGCACTGTTTTCACTATAGTCTGTTGATATAGATGAAGAGTTCACTGTGGTAGCACAAAACGTTGATAGCAAAGAAAGTTATTGCAATGGTGGAAAAGAACTAGTTACACTAGATTTGCGAGAGTCTATTGCTTGAGAAACTTGTAGGTTATAGTTGAATGCACCAGAAAAATCCCAACGGAGGAAGAAAAAATTATATATTGATTAGCAGTTCATAATAATAATAATATCGTATGGCCTCGGATGCCTGGTGCAAGCTTTGCTATTTGACACCCAGAGGGTAGCTTGCATGTCGAATTTTCGTAGTTCCTTGACTATGAAAGTCAAGGAGGTTAGATGTTAGATATCTAATCTCCTTGAACACAATAGCGCTTTCTAGTAGAGAAATGAGGAACTTTGTGCTGGCGGAAACTCCCGAGATTAATTTTGCCATTATGAACTCGGCCTACTGAATTCAAATGGGTTCTTTGACATGCCAACATCGTATGACATGCGTATCGTATTTTTGCCGCCTTTCAAAAATCACTTCCCACGGTCAGGGGCGAACCTGCAATCTTGGGGTTAGTAGACCGACACGCTATCCACTCACCCACCGTGGCAAGCTAGCAGTTCATAAGGAAGATTCCTTAGTTTGAAAAAGTATTCCCATATGTGAGTGGAAAATACATGACAGTATAACTGGTAGATAGAGTGTAGGTTCTGGAAGGTTCCAGAGCAATGATGACTTGTTTAAATTGGGTAGAGAATCCCTCGGCGGAAAACTAGATTATATAGACAGTGGGCATTTTGGAAATATCCCTCGATGAGAGATAGCATCTCAGAAAATCTTTCTTATTGAAAGTTAGACTTGATAGTTTAGGTTTGATCAAGAAGATCTCTAGAAAGCAGTTATTTTCACATAGCAACTTTCACTGTCTAGAAAATCCAAATAAAAGCATTGAGCCTCTTAAAAGCGATGAGTATGAGGTTAAAACATGAAGTCGGTACTGATCTTTGCTTTATGAAGAAGGCGATGTTGCTGTTGACGGTTGCTTCTAAAACTTGAACATAGCGTCGAGTTTAAAAGTTTGCCTCTAGAGTTGAGGAGGCGAGCTTTAGTTAAGCTCTAACTGACTGGTTTGACTTCCGACGTACAAGTGAAAGCTGCTAGACGCAGAGAAAGTACACTGGCCTAGACGGCTTGTCCAACAAGAAGTTGAGTGCACTTGAGAGGGTGAGCGGTTGCTCACAGCACGGAGACAAGTCGAGACGAAGTGAACGAGCGAGCGAGCAGAGCGCGCGGAGAAGCGAGCAGTAGGAGGAGGCGAGAAGAGGGGGAAGCGGGCGAGTAAGGGGAGGAAACAAAGAGGTTATACATAAACATGAAAAAACTTAAAGAACAAAATTCTTCTTGGAGCGGTGTCTTTACGGAGTAGTTGGTTGGTGAAGAACACGACGCCCTGCGGATTAATGTAGAAGTCTTCATGGCTTGAAGCAATGGAAGTTCGGAAGGCAGCGATGGGACGCTGTCAGGCTGGTTCGACGGAATATGCGTGTCTGTAAAAAACTGACAGAAAAAATTAACAAATGCACGGGGCAAACAGGAGGTAACAGTTCGATGTTGGTGTGTGCGGGAAAGAAATGTAAATAAATGGACTGATATAAAGTAATGAAGAACAGCAAAAGCTAATTGTTTCTTTCCGTGTATTTGCAAAAATACACCACCCCCTTAAAGTCAACTGACCTAACCAGAGATGAACGGAGCGAAGAGGATATAAAAAGTAGGACCGCTCAGGCTAGAAAAGTATTTCTACAGAAAAGAAGTTTGTTGACATCAAATAATAGATTTAGGTATAAGGAAGTCATTTTTGAAAGCCATTATCTGGAGGGTGGCGCTCTATGGAAGTGAAACTCAGACGGTTGACGCAGCAGTAAACAGAAGAATAGAAGCATTTGAAATATGGGGTTACAGGAGAATTAAGAAGATCAGATGGGTAGATAGAGTATCGAATGAAAAGCTATTAATACGAGTGAGAGAGGAGAGATGTTTCTGGTGACTGCTAATGAAGAGAAGAGGTTTTTTTTATAGTGTATGGCTTTAAGTGCCGGGGGTGTCCAAGGACATGTTCGGCTCGCCAGAGTATGTAGCTGCTTCTATGCGGATACCCTTGGGGTGAGCTACAAGTACCGTCACGTGTGGAGTGTTGTCTGGAGAGGAAAGTGTGAATGTAAGGACAAGGAGTTGGAAGGTAGCGGCTGTGGCCTATAGTTAGGGACCAACCCCGGCATTTGCCTGGAAGGAAGATGGGAAACCACATAAGACCATCTTCAATGTTGCCGGCGGGGGGATTCAAACCTCCTTGCCTCCCGGATGTGAGCGACTGCCTACAGCCACGCCGTAATGACCACGGCTAACTCACCCGGTAGAGTGAGTTGGTAGGTTGGTAGAACAAATACTAGGGCACCCAGGAATAGCAAACTTAGTTATGGAAGGAAGGGTTGAGGTCAAGAACTGTAGGGGTAGACCAAGGTTAGAATGTGTTAAACAGATTACCTTGAAAGTAAGGTGTGGTAGCTATGTAGAGATGAAATGATTAGCTCAGGGCAGGGAGGCATGTAGAGCTGCATCAAACCAGTCAAAAGACTGAAGACTCAAACACATAACACACGGTAAATATTGATTTTGTGATGAAATAATATCATAGAACATTTCGTTGAGTTATGAACAACATGTGGGCAATGTTTCATGGAGATTCACATTCGCTATGTTTCTCTTGCCTTTGGTTTAATATCCCTGTAATCTTAAATTCTCAGTTGTTTATTCCCCACGTTCTATTCACTTCATAAGCCTTATAGTACGAGGTAGTCAAGTAAAGCAACAAAGGGCTTATCGTTATGATGAGAACAAAGAGACCGCTTTGCCAGGCAAGCACTTGTATATTCCGTACTGAAAAGTCATTTAAACCGCCAACATGCACAACCACTCGGCCATTGGAGAGCACTTGAGAGGGCCAGGAAAACTGGTTTTGTTTAGTTCAATTTAACTGCTCGTTCGGAAGTCCACATACCAAACAAATATCAATAGTTCAAGTTGTATAGTTATTTGATCAGAGAGAAACCAACTTTCGTAGCTATGCGTGCCAACGCATCAAGCTATCTCCGGCCTCGGTAGAAGATAAGGTGCGAATCCCGCCATCGGCTGTCTTTAACATTTTTAATTTCAAGCTCTCAGTTGATGGATCTGTGAAGAAACTATCAGTCATATTTACCAAGCAGTGCACACACATCTTTTAAAATTATACGGATGGCAGACCAATAATTATGTTAACATTGTTGTTGTTTGGGTCTTCTACCGCACCCTACATCCGAGGCAATCTGTTTAACATAATCTAACCTTGGTTTACCCCTACAGTTCTTGTCCTCGACCCTTCCTTTCATAACTAAGCTTGCTATTCCTGGGTGTCTTGATATGTGTCCTACCAACCTATCTCTTTTCTTCATAATCAGTCGCCAGAAACATCTCTCCTCTCCCACTCGTCTTAATACCCCTACGTTTGAAACCCTATATACCCATCTAATCTTCATTATTCTCATGTAACACCACATTTCAAACGTTTCAATTCTCCTCTTTTCTGCTGCACCAATAGCCCAAGTTTCACTTCCATAGAGCGCTACGCTCCAGACAAAGGCTTTCAAAAATGACTTCCTAATACCTAAATCTAAATTCGATGTCAACAGATTCCTTTTTAGTAGAAATGCTTTCCTTGCCCGAGCTAACCTACTTTTTATATCCTCTTTGCTTCGTCCATCTCTGGTTATTTTGCTTCCTAAGTAATGTTAACATTAGATGTTTTGAATATAATATGAATAACTCACTTATTGAAATTATTCATGTTTTTGGGATATTGTCGTGTGAAAATAAAATTTAAAATTCTAAACGTTTCGTCTGTATAAAACTCTGATGTGAGGCATGGAGTATCCGAAAACAGGACTTTCTTAAACTACTCGTATTTGAGAGAAAGGTTCTTCGGAATATATTCGGTCCGGTGAGGGATGTACACACGGGTGAATGGAGGATTAGACACCGTCATGAAGCAGAAGACCTGTACCATGATGCCAACATAGTTGGAACCATCAAAACCAGAAGACTGCAGTGGACTGGACATGTAGTCCGGATGGAAGACCACCGATGAACACGGAAGCTACTGGATTTCATCCCCACAGGAAGGAGACCACCAGGGAGACCAAGGAAGCGGTGGAGTGATGGACTCCATGAAGATCTGCAACAGGCAGCGATACGCGTAGACAGTTGGCGGATGGCAGCTATGGATAGGAGACGATGTAGAAGGAAACTTGTAGCAGCGCGGGGTTCACTGGGCCTGATCGCGTAGAAGAAAAGAAGAAGAAGAAGAAGAAGAAGAAGAAACGTTTCGAAAGGAACCTTGCCTCCTTTTTCAATATACCGTAATGTGTGTCAATGAGCTTACAAAAACTAGAGCTCTGTTCGTCACCAGAGAGCAGCCAGAAACGACTGAATGGACCTTGGTAGAAAAAGAAACGTTCCATATTAATTAGAACGGCGGACAGGGTAGTAACGAAGGATAAGGTAAAGGGAGCGGGGGGGAAATTGAGACTCCTCGAAGAATGCGGATGTCCAAATAAGGAGAAATGGCGTGGAGGTCGGGGGGCGGGGGGGGGGGTGTAGGAATGGATGGATGTAAGGAAACAGAAACAAAAGGGAAGTGTATCTGAACGATACTTAACGTTATACAGGCCTTGGCAAAAAACAGATGGAAACTCCTCCAGTGACGAACAAAGGAGATCAAATCATGGCCTTGTATCCATAGAGGAAACAATACAATTTGATAGATTAGGTTAAGAAATAGATAAACTGAGAGGAACTATCTTCCCAGATCTTTAATAACTGGCAGCCAAGTGTCACTTAGCTCATAGCCATGGTCTCTGTTAAAGTTATTGGGGTTTTTGCGAATTTCAACTGCTTCCTTTATCATTCTAGACCGGTTGTGCTTAACAAGGGCAAGCGCATGAGTACGTGCCCTGAAGCCATATGATATCAATGTTTAAAAAAAAACAGCGAAAAACATAGATTTTAAAGTTTTGAAATGATTTTGGGAAATCGAATTCACTGTCCTAGTCTGCTATTCATATTATTAGAAACTCTATATTATTTGGTATCGTAGAAAATATCAAGATTTAAAAATCACCAAAGAAAACAGAAAAATAAACTTAAATTTGCCACCATTCATGATGTAAACAAGACACATAACTCTGTGAGCACATGTTTCAGACACTAAGAATAAATAGAATAATTACAGATTGTCAGTGGTTCACGCGGAATATAAGCGTGAGTTAAAACTGTTTTCTTTGTATTCCCTGAAAATTGCGACTATCAGGCGTTTAAATAACGAAATAATCAATAATAAAGGTGGTAACTATCCATCGTTTCAGTTTTAGCACGAACAGGGGGTAACGATAGATCGTTAGCTTGTACGTCTAAGGGTTAAAAAAGGTTTTCAGTAGTTTTCCATTTTTAATTCCAGGAAAATACCAAGAATCTAAGAACCACATTCTTCGCATGAGCCAAAAGCCGCTCATTTGCTGTTATTGCGTCTACCTTCAGTGTTTGAGTAATTATTGTTGTCATTCCAGCGTTTATAAAAAATTATACGAGCCTTACAGTAGTCGCATATGATGTATAACATGTGACATGTTATCCTACTATGTTTGTCCCGGGAGCGCAAATCCCTTGTTGACAGTGAACTCTGTTGGTCATTGAAATAACTACTTGTATAACTCCAGTGCCAAATCCTGACCGTAATGAATCATAATTGTTATTTGCCGTGGCGGAAGCAATCCACTGCCTTCTTGATGCGAGCTGCGCTCTATACCGGCCAGTTAGTGAACCCATGCCAGCGATGTTATTGAAAATGGCCTCGTTTAGCCGATAGAGCGCACTGCCAAGTATAGGCGCGATTAAAAATTAGGTGTGCGGAAAGTATATTAAATGTGTTTCTCCCAGTGATATGTTTAGACCAACGAAGTTTCAATTATTGTTAGTAGTCGGCGTTAATATACTGAATTCCTACGTTGTTTGGAATGCTTGTTGACGTGATACAGCCTAGATTCCACATAGCCACATGGCCGACAGTACATCGAGTGCTTACATTAAATAAGAATAGGCCTACAGCAAAAGTATGATGATTTAATAAATCGTAATTGTTTTCAGCAAATATGATAAAATGAATATTTTCACACCAAAGAACGACAACTTGTAGATGATTTATTGTGGGAATATCTTAAATGGGGTCTCCAAACCTTGAACTAAACTGTATGCGATATACATTCCCCGTAGCCACATGAAAATATATCTATCTCTACCCCTTATTACTCCCGTTTTCCAACAGTGTCGGAGATTAGATGCGATGAAATTCCACGTGGCTACTGGTTTCTACGGCCGGATGCCCTTCCTGATGCCAACCTCACAAGAGGAGTTAAAGAGAGATGAAATAAATGATGAATGAAATTTCAAATTCAAGTAGTTTCAACTTTGGCTACCCGACGCCACTGTTACTGTCGCCCAGCGGCGAACGTTGGAACTTGATAGAGCGTTTCTAAACCAAATAACTAAGAAATTAAGCTACACACTACCAACTGCAGTGGTAGGTTTTTTACGTGCCATAAATCTATGGCATGAGCCCACCGGCTTTGTTTCTCCTCCGACGGGAGACATACTGAAGTATTTTAGTATTTGAATGATTCATTCTGGTTCCGTATTGATGAAACAATTATTAATAATATTGTGGCAAAAGTTCCGCCTAATCAATACCTTTATTTTGATAACTATTTCTTTCTTTCTTTCTTTCTTTCTTTCTTTATGTATCTTTGGGGTAAACATTTTCCACCTATCATTATGGTGCACCATAATAGGGTTATTGATGAGAATGTTTATTAGTGTAAAGCTATCCAACCACCTGTTTGCCTTGACATTTTATCTATATCGGCTGATGAAGGGGCCAAATAATTGGGCCTCGAAACATGTACCAATGACCACTAAGTGATCAGTTATCAAAATAAAGGTATTGATTAGGCGGAACTTTTGCCACAATATTATTAATAATACTGAAGTATATTAACGCACTTGAAATCCGACGACTTCAGCCGGGTTTGAACCCGCGATCTAGGGCATAGCAGTTCAGCATGCTACCGACTACACCACCGAAGCCGACGAAAATATATGAAAATATATGTTTATTAACATGTAATACTAATCGGTGGCTCTCTATTGCTAGGAGCATATTGATATAAATATTCAAATAAGCATTTCGTGTGTTTGATGAAAACAGATAATCCCGTAATGTGTTTTTACCTGGGATGGAAATTTATGTTTACCACATTTCATTTTGAAATATATCATTGCGATATGATTTATTTGTACTCATGTGTGTACAGGTTTGTTTTGGATTACAGTGTGACCCTAATTCCTGACTTCCACATGATGTCACATCTGTCAGCACCAGTGCACAGAACTTCCATCACAATAACATTGACTAACATACATAGCATAATATCTAAATATACTTTGCCCTACTATCAGTATGTTCCTGAGGCCGTTTTGGAAAATCCTACTCACAAGTTGTTATGGGACAGATCAGCTATTACTGATAAATTAAAACAGAGTAATATATTAGTTTCCATGAACATTCAGATAAATATACTGTGCCCGATATTCTAGCCCTGGATTGCGTGGCCCGACTCATCGCGATCCCAGATTGAAATTCGATACAAAATTAGTAGAAAATTTTACCAAAAGAAAATCGTGGATGATTAGATATACGTCGGCATAAAGATGAGATAAGAGAAAGTGAGACCTCAAGTGACCTCGGGGGTGTGAACATGGACTGGGGTTCATATATTACCAACTAACGTCATCTCCAACCATCCACGTTACGTTGCGAAGCCACAGAAAGAATATGCACAAATAAGATAAAACTTCCACATTTTTATTCACCGAAGCACTAATACGGCCAATAAAAAATAATCATTCCTATCTCCTGCACTTGGAGATTGACTAAGTTAAGTCTTGATGTGCAAACAAACAAAAATTAAATGCATGTTTATTTGTGACAAAATCTCCTGTGTCCTGCCTTTGGGTATAATTAAACTTACGGAGATCCCGCATATTCACTCCAATGGGTTACGTTTAATTTTTCATCCATAGCTTAAAATAGAGTTCATTTTTGGATGTTCTAGAAAACTGATTGCATTAAAGAAAACAAACAAAATATCATTGGGATTATTCTATTAGATCTCCTTCTAACTAAATCACGACTGGTGCATAGTGGATATTCATGCTTATTCTATCAACAAATTTACAACCTATGTTCACATCAAATCATAGCAACATTTCTCTTAACTCGTAATGGATCCAAAATGTATTTGCCTTTACAAATGTTTAGTCATTATTCAAGTTCTGAAACTTCTCAGAATTATTTAATACTGTCTTGATTCACATTTCGATTCGTTATAATTAAACTTTCCACTGGTATCTTTGACTGGTGTAACCAAGGAGCATATAATAACAGAGTAGGGACTCTCTGCTATTTCTGCGTTCCGTTAAATTCAGCGATTGCGTCATTGATTGGGCTCCAACTCAAAGCTACTGAAAAGCGTTGCATGGTGCGCACCACGTGGCGAATTCCAACGCCACTGAGATGCAATAACTGGCCGTATATTGTGCAAGAAATATAAGTGACCGAAGGATCTAGGTTGCTTTCGCCGGGTACGTTACCCAACTTACGAAATGAGAGGAAATCGAATCGAGATTGATCAAACTACGTTTTATTTTTGAATATATATTATTTAGATTGAATATTAAGAGGCAACGGACACCGTAAACTTGAATTTCATACGTCCGTTGTGGTCTATGACGTTGGTACGATGAGAAGAAAAAAAAGGACGGTCGTTGTTTTATTTCCTACTTTTTCAGTTGGTTCGCCCTTTTAAGACGTTAGAGTACAAGCGAATAGTCTTTTTGAAGTTTCAACGATAAAAATAAATAAATCATAAAGTTTCATGCAAGTTTGCAATATTAAGATACCATAACCACAAAATTACCATACCCCTACAGTCATCACATTTAACACCGGTTATCAGACAGATTCTACACACACCCCAAGTACACGGGGCTACATGACCGCGTTGTCGCGGCCCCTAAACTTAAGAACCAACCAACCAACCGACCCAGTACGCCAATATGGCCGATTTCTTGTCTGCTATACCTCCTTCTCTAAATAAATTGTATATGCCCAATAATGTCATTTCATTACAATCAACTTGGCCTCAATTATTAAATGATTTTCAACTGTATCTACAGAAAAAATATAGGCAGGGTTGAGGATTGTCTTCAAGGAAATGAGAAAGCTGATTTTCCAGACAGCTTCAATTGATTTATTAATTTATGTTCAATCACGGTACACATTGTACATTCTTTCACATGTAAGTCATAACTTCTGATGTGTGAACGTCAATGGCTTAGTCGACTGGAGACAGGATTGAAGAAGACCATGCCGGGCTGCACTCAGATGATCGGCTATGCTGCAGGACGGTGGAAAACAACTGATCAGCCACAGCCAAGTACAATCCAACGCAGGAAAACCTCTTAGCTAGCTTCGATCAATCCTCAGGCTGAAGAAGCTGTAAACTCAAAGAGGATTATTTTCGGTGAACATGAATTTTCAACCTGTAAAGCAACACAATCCAGTTAATGCAGCATTTCTTGCAAGAAATAAGAGGGAGGGGACATTTGGAAGATGTGGTTGAACGTAATGGTGCAACACATTACCAATTACATTTAATACCCCCCACCTCAGTTTAATGGCAATTAAAACCTCGTTTCGGGCATGTTAAAAGGACCCCTGCAGGCCAAATGTACGAAGCCACATCATATTACTGTTAAATACACAGAAAAAAAATCTGCATCACAGGATTATTGTGCCCATTGATTTAAAAGAGAGAGGGGAAAGAGTGTCGGTTGGTTCCTCAGTTTAGGGGCTGCGGCAACGCGGTCATGTAGCCCCGTGTACTTTGGGTGTGTGTAGAATCTGTCTGATAACCGGTGTTGATTGTGATGACTGTATTAGTGTGTGTATCTGTTTTTTTATTTAAGTACAGACTGCAAATTAGAATTTTTCAAATAGTTCTTACTTCTGCCGCCAAACGCCACCGTCAACGACTACTAGGCCTAGTTCAGAACTTACCTACTAGACGCCACCGCAGTCGGCTCTTGGCAACGAACGTAGAAACCTAAGAGCGTTGTTTGCATTCTTAACCTATCCAATTTAGCTTCATACAGGTGTAATTAGTGGAAGGTTCTTTATCATGCCATAAATCTATGACATGGGACCGCCGGCTTTACTTCCCCTCCGAAGGAAGGCATACTGAGGGATTTTTAACGCTTTTAAAAAATCCGACGATTTCGGCCGGGTTTGAACCTGCTATCTTGGGCATAGAAGCTCAGCATGCAACCGACTACGCCACCGAAGCCGCCGGGAAAGAGTGTGTCCTACAGACAAGTTGTCAATATTCTTGAAAATACTCTATGCCCTTTAAATATAAATTTACATTGGACATTAACTTCACCCATTATCTCACAACATGTGTGTTTTGAAATGTGCACATTAAATGCTAAAATCTATCGTTTTAAAGTTAGGCAATGATGACGTTGCTTTGTTGAAAAGGACTGGTGAAGTTCAACAGATGTGCACGTATATCTACCCCCTGTCATCTTTTTAATCGTGTGGCCTCCTGAGAGGCCGAGTACAGGTCTTTCTAGTCAACGCCCGTGGGCGACCTGCGCACCGGAATGAGAGATGATTTAATGAAACTGGGCAAGGATGTGGAAGGAAGCGGCCGTGGCCTGTCAGAGGTACCGTCCCAGCATTTGCCTAGAGTTGAAAATGGGAAACCACGGAAAACCATTTCAAGGATGGTGACGGTGGGGTTCGAACCCACGTCCACCAAGTCAGCAGAGAGCTTGGGCCCATGGCCGAACGCTGCGCTTTAGCTGCTGGCATACCTACACCTAATTATTATTCTTTCAGAGGGATCGGAGATGAGATACAATGAATTGCTGTAAAAATTGAAACAAGATTTCAGTGAACAGCGATCCAATACAATACCACCATTGAAATATTGCATTAATTTAAGTCGATGCGGTTCCACCTAGCTAATGTGTTCAGCCGGATGTCGTAATAGATGGCAACATCACAAGGAGCTGATAAAAGGATGAAATAAATGAATATGACCAAGCAGTTGGAATGAAGCGAGGTACCGTCCAGGCCATTGGGGGATGTTGAAAATGGTAAACCTGACCAGAAAAAATCCATACCAGTCGCCCCATGGCCTAGCACTGCACTTATATGATTGCAGCTACCAAATATGTAAAAACTTTACATTAAACTATATACAGTACACACACATGTACTGACAAAGTGCAATGTTTAGAAATTACTACAACATTAACATATTGTTACACCAGATTATATATATTTCCAGAATACTTTCACAGCACGTGTGCCAACCGTCCAACTCTGCCTGTGGGTGTATTCCATCCCTCCCACCCTTGAGGGGGGCAATTCATAAGACAAGTAGGAAGCCTCAAAGAATAGCCAAGGTTGCTCCTTTCAGTAGCCAGAGGATACCATGGGTGTAGTCCAAACCCCCACCCACAGGGGGCTGCAGTGTTGAAGCCACCTAAAGAAATTATATTGTGTTGTTGATTCATTTCGGGGCTTTGCGACATTGTGGTATTGTGGCCCCGTGTACTTAGGTGTGTGTGGAATATGTCTGATAACCGGTGTTATTGTGAAGGCTGTATTAGTGTATGTAGTTGTAACTCAGATGATGATTAGGAAGGAGGCAGCTGTGGTCTTAATTAAGCATTCGCCTGGAATAGAAGTGGGGAAACCACAGGTAGCCACTTCCAGGATGGCTGAGGTGTGATTGGAACTTGCCTCTTCTCAGTTTTTGCGCAACCCTCAGGCCAGAATTAAACTTCTTGGCAGAGCTGGGAATCGAACCCGGGCCTCCGCAGTGACAGCCAAGAGTACTAGCCACTACACAATGAGGCACAAAATAAGTTATGTATATGGTCACTGTGCATAGTTGATGTGCGAGAAGTGGCAGTACAGTATACCTGATCAGGCAATTGGTATCCGGTTTACAATAGCAATGGCATCCACATTCACAGTTGTTCCAATTAAGACTTTTCTACCTCTGAAGGGACAAAGCTCCAGAGGCATTTCGTAATAATAGCAAGTCTATGAATTCATCGCTACACGTCCAGATATTACAACCCACCAAACAGCAAGGCATTTGGGAGGAGGGAGTTAAGTTCACGATTATCCGGACCCTGCTGATAACTTATCACACTCCAAACAGTCACAAGCCTAATTTTTTGGCTCTATGTTAACCGTGGAAACTTGCAATTACATGTATAATTCGTTCAAGGTGTCACCATAGACATAATGATCATGATTTGTCAAACCAGAAACAAAACTTCCTCATGGTGAACATCTGGGTGAAGCTTATGCTATCTACTGATAGGGGCAGATGACCTCATAGTTCTGCCCCTTAAAACCTCAACTACCTGACTGATAATAACCTAACTACAGGGATGAACAGATACAAATCTACATCACAGATAAAGGTGACTAAAATGGACAATACTGTACCTGGTTTATACAAAGGATTTGTATAAAACTACTACCATACGGTCATCCAAGGGAAATCCACGCAGGTGACTATGCTGGTTAGATGTCACCATCACAATTCAGAGCAGTACACGACCTTCTTGCCAGCATGGTAATTCTGCAATAAAGTGACAAGACTATTCATCATGAACAAGTGAAACAAAAGTTTGAGAAATGATGAGAATGTAGGCTACATGTAGAGAATAAAGAGGATGTTCATCCTTCCCCTAAATATAATGTACACCATTAATCCCAATAGAAAAAGTCTACTGGTGCTGTATGTGTTAACACATTTTCAATATATAGCCTATAATAATTTCTCACTCATACGCGGGCAGATTTCCTAAACTTCTAGCCGATGACTGGATTACGAGCAACACACATCACATCCATCATTACTACTCAAATATTGAAGAGCTTAAGATCAGTTAACCTATACAGGATCTCATTATGTCTCTATTATTATAAACTTAGCACGACCTAAAACAGAACTTAATTCACACACAATCAACCAACAATATACTGCCATTTTATCGACTGAAACTATCATTACCTTTCTGTAAATCACCAAATATCGAAACGTAATAATTATCTTGATTTGCGAACTCCTCATCACATGTATCCATTCACCGTCCATGATCACGTTGCCATGGAAATATAATTATCCCATGGACCAACAAAATGAACGGAAAGCCCCTAAAATCTAGTGACAAACAAGCAAACAAGGTTTGTAACAAAACTGTTACCGAGTTCGGGCCCAAACAAAAGAATAATTATTTAACAGACGGAGAAAGTAGTATGGACTTTCTTAGGCCTAGGTGTAACTCTCATTGATGTTGAGTAATTTTATTTCAGAAAGAATTATAAAAATATTCATCAGGCAAACTTATAGGCTACAACTTTTACATAGTGACCTTTCACTAAATTCACACACATACTTCAAATGGCCCTCATGGCTTCGTTCTACACACTTCGCAGGCTTATTCTCAACTAAAGCTACCATACTTTGCCTATTCTCACTTAATTACTCGCCTGTTTATATCACAGTGACCTTTTTTATCACACTAATATTTCTCCTATCTTCGCATATTTATAATCTTTGAATTACATGATTAAATCGCCACATTTTACCTGCGTTACACGTTATCCTCTTAATTACAGCATTGCATCGTTACTATTACCTGCCATTCATTCTCATTAACTGAATCATAGAAGTTATGACATCATGTCGTGCCTAGATTTACCATTCTAAGCTATCAGTGTGTTTAAAGAAAGATTTAATTATCTTATTTAAATGTTTAAATTGTGCAGCATTATTTAAATTTCATTGAATATTTAGTTTAAATGATTATTATCCATCAAACATTCCTTACAAATTTACTGATGTTATGGTGTAACGGTGATCAAGTTTATTAACAGTATCTTCTCAATATCTCACTAATTTAATATTTCATGTCTAATATTATCTACTACTTAACTAGAGCTATATCCACTATATCTGAAAGAACCAGTTGTTTCTCTAGAAAACGTAAGAAAAAATTGTTTCAATGTCACCACCTAATTAATGACTATAGATCCCCTTAAATTATCGCAATAGAATTTGGTGAGTGCTGTCCAAACCACTAAAATCTACTTCACTTAAAATTCTAGCTATTTAGAATCATGGTGATATCATCTGTACCTTAGGACTCTTCTTGAAGGAGTATGGAGTTCTTGTAGGACCAATGGCGACTCCCATCATTCTCGCCATTTGGTCTTGACCCATCTACAAGCCTCGTGGTCGACTTGCGATTGACTGTGGGCCTCCATGCTCGTCTCCAAGAACTTCAGCCGCCTCTTAAATCTCCCATGTCGCGTGTTTCTTAGTGCGCCATCCTACGATATTGGAAGTTCTTCGCAAGATACGAATAGATGCCTGGTCTGATGACCATCATGTCCAAAATTTCACAAAATTTCCGCCAGTCTAATATGACAGTTTATAAGTTTCAGGGTACAATCGCGCAAACTGCACTGTGACAAACCTTTTGGTTCTCGAACTAGAGCTGTTTCCAAAACGCAAAGTTCGTACGTAATATCCCGTGAGATTGCAGTCTCAAACGTGGCCTCGAAACACCTGTGTGTTGAGCACGTCACACGCGGTTGGCCTTGGCTCGCGTACTGTCGCTCGGCACAATGACCTCGCCTTTCCGTAAATCGAGTCTCGCTGCAAGCAGCTTACAGATTCACTGATATTGACTTTCAATGTCCAGCCTAGCTCTAACAGTATTTCCTACGGTATTGTAACCTCGTGAAAACATATAGGCTGTTACCGCACACGTATTGTCCGCACTTTTGAAACATGAAGCCTCATTGTACTGCGTAAACTCTCTGTGCTATAACTTGTTCTGACTGATTGTATAAATCACTTTGAAAACCGTATTTTTCCATGTTGCCACAGCGACGCGGTCAGTCCTTCGCCACTAGACTGCACTTGAGTATGACTCATGCGCGCTCGCGGAACTGTCTTGACTAGTTGGCGTATAGAAAGCAAGTGGCTGACCTCAAGTCATATGCTCCCCTCCAAGGCTCGCTTTCTGCGTGCCGAGCCCTCTACAGAGTCCTTCTTGATCACGTGGTCTTCTTCTTCCCTTACTGGTCACATACGTTACTACGTCATTCGAGACTCTTTCACAAATCCTCAGATAATAATTGTAAAATTATGAGCCTTATATCCTTTCATAATTCAAGGTTTCTGGACATCTTGGAAGCAATGTGGCCATGGCAGTGACGTCTCAAGCAATCATGTTCGTCATATGTCCGCCCTTTAGATCACGTGGTGCGTTCTGACATCTTGACACATGATATATCGGGGACAATACGTAAAATACAAGCAAGAAAAAATCTTTGAAAACACAGAAGACGTTTCCAAAACATTTATACATCAACTAGCAACCCGTTCCGGCTTCACCCGGGAACAGTTATGAATGCATTATGTGATAAGCGTAATTTAAGAATGGCGAGGTGCATGAAACACAACTTCCCCTTCCGTACAATCTTAACTTGACTGTGCATTTTGCTGAAGGAAAAGTTCACAGGCGTAATGAAAAAAAGCTGAGTTGCACTTCCAGAGAAACTCCAAACACAACCATTCTTCTCTGATGTCTTAACTCAACACGACTCGACAGTTTGCTGCTGGCTGTATCTGGGGTAATAGACTCGCCCGCGAGCTAGGCTGTAACTGGGGTGATAGGCTCGCCCCTAGCTAGCTCGTAAACTGTCGCCTCAGTAATTGAATGGAGTTTGTTACAAGAAATGAAGACTTAAAAACACTTATAGTGGGCGATGTATTGAAGATAGATACATGCTCTCGTGGACTTTTTTGTAGAACTTTTCATGCTGAGCAATTCTTACATTCATAGTATATTGATATTTTTTACGGTTTGCCCAGCGTAAACTTAAAACGCTCACGGACGCCAGGTTTTCTTTTTCGACGTATTCACTGAAATTGTTACTGCTTGGCTTCCTTTAATCATAAATAAATTATTTTGCACAGAAACCTTCCTCGAGAAATCTTTTACAGAATGGTGAACACCGCATCAAAATCCATCCCGTGGTTCTCGAGATACCCGTGACATCCAAGAATCGGCTACTAAATGTGTCACTTCCTGGAGTGTGCTGCCAGGATTTGCCCTACGAAAGTCGTCAAAACTATACCATATACACGACTAACATTAAGGGATAATCGCGTGGGTTCTCTGATATCATGCATACTTATAATGGTTGCCAAGGACCTCTCCCTCACATTGCTTCTAAATGAGGTACATGAGGGTTATTTATTCCTTCCTTCCTTCCTTCCTTCCTTCCTTCTTTCCTTCCTTCCTTCCTTCCTTCCTTCTTTCCTTCCTTCCTTCCTTCCTTCCTTCCTTCCTCCCTTCCTTTCTTCCTTCCTTCCTTCCTTTCTTCCTTCCTTCCTCCCTTCCATCCTTCCTTCCTTCCTTCATTCCTTCCTTCCTTCCTTCCTTCCTTCCTTCCTTTCTTCCTTCCTCCCTTCCTTCCTTCCTTCCTCCCTTCCTTCCTTCCTTTCTTCCTTCCTTCCTTTCTTCCTTCCTTTCTTCCTTCCTTCCTTCCTCCCTTCCTCCCTTCCTCCCTCCCTCCCTCCCTCCCGTCCTTCCTTCCTCCTTCTCTCCCTTCCTCCCTTCCTTCCTTCCTCCCTTCCTTCCTTCCTTCCTTCCTCCCTTCCTTCCTTCTTTCCTTCCGTCCTCCCTCCCTCCCTTCCTTCCTTCCTTCCTTCCTCCCTCCCTCCCTTCCTTCCTCCCTTCCTTTCTTCCTTCCTTTCTTCCTTCTTGCCTTCCTTCCTTCCTTTCTTCCTCCCTTCCTTCCTTCCTTCCTCCCTTCCTTCCTTTCTTCCTTCCTTCCTTCCTTCCTTCTTTCCTTCCTACCTTCCTTCCTTTCTTCCTTCCTTCCTCCCTTCCTTTCTTCCTTCCTTCCTTCCTTCCTCCCTTCCATCCTTCCTTCCTTCCTTCCTTTCTTCCTTCCTCCCTTCCTTACTTCCTTCCTCCCTTCCTTCCTTCCTTCCTTCCTTTCTTCCTTCCTTCCTTTCTTCCTTCCTTTCTTCCTTCCTTCCTCCCTTCCTCCCTCCCTCCCTCCCGTCCTTCCTTCCTCCTTCCCTCCCTTCCTCCCTTCCTTCCTGCCTCCCTTCCTTCCTTCCTTCCTCCCTTCCTTCCTTCTTTCCTTCCGTCCTCCCTCCCTCCCTTCCTTCCTTCCTTCCTTCCTTCCTCCCTCCCTCCCTTCCTTCCTCCCTTCCTTTCTTCCGTCCTTTCTTTCTTCTTGCCTTCCTTCCTTCCTTTCTTCCTCCCTTCCTTCCTTCCTCCCTTCCTTCCTTTCTTCCTTCCTTCCTTCCTCCCTTCCTTCCTTCCTCCCTTCCTTCCTTCCTTACTCCCTCCCTCCCTTCCTTCCTTCCTTCCTCCCTCTCTTCCTTCCTTTCTTCCTCCCTTCCTTTCTTCCTTTTTATGTAAAGCATACACACCCAAACTACGTGTGATCGAGTTCTCAGTCAACGGTTCACCTCTCAGCTTCATTGAGCGGCTATCATCACCACTGCTAGTTATATATCTCTCTCTATATATATATAAATGAAAGTTTGTCTGTTTTTTCTGAATTTCCACGGAAATTTGCGTTATTTGCGCGTTTCAGACTGTTTTATGACGGATGCGCGCAAAAATAAAATGTCTGTCTGTCTGTCTGTTTGTTTGTTTGTCTGTCTGTCTGTGGACAATTATGAGTCCTTATAACTTGAGAACGGCTGGGTGGATAAACGTAAAATTTGATACAGATATCCATCTGAGGCACGACACTAATCATTGATGTAACTCTTCTCCGTACCTCTCATAAAAGGGGCCCAACCCCCTTAAAATACATGCTGAAATAGGCGAAGAAGGGTGAGATAAAGCTCATTTTCAGCCCCTCAACGTGAGAAACGAAACTCGGGGGCCCTAAAAGGACCCCGAAAACCACATTTTATGGCCCTAAAACCAACAGTTTGTGAGATATTCCCAGAAAACTAATTTCATCTAATAAATGAATGCATGCCGGTAACCATGGCAACTGAATCTCAGAGGTCCATCTATTTCTGTAAGACGCAAGGCAATTCCATTTATTACATTACTGTGAAGGTTTGCAAACGGCTATAAGGTTATATTGGATCCAAATTAAGCTGAAATATTCATCAATACATACAATGCGCTTAAGGGTTCAAGGGGTACTCTAGAATTTTTTCACGCGATTTACACGTGCGGGTATGGTACGGAAGGTCTATTATATCCCTTCTCTATTATATAGAAATGAAATTTTGTCTGTTCTTTTTCTGAATTTCCACGGAAATTTGCGATATTTGCCCGTTTCAGACTGTTTTGTGACGGATGTACGCAAAAATATTTTTTTGTCTGTCTGTTTGTCTGTGGACAATTTTTTGTGTCCTTATAACTCGAGAACGGCTGGGTGGATTAACGTAAAATATGATACAGATATCCATCAAAGGCACGACACTAATCATTGATGTAACACTTCTCCATAACTCTCATAACAGGGGGCCTACCCCCTTAAAATACATGCTGAAATAAGCTTAGAAGGGTGAGACAAAGCTCATTTTCAGCCCCTCAATGTGAGAAACGAAACTCGGAGGCCCTAAAAGGACCCCGAAAACCACATTTTAAGGCCCTAAAACAAACAGTTTTTGAGATATTCCCAGAAAACTAAATTCACATAATAAATTAATGAAAGAATGCTTGCCGGTAACAATGGCAATAGAATCTCAGAGGTCCATCTATTTCTGTAAGACGCAATGCAATTCCATTTATTACATTACTGTGAAGGTTTGCAAACGCCTATAAGGTTATAACGGATCCAAATTAAGCTGAAATATTCATCAATACATATAATGCGCTTAAGGGGTCAAGGGGTACTCTAGAATTTTTAACGCGATGTACACGTGCGGGTATGGTACAGAAGGTCTATTATATTCCTATCCCTATATTGTTATATTATTATTATTATTATTTAATTATTATCATTATTATGGCGTACAACGACGTGACAAAGCTCATTTTCAACCCCTTGGTGTCAGAAACAAAACTCGGGGCCCCTAAAGAGCAGTAAAGGGTCCCCGAAATCTATATTTTAAGGCTCTAAAACCAACAGTGTCTTAGATATTCCCAGAAAATTAATTTCATTTATTAAACTAATGAAGAAATGCAAGCCAGTAACCATGACAACAGTGTCTCAAGAGGTGACATCCAACTTTCCATCTATTTCTGGAAGAAGTAATGCCACTCCATTTATTACATTTCTGTGAAAGTTTGCAAATGGCTATAAAGTTATCACGGAACCAACTAAAACTGTAAAATTCATCAACGCGCTTAAGGGGTTCAAGGAGTAACCTAGATTTTTTTACACGACTTAAACGTGCGATATGTCGTACAGAAGGTCTATTATATCTCCAAACAGCAACATTAATTTCAAAAGATCCTGATTTGAAATAGTATACTATTTTTGCTGATTTTAGGAATTTGGGCCATTGGAGGCTAAAAGCTAAATTTTCATGCACCACAAGCCTTTATAATTTATAATAGGGGTCTTCCTGTGGTTGGGCACTTGACACTACGGTTAGGGTAAGTTTGTATGTGACGTGTAATGCGTTTCGTCTACGAGGTTTTCAATTTTATTTTCACGTCAGGAAGAACACGTTAGGTAAATTTAGTTTGAGAGCACATTTTAACTAATCATTTTTCTTTGTCAACAAACAGGTTCCAAGCCCCTAACCATTGCAACAGTAGCTCAATTGATAACGTCGGGTTATTAATACTGAAGACCGTTCGAAGAATGGATACTTCTGCTAGTCTCTTATATAAAAACAAGTGTCCTGACTGACTGACTGATTCAATGACTCACTGACTCATCATCGCCCAGCCAAAACTATTAAAGTTAGAAACATGAAATTTTGGGGATATGTTCGTGGTAAGTCGAAAACGCGCACTAAGGGAGGATTTTTGGATATTCAGGTTCTAAAGGGGTGTTAAGGGGGTAGACCTGCATTTCATTGAATAACAATATCTCCCGATTGGTTTCATTGGGAGATGTGATACTCGGCTATATAAACTCATCATTAAAAATAAGAAGACACGTGTCCGAGGGTTTTTCGATGTGGTGTATATTATGAGGTGGAAGGGGTGAAAAGTGGGCGTTGAAGGATTCCTAACGGAGCGTGTATCTCTTAAACGATATAGGCGAGCAGTTTGAAACACAGATGAAAAAAAAATAGCTTAAAGAATAAGTAAATAAGTGTTTGACCGTATTTTCATATTTAAGGGGCCCATAGGGAGGGGTGAAATTCTGGGGGGGGGGGGGCGAAACAGGAAAGAAAGTGTCCTAACTGATTGACTGACAGACTCACTCATCAAACTCAGGGGAAAAAATATGCTTAAAAATAAGTAAATAGGTGTTCGACAGTTTTTTTTTTTCATAAACCCAATTTAAGGGATTCATGGGGAGGGGTGAAATTCTGAAAAAAGGAAATTGAGAGAAAAAGTCCTGACTCACTCTCCATCGCCCAGCCAAAATTATTGAAGTTAGACACATGACATTTTGGGGAATATGATCATTGTATGTCAAAACCGTCAACTAAGGGAGGATTTTCGGATATTCAGGGGGTCTTAAAAGGGTTAAACCTGCATTTCATTGAATAACAATAACTCCCGATTGGTTTCATTGGGGGATGTGATACTCGGCATATAAATGCATCATTAAAAATAAGAAGACATGTGTCTGAGGGTTTTTCGATGTGGTGTATATTATGAGGTGAAAGGGGTGAAAAGTGGGGGTTGAAGAATTCCTAACGGAGCGTGTATCTCTTAAACGACATGGGCGAGGAGTTTGAAACTCAGCGGAAAAAAATCAGCTTAAAAGATAAGTAAATAGATGTTCGATCGTTTTTTTTTTCAAAAATTCAATTTAAGGGGCCCAGGGGAGGGGTGAAATTCTGGGGGGGGAACCGGAAAGAATGTGTCCAAACTGATCGACTAACTCACTCACTCTTCAAACTCAGGGAGAGAAAACAGATTAAAAATAAGTAAATAAGTGTTGACAGTTTATTTTTCAAGCAACAAATTTAAGGGGTTCATGGTGAGGGGTCAAATTCTGAAAAAAAAATGAAAGAAAATGTCCTGACTCACTCACTCACTCATCATCGTCCAGCCAAAATTATGGAAGTTAGAAACATGACATTTTTGGGATATGTTCGTTGTATGTCAAAACCGTACACTAAGGGAGGATTTTCGGATATTCAGCTTCTAAAGGTGTCTTAAGGGGGTTAAACCTGCATTTTATTGATTAACAATATCTCACGAGTGGTTTCATTTGTGGAATAATACTCGGCATATGAACTAATCATTAAAAATAAGCAGACATGTGTCTAAGGGTTTTTCGATGTGGTGTATATTATAAGGTGAGTAGGGGGGTAAGGGGGGTTCTAAATAGTGTCATGGCCGCCGTGTGAGTCCAAGCCAATATCTCGTGAACCCATGGTCGGATGTTCACAAATGAGGTGTCGTTGGACTCGGGCTGACGGGGGCTTTGCTATGGACCACTCGTTATATTTTTGAATTTTTTTTGAAAATTTTTGTTTTCGAAAGTAGGTGATAGTTTGAAAACCAAACAGGATAGTACGTTGTGCCATGGCTCAAACGAATGGTCTTTATGACCTTTATTTTCTATAATAATTTTTTTTTACTTTTTATGTTTTTTTGAAAACACTCGAATTTTGAAAATCCTATATTTTGGAAACTAGGAACTCTACAAAAAAAATTGTTTAACGTAAATCAATGGTCCCTACCCCCTCTACCCCCAAAATAAATTTCAAGTCTCTAGAGAAATAAATTGTGTGTAGTAGTGTGGTAGTGGGAAAGCTGCTCCACTTAGCAAGTGGTGAGCCCCTGCGACCTTGGAATGGAAGGAGCCATGCTAGGAGGGCGTGCTTGGATTCGTTTTTTTCGTCTCGTCGTGCTCTTTACGGGAATGTCGGTGTCGAAAATGTGAAAATCTGGAAACACAGTCTTTTTGGGGGAAAAACGTGATTTTGAACTTTTTGCTATATCTCACGAACCAATCATGCTAGAGGCATGTTCGACAGGTCCAAGGACTCGGGGTAACGTCCTCTCTCCTATGGACCACTCATTATAATTTTTAATAAAATTGGAAACTCGATTTTGGGGTAAACACGTGTTTTTTGTGATTTTGCCGATATCTCACGAAGCAATAACGCTAGAGGCATGTACGATGGGTCCAAGGATTCGGGAAGACGTCCTCTTTGCTATGGACCACTCGTTGTAATTTTAAAAAAATTGGGAAACGCGATTTTGGGGGTAAACACGTGTTTTATATAATTTTTGCCGATATGTCACGAACCAATAACGCTAGAGACGTGTACGAGGTGTCCTAGGACTCGGGCTAACGCCCCCTTTCAAATGTGGTAGATATTTTTTTCGAAAAAATAATTCACAAAGGGCCTAACGCCGTACATGTTGAAAAAAATCATTACCGTTACCTGTTTATAATGTTTATAAAGCGTGGTGGTTGAGAGAGACGATACGGCTGTGTGTGTGTGTGTGTGTCGCTGACCACGGTGGCTGTGTTCAATAGATCAATCGCTATTTCGACGGGTCGGTGTATGACAGAGCGAGGGTGCGTTTTCTGATATTTTACCTTTAACGTGTAAACGGTGATGAGAACTAGGTTCTATGTTGGTCGAAGCGAGTAGAGAAAATAAACTTGCCGACGAGCAGGAGGTGAATGTCATTTGAGATTATTGGAAGGCGTTGATCTGACTTGACAACAGGTGACGCTTGAAGGTGAAATAATCTGACCATTGTGGTTGCAGGGGAGTGTGAAAGGCATGCACACACATTTGTGAAACCACATGTAGGCTAAACCAGTGACATCCTGTTTTGCTTCGTACGTGACAAAATGCAAGTCCATGTGAAATTTGATCTACCGCAGGTGTTCGCTTGGGACGTTATCTATCTACATGCGCGATAACTGTTAACAAGTTACATTCTGTCTTGCTTCGTACGTGACAAAATGCAAGTTGACGTGAAATTTGATCCGGCACAGGTGTTCGCTTGGGTGTTATCTGTCCACGTGCGCGATAACTGTTAACAAGTTACATTCTGTCTTGCTTCGTACGTGACAAAATGCAAGTTGACGTGAAATTTGATCCGGCACAGGTGTTCGCTTGGGTGTTATCTGTCCACGTGCACGATAAGAGAATGTTCAAAGCGTGGAAAAAAAAAAGATTATACATGCAATGTGATATATAAAGACACGTCGCTGACATTTCCACTCGCACTTATGTGACTACCTTTGAACACGCTACAGCGTTGTGTGAAACACTTGGCCTTGTTTAACAGTTTTGGTGTTAGTGGAAAATACTTATTCTTGTTGTGAGGTAGGTATATATTTATTCATTTATACATTTATTGATTTATATATAAATACATGCAATTATTTATTGATTAGGTAATTAATGATTTTATTTATTTATTTGTTTGCAGATAACCGGTATAGCCTACTTGGCGTGTGTGTGTGTGAACGATATTAAAGAAAGAGAGAAAGACAGACAGCTAGAGAAGGAAACCATTTCCACACTAGTCCGTGAGACGGGAATATAGCAAAGCATTATACGTCAAGGTGAGATCTGTTTTATTATATAATATAACCTGTTTGATTTTGTTTTTGTTTATGAAATGCATAAACTATATGGAATGGATATACTTATGGTGGTTTATTTTATTTCTTTTTAGATATTTGGAGAAAAAAAAAGGGTTCACTGCTATAGCAAATACAGTTGAAAACCAAGTGGCTTTAGAGTGGAATCCTTGTCAAGCAGTCTACAGCTGAAAACTCAGGTGAGAGTGTTCTTTCAAAATAATGTCTTTTGCCACTGCTACCGATACGTTAATTTGGGAACCCCTAAACAGTTGTTTCAAATCACGTGTGTGCTCTGGTCGTGTGGTCAATGTTAGAAAAAGTTTGATTCCCAAAGAATTTTTACAATCTTGTTTTGAAATTTTTAAAATTGAAATTTGTACAGCGCAAAGGTTGCATACGGCTTTAAAGGTGAATACAGAACTGGTGTGCGATTTCATATATAAAAAGAAGGACGTAGAGCATAAAGAGACATTTTATATTTGCAGTAAAATGCAAGAGCTATTCATAGCCCATAATTTGGAACAGTGGTATGAAACCCACGTGGTGAATGCCTTGCTATCAAAATTTGATAAACTGCAACAAGGACCGAGTGGTCTAGCCTTAGACAAAATTCATCATTTGCAAATCAACATTTGTCAATTCAACCCGTTGAACGCTGGGTCTAGCTATATTGAAACACCACCAGCCATAGCTTTGAAAAAGGCTGTGGTCAATATAAAGAATCGTGACAATGATTGCTTTCTGTGGTCTGTGGCTGCCTTTTTGCAGCCGGTGCAACATAATGGTTGTTGGCCGGGAAAGTACAAGGCCAAGTTTAATGAATTAAAACAAACTTTAAATTTAACTCGAGTATCGTTCCCTATGGACTTAACCGAGATCCATAGGTTTGAACAAGATAACCAGGACTTTTCGTTCATGGTGTATGGCCTTGATGGTAATGAGATTGTGGGTCCTCTTTATGCTACAAAAGAACCGAAACGACATCACATTCATCTTTTATATTTATCTGTAGGAGAGGTGAATCACTATTGCCTCATTAAAAGCCTGAGTAGATTGCTAAGCAGACAAGTGTCTATGAAAAAGTGTGCAAAACATATTTGTGATCGTTGCTTGCAATATTTTACAACCCCCATGCTCTTAGAACGTCATAGGGTAGATTGTGTTTCTCAGGAAGCGGTGAGACTGATATTGCCACAAGGGGACAAGGCTGTGTTAAAGTATAAGGACATTCATAAGCGTGACACTGTTCCCTATGTGGTATATGCAGATTTCTAAGCTCTCACTACACCCATGGCGGGATGTGAACCAGATCCCTCCATCAGCTCAACCACACCCATTCAAAAACATGAACCCTTTGCCATAGGATTTAATGTGGTGTGTGCCTATGACCTCACACAATCCGTGTACAAATACCGTGAGGGGCCAGATTGTGCCAAATGGTTCTTGGATGAACTTATCAAGTTGGCCGACCATGTACAGGAAATACTGGACCACCCAGTACCCATGAGCCTATCTCAAGAACAGCAGCAGTGGTATGAGCATGCCACAACATGTCATATTTGCGAAAAGCCACTGATCAATGCTGAAGACACCGTTCGTGATCACTCGCACTTTACGGGGGAGTTTCGTGGAGCTGCGCATAGTAAATGCAACTTGAACTTTCCAGCTCCTCGTTTCATCAGTGTCTTTTTCCATAATCTGGCAAATTATGACATTCAGTTTTTGATTCGTGAATTGGGCCATGTCAACAAGGGCTCGTTTACCATTATCCCCCAAAACCATGAGCGTTTTACAGCCCTGACATGGAGGTTGAGCAACTTTAGCATTCGATTTTTGGATTCCTTTAAGTTTATGACGTCCTCGCTAGACAGCCTTGTGAATGGCTTGAATGAGGAGGAATTAAAAAATACTAGAATGCATTTTAATGATCCTAAGCAATTTCAATTGTGCATTCGGAAAGGTATATTCCCGTATGATTTCTGTAACAGCTGGGACGTGTTAAAGCAAAGAAAACTCCCACCACAAGAGAAATTTTACTCCAAACTAACACGCAGTACCGTTTCCGATGAAGACTATGCACATGCATGTCAAGTTTGGCGAGTGTTTGACATGAACACGCTAAGTGAATATGCTTTGCATTACCTAAAACTGGATGTATTGCTGCTCACTGATGTGTTTGAAAAATTCCGTGAGTTGTGTCAACACATTTACGGTCTTGGCCCGGCTCACTATTATACGAGTCCTGGGCTCTCGTTCGATGCCGCTTTGAAATACACTCAAGTGGAATTGGATTTACTCACTGACGTAGACATGGTTCTATTTTTTGAAAAGGGCATTCGTGGCGGCTTTGTGTCGCTTAACCAACGCCATGCTGAAGCGAACAATGTCTACATGCCTGATTATTCACCGGACAAACCAGAATCGTACTTAATGTACTATGACGTGAATAATTTGTACGGTTACGCCATGAGTCAGCCTTTGCCCTATGGGAAGTTTGCTTGGCTGACAGACAAACAAGTGTCAGAATTTGATGTGATCAAGGCTAGCCAAGAAACAGGCCGTGGATATGTGCTAGAAGTGGATATTGAATATCCCTCATCCTTGTATGATGAACATGCCGATTTCCCATTCTGTCTTGAGCAAATGGTTCCCCCTGACAGTAAAGTGAAGATTGAAAAACTCATGGGCACACTTTACAACAAAAATCGGTATGTGGTACATATCCAAATGTTAGTGCAATGCCTCGCCCAAGGCTTGGTGTTAAAGAAAATCCACAGGGGTATTTCTTTTGCTCAAAAAGCATGGCTTGAGCCATACATGCGACTCAACACAGAGCACCGACAAATGGCAACACAGCAGTTTGAAATTAATTTTTTTAAATTAATGAACAACTGCATCTATGGCAAGTCCATGGAGAATGTCCGCAAATACCGTGACATTAAATTGGTGAATGTCTGGGAGGGGCGGTGGGGTGCCCGGCGGTACATTGCCAAGCCAAATTTCAAATCGATCAAAATTATCGATGAGGATTTGGCTACTATTGAAATGAGTAAGACCAGCGTGACCATGGATAAGCCCATTTACTTGGGTCAAGTCATTTTAGACTTTTCTAAATCGGTCATGTATCGATTCCACTATGAGTTTGCCAAACGCCATTTTGAGGACGTCTCTCTTTTGTATATGGACACGGACTCATTCATTTACCACATTCGCCACTGCAACCCCTATGACGTCATGAGGCAACATAGTGACTGGTTCGACACCTCTTGCTATAGCGCTGACAACGTGTTTCAGCTGCCCATAAAAAACAAGAAGGAAATGGGCGTTTTAAAAGATGAATGCGGTGATTCCATTATGACGGAATTCGTAGGTTTGGCTTCGAAAATGTATGCTTACCGCACACTCGATTGTAAGGAAGCCAAAAGAGCAAAAGGTGTAGGTAGAGCAGTGGTAAAATCGCTACGTGTAGACGATTACCTAGCGGTTTTACACACTGGCAAAGCTATGTCTCATACACAGTGCAGGATACAATCCAGCAACCATTATTTGTATCTTGTGGAACAGAGAAAACGCACCCTCGCCTCCATGGATAACAAGCGTGTGTGGGCTGATGACCTGCTCACCAGCCAGCCCTGGGGTTATAATCGCAACGAGGAGGAGGTGTGATTTCACTGTATAATCGTTTATGGGACATAGCTTTATGTAACTTGTAGATTTAGTATTTTGTAAATATTGTTTTCTTGTCATTGTAAATAGTAGATTTTGTAAATAGTGGCAACCCACTTGGACCTTTTGCTCTTAAAACGTTCTATGCAACCTTATTTTTTTAAAATTTTTTGATTGGTAAATAGTGTGATTCTTGTAATGCTGTACAAAATTGATTTTTTTGTAAATATGAAATAAGTAAGATTTTTAGTAACTTTAATAACTAGTATTTAATTATTTTTTGAAATAGTAAAATGGTAAACTAAAAAAAGTTCTTTTGGGATGAGTGTACATGTCGAGAATGTGCTTTTGGGAATAAATAAAGTGGTTGTGTTTGTTCCCAAAGACAGGTGTGAATGTATGAGTGGAAAGAGAAAGCTCATGTATATGGTTGACCAGAGCAAACACGGTGAGGTAGGGTGGGGGGTGGGGAGGGGGTAAATGCTCACTTATATACTCATTTTGTTTTAAATAGTTTGGTTTTTTTCATTGAAATGTGGCAGACAATAGACATTATTTTTGTAAAAACAGTCTTACCTGCAGTAGTCGTAGACCTCGACGTTTCTCCAAACACACATCAACACATTGCAGTATTATCAAGGTCAAGCACTTGCATCAACATCATTGTCAAATCTCAACTTTCGACATACACCAAATGGAAAAAATATGAAAACTGCAAAATGGAAATTCCATGTTTCCATATCACCAAAACAGCAAAACTTAAAACGGACATTTTTAAAAACTGGAAATGGCCATGTGTGAAATTTGAAAATTCAAAAACTTCAAACGGACATTGTTTAAAATGTGTCATCAGCAAAATGTAAAAATCCATATCATCAAAAACGTTAAACTTGAAACGAACGTTTTCAAAAAATGTAAATTGCAAAATGATAAATGACAGTGTGTGGAATTCATCATGTGTGAAATGTGTAAAATGAAAAAATCAGCCATCAACATCACGATTTCTTAAAATTAAAAATAACAAAACATCGTGCTCTGGAAAACTTTTGTTTTTATTTCATAGTCATAGTGAATTGACAAAAGAAAAAATAGAATACAAACAAATCCCAATTCCTCACTCCTCAATGTTTATGTCCATGCATCATCAACTTTCCTTTCATAGCACTCATGACAATCAGGGCTGCCATTCTTTCACCCACTGAGGCATCATTGGATGTGAAACGTTGTTTAGCTTTCTTCAATAACAATTTATCGGCCACATGTCTTAAACCAGGATGACTATGGCGATAAGAAAGGTCATGTTCCTTGCATGCTTGATCCAAAAGATTAATGGGTACATCACTACGTTGTAAACGTTTTTCGAGACGAGTTCCAGGGCCACAAAAACGATAACCTGGAAGATGGATTTCGAAAGGTAAGTATTGAATCACTTTGTCAATGACGCCATTGCCAGTACAGGTCTGGCATATCCTTTTCCATCGATGGTAAGAAGGTTTGGTCTTCCTCCTCCTCTGTGGACGATGTTTGTGTTTGTTGTTGTTGTTGCTTTTTCTCGCCATGACACCCGTGGAATGATTCAACAAAGTCTTTACATGGACTCTTATGACCGTGATACAGTTTCACTAGCTGGCAAGTCGCACACTGATGCATAGACGGTATTTTTGCCATGGCCACTTGCTTATGGTGATCGTAATCCGTACAGGGTTGCAATTCACTCAACACAGGGTCTTGAGTCCATGATTTTGGTACATGTTGCCAGATTTCTTTCACTGCGTTGGCGGCCACATAATAAATGAACGACTTGGGCAGCGCCAAGAGTTCCTCTTTGGTAAAACTGTCTAGTTTCTTTTTGCACACAAAGAACTTGCCGATGGCTTTGTCCGTAGCATTGCCTTTCTCCATGGTATCACGTGCTGTAGATGTTTACACGTCGCTTGTAGAAATCTCACTGACGTCATTCACAGGTAAATCTTGAGTTATAATTTTGTTCAACAACTCCCAGCAGGCATGAGTGGTTAACCAATGAAAGAGATGCCACGCATGCGATAGGGCTGTATGGGTAATTTTGCCACAGGAACAAGTATCCATGAGCGTTTGCAGGGAGGGGCAGCCCAACTCCATGAGGTCGATACATTGGCAGTAAGACGCCAAAAATGGTTGCAACCATTGACGTTTTTCATTACCTTTCACAAATACCACATTGGCCGAGGACAAGTGTGCTTTCATAACCACATCCAAATATTTATAGGAAATGGTTCCCTGATTCCAGTCTAGTTGCCTATGATTTTCAATCCACTGGGTTTGTTTACGGTCTTTTTCACACAACAAATCAAAAGCATGGGGTGGTTTAAATAGCAAATGCGTAGCTTGTGATATCCAAAACGTGGTACAATCGATCACGGCCACTTGTTTAAATATAAATTTGTTGTCACCAATTTTAAACCCTTGGCAATCCACAATGAGTGTGCGCAACATGTTGACGCTTGTCTGGACCAAGTTCAACTGACGACTGACGGACGATCAGGTGTGATCATGGCATGGACTTACCTGCCATGCTAGTTCCAAAAAATAAGGTTAGGGTAGGACAGGGGGGACATGCAAAAATAAGAATTTAAGAATTACATCATTTTATTATCATAACACGTCTTACAGGCTTTTCTCATTTTAGGATATGGACGATAGCAACTGATACAACAATATAGTCTCTTGTGTTTGTAACGTCCATAACACCGATGATGTCCCAATGTCTCTAAACTAGGCGTTTTTGATGGTGAGCTGCTCACCGAAGCACCATGGATACCATACGGCCCACACGTATCGTAACTTGTTTTTTTTTCATCACCCAGAGACACAAGTGATGGATAGCTTGAATGACAGGGTATATTTCCCACTTTCATTCTGCACAGGTAGGGGCAGGTGGGTGACCAGCGTTGATGTTCCTGCATGGGTTCATCGCCCTCCTGCCATTGGTCTATGATGATGGGACAAAAGGCACATTTCACTTCATCTCTTGTTTTTAAATAGTAGAATCCAGCGGCCGCCAAGGCTTGAGGGTTTATGAAAGGCACTGGCCATGTGGCAAAAGTCTTGAAACGTTGTTCCTCAGAGTTTAAATTCATGGATGTAACGTCTCTTGAGGCTTTAAAGCAAGACATGACTGAGCGGCTTGACGTGGGTTGAGCTGTTATTTATACACTCGTCACTTGGTTGGACAGTGGATAATAGTTGACTTGTTTGTGATGAATAATCAAACAGTAGGCCGTCGTATTGGCTGGTACATTGTCATGCGTTTCAAAATCTAGTCGAATGTCGATATTGGATGGCTTGACAGACTCTTCCAGGTAAGAACAGTCAAAGACAATCAGTGGTGCTCTTGCCTTAAACGCTTGGGGTAGTAGCATGGGGCCGTTCTCTTTTTGATAATACGACCATCGAAATTTAGAAAACAAGTCGTACAGGGGCCCAAACTTATTTTTTGAAAAATCCAAATCCAGTCCTTCATAGGGAAACACAGCTCCGTTGAGGAAAAGACGTGCATTTCTCAATTGCAGGTGATCAAATTGCGAGGCATCTTTGGTTTGTTGATACTTGCGATTCGTTTGAAAACCCACGATCAGGTAGAGAGGTCTCTATGTATAGCGAGCTGTTTTTACAGACCAACTGTGTGTGTTGGTAGTGGGCAATAGCGGATACTCATGGAGTGCCCAGCTTCTAAATTCCATGGGTAGAGGCATATCTCTCTTTACCATTTTGAGTATGTCCAGTTTTTTGCTATCGTTAAGGGTCACATGAGGCACTTTCCATAGCAAGCGTTGTAGTTGAACTTTTGAATCGATGGGGGCATTGTCGGCTCCCTTGAGTGCATTATTATCACTCCTGTCTCTCACCAGATAAAGCACTTGCCTTGGGTTGACCACAATGCGTTGGTGATCTTCAGCAAAGCCTAGAATCAGTTTAAGAGGTAAATATCCAGTAAAGGTCCCATCGGTGTGTACCATCCAGTCATTGGTCGAGTCAGGACACCAACCTGCCATGCAAAGTGTTTTACCTTCTTCCTCACTATAAGAGGGGTATAGTTTCATGACACTGGAAATGCCCACATTTCGAGTGCTATCCACCACGATATCGTTAATGACATAACGTACTTCAGAAAACAGAAAGGCTAAACCATGGTTGGCCAACTTGGATGTGGTAGGTGTAGAGCCATCGGCTTTGGTGAGCCGACCTTCAATCTGAATGACACTTTCATGCGGTAGGGTGTAAATATCTTGGTTGTTGATAACAAATTGAATTTCATCATTGTTATTGAGTCCAGGTGTTTGAGCTTGATAGGAATGGAGATCAATTCTTACCACTCCTGGTTGCTCCTCGATGCGGTTCGCTATCTCTAGGATAGAATTCATCATGAGGGTTGACGTGGTAACCCAAATGCTGTAAAATCTGCTTGTTCTGAGATGTTAACGTGTATTCACGTGGCAAACAACTAACACTATTCCTAGACGGTGTTGTTGCTTTATACACAAACTTCATAGTGGCTTTAGCACCAACTTGTAAGTCACTGGTGTGGTAGAATCTAGATCAATGAGTTGTTGATCTCTATTGATCAGTCTTAATGTTATATTACTAATACTATCAACAGCCACAGCATGAAAAAGCACCACTGGAGGGTTTTCACGAATAATATAGCCATTGGGCGATGTCACAATAAAGTCATAAAGTGAATGCGATGGTTCTTGATTGGTGTACACTTGGCTAATAATATTACACGTCACCGACACATGATGGTCCTCAATGAATTTCCCTTCATGGTCTGATTCATGTTTTTTGTTGGGCTCCAACACACGTGGTTTAAATCCTAGTAATGGACCAATGGAATCGGGGTGTGTTTTAAAGTTAATGTTGAATGAGGAGAAAATACTGCAGCGATGAGTGTTGGTATTGCCTACAAGTTCAAACTTGTGCGTTCCGTCAAGAAATGACTTTAAACCATATTGATTGATCAACACCACATAAATGTGTTCATAAATATCATCGATCGTGTATCCACCAGAGTTCAAGGTGAGCACAGAATCATCATAGTAAAACTTGTTGTTCACATTTTCACGTATGTTGTATATTCGATTGTACGTTTCAAGAGAAACAAGTCCTAAACCATAGGGTTTTTCACTCAATTCGATAGGCGGGTAGAAGTCTAGGCTGACTTCAGGTCCACGTCCATGCACTGTAAACGTTTTACTTTCTGCCGACATACTGGTGGCGTTTTTGCTTATGCTGCGTCTTATATAAAAAAATTAAACACAAACGTCCACACTGTTGGCTGTTAAACGTTTGCTCTCGTTTCACATTATAATATATCTTGATCCTGTTTCCAAAATAGGTCACTAGTTCCATGGGCGGGGGCAAATTCCCAAAACTGTCAAAGTACCATACCGTGGATCCCTCTTTGACATAAGCTACATAATGCGTTCCTGGTCCTCGGTGATCATCCAAATTGACAACAGCACATTCCTGTTTCCAAGGTCGTGGGGGTAATTGGTTTCGCATAAACACACCTCGAAAATGAGAAAGCTTTAGTTGTTTAGCATAGCTTTCCACTTGTTGATGCGTCAGGGCATGTCTCGCTATGGCAGAGGTTAAATTTTTTTTTTTTTTTAATATTTCGAAATGGTGAAATCCCAAATCCTTGTTGATAAAAGGCTGGCTTTAAATTGGCATTTCTAGCCCCCATGGCAATCGCTTCCATCGTTTCATTGTGTCGCTGACTTTCTTTGAGTTGTTGCTTGCCCTGCTGCGCGGCTTTAATGGTTTTCGCCACTGCACTGGCACCGCCCAAAAGTGAGCCCAGAGCAGCCAAACCAGCAAATAATGCAGGTAAAAATCCCGCTCGTTTGGGGACTGGAATCACTCGCCCTTGGTTTGAAACCTGTCGCCGACGTTTTGGAATAACCTGTCTCTGTGCTGCTCGAAGGGCTTTCCTTATGGTCAATACATTATTTTTTCTTTTTTTCTTTCGCAAGGGCTTGTCCTCGAATGTTGAAAACCCTGGCTTTGCCAAGGACAAAGTCCTTTTTTTAGTCTTTCTCACCACATACCTTTGTTTCACCATGATGATAATGACCAACCACCTTTCACAAGAAAGTTTAAATCACAACTAACGTCAGATGGTTATTTCATGGCTGTATATTCCAATTCCACATAAAGTGGGAAGTCGTTTATGGTTTTTCCCGCTTGCTTTTCATCCCATGTCAACATGAGGTGAAAGGATAATTCGTCTCCTGCATTGACCATTTCATGGTCATGGACCAACATCCTATGACCATTTATCTTTATTTGTAAATGGTTCTCATCAGGTATGGCATATTTGATGTGAATGGTTCCATCATAGTGTAATCGATAGTGGCTTAAACTCGAAGCAAGCACATAGGTCAAGTGCTGATCATGGACTAGCGGTAAATGGTTTCTGTCATTCACAGGTTTTTCCTTTGTCAGATACACTAAAAACACAGATGGGATAAATTTATAAAGCCTTTTCATTTCATGGGTCACGTAACGCTTGGTACAAACATCGTCTTCGTCTTGTGGGTCTTCCACGTGAATAATCCGATGGTGATTAGCGCTATAGCCATTCACCATAAGCTGGGGCACTTTGTCATAAAACTCATACACTTTGTTATCCACATACTTTTTCGTAGTAACGTCTGTAGACACTTGAGGATGTTTTACATGGGTTAACCGCTTTCCCTTAAAGTCATAATCTCCCTATTTTGTGCGTGGCACTACTGACCTATCCACATAGTGTTTATTAGCAGGATCTGTTTCCTGTTTAGGATCATGTATGAGGACAGGCCTATCTTTGGCCATCAACGCACGTCCAAAGACATCCATCGTCAACCTGTAGTAGCAGTCTACTGTTTTTATGACAAGGCTCGGTGTCCTGTATATAGACAGCCGGCTAGCCTGTCTAAGCCTTAGTTGACATGAAGATTATTAAGCAGCAAGAGTCATTCCCCGTGGGGGACATGGTTTCCTATCTCTGTCCCACATCACGTGAACAACGCCATGGTTCACTGTTTCCATCTTCCATTCGCTGCATCATTGTGGGGCCTTCCGGCTGTGGAAAGACTAATCTTTTGCTAACGCTCATTACAGCGCCCAATGGTCTGCGTTTTCAAAATATTTATATTTTTGCAAAATCTCTCTACCAACCCCTCTACGTGTTTCTGGATCAAGTCATGTCTGGATTACAAAAAGAGAATATGGGTTATTTTACATTTTCCATGCAAGAAAATGTGATTTCACCGGATGAGGTAAAGCCTGATTCACTCATGATTTTCGATGATGTATCCACTCAACGTCAAGGCATCATTCAAAGCTATTTCAGCATGGGTCGACACAAACATATCGATTGCTTCTATCTTGGGCAAACGTATTCTAAAATGTCCAAACAGTTGATTCGTGACAATGCCAATGTCATTGTTTTATTTCGTCAGGACGAGAGGAACAGTCGTCACATTTATAATGAACATGTGAATCCGGATATGACCTTTCAAATGTTTACAGAATTGTGTGCCAAGTGCTGGAACACTCAACGTCATGCCTGTTTAGTGATTGACAAACAAAGTGAACTCAACCAAGGACGGTATCGCTTAGGGTTTGATCATTTTATTGCTATTTAAGGCCTTGTCTCATTCCCCGGCAAGTCATTTGCCAAGACACCATGGCGTTAGCAGAGAGTCAATTAAAAAAGCATATTATTAGAGCAAAAAATACTATTCGCCAAAAGTTTCGTCAATTGAAACAATCACGTGCCAATCATGCTTTGTTTATTCAACAACATTTAGCACCTCCGCTAAAAGCCATGTTGAAACCCTCTTTCAAGCCATCTGAAACTCTACCCACTGTTTCACAAGCCACGCAGACGCTGCACGAGGACCCTGAGAAAGAGGAAGAGGAACAGGAAGATTTGACTAGTGTTAGTGAAGTTGAGGATGAGGAGGAACAAGTGTTTACGCCTCAAAAAAAGGCCGCACCCCTTGCAGAGTTTTTGAGAAAAAAGAAATCCTTGGCCATGGTCGAAACACCTTGCCCTTCCAGGGCGTCTCCGTTTTCACAACTCTTGGCCACCCCTCAACATAAAGCTCAACTGAAAACCATTTTAATAAAATATTATGGATCAACATTGGAACCCTATTTCACCGATCTATTTATTGGAAACACAGATACCACGTATGGTGTTCGCTATGAGGATGATAGTTTTAAAATTGGCGATTCATCCATTAAATTTGCTCGTACTAAAGCTGTCATTAAAAACATCAACTATAAATTAACGCCAGGACTGTTAAAGCTGCTCTTTTCTCGGACCCCCTCTTCCCATGATTATACGTCAGAGGATCTTGACAAATATAAATCCATTTTATTGAATACCCATGCCCACAAAAGACAGTATGATCCCGCTCAACAAGTGAATGCCAATATATCTCAAAAATATAAAACCATCATTGCAAAAATGTTTCCCACCAGTCAAAGTACTCGTCGTAAAGCATCCGCTTCGGGAGTGACATTTAAACCATTAAAACCCCTTGTGGATGTTACCTACTGGCACAATCCCAATAAGCTCGTCCAGCGGCTACAGTTGTTGCATGCCTCACGTCAAGCTGGCCACACCGGTCACGATTGGGAAATTCAAGAAATTGAACAAGAACTTCGAAATGCCAAAATTATTGTTTAAGCCCTCACCCATTAAAATGGGTATTGCTCACGAGTTGCATCGCCCAGCTAGGCGTCATTATCCACGACTCAAGGTGATTTCACGAGGTGTGGATGAACTTTGGCAGGCTGACTTGGTTGAAATGATACCCTATGCTGGCGTTAACGACGGTGTACGCTATATGTTGACCGTCATTGATGTCTATTCCAAAATGGCCTTTGTTGAACCTGTGCGTCGCAAGTCTGGTCCACTAGTTACCAAGGCCTTTCAACATATTATTCAACACTCCCAACGTCAACCTCAGCTGCTACAAACCGACCAGGGGAAAGAATTTTTCAACAAGGATTTCTCCAGTTTTCTCAAATCTAAGGATATTCACCATTACACCACGTACAGCAATCTCAAAGCCAGTGTGGTCGAGCGGTTCAACCGAACATTGAAAACCCATATGTGGAAAGCGTTTACCGCTCAGGGCAGTTATCGCTGGTTGGACATGTTACCTGAGCTAGTGTCACGTTACAATGACACCAACCATAGAACGATTGGGACCAAGCCACGTCTCGTAACTAAAAATATTCAGCGATTGGATAAACTGTTTAACCCCATAAAAACAGCCGATCCTAAACGTCACCGACTGAACATTGGGGATTTTGTTCGTGTGAGCAAATTTAAGTCTGCCTTCAATAAGGGCTACACGCCTCAGTGGGGGACTGAACTATTTCGAATTCGTCGAGTCTACTTGGACAGTCCAGTCACCTATTTACTCGAGGACCTCAACCATCAACCCATAAAAGGTAGATTTTATCTCCATGAACTTCAGAAAACAGCATTTCCTCAGCATTATCTTGTGGAAAAAGTGTTGAAACAAAAAGGAAATAAACTCTACGTCAAATGGTTAGGGTTTAACTCTACGTTTAATTCTTGGATCAATAAACTACATGTTGTGTGAACCTGTGTACTTTTTATTTATTCACACATGTTGTACACCACCTATAGCTCTATGTATACAGCGCTCCGCGCTTCATGCATGTTCATACATGTTTGTCTTTCCCTTTCCTCCTGTGTTCTCTCATACATCACCCCCTCCCCTCTCCCTCCCTTCACCTCCCACCACTGCTGTTTGCAGCTCTTGCCTCTCTATTGGTTGTGACATCATTCCGACAAGTTGCATCATACTTTTTACTGATTCAGCGATTCCCACGCTTTGAACATTCTCTTATCGTGCACGTGGACAGATAACACCCAAGCGAACACCTGTGCCGGATCAAATTTCACGTCAACTTGCATTTTGTCACGTACGAAGCAAGACAGAATGTAACTTGTTAACAGTTATCGCGCACGTGGACAGATAACACCCAAGCGAACACCTGTGCCGGATCAAATTTCACGTCAACTTGCATTTTGTCACGTACGAAGCAAGACAGAATGTAACTTGTTAACAGTTATCGCGCATGTAGATAGATAACGTCCCAAGCGAACACCTGCGGTAGATCAAATTTCACATGGACTTGCATTTTGTCACGTACGAAGCAAAACAGGATGTCACTGGTTTAGCCTACATGTGGTTTCACAAATGTGTGTGCATGCCTTTCACACTCCCCTGCAACCACAATGGTCAGATTATTTCACCTTCAAGCGTCACCTGTTGTCAAGTCAGATCAACGCCTTCCAATAATCTCAAATGACATTCACCTCCTGCTCGTCGGCAAGTTTATTTTCTCTACTCGCTTCGACCAACATAGAACCTAGTTCTCATCACCGTTTACACGTTAAAGGTAAAATATCAGAAAACGCACCCTCGCTCTGTCATACACCGACCCGTCGAAATAGCGATTGATCTATTGAACACAGCCACCGTGGTCAGCGACACACACACACACACACACACACACAGCCGTATCGTCTCTCTCAACCACCACGCTTTATAAACATTATAAACAGGTAACGGTAATGATTTTTTTTTCAACATGTACGGCGTTAGGCCCTTTGTGAATTATTTTTTCGAAAAAAATATCTACCACATTTGAAAGGGGGCGTTAGCCCGAGTCCTAGGACACCTCGTACACGTCTCTAGCGTTATTGGTTCGTGACATATCGGCAAAAATTATAAAAAACACGTGTTTACCCCCAAAATCGCGTTTCCCAATTTTTTTAAAATTACAACGAGTGGTCCATAGCAAAGAGGACGTCTTCCCGAATCCTTGGACCCATCGTACATGCCTCTAGCGTTATTGCTTCGTGAGATATCGGCAAAATCACAAAAAACACGTGTTTACCCCAAAATCGAGTTTCCAATTTTATTAAAAATTATAATGAGTGGTCCATAGGAGAGAGGACGTTACCCCGAGTCCTTGGACCTGTCGAACATGCCTCTAGCATGATTGGTTCGTGAGATATAGCAAAAAGTTCAAAATCACGTTTTTCCCCCAAAAAGACTGTGTTTCCAGATTTTCACATTTTCGACACCGACATTCCCGTAAAGAGCACGACGAGACGAAAAAAACGAATCCAAGCACGCCCTCCTAGCATGGCTCCTTCCATTCCAAGGTCGCAGGGGCTCACCACTTGCTAAGTGGAGCAGCTTTCCCACTACCACACTACTACACACAATTTTTTTCTCTAGAGACTTGAAATTTATTTTGGGGGTAGAGGGGGTAGGGACCATTGATTTACGTTAAACATTTTTTTTTTTGTAGAGTTCCTAGTTTCCAAAATATAGGATTTTCAAAATTCGAGTGTTTTCAAAAAAACATAAAAAGTAAAAAAAATTTATTATAGAAAATAAAGGTCATAAAGACCATTCGTTTGAGCCATGGCACAACGTACTATCCTGTTTGGTTTTCAAACTATCACCTACTTTCGAAAACAAAAATTTTCAAAGAAAATTCAAAAATATAACGAGTGGTCCATAGCAAAGCCCCCGTCAGCCCGAGTCAAACGACACCTCATTTGTGAACATCCGACCATCGGTTCACGAGATATTGGCTTGGACTCACACTGCGGCCATGACACTATTTAGAACCCCCCTTACCCCCCTACTAAGGTGAAAGGGGTGAAAAGTGGGGGTTCAAGGATTCCTAATGGAGCGTGTACCCCTTAAACGACATACGTGAGAAGTTTGAAACTCAGCAGATAAAACACCTTAAAAATAAGTAAATCATTGTTGGACCGTTTTTTTCATAAATTCAGTTTAAGGGGCCAATGGGGTGGGGTGACATTCTAGAAAAAAAAAGGAGAGAAAATGTCCTTACTGACTGACTAACTCACTTACTCCTCAAACTCAGGGGGAAAAGACAGCTCAAAATATAAGTTAATAGGTGTTCGAGCGTTTCTTCATAAATCCAATTCAAGGGGCGCATGGGGAGGGCGTAAAATTCTGGTAAAAATAATTGAAATAAAATGACCTGACTGACTCACTCAGCGAAAACTTTTGAAGTAGGAAACATTAATTTTTTTGAATATTTTCGCTCTATGTCGCAAACGTCAACTAATGAAGGATTTTTGTTTATTCAGGTTCTAAAGAGGTGTTAAAGGGGTAAAGGTGCATTTCATTGATTAACAATATCTCATGAGTTGTTTCTTTGGGGATGTGATATTCGGCATATAAACTAAGCATTAAAAATAAGCAGACATATGTCTAAGGGTTTACCGGTGTGGTGTATATTATGAGGTGAAAGGGGTTAAAATTGGGGGTTGAAGGATTCCTTACGGAGCATGTATCTCTTAAACGACATAGGTGAGGAGTTGAAACTCAGCGGAAAAAAATCTGCATAAAAAATAAGTAAATAGGTGTTTGACCGTTTTTTTTCATAAATCCAATTTAAGGGGCCCTAGGAGAGGGATGAAATTCTGTAAATAAAAGCAGGAAAGAATGTGTTCTAACTGATTAACTCACTCACTCATCAAACTCAGTGCGGAAGAACAGCTCAAAAATAAGTAAATAGGTGTTCGACCGTTTTTTTTTTTCATAAATCCAATTTAAGGGATTCATGAGAGGGGCGAAATTCTGAAAAATAAATGAAAGAAAATGTCCTGACTTACTCACTCATCATCCCCCAGCCGAAATAATTGAAGTTAGAAACATGAAATTTTGGGGTTATGTTCGATGTATGTCGAAAACGTCCACTAAGGAAGGATTTTTGGATATTCAGGTTCTAAAGAGGTGTTAAGGGGGTAGACATGCATTTAATTGAATACAATATCTCCCGAATGGTTTCCTTGGGGGGATGCAATACTCGGCATATTAACTCATCATTAAGAATAAGAAGACACAAGTCTGAGGGTTTTTCGATGTAGTGTATATTATGAGGTGTATGTGTGAAAAGTGGGGGTTGAAGGATTCCTAACGGAGAAAGTATCTCTTAAAAGACAGAGGCATAATGTATGAAACTCAGGAGGAAAAATCAGTTTGAAAAATAAGTAAATTGGTGGTCGACCGTTTTTTCATAAATCCAATTTAAGTGGCCCATGGGGAGGGGTGAAAATCTGGGGAAAGGAGTCCACTAAGGAAGGATTTTTGGATATTCACTCATCATCCCCCAGCCAAACATATTGCAGTTAGAAACTTGAAATTTTGGGGATATGTTCGTTGTATGTGGAAAACGTCCACAAAGGATGGATGTTTGGATATTCATGTTCTGAAGAGGTGTTAAGGGGGTTAAACTTGCATTTCATTGATTAACAATATCTCACGAGTTGTTTAATTTGGGGATGTGATATTCGGCATATAAATTAATCAGTCAAGATAGCAGACATATGTCTAAGGGTTTATCGATATGATGTATATTATGAGGTGAAAGGGGTGAAAATTGGGGGTTAAAGAATTCTTAACGGAGCGTGTATCTCATAAACGACATAAGCGAGAAGTTTGAAATTCAGCGGAAAAAATCCGCTTAAGAAATAAGTAAATAGGTGTTCGACCGGTTTTTTTTTCATAAATCCCATTTAAGGGGTTCATGGGGAGGGGTGAAAATCTCAAAAATAAATGATAGAAAATGTCCCAACTAACTCACTCACTCACCATCGCCCAGCCAAACTTATTGAAGTTAGAAACATGAAATTTTGGGGATATGTTTGTTGTGTGTAGAAAACGTCCACTAAGGAAAGAATTTTGGATATTCAGGTTCTAAAGGGGTGTTAAGGGGATAAACGTGCATTTTATTGAATAACAATATCTCACGAGTGGTTTCATTTGGGGATGTGTTACTCGGCATATAATCTAATCATTAAAAACAAGATGTTCAGTAAAGAACATATAGCCTACTTTCTCTTAAATGCATGGGTATTGTTATAACTCTTTGTCCTTTTCAAGGAGTATAATTGAATGTTGGTTGTAGTAGCTTGTTGAAATACAACGTGCTATAGGGATGTTAAACATGAATATGAGGTGCCCTTTGCTAGTGCTACCTCTGTAAAAAAAAACATTCAATTCGGTTTCACCGTGTTTGAATTGATCCGGGAATGGATTTGCACACATACACGGCCGCTATTTGCAAACTATTGGGCTGATGACCTTGTAGTCAGTCATAAGATGCTTTCCACAAAAAGGCATGTTGTTGCAAAATCCGGTAGAGATCAAATTATTAGGATGGTCGAAATTTGATTTAAGCTTTTAACATTTGGGTGGCCGTCATTCCGTTTCCGTCAAGATGGCGGCGATATAAAACATGACACTGAGGTGCCTTTTGCTAGTGCTACCTCTGTACCAAATTTCGTTCAATTCGGTTTCACCGTGTTTGAATTGATAGGGGGAATCGATTTGCACACATACTTGGCCACCATCTGCAAACTATTGGGCTGATGATCTAGCAGTTTGGTCAGGATATGCTTCCCACATAAAGATTTTTTGTTGCAAAATTTGGTAGAGACTAGATTATTAGGTTGGTCGTAATTACATTTTAGCCTTTAACATTTGGGTGGCCGCGATTACGTTTCCGTCAAGATGGCGATGATATAAAACATGACACTGAGGTGGCCTTTTCTAGTGCTACCTCTGTACCAAATTTCGTTCCATTCGGTTTCACCGTGTTCAAATTAATAGGGGGAATCGATTTTCACACAAAGATGGCCACCATCCGCAAAATATTAGGCTAATGACCTATTAGTTTGGTCAAAGGATGCTCCCTCCATAATGGTATGTTGATGCAAAATTTGGTAGAGATCGGATGATTAGGTTAATCGTAATTTGATTTAAGCTTTGAATATTTGTGTGGCCGCCATTACGTTTCCGTCAAGATGGCGACGATATAAAACATGACACTGAGGTGCCCTTAGCTAGTGCTACCTCTGTACCAAATTTCATTCCATTCGGTTTCACCGTGTTCGAATTAATAGGGGTAATCGATTTTGACACAAAGATGGCCGCCATCCGCAAACTATTAGGCTAATGACCTATTAGATTTGTCAAAGGATGCTTCCTCCATAAAGGTATGTTGTTGCAAAATTTGGTAGAGATCAGGTGATTAGGTTAGTCGTAATTTGATTTAAGCTTTGAACATTTGTGTGGCCGCCATTACGTTTCCGTCAAGATGGCGGTGATATAAAACATGACACTGAGGTGCCCTTTGCTAGTGCTGCCTCTGTACCAAATTTCATTCCATTCGGTTTCACCGTGTTCGAATTAATAGGGGTAATCGATTTTGACACAAAGATGGCCGCCATCCGCAAACTATTAGGCTAATGACCTATTAGATATGTCAAAGGATGCTCCCTCCATAAAGGTATGTTGTTGCAAAATTTGGTAGAGATCGGATGATTAGGTTAGTCGTAATTTGATTTAAGCTTTGAACATTTGTGTGGCCGCCATTACGTTTCCGTCAAGATGGCGGCGATATAAAACATGACACTGAGGTGCCCTTTGCTAGTGCTACCTCTGTACCAAATTTCATTCCATTCGGTTTCACCGTGTTCGAATTAATAGGGTTAATCCATTTTGACACAAAGATGGCTGCCATCCGCAAACTATTAGGCTAATGACCTATTAGATATGTCAAAGGATGCTCCCTCCATAAAGGTATGTTGTTGCAAAATTTGGTAGAGATCGGATGATTAGGTTAGTCGAATTTGATTTAGGCTTTGAACATTTGTGTGGCCGCCATTACGTTTCCGTCAAGATGGCGGCGATATAAAACATGACACTGAGGTGTCCTTTGCTAGTGCTACCTTTGTACCAAATTTCGCTCAATTTGCGCTCACCGTGTTCGAATTGATAGGGGGGGACAGACATTCAGAGTACACACTCACACACACACACACACACAGACTCACACACATACACACACACAGACAGACACACTTTTTTCGCCCTGTAATGATCTCATAAGTCTACTTTCATTTTTTGCAAAAATCGAAAGTAGGCTAATAAGCTGACACACGTCTAATGGTTTTTCGATGTGATGTATATTATGAGTAAAAGGGGTGAAAATTGGGGGTTGAAGGTTTCCTAACGGAGCGTGAATCTCTCAAAATACATAGGCGAGCAGTTTGAAACCCAGAGGAAACTCAGCTTAATAAAATAAAAAAAAGGTGTTTGACCGTTTTTTCATAAATCCTATTTGAGGGGCCCATCGGGAGGAGTGAAATTCTTGAAGAAAAATGTCCACTAAGGAAGTATTTTTGGATATTCACTCTCATCGACCAACCCAAACTATTAATGTTAGAAGAATGATGTTTTGGGGATATGTTTGTTGTGTGTCGAAAACGTCTACTACGGAGGGATTTTTGAATATTCAGGTTCTAAAGGGGTGTTAACGGGGTTAAACCTGCATTTCATTGAATAACAATATGACACGACTGACGCGAGTGAAGCCGCGGGTACCTGCTAGTACAGTATAATAGGTCATTTCATTCCCACCCATGAAGGGTGGGCGGGCCCCCATAGATGGCCGCACCATCGCTTGGGCCAGGAGAAAGAGTTGGAGAAGGGAGCTGTATTGAAGGTGGAGGTGTTGAAGAGTAGAATTGAGAGTAGAGAGAGTGGGATGGACCTCTTGGCCAAAATCAAAGTATTTGAATATTTTTTTTTATTTTGAAAATTTCGAAGTTTGTAGTTTGTGGAATTTTGAAATGTATGTATTTTTGAAAAAATTTGAAATTTTGTAATTTTGAAATTTAGAAAATCTGGAAAATTTGTAATTTTTAAATTTTGGATATTTTGAAATTTTTGTATTATTATTGTTATTATTTTTATTTTTTAATGAATGTGAAATGAGATGAGAGTGATGGATGATGTTTGTGAAGATGAGAAGGAGAGTGGTGCTGTAGAAGAGAGAAAGAGGTGAAAAGAGAAAGAAAAGTTTATTTTTTATTATTTTTTTAATGATATGAATGTGAAGGAAGAAATGGATGATAAATATTTGGTGAAGTGTGATGAGAGAAATGTATGGTGATTGTGGAGATGAGGCGGAAAGTAGTGATGCCGAAGAAGAGAGAGAAGAGAGAGGGAAAGAGTGTCCATGTATAGGTTTTTTTCTGCTAGTTTGATGGAACTCGACGATGTAATGAGAAACTTTGTATTCCAGTAAGCGCCACTGGCAAAGGTGCAGGGCTGTAACACAGTGAACTATTCTATATTGTAAGAACGTGCTGGGTAATTAGTGAGCTCACTCTAATGGCATTAAGGAGATTTAACTACTTCTAAATATTACCTCTCCAAATAGCCAGTGTTAATGAACATTTAGGGACCAACCGTGCAGAAGATCAATACAGCATTCAACCTGGTGTACGCCGAGACATCCGAGGGCGGAACTAATACAAGTGCGTCACTTAAGGTTGGCCTGCTCAATCGTGCCTACCCCCTGTAGAAGCGAATTAGTGAAATACGATGGAAGTTCCGAAAATAAAAAATCAGCAATATTTCTAGGTTTGTGCCGTGTCTAGTGTGGGTTCCGCCTAGGGCGCCAAGCTGGCTCATCATCGGGCTCTTGGTATCCCCGCCCGGACCCCCACAGGAGTAGCGAACTGCGCGCTACCTCCCTTTTTTATGAAGCACACCTGCGCCTCTTTACTGCGAGATCTAAAAGCTCTAGCAGTCATAACCTCCCTATGGCTCTTTTTGAAAGATTTCCTCCTGGATCGTATTGGAGAGCTGTTCTTGCCACAGAGTTCTCATCACTTCTAGTGACATGCCCATACCACCGAAGCCGTACTTCTCTCATTTTATCCTACACACCAAGTGAAATAACCTGATCAGACCTTCATCTCCTATGCAGCGTAGCAACTCAATCGGTATATCATCTATGCTGACCTCGATGTGACTACAGACTAATACTAGGGGGAAATAATAGAATTCAGTATCGTTTGCGGGATATGCTTGCAGTGTATTAATTTAGTACCATACGGGATGAAAGCGGAGAAACATCGAGCTTCCTGACAACTCGTGTTAGTTGAGCTGCATAAAACAATATTATTAGGGGCAGCTGATTCACCTGGTATTGAAGATTTCCGGCATTCCGTTGCCCCTTGAGAATTTCTGAATCCTTTATCATACTCCGCAGTTCTTCTACATTTTATGATTTTATCTGCCCATGGTATCCTTAATATTCTGTGATACGTCCATTATCCAAACTCCATAAGTTTCTTACTTAATGCCTCGGTAAGTGTCACTGATCTCTATACATGGATGGCTGGTAGCTAAGGCAGCAGTAAGCCGAATAGACCATGACAGGTATAGCAAGATGGCAGCGAGCGCATGGTGCAATATTGTGAATCCGGCTCTGTGATTGGTTACTGGTAGTTTGATGTTAAACATGTATTTATACTGACAGTAAACATTTTGTATTTCTTGTAGTTGTAAAATGGGCTGAATTTGGTTATTTAAAGCGTAAAATCTTAGTTTAAAGTACCGGTTTGGTGACCTATCATGCCAGGCAAGCCGGTAATATCTTTACTTCTCAGGCAGATAGGTCACTTAGCCGTAATTTTGAAGTTATTGTGAAGTTAAGTATACATATATGGTGGTGCTGAAGCAGACGTGATCGGGCTAGGCTAATGCGTTTTTAAATTTGATCCCATTTCAGTGTTTTTCGGTTCTGGGTGCGAATAGTTCGCTTAATAGTTGTAAAACGGTGGGGAGAATGTAACTTATTTTGAGTAGGGTTTTAGTTGTGTTAAGTTTTATGTGGAGCTGAGGAGTGAAATTGGTTTGGCTTAAAGTGCATTTTTGGCGTTGATCAACTTCCCGTTATTATTAAGTTTATTGTGCTGCTAGCGTGATTAAAAGCTGTAGTATTTGATGTAGAGTGCTGGGATTACTTGGGGGAAGTGTTGGTTAATTCATGGTAACAGGAATTCATTACCAAGCACCGATTACGATATGTCGAATCTAGGCCTGTATAGTGAGCTACCAGTACCTTTATATGAACATCATTTGAAGAATGCATAATTTGTGGCATATTATAGTCTATACAATTTACAAGAATGTTTCCAGAAATTGTTTTTCACTCGTTACTCTGTTACTGATCGCTAATTGCGTTTACTCAGCACCTAAGTTGATATTTGTCAACCGTTATTATACATTCATTTTTATTGCTATTCCGGAGATTTACTGACCTCGGAATGACGTGCCAGTAATCCCAATGCCCTTATGCTATGAGTGAACGTATCTCTATATTTTTATTTGTTCCTAGGCACCATTAATTACGAATTAAAATTGACTAGATTATCATTGCTTCCCCATAATGAGAGCTCGAGAATGGGTACGCCAACATGGCGGACCGCGCGCTTAACCTGGCGTACTTTCCCGTACAGCGGAGAGCTGCCATCGGCGATCCATGTATAGAGATTAGTGGAAAGTGCCCATGTCTCAACTCCATAGAGCTGGATACTAAAAACGTAGCATCGAAGTGATGATGATGATGATAATTGTTATTTAAAGGGACCTAACATCTAGGTTATCGGCCCCTAATGGTTTGGGTGATAGAGAAAATGAAAGATGATCAAATGAAATCTACAACTAAAACTAACTACTCTCTTACAAACTGGAAGAGGAAATCGGAAACAATAAGGAGAGGAATGTAAACAGGAGTTTAGTGCTTTTCAGTCGGTCAACACGAATGTACCCAAAAGAGCTGGGTACATTATTTTGGGTACATTCGTGTTGACCGACTGAAAAGCACTAAACTCTTGTTTACTAAGGCTACACTGAAAAAATGGCTTCAAACCCCACAATAAAGAATGTAAATAAAAGACAGGAGGAAAGGAAATGCACTCAACCCTCGAAAAATGAGAATTGAAGGACTTGAAGGAAGGAGAACCAAGAAAGGCAGCGAGGAAAGGGAGAGAGGAGAGGGTCCGCCCCAAAGGCAATGGAAAAAGGGGGAAACCTTGACCCAGCTCAGAAATCCCTCGGGGTCGCCAAATCCTGAACTCACCAGTCGTAAGCCCTTGAGGGTGTAGCTCTATCCAGGGTGCACCAGAAGTGGTGGGGCTACACACACCCTGCTTCCTTGAGGGCCTTGTGCAGAAGGCAGGAGATATCATGAAAAGAAAAAGAAAGCTGACCCCTCGAAGAATGAGGGTATTAGGAAAGATGAGACAAGGGCCAATTAAGGCGGGAAAATGAAAGACTCCCTAGGGCTCGAATACCCTAATACCGTCGGGGTCGGAAAAGGACAATAGTTGACCAAGGGAGGTCGATAGGATAGATGATAGAGAGGACCCCGACACAAATAAGTGGAAGCAACGCCGAACTCAACTGTGGCCCCGTGGTCGCCAACCCACGTCTCACTAGTCGTGAGCCCCTGGGGGGAGCATCGAAGTACTCGGGTGCGTAATGCGAGGCTTAAATCCAGACAAGTCAAAAATTTTCGCATTTTCGTGAAAGAACTTCTGGCCTGCTCAATTCTGCAGCGAATTTGTTGTCTTAAATCCCAGTTATTGATTTGACAACCTAAATATTATCAATAAATGATATGATGAAACCCTTTCAGTCCTTTCATTACCAATGTTGCAAGAATGCCCTGAATTTTATCTTTATTTCTACTAACAATTGATAGAAGAATTAATTTTATGGTACACGTATCTTTTGTTCTACTCTCCATTGTTTCGGCGACGAGTGACCTATGTTTGACGTCGGAGCCTAGGTTTGGGTGACGTCTGTGCTCTGGTAGCCTATGTACAGGGTGTAACAAAAATGTACGGCGCAAAATGCAGGACACATTCCTCACACGTAGACGAAGAAATTATGTTATAGGAACATGGGTCCGGAAACGCTTTGTTTCCATGTTACACCTCATTGTCTCCAACTCATTAAGCATGGGAAACACACAAGAACAGAACGTCAGAATCAAGGGGAATATGCACTCTTGGTTACGTCTGGTTACGTTGTCATTATCGTAGGTTCACCGCCAGTGTTTTGTTTTACATGGCCCTGTTGCCATGCGACTTAGCAGATGTGCCTTTAGCTGTGCGACAAAACATGTACTTCATGCACGATGGAGCACCTCCTCATTTTAGTCTTAATGTCCGTTGGCTTCTAAATAACAGATTTGGTGACAGATGGATAGGTAGAGGTGGACCAATTGTCTGGTCTCCACCGTCTCTGGACCTAAACCCACTGGACTTTTATTAATGGAGGCATTTGAAAGCTCTTGTGTGTCGAACCCCAGTACAAGATGTTCAGAGTCTCCGTGCCCGTATTATGGAAGGCTGCGAAACCATAGGCTACGCAATGCTCCAGGGATACATGAGCGCATCCGAGATTCACTACGAAGGCGGGTTGATGCATGTATCAATTCGCACGTAGGGCATATTGAACATCTCCTGAGAGAAAGAGTTGCATGTGGTATGCTGGTACGTTCTGTTCTTGCGTGTTTCCCATGATTAATGTGTTGGAGTCAATGAGATATAACATGATAACAAAGAGTTTCCGGACCCATGTTCATATAACATAATTTCTTCGTCTACGTGTGAGGAATGTGTCCTGCATTTTGTGCCGTACACTTCTGTTACACCCTGTATAACCAGCGTTCTGCAACGTCATATCAGTAACAAAACTGAAACTCTATTCATTACACATGTGCACAGCTTCTATATTATTTTAATGAGACGTAGATCAGCCAGTGGTATTATTCAATATCTAAACAGAAACCTCACCAGTGATGTGTTTTCAAATGTAATTCAATACGTCAGAATGGTACTAATACGCTGTGTCTCCTTACTGTGAAACTTCGTCAACTAGATTTAAGTAACCGAAAACGAGGTTAACATACAAGGTTTGAAGCTTACAATTATAGTGTTGTTTGTTCTAAGCATTTCGAGACGATTTATTTTAAGAATAATCTCTCCTAAAACGGAAGTTAATTGCAGTGGTACTTGAAGCAGATCGCAGAACTGCTCCAAACAACCAATCTATGCACAGCTTAAGATTCATAACAGTGTGTCCTCTGTAAATATCGATAGTTTTGGGTCAGGTATACTACTGTTACAGCCAGTCGAGAGTATAGTCGTATGTTTTTGTAAAGTACATAACGGATAGCTCTGGCAAACAAACACTGAAATATAGTAATACTTCTCCCCATTGGTCGTGTTGGAGCATTCCAGTATTAATATATTTCAGTGCGTACGAACTTCTTCATAATATAATGCCCACCAAGGACGGTTGTATACCTGCTCGGGTCGGGCGGGGGGAAGGGCTGTATAGGGTCAGACCGTCAGCTGTTTAGTTTTAGAATTCAGTAGGACGTACATTGTTACGATGGCTGGAAGTTAGCAGTGTTTCATTTGCGATGAAAATATTTGTAGTGGCTACTGTAATTTCTGCAGTGAAAATTCGTGGATAGATAGTACCACTTGACCCCCTACTGATTTTTCAAAGAATAGCCATTTCAAAAAAAGCGACGAAGAACTAGAAGACCATTTGGAATACGAGTTACCTCCGTACCCATTGTCGCTTTTTAATGAAGCTGGCATGCGAAAAACAAAAAAATCCGCGATGAATGAAATCTTTCCATTATCAAACGAAGACATTACTCTGCAAGACTGTGTTAACATTGTTGACGGCGGATTCCTCTTACATCGAGTCATTTGGAAACCAAACTCAACTTATTCAACCATTTGCGCAAGCTACATTACTTATATTCAGAGACATTACGGTAAAAATTGCACAGTAGTATTCGATGGTTATTCCAATACCAATGACAGTACAAAGAAAACGGAGCAAAATCGCCGATCTGTTGCTAAAAAGTCTATGGACATCAATTTTGAAGAAAGTATGAGTATCACCGTTCGGCAGGATCAATTTCTTTCAAACGAGAAAAACAAAAGCATGTTAATTTGCATGCTATCAACCAAGCTAAACGATGAGGGAATAGGATCTCGACAGAGCACAGATGATGCAGATTTTTTGATCGTGAACACTGCAATCCAGCTATCTTCATCAAAAAGCAACGTGGCTATTATTGGCGAAGATTTTGATCTTTTAGTTTTGCTGGTTGCATTGGCTCCATCGAAAAAAAAAAATTTTTTTGTCAAACCGGGAAAGGGAAAAATCGCGAGAAGGGTGTATTCATCACAGCAGTCACAATCATCAGGACTTGCGAACAACATTCTTTCATTGCATGCCTTTAGTGGCTGCGACACTACTTCAGCGATTTTCAATAAAGGAAAAGTTAGGTGAGTAAAGTTACTTAACAAAAGTAAAGAGTTCATGATATCGCTGAAAGTTTCAACAACCGTGATTCTTCACACGACGTTATCGCTGAAGCTGGAGAACGTTTTTTTCCTTGCAATCTACAGTGCACGTTCTACAGACAATTCTTTGAATAAACATCGATATCATTGTTTTACGAAATCTGTGACGAAAATAAAGCCCGACATTGCCTCACTACCACCAACAGAAGGAGCATCCAGGCAACATTCTTTTCGAGTGTACAATCAAGTGCAAAAATGGCTGGGAAATGAATTACCCCCTGAATTATGGGGTTGGAAACGAGTCCAAGGATACTTCAGTCCGATTACAACAGTGGACTCCATTGCACCCGAGACTTTGTTGTTTGAGTCTTCAGTCTTTTGACTGGTTTGATGCAGCTCTCCATGCCTCCCTGTCCTGAGCTAATCGTTTCATCTCTACATAGCTCCGACACCCTACATCGGAGGCAATCTGTTTAACATATTCTAACCTTGGTCTACCCCTACAGTTTTTGTCCTCGACCCTTCCTTCCATAACTAAGCTTGCTATTCCTGGGTGTCTTAGTATGTGTCCTACTAACCTATCTCTTCTCTTCATTAACAGTCGCCAGAAACATCTCTCATCTCCCACTCGTCTTAATACCTCTTTGTTTGTAACCCTATCTACCCATCTGATCTTCATCATTCTCCTGTAACACCACATTTCAAATGCTTCAATTCTCCTCTTTTCTGCTGCACCAATAGTCCAAGTTTCACTTCCATAGAGCGCCACGCTCCAGACAAAGGCTTTCAAAAATGACTTCCTAATACCTAAATCTATATTCGATGTCAGCAGATTCCTTTTTTGTAGAAATGCTTTCTTTGCCTGAGCCAACCTACTTTTAATATCCTCTTTGCTTCGTCCATCACTGGTTATTCTGCTTCCTAAGTAACAGAAGTCTCCTACTTCCTTCAGCTTTTCACCTGCCAATTTGATCTCCATAGAGGTTTCCGATTTATTTCGGCTGCATTCCAGTATTTTTGTTTTACATTTATTTATTTTCATCATGAATTCTTTCCGTAAGACGGAGTCCATACCATTCAAAAACTCATTCAAATCCTCAGGCGTGTCGGCCAAGATGACGATGTCATCAGCAAATCTCAGAGTTGAAATTATTTCTCCTTGAATCTTCACTCCCACTTTAAATTTTTCTCTAATTTCCTTCATTGCTTGTTCAATGTAAAGATTGAAAAGTATGGGTGATAAGTTGCAGCCTTGCCTTACACCTTTCTGAATACCAGCTGTCCTTCAACTCGAATGACTGCTGTCTGGTTTCTGTACAGATTGTATATCACCCTCCTATCCCTGTACTTTATTCCAATTGATTTCAAAATGTCAAACAATTTAGTCCAATCAACGTTATCAAAAGCCTTTTCTAAGTCTACAAAAGCCATGAATGTTCTCTTATCTTTCCTTATTCTACCTTCTAAAATCAGCCTAAGACTTAGTACAGCTTCCCTTGTTCCTACATTTCTCCTGAAACCAAACTGGTCTTCACCCAACTCCGTTTCTATCTGGCTTTCAAACCTCTTGTAAATTATTCTAGACAGGATCTTTGAAGCATGAGTAATCAAGCTGATTGTACGGTAATCTTCACATCTGTCAGCTCCGAGACTTTATTAGACCTGATTTTTTGCAAATGTACAACTGGCTGTGCAGGGTTGTGTGGGTGTAGAAAAGCAGGGATTGATTGTACAACGGTTTGAAATAATTGTCATGGAGACTGCTTCAATGGATCGAAAATATTCGATTAAGAAAATGAAGACGGAGACGAGGTCGATAACGCGAATGAAGAAAGGGCAGTGTCAACCAAATGCTCGAGATGATCTTCCTATGCGGGGAGCATTGCTTTATCGGATTATGCTGATGTAGTCGATGATAATAGCCCCAGTACCAGTCAGACTGCAAAAAACGACGCACTCAAACGTAATAATAAAGTGAGTAAATAAAAAAATATGTGGAAAATGAAAAAATAATAACAATGATTGAATTTTACGTAACGAATATAAATTTCTGTTTGCAGAATTCCCACAGAGATTTATATGGACCGTTATGCGCCATTGAATTCATATTTTGCTGCTGAAGCCTACAGTGAGAGCAGTTCCCCGATCTGCATCATGTTTGTCGTCCATTTACTCGGTAAATGTTGGTTTTATGAAACAAATGAATTGAATCTTTTTTGTAGAGAATTAAATGTTCTCAAATTTTATTCACCACATTTTTTTCGATAAAGTTAATAAATAAAGAGTTACAGTCCAAAAACCGTAAACGTGCACCCTTTTTCCAAGATGGCGGCGATTGCGGACCTTTAATTGGTCAGGACTTTTGACAGGTTCAAGAGTAAGCTCTAATAAACATTTTCACCAAATTTAAGAACTTTCGGATTTATTATTTTTATTTTCGCTCCGTTGCCTGGGCTACAAGTCCTTATCCACTTCTACCAACCTTTAATCCTCGGAAGTATGATAATAGACGGCTGGAGAATCTACTGACTGGCGTTCTGAGGAGGTGAGCATAGAATGTTATTCTCCGTTTCAGGATTACACTTGAGATCTTTTCAGTGTGGGAGTATATTTCTGAATTACTCCAGAGCTTGTAACCTCCATCCTTGAATTTAGGACCAAGAATTTTCCTAATGATCTTTCTTTCCCGAACTTCAAGTCTCTCGATCCGGCCGGATGCGCGGTTTGTTAGGCATTCCACTGCATACAGTGCTTCCGGTCTAATCACAGTTTGATAGTGTCTTAACTTTGCATTCCTCGAGTTGGACTTTTTATTGTACAGTTGGTGAGTGAGGCGGAAGGCTGTTTCGAATTTATTGACTCGTGTTGAGAGGGCGAACTTTTCAGAATTATTTGGTTCGATCCACTCACCAAGATATTATTATTATTATTATTATTATTAATAATAATAATATTTTTCATAATCGTTTCGGTCGTCTATGGACCACGTTATTTCAACTGCCTTTTCCCTCGTTCTTTGACATTGGCCCAGTATTCGCGCATTCTTCTTCGGTGAGCTTCATTTCGTTCTTCGGTCCACTGCTTGCCGGTTTTCAATATAGGTTTTAGCTGAAAGCTCTGTATCTCCCCAAGTTTCTTCTTCAAAATGTCACGTTCCAAGATGTCCTCATGTGATATCCCCAGTTCTTGGAGGTCTTTTTCCACCTCTGTAAACCAGATCCCTTTGGTTTTCTTTCCCACAAAGTAGGCACAGATTCGATTGGACAATCTTCCGGAGTTCATTCGTGTTAAATGACCATAAAAGGAAAGTCTTCTTTTGCGAATAGTGTTATTATTATTATAGCGGCTTCGGTGGCCTAGTTGGTAGCATGCTGAACTGCTGTGCCCAAGATAGCGGGTTCAAACCCGGCCGAAGTCGTCGGATTTTTAAGAGCGTTAAAATCCTTCAGTATGCCTTCCTTCAGAGGGGAAGTAAAGCCAGCGGTCCCATTTCATAGATTTATAGCATGTAAAAGATCCTTCCACAGACTAAACTTGTGTGGAGCTAAATTTCTAGGTTATATTTCGTTGTAACGCTCTATCAAAGTTCCAACGTTCACCACTAGGTATCATGGATATCTGGTAGCGAAAGTTGGAACTACTTGAATTGAAATTGAACGGAACTTGTAGCTCACCCTAGTGGTGTCCGCTTGAAGCAGCTACAGACTCTGGCGAGCCGAACATGTCCTCGGACACTTCCGGCACTAAAAGCCATACGATAAATAAATAAATAAATAAATAAATATTATTATTATTTTATACGATTTAATGATACATGGGTACCATGGCATGGGGTGGTGCTCACAGTTTTAAAAAGGTTAAGAAACCCTACGTCTATACAGAAGGTTAAGCAGCGAAAGATTACTTAACTTATAACCACCCGGTACGCATAAATGAAATTCGGCTGTGTACAAAGATTGTTTTTTTCTCCTCGACTATGAACCTCACAGTTAACGCGTTGTAAGATATTGGGTAGCACCATGTGTTGCTACTGGTAGTTCGTGGACCAGATTGCACCCTGTTGAGTTACATTGGCTATGACGCAGGCAGCAGCTGGCGGAGAACGCTCGCAAACAAAAGACTAGATCTCTACTTTTATTGACCTGACATCCAATATACTGTTCTTAAATAATAGACACGCATCCACTTTGTGTGATAGTCCACAGGGATAAATCGCTGTCATCACAGATCCGATACCGCAGATCTAACCTCCCCGGTATAGTTTACTTCTTCAGTCTTACTGAAGGAGATATTATTGTTTGAGTCTTCAATCCTTAAAACTGAGAATAGGTGGGTTCGATTCCCATCTCAGCCATCCTGAAAGAGGTTTTCCGTTGTTTCCCTATTCTACTTCAGGCGAATACCGGGATAGTTCCTAAATTAAGGCCATGGCCGCCTCCTTTCCCGTCTTCATCTGAATTGCAAATACTCACACTAATACAGCCACCACTATAATACAGGTTATCAGACAAATTGCATACACACACCCAAATACATGGGTCTACATAACCATGATGTCGCAAAGCCCCTAAATGAATCAAAAACAACAACTTTTTTTTTTCAACAAATATATTAAAAGTATATAAACTAAGCCCTGTATTTTTTTCAGGTTATTAGAAGTGAGTCGATAGGCTACGTGTTATTCCCTGCCCTATTTAACTGGGCACATTAACATGTTGCCTGACTAAATTTATTTATTAATTTATTTACTTATTTGGCTGGCTGCGTGGCTCAGGGGTAACGTTCTCGCTTGCTGGGTCCAAGGTTGCAGGTTCGTATCCTGGCGCAGTTAGCTGGCATTTGAGGGTGCGCAAATGCGAGGGAGCCGTCTCCGTAGATTTACTGGCACGTTAAAGATCCCCTTCGGGGCAAAATTCCGGCACCCCGGCGTCTCTAAAAGCCAGTGTAGTTAAAAGGGACGTAAAACCAATAACATTATTATTATTATTTACTTATTTATCGTATGACTTTTAGTGCCGGGAGTGTCCGAGGACATGTTCGGCTCGCCACAGGATGTAGCTGCTCCCAGTGGACACCTTTAGGGTGAGCTACAAGTTCCGTTCAATTTCAAGTAGTTCCAACTTTCGCCACCAGATATCAATGGTACCTAGTGATGAACTTTAAAACTTTGAAAGAGCGTTCCAATGAAACCCAACCTAACAATTTTGCTTCACACAAGTTTAGTCTGTAGAAGGAATCTTTTGCATGCCATAAATCTATGACATTGGACCGCCGGCTTTACTTCTCCTCCGAAGGAAGGCATACAGAAGGATTGTTAACGCTCTTAAAAAATCCGACGACTTCAGCCGGGTTTGAACCCTCTATCTTATGCACAGCAGTTCAGCATGCTACCAACTACACCACCTGACTAAAAATCAATTTTCTTACTAGATTACGCAGGCATCACTGAAGAAATTACGTCTAAAATTTCTACAAATTTGAAGATTATTTTTCTCTCAGATATAGCACGCAATAATGAAGCAAGTCGCTTCCGTGGTGTACAGTAGTGGTCAGCGTGCTTAGCTGCCACCCCGGAGGTCCGTGGTTCGATTCCCGGCTCTGCCACGAAATTTGAAAAGTGGTATGAGGACTGGAACGGGATCTGGTTGGTTGGTTCCTCAGTTTAGAGGCTGTGACAACGCGGTCATGTAGCCCCATGTACTTTGGGTGTGTGTAGAATCTGTCTGATAACCGGTGTTAATTGTGATGCCTGTATTAGTGTGTGTTATCTGTTTTCAATTCATGTGAAGACTGAAGATATTGAATTCTTCAAGTAGTTCCTACTTTTGCCGCCAAACGCCACCGTCAAGGACTACTAGTTTAGAACTTGATTACCAGATGTCACCGCAGTTGGCTCCTGGCAACGAACGTTGGAACCTAAGAGCGTTTGTCGAGTGTTTAACCTTTGTATACTTTAGCTTCACACAGGTGTAATTAGTGGAAGGTTCCTTAACATGCCATAAATCTATGACATGGGACCGCCGGCTTTATTTGCTTTCCGAAGGAAGGCATACTGAAGGATTTTAACGCTCTTGGAACGGGGTCTACTCAGCCTCGGGTGGTCCAAATGAGTAGAGGGGGTTCGATTCCCACCTCAGCCATCCTCGAAGTGGTTTTCCGTGGTTTCCCACTTCGTCTCCGGGCAAATGCTGGGATGTTACCCAACGTAAGGCCACGACCGCCTGCTTCCCCCTTCCTTGCCATCCCTTCCCATCCTTCATATGGCCCCTGTTCGCTTTGCAGGCGCCTGGGCGAGGTGCTCGTCTACCTCCCCAGTTGTATCCACGGATCGATGTTTCAAGCTTCAGGACACTGCCCTGGAGGCAGTAAAGTTGGGAACCCTCGCTGAGTCATCACAATTAACACCGGTTATCAGACATATTCTACACACACCCAAAGTACACGGGGCTACATGACCGCGTTGTCGCAGCCCCTAAACTAAGGAACCAACCAACCCTCGCCGAGTCCGAGGAAAAGGTAATCCTGGAGGGTAAAACGACTAAAATAATGAGCAAAAATAACAAAATAAGTGACTTATTTATTCTGTCACTGACTGAAGATTCCAGCACCATGCAGCGCGCTGCAGCGTTTCTCTGCAACTCGACGCTGCGCGACGCCTCTGGGAATAGCTTCCTGCCCCACTGTGACCAGGCGGTCTAATGAACACGGTGACGCAAACAAAAGAACATCCCGCCGCGTATTAAATTTCACGTTCCCTTCAAAGAGAAGGAGCGCTGCAGCAATTTGCTGGTTCCAGTAAATTGAAAGACGAGACTCTCCTCCCGATTTCTTTGCTCCCTAACCTCAACAGAATCATGGATATCTGATGTCACATTATTATGATATGCTTTTGCACAAAGGAACTCAATAATATCAAATAGGCCATTATACATTGAGAGCCTTCTCTACACAACCAAACTTAGCATGCACCGTGTGACGCCCGGGGCACTCCGCGTGGGGCAGCTTGTCGTGCAAGGCACTGGCGCTAGCAGCAGCGTAGCGCCCAACTAGTCCATCCTTCCTTCCTTCAATCCTTCCTTACTTCCTTCCATCCTTCCTTCCATCCTCCATTCCTTCCTTCCTTCCATTCTTCCTTCCTTCCTTCCTTCCTTCCTTCCATCCTTCCTTTCTTCCTTCCATCCTTCCTTTCTTCCTTCCTTCCATCCTCCATTCCTTCCTTCCTTCCATCCTTCCATCCTTCCTTCCTTCCATCCTCCATTCCTTGATTCCTTCCTTCCTTCCTTCCTTCCTTCCGTCCTTCCTTTCTTCCATCCTTCCTTTCTTCCTTCCTTCCTTCCTCCATTCCTTCCTTCCTTCCTTCCATCTTTCCTTCCTTCCTTCCATCCTTCGTTCCTTCCTTCCTTCCATCCTTCCTTCCCTCCTCCATTCCTTTCTTCCTTCCTTCCTTCCTTCCTTCCTTCCTTCCTTCCTTTCTTCCTTCTTTCCATCCTCCATTCCTTCCTTCCTTGCTTCCTTCCTTCCATCTTTCCTTCCTTCCTTCCTTCCTTCCATCCTTCCTTCCTTCCATTCTTCGTTCCTTGCTTCCTTCCATCCTTCCTTCCATCCTTCTTTCCATCCTCCATTCCTTCCTTTCTTCCTTCCTTCCTTCTTTTCTTCCTTCCTTCCATCCTTCCTTCCTTCCTTCCTTCCTTCCTTCCTTCCCTCCTTCCATCCATCCTTCCTTCCTTCCATCCTTCCTTCCTTTCTTCCTTCCTTCCTTCCATCCTCCATTCCTTCCTTCCATCTTTCCTTTCTTCCTTATTTCCATCTTCCATTCCTTCCTTCCATCCTCCATTCCTTCCTTCCTTACTTCCATCCTCCATTCCTTCCTTCCTTCCATCCTCCATTCCTTCCTTCCTTCCTTCCATCCTTCCTTCCTTCCATCCTTCCTTCCTTTCTTCCTTCCTTCCTTCCTTCCATCCTCCATTCCTTCCTTCCAACTTTCCTTTCTTCCTTCTTTCCATCTTCCATTCCTTCCTTCCTTCCTTCCTTCCTTCCTTCCTTCCATCTTTCCTTCCTTCCTTCCATTCTTCGTTCCTTGCTTCCTTCCATCCTTCCTTCTTTCCATCCTTCCTTCCTTCCTTCCTTCCTTCCTTCCATCTTTCCTTCCTTCCTTCCATCCTCCATTCCTTCCTTCCTTCCATCCTCCATTCCTTCCTTCCTTCCATCCTTCCTTCCAGCCTCCATTCCTTCCTTCATTCCTTCCTTCCTTCCTTTCTTCCTTCTTTCCATCCTCCATTCCTTCCTTCCTTCCTTCCTTCCTTCCTTCCTTCCTTCCTTCCATCCTTCCTTCCTTCCTTCCTTCCTTCCTTCCATCCTTCGTTCCTTCCTTCCATCCTTCGTTCCTTCCTTCTTTCCTCCATCCTTCCTTCCTTTCTTCCTTCCATCCTCCATTCCTTCCTTCCTTCCTTCCTTCCTTCCTACCTTCCTTCCTTCCTTCCATCCTTCGTTCCTTCCTTCCTTCCATCCTTCCTTCCTTTCTTCCTTCCTTCCATCCTCCATTCCTTCCTTCCTTCCTTCCTTTCTTCATTCCTTCCTTCCATCCTTCCTTCCTTCCTTCCTTCCTTCCTTCCTTCCTTCTTTCCATCCTCCATTCCTTCCTTCCTTCCTTCCTTCCTTCCTTCCTTCCTTCCTTCCTTCCAGCAGCGTAGCGCCCAACTAGTTCAACACATTTACACTCTTTAACATTTTACTCTTTAACGCAGTACAAAATAATCTAGGCGGGTCGAAAATAGAACAACACATGTCTGTAGATTGATTATAAACTTTATGTTCGACCCTAACAATTATTACGTGTCAGAAAACTGAATCATAATCAGGCTCATTATAACACTATTTTCCATTATGAAACAGTTTCTCCCACCAATCAGAGCTCAAGAAACAGTTGTGTGACCAATTAGATAAGGATACCTTCGCGCATGCGCTCAAAATCCAACATGTCTATACAAATTACCGAAAGTGCACCGTCCATATGTTCGCGTAAATAAACTGGTGAATATAAGACAAGAAATAGCACTGTACCTTAATATCCCCAAACCCAATTTCTACACAGCGCGTGATTTTCAAACGACTTCGGTGACAGTTTTACTGAATACTGGTGCACTATCTGAACATATGGCATTGAAGCACACAGAGCGCATGCGTCGGTTGGCCAGATAGCTTGGAAAACAAGAGATATACTACCCAGCGCAGCACCCGATCACAACATTCTAGTGACTGAACAGATATTTATGAATATTTATGTTAAAACATATAATAAAGTTATAAATATCGTCGAACATAAACAGTCCTATGCAACTCGCCAATAATGGTAATTAAGACACTCGTATGGAAATTATAAAACTCGCATACCCTCGTTTTATAAACATACTCGTGTCTTAATTATAGCCATTATAGGCTCGTTGCATAATGTACTATTTTATTTCTGAATTTCGAATCAAACAAAACTTATAGGCTACAATGGTAGAAAACATAGGATAAAAGAACACACCTTCTTCTTCTTTGTTCATTGAGGCAGTGTTTGGCAGTTCTAAAATACAAAGCAAATTAATCAAAATAAAAACAGAATTAGTCAATATCTATCAAAACCTAAAAAAAACAATCAAAATGGGTCAAAAATGAAAGTAAAAAAAACAAAAATAGACAGGCCTACCGGTACTTAAAATAAAAAACAAAACAAAATTAGTCAAAATAACAAAAAAGAACAATCAAAATTAGTCCAAAAATACAAAAATCAAAATTAGTCAGAATTCAAAAAGCAAACAGTCAGATGAAGAGAATAGGCCGGACGCAAGATTGCTTGAAATACCTTTGTCTCACCTGCGATAATCTTTATAGCCCATGAGGTCAAAGTATGACGAGCCGGACATGTTATTCTACTATGAAATTGAGATGAAATGTATGTGAAATAATAAGTGGCCATTACTCTTAATTAACTTTTCTCTTACAATGTGTGTTTTATTGAGGATTTGCGTCATTAATAATTAAGGATTGATGTTGACTTTTGAAATTAATGCAGCCAATAGATTTTTGATAATTTCTTAGATTTAATTATTTAATATTTTGTAAGTAGGTTTGTCAGAAAGAAAAGACATCTTCGTAGTGGAGCGTGCTAAAACCAGGGCCGCATTTGTATAAATGATTCAATTGCCATATTCTTTTAATATTTAGAACACGCCGAAGTTATCTTCATTGAAGTTCCATTTGTCAACAGAGCCCACTAGAAGGGACGAACCATTGCTTTCTTGCGGAATCTTATTGTTTTAGAGGCTTAGGACATATTGGCCATCAACCCCGTTACATAGGCATGTGTTCAATGCGACTACTGTAAAGCTCGTATCTTTAATTTTTTGGAATTGTTGAACTGGTATTCACTAATTTCTTTGTTGTTATTGTTGCAATTATACTACCATTCCCCAGTATGAAAACGATATAAAATATCTTTTAATAGGTCTCTTGTTGTACAAGTAATTATGTTCTGTTTGTTGCTTAACCCTAGAATGGTAGCGGTCGTCTCCGCTACGAAAACGGGATACACTTGTGTAGATTGGACAATAGGGAGAAGTGTGGCGAGCTTTCTTCTTAGCCCAGTATGCCTATGCATTATGAACACACCTTCATTATTTGTTAGAAGAGGAAGGAATATGTGACAAGTGATACCGTGGCTGTGCTTCTAAAACTTTTTCATAATCTGGTTGAAACTTGGATGAGCTGATTCTTAGTAGGTCTGTTAATCTATTTCTGACGCTATTTTTGCGAACCTTCATGTTATGTGCATGAGATTTCAGGTTTGGGAAGCTTGATTTTGGTACGGCCTTGTGTAGAACTCAATTTTCGAGACGTTGAGGAATAGGCTAGTTGCCTCAATTCATTGTTACATTGTAACTCAATCAGTTCTAGCTGCTACTCTATTACACAAAACGCATAAACACAATGAGATTGAAACAGTTTTTCACTTCTAGGTACACAGAACAGGAAATATGACCTATGTGTAATTGTAGATAAACCATGTCGCGGGCTGGATTAGACTATCTCAAAGGATGCACTTGGCCCGCGGGCGTACTTTGCCCATGACTGCCTTAACGTATTTAAAAAATAAAATTGGCAGGTGAAAAGCTAAAGGAAATAGGAGACTTCTGTTACATAGAAAGAAAAATAACCAGTGATGGACGAAGCAAAGAGGATATAAAAATTAGGTTGGCTCAGGCAAGGAAAGCATTTCTACAGAAAAGGAATCTTTTGACATCGAATACAGGGTGTATCTTAATTATACCGACAAAAAAAATCAGGGACGCTCTGCGTGTTATGTAAAAGACGATGCCGCAATCGGATTGGCGGAGAAAATTTTTCCCTTCGAGAAAATGAGGTTAATTTGTTACTTCCGGGCGCGCGATTCAAATCTACGAACTGGCCGTATTTGCTGACCCAGGGAGCAAGCCGCTGGCCACTAACTGTGCTTCAAGCAAGGGAAGGGAGTGTGATAGAAGGAGACAGAGATATGCTGGCGGGCATGCCGCAAGCCGAGGTGATCGAGGAAACTTGCGCATGCCCGCCAGCATATCTCTCTCTCCTATCACACTTCCCTTGCTTGAAGCACAGTTAGTGGCCAGCGGCTTGCTCCCTGGGCCAGCAAATACGTTGAATTCGTAGATTTGAAACGCGCGCCCGGAAGTATCAAAGTAACCTCATTTTCTCGAAGGGAAAAATTTTCTCCGCCAATCCGATTGCGGCATCGTCTTTTACATAGCACGCAGAGCGTCCCTGATTTTTTTGTCGGTATAATTAAGATACACCCTGTATAGATTTAGGTATTAGGAAATCATTTTTAAAATCCTTTGTCTGGAGCGTGGCGCTATATGGAAGTGAAACATGGACTATTGGTGCAGCAGAAAAGAGGAGAATTGAAGCGTTTGAAATAATATAATAATATCGTATGGCATCGGGTGCTTGGTGAAAGCTTTGTTATTTGAAACCCAGAGGGTAGCTTGCATGTCGAATTTCGTTGTTCTTTGGAGCACTATGAAAGTCAGGGAGATTAGATATCTAAGCTCCTTGAACACTACAGCGCTATCTAGTAGAGAAATGAGGAACTTAGTGTTGGCGGGAACTCCCGAGATTAATTTTGCCATTATGAACACGGCCTACTGAATTCAAATGGGTTCTTTGGCATGCCAACATCGTATGACATGAGTGTCGTAATTTTTGCCGCCTTTCAAAAATCACTTACCACGGCCAGGAGCGATCCTGCAAGCTTGGGGTTAGTAGACCGACACGTTAACCACTCACCCATTGTCGCAAGCAGCTTTTGAAATGTGATGTTACAGGAGCGCGATGAAGACCAGATGGGTAGATAGGGTTACAAATGAAGAGGTATTAGACGAGTGGGATAGGAGAGATGTTTCTGGAGACTGCTAATGAAGAGAACACATAGGTTGTAGGACACATACTAAGACACCCAGGAATAGCAAAGTTAGTTATGTAAGGAAGGGTTGAGTACAAGATAATAATAATAATGTTATTGGTTTTACGTCCCTTTTAACTACTCTGGCTTTCAGAGACGCCGGGGTGCCGGAATTTAGCCCCGAAGGGAATCTTTAACGTACCAGTAAATCTACTGACAAAAAATTCTGCCGCCACTGAGGTGGGTACGTCTGGAGAGTCTCCTGAAGTGTTTCCTTTTTGGAGAGGCGTTGCCGCCCAACCATACCTTCAATTCTCGAAAAAGGTGAAAATCAACACGACTGCACTGTGCCACAAATACGATAGACTTTTCCAAGAATTCAAGTGTGATGTTTTGGACCATCTGCCGTTTAGTCTAAACCAGCACTGAATGATTTTCACCTTTTTCGAGAATTGAAGGTATGGTTGGGCGGCAACGCCTCTCCAAAAAGGAAACACTTCAGGAGACTGTCCAGACGAAACCACCTCAGTGGCGGCAGAATATTTTGCCGAGAGCATCGGAAAGCTGGTGTAACGATACGACATGTGTTTCAATCGTCTTGGCGATTATGTTGAGACATAAGAATAAAACAAGCAAACATTTATTAGTAAAATCAGTTTGGTATGTCAATTTGTTATTTTTATACAGTCCATCGGAACTTGGGGAAAAAAAACGCCCTCGTTGATAAACTACTGTAGATGCCCACCCCTACTTCGCGTGGGAGCACCTAAATCACTTTCTACTCTACTCAGAAGTCTTCACTTGAATGTTGCGCGAATGACGGCCCTGGCCTTGGCTGCCTAGCTTTGGGAAAGGTTCGCTCGCTAGCTGACTGACTCGCACACTTCCACGCTAGCTATTTCGCACATTTTCCTAACAGATACTGGATATAGCGATGTGAAACAGGAGTTAGCGCTAAGAAGTCAACTCGACGATATCTCGTAGATGTAACTGAAATTGTGAATGTAATCGAAAGGTTTATGTGGGGAAATATTCATCTATGGCCAAAGGAAGTTGAGCAATATTTAAGTGAAGAGTGTCGAAATAGTACATTATGCAACGAGCCTATAATGGCAACAATTAAGACACGAGTTTTATAATTTCCATACGAGAGTCTTAATTACCATTATAGGCGAGTTGCATATGACTGTTTATGTTCGACGATAATTATAACTTTATTATATGTTATAACGTAAATATTCTTAAATATCTGGCGAGATTCTGTCGGTTGAATTCTTCTTCTTGGGAATTGTGTGGGCTTAGCATTTGATCTCTACCCAATAACGAATCCCAAAGATAGTGCACAGGTACTCTGTTGGATCATTTTGTTATTTTGGTCAAATAACACAAAATTGGCCGTTACAAACGTTTTAAAATTAAAATGTATCGTATTATCCACTTGTTATTCTTCAAATTCGATGCGTATAGAATGACAACGGATGGAAATCAATTGAGTCCCAAATATAACAGTTATGACATCTGGCGGGAACGTTTCGCATAAGAAATCCATTTACGGAACAGAGAGCTGGATTATAATTTCCGTGGAACTAATGGCATACGACTGCCTCCTCCATGTCGTTTGGGTGTGTTGATGTCAACAACAGCATTCACTAAAATTGTCGGCGAAATCATACGAATGTGTAGAAATTGGAGTTGCGGATATTAAGGTACAGTGCTATTTCTTTTGCAATATTGTCCAGTTTGTTTATGCATTGTAACTACAGTGGTTGATCCAATATAGGCTACATTGTCAACTTTCAAATCATGTAATTCATGTCCGACATGTTTGATTTTGAGTGCATGTGAGAAGCTAGTCTTACCTAATTGGTCAGTGAATGAAAATATTGAGCTCTGATTGGTTGGAGAAACTTTGTTATAATGAAAAGTAGTACTTTAATGACCCCCATTATGATACAGTTTTCTGACAAATAATATTTACATATCGACATCGTCGAACATAATAATACGTAATGGTAATTAAGACACTCGTATGGAAATTATAAAACCCGCTTCGCGCGTATTATAAACATACTCGTGTCTTAATTATTGCCATTATAGGCTCGTTGCATACGACTGTCTATGTTATACGATAATTATAACTTTATTATATCTTTTAACATAAATATTCATAAATATCTGTGGGATTCAGTAACTTCAGTTAGTGAGGAGAACGCGCTGGGTGGTTTGCTGACTGAACAGAGCGCATGAGTGGGTCAAAGAATTTCGAAAGCAGAGACCATTCACTTTGCTTGGCAATGCTATTGTTTACAGCCTGCATGATGTCTAGTGCCGATCAGAACTAGCATTCACTAATATTGTCACCGAAGTCGTTTGAAAGCAATGCGCTGTGTATAAATTGGGGGTTGGGGATATTAAGGTGCAGTGCTATTTCTTGCCAGTTTATTTACGCGAACATATGGGACGGTGCACTTTCCATGTCGGTAATTCATATAGAAGGATGCTGTGTTGCGAACTTCTGGACGTAGATTCTTAAATTTCTTGCATATGTGATAGTATTTTCTTGTTACCGTCTTTGTCTTTTGTCTTTGCGTTTGGGATTGTAACTACAATGGTTGATTTGATATCCAATTTAAACTTTCAAATCATGTAATTCATGTCCGAAATGTTGGATTTTGAGCGCATGCGCGAATCTATCCTTACCTAATTCGTCAATGAATGAGCTCTGATTGGCTGGAGAGACTGTTTCATAATGGAGAATAGTATTATAATTACCCTCATTATGATAAAGTTTTCTGACGTATAATATTTACATTTCGACATCGTCAAACATAAAAAAGAATTTTCCGTGCCCTGTATTAGCTTACGCTGGCTAAACTGTTAAACATATATCAATTACGGAATATAAGGAATGGTCAAAAAGTTTCCTTTTGACGGCCGTAATAATCGGTATGCCAATCAGGCAAAATCGCCGTGAACATTGAGGCACTTATTCACCGACACACCAGGTTGAAGATCCTAGTGTGGTAAAACACTGTGTGCTGCTCCGTGAAGAAGTCCGTAACCGCCTGCTGCACATCCTCGTCCGACAGGAATCGTCGACCCTTCAAGGACACTTTTAAGGGACCGAAAGCATGATAATCGCATGGGGAGAGATCAGGACTATAAGGGGGATGCTCAAGTGTCTAAGACTTGAGTTGGCGTACCTTCTGAGTTATGACCTTCGTGTAATGGGCACGTGCGTTATCATGAAGCATAAGCACCCCTTGTCGCAGTTTACCCGGACGTTTCGCCATAATTGCTCGCCGTGATTTCTCCAGTGTTGAGCAATACCGTTCCCCAGTTATGGCGACAGATCAATAGGCAATGGATCTCGGTAATTCAAAAAACAGGGTAAGCATCACCTTTCCAGCAGATGGTTGACACTTGAACTTCTTGGGACGAGGGGACGATGGATGACACCACTGCATCGTCGACACTTTCGGTTCCCAGTGGTGGCACCAGCTTTCACCATCAAACGGAAATTTTGTGATCACGCCTTATATTTTTGTGCATGTGTTACCTTCCACCCTGTAGTTTGCCGATTATTTATTTATTTATTTATTTATTTATTTATTTATTTATTTATTTATTTATTTATTTATTTATTTATTTATTTATTTAGCGTATGGCTTTTAGTGCCGGGAATGTCCGAGGACATGTTCGGCTCGCCAGAGGCTGTATCTGCTTCAATGCGGACACCCATGGGGTGACCTACAAGATCCATTCAATTTCATGTAGTTCCAACTATCGCTACCAGATGTCACTGTGGGGGGGCGTGGTGGCTCAGCGGTCCAGCTGTATGCCTCTCGCCAAGGCGGTCCGGGTTCGATTCCCGGTCAATGAATGTGAGATTTTCGAAGTGAAATGCCATGTCCTGTGGTTCGGATTCCACGTAAAAAGGAGGTCCCGTGGCTCATGATCTCAAGATTAACGGTCACGTTAAACTACAAGCTTCCTTCCTTCCTTAGATGTCACTGTTACCTAGTGGTGAACGTTGGAACTTTGATAGAGCGTTTCAACGAAATCTAACCTGCAAATTTAGCTTCACACAAGTGTAATTAGTGGAAGGTTCTTTTACATGCCATAAATCTATGCCATGGGACCGCTGGCTTTACTTCCCCTCCGAAGAAAAGCATACTGAAGGATTTTAACGCTCTTAAAAATCCGACTATGTAATCGGCCGGGTTTGAACACGCGATCTTATATTATATTTTATATATTTACAATTAATAGTACATCTAAGGATATCCATCGCTTGCCACGGTGGGTGAGTGGATAGCGTGTTGGTCTATAACCCCAAGATTTCAGGTTCGCTCTTGGCCGTGGTAAGTGATTTTTGAAAGGCGGCAAAAATACGACACGCATGTCATACGATGTTGGCATGTCAAAGAACCCATTTGAATTCAGTAGGCCGTATTCACAGTGGCAAAATTAATCTCGGGAGTTTCCGCCAACACAAAGTTCCTCATTTCTCTCCTAGAAAGCGCTATAGGGTTCAAGGAGCTTAGATATCTAACCTCCTTGACTTTGATAGTGATTCAAGGAACAACGAAATTCGACATGCAAGCTATCCTCTAGGTGTCAAATTACAAAGCTTGCACCCGGCATCCGAGGCCATACGATATTATTATTATTATTATTATTATTATTATTATTATTATTATTATTATTATTATTATTATTATTATTAGGATATCCATTTTTTATTATTTTGTTTCATTCCTTTAATTATAATTGATCTCATAAGCATTTTTCACATCGGTCGGTTGGTTGTTTGGTTTCTCAGTTTAGGGGCTGCGACAACGCGGTCATGTAGCCCCGTGTACTTTGGGTGTGTGTAGAATCTGTCTGATAACCAGTGTTAATTGTGATGGCTGAATTAGTGTGTGTATCTGTTTTTTAATTCAAGTAAGGACTGCAACTTTGAATTTTTCAAATAGTTCCTACTTTTGCCGCCAAGCGCCACCGTCAACGATTACTAGGCCTAGTTCAGAACTTAGCTACTAGACGCCTCCGCAGTCGGCTCTTGGCAACGAACGTAGAAACCTAAGAGCGTTGTTTACATTCTTAACCTATACAATTTAGCTTCACACAGGTGTAATTAGTGGAAGGTTCTTTAACATGTCATAAATCTAAGACATGGGACCGCCAGCTTTACGTCCCCTCCGAAGGAAGGCATACTGAGGGATTTTTCACATCAAAATACATTAGACTTAAGTACATCTATTTTATTTTATTCTTAATTGATTGCAATTTTAATTGAGCTGAAGAAGATCTCAAAGTCAGGTCGAAACATGTACAATAATAGATACACTGTATTTGTGTAAGTATTGATTGGCGTATAATTTAAACTTTGGAAGCTCAGCATGCTACCGACTACGCCACCGAAGCCGCTTATTTTGCTGATAAAGAGCTGTGAACAAAGAAATGACTTCCTTTTAACAGCTCTTAGTACTTCGAAACACGTCAAGTTATTTCTCTGAAATGGTCGGTATGCTGAAAACATAATCCTGGAACAGTTTGTCGCGGTCCCACCACCACGGCGCCATTATTCTTCAACTGTCGCCTTGTGGATTTGCTCTGATGCTCGACAGCTTTGCTCCATTCCCCAAGCCATAAAATGTCGCTTAGAGCCCATTTAAATCGCAATGGAATGCTACAGCAAAACGACTTGTAATAAATAAAACTACGAGGAACTAGAAGCCCCTTTTTGCAGCGTAGACGGAAGAGAGAATATTGCTAAGCAGTGAAAGCCTTTGATATAATATGCTCTTTTATTCATACATCTAACCGATACCGTATGCATGATGATCGGGGAAGTTAGAACAGCAGATATGTCCATCTCAAAGCATCTAATGATACGGTAGCTATTTATTTATTTAATTAATGTCTTCTTTTTTTTTTCTTCGTTTGGGCCTACTGAGAACCACGGGGCTCGTATCTCCTCGTCGCTTTGTATTTTCTCTTCTTCCAGTACTTTTCATCATCTGACTATGAGCCAGCTTTCTTTCCTCCGTCCATGGAGGTCTGCTGACCCCGGTGTTCTTTCTAACTGTCAGTGATAAAGGGACAACTCCCTGTCGGATGGCTTGCCAGAATTGTTGGCGATCCTGTATGGAATTAAGTTGGATCCCTAGGTGGTCTAAATCCGTCCTGACCGTAGAGATCCACTTGGTCCTAGAGGCCTTCCCTCTTCCTGCCACTGTGAAGATCTTACTGATGAGCCGGCAAGGGATCATGCGGGTCAAGTGTCCATAGAAGGTCAGGCGCCTTTTTCTTATATCATTAAAGATAAATCGCACAAATTTTGCATATTGATGTTAACAAACTGTCATTCACAAAACATCACAATGGATGATCCCCGATTTGCACAAGAAATTACGTGGTATCTACTACATTGCACCCCGCATAATTTACATACGCAGGATTCATCAGGGTCATGAAAGTATTCGGTATTACACAGTTTATGGTGATACCCATGTACCGCCATCGAATTGACAAAGTGTCGCAAGTCTTGATTTGTGTTCATCCATGTCCTAGTCATCATGGCCTCCGTGGTGTAAAACTCGAAACAAATTTCGTCCCATTTCTGTATTCTTTCCTGCATTAGTTTTTTCCAACCGTCTGTGGATGGTAGCCCTCTCTTCATCCGAAGGTCCTCAGTGAAGAAGGTCTCCCTGGCGAGTTCATATGCTAATCTTCTTGATAGCTGTAAAGCTCATCATTGTGCCGAATTCTGTAGGTGCCTCTCTCTACCCGTGTGGGTCCTAGTATCCGCCCCAGGATCTTCCTCTCCTTGAGTTCAAGATTTTTTTTAATTTATTTATTTATTTATTTATTTATTTGCTTATTTTTGGCATGGAGCTCGTTGACTTGGGTATGTGTGGTATTTGTGTAATAACCTGAGTATTTGATATGGCTCTACTGGTGTGTGTATTTGTAAGGGGATGACCGTATCCTTAAGTTAGGAACCGACCCAGCATTTGGTAAACGAACCCTCCTCTTAGTTTTCCCTCACGAGGCTGAGTGTATCCCGTTCCAGCCCTCAGACCAGAATTATAATTTATTGGCAGAACCGGGAATCGAACACGGACCTTCGGGGAGACAGCCATGAACACTAGCCCCTACACCACGAGGTGGTCTCATTAAAAGTAACGAAGCCACAGTTACAACAATATTGACAAAGGAACCAATTGTTACTTTTTCGTTACGCCTGTAGAAAAATTAGGTTGGTTGGTTCCTTAGTTTTGGGGCTGCGACAACGCAATCATGTGTGTGTAGAAACTGACTGATAACCGGTATTAATTGTGATGGCTGTATTAGTGTGTGTTATCTGTTTTAATTCAAGTAAGGACTGCACACAATAATTTCAAGTAGTTCCTACTTTTGCTACCAAATGCCACCGTCCACGTCACCTAGCTTGCGGACTTGGCTACTAGATGGCATCGCAGTCAGCACCCGGTGGCGAACTTTGGAACTAATAGTGCGTCATCAATCCTAACTTACAAATTTTGCATTCACACAAGTGTAGTCAGTGGAAGGTTCTTTTTATGCCATAAATCTACGACATGGGACTACTGGCCTTACTTCCCCTCCGAAGGAAGGCATACTGAGGGATTTTAACGCTCTTAAAACATCCGACGACTTCGGCCGGGTTTGAACCCGCGACCTTGCGCATAGAAGCTCAGCATGCTACCAACTACGCCACCGAAGCCGCCTGATATACAAATTATACTATAATTTACTGCCAAGAAATTTTAATCCTGGTGTGATGGCTTGAACGGGGTACCCTCCACTCAGCCTCGTGAAGCAAAACTGAGAAGAGGATGGTTCAATTCCCACCTCAGCCATCCTGGATGTGGTTTCCCGTAGTTTCCCACTTTTACGCCAGGCAAATTCTGGGATGGTTGCTAACTTAAGGCCACGGCCACCTCCTTCCCAATGTATCCCCAATTCAAACATACACTAGAACAGCCATCACAATAACACAGCATATCAGACAAATTTCCACACACACACACCCTAACAATGGGGCTATATGACCACAAAGTTGCAGCCCCTAAAATAAGCAACAACAACAAAAACAGCCGATGACGACGACGACGATATTCTTGACAATTCTGTTAATTTTGAACATAACACTTACAGGTTATTAGGCTATGGAAACCTAAAAAATAAAGTTGGATTGCTTTTGCTGATTGCTACATTGAAAATAACTTTTTCACCATATTAGGCCAAATTTTCTAAATTTAAATTTCAAAGATGGCCAAGTCCTCTAAAGTAAGTTTCAAAACTGGCCAAGTCCCATAGTTAGTTTCAAACATGGTCAAGTCCAAATTTTAAATACATTTTTCAATTCATATAATATATTTAGACTGTAAAAATTGTATGGTAATGAATTAGAAGCCTCTGATAAGCAATATAAAGAATAAGGTGTCTGCATATATCATCATCATCATCATTTCCCCTTATCCAGCTCCTGCCGGGTCGGGGTATTTATGGCACTTCTCCACTTTCCTCTGTCCTTCCACCATTCTTCTTCCACGATCTTGTCCCAGTCCAGATTTCTTTTTCTTACGCTGTTCTTCACTGAATCAATCCACCTTCTTCTAGATCTTCCTCTTGCTCTCTTACCCTTGCACTTCGCCTCCAGCATCTGTCTTGGTATTCTATTTTCCTCCATCCTCTTTACATGTCCAAACCACCTTAGTTTATTCTTCTCAATTCTCTCATTTAGTTTTTCCATCCCAACTTCCTTCCTAACATCTTCATTCCTCACTCTGTCTTTCCTTGTCTTTCCTATCATACTTCTTAGGAATTTCATTTCACTGGCTTGGATTCTACTCTCTTGCCTGCTTGTCAGGGTCCAAGTCTCAGCTGCATAAGTTAATATGGGAACATAGTACACTTTATACATTACCTCCTTGCTTTTCCTTGGTACTTCCTTATCCCAAACAAGTTTTCTTACACTTTGATAGAATGCATTGCTCTGCTGTACCCTCCTGCCAATCTCCATGTCCAACCTACCAGTTTGCATCAATTCACTTCCTAGGTATTTGAACGTGTCCACAATTTCCAAACTCTGACTTCCAATTTTCACAGTGCCCTTTCCTTGTCTTTCCCCTCTTGTCATCACCATGGTCTTGCTTTTCTCTATACTGATTTTCAACAACTAGGACTATAATATTCGCGTTAGTCTATATCTTCTCAACCCACATGTCAGCTACTTGCTGGTGAAGGCATTTCTCGAAGCTTTGTAATAATGATCATATTTGAAATGGCTGCTATAAAACCATGTTCATTTACGTTCCATGGCTTCGTTTTAATTGGCCATAAAATTATAGCGTCGTTGCTTACACCATATCAAAATGAACTGAAAGATTTATTGTACTATATTCCCCACTGCTTTATTCCCTTTTGCGTATTAGGTTGGTATTACTACAGCTTGTGCCGTATTTGGAAGGCAGGCTGTTATAGAACTAGTTTTTTTAAGCCATATCATGCGATATTGAGCTAAATTATGTCCATTATAGCCACCTCTGAGGATAGAATATGCACTTCCTAATTCTCGGCCAAGAAACTCGTACTTTTAAAGGGAGTAAAATCCACGGCACCCCGTTTCGAACGATATCGGTTCGTGAAAAATAATATTAATTGAATCTCACTCAATAGTCGCCCAATAGAGTTTCGGCTTCGCTGCCAGGTGCTAGGACAATCAGAATGTCGAATGTGTAGCCTATATGAGATCACCTAAATTCAAATAAAAACATCTACACCAAGTAGCTGAGTTAATAATAATAATAATAATAATAATAATAATATTAACCAAAAGCAGTGACTACGCAGTCTAAACCCAGCGTTAGGTAATGGGGCCAAGTTTTCTGCTGACTCGGTAGGCGCGTGGGTTCGTGCCCCACCGTCGGCCGTCCTTGAAATGCTTTTCCGTGGTTTCCCATTTTCAACACCAGGCAAATGCTGGGACGGTACTTTCTGACAGGCCACGGCCGCTTCCTTCCAGATCCTTGCCCAGTTTCATTAATTTTCATCCATTCCATCTTTTATCCCGACGCGCAGGTCCCCCACGGACCTCAACTAGAAAGACCTGCACTCTGTCTCTCAGGAGACCACATGACAAAAATATATTAACGAAATGAATAGGTTTACATTCTTGAAGTTATCTCTTCTCTTTGTGAAAAATACTAGAAAGCATTTGGTTGCGTAGTCGGTAGCACGCTGAACTATAAGTATTATGCCCAAGATCGTGGGTTCGAACCCCGGCGAAGTCGTCGGATTTTAAGAGCGTTAAATCCTTCAGAACTCCATCCTACAGAGGGAAAGTAAAGCGGGCGGGCCCATGTCATAGATTTATTGCATGTAAAAGACCCTACCACTACAATAGGTAGTGTGTAGCCAAATTTGTAGGTTATAACGCTCTGTCAATAACCAACGTTCACCACTAGGTGTCAGGATCCTCTTTTAATGTAAATAACTCATGGAAAATCCAGTGGGAGCATTTTTCAGTAACCAACAAACACCAAGAATGGAACCCTTTTGAATGGTTACATGAATTTGATCTTCCCAGACGCCAATGGAGGATCTTAAATCCGATACGCACAGGACAAGGCAGATGTGCGTATTCACTGTATAAATGGGGCTGGTCTAACTCTGCAGATTGTGACTGTAGTGCCACCTTACAGTCAATCCATCACATTGTCGCTGACTGCCCTCTCCGAGCTTTCCATGGAACGTTGATGGATGTATATCAAGCATCAGTGAAGCAGTTGAATGAGATTTTATGAAATTTTGTGTGAACATTTTTTTGTATATATTGTAGATATATTCATCATACGACAAATAAAATAAGTAAATAAACGAGTAGTTCCGTGAAGAACTAAAGCCTATTTTCATATATCCTACTTATGATAATTGCCTCTATCAACATACAAAATTTCAGTTTGATTGCTCTAATAGATTCATAGATATTGAGAACCGACTAAATATTGCGGATGGTCGCCATGTTGGATTTTTATATGTGTAGGTCTTAGAGTTATGTACTGTTACATGAAGATTATTGTGTACGTGTAGTATTCAAACTTCAATCGCATGATTAGGACACAAGAAGTAAAAACGAGATTTTAAAATTTCGCACAGCAGCCATCTTCTGGTTATGGAAACAATTGAAAAAAATTAGATGTCAGTGGATTAACATTTGTATAAGGATTTACTGTACCAAGTGTCCCTGCACTCGGATGGTTAAATTGCGAGAAACGACCATGTGAATATTTATACTTCGCGTCGCCGCCATGTTGGATCTGTGATCACCAGGTTATTGAAAGTCCTATAGGTGAACTTATGTTCATAGCCCCTATGAACATTACAAAATTCAGTTTGATTGCTGTAATAGATTCGTAGATATTGAGATCCATCTAAATATTTCGGATGGTCGCCATGTTGGATTGTTATATGTATAGGTCAGAGAGTCATGTACCATTAAAGGAAAATTATTGCGTAGGTTCATTATTCAAACTTTCACTTCGATCGCATGATTACGACACTAGAAATAGAAACTTAATTTTAAAATTCGCACAGCCGCCATTTTGAGGTTATATAAACAATTGGACTAAATTAGATACCAGTGCATTACAATGTGTATAAACATTTCCTGTATCAAGTTTCATTGCGTTTGGATCACTAAATCGCGAGAAAGGTCTATTTAAAATTTTCAACTTCGCTTGGCCGTCATATTCGTTTTGTAGTTAACCGAATTTGAAAGTCTTATAGATGAACTTCCAGTAGAGCCCTTTAACTCCGTACAAAATTTCACGGTGATACCGCTAATAGTTTCAGAGATATAGAATGCCAGTGAAATATTTCGCACAGCCGCCATCTTGAGGTTATGTAAACAATTCAACGAAGTTAGATGTCGGTGCATTACAATGTGTATAAGCATATAATGTACCAAGTTTTATTGCGTTTGGCTGGTTAAATCACGAGAAACCTCTATTTAAATGTCGTAACTTCGCTTAGCCGCCATGTTCGTTTTGTAGTTACCAGGTTTTCAAAAGTCACATAGGTGAACTTCTAGTAGTTCCCTTTATCACCGTAGAATATTCCAGGGTGATATCGGTAATAGTTTAGGAGATATTGAATGCTGGTGAAATATTTCGCACAGCTGCCATGTTGGATTGGTGAGACGTAGCAAAATTTGAAAGGCACTGTCGGGGTCATCCGGAATAGTGCTATGAACTTACCGAGTTTCATTGAAATCGCTCTATGATCTCATAAGCCTTTTTTTTTTTTTTTTCAAAAATGAAAATAGGCTAAAAAATCACTGGTCTTACCTTAAAACAAGAAAATGCTAAGTACAATAATGCCTGATCATGAATACAATTCACATGCTCGAGAGTACACAGTATCCTTAAAGCACAACGACGGGTTTGGAGTGAACATAATTTCCATTTCCTTACTGGAGAGGTCTGGGCAGGAATAACGGGTTAGGGAAAGCTAGGGTGCACTTAAATGTCCATGATCAAGGTAAATGCTACCATATATCACTTATATGCGGAACTAACGTGAGTTATATTCCCTTGCGGAGGCTCTTCAGTGACCAACTTCTCATAACTTATCTGGAAGTTTCTCTTTAAAGTGTCCCAGTGCAATATATCTTCAGTGGTGTAGGATTCCGGAAATTCTCCTCGTCGACGTAAAATAGATCCTTTCTACTCCATAGGCTTTGAGGGATGATTATCAGAGGAATAAGTCTGGCGTCTTCATTGCAGAACATTATTGTAATGGTGGTAGATAGATGAAGGTTAACGACTCATTTGTAATGGTGCTAGAGAATAATGTTTCTTTCTGCATGGACTGCTTTGCCCGATAACAGATAGATCTACTGTTCAGAGGTGAGCAAATCATTAGAATCAAATAAAAGAATTCAAATCAGTTACATTTTTATTTTATTAGCCTACTTTCGATTTTTGGTACAGAGGTAGTACTAACAAAAGGCACCTCAGTGTCATGTTTTATATCGCCGCCATCTTGACGAAAACGTAATGGCGGCCACACAAATGTTCAAAGCTTAAATCAAATTACGATTAACCTAATCATCCGATCTCTACCAAATTTTGCAACTACATACCTTTATGGAGGGAGCCTCCTTTGACCAATCTAATAGGCCATTCGCCTAATAGTTTGCGGATGGCGGCCATCTTTGTGTCAGAATCGATTCCCCCTATTAATTCAAACACGCTGAAACCGAATGGAACAAAATTTGGTACAGAGATAGCACTAGCAAAGGGCATCTCAGTGTCATGATTAATATCGCCGCCATATTGACAGAAACGTAATGGCGGCCACACAAATGTTTAAATCTTAAATCAAATTACGACTAACATAACCATCCGATCTCTACCAAACTTTGCAACAACATACCTTTATGGAGGGAGCATCCTTTGACCAATCTAATAGGTCATTTGCCTAATAGTTTGCGGATGGCGGCCATCTTTATGTCAAAATTGATTCCCCCTATTAATTCGAACACGGTGGAACCGAATGAACGAAATTTGGTACAGAGGTAGCACTAGCAAAGGGCACCTCAGTGTCATGTTTTATATCACCGCTATCTTGACGGAAACGTAATCGCGGCCACCCAAATGTTAAAAGCTAAAATGTAATTACGACCAACCTAATAATCTACTCTCTACCAAATTTTGCAACACCGTATCTTTATGTGGGAAACATATTCTGACCAAACTGCAAGAACATCAGCCCAATAGTTTGCAGATGGTGGCCAAGTATGTGTGCAAATCGATTCCCCCTATCAATTCAAACACGGTGAAACCGAATTGAACGAAATTTGGTACAGAGGTATCACTAGCAAAGGGCACCTCATATTCATGTTTAATATCCCTATAGCACGTTGTATTTCAACAAGCTACTACAACCAACATTCAATCATACTCCTTGAAAAGGACAAAGAGTTATAACAATACCCATGCATTTAGGAGAAAGTAGGCTATATGTTCTTTACTGAACATCTTGTTTTTGTTGTTTTTTTTATTTTTTCAAAATAATTTTATTGACCAACTGCTGGAATCTTTTGTTACCCTACTTAGTAATGTTTTTCCCATAAGGAATTGCGTCTGGAAACTTTCAGAATTGGGGATTCCGAGGGATACCTGAGCTGGATCCGTTTTCAGTTTTTTCATTGACTTTGGAATGTACCCTCTAAGTCAGATGATTTCAATCCAAGGTTCATGAATCTTTGAATAATTGCAATCCCTTCCTGGAAATTTATTTACCATCCCAAATTTTCCTTTGCCTTTCTGTTTCATGGCCTTTACGCAAATATTAATAGAGTCAATATATTTAGCATTATTTCGGTTTATTTGCAGTGTAAGTAACGTACAAATTAGTTGGTTGGTTCCTCAGTTTAGGGGCTGCGACAACGCGGTCATGTAGCCCCGTGTACTTTGGGTGTGTGTAGAATCTGTCTGATAACCGGTGTTTATTGTGATGGCTGTATTAGTGTGTGTTATCTGTTTTAATTCACGTAGGGACTGCAGACCTTTAATTTCCAAGTAATTCCTACTTTTGTTACCAAACGCCACCATCAACGACAACTAGTTCTGAACTTGGTTACTAGATGCCATCGCAGTCGGCTCCCTCTGGGTGTCAAATAACAAAGCTTGCACAAGGCACCCGAGGCTATACGATATTATTATTATTATCATCATCATAATCTACGTGCGCCCCGATAAACACGGCAAGGTAAGCCGGCTTTGACTGGCGCAGATCGCGGACGCGCGTGCCCAGTTCAGCCGGTGGTGGGCGCGCACTTTTACACTTTTACCAAACATGTTCAATAATGTGTACTTACAGTGCTCATAGCCGATGCTGAAAATGTCCTCCCTCTCTTGTAACACACACCTGATATCTTCTGATGAAAGTATGGACAACATTCTGTAGTTCCACAACAGTGATGGCTTCGATTTCATAAATAACATATACAGTAAGAAGGTAGACATATAAATATTGAGATGATTGGCATTATTATTGTTGTTGATTCATTCAGGGGCGTGGTGTAGTGGCTATCATGCTTCACTGTCACCCCGGAAGTCCGGGTTCGATTCCCGACTTTACCAAGAAACTGTATTTCTAGTCTGAGGGCTGGAACGGGGTACACTGAGCCTCGTGAGGCAAAACTGAGAATAGGAGGGTTCGATTCCCATCTACGGTGGACATCCATCGGAGAATAATGAATGTGTATATGTGGAATGTTTCGTGCTGGTCGCTTTTCGACAGAAGACGCCGGTTGATCTGGAAAGCCAGCCTCATCCAATACTACTCAACACTGGGGAAATTACGGCGTGCAATTAAGGTGAAACATCGGGAAAAATTGCGACAATGGGTGCTGCTGTTTCATAATAACGCACGTCCCCATACCGCAAAGGTCGTAAAGCAGAAGGTAAGCCTACTCAAAAGTGGTAGACACTCGAGCATCTGTCCTTATCTCTCCCCATGTGATTATCACGCCTTCGGTCCCTTAACCCTTTATGGGATAGTGGTCTCTAAATTAACCACCTGTCATAAGTACAGTTTATGCGTTCAAAGATGCTGATAGTTGAATCTTTCAGACAAATTTCGGAGAATTTTCATACCGAAGTGCTAGGATTTCTAAAAATCAAATATCATATATGTATCTACTTGGCGTAATGTGCTGGATAAAATTCTAAAAAGTTTAAAACTTAACACATTAACAATTAAAGTGTAAAAAAGTATAGGAATAAAAATAATAACAAACTTACAATAATAAAAGAAATGTAAAAAATAAAATATTAATATAACTATAAAAGAATTATGTAAATAATAGAAAAATCAATTGAAAATTGGTTAATTAATTCAATAGAAAAACAAGATGTTCAGTAAAGAACATATAGCCTACTTTCTCCTAAATGCATGGGTATTGTTATAACCCTTTGTCCTTTTCAAGGAGTGGTTGTAGTAGCTTGTTGAAATACAACGTGCTATAGGGATATTAAACATGAATATGAGGTGCCCTTTGCTAGTGCTACCTCTGTAAAAAAAACATTCAATTAGGTTTCACCGTGTTTGAATTGATATGGGGAATGGATTTGCACACATACATGGCCGCTATTTGCAAACTATTGGGCTGATGACCTTGTAGTCAGTCATAAGATGCTTTCCACAAAAAGGCATGTTGTTGCAAAATCTGGTAGCGATCAAATTATTAGGATGGTCGTAATTTGATTTAAGCTTTTAACATTTGGGTGGCCATCATTCTGTTTCCGTCAAGATGGCGGCGATATAAAACATGACACTGAGGTGTCCTTTGCTAGTGCTACCTCTGTACCAAATTTCGTTCAATTCGGTTTCACCGTGTTTGAATTGATAGGGGGAATAGATTTGCACACATACTTGGCCAACATCTGAAAACTATTGGGCTGATGATCTTGCAGTTTGGTCAGAATATGCTTCCCACATAAGGATATGTTGTTGCAAAATTTGGTAGAGACTAGATTATTAGGTTGGTCGTAATTACATTTTAGCTTTTAACATTTGGGTGGCCGCGATTACGTTTCCGTCAAGATGGCGGTGATATAAAACACGACACTGAGGTGCCCTTTGCTAGTGCTACCTCTGTACCAAATTTCGTTCCATTCGGTTTCACCGTGTTCGAATTCATAGGGGGAATCGATTTTGACACAAAGATGGCCGCCATCCGCAAACTATTAGGCTAATGACCTATTAGATTGGTCAAAGGATGCTCCCTCCATAAAGGTATGTTGTTGCAAAATTTGATAGAGATCGGATGATTATGTTAGTCGTAATTTGATTTAAGCTTTAAACATTTGTGTGGCCGCCATTACGTTTCTGTCAAGATGGCGGCGATATAAAACATGACACTGAGGTGCCCTTTGCTAGTGCTACCTCTGTACCAAATATCGTTCCATTCGGTTTCACCGTGTTCGAATTCATAGGGGGAATCTATTTTGACACCAAGATGGCCGCCATCCGCAAACTATTAGGCTAATGACCTATTAATTTGGTCAAAGGATGCTCCCCCATAAAGGTATGTTGTTGCAAAATTTGGTAGAGATCGGATGATTAGGTTAGTCGTAAATTCATTTAAGCTTTGAACATTTGTGTGGCCGCCATTACGTTTCCGTCAAGATGGCGGCGATATAAAACATGACACTGAGGTGTACTTTGCTAGTGCTATCTTTGTACCAAATTTCGTTCAATTCGCGTTCACCGTGTTCGAATTGATAGGGGGGTGGGGACAGAAATTTAGAGTACACACTCACACACACAGATTCACACACACACACATACACACACACAGACAGACACACTTTTTTTCGCCCTGTGTTGATCTCATAAGTCTACTTTCATTTTTTGCAAAAATCGAAAGTAGGCTAATATCAAAATTAAATCGATAAGAACATAAATTGAAAATTAAATATAAATATATAATAAATATGAAAATTAGAGAAACATAATATAACATTATTAATAATTATAATAAATTAAAATGTAAAAACACATAAAAATAAGAAGATAGTGCTGCCCTCTAAAGGGTTAAAAAAGGTCAAAGAGGGTCGACGATTCCTGTCGGACGAGGATGTGTAGCAGGCGGTTAAGGCCTTCTTCAAGTAGCAGGACACGGTGTTTCACTACACGGGGATCTTCAACCTGCTGTGACGGTGGGATGAGTAGCTCAATGCTCACGGTGATTTGGCTGATTGGAATACCGATTATGGACTGTACGGCCGACAAACGGAAACTTTTTGATCACGCCTTATACCAGCGACTGATGATGTTGCTTTGTATTACTTATATTGGTGAGAAAGTTTGTTCTTGGGCTAGCTTAAGCCAGCTCTAGGATAGACTGAGATTACTTTTCCCCACGGGCTCACATCTAGTGGGACGTGGATTGGCGACCACGGGACCCCAGCTGAGTCCGGCATTGCTTCCACTTAGGCTACTTGTGCCGGGCTCCTCTCCGTCTTCTTTCCTGTTGACCTCTCTTGGTCAACTCTTGTTCTCTTCCGACCCCGACGGTATTAAGGTGTCCGAGGCCTTGGGAGTCTTTCACTTTCTCGACTTAATTGGCCCTCGTCTCATCTTTCCTGATACCCTCATTCTCCGAGGGGCCAGTCTTCTTTTTCTTAGGGGCAGATACCTCGTAGTTCCGCCCCTTAAAACAACAATAACTAACTATAACTAACGTCTTTTTCTTTCCATATTATCTCCTGCCTTCTGCGCAAGGCCCTCAAGGAGGCAGGGGGGGGGGGTATGTTGCCCCACCACTCGTGGTGCATCCTGGAAAGTGCTACACCCTCAAGGGCTCACGGCTGGTGAGTTCGATAGTTGGCAACCCCGAGGGATTCCTGAGCTGGGTCCGGTTTTTTTTCCTTTTTCCATTGCCCCTGGGGTGGACCCTCCCCTCTTTCCCTTTCCTACCTGCCTTTCATGGCTCTCCTTCCTTCCAAGTCCCTCAATCCTCATTCCTCGAGGATTGAGGGCATTTCTTTTTATCCTGTCCATTATTGGCCTTATCCTTTATTTGTTTACCATTTCTTCTTCGAGTATGTAAGTCTGTAGTTAGTATTAGTTTAGTCCATTAACCTACATTCTCATCTCATCTTTCACTATCACTCAAACCATTAAGAGTCGATAACCTAGATGTTAGGGCCCTCAAAACAACAATTAGCATCACCATCTTCATGTATTACTTATGTTTGGTGAGAAAGTTTGTTCTTGGGCTAGCTTAAGCCACCTCTAGGATAAACAGAGATATTTAATTATTAGTGGAATGGATAGATTTGAGGTGTGATGACCTCTATCTGCGGAGTAATTAGTCTCTCATTGTGAAGGTGATTGAATATTGGAACTCTGCCATACAGGTGTTACTGTAGCTCTATTACAAGCATAAAATTATCATTGGCAAATTAATTAGTCCATGTGAACCTTCCGAGGTAGCTACGCCAGGCTCTTTCCTGACTCTTTCCGAGTAGATTTGAACTCCATCGTCACAGTCGGCTGTCCTAACAATTGTTTTCCATTGTTTATAATTTTCAACTCCGTAGTTGAGTTCGTTTCTGTCCTACGATATTTTCAGCCTAGATGTATAATTTATGTGGTGTGGTATAGTCATGTGGTAGTTAGTTAATGGAGTTTTAAGAGACGGAATAGCAAGGTTATCTTCCCCTTGTGTTATAAAAGGCTTGAAGCCATTTTTCAGTGTTGCCTTACTGACAATTGGCATCGCTACTTTTCAATCGGTCAACACAACAAAATTCCAATTACTGGAACATGTGAAATATAACCTGAAAAATATTACAAATAATTGAATATTATATATGTTATAGACTAGCATATCATGATGCTCTACATCCTCTTCTGTAGTCCATATCAAATATATACAGTATATATGTTTAGCCTATTTTCATTTGTAAAATTTAGGCTTATGAGATCACCTTTTGTCCGTGTGTATGTATGTGTTTGTGTGTCCCCCTAATAAAATCTAAACGGCTGGAGTGATTTCGATGAAACTCGGTAAGGTCATAGAGCTAATTTGGCCAACCCCGACCGTGGACTCCAAACTTTTATACGTCTCACCAATCCAGCATGGTGGCTGTGCGAAATATTTCACCGGCATACCATATCTCCGAAACTATTACTGATATCACCCTGAAAATGTTTACGATGATAAAAGGCACTACTATAATTTCACTTATGAGACTTTGAAAAACCTGTTAACTACAAAACGAACATGGTGGCCAAGCGAATTTGAAACTTTTAATTAGACTTTCCTCGTGATTTAACCATTGCATTGTAATGCACTGACATCTAATTTAGTTCAATTGTTTACATAACCTCAAGATGCCGGCTGTGCGAAATTTTAAAACTAAGTTTTTAATTCTTGTGTCCTAATCATGGGATCGAAGTCAATGTTTGAATAATGAACCTACGGAATAATCGTCATCTAGTTGTTCACAACTCCATGGCCTACATATATTAAGATCCAACATTGCGACCATCCGAAATACTTAGACTGTTCTCAATATCTACGAATCTATTTCAGCAATCAAACTGAAATTATGTTGATAGAGACGATTAACATAAGTAGGATATATGAAAATAGGCTATATAGTTCTTCACGGAACTACTTGTTAATATTTGGATAAACTGGAGGAAACTGATTGGAGTACTGTGTGATGAGAAGGTCAGCTGGAGGCTGAAAGGAAATATCTACAAATCTGTGGTAAGGCCTGCGATGCTCTATAGTTAAAGTCCGCAAAATTGTTGGCCATGCGGATATAGTTTGCATGGCTGTGCGGATAGCGGATAATGTTTGGAGAAAATTTGCGGATATTTTTTAGAATACAATCCGAACTTGTTGAATTCATTACTAACAGTAAGACCCGGGTGTTGGTTGGTTCTTAAGTTTAGGGGCTGCGACAACGCGGTCATGTAGCCCCGTGTACTTAGGGTGTGTGTAGAATCTGTCTGATAACCGGTGTTAATTGTGATGACTGTATTAGTCTGTGTTATCTGTTTTTTAATTTTTGTACTGCAACTTAGAATTTTTCAAATAGTTCCTACTTTTGCCGCCAAGCGCCACTGTCAAATACTACTAGGCCAAGTTCAGAACTTAGCTACTAGACGCCACCGCAGTCGGCTTTTGGCAACGAACGTAGAAACCTAGGAGCGTTGTTTACATTCTTAACCTATCCAATTCAGCTTCACACAGAGTGCAATTAGTGGCAGGTTCTTTAACATGCCATAAATCTATGACATGGGACCGCCGACTTTACTTCCCCTCCGAAGGAAGGCATACTGAGGGAATTTTAACGCTATTAAAAAATCCCGACGGCTTCGGCCGGGTTTGAACCCGCTATCTTGGGCATAGAAGCTCAGCATGCTACCAACTACGCCACCGAAGCCGCCAAGACCCGGATGTTAATGACATATATTTTTCCATTGTTTTTTTTTTTTTTCATGACAAATGTAAGATGATGATTTACGCTAATCTCATTCAAATTATGCCATTAAGCACAATTAACACTCCAAACTTGAAAGGGTTGCAATTCTGGCTGAATAGCATTCATTTTAAACATAGAACTTGACATACATAGCCTAAGGAAACGACTTTCTCTTCAAAACTAAATGAGTTGCTTTAATATTTTATCTAATTGAAATTTTTATTGTAATGCCAGTAGATTGGGATAACAAACGTACGGGTGCAGATGCGGTTAAAAATATTGCGGATGCGGGGCGGATGCGGATAACGTTTTTTTTATCCGCGCAGGACTCTATCTATAGCGAAGAAACTTGTCCGATTGAAAAACCCAAGATAGAAAGATGAAAGTGGTAGAAAAGAGAATGCTAAGGTGGATGAGTGGAGTGATAAGAAAGGATAGAATATAGAATGATTACATGAGAGGGACAGTGAAAGTGGGACCCATAGGAAGGTAGGCTCAAGAGATTAGGCTCCGATGGTGCTGAGAAGAAAGGAGGACTACGTGGGGAAAACAGTTGGATATCTAGAAATAGAGGGGTCAAGGAGGGGAGGAAGACCGAAAATGAGGTGGTGAGACAAGATTTCAGGGTACCAGAGGGATAAAGGATGGAAGAGGGAGGAAGCATGGGATAGATTTTTATGGAAGAGAAGAATCCAGCAAAGTAAAGCTGATCCTACGTGACGTGGGAAAAGGCTGAGGTAAAAAAGAAGAAATATGTTTAGTCACATGAACACTCCACGGGGGGGGGAAAACGGGGTAAGTCATATTCCGTACATTTTTCAGGAGAGCGAATTTAAACTTTCAACACTAAAAATAAATAGGCTTACTTAAAATACCCCAATTGAGGGTAAGGAACATAGTTTTTTGCCAAATGTATTTCTTATAAAAGAAGTACATATAAAGCAAATAACAATTTAAGTTAAATTACGAAAAAAGTGAGAGGATATGCGACGTTCTTTCCGTTTCCACTAAATATAAAAACCTCTGTATCTCGGTGACAATCCGCTTTGTTTGAAATTAATTCCAACTGATCTGTAGTGACGATGGCTCTCCACCGGAATGCACCATAAACTCAAAGAAAGAAATGGACTTACCCCGTTCTTTCCGTGGGGTCTTCAAATGTATTATTTTTCCAGGTTTTTTCTTCGCATGTCCCACCAGTATATTGTTGACCGACTGAAAAGTTGCAAAATCAATAATTCATGTTGATCAGCCAAAATTACAACAAATATTTATGCGAATAGAAATTTAGGATAATAATAAAATACTTACACGGGATATTTCACGTAACATAATAATTCCTTTATTAGTATGAGGGAAAAACTCTGATAAAATGTTCACTTAGATGGGCACTCCCATGCTCAGGTACTTCAAATCGATTAATTTCATCGAATAGTCGATTAATTGAAGCTGAAAAATCGTATTATAGCTACAAAACGATTATTTGATTGTGCATTTAATCGATGACGGTAATCGATTGATCTGTTGAATAATTGATTAATTGTTTTGTCAATTAATCGATGTCCTTCACTCCCTTCACTACGCTCTCACAGAAGGAAAACAAACATTTAATTAATAAAAACAAGATGTTCAGTAAAGAACATATAGCCTACTTTCTCCTAAATGCATGGGTATTGTTATAACTCTTTGTCCTTTTCAAGGAGTATGACTGAATGTTGGTTGTAGTAGCTTGTTGAAATACAACGTGCTATAGGGATATTAAACATGAATATGAGGTGCCCTTTGCTAGTGCTACCTCTGTACCAAATTTCGTTCAATTCGGTTTCACCGTGTTTGAATTGATCGGGGGAATCGATTTGCACACATACTTGGCCACCATCTGCAAACTATTGGGCTGATGTTCTTGCAGTTTGGTCTGAATATGTTTCCCACATAAAGATATGGTGTTGCAAAATTTGGTAGAGACTAGATTATTAGGTTGGTCGTAATTACATTTTAGTTTTTAACATTTGGGTGGCCGCGATTACGTTTCCGTCAACATAGCGGTGATATAAAACATGACACTGAGGTGCCCTTTGCTAGTGCTACCTCTGTACCAAATTTCGTTCCATTCGGTTTCACCGTGTTCGAATTGATAAGGGGAATCGATTTTCACACAAAGATGGCCGCCATCCGCAAAATATTAGGCTGCTGACCTATTAGTTTTGTCAAAGGATGCTCCCTCCATAAGGGTATGTTGTTGCTAAATTTGCTAGAGATCGGATGATCAGGCTAATCGTAATTTGATTTAAGCTTTGAACATTTGTGTGGCCGCCATTACGTTTCCGTCAAGATGGCGGCGATATAAAACATGACACTGAGGTGCCCTTTGCTAGTGCTACCTCTGTACCAAATTTCGTTCATTCGGTTCCACCGTATTCGAATTAATAGGGGGAATCAATTTTGACATAAAGATGGCCGCCATCCGCAAACTATTAGGCTAATGGCCTATTAGATTGGTCAAAGGATGCTCCCTCCATAAAGGTATGTTGTTGCAAAGTTTGGTAGAGATCGGATGGTTATGTTAGTCGTAATTTGATTTAAGCTTTAAACATTTGTGTGGCCGCCATTACGTTTCAGTCAATATGGTGGCAATATAAATCATGACACTGAGATGCCCTTTGCTAGTGCAATCTCTGTACCAAATTTCGTTCCATTCGGTTTCACCGTGTTTGAATTAATAGGGGGAATCGATTTTGACACAAAGATGGCCGCCATCCGCAAACTATTAGGAGAATGACCTATTAGATTGGTCAAAGGATGCTCCCTCCATAAAGATATGTAGTTGCAAAATTTGGTAGACATCGGATGATTAGGTTAATCGTAATTTGATTTAAGCTTTGAACATTCGTGTGGCCGCCATTACGTTTCAGTCAAGATGTCGGCGATATAAAACTTGACACTGAGGTGTACTTTGATAGTGCTACCTCTCTACAAAATTTCGTTCCATTCGGTTCCACCGTGTTCGAATTAATAGGGGGAATCAATTTTGACACAAAGATGGCCGCCATCCGCAAACTATTAGGCTAATAACCTATTAGATTGGTCAAAGGATGCTGCCTCCTTAAAGAAATGTTGTTGCAAAGTTTGGTAGAGATCGGATGGTTATGTTAGTCGTAATTTAAATTAAGCTTTGAACATATGTGTGGCCGCCATTACGTTTCTGTCAATATGGCGGCGATATAAAACATGACACTGAGATGCCCTTTGCTAGTGCTACCTCTGTACCAAATTTCGTTCCATTCGGTTTCACCGTGTTTGAATTAATAGGGGGAATAGATTGTCACACAAAGATGGCCGCCATCCGCAAACTATTAGGCTAATGACCTATTCATTTGGTCAAAGGATGGTTCCTCTATAAGGGTATGTTGTTGCATAATTTGGTAGAGATGGGATGATTAGGTTAATCGTAATTTGATTTAAGCTTTGAACATTTGTGTGGCCGCCATTACGTTTCCGTCAAGATGGCGGCGATATAAAACATGACACTGAGGTGCCTTTTGTTAGTACTACCTCGGTACCAAATTTCGTTCCATTCGTTTGCACCGTGTTTGAATTAATAGGGGGAATCGATTTTCACACAAAGATGGCCGCCATCCGCAAACTATTACGCTGATGACCTATTAGTTTGGTCAAAGGATGCTCCCCCCATAAAGGTATGTTGTTGCAAAATTTGGTAGAGATCGGATGATTAAGTTAGTCGTAATTTGATTTAAGCTTTGAACATTTGTGTGGCCGCCATTACGTTTCCATCAAGATGGCGGCGATATAAAACATGACACTGAGGTGCCTTTTGTTAGTACTACCTCTGTACAAAATTTCGTTCCATTCGGTTGCACCGTGTTCGAATTAATAGGGGGAATCTATTTTCACACAAAGATGGCCGCCATCCGCAAACTATTACGCTGATGACCTATTGGTTTGGTCAAAGGATGCTTCCCCCATAAAGGTATGTTGTTGCAAAATTTGGTAGAGATCGGATGATTAGGTTAGTCGTAATTTGATTTAAGCTTTGAACATTTGTGTGGCCGCCATTACGTTTCCGTCAAGATGGCGGCGATATAAAACATGACACTGAGGTGTCCTTTGCTAGTGCTACCTTTGTACCAAATTTCGTTCAATTCGCATTCACCGTGTTCGAATTGATAGGGGGGGACAGACATTCAGAGTACACACACTCACACACACACAGACACACACACACACACACACACAGACTCACACACACACATACACACACACACACAGACTCACACACACACATACACACACAGACAGACACACTTTTTTCGCCCTGTGTTGATCTCATAAGTCTACTTTCATTTTTTGCAAAAATCGAAAGTAGGCTAATATATTACATGATATATTTCTTTATTAATGTAACTTCCTTTTGAAAACTAGGCTAAAACAAAGTAAAACAAAAATTGTTCCTACCCTAAATTGTAAATATTAACAAGAATTCAAAATCTTCGCTGAAAACTCTTAGTTTTCTTTTTTCGAAAGTCTTGATTGATGTTTATCCTTCCACTGTCACTGACTTTTATAAATTCTATACATCATTCCATAAATAAGTGTAACTAAACTTAAGTAAAGACCTCTCATTTAAACTTATCTCGTGTCTACTAATCAATTAATCGAAAGCGACTTCGGTGCCGTAGTTGGTAGCATGCTGAGCTTCTATGCCCAAGATAGCGGGTTCAAACCCGGCCGAAGTCATCGGATTTTTTAAGAACGTTAAAAATCCCTCAGTATGCCTTCCTTCGGAGGGGAAGTAAAGCCGGCGGTCCCATGCTTAGTTTTATGTCATGTTAAAGAAACTTCCACTAATTACACCTGTGTGAAGCTAAATTATATATAGGTTAAACATTTGACTAACATTCTTAGGTTCCTACGTTCGTTGTCAAGAGCCGACTGCCGTGGCATCTGTTAACTAAGTTCTGAACTAGATTGTCGTTGACGGCAAAAGTAGGAACTACTTCAAAAGATTGAAAGTCTGCAGTCCTTACTGAATTAAAACAGAAACACACTCTGATACAGTCATCACAATTAACACCGGTTATCAGACAGATTCTACACACACCCAAAGTACACGACCACGTTGTCGCAGCCCCTAAACTATGGAACCAACCAACAATTAATCTTCAGTTAGTCAATTACTCATGTGAACGGCCTGTCGATTATTCGATTAATAATCACATTCGATTAATATATTATTAATTAACTACCAGGTGAGTTAGCCGTGGTCGTTACGGCATGACTGCTGGCAGTCGCTCACATCCGGGAGGCGAGGAGGTTCGAATCCCCCCGACGACAACCTTGAAGATGGTCTTCTGTGGTTTCCCATGTTCCTTCCAGGCAAATGCTGGGGTTAGTCCCCAACTATAGGCCACAGCCGATACCTTCCAACTTCTCGTCCTTACATTCCTCCCCAACGGTACTTGTAGCTCACCCAATGGGTGTCCGCCTCGAAGCAGCTACAAAAACTGGCGAGCCGAATATGTCCTCGGACACTCCCGGCACACAAACCCATACGCTAAAAAAATAAAAAACCTAACTTAGCATCGCTCATTAGTCTACCAGCTACATGTTTCCCGCAACACCCGCTAGTGCAACGAATCCACGACCTACTAGCCGGGTTGTGCCGCGCTGACACTCGAATCACCTTTCTGTGGCTTCCAAGCCTCATGGGAATTGCGGGAAATGAGTTAGCGGATTATGCTGCAAAAGAGGCGGTATCACTACCACCTCGACCAATGGGGGGACCCGCTAGAGATATTTTCTCTCAGTTACGTCGACAAGTTCTGGCATTTTGGGAGAGTCAATGGCTAGCTGACCCAATATTCAATAAACTGAGAGCGATCAAGAGAACTATTCGCGTGTGGCGGAGCTCATTCCGGTCACGGAGGGAGTCCAACATTTTGTGTAGGCTAAGGATAGGTCATACAAGATCCACCCACTCGTACCTAATGAGAAGGGAAGACCCCTCTCCCACTTTGTACCTGTGGAGCCGTATTCACCGTGGTCCACATTTTAACCGAGTGTGTGGATCATGCTGACTTACGAAGAAACCTTGGTTTGCAGATGACACTCAAACTTATATTATCCGATGACTTGGTGGCTGCTGATCTCGTCATCCGCTTTATAAGTGAGAGGGCCAGCCATCTAAATTTCCAGTGTACATTGACTCAACGACTTGTTCTTTTTTGAATGCTGTTTTTTTCCGTAATTTTTAGCCTATTTTCATTTTATGAAAAAATAGGCTTATGAGATCACCTTTTGTCCATGTGTCTGTGTGTGCATGTGCGTGTGTGTGTGTGTGTGTGTGTGTGTGTGTGTGTGTGTGTGTGTGTGTGTGTCCCAATAACTTCTAAACGGCTGGAGCGATCTCAATGAAACTCGGTATGATCATAGCACCATTCTGGCCGAACCCGACCGTGCCCATCAAATTCTATTGTATCTCATCAATCCAACATGGCGGCTGTGCAAAATATTTCACCAGCATTCAGTATCTCCGAAACTATTACCGATATCACCCTGAAATTGTGTAGGGAGATAAAGGACACTACTAGAAGTTCACCTATGAGACATTCAAAAACCTGGTAACTAAAAAACCAACATGGCGGTCAAGCGAATTTGAGACTTTTAAGTAGACTTTTCTCGCGATTAAAACCATCCAAACGTAATGAAACTTAGTACATTGTAATGCACTGGAATCTAAGTTAGTTCAATTGTTTACATAACCTCAAAATGGCGGCTGTGCAAAATATTTCACTGGCATTCTATATCTCCCAAACGTTTACAGATATAACCCTGAAATTCTGTACGGTGATAAAGGTCACTGGTACAAGTTTATCCATGTAACTTTCATAAACCTGTAAAGTACAAAACAAACATGGCGGCCAAGCGAATTTGAAACATTTTAATAAACTTTTCTCGAGTTTTAACTCTCTGAGCGCAGTGAAATGTGCTACAGTAAATGATTATATATATTTTAATACACTGGCATCTAATTTAGTTCAATTGTTTACATAACCTCAAGATGGCGGCTGTGCGAAATTTTAAAATTAAGTTTTCATTTATTGTATCGTAATCATGCAATCGAAGTGAAAGTCTGAATAATGAAGCTACGCAATAATTTTCCTTTAATGATACATGACTCTCTGACCTATACATATAACAATCCAACATGGCGTCCATCCCAAATATTTAGACAGTTCTCAATATCTACGAATCTTTTACAGCAATCGAACTGTACTTTTTTATGTTCATAGAAGCTATGAACAGAAGTTCACCTATAGGACTTTCAGTAACCTGGTGATCACAAATCCAACATGGCGGCGACGCGAATTATAAATATTTAAATGGACGTTTCTCGCGATTTAACCATCCGAGTGCAGTGAAACTTGGCACGTTAAATGCTTATGCCTATGTTAATCCACTGGCATTTAATTTATTTCAATTGTTTTCATAACCGCAAGATGGCAGCTGTGCGAAATTTTAAAATATCGTTTTTATTTCTTGTGTTCTAATCATGCGATTGAAGTTTGAATACCACACGTACACAATAATCTTCATGTAATAGTACATACATCAAAATCGAACCTGGCGACCATCGGAAATATATAGACGGTTCTCAATATCTACGAATCAATCACAACCTTCAAACTGAAATTTTGTATGTTGATAGAGGCAATTAACATGAGTAGGATACATGAAAATAGGCTGTATAGTTCTTCACGGAACTACTTGTTGTTTATATTATAATTACTAGTTTTATTTAATGTTTTGTTTTATTAATTTTCGGTCTTTTCAAAGTCAGGTGTCCACCTCTAAATTTTAAAATTCCAAATTTGTATACTTTAATCCGTGTTAAGAGGGGCAGCTGACCTCGTAGTTCCGCCCCTTAAAACAACAATAACTAACTATAACGCTTATAACCAGCTGTACTCTGATGCTGACTACTGCCAACTCTAGTTCCCAGATGACTCATGGCCTCCTGGCAAACGCAGTTGTGGCGGTCGTGACGCTACAGAATAATTTACGTGGTTTTCAAATGAACCGCGGTGCACTATTTACTAAATTATGTTCATCAATAACAGAGGCCCTTGTTATGTGGAGCCATTACTGCTGATGCATCTGCGGCTATTCAGTGTTAGTAGGAGGGGGAGGGGGAGAGGGGGGGCATGGCAATGCTGATATGAAAATCTAACGAACGACAGAAAACCATGCGCATTGGCTTCGGTCCCATCTGGTATGCTTATTTAGTTTACCTCAAGCTCTCTGCGTACAATAAAAAAATCTAATTATGTTGTTTGAAGCCACTTTTCAGTGTTGCCTTAGTAAACAAAGGTTTGATGTTTTTCAGTCGGTCAACACGATTGTACCCAAATGAGATGGGATATTCCCTGATCCTGAAAATACGTACATGAGATTAAAAAATATTTTATTAATCTGTGTAATTTAATCTCATGTAAATATCGTTCAGACCCTTTGTGTGGGGGTGGCTGAACTGGGGATGAGGATGTGTGGATGAGGGTGATGTATTAACTGGGGGAAGTTCAATGGATGTGTCAGACCGTTGGACGGATGTCGAAAGGTGCTGAATGCAAAGGGGCAAGAATGAGAATAATGCCGTGAGGCCTGGAAGTCCCGGCGAGCAATCCCAAGTCTCGCTGACGGCGCGCTATTATAATAAGCTGGCGGTCGTGCTAAACGAGCAATGCCAGTCTCAAGGTGCAGGCTACGGTTGCTGGCTCAGCGGTTATGAACTAGTGTGATGACTGGAGAGGTGTGAGTGGGGCAGCAAACAGTAAAAAGGATGAGGACAAGTAATAAATAACAATTGGGCCTTTTGAATAAAGAGTACTTATTTACTAAGGCTTGTGTGGGTGTATTGAGTCCTTTGCAAGTCGGGAGAGTACAATCAATTAATAATGTAACAATGTAACAATTCACAAGTGTAGAAGGGTGTGGTACGAGATAGGATGTATAAAATGTGTTAGGAATCTGAGAGTCACACTTACCAGAGGTACGATGTCGTGATGCAGTTGGTCAGAGCCTTCGGCGGGAACAGATGTCTACCCTTTGGGAGGTGGCCTTTTTAAATATTTGCCGGTGCTGACCCTAGCAGTATTGCTGAGTGGCTGTTTTGATAGCAGCCTCTGTACACATGTGGATGTGTGTCAAGCTTGCGTAAGAGCCATTACCTAACTCTGCCGGCTTGGTGTAGTTAGAAGTGTGTGATGTTGCTGTTGTTGCTATCAGCTTGAGGGTAAATAAAGGGGTGAAGTCAGTGTAGGGGGTTGAACAGATGTAGATAACGGGGGGGGTCTATGGATGATTATAGATGTGTAGATGGTACTGTTACTCGTAGACCATATGTAGATAAGTGTCCAGCGTGTAGTATCCATATGTGGATATCTCTCTCAATAGGGCGCTAGGCGTCCTAGGGCCCTAACAATATTTTTCAGGATTAGGGATTAACCCATCTCATTTGGGTACAATCGTGTTGACAGACTGAAAATCACCAATCTTTTGTTTACAAAAATATAATTATTAACTTTTGAGCTGCGCAGATTAGTTTCTGAGCTGTAGAAAACTCATTTTGTCCGCATTGCTTTCTTGTACAGTGTATAAGAGATATAGTACAGGTACATACAGCTCAGTAAACTGGGCTGCATTTACTTCTAGGAGCTACGAAAAAAAACTGTAGTTCAGTCTAAACCAATGTGGACTGACCATTTGTGAGCTGATATAAAATAGGTGAAGATATACAAGAACCTGAGGTAACGCTGAACAGGAGCCGAATGAAATTAACCAAAATATCTTGCGTAATGTTGAAAAATAAATCTGGAAATGATGTAGTAATAGATGTTTACTCCTCCTCTGTCTATCCATAACCCACCCACCATCCCCTCTTTTGATCACGACTTATATTATAAAATTATAGTTGTGTCCGCCATTACAACGCGTGAATTAAGGGTATAAATAGAATATTACCAATTTCGCGCAAACGGTATTACTTATAAATAATCTTTATCCAGATCAATGGGTTTTTGCCTAGACCAGCGGCGCACAGTGTGTCGAATCCCATATCTAGGTGGAAAAAATTCACTGTCGCAAATGAAAGTGAAAACTGGCGCATTCGATAGTGAACAAACCAGATGGTGACCTTCGGTCTTCCTTTCCGCTCTCTGGTGCGTAAGAGGGAGATTATAGGTGCTGAAACGTCTTCCTGGCAGTTATCAGGTCATTTGATACCAGGTGTCGGAGTGAACCGAACGTTGTGATTCTAGTGAGTTCAATGAGGGTTTGTCTTCTGCGGCTCATGGAATAGTGAAAAGAGATATGTGTTCGCACTTTTATGCATAATACAAGCTTTCTGCACTAAATAAATTATTTACTTTATGAGTGACTCATACTGCCACTTTACATTAAACGTCATTCGATAGGAAATTTAATGTAGATTCAGGATCTGTAGTGGTTTGGTTGCGCACGAATGTGCATGATTGTTTATTTCCCTATTTTCAGTGACTATGTGGGCATTACCGCGAGAAGAATTTTTCAACGCGTGGCGGTCGTGTCGTAAATAGGGGCGAACATACGGTCATAATTACATATGTTATGAATAAAATTGATCCTACAACTCTTACTGACACTCAGGTGCAGGAGCTAAGAAACAAAATTACGTTGATATCCCATAATATTAACAAAAATGGGAGAGTGCAGGAAGAACAATGTACATAGGTAATCTACCTATGGAAGCTATTGAGTTACTTAATGACCCCCAAGGAATTTTGACATCAAATGATGAAGACCAGTATAGCAATGACTACGATGCTCTGGACTCTACAGAAGAATCAGGTGACGAATGAACATTATACATTTTGTTATTATTAAGGAGAGTGAGATTAATGAGAACATTACTTGACGAATGGACGTTTTCTTTTTATTTGCAATAGGAGAAATAGGTCTAATATTCAATATATGTTGTCTTCATTTCCATGCTTTTCTAGAGAAATAATATTGTTTTCGTGTGTGAAGTGTGTTTATTAAAACTACGTCATTAACAGGACTGTAAAATGACATTTTGTTATAAAGAAATTGTTTGTATGATTTTGACGGATATTTTTTTATTTTTAGAAAATAAATTTTATTTTTTGTGCATATTTCGTTGTTCTATGTTTAATAACAATTTAATATACGTTTTTAATCTGGATGATTTTACATACAGTGACTTCGTCTATTCCCTCAAATAAGGTGTAACAAGAATACTTGACTGAAAGTCTCATTGTTATTCATATTGTATCCAGTTTTCAATAGTATGTTTACCACTGTCATAAACTATCATATGCACATCCAAATCGTGATTTTTACTACCAAAAATGAATGATTCTTGTGTTGCTTTCGGTCATTTTTTACACCTCATCTTACCCCTCACCCCTATATATTTACCCCCCGAAGGTCGTACACTTTAGACGATGCCGGAAATGAATTCAGCGATCTCGAAAAAGGGAAAATTGCCAACTTTTAATAGAATCCCAGCACTATCAACGAAGTTATTAATTTTGTTCACCTAGAATTGGGATTCGACACACTGTGCGGCGTTTAGAATTTGCACGCTCGGCGTGCTAGCTATGCTGCGCCACACGACGACAGACTGGTTCCTGCCTCTCTTGACTGGGCCGTCTGACCAAGACTAGTTGGGAATGCTAGCACACCGAATGTAATGAAAACAAGCAATCTCTTTGTTTCAAACCCGGCCGAAGTCGTCGTATTTTTTAAGACCGTTAAAAATCCCTCAGTATGCCTTCCTTTGGATGGGAAGTAAAGCCAGCGGACCCATGTCATAGATTTATGGTATGAAAAAGAACCTTCCACTAACTACACTTATGTGAAGCCAAAATTTGTATGTTATTGATAACGCTCTATTAGTTCTAAATTTCGCCGCCAGGTGCTGACTTCGATACCATCTAGTAGCCAAGTCCGCAAGCTAGGTGTCGTGGTCGGTAGCATTTGGTAGGAAATGTAGGAACTATTTGAAGTTATTGTCTGCAGTCCTTACATGAATTAAAACAGATAACACACACCAATACACCCATCACAATGAACACCGGTTATCAGACAGATTCTACACAAACTCAAAGTACACGGCGCTACATGACCACGTAGTCGTAGCCCCTAAACTAAGGAACCAACCACCAACCTTTCATTCAGAATTAATGAACCTGATTGTTATCCTTCTTCTTGAAATTTTTAACGATGAGTTTCAAAACTTACATGAGAACTCCAGCTGTGAATGTGATGATGGGTTACCTCGCCACCTGTTTATGGTATTATGGTGGTTCTGATAGCAGTGCTGATGGCTCGAGCTTATGTGCTTTGTACTACTCTTTGCAGGCGGACCTGGCTCCGGACGCGATACCGTGCTACGAGTCGGAGGACGAGGCGATGGGTCGTCGCCACAAAGTTCTGGGTCGCAACAAGCGAGGAACACCGCTCTATTCCAAGCAGGACATCAGGGAGCAGTACTGCATCACCCGCCAGCAGTTAGATGTTCTGGAGCAAGCTCAAGGTTCTGGAGGACTCTTTGGCTGTCTCTCCAGCTATCATGTAAGTACGAGAGGGAAGGTCAAGCGGGGCTGTAGCCCCTGGGCCCGAGGACTTTGAGTGGACAACTTTATTTAAATTAGTCTAAACTATTATTCTCTTTTTCAATGTAAATATAGCCAGTGAGTAGTATACAAAACATTGCGAAGAGAACATATAGCCTAATTAATTATATAAATAATCATTGTGTTTGTCTTTTTTCTTCTGAGGAAATGGCAAAGTTGCCAGAGTTGTCCATTTAATTTAGTTCAAGAGCTCCTTATGAAGCGTAACGTTCCTAATTCAATCTCAGAGAAAAGGACTCTTTACTTCATGCATTTTTGAAAGGAGTTTGGCTTATTCTTGTGGTGCCTAAACACGTTCAGATACAAAGAAAGTGGAATTATCAATTCACCGCGATCAAAATCTCGCAGCAGGCTACAAGAACAATCAATTAGAGATAAAAAGGAGAGTAGCTGAAAACAAAGTAAATAAGTATCCAATTGGGCAAACTAAATTCCATGTGGCGGCTTCGGTGGCGTAGTTGAGTTCAAACCCGGCCGAAGTTGTCGGATTTTTTAAGAGCGTTAAAATCTATCCGAATGCCTTCCTTTGGAGGGGAAGTAAAGCCGGCGGTCCCATGGCATGAAAAAGATCCTACCACTAACTAAACTTGTGTGAAGCTAACTTTCTAGGTTAGATTTTGTTGAAACGCTCTGTCAAAGTTCCAACGTTCACCACTTTGTCAGTGACATCTGGTAGCAAAAGTTGGAACTATTTGAAATTGAACGTAACTTGTAGTTTGAAGCAGCTACAGCCTCGGGCACTCCCGGCACTAAAAAGCATACGCTAAATAAATAATAGTTTTCTCAGTCACAAGATGCTGTTAATTGTCCGGCTCCATGGCTAATTGTTTAGCGTGCTAGACTTTAGACCGACGTGTCCCGGGTTCGATTCCCAGCCGGGCCGTGGGGAATTTTTATTTCCTATTATTAATTCCCCTGGCTCGGGGACTGGGTGTTTGTGACTCTTCATTTAAAAAAATGAAATAAGAAAGTAAAATGTAAAAATTTACACAAAGAAAAAGAAGAAATAGAAAAATATCTATTCCAAGTAGAACATCACACGCCAGGAAATAGATTTATTGAATAATAATAATAATAATAATAATATCATATGACCTCGGTGCCGGGCGCAAGCATTATTATTTGAGGCCCAGAGGGCCGCTTTCATGTCGAAGTTTTGTTGTTCCGTGGAGCGCTATGAAAGTCAAGCAGGTTAGATATCTAAGTTCCTTGACACTTTGGCGCTTTCTAGTAGAGAAACCAGGAACTCTTGTGTTGGCGGAAAATACCGATATTAATTTTGCCATTATGAACACAGCCTACTAAATTCAAATGGGTTCTTTAATATGTCAACGACGTATGACATGCGTGTCGTGATTTTTGTCGCCTTTCAAAAACCACTTACCATGGCCAGGAGCGAACCTGCAAGCTTGGGGTTGGTAGACCGACACGATAACCACTCACCTACCGTGGCAAACTACTTGGAATAGATTTTTTCCCAATTGTGGAATAGTTTCGAGAGTCTCGTAGGTCTGTTTGTCCAGTTATCATTAAGTATTGTACTTAACAAGCATCGTACACCATTCATAACGCTCTGGTCAATCATTACTACAAGCATAACAGTCGGGTGATGAGAATTTATGCCGCCTCTACTGGTGCTGTGAGTAACAGTCAGTCACTGTTAGTTGTACTACATGTTGCAGTATAGCTCTTTAGTGCAGTCATATTAGCGGTTTCACCTCGGAAGAAACCGACAGTAGTGGTTCAGCTGGCTAAAGCGCAGCGTTAGATCATGGGACCAAGCTCTCTGCTGACTCGGTAGACGCGTGGGTTCGAGCCCCACCCTCGGCAGTCCTTTAAATGGTTTTCCGTGGTTTCCCATTTTCAACACCAGGCAAATGCTGGGACGGTACCTTCTGATAGGCCACGGATGATTCCTTCCACATCCTTGCCCAGTTTCATTCATTCACCTTCATCCATTCCATCTCTCATCCCGACGCGCAGGTCGCCCACGGGCGTCGAATAGAAAGACCTGCATTCGGCCTCTGAGGAGGCCACACGACAAACAAAAACTCGGAATAAGAGATAATAAGCTGTAAACTCGTATACACCTTCATTTTAGTGTTCTAAATGTTATCTCAAAAGTCTCATAAAATCTCGTGTCTGCTCCTTAATTTATTGAAGGTCAAAGGTCACAAAAATCAGTTTTTCGCGGATTATCTCGGTTTCTATAGCTCCAATGATGTTAACATTTATTATAAAACTTGTAGAGCATAAACTTTGCAACAAATATTGTCTTTAAAAAAATTTCATACGCCCAGCCGTTTTTAAGATAGAGGGCAGAGAGCCCACAGCGCTCAGCCATACTCACTGCAATGCAAGGTCAACCGTGAAAATCAGTAAATAATACCTTGTATAAAGTTATTAAATCATTGAAATATCATTGACAATAAATAATTTGTATTATTTATTAGTTAATACATTACAAAGCCTCCGTGGCTTAGGCGGCAGCACGCCGGCCTCTCACCGCTGGGACCGTGGTTCAAATCCCGGTCACTCCATGTGAGATCTGTGCTGGACAAAACGGAGGCAGACAGGTTTTTCTCCGGGTACTCCGGTTTTCCCTGTCAAAATTTCATTCCAGCACCACTCTCCACGATCATTTCATTTCATCTGTCATTCGTTTAATCATTGCCCCAGAGGAGTGCGTCAGGCCTCGGCAGCCGGCAGGGTTCATATCCTCGCCGCTAGATGGGGGCTTCATTCATTCCATTCCTGACCCGGTCGGAGACTGGAAGCAGGCTGTGGATTTTTCATTAGTTAATACATTATATTTAAAAACATTTTGCATATATCTAATATATTAATTTAATAATACTTACCTACTTTGTGTAATTCAAAACTCATTAGATTAAATATTTAATGTTGGGCAAAGGGATGTATTTCCGTGATATAGGTAAGTTCGTGACAATTATTTGTGACGCTATAACGAACTTAGTTAATCGATTTGAAACTAGCGCCTGTGCAGATAGTTCCCTGCATCATCGCTAGAGTCACTACCTACTTGACTGTCCTTCTCTTGGAGCGGTCTAGCTGATAACTAAATATTAGCTCAGAGTGATCTGAATTTAGTGCTTTTGAGGTCATTATTTTGTGCATTGCCACTTCAGCCAGTCACTGTTACAACTGTTGTCACCGCTACTTGTTACAGGATAGTTCGTGTCGCTCCAGCCAGTCACTGTTACACCAGCCAGTCACTGTTACAACTATTGTCACCGCTACTTGTGCTACTTGTTACAGGATAGCTCGTGTCGCTCCAGCCAGTCACTGTTACAACTCTTGTCACCGCTACTTGTTACAGGATAGCTCGTGTCGCTCCAGTCAGTCACTGTTACAACTGTTGTCACTGCTACTTGTGCTACTTGTTACAGGATAGCTCGTGCCACTCCAGTCAGTCACTGTTACAACTGTTGTCACCGCTAATTGTGCTACTTGTTACAGGATAGCTCGTGTCGCTCCAGCCAGTCACTGTTACATCTGTTGTCACGGCTACTTGTTACAGGATAACTCGTGCCGCTCCAGTCAGTCACTGTTACAACTGTTGTCACCGCTACTTGTTACAGGATAGCTCGTGTCGCTCCAGCCAGTCACTGTTACAACTGTTGTCACCGCTACTTGTGCTACTTGTTACAGGATAGCTCGTGTCGCTCCAGCCAGTCACTGTTACAACTGTTGTCACTGCTACTTGTGCTACTTGTTACAGGATAGCTCGTGTCGCTCCAGCCAGTCACTGTTACATCTGTTGTCACGGCTACTTGTTACAGGATAGCACGTGCCGCTCCAGTCAGTCACTGTTACAACTGTTGTCACCGATACTTGTTACAGGATAGTTCGTGCCGCTCCAGTCAGTCACTGTTACAAGTGTTGTCACTGCTACTTGTGCTACTTGTTACAGGATAGCTCGTGTCGCTCCAGCCAGTCACTGTTACAACTGTTGTCACTGCTACTTATTACAGGATAGCTCGTGTAGATCCAGCCAGTCACTGTTACAACTGTTGTCACCGCTACTTGTGCTACTTGTTACAGGATAGCTCGTGTCGCTCCAGCCAGTCACTGTTACAACTGTTGTCACCGCTACTTGTTACAGGATAGCTCGTGTCGCTCCAGTCAGTCACTGTTACAACTGTTGTCACCGCTACTTGTGCTACTTGTTACAGGATAGCTCGTGTCGCTCCAGCCAGTCACTGTTACAACTTTTGTCACCGCTACTTGTTACAGGATAGCTCGTGCCGCTCCAGTCAGTCACTGTTACAACTGTTGTCACCGTTACTTGTGCTACTTGTTACAGGATAGCTCGTGCCACTCCAGTCAGTCACTGTTACAACTGTTGTCACGGCTACTTGTGCTACTTGTTACAGGATAGCTCGTGTCGCTCCAGCCAGTCACTGTTACAACTCTTGTCACCGCTACTTGTTACAGGATAGCTCGTGTCGCTCCAGTCAGTCACTGTTACAACTGTTGTCACTGCTACTTGTGCTACTTGTTACAGGATAGCTCGTGCCACTCCAGTCAGTCACTGTTACAACTGTTGTCACCGCTACTTGTGCTACTTGTTACAGGATAGCTCGTGCCACTCCAGTCAGTCACTGTTACAACTGTTGTCACGGCTACTTGTGCTACTTGTTACAGGATAGCTCGTGTCGCTCCATTCAGTCACTGTTACATCTGTTGTCACGGCTACTTGTGCTACTTGTTACAGGATAGCTCGTGTCGCTCCAGTCAGTCACTGTTACATCTGTTGTCACGGCTACTTGTTACAGGATAGCTCGTGCCGCTCCAGTCAGTCACTGTTACATCTGTTGGCACGGCTACTTGTTACAGGATAGCTCGTGTCGCTCCAGTCAGTCACTGTTACAACTGTTGTCACCGCTACTTGTGCTACTTGTTACAGGATAGCTCGTGCCGCTCCAGTCAGTCACTGTTACAACAGTTGTCACCGCTACTTGTGCTACTTGTTACAGGATAGCTCGTGCCGCTCCAGTCAGTCACTGTTACAACTGTTGTCACGGCTACTTGTTACAGGATAGCTCGTGTCGCTCCAGTCTGTCACTGTTACAACTGTTGTCACGGCTACTTGTTACAGGATAGCTCGTGTCGCTCCATTCAGTCACTGTTACATCTGTTGTCACGGCTACTTGTGCTACTTGTTACAGGATAGCTCGTGCCGCTCCAGCCAGTCACTGTTACAACTGTTGTCACGGCTACTTGTGCTACTTGTTACAGGATAGCTCGTGTCGCTCCAGCCAGTCACTGTTACAACTGTTGTCACGGCTACTTGTTACAGGATAGCTCGTGTCGCTCCAGTCAGTCACTGTTACAACTGTTGTCACCGCTACTTGTGCTACTTGTTACAGGATAGCTCGTGCCACTCCAGTCAGTCACTGTTACAAGTGTTGTCACTGCTACTTGTGCTACTTGTTACAGGATAGCTCGTGTCGCTCCAGCCAGTCACTGTTACAACTGTTGTCACTGCTACTTATTACAGGATAGCTCGTGTCGCTCCAGCCAGTCACTGTTACAACTGTTGTCACGGCTACTTGTGCTACTTGTTACAGGATAGCTCGTGCCGCTCCAGCCAGTCACTGTTACAACTGTTGTCACGGCTACTTGTGCTACTTGTTACAGGATAGCTCGTGTCGCTCCAGCCAGTCACTGTTACAACTGTTGTCACCACTACTTGTTACAGGATAGCTCGTGTCGCTCCAGTCAGTCACTGTTACAACTGTTGTCACCGCTACTTGCGCTACTTGTTACAGGATATCTCGTGTCGCTCCAGCCAGTCACTGTTACAACTGTTGTCACCGCTACTTGTTACAGGATAGCTCGTGCCGGTCCAGTCAGTCACTGTTACAACTCTTGTCACGGCTACTTGTTACAGGATAGCTCGTGTCGCTCCAGTCAGTCACTGTTACATCTGTACTCACCGTTACTTGTGCTACTTGTTACAGGATAGCTCGTGTCACTCCAGCCAGTCACTGTTACAACTGTTGTCACCGCTACTTGTGCTACTTGTTACAGGATAGCTCGTGTCGCTCCAGCCAGTCACTGTTACAACTCTTGTCACCGCTACTTGTTACAGGATAGCTCGTGTCGCTCCAGTCAGTCACTGTTACAACTGTTGTCACTGCTACTTGTGCTACTTGTTACAGAATAGCTCGTGCCACTCCAGTCAGTCACTGTTACAACTGTTGTCACCGCTACTTGTGCTACTTGTTACAGGATAGCTCGTGCCCCTCCAGTCAGTCACTGTTACATCTGTTGGCACGGCTACTTGTTACAGGATAGCTCGTGTCGCTCCAGTCAGTCACTGTTACAACTGTTGTCACCACTACTTGTGCTACTTGTTACAGGATAGCTCATGTATCTCCAGTCAGTCACTGTTATAACTGTTGTCACCGCTACTTGTGCTACTTGTTACAGGATAGCTCGTGTCGCTCCAGTCAGTCACTGTTACAACTGTTGTCACCGCTACTTGTGCTACTTGTTACAGGATAGCTCGGGCCTCCCCAGTCAGTCACTGTTACAACTGTTGTCACCGCTACTTGTGCTACTTGTTACAGGATAGCTCGTGCCGCTCCAGTCAGTCACTGTTACAACTGTTGTCACGGCTACTTGTTACAAGATAGATCGTGTCGCTCCAGTCTATCACTGTTACAACTGTTGTCACGGCTACTTGTTACAGGATAGCTCGTGCTGCTCCAGTCAGTCACTGTTACAACTGTTGACACGGCTACTTGTTACAGGATAGCTCGTGTCGCTCCATTCAGTCACTGTTACATCTGTTGTCACGGCTACTTGTGCTACTTGTTACAGGATAGCTCGTGCCGCTCCAGCCAGTCACTGTTACAACTGTTGTCACGGCTACTTGTGCTACTTGTTACAGGATAGCTCGTGTCGCTCCAGCCAGTCACTGTTACAACTGTTGTCACGGCTACTTGTTACAGGATAGCTCGTGTCGCTCCAGTCAGTCACTGTTACAACTGTTGTCACCGCTACTTGTTACAGGATAGCTCGTGTCGCTCCAGTCTGTCACTGTTACAACTGTTATCACGGCTACTTGTTACAGGATAGCTCGTGCTGCTCCAGTCAGTCACTGTTACAACTGTTGACACGGCTACTTGTTACAGGATAGCTCGTGTCGCTCCATTCAGTCACTGTTACATCTGTTGTCACGGCTACTTGTGCTACTTGTTACAGGATAGCTCGTGCCGCTCCAGCCAGTCACTGTTACAACTGTTGTCACGGCTACTTGTGCTACTTGTTACAGGATAGCTCGTGTCGCTCCAGCCAGTCACTGTTACAACTGTTGTCACGGCTACTTGTTACAGGATAGCTCGTGGCGCTCCAGTCAGTCACTGTTACAACTGTTGTCACCGCTACTTGTTACAGGATAGCTCGTGTCGCTCCAGTCTGTCACTGTTACAACTGTTGTCACGGCTACTTGTTACAGGATAGCTCGTGTCGCTCCATTCAGTCACTGTTACATCTGTTGTCACGGCTACTTTTGCTACTTGTTACAGGATAGCTCGTGCCGCTCCAGCCAGTCACTGTTACAACTGTTGTCACGGCTACTTGTGCTACTTGTTACAGGATAGCTCGTGTCGCTCCAGCCAGTCACTGTTACAACTGTTGTCACGGCTACTTTTTACAGGATAGCTCGTGTCGCTCCAGTCAGTCACTGTTACAACTGTTGTCACCGCTACTTGTTACAGGATAGCTCGTGTCGCTCCAGTCAGTCACTGTTACAACTGTTGTCACCGCTACTTGTGCTACTTGTTACAGGATAGCTCGTGCCGCTCCAGCCAGTCACTGTTACAACTGTTGCCATGGCTACTTGTGCTACTTGTTACAGGATAGCTCGTGTCGCTCCAGCAGTCACTGTTACAACTGTTGTCACGGCTACTTGTGCTACTTGTTACAGGATAGCTCGTGTCGCTCCTGCCATTCACTGTTACAACTGTTGTCACCGCTACTTGTGCTACTTGTTACAGGATAGCTCGTGTCGCTCCTGCCAGTCACTTTTACAACTGTTGTCACGGCTACTTGTGCTACTTGTTACAGGATAGCTCGTGTCGCTCCAGCCAGTCACTGTTACAACTGTTGTCACGACTACTTGTGCTACTTGTTACAGGATAGCTCGTGCCGCTCCAGCCAGTCACTGTTACAACTGTTGTCACCGCTACTTGTGCTACTTGTTACAGGATAGCTCGTGTCGCTCCAGCCAGTCACTGTTACAACTGTTGTCACGGCTACTTGTGCTACTTGTTACAGGATAGCTCGTGCCGCTCCAGCCAGTCACTGCTCTCCGTCTGTGTACGCCGCAAAGTGCCAAGCGATGAGAACCTCCACGAGCTGTGCCGCCGCCCCACTGCCGCCTACGCACCCATCCCCCGCTGGCCCCGATACCCTCCCGCACCGCCACCCCCGGAGATGTATCCCTACGACGAAGACCTCGAGTGTTCCTACTTTCGGCAGAGACCCACGTCACTCTGCTCTTCCGCAGCAGATCCCAAACGCTACACGTGGATGCCCGAAGACGAAGAGACTACACGGATGGTAAGTAAGGCAAGAGGATGCACATTTCTGTACAGTACGTTGTTACTGTCTGGTGAATCCAATACTTTATATTTCCAAACATCTTTCTTTATTGGCACTGCTAGATCTATAACTATGCAAGTTATGTTCTTTAAAACAGTGATTATTATCGTCAGCATCAATATCTCTATAATTCTGATCCTGTTCTACCTATTTATTCATTCATTTATTCATTAATTCATTCGTTCTTCTTCGTCTGTCTATTTTGGCCTACTGTGGACCGCGTTGAACAATCGGCCGACTTGCCAATCTCTTCTTCTCCTCATAGAATTTCTTCATGCATTCGCTGAGTCTCCTCCTTCTTTCCTCAGACCAGATAACTTTGGTTTATGAGATAGGTTTCTCCTGAAACCCTTTAAATTTATCAACGTTCCTTCGAAACAGTGATTTTTGAGAATATCTTCTTGAGTGTGGCCAACTTCTTTGAGATCTACTCGTGTTTCCTCAACCCATTTAGTGGTGGACTTTAATTTGCTAATGTAAGTGAATATCCTTTTTGTTACCCTATTGTTGCTCATTCGTGTGAGGTGGCCATAAAATGTAATCCTTCCCTTACGCATCGTGTCCGTAAGTTTCTCCGCCTGGTTGTACAAGTCACTTTTCCTCCGTCTCCTCCATAAGCTCTCTGTAATGGCCCCAATATTTTCCTTAGGATTCTTCGTTCTTTCTTTTCTAACTCCTCTGTTTCTCCTTTTTTTTTTGTTTGTTTAAAATAAGGCATTCAGAACTATAAAGAGCTTCCGGTTTAATCACAGCGCCATAACGTCGTAACTTTGCTCTGAAGGATATGGCTTTCTTGTTATACCTATTCTGCGTTAATCGATATGCAGTTTCCATCTTACGAGCTCTGGCCTTATTGGCTTCCTTATCAAAGCCATTAGGTTGAATCCATTCACCATGATATTTGATTTTTTTTTTCTTTTTCTTTTCGATATTTCCAAACCTTGTTTCCAAATATTTCTCATTGCCATTTATTTATATATTTATTTATTCAATCTTTCATTCATTCATTCGTTCATTTATTTATGTATTTATTTATTTATTTTTATTTCTCTATCTATCTATCGATTTATCTATTTATCTATTTATTTATTTATTTCCTTATTTATGTAATTATTTCTTCTTCTTTGTTCGATTTTGGCCTATTTTGGACCACGGGAAACAATTGACTTGCTGATTAGTCCTTTTTTCTGCTCCCAGAATCTCTTCATCCTTTCACTGTGGATTCTCTTCCTTTCTTCCGACCAGATGTTCTTGGCTCTTCTCCTTTGCTTTTCCTGGAACCCCTTGAATGCATCAATCGTACCTCGAAACACCTCTCTATTCCAGATCTCATTTGGACTGACCCCAACTTCCTCCATATCCTTTCTTATTTCATATACCCATTTTGTAGTCGCTTTTATCTTGGTGGTGTAATTAAAGATCTTCTTCGTTAGTCGACTATCGCTCATTCTCGTAAGGTGTCCATAGAACTTCAATCTTCTCTTCCGTATGGTATCTGTGATTTTTTCTGCTTGTCCGTAAAGATCTTTGTTTCGCCTCTTCCGCCATGTACCATCATTTCTATTTTCGGGTCCTAAGATCTTCCTCAAGATTGTTCTTTCTTTCTTCTCCAGTTCCTCTAATTCACCTTTCTTGTTCAGTATCAAATATTCTGAACTATACAATCCCTCAGGCTTGACAACCGTGGTAAAGTGTCTTATATTCGCTCCGTAAGATATTGTTCTTTTGTTCTACCTATTCTGTACTAATTTATAAGCTAATTCCATCTTTCTGATCCTCCCTTTGTTTGCTGCACTATCCCAGTCAATTAGGCTGGATCCATTCACCAAGATATTTAAACTTATCCGACCTCTTGATCTTCCCATATTTTGTTTCTAAGTGCTTTTCGTTATCATGTTTGCATTCCATGTATTCTGTTTTTTCATACGAGATCCTGAGTCCCGTTTTACCTGCAATTTCGTGTAATTTTTCAAGCATTATTTTAATTTCTTCTTTATTTTCAGCTAGCAATGCCATGTCATCCGAAAACACTAAATCAACCTTCACACCTTGGTTCTTTGTACCTAAACATATTCCTTCTATCCCTTCTCCTCCCATGGCATTCCTCCATGTTCTCATTATTTTTTCCATGACAACGTTAATCAGAATCGGTGAAAGCCCATCTCCTTGTCTGACTCCTGTCCGAATTTTGAAGGGCTCCGATATTTCCCCCTGAAATTAAATTTTGGAATCAGTTTTTGTTAATGTTTGAATTATAATCGCCCTTGTTTTGCTATCAATTCCAAATTCGTATTCATTTATTTATTTATCTATTTATTTAATTTATCCATCCATCCATCCCCATCCATCCGTCCGTCCATTTATTTATTTTACCACCATCGTAATGAGTGACCTTCCAAGAACATCCTCTGCCAATTTCAATCCCATTACGGAGTAGGCGCTACCAGAACTCCCTTGTAAGCCTACCTGGACATTTTGAGAAAGAAAACGTCCTTCATACATATAATTACACCTTTTTTTCCCTTATACAGTATTTGTCTATGTATGTCTCTTTTGCTCTCCACTGTTTTTTTAACTGACCGCCAATATGGTGAGCCCGAATCAAGGATAACTTGCTTTTCGCAACAATATCTCTTCGTAGGGCAGGCAAATTGAGAGCTTGCCTACTTAGTAGACCAGCTACTGCTCGGTTCTAAACTCTATGAACTTGCGGGATGAGGTGACGCGGGAGGCGGGAAGAGAAGGACCTGTCAACTGCCCGCCGTGTTATCTGGAATTCATGTATATTCCATTACTGCTAGCATAGGGCCGTTGACTAAACCAGTGTGGTGTTACGAATGAGTGAGTGGTTCTGTTATTACGCACGGACCGGGAATCCTCCCCAATTCTCCTCATCGACCGCGATCCACATTCCTCTCAGGTGCACAGAGCTTGGACTCGAGCAGTAGGCCTACACAGTGTTTGGCCCTTGACTGAGCATGCGAACAAACATCCCAGTTTCATCCTTATTCAACGCACGAGTATAACAATTGGGCCGGCATTTTGAGACGCAGCCTGTCTTCTCCGATCTTTTGCGATAATTGCCGACTGCTACCGGCCCCACCGATTTCACGTATCGTCAACAAGCATGCCTCTATACGTACATAGTTACATATTCTGTGACTTGTGTTTGAATAAATTATTCTGCTCCGTGAGTTTTGAACGTGTACAGAGTCATTATCTATGTGCGCCTCGATCAACACGGCAAGCTGTGACTGAGGCAGATCGCGGGTGCACGTACGTGACTCAGCCGGTGGTGGCGCGCTCCGCTGACTCATATCGTTAGTTCACACGTGTTTTGTCATTCCTATGGACGTGTATCTGCAAATCTTAGACGTTAGTGTTGCACGTTTAGTGATTGTTGTGAGTAGTGTGATTGTTGGTCATGCCTAGGCACCAATTCACATTGCGCGAACTTATGTATATCCATAATTCGTATATGAAAGGCAGAAAATCTTGTTCTGAAACGAGACGAAAATTTAGATTCAAGTTTCCAGGAAGACTTGTGCCTAATGCCGGTGCAATTAGGAGGCTGGCTAAACGATTTAGGGAAACAGGCTCCGTAAATAATAAATGGGTTGACAGATATTCTTTCATCCGAAGATGTCAGGTGTGTGTTACAAGAGAGGGAGGACATTATCAGCATCACCTATGAGCACTGTAAGTACACATTATTGAACATGTTTGGTAAAAGAGTGAAAGTGCGCGCCACTGGGTGGGTCAAAATCAAAATCTAGGGGGAAAAGATTATTTTTACGTTTTAATCATGAATTTAGAGTGAAAGCAATGTATATAATTTGTTTACTTCATAATAAACAGCAGTTAAGACCTTTTTAAGCTACTTCTACACATGCAAGAAATTGTTTATGACTAGGAGTTGTATAGAGCATTCAGTTATCTCTTCATATACAATTTTCTACCCCTAATTTACTTTTAACAAAGTCACAAAGTTCCACTTTTGACATAATCGTCGATTCCAGTTCTTCAAACTGTTGTAAACGTGTGAGAACTGGTTGCGCGGCATCTTCTAAAACGTAAAATAACTAATTTAGTTGCAAAAAGATGCAACAAATCCTATAACAGGCGTAAACTACAAGACTTTATCTACATTTTAACATTAAGTAGAAAGTGACGCAGACTGACGCGACATACTACAAATCTAAGGGAAAATATAATTTTAAAAACAAGTAGTTCCGTGAAGAACTATACAGCCTATTTTCATATATCCTACTCATATTAATTGCCTCTATCAACATACAAAATTTCAGTTTGATTGCTATGTTAGATTCGTAGATACTGAGAACCGGCTAAATATTGCAGATGGTAGCCAGGTTGGATTTTTATTTATGTACTATTACATAAAGATTATTGGGTACGAGTGGTTTTCAGACTTCAATCACATGATTAGGACACAAGAAGTAAAAACGAGATATTAAAATTTCGCACAGCTGCCATCTTGTGGTTATGAAAATAATTAAAATAAATTACATACCAGTGGATTAACATTTGTATAAGCATTAACGTGCAAAGTTTCACTGCACGCAGATGGTTAAATCGCGAGAAACGTCCATTTAAATATTTATACTTCGCGTCGCCGCCATGTTTGATTTGTGCTCACCAGGTTACTGAAAGTCATACAGGTGAACTTATGTTCATAGCCTCTATGAACATTTAAAAAAACAGTTTGATTGCTGGAAACGATTCTTAGATATTGAGAACCGTCAAAATATTTCGGATGCTCGCCATTTTGGATTGTTATATGTATAGGCCATAGAGTTAAGTACCATTAAAGGAAAATTATTGCGTAGCTTCATTACTCAAACTTTCACTTCGATCGCATGATTACGACACAAGAATAAAAACTAAATCTTAAAATTTTGAACAGCCGCCATCTTCAGTTTATCTAAACAATTGAACTAAATTAGATGCCAGTGAATGACAATATGTATAATCATTTACTGTACCACATATCAATGCGCTCATATGATTAAATCACGAGAAAAATGTATTAGAATGTTTCAACTACGCTTGGCCGCCATGTTCGTTTCGTAGTTTACAGGTTCTTGAAAGTTACATAGATAAACTTGCAGCAGTGCTTTTTATCACCGTACAAAATTTCAGCTTGATATCATAAATAGTGTCGGAGATATTGAATGCCTGTGAAATATTTCGCACAGTCGCCATTTTGAGGTTATGTAAGCAATTGAACGAAGTTAGATGTCGGTGCATTACAATGTATATAAACATATACTGTGCCAAGTTTCAATGCGTTTGGTTGGTTAAATCGCGAGAAACGTTCATTTAAAATCGCAACTTCGCTTGGCCGCCATGTTGGTTTTGTAGTTACCAGTTATTCAAAGGTCACATAAGTGAATTTCTGGTAGTTCCCTTTATCGCCATACAAAATTCCAGGGTGATATCGGTAATAGTTTCGGAGATATTGAATGCTGGTGAAATATTTCGCACATCCGCCATGTTGGATTGGTGAGACGTAACAAAATTTGAAGGGCACGGTCGGGGTCGCCCGGAATAGGGCTATGAACTTACCGAGTTTCATTGAAATCTCTCCAGCCGTTTAGATTTTATTAGGGGGGGGACACACACGAATCACACACACACACACACACATACGCACACACACACGGACGAAAGGTGATCTCATAAGCCTATTTCTTTTCAAAATTGAAAATAGGCTAATAATAGTTAAATATTATATAGTGCAAATATAGCTAAGCTTACGTAACAATTACGCCCATTAATAACTGAAACACGTTACAAAGATCATACCTTCAGCTGCATGTTCCATCTTAAGCATCACACTAACCACAAAGACAACCAAACCACAGCCACTTACATTCACCCTCCAATTCAGACTGCTCGAACAGTGGTGACAGATTTACACTTAGATGCGTTAATATCCCAGAATAGTGAGCGGCAATTGTATTATTAAGCTGTAGAAGTAATAAATTTTGATTTTTTTATTATGAAAATAGTTAATTTTGTCCTCCTAGACTTCAATTTTGACCCACTGTGCACCGGCTGAACCGGGAACGCGCGCCCGCGATCTGCACCATTCACAGCCGGATTAGCTTGCCGTGTTATCGGGTCGCACATGTATTATCAATAAGCCTGGAACACACATAATAATTAGCCTACCCTGAGAATTTAATCACGACGCGCTACTGCTATACAAACCAGAGCTTGGGATCAGACAGCATTCTTTTAAGTTGACCACCTCGTGGAGTAGCTCCTATTGTTCTTGGCTGTCACCCCGGAGGTCCGGGTTCGATTCCCGGCTATGTCAAGAAATTTTAATTCTGGTGTAAGGCCTGGAACGGTGTGCATTCAGACAGGCAAAACTGAGAAGAGGAGAGTTCGATTCCCACTTCAGGCATTCTGGAAGGGGTTTCCCGTTGTTTCCCTCCACTTCTACTCCAGGCAAATGCTGGGATGGTTCCTAAATTAGGGCCACGGCCGCCTCCTTCCCAATCTTACACCCCCACCCAACCAATACATTCGTAAGTTATCACACTTCCACCTAAATTATGTCATTTTAGATTTTATCATGTGTGAGTGTGTGGATGTGTGTCAAATAAAAGCTAAACGGCAGGAGCGATTTCCTTGAAACTTGGTAAGGACATAGTACTATCCGGTCCATCCCGACCGTGCTCATTAAATTCCAATACGTTTCAACAATCCAACGTGGTGGCCGAGGGAAATATTTCTCCGGCATTCTATATCTCCAAAACTATTACTGATATCACCCTGAAATTGTGTATGGTGATGGAGAACATTACTATAAATTAAGTGTAAAACAGATGATTGATGGGACAATATAAGGATTCAAGTACACAAATGTCTTTGGAAGGGGGCGGGGGAGTAAAAACCCCGCCTCATCCACGTCGGTACGCCACTGTGCAGTAGATCTGGCATAAGCGTTCTCTGTTTAGAGATGCGCAATAGAATTATTCTTTTTTCAACACCCTGTATTATACTCTAGTATCCTTTTTATTTCTGTAGCGTTAAACAAGTGCTTTGACTACCTACTGCAATCAACATTGCACATTCATAGAGCGGCCAACCACTTTATGCTCTAATGGAAAAGTTTGGAACAAGTTGAACGTCACTGAAGTTGGAGCAGACGACGAGACAAGTACTTGAGAGGTGTCTGGTAAGCCTCAATGAAAAACTGTCAACACGCTAATTGAAAGGGACATTTGAAACTTGCTCAGCAGGAGATGTTTACTATAGTTTCACGTCACCTCACCTGTCAGTCAATAGCGTTACAGGCAGCAATAGTCAAAAGAAAGGACGTATCCAGGTGAATATAGGATATACCTGACTATACCTTCAATCGATAAATTTCAGTATCGATTAATCGAAGCTGAAAAATCTATTAATTGCTAAAAATATCGATCAATCTATTTTGCGTTTAATCGATTAATCGATTTGTCGTTTAACCCTTTAGAGGGCAGAATAGTACAGTAGTAAATATACTGTATTTAATTTGTACTTATTTACATTTAATTGTTTTAGCCTAATTATAATTATTATTAATTTTAATTTTTGATTTCTATAACATTTTAATGCTCATAATTACTTTTATAGTTTTACAATTAAGATGGTAAAATTATTAGAAATTTCATTTTTATAAGCTTATTTATTTTCAAAATTTAGACGCATATTAAGCATTATGAAACAATAAAAAAGTAAAGAATTAAAATTAATAAGTAAAGAAAGCTAGGATGATAAAATTTAAAATTAAAAATGTATTATTTTATTACCATTTTTTATGTTTTACTTTTTATTTTAATTGTTTTATTAAAACATTAATCTACCATTCTAGGTCAGGGAGATAAACTAATAATATTTGGTTTACAGAATCATTAACACTTCCACAAGAATTAGTTGAAATATGATTGAAAGATTCAACCATCTGCATCTTTGACAACATAAATTGTCCTTTTGGTAAGTGGTTAATATACTGACCACTAACCTATAGCCTAAAGGGTTATTCAATTAATCGGGTGGTCGAATACCTGATTAATTCTTTTGTCACTATGCTTTCAGAGAAGAAAAAGAACATTTAATTATTTAAAATGCAGTATATTGTATCTTACATTTTTAAATAATGTAACTTTTTGTGTGGCTTCGGTGGCGTAGTCGGTATCATGCTGATCTTCTATGCCAAGATCGCTGGTTCGAACCCGGCTGAAGTCGTCGGATTTTTAAGAGCGTTAAAAATCCCTCACGATGCCTTCCTTTGGAGGGGAAGTAAAGCCGGCGGTCCCATGTCATTGATTTATGGCATGTTATAGAACCTTCCACTAATTGCACTGCAGTGGCATCTAGTAACCAAGTTCAGAACTAGTTGTCGTTGACGGTGGCGTTTGGTAGCAAAAGTAGCAACTACTTGAAAATTTAATGTCTGAAGTCCTTACTTGAATTAAAAACAGATAACACACACTAATACAGCCATCACAATTAACACCGGTTATCAGACAGATTCTACACACACCCTAAGTACATGCGGCTACATGACCGCGTTGTCGCAGCCCCTAAACTGAGGAACCAACCATCCTAACTTTTTGTGAAAACTAGGCTAAAAAAATGTTCCTGCCCTGTTTAAACATTGATCAAGAATTCAAAATCTTCGCTGAAAACTCTTCGTTTTCTTTTTTCAAAATCCTTCCCAATTTGATTGATGTTTGTCCTTCCACTGACTCTTACTTGGTTATTGTTAACATAAACAAGGAAGGACACTTTGTATAGTTTTATACATTTCTATATATCCTTCCGAAAATAAGCGTAGCTCAACTTAAGCGATGACCTCTCATTTAAACTTCTTTTCTTATCTCGTGTCTACTAATCAATAAATCGATTCATCGGTTAGCCGATTAATCTATTGTGGGGTTTGAAGCCATTTTTCAGTGTTGCCTAAGTAAACAAAAGTTTAATAGACCGGGCAGCGCTTAGTTCGAATGGCTTTTTAGTCCACACGTGGCGAAGACAGTTCCACGGTCTTGAATAGCTGTAGATCTTCCTGTATTCAATAACATACATTCTTATCTAGATTTGGCAACGTCACACAAATAAACATTGCACTGACCTCAGAAAGCACATAGAAACAAAGGGGGGAGAAAGGAAAAACCAGTTTCGTCCAGTTAACACCCAGGTTCAGTCGACCAAAACTGGTGCTAGAGTGAACACGAAACTGTTCGAAGTTCCAGCCAGGAAGACAACCGGATAAGTATCAACCTGTATTATTACTGTATAACCATAGTTGATTTTTAGCCTATTTTCAATTTTGAAAAAATAGGCTTATGAGATCACCTTTTGTCCGTGTGTGTGTGTGTGTGTGTGTGTGTGTGTGTGTGTGTGTGTGTGTGTGTGTGTGTGTGAGAGAGAGAGAGAGAGAGAGAGAGGTGTGTGTGTCCCCCCCTAATAAAATCTAAACGGCTGGAGTGATTTCAATGAAACTCGGTAAGTTTATAGCACTATTCCCGGCGACCTCGACCGTGCCCTTCAAATTTTGTTACGTCTCACCAATCCAACATGGCGGCTGTGCGAAATATTTCACTAGCATTCAATATCTCCGAAACTATTACCGATATCGCCCTGAAATTATGTACGGTGATAAAAGGCACTTCTAGAAGTTTACCTATGACACTTTCAAAAACCTGGTGACTAAAAAACCAACATGGCGGCCAAGCGAAGTTGAGACTTTTAAAGAGACTTTTCTCGCGATTTAACTGTCCAAACGTAATGAAACTTGGTACAGCAAATGTTTATACACATTGTAATGCATTGGAGTCTAATTTAGTTCAATTGTTTACATAACCTCAAAATGGCGGCTGTGCGAAATATTTAAACTGACATTCTATATCTCCGAAATTATTACAGATATCACCCTGCAATTTTGTACGGTGATAAAGGGTACTCATACAAGTTTACCTATGTATATTTCATAAACCTGTAAAGTACAAAACGAACATGGCGACCAAGCGAATTTGAAATGTCTTAATAGACTTTTCTCGTGATTTAACTCTCTGAGCGCAGTGAAATGTGGTACCGTACAGTAAATGATTTTTCACATTGTAATACACTGCCATCTAATTTAATTCAATTGTTTACATAACGTCAAGATGGCGGCTGTGCGAAATTTTAAAATTAAGTTTTTATTTCTTGTGTCGTAATCATGCGATCGAAGTGAAAGTTTGAATAATGAACCTAGGCAATAATTGTCCTTGAATGGTACATAACTCTAGCCTATACATATAACAATCCTAAATGGCGAGGTTCCGAAATATTTTAACGGTTCTCATTATCTATGAATCTTCTACAGCAACCAACTGATTTTTTTTATGTTCATAGAGACTATGAACATATGTTCACCTATAGGACTTTCAGTAACCTGGTGAGCACAAATCCAACATGGCGGTGACGCGAAATATAAATATTTAAATGGACGTTTCTCGCGAATTAACTATCCGAGTGCCGTGAAACGTTGCACGTTAAATGCTTATACAAATGTTGATCCACTGGCATCTAATTTATTTCAATTGTTTGCATAATCACAAGATGGCTGCTGTGCGTAATTTTAAAATCTCGTTTTGACTTCTTGTGTTCTAATCATGCGATTGAAGTTTGAATACCACACGTACACAATAATCTTAATGTAATAGTACAAAAACAAAAATCCAACCTGGCGACCATCTGAAATATTTTGATGGTCCTCAATATCTACGAATCTGTTACAGCAATTAAACTGACATTTTGTATGTTGATAGAGGCAATTAACATGAGCAGGATATATGAAAATAGGCTGTATAGTTCTTCACGGAACTACTCGTTTATAACCATATAATCACCACAAACAGACAAACTCCGGATTTTTATCACCATTTTAGCATTTCACCTGACATTAGATATACTACATTTAGCATACACCGACAATTGCATTATCAATACTGCAACTAAATAATTGTACATAATGTAAATATTTCTCACCTGTATTCTCAAACATAGATGTTATAGCCTAAGTGTAATGGATCTGATGATGATCGCTTGACGATCGAAACTGGTCACCCTAGTGTATTTATTAATCTCATGTAATTTATTTCAGGATTAGGGCATAACCCAGCTCATTTTGGGTACATTTGTGTTGACCGACTGAAAAGCGGTGTCCGGACAGTTCCCTACACTGACACTTTCACACACTGCTAAAAATACTGACACTTCCCCACAGCCCTTGGACGTGACCTGTTTAATGACTCAGAAATAATCTCGACTGACAGTTCCACACACATACCCCCCCCCCCCCCCCCCCAGGCTGAAGGCAGTTGCCTATTCACAGAAAATGAAGTAGGTTAATATTATTGTTGAACAAATATGACAAAAACAAAACAAAAACAAACAAAAAAAATAAAAAAAATAAAAATAACTGACGAAGCCTAGAAAGCTGATTTTAAACACGCCAAAATGATCGGTTTTGTTATTATTTTGCCTGTACACAACCTGGTTAAAGTGTGATGGAAATCAGACTCTGCATTTAGTTTATTTTGATGGAAATTACACTACATCACAATTATATTTTCGAGACCGTGTTAGTAATGTAGTACATAGATCGAGCGCTTTTTTCTTCACTCCAAAGTAGTATTATGTTCAGATGCATTGTCACGGGTGCGGCTGTAACGATGATCGCTGAAGCCTATAGCCTTACGGGGGGGGCGGGGGGGTGGAACTGTCAGTCGAGATTATTTCTGTGTCATTAAACAGGTAGCCGCGTCCAAGGGCTGTGGGGAAGTGTCAGTATTTTGGGCAGTGTGTGGAAGTGTCAGTGTGGGGAACTATCATGTAATCCTGAAAAGCACCAAACTTTCGATTAATCTATTATTCGATTAATTTCAAATTATTCGATTAGAAAATCGCTTATTAGCAGCTCTGACAAGATAGCTTCTCAAACGGGAACTCCCCGACCTTTCTGAAATTTTGTACCATCCAGCGGCTTTTCCGCGCACGTTACTCTTCGTTTAAATCTTTTAAAGTCGCGCGGCCACCATGTTGAAACGTATTAAAATTTCAAAGGCACGGACGGTAGAGATCGGACAAGGTAAAAGTATATCCTCGCCGAGTTTTATTGACATCGCTCCAGCTGTTTAAATTTTACTAGAGAGACACACGCATACACGGACAAAAGGTAATCTCATAAGCCTATTTTTTTCATGAGATGAAAAGAGACTAAAAATGAATTCCATATTTGATAAACATCGTAGTGCATCTTGGCTCAATGAGCTGAAAGCTACCTTGGCTATATTTTCTCTGTACAGTAAACCTTGCTCAAAGCGGAACATCTATAAAGCAGAAACTTGTCCAATGTGAACGAAAGACACACTGGTTATGGCTTTGCATGTTATTTATGTTGTATAAAGAAGAATCTGTCAACGCGGAAAAGAACTTAAAAGGATCATTCTGGTTCCGTATTGATAAACTAATTAAGTAATACATAGGTTGAAAGTTCCTTCTGATCAATACTTTTTTATTAAATAAAGATCACTGTGTGGACATGTTTCAAGGCCTAATTGTTTTTTGGCCCCTTCATCTGCCGATATGAATAAATAAATATGAAAGACACAAAAATATATAGCGCAACACTTTAAAGAGTCCCTTGTCAATCCTTATATGGTGCACCATAAATAAGGATGGGAAATTGAATGCTCAAAACAACACATTATGATGTGGAAAAACGTGGCTAAAGTCTTGAAAACAAGCACACACTTCACTATGGTCTACAGACCCTGGTGCACCATATGAGGTTTAACAAGGGACTTTTTAATGAGTTACGCTATACATTTTTTGTGTCTTTGACATTTATTTATTAATATCGGCTGATGAAGGGGCCAGAAACAATTAGGCCTTGAAACATGCCCCACCAATGACCACACAGTGATCTTTATATATATATACACCGCGGACAGGCCAACAAGGACCACGCAAATAACACTTCTTTATAGGTCTAGTTTCCTTCTTTCTCTTCCTGAAGTCTTTCATCCTGGTCGACTGCGCAGCTCTTCTTTCAGCAGTCCATTCTCCTCCGTTGAGATTCTTCTTCTCCCCGACAAGAATTTTGAGGCCAATTTTTGTTTCTGTACTCTATTCGATTTAGACAATCTTCTTCAGTAATTTTGAATTTTTGAAGTTCTTCTTTCATTTGTTTTACATAGCCTCCTTGCCCTTTATAGTTCCAGATTTTATCAAAAATTTGTTTGTTTAACCTTGAGCAATCCATGCGGACCATATGTCCGTAGAACTGAAGTCGCCGTTTTCTGATCATCGAGGTTATCGATTTTACTATAAATTTCTGCATTGGATCTTTATTTAATAAAAAGTATTGATTAGGCGGAACTTTCAACCTATTTATTACTCAACGCGGAAAAGGAAAAAAATTATGAATGTAATTGTTCAAACCTTACTGTATAATGCGGCCCTGAAGCGTTAGCTGTGTAATTTATCCAGGCATATCCGGTACTGCAGTATAATTACAACATAAATATTTCGCCAAGTGGAGAGTTAGGTTCTTAAGTAAGTAAATAAATTTGTGTCAATTGTGAAGCCAGCACGAAGGCTAAGAAACATGTGTCATTGACACTGAACGGCAAGGTGAAGGTTATTGAAGCAAGTGAAAAGGAAAAGTTGTATGTGCGTGAAATTGTCCGGTTTTCAGTATTTAGGTATATTGAGTACATACACAACATGTTAAGTATATTGTAGTGTAGGCCTATGCGTGAATAATAAAAGAACTAGCGGACCCGAGCGATAAATCTCGCATGTTCATAAACCACACTTTCCCCAATAGGTTTATAATGAGAGACTTAAGGAGAAAGGTTATGTTCTTATTTCAACCAAATGATTATAGAACACTATTTACATTTCAGTTAGAATTCCAAGTTCTGCGTTCCCTAACTTAAGAAGGCAATCACTGAAAATTGGATCACCATAACACTCACTGATTATTCGATATTTATGAAATTATACGATTTGAGTAGGTAGGCTACTCATTCCTTTGATTTACTGTTTCTGAAATCCATGCAAAATGGTAAAGGAAAGTCCTCAGAATGTTAAAATGATATGAAACAGGCATCACAGCGGCCAAAATGTAAAGTGGACGGCAATTATGGAGAGTATTTTCCTACAGCAACAGTATCTGCAAATTGCACACTTCGTACATTTATTTATTTTCATTTTTTTAAGAAATTATAGATATTTATGAAATGAGAGTGCAATTTGTCACTCCTAATGTCTATTCTCTTTCATTTGAATGCTCATTTATCACGATCGATCGCTTGTGAGTGCCGCAGGAGGGATCTATAGGTATACTACTGAAATAATATATATGATGATTACATCAAGATATTGTGTTACTGAGATATTGTGTCACCAAAACTAGACTAATGGATCAGGGGTACGTTCCTTTTTGCATAATTTTGTTCAATTCGGAAAATAGTATAATTCGTTTAAAGAAATCTCGGACCCTTGCGATTCCGTTTTAACAAGTTTTACTGTACTATCCTGCTTCTCGCGTTGGAAATGCAGCAATGAGATGCACGCCCACTTACTGTAGGTACAAGGTGCGCCGTAGACCGTTACACTTACAATGCTTGTGTGTAAAACAAATTGTATCACGGAAATTTTGGCTTGACCCCCCCCCCCCCCAACCCATAAACATATCCATGTTAATATTGCCGAGACGTCTCCCCCTCCCTCCTTCTCCTCCCCCCCCCCCTCCAGGGGCTCACCTCTAGTGGGACGTGGGATGGCGAACAAGGGACCCCAGCTGAGTCCGGCATTGCTTCCACTTGCTTGTGCCGGGCTCCACTTCGTCTTCTTTCCTGTCGACCTCTCTTGGTCAACTCTTGTTCTCTTCCAACCCCGACGGCATTAGGGTATCCGAGGCCTAGGGCATCTTTCACTTTCCCGCCTTAATTGTCCCTAGCCTCATCTTTCCTGATATCCTCATTCTTCGAGGGGTCAGCCTTCTTTTTCTTTTCATGTTATCTCCTGCCTTCTGCACAAGACTCTCAAGGAGACAGAGTGTCTGTAGCCCCACCACTTCTGGTGCACCCTAGAAATTGCTACACCCTCAGGGGCTCACGGCTGGTGAGTTCGGGAGTTGGCCATCCCGAGGGATTCCTGAGCTGGGTCCGTTTTCTTCCCTTTTTCCACTGACTTTGGGGCGGGCCCTCTCCTCTTTCCCTTTCCTATCAGCCTTTCATTGCTCTCCTTCCTTCCAAGTCCCTCAATCCTCATTCTTCGAGGGTTGAGGGCATTTCTTTTCTTCCTGTCCTTTATTTGCCTTATCCTTTCTTTGTTTACCATTTCTTATTCTAGTATGTAAGTCTATAGTTATAGTTTTCATTCTCATCTCATCTTTCACTATCACCTAAAACAGTGGTTCCCATTAGGTGGTCCGCGGACCCCCAGAGATCCACGTCAGTTGGTCAGGGGGTCCGCTAAGAGTCGTCAAGAAATAACGCAATACAGGGGCAGATGTCCTCGCTGTTCCGCCTCTGAAAACTCTAATAACTAACAAACTAAATAACGCAATAATGAAAATGGAAAACGGAGAAAGTACAAACAGTTCCTCAAAAATAATAATTATGCATTGTCATTCACAGCATAAGTAGCGCAGCGTAATTTGAGCTTTTCAAGTTTCCCGCTAGAAAGCGTTCTGCTCCTTTGTGTTCTGCTCCGCAGCCAGTTTGCATTTTGTGTGTTTACATATTTACATGAGTTTGGAAAGTTGAAACTTTTGATTGATTTAATTGTTAAAAGTCCATTGGATATGGATCAGCGGTTGAAGAGTGGATCTTTAAAACGAAGTAGGCCCACTGCTACAGACATTGACGAAGAGAAAACTGTGGTAATATAGAAGTGAATCCGCCTGCTGCCTCTCTTGAGCCTAGCTATTCCTGTGAACTAGTACAGAGGTTCCCATTAGGAATTTAAATATTTAAGTCTTGACTTAAAAGAATTTGGAGCAGGGGTGTCCGTGCTTACATAACAATCGCTTTAGGGGGGCCGCGAAAAATTCCTAATGGGAACCTCTGACCTAAACCATTAGGGGCCGATAACCCCTTGAAACAACATTTATCATCATCATCATTTTAATGGACTTGCCAATGTTTGTGTTTCAGGAGCGTCCTCGACCAATCAGGGGAGACTTGGAGGATTCGCACAGTGACTACGAGGTGTCTGCACACTCCCACTATCACCCACACTACCACCCGCCGTCCCATCACCCCCTGTACGGGCCCCCTCGTCCCTCGTGCCTATCCTACCTGAGCTACAGTAGTGAGTACCTGGCATGTCCCGCTCACCCGGAACTGCCACCGCCACCGCCGCCTCCTGCCTTGCCACACCACGACATGCCTCCGCGCCAGAAACACGTCAGCTTCGCCCGCTCCCATACCCTTACCTCGTTTGATGACGCTGTCACCTGCAAGGCCATGGCCGTCGCTCGCAGCCAAGAGCGTCTCATAGACGGAAAGAAAGGGCCTGCAGATGGGGCAGGGGGTGTGCAACATGGTGGAGGAATCGGAGGGGAGAAAGTGGTCATCCTTGGTAAGCCCGACTCCCTGCTCACATCTCAATGCTGAATTGTGTCCAATAATATTCTTCCTCGTGCTGGCAAAAATAATTTACACCTACTGGTAGTGTACATAATAAGTTATATGTCAAAAAAATCAATGTTAAGGAGTGTATCTTAAAAATTCGTGTATTTCTTAAACAAGGGCAATACAATGGAATATTAATTCCATTTAATATTTAATGAAACCCTTATAGCAGACCGCCACTCAGTCCCATGTTATAGACAAGTTATTTCACTCCAATCCTTACATATTTCATTCTGTGTTTTAGAGACTAATTTTAAAGTTAAGAAGGATATTAAGTCATAGGCCTGATGGAGTTTAGATTCACTAATTAGCAACATACACTTGTTTAATATTACGGCATTGGTGTCAATAAATTCCCTAAAAATTTGCTCAATGTCCTGAATCGTAAGAGAAATTTTTCTCACCACTCTACCAGTAATGGGCACATTATAAGAACATGGTTGAACAATGAATTGACATTTGCTCTGGCAGGATTTTTGGACTTTATATATGGGCCTATATCAAGATTAAAGATCTTGGCTGAAATAAATGGATTTTCTCAAGTGCTCAAACGGTAATTGTGGGCAAAAATTCTCAAAATAAATGGGATTCATTTTAAGCACATGAATTGAAATTATTGATTATACACTAGAATCTAAAACGAGACAGCATTGACTGAGAGCGAGATGAAGAAGATTTACAAAAATATACGATTCTAATTATTGGTTTGATGACCATAAAGTTATTGCTTTTTGTTATTTATATATCAGCTCACGTCGCAACTTCTCGTGAAAAGCATAGCCACACTTCCGAGACGACGCAAACAAAAACCCATTAAAATGTTATTAATAAAGAAATATTACATATCTACCATGAAACTGTTACCTATTATTGTCGTATCACAAATAACTCCTTAAACACGGTTATTATGGTCTTTGGCAAAATTTTGGTGGGCGTATACAAGAAGCTTTGCTGGTATTCAATCAATATTCAGAATTTTATAACTATATGTCAGCTGTCCAGTATTACTGAATTCTGCATTTTCTGGTAGATTCAATTGGTTCCGAGATGTTCTGAACTATTTTGGTATGACTCCTGTGGCTGTGAATACAATTGGGATGACAGTGATTGAAAAAAATCCACAGCCTGCTTCCAGTCTCCGACCGGGTCAGGAATGGAATGAATGAAGCCCCTATCTAGCGGCGAGGATATGAACTGTGCCGGCTGCCGAGGCCTGACGCACGGGATGACAGTGATTGTTTGTTGTTTTTAAAGGCGTTTGTTTTCAGTTACCTACTGTATATTTGCTGCATTTTTCGTGGATCTTAGTTCTGATGTTGTGGGAGTTTATTACTGTATTAGTATTATTATTATTATTATTATTAATATTATTATTATTATTATTATTATTATTATTATTATTATTATTATTATTATTATTATTATTATAGTTGTTTTGTCACATGTTCATGATTGCAATAGTTAATAACGTAAGTCCTTAATCCACACCCCTAATTAAAAGAATTGACTCTCCCATAAATAACTAAATGACACTTTAAATATTGTTTGTGCATTTAAACAGAGAACCTTGTTGTTCTAGCTCATTAATTATTCACTGCCTTGCTAAGCTCTTTGATGAAGCTCTGAAAATATGTAATTAATAATGTTAAATAATTGCTACTAGCGTTAATATTATGAAGTAATGTACGATATGCACTTCCAACTGAAGAATTCAGATAGTTAATATAAAACAAAGCTATATTCTAAATGTTAAACAATGATTAATGGCCACGTACAAATAGAGGATGGTAGTTTGGGCATCTTAAATCTTCACAGTTAATTGCAAAGTTATGAAAATAATTCACGCTGAAGCCTGCTAACCTAATATAAGACAACAAATTATATAAGACTCTTATAACATAAATCGAGGAGTAAATGTTTTCACAATTCATTTTCTTCTTTAGTGGTAACCAAAAAAAATTGAAAGAATGTATTAATGTATGCAAATTTTTCCAGGTTAGCAGGTGAGAGTAGAGAAGTTAATTTCAATTGATCATATTAATTTATTGACTAAAATGCAGATTACGGTAACTTTGATAAATGTCTAACAAATTATGTCCACAAAAAATACACTCATATCACGCTGAGATGAATAATCCCAATACCTCTGGCAATAATGACTAAGGGCAGAAGTAAGATATGTGCAATCATCCAAAATCGTTTAAACTGAAAATGAAACATTTACTGCAGTCTCGTGACACGCCCACTCAGTATAAAATTTCCTTTCTATAATCTTCCTTGCCATACGTCATCTTAAAATGTATGTTCATGAGATGTTAACCTCATTTCTTAAAGATAATCACGCCAATAAAACACACCAGTAAGCTTCTAGGCAACGAAATGGAATATTAACATAAACAAACATATAATGAAATCAACTTGCACTCTTTTGTCATGTTATGGCCTTGTAAGATGAACAATAAGAGCTTAAAACTTACCCCCCACCGTTTTTCCCCGGCACTATTAAATTTTCACTTATCATCATATTTGCATATAAATGGCCATCAACTTGTTGGATTATTATGTATCCAGTGTTCTAGTATATTAATGGTAATAACTTACAATCAAAAATAAAGAGTATAATCCAAATTGTGAATAAATTTTAATACTTATATTCCACTTCCCTAAACGGAAAATTATCTCATATGCATTTTATTTTGAATGCAAAATTGTATCTAATTTTCCTACATAATGGCCTTAAGATCATAAAAATAGCCACAACAAAAATACTTAAGGTGTGCTTGAATCCAGACACAAACATCATTTCATGCATGAATAGTGTGACCATAAAATCATACCATCTCACTGTCGGCATAAAATAGGAAAACCAATAACACCCAACCACGTGACTATTAACTGTCTTGGGTACTTACGAAAGTAAAGCTTAAATTGATAACCTTTCTCCATGTACAATTCCTACCAAAATAAATTTAGAAGCTATGATTAAAAAGTTGTTTGATGTGATTAGTTACTACCTCAATCCATTTCTTCTTCTCTACGATTAACAGAAGTGTTAAAATGTACACCGTGAGTAGACCTATAATGGACAAAAACACCAAACTTTTTTTTCACACATTTTCTGTTTAGAATATAATCACTAAACTCCAGTGATTTCCCTAAAATGTTAAAAGGTTCTGAAGCGTTGAATTTCGAGGGAATTTGGAATGTACAATACGGAGCTCGTAAGGAGATCTTCACTCTTCCACCTGCATTCATATTAATAGGTAACCGGCTCAGGGGTAACGTTCTCGCTTGCTGAGCCCAAGGTTGCAAGTTCGAAACCTGGCGCAGTCAGCTGGCATTTGAGGGTGCGCAAATGCGAGGGAGCCGTGTCAGTACATTTACTGGCACGTTAAAGATCCCCTTCGGGGCAAAATTCCGGCACCCCGGCGTCTCTAAAAGCCAGGGTAGTTAAAAGGGACGTAAAACCAATAACATTATTATTATAATAGGTAACCGGAATTGTCTGTACTGATACCCCTCACGTTTGAGTATACTGGTCATTTCCATATTCCAAATCAACATTTCCATCTGCTATCATTTGTTAAAGACAAGAAAACGTACAGTACAAACAGGTATATTCCAACAAACGTCAAAATATCAATTTGCTAACAAACATAATGACCTTACTATGTTATATCTAGTTTTAATATCCGTCAAAAGTGTGTGAATGAAAAGCACAAAACTAATATTTATGATAATAACATTATACAAAATGGATTATGGTACAAATATTCAACCGTTTTCAAATATCTAAAATCCTCATGGCACAGTTCTTCTTTTTACTCCACAAACCTACATTACTCAGATTCACCAGAACAAACGTCGTCAGTCTTTGTAGTATTAATGTGTATTTAGTTATTGAGAATTGTTGAAATGTTAGCAATATTTAACAAATGTTTAAGGCACATTTGCTTTGATTGTTACTAACAAGTCAAGTTTAATTTTATTTTACAATTTTATGAAATACTACAAATAAGTAGCACACAAAGATTTATCTTTTTATTTATTCGTATAGTTCAGCAATAACTTTGATATATATTTATGAACAAATATTTGATACAATTAAATTTTTGAAAATTAAAAATACACACGCCATTAGCCCAAAAGCATGAATTATTTATATAAATTCAAATCATTTTATCATGTCTCATATATTTCTTTTTCAGTGTATATACATTTTCTCTTATTACTTTTGAACAAGCAGTGATTTGTTTTCAATACCACCTGTAAATAAAAAACCAAAAAGAAATACAATAAGGATGAATTTGATGTGTTCAAACGTTTGCCAGTATTTAAAAATCAACTACAAATGAAGACTCCATTTTAACATTTTAAACAGTCCATTGAAATATTAACATTTCACCCTCGTCTGACTTAAAGACATGGATTGAAGACATGGAACTCTGCCAATAGGTAACACAAAACTGTCGACTTCTTCAAAATTGTTACTAATTGTTACTAGCAAACTTTATAATCACATCCGAAAAACCATACATGTTTTCCATCCTCATACACCTCTTTGAAATTTCAATATACTGTTATGGTTTTAAAACTTTTCACACAGTTACCGATATCAAACGAGACGATTTAAGTAAGTAATAACGAAAGCGCTACACTAATAATGAAGCAATAATAATGCATATATTAAGCTATGATAGGGAGAGAAACAAATAACACTAGGCAAAATAAGTATAACACGAAATACGAAACCTCACCAACTGAACTACGGTACGGTATGTATACAAGGATTTCCACATACAGTAGATAGTGACATATACAGTACACCCATCCAACCAATCCCATAAAATTGGATTCAACTTCCTGGTTGTTCCAATGTAATTTCCAACAAACTTCCTCTATATATCGAGTATCGTAATCTATTACGATGATTCCATATTTTGATCTCAAAATTGGAATATTCTGTCGTTCTCGTAAATAACCATAATGACACATAAAACTAAATCAAATGTTTACAATCCTTCGTTAGAAATTCAAAACAAATTATGTAAGCATGCATAATAACGTAATGAATGTTAAATATATCCATAGTTTCTAAATTGAATTGTTTTGTTGTTTTGGATGACTTAATTCCATTTTAAGCAATTCCATGAGAACAGTTTTTATCCTTTGTTTGAAGCAAATCCCGTCCTCCTCCATTCATTGATAGACACAGTGACTAACGAGTTTCGAATGGACATCTCATTTTAGCATCGAATTAAGTATCATACTTCTAGTAATAAAACACGTCTCATGTTCATGTCAAGCGAAGAAACTGTACATATTTTAGATATTATAGAGGATTCAATAATACTAGGTGAACTAAATTGCACTATAGAGAAATATCCTACATCAGGCAAAACCAACTTAAACCAGTTAGAAAAATTTCTCGAAATTAAAAAGGATGTTGACTCCAGAACTCTGTAATCAAAATTCTTGGCCACGCATTTGAATAAAATTTAATTCAGGTACTGTATAATCTACAGAAATACCTACCGTATAAAAAGCATCAAATGAAAAATAATAAATAATTACATAATTACGTACAATTAAACCCATCATATATTACAGGTTTTTACCATATACACTGCGGAACTTCATCCTGGTGGATCAATTGGACACATCATCAGGCGGATGGTACACCGTATCTGGATGAGTCTAGTTTGTACGCCTGGGCGAAACCCGACATCACACATTCCAAATAGATATATGATTTTCAGTGTTTAATTATATTATGTGGCCGTGATAGTCATTTACATGTAGTTCTCGACATAGCAAACAAAATAAATCCAAGGCAGTTTCACCAGCACACAATGCATTCAAATCAGATAACACCACAGCTTAGACAAATCAAGAATATCGCCCTTGTACCAGAATTAGCTACAAGAACTCTATGATTTGGAAGAATTAAGACAATACTAAACTATATTCTCCAAATCACCGGATTAGATGTCACGAGAATTATGATTTTTTCCAGTTTTTTGATAGCTTGTAACATACAGAAATTGGTTGACGATTCCTGAAATCCAAAAACTCTGTTGCATGCAAATAGCCAGACCAAATATTGATTCACAACACAGTGAAAACTAGAAGCTATGTATTACGAACATTGGACAGGTCGTCAATGGTTTTCTCTATGCCCCAATGTCATTATGAAGGGTTTTTGCGTTCTATTTAGAAGGAATAAATGAAATGTAAGAGAATTTTTGTATTATGAATTCAATTACAGTACCGGATACACCCTCATACAATTAACGATAATAATAGTAATAATAATACGAACCCTTTTCTTACACATTGTAATATAGAAGAAATAATCATAACAACTTTGATCTATGAACTGTAATGCTTTAAAACATGAACTATTTGTAATAATAGTTATCAATCACGAAACACTTTATTTTTTTCTCACGAATACCTTAAATTTTAGCCTTGATAATGGTGATTGAAATCGTTTAAAAATACTATTTTGGAAATATTTAATCTTCTTCAGGCTGCGACCATTATCAATCTGTCCATGCTATCTCAAGAAGCACTTGTTTTCAAAATTTACTCCAATTTTCCTTTCAATTCAGAAAGCAATAATTAATAAAACTTCAGTACTGTAGAAATGTAAATGGTTAGTTGCTCCAAGATATTTCATGCATTGAATATCCTGAAAATTACCACTGGTCTTTAGCGAATTTCGCTTGTTTACCTACATGAAATGATTATGTATGCAAAATTGGATAATATATCCCTGACATCCTAATGCAACAATTGCATACCGTATGTATTTTGACCATGTTGACACAATTCATCATTGAGACTGTTCATTCTTTATACAAGAAGGGTGAGGGTAAAACGCGCTATAGTGATATTGCTATTTGAACAAAAATATGGATTCGAATGACGATTTTAAGTTGAATATGTTTTGAAAAATACTCTTTTTAAATTCCTAATATATAATTTAAGTATGTCGAGTTAATAACAGATGAATGCTTAGTGTACTGTAAGACCTTTTGCACTAACAGCAGCATCACTTGCATTATCGAAACTGAGCCTCGATATGTTGAGCATACCTTGAAAGTAAACCCTCATCCTTCAATGTATTGGTCTGTCACTATTTTATGTGTCATTTTATCTTTCTGCAAATTGTCATTAATATTAAACACATGGTTGTGGAAGTCTTTTATGTATAAAATATTGATCAACATGTGACATAAATTAGCTCATAATGTATTCTAGTTAAGGACATAATACTGAATATCTTTCAAAATAAGAATTCCACAATGTATTCATTCATGCATTGTATTAGACATAATTTGTTCATATAATAAGCAAATGATTTTTTAAGAACTGTCTTAAAAGGGACAAATTGTACTACAAATATGTGGTAAAACATTACAACTATATATTCAATTGCTGTTTGTTATGAATTACGAATGTGTTCAGCTTATAGCTAAAAGTGCTGTATTTGTCAGTCTTTCATGTGTAGAATTGTGCTATGCTGTCTAATGTCCATTTCATTGTCGTTTGTGTTTGTGCTGTAGACTTACCCTAGCATATATTTCAAAGTGTGCATATATGTCTCGAACTTGCAAATAAGCCTTCACTATTATTTCTAAATCTAGTTAAAACGTTAAATCCATAAATCTTGTCTGTGTCATGTCATTTAAGTAGCATCAATGTAGTCCTTATTACCATATGAGGTTTTCAGCTACCAAACCCCTTACCGCTGAATTTCACAACACGTGTTTTCGGTTTCTAAACTAAGTCACCGCACTGCAAGGTAAAACGAATACACACCATAATTAATAGAATTAGTAAATTAATGCATAAATAATTAGATTAAAAATAATATAAAGCCCACCAGAATTCATCATTTAAGGAGAAGATTATTAAAATATCTCACGTGATGTATGGTTTGTTTGTTTTCTTCAATTATTTGTACGGTATGACTATCTCTATTCCGTAATGCTCGATGCATTTTGAGCAGCTCCTGGCATCGCAGAACGATGTTCTGCATATAGAATATGAAGTTGGCAGTCATATTGCTATGTTATGGAGAGGGAAAACGTCGGATAGGCATTGACGTTCTGTCAATATTTTAGCGGGAGCTCAACTCAGCTTATGATTTCTTAAATAGAATATTGGATTTGCTTTGCGAAATCAATACGATATTGATATAGTAAATGCATTCTATTGTAAATGGAAAACAATCAAATAACAAAGGATATAAAAAGCAGCAGAATTATCTACCTTTATTGTTTCAAAGTGTGTCAGAAGGATACGAGTATGTGTGATAATGTTATATGTCTTACAATAATAATGTTACATACGAAACTGAAAGATATAAAATTGGTGTTGGTTGAATAGTGACTATGAATTAATGAATATTCTTTTAGTAGAATTAATATCCCGTCACTTTCCCAGCAATATTGTTAACATTCAAATATCTGCATTTTGTAGCAGCATTTATTTACATTGGAATATTGTGTGTAACCCAAAAACGCTAGTTGCATAGTTTACTTAGCCTATATGTTGTATTTTGGCCATAGTTACTTTAACTACCGGTAATCAATGTCATATGAAGAGACTTCGTCAGATCATTTTTAAGAAGATCCTTGGTTCTTTTGGAATCATCATTGCTATTAACAGTGAAGATGCAGTGTGGGTTGTCAATTGTAACATTAGTGAATTTGACATCTGTGAAGGAAACGTGTACTTTTGGACGTCGGAATTTGGAGAATGGTGATTCGGCCACGCAAAGATTTATTTAACCTTGGAGATAAATCAGTACTTGAAGATCAAATGCGTGGCATTTACATCGCTTCAATCACCAGAGGCATTCGACAGTGTGAACACATTTATAAAGAGAAATATTCATAGTGATGGACTGGATTCAGTAGAAGGAGGAAAATCATAATTATCTGAAACGGCATGTATATATAACATTAACTCTTAAATCAAAATTACTTACTTATTCAACGATAACAGCATTAATGAGGTGAAGAGTCAAGATTTTCGATCCCTTCTTGACACATCTTGTAAGTAATGAAACGTTCTTCAATTTCATGGAATCAAAATACAGCAAACTATTTATTATATTCAGTGATTTTTGAGTTACATGTGCACAGCGTACAAAAACTACTATATGTGCTGTTGAAATGGAAATACAGTTGTGTGAGTACTCCTCTCTGTTGGAACTTGTGAAGAACTGTGTGATAAACTGACACTCAGTGTACAATATTGATGTGTGTTGTGAATGTTTGATTATAAACAATTTTAATGGAGCATTCGTTATTCTGTCTAAGAGTCTCTATGTAAATATGTCTGGTGCAAGGCACGCACAATTATAATCTCTTTAAAAGTAACATCCAACTAAATAATAATTTTAATTAATATTAGCTCGATTTTGACTATATATCCCAATTAAGTGACGTACGGTATATAATTACTGGACATGAACTTATAATAACTTAGTAATGGGGAACTTATAAATTTAGGGGCATTGTTAGTATGTGGTCTTCATCAATTTGCACGACATTTATTCGTCACATCATGTAATAGTATGTTTGCATGATTCTAGGCCAAGATGCAATTTCTTTATAGATAAATAGGAAAGTGTAGTTAATGTGTTTTCCATGTATTAATTAAGTAGATATAAAGTATTAAGTGTTGAATGTTAGATTTAAGAAATGCCTCATCACCCGACAAAAAAAAGAAAAACTTCAACAGTCTTTATCTCATTCCACATGGTTGTCAATTTAGAATACTTCACTGAAACCTGATATACTTATGAAAAAGAGTGCAGCAATTGGAAAACAACTTTTATTGAAAATAATATCGTGAAATTTTACAGCATAAATTATGATTGTTACGTGTTATATGTGTGTACAAAATATTTACAAAAATCTATTATGTATTTGGAAGACTTACTATGGAAGATACTCTAACAACAAGATAAATTTATTCACTTCCAGTAATATACCACAACGTATTATCAAACCTAAATATGGGTATAATGTTATTTCTTTTGAGAATCAATATAGAAAACTGTTATAAATTATAGCAAAAATGGCGGACATTTGAAAGTTCACAAACAAAGAACTATTCTTCCTCAAAGAATTAAAAAACGGGAAAACACAATTTTACAAAATCTTAAATGGACATACAGTAAAGCAAATGATGGTACCTACCCGGTGAGTCTTCTAATCTTATAGAAATGTTAATGTACGTATTTCTCCATTCCCGAATAAATAAATAAATTCAGTTCTGTTAGGTGATTGAAACATTACAGGTCTAGTCTACAAAACTGGAGAAATTAATCTATTGATGAAATTCATATGATTAACATCAAAACAAACAAATTGGTTGATTATAACGCAGTTGAATTCTTAACTCATGGAGCCAAAATATACTGAAAAATTCATGAACAATAATATTGAGAGCCGCTAAGAATATAAATGTACTTCGTTTGCAAACCATATACAGCACAAAGTATCGTCTCCAGCTCTTTCGGACGCAAACAAATAGATATGTTGAGATTTCAATCACTCTTCCAGAACATGCAAGTGGCAATTCCCCTTGCTCAAAACCTTCCGGAATTTTCCGGATAGGTTTTGAGCGGGGTTCTTGGCTGTTGTCCTTGCAGAGAAGGTGAAGAGGGCGCCCATGAAGACTCAAGCGACCCAAACCGAAGTGTGCTTAGGACGGAAACCCTTGGCTCCCCACTACCTGTCGCTCAGCCCACGGACCATCCACAGGGTAAGTCATAGATATCAAGTGTTTCATTGAAAGTTATAATACCAAGCGTGGATCCGGGGAGGGGGCAATGAGTATTTTGCCTCCCCACCCACCGCAGTCTTAATCCCCTAACAATTATGATGGAATGAAAAAATTCAACCTTTCCAGATATATATCAAATAATAGCTAATTTCTTTACAAAATAAATGTAACGTAGTTAGTTAGTTAGTTATTGTTGTTTTAAGGGACGGAACTACGAGGGCATCTGCCCCTAAAAATGTAACGAATATCCTTGCTATTCCCAAAGAATTAAATTATTTTTAATATAAAAAATACGAGCCTTACAGTAGTCTCTTATGATGTGTAACATCTGACATAGAAGAAACCTCACGTGAAATTGTTGATACACCGGTATTTTATACTATTATTGGCACAAATATTAATCTATTATAAAAGGGAGTGTTTTACAGATATTGTAGTTTATAATACAGAACTCATTTTATTAGATGATATGTAGCGTCCACCAGCACTAGCCTAAATAAAGAATACGATATGGATCAACTAGATTAATAGACGCGACACCGCTCATAACCTTAAATTCCTTATAAACAGGTCCTCTTCATTCACAGACCAACACGTAATTTCATATGGATGCTGTTAAAATGAGTCATATTAATATGATAAATATCGTTTAAAATGATAATCTGGTAGCAAAAATATCTACCCCGTCCGGGATTCGAACCCAAGATCTCTAGATTCACAGTCATAAGCACTAACCCCACGGCTATTTCGACTACGAAAATTTTGTGCACAAGATGGTGACTTATTTCCACGTTCCAATAATACTGCATTATGGAATTAAGTTTCATTTATATTTTGCTTGTTTCGATAATGTTCCTGCGTGAAATTGAGTTTAAAATGCCTTATGAATAGGCCCTCTTGTGAGTAAAGAGAATGTATTCAGAAATAGTTCATGAAGGCTTGCTCAATTCTCGTATAACCACAACGATTATATTATATTGATGACTGCATTACCGTTATGTGGGTTAATATTTGATTAGCCATTGTGCAGAAACATAATATCGGCAATGCCGACTACTTACAATGTTTGGTATTATGGCATTTTACCATTTAAATACTGATACGAAGACTTCGAACATGTGCCATGTCACTTGTTTCAATCACTTGGCACCAGAGTTCGCATGAGCGTTTTCCGTTCAGTATGTCATATACATTCCACATGGCCGAGAGTACGTCGTGGTATCAATTTCCGACACCGCGCGCTCATTGTTTCTCGTACCACTGCCAACTGGGTCTTACCACTGCCCGCTGGATCGATCGATCGAGCGGGCAGTGCATACTTCCGTTTACCACCACTGCCAGCTAGTACACTTCCGTTCGATCGATCGAGCGGGCAGTGCATACTTCCGTTTTCCACCACTGGAAGCTAGTACACTTCCGTTCGATTGATCGAGCGGGCCGTGCATACTTCCGTTTTCCACCACTGCCAGATAGTACACTTCCGTTCGATCGATTGAGTGGGCAGTGCATACTTCTGTTCGATCCACCACTGCCAGCTCGATCGTTCCGATCCACTTCCGTCCCCAATTTTCAAAATCACTCCCACAAAACTATCCAGCAACCGAGCGGAAAGTTGTTACACATCAAAAAAATATTAGTTTTACTTTAATTCAGCCTTGGATATGTTCTCCGTCTGCTGGAAAACATGTCAATCCCGAGCAACATATTAACTGGCTACGATGCAGTTTCAAAGTCTCTAGACTGCTCAATGTTGTAAGGACACTGTGGCTTGGCAACCAAGGTTGCTATATTTTGAAATACCCATATCAGTCATTTATTTTGTGCATGAGTATGGAACGGGAAAACTCACCTTGTAAATTATGACCATCAAAAACTGCAATCCCCCAACATTTCAAGACACCACCACTGCCTTAGTCTTTAATTCCTAAATGTTTTTATGGAGGTGTCGTGGATTTTGTTGGCTTAGGTATAGCCTAGCAGCCTTGTCATCGGAGTTGACCTCACAAGTGCTTTTCTATTCTGTCCTGCTATAAACATTACAGCTATGTTTACATTTAACCCATAGTTCTGCTTCCAGGTACGAATGGTGTCTCAAGGAGCCCAAACGAACGGAGGCGAGCGCTTTGTCTCCCGCCGAGGCCTCATGAAGAGTTATTCAGAGGCAGGAGGAAGATTTGGTGTCGCCCAGGCAAGTGAAACGTACGATGAAACGAGTAATGAGCATGAACCTCTTCAACGCACTCAGTCAGAAGAACCTCCACGATCGCCATTCCTCGTAACAACACCTCCAGATACTATCCTGTCGTCTTCCGCGCCACCAATCACAACACCTGCCCCCGTCCAAGTTCAATCAGCCTCGACCGTTACCACCACTGCCACTACTACGGTAACCACCGAAGCTCCAGTAAAAAAGAAAAAGGCTTACAAAGAAATATTTATCGACTTCGAACCTCAGGGAGTTGAACGCCGTGCCAAGAAACGAATGCTCCAAAAGACGCTTTCTGAGGGAGAGATTTTGGTCGATCGTCGTACCTTGTACAATAATGGTGAAGCTGAAATGGAGACTTCATCTGTTAGTCAAGAAGGAATCGCCGAAGATCGAAACTATCCATATTATCAAAACGAAGATGTGTTCCTCGAGCCTTTGGAAAAGAAAAGTGTAGCATTATTTTCGTCAATACCAGCAGAACTAGCAACGTCATCACCTCTCCTATTAGAAGACTCTCAAGAGGATGAATTCCACGAGAATCTTATTTATAGAGGACTCTTTCGAAAGCGTAGTGTTTCTTTGGAGGATGCGGTATCGTCCACTGCGAGTGATCAGGACATGCCAGTGTTTCATCAAGCCCGGGATGAGGACTATTTGTCGGATACTAAATCAGCCCCGCCGTCACCTGAGCGAAAGTTATCACGACAGCCGGCAGAGGATAAGGAGGAGATTGTATCTCGAGTGTTGGAGCCCTCGGGAGACAAAGAAGAGGTGCAGCCCCCAACAACTCCTCTTACACAACGGTCTTCCCCATTTGCCTCCAGCGACTCACTAGCCAATGATCTGAGGGACCACAGTGACGGCATCTGGAATGAGTCACAAGCAACTGTATGTATGAGTAGCTAATTTACTATTCTCTTGATTTTCTAACTACAGTACTGTATTTTACAAATATGGAGAGCTGTTAGGGGAGACCAAAAGGAACTTTGTCAGCTAAATACATATACAACGTGTATCACCTGAGTGTTTCTGAAGGATTTTCTAACTGAGGTTTTCTCCTTTATGTACGACAGTGGGTCGAGTCAGCTCGAATCAAGCCTGTATATTATATCGGCTATGTCGTGCGGTTTTCGGTTCAATCGGTAAACATCTTCTTTCTATACAGAGGTGTGCAAATTATTAGACTAAAATGGCGTAGTTGGTAGCATGCTGAACTGCTGTGCCCAAGATAGCGGGTTCAAACCCGGCCGAAGTCGTCGGATTTTTTAAGGGCGTTAAAAATCCTTCAGTATGCCTTCCTTCGGAGGAGAAGTAAAGCCAGTGGTCCCATGTCAGATTTATGGCATGTAAAAGATCCTTCCACTAACTAAACTTGTGTGAAGCTAAATTTCTAGGTTAGATTTCGCTGAAACGCTCTATCATAGTTCCAACGATCACCACTAGGTGTCAGCGACATCTGGTAGCGAAAGTTGGAACTACTTGAAATTGAACGGAACTTGTAGGTCACCCCATGGGTGTCCGCTTGAAGCAGCTACAGCCTCTGGCGAGACGAACATGTCCTCGGACACTCCCGGGACTAAAGGTCATATGCTAAATAAATAAATAAATAAATAAATAAATAAATAAATAAATAAATAAATAAATAAATAAATAAATAAATTACTTAATTAATGGATTGAAATCAGTCACAATTTTTCATTCAAAATATTTTCATTTCTATTTTATTATCCTACTGAGTGTTATTTTCTCCCCTAAGGACTTAGAACTTTTCCCATAAGGAATTGCGTGCAGAAATTTTCAAAATTAGAGAATCTGAGGGATACCTGAGCTGGGTCATTGACTTTGGAATGTGCCTTCTAAATCAGGTGATTTCAATCCATGGCCCACGAATCTTTGAAGAGCGAACCATCAGTAATAAATCCTTGTGCACTAAATTCGCAATAAACCTAGAATAACGTCATGAAAAGCAAACAAAACGTGTGATATTCTGCATTAGTAAGGCTCCTGAATCAGTGGAAATTCTAAAGAAATCATTTTACTGTCAGTTTCGTAAGAAAGTTTAATTGAGCTATTGGTTAATCATTTGAAAAAATGCCACGCAATATTTTTACTGCATTAAGTCATAAAATGAACAAATGAAATGTTGGAATACTAGCATCGAGTCTAATAATTTGCACACCTCTGTAAATATACATGATGTCGCAAAATTACGTCGACAAACTGAAACCGGAGGTCCCGGCCCTTATCTGAAGCAACTTGAGATAGGAGACTTATGGCCGGAAACGAACCGTTAAAAATCTGTGCGGTGTTAAACTTTTAACTAGGCAAATCGGCAACCCTGCGCCGAGAAAGTGCGACTTTTTCTAATGTTTCCGTTCCGTACCATCCATTCTTTGCCATTAGTTCAACGTAGACAGACTTAACAACAAGAAAAGGGGGATTTCAAAAGATTGCAGAATACAGTAATTAATTAAATACTGTAATTAACCTTTTTAACAATCAAAAAATAACACACAAATAAAAAGGAAAGAGTCCTTAAGTCATAAGAAAGGAAAACAGAACGACAAAAAACGGAACAATTATGATTAGCAGAAACTTGCGCTGGCTCTGATTCGATCCGCTACCAAATGACTCGTTTCAAGGAACACGCCGCGCCGTGTACGGTACCACTAAGCTAGTTCGCCAGATGGGAAGTGGCGGCATTCCTCCGCGGCTTGTACAGAACGGAAACATTAGAAAAAGTCGCACTTTCTCGGCGCGGTGTTGCAGATTTGCCTCGTTAAAAATTTAACGTCGCACAGATTTTTAACGGTTCGTTTCTGGCTATAAGTGCCCTATCTCAAGTTGCTTCAGATAAGGGCCGGAACCTCTGGTTACAGTTTGTCGACGTAATTTTGCGACACCTGTACATACCGAGAGTTTCTCAATTATACCGAGAAAACAATATGGGATGCTCTTTGTCTTATGTATGGAACGATGCTGCAATCGGGTTTGCGGAGAAAATTTTTCTTTTCTGGAACTTAAGGGTACTTTGTTACTTCCGGGTGCGCGATTCAAATTGACAGACTCACCGTATTTGCTGAGCCAAGCGCAAGCTGCTGGCTGCTGCAGTGTTTTAGGGAAAGGGAGGGATGCTACGTGTGGTATATGATGGAGGAAGACAGATAATACTCGGCGTGAATGTAAAAGTTTCTTCATCAGAGTCGCGCAGTCGGTGTCTAACCCCAGGAGCCACTGTACAGTTTGTTCTGTACACATTGGTCACTACATTTGCGGCATAAATTGATAAGAATGGCTCCGTTTCGGTACACCAATGAAGAAATGGCCTGTCGGTCATTATTAGCCTATTATTTTCATGAAAGTTACTGTTATTATTATCACTAGTATTATTAATATCATTATTAATACACTGACTGGCAAACCTAAACCGATCACTTGAAAAATTCAACATTAAATCATAAGTATGAACGGTATAGGCCTAGTACAGTACTGTATATACAGTAGTTATAGCATGGAAGTATGGTTAATTGGTTTCCTGGATGCATTACCATTCTTCATGTCATTGTTTCACTTAACAATAGCGATTCATTGACATGATGCTGCTTCACGCGGAAAGATGTGCGCGCCATCGCTACGGTCAACAATGCAATACAATTTATTTCTTTTGCCACTTGTTGACATATGAAAAGATCAATGCAGCCATGTTGTTCTTGTGCAATTCAGAAAAGAATATGCGCTTGAGGCCTGAAGATGTTGCCAGGCCACATATCGAACGGGGAAACTTGTACAATCGCACCGAGTACTATCTCTGTCTCCCTCTAAACACTGCAATGACCAGCAGCTTGCACTCTGGTCCAGCAAATTCGGCGAGTCCATCAAATAATATTGAATCGCGCGCCCCTAAAGTAACAAAGCGCCCTCTTATTCCCGAAAAGAAAAATTTTCTCCGCCAAATCGATTGCGGCTCCGGCTAATAGTGGCTTTCATGTACGGGGCGCTGCCTCGCTGATCAGGTAGCTACTCAATTGTCCTCACGAGGCTGAGTGCATCCCGTTCCAGCCCTCATGTCAGTTTCAAAAATCCCTGATGGAGCCGGGAATCAAACCCGTGGCCTCCGGACAAGAGGCAGGCGCGCTACTTCTACACCATGGGGGCCGTCTAAGAAAGCACTTGGCGTTAAAAGATCGAAGACCCTGGCAAAGTAATTACTTATTTTTGGTCTTAATAATCTCTCTTTTGGTTTTCTCTATCAGCCACATTTAGTTTTTCTTAAAATAGATTTTATTCATCTTACATATGCTGTAGATTTGTAATCTTGTTAATACATCGTAGTATCACTATATCTTAGTTCGTTGAATCATGTAGATCATTTCTCCATACGAAATAGTGATAGTATTACTAACAGGAGTGTGTTAACAGGTAAAGTACTTAACGCTTTTCTTTCGTTTGCGAGCATTGGCCTTTCTTTCTTCCTCAGGCTCGATGCTTCGCCCCTTAAAACAGCAATCACCAACATCAATTTCATCATCATCATCATCATCATCGTCATCTCCCAGGTTCCTCTGTAGAGATAAAGTCTCTTTCCTCCACGCTTCTGCAGACTCTAGACTTTCCCCGCCCGCCCTCCCTTCTATCGAGTTTGCGCTAACTCTTTATAGGATAAAACTAATGTTTCAAATATGTTAGGCCTACATGTATTCATTCAATTTTAATGTTAATTTATAAAATTGATTTTTTTTTATTTTTTTATTTTATTTTTTTCAATCTTGGAATGTTTTATTTTGTGTAGCTTTCAAGAGTAAGCTACTTATTACAGTGAGTGCCATGCTGCGAATTCCGGAAAATGTCGACATATCTTCGCGTTTCACATCCCCCAGACCTCAAAACCATCGTCAGTTCAAAAGTGTATAATCTAATTCGCTAAGGTGTATGTTTCACAAAACTCAAGCTCCTAAAACAGAGGGAGTTAGAAGGTGTGGTTTGTACCAAAATCTTCCAAATTGTCTCAATAATACAGGAAAAATCTTGCATTTCCTGAAAAGTCAACGGAAATATATTTATTTGTTTATAAAGTGCTATTAAACAAATAAACAAGACGATAGCCCCTTGCTGAACTGTGTCGCGGCATGCCCGTATAGCACTAGAGCCAGGTGGGTAGTCTGTACACATAGGGGGCACACAACCCATTATGCGAGAGTTCTCGCACAGGTCCGCTAGTATAATTTATTATATCTTTATATATCACCTTCTTCTGGACACGATAACTACCGTTATTTTGCACCAATCACTTTCAAATGTATACAGTACATTAGCACATTATGTAACAAGCATATAATGGCAATAATTAAGACACGGGTATGTTACGAGTGTCTTAATTACCATTTTAGGAGAGTTGCACACGACTGTTTATGTTCGATGATAGTTATAACTTTATTTTATTTTCAAACATAAATATTCATAAATATTTGTCGAGATTCCGCCAGTTTTGTTTACTGAACAGCAAGCATGGGACGCAGAGAATACCTTGTATTCGACTACGGCCTCCTCGAATACCCCACTGTGACACTAGTTACGCAGTGAAATTTAAAATAGGTGGCCGAGGAAGTTAGCGCAGCTATCATTACCTAATTGGTCAAACAGCTGTATCGTAATGAAAATCTTGAGCTCCGATTAGTGGAGAATTTGTATCATAATGAAACTTAAACTATAATGAGCCTCTTTAAGATGCCATTTTCAGGCATATATTTTTTTTTTCGGCATGGTCGAACATAATAATATTACCATTCAAAATCTCGATCGAATTCGTTAATGGGAAAAATCGGGCCAAAGGGGAGGGGGGAGGTGCGGAGGGGGGGAATGGAGAGACCTTTTCAAAAAATTGAAATATCGCTATAACTTACTTTCAGGCCTATATAAATATATGTACCCTACAATCATTTATGTAGCGTACATACTGTATATTAGTTAGTTATGGTTGTTTTAAGGGGCAGAACAGGGAGGTCATCTGCCCCTATGCATACAGCAATAAACTAATCATCCTTGGGGTAATTCCATTAAAAGATGGAGATCAATCCTTTATTTTATATAGAGAGTAAATTTTGCTTATTCAGATGCAGTTTGGTCTGGATCATGTGGGCAACATTTTATTTTTTCCACTTAAACTTCAATTTATCACTAAATTTCATTGTGAAGTTTAACTCTAGTGAAGTGTGTTTGTTGCAACAAAAATTACTCTTCTAAGGAAATTGTTCCTTTTTATTATTATTATTTTATTGAACACATACAATCTGCAAGGTACTTAATATATAACTCGTATCACAGTTCAGAGTTCCAGTCCCTAGAGAATGAGGATAGCAGAATAAGAAAGAGAAGGGGGCATGAGAGGCAGGAAAAGGAAGGATACTCTAGCCCCCAGAAACATTACCCAAATAGCTTTGGGGTCAGACGAGAACGTGAGTAAACCAAGAGAGTTCAGGCATTAAATATGTTAGTCTTAAACATGTGAAAGTAATTTTTTATGAAAAAGTGACAGTCAGTCTGAAAGACTAGACTTTGTATCATTTTAAATGCTACAAATGCTGAAAAATGCTAGAAAGGCTGGAGGCTTCTCGAGACTCTTAACATGTTAGAAAATTATCTGCATAATACTTATCTTGCTTATCTTGTTTCAAATTACTCGCGAACGGCAAGTGCAAACCAAGGGCAACGCAAGGTCTAGCGCGCGGAATGCCGCACGCTCACCAGAGCGCGCGGGGACGTGCCCCTTCCATCCAGTCTAAAAACATTTATAGTGGGCGATGTATTGAAGATAGAGATATGCTCTCGCGGACTTTTTTGTAGAACATTTCATGCTGACCAATTCTTACGCTCATAGTATTAAACCCTTTGGAAAATAGCATGTAGACAAGATTCAAAATTTCGGGGTCGTAATGGATTCTTGTGAATGTGATTTAGAGGTTTTGCTATCAACATAACTTCCAGGGTTCATAAGGTTAACTTATTATTATTATAAAGCCAAGAAAAACAACAGGATCTACTAACAAATGAAATTTATTAACTGAATCAAACATAAAAAAAGAAAACTATAACCACCCTTTTATTGTTCACTCGCGTGAACAGATCTAACACTGACCAGCCTGACGTACCACGACGACATGGCATGACAGCTGTCAACAAGCATTGTGACTGCAATGTCACTTAAGTCAAAGTAACAAAAGAAAACGGATCACAAGATCCAAATATAACAAACAAATAAATAGTCCAAAAATTTAATATTTATGAGCGACACGGGTTTTAAGACTAGTTCAAGTAATGAGCATTTTGACGGGCGCTCGTTTCCGACCAAAACAGTTGGTTCGGGAACGGACTCCGTACTGCGAAGGACGAATTACGGAAATGTGGGAACAACAATTACATATTTATATACACTACTGACATGCTCTAACCTTAGATTACCACAACCAAATACACGTGTGTATTATTTTAAATAAGGGCTGCGGAATTACCGACTTATACCTTAAACACTAGGAAGGCATAACATGACATGAACAGGTTTGGCCGGTTGCCAAATTATATTTATATGAATACAATGGCCTTGAAAATAAGAGCCAACAACAACAAAATACAACTTTTAATTTTCACGCCGGAAAGTTTGGCGTTTTAAAACAATGAACAAATAAGTCGTAGTAATGATAAAAGAAACTTGGATCGACAACATGGCAACTTCCCAAATTAAACCAAATAAAATAACCTTAACTCATTAGGCTTTAAAGCAAACATAACGTGTCATAACGAGCTGGAGACAACCGGGCCTGTTATCGCATCACCGAGAGAGTGGCTGATTTCTTCCCCCAAGTAGTAATTAGTGCCATGCTAAATATAGATTCTGGCCCATAGCCAGCGTACAGCACCTTTGCTAATCGCCACCTGTTAAACGCGTACAAATAAATAACACATTATCTCAAAACATCCTCTCAGGGATTTTTAAGAATACATTCCCAGGTCAAACTTATCCCCACGGATAACTAGTTTGCCGGAATGATATCGCAGTCATGGACAGGCTTTACCTCTCCTCATCATCATCACTTACACCCAAAAACACGTGGCACATTTCTCGAAGATCTCGTCGTAGCATTAATCAGCACACCTCTCAGATAATGACACACAACATGTCCAAATGACAATAAAGAATAAATAACAGGATCAGTCCTAGCCCGAGTTATCAAAGCAACAAAATGCAAATATTCCCCCCACGTAGTAATTAGTTTAACATATCATTAAATCAGTCCATTTATCATTGTCGTTCCTAGGTTCTCATTCATGGCTACACTTTTTATAGATACGTTAATCGATGCGGCCGTTTCGCAATAAGAATTACGTATACAAGGAAAACATTTAAATTACAAAATTTACTGTACAACATAATTGTCACGCAATGCCAAAATTTACTACACGCATGTCAGTTAAGAAATCAAACCCTGAAATTTTAAATTAAACCACACAAATAAAATCTATACAAAGTTCCACACATCTCTCGCGATTCCCCTCGTCCAAAATCAATAAATCAATTTTTTAATACTCATCACTTAAACTGCTTTCCAGAGGCCTCCCGCCTCGTCAATTCCCATCATTAGGCCGTTAGCCCATAACACTGATGGTAATGGAGGATGAAGCTTGCTGTCTTCTCTCCATGGTCGACATTTTGCTGCTGTTAAAACACAATTAAATCAAAGTTTTTAAACTGTTCTATCTGCGTTCTAAGTATTTTATTTCCTCAGATCGTCCTATGCAGAATCGTCGACTTTCCCTATTCTATGGCTAATTGCCATCTCACAATTTATGAAAATTTCCAACTTCGTTGCCGACACACAACTATAATTTTAAAACCATATCGTCTTAAGGACGTCTTAAAATGACTGTCGAAGAATAATTAGGAGTGTCCCGATTCATCTCAGACATTTGTATATATACAGAAAGCCTAAAGTTTCAATGGTGGGAGAAAAACAGCTCCTCAATATTTTAAGTAATGGGCCTATAATTATGTGTGACCTCTCAAAATTCTTGTATTTTCTCACAGGTCGCGAATCTGCCGTCGAACAAGCAAACCGATCGCTAGATCTTTTTATATCCGATTGCCGCGCAAAACACACTGACGCTATGTTCTGGCGTCATGTTTTCTTATTGGTCAGATAAGTTGGCTTCGGAGTTCTGACCTTACAAATCCCGCCCTTATTTTGACGTCACGACTATTCTCCTCTCTCTCACTCCTTGCCTTGTACGCAGCATTTTGCCCTTTTATGGTCACGTACGCCACAGCGTCATATCTGATTTTCTCAGAAATCCCAGAATAGCATTGGTTGTGAAACTATTGGTCATTTCCAGCCAGCACGTAGCATGTCTTACCAAGTCCAGATTTCTTGCTACATCAATATTACTCAAATATCCAGCATATCATGTATTTAGTATTTCCATCGTTTTTATTAATATGAAACATTATTATTGGACACAATGATAAGGGTTCATCTGACCCCTAGTTGATGAAATTCGAACTCAAATGAAGTCGAATTTCACATCCCCTACTTTTCTGGCTCAAATTTGAAGTTGCTGGTCACCCTCAAATATAATGACTGTCCGCCTCTGTCTGTTTCAGTAGCCGTCTCGCACCAAACTCATTAGGAAATTCCTGTGTACTTATGCCCTTCGGCCTCTTTCCTTGCTACTCGTCTCCCCTCTCACTCTTTCAAAACATCAACATATTCATTAACGACTTCCGCCTGAACTTGTAAACACGTCAGAGCTGTCTTTCGAGCGCAATCACCACTCGAGTACCCCCGTATCTTTTGTTGTATGTTATCACGCGAATGTTTAATTTGCTGCAGTAACATTATTTCTCGGTTCGTATGGCTCTCTCTGATGATACAATTTTAAATGAGATATTATACACTGCCATGTTTCCTGTGCTCACCTCTCGGACTCTGTAGGCGTTGTTACCTAAGTTCGTAACCCCTAGTTGAACTTCCTTAAGCCGCTCCTGTCTCTTCTCCATTTTACCGTGATGTCATCTCCTTCTTCTCCCCCGCGTTGCCATCTTCTTCCTTCTCCCTTCTTCTTCTCCTATTCCCGTACAATAACTTTTTTTTACCATATTTCGAGACCCTTGCCTGACACGGTCTGCGAATCTTTCCTGCTATTCTTCTGTTTCCTATTGTTGGCTGCTCTATTTTCTTCTTCTCCATGCAGCTCCTCCAAATATCTCTGGGTTTCTACATGCATGGCCTCCAACATTTGATGTGTTCCGTTTTCCTCCTCGTGGTTGTCGGGATTCTTCCGCCGATCTATCGCTCTTTCCCATTTATCATTATTTCCTTCCATGTTACGTGGCTCCTCCAGGTACTGTTGCGGGTCAGCGTGTCTCTCGTTCCAATTTCTCTGATCATCCCTTGGATCCGATTGCTCGTTAAACCGCTGGTTATTTTGTGCGTTATATTGTTGATTGTAACGCCTATTGTCCCTGGGCCTATATTGTTGATTATAGTGTCCTCCACGCCATCCCTGATTGTAAGGTGCGTTATTATTATTATTCCTATTGTATGACGTTTGGTATCTCCTATTATCTCGCCACTGCTGATTGTTTGTGTTCCGGTAGCGGTTAGTTTCTTCCTGATTGTTATGGTTTCTGTCCCTATTTTCGTATCTCGGTTGAGATCTCGGCTCATATTCTTCGGTGCTCTGCCGTCTTTGGTTATCCCCAGTGTTTGTAGCTTGCGACCTCGTGTTTTTGTTCGGTGTCTTGACTACTTCGACTGCATTAACTAACTCTATCTGTCTCTTCTCTCTCGGGTTGATGTAATTAGTGGTTTCATCTATCTTCCTTAATACCTCTTCTGCCTGGACCACGGTCGTAATATTTGCCGCCACCAAGAATTGCTGAACGCTAATAGGCATCTGCTTTCCTATAGTAGTTATTAGCTCCATTTCGCTCGGTGGATTATCAAGATCCTGCAATTTGACAAGTTGCATGGCGAAAAAATCTGCATATTTCGTCTGATGCGTGGAATGGTATTTGCGCGAGTATAAGTCCATTCGCAAGCTTTGTTGATACGACCCACTCCAGTATTTGCTCAGGAAGGCCTTGTGGAAACCCTCCATTGATTTAAATGTGTTCTTAAATCCAAGATACCAGGTAAGTGCTGAGCCCGCCAAAAATTTTTCAACCATTCTTAATTGTCGCGTTGAGCTAACATTTTGGTCCGAAAAATATTCTGTCAGTTCCCTTAAGAAAGCTTTAGGTGTCCCTCCGCTCTCTGGTAAAAACTTATTCGGTTTAAATTCGTTTCCACGGATGACTTGTATAACTTGCGTGGGAAGTTGTGTGTTTTGAGGTGTCGAGCTACGACCCTCATAATTCTGGAATGCTTGCGTGTCTACCGTTCTTGGACTTTGCCCAAGCTCGTGGCTGTCTATTGTGTGCTCTCTTTCCGCATTCTCCCCTTTCCCCTTTTCCATTAGTGTCGCAAACATCGTATTATGTCCAAGTGACTGCAACTCCGATTTTATCATGCGGTCCTCTTGAATTTGAAAACTTAACTTCATATTTTCTTCTAACGCCTGTATTTTCGCGTTATTTTCCCCTAGCTTCTTGCTTAATGCGAGCCGTTCATCTTTCGAATCAGCGCTCATCTTGGTCCAATCTTTCCTAATAGTATCCTTCAATTTAACAAAGCGTTTTTCGACTTCCTGTTGATTAGCCTCCTGATTATCTTCAAGTTTATCTATCCTTTCTCCCAGAGAAATGTTGTTCTGTTCTAATGTTTGTTTAATTTCTTCCTGGTCAATTTCTAACTTTTTCCATTTCTTAATTGATTGTATTTCTAATTTGTTGAGTTCCGTCACTAAGCCCGTGATATTGTTATCTACTGTAATTATCTGATCTTGCATACCCTGTGTCCCTCGTTCGATCATCTCAAACCTTTTTTCTAAGTTTGTGTGTGCTTCTTTAATCTCAGATGAGCTGGTCAAACACGCTTGCTCGATTTGTGCTAGTTTTGCCATAACAGTCTCATCCATTCCTTTTATTTCCTTTTTAAACGAATCTTCGATACCTTTTATTATTCCTAATTGTTTGGTATTGTTAGTGCTAACGTCCTTTGCTAATTGGATTAGCTGTTCTTTTGTGTGCTCTTTGATTTCTACCGTTAGCGCAGCTAGATTTTGAGTGTTCCTTTCGTCTTGTGCGTTTAACATTTCATTGTTTTTCTCAGACTGCCTATGTAATTGTTCACTAACCAGAATGTTTTGTGTAGCGATTTTCTGATTTATATTCTCGTTAACTTCAGATAGTTTTGTGTTTAACTGTGTCTGTATTTCTACACTATTTGCCGCTAACTGTTTCTGCATTTCTACATTATTTGCCGCCAACTGTGTCTGCATTTCTTCACTATTTGCCGCCAACTGTGTCTGCATTTCTACATTATTTGCCGCCAACTGTGTCTGCGTTTCTTCACTATTCGCCGCTAACTGTGTCTGTATTTCATTGGTTATGTCCTTTCTCATCTCACTAAGTTGTTCTCGCGTACGAGCGGATGCTAATTCAATCACTTCGCGAATTTCTCCCAGAGTTGCCATCACAACAATAATATATTTGAGACATAGGGAAATGACATAAGGGCGGAGCCCTGGATACGCGCGCTCACATATATTAAATATACACACATTAACCCTTTACATACTCAGTTCATTTACTTTAAATTACTCCCACAAACTATAGCATCACTGAGTATAATTTACTTATTATTCCATTTAATTTTAACCCTTTGATTCAGTTATAATCTTCCTGACCTTACTTTACTTACAAATTTTAACCAATTAATAGAGTATTAATTAGTTTTTAAGGTCTAACCTTCCTGTCAAATAATTCTTTGAGTTTGGCTTTTCTACACAAAGCTAATTTAATTTTATTGGGCGCCTGGAACAGTTTGTTCTAATTTTTAATCAAAGTTCAAACACTTAACTTGTTCCACATTTACTTTATTGCAAACTCCATGACTTTATATTTTCAAACATTTGGCGGTACTATCTTCGCCTAACTTACGTTAATAAACTTATCACATGCCGGTGATCTATTTTTTTACTCTAAAACACAAATGCCACACGTTCGGAAGCCAAAGTAACTCTTATAAACCCTTTGGAAAATAGCATGTAGACAAGATTCAAAATTTCGGGGTCGTAATGGATTCTTGTGAATGTGATTTAGAGGTTTTGCTATCAACATAACTTCCAGGGTTCATAAGGTTAACTTATTATTATTATAAAGCCAAGAAAAACAACAGGATCTACTAACAAATGAAATTTATTAACTGAATCAAACATAAAAAAAGAAAACTATAACCACCCTTTTATTGTTCACTCGCGTGAACAGATCTAACACTGACCAGCCTGACGTACCACGACGACATGGCATGACAGCTGTCAACAAGCATTGTGACTGCAATGTCACTTAAGTCAAAGTAACAAAAGAAAACGGATCACAAGATCCAAATATAACAAACAAATAAATAGTCCAAAAATTTAATATTTATGAGCGACACGGGTTTTAAGACTAGTTCAAGTAATGAGCATTTTGACGGGCGCTCGTTTCCGACCAAAACAGTTGGTTCGGGAACGGACTCCGTACTGCGAAGGACGAATTACGGAAATGTGGGAACAACAATTACATATTTATATACACTACTGACATGCTCTAACCTTAGATTACCACAACCAAATACACGTGTGTATTATTTTAAATAAGGGCTGCGGAATTACCGACTTATACCTTAAACACTAGGAAGGCATAACATGACATGAACAGGTTTGGCCGGTTGCCAAATTATATTTATATGAATACAATGGCCTTGAAAATAAGAGCCAACAACAACAAAATACAACTTTTAATTTTCACGCCGGAAAGTTTGGCGTTTTAAAACAATGAACAAATAAGTCGTAGTAATGATAAAAGAAACTTGGATCGACAACATGGCAACTTCCCAAATTAAACCAAATAAAATAACCTTAACTCATTAGGCTTTAAAGCAAACATAACGTGTCATAACGAGCTGGAGACAACCGGGCCTGTTATCGCATCACCGAGAGAGTGGCTGATTTCTTCCCCCAAGTAGTAATTAGTGCCATGCTAAATATAGATTCTGGCCCATAGCCAGCGTACAGCACCTTTGCTAATCGCCACCTGTTAAACGCGTACAAATAAATAACACATTATCTCAAAACATCCTCTCAGGGATTTTTAAGAATACATTCCCAGGTCAAACTTATCCCCACGGATAACTAGTTTGCCGGAATGATATCGCAGTCATGGACAGGCTTTACCTCTCCTCATCATCATCACTTACACCCAAAAACACGTGGCACATTTCTCGAAGATCTCGTCGTAGCATTAATCAGCACACCTCTCAGATAATGACACACAACATGTCCAAATGACAATAAAGAATAAATAACAGGATCAGTCCTAGCCCGAGTTATCAAAGCAACAAAATGCAAATATTCCCCCCACGTAGTAATTAGTTTAACATATCATTAAATCAGTCCATTTATCATTGTCGTTCCTAGGTTCTCATTCATGGCTACACTTTTTATAGATACGTTAATCGATGCGGCCGTTTCGCAATAAGAATTACGTATACAAGGAAAACATTTAAATTACAAAATTTACTGTACAACATAATTGTCACGCAATGCCAAAATTTACTACACGCATGTCAGTTAAGAAATCAAACCCTGAAATTTTAAATTAAACCACACAAATAAAATCTATACAAAGTTCCACACATCTCTCGCGATTCCCCTCGTCCAAAATCAATAAATCAATTTTTTAATACTCATCACTTAAACTGCTTTCCAGAGGCCTCCCGCCTCGTCAATTCCCATCATTAGGCCGTTAGCCCATAACACTGATGGTAATGGAGGATGAAGCTTGCTGTCTTCTCTCCATGGTCGACATTTTGCTGCTGTTAAAACACAATTAAATCAAAGTTTTTAAACTGTTCTATCTGCGTTCTAAGTATTTTATTTCCTCAGATCGTCCTATGCAGAATCGTCGACTTTCCCTATTCTATGGCTAATTGCCATCTCACAATTTATGAAAATTTCCAACTTCGTTGCCGACACACAACTATAATTTTAAAACCATATCGTCTTAAGGACGTCTTAAAATGACTGTCGAAGAATAATTAGGAGTGTCCCGATTCATCTCAGACATTTGTATATATACAGAAAGCCTAAAGTTTCAATGGTGGGAGAAAAACAGCTCCTCAATATTTTAAGTAATGGGCCTATAATTATGTGTGACCTCTCAAAATTCTTGTATTTTCTCACAGGTCGCGAATCTGCCGTCGAACAAGCAAACCGATCGCTAGATCTTTTTATATCCGATTGCCGCGCAAAACACACTGACGCTATGTTCTGGCGTCATGTTTTCTTATTGGTCAGATAAGTTGGCTTCGGAGTTCTGACCTTACAAATCCCGCCCTTATTTTGACGTCACGACTATTCTCCTCTCTCTCACTCCTTGCCTTGTACGCAGCATTTTGCCCTTTTATGGTCACGTACGCCACAGCGTCATATCTGATTTTCTCAGAAATCCCAGAATAGCATTGGTTGTGAAACTATTGGTCATTTCCAGCCAGCACGTAGCATGTCTTACCAAGTCCAGATTTCTTGCTACATCAATATTACTCAAATATCCAGCATATCATGTATTTAGTATTTCCATCGTTTTTATTAATATGAAACATTATTATTGGACACAATGATAAGGGTTCAGTATATTCATATTTTTAACGGTTTGCCCAGCGTAAGCTTAAAAGAAGCGCACGGACGCCAAGTTTGTTTTCGACTTTTTCACAGAAATCGTTACTGCTTGGCTTCCTTTGATCATACATAAATTATTTTCTACAGAATCTTTCCTCGAGATATCCTTTACAGAATGGTGAAAACCGCATCAAAATCCATCCAGTGGTTCTCGAGATTACCCGTGACATCCAAGAATCGGGGAGTTTTGTCTTATACTAACGAAGTAGAGATTGTCGGGGTACACATGCACCAAGCGGTACTATGACGTCACACACCTCAGTGCATCTGGGTACATTTCGTCCCGTCACCGTAACGTAACGCCAGACCCCAGCGTAACGACGAAGTCGACAAGATCATTTAAAATGATAAAATACGGTATCCTTCCTGCAACCCAGAAAATCGATTGCAGTACTGCATTATGTTTATGGCTGAGATAGAAATATACATTTTTCACAGAAGCTACTGTGCACTGCCAATGTAGTCTGGGCTGCAGTTTTATGTTGATTGTTTTAGGGGCTCTGCGACATCGTGGTCATGTAGCCCCTTGTACTTGGGTGTGTGTCGAATGTGTCTGATAACCTGTGTCACTGTGATGTCTGTACTGGTGTGTGTATTTGCAATTGAGGTAGGATTTGGGTAGGAAACGGCCGTTGCCTTAAGCTAGGTACCATCCTGGCATTTTCCTGGAGTAGAAGTGGGGAAATCACGGAAAAACCTTTCCAGGATGACTGAGATAGGAATCAAACCCACCACTATTCATTTTTGCCTCACGATGTTGAGTGTACCCCGCTCTACCCCTCAGACCACAATTAAAATTGTCTTGGCATAGGCGGGAATCGAACCTGGGCCTCCACGGTGACAGCCGAGAATGCAGATTTTCGCAAGTATATTCAGAACACTTTTCACTACTCTCTATTTATATGAGAAATCTAACTTAACAATCAGGCCCTTTAAAATAAATATCGTATTTATTTTCTTCTCAGACCCTCATACATTAGTTTGTACCGTTAAACGAGGTGAATGGGATCACTTTTGAAACTTGACTATCTGAAATTTAGAACCACTAAACTTTATTTAGTGTTCTTTCAATTGAAATATATAAGTCCGTATCAGTAGATTCCATATTGTTAGTAAATATGGGTACCCCTATCCCGAAAAAGTATGTATCTATACTTAATTAAATGAGCCATTTCTGATTTAACAGTTCTTTCTTCAGCACTTCATGGAATTGAAAATTTCTTATTCCTTATAGCTAGAGGTGTTAGAAAGTGTTGTTATTTTTTTGAAGATTTGTTGATTTAAAATTCAAAAGGAGGTGTTTTGTGTTTTTATTATTTTTTCTGGCCTGTTCGCCATCTCTTGATGAATACAGTAATTTTGCATTTGTCAGTTGGCACAGGCTAGAGTAAAAGGTGGCTTTTTACCGATGTCTCAGTCTCACTCATGGCTGTGATTATATGGAAGCTACTGAGGTATGGGTGGGGCTTAGTAATGGCATTCGAGGCACAGTCAGTGCCTGTGAATGCTGTGAAAGGTTCAACTCATAGGGTTAGGACTACTGTTCTGGCTCAGTGAGGAAAGCAATGGCAAACTACCTCACTCCTCTTCTTGCCTAGAACGCCTCAAAATAGTGCTGCCTTGGGTTTTTGTGGGTATCTACTCACATAACGTAACGGCGGTACTTTTTGAGGATCCAACCAGCCTTCGGGCTGACTACCTAACAGAACACACATTATTTTTTCGGGGGATGACATGTTAAAATCTGGAAAGCGATAAGGTTTGTACAATAAGTGCATTTAAAAATGTAAACAATTAATAAAACAAAGTAAAAAACAAAACAGCAGGGTAAAAGGTTAAACATGGCTATGGAATAATGAGATAATACTTATATGGAAGTCACATTTTTATTTTACATTCACCATCTCGAAACACATTTCAGTGAATACCTTTTTCAGTTTTATCCAAATACTGCAGTGAAATCACTGGAAGTAGATCATGGTTAAAGTCTCAGCATTTGCAGCTGTCAATTTTCGCCTCCTATCACTTACTATGAGACTGTATTTCGAAAATGACCTTTCAGAATCCACATTTGAACAAGGATACCACACACACTATAATGCAGCTGTTGCATAGTCTCAGTGAGCAGGCCTTAATCCCATGAGGATCTCTGGAACATTCACATTATCTTCATGACGCAGTTGGTTCTTGATTGCAGTCAGGTAAATGCTGTGAGCCTCTAAAAACTGTTGAGACTCCATCTTCGTAAGAAATGGGGCATTCTTCTTAAATTGGAGCAGTTCTGTGGGAGATACGTTCTTAGGTGCATGCCGAGGATCAAGCAATGACCCGATGGCTTCTACAGTCTTCCTGGCTGGATCCGTGGTCCTTCAAGTCCTGACTTTCACTAGAGCTGACTGGGCAACACACGTAAGCTTGGACTTAACCTTTATCTGCATCTTTTGAGGAAGCTGTTCCAAGTTCTGGAGGATCGTATGATTGAACATTCCACCATCGCCTAATAGCTTGAGCTTTACCTCAAGGTCATCTAGCTTCCCAGCCAGTAAGTGAATTGTTGGGTACTTAGATCCCTCCAAGAAATTAAGCAAGTCCATAAGAGAGGCACCAACAACAGAAACATACAATGCTTGTAATTGTATAAATTGTATTGTTGAAGTCGATGCTTGTTGGAAAAATGTGACCCCAGAATTTGAATCTTCCAATGTTTTGAAAAATTCTACCAGATCTTCCACATGCGTGGCCATATACATTGCAGCCTTAAACCATGAATTCCATCTTGTACATACAGGCATTGGGAAAGCTAGAATTTCATTCTCTTTTTCTGTGTTTTCATATTTCTCCCTTAGAAATGCAACGTAATTGCTTTTTCTTTTTCGCGTATTTAAAAAGGCATTCTTTGTATTTACTATAGACATGTTCAATTCGTCCAGCTCGTTTTCAAATACGCAGCCGATAAGATTGACTTTATGAGCCCAGCATTGGACATGACTTAATTCTTCAATCAATCCTTGAAGAGTAGTTACACATTTTGTCATGTAGCGTGCTGGGTCCGTAACTACTGCCACTACACGCTCCCGTTCAATTTCATAGGAATTCAAGGTGTCTAATATCGCATTGGAGCAATTTACGCTATTGGCAGAATCTAGAACAACAGAGGCAGTCAGATGGGTGTTCATTTCAGTTGATGGTACTGATGGACGAAAAAGAATGCTGAAAACACACCTACCATTCTTGTCAGTTGTTTCGTCACATAGCAGAAACACGTCTTTGTTTTTTATATCTTCCCTAATTTCTTCCCTCCTTCTTTCGCCAATCATGAGGATGTATTTCTGACGAATCTGATTTGCTGATGGTAAATCTCCACTTCCGCGAACGTACTTATTAAACCAAGTACGGATAGCAGGATTGTCTAGTTTCTCTACTGGTATATTAGCTTTCACAAACGCAGTAGTAGTGTCCAAAATAAACTCTTCTTTCATATCCTTCACACGACTAGCATTTGATAATGTTTCTTTCAAGGTGGCCACTCTAGGAACACTAACTTCAAGACGCGAATTTTCTCGGCGTTTTGAATGCTTCTCCGATTTGCAATGTTTGTCTAGTGCATCTTTCCTGCGATAATCTAACCGACAATCACAATATTTGCACATAAGAATGCCACAAGAAATTATAAATCCTTCATTCTTATATTCTTTAAGTCTGTCTGTGGCAGAAACAGCTTTCGGCATTTTTAAACTCAACTGAGCGAAGCCCAGTAACAAACACTGTTATCACACGGTTGACTGTAGTCACACGCCAGTATAAATTCATAACCACACGCAAAATTTATTTCTGAATTCGTGTCATAATATTTAAATTACGTCGCGTCTCATCTTCCTGTACTGCTAAGTTCGGAACTAATACGACGAACACGTGGTCGCCAACTGATTCACGCAAATAACACACTAGCTTCGATGATAACGCACAATTTGCGCACTTTTTATTAAATTATATAGAATTCTCTACTATAATTTACACTCGCTACCGATGTAACAGGAGGCAAACGTAGTTTACATTATGAACAACTATCACATAACCTTTTGAAGGTAGTCGGCCAAACTATTCACGCCGCGATATAACAGCTGTTTACCACAGCGCTAAAATCCAACGAGTAACGAGAATATCGACAGTATATCGTAATATGACGTATATCGTAGTATTACCCCTCGCGAAACTATACAATCGATCATTCTCTCGAATTGAACACCAACCAAATTCGATTATCGGCTTGTGGACAAAAATGTTCGGATTGATGTGGGGAAAAAATATGAAAATTTGTTTTTATTTCGCAGATTGCGGTATTTGTGGTGTTATTCACAAAATTTGCGTTATTTCGCGATTTAATTTCACTCCTGGGCGGCACGAAACATGTATACGTGAAAATAAAACATCCTAACCTCTAAATATGACTTTTCGTTTTATCGCGAATTAACAAAAACTAACACCTCTACTTATAGCTAACCTAGCTCTTTTTATAGAGTTTAGGTCAACTTTCCGGTGTACCTTGCTGTGTGGATCTGGTTTGTAGTGCCACGGCATAGGCTACCCGGTACTCAAACTTAACACCAAAATATCTGATCCTATTCACCTGCCAGTCAGAAAAATAAGGCAGGACACAAAACAAATAACATTTTATCACAACTGATAAAATGCAGACTGCAGATGATACTTAAAATGAATTCACTAAACATACCTTTTCCAAATATAAAACACAAATTTTGCAAATGCTAGTGCGAGCACATGTTCCACACAAAGTTATTTCACCAGGCTAATTTCGAAAAACTTGTAGCTTCTGGTTGAATATGTACGGTATACTGTTAGGCTAAGTGCTGCTAACTTAAAAATTGGAAAACATGTTTTAGCGGTTTTAGCATCATGGAGGAACCTCCATGTTTAGCATAGCGTAGTACCAACACAAGTAACACCAATTTCTGCCAACCGCCTTCCGGTTTATGCGGTAAGCCTACATGTATAATATAATATACTAGCAACCCACCCCGGCTTCGCCCAGTATTTTTAACGGTTTACCCAGCGTAATCTTAAAAGGCAGGTCCCAGACGCAATTCAGAAAAGCCGAGGTGAACAGCGAAAGTCCAAACACAGATAGGCCTACTCTTCTCTGAAGTTTTAACTCGACACGGCTAGACAGTTTGATGCTGGCCGAAGCTGGGGTGATAGGCTCACTCGTAAACTCGCTCTAAAGCTAGTAATTTAAATGTCCACTGAATGGAGATTGTTGGAAGACATGAAAACGTAAAAACACTTACACAGGCCGGACGTTTGTTTTAGACGAGTGAAAAATCATAATGGAAGCCTGGAGGCGAGTTACTACAGTACCTGCCTTGTTGACAACGGCCCAATGCGGTCAGATGTTGGACAAAACTATCTCTCGCCACTGCTGAAGTACAGTCATTGTCAAATATAATGGCGTTCTGTTCGTGACTATGTAACGTTTACTTCCGCATCACATAATACTTCGACGTGGTACTGTTCTGGATGGTGGTGTCGTCACGTGCTCAAGTCTGGAATTCCATTACATCAGACCGGTGGTGACATATGTGAAGGGAGAGGGCGAGAAGTGACTGTGTACAGGCTCACCTGCAAGCTTCAAGGTCAAGGGCAATCGTCTAAAGCAAACGACTGACTTGTGGTGGGAGATGTATTGAAGATAGAGATATCCTGTCGGGAACTTTTTTGTAGAACTTTTCTTGCTGAGCATGCTGAACATAGAATATTAGTATGTTTAACGGTTTGCCCAGCGAAGCTCAAAAAGCGCGCAGACGCCAGGTTTGTTTGTTTGTTTGTGTTTTTTTTTTGTTTTTTTCGACTTTTTCACTGAAATCGTTACTGCTCGGCTTCCTTTGATCATAAATAAATTATTTTCTACAAAACCTTCCTGGAGAAATCCTTTGCAGAATGGTGAAACCCGCATCAAAATCCATCCAGTGGTTCTCGAGATTACCCGTGACATCCAAGAATCGGGGACTTTGTTTTATACTATACTACTGTACTGTTTTATACTACTGTAACCTCTAAATTACTTTTATTGCTTTTTGCCATAATATAACTCATTCTTTCCAGTTGGTGCTTTGTAGTTTGTGTTCTGAACATATTGTGTTACTGATAGTGATATGGTATTTTCTGACTGATGGAGAGGTTAGTTTTAAAACTACTTTTATGTTTACCAACAAAATGTTGATCCCTTTCACCCCACTCGAACATTGAAATGATTTCATCTGCTAAGAGTCAATACCTCTCACGTCTGATGCTGCAGAATGAAGTAGATGTTATTGCAATACAGGAGACTCACACCAAGGATGATGCTGATCTTTACAGAAGAGGTAGAATTTACGGATACGTTCTGGTTGGGGCCGTAAATGATGAACAGTATGGCATTGCAACATATGTCAGATCCCATCTCACTGACTACAAACTAACTTACCAAGACAGAACGACAGATATTTTTGTTTTGGCTGTAGAAGTTGCCGGCACCACGGTTGCAAATATTTACAAATCACCGCAAGTTAGTTGGCCAAATCCACCTGTAAGATCCTTCAGTCATCCAGTTGTGTATGTTGGTGATTTCAACAGCCACAGTCATGTCTGGGGATATCAGAATGAAGACCAAAATGGAGCTATTCTAAATGAATGGATGGATATGCACGATCTCCAGCTTGTGCACAATGCTAAAGATCCAGGAACGTTCCGATCTGGCAGATGGTTAAAAGATTATTCTCCTGATTTGTGCATCACATCTAGATCTGGAAATAACGAAATGACACAACGAAAAGTCATCAAGTCTTTCCCACACAGCCAGCATAGGCCAGTCATAATTCATTTTGGTACTGAAATTCCGTTAGTCACCTCCATACCTCAACCTCGATGGAATTTTCAACTTGCAAACTGGGAACTATTTCAGAAAGGTCTAGATAATACCGTTCAATGGATTCCTCCAGTCCCATCCAATTATGAACGATTTGTGGGCGCGATTAAAACAAATGCCAGAAAATATATCCCACGTGGTTTTCGGAAGGAGTACATTCCAGGATGGTCCCAAGAATGCGATGAGTTATACGCCAAATATCAAGAATCTCACGACAAGGTAACAGCTGATGACCTATTGAGAGCTCTGAACAAGAACAGAAGAGAAAAATGGCATAAAACAACGGCAGGACTCAACTTCACAAATTCTAGCCGGAAAGCCTGGAATCTTATTAGAAAACTTAGTACAGATCCCAGGTTGTCAAGTACAGTTACACATGTGAATGCTAATGCTGTTGCATCCAGACTGATGAATATTTCAAAAACTAAAATAGACAAAGAACAGGCACGAACTGTGAATAATGAACTGTACATAAAGAAGTCCCAACTAAAACCACACCCAGACTACTCACGTGATTTCTGCATTGAGGAACTTGATAAAGCCTTGAGTATGCTAAAGGTAAACAAAGCCGCTGGCTTTGATGGCATATATCCAGAGTTTCTTAAAACCATCGGACCAAAAAACAAAGTTGTGGCTTATTGAATTTTTCAATGAGATTCTGAAAACTGGAAAATTACCAAAGCTGTTCAAACAGGCTAAGATAATTGCTATCCTGAAACCGGGAAAAGACGGATCTGATGCTTCTCACTATCGACCGATATCACTACTCAGCATGACCTATAAGCTACTAGAAAGGCTTATTCTAAATCGCATTCAAGAGGCCGTTGATCAAATCATCCCCATCGAACAAGGTGGATTTAGGAAACAACGGAGTTGCTGCGACCAGGTCCTAACATTGACAACTATAGTAGAAGCTGGATTTCAACGAGGTCTAAAATCAGCTGCGGTTTTTGTGGATCTCACAGCAGCTTACGACACTGTGTGGAGGGAGGGCTTGATGTCCAAGTTTATTGAAATCATCCCATGTCAAAAGTTGGCACTTTTAATGAACAACAAGCTCTCTGACAGGCGTTTTAGGGTGTTCCTGAATGGGCAAACTAGCAGGTGGAGGACATTAAACAATGGCCTACCTCAAGGATCAGTTTTGGCCCCCATTTTGTTTAATCTATATATTCATGACATGCCTCACACAGATTCCTTGAAAATCCAGTATGCAGACGACCTAGCATTAATTATCCAAAATAAAGACCTTATGAACTGTGAGAATACCCTAACTAGTGATCTGACGAATCTGAGTGATTACTTCCATAAATGGAGACTTCAACCCAACCCAAACAAGACTGAGGTTACTGCATTCCATCTAAATAATAAAGAAGCCCAAAGGAAGCTGCATGTTACTTTTGACGGAATCGAAGTACCCCATAACTACAATCCAATATATCTTGGAATCACTCTGGATTTTCTTTGGCATTCAAACAACAGTGCATCAAGTTATCGAAGAAACGTGGCTCGAAAGTGAATCTACTTCGCAAGATTGCCGGAAGCAGCTGGGGTGCAGACGCTAATACTCTACGTTCTGCTGCACTCGCTCTCGTGTATTCTGCTGGTGAATACTGTGCCCCTGTATAGGATAACAGTGCTCATACCACCAAGATTGATGTGCAACTCAATGAGGCCATGAGAGTCATCACTGGTACTGTTAGATCTACTCCCGCACAATGGCTACCAGTCCTAGCTAATATCGCTCCGCAAGATCTAAGGAGGAAAGCAGCTAAGGTAAGCTTGTTCAAGAAGACCACTTCTGATAAGAACTCTCTGTTGTATGTTGCCCTGCAAGATCCACCAACAACACGTCTGAAATCACGCAAGCCACCCTGGGTTGATTTAGAAGGTATCAACTCTTTCAACATGACCTCCAAGTGGCAACAACGTTGGAACGAGCATCCACCCAACAATGCTCACCTGGTTAAAGATCCTACAAAGAAGGTTGAGGGATTCCAACTTCCACGCCAAACCTGGTCGAAGCTGAACCGCATTAGAACAGGTCAAGGAAAGTGTGGTCACACTTTGAAGAAATGGGGTTTCCGTACATCTTCTGCCTGTGACTGTGGAGTGGAGGACCAAACTATAAAACACATTGTTCAGGTGTGCCCACTCCGTGCATTTGATGGTGGTCTGAAGACTCTACACCAAGTGACACCAAGTGCTCTGGAATGGTTGTCAAATTTGGACATTTCAATTTAAATAATTTTAAACTTTTGTGTACTTGTACAACCATACGATATATATATATATCCCACTGATCCAACCCACCTCGTTTTACGGTACTAATTAACAGCAATGTGTAGTCTGGAACTGTAATGAAATAAATATATTTACAAGAAATGACCATTTTCGATAAAATATTGCCCGCCTTTCACACATTACATACTGTCGAACAGCTGACGGAGAAAAGAGCTTCCCGCACCACCAGGCAAATGTAGTCGATTACCTGATCTTTATCGTGCGGCCGATGCGACGAGTGCGACATCCAGTTTAGTGGCCCACAAATTCACTGACCTGTGTTCGCGGGAAAATCAAACACAGTGATGATCCTTTGGTGTATATATTTCCTCATCTGCTATGTATATGGTATTGATAAAAGTGTAGAAGTTGTCCATATAATCTTTCCTACGGATTCTTCTATAATATGGTAAGCTTTTGCATTTCTTATTAAGTACCGGTACGGAAGTAGCCTACACATTTTACTACTCAAACTGTAACCTCTAAATTACTTTTATTGCTTTTTGCCATAATGTAACTAATTCTTACCAATTGGTGCTTTGTAGTGTGTGTTCTGAACATATTTTGTTACTGATACGGTATTTTCTGACTGATGGAGAGGTTAGTTTTAAAACTAAGGTAGCCTAGGCTAATTCTTGATATCGTAACTCATTGTAGGCCACTTGGCTGCCACCTTAGTTAGTTATTGTTGTTTTAAACTTCTGTCTCGTGACAGTCGGATGGGGAGACGCAAAGATGCGCGCGCACCCAGCAGCGAGGAGCATTTGAATAGCGCCGACTTGAAATGCTCCTCGCTGTCTCATTGTGTGATTGTTACCAACAAGAATTATCCCACCTGCGTACTTGTCTTTCATTCCTGTATGATTCTGTTCATCCTCGTCGAACACCAGCTTTTATGACTGAAGTGTATCACACGCCAGCATTTCGTGCGCCAAGTTGTAAGAAATAAAACATGGAGGACGGTTGTCGTTTCGGGGTAACATTTACAGTCGATTTGCATTATTAACGCAAAGCGGTCGTGAAACTTGCTTTAAGTACATTTCAAAATATGCCTGGTACAGAATGAATGCATTCCAATCAATATTTAAGATCTAAATGTAATAATTGGATATTTAACCATACGCACTATTAAGGAGTGTAACAAAATGCGATGAAGTTTGTTGGAAAAGTGTGCAAGAGGTATCGCGCTCGCTTGTTGTTTTGAAGATCCCGGGTTCAAGGCTATCCAGGGGCGAAAATCTTTACTTCTTTTTAATTATTTTATTATATCCTCCTTACGTCATACAACAATATTGCAACTTAGTTTTGTCTACATGATCTACGAAGACGATAGTAAACATGTTTTCTCTCATTTAAAATTCTAGTTTCCCTAAATACTGTTTAAAACCATGGACGGATACTATTTAAATAGTTCAAATTTTATCCCAGAATAATAATATTAGCCTATGACACGTTCTGTATTTGGTTGGTTGGTTGGTTGGTTCCTCAGTTTAGGGACTGCGACAACGCGGTCATGTAGCCCCGTGTACTTTGGGTGTGTGTAGAATCTGTCTGATAACCGGTGTTAATTGTGATGGCTGTATTAATGTGTGTATCTGTTTTTTAACTCAAGTAATGACTGCAACTTTGAATTTTTCAAATAGTTCCTACTTTTGCCGCCAAGCGCCACCGTCAACGACTACTAGGCCTAGTTCAGAACTTAGCTACTAGACGCGACCGCAGTCGGCTCTTGGCAACGAACGTAGAAACCTAAGAGCGTTGTTTACATTCCTAACCTATACAATTTAGCTTCACACAGGTGTAATTAGCGGAAGGTTCTTTAAGGGGACACTATAGGCTGCCCCCAAAAAAAATTTTTTGCTCCCAGTGATCCAAACTGCACCAAATTTTATTTCCATACGACCAACATCTTTCATAACGCAAAAAGTTAAAAATTATTCCTTTCAGTATGGGCAGAAATTACTAAAAGATAGTATTTTCCTTTAAAAAAAATTGATACCAACTAAGTTATTTACCACTAAAAATTACTGAAACTTTACAATCTTTTTACACTATGTACTCATTGCACAGACTAATAATTCTGTGCATGGGTTTGGAAAAATATGAAATAGTTCCTGAAATAAAAAATTATTTCACAAAATTAATATTTATTTCCAAAAATTTAAGTTAAAAATTATTTAAAAATAAACGATAACTATTTTAACTTATATGGATGCACAGAATTATGGGAGATAGATATCTTCACATGCTACAAAAATATTATTGAGATTGGTTAATATTTTCTACTGAATAGTTGGTGTAAAGTCCAAAAAAAATGAATTGTGCACCAAAACAATTTTAAAACATTAGAATGTTTATCTTCTTCACCCACTGTCTAAAAGTCCCCAGAACCATATGTTTCCCTTCCTTTTCTCTTATGGCGTCTTCTTCACCCAATTTCATCTCCTTGGACAGTTTTCTCATGGATTTCATTTGCTCCAGGCTGCGTCTATCACTCGGCTGAATTCGCCGTTGATCCCGTCCTTTGCAGAAATGTTGCTATGTGGATATATTACAAGGAATGGGAATCTTAAAACTCAGCAATTTTTCTAGGTTTATGCGGTGTCTTGTGTGGGGTTTTGCCTAGGAACACCAAGCTGGCTCATCCGTGCATGGACCCCGACCGAGTTATCTACTTCAATAAGTGGTGTGGAAATGATAACGACTAGTGTATCAATTTTTTATTGCTAAATAGTTTGTTGAGGTTTTTTTTGTTCTCTTTTTTCACTGTCATTGATTTGTTGTTTTTGTTGTTGTAGGTAGCAATCACACAATGAGACAGCGAGGAGCATTTCAAGTCGGCGCTATTCAATTGCTTCTCGCTGCCGGGTGCGCGCGCATCTTTGCGGCTCCTCATCCGACTGTCCCGAGACAGAAGTTTGTTTTAAGGGGCGGAGATACGAGGTCATCTGCCCCTAGGCTGCCACCTTATACCCTTAACTACCACTTTGTAAGGAGACAAGTTTCTCTTTATTACGGTACCTCCTTAAACTTTCTACCTTCTTATTGACAACAGTTGTATTAGTATACTTATTGCCTCTTAACTGACACCTAAGTACCCAAACTATGTTTAACTACCACCATGCTAAGGGACCAGTGCCAGTAGGCCTACCCGTTTATTACCCGGTTGGCCGGTTATATTTTGTTAAGACCTAAGTGCCACCTTGTTGCCTTCTTACTGCCTCTTAACTGTCACCCAGACAGCCAGTCTATGCTTATCAGTGGCGGATCCAGGCCTTGCGGGGCCCTGGGCGATATGATAAGGTGGGGCTCACAACAATAGGAAATAAAAAAAATCAAATCAAATGGAAAATAGTTTGGTAATAATGATAAAATAAAGAATAGTTACAATATTTTGAATACACTACAGTACATTTTTAATAATATGAAAGAAACCTTTAAGTCCCCTTGAAGAAGATTATGTAAAATATGAAATATTAAAATATTACTTTGAGACTCTTTTCCCGGATGAAGTCTTCTATTCATCATCATCATCATCTTCATCATTTCCCCTTATCCAGCTCCTGCCGGGTCGGGGTATTTATGGCACTTCCCCACTTTCCTCTTTCCTTCCACCATTCTTCTTCCACGATCTTGTCCCAGTCCAGATTTCTTTTTCTTACGCTGTTCTTCACTGAATCTATCCACCTTGTTCTAGGTCTTCCCCTTGCTCTCTTACCCTTGCACTTGGCCTCCAGCATCTGTCTTGGTACGGTATTCTATTTTCCTCCATCCTCTTTACATGTCCAAACCACCTTAGTTTATTCTTCTCAATTCTCTCATTTAGTTTTCCCATCCCAACTTCCTTCCTAACATCTTCTTTCCTCACTCTGTCTTTCCTTGCCTTTCCTATCATACTTCTTAGGAATTTCATTTCACTGGCTTGGATTCTACTCTCTTGCCTGCTTGTCAGGGTCCAAGTCTCAGCTGCATAAGTTAATATGGGAACATAGTACATTTTATACATTACCTCCTTGCTTTTCCTTGGTACTTCCTTGGAGGCTGGATTTAGACAGCTCCTTAACCCGGTCCATGAGGCAATTATAATTGGCTACATGGATAATTCTTGCCAGGCGCGTCCACGTCGCGGGGGTGGGCAACGGTACTGTAATATACCATGGAACTACAGTACCGGCTAAGTTCTGATGAGGACCCAGTCCTATGGGGTATAACATAGGCCCCGTGCACAGGGTTACGTGCGAAGACCTCAACGGAATCTGCAGCGGAGAAGATGGACTTCGGAACGGTGGAGATTGCGGAAGAGGCAATCCAGTACTCAGGGAATAGTATGAGTACCGGGTGAGTTAGCCGTGGTGGTTACGGCATGACTGATGGCAGTCGCTCACATCCGGGAGGCGAGGAGGTTCGAATCCCCCCGCCGGCAACCTTGAAGATGGTCTTCTGTGGTTTCCCATCTTCCTTCCAGGCAAATGCCGGGGTTGGTCCCTAGCTATAGGCCACAGCCGCTACCTTCCAACTCCTCGTCCTTACATTCCAACTTCCCTCCTTCCCTCCCCAACGGTACTTGTAGCTCACCCATTGGGTGTCCGTCTCGAAGCAGCTACAAAACTGGCGAGCCGAACATGTCCTCGGACACTCCCGGCACTAAAAGCCATACGCTAAAAAAAGTATGAGTACAGCATCAATCGGCAGCTTCTGTTTCCCAGGTTAGGGGCGGCTGCAAGGGCGTCTGTTTCCCATGTTAGGGGCGGCCTGTATAATAGCTGGCAGTAGCTTCATAAAATGCCTTTGGGAGTGGCGACCCCATCGTAATAATAGCCTAAAATGGAAATGGCACTTCAAATGAAGTCTTCTATTATTTCACTGAAATCTAAATTGCTAAACGGTCACGGGAGGTCATAGCTGCACTGAAAAAAGGAATATGAATCATACATTAATTTGAAAAGTGTAATTAATTAGTTAATTAATTTTATTTAAAAAATCCATGGCGCGGGGCCCCCGGGACCGCGGGGCCCTGGGCAGTTGCCCTCCTCGCCCTGCCCTAGATCTGCCCCTGATGCTTATTTTCCAACTTGGCAAGGGGAGGGAACTATCACATAACTTACCTCCTCACTGCCACCTCATTCCCTCCTAAACAGCCAATCTACACTACACTTGAGGACCAGGATTCCTTTATTTTCCACTTAACCTCTACCTTTCTGCCACCTTATTACGGTACTTAATGTTTTTGCTAGGGTGCTAATCTATCTATTCATGCCTTACTAGGTGACAACTTTTTTTTTATCATACGCCCTACCAATTTATAAAGTTATAATGGCACAACCTATATTTTCTGAAACAGGATGAGTCGTTTAGCCCCATAGGTAATCAGTTAGGACTCAAGACTTCGGCATGAAGAATCCCAAATTTGATTCCCGGCTGGGTCATTCACCCTGGCTCAGAGACTGGATGTTTGTGTAATCTTCATCATGTCATCCTTATCATGATGCACTACCAGTGTATGGCCAGTTCTATGGGCATCACCTCTAAATGCCTGTTCCAGGTTTCCTCATAGGCCAGATCTCCATTATACCAGAAAACAGAACTAACAGAAAAAAATATTTGAAGAGCTCCCTCTAAAAATGTTGCAACTGACATTTGCCAAATTGTTCAGAAATAACAAGAAGCAATACATTCATAACCTCAATATTTTTGCTAACTTGGTGCCAAACTGTTCAGAAATGACGAGAAGCAATACATTCATAATCTCAATATGTCTTTGCTAACTTGGTGAACATCAGAAAGAATTAGCAAGGATACCAATACAAGTAGCCAGCTAGTAAGCCTACCGGTATGTGTTAAGTTAGTATGTGGCTATATCTCTTCCACTGAAATGCTTTTACATGCTGTAGAATCAGTTCATCATATGCCCTGAACAACATAGCACACCTGATTCTGTCAATTGAGGAGATTATGTTGATTACTTATGGTTTCTCTATTAATCTATTGAGGAAACCATAAGCCTACTTGCTTAAAGAAAATAGCTATGGTATGGTAACTTACTGTCTATTTTCAAAGTACCGTATTTAATCTCTACTTAGTATAAAACCAAGTCCCCGATTCTTAGATGTTACGGGTAATCTCGAGAACCATTGGATGGATTTTGATGCGGTTTCCACCATTCTGTAAAGGATTTCTCAAGGAAGGTTTCTGTAGAAAATTATTTATTTATGACCAAAGGAAGCTGAGCAGTAACGATTCCAGTGAATCTAGTCCAAAGAAAACCTATCGTCCGTGCTCCTTTTAACTTATGTTGGTTAAACCATTAAAAATATCAATATATTATGAGTGTAAGAATTGTTCAGCATGAAAAGTTCTACAAAAAAAGTCCCCAACAGCATGTCTCTATCTCCAATACATCGCCCAATATAAGTGTTTTAAGTTTTCATTTCTTCCAACAATCTCCATTCAATTATTAGCTTCTGAGCTAGCTAGCGAGCGAGCCTATCACCCCAGTTTCAGCCTTCATTCTGCAACTTAGCTTACACAGTCAAGTTTAGTTTGGTTGGAAGAGGGATGTGTTTCATGCACTTTGCCATTCTTAGATTATGTCTGACAAGAATTTGTTGCACATGCTATCTCCATGATAATAATATAATTAATAGTCCAGTTAGTGACTTTAACCCATCATGCCGAGACGGAAATCAGATATACTGAAATCGAAAAAAATGTGCCTTTTAAGCTTACGCTGGGTAAACCGTTAAAGATCTGGGCGAAGCCGGGACAGGTTGCTAATAATATAATAAAGTAACATTTATTTTGAAGCTAAGATGTAGTAGAAGGCAGAGCAAAGAGGAATACCTAATTTAAAAACTTCATTAACTTATTTTACTTAAGAATCAATGCATGTGAGATTTTCAAAGTGAATTACCAAGGTCCCATTGTAGGACCGAAACATGTACTAATTTGAATACAATTTGTATTGATTGGCAGAGCATTTTAATGAATTATGCCTATCTATTAATACGGCAATTTTCTTACATTTTCCTATCATTATAAATGTTTTTGCTTTTTATCATTTCAAATGAAGTAAAATATTAGTAAATTGCTTGCTTAATTAAATGTCATCCTAACTGAAATAGCCCAGTTACACCTTTACATTTTATTGACATAGGAATTACATTTATACGAACAAACCAGAAAAGACGAGTGTTGGGTGACAACCTGGAGTGAGGGATTGACCTCCCAAATTTTAGGCTCATTAACCATCTAGGGATCCGTACACTTTTCTGGTGAGGCGGGGTATGAGCCTGTAATACTCGATAGGTGATTTTCACAGTCATGATAGGTGTGCTGAGCATTCTCCTCGTTTATATTCAGTTGCACATATTGGTTGGTGATAACTATCACTACTGACGATGCAGGCACCAGGTGTTACAGGCTGACTTGGACAACGGCACCGGCATGAGCTCTTCGGATCTCAGTTCGCTGACTGCCAACTCGTTGGGTGCTGCAAATGCTTTGGCATTAACTCCTTCCTCGCGTCGTAAGCAGCTACTTCTCCTTCAACATCAACAACGCAGTTCCATGGACACAGAGGCATTGGAGGAGGAGCTCGCTGCTGAAGTGACCGACATACAGGCAAGTCTGTGGTTCACCGATTGATGTTGTTAAGACACTGACCTTTTCTACCGACATGAATGTTCCTATCACTGTATCTTTCCCAAGAAAACAAGAAATCAGAAGTCTTGGAAGGCATAAATAATCATCACATGGTTCTGACAGATATTCTGGAACATTTTATGGGTCTTGCTAAAAAAAATGCAAGTAATTAAGTTGGCTTGCAAATCAATAGATAGAAAGAAAAAAGTAATGACATAAAAACTTCAGGAAAGTTGACAGCTATTAATCATACTGGTCTCTAACTTCCCCTAATATACTGGGGAGGAACATCAAACAATAAAGCATAATAACAACTCATGACAGTCAAGCAGAAGTTTCCAGAACTCAGATCATGATTTGTGTCACTTCCAGAACATGCTAACTTTAAACAATATAGAATATATATATATGAAATCTGCATTTGCTGAAGAAACTTCAGACTAATCAAAAAACAACATGACGTAAAAACCCAGAAATGCATTCTGAAAATTCTCACACTGGCCACAAAAGCCTACATAAGAATATTAGAAGGAATGAATGATCACTGACAGGTGAAAAGATGTCAGTATGCACAACACATAAACACCTTGGAGGTAGTATATTGAAGTCTTTGAAATGTTGTCATTGGAGACAGATTCTGTCAAGAGTATGTATCAGCCCAATATGAGCAAATTTAAGGTGGAAGAATGATTAAGGACAATTATTGTTAATCAATGAATTACTAAGTATCATGCACCGTAATCAGAAACAATGGCCTCATAAAACAAATCACAAAGGGTACGGTATTGCTCAGGGCTCGAGAGACCATGGAAGAGCAGAACAAGATATAAAAATGAAGTAGATGAACATTTAAATGCTATACCACACTTTGGCAGTGCATGTAAATGAAAGAGGATGGAAACTTATGGCAAGAAATAAATGACATTATAAAAGGATAGTACAATGCAAGGCTTCAGTGATCAGCAAAGAAGGAGTTGCCTACAAAATCCAATAGCTTGCATGGTTGTTATGTGTTTAAGCAAATAGTTATCAAATATTTGTTGTTGAAACTACGCCGTGGAGATTACTTTTCCCCCCTCACTTAATTATGTTACCACTAGTCTTACCATACTGTCACCAAGTTTCTAGTTAATTGACAAATTTAGCTGAGGGATATTTTAATACCGGTATCCAAATCGTATCTGCCACAGAGATATGTTACAAACTCAAATCACATTTCACTGAAATGACCACCACTGGCACATACACAAGCCCTAAGTCTTTATGGCCATTCATCATTCATCAATTGTATTCACTGCCTGGACATTAGAGTGTCTTTCCGTGCTAGTCATATCCTTAAGCACAGACCACAATTTGTAGCCCTAAGAGTTTAGATCAGGACTAACACATGACAAATCTGCAGTGGATATAGAGTCTGGCACATTCAGTTCGAGCCACTGCTGGGTTGTCTGAGCCTAATGAGCTAAATCTTGCTGAAAGTTCCAGCCCTGGCCACGACAGAAGGTGGTATTGAGATCATGGTCCAAGGACTGTTACTTGGTGTACCGGTACCTACTCTTTAATCTAAATTTTCAAGTGTATATTTACCTAAAATCTTTTGGGCTACAAATTGTGGTCTGTGCTTCAGGACATGGCTTGCAAGAAAATACACCCCCCAATATTGACAGCCTGAAATGCTCTCTTGTCAAGGCTATATAATTCAAAGGCTTGTGTAGGCAACATGCCAATGGTGGTAATTTTGAACAGTGATATGTTATGTGTGCTCATCTTATCGTAAAATATCTCTCAGTATACGTACGGGGTGTTTGAAAAAGAACTCCCTAGTTTTAACGTGTCCTAGAATCTGTACAAAGTGACATACACTATTCTAGTTTGTGGTGTGTGCTTCATCAACTCTCCAAGTTTGGCTCCCCTGCAGTTGGCAGGTCTGCTTGACCTTGAGACGGCCCCAGTGCTGTCTGTTTCCTCTGTTCCTTCAGTTCAGTCCAGGCGTGCGTGCATGCAGTGCAGTGCAGAGCAACTCGGTAGCAATGTGTACCATTAGGCACTCCTAATTGTAGACTACGTCTGACAAATGGCTTCTTCGGGCTATGAACACACGAAACACGGATCTGTTCAACAACATCTTCAGAAGTTCTCGGTCTACCTGGTGATTTTGCTTTTAAAACACTACTGGTTTCCTTGAAAGCCAATGACTGATAGTTTTTGCTGTAGGTGGTTCACCACCATATTCACATCTAAAAATACTTTGCACTGTTATAACTGACTCAGTTTTCACAAGCCAAATAACACACTGAACTTTCTGTCGCGGAGTACACATTGCTACTGAGTTGCTCTGCACTGCATGCACGCCTGGACTGAACTGAGGGAACAGAGGAAACAAACAACACTGGGGCCATCTAAAGGTCAAGCAGACCTGCCAACTGAGGGGAGCCAAACTTGGAGAGTTGATGAATCACACACCACAAACTAGAATTGTGTATGTCACTTTGTACAGATTCTAGGACACATTAAAACTAGGGAATCCTTTTTAAACACCCCATATTTTGTCAATCCATTTACAACTTTTTGACAATAATATGGTAAGACTATGTACTGTAGTAGGTTCTTCCTGCCATGTTTTTGCAAAGGACCTTTTGAGATGATCTCCTATTGTTTTAGATTTCCAAATTCATGTGAAGATGCTAGAATTATTTGCACTCAAGACCCACTCATTCCATGGCAGGTTCATGTACTATCCCCACCAGCTAGGATAGTGATTGGATGACCAAGTGCCGTCTATTGGTGATCAAGCAAATTCAGTCCTTACTGTGGCATGTTCTCTTGACTATGATTGAATGTGGCATGCTCTGTTGAATTTAAGATTGAGACTTGAAAAGGTTTCTTAAGCAAGTGAATTTACAGTTAATTTTTTCTACGCTGTTTATTTTAAAGAACAAAGTTTTATTTAGCCATTACGCCAGTCGTTTATCCTGAGTAATGCTCATATTTTCTTGAAATTCTAGCCATGCTTAGTCATTAGCTTCTCGCTTTGGAAGTCATGAGCTCCTCAATTATGGTTACCAACTGAATATTTCAAATGCTGAGCATTACTTTACAAAGAGCAGGACTATTATATATTTTTTTTAAATATGTATAGCCTGACAACTTCAATAAATATGAAAATGCAATAATAAATTGGGCCTACACATATCTTCATTATAAATTCAATCACCTTTATTGTTAAGTCCTTGCTGCAATTCTTTAATTTTTATCTGTAAACAGCACAAAACAATGACAAACAAGTGTGGATAGAGGCAGAGATCTGCCATAAGGGGAAAAGAAGCATAAACACGTAATCAGTATGAGGACAATCTCTACAGCCAAACATACCGGTACAGTCATCTCCAAAGGTGTGCATTCCTGCCATCAATTTAATCAATAGCTTATCAATGCTATTTCGATCTCCCAGTGTCACCAGAAGGGCAGGCTGCAACCAGAACCTTTGAGGATGGTGGTGTTTGGCTCTGGGTCTTTATCCTCCTTATGTACTATTTTAATCCTCATTTTCCCCATACATCTCTCCCTCCATCTGCACTTGCTGTCGTGTTTGTCCTTCTATGTGTTTGTGCTTCTTTTTCCCCTATGTCTCTGCCTCCATCTATACTTGCCATCGTTGTGTTCGCTCTTTTTATGTGTTTGCGCTTGATTTTCCCCTATGTCTCGGCCTCCATTTATGCTTGCCATCGTTGTGTTTGTTCCTTTTATGTGTTTGTATTTCACCCCTATATCTCTGCCCCCTTTTCTACTTGCTGTTGTTGTGATTGCCCCTTTTATGTGTTTCTGCTTGTTTTTCCCCTATGTTTCTGCCTTCATTTATACTTGCCATCATTGTGTTTGCCCTTTTTATGTGTTTGTGCTTGTCTTTCTCCTATATCTCTGCCTCCACCCACACTTGCTTGTTATCGTGTTTGACCTTCTTCCCTGTTTTTATCTCCTTTTCCTGTTCATTGATTGTTTGTATGTGCACCTTGTTGTGTTTTTCTATATAGATTTTCTTTTAATCTGTATTTGTTAACAGAACCCACTTCAGAAAGAAGAGATGAATTGCTTTCTTGCAGTCCTATATATTTGTTTAATTTTTCACATGACATTTTCTGAAAAATGAACTTTTTTAGTTGCATTCCTTTCATTGACTTTATCATTCAGCAATTGTTCTACTTCTATTGAACACTCATGGAAGGAGATACATATTCAGTAGAGGGCCTGAAATAATTAAGAAAACTCACAAAATTTTCATTTTTGAATGATAAAAGGCCATTGTTGACCTATTGTATCATTATCCAAAAAAGACCATAGCATCACAGCTCATGAAGACCCTGGCCTACCAAGCGATCACTGCCCAGCCATTCGGCCTACTGACTATGGAGTGACGCATGGTCAGTACATCAGATACCCTCAACCATTAATCTTGATTTCCATGACTGGGCTGTTGCCTCACTGTTAGACAGTTACTCAATTGTCCTCACAAGGCTGAGTGCACCCCTTTCCAGCCCTGATGTCAAGTTACTAAAATCCCTGATGGAACCAGAAATCAAACCTGGGGTCTCCGAGTAAGAGGCAGGCAAAGCTGAACTTTTAACATAAATCTTGTTGTGACAGAGCTGGATGATTACAAATACAGTGTAGCAGACATGTATGATTGTCTTATTACTGTTTGTATACTGAGTGTTGAAAGAAACACATTTACAAATTAATTCTAATGAACTTTTGCATTTATCATTGCTTCATAATTAATTTGGTTTATCTCGACAAGGAATTTCTTAGGATCATTAGATGTAACATCCATTTTTAGGTCCGTATTGATGAGTTAACTTTGATTGGTTGGATGGTTCCTCAGTTTAGGGGCTGTAACAACGCGGTCATGTAGCCCCGTGTACTTTGGGTGTGTAATTTTAAAAAGTTACAATAATTTTGTTAATTAAGCATAAAAAATTGTCTTGAAAAACAGCGTAGGAATGAGGAGATGTGTATGTGAAAATATGTACTGTTTGTTGAATCACTTAGGTTATAAAAAAAAATTATGTCTATTTGCAAGGTATAGAGGAGAAAAACTTGGGAATATGTGTGACGAAGTTATTAAGAAATCTTAAATACACATCAAGAATTTTTATAACCTAACTGATTCAACAAACAGTACATATTTTCACTTACACATCTCCTCATTTCTACGCTGTTTTTCAAGACAATTTTTTATGCTTAATTAACAAAAGTGCACTGTCACCGTTACTTTTCATTGTGGTGATGGATGACATAATGACCCGAGTGGCACAAGTAATTGGGGAAGGAAAGATGAAAGCAATGGTGTTTGCAGATGGTTTGATGATTTGGGGAAACAAGGAGGAGGAGGTAGAGGAACAGTTGGACGTGTGGGAAGGAATAATACAAGGATATGGGATGAAATTTAGCATAAATAAGAGTGAGATGGTGATCACAACAAGGAAGAAGGAAAGAACCACAACGGGAATAACAATTGGTGGGGAACAGCTGAAGAAAGTGGAGAGTTTCAAGTATCTGGGAAGCCTGATACAAGATAATGGAAGAAACGATAGAGAAATAAATGAGCGGGGGAGTCAGGCAGAAGCATTTTGGAGGAGTGTGAGAAGCATTTTATGGAGCAAGGATGTCCCTCCGAACAGCAAAAGGATCATACATCGGACATAATATGTCCCTATCCTGACGTATGCCTCGGAGACCTGGGTTATGAAAGGAAGGGAGAAGAGCAAAATACAGGCCAGTAAGATGAGGTTCATGAGAAGCAGTATTGGAGCTACAAAGATGGACACAATAAGAAATGAGAGGACCAGAGAATTAATGAAGGAGGAACCATTACAGGATGGTATAGAGGAATCTAGACTTAGATGGTATGGACATGTAAAGCGAATGGAGGAGAAGAGGATACCCAGGAGAGTACACGAGACGAAGTGGGAAGGAAAGAGACCGAGAGGAAGACCGAGAGACAGGTGGCTGAAGGGGGTGTAAGAAAGCGTGAAGAAGAGAGGAGAAGACTGGACAAGGGTGGTGGCTGAGAGATGGTGGGAAGACAGAAGACGTTGGAGAGGCCTGTGTTCCAAACAGACCTGGCCAGTGGCTGGAAACTGTGCAAGATGATGATGATGAATTAACAAAATTATTGTGACAAATCTGGTTTTTTGGAAAATTTACTATGTGAACTTTTGGTATGGTACTACTCAGTTACTCATCATATACCAGCTGAAGAAGGTCACAATATGACCGAAACCGGTACTGTTTCAAAGAAATAAATATTGACTTCAGGTAGAAATAAATAGTTTATTTAAAAAGTTAATTCATTACCTTTTCAAAGTTAAGGAATTTCTTGGTATATTGATTGATTTTCAGGGCCAAATGCAGTGAGGACCCTCCCTATAGAATGGAGCTTTCCAAAGGCCGTGCTACGGACACGTCACAATGACTCACAGTCACATATTTTATAGCATGTACTGATTACTACAGCGTGCCATGAAGCCCTGGATGCTGTCATAGCATTTATTACATATGCAGCTGGCAAAAACCTTACTTGTGATACAAGGGGTGTTTAAATGAAAAGGTACGAAACGATACTGTGGGTACAATTTATTCGTCATTCTGAAGTAATCACCACAGGCCTGTGCACAGGTGTCACATTGCTTCACTAGCCGCAGGATTCCCTGTTCCCAGAAGTCTTGTGGTTGTGACAGGAGCCAATCCTGTACGGTGTCCTTTAGTTCGTCGTCCGATTGGAAATGTTTTCCCTTGAGATGTTCTTTTTAACTTACCAAACAGATGGAGGTCGCAGGGTGACAAGTCCGGGTTGTAGGGTGGATGCTCACGTTGCTCCCACTTAAACGTGGCCAATACACCTTGTGTGACGTTAGAGACGTGTGGGCGAGCGTTATCATGGAGCAGAATCGCTCCCTTCGTGAGCAGTCCAGGCTGTTTGTTCTTGATGGACTTGCGTAAGATACGGAGTGTCGCACAATACACATCACTGTTAATGGGAATCCTGCGGCTAGTGAAGCAATGGGACACCTGTGCACAGGCCTGTGGTGATCACTTTTGAATAACGAGTAAATTGTACCCACAGTGTCGTTTCGTACCTTTTCATTTGAACATCCCTTAAATTAAGACTTGCTGTGAACTACTGTAGCCTAACCTACCTCGCATCACGTGAACATAGTTAGGTAAAGAACAAAATATCAAATTTTCCTAGTAAAAACTTATCTTCTCAAGAAGTAGTTTATAGTAAATTTGTTCGTAAGTTTCAGCGCCGTGCGATTTTTACTTGTGGGGGAACCTTGAACAAAAGGTATACAGAAACAATCCACATACTCTTGAGGCTCTCGAGAACGAAATAACTTCACTGGTACAAAATATCAGTGAGGATGAATTACAACGAATGTACCAAAACTTCCTACGTCGGTGCAATGTGTCTTGAGAAATTGAATTTCCAACAACTACTCTAAAATTCATGTAAGTAATTATGATTATTAAATACGTTAAAATGTGTAAATGTATTAAACTATTTGGGCGCTACGCTGCTGCTAGCGCGAGTGCCTTGTTCGACACCTGGCTAACCACAGTGCCCCGTCCGTAATTCTCCATTCTATAGGGATAGTCCTCGCTGTAGTTACAACTCAGCTAATCTAGATTTTTGTTGTGTCTTTTGCGGGGTTTTGCCTAGGCGCATCAAGTCAGGCTCATCAGCGGGCTCTTGGTGACCATGTCCAGATCACCACGGGGGTAGTGAATATTTCACTATATCCCCTTATATGAAGTGCATTTACACTTCCTTACTGTGAGAGCTGCGAGCTTTTTGGAAACCTTTACAGGGAGGAGAAAGGCTGTAAGAGCTCTCACAATAAAGAAGCACAAATGTGCTCTTTATAAGGAGATGCTGCGAATGGTTCACTACCATAGTTATGGTCTAGTCACGGTCACCAAGAGCCCGCTGAAGAGCCCAACTTGGTGCACCTATGCGGAACCCCGCAAAAGACACGGCAAACATTCAGAAGATTTGCTGAGTTTTAAGGAAATTCTTGTAAGGGTATCATTACTCATCCACTCTCATTCAATGATAATATTGCATTTAAAGAAAAGTAGTTTAGCCTCCATACAACCACTCTGTCATTGGTAGACCGTGTTGTTCAGTGCTATAAGTCTCCAAGAAATAAGTGACAATTTTACAAGTACCGGTACAAATATTCTTTATCATCCAACTTCCTCCTTGCGCTTCTCCTTTTATCTTGTATTGTAAACTACTTTCTGACACTTCATTTTATCAAAGTCAAGATTAATCTTGATAACAAATTATGCCAGTAGGCCTAGGCTATATCACATGTATCTCTTTTTAACCCCACAGCAAGTGCCCCTATCACCACGGATACGCATTGAAGCCCCGCCGCCGCAGCCAAAGCCAACCTTGACAGCCCCAGTAGCAACAGTAGCAGTAACAACCCAGACCACAATCACAACCACTACCCCAAGCCAAGAAGTGCCATTATTGTTGGAAGAAGCCAAAGTGTTCAAGAGAAGGTCTTCCGCGACACCAGACAGGTAAAAACTAATAATAATGGTAATAATAATAATAATAACAACTCGAATGAAATACCGTATTCACGAAAGTAACAGCCATGTTAGATTTATAATTATTACTTTCTCTTAACATCATTCTCATTTACTAAATCAAATTACAATTCAACAAACTATATTTATTAATTGCATGAAACATCAATATTATTAATACGAGATTAGACTTGCATAAATGATGTAGAATGTATATCACACTATGGTATATCGCTTTTTAATGCATGATTGAGACTCCTGCATGTCAGCATAATTTGCTTCTCACGAAAGCAGTGAATGATTTGCAGCCGTATCGAGCGCACCACGAAATCATGACTGAGTCTACAGCTGCATGTCAAAAGATGGATATGAATTGTGCAGTTGCACTACTGGTCAAATCTACCAGGCTTCCTCTTAACCCCCCACCCCTTTACATTACATGAATAATTTGTAAACTAGTTTTATTTTAGTGACGTCTTCTACTGTCTTCTATAAGGATCAGACAAATGATTGCTGGGGCAAATAAATAGGAGCAATGGCAGGAAGGTACTCGTAATGAAGAGATAAAGGCTAAGTTAGAAATGAACAAGCTAGATGAAGCTGTTTGTATTAGCTGCCTTAGATGGTGGGGTCTTGTGAACAGAATGGGGGAAGAGAGATTACCTAAGAGGTTAATGAGTTCAGCTGTAGAGGGTAAGAGAAGCAGAGGTAGCCCTAGGAGGTGATGGTTAGATTCAGTGTTGAACGATTTCAAAGTGGGAGGTGTAGAAGCAGAAGAGGCCTCAGTGCTAATTTCTAATAGGGAATCTTGGATGCGAATTGTTCGCAAACAGAGGCTTGCAGACTAGACTGGATGCTGAAAGACAAAACGGTCTCAAATGAAAATGTATGTGTGTATTCGACTTATGAATATTCATGTAATTTGGTCCAGTATTTTTGATACCAATCAATAACAAACAGACTAAAATCAAACTAAGAATATATTTGGTCATTATACACCTCAAAGGTATTAATAAAAATGTTGTGCCGAAAATTCAAAATGTTAAGACAGAAAGTTTACTTCTTCACGAACAATCACCGAGTCTTGTTAACATCTCCTTTGACAGAACATTGTTGGCAGTTTAGATCGTAGTCTTTCGCAGCCGGTGTCTACTTTATCATCTAGGCTTACAGAATGGAACCGCGTGGTGTATCGGTGGTAGTTTCCCAATGCATCGGCTGTCATTTGCAGCAGCCTTAAACATGGGTACGTGTTCGTGTTTGTACTCAAACTGCAGAGGTTTCCTTACAGACACGAACACGTACCCATGATTAAGGCTGCTGCAATGACAGCCGAAACATCGGGAAACTATCACCGATACACGACGCGGCTTCATCCTGTAAGCCTAGATAATAAACTATTGACAGTGTTGAAAATCAGATGTTTATCTATTGGAAAGGACAAAAGAAGTGTTTTGTACAGTATGCTGATAAAACTCTTGAATATGGAATGGTTCCCAAATGATTCTCTGAATTTTGTTGTGGTCCTATGAGCTGCTGTTGTTTTGTTTGAGGGGCTTGGACATCGTGGTCATTTAACTCGGAGTATTTGGGTGAGAGTGATCCGACAGTGGTAGCTTCACTCGCTAAAGCGCAGCGCTAGGCCATGGGACCAAGCTGCGGACTCGGTAGATGTGGGTTCTAGCCCCACTATCGGCCATCCTTGAAATGGTTTTCCGTGGTTTCCCATTTTCAACTCCAGGCAAATGCTGAGACGGTACCTTCTGACAGGCCACGGCCGCTTCCTTCCACATCCTTGCCCAGTTTTATTCATCTTCATTCATTTCATCTATCATTAACTCCTCTCATGAGGTTGGCATCAGGAAGGGCATCCGGCAATAAAAACCATCCGCCACATAGAATTTCATCACATCCCATCCCCGACCCCGTTTGAAACGGGAATAATAAGGGGTAGACATACATATGGGCGAGTGTGAATTTTTTGTCTAATAATCTGTGTTATTGTGATTGCTCCATTCAAGTGTGTATTTGCTATTGAGGTGAGGATTAGGAAGGAGGCAGCCGTGGCCTTACGTTTGGAACCATCCCGGCATTTGCCTGGAGTAAAAGTGGGAAACCATAGAAAACCACTTCCAGGATGCCTGAGGTAAGAATCGAGCCCACCTCTTCTCAGTTTTGTTTCACGAGGCTTAGTGTACCCCGTTCCAGCCCTCAGACCTAAAATAAATTTCTTGGCATAGCCGGGAATCAAACCCATGCCTCCACGGTGACAGTCAAGCATGCTAGGCACTACGCAACAAGATGGACTGGTCCTATGAGCACATGTGCTTCTAATATCATGCTTAATATTTGCGTCTGAGGAAGTTATCTCCAAGGAGGGTATCACAATTTGTTGAGAGCTGTCCACAAATGGAAATACGCGACCATTTGGAAGCAGTTTTTGAACATTTTTAAGCACAAATCAAGCAAATTTTTGAGACATTTGTAGCTGTTAATGAAATGTAGATGCATTTCTTCCAACTCAAAAGCAAGGAACAATCAAATCAGTACATTTTTCTTAACAAACATGCTCCAAAGAAGGAAAAACTTATTTCATCAGTTGAATTTTTTGGCGATTCACATCATACATACCTAGAAAAGGGAAAATAATCACTGGTTTGTATTGTCTTTTTATTGGATCAGTTTTGCAGTGAATTAAAAAAAAGAACGTGATCTCCCTTAGTGAAGAACAACTCTCTTCCACCAAGACAAAACACCAGTCCATATGTTTGTAATTCCCATGGCCAAACTTGTTTGTTGGTTCCTTAGTTTAGCGGCTGCGACAACGCGGTCATGTAGCCCTGTGTACTTGGGGTGTGTGTAGAATTTGTCTGATAATCAGTGTTAATTGTGGTGGCTGTAGTAGTGTGTGTTATCTGTGATTCAGGTAAGGACTGAAAACTTGTTGAATTTCTCGACTGCGGCCTCATCCAGATTGCACTCTAAATGTTGTCCCTTGCAATTAATCAATCTTTCTAACTAAGAAATGGCTCAGTGTGGAAGAAGATTTGCATTGAAAGAGAACTGAGATAGGTGCCTATTTTGAAGTAACTGAGAAATTATATCTTATTGGAAAGCTTGCAGAAGTTAGACAAATTGAACAAAGTATATCAAGCCGAAATTAAATTAAGTTAAATTGAATCTTAGTAATGAAAATAAATCTATATCAAAGCCATTGACTTTTCAAACCGCCCACATATATGCCAGTGGTTGGCGTCTAATAAACCTCATCTTATAGACCTATCAATTATGATATACGTGTATTTAGTTATGATAATTAAGAGTTTTATGAATTTAAAAAAAAAACTAATCCCTTTATCTGATTGTATAACCATAACAGCAGTTTGGATCGTTCTGATTCTCAACCCCATCGAGAGAGAATACTCTCTCCTGGCCATCGCCGAGGTGAACTCCGCAGAAGAAGAAGTCCTGCTGGGTCCGGGTCCCGTACGACGCCAGAGTCATCCCTGGAGCCTTCACTGCAATCACAAGAGTCTGAAACATCCCGTAACACCAATGGTAATAACAATGTCCTTCTATTGATGTTTAAAATACTTTACCTGTGGAACAATGGACAAGATTTAGTAGGAGTCTGTTCCTCCAGCCTGGTAAAACATAACAAAATACTGGGTTAATTAGGACAAAAACAAGTGTAATAGATGTGATACAGAAATTAAGCCCTACCACCTAAGTACCCTAAACTTTGTCTGTTAGGTAGTCAGCCCAATGAAGTAACTTCAAAGCATGCAGGATGAGTCAGGACGAAAAAGAAATATTTTGAGAAATGATAGTACCAGTCACTGTATGGAATAATGTTGTTGTACATCGCTTGCATACATCATCATCATCATCTTGCACAGTTTCCAGCCACTGGCCGGGTCTGTTTGGAACACAAGCCTCTCCAACGTCTTCTGTCTTCCCACCATCTCTCAGCCTCCACCCATGTCCAGTCTTCTCCTCTCTTCTTCACGCTTTCTCCCACCCCCTTCAGCCACCTGTCTCTTGGTCTCTTTCCTTTCCACTTTGTCTCGTGTATCCTCCTGGGTATCCTCTTCTCCTCCATTCCTTTTACATGTCCATACCATCTACTGTCGACCAAAGTATTATGTGCACTCGAGTTTGAAGGTTGTTTGTGAAGTAACCAATAGACCTACATAAAATCCAATAACATCATCATTTTCGTCGTTCTATTTTACGTTAGGTCATGTAGGTTTGGAATTTTTAATTTATATTTTAATATTTTTTATCGCAGTTGGAACACAAAAAGTGCACGTTTTTAAGCGTGTTTCAACCATGCGTCACATTTACGAATTATTATCTCAAAAACCCGTCATCAGATCGAATACAAATTTTAACACAATATACATTGGAATGTTGTATAACTGGTTTATTAATTTCAAAATTTTGTGTGTCCAAGAAACAAAGTTGTTATCATTTTTGTAAGGTAACATTTTCTCGGCTCGGGGTGGTTGGAAAATGTAGTTCTTGGTTGCATTGTAATCCTTATACATCGAAATGTTATGCTGTATGACTGTGAAATACGTAAATATATTCACTTATTTTATATCGGTTTGTATTTCTATGGGGAAATAACACATGTTTCACCTGCTAGCCGCTCCGGCAAAAGCTGTACAGCGTTGCCGTAATGGTGCCCACACGTATCATGGCGCGTCTCGCTCGGAAGTGATGGGCTCCATCTCAGCAACGCTGTAAAGCTTTTGCCGGAGCGGCTAGCAGGTGAAACATGTGTTATTTCCCCGTAGAAATACAAACCGATATAAAATAAGTGAATTAATTTACGTATTTCACAGTCATACAGCATAACTTTTTGATATATAACGATTACAACGCAACCAAGAACTACATTTTCCAACCACCCCGAGCCGAGAAAAAGTTACCTTACAGCAATGATAACAACTTTGTTTCTTGGACACACACAATTGTCAAATTAATAAACCAGTTATACAACATTCCAATGCATATTGTGTTAAAATTTGGATTCGATCTGATGACGGGCTTTTGAGATAATAATTCTTAAATGTGACGCATGGTTGAAACACGCTTAAAAACGTACACTTTTTGTGTTCCAACTGCGATAAAAAATATTAAAATATAAATTAAAAATTCCAAACCTACATGAACTAACGTAGAATAGAACGACGAAAATGTTGATGGTATTGGATTTTATGTAGGTCTGTTGGTTACTTCACAAACAACCTTCAAACTCGAAATTATTTCTGAGCCCCGGGTTAAAACTGAAGTTAGGTACTGTGACACACAACACACAATCATTACTCCTGCCGGGAAAAACAGTGCGGGGCTTGATTTTTTTTTCGACTTTGGCAATTGAAGCTACGTTTGTGTCGTGTTTACCCAAATACGTGGAGCTCCAGCATTTCATCATTTTATGATTTGTATTCATATTCATATTCATATTCATATTCTAACACTCTAAAATGCCCGACGCCAGGCTGTGGCGACAAGCCGGTCGGTAACTCTGTCGCAACCCATGGATCATGTCTACGTCAATTTTGTCGGATAATGCTAGGGCGTCCCCCAGAAGCGACGCGCGTCGGCCTCGCCTGACCGCCGCGACAAATGGACAAGGGCTACTGGTTCAAGGGCGGAACCAGTTAAAGAAGCAAGTCCAAAGCAGACAAAATTTACGCATCGCCACGCTCAACATTGGGACTCTTACTGGACGCAGCCGTGAACTAGCAGCGATGCTGAAAGAACGGAAAGTGGACATTGCATGTGTACAAGAAACACGCTGGAAGGGGCAAAAATCTCGTGACATCGGAGATGGCTATAAACTGATCTACCATGGTACGTCCAACAGAAATGGTGTTGCTGTCATCGTTTGTGCCAGCCTGAGAGACCGAGTTGCTGAGGTTCAGCGCTATTCAGACCGCCTTATGTCAATTACAATCGACATTGCATCTTCTCGGCTTCGTGTCTTCTCAGCATATGCACCACAAACTGGCTGTGATAAGCTAGAAAAGGAACAGTTTTGGCAAGAGCTACAAGATCATGTTTCAGCATGTCCTCAAGATGAGTTTCCACTTCTCTGTGGTGATCTTAATGGTCATGTTGGTCATACCAAGGACGGTTATAGCTGCCACGGTGGTAATGGCTATGGTACCCGGAATGATGATGGAACACAAATTTTGGATTTCGCCGAGGCGAATGACTTGGTTATTGGTAATACGTTTTTCAAAAAGCGCATAAACCACCTCATCACCTACACCAGTGGTGACTACAGCAGCCAAATTGACTTCATCCTTGTTCGACACCGTGATCTCCGACTAGTATCAGATGTGAAGGTCATACCATATGACTGTGTAGCCCCTCAACATAAGTTGCTAACGGCAGACTTAAGGATCTCTAAACATCGTAGAGGCAGAGGGATAAATGTCCTTGAGAAGATCAAGTGGTGGAAGCTTAAAGACCAAAAGGAGACTTTAGCAGGCAGTATAAATTTTCCTCCCATCGACCTGAATGCGATAGACAACACCTGGACTACATTCTGTAAATCTGTCACTGAAACCGCCACAGCAACTTTGGGTACAACAAAACCTAGCTCCCACCGAATTGATAAACAAACGTGGCTATGGACACCCCAAGTGCAAGAAAAGGTGCATGAAAAAAGGAAGGCATACAGAAACTGGGTCTCACAAAAGACTCTAGAGAACAGGGAAAGGTATGCCATAGCCAAACGTGAGGCTAAGAAAGCTGTTGCTAAAGCTAGGTGCAGTCACTATGATGACCTGTATACAACACTGGACTCAAAGGAAGGAGAGAAAACTATCTTCAGGCTGACCAAAGCTAGAACAAAGTCAGTACAGGATATTGAGCACTATGTGTGCATAAAAGGCAAAGATGGTCAACGTTTACAAGACAAACAGGATATCCTCAAACGTTGGCAACAACACTTTGAAGAGATTTCCAACATTGAGTTCCCACATCCCTCTATTCCAGAAGGTACTCCAACAGCAGGTCCTATCTCACACATCACATCTGAGGAAGTCACCAGTGCCATTAGGAGTATGAAGAATCAAAAAGCACCAGGACCAGATGACCTGCCGGCAGACTTCTGGAAGTTGCAGGAATTAAAAGAACCCGCGATCAACTGGCTGACCAACTTTTTCAATGCCATAGTTGACTCTGGAACTGTTCCCAGTGATTGGGCTACAAGCATCACTGTACCTATCTTTAAACAAAAAGGTGATCCAGCAGAATGTACAAATTATCGTCCAATTCGCCTCCTGTCGCACACAATGAAGATTTTTGAGAGAATCCTTGATCGACGACTGCGGGACATCGTCAGTATTAGTACCAACCAGTGCGGCTTCGTCAAGGGTGCGGGATCAACTGATGCAATCTTCGCTGCCAGAATGCTCATCGAAAAGCATCGCGAGAAACAACAGCCACTGCATATCGCCTTTCTTGATCTTGAAAAGGCTTTCGACCGTGTTCCACATCGTGTGATCTGGTATGCACTTCGTAACCATGGTGTACCAGAAATGCTTATCAGCTGGATCAAGATGCTATACACAAACACCACAAGTTGTGTACGTTGTGCTGTTGGCACCTCGGAGAGCTTCCCAGTGAAAGTAGGTGTACACCAAGGATCTGCACTGTCCCCATTGCTCTTTGTCCTAGTCATGGACACAGTCACACGGGATCTGCAAAGGAATGTCCCTTGGACACTCTTATATGCTGATGATGTCGCACTTGCTGATACCACCAGGATAGGATTGCAGCGTCAAGTTGAAAATTGGAACAGCCGTCTCTCACAATACGGTCTTCGACTGAACAAAAAGAAGACCGAATACCTTGAAACTGTCCCAACCAACGGATCCATCCAAGTTGATGGAGAGACATTGACGAAGACCTTAAGCTTCAGGTATCTAGGATCTCGCCTACAAGCTGATGGTGAGATAGGTGATGAAGTGCGAAGTAGGATAAAGGCTGCATGGATGAGATGGAGGGAAGTTACAGGCGTACTCTGCGACAGAAGGATGCCACTATACCTTAAGTCCAAAATATACCGCATGATAGTACGTCCTGTTGCTTTGTACAGTGCTGAATGTCGACCAGCTGACAAAGCTACGGAGCGCCAATTACATAGCATGGAAATGCGTATGCTCCGTTGGTCGATGGGCATCACACTCCTAGATCATATAAAGAATGACTCTGTTCGCCAGCAAATAGGAGTTGCACCCATCACTGAGAAGGCACGGGAAAAACGGCTTCGATGGTATGGCCACGTCTTGCGTGCTGCACCTGGAACTGTTGCCAATTCCGCTCTCTCCTTTGAAGTTAATGGGCACCGTCCACGTGGGCGCCCAAAACAGCGCTGGCATGATACAGCAAATGCGGATATGAAGGCTCTCAATCTAAGACCTCATGATGCCCAAGATCGTGCAAAATGGCGAGCCAAGACCAAAACAGCGGACCCTGCAGCAGCGGGAAAACGCTAGGAAGAAGAAGAAGAAGAAGATTCATATTCTGATTGTATTTTTTATTTTAATTAGAAATAATGAATAAGAATCTTTTTTTTTTTTTTTTTTTTATTATATGGTAGCATTAGGTCTACATTATCAGATTATTTCAAGCTTTAAAGCCTTAAACTAAGAAGAAGAAATAAAACATTCCCTGGTAGGAAGCAACCGCAGTTTATAAATTTGACCCCCCACGTTTGCGAGGAGCTTTACGCCCCTGCTTCACACCACTGTTTTTGCATCAAAGAATCCTTCAGCTATTAACCACTACCGTAAGTGATGATGAAGACTGTGATGTATTACTGTAGTTGCATACTGATTTTAATAAATAATTTTATTTTGGGTCTTTATGGAGATGATACAAGTGTGGGCACAATATTATTTTTTTTTTCTTCAAAATAAAAATTAATATAAACTTAGAATTTTGAATATACTTTTATAAATATTCCCAATATAATTTCAGAGTTCTTCATTACATCCAAATTCAAATACGCCATTTGGCGCAAGCTTTAGGGATGTCTTTCAGCTCTGCCATGCCAGTCAACTTTCTTTGTTATATTAGGCATATTTACATAATTTAGATCATAGGCTTTCGCTGCCGGTGTCTAGTTAATCATCTAGGCTTACAGGATAGAGCCGCACCGTGTATCGGTGATTGTTTCCTGACGTTTTGGCTGTCATTGCAGCAGCCTTAATCATGGGTAGGTATGAGTTGGTGTCCGTACTCAAAATGACGGTTATTGCCAGCCAGACGTGCCTGCTTGGCCTGCATTAACATCATGCTGCTCCCTGATTGGTCCCCGCCTCAGCCAGTCACGTGCTGGGAGAACTTTCCAAGTGTTGCTTAGTCTGAAACCATCTTCGCGATTGAAATTATTGGTATGCTTCACGACCTTTATTGCCTCTCTAATTAACCTGTTTTGATTACATCATTGTTGTGGAGACTGATGACCAAGATATTCTGTACCTCTAAGGCTCGGTATCACCAACAGTTCACCAAAAAAAAACATGGCACTACAGTCTACCAAGCGACCGCTGCTCAGCCATTTGACCTGCAGATTATGGAGTGACGCGTGACCAGTGTGTTGGGTCCCCTCGGCCGTTAATCTTGATCTCTGTGACCAGGATGCTACCCCAATGTCAGGCAGCTAGTCAATTGTCCTCATGAGGCTGAGTGCACCCCGTTCTAGCCCTCATGTCAGCTTCTAAAATCCCTGACGTAGCTGGGAATCGAACCTGGGGTCTCCGGGTATGAGGCAGGCGTGCTATCCCAACACTATGGGGCTGGCCCTAACAGATCACCAAGCCATGCTTAATTGAGCTCGTCTCATCTTTAAGCAGCCAACCCCATGGTGCTGGGATAGCACGCCTGCCTCGCATCTGGAGGCTCTTGGTTTGATTCCCGGCTCCATCAGGGATTTTAGAAACAGACATGAGGGCTTGAAAGAGGTGCACTAGCCTCGTGAGGACAATTAACGCGCAGACCACGCATCACCCCATAATCTGCAGGCCAAATGGCTGGGTAGCTGTCGCTTGGTAGGACTAGGCCCTTCATGGGCTGTAGCCCTATGGGGTTTGATTTTGGTTCATCTTTAAGCGATACTTAATTCTACCACTTAAGGCAGAACATTGTACCGTATACCTCAGAACATGGCTGCTCAACCTGAGTTCTCCTCAAGCCAAGCTTATGGACTGATGCAATAATTCATGTCCTTGAGGACAGTTAAAACCACACTCAGTTCCTTAAACAGAGCTGGTAAAGTCAGGCCTTTTAAATAAATTAACAGCATAATTACATCTTTGCAGTTCTGTTTTTGACTGAAGAAACTCAGCAATTTTTGTAGGTTTATGCCGTGTCTTGTGTGGGGTTTCGCTTAGGAACACCAAGCTGGCTCATCAGCGAGCTCTTGGTGTCCATGCCCAGACACTGAGTTTGAATTCACTGGCCGTGAAAGCCAATATACCACCCCTGTGGGTGGGGGATTTAGAATACACCCACGGTATCCCCTGCCTGTCGTACGGGGCGACCTTGGCTATACTTTAAGGACTCCGCGTTGGTTTGTGAATTGAACCCCCAGTGGGTGGGAGGAAGCGAATACATCCACGGTAATCCCTGCCAGTCGTAAAAGGCGACAAAAAGAGTTTCTCGGATCGGTCCCCTTTCGAGGGTTTGACAGTCAGCTCTAAAAGACATACACCCGTGCGGTATAACTCTCATTAGGTTATATCGCACTTCTTTCCGTTACTGCTTTCAGCGTCTGGCAACCAAAATTTCTGCATGTGCGTGCTGTTAGGGGATGGGCCACTTACGCTTGCGACTACGATCGAAAGCCTGTTCCGGTCTTGGCCGCGCCGACAGGTGGGTGTGCCATGTACCCGTGCAGTAGTATCCGCCTGACTACGCAGGTCCCCGCACAGCCGAATGTCAGAGCTGTAAAATCCAGTATATGCCAAGGGGTAGGCCTACATGCCGATACGGCATTGTAAAACATCGGACCCCCGGGCAATGCCTTCCAAGCTAGGCGGGCCTTGCCCTGGCTGGGTAGCTCCTACTGTGACGGCCCGTGATCGGATGTCGGTGGCATTCGGGGAGGATGATCTGGCCATGGGTTCAAAAAGAAAAATCCCCAAACAGGGTGGTCCTACACCCCAGTCTTTAACATTTGATTCCCTACGGGGATCAACCCCCTGGGAACAATCTGTGCGTGAAAATCTGGGTGCTAACACCCCCATGTTTCTGGTAGCTACCAGAACAGATGGGGGTGATTTCAAGCTGGTAAAGAGTATTTTGTTTTCTCGCCACATAGAAGGTGCCTATGGTGAGCTTGAGAAAGTACAAAAGATGAGGAACGGTAGCTTGTTGCTCAGACTAGGACTGGTGAGCAAGTTGAACAACTTTTGCAATGTGACCACTTTGGCGAAATACCCGTCAAAGTGGAAAAGTACACGTCCCTGAATCTGGTCCGAGGAGTTATTTTCCACCGGGACCTGATTCTGAACACTGACGAGGAGCTCAAGGAGGATATGCAGCACCGTCACGTGACTGATGTCCGGCGCATTACGCGCAAGGTCAATGGTCAAATCGTGGATACTGGTGCTTTCATTATTTCCTTTGAGCTTTCGGTGCTCCCGGAGAAAGTGAAGGTTACAAGTTACTGTTGTGACGTGCGGCCTTATATCTCTCCACCAATGAGGTGTTATAAGTGCCAGAAGTTCGGGCACATGTTATCCCGATGCTCGAGCCCAGAAATCTGCGGAACATGCGGAAAGGTACCACACGAAGCGGAAGAGTGCACAACACCGTATCAGTGCACTAATTGACCTGGATTCCATTCTCCTCGGGACAGGAACTGCCCTGTCTTCCTGAGTGAGAAGAAAATCCAGGAGATCAAAACCCTGGATGGTCTCACCTACCAGGAAGCCCGCAAGAAGTACCATACCGCGCTTGCTCCTTCGCCTACGATTGATTATCGAGTTATAATACCTAATTTGGTTCCTTCTACCTCATCTTTTGTACCAGCTGTGAAACCTGCAACTGAGTTACCTGTTCTGAAACCAGCACCTATGATTCTGACGAAAAGCCCGAAGGTGACTTCAACTCCACCTTCGGCCACCACGAAGGCTGTGCGAGCGAAGGCTGCTCCGCCCGCACAGCAGGGGAGGAAGTTGAAGACTTACTCCCCACTCGGGAGGAACGACTTCCTCCCCACCCAAACGGTCGGCAAAAGCGGCGCCGAAGCCGGCGGAGGCGGCATCGTCGACCAGGGTCAGGAATTCGGCTCCTGACCCGTCTATATATCTTAAAGAGGCAGGGAAGAAGGGACCCCGCACTACGCATTCCCTTTCTCCTAAAAAGGGGAAGCCATCTGCCCCACCACCTGCGGATGCTTCTGCGCCTGGGGACGTTTCGGTCCCCAGATCTGAGCGCTCCCCACGGAGATCCCCCCGCCGCCGAACTGCGTCTAGGAAATCTTCCGCCGAGTCGATTCACTCCACGACCTCGCCTGAGGACATGGAGATTATAGTCGACGTAGTGGCTGATGATCCTCCAGAGGATAAGTTGTAGCTTGCTGCTCCAACTTATCCCTCGTTTATAAGTTCACACAATGGCACTGTTACAGTGGAATTGTAACAGTTATGACAGGCATTTGACAGAGCTCCGTCAGCTTATTGCACAATACGCAGCGAGTATAGTCTGCCTACAGGAAACAAACCTCAGACCTGATCACGAGACTGTTCTGAGAGGTTTCCGCCTATACTCTAAAGAGCGACAAGATGCCGCCCGGGCTTCCGGGGGCGTTTGTACCTTCATTCGCTCTGACTGCTATAGTGAGGAGTTTCCAGTCGCCACTCCTCTGGAAGCTATTGCAGTTCGCGTGTCCTTGCCTGCTATGACAACTGTTTGTAACGTGTACCTTCCACCGAACCAGCCCCTTGATATTAATGACGTCTTTGATCTTGTTGATCAACTTCCAGTCTCTTTCCTAATCGCAGGTGATTTCAACTCTCATCACCCCCAATGGGGATCACCATCTTCCTGCCCCAGAGGAAGGGACGTGGAGGGCTTAATTCAAGGGTTGGATCTATCACTATTAAATACAGGGGAAGCTACACATTTTAGCTTAGCGCACGGCACGTACTCACACATTGACTTGAGTGTGTGTAGCTGTGCGCTGGTCCCCCTATTTGGTTGGTATGTACACGACGACCTCTGTGACAGTGACCATTTGCCGATCGTTCTTACACTTCTGAACCAGAAGCCCGTGGAGTTCCCCAGTCGTTGGGTGCTTAAGCGGGAAAATTGGCCCTCGTTTCAAGAACGAGCTGTGTTCGTTGATCTTGGTTGCCGGAGCGTCGATGACGAGGTACAGCATATCACCGATGTGCTTCTTGCTGCCGCCGAAGAGTCCATTCCATCCTTTTCTGGGACTCCTCGTCGCAAACTCGTCCCTTGGTGGACAGAGGATATTGCAGCGGCAATACGAGATCTTCATCGAGCTCACAAGCACTACCGTCGGCATCCAACCATGGCCAATTTGGTGGCGTTTAAGAAATGTTGTGCCAAGGCACGGATTCTTATCCGCCAGAGTAAGAAAGAATCATGGGAACGGTATATGTCGTCTATTACGGCACATACCCCCTCCTCTCAAGTGTGGACTAAACTACGACGCATCTCGGGTATTCAGACATCTTCTACTGTACCGGGAATTTCCATCGATAATGAATTGGTTACAGATCCGTACTGCGTTGCAAACCATCTCCCATCTTATTTTGCGGATATATCCGGTTCCGACACCTATGATCCTGCCTTCGTGGCCATGAAGCGCGAGGCAGAACGTTTCCAGCTCAGTTTTGCTTCCCGCGCTTCGGAGGAGTACAATGTGCCCTTTACGGAGTGGGAACTCCGCGGAGCTCTGGCGCTCTGCAGGGACACATCTCCCGGCCCGGATAATATTCACAACCAGATGCTTCAACACCTTAATTATGAGAGCATTCGTTATTTGCTCAGGGTGTTTAATCGTATCTGGTTGGAAGGTGTGTTTCCAGCGCAATGGCAGGAAGGTATCATTATACCTATCCTGAAGCCCGATAAGGATCCCAAATTGACAGGGAGTTACAGACCTATTTGTCTCACTAACGATCTGTGCAAGCTCTTTGAGAGGATGGTCAATCGGCGCCTGGTGTGGGTCCTGGAGAAACGGGCATTCCTGTCTGAATACCAGTGTGGTTTCAGGGCGTCTCGGTGTACCAACGACCATCTGGTACGCCTGGAGACCGCCATACAGGACGCTTTTCTCCGGAGACAGCACCTAGTCGCTGTTTCCTTTGACCTCGAGAAGGCCTATGACACCACTTGGCGTTACGGCATCCTCTCTACCCTGCATCAATGGAAATTCCGAGGTAACTTGCCAGTTTTTATTGAGAATTTTCTGTCCCTTCGGCTGTTCCGTTTCCGAATAGGGGGGACATATTCGCAATATCATATACAGGGATCGGTGCTTAGCGTAACATTATTTGCGATTGCCATAAACGGTATAGTCGCTGCTGCTGGTCCAGCAGTGGTACCTTCGCTATATGTAGACGACTTCGCTCTACATTATAGTGCGCAAAATATGGCGGTCGCTGAACGACAGCTACAACAAGCTATTCGGAGAGTGGAACGCTGGACACTGGAGCATGGCTTTCGATTCTCAACCGCTAAGTCCTCGGTTGTCCATTTCTGCCTAAAGCGCACCCTCCATCCAGATCCTGAGCTTTATCTGGGCAATGTAGCTTTGCCTGTTGTTGCTGCGTACCGGTTCCTTGGGCTCCTTTTCGATCAGAAATTGACGTGGGAACCACACGTGCGGTGTTTGAAAACTGCCTGTGCTAAGAAACTCAACATGTTGTGGTTTCTTAGCGGCACATCATGGGGGGCGGACAGCGCGGTGCTCCTACGTTTTTATAAGGCACTGATTTTATCTAGATTAGATTATGGCAGTGTAGCATATGGTTCGGCCCGTAAGTCAGTGTTTGTTAAACTGGACAGTGTCCACCACGGCGGTGTGAGGCTGGCGACGGGTGCCTTTCGGACAAGCCCAGTCGTCAGCTTGCTCGCCGAGGCTGGCGTACCTCCTTTACACCTGAGGCGCCAACAAGTACTGCTGACCTATGCTGCAACTATTCGACAGATGCCACTTCATTCAAGCTATCCATGTTTGTTTTCCAATCCGAATCGCCGGCTGTATGATGCACTCACCCAAGCCACTCGGCCGGCGGGGATTCGCTTGGATGACTTATACCGTCAGTTCTGATTTCCTTCTGTCTCCTGTATCATCTGAGTACCTAGAAAGGCCCCTCCGTGGATGATCTCTCGCCCTGATATCATCCTGGATCTGCATACTGGCCCCAAGTCGGACACGGACTCCTCCGTCCATCGGAGGCTGTTCCAGTCCGTGGTGAGCCGGTATCCGGGATCAGGGCTTCTATTCACGGACGGTTCGAGGGTAAACGAGAAAGTAGGCTGTGCATTTGTGGTTAAGGATCGTCGGTTTCTCTTTTCACTTCCCGAGGCCTGTGACGTGTACACTGCGGAGCTCTATGCCATCTTAGAGGCTCTGCGGTACACGTTATCAGACGATCACCAGCACTTTCTTGTGTGTACTGACTCTCTGAGTGTGCAGCAGGCGATCGATGTGTGTTTCCCGAAGCACCCGTTGCTCCAGCGTGTGCACGACCTGATCGTCAGTTCGCGTAACGCTGGAACCGGGGTGACCTTTGTGTGGCTTCCTAGCCACATGGGTATTGCGGGAAACGAGCTTGCTGATCAGGCGGCGAGAGAGGCAGTCGCACTGCCCTCGCTACCGTATAAGGTGCCTGCTAGTGATGTGCGCTCTCAGTTGCGGCATTCGATCCTGTCGCATTGGGAAGAGGCATGGCGTGCCACGCCTCCACCCAACGAACTGAGAGGCATCAAGGAGACAACAAAGGTGTGGAAATCTTCCTTCCGATCTCTCCGGAAGGAAGCTGTGGTACTCTGTCGACTCCGGATCGGCCATGGGATTGCTACGCACTCCCACTTGCTAAAGAGAGAAGATCCTCCTGTGTGTACTTGCGGCGCCCACCTAACCGTGGCACACATTCTCTTGGATTGTGTGGATCTGGCCGATCTGCGAGGGACTCTTAAACTGCCTAATACCCTCTCCCTTATTCTCCGTGATGACGGGCCGTCAGCTGACCTCGTCATCCGGTTCATGAGGGAGAGTGGTTACTTTTTTAAGTTTTAATGTGTAGTTACGACTTTTAATTCAGGTTAAATCTGTTTTATGTTTTTTATTGTGTTCATCTATTTTATTGTTCACTATGCCTTATTTTTTATCCTTTTTTACCATCCGCCTTTTATTCTTTTTATTCAAATAAGGCATAATTTTTGGGGCTCACTGTCTGTTTTATAAACACCATTTTCGTTTCATCCATGGCAGTGAGTTGTTTTTATCTACATCCTTTCATTTCACGCCATTTCATTTCATTCGGGGCCGATAACCTCGATGTTAGGCCCCTTAAAACAACAATTATCATCATCAACATCCAATATACCATCTTCATGACTGAAGAATTTTATCTGTCATTGCCTTGATGTATCATAGAATGCTTTTCAGTCAGTCAACATAATTGTGCCCTATTCTATTTTATTGAGAGTACAAAAAAATATTTAAACACCCTAACCTGAACATCTCATTGTCCTGATGTGTAACCTATATTTGGGACAAGAAGCCAATGTTAAAACTGAACATGGTGAGACAGAGTGGTTCCCTATTAGTAAAGGTGTGCGACAAGGCTGTGTACTTTCGCCTTACTTATTCAATCTGTATGCTGAATACATCATGAGGAAATCTGGATTGGATGAGTCACCTCATGTTTTTAAGATTGGTGGATTGAATATAATCAACTTGAGGTATGTAGATGACACCACTTTGGTTGCTGAAAGCAAGGAAGAGCTCGAGGATATCATTATGAAAGTTAAAGAACAGAGTGAAACCATGGGCTTGTACTTGAATATCAACAACACAAAACTGATGACAGCAGGTTTACCATCAAACATTATGATAGATAAAATCACAGAGGTGAATAGTTTCTGTTTGTTGGGATCAACCATTAGTGGTAATGGCTCATGCAGTCAAGAGATTCGCCGAAGAAGTGCCCTAGGAAGAGCAGCTTTTAAAGGCCAAGATTTTCAAGTGTTCAGATGTATCTTTGCCTACTAAAATTAGAATGTTTAAGGCACTAGTCTTTCCCATAGCTACATATGGTTGCGAAAGCTGGGCCATAAGGAAACGAGATAGGAAGTATATTGATGCTTTTGAGCTCTGGTGTTGGAGAAGGATACTGCGTATTCCTTGGACAGCCAAGAAGACAAATGTATGGGTAATTCAAAACATCAAACCAGATCTGTCTCTTGAAGCTATGATAACAAGATTATAGCTGTCATATTTTGGACACATTATGAGACGTTCTGATTCATTGGAAAAGACAATAATTGTGCTTGGAAAGGTGGAAGTGTCTCAGAGACGAGGGCGGACAGCATTGAGATGGATAGACTCCATCAAATCCAACATGAATATGTCACTGAAGGATCTGAAGTATATGGCTGAAGACCGAATCATATGGAGACAGTCCATCCATGCAGTCACTTGATGGCACCTGATCATCATCATCATCAACCTAAAAGAAATATTACTTGAAATACAGTATTTATCACTTAATTAACACACTTTCTGGGTAAAGAAACAGGGAGGGGTATTTAATTGGATGACATGTTTCAATAGTCATGCAATCATCAGATCCTGTTCATCTAGTCTTAGATTAGGTTTGTCAGGTATTGTCTGCACGCCTGGAGAAGTCAGTTTGACAAGCTGTAACGGGGAGTGGGGGATTTCAGCTGTGCGTATGCGCAGACCATCTATTTCTCACCTAAATATATCGGCAATCAGTTGCTGCCACCTTCAGCATGGTGTTTGTTGTTCATCCGGCTTTGTGTATCATTCCCTTTCTTGCCTTTCTTTCCGCGTTGCTTCGCCAATCACTGGTTATTTTGATGTGCATAAGTGTAATACATGTTGTCATTGCGCCAGGATAAGTTAGCTAGGTTTGATCTTTAGGTGCCTTCCCGTGTACTGTGTACCGTGCATTCCAAAAACATCATGTTGGTCAGTACCTGTTTCACACACTCAATGCTTTATTTATTTTTACTCTGTGTCCTGTTACAAAAAATAAACACAATCATGTTGACCGACTGAAAAACATTTCAAACCCGTTAATTTTGATCACTAAGGCAGAGAGAATGAGAATGTGGTCCAAGAACAGCTGGATGTTGGTTGGTTCTTAAGTTTAGGGGCAGCGACAACGCAGTCCTGTAGCCCCGTGTACTATGGGTGTGTGTAGAATCTGTCTGATAACCAGTGTTAATTGTGATGACTGTATTAGTGTGTGTTATCTGTATTTTAATTCAAGTAAGTACTGCAGACTTTTGAATTTATCAAATAGTTCCTACTTTTGCCGCCAAACGCCACCGTCAACGACTACTAGTTCAGAACTTAGCTACCAGATGCCACCGTAGTCGGCTCTCGGTAACGAACGTAGGAACCTAAGAGCGTTGTTTACATTCTTAACCTACACAATTTAGCTTCACACAGGTGTAATTAGTGGAAGGTTCTTTAACATGCCATAAATCTATGACATGGGACCGCCGGCTTTACTTCCCCTCCGAAGGAAGGCATACTGAGGGATTTTTAATGCTCTTAAAAAATCCGACGACTTCGGCCGGATTTGAACCCGCGATCTTGGGCACAGAAGAACAGCTGGATGTACTGAAGGAAAATATTGAGAAATGGGAAATGAAAATCAGTGTAGAGAAAAGTAAGACAATTGTAATGACAAAAGGAAAGAAAGAAGGAAAAGGGATTGTTAAAATTGGAGATGTAGATCTGGAAGTAGTAGAGCACATCAAATATTTCGGAAGTGAATTGATGGAAAATGCAAGATTGGATATGGAGATCAACAAGAGAATACAACGTGGAAGTGTTTTCCATCATCAGGTTCTAGAACTTAAAAGGTTAATTCTGGTTCCGTATGGATAAACTAATTGAGTAATAAACAGGTTGAAAGTTCCGCCTAATCAATACTTTTTATTAAATAAAGATCACTGTGTGGACAATGGTGGGAATGTTTCGAGGCCTAATTGTTTTTGGCCCCTTCATCAGCCAATATGAAAAAATAAATGTCAAAGACACAAAATGTATAGCGTAACACACTAAAAAAAACCTCGGCTGATGAAGGGGAGAAAAACAATTAGGACTTGAAACATGTCCCACCAATGACCACACAGTGATCTTTATTTAATAAAAAGTATTGATTAGGCGGAACTTTCAACCTGTTTATTACTCAATCATCAGGTTCTGTGTTTAATTTGGGATAAAGACACACCACTGAAGGCTAAAGAAGTGATGCACAAGACCTATTACTTACCAATAATGACGTATGGAACAGAAATTTGGCCGATGACGAGGAGAGAAGAAAGTAGGATACAGGCAGCCAAAATTAAATTCTTGAGAAGTATGGTACAGAAGACTACGAAATGAAGACATTCGAAAGGAAGTGAATTTACAGAAGCTGAATGATAAGCTGGAGCAGAACAGATTGAGATGGCATGGACATGTGAAAAGGATGAATGATGAAAGAAACAAGTGATGGAGAGACGGATGACTGGAAAGAGTGGACGAGGGAGATCTAGAGTACGGTGGATGGATTTGGTGAAGGACAGTGTGAGAGAACGGAACCTGGAGTGGAGTTCAGTGGCTGAGGAAGGATGGTGGACAGACAGAGTAAAGTGGAGGAGTGTCATATTTGCTCCGACCCGACTTAGGCTGGAAAACAGAAATTGATGATGATATTGATGATTAAGGCAACACTGAAAGATGGCTTCCAACACGATTATAATAAAATTACTAAGCTCATTGACTTCCTATCCTGGATAATCTAGTTTTATTTGTTAACGTTGTTCACGATTGGTCCATATTGACGAATGATAGTTTAAAAATATTGAAATATACTACCGGTATGTTCCGTCTAGTCAATACTTATTGTGTTTATTTAACAACTAGTACATGTTTCGAGGCATAGTATTAATTAAAATCTGCCCTTTCATCAGCTAGTACAATGAAGACATTGTGGCATTAATGGCCAGTCATTGACATCAAAATTAATGAAAAATGGATGATGTGGATGAAATGTGATGGAGGCATATATAGTTGTTGCACTTGCACGTTATAAAAAATATAATAATAACAAGGATAGCCAAAACATTGAAGATATACTATTGTAGGAAACACTCAATTTTCAGTAGCAAAATTGGAAGACTGCTCTAGTCCAAGAAAATTCTCCTAATTAATGTTCTCTTTGGAGCCTTTAGTTGTTGCTTGCTAAATTTCCACCTTGGTGTTTTAACTATTCTTTATTATTATTATATTTTTTCTCAACGTGCAAGTGCAAAAACAATATATGCTCAATCACCACCAAGCTTCACACACTAAAGTGTAAATTTGGCAAGCAACAACTAAGGGCTCCAAAGAGAACATTAATTACGAGAATTTTCTCGGACTAGAGCAGTCTTTCAATTTTGCTACTGAAAATTGAGTGTTTCCTACAATATGGTAGGTAGCAGGCCTAAACCTTCAATGTTTTGGCTATCCTTGTAATTTTATATTTTTTTATAACGTGCAAGTGCAACAACTATACATGCCTCCATCACATTTCATCCACATCATCCATTTTTTGGACTTCTGCCAGAGGAACAGACTGCTAGTTGGGAACTCCTGGTTTAAGAAAAGAGAGAGCCACACAATCACATGGTACAGTGATGAGTTGACCAGGAAGTCGGTGGTCGACTATATACTGTATGAGAAAGAACTAAATAAGAACATCACGGACATCAAGGTTATACCATCGGAGAACCTGGATAGCGACCATCGATTGCTGGTAATGAACCTGAGAGGGAGTAAGGAGAAGAAAGGGACTGAGAACCAGGAAAGACGTATAAGGATATGGAAACTGAAAGAAGGGGATAGAAGGGTCGAGTACCTCAAAATGGTAAAGGAAGGAATTCCAACAGATGAAGAAAGAGGGGTGGAAGAGGAATGGGCTAGATTTAAGAAGACACTAGTAGGTGCAGCAGAAGCAGTATGTGGGAGGACAAGTAGTAAGAAGAGGTGGAAGGAAACACCATGGTGGAATGAGAAGACAAAAGATATAGTAAGGGAAAAGAATAGAGTCTTTAGGAGGTGGTATCAAAATAGGACAAGAGACAAGGGAAGAGTACCAGGAAAGAAAGAAGGAGGCAAAGAGAGTAGTGGCTGAGGAGAGAAGAAAGTGGATGGAAGAGTGGACAAAGATGATGGAGGATAGTGAAGGTACAAAAAAGGTCCTGTATGGGATGGTAAAAAATAACGAGGCAGAAGGATCCTATGGATTATGTTAGAATAGTGAACAAAAGGGGACAAGAGATAGAAACTAGGGAAGAACTCAAGAAAATGTGGAAAGAATATTTTGAAGAACTTCTGAACCCAAATGGAAAAGATGGTGAGGAGGAAGAAATCGGGGAAGAGGAAGATGAACTGCAAACAGAAAAGGACTTAACATGGAAAGAAGTGGAAGATGCAGTGAACAAGATGAAAGGAGGGAAGGCACCGGGTGTGGATGAGTTGAGTGTGGAGATGGTGAGAGCAGCAGGAGAGGTGGGGATACAGTGGCTGTACCGAGTGATGAGGACAGACAGCATGGAAGGAAAGGAAGACCCCAGAGGACTGGAAAAAAGGAATAATTGTCCCGATCTTCAAGAAAGATAGTAGAACAGATTGCAGAAACTATCGGGGAATAACACTGATGAGTCATTGTGCAAAGATCTTCGAGAGAGTTTTGGAAAAGAGAATTAGGACAAGGATAGAAGGTGGGATGAGGGAAGAACAACATGGCTTCAGAGCAGGAAGGTCCACAGTGGATTTGATTTTTGCTGTAAGGCAGTTACAAGAACAGCACAATGAGTATGGAACAGATCTACTGATGGCCTTCCTGGACATTGAGAAAGCATATGACAGTGTGTGCAGAAACAAAGTATGGAAGTCCCTGGAGGATAGAGGAGTAGAGAAATGGACTATAAAGAGGATAAAGGAGATGTACAAGGGAAGTGTGAGCTGTGTGAAAGTGGGAGGAGAGAGATCAGACTGGTTAGAACAGAGAAACGGCCTGAAACAAGGAAGTGCACTGTCACCGTTACTTTTCATTGTGGTGATGGATGACATAATGACCCGAGTGGCACAAGTAATTGGGGAAGGAAAGATGAAAGCAATGGTGTTTGCAGATGATTTGATGATTTGGGGAAACAAGGAGGAGGAGGTACAGGAACAGTTGGACGTGTGGGAAGGAATAATACAAGGATATGGGATGAAATTTAGCATAAATAAGAGTGAGATGGTGATCACAACAAGGAAGAAGGAAAGAACCACAACGGGAATAACAATTGGTGGGGAACAGCTGAAGAAAGTGGAGAGTTTCAAGTATCTGGGAAGCCTGATACAAGATAATGGAAGAAACGATAGAGAAATAAATGAGCGGGGGAGGCAGGCAGAAGCATTTCGGAGGAGTGTGAGAAGCATGTTATGGAGCAAGGATGTCCCTCAGAACAGCAAAAAGATCATATATCGGACGTACTATGTCCCTATCCTGACGTATGCCTCGGAGACCAGGGTTATGAAAGGAAGGGAGAAGAGCAAAATACAGGCCAGTGAGATGAGGTTCTTGAGAAGCAGTATTGGAGCTACAAAGATGGACAGAATAAGAAATGAGAGGACCAGAGAATTAATGAAGGAGGAACCATTACAGGATGGTATAGAGGAATCTAGACTTAGATGGTATGGACATGTAAAACAAGTGGAGGAGAAGAGGATACCCAGGAGAGTACACGAGACGAAGTGGGAAGGAAAGAGACCGAGAGGAAGACCGAGAGACAGGTGGCTGAAGGGGGTGGAAGAAAGCGTGAAGAAGAGAGGAGAAGACTGGACAATGGTGGAGGCTGAGAGATGGTGGGAAGACAGAAGACGTTGGAGAGGCTTGTGTTCCAAACAGACCCGGACAGTGGCTGGAAACTGTGCAAGATGATGATGATGAATGCAACTATTATGGGTGGGAATAGTAATTGTTGTTTTAAAGGTTTTCTGCCATATTGCAGGTAATGTCTATCTTTTCTATGCATCTGTACCGTTGTAAAATCATAAATGTAATTCCCTTTCTAAACCTTATTACAAATAAATTATGTCAGAGACTAATCTGGCTTTTTCACCATCGCAGGTACCAGCTCAGGAACCCCGTCAGACTTGTTAGCCCGTACGGACTCGGGTAAGACAGGTACTGATCTGTCGGAAACATCAACCACAACGGAGGACTACATTACTGCCAACGATAACAACTCCGGCACAGACACGAGTTCGAGACGGAGTGGTCAAGTGGTTGGTGCTCCTCCAGTGACTGGAGGGGGCAGTATTGGTGGGGCAGGAGATGGAAGTTCCTTTGAGAGTGCCTCCTCTATGTATAGTTTTGCTCGCGGGGATCTTAGCACTGAAGATTTGCTCCAAGTAAGAAAAAAAACAAGTCTTTTTTTTTTTTTTCATATGCAGTAGTAAAATTTGTTGTTGCTGTTGCTGTTGATATTCAGCCACTATGAATTGCACCCTTCTAAAAATCAGTATGATTTTGATTTAAGCTTCAACCCTTTTAGCTATCTAAGGTAGAAACTTCTACTTATTGTTAACTTACAATTTTCCTAGCATTCTAACTACCATATACCTTTTCAATTACTACAGATTGTTTATATTTGTACAATCATAAGTTGTTTTGTCTTACTTTTGCATAAGGAAACTAAACTGAAATATGTTAATTAGGTATCATGTTCTCCTCCACCAATTATGGAGGAGAATTCAAGTGACCTTCCCACAACACCCATAGTAGAGAGCGAGGATAACCAGACAAGCACAACACCAAGAGCCAGTGTGGACATGACAGTGGTGGCGAAACCTGAGGTAGCGTCTCCGAGTGGCGACAGCAGTAGTAGTTGTGGCAGGTAAGTCTTGTATATCAAACAATGGGATGAAACCAAAATTTTCAGATTGTTTTAAAGTCTGAAATTTCCACATTGTCAATGCAAAAATGTCAAGTTTTATTAAACAAAAACATATAGGGTCATACAGTAATAGAAAATTTAGAAGCCAGTGTTGCCTTAGAAATTTAGATAATTTGCTCTTCAGTCAATCAACATGGTGATGTGCATAATTGCATTGCAATTGTCAAACGGAGTATAATCCAGCAACGATCTAAAGAACCTGTGCAAAGCTCACTTCACCCGCGCATTCACTCCTAGTGGATGTGCGATATCACAGAGGAGCGGTGGAGGGGGTCACATGCCGTCTGGCTGCTGTACCGAGCACACTGTGGAGACGCGCTGACAAGAGCTTCGAAGCCAATCCATTTTCGTGCTCTGATAATTTTGTCAATTTTATATACGTTTTCTTTATTGTAGTCCTATAATGCCTTGTCGTGTAGTGTGTACTTCATTGGTAAATGTGTTTATGTATATAGTGTTGTGTACTATGCTATTCTAGTAATAGTATCATTTGAGTTTCGTTATGGCTTCTACTTCGAAGTCTGGTAGTAAATCTGGACGACCATTAAGGGGACAAGCTAGAGAAATAGTCTATAACGTAACTGCTCACTTGCGAGAACAGAAAACCGTTCATAAACTCAATTATAATGTTGTGTCTTCAACAAGTGAAGCAACGGGTATTTCAAAGTCACTCGTGAAGCGTATAATAGCAGAAGGGAAAACTTCTATGGCCAAGGGTCATCTGCAGTTTTCTACACCTGATGCATTATTTTGTGTTGTTGATACTATAGCCTCTGTGTGTGTACGCTTTTTTGGAACAGTATATTTCTTTAAAACATAGTTTACAACTAGGGAATCGTAAATACTGTATTTTCATTTAACTCCGTGTTTAATACTTTTGGTCACTTTACATTTACTTTCGTTCTTTTAATTACATTGCGTTTGCAGCATTATTGAAGGAATAACCTCAATCAAACAACTGGCTGCAGGTACTTACAGTACAGTATGTGACGGCAGCTTGACAGACAGCCAGCCGTGCACTCCTTGATCCCGTATTGTCGGGAGAGATCGGGACGAGCCAAGCTCCATTTGAACAGTGCATAAAATTGAATGTATTCTTTTCAGGGTAATAAGATTGAGTAGATAGTTTTAATCCTACAATTACATGCAGTGCTTTTTATTCTGAATCATTGATGCTATGCCACAATGTAGGACAGAAGTTGTGAATCGTCATCTTTCTAGACCTTTGTCTGAACATAAAATGTGTTCATAGTTACAGTATTGAAGGCAGCATGGACGATCTGGACAAGAATGTGGAAGAAACAGAAATCCCTCCTGTATCTTCTAAGGAGAAAAAGAAGACTAGAACTGCATCAGCATCAGATGAAGAGCATAGTGGACATTACTCCTCATCTGGTTACTATGAGTCTCCAGTAGATGAGGAGGATGAAGTAGAAGGGTAAGTTCTAATTAAAATAGCAAGAATCATCTTCATATCCTTCTCCAATTCTTTGGAATTTCAGACAGGGACATGACTAGAGATGTGCTCTTGCTTCATCTCTGCACCCCTCTGTGCACCCTTCATTTTATTTTCAAAAACTTTGAAATATACAAGTATTATGGTATTCTTTGATATCCTACTACAGAAGTCTTAAAGTGATTGCTCCTTAGTTGGTGGAAGTTGATAAGGACCTTTCAAAGTATGGATTTTCAGAATCAATTTAACTCTGATACTCAAAACCCGATTTGGAACAATAAATATTTTAACACTGAATGACAAGGAAAATGAATTGATTGACCTAATGGAGACACGAAAACTCGACATCCTGGGATTAAGTGAAGTGAAACGGAAGGGAAAAGGAATGAAGAAACTAAGTAAGGGGTACACCTTGTACTGGATGGGTAACCGTAAAGAGAAAAGAAATGGAGTGGGCTTTATAGTGAATCAAAATGTTGGACCAATAGCTGAAGTTGAGTATGTAAATGAAAGAATTATAATAATGCAAATACACATAAATAAGGAACTACTGAAGATAATACAGGTGTATGCTCCACAGACAGGATGTAGCTTGGAAGAAAAAGAAGATTTCCTCAGTGAACTGGAATCACATATTGTTGGAGATGGGATCATGATAATGGGAGATCTAAATGCTCATGTAGGAACTGATAGAATGGGATATGAGAATGTTTTGGGTCCACATGGGTATGGCGATCGAAATGAAGATGGAGAGAAACTGTTGGATTTTTGTGTCAGAAATAACCTGATAATAAAGAACACGTGGTTCAAGAAGAGGAATAGCCATAAGATCAGCCGGTATAGTTGGGATGGACAGTATGGTACTCTCATCGATTTTGTGATAACAGACCGAGAATGGGGAAGATACGTCATGGATGCGAAGATAATCCCCAGTGAAAGTATGGGAGGTGATCACAGGTTATTAATAGTGGATTTAAAACGAGTAAAAATCCCTAAAATTGTACTTAAGAAAAAACCAAAGATCAGGATTTGGGAATTGGAGGAGGAGGACAAAAGGATAGCATTCCAAGATAGGATAAAAATGAAGCTGCCTAACACAGAAACACAAAGTGGAGAAGAAGAGTGGAACAATTTCAGACAGATATTTGTTGAAGCAGCAGTTGAGGTATGTGGGAAAACAAAAGCAAAGGTTAAGGAAAAGGAGACCCGGTGGTGGACAGACAAAATAAAGCAAGAAATAAAAGAAAGGAACAAGGTGAAGAAAGAAATGGATAAGGAAAAGCAAAAAACGTATCAGAAAGATGAGGATAGGATAGAAAGGTTACATGTGGAATACAAAATATTAAAACTACAAGTAAAAAGGAGTATCAGGAAAGAAAAAGAGAAATGCTGGGGAGAGTTCACCAACAAAATTGAGCAAGATAGTAGAGGAAATCAGAAACTACTGTATAGAGTAATAAAATCGAAAAGAGCAGACCAAGAAAAAATCAAGGCATTAGAGAGAGAAGATGGTTCCATAGTACATGATGAAAAAGGTCTTCAGAAGGTGATGTCTAAGTATTTTGAAAAGCTTTATAATGGGGATGACTTCCCAGAGGAAAAACGAGATAAGAAAATGGAAATAGATGGAGAAAAAGAAGAGAACCCAATAACATGGTTGGAACTTGAAAGGACAGTGAAAGCAATGAGCAAAGGTAAAGCAAGTGGAAAAGACGAATTCAATGCTGATATGATTAAGGCAGCAGGAAGCATTGGACTACAGTGGCTATACCGAACCCTCAATGCCATATGGAAGGATGAAAGGATACCTGAAGATTGGCAACAAGGAAGCAATGTACCACTGTTCAAGAAAGGAAATAGGAAGAAATGTGAAAATTATAGAGGTATAACATTGTTATCACATGGGCTAAAAATAATGGAGAAAGTCATAGGCAAGAGACTGAGGGATATAATAGAACCTCAGTTAGAGGAAGAACAGTATGGCTTTAGACCGAATAGATCAACAATAGACTTGATATTTGCAGTGCGAATGATAATGGAAAAGCATCTAGAAATGAACAAGGAAATCATCTTTATATTTTTGGATGTGGAAAAAGCCTATGATACAGTTAAAAGAAAATATGTATGGGAATGCCTACTGAAAAGGAATGTACCAAAATCACTAATTAACAAGATAAAAATGTTGTATTATGAGAGTAAGAGCAGTGTACAAGTGGGTAGTGGTGATTCTGAAACATTCTATACAAAAAAAGGCCTCAAGCAAGGAAGTGCACTGTCACCATTATTATTTGTTATATTGATGGATGAAATCATAAAACGTGTAAAACAGAGTATCAGTAGTGATGAAGTGAAGGCCTTGGTATTTGCAGATGATGTGGTGATTTGGGGAGAGGGAGAAAAGGAAGTACAAAGGAGATTGGACATTTGGAATGAAAAGCTGAAGGAGTTTGGAATGGTAATTAGTAAAAAGAAAACTGTAGTCCTGCACTGTGGAAAAGAGGAAAAGAGAAGCCAAGTGAACATAGATGGAGAATGGTTGGAGAATGTGGAACAGTTCCCATATCTGGGTAGCATTGTTAACGGAGGTAATGAAATCAACCCTGAAATTAACAACAGACTAAGTAAAAGCACAACATTCTATCATCAAGTCAGAGATCTTTTATGGGATGACAAAGTGCCCAGGAGAACGAAATTAACACTATATAAACAGTACTTCATACCAATTGTAACATACGGACTGGAAACGCTGGTAACTAACAAGAGACAAGATAGTAAGATCCAAGCAGCAGAAATGAAATTTTTAAGAACATCTGTAAAAAAGACAAGAAGAGATAGAATCCAAAATGTTAAAATCAGAGAGGAGCTAAATGTGGAACCGTTAGTACAGAAGATACGGAAAGCAAGACTGAGATGGTTCGGACATGTGAAGAGAATGGGAAAGGAACGAGCGGCAAGAAGGGAGTTGGAAAGAGAAGTTAAGGGTAAGCGATCAGTTGGAAGACCAAGAAGAAGATGGATGGATCAGATTCGGAAGGACATCGGAGAAGCTGGATTGGATGTGGAGGAAGTAATGGAGCAGGAAAAGTGGAAGGACAGAAATGAGTGGAAGAGGCTTGTTAACCACACCCGGGCGACTGGAGTGGGACATTGATGATGATGATGACTCAAGCAAAAAACTCCAAAAGGCTAACCAAGAAGTTGTAAGTCGACCGAAGCTTGTTCACTTGGACGAATATTTATTATTTATTTTTCACTTCCATTTCTTTAATTTTGTTTTGAAAATTTAAAAAAAAACTTTGAAATTTTAAAAAGAAATATATGGTAGGCTACTGTATTTTTATTTTATTGATTTTTTTTTATTTTAAATTTCTTTTTGAAATTTTCTTTCTTAAAATTTTGTTGAAATTGTTTTTAATTTTTTTTACATTTTTATATTTAGAATTTTGAATTTAAAAAAAATGAAAAAAAAATGAATTGTTTATATTTAGTTTTTAGTGTTTTTTAGTTTTTTTATATCTTTTTTGATTTTTTTTCTGAATGTTTTTGAAGCCCACTCAGACAGTATGATGGGCCCACAAGAAGGCAAGTTTTGCAAACTTTAGTGCCCCTAATGATAGTCTACATACGTGATGGTATGTTTAATGACAACATTTTTCTCATTCGTACAAAAAGTTTTGAATACAGCCTCTCTTAAAGTGGACATACTTTGAAGCATAAGAGTTTAAAATTAGATCACCATCAGGAATAGAACTCAAACTTTCTGACATGCTAAACCATTAAGCTACACCATGGCGGGCCATGGGGCTTGTTTCTCCACTGAGAAGAAGGCCATTGGCAACTCTTGATTATGTGGCTAAAACTACACAGTGTTATGTGAGCAAAGACAAAAACTTAGCCATGGAAAGATGGCGCTTTAGGGGCAGATGAGCTGGTTCAAGATGATGATGACATTTGATAATATTTTCCTATTAATAGACTTTATTAGATCTCAAATATATCTGCAAATATTTCCTTAAATCCCATAATATTAATATTGTAAGGACGCCCATTTCTACTAGACTTGCTTATTCTAAATTGGATATTTTAGAGATAAATTTTAATTTTATAATATTATTTTTCATAGAATTAACCATTTTAATATTTAAGTATGTTATCTTAATGCAACCCATACTGATGAAGACCCCAATGAAGGATTGACAGCATGTTTCATTAATCATTGTACTGTAGTATTAACAGGTGTCTCTGAGTAAACTTAATTATGCAATAGTTTTTAAACATTTCACTGAAAATGTTACCTGTTTATTCATTCATTCATAAAAACTAGAATCCTGATGGAGGAGACATATAAATTCACTTCTTTATTGAGAAATGAATCATAACTTTGTCTCTTATAGTGTACCTGGTGCTGAGAGAAAAGAATGGACAGATGAAGAAAAGCGTCGTAAGAAAAAGGCCTTTAAGTTGGATTTCTCGCCCATCCTGGACAAGGAAGATGAAGAACCATCAGCAACAGCAGGTTTGTCATATCTTTATTTATTTATTTATTTATCACATGGCTTTTAGTGCCTGGAGTGTCCGAGGACATGTTCGGCTCACCAGAGGCTGTAGCTGCTTTAAGCAGACACCCATAGGGTGAGTTACAAGTTCCGTTCAATTTCAAGTAGTTTCAACTCTCGCTACCAAATGTCACTGATACCTAGTGGTGAAGGTTAGAACTTTGATAGAGCGTTGCAACAAAATCTAACCTAGAAATTTAGCTTCACACAAGTTTAGTCTGTGGAAGGATATTTTACATGCCATAAATCTATGACATGGGACCGCCGGCTTTACTTCCCCTCCGAAGGAAGGCATACTGAAGGATTTTAATGCTCTTAAAAAATTCGACGACTTCGGCCGGGTTTGAACCCACTATCTTGGGCACAACAGCTCAGCGCTTGTATGCGCATGCATTTTGCATGGATTGGAATCCGGGCTAGCCATAGGAAACACATGTGGACTTCATTTTCTTGTTTTTATAATGTACACCCTAATTTGCCTATTTTAACGTTTCAATATGTGTTTACCAGTATTTATTTTTAGAGTGTCTTTGATATAAGTGATATTGTATGCTGATTTGAGTGGCTGATGAAGGATACGTCTTGAGACCCGAAACATGTACCACTGGATTGTGTAGAATATAATTTGATTTTATTGATTGATGGGTATTTTGGTAACAATATGAGTTAACTTTTTGTCAATACGGACCAAAATGGAGGAAGTTAAGCCCAGAATTCACTACAGGTGCCAGAATAGTATCCCTGTCATACGCCCTGGGATGTACATGAGGGGTTCGGCGACCGTACAGATGCCAACCCAATACATTGCACCACCTCTTCCCCTGTTGGTATCAGTCTCGGATGTATTGGTCATGCATACATTCACTGGTCATCTGCTGCACACTCGCACAGATCTATCCTCATTAACACAGGCAAGTGTACACAGCCGATATACACGCACGCAACAATGACTAATGGGTTTGAGACCACTACGACTCTTGGCCAGCTATATGCAAATCGTTTTTGATGTGAGTAGTTTCGACCACATTGTGGAGTACTTCAGCATACATATTATTTTAACAAGTGAGACAACGGGTTGGCTATTGCGAGTACAGTATTGATATAAACTTATAGCGTATTTCCTCGCATAATCGTCGCACCCCACTTTTCAAACACTAAAATAGGTTTATAAAATTTCATTGCATAATCGTCGCATTTCGTATTTGTGCGACCATCAGTTGCACACACTGCAACCTGGCGTGACTTTATCAAAAGAAACGAGTCCCTGCCTCAGTGCCTGTGGGCTTGACCACGTGATGTGAGCGGGCAGCATCGTCACTTAACACGTATTTGTGCGCTGATCGGTTGCGCATGCTGCCGCGATTTTATAACCTGGAGTGACTTTGCCAGAAGAAAGTAATCTCGCCTTTATGCCTGCGGGCTATGAACCGCGACGGGAGCGGCCAGCATCGTCACTTAGCACATTCCGCGAGATTATAATCTGGCGTGACCTTGTCAGAAGAAAGGAGCCTGTCTCTCTTGACTGCAGGCTATGACTCACGCTACGCAAACAGTCGGCCTACGGCATGCTAAACAACTATCGCCCTCAGCGCCACTCCAGGGGAGTGAAACTTGTGTGGCCCTGTCGCTTCCATGAGTTGGCCTCGGAATGACGAGTATGAAGCGCTGCTAGCCCCAGTTGGCCGACGTTAAAACAGACCCGACTGCTATTGGTGGAATCTTACGCAAGGTCTAGCCATCAATCACTTCTTTGGAAACGTCGCAACAGAGACCCGTGCATGATCTTAGGTACATGTTGTCCACAATGAGAAAATACAAGAATTATATGGTGATCTCGATAACAGTGAAATACCCGGAATTATATAAAAAATATATATATATATTATTTATTTATTTATAATAATAATAATATTAAGAAAGTGCACAAGCATGCAGCAAAAAATGATACCGTATATATTTAAAAAAATGTGGTTTTCTTGTTTGAACTTAAATATTCTTCGTATAATCGTCGCACCCTACTTTTTTCCACGAATTTTAGTCTAAAAATATGTGATGATTATGCGAGGAAATACGGTAGATAAAACTTACCGGTATTTATTATAAATTTTCTTTTGAAATGTTCTTAAAATTTAGATTTCTTAAGAAATCTAATCCGTTACAGTAATAATATTAATAATAATTTTCTTAAAAACTTTAAAAATCTGTTGAATTGTAATCAAAAAATTCAATTGTTGAATATCCTTAAAAATTATTACCTATTCTCATTTCATTAAATTTGTAAAAAATAATTTTCTAATGTCTGATAGTTCTTAAAGATGTTTCAAAAATGGTTCATGAACGAAAACTTTAATATAGGCACAGTGGTGAACTTTGACTTGAATTATGATCTGAGTAAAATAAAAATATAATTAATCTGGATTCATACTACAAAGAGAAATAGAGAAATCTAAAAGATATATATATATATGAGTAAACTTATGTAAGGATGTTGAAAATAGTGTATGGTTCCCATGATGTTGGAGTACAGTCCAGTATAAATAAGCTCGTTCAATTCAAATGTCAACGTCGACATTGTGAGGGTGTATTATGGTTGAAATTTATTTCTTGTAAAGGAACATTATTAAAGTATAATTTAAGGTGTCGAAATTATTAATCAAGTTTTATTATAATATAAAAGTAAACTTACATGTTGCACATTTATGTCGATATGTTTATTGTGAGAAGAGATGGAAATAACTATCAAAAATTAATCATGGAAGGAAAGATTGAGGGCACAAGGCCAAGGGGGAGAGCAGCGAACAGGTGGACAGACCAAGTTACGAAGATCACTGGTTTACATCTTCAGCAGGCTTTAAGGAAAGATGGTAACCGTCTGGGATGGCTCCATTTAGTTCATGGAGTCACGACGCTCAGCACTGAGTAAAACTACGTGGGTTGATGATTTGATGGGATAAAATATTCCTATCTGTTGAACTTTGGTATTTTTATTCAAATTTAACAAGTACGCGGTTCATATATACGTAGTATATCAGCTTGCTGTGCTTTACTCTGGTTCCCTCATATCCGTAACACTATCAGCCTAGGTATAGTGTTTAGTTAGCTTTCACTTCCTGTATATGTGTTATTTCAAAACCAACACTAAACGGCCATGAGCTTTGGCCTACCTTGTTCAATGATGAACTCAATATTCAACTTAGAATGATGAACATAAATGAACTTATTTCATACTTTGAAACATTTAAATTTAAATTAACCCTCTTAGTGCCAAGCCATTTCCTGAAATACTTGCCAAGAATGCCAAGCCATTTTCAATGGTCATGCAGACTATTCGAAAAAAAATCCTAGATACCACAGTTCCAATGATAGAATCATTATTTTTGCTTTGCAGTGTAACCAATACCTCATTCTTTCATACATTATGTTCATAAAAGTAAATACGGCATCTAAACCTTTTTAATTGAGGATATTCTGATAATTATTCAATTTTTCAATTTTTGTTGTAAAAAATCAGTTTTGAGCCTAAATTAAGGACACCTAAGAGTCATATTCGAAGGAACACTACGTTTCCAGCTGTAGAAAGTTATTAGATACATCTGTAGGCAGAAAACTTCAACAAGAAGGAAACAACTGCACCGCAATTTTGGCGGTAACACGCGTGATCGGGGGAGCGCGAAGGGCGTGAATACAAACTCAAACCTATCGCGTAACGGACTTCGAAGGAAAAAAGTAAACACCGCATAGGCAAGCTTGAAACCTCACCTTTCCAACAGTATGAAATAATCACAGACATATGCCTACTGAAATCTACAAATATAAGATAAACAGCTCACCAATTGGATCGGCCTTGGCACGAGCAGCGAGAGCCGATCTGATCGGCGCGTGTCACTGAGAGGGTTAAGCTAGCTCATTTGTCTACTCATCATGTAATGGCTGAAATTATGGAGCAGAATGCAGGGTGTTTGGGTTCAGCTCCCGACAATTGTCTCATTTTCAACTCATACGCTTTAAAGTATGTCTACCTCAGAGGCTATACTCTAAAATCAATTTTACTAACTTTTTGCAGTTCAACCCCCTAGCCGAGATTCTGACACGTGGAGCAGACGCTCATCAGGAAAGAGTGAAAAATCCAGTAAAAGTGAGAGATCGGGTAAAGTGGAAGTAAAGAATGGAAGGCGTAATGAGAAGAAATCGTCACCTGAAACACAAGGGTCGGCCGGGGAAAGTGAAATTCTCAAGGACAAGGAGCGTCCTGCAACAGGAAGGAAAGGAAAGTCCCGTACTAGTCCAGTTCAGCACCCCCGGAGACCACCCACAGGCGTACCAGTGCTACCAGGAGCGGTGCAGGTGAGTAATGACTGTTGACTGATGAAACAATTAAGAAATTGGAAACTGCTGTTGTCAGTATGGTATTAATTGAATCACTCATTGTTGAAAGGCATTAAGTCCAATTTTTAAAGTTTTGAGATAAACACAAAGAACTGTTTTTCCGCTCTTGTACAGAAATATGGGACGTAGTTTGTAGTATGTGGAAAGTGCACACAAATACCGATATTTAAAAAAAAATAGCATTGTTCCATATGTTACTAACAATGTTATTGACAAAATGCGTAACTGAACTTAGTCCATTTCAACATGGAACGAGCAGAACATTTGAGCGAGGAATATCATTCACATTCTTAGTTTATTTCCTTTATTTCTAAATGAACATATGTATCCGGAAGCCTGAAAAAAACAGTTAACATGAATGTAATAGCCGGTATTTTGTTATGTTGAAACACACCAACTACTGGACTAAGTTCCTTTCAACACGAAATAACTAACTTGACGGCTGTGGTAATAGCACAAGCACTGCCAAGAAATGGTTCCATTCAACACCAAAACACGCATCTTGTTTCCTAGGACGCAAAATCGCCGTAATGAGCATTTGTCAAAAATGTGGACTTAGTGTCTTTCAACAACAAACGATTCAATTTTTAATGAATTAATTTACTAGACAAATCCTCAGTGATCTGCAGAAGTTCAGACATACAGAAGGGAATACATACAATCTTGAGCACTATCCCCCTGCTGAGAAATGATTAGACCTTTAATCTAAACATTATAACAGATAAGGTCTAATATCTTTTTACTCAGTTCACATTTAACACCGTTAGCTACGATTTACCACAGATGAAAATATGTAGTAATAAAGCAAGCAACAAGCTACGGATATTAAATTAACTCGGGGAATATGTACACTTACTGTATGAACAAAAAATATTTTTAGGCTTACATACTGCTTATACATTTTGTCCTACTATTGGGAGAGAAAGAAAGAGATAGAAAGTGGTTTAGATAGAGTAAGCTTTAAAATTAAACTGCCATCAGGACCCCAACTTTAGTCTCCTGCAATCCAGGTAGACTTGCTTTCTATCTTGTGCTGCAAACAGTCCACAGCAGTGCATGGTCCACTTCCAAATCTTAAATGAAGAAGATACCGCAGAGTGACTTAGAAGTAGGCCGTTGGATAGTTTGTGGTACAGATCGAATGCAAGCCTGCCCAGATTGAGTAAAACTCTACCTTAGTCCAGAGAGCATCTCATTTTTAAAGTCTTACTCAACTTGTATGATTGGTGGAAAATGTCAAAACGGAAGTAATCTTTGATTGAAATAATGTGTGAAATTCTGTATGGGTCAAATCAAAATCGAACACTAGTAAATATTGTATTGTCCCCGGGGATGTATCTCTGGCAAGAGCGGCGTTTGGTACAAGGTGTAAAGCGGGTGGTTTGGGGACAACACAGAGTGTAATAGTACTGCGGGAATGGTGTCTGAGCTGAGTTGAAGGTCGGACGGCGGCCTTTTGTCAGGAAGTGAGTAAAGGAATGCTCGCCCAGCACCAAATGTGTTTACGAGACTGTGGTACGTCCGCGGAAGGTGAACCAGCAAGCCATGTGTGAAAAGGGTGTTTGCTCGTAGGAAGCCATGAGCGAGGAGTTCAATGGGGGCGTTTAAAAATACAAGGAATCAACTGTAATGGTGGTTTATTCCACAAGAGCGGAAAATGCCGGTTACTGAAGAACTTTCAGTGATACAAAGATGAAATGAAATGAAATAACAAAGTAGCATGGGTTTGGAGTAAATTGAGGGATTAACCTTAGAGCACACTCACCTAGCAGGGCGATGACAAGACGGCGTCAAAGTAGCGATGTGCGTAGCAGCGTGACGTTCCCACAAGAAAGATCTCTTTCCTTGGCGGTGGGACTATTTATTGTAATTCTCCTTATGTCGTAATCTGAGCAGTGGCGGTTCTTGCTATAGCTCAATGGCGCAATGAACCCCCATTAAATTTGACAATATATTTAGCATTTTACGTAACAGAATTATTTGTCAGAAAACAGCGCGGAGTTCAAATGCAGTTAACGAGCGCGAGGAAGTGAAGCTGGCGCAAGATCTGGTTTGAACCCCCAGTCTTGGTCAATCTTTCCTGCAGAGAATTAGCGAGTAAGGTAGAGCGACGGCATGGGACATGAAGCGGGGGTTAGAAGGGAAGGCAACAGTGGATACAAGCCAAACTTGTATCCATCCTACACGCATGCGCAATAAGCTTGCTGAATTCGTTTACTAGTCCAGCGACACAAGCTCTTCAAGGTTGCGGAAAAGGTACACACTCCGCCATCACTTGACGTGTTTGTAAAATAATGCGGTCAATGTAAACATACAGCGAAAGTGCTCACTAGGGTTGCTTTTGAAATGGTGGCACATTATACTGTTTATATGCGTCCGTAATTTATCCATGAATTTAACTATATAAAGTAAACTACCTGGCTATTTGTTGTATTTGAAGGCTGATTAAATAAACGATGCAGTTAGATTGAAATAATACCAATAAAATAGTGGAAGAAGGTGTCTTGTTAGTTGTTACGCTCCGGAGTTATCCAACTCACTACTGTAGTTCCACTATTTTCTCAGGTTTAAGTTAGTCACACTGTCAAAAGCTGGAACGTAAATCACTTTCAGTATTTCCTTGTGCATATTAACTGCGTGAAATTAGTGACTGTGTAATTCGATTATTTTTTCCTCGTCACCCAGGGGGTCATATCTAGTGGAACGTGGCTTGGCGACCATGGGACCCCAGCTGAGTCCGGCATTGCTTCCACTTACTTGTGCCGGGCTCCTCTCCGTCTTCTTTCCTGTCGACCTCTCTTGGTCAACTCTTGTTGTCATCCGACCCCGACGGTATTAAGGTATCCGAGGCCTCAGGAGTCTTTTCCTTTCTCGCCTTCATTGGCCCTTCTCTCATCTTTCCTGACCCCTCATTCTTCGTGGGATCAGCCTTCTTTTCATTATAGTTCCTTTTCTCTTTAGGATTCCTGCCCTGTTTTTATGAATTGGCTCCCGGAAGAGAACATCAGACCCTCTCGAGACCAGAAATGCAATTTCGAATTTCGAGGCTGCTATTAAAAAAATTAGGGACCGTAAGATTGATCAAATTGCTGATGAAAATGACGTCTTACCTCCACCGGCCAAGTTACAAAGAATACAGCCACGAGTCCCAAAAAGTGTCGCTGCGAAAGAGATTTGTGAAACAGTAATATTTCACGCCAAAGAACGGTTCGAATTCACTAATCACCTTCTTGCAGGAAATCTATTCTCATCAGAGAGTTTTGGCACGTATAAGAAGCAGTTTCCACATTCTATTCTTCACAAAGCCTGTGAATCATATCCATTCCTCAACAAAGCAAAACATAGAACCGAATTAGAGATTCGGTATATGCGAGAAGATTTCCGGGCTGTTTCAGGCGCCATTCACATCTTGCAGTTTCTCCTAGAAAATAGGTTAGCAAATACCTTCATTGAATGTGTCAAACTCCTGAAAATTATTGTTAAGTTACCGTTCCTATGACACCATCAGAAGCTGAAAGGTGCTTCTCAACTCTGAAGAGAATTAAGATCTCCTTACGCAGTTCGATGGCTGAAAACAGACTAACAGCACTGGCTATGCTATCCATAGAAAGAGAGTTTGTCAGGGACATAGTGGATTTCAATGAAGCAGTGATAGACAAGTTTGCCTCTCTTAAGGAGCGTAGGATGGATTTTACATACAAGCAGTCTGCATAGGGTGAGTAAATCTATTAACATTTCTAATACTCGATTGCTGTAAGATTTGAAGTGTTGCATGTTCTTAACCAGGCTCATTACCAGATGGAGCCTGTCATACAGGTGCGTGTTTGTGCGTGTGTTTGAGAGAGAGTTCGAGACAGAAAACTTGGATCTTCACTAATAATGTTAATCCAGGGTTCAAGTTCTGGTTGAGGCGAATAATTTGAACTCACTGTGCTTGAAATCGCTCATTGTAATGGTCATAACTATATGTACGAAGTTTGAGGTACCACATGTACACTGTTTATCTTTGTAGTAGATTAAAGGTCCGCCATTTGGAGTGAGTGCTCTTTTCTATTGAACCCCCAGCCCAGAAAGTCACGAGCCGCCACTGAATCTGAGTCAGCGTTATGAGTGTTATTCTGTCCTAGATAATGTTGATAGCTGGGCTGTGTGTCTTGTGAAGAAATGTTACTTCACATGTATGAGGTAACTCGCCAGGCTAGTTTAGTTGTTGCTGTTGCTTCTTTTATGGTTATGGCGTTGAAAAGGGGTGGTTATGCCCTATGTGGGCTCGGTGTATGACAATATGCAGTGAAACTCAACAACCTAATAAATGAGAATTTTCCAGGAATAAGCCAATTATTGACATAACCCGTGCTTACTCGCTAGGTGAGGAGGTGTCAGTTATTTCTGTTATTTTTGTAAACAAAGACTCTCAGTCCATCATTAAACGTGGCAGCATAACGAGTAGAATAAGAAGTGTGATCTCTTCTCCCTCAATAGCATGTAATAAATACGGATCGGGTTGGCACTCGCCGCTACGCAGCGCTTCAGTCGATTTGTGATTGTTGATTTCCACGTATGTTTATGTGTTTATGTGCGATATACTAAGTATTTAATCGGTCGGAGTGTTTTGGTGGTGTTCTGTACAAACTTTTATTGATATACAAGTGCTTACACAATTAAATCGGCGGCTTCGGTGGCGTAGTTGGTAGCATGCTGAGCTTCTATGCCCAAGATCGCGGGTTCAAACCCGGCCGAAGCCGTCGGATTTTTTAAGAGCGTTAAAAATCCCTCAGTATGCCTTCCTTCGGAGGGGAAGTAAAGCCGGCGGTCCCATGTCATAGATTTATGGCATGTTAAAGATCTTTCCACTAATTACACCTGTGTGAAACTAAATTGGATAGGTTAAGAATGTAAACAACGCTCTTAGGTTGCTACGTTCGTTGCCAAGAGCCGACTGCGGTGGCGTCTAGTAGCTAGTTCTGAACTAGGCCTAGTAGTCGTTGACGGTGGCGTTTGGCGGCAAAAGTAGGAACTATTTGAAAATTCAAAGTTGCAGTCCCTACTTGAATTAAAAAACAGATACACACACTAATACAGTCATCACAATTAACACCGGTTATCAGACAGATTCTACACACACCCAAAGTACACGGGGCTACATGACCGCGTTGTCGCAGCCCCTAAACTAAGGAACCAACCAACCAACCACAATTAAATCATAGTATTAATACCTGAAATGCTATTGTAGGAAGCATTAACTGAAAGAGAATTTCATTTCTTGTCGTGTGTTGAGGTTATCTTCGTGTGTTAATTTTATTGTTATTTAATGCAAGTAAACAGCAGTTTAGCCCTTACATTTTCATGAGTGCTTAATGTGAGTAGTGAAGATGCCTTGTTGTTTTGTACCAGGATGCAGATCTGGCTATGGGGACTGTAAAGAGGTAAGACGGTTTTTCAAAGCCCCTAAAGATAAGGAACGTTTTATCAAGTGGAAAGGGGCCATACCAAGGAAGGATAGGGAACTTACTGAAAAGTCCTACATCTGTGATGCTCACTTTTCAGATGATTTAATTGTTAAATTTGACAAATTTGAGATAGAAGGGAAGGAAGTATTACTTCTCCCAAGAACCAACTGGCGATTGAAAGACTATGTTCCACATATATTTCCTAATTTGCCTAAGTATTTGTCCAGTATGGTGTAAATAAAAATGCTCTTGATGCCATTAAAGACTACTTCTGTGAAGAAAGGGAAGAGAATAAAAAGACAATGAGTTAAAAAACATATATGTACCGTAATGCTGAAGGAGGCGTGATCAGTTTTAGACAATAGCCTACTCTATGAAGGGGTTATGACTATGCTTTCTATGTCTGTTTAATGGTAAGTTCTTCTGAAATGATGGTAGTTTACTGATTTTGGTGTCTGTGGAGTGAAATTTATGGTTATTATTGAATTTTATAGTATTCTACGGTGAAGTTGAAAGTTGCGTTCGTACGGCTTCCTTTTTGTTTTCTGTGTTGCAAGTCTGTTAAGGGAATGTAAAATGTGTAACAATGTGAAGAAATCCTTTCTGATATCGAGGTTAATTTTTCCGTTCTTTTTTTAAATTTACCGATAGCTGGCAAAACTAATTGCATTTTGAACTTGCTCTCTGTTTTCTCTTATTGTCGAAACTGGACTTTTACAGGAGACGACTTATTAAATTATAATTGGGCACAGTAAAGTAAGTGTAGATGTCGAACTTATTAGCGCCTATGAGGATATCTTGCGGTGTTTTAACATGTAAAACAGGTCGCAAGGTTTTAAGTCTCGTAAGCGCCAATGCTAACTTACATCACAGATCGGAGCCAGCGCTGCGCTGCGGTGGACCAGGCGTACTAGGCCAGTGATATCACTTCTTATTCTATTCGTTATGGTGGCAGTGCACCTTCAGTGAGAGGAACACCCAGTAGCGAGTAACAGTGTTAGTCACATTTCACGCATTGTTATAAATGAGGTTTTGTCTTAAGCTTGTTTTTAGTGTGAAATGTTGAAGAATAATAATACCGTAATAATATTATACTGCAATTATTTCTAGAGAATTTATACAAATCATAATGGCTTCCACTAATCTGGTACTTTCATGGTTGAATGAAACAGCTGTGGAAGTGGACTTCAACAATGAAGGTGATTGCAGTGATACAGATGAGGTTTACAAAAGTGAACACAACTCTGAAAGAGATGTGTTTGCAGTTTCTGAGGAAGAGAGGCAGTTTCATTGATTGAAAGCTATATTGCATTTGTTTTACAATTGTAAAATGTCAACATATAATTTAAAAAAATGCCTATCAATAGCTACTAAGATCCAACATTATAAAACTGTAACTCTCCCAGAAGCCACTTATGCTCGTGAAACACTGTTCTAAATTAAAAATGAACAAAGAACTGATCAGCTCCTCAAAACGGAAAGAAGAATCATTAGAACGTGCATAAATAAAAAGTATCAGGTTGAGGGAGTCTGGAGGATTCTTCCAAATGAAACTGTCTATCATGAGATTGATCCAATCACCAGCACAATGAAGAAGAAAAGAATTTCATATCTTTTTCACATCTTACGGCTTCCAAAAAACAGAATTGTACGCCAACTGGTGATGAGAAATCTAGGAAAGAAAACTGGAGGAAAATGGATACAAGAAATCTAACAAGATCTCAAAGCAGTTGGACTCAAGATAACAGATGCCGAGGAGAAAAATAAAATTAACACCATTCTTAAAACTCACAAATTTTCTGCAGAAATGACACACAGAAAGCCTATGGAGATTTCAGATGAGTTGAGAAAATCCCGATCTGAAAGAATGAAAAAGTACTGGAAAGAGCACAAGAACCAAGCAGTACTACCTTCAAAGAAGAAGTGATTGTGGAACGACTCAAGTGGTCCAATGTGACCAATCAAGATTAATAATAATAATAATAATAGATAACCTTATTGCATTTTTATTTCATGCTAGCATACTCCTCTTTCAAATATGTTTAAATTTAAGTATTCATGTTCTTAAATAAATGACCATTTCAAATTGGCTTATTAACGATACCACCATATTTATAGGGGCATATTATTGCCTATAATGTAAATATGCACACACTCACTAGTGAGTAATGGCATTGAAAAGACCTAGCGAGTAATGCCGAGTTAACCATTGCCTAATTAAATGCATTCCATATAACTTATTGTGCAGATTGCTTCAACTATCCCTGTATTCTCTAGGTAGTTGGGAAGAAAGTCCACCGAGACAAAGCAGATAAAGAACCCATTACACCAGGTATGGTTAGAAGTCCAGCAATGCATGAAGGTTTCCGCACTGAAGATTGGGGTACACTTCAGCGGAGTACACCAGCACACACACCTGAGGAAGGCACGCTTCTTGGTAACAGTAATCATATAAATACTGGTACGTCAGATGACTCTAGCTGTGGCCATAATTACCCTGCTTCTGAGGGAGGAAGCCAGCAACAGTCATCACCAAGGAGACATCGGAGAGTGAGAGATAGCCCACGGCGGAAAGTTGCTGGGACGGGTGGACGTAGTCCTACAGCCACACAACAGAGGTAAGCAAAGCAACAAGAATAATGTGAATGCTTTCAAGCCACTTTGGATTGATATCAATGTACAATACCCTATTAATGCACATTACACAAGTAGGAGGTGCAGCTAAAATACAAAGAATTTCCAGTACTGTACAGGTCCAATAGATTACGAGATATTAGCAAAATACAAAAATAGGTACCTCCTTTTACCTCCCTCACCCCCGCTCACCCCTGCTCACCCCCGCTCACCCCCCATCCATAAGAACTTTTGGTATGTTCATTAGTAGACCCTCCCGAACAATATTGCAAAGTTTCAAACCTTTGGGAAGTATGTCCCAAATTGACCCAAAATCTGCCTGACTGGACTATTGAAGATCATACACATTTTCCTTTCAGTTAAACTTCATCAAGCTGTTGCAAAAATAGGCCTACTGTCAGTGATTATCTGCAGCAAATTATCATAATCATTATTATCATCTTCAGTTTTTGCTTTTCTGGGGTATGCAGTGGTATGCCATACCAGCACTCTTAGCTATCTATCTCTGACGCTTACTGAAATTATCTGTGACAATTTTAACTGTAAATTCACATCAGTGAATAGTGAAACATACAGTGAGTAAGAGAAGCTTTTTATATAGAAAATTGGCACTGTTTATTATTGTATCTAGGTAATTTATTTAAGAGGTACGATTTGGAACCTCGCCATGAGTAGCCTGGCAGCTCTTCCATGCCGCACATGCCTTGTCAGTATTATTGTTTTCGCTGTCAGATGAAAAAAGAAACAGAGTTTGTATCAAAATATCTAGTTTTATATGATGAAAAGTGGCAGTTTATAAAGACGTAGTAAAACAGGCCATGAAAATGTGAACCAACATCAAGACATAATGATTATCATTAACCACAGTGTTGTGAAAAGATTCTGCTGGGCGCTGATTAATTTTCATATTATAGATGGCATTAAATCCTCAGCAACCAACCTCAAAACTATCTCGAATGGGTCAGTTTATTTTCTTGCAATGTCTAGACAGATTTTCTTCTCTTTTCAGAGGTAATGCAATAAATAATTTAAAGCAATCTTCTTTCTTTCGGTTTTTATAGATAAATGTCTTGCCAGTCCCTTTTTTTAGTTATGGTTGTTTTAAGGTGTTTCTTTTTCACATCAATAAAGCTGTCATCATCTTCTTCCTCCAGTAGTCACATTTTTATGCTTTGGTAGTGGCAACATCAATGTGAACAGCCTATTTAACCTCCACCATGCTTCCGTGGCAGTGGGGAACTAAAACACCACAACTTCCTAGGCGGCAAGGTTCCAAATTATACCTTAACTGCTTACGTCCAAATGCAACTGAAGTGTTGTGAATTTTGTTTTTATTATCTACAGACCACGGCGGCGCAGTGGTAGCACTGAAGACAAAACTATATCTACCACAGCAGCGCTTGCTCGAAGACGTTCATCCATACCAGCCAAGTCTCCAAGTGCTCAACCTCTTCCACCAGATGAACCCTTATCTGCCCCTGTACTGTTGCCCAAGGGCAGTCGACTCAGTCCACATCGGTATTCTCGTAGTCCTGGTGGTAGTCCGAGCAGAAGACATAAGTCTAAAGGATCTCCAAAGCAAGTAGGAGACAAGGTATCACATTCATTTCAGAAATGCATTCTACTGAATACAGTATATGCTTGAATTATTTCTTTTTATATTTAAAACTTACCAATTAATAAAAAGTTCTCCTATCGTGACACACACAGTATGTTTCAGGATGAGTGTTACAGTTTTTAGGATGAGTTTCTTGGCTCATTCTTTAACAGTAAAACTCTCTCCAAAAATAAATAGCTATGGACATATTTCGTGGTTGAGGAATTTGAATGGATGTATTTCTCTATTACATGAGCAGAAATGAAGATAGTCTAAGCATTTAAAATAAAAAACAAAATAAAGTTCTTATAACAAGTAACTCTACATTTTAAGAAATACCAGTTAAAAACCTCAATAACAATTTATTGAGATTTTAGGTCGATTTCATTAGAAAGCTACCTATTGTAATGGTTATCATATTACGACTTCCGGAGAATTTTGACATATCTTCGTGTTTCACATCCCCCAGACCCTAAAACCACCGTCAGTTCAAAAGTTTATGTATAATTTATATATCTTATATCACTTTCTTGCGGACATGATAACTACTGCCATTTTACATCAATTGCTTTCAAAATTATACATAAAATATAACCATTCAAAACTCGATCCACTTGGTTAATGGACAAAATCGGACGAAAGGTGTGGAAATAGTGGGCCTTTTTCAAAAAAGTGAAATATCGTTATAACTTTCTTAATATGTGAAAAATCGAATCCATTCAAAGTTCATACTATTCTTCAGATAATGGTCAATAACTTATCTCAGTAACGTTTTTTTATAGCACCAACTATTGACCAAATGGGTGGGAAAAATGGGGAGTGTCTAGAGAAAAAGAAATCAATCAATAGGTACAGTATCAAAACCATTTAATATGGTCAGTACTCCTCTAAAAATTACCTAAAACTTTTGCATGAAATCATTTTTGATATGGCCAACCTTTATGCCAAGGGTTGAGCAAAATCTTTTCGGAATTATAAGAAGATGGGGCTTGAGTAATAAATAGTTTGAAAGTTCCGCCTAATCAACACTTTTTATTAAATAAAGATCACTGTGTGGTCATTGGTGGGACATGTTTCAAGGGCTAATCGTTTTTGGCCCCTTCATCAACCGATATGAATAAAATAAATGTCAAAGAGTCAAAAAAGTATAGAGTAATACAATAAAAAGTCCCTTGATAAACCTTATATGTTGCACCATAAATAAGGAGGGGAAATTGAATGCCGTCTATTTCCGAGGCCATCTTTTATTCTCTGAATCAGTAGATACACTGTGCGGGTGATTAGCCCAGCAACAGCGTGCGGTGATTTCCCTCAAAGCATCCGCCCTGCTTATTTACTCCCACATTTTTCAGGGCTGGGGGTGGACATTTCCTCCCGCCCCAGAGGCTATGGTTTTCCCGCCAATACTCGGGTGGCTGATTGCAGTGGTTGCCTACTGGGCGATGGGGTCGCCACTTCCCTATGCGGCGGGACAGAGTACGGAACATACGTATCCGATAGGAGCTCGAGGTGCAAGCAGTGGAGAGGAAAATGGAGGATCGTCAGCTCTCCTGGTTTGGGCACATTATGTCAATGGGAATGGAGAGGAAACCACGACTGTATATGGAGGCGAGAGTGCAGGGCAGGAGACCCATTGGACGACCGAGGATAACCTGGGAAGAGAAGATGATGCAGGTTGCAGCCAGTAGAGGAAAGACCATGCAGCAGCTCCACAGTCTCGCCGGAAACAGGCAGATTTACAATACATGGATCTGAGGTTATCTCCCAACGCCACGGTAGTGGCATATTGGGGAAGAGAAAGGAGAAGAAGAAGAAATTGAATGCCCAAAACAACACATTATGTAAAAAAACATGGCTAAAGTAGAATCCAAGCCAGTGAAATGAAATTCCTAAGAAGTATGATAGGAAAGACAGAGTGAGGAATGAAGATGTTAGGAAGGAAGTTGGGATGGGAAAACTAAATAAGAGAATTGAGAAGAATAAACTAAGGTGGTTTGGACATGTAACGAGGATGGAGGAAAATAGGATACCAAGACAGATGCTGGAGGCAAAGTGCAAGGGTAAGAGAGCAAGAGGAAGACCTAGAACAAGGTGGATCGATTCAGTGAAGAACAGAGTAAGAAAAAGAAATCTGGACTGGGACAAGATCGTGGAAGAAGAATTGTGGAAGGAAAGGGGAAAGTGGAGAAGTGCCATAAATACCCCGACCCGGCAGGAGCTGGATAAGGGGAAATGATGATGAGGATGATGATGATGAAAGTCTTGAAAACAAACGCTTCGCTAGGCGGAACTTTCAACCTGTTTATTACTCAATTAGTTTATCAATACGGAACCAGAATGAACCTTTTGAGTTCTAAAAGATGGGGCTTCTCGTAAACTAAACATGTGGAACGTTTGTTGGTATACAACAATTGACAAATGTAGTGAATTCAAAATATTTTTCTTTGCCCGGTGAAATAGACCTCTGCCTTCCGGCGTGTTTTGTGTTCTGTAATTTTCAATCCACTTCTAACTTCAATTTTTGCTTAAAATTGAACAATAATTACTTAGTTATTCTAAACAAGCCTTATTTAATTTGTGAAGAATTTTGGAATGGTACAAATTGGGTTGTAGCCTCCGTGGTGTAGTGGTCAGCGTGCTTAGCTGCCATCCCGGAGGTTTGAGGTTTGAGGTTCGATTCCCGGCTCTGCTACGAAATTTGGAAAGTGGTATGAGGACAGGAACAGGGTCTACTCAACATCGGGTGGTCCAAATGAGTAGAGGGGGTTCGATTCCCACCACAGCCATCCTCGAAGTGGTTTACCGTGGTTTCCCACTTCGTCACCAGGCAAATGTCTGGATGGTATCTAATATAAGGCCTCGGCTGCCTCCTTCCCTCTTCTTTGCCTATCCCTCCTAATCTTCCCTTCCCATCCCTCATAAGGCCCCTGTTAGCTTTGCAGGTGAGGCCGCCTGCGCGAGGTGCTCTTCCCACCTCCCCAGTTGTATCCCCCTACCCGAAGTTTCAAAGCTCCAGGACACTGCCCTGTAGGCGGTAAAGGTGGGATCCCTCGCTGAGTCCGAGGAAAAACCAACCCTGGAGGGTAAACCAACTAAGAAAGAAAGAGAAATTGGTTACCGGTAATTCTCTCTCATTTAGTGATTTGTTTGTTGCCTCAGCATTTCATTGAGTAAATGGGGCTATAGGGTGTGTTCAGTAGAGCTGGGCAAAAAGCTCTTGAGTTCCAATCGGTCTCGTAGTGTAATGTGTTTTTCGAGGGGTTTTTATGCCACTGGCATAAGTCAGTAGGAAGCCATTCTATATTTATTTACGCGGCAAATTGTTCAGCCAAGAGAATTTTTCATGTTAATTTATTATTATTATTAATTTATTATAATTATTATTAAGATATTTTCGGAGCATTTTATAAAAATTATAAGCATACAGATAGGTTTTCTATGTCTTAGAAAACGCTATCAAGCAAATTATTACGAACGACAATATCATAGAAAGTTATGTGATTACGGAATTTAACGGAGTTTCGTCAGTTAGGGTATATCGAGAGACGTGACTCACTGGGAATTCAAGTACACGCTTAATCTTGTCGGGAAGTATTACGAAATCCTGGGTCGCAGCGTCAAGGAAAGGCGGATATATGGAACGGAAAACGACTTCTCCCTCTCGCGCGCCGTGTGTAATGAGCCAGAGGAGGGGAAGTAGCAGGGTGCTCAGCCAATCAGTGGAGACCACGTAAGCTAGAAGTCGGATGAAGAGTGGGGAGCCGGCGTGTGGATATATCGTTCGACGCGCCGTGGAACGAGGACAATCTGTGTAGAACTTGCCGAGTATGGTTTACGCGGGAGTCGCTCCGATGTTCCGTGGAGTGGAGGACTAACTTTTGTAAAACTTAACCAGTGTGGTTGTACGAGTGTTTGGGTCCGATGTACGGACCATAGAATTATCTAATCTACCAGAATATCATCAAATATCGACAAAGATGACGACGTCCAGGAGACTGTGGGAAGCTCACAGCATCATCCAGTACGAGGGAAAGGCTTCGGCCATTTCCAGTGGTAAGCGCGAATGACGCAGAAATACGCAATCTCTCGTTTCTCTTTGTTTTATATTTCATATTTCAGTAACTTCATAGCTTGGGAATAAGAGTAAAATCAATAATTTATCAGACTCCGTTTTCACGTAATTTTCTATCGGTAATATTCAAATCACAACGCTCCAATTTAAATTTTATACTTATTATTATTATTAATTTTGCTATACTTGTTTTATATAATAAATTCATTTCTTTTACAATGCAATCTTTGCTTTCAGTAGGTAGCATTAGATATAGACCAATTCCTTCTCCTGATACAATTGTTTGTTGGGTTAATGATCAAATCATACCACGATCTGAGTGAATAGAGTCTTGAATGTGTTCTGCCAGAGCTAGACGTTGTTAAATACAAAGATTTCATCATTGCGTTGAGGTCTTGGCGCCCATTAAAACAACATAGCTTAGGCAAAGGTAAACAGTTAAATATATCTCCCAACAGTTAGGGGCAGTCAAACTGCTACATTTGTCGCTACCAACGTGAGGGCTAGCAAAACTGCTACATTTGTCGCTACCAACGTGTGGGCTAGCAAAACCATTACACTTGTCGCCGACAACTTGGGGCTGAAAACCTAATAACATTTGTGGAAGGAGAAGGGTATATATTTCTGTGCCTGTATTTTGGGGGTTATTTGTCTTTATCAGTGTATATCATTATGGGGGATGAGAAAGAAAGACAGATGAGGTTACGTAGTGGTCATCAACTGGAGAGTGATGATACGAGCAGTATGTCGAGTGATGGTAGTACCGGGGTAGCGGAGGTAAATCCCGATACTGAAACAGGGAGTGTAGGCGGCCAACCAGAATTAAAAACTTTACTTCTCGAGTTCATGTATCAGAACAAAGTTAGTAGTGATGCCTTAAATGCAAAATTAGAACAGAATAATGCAAAATTAGAACAAAACAGTAGGGAAAATAAAGAAAGTACAGAAGCCTTAAATGCAAAATTAGAACAGAATAATGCAAAATTAGAACAAAACAGTAGGGAAAATAAAGAAAGTACAGAAGCTTTAAATGCAAAATTAGAACAGAATAATGCAAAATTAGAACAAAACAGTAGGGAAAATAAAGAAAGTACAGAAGCTTTAAATAAAAAATTAGAACAGAATAATGCAAAATTAGATAAGAACAACAAGGAAATTAGTGTGAAAATGGAGCCGATTAGAGGAGAAATCAGAGGAGTAATGGAAGAGAAGGTTAAAGAGATCATTGCAGATGTAGACAAGAAATTAGGAAAAGTACAGGAGGAGTTAGAAATTAGAATCAGTACACAGGCTGAAAATTTAAAAGAACTAGTGCAACTGGAAACACAGCAGGTCAAAAAGCAATTGGGGGGAGAAATTGACAAAATTCAGGTAGCAACTAAAGAGGTTAAGGAACAGCTGGGGGGTAGAATTGAGAAAGTCAACTCGCAAATAGTTGCAGAAGTAAATGATTTAAGAGAGAGTAATAGAGAGAGCATTAGCAAGATTGAGGAGAAACAAGCAAAGCTAGATGATAAAGTAGAAGAATCAGAAGGAAACATTAAATTAACAGTAAACAGTATTGAGAGGAAGGCTGAGGAGAAAATCGCAGAATTAGAGTTAAAATTAAAAGCTAGGATCAGGCAAGAAAATAGTCAGAATAGGCCAGTTTTTGTGAATAGCACACACAGGGAGGTAGAACTGGGTAAGTTCAGCAATCGACAGGGGTGCCCAATGGAGTTCATGAACACTATAGGAAATAAATTCGGGGAGAGGTTGGAAAATGGTAGTATTGAGTGGTGCCAGGTAGTTGAAATTTTAGAACAAGTGTTTGTGGGGGAAACGAGGAATTGGTTTGCTGTCTACAGAGACAAGATTACTGATATTAATGACTTTAAAATGAAATTCTGTGAAAAGTTCTGGAATGAGGTTATTCAGTCGCAGCATCGTGAGGGAGTAGTGTGTGGTAAATATAACCCTAAAGGAAGCTCCACCATGACCGAATACTTTTTAGGGCAGGTATTAGTGTGTAAATATCTGGATGGCTTGAAGGAGGAAAGTGATGTAGTGAGGTTGCTACTTAGGCACTTTCCCTATAGGATCAAGGAGGCTGCTTGTATCCAGAATGTAAAGACTATATCACAAGTAGAAAATTTGTTAAGCACATTTGATGCACTAGGGAGAGGGGGTTATGAGGACAATTTCAATCGGAACCAGGGTAATAATAATAATAGACCTAATGAAGCCAGGCATCAAGAAGTTCAAGGGAACGGTGGCGAAGGGGCCAACGCTCAAAATAGAAATAATAATAATCAGATAAATCAGAACAGAGGAAATGGCTATGGTAATCAGTATCAAGGGAGGAACAATGATTTCAGGGGAAATCAAGGGAGGAACAATGATTACAGGGGAAATCAAGGGAGAAACAATGATTTCAGGGGAAATCAAGGGAGAAATTATAATGACAATAATTACAACCAGAATAGGGGTCAAGGAAGAGGACAGCCTAGTGGTAGTAATATACAGCCAAACAATGACAACACAGCCCAGAACAACCAGACCAGTTCAGTAGTTAGTAGTACTACAGCCAGCTGTAGCGGTTCTTTAAACGCGAACCAGGCTGTGAAGTAAGGTCAGAATCTCAGTCTGTAGCATGCCCTGTCCATACAATTATACAGGAACTCTATGACCTAAATGTAAGAAATGAATTATTACATGAACTAAATGATGAAGGTATTATTCAGGAAGTGGTTAGTAAGAGCCCCATAGTTAAATTTAACGTGTCCGAGGCGTACACAGATGTTTTAATTGATAGTGGTTGTATGAAGAGTTGCATAAGTAGTGCATTTTATGATAAAATGAAAGGAACTGGAGTAAATTTTGAGGAGATGCCAATTAAAAGCACTTTTGTTATCACAGCTGTTGGGAAGAGGTCTAAAGTAATTTCTAAGCAAGTTTTAGTAGACATTAAAATTAATAATCATGTAGAGAAGCAGATTTGCCTTGTAATTCCAAATTTAGTATTCAGTGTTATCTTGGGTTCAGAGTGGCTAAGTAGAGTGTCTGGTAACTTATGTTATGATGTAGGGAGTTTGAAATTTAAATGGGGTGATTCTGAAGTAGAAGTAGCGTTCAATGACCATATTCAGAGGAGTAGTATTGTAGGTGTGATTTGTACTTTAAATGAGATATCGCCAGCCGTAGAGCGGGGTTCTCCATGTTTAGTGGGCAGTGTGATTACGAACGGAAGTTTAGAGGACTCGTTACGTGATGCTGCATTTCAGGGTAATATAGAGGTGGAACAATGTGTTCGGCTCTATGATGTGTTATTGTGTAATAGGAGAGTTTTTGAGGATCGCATTGGTATGGCCAATTGCTATACCCATTCATTGAACGTTATTGATAGGTCAGTATTCACAGGACATAGATATCCTGTACCTTTCGCTTATCAGAGTGCAGTTGAGGCACAAATTAACCAGATGCTTGAAGATGGGATTATTGAGCACTCTAACAGTCCGTATGTTAATTCTTTGATCACGGTACCCAAGACCGACGGCACGGTTCGTATTTGTTTAGACGCTCGTTTGGTTAACAGTAGAATTAGTTCAGATCAGCTGAAATCTATGTCAATAGAGGAATTAATGCAAACATTTGAGGGGAAGAAGTATTTCACTTGTGTAGATTTGAGTTCCAGTTTTTGGCAAGTGCCACTTATGTACGAAGATAGACCATTTACAGCTTTTAGTCATAAATATAACCTTTATCAATTTTGTAGAACACCTTATGGGTTAAAGAGTAGTTCAGCAGCTTTAATAAGGGCTTTAAACATCGCATTAGGGGATGACACAGGAGAGTTTGTAACCATTTACATAGATGATATGGTAATTAGTTCACGCAGTTTTGAGGAGCATCTACGTCATTTAGATATAGTTTTTCAGAAGTTAGATCAGGCGGGGTTCACTTTGAAGCTGTCTAAGTCGTCATTCTGTCAGTCAGAAGTGACATTTTTAGTTCATAGAGTGTCGAGTAGAGGTGTAACACCAGAAGAAAGTAGGGTTAATAAGATACTTAACGCAGAGGTGCCACAGAATGTTAAACAGTTAAAAACTTACCTGGGAATTTGCAACTTTTTCAGGAGGTTCGTTCTTAAATACTCTGGGTTGGTAGAACCATTCAGGGAATTGCTTAAAAGTGGGACTCGGTGGAGATGGGAGTCCAAGCATGATCAGGCTTTTAGAGCGCTGAAGGAAGGTTTTGAGAAAGCTGTAGTGCTGAAATATCCGTTAAAAGATAAGGAATATGTGGTTATGACAGATGCTTCACATATAGGCATTCAAAGTCAACAAAAACAAAGTCAACCCCTGGCACTATCCAACCAAGCGACCGCTGCCCAGCCATTTGGCCTGCAGATATTGGGGTGACGCGTGATCAGCGCATCGGGTCCCCTCGGCCGTTAATCTTGGTATTCGTGATCGGGGCACTGTCTCACTGTCAGACAGCTACTCAATTGTCCTCTCGAGGCTGAGTGCACCCCGTTCCAACCCTCACGTCAGTTTTAAAATCCCTAACGGAGCCGGGGATCGAACCCGGGGCCTCCGGGTGAGAGGCAGGCGCGCTACCCCAACACCACGGGGCCGGCTCACATATAGGCATTGCTGGAGTATTATGTCAGAAAGATGATGAGGGTAATCTGTGCATTGTATCTTTAGCCTCGCGAGGACTGACAGCAGCAGAGAAAAGATACACGATTACTGAGTTAGAGCTTTTAGGTATTGTTTTCAGTTTAGGGAAATTTAGAATGTATTTAGTAGGGGGGAAATTTGAGATCCACACAGATCACCATGCATTACTGTATATGAGGACTTGTAAACTCAGTTCTAACAGAGTTAGTAGGTGGATTCTTGCTCTGCAGGAATACGAATTCACAGTAAAATATATTAAAGGTAAAGATAACATTCTTGCAGACATGCTATCGAGGGACACTAATTTATGTAGGGATTATCCTGTGGTTAAAGCAGAGGACGGTATTTTAATATGTGCATGTGTGGACAGTAGCAACAGGGCATCGTTACAGACACTGAGAAATATGCTAGTGGAGCAACGTGATGACGTTAAGTTAAAGGAGCCACTGGCTAGGTTGGAAATAGGTGAAGAAGAGTATGTGAAAGTAGGACGGTTCACGTACAAGAAGCAGGATGGGCTTCTTGCAAGGAAATGTAGGAATAATTGGTGGGCAATATGTGTTCCTGCCACTTTGCGGGAGGAGCTAATTTGGTTCATTCATAGGGAATTAGGATACTTTGGTGCTGCCAAGGTCTTCTATGAAATTGGTCGTGACTTCATTTGGAGTAAAATGGGAAGGGATGTTAGGAGGATTTTAGCTAAGTGTGACACCTGTCAAAGGAGTAAATATCCAGTTAAATATTTAGTGGGGGAGAGATCTGCAGTTCTCACCAGTAGTCCCGGCGAACTACTGTGTGTGGATTTATTTGGCCCGATCGTTAAAGGACAGTACGGCTACGAGTACATTTTTATAGTTATTGACGCTTTTAGTAAGTATGTCAAGCTATATCCGCTAAGGAAAGCCACGGGTCTAGCGTGTAGCCGTCTGATCATTAATAAGTATGTACCTGAGTTTGGCATTCCTCTCAGGATACTATCTGACAGTGGACCACAGTTTACTGCAAAGAAATGGAGAACCAGTATGCAGGAAGCTGGTATAACACACGTTCATTCCTCTGTAAGGTACCCTCAGGGTAATTCTGCAGAGCGTCCATTAAGGGAAGTGGCTCGTCTTTTTCGGACTCTAGTGCATGACAAGCATGCGGCCTGGGTTGGACATCTTCCCAAGGTCGAGACTTGGCTGAATTCTGTCCAGCATGAGAGCACGAAATTTACGCCATACGAAGTTCACTTCGGAAAGAGACCACAAAATGAACTAGCGAGGGTGTTGGGATTAAATGAGGGTAAGCAACCGGGGATGGATTACATTGTCCAGTTGGTGAAACAGAATTTATCTAAGTCAGCACAAAAGAGAATTCGCCAACAAAAAGAAACTAAATTTGACCTATTCGAGCCGGGAGACAGAGTCTTACTTAGAGTGCCGAAACAGTCAAATAAGCTAGAGAAAGTCATGTCCAAGTTCTTTTATCTCTACGAGGGCCCATTTATAGTTTCCAAACGTATGGGAAAAACAGCATATGTGCTGGAGAATAGTGAGGGAAACAGATTATACGGGACGTATAATATACATAGTCTACGAAAGTATGTGTCATAAAGTGAGGATGTTTAGCTGGCGAGCCAGCCTATCAAATGAGTAAGTGTGGTATTTGGTGCGTGGGAGGAGATCTGGTCTTCAAGGCAGGCGTATCAGAAGTCGCACAGGGGGGTAGTATGTAAGTAAATGAGAGTTTTTAAGGTACAGGGAAATATGACGGGATTGTCGGATGCTCTTGAGCACTAAAATGTCTCGATACACCAAGGCCAGAATTTGGTAGCGCTGGTGAATTCCCATTTGTCTCCAAGAGATGGGTGAGCGCTTGAACAGGGTATTTTTGCTTAAGGCGTCCACGAGGCAAAAGATGGGCCATCAGAAGGCGAGACAGTCCTTCATGAAACTCATACATATCTGCACACGTGATTTCTGTTTACGGCCTCGCCATGTAAGATTTGTAAGTGTGTAATTTAAGGTAATTTGTACAAAGGTGTTATTTGTGTGAGGAGAACTGGTCTGTGTTGAGAACTAGTATTAAGTAGAATATGGTCTACGGGAACTTAACAAGACAGGGCGATTACGGCACAGAAATATTTGGTGTTATATGTAATGCGCATTTACTGTTTTTTTTTTTTCAGAAGTCAATATTAATTTAATCTACTTTAAAGAGAGATTAAGTATTATGGTCACGAGGCGCTGCCACAATAGTGTGATCGTGTGCTCAGTGATAAGTGAGATTAAATTTCACCATAAGGAAGGGACCTCCAGTGAAATTAGGAAGTTCTATGGAGATATAGATATATCAGAACACCTTCAATGCGTGTGATATGACATCATAAATACATAGTGCTCACACATTAATTATGTCTATTTCTCCAACATAGAGAAATTTGAGAGGCGGAAATATCCGTGGAACACTATTCTATATGTAAAACATTGGACTGGTTGCAAAGTGCAATCCATAGTGACAACAAACTTTGACGCAAAGTGCGTGAAGAAAAATTATGAGTGTATATATCTGTAATTTAGGGTGATTTCATTTATGTAATATGTATTTTGGATGGGGTTTATTAACGTGTCTGGGATAATCGGATAATGGACCGTCGTCACGGTAAATCATCCGATGATCCGAGGCGAATATGTAACGTGTTTTTCGTGGGGTGGCATAAGTCAGTAGGAAGCCATTCTATATTTATTTACGCGGCAAATTGTTCAGCCAAGAGAATTTTTCATGTTAATTTATTATTATTATTAATTTATTATAATTATTATTAAGATATTTTCGGAGCATTTTATAAAAATTATAAGCATACAGATAGGTTTTCTATGTCTTAGAAAACGCTATCAAGCAAATTATTACGAACGACAATATCATAGAAAGTTATGTGATTACGGAATTTAATGGAGTTTCGTCAGTTAGGGTATATCGAGAGACGTGACTCACTGGGAATTCAAGTACACGCTTAATCTTGTCGGGAAGTATTACGCAATCCTGGGTCGCAGCGTCAAGGAAAGGCGGATATATGGAACGGAAAACGACTTCTCCCTCTCGCGCGCCGTGTGTAATGAGCCAGAGGAGGGGAAGTAGCGGGGTGCTCAGCCAATCAGTGGAGACCACGTAAGCTAGAAGTCGGATGAAGAGTGGGGAGCCGGCGTGTGGATATATCGTTCGACGCGCCGTGGAACGAGGACAATCTGTGTAGAACTTGCCGAGTATGGTTTACGCGGGAGTCGCTCCGATGTTCCGTGGAGTGGAGGACTAACTTTTGTAAAACTTAACCAGTGTGGTTGTACGAGTGTTTGGGTCCGATGTACGGACCATAGAATTATCTAATCTACCAGAATATCATCAAATATCGACAAAGATGACGACGTCCAGGAGACTGTGGGAAGCTCACAGCATCATCCAGTACGAGGGAAAGGCTTCGGCCATTTCCAGTGGTAAGCGCGAATGACGCAGAAATACGCAATCTCTCGTTTCTCTTTGTTTTATATTTCATATTTCAGTAACTTCATAGCTTGGGAATAAGAGTAAAATCAATAATTTATCAGACTCCGTTTTCACGTAATTTTCTATCGGTAATATTCAAATCACAGCGCTCCAATTTAAATTTTATACTTATTATTATTATTAATTTTGCTATACTTGTTTTATATAATAAATTCATTTCTTTTACAATGCAATCTTTGCTTTCAGTAGGTAGCATTAGATATAGACCAATTCCTTCTCCTGATACAATTGTTTGTTGGATGATCAAATCATACCACGATCTGAGTGAATAGAGTCTTGAATGTGTTCTGCCAGAGCTAGACGTTGTTAAATACAAATTTAGATTTCATCATTGCGTTGAGGTCTTGGCGCCCATTAAAACAACATAGCTTAGGCAAAGGTAAACAGTTACATTTATCTCCCAACAGTTAGGGGCAGTCAAACTGCTACATTTGTCGCTACCAACGTGAGGGCTAGCAAAACTGCTACATTTGTCGCTACCAACGTGTGGGCTAGCAAAACTACTACAGTAGGACGAGAATGAAGAACGGAAATGCTGGTTCCGGAACTGGTATTACTGATAATGTGAGCTCGATAACGATAATTCTCGACATCATCGCTCGTTCTCGCTTGGGCAAAATGTCGCTGCCTGAAGGCACTGAGGCTTGTTGTGTAAGGATTCAATGGAAATTGTTCATTCCGTTGACTGGAGTCTACGAATTGGAAGAATCCACTCAACTTCAACGATATCATATTAACAAACTACCTAAGGTATATTGAGCATATCATACTAATAACATATCGAAGGAGATTTTGATCGTCAGTCGGTATTATTTGGTCATTAAATTTCAGCAAAAGAACATTCTCTTTGACGTGTACATATTAAGATTTTTTCTTGTAATGCCACATTCAAGCACTATGTAATTTTTCTCGTAATTGAACCTGAAAATTCATGCACTCGCTATATTACTAAAGCCCCTGTGATGCAACTATGTACTGTCGTATCATTTTTGTAGTAAGATACTGGTAAAGCGATCGACATAAACAATAAAACATAACGAGAAAAAAAATATACTTCCCCTACCAAGTATCGAGCCCCAGTCCTTTCATTCATGAGTCCAACGCATAACCAATTCAGCCACTGAGACTCTTATGCACAGAGGGAAAATGTCACTAACATACACAGTAAAAACTTTTGTGTGGGATACTAGACTATCTTTATCTAAAATGCTCCTACCAGTTTGAATAATATTCTCTAGTCGTCGGGTATACGAAAAAAAAATGTTCACCTTCAAGAATAAGATTGATTTCATCTTTCGTCATAATGGCTTTGCCATATGCTTAAGCCACCGCCATTTCAATCGCGTCCCTATGCATGTGCTCGCGCGTTGCATCATGGGTGATAGTGAGAACAACGATATTACCTTGTGATCGAACGAGACTGGAGTATCGGACAAAGTGACATTCCCGTGGTAATGAGTTGTTCGATTCTTACTGAAACTGTCATATCTTTGTCATTTATGGACAAATCAGTGAGGTGTTTGCACTGACATGATTAATACACCGCATGCCAAAAACTGGTATTGCTTTCAAGCACAAAATCAGAGTTTTTAGTAGATGAAATTAGATGAAACATTTTAAGCGAAAAATTTTGCAATTGTATTTTCACCATCGTAGCCAATTTTGGCACTCAAATAACAACCAGTTACAAGGTGGAGAAGAAGGTTAAAAGTATTCTTTAAAGCAAATTCCTAGTCAGTATGGCTAATAATTCATGAGCCATACACGTGAGACTTTCTTTCAGCTCTTCTCCGCTACATCAATTATTTGAGTTTTATTTTACTTCAGGGGCTACAATATCGTGACAATTTTTGTGTTCTTGTGTGTCAACTTTGTCTAATAACCTGAGTTATTATGTTGTCTGTAGTAGTGTGTGTATATTTGTAACTGAGGGTAGGAGTGGTAAGGAGGTGGCAGTGGCCACAGAAGGGGTGTAGATATTTTATGTTGAATACGGTACATATCCCGTCAAGTAGGCTTCAAATGTTTATATTAATTTTAAATTAATGCCTGCGCATTTGATGTAAAATGCCATCGTATTAAATATTGATGCAGATACTTGAACCAAAGCCGACATTCATTTATTTGTCAAACAAGAAACCATAAACACTTAAAGATAGATGGTATATTGGCTTTCACGGCCAGTGAATTAAAACTCAGCAATTCTTCTAGGTTTGTGCCGTGTCTTGTGTGGGGTTTCGCCTAGGACATTTACCGTACATTCCGGAGTTATTACAGAAGGCTTTGCCTTTACACGTGCAGTGGCTTGAGTGACACGTGCAGCGGCTTGAGTGAGTCTGCTTTTACCTTTAAATAAATAATGTCGATAACACCGAGAAAAAAGGATTTCCGGTATTATTGAGACTTAAGGTTCCCACTCAGTACAGGTATTATCGAGACTTAAGATTCTCATTCTGCGGAGACACCTGGCCTTGAGTGCGCTTGGTGGGGGACGATACTGGCCATGCGGCAACTTACGATCTCGATAGGAAATAGAGCAAATTTGCCCGTCTCTAGTGTTCAAGTCTGGTGGTGGTTGTGTTAATGGTTGTTGTTTTAAGGGGTGGAACATCAAGGTCATCTGCCCCATGTGCTCAGGTCTAATAGACAGTTCAGTAGAAAGGAACTGTCATTTGATTTTACCACTGGTCAGAAATGAAGACAAAGCATTAAGAGAAAAGTTTACAGCCCCTTGAAATGTATTTGTCCAGTTTAGAGATAATATTTAGTATCCATAGCACCACAATTTGTTACTGAATCTGGTAGTTGTTAATTTTTCCTTATTTCCCTACTCCTTGTTCATAAACACAGCCATGCATATTTTCTCAACTTCTTATGCAAATTGTCTGTTGATCTTCTGTTATTCCTTTCAGACATACACTCTGTGTTATTCAGATAAGTAATTACAGTAATTTGTCCACAGAAAGATGCACTTAAAAAGGATTTTTGTACCAATTAATCAATCATTTCACAACCCTAGAGGCCAGTAAATACACTCAGAAACTACAACATTTCCAATATGGCATATTAACAAAATGTACTTACAGCAATAACTAAATGCTACAACAGCATGTTATAAAATGATTGATAAAAGTATAACAATCACAAACATGAAAACTTGATTTGATTATGTACATACAACATTATACAACATGTTAATCAAATCGATTCCTAAACATGGAGTGGAAAATAGCACAAGAATTTCAAACAGGCCTGTGGCTATTGATAAAACACAAATGACAGAGCATTACATAACCTATACTTGAAGTATGAAAACTGTTACAACACTGATTACCATAAGCTCTGTGCTATAATCACATATTAATGAAGTTTAAATGAGTGCATTATAATCAACAAACAATGAATAACCTAACATGACGTATGTCATAGATATACAATGAATAACCTATCACTATAAAAGGAAAGATCCACCATAACTTTTACTCCCATATGGACAGACTTGTGATCATAACTATGCAGTGTTGAGAAGGAAACCAAGACAAAAGAAGTACAAACATGCCATTTCTCTCATTGCAGGGAGCAATGAGTCCCGAGTCAAGTCGCCTGAAGGCACTGAGTGCAGAGTCGTTACGCTCAGTGAGTCCGGGCAGTGATAGTGTGTTTTATAGTGAGAGTGCAGACCCCAGTAGCAACGTCCCAACAAGTGGAGAAGGTGCAGGAGTGCTCTGTCACCACTGTGGGCGAGAAGTAGATAGTAAAACACTCTCGTCAGGACCTGAGGTGTGTTATCAATAATTACCACAACCACTCCATTGAGCTGCAAGAGAACTGATGATCCTAAGATCCTTCAATGGATCTCTAACCTACTTTCACTGACTTTGGGTTGGATCACTTCTCTTTACTCTCCTCCACATGCTTTTCTTGGTCTTATATAACTCCCAACCTAAAACCCTCTCCCCCTCTTGGAAAATTGGATTCTTCTTTCCTTTCATGTTTCCCCATTGTACAACCAGTCAATCAAGAAAATCTGATTGTAGATAATTTGATAAGGCTTCACATATACAAATAAAATATTCCAACTATAGGGGAGTCGAGATAAGCAATTCTTAAAGTCAAATCCTTTTTCTTTTTTTTTTCTCTCCCTCTTTTTTTTTATTTTTATTATCACATCCCCCAAGTGAATATTTAATTGTATGGCATGTGTATGTATGTAAGTAACCATGGACATCTCAAATATCAGTGGATTTTTGACTGGACTTTGAAGCAAGCTTAAGTGACCCTAAATTTGTGTGCATGAATGAAACTGGGTTCCAAATTAAACAAAACAGATGAGAAACATAAAAGAAGCTTGTAGTTTTACCTGACCGTTAATCTTGCGATCTGAGTAGAGCTCGGCACAATAGGCGCTATAAAACTTAAGACAAATAGGCACTATAAAACGTTCAAAATAGGCACTAGGCATTCACTATATGTAATGATAAGCACTGAAGCAGGCACAATCATTTGACATTTAAAAATACATTGGCATAGAAATATCAAATAGGGAGCAATGAGTCCAGGCCAAGTACAGGCATTATTGCACTGTAGTGAGGCCAGAGTGCCTCTATGCGGCAGAAACCTTATCAAGCGTAAAAACTGTTGAAATTGAGAAGAAGGAAAGTAAGATCTTCTGGAAAATTCTAGGTCCCAAGAAGCTACCTGGAGATGGATACAAATTTCAACTGAGGTCAAACCAAGAACTCTATGACAAGTTTGAAGGAATTTCTGTCAGCATGAGAAAGAGGAGTTTGATGTTCTATGGACATATTAAACGATTGGGGACCGAGAGATTGGCTAAAAAAATTCTTAACCTTTAGGAGAAATGGAAATTGCAACCTCCATAGCTTCAGGAAATCCATCAGGACTTAAAAAGGGCAAATATTGGACCGGCCAAAGTCTGTGACAGGACAGGATTCAGAATCAAAATTGCAGGTGTCAAGGATCCCTCCAAAGAAAGGCCCACGCTTTCAGCCGAAGAACGATTGAGAAGGAGCAAGAGGCTGAAATATCTTTGGCAGGAAGCAAAACGAAAAGGAAGAAACACCTTAGAGAAGAAAACCTGAATGGTTGTTGTGTATTTGTAGTCCATAGGTCGCTAATATCAAATAGGCTATCTCGTGTATTAAATGTATTAAATTCCACTATTACTTAAATGGTGCATAAATAACAAACATAATATTATTTACGTGGAGCAAATGCAAGTAAAATACAATGCTATCCCATTAAGAAGTGCAGTGATGAAATAAAACTACATATGGACTTAGTAACTACCCATAGGGGAAAACTGAACAATAGAAACAGTTTCTCTGTAGCAAAATGGTTCCATATCAGTGTTTTAATTTTTGGGAAGTGGAAATTAATCTTTCTGCAGTGGCCTGTCTTGCATGTACTGGCCATTTTCTTGGTGAGGTGAGCCATACCAACTGATGAGATCAATGGCACACTGGAATGAAATGCTGTTAACTAGATTCAAAATCTGTAAAACATCAATTTCTCTGAATGCTGCTTTTCTTTACTTTGATGGCTTATATGCAAATAATTTTGGATTTTGCAAATTGAACTGTCATAATGAATCACTATTTCTCTTGAAGTAAATCTGACTAACTTATTTCTAGGATGCGGAGCAAGGGAATGGTGAAGAACCACCAGAGCCTGTGCAGCCGGACATTGTCCAGCCACCTGCAGGATTTGCAGATTCACCTGATGGTCCAAGGAGTAAACCTGCTTCTGGAGGACGGTTGTACAAAAAACTCGAGAAGCGATTCCGTTCCGAAGAACGTGGTGGGCACGGAGAAAGACGCCACCATAGTCGTTTTCGCTGTGAAGGTGTGAGGGCCAAATCGGAAGAACGAGGGCGTGAAGATCGTGTCAAACTGAGGTGGGTTCCAGTTTCACCTGTACTTTACTTTCATCATCATCATCATCATCATCAATACTGTTATTGTATTGGTCCTAAACTATACAGATTTTTCTTCATAACTTGATTACAACATTTGGCACCTCACATCATCATCCTCCTCATGAGCATTTCAGTCTTTCAACTAGTTTACCCCTACCATGAGTTTTCTCCATTGAGTTTCGTCGTATGCTGAATGTTTGGCACTTTTCATAATTTTGCAGTTCCACATTACCAAGAAAGATCTTTACAAATATCTTTCTCGGCTTTCCTTGAGGTTGTTTCCAAGATATTTTGCCCTTTAACACATCCCAAAGGGATCCATGAAAGCTAACTCTTCCCGCTCTGATAAAACAAGCTCCTCTCTTGTACAATTTCTAACATCCCAGTGCTGATTCTTCTCTCAACCCAGTTTATTTATTGTATTCGATGTCAGCACTACATCACAAAGGCTTCCAGCTACTTGCTGTTTCCCTTCCTTTAGCATCCAGGTCACTGTACAGTACAATTTCTCACTATTAGCATATCGGAAGCCATTTCTCAGTGTTGCCTTGGTAATCGAAATTTCATCTTTTTCAGTCGGTCAACACAATTTTACCAATATTGCAACGAGTGTTCCCTAATCCTGAAAAATATTTACATGAGATTATGGTACATTATGCAACCAGCTTATAATGGCAATAATTAAGACACGAGTATGTTTATAAAACGAGTGAAGCGAGTAGAACAGTAACAGTATCTGGCGGAAAAGTTTCGCATAAGAAATCCATTTACTGAAAAGACAGCTGGATTATAATTTCCGTGGAACTAATGTTACACGCCTGCTTCCTTCATGACGTTATGGTGTGTTTATGTCAACAACTGCATTCACTAAAATTGTCGGCGAAATCTTACGAATGTGTAGAAATTAGAGTTGCAGAATTTAAAACCAAATCTCTCCACCTGTCCTACTCACCTCAACATCTTTGGTTCAGTTTATTCATTTCTGAGGACACTCATTAGAGGCCAACACCATCTTTGGAGATAAACATACCGTACTCATTTGACTGTAGGCTATTAAGAATACCAAGCAAAGCCATTGTGGAGTTTATTATCAGACCATTTTCCAAATTATTTTATTTCATTGTACATCAATGTAATATAGAAGTGTGAGTGTGAAGAATGAGGAGGAGATTTAATAGAAATGTTTCTGGTCCCATTTCCCATGTACAGGCCTCTTGCTCGTTCAACAGATGCCAGTATGGAAGTTTTGAGAGCAGCGGACTCAAGTCCTAATGTTACAACAACAAAGAATGGCAGTCTCACAGATCTAGCTGGAGAGGAAGATGAAGATATTGGTGAGTACAGGCATTGTTAGTGGTAATGTTATAACTAGGGGGCGGATTTCTATGACCTAAAAATATATGAAATATGTATGCATTTATGACCTAAAAAAATAAAAATAGACCTATAAAATTCAAAATATGACTTAATGAATAGCATCTACGTTACATAGAAACACATTTATTACTCCATCCGTACTGAATATGTTTTCACCTAACTCGTGAACAAAAATTCGCAACTTCCCACAAATTGAGACTTTCATTTTAGGCATATTGAAAGGAACTGAATGACTGAAGCGCCCTAATGAGTGACCAAGGTCATTCAGTGTGTTGAAGGTGGAAGAGGGAAGGGGGAAGGAGAGAGATAAGAACGATGACAAATAACTGCGGAATTACCTCTGCTTCCTTGTAAACAATAGCCCGGTTTCCAGGAATTGACCCAGCTAGCAAACAATAGCTCCTACCTGTTAGAAACAATCCATACACAACTTTAGAATGGTTCTTCAGGAGTATATTCCAATCTATCCTGAACAATAATTTCTGGAGTTTATTCTGATTTTTATAAAACGAAATTCAATTGAAAATTACCAAAATATGCGGTTTATAGTGATATTTTGTTCAAAATATGCCATAACATTTAAGAGAGCCTAAATATGCATTTATATGCCCAATAAAACCTGTTTAATTTTGGTTATCATGCTTGGAAACGTGTTGAAAATACAAGACTATAAGATATAATGTTAAGGGAAAAAATATGACTTCTCTTAGAAATCCGCCCCCTAGTTATAACCATCAGTTTTTACTCACAATAAACAACAACATACCGTACTGTGATACAACATTGTAGATATTTACAAATTTGTGCAGGAATATATCACAGGAAGCTATACATACAATCATAAAATAGAACAAGATGTTCAGGAAAGAACATATAGCCTACTTTCTCCTAAATGTATGTGTATAGTTATAACTCTTTGTCCTTAGCACCTCCTAATTTCTTCCTATTCGAAATGCAATTGGCACACTGGATTTGAGCAGCAGCGTTCAAACCATAGTTTATAATTTACTCCAGTATTTTGCAATTTCATCAGCAAACACTCCAAACAACGTAGGAATTCAGTATATTTACACCAACTACTAACAATAATTGAAACTTTGTTGGTCTAAACGTATCACTGGGAGAAACACATTTAATATTAGTGTAAATATAATATATAGTAGGCTACATAAAACTACTTTTCTTCTACATTCAGGTGTGTATGCTGAATCATACAAAAGTTCTACATGGATATACATAGGAGACTCAGAAGAGATGCATGTCTGGCAGAAACCTGAGACGAAGGGGGAAGATAAAGGTAGGTTGAATGCTTATGTACAAGGGTTATATGCATGTATGAGACCTACATGGGAAAACAGGTGGAAGATATTTTCTTCAATTCCTGAATGTTCTCTTTAAGGAAAACTCGACTTAAGAGCTTCCCAGTTTATCAATAGCACACACACAATATTCTGTCTCTGAATGCTTCTTCTTACTAGCACCCTACACTTTAACAATGATTTCTTTCTACCTGAGCAATGAAACTGAGCACTTTTTCTGAAATCAATTTAAATGCTGTAATCATACAAATATAAGTCGTGATCAAAAAAATTACAGTCAGTCTGAAATACTAGACGTTATATCATTTCAAATGACGCATGCTACAAATGCTACACATGGTAGAAAGGCTTCGCTCAAAGCCCCAGGACTCTTTCAACAGACTCCAATACCCATTAACTTAGGCTTCCCGCGCGGGCACCTCTTTAAGGGTCACCCTGTATTTGAGTCTGACATCTTTTACAACTCTTTAAGGGTCACCCATTATTTGAATCTGATATCTTGCAAACCTCTTTAAGGGTCACCCTGAATTTGAATTGAATCTAACATACTGTACACCTCGTTAAGTGTCACCCTGTATTTTGCTCTGACATCCAGCACACCTCTTTAGGAGGCACCCTGTATTCTTATCTGGCATCTTGTATATCTCTTTAGAAGTCACCCTGTATTCTTGTGTGACATCTTGTACACCTCTTTAGGAGTCACCCTGTATTCTTGTCTGACATCTTGTGCACCTCTTTAAGAGTCACCTTGTATTCTTATCTGGCATCTTTTATATATCTTTAGGAGTCACCCTGTATTCTTATCTGGTATCTTGTACACCTCTTTAGGAGTCACCCTGTATTCTTTTTGCTTCGCTCGACGCCCCAGGACTCTTTCAACAGACTCCATTAACCATTAACTTAGGCTGCATGACGTCACGCACTCGCCGTCTCCATAACACATAACTTTTGACTCAAGCATAACGATGAAGTCGACAAGATCATTTGAAATGATAAAATTTTTTCCTTGAGGGCTACCGGAAGGTCTGCAGCCAGTGGATACCCCGGGTGTTGAATGCCGAACAAAAAGCACACCAGATGGCTGTTTGCCTGCAGCACCTCATGCGTTTCAATGTTAAAGACAATACATTCCTGGAGCGCATTGATGCAGGGGACAAAAGCTGGTGACACCAATGGGAACCGGAATCAAAAGCATCGACGATGCAGTGTTGTTATTCATCGTTCCCTTGGCCCAAAAGTTCAAGAGCCAACCATCCGCTGGAAAGGTGATGCTCACCCTGTTCTTTGGTTGCTGGGGCCCTTTGCTTATTGATTTCAAGGAACCTGGCGTCTCCATCACTGGGGAAAGGTACTACGCAGCTCTGGAGAAATTACAGCGTGCAATTAAGGCGAAACATCCAGGAAAACTGCGGCAAGGGGTGCTGCTTCATGATAACCCACGTCCCCATAGTACAAAGGGTGTAACGCTGAAGGTACGCCAAATCAAGTGGGATACACTCGAGCATCCACCCTATAGTCCTGATCTCTCCCTACGCGATTATCACGCCTTTGGTCTCTTAAAAATAGCCTTGAAGGGTCAGCGATTCTTTACGGACGAGGATGTGCAGCCAGCGGTTACATACTTTTTCACTCAGCAGAACACGATGTTCTACCACACGTGGATCTTCAATGTGGTGCATGGATAGGATGAGTGTCTTCATGCTCACGGTGTTTTTGCCTGATTGGACTGTACGGCCGTCAAACGGAAACTTTTTGATGACGTCTTATATGAGCAGGGCCATAAATCTATTCTTTCTTAGCATTTCATTTCTTGTGATCAAGTGCATTATAAGGGAAGATGCCCATAATCCTCATAACTTGATAAATTCAGTCCAAAGATAATTTTTTGGGATGTCCACGATGTCAGATTCCTCCCAGGTCATCTTGCAGAGCTATCTGTGCTACTTAGTTCTCATCTCTTCTCCTAACATGGCAATATCATCCTAGGTTCGCCTCTAGGATCTTGTCAGCTATCGGCACAGATCCCATTGACCTTCCGATATATGGTCATACAATACTTACTAAGCCCCAAGTAATTAATATGGCATTTTCACCTCCACTACTTGGAGAGTTCACTTGTGGTTTGATGAAGCGGGGCAGTATTCTAAGCCCTATAGAGCCACTGGTCATACATACTACGGATTTCTAGGCTTTACCCTTACGTAGATTGGTGTTTTTCTATTGTACAGTACTCCGGTCAATTGGCACCTTTTAACCACGTGGCATGATCTGTGCTCTGGTGTCAGGAAGTGGCTCACTCTCTGAGGAGACAAAAGAGCCAAAGTATCTGAATCTGGTAGTTTTTCGAAGATCTTGGCCATTGATCTATGAACTATAAAGCAAGACAAGATGCAGCATTGGAATTTAGGTTGCCTCCCTTAGATTAAAGCGACTGCTGACTGACTGGGATACTATCTCAAAATACACAAGATTTAGCCAGTGAAGTACAGGGCGCCAGGGAATGTTTCCCGCAGTGCCCACAAGCTGCTGCGAGAGATTACGTCACCAGTTACGTTGGCAGCACGGCTGTCGCTTGTATCATAACAAACAAACAGTAAACTTTATACTCGCCACAGCCATTCATAACATACTGTTGCACTCTTCCAATAATCTAACTATACGCACTGACGATTTCCACAGCCCACACATGTGGCCTTCACCCTATCAAGGACACTGTGCTGCCAACTAAACTGATGACGCAACCTCTCGCAGCTGCACGTAGCCACTGCGGGGACATTTCCTGGCGCCCTGTATAATATCAATGATAATGTTATGGGTTTTACGTCCTTGTTAACTACTGTGGCTTTAAAGGTGCTGAGATTTTGCCCTAAAGGGGATCTTTAACGTGACAGTAAATCCACTGACATGGCTCCCATGCATTTGTGCACCCTCTAATGCCAACAGACTGTGCCAGGATTCAATCTTGCTATCTTGGCCTCAGCAGGCGAGAACAATACCGATGAGCCACTCAGCAATTCAACCAGTGAAGTATCTTAGGATGCCATCTCAGTTGAAGACTGTCTCAACCTCTCAATCACTCCTCCATATACCAGATCCCCTTCTGTCACAGAGAAGTTTCCAACCTATAGAGCAATAACATAGAATAAACATAAAGTCTCAATAACGAGATTTGCTGTGTATTCTAATACTAACTAGACGGGTTATACTAAGTGTAACAAGAACACATCATCATCATCATCTTCTTCTTCTTCTTCTCCTTCGCCTTTTGAGACCACATAGGATCACTTTAACCAACCATTAGTTCGCCGACTTGTAGGAACTGTATGAGCCTTGCGGTCTTTCCAGTACTTCTTCGTTCGTATCGCCTTGCCCTATCTTGGGCAGAAAATATTCGTGTTGGATTTTTTTTTTTAATGAGTGGAAAATGAAAAGTCATATTTTTAAGTGCTGTAGTTAAAATTTTCTTATTTGTAGCATCTTCTGTTGTTAGGCCAATTTCTCTTAAGTACTCTCTGATTTCTTTTAACCATGGGCATCCAGTTGTTGTGTTTTTTTAGGAGATGTGAATCTGGCATTCTCATGATGTGCCCAAGAACACATCTATAAATAATACTTGATATATAAAATTTAACTTCAACACTAGTGATCAGGATTTAAAGATGACCGCATGATGGTCGAAATGTGTAATCCTTAATTTTCCGCTTTTTCAGTGAATAATATGAATAGATTTAATTCTTTTCAGGAATTATTTGTTATAAATCAAATAATCAAATTGGGCAAAAACATTTTGACCAACTGAAAAGTGTAAATTGATAGTTTGTTCAGGCATCACTGAACAAATGGTTTCAAAACTTCACATATCACAGATACAAAGTGTTTTAGTTTATATCATGTATTGTTCTATATTAAGGAGCAGATTGTGATAGATGCATGAATGAGAAGTGGTTTGAGTGCCAGAAGAAGTAAACTAGAGTGCGATAATTCAGACTTTGACCACAAGGAGTAATATCCCAACTTTGGATGGAAATATTATAGTACAAAACTTGTGATTGAAAACATTATTTAATTGCCTGGAACCACCCAGAAAATCAAGTAGTCTGTGCATATCTATGACTAATCCTGATCTATCAAGTTAATGACCACAGGCATTTAATAATATTCATATTTTTAATGATCCTGCTTTATCTCTATAATAGTTCTCCTCGCTTGTCTTACGATTGCCAATTTATTCTCACCATAAATCTCCATAATTTTGTTATTAAATATTATGAGCCTAGATCGCTTCTGTTTTTAATTGAATGTAATTTGCGAAGTCACAAAATATTACTTTCAAAAAGCAGAAAAATATACAAAACACACTTATGTTTAAAGTTTAATATGCTGTCTATTTATTTCCTAGTTCAGAAACCAATTTTCTCAGTGTTGCCTAGCTAAAGGCCTACTTAGTTTAGTGTTCTTCAATTAACCAAATTATTATACCTTATTATTAACTGACTCAAAAGTAACATATTGTGGCTCGTGTGATATTGGAAGTAACTTGTTCAATTGTCTGTTCTTCTCTCCTTTTATATTCTACTCCTTTAAATGCAATATGTACCTTTACAAAATTTAGTACTTTATAAAAATTCATTGAAATTTAAATTAGGATATTTTACCGCAGAGGAAAAAAATGGAGAAGAGCAGGAAACAGTTTCCGGGAACGGCCGTCGAGAATCGGCAGAATCAACAAATTCAGAACGAGACTTCAGGAGGAAATATCAAGCTATCACGCATAGAATGGTTCATCGAAAATCCAGTGTGGAAATGTATAAACGCCTGGCCTCCAAGTCTTTCGGTGAGTTACACTTGCATGATCTCTAACTACCAACTACAAAAGCATTCAGTGATAAATTAATAAGAGGTAGTTTTGTAGAAATGTACAAATGGCATCAGTTTACAAATAGCGAATGACCTCAAAGATCCTCAATTTTTCAAACTAGGATGTGGTAACCCCTCTCTCTCTAGTTATCAGCTGTAAAGCTGGTTGGCAGCAGCTCTCCATTCTTCTTGCTTCTCTGCTTTTTTTTTCAGTTGGTATTAGGAAGTACACCTCATGTCTTCTATTAACTGCGTCATGTATTCTTGTCGTGGTCTTTCTCTGTAATATCTCCTCCCTATAGAACCCTCCATAATTGTCTTTAATAACCCTTGATTCCCTTTTATTTGGGTCCTGAAACATCTCCCTTCTCTTGCTCTGCAAAAGACCTCATCATTGGTAACCATTTCTCTCCAACTTATCTTCAGTAACCTTCTATAGCACCAAACTTCAAATGCAAGCAGTCGCTCCCAATCCCTTTTACTGATGGTCCACGTCTCACTTCCATATAACGCAATACTCCATACATAAGTCTTCAACAGTTGTTTCGTCACGTTAAGATTGATGGTTTTTGATGTAAACAGATTCTTCTTCTTGTGAAAGGCATTCTTCGCTTCAACAATCCTGCTTATTATCTCTCGAGAACTTCTACCATCATTTGTAATTTTACTTCCTAAGTAGGTAAATTCAGACACTTCCTGTACTATTTTACCACTCAATTTTAATTTAGTACGTTGAATATTTTGTCTACTGCATACTAAAATTTTAGTTTTGTTCATATTTATTCTCATATTAAATTCCAATCCCATTAGTTGATCCATCTAATTCAGAATCAGTTGTAAATCGCTCTCATTTGTGACTATTAATGCTATATCATCAGCAAACCGCAACATCTCTATTTTGGTCCTTGGCTCTATCCACTGCATTTTGGATATATAAATTAAAGAGACAATGAACAACCTTCTCGAACCCCTTTTCCTATGTGGGTGGTTTTTACTTTATCACCGTACTTAAGTATTCCAAGTTCTCGTTTATAAATATTGTATATTAATCTCCTATCTCAAAAGTCGTCACCAATATCTCTGAGAATGCGAAATAAGATATCCCAATTTACTTTGTTGAATGCCTGCTCAATGTAAAAAAAAAAAGTTACAAACATTGTTTTATCCTTTTTTCTAGCATTTGCCTCTGGGCTAATATTGCTTCTCGTGTTACCATTCCTTTACGGAAGCCAAATTGATCGTCAGATAGTTGCTCCGATAAGGTGTTTTCCATTCTTTGTAGTATTATTCTATTGATTATCTTTGAAGAATAACTCACCAAACTCAATGTTCGGCGATCTCTACAAGATCTTGCATTAGATTTCTTCGGTAACGGCACAATTATACACTTAACAAAGTCATCAGGTAATTCCCCAGTCCTATAAATATCACATATTAATTTGTAAAAATAACCTTTTAATTTATCTCCAGATTGTTCCAAGAATTCTCCAGGTATGTCATCAACTCCAGGAGCTTTATTATTTTTAATTTCTTGTAGAGCCTTTTCAAACTCTTCTTTCAAAATTGGTGCTCCCATGTTATTTACGTCAACCGCATCTTCAGCTTCTAAGGCATAATTTTCTGCTGTATCCAGTATACAATTCTTCTAGATATTCCTTCCATCTTTTTAAGATCAAGTCAGCATCATATAAAATTATTCCATCTTTGTCTTTAATACTTAGCGTTTTGGGCTTTTTAAAATCAAAGAACCTTCTAATATCCCTAAAAGCCAGATCGATTTGGCCTACTTGCATGCTGCATCGCACATATTTAATAAATATTTCTCTTTATCTTTTTTTGCTGTTCGTATTATCAAATTCCTGTAGTATTTATATTTCCTTTCCTATTCTTCATTGGTAGTTCTTGTACTTTCTTCTTTCATTGACCATATCAACAACCTCCTGACTGATCCATTATTTCCTTCCTTCTTTTTTCAGTTTGCCTACAATAGTTTCTGTCGCTTCAAATATCCTGTTCTTAATTTTAATCCAAGTTTCTGCCACATTTAAATTTCCTACATCATCTGTGTATTCAATTTTTTTTGTTTCATTTCTGTAGAGATTTTTGGTGGACTCATCTCAAAGTCAAGGAATATTCCATCGTTTCACCTCTCTACGGTGCAATTTCTTGAACTTTAAATCACATTACAAAATCACTAAAATGTGACCGCTGTTGATGTGGTAACCAAATATCAGAAAAATATGCAAATAGAAAAACACCAAGCAATCATCACTTTGGAGTAGTAATGTAAAGTTAACTCAATGCAGACCATGGAGACCCTGGGATCAGTGGAAGGTAGAGGCTTCCACCCTTCTTAACATCAGCACTAGATGGGATGGAGTTGTCAGCTCTCTCCCCGGCCGTCTTTGCTCCCAGGAATTAGCCCGATACTCATTTCTGTTGTAGGCTGAGCGAACCCCAGGGCCTGTGGGGGTCTAGGCACGGACACAGAGAGCCCACTGTTTAGCCTATCTTGGTGTTGATAGGTGAAACCCCACACAAGACATGGCAATAAACTTAGAAAAATTGCTGAGTTTAATTCCTTTGCCCTGAAAGCCAATATACCACCAACATATATCATGTTTGGTGTTCTGGGCCCTTGAATCCTCAATCAACATAATATTTTGTGTTTTAACCCCTCCAGTGCCATTAAAATATATTGTACTATTCTTTGAGTGATCATTTTCTTACGAATTTTTTTTAAGACATGCTTTATTTTTTTATTTTTTGTATTGTTTAGAAAGACATTTTAAAGAAAGGAAAAAATGGAATAAACAATGAATCAGTTGAGGGAATTTACATCGTTGAAAGCAGACATACCTTGAAATGTATCTGAATCGCCACTGCTTTCATCTCCATCAGTTTCATTGTTACTTGATAAACCTCAATCTCTTCAACTCTTCTTCAAATTTACTGTAATCACTGTCCTATTCGTCCTAATAACTTCAAATCATAGCCACTTATTTATCATATGAAGCCTCCCATTTCACTGTTTACATCGTACATCAGCTGATACTGTTAAGCTCAAGTATTTATCTAACCAATCCTGAAAAAAGTAGATGAAATTATTCACATAGCCTTTTTCTGTTCCACATGAGTTCGTTAAGGTTGTCTAATTAATACCTTCCTGCCACCTACCGTAATTAAATGTAAACTTATGATAAGCCTGTGGAATATTCCATATATAACCCACAAGAGCAGGAATTACGTTGAGGAATATATCATAAACGATACACAAGGCAAAGTTATTAGCAAGGAATATTCTGGAAAAGACATGGTAAGGGCTAAACATGAAAAAATGGAAAGAAAATTTAAAAAAAAACTTCCTTAAACCTGTGCTTAATCATATGCAATGTGTTGAAGAGCTGGTCTAAGGTGCTTTCTATGTTCCATTTTGCTCAAGATCTTGGGACCAAATATTTATTTAAATAGAAGTTTACACCTATTCTCATGCTGCTGAAATTCATCTATAATATGTAATTTAATACAGTATTTGTGACTTTCTTGCAGGTGTGTGCACGAAAAACTATACGGTTGTGATATTAAATGCTCTATTTTGTTTCAGGATGTGTATTTTCTTAGATCCTGACTAGACTGGCATGTATGCATCAAGTTACTCTAACACCATGTGCCGTAGTCTGTATGTTTGTGAAAATATTCTTTCTTTCTAGGTAATAACTAGCATTACATATACAGTACAGTAAATCCCCATTGTTACACGCCCACTATTATACTATCCTGTTTATTACACTTTTCTTGTAAGGACCCTGAATGGTTCGTATATAATACTGCACAATTTTACCCTCTTATTATGCTTTTGAAACCTGCATATTGCGTTTTTATCATGTCAAAAATAAAGAGGGAAAATAGCTTGCCTCGGTGGGTGAGTGGATAGCGTGTCGGTCTTCTAACCCCAAGATTGCAGGTTCGCTCCTGGCCGAAGTAAGTGATTTTTGAAAGGCGGAAAAAATACGACACGCATGTCATACGACGTTGGCATGTCAAAGAACCCATTTGAATTCAGTAGGCCGTGTTCATAATGGCAAAATTAATCTCGGAAGTTTCCGCCAACATAAAGTTCCTCATTTCTCTACTAGAAAGCGCTATAGTGTTCAAGGAGCTTAGATATCTAACCTCCTTGACTTTCATAGTGATTCAAGGAACAACGAAATTCAACATGTAAATTACCCTCTGGGTGTCAAAGTACAAAGCTTGCACCTGGCACCCGAGGCCATACGATATTATTATTTAGAGGAAAAATTCCCTATAAATTGTAGAAAGAAAAAAAGACCTCGTTTTGAAATGTTTAATAATAATACAGTAATGAAAATGAAAATCCACAGCCAGCTTCCAGTTTCCGACCGGGTCAGGAATGGAATGAATGAAGCCCCGATCTAGCGGCGAGGATATGAACTGTGCCAGCTGCTGAGGCCTGACGCACTCCTCTGGGGCAATGATTAAATGAATGACAGATGAAATGAAATGATAGTGGAGAGTGTTGCTGGAATGAAATTGTGACAGGAAAAACCGGAGTACCCGGAGAAAAACCTGTCTGCCTCCGTTTTGTCCAGCACAGATCTCACATGGAGTGACCGGGATTTGAACCACGGACCCACGGTGAGAGGCCGGCGTTCTGCCGCCTAAGCCACGGAGGCAATAATACAGTAATAATGGTTTAATAATAATAAGACAGTAATAATAAAATACTGTACATTACTGAAATATTGTTTCCAGATTGATTTCCAATCTGTAGCGCTGTCCCACTTATTACGCGTTTAAATCACAGTCCCTTGAGGAGTGTAATAACGGGCTTTTACTGTATTGCCCTGTCTTATTAAACAGGTCTATCTTCATTTGTAGCATTTTGGTTTAAGGATGCCACTAACTCGTAGAACTCACATAAAACAAATGTGCATCAGGTGCTCAGAAAAATATACTGAGTGAATATTTGAAATAATGGGAGAAACAGGGTTTAGCAAATGCATCGAACTTACTGTACCTAAACTCCGTCCAAGCAATCTGCGAAGTGCCAGTGTGAAAACACGTAGTCTGCGCTCAGGAGTGACTCGGCTGACTGGCGAATGAGACGCGATACCACTGAATAATAAGCGCAGGTGGGAGGCGCGACCTTGGCTTCAAACAACTCTCGCAACGGCTAGGCTGCCAAGCTCCACCCATAGCATTCTCTTTTCACTTCCTCTATGTGACGTCATGCGCAAACCTACTTCGCAGATTCCGTGGATGAGGTATAGGTATTAGGTTCTACTACAGCATAGCACACACATATGGAAGAATCATACAATTGCAACTCTGAAAACTTAATTTATCAGTTGTATTGTTCATCATTTAACCACTGAAACCCTCAGAAAGAGAACAAATGAGCACATGTTCGATACCGCCCTGAAAAACCAGTTGCTTGAAATTCAATACCAACTATCTTGCCAGTCCTGAGATAATAGCCACCATATCCAATGTCTAATGCACTGAATTATCCTAGCCAGGAGTAAAATTTACTCAGCACAATGAACTACAGAGATGACAATAGTTGGATTCAATATGAACATTAATTATGGATTGATATTGTAACTTTCACCCCCAGGGGCTCACAACTTCTGGGACGTGGGTCGGCGACCATGGGACTCCAGCTGAGTCTGGCATTGCTTCCACTTACATGTGCCGGGCTCCTTTCAGTTATCTTTCCTGTCAGCCTCCCTTGGTCAACACTTGTTCTCTTCCAACCCCGACGGTAGTAGGGTGTTAGAACTTAAAGGGTTCATTTTGGTTCCGTATTGATAGTTTACTCTTCTTCTTCTTAATAGGTTCAAATTCCGCCTGATCAATATCTTTTATTTATACAGTGTGGTGAAGACCTCGGCCGGGTTTGAACCCGCGATCTTGGGCATCATGCTTTTTTAACTATCTTAGCCTGGCTCACTTCATTGATTTTAGAAATTAATGGGTTCATTTGGGTTCCATATTGATAATTTACTCTTCTTCTTAATAGGTTAAAATTCCACCTGATCAAGAAAAGTAAATTATCAATACGGAACCAAAATGAACCCTTTAAGTTCTAAGAAAAATTATGTGAGCCAGACTAAGATAGCTATACTAAAAATGATAATCCACAGCCTGCTTCCAGTCTCCGACTGGGTCAGGAATGGAATGAAAGAAGCCCCCACCTAGCAGCGAGGATATGGACTGTGCCAGCTGCCGAGGCCTGACGCACTGGGGCAATGATTAAATGAATGACAGATGAAATGAAATGATAGTGGAGAGTGTTGCTGGAAAGAAATTTTGACAGGGAAAACCAGAGTACCTGGAGAAAAACCTGTCTATCTCCGTTTTATCCAGCACAGATCTCACATGGAGTGACCAGGATTTGAACCACGGACCCAGCGGTGAGAGGCGGGTGTGCTGCCGCCTAAGCCACGGAGGCTAACTAAGATAGCTATACTCTGTATTTCAAAAGAAAGAACGTGAAGGAAATGGCGGGAACTTGGAACAGCTGAGCTGTGTTGCCAAGTTTTTATTGTTGATGTAGATCAGCTGATTCGAATAATACACAGGGCTACACTTCGGACATTATTTTGGTACTATTATGCGCAATATAATGAAAATTTCGATCCTGAGTCAACGCCGAGGAAATTCAAATAGAGAAATACGGTACATAAATAAATAACACACCAAAGCTATTCTACCTTTATCACCGTTATTCAATAAATTCGAGAAAGAGGCCAAACACTCGACAGCTATACAAATATAATACAAAATACAAACACAAAGTAATCTGATGATGAATATATCGACACTCACCATGCAATGATTATGTCCTTCATGTTGAAACAAGAGTTTGGGTGAAGGTCGTTCACAGTTTACAGCAGTTAACACAGAACGCAGAAACAACATCATGATAACACCAAGCACACTCACTCGCTGTATCGCAACTCTGTAGGGTTAATAATAGCCTCCACATACGTGATGTTAAGGTAAATAAGTATTTAGCACCAAGCACACATACAAGCTGCTCTGTGGCGATATTATTGCCGTGTTTTTACATTGTCGATTTGTAGGCTATTGAATGACAAGTATTAATTTAAACACTACGGTACTATTTTCAACTTATTGACATACTATAAAAGAAATTTTATAGAAATATGAACAGGATTCTACATGAAAAATATAATATGAAAATCAATATTAAAAAGACGGAAATAATGGTATGCGCTAGAGAACAACTTAATGCAGCTATTAACATAGCTGGTGCTCCACTTAAGCAAGTTAAGACTTTCACCTATCTAGGGAGTAAAATTACTTCCACTGGAAAAAGTTAACTGATATTCAAGCTAGAATTGCCCAAGCCAAAATTGCATTTAACAGCAAAATATCCCTTCTGACTTCAAATAATATATCTATTGAGACCAGGACTAAATTTATAAAATGTTATGTGTGGAGAGTAGCATTGTATGGCTCAGAAGCCTGGACAATGGGATGTGCTGATAAAAGAAGACTTGCAGCTTTTGAAATGTGGTGTTGGCGGCGGATGGGAAAAATTCCATGGACCGCAAGAGTGACGAATGACGAAGTGCTCAAAAACATTAACGAAAAGAGAGCATTTCTCAAAACAATATGGAAAAGATGAGACCAACTGATAGGACATCTCTATCGCCACAATGACTTTATGGTAACTGTGTTAGATGGCAAAATTCAGGGGAAGAGGGCGACCGAGACTGCAATACATCAGGCAGATCATAACAGATGTTAATGTCCATTCATACAGAGACATGAAGAGACTGACTGGCGACAGGGAAGAATGGAAGAGGAGGATTGCTGCCGACCAATCTACGGATTGAGAACATGAATGAATAAAAGAAATAACGAAGTAAAAATGGAAACAAAAAATATTAAATCCCGATGCTAAAAGTAAACGAAACGATGACAATGAAACAAACTCTGACACAGTTAACAGGCGACTGAATGAACAATGCGCTGGCAACGTGTGGCATTAGTTGTCAAAATCCAGCCAATAGGAGCCCGTGGCGGCCATTTTTATATCGTTCCCGCTAAATGCGTCAGGTTCTTACTCTTGAAATACAGAGTATAAAAAAGCACGTTGCCCAAGATCACGGGTTCAAACCCGGCCAAGGTCGTCACCAAACTGTATAAATAATTTTAACCTATTAAGAAGAAGAAGGGTAGTAGGCTATCCGAGGTCTAGGGAGTCTTTCAATATCCCGCATTAATTGGCTCTTGTCTACCTTTGGGTGTGGTGAACCCATCGTACAAATAGCCTAAATATGATAGTGTGTGAGTCGAGGCTTCAGATGGAGGTCCTTGATTCACGCCCCGACCCAGATCACTGGAACCGGGAACTAAAGAAGAAGAAGATTGTAACTTTCAGTCAGTCAACACAAAATAATTCCAATTGCTTGAATATGTGAAAAAATAACCTGATATAAATTACATAGTGATCTTCAATTTTTGTCTGCCGTTAAATGTCGAAAAACTGCCTATTTAGGTTATGTGCTTAGAGGCCAAAAAAATCAGCTGTTTCAACTAGTATTTCAAGGCAAAATAGATGGCCGACAAGGATGTGGCAGAAGACAAATATCCTGGCTTCAGAACATAAAGTGGTCAGGGATTCAATCTGCTGGAGAATTGTTCTGACTTGCAGAAGACTTAAAAGTCTTCGCCATGGCGATCGCCAACATTTGGGGGACCGAACGCAGTACTTGAAGGAGGAGAAGAAGAAGTTCATTTAAGACTACATATATATATACTGTAATATAATACGCTAAGTTCATCCGACAAAAAACTCAAGCTCCTGAACCAGAAGGAGTTAGAAGATGCGTTTTGTGCCAGAAACTTCCAAATCGTCTCAATAGTACAGGAAAAATCTTGCATTTTTGAAAAGACAAAGGAAATATATTTATTTGTTTAAAACGGGTGTTTAAACAAATCCACAAGCCCCTGGCAGAACTGTGTCGCGTCCAACCCGCATAACACTAGAGCCGGGCGGGTTGTCTATATACATGGGGCGCACACAACCCATTGTGGATTGAAAAGAATATTGAAACGGCATTACCCGCAGCAGTGATGAATTCCACTCTGATTTCATAAATATCGACAATTTGTTTAAAAAGTGTGTTTAAACAAGTATATATATTTATAGAAGCCCGCATAACAGTAAAGCCGGGCGGATGATTAATGAGCATGCGAGATTTCTCGCACAGGTCCCCTAGTAGATGATAATTTGCAACCAAATTTCTTGCTCCTAAAACATAAATTCGTAGTCCAACCTATGCTTCCTTCCACAAAGAGCCTATATTCAAGTAGAGAACACACTTCACACCTTGTTGACCATCGCAAAATCATATTGGTTGCATATGGACATAAAAATACATTTTTTGACATGATGAATTCCAAAGTATTTAAGACATAATATTATTAAGACTAATTTTATAGGACTATACAATACCATATTTATAGGCTACATATTATGTCATTTTTGCAAAATTATTCTTGTTACCATTAAATTAAAGCCCACGTTTGTTACAGATCTGTTTTTAATTATTTTTATGAAATATTTCTTAGAAAACTCAAGGAAAATATATGAACAACAAAGCTTTGCTCACAGTTTCTTTATTACAACACCGCTGAAGAAGACCATAATATGGCCGAAACTGGTACTTGTCGTTAATTAATTTATATTAATTTAATTATTATTGAATGAGGTATTCTTCTTCTTCAAGTACCGTGTTTGGTCCCCCGAACATTGGCGTTCATCATGGAAAAGGCGCCTCTGTCCACCGCAAGCTGGAACAATTTTTCAACAGATCGAATCCGTGAACACACCTTGATATTCTGAAGCCAGGACATCTCTCTTCTGCCACGCCCTCGTCTGCCATCTATTTTGCCTTGTAGTATAAGTCGAAGCAACTGTTATTTTTGGCCTCCAAGTCATCATCATCATCATCATCATCATCTTGCACAGTTTCCAGCCACTGGCCAGGTCTGTTTGGAACACAAGCCTCTCCAACGTCTTCTGTCTTCCCACCATCTCTCAGCCTCAACCCTTGTCCAGTCTTCTCCTCTCTTCTTCATGCTTTCTCCCCCCCCTTCAGCCACCTGTCTCTCGGTCTCTTTCCTTCCCGCTTCGTCTCGTGTATCCTCCTGGGTATCCTCTTCTCCTCCATTCGTTTTACATGTCCATACCATCTAAGTCTAGATTTCTCTATACCATCCTGTAGTGGTTCCTCCTTCATTAATTCTCTGGTCCTCTCATTTCTTATTCTGTCCATCTTTGTAGCTCCAATACTGCTTCTCAAGAACCTCATCTCACTGGCCTGTATTTTGCTCTTCTCCCTTCCTTTCATAACCCAGGACTCCGAGGCATACGTCATGATAGGGACATAGTATGTCCGATATATGATCTTTTTGCTGTTCTGAGGGACATCCTTGCTCCATAACATGCTTCTCACACTCCTCCGGAATGCTTCTGCCTGTCTCCCCCGCTCATTTATTTCTCTATCGTTTCTTCCATTATCTTGTATCAGGCTTCCCAGATACTTGAAACTCTCCACTTTCTTCAGCTGTTCCCACCAATTGTTATTCGCGTTGTGGTTCTTTCCTTCTTCCTTGTTGTGATCACCATCTCACTCTTATTTATGCTAAATTTCATCGAATATCCTTGTATTATTCCTTCCCACACGTCCAACTGTTCCTGTACCTCCTCCTCCTTGTTTCCCCAAATCATCAAATCATCTGCCTCCAAATACATGACCCAAATAGGCAGTTTTTCGATACTTAATGGTAGACAAAAGCTGATGATCACATTTTGCTCTCTGAGGACATAGCCTATCTGTTAGTAACTCTATCAGTCCAAGGAACTTTAAGCATTCATTTATGAATCCTCATTTCGAAGGCCTCTAATTGTTTCATGGTGTTGACCTTCAAAGTCCAAGCCTCCATACTATACAAGAGTGCCGACCAGACATAGGTTCGAGCCAAATTTGTCGGAGCTTCAGATTTAAGTTGTCATTGTTGAAGCACGAGGACATTTTCCTATATAGGCTACACTGCGTGCCATTTCAATGCGACTTCTGATTTCAACGTCGGGATTTAAATCGTCAGTGATGATACTCCCTAGATATTTAAAATGGTGAACACGCTCGACTGGAAGACCTCTGATGTTCAAAGCAGCCTGGTCATGAGTTTGATGACTAATAAATAATAAGTATAATAAATTCTTTATTATTATTTATTTATTTACATATTTTACGCCCACATTGGAGCACTTAAATCAATAAATAATAAAAATATTTTAAAAAAATACCAATGGGTATTCATTTAGATATAATATTTATGGCAAAATTAGTTACTGTTGAACAAACCTTATACTTTAATTATAAGATAACTGGATGCCAGCCTTGTCAGTACAAATATGAAAATCATATATATTATTTCAGTAGTATAGATCCCTCCTGCGGCGCTCACAAGCGACCGATCGTGACAAATGAGCATTCAAATGAAGGAGAATAGACATTAGCAGTGACGAATTGTGCTCTAATTTCATAAATATCTATAATTTCTTTAAAAAATGACTAAGAAATATGTACGAAGTGTGTGATTTGCAGATATTTTTGCTGTAGGAAAATACGCTCCACAATTGCTGTCCACTTCACATTTTAGCCACCGTGACGCCTGTTTCATGTAATTTTAACATTATGAGGTCTTTATCATTTTGCATGGATTTCAGAAAGGAGTAAATCAAAGGAATGAGTACTCAAATCACATAATTTCAAAAATATCGAATAACCGGTGTGTTGCAGCTAAGCTGTCAATTAATGGACTCAGCACACAGAATGACATTAGCAATGACGAATTGCATTCTAATTTCATAAATATCAATTTTTGTAAGAAGTGTGCGATTAGCAAATACTGATGCTGTGGGAAAATACGGGACATCATTGCTGTTCAGTTCGCATTTTGGCCGTAGGGACGCCTGTTTCATGTCCAAACTACAGTATTAAACGTTAATTTACCTACAGGTTCGCTGTCAATCAATGGACTCAGCACACAAATGACATTAGCAGTGACGATTTGCATTCTAATTTCATAAATATAGATTTTTGTAGCTGTGTGTGATTAGCAAATACTGATGCTCTAAAATGCTGCAAAGTTGTTGTCTAAAACCTTAATAAAACTATTAACTTAAACATTAATTCTTTTACAGGTTTTTCTTCTGTATGCTAATTTCATAAATATCGATTTTTGTAAAGAGTGTGCGATTTGCAAATACTGTTGCTGTGTGGTTTATGAAGATGCGGGATTTCTCGCACGGATCCGCTAGTTTTATTTAAATCTTTCATGTTTTATTTCTTCAAGATGATTTCCTTGTATTCTTCATTTGTCTGATGAACGGAAAATAGATCCCCGAAACATGTAACATTTGAATATCATTTTTATATTTATACGACAAGGCTGGCATCCAGTTATCTTATAATTAAGTGTTAAGGTTAGATCAACAATATTAATTTGTCAATACTAATTATACAGCATAGCTAATACCATAAGGAACTAAAATTAGATATATTACAGGACATGCAAGAAGTCCCAATATAAAAGTGTAAGTGATCAAATAGAAAACAAACTCGTCCACCAAAGAAAAAAAAGGCTGAGGAATTCTCCATGTGAGTGAACAGAGAGGCGTCACTAAGAAATTCTTGGCAAGACTGTGAGACACAGTAAAGCTCCATTAAAAATAGAATGCTCAGAGATAGCCCTAGAATAGCAAGCAAGGCCACTCAGTCATGATACAGGAATGGAGGGGAGATGACGCAACATGTGTGGAGGGGAAGAGACTTTTCCACGCTGCAGAAGACTGTCAGTCCTACCGAACCCTGCTCTTGGGTGTTACGATCAACGAATATTGCTGTGAGCATAGGATTGTGTTTCCTATGCAGCCACATGCTACTCAATTATCTGTCTTCACATATTGTGATTTACATTACTTAGTTTCAAATAACTTGATTAAAAATGGTCACTGGTACGTAGATTATATAATGTTTATTATACAATTTAAACTTGTTTTGAAATAGTTCTACTTAAATTTATCAGTAAAATTCAGAAAGTGTTTTGTTTTCATCTTTTATTCTTTTGTAATTAGATATTAATTTACTTTAGTACCAGATTAACTCCTTTCTAATTGCTATTGAGAATGTTCTGTGATATAGAGAGCCATTTTTAATTTAATTCTAGAGGAAAACTTTCGAATTTTGGGAAAAGGTTTTTCTTTAATAGTAGTCTACCCTCCTCTGCTTTATGAATATTATTCCTATATTAACTATTGAAACATGCCATCCTCGTTAAAATATAGTAAGTAAATATTATGACTTACAACAAAAATCATTTTGAGGGACAAGTGATTCAGATTCAATATCCTCTCCCTAAATATACCACCCATGAAAGTACTCATTTCATTGTATCTAACTTATCATGTCTCAATCAAGAAGAGTAATAGAGAAGTTTAAAAGAATAACAGAAACAAAATTCTGAGTCATACATTAAACACATGGTCAATGAAAATTAACGGAGTAATTTAAATAGAGAGAGGTTGTTAGGACATACTGAACATTATATCAATCAGTCAGGTTTCTTTTTAAACAAAATTCTTATAAATTTATCCTAAACTTAACTTTCTCTTTATTTGCAGTCTTTCATTTAATTCTGTAGTCAATAATAAATCTAAACACCTCCTTCAATGTAGATAGTCTAACAATTTAACCTAAAGTATATGTGACATATGAGCAGCCAACTTGAGCTAAGTTTTGGTTTCACAGCAGATTCAAACAGCAGTGCACATTTGTCCCTTCATCGAAACCTCGAGGAACTGTTAAAACTGATGCTATCAGTTTGGTGTAAGCAAGCAACGGCAGTAAGGCTAAGAACACAAGGACCTCATGGTAAGCCTCATGAGTTCTTTTCTGAAATATAAGATAAGTTACAGCTATACTTTTTCCTTTTTGTTGAACTGTTAATAATATTTTTAGAAATCAGCCTCAAGTAATTATTTTACAATTACGGTACAGTAGTCGAACAAGTTTCCCAGGCTTGTGAGCTGTATGGGCTTCGTAATTCCCAATATTTAATTGGATACTGGCTCTTCAGGCGACTTCTGCCTTTGGTAGTTAGCAATACAGTGGAACGTCGTTTATCCGGACTAATTAGGACCGAAAGTGTTCCGGATAACGATTTTTCCGGATAATCGAACATGCGTTCATTTCACAGGGAGAACCACCAAGCTTCTCATCTAGTTGCAACGCTTTCTCGCATAACAAAGGTCCAGAAATGGGATATCCCTTACGTATTGTCTGAATGAACCAAAAGTACGCCACTTCATCCAATTTTTCATCCGTAGCTGATCTCATGATTTTTCTCTTTTTAGACTCTTCTTCACTACCTAACTTTGATGCATAATTAAGAATTTCACCTTTTCGGTTCTTCAAATCATAAATTGTGGATTTTACAACACCGTAAGTTTTCATTCGACACTGCACACTGTCACCTTTATTCAGTTCATTAATGATCCCCACCTTATTCTCAATCGATAAAACATTGTGATTTTGTTTTTCCTTTTAGCCACTCGTAGAAGCCATTTTCACAATGTAATTCAGTACAATTTTACGCACACTCACATACTGTAACACGTTTAAACATTATAGAGTAAACAAACTGTAGGAGACAACACAGACAACAATTGAAAATGAGAACTGACTCACTACTGTAGGCAGCGCGTGGCTTCCGTCTTTTTTTTTTTTGCTCGTCCAGATAATTGACGTTGCGGTTGTTTGACGTCCGGATAAACGACGTTCTACTGTACTGACAAAGTCCAACTTTGACTTAACTCTTTTATAACAGGAGGTTTCAATTTGCAAGGGTTCTCTATTAGGTATTGCCCTGAAGCTGACCTAAGTCGGGAAGATAATCATTCTATCGATCCAAATGTAAGGGCTATGGGCCCTAGCTTCTCCATAAATAAAGGTGGCTACTACTAATAATACACTCTTCTTGACCATTGATTTAATCCTCTATTGGAAGTATCCGGACACCCCCCGAAATATGAGTTTCCCCTAGTGGGCAACACTACTAGTACTGTCATCTACTGCTTGGAACACATAGTCAGTGGCCTCAGAAAGCTGCATGCAGCATGAGACACCAGAATAGGTTATTATGTGGAAATCACTGACTTTCAAGCTTGCCACGGTGGGTGAGTGGTCAGCTTGAAGGTTCGCTCCTGGCCGTGGTAAGTGATTTTTTTTTTTGAAAGGCAGCAAAAATGACGAGACCATGTCATACGATGTTGCCATGTCAAAGAACCCATTTGAATTCAGTAGGCCATGTTCATAATGGCAAAATTAATCTCAGGAGTTTCCGCCAACACAAAGTTCCTCATTTCTCTACTAGAAAGCGCTATAGTGTAACATAGTATGGTGATGGGATGCCATAGATAAGATGCCTTTGTGCAAGATTTCCACCCTCTCAAATATCCCTAGGCCCACAATGTCTGATGTGATAGTGAAGAGGAAACATGATGGGACATGCACAACTTAGCTACAATCAGGATAGCTGCCCATTTTGACCCCTATGGACCATTGAGTGTTGAAGAGCATTGTAAAGAATATTCGACGATCATCTTTGCATAGGAATTCTGCACCACTTCTGGGTCTACTCCTTACGTCATGTCTGTTCAGCACAAAGCCCAAAAACTTGGTTTCCAACGCCGCCGAGCAGCTGCTCATTAGGGGTGGAGATATTACAGTGTACTCGTGTTTCACCTGGGAGGGGCTTCCACCCCTCCCCCCTCTAGTTGTATGTCACAGCACAAGATTATTTAAATATTTTAACCTCTTCCATGCTCCCTGCCACTAAAGACCAGTTTGTAGATGACCATTGTGTATTTCAACACCTGTCCATACTCTATAGATTGTGGGGGAGTGGTTATGCTAGCAGCATCCTACTAATGGACTAGGCTGTGCAAGATTTGATCTGGGATGTTTTGGAACACCAACTTCTTGCCAGGCCACGATTTACATCCCTATCTCTTCTTTGTTTGGTGCCCAGTGGAGAATGGACTGCCATTCCCCAGGAAGCCTTCTGTCACCTGATTGAAATTGTTGGCCATGTCCAGCAGTAGAAGCCAGCCCAAATAACACTTCATTTTCGTCAATTGTCTATTTGAATTTCAAGCTGTTCAATGCAGAGATATATCTCTCTCTCACACACACACACACATGGTTTTGCAAATGAAAGTTCCATCAAACAAGTGAAAGGCATGCAGCGTTGTCACTGCACCATCACACTCCCCAAATTATATAAACAACTTTGTTTTCTTGAATGATGTGTTTCATTCCCCTCATTATTTTTCTTTCAATCAGAACTCCTGTACTCCAAAATAACAATTGAAGTTCTTTTTTGTTATATAGTTTCAATTTATTTCTGCATAATAATGCCCAATAAAAATCTGTATCTGTGCAATAATTCAAAATTGAGTCCACAAATGTAATATCCTCCTAGATCATTTAATATGTGAAATAATCAATTTACAGTATTTACATTTCAAGGGTTTGTCTTACTTTAATGAAAGTAATTATCCTAAAATAATCAATCTTCATTTTAAATGGAAATCATCGTCTACTAACCTTGCTGTTTTATTCTGGAGGAAATCTTTACTCCGTAACATTATGTTTGAAGAATGTGCGGCATGTGTTGATGCAGCTACTGATTTGGGAGTCTGCCAGTTCCAAACTTCATTCATTAAAGAACCAATTAATGAAATGGCATCATAGGTTCTAATGAATCCACAAACAGTATAACATTCGCATTGCATTAACTATCATCATAGGTATGGTTATACTGTAGTAATAGTTGTTTTAAGTGTATAAAGATTATCTGCCATCATAATTATAATTTTTAATTAAGTGATATATTATTTTCTCCTGGAATTCTATCCTTTATGTAAGCTATATTGGAAATTGCTCCTGAACAATATTATTTAATATATTAGTACAAAAAAATATCCATCATCTGCAGTACTACTACCTTCAAAGAAGAAGTAATTGTGGAACGACTCAAGTGGTCCAATGTGACCAATCAAGATTAATAATAATAATATATACACAATACCTTAGGGGCTGAATTTACAAAGTAGCCTACCAATACTCTAATTTGCTTGTGTGCAAACATAGGATAGGTTAACATTACTATCATTTAAGGACAGTTGTTTGTGTAATTGATGATGGGAGATGGGGTGGTTGGCAATATTTGTTTCAGAAACAAGACAGGGTATTCAATTAAATTTTGCATAATCTTTATCACAAATTGGGCATTTTAGCTTCCCCCAGTGCTTTACATTGCCTCACTGTAACTCTTGGTCAGTAGATGTACTCAGTGTCTTTAAAAGAAGAACTGTAAAACTATATTTTTTTAAATTATTCAAGAAAAATGAAGCATTGTCCTTGTCACAGATAAACATCATCTACACCACACCAATGCCTCCTGGATCAGGCCCTTTGCTCATTTCCTGAACTAGCTTACTTCCTCCACTTGACATGTTGCAAAACCATCATTGGCATAGCAATAAAAGGCATACGTAAGGTTTTTAATATGCCTTTCTGGAGAATAAATAATAACAATAACCCCTGGCAGTACAGCCTATGAAGGGCCTAGGCCTACCAAGCGACCGCTGCCCAGCCATTTGGCCTGCAGATATTGGAGAGACGCGTGATAAGCGTATCGGGTCCCCTCGGACGTTAATCCTGGTTTTTGTGATTGAGGCGCTGCCTCACTGTCAGACAGCTACTCAATTGTCCCCACGAGGCTGAATGCACCCCGTTCCAGCCCTCACGCCAGTTTATAAAACCCCTGACGGAGCCAGGAATCGAATCCGGGACCTCCGGGTGAGAGGCAGGCTACCCCAACACCACGGGGCCGGCTGGAGAATAAATAGCCTATAATGAATTGTTGATTAGCACAAATGATTCATATAATTTTGTATACATTGTCGGTCAAATCTCACCGCCTTATTAGAAACTGTAATATAAGATATCAGAAATCATTGTTTCTCTTTAGTCCATGATGCAGTGGCTAGCAATCTTGTCTGTCACCCCAAAGGTCTGAGTTCAATTCCTGGCACAGCCAAGAAATTTAATTCTGGTCTGAGGGCTGTAAAGGGCTACACTCAGAAGGTAAAACTGGGAGGAGGTAGGTTCTGTGGGTTTCCTCCTTCAACTCCTGGCAAATGCCAGGATGGTTTCTAACTTATGGCAATGGCTGACTTCTTCCCAATCCTAGTCTCAATTTCAAATACATACACTACTACAGACACCACAGTAACACAGGTTATCAAATCCTGCATACACTTAAGTTTATGGAGCTAAATGACCATGATGAGGCAAGCCCCTCAAAAAAAAAAAAAAAAAACACCACAACAACAATTGAATCGGTCGGAGCTGAAAAGTATTATGTATTAAGTCAGTTTTCACTACTTTTCAGGCTACAGATAAAACGTCATTGACAGAACAGAACTTAACAAACACACTATATTAGTCATCTATGTTGTGAACCAACTATTCAGGTAATATTTGTGTAAGTGTAATATAATTTTAATTTAATAAACATATTTTTCGAATCAATTTTGGAAACGTGACTTTTTGCCTTTCTGCTGCGTGGTTAGTTTAGTGTAGCATAAAGCCATCCAGAATGAATATTTCACATAAAATTTTATTTTAAAATGGATTTGTAACATAAAAACCACCTAACCCTGTACAAATGTTATAATAGCACTGTAACATGCGGGAATCTTGCAGTGCGTCCAACATTAAGTACGGAATATGGCGCTGAAAGGCAGCAAGTTATTGACTTAATGCTTTTCTCCTCTGATCGCACTACGTGTAGCAGTGGTTTCTGGGTTAAACAGAAGGCTGACTTAATTCTTTCCTATTCCGTTCCAAGGCCCTTGGGTCAATACTTCATAATACTATTTGTTTAAAAAATGACCATTTTTTACTTAATGCTTTTCAGCTCCGACCGCTTCAATTGTTTCACAAATTTTAAATTGGTTCTTTAGAATTGAAATAAGTCTTTGATGGTTTTCCTAATTTGACTGACTTCCAGGTGGAGCCACAAACTCAAAACTGTTCACTGCACTGAGGAGTATTTCTGTTGTATTGTTTGTTTTCAGCAGTCTTGTGACATAAGCAGGAATGAGTAATCCTCTGGCCCCGTTGTCAAGACCACCAGACTGGCTAATTGCCAGCACCTTCATTGAGATGTGAAACTAGTTTTATAATTGGTGATTCATCATGCTGTAATTCTTCTCAAGTTCTAGAGCAAGGGTTTCCTAACTTATTTGACTGGTGAAACACTAATCTCTCATTTATACTTTAACAGGTCAGGACTTGCCTTTTTCTTCTAGTCTTCCACAAAATCTGTTGGTTTTAAGCTAAAGAATCTCGGAGTTCCATATAAGGACATACAGAATACAGTACTTCTAAAATTCTGTATGAACTGGAACAGATCAGAATCGCAGCTTGTGGGGCTTTAACATTACATTACATTTGAGACTGTTTCGCCCAGTCTAGTCTGCAAGTCTCTGTTTGCGGACAAGTCGTCTCCATGATCCCCTATTAGCAGTTAGCACTGCAGCTTCCTCTGCTTCTACACCATTTCAGAATTGTTCAACACTGAATCAAACTATCACCTCCTAGGTGCACCTCTGCTTCTCTTACCCTCTACAACAGAACTCTTTAACCTCTTAGGTAATCTCTCCTCCGGCGGCTTCGGTGGTGTAGTCGGTAGCATGCTGAGATTCTATGCCCAAGGTCATGGGTTCAAACCCGGCCGAAGTCGTCGGAGTTTTTAAGAGCGTTAAAAATCCTTCAGAAAGCCTTCCTTCGGAGGGGAAGTAAAGCTGGCAGTCCCATGTCATAGATTTATGGCATGAAAAATAACCTTCCACTAACTACACTTGTGTGAAGCCAAAATTTGTAGGTTAGAATGATAACGCTCTATTAGTTCCAATGTTCACTGTCAGGTGCTGACTGCGATGCCATCTAGTAGCCAAGTCTGCAAGCTGGATGTTGTTGACGGTAGCAAAAGTGGGAACTACTTGAAATTGAAGTCTGCAGTCCTTACTTGAATTAAAACAGATAACACACACTAATACAGCCATCATAATTAACACCGGTTACCAGACAGATTCTACACACAACCAAAGTACATGGGACCACATGACCGCGTTGTCGCAGCCCCTAAACTAAGGAACCAAATCTCTCCTCCCCCATCCTTTTCATAGACAGAGGTTCAAACCTTCCCCCACCCATCCAGATGGTCAGGGCTTGAATGTCCTCTTTTCAGATGATACAGTATATGCTTGCATTGTTACATTTGAGGTTCCAACTGTGCAGATTCTGATCGAAAGATATGATAATCACGATAAACTCAGTACATGTTTTGGACAAACTGTAGTCCTTCCGCAGTGATATGAAAGCATCAAAATATGAAAATCGCTGCATAAAGATCAATCCTTACATTTGAAACGTTTTGCTAGCTCCTAACTGTTGGGTGAGAAATGTAACTGTTTACCTTTGCCTAAGCTATGTTGTTTTAATGGGCGCCAAGACCTCAATGCAATGTTGAAATCTAAATTTGTATTTAACAACGTCTAGCTCTGGCAGAACACATTCAAGACTCTATTCACTCAGATCGTGGTATGATTTGATCATTAACCCAACAAACAATTGTATCAGGAGAAGGAATTGGTCTATATCTAATGCTACCTACTGAAAGCAAAGATTGCATTGTAAAAGAAATGAATTTATTATATAAAACAAGTATAGCAAAATTAATAATAATAATAAGTATAAAACTTAAATTGGAGCGTTGTGATTTGAATATTACCGATAGAAAATTACGTGAAAACGGAGTCTGATAAATTGATTTTACTCTTATTTCCAAGCTATGAAGTTACTGAAATATGAAATGTAAAACAAAGAAAATGAGAGATTGCGTATTTCTGCGTCATTTGCGCTTACCACTGGAAATTGCCAAAGCATTTCCCTCGTACTTGATGATGCTGTGAGCTTCCCACAGTCTCCTGGATGTCGTCATCTTCGTCGATGTTTGATGATATACTGGTAGATTAGATAATTCTATGGTCCGTACATCGGACCCAAACACTCGTATAACCACACTGGTTAAGTTTTACAAAAGTTAGTCCTCCAATCCACGGAACATCGGAGCGATTCCCGCGTACAACATACTCGTCAAGTATTTCACAGATTGTCCTCCTTCGACGGCGCGTCGAACGATATATGCACACGTTGGCTCCCCACTCCGGAGCCGTCTACTAGCTTACGTAGTCCTCATTGATTGGCTGAGCACGCCGCGCTATCTTCTCCTCCTCTGGGTCATTACACTCGGCGGGAGGGTTCCGTTTCAACAATTCGCCTTTCCTGGACGATGCGAGCCCGCTTGCGTAATTCTTCTCGACAGGAATCAGCTTGTATTTGAATTCCCAGTGAGTCCTCTCTCAAATACCCTAACTGACAAAAACTCCGTCAAATTCCGTAATCAGATAATTTTCTATGATATCGTCGTTCGTAATAATTTGCATGATAGCGTTTTCTAAGACATAGAAAACCTATCTGAATGCTAATAATTTTTATAAAATGCTCCGAAAATATCTAAATAATAATTATAATAAATTAATAATAATAATAAATTAACATGAAAAATTCTCTTGGCTGAACAATTTGCCGCGTAAATAAATATAGAATGGCTTCCTACTGACTTATGCCAGTTGCATAAAAACCCCACGAAAAACACGTTACATATTCGCCTCGGATCATCGGATGATTTACCGTGACGATGGTCCATTATCCGATTATCCCAGACACGTTAATAAACCCCATCCAAAATACATATTACATAAATGAAATCTCCCTAAATTACAGATATATACACTCATAATTTTTCTTCACGCACTTTGCGTCAAAGTTTGTTGTCACTATGGATTGCACTTTGCAACCAGTCCAATGTTTCTCATATAAAATAGTGTTCCACGGATATTTCCGCCTCTCAAATTCCTCTATGTTGGAGAAATAGACATAATAAATGTGTGAGCACTATGTATTTTTGATGTCATATCACACGCATTGAAGGTGTTCTGATATATTTATATCACCATAGAACTTTCTAATTTCACTGGAGGTCCCTTCCTTATGGTGAAATTTAATCTCACTTATCACTGAGCACACGATCACACTATTGTGGCAGCGCCTCGTGACCATAATACTTAATCTCTCTTTAAAGATGATTAAATTAATATTGACTTCTGAAAAAAAAAACAGTAAATGTGCATTACATATAACACCAAATATTTCTGTGCCGTAATCGCCCTGTCTTGTTAAGTTCCCGTAGACCATATTCTACTTAATACTAGTTCTCAACACAGATCAGTTCTTCTCACACAAATAATACCTCTGTACAAATTATCTTAAATTACACACTTACAAATCTTACATGGCGAGGCCGTAAACAGAAATCACGTGTGCTGATATGTATGAGTTTCATGAAGGACTGTCTCGCATTCTGATGGCCCATCTTTTGCCTCGTGGACGCCTTAAGCAAAAATACCATGTACAAGCGCTCACCCATCTCTTGGAGGCAAATGGGAATTCACCAGCGCTACCAAATTCTGGCCTTGGTGTATCGAGACATTTTAGTGCTCAAGAGCATCCGACAATCCCGTCATATTTCCCTGTACCTTAAAAACTCTCATTTACTTACATACTACCCCCCTGTGCGACTTCTGATACGCCTGCCTTGAAGACCAGCTCCTCCCACGCACCAAATACCACACTTACTCATTTGATAGGCTGGCTCTCCAGCTAAACACACTCACTTTATGACACATATTTTCGTAGACTATGTATATTATACGTCCCGTATAATCTGTTTCCCTCACTATCCTCCAGCACATATGCTGTTTTGCCAATACGTTTGGAAACTATAAATGTTTCTGCGTCACCTGCTTCCAACCTTGCAAGTGGCTCCCTTAAATGAACGTCATCACGTTGCTCTACCTAGCATATTTCTCAGTGTCTGTAACGATGCCCTGTTGCTACTGTCCACACATGCACATATTAAAATACCGTCCTCTGCTTTAACCACAGGATAATCCCTACATAAATTAGTGTCCCTCGATAGCATGTCTGCAAGAATGTTATCTTTACCTTTAATATATTTTACTGTGAATTCGTATTCCTGCAGAGCAAGAATCCACCTACTAACTCTGTTAGAACTGAGTTTACAAGTTCTCATATACAGTAATGCATGGTGATCTGTGTGGATCTCAAATTTCCCCCCTACTAAATACATTCTAAATTTCCCTAAACTGAAAACAATACCTAAAAGCTCTAACTCAGTAATCGTATATCTTTTCTCTGCTGCTGTCAGTCCTCGCGAGGCTAAAGATACAATGCACAGATTACCCTCAACATCTTTCTGACATAATACTCCAGCAATGCCTATATGTGAAGCATCTGTCATAACCACATATTCCTTATCTTTTAACGGATACTTCAGCACTACAGCTTTCTCAAAACCTTCCTTCAGCGCTCTAAAAGCCTGATCATGCTTGGACTCCCATCTCCACCGAGTCCCACTTTTAAGCAATTCCCTGAATGGTTCTACCAACCCTGAGTACTTAAGAACGAACCTCCTGAAAAAGTTGCAAATTCCCAGGTAAGTTTTTAACTGTTTAACATTCTGTGGCACCTCTGCGTTAAGTATCTTATTAACCCTACTTTCTTCTGGTGTTACACCTCTACTCGACACTCTATGACCTAAAAATGTCACTTCTGACTGACAGAATGACGACTTAGACAGCTTCAAAGTGAACCCTGCCTGATCTAACTTCTGAAAAACTATATCTAAATGACGTAGATGCTCCTCAAAACTGCGTGAACTAATTACCATATCATCTATGTAAATGGTTACAAACTCTCCTGTGTCATCCCCTAATGCGATGTTTAAAGCCCTAATTAAAGCTGCTGAACTACTCTTTAACCCATAAGGTGTTCTACAAAATTGATAAAGGTTATATTTATGACTAAAAGCTGTAAATGGTCTATCTTCGTACATAAGTGGCACTTGCCAAAAACTGGAACTCAAATCTACACAAGTGAAATACTTCTTCCCCTCAAATGTTTGCATTAATTCCTCTATTGACATAGATTTCAGCTGATCTGAACTAATTCTACTGTTAACCAAACGAGCGTCTAAACAAATACGAACAGTGTCGTCGGTCTTGGGTACCGTGATCAAAGAATTAACATATGGACTGTTAGAGTGCTCAATAATCCCATCTTCAAGCATCTGATTAATTTGTGCCTCAACTGCACTCTGATAAGCGAAAGGTACAGGATATCTATGTCCTGTGAATACTGACCTATCAATAACGTTCAATGAATGTGTATAGCAATTGGCCATACCAATGCGATCCTCAAAAACTCTCCTATTACACAATAACACATCATAGAGCCGAACACATTGTTCCACCTCTATATTACCCTGAAATGCAGCCTCACGTAACGAGTCCTCTAGACTTCCGTTCGTAATCACACTGCCCACAAAACATGGAGAACCCCGCTCTACGGCTGGCGATATCTCATTTAAAGTACAGATCACACCTACAATACTACTCCTCTGAATATGGTCATTGAACGCTACTTCTACTTCAGAATCTCCCCATTTAAATTTCAAACTCCCTACATCATAACATAAGTTACCAGACACTCTACTTAGCCACTCTGAACCCAAGATAACACTGAATACTAAATTTGGAATTACAAGGCAAATCTGCTTCTCTACATGATTATTAATTTTAATGTCTACTAAAACTTGCTTAGAAATTACTTTAGACCTCTTCCCAACAGCTGTGATAACAAAAGTGCTTTTAATTGGCATCTCCTCAAAATTTACTCCAGTTCCTTTCATTTTATCATAAAATGCACTACTTATGCAACTCTTCATACAACCACTATCAATTAAAACATCTGTGTACGCCTCGGACACGTTAAATTTAACTATGGGGCTCTTACTAACCACTTCCTGAATAATACCTTCATCATTTAGTTCATGTAATAATTCATTTCTTACATTTAGGTCATAGGGTTCCTGTATAATTGTATGGACAGGGCATGCTACAGACTGAGATTCTGACCTTACTTCGCAGCCTGGTTCGCGTTTAAAGAACCGCTACAGCTGGCCGTAGTACTAGTTACTACTGCACTGGTCTGGTTGTTCTGAGTTGTGTTGTCATTGTTTGGCTGTATATTACTACCACTAGGCTGTCCTCTTCCTTGACCCCTATTCTGGTTGTAATTATTGTCATTATAATTTCTCCCTTGATTTCCCCTGAAATCATTGTTTCTCCCTTGATTTCCCCTGTAATCATTGTTCCTCCCTTGATTTCCCCTGAAATCATTGTTCCTCCCTTGATACTGATTACCATAGCCATTTCCTCTGTTCTGATTTAGCTGATTATTATTATTTCTATTTCGACCGTTGGCCCCTTCGCCACCGTTCCCTTGAACTTCTTGATGCCTGGCTTCATTAGGCCTATTATTATTATTACCCTGGTTCCGATTGAAATTGTCCTCATAACCCCCTCTCCCTAGTGCATCAAATGTGCTTAACAAATTTTCTACTTGTGATATAGTCTTTACATTCTGGATACAAGCAGCCTCCTTGATCCTATAGGGAAAGTGCCTAAGTAGCAACCTTACCACATCACTTTCCTCCTTCAAGCCATCCAGATATTTACACACTAATACCTGCCCTAAAAAGTATTCGGTCATGGTGGAGCTTCCTTTAGGGTTATATTTACCACACACTACTCCCTCACGATGCTGCGACTGAATGACCTCATTCCAGAACTTTTCACAGAATTTCATTTTAAAATCATTGATATCAGTAAACTTGTCTCTGTAGACAGCAAACCAATTCCTCGTTTCCCCCACAAACACTTGTTCTAAAATTTCAACTACCTGGCACCACTCAATACTACCATTTTCCAACCTTTCCCCGAATTTATTTTCTATAGTGTTCATGAACTCCATTGGGCACCCCTGTCGATTGCTGAACTTACCCAGTTCTACCTCCCTGTGTGTGCTATTCACAAAAACTGGCCTATTCTGACTATTTTCTTGCCTGATCCTAGCTTTTAATTTTAACTCTAATTCTGCGATTTTCTCCTCAGCCTTCCTCTCAATACTGTTTACTGTTAATTTAATGTTTCCTTCTGATTCTTCTACTTTATCATATAGCTTTGCTTGTTTCTCCTCAATCTTGCTAATGCTCTCTCTATTACTCTCTCTTAAATCATTTACTTCTGCAACTATTTGTGAGTGGACTTTCTCAATTCTACCCCCCACCTGTTCCTTAACCTCTTTAGTAGCTACCTGAATTTTGTCAATTTCTCCCCCCAATTGCTTTTTGACCTGCTGTGTTTCCAGTTGCACTAGTTCTTTAAAATTTTCAGCCTGTGTACTGATTCTAATTTCCAACTCCTCCTGTACTTTTCCTAATTTCTTGTCTACATCTGCAATGATCTCTTTAACCTTCTCTTCCATTACTCCTCTGATTTCTCCTCTAATCTGCTCCATTTTCACACTAATTTCCTTGTTGTTCTTATCTAATTTTGCATTATTCTGTTCTAATTTTTTATTTAAAGCTTCTGTACTTTCTTTATTTTCCCTACTGTTTTGTTCTAATTTTGCATTATTCTGTTCTAATTTTGCATTTAAAGTTTCAGTACTCTCTCTATTTTCCTTACTGTTTTGTTCTAATTTAGCATTTAAGGCATCTGTACTTTCTTTATTTTCCCTACTGTTTTGTTCTAATTTAGCATTTAAGGCATCACTACTAACTTTGTTCTGATACATGAACTCGAGAAGTAAAGTTTTTAATTCTGGTTGGCCGCCTACACTCCCTGTTTCAGTATCGGGATTTACCTCCGCTACCCCGGTACTACCATCACTCGACATACTGCTCGTATCATCACTCTCCAGTTGATGACCACTACGTAACCTCATCTGTCTTTCTTTCTCATCCCCCATAATGATATACACTGATACAGACAAATAACCCCCAAAATACAGGCACAGAAATATATACCCTTCTCCTTCCACAAATGTTATTAGGTTTTCAGCCCCAAGTTGTCGGCGACAAATGTAACGTTTTGCTTGTTCCTTACTGTTGGGTGAGAAATGTAACTGTTTACCTTTGCCTAAGCTATGTTGTTTTAATGGGCGCCAAGACCTCAATGCAATGTTGAAATCTAAATTTGTATTTAACAACGTCTAGCTCTGGCAGAACACATTCAAGACTCTATTCACTCAGATCGTGGTATGATTTGATCATTAACCCAACAAACAATTGTATCAGGAGAAGGAATTGGTCTATATCTAATGCTACCTACTGAAAGCAAAGATTGCATTGTAAAAGAAATGAATTTATTATATAAAACAAGTATAGCAAAATTAATAATAATAATAAGTATAAAACTTAAATTGGAGCGTTGTGATTTGAATATTACCGATAGAAAATTACGTGAAAACGGAGTCTGATAAATTGATTTTACTCTTATTTCCAAGCTATGAAGTTACTGAAATATGAAATGTAAAACAAAGAAAATGAGAGATTGCGTATTTCTGCGTCATTTGCGCTTACCACTGGAAATTGCCAAAGCATTTCCCTCGTACTTGATGATGCTGTGAGCTTCCCACAGTCTCCTGGATGTCGTCATCTTCGTCGATGTTTGATGATATACTGGTAGATTAGATAATTCTATGGTCCGTACATCGGACCCAAACACTCGTATAACCACACTGGTTAAGTTTTACAAAAGTTAGTCCTCCAATCCACGGAACATCGGAGCGATTCCCGCGTACAACATACTCGTCAAGTATTTCACAGATTGTCCTCCTTCGACGGCGCGTCGAACGATATATGCACACGTTGGCTCCCCACTCCGGAGCCGTCTACTAGCTTACGTAGTCCTCATTGATTGGCTGAGCACGCCGCGCTATCTTCTCCTCCTCTGGGTCATTACACTCGGCGGGAGGGTTCCGTTTCAACAATTCGCCTTTCCTGGACGATGCGAGCCCGCTTGCGTAATTCTTCTCGACAGGAATCAGCTTGTATTTGAATTCCCAGTGAGTCATCTCTCTCAAATACCCTAACTGACAAAAACTCCGTCAAATTCCGTAATCAGATAATTTTCTATGATATCGTCGTTCGTAATAATTTGCATGATAGCGTTTTCTAAGACATAGAAAACCTATCTGAATGCTAATAATTTTTATAAAATGCTCCGAAAATATCTAAATAATAATTATAATAAATTAATAATAATAATAAATTAACATGAAAAATTCTCTTGGCTGAACAATTTGCCGCGTAAATAAATATAGAATGGCTTCCTACTGACTTATGCCAGTTGCATAAAAACCCCACGAAAAACACGTTACACATTTAAACAGTTGCTCTAGGAATTTTCTTAGCTAAGAGTTGGAAGATTTTTATGTTACACAAGTTGTAACCTGTCATGGAGCTCGACCTCAGGACCAGTCTCCAAGGTCATGGTAATAAATTCAGTGAAGTGAGAAATCAAATTAAAGCTAAGAAAAAGGGTAGTAAAGGACATCATATGTAATAGGCAAAACAGTCTCAAATGAAACTGTACTGTATGTATCATCATCAACAAGAGCAGTTTCCAACCGCAGGTTGGGTCTGCTTGGAGCACAAGCCTCTCCATCGTTTTCTGTCCATCCACCACTTCTCTTCTGTCACTGTTGTCCAATTAACTCCTTTTCTCTCGACACTTTTCTTCACCCGCTTTATCCACCTATCCCTTGGTCTTCCTCTAGGTCTCTTTTTCTTCCACTCCATTTCCAATATTTTCCGTGGTATTCTCTCTTCTCCCATTCTTTTCACGTGTCCATACCACTGTAGCCTTGATTTTTCAATCCTGCCCTGTAGGGGTTCTTCCTTTAATATTTCTCTGACTCTATCATTTCTGACTATGTCCATTCTCGTTACACCTATATGACTCCTCTGAAACTTCATTTCCACTGCTTGTATTCTGCTTTTATCTCTCTACCTCATCACCCAAGTTTCTGATCCATACGTTAGGATCTGCACAAAGTAAGTCTTGTACATGATCCCTTTACATTTCTGTGGCACATCCTTTCTCCATATCAGCCCTCTAACACTCTTGAAGATCCATCAGCACACCTTCCTCTTTCATCTAATTCCAAGGCATTTCCCCCATTTTCTTCAATGACACTTCCCAGATACTTGAAGCTCTGCACTCTCTTCAACTGCTCTCTGCCTAACATTTATCCCAGGGTATATATGTATGTGGTACCATATTGTAAACAGTAATGATTCTTCTGAAACATGAATTGATTACCATGTTGTTGTGGGATTTAACAATATTGCTCTTGGTTTATGATTCTATAAATGAATGCTGTGTTCTGTATTTATGGATTGAGCCCCCTCAAAACAGTAGGAAATATTTCTGGATATCCACCGGCCTATTCCCAACCTACAGGTGGAGTTGTTCCGGTACATGCCCCCTCTCCTGACACCACCATTAGGCCTTCTGTGGTGGCTAAGGTGATATGTTCCTACATTCTCACACCAACAAATATTTGTCTGACTGTACACAGCTTAATGGTACTTAGTGAATATGCAGAACCACTTTGTGAATTTATGTATCTATATCTATAATAGATATGTAGGAAATAAGGTGATATTAAGGAAAACTTTAATTATGTAAAATTAAGTTAATTTATCATAGAAATCTTGTTGTGACCACAGAGTGTGATAAGACAGTGGTAGTACACCGGCAGTCGGGAGAGTTTGGTTTCCGGATCCATGGCTCACGTCCAGTTGTGGTTTCGGCCATTGAACCTGACACACCGGCGGAAACTTCAGGTCTTGAGGTGGGCGACATTGTCATCAGTGTGAATGGTGTCAACGTGCTAGAAGCCTCACATTCAGAGGTTGTGAAACTTGCCCATGCAGGTAGGTGATTTGTGAATTATTGGTACTGGTACCAGTATAATGCTTGTACATCAAATCCTCCCTATATTATTCTGCTAAGGTCCCATTTTGGTTTTGCACCGAAAATAAGGTCCTGTTAACACCAACCTCCACATATGGGGTACCTACAGGTTCCACATATCCCCATGTGTGCCCGAAACGCACTCACTTCCTCTTTAAATGCCTCACAATTAAATAAATACCTTAAAAAATGAACATTTACAATGGGAGCACCGTAACCTGGCGAGCCTGCCGCTGGAGCGCAGGGCAGCGCGGCGTACTGCTAGGCGAGTCTGCCGCTAGAGCGCAGGGCAGCGCGGCGGCGGGAGCCATCTGGCAGGAGCGCGGCGTACTGCTAGCTGAGGAGTCTCTCAGCCGATGGCTCCGGTGTGGTCTCGCCAAGACTTTCTCTAGGGTTCAATCCTTTGCAAATGTAAAAATTGCTGTAGAAGAAACTCCCGAGCAAACAATAACCGATGAATTTGTTGTAACATCGAATATTGTCTACAAAGAGGTGCTGTGACAAGTACAAAACACTGTTCTACATAATTCTTTGTGTTCTTCTTATGTACGTATGCCATTTAACAACAATAAATACATTTCTTCAATATTTAAAACTTCGTTCTCCCACATTCTTCCCTACTATCCCATAAACCTACATTCACATTGCGAAAGCTCGCACTGGCCCACTAGTGATCTATACATTAATTATGTAAGCAGTATTTTATGTCTCTTGTTCTGTTACTCAACTTATTCCTGTTTAAAGGAAGCTGTCTTCTATAGCTATATTTCTAACATTCTTAAGATATATCATCAGGTTTCTGACAAAGGTTGATAGAATTAAGAAAATCACCAGATCTTGCGTGTCGAAATTCATGCTCAATATACAGCTGCTTCTTATGCGAGTTAAAAGTATCAAGCTTTAGCTCTGTGATGAGCTGGCCATTCTAGTTCTTGAACTTTTATAAAAAACAAGGTGTTCAGTAAAGAACATATAGCCTACTTTCTCCTAAATGCATGGGTATTGTTATAACTCTTTGTCCTTTTCAAGGAGTATAATTGAATGTTGGTTGTAGTAGCTTGTTGAAATACAACGTGCTATAGGGATATTAAACATGAATATGAGGTGCCCTTTGGTAGTGCTACCTCTGTAAAAAATTTCATTCAATTCGGTTTCACCGTGTTTGAATTGATATGGGGAATGGATTTGCACACATACATGGCCGCTATTTGCAAACTATTGGGCTGATGACCTTGTAGTCAGACAAAAGATGCTTTCCACAAAAAGGCATGTTGTTGCAAAATCTGGTAGAGATCAAATTATTAGGATGGTCGTAATTTGATTTAAGCTTTTAACATTTGGGTGGCCGTCATTCCGTTTCCGTCAAGATGGCGGCGATATAAAACATGACACTGAGGTGCCCATTGCTAGTGCAACCTCTGTACCAAATTTCGTTCAATTCGGTTTCACCGTGTTTGAATTGATAGGGGGAATCGATTTGCACACATACTTGGGCCACCATCTGCAAACTATTGGGCTGATAATCTTGCAGTTTGGTCAGAATATGCTTCCCACATAAAGATATGTTGTTGCAAAATTTGGTAGAGACTAAATTATTAGGTTGGTTGTAATTACATTTCAGCTTTTAACATTTGGGTGGCCACGATTACGTTTCCGTCAAGATGGCGGTGATATAAAACATGACACTGAGGTGCCCTTTGCTAGTGCTACCTCTGTACCAAATTTCGTTCCGTTCGGTTTCACCGTGTTCGAATTGATAGGGGGAATCGATTTTGACACAAAGATGGCCGCCATCTGCAAAATATTAGGCTAATGACCTATTAGTTTGGTTAAAGGATGCTCCCTCCATAAAGGTATGTTGTTGCAAAATTTGGTGGAGATCGGATGATTAGGTTAATCGTAATTTGTTTTAAGCTTTGAACATTTGTGTGGCCGCCATTACGTTTCCGTCAAGATGGCGGCGATATAGAACATGACACTGAAGTGCCCATTGCTAGTGCTACCCCTGTACCAAATTTCGTTCCATTCGGTTTCACCGTGTTCGAATTAATAGGGGGAATCTATTTTGACACAAAGATGGCCGCCATCCACAAACTATTAGGCTAATGACCTATTAGATTGGTCAAAGGATGCTCCCTCCATAATGGTGTGTTGTTGCAAAATTTGGTAGAGATCGGATGATTATGTTAGTCGTAATTTGATTTAAGCTTTGAACATTTGTGTGGCCGCCATTACGTTTCTGTCAAGATGGCGGCAATATAAAACTTGACACTGAGGTGTCCTTTGCTAGTGCTACCTTTGTACCAAATTTCGTTCAATTCGCGTTCACCGTGTTCGAATTGATAGGGGGGGACAGACATTCAGAGTACACACACTCACACACACACACAGACTCACACAAACACACACACACAGACACACTTTTTTTCGCCCTGTGTTGATCTCATAAGTCTACTTACATTTTTTGCAAAAATCGAAAGAAGGCTAAAAAGTCAACCCCTGGCACTATACAGCCCATGACGGGCTAAGGCCGACCAAGCGACCGCTGCCCAGCCATTCGGCCTGCAGATATTGGGGTGATGCGTGATCAGCGCGTCGGGTCCCCTCGGCCGTTAATCTTGATTTTCGTGATCGGGGCGCTGTCTCACTGTCAGACAGCTACTCAATTGTCGTCACGAGGCTGAGTGCACCCCATTCCAACCCTCACGTCAGTTTTAAAATGCCTGACGGAGCCAGGGATCGAACCCGGGACCTCCGGGTAAGAGGCAGGCACGCTACCCCAACACCACGGGGCCGGCCTTGAACTTTTATAGAAAATAGAATTTGGGTTTGAATCCTTGAGGGCATCATATGTTTTCCACTCAATTACCTTCAGGATACAAATGCTTTAAAAGAGGCTATCCCTCAAAATCATTTCTGAAAGTCATTTCCCTTTTTACATTGTTACTTATGAGACTGCTGGTTGAGGTTTGAGTACCAGTACAGCAATTAAAGCAGATTTCATAAATCCCAGTTGGCATTAAAAACATTTCATCATTAAGTCACTGTTCCAGTAAGGCCCTCATAACTTGCATGGTCAGATGCAGAGATGGCATTCAAAACTTTATACACAGGGCTGATGACAATAGTGTTCTTAGCTACACTAGTAGGCCTGTTGCAATAAACAAAATATGCAATACTTTTATGAGAGCATTAGAAATTTACCCAGCAGTTGAAGGATGCACATATGCCATCTGAACTTCTTAAGTTCTAATTAAAGCTCCCAATTACTGTAAATGTAGACATATGTGTCAAATAAACATTTTTGAATTGAATCTCACAATGAGTGATAAGAGGTCATCAATTGGAAACAGCCTATTATAACCTCATAAATTACAATATGTCTCGAATGTTTTGAGGTCGTAAGAGATCATGCAGATGTAGTGATGAAACCCACGTACAGCAAAAAGCGTGATTAAGTGTCAAAGTTCGTAGCATGAGCCTTTCTATTCTAATGTCACTGCTTTAACAGAAGTAGTTTGTATTTCATATTTGAATATCATATTTATTGCCAAGAAGCCTCCGTGGCTTAGGCGGCAGCACGCCGGCCTCTCACCACTGGGTCCGTGGTTCAAATCCCGGTCACTCCATGTGAGATCTGTGCTGGACAAAACGGAGGCAGACAGGTTTTTCTCCGGGTACTCCGGTTTTCCCTGTCAATATTTCATTCCAGCAATACTCTCCACTATCATTTCATTTCATCTGTCATTCATTTAATCATTGTCCCAGAGGAGTGCGTCAGGCCTCGGCAGCCGGCACAGTTCATATCCTCGCCGCTAGATGGGGGCTTCATTCATTCCATTCCTGACCCGGTCGGAGACTGGAAGCAGGCTGTGGATTTTCATTCATTTATTGCCAAAGAAGCAATGTGCTGGTTATCAGGGAGAAATAAATAAAAGAACACATTGCCTTTTTCAGCCACATAGTAAGACTACCAGACACCTGACTACTGAAACAATTATTCAATTTCTTTTGGAAAAGTAAAACCAAGAACAACTGGTTCGTTGAGGTCCAGAATGATTTAGACGAGCTAAATATTACAATGAAACAAATTGCAGAGAGAAAAGAGAAGAGGATTCTGAGAAGTAGGGATACAAGATTGAAATTAAAAACAGTCAAACGAAAACAGTACACCATTACAAATGAAGAGAGGGCGGCCAGGTCGGAGAGATTAAAGAAGCTCTGGAAGGAGAAGAGGAAGTTGAGAAGCCATTACAATTAATATTGTAAAGACTATAGTGTATATGGATTGATTTAAGTGCTCCAATGTAGGCGTAAACTATGTAAATAAATAAATAAAATAAATAAAAGAACACATTTCCATTTGTGGTGTACAGATGTATAGAATAGAAGCTAAAATATCAGGAAGATAAGGATAAAGGTTGTCATTGATGACAGAATAAAGGACCATTTCCATACTAGTACAGTAATGAATAAAATACATCGTTTTAAAATAACTCATTTTAATTTCATGACTTTCTTTCAAAATAAATATAAGTGCATACGTATTATTTCTTTCTTATCTAGAATGGTGGGGGACATTTTTTTGCTGACCTCTGATGTAGATAATGCTAATCATGCAGTGTAAACTATTGTATAATTTTAAAGTTCCCTATGTAGATATAGTATTGCATAGGCCTACTGTAGCTCAATTGATTTGTACAGCTCTAAATATCATCATTGTGGGAAGTTAATGAAAAGGCTAAAGTAATCTCTTTGATTACAGGTTCTGACACCCTAGAATTAGAAGTGGCAAGGACCTGCAATGTCCTGACCCCAGTAGTTCGAGAACCTGGGGCTGGAGCTCCTCTCTACTCAGGTTACCTGTGGAAACTTGGAGGAGGTTCGAGCTCTGGCTCTGGTTCCAACAACAAGAAGTGGGTCCAACGCTGGTTTTGTCTCAAACGGGACAACTGCCTCTATTACTATAAGACTGATGCAGTAAGTAGCAGAATCTTTACATGCAGACTAAGTCAACCTGGTATAATGTTGTATTGCATATAAAATGTAATTATAGTTAACTCTCTATTATTCATGTATATGCAGACTTAAGATCGCATGAATAACTGAAAAACATGGTTAATACAAATACACTAACCTTACCTGAAATTTCAATTTACTAAGCATGCTACATATAAATTGCACTACAGATTTCTCTCAGTTTGCTTTCAGGAAAACATCATCTATTTCCTTCTGTCTCAATGCAGTATACAGGCTACTTTCTTTCTTATAACCGTCCTTATTTTCGGAGATCATTTACTTTCTTTCTTAAACCGTCCTTATTTTCTGGAGTATCAAAAGTTCAGTTTAGTCAAATAATGAGTTTTATGTTTGTGAACTCTTAATAATAAATCGATTCATTTCGATGCCTAGGTGTTAGTAATGGGCGATGCCTCGATCATCTCTCGTCTTCACATGATCACTCTTCGCTCTTCCTCCAGCTTCACACTTACTGTCTACGTGCTCGTCACTCAGCGGTTTGAATTCTAAGCATCACTGTTTAGCCACACCTTACTACTTGTAACTTAAGTCACAATAAACGTAATGCTGAGAGGCATTTGTGACAACCAGACAATTGGCAGATAAATTTGGTCAGTGCCATTAAACTGTAATCTTGAGAAATTTTTTGAATTAGCAAAGAACAGGTACCTTTTTTTTTTCTTTTCTGAACTACACACGGATGGATAAACCACAAAATGGTTAATCCATACCCAAATAATCGAGAGTTTACTGTATTAAGGATGTTCCAAAAAAGATATTATGTCTATTTGTCATATGAAATGTAATTATTATTTCTGTTCCAAAAACAGAAATCTGTTATACGAGGACCATCCAGAAATTACGTTTCCCTACATTTTTTTCTTTTAAAGTTAACGTATTTGGCCGGCAAATACGAGCATGTGCGACAGATCTATGACGTAGCAATCATATACTGGCCGGACAACTCCCGACTGGTGTTAGTAGTGCAGCAATGGCTAGAAATTGTGGCTCTTATTCTGTCTCCCACTGCCTGAAAGGTTCAGTCTGCGATAAAGTTTCTTAATGCACAAATACGTGCAGTTCAGATGTTGTGCTGATCCATGACAATACTCGGTGCACAGCAACAGTTCTTCAGGAGTTACAGCTGGGAGCTGTTTGATCAACCGCCGTATAGTCCTGATCTTGTTCCCAGTGATTTCCATATTTTCTTGCACCTCAAGAAATTCCTGTCCTCCGGTCAGCATTTTCACACGATGAAGAGCTGAAGACGAATATCACACAATGGTTCCTTTCCCAGGCAGCAGACTTCTACGACACAGGAATACAAAAGTTCATCCCACGATATAACAGGTGCCTTAAGTTTAGTGGTGATTATATCAAATATTAGCTCAAACATTGCAGTATCTGATGCCCATAAAGATTTTCATGTAACAATGTTTTCTTTTTATTGAAAAAATAGGAAAACTTAATTCTTGGATGAGCCTCATATGTCTGTTGTTTCAAAACTGCTAGTTTCCCAGTTTGGCAAGTGACGACATTTATATCACATCATCATCATCAACCTCAAGTTTCCACTCCAGTTTCCCGGGTGTGGTTTACGAGTGCTCTCCATTTTAGTCTATTCATGTACCACTGCTCCTTCAAGACTTCAACCCAGTTGATTCCCTTGGATGTGATATCTTCCTTCACTTGGTCCAGCCATCTCCTCCTAGGTCTTCCAACAGGTCTCTTTCCAGTAATCTCAGTATGCAACCATTGTTTTGCAATTCTTCCTTCTGTAATACGTTTGACGTGACCAAACCATCGCAAACGCACCCTAGTTATGGTCTCCTTCAGGGACTGATTTATTCCAACTTGTTCTCTAATCTTCTCATTTCTTACTTTGTCTTTCCTAGTTTTTTGAAGCATGCTTCTTAGAAACTGCATTTCTGAAGCCGGAAGTCACACAGTACCTAATACAGTTTTACTTTCTTTAATAAGTATTATTTTCTTAATAAATAGAAATAATATTCCCACATTCCTTGCTTACGTACCTCAGAACAATACAAAATGTATATAGTGTTAATAGTAATATTACAACATGCTTTGATGTCTGTTGCAGGAAAGTCAGCCACTGGGCGCACTAATGTTGGCAAACTACTCCGTGGCTCGCAGCTCAGATAGTGGACGTCAACACAGCTTCCTATTAAGTAGACAAGGAGCAATTGGCCTGCACTTGGCAGCTGACGCTGAAGAAATGGCTACTCGTTGGCTAGCAGTCATAAGTCACTCCATTGAGCGTAACAAGCAGGTACACCTGTTGTTGATAAGTAATTCCATTGGCTTGAAATGAAATAAAAACAATACTAAGCAGGATCCAAAAGTTCAGATACTTGGCATATAGTTCTTTACTTGTTGTTATATTTAGAGGCTTGTGACTCTGTGTCATCAGCCCAGACTACCTGGGTGATTGAAAGAGAGAGAAGAATCTGCCTGACTGTGTTGTTATTATTATTATTATTAATCTTGATTGGTCACATTGGACAACTTGAGTCGTTCCACAATTACTTCTTCTTTGAAGGTAGTACTGCTTGGTTCTTACGCTCTTTCCAGTACTTTTTCATTCTTTCAGATCAGGATTTTCTCAACTCATCTGAAATCTCTATAGGCTTTCTGTGTCATTTCTGCAGAAAATTTGTAAGTTTTAAGAATGGTGTTAATTTTATTTTTCTCCTCGGCATCTGTTATCTTGAGTCCTACTGCTTGAGATCTTGTTGGATTTCTTGGATCCATTTTCCTCCAGTTTTCTTTCCTAGATTTCTCATCACCAGTTGGCGTGTTGACTGTGTTATTGTAGTTACTTCTTTTTTTTTTTTCGTGTAGCCTCCTCAGAGGCCGAGTGCAGGTCTTTCTAGTCTACACCCGTGGGCAACCTGCGCACCGGGATCAGGGATGGAATGGGTGAAGTTGAATGAAACTGGGCAAGATGTGGAAGAAAGCGGCTGTGGCCTGTCAGAAGGTACCGACCCAGCATTTGCCTGGTGTTGAAAATGGGAAACCACGGAAAACCATTTCAAGGACGGCCGACGGTGGGACTTGAACCCACGCGTCTACTGAGTCAGCAGAGAGTTTGGTCCCATAACCTAATGCGTAACCACCGCTGTCGGTAGTTAGTTATTGTTGTTTTAAGCGGAAGAATAGCGAGGTCATCTGCCCCTCTTAACACAGATTAAAGTATAATCAAATGTTCTCGAAAGAGAAACAAAATGAGTAATGTCCGTTGAGCCATTATAATTAACACAAAAAGTGATAATAATGTCCAGCATAACTCACATTGCTAGCGTTTCGCCCCAGCGTGCCAATTGGGCTCTTCAGTTGGTAAAGGCACACCTACCAAGACGCGTAGCAGGCACACTCTGAGAAGGCCATGCAAGACGCCACGCCACGTATGTAGCCACGTCACGAGCATGCCAGTGCACCACGGGAGTCAAAAACTCAACTCCAAAAACAATAAATCTTGCTTTGGCATTGAATATAATCAAATGTTCTCGAAAGAGAAACAAAATGAGTATTGTCCGTTGAGCCATTATAATTAACACAAAAAGTGATAAAAGTACAGAAATTTAGAATTGACTTAAAATTTAGAGGTGTAAGCCTAAATATGAAAAATTAAAAAAGAATAATAAAACAAAACAAAAAAGAAAATAATTACAATAATAAACAAAATTGAAAAAATCTACGATACGATCAGGAAGAGGAGGGTTAATTTCATTGGACACGTAATGGGGATGAATAACACCAGACTCACAAAACAAATTTTCAGTCATGTATACAAAAGTAAGAATGGTAATCAATGGGTTCAAAGTATAAAAAGGGATATGGAAGAGATGGAAGTAACAATAGATATTATTCAGGACAGACCACTTTTCAGAAATATGATCAAAACATTCAAGGGTATCCAGGAGAAGGAAAAGTAGAAGCGGTTTAGCATCTGGACGGAAGAGAGAAGAAGGAGACAAAGTGAAGTAATTAAGAACTACTGGAAGGCAAGAAAGGATAAAGGAAGTAAGAGACAGTGAATGCAATGGGTTATTTTACGCGCTCCAAAGATGGCCGAAATCGAGGAAAGAAGAAGAAGAAACAAAAAATTATGGAAAATAAAAATTCAGAATTCAAAAGTGAACAAAGTATTTGAGTAATCGTACACTTAAAAATTTAGATTGTTGGCCCTAACCCATTCTCACTTATAAAGCAGATGATGAGATCAGCAGCCACCATGTCATCGGCTAATACAAGTTTGAGTGTCATCTGCAAACCAAAGTTTCTTCATAAATCAGCAAGATCCACACATTCGGTTAAAATGTAGTCCATGGTGAATACGGCTCCACAGGTTCCCTTCTCATTAGGTACGAGTTGGTGGATCCTGCATGACCTATCCTTAGCCTACACAAAATGTCAGACTCCTCCGTGACCAGAAAGAGTTCCCTCGATCGCTCTCAGTTTACTGGACGTTGTGTAAGCTAGCCACTGACTCTGCCCCAGAATGTCAGTACTTGTCGGATAACTGAGAGGGAATATCTCTAGTGGGTACCTCCATTGGTCGAGGTGTTAGTGTTACCACTTCTTTTGCAGGTTGTTCCGCTATCGCGTTCCCCACAATTCCCATTATTGTGGTGTCTGTGTTAGTATGTGTATTTATAATTGAGACTACTTGGCGCATGTCATAGATTTATGGCATGTAAAAGATCCTTCCACAGAGTAAACTTGTGTGAAGCTAAATTTCTAGGTTAGATTTCATTGGTGCGCTCGATCAAAGTTCCAACATTCACTACTAGGTATCAGTCACATCTGGTAGCGAAAGTTGGAACTACTTGAAATTGAACGGAACTTGTAGCTCACCCTATGGGTGTCCGCTTGAAGCAGCTACAGCCTCTGGCGAGCCGAACATGTCCTCGGACACTCCCGGCACTAAAACCCATATGATAAATAAACAAGTAGTTCCGTGAAGAACTATACAGCCTATTTTCATATATCCTACTTATGTTAATTGCCTGTATCAACATACACAATTTCTGTTTGATTGCTGTAATAGATTCGTAGATATTGAGAACCGACTTAATATTTCGGATGGTCGCCATGTTGGATTTTATATATGTAGGTCCTAGAGTTATGTACTGTTACATGCAGATTATTGTGAACGTGTAGTATTCAAACTTCAATCGCATAATTAGGACACAAGAAAAAACAAGGAGATTTTTAAATTTTGCACAGCTGCCATCTTGAGGTTATGGAAACAATTGAAATAAATTAGATGCCAGTGGATTAACATTCGTATAAGGATTTACTGTACCAAATTTCACTGCACGCGGATGGTTAAATTGCGAGAAACGTCCATGTGAATATTTATAATTCGCGTCACCGCCATGTTGGATTTGTGATCACCAGGTTATTTAAAGTCCTATAGGTGAACTTAAGTTCATAGCCCCTATGAACATTAAAAAATGCAGTTTGATTGCTAAAATAGATTCGTAGCTATTCAGTATCGTATAAATAATTCGGATGGTCGCCATGTTGGATTGTTAAATGTATAGGCCATAGAGTCATGTACCATTAAAGGAAAATTATTGCGTAGGTTCATTATTCAAACTTTCACTTCGATCGCATGACTACATCACAAGAAATAAAAACTTAATTTTAAAATTCGCACTGCCGCCATCTTGAGGTTATGTAAACAATTGAACTAAATTAGATACCAGTGGATTACAATGTGTATAAATATTTCCTGTACCAGGTTTCAGTGCTCTTGGAACATTAAATCGCGAGAAAGGTCTATTTAAAATTTTCAAATTCGCTTGGCCGCCATGTTCGTTTTGTAGTTAACCGGTTTTTGAAAGTCTTATAGATGGACTTCCAGTAGTGCCCTTTATCTCCGTACAAAATTTTAGGGAGATACCGCTAATAGTTTCAGAGATATAGAATGCCGGTGAAATATTTCGCACATCCGCCATCTTGTGATTATGTGAACAATTGAACGAAGTTAGATGTAGGTGCATAACAATGTATATAAACATATACTGTACCAAGTTTCATTGCGTTTGGTTGGTCAAATCGCGAGAAACGTCTATTTAAAAGTCGCAAATTCGCTTGGCCTCCATGTTGGTTTTGTAGTTACCAGGTTTTCAAAAGTCACATAAGTGAACTTATAGTAGTTCCCTCTATCACATTAGAAAATGTCAGGGTAAAATCGGTAATAGTTTCGGAGATATTGAATGCTGGTGAAATATTTCGCACAGCCGCCATGTTGGATTGGTGAGTCGCAACAAAATTTGAAGGGCACGGTCGAGGTCGCCGGGAATAGTGCTATGAACTATCCGAGTTTCATTGAAATCGCTCCTGCCGTTTAGATTTTATTAGGGGGGACACACACACGAATCACACACACACACGCACACACACACGGACAAAAGGTGACCTCATAAGCCTATTTTTTCAAAATTGAAAATAGGCTAAAAAGTAAATAAGTTAGTTACCATCCCTGCATTTGTCAGGAGTAGAAGTGGAAACCATGGAAAACCACTTCTAGGATGGCTAAGAAGTTTTTCACTTTACCTCACTAGACTGTGTGTACCATCCATTAAATTTCCTGGAAGAGCTGAGAATCAAACCAAGGACCTCTGGGACAGGAGTCTCAATATATATCACTACACCAAAGAAAAATGGCATGAATACTTTAAAACACGAGGGCTAGTCCAAATCTAAGGTCCGGTTAAAAAAAAAAACATCCAAAATCAAAATTGTTTCCAAAACAATTGTTTTATTGACATTCCTTACGTCTTTCTCTATTTTTCTACATAATTTCCATACTTATTTACACATTTGTCACATCGTTCCACAAGCTTTTGAATGCTTAAGTCATAGAACTCGGCCGCCTGCGTAGCTAACCAGTCTTTAACAGCTTCTTTTCATCATCTGTGTCGAAGCGCTTGCTGCCAAGAAACTCTTTTAGGTAGCGGAACAGGTGGAAATCACTTGGCGCCAAGTCCGGACTGTACGGTGGGGAGTCCATCTGTTCCCATCCAAATATCTTGATTAGAGTTTGCATGTCATTCGCAGTATGGGGTCTGGCATTGTCATGCAACAACAACACTCCAGACGACAAAAGACCACGTCGCTTATTCTGGATAGCACGTCGAAGTTTAGTCAGGGTAGCGCAGTAGGCGGCTTTATTGATCGTTGTTCCTGAAATAATGTATTGTCGATCTTCACGAATTTTGTCGTCAACCGCATGAACCAACTCATCTGAAATCACTGATGGTCTGCCAGAATGGGGTTCATCGTGCACATTTTCCCGTCCTTCATTAAAGGCTCGCACCCACTTGCGCACTTTACTGTCACTCATTATGTTAGGACCGTACACTTCAGTAATCTGCCGATGAATTTCTGCCGCAGAAATGTTTCTTGCTGACAGAAACCGTATTACTACCCTTACTTCACAATCGGCGGGCTGATTGTCTTAAAGATTGTGAACTGACACTATCAACAGCACACAGCAACAGTAACAACGCTACTGGCGACTTTTGCCGCGCAAGGCATGCCAGGAGTCGCGCGCATGCGTGTTTTGCCCTTGGCACCGCTTTCAAATATTTACGGCGAATCGGACCTTACTTTTGAAATTACCCTCGTAAGTACAAAGACAACAGAGCATACTCACTTATTCATGAGCCAGTTGTGAGCAAGTAGTCTGCATGCCTCTTGTAAACCCCCATCACTATGGAGAGGATAGGTAGGCAGAGTTGGAGAAGGTTCCCATGTCAGCTACAGCAAGAGAGCAAGAATAGAACCAAACCCTGTGGTACTACAGCCCATGATGGGCATAGGTCTACTAAGCGACTGCTGTCCAGCTATTTGTCATGCAGATAAAGAGCAAGAATGCTTGCTCACATTGTAGCCTTGAGCACAAACAACACTCTGGAGCCACCCACCAGCACAACCCTGCTCTAAACCTTTAAAAGAAATCTGCTTGGGCAACTACGCACTTTGACAGCATTGGTACAGCGTTTGGAAGTCATCTTTTGTGATCTCCTGTAATGGCTCCTGTGATGCTGCCTTTACCTCATTAAAAATATCTGAAATACTAATCTCTTTTTTTTTTATTACTATTTTGGGAAAACTCATCTCTGTGGTGGCGGCTTCGGTGGCGTAGTTGGTAGCATGCTGATCTCCCGCAGAGATGTTGGTTGGTTCCTCAGTTTAGGGGCTGTGACAAGGTGGTCATGTAACCCCGTGTACATTGGGTGTGTGTAGAATCTGTCTGATAAACGGTGTTATTTGTGATTACTGTATTAGTCTGTAATTCAGGTAAGGTGTGCAGACGGTCAATTTTAAGTAGTAGTACCTAATTTTGTACCAAATACTACCGTCAACGACACCCAGCTGTGAACTTGGCTGCTAGATGCCACCGCAACTAGCAACTTGCAACGAACGTTGTAACTTCCCCTCCGAAGGAAAGCATGCTGACGGATTTTTAGCGCTCTTGGAAAATCCGGCGACTTTGGCCAGCTTTGAACCAGCGACCTTGGGCATAGAAGTTCAGCATGCTACCAGTTAGCCGCTTCCCTCATAGTCAGATGGAACAAGAAGTTCCGTGACGAACTAAAGAGCCTACTTTTCTTAAAATTAAGATTCATGCCATAGATTAATCTACAGTATATGAACCTATCCAGAATAATGACGAAATTAAGTGGGTAATATCGAAATGTCTTAATTAGTTCGAAATAAGGTATACTAGCCATAATGTAGCCTAATAGAGCAATACAGTTGGCAGCTCTGATGACTTCCATCTCCTAAGGTACAGAATACAAAATGTGGTTGAAGTCCAAAGGACATTACATGGATTTAGACATTGGATCTATTAGTACACGTAAAAGCATGTTGGCAACAATGTCATGCGAGTGATGGTCAGAAATAATCTGAAATATTATATCTTTTTGTGCCAATTTTGGATGAAATCCATTTGTTGGTATAGAAGTTACATGTATTTAAAAATTGGTCCAATCAGCAGGCTTAGAATCATGTTGGTAGAACTGACGTATATAAGTTACTCCAAATTAATGTAAAATGGCAGGTAATTTACGTGTGCATAGTTTAAAGCTGTCGGCTTGCATACTTTCTGATATATTTGGATACAAAATAGAGAGCAGTTATTAACAGTTGGCAGCCCTATTGGCTCTTAAGAATACACTCAGTCATATCTGTTTATGTACACATATTTGGTTGAAATCCAATTGATAGTGTAGAAGTTATATGCATTTAAAAATTGGACTTATCAAAAGGCTTAACATTATTTTGGCAACGCTGTCATGTATGGCCACCTGGAAATTAAACTGAAATAGTATTATCTACATGTGTGCCTATTTTAGAATAGCTCCCATGTATACCTTCCAAGATATCCAACATGGAGCTCAAATTTCTAGTGTGTTTTTTTAGCAGTTGGTAGCACTGGCATCTTTTTCAAATATGGGCCTGAGATATTCCGGTATACATCTTTACTCATACTAAATTTGGTTTCGATTGCTGCAGCCGTTTATGAGTTGATAGGGGGGGGGGGGCACACATACAGCCAGACAGACAGAAGGACAGACACATTTTCCCGGATATATCTCATAAGTCTACTTTTTCCTCATTTTTGAAAAGTGTGAAAAGTAGGCTAAAAATGAATGTGATCTCGTCAATGGCGTTGTCTTGGCAACCTCTGATAGATCATCCCTCATCAATTTAAAAGCGTTGTTATAGTAACCTCTGATGGCACTTAGCATTTTTTTAAATTCCGAAATCATTTTTCTCATCCCTTGGCGTAATGGTGGGTCATATCAAAAATTCTTTCAGACAAAAGTTTTAGGTAATTTTTGGGGAAATATTTTCCATTTTGTACGGTTTTGATATTGTGCCTATTAAGAGAGATATGATTAATGTTTCCCGAAAAACCCACTTTTTTCCACCCCTTTGGTCAATGGTTGGTGCAATCAAAAAACTTATTTGACATAAATTTTTGGCACTTATCCAACACATATTATGAACTTTGAATGGATTCAATATTTCATGTATTAAGAGAGTTATAGCGAAATTTCACTTTTTCGAAAAAAAGCCCCCCATTTTCACCCCCTTCGACCGATTTTTCCCATTAACGAACTCGACCGAGATTTTATAGGGATACATGTTATGTAAAATATTCAAAGTGATTGGTGCAAAATTACGGCAGTTATCGTGTCCACAAGAAACTGATATATATAGATAGATAGATACATATATACATAAATTATATATAAACTTTTGAACTGACGGTGGTTTTGGGGTCTGGGGGATGTGAAACGCGAAGATATGTCGAAATTTTCCGGAAGTCAAAACATGGTACCCATTGCAATAGTTAGCTTTCTAATGAAATCTACCTAAAACAGATCTCTTAAGTTAACAGCTCTGGGGCTGGTTTGCAGCAACTCGCCAGTCCTCTCTATTCTCCGCCATCCTCTTCAATTCACGATATGATTTTGTGTTCGTGTCTCTCATTATCTGTGTGATGTATGCAAGTGGTGGTCTTCCTCTTGTGTTTTTCCCTTCTAACATCCCTTCGATGACTCTTGCTAGCAGGCTATTATGTCTGAGAATATGTCCCTACATATTTGCTCTTCTTGTTTTCAGACTCTTCATAAAGCTTCTACTTTCTCCTGCTCTTCTGAATACCTCTTCATTTGCCATATGTTGTATCCAACTGGTCTTAAGCATTCGTCTCCAGCACCAAGCCTCAAAAGCCACCAACTTCTTCTCTTCTGATTTCCCTATTGTCTAGGTCTCACTACCATACAAAGCCACTTCCACATGTACGTCTTTAGAAACAGATAACACACTCTAATAGTCATCCCAATTAACACCGGTTAACAGACAAATTCTACACACACACGAATTACACGGGGCAGCCCCTAAACTAAGAAACCAACCATCTCTGTGGCATGAGATTTGAAAATAAGACTGCACCTCAGAAAAGTGTATTTCTAAATCTTTAGATGAAGGGATGTGGATAATGACAAAGATCTTGGATACCGGTATGGGTACCTCTGAACCATTATGCTAGTGCTTCAAATTTGAGCTCATTGATGTCAGCTGAGAACATGGATATCGTGGTCATTTTGTAGTAGATTGCCCTTCCTTGACTCTCCATCAGAAGACATACTGTAAAACTGAGTTTCCTAAGGTGCAGCAGATGAAAAGAGCACTTGCCCAGATTGGAGTACCATTTCTAAGTATCAATCTTAAAATTAGACCAATTAATTATCATCATAATCATTATTATTATTATTATTATTATTATTATTGAGGGCAAGAACACTCAGCCTCGTGAAATAAAACAGAAATGAGATGACCAGTTTATAAGGAGTCAAGTCCTTCCTTCCTCTATTCTAACAAATTCCATCAGTCCCAGTTGAAATACAAACTATCAGTTCTATTTATTAAATCCTAATCAAATGAGAATTTATCCCAAAAACCATGTCCAAAAATGTCTATTCCTTTTTTTATTATTCAGGTGGACGAATGGCTTGACATCAGTAACCGTAACATGAAGCTCGCAGCTAGTGCAGTGCAGCAACCTGACTGTTTTGGCTACCTCATGAAACTGGGCCACAAGTGGAAAGCGTGGAAACGACGATACTGTGTGCTCAAAGATGCCTGTCTCTATTTCTATCAAGAAGGAACATCCGACTCAGCTTTAGGTAAGAAAAGCTCTTAAATGCTTGTCATAAAGTATTCAAATATAAATATTACCTGTTCCTAAAATTCTAAGAGAACATGAGTATGCAATCACTGTATATGTAAAATTTCACCATTATTTGTAGATTTTTCTCAATGTGTTATAATCCTGATGTGTTCAGCATTTTAAATACCTTGAAGTGTTTCTGAACCAAAATTGAATGGACAGCCAAAAGATCAAGATCAGGATTGAGCGAGAAGCACATTTGTTACAATAATGAACTTGGTCTCTAACCGCAAATTAAACCTGGATCTTAGGCTGAGAATGGTTCTAGGATATGTGTTTCCTACATTGTTGTAAGGTATAGAAGGATGGACTTTAGCACAGCCCCTGTGCAGAAAAAAGTGAAAGCCTTTGAAATGTGAGTCTACCGGCGAATGCTTTGCATCTCGTTGACAGAAACGGTGTGAAACACCGAGGTGTTGGATAGACTAGGTAAAAGTACAGAAGTACACCTTTATTCACAGCTTACACCATTTTCTTTTATCCAGGATAAAAGATAATGAGAATATATATTCTAATATTTACAATGTAGTATACAAAGTCTACTTTATGTACAAGTACAATCTATTCATACAGATATCCTAGTGCATTGGAAAAGAGAAGAAAGGGACTGAGAACCAGGAAAGACGTATAAGGATATGGAAACTGAAAGAAGGGGATAGAAGGGTCGAGTACCTCAAAATGGTAAAGGAAGGAATTCCAACGGATGAAGAAAGAGGGGTGGAAGAGGAATGGACTAGATTTAAGAAGACACTAGTAGGTGCAGCAGAAGCAGTATGTGGGAGGACAAGTAGTAAGAAGAGGTGGAAGGAAACACCATGGTGGAATGAGAAGACAAAAGATATAGTAAGGGAAAAGAATAGAGCATTTAGGAGGTGGTATCAAAATAGGACGGTAGAGACAAGGGAAGAGTACCAGGAAAGAAAGAAGGAGGCAAAGAGAGTAGTGGCTGAGGAGAGAAGAAAGTGGATGGAAGAGTGGACAAAGATGATGAAGGAGGATAGTGAAGGTACAAAAAAGGTCCTGTATGGGATGCTAAAAAATAAGAGACAGAAGGATCCTACGGATTATGTTAGAATGGTGAACAAAAGGGGACAAGACATAGAAAATAGGGAAGAACTGAAGAAAATGTGGAAAGAATATTTTGAAGAACTTCTGAACCCAAATGGAAAAGATGGTGAGGAGGAAGAAATCAGGGAAGAGGAAGATGAACTGCAAACAGAAAAGGACTTAACATGGAAAGAAGTGGAAGATGCAGTGAACAAGATGAAAGGAGGGAAGGCACCGGGTGTGGATGAGTTGAGTGTGGAGATGGTGAGAGCAGCAGGAGAGGTGGGGGTACAGTGGTTGTACCGAGTGATGAGGACAGCATGCAAGGAAAGGAAGACCCCAGAGGACTGGAAAAAAGGAATAATTGTCCCGAACTTCAAGAAAGATAGTAGAACAGATTGCAGAAACTATCGGGGAATAACACTGATGAGTCATTGTGCAAAGATCTTCGAGAAAGTTTTGGAAAAGAGAATTAGGACAAGGACAGAAGGAGGGATGAGGGAAGAACAACATGGCTTCAGAGCAGGAAGGTCCACAGTGGATTTGATTTTTGCTATAAGGCAGTTACAAGAACAGCACTATGAGTATGGAACAGATCAGCTGATGGCCTTCCTGGACATTGAGAAAGCATATGACAGTGTATGCAGAAACAAAGTATGGAAGTCCCTGGAGGATAGAGGAATAGAGAAATGGACTATAAAGAGGATAAAGGAGACTGGTTAGAACAGAGAAACGGCCTGAAACAAGGAAGTGCACTGTCACCGTTACTTTTCATTGTGGTGATGGATGATATAATGGCCCGAGTGGCACAAGTAATTGGGGAAGGAAAGATGAAAGCAATGGTTTGCAGATGATTTGATGATTTGGGGAAACAAGGAGGAGGAGGTACAGGAACAGTTGGACGTGTGGGAAGGAATAATACAAGGATATGGGATGAAATTTAGCATAAATAAGAGTGAGATGGTGATCACAACAAGGAAGAAGGAAAGAACCACAACGGGAATAACAATTGGTGTGGAACAGCTGAAGAAAGTGGAGAGTTTCAAGTATCTGGGAAGCCTGATAAAAGATAATGGAAGAAACGATAGAGAAATAAATGAGCGGGGGAGGCAGGCAGAAGCATTTCGGAGGAGTGTGAGAAGCATGTTATGGAGCAAGGATGTCCCTCAGAACAGCAAAAAGATCATATATCGGACATACTATGTCCCTATCCTGACGTATGCCTCGGAGACCTGGGTTATGAAAGGAAGGGAGAAGAGCAAAATACAGGCCAGTGAGATGAGGTTCTTGAGAAGCAGTATTGGAGCTACAAAGATGGACAGAATAAGAAATGAGAGGACCAGAGAATTAATGAAGGAGGAACCATTACAGGATGGTATAGAGAATTCTAGACTTAGATGGTATGGACATGTAAAACGAATGGAGGAGAAGAGGATACCCAGGAGAGTACACGAGACGAAGTGGGAAGGAAAGAGACCGAGAGGAAGACCGAGAGACAGGTGGCTGAAAGGGGTGGAAGAAAGCGTGAAGAAGAGAGGAGAAGACTGGACAAGGGTGGAGGCTGAGAGATGGTGGGAAGACAGAAGACGTTGGAGAGGCTTGTGTTCCAAACAGACCCGGCCAGTGGCTGGAAACTGTGCAAGATGATGATGATGATTGGAAAACAGATACTGTCTAAGGGGTCTTTGATCAATATTGAACAAGTCTATGCTGACCACATTTGAGATTCGCATCATTCTGTCAATGGGACCATTGAGACCATAATTAGTTGGATGCCAGTTTGTTTCAAAGACATGATGCTTGCGCATCAAACGATGGGGACACATAGATGGGCAGTCTATGTGAGAGTTTACGATCTTGTACGTATTAAGAATATAAAAATTATCACGAAGGGATTTTAGAGTTGGCAGCTTCGAATGCATCATTACTTCAGAGTAGTTTTGATTCGTTCTTGGGTGTAGAAAACGATAGGCATAAATTCGTAGAAATTTGTATTGTACTTTCTCTAATCTTTCAATTTGTGTTTTACTGAAAGGGCTCCAAATCGGTGTACAATATTCAATTAAGGGTCTGACAAGGGTCAAGTACAGTAGGAAATAAATATCTGAGTCACAAAATTCCTTGGAATAAAAAGTTATGCAATCTAATCTCTGCAATGCCTTGTTTATTATATTTTCCATATGTTCATTAAAATTAAGTGTGTCTGTGAATGTTACTCCTAGGTCACGAATACTTCTAACAGCATGAAGTGGAGTAGGTGATAGAAAGTGATAAGAGAATTCTATACTCTTGTTTCTTCTTTGAGAATCTAACTAGTTTACATTTAGTTTCATTGAGGAGTAACCCAATTAAAGAACAATACTTCTAGATGCAAAGTTCTTCCTGGAGAAGTATACAGTCCTGTAGAGATTGAACATTCATAAAGAACTTTGTGTCATCGGCTAGCAAGAGGATTTTGGCATGTTTGAAAACTGTATTGATATCATTAATAAAGATGAGAAATAACAAAGGAGAAAGATGGGCACCTTGTGGAATACCAGAAGAGACAGCTATTGGTTGATATAAGGAATTGAGTATTTTGACAATCTGTGTTCTGCCTTCTAAGTATGAGGATAGCCATGATAATAATAATAATAATAATAATAATAATAATATCGTATGGCCTCGGCTGCCGGGTGCAAGCTTTGTTATTTGACACCCAGAGGGTAGCTTGCATGTCATATTTTGTTGTTCCCTGAAGCACTATAAAAGTCAAGGAGGTTAGATATCTAAGCTCCTTGAACACTAGAGCGTTTTCTAGTAGAGAAATGAGGAACTTTGTGTTGGCAGAAACTCCCGAGATTAATTTTGCCATTATGAATACGGCCTACTGAATTCAAATGGGTTCTTTGACATGCCAACATAGTATGACATGCGTGTCGTATTTTTGCTGCCTTTCAAAAATGACATTTCACGGCCAGGAGCATACCCGCAAGCTTGGGGTTAGTAGACCGACACGTTAACCACTCACCCACCGTGGCAAGCTAGCCATGACAATAGAGGGATTTGTATACCACAGGATTGTAATTTTGAAAGAAGAATCTTACAGTTGAGAGAGTCGATGGCTTTGGCTAGATCAGTGTAGAAGCAGTCCACTTGAGTGTGCTCTGCTACTGCTTTCAGTAAGTATTCAGAATAAACTAGGAAATTTGTACATGTTGATCGACCTGGCATAAAGCCATGCTGTTGTTCACTTATGTAGAAGGAAAAATGGGGTGTAATTTTGTCAGTAATTATAGATTCAAATAATTTGGGTATAAACAATAATTTACAAACAGCTCGATAATTCTTAACATTGGATTTGTCACCACCTTTCAAGACAGGGATTACATAGCTACTTTTCCATCTATCAGGAAATTTACCTGTTCCAAGAGAGAGGTTACATAAGATGAATAATGGTTCTCTTATAACGAATCAACAAGATTTTAATAGAACTGGTGGGAGACCATCGGGTCCAAATTATTTGTTAGTTGAGGGTTTCTCTAATTTATTATAAATATCACTCTTTTCCACCTGGCAGTTGGAGACGTTAATAGAGAAGAGAGTTTCAAATTTTGGGGTGTTAACTATTGGTTCCTTATAGACTGAGGAGAAATGTTTAGCAAAAAGGTTGACAATACCTGGTCCATAACTTTCATTCTCATTGTCAAGATAAGCTGTACCAGGAATACCTCTATCATTCTTTTTTGTCTTGATGAAAGCCCAAAAGCTTTTTTGGGTCACTGTATAGATTAGAGCTAATTTTGTTTAAATACTCATAAATCTTAATCACATGTTATTTATTTCAGGTTATTAGCCTACTTTCGATTTTTGCAAAAAATGAAAGTAGACTTATGAGATCAACACAGGGCGAAAAAAGTGTGTCTGTCTGTGTGTGTGTGAGTCTGTGTGTGTGTATGTGTGTGTGTGAGTCTGTGTGTGTGTGTGTCTGTGTGAGTCTGTGTGTGTGTCTGTGTGTGTGTGAGTGTGTGTACTCTGAATGTCTGTCCCCCCCCTATCAATTCGAACACGGTGAATGCGAATTGAACGAAATTTGGTACAAAGGTAGCACTAGCAAAGGACACCTCAGTGTCATGTTTTATATCGCCGCCATCTTTACTAAAACTGAATGGCGGCCACTCAAACGTTCAAAACGTAAAATCAAATAACGACTAACCAAATCATCCGATCTCGACCAAATTTGGTAACAACATACCTTCGTATAGGATGCGTCTTGTGACCAAACTACAAGGTCGTCCGCCATACCATTTCAGGATGGCGGCCGTGCGAATTATGCAAACTTTATAATCCATATCATGGGACCCACCAGTTCCGATTATCGAGCCGAGAATCGTTTTAACTGTTCTAAAGGAAGAGGCACGTTCGAAATTAAAAGTTTATTTTGTAATACTATAGGGCAGACGTGATTTTAAAAAGCTGAGCCGATTCAGTAATAAGACAAGATGGCAGCGGATATCTTGTGCCTGACTTATATTTCACTAATTTGAGTATTGCATGCAATATAGCGTACTGATACAAAATAAATAAACTTTGTATGAAATGCTTTATATATAAATAATATACTCCAGTGATGAAATCGTTTAGTATAAATCATTATTTGCTAACAAGTTCTATGTAAGTCATTTTATATAGAACGATATTCGTTGACACAATTAGCTCAGTGGTAGAGCGTTAGCCTATCGCTTAAATGCCTATGGTTCAAACCCGATCAGAGCTAGGTTTTTTGCTTGAAATGTTATATGTTTATTGTTTTGTAATGACTCAGATGTTTTAAAATTAAGCGTTATATTGTGCATATTATGGTGTAAAATATATATTTAATTAAAACATAATTCGCCAGCAGATTTACTCGAGACATCTAGCTGCCAAAAAGGTAACTGCACGCGACCTACTTATTAACTTCCAGATTTTATTGAAAAGTTTCTTCTTCTGGCCGCTAGAATGCACTCGCTCTGTTAGGATTATATTGTTCGATATTTCATCACTAGATGTCACGACTAGTCTACGTGGGGCTCCATTGATTACTATACCATTGGCATTCTATGCGCATCGAATTTGAAGAATGACAAGGTGATACTACGATACATTTTTACTTTTTATTTTAAAGGGTTTGTAACAGCCTATTGTGCGTTATTTGAAAATGTTAATTGAAGTAAAGAACAAAACGATTTCACATAGTATCTGAACTCTACCGTTGGTGCTAGTTCAGGATATTAATTAATACTTTTATTTCAGCCAAATAGCAATCGAAAATATCCACATAGTTGGTATACACACGTCTCTGTAGGGTCATGGAAAGATTTGTTAATTCAATTAGGGTTGTGAAAGTCATACGCAGCCAGACGTGTAAAGACATGCCTCAACTCAAAGTTGGATGTTGCCCACGTCAGGCCGATTATGTAATAATAATAATAATAATAATAATAATAATAATATTATTATTGGTTTTACGTCCCTTTTATCTACTGTTGCTTTTAGAGACGCCGGGGTGCCAGAATTTTGTCCCGAAGGGGATCTTTAACGTGCCAGTAAATCTACTAACACGGCTCCCTCGCATTTGTGCACCCTCAAATGCCAGCTGACTGCGCCAGGATACGAACCTGAAACATACGGTCCAGCAAGCGAGAACGTTACCGCTGAGCCACGCCGCCAGTCCGGTCGATTATGTCTCCAGATCCATAACATTCTTTAGATACTTCTTATCTTTCTTTCTTCAATGATGGTAGCAGTTTTTATCTAGGTTGTGGCGTTTGGTAGAGGTAAATCGTTTCTAAGGTCTTCAACAAAGAATAGTTCTATTATACTCTTTGATAATAACAACGAGTTATAACTATACTCATACATTTAGGAGATAGTAGGCTATATGTTCTTTACTGAACATCTTGTTTTTCACATATTCCAGTGATTGGAATGATCTTTGAAAGCTACAATATTGATTGATATAATGATGGATTATTTTAATTCCCAATTTTCTAGTTTTAATACTTACTAGCATTACCCGTCGCGGCTTCGCCCGCGAATATTCTAGTTGTAAAGAGTACACTTAGCAAAATCTCAATCACGAATGCTATGACTGATTTATCCTTGATATGAATGATCAGACTTAATCAATTCAGCTACTGGTGCAGTGGTTAGGGGTTTGTCATTCCTTCATAGGTATATCAGAGCGAAGTTTGTTTTCTGGGAATATCACAGACACTGTTAATTTAAGGGCCTTTAAATGTGGTTTTCGGAGACCCTTTATAGTCTGGTGAAAAAGACCTTTTGTACCACACTCACACATGAAAATTGCGTGAATAAATTCTAGAGTGCCTCTTGACCCCCTTAAGCGCATTATACTTTATGTATTGATGAATTTTACAGCTTAATTTGGTTCAGTGATAACCTTATAACCGTCTGGAAACTTTCACAGTAATGTAATAATTGGAATTGCATTGCGTCTTACAGAAATAGATGGACCTGTGAGATTCTGTTACCATGGTTACCGTGTTGCATTCTTTCATTATTTCATTGTAAATATACATGTTTTAAGGTATTTATTTAATTGTGAGGCATTTAAAGAGTAAGTGAGTGCATTTCGCTTACGCATTGGATTATGCTGAACCTGTAGGTACCCCATATGTGTAGGTTGGTGTTAATAAGACCTTATTTTCGGTACAAAACTGGAATGGGACCTTAGCAGAATAATATAGGGAGGGATGGGTGTAAAATTCTGTACTATTCTGTGTTTGAGGAAAGAGAAAGGAGGATGAGAAGAGTACCGGTAGGTTTAGTTTTGATTATGGCTTCTGTCATTCAGGCTCTAAGGTTAGGTGTTCCCTAAATCATGTCTTGATAATGATAGATAAACACATACTTTACTGTTCCAACTACCTCATCAAGAGCCCCAAACATTGTTTCCAAGTCAGAGTTTCTATGTTTGGGACATGACCTAATCCTGGCACATATCTGATTGTTTCCTCACCTTGCAGCGTGTTAGCTCATTAAAATATCTCTGGGGTCTGGCACTTCTCCACTACAAATAAAGTTCCCACTTTTGTTTGTGTTTATTTTCATGTGTGAAGTTTTGTTAGCTTCTCAGAAGCTATACCAGTTCTAAGGATTGTTTGTATACAGTATGTCATTTCCATTGTGTTTGCCATCTTCTCCTCATCAACAAAGATAGAACACATCCCTTGGGGGAAAAGGCACTGCGAGATAATTATTTGAATTTAAGGGGACCTTGGTGACGCAGTGGCTAGCATTGTTGGCTGTCATCCCCGAGGTACTGGGTTCGATCCCTGGCTCTGCCAAAAATTTAAAAGTCTTGGTATGGTCTGGTACGGGGTCTTCCAGCCTCGTGATGCAAAATTGGAACCTGCCGGATGCTATGGCAGGAGTTGGTTGGTTCCTCAGTTTAGGGGCTGCTAGAACGTGGTCATGTAGCCCCGTGTACTTTGGGTGTGTGTAGAATCACAGAAGCACTAAATTCCAGTTGGAAAATCTTCAGGAGGCAGTGCAGGACAGAAGAAATTGGCGTAGTTTAGTACATGGGGTCACGGAGAGTTGGAATCGACTAAACGAATGAAGACAGAATCCGTCTGATAACCGGTGTTAATTGTGATGGCTGTATTAGTGTGTGTTATCTGTTTTAAATTCAAGTGAGGACTGTAGACATTGAATTTTCAAGTAGTTCCTACTTTTGCTGCCAAACGACACCATCAACGACTACTAGTTCAGAACTTTGTTACTAGATGCCACCTATAATTTACCTTCACACAAGTGTAATGAGTGGAAGGTTCTTGAACATGCCATAAATATATGAAATGGGACCGCCGGCTTTACTTCCCCTCCGAAGGAAGGCATACTGAAAGATTTTTAACGCTCTTCAAAATCCGACGACTTCGGCCGGGTTTGAACCCGCGATCTTGCGCATAGAAGCTCAGCATGCCACCGAATCTGCTATGGCAGGAGGAGGAGTTGAGAGGAACTGGCCACCCTACCACACGCAAACTCCGACTCAGGATGCCTGGTTAGTGATCCCTTGACGAAGTCATGTGATTCATTTCTTTACAATAAAAGGCAAATTTTCAATGCTTGTCATTCAAGTATTTTCACTTCTACGCAACAGATTTCCATAACTGTGCACCATTTTCTTCATTTGCTTATGAAGAGAAAGCTGTGTAAGTTTCGTTCTTATAGGTCTCTCACTTTTTGGGGGGGGCTTCGGTGGCGTAGTCGGTTCTATGCCCAAGATCGCGGGTTCAAACCCGGCCGAAGTCGTTGGATTTTTTAAGAGCATTAAAAATTCCTCAGTATGCCTTCCTTCGGACTGGAAGTAAAGCCAGCGGGCCCCTGTCATAGATTTATGGCATGTAAAAGAACCGTTCACTAACTAAACTTGTGTGAAGCAAAATTTGTAGGTTAGGTTTGATTAATGCTCTTAAGTTCCAACGTTCGTCTCCAGGCGCTGGTTGCGATGGCATCTAGTAGTAGCCAAGTTTACAGCTAGGTGTCGTGGATGGTGGCATTTGGTAGCGAAAGTAGGAACTACTTGAAATTATCGTGTGCCTTCCTAACTTGAATTAAAAACAGATGACACACACTAATACAGTCATCACAATCAACACGGGTTATCAGACAGATTCTAGATACACCCAAAGTACACGGGGCTACCTGACCGCATTGTCGCAGCCCCTAAACTAAGGAACCAACCATCTCTTACTTTTCAAGAAACATGTACCTAAAACTGAGGAAATCACTTAAATGAGAGCTTCGATTTAAAAGTTACACAAATGAAAATTCTCTTTTATCTCCACAGTTAGAAGTGACCTCTCACGTGCACACTGGGGGAAAAATCTGTCTGAATTTTATGAACCAAACGTAGATTTATTCAAAAATGTGTGTGTAATCGGGCTAAATAGTAAACTAATTCACAGATTTGACCCCTCGAGGCTACAACATTCCCTTAAGGGACTATCAAGGTCCACCAAGGATGTGTGGTGATTTGTTTAAATATTCTGAACCAACCATCGCAACTCCAGTCAAGAAACAACATTTTCTAATAATTAAAAACTTTTTATTTATGTATTTGGATCTTTAATTTTAATCAAATTATTTGTAAGAATATCCATTGTTATTTTATTAATGTGAAATGCTATTATTTTGAACGCTGAAGATGATATCATTGTATATAGAAACATGTTTGTTTAATTAACAATAAACTACATATTTTAATATCGACAAGGCAGATTATGCCTATCATAAATACTGTACTGTATTTAACAATAGACAATACATATTATCCTTACCAAACCAATATGGTAAACATATATGCATTTTATAGAGGACTAGCGGACCCGTGCGAGAAATCTCGCATGTTCATAAACCACTCTTTCCCCAATACGTTTATAATGAGAGACTTAAGGAGAAAGGTTGTTATGATTTCATTTCAACCAAATGATTATAGAGCACAATTTACATTTCAGTTAGAATTCCAAGTTCTACGTTACCTAACTTAATAAGGCAATCACTGAAAATTCGATCATCATAACACTCACCGGTTATTCGATATTTATGTAATTATACGATTTGAGTACTCATTCCTTTGATTTACTGTTTCTGAAATCCATGCAAACTGATAAAGGAAAGAACTCAGAATGTTAAAATGACGTGAAACAGGCATCACAGTGGCCAAAATGTGAAGTGGACAGTAATTATGGGGCTTTTTTTTTACAGCCACAGTATTTGCAAATCACACACTTCGAACATTTTTTAAATCCATTTTTTAAAGAAATTATAGATATTTATGAAATTAGAGTGTAATTCGTCACTGCTAATGTCAATTCTCTTTCATTTGAATGCTCATTTGTCACGATCGGTCGCTTGTGAGCGCCACAGGAGGGATCTATACTACTGAAATAATATATACGAGCGGACCCATGCGAGAAATCTCGGATGTTCATAAGCCACACTCTCCCCCACAGGTTTATAATAAGAGACTTAAGGAGAAAGGTTGTAATGTTTTTATTGAACCAAAACGATTATAGAACACTTTTTTACGTTTCAGGCGTCCCTACGGCCAAAATGCGAACTGAATAGCAATGATGTCGCGTATTTTCCTCCAGCAACAGTATTTGCAAATCTCACACTTCTTACAAAAATTGATATTTATGAAATTAGAATGCAATTCGTCACTGCTAATGTCATTCGTGTGCTGAGTCCATTGATTGACAGTTCAACCGTAACACTCACCAGTTATTCGATATTTATGAAATTATACGATTTGAGTACTCATTCCTTTAAATTACTGTTTCTGAAATCCATGCAAAATGATAAAGGAAAGACCTCTGAATGTTAAAATGACATGAAACAAGCATCACAGCAGCCAAAATGTGAAGTGGACAGCAATTATGGAGCGTATCTTCCTGCAGCAACAGTATCTGCAAACTGCACACTTCGTACAGTTTTTTAAGTCATTTTTTTAAGAAATTATAGATATTTATGAAATTAGAGTGCAATGCGTCACTGGTAATGTATATTCTCTTTCATTTGAATGCTCATTTGTCACGATCGGTCGCTTGTGAGCGCCACAGGAGGGATCTATACTACTCAAATAATATATATGATGATAAATTCCATAACAATATTACAGATCTTTATTGGAAGTGCTACATATTCCGACACCACTGAGATTCAAATCCAGGTCTATCTACCTTCTCTAAAAATGGTGTGTAATCACTTCACTACATGGTGACCTCATAGTTTCAGCCCCTGAGTACAAGTCTCTTTCCATTTAAGATTGGGACTACCTTATAAGGAGTATTCTCCTAAGTCATTCCTAATGGTGTTGTAAATGTTTATCATATCTTCGATGTGTTCTTATCTCCTCAGGAATGGCATGCTTGCATGGATATCGTGTGCAGAATTCAACTGTGGGAGGAAAGAGATTTGCATTTGAGATCCTTCCTCCTGAGCCACGCCAGAGGCATTACTTTCTCCACACAGACACAGAAATGGATAAGAAAAGGTAAGAATTTCTCAATGTCAGATTTGACGCTAACCTCAATGAAGAATTAAAAATCCCAATTGATGGGAATACATTAATGGACGAAATATTAAACTACACTGACTGGCACGAAAAACGCAACACTTCAATTTCTTACAAAAACTGAAATTTATTTCAAATTTATGACACTTTTATAACACTAATCTACTATATGATGATGAAATATAGTAGTACGGTCCCATGTAGGTGTCTAACAATGGAAAATAAAATATGATTATACACAAATTTAAAAATTAAGCCAGTGATGCACACTTCAAGGAAAGAGCGCTAAAAGAGCGGGAAATTTTGAGTAAGGTCCTAAGGTCCTTCTGTTTTGATTTTATACACTTCACACATTACTTCACAGACCTCGGAGATGATCTTGGAGACCTCTGTTCGCATCTTTAAAAGCGTGTTTTGCCACCTCTTGTACCAATGACGGCATTCAACCTTTCAGGGATGCTCCTGATTAATGCTGTAATGTCCTGTTGAGGAATCATCTCCCATTCTTCCAGGAGGGCATTCCATAGGTCCTGTAGGGTCTATGGATAGCACTGACGGGCTCTTCTCCCCAGCCGGTCCCAAACATGCTCAAGAGGATTCAAATCAGGGCTTCAAGCAGGCCAAGCCATAGCATGAATCCCTGCTTCACCCAAGAACTTTCTTAACATGTGGGCGTGCATTGTCTTGCATTAGAGTGAAATCATCACCAATAAATGGAGCGAAAGGCTCCAGAAGGATTTCCTCCACATACTGATGTGCAGTGAGGCTCCCATTCTCCACGAAGACCAAATCCGTCCTTGCAGCCATACTGATTCCTGCTCACACCATCACACAACCACCCTGAAATGGTGTCCTGGATGAGAATGTGCAAGGGGAATACCTTTCCTCTGGCCTTTTACAGACCCTCTCTCTTCCGTCAGGTGATCGGAGGCCAAACCGCGACTAATCGGCGAACAACACTTGTTCCCATTGTTGTACTGTCCAGCCATGATGTTCCCTTGCATAATGTAGTCGAGCTGTGCAATGTTCTCTGGTAGGTTCTGGGTCTGTAACTGGTCTTCTGGATTGAAGATTGGCTTCTTCCAATCTTCTTCGGACGGTTCTCTCACTAGCATCGACCCCTCGAACTTGGTGGAGTCGATTTCGTGCTTCAATGGCGGTGGAGTGATGGTCGTGAAGAACTTGAAGTTGTAAGAAGCGGACATCTCTCTTCGATTTTGTTCTTCTCGGGCCTGATCCTGGTCTCCTTGCAAAGCCTCCAGTTTCCCTGTACCTTCGTACGGTTCTGGAAATCGTGGAAGCTGTAATCCTCAACACTTCTGCAATGTAATGCATGCTGCGACCATCTTCCACCAAAGCAACAACTTTTGCAGCTTGTTCAGGGCTTAAGAGCATGTTTGCTCCAGAAAGCTAATTACGACAATCACAGAAAGATCCCACAAACACATGTGATTGAAAAGGGAACAATTGAAAGTACAACACTAAGCGCTATAAGAGCGGGAACACATTAAAAATGTATTGGGTTACATCCAGTGATGTGTTTTCCAGGTTGTGCGGGAAAAATCAATTGAGGCTAGTGCAATCAACAATCAACACTTCATTGTTTGCTTGCAAAGCAACACCAATAACATACCCCATCTAAAAAAATAGGTTAAAGTGCTTCACTTTGATTAAATAGATAAATTACACAATAATTTCACATCATTTATTGGGTGTTGCGTTTTTCGTGCCGGTCAGTGTATTATTTAACATACTATCATTGATGCTTCCTTCACTTCATAATATTTTGTAAAAATGGCATCAACTTGGTATTATTGGAGAATAATTGGTCCTTGAGACAGACTGTACAGTCTGTTATGTCTGTAAAAACAGGTAAGCTTTCTATCTAATTTTGTATTTTCAGCTAAAACTTTGTACAACCTGTCACAATAAAGTTCGGTGAATAGTCCTGTACTATCAACATAGATGAACAATGCACGACAGTGACCCTACTGTCCTTTGAAATAGTCCCCTCCCGTTACTATGCAATGCTGAGATTGGCGATACATGTCCTGGATACTTTGCAAGAAGGTGTCCTTTGGGATGGTGTTCGAAAGCCTCGTCACGTTGCGTCGTTCGGTGAATCAAGTCAGAACGGTCGACCTGGCAACATTGGTGAGACACAACGCAACGTGTAAGATCTGTTTGACACAGTGCGTGTTTAGAAGGATGAATTTATGCAACCTACCATGCACACCCGTTCGGCGGGTGGCAGTGAGAAGGATGAGTAACGCGTCGGGTTCCAAAGGCTAAGTATGTAAAATTTGGTTGAGATTGGTGAAACGGTGCACACCTGTTCGTCGGGTGACAGTGAAAAGGGTGAATGTTCTGTGGAGAGGAATGGCTCTGAAAACTATCGTCATGGGCGACAAGACCTGGTGTCTGAGGTACGACCCTGAAGTCAAGCGTCAAAAGTATGGAGTGGCGGGGTCCAGGTCCAGGGCCAGAGGTTTTCGGACATCCAACGTAATGTGATGACCCAACTGAAGGTGTTTGAACACCATTCCAAAGGGTGTGCATGGTAGGATGCATAAATTCATCCTTCTAAACACGCATTGTGTCAAACAGATCTTACACGTTGCGTTGTGTGTCGCCAATGTTGCCAGGTCTATCGTTCTGTATTTATTCACCGAACACAAAGTGACGAGGCTTTTGAACACCATCCCAAAGGACGCCTTCTTGCAAAGTTTTCAGGACATGTATCGCCGATCTCAGCATTGCATAGTAACGGAAGGGGACTATTTCGAAGGACAGTAGGGTCACTATCGTGCATTGCTCATCTAAGTTGATAGTACAGGACTATTCACCGAACTTTATTGTCACAGGTTGTATTTATCCTGGACAAAATGTATAAATGACCATATATGCCAGGGGTGTGTAAAACACATCGAAGGCAAGGGGTATATTGCCCCCTCAAAGAAAAGGAAGCAAGAAAAAGGAAAGTAAAATAACCCAAAACTCTTCTATAAAAGATTTGAGTTTTGTCTCCTTACCTGGACGACCCTGAAAGATGCATTTTCGAACTATTATTTATGAGCCTGATTTAAAACTGAGGTAAGATACTGTGACACACAACACACAAAATATCATTATAGCATTACTCCTGCTGGGGAAAACAGCGCGTGCACCTTCTTCTTCTTCTTCTTTTTTCCTTTCTTCGAAACAAACAAGGGAAGAAAACACGACTCTTCCCTCGTGCATCTCGCGTCTTAAGCACACCCTGCACATGCGTCCTGCGTTGCGCTGACGGAGTTCGAAAAGCAGTGATGCACGTGACGTCAGAAGTTTGACATTTGGTGCTACGCTTGTGCCATGTTTAGCCTAAAAGTCCCAGGTTTAATTCTTTACTGGGCTGTGGGGATTTTAATCCTCAATGGACAATTCCTTTGGTTTGGGTTCTGGATGATTGTGACGTTTTCATCATTCAATTCATTCTCATCATGATGTACAGGTTGCCTGCACCAGGCCTTCATAATCTTGCCGACCAATGACATACAGGGCTTGATGTGCTCTAGTACTGCCTTATTGGGGACTTTTGCAGTCCATGGTATTCTTAAGAGTCTACGCCAACACCAGACTTTGAAAGCATCGATCTTCCTCTTCACATTGACTAATCTGCATTTGGTAGCCAAACTGATATCTCTGTTCTTCCAGATTGGGGACATAATCATCATAGTTCTTCATCCAAGCGAAATTCGTCTCCTAATTTCAGGGCCGCAAACTCCACTGGAACTAATTTTGGCTCCCAAGAAGATGAGATCCTCCACTCTCTCTATCTCTTCCCCATTTAACTTTAGACTAGCTGTACCACACTCATCCGTAGACATGACTTTGGTCTTTTTATTATTGAGATAGACCCGGACCCAATTGCTGAGCAGCTCCATCACATCCTGTTCATGCAACCTGTATCCGATAAGCTGATGTGGAACATAGTGGGACGCTTTCTCAGGGTCAAAGATCTCATGTGTAATAGCTTGTGTTTTGTATATCTAGCAATGGTATTTTCCTACAGTATAAAATGCTCGTTCTTTATTCATTTTAGAGCATTTTATTGACCACTATGGGACCTGTGCGAAAAATCACACATGTTCTTAAACCACCCGCCCGGCTTTACTGTTTATTTGTTTGCACTTTTTAAGCAAATTGTCGATATTTATGAAATCAGAGCGCAATTCGTCACTGTTGTGGGTAATTCTGTTTCTGAATGCACAATTGGTTACCCAAAGAGCGCCCCATGTGTATAGACCAGTATTATGTGGGCTGGACACGACACAGAGGCTATCGTCTTGTTTATCTGTTTAAACGCATTTTTTATACAAATATATTTCCGTTGTCATTTCAAGAAATGCAAGATTTTTCCTGTACTATTGAGACGATTAGGAAGATTTTGGCACAAACAGCACCTTCTAACTCCCTCTGGTTTAAGAGCTTGAGTTTTGTGAATCATACACCTTAGCGATATATATATGACTGGAGGGCCTATGCGAGAATTCTCGTATGTACAGGGTAGTTCAAAAAAATGTACTTGCTGTATATTCTGACAAATTTAACTTGCCACTGAATAAGTTATATCCCAGTATGTTCGAAATGACCACCAACCACTTCTAAACAACGCTGATGTCGCCGAAGTGCAGACCGAACTACAGACGTCTGTGTATCTGGTGTAATGGCAGCACATGACGCCACGATTGTGTCACGTAACTCGTTGATTGTAGCTAGTTTCTGTCGATACACTTCATTCTTGACAGTCCCCCACAGGTAGAAGTCCATTGGTGTCAAATGAGGTGACCGAGGTGGGTACTCAGCAGCAGCACCTCTGCAACTTACCCACTGTCCTGGTAGAGTGTCGTCCAAGTACAACCTGACATCTCAATGGTAGTGAGGCGTGGCTCCATCTGGTTGGAAGTTAGACATTTCATTGCCATACAGGGTTTGGATGGCAGGCAAAATCCTTCTCTGAAGCATATCAAGGCACGCTTTACGGTACCCTCAAAGAAGAAGAATGGACCAATCAAACCAAGTGTACATCCTTTTGTTTCGAAATTATTGTATTACAAACAGTGAATAGGGTAAAGTTAAGTAACTCTGTGATACTAAGCTTTTTTTTGTTACTATTTCTGAAATTTTAGATTTCAGTTATTTCGATTCATTTCATGTTAAAGATGAATACCCTACGGAACATTTCTGGCATATATCTTACAAATATTCATAAGTTATTTCAAGATATTAACTAACAAAATCCGGTAGTAGAAGTAGGTAACGCCGTGATATTCAAGTTACTCTGTGATAGTGTTCAAGTTACTCTGTGATAGTACGGTGTTCACCATTCAGTGTACCTTTTAATCGTGAAAAGTAATGTTTTATGTAATAAAAGTGTTCAAATCGTATATAGACTATACATTCCCATTACTCCATTGAAACATTTCACTACACAGTGTTTTATAGGGAAAAAAAACACATTTTATTAAAAATATTCTATTAACTTAAACATATTTTAAGTCTTATTAGTCACTATCAGATTCCTCACACCTCATCATCATCATCATCATCATCATTTCCCCTTATCCAGCTCCTGCCGGGTCGGGGTATTTATGGCACTTCTCCACTTTCCTCTTTCCTTCCACCATTCTTCTTCCACGATCTTGTCCCAGTCCAGATTTCTTTTTCTTACGCTGTTCTTCACTGAATCAATCCACCTTGTTCTAGGTCTTCCTCTTGCTCTCTTACCCTTGCACTTCGCCTCCAGCATCTGTCTTGGTATTCTATTTTCCTCCATCCTCTTTACATGTCCAAACCACCTTAGTTTATTCTTCTCAATTCTCTCATTTAGTTTTTCCATCCCAACTTCCTTCCTAACATCTTCATTCCTCACTCTGTCTTTCCTTGTCTTTCCTATCATACTTCTTAGGAATTTCATTTCTCTGGCTTGGATTCTACTCTCTTGCCTGCTTGTCAGGGTCCAAGTCTCAGCTGCATAAGTTAATATGGGAACATAGTACACTTTATACATTACCTCCTTGCTTTTCCTTGGTACTACCTTATCCCAAACAAGTTTTCTTACACTTTGATAGAATGCATTGCTCTGCTGTACCCTCCTGCCAATCTCCATGTCCAACCTACCAGTTTGCATCAATTCACCTCCTAGGTATTTGAACGTGTCCACAATTTCCAAACTCTGACTTCCAATTTTCACAGTGCCCTTTCCTTGTCTTTCCCCTCTTGTCATCACCATGGTCTTGCTTTTCTCTATACTGATTTTCAGGCTGTACTGTGCCCAAATCTAGGAATGGGTATTCCAAGTTTCAGACACCTAGATATCAAGGGAAAGGCTGTAGCAGCGTTTGAAAGTTCGGATATTTGAATATCGCGCTACATTGCTTCTCGAAGCCTTTCGAAGGAAATTACCGATAGTTGGATGGTAAATGACGTAGCGAGTAACAGCAGAGGTGGAGACTATTTATTGATTAAATAGTTAACTATGGAGCAGAGACTTGAGACTGGGATCAGATTACTGGCACGGCCAAATGAAAGAGAATGCAATTAGTATCAAGTAAATCGGACCAGGGATTCAAGAGATATGAGGATTTTTAGATATCAGGCGATGACGCGTGACCCTGACCGTTTTTGTATAAAAGCCAGCCGGAGGAGGCTTGGTTAGCTCAATTCATCACAAGCACTTGGCGAACAAGTTGCGTCTACGCTGAGCCAAGGCACATGGTTGCCGCCTCTACGAAGAAGTACTTTTCAAATCGTGATAGTCACGAGAAGTGCTGCGCAAACGAGTTGGAACTTAGTAAGTTTCTGGTGAGGAGAATCACTGAGGTGATTGTTTTTCTACAGACATTGGTGGAAATATTTATATTTCTTAAAGGACATATGCTAGACTTGGTCTAGAAAATAGTATATTGTCACAGTCCAATAGTAATTTAATACTTGGATGTTTAAATCCATTTAAAGTCAGTTTTCATATTTTGTAACTATTTAACCACTTCAATCCGTCAGTACATTGAAGAATAGTCTATAACGGTGGCGTTCATTAGTCTACGCAAGGGAAACTGCAAGTTGTCTAGCGCATGGCAGATGGTGATATACAAACCATGCCCAGGGAACGATCTTCAGAACAGCCGTTAACTGCTTAGACTGTCAACGTTTTTCTTGTACTGATGAGATTACAGTGAGTTAGGTTACAACTGACACATTTAAGAAGAGATCGCTTAGATCTGACCCTATTTCAACAAACTGTTATGGCTTTGTTAGAAGCCCATATTAAAATGGAACCACAGTCATTTAAAACGTCGAAAGATACTACCACTATGTCTGACTAGACGATTTGTGGGTCTACAATGGCGGCCGATACAAGGATTATACGTGCTTGTCCGATAGGGCATGTCTACGGATAAATCTGGTATAGACCAGGTTTACTACACTTCAAGAACATCAAGAAATGTAAGCCACATTTGAATTATTTTATGCCTAGCTAATTGGAACAAACTATTTTTCTGCAGATGACCAACACATTTTTTTCGTCGTATTTAAAGCTTGTAATGATTTACGCAAGACTAGTTAGATTTATTCTGAGCATTTTCAGCACTCAGAACAGTTTAGGATCGATGACCGAGCATTTTGAGCATTTATTTGAATTTTTCATATTTTTGGGAAATCACGGTAATCAGCCGATGTAACTGTAAAAGTTAAATTTATTTTTGTTGAGGAATGGATATTTTTTTCCATATTCGAAGGTTCGAACATGTGGATTCTCACATAATGAGATGATAATTCAACATATTTGAAATAATAATAATAATAATAATAATAATCCACTAATAATAATAATAATAATTTTCATAATTTTTCTAAATAATTCTTGGATATTATATTTTATAATAATCATATGTATTGAGAAAGAGCCTATGAAGTAGTTGAAACATTTCTAGTTTGGAACAGGAGATTTTACGAAGGAGAGTGGTTAGCGCATGCCCGCATTCAACCTACATTTCAGTTCTGGTTGAACAGTTGATATTTGCTATGAGCAAAGTATATGTTTCATATAACACGGAGAGGCATGAAACGGGAAGCAATTGATATTTGTATCAAATAGGATATTTTTGTATTTATATAAAATCATGACGTAAATACACTCGAAAGTGAAATGAAGCTTTTCATAAGTATGGTAGATTCACGGGTTGAACTGAATGGTAAAATAAAATAAACTTGTCAGTTTATTAATCTTCCAGTGTTGATAACAAGCAGAGGCTTGATTTATTGTATAAATTTTGGGAAGATAATTTATGTGTGTGGAATAGTTGAATGCCATTCCCAGGTGCGCATGTTAAGTCGCAGGAATGAAGGTTTTTTCGAGCATCAATCAAATAGCAGGTTCGATGGCTCAGGTTTATAGTAGGAGTATTGGATCCACACGTTTCGTCGTATGAATAACCCGAAGGTTATTTCTTTGAAACCATCAGTTCTTATTTCAACCTTGTTTACGAATTCCATTTAGAATTTGATTTTGCTAGAACCCGGATTTGTCATGATAATAGTTTATTCTTCTTCAGAGGAAGACCTTTGCCGTTGTTGTTGTTGTTATAATATTGTGTCCTTACACAAATAGTAGAATGGGCCACTGCCAATTTAAAATAATTCTTTAACCACGGATAATTTGAAGGATATTTTCAATCCTAGTGCCATGAACTAAATGAATTCATTATAAGACTACAATTCTAATTTCCGCATTCTGTCGAAGAATTGCAAGTTGTAAAAGTTGCTAGTAATGGCCACAAATATAAATATTTTTTTCATAATAATTCCAAGTGGAAAATCTAATAGTTGAATGGTTCAACCATTTATTGATCAAGTTGATGATTCAGAAATCATATGTTTTGTTTGGAACTTGAAGTTCATAATCGAGTCACTTCTCGAATGTTTAATGTCAGAAGAACAATTAATTGTTGTTGTGCTTCGCACAGTTCTTCGATGCTATGCTCAATGGTCAAATACTTTTCAGATGTCATTAATATGTGTTAATAATTTGTGTTGCTACGATGATAATAATAGTTTCAACGATATATTTTGGAAAACTGGAAAACAAATGAAAGTCTAAAGAAATTCTATAAACATTTATTCTACGAGTGTTAATACCATGTAAATAGTCAAACAGTGATCTACGTTATTTCCAGTATGGACAATTCATTTTGCACTGGAGTTAAAATGTTAATAATTTTGGAACACAGTCCACAGGACTAACAATCGGACTTGTGTTTTCAAAAAGATTGTCAAATGTGTTTGGAAGATTTCTGTTTATTGTGTGTAAATAAGAGTGTGGATCGCCACACGTGGATGATGCTGCTTTGAGCATTATTCTTGCAGTCAGATTTTAACTTGAAATAAACTGAGATAATTTTACCAGATGTGTTTCACCCAATTAAATCTCCTTCTATCCTTATTGTTGCATTGAGCCAAAAATCAGCAAAGCATTTTTATAAATTTGATGTCGTTTTTGCGATTTGCTTTAACCCATCTGGCGCTCCGGGATATTTTGATTCTCGTGCTGACTGATTATTGGTAAAATGCATATGTGGTCGTGCGGACTCCGGTCTAAACGGGCACAGTACTTCTGAATATTTTCGTTCAGTGCATCTAGTTGTTTTTGCACTTCTTCGGTGTTCCTTCCCCAGACCACAATATCATCTGCAAATAACAGTAACTTCATTTCTTTATGTCCATATGCTTCCTTTGTTTCCTTTGCAATTTCATCCATCACCATTATGAACAAGAGAGGTGACAGCACACTCCCCTGTCTTAGTCCAGTCTTGTTCCTAAACCAATGTCTTTCCAACTGGGGTCAGTACCCTGCTAACACAGTTGTTGTACATTGCTTGCACCATTTCCAACATTTCTCTTCCCAGTCTCTTCTTAACCATGGTTTCCCATACCTTCTCTCTGGGGACACCATCATATGCCTTTTCTAGATCTATGAAAGTCATGATCAAATCCTCTCCATATTCCCAGTTCTTTTCCATCACCTGCCTCAAGCTAAAGATTGGGTCCACTGTGGATCTTCCACTCCTGAAGCCATACTGTTCCTCTTGCAACTCTCCTTCCACCTTTCTTCTCATTCTTCTTTCTAATATCCTTTCCAGTATTTTTACTATCTGTGATAAGAGGGTGATCCCTCTATAGTTATCACACACCTTCTTGTCCCCCTTCTTAAACACTGGTATTATTAGCCCTTTCTCCCAGTCTTCTGGTACACATTTCCGTTTCTACACACACTTTAGCAGTCGATACAACCATTGCATACCAACAGGTCCAGCAGCCTTTATCATTTCTACACTGATTTCATCCACCCCTGTTGCTTTTCCCATCTTCATTTTCTGTACTGCTAATTCCACCTCCGGCATTGTTATATCATCTTCTGTTATAGAGTCGTCAGGTTGTGTCACTTCCATCTCACCAGTACAATTGCTCACATTCAATAGCTTATCGAAATACTCCTTCCATCGTCCCTTTATCTCTTCTGGGTGTGTTAACAACTCTCCATCTTCCTTTTTCACCAGCTTTGTGGTAACTCTTTCTTACCCCTTACTTCTTAGAAGCCCATACTGCATCCTTTTACTGCCACTTACATCTGTTTCCATTCTTCATGTAAATTCTTCCCAACTTTTCTTCTTTTCTTCTCCTACCACTTTCTTACACCTCCGTTTGCTGTCATGATACTTCCTATTGCTTTCTTCTGTTTGATCTTGGTTCCATTCTTTCCATGCAGACTTCTTTTCTTTCACTGCTTTCCTTACTTCCTCATTCCACCACGGAGTCTCCTTCTCTTTCACTCTTGTTGACGTCCTACCAAAAGCACTCTGCTGCACCAACAAATGCCTTTTTAAAGTGGGACCATTCCTCTTCTATGTTATCCACTTCAGTAACTGGGATTTGTTGCTTCAATCTCTCCTGAAAATCTTCCTGTACAGTTTTGTCTTTCTATTTCCATACTTTTATTTTACTTTCTCTGATCTCCTTTAGGTTTTCCAATTTTTCCCATCTAAATTTTGCCACCACAGCTCTATGGTCCCCATCAAATGCTTCTCCTGGTAAAGCTGTCACATCTATCAGCTTTCTGCGATTAGTCCTTTCCACCAGAAAGTAGTCAATTACTGATTTTGTTCTTCTATCGCCCCAACCATATCTCGTAATTTTCCTGCTGTTTTTCTTCCGAAACCATGAATTACCCACTATCAGTCCATTCCTTTCACAAAAGTTTACAAGTTCCTCTCCTTCCCGGTTCTTTTTCCCATATCCATATGGTCCAATGACTTCTTCCTTTCCTTGTCTCTCGTTTCCGACTTGTGCATTCATATCTCCCATGATCACCACTTCTACATCTGAAATTACTCTTTCTACATCCTCCAGGAATACTTCAATATCTTCTTCTCTGTTTCCAGTCTGTGGTGCATACACTTGTATGAAGTCCATCACGTCATTTTTCATCTTCATTCTAATTTTCATTATTCTGTCACTCACACACTCGACCACTTCAACATACTCCTCCAGTTGTTTCGAGGTTATCAGTCCCACGCCATTTTTTGCCTCTTGGCCACCACTCCAGTATAATGTATATCCTTTCCTCAATTTCTTCCTTCCTTTACCTTTCCATTTCACTTCACTCAGCCCCATCAATCCAACATTTTCCCTCTCCATGAAGTCTACCACCTCCTCCACCTTGCCTGTCAGGGTCATGACATTCATGATTCCCACTTTCATTTCGGTTACTGGTCGCCCATTTCTCACAGTTCCCCCAGTACCAAAAGAACTGCACGTCGCCTGCAGGGTACGCCCTAACCTTCTCCGAATCATTTGAAGTGCCATTTCCATTTTAGGCTATTATTACGATGGGGTCGCCACTCCCAAAGGCATTTTATGAAGCTACTGCCAGCTATTATACAGGCCGCCCCTAACATGGGAAACAGACGCCCTTGCAGCCGCCCCTAACCTGGGAAACAGACGCTGCCGATTGATGCTGTACTCATACTATTCCCTGAGTACTGGGTTGCCTCTTCCGCAATCTCCACTGTTCCGAAGTCCATCTTCTCCGCTGCAGATTCCGTTGAGGTCTTCGCTCGTAACCCTGTGCACGGGGCCTATGTTATACCCCATAGGACTGGGTCCTCACCAGAACTTAGCCGGTACTGTAGTTCCATGGTATATTACAGTACCGTTGCCCACCCCCGCGACGTGGACGCGCCTGGCAAGAATTATCCATGTAGCCAATTATAATTGCCTCATGGACCGGGTTAAGGAGCTGTCTAAATCCAGCCTCCAAGGCTCCTCACACCTATCACACATAAAATAGACATTATAGGTACCAGACAATACAAAACTGATGATCAATCCATTCGGCTCCATTCTTCCTCTTGGTGTCATCCGCCAGGCGAGCAACTTCATGCACCACAACCATCATTGTCATTGTTCTGGGGTCTGGAATTAGGCCAAGACCGATCTATTGTATCTATCTTGACACACTATCTTCACTTCAAATTCAGGTGACACAACGAATGGCTTTCCAAATTTTGCAAGGGTTGCACTTCCTGGATCAGCTGAATATTATGTGCAATAATCCTTTAGTGTACTCCACGGGTTATTAAAACGTCTACTGGCCTTGTATACTGACCATCCTTCTTCCTTCATCGAATTCAATGCTTCTTTAAGTGTTTCAGCTGTGTAGGAGCGAGCCTCTTTATTCCGTTTTGGCAACATTTCAGCATCCAACCTAAGAAAAACGTACTTATTGCTAAGCTCACACACCTTGCATGCTTAACACTACATGCATGTAAGTTTTGTATGCGAATGGTCTGCATCTTACCTCTGTCTGGTGTTAAAATGTCACTTATATAATGAAACAGCTGTTTATAAGAAATTAAAATCTTCACCACAGATTTCACTGGATGTGGATCACTTGTTGAAATGTCAACTCTCTGTTAATATATTTTTTAAACCTTATTGAGTTGGTCAAAGATAGAACGAAAGGGCTTCCAGGATTCCTGGTTTCTACTGCCATCTGTTGGTAAAAACTTAAAACTTTCGGAATTGAACCTACGGTGTTACTTGATATCATGGAGTAACTTGACATTACCCCACATTTTTTTGAACTACCCTGTATATAAACCACCTGCCCAGCTTTATTGTTATGCAGGCTTCTTGTTTATTTCTTTAAACGAATTGTTGATATTTATGAAATCAGAGTGCAATTTGTCACTATTGCGGGTAATTCTGTTTCTTTTGAATGTACAATCGGTTTCTAGTGAGCGCCCCATGTGTATACACTACCCGCCTGGCCCTAGTGTTATGCGGGCTGGATGCGACACAGTTCTGCCAGGGGCTATCTACCGTCTTGTTTATTTCTTTAAAAGCACTTTATAAACATCATCATCATCATTTTAATTTCCTCTTTTCCAGTTAACACTGGGTGGGGGCAAATATGGTTCCTCTCCACTTTGTTCTGTCGTTCCACCATTCCTCTTCCGACATAGTGTTCCAATCCAGGTTCCGTTTTCTAATACTATTCTCCACCGAGTCCTCCCTGTCATCCGTCGTTCCAGTGCTCGTCTTGGTAGCATTACTTCATTCATCCGTTTGACATGTCCAAACCACCTCAATCTGTTTTGCTCCAGTTTCTTTATAAACAAATAAATATAATTTCTGTTGACTTTTCAAGAAATGCAAGATTTTTCCTGTACTATTGAGACGATTTGGAAGATTTTGGTACAAACCACACCTTCTAACTCCTTCTGGTTTAGGAGCTTGAGTTTTGTGAAACATACACCTTAGCGTATTATATATATGATTTTATGCACATTTTTAGGTCATCAACATCTTGCTAAAAGAAACCTGCTATGATCCAGAATGTTAATATTAAATTTATGCTTTGTTTGATAATAGGTGTGTGTGTTTCTAGGTGGTTAGCTGCCCTGGAATATTCCATTGACCGCTGGATCAAAGTGGGGTGACGCAAGTGCCTCGGATGCTCGAATCATGAGAAGAGTGAAGAATCTGACAACACAGCTCCTTCATAATTGAAATGTCATTCTATACAGTTAGCAACTCTTTAATGGATTATACTGTTAAACACATGACATAGAAGCGAAAGTAACGAAATCACACTATATGCCGAAATCAATCGACTGTTTACGACAGAATGTTAATAATGTAGAAAGGCATCAACTGACAAACTAAAAGTTTCTAGTTATGAACAGAATTTATGGATGAGAAAGAATAGACTTAGCATTTGTTGAAGATTAGTTCTAGGAAAGGACAGATGCTGCTGGTGAACTATTATACATATATTGTGAAAGTTTGTGATTAGATTGTATTGCTGTGATGGAGGAAATTATTGTAACACCTAAGTAAATGTGGGTCCTTGCAGAGTTCTGCCAACAAATATTATCAATATTGTTACATATTTAAAAACAATGAAATATAGACCCAAATGCATACCTTATGAGTGTAAAGGATTACACAAAGAATGAATTATTGAATGGTTGTCTAATAAGGAAATTTATAAGGAAATTGGTTGTATTCCATGCTGGAATCATGGTAAAAGAACTGTTCTTTAGATGATGAAATTTGTTGGTTGTTCTCTTGGTAAAGATATCCAACTTGGTTCTGTATCATGTATGACTTGTAACTTATTAATCTATATAGTTAATGATCGACATGTTCAACTGCCAAACCAACTTCTTCCAAAACTGATGCATGAACCAGGGAGTATTTAAACTATTTTGAAAAAGAATGAATTGGGAAGATTTCAGACGCACAAAACAAACTACCCTACATGATTGCTTGCTTGGTTCAGAAAGTGCCATTTTTCTGATTTTCCTGTATGTTATCAATGGTCATGAAGCAATTTGGTAAATCACTACTGTATGAACCATTCTTATCTCATGATGACAATTACATTTGTTGCAGATCAAATGGTTCGATGATTAGTTAGATAAAATAGTATATGTACTACACTACACTCCAAATGTAAACAAAAAATATAACATATTGGTGGGATAGTTAACCTTTGTATTTGTTGAACAATGTTTCAGGATTTTTTAGAAATACTATGTGGAGAGAATTTAAACAGAAGTATATATAATTGTTATTACTGTTATAAAAGAAAGAAATTTAATAATACAGATGCTGTATAGATTTTAAAAAAGAAAATTTTAAAGTACCAAAGAGCTTCCTTCAAACGAAAGAAGCCAACTAAAATAGAACGCCAGTAACATAAGCATGTAGTGTGATAGTGTGAGTGAGTATCTGAATGTAAAACTGAAACATTTATAGTTTTTGTCTAGGATGGAAACTTAACAATTTCTAAAAAAAATAAGCTCAAATAAAAATACAAGACTTGAGATAATAAAGCGGGTTGAAATATAAACTAACCAACTTAAATAAAAAATCATGAAATTTAATAATACTTCATCCCTTACTGTGACCTATCTAGTTCTCATTTTCAGAGCCATTACTTGTATCATGTTCCTCAAGCTCAAGCAGTGGAAGTATCCAGATCAAACTTGTTAATAAGCAGACTGCAGCTATATGATTTAAAATAAAGCTCAATATAAAATAAAATTAGGAGATATAATTATTGAAAATTTAGTGAAATCTGTCCATCTATCGTATGGCTTTTAGTGCGGGGAGAGTCAGAGGACATGTTTGGCTCGCCTGAATCTGTAGCTGCTTCCAGCGGACACCCTTCGGGTGAGCTACAAGTTCCGTTCAATTTCAAGTAGTTCCAACTTTCGCCACCAGATATCAATGATACCTAGTGGTGAACGTTGGAACTTTGATAGAGCGTTCCGACGAAATCTAACCTAACAATTTAGCTTCACACAAGTTTAGTCTGTGGAAGGATCTTTTACATGCCATAAATCTATGACATGGGACCGCCGGCTTTACTTCCCCTCTGAAGGAAGGCATACTAAAGGATTTTTAACGCTCTTAAAAAATCCGACGACTTCGGCTGGGTTTGAACCCACTATCTTGGTCACAAGTGTTCAGCATGCTACCAACTAGGCCACCGAAGCCGCTTAGTAAGAATATATTTGTCCTTGAGTGATGTAACAAGTTCTTTGTAATAACCAGCACAAGAGATGTACAGTCACTCAAAGAAAAAGATGAGTGTACTGTATTGTGTTTTAGAAGTTTCTTAAACACAGATCTATGTATGCAGGAGTCAATCAAGTGTGGTTTATATGCTCCTGAAAATAGTTCAACTATATGGCTAATTGATATCACAACTTTTCAGTCGGTCAGGACAATATAAAAGATAGCTTTGAAGCCATTTTTCAGCATTGCCTTATTCATCATCATCATCAATTTCCATTTTCCAGCTTGGGCTAGGTCGGAGCAAATATGACACCCCTCCACTTTACTCTGTCTGTCCACCATCCTTCCTCAACCACTGAATTCCACTCCAGGTTCCGTTATCTCACACAGTCCTTCACCAAATCCATTCACCGTACTCTAGATCTTCCTCGTCCACTCTTGCCAGTCATCCGTCTCTCCATCATTTGTTTCGGCATTCTTTCATCATTCATTCTTTTCACATGTCCATACCATCTCATCTGTTGTACTCCAGCTTATCATTCAGCTTCTGTACATTCACTTCCTTTCGAATGTCTTCATTTCTCACTCTATCTCTCCTAGTCTTTTGTACCATACTCCTCAGGAATTTCATTTCGGCTGCCTGTATCCTACTTTCATCTCTCCTCGTCATCGGCCAAGTTTCTGATCCATACGTCATTATTGGTAAGTAATAGGTCTTGTACATAACTTTTTAGCCTTCAGTGGTATGTCTTTATCCCAAATTAAAATCCGAACCTGATGATAGAAAACACTCCGACATTATTAACAATTAATATTGTAACTTTCAGTTGGTTAACACAAAATCATTCCAATTTTCTTATTCTTCTTCAATAGTCCGTAACAATATACAGGGTGTATCAAAATGAATATCGGGGTTGTAAGGCTTTGTAGTATTTATTACAGTTAATGTATGATTATAAATAATACATCAAATGAAAGAGCAAGTATAACAGTTTGTCCTAAAAGTGTTCAACGTGATTACAATTCGTCACACGGCACACATCGAGCCAATAGCCGAGTTCGTACCAAACCTTGCTCAGTGTCTCTGGAGTAATTGTTGCAACAACTGCTTCAATCCTGTTTCTTAAGTCGGTTAGGTCAGCTGGTAGTGGAGGCACATACACATGATCCTTACGAACCCCCAGAGGTACAAATCGCATGACGTCAGATCGGGTGAACGTAAAGGTCTGTCATCCGGAACGTAATACGGAACGCACGTTGCACTGTAACTGCAGATTCAGTCCTTGCAAACTGTAAAACACAAAGAACTTTCTTCTCCCTAGTCGCCGTCTTGGCTACTAGCACTTCTATCGGAAGACGGAGGAACCAGTGCATGCGCACAGGTACGAACACTTGTAGGACAAACTGTTTGAGTTGCTCTTTCATTTGATGTATTATTTATAATCATACGTTAACTGTAATGCTGGCAGTAGCTTTAAAATGCTAAGCGTCAGACTCAGCGACAAGTCGGCCGAAATTTAATTGTCGTATCATAATGCGCCTAGTAAATTGTAGTATCCAGGCTAGGGCGTGCCCCGCAGGCGACGCGCCCCGCCCCCGCCCGATTGGGGTGGGAAATGAACGAGGGCTACCTACCCAAAGCCGGGACAGGCTAAAAAAGCAAGGCTCGATTACTAGATTTGCGACAATAAACGTTGGGACAGTAACTGGGCGCAGTCGTGAGTTGGCTGAATCGCACCACCAACTCAAAATTGACGTAGGCTGTATCCAGGAAACAAAGTGGAAAGGCGCAAAGGCGCGTGATATTGGTGATGGTTACAAGCTCTTCTACAATGGCAAAACCTCAGACCGAAATGGTGTGGCAATTGCCATCTGTGAACGGCTACGGAATAGTGTCACCAGAGTAAACCGTATCTCTGATCGCCTGATGAGCATCCAGATAATTACGGACGCAATATCACTCCATATCGTCTCATGTTATGCACCACAGACCGGGTGCCAAGCTGAAGAACAAGACAAATTCTGGCGTGATCTTGAGGTATTAATACATTCATTTGATCCTAATGAGTCTTTGCTTACTGGTGGTGATCTCAATTGTCATGTTGCTAGATCACGTGATGGTTTTGAACGCGTACATGGTGGTTGTGGTCATGGGACGCGAAATGCAGCTGGTGTGCGTACCTTAGAGTGTGCCGAGGCTTGAGACCAAGTGGTGGTGAACACCTTCAAGAAACGGTTATCACATCTCATCACATACAACTGTGGTGGCCATCAAACTCAAATTGATTACTGGTTGGTGCGTAGAAGAGATCTGAAATTGGTGAAGAACTCCAAGGTCATTCCTTCAGAAAATGTTGCTCCCCAACATAAGCCCTTGATCTTAGACTTTCATATTACTCTTCGTACTCCTTCACGACCTATCACCAATACTGAACATATAAAGTGGTGGAAACTACCTGGCCATGAATTGCAACTTCTAGATTCTATTGGTCCTCTTCCTGACAACATTGATCAACTAACATGGAATGAATTCACCTCAAACATCTAGGCAAATGCAAAGAAAGTAATGGGTATGACAAAACCGGGACGACAATTTGTTGATAAACAAACTTGATGGTGGAATGAAGACGTGCAACGAGCTGTGAAATCTAAGAAAACTGCTTTCAATAAGTGGCTTAGAACAAGAACCGATGCTGATCTAACTCAATATCGTCAGCTCAAATCCGATGCAAAACATGCTGTTGCTGTTGCTGTTGCTAAATCCAAGCAACTAAATACATTGCACGAACAATTAGATTTACAAGATTACACGGCTGGATCATATTAAGAACGAAGACGTCCGCAATACTCTTGGAATTGCCCATATTCCAACCAAAATGAGGGAGACTTGGTTGCATTGGTACGGGCATGTAGCCTGAGCAAATACAGAGTTCATTGTAAGCAAGTCACTTGCTCTCGAGCCTGATGGACAAAGACCTCCAGGACGACCAAAAAGGCGTTGGATGGATACCCTACACGACGATATGCGCATCGTAGGTCTTCATCCTATAGATGCAGCAAACCACAACAAATGGAGAGCGAGGTGCAGAGTGGCGGACCCCAAAAAATAATTGGGAATAATGCGAGGAAGAAGAAGATGAACTGTAATAAATACTACAAAGCCTTAAAACCCCGATATTCATTTTGATACCCCCTTTATATAAATCTTAATCACATGTAATTTATTTCAAGTTATTTTTCACATATTCCAGTAATTGGAATGATTGTGTTGGTTGGTTCCTTAGTTTAGGGGCTGCGACAACGCGGTCATGTATACTCTGTGAGCTACCAGAAAGGGATTGACAGTTATCGCCTCGCCATGTGGTCTGAGAACGAGGTTGCCAAACTGCTCGCTCCTACCGCGCGCTCGTGGGCAAATGAGTTACTGCAGTACATTCAACTCGCTATAATATATTTAATAATATTATTTCAGTGATAAGCTACAGAATTATTTAGAATCTAGAATAGTTGCTACAGATGTAGAATATACATTATCTCCTTATTTTTTGCGATAATAGTAACGGCTTTAAGAAAACGCTGAGTTCGATAACTTACAATAATGTTAGCCTGCATTTCTTTTTCTGTGACAATCTACTGCTTCAGGCTTAAAAGAGGATTTTGCTCCTATATTGCGAACGAAATAGTTAGGCCAGGTTTGCACTTAAACCCGAGAAATATTTATTCACATGCTTTCAACGTGTTTTTCTTACAGCTTATTAAGTACCGTATGTTCGAGTAGAAGGTCTCGGCATTTCATCAGCTCTCACTACCATTATTGCTATACGCACCAGTCATAACGCTGTCAGTAATCTTGTTAGTTTTCATTGTGGCATCATTAACATTCATCAAGTCGGCTACTTAGCTTAACGTCTCAAGCTACGCCTTAACTTTCGAGAGAGGAATTTGTTACTCAAAGCAAAATCATGTTTAAGAAAACACACACACAAAAAGTGAACTGTCAGTTCAGAGATTAAAAAAAAGGAAACTTACCATTTGAAGGATAGCATCAAGGACCTTCACACTGGTAGCTAGATGATGGGTGACCCACTAAGACTGACATTACTGGAAATTCTCGTTGCAGGTGTATCCGTAGATTTATTTCCAACTAGTCATTTTAAACGAAGGTTCAGGTAGGTAGTTATTGGAGTTTGACACATTTATTTTGACTTTCTTCGAGCTGGAATCTCTCCTTGCAGATCTTCACTACTGTATTCGTATTGATGTTTAGGGCATCAGAAGTTCTCTCGATAACTTTACTAAAAGGCACTAAAGGACCGCCGTTATCTCTCTCCTTCTCGAAATATTCCCGTAAAGTACAAACCAATTCACGGGACTGACCTCGCAGAACGATTCCTCGCCCAGTGGTTTTCAGTTTACCCTTTCCCTTAGCCAACGTACCCGCCTCCGACATAACAAAATATAATAAGAAAATAGACTGTTAATGTCAATGAAAACTGAATAAAGTCACAAATATAAGTTTCTAATTACTTTTAACTACTGCTGTTCTACTCTACAGTACTACACAAACAATTATTAAAGCACTATTATTATCATTAAAGCACCAACACTCGGTTAAAATAACAAGCGTTCACACTGTACAAGTCAGAGACACAGCTAACCATGCACTGACGCACGTGGGCTGTGATATTGCAACGCAGAGAATTATGACATCAACTATGCGATCATGGATTGGTCAAGAGGCAGAGAGGTGATGACTGAGGTGAAACATCCGGCCAAATGTCAATCCTATTCAGGCAGCTCCCAGAGTATAGCCCCTTGTACTTTGGATGTGTGTAGAATCTGTCTGATAACCGGTGTTAATTGTGATGACTGTATTAGTGTGTGTATCTGTCTTTTAATTCAAGTATGGACTGCAACTTTGAATTTTTCAAATCGTTCCTCCTTTTGCTGCCACCGTCAACGACTACTAGGCCTAGTTCAGAACTTAGCTACTAGGCGCCACCGCAGTCGACTCTTGGCAGCGAACGTAGCAACCTAAGAGCGTTGTTTACATTCTTAACCTATACAATTTAGTTTCACACAGGTGTAAATTAGTAGAAAGTTCTTTAACATGCCATAAATCTATGACATGGGACCGCCAGCTTTACTTCCCCTCCGAAGGAAGGCATACTGAGACATTTTTAACGCTCTTAAAAAATCCGACGGCTTCGGCCGGGTTTGAACCCACGATGTTGGGCATAGAAGCTCAGCATGCTACCGACTACGTCACCGAAGCCGCTGGGAATGATTGTGTATTGACCGTCTGAAAGCTACAATATTAATTGTCAAGACAATATTCTTCAAATTGCCCGCTCTCAGGAAAGTCTATATATTGTGTTGACCAACTGGAAAGGTGCAATATCAGTCGTCAATCAGGCAACACTGAAGAAAGACTCAAAGCTATCTGTATGGCTAATGTTATTAGATTATTCCTGGCAATGGAATGGTGGAATGTAATGAATTCAAGTTAACATTAGCTCTGTTTATTCTTTAAATTAAGCCAAATACATTCAAACCTGGTTATAGTGAACCTCTGTGTAAGAAAATCCTCTGTATTGGAAAGAAATTTCTTGGTCCCGTCATTTTTACGGTGAAAACTCCATACAAGAAACTTTTATACCTCTGTATAAGAAAGTTGTGTTTGACTCGTTTACCTCTGTATAGGAAAGAAAGTAGGTTCCTGACCTCTATGTAAGAAAGTGGTGCCTAATTTTTCGTGTTGTTTTCCCTTTTTACTCTCCACACATGACAACGTCAAATAAATTGTTGGAATACAGTGACGTTTGTGAAAAATTGTTACACTGAAAGGTGATGATATCGTTCTATCTCTCTTCTGCTGCAACGCTCTCTCTTTCTCTTCTGTTGCTGCACTCGAGTGTCGCTACTGTCATTTTTGGATGTCATGGGTGAACCTCTGGATGGATTTTGATGTGGTTTTCACCATTCTGTAAAGGATAGCTCGAGAAAGATTGCTGTTGAAAATAATTTGTTTATCATCGAAGGAAGCCAAGCAGTAACGATTTCAGTGAAAAGGTCGAAAAAAACACATGGCATCCCTGCGCTTTTTAAGCTTACGCTGGGCAAACTGTTCAAAATATCTATATACTATGAGTGTAAAAATTGTTCAGCATGAAAAGATCATGAGAGCATATCTCTATCTTCAATACATCGCCCACTATAAGTGTTTTTACGTTTTAATTTCTTCCAACAATCTTCATTCAAACACTGAGGCAACAGTTTACGACCTGGCTAGGGGCGAGTCTATCACCCCAGTTACAGCCTAGCTAGCGGGCGAACATATTACCCCAGATACAGCCAGCAGCAAACTGTCGAGTCGTGTTGAGTTAAAACATCAGAGAAGAGTGGTGTGTTTGGAGTGTCCCTGGAAGTGCAACTCGGCTTTCCTTCATTCTGCCTGTGAGTTTCCGTTCTGAAAAATACATAATTAAAAAATATACGAAGCTGAAATTTCGTAACAGCGACAGTTTAAACAAATCAGTCCGAGAATACGTCGTCACACTCACATATCGTCGCGCATCGTAGTTGCACACACCTGATCCCTTTTTTACTTACAATATTCAGCTATGTACAGTATGTAATTGACTTACAACCTCCATACAGAAAAGTGGCTTGGATAAACTTGGGTATAAGACAACCTGGGTATAACGAATACCTCTTAAGAAAGAATATTAGTTTCCCCTTCAACTTTCTTGTAACCAGGTTTGACTGTGGTTACTAAGAATGTGCTCATTCCTTGTTTGAGGGACTGCACATAGTGCATCCCATCCCCTTCTGCTCACAGTTCTAAATGGTAAATGTACTGTTAAAGTGAACAACACTATAATATTAGAGACTACAATGTTGGTTTCACCTCCATCACTCCAAGAACCGCCCCTTGTCCACAGGCACAATTGCTCTGATGTCCTGCTATTCACACCACTACTCTATCACAGAGAACACTTCATACTTTTAGAGAAGGGGAAGTAGTGAGAGAAAAGAGAGGGGACATACTTTAAAATATGATGTCTTTGAGACTGCAACCATTATTAATATTAAAACTTTTGGAAACATAAAAAAATAAAAATTGTTTCAAAGAAGTTCAAAATGATTTAGATTAGTTGAATATTACAATGAAACAAATTGAGTTAGTTATTGTTGTTTTAAGGGGTGGAACTACGAGGTCATCTGCCCCTAAAAAACAAATTGAAAATACAGAAGAGAAAACAAACATATAAGGCTTACACTAAAAATTAATCAACGGAAACAGTATGTCATAACTGATGACGTGATGAGGAAAGGGCAGCCAGATCTGATCAGCTAGAATGAAGAGGTTTTGGGACAGGAGGGAGATGACAGCTAAATTCCCTGTGAATCCGTAGAAGACTTAAATGTATTTGGTTTGATTTAAGGGGTCTGGTTCAGATTACCTTCAAAAAATCAATTTTTCCATGTATTTTTTTTATGTTCCTATTCTTTATGATCATTTTGATGAAAAAGTATGTCGTCATGAGCAACAATTTTTGAGTTACGATGTAAAAGGCAAAGACATTCACCCCCTTTTCGTCCTGTCAGTGTAGAGTGGCATGGGCAGTATGTGACAGAAATGTCAGTAGATATAAACATAAAAATACCTTACCACCTGTAGTAATGGAGACAATCAAGCCTGTATTTAAGAGGTTAGTTGCAACAGCACTGTTGTCAAGAAGTGAGGGATCCAACACTCAAAATGCCAATAACACTTTGACCTCTATATGGAAGATTTGCCCTTAGACTGGCTTTTGTGGGGATTTTTTTTTTTTAATTGCTACAAATGATGCGGTAATAACATTCAATAATGGCATGAAAGGTAGGCTGCAAGTTCTGACAGAGTTCTTGTGAACTTGCTCTAAATGAGGATTATGTAACAAGAGTAGCAACAGCAGAAAAAAGGAAAAGTGAATCGACAAAAGAGGCAAGAAAGGGCCCAGATTGGAGGAAACTGAACAGAAACCAGATAAAGAAGATAGGCCTACAGCTTATGCTGCAGGAGCATTTTAGCATCACCAGGAGGATTGTAACATCAGTAACCAAGAATAATGGTATGTAATACAGGGTCCGGTAGCATAATTTCCTTTTTTTAAAATGCGCACCATTCAGTCGGTTGATGTCGTAGCGGAGCGCTCGTGGTCTCGTTCGTGAGGTGGAACTATAAAGTTTTGTCCCGACACGGTTCAGTTGCCATCATGTGTTGGAACAGGGAGGAGGCCTACTTTTCGAGCAGATGTTCTGTGATTGCAACCCAGTGCGCCTTTCAGAGGCGCTTCAATTTAGCCCCGTTGGCCCCTGTCGTGGATCGGAAATCAATTGTTACGTGGGTCACTACGTTCAGACGAACTGGAAGTGTGACAGGACGAAGAACTGGAGTTCCTCGGCCTCATCTCACTTAGGGGTGATTTGGAGTGGCCGGCCCACTCTCCTGATTTGTCCCCTTGTGATTTTTTCTATGAGTTTTTTTTTAATCCTGTGTTTATGTGAACTGTCCAAAGATGCTACAAGACTTGAAGACCAACATCCAGGAAGAAATTGCCAACATAACGCCTGATATGCTGGCAAGAGTCATGACAAACGCCAGACAGCGGTTTACTGAGTGTGTGGAGAATGGGGGACGTCACCTACCTGATTTGATCTTCAAAACTAAGTAAAACAAAACTTTATGTGTGTGCCTACATTATTAAAAAAAAAGGTTTTCTGATTCTTACAATGGGTTTTATTAAGTTTTTTAAAAAAGGAAGTTATGCTGCCGCACCCTGTATTTATGCAATTATATTTATCGCTCGTTTTCCGAAAGTTGCTTTTCAACATCCATTTTAGTGATAACTCAAAAACTAATTGACATATACTGATGAAATTTTTTGAGTGTGTTTCCACATATTATATCTACAAAATTATACAAATTTATGTCCTCACTTAGATAATTTCTTCTTAAAAAAATTAATTGTGGTAAAAATACTATACAAATTTAATATTTTCTATTCAATGCAAAATTTAAAATACTATTCATTGAGATATGTTTCTGAAAGTGCATGGATTTGTAGAAGGGAATATTAGCAAGAAAATAAGACAAAAAGAACCTAACAAAGTTGAAAATTAGTAGAGTTATCACAAAAACACCTCAACTTTGCATGATAAGCAACCACCAATTTGAATTTTGAAAAAATATGTTAATTAATGTTTTAGTGAAGCTGATGATGAGGATGTTGAAAAGGTCTACGAAGAAATAGACGAAATTCTGAGGTATATCAAGAGTGATGAAAATGTTATAGTAATGGGAGATTGGAATGCTGTGGTAGGAAAAGGGAGAGAAGGGAAGATAGTAGGAGATTTCTGATTAGGTGAAAGGAATGATCGAGGAAGCAGGCTGATGGAATTATGCACCCAGCATGAGTTGGTCATAGCTAACACCTTATTCAATAACCACAATAGAAGAATATACACATGGATGAGACCATGAGATACAGGGCGTTACCAAATCGACTTCATTATGGTCAAGCAGAGGTTTCGAAACCAGATTTTGGATTGTAAAGCATATCCTGGTGCTGACATAAACTCTGACCACAATCTGGTTGTAATGAAATGCAGATTAAAGTTGAAGAAACTGAAAAAAAGTCAAAAGCCAAAAAGGTGGGCAATAGACAGACTGAATGTAAAGGATGTAAACGAAAGATTCAAGAAGAGTATAAAGGAAGAACAAATGAAAAACCCTAAACAAACTTCAATTGCAGACGAATGGGCACTTTTGAAGAATGAAATAACAAAATCCGCAGAAGAAAACATTGGTAGGAAAGAAAGAATAGGTATAAACCGTGGATCACTCAGGATATACTAGAATTGATGGATGAAAGGCGGAAACACAAGAATCTAAGAGATGAAAAGGGGAAAGCAGAATACAGACGTCTGAGAAATGAGGTCAACAAGAAGTGCAAGGAAGCGAAAGAAGAATGGTTGAAAGAGAAATGTGCAGGTATAGAAAATTGTCTGAAATTAGGAAAAGTAGACACAGCTTATCGAAGGATTAAGAATACATTTGGGGAAAAGAAGACTAAGTGCTGTAATATTAAGGACACAAATGGAAAGCCTCTAACAGATAGGGAAGAAAAGGTTGAGAGATGGAAAGCTTACATAGAGAGTTTGTATAAGGGAAAGGAGATTGAAAATCATGTAATGGAAAGGGAGGAGGAAATTGATGAGGATGTGAAAGGAGATTTAATATTGAGATCAGAATTTGATAGAGCTTTGGAAGACTTAAGCAGGAACAAAGCACCAGGCTTAGATGATATACCGATTGAGTTGCTACGATGCATAGGAGATGAAGGTCTGATCAGGTTATTTCACTTGGTGTGTAGGATTTATGAGACAGGTGAGGTACCCCCTGATTTCAAGAAGAATGTAATCATCCCTATACCAAAGAAAGTGGGAGCTGACAGATGTGAAGATTACCGTACAATCAGCTTGATTACTCATGCTTCAAAGATCCTGTCTAGAATAATTTACAGGAGGATTGAAAGCCAGATAGAAAGGGAGTTGGGTGAAGACCAGTTTGGTTTCAGGAGAAATGTAGGAACAAGGGAAGCTGTACTAAGTCTTAGGCTGATTTTGGAAGGTAGAATAAGGAAAGATAAGAGAACGTTCATGGCATTTGTAGACTTAGAAAAGGCTTTTGATAACGTTGATTGGACTAAATTGTTTGACATTTTGAAATCTATTGGAATCAAGTACAGAGATAGGAGGGTGATCTACAATCTATACAGAAACCAGACAGCAGTCATTCGAGGTGAAGGACATGAGAGAGAAGCTGATATTCATGAAGGTGTTAGGCAAGGCTGCAACTTATCACCCATACTTTTCAATCTTTACATTGAACAAGCAATGAAGGAAATTAGAGAGAAATTTAAAGTGGGAGTGAAGATTCAAGGAGAAATAATTTCAACTCTGAGATTTGCTGATGACATCGTCATCTTGGCCGACAAGCCTGAGGATTTGAATGAGTTTTTGAATGGTATGGACTCCGTCTTACGGAAAGAATACATGATGAAAATTAATAATTGTAAAACAAAAATACTAGAATGCAGCCGAAATAAATCAGAAACCTCTATGGACATCAAATTGGCAGGTGAAAAGCTGAAGGAAGTAGGAGACTTCTGTTACTTAGGAAGCAAAATAACCAGTGATGGACGAAGCAAAGAGGATATAAAAAGTAGGTTGGCTCAGGCAAGGAAAGCATTTCTACAAAAAAAAGGAATCTGTTGACATCGAATATAGATTTAGGTATTAGGAAATCATTTTTGAAAGCCTTTGTCTGGAGTGTATCACTGTATGGAAGTGAAACTTGGACTATTGGTGCAGCAGAAAAGAGGAGAATTGAAGCATTTGAAATGTGGTGTTACAGGTGAATGATGAAGATCAGATGGGTAGATAGGGTTACAAACGAAGAGGTATTTAGACGAGTGGGAGAGGAGAGATGTTCCTGGCGACTGCTAATGAAGAGAAGAGATAGGTTAGTAGGACACATACTAAGACACCCAGGAATAGCAAGCTTAGTTATGGAAGGAAGGGTCGAGGACAAGAACTGTAGGGGTAGACCAAGGTTAGAATATGTTAAACAGATTGCCTCGGATGTAGGGTGTGGCAGCTATGTAGAGATGTAACGATTAGCTCAGGACAGGGAGGCATGGAGAGCTGCATCAAACCAGTCAAAAGACTGAAGACTCAAACAACAACAATGTTTTAGGTTAATGGTAATGCTGTTTCCATGTAAAACGATACCGTACCAGTGTTTCATATGCACAAAATATCCTTGCAAAAACAAAGAGAAGATATATGGCCCGAATTTCATGGCACCGGTGCTATGGGAGACCGGACCTGGACTGCGACCAATTTTGAAATGAGACATATATTAACGAGGATGGCAGTGCATGGTTTCCACCATCTCATCTGTAACAAAAATACAAAATATCATGAACCAAATATGACATGTGAGTGTCAACTGTGTGGAAAGGGCTGCTAACGATATCAACTGGAATTGTGTGTTAAAAGGACAAAATCTATAACCGAGTATGCAAATTACACGAACTAATACCATAATTAGTTATTGCTATCTTCTATATTACACTCTATGGCTATTTGGCTGCAATAAAAGTATTATATGCACAAAATGTCATTATTGTAAGTATTGTGGTTTCAAGAAAAAAAATGTTCCAAGTTGCTAAATGTTCTTTTAAGCTATTTGAACAAATGCAGCGAGAGTGGGCCGGCTAGTGAGGTTGTATTTTGGTGGATGTCAAGAGTAGAAATCTCAAATCCCTGTATCAGTATTTACAAGTTCACATCATTCCATCGCAAATCCAGTCTAGATATTTTTTTAGTATTTACTTTGAAATTAATTGAAATACTGTAGTTCCACTATCAGTTGCTTGATGGAAAATAAGAAATCTTAAATATAAATGTTTCTTAAGATACGGGATAACGAAGTCCCTTCTCGAGCTTGATTGGTTGAAGTCCTGAAATCATGGAAACAATGGTCTGCTTATACTTTGGGAACAACATAAGTTTGATGAGTTAATGGGGAAAGGACTATGGTAATCATCATCATCATGCACAGTTTCCAGCCACTGGCCGTGTCTGTTTGGAACACAAGCCTCTCCAACGTCTTCCGTCTTCTCAGCCTCCACCCTTGTCCAGTCTTCTCCTCTCTTCTTCACGCTTTCTTCCACCCCCTTCAGCCACCTGTCTCTCGGTCTCCTTCTTTCCCACTTCGTCTCGTGTATCCTCCTGGGTATACTCTTCTCCTCCATTCGTTTTACATGTCCATACCATCTAAGTCTAGATTTCTCTATACCATCCTGTAATGGCTCCTCCTTCATTAATCCTCTGGTCCTCTCATTTCTTATTCTGTCCATCTTTGTAGCTCCAATACTGCTTCTCAAGAACCTCATCTCACTGGCCTGTATTTTGCTCTTTCCCTTCCTTTCATAACCCAGGCATACATCAGGATAGGGACATAGTACATCCAATATATGACCTTTTTGCTGTTCTGAGGGACATCCTTGCTCCATGTCATGCTTCTCACACTCGTCCAGAATGCTTCTGCCTGTCTCCCCCGCTCATTTATTTCTCTATCGTTTCTTCCATTATCTTGTATCAGGCTTCCCAAATACTTGAAACTCTCCACTTTCTTCAGCTGTTCCCCACTAATTGTTATTCCCGTTGTGGTTCTTTCCTTCTTCCTTGTTGTGATCACCATCTCACTCCTATTTATGCTAAATTTCATCGCATATCCTTGTATTATTCCTTCCCACATGTCCAACTGATCCTGTACCTCCTCCTCCTTGTTTCCCCAAATCATCAAATCATCTGCAAAACTATGGTAATCATGGAGAGTATTTGTTGAGGTAAATGTTAGGTTGGGTATTAAACACAGAAAACATAATTCATTTGAATTTTATTCTTTCGAAAAAAGAAAAGTAACTAGAATAAATATTGTTTGTTATTCCTCCAAATGTTTCTATAGTGTTCATTACTTAACCAAATCCATGCACCGTACGGGTAGTTAGTAAGCACAATCGCACCTCAATTTTTTAATTTTACCGCTTTGAAGCCTTTTATATTACCATAAATCAGGGTCCTTAGTCATCAGCCATCTGGCTGGTAAGCTCCTCTGACAATAGCTTTCATGGCAGAGAACCCTCTTCATCAGTTGTGCAGATATGTTAAGTCCCACATCTCCTTTCAACTGGTTAACAAACTAGTGATGTAACCTTCTTCAGTGCCATTTTCCCATCAATCAAACTTCCATTATGTTGCATAGGAAGCCTCCATGAAACAATGTTAGACTATGTTTTTAGCATTTTGAATTGGAAGTCTAGCATTTTGTTGCACCTAGTGTAGTAAGCCTACTATGAAAGATGAAGACAAGAAGAAAATAGCAAACTCGCTAGGGAAAGGCCATAAGACTCACACTCAATGACCTGCACAGATACAGCATTCACATAGACAAATACACCAAATGGGAACCATTCCAGATCATATAAGCATTGAGTTAGTACTAAAAGGTTAGAATTTTGGTCTTGGCACACAAAAGAGGTTCAAAACTCCATGCACCAAACCTAAATTAGAGATTTCTTCCCACAGCATAGTCGCGCTCGTTAAATTGTGCACCATGACCATGTGGACAGCTGCAGCAAGTCCAGAGATCATAGGTTCGAATCCCGGTGGTGATAGCGGATATCCTGAGTGTGCTTTTTCACTGGATTTTTCTACACTCCCTCCAGGCAAATGCCAGAATAGTACCAAAATTCAAGTCCCGGGGCACCTACCCCATTGCTAATACAGCTACACACACTACTACAGTCATCACATAAATATAGGTTATCAGAACACTTCAATACACACCCAACCAAGATGCCCCAAGCCCTTAAATGGAATTAACAACAAGAGATGTTTTTAGCGGCTTCGGTGGCGTAGTTGGTAGCATGCTGAGCTTCTATGCCCAAGATCGCGGGGTCAAACCCGGCCGAAGTCGTCGTTTTTTCAGGAGCGATAAATATCCCTCAGTATGCCTTCCTTTGGAGGGGAAGTAAAGCCAGCGGGCCCATGGTAAAGGAACTTCCAGTAATTTCAATTGTGTGAAGCAAAATTTGTAGGATAGATTTGATTAAAGCTCTGAAGTTCCAATGTTCGTCGACAGGTGCTGGTTGCAATGGCATTTAGTAGCCAAGTTTGCAGCTAGATGTCGTGGATGGTAGCATTTGGTAGGAAAAGTAGGAACTACTTGAACTTACTTGAATTAAAACAGATATCACACACTAATACAGCCATCACAATTAACACCGGTTATCAGATAGATTCTACACACACCCAAAGTACACGGGGCTACATGACTGCATTGTTGCAGCCCCTAAACTAAGATATTTTTAGAAACACTTATTTTTCTTATTTTTATGAATATGACAATCGAAACATGTCATCCAATTAAGTACCCCCCTTCCCTCATTTTTGCACATAAGAATATGTTATTTTGTTATAATACGAGGGCCGTTTTTTAAGTAAGGGCTGTTTTTATTTTTAAAATTAACTGAACATTTTATTTTGATACCATATTTATTTTTAGGTTTTACATACCTTCCTCTATTTTTCTACATAGTTGCCTTGTTTCTTTAGGCTCTTGTCATACCTTAAAACTAAGTTCTCAAATCCCTCTGCATAAAAGTTTGCCGCCTGCTCTGACAACCAAGAATTCACGGCTGTTTTCTCTTCTTCATCGTCGGCGAAGCACTTCCCACCAAGATGACGAAGGGCTATACGGTGGGTGAACCAAAACTTCCCACCCAAAAGAGTCAATCAGTTCCCGAGTCCGGGCAGTAGTGTGGGGTCTTGCCATGATCTTGCGCTGTGACGGTAAAGTCAGAAAATGGGTACACGAGTTCAAAAGTGGCCGTGAAAATGTTCATTGCATTATCACCATACACCTCACAAAGCTGACATATTTCTTGCACTCAAAAAATGTATTACAGATCGTAACTCACACGCGGCGGGTGAATCAATAATCTTGAACATTGTAAAGATGCACAGTTCAGCGTACAGGTTAGCTACACAGCTGCAACTGATGCCTGCTTGTTCGCAAAGGATGCTGGGAGGTAGTGCGCATGCTTGTTGCGGCGTGCACACTAACTACGGGCTTTTAAAAAAAAACGGCCCTTACTTTAAAAACAGCCCTCGTATCTTATATAATTTCTTTTAGTTTACGGAGTATAAATACTTGTTTCCCGCGTAATGTAATTGGGCATAATTTATGTTGACCGACTGGAAAGCTTTCTTTAATAGAACTAGGCAAAACTGAAAAATGGTTTCTGATACTTCAATATTTTTAAGAAGGAATACCATACTCCTTTTTAAAGAAGTTATCAGTTTTAAAGAAAAAAATCACACATTTAGCAGAGAACAAATCAAGGCCCCACGGAAAGAACAGGGTAAGTCCATTCTTTTCGGAAATGAGTTTATGGCGCATTCTGGTGGCCAGCCATCGTCACTACAGATCAGTTGAAATTAATTTCAAATAAGGCGGAATGACACCAAGATACAGAGGTTTATATTTTTACTGGAAACGGAATGAACATCCTATATTCTCTCACTTTCTTCATAATTTAACTTTAGTTGTTATTTGTTTTACATGTAATCATCTCCTTTATAAAAAATAAATTCGGTAAAAAAAAACTATATTGCTTACCTTCATTGGGGTGTTTTAAGTTTTTTGTTGTTTGTTGGTGTTGTTGTTAAAAGTTTAAATTCGCTCTCCTGAAAAATTTACAGAATGTGACTTACCCCGTTTTTTCCATGGAGTCTTCAAATTGTTTTGTATTTTGAGCCAATCACACATTTCATCGCTACTAAGCACTCTAATCTGCATGTAGAGGTCATGAAAAGTAAAGATACATCAACAGGCCAGTTTTGAATCAATTTACATCTATTAGTAAATGGACACGTAGAGAACAAATTCAACTTTCCAAATTAATTCTGGACTAACTAGTTACAAGTTGATATCTTTGCAAGAGTTGAGACATCAAAATTGTTACATTTTCAAAGTGTGGATGCTTTGTTGAAAAGGTTGTAAATTTATGAAATTACTGTATATTCCAGCGGCTTTGGTGGCGTAGTTGGTAGCATGCTGAGCTTCTATGCCCAAGATCGCAGGGTCAAACCCGCCCGAATTCGTCGGATTTTTTAAGATAGTTAAAATTCCCTCAGTATGCCTTCCTTCGGAGGGAAAATAAGGCTGGCGGCCATGTCATAGATTTATGACATGTAAAAGAACCTTCCACTAACTACACTTGTGTGAAGCTAAAATGTGTAGGTTACATTTGATTAACACTATATTAGTTCCAACGTTCGCCACCAGCTGCCGGTTCGATGGCATCTAGTAGCCAAGTTCGCAGCTAGGTGTCGTGGATGGTAGCATTTGGTAGCAAAAGTAGGAACTACTTGAAATTGATCGTCGGCAGTCCTTACCTGAATTACAGATAACACACACTAATACAGCCATTACAATTAACACCGGTTATCAGACAAATTCTACACACACGCAAAGTACACGGGGCTACACGACCGTGTTGTCGCAGCCCCTAAACTAATGAACCAACCCCTAATTGCAATTATGAAGATGATCTGAACTCCACTAAAAGGTATACTGTACGTCGACAATTTTGAATAAAAATTCCATCTGGCTACCTCCATTACTGAGTTAGCAGTTTTGCAACATTCTCATTCTGTTAATTCAATATGAAAAGACATATTGAATGTCTAGTTCTGTACAAATGTCCTGATAGTCATTATTTGAGCTAGGTAAAATGTAAGTAGGTGATATATGTTAAATTAGATTTTTCGTTAATGACACATCGCCACCAAATAACACATTCAAAATATTCTTAAAACTGCCACATAAGAAAATCCTAGTTTCATTGTAAGAAGATTACCATGTATATGTCCTGTCTATGCACAGAGAAGCAAATAAGAAGATTTATTAAATAGAAGAAGGAATTGAATTAGCCATCATCCTGAGAAGATCTTCCTCTTTCCTTCTCATGGTAGGTTATTCATACCTGGCATATTTTAGGGTAAACTAGATTTGTTCCTGAATTCCAACTATAATAATACATCGAACAACTTGATCCTTTTGAATTACCCCTCCTTATGGCTTTAATGTAGCACAGTTTGTAAATGTACCTCAGCATGGAATTTGTCTATATTTTTTACATGTTCTTGGACCAATTTGCAAGACTAAAACAGGAACACATGGAATTCCTTTAGCCATAAAATATCTAGCCACTTTAACAACAAAAAAGTTGTATTGATCATTAATATAAGAAAAGGTACACATATCTTGAGAAAAAATTATATTGTATTAAACGTACTTCAGGAGGAATCTACAAAGTTTATGCCTTAATGTGTTGAAACTTTACTTATATTCTTCAGTTTCTATGTTATTTGGGTTACTAGCTAGCCTATATTAGTAGTTTCAAATATTTTATAAACTGTCCTGCATATATTACGTATCCTTGGAAGAAGTTTCAATGTAAAATTAGGTTTGGTTCATGACTGATTCTTTTTTAAATTATTTCTATTGTTAGGCCTATTAACTTACCTATTCTTCATAATGAATAAAACTTCATTTCAATCCCATATAACAAACTTCAGTTTTTAATATAATTCCATTCATTATTTAGATCAGCAGATTCTAACTTGAATTGTAAAAATACGTATCTTTCCATTACAATACCATGTTATGATGAATTTACTGCAGTGACAATCTAAGCCACATTCCTCAGCCCAATACTATTGAGAGTATTAGGTGATCCTGCAATACATATAAATATTTCAAGATAATTTTAAAAATGTATTATGTATAAGGTGCGTTCAAAAAGTAACGAGCCGGAGGCTGGAATGCGCAAACCGGTGACGACATCGGCTAATCGTGGCGTGTGTAACGAGGTGTGGTTCCAACCAGAGCATGGAAGGTCACAGCCCGTCGCTAGAGGGCACGCGTGCATGTCACGTGACAATACAAAGCGAGCAGCAGCATGCATCAATCGTCCAACACTGCCAGTCGCATTGCAAACAGTGACATGGAGGCGTCAACCGAAGAGCAAAAAATGTTGTTTGGTTTCTAGCAGCAGAAGGAGTAGGGGGAACGGACATTCATCGCCGAATGTCACAAGTGTACAGCGAACACTGCATGTCCCTTGAAAGGGTCAAGGCGTGGCACAAGCGCTTAAGGGAAGGATGGGTGTCGTTAGCTGATGATGCCCGGTCTGGGGCACCCCCCTGCATTACCGATGACAACGTCCAGCTGGTTGATACACTCATTACCCAGGACCGGCGAGTGACAGTGAACGCCATAGCCGCCGTGGTCGCTCCACGACCTCATACGGCCAACACAGTCGCGGCACTCCTGCAGAAATTCAAATGGGAGGTTCTCGGCCATCCTCCATACAGTCCAGACCTCTCTCTCTCTCTGTGATTACGCCATGTTTGGTCCCCTGAAAAGGGCTCTGCGAGGCCAATGATTTACCTCAGACGCAGACGTCCAGCTGTACGTGCAGAACTGGTTCTCATCGCAGCCCAGGGAATTTTATGAGACAGCCATTCACCGCCTCGTGTCACAGTGGGACAAGTGCTTTTTGAACGCACCTTTTACAATACATAAATTCTATTTAGAAATCATATTATGTAAAAACAGTGCTTTCTTTTTTCAGGGGGAATGCGGGAGTACACGTAACCCTTAAACATCTAAAAACGGTTTAAGAAAAAATATTCGTGCATTTGTATCTAGTCCGGCAAATATAACTTCCGACAAGAAAGTTCATCGATCAGCTGGCGTCAACGCGCTGTTCACAAAAACTGGAGGAGATTTCGAGTAATCCTCGATTTAAATCTATCGAATCAGTTTCTTTTGGTCGGCAACTGGGCACTCCGTTCTTATAAGCATGCAGGCTATTGTTTGGAGGCGGAATAGGTTGTTATTTTGTGCGTGTGGTTTGTTTTGAAGGATGAAAATAGTAATGAACTATTTAACATCCACCCTGGCATCGAAAAAACTGAAAGTTAATGATTCGAACACAAACAGTGACCGGACTATGCAAATTGCAAGATCGTGTTGTTTTGTCGACTACAACTATACTTCATGTTCATACAACTGAGAGTACCGGTACCGTACCCCGTTTTTTTTTTTTTTTAAAGCACTGTATAAAAACATTTCTTACCTATATCTGTTGAAGATCACTCAAGTATGCAACCTAAAATAACTGAAATCATTAAACACACTAAGTCAGCATTCTCAATAACACCAAGGTATATACCAGAATTGAAATTATATTTCTATTACCGTAGATGCGAGGGGAGATCAAATATAAACGGGAATTATTTTTTTACATTTATTGCATCAATCATAAAATATACACATATAGCGATCACTTTTCTACATAGTGCCCTGCCTTTGACACATATTTTCTCCTTCAGATTGGTAAGTTTTTAATGCCGTCCTGATAGAAAGAAGATGGACGTGTAAGGAGCCACTTGCGCACAAACTCTTCTACACTTGCATCATCATCGAACCGCTGTCCTCCTAGCTCTTGTTTAAGTGGTCCAAACAAATGGTAGTCACAAGGCGATAAATCTGGACTGTAGGGAGGGTGTTCTAAAGGTGTCCAATGAATTTCCTCCAGTTTTTCCCGCATTACATCGGCATTATGCGGCCTTGCATTGTCGTGGAGAAGAATGACGTTTCGGATCGGTTGCCGGCGTCACTTGTTGCGATACGCAGCTTTTGCTTCATCCAGAAGGCGACAGTAATAGGCTGCATTAATTGTCCTTTGTTTGCGAAATTTTTATTCGCCGATCTTCTTCAATAATGTCACGAATGGCAACAATGTTCTCTGCAGTGATGCTTGTCCGCGGTCTCCTTTCATTTTCCACTGTTTCTCTTCCTGCCACAAATTTTTTAGCCCACTCATACACTCGAGCCTGCGAAAGTGTTTCTTCCCCAAACTGTGCACGGAGCCGTCTCAAAATTTCGGAAGATTTGTTGCCCTCTTTTGCGAGAAATCTGATAATCATTCGTTGCACAACAGTGCACATGCACCTCTTGCTTACTCATAGCGTACAGAAGCAGCCCGGCTCCCTGCCGTGCGTGTGCACGCAAACCCCTTCTTCAGACACTCCCACCAACATTCTGGCAAAGCCCCTCCTTAGATTTATTGCTAACGGCGGCGGTACATTCAAATTCCCATTTATATTTGATCCGCCCTCGTATAATTAGTCATTGTTAAACCTTTAACACTTCTGTTTTATGCAGTATAATTTACCCTATTCCAACACATACCGTTCCTTGTTAATGAAAACGCATTCCTCTTTTTTTATTGGTCTTACTATCATCATTAGGGACCGGACAGTTATGTACTAAAAAGGATTAAAATATGCAATTATGCACCAAAAATGTAGAAAATATGCATTAAGAATTGAAAAATATGCAGTTAACAGTAAGCCAATCTTATTCACTCTTCTTTTCCTCCTTTGCCGTAACATGTTGTTCAAGTTGAAATTTCTTTTCACATTTCACTTCCTTCGAGCATATTTGACAATAGACAACAATGCCATCAGTTGAATAATCACTATTACCTGACACCCACTGCTTTAATAAATACTTTCTGCTGCTATTCTCTTTAGGTCGCGGGTTCAAACCCGGCCGAAGTTGTCGGATTTTTTAAGTGCGTTAAAATAAAATCCCTCAGTATGCCTTCCTTCGGAGGGGAAGTAAAGCCGGCGGGCCCATGTCATAGATTTATGGCATCCAAAAGAACCTTCCACTAACTAAACTTGTCTGAAGCAAAATTTGTAGGTGAGGTTTGATTAATGCTCTTAAGTTCCGACTTTCATCACCAGGTTCTGGTTACGATGTCATTTCGTAGAAGCCAATTTCACAGCTAGGTGTCTTGGATGGTGGCATTTGGTACCGAAAGTAGGAACTACTTGAAATTATCATCTGCAGTCCTTTTGAATTAAAAACAGTTAACACACACTAATACAGTCAACACAATTAACACCGGTTATCAGACCGATTCTACACACACCCAAAGTACAAGGGGCTTCATGACCGCGTTGTCGCAGCTCCTAAACTAAGAAACCAACCATTCTCTTTAGGCATTTTGAGGCAGCATGCTTGCGTAAAATACTGTTCCACAGAAAGTTGCTTACCTAGATGGTGCATGGAATGTCCCACCCCATCTATTTCTTGAAATGCCACGCGTAAAATACTGTTATCTCGTTACCCGTTTCTCAGCAAGTTGCTTACAAGAAATGTCCAAAATGCAGGCGAAACCAATTTTGTTCCAGATGTTTTTAATTATACTTAATTTGCAATGTATATGCTAAAATATGCTGTTATGTTCAGAATATGCAATAAATCCAATAAACTCAAAATATGCATTTGCATATGTGCATATGCATTTTCAAAATATCCGGTCCCTAGTCATTACATATTTTAAAAAACCTGCTCATATTGTTTTATATGCTGTCCTTCCTCCCTTATATTCACATTCTCTCTAATATATTCCCTAGAATAGCATCAGTTACAAGAGATGTTAAACCCATAATATTATTAGTTTTGTCAGCGGCGGCGGCCGATACTCGTATCGGAATTTACGTTTCTCGCCTTCTTCTTCTTCCTAGCGTTGTCCCGCTGGTGCAGGGTCCGCTTTTTGATCATTGACCTCCGTTTTGTCCAGTTTCGTGCGGAAGCTGGATTTAGGCCGGTAATTTTTAAGTCACCATTTATAGTGTCTTGCCAACGCTGCTTGGTCGTCCTCTGGGGCGTAGGCCTTCAACCTCAAAATGAAGAACAGAGTTAGTAACAGTATCAGGCGCTGCACGCAGGGCATGGCCATACCATCGGAGCCGTTTCTCTCTCATTTTGTCCACAATTGGGGCGACACCCATTTGCTCCCGAATTGTGTTGTTTCTGACATGGTCAATAAGGGAGATGCCCATTGTCCAACGAAGCATTCTCATTTCCATGGCGTGCAAGCGACGTTCTGAAATTTTGTCGGATGGTCGACATTCAACGCCATACAGCGCAACCAGCCATACCACTGTCTGATATATCTTCGATTTGAGACGAAGTGGCATTTTCTTGTCGCAAAGCACACCAGTGACCTCCTTCCACCGCAACCAGGTTGCATTTACCCTGGCTCTTACTTCATCATTGAAGTTGCCATCACTCTGAAGACGAGATCCAAGGTACCTGAAGCATTGTCTTGACTAGATTTTGTCCAGCGACTTGAATGGAACCGTCGCTTGGGTTTAACTCCAGATACTCCATCTTTTTCACATTCAGACATAGGCCATACTGGGAGAGGTGGTTATTCCAGTCTTCAACTTGACATTGGAGTTTTTCTCGGGTGTCATCTGCAACCATCATATCATCTGCATACAGAAGGGTCCAAGGAACATTCCGTTGCAGGTCACGAGTTATGGTGTCCATCACAAGAACAAAAAGAGACGGTGATAGTGCTGAGCCAAGGTGGACGCCGACATTTACAGGAAAGTTTTCCGAGGTGTCAACGGCACAACGTACCCTACTGCTGGTGTTCGTTTCTCGCCTGCAGTTTCATAATCCTTAGTCCAGGCGATGAAGATGGCGCTGATGGCTTATCAGGCCAAATCTTGCATAAAACATGCGACCACATATGTTGCATCCGATGGAGGGTGGAGGACGTGGTAGTATTTGACGTATCTTCTTCCTCTGGCGAATTTCCTTTTCCTGTCTACGACGTTCCTGCTCAAACTGTGCAACTGCAACTGAGATGGTAGCATGCCAGCGAGGGCGATCCAGTGCAAGAGTATGCCAAGTATTTGGGTTTATCTTTACTCTTCTCATGGTCTGCTTGAGTTGGTCTTTATATCGTTTTAAAGGAGCACCACATGGCCTCTTGCCAGTGTTGAGTTCACTATACAGGATTTGCCAAGGGAGTCTGCTGTCACTCATACGATGGATATGGCCTGCCCATCTAAGCCGATGACCAACAATGGAGGCTTCAATACTGTTTAGCATTGCTTTCTCAAGGACTGCTATATTAGTTACATAGTCATCCCATTTGATGTTCATGATGGATCTAAGTTTTTGTTGCTGAAAGCGTTCCAGTTTCTTGATGTCCTGGCGATATAGGGTCCAGGTTTCACATCTGTAGAGTAGCGTAGAAATAACAACAGCTTAGTACACCAATACTTTCGTGCAGATACTTATATCTTTGTTCAGAAACACACGATGTGAGAGACGTCCAAAAGCCACATAGAGCCTGTATTCTGTTTTCCGCATCTTTCTCAGAGGTACTAGTTCGCTGATAGAATACTACCAAGGTACTAATACTTCTTCTTGTATTAGTTTTGTATATATATTATTATATACAAAGATTGCTTTTTAGTTTTTACAACTATGTTATACATTGACAAATAACATACCTACATGGTTCTAAGTTTCATAGGCCCTCGATGTAGTCTCCAGCATTGCGAGCAACATGTTCCCAGCGACGCAGAAGCCATTGGATTCCGTTGGCAGTGCCCAATCTATCGATGGTGTGAAGAGAGAGGTTGGCAGTCTGCACAACGTCTGCAATTGTAGGGTAGCAGTTCCCGCGTGGTGGCTCCTTCATCTTCGGGATGAGATCATAGTCGCAAGGACTTAAATCGGGAGAGTAGGGGGTGATAGAGCACCTCCCTGTCCCAGCGATTCAACAATGCAGACTTAACTCCTGCTGAGTGTGCCCTAGCATTGTCATGCAGAAGGATGGGCGGAGTATCCATGTGGTATCGCCGTTTCCTTCTCAGAGCTGCTAGGAGATGGTCTTGCAGAAACGAACAATAGTACGCCGCATTAAGGGTTTGCCCTGGGGGATTGGTATATTTTATGATCACACCATCCCAATCATAGGCAAGAATCAACATTACCTTCACATTGGTGGGGGTTTGTCGAAATGTTTGTTTTCGTGGTGATCCATGGTGACGCCACTCGTTCTATTGGCATTTCAACTGTGGTTCATAAGATTTGGCCCACGTCTTATCAATGGTTATGATACGCCATAAGTAGAGGTGTTAGAAAAGTGCTGTTATTTTTTTGAAGATTTGTTGATTTTAAATTCAAAAGGTGGTGTTTTGTGGTTTTTATTATTTTTTCGGGGGATGACACGTTAAAATTTGGAAAGCGATAAGGTTTGTACAATAAGTGCATTTAAAAATATAAACAATTAATAAAACAAAGTAAAAAACAAAACAGCAGGGTAAAACGTTAAACATGGCTATGGAAGAATGAGATAATACTTATATGGAAGTCACATTTTTATTTTACATTCACCATCTCGAAACACATTTCAGTGAATACCTTTTTCAGTTTTATCCAAATACTGCGGTGAAATCACTGGAAGTAGATCATGGTTAAAGTCTCAGCATTTGCAGCTGTCAATTTTCGCCTCCTATCACTTACTATGAGACTGTATTTCGAAAATGACCTTTCAGAATCCACATTTGAATAAGGATACCACACACACTTTAATGCAGCTGTTGCATAGTCTCGGTGAGCAGGCCTTAATCCCATGAGGATCTCTGGAACATTCACATTATCTTCATGACGCAGTTGGTTCTTGATTGCAGTCAGGTAAATGCTGTGAGCCTCTAAAAACTGTTGAGACTCCATCTTCGTAAGAAATGGGACATTCTTCTTAAATTGGAGCAGTTCTGTGGGAGATACGTTCTTAGGTGCATGCCGAGGATCAAACAATGACCCGATGGCTTCTACAGTCTTCCTGGCTGGATCCGTGGTCCTTAAAGTCCTGACTTTCACTAGAGCTGACTGGGCAACACACGTAAGCTTGGACTTAACCTTTATCTGCATCTTTTGAGGAAGCTGTTCCAAGTTCTGGAGGATCGTATGATTGAACATTCCACCATCGCCTAATAGCTTGAGCTTTACCTCAAGGTCATCTAGCATCCCAGCCAGTAAGTGAATTGTTGGGTACTTAGATCCCTCCAAGAAATTAAGCAAGTCCATAAGAGAGGCACCAACAACAGAAACATACAATGCTTGTAATTGTATAAATTGTATTGTTGAAGTCGATGCTTGTTGGAAAAATTTGACCCCAGAATTTGAATCTTCCAATGTTTTGAAAAATTCTACCAGATCTTCCACATGCGTGGCCATATACATTGCAGCCTTAAACCATGAATTCCATCTTGTACATACAGGCATTGGGAAAGCTAGAATTTCATTCTCTTTTTCTGTGTTTTCATATTTCTCCCTTAGAAATGCAACGTAATTGCTTTTTCTTTTTCGCGTATTTAAAAAGGCATTCTTTGTCTTTACTAAAGACATGTCCAATTCGTCCAGCTCGTTTTCAAATACGCAGCCGATAAGATTGACTTTATGAGCCCGGCACTGGACATGACTTAATTCTTCAATCAATCCTTGAAGAGTAGTTACACATTTTGTCATGTAGCGTGCTGAGTCCGTAACTACTGCCACTACACGCTCCCGTTCAATTTCATAGGAATTCAAGGTGTCTAATATCGCATTGGAGCAATTTACGCTATTGGCAGAATCTAGAACAACAGAGGCAGCCAGATGGGTGTTCATTTCAGTTGATGGTACTGATGGACGAAAAAGAATGTTGAAAACACACCTACCATTCTTGTCAGTTGTTTCGTCACATAGCAGAAACACGTCTTTGTTTTTTATATCTTCCCTAATTTCTTCCCTCCTTCTTTCGCCAATCATGGGGATGTATTTCTGACGAATCTGATTTGCTGATGGTAAATCTCCACTTCCGCGAACGTACTTATTAAACCAAGTACGGATAGCAGGATTGTCTAGTTTCTCTACTGGTATATTAGCTTTCACAAACGCAGTAGTAGTGTCCAAAATAAATTCTTCTTTCATATCCTTCACACGACTAGCATTTGATAATGTTTCTTTCAAGGTGGCCACTCTAGGAACACTAACTTCAAGACGCGAATTTTCTCGGCGTTTTGAATGCTTCTCCGATTTGCAATGTTTGTCTAATGCATCTTTCCTGCGATAATCTAACCGACAATCACAATATTTGCACATAAGAATGCCACAAGAAATTATAAATCCTTCATTCTTATATTCTTTAAGTCTGTCTGTGGCAGAAACAGCTACCTTCGGCATTTTTCAACTCAACTGAGCGATGCCCAGTAACAAACACTGTTATCCAGTGGCGGCTGGTGATTTTTCACTTGGTGGTGCAGCATATTCAAAATTTGCAATAAAATCATTCAAAGTTGCAGGTACGGATAGTGCATATTTTATGCAATAAGTTATATGTTTAACATTATTTAACTGTGCTATTGTAGAAGACGTTTTTAATTAAAGTATCAGCTGAAGTGAATTGAGAAATTGCATAACTACTACAAATATTTTAGTCTCGGGATTTTTCGCCAAAACAAAAGTTCCTCCTTTCTCTACTAGAAAGCGCTAAAGTGTCAAGGAGCTTAGATATCTAACCTCCTTGACTTTCATGGCCCTCCAAGGAACAGCAAAAATTCGACAAGCAAGCTGCCCTTTGGGTGTCAAACAACAACGCTTGCACCTGGCACCGAGGCCATACGATATTATATCATACACATATTTTGATCCATATGCATTTTAAATAAAAACCACTTTTAAGAATTATAATTGAACAAACCTCTCAGAAAAATAATTAGAAGAAAACAACATATGCTAGGCCTACTCATCAAAAATATTTGTTCCAAAACCTCGATCGACACCTTCATTTGAATTAATAAGAGCGGTCCTATCGCTAAATGGAGATTGTAACAACTCACTTATTTTATTCATTGTTACACTTCCGAAAGGTGACACAGAGCTCATTGAGATTCCTACGGCTTCGTACTTTGCGCTCGAGCTATGCGATCTTCAAACATGAAACAAATCAAATTTTATTAAGGAACCTAGCTTGCATGTATCGATTCAAAAAGCACACTTATTAGATTAAAACGGTGTTTATATGGTCAATGCCGCATGATGTTATGCAAGTTTATGTAACATGTCTATATAGGAAAAAATAATCATGGCTATTGCTAATACACACGTGACCACAGCCTCTTGGTCGCAATTTCAGATGCTGTCTCAAAATAAATAGGTGAGATGAAATGAACACGATGACCTACCTCTAAGACAACCTTACTTATCGTACATACGGATTGATTGGAAAGGATATCCCCTGCATCTAATATAAATGAACACAAAAGCTATTTAACGACGGACACTATTCATACACATTTGCAGTCAAACTTGAGAATTTGTGTTTACGCTTGGGACGTGAAACTGTGCCGCCAAATTGGCAACTCAAACTAACACTTGGGGCGCTGCAGTCGGTCTGGATAAGTAGGGTTTAAAATACTCAATAACACGCGTTTGATATGGAACAATTTTTATTTTTCGGTTATAATCAGTAAATGTGGTCTCTAAAGTAATGCCAGTGTTATTTTTAATTGTATATATGTATAACTGTGCGATACACGTGATCTAATTTGTGTGTTCCACTGGATTTTTTGGTGTAATTTGCATATTATCAAGCATCAGTTTTTATGGTTGATGTAGATCAGCTGATTCAAATTTACACAGGGCTACACTTCGGACATTATTTCGGTACTATTATGCGCAATATAATGTAAATGTCGATCCTGAGTCAACGCCGAGGACATTCAAATAGAGAAATACGGTAGCCTACATAAACAAATAAATAACACACCGAAGCTGTGCTACTTTTATCATTCCGAGACTGGCATCCACGCTAACCAGACGCCACTGTTCCAAGCTCCGACTTATATCGTGAATTGATGTCAAACTGATGATCCGCCAGCCTTTCCGCCAAGCCTACACCTCGTAATCGCTAAGTTCTTCGATATTCGAGCTATTCCACTAAGAGTCATATAGGCCTAATTTGCCTCCCCGTGGGCACTGTAGAATGAGTGATTCCGCTACCATTCAAATATTCAACACCAAACCCACATTTTAACCATCCAAATCAAGCAATTCCTGTCGCCCCACGAGTTTTAATACAAGTTAAACTCATCCCTTCTCCCTACCAAGCAGCCAATAATTAATTATTTAATTAATTATTCAAGTAACTTCAATCTTACCAGCGCGCCCATCGTAACAGCTGTTTTTAAACTGAATAACCTTCGCTGGCTTTACGTCGCAGGTCTTCTGTCTGTCTACCTCGACAAGTGTTAGATCCTTCCCGGAGTGGAAAGGTATTATTATTAGGTATTAGGTATTATTAGGTATCATCACATTTCGGCTATTGCTATTTGCATCTTTTGGAAAGTGATGAAAACGTATATCCGCAGCTCTCTTATACATCGACTTACAGCCGTAAACTGAGCAATACACTTTGCTTTTACTCATTTTTCACTCTATCAACGAGTAAAACTTATTACTTATGTATAAAGACACGAACAATTTACCACGATCTGTTTACCAATACAAGAAACCATATACAAACAGTCACCACGTGACAAATGTACCCTACTTGGTAGGTTTCTCATTTTTACCGCTAGATGTCATATCAGATAGCTGGAGTTGCCAATTAAATTAACGAAACACAGTAAAACTCCTTGAAAAATTCCGAATTTTTACATTACAAAGAGAGAACAAATAATCCCCGTCATCAATATGAGCCTAAAAAGTTGCTAAATGTCAAACAATAAAGAACTAAAACTATTTTGTGGTTTGAATTTATTTAATAGTCAAGACACAGTGATATATCGTCAAGCTGGTACCACTGGAGCTGTGCTGCCATATGCTGTACTCTAGTGGTTGAAAGATAAAGCAGTTCAGCAGTTCTAACGTGTATGTAATGTGTGCTTGTACCTGTGACGTGCTGCTATCTCGTGGATAGAATTGAAGCTCCGCGTCACGAGGCCGTTGGCTCTACCTCAGGGTAATATGCGTCTCAACACAACACAAACAAACTCAAGCCAAACTAGTCCTTATTGCAGTACAGTGTCTGATGCGGTCTGATGTTCGTAGGTAGTGCCGGTTGGCTCTGGCTCAGTAATTCAATAAAGTGCCACCAGAACGCATGTCAGTTTGCGCGCTCGTTCAAATAAATGCAGAATATGTATACAATTTCCTCAAAATGTAAATGTAATATAAACTCTTCTTGAGAGGGAAAACTCACATATTCTCTCTTCATTACACTGGTGGTGCCATGGCACACGGGCACCACCTCAGGAGCCGCCCCTGCTGTTATCACACGGTTGACTGTAGTCACACGCCAGTATAAATTCGTAACCACACGCAAAATTTATTTCTGAATTCGTGTCATAATATATAAATTACGTCGCGTCTCATCTTCCCGTACTGCTAAGTTCGGAACTAATACGACGAACACGTGGTCGCCAACTGATTCACGCAAATAACACACTAGCTTCGATGATAACGCACAATTTGCGCACTTTTTATTAAATTATATAGAATTCTCTACTATAATTTACACTCGCTACCGATGTAACAGGAGACAAACGTAGTTTACATTATGAACAACTATCACATAACCTTTTGGAGGTAGTCGGCCAAACTATTCACGCCGCGATATAACAGCTGTTTACCACAGCGCTAAAATCCAACGAGTAACGAGAATATCGACAGTATATCGTAATATGACGTATATCGTAGTATTACCCCTCGCGAAATTATACAATCGATCAATCTCTCGAATTGAACACCAACCAAATTCGATTATCGGCTTGTGGACAAAAATGTTCAGATTGGTGTGGGGAAAAAATATGAAAATTTGTTTTTATTTCGCAGATTGCGGTATTTGTGGTGTTATTCACAAAATTCGCGTTATTTCGCGATTTAATTTCACTCCTGGGCGGCACGAAACATGTAAATACGTGAAAATAAAACATCCTGACCTCTAAATATGACTTTTCGTTTTATCGCGAATTAACAAAAACTAACACCTCTAGCCATAAGAAATCCTCTCCTTCACGCTCATAACGCTGCAAGTGCGTACGAGAAGCGTCATATCGCAGCCATTTCTGCATGTCGGTTAAGTTATGCGGAACCCATTTTTGCGCAATTTTCCGCATTTTTAGTCAGTCCTTCAGGATGTGGAGGGCAGTTGAATTCGCCAGTCCTGTATCGTGCGCTAATTCGCTAAGCGTTATGTCCTGATCCATCTCCAATAACGTGGACACCATCTGTATATTTTCATCACTTACTGGTGGGTGACCAGATCGAGGCATGTCCTCCACACGTTCACGCCCTTCTCAAAAGGCTGCAACCCATCTTGTGACCGTTCTGCAAGGAAACGAGCTACACCACATGCCTCGTGCAGTCCTTGGTGACACTGTCGAGCCGTGTGACCTCTAGCACACAGAATTTTTATCCACATTCTCTGCTCCTGCTTGGAAAACATTGTGACCGTCTTTCACGTGCGCTTGCTCACAACTAATCATCTGCACGTGACCACTGCAAACGAACAGGGGAAAGGGTGGGCAAGGTCATGTGCTCTGAGAGAGGGAATGCAGGTTAGCAACTTTTGGTAACAATGGCTGAGCCCAGCATCGTTGCAACATAGTGCAGCAGCATGGTTGCCAAAACTAAAAACACTATATATATATGTATATATTCCTTTAGTTCTGAATCGAAGTTAAACAATCCAAGTTTAAAGCCTTTGATCTTGACCCAGGGGAGTCAGGATCTCAGAACACTGGCTATTGGCTGCTTGTAATGTACAGGGGGAAGGGAACAAGTAGTGAGATAATAACATCACTCAGCAGGTGATTCATTTGTAACACAAATGTAGCTAAACACTACATGTTGCATGTGTCACAGTTAGATGTTATTCTATAATTTGGGGCAAACTAGGGAAAAGGAAAACTACTGAGTGCCTTGTCTGACCTGTCTTAAGCACCAAGAATTCTGTGAATTGAAGGGTTTTGGTGCGGAACTCAGCATTATAACCGGGTGTATTCCACTATTGAACTTAACTCTCCATCTCTCCCTTTGTACTTTTCAAAATCTCAAAAGTGCTAAGTTTCTCCGATCCTTCATAAACCAGAGATTGTTTTCCACTTTGCAAAGTCTTTGCATATCAATAATAATTCCGAATGATGGAAGATGGACAGAGTAGAAACCATATAGACTTCAAAAGACTGGTAGTACTCGAAGTAAATAAAAGGAAATAAAGGATAAAACCATTTAAAATACAAAAGCCGAACAGGACAATTTGCATGGACAGAAGTCTAGAAGCAGGCTCCTTCAGCGCAATTGCTGCAGAAACCTAGACATATGCTAGAGAAACATTCTCTATAGTTTGCTCAATGACATATTCTGCGATTTCAGATGTAATATGGAAATATCCATGAAATCCAGGTGGACTTTGGCTTTGAAGGCTCATGAGATAACTTTTTGACCAAGTATCCATTTGTATGTCTATTAACTTTGATTTCCTAGAACCATGAGTGCCAGAGTGTGTATGTTACATACCGTATGTATCATCTAAAGCAGCAGCGTCCAGAGTGCCTCATACTGTGCAATGTCGCACAACTGCACACCTGTGAATTCACAGTGCAGAGTCGCGGTAGACGTGGTGCCTGGTCGGTCACGGTAGACAACGGTGCGCGCTCATTATGGGAGGGATGTATCCTGCAATGCTACTCGTTGTTCTTTCATTATCAATTCGTGATCAGACCACTCCCTTGCGGTCTGTTAAAGGTCAGTGACCATATCATTACAACATGACAAGTGCTAAAAAGCGACGTTGTGGCGATATGCAACAACAATTTAGGAAAGAATGGGAGTTACAGTATTTTTTAACGTCTGAGGAGGAAAACTTAAAATGTTTAATTTGTTCTCGCATAATGACCGGTCATTGGAAGTTTACTACAGAACGCCATTATAACGCCGTTCACAAGGAAGACTTTAGTGCAAGCAAAGCTGATAGAGCTCAAAGTTATGAATCAAGCACATGAAGAAGAAGCTGTTGTAAGTTTCGTTTTCTGCTAATCAACAGTTTACAACTAACCTTAACAATCATCTTTAGTTACCTACAGTGGTGGCTACGCTCGCTAAAAGTGCAGCGTTAGGTCATGGGGCCAAGCTCTCTGCTGACTCGGTAGACGCGTGGGTTTGAGCCCCACCGTCGGCCGTCCTTGAAATGGTTTTCCGTGGTTTCCCATTTTCAACACCAGGCAAATGCTGGGACGGTACCTTCTGACAGGCCACGACCGATTCCTTCCACATCCTTGCCCAGTTTCATTCATCTTCATCCATTCCATCTCTCATCCCGACGCGTAGGTTGCCCACGGGCGTCGACTAGAAAGTCCTGCACTCGACCTCTCAGGAGGTCACACGAAAAAAAAATCTTTAGTTATACGGTAGGTATTATAACACGTTGGTACTTCATACACACTTTGAACAACTGAAGCACCTAGATAGGAATTTACAACACATTTCAAGACAATGAACATTATGCTTTGTTAGTACCGGTAGTAGTGGCTTTTTGTTGGTTCTAATATTTCCACCACCACCCCTCCACACAAGATGTCGGCTGTAGCTTAATCAGGCCTAACCTAACAAGATGGCGGCCATAGCTTAACTTAACGTAACCTAAGTGGCCATAGCTTAACTAAACCTAACCTACGGAATGTGATCAAAAAGTTCCAAGATTGCGGTCATAGCTTAACTTAACCTAAGTTAATCTAACCTAATCGAGGTCAAGTCAAGGGCCTAAGTACAAAACTTGAGGATGGATGCTCTTATACCAAAGGGTGACACCTCCAAGAGGCTTGGCCACTCTCAAGAGGTTTCGCAGAGCGTTCAAGATGGCGGTCAGAGACGATGCAGAGCATTTAAGATAGTGGGAGGGTAGCTGAGTGTAAGTATCTTTAGTCGGTCAACCAAGGATGGTGCTGAGTAGCGGGGAAACGGTGAGGGTAGTATTATTTATTTTATCAGTTATTATTTATTTGCCAGGGTAGCCGAGCAGGGAGTATTTTTAATCGGTCGAGCAAAGATGGCTAGGGAGGGGTGGTAACACGATTGTAATTAGCTTAACTTAACCTAACCTAACCTAGCCCAAGCTAACCTAACCCAACCTAACCTCAACTAAGCTAACCTACGAGGGGTAATCACAAGCACCGAGGTTGTGGCTATAGCTTAACCTAACCTAACCTACGAGGTATGATCAAAAATTGCCAATATAGTTGTCAATAGCTAAACATATCCCAAGCTAACCAAACCTAACCTAACCAAAATGGTGGTCATAGCTTAACTTAACCTAATCATACCTAACCTAACTGAACTGAACCCTAAGATGGTAGCCAATTATTGACTATTCACCCTCCTTACAAGATGGCGACCGTAGCTTAACTTAATCTAGCCTAACCTAACAAGACGGTGGCCGTAGCTTAACGTAACCTAGCCTAACCTAACAATATGGCGGCCTTAGTTTAACCTAACCTACGAGGTGTGATCAAAAAGTTTCAAAGAATTTCCAGATGGTGGCCGTAGCTTAAATTAACGTAGCCTAACCTAACAAGATGGTGGGCATAGCTTAACTTAACCTAACCAAACGTATGAGATGTGATCAAAAAGTTTCAAAGAATTTCAAGATGGCGGTCCTAATCGAGGACATGCCAAGGGTTATAAGTGCAAAACTCGGTGGGTGGATGCTCCCATTGGGTGGTGAAAAGGAAAGGGATGAGGAGGGAGTCGTTTATCGTTTACCCATCTGTGCTCTACCTGTACCACTCTACCGCTACCCAAAAGTGGGTGCAAAAAGTGGGCGTAAAAGTGGACGCAAAAATTGGGCGCAAAAATGGACGCAAACGTGGGCACAAAAGTGGGCGCAAAAGTGAGAATTTCAAGATGGGGGTCTTAACAACTTAATCTAAGCTAACCTAACCAAACCTAATCCAGGACAAGCCAAGGGCCTAATTGCAAACCTCGTTGGGTGGATGCTCTTATTGGGTGGTAAAATAAGGAAAGGAATGAGGAGGGAATCGATTAATGATTACCCACCTCTGCTCTACCTCTACCACTCCACCTCTACCACTCCACCTTTACCGCAAATGGTCTGCGATGCGTGATTTAAAACAAGCAGAATCTTGCAGCGTATGACGCACGTGATATAGGTGTCGCAGCCGGATGCGAGGTGCAGCGTTACAGGAAGCAAGCGTGCGAAACATGATTCTTGCAGAAACAAGCCAAATCTTGCAGCGTATGACGTCACGTGATGCAGGTATTTATTAACACACATGAGAAAGCTGATATTTGATATCATACAGGTTTATTGCAGTATAAAAAGCTGAAGGAGGGAGAAGGTCTTTCTTACTTTATAGTTGTGTCACGTGAATGCTAGTTAACAGCGTTTTATCTCTACAGCTTACTTTTGTGGTGGAAAAGGACCTGAAAATACATGACTATTCTGGTAAGTGTTAGGTAGATTTCATTAGAAAGCTATCTATTGCAATGGGTACCATGTTTCGACTTCCGGAAAATGTCGACATATCTTCGCGTTTCACATCACCCAGACCCCAAAACCATCATCAGTTCAAAAGTTTATATATCATTTATGTATATATGTATCTATATATATATATAATCACTTTTTTGTGGACACGATAACTGCCGTAATTTTGCACCAATCACCTTCAATTTTTTACATAATATGTATCCCTTTAAAATCTCGGTCGAGTTCGTTAATGGGCAAAATCGGTCGAAGGGGGTGAAATGGGGGGCTTTTTTTTTTCGAAAAAGTGAAATATCGCTATAACTCTCTTAATACATGAAATATCGAATCCATTCACAGTTCATATTATGTGTCAGATAAGTGCCAAACATTTATGTTTGAAAAGTTTTTTGATAGCACCAACCATTGATCAAAGGGGTGGAAAAAAGTGGGTTTTTCGGGAATCACTAATCATATCTCTCTTAGTAGGCACAATATCAAAACCGTACAAAATGGAAAATATTCCCCTAATAATTACCTAAAACTTTTGTCTGAAAGAAATTTTGATATAACCCACCATTACGCCAAGCGATGAGAAAATTAATTTTGGAATTAAAGAAAATGCCAAGTGCTATCAGAGGTTACCATGACAACGCTTCTAAATTGATGAGGGATGAGCTATCAGAGGTTGCCAAGACAACGCCATTGCACGAGATCACATTCATTTTTAGCCTATTTTCAATTTTGAAAAAAAAAAAAAAAAAATAGGCATATGAGATCACCTTTTGTCCGTGTGTGTGTGCGTGTGTGATTCGCGTGTGTGTCCTCCCCCCCTAAATAAACTCTAAACGGCTGGAGATATTTCATTGAAACTCGGTAAGTTCATAGCTCTATTCCGGGCGACCCCGACCGTGCCCTTCAAATTTTGTTACGTCTCACCAATGCAACATGGCGGCTGTGCGAAATATTTCACCAGCATTCAATATCTCCGAAACTATTACCGATATCACCCTGGAATTGTGTATGGTGATAAAGGGAACTACTAGAAATTCACTTATGTGACCTTTGAAAACCTGGTAACTACAAAACCAACATGGCGGCCAAGCGAAGTTGAGACTTTTAAATGGACGTTTCTCGCGATTTAACCAACCAAACGCAATGAAACTTGGCACAGTATATGTTCATATACATTGTAATGCACCAACATCTAACTTCGTTCAATTGTTTACATAACCTCAAAATGGCGGCTGTGCGAAGTATTTCACAGGCATTCAATATCTCCGAAACTATTTATGATATCAACCTGAAATTTTGTACGGTGATAAAGAGCACTAATACAAGTTTATCTATGTAACTTTCAAAAACCTGCAAACTACGAAACGAACATGGCAGCCAAGCGAATTTGACACATTCTAATACATTTTTCTCGTGATTTAATCATATGAGCGCATTGAAATGTGGTACAGTAAATGATTATACATATTGTCATTCACTGGCATCTAATTTAGTTCAATTGTTCACATAAACTGAAGATGGCGGCTGGAGAAATTTTAAAATTAAGTTTTTATTCTTGTGTCGTAATCATGCGATCGAAATGAAAGTTTGAATAATGAAGCTACGCAATAATTTTCCTTTAATGGTACATAACTCTATGGCCTATACATATAACAATCCAAAATGGCGAGCATCCCAAATATGTTGACGGTTCTCAATATCTAAGAATCTTTTCCAGCAATCAAACTGATTCTTTTAATGTTCATAGAGGCTATGAACATAAGTTCACCTATATGACTTTCTGTAACCTGGTGACCACAAATCCAACATGGCGGTGACGCGAAGTATAAATATTTAAATGGGCGTTTCTCGCGATTTAACCATCTGAGTGCAGTGAAACTTTGCACGTTAATGCTTATACAAATGTTAATCCACTGATATCTAATTTATTTCAATTGTTTTCATAACCACAAGATGGCAGCTGTGCGAAATTTTTAAATCTCGTCCTAATTATGCGATTGAAGTCTGAAAACCACACGTACACAATAATCTTCATGTTTTTTTTTTGTTTTTTTTAGCGTATGGCTTTTAGTGCCGGGAGTGTCCGAGGACATGTTCGGCTCGCCAGTTTTGTAGCTGCTTCGAGACGGACACCCAATGGGTGAGCTACAAGTACCGTTGTGGAGGGAAGGAGGGAAGTTGGAATGTAAGGACGAGGAGTTGGAAGGTAGCGGCTGTGGCCTATAGTTAGGGACCAACCCCGGCATTTGCCTGGAAGGAAGATGGGAAACCACAGAAGACCATCTTCAAGGTTGCCGGCGGGGGGATTTGAACCTCCTCGCCTCCCGGATGTGAGCGACTGCCATCAGTCATGCCGTAACCACCACGGCTAACTCACCCGGTAATCTTCATGTAATAGTACATAAATAAAAATCCAACCTGGCTACCATCTGCAATATTTAGTCGGTTCTCAGTATCTACGAATCTAACATAGCAATCAGACTGAAATTTTGTACGTATGTTGATAGAGGCAATTAATATGAGTAGGATATATGAAAATAGGCTGTATAGTTCTTCACGGAACTACTTGTCCAATCTGACTCTGTGGGAGTGGGAAGCGGCTAACTGGTAGCATGCTGAACTTCTATGCCCAAGTCGCTGGTTCAAAGCCGGCCAAAGTCGTCGTATTTTCTAAGAGCGCTAAAAATCCCTCAGCATGCTTTCTTTCGGAGGGGAAGTTCCAACGTTCGTTGCAAGTTGCTGGTTGCGGTGGCATCTAGTAGCCAAGTTCAGAGCTAGGTGTCGTTGACGGTAGTATTTGGTACAAAATTAGGAACTACTAATTAAAATTGACCGTCTGCAGACCTTACCTGAATTACTGACTAATACAGTCATCACAATTAACACAGTTTATCAGACAGATTCTACACACACCCAATGTACACGATACGGGGTTACATGACCACGTTGTCGCAACCCCTAAACTGAGGAACCAACCAGCATCTCTGCGGGATATAAAATTTTGCGTGAAGAAGTAACAGACTGTTAGATAGTTACACATCAGTTCCAAACCTTCCATAAGGACAGTGTGATTACAAGTATAAATATGACGTGTGCCACGCCACTTTCAGCTGACATAAAAATAAAACCCTAACCTGAGATATTCAATTCCTGCCAAAATTCACCCATCCCTGTATTTCCAGTTGAGGCGAACGCTTCGTAATTTCCTTCACTTACCAAAATCTCTGAAGAACATTGTGGCCTATGCCGACAGTTGCAAATTTGGACTATGAACACCTTGTAGACGAAATCTTCTAGAATATAATATCGCACTCGCAGTCAAAACACGCGAGGTATAACTCCGGACTTGATGTGCACTGGTTCTGGAATTTAGTGTTTCCTAACCTCAAAGATAAACTTGTGGAATTACGCATTTATGAAAACAACATCGCCTGTATCGATTGTTACAACCACGACCATCGCGACATGTATCGACCGCCGGGAGACGACACGAGACGAGCGCATAACGACCGACCAGTGTGACCAACTCTCACGAAAGTGAACACGGAAGTGTCTTGCGGACTACGTTCAAGAAGTCAGGGGATTCTGGTGTGCGTGTGTGCTACGACTGCTCCATTAAAATTATCGTGCCGTTTGCATATATGTTGGACATTCGTGCGTGGGAGACTCTCTTCTTGCCTGACTGTGATACTAGAAACAACTCCGGGGGATTTAGATACCCCCGGCATATAGGACAGGTTTCAGCCTCCTCGTGGGGCGGTTTTAGTTTTAGTGTTGGCTAGTTTTATTTAACATGTAGGGATGTACAAGTGAGTTCCAGGAAGTGTGATATTTCTTTATTGTTCATCTACTTATTTGGGTTGTGTTTGTATTTCTCTCTGCGTAACTGCGTCGTGGAATATTTTACCTCGTGGTAATGGCGCAACATTTTGAGCTTCGGCCGGATAATGGGTTGATGTCCCCCACTGTTTAGTATCTGAATTCTTTATCAATTTTTTCTTCTTCGGAAGCTAGTTTTCATAGTGGGAAATCTTCCTGTTTTTGGGCGAGGGTTTTCCTTGTTGCGCAACCGCAGGCGTCTTTTGGTTTGGTTCCAAATTTATTTATTATATTCCTGTGACATCACGCTTCTTGGAATTTTCTCAATTGCAGCCATGTAGAGTTTCTTATTTTAGTTTTAAGGGGTCCCTGTCCTTCTTTCTTTCGTCACCTTACGTCCACCTGGTGTTTGTAGGTTACATGACATTTTCTTCTCTTGGTTTTCCTTCTTTTACGCCCCATGTGCGTCTCACCTTGATTTTATAACACATCCATAGTTCTGTTTAAAGTTTAGTTTAAATCTTAGTATTTCCAGGGTGGCATCATATTGTGCAACGGTACCTTGGGGTACCGTTATCCTCCGCCATTTTAAGGGAGTCTTGTTCGTGTCGGGGCCCATGGCGGTCGTGTGTTACCGTCCGCTCCGTTTTTCTGGAGTCGGTTATTTGTAATGTAGTCTTTTCATTTTATTTCCTTCTCTTTTCCTTTACGTTGTTCAGGATGTGTTCGTACGTGGGTTTGTAACATATTTGTAACCCCCCTTGTCCTACACACTATACTATCGCGCTCAGCTCGACAGACTCCCTGGAGGGCCTGCCAACCTGAAGGAAACTTACCAAGCGGCGGCCCCGGGTCATCCTTTACGGGACTTGATGGCCTTACCTCGGTGGCCGGAGTTGACGACGCACTCGGGTGACCCTCTCAGATGTACAAGAGAGGTAGTACGTCGATTTATCCACAAGCTTGAAATGTGGAAGACTTACCTGGTGAGGATCTTTCCACCGTAGCTGACTTGAGGGTGGGGATGGGACGTTAAAGGCGAAATGAAGTCGTAATCAAAATATAAAAGGGGTCTGTATTATAAAATATCAAAATATATAAAATAGGAACTACAATGTTAGGGACTTATTTCAATAGCAAAGTTTTATCATGAATGAAATAATTGCCCTCGAAGGGACGGTCACAAGGTCAGTAACGCTGTGACACGGCAGATCACTTAACATGCCTTAATACACCAACAAATTTGAGAAAAGAACAGGTACACAGAAAAGGTAATATCTTACAATTATAAATTATCCTTAGTCAAATGAATTTGTACAAACCCTTAACTAGGAAACGTGAGCACACGAATACCCAGAATTAACATGAAATGCCACGGCGATGGTTGTGCAATACCAGGATAAATTTACAAGTTACATCCGGAATGGAAATAAGTTACCAACATACGTACGAACACATCCTGAATACGTAAAAGGAAAAGAAAACTAAATTAAATGAAAACTACATTACTAATTACAGGCTCCAGAAAAGCGGAGCGGAAGGTATCACACGTCCGCCATAGGACCCGACGCGAACAAGACTCTACTCTTAAAAATGGCGGTAGCTAACGGTATACCAAGGCATGATTGCACCACAGTGGGCCACTCCCGAAATTTGAGATTTGAACCAATCCCATAGGTTAAACAGAATTACAAGAAATGGGAAATGCCAAAAATGGAACGCACATGGGCGTAAATGAGGACAACCAAGGCAAAAACGTCGCGGAACAACAACTAGCACGTGGACGTAAGATGATGCAACTTTAGGAACAGGGCCCCCTTAAAACTAAAATAATAAAACTCTACATGGCTGGAAATGGGAAAATTCCAAGAAGCGTGATCATAGGGAAAATGAAAGAATAAATTTGGATCCCAATTAAAGGACGCACACGGTTACGCAACACAGGAAAAAAAACTCGCCCGAAAAAACAAGAAAGATTCCCCACTAAGAACTACTTCCGAAGAAGGAAAAATTGATAAACAATTCAGAATTAAACAGTAGGATACATCAACCCAGTAATCGGCCGAACATCTACCTGTTGCGCCATTGCCCACGAGGTGCGTATTTTCACGACGTGGTTACACGGAAAAGGAAAAACAAAGCCCCAAAAATAAATGGACAAACAATAAATAAATATCACACTTCCCAGAACACACCCAAACTATAGATACATATTTCAACAAAATTAAACTATGACTAAAGCCAACCAATTAAGGTGGCAGATACCTGTGTTTTCCAACCTTGGGGGATCCGAAACCCCCCAAGCAAGTGTCCTTCCTGATGGTCAGAATGTAAGAGAGAGTGTCCGCACGCAAAACATTCAACATATATCAAAATGGCACGATAATTTCTAAAGAGCAGTAGTAGCACACACGCACACTAGAATCCCCTGGCTTTCTTGAACGTAGTCCATAAGACACTTCCGTGTTCACTTCCGTGAGAGTTGGCCACCCTGGTCGTTCGCCATGCGTACGTCACTTGTCATCTACGGCGGTCGATACATCTCGCGATGGTTGGGGTTGGAACAATCGATACAGCTGATATTGACGTATTTTAAATGCGTAGATCCAATGTTTATTTTTGAGGTTAGGGAACACTGAATTCCAGAATCAGTGCACATCAGGTCCAGAGTAATACCTCGGGTGTTTGGACTGCGAGTGCGGTGTTTTATCCATGAAGATTTATTTTACAAAGTCTTCACAGGTCAAATTTGCGACTGTCTGCATAGGCCACAATGTTCTTCAGATTCTTAGGTAAGTGAAGGAATTAATGAAGCGTTCGCTCCAACTGGAAATACAGGGACGGGTAAATTTGGCAGGAAAGAAAATCTTAGGTTAGGTATATTTTTATGTCAGCTAAGTGGCGTGAAATACGTCACAATATTCCCTTTCCGTGTGTAACTCGTAAATTCATCCTGGTATTGCGCAACCATCGCGGTGGCATTTCTCGTAATAATGTTTGTTCTGGGGGATTTGTGCGCACGTGTTCCCAAGTTCGAATCTTGTGTCAATCCATTTGGCTAGGGATAGCGTTCTCTTGTGTACTGTTTTGCTAATTGTAAGATAATACCATGCTGTGTACCTGCTCATTTCGTAATCCGGATGGTCTCAAAAGCATGTAAGGTGGTGTGCCGTGCCACATAGTGTTACTGACATTGTTGTTTTCTTTCAAGAACTTTTAAGTTACTTGTGAAGCACTAAGGTGTGGTTCCTATATTTGTAAATGTCATTTTTTAATTGTAATACATACCCCTCTATTTTGGTAATTACTACCTTATTTGGCCTTAAACGTCCCATCCCCAACCCTCGAGACAGCTGCGGTGGAATGATCCTCACCAGGTAAGTCTTCCAGATTCCAAGCTTGTGGATAAAACGACGTACTTCCTCTCTTGTATATCTGAGAGTGTCACCCGGGTACGCTGTCAACACCGGCCGCCGAGCCAAAGTCCCGTAAAGGATGTCTTGGGGTCGCCGTTGGTAAGTTTCCTTCGGGTTGGCAGGCCCTCAAGGGAGTTTGTCGAGCTGGAGGTAAGAAGGTGGGTGAGCGAGCGAGAAAAAGGGGGGGGGGGGTGACAATAAACATGAACCCCAAATGACAAGAAGGTTACCATCCCCATAAGACAATAAAATATTAAAAATATGCATAGAAAGGCGAAAAAGATGTTAATTAAGCTCCAATTGTAAAATACTTTCTCGCAATAAATGATGTGTGATCCTCCTACGAAAACCTGCAAATTCTGCCTATTATATAGCCTATCCCCTAGTTTGCCCGATGAAATCTACTTCCGCCTTCCGGCGTGCCGAGAGGATTTTTTTTAAACTCGTATTTACAGTAGTTGGTTATAAGCGCTCTATTAAGTTCAAACTGCTAGGTGTCAGTGACAGTGGTATCAGGTACCCAAAGTTGGAACTACTTGAAATTGATTTGCTGGAAGTCCACAGACGTTCAGATGAGAATTTGTTTACGCTTGTCTGTAACACGTTCATTTGCGCCCAATTGTAACAAGATTTTAACGCACACAAACAAGACATATTGTAAATGAGAACAGCAATTAACATTACCGGCATGTGAATCAGCCAACATGTACGGAACGATACTAGTTTTTAATTGGTGTGTGAAATTAGATGTACGTTTGCCATTGTAGAAGCATTACGGTAGGTATTTTGAATTTCAGTAAAGCTGTTAATGTGTGATATTTGGCACAGCGGAAATATGTTGTCTTTTTCCCTTTTGGATAAGAAGGGAGATAATGTACTGTACATAAATGTCTAACCTACATTTTGTGCGTGAAGCAGTCCAGAGTTAACATGAAAGGAGACGTTTTGCCGCTCTTTCCTAGTCCCTCCCTTCATATGACAAGCAACTGGATTAATGGAAAATAATATTTCATGAACAATACGTTCATGTTCTCGCCACGCTGCCTGTAAATTACATTCGTCACCTACGATTTGACCTCTACACGTTTCTTGAACGAGGACACTCCCACACCGCGCGGAGTGGAGGGGAAGTAAGGACGTACGGTAAGGGATGGGATGTACACCTGCTATTCCGAGATGCACACTGTCTGCACAGTGCAGCTTGATCTTGGACGGTGCTGATCTGAAGTGATTCTCTCAGTCAGGGTCGGATTTAGATTGTATGCGCTCCTAGACCCGTGGGTTTTTGCCGCCCCCTCTTCATACCATCGTGATGGAGGGAGAATTTAGTCCTCGGAAAGGTCTTTGTGAAGGAATTTTTTATTTTAATGTATCCTGAAGTAAAATCAATTAAATAAATTAAAATAATGAGAGAATCAAAGATTTCTAAATATTAAAACTACGGTATAGATAAATAGGACAACGAGATATTAAAATAAATTTAAACCATTTAAGACTCATTATACACTTACAGATATTCAGATATCCTACATATACACTACATCATACAACCTACTACTATGCATAATGAATTATTCAAATTATACTGATATTAATATTCAAGACTTAAATATTCTCCTAATAAATCATAAAACATTCCTGTTCTAAAGCTGAAGTCGAAAAATCTGCTGGTACAAAACATTTGTTGGAAAATGTTGGCCACGATATAAATTGGAAAAGTGTCAACATTTTAGAGAAAGTTTAATTTAAATCATAAAATTATACGAAATACGTGTATTGTATAGTCTATAGCATTTTACGAAAATTTTCTGACAAAAAAATTGAGGATTAATTTTGCGCCCCTCAGTATGGTGCGCCCCTAGGCCGGGGCCTATGGGGCCTATTGGTAAATCCAGCCCTGCTCTCAGTATCATTAAGCGACGAGATGTATTCCTGTTTGCCACTGGGGTTAGAAACATGTGAAATGAATGCAACATACACTGTTTCTCATTAATCGCACAACTGGGCTTATCATTCATAACAGGGGCGTAAACCTCCTCGGAAACTGGGGGGAGGGGGCAGATGACCTCGTAGTTCCTCCCCTTAAAACAACAATAATTAACTAATTCAACTTGGGGTTCAATTTTATAAACTGCGGTTGCCTACCTACCAGGGAAATTCTTTTTTAGTTTAAAGCTTGAAATAACATGTAGGCCTAACGCTATGTATTTAAAAATTATTTATATTTATTATTTCTAATTAAAATACAATCAGAATATGAATACAAAACATAAAACATTTGTCAACGCTTAGCAAAACACCCGAACACTGACTGCCGTTGATGTTTCTTTAGGGTACAAAATGTTGAGCAAGAAGCGTGTCATCTAGCATGTCAACAATTTCCGAGTATGTGGCCAGTAGACAGCAATGAATCTGTCTAATTGGTCCTATCGTAGGTCGGAGGTAGTCGTTAACCCTTCTCATCACAGAAAAACTTCTCTCTGCAGAACAGCTTGAAGTAGGTACCGTACGACGAGCAGTGACAAGGTGCAAACTTCACAAATTTGAACAAAGTACCATAGGCCTAATTAACCAAGTTTAGGCAGAAATTGGTGAAATGCTGTAGCTCCATCGATTTGGGTAAATACGGCACAAGCGTAGCACCAAATGTTAAACTTCTGATGTCACTGATGAACTCTGTCGGTGCAACGCAGGGTGTGTTTAGCACGCGAAAAATACCCGATTCGGGGAAAGCTGCACAGCGTTGCCGAGATGGAGCGTATCACCATGGCTTCCTCTAGAGCCCTGCGCGGATAAGCAAAACGTTATCCGCATCCGCCCCGCATCCGCTCGACTGTTATCCGCATCCGCCCCGAAACTGCACGACTTTTATCCGTATCCGCACGTTTTTAAACCAAATCCGCTGATATTACATTATTTATAATTTATTAGAAAAAGCATAAAGTATTAAAGCAACACATTTAGACATTTGGCATTTGAGGAGAAATTCGTTCCCCTTGGCTATGTATGAATTGCAAGGCAATGTTGACAAGTTTTTCCCTCTGAATAACGCCATGTGACACAGAGGGTGGCTAATTATATTACCTACATAGTCGTCAGATATACCCACGCAAGCAAGCGCAGGTATAAAGCATTTTTTTTTTTTTGGCAAAAGTCAACACTAATTGAGAGTATTTCCATGACTGGCTTCTCTCACTTCTCTATTATTCTCACACAATCCAAGCGAAAGCAAGGGGAAATAACAAGAAATGTGAAAGACCCAGATCTTAGCAAAAACTAAAATTATTTTAAAAAATCCAGTTCAACATTGTATTCTAAAAACTATCCGCAAATTTACTCTAAACATTATCCGCAGCTTATCCGCTATCCGCACAGTCATACAAACTATGTCCGCTAGGTGAAAAATGTTGCGGATATCCACGGGTTTATCCGCGGATATCCGCATCCGCGCAGGGCTTTACCTATAACCAGGCCTTGCCCATAGCAGAGCGACAACGCTACACACTCGTCGATGTTTGACGAGCAGTAAGCAGGGTGATGAATGATGCTGAACGTGCGAGTTCGCATAAAATTGGATATATTCATTTATCGCTAGCTGTTTTTTCAATAGTGATTAAGGTAGACCCGAGAGCGAAGGCAAATCAACTGGGAAACGTAAGTACAACTCCTAACACAACGTCGTTATTCTATAATATTAAATGATAGTAAGCTCTCGAATTCTATCACACGTGGTTGCTCTTCTGTATTGTTCCAAAGCTTAATGCATTTTGATTTTTAAGCTTCATACACTTGTAAAAAAATTATGTGTTGAAACAACAATCGTACGGTACGTTGATACTAGCGGAGTCTTTATTCTCGTCAATAATCAGTAGGCCTACTTTCGATCGACCATGAAATACTTATCTCATGTCTTCATTGGCATTTAAGCAGTGTAAGTAAAACAGATACAGATAAATCATTGATATGGGCGTACTAATTAGTTACTAAAAAATTCCTCTCGGCACGCCGGAAGGCGGAGGTAGATTTCACCGGGCAAACTAGGGCATAGGCTATAATAGGCAAAATATGCAGGTTTTCGTAGCAGGAATAGACCTCATTTATTGCAAGAAAGTATTTTTCATTTGGAGGTTAATTAACTTTATTTTTCGTTTTTGTATGCATATTTTTATCATTTTATTGGCTTATGGCGATGGTAACCTTCTTGTCTTTTGGGGTTCACTTTTATACTTGTGATCACACTGTCCTTATGCAAGGATTGGAACTGATGTGTAACTATCTGACAGTCTGTTACTTCTTCACGCAAAATTTTATCTCCCGCAGAGATTTCTGTTGGTTCCTCAGTTTAGGGGCTGCGACAACGTGGTCATGTAACCCCGTGTACATTGCGTGTGTGTAGAATCTGATAAACGGTGTTAATTGTGATAACTGTATTAGTCTGTAATTCAGGCAAGGTCTGCAGACGGTCAATTTTAAGTAGTAGTTCCTAATTTTGTACCATATACTAACGTCAACGACACTTAGCTGTGAACTTGGCTACTAGATGCCACCGCAACCAGCAACTTGCAACGAACGTTGAAACTTCCCCTCCAAAGGAAAGCATGCTGAGGGATTTTTAGCGCTCTTAGAAAATTCGACGACTTTGGCCGGCTTTGAACCTTGGGCATATAAGTTCAGCATGCTACCAGTAAGCCGCTTCCCACAGAGTCAGATGGAAAAATGAATGTGATCTCGTGCAATGGCGTTGTCTTGGCAACCTCTGATAGCTCATCCCTCATCAATCTAGAAGCGTTGCCATGGTAACCTCTGATGGCACTTGGCATTTTCTTTAATTCCGAAATCATTTTTCTCATCCCTTGGCGTAATGGTAGGTCAGATCAAAAATTCTTTCAGACAAAGTTTTAGGTAATTATTAGGGGAATATTGTCCATTTTGTAGGGTTTTGATATTGTGTCTATTAAGAGAGATATGATTAATGTTTCCCGAAAAACCCACTTTTTCCCACCCTTTGGTCAATGATTGGTGCTATCAAAAAACTTTTCAAACATACATTTTTGGGCCTTATCCGACACATAGTATGAACTTTGAATGGATTCGATATTTCAAATATTAAGAGAGTTATAACGATATTTCACTTTTTCGAAAAAAAAAAAGCCCCCACCGTCACCCCTGTCAACCGATTGTGCCCTTTAACGTACTCGACCGATAATTTAAGGGGATACATATTATGTAAAACATTCAAAGTGATTGGTGCAAAATTACGGCAGTTATCGTGTCCACAAGAAACTGATATATATGCATATATTTACACACATATATATATATAAACTTTTGAACTGACGGTGGTTTGGGAGTCTGGGGGATGTAAAACGCGAAGATATGTCGAAATTTTCCGGAAGTCGAAACATGGCACCCATTGCAATAGTTAGCTTTCTGATGAAATCTACCTAAAATAGGCTACATAATTAAAAATACTACCATCGACACCTAGCTGTGAACTTGGCTACTAGATGCCACCGGAACCATTAACTCGCAACGAACGTTGGAACTTCCACTCCGAAGGAAAGCATACTCAGTTTTTTTAGCGCTCTTATTTAATCCGATGACTTCAGCTGGGTTTGAACCCGCGACCTTGGGCATAGAGGTTCCGCATGCAACCAGTTCCGATACCGAAGTCGCTTCCCACAGACAGATGGAAAACTGAATGTGATCTCGTGCAGTGGCGTTGTCATAGCAACTGCTGATGGCTCATCCCTTATCAATTAAAAGTAAAGTTGTCATGGCTAAAGCCCTGCGCGGATGCAGATATCCGCGGATAAACCCGCGGATATAGTTTGCATGACTGCGCGGAAAGCGGATACGCTGCGGATAATGTTTGGGGTAAATTTGCGGATAGTTTTTAGAATACAATGTGGAACTTACGATAATATTACATATTTGATATGCCAATCTACAACTGCATGCTTAAAAGAGGAATACTCCTATAGCCTATTGCGTACGAAATATTCAGACACGATTTGCACTTATACACGAGAAGATTATTTTACTCACATGCTTTCAACTACATTTTAAAGTACCGTATCTTTGTAGGTTTTTCTTTCCTAGTAAATGGTCTCATCAATCTCATCAATTCTCACTGCCATTATTACTATACGTACGAGATAATGCTGTCAATAAGCGTGTTAGTTAATCGTGGTGAAATCATTAACATTCCTCAAGTCAGCTACCAACTTGGCAATGAAACACGTGGGCTGTGATATTGCAACGGAGGGAGTTATGAGATGACATCAACTATGCGAACATGGATGGGTCAACAGGCAGAGGGGTGATGACTGACGTGGAACTTCCGGCCAAATGTCAATCCCTTCCTCCAAGCGTAAAGAGAAGTTCACTTAGTGAATGTTACCGCGACCGGGAGTAAGCACATCATTTCACCAACATGGATAAAATATGTATTAAAATTAAACAAGGTGAATATTCAATAGTGCGTGAAACAAAGCTCAAGTCAACGATATGGCAGACATTTGGTTACGTTTTCAATGGAAACGAAAAGGTGAACGATATTGTAGGATGCTTTACCTGTAAAAAAAAGTGTATTCATACTCAGGACACAAATCAGGCACATCAAACTTACTGCGGCACAAGTGCGATAGTAGCCAAAAGAGTATAGCCAGTTTTTTGTCTAAAGCGGAGGTCAAGAAGCCAGAAGTGTCTTCTAACTTGAAGTCCCTTGCAATGACGCAAATTGTCAGGTTCGTGACCAAGGACGTGGTGCCGTTTCAAGCTACATCTGCACAGGGTTTCACCGAACTTGCTCAGTTCCTCATCGACGTGGGAGCGAAGTATGGGACAGTGAGTGCTAAAGAATTATTGCCTCACCCCACTACTGTATCAAGGCACGTGAGTGAAACAGCCAACAGCCTTCGCGGAAGCGTGTCAGAGAAGATCAGGGGTGTTTTTAGTGATATTGGAGGTGGAATAACTTTAGATTTGTGGAGTGATTCATATCGCAAAATTAATTACATGGGTGTGACTGTGCATTACGTTGTTAATGGGAAGCTTGAAGAACGTGTACTGTGCACAAGAGAGTTGGAACCGGATATTAAGAAGAAAAAAAAGGAAGCTTGTAGTTTAACGTGACCGTTAATCTCGCGATCATAAGCCACGGGACCTCCGTTTTACGTGGAATCCGAACCACAGGACATGGCATTTCACATCGAAAATCTCACATGCAGTGACCGGGAATCGAACCCGGTCCGCCTTGGTGAGAGGCATACAGCTTGACCGCTGCGCCACCACGCCCCGATATTAAGAAAACTGGAGAACATATTAAACTTGTGCTCGTAAAGATTTTACGATCATTTGATTTATTCGATTCCATTGACAATGTCGTGTTTGTGACAGACAGGGGGGTTCGAATGTTGTTGCAGCTCTTCGTCAGTATAAGAGAATTTCGTGCTCGGCGAATATCCTAAATACAGTGCTGGATCATACTACGCGGAGCAATGAAGTGGATCAAGAACAAATCAGTGAAGTACAGGGATTAATAAGTTCATGTCGAGCACTCACGACATATTTTAAACGGTCGGGTTTGCAAAATCGTTTAGGAAAGTCATTGAAGGGTGATGTGGACACACGTTGGAACAGTAAACTTAAAATGTTTGACAGTATTAATTCTCAGCGGGATAAAATTCTTGAAGTTTTAACAGAAAAAAATCAAGAGAAGTTAATCGATTGTATTGACAAGAAAATGCTGGAAGATATCATTCAGTTCTTAATACCTTTCAAAAATGCAACCGACCAACTGGAAGCTTCTAAAGTGCCGACCCTTCACATGACCACATTGTGGAAACAAAAGTTATTGTCATCTTTGGAAAAGAAAAAGGGCGATTCAGACTTCATTGGGTATTTAAAGGAAAAGGCAAAGCCGCTACTGACCAGCAAATGGGAGATAACAGCAACACATAAGCTTGCTACTTATTTACACCCTCAATATAAAAACTTAAAATTTCTGGGTGAAGCCGATAGGCATGAAGTACAGTCTGAAGCTAGAAAGTTCATTACTTCCATAAAAATGCTACTCCAAGATAAAGAAGAGACCAATACAGAACCTCCACAAAAAAAGAAAAAAATTGAGAGACTATTCAGTGAATTTGAAGATGTGTCAGATGATGAAAATTCAACCAATGATGCTGAAAAGGATGAAATTTCTAAGTACAGTAGCGAGAAGGTAAAATATACCGTGTGCGATTTAATAACTTGGTGGCATGATCATGAAGACGAGTATCCTTATCTTTCCAAACTGGCGTACTTCATACATTCCATTCCAGCAACCAGTGCTCCATCAGAGAGGAGTTTCTCCACCGCAGGACGAGTAATGCAAGATCGACGTACATTTCTCAAACCCAGCGCAGTTGATGACATCATATTTCTAAACAGCAATCTTCGAAATAGTCAGGTATGATACGTTTTTTTTCTTTTCTCTTCGTATTCATTCTTCAAATTAGTTGAAATATTTAATTCATGTTATAATTTCTTTTTTAGTGATAATGGTATCGCGACATTCTGGATGCATGTAGCTCTAATAGTCTACTAAACCGAGTTCAAGAAATCTAAAAATGAAACTAAAATGACTCTTGTAAATATTGTACATATGGATGTTAATTCCTGGAAAATAATAAACTACAAGATGCAGCACCAAATCGTATATAGCCTACAAAAAGAAAAGTTTTGGTTATTAATGTGCGATATGTATGTTTTTTATTTTATGTGTAAATAAAAAGTAGTTTTAGCATCCTAACTTGTTGAATATCATTACTATTAGAATAGGACCCGGATATTTATGGCATATCATATTTTTTTCCGTTATGTTTCTTCCATAACAAATGTAAGATGATGATTTAAGCTAATATCATTCAAATGAAGTCATTAAGCATAATTAACACTCCGAAATGAAAAGGGTTGCGATTCTGGCTGTAAAACATTCATTTTAAACATAGCACAGGGGAACGACTTTCTCCTCAATTGCCTAAATGTGTTGGTTTAACACGTTACCGGTATGCTTTATCTAATAGGCTAATTTAAAAATAATATTGAAATATCAGCGGATTTGGATACAAATCATGCGGATGCGGATAACAGTCATGCGGATGAGGATAACAGTCATGCGGATGCGGGGCGGATGCGGATAACAGTCATGCGGATGCGGATAACAGTCATGCGGATGCGGGGCGGATGCGGATAACAGTCATGCGGATGCGGATAACGTTTTGTTTATCCGCGCAGGGCTCTAGTCATGGCAACCTCTCTTGGCACTTGGCATTTTCTTATAATTTAAATCATTTTGCTCACCCCGTGGCGTAATGGTGGGTCATATCAAAAATTCTTTCAGACAAATGTTTTAGGTAATTATTGGAGGAATATTGTCCATTTTGTACGGTTTTGATATTGTGACTATTAACAGAGATATGATTAATGTTTCCCGAAAAACCCACTTTTTCCCATCCCTTTGGTCAATGGTTGGTGCTATGAAAAGACTTTTCAAACATAAATTTTAGGGCCTTATCCGATACATAGTATGAACTTGGAATGGATTCAATATTTCAGATATTAAGAGAGTTATAACGATATTTCAATTTTTCGAAAAAAAAGCCTCCCATTTTCACACCCTTTGACCGATTTTGCCCATTAACGAACTCGACCGAGATTTTAAGGGGATACATATTATGTAAAAAATTCAAAGTGATTGGTGCAAAATTACGGCAGTTATCGTGTCCACAAGAAACTGATATCTATACATATATATACATATATATATATATATATACATACATAAATTATATATAAACTTTTGAACTGACGGTGGTTTTGGGGTCTGGGGGATGTGAAACGCGAAGATATGTCGAAATTTTCCCGAAGTCGAAACATGAGACCCATTGCAATAGTTAGCTTTCTAACGAAATCTACCTAAAACCGGGTGAGGTAGCCGTGGTCGTTATGGCATGACTGCTGGCAGTCGCTCACATCCGGGAGGCGAGGAGGTTCAAATCCCCCCGCCGGCAACCTTGAAGATGGTCTTCTGTGGTTTCCCATCTTCCTTCCAGGCAAATGCCGGGGTTGGTCCCTAACTATAGGCCACAGCCGCTACCTTCCAACTCCTCGTCCTTACATTCCAACTTCCCTCCCAACGGTACTTGTAGCTCACCCATTGGGTGTCCGTCTCGAAGCAGCTACAAAACTGGCGAGGCGAACATGTCCTCGGACACTCCCGACACTAAAAGCCATACGCTAAAAAAAAAACTAAAACATAGATAGCGATTTATTGCATGAGGAAGTTAACTTCGTCTATTGCTGTCTCGTATGATGTCAGAATAAGAATTATTTATTTATTTTATTTAGCGTATGATGCTTACAAGACAGTACTGTAATTAATAAATATAAATTTTCAAATAAACAATTTACAGCATTAGGACCCTTCATATATGGGCTGCCAGGTCTTGAATCCATTCAAGAGCTTGTGGAGTGGCTGCATGGAGCTCTCTAAGGTCCCAGAGTACATATATAGAGGGCATTCCTGCACGACATGCTTGATGGTTTGCACTTCATATCCACAATCACAAAGAGGCGAGTCTATCCAACCCCACTGATGTAAGGCTGATCTAGTTCGAGCAGTGCCACATCGAATTCTGTTCAGACGGGACCAGACAGCTCGAGGGAGATGGAATCCAGGTAGTTTGATGGTAGGATCAAGTACTTCAATTAGGCCACGAGGTGGAGAGGTAGACCATTCAACTTTCCATGTATTTCGGGGGTTGAATGGAGCTGAAGTAAGTTCCATAGCCGTCTTGTAGGCTGGTTTCCGTGATTTCAACCTGGATGTGGAAGGTTGATTGACGTCTTGGTGGATTGGGAGAACTTCATTATTCATAATTCTGTGCCACAGGCGGGAAAGAACTTGTTGTCTCCTGATGTGAGGGGGAACAATATTACACAGTACAGGTAGCCACTGTGAGGGAGTGCAATGTAGAGTGCCAGAGATAATCCGCATTGTCTGCCGGAGTTGAATATCAACCAGTTGGCAATGTGAGCTGTTCAACCATACACTTGCACAGTATTCAGCTGGAGAGTAAACGACAGCCAAAGCAGTAGTCCTGAGTGTGTTGGCATCAGCGCCCCATGATGTTCCAGCTAACCTACTTAGTAAGTTATTACGGCTTTTTAATTTTGCTGCTGTTTTTGCAATATGCTGTCTGAAAGTTAATGCCCTGTCCAATATCACTCCTAAGTACTTAGGGGAGCTGTTGTACTTCAGATATTGGTTCCCGAACTTCACTCTAGGTTGGTAGTTCGCCTGAAGGTTGTTAAGGTGAAATGTGGTTACCTCAGATTTAGAAGGACTTGGTTGAAGCCGCCACTTTTTGAAATAAACATTCATCTTCTTAAGGTCTTCACTCAGTAAATCCTCTGCTTCATCAAAAGTGGTGCACTGGACTGTAAGATTTATATCGTCCGCATAGATGAATTTACGGGATACCGTTTCTGGCAGATCATGAATGTATAAGTTAAATAGCATAGGGGATAAAACTGAACCCTGAGGTAGACCATTATTGAGTGTATGGAACCTGCTTCTGGCACTTTCATTGTGAACTTGGAATAGTCTATTACTTAACATGTTGCTGATGAGAGTCACTGTTTTAAGACAAGGGACTGACTTTATGAGTTTATGAGAATAAGAATGCCTGCTGGAAATGACAGATGTGAATGTCGGAGAGGCAGCCTACCGAACTACCTACTGTAATTACCAGAGGCAAGAGATGTCTCGAGAAGTCTAGTGGACGTAATGGTGCTTTATCATCATCATTATTATTATTTTTATTATTTCCAACCCATATTATTGCCGTTTCTACGGGGTTGAGGTTGAACTAAGATTTTTTTTAAATGTTGTAATCTATCAATTCTTGCCACAAGATGGCTTCGCCCAGAGAAGCCATTTGTAACTTTGAAGATACAAAAATTAAATAAAAATGAATATTCTGCCTCATAAATGGCCTTTCTTAAAATTTAAGCAAATGACATAATTAGTACTGTAATTGAACAAATCCACCTTTTTGAAACTCTTCTTATCTCCGGGCGTGTGCAGATATTCTGAAATGACTGGCTCGTACATAGGCCTTACTAAAACCTCCTATAAATTAATAAAGACGAAGGAAGGTTTACATGCATCTAACTAAAAGGAAACTATCCAATTTAAATTTACTTTATATTCTGAAGCTGCATGCAAGAAATTGATACATATAATAAAAAGTGACACACAAGAAATGCAATTAAAAATATATAATATAATAATAATAATATTTAGGCCTGTAAAGATTTCTTATTTGTTTTTCACATTACCGGTAATGCCGTCGTCTGCTCCATATGTCCATTTCACCTCTACACCACTTTGAAGCTGGTCAGCCATGACTTCACGTTTGACGGTTCTCTTCAACGTTGCACAATCAGCCCTACTGTGATTGTGGCATAACAGTAAGAACACAATCACGTGGTGCCCTCCATACTAAAACAAATCGGAGTCTTCAAGCTTTTTTCTTTCCGTATAAACACGAAGCACTCAGCTCAAGAGAGACACACTACACAACCTGTCATCTCAAAGTCTAGCGAGACAATCCCTTCCGCAGTCTACTCAGGTAGCTTGCTACCTCTTGTCTCAATGCCTCAGCCCGTCCCCCGAGCCACACCTCATACCAGGAAGTCATCTCAGAATCACTCTTGTCACATTATTCCCAAGCCACTCCAAGCAGTCCCCCTTGCTCGGCTGTCAGACACACCCTGTTCCTCGCCTAAGGGCTTCTTCCCTTCTCGTACACATCCAGTAGTTCATACAAGGCCATCTTCTAACAGCACAAGTGAGCTCGTTTGTCATAGTTCTAGCCCTTTGGATAGGTAGCACTACTTGCAAGGGCACCTACTCTTTCTCGTGACCAGAACATGAACCTGACTCCTGCTTCTGTGGTCTGAACAATATTAATAAACTTTCTTAGACAACATATGATTGGAGCTAGCTTCAGAATCTCGTCAATAGTGACCTAAAATACATTGAATTATTAATAATAAAAAGTATACGTCTATGATAATAGTAATAATAATGATAATAATAATGACTCTGCGTCTACTGCAGACGTGTCCAATGCAATTGAACACGTTGCCAACACGATAACATGATATAAAGAAATAACAAACCTACGAGCCTACATTAAAACTGTCATGTGGGACTCATAAAATATAGGTTACAATGAGGCGAATCGATTTTACGGCCGGGTGCCCTTCCTGACGCCGGCCTCACCAGAATAGTTAATGAGAGATACAATTACTGAAACTGGGCAAAGAATTGGATGGAAGCGTCAGTGGCCGGCATTTGCCTGGAGCTAAAATTGGAAACCACGGAAAACCATTTCAAGAACGGTTGACGATGGGGTTCGAACCCACAGGTCTTAGGGCCTTGCGGCTCAGCGTGAGTAGCTACCCCGGTCGATATTATCATTATTATCATATTATTATTATTATTAGTAGTAGTACAGATAATCTGTACTGGATTTGCCGTCAGATTCGTGAGACATATCACATTAATGTAAAATGAATAGTGTTTAATAAATAAATAAATAAATAAAATAAAATTATTATTATTATAGACAGACGCATTGAATAGGCCTATTTCTAGTGAAAGTAGGAAACGAAAATTGTTATAACACTTATATGAAGTATGTATTTGATTCTTGTCTTGTTTTAGTATAAGTTAAATTTATGTGAAGTACCGTAATTTTATCAGTTTTATCGTTTTATTGGCTATTTATTATATAAATAACTTACACCAGAATCTCCTTTTATGTTCGACCCTGACTATTGTATGTCAGAAAACTGTAACTTACTATAATGAGGCTCATTATAACACTATTTTTCATTATGAAACAGTTTCTCCCACCAATCAGAACTCAAGAAACAGTTGTTTGACCAATTAGAAAATTAGATGCGCTGTGCTCCACGGCCTTCTACTTTAAATTTCACTGCCTGGCCTAGTGTCATAGTAGGGTAATCGAGGAGGCCATTGTCAAATACAAGGCATTCTCTGCGTCTCATGCGCTCTGTTCAGTACATAAAACTGGCGAAATCTCGACAGATATTTATGAATATTTGTGTTCGAACATAAAATAGTTATAATAATTATCGTCGAACATAAAAAGTCATATGCAACTCGCCTATAATGGTAATTAAAATTAATTATTGTCATTATAGGCTCGTTGAACAATATACGCACCTTCCCCCGTCCATACATATTAGTGAACTTCTTTCCAATAACCCAATTTCAAATTAGAATATTGAGAGACCACAAAGTCTACTCTGCAGTAGGCACACGGCCAGACCCGGACGTATGACGCTAGCGAAGCGGTGTTGCATTTCGGTGTGGCCAAGGCCTGTGTATAGGTGGCTATGGTATCACGCAATATCTCGGCAACGCTGTACAGCTTTCCCCGTATCGGCTAGCTGCAGAACCATGTCTTATTTTCCCGTACAAATACAAATCCATATAAAATAAGTGAATTAATTTACGTGTTTCACAATTATACATCATAACCTTTTGATGTATAAGGATTACAACGCGACCAAGAACTACATTTTCCAACCACTCCGAGCCGAGAAAAAGTAACCTTACAAAACTGATAACAACTTTGTTTCTTGGACACACAAAATTTTGAAATTAATAAACCAGTTATAAAACATTCCTTTGTATATTGTGTTAAAATGTGGATTCGATCTGATGACGGGTTTTTGAGATAATGATTCTTAAATGTGACGCATGGTTGAAACACGCTTAAAAACGGGCACTTTTTGTGTTCCAACTGCGACAAAAAATATTAAAATATAAATTAAAATTCCAAATCTACATGAACTAACGTACAATAAAACGACTGAAATGATGATGTAATTGGATTTTATGTAGGTCTGTTGGTTACTTCACAAACAACCTTCAACTCGAGTGCACATAATATTTTGGTCGACAGTAGGCTCTCTGCTCAGTTGGCGCCTTGGCGGGAAACTAGGGGAAAAGAAGGAAGGAAGGAAGATTGTAGTTTTACGTGACCGTGAATCTTGTGATTATGAGCCACGGGACCTCCATTTTACGTGGAATCTGAACCACAGGACATGGCATTTCACTTCGAAAATCTCACATGCATTGACCGGGAATCGAACCCGGACTAGGGAAAAAGAGACAGTCAGTCTGAAAGACTGGACTTTATATGATTTTAAATGCTACAAATGCTGAAAAATGCTAGAAAGGCTGGTGGCTTCTCACTTCGCTCGAAGCCAAAGTCTCTTGACATGTTAGATGATCAAGAAACAATCAGAACGCTAGAAAGTTACAAGTCATGAGGGAGCTGGAGCGTGGTGAAAGTAGGGAGCTGGCTGGATGACGTCACGCTCGCCGTGTCGTTGCCGTCTCGTAACTCGAGAGCTCACCAGTGAACTCAGTACACATGCACCAAGCGGTACTATGACGTCACACACCTCAGTGCATTCTCAGTACATTTCGTGACGTCGCCGTAACGTAACGACGAAGTCGACTAGATCATTTAAAATGACAAAAACAGGCAGTTTGTTTGGTGCAATAGAAATTGAGACAAGGCAAGGCGGCTTTTCCGTCTAACGTAGTATTAAATAATTTATAGAATAGTTTTGGGTTATTTTACTTCCGGAATTATTTTCTTAAGGGTACGCTACGATTCTTATAGGCCTATTTGTCTTGCAACTAAAACCCTGGCACAAATGCATGAATAGTGCAAGCCATGTAGATGGATGTTAGAGAATTAAAATTTCAGGTTCAGATCCCCCCTAGATCAAACAGTTCAATTATCTAGCTTCCAGCTACTTGACTTGCACTATTTGTGCATTACACGACCTAATAGCTTCATTTCTCATAATTACGGTCATGGAAATTCAATTCCTGGAACAATGTTGCGATATTGAGCGCTTACGTTTCCTAACACTCCGTCACCCATGTTCGTGTCACAATAATGTCCTTTGACTGTACCGCCACCTTCGGGAAAACAGCCCAATTGTGTCATATTGCTGACAGCCCATAGTTCACATCTCTACCGCCGGCAAGGACTGGTCCAGATTCTTTGAACTGGTCAGACGCGTAATATCAGTGTATGTTTGGAACAACTAGGCCTAGGATGTACCGGTACGGTATGTAATTTAGTTTGGCAAATCTCCTTGTTAGAGTGTGTCATGTAAATCTGTCATCTGTTTCATAGTGGTGTCTGGCAAATACGAAGGAGCCGTGTCAGTAGATTTACTGGCACGTAAAAGATCCCCTTTGGGGCAAAATTCCGGCACCCCGACGTCTCTAAAAGCCGCAGTAGTTAAAAGGGACGTAAAACCAATAACATTATTAATATTAGTGGTGTCTGTTACTCTTTCACGTAAAAACCACTCAACCGATTTAACTGAAAATTTGCATGAACATAATTTACATATATGGGAAAAACATAGGGCTATTGCCATTTCGAAATGTTTCAGCGTTTGAATATGGTGGCAAAAGTTACCGTACGTTTCACTTCTTCGCATGTGGCGTGCTGCGTCGGTGCGTCCCACCCGGCAAACAAATATCCATGGCAGGTTGCATAATTCACCCCTGTCGGCGCTTCTAAATTTTCGATTACGGTATGAGTTTATTTATTCAGGTTTGAACAATAAAATTACTGTATCAAAATTATTATTGTTATCTGGTGCTTTTCACTTACATATCTAGTGCCAAGCCAATTTCAAAGTTGGTAACTTTGTACAGAAGTCTGCGAAAGTTAAAACTCATCCATGTAAATGAGTATAAATGAAATTAACATATCTGACGTTTCATTGCAAAGTGGAAGGTACAATACGTCATTTTAGCAATTGTGTTAATTTGATTATATCATAAATTTGTGACGAAATTCTGCTATGTTATTCCCCCACCACCACAATGGGAACATCTACCAACTCAAGCCAATTTTGATGCATTTGCAGTCATGCCTGCAGTGTCACTTATATAAATTCTCATTTTCTTTTGTTATTAAGTTTCGGGCAACCCATATTTACTTTTAGCTGGAGCATGATTTTCTCGTTTGAGTTCACTTATTACTCAAGACACGCAAGTAATCTGTGAAAAGTAGAAAGATGAATGGGCAAGGTTGGCTACCTCGTCAGTAAATGACAACGGACTGCTGATAATGCCTTATGGTCGTCACATGTTTACACTCTGCTATAGTTTGTGTGACTGAAAATTAAGAGCGTTGTAACTGTGTACTGTGAGCAAATTATCAGTTTTGTATCGGTGATAAAATTATTTATCTTTGATCGGTAAGTTAATTTAATGCCAAGCATGTTTCATTCCTTTATTTTTCTCCCTGCGTCAATATCTGCATGTGCGACCATTTTTAAGGTTAAATGGGCACATTGGGTGCAGATGGTATCCTTGTGCTGCCGGCAAGCAAGACTATATTTATATTTATTGTGTTTTGAAGAGTAAAGAAATAATTACCTATTTGCACGAGACTGGACAATTCTATGGTATATTTTCGAATTTATAAAATTATGGGAAATAAGCTTATATTAACTTAGCATGATTTAAAGCTTCACGGGGTTGTTTTAGTAACATGTTTCTTCAAGAATTAAACAAAATACCCGCCGTTGACGTATATTGTAGAAATTCCTAATGACTTACTGAACAGTTTTCCAATGTAGGCCTATTCAATGTCAGGATTTAGGCTAGAGTCCTAGATACTGTTGCGAATGTTTAAATGGAGTTTCGTCCTCGCTGTGTATTAGAATTACCATGTAAATGTCGACAGCATTTCCCTCCCTCCAGTCCTAAGAAAGGGAGAGAGGGAATTCAAATGTGTTTGTCCATTCACACTGGGTTGCCTCTCTACAGGGAATGATGCTTGACACTTTAAGCACTTAGTCTTATTTTTATGGGAGCTGATCAGTAAAGAAATATTTGTGTATGAGATGGGTTCGTGGGATGGACATGGGATTCTGTATTATGTTAACAATAGAAAATTTATTTCTGAATGAATAGGTTGTAAAATTTCATTCAAATGTATAGGTCATTTTTTCATTGTTCGGGTAATTGTATTGGATTTTTGCAGTCATTTAATTTATAAGTCATTCTTCAAACAGATTTAGGTCATCAAAATCCATGCCCTGGTAATAACCCTTGAATACCCTATATAAATAGATATGAAAATGAACCATATTGTTTATTGGATCTCTATTGACTCACAATAATATATTCACCTTACTATTTGTTGGTTATATAATTTTAAAAACTTCCACCTTAGTCAATACTATTTTTTAAAATTTATTATGACCTTGTCTTACATAAATGTTTCAACTCTCTCTGGGGGCCTTCTTCAGCACAATACATTAAATAGATAAGAATTGTGAGAGTGTTTTAAATTATAGACAAACATTGAAAAACAATATTGTTTAGATTAAGTGCAATGTCATTAATAAGAGAGACGTTATGTTTATTTTAAATGCTCGCAAAACGTGTATACATGGGTTCAAATATCCTGTGTGTTAAATATTATACTGGTCTTCTATTAATTCTGTTCATGTCTTCATTTTCTCAGAAATCAGTATTCACAAACAAGACATCCTCTTTCTTGTCCTAAAGAAGACCCATAACTATAATAGTAAGTTGGAAGTTATGAATTGGTGAACTCACAGCCCCTCAAAATCAAACTTGCCCTTTCACTGACTTCCTTTGTGAAGGAATCTAGCTCCTATATATAACTCATACTTACTATGCAATTATTCACATAAAAATACTTCTAGTGTGGTAATAATAGTCAAAGAATAGGCAGAACTTCATATTTTCTGGGCATTAAACAGATTAACACACAATAGAAAGAGAATGTAAATCGCACCAAACAGTAGCCTACTCTGGGGTGCCGAAATATTCTCAAATTACCAGACTTATCAAATCAAACTTCAAAAATATCTTTCTTATCTAGCAAGACTGATCTGAAAGAAACCCCCTTTTTATCGACTATCACTCCTCCCTCGAGAAGCCGAAAATATACACAAGTGGTGGGTTTAACTCAATCAAGTGCATTGGTTTGCAGATGGGCACCGTTGCTCTCTTACTAAAGCATCAGACTGGCCAGATAGGGGTCGTACTGTTTTTTTAACCGGTATGAGGAAGGTAAGTTGATATCCATTGTCCCACTGTTCTCTCAGCATTTCTTTTATAATATCATCCCTTAACATGTAAGGACAAGATGGCGTCACAGTGAAAGTGCAGTGAAATAGCAGCTAGTGTAAATATTTGATAAAAGTGGTAAAATATTATAACAGAGGCTTAAAATCTATAAAGTTACTTTCCTCAGATCAAGTGTAATACGGAATATTGATAGTATTTAGAAATTCTTGTTGATAATTTAATAAACTTAAACTAAGTTGTGGGAACGTGTATCCAAAGATTCGGTGACTTCTTCAATCACTGTTTGAACCAAGTAGAGCAGTGGTGCTTTTACGAGACTTCACCCGATTGGAAGATATACGTATTTCACATTCTTCTTTATTGGTAGGTTATTAGATTAATTCTATTAGGTAGTAATAATTAAATTAAATTTAGTGTAATTTGGTGTAAACATCTAGGCTCACTTAGATCTCTAGTATGACGACAGTAAACAGTGTTAGTATCTCGTCAGGTTGTGTAACCGTAACAGATTTATGCTCGTCGTGCAAAATAAAAGTAAAAAATGCAAATAAAATCATCACAAGATCTCAGGTAAAATTGAATGAGGAGAAAAGTGAAACTGATTGTCGTAATGTAAGCCTACCGCTACCGTCATGCGAATGTCATAACCTGAGAAACGAACTGTCCTCAAAAGACGAAATTATAAAGCTGCTAAAGGAAGATATTGCTAAGTTAATGGAAGAGTTGAATAAATTAAAAGGAAACAGAGAGGAAAGCAAGGAAACTTGGTCGACAGTGATTGCTGGTAAGGTAAGATTGAATAAGCCTAGGCCTATAAATGGAGTACATGTAACTGAAATTCCCGTCTCAAATTCATTTGGAGTGCTTGTCGAAGAAAATGATGACTTTCCTCAAGAAGAAAAGAAGAAAGTGATAAAGAGAAAATCCAGGAAGATGCGGATATTTGCGGATAGCCACGGGCGAGATGTAGCAGCAAGCGTTTTGGAGAGAAGCCGAGAAATGGAGGTCACTTCGACAGTGAAGCCAGGAGCTCAGATTGCAGAAGTCACGAACGGGATGATAGGAGAGTGTGCGTCCCTTACTGCAAAGGACTACGCAGTGATCATCGCTGGAGCAAACGACGTTTATAGAAATGAGAGTAAAAAGGTAATCAAAGATTTAAAGGGTACATTGCCATCCATGCAAAAAACAAATGTCATTATTGTAAATATTCCGCAGAGACACGATTTAATTCCCAAGTCATGTGTAAATGTAGAAATAGAGGCTACAAATGGAAAAATTCATAAAATTTGTAAGAGTTTTCCAAATGTCCAAATTGTAGATGTAAGTAAATTAGACAGGAAGTTCCACACTCGGCATGGCCTACACTTAAATAGATTAGGAAAAGAGTATCTTAGTGATGAAATCTGCAAAATTGTAAATTCAAATGGTAAGAATAATTCAACAGTAATATCATTAGAGTGGAAGCAGGGAAACTGGTAGAAGAAGCCAAACGTGAGGTTTGGCATTCACATCTTTTGAAGTCAAATTTAACGGAGTGCAACAATGGTATTTCGGATTTGTCTAGCAACAATAATAATAACAATTATGATAATAATAATGTAAATAAATCACCAACACAAGCTTGCAAAAGTAACAAATTTAAAATTTACCACCAGAATGTCCAGTCTCTTTATAATAAAATTGATTACATAAATCTAATGCTTAAAAATGAACTTAAAGACATCTCAGCACTATGTATTTCAGAACATTGGCTGAAAGAGGAACAACTCGAATTAATTCAATTCCCAGGGTTTATACAAGCTAGTAAATACTCTAGATCTAATATTAGCCATGGTGGTACTTGCATCTTCTTAAGAAATAATTTAGATCATGAACAGATAACAGCTTATGATTATCTAATTATGGAACAGGATTTTGAATTCTCTGCCGTAAAAATTCAGCAGTTTAAGTTAATAATTGTATGCGTATACCGTTCTCCGTCAGGAAAGTTTCCTCTATTTATAGATAAACTAGAATTGTTACTCAATAACATGAGCAAAGTAAATTTCGATATAATAATTTGTGGGGATGTAAATGTGGATTTCTTAAAACTTGATAGAAATTGTGAATTATTAAACCAGTTACTAATTTCCTATGGACTGAAACCTACAGTAAATACACCAACAAGAATAACAAAATTTAGTAAAACCACTCCTGATCAAATTTTTATAAATACAGATAAATATCACCATTCAATAGAAGTCTATTTTCCGGGTTTTAGTGACCACCATGGACAAATACTGAGTTTTGAAGTATCCGAAGTAATCAATAATAATGATAATGGAGTAAAATCAAAGTGCAGGTCATTCACTGAATCAAATGTTACATATTTCAATGACTTATTAAATAAGGAAACATGGTCAGAAATTTATGAACTAGAAAATGTAAATGATAAATTTAATGCATTTAACAGTACCCTAAAACACTATTTTGAAATAGCATTCCCCTTTAAACGAAGAACTGTTCAAAATAACAAAACTAGCAATTGGATAACAACAGGGATTATAAATTCATGTCAAAGAAAGAAATTTCTACACAAATTATATAAACAATACCACACAACACCTGAATTCAATTTATACTACAAAAAATACACTGGCATATTAAATAAGGTAATAAGACTAGCAAAGAAAATGCATAATGATAATTTTATTTCCCAATCATCTAATAAAAACAGGGCTATGTGGTCTGTAATAAAGAAAGAAACTGGAAAATCTGCTAAAATACAAAGGAACATTACACTGACCAGAAATAATAAAGTGATTAATAATCCAGAGGAAATAGCAAACACTTTTAATGACTATTTTTTGGAAATTCCGCAAAAATTATTAGATAAATCACAGGTAAATACACTAAATTCTAATAATAAAATAAATATATGCAGTGATTCTTTATTTATAAATCATGTCACAAGTGAAGAGGTAAGAATAGTTATAAAAGAGCTAAAAAATAAATTCTGTGCTGGCATTGATGGCATCCCTGATGCAATTTTAAAGAAATGTGCAGAAAATATAATAAATCCACTTACGCACTTAATAAACAGTTCAATTCTCTCAGGAACTTACCCGGATATTTTGAAGTTATCAAAAGTAATTCCAGTGCACAAAAATGGTTCAAAAGATGAATTAGATAACTATCGTCCTATTACCTTACCAACTGGTATTGCAAAAATTGTGGAAAAAATTATGTATAAGAGACTGATAAGTTTCATAAAAAAAAAAAAAATATTATCAAACTCACAACATGGATTTAGAACGGAAAAATCTACACAGACAGCAATTTACGAATGTAGTAATAGTATACTGAAATTAATTGACAATAAGGAACATGTAACTGGCCTATTCTTGGATTTATCGAAAGCATTTGATGTAGTTGACCATAAAATCCTCCTTACCAAACTAAATCAATATGGTGTTAGAGGTCTAGCTAATAAATGGATAGAGTCTTACTTAACAAGGCGTAAACAAATAGTAAGCTTGAGACACAAGGATGATGGAACCAAATTACTTAATGAAACATTGTCCAATGAGGGAATTATTGAATTTGGAGTACCCCAGGGATCGGTTTTGGGCCCACTACTCTTTCTTCTATATATCAATGATATAACACAGAACGTTCATTCACATAAGGAAATTTTGTTTGCGGACGATACAACACTCGTAATAAAAGGTGAAACTAAACAGGTCATACAGCAGTCTGCTGACTCCGTTACAGGAGAGTTAACCAAATGGTCACAAGATAATCGCCTCATAATAAACTATAAAAAGACAGTATGTCTAAATTTCCACACTATACAGAATAGGAATCCTGCGATGCCCAATATAACATTAAATGGTCATCAAATAGAAAATAAATCAGAAACAAAGTTTTTAGGACTATGGATACAACAAGACTTGAAATGGAATAAACATATACAATATCTGAATACTAAACTGAACTCGATGTGCTTTGCGTTACGTATTTTGAAAACCTGCACTAGCATGCACACATTAAGAAATACTTATTTTGCTTATTTCCATTCATACTTAAGATATGGGATCATATTTTGGGGTATGTCGCCAGATGTACTAAGCACGTTTAGGATACAAAAGAGAGCGATTAGAATTATGGCAAATGTACACTCTAGAGAATCATGTAGACCTCTGTTTAAAGATTTAAACATTCTCCCACTGCCCTGCATATATATCTTTGAAAGTATTATGTTTTTTAAAAAGAATTTAATGAATAAAGATGTTTTTCTTAAAACAAACAATGATGTTCATAGGCATAACACAAGACAAAATCAAAACATTCATATTTCACACACACACACAAGCATATATCAAAAAGGAACTTTTCACACTGGAGTTAAATTATACAATAAACTACCCCAGTATATAAAACTGGCCCCAAAAATAAAAACCTTTGATAGAATGTTGAAAGCTTATCTGCAGTGCCATTGTTTTTACTCAGTAGTTGAATATTTTAGCGTATAGGAGTGATGGAATCTATAACTATATTTTACTTTTTTAATTTAATTTTAATACCTAGCTGTATGTTGTTGTATTTATAGAATTAAGTTTTCATATTATGATAATAGAGTGAGGTGTAAATAGTTGTGCAATAAGATTGTATCTATTAAGATTTGCTATTATAATAAGTTATAAATAGTTTTAATCTTAGTAATATATACCTGTTAGTTCTTTTATTTTATGCATGTAAATTCTGACGTGTCCTATATCAAAAATGTATTGAATGCATGTATTTGATCAAATGGAATTAATAAAAATCTATCTATCTATCTATCTATCTATCTAACCTTTCAGTTAACACAGTATCATAGCGCTCAAATAAATAACTACCCATCATCTTCAATGTAGAGTCCAATCTGTGCTTTGCCAGGTTGAAATCCCTGGAAGGAGTGGGTGATCCAACCAGGTTTGTTTACACAAACAGTTTCCTCAAAATGGTTCCTGGCTATGCATTTCATTTCGGCCTTGCTGGTTTTCATTACCAGATTCTCAATCCAATTCAAAACGTTGTAAGTCCCCAAAATTTGTTAATGACCTGTCAGTGGACATTAAATGGTTATTCTCGGAGCTTTCATTTTCATTCTTGTCCATGATTGTCCATCTCAAGTGAGTTTCAATAGCAACAAGACCACACTTTAAATTATACTTCCTCCTACAGTCAAAAGAATACTGCATACGTCCACTCCCAATTAGATCATCGATAGGATCTCCATACTAAGAACAAAGTTCCAACTGGTTCCGCCTCGTCAATACTGTTTATTAAAATGTCGTGATACAATCACCTGTCTTTTAACACATCACATGGTACATGTTTCAACGTCTAACACGTATTGACGTCTTCATCAGCCTAAATAATTGTGCAGCACTTAAAACATTCCCTTTATCTACTGGGTGTAGTTAAAAATTGTACATAAAATCACACATGGATCACTGTAACACATTAAAAGTTGTTAAAACATTTTCTTATGTTAAAAGCTTAATAAAAATCCGCAGCCGGGCTTGGCAGTCTTTCTTGGCTTATATCTAATGTTGGCTTCCAAAAGCCCAAGCAAGGGGTGACCATTCCCAAGATGTAATGCGGCAATGAGCTAACAGGGCCGTGCTGAGTCGGACGGAGACAGTGCTGTACTGCACTTGGGAATGGTCACCCCTTGCTTGGGCTTTTGGAAGCCAACATTAGATATAAGCCAAGAAAGACTGCCAAGCCCGGCTGCGGATTTTTATTAAGCTTTTAACATAAGAAAATGTTTTAACAACTTTTAATGTGTTACAGTGATCCATGTGTGATTTTATGTACAATTTTTAACTACACCCAGTAGATAAAGGGAATGTTTTAAGTGCTGCACAATTATTTAGGCTGATGAAGACGTCAATACGTGTTAGACGTTGAAACATGTACCATGTGATGTGTTAAAAGACAGGTGATTGTATCACGACATTTTAATAAACAGTATTGACGAGGCGGAACCAGTTGGAACTTTGTTCTTAGTATATTTCAGTCAATACGGAAAAAATGTGCGACTCTCAGAGTCAAAAAGGATCTCCATTATCATAAGTCTGCTTTATTCCATCGCCTTCCAGTTCTTTCAACCCTGGACCTTCTTAAGCAGTTGGCACATTTGAACAAATAACTTCCTTATTCAAAGAATCAAAGTTGCTGGGGTATGTTGATGACACTTGAGTTGTGTGGCTCCATGGCAATGATGCGTTATCCATGTTTCTGGATCATTTGAACAACTAGCATTCACATATTAAGTTTACTGGGGAAATGGAACATGGTGGTTGCTTGCCTTGTGTGGATGTCTTGGTTTCGAAGATATGTGCATACCTGCCAACTTTTACGGTTTATCCGTAAAATTTACGGAAATTGCATCATTTTACGGTCTTACGGATGAACGGTGTCATTTTACGATTTTGCGGACAAACATTTGAAACGATAATTTACATTCGATAATACCGCCCACTTCCGTACAATCGATTGTTTGCGTGGGTCGAAGGCAAGTCCACGATAGTCGATAGCTCGTTCTTTGATATGATTCGTACTTTTAACCGTGTGATGGTTGTGTCGTCGTTTGTAATTGAATTTGAAGCCGGGATAACCGTTCTTCCATGTGTCGACAGGCTCTGCTTCGCATATTCTTTGTTCCGCTCCGTTCGCTCGTTGCGATTTAAACCATATTCTTTGACCACGTTAGCATTGTTCATTGTTCGCGAAGTTGGCGTTCCTTGAATGTTTTCGTCTTTTAAGGTTATGGCATATTTTAATGAAGCGTTCGAGTTTTTGTGCTATAACTTCGTGCATCGCAGTTTCCTGTATTCCTTGGACTAATTACATTCGTTCCACGTGTGTGTGTGTTTTTTTTTCTCTACCATGTGCATATTCTTTCTTCACGAGGTTGGCGTCGTTTTCATTTAATGGCTTTGTGTGTCTTGACATGTTTTAATGAAGTGTTGGCTGTCTTAAGTGTTTTGTTATAATTTTATGTGACGTTCAGTGATCCAGGTTCCTTTCGATGTTTTAGTAGATATCGAGAATGAACAAATCCAACAAGAAACAGTACTTCCAGACATTTAAAGAATCATACTCGGTGGATTTTCCGTGCATACTAAAATCAAGAAAGGGAGAAAAATTTGCCTTTTGCACGGTATGTGGGTGTGATATTAATATTGCACATGGTGGAAAAAACGATTTAAGTAATCATGTGAAGTGCGGTAAACACATTAGTTATGTTAAATCGAAGGAAGATAAGCAAGAAAATAAACACCTTTTTTGCTAAGTCTGGAAACGTTGACAGTGACGTAATTAGGGCCGAGTGTCTGTTTACTTCCTTTTTGGTGGAACACAATGTGCCCTTAAGTGCGGCTGATCATGCTGGTGCTTTATTTAAGAAGATGTTTCCCACATCAGAAGTTGCAAAGAAATATAGTTGTGGTCGCACGAAAACGACATGTATTGTAAATAAAATGGCAAAAAATGCATCATCTGAAGTTGTTAAGGCCTTCAGAACGGACCGGATACAGATAAATCCCTTTTCTTTTCATCAGTGAGAAACTACTTTTGTACTGCCTGTGACTACATCAACAAGTTTCCACTCAAGGATGACGTGTTAAAGAATGCTCAAGTTGCTAGGTTAGACAAAATTGAAGATGCACAGTTATCTTCCATTCGTTTTTTCTTGGAAAAGTTTCCTATCATGTTATGCAAGGAAGAGAATGAAACTACAGATGAGGTGGTGAATGAGCTTCAGAGGCAGTTCACAGTTCTTCAGGTAGATGACACTTTGGCTGCACATCAAGATGCTGCAAGTGATTCCAGTTGGGCACAAATATCAAGAATTCGTGGAGCCGAAGGACTTCTTAAGTATAACCGAATTTCTAGAGTATTGCTCTCTATTCTCACCATACCCCATAGCAATGCAGAATGTGAACGTTTTTTTTTAGCCTTGTGAAGAAAAATAGAACACTGTTCAGGTCATCCATGTCCAATGAATCTCTGGAGTCTATTTCTATTTTGAAGACCAGGAGTTCTGGTCCCTGTTATGACAAAACATTTTCTCAAGACTGTTTGCAGGAAGCTAAAAAGGCCACAACCATGACTTAAAAGTCGAACTAGCATGTGATTTGCAGTGTGTATTATATTATTTCTTGCCTGTGTTACGTTAAACAAGTTTTATTGTTTAAAGCCTTTTTCAATTATCGTATATCAGCTTAATCTATCAAGGAAGTCCTGTTATGTCTGCTCCAAACCAATATTCACCACGCCTGCTGCTGATTAACATGGATTTCTTCTTGATTGTTATGTTCATCTACAAATCATGTAAGTAGATATGATTTCATTGAAGTATCCTGTTTAAAGCATGAATTAATGTATTTTGTAGCCCAGAAGTATTATTATTTTCGTCAAGCCGGGGTATGTCGAAAATCGTTAATTTTTTTTGTCGCGCGTGAGTTTTACTGATAGCCCTTTTCAAAAGTTGGCAGGTATGTATGTGACGCAGCCTGGGATGCACTGTTGATCATAAACTCGCCCATATGAACCTGTTATCTTCATAGTCCTCCCACCATCATCCTTGCCAGAAACGTGCTGCCCTAACAATCAATAACACAATTGAAAACTAATACATAGCATATGACTAACTTATATCCGACTTTGTTACAATTTCAATAAGAGGACTAACATAGGTTGGTCCTCAGTTTAGGGCCTGCGACAACGAGGTCATGCAGCCCCGTGTACTTTGGGTGTGTGTAGAATCTACCATAGGTTATGACACAACAGTTTTTTGTTAAGGAGTTTTTTCGTCTCTAAAAATTCCAAATTTTCCATTGCAGCAACAATATAAATTCGTAGTTCAACCTATGCTCCACTCCACAAAGAGCCTTTATTCATGTAGAGAGCACACTTCACACCCTGTTGACCATCTCAAGATAGTATTTGTATCTTCTTCGTAGCGTCTTCCCGTGAACGGGGTCCGCCTTTTAGATCCATGCACGCCATTTCTTGCGATCTAATGCTTCTTGTGGATGCAAGTTTCTTGATCATAGATCTGCGTTTATAGTGTCCAGCCACCGTAATTTTGGTCTCCCACGCTGTCTCTGGCCTTCGACTGTTAGCTGGTAGGCCGAGCTGATGACAGAACTTCGTGGTGCTTGGACGATGTGTCCATACCAACGGAGTCTTCCATTCCTGCATTTTCTCATTAAGAGTATGCATATGGATAGCAATATAAAAATAGTCGACATGATTAATTCCAAAGTATTTTTAAGGACATATTTAAACTAATTTATAGGAATATACAATAACAACCATTTATACATAGGATATGCCATTTTTGCCAAATGATTCTTATTAACATAAAAATAGGCTGCGCCTCTGAAGAGAAGGAGGAGTTTGAAGAGGAATTGCAGAAGCAGATGCGAGGAAGGAATATGATTGTTATGGGGGATCTGAATGCCCATGTAGGAAGAGAAAGACAAGGGTATGAGTGTGTGCTTGGACCAGAGGGTTGGGACAGAAGAAATTAGGAAGGAAAGAGACTGTTGGACTTCTGTCAAAGGAACAGCCTGCTAGTTGGGAACTCCTGGTTCAAGAAAAGAGAGAGCCACACAATCACATGGTACAGTGATGACTTGACCAGGCAGTCGGTGGTCGACTATATACTGTATGAGAAAGAATTAAATAAGAACATCACGGACATCAAGGTTATACCATCGGAGAACTTGAATAGCGACCATCGATTGCTGGTAATGAACCTGAGAGGGACTAAGGAGAAGAAAGGGACTGAGAACCAGGAAAGACGTATAAGAATATGGATACTGAAAGAAGGAGATAGAAGGGCCGAGTACCTCAAAAATGGTAAAGGAAGGAATTCCATCAGATGAAGAAAGAGGGGTGGAAGAGGAATGGGCTAGATTTAAGAAGACACTAGTAGGTGCAGCAGAAGCAGTATGTGGGAGAACAAGTACCAAGAAGAGGTGGAAGGAAACACCATGGTGGAATGAGAAGACAAAAGATATAGTAAGGGAAACGAATAGAGCCTTTAGGAGGTGGTATCAAAATAGGACGGTAGAGACAAAGGAAGAGTACCAGGAAAGAAAGGAGGCAAAGAGAGTAGTGGCTGAGGAGAGAAGAAAGTGGGTGGAAGAGTGGACAAAGATGATGGAGGATAGTGAAAGTACAAAAAAGGTCCTGTATAGGATGGTAAAATATAGAGGCGGAAGGATCCTACGGATTATGTTAGAATGGTGAACGAAAGGGGACAAGAGATAGAAAATAGGGAAGAACTGAAGAAAATGTGGAAAGAATATTTTGAAGAACTTCTGAACCCAAATGGAAACCACGGCGAGGAGGAAGAAATCGGGGAAGAGGAAGATGGACTGCAAACAGAAAAGGACCTAACATGGAAAGAAGTGAAAGATGAAAGGAGGGAGGCACCGGGTGTGGTTGAGTTGAGTGTGGAGATGGTGAGAGCAGCAGGAGAGGTGGGGATACAGTGGTTGTACCGAGTGATGAAGACAGTATGGAAGGAAAGGAAGACCCCAGAGGACTGGAAAAAGGGAATAATTGCCCCGATCTTCAAGAAAGGTAGTAGAACAGAATGCAGAAACTATCGGGGAATAACACTGATGAGTCATTGTGCAAAGATGTTTGAGAAAGTTTTGGAAAGGAGAATTAGGACAAGGGTAGAAGGAGGGATGAGGGAAGAACAACATGGCTTCAGAGCAGGAAGTTCCACAGTGGATTTGATTTTTGCTGTAAGGCAGTTACAAGAACAGCACTATGAGTATGGAACAGATCTACTGATGGCCTTCCTGTATATTAAGGAAGCATATGACAGTGTATGCAGAAACAAAGTATGGAAGTCCCTGGAGGATAGAGGAGTAGAAAAATGGACTATAAGGAGGATAAAGGAGATGCACAAGGGAAGCGTGAGCTGTGTGAAAGTGGGAGGAGAGAGATCGGACTGGTTGGAACAAGGAAGTGCACTGTCACCGTTACTTTTCATTTTGGCGATGGATGACATAATGACCTGAGTGGCACAAGTAATTGGGGAAGGAAAGATGAAAGCAATGGTGTTTGCAGATGATTTGATGATTTGGGGAAACAAGGAGGAGGTACAGGAACAGTTGGACGTGTGGGAAGGAATAATACAAGGATATGGGATGAAATTTAGCATAAATAAGAGTGAGATGGTGATCACAACAAGGAAGAAGGAAAGAACCACAACGGGAATAACAATTGGTGGGGAACAGCTGAAGAAAGTGGAGAGTTTCAAGTATCTGGGAAGCCTGATACAAGATAATGGAAGAAACGATAGAGAAATAAATGAGCGGGGGAGACGGGCATTCCGGAGGAGTGTGAGAAGCATGTTATGGAGCAAGGATGTCCCTCAGAACAGCAAAAAGATCATATATCGGATGTACTATGTCCCTATCTTGACGTATGCCTCGGAGACCTTGGTTATGAAAGGAAGGGAGAAGAGCAAAATACAGGCCAGTGAGATGAGGTTCTTGAGAAGCAGTATTGGAGCTACAAAGATGGACAGAATAAGAAATGAAAGGACCAGAGAATTAATGAAGGAGGAACCATTACAGGATGGTATAGAGAAATCTAGACTTAGATGGTATGGACATGTAAAACGAATGGAGGAGAAGAGGATACCCAGGAGGATACACGAGACGAAGTGGGAAGGAAAGAGACCAAGAGGATGACCGAGAAACAGGTGGCTGAAGGGGGTGGAAGAAAGCATGAAGAAGGGAGGAGAAGACTGGACAAGGGTGGAGGCTGAGAGATGGTGGGAAGACAGAAGACGTTGGAGTGGCTTGTGTTCCAAATAGACCCGGCCAGTGGCTGGAAACTGTGCAAGATGATGATCATAAAAATAAAGGCCACATTTGTTATAGATCTCTTTTTAACTATTTTTATAGGATACTCCATAGATTAATATTAGAACCCCAATATTTTTACTTTATAGTTCAATTTTAAGATGAATATTTTTTAAGTTTAGAACTCTTTTCATTGGAAATTCTATTTTCTAGCATAATGTTTTTATTAACATTATTTTATTATTTTCTACTAATAATTAGAATTAATTCCTTCCATGTTTTGATTTAAAAACTCAAGTGAAATATTAACAATGCTTTGCTCGCAATTACTTTAGTTCTTTATAACAACACCGCAGTGGAAGGCCATAATATGGTTGAAACTGTTACATTTTATTAAATAGCAATTGGTATTTATTTAGATTGTTTATTGTGTTGAATATTCGCGGGCCACAGTGTGTAAGCAGCCTGTCGAGCAAGGCACTGGTGCTAGCAGCAGTGTAGCGCCCAACTAGTTCAACACATTTACACTTTTTAATGTATTTAACATTCATTAAGTTACTACATAAATTTCAGAGTAGTTGCTGGAAATGCTGTCCTTTATTTTCTAAACACACGTTGCACCAACTTAAGTTTTGGTACACTCGCTGTAATTCATCCTGACTGATATTTTGTATCAGTGCAGTTATTTAGTTCTCAAGAGACTCCAGCGTATGAGGATCGTTTCTGTATACATTTTGTTTGAGGTTCTCCCACAGATAAAAGTCGCACTGCGCTGAAGCTTATGAATACAGTACATTTACTGTAAGACTTCTTCTTGAGAAGATTCGTTATTTTGTTCTATATTGGTACCTAACCATGGTCACGGATACGAGATAGGCTACAGTACTTTACCACTAGTCTTAATTATCTCAACTAAGGTATCTTGCCAGCTGCGTCTGTTATCAGTAGTATTACAGCATCCAGGGCTTCCCAACCCGCTGTTTTGTAATTGGTAGATGCTAGTAATCTGGCTGTAGCTCATTGCTCTTCACCCATCACTCGGCCCTGGCGCGGTTCCGTTCTTGAGAGAAGGACCTCTCTGTACAATTTATGAATCCATTTCATTTCTCCATAATTATTATTATTATTAATCTTGATTGGTCACATTGGACCACTTGAGTCGTTCCACAATCACTTCTTCTTTGAAGGTAGTACTAAGTTACTTGGTTCTTGCGCTCTTTCCAGTACTTCTTCATTCTTTCAGATTGGGATTTTCTCAACTCATCTGAAATCTCCATAGGGTTTCTATGTGTAATTTCTGCAGAAAATTTGTGAGTTTTAAGAATGGTGTTAATTTTATTTTTCTCCTCGGCATCTGTTATCTTGAGTCCAACTGCTTTGAGATCTTGTTGGATTTCTTGGATCCATTTTCCTCCAGTTTTCTTTCCTAGATTTCTCATCACTAGTTGGCATACAATTCTGTTTTCTGGAAGCCGTAAGATAATACTATACTAGAAATGAAAAGGAAATTTCCTGGGTGGATCTGTGTGAAGTGTCCGTCTTGTGATCCTGATATTGTGAGTTTGTTTCCTGCTTGAGGAAGTTGGATAATTGAAGAGCGGGGAAAATCCACAGCAATCCATAAGTTGTACAATGTTGGCTCAGAAAAGACCTGTCACATTACATTTTGGTGTTCCAAAATTAATTAAATCTGTCACAGTTCCAGTGCTAGGAACAGTCGAAGTTGGGGGTTGAATGCCAAAATGGTTCTAACTAAAAATATCTAGCCTACACCAACTTGAGAATGTTGCTTAAGCTTAATTACCTCCAGTTTTTACCCCTATCACTCGCTGATGGAACTTGAGTGCTTCCTTAGACCCACACTGGTGTTCACAGCTTAATACCTTGTTTTTTTTTTTTTTTTTTTTTTTTTTTTTTTTTTTTTTTTTCAAATTAATTTTACAATATATGTTAGCCCAGAATTTTATAAATATTTGCAATAGTTTAGGAGTTATGATTTTAAAAGCTAGGCATTACGCATGACATTTAAGGTGTCAGAAAACATTGTCATTCATTTTCTCAAAACTTTATTTTTCAAATTTGTTTCCCTTGTAATTCCTCAAGTATGAGGTGCCTTACAATGAATTTTTTATCGCATGTTTTTAGTGATAGGTCTACAAAACTGACCACAATCATAAACCTTGATTGGACGGTGGTTTGTAAAAAAAAAAAAAAACCATGAAAGCAATGTGCTAATTTATGTTATGTGAATTTATCACTTATTTAGTAATAGATTTCTGAAAGAGGTCAGTATTGTAGCTGTTACGCTACAAAGCAACCTGCAACAATCGGGGCAAAAGTAGGTTAATGATGTTTCACTTATCAGGGAGACGGTAAAACCCGACAACTTAAGTCTCCATTTTCAATTTCTTTTAATGTTTAACAGTGCTGATGACTGTTGGGCATGTACTCTACACATGAGGTAGTTCACATGTAAGATGTTTCATTAATTTATATATGGTAGAATCTTAGATAAACATTGTTTAAAGTTAACTTTTGGATGTGTTACGCTGTATCAACCCCCTTAATTGAAAGTACATTTCACACTCTCAAACGTAGGTAAGGTAAGGGCACTTAAGATTGCGCACTTAATATATTTATGTCCATAGATAAACAACTTTTTTTACCAATTTAACACAAAATTTATTAACAAGACTTCAAATAATTACGAACACAATGCGTATACAAAAACCACGAGAAATAATATAAATTAAATGTAAATTAATATTTTTAAATTAATTGCAAATGCGCAATCTTACAGGCACTGTCCTTTAAGAATGCGCATGGTGCTCTGTAAGAATGCGCATTTGCATAATTCATATTTGAAGAGTCCTATGCCTTCATAGTTCGAACACCCTTCATGCCACCACCGTTTGCATCTACTACATTACACCCAGTCTTCAATAATTGGATCCTCATACTCTTCGTCATAGCAAGGACACACGATTTTCTCTTCTTCGGCAGTTGTGACAGCTGACCAAGTTGACGCTACTAAACTTCCATCGTAGCGAAGAGTTTTCCTGCCCTGTTTTTTTCGCTTGTTCATTCCTCGTTAGAAGGCCATTCTTATAAGGAGAGGAAGATAGAATTTTAGACCTTTTGCAAGTTCTCTTTCGTTTGGTTGTTTGAGCTGCCTTTGGTAGGGGAGATATCATAGCAGGTGACACGTGTGGCTCGTCAATTTTTGAATTCTTAATCTGCTCCTCTACAGCAGGTTCTTTATCCTGCACCGATGGGCGGAATGTTACCTCCGAAGGAGCAGAGTCGTCATCCGAAAATACATTCCGGTTAAACGGATGAATTCCAGTTTTCATGAAAGCTTGAACGGCTATCTCCATCTTTGCTGCTCTCTCGTAGGCTGATTTGAAGATCCTGGCCACGTTGACCTGTGTAATTGCATTGCCAGGATGATTCACCAACCACGTATCAGCTTCTTGAGAATAGGCTTTCTTCAGAGGCCCAAAAAAGCCAACATCCAAAGGTTGAAGCCTGTGGCTTGCATGGGGTGGTAGAGAAAGCAAGGTGATGCTGTGTTCTCTGCAGTAAAGAACAGCATCAATGCTGCAGTGCGAAATGTGGTTATCCAGTATAAGGAGAATTACCATAAACAATTATAAATCAACTACCGTAATTAATTTCTTCCTTACCAATTTTAATCTGTTTCTCAAAGTGGATTACTTGGTACCCAATGAAGTAGCCACTTTTGCTTGACTTTCATCATTTTCAATTCTCCTTCTGGCTCCCTCTAAGATTTCTGACGTAAATATAAGTTTCCTGTCTGATTTCTTGAGTATGTTGAGCTCATACTGCAGTTAAATAGACGTCTGCAAGAAAGAATATCCTAGATATAAACTATTTCTACAGAACAAGAATGTGCCTGTTAGATGGCGCACAATGCCTGCAAGACTGCGCAGAGTGCGCGGTCTTACAGGCTTCTGCGTAGTTCAACACTTATGCTAATAGGTGGCAGAAGCAGTTACGTATACACACACCGAGCCATTAACAGCCTTCGTTAGGAGTTCCCATTGTGAGAGTAGTATTTATTTCAACTATATCATAATTTAAATGAGCGCTAAGGCTTATTTTCTCAAGAATAAAAATTATATCAAATAGGATGATAAGTTATTCTTACCTCTTAATTCTTTATAGAATTAGAATCAGCAAAATCTTTCACAGTTTCGAAGAGCACTCTGCAAGCCACGTTTCTCAACAGAATGGTTTGGGTCAGCAGTGCTGCCAACTGTAAGAAAATGCCACTGCGCAATCTTAAAAGCCTTTACCTTATATCATATGTTTTTTATGTTGTTACCTGTCAGTGAACAAGAGAAAAAGAATAGTTGCCGAGACTTATGAATCAGCCCTTCTATTTTCTTAGCTATTGTAGTAATAACTCCATTTTTCTTTTCCTCTCTTTTTCCAGAGGAAATGGCAGATGGGGATTCAGCTTCTCCAAATATTGAAAGAGGGAGAAGGCAGCATAGAGAGAGCATGTTGTGTGATGTTGCTATTCAGCTGGATGGTGGCATCAGCTCACCCACTAAGCTTATCGAAGGACGAGAACTGGAAGAAATGGATTTTAACAAAATTACCTCTGATATTCATGCCATGGATACTAGAGAAAATATGGACACTCCTAATAATGATCTGAACAAGTTCTGTAAAGATACTGCTAATTCTATAATTCATTCAATCATAAATGGAAATTCTGACACAGAAAATCAAGAAATGAATGAGTCAGATGTGAGTTTACATCCATTATTTGGTGGTGTTGAAACCAGGTCCCCTGGGACCAACCTGAGTGCTCTCAGTCAGCTGAGTGCATATGACAGTGATTCTGATCAAAGTGTGTCAGAACTTCCATTGCCTCCCCAGTCAGGTGATGTGATGGATTTTAGGAATAATTATAGTTATCGTGTATCACAGCACGTACTATCTGATTCGGAGGAGGATTCTGAAGATTATGTAGATGATTCCAGCTCAACTACATCTAGCAGCAGTACAAGTAGTTCATCCACAGCTGTTGCATCTTCTGATGACTCAGACTCTGACAGGTTAGTTATTTTTCCACTTGCGGACTTACGACTAGGGCTGAGGTTTCTATGGTATTATTAGCCTACTTTTCACATTTTGCAAAAATGAGGAAAAAGTAGACTTATGAGATCGGCCAAATGTGTGTCTGTCTGTCTGTCTGGCTGCGTGTGTGCCCCCCCCCCCCCTATCAACTCCTAAACGGCTGGAGCAATCGAAACAAAATTTGGTAGGAGTAAAGACCTATACCTGAATATCTCACGGCCATATTTGAATATGATGTCAGTGCTACCAACTGCTGAAAAATAGCAATTGAAATTTGAGCTCCATGTTTGATATCTTTGAAGGTATGAATGGGAGCTATTTTAAAATTGGCACACGTATAGATAATAATATTGCAGTTTAATTTCCAGGAGGCCATACATGGCAGTGTTGCCAAAATGATTATAAGCCTGCTGGTAGGTCCAATTTTTAAATGCATATAACTTCTACACAATCAATTGGAATTCAACCAAACTTCGTATGTTGTATGTGTACATAACCAGATATGACTGAGCGTATTCTTAAGAACACCAGGGCTGCCAACTGTTAATAAATGCCCTTAATTTATTTTATCCAAATACCAATATATCAGAAAGTATGCAAGCCGACAGCTTTAAACTATGCACACGTATAGTACCTTACATTCTATATTAATTTGGAGTAACTTATATATGTCAGTGCTACCAACATGATTATAAGCCTGCTGAGAGATCCTACTTTAAATTCATGTAACTTCCATACTATCATTTGGATTTCAACCAAATTTCGTATGCGCTATGTGTACCATAACAGATATGACTATGCGTATTTTTAAGAGCAACCAGGGCGGCCAACTGTTAATATGTACTGTCTCTATTTTTGTTACTCTAATATCAATATATCAGAACGTATACAAGCCAATAGCTCTAAACTTTGCACACGTATAGTACCTGGCATTCTAGATGAATTTGGAGTAACTAATATACGTCAGTGCTGCCAACATGATTCTAAGCCTGCTGATAGATCCAATTTTAAAATGCATGTAACTTCTATACTAACTAATGGATATCATTCAAAATTGGCACAACAATAGATCATATTATTTCAGATTATTTCTGACCAATACATGCATGACATTGTTGCCAAAATAATTTTACGCGCGCTGTTAGATCCAATGTTTAAGTGCATGTAACGTCCATGCTATTCATTGGACTCCGACCAAATTTTGTATTCTGTACCTTAAGAGATGGAACTAAGAATATATTCAGTCACCAGGGCAGCCAACTGTAGTGCTCTATTAGGCTACATTATGCCAGGTATTTCGAACTAATTAGAAATTTTGATATTACTAACTTAATTTCGTCATTATTCTAGATGGATCCATATAGATTAATCATTGGCATGAATCTTAAATTTTAAGAAAAGTAGGCTCTTTAATTCGTCACGGAACTTCTTGTTTTTATATTCTTTTTCACACTAACTCTTCATTATGGTTCCTACTGTGAGATGAAACGAGGTGCTGAAGACAGAGAGCAATGGTTGCGGAGATAAGGCATTGCCGTTAGAAGTTGATTGATTTTCTTTATCATGCTTTAGTTAAATGAAACATGTTTCTGACTTTCAGTATATAAAGTACAATTGCAGTTTTTAATAGTCGTAGAAATGCATAGGTTATATTTTGGGATAAATGACATAATTTAATATTTTTGGTCATATTTGGAGTAAACCTCTACTTGTGAGGTGCGGTCAAGGTGACGGCAAGAATATTTTGAAGCGTTATTTTTATCCCTTCTATTGTTACTTCCCACCTTTTCTTTTGTGTACCTTATGAACACATAGCCTTAAGTCACTGCATCGCTCAGTGCAGTTCTAGCTTCAGTTACGTGCAGGCGATTGTGTTGTAAAATTTTCGAGCGGTATCAGTGACCGCACCTTACAGTTAACGTTCCACACTGACCATGCAGGCGGAAGATACACTTTCAGCTTAAGAAGGATGTTTTGCTGTTTCATTGTGTCAACCATGTATATTTGTTTCTAAATAATAATTGTATAATATTTTGTTAAGTTTTCATTTTTAAAATTAATTAAATCTAATGATCAGGGAAAACTTTCATTTTTTTCGCATTACAAACGTAATAAGAGTACGGTACGGAAGACCTATTTTTTTTATTTTTAACGTATGGGTCAATCACGGCCAAGTGGTCCAATATAAAAATAAATGGTTGCTTGACCATCTCAGAAAAATTTGATACTTGCTGGGTTTGTTCCTTATCATGAAGTGAGCTTAAAAATATTTTTTTGAACTTTTTTTGAATTACCGTTTTTAAGTGGCGGCCATTTTGTTATAGGCCGATCGTGGTTTTTCTTGTTTGTAAGCATCTGCGTTTTTTTTTAATATCTCGGCAATGGGTTGCTCTAGGCCTATCAAATAAAAAGCATTGAATTCAGTACACTTTGGCCTACACATTGAACCCATTATCACTAGGGTTCATGTGTCTTTTTACAGATTTTTAATTACTCAAAATTTTTGTTTTGAAATTCAAAAATCTGAATTTTCAATCAATAATTTTTCTAAGAAAGGACAGTTTCTCATCCCTAACATTTGTTGTGCTTCTACACTTCATAGTAGTGTAATTGTTTATAAAGTTTCAGTGGTGAGAAGTTACCCCTTAAAAAGTTACAGGCTTTTAAAAACTTTTTTTTTTTTTTCAATTTTTGACCTGCAATATTTTGGTTGGGGGACCAGATAAAAATCTGAAAATTTCACATTTTAAAGATCTTTACAGTAGTAAACTTCGGTATAAATTTCAAGTTTGAGATTTAATTGGAAGTTAGTTTAAAAAATCACAAATATGATAAAAAGGTTTTTATCATTCGCAATACATCTAGTCTAATGTGGGTAAGTATTTTCAACTTAAGATCTAAATACATTCAATTTATGTAAACAATATTTAGGCCTTATTTGTTGCTAAACATTTCTAAATAGAAAACTGAAAGAGGCTGTTTGGCAGCATGTGCAAGTCTGTACAGGCTCACTGACAGACAATACACCATGAGTCTCAACATGTCTGTGAGTTACCTAGTCAAACACTGCAAGTCTGTACAAGTCTGTGAGCTACGTAGCTATCTTGTTTCCCCTTCCACTCAATCTGTTCTCTCCCACTTAGTTGTCCATGAGCTTTTACAGTGAGCAGTTGTATTATTGTAGTTAAATGGAGCCTCAGTGTTCAATTGGCATATTTACTAATGAAGTGTGTCACAAAAGTGTTTATGGAGTGTTTTCTAAAGAAATTACAGTGATTGAAAATTACAGCGAAGAAGAAAAAGTGTTGTTTTGTTTAAGAGTTCACCTAGATGTCAAATCAAGCTGTAAGTACCATGAAGTAAAAAATACTTAAATTTCATCACCTCTATGGACAATCTTGTTTGGACCCATTGAAGAAACACAAGAAGCCTATAACTAAAGGACTGAGAGAAATAACTTTAGATCAATACTATATATATGAAAATCCTGTCATTAACCTAATACCAGGGAAATCATTATGTCCAACCTGTTATACAATGGTATTTGTGGCTAACAAAGATAGGGCTAGTGATAGTTCTGATGAAGAATTTTGTAATTTAGATGAAACCTAACAAAAGTAGACTCATCTTGTAAAATCCTTGGTGTATCTCCTGCAAGTAAAATTAGGAAATTAAATGAAGAGCAGAGGCCGTCTGCTTTGAAAGCCAAAATTGAGAACGTTTCAACTTCAATTAAAAGAAATTTAGAAATCTCCTTTCAAAAGGAAATTAGTTTAAATCCAGGAACTAGTTCACAAAATTTGCCAGCAGAATATGAAGATTTGATTGAAAACCTAAAAAATAAATGTGAGATTTCAAATAAAGAAGAAAAGATTAAGATTATCAGTTTACTGCCAGATTCTTGGAGTAGTAGGCCAGTCATCTAAGACATTCTAGGTCGCAAAAAATTGCAAGGTTCTGATTTTTTGGTATGTTGTTAGGATTGATACCAATAGTGTAAAACCAAGTTTGCAACCTCGAAAGACTTGTGCTAACTTCGTGGTGCTCGAAAAACCTCGAAATTATCAGATGTTTTTCGGTTTTTGGCTTAAAACTTCCACAATATGCATTCTATGGCAAAGTCACCCATTACACGTTTAAAGAAGATAAAATTACCGACAATTTGAGCGCAACTCCAGCTCTGTATGTCTTATAGGTCTCGAGATACAACACTTCGAAAATGGGCAATTTTTTCCAAAATGTTCGAAATTTGTAGAAAGCTGGTCTTTCGAACAAATTACCGTCTAAAATACTCATTCTACGAGGAATGTCATTAAAAGTAAAGTTGTAGAGCAGTTATTTAGCTTTAATTTAATCATTAGCAAAACGCTATAAGACCAATAGTTCTCTTGTTATCAGGTAAAACACAAAAATAGGGAACTGGATTTAAAAAAAAGTAGCATGACGAATTGTAGGACTTTTTTAAAGAATAAGAAAGACATCAATCAGTGGAAAATTGTTTTTCATGCAACATGAAATTGAATACAATTAATTAATTAAATATTTAATGCAGCCAATGGCCATAAAATAATATAGTTATAGATATAGTGGTCAATGTATAGTTCTATAGTTCATATAGCACTTAACTATTACAGTACAAAATTTTGTCGAGATTTTCCTGCTTTTGCATTTTATCACATGATATCTATCACATTGGTCACCACAGAGTTTACACAGGCACAGGTCACTTGGTTCATGGCAGGTATCTCTTTTGCAGATTTTGTAATGAAAACCATGGACCGCAAAGCGATTCATGGTGTGCCTCAGTTCATAGTTAGCCGTTATCCATTCCCTGTTTATCATCGCGTCTGTGGAGAAGAAATCTAGACTTATATCTTCCCTTTTGTCCCGAAGTTCTTGTAATAGGCTCTGGTATGCTCCTGTTGTGGGCAATGATAATGATACAATAATGATAGTGAGTAATTTCTTATCAATATTGATGTCACAGTGGCGAAGTTATGGAGGGGCCTCAGCTAACACCTGCGACAGAAACGAGCAACACGTCAGTTACCTACTATTTATTAATAAATTGCAACAAAAGGGTAGGTATGTGATGTTAGGCTTACCTGCACTCAGCGAGACGGTCGTATTCGTTTGGACAGCCCAGGTTCTTCTTACGGCTCTTGGGGCTCCGGAGACTCCTGTGTATTTGGATCTGGATGTAAAAGGGGGTCGTCGAAGTCTTCTTCTTCGTCTGACTCATTTCTAGGGTAGGAGAATTAAGGCAGGTCTTCCCCCGACAAATTTTACAGAGAGCAGAGCATTTCAGCCCTGCTCTTCGGCAGGAGCATCGCCCTGCTCCGCGCGCTTTCAGGCACCTGTATGGCAAGAATTTCAGCAGTTATAATAAGTTAACTCCAGGTTACAACAGATTCAAATGTTTTAATTCTAATCAGAAAAAATACCTATGTCCAGCATTGGACATTGACTAGAACCGACCTAATACGAATGGATTACCTTACCTGCATGACAGGAGTTTGAACAGAGTTTGCGGCGCTGGTTCCTTGTGTGAGGTCACCGGTGTCAGCCCCAGGAATCTATTCCAGGGGGGAGTGAGAAATCTCCTCGAACGAATGATGTTGACAAGAACTGCTTGCAACGTGTTCCACCCTTGTCACTTTTCTGGAAGGAAACATTTTGTTTGTTGGTGCCCAATTCATTTAGGAGCACCAAGATATCTTCTCCAGCGATTATGACTTGCTCGTATTCCTTGCTCTTTTCCAATGCTGTCCTCACAATGAGGCAGTCGGCGTCAGCTGGAGCGCGCTTTGTGTCAATCCCTTGTATATCCAGTCCTGTACACATTAAGTTGATCAGGCGCTGCTTGTTTTTTAGGTTGGACAAAAACTTTTCTCGGGGCACTTCGATCTGTGTCGATTCTTCAAAATAGATATCGCTGCACGCCGAGGCTGCATAATGTCGCAGCCGTTCTGCTGTTTTTGTGCTCTTAGCTGTCCCCTCATCTGGGTAGCCATCGAATACTACTGAGACTTTTTTTTCCAAAATGGTTGGTCGTATAGGTGATAAAAGTAGCTACAATTTCCCTCACTGAGCTGTTCCGTTGCCATATAACCTTATAGAGCAAGTATCCTCCATCCACTACAACCAAAGTTCTTAGTCCAACGGCGACGTTTTCTCGGAGGGGCGTAAAGGCAGAGTAGAACGATGATTTTGTTCCTTTTCGTATTCCCTCTTCGGAGAATAGAGCCATGGGATATGGGGCCAACTCGTATGTAAAGTGGTTTTGTAGGTTGGTCTCAGACTGTTTTGTTATAAACAGCCATTGGAATATTGTGAGCGGGTCTATAGAAACCTGCTTGTTGTGCACCTTGAATGTGGCCGCTGCCAAGGTTTGTACTTTGTCTTTCCTTTTAAATTTAACATTTCCAAATTCCTTTCCAGTTATTTCTTAAACTCCAATACATCCAATTTCTTGTGCCATGTGGCAATTCACTCCAGCGAGTCCAACCACGCCACTGCAGATTGATAGTACTTTTTCATTGGAAGGAAATGGTGTGTGGACATGGAACCAGGATTTTAATTACTCCGCATCATTAGAATCTCGTTCGATTCGAGCGGGCCTCATGTCAATGTGTTGTTCCGTCGTGGTACATGAGATGTTCCAAAAGATCTCAAGCCCCTCACATATATTAAGCATGTATACCATGCCTTCAGTCCAACGGGCGAGAACACTGCTGGAGATTCCTCGGCCATGTGTTAGGCCCCCTTGACTTTTCATCTATCTCATTAGGACTTGTTCTATCGTCAAGTCGGTCCAAAGACCGGACCAAAATTTGTGGGTTCGACGAATGGTGAAGTCTTCTCCTGTGAATAGACTATATTCCCTCGCAGATTGTTCATGTCCTGCACATAGAGACGTGCACTCTTGGCATACAGGTAGTGTCCTGCCGAGTGGAAGAAGGGAAGCATGCTCTTTATGGTCTCAAGGTGGAGGTCCCAATCTCCCATCCTCTCTGCTTGGATGAATTGTTTCATTAGTGTAGGTAAGCCTAACATCACATACCTACCCTTTTGTTGTAATTTATTAATAAATAGTAGGTAATTGACGTGTTGCGTATTTCTGTCGCAGGTGTTAGCTGAGGCCCATCCATCACTTCGCCACTGTGACATCAATATTGATAAGAAATTACTCATTATCATTAATTGTATTCAATTTCATTTTGCATGAAAAACAATTTTCCACTGAATGATGTCTTTCTAATCCTTTAAAAAAGTCCTAAAATTCGTCAGGCTACATATTTTGAAAAATCCAGTTTCCTATTTTTGTGTTTTACCTGATAACAAGAGAACTATTGGTCTTATAGCGTTTTGCTAATGCTTAAATTAAAGCTCAATAACTGCTCTACAACTTTACTTTTGATGACTTTCCTCGTAGAATGAGTATTTTAGACGGTAATTTGTTCAAATGACTAGCTTACTACAAATTTCGAACACTTTGGAAAAAATTGCCCATTTTCGAAGTGTTGTATCTCGAGATCTATAAGACATACAGAGCTGGAGTTGCGCTCAAATTGTCGGTAATTTTGTCTTCTTTAAAAGTGTAATGGGTGACTTTGCCATAGAATGCATATTTTGGAAGTTGTAAGCCAAAAAACGAAAAACGTCTGAAAATGTCGAGGTTTTTCGAGCACCATGAAGTTAGCACAGGTCTTTTGAGGTTGCAAACTTGGTTTTACACTATTGGTATCTATCCTAAAAACATACCAAAAAATCAGAACCTTGCAATTTTTTGCGACCTAAAGCGATTTTTGTGTCTACGGTGACTGGCCTATAGGGCAAAAATAAGTGATGAATTCAAAGTGTCAGAACGCTTAGTTAAAATAACAAGGCAATTAGTACAAGAACAGGGAATCTTACCTGTTTTGCAAAAGAAAAATGCAAATAATTTGATAGATGATAAGCATAATCAGAAAGATCATGTTTTACGAAGATGACAACAGTAGCCGTTTGATGCCTGGAAAAAAAGATTGTGTTCCTGTGAAAGAAAATGGTACTAAGATTTATAGACAAAAGAGGTTACTTTTGTGTAATTTAAATGAGCTTTTCAGTGAGTTTAAAAAAGAAAATCCTGAAATTAAAATTGGAAGATCAAAGTTTTGTGAGTTGAGACCAAAATGGTGTATTATCGCAGGAGGATCTGGCACTCATAATTTTTGTGTTTTTTTGTACCACCAAAACGTAAAATTGATGATTAGTGGAGCTAACCTTAATGTAGACTACAAAGACTTCTTAAAAATTCTAGTTTGTAGTATTGACAGCTATAACTGTATGGTGGGAAAATGTCATGATTGTTCTGGCAAACAAGCGTTATTTGACATGTTTGAAGAACCAGAGGAGGAAGATTTGATGCCAGACAATATTGAATATAAACAATGGGTAACTCAAGACAGAACAGAAATGGTAACAATCATAAAACCACAAGAAGAATTTTTTGAAGTGTTTGTAGCGAAACTTGAAAATCTTAAAATGCATCATTTTATTGCAAAAGCTCAAGGTAAATATATGAAAGATAAATAGCAGTCTTTGACAATTCATGAATGCTTAGTTCTTGCGGACTTCTCAGAAAACTTCTCGTTTGTTGTGCAAGATGAAGTGCAAGGACACCACTGGGTAACAAACAAGCCACAGTTCATCCCTTTGTGTTTTATTACAAAGATGAACTAGACTGCCTTAAAAGTCACAGTTTCTGTGTCATAAGTGACCATCTTCATCACAACACTTCAACAGTACATGCCTTCCAAGTTCAGTTAGTTAAATACATTAAAGAACACCACCCGTCCATTAAAATACGATTTATTTTTCTGACGGGGCTTCATGTCAGTATAAAAACAAAAACAAAAACTTTGTTAACATATACTACCAACAAGAAGACTTTGGTATGAATGTAGAGTGGCATTTTTTTGCATCATGCCATGGAAAGAATGTGTGTGACGGTGTCGGTGGTACAACAAAGCGAGCTGTCACAAAAGCAAGTCTTCAGCGAGCATATGAAAACCAGATTCTGACTCCTCAACAAATGTTTGAAATCTGTAAAGAAAAGATCAAAGGTATTACTTATGTTTTTGTTAGGTCAGAGGAAGTCCAAGAAATGTATGTCAGCATCTTGGAGGAAAGGTTCAACACCTGCAAAAAGATAAAAGGTACTCGATCTTTTCATTGTTTTATACCACAGTCAGACAAACTGCTGAAGTGTCAGTTAACATCAACATCTCCGGACAGTGTACTTCACAAAACTGGTAAAGCTGTGCCACTGACAATTCAAAATAAAGACATAGTGGCTTGTGTCTATGATGGTCAGTGGTGGATTGCAGAAGTCGACAATGTTGATAACCAAAACCAAGATTTGCACGTCATATTTTATCACCGTCCAGGACCACGAACTTCATTCAAAAAAAAAAAATATGAAAATGATAGAGTTTGGATGCCAGTTTAAAAGTACTAAGGAAGCTGTATCTGGAGTTGACTACTGTGACAGGGCGGACATTTAACTCCCAAAGTGTGTAAAGAAATCTCCCAGATATTCAACGAGCTACTAAGTAAATAAAAAATAACTGTCAGTTTAGCTATTTATAAACCTATAAATGTTGTTACATTTCTTTTAAAAAGGTTTAAACTTAAGAATTGACATTCAAAGTCTTGATTGTTTTTTATTTTACAATTTCTATACTTTATTATTTCGTTTAAACGACACATACACATCATTGCACAACTGTAAATAAGAATGGTCTAGCCAATTTTTTACTTACAATTCTTTATTTAATTAGTTCTAACAATTAAATACAAATTCATTGCTATGCAACTTGTGTATTTTATTCACCCTACATTTTGTGCCTCAAAAGTAGAGTAATCGCGAACGTAATTTTACTTTTTTTTTTTAAACTGACTTCCAATTAAATCTCAAACTTGAAATTTATACTGAAGTTTACTACTATAAAGATCTTTAAAATGTGAAATTTTCAGATTTTTATCTGGTCCCCCAACCAAAATATTGCAGGTCAAAAATTGAAAAATAAATTCAAAAATCAGTTTTTTAAAAGCCTGTTACTTTTTAAGGGGTAACTTCTCACCACTGAAACTTTATAAACAATTACACAATTACAACAAATGTTAGGGATGAGAAACTGTCCTTTCTTAGAAAAATTATTGATTGAAAATTCAGATGTTTGAATTTTAAAACAAAAATTTTGATTAATTAAAAATCTGTAAAAAGACACATGAACCCTAGTGATAATGGGTTCAATGTGTAGGCCAAAGTGTACTGAATTCAATGCTTTTTATTTGATAGGCCTAGAGCAACCCATTGCCGAGATATTTAAAAAAATGCAGATGCTTATAAACACAAAAAACACGATCGGCCTATAACAAAATGGCTGCCATTTAAAAACGGTAATTCAAAAAAATATTTTTAAGCTCACCTGATAAGGAACAAACCCAGCAAGTATCACATTTTTCTGAGATGGTCAAGCAACTTGGCCTGGATTGACCCGTATGGCTTTTAGTGCCGGGAGTGTCCGAGGACATATTCGGCTCGCCAGAGTAGTAGCTGCTTCTCTGCGGACACCCATGGGGTGAGCTACAAGTACCGTCGCGTGTGGAGTGTTGTCTGGGGAGGAAAGTGTGATTGTAAGGACTAGGAATTGGAAGGTAGCGGCTGTGGCCTATAGCTAGGGACCAACCCCGGCATTTGCCTGGAAGGAAGATGGGAAACCACAGAAAACCACCTTCAAGGTTGCCGGCGGGGGGATTCGAACCTCCTCGCCTCCCGGATGTGAGCGACTGCCTGCAGCCACGCCGTAACAACCACGGCTAACTCACCCGGTACGGAAGACCTATACTTTGATTTTAAGAAATGTTTGTATTTGTATCGTGTGTTAGAGTAGTTGAAGCACCAACACAACAAATTTCAAGTAAATAGTTGTATTGTGTGTGCCTATGAACAAGATTAATCGCCGGTCACTCAGACCTCACCTCACAATGTACGTCACAGTAATACCACCTCACAAGTTTAGTTTCTCAAAATATTGTTGGTGCTTGTGCCAGTAATGGTGAAGGGTTTTATCTCCAGTCTCTTTTTGTTTTCTATTTATGTTAAATATTATTTGTGGTTGAGTGAAGAATGAAGTAACTGCAGTTATCTTGTTAATGGTGAAATATGAAAGAGAAAGGAATGTGGTGCTGTGTAAGTATTAGCTCAACCTGTTCCTGGAACCTCTATCCCAGGTTTCGATATTACTATCTCTGGCACATCTTTGGACCAAGTCGAGATCACTTCTCATACCTTGGGAGTATTCTGTGTACGCAATGTACTGTTGAGAAGGACGTGGATAACAGAATCAGTGCTGCGCATGCAGCGTTTGGAAGTCTCAGACGTTCTGTATTCCAGAGTAAAGATCTAAGAATCTGTACAAAACTAATGGTATACCAAGCTGTTGTCATTTCTACGTTGCTCTATGGATGTGAGACCTGGACCCTATACCGCCAGACCATCAAAAAACTGGAACGCTTTCACCTGCAGAAACTCCGTTCCATTATGCACATCAAATGGGATGACTATATAACGAATGCTGCGGTTCTCGAGAGAGCAGAGATGAAGAGCATAGAGGCCATCATCATTAGTCACTGGCTTAGATGGATCGGTCATGTCCAATGCATGAATGACGACAGACTCCCACGGTAAATCCTGTACAGCGAGCTCAGCACGGGCAAGAGACCTCTAGGAGCACCTCGGAAGCGTTACAAAGATCAGCTTAAACAAACCTTGAGGAGTGTAGCCATTGATCCTGATAATTGGCATATTCTTGCGGAAGATCGCGCACCTTGGCGTGCAGCCACCTCAGCTGCGGTTTCACATTTTGAAGAAGAACGCCGAAGGCAGGAAATGGAAACTCGTCAGAGGAGAAAGCTGCGCCAGATATTGCCATGTCCTCCACCTTCCATCAGCTGCATCGTGTGCGGCCGTATGTTCTATGCCAGAATTGGTCTGTTGAGTCACCAGCGACATCACCATCGAGTAAATACAAATTAGTAATGCAGGAAAGAAACATACACTCGGATACGAGTATTGGCCGACGACGACGATAAGTTTGGGATACCAGCCAGGTTTTATTGGTTTTCAGGTGTGATGTAATGTGCATAGTATACTTGTTTATGAAGAGGGGTTGATGAGAAATTCCAAAGAGTTGATGGTAAAGAATTGCAGGACATAGAAAAGGAGTGGTCACGGTATAAGGATGCAGTACTAGAAGTAGCAAAGGCATGTTTTGGGACAATAGTGTGTAAAGACAGGAAAAAGTGCACATTTTGGGAAATGACATAGTGAAGTTTGCTTGTAAAACTAACAAGAAGGCTTTCAAAAGGAATCCAGCTGACAGAGAGCTATATGTAGTGTAAAGGAACTCGTGGGAGGAATTTGGGGATAAATGAGAACCCTTTGGTCAAGCGGCAGGAAAGCCTTTCAGGAGTGTTATAAAGAATCTTAGAAATGGAGGAAAAAGAGAAATGAGCAGTGTTCTTTATAATTCAGAGAAACTCACTGTAGATACTGAGGAAGCATTGGAAAGATGTCAAGAATACTTCGAAAACTTGCTAAATATAATTGGAGACCTATCTGGCTGTGGTAGATTTTAAGATTATGCATGAGGAGAATGAGGATGGGAACAGGACCATGGTTGAGGAAGTAGAGAGGGTGGTAAATAAACTAAAATGTTGCAAAGTGGCAGGGGTAGACTGAATTAGGGCAGAAATGTTAAATTACAGCAGGAAAACAGGGCTGAAATGGTTGCATAGGATACTTAAATTGGCATGGGATTTAAGAAAGGTGTCCCCTTTCCGCTTACCCATACCGCCCAAGATAGTCAGAAGAAAGGTAAAATATCAGAGCTCCAACTCACGACAGTTTTCACTGATATAACGGAGTTTCCAATGGGCTTCTTTTTTATTTAAGCGGGAAGCAGTGCTCTCGTTTCTAAAAGTTTCTAGGCACTGTTTTTAATGTCTAGGAAAAGAAAACGAGAGACTACAGAGTCCTAGCTCTGGGAGTGGAATAGGCCCTAGATGAAGAGGGTGGGTTGATTTCATGCTGTACAAAGGTAGGATAAAGAGAACAAACATAATATATTTGAAAAAAGGAAAAGATTACCTACAACACCAAAACACACGTCTTCACACTTAAAACTATACCCTAAAAGGGGAGGACGGTGAACCAAAAGAAAGTTATCGAAATAACCCATGAAAGAAAATAAAATAATATCTTTCCTGTTGAAAATTAAGGTAAATCCGTTACCACAGGTAGATAACCGTGTGATGACATTAATATTGAGAGTGAGAGGAAATTTTTATGTGCTAACATAATCAGGATATGCGAAGTGTCATGGCCTTACCATCTAATTGTCATAACAAAAGAAGTAAAATCAAGGAACGTAGGTAATAAGAAACTAATAAAAACAAAGAGATCACAATTAAGTCTCCACATGTTCATTCACTAATAAAACCAAAGAGATCACAAATATTTAATCTTCTCGAAAATTTCACTCCTTTCCTTGTCCCGGGCTTTGGCTATTGACGCATCACAACGAAATTATGACAGGAGAGGGTATGTGACAGTCGAACTGTCACAAAAGGTACCCTCTGACTGGACAAAGGCAGTAATCACCCCAATTTATAAGCAAGGTAACGGGAAGATTGCAACAATTATAGTGGCATTTTTTAAGTATACAAAGTGTACTGAGGGATTGTAGGAAGGATAGTTTGATCATTTGGCAAGAGTTAGAAGGACGAAAAGCAGTGTGGCTTTAGACCACAACGAGGATGTCAGGATCAAATTTTAGTTTGCACCAAGTTATTGAGAAATGCTACTAGAGAAATAGACAGTTGTGTTTGTGTTTTGCAGATCTAGAGGTGTATTATAGAGTACTCGGGGAGAATGCTGAGCATCCTGAGGGATTATGGTATCAAGGGAAGGTTGCTACAAGCAATCAAAAGTATTTATGTTGATAATCAGGCTGCAGTGAGAGTTGATTGCAGAATGAGTTCTTGGTTTAAGGTTGTCACAGGAGTGAGGCTAGGCTGTGATCTTTCAGCACTACAGACTGTTTATTTTATATCTGGACCATTTGCGGAGTTGGATTCAATTAGGTAGAAACCAGGTAAGCAGTCTGCCCTTTGGTGATGACCTGGTGATAATGACAGACTCCGTCGAAAGCTTACAAGCCAACATGTTAAAACTTGAACAGAAAAGTAATGAATATGGTATGAAAATCAGCATTTCAAAAACGAAGGTTATGCCAGTGGGGAAGAAAGACGAGGAAATAAAATGCCAGATAGGAGGAACTAAATTGGAGCAGGTGGACCATTTTTCAGTACTTAGGCTCGTAGTATCGGGAAAGAAATAAGTCAAGGTGCAGAAAGGCCAATGTAGCGAATTCTCAGTTGTGATCTACAGTATTCTGCAAGAAAGAAGTTAGTCTGGCGATGGAACTCTCCCTACATCGCTCAGTATTTAGACTGACCTTGCTGTATGGAAGAGTGAGCTGAGTAGACTCAGGATATCTCATACACCAAGTTTGTGGTTTTTAGAATTTAAAAATCTGAAATTTCACATTTTGTAGCATGTATGATTTTCAGATTTAGCACTTGGTAGTAATTTGGTTAAAAATATGGTCTTTGACCGATACTATAATGTAGCAAAAAGGATGAAATAATCTAGTTCAATAATATAATGTTGCCTTTCACATTATTAACAAAATACTATGTAAAGCTAAGATAGAAGCTAACATACAAATAAACATACCAAATTTATGAAATTTTACAACTTAATGGTACTTACAAACAACCAGTTAGGTAAAGATTTTATATTTTGGTCGTCGACCGTGAAAATTTGTTGCGTTAAAAGGATACCAAATGCGTTTTTTTTATTAGGTCTTGTTGTGTACATGCAGTACAAGTACTGTTGAGGTGACTGTAGTCATTATCCTAGTAGATGTACCTTCGCCAGACAGAGAAAAAGTGTCTGTGCATTATAGCTCAGTTAGTATGAGCGTAGGGCAGGATATCCAAAGGTCCCAGGTTCAAGTCCTGATCACGTCAGACATTAACTCCCTGTTTTACTTCTCAATGGGCAGTTTATAACTCTCGGACCGCTGCTTGATCGTCGCTACTACACAATAGAGTGTACCGGATTTGTAATCGGAAATACTCTACATCAAGATGAAGAACCCACCACGAGTGAGGATTGGGTAGGTTTTTGCTAGGAATTAACCCTACCCCCAAGGGAAGATGAAGAGAAAAGGAAAGGGAAGTGGGTTTCTGAATGAAGAACAAGTGTGGGTAAATAGGACGAGAGTCCAACACTAAGCAAACAAAATAAATTTGAATGAGTTAGTGACGAGTGTCACTGCAAAGCCCGTGAAACACCTAAAGTGGGTATGGATCTGGCCGTAGCTAACGGGAAATGCGGCTGGAGCTTGAGCTATTTGCAAGCAAGCGGCGTTTGTGCTTTCCCTTCCCAGCTTAAAATTGGGTAATATGGGGAAGGGTGGTAGTCGGGCAAGACAAAGAATGACAGATTTATTGTATATCCTTTCAAAGGAGTTAGGTTTAATCAACGGTTTTGAAAGGCGAAAATGATTTAAATTGGCCGTGATAACTTTAATTTTGGGTACTGTTGGATCTCCGTTAGACCAACCAAATACTCCCAAAAAGGGAAGCGATGAAGCAATATGAATGCTTTTAGTAAGGATTTTATTTCTTCCTGATGAGTTGGAAGAATGCCAATTGTTGCCCGTAAGATAAGTTGAGCTTGTAACCAGCGGAGTGCCGATTAAAAGTTCAAACCAGAAGAAAACTATGAATTTGGAAAACAAACCATGAGTTATAGAGAAAATCTCGACGAGCAGGAAGCTTGCTCGCCTCGATGGCTTATTAGAATTAGTTATGAAAACTAAAAAGAGCTTTAAACAAGATTTTTGAAGTTTCCAGTGAAAGCAACAAGTAGCGAAACTTTAATTACTTTCTTAAGTAATTTTCTTAAAGAGAGCATAAGCCAAGGAAGAGTCAGGGAGGACAAGGACCTGCCTGACAGTTATTCTCTAGGAATTTATAAAACGAAAAAATAGAATTTGATATATTTAACAATGCTTAGAGTTGACGTAACAAACCATATAAAGCTGATTAATATTACAATTAATAACGATGAACAATTTTAACATACAAAATTCTGAGACTTAATGCTAACAAATTGTAATTTTTTTTACGATGTTAAAGGGGATGCAAGTTTAAAACTTGCTTCGAGCACAAATCTGAATAAGATTTTAAAAATTGTGCTAAAAATAGCAAACTTTAAAGTTTATAACGAGGATTATAAATAATTAAAGCTATGACAGAGAATCAGGTACAATATCTGCAATTTGAGAATTCCTATGTTGAAATCTTAAAGTATGAACAAATATTACATTTGAAATTATAACAAGAAAAGAGAGAATTAAGAAGAAGTTTCTATAACTTCCCGTATTGAAGCAGGGATCACGAGAAAAATGGGGCCAGTTACCCTTTCGTGAAACCTGGAAAAGGAGAGTTAGAAAACTCACTTTTGAGTAGAAATAATTGAATTCCCTAATAAAAGAGGAAAAACAATATGATTTAAGGTGTGTACTAGACACAGATTATACAGAAATTAATTCATTGAATGCGAAACAAAGTTGGGAGGCCGCTTGATAGCAAGCGAGGCCTCTTAGAAATTGACATAAGTTGTAGTTTAAACAGCTAGGTATATCAGTACTTAAATTTAAAGTTAGTAAGGTGTTTAGGAAAAGGAAATAGGAACTTTAGGAGAAAGTTTATGGCCGTATTTATTGCTTTAGTTCGAACGCGACACGGATGGTTGTTGAATGGGCACTGTTATGCACTGTAGTCCGTTGAAAAGTTCACTATTGCAACACGGAAAGTTTATCAGACGAAAAGTTATTGCAATTGTGGAGATCACTAGTTGAATTTTAGTTTGAGAAAGTTTATTGCGTTGTGACGTTTATAGAGGTAGTTGAATGCAGCGGACAATTTCCAACGAAGAAAGACAAATTTTATGCTGATTAGAAGTATTTTCAACATAGATTCCTCAGTGATGAACAAGCGTTTCCATATTTAGGTGGAAAGTACTTTACGGTTTTACTTGTAGAAAGATAAATTGATGTAGAAAGTTCTAGAGTTGTGATAACAGTAGAATTGGGCAGAACATCCCGCGGAGGAAAAGAGCTAAGTTTTTATAGACAGTAAGTTGAATAAATCTCCCACGGTGTGAGAAATCATTCCCAATTAATTTGTGCAGGAAGCACTCATTTTCCAAGTTGGAAAGTCAGCTTAGATGGATGGAGCATGACTAGAAAAGTCCCTCGAAGGCGGTTATTATGTTGTTGATAGCAATACCGCACACTGTCTATAAAATCTTATTTAAAAACCATTAAAACCATGTAAAAACTTTTAAGATTAGTACTTAGCTCATTTCTGAAGAGTAGGCGATCCAGGCGACCGTTAGCTTAAATCCACATCGTGGCGTAGCTATTTAAAACATGTCTCACATGAACAGGAGACGAGCCTTAGTATGGCTCCGACTGTGAGCTTTGAAGACTAACACACAAGTGGGGACCGCACAACGAAGCACAGAGGTACCAACGAGGGAAGGGGGTAGGGGAAAAAACAAAGGAACATACATATGAAATACCAACTTTAGAAATAAAACTAAAAGTAATCCTCAAGGAGTTGATAGGCGTCAATAGCGAAGCCTGGTGGAAGGGTATGTTGTAGAAGTCCTCTTGAGCATGGAGATGTTTGCTGAAGATAGCGGCGACATCTTGTGGCTGGATTGGGAAGGAAGTCCTCTTGAGCATAGAGATGTTGAGGAACTTAAGCAGTTAGCTGCTAGATGCTGCTAGGTTGATCATGGAAGTTGTATCTACAACAAACTTTTAAACAGAGTGAACAAGGTGCGCACATAAAAGAAAAGGTAAGAAGCAAAGAGCAGCGAAGGCTAACTCTGTCTTACCGTGTATTCCAAAGAATACACCAAGGATCAACACAATATGGTGGATGGAAACTGTGGGCGTTATCAAGATCTTCAAACACTTGAGATGCGCAACACAGTTACGCCTGATGAGATTGGTAGGCAAGTGGCTTAGGCTGCTCCCTACGTTTCTCTGTTTCATGATTTTACCCGCAGTTATCATTTCCCCTGAAATAAAAACATGTATCTTTCTTACGAAAGATTAAAACTAGTCTTTTAAAAACATATTTAGTATAAATCCGAGAAATTCACATTTCCTCCTCGCTGGTGCCGGAACAAAGTTCACCAAGTAGAATCTGACGTGGAAGTCTTGTATCACCCATCCGGTGGACATGTCCAATCCAATATATTAAAAGGAAGAGAGACTCCGCCTGATCAATACTGTTTATAATTAAAACACAATGGGTTACATTATACCCATATGGTACATGTTTCGGGGTTTATATTAACCCCTTCATCAGCCATACATCGAGAAAAACACTTGGTCATTATCATTAAAAATATGCTAAAAAACATGAATCTAACGTGAAATTAATAAATGAAATGGATGAAAGCGACAGCGAAAACACGTGAGGAATGATGTGGTGCAACAGACATATCCAAAAACTGGGGAACATAGAACTAGTACAAACACATAAGATAAAAAAAAACACATTAAAATTTGATCACTGGAAGTTCATGTTGGTAAATGTGATTTGCCATGTTCACATTGGGTCCTTATGGTCCTGAAAATATTAGATACGGTCCAATGTTTTTTATATAAAAACACTCCACTAAGTTTAAAATGGTCTGTTGACAACTGCTGGTATCATTGAGGGTCTAGATGTTTGTAATATCCTGCTAGAGGTGCGACAGCTGATTATTGAGCAAATCAAAATACTTCACCAAAAATCCGAAAGAAGAACAGGCCAAGCTAGAAATGTGTCTCTTGAATATGGGGCTTCAGGGGGCCCATTAGAAAATGGCATTGGTGCTTCCGAGTTGGTACATTTACCAAGCACACCTTTTGGTTCTTTCAAAGTTATGAGGAGAGGTCCAAGCAGCTTGCCGGCTGCTGTTGCTGTTGGCATTGATGTATAACTGTACGTTGTGGCCCCCACTGATTGCACTTTGGAACAAACCGTTTTCGACCCTCTTATAGCCAGTGTCCTACCCGAACACATTTCCAAATTGAACCCACTTTGATCACTATTACATACGTTTCCAGGGCCGAGAGAATCTAGATCCGATGTAACTTCTTCTACGAATATTTCTGCTGCTGACATAATATCCATTTCTCGATGGGCATTCTTTGATGTAGTCACAGTTGTTATTTTTCGCGAAATGATATTAAAGCGATCCTTAAAGTGTTGAAACCAGGATTGGCTTTAAGCCCCATACATTTTACGTCCTGTGCAGCTAGCATAGCCCATTGCTGAATTGTCACGTAATGTATTACATCATTATTTCTGATGGGCAATGTCAAATTTGGGTTTTCCGGCAGATGTTATTCTCCTCAAGTTGTCGCAGCGGGTGCCGCCCTATTTCACTTGCTCTGCCCACAAATATAAATCTTTCTTACTTTTGAAACTGTAGAACTTACTTTTTACCGCTTTTCCAATACTCAACAGCATTTTGTTTTTATTTCATACCTACAGCTTCGTCTGTCATGTTCTTGGGTGAGCTATCAGTGGCAGTCCAAATATTATCATCAGAGATGTTGGTTCATAATGTCGATTATTCCGGTCCGTATTGACGTAACTATAACTTTGAAAGAATAATAGATTTTCCGCCTTCAATACTGTTTATTTCTATTACTTACAGGGACTAGTTTCGGGGGTAAATACTCCCCCTTCCTCAGCCTGTCCAACAAAACTTCACAATGAAAAAACTTTCCATGTACAAGTTCATACAAAATACATGAAGAATAAAGAATAAAGAAATAATATTATTTACAATCCCGCTCGACGCTCCAAAGAAGATACTTTTATTGCATCACTAAGGCCTAGGCGCATCAGAACTCCTCAATTGGGCCGGTGCTGCGGTCCGCTGTCCCCATTGCGTCATCGTGGCACCACTCTAGTCCCCTTGTTGCTCTTGGCAAGCGTCAAGGCGAGAAAATTTGTGGCCGCGTCACGCGCCGCCAGGAACTGCAGTGCGCAGGGTGTGAACAAAAACAAACCGGAATTCACCTTGCGAAGTCTCTTACAGCTGAGTGTTAGTGACGTGCTTGGGAAAAGGTGGCGTTTGGGTTGTGGGAGATGGGAGGCTAAGGAAATGCGAATGAGTGAGGTTTGTTGACGCGCCTATTATGGAGACTCCCATCTCCCACAACCCAAACGCCACCTTTTCCCAAGCACGTCACTAACACTCAGCTGTAAGAGACTTCGCAAGGTGAATTCCGGTTTGTTTTTGTTCACGCCCTGCGCACTGCAGTTCCTGGCGGCGCGTGACGCGGCCACAAATTTTCTCGCCTTAACGTTTGCCAAGAGCAACAAGGGGACTAGAGTGGTGCCACGATGACGCAATGGGGACAGCGGACCGCAGCACCGGCCCAATTCAGGAGTTCTGATGCGCCTAGGCCTTAGTGATGCAATAAAAGTATCTTCTTTGGAGCGTCGAGCGGGATTGTAAATAATATTAATTCTTTATTCTTCATGTATTTTGTATGAACTTGTACATGGAAAGTTTTTCCATTGTGAAGTTTTGTTGGACAGGCTGAGGAAGGGGGAGTATTTACCCCCGAAACTAGTCCCTGTAAGTAATAGAAATAAACAGTATTGAAGGCGGAAAATCTATTATTCTTTCAAAGTTAGAGATGTTGGTGTTACTGTCATCCGGTAGCTCATGTGTGGCAACAGTAAGAGTAAAATAGGTGTCCACGTTCATAGTACTGCTTTCTATACAACCCGTTATGATACCTGTAAATATTAATAAGCACAACAAATGAACACACTTTGAAACGTCTTGCTAGCCCCTAACTGTTGGGTGATAAATGTAACTGTTTACCTTTGCCTAAGCTATGTTGTTTTAATGGGCGCCAAGACCTCAATGCAATGTTGAAATCTAAATTTGTATTTAACAACGTCTAGCTCTGGCAGAACACCTTCAAGACACTATTCACTCAGATTGTGGTATGATTTGATCATTAACCCAACAAACAATTGTATCAGGAGAAGGAATTGGTCTATATCTAATGCTACCTACTGAAAGCAAAGATTGCATTGTAAAAGAAATGAATTTATTATATAAAACAAGTATAGCAAAATTAATAATAATAATAATAAGTACAAAATTTAAATTGGAGCGTTGTGATTTGAATATTACCGATAGAAAATTACGTGAAAACGGAGTCTGATAAATTGATTTTACTCTTATTTCCAAGCTATGAAGTTACTGAAATATGAAATGTAAAACAAAGAAAAATGAGAGATTGCGTATTTCTGCGTCATTTGCGCTTACCATTGGAAATTGCCAAGGCATTTCCCTCGTACTTGCTGATGCCGTGAGCTTCCCACAGTCTCCTGGACGTCGTCATCTCCGTCGGAATTTGATGATATTCTGGTAGATTAGATAATTCTATGGTCCGTACCTCGGACCCAAACACTCGTACAACCGCACTGGTTCAGTTTTGCAAAAGTTAGTCTTCAACTCCACTGAACATCGGAGCGACACGCACTTCCAACCGTACTCCGCAAGTTCTACACAGATAGTCCTCGTTTCACGGCGCGTCGAACGATATATGCACCCGTTGGCTCCCCACTCCGGAACCGTCTACTAGCTTACGTCGTCGCCACTGATTGGCTGCACCCTACGCGCTAGATCCCCACTCCTTCCTCATTACACTCCTCGGGAGGGAGAAGTCTATTTCTGTTTCAACAATTCGCCTTTCCTGGACGATGCGAGCCCGCTTGCGTAATTCTTCTCGACAGGAATCAGCTTGTATTTGAAATCCCAGTGAGTATCGTCTCTCGATATACCCTAACTGACGAAAACTCCGTAAAATTCCGTAATCATGTAATTTTCTTTGATATTGTCGTTCGTAATAATTTGCTTGATAGCGTTTTCTAAGACATAGAAAACCTATCTGAATGCTAATAATTTTTATAAAATGCTCCGAAAATACCTTAATAAAATTTATAATAAATTAATAATAATAATAAATTACCATGAAAAATTCTCTTGGCTGAACAATTTGCCGCGTAAATAAATATAGAATGGCTTCCTACTGACTTATGCCAGTTGCATAAAACCCCTCGAAAAACACGTTACATATTCGCCTCGGATCATCGGATGATTTACCGTGACGACGGTCCATTATCCGATTATCCCAGACACGTTAATAAACCCCATCCAAAATACATATTACATAAATGAAATCACCCTAAATTACAGATATATACACTCATATTTTTTCTTCACGCACTTTGCGTCAAAGTTTGTTGTCACTATGGATTGCACTTTGCAACCAGTCCAATGTTTTACATATGGAATAGTGTTCCACGGATATTTCCGCCTCTCAAATTTCTCTATGTTGGAGAAATAGACATAATTAATGTGTGAGCACTATGTATTTATGAGGTCATATCACACGCATTGAAGGTGTTCTGATATATTTATATCACCATAGAACTTCCTAATTTCACTGGAGGTCCCTTCCTTATGGTGAAATTTAATCTCACTTATCACTGAGCACACGATCACACTATTGTGGCAGCGCCTCGTGACCATAATACTTAATCTCTCTTTAAAGATGATTAAATTAATATTGACTTCTGAAAAAAAAACAGTAAATGCGCTTTACATATAACACCAAATATTTCTGTGCCGTAAGTGTCTTGTTAAGTTCCCGTTGACCATATTCTACTTAATACTAGTTCTCAACACTGACCATTTCTCCTCACACAAATAATACCTTTGTACAAATAACTTAAATTACACACTTACAAATCTTACATGGCGAGGCCGTAAACAGAAATCACGTGTGCTGATATGTATGAGTTTCATGAAGGACTGTCTCGCATTCTGATGGCCCATCTTTTGCCTCGTGGACGCCTTAAGCAAAAATACCATGTACAAGCGCTCACCCATCTCTTGGAGGCAAATGGGAATTCACCAGCGCTACCAAATTCTGGCCTTGGTGTATCGAGACATTTTAGTGCTCAAGAGCATCCGACAATCCCGTCATATTTCCCTGTACCTTAAAAACTCTCATTTACTTACATACTACCCCCCTGTGCGACTTCTGATACGCCTGCCTTGAAGACCAGCTCCTCCCACGCACCAAATACCACACACTCATTTGATATGCTGGCTCGCCAGCTAAACACACTCACTTTATGACACATATTTTCGTAGACTATGTATATTATACGTCCCGTATAATCTGTTTCCCTCACTATTCTCCAGCACATATGCTGTTTTGCCAATACGTTTGGAAACTATAAATGTTTCTGCGTCACCTGCTTCCAACCTTGCAAGTGGCTCCCTTAAATGAACGTCATCACGTTGCTCTACCTAGCATATTACTCAGTGTCTGTAACGATGCCCTGTTGCTACTGTCCACCCATGCTAACCCTACCTTCCTATGGTGTCACACCTCTACTCGACACACTATGACCTAAAAATGTCACCTCTGACTGACAGAATGACGACTTAGACAGCTTCAAAGTGAACCCTGCCTGATCTAACTTCTGAAAAACTATATCTAAATGACGTAGATGCTCCTCAAAACTGCGTGAACTAATTACCATATCATCAATGTAAATGGTTACAAACTCTCCTGTGTCATCCCCTAATGCGATGTTTAAAGCCCTAATTAAAGCTGCTGAACTACTCTTTAACCCATAAGGTGTTCTACAAAATTGATAAAGGTTATATTTATGACTAAAAGCTGTAAATGGTCTATCTTCGTACATAAGTGGCACTTGCCAAAAACTGGAACTCAAATCTACACAAGTGAAATACTTCTTCCCCTCAAATGTTTGCATTAATTCTTCTATTGACATAGATTTCAGCTGATCTGAACTAATTCTACTGTTAACCAAACGAGCGTCTAAACAAATACGAACAGTGCCGTCGGTCTTGGGTACCGTTATCAAAGAATTAACATACGGACTGTTAGAGTGCTCAATAATCCCATCTTCAAGCATCTGATTAATTTGTGCCTCAACTGCACTCTGATAAGCGAAAGGTACAGGATATCTATGTCCTGTGAATACTGACCTATCAATAACGTTCAATGAATGTGTATAGCAATTGGCCATACCAATGCGATCCTCAAACACTCTCCTATTACACCATAACACATCATAGAGCCGAACACACTGTTCATCCTCTATATTTCCCTGAAATGCAGCCTCACGTAACGAGTCCTCTAGACTTCCGTTCGTAATCACACTGCCCACAAAACATGGAGAACCCCGCTCTACGGCTGGCGATATCTCATTTAAAGTACAAATCACACCTACAACACTACTTCTCTGAATTTGGTCATTGAACGCTACTTCTACTTCAGAATCTCCCCATTTAAATTTCAAACTCCCTACATCATAACATAAGTTACCAGACACTCTACTTAGCCACTCTGAACCCAAGATAACACTGAATACTAAATTTGGAATTACAAGGCAAATCTGCTTCTCTACATGATTATTAATTTTAATGTCTACTAAAACTTGCTTAGAAATTACTTTAGACCTCTTCCCAACAGCTGTGATAACAAAAGTGCTTTTAATTGGCATCTCCTCAAAATTTACTCCAGTTCCTTTCATTTTATCATAAAATGCACTACTTATGCAACTCTTCATACAACCACTATCAATTAAAACATCTGTGTACGCCTCGGACACGTTAAATTTAACTATGGGGCTCTTACTAACCACTTCCTGAATAATACCTTCATCATTTAGTTCATGTAATAATTCATTTCTTACATTTAGGTCATAGGGTTCCTGTATAATTGTATGGACAGGGCATGCTACAGACTGAGATTCTGACCTTACTTCGCAGCCTGGTTCGCGTTTAAAGAACAGCTACAGCTGGCCGGAGTACTACTAACTACTGAACTGGTGTGGTTGTTCTGGGCTGTGTTGTCATTGTTTGGCTGTATATTACTACCACTAGGCTGTCCTCTTCCTTGACCCCTATTCTGGTTGTAATTATTGTCATTATAATTTCTCCCTTGATTTCCCCTGTAATCATTGTTCCTCCCTTGATTTCCCCTGAAATCATTGTTCCTCCCTTGATACTGATTACCATAGCCATTTCCTCTGTTCTGATATAGCTGATTATTATTATTTCTATTTTGAGCGTTGGCCCCTTCGCCACCGTTCCCTTGAACTTCTTGATGCCTGGCTTCATTAGGTCTATTATTATTATTACCCTGGTTCCGATTGAAATTGTCCTCATAACCCCCTCTCCCTAGTGCATCAAATGTGCTTAACAAATTTTCTACTTGTGATATTGTCTTTACATTCTGGATACAAGCAGCCTCCTTGATCCTATAGGGAAAGTGCCTAAGTAGCAACCTCACCACATCACTTTCCTCCTTCAAGCCATCCAGATATTTACACACTAATACCTGCCCTAAAAAGTATTCGGTCATGGTGGAGCTTCCTTTAGGGTTATATTTACCACACACTACTCCCTCACGATGCTGCGACTGAATAACCTCATTCCAGAACTTTTCACAGAATTTCATTTTAAAATCATTGATATCAGTAAACTTGTCTCTGTAGACAGCAAACCAATTCCTCGTTTCCCCCACAAACACTTGTTCTAAAATTTCAACTACCTGGCACCACTCAATACTACCATTTTCCAACCTTTCCCCGAATTTATTTTCTATAGTGTTCATGAACTCCATTGGGCACCCCTGTCGATTGCTGAACTTACCCAGTTCTACCTCCCTGTGTGTGCTATTCACAAAAACTGGCCTATTCTGACTATTTTCTTGCCTGATCCTAGCTTTTAATTTTAATTCTAATTCTGCGATTTTCTCCTCAGCCTTCCTCTCAATACTGTTTACTGTTAATTTAATGTTTCCTTCTGATTCTTCTACTTTATCATATAGCTTTGCTTGTTTCTCCTCAATCTTGCTAATGCTCTCTCTATTACTCTCTCTTAAATCATTTACTTCTGCAAATATTTGCGAGTGGACTTTCTCAATTCTACCCCCCAGCTGTTCCTTAACCTCTTTAGTTGCTACCTGAATTTTGTCAATTTCTCCCCCCAATTGCTTTTTGACCTGCTGTGTTTCCAGTTGCACTAGTTCTTTTAAATTTTCAGCCTGTGTACTGATTCTAATTTCTAACTCCTCCTGTACTTTTCCTAATTTCTTGTCTACATCTGCAATGATCTCTTTAACCTTCTCTTCCATTACTCCTCTGATTTCTCCTCTAATCTGCTCCATTTTCACACTAATTTCCTTGTTGTTCTTATCTAATTTTGCATTATTCTGTTCTAATTTTGCATTTAAAGCTTCTGTACTTTCTTTATTTTCCCTACTGTTTTGTTCTAATTTTGCATTTAAGGCATCTGTACTTTCTTTATTTTCCCTACTGTTTTGTTCTAATTTAGCGTTGTTTTGTTCCAGTTTAGCATTTAAAGCGTCTGTACTTTCTTTATTTTCCCTACTGTTTTGTTCTAATTTGGCGTTTAAGGCATCTGTACTTTCTTTATTTTCCCTACTGTTTTGTTCTAATTTTGCATTTAAGGCATCACTACTAACTTTGTTCTGATACATGAACTCGAGAAGTAAAGTTTTTAATTCTGGTTGGCCGCCTACACTCCCTGTTTCAGTATCGGGATTTACATCCGCTACCCCGGTACTACCATCACTCGACATACTGCTCGTATCATCACCCTCCCGTTGATGACCACTACGTAACCTCATCTGTCTTTCTTTCTCATCCCCCATAATGATATACACTGATACCGACAAATAACCCCTAAAATACAGGCACAGAAATATATACCCTTCTCCTTCCACAAATGTTATTAGGTTTTCAGCCCCAAGTTGTCGGCGACAAATGAAACGTCTTGCTAGCCCCTAACTGTTGGGTGATAAATGTAACTGTTTACCTTTGCCTAAGCTATGTTGTTTTAATGGGCGCCAAGACCTCAATGCAATGTTGAAATCTAAATTTGTATTTAACAACGTCTAGCTCTGGCAGAACACCTTCAAGACACTATTCACTCAGATCGTGGTATGATTTGATCATTAACCCAACAAACAATTGTATCAGGAGAAGGAATTGGTCTATATCTAATGCTACCTACTGAAAGCAAAGATTGCATTGTAAAAGAAATGAATTTATTATATAAAACAAGTATAGCAAAATTAATAATAATAATAATAAGTACAAAATTTAAATTGGAGCGTTGTGATTTGAATATTACCGATAGAAAATTACGTGAAAACGGAGTCTGATAAATTGATTTTACTCTTATTTCCAAGCTATGAAGTTACTGAAATATGAAATGTAAAACAAAGAAAAATGAGAGATTGCGTATTTCTGCGTCATTTGCGCTTACCATTGGAAATTGCCAAGGCATTTCCCTCGTACTTGCTGATGCCGTGAGCTTCCCACAGTCTCCTGGACGTCGTCATCTCCGTCGGAATTTGATGATATTCTGGTAGATTAGATAATTCTATGGTCCGTACCTCGGACCCAAACACTCGTACAACCGCACTGGTTCAGTTTTGCAAAAGTTAGTCTTCAACTCCACTGAACATCGGAGCGACACGCACTTCCAACCGTACTCCGCAAGTTCTACACAGATAGTCCTCGTTTCACGGCGCGTCGAACGATATATGCACCCGTTGGCTCCCCACTCCGGAACCGTCTACTAGCTTACGTCGTCGCCACTGATTGGCTGCACCCTACGCGCTAGATCCCCACTCCTTCCTCATTACACTCCTCGGGAGGGAGAAGTCGATTTCCGTTTCAACAATTCGCCTTTCCTGGACGATGCGAGCCCGCTTGCGTAATTCTTCTCGACAGGAATCAGCTTGTATTTGAAATCCCAGTGAGTATCGTCTCTCGATATACCCTAACTGACGAAAACTCCGTAAAATTCCGTAATCATGTAATTTTCTTTGATATTGTCGTTCGTAATAATTTGCTTGATAGCGTTTTCTAAGACATAGAAAACCTATCTGAATGCTAATAATTTTTATAAAATGCTCCGAAAATACCTTAATAAAATTTATAATAAATTAATAATAATAATAAATTACCATGAAAAATTCTCTTGGCTGAACAATTTGCCGCGTAAATAAATATAGAATGGCTTCCTACTGACTTATGCCAGTTGCATAAAACCCCTCGAAAAACACGTTACATATTCGCCTCGGATCATCGGATGATTTACCGTGACGACGGTCCATTATCCGATTATCCCAGACACGTTAATAAACCCCATCCAAAATACATATTACATAAATGAAATCACCCTAAATTACAGATATATACACTCATATTTTTTCTTCACGCACTTTGCGTCAAAGTTTGTTGTCACTATGGATTGCACTTTGCAACCAGTCCAATGTTTTACATATGGAATAGTGTTCCACGGATATTTCCGCCTCTCAAATTTCTCTATGTTGGAGAAATAGACATAATTAATGTGTGAGCACTATGTATTTATGAGGTCATATCACACGCATTGAAGGTGTTCTGATATATTTATATCACCATAGAACTTCCTAATTTCACTGGAGGTCCCTTCCTTATGGTGAAATTTAATCTCACTTATCACTGAGCACACGATCACACTATTGTGGCAGCGCCTCGTGACCATAATACTTAATCTCTCTTTAAAGATGATTAAATTAATATTGACTTCTGAAAAAAAAACAGTAAATGCGCTTTACATATAACACCAAATATTTCTGTGCCGTAATCGCCCTGTCTTGTTAAGTTCCCGTTGACCATATTCTACTTAATACTAGTTCTCAACACTGACCATTTCTCCTCACACAAATAATACCTTTGTACAAATAACTTAAATTACACACTTACAAATCTTACATGGCGAGGCCGTAAACAGAAATCACGTGTGCTGATATGTATGAGTTTCATGAAGGACTGTCTCGCATTCTGATGGCCCATCTTTTGCCTCGTGGACGCCTTAAGCAAAAATACCATGTACAAGCGCTCACCCATCTCTTGGAGGCAAATGGGAATTCACCAGCGCTACCAAATTCTGGCCTTGGTGTATCGAGACATTTTAGTGCTCAAGAGCATCCGACAATCCCGTCATATTTCCCTGTACCTTAAAAACTCTCATTTACTTACATACTACCCCCCTGTGCGACTTCTGATACGCCTGCCTTGAAGACCAGCTCCTCCCACGCACCAAATACCACACACTCATTTGATATGCTGGCTCGCCAGCTAAACACACTCACTTTATGACACATATTTTCGTAGACTATGTATATTATACGTCCCGTATAATCTGTTTCCCTCACTATTCTCCAGCACATATGCTGTTTTGCCAATACGTTTGGAAACTATAAATGTTTCTGCGTCACCTGCTTCCAACCTTGCAAGTGGCTCCCTTAAATGAACGTCATCACGTTGCTCTACCTAGCATATTACTCAGTGTCTGTAACGATGCCCTGTTGCTACTGTCCACCCATGCTAACCCTACCTTCCTATGGTGTCACACCTCTACTCGACACACTATGACCTAAAAATGTCACCTCTGACTGACAGAATGACGACTTAGACAGCTTCAAAGTGAACCCTGCCTGATCTAACTTCTGAAAAACTATATCTAAATGACGTAGATGCTCCTCAAAACTGCGTGAACTAATTACCATATCATCAATGTAAATGGTTACAAACTCTCCTGTGTCATCCCCTAATGCGATGTTTAAAGCCCTAATTAAAGCTGCTGAACTACTCTTTAACCCATAAGGTGTTCTACAAAATTGATAAAGGTTATATTTATGACTAAAAGCTGTAAATGGTCTATCTTCGTACATAAGTGGCACTTGCCAAAAACTGGAACTCAAATCTACACAAGTGAAATACTTCTTCCCCTCAAATGTTTGCATTAATTCTTCTATTGACATAGATTTCAGCTGATCTGAACTAATTCTACTGTTAACCAAACGAGCGTCTAAACAAATACGAACAGTGCCGTCGGTCTTGGGTACCGTTATCAAAGAATTAACATACGGACTGTTAGAGTGCTCAATAATCCCATCTTCAAGCATCTGATTAATTTGTGCCTCAACTGCACTCTGATAAGCGAAAGGTACAGGATATCTATGTCCTGTGAATACTGACCTATCAATAACGTTCAATGAATGTGTATAGCAATTGGCCATACCAATGCGATCCTCAAACACTCTCCTATTACACCATAACACATCATAGAGCCGAACACACTGTTCATCCTCTATATTTCCCTGAAATGCAGCCTCACGTAACGAGTCCTCTAGACTTCCGTTCGTAATCACACTGCCCACAAAACATGGAGAACCCCGCTCTACGGCTGGCGATATCTCATTTAAAGTACAAATCACACCTACAACACTACTTCTCTGAATTTGGTCATTGAACGCTACTTCTACTTCAGAATCTCCCCATTTAAATTTCAAACTCCCTACATCATAACATAAGTTACCAGACACTCTACTTAGCCACTCTGAACCCAAGATAACACTGAATACTAAATTTGGAATTACAAGGCAAATCTGCTTCTCTACATGATTATTAATTTTAATGTCTACTAAAACTTGCTTAGAAATTACTTTAGACCTCTTCCCAACAGCTGTGATAACAAAAGTGCTTTTAATTGGCATCTCCTCAAAATTTACTCCAGTTCCTTTCATTTTATCATAAAATGCACTACTTATGCAACTCTTCATACAACCACTATCAATTAAAACATCTGTTTACGCCTCGGACACGTTAAATTTAACTATGGGGCTCTTACTAACCACTTCCTGAATAATACCTTCATCATTTAGTTCATGTAATAATTCATTTCTTACATTTAGGTCATAGGGTTCCTGTATAATTGTATGGACAGGGCATGCTACAGACTGAGATTCTGACCTTACTTCGCAGCCTGGTTCGCGTTTAAAGAACAGCTACAGCTGGCCGGAGTACTACTAACTACTGAACTGGTCTGGTTGTTCTGGGCTGTGTTGTCATTGTTTGGCTGTATATTACTACCACTAGGCTGTCCTCTTCCTTGACCCCTATTCTGGTTGTAATTATTGTCATTATAATTTCTCCCTTGATTTCCCCTGTAATCATTGTTCCTCCCTTGATTTCCCCTGAAATCATTGTTCCTCCCTTGATACTGATTACCATAGCCATTTCCTCTGTTCTGATATAGCTGATTATTATTATTTCTATTTTGAGCGTTGGCCCCTTCGCCACCGTTCCCTTGAACTTCTTGATGCCTGGCTTCATTAGGTCTATTATTATTATTACCCTGGTTCCGATTGAAATTGTCCTCATAACCCCCTCTCCCTAGTGCATCAAATGTGCTTAACAAATTTTCTACTTGTGATATTGTCTTTACATTCTGGATACAAGCAGCCTCCTTGATCCTATAGGGAAAGTGCCTAAGTAGCAACCTCACCACATCACTTTCCTCCTTCAAGCCATCCAGATATTTACACACTAATACCTGCCCTAAAAAGTATTCGGTCATGGTGGAGCTTCCTTTAGGGTTATATTTACCACACACTACTCCCTCACGATGCTGCGACTGAATAACCTCATTCCAGAACTTTTCACAGAATTTCATTTTAAAATCATTGATATCAGTAAACTTGTCTCTGTAGACAGCAAACCAATTCCTCGTTTCCCCCACAAACACTTGTTCTAAAATTTCAACTACCTGGCACCACTCAATACTACCATTTTCCAACCTTTCCCCGAATTTATTTTCTATAGTGTTCATGAACTCCATTGGGCACCCCTGTCGATTGCTGAACTTACCCAGTTCTACCTCCCTGTGTGTGCTATTCACAAAAACTGGCCTATTCTGACTATTTTCTTGCCTGATCCTAGCTTTTAATTTTAATTCTAATTCTGCGATTTTCTCCTCAGCCTTCCTCTCAATACTGTTTACTGTTAATTTAATGTTTCCTTCTGATTCTTCTACTTTATCATATAGCTTTGCTTGTTTCTCCTCAATCTTGCTAATGCTCTCTCTATTACTCTCTCTTAAATCATTTACTTCTGCAAATATTTGCGAGTGGACTTTCTCAATTCTACCCCCCAGCTGTTCCTTAACCTCTTTAGTTGCTACCTGAATTTTGTCAATTTCTCCCCCCAATTGCTTTTTGACCTGCTGTGTTTCCAGTTGCACTAGTTCTTTTAAATTTTCAGCCTGTGTACTGATTCTAATTTCTAACTCCTCCTGTACTTTTCCTAATTTCTTGTCTACATCTGCAATGGTCTCTTTAACCTTCTCTTCCATTACTCCTCTGATTTCTCCTCTAATCTGCTCCATTTTCACACTAATTTCCTTGTTGTTCTTATCTAATTTTGCATTATTCTGTTCTAATTTTGCATTTAAAGCTTCTGTACTTTCTTTATTTTCCCTACTGTTTTGTTCTAATTTTGCATTTAAGGCATCTGTACTTTCTTTATTTTCCCTACTGTTTTGTTCTAATTTAGCGTTGTTTTGTTCCAGTTTAGCATTTAAAGCGTCTGTACTTTCTTTATTTTCCCTACTGTTTTGTTCTAATTTGGCGTTTAAGGCATCTGTACTTTCTTTATTTTCCCTACTGTTTTGTTCTAATTTTGCATTTAAGGCATCACTACTAACTTTGTTCTGATACATGAACTCGAGAAGTAAAGTTTTTAATTCTGGTTGGCCGCCTACACTCCCTGTTTCAGTATCGGGATTTACATCCGCTACCCCGGTACTACCATCACTCGACATACTGCTCGTATCATCACCCTCCCGTTGATGACCACTACGTAACCTCATCTGTCTTTCTTTCTCATCCCCCATAATGATATACACTGATACCGACAAATAACCCCTAAAATACAGGCACAGAAATATATACCCTTCTCCTTCCACAAATGTTATTAGGTTTTCAGCCCCAAGTTGTCGGCGACAAATGAAACGTCTTGCTAGCCCCTAACTGTTGGGTGATAAATGTAACTGTTTACCTTTGCCTAAGCTATGTTGTTTTAATGGGCGCCAAGACCTCAATGCAATGTTGAAATCTAAATTTGTATTTAACAACGTCTAGCTCTGGCAGAACACCTTCAAGACACTATTCACTCAGATCGTGGTATGATTTGATCATTAACCCAACAAACAATTGTATCAGGAGAAGGAATTGGTCTATATCTAATGCTACCTACTGAAAGCAAAGATTGCATTGTAAAAGAAATGAATTTATTATATAAAACAAGTATAGCAAAATTAATAATAATAATAATAAGTACAAAATTTAAATTGGAGCGTTGTGATTTCAATATTACCGATAGAAAATTACGTGAAAACGGAGTCTGATAAATTGATTTTACTCTTATTTCCAAGCTATGAAGTTACTGAAATATGAAATGTAAAACAAAGAAAAATGAGAGATTGCGTATTTCTGCGTCATTTGCGCTTACCATTGGAAATTGCCAAGGCATTTCCCTCGTACTTGCTGATGCCGTGAGCTTCCCACAGTCTCCTGGACGTCGTCATCTCCGTCGGAATTTGATGATATTCTGGTAGATTAGATAATTCTATGGTCCGTACCTCGGACCCAAACACTCGTACAACCGCACTGGTTCAGTTTTGCAAAAGTTAGTCTTCAACTCCACTGAACATCGGAGCGACACGCACTTCCAACCGTACTCCGCAAGTTCTACACAGATAGTCCTCGTTTCACGGCGCGTCGAACGATATATGCACCCGTTGGCTCCCCACTCCGGAACCGTCTACTAGCTTACGTCGTCGCCACTGATTGGCTGCACCCTACGCGCTAGATCCCCACTCCTTCCTCATTACACTCCTCGGGAGGGAGAAGTCGATTTCCGTTTCAACAATTCGCCTTTCCTGGACGATGCGAGCCCGCTTGCGTAATTCTTCTCGACAGGAATCAGCTTGTATTTGAAATCCCAGTGAGTCACGTCTCTCGATATACCCTAACTGACGAAAACTCCGTAAAATTCCGTAATCATGTAATTTTCTTTGATATTGTCGTTCGTAATAATTTGCTTGATAGCGTTTTCTAAGACATAGAAAACCTATCTGAATGCTAATAATTTTTATAAAATGCTCCGAAAATACCTTAATAAAATTTATAATAAATTAATAATAATAATAAATTACCATGAAAAATTCTCTTGGCTGAACAATTTGCCGCGTAAATAAATATAGAATGGCTTCCTACTGACTTATGCCAGTTGCATAAAACCCCTCGAAAAACACGTTACAACTTGTTGTAAGAGACGAAAGCCAGATAGGCACAAAACCATCAACATACCATCCAAACTGGCCCTGTTCTTGAATGCTGAGAGGCCTTTCCAAACATTTTCCATATTTTTCCTCCAGACAACATATAACTTTTCCAAGGTTAACATTCATCATGCAATGCATGGGACACACTCAGTATACGGATATAAGTGTATGCCGGGTCTGTCACCTCTCATTCGATGACTGTCCGCCATAGGCCGGGAAGCAAATTACGGTTGGGAAGCAGCCTCTGACGCAGCCAATGAAGCTCACGCCGCTAACGCGCCAATTTAAACTTGTATTTTTTGATTTTTCATCTAATACAAGGGGAAGTTAATTTCCGAAAGATTTTTCTTCACGGTTCTACCTAGTTGGGATCACGCAACGTAGTTGCAAAGTTCCAGCAGGATCCGTGATTCCCCGGTTCAGAGACTTCCCTTGTTAGTGGCATATGGTATGAAACTGTACTTGTACTGTGCGAGTCCAAGCTCTATGAACTTGCGGGATGAGGAGAAAGAGCAGGGAAGGGTCAGGCGAGAAGAGAAGGGCCTGTCAACAGCCCGCAGTGTTACTTGACATGCTCATCTATTCCAATACTGCTAACATAGGGTGTTACGAATGAGTCAGTGAGTCACCGACCAATGTATTTGGTTCTGTACTATGCACGGACCGAGAAACCTCATCACTCGTCAACACCGTTTCTCATAGTCCGCGATGCACATTCCTCTCAGGTTCATGCAGCTTAGACTCTAGCAGTACAGGATAGTTAAGACTTGAAAATATGGCCATAGTCAGGACTTGAATCAGACGATCCTATTCAGGCAGGCGTGTTAAGCTCCTTATGCCACCATGGATCAATGACGCTTTATCGAGTTTTAGATAGATGGTGCTGTGTGTGTTGTCTCGACAATATCTCCACGTCATCTCAGAAGTCACAGCACCTGCGGCGCCTCTCCACATAGACTTGAAAGTATGTTGCTGTTGGAGTGTGGCCCATACCCTTATAAAATAAATAAATTACACACCGAAGCTGTGCTACCTTTCATCGGTGTGTTCTAAGTTCCTTGACCAGACGGTGTTTGTTTGTCCCTTTTTTTTTTTTCTTCCGGTCTGTGTGTTATCCATGTAATGGCGCTTCGTCACGTTGCATTAAACTATAGAGTTTGACTAAGCCTTTTATTAACATCTGGCACCTGTATTCAATACAATAAATACGACAAACTCTACAGCTAATACAAAGAAATCTGTTGCATATAAAAACACTCACTATGCAATGATTATCCATCAAGAAACAAAGAGTCTGAGTGGAGGTCGTTCACAGTATACAGTAGTTGACACAGGAACAACAGGTCACGATAACACCATGCACACTCACTGTACCTGTATTTCATAACTCTTTGCGGCTAATAACAGCTTTCGTGATAATACAAAAGTAATGTTAGGTAATGAAATGTTTAGCACTGAGCACTCAAACAAGCCACTCTGTGGTGATATTATTTGCTGTTTTTACATGGTAGAGTTGTAGGTTATTGGATGACAGGCAGTAATATTTGAACATTATGATGAGAAACAACTTGAAAATAATTGTATTAGAATTAACGAAGTAAAAATGAAAACGAAAGTATTCAAGATCAATGTTAAAAGTAAACGAGACAATGACAATGAAATGGACTCTGATACAGGCAGTTAACAAGCGACTAAATGAATGAACACATGCTGGCAACGTGTTGTGCGAGCTGTCAAACTGCAGCCAATTTGAGACTGTGGTGGCCATTTTATATAATTCCTGCCAAATGCTTCAGATTCTTTCTTTCGAATTAAAGGGTATAGAGTTAGATTTGTTCAATTCTATGGTTATACTACCCTCCCAGTACCAGATAAGCTATTTCAGCTATGAGGTAATGTTGTGTATATCAAGTAATGGTCGTCAAGAAATACAATTATGAGTCCTCCCAATAGACTACACATTTTCAGTTGGGAGAGAATTCTTACAACCCCTTTGATTGACATTGGCCGAACATGCATTTATATTACTTACCATTTCCATGGAGTATTCAAAGGAAGAAAGTTATTTTGGTGTTTCTGTGATTTATTGCTGTGGCCTGATGACATGGCAACAATTATAGATGCCCAATGAGCTTCTGAAGTTTCCAGTCTAACTATTTCAAGGAGTAAAGGAAGCTTATATTCCTAGTTTGTAAAATGTATGGCAAACCATGAAATTGTATTAAATGTTATTTATGCACTGAAAGAGTATTTTTAATACTCTAATTTCATAAATTGAGAACACTGCATTGTACTGTAGGTTCTATTTGTTTTATCATTTCAAATGATCTTCTCGACTTGTCGTTATGCTTTGGGTCTAACGATACGCGGGACGGAGACGGTTGCGTTACGGAGACGGAAACTGTGACGTCATGCAGCCACGTGGGAAGCCTAAGTTATTGGTTAATAGTGGGGAGGTTAAGACGAAAATCAATGGGGTACCGTTCATTTTTTGATAGAAGCACGAGACTTGGCACACTTATAGTTTGGACCCTAAACTTTCGATCTGAGATGGTAGCCACTTCCGGAAGTCGCGCCGAGTGCCTGTTTTGCAAGATTGCCTACCCACCCGGAGTGAACTACGAAAGCTATGCTTAAGTCGATTACAAATGCCGTTTCTCATTTTCAAAAACTCGCCAATGTATTTCTTATGGGCCCTCGCTTCTGTTGGGGACCGAGAATCTGACAACGCGGCTGATGAAGCGAGATGCAGAAGTGCGCGTGACGTCACGCTACTAGTCTCTATGCAGCTTGACGCGGATAAGCGACGCGACGCTACCGCCGTGTATTGTTGCGGTCAGTAAGAGAAGCTTGGTGCTGGTGCTGTGTTGTATTGCTGTGTTTGGGGAACTGATTTCTTGGAGATAATTGTGCGTCATTCATACTGTGCAAGCAGTTCATCGCCGGACACTTTGTGGGAAGAAAACTGGAAGAACTTTTTCGGCCATAGCTCTGGATCAGGCACATGAACAATCAAACACTCTACTAAAAGGCGATGGAGGTACAAAAAAAGCACACAATTTTGTGTGTGTTTAATTAGAACAAAAATCAATGTTTCACCTCCCCCCCCCCCCTTTTTTTGTAGGAATATACGGCTTAACTGAAAATCCCGAAGCTCTGCGAAAATGGATAGTTGCTGGGCCAGAAATTGCAGACTGCTTAGAATCTTTCGAAAATAAGGTGAGTTACGGCAATTTTTCATTCTGAAAGAAATAACATGACTTTTTCAAATTTTGTTGTTTGCACTTTTTCAGTGGAATCTGATAGTACCCTACATCACAGCGGCAACAGCTCCGAAAAAGCAGGGTTTATAAAGGACGTTAAAAATCTTGATAGTGTCTTTGTTGAACTAGGAAACCCTTGTTTGGAAGAAAGCACGGATTTGTACAATATTGATAGCAAGGTCGCATCCTCTGTACTACAATAATGACCATTGAAGCACTGGGCGAAATACAATACACAGAATTTATCGAGGAACACCTTATCAGTGGGCGGAAAAAACTGTTAGACACCGTGAAGCAAAATAAATACCCTCCTTTTACGTCAGCTTCAAAAGCATCGCCGACCAAGACAAAAGAAAAAATCGCCGGCCTCAAAAATGACTGCAGTCTTTTCAGTAAATTATACATAGCTACAAGTGAGCACCGATTGGGAGACCTAGACAGTTTTTTCTCACATGAAAATCAACCAACACCACCGTCTCTCTCCACAAACGGCGAACTAAGACCGGGCAAAAAATCAGATCTTTTGAAATGTTTGATTGCTGCAAGTCCAGATGGCTTCCACACCAGTGACGTACCCGCAGTACAAGCAAACATTATCAACGGACCTGCCCTAGTCCATATGCTACATCCGGGACAGTCAGAACGTTTCAGGAATATGCCGACAGCATCTTATGCCATTCCTCAGGAAAGAACTTAATACTGTTCATCGCGTTGATGTCATTTGGTACAAGTATATACAGGATAGTCTGAAAAACCACACAAGGGCAGAACGGGGCGAAGGAATACGCACGGCAGTCACAGCTGGAACACGCATTCCGAAAGGATGGCCCAACTTTCTGCGCAACTCCGAAAACAAATGCTAGTTGTTCCAATTCTTAAATACGCAAATACAAAAGATCACACAGGAGGGCAAAGAAATGTGCAGTACACAGGATTCGTCTGTGTTAGCATCGCCTCACCGAGAAGATATGGATATGTTGTCTCCATGCAATCACAAAGAGGCAGCCAGACACAAGTGTCATGATTCACATCGCGGATTTTGTTAGTCAGGGATACCGGAAAATTCTTGTGCGAACTGTGGATACCAATGTCCTTGTATTGGCCGTGAGTATTGTGCCTAAATTGATGGATATTGAAGAGCTCTGGGTCCACAGTGGCACGGGAACCAACCACCAGATTGTAGCTGCACATAAAATTGCCCAAGATTTAGGTAGGGACCAATGTCGGTGACAAAACATATGTTATCATGGAAAAGCAATGGTGACTAAAGAGGCTTTACTTGTTGCAGGTCCTAACAAGGCTTTAAGTTTACCCCATTTCACGCATTTTGTGGATGGGATACCGTTTCCTCGTTTTACAAGAAAGGTAAGAAGAGAGCCTTTGAAGCATAGACGGCTTATCCTGAAGCCACCAAAGGATTTTTGGCAGCTCAGGAGCACGATTTGGACAAAGCTTTACCTTATATGGAAAAGTTGGTAATTACTATGATTTGATAGGTAGGTAAAATCGATTCATAATCGTTACCGATGTGTTTTTGTTGAACTTCTTCGTTAACAATTGTGTTTAATTGCATTGTAGGTCGAGTTCATTTGTCAACGTAAATGCCTTCCGAAAGGAACTTTTTATTAAGAAAACCTGATCTCTGGAGAGTATTCCTCTAACGCAGAATGCACTAGGGCAACTCTTCCGGCGTGCCATATACCAGGGGGTTTATGTGTGGGGACAATCTCTTGAGCCCCATCCAGGAACTACCCTCACCGTCAGATTGGAGCTGGGAAGAAAGCCCACCAGGATGGACACCGCGGTGGACGACTATCCCCATTGCAACTAAGGCTTGCTTAGAACTAATCCGTTGCGGGTGCTAAAGTTGTGCAACTAGGCCTCAGCAATGTGTATGCAGGGGAGAGACTTGAAGTGCACGGAACTGTACTCTTGTGACGCAAAGTGCTAAGTAATATTTTCTGCTTATTGTCTACTTCCGTCTTTATTTTCTGATGATGACTGTCCACTTAATAGCTAAGATATTATCTTAATACATTTTTTCCCTTTTTTAGGAAGTTTGTTGAGCCTCCAAGATTAGTTTTGGTGTGCCTGATGCATAGGGCCACATGCATTACAAAACAAGGACTTCTTATTCTTTGTTTTCTCATGCCTTGTTATTCTTTCTTTTTTGCTTTTTCGTCATCATCATCTTGTACAGTTTTCAGCCCCAGGCTGGGTCTGTTTGGAACATAAGCCTCGCCACTTAGTTCTTTCTTCCCACCACCTCTCCGCTGTCACTCTGGTCCAGTCCTCGCCTCTCTTCTTGACACATTCCTCCACTCCTTTCAGCCATCTATCTCTTGGTCTTCCCCTTGGTCGTTTCTTCTGCATCTGCATCTCATGTATCCTCTTGGGAATCTTCTTCTCATCCATTCTCTTTAAGTGTCCATACCACCTCAGTCTTGATGTCTCAATCCTACCTTGCAGGGGCTCCTCTTTCACCATTTCCCTGACCTTTTCATTCCTCACCTTGTCTCTTCTTGTTACTCCGATCCTACTTCGCAGGAACTTCATTTCACCTGCCTGTATTCTGCTTATGTCTCTTTTCTTCATTGTCCACGTTTCTGAAGGATAGGTCAGTATCGGGATATAGTAGCTTCTGTATAACACTTCCTTGATTTTTTGTGGGACATCTTTATTCCACACTAAGCTCCTAATGCTTCTCAGAAATGCTTCTGCCTGTCTGCCACGTTCCGTAATCTCTTTGTCATTTCTCCCATTTTCCTCCACTATACTTCCCAAGTACTTGAGTCTTTCCACCTTCTTCAGCTGTCCACCTCCAAGTGTTATCCCACTCATTGGTCTGTCCTTTTTCCTGGTCGTTAACAGGATCTCGCATTTACTGATGTTGAACTTCCATCCGTACTCTGCCACTGTTTCTTCCCAAGCCTTCAGTTGCTCCTGAATTTCCTCCTCCTTGTTTCCCCAGACCATGAGATCATCTGCAAACACCATTGCTTTCATCTTATCTTCTCCTATCTTTCCTGCTATCCGTGTCATTACCTCGTCCATAACCACAATAAAGAGAAGGGGTGACAGCGCACTACCCTGTTTCAGGCCACTCATTTGTCTGAACCAGTCTGTTCTTTCCCCTCCAACTTTCACACAACTCACACTTCCACAATACATCTCCTTCACTCTGCCTACAGTCTCTTTTTCCACTCCCATGTTTTCCACTGCTTTCCAAACCTTCTCCCTACACACACTATCATAGACCTTTTCGATGTCCAGGAAGGCCATCAGCAGATCCTCTCCAAATTCGTAGTGGTGTTCCTGGAGCTGTCTCACTGAAAATATGAGATCCACTGTTGATCTCCCAGGTCTGAATCCATACTGCTCCTCTCTCAATTTTCTCTTCACTTTGGCTCGTATTCTACTTTCTAATATCTTTTCATATATCTTGGCACAGTGTGGTATGAGTGTGACTCCCCTGTAATTTCTGCACTCCTTTCTGCTTCCCTTCTTAAATATTGGGACAATTAATCCTTTCTTCCAATCTTCTGGGGTCTTTTTCTCCTTCCATCCTTATCACCCTCATCACACGGTACAGCCACTGTTTCCCAACCTCCCCTGCTGCCTTCACCATTTCAACACTCACTTCATCCACACCTGGTGCCCTTCCTCCTTTCATCTTGTCTATAGCCATTTCCAGTTCTCTCCAAGTCAGGTCTTTTTCCATTCCGGTGTTGTCTTCTCCATCTTCTAATACATTGTCTTCCTCCCTATGACCATTTGGGTTCAGCAAATCCTCAAAGTACTCTTTCCACACTGTCTTGAGTGCCTCATTGTTGTGTACCTCATTTCCGTTTTTGTCCATCATTACCACATCCTCTCGCAGACCTCTTCTCTTACTTTTGACCATCCCATAATGTACTTTCTTATTTCCTCTGCTGTCTTCCTCCATCATCTCTGTCCACTTTACCATCCACTTCTTCCTCTCCTCTGCGACAATCTTCTTTGCTTCTTTCTTCTTTATCTTATAATCTTCCCTTGTCAGATCAGTTCTTTCCTGGAACCACACTCTGAAAGCCTTGTTCTTCCTTCCCACAGCTTCTTTTACTCTCTCATTCCACCATGGTGTCTCTTTACACCGCTTTTCGCTTTTTGCTTTTTCGTAAGTTATCAAAATGATTTGTCATTTTTATTAAATAAATTAAAGCTTGGAGAATGTGGTGGCTTGCTTTTGCAGCTTTAGGAAAGATGCGCCTAGTAGGTAGGCAACCACACCACACATTTAAATCCTTCCACTCCAAATCTTGTTAACAACGTTTACCAGGTGATTCTGAGTGCAAAAAGTATTCATCGCGCAGCAAAACAGACATTTGTAATCGACTTAAGCGTTGATTTCGTAGTTCACTCCGGGTGGGTAGGCAACCATGCAAAACAGGCACTCGGCGCGACTTCCGGAAGTGGCTACCATCTCAGAAAGCGTTGATTTCATAGTTCACTCCGGGTGGGTAGGCAACCATGCAAAACAGGCACTCGGTGCGACTTCCGGAAGTGGCTACCATCTCAGATCAAAAGTTTAGGGTCCAAACTATAAGTGTACCAAGTCTCATGCTTCTATCAAAAAATGAACAGTGGTTTTACCTAACCTCCCCACTATAATGGAGTCTGTTGAAAGAGTCCTGGGACATCGAGCGACCTGGGGCTTCGAGCGAAGCGAAAAGAATACAGGGTGACTCCTAAAGTGGTGAATAAGATGCCAGATAAAAATACAGGGTGACTCCTAAAGAGATATACAAGACACCAGATAAGAATACAAGGTGACTCTTAACGAGGTATACAAGATGGCAGAGAAGAATACAGGGTGTCTCCTAAAGAGGTGCACAAGATGTCAGACAAGAATTCAGTGTGATGGTGTACAAGATGTCACACAAGAATACAGGGTGACTTCTAAAGAGATATACAAGATGCCAGATAAGAATACAGGGTGCCTCCTAAAGAGGTGTGCAGGATGTCAGAGCAAAATACACTGCAAGATGCCAGATAAGAATACAGGGTGACTCCTAAAGTGACATACAAGATGCCAGATAAGAATACAGGGTGCCTCCTAAAGAGGTGTGCAGGATGTAGAGCAAAACACAGTACAAGATGCCAGATAGAACACAGGGTGACTCCTAAAGAGATATACAAGATGCCAGATAAGAATACAAGGTGACTCTTGAAGAGGTGTACAAGATGGCAGAGAAGAATACAGGGTGACTCCTTAAGAGGTGCACAAGATGTCACACAAGAATACAGGGTGACTTCTAAAGAGATATACAAGATGCCAGATAAGAATACAGGGTGCCTCCTAAAGAGGTGTGCAGGATGTCAGAGCAAAATACACTACAAGATGCCAGATAAGAATACAGGGTGACTCTAAAGAGACATATAAGATGCCAGATAAGAAGACAAGGTGACTCTTAAAGAGGTGTACAAGATGGCAGAGAAGAATACAGGGTGACTCCTAAAGGGGTGCACAAGATGTCAGACAAGAATACAGGGTGACTCCTAAAGAGGTGTACAAGATGTCACACAAGAATACAGGGTGACTTCTAAAGAGGTGTGCAGGATGTCAGAGCAAAATACGGGGTGCCACTTAACGAGGTGTACAGTATGTTAGATTCAATCAAATACAGGGTGACCCTTAAAAAGGTTTGCAAGATATCAGATTCAATTAATGGGTGACCCTTAAAGAATTGTAAAAGATGTCTGACTCAAATACAGGGTGACCCTTAAAGAGGTGCCCGCACGGGAAGCCTAAGTTAATGGGTAATGGAGTCTGTTGAAAGGGTCCTGGGGCTTCGAGCGATGCATGCGTCATTTGAAATTATATAACGTGTAGTCTTTCAGACTGACTGTAATTTTTTTGGCTTGTGGCCTCCTAACAGGCTGTGCACAGGTCTTTCTAGTCGACGCACATGGGCGACCTGTTGCGTGCCGGGATGAGAGATGGAATGGATGAAGGTGAATGAAACTGGGCAAGGATGTGGCCTATCAGAAGGTACTGCCCCAGCATTTGCCTGGTATTGAAAATGTGGGAAACCACGGAAAACCATTTCAAGGACAGCCGACGGTGGTGCTCGAACCCACGTGTCTAGCGAGTGAGCCGAGAGCTTGGCCCCATGACCTAATGCTGCACTTTAGCGAGCGTAGCCACCGCTGTCGGTATACTGTAGGTGATATGGGTTTGAATGTGAAGTGGGAGGGCGATTTGCAAACTGCCCACCTTTATCATTGCACAGATGATTTATTTATACAGTTATTTGTTTAATGTACTTTTTAATTGTGAATGGTTTTGAGGAGGATGATATGTTCTCTCCCAAAAACCTTGCTTCCCAGGCTGGTCCTAATTTTCAGATGATGAGCCTAGTGAAGTCCATCTCTCTTTCTCCCACTCAGATAAAGGAAAACTATGAAAATAATTGAATTCAGACTTAAAATGATGGAGAGGGTGGTCATTTTGGACAAAATTACTGGGGAGGCCCCCCTCTTCCTCCACAATAATTGCTGTGGCTCTTGTTCTTTTAAAGGCCAACCTCCCTTCTTTCGAATCGTATTGTCGGGTCAATTATTAAGTTGATGTTCTGCTTTCTGCTGATCGCTACAATCTTGTCACATTTACTGGAGCCTTCACCTGAGGAACATGGAACATCGTCGTAGACTTTAAATTTACTATATTGTTTTCAGCTGTTCCTCTTAGGTATAAAATTGTTATTTTTGTTGCAGTGATGTGGGCGTACCACAAGCACCAAAACGAGATATCATTAGGAATAATGAACCTAGAACCAAGGGTGAACTTACTATTAGTGATCTGCCTCCTATTGAAGATTTACATATCAGTGTACCTGAACAAGAATGCATAGAATTGGGACACATAGAGAATATTGTTGATACTTTAGGTAAGAATGTGATATATTTTTTTACTTTGTTTTGGGATATGCCTCATTTTGAGATATAAATGTTTGAAATTTTCCATTCCATGATTTGTGAGATTGGATTTCAAATCCTGTCTATTTCTTGATATCCAAGTTCAGGAAGCAGCAAGCCGGGGTCACCTTGTGTGAATGCCCTCATCGATAGTTTTTCACCTTTCAATAGTTGTCTCTTTTGAAATCATGCATTCATGATAACCAATCATAACCTTAAACTTGTATGCCTTGTGGTGTAGTGGTTAGCATTGTTGGCTGCAATCCCTGAAGCTTGGGTTCAATTGCCAGCTCTACCAAGATAATTAATATATAAATTATAGTTTGAAGAATGGTACCGGAACAGTATCATAGAAGTTTTCAGTCATCCTAGTGTTGTCAGTATCAAAAACTTGCAACAGGCCAGTGGGTTACACGAGTTCAATTGCCGGGTCAATTCTTACCAAATCAACCAATTTCAATTCTTTATGTCTTTGCCCAATTTTGTACTTTAATCAAAGAGTTGATATTTATTTTTTAAGTGTTTAGTTTTTTTAGGTGCCCATTTTGTATAGGTGCATTAGCAAATTTTGCACTTTGCAGAGGTTAGCTTTAATGATTATAAAACACTATTTACATTTCAGTTAGAATTCAAAGTTCTACGTTCCCTAACTTAAGGAGGCAATCACTGAAAATTGGATCATTATTCGCTGTCATGTTTTTTTGGCAAGTGGATACTGTGAATTTAAATACTAAATATTTAGATATTTGCCCTTCATACTCCATAGGCCATAATAGAAAATTCATTAAGTATAAAATTTTATTTTGTGTTGTATTTTACACCTTTTTTTTGTAGTGTCACTAATTGTAGGCTATATAAACTTTGAATTTTACAATTAACTCTTATCTAAAATAATTACTCTAAGATATTGGTTGATATTTCTGGGTATTTTGCGGTGACAATTCCCTGAGAATATCCACAATTTTCCAGGATAGTCAGTCCCCCCGGAAAAATGTATATACGCCTCTGCTTGCAAGTGCTCACGATATCCACTTTGGTCTTCCTGAGACATGTTGCAATAACTTGTAGCACGCACTATTTCAACGAGTGACTCACTTGAACTGAGCAATCGGCCGTTGCTACCGTCCACACGTTATGATAAAACTGTGCAAACTCAATTGACACAGTTTTATCTGTTAGAAAATTCAACTTGCTCTGATGAATTGTAAAAGCCGAAATAACTGCAACGATTTATGTTCCACACGTGAGATGAATCTCCGCAGTTCGGTTGGTGCAGTTAAATCGCACAGTTTTATCATAACATGTATAGCTGCCTTAACAGTTCAGGCTGACCGTGCCATATCATGCTTGTCCATGCCGTCCTGTTGGGTCAAGATGGCCACTATTGTTTGCTCGTAAATCCATATATTTCCGTAATTTCGATAGTTAATATCCTTTTAGGAATGTACTGAAAAAAATAATACATATTTAGTATAAAATGGTTTATAGAAACGGCAGAAAATGCTAATGAAATCTTCGATTGCAAGACAAAATATTAATGGTGTTATACTAAACCATTTGCTAACCAAATATTAGTGTACGGCATGTGTGGCATAGTGGTAGCGACCTGGATTCATAGTCTGGAGGTTCGTGGATCTAATCCCAACAGTTTCAAATTATTTACTTTTTTATGTTATTTTTTTATTTATAACTTCTCACATGTTATAATATTAAGCATATATAGTGTGTATTTGCAATCGAAAATATTATATAATACTTATAACACCACACATTTCAACACTCAACTACAACGATTAAAATTTGTTGTCCTTGATCCGCAGTAGAGTCTATTGTTGTTGTTTTTGTTGTTGATCTTTAGGGGTTTTGTGGCATCAGGGTCTTGTAGCCCTGAATACTTGGGTGTGTGTAGAAGTTGTCTGATAACCGGTGTCACTGTGATGCCTGTAGGCTTACTAGTGTGTGTACTTTTATACGAGGAAGGATTTGGGTAGGAAGCTGTTGTTGTTGTTGTTTCATTTGAGATGCATGGACAACATGGTCATTTAGCCCCGTGTACTCGGGTGAGTATTGAATTTTGTCTGATAACCTGTGTTATTGTGATGGCTGTATTAGTGTGTGTGTGTGTGTGTGTGTGTATATATATACTGTAATTCAGGAGAGATCAATCAATGTATAATATCCGCATAGCACGTTGTATTTCAACAAGCTACTAGAACCAATATTCAATTATACTCTATGAAAAGGACAAAGAGTTATAACTATACACATGTATTTAGGAGATAGTAGGCTATATGTTCCTTACTGAACATCTTGTTACCATGTGAGGAAGCAGAAAAATTCCACTCAAACTCAAGATCAAAATCAGACTTATGGTGACAAATGTTGCTGACGAATTTAAATTTTTATATTGGCTACAGGCACCATTACTAAAGTTTTTTTAAAACTTCTTCATAGTACTTTCGAAAAGTGTGCACCGTAGCAGTATTGTGGTTTTAGTTGTCACTTAGAACACACAAGATCTTGGAGTAAATCTTATCTTCTTTTTTGTAGTAGAACACATAAGGATATAGGGTAGCTTGTGGATTTGACCAATGAAAACTTTGTATTTCATCTAGTATGATGAAAGTGAAGTTCTCTGCGAAATCACATAGGGTTAATCTTAACATCTTCGAGTTCCTTCACGTATTCCAACTGAGCTTTTGAAATTAAGGTCAATATCAGTGAAAAACTGTGTGCGGAAATTATTCAACTTTTCACATCAATGATGTAAGTGCAGAGTAGCTACTAAAGGTAAAGAAAAACAAAAGAGATTGTTTTTAGGTAGATTTCATTAGAAAGCTACCTATTGCAATGTGTACCATGTTTCGACTTCCGGAAAATTTTGACATATCTTCGTCAGTTTCAAAGTTTATATATAATTTATGTATGTACAGTATGTATATATATTGAACCCAACGGGGTTAGGCTGACTGGTGACGAACGTGGATCTCAGATAGTTGACCTCAGAATTGAGGTTCCACCAAGGAACGAACACGAGATCTTTTGAGGGAGTTTAAGTTATAAAAACCCCTAGAGAAAATACTTATTAAATCACTGTTGTGATATGCACTAATGCTGACATTATTTATTAATATAATGCAGGGAATATTAGTAGAATACGGCTTTATTGGGCTGTATGAGGCATACTATTCTGGACTTGAGCACAGAAGTTGCAGAGCTTGACGTTTGTCTAATGACTCTAGAAAAGGGGAGGAGATTCATGGAGCCGTGCCACTCAATGTGACCTACTTAAGTCGTCTGGAGCAGGTCAGGAGGCTACTTTATCGTCAAGTTCTTCCCCGTTTCAGAATAGAAAGGCTAGTGGAAGGGGAAGATACCAGTGTAATTTAATGATTACTCGTGATTGGAGCAACGCAGTGACATTAGGGTTGCACATATGTGAATGTTTAGCCGGGAGGCTAATTATCAAGCCATTAAACAGTGAAATCGAGGCAGATTTAATGGAACGCGCAGGGACACAGTAATCTCGGTGTTAGCGGCGAGATATGACTAGGTCGCCGGAAATTTTTAGGTGACGCGGCGTGCCCATGGCAAAGGCAATTAATATTAATTAATTGGCCGATCGATCCTCGAGCACGCATACAGATCTGTGACCAGCGAGGAAAAAGGAACCATATAAACGTTATTTCAAGACCAGAATCATACTGTGAGAGAATATGACGCTGCAGGGGAATTCTCTGTCTACTTTTTCTCTCCAAACGGATATAAGGGGGTGGACCCAGGACAGAGGGGTCAGTCGAACCATACTTTAGCGCAGGGAGCACGTCACCCTAGCTCAGAGAAGAAAGGCGCGGACTTTAAAATTCTAAGTGCAGCAATATATAATCATAATGTCGATTATTCAGGTCCGTATTGACGTAACTATAACTTTGAAAGAATAATAGATTTTCCGCCTTCAATACTGTTTATTTCTATTACTTACAGGGACTAGTTTCGGGGTTAAATACTCCCCCTTCCTCAGCCTGTCCAACAAAACTTCACAATGGAAAAACTTTCCATGTACAAGTTCATACAAAATACATGAAGAATAAAGAAATAATATTATTTACAATCACGCTCGACGCTCCAAAGAAGATACTTTTATTGCATCACTAAGGCCTAGGCGCATCAGAACTCCTGAATTGGGCCGGTGCTGCGGTCCGCTGTCCCCATTGCGTCATCGTGGGACCACTCTAGTTCCCTTGTTGCTCTTGGCAAACGACAAGGCGAGAAAATTTGTGGCCGCGTCACGCGCCGCCAGGAACTGCAGTGCGCAGGGCGTGAACAAAAACAAACGGGAATTCACCTTGCGAAGTCTCTTACGGCTGAGTGTTAGTGACGTGCTAGGGAAAAGGTGGCGTTTGGGTTGTGGGAGATGGGAGGCTAAGGGAATGAGAATGAGTGAGGTTTGTTGACGCGCCTATTATGGAGATTGATTAATGCGTGGAATGAGAGTGTCAATCTTTAGTATGTTATGAAGAATGATGGGTATGAATAGTGGAATATAGCGGGAATTTTATTTATTACAATATAATTCGTCTATTAATGTTCTGTATAAAATGCTAGTTTCAAATATTATTTCATTAAGATTGTGTGAAGGGTTGAATCTCTGTGCTTTATCAATTTCTATTTGTTCCAAAATAATATTTGAAACTAGCATTTTATACAGAACATTAATAGACGAATTATATTGTAATAGATAAAATTCCCGCTATATTCCACTATTCATACCCATCATTCTTCATAACATACTAAAGATTGACACTCTCATTCTACGCATTAATCAATCTCCATAATAGGCGCGTCAACAAACCTCACTCATTCTCATTTCCTTAGCCTCCCATCTCCCACAACCCAAACGCCACCTTTTCCCTAGCACGTCACTAACACTCAGCCGTAAGAGACTTCGCAAGGTGAATTCCGGTTTGTTTTTGTTCACGCCCTGCGCACTGCAGTTCCTGGCGGCGCGTGACGCAGCCACAAATTTTCTCGCCTTGTCGTTTGCCAAGAGCAACAAGGGAACTAGAGTGGTCCCACGATGACGCAATGGGGACAGCGGACCGCAGCACCGGCCCAATTCAGGAGTTCTGATGCGCCTAGGCCTTAGTGATGCAATAAAAGTATCTTCTTTGGAGCGTCGAGCGGGATTGTAAATAATATTATTTCTTTATTCTTCATGTATTTTGTATGAACTTGTACATGGAAAGTTTTTCCATTGTGAAGTTTTGTTGGACAGGCTGAGGAAGGGGGAGTATTTAACCCCGAAACTAGTCCCTGTAAGTAATAGAAATAAACAGTATTGAAGGCGGAAAATCTATTATTCTTTCAAAGTTAATATATAATCATGCATTAAGTCATGAATTAATCACGAGTGATGTAATCAGTTGAACCGCAGTTCAGTGTGAAGTGCGCATTACCGAAGTCGAGAAGGGATGCTCGGACTTCAACATGAAGAGCCGCGCAGTAAGACATTTATTAATACCATTTATTAAGGACAGTCACACCATATTTGTATAGTCGGCATTACGAGCGATTGTCATTGTGCACGTAGGAAAGGTACCGTGTGATATGCAAAGTAGGACAAGTGAGAGTGATAATTTGTAAAAGTACAATGTACAATGGTTGAGCGCAGTATGTAAACTAGTGGTTAGACAGAGCATAGGCTGTTGGACTGCGCAGAGTTAAACTTTATTATGCGATTGGTGAAATTTCATCTGTCTGTCTGTTAGGTAGTCAGCCCGAAGGCTGGTTGGATCCTCAAAAAGTACCGCCGTTAGGTTATGTGAGTAGATACCCACAAAAACCCAAGGCAGCGCTAAATTGAGGCGTACTAGGCAAGAAGAGGAGTGAGGTAGTTTGTCATTGCTTTCCTCACTGAGTCAGAACGGTAGTACTAACCCTATGAGTAGAACTTTTCACAGCAATCACAGGCACTGACTGTGCCCCGAATGTCATTACTAAGCACCACCCATACCTCAGTAGCTTCCATATAATCACAGCCATGAGTGAGACTGAGACATCGGTGAAAAGCCACCTTTTACTCTAGCCTGTGCCAACAGACAAATGCAAATGTACCGCATTCATCAAGAGATGGCAAGCAGGAAGAACACCAATATAAGTAACGCTCAGGACGATATGCAAGCATATTTATGCGATAGCAGGAAGTTCATCGAAGGATAGAGATTGATAGACAGTTGGGTGAATCGATAGGAATCCGTAGGTAGATAATCGAGACTTTCAATCAGGATACGGATAGCAGCGAGGAGGAGTTCTTCAACGCCTGCAGTTCTGATATCTTGCCAAGAAAATTCAACAGTAAGAAATGTAAATAGTGACGTGTGAGTGTAGTGATGATCTGTTAAATATCTTAAAAATTAATATTGTAACAAGTGCTATAAAGTGTTATGTGTATAAGGAAGCAATAGCTTCAATATGGAAAGGAAAAGTGCCATGTGTCTTGTGAGGTAAAAGTTGTATAAAATGTGTGTTATCAGTGTAAGAATGCCTTGCTAATTATGCAAATGGCAGGCATTACTGGAAGAAATGCGTGGTTGGAGCCACCCGACTAGCCGATGTAAGTACCCAAAAGCCATGATTTTATAGCAGTTGTAGTCCACTGTATGTTGTGTGATTTCAAAATTATAAAATATGCCAATAAGAGTCAATTTTAGGAGGGAGAACCTCAAAGTATTATTGTTGTGTTGATTTTAGTAAAGTTGAGATGTTTTGTACATCATTGAGTGGATAAATCGTTACCACTATTATAAAATGGCAAGCCTATTCTTAATCCAGAATCATCCTTCAGAGTTTTCGTCCACTCACGAATTACTTTTTCTAGTAGGCAATTGAAGAGGATCGGAGACAAGCCATCCCCTTGTCTAACACCAGTCCAATAAAGCAGCAGGCGAAGATGGGATCATTGCAGAGCTCTGGAAGTATGCTGACGAGGAGTCGATACAGAGTATCCATGACATCATATCTAACGTCTGGTTGACAGAACAATTACCTAGTGACTGGACCTCAGCTATCATTCACCCACTACATAAAAAAGGTGACAAATCAGATCTCAACAACTACAGAGGGATTTCCCTGGTATCAGTGACATACAAGATACTCTCCAAAGTATTGCTCACAAGAGTAGAGGTTCAACTGGATTCCTGCATTGGAGAGTACCAAGCTGGGTTTCGAAAGTCAAGGTCATGCACCGAACAGATTCTGAATCTCAAAACCATTCTCACGTACAAAAATCTAAGTGCCTCACCTTATGTTGCAATTTTCGTTGACTTCCAAAAGGCCTACGACTCAGTAGATAGAGAGTCACTCTTTGAGACACTGGCTGAATTGGGGCTAGATAAAAAGACCCTGAATCTAGTGAAAGTGACTCTCACTAACACCACAGTCAAAGTCAAATTCAGAGGGGAACTGTCCAAGAGCTTCGAGGTCAGAACTGGTGTTAGACAAGGGGATGGCTTGTCTCCGATCCTCTTCAATTGCCTACTAGGAAAAGTAATTCGTGAGTGGACGAAAACTCTGAAGGATGATTCTGGATTAAGAATAGGCTACAAGAAAGACAAGTTAACAGTCCCCTGTTTAGCCTTTGCAGACGACCTTGCACTCCTAGCGTCCAGTGTGGAGGAAGCTAACCATGAACTATCCTCTCTGAACTATATAGCAGCTAAAGTAGGCTTAAAGATCGCCATCAACAAAACACAGTTTATCAGCAACATCAGAGATGCGCCCGAGTCAATCTCACGGGGGGACAAATTAGTACAAAGGACTAACTCCTTCAAATACCTAGGAGAATGGATAACCCCAAACATCAATGAAGACCTGGCCATGAACGACAGATGCATCAAACTGGAGAGAGCCTACCACCTATGCAAGAATATGTACAAATCCAAATCCCTCTCAATGAATTTCAAACTCAGACACTACAGTACTGTAGTGAGACCATCAGTACTATATGCCTCAGAATGCCTAAATATGGTCAGAAAAGGACAACTCCGGAAATTGGAGCTGAAGGACCGGAAGATTCTACGAAAAATCATGGGCCCTATTAAAGAGGAAGGCAAGTATAGAATCAGGCACAACAATGAACTCTATGAACAAGTGGAGAGCATTACAACAGCTATGAGGAAGAGGAGGCTGATCTTCTATGGTCATATTGTGAGAATGGATAATCAGAGGCTCACCTCCAGAATTTTCAACACTGTCTCTAGAGGGAAAGCAACTAACGCCAAGTGGTCGAAACTAGTCAGAAAAGACCTTGAACAATTGGATATTGACCCCAGTAACATCTATGACAGGAATAAATACAGAACATCAGACTCTCTCCAGTCACTAACAGCAAAAGCAGTGCGTCCAGGAGTACGTATGAAATGGACTCAGGAGCGGAAGGACATTCACAGTGCCAGAATGAAGGAATACTGGGCTAGGAGGAAAGCTGCCAGAGATAAGAACCACGTGGTCCACAGCCGGCCCAAACGGAACTAAAAAAAATGGCAATTCATTTATATAAAAACTTAACGTAACGAACACGGATGTTCGGTTATTAAAATGGTTACGTTGTGTCGGGTATGGTAATTCATGTCAATAATAATAATAATAATAAAAAGGAATAAATGAATACAAATCAGGGAAAAATGGGTGTAAGCAAAAAATATATGCTAATTGGAATATCTATCTATCCAAGCAGTAATATTATACATGAAGGGCTAAGAAAAGCAAGTTAATATCAGAATATATTGTAATAATGGGAATAAAATATGCAAGAATCTAGGGAATGGAAGAGTTTAATAGTGAATTGAATTTGCAGCTTGTGAATAAGCTTGTAGAGTAATTGATAGATTTATCTTACTAATTAAAGGACGAGATCATAGCATAATGGTCAGGGAAGCCAGGTAGTCGATCGACGTGTGAAATCTCGTATAGCCTAGGGCGTACAGAGATATTTATTATTTGCCAGAGTGTATTTAGTGATGTACCCTAACTCTGAGGATGGATATGAAATGTTCCGGGTTCGAATCCTGTGGTGTATGAGAGGATAACAATGGAAACCTCTGCATGATACCTGATCGACCGAGAACTAGTTATTGAAATGATTCAGCTCCTGAGAAGCGAATCTAATTGGCGGCAGCATGTGCCTGACCGTAGCATTTAATAAGATACCGGCTATTCAGTTCGACCAGTGTTTGATGAATCTCGTTCCTTCATATAATGAAATGGACCTATTGAGGCCAGTTATTAATATCCTAAGGTTAGGAATAAATGTTTAAACTCGCCCATAACCTAAATTGCATGCCATTCAGTTTAAATCATATGGGATATGTGGGTCATTGAGACTACACTATTGTATTTAAAGTTACAAGTTACTGCTTGGAGGTAAAGAGAGAAGGGAAAGGGAGACGGAGCAAGTAGAGGACGTAACGAGTGTTTCGTTACCGCCCGCCTCAGCCCATTATGCAGGAAGAACCCAGGGGGAGACGTTAAACGACCCTTGAAGGTTGACATTTAAAAGGGACAGACTTTGAAACCCTGGTTGTAATAAAAAGAGTCGTTGTATTGTATAATGAATTTGTGTGGTTTGAAACACATTGATAATTAAAGATCATCCTGATGATTTAATATTTAGCAAACTTACGAATTGTTGGAAGTTGCATTTTATACTGACACTGTCACTTAGTTATGAAGGCCGACACTTGATGCCATAGGCTACGCCCACGCAAGGGTAGCATAATATACCATCCGACGCAGCGGTAACGGAAATTTTGAAATTGAAATCACAACGGCATACAGTGGAACTGTAGAAAAAGGGAACTGCAGAATTGGTTAGTGCATGGTAAAACATTTTGGTGGGAAAAGAGATACAAAACACAAATGTACACATAATGTAAATTAAGATGTTGAGAGTAAACAGTTAAGTTTGTGAAATGAAAGAGGTCACAACAGGTGACATAAGAATATAAGTACAGTTTTTGTGTAAATTACATGTGCATCAGAGCACGTGGAATGTATTTTGATGTCAATCTCAGAGTGAATGAACGAATAATCATCCGGATTTGCAAGGATCAAGTGTGAATAATTAGTGGATTGTAGGAGTAATTGTGCTTTGTTTGTATGATATTTGTTGGGATTGTGTTTTTTTATGTGTTTGAAGCCATGATTTAGAACTGAATTAAAGTCCTTAGAATAGAGTTGTGCTTTATCATTGTAGAGTTGATACCTTTTAGTCTCAGATCAAAAATATGCAACTGCTCAGTGGGTGGACGGTACACGCCTGAGAACTGATGCTAGCTGGAGGCAGAAGCATGTTTTCCATGGAAATTACTCACATGTGTACAATATATACATATGTCTTCGCCTCATGAGGACAATTGTATAGCTGTCTGACAGTGATGCAGGGCCCCGATCACTAAAACCAGGATTAACGGCCGAGGGGACCCGATGCGTTGATTGCGAATCACCCGAATATCTGCAGGCCAAATGGCTGGTCAGCGTTCGCTTGGTAGACCTAGCCCCTTCATTAGCTGTAGTGCCAGGAGTTATTTATTATTATATATATAATTATGTATATCACTTTCTTGTGGACACGATAACTACCGCAATTTTGCACCAATCACTTTACATTTTTTATATAATATATATCCTTTTAAAATCTCGATCGAGTTCGTTAATGGGCAAAATCGGACCAACAGGGAGAAAATGGGAGGCCTTTTTATAAAAGGAACATATTGCTATAACTCTTTAATATGTGAAATATCGAATCCATTTGAAGTTCATGCTATTCTTCGGATGAGGGCCAAAAATTTATGTTTGTAAAGTTTTTTGATAGCACCAACCATTGACCAAGGGGGTGGGGAAAAAAGTGGGTTTTTAGAAAAACAAAAATCATACCTCTCTTAATAGGCACAATATCAAAACCATTTAAAATGGTCAATACTCCTCTAATTATTACTGTACCTAAAACGTTTGTCTGAAAGAATTTTTGATATTACCCATGTAACATTTGATTGCCGCTGAGAGTGAGCGCGCCACGGTTTGTTGATTATTGTAGCAGGAGCCCCGTGGGGTAAAGAGGAGGTCACTGTGATGACACAGTGTAGTCTTTACATAAGTCAAGCAGCATTGCGCGCGCTATCTGTCTTAGAAGTGCAGATAAGCGTCATGTCACCACGGACAGCTACTGAGCTGAGTCATATCCTACACGCGCAACTGTACCTGTCAACGAAGCAGAGTGACGTGTGACACAAGTAAACAGAGAATAGTTCCCATCTCGACCGCTGGCAATCAATTCGTGAAAGGGTAATATGACCCACCGTTATGCCAAGGGATGAGCAAAATGATTTTGGAATTATAAGAAAATGCCAAGAGCCATCAGAGGTTGCCAAGACACTGCCACTGCACGAGATCACATTCAGTTTCCTATCGGTCCCTGTGGTAAGCGGCTTCGGTGGCATAGTTGGTAGCATGCTGAACTTTTATGCCCAAGATCGCGGATTCAAACCCAGCAGAAGTCGTTCGATTTCTTAAGAGAGTTAAAAATCCCTCAGTATGCCTTCCTTCGGAGGGGAAGTAAAGTGGCATGTAAAAGAACCTTCCACTAATTACAACTGTGTGAAGAAAAATTTGTAGATTAGACTTGATTAATGCTCTTAAGTTCCAAGGTTCGTTGCCAGGTACTGGTTGCGGTGGCATCTCGTAGCCAAGTTCAGGGCTAGGTGTCGTTGATGGTAGCAAACGTAGAAACTACAGGGTCATTATCTATGTGCGCCCCAATAAACATGGCAACTAAGCCGGCTTTGACTGGCGCAGATCGCGGGCGTGCGTACACAATTCAGCCGGTGGTTGGCGCGCAATACCCCACTCCGCTGATTCATATGGTTAGGACATGCCTAGACACCAATACACATTGTGCGAACGTGTGTATATCCATAATTCGTATATGGAAAGCAGAAAACCTTGTTCTGAAACAAGTTTGAATCAAGTTTCCAGGAAGACCTGTGCCTAATGCCAGTACAATTAGGAGGCTCCGTAAATAGTAATAGAGTTGACTGACAATGTTGTGTTCTTACAGAACAAAATTAGACTATATTGGCGAAAGATTGGAACATACCCCTCAAAAATCTTCAAAACGTTTAGCTCAAGAAATGGGCGTATCGGCGTCTTCCGCAAGAAATGCAACTAAATTATTGAAACTGAAGCCATATAAACTTCCAGTTGTGCACTCGCTAAATGAACCAGATCACAATAAGAGGTTGTGATTTTGTAACTGGGTGTTAGAAAAGGTAAATTCAGGGGAATTAGATCCTGAATTAAATTTTTTAGTGATGAAGCGTGGTTTTATTTACCGTAGCCTACATGGCCATGTTTTTTAGTGATGAAGCGTGGTTTTATTTACATGGCCATGTTACTTCACAAGATAACCGTTACTACAGTGACGAGAAGCCAGACATTGTTCTTGAAAAATCCTTACATAATGAGAAGATTTGAGTGTGGCATGCGATTAATGGACACCGCATTATTGGGCCATTTTTCCACGATGGTACGATAAACAGTGAGCGGTATGTCAGTGACATTCTTAACCCCTTCTGCAACTAACTTACTTATGCTGAACGTCTGACGAATTATTTTCAGCAGGATTCCGCCACTCCTCATACAGCCGAAATGTCGAATGACAGAATTGCAGCATATTTTTGGTGGTCTTGAACGTATCATAAGTAAGAATTTGTGGCCTCCTCGAAGCTCGGATTTGACAATCTGTGACTTTTATTTGTGGGGAACACTAAAAGGTAGCGTGTATAGAAAAAATCCACATTCGATTGATGATCTTAAACAGATGTAAACGAAGCCATCACTGCTGTGGAACTTCAGAACGTTGTCCATTCTTTCATCAGAAGATGTCAGGTGTGTGTTACAAGAGAGGGAGGACATTTTCAGCATCGGCTATGAGCACTATAAGTACACATTATTGAACATGTTTGGTAAAAGTGCACGCCAACCACTGGCTGAACCGTGCACGCGCGCCAGTCAAAGCCAGCTGAGCTTGCCGTGTTTATCAGGGCCCACATAGATAATGACCCTGTACTCATAACACCGGTTATGAGACAGATTCTGCACACACCCAAAGTACAAGGGGCTACATGACCGCATTGTCGCAGCCCCTAAACTGAGGAACCAACATCTCTGCGGGAGATAAAATTTTGCGTGAAGAAGTAGCAGACCGTTAGATAGTTACTCATTAGTGTCAAAACCTTGTATAAGGACAGTGTGACCACCAGTATAAGAATAGACCCCAAATGACGAAACAGTTGCCGTCCCCATAAGACAATAACATGTTAAAAATATGCATAAAAAGACGAAAAACAAAGTTTATTAAGCTCTAATTGTAAAATACTTTCTCAAATGAGAGGTATAAAATGAGGTCTGGTCCTTCTACAAAAACCTCCATAAAAAAAAGTCAACCCCTGGCACTATACAGCCCATGACGGGCTAAGGCCGACCGAGCGACCGCTGCCCAGCCATTCGGCCTGCAGATATTGGGGTGACGTGTGATCAGCGCGTCGGGTCCCCTCGGCCGTTAATCTTGGTTTTCGTGACTCACTGTCAGACAGCTACTCAATTGTCCTCACGAGGCTGAGTGCACCCCATTCCAACCCTCACATCAGTTTTAAAATCCCTGACGGAGCCGGGGATCGAACCCAGGACCTCCAGGTGAGAGGCAGGCGCACTACCACAACACAATGGGGCAGGTACAAAAACCTCCATATTTTGCCTATTTTTGTCTTATCACCTAGTTTTCCCGGTGAAATCTATCTCCGCCTTCCTGCTTGCCAAGAGGAATTTTTAAATTTGTGAGTTGTGAACAAGCTAAATCAAAAGTGGTTTACTGCTACTACACTGTTTTTGCTAAAAGTTTTATACATCTGCACCATATACCAGCAGTGCTTTTTTTTTTTACATTTTAACTAAACTAAGGCCTGTTTGCCATCTCTTGATGAATACAGTACATTTGCATTTGTCAGTTGGCACAGGCTAGAGTAAAAGGTGGCTCTTCACCGATGTCTCAGTCTCACTCATGGCTGTGATTATATGGAAGCTACTGAGGTATGGGTGGTGCTTAGTAATGGCATTCAGGGCACAGTCAGTGCCTGTGAATGCTGTGAAAGGTTCTACTCATAGGGTTAGGACTACTGTTCTGACTCAGTGAGGAAAGCAATGGCAAACTACCTCACTCCTCTTCTTGCCTAGAACGCCTCAATATAGCGCTGCCTTGGGTTTTTGTGGGTATCTACTCACATAACGTAACGGCGGTGCTTTTGAGGATCCAACCAGCCTTCGGGCTGACTACCTAACAGAAAACTAAACTATAAAAATCAAATACACAAAAATCAATGAAGTCTTTCGGTGAAAAATGTTTAACCACTTGTTACTATACAAATATGGAGTGATTTGTGAAAATTTGGGATTTTTCAAGTGTGTCCCTTCTAAGATATTTCAGATTGACAATGGGTGATTTTAAAAATGAATAAATTAGTTTTTTAAACTTCTAAATTCAAAAATTGTTTTAAGCTTAAATGTACACTGCATCCAAAATGTTTGCATTTCATTCTCTTTCTTATGGTTTCTATTTGAACTCAATGTCTTGAAAAATTAACAAGCTACAGAGCTTAAACCTAGCCTCTGCAAAGTGCAAAATTCACTGACTTTCCTATACAAAATGGTCTAAAAAGACTAAATACCGGTACCTAAAAAATTAATGAACCCCTGTTTTCAACTCTAAAAAACCAAGCGTGTAGTTAACGTGTCCGTTAATCTCATGATCATGAGCAATGGGACCTCGTTGCTTTTTATGTGGGATCCGAACCACAGGACATGGCATTTTACTTTGAAAATCTCACATGCATTGACTGGGAATCGAACCTGGTCCACCTTGGTGAGAGGCAGACAGCTTGACCGCTGAGCCACCGCGCCCCTTGTTTTCAACTCTCCGACTGTACTACAAACTAAAGTAAAATAAAATTAAATAAAAACAAAATAAATATTGTCAGCATCATTGGTTGAATTAATTTGGATTCACCCTACCATAAACATTGTTTGTTGTTGCTTATTTTATGGGCTGAGACTTCGCAGTCATATTGTCCTGTGTATTTTTGGGTGTGTGCGAAATTCGTGTCATAACCTGTGTTATGTCATGGCAGTACTAATGTGTCTATTTGTGTATTGGGTAGGATTGGGAAGGACGAGGTGGCTGTGGCCTTAAGGGGAAATAGAATCGCCTATCTTCACAATGTTAATTTATAGGTACATTTTCTTGGAAACCATGATAGCTACATAACTCAAATTTTTACAGCATATGAACATAAGCATTGTGCATATACTGAAATGATAATATTTTTTCAGTAGGATTAATGAGGGAGATATATTTTTTTAACGTAAGATTTTTTTATCCCCTTTTTACGGTACATTATCACCATTATATTTTTTTCTAAATTACATATCAACATGAAATTATTTCAGTGTATGTAAAACACTCGAATGAACTGCTTCCTAAAGTTTCTTGGTTCTAGGTTAAACAGAAGGTGAGAAAATGTTCCCTAAATACAAGAAAAGGGAACTTACGAGAAATTGAGTTCAAAGCCTGCTCCATAGTTTGGATCATTTTCATCCGCTCCGAAGGCATCTTGTAGTCTTCTATTGGCACCCCTTATGGTCTGCTTTGCTCTCTTGGCTAAGATTTTTTCAGCATTATCTACGTTTCTTAGCCTAACTTAATCTAGAGTCAACACCATGTCCACTGTTAGGTTGCCAGAACGCAATCCCAACATCTCGAGAACTTGACATTTGGTGATATTCCCCTGGTTAAAAGATGGCACAGCATCGTAGGCACCAAAATGGAGTGTGCTAATACATACAAAGACTGGTTTTTGGTAGACTATTCCATATTACACTATTGATACACTCGTTAGGATTCTGGGTTCTCCCGTGAAGGCATTTCTTGAGGAAATTTTTATCAGCCAAGTCAGTGAAAATCGGTTAGATCCCATCCATTATTACTGCTGGTAAACTATTGTGATGATTGTAGGTCTTCCAACTTATTTTCCCCTTATTATATTTACACCAGCTGTTTTCACCTTCAGGATATAATCCATGTTGGGGAGCCTCATTTGTGGAGGCAATGTGATAATACAGAGGCAACACAGTTTTCTGCATAGCTTCCACGTTGGCTGTATTTTGTCTGATGGCTAGCCCATAACAATCTGAATGTGGTCGATTACTGCATCAGTCAGTCTCCTTTTTCCATCTAATGTCTTTCCATCGCCTAGTTTTTTTCTCTTTGAAGATGTCTTCATTCTTCTAAGTCTAGTCCCCATTCTTTTTTGCACGTGTCCCACGCATTCAAGTTTATGTCAACATTCTCATAAGGTTTTCTATGTTATATCTCTTACATCAAATACATGACCCACTGAAAGATGGGAGGTTTGAAAATCGCAGAGAAAAGTTTGACAGATAGTTAGTTATTGTTGTTTTAAGGGGCGGAACTACAAGGTCATCTGCCCCTGTTTGACAGATATATAGTCCTACATGACAGATGGCGAGCGGAATAATGCCACACTCCAGCTCAGATATATGGAAATTTAACATAGTTATAATAATAATTCAGCAATGTGCAATACACCATTTTAAAGGGGAAGCTTCAAGCTTCAGGGAATAAATATTGATAATAATAAAAAATGAACATTTTCATGAAAAACCGATTCTATTTCCCCTTAGGTTAGGAACCATCCCAACATTTGCCTGGAGGAGAAGTAATATTTAATAACTTCTGCACAGGCAAGGTGGAGGAGGTGGTAGACTTCATGGAGAGGGAGAATGTTGGATTGATGGGGCTGAGTGAAGTGAAATGGAAAGGTAAAGGAAGGAAGAAATTGAGGAAAGGATATACATTATACTGGAGTGGTGGTCAAGAGGCCAAAAATGGCGTGGGACTGATAACCTCGAAACAACTAGAGGAGTATGTTGAAGTGGTCGAGTGTGTGAGTGACAGAATAATGAAAATTAGAATGAAGATGAAAAATGACGTGATGGACTTCATACAAGTGTATGCACCACAGACTGGAAACAGAGAAGAAGATATTGAAGTATTCCTGGAGGATGTAGAATGAGTAATTTCAGATGTAGAAGTGGTGATCATGGGAGATATGAATGCACAAGTCGGAAACGAGAGACAAGGAAAGGAAGAAGTCATTGGACCATATGGATATGGGAAAAAGAACTGGGAAGGAGAGGAACTTGTAAACTTTTGTGAAAGGAATGGACTGATAGTGGGTAATTCATGGTTTCGGAAGAAAAACAGCAGGAAAATTACGAGATATGGTTGGGGCGATAGAAGAACAAAATCAGTAATTGACTACTTTCTGGTGGAAAGGACTAATCGCAGAAAGCTGATAGATGTGACAGCTTTACCAGGAGAAGCATTTGATGGGGACCATAGAGTTGTGGTGGCAAAATTTAGATGGGAAAAATTGGAAAACCTAAAGGAGATCAGAGAAAGTAAAATAAAAGTATGGAAATTGAAAGACAAAACCGTACAGGAAAATTTTCAGGAGAGATTGAAGCAACAAATCCCAGTTACTGAAGTGGAAAACATAGAAGAGGAATGGTCTCACTTTAAAAAGGCATTTGTTGGTGCAGCAGAGAGTGCTTGTGGTAGGACGTCAACAAGAGTGAAAGAGAAGGAGACACCATGGTGGAATGAGGAAGTGAGGAAAGCAGTGAAAGAAAAGAAGTCTGCATGGAAAGAATGGAACCGAGATCAAACAGAAGAAAGCAAAAGGAAGTATCACGACAGCAAACGGAGGTGTAAGAAAGTGGTAGGAGAAGAAAAGAAGAAAAGTTGGGAAGAATTTACACGAAGAATGGAAACAGATGTAAGTGGCAGTAAAAGGATGCTGTATGGGCTTCTAAGAAGTAAGAGGAAAGAAAGAGTTACTACAAAGCTAGTGAAAAAGGAAGATGGAGAGTTGTTAACACACCCAGAAGAGATAAAGGGACGATGGAAGGAGTATTTCGATAAGCTTTTGAATGTGAGCAATGGTACTGGTGAGATGGAAGTGACACAACCTGACGACTCTATAACAGAAGATGATATAACAATGCTGGAGGTGGAATTAGCAGTACAGAAAATGAAGATGGGAAAAGCAACAGGGGTGGATGAAGTCAGTGTAGAAATGATAAAGGCTGCTGGACCTGTTGGTAGGCAATGGCTGTATCGACTGCTAAAGTGTGTGTGGAAATGGAAATGTGTACCAGAAGACTGGAAGAAAGGGCTAATAATACCAGTGTTTAAGAAGGGGGACAAGAAGGTGTGTGATAACTATAGAGGGATCACCCTCATATCACAGATAGTAAAAATACTGGAAAGGATATTAGAAAGAAGAATGAGAAGAAAGGTGGAAGGAGAGTTGCAAGAGGAACAGTATGGCTTCAGGAGTGGAAGATCCACAGTGGACCCAATCTTTAGCTTGAGGCAGGTGATGGAAAAGAACTGGGAATATGGAGAGGATTTGATCATGACTTTCATAGATCTAGAAAAGGCATATGATACTGTCCCCAGAGAGAAGGTATGGGAAACCATGGTTAAGAAGAGACTGGGAAGAGAAATGTTGGAAATGGTGCAAGCAATGTACAACAACTGTGTTAGCAGGGTACTGACCCCAGTTGGAAAGACAGATTGGTTTACGAACAAGACTGGACTAAGACAGGGGAGTGTGCTGTCACCTCTCTTGTTCATAATGGTGATGGATGAAATAGTAAAGGAAACAAAGGAAGCATATGAACATAAAGAAATGAAGTTACTGTTATTTGCAGATGATATTGTGGTCTGGGGAAGAAACACCGAAGAAGTGCAAAAACAACTAGATGCACTGAACGAAAATATTCAGAAGTATGGCCTGAAAATCAGTATAGAGAAAAGCAAGATCATGGTGATGACAAGAGGGGAAAGACAAGGAAAGGGCACTGTGAAAATTGGAAGTCAGAGTTTGGAAATTGTGGACACGTTCAAATACCTAGGAAGTGAATTGATGCAAACTGGTAGGTTGGACATGGAGATTGGCAGGAGGGTACAGCAGAGCAATGCATTCTATCAAAGTGTAAGAAAACTTGTTTGGGATAAGGAAGTACCAAGGAAAAGCAAGGAGGTAATGTATAAAGTGTATTATGTACCCATATTAACTTATGCAGCTGAGACTTGGACCCTGACAAGCAGGCAAGAGAGTAGAATCCAAGCCAGTGAAATGAAATTCCTAAGAAGTATGATAGGAAAGACAAGGAAAGACAGAGTGAGGAATGAAGATGTTAGGAAGGAAGTTGGGATGGGAAAACTAAATGAGAGAATTGAGAAGAATAAACTAAGGTGGTTTGGACATGTAAAGAGGATGGAGGAAAATAGAATACCAAGACAGATGCTGGAGGCGAAGTGCAAGGGTAAGAGACCAAGAGGAAGACCTAGAACAAGGTGGATGGATTCAGTGAAGAACGGCGTAAGAAAAAGAAATCTGGACTGGGACAAGATCGTGGAAGAAGAATGGTGGAAGGAAAGAGGAAAGTGGAGAAGTGCCATAAATACCCCGACCCGGCAGGAGCTGGATAAGGGGAAATGATGATGATGATGATGATGTAGCAATTGGCATTATAGTCTTCATAAGATGCCAAATTGTAAGACTATGAAGTCAATTGACATACCGTGACAGAGCATTACTATTAGTGTTCAAATATTTTGTTATTTGTAGAGGGACGTAGGCTAAAACCACAACCCCAATTAGTGTTCAACCACAGGCTACCATTATTCATATTTGTCCTCATTGCATTTCTTTGTATATGCCATGTATCTTTGTGTATATGGATACTTTTCTAAGTAATTTACCACAGGTTTTGGTTTGCACAAGAATGCAAAATGGCCTTTACAGAGTTTTTTTTTTTTTTCTTGCTAAGAATTATAATATGACAAAATAGTGTATAACGTTACTCATACTGCAAAAATTCCGTTTAATTCACACAATTTTTAATGGTTTAACTTACAAAATTTCTCAGAACTATCTAAGTACCGGTATGTATAAATGTTAGGAGTGTCATAATAGATAATTCTCACTAAAACTGTGTTGCAGGCCTAAAGAAGTTGATTTCTTAAGCCCATATTTGCAGCTGCAATGTAGGATTTTCTCTTCTTGCGCATCAAGACACAGAAGATTCTTGCCGAAATCCACGGAAAAATACTGTGTACCACTTGAAAGGTATCGTAAATACCCGGAATAAGGTGTGTCTTATGTTCAGGGCCGAAGGTAAAGAAAGGCCACCTCCCGAGTTCGACGTTTTTGCGTCGGATAGTAACTGTAAGTTCGTAGATTTACCACCTCGTATAGCAACGAAATATTGTTCGGATCAATATTTATACGCCGGTTAGTTTGCTTGTTTTGGTGCGCCCCTAAAATACTCGTTGACCCTGGCGTCGTGTTTGTGAGAGCTTATATGTACAACTCGCCCGCCGAGAGTTGAAATCAATAATGTACCCAATCTTATTTTACTTGTGAATTTACCCATAGCGTACACAACAGCAAAACATTGTTTGCATAACAAAGGCCATACCGGAAATCTTTCGAGTTCAACCTTGTTGACGCGAGGCATTATCGTATTACAGTACCGTTGGTTGATGCAACAATGTGTTGAACATCTCTTTATCAACCTCAACAGTATTTGTCCTTTCCATTCGAATTTAGGTGCACGACCACATGTTAATCGCGTAACGGTATAGCACATTTTGAGGTTATGATGACTGATTCTTCCGTTAACATATTCTTGCCCGAGATTATTATTTACAAGTGAACAGATTCAAATATCCAATGCAGGATTGGTAAAAAAATCGGTTCTTTATACGGGTATGAAATAAATAATTACGCGTACCGTAGTGAAATGTACAGTTAAAAACTCGCTTTGAAACCCTATTTTGAACAGAATGTCTGTAATTTGAAAATGATTCCAATTCAGTAACAGGCGTGATTTCGTTCGTTACATTCGAAGAAACATTGAGTTGCCGAGTTTATTTCGGCAACGTTGCCACTGAACTATTGATTTTTCGTGAATCTGGGTTGGCAATTCTGAATGCGTCTCCTATTACAAGCGAAAGACACACGCGCGTTCACGGCAGCAAATTTGAACTGCGTAGTATATTTGGGGAACGCTCCTAAAATAAACCTTGAAAATGTGAAATACATTTCGTATGACACAACTGATCACACACTGTTTGCACCAACGCCGGCAAAGGTGAACTACGCAGAGATAAATGTTAATAAATACCTGTATCGAAAAATCTACTGTATTAAAAATTCCGCAAATTTTTATGAAATAAGAAATCTCTTTTTTCCCAGAAAGCTCAAATCTTTCCCTCGCCTTATATTCAGAGTTGTCTTATATTAAAGTATTCAATAGTTGTGATTTAAAAAAATGTTAAATGTGAAAGTTGAAGTACCGGTACCATACTTCTTGTTTCATGAAATATAAGCCTACTGTTCTGGAAGTTTGTTCAACATAGTGATGATCCTTGTGTGGATAGGAACTGGTGTATTGCATTTGAAGTAAACGTAGTGCATAATTAATAATGAATAGGTGTTACCATTATGTCATTATGAGCAGTAAATGCAAGTGTTTGAGAAATAACCTCATTTTCAGGTCGTGTCTTGTGAAGCAGAATGCTGCTTTGTTGAGGAAATAATTGCAATATTTTACAATACCGGTACTGTTCTGGTTAATTGTCATGGACTTAAGCTTTCAGGAATCTTAAGGGAATGTCTTTAGCAGCACCAAAACAGTCCTCTTCGTTCAAGAAATATTATTCTTTAAACTTAAGACATAGTTCCCGGAGCAATGTGTTGGTGTACCGTGCTCTAAACTTTGCAGTAGACTATGTCACATAGCTTGGCAACTTTGGTAGTCTATGGCTCAGACCCACAAAGTGAATACGTCAGTTTCTTGTTATTATGGTAGTTCATACAATGATATGCTTTGGTCTTATCAGATGCAATCAGCCAATATGCTATAGTCTCTCATGGCAGCAGCCTTGAATGACTAGGTGATCTTCAGGTGTCCCTCGACTCGGCCGCATATGTTTCATAAAACTCCGACTGCACCTGCTACCTGTAATTCTTGCCTACTGGGAGGCTCAGAATACAGTGGAGGTGTAGGCCATAGGCTACATGAAACAGTTGCAACCATATACATTCTCTGCGACTGTTTCACCTAAGAGCTGCGTGGCTCAGTGGTAATGTTCTCATCTGCTGTGCTCTAGGTTGCAGGATCGAATCCTGGCACTGCCAGTTGACATTTGAGGGTGCGCTAATGTGTGGGAGCAGTGTCAGTAGTATTGCTGGCATGTTAAAGATCCCTTTCAGGGCAAAATCCCGGTGTCTCTAAAAGCCACAGTTGTTAAGTGACGTAAAACGAATACAGTAACATTATTAATCACCTAAGAGTGGTAAATTAAAATGATCAAAGGGATACTTAAGGAAATGTGTGGATACAGAAAGTGGGCTCTCGTGTAGTGTCTGTTGCCCGTTTCAAAAGTGCGTTATTTTTCTTAGTAGCGCTCTGAAAATGGTTTGTACTTACTGTGTCACGTTATTAGAGCCAACTGCCATTAACAAACACCACGTTCACATTTTCAAAATAAGGAAATTGTCAACATTAACTTTCAAGTACAGTAATAAACTTATCAAAAAGCACGTCGCCATGTTTGCTGCCAACTTCACTTCCCCGGCGACTCTGGACGAAATTATTAGTGAAAATTACTGATTGTACTACTAGGCAAAACCATTGGCCTGGATAAAGATTGTTGATGCGTGACTACCCCCACTGTGCGTGGCAAAAACCAGGGGTGTTTATGTGCTACCTAACCTTTATTGGTCTAGGCAAAAACCATTGGTCTGGAAACAATAATGTTGGCACTCTGAAAAAATGCAGTAACATCCTCTAGCGATCAAGTATTCAACTCCTGTATATTAGTAATATTGGCCATTTCTGTAGAAAAATTTTCGGATTTTAATGGCGGCGGGCAACGGACACTACACGAGTTCCGAGATTTGTGATCCTTGGCAAGTACAGTATTGCACCAGTATTTAGACAAGAACTAGCCTATATAGCTTAAGAGCAGAATAAAAGATATCAGTGTAAAGGAGAGGTTTACATATAAATGGATAAAAATTAGGCTAACCAGACTTCCTATTATGTTTGAATACAGGGTCTTTCATATAAAATAAGATCATCAAGTGGCGGCTTTGTTAACCGTAGCTGCGGTCACCTTGGCCGAACTTTTGGCGCGCCAAGGCCCCCTGCTTTAAGCGTGTGTACAATGCTGAAATCTTACTTAAGTTAGTTATTGTTGATGAAACCGAAACCCCTATAGTATTGAAAGCGCGCGCATAGTAGGCCTACATACGAGGCTATTTTTATTCTTTTCAAGTTCCGATGGACTGTATAAAAATAACAGATTGACATTACCAAACTTGACCTTGCAATAAGCGTGCAGTTGCTCAGTCGCCAGTCTAAATCTCAAGTTCTAACATGGTGGGACAGTTATCATTGCAACATCGTATTTTTTTATGTAAAACTTATTTCAAGTACGAGTCGGCTCGGCGGGTACGTGATGCATTTGTTCAGCAATTTCCTGATGAAGTGCCACCTTCACTAGCACAGATTCACGTAATTGCAAATAAGTTTGACACTACTGGCTCGGTGCTCAATAAAGAACATGCCCGCACACGAACAGTTTTAACAGAGGATGTGCTAGATGACATTGGCGAGAATCTTGAACGGTCTCCAAATAAATCACTCACAAAATTAGCACAAGTAGGGGTTTCGGTTTCATCAACAATAACTAACTAACTAAAGTAAGATTTCAGCATTGTACACACACTAGCAAGGCCGCTGCATCATATAGGACTGTACACACGCTTAAAGCAGGGGGCCTTGGCGCCCCAAAAGCTCGGCCAAGGTGACCGCGGCCACGGTTAACAAAGCCGCCGCTTGGCTCTCTTATTTTATATGAAGGACCCTGTATGTGTACTACATAATACAGTTTATGCCACGGATTTGGGCCGGTCTGCTCCGGTTGCGCAGTCGTACAGAGGACAATCGGCGAGCCTCAGGCATGCGTAATTGATACGTGAGTTGTCAGTTACGCTGAAGGCTAGGCTGTGTCATCGTGCTGTGTGTGCTCTGCCAGTGACGAAATAGTAGACTGTTATCGTAGGTACCGGTACTTGCAATTCCTTGTGTTTGTGTTGTGTATAGTTCGCTGAGAAGTCGTGTTACAAGGGTTTGCTTCTGGAGGGGGTTGAGCTGAGTTAAAATAACATTAGAGGGTGAGGGCTCTGATGTAATGGGACATAATAATGAAAGCAAGTAGCTTATACAATCCCAAAGATTCGAAACCTATCTAATCTACATTTATGTCCTATTTGATTTCATTAACATTTGATATGTTGTATTTGCACTTATATGTAAATGCTCAAAAAATAATAATTTTGTTGGTATTAAATTATAAAGTCCAGTTTCCTTCGTGAAATCATCTGGATCTTAGTAGCCTATTCCTTGACATTGTATAAATATTAGTAGACCACAGCAATAAAACGAGCAATATATTATTCACTTTCCAAAATGACACACTCGGTACTAACAGAATGACAATTGACAAGTTGGAAAGCATTTATTTTCACTATTGTAAAATGTTTAGTGTTACCCCATTTTGGAATGGGACGTCAGATAATGCCCCACCCATCATCTCACTGCCACCTCACTGGCTAACTGAACAGCTGACCATTTTGCTCATTCAATGAGTTAAGCGTTAAATAAAGGTGACGCTAAATATTTTGCAGGAGTGAAAATAAATGCTTTCAAATTAGTAGGTATAAATTTATATAATCCGATCATTTGTCACCAATCTGATAATTGCTTTTACTCAAAATTTTAAACTTCAATGAATTTCATGTTTTTATTATTTGACTAGGGGGGATTGATCCCCCTGATCACCCCCTTAGTTATGCCACTCGGGCTGAGAAAAATGCCACCTATTCAATCAAAACTTTGGGGCAAACCTCTTCACAGCCAGTCGTGAAGTTATAAATGTTTATGAAAGGTAAACGTCCTCTTCACAGCCAGTCGTGAGGTTATAAATGTTTATGAAAGGTGAACGTCCTCTGGAAAATAGTGCAGAGTATAGTGGTAGCTGCAACAAAAGTGATAGGGAGGACAATTTAGGAGGATTGCTATAGAAGTGAGAGGAACACGACTGCAACACGAGGTAAGGTCCATCGGGTACCCAATCATATCACTGATACCGTACCGATGATTTTGACAAATGTGTTATTCAGCGAACTATAATAATTTTTATATTCAGGAAAAGACTGTGCTAACTGTGCCCAAACTGCTCGGAGACAACATTCAGTTTAAAGGCGCCGGTTGAAGTTCAAGATGTATATTACACGATGTGAGGTTCGAATGAAAAAAAAAAAAAAAAAAAAAACAAGGAATAATAGAGCCGTTTCAATAGAAAGGAAGGATATTTGATCCGGGTGCGTTTCTTATTTACGCGCAACAGATAAAGGGAGGACCGACAGCGGTAGCTGTGTTATGCCATGGGGCCAAGCTCTCTGCGGACTCTGTAGACGTGGGCTCGAGCCCCACCGTCGGCCGTCCTTGAAATGGTTTTCCGTAGTTGCCCATTTTCAACTCCAAGTAAATGCTGGGACGGTACCTTCTAACAGGCCACGGCCGCTTCCTTCCCCATCCTTGTCTATATCATTCATCTTCATTCATTTCATTTATCATTATAATAAATAATAATATTGTGTGGCCTCGGGTACCGGGTGCAAGCTTTGTTAATTGACACCCAGAGGGCAACTTGCGTGTCGAATTTAATGCTCCTTGGAGTGCTATGAATGTCAAGGAGGTTAGATAGCCTATCTAAGCTGCTTGGCGCTATACCGCTTTCTAGTAGAGAAATGAGGAACTTAGTGTTGGCGGAAAATCCCGAGATTAATTTTGCCATTATGAACTCGGCCTACTGAATTCAAATGGGTTCTTTAACATGCCAACAACGTATGACACGAGTATCGTGATTTTTGTCGCCTTTTAAAAATCACTTACCATGGCCAGGAGCGAACCTGCCAACTTGGGGTTGGTAGTCCGACACTATAACCACTCAACCACCGTGGCAAGGTATTTTTCATTAACTCCTCTCATGAGGTTGGTGTCAGGATTGTCATCTCACCCCGACCCCATTGAAAACGAGAATAATGAGCAGACGTACAGATAAATATAGGGAGGAGGGCAGGCCTATAATTTATGAAGCTGCCTAAAGTATGTCTCGTATCACTTGCAATATCATTATTCTGTGTTGGCTATGCACTGAACTACGTTACATGAGATGCATGACACGTCAGCTGCTTGCTTATCTCAGCGGTGAAATTCTCCGCCTGTCAAACTCCGGCCTAACCTGTGAAATAATAGGTTTCGTTTTGAGGGTTTATTACGCAGGTCAACTCGTATCGTTGGCTGGGTGTAGTGACTATTTCATTTTTAGTAGTGGTCGAAATGATGGACTGAAGATAAGAATTCCAACCAGCCGGCGGGACTGCAGACTACCAGAGGAGCACGTGCTCTCAGCACCTCCTTTCAGCTGCCTGTCATCTGCTACAACTAAACTCGCTTCAATGCACGAGCTCTGACAGCCACCGGCCAAAAACCGTGGTGTACACTGTAGTTTTCTGCATTATAGAAGATTATTATTAACATTTGGTGTTAAAGACAGTACATTTGTATGCAAACTCACCAGGATAGCTCTTTATAAATTGAGAATTTGGAGCTTAATTTCAATGTCAACCATTCTTGAAATGTATTCCCTTTGTTTTCCATTTGAACTCCTGGCAAATACTGAAAGGAAGCCTCCAGGGCATGATCACTGTTTATTAGTCTGTCATAACAGGTGACCTCAACAAAGTGTAATCATTTTTACCATCTTTCTCAAATAGATAGAAATAATCTGTAGCAATCATTCATTCAACTATGGCTTTTTGCTAAATCATTTCATTTTTTCAGAAGTCAATTCGTATTTCAAATCTAATGAGGTAACAGTGTTCATGGCTAGCTTTTCAGGTCTAGATTTCTTATGCGGAGTTTATGATTTATGACATTTAAAAACTTAGAATTTTGTGCAATATTACATGTAACTCAATAGCTTTTCAGCCTGGCATTGCCCAGGTTAGGAATGTGAATGAGGAGGGACAAACCATATTCCAGGTTGTACAAAAAGAAGTACACCCTCAACACTCGGTTGAAGACATTGTTAATTCCCTTGCACCCTCCAATTGCTCAAATATTTGCGAGGGAACCCTTATATTTTCCCATACGCTCCCTCACTGAAATCTGGTTGTATGTATCTTTGAAAATCCTAATAACAAAGATCTTTAAAACTACCGTATATATCGTGTGATTTTGTATGAAGCAAAATTATTTTGTAATTGGTGAGCATATAAAGTTACTATAACAAAGAAATGTATTGTAAAAATTTGAACAGGTAACTAATCAGTGATTAAACAGATATATAGGATCCCTACTCCCTAAAGACTGCAACAAAAAATTTAAAAATATATTTTCATATTAAACTCGTATCTTCAAAACTCAATATATAACATTAATGGCTCCAATCCCCCAGTATTTTCAGGAGTTAAAAATAGCCTATCTTGTACCCTGAAAAATAACATATGCCCCCACTCCCTCTCTGAATTGTTAGGATTGGAACAATCATCTAGACACCAATCCTGTTTAGAAGAGTTAGAATCCTCAAAATCCACACATTCCCCCTTGATATCTCGGCCTAAAATTGATTTCAGACTGCTGTGATTTTATTGCATCAACATTTCAAGAACATCAAAGAAATCGAGTGTGAGTTGAGCTGGTCAATAATTGGGGCTAAAATAGTGTCCCACCATTCCCTACCTTGGACTATTACTCTGCCCCGTGGTGTAGCCGTGCTCATTAAATCGTGCACCCTGGCCACGAGGGCAGGTGCAGCAGATCACAGGTTCGAATCGTGGCGCTGACAGCGACTATCCTGAGTGTGATTTTCCTCTGGGTTCTTATAGTTTAAAAATACATTCACTTATGTAGCAGAAAACTAATGATTCTGCGTTTGGAGCCAAATTTGCATTGCATCACCAATTCAAAATAACAAAAATGAACACGTAGAAGCCATTAACTATGAAGATGATGTGTTTTGGACCAATTTTGCATCTAATGCCTAATGCTAAAAATCATACTCTACTTATATAGCACCGTAAAACGAGGTGAATAGGATCAGTGGGGTGGAAGGGATCAAAACATTGTTGGTAAACATAAACGTATATTACATGTACCACATAAACCGGAAGGCGGTTGTTAGCAGTTGGTGTTACTTGTGTTGGTACAGTGCTATGCTAAAACATGTTTTCCAATTTTTAAGTTGGCAGCACTTAACAGTATACACATTCAAATTCAACCATAACCAACAAGTTTTTTGAAATTAGCCTGGTGAAATAACTTTGTGTGGAACATGTGCTTGCACTAGCATTTGCAAAATTTGTGCTTTATATTTGGATAATGTATGTTTAGTGAATTCATTTCAAGTATCATCTTCAGTTTTCATATTGTCAGTTGTGATAAAATCTTATTTGTTTTGTGCCCTGCCTTATTTTTCTGCCCCCCAGGGGCTCACATCTAGTGGGGCGTGGGTTGGCGACCACGGGATCCCAGCTGAGTCCGGCATTGCTTCCACTTACTTGTGCCGGGCTCCTCTCCATCTTCTTTCCTGTCGACCTCCATTGGTCAACTCTTGTTCTCTTCTGACCCCAACGGTATTAGGTTATCCGAGGCCTAGGGAGTCTTTTACTTTCCGCCTTAATTGGCCCTTGTCTCATCTTTCCTGACACCCTCCTTCTGTGAGGGGTCAGCCTTCTTTTTCTTTTCCTTTTACCTCCTGCCTTGTGCTCAAGGCCCTTAAGGAGGCAGGGTGTATGTAGCCCCACCACTTCTGGTGCACCGTAGATAATGCTAGACCCTCAGGGGCTCACGGCTGGTGAGTTCGGAAGTTGGCGACCCCGAGGGATTCCTGAGCTGGGTCCGTTTTACCCTTTTGTCCCTTACCTTTGGGGCGGACCTTCTCCTCTCTCCCCTCTCCTCTCCTCTTTTCATTATATTTACTTTTCTCTTTAAGATTCCCACACTGTTTTTATTACTTGGTTCACCGTGTATCTAAATTCCCTTCTAGCGTTTTTTTAAAGGCATTTTTAATCTAAGTTGCTTTTTGTATGTTTTTTTTATCTAAATTACATCTCGCGATTGTTTTCAACCTCAATTGCATTTTGTAACGATTGACAATCTAAATTGCTTTTTAGTAAGTCTTTCAATATGGTGGAGGGACCTTTGTGAGTATTTTGAATTTCAATTGCATTTTGTAAGTATTTTCAACCAAAACCGCATTTCGTACGAATTTTGAATCTAAATTGCATTTTGTTTGGCGGGCATTTTGCACATATTTTGATTCTCAATTGCATTTTGTGGGTATTTTGAATCTAAATTACATTTTGTCAAGTATTTTCAATCTAAATTGCTTTTTGTAAGTATTGTCAATCCACATGAATCCTTTGAATCTACCGTACATTTTGTAAGCAATTTCAATTGCATTTTGTAAGTATTTTGAATTTCAATTGCACTTTGTGAATAATTTGGATTGGAACTGGGATATTTCAATCTGAATTGCATTGTGTATTTTCAATTTCAATTGCATTTTGTAAGTATTTTGAACCTCAATTGCATTTTGTATGTATTTCGATCTCATTTGCATTTTGTAAGTATTTTGAATTTCAGTTGCATTTTGTAAGTATTTCGACGCTATATTGCATTTTGTACGTATTTTGAATCTAGTCTACGCGTGGGTCTTTTTCAATATATTCTTTTTGTGCATCTTTTCGTTCTAAATTCCCTTTTGTTAGACTATATTGTGAGTTGTTTCCATCTGAGTTCCTTTTTGTACGTATTTTCCATCTCACATAATTTTGTTCTGGTTTCCATTTCATTATCATTTTCGCTATCACCCAGATCATTAGGGGCCGATAACCTAGATGTTAGGCCCCTTAAAACAACAATTATCATCATCATCACTTATTTTTCTGACTGGCAGGTGAATAGGATCAGATACTTTGATGTTAAGTTTGAGTATGCCGTGGCACTACAAACCAGATCCACACAGCAAGGTACACCGCAAAGCTGACCTAAACTCTATAGAAAGAGCTAGGCTAGCTATAAGGAATAAGGATCAAGTATAGAAAGGTGGCAAATAAATTTTCAATTCCATGAAGTGCTGATGGAGACTGGGCCTAGTAAGTTTTTCTCCAGATACCAGGAAACGAGGCACAAGCAAGCTGCGTATTTTGTAGGCTAAATTTTGCGGTATGTAAACAGTAAAGATGAGAAGAAATACGAAAGGAAGTTTGTTAGATGCAAATCCACAAGAGACTTCCAAGGACACATCTATGTGATTCCAGCTGTGGAGGACATTACTTGGTTCTCTTATGAGAAAATAGTTGGGAGACTGAAGGGCCCAGAAGTTATCCGTAGGGGGCAAGTTAAGTTTGCATTCAATTATAACACCTTATAGTTGTGATTATCACCAATTTTAGAATTTATGTAGTGAATACGTTGTCATCCAACTAAATTTGTATATTTTTTAAGTAATAAATTGTTTTCCAGGCATTTTCACTATCGGCAGTTTTATTTAAATATGATCTGATATTTCTAGGAGTAGCCCAGAGTCCTAAATAATGATCCCTTTCACCCTACAGTTCATCTGAATAGGATTAGTCATAGAAATGAATGAGTGATCCTATTCACCCCTCCTGGTGGGGTGAATAGGATCATGCACTTAATTAGGTATATGCACTTAATTTTTCGGGATAGAGGCATATTTACTAACAATATAAATATACTGATGCGGACTCACGTTTCAATCAAAAGAACACGAAATAAAGTTTAGTGGTTCAATAGTTGCAGACAGTCAAAGTTCAAAAGTGATCCCATTCACCTCGTTTTACGGATTTTGTAATGCAAGAAGGGATGCTAAGCATAGCCATGAAAACTGCAAATTAAATTTAATTCATTTTTACCCAGTCTCCTTGCTCTTTGGTTGCAAGGTGGTCTCCTAAAGGAGTGTTTTGCCACTGGTTATTGCCACTTGGATACAGGGTGTTTCATGGAATGTCCCACATTCGAATTCATTATAACTTCTTGTCCATTTAAGTAGTCACATCAAATACTCTCAAACAATGCACAAACTAATGGAGTTTTTGTGCAGACTGCATTGTTATGAAGAAACACTGACTTACTGTACCTGTTAATGCGACACAAGAGGCTTCTTGTTTCATGAATATGGTTTTTGTGGTGGTTCAGACTAGAAGACAATTATTGTAAACCTCACTGCAAAACTGGAAGAAACAGGATGGGAATCTAGTCTGGTTCCAAGAGTGTCTAGATGTATAGATGATGTCCATGAGCAATTGCTTTGCTCTCTTTGGAAATCATTGCACTGATTATCAGGAGAGACTGGCTACTCTGTGACTATGTGTGCCAAAGAGTAGCTAAAAAGGCAGTCGACTGACAGGGTTCGATAATGACATGAGTGTGCATTATTGCGATTTTTGACGATCGGGTACATAAACTCGCAAAACATGAGGATTTGTCATCTGAAAGTATTCATGTTCCATGAGATACTACTTTATTCGCAAAAGGTGGGCTCGCTCCATGCAATTACTAATGAGAATATCAATGGATCAATTTTCGTTGAAAGCACTATGAACACAGCTGCTTATCAAGACATTCTCATGGCTTTCGTGGAGTATTTCAACAACATTGAACTTGTACTGGGATACTTCCAACAGGATGGTGCCACACACAACACCTCCAATGAGTCCATGCAACTTCATCAACAGCTTCTTCAAAGGCTGTTTTATCTCCAAAAATATTTGGTCTCCAAGATCACCAAATGACATTTGCAGAATATTTATTGTGGGTCTATGTTGAGTAAAGAGTCTACAAGGACAGATCAAGAACTATTCAGGATAACCTGTCAAACATCACAACTGAAGAAAATTGACATGAACATCCTGAGGCATATATTAGACAACATTATAAAGCATACAAGAGTATATCTTGAAGAGAATAGGGGTCACTTTCAGTATTTTGTGCGATGGTAAGTCATTCTCCTATGGTTTACTAATTTGCACACGGTAGCGTTATTGTAATGTTATTACTGTATGTCGAATGCTATAGCGGGACTTCCTGTGGAAACAACCCTGTATAAACACACAGGAAACACTTCAGAAGCATTTTGTTGAAATAAAAACACTATTTGCATCTAAAATGAGTGGGAACAAGGGAAACAGATGTTTGTTTTGCTGTTCATGCAATGCTGGATACAACAAAAGCTGTGGCTGGCAATTGAAATCCCACAAACATATGTCCAAGTGTGGATGCACCTTTATTTTTTGACTGACTAAAAGTGTGGGTATAAATCGTCCTGTTAACAAATTTACAAATGAAATTTGATAAAATGGTCCGGCTAGCTCAAAGCAGTTGCCAGCGTTTTCCCCAGTGTACCATTGTGCTCGTCAGTTGTTATGGTACACCTCACCAAGACGCATGGCCAGCACATACACACATCAAAAAAAGTTTTGCATCACCTCGGTTCCAAGAGTTCCGGAACCTTTAAATACAAAGGGAATAGAGATCAACACAAACAACATTTCAGCTCGTTTTATTTCTCATGAGACCCACACATTGCATGTTGTACCATCATACAGCTAGACTTTCAGCATTTGTGGTCCAGATTGCAGTACACACCACTACCTCTAATACCCAGTAGCACGTCCTCTTGCATTGATGCATGCCTGTATTCGTCGTGGCATACTATCCACAAGTTCATCAAGACACTGTTGGTCCAAATTGTCCCACTCCTCAACGACAATTCGGCGTAAATCGCTCAGAGTGGTTGGTGGGTCAAGACGTCCATAAACAGCCCTTTTCAACATATCCCAGGCATGTTCGATAGGGTTCATGTCTGGCGAACATGCTGGCCACTGTAGTCGAGCGATGTCGTTATCTTGAAGGAACGCATTCACAAGATGTGCACGATGAGGTCGAGAATTGTCGTCCATGAAGACAAATGCCTCTCCAATATTCTGCCGATATGGGTGCACTATGGGTCGGAGGATGTCATTCAGGTATCGTAAAGCCGTTTCGGAGCCTTCCATGACCACCAGTGGCGTACGTTGGCCCCACATAATGCCACCCCAAAACATCAGGGAACCACCACCTTGCTGCACTCGCTGGACAGTGTGTCTAAGACGTTCAGCCTGACCAGGGTGCCTCCAAACACGTCTCCGACGATTGACTGGTTGAAGGCATATGCGACACTCATCGGTGAAGAGAACGTGATGCCAATTCTGTGGGGTCCATTCAGCATGTTGTTGGGCCCATCTGTACCGCGCTGCATGGTGTCGGGGTTGCAAAGCTGGACCTCGCCATGGACGTCGGGAGTGAAGTTGCGCATCATGCAGCCTATTGCGCACAGTTTGAGTTGAAACACGACGTCCTGTGGCTGAACGAAACGCATTATTCAACATGGTGGCATTGCTGTCAGGGTTCCTCCGAGCGGCAATCCGTAAGTAGCGGTCATCCACTACAGTAGTAGCCCTTGGGCGGCCTGAGCGAGGCCTGTCATCGACAGTTCCTGTATCTCTGTACCTCCTCCATGTCCGAACAACATCGCTTTGGTTCACTCTGAGACGCCTGGAAACTTCCCTTGTTGAGAGCCCTTCTTGACACAAAGTAACAATGCGGACGCGATCGAACTGCGGTATTGACCTTCTAGGCATGGTAGAACTACAGACAACATGAGCAGCGTACCTTCGTCCTGGTGGAATGACTGGAACTGATCGGCTGTCGTACCCCCTCCGTCTAATAGACCCTGCTCATGCATGGTTGTTTACATCTTTGAGCAGTTTTAGTGACATCTATGAACAGTCAAAGGGACTGTATCTTTGATACAATATACACAGTCAACGTCTATATGCCGGAGATCTGGGAACCGAGGTGATGCAAAACTTTTTTTGATGTGTGTACTTAGAAGGCTGCTGCAAGGCACAAATGTCGCCACGAGCAGCACCAATGTACTGTGAGAGTCAAACTCCCTTTCAAAATAGTGTTAGCTTACCTTGCTGATCCATATTGGAAGAGACTGTTCCCAAAGGAAACAGGTACCGGTAGTTAAAATCCGATTGAGCTATGTAAGCTAACACTATTTTGAAAGGGATTTTGACTCTCGACATTTGTGCCTTGCAGCGGCCTTCTCAGTATGTGCTGGCTACGCGTCTTTGTGAGGTGTACCATACCAACTTACGAGCCCAATGGTACACTGGGGCGAAATTCTGGCAACTGTTTTGAATAGCCGAACCATTTTATCAAATTTCATTTGTGAATTTGTTAATGTACACAGCTCAATCTGATTTTAACATCCTGTTTCCTTCGGGAACAGTCACTTCCTGTGACGAATTGAGATTTACGTTTTTACAGTTTTTTTTTCCTGCAATGGCGTTATTTACACCAACATTTCACTGTTTTAGTTACCATAAAATATTGCCTGTATTTATGATGTAATGCCTCTTACTTCTCTGAATTCGTTTGATCTCTTAATGCAATTGTTAACAAATATTTTTGTTGATTCATTCCAGTTGTTGTACAAGCAAAGAAGAACTCTCCTCCACTAGATTTGGACAGTGTGTTGTTCTTGGACGGGGGCAAGCGTCCTCTTGGGAGGGTGTTCGATGTCTTTGGTCCTGTGACTGAACCGTGCTATTGTATACGCTTCAACTCTTTGGAACATATTCGTGAGAAGGAGGTTACTAAGGGAATGGCCGTGTATTGTGCTCCCCGTTCTGAGTACTCGTCCTACGTTTTCCTGCCTGATTTGTTGAAGTAAGTACACTTTTTGTGCTGTATAGTTCTGTTAGGAAGCACTATACACCATATACAGTGAAACCCTAGTGACACCAAACATATTCCACTTTTAATTGAGGATGCTTTGTGAGGGGGGGGGGGGGGGGGGGGGGTTAGGTAACAGTCTGCTTTTGCAGAGAAGTATACATTAAATGTTAATATTGTAACATTGTCAGTCAACACAGAATAATTCACCTCCCACCCCCCAGGAGCTCACATCTAGTGGGACTTGGGTTGGCGATCATGGGACCCCAGCTGAGTTTGGTATTGCTTGCACTTACTTGTGCCGGTCTCCCCTCTGTCTTCTTTCCTGTCGACCTCTCTTGTTCAACCCTTGTTCTCTTCCTACCCCGATGGTGTTAGGATATCGGAGGCCTAGGGAGTCTCTCACTTTCCCGCCTTAATTGGCCCTTCTCTCATCTTTCCTGATCCCTCATTCTTCGAGGGATCAGCCTTCTTTTTCTTTTCATTACATCTCCTGCCTTCTGCACAAGGCCCTCAAGGTGGCAGGGTGTGTGAAGCCCCACCACTTATGGTGTACCCTGGATAGTGGTACAACTTCAAGGGTTCACGGCTGGTGAGTTTGCGAGTTGGCGCTCCTGAGGGATTCCTGAGCTGGGTCCATTTTTTCCCCCCTTTTTCCAATGCCTTTGGGGCGGGCGCTCTCCTCTTTCCCCCCCATTCTTGTCTGCCTTTCATGGCTCTCCTTCTTTCTAAGCCCCTCAATCCTCATTCTTCGAGGGTTGAGGGCATTTATTTCCCCTCTCTTCTTTTCTTTGCCTTTTCTTCTACTGTAGTTTGTAAGCTGTAGTTAGTGTTAATTTATTGTAGGTTCAATTTCATTTTTCACTATCACCCAAACCATGAGGGACCGATAACCTAGATGTTAGGCCCCTTAAAACAATTATCATAAAATAATTCCAATTACTGGAATATGTGAAAAATAACCTGAAATAAATTATATATGATTAAGATTTTTATATATATATATAATGAACCCTTATTGATTTGCCGATCAATAAGTCTTCATGATTTTTATTATTATTATTACTGATGCCCAGGCAGTACATGTTGAAGTTGACAAAGGGGAGACAGATAGTGTGTCGCAATTATTGCAACAGGAGTAGCGTGGTAGTTATTCCTGACGATGACCGGTTAAGCCGAGTTCAAGGACAAATTCTGTATGAACGCGCATCCAAATCGGCGTCATTATGGGCGTGCCAGAAGTGAAGTTCCAACCGATACACGATTGAATCAGCAAATCAGGAGAGAGGACGCCTAAGCCACGCGGAGGGTAGCGTACCTTAAAAAAGTGCGCTAAAACAAGTGTCTGAAGAACCGCCGATGCGATATAATTCCGCATAAGTCCGTTGAGACATTTGGATGAAAAGAAGAAGATTGATACTAGTCCCAAGTCTGTGAGGTGAAAACTACGGATTATTTTCACAGGTTGCCCCCACTCCACCCCGTTCTGTCAGTTTCTAATAAATTGATCGGTGATGAGCTGTTTGAGACACAACTTTATCGAGCTGTGGTGAGCAACTTTCACGCCAGTTTGAGTCACGATTTATCAAACTCTAGTGAGCATACTTCACGTCTGTTTGGACAAACATTTTATTTTGTGTTCAAGGGAGCAGAGTTCACGCTTAGCGGAGGGGACATCTCTAGTAGAGATAAGCGCTACGCGGTAGACATATTTGAGAGACTCGTTAAAAGCCAGTTGCGTGGCGAATGAAGAGTGTAATTTTCTGTAAATTTTTGTGTTATATTTTATGTGATGTATTGTGCGTGTGATTAAGCAAATGCTGAGATAGGGCCAGTTCTACGTTGAGTAATCGCCTAGGACTTTATTGTGAGTGAAAGTCAGTAGCTCATAGCGATTCTAGCTAGGCAAACTAATAACTTTGAACATTTCTTTCCAAGAAGCAACGCCAAGATGTCTGCTGGAAGGTCGATTGGTGGAATGAAGTGCTACGCCTCTACCAATACGTTGACGATGGACGAGTAGATTTCCCGTAGGGAAATGCCTTGGGATGGAGGTTGAGTTCTACAAGCTGCACGGTGACATACAAATCATTGATTTATTCAATATGTAGTTAGATTAGACGCGGGAACGTTGTAAATATTTTATTCATTGTTTTTCTTGTATTTTAGATTTTTTGTGCGCCGACACTGTTATATTTAAATGTACGTTGGCACGTGGCCAAAGTGTTTGCTTAATCGTATATTTTTCTTATGAGTCATTATTCGTATGCACGGCGTGTGTATTTGATTTTATCCATGCGAATGTGAAACTCGTCACGGTCGACAAGTGGTGCTTTATTCAAGTTCATTTTTAGTAGGAAAAGGGGGGTAAAAGTTGTTAGATGTTTTACGAACAGGTTTTTATTCATACTAGGGTTGCCGAGCGCAACAAATTAAGATGTCACTGTAGAACACCTTAGTTCTATATTTTTTTGAGTTTGAGTCCTTTTCAGGTTCTTTAGTCACGGACTAGATTGGGAGCGCAAGTCGGTGGAAAATATTTTATGTCCTTTATTTCAGGTTTCTGTCAAACCCATACGTGTGATTCTGGTGTGTGTATGGTGTCAAAGTGTGTGTATTGATTCTTCGTGATGAGGGGTAGGATGTGCCTACTGCCCTCATAATATTGTGGTTGTATTTTATGGAAAGGCAGAGCGCTCTTAGAGACTACTGTACCTTGTCCAGTGCTGATTCTTGGATTTCCGTGGGAAATGCTAAGATATTTTATTTTGACACACACACGTATATTATGTGCTTTTGGGAGCACGCTTCTTCAGAGACTCGAACCAGTGCCACGGCAGGTCGAGGTTATTGACACGTGGGTTGACAGATGTGCAGATTCCACTTTGCGCACGTCTATGTCTGGTGATTCATCGTTTAGGCAGTCCAGCTGACCGACTGACCCCTGTAAGCTATCTGTAGCAAACCTGTTCTTTTAATGGTCATTGGATCATAATTAAATTGGGAGTTCGCCATGTCCATTACGAATTACCGCATATCGTATGAAATGAAATATTTGTTTTATAATGTAAATGTTGGCTCTGAGCCTAGTGATTTCTATGACTCATTTCATTGTTAGTTTTGTCTGTTGTGACACCGTTGGGTGTATTTTAGTATTTTCTTGTAAAAATGGCAAGCGGCCATATGTGTATTTTTTTCTTGATTGGTCACGTGTTAATTTACTTGTGTTGATTTGGAAAGTCCTAGTTTTAGGCGTTAATGTTGTTTGCTACGGCAGTTCTTTGATTCCAATTTCGTGCGGAAATTATTTTTGTTTTATTTAGTGTAGGAAGTGTCGGATTAGTTTAATTAGTGTTTAGCTGGTTCCTCGTGTCTGTCTAGCTCTAAGACAATGCAGATTCGTCCCCTGAAGGTTTACTGGATGGTAACCAATCTCGCATTAATTTGTACACATCGTAACGCATGTAGAACAGACGCACATGTCATTGTAGTAACTTGGGACATTTGGTCCAGATTTTTACGATCTCTCCTGAGATTAGGTCTGTTTGTCATTTTATTAATTCAAGTGGGATTCATTTGGGAGACCTTGTTTTGTTTTGTTGTAAATAGTGTAAATTTGTCGATCTGTTATTAAATTCATATGTTTTAATCCTGGTATTCACTTTTTCCTGCATGTTATTTTGTTATATGTTACCCTGCATGTTATAAGAAGCGCTTAACAACAACTTTACGAAATGGACTGTTACACCCCCCGAAACTGAGTCTCATATGCTTCTTTGCAAGGGTGCAATATATACAGTTTTTTTTTTTCCCCCCCTGGAAAAAGAGGTGCCAGAACTCACAGGAGGGGAAATTAAGGAAGAAGACATGGGATTTACCGAATACACAGGGGAACAATTTGTAACTTAAATTCTGTTGACTTCGAATTTTAGTCTGTTTTAGAGGTAAATTGACATGCTGATTCCAAAACTGTAATTAGTTTTTTCCTATCACGTCAAGTTTTTTTCTACAGTTGTTGCGCATGCGATACTGATGGATTTGTGTATTGCCACAACATAACTGGTTTAATGAAAGAATTGGGAATTTCAGACTCTAACGCAACCGAATGGCAATTGTTTATAGATAGCTCACAATGTAGCTTGAAGTGTGTTCTCCTCCACAATGGAAATTTATATGGTTCAGTCCCAATAGGCCATTCAGTTTCCTTGCATGAAGAATACGAAGACATAAAGAAAGTCATTGACATGTTGCAATATAACTTGCACCAATGGATCATCTGTGTTGACCTTAAAATGGTTTCTTTCCTTCTTGGCCAGCAACGCGGATATACCAAGTATCCGTGTTTTCTGTGTATGTGGGACAGCAGAGCTCGTGAGAAGCATTGGGTGCAGTCAAAGTGGCCGCCAAGATCTGACCTGAAACCTGGTGATCCAAACATTGTAAGTCAGCCACTTGTCGACAGAAAAAACATTATATTTCTGCCTTTGCATATAAAACTAGGTCTCATGAAGCAATTTGTTAGAGCTTTGTCAACTGAAGGGGACTGTTTTAAGTATATCATTTTGGCATTTCCTAGCTTCTCATATGAGAAGATAAAGGCTGGTGTCTTTGATGGGCCACAGATTTGGCAACTTATTAAAGATGAACGTTTCATAGAAACAATGACCAAACTTGAAAAGAGTGCTTGGTTGGCATTCAAAACTCAAAAGTATTGTCAAGGACTTTCTAGGAAATACACGAGCCCAGAATTACATCGAAATTGTTCAACAACTCTTGTTGTTGTTGTTTGAGTCTTCAGTCTTTTGACTGGTTTGATGCAGCTCTCCATGCCTCCCTGTCCTGAGCTAATCGTTTCATCTCTACATAGCTCCGACACCCTACATCGGAGGCAATCTGTTTAACATATTCTAACCTTGGTCTACCCCTACAGTTTTTGTCCTCGACCCTTCCTTCCATAACTAAGCTTGCTATTCCTGGGTGTCTTAGTATGTGTCCTACCAACCTATCTCTTCTCTTCATTAGCAGTCGCCAGAAACATCTCTCCTCTCCCACTCGTCTTAATACCTCTTTGTTTGTAACCCTATCTACCCATCTGATCTTCATCATTCTCCTGTAACACCACATTTCAAATGCTTCAATTCTCCTCTTTTCTGCTGCACCAATAGTCCAAGTTTCACTTCCATAGAGCGCCACGCTCCAGACAAAGGCTTTCAAAAATGACTTCCTAATACCTAAATCTATATTCGATGTCAGCAGATTCCTTTTTTGTAGAAATGCTTTCTTTGCCTGAGCCAACCTACTTTTAATATCCTCTTTGCTTCGTCCATCACTGGTTATTCTGCTTCCTAAGTAACAGAAGTCTCCTACTTCCTTCAGCTTTTCACCAGCCAATTTGATCTCCATAGAGGTTTCTGATTTATTTCGGCTGCATTCCAGTATTTTTGTTTTACATTTATTAATTTTCATCATGAATTCTTTCTGTAAGACGGAGTCCATACCATTCAAAAACTCATTCAAATCCTCAGGCTTGTCGGCCAAGATGACTATGTCATCAGCAAATCTCAGAGTTGAAATTATTTCTCCTTGAATCTTCACCCCCACTTTAATTTTTTTCCTTCATTGCTTGTTCAATGTAAAGATTGAAAAGTATGGGTGATAAGTTGCAGCCTTGCCTTACACCTTTCTGAATACCAGCTTCTCTCTCATGTCCTTCAACTCTAATAACTGCTGTCTGGTTTCTGTACAGATTGTATATCACCCTCCTATCCCTGTACTTTATTCCAATTGATTTCAAAATGTCAAACAATTTAGTCCAATCAACGTTATCAAAAGCCTTTTCTAAGTCTACAAAAGCCATGAACGTTCTCTTATCTTTCCTTATTCTACCTTCTAAAATCAGCCTAAGACTTAGTACAGCTTCCCTTGTTCCTACATTTCTCCTGAAACCAAACTGGTCTTCACCCAACTCCGTTTCTATCTGGCTTTCAATCCTCTTGTAAATTATTCTAGACAGGATCTTTGAAGCATGAGTAATCAAGCTGATTGTACGGTAATCTTCACATCTGTCAGCTCCCACTTTCTTTGGTATAGGGATGATTACATTCTTCTTGAAATCAGGGGGTACCTCACCTGTCTCATAAATCCTACACACCAAGTGAAATAACCTGATCAGACCTTCATCTCCTATGCAGCGTAGCAACTCAATCGGTATATCATCTATGCCTGGTGCTTTGTTCCTGCTTAAGTCTTCCAAAGCTCTATCAAATTCTGATCTCAATATTAAATCTCCTTTCGCATCCTCATCAATTTCCTCCTCCCTTTCCATTACATGATTCTCAATCTCCTTTCCCTTATACAAACTCTCTATGTAAGCTTTCCATCTCTCAACCTTTTCATCCCTATCTGTTAGAGGCTTTCCATTTGTGTCCTTAATATTACAGCACTTAGTCTTCTTTTCCCCAAAAGTATTCTTAATCCTTCGATAAGCTGTGTCTACTTTTCCTAATTTCAGACAATTTTCTATACCTGCACATTTCTCTTTCAACCATTCTTCTTTCGCTTCCTTGCACTTCTTGTTAACCTCATTTCTCAGACGTCTGTATTCTGCTTTCCCCTTTTCATCTCTTAGATTCTTGTGTTTCCGCCTTTCATCCATCAATTCTAGTATATCCTGAGTGATCCACGGTTTTCTACCTATTCTTTCTTTCCTACCAATGTTTTCTTCTGCGGATTTTGTTATTTCATTCTTCAAAAGTGCCCATTCATCTGCAATTGAAGTTTGTTTAGGGTTTTTCATTAGTCCTTCCTTTATACTCTTCTTGAATCTTTCGTTTACATCCTTCTCTTTCAGTCTGTCTATTGCCCACCTTTTTGGCTTTTGACTTTTCTTCAGTTTCTTCAACTTTAATCTGCATTTCATTACAACCAGATTGTGATCAGAGTTTATGTCAGCACCAGGATATGTTTTACAATCCAAAATCTGGTTTCGAAACCTCTGCTTGACCATAATGAAGTCGATTTGGTAACGCCCTGTATCTCCTGGTCTCATCCATGTGTATATTCTTCTATTGTGGTTATTGAATAAGGTGTTAGCTATGACCAATTCATGCTCGGTGCAGAATTCTACCAGCCTGCTTCCTCGATCATTCCTTTCACCTAATCCGAAATCTCCTACTATCTTCCCTTCTCTCCCTTTTCCTACCACAGCATTCCAATCTCCCATTACTATAACATTTTCATCACCCTTGATATACCTCAGAATTTCGTCTATTTCTTCGTAGACCTTTTCAACATCCTCATCATCAGCTTGACTGGTAGGCATATAGACTTGTACCACTGTAGTGCAGGTAGGTTTTGTATTGATTTTTGCTACAATAATCCGTTCACTATATTGCTCATAATATTCCACCCGCTGTCCAAGTTTCCTACTCAATATGAGGCCAACCCCTGCTTGGCCATTGTTTGATTTAGTGCTAATGACCCTATAGTCTCCTGACCAAAAGTCCTGTTCTTCCTGCCAGCGCATTTCACTAATCCCAACCAAATCCAACCTCAACCTATCCATTTCCCTTTCTAAGTTTTCTAACCTTCCACTTCCTAGCAGACTTCTAACATTCCACGCTCCGATCCGTAGAATGTCAGATTTCCTCTTTGTCACTTCTGTGATGTTAACCCCCTCTCGAGTAGTCCCCACCCGGAGATCCGAACGGGGGACTAGTTTACCTCCGGATTGAAATTTTACAAGGGAGGAGGCCATCATCACATGTAATTATGCATAGAGAGGTGCATATCCTCGGGAATAGCATACGGCTGTAGTTTCCCGTTGCTTTCAGCCGTGCAGCAGGACGCAGTGTAGCCATTATTGTTCAACAACTCTTAGAGAGCTTTAAAAAGCTTGGTTGTAACATGAGTATCAAACTGCATTTCTTACATAGCCATCTTGCTAACTTTCCAGAAAATCTTGGTGCTGTTAGCGATGAACAGGGTGAGCGATTCCACCAAGATTTGAAGGTCAAGAAGGCAAGGTTTCAAGGTAGATGGGATGTCAGTATGATGGGTGACTACTGTTGGAGCATCAAGCGAGAATGTCCCCAGATTGAACATTGTAGGAAAAGTTATAAGCGAAAATTTGTACCCTAATATCTTTCTTTTTATTATTTGAGGGGCTCAGTGGAATAAGGGCCCATCCCAACCAGAATAAGTATTGAGAAATAATAGGTTTTGTTAGATTTTACATCATTCAAAATGCAAAGAGCACACGTAAATGAAATTTGGCATGTATATTCTACATAAAATGACCCTTTTACCTGCAAATGTTTAGTGCGATACAATGTTTGGTTTTCGAAGAAAGGGGAAATGCTGTAAGGAAATCAATAATAGGAGCATGAATTGAAATGCATAGTATATGTTTGCACTATTATTATATTATGACTAAATGATTCAAGAAACATGATTTACAGCTCATTGTTGCAGGTGTTCAATAACTGAGGCATCCATATCATTGTTGTCTGAACTAAGGCCCTCGTAAAATATTTGATGGACAGGTAGTCAAATTTCATAAGTTTCATAATGTCCTCATACTTAGCCCTCTTTAACTTCCTGCCACAGGGGTACTTTGTGTTCAGCACAACGTCACGTTGTACAGGCGGTTTCCCCTTCCCTTTTTGTAGACTTATTGTTTCTTCTGAAGCCAAATCCATAAAACAATTTTTTTTTTTCACAAACCGAAACTGAGATATCTTTCTTATAACTACTTTGTTTTTTCCACTGTCACATTTCTCTTTATGAACATGTTGTTTAAGATGTTGAGATCTTTAAAATCCTCAGTCCCCATTTCAATAACAGTGAAAGGTTTCTTCACGCGACTTTTCCTAATAAGATCACACCACTGTCCAGGCGTATAAACCACTTGGGTTTTCCTTTTACGTTTTTCAATGACACCAAAGTTAGGAAGGAAAGTGTGACCTGGCACAAGAACTTTGTGTTCGATTTTCTCAAACAATCGGCAATCAATCATATATAGCCATAGTCCCATTTTTGCAAAATTCTTGTTCTGTCCAACACATGAGTCGCTATACACAATAAGTTTCCTTTTGCCAACCCTTTCCTCAATCAATGACATAGCTTTCAACAAACAACTTTCGATTTCATCTGCACCTCTGGAAGCAACAGACTCGGGCCAAACACACATGACTGCAGTATCACTGTTGCACACGTGAATGTCAAAGTTGTAAGTCCACAGTAGTCGTTGATAAAACACACATTCCGTCGGTAAGTGAGGAGTTGGAAGGGCTTGCTGCAAGTCCATTGTAATAACTAACGTCTCTTTTGAGAGACTCGTAAGCTGCTTCTGCTTTCCGCAGATGCACTTCATACTTTGATGGTTTTGGGTCCTTTTGCTGTGCCTCATCACACACTTTACAGGTATCTGTTGAGGGGAGCTTAAATCCAATGTTATATTCAGTATTGAAGATATCCGGAAAAATATGCTCCTTCACTGACTCTTCATTATCAGTTTCACACTTCTCCAGATACAGTTTGTAGAGCTGTGATATGGAGTGTACAGATGTTATATATGCCTTATTGGGATTAGATTTTCGGCTGTAATGTGAAGTGCACTTGGGAAAACTATCTATTGTCTTTCTCACGACGTCCTTTCTTTCTTCAGATATCGCATGGGGTCTGTTTTTATGGTGGCCACGCTTGTCCATAGGGGGGTGTACAAACCCCCTTGTGAGGAATCCTCTGCATTTACATTACCTGTAATCATAAAACGGAAGTAAATAACAATATATATTAACATTAGGCCGAAATATAATATATAGACTATATTACGCGTTATAAAACTAAAGTATTATATTTACATACCTCTTACAACTCTCAGACGTTTGCTGGATATGCTATGTGCTGTACAGAATGCTGTCCTGCATAACTGAAGTTTACAACCAGTTTTTGGATCCTTGACGTGGTACTTGAAAGTTGCATTCCGTTGCGAAAAGTCAGGATGTAACCTATCATTCTTGTATACTTTTCTGCTCTTATGCTTTTCTATGAGGCCAAATAGATATGCATTTTGCATATCATAGCGAGGTAACTTGTAAAAGTCGAAAATATACTTTCTTTACTTTCTTGAGAAAGTCTGGCAACACTGTTCAATATTTACCAGGCGTTTACCAGGAATTACTTTCCCAGATGCAGACACATACTCTTCTCCACGGTTTCGTAGAATCTTCTTCTTTGTTTTACGCCACTGCTGCGCATTTCTATTCCGCTTCTTAGACTTTGAAACGTCACCATTAACACAAGAATCAGGCGAAGGAGGCATTTTTCCGCGCGCTGTAGACGAGAGAGCGGTATACTTCGCACTGCTGCAGCAAAATATGGTCACATGGCGGTAGTTGGGATGGGCCTTTATTCCACTCGCGCGAGGGAAAGTTCAAAACATACTGTTCCAAAGAACATGTCAAACACCACCTATTGAGTAAAGATTAAAGTTCGAGCTTGTGAACAAAGACTGCAGATGGCTCCCAGATACCGATGCCGTACAGAACTCAAAATCGGCCATTGGTTGGGATGGGCCCTTATTCCACTGAGCCCCTCACTTTTATAAACACAATTTAACTTTTAATATTAAAATAACCTTTGAATGAATGAATAAAATATTCTAATACGTTTGGTTAGTATCCATTTTATTTTCCTTTGTATGCCCTGTTTGTATGACTTATAGGTAGGGACACTCGAATTTCTTGAATGAAATGGTGCTGAATTCTTGAGTAAAAAGAGAAAAAATTATTGAATAACGAGGGAAAATTCTTGGGTAGGTAATTAAAATTCTTGAGTAGAAAACAAAAATTCTAGGGTAGAAAAGACAAATTCTTAGATAATATAGATCTTAGGGAAATAGAAATGTAGTCAGTACTTTCAAATATTTATATTGTAACTTCAAAATTATTGGTACAAAAGACAGAAATCGCAAACATTAAAAACAAAAAAGATATTTACAAACTTTACCTCCCTTCTTCATTTCATGTTTTACTTTCATAATTGTAGGATGACAGCAATTCCAAATTTGTCATTGTTAGATTAGTTCTGAAATCCGTCAACACACAAGAAAATTTTGAAAACAATCTTTCACAATTTACATTTGACACTGGAACCCACAGTGCCCTTAATGCACCATCAACAAAGGGTTGATGATCCTCTCGCATTGCCTGAAGAGCATCTTCCACCGCTATTTCTGCATTCTTCTACCATTCAGTGACAGTATTTTGCTGAATAGGGCCTTCAGTTTGTCTCCTGCTGTAGACTGCGACAAGACATTCTGCCTGTAGAAGAGCTCAGACACTGGCTCCAAAAATGTCGGGCTGGGTCCCCCAACATCAGGTTGTCCAACTTCGTATGCATATGGCCTGACGTCTTCTTTATTTCCTCCATTGCTCTGCCCCTAAGATGACCTTTCAGGGCATCCAGCTCTTCCTGGACCTTGTTGCTGAACATTCCTGCAGCAACCACTTGTAAACGCTTCTTCAAATTCTGAAGTTTGGGATACACTTCTGCAGCAATTGGTTTGGAATTCGTCTCCAGTCTGAGCAATAGAGGTTTCATCACTGATGCTACAGATTTAACGAAAGGAGCTTGCACATAAAGCGCTTGTAACTCCGATTCTGTTATATTCTGCAGATGCGAAGATGCAGCGGTGAATGATTCTTTTTCATCATTGGTTTGGAAAAACTCGAAAAGAATGGTCCATTTATCTGCCAGCCACTCAATTGCTTCCAGCCAGGAATTCCACCTTGTGGCAACAGGAATTGGAAACATCCCAGCCCCTGATTCTTTCTCCTGCAGGAACTGTCGGAAGGCGTGTCGTTTCTTTCTGGCATGTAGAAATGTTTGCTTAACGGAAACAACTAATTTGTTCAGGAATGATAGACATTCTTTCACCGCAACACCAACCAGATTGACCTTATGTGCCCAGCATTGAATGTGAAGAGAGTCTTCTGGCAAGGGGAGTGACAACCCACTAAAACACGAGGTCATGTATTTGGCCGAGTCAGTTACTAAGGCCACAACTTGGTCATAGTTCACTTTCGTGTCACGCAGTGCATCTGTAATCGTTCGAGCACATGTCCGTCCATTCACTGCCTCCAACGAAGTGACTGCCGCCACATACTGGTCCTGTGATGCAGAAGGCTCCACTGTAGACAGCAGAACAACGAAAATTGCCCTGCCCAGCTTGTCGGTTGTTTCATCACACATGAAGCAACTTGTTTGTTATGTACGGCCTTAACAGCCTTTTCCTTCCTCAATTTTGCCAAGAGAGGCAAATAATCCCTACGAAGAACATTACTTCCTGGAAGGTCTCCACCGCCTACAACGTTCTTCTTCACTCATTCCTTGAAAGCTGGGTGATCTGCCTTTTCCAAGGGAATGTTAACTGATACCATCATCTCTACAGTCGAAGAGACAAAATCCAGTTTGGCAGCCTAATCAAGTCAGAAAAAATCAAATAATTAGTTTGTGCAATTAAATTATCAACAATTCATGCATCACAACCAACCACCACAGATACATAACATAAAATAGTGAATGCATCCCTCCACAGAGGGGTTTGGCGGTGGGAAGGGCATCTGCCTGTGAAACAAGAGCCTAATCCACTTGTGCGTCACAGTTCGCGCCCGCGACCCTACAGGTGTGGGAAAAGCGGAAGGAAAAGAAGTAGAAGAAGAAGAATATCATACAGAATTAAAAATACTGTATTTAGAACTTCCGCTTGCGATTGGAGTCAATTTGAAAAAGAAAAAAAAGAAAGCATCATATTCCGCACTACAAATTTGCGTGTTCTAATTGCGTCCGTGCGCATGTGCGAACCGAAATGTTAACAAAAACACGAAAAGTTAATGGAAAGTTTCATTCACTAAAGTTAAAGATATTTTGTTTATCAACATGCTCGAAAAGTTAATGAACACGCTATTTTGTTTATTAACAGTCAAAAATTTTCCTAAACATTGTTTGTTAACGGTGTTTATTAACAAAGTTGACGAAAACATTTTGGTGTGGAAGTACCTTAACAGATCACGGTTATTATGTCACCCGCAACAAAATAGAAGTATTCACTAGAATATAACAATTGAATGTTACGTACCTTTGCTCCTTTTGAACATTCAGCTGCCTCAAACATTGTTGTCTGCCGCTTGTGTGTCTTTGCTGCTTCCACGTGGTGGCGGCTAGAAATGTGCTTTTTTACGGCATCAGAAGTTTCCCAAGGTATTCTTTTATTGCAAAAGCTACAGAGCATTACTTCTCCAGACCTCTTCATTCCGTCCTGCGAGAACTGTTTTATTCGTTCATCTAAGCACACTTTCGGTGGCATGGTGAACTATCCTGATAAATTTTCGTGCGACGAAGACCTCGACAAATGGTCTAGAACTATCGACTTGGGAAGTGTTCTTGCAACATTCTAAAAGCTGACTGGTTACAGTGTAGTAGGACAGCAGTGCGAGAGCCGAGTTCAAGGTTACGCAGTGTTGCATGTTACGCGGCATAATTTCGTGATTTACAGCGTGACCGTTGTCTCTTGTTTCTCGAACCCACTCCAGAACTTTTATGTCCACATTTTCGTACTTTCCTTTTTACACACCGCGGAAGGGCTTACAAGTTTTCTTTGTTCCCAATAATTTATCCTTCTGGTTATGCCAATAGCGAATCATACACGGCTGCACTTCATATTTACGACTCGCCGCTTTCACTCCATTTTCTGCGGCATATTCTAGCACTTTCAACTTGAAGGATGCCGTAAAACTTATTCTTTTCTCATTTTCAGTCGTTGTGTACTGCACGCTTCTTACACACCGCTGTGCGGTACGCGAGGCACGGATCTCGTAAGCGAGGCGGTAGGGGGAGAGAGTAGCCTTTTTTGTCGAGGTCAACAGGTGTTTCAGGCAGAAGCGCGGGTTTTACAGTTTCATGAGTTGCGTGATACGGTAGCATGGCATCCAGCTAAAATGTATACTATAGATTTTGGTTATTAAGAAATGATTGTGTACCTTCTTGTGTTTTATTTAATGATATGTAGTAGAGTATTAATAGTATACATTTGTTTAAAAGTGACAAAAATAAAGATAAAAGTTTTTTTTTTAAATTTCCATTCAAAAATGAGGGGGCGGGTATTCGGGTATATACGGTAATTAAAATGTATTAACATAATAATTGAACGTTTTACAAGAGGTAAATTAGGTGTAGGATGCCGCACATACGACTGATGTTACGCATCCACGCCTTGAAAAGGTTGTAATAAAAGTCGGATAACGGTTTAATGCATTATTTCTCTAGTTGCAATAAATTTCGCGAGTAAACCTAAAAATTCGTATATGGAGCCGAAATGCCAAAATTTCGCGAGTAGATAGTGTTCCAAATTACATTTAAATTTGTAACACATATCCTATATGCCTTTCTCCCATCATATTTAACACTTTTGAAAATTTCGCGAATGTCGCGAGTCGCGAAATTAGTGTCCCTACTTGTTGGGTAAAGAGAGAGTATCCTGTAGTTTAAAAACTTGATGTGATAGAGAAAAACTGCTAACATTTTTGAATTCTGGGACCAAAAATTAGTTAAGAACAAGTCACAGATCTAAGACAACAAAATGGCATGTAATTTTCATCGAAACCTACTTACACTGAATTCAAAACAATTTTCAAATTTTTGACATATCATCCTCCTCAGCTCGTTTTCTGGTCTTGCTTTTTGTATCAATGGCTGAGTGACGACCTTGTAACAACCAGTTTTGACATACTTCTTTGTATCAGATACTGTCAAAGGAGGTCCAACAATTCTTATAAATAGTAATGAGGTAATGGTTTTCACTGACAAAGATGATCTTTCTGGAATCGTAATCAAGTTGAGAAAATCCCCTTTCACACTCACTTGAAAATATAGGTATTGTGTTGAGAGTCCTCCGAACCCGAGAAAGTTCCCTGGGCATTCCTTCTTTGAATTTCAGATGATCTCGGAAGGCTCGAAGAGCTTCTCTTTCATTCATTTGGAATCTTCTTGCCAGTGTGCCTATTTCTGCTTCTCCATACAGAATATTTTCTCTTGAGTTTGCTGGGCAATTCTCAGAATCCAGAACTCTTGCACATCTTGACAGTTCAGTGTCTTCTTCAGAAAGTAATCTTTTCTGTAGAGAAGTTTTAAGTTGTTCATAGAAAGCATTGGAACACCCTTAAACTGTAGATTTGCAGCTGCCTCAAGAGCTTTCTGATAGTAAGGCCCTGGGACAGACCTCCTCTTCTCACAAATATCAACAAGACACTCAATCTTGCTGTGGGCTTTGTAAAGATCAGCATTTCTCTCCTGCAGATGTAAGCTTAGTTCAGGCAGTTCTTACAAAGCATCGCAAATTAATCCCCGATCCAAAATAAATTCCACAGATGTTATTTTCCTGTGAAGACCTTCAAAAGTGCATTTTTTCCTTTCTGTCACAACCACCTTCTGATTTACCTCTTTCAAAATGAAGTACCAGTGCTTCAAAATCCTGCCAAACGGCCAAAACAGTTCTATAGCTGGATGCAACCCACCTTGTGGACAGAATTCTTCCAATTTTTAGCCTACTTTTCACATTTTGCAAAAATGAGGAAAAAGTAGACTTATGAGATCGATCTGGGAAAATGTGTGTCTGTCTGGCTGGCTGGCTGTGTGTGTGCCCCCCCTATCAACTCCTAAACGGCTGCAGCAATCAAAACCAAATTTAGTATGAGTAAAGATGTGCACCGGAATAGCTCACGTCCATATTTGAATATGATGTCAGTGCTACCAACTGCTGAAAAAATGCACTAGAATTTTGAGCTCCATGTTGGATATCTTGCAAGGTATGCATGGGAGCTATTCCAAAATTGGCACACATGTAGATAATACTATTTCAGTTTAATTTCCAGGAGGCAAACCATGACAGTGTTGCCAAAATAATTTTAAGCCTTCTGATAGGTCCAATGTTTAAATGCATATAACTTCAACACTATCAATTGGATTTCAACCAAATTTTGTATGTAATATCTGTACATAAACAGATATGACTGAGCATATTCTTAAGAGCTACAAGGGCTGCCAACTGTTAATAATTGCTCTCTATTTTTTTTCTTCCAAATACCAATATATCAGAAAGTATGCAAGCCAACAGCTTTAAACTATGCACACGTATATTCTGACATTTTAGATTAATTTGGAGTAACTTATATACGTCAGTTCTACCAACATGATTATAAGCCTGCTGATAGTACCAATTTTTAAATACATGTAACTCCTTACTATCAGTTGGATTTCAACCAAATTTCGTATGTGCTATGTGTACCATAACAGATATGACTATACGTATTGTTAAGAGTAATCAGGGCTGCCAACTGTTAATAAATGCTGTCTATATTATTTTTACCCTAATATCAATATATCAGAAAGTATGCAAGCCAACAGCTCTATACTTTGCACACGTATAGCACCTGACATTCTAGATTAATTTGGAGTAATTAATACAAGGCAGTGCTGCCAACATGATTCTATGCCTGCTGATATGTCCAATTTTAAAATACATGTAACTTCTATACTAACAAATGGATTTCATCCAAAATTGGCACAACAAGATATCATAATAATTCAGAATATTTCTGACCAGCGCACGCATGGTATTGTTGGCAACATGCTTTTACGCGTGCTGATAGATCCAGTGTCTAACTGCATGTAACGTCCTTTGGACTTCAATCAAATTTTGTATTCTGTACCTTGTAATCTATTAGGCTACATTATACCAGGTATATTTTGTACCAATTAGATATTTCGATATTACCAACTTAATTTCGTCATTATTTGTTTGTTGGTGAAACTTTATTATTTTTTTCGTTAGTAGAATTTTGGTATTTAATTGTTAGTAGAAGGTTAGTATTTTGTAGTAGAACTGCTCTTTACTTATTCTGAAAGGGAGTAGCAGCTTTTCAGAATAAATCAATTCTTTACTAGTCTAATAGACGGTTAAGATATTGATAATATAAGCCATCTAATGGCTACACTGCGTTCTGCTGCACGGCTGAAAGCAACGGGAAACTACAGCCGTAATGCTATTCCCGAGGATATGCACCTCTCTATGCATAATTACATGTGATGATGGCCTCCTCCCTTGTAAAATTTCAATCCGGAGGTAAACTAGTCCCCCGTTCGGATCTCCGGGTGGGGACTACTCGAGAGGGGGTTAACATCACAGAAGTGACAAAGAGGAAATCTGACATTCTACGGATCGGAGCGTGGAATGTTAGAAGTCTGCTAGGAAGTGGAAAGTTAGAAAACTTAGAAAGGGAAATGGATAGGTTGAGGTTGGATTTGGTTGGGATTAGTGAAATGCGCTGGCAGGAAGAGCAGGACTTTTGGTCAGGAGACTATAGGGTCATTAGCACTAAATCAAACAATGGCCAAGCAGGGGTTGGTCTCATATTGAGTAGGAAACTTGGACAGCGGGTGGAATATTATGAGCAATACAGTGAACGGATTATTGTAGCAAAAATCAATACTAAACCTACGTGCACCACAGTGGTACAAGTCTATATGCCTACCAGTCAAGCTGATGATGAGGATGTTGAAAAGGTCTACGAAGAAATAGATGACATTCTGAGGTATATCAAAGGTGATGAAAATGTTATAGTAATGGGAGATTGGAATGCTGTGGTAGGAAAAGGGAGAGAAGGGAAGATAGTAGGAGATTTCGGATTAGGTGAAAGGAATGATCGAGGAAGCAGGCTGATGGAATTCTGCACCGAACATGAGTTGGTCATAGCTAACACCTTGTTCGATAACCACAATAGAAGAATATACACATGGATGAGACCAGGAGATACAGGGCGTTACCAAATCGACTTCATTATGGTCAAGCAGAGGTTTCGAAACCAGATTTTGGATTGTAAAGCATATCCTGGTGCTGACATAAACTCTGACCACAATCTGGTTGTAATGAAATGCAGATTAAAGTTGAAGAAACTGAAGAAAAGTCAAAAGCCAAAAGGATGGGCAATAGACAGACTGAAAGTGAAGGATGTAAACGAAAGATTCAAGAAGAGTATAAAGGAAGGACTAATCAAAACCCCTAAACAAACTTCAATTGCAGACGAATGGGCACTTTTGAAGAATGTAATAACAAAATCCGCAGAAGAAAACATTGGTAGGAAAGAAAGAATAGGTAGAAAACCGTGGATCACTCAGGATATACTAGAATTGATGGATGAAAGGCGGAAACACAAGAATCTAAGAGATGAAAAGGGGAAAGCAGAATACAGACGTCTGAGAAATGAGGTTAACAAGAAGTGCAAGGAAGCGAAAGAAGAATGGTTGAAAGAGAAATGTGCAGGTATAGAAAATTGTCTGAAATTAGGAAAAGTAGACACAGCTTATCGAAGGATTAAGAATACTTTTGGGGAAAAGAAGACTAAGTGCTGTAATATTAAGGACACAAATGGAAAGCCTCTAACAGATAGGGAAGAAAAGGTTGAGAGATGGAAAGCTTACATAGAGTGCTTGTATAAGGGAAAGAAGATTGAGAATCATGTAATGGAAAGAGAGGAGGAAATTGATGAGGATACAAAAGGAGATTTAATATTGAGATCAGAATTTGACAGAGCATTAGAGGACTTGGGCAGGAACAAAGCACCAGGCATAGACGATATACCGATTGAGTTGCTACGCTGCATAGGAGATGAAGGTCTGATCAGGTTATTTCACTTGGTGTGTAGGATTTATGAGACAGGTGAGGTACCCCCTGATTTCAAGAAGAATGTTATCATCTCTATACCAAAGAAAGTGGGAGCTGACAGATGTGAAGATTACCGTACAATCAGCTTGATTACTCATGCTTCAAAGATCCTGTCTAGAATAATTTACAAGAGGATTGAAAGCCAGATAGAAACGGAGTTGGGTGAAGACCAGTTTGGTTTCAGGAGAAATGTAGGAACAAGGGAAGCTGTACTAAGTCTTAGGCTGATTTTGGAAGGTAGAATAAGGAAAGATAAGAGAACGTTCATGGCATTTGTAGACTTAGAAAAGGCTTTTGATAACGTTGATTGGACTAAATTGTTTGACATTTTGAAATCTATTGGAATAAAGTACAGGGATAGGAGGGTGATATACAATCTATACAGAAACCAGACAGCAGTCATTCGAGCTCAAGGACATGAGAGAGAAGCTGGTATTCAGAAAGGTGTAAGGCAAGGCTGCAACTTATCACCCATACTTTTCAATCTTTACATTGAACAAGCAATGAAGGAAATTGGAGAAAAATTTAAAGTGGGAGTGAAGATTCAAGGAGAAATAATTTCAACTCTGAGATTTGCTGATGACATCGTCATCTTGGCCGACAAGCCTGAGGATTTGAATGAGTTTTTGAATGGTATGGATTCCGTCTTACGGAAGGAATTCATGATGAAAATTAATAAATGTAAAACAAAAATACTGGAATGCAGCCGAAATAAATCAGAAACCTCTATGGAGATCAAATTGGCAGGTGAAAAGCTGAAGGAAGTAGGAGACTTCTGTTACTTAGGAAGCAGAATAACCAGTGATGGACGAAGCAAAGAGGATATAAAAAGTAGGTTGGCTCAGGCAAGGAAAGCCTTTCTACAAAAAAGGAATCTGTTGACATCGAATATAGATTTAGGTATTAGGAAGTCATTTTTGAAAACCTTTGTCTGGAGCATAGCGCTCTATGGAAGTGAAACTTGGACTATTGGTGCAGCAGAAAAGAGGAGAATTGAAGCATTTGAAATGTGGTGTTACAGGAGAATGATGAAGATCAGATGGGTAGATAGGGTTACAAACGAAGAGGTATTAAGGCGAGTGGGAGAGGAGAGATGTTTCTGGCGACTGCTAATGAAGAGAAGAGATAGGCTGGTAGGACACATACTAAGACACCCAGGAATAGCAAGCTTAGTTATGGAAGGAAGGGTAGAGGACAAGAACTGTAGGGTTAGACCAAGGTTAGAATATGTTAAACAGATAGCCTCGGATGTAGGGTGTGGTAGCTATGTAGAGATGAAACGATTGGCTCAGGACAGGGAGACATGGAAAGCTGCATCAAACCAGTCAAAAGACTGAAGACTCAAACAACAACTAGATAGGTTCATATACTGTAGAATAATCATTGGCATGAAAAGTAGGCTGTATAGTTCTTCACGGAACTTCTTGTTTAAATGTGCATCTTCAGTGTAGCTGCACATGACTGGAGCTTGCCTTGCATTCTTTGGAGAGGCATGATACATAACTTATAATTTGTCCATAAAACTCCAAAATCTATTGATGCCAGACACCTCTTTCACAATATCGTGTACTGATAATTCCAGTCTATGGCTAGCACAATGCCACAAAACAATGGCTGGAAATCTGTCTGAAAAGTTTTGAAACTCCTCCACGTACCCCGAACATTACTACGGCACCATCACACGTCAGTGAAACTAAATTTTCCTTTAGAAAATCTTCTGTGAACCCTAGTGCTCCTATTGAAGACATCAAGCTTTTGTAAATTCCATTTGCTGTTACGTCATCCAACTCAATTAAATCAATGAAAAGGTTGACCAGTTCTGCCATTTTTATTTCTTCAATGTACATTGTGGTGTTTGAAGCCATATTTTCAGTGTTGCCTTAGTAAACAAGAGTTTAGTGCTTTTCAGTCGGTAGTTTCTGGACATTCGTGTTGACCGACTGAAAAGCACTAAACTCTTGTTCTTCAATGTATGTGCGAACATATACTATCAGAACTGACTTTTGACTTAACAGTAGTTGATTCATCAATAATAACAGAGAACTTGCTCTTTGAATCAAGTACATTTTTTATCAATCTTGTTCTCATTCAACTGCCTGTGTGGTTTACTACATTTATACAGGCATTACTTGAATATAAAATTCTCCCTATATCAATCCCGTTCAATTCTTGTAAATCAATTTCAGTTTCAAAATTGTAGAAAGACTGGTTCTTTTTTGTCACCTTATAAGCAGTACGAAATACTTTACAAGTAATTTCCTTTTCTCTCTCTAATGACATACTGTTTCAAGTTTTTCTTTTTTCCTCAGTTATTTTATTAGCCCTTTTTATGTCCAGCACTTTCTTTGTGGTCAAAAATCTTTTTCCTGAGAGATGTTAGCTTATGTTTATGATTTTCTCCATAAGACACAATTTCACAGTGTATCCACTCTTTTGATAATCGCATTCCCACATTCTTCTGTACACCTAAACTTCCAAGTTTTTTGCACACTGAGCAACCTAACAAAATCGTTCTTTTGTTCTACAGTCCAACAACTAGGCCACAGACTTTGAAATTCACTTTGAACTTTACAGACCGTTATGGAACTCGTCGACACATCTGTTGCTTCAAGTTCCACACTTTGAACTTTACAGACCGTTATGGAACTCGTCGACACATCTGTTGCTTCAAGTTCCACACTTGAGTTTGATGATACTCCAGCTTGATGGACTGACGAACTGCTTTGACAATTTTTGCGTTTGATGGTAGGCACAGAAATATATTCTGAAATTCCTTTCATTCTCGCCTCATGGTCGACAGATATAGGTTATGTCTATTGCCGCGTAAGAAGTAGTACAAACTACGGCTGAGAATGCAACAAACACAGGCAATCATCTACATCAACGAACAACAGTACTCTATATTGAGGGCAATCCAGATGAAACGTAACTAGAACTGGGACCAATATACAGAACGGCTACAAAGTGAGCAAAGAACAAGAACGAATACCGTATATCCATGCTGCCCGCAAACCGGAAGAATGTTTTCGATTTAGATTGATTAAACAAGGCGATATGTAATATTTCCTTTTCAATTAAGGTCATTTAGCGTGGGAACAGTAAAAATAATATCTTTAAAAATCCTTAACCTGAAAAAAAAACATCTTATTTGAAGTCTAAATACAGTATTTTTTCGAGATTTGTATCCATGAAGAGGTTCTGGTGCGTTCCGCCAGAAAAAAAAGCCCTGTGTATATATATACAGTATATATGTATATATATATACACACATTGACTTACTTTCTTCAGGTTTTTATCCTCCAATAGAGTTATTTACATCAATGTGATGCTTCGTGGAAGACATGTTACGAGGACCTGGGTACGAAACGGGATGAGCAGGAGTGCACAAGTAGTTACTACAAGTAGGACTCGGAGATATATATATATAAATCTTAATCCCATCGAATTTAATTCATTTTTTTTTTCTTTCTTTCACATATTCCAGTAATTGGAATTATTTTGTGTTGACAGACTGAAAGCTCCAATATTCATTGTCAATGAGGATGTACTAAAAAATGGTTCCAAAGCTATCTTTACATTAAAATGTAGAAATACTTCAGTTGAGGAATGCTCAAGTTTTGTAGTTAAGAACTTGATCGAAAAGGTGTTTGAAAAGGGATCCCACGGTAAGATAATAAAATGAGCCCCTTATTTTAACTTTTCTAGGAACTGAGAAAATTTTGTTGTAAATTACAGGAAAGTGTGAATAATAGGAAATTAAATATATTTTCTACAATTTTACCTTAACCTGTCAGTATTTTATTTAATGGAGATAGCATTGGCAGAGGCTATTTTAGAAGCATATTAACCTAGGATTCCTCAAGTTTAATCACAGATGCAATCTCTGCATTATTAACTTTTTCATGTCTTAACAACAAATCCATTCTTCATTGATTAGTGTAACTTCACTCAAGAGATTCAAATTCCTTTTCAATTCAGATAATAATTTGTTTCTTTTTTCTTACTGCGTTAATTTTACTTTTTCTGAAACTCAAATTTTACTCACGTGTGCGTTTGTAGGGGGCAGTTGACTTCGATGTTCTGCCTCTTAAAACAACAATTACCACCAATATCACACTTGAACAGTGGTCTAAAGGTCTGAAAGTAAACCAAGCTTTACAGTCAGTCGTTTTATCTCGCCTTTATTCATTAGCTGATTGATGAGATTCGCATTATCCCTACATTCTCAAGATCATGAGTATGATTTCCATGTATCTTCCACTGACCATCATCAGTCCATAATTTTGGTGGCTCTGTGAGTTTATTGCAATGTTACGGCACTGCTCTCAAGCTGATAGAAGTTCTAAACACCCTCAACCACTCAGTCAACAGTTTGATATAAGATAGTATTTTCGCCAGCCACCATCAGAGTGCGCATCATATTGTGTATAAAAATTATTGAGAAATGGCGCCCCATCTTTCCTGGCCGACTCATATGCCAGTGGGCGGAACAGGAAGGCATCGGCACGACAGAGATGGGGGGCGCTAAGTAGAGTTTTAAGTCGTACAAGCCACGAGTTGTGTGATTATTTCACGAGTGAACCCCTAGCCTGTCACATTATCAAAGTTAGTTTAGTTCTACCTTGCAGCAAAAATAGGCCATGTTCCTTAGGTATGTTTATAGTTTATGAAAAGGCGTATTTGTTCAGTTGACTGAAACTATGTGCAAGTTCTATCTCCTTTTTCACTTACCGCATCCAGGAGCAAACCTGCAAGCTTGGGGTTGGTAGTCCGACCCGAGAACCACTCACCCACCGTGGCAATCTCATGATTCTCACAAGCTAGAATCATGCTTTGCTTGATATCATTTTCTAGTTGTTTTAATCAAACCATTCTTTAAACAAGAAGTTCTGTGACAAACTAACTTTTCTTAAAATTTAAGATTCATGCCAATCTATATAGACCTATGTAGAATAATGACGAAATTAAGTTGGTAATATCGAAATTTCTAATTAGTTCGAAATATACCTGGTATAATGTAGCCTAATAGAGCACTACATGTGGCAGCCCTGGTGACCGAATATATTCTTAGTTCCATCTCTTAAGGTACAGAATACAAAATTTGGTTGAAGTCCAATGGATAGCATGGACATTACATGCAGTTAGACATTGGATCTATCAGCACACGTAAAATCATGTTGGCAACAATGTCATGCATATGTTGGTCAGAAATAATCTGAAATATTATGATATCTTGTTGTGCCAATTTTGGATGAAATCCATTTGTTAGTGTAGGAGTTACATGTATTTCAAAATTGGACCTATCAGCAGGCTTAGAAACACGTTGGCAGCACTGACGTATATTAGTTATTTCAAATGAATCTAGCATGTCAGGTACTACACGTGTTTAAAGTTTAGAGCTGTTGGCTTGCATCCTTTCTGATATTGATATTAGGGTAAAAATAATAGACAGCATTTATTAACAGTTGGTAGCCCTGGTTGCTCTTAAGAATATGCATAGTCATATCTCTTATGTTACACATAGCACATACGAAATTTGGTTGAAATCCAATTGATAGTATAGAAGTTACAGCCTATTTTCATATATCCTACTCATATTAATTGCCTCTATCAACATACGTACAAAATTTCAGTTTGATTGCTATGTTAGATTCGTAGATACTAAGAGCCGACTAAATATTGCAGATGGTAGCCAGGTTGGATTTTTATTTATGTACTATTACATGAAGATTATTGTGTACATGTGGTTTTCAGACTTCAAGACACAAGAAGTAAAAACGAGATTTTAAAATTTCGCACAGCTGCCATCTTGTGGTTATGAAAACAATTGGAATAAATTAGATCCCAGTGGATTAACATGTGTATAACCATTAACGTGCAAAGTTTCACTGTACTCAGATGGTTAAATCGCAAGAAACGTCCATTTAAATATTTATACTTTGCGTCGCCGCCATGTTGGATTTGTGCTCACCAGGTTACTGAAAGTCATATAGGTGAACTTATGTTCATAGCCTCTATGAACATTTAAAAAAATCAGTTTGATTGCTGGAAATGATTCTTAGATATTGAGAACCGTCAAAATATTTGGGATGCTCACCATTTTGGATTATTATATATATAGGCCATAGAGTTATGTACCATTAAAGGAAAATTATTGCATAGCTTCATTATTCAAACTTTCACTTCGATCGCATGATTACGACACAAGAATAAAAACTTAATTTTCAAATTTCGCACAGCCGCCATCTTCAGTTTATGTAAACAATTGAACTAAATTAGATGCCAGTGAATGACAATATGTATAATCATTTACTGTACCACATTTCAATGCGCTCATATGATTAAATCATGAGAAAAATGTATTAGAATGTGTAAACTTCGCTTGGCCGCCATGTTCGTTTCTTAGTTTGCAGGTTTTTGAAAGTTACATAGATAAACTTGTATCAGTGCTCTTTATCACCATACAAAATTTCATGTTGATATCATAAATAGTTTCGAAGATATTGAATGCCTGTGAAATATTTTGCACAGCCGCCATTTTGAGGTTATGTAAACAATTGAACGAAGTTAGATGTCGTTGCATTACAATGTATATAAACATATACTGTGCCAAGTTTCATTGTGTTTGGTTGGTTAAATCGCGAGAAACGTCCATTTAAAGGTCGCAACTTCGCTTGAGCGCCATGTTGGTTTTGTAGTTACCAGGTTTTCAAAGGTCACATAAGTGAATTTCTAGTAGTTCCCTTTATCACCATACAAAATTCCAGGGTGATATCGGTAATAGTTTCAGAGATATTGAATGCTGGTGAAATATTTCGCGCAGCCGCCATGTTGGATTGGTGTGACGTAACAAAATTTGAAGGGCACGGTCGGGGTCGCCCGGAATAGAGGTATGAACTTACCGAGTTTCATTGAAATCTCTCCAGCCGTTTAGATTTTATTAGGGACACACACACACACGAATCACACATACGCACACACACACGGACAAAAGGTGATCTCATAAGCCTATTTTTTCAAAATTGAAAATAGGCTAAAAATTGGTCCTATCAGCAGGCTTAGAATCATGTTGGTAGCACTGACGTATATTAGTTAATCCAAATTAATCTAGAATTTCTTGCACTATACGTGTGCGTAGTTTAAAGCTGGCGGCTTGCATACTTTCTGATATATTGGTAATTGGATAAGAAAATAGGGAGAGCATTTATTAACAGTTGACAGCCGTGGTGGCTGTTAAAAATACGCTCCGTCACATCTGTTTATGTACACATAGTACATACGAAATTTGGTTGAAATCCAATTGATAGTGTAGAAGTTATATGCACTTAAAAATTGGACCTATCAGCAGGCTTAGAATCATTTTGGCAACACTGCCATGCATGGCCTCCTGGAAATTAAACTGAAATATTATCTATATGTGTGCCAATTTTGGAATAGCTCCCATGCATACCTTCCAAGATATCCAACAAGGAGCTCAAATTTCAATTGCGGTTTTTCAGCAGTTGGTAGCACTGACATCATTTTCAAATATGGGCTTGAGATGTTCAGATATAGATTTCTACTCGTCATACCAAATTTGGATTTGATTGCTGCAGCCGTTTAGGAGTTGCTAGAGGGGAGGGGGCGGACAGACATTTGTCTGGATCGATCTCATAAGTCTACTTTTTCCTCATTTTTGAAAAATGTGAAAAGTAGGCTAAAAATCATGTTTTAATTCTAGTTGTGTTATCTGTTTATCGCCTCTACTTTTCAATTGTGCTTTGGAATGTGTAATGAGGGAATGGTACAGGGAAAATCCTAGGAGCATAAGAATTGGAACCAAGAAAGATCAAATAGACTTAAATTGCTTGGGATTCGCAGATGACTTAGCGTTACTGGCTAATAATATTCAAGAAGCCAGAAATCGAATAATAAGCCTACAAAATATAGCACAAAAAATTGGACTACAGATATCATTTGAAAAGACAGAGATAATGTTAGCAAATCCACTTTTAATCAATCACATAAGAGTAAATAACAAGAAAGTTAAAATAGTGAAGCAATTTAAATACTTAGGAGAAATTATAACTTACTACGTGGATGAGAAACCTGCATGGCAAGAAAGAACAAATAAAATGATAAAAACCCAAAAATTAACATGGTCTACATATAAAAGAAAATGTCTATCAATCGCAACAAAATTAAAACATTTCAAGACGATGGTTCAACCAGAGGTGACATATAGAAGTGAAACTCTAAGTTACTCAGAAAAACAGAATCGACAAAATTTTAAAAGTAGAAAGAAGAATAGCTAGAACATGCATAAAAAAAATATCAGAAAGATGGACAGTGGCGGATAGTACCAAATGAAGTGGTATACAGAGAACTGGAGCCCATCACTGATACTATTCGGAAGAAACGGATTTCTTTTTTTGGTCACATGAGGACACCAGAAACCAGGTTATCTAGAAAAATTGTAGTGAAACTTTGGAATATGAAAAAAGTAGGATGGATTAAGGAAATTAGAGAAGATATGAAAGAATTAGAAATAACCTTGGATGACTTGCAAAACAAAACAAGAAAATTTAAAAAAAAAATCTGAGAGATATAAAAATAAGATTACAGGCTAAAATAGACAAACGTAATACAGTAAAAAGGGTATTTACAGATGAGGAACGCTTGAGAAGATCAGAGTGAATGAAGAGCTACTGGGCGACTCGGAAAGGAAACTTACTGAAGAAGAGGACCAAGAAATGATTGACTGAAGTGGTCCAATGAGGCCATAAAAGCAGAAGAAGAAGGTGTTATCTGTTGTAATTAGCTGATATCTTGATATGTTCACTGAATATATTCTTTTAAAGGCAGAAAGACTAGAAAAGTCAAAATTCTTGCATAATGTATATACTAATAGAAGTAAAAACTTTCTCCCGTATTTGTTACAAAGGACCATAATTCCTGTGTGTTTTGAAACATTTCTTCGTAGTGTGAATTATGCATTGTGTGTAACATTGGGCTTGCATGTCCACTTGCAGAAAATTTGGCAGAGCTTCCATAAAATGTTTGTCAATATGCAACCCTTGGAGGTAAATGGCATACATTCTTATAATTAACAGACAATGTTTTCAATCCACCCTGGAGGGAAGACATATTCCCAAAACAGTTCATTTCTAATACCAGTTAGGTGCCCAAATAAAGGGAGCTATGAATTAAGTACTCCTTTCCAATTTTAGACTAAGGTACTGGGTGCTATGCATTATGTGTAATGTCACACATAGGCATGCATGCACATGTCCACTGGCAGACATTTTGGTGAAGTTTTCATACCATATTTATCAGGCCTACTAGGTGGCCCAAGGATGGATAGAAATGGCATCTCATCCCCAACCCCATAGAAATGGGAATAAGACAGAAAGGCATAGACAGACATCTGTAGAATTTGTTTATTGTTCTTAACTCTATTTCAGAAAACATAGAATTTTCTCCTGTGAGGGAGCTTTTTTCTGTTAGAGCAATTTTCAAAAGGCCTGAGATTGGTAATCAGTCAATAAATAAATCTACCGGAAGCTCCTAATGCATGGAGAGATAGCAAAAGGAGAGAGGAAGTATCACGTGCCTGTTCTTACCCCTGTCCATGAACTTTCATGATCATAATGAAGCTACAAGACTGGACTAAGACAGGGGAGTGTGCTGTCACCTCTCTTGTTCATAATGGTGATGGATGAAATTGTAAAGGAAACAAGGAAGCATATGGACATAAAGAAATGAAGTTACTGTTATTTGCAGATGATATTGTGGTCGGGGGAAGGAACACCGAAGAAGTGCAGAAACGACTAGATGCACTGAACGAAAATATTCAGAAGTACGGCCCGAAAATCAGTATAGAGAAAAGCAAGACCATGGTGATGACAAGAGGGGAAAGACAAGGAAAGGGCACTGTGAAAATTGGAAGTCAGAGTTTGGAAATTGTGGACACGTTCAAATACCTAGGAAGTGAATTGATGCAAACTGGTAGGTTGGACATGGAGATTGGCAGGAGAGTACAGCGGAGCAATGCATTCTATCAAAGTGTAAGGAAACTTGTTTGGGATAAGGAAGTAGCAAGGAAAAGCAAGGAGGTAATGTATAAAGTGTACTATGTTCCCATATTAACTTATGCAGCTGAGACTTGGACCCTGACAAGCAGGCAAGAGAGTAGAATCCAAGCCAGTGAAATGAAATTCCTAAGAAGTATGATAGGAAAAACAAGGAAAGACAGAGTGAGGAATGAAGATGTTAGGAAGGAAGTTGGGATGGGAAAACTAAATGAGAGAATTGAGAAGAATAAACTAAGGTGGTTTGGACATGTAAAGAGGAGGGAGGAAAATAGTATACCAAGACAGATACTGGAGGCAAAGTGCAAGGGTAAGAGAGCAAGAGGAAGACCTAGAACAAGGTGGATTGATTCAGTGAAGAACAGCGTAAGAAAAAGAAATCTGGACTGGGACAAGATCGTGGAAGAAGAATGGTGGAAGGAAAGAGGAAAGTGGAGAAGTGCCATAAATACCCCAACCTGGCAGGAGCTGGATAAGGGGAAATGATGATGATGAATGAAGCTAATTTTATGGCCCCTGGATACCTCAGATAATCATAAAATTCCAGTGAGTGGACCTTTGGCAAATTGAATCGAATGCCACAGTAGTTTTGCACGATAAACCACAATACACCTTCCAACATGGTAGACGAGTGGGTTCAAATTTCCACTGTCGGCCTTCCTTGGAATGGTTTTCCGTGGCTTCCCATTTCAAATTCCACACAAATAGGACACAGCCACTTCCTTCCGAATCCTTGCACAGTTTCATTCATTCCTCAATAACTCCTCTCACTATCTGCCCCATAGAAATTCATTAAATATCATCCCCAACCCTATAGAAATGAGAGTAATAAGGAATAGACAGACATACCGTAGTATTTCTACACTGTGAATACTAGAGCAGTAGTTACGATTAGTGATGAAAAAATCTACAGCTGTATGCTATGAATTTTATCTCGCATGAATTTCAAGTGTTGTGTGTTCTTCATAGTCTTCATTGGATGTTGGCTGTCATCAGGGAGATTACTTGCTTATTTTTTAGTGACCTGGAATAGTGCAGGAGTGTTGATTCCATACCATTCGCGTAGGTTCTTCAGCCAAGATATTCTCCTCGTTACTCGGCCTCTCCTACCTTCAATTTTTCCTTCAGTCACGATCTGAAGGAGTTTATATTTATCATTGCGAATGATATGGTCAAAGTATTCTAGTTTTATAGTTTTGATGTTTTGCAAGAGCACTTGTTCTTTGTATGGGCATTCGAACAGTTCAGTATTTCGTACTCTTATCGATCTATGATATTCTGAGCGGGCGCATATAGCACCACATCTCAAAAGCTTGAATTATTTCGCTAATGTTCTCTGTGAGGGTCTAGGCGTATGCACTATACAGCAGGATTTAGAAAATGTATCACTGCAGTAAAGGGAGATCAAGACCCATATTAAAGTGGTTGCGCAGTAGTTTTTTCATTTTCTTGAATGCAACACTTGCTTGGTCAATGCAGGATCTGATTTCAATAGAATTATTCCAATTACAGTATGATCAAGTATACATACAACTGTTGTGGCTTGAGCTTAAATAATGTTCTGCACATTTTTGTTCCAGGATTAAAGGCAGTGATGCATCATGGGAAAACAACAATGAGCCTCCACAGAAGTTTCTGGATTATTCTGATGATGAAGAGGAAAGACATGCTCGGAGAAGTAGGGTTACAAATAAGGAGGTATGTATAAGATAGTGGCACTATAGAGTTCATGGTTTTTAACATTTAAAAATCCAATATTTAGCATTTTGAATTACAAATTTAGTGTTTTGCAGCAAATAAATTAAAAATAGGGATTAAAAAATTGCACAAACAGTATAATTTTTTAAGCACTATGGAAAATAAGATAAAGACTGCAGGTAACATATTTACACACACAATTATATGTATATACAAATTTACATACTCTGTTTTAAGGTGTAAAGTACTTCTATAAATGCACATTTATCACACAAATAAGCGTACAACGAAGAGAATTTTAATGATTGAAATACAACATGCCAGTGGTTGCAATTGTATCCTCCTTCATTCGAGACCGCCTGTCTGTTACAATTATGTTATATTAAGAACCCCTCTACACTGACACTGTTTGTAGGGGCCCAAATGCACTGCAGTGCTGCGGAGGCAAAGGAAGGAAACTTTAACTTCAATGCCATCAACATTGGTAGAGTATCAGTGTTCTTTTCCATTTTAATGTTTTGTAGCATCTGTTGATATGCCTCGCAGTCCTCGACAAACTGATCAAGTTGGATATAAGTCAGTAGTTATAGTAGGTAGTTTTCATTTCATTATCATTATTTCACTGTATCGCTATATTATTAGGGGCCGATAACCTAGGTGTTACGCCCCTTAAAACAACAATCATCATCTTCTAAATCGTTATTACCTCTTTTTACTTGTGGACTGTTTTCTTAATGTAACTTCTTGATATTTGTCAATGTACAGGTGAAAGTGGAGGAGGAGGAGGATGATCCAGATCAGCCCAGCCGTAAGAAGAGGAATAAATATGAGCAGCTTATGAATTCTCGTAATCTACGTATGTCTGCAATTAATCCTCCCGTTTCAAGCCCGAGCCCCAGTCGTGGCCCTTGGGGTGGTCCATGGGGGCCCCAGCGTGGTGCAACCATCTTTACTACCCCACCTCCATCGACACCACCTCTTGGAGCATCATCGCTGATCCGCCCTCCATCCTTTAATGTGCCACCTCCAAACTTTGGGTCAATCAAACCCCCTGTTTCTCCTATATTTTCAGGTCCTCCTCCCCCAGTTCCTCCAGTAATTGCTAGATTTAATCCATCATTGCCACCTCCACGTGCCTTATTTTCACCTCCTCCACCTGCCTTATCGTCGCCTCCACCTACCTTATCGTCACCTCCACCAGTCTTGTTTTCACCTCCACCTGATTTGACATCACCCCCTCCACCTGCCTTATCGCCATTCAATTTTCCTCCACCTGCACAACACAAACCTGAAAAGTTGCCCACACACTTGTTCAAAATTCCACCTCCACCCCCTCTACCCGTCCCTCCCGTTTCTTCTGTCCCTCCAACTCGTCGTCGAATGCCCTTCCTTTCTTCACCCCCTCCTCAGCCTCCTCCAGCTCATTGGTAAGAAAGAATTTAGTCCAGAAAAACTCTGAATGCCAAAATCTGTCTTTCTACCAACTGTAATGAATTTAAAGTATACTTACAAAGTAAATATAAACATACTAAATGATTAAATGAACATCTAATCAAAAAATAAATGTTGTAGCTTCTCCCAGTGTTTACCATATCTGTGCAGATGTAGTGAATTTTGAATTTCTACCCTAGTAAGGTTATAGCAAAATAATCTGGTCAATAGTTACTTCTGGAAGTTCCTACTTTTGTTATTGTTAACTGTCCTTGATAAGCATATTCTCCTTGATAAGCATATTCTCATTACTTGAAACAGAAATTTGCACAGTTTATATCCTATACACATAATCTATGTGTGAATGGAAGACACTTGCATTCCAACGAGAGGAATGGACTTTCTGTGAATTGTTTTATTTTTTTCCTTTCTGTTAATTTGTTGTGATTATTTAAACAAGTTAAAGAATTGTGTAGGTTCAGCCTTTTCTTGTTTGTTTCTATGCAAAATGTTTTCATTATTTTTTGTGAGGTATTTTTAATTCTCCCTTTTCTTTGTGTGGATATTTTGAAAGCTCATATTATCTTCCATTTATATGAGAATCTTGATTAATTGGAGACTTTTGTGATCCATTGTTCTTTATTATGCAGGTATTCTTACATTTTGTTAATCAGTAGTTGTTTTGAATGTATTGTATGCTATCTTATTATAAGAGATAAATGTATTATAACTTTATTTGTAGGGACCTGAAAATTTAGCATCTTTTGTTTAAAACCAAATGTATTTATTTTCCTCAATTTAGCTTATACATTTGATACGAGCATGTTTCTTCAGAATATTTACTGGCTGAACTCCATCAAAGGATTGTATGCAGTCTTTGATATGTATATTCTAACATAGCAGGCCTATATTAATATTAGCTTTTAAGCATTATAAACCTTTCACATCTGTATAACTTTTAAATACCCATTTTCCTATTGAAAATGTACACTCCGTTGAAAAATATTTCAGCATTACATAGTTTTAAAGTAGCTCTTTCAATATATAACAACTATTTTGCAGCAGGATAAAACCTACTTAATATAATCAGAATAATATGTAAAAGATTGAATGGCTATTGCATTTATATCACAATAAAAATAAAATGAATAGCAACAGTTCCTGAGATGAAGATAATGCCTATGGATTGGATTTGGATTATCTGACATCATATGATAGTTTTCTAACCAAACTAGCATTTTTCTAATACAATTCGCATGATAATGGAATTCACTATTATATCATGTACATATTTAGTAGATTTGGTTTTTGGCACAAAATTTCAATTTTATTACTCATGCAATTATGGAAACCAATGGTTTCATTTCACTTTATCCTTGCAGAAAAAAGGTCAGTTCATGACAAAATTCATGGATGTATAATTTTCAGGTCTCTACTTATCACATCCATTCAGTTCCTAAGTTATTAAGCCAGTTTCTAGTTGCTAAAGCTGATTTCCAAGGGGGTTCTTTGGTACTTATATGTACTAGAGGTTGTATGTTTATTGAAAATATAACAAGTTTTTCTCCCCATTTTTGGAATAGAACAGAACTTAAATTCTGCTATCATTCTTGGTGCTTTCGCATTTCTTAGAATGGTATATTCTTTTTCTAAACGGTGGTTTCTGGCTTTTTCTTATAAATCTATGACAAATTGATTAGGCTGATAAGAAATTATTTAAATATAATTTTTATGAAACAAATTTCATAGCATAAGTTGTTGTTTTGTAAATAATATTAATAATATGTTCTAAATTATTATTTAAGATTTGAGAGCTTTATCAGATAGAAGATATCTGATTTATCTGACATGTTCAATTGTTCACTTACATCGATTACTTCTTTTTCTGGTATTACTGTTATTTCATCCAAGAAATTTCTGAGTTATTGAACTTAGAATTTATGGAAGCATACAAATAAAATATTTTATTGTTAGAGTGTATGAATGTAAAGTATTTTGTTAAAATAAAGTGTTGTGATTGCTGTATAAACAGCTGTATTCAGTAATTTGTAGTTATTTATCTGGAACAGAATACTTTCAGTTTATCCAATGCCTTCAAATGTGTTGTGAATACCGTAATTAGGCTAGCTTATAGCATTTGAAAATCCAAAAATTAGTGCTTTTTATTAAAAATTTATGCATTTCAGATATATTGTTCAGTAGTAAATCAGCAGTGGAAGACAATCTCATTGTTCTGCCCCTTGAAACGACAATCGCTACCATTATAATCCCATAATATGGCATTGTCCCAAGACTGACTAGTGTTAGACAATTTCTAAGCTTCATAGACAAGTGGGCTCGGATCTCCACCGTCAGCTGCCCTTGATATGGTTTCCATTTTCAACTCCAGGTAAATATCAAGATGGTATTTTACGACAATAGGCCATGGCCGCTTCGTTCTTGTTCCTTGCACTATTTTATTCATTTCTCTTAATTCCTCTCTGGAGGTTGGTGTACCTCCAGTAAAAACTGTTATCACACAACCATGTCACACCTTATCCTGATCCTGATCCCGAAAGAAACAAGAATAATATGGGGCAGAAATAGAGTATTGCCCCAGAAAATGGGAGTATTACAATAATCAACAATTTAATGAAATGCCAACTTTTGAAAGAAAAAAAAGTTTTAGTGGTTGTGCTAGATTCTCTCCATAATAGAATTTAGCTGTAAAAATAAACATCTGACACTTAAGAAATAGTACCTACAAATGTAAACAACCTGTTCCTATTTAATATTAATAGGAAGTCATGTTGCCAAAATTGTAGCTTACAATACTCAAGTGTTTCTAAGGATTGTATGTCTTACCATATTACATGCATATCCCACGTCGTTCCATCTATTAGATGGGTCAGCAAATGAGGCCCCTCCACCAATATCTGTCTCTGTACTTCTCCTCTTCTTCAATGCTGTCCAAGTCCTGATCCAATTGTTGGATGTCATTTCTCACCATGTCTGCATATCTCATTCTTGGCCATCCTATTGGTCAACGGACAATACATATTTTCCTTTTGAAAATTATATATCCTATTGGTCTTCGGAGATAAAGCGGCAGTTCATACATTTATTTGGAATTCTGTTAACATCCATCCTACTCATATGGCCAAACCACATGAGCCTTTTCAAGGTTATTTTATCCTGTAGTTGTCGACCTGAACCAATTCTCGGATATGCCCATTGCGAATTCTGTCTTTTCTTGTCTTATCAACCAAGGCTCTGGCAAATCTCATCTCTGCTGCCTGAAAACTTCTTTCATCTTTCTTCCTCATGGTCCAAGTTTCACAGCCATAGGTCAAAATAAGCACATAATAAGTCTGATAAATTGCTAGTTTACATTGCAGAGGCACTTTCTGGTTCCATATGATGTCTTGAACAGCTCTATAAAATGTACCTCCAGCCGAATCCTGTTGGTGATTTCCTCATCAATGGTACCTGTTGCTGATAACACACTTCCCAGATATTTACATTTTTGAGAAAACCTAAGCTGTCTGCCGTCAATTTCAATGGAACCTTCCGGTTGGCCGTTTCTCTGCTTAACTAGCACCTCACTTTTTTCTACACTAAACATAAGACCATATTCCTTTGCTCTTTCTGTCCATGGTTTGATCTGATCTTGCAACTTTTCTTTGGAATCGCCCCACACACATGTCATCCGCAATGAGCATAACTTTCATTTTTCCATCGCCGATGGTTTGACATACATTTTGTTGGATGTCATTCATCACAGCAATGAAGAGAAGACTAGACAGAACTCCCTCTTGCCGTAGACCTGTAGTTATTCTAAAGGGTTTTGTCAGTCCTGATGGTGTTTTAACACGACTATTAATTCCATTGTATTCTCAATTCTCTTGACTATATCATTACTCAAACCACTCATCCTCAACAATGTCCAGATTTTATCCCTGTTCACAGCATCGAATGCCCTTTTGATATCCAGGAAGGCTATCTAGAGATCTTTATCGTGTTCATAATATTTCTCCATCATCTGACTGAGCCCAAATATTAGATCAACTGTTGATCTGCCTTTCCTGAATCCATATTGTTCCTCTGATAGCCTTGGTTCTATCAGTGGTCTAATCTTTCCTTCTATAATCCTTTCGTACAATTTTCCCATTTTAAATGTTAATGTAATGCCCCTGTAATTAGAACATCTCTTCCTGTCACCCTTCTTAAACAATGGAACGATAATGCCCTCTTTCCAGTCAGCTGGAATCTGTCCTCCTTTTCATATCTATATATTTAAAACGGTAAGCTGATTTTTGTTTCCGCGAGATTGACAGAACAGCTGAACCGATTGACTTCGCAATGCACTCTGACGAAAGCCCTTGATCTGTATATTTGCCGAGTGTCTTAATAATAAACAAATATGTTATAATATATTTTTAAATTTATAAACAAAAATGCAAATTTATTGGCCCTAGCGCATGCGCACAATCACCTTGCCTCATGACAGTCATGGCGGTTACAAGTGCATCGTGTTTCAATTTGATAGTTATTTATAAGAAGTATAAAGGAAGGGAACATTATTTATGACGTTCCCAGGATATATACTGGAATAAAATTATACACGATGGAAAAAGTTGAAATACATAAACTGACAGTTGAGTGTGTAGGGCCTATGTTGTTTAACTACCTTAATAATGCGTGGCTTGAGTAAGGTGTGATTTCGTTCGTGCTCCGCAAATTAATGTAACGCGTTAAGGAAAGTTCTGTTTTGGTGACTTCTTGTTGTGCTGCAGTTGGACTCTACGTGATAAAGTGCTTTAAGATACAAAAATCCAAAGTGGAAGTCGGGTATGTAAATTGATTTTAACATTTTAATATTCTTAACAACAACACAAGCCAAACGAACAATTGAATATTCACAGTGCGAGTGTCACCAACCTAACAAATAGAGAAGGAGCGCGATTGTCACAGTCCTTATTCGAGATATCGATATCGATATGAGCACCAACGGCAAAATGGACGGAAAGAAGCGCGGCGTATCATCGGCCGGTGAGGGAACCAACACGACAGCAGTGCCATCTGTTGCCGACGTGTATGAACTCCTTCAAGCTACAAGCAAGGAAGTTGCTAGCCTCAAGAATCTACACAAAGACACGGAAAGAGAACTGAACAAATCCCTGGAATTCGCTCACCAGAAACTGGACGAGAATTACGAACTCATAAAAATTCAGTCTGAAAAACTGACCAACTGTCTACAAGTTATTGAAAAACTTAAAGAAGAGAACATGACGCTGAAAAAACGATTGCATGAAACCACGCTACAGTTGGATGACCTGGAGCAATACGGCAGGCGAAACACTTTAGAAATAGTAGGGGTCCCAGAAATGCCTAATGAGGACACGTTTGAAGTTATAAAGAAAGTAGGTATCGCTCTAGATATGAACATTGAACCAACAATGATTGACATTTGTCACCGCATCAGGAAACAACCGCACCAAACCAGCGCGGGGATTGTTGTGAAGTTTGTGCGGCGAACCGATAAAGAGCAGTTCTTGCAAAGGCGAAAAGTTAAACGCAATCTCAACTCCCTGATGGTAGGTTATGTTTCCAACGAACCAATTTATGTCAACCAAAGTCTAACATCGTACCGTAGGTCTATCTTAGGTCAGGCAAGAAAGCTCAAACGCGAAAAGAACTACGCATTTCTCTGGGTTGACAGATCTGGTACAATAAAATTGAGGAAGAAAGCTGAAGATAGACATGTCTACGAGCTGCGGACACCCGACGACCTTGAAAAACTGAGATAAACAAAATGACTGAGGACAAGTCTCTTAGGATTTACTATCAAAACGTCCGAGGACTGAATAGTAAAACACAAGAATCTATATATTTAAAACACTAAGCTGTTTTTTGTACACACGAGATTATGAAAACGACTTAACCGATTGGCTTCGTAAGACATTCTAACGAAAGCTCTTGGCATGCAGATTTGCAGAGTTTCTTTAAAATGAAAATATATGTTACAGTATATTTTTAAATGATTAAAGAAATATGCAATATTTGACACTCCCGCGCATGCGCACAATGGCCTTTCTCAACAAGGAAAAATGGCGATTCCGGTCGCGTCTAACTGAGATCTTTGTTCATGAGAATTAAAAAGGATCTCCAATAATGTTAGTTATGTTTTTACAATATGCATTGAAATAGAATTATATTAAATAAACCACGTATTGAAGGACATAAACTGCAGTTTGAGTTTGTATACTGGTTAGATAGCTTAATACTGCAGTGTTACATAGTTGTCTGGTTGGCCAAGGGGATAAGGTTACTGGCCTGAAATTTGTATTATGCATGATCGAGAGGGTTCGATTCCCACCTCGGATATGATTTTTTATTTTCGTTTTCTTCCTTCCTACGATTGGTATTGCATTGTAGAAAGCTCTTGGCATGCAGATTTGCAGAGTTTCTTTAAAAGGAAAATATATCTTACGGTATATTTTTAAGTGATTAAAGAAATATGTAATATTTGACACTCCCGCGCATGTGCACAATGGCCTTTCTCAACAAGGAAAATGGCGATTCCGGTCGCGTCTAACTGAGATCTTTGTTTATGAGAATTAAAAATGGTCTCCAATAATGTTAGTTATGTTTTTACAATATGCATTGAAATAGAATTATATTAAATAAACCACGAATTGAAGGACATAAACTGCAGGTTGAGTGTGAATACTGGTTAGATAGCTTAGTACTGCAGTGTCGCACAGTTGTCTGGATGGCTAAGGGGATAAGGTTACTACCCAGAAATTTGTATTTTGCATGATCGAGAGGGTTCGATTCCCACTTCGGATATGTTTTTTTATTTTCGTTTTCTTCCTTCCTACGATTGGTATTGCATTGTAGAAACATATTTCACTTTTATCATTCCCGTCAAGTAACGAATTGTCTGTTCCCATCGAGAGGGTTCGATTCCCTCCTCGGTTATGTTTTTTTTAATGTTCGTTTTCTTCCTTCCTACGATTGGTATTACATTGTAGAAACATATTTCACTTTTATCATTCCCGTAAAGTAACGAATTCTCTGTTGCCATCCTTTGCATGGTCGAGAGGGTTCGATTCCCACCTCGGATACGTTTTTTTTATTTTCATTTTCTTCCTTCCTACGATTGGTATTACATTGTAGAGACATATTTCACTTTTTCATTCCCGTAAAGTAACGAATTCTCTGTTGCCATCCTTTGCATGGTCGAGAGGGTTCGATTCCCACCTCGGATATGTTTTTGTTTTTTGTTTTCTTCCTTCCTACGATTGGTATTACAGTGTAGAAACATATTTCACTTTTATCATTCCTGTAAAGTAACGAATTCTCTGTTGCCATCTATATATTTAAAACACTAAGCTGTTTTTTGTACACACGAGATTATGAAAACGACTTAACCGATTGGCTTTGTATGGCATTCTAACGAAAGCTCTTGGCATGCAGATTTGCAGTGTGTCTTTAAAAGGAAAATATATGTTACGGTATATTTTTATATGTTTAAAGAAAAATGTAATATATGTGGCAATTGCGCGTTGCCACAATTGCGTTTCTTCATGAGAGAAATGGCGGATAAAAGATCCACCGTATCGTAGTCTGATCTTTGTTTATGAGAATTGAAAAGGGAAATATCGCTTATGTTGTATCCCGATATATACTGGAATAGAATCATGAAATAAGGGAAATATTGATGAACTGTAACTGGCAGTTGAGTGCGTTTGTTGTTTACGTCACTTAATATTACACTCTAATTTCGTTGTCTGGGTGGCTCAGCGGCTAACATTGTGGACAACGAAATTGATTATGCATCGTCGAAGGAGTTTGATGCAATTGGTATTACATTGTCTAAACATATGTTACGTTTATTATTCCCGTAAGGTAAAAAATTCTCCATGATTTACGTTGCCAGATACTTTTAAATTATTAAATAAAAATAGGCACAATCGCTTCGCCTTGAGAGAAAATTGTCGAACATAATTCATTTGATGGACTCAGACATCGTGGTCACTCAGCCCCGTCTACTTTGGTGTGTGAGTGTAAACATTTCTCTGATAACCTGTGTTAATATGATGGCTGTATTGATGTGTGCATTTGTAATTAGTATGGGGAATAGGGAGTTGAGAATCATGAAATAAGGGAAATATTGATGAACTGTAACTGGCAGTTAAGTGCGTTTGTTGTTTACGTATCTTAATATTGCACTCTAATTTCGTTGTCTGGGTGGCTCAGCGGCTAACATTGTGGACAACGAAATTGATTATGCATCGTCGAAGGAGTTTGATTCCCACCTCAGACATGTAATTCTATTTCCCAATTATTCTATCTTGCAATTGGTATTACATTGTCTAAACATATGTTACGTTTATTATTCCCGTAAGGTAAGGAATTCTCCATGATTTACGTTCCCAGATACTTTTAAATTATTAAATAAATATCGGCACAATCGCTTCGCCTTGAGAGAAAATTGTCGAACATAATTCATTTGATGGACTCAGACATCGTGGTCACTCAGCCCCGTCTACTTTGGTGTGTGAGTGTAAACCTTTCTCTGATAACCTGTGTTAATGTGATGGCTGTATTGATGTGTGCATTTGTAATTAATATGGGGAATGGAGAGTTGACGACTGAGGCTTTAAGTTAGGAACTATCCCGGTATTTGCCTGGAGTGGAAGTGGGAAACCACGGAAAACCACATCCAAGATTGTTGAGATGGGAATCAAATTTTGCTCTTCTTAGGTTTGCCTCAAGAGTGCGCCCCGTTCCAGCCTTCAGACCAGAATTAAATTTCTTGGCAGAGCAGGGATCGAACCTGGAATCTGGGGCGATAGCTCAGAATGTAGCCTTAAGACTGGGCTTCCCTGTGTTAATACGATCTTTGAAAAACACTGAACATATAATTCTAAAACTCCCTCCATTACGGTGGCTGGCGAAGTGAGTCCATGCTCATTCCAGTAGTGGCGAAGTGATTCTATGCTCCCTTGCATAATTTACTGTCGTGGAAATGCAAAGTATTGTACCTTCAACAGGTGATGGAAATTGATTATTTAGAGCAGTTTCATTCTGTTTATTTCAAAATGATGTTCGTCATCCTGAGTTGCGTTTGCAAGCAAATTGCAAAAATTGCAAGGATTTTATTATTGGTGATCAGTCTCATCGCATTCTCATCAGCAACCAACTTGAGAATGGAAGTCTCTGAACTTAGTTGTATAAGTGAATATTGTTGTTTATTGATTATTTTTTTAGAGTACATAACAATGAGTCTAACCACGCAGTTGATTTTGGCAATGGAAGTAAGTTATTATTTGCTATTTAATATTTGGCAGCTGCGTTGATGCAGGCCACTATAATGTTATTTAATAAGCTATGACGTTAATTTGGGGAGAAATGCTGCTATAAATAAACCCATTTTACGAAATAGAACATTAGCCGCAAACAAGTGGGAAATCGGAGAAAAATACGAAGCCACTTTTAAACTCCAATATGAATACGGCATTTCAGATACAATTCCAGATACTATACCGTTACAGTGTAGGGTCCTTGACGAACAAATTTAAACATTGTTCTGCACTGTATTTCTCTTGAGAGAAATCTTCACTTGGTTACTTTGACCTTTGCTGTTGTAATGTAAAATTAATCTGACTAAATATAAAACATTTGACATGCTGCAACAATTATTTTTCACTGGAGATGATATCTCAAGGAATTTCAGAGAGACTAATCGGCAGTACAATGCTATGTCCTTCGTTTCATTTGGTGCCAATGTTACTGTGCCACACCCATACGGTCCACATTGTTTTAAGATGTATGGAGGTGCACATCATCGCATTTCTTCGTTATATTCCAAAATTATATGTGACGGTTTGCGGCCAGTTTTATTAGACTCCTCAGAGTTCTTGAATTCCTTGGAACTAAATGACTTGACTCCACATATTCCAAACGCTTGAACCGTTATGCTGGTTAGAAATCTGAACGTTTCCCAAGGGCTCCTAAATGCAACCATATTGCTTGGATTTGGAAATAAAAAGTGCAGTTAAAATTAGGCAGAGAGGTCTAATCCTTCTACTTGATTTAACAGCATCCGATAAAACACTATCATTTTGTTTTAAGAGGCAATATTTTTCAATTTATTTGGCATACTCTGTCACAATCAATGAAGCTCAAGGGAAAACTCTGAAACGTATAGGTCTCAATTTGCCTCATCAATTTTTCAGTCATGGCCAGCAGTATTTTGCAATGTTGAGAGTGCAATCTTTTGACGCCCTTATAGTTTCAATAGAGCCAAAAAATAATCGTACAAAGAATATACAGTAGGCCTACATAAGAAAATTCTTCAGTAAATATTTTTCTATTGACCGTCATTTTTGACGGGTTTCAACTAGTATTACCTTAATACACTTAATTGTGAATATGATATAATTATAAATACAGAGACATGGCTTTCGGATAGTATGCAGGATGGTGAGCTATTTGATGATACTTTCACTCTACATAAAAGAAATAGGGAAGGAACTAAAAAGGGGGGCGGAGTTTTGATAGCTGTGAGAAAAGATATTGTTTCGAGTAACTGCCATTTTGATACCGGGGACTTCGAAGCATTGTGTGTTAAAGCAATAATTAGTGGAAAAAATCATTTTATCATTACTGTGTATTTCCCTCCGAACTCCAAACTAGAGTCTTATCTTGCATTCTTCAGTGCAATTGAAGAAAAATATTATCAAAACCATAATTTAATCATTGCAGGGGATTTCAATATTCCAACAATTTCAGGTACATGTTACGATTTTATTGCGGGTGGACCTTGCAGTCGAGTTCTTGCAAATTTTATGTCATTGTATAACTTGTCATCCCATAACAATATTCAAAACTCCAATCAAAGAACATTAGACCTTGTATTAACAAATATAAATAATACTATATCAGTTTTTAGGGATAGGGATCCGTTAGTACCAGAAGATGTTCACCATCCTGCACTAAGTTTAGTTATCAACTGCAATCGTATAGGAAGGGTAACAAATAGTACTACAAAAAAAGTATTTAATTTCAAGAAAGCAAATTTTTTAGGCCTGTATAGCTCGTTGCAAAATTCGGACTGGACCCCATTAAAACAATCTTGCAATGTTGAAGAAGCTGTTTGATATTTTTACAAAATATTCAACTCAGCTTTGGAGACAAATTGTCCTATAAAACATATTCAGACAAAAAGGAAGTATCCTTGTTGGTTTAATAAAGAAATCATTAATGCTTTAAAACTTAAAGATTATCACCGGAAAAGGATGATGTACAGTCAAACAAGTCTTGAATCTTACAAAGAGCTAAGAAAAAATCTTAAAACTATGATAAGCAGGAGTTACCGAAATTACATAAAACAGGTTCAGGAAAACTTAGGCGATAACCAAAAATATTTCTGGAATTTTATTAAAAATAAGAAAGGTAGCACAAATCAGAACAATCAAATAATGACATACAAAGGTAATCAGCTGAATAATTCAAAAGATATAGCAGATGGTTTCGCTGCATGTTTCCAAAGTATGTATTTGCCACAAGCTGCAAAATATGTCATTCAAGCAGAAGGAGCTGGTCCTAAAAGTTATTCTCCATTTTTGAATGATGTGACTGAAAATGAATACAAAATGGCTGCCAAACATCTAAAGCCCAAGCATTCAGTTGGTCCTGATGGTGTCCCGCCATATATAGTAAAGGGCTGTTCAGATGTGCTCAGAGAACCACTGTGTCTAATATTTAACCTGATACTGCGTACTCAAACTTATCCGTTATTATGGAAAACTACTAGGATCTGCCCAATTTTCAAATCTGGAGATAGAAACACAATAGAAAATTATAGGCCTGTGTCAATTGTATGTGCACCTGCAAAGATATTTGAATTTATTCTGTACAATAGAATATTTAGACACGTTCAGAACTACATAACGGATAAACAGCATGGATTCTTCCCTAATCGCTCGACCACTACTAATTTAATTAATTTTGTGCAGTACGTAATTAATGCATTTCATGATCGTAGCCGTGTTGATTGTATCTTTACAGACTTCGCGAAAGCTTTCGATAGATTAAATCATGATGTTTTAATTAAAAAACTCTCTGATTTTGGCATCTGTGAACTGCTATTGAACTTGATTGCATCATATCTGAACGGTAGACGGCAATACGTTTTTTATAATCGGTATGAATCCTATGAATTCATAGCCAACTCCGGAGTTCCACAAGGATCAAATTTAGGCCCATTATTTTTTATAATATTCATCAATGATCTACCACAAAGAATAAAACATTCAGAATGTCAATTATATGCAGACGATTTTAAAATTTATAAAGTTATAAAAAATTTAGAAGACGCAGTAAAGTTACAAGAAGACATTGATCGTGTTTTTATCTGGAGCATTAAAAATCAGCTAGCACTGAATATAAACAAATGCTTTTACCTTAAATTTTCATCAGCAAAATGTACATCCGAATATACATACACAATTAATGGAACAAACTTAAAACCAGTTATGTCTATCAAGGACCTGGGAGTTATTTTAACACATAACATGTGTTTTAAGCAGCACATCTATTTCTGTGCCAATTCGGCATTCAAAACTCTGGGATTTGTTATTAGGACAACTAAAGAGTTTACGCGCATTAAAGCCGTCGATCATCTATTCAAAATCTTGGTCCGTAGCAAGTTAGAATATGCTTCAGTTATTTGGCATCCGTATTATAAATCACTGGAAGCGAGCCTCGAAAAAGTTCAAAAATGTTTTCTAAGGTACTTATATTACAAAGACAACAATATATCTGCATTTAAATCAAATAAATCATATACTCAACTACTGGATGAATTCAACTACACTAGCTTGGCAGCAAGGCGCGAAAACTTACAGCAGGTGTTTTTGTATAAAACAGTTAATGGAATGTTAGACAACAGTGGCTTCTTGCAGCAGATTCATTTCAATGCCAGAGCAGGAAATTTGCGAAATCGAGATCTCTTAGTTTGCAAAATACCAAAAACAGTATATTATAAAAATTCACCATTAGTAAGAATGTGTCTGGTGTACAACAAACTTGCCAAAATCAACAATAGTTTAGACTTTAGCTCTGCATTACCAGTATATATTAAGGTTTTAAGAGCTACAATTCTTACATTGTCAATGAGCAAATTGTAAATGTTAGCAACTACCGGTATGGAATGTAATCTGTAATTTTGTATTTATGTGTAAATATGCATAGTACTTATGTTATATCTGAGCTATAGTGTGACTTATGTACCATTGTCAAATATTCTTCTAAAACTTCTTTCCATTTTTGTTTGTAATATAGACCTAGTATGTAACTTTTTCGTTTGTTAAATCTGTAACTATTCAATATAGTGCTATGTACGCCTTCTGTAATTGGAGCCTAAGCTCTGTTGAAGGTATAAATAAATAAATAAATAAATTACCAGTGGTTCAGTAGCTCAGGTCGTAGCGTCAAGGTCTATAATTTCATGCATCGCGCAATGGAAGCTTTTGAGTCCCACCTCCGGCATGTTTTTTTATTTCCGTATTTTTATTTCTTGGTATTGCTATTCCATTGTCAAAACATATTTAACTCTTAGCATTCCCGTAAACTAAGGAATTCGTGTATTTTAAAATTAATATAGAAAATTGCAGAATTCTTGCCCCTCTTGCATGCGTACAATCACCTTGCCTCACGAGTCATGTCGGTTACGAGTGCATCGCGTTTCAATTTTATAGTTATTTATAAGAAGTATAAAGGAAGGGAACATTATTTATGACGTTCCCACGATTTATACTGGAATACAATTATACACGACGGAAAATGTTGAAATATGTATACTGACAGTTAAGTGTGTCGAGCCCCGTGGGGGTTTGCCTGTTCCTCTATCGGGCGCATCCCAGGTGGCGGATAGGGGGACTAGCGGGACTTGTCCGGAGGGTTTGAGGGAAGTAAAATACCTCTCGGACCAAAAACAGGCCCCTTGCCAGGGTTATGGTGAAGCTACATTAGCCCTAGCAAGCCAGTAGTGGATATGGAACTGCTTTTAAAACGGGAACGGGCCTCGGAAAGGACAGATATAAAGGAAACAGTCCTGGCTATGGAAATGGACTACGAATTAGAACTCTGAATGTAACTACATTGACGGGAAGAGTGGAGGAGATGGTAGATATGATGGAGAGGAGAAAACTGGTTTTACTTGGACTAGCAGAGACCAGAAGGAGAGGGGAAGGAAGAAATGAACTAAGAAATGGCTTGCAGCTATACTGGATAGGAAATGAGGAGGGGAAGAGAAATGGAGTGGGAATGGTGGTGAGAGAAGGGCTGAGGGAGGAAGTAAAGAGGGTAAGTGATAGAATAATTAGAGCCAGAATCACTGTGAAAGGTAGAAACCTGGACATTCTGCAAGTCTATGCACCACAGGTGGGATGCACAGAAGGCGAGAAGGACGAGTTTGAAGATGAGTTACAGAAGCAGTTAGTAGGGAGAAACCTGATAGTCATGGGAGACCTAAATGCCCATGTCGGAACTGATGAAGAGGTTTTGAGGAGGTGATTGGTGGTGAAGGATGGGGAAACAGGAATAAGGAAGGAGAGAGATTGTTGGAACTGTGCAAGATAAATGGGCTAATGGTTGGAAACACATGGTACAAGAAGAGAGCCATAAAATTACTTGGTACAGCAGGGATTTGACTAGGAAATCGGTGGTGGACTACATTCTATGAGGGAAGGAGACAAAGGAGTAGTATCACGGATATAAGGTTAATACCTTCAGAAGCCCTGGACAGTAATCACCGTCTGCTGGTCGCCAAGGTGAGAGGACTGAAGGAAAAGAGGAGAACTGAGAACCAAGAAAGAAGAATAAGGACATGGAAGCTGAAGGAGGATGGAAATAAGGAGAAGTTCCAGATATTAGTGAGGAACAAATTACCGAAGGATGATCCGAGAACAGGTGAAGAAGAATGGAATAGGTTCAAGGACGTGTTGGTAGAAGCAGTGGAAGTTGTGTGTGGCAGAACTAGTGGAAATAAAAGGTGGAAGGAAACACCATGGTGGAACCCCAGAACTAAGGAAGCAGTGAAAAAGAAAAATGAAGCATTCAGGAAATGGTTCCAACAGAGGACAGACAGAACAAGAGAAGAATACCAAGGGCGGAGGAAAGCAGGAGAAGTAGTGAAGGAAGAGAAAAAGAAATGGCTGGAGAAATGGACAGAAGTGATGGAGGAGGACTGTGATGGCAGTAAGAAAGTGTTGTATGGAATGATAAAGGCAAAGAGAAGAGATACAGGGGAAAATGTCAGAATGGTGGACAGGAATGGAAAGGAGGTTGAAAATATGGAAGAAGTAAAGGTTATCTGGAGATAATACTTCAAGGAACTCCTAAATCCAACTAAAACCAGTGTAATGGACATTATGGAGGAAGAAACAGTGGCCAAGACATTTCAGAGAAGGAATTGACATGGAAGGAAGTGGAGGAAGCATTAAAGAAGATGAAAGGGGGAAAGGCACCGGGAATAGACGAAGTGAGGGTGGAGATGGTGAGAGCAGCAGGGGTGATAGGAACACAGTGGCTCTTTCGAGTAATGAAAGTGATATGGAGGGAGAAGAAAATACCAGAGGACTGGAAAAGAGGGATAATAATACCCATATTTAAAAAGGGAAGTAGGAAGGAATGCAAGAACTACAGGGGAATTACACTCGTGTGCCACTGCGCCAAAATATTTGAGAAGGTACTGGAGAGAAGAATTCGGACAGAAGTTGAGGATGGGCTGAGGGAAGAACAGTATAGATTCAGGCCAGGAAGGTCAACAGTTGACCTCATCTTTGCTGTAAGACAGCTACAAGAACACCATTATGAATATGGGAAAGATCTGGTGATGACCTTCTTGGATATTGAGAAGTATTAATAGTATTAATAGAAACAAGGTATGGGAAGCAATGAGAGCAAAAGCAGTGAACAAGGATACAGTGGCAAGAGTGAAAGCAATGTACGAGGGAAGCAAAAGCTGTGTAAAGGTGGGAAGAGAGAGAACGGAATGGTTTCAACTGGAGAGTGGTCTGAAACAGGGAAGTGTCCTCTCACCCCTGTTATTTATAGTGATGATGGATGAAATCATACGAAAAGTGGTAAATAGCATTGGGGAAAGGAAAATGAAGGCAATGTTGTTTGCTGATGACCTTCTGGTATGGGGAGAGGATGAGAAAGAAGTACAGGATCAATTAGATGAGTGGGAGAAGGTAGTGTTATCATATGGGATGAAGTTCTCAGCACAAAAGAATGAAGTGGTCATCACAACGAGGAGGAAGAACAGACTGGATATGGGCATAACACTTGGAGGACAGCAGTTGCAGAAAGTAGAATGCTTCAAGTACTTGGGAAGCATAATTGAAGAAAAGGGAGGCAATAGGATGGAAATAAATGAAAGGGGAAGGTGCGCAGATGGATTTTTCAAGAGTGTTAGGGGGATGATAATGGAATAAAGATGTACCACAAAAATGTAAAGGAATCATCTATAAGACCTATTTTGTGCCAATTTTGACATATGGTTCAGAAACATGGGTGATTAAGGAAAGGGACAAGAATAAAATACGAACAGTGGAGATGAAGTTCCAAGGGAGTAGGGTAGGAGTGACAAGAATGGACAGAGTAAGGAATGAGAGAGTCAGAGAGATGGTAAGAGAGGAACCATTGCAAAATAGAATAGAGCGATCTAGGCTACAATGGTATGGACATGTGAGGAGGGTACAAGAGGAGAGGATACCGAAGAAGATGTTTGGCATGGAAATGACGGAAAGGAGACCAAGGGACAGATGGACAAAAGGAGTTAAGAAGAGTGTGGAGGAAAGAGGAGTGTGCTGGGACACAGTAAATGACGAGAGATGGTGGATGGACAGGAAACGATGGAGAGGCTTATGTTCCAAGCAGACCCGACCAGCGGTCGGAAACTGCTCAAGATGAAGGTGAAGTGTGTAGAGCCTATGTTGTTTAATTAACTTAATATTGCGTGGTTTTACCAGTGGTTCTGTAGCTCAGGTCGTAGCGGCAACGATTCTTAATTTATGCATCGCGCAATGGGAGCTGTTCGAGTCCCTCCTCCGACACTTTTTTTATTTCCGTATTTCTATTTCTTGGTATTGCTATTCCATTGACCAAACATATTTTACTCTTAGCATTCCCGCAAACTAAGGAATTCGGCGCGATTGACGTTTCCATATCTATATATTTAAAACAGTAAGGTGATTTTTGTTACCACGAGATTGAGAGAACGACAGAACCGATTTACTTCGTAGAGTACTCTAACGATAGCTCTTGGCCTCTAGATTTGCAGAGTGTCTATAAAATAAACAAATATATTACGGTATATTTTTGAATTAATATAGAAAATAGCAGAATTCTTTCCCCTCACGCATGCGCACAATCCGCCTGGGGTCATGACAAAATGGCGGTGAGAAGTCCATTAAAATGTAAGTTATTTAATAAGCTTGCATGTAATTGAAAACATACATTAACCAAGTTCTGACAATAAAATATAATAACAGTATGAAGGTATACGAATGCGCAACATGGATTTATTTGGATAATGAAATGCATTATTTCCTTCAGACAGCGGCTTTTGATGATAATGAACGGCTGCGTCTGCTACTGGACAAGGGGGCGCGAGTAGCTATGTGGTTAAGGCGACAGACTGAGGTTCCTAGGTTCACGGGTTCGATCCCAGCCCTAGCCGATATATATATTTTTTTTTACTACTGAAATATTGTTTAATCAAGGAGTATTAGTAAGGTTTTATGTCTGTTAAAGATACATATTTCTACATTCCCTCTCGGTATATTTTTGAATTAATATAGAAAATAGCAGAATTCTTTCCCCTCACGCATGCGCACAATCCGCCTGAGGTCATGACAAAATGGCGGTGAGAAGTCCATTAAAATGTAAGTTATTTAATAAGCTTCCATGTAATTGAAAACATACATTAACCAAGTTCTGACAATAAAATATAATAACAGTATGAACGTATACGAATGTGCAACATTGATTTATTCGGATAATGAAATGGATTATTTCCTTCAGACAGCAGCTTTTGAAGATAATGAATGGCTGCGTCTGCTACTGGACAAGGGGGCGCGAGTAGGCATGTGGTTAAGGCGACTGACTGTGGTTCCGAGGTTCACCGGTTCGATCCCAGCCCTCGCCGATTTGTATATTTTTTTTACCACTGAAATATTGTTTAATCAAGGAGTATTAGTAAGGTTTTATGTCTGTTAAAGATACATATTTCTACATTCCCTCTCGGTATATTTTTGAATTAATATAGAAAATAGCAGAATTCTTTCCCCTCACGCATGCGCACAATCCGCCTGAGGTCATGACAAAATGGCGGTGAGAAGTCCATTAAAATGTAAGTTATTTAATAAGCTTCCATGTAATGAAAACATACATTAACCAAGTTCTGACAATAAAATATAATAACAGTATGAACGTATACGAATGTGCAACATTGATTTATTCGGATAATGAAATGGATTATTTCCTTCAGACAGCAGCTTTTGAAGATAATGAATGGCTGCGTCTGCTACTGGACAAGGGGGCGCGAGTAGGCATGTGGTTAAGGCGACTGACTGTGGTTCCGAGGTTCACCGGTTCGATCCCAGCCCTCGCCGATTTGTATATTTTTTTTTACCACTGAAATATTGTTTAATCAAGGAGTATTAGTAAGGTTTTATGTCTGTAAAAGATACATATTTCTACATTCCCTCTCAATACTTTTATTTCCGTTTTACCATTGCATTACAGCATGTGATCAAAAGAGCAAACTGTTGTCCTCAGTACGCCGTTTAAATATCTGCAATCAGTTCATATAACTGACAACAGATGGCAGTACATCGCCCATATAGTTCCAGTAACTGACAGCAGATGGCAGCACCATTGCATCGATATATTTAAAACCCAAGAATTGGCACGTTTTCACGTGATGGAGAATTATAAAGGAGGGGAATATTTAAGAAGGGAAATTATGAGGAACATTAACCGACAGTTGAATGTGTAGGCTATGTTGTTTATGTACCTTAATATTGCAATTTCTTCCCAATGCTTCGGTGGTCAAGTTATTAGCGTCCTAGACTAAAAGTTATAATTATGCATCGTCGATATACTCTTAAATTATTAAAGAAAAAAATAGTTTTCCAGGCACTCGCGCGTGTCCACAATTGCTTTTGCCATAGGAGACATTTGGCAAACATAATTCGTTTGAAGGGCTCCGACATCGTGGTCACTCAGCCCCATGTACTTGGGTGTGTATGTGTGAAATTTTCTCTCATAACCTGTGTTATTGTCATGGCTGCATTACTGTGTGTATTTGTAATTAAGGTGGTAAATGGCAAGGAGACGGCCAAGGCCTTAAGTTAGGAACCATCCCGGTATTTGCCTTAAGTGGAAATGGGAAACCACGGAAAACCACATCCAAGATTGTTGAGGTGGGAATTAAACCTTCCTCTTCTTAGTTATACCTCAAGAGACTGAATGTGTCCCGTTTTTGCCCTCAGACCAGAATTCAATTTCTTGGCAGAGCAGGAAATGTAACCCGGGTCTCCGGGGCGATAGACAAGAATAGGTGGGCCTCCATGTGTTAATACGATTTTTGAAATGCACGGGACATATAATTCAAAAACTGCCTCCATTAGGGTGACTGCCGAAGTGAGTATTGAGTATAGGCCTATGGTCGTTCCAGTAGTCGGCGAAGTGATTCTGTTCCCCTGCAAAATGTACTGTCATAACCTATAACAGGTGATGGAAATTGCTTATTTAGAGCAGTTTCGTACTGTTTATAACAAAATGAAGAACGTCATTCTGAGCTGCGTTTTCAAGCTATCGCAAAAAATTTCGCTGGCAGGAACAATTATAAGGAATTTATTTTAAGCGATCAGTCTCATCGCATTCTCCTCACCAACTTGAGTATGAAAGTCTCTGGACTTTCATCACGTTTTAAGTCATGACCAGCAGGATAGTGAAGGTACAAAAAAGGTCCTGTATGGGATGGTAAAGAATAAGAGGCGGAAGGATCCTACGGATTATGTTAGAACTTCATTGTATAAGACAATTGTTTAATGATTATTTGTTTAGAGTACTGAGTCTAACTACGCAGTTGATTTCGCCAATGGAAGTATTATTTGCCATTTAATATTTAGCGGCTCCGTTATTGCAGGACACTATAGTGTTATCGAATAATACGAAGCCACATTTAAAATCCAATATAAATAGGCCATTTCAGAAATAATTCCAGATATTATGCTGTACAGTGTACTGTAAGGTCTTTGAAGATCAAATGTAAACATTGTTCTACATTGTATTTCTCTTGCGTAAAATCTATGCGTGGTTACTTTGGTCTTTACTGTTGTGAGGGTAAAATTGATCTGCTGGAATATAAAATATTTGCCAAGCTGCAACAATGTAATGATATTAATTTAAAAGTCATTGAACTTATATCCAGTAGTTCAAACACATACATCAGCGTTAACAGATTGGATACTGAAGATGAAAGCCAGCTACTTCATTTCCCTATTATTGAATATTTCAATTCCTTGGAATTAAGTGATTCGCCTCCACATACTCCGAACGTTTGAGCCATAGTTGTGCTCCTTAGAAATCTGAACGTTTCCCAAGGACTCATATATGGTAATATATTAATTGTAAGAAATATGTAAGAAATTGCTTGGATTCGGATATAATAGGTGCAGTAATATTAGGCAGAGAGCTCAAATCCTACGATTTGATTTAACACATTCAGATAAAACACTTGCAGGTACAGTACATTTTCTTTTAATAGGCAACAATGTCCTATTCGCTCGGCCTACTTTATCACAATCAATCAAGCTCAAGGAGAAACTCTTGAACGTATTGGGCTATTTACCTCATCACGTTTCAAGTCATGACCAGCAGGATAGTGAAGGTACAAAAAAGGTCCTGTATGGGATGGTAAAGAATAAGAGGCGGAAGGATCCTACGGATTATGTTAGAATGGTGAACAAAAGGGGACAAGGGATAGAAAATAGGGAAGAACTGAAGAAAATGTGGAAAGAATATTTTGAAGAACTCCTGAACCCTAATGGAAACCACGGCGAGGAAGAAGAAATCGGGGAAGAGGTACAGTAGATGAACTGCAAACAGAAAAGGACTTAACATGGAAAGAAGTGGAAGATGCAGTGAGGAAGATGTAAGGAGGGAAGGCACCGGGTGTGGATGAGTTGAGTGTGGAGATGGTGAGCGCAACAGGAGAGGTGGGGATACAATGGTTGTACCGAGTGATGAAGGCAGCATGGAAGGAAAGGAAGACCCCCAGAGGACTGGAAAAAGGGAATAATTGTCCCGATCTTCAAGAAAGGTAGTAGAACAGAATGCAGAAACTATCGGGGAATAAAACTGATGAGTCATTGTGCAAAGATGTTTGAGAAAGTTTTGGAAAGGAGAATTAGGACAAGGATAGAAGGAGGGATGAGGGAAGAACAACATGGCTTCAGAGCAGGAAGGTCCACAGTGGATTTGATTTTTGCTGTAAGTCAGTTACAAGAACAGCACTATGAGTATGGAACAGATCTACTGATGACCTTCCTGGACATTGAGAAAGCATATGACAGTGTATGCAGAAACAAAGTATGGAAGTCCCTGGAGGATAGAGGAGTAGAAAAATGGACTATAAGGAGGATAAAGGAGATGTACAAGGGAAGCGTGAGCTGTGTGAAAGTGGGAGGAGAGTGATCGGACTGGGTGGAACAGAGAAACGGCCTGAAACAAAGAAGTGCACTGTCACCGTTACTTTTCATTGTGGTGATGGATGACATAATGACCCGAGCGGCACAAGTAATTGGGGAAGGAAAGATGAAAGCAATGGTGTTTGCGGATGATTTGATGATTTGTGGAAACAAGAAGGAGGAGGTACAGGAACAGTTGGACGTGTGGGAAGGAATAATACAAGGTTATGGGATGAAATTTAGCATAAATAAGAGTGAGATGGTGATCACAACAAGGAAGAAGGAAAGGACCACAACGGGAATAACAATTGGTGGGGAACAGCTGAAGAAAGTGGAGAGTTTCAAGTATCTGGGAAGCCTGATACAAGAGAATGGAAGAAACGGTAGAGAAATAAATGAGCGGGGGAGACAGGCAGAAGCATTCCGGAGGAGTGTGAGAAGCATGTTATGGAGCAGGGATGTCCCTCAGAACAGCAAGTAGATCATATATCGTACTATGTCCCTATTCTGACGTATGCCTCGGAGACCTGGGTTATGAAAGGAAGGGAGAGGAGCAAAATACAGGCCAGTGAGATGAGGTTCTTGAGAAGCAGTATTGGAGCTACAAAGAGGGACAGAATAAGAAATGAGAGGACCAGAGAATTAATGAAGGAGGAACCATTACAGGATGGTATAGAGAAATCTAGACTTAGATGGTATGGACATGTAAAACGAATGGAGGAGAAGAGGATACCCAGGAGGATACACGAGACGAAGTGGGAAGGAAAGAGACCAAGAGGGAGACCGAGAGACAGGTTGCTGAAGGGGGTGGAAGAAAGCGTGAAGAAGAGAGGAGAAGACTGGACAAGGGTGGAGGCTGAGAGATGGTGGAAAGACAGAAGACGTTGGAGAGGCTTGTGTTCCAAACAGACCCGGCCAGTGGCTGGAAACTGTGCAAGATGATGATGACCTCATCACGTTTTCAGTCATGACCAGCAATATGTTGCAATGCTGAGAGTGCTATCTTTTGACGCCCTTAAAGTTGCAATAGTGCTAAAAAGTAATCGTACAAAGAATGTAACTTATATAAGAAGCTTCTTCAGTAAATTTGTTTTCCATTGTCCGTCATGTTTTGACGGGTTTCATCTAGTATATATTTAAAACACTAAGGTAACAAAAGTATACACCACTGTTACAGATTAAATAATGAATATGAAAGCCAGATACTTCTTACAGAATTCTTGAATTCCTCGTAATTTTGCTTCCACATATTCATACTCCTAATGTTCGAGCCACAGTTATGCTCCTTAGGAATCTGAACATTTCCCAAGTGCTCCTAAATGGTGCCAGATTAATTTTAAGAATTATGCATGAGAATTGCTTGGATTTGGAAATAATAAGTGCAGATAATATTGGGCAGAGAGTTCTAATCCTTCGACTTTATTTTACACCATCCGATAAAACGCTTCCATTTTCGTTTAGAGCACCAATTTTCAATCTCTTGCCATACCTTATCACAATAAAGCAGATGGGGGAACTCTGGAACGTGTAGGTCACCATTTGCCTCAAGTTTTCAGTCGTTGCCTTCGTAGCTCGCCTCTGTAGCGTGTAGAATTATAATGACAGTAAGAACAATACGGCAATTTTCATCTGTCTGGTGTTGACCATGCGTAAAGCTAGTGGGCAATATGGACTAGGCCTACTCGCGAATAAAAATATATAGGGAATAAATGTGTGCATTTCGTCTCTTGTTTGTTTTCTTACCCATTCTCCTTTGCATTGCAATAAAATTTGTGGTTTATGGCTACGGGGAGGGGTGGGTGGCAGCCGGCATGCTAGGCAAAAAGTGAGGTTATGGCAATATAGTGTGTGCATTTGGACAGTTTTCTTTATATTCATCGAATATCCCAACAATTCTGTAGAGTACGAGAGCATTTTTAATTAGCCTAAAGGGGAATTAAGCTCTAGAACGGCATAACTCTGTCGTTCGTGACAAATCTATTGCCAACATTGATATTTATCAAAATGTATTATTTTCCCATCTGGACGTATATTTCAGCGCCTAGCGAAAAGCGCAGTTATGTTTGTGTTATTTTTATCAATAATCAATAACTCATCGCAGAACATACTGTTCAATTATGCGTAATAAAGGCTACATTCATATGGCGTTTTACTTTTTATGTTGCCAGACTTGCCAGTACAATCCATAGCCTCAGGCGGTGTTCTTTCTCGGAAATTCTATAACCAAAAGTGACAAATCTCATATACTTACATGATCCTTGTGCGTGACTGTATGACGCCGCGCACGCCGCGTGCTTACGGTAAAACAGTTATAGCCGGAAGAAGTCTAGCACCATCTAGCAGATACTCGGATCACCCGAAATCGCGCGTGGCGGGCAATTTAAATCTTTAAAATTTCGATGACTCAAATAAGACCCGCACCCCAATTTTTCACGTCCGAATTTGTTTAAAATTGTGCGGGTGGTATTCGAGTATATACGGTATAAGTTGCAAAGTCGATCTTTCTCTGTAATCATACAGAGAATGCATATAAGAAAGTCCTACAGTAAATATTTTCCCAATGACCGTCATGTTTTGCACATCATCACTTTTCTTCGTTATATTCCAAAATTATAAGCGATGGTTTGCGGCCAGTTGTATTAGACTCCTCAGAGTTCTTGAATTCTTTGGAATTAAAAGATTTGCCTCCACATACTCTAAACGCTTGACTCATAGTTATGCTGATTAGAAATCTGAAGGTTTCCCAAGAGCTCCTAAATGCAACCATATTGCTTGGATTTGGAAATAATAAGTGCAGTTAAAATTAGGCAGAGAGGTCTAATCCTTCGACTTGATTTAATACCATCCGATATAGCACTATAATTTTCTTTTAAGAGGCAATATTTTCCAATTCGTTTGGCATACTCTATCACAATCAATAAAGCTCAAGGGGAAACTCTGGAACGTACAGGTCTCAATTTGCCTCATCAATTTTTCAGTCATTGCCAGCAGTATTTTGCAATGTCAAGAGTGCAATCTTTTGACACCCTTATAGTTTCAATAGAGCCAAAAAATAATTGTACCAAGAATGTACATTAGGCCTATATAAGGAGATTCTTCAGTAAATATTTTCCCTTTGACAGTCATGTTTTGACGGGTTTCAACTAGTTTTTTTTTTTTTTTTTTTTTTTTTTCTTTCTTAGCGTATGGCTTTTAGTGCCGGGAGTGTCCGAGGACATGTTCGACTCGCCAGTTTTGGACCTTGACCAACACCACCTCCAAAGTGAAATTTGGGGGAGAAATTTCAGATGCGTTTGAAATCAGGACCGGTGTAAGGCAGGGAGATGGATTATCGCCTCTGCTATTCAATTGTGCACTCGAGAAAGTCAGCCGAGAATGGCACAAAGAAATTAACAACATCGGGGTTGTAAATGGAGTCTGATTGGGTTACAGAAACCTGAACATGGCAGTTGATTGCCTAGCCTTCGCAGCTGTCCTCGCGATTTTTTCAGATTCCCTTGAGACAACAGCAGTGCAGATCAACCAACTTGGGACTCGAGCAGCAAAAGCAGGCCTTAAGATCTCCCGATGCGCTGATCACGTTTCACCCCAATATCTGCAGGCCAATTGGCTGGGCAGCGGTTGCTTGGTAGGCCTAGGCTCTTCATGGGCTTTAGTACCAGGGGTTATTTCTTTTATTACTCGTTGCGCCAAGCTTCATTCACTTGAAATTGCTCTTGGACCAACTTACTGCCTTGCATCCAAGCAGGATTCTAGGATTTCAGCCTGAGATCTTTAGGTGAGCAGTCTAGATGTATTGGCAGAAGAGGGTTGTCACATCATTTAAGCCAATCTCTCTTCAGTGCCATTTGTCTTCGAAGATGTGGAGGCGGGATATTGGAGAGTACTGGTAACTACTCCAAAGGTGTAGTTTGGATGGTTCCTTATACAGTCCTCATTGTGTTGTTTAGCTGTATATCTTTCTTCTTTGCATGGGCACTGTTAAGCCATACTGGGCAGCAATATTCTGCTACTGGATACACTAGGGCGGATGCTGTTGGGCCCCAGCCCGTTCCTGTGAGTTTGTGCAGTATGTTATTGTGGGTTTTGATCTTAGCAGATGTTTTGCCTAGATGTTCACAGTAAGTAAAGGATCGATCCAAGATGATGCCTAAATATTTAGGATCTGGCCACATAAACAATTGATGCGATGCGCCGAACAGGGTTCTAACCACCAAAAACTGTATTATGAGTTTTAATTGCAAAAAAGTAGATAAACGAAATGTAGGTATCGAAATGTAGGTATAATTTGTGCCATTATGTGCAGATTGTATGATGACTGAGGCAATGAAACACCCCGCGAACTACGTACAAAAGAAATTATTTACAACCTTGTAAACCTACAAAAGTGAAGAGACAAGCATGTCAGGAAGAAAAACATTCAATGTTGACGTCCTTTCACTCATTCACATTACGTTTGCGTTTTTTAGTTGCATTTTCATTCTTTAATGCGCTTGTCACAAGCAAAGAACTATTCTCCGCCATCTTGTACTGGAGTTAGATCCCTATTCCACGCGAGACGAACGTTCCCCACCCCCTAGCACCGCAACGAGTTCCGAATTCTTCCACATGACTACGCCACATTGCAGGAACATTCATAAAGATCCTTATTCCGAGTAACATCAATTTCGGGAAAATGGTGGTTAGATCCCTTTTCGGCGCATCGCTTCAATTATGAAACTAAGTTTTAAAAAAATCTCCGTAATGGAATTTGCAGTTTTCACAAACTATATATATTCACATTGTTTACCGTTTTATTTCCTGAGGTTCAGAACAACTTCAGCATCTTTATATTTCTCCCAGAATAGTCACATTGGCCCACAAAAATTGCCAAATCCTAATTTAAATATGCTAATATATACAACTCGGTAGCCTGCTTAGTCCTTAGTTCCCAATGTATACTCCCATCGCCAGTAAAATCATCTGGTGAAGTAAAAGGCAGGGAAGGTTGAATGCCTGGTTGTAGGCCACCGTCACCACCGGCATTTACAGTACGCTGGTTTACTGTATCTTCATCAATATTACTGTCACTATCATTTAACTGATCATTTACATCTAAATCGCAAAGAAAATCACTTCCACACGAGCTTTCCGAATCCCTAACACCGCTTCTATTCAATTCTGTTAGGACACCAACATCTGGGAGACCAGCCATGTTTCCTCGCAACAGCTGGGAGAATGGTCAAGGTACAAACATTTATTGTTACCGCTAAAAGCAACATAATGCCTTCTAAATGCTGTCCTATGAATGCCTGACACATTACCTCATCATCATCATCATCATCATCATCATCTTGCACAGTTTCCAGCCACTGGCCGGGTCTGTTTGGAACACAAGCCTCTCCAACGTCTTCTGTCTTCCCACCATCTCTCAGCCTCCACCCTTATCCAGTCTTCTCCTCTCTTCTTCATGCTTTCTTCCACCCCCTTCAGCCACCTGTCTCTCGGTCTCTTTCCTTCCCACTTCGTCTCGTGTATCCTCCTGGGTATCCTCTTCTCCTCCATTCATTTTACATGTGCATACCATCTACGTCTTGATTTCTCTATATCGTACAGTAATGGTTCCTCCTTCATTAATTCTCTGGTCCTCTCATTTCTTAGTCTGTCCATCTTTGTAGCTCCAATACTGCTTCTCAAGAACCTCATCTCACTGGCCTGTATTTTGCTCTTCTCCCTTTCATAACTCAGGTCTCCGAGGCATACGTCAGGATAGGGACATAGCACGTCCGATATAAGACCTCTTTGTTGTTCCGAGGGACATCCTTGCTCCATATCATGCTTCTCACACTCCTCCGGAATGCTTCTGCCTGTCTCCCCGCTCTAGTTCACAATTGGTTTTAATTTCATACCAATACGAGAGGTGGCAGGAGAATGCCAGAATATACACGGGCACTTTGGCAGGGAGCTGTGACTTTCATATACGGGCGCATTTGGGTGCTTTGAGAAGGAAAGGGTTATACAAGCCCCTATAGAGCTAGACGTGGCTGAGAGACAGATTAAACGAACTAAATCGTTCAAATATCTAGGTGAGTGGATAGAGTCCAACACCATCGAGAAGGCAGCTTTTAAATCATGCATCAGAAAAATAGAAATGGCATATCATCTAGCAAAGGGTGTTTACAACAAGAAATCTTACTTGCTTAATTAATCCTGCCCTCTTGTACCGTATGGTGTTGAGCTTTGGCAGAGAGCTCGCCATTTCTACCTGTTCAAGGCTGACTTCTTGGCTTCTTCCCAAGTGATGTTTCTCTTGTGGAGTATTTCTCACGGAGTCGTCCCATGTCTTTCGACGTCTTCCTCTGGGTCTTCTTCCTATATTTCCCAAACGTGCTTCCCATACCTGTTTTGGCCCTCTATTGCTGTCCATTAGGTTCAGATGTTCGAATCATCTTAACCATCGTAACTGGATTTGTTCAACCTGATTTTGTAGAGGTTGAACTTCTAAGGTCTTCCTAATTGTTTGGTTCCTGATTGTTATTAGGAACTTCATTTCTGCTGTTTGTAGCTTCTGTCTCTGTTTGGGGTAATTATCCAGGATTCACTTCCATATATCAGTGTTGGCACATATGTAGATTTATATACGGCCATTTTTGTCTTTTTACTTATTTCTTTCTTTCTCAGGAATCCTCTATTTATATCATAGTAGAGTTTATTTGTATTGAGTAGTCTTGTGTTCTGCCCCTCATCAATCTTTCCATCTTGATTGATTGTTATCCCTAGATATTTAAACCTATCGGCTTGTTCCAGCTCCTTTCCCATGATTTTCACCTTTCATTGCTTACCACGGTGGGTGAGTGGTTATAGTGTCGGACTACCAACCCCAAGATTGCAGGTTCGCCCCTGGCCATGGTAAGTGATTTTTGAAGGCGACAAAAATCACGATACTCATGTCATACGTTGTTGGCATGTTAAAAAACCCATTTGAATTCAGTAGGCCGTGTTCAATGGCAAAATTAATCTCGGGATTTTCCGCCAACACAAAGTTCCTCCATTCTCTACCTGAAAGCGCTGTAGTGTCAAGGAGTTTAGATATCTAACCTCCTTGACTTTCATAGCGTTCAAAGGAACGACTAAATTCGACGTGCATGCTACCCTCTGGGTGTCAACTAATAAAGCTTGCACCAGGCACCCGAGGCCATACGATATTATTATTATTATTATTACCTTACATTCCTTCTTTTCCCTTCTAGTCATCATTGTTCTCGTTTTATCTTGGTTTATCACAATTTTCCTCTTTTCTAATTCTGTTCTAAGTAACTTTATATTTCTTTGTAGATTAACCGCAGATCTAGCGAACAGTACTATGTCATCCCCATATAATAGCTCTCACACCTTTATGCAATTCATCTTCCAATTTCCGACTGGAAATTTCCTCAATTTTTCTTTTACTACTTTGATTGCATGATCCAATATCAGTATAAACAAGTAAGGGGACAGTAGGTCTCCTTGTCTTACTCCAGCTGTAACTTTGAATTCTCCTGAGGTATAATTTCCAGTTCTAACATAGCATCTACTTACTTTGTAAAAGCTTTGTACAGCCTTTATCAAATATAGGTACAACACGAAATCTATATCCCTAAATGCCAAGCTAAGACTATCACACAGTCATCTGCCCGGAGCCATTATACTCTGTGGAATGCCTTGCAATGCATAGGAAAGGACTTATGGAGAAACTGGAAGTGAAAGAAAGAAAGATCCTAGAAAAATCTTGGGCCCAGTAAAAGAAAATGGTGAATACAAGAGATGGCACAACCACGAGCTCTACGTACTGTGCCCGTTCATACGGAGAATGCTTGGCCATAATCCTGGCTAAAACTCACGGTTTTCTGGAGTGTTAAGTCCTCCCACCATATGACCTTACATTCAGATATGATACACTATTAGGTCAACAAGACTACAAGAATTACTCACATATTACATTTACTATGAATTTATTGTACTTAGGGAAGCACCCAAAAACATGAATTTACAACAATAAAACAAAAATTTACTTGGAATTAATCCCATCAAGTAAAATCAATCAAAAATTACTCTAAAATAACTCTACTTCACTCTAATTATCTTGCTTAGTCTCTCTAATCATCATCATTAATATTTCTTTAATTAGACGAGCCTCCGTGGCTTAGGCGGCAGCACGCCGGCCTCTCACCGCTGAGTCCGTGGTTCAAATCCCGGTCACTCCATGTGAGATCTGTGCTGGACAGAACGGAGGCAGACAGGTTTTTCTCCGGGTACTCCGGTTTTCCCTGTCAAAATTTCATTCCAGCAACACTCTCCACTATCATTTCATTTCATCTGTCATTCATTTAATCATTGCCCCAGAGGAGTGCGTCAGGCCTCGGCAGCCGGCACAGTTCATATCCTCGCCGCTAGATAGGGGCTTCATTCATTCCATTCCTGACCCGGTCGGAGACTGGAAGCAGGCTGTGGATTTTCATTTTCTTTAATTAGACATTTACATTTATTTAGACACGGAGCGTGCCTATCTCTTTTTCAAAATTTCATCTAAGGCTTGTAAACATTTACTTTACTTCATCCCATCTAAGGTTTTCCTTTCCTTTTAACTATATTTATTAACACTATATTTAGTTTTTTTTAAATGAACAACTCTCTTTATTCAAACCTTAAGCATTTCTCTTTAAAACACAATACATAAATTTCATCATGTCATGAGTCGAACCCAACACTCTTCACTTATTTTCATGCTATAAGGTGGTATCGTTATGTTATGCACTTTTATTCATTACTTTTTCAGTGGATTTGTTGATCACTTGACTCAAAATCAACATATTCATTACCCGTATAGTTTCTCTTGTCTTTCGAGGCAGAAATCGAATCTTTATCAACAATATTTATTTTGACTATTTCCGTCAAATATTACATAATTCATTTAAATTTTAGCTGGGGATATTCATCTCACATCCAGCATTACAAATATCAACTTTATATCACTCTAGCACCTTTCAATCAAAAATATTTAGCATTCGCTAATTGCTACTACATGCTCAGACCCTTCAAAACTCTATTCACAAAGATCCCATTGCATCGTTCCCCTCGCTTTCTTACAACCCGGGACAAGGTCGGTCGGTGACCTTCCCTTCCCCTCAGGCTATTAATTTAAAATTTACGAGAACTATCTAGACCACTTCTCACTCCCTCGCGGTATACAATGTTTACATACTTACTCATTTTACTGTGTGGATATCCAAGCCTTTCAAGTCATCTCAATTACTGCAATTATTATTCCCTCACTTTATCACAACATTATTCCGCGTGTCCACACAACTATGCGTATCATTCGGAAATGACACACGACGCATAAGTATACTTGGCAAGATCCCTGTCTTCCAATAAACACAACAATTCAACTACTATTTATTTATTCATGTATTTATTTATCGTATGGCTTTTAGTGCCGGGAGTGTCCGAGGACATGTTCGGCTCGCCTGAGTCTGTAGCTGCTTCCAGCGGATACCCTAAAGGGTGAGCTACAAGTTCCGTTCAATTTCAAGTAGTTCCAACTTTCCCCACCAGATATCAATGATACCTAGTGGTGAACGTTGGAACTTTGATAGAGCGTTCTGACGAAATCTAACCTAACAAATTTTGCTTTACACAAGTTTAGTCTGTGAAAGGATCTTTTACATGCCATAAATCTATGACATGGGACCGCCGGCTTTACTTCCCCTCCGAAGGAAGGCATACTGAAGGATTTTAACGCTCTTAAAAAATCTGACTACTTCGGCCGGGTTTGAACCCGCTATCTTGGGCATAGCAGTTCAGCATGCTACCGACTACGCCACCGAAGCCGCTATTCAACTACTTGTCGGATATGAACAATGCTGGTACTTAGGATCGGTCATACATAGCATCGGCTCAGACACGGCAAACCCTCGCATCTCCAGTTGCTTGTATCTCGTAGAAGCCGCTGTTTTCCTACCAGTCTTATATGTTAGAACAACTAGACAACGCCGCGTTGGAGATTCTCAGTCCTGCCCAACGTGCCCAACCGGTCTTACTTGTAATTACCATAATACACACACAAATACCATAACATAAGCTGACTTGGTCAGATCTCTCATCTGCCAATGGGTGCTACTCTCAAATAACGACGATTCCGGCGTATTTACTTCCAATCTCCTGAATAATGCGTGTCGTGGATTACGTCTGTATTCCTAGCTTGATGCTACTCATTACTCATTATTCATTCGGCCCATTATGGCAATACAACATTCACTTGGATTTCCATCACACATTTAATTAACAAACAACTTTACTTTCATCGCGGTATAAAATTACTTGGTCTTCCTATCAGCTTTATCCTTCAACTTGAGCTCATTAATATTATTATTATTATTATTCTCATTTCAATTATTATTATTATTATTCGTCGACACATTATTGTGGAATGTACAACTCATTATTTAACCATTTATTCAAGAGTATACAAACTAAACAATTATTATTTCTGGCGCTCATTTACGTTATTACTTTCAAATTCATTTGCTTGGCATAAATGTCTGCCAGTGGTACAATTTATTCGAGTTCTCCTCTCAGAACTTATTTATTGATTAACATTATCATGGGTTCCCATTACTTTACTTGCACAATGCAGTTATATCTTTCAACAATTAACAAAATTATATTCATGGTTAATGTTTACCATACATGTTAATTATTATCCACTCATTACTTTACGTTACTTCAATTATTTAGTCAGTACATGATCTCCCTAATCAGTGCATGATTTGACTAATTCAATGCAGAATACATTTATTCAGTGCATAATTTCACTTATTTAGTGCATAATATAACGTAAGATTTAATAAAACTTTCATGACTCGCCCCATGTGCTGCTTGGCCGGTGACCATATCTTTGGATGGATTCGCCCATCTCAATACATTTTAACTCATCATATTTACACTTTTCTTCATCATCTTCATATCATATTCCCCCAGGGGCTCACATCTAATGGGACGTGGGTTGGCGACCACGGGACCCCAGCTGAGTCCGGCATTGCTTCCACTTATGCCGGGCTCCTCTGTCTTCTTTCCTGTCGACCTCACTTGGTCAACTCTTGTTCTCTTCCGACCCCGACGGTATTAGGGTATCCGAGACCCAGGGAGTCTTTTCCTTTTGCACCTTAATTGGCCCTTATCTCATCTTTCCTGATCCCTCCTTCTTCGAGAGGTCAGACCTCTTGTTTTCCTTTCATTATATTTCCCTTTCTCTTTAAGATTCCCGCACTGTTTTTGTTAATTGGCTCCCCGTGTATCTAAATTCATTCCCCCCTCCATTTTGTAGGTGTTTTCAATCTCCGTTGCATTTTGTAAGTTTTTTCGATCTAAATTGTATTTTGTGAGCGTTTTCAACCTCAATTGCATTTTGTAAGTATTGTCCATCCAATTGAGTAATTTGAATCTACCATACATTTTGTAAGCATTTTCAATTTCGATTGCATTTTGTAAGTATTTTGAATATCAATTGCACTTTGTGAGTATTTTGGATCTGAAATGTGAGCTTTTCAATCTGAATTGCATTGTGTATTTTCAATTTAAATTGCATTTTGTAAGTATTTTGAACCTCACTTGCAATTTGTACGTATTTTCAATCTCATTTGCATTTTGTAATTATTTTGAATTTCACTTGCATTTTGTAAATATTTCGACTGTACATTGCATTTTGTACGTATTTTGAACTTAACCTACATTTTGTGCGTATTTTTCAATCTATTCCTTTTGTGAGTTTTTTCGTTCTAACTTCCCTTTTGTAAGTATCACCGCTCTCCATTTTGTGCGTCGTTTCCGTCTGAGTTCCGTTTTGTAAGTATTTTCCTTCTCACTTAATTTTCGTTCTGGTTTCCACTTCATTGACATTTTCGCTATCACCCAGACCATTAGGGGCCGATAACCTAGATGTTAGACCCCTTAAAACAACAATTATCATAATATATCATATTCACTTTGATTACATTGATACAAAATTAAACACATTATTTGACTTTTCTTAACACTTGTATAAAAAGAATACACTTGATTTACTTATTTACACTTCACACGGATCGTATCTCAGCGATTTGGCTTTTTTCACTCCTGCTGACGATTCTATGATGCTAATCCTACCTCCCTGCATCGGACGTGTGATATTCTCCATCAAGTTCCTTTCCTACGTCTGGAAACGTCTGGTTTTCACTCCCTCGGAAATGTTTATACTGTACTGAACCCTTGCAAAGAAGCATATGAGACTCAGTTTCGGGGGGTGTAACAGTCCATTTCGTTAAGTTGTTGTTAAGCGCTTCTTATAACATGCAGGGTACCATATAACAAAATAACATGCAGGAAGAAGTGAATACCAGGGTTAAAACATATGAATTTAATAACAGATCAACTATTTACAATAAAACAAAGCAAACAAAGTCTCCCAAATGACTCCCACTTGAATTAATAAACTGCCAAATTTAGGCCTAATCTCAGGAGAGATTGTAAACAGCTGGACCAAATGTCCCAAATTACTACAATGACCATGTGCGTGTGCGGCTGTTCTACATGCGTTACGATGTGTACAAATTAATGCAAGATTCGTCACCATCCAGTAAACCTTCAGAGGACGAATCTGCATTGTCTAGAGCTAGACAGACACGGGAACCAACTAAACACAAATTAAATTAATCCGACACTTCCTAAACTAAATAAAACAACAAATAATTTCCGCATGAAATTGGAATCAAGGAACTGCCGAAGCAAACAACATTAACGCCTAAAATTAGGACTTTTCAAATCAACACAAGTAAATTAACACGTGACCAAACAAGAAAAATACACATATGGCCGCTTGCCATTTTTACAAGAAAATACACAAGTACACCCAATGGTGTCACAACAGACAAATCTAACATGAAATGAGTCATAGAAATCACTAGGCTCAGGGCCAACATTTACATCATTAAAACAATATCTCATCTCATACGATATGCGGTAATCCGTAACGGACATGGCGAACTCCCAATTAATTATGGTCCAATGACCATCACAAAAGAACAGGTTTGCTACTGATAGCTTACAGGTTCGGTCGGTCAGCTGGACTGCCTAAAAGATGAATCACCAGACATAGACGGGCGCTAAGTGGAATCTGCACATCTGCCAACCCACGTGTCAATAACCTCGACCTGCCATGGCACGGGTTCGAGTCTCGAAGAAGCGTGCTCCCAAAAGCACAATATACGTGTGTGTGTCAGAATAAAATATCTCAGCATTTCCCAAGGAAATCCAAGAATCAGCACTGGACAAGGTACAGTAGCCTCTGAGAGTGCTCTGCCTTTCCATAAAATACAACCACAATATTTGAGGGCGGTAGCACATCCTACCCCTTATCACGAAGAATCAATACACACACCTGACACAAGAACACACACAGAATCACACGTATGGGTTTGACAGAAACCTGAAATAAAAGACATGAAATATTTTCCACCAACTTGCGCTCCCAATCTAGTCCGTGACTAAAGAACCTGAAAAGGACTAAAAAAACACTCAAAAAAATTGAACTAAGGTGTTCTACGGTGACATCTTAATTTGTTGCGCTCGGCAACCCTAATATGAATAAAAACCTGTTCGTAACAACATCTTACAACATTTAACCCCCTTTCCTACAAAAAAAATGAACTTGAATAAAGCACCACTTGTCGACCGTGACGAGCTTCGCATTCGCATGGATAAAATCAAATACACACGCCGTGTACACTAAATGTGACTCATAAAAAAATATACAATCAAACAACTTTGGCCACGTGCCAACGTACATTTAAAGATAATAGTGTCGGCACACAAAAAAATCTAAATACAAGAAAAACAATGAATAAAATATTTACAACGTTCCCGTGTCTAATCTAACTACATATTGAGTAAATCAATGGTTTGTGCATCACCGTTGCAGCTTGTAGAACTTAACCTCCATCCCAAAACATTTCCCTACGGGAAATCTAGTCGTCCATCGTCGACGTATTGGTAGAGGCGATGCACTTCATTCCATCACACGACCTTTCAGCAGACATCTTGGCTTAGCTTCTTGGTAAGAAATGTTCAAAGTTATTAGTTTGCCTAGCTAGAATCGCTATGAGCTACTACTTTCACTCACAATAAATGTCCTAGGCGATTACTTAACGTAGAACTGGCCCTATCTCAGCATTTGCTTATCACACGCACAAATACGTCACACAAAAATATAACACAAAAATTTACATAAATTACACTCTTCAATCTCAACGCAACTGGCTTCAAACAAGTCTCAAATATGTCTATCACGCAGCGCTTATCTCGACTGGAGATCTCCCTCCGCTAAACGTGAACTCTGCTCCCTTGAGCACAAAATGAAATGTTTGTCAAACAGACGTGAAGTATGCTCACTAGAGCTTGATAAATCGTGACGCAGACTAGCGTGAACGTTGCTCACCAGAGCTCAATAAAGTTGTGTCCCAAACAGCCCAACACCGATCAATTTATTGGAAACTGACAGAATGGGGTAGGGTGGGGGCAATTTGTGAAAATAATCTGTAGTTTTCACCTCACAAACTTGGGACTAGTATCAATCTTCTTCTTTTCATCCAAACGTCTCAATGGACTTATGCGGAATTAATTCGTATCGGCGGTTCTTTAGATACGCGATTTCGCGCCTTTTTCTAAGGTACGCGATCCACCGCGTGGCTTTGGCTTCCTCTCTTCTCATTTGCTGATTCAATCGTGGATCGGTTAGAACTTCACTTCTGACACTCCCATAATGACGCCGATTTAGGTGCGCGTTGGTACAGAATTTGTCCTTGAACTTGGCTTAACCGGTCATCTTCAGGAATAACTACCAAGCTGCTTCTGTTGTAATCGTTGCGACACACTACCTGACTCTCCTTTGTCAACTTCCAACATGTTCTGCCTGGGCATCAGTAATAATAATAATAAAAATCATGAAGACTTATTGATCGACAAATCAATAAGGGTTCAGTACTTTATTCTGATCGCGTAATGTGTTCTATTAGGCGATAAATGTCTGCAAAAAATACTCGCCGTCACTTCGTTTCTATATTTCTCTATCGCAACTTGTACTTTCCATACTTTGGCCTCCAGTTCGAGGACCATAAACTTTCTAGTTTATTCACTCTGACTAATACTCCCTTGAGTATGTCTGTCGCTCTGTTTCGAACCGACAATCTCCTAGGTTCTTCTCTGTAGAATCTCCGTACTACGCGATTCACAATCTCTATTCTTGTTGCTGTCCCTTCGGGATTTAATGTCTTTAAGTGTGTCTTAACTAGACGCAACGCAACTTGTAGTTCGAGTCCCTATGACTTCACAATTTACTGGTTTTGAACTAATGTTCCTTGGAACTCAAAGTTCCCTGTTTTCCAATAACTGACTTCAGCGTATTTCTTCTCAGAGTCCGTACTTGAAATGTTTTGTATAAGTCCATATGACTTCTCGGAGTCTCAAACCGTTGACTATTAACTTAGCGTAACTTTGCCTACAGCGAGGCGTGCTGTCTGATACTATTATGTGGCGTGTAGCGTGACCTACCCGAGGTCTGGATGAACTGTCAAACTCTGGCTTCGCTCGGAGCTCTTTTATTTGATTTCTTACGAAACATAGTCCCTTAATGACTTTCTGAGCTCGTTTTTAGAATCCGTGCTCCAACTTGCTTCTAATTTTAATTACAGGTGTGAAATATCATAAATGTTAGATTATTCCTTGGCGGAATTAAATCTGATCATACATTAATTTTTAATTAATAAAAGGCGTTGATATGCACACTGAATGGCCGATTAATTTTACTCTTTCTCTCCGCGGTAGTGCTCCGCGCTCTTCAAATGATGCCATTCACATCAGCAGTTTTCTTCTGTGTTTATTTTACAGACTTCTAAACCTACCGAAGCATCTTGTTCCTGCATTCATTTCGGCTCCTGGTTATATACTCTAGTGTTTTTAGCTTGTCAAGTTTTTCTCCTTTAATTCTTGGCCATTGGCCGGGGACTTCCCTTTCTATATGCTCAATTAAAATGCACACTTGCATTATTAGGCGCCTACTTTAATAGCTGTAATTATCGTTACCATTAAAAAGTAGTTCCACATTAGTGTCATTCTTCACTGGCCATTAATTCTCTTCAAGTTGCTGAGTTGAGGAATGTTGAGAGTCCATTAGCTCACCCCATTTCGATGGTTGCAGGCTCTCTAATTGCCCTTTTTATAGCTTCCAACGTTTATATTATATTAAAAACTGTCACCTTAATGTGAACTTATGTTTCCTGTTGGTTTCCAATTAGCCATCTGCTTGCTCCCAGTTCGGTTCTAAAGTCCGTTTTCTATAAGAATCTTTCTTGGCTTGCTATGATTTCCTTACATCTTTTATTAAATGGCTCTGTGTTCGACTTGTGCCAATGTCCAAATGGACACAGTACATGTGGAAGAAATAATGTAACGATTCGATCCCATACCTATTATATTTAAAGGGTTATTCATTTATCATGTTATTATTATTATTAATTAGTACATCCATGAGATGATTTTTATATCAGATAATTGTAAGCGGTTTTTATTATTATAGTCAGAAATATTTTTATTAACAATTATTTGTAAAGAGACGAAGTAATATATATATTGCAACAAGATTGCCAATAAGGATCAACCCAATGCGTCACAAACTGAACGACGTAGTAATAATTTCACCACGGCAAACTGCGTCATTTTCGAGATGCTAAGAAACCCAATATGAGTAACCATCACGTGCGCACAATCTAGTTCCTTCGAGAAGCAATGGAACATTATATTTCACGTATGGTGCAATCAATACGTCACTACTGGAGCCAAGGTACGCGTCAATGAATGGACAAGCCCCAGGTAGAAGGGGTGATTTGACTATGAAGTGGGGGCTGCTTACTACCACGTGACAAGGAAGATATAACCGCACACTCGCATCTACAGAGTCATTAGTGAACGACCACTCATTAGTGGCAGAGCAGCGACAGAGGTCCACCGACTGCTTTGTGAAATATCATTCATAGCTTTACCATGCATCATGTCTCGACATAATCACCACAATGTTGACAATATACATATAAGCTGACCATGGCTTATAGTTGAATACTACAATTAATCTAGAGATGGCAACACAATGGAACGTAGTATGCTGTATCAAATGACATACTACAACATTTTTTTAGAAATATGAAACGCAACATCGAGATCATCTTGCACACTTTTTTATGATGATACTTCAAAAGGGTGAGCAAACAATTAAATATCCGACGTCTCTGTAATATGTAACTTCAAGATAGATTCAATTCATTAATGTTTATTTCCTTTTAAAATTAATTGCCGCATTGAGTAATTTTAAATTCAATTGTGTGACTATCACTATTCTGTTTTATTAATATTTTGTTCTTGAGTCAATAAATTCATTTTCTTTAACGTAATGCCTATTTCTTTCATTGTAGTTAGTACTTTAAGGCAATCATGCTCCTTGATTAAATACTGGATTGGTTAGATGACTTTGTCTCACCACGACCAGGGATAATTAGGTCTCACTCTACTGCTGATAGCCGAGGATTAATTAATAAATTTCGATTCACTGTCTTAAATAGGAATCTGGCGCTCAACAACACTTATTATATTACACTATCACAGGTAAGGTCACACCACAGTGTATATTATTTATTCTTATTATGTTTGTTAAATAGAACCTTTACAATTGTTAACACCACGTTTAACAACTTATAAAAAATGTTACAATAACTGATATGATGATGAAAAGAAGAATTTCATTTGATGGGCACATGACACGAATGAGCTATGTGAGATTGACAAACAGGTTATTTACCTACTTTCTAGAGAAGAAAACCACTGAGGTAGGCAGAGATTTACAAGAAATTGAAATTTCATGTGACGATGTGCAGGAGCGTGTGTCACTCAAGATGAAAATAACAATTCACCGGAGTTTCCTATAAAAACCTAAGCTTAAAACAAGCATGAAGTGGACGGAAGAAAGGAAGCAACAACAAAGAATCCATGTAACAGTACTAGGCTAATATTAAAGCTCGAAGAAGAAACTAGTTGAAATAACGTGGTCCTTAGTTGGTCGAAACGCAACAAGAAGAAGAATGTAATGGACTTAATGCCCCTTTAAACTGCTGTGACTTAAGGTGCTGAGATGCTAGGATTTTCCCAAAAGGGGATCTAGTGGAGAAATGTGACATCCCAGTGGGTACTTAAGGCATGGTCACTAGGCCTAATACATATTAGTATGCCAGTTAATCCACTAACATGAGATTGTTGCATTTTAACACCCTCAGTGCCACGGTGTAGCCATATGCGTTAAATCATTCACTACATCTGCGATGGGGAGTTGCACCCAATTCAAGAAATGGATCCTGACGCTATTGGCGGCCGAGTGTGGTATTTCTTGGGTTTCTCTACACACTCTTAAGGCAAATGCGGTGTTTGTTGAGAAGTGGCAATTAGGGCGCGTGCATGTGTATTATTGTGGCGGATCGACAAGAGATCTAGGTAGTTCTAGTAGGCCTAAACTACGAGGATATAATAAGAGATAGATATTCAATGGGCATGCAAGCTACCCTCTGGGCGACAAATAACAAAGCTTGCACCCGGCATCCGAGGCCTTACATTATTATTATTATTATTATTATTATTATTAACAACAATATATAACTAATATTAAGTAGATGTATAGAACAGCAAAGTTGACTAGGCACATTAAGCCCACTCCTATTTTGGATACTGCATGTAGTCTATAAAGTGGTTCAAAATGCATGCTTATTGGGGAACTGAAAGAAAGTGTTTATTTTTGTTTGGCGTTGTCATATTCATTGGGCTATAATTTTTCAAAATGTACCTCTGTCCTGGGATGTGTTTGAGAACTCTTCCCCAGGGATAAGGATACTGTGTACTCATGAGCATGTGAATTGTGTAAACTTACAATGTCAATTTATCAGGGATCATTATAGCCTACTGCGCATTTTCTCACTTTGTGGTAAGGCCATGGCTAAGATGTAGCTCTGGATGATAACCATATGATTATATTTTGAGGTTAGAAAATCTGGAAAATTAATAACAAATTGTAACAAAAGCATATTCAGAAAAAAATATAACTTTGGTTTATTCAGGAACACTAACTTGTCTCAGTTGTTTTTCAACCAAATGCTCTCCTAAGTATTTTAACATAGCCTACTACGTTAGAATGTTAATTTAGCCTATAGACCTAATAATTTTCGTCAGATATTAGCAAGCCGAGAGGCGGCTTCGGTGGCGTAGTTGGCAGCATGCTGAGCATTTATGCCCTAGATCGCGGGTTCAAAGACGGCCGAAGTCGGCAAATTTCTAAGAGCGTTAAATCCTTCAGTACGGTATGTCTTCCTTCGGAGGGGAAGTTAAGCCGGCGGGTCCATGTCATAGATTTATGTCATGTAAAACAACCTTCCATTATGTTAAGCTAAATGTGTAGTTCGCCGGTCGCGGTGGCATCTAGTAGCCAAGTTCTCGGCTAGGTGTCGGTGACAGTAGCATTTGGTAGCAAAAGTAGGAACTACTTGAAATTGATCGTCTGCAGTTCTTACCTGAATTATAGGTAACACACACTAATACAGCCATCACAATTAACACCAGTTATCAGACAGATTCTACAAACACCCAAAGTACACGGGGTACATGACCGCGTTGTCGCAGCCCCTAAACTGAGGAACCAACCAACAGCAAGCTGAGAAAAAAAAACTTTAAAAATAATAAGAATATGAGTAAGTTGGTTGGGATATTTTTTTCTTGGGTTCTGTTCTAATATTAATAAACCAAATAGTATTAGAAGGTGTTGGTTGTATGGACAACTCTGGTAAGAAGGAACCTCTATGTGTGAATATGCTTCGCCATTGGGCGTCATGGGACCGACTAGTTGTCTAGGAGACATTATTGGATGTTTTTGTGTAGTTTCATTTTAGGGACTTGGACATCGTGGTCATTTAGCCCCGTGTACATGTGTGTAGTTTTGTCGGAGAACATGTGTTATTGTGATGACTGTATTTGTAATTCAGGTGAGGATTAGGAAGGAGACGGCCATGGCCTTAAGTAAGGAACCTTCCCGGCATTTGCCTTGAGGAGAAGTGGGAAGCCCACGGAAAACCACTTCCTGGATGACTGATGTGGGAATCGAACCCTCTTCTCAGTTTTGCCTCACGAGGCTGAGTGCACCTAGTTCCAGCCCTCAGACCAGAATCACATTTCTTGGCAGAGACGGGAATCGAACACGGACCTCCGGGGATGTTTTGTGGTGGACATTTTAGCGTTGTGGACTTTCTGCGATAAACATTACTGTATGTCTGTACACCTAATAGCTTCCTTGGTGGGTCATTGGTAGAGGGTCTGCCTCATGGTTTAAAGAACAGAAGTTCTATTCTCGACCGAGGAAGTGGGAATTTTGAAGGTGGGCAAAATCACTCCACTCCGAGATGTATGAAGATCTCTCGTACCACATTCAGTGTTTACAACATAAAGAGTAATTGAATTTCAACCTTGCGAGTTTTAATGAAGAGAAGAGATAGGTTATAGGACACATTTGGTGCTACGCTAGGCAACCGCAGTTTATAAATTTGACCCCCCCTCCTCCCCTCCCCACAAAGTTTGCTAGGTGTTTTGCGCTCCTGGTATGGACTCCGTCTTGAGGAACGAATTCATGATGAAAATTGATAAATGTAAAACAAAAATATTGGAATGCAGCCGAAATAAATCAGAAACCTCTATGGACATCAAATTGGCAGGTGAAAAGCTAAAGGAAGTAGAAGACTTCTGTTACTTAGGAAGCAAAATAACCAGTGATGGACGAAGCAAAGTGGATATAAAAAGTAGGTTGGCTCAGGCAAGGAAAGCATTTCTACATAAAAGAATCTGTTGACATCGAATATAGAGTTAGGTATTAGGAAGTCATTTTTGAAAGCCTTTGTCTGGAGCGTGGCGCTATATGGAAGTGAAACTTGGACTATTGGTGCAGCAGAAAAGAGGAGAATTGATGCTTTTGAATGTGGTGTTACAGGAGAATGATGATGATCAGATGTGTAGATAGGGTTACAAACGAAGAGGTATTGAGTCGAGTGGGAGAGGAGAGATATTTCTGGCGACCGCTAATGACGAGAAGAGATAGGTTGGTAGGACGCATACTAAGACACCCAGGAATAGCAAGTTTAGTTATGGAGGGAAGGGCCGAGGACAAGAACTGTAGGGGTAGACCAAGGTTAGAATATGTTAAACAGATTGCCTCGGATGTAGGGTGTGGTAACTCTGTAGAGATGAAACGATTAGCTCAGGACATGGAAGCATGGATAGCTGCATCAAACTAGTCAAAAGACTGAAGACTCAAACAACAACATGGTGTAGTGGCTAGCATTATAGGTTGTCTCTCCGGAGGATCTGGTTCGATTCCATCTCTACCAAGAGATTTAATTCTAGCCTGTGGGCTGAAACGGGGTACACTCAGCCTCGATTCCCACATCAGCCATTCTAGAAGTGGTTTTCCATGGTTTCCCATTTCTACCCCCAGGCAAATACCGGAATGTTCCTAACTCACGGCCCACTCCATCCCAATCCTCGCCTCAAGTACAAATGCAGACATCGCAATTACACAGGTAATTAGACAACCTACACACCCTAGTACACGGGGCTGAAGTGACCGTAATGTCCAAACCCCTAAATGAAACAAGTTCTGACAGGGACTATCGTCCTGTTTGGTTGGTTGGTTCCTTAGTTTAGAGGCTGCGACAACGCGGTCATGTAGCCCCGTGTACTTTGTGTGCGTGTGTAGAATCTGTCTGATAACCGGTGTTAATTGTGATGAATGTATCAGTGCGTATTAGCAGTAATTCTGGTTAAGGACTGCAGACGATCAATTTCAAGTAGTTCCTACTTAAGCTACCAAATGCTACCGTCGATGACACGTAGCTGTGAACTTGGCTACTAGATGGCACTGCAACTGGCGCCTAGCGTCGATCGTTGGAACTTAAAGGGTTTCATTCAAAACTAACCTACTAATTTAGCTTCACTTAATTGTAGTTAGTGGAAAGTTAGAGGCGGCTTCGGTGGCGAAGTTGGCGGCCCCATGTCATAGATTTATGTCATGTATAAGAACCTTCTACTAACTACAATTTATTGTTTGAAGCCAAATTTGTAGGTTAGATTTGATTAACGCTCTATTAGTTCCAACGTTAATTGTGATGGCGAACGGTGGAACATAAAAAACATTAATCAAATCTAACCTACTAATTTAGCTTCACACAATTGTAGTTCGTGGAAGGTTTTTTAACATGCCATAAACGTATTTCATGGGCCCGCCGGCTTTACTTCCCCTCCGAAGGAAGGCATATTGAGGGATTTATAACGCTCTTGAAAAATCCGATGACTTCGGCCGGGTTTGAACCCGCGATCTTGGGCATAGAAGCTCAGCATGCTACCAACTACGCCACTGAAGCCGCTTATCATCCTGTTTAATCGCACTTTTAAAAACAAATTGCCGATAATTTTGAAATCGGAGTGCAATTCGTGGCACGTTAAAGATCCCCTTCGGGGCTAAATTCCAGCACCCCGGCGTAGTAGTTAAAAGGAACGTATTACCAAGTGAGCAGACTCATCAAGTTCAAGCGCGCCCCGCCAGGCAGCGTTGGAGGGGGCTAGTTCCACGCTGCCGGTGTTAGCTCAGCTGGTCTTAGGGATGCTGCTAAGGGAAACGAATGACTTTGTAACTAATACTCTTTTAAAAAGTAATTAGCGATTACAATTAAAATAGCACGGCAAGGCACAATGGAAAATATAATTCACGGAAATAAGAACTACGGTATTCATTACATGTTACGATAAGCACAGATTCCTGGAGTATACAGACACAGATTAAAAAAAAACATAATCCCCAGCATATTAAAACAAGCACTCATAAACTATTTAAAGTAACACCCTACTTACCAATTCATTTTGTCGGCTACTGGACTTTCGAAAGCTTGCGTGAAGACTTGGCGGATGTTCGACATTGCAAATCTCGGCGGATTTCCTTCGTTCTGAAGAAAAATCGGCACTTTATATAATGATAAACAAGTCTGGGGATAACATTCATGACATGCTGAAGACAACAGCCAGCTCCTGAAGGATCAACTGAAATTGTTTCTATGGAATCGATGCAATCAAAAAATATTTCGCTCCACATCGATTTTGAGTTTAATTTTCCGGTAATTACTTTCTCGGCCTGGAAAAGGATGTCACATACACTTCTCGAAGGACGTGTTAGAAACACTTCATTGTTCATTGAGCCGTAGTCCTTTATTTCGGTAAGAACTGAAAATTTATTTAGATTATTGTCACGTAGAGAATGAGCACAAGGCGAACACTTAATAAATTTAGAAGAGTGCTTAACAACATAGCCAGCCAAATGGTACACTAAACACTTATCAATCGAAGAGTTTCGAACTGCGCTGTCAAATTCAGGTACAGAGCTTTCCCAGTCTTCGATATTTACTGCATCTCGAACCACAATTTTTTCCTTAATGGAAGTTTCCACTGATTCCTTCACTGTCTTGTTATGCACTTCCGCATTCCGGGCTAATATACGCATCTGATTAACATACGAGGTCAAGATCTGCTCCCGTTTAGGTTCACAATTTCCACCAACATTTAAAGCCTGTTTTATAGGGACGTATATACATTGAAGTAGATGCAAATGAAGGAAATCTATTGTCGATGGATGATCATCTGAACTGAAAGACCGCATAATTCCGAAGTGCCGTTCCAAGGGATCTTGGGTGAGCTTTCCTGTCAACACATACTTATAACCTTTCTCCCAAAGCCATTCACACATCTCCAAAGTACTCTGTAGGGTTACTACTAGTGATTCCAAGGTTCTATTGGAGGCAAAGGTATTATTGGTAGATCTCACGGTCTGAAGAAAATTAACAATAGCTGTATGAGAAGGTGAACCTTTACGAAGAGCCTGAGACGGAATGAATGCATTGAGTGCATCAGCAACAACATTTATATCACTGGTAAATGTCTCAGTGTCCTCACTACCTTGTAATCCTGCCAGTCCCATTTCTCGATAAAATTTAATACCTTTGGCAACACTGTCACTGAAAAGTTGGAATGCAAGCCTAGCGTTCATTCTCTGGAAAGATGATGGGTCTAAATGAGCAACTGTCAGCTTGGGGCATGCTCTAAGCCCAGCATACCCTGAGAGATCTTCTTTGAACAGTTCCCTATAAAAATTGAAATTAATAATTTTGTCATTATAGAGAAGTTCTACTTTATCATGAACGTGGTTTCTTATGCATTTCAATACATGAACGAAGTCTGAGAAAGCCCAGATCTTTCTCGTAACATCTGCAGGATTAAGGATGTGAGGTTGTAGAGAGCTTGTCTTGCCACTAACTCCTAACGATCTCCAGGCCTTTTTATTTGTCTGACTACCATCACAAGTAAAGCCAACCACCCTCGCCCCAGCCTCTTCTAACTGCAAAATCACCTGTATTAAAATTTTTGCGAGAATGTCCCCTGGAGTAGCATTTCTGCTTGCATAAACAGCAACTGGCTGCACCCAATTATGCATGAATGGTACGAACATAAACACTAGAGCGTGATTTGCAAGTACGTTCTTCTGGAGGTCAGGTGTGTGTTCACCTAAATCAACTAATCCATCTACTTTATGAGAAAAACTATTAAACTGGATTTCTTCTCTTAGCTTCACTTCATCGAAAATTACAACACCGTAACGTGAATTATCATTCTTTTCTTCCTTAAAATAGTCTGAAATAGCATTTATACTATGCGTATTAACTCCATAAGGGCACTTAAGTCCTTTACAAAGTTTTCTCAAGTGACTTTCTGAGGGCAGAGGCAAGAGATTATGTCGCCGACAATGACGAAATCCTTTCGGTGATTTTATTCTCAACAATAAACTCTCTAAAATGAATTCATTGCTGTACCTCATACCATTGGGAGATTTTACCTGGCATTTCTTGAGCATAGTGTCTATTATCATCTTTTCCTTCTTGCTAAGGTGTTTGTTATCTTTGTAATTAAATGCCTGTGAATGTCGAACCTGCTTCTCCAGCAAATTAATTCTCGATTTTGCTGAGTTGAGGCAGGATCTAACGCGAATTAAATTACGGTTAGCATTCTTTAGGCGCCTTTTGAGCAATATTATAGTCTTTTCAGCATCGGTAAGTACACTAGAATGACCCAAATTCTTATCAACATTAGACTGACCTTTTAATGCCTCATTCGTTGCTTCACTCCCATCTTCAATCTTCTTTCTTCTCTTCCTGGTGGTATCGAGATTCTTTTTCCTGTTAGGAGCTTTACGGGACTTATTCTCACTTGACAGGTACTTCGGTAAATTAGGGAAAATATGAGGCACTGCTCCAGGACGTAACTTCCACCTCATACGAGAGATTTTCACTTCTTCACCATTCACTATAAAATTATCTGATTTTACTATCAAATCACCAGAGAAATGAATTTGACAAATTCTACTACTACGCGTTAACTTCGTATCCTTTCGTGGAATAGCTCTGGCCCATTTTTCAAATTGATTTGTATCCTTCGGTGGTGAAAAAAATCGTATATCGTCAACTACTCGACCATACCCTGACTTACAGCCAGGTACAAAACAATAAGGCATGTTGAACTATTAAATGAACCAAGCCACATAAGAAATATGTTTGAAGTACACAAAACACAAAACGCTGATGTACACAAGACACAATGAACTGAATTTAAGAACTGAAAGCAAAGAAAATTCAATTTAATTCACACAAATATCTCACACAGTAACTTCTCGCGCACTTTCTATGAACCGGCTCGACGGAAACACAGCACGTGTTGGACATACTCGCTTGCAGTGCTTGTAGCGGCGGGACCAGAAACTACCGTGCTAAAATGACGGAGTCCTCACACTAGGTCCTTCTATTCGTCATGGTATTACTAACAACATTGTTGTAGGTTACTTGTATATATACCACCCGCCAGGCTTTTCCGTTATGCGTGCTTGACTTGACACAGTTCTGACAGGGGCCATCGTCTTGTTTATTTGACGCAATTTTATCTTATACAAGCTGTACCCGGCATGCGTTGCAATGCCAATCAAAGAAAGTGTTGGCGTTGAAATTATGTTTCTTGAAGTGCTTTTGGATACACAACATGTTAACTGCCTCTAAGCTATCGTAAAATGGATTTTCTAATTTAGAACCATTCGTGGAAGCGTGCACAACAACTTTCAAAAGTTTCATCGCTGTCACACATTTGTTGAATCTACTCGTACGCTACCTGTTGTGAAATGGATTTACTAAGTCGAAACCCTTCCCTGGCGTGTACACAATAACTCATCTATGATTCATCGCAATCGGATGAATGGTATATGCACGTATACGGGATTTGTTTAAACGATTCGTGCGTTGTCACTCATTTGTTGAATCTACTCGTGCGCTACCTATTGAGAAATGTCGAAGCCCTTCCCTGGCGTGTACACAATAACTCATCAAGGTTTCATCGCAATCGAAGAATGTTATATGAACGCAATAGGGGATTTTGTTGAAACGCTTCGCACGTCGTCACCCATTTGTTGCATCTACTCTTGCGCTACTTATTGTGAAATGGATTTACTAAGTCCCCTTCCCTGGCGGGCACACAATAACTGATCAATGTTTCATCGCAATCGGATGAATAGTATATGAACGCATACCTGATTTTGTTTAAACGATTCGCGCTCCGTCACTCATTTGTTGAATCTACTCGTGCGCTACCTACTGCAAAATGTATTTACTAAGTTAGAAACCGTCACGTAAGTGTCCACAACATCTCACCCAAGTTTCATCGCTATTGGACTAATGGGATATGAAGACATAGGGGACTGTATTGAAACGCTCCGCGTGTCGTCGTTCATTTGTCGAATCTACTCGTGTGCTACCTACTGTGAAATGTATTTACTAAGCCAGAAACCTTCCTTGGAGTGTCCACCATATTTCACCCAAGTTTCACCGCTAACGGCAGAATGGTATATGACCTTATACGGGACTTTGTTGAAACGCTTCGCGCGTCGTCCCTCATTTGTTGAATCAACTCGTGCGCTGCATATGGTATAGTGGATTTACTAAGCCAGAAATTTTCCATGACGTGTACACAACATCTCACCCAAGTTTCATAGCTACGGACGAATGGTACATGAATGCATACGGGACTTGGTTGAAACTTTCGCGTGTCGTCGCTCATTTGTTGATTCTACTCTTGCGCTACATATTGTAATATGGATGTACTCAGCCAGAAACCTTCCCTGGAGTGCACACAACATCTCACCCAAGTTTCATCGCAATCGGATGAATGGTATGTGAATGTATACGGGACGTTGTCGAAACGCTTCGCGCGTAGTCACTCATTTGTTGAATATAAGCGGGCGCTTCGTATTGTAAAATGGATTTACTTAGCCAGAAACCTTTCCTGGAGTGTACACAACAATTCACCAAACATTTATCACAATCAGACGAATGGTATATGATATTATACGGGACTTTGTTGAAACGCTTCGCGTGTCATCGCTCATTTGTTGAATCTACTGGTGCGCTAACTATTGTAAAATGTATGTACTAAGCCAGAAACCTTACCTGGAGTGTACACAACATCTCACCCAAGTTTCATCGCTATCGGATGAATGGTATATGAAATTATATGGGACTTTGTTGAAATGCTTCGCGCGTCATCGCTCATTTGTTGATTCTACTCGTGCTCTACCTATTTTTAAAGGGATTTACTAAGCTAGAAACGTTCCCTGGAGTGCACACAAAATCCCAGCCTAGTTTCATCGCTATCGGACGAATGGTATATGAACGCAAACGTGACTTTGTTGAAATGCTTCGCGCGTCGTAGCTCATTTGTTGAATCTACTCGTGCGCTGCCTATTGTAAAGTGGATGTACTAAGCCAGAAAATTTCCCTGTAGTGTTCACAACATTTTACGCAAGTTTCATAGCTATCGGACGAATGGTATATGAATGCATACGGGACTTTGTTGAAACGCTTTGCGTGTCGTCGCTCATTTGTTGAATCTACTCGTGCGCTATCTACTGTGAAATGTATTCACTAATTTTTAAACCTTCACGTAAGTGTACACAACATCTCACCCAAGTTTCATCGCTATCGGACGAATGGTATATGAACACATACGGGACTTTGTTGAAATGCTTCGCGCATCGTCGCTCATTTGTTGAATCTACTCGTGCGCTGCCTATTGTAAAGTGGATTTACTAAGCCAGAAAATTTCCCTGAAGTGTACACAACATTTTACGCAAGTTTCATAGCTATCGGACGAATGGTATATGAATGCATACGGGACTTTGTTGAAACACTTTGCGTGTCGTCGCTCATTTGTTGAATCTACTCGTGCGCTATCTACTGTGAAATGTATTCACTAATTTTGAAACCTTCACGTAAGTGTATACAACATCTCCCCCAAGTTTCATTGCTATCGGACGAATGGTATATGAACACATACGGGACTTGTTTGAAACGCTTCGCGCATCGTCACTCATTTGTTGAATCTACGCGTGCGCTACCTATTGTAAAATGGATTTACTAAGTCAGAAACCTTCCTTGGAGTGCACTCAACATCTCAGCCAAGTTTCATCACAATCGGATGAATGGTATATGAACGCATAGGAGACATACACACCCACAGACAAACTATCACGTAACATTGATTTTTATATAGATAGAAGATAGATATATAGATATAAAAGTGAAAGTCTGTATGTATGTATATATGTATGTATGTATGTATGTATGTATGTATGTGGGTGGGTCTGTTCCGTATACAAATCTACACCGTTCCACCAATCTCAACCAAATTTTGCACACACATAGTTTAGGGCCCAGAAGGAACCGCCGGCTACATGAATTTACGATAGTCTTTCTCATTCTTCTGATTTTGGTCCTTTTGGACTCAAGCACAGGCAAATCAAATCATATACTCATGAAGGAATGGCAAGGCAGATAGTTTCCATGGCAACATAGCTCAAGTCGAGACACGGCCGTCTGGATGTCAGTTGTGCTCTGCACTACCGGTATAGAAAATGAGGATCTTAACTTGAAATCCCGTTAGTTACTCAACTGCTCACAAAGCACTGTCAACCGACTTTAGCATAACAAAGACTTGACACTATCTATCTACTACATATTTGTCTAATACCACTCACTCACTCACTCACTCACTCATTCATTCATTCATCACGAAATCTCAGAAACCACCGAACGGATTGGAATGAAATTTGGTATGCAGCTTCCTCAAGGGCCGCAAATGCCCGCTAAGAGAGGATCTTTGGATATTCAGGTTCTAAAGGAGTGTTAAGGGGGTAGACCTGCATTTCATTGAATAGCAATATCTGCCGATTGGTTTCATTGGCGGATGAGATACTCGGCATATATACTCATCTTTAAAAATAAGAAGACTCGTGTCGGAGGGCTTTTCGATGTGGTGTATATTATGAGGTGAAAGGGGTGAAAAGTGGGGACTGAAAGAATTCTAACGGAGCGTGTATCTCTTAAACGACATAGGCGAGGAGTTTGAAACTCTGCGAAAAAAAATCAACATAAAAAAGAAGTAAATATGTGTTTGACCGTTTTTTCATAAATCCAATTCAAGGGGCCCATGGGGGGGGGGGGGGACAGGAAAGAAAGTGTCCTAACTGACTGACTGACTGACTCACTCGTCAAACTCAAGGGGGAAAAACTGCTTTAAAGTAAATAAATAGCTGTTCGACAGTTTTTTTTATAAATCAAATTTAAGGGGTTCATGGGGAAGGGTGAAATTCTGAAAAAAGGTAATTGAAAGAAAATGTCCTGACTTACTCACTCACTCACTCACTCATCATCGCCCAGCCAAAATTATTGAAGTTAGAAACATGACAGTTTGGGGATATGCTCATTGTATGTCAAAACCGTCTACTAAGGGAGGATTTTCGGATATTCAGGTTCTAAAGGGGTTTTAAGGGGTTTAAACATGCATTTCATTAAATACCAATATCTCCCGATTGGTTTCATTGGGGGATGTGATACATGGCATATAAACTCATCATTAAAAAGTAAGAAGACACGTGTCTGAGGGTTTTTCGATGTGGTGTATATTATGAGGTGAAAGGGGTGAAAAGCGGGGATTGAAAGATTCCTAACGGAGCGTGTATCTCTTAAACGACATAGGCGAGGAGTTTGAAACTCAGCGGAAATAAAACAGCATAAAAATTAAGTAAATATGTATTTCACAGTTTTTTCATAAATCCAATTTAAGGGGCCCATGGGGAGGGGTGAAATTCTTGGGGGGAGGGGGAAACAGGAAAGAAAGTGTCCTAACTGATTGACTGACTGACTCACTCATCAAACTCAGAGGAAAAATAACTGCTTTAAAGTAAGTAAATAGCTTTTCGACAGTTTTTTGGATCAATCAAATTGAAGGGGTTCATCGGGAGGGGTGAAATTCTGAAGAAAAAAAAATTGAAAGAAAATGCCCTGACTCATTCACTCACTCATCATCACCCAGCCGAAAATATTGAATTTGGAAACATGGTATTTCGGGGATATGTTCGTTGTATGTCTAAACCGTACACTAAGGGAGGATTTTTGGATATTCAAGTTCTAAAGGGGTCTTAAGGGGGTTAAACCTGCATTTCATTGAATAACAATATCTCACGAATGGTTTCATTTGTGGATGTGATACTCGGCATATAAACTAATCATTAAAATTAAGCAGACATGTGTCTAAGGGTTTTTCGATGTGGTGTATTATTATGAGGTGAAAGGGGTGAAAAGTGGGGGTTGAAGGATTCCTAACGGAGCGTGTAGGCCTATCTCTTAAACGACATAGGCGAGATATTTGAAACTCAGCGAAAAAGAAATCAGCTTAAAAAGTAAGTCAATCGGTGTTCGACCGTTATTTATAAATTAATTTAAGGGGCCAATGGGGTGGGGTGAAATTCTGGGGGGAAAAAGGAGAGAAAGTGTCCTAACTGACTAACTCACTCACTCATCAAACTCAGGGAAAAAAGACAGCTTAAAAAATAAGTTTATATGTGTTCAAGCGTTTTTTCATCATTCCAATTCAAGGGGCCCATGGGGAGGGGTGAAATTCTGGTAAAAATAATTGAAAGAAAATGTCCTGTCTGACTCACTCACTCATCACGCCCTGCGAAAACTATTAAAGTTGGAAATATTAAATTTTGGGAATATGTTCGCTGTATGTCGAAAACGTCAACTAAGGAATGATTTTTGTTTATTCGGGTTTTAAAGAGGTGTTAAAGGGGTAAACGTGCATTTCATTGAATAACGATATCTCATGAGTTGTTTCTTTGGGGATGTTCTATTCGGTATATAAACTTATCATTAAAAATAATCAGACATATATCTAAGGGTTTATCGATGTGGTGTATATTATGAGGTGAAAGGGGTGAAAATTGGGGGTTGAGGGATTCTTAACGGAGCGTGTATCTCTGAAACGACATAGGCGAGAAGTTTGAAATTCGGCGGGAAAAAAACAGCTTAAAATACAAGTAAATAGGTGTTCGACCGTTTTTTCATAAATCCAATTTTAGGGACCATTGGAGAGGGGTGTTCTGAAAAAAAAAAACAGGAAAGAAAGTGTCCTAACTGATTGACTCACTTACTCACTCATCAAACTCAGGGGGAAACAGCTTTAAATAAGTAAATAGGTGTTCGACCGTTTGTTTCATAAATCCAATTTAAGGGGTTCATGGGGAGGGGTGAAATTATCAAAAATAAATGACAGAAAATGTCCTGACTGACTCACTCACATGAAATTTTGGGGATATGTTCGTTGTATGTCGAAAACGTCTACTAAGGAAAGAGTTTTGGATATTCAGGTTCTAAAGAGGTGTTAAGGGGGGTAAACGTGCATTTCATTGAATAACAATATCTCACGAGTGGTTTCATTTGGGGATGTGATACTTGGCACATATACTAATCATTAAAAATAAGCTGACAAATGTCTAATGGTTTTTCGATGTAGTGTATATAATGAGGTGAAAGGGATGACAAGTGGGGGTTGAAAGATTCCTAACGGAGCGTGTATCTCTTAAACGACATAGGCGAGGAGTTTGAATCTCGGAGTAAATCAATCAGCTTAAAAATAAATAAATAAATAAATAAATAAAATAAATAGGTGTTCGACCGTTTTTTTCATAAATGCAATTTAAGGGGCCAATGGGGAGGGGTGAAATTCTGGAAGAAAAACGTCCACTAAGGAAGGATTTTTGGATGTTCACTCTCATCGACCAACCAAAACTATTCATGTTAAAAGAATGATATTTTGGGGATATGTTTGTTGTGTGTCGAAAACGTCTAAGGAGGGATTTTTGGGTATTCAGGTTCTAAAGGGGTGTTAACGGGGTTAAACCTGCATTTCATTGAATAACAATATGACACGACTATCACGCGGGCGAAGCGAGGCTAAAAATGAGATGGTGTGTGTCTGTGTATTACTCAATCACGCAAGTACCACTGGTCCGATTTACATGAATTTTACATGGAAGGAGCTGATTTACCTGGTTAACATATAGATTACTTTTGATTTCAATACTTTGCACTATTTAAAGATGGCGACCATTTTAGTGACGTCACTACACCCTTTGGTTTCAAACTTTCATATTTCCATTTCAAATAAAAAGAAAACGCTAAGAAATAGCAAACTTTTGATGGCATATACGAGGTTTAAAATTACATTTTCTATCCGGAAGGTATCTCCAACGGTTAGCGAGTAAAACATAAATTTGTGCTATAAAACACGGTCAACGCCGAGCGGTGTAGTTGGACAAAATGTTCCATCCTTAATCTCACTCTGCGCAGCACCTCGTCTATCCCCTGTTTTAACTGTCACCTTCACATTTTAATTTATTTATGACGCGTAGCGAAGCACGGGTACTTCAGCTAGTAATATAATAAAAATGGAAATGTATATCTGTCCCAGGTTAATGGACTCCGACACCGCTTAACCGATTGCATTGAAATTTTGTAGGGTTGTAGTGCACACCGCAAGAAAGGTTTTTGGCAACAATAATTTTAGATAGCCCTCACCATTCCTTTCATTTAGGCCCTTTGGCTAAAATCTACACCGAAAAGTCACAAAAAATACTCAACTGGGACAAAATATCGAAGCTGTCGCATAAAGACCGGGCATAGCTCATTTTACGCCCCTCGATGCGAGAAACAATACTCGGTAGGTCCCTACGGGACACCGAAAACCACATTTTAGGGCCCAAAAACCAACAGTTTCAAAGATTTCCCCAGAAAACTATCTTCGCACTGATTGATGAACTAATCGCAAGTCCGTACCCATGGCAACAGTACGTTCTGATAAACTGATGCACAAAATGCAAGTCCGTATACATGGCAACAGTTGCTCAAGACATGGCATCCAATTTTGCATCTATCCCTGTAAAAGAGGCAATGCCAATCCATTTATTATCTAAAACACGATAGACTGGCTGCGTGACTCAGCAGTAACGTCTCGCTTGCTGGGCCCAAGTTTCCAGGTTCGTATCATGGCGTAGTCAGGTGGCATTTGAGGGTACGCAAATGCAAGGGAGCCGGGTCAGTAAATTTACTGGCACGTTAAGCATCCCCTTCGGGGCACAATTTTAGCTCCCGGCGTTTCTAAAAGCCAGAGTAATTAAAAGGAACGTAAATTCGATAACATATTTATTAAATCACGATAAGAACATTTGAAATCTAAACGGTCATCCCTTTCTCTAGATATATCTAAACACGACAAGAGCATTACAAATCTAAACGGCCATCCCTCTTTCAAGAGATATCTATATCATAATTTAAAAATGTTATTTTCCTTGCTTCTATGCATACTTTATTTAATTTTTCTGTTTTGCCGACAACTAACATTCCTACAAATTACCTTGTGTAGAGCACTATCTTCAATAATTTATATTGAGACTCATGCCTCCTGATATAACATTATTAGTTTCTATGGAGACTCAATCACTGACGCTCTAATATATTAAGATAGAACTAATATTCCTACAAATTGCCATGTGTACAACACTAATAACTTCAATAGTTTCTATGGAGACTCATGCCTCCTGATATAACATTCTTAGTTTCTATGGAGCCTCAATCACTAACGCTCGAATATATTAAGATAGAACTAATATTCCTACAAATGACCATGTGTACAACATTAACTTCAATACTTTCTATGGAGACTCATGCTTCCTGTTGTAACATTCTGAGTATATAGACTATGAACACAAATACGAGATCAAGGTAACAAATCATCTACTAAGGACACATACAATTATTAGATTACAACTTAACGAAAGGTATGTAGAAAATTCAGTCTTTTATATAATCAATATACCTGATATACATTCTTATGTTAATTAATACTTTGAATGCATATTAGAAGTGACCTAATTACGACAAGAAACCTGAACAAGACGAGACAATAACTGAACAGCGAACTATTTACGACAAGAAACCTGATCAAGACGAGACAATAACTGAAACAAATATTTAATATCAGCAATCCAAAATCGAAATATAGGTACGTACAGCAACCTTTAATTTAATAGAAGCTATCAGAAGAGATAATCAATATTAACATGATAACCTCTTCCACAGACATTCGTATTAAAATTGGACATACCATGATTATTCAAGATTGCAATTTGAACAAAGATCAATCAACAACATAGTCGAATCGACATCACATGACATTTCAAGTGAATATCTGAACCAAATTTTACGTACATACCCTTTGTAACCCGACGAGTAACACTGTCTACTTAGAATTTCGGACAGCCGTCTCCATTCCCTTCATTTAGGCAGTTCAAATGACGTGGTACTTAGTTGGCTGAAAGGAATCAAGAAGAAATTAATAATAATAATATATTCATTTGGAATAATTAAATGATCTACTATTCATATGGAAGAGATATGTACGAAAATACGAACTTCGACACCGTATCACCTACTGCATTGCAATTGTTTTGGGTTGTAGTGCACACCCACAGAAAGGTTTTTGGCTCCAATAATTTCGGCTAGCATTCTCCATTCCCTTCATTTAAGCCCTTTGGAACAAATCTACAGCATTTCACCGAATTAAACAAAATTTTACGTACTTACCATTCGGAACCCAACGAGTAACACTATCCACTTCAAAATTTTGAACACCCCTCTCCTTTCTTTATATTTAGATCTTCACAAATCTACACCGTTTCATCAATTTGAACAACATTTTACGTATCTACCTTTCGGAACACTGCAGGAAACACTGCCTGCTTGAAATAAGACAGCCGTAAGCCTCACGGGACGTAAACTTTGATTCAGTATGGTGAAATGGAGTAAATTTTAATAAATAACAAACAAAGTGACCCGAAAACCAAGTTTTACGGTCCTAGCACCAGTCGTGTCGGAAGTATTTAGGTGTATAGACTTGGACTTGTTATATCTGTCTGTCAGAGACAGTTTCACCTATTGCATTGCAATTTTGTTTGGTTTTAGTGTACACCCCCTGAAAGGTTCTTAACTACAATAATTTTGTATAGCCTTTTCCATTCCCTTCGTTTAAGCCTTAAGGACAAGAGTACCATCAGATTGGTTCACTTTTTCCAATATCAGAAGAAGACCCACAGTTGGAGAAAGAGATTGATCGACGATGCGCATTTAGTGTAGCAACAGATCGGGAAATATTTGCTGAATCACAAGCATTATTCCTCGAACACAACTGTTTGGTCAGAGATTTCAAATCCGCATTCCCATCACAGGTGCTGCGACAACGAAAAGAGTCAGTTGTATGGATTTTTATGCATATCGTATCATGATTCGAGACCAACAATCTAACTACATCCTGAAGTGTCGTCAACTTTTCCAACAATTCATAGTTGATATGTACGTTCAAGTCGAAAGCGAACGACTCAATTACATTCGTTACAATCAATCAAAACTTCGAGTCGAAGAGTATATTCATTTGAGAGATGCAATTGCGAATGATGGAACAGTTGCAAATATTGGACAAACAGTTATACTTCCGGCTTCGTATACTGGAAGTCCAAGACACATGCAAGAATTTGCACAGGATGCTCTGACATATAAACGCAAATACGGACGTCCAGAACTTTTCATCACTTTCACATGCAATCCATCTTGGACTGAAGTCAAAGATTAACTTCTGCCTGGCCAGCAACCATCCCATCGCCATGATCTCACAGCGAGAGTTTTCAAACAAAAATTGATATGTTTTATGCATCTTATCACTACGGAGAAACTCGCTGCTGGATGTATTCCATTGAATGGTAGAAACGAGGTCTATCACATGCCCATATCTTAATTTGGTTGGTTGAGAAAATTGTTCCAACACAAATTGATGATATTATTACTGCTGAACTGCCAGATCAGAAAGAAGATCCAGAATTATTTACAATCGTCAAAAAACACATGATTCACGGACCATGTGGACTACACAACCCACAATCGCCATGCATGAAAGACGGAAAATGCACCAAAAAGGTATCCACGTGATATGATCCGTGAAACAAAAACTGGTGGCGATGGTTATCCACTGTACAGACGTCGAAAACCAGAAGATGGAGGACACACAACAACTATCAAAATCAATAACGTTGATTTTCAAATTGTTAACCAATGGATTGTGCCCTATTCTTCTATTCTTTCCAAATCATTCAATGCGCATATCAATGTGGAGGCCTGCAATTCAGTTCAATCAATAAAAAAACATATGTAAATATGTGAATAAAGGCAGCGATATGACCGTTTTTGGACTTGCAAATCCCAATGTATCAGTCAATGAAGTAGAGCAATTTCAAATGGGACGTTATATTAGCAGTAATGAAGATGTATGGCGAATTCTTGGTTTCGACATTCATGGACGGTTTCCTGCTGTCATGCATCTCAGTGTTCATTTAGAAAACGGTCAACGAGTTTACTTCACGGAAGAGACTGCACCCCAGAGAGCTGAAAATCCACCAAACTCATTTTTTCCAATTGTGTGCAACTGACGAATTCGCAAAAACTTTGCTATATCACGAAGTTCCGCGCTATTACACTTGGAATCAATCAATGAAGACATTTTGCAGAAGAAAACGAGGCGCCAGGCATTCTTCGATAGCTGGCATATTTTCTACTGGCACATTGGGACGTGTATACACTGTTCATCCGAATAATGGTGAATGCTACTATTTGCGAATGCTGCTTCACGTGGTCAAAGGACCAACATCATTTCAAGCAATCAAAACCATCGATGGTCAACTGTGTCAGACCTACAGAGAAGCATGTCTCAAACTTGGTTTTTCTTGAAAATGATCTGCATTGGGACAACGCATTGAAAGAAGCTTCTGAAACACGTCATGCTCATCAAATACGAATTCTGTTCGCTATAATTTTGACAACCTGTGCGCCTTCCAATCCGAAAGAGCTATGGGAAAAGCACAAAGAGAATATGAGCGAAGACATACTTCTCCGAGCACGCAGAAACAATCCCGACATGGATATACAGTATTCTGAATACATTTTTAATGAGTCACTGATATCACGTGAGGATATGTGTATGTCGATTAACAACAACATCCTCCAACAGCTTGGACTATTTTCTCCGGAACGTTACAGAAACAATGTTATCGATAGAGACGTACTGCGAGTAAAGCAATATGATGTCAATGCGCTGCAAGTTTATGTTGAGGCTCACAAAAGACTTTTAACAAACGATCAACGCCTCGCGTACGACACAGTTATGGAGCATGTACGAAGCGAAAGTTGTGGACTAATTTTTCTTGATGCACCAGGAGGCACAGGAAAAACATTTCTTCTCAATTTGATACTCGCCGATATTCGAATGAAGAATGAGATTGCTCTGGCTGTGGCATCATCAGGGATTGCAGCAACGCTACTCGATGGAGGGCGCACAGCGCAATCGGCTCTCAAACTGCCACTGAATTTAAATATCACTGCAGATCCAATTTGCAACATAAGAAAAACATCTGGAATGGCAACTGTATTGAAAACATGCCAAATAATTATTTGGGATGAATGTAGCATGGCCCATAAGAAAGGACTTGAAGCACTTGATCGTACTCTGCGAGATTTTCGAAACAATCAACGTCCAATGGGCGGAGCTCTGATATTGCTCGGCGGTGATTTCCGTCAAATTTTACCTGTCATCCCAAGATCAACATCTGCAGACGAGCTAAACGCATGCCTGAAGAATTCAGCTCTCGGGAGACATGTAAAGAAAATTACACTGTTGACCAATATGCGTGTGCATTTACTTGGAGATGTTTCTGCACGAATATTTGCCAAACAACTTTTGAATATGGGTGACGGCAAACTTCCAGTTCTTCCTAGAACACAGGAGACATCGCTCCCAATGAATTTCTGTCAAATTCAAGCATCAATTGCTGATCTGGAAAATAACGTTTTTCCAAACATCGCTAACAACTTCAGGAATAACGATTGGCTATGCGAGCGAGCTATCTTAGCTCCAAAGTATGATGACGTCAATAAAATCAATAATAAAATACAGTTGAAAATTCCTAGTGAGGTTACAAAATACAAATCATTTGACACAGTTACAGAAGAGGATCAAGCTGTCAATTATCCAATGGAATTTCTCAATTCATTGGAACCTGCTGGAATGCCACCGCATATATTGACGTTGAAAGTTGGCTCACCAATACTGCTCCTTCGAAATCTCAACACACCAAAGTTGTGTAACGGAACCAGGCTTTCCGTGAAAAAACTTATGCCAAATGTGATTGAAGCAACAATACTTAACGGCAAATGTAAAGGGGAAGATGTGTTAATTCCGCGCATCCCAATGATTCCCACTGATTTGCCTTTCACATTCAAACGACTACAGTTTCCTGTGCGTCTTGCCTTCGCGATGACAATCAACAAAGCTCTAGGGCAGTCACTGCGCGTCGCCGGATTAAATTTAGAAAATCCATGTTTTTCGCATGGTCAACTATATGTTGCTTGCTCCGGAGTAGGAACTCCAAAAACTCTGTATATCTATACACCGAATCAGAAAACCAAAAATATTGAGTATCCATTAGCGTTACGCTAAATTGTACCATTAATATAAATATGTATAAATAAAACTATTACTATTATAGTAGTAGCACCCAGCTTTGCCCGGTGGATTTGTTCATTTATTTTATGGTTGATAATTAATACTGCTACTAAACTAACACAAATTAATAGAAAAATATTTTTAAAACAAGAAGTTCCGTGAAGAACTATACAGCCTACTTTTCATGCCAATGATTACTCTACAGTATATGCATCAATCTAGAATAATGACGAAATTAAGTTGGTAATATCGAAATATCTAATTAGTTCAAAATATACCTGGTATAATGTAGCCAAATAGAGCACTACATTTGGCAGCCCTGGTGACTGAATATATTCTTAGTTCCATCTCTTAAGGTACAGAATACAAAATTTGGTTGAAGTCCAATGGACGTTACATGCAGTTTGACAGTGGATCTATCAGCACGCGTAAAAGCATGTTGCCAACAATACCATGCGTGTGCTGGTCAGAAATAATCTGAAATATTATGATATCTTGTTGTGCCAATTTTGGATGAAATCCATTTGTTAGTATAGAAGTTACATGTATTTTAAAATTGGACATATCAGCAGGCATAGAATCATGTTGGCAGCACTGCCTTGTATTAATTACTCCAAATTAATCTAGAATGCCAGGTGCTATACATGTGCAAAGTATAGAGCTGTTGGCTTGCATACTTTCTGATATATTGATATTAGGGTAACAAAATATAGACAGCATTTATTAACAGTTGGCAGCCCTGATTGCTCTTAACAATACTTATAGTCATATCTGTTATGGTACACATAGTACATACGAAATTTGGTTGAAATCCAACTGATAGTATAGAAGTTACATGTATTTAAAAATTGGTACTATCAGCAGGCTTATAATCATGTTGGTAGAACTGACGTATATAAGTTACTCCAAATTAATCTAAAATGTCAGTATATACTGTACCCGATTGTCATCATTTGGACCATGTGTTCGTATCCCAACTAACTCACGGTCTTTCGAGGTATGGGACGTTCCTGCCCACTATACGACCACATGCTCAGGATTTGAGTCTACCAGGTGACTACTCTACAGGAAATACACAACATTTTCCTAAAAATAACACATTTACTGGTCTAAAATCATGGCTATACAACAAATACAAATAAAGGACAAATTACATTTAATTCCCACAAATAAAATAGGGTTGTTCTGTGAGCTTTCTTCTTAAAATAGTGCTACACTGCACTCAAATCTAATTCTAGCATCCTGTCAATGATATTTTCAGACTTCCATGGGTTTCCATAGTGTTCATCAACTGACACAATTTTAGTTAATGGGAGTTTCATAACACAAAAATCACATATCACATAAAAATGATACTAATAAAACATTATTCCATTTCTTATGGCATTTACCTTGATTAACATGAATTCATTACTTTCTGCAATCATTAACAAATATTTGTTGTGTTGTGTGAATCATCTTCCCTCCTTCCATCCATATGAACGCTTTAAGAAAAGTGGTACTTAATTTTATAGTTTCACCATATAACGATTTTCTGGGTCTTGTCGGGCTTATCATCGTTACAAATGTGTCATGTTCTGGGAAAACACATACCCGTCTGCATAAATTAGCAGGAATGGCAAAATGCACTCTAAAAAAAGATGCCTACATTATTTTGGTTCAGCTTTTCTCCTCAGAGGATAACTGAGCCAAATATTATCTGATTTCTATGATTCAACAACGTATGTGAGTTGCAACCCACCGTTCAATTCACTTGGCATCATTAAAATAATCATATCTTAATTGCATATTTAAATATCGAGATTCCTCAGAGTCCTAATGTGACTCTAATTTACAAGGGACCGGTCGAACGACCTTCCTCTCCCTCAGCAGGCAATAAAATTCGTTCCAGCTGGCTAGCCAAGATGGCGGCCGCAGAAGTGGTCTACAAATCCCCCTCTCTCTCTACTGTCAAGATCAAGGTCAGGTTTGTTTACAAAATGCAGTACTGGAGTAACGCTAAGTGTGGCTCCTACGTAATTGAGTCATTTAAATATTTAACACCTATCCTTATAGTGTCTTGGGCTCGACTGGCTCCTTAATTAGCATTCATGGCTGGGGTGGAATTCTAGTGATAGCCTTGCCGTTCTATGGTGACTACTAGTGGCTTTTAGACGCGCATCATAGTGAAAATCCACGACTTTCACCAGCAGCTGTCAATAAAATATATAAGGAACCCTGCGTTCCTAAGCGACGAATATGATCCTTACCTCAGGGTAAGTCATTAATACACACATGCTCACAGCGTCTCGACGGACGTCAATAGTGGCATAATTCAAGCAAGCGTTGGATACAGACAGACTCTGTCCAATTCGCTGCGTATAATACAGTATGCTCAAGGGCGATACTACTCGTAGATTCAGCCAACTTCTCACCTAACGCGCAAGCTATATTAGTTTGTCCCCGCTATATTTATTACGTAAATCACTGGATTCTACGTTAATTCAGCACGCTTTCACGCGGCTCAAACAATACTTCACATATATGACTCAATTATTAAGGCACCCGCGTCCTCTCTGTCATACCACTTAAGCCAAAGCTTTACATAGCTCCTAACAAAAATGTAATAAAATTTACTGGCTTATTTTACTTTAATGGTCCTCAAACATAATCCTAAGGATTAACCATATCAAACATTCATTCATATTTCACTGACACTGAAAAAGCTCTCGTATTTCTCTATATTTCACGTTATACTCTTACTGTTTACCAAATACAGTATCTTTACATTAGACATGACACTATTTGAACATTATTTAGGCCACAAATGCCTATTACTTTACTGTTACCGACCCCATAATATTATTATTATTATCATTTAACGTTACCGTTACATCCATCACTATTTTTGCCTGAATGGCCTCAAACAAATCACCTTCCAAGCCATATTTTATTCAAGACGAGTGGTGAAAACTCGTTCAGTAAGTGACTATTACATCTTATTCTCAAAGTGATAAATCGTTACATGGTGAACTATTTAGTTATACGGACATTATAAAAAATGGGTACTCACTTTTTCCTCTTTGCTGGATAGTGCCAGCGCCTCAGCTTTGGCGCTACCATGACGCTTGACTTAAGCCATCATGTTATCCTTGACACAACACTTAGATTCATACACTTTCATCATGATACACATATTTTTATCAGTGGCTTTTATCATTGATATACACTGCATATTAATCACTATACACATGAACACTTTAAATCACTATTTCACAATTTATATACATTTATCCACTACTTCACATGTTGATCCTTAAATTGGACTTCTCCTACGCCTGATCTCAGAGATGCGATGCAATTATGACAACCGCTGGTCTCCGTGAAAATCTAACAGCGTTTTACGGACGTTCAATCCTCGTTCCCTGCAATCTTCTTCAGCTCACTATCCATATTAGGTGGCAATGGTTTCCAAGCTCCCATCATTGTAGTGATCCTGATGATGATGTCATATATAATTCTGGCAATACCTCCCGGTATAAGAACTGTTCAAAAACATTATAAGTTCCTTTTCGCTGTGGCGAATTTATATTTGCGTCAGATAATAGGTAAATATCTGTAATAATTTACTTTCGACGCACTTCATGATTACTTATGAAGCTTTATAGCTTGCTTCTATTGTTCTCCAACGACGGCGCGTTGATACTTTAACATTTGGCGCGCTACTAGCAGCGTCTTAGTTACGTGTATACTGTAGAATAACTGTAGAACAACTGGTGAAGACTGTAGAACAACTCGTGAAGACTGGTGAAGACTGTAGAGCAACTCGTGAAGACTGTAGAGCAACTGGCTTGGCTTGCCTCGCTCCCCATATATAAAGGCTTCTCGTACAAAATAGTCCACTGGACACATGAGAGCGACTCCTTTCTTGAAATAATACCTCTTCAGCCGAAATGACATCTACATCTTGTTTATTTAGGTGTGGAGGTTTCAAAAACATTCGCGTGCCGGCGATCGCTTCGGCCAATTAATTACAATTAATTGCCTTAGTTCAGCGCGTGGGCACGCCATCGTGGTACTTCCCCGTTGACTGGTCACAAAGTCACTGCTCTCGAACGTAGGCTAGGTTGTAATGAGTTCATTTGGAGATAAAGGCCTTAATTTAGGTGAAAAACCACTCCTAAATTACCTCTCCGCGAATATATTCACCTGGGTGTATATTTCAATGCATTTCAATGCTCCACTTGGCTGTAATTAATTAATTTCCATGAGCAGTCGATCCCACCACAGCTTGCACCGTTGTCAAGCGGTGGATACCCGGGTCATTAATTTTGAGCTGTCTTCCTGCTCCAGACGTAAATAGTTCGCTCGGCGCCTAGACTCTCCGCCCACTTGCTAAGGGTCATTTGTAAAACTTCAAACTGGCCTTCTCTCATTTTCGTATGCTCTGAAAATGTATATTTCCTTGCATTTGGCTACAGTTCTTCCCTTAAATTGCTATGATATTCACCTATAGATCGTGAAATCACGCTACCTTGTTATATGCCAGTATACCTCTCATTGCTCTTTGGGTTCCCTGAATCGCTCCCCCGCAGAGATCAATGGTTCGACTCTAGGCATAGCCATGTGCCTGGTCTTCTCTGATGAGACCTGAGTTCGATGCCAGACTGCCGTGACTGGTTGGGCACAATACGTGTGCATAGTTTAAAGCTGTTGGATTGCATACTTTCTGATATATTTTTATTTTGATTTAAAAAAATAGAGAGAGCAATTATTAACAGTTGGCAGCCCTGGTGGCTCTTAAGAATACGCTCAGTCATATCTGTTTATGTACAGATATTACATACAAATTTGGTTGAAATCCAATTGATAGTGTAGAAGTTATATGCATTTAAACATTGGACCTATCAGAAGGCTTAAAATTATTTTGGCAACACTGTCATGGTTGGCCTCCTGGAAATTAAACTAAAATAGTGTTGTCTACATGTGTGCCAATTTTGGAATAGCTCCCATGCATACCTTGCAAGATATCCAACATGGAGCTCAAATTTCTAGTGCGTTTTTTCAGCAGTTGGTAGCACTGACATCATATTCAAATATGGACGTGAGATATTCCGGTGCACATCTTTACTCATACTAAATTTGGTTTTGATTGCTGTAGCCGTTTAGGAGTTGAAAGGGGGGGGGGGGGCGACACACACACAGCCAGACAGACAGACACACATTTTCCCGGATCGATCTCATAAGTCTACTTTTTCCTCATTTTTGCAAAATGTGAAAAGTAGGCTAATAACAGTCGAGGAAGACTTCCTGTTGTGGTGATAAGTAGTAATAATAATAATGTTATTGGTTTTACGTCCCTGTTAACTACACTGGCTTTTAGAGACGCCGGGGTGCCGGAATTTTGCCCCGAAGAGGATCTTTAACGTGCCAGTAAATCTACTGACACGGCTCCCTCGCATTTGCGCACCCTCAAATGCCAGCTGACTGCGCCAGGTTTCGAACCTGCAATCTTGAGCTCAGCAAGCGAGAACGTTACCCCGGTGATAAGTAGTAGAATGGACGTTAAGTCCAGGTCATTTTCCCCCATAGCGAATGGAATAGTGAAAAATACGGTTCATTCACATGAATTAATTAATAAAAATGTATACAGTTTATCTTTAAGTTTTACCAATCATAATTAATGAATGTCTACCCCTTATTATTCCCGATTTCCAACGGGGTCGGGGATGAGATGCGATGGAAGTCTTTGTGGCGATGGTTTTTACGGCCGGATGCCCTTCCTGACGCCAACCTCAGGAGAGGAGTTAATGAGAGATGAAATGAATGATGGTGAATGAAACTGGGCAAGGATGTGGAAGGAAGCGGCCGTGGCCTGTCAGAAGGTACCGTCCCAGCATTTGCCTGGTGTTGAAAATGGGGAAACCACGGAAAACCATTTCAAGGACGGCCGACGGTGGGGCTTGAACCCACGCGTCTACCGAGTCAGCAGAGAGCTTGGCCCCATGACCTAATGATGCGCTTTGGCCAGCGTAGCCACTACTGTCGGAAATCATAATAATAATAATAATAATAATAATAATAATAATAATATTAGATCTAATAATGAAAAACAGATTACATACATATAATAAAATCTAATATCTACAGAGGTAGAAATATACACGAACAGGACCAAGCAGCTGGGATTCAAGGAATTTATCTCCATTATCCTCTTGAAATGTTGCTGTTCGACAAAGCACGCAAGGCTATTAAAATCAAGAAAAAGAAATTAATTGGCCCTTAAAATGTAATAGTTAGGTTAATAATGCATACTAACATTAAAATAGGCTCCTTAAATATTCAGTTATATTAGCGAAATTTCAGGATTAATCTCCTACTTAACAATTTCAACACAATTTATGAGCAGAAAAAAGCAGGCACAAGGACTTTGAGTGGCATTAATATTGCTCATTATAACAACCACCTTCCTCCGGGTTGCACACAATACGACACAGCGATCGAAGGTACGATATCCTAATATCCAATTGTGATCCCGACCAACGCCGGGCTTAAGAGCTAGTATATATATAAATAAATATGTACCCGTTCAATTTTCATGAAATGTAAGATTTATCCTATACTATAGAATAATATTAATAATAATATTTGTTTTACGTCCCTTTTAACAACTGTAGAGACTCCGGGGTGCCGGATTTTTGCCCCGAATGGGATCTTTAACGTGCCAGTAAATCTACTGACACGGCTCCTTCACATTTCCGCACCCTCAAATGCAAGCTGACTGCGCCAGGATTCAATCCTGCAACCTTGGGGACAGCAAGCAAGAAAGTTACCGCTGAGCCACGCTCTTTTAAACATTCCGACGACTTCGGCCGGGTTTGAACCCGCGATCTTGGGTATAGAATCTCAGCATGCTACCAACTATTGTACTACAGAGACGTTGGAAGTTGTGGTGGCAAACCGCAACTTCCAACTCCATCCTTTTTAGGAGCTTGAGTTTTGTGAACCATACACCTTAGCGTTGAATCAGCTGCCCCAAATAATATTTTTGTATGCAGCCCAACTAACGCGTTTTGTCAGGAAGGTCGACATTTCTCTGCTTGCATCCCTTATGATAGGCCTACTGCAAGCATAACTTATCCCGCAAACGATACTGAACACTATTATTTTTTCCTCGATCATATTATTCGAACGGTCTGTAGTCACACCGAGGGAAAAATAATAGTGTTCAGTATCGTTTGCGGGATATGCTTGCAGTTCATTAGTACAATACGGGATGCAAACAGAGAAATATCGACCTTCCTGACAACACGCGTTAGTTGAGCTGCATAAAACAATGTTATTAGGGGTAGCTGATTCCCCTGGTATTAAGATGATGATTATAGTTATTATTATTATTCTTTCTTCGAATGAGCCAACTATGGACTACGTAGGTTGAGTTGGGATTGTTTTCACGTTCTTGAGAGTCTTCTTCCTAGCCCATATCTCCTTTATTTTCTGACTTTGTAGTTGTTTAGCAGCTTCTGGCCTCTTTTGCATTGATGGATATGGATTTCTTCTTCTTCTTCTTCTTATTATTATTATTATTATTAATAATAATATTACCTAAAAGATAGAGTAGTTTTACGGTAGCGATGGTTGTTAATGGGAAGATGCGTGAAAGTACAATGTAAGTGAAAGAAGACTCATTCGTGCACGCGTGACACGAGTAATTATATTCTCATCATTGTAATTGCGGGAAAGAGGAAACGCCAGTTCGCAGCCCTGTCATGCGAGGCAAATATGACCGATTTCCGACAGGGCGGGGAAGAATGAAGTCAGAAAAGCGAAACCGAGTCATTTGAACATAATCATTATGCTAGCGATTTGTTCAGCTACACTTCTTAACTTTATAGGCCAGCACTTGCTTTCAATTGACCTTTCCCTAAATATTTAATGTCCTTAAATTTAAATTTGACTTTACTTATTTTTTCGAGCAAATACAGTAGCCTACATGTGTAGCCTATCTCGATAAAATGAGTGGTCAATTGAACCACTTGAGCCACACGAATTTGCCCAATGACTGAGCGGGGTATAATGTATATAATACTCGTATTATGAATAATAGGTAAACGACACTCCTGGAAAAAAAAATACATGTATTAGTTCTGGTCTCTATTATAATGGGTCAATTTTAGGATTACGTGTTTCGACCTTCAAGTGGTCATCATCAGATCCTAATCAATGTGTTGAGGTTTAAATTTATATACAAATACTGTATTATCTAACCACAAAATATTGTAGTGCATTTAATTGGTGTTTATATTATGATTCGCAGTTTGAATCTCGTTATATAAGGTTAGTTTTTTTATAATGGTTTGTGAATTACGTGTATACAAATTAGAACAACACAAAATATATACTAATATATAAAAATGAGATGGCGTGTGTCTGTGTATTACTCAATCACGCAAGAACCACTAGTCCGATTTACATTAAAATGTACATGAAAGTAGCTGATTTACCTGGTTAACATATAGGCTACTTTTGATTTTGATACTTTGCACTATTTAAATATGGGGACCATTTTAGTGACGTCAATACACCCTTTGGTTTCAAACTTTCATTCTTCCATTTCAAATAAAAAGAGAACGCTAAGAAATAGCAAAATTTTGATGGCATATACGAGGTTTAACATTTAATTTTCTATACGAAGGGTCCTTATCACTTTTCGTGTATCTCCAACGGTTAGGGAGTAAAACCTAAATTTGTGCTATAAAACACGGTCAACGCCGAGTGGTGTAGTTGGACAAAATGTTCCATCCTTACTCTCCCTCCGCGCAGCACCTCGCCTATCCCCAGTTTTAACTGTCACCTTCACATTATAATTTATTTATGACCCGTAGCGAAGCACGGGTAATTCAGATAGTAATAAATAAAATAAAAATAAAATTAGGAAGTCTATTATACAAACACTAGTACAGCCATCACAATAATAAAGGTTATGAGACAGATTCCACACCCACCCAAGTTCACGGGGGTGCATGACCACGATGTCGCAAAGCTCCTAAATGAATCAACAATAACAACAACGATATAAAGACACAATATATAACTCTTCATTTTCAGTCCAATCTTGCTTAAGTTTCTTGAAGTTCAGTCAGTTCCACTGTTTCTATAAGATTTATTTTGATACTGTAGTATACGTCAGTGTTAGTACATATTGTAACTCTCCGTTTGGGGCAGTTGACCTCGTTGTTCCGTCCCTTGAAACTCATAACTAACTCTCCATTTGCACCATTGGTTGTGTGTCAGTTCTGTAAGACTTGCTATGGCCTTATAGTAGTGTAAATAATGAAGAGCATTATTATGACAATGATTTACTAAGAATTCAGTAACTTGACTTATAATTGAACAATATTATGACAGCTATTATGACAGTGATTTATTAAGAATTCAGTAACTTAAATTATAACATGAAAAATGGTCCTCTTCAAATCCAGACCGCCAGGGTTTAATCCATCATCCTTGTAGAGCTCCTCCTGGTTTCAACTTACCGAGAAGGGTATTGACATCTCTAAACAGAATCAGGACAAATCATGGCAGGTGTAAATTCTGGCTTCACAAGTGGGGAAGATCTGAAGACCCATTCTGTGACTGTGATAATGTGCTCCAGACCATCCAGCACGTTGTTACGGACTGCCCAAAAAGAAGATTCAATGGATCTGTTCAAGATCTACATAGTGCCTCTACAGAGGCAGTGGACTGGTTGAAAAGTCTGGACATTAAGTTTTGAATGTTGACCTGTAAATAATTGTATATATAATTGTAAGATATATGTATTTATAATGTATCCTTGTTTTGCCATACTATATAAATAAATTGGACAATTATTATGGAGGATGAGAACTATTTGGGAGGATCGGAGGGAGAACTATTATGACTGATTTGTTAAGAATTCAGTAACTTAAATTATACCTGGACAATTATTTGGAGGATGAGAACTATTTTGGGGGTGAGAAATCATGAAGAATTTTGAATTATGAATTCAGTAACTTGACTTACAATTTGTTTTTTTTTGGAAGATGAGAATTATTTAGTGTGTGGAGAATTATAAAAATTATGATAATTATTAAATCCATAACTTGACTTATAATTGGATATTTTAGGGTGGGGGACAGGATCACGAAGAACAATATGATAATGATTTATTACGAATTCAGTAGCGTAACTCTTAATTGGACAAATTTTAGGAGGATGAGAACTATTTTGGGGTTGGGGAATTATGAAGAGCAATATTATGTTAATGTTTTATTATGAATTCAGTAACTTGATTTACTTATACAATATTTTTTCCGGATGAGAACTTTTTTGGGGGGCGGGGTAGGGGGGAGAGTCATGAAGAACAACAATTATGATAATGATTTATCACTAATTCAATAGCACAACTCTTATGCACACTTTTTTGGAGGATGAAAACTATTTTGGGAGTGGGGAATTATGAAGAACAACATTATGTCAATGATTTATTATGAATTCAGTAACTTGATTTACAATTGGACATTTTTGGGGGATGGGAATTATTTGGAGGAGAGAGGACCTCGAAGAACAAGTATGGTAATTATTAATTATGAATACAGTAACTTGACTTATAATAGGATAATGTTTTTGGAGGATAAGAGCTATTGGGAAGGGGGGGGGAGTGTTTACTTAAATTAAGGGGAGATTTAACAAATTCTCTGGTTGATAACATTATAATAATTACTCATAAACTAGTCTACAAGGAAACGTTAAAGAAGACGTTCTTATTCTGTGTAATTCTTAGAAGAACATCGTTGCTTGTTCAAAACCATGCAAGGGACTCGGACGAGGGCATGCGAGCATGGCCGATTCTGAAGATAAAAGTCATTATTAACTTTCTCTACACTGTCTCCTGTATGGAACAATATTGTAATGCAAAGCCGAATACAACAAAACAAAAGGAAATGTTCTTTCATCCTGCCACTCAGCAGACGCATGCAGCGTGTCTCTCGTGAGTGCAGTCATCAGTTTCTGTCTGGTCTTGGTTCAGTCGAACCTTCAACTCTACCGCGCGCAGTTCAGTGCTCTCATGTATTCAACAAGTGCTTGGGATTTTAACATTATTGTAAGTATTTATAGCTACTGTATTAGTATATCATTCATTATACATTTATTAGAACCTCCCACTGTAGCAGTGCACGTAAGTCACGCACTACAACAAGGGGGAAGCTGGTACCACTATCTTAGACCCTATTGTAAAGCCCTGCGTGGATGCGGATAAACCCGCGGATATCCACAAAACATTTCACCATGCGGACATAGTTTTCATGGCTGTGTGGATAGCGGATAAGCTGCGAATGATGTTTGGAGAAAATTAGCAGTTTTTAGAACACAATCCGATCTTGTTTAAAATCATTATTAGGATCCGGATGTTTATATTTTCGTTATGTTTCTTTCATGACAAATGTAAGATGATGATTTAAGCTAATCTCATTCAAATTGTCATTAAGTATAATTAACACTCCGAACAGAAAAGGGTTGCAAGTCTGGTTGTATAACATTCATTTTAAACATAGCACATTTCATACAAAGCCTAAGGGAACGACGTTTTCCTCAAATGTCTAAATATGTTGCTTTAGTAATTTATGCTTTATCTATTGTAATTAAAAATATTAGCCTATTGTAATGCCAGTAGATTCGGATAACAAAAGTGCGAATGCGGAAAAAAGTCATGCGGATGCGGGCCGGATGTGGGGAGGATGCCGATAACATTCGTGCGGATGCGGGGCGGATGCGGATAACGTTTTATTTTACCGCGCAGGGCTCTCTACCTATTGTTACACTATTGCATTGCACTACAAAAGCAGTTCATCTGATTTCTCAAGTTGTCAGGTCTTTATGACAAACTTGGTGATAATATATTATTATTATTTTTATTATTAATATTACTACCGTACGTAATAACAACGGTACCGGTACTTAATAAATACATTGAAATTGTTTTTATTATTGGTCTAGTCTATTATTAGTAGTAGTATTATTATTAGGTTATTATTATAACGACCGACGGTATTTGGTGGAACTGAGCAAAGTAATAAATACACCTTATATGCTGTATAATCTGAAATGAGTGACCGTGATGATGCCGAAAGGCTTAATCATATTTAAAATTCAATTCTGTGTCATCATTTATATTGCAATTTTTTTAAAGTATGTATTTTCTAAATGTTTATGAAGTGTGTTTCAATTAGTTGAATTTTTAATAGATGTCTTTTTGTTTGATTTTTTACGTTGTGCTTTATGCATAACACATTGCTGATACATCACAACCTACCTATACATGTTTTAAGGAACCAAAGTATAGTTATTGAAACAGCCAGTTCTAAGCTGGATGGCCGAAATTTGGACGATTCGGATAGTTGAAATAACTACTGCGGTTGGTTGGTTGGTTTCTTAGTTTAGGGGCGGCGACAACGCGGTCATGTAGCCCCGTGTACTTTGGGTGTGTGTAGATTTATTTATGTATTTAGCGTATGGCATGGTACATCTACATAATTACAAGATAAGGAACATATTAAAAATATTATACATTAGAAATCAAAAGAACAATAAATACTAAAATAAATTTTGCTGAGGAGACACATATTCAACAGATAAAATGTTCAGATTTACAAGGTAATATTTAAATTTGAAATCCAATCAAGAACGGGCTGCGTTGCATCATGAAAGTTTTTCAGGTTCCCATTATAGGCTCGAAGGTTGCAGTCCTCCACAATATGTTGGATGGTCTGTCTTTCAAATCCACAGTTGCACTGAGGTGAGGAAGCCTTATTCCACTTGTATAGGCTGTCTGTGCAGACTCCATATCCCGTTCGAATCCTGTTGAGTGATTCCCATGTATGGCGTGGTAGTTCCATGCCAGCTGGTGTCTTGATAGGATCAATGAAGTTTCTGCATTTCTCATGGAATAAATTATTCCACACCTCAGACCACTTGTTGTCAATCTGAAAATTATTTAATTGTAGAGATTCCGCCGTCAGGATGGGTGGTCGGTGGGATTTCAAGCGACTTATCTTTACTGTGGTGTGTGTAGAATTTGTCTGATAACCGGTGTTAATTGTGATGGCTGTATTAGTGTGTGTTATCTGTGATTCAGGTAGAAGGACTGCAGACGATTAATTTTGTCAAGTAGTTCCTACTTTTGCCACCAAATGCTACCACCCACGACACCTAGCTGCGGACGTGGCTACTGAATGCCATCGAAGTCAGCACCTGGCGGCGAACGTTGGAACTAATATAGCGTTATCAAACTAACCTACAAATGTTAGCTTCCACAAGTGTAGTTAGTGGAAGGTTCTTTTTCATGCCATAAATCTATGATATGGGACCCCCGGCTTTACTCCCTCCGAAGAAATGCATACTGAGGGATTTTTGTTATGTGTTATGTTATTTCCTTTCGCTCCGTGCGGAGCATAGGGCATCCAAGAATGATTTCCATCGGGCTCTGTTTGTTGCCAAGTTCTTCACTTCCCTCCAAGTCTTTCCCGCTTTCTGGCCTCCTCTTCAATGGTGCGTTTCCAGGTGTCCCTTGGTCTTCCCCGTCTCCGAGCCCCTTGAGGATTCCAGTCTAGAGCTCCCATTTCTACTGCATCATTCTGTTTCCGCAGAGTATGCCCAATCCAGCCCTAATTGCTCCGTTTAATTTGGACTTCTATAGGTTGTTGGTTAGCTCTTTGCCACAGCTCTTCATTTGGGATTATATCTGGCCATCGTATACCCAGATGGAATAGATCTGGTTTGAAGAGAAGCTGCCTGCGGAATGGAAAAAAAGGTGTGATTGTTAAAATCCCAAAGAGGGATTTTTAACGCTCTTAAAAATCAGACGACTTCGCCCGGGTTTGAACCCGCGATCTTGGGCATAAAATAACTACTGCCTTTTGCATTTTAGTTTGAACAGTTGAGTAGCCAGATCCAGTTCCAAAAGCCTTGGATCATGGTATTTGAGATCACGCCCATTCCCGAGACAATGATAGGCATATTCTTTACCTGCCATTGCCTGTTGCTAAGGCCGTTCAAATTGCTTTATTTGCTGATATATTCTGGAGATTCTTGAAGTATTAGAAGCCATTTTTCAGTGTTGGCTTTTCAGTCGGTCAACCCGAATTGTGCCCAATTATATTAGGCGGGAGACAAGTATTTACATGCCCTAACTTGCAAGAAACATGATTATTACCTGCTTAGATTGTATTTCCTTGGCTAATTGCTGCAATAAATATTTAATTCATATACGAAGGTGGATCAAAAAGTTAGTTGCACTAACGCGTTGCAGCAGCGCGCTGTGTGTCGCAAACGTGGGCACAGCGGAGAAAGGGACAGACACTGCCCACACATCTGTTAGGTAGGTCGCTGTGGTGTGTCGTCTTGTATGGTGTGAATAGCGGCCAAAAGCAATGGCGCGTCGACTGGACGTTCACTCCAAATATGAGGTGCGTGCGACAATCCGATTCCTATGGGCCAAAAGGAAGAATTGCACGGACATTCATCGTGAAATTAGTGCTGTGTATGGGTTGCGGGCCATTTCCCGGCAAGGGATCGTAAAGTGGTGTCAGCAATTCGAAGCCGGACGCACGGATATCAGGGACGAATATCGCGAGGGCAGGCCCGCAACGTCCAGGACCCGTGCAAATGTCAACAGTGTGAATGCGATCATTAGACAGAACGGTGGTCGACATTCCCAGACCGATGAGGAGGTGAAGGCCGCTGTCTCAGTGTGGTTGCAGAACGCTGGAGGAACTTTCCATGTATCCGGCATCGACAAGTTGGTTGTGCGTTCGCAGAAATGTTTGGAGTCTCTTGGAAACTATGTGGAAAAGTGACGTTGCATTGTATGTCGTTATAGGCGTGTTGCTGTTGTATAGGTGGTGCAATAAATGGCCATAACTGGGAAGTGCAACTTATTTTTGATCTGCCCTCGTATTACAGAATAACACGCCTTTATGTACAAAATGGGATACCAGTCCCCAGTCCATTCCAAGGGGAGCTTTCTATGTGAACGGACCCCACATCGGATGGCCTGTGTCTAAATTTAATTTCCTCTTGTGGTCATAAAATGCCACAAGAGGAATCTTTCGTATGTGGATATGCTCGACAGAGATGATGTGATATACTGATTTCCACCTTACAAAGAACCAGCCTCGGTCGAGAATTGAATGAGCAATCTTCAGATCATGACGCCAACTTCTATCAATGAATATCAAGGTATCTAATCTACTACATAAAGCTCAAATACCACTCACTGACTGACTGACTCACTCATTCATTCATCACGAAATCTTAGAAACCACCGAACGGATTGGAATGAAATTTGGTGTCCAGCTTCCTCAAGGGCCGCAAACGCCCACTAAGAAAGAATTTTTGTATATTCAGGTTCTAAAGGGGTGTTAAGGGGGTAGACCTGAATTTCATTGAATAGCAATATCTCCCGATTGGTTTCATTGGGGGATGTGATACTTGGCATATAAACTCATCATTAAAAGCAAGAAGACGCGTGTCAGAGGGGTTTTCGATGTGGTGTATATTATTATTTATTTATTTATGTCTTTTGCAGTGGCGAAGTTAGGGCTCGTGGCCCTCTCTTACACTTATGAGGTGAAAGGGGTGAAAAGTGGGGGTTGAAGGATTCCTAACGGAGCGTGTATCTCTTAAACGACATAGGCGAGGAGTTAGGAACTCAGCCGAAAAAAATCAACATAAAAAATAACTAAACAGGTGTTTGACCGTTTTTTTTTCATAAATCCAATTTAAGGGGCCCATGGGGAGGGGTGAAATTATGGGAGAGGGGGGGGGGAAACGTAATATGTCTGAGTGTAAAATTATACATGGCCTATGTTGTAGACAATAACTAGAGCCCTGCGCGGATAAACAAAACGATATCCGCATCCGCCCCGCATCCGCACGACTAGTATCCGCATCCGCCCCGCATCCGCACGACTGTTATCCGCATCCGCATGACTGTTATCCGCATCTGCATGACTTTTATCCAAATCCGCTGATATTTCAATATTATTTTTATTTTATTAGATAAAGCATAAAGTGTTAAGCCAACAAATTTAGACATTTGAGGAGAAAGTCGTTTCTGACAATTTGCTTCATTGTAAGGAACTTCAAGTTGGATGACACTTCTGGTTTCTTGACCACCGCTTTAGACAAAAAACTGGCTATACATTTTTGGCTACTTTTGCACTTGTGCCTCAGTTAGTTTGATGTGCCTGGTTTGTGTCCTGAGTATGAATACACTTTTTTTTTACAGGTAAAACATCCTACTATATCGTTCATCTTTTCGTTTCCATTGAAAACATAACCAAATGTCTGCCATATCGTTGACTTGAGCTTTGTTTCACGCACTATTGAATATTCACGTTGTTTTATTTTAATAGATAGTTTATCCATGTTGGTGAAATGATGTTTTTACTCCCGGTCGCGGTAACATTAACTAATAATAAGTGAACTTCTCTTTACGCTTGGAGAAAGAGATTGACATTTGGCCGGAAATTCCAAGTCAGTCATCATTCATCTGCTTCTTGACCCATCCATGTTCGCATAGTTGATGTCCTAACTCTCTCCGTTGAAATATCACAGTCAGCATGTTTCAGTGCCAAGTTGGAAATAAATCTACAGATAAACATGGAACCAGATCTTCCAGGATAGCTTACTAGTAGACGGTGAAGTAGCTGACTTGAGGAATGTTAATGATGTCACCACGATTAACTAACAAGCTTATTGACAGAATTATATCTCGTACGTGTAGTAATAATGGCAGTGAGTATTGATGAGATGCCAGTACCATCTACTACAAACATACGGTACTTAATAAAATGTAGTTGAAAGCATATGGGTAAAATACTCTCCTCGTGTACAATATAAGTGCAATACGTGCCTGAATATTTCGTTTCTTTCTTAGATTGGCTTATCAAATATGTAATATTATCGTAAGTTCCACATTGTATTCTAAAAACTATCCGCAAATTTACTCGAAACATTATCCGCAGCTTATCCGCTATCCGCACAGCCATGCAAACTATATCCGCGTGGCGAAAAATTTTGCGGATATCCGCATCCGCGCAGGGCTTTAACAATAACACATTACATCTTTTTTGTCTCTTGCTATTTCATCTTACGACGAATACTTACGGAGTTATCAATGATGTACTTTTTGGCCGGAATTTTCTAAGTCCCAGGAATAACATAAAAATTGATTCGAATGAAATTTCAAAAAAATAGTTTCTTTTAATACTTTTATTATATTTTTTTTTCACGTCTTTTAGGGTCCGAAACCAACATGATATTTTGATGTTTTTTTTTTCGTCCCATGCATTTTTGGTTTCTGGTTGCCATACGATTAATAATAATAATTGGTTTCTGGTGATAGAATTATTTTCCACTATGACCCATGCTTATCTATCTATATAACTAATGTTATAACGGGATTCCAAATGTTATTGCGGGCGAAGCCGCGGGTAACAGCTAGTATTTACATAAAATGAAAATAGGCTAAAAATTGAGTTGTCTGGGTTACAGGACAAGATGGCAGCTGATCTCTTGTTCAGACCTATATTTCACTAATTTGAGTATGTTGCATGCAATGCAGCCCACACATAAATAACTAGCTGAAGTACCCGTGCTTCGCTACTGGTCATAAATAAATTGAAATGTGAAGGTGACAGTTAAAACAGGGGTAGGCGAGGTGCTGCGCGGAGGGAGAGTTAGGATGGAACATTTTGTCCAGCTACACCTGGTTTTATAGCACACAAATAGGTTTTACTCGCTAACAGTTGGAGATACACGAAAAGTGATAAGGACCATTCTGATAGAAATTTAAATTTTAAACCTAATATAGGCTATGCCATCAAAAGTTTCCTATTTCTTAGCGTTCTCTTTTTATTTGAATTTGAAATATGAATGTTTTAAACCAAAGGGTGTAGTGTCGTCACTTAAATGGTCGCCATCTTCAAATAGTGCAAAGTATTGAAATCAAAAGCAGCCTATATATTGTAACCCTAAGGCTTAGAGCATAAATACAATAGAGGGCGCATTGCCACACTGCGCCTGTACTGTGACGTGAAACCAACATCTCGATCAGCTGACTGAAGGGTAATGGCTCAAGACCGACTACAATTGGCTAATGGCGAATGCTAAGCAACGTCAAGGAATACAAAAGGAGCTCCATATTGGATAATTCTATTATCACTATCCGCAGTTCCCTTCAATCAGCTGATCGAGATGTTGGTTTCAACAATGTGACGTCATCAGCCATCTATTGAATTTATGGCCTAAGGTGTTAGGTTAGGATGATGGCTACTATTTGCTGGTAACTATTGTAAGGCCTTAGCGCTGAGCTTAGAGATTCCTTGCAATAGTTCACTAGTAAAGGGGTAGGAGGCCATGAAAAATTTGAGTTCCTTATCTGAAAAGATATTTCCTTTTTCAATTGTCTATTGTTTTTTGGGAGAATAGTATGAGAATTTCTTTGAGACAGAGGAAGTCTGATTATCTGTTTAGATCATCTATGGTGATTGTAGAAAGGTATGAGGGTAGAAGTGATATGACTTGGTTTTGTGTGGAAGGATTGTAAGTGAATCTTGGCAAAGATATTGTTTTGTGCTATGAAAAGTTAGGAGGAAAGAGAAGTAAAATAATATTTTTAAAAAAGTATCCCTCATGGTAAATCAATTACCACCACCCCCAAAGAATAGAAGACGTACAGTTACAATTATGACGCCACAACGTGAGGCTCGAAAGAGGGATATGAGCAAGATGAGGAACCAGGAAAGTTGAAGAAAAGTAAACTTTAATAAAGTGAGTACAGTTCAAGTAGAAAAATTACAAGATGACACACCAACGAGGGGAACGAATGGGGGTTATGAACAATAGTTTGATACAAATGCTACTGAGTGAAATAAAAGGAGAGATTAAGAAGCAAGGAGAATCTATGAGTAAGGAGATGGTAGAAGTGAAGGAGTCTATGAGTAAGGAGATTAAGGAGCAGGTAGGCTCTGTAAATGAGAATGTAGTGTCAGTGACCAAACAGATAGTAGAAGTGAAGGAATTTTTAAGTTAATTCAGGAGAGCAACAGGGCCACGAACACCAGGATAGAGAGTCTCAGGAAAGAAATACAGGACCATAAGTCTGTACTTAATAGTAGTATGGAGTTGGAATCTTGGAAAGTGGCTGTAGAGGAGGAAGAAGTGGAGGATAAGATAAAAGAGGAGGAAGTGAATGAGAAAAGTGATTCACTTGAAGGAAAACAAGAAAATTATCAGCGATGTGGGGGGCGTGAGAAAGCAGGTGATATGGAAGAAACTGACGGAGAGGAGGCAGGTGAAAGAAAGGAAAAGGCAGAAGAGAAAGGAGAAACGGATAAGGAAGAAGGTGAAACAGAAGGGCGTGAGAAAGCAGGTGATGTGGCAGAAACTGAAGAAGAGAAAGAAGAATCAGATAAGGTTGATCATGAGGAGGAAAGTAGCAATCAAGAAAAACAGGCTAAAGATGAGGATGAACGTGCAAGAGGGAGCCATGGAGAAGACAACATACTAGAAGAAGATAAGGTGAAGAAGAAACAGGGGAAAGCAAAGTGGAAGAAGAGAAAGGAACTGTTGAGTAAGACAAGACAGACGAGGAAGAGGTGGAAAATGTGGAGATGGAAGATGAGGAGTATAAGGTACGGAATGACATGGCGGAGGAGTATAAGGTACGGAATGACATGGCGGATGAAGAAAAAGACGAGATGGAAGGCAGAGGAAGAAAGAAGAATGGGGAAGAAGGAGAAACAGATGAACAGGAAGAATGAGAAGTGGAAGAAGGAGGAAGAAGATGTTATTGCTGAGAATGAAGATGGATATGAGAGGTCCAATGTAGAACTTTAGCGTTAACTGAAGATGATAGCGGTATGTTTGCTGGAGGTATTTGTTCCGGTATAAGTGTTGACAAATACGATTATTCGAGTGAAGGTTACTGCAGATGACGTGTTTCAACTTATTTAGAGATTTGAGAACAGTGGGTTACGGCATTTTGTACTCGATAATGTCAAAAGAGTGGGTATCTGAAACTAAGCCCAATTCAGAAGTCCAGAGAAGAGATATTATGGCATGTACTTAAACAGGCTTAGAGAAAACAGTGACATTCCATCTTTGCAATATCAATGTGTTGTTTAATGATCTAAGAGACTTCATAGTAACATCCGATTGATGTGAACATAATATTTAGGTATAATTTTAGGTAGTGTGTTTGTTAATTTTGTGTAGTCTATGTGTGATATGTATCATTTTCATTTGTATAGATTTTTTAAATATATATGTGATTCTCACGTGCTTCTCACGCGAGAATAACATATATATTAGAGGGCGAATTGTAACCCTATGTGGTTACATAGTTTTAGGTTAGGATGATGGCTACTCTTTGCTGGTAATTATTGTAAGGCCTTAGCGCTGAGCTTAGAGATTCCTTGCAATAGTTCACTAGTAAAGGAGTAGGAGGCCATGCAAAATTTGAGTTCCTTATCTGAAAAGATATTTCCTTTTTCAATTGTCTATTGTTTTTTTGGGAGAATAGTATGAGAATTTCTTTGAGACAGAGGAAGTCTGATTATCTGTTTAGATCATCTATGGTGATTGTAGAAAGGTATGAGGGTAGAAGTGATATGACTTGGTTTTGTGTGGAAGGATTGTAAGTGAATCTTGGCAAAGATATTGTTTTGTGCTATGAACAGTTATGAGGAAAGAGAAGTAAAAGAATATTTTTAAAAAAGTATCCCTCATGGTAAATCAATTACCACCACCCCCAAAGAATAGAAGACGTACGGTTACAATATTAACCAGGTAAATCAGCTACTTCCATGTAAAATTTCATGTAAATCAGACAGTGGTTGTTTGGTGATCGAGTAATATACAGACACACAGACACATACCATCTCACTTTTATATATTAGTATGGATCTAGTTTTTGATGTACGAAAAAGTATGATATTATTTACTTAGTAATTTGAAAGTACCCATGTATAAGTACAAAGGGAGCCTGGTCATGGCTTCTAATTATTGGTGACGTCAGTTACCTGTAGGTTTGCTACGGTACTGTATCTGTTGAGGGCAGTGAAGGAGGTAATGTTCTGTACAAATTATTTACTCCTATAGTCATGTCTTAAGTAGAAAAGAGGGAGTGTTCGCTGCGTGGTTAATCATTTTAGGTTACTGTTTCATTTTGGTTGCTACAAATTATTCTGGTTCTGTTAGTCGTAGTCAAGTCTTATCACAGTTACTGTATTCCTGATTTGTAATACAAAAGATAGCCGGTACAGGTTAACAATGTCAACAATTAAAACAATGCAGCATAAAAACATTAGGATTAATAAAACATAAACATATTAGTAGTAGAACACACCTTAACGGAGAGTATAACACAACAATAGAATATATTGCGCGTGATACCTTCCATCATAAGGTAAGTATTCAAAATCTCCCGTAACAGCAGCGGCATCAAGAGTATGACATTAGACCCAAAATGTCACATTTAGATAACCACGTGGATTAGCAGCTAACAATCTCGGGTGTCGCCTTGGAGGTCCGAGTTTGAATCCGGCTCTGCCAAGAAATTTTAATTCTGGTCTGAGAGCTGTAAGGGGGTACACTGCGTCTCCCGTGGCAAAACTTGGAAGATGTTTTCCGTGGTTTCCCACTTCTACTCGAAGCAAATACAGGGATAGTTTCTAACTGAAGGCAACAGCAATCTCATTTTTAATCCTCACCTGATTTACAAATACACACACTACTACAGCCATCACAGTAACACTGTTTATCAGAAAAGAATCATACACACTTAAGTTCATGGGACTACATGGCCATGATGTCGCCAAGCCTCTAAATCAATCAACAATAACAGAAACATTAAAGCTCATTTAATCTTAATACTAAGTTTCGTGATGATATCTATAGCCGTTGTTACGTTAGGTCGCGTGCAGGGTTAGCCGATGTATTTGTATCTACTATTATTTTAATTCCCTACAACCCCTGTTAATAGAATTTAAAAAAAACTACGTATTCCGATTTTTAAGGCGTTTAGATTCCTAATGTTCTTATCGTGGTTTGGATAGAAAATGGAGGCCCATGATCTGGTGTTGACGTCTTGACTGTAGTCATGGAGAAATTGGAGTAGCATGGCCCCTTACAGAGACAGGTGGAAACCTGGTGATCACTTCTTGAGGTAGTGTTGCCGTTGAGAAAATTGAGTGGCATGGCCTCTTACCGAGATAGAATGAAGCTAGGTGGATCCGTCTTGTGCTACTGTTGCCATAGAGATGGCCTTGCCGTTCCTTCATAAGTTAATTTTCTGAATTTATTAGCCTTTGCTCGAGTGCAAAAGGGCCGAAATCAGAAGAATGAGAAAGACTATCGAAAATTCATGTAGGCAGCCGTTCCTTCTGGGTCCTTAATTATGTGTATGCACAATTTGGTTGAGATTGGTGGAACGGTGTAGATTTGTATACGGAACAAACCCACATACCCACATACATACATACATACATACATACATACAGACATACACTTTTATATATAAGATTTAAACTTTGTATGAAATGGATTATGATGAATAGCTAGGTATATACTCCAGTGACGAAATCGTTTAGTCCATGTCATTATTTGCTAAGACGTTGTATGTAAATCGATTCATAACGTTTGACTTCCATGGGCACGTTTGGCTATGTGGTTAGTGCTTCGGTCTTTTACTTGGTCGGCCGGGGATCAGAACTTGTCAGAGTTGCATTTTTTTGCTTGATTTATCTACTATATAAAGCTCAAATACCACTCACTGACTGACTCACTCACTCATTCATTCATCACGAAATCTCATAAACCACCGAACGGATTGGAATGAAATTTGGTATCCAGCTTCCTCAAAGGCCGCAAACGCCCACTAAGAAAGGATTTATGGATATTCAGGTTCTAAAGGGGTGTTAAGGGGGCAGACCTGCATTTCATTGAATAGCAATATCTCCCGATTGGTTTCATTGGGGGATGTGATACTCGGCATATAAACTTATCGTTAAAAATAAGAAGACACGTGTCTGAGGGTTTTTCGATGTGGTGTATATTATGAGGTGAAAGGGGTGAAAAGTGGGGGTTGAAGGATTCCTAACGGAGCGTGTATCTCTTAAACGACATAGGCGAGGAATTTGGAACTCAGCCGAAAAAAATCAGCATAAAAATTAACTAAACAGGTGTTTTTTTCTAAGTCCCAGGAATGACATAAAAATTGATTCGAATGAAATTTCAAAAAATAGTTTCTTTTAATACTGTTATTATATTTTTCACGTCTTTTAGGGTCCGAAACCAACATGATATTTTGATGTTGTTTTTTTTCGTCCCATGCATTTTTGGTTTCAGGTGATAGAATTATTTTCCTCTAGGAAATAATTTGTACAGAACATTACCTCCTTCACTGCCCTCAAGAGATACAGTACCGTAGCAAACCTACAGGTAACTGACGTCACCAATAATTAGAAGCCATGACCAGGCTCCCTTTGTACTTATACATGGGTACTTTCAAATTACTAAGTAAATAATATCATACTTTTTCGTACATCAAAAAACTAGATCCATACTAATATATAAAAGTGAGATGGTATGTGTCTGTGTGTCTGTGTATTACTCGATCACCAAACAACCACAGTCCGATTTACATGAAATTTTACATGGAAGTAGCTGATTTACCTGGTTAATATATAGGCTACTTTTGATTTCAATACTTTGCACTATTTGAAGATGGCGACCATTTAAGTGACGACACTACACCCTTTGGTTTAAAACATTCATATTTCAAATTCAAATAAAAAGGGAACGCTAAGAAATAGGAAACTTTTGATGGCATAGCCTACATTAGGTTTAAAATTTAAATTTCTATCAGAATGGTCCTTATCACTTTTCGTGTATCTCCAACTGTTAGCGAGTAAAACCTATTTGTGTGCTATAAAAACAGGTGTAGCTGGACAAAATGTTCCATCCTAACTCACCCTCCGCGCAGCACCTCGCCTACCCCTGTTTTAACTGTCACCTTCACATTTCAATTTATTTATGACCAGTAGCGAAGCACGGGTACTTCAGCTAGTATTTAAATAAATAGAAGTATTATACTCCTTTCCAAGAACCTGAACTCCTTCCCAATGATGTGGATGGTGGTAATAATAATAATAATAATAATAATAATAATAATGTCGCCTCCGTAGCGTAGCGGTCAGCGTCGTTAGCTGCCACCCCGGAGGTCCTGGGTTCGATTCCCGGCTCTGCCACGAAATTTGAAAAGTGGTATGAGGACTGGAACGGGGTCTACTCAGCCTCGGGTGGTCCAAATGCGTAGAGGGGGTTCGATTCCCACCTCAGCCATCCTCGAAGTGGTTTTCCGTGATTTCCCACTTCATCTTCGGTCAAATGCCGCGATGGTAACTCCTGTAAGGCCACGGCCGCCTCCTTCCCCCTTCCTTGCCTATCCATCCTAACCTTCCATTCCCTTCCCTCATGACCCCTGTTCGCTTTGCAGGTGAGGCCGCCTGGGGGAGGTGCTAATCCCACCTCACCAGTTGTATCCCATCCGATTAGCTGTTCCCAGCTCCAGGACACTGCCTGAAAAATGGCGGTAGGAGTGAGTTCCCTCGCTGAGTCCGTGGGAGCCACCACCCTGGAGGGCAAACTCGATAAAATAATAATAATAATAATAATAATAATATTTGAATTGCAACCAATGGCCATAGCGGGGTATTTTAATTGAACGCTCCAAATCAAGTTCAATTTCTAGTAGTTCCAACTTTGGCTACCAGAAATGCCACTGTCACTGACACGCAGCGGCGAACGTTAGAACTTGATAAAGCGTTTCTAACCAAATAACCTACAAATTTAGCTACACACTACCAATTGTAGTGGTAGGTTCTTTTACATGCCATAAATCGATTACATGGGCCCGCCGGCTTTACTTCCCCTTCGAAGGAAGGCACACTGAAGGATTTCAACGCTCTTAAAAAATCCGACGACTTCGGTCGGGTTTGAACCCTCGACCTTGGACAAACGGCTCTGTGGCTCAACTTTCAAAACAAGTTCTTCCTTAGTCGCTAATGGCACCGTCTTGCATACTCTAATAATTACATTTCCACTACCACAGTCCCAAGAGAAACACAGGTTGTCAGAAAAATTCAGCACACACTCAAATACAAAGGGGCCGATGATCAAGATGTCCCAACAACAACAACATATGGTATGGCTGATAAAATAATCCTGCTGGTAAACCAAGGAATGAAAATACACAGCCTGTATCCAGTCGACCGACTGGGTCAGGTATGGAATGAATGAAGCCCCCATCTAGCGGCAGGATATGAACTGTGATGGCTGCCGAAGCCTGTCGCACTCCTCTGGGGCAATGATTAAATGAATTACAGATGAAATGAAATGATAGTGGAGAGTGTTGCTGGAATGAAATATTGACAGGGAAAACCGGAGTACCCGGAGAAAAACCTGTCTGCCTCCTCTTTGTCCACCCCAAATCTCATATGAAGTGACCAGGATTTGTACCACGGACCCCAGCGGTGAGAGGCCGGCGTGCTGCCGCCAAGCCACGGATGCTTCTAAACCAAGGAATACAGGCACCATATTTGGCCTTGTCTTACGTATTCATATTAGTGCGTCAGTGTAACGAATCCTAATTCACAGCCTCTATAGGCGGTGAGATAGCAAATAATCTGATTTCGCAGTTGCGCATTTCGACAACTTTATTCATCTTGCGTATGATTTAACATTGCAATAGCGCATTATGTCAGACATCCCATGTTAAGATCTCAGAAGGCTGTAGGTGTTGATTCATTTAGAGAGGCCATGTAGCCCCATGTACTTGGGTGAGTGTAGAATCAAATACAGGGTCATTATCTATGTGCGCCCCGATGAACACGGCAAGCTAAGCCAGCGTTGACTGGCGCTGATCGCGGGCGCGCGAACACGGTTCAGCCGGTGGTAGGTGCGCACTTTTGCACTTTTACCAAACATGTTCAATAATGTGTACTTACAGTGCTCATAGGCGATGCTGAAAATGCCCTCCCTCTCTTGTAACACACACCTGACATCTTCTGATGAAAGAATGGACAACAATCTCATCTATTTTTTGTTCTCTAAGAACACAACGTTGACAGTTAACTTTTTTATTATTATTTACGGAGCCTGTTTTCTTGAATCGTTTAGCGAGCCTCCTATTTATATTGGCATTAGGCACAGGTCTTCCTGGAAACTTGATTCGAAATTTTCGTCTTGTTTCAGAACAAGACTTTCTGCTATTCATATACGAATTATGGATATACTCACGTTCGCGCGATGTGATTTGGTGTCTAGGCATGACCAACAATCACAGTAATCACAATACTCACTAAACGTGCAACACTAACGTCTAAGCTTTGCAGATACACGTTCATATGAATGACAAAACACGTGTGAACTAACGATATGAGTCAGTGGAGCGCGCCTACCACCGGCTGAACGGTGTACGCGCACCCACGATCTGCGCAGTCAAAGCCGGCTTAGCTTGCCGCGTTTATCGGTGCGCACATAGATAATGACTCTGTATTAGGAGTGATCAAACAGTTTCCGTTAGACGGCCGTACAATCCAGAATCGGTATGACAATCAGGCAAAATCACCGTGAACATTGAGGTACTCATCCTACCGACACACCAGGTTGAAGATCCCCGTGTGATAAAACACTGTGTCCTGCTACTTGAAGAAGTCCAAAACCGCCTGCTGCACATCCTCGTCCCACAGGAATCGTCGACCCTTCAAGGTTCTTCTTAACCCTTTATAGAGCAGAATATTATTGATCTTTTCTTTCTTTTTTTTTCTTTCTTTATCGTTTAGACCTATTTAGGACCAAGGGGCTCGTATCTACTCTTCGGTAAAGTTGTTGCTTTTTTCTACTTCCAATAGTCCGTCATTTTTTGACTATGAGTCAGTCTTCTTTCTACTGTCCACTTAGCTCCTGCAGTCTTCTTACTTGTAAGGGACGTTGGGAAAACGCCCTGTCGGATGGCCTGACGGAACATCAGACGGTCATAAGTTTGTTCCAGTGGGATATCTAGTTGTTCCATATTTGACTTAACTGACGCAATCCATTTGTTCTTAATAGCCTTGCCTCTTCATGTTACTGTGAATATCCTGTTGGCGAGTCTTTCAGAATCCAGACGTGCCAAGTGTCCATAAAAGGTCAGGCGTCTTTTCCTTATAGACGTGATGATGTCCTCCTGGTGTTCATACAATTCATCATTATGACGGATTCTGGAAATGCCTCCTTCCTCTCTAATTGGACCTAATATCCTCCTCAGGATCTTCCTCTCTTTTAACTCCAGTTTTCTGAGTGGACCCTTTCTGGTCATTTCAAGGCACTCGGAAGCATACAGAGCAGATGGCTTGACGACCGAGTTATAGTGTCTGAGTTTGAGGTTCTTGGAGAGGCACTTAGATGAATAGATATTACGATAGGAATGATAAGCCCTTTCAAACTTGGTACATCTGGCATCTATGGCTAGGTTCTAGCTCTGATTCGCAGAAATCCATTCTCCAAGTACTTAACTGCATGTACCTTTCGTATGGTAGTGTCTGTGAGAGGAATATTAGAAGGGGTCTCTTTGATATTGGTCATAAATTCAGTCTTCTGGATGTTGATCTTCAAACCAGTCTTAACCGCTACACTATAAAGACTCTGTAAGTTGTAGGTAGCCTCCTCTATATTATTTGTCAGTAGAATGAGGTCAACAGCAAAAGCTAAGCAAGGGACGAAGAGGTTGTCTCTCTTGTAACCAATCTTCAGTCCAGCTCCCGGTGGTAGCATCATTCTCCATCTCCTAATGATCTTTTCCAGTACACAGTTGACGAGAATACAGGAGAGACCATCACCCTGTCTAACTTCTGTTCAGATTGGAAAGCTTTCGGATAGTTCACCTCTGAACCTGACCTTGGTCGTCGTGTTTCTCAGTGTGGCTTGGACTAATTGTAGGGTCTTCCCATCCAGACCAAATTCCCGTAGTATGAAGAAAAGGGTTTCTCTATGCACAGAGTCATAAGCTTTCTGAAAATCTACTAGGACCATCAACCAGGGATGGCCACCTCGGTTCGTGTAGGTGAGAACTGTCTTAAGATTGTGTATGCAAGATCTAGTCATACGGAAACCAGCCTGGTATTCACCTAATTGTGAGTCTAGCTGTGCAGTGACCCTATTGAGCAAGGCTACAGAGATGATCTTGTAGGTAATTTGTAACAAGGAAATACCCCTATAATTGTTGAGATCAGTCTTATTTCCCTTCTTGAGGAGGGGATAAATCACAGCAGACGTCCAACCTTCGGGTAGGGACTCTGTTGCCCATATGCCCTTTATGATTTGATAGATGTTCTGTAAGGACTGGTCATCTGCATGTTTCCACATCTCGGCTACTATGCCGTCTTCACCTGGAGCCTTGTTGTTCTTGAGACCATTCGAAATTATGTTCATTACTTCTTCTCTTGTAGGTGGTTGAGAATCAGGGTTCCTGTGTGGAGGTTCATGGAAAATAAGCTTTTCATTAGTAGCTTCTGGAAGTAATTTGCAAGAGTTTTAGTGCAGTCTTTATTGTTTAGTTGAAGTTTTCCATCTGGCCCGCGGAGGATGAGGGTAGGAGCTGTATACTGGGGCGTTTGCTTCTTAAGTCCCTTGTACAAGTCTCTTGAGTTGTTTCTCTGAAAATCATTTTCAGCCTGTTGCATTAGACTCCTGAGGTAATTCCTCTTGGCTTTAGCTGTCCTTTGCATGAGGAAGGCTTCATAATTAGATTAATTTTTTGTTGGTTCCACCTAATCCAGGTTTTACGCCTTTCTTCTATAACCTCATCACAATTTGTAACTCACCATGGGTGTTTGCCTTTGGTTGATGAGGCAGGGATAGTTTCCTGGGCGGCCTCCAACAAGGCCTTTTGTAAGTCAGGCCATCCTTTTTTCTCTGTATTCTTCCTAAGGGTGTTCTGAAAGTCACAATCCTCATCGCGCAGTCGCAGAGTGTTGAGCCTGTGTATCTTATGACTAATTGGAAGATTTGGTTGTTTCCTAAAGGGTTGTAAATTAATATTGACAAGTAAAATATAGTGATCAGAGTCTATGTTGGCTCCTCGTATTACCTTTACGTTCTGTATGTCCAAATGATGTCGTGCTATAGCAACATGATCTAACTGGAATTCACAAAGCATAGGATTTGGACTCTTCCAGGTTTTGGCCTTTCTAGGTAGGACCAGGTTGTACTTGTCACATAGTTCAATAAGACGTTCTCCATTTCTATTTTTTTCTCTTATGGACTGGATAATGGCCTACTATCTTTCGGTACTTCCACTCCTTCCCGACTGACTTGTGCGTTAAAGTCTCCCATGAGTATGATGGAATGGTGAGGAGGGACCATATCCGGAGTTTCTTCTAAGGTGGCCCAGCATAGCTCCACGTATTCCAGTTTTTTTCGGTTTGTATCATTTGTGGGAGCGTGAAAATTTACAATTGTGTGTGCTCTATTACGAGACCTGAAGGATAACGAGGAGGTCCTTCCGTTAGGTGAAGTGAATTCTAAAATATGGTCTACCATCTTGTGGTGTACCGCAAACCCAGTGCCAAATTGTGGGAGTGCCTTGATAACTCTTTCACCAGGTTTCCCCTTGAATATTCTGTACACTCCGGACTCTACTGCATCCTCATCTGTAAAACGTGTCTCTTGTAGTGCTGCTATCATAACCTTGTGCTTTTCCAACACGTCAAGTGTTTGTTTGAGTTTAGCTACTTTCAGTAGAGAATTAATGTTTATTGTAGCAAGGTACTCGATGTTTCTTTTTGGTTGTCGTTTAATAGAGTTAGATATAAGTTGGAAGCATCAAGGTGCAGGTTCCCCAGAGTCCGAAGACCTGCATGCCCCAAGCTGCGTGGGGGTGGATTGGTTACCACGTGGGGTTCATTTCTCAATATTAGTTTTCTTCATGTTTCGAGTATTACGAGAGTCTTAATGGTGATTACCTAAAAGACACCAGGTTCCTTGAAAGCAATAATCAACTAGCGGACCCGTGCGAGAACTCTCGCATAATGGGTTGTGTGCACCCCATGTGTACAGACTACCCGCTCGGCTCTAGTGTTAAGCGGTCTGTACCCGACCCAGTCTTGTCTATTTGTTTAAAAGCACTTTATAAACAAATACATATATTTCCCTTGACTTTTCAAGAAATGCAAGATATTCCTGTACTACTGATACGATTTGGAAGATTTTGGTTTGAACCACACTTTCTAACTCCCTCTGGTTTTGGAGCTTAGAGTTCTGTGAAACATACACCTTAGCGTATTATACAGGGTGATTCATAATTCCTATTACAAACTTCCGGGGGATGTAGAGGGGACTAACAATAGACCACATTTTGATTAGGAACCCATGTCGGGACATGTATCGCTTCGATACCAAATCAGTTTGACTCGATTGCACATCACCCACTTCACTACAGACACGTATGCACTACAAGAGTTGCTCCACGTGGCGACCCTGCTGTTCATTACTCAACGTGTACCTGCGGACTCTCTGTCACTACGGTTTGTAAACAGATGATATGCGTATACTGTATGACATCAGGGGACTGCAGAGGTTGCCCTCAGCATCACCTTTCTAGCAGATTGTTGGCTTTTGGAGTTTCTAGGGACGAAGGGACGATGGATGACACTACCGATACTGCATCGCCGACGCTTTCGTTTCCGGTTCTCAGTGGTGCCACCAGCTTTCGTGATGTAGCATTCAACATTGAAACGCATCAGGTGCTGCAGATAGACAGCCCTGAGTTTCGCAGCAGCAACGCCCGGGGTATCCACTGGTTTCAGAGCTTCCAGTAGCCTAACTCAAACGGAAACTATTTATATCAAATATATTTAACTGACAGTCAAGAGACCTACGTTTAAGAGTGCATCAATACATAACAATGCATTCCTGTAGCCGTCTTAAAGTATAAGAAAGCCGAAATACGTTCCACTTGATTTTCAACGTAATTTCTTCTCATTTGAACCATCATGTTTGCCAAACTCGTCTCGTTATCAATGGGGTGAGCCCATTGAAATTGGACCGGTGGTTTGGAGACAGTTCGTATGACACTTGCCTCCTATATTAAAGGTTGCAGGATCAATCTTAACACAGTTGGTTGGCATATTTGTCAGTATGTTTGAGGCAACGTTAAGAAAATACCTTCTAGTTCTAGGAGAAAAATCCGGCACCCTCACGTCTTTAAAGACATAGCAGTTCAAAGAGATATTACATTGGTTGGTTTAGGGGCTGCGACAACGCGGTGATGTAGCCCCATGTATTTTGGGTGTGTGTATGAAGAGTCTGTCTGATAACCGGTGTTAATTGTGATCGCTGTATTAGTGTGTGTTATCTGTAATTCAGGTAAGGACTACAGACGATCAATTTGAAGTAGGTCCTAATATTGCTACCAAATGCTACCGTCAACGACACCTAGCTGTGAACGTGGCTACTAGATGCCACCGTAACCGGCACCTGCCGGTGAACATAGGAGCTAATAGAGCGTTAATCAAATCTAACCGACACATTTAGCTTCACACAATTGTAGATAGTGGAAGGTTATTTTACATGCCATAAATCTATGACATGGGCCCGCTGGCTTTACTTCCCTTCCGAAGGAAGGCATACTGAGAGATTTTTAACGCTCCTAAAAACCGGCGACTTCAGCCGTGTTTGAACCCGCTATCTTAGCTATAGAATCTCATGCTACCAACTACGCCATTGAAGCCGCCTAGATATTACATTCGAAAACGTTATTATTGTTTACTTTAGCAAATCTTCTGCATTACAATACTTTTTAAAATCATCCACAACATCGTGTAAGACATATTAACAAGATTTTATTCATTCATTCATTCATTCATTCATTCATTCAACCATTTTTCAATTAAGTACCGGTAATTGAGTGGTCCGAGCACGGGCATCAAGAGCCCGCTGATGAGCCAGCTAGATGTTCATAGGCGATACCTCACACAAGGCACGACATAAACCTAGAAAAATTACTGAGTTTTAATTAAGTATTTTATTTATTTGTTTATTCATTTATTTATTTACTTATTTATTTATTTGCTTGCTTATTTACTTATTTATGTACTGTATTTACTTATTTATTTACGTATGTATTTATCTATTTATGTATTTATTTATTTACATATTTATGTATTTATTTACGTATTTACTGATTTACTTATTTATGTATTTATTTACTTGTATATTTACATATTTATGTGTTTATTTATGTACCGGTACTTATTTATTGATTTATTGATTCACGTACTTATTTATTTACGTATTTATTTACTTATCTATTTATTTACTTATTTATTTATTTACTTATTTACTTATTCATTTATGTACTTATTTATCTACTTATTTTTTACTTATTCGTGTACTTATTTATTTATTTATTTATTTATTTACTTATTTATGTACTTATTTATTTACTTATTTATTTGCGTATTTATTTACTTACTTATCTATTTACTGATTTATTCAATTACTTTTTCCTTATTTATTAATTATTTAATTTATTTATTTACTTTTTTCTTATTTATTTAATAATTAACTTGTTATTTTTACATATGTACTTATTTGTTTTTACTTTTTATTTACTTATTTATTTGATTATTAATTAATTAATTAATTAATTAATTTGTTTACTTGTTTATTTTATTTGTTCATTTTTTATTATATTTTTATTTATTTACTTATTTAGTTGCTTATTTATTTATTTAATTATTTATTTATTTATTTATTTATTTATTTATTTATTTATTTATTTAGTCACCCTCTACTGGTTGCGCCGTTGAGATATTAACACAGTTCTTAATGTGTTTTTCTTATTCGAACTTGAAGACAGTCGTGCAAGCATTATAACTTTTTGTGAACTGAGACAAATCGTAAACCAGGATATCCTATTATTAGTTGTTTCCGCTCGGCGGACAGCATCAGCAGCGTTACATTCGCTCCGGATTAGGACTCCCTAATGATATCCTGTTTTCTTGGAATACAGCCGGTCCTGTAGTGCATGGGTTGCTCGCTTGCCTCTTACCTTGAAGATTGCGGGTTCGATTCGCTCCTTCACTAGAGATTTATGATCTGACGCGAGGACGGATCGGGATGCTCTCAACTACGTGTGAGAATAATCTGAGTAACTGCTTAATAAAGGTGATGCGGCTGAGGATGTTGTTGCGCTGGCCACGCGTCCCCCACAATCCACAGGCAATAAGTACAGTAGTATGGTAATCATTCTTTGGACCCGATCGTGGAATTAATTTAAACTAATTTCTTTGAATACAATGCTGTGCTGATTCTCCATTGATCTCTCCATTAGTTCGGCGGCTTCGGTGGCGTAGTTGGTAGCATGCTGAGCTTCTATGCCCAAGATCGTGGGTTCAAACCCGGCCGAAGTCGTGGGATTCTTTTCAAAAGCGTTAAAATACCTCAGTATGCCTTCCTTCGGAGGCAAAGTAAAGCCGGCGGGCCCATGTCATAGATTTATGGCATGTGAAAGAACCTTCCACTAATTACAATTGTGTGAAGCTAAATTTGTAGGTTAGATTTGATTAACTCTCTATTAAGTTCCAGCGTTCTTCGCCAGGTGCCAGTTGTGGTGGAATCTAGCAGCCAAGTTCACAGCTAGGTGTCGTGGATGGTAGCATTTGGTAGCAAAAGTAGGAACTACTTGAAAATGATCATCTGCAGTCCTTATCTTAATTACAGACAACACACACTAACACAGCCATCACAATTAACACTGGTTATCAGACAGATTCTAAACACACCCAAAGTAGGCCTACACGGGGCTACATGATCGCGTTGTCGCAGCCCCTAAACTGAGGAACCAACCACCATCTCAATTAGTTCCTTAAAGACTCATAGCAATAAGCTGATAACATACTGTAACTTTCATTCAATTTGTACCTTAATTCTTGTGTGTTGGACCTCGGTAGTAGTAGTAGTAGTTGTTGTTGTTGTTGTTGTTGATCCTTCACTTTAGGAGCATACAAGTCATCAGCCTCGCTTCCTTGTGTGGGTGTTTAATTCATCTGATTTCCTGTGATTCTACGCGTGGACAACAGAATTTCCTTCGATTAAATGCTGAAGGCATGAGGATGAAGCTATGAAGTTATGTCCTGAAAATTTCGATCACCTTTACAATAATTTAATGAAAGCAGCCAATGGCAAAAATGGACATACAATAATACGTATTAAGAGACGCATTTACATCTTACAGAAATTCGTTAGGGCACAGCATGAACTGATATCGGTCACTGTACGTCCTACATAGCCATGGAATTTCTCCGTCTGGCATAACCGATTAGGGAAACCGTGCACAGTGTAACTTGTCGTTACGTGTCTTAAGTTATATCTCGCTCGCGTCCAGTCCCTGTAGATCAGGGGCGGCCAGTCTTTGAACGCTCGGCGTGCCAGCTATTTTACGCTGCACGCCGGCAGGCTGGTTTCTGCCTCTCTTGGCTGGGCTGCCTCAACACCTTCTAGACTTGCGTTGTTCTCGGTATGTTAAATTTTATGTTCCACTGGACTCGGCATACCAACGCTAAGCATGATATTCTTTCACTTGGCCTATATGCATACGAAACTATAGATCTTTCATGCTCTGTGTGTGTGATGTTTTGACAGAGAATTGCAATACAGAGACTACAAACATTCGTAAAGAGAAAGTCACAGCACAAAATAACTTATGTACTGCTGATTTCACCAGGAATCATCATTGGATCCCATCTTAGAAATATACCTGCGAATACAGTTACAAGTAACGCATGAGCAGACGGTGACAAAATCTACTCTGCGCTGTATCAGCTTCTTTACCTGCACAATATACAGTGTGTCTTTTATGTACCTTTGGAGAATGATAGGTCGTGTAGGGGACGGGTATAGAAGTAATTTGAGATAGGGAACTTGGAGTCGGAGCGGCCTCCTTAACTCCTAAAATAAAGGTTGATTCAGGCCCTCCACCCTGTCAGTTGGGCAACCGACCCAAGCCTCTATTACCTTTCTCAATCCTTTAACTCTTGGCAAGATTCATTTCACAATGTGGCGCTGGCGTAATGGATAGCGTTGCGGTGCGAAAGGCCGGTAGTCCCGGGTTCGACTCCGGGCTCGGGCAAAATGTGTTTTTTTTAATGTTATTTGTCACATAGCCTACTCCATAATTACTGTCCACTTCACATTTTGGTCGCTGTGACGCCTGTTTCATGTTATGTTAACATTCTGAGGTCTTACCTTTATAATTTTGCATGGATTTCAGAAACAGTAAATCAAAGGAATGAGTACAGTACTCAAATCGTATAATTTCATAAATAACGAATAACCGGTGAGTGTTATGATGATCCAATTTTCAGTGATTGCCTTCTTAAGTTAGGGAACGTAGAACTTGGAAATGTAACTGAAATGTAAATAGTGTTCTATAATCATTTGGTTGAAATAAAAGCATAACAACCTTTCTCCTTAAGTCTCTCATTATAAACCCATTGGGGAAAGTGTGGTTTATGAACATGCGAGATTTTTTGCACGGGTCCGCTAGTAATTATTAATTACTACATACAAAATATTGTCTACTAATAATATGTTGATATGGAGACTTATCTGAAATTGTGGAATGTCTACAAGCTGCTATGACAACCACATTTTGATGTACCCAAACAAATTCTGTCCCAATCAGCCTATTGCTTAAGGGCAGATGACCTCGCAATTCCGCCCATTAAAACAACAATAACTAACTAACTATTGCCTATTGCTTGAAGACAAATATTTCTTTGAATTTCAGTAGCTCTTCTAAAAGCAATTATCACTTGAAAAGTTCACAGATTATACCTATTGATATCGCGCCAGGAGATGGTAATTGGGTTTGAACTGCAGAGATCTTCCCGCTCACTGCGTATCGCGCATTCCAAAAACATTAAGTTGGTCACTACTTGCTTCACTCACTCAGCACATTCCTTCTTTCACTGGCTGCGTGTCGTCTGCTGCATCAACAGTCATTGGCATGCGAGAAGCCAATATATTTAGGTTTGGAATAGGTGGGCCGCGCATGGGTACTGCAAGACCCCCCACACCCCGTCGAAGCGTGTTGACCTGCCATCTCCTGGCGCGATGACAATAGGTTTAATAAGAAAACACTGAAGAATGGCTTGAAATCTATCGTTACTCTTCCATACACATTTCGACTCACTGGATTTCATTGCACGATGACGGATCGAAAAGTATTTGCCCCTATTTATTTTAGCCAAACAAAGTTACATACATGTAATTACAAATATACGTAGGCCTGCTGTTCTACGTACCTAACACTATGTTTCCACATCGTCTCCACATTTCTTCAGACATTTATCCCATTGCTTGCCACGGTGGGTGAGTGGATATCGTGTCGGGCAATCAACCCCAAGCTTGCAGGTTCGCTCCTGGCCATGGAACGTGATTTGTGAAAGGCGACAAAAATCACGACACGCATGCCATACTTTGTTGGCATGTAAAAGAACCCATTTGAATTCAGTAGGCCGTATTCATAAAGGCAAAATTAATCTCGGGATTTTCCGCCAACACAAAAGTTCCTCCTTTCTCTACTAGAAAGCGCTATAGTGCCAAGGAGCTTAGATATCTAACCTCCTTGACTTTCATAACGTTCCAAGGAGCGATAAAATTCGACATGAAAGCTGCCCTCTGGGCGTGAAATAACAAAGCTTGCACCCGGCACCCTAGACCATACGATATTATTATTATTATTATTATTATTATTATTATTATTATTATTATTATTATTATTATTATTATTATTATTATTATTATTATTATCAAGTAAAAGACGCCTCCTCATGACGACGGTTCAGTCAGTGCTCCTGTATGGCTGTGAAGTTTGGGCCGAATCCTTGAAATTTGCATGGTATCGGAGAAGGATAGCTGCCCTACAACGGAGAGCAGCTTTACGTATTGCATGTGCATACCGCACGGTTTCTGAACCTGCAATCCTCACGGTGGCAGCAATAGCCCCAATCGATCTGCTTGCATTGGAGCGACAAGAAATCTGGCGTACCCAAGGAGAGCTGGGAAAGAAATGTGCAAAGAAGCGTGCCTTTAATCAACGGATGAGGCGATGGCAACTCAGATGGGAAAGTGACCCTCGTGGTAAATGGACCAAGCGACTGATACCACGCCTGGATACCTGGGTCGAAAGAGTACATGGTGAAGTCAATTATTACCTCACACAACTTCTAACAGGACCTGGATATTTCCGGAAATTCCTGCATAGAGTAGGCGGAGCGAGTGGTGCAACATGCATATATTGTGACGACATCGATGATGTACTTCACACCTTCTTCGTGTGCGGCCATTGGATGATAAAGAGAGAATATGTGGAAACTGAACTGGGAGAACTGACACCAGATAATATTATTGATGTGATGTTACGGAACCAGCAATCATGGGATCATGTAGCAGTGTATGTGGAGGATGTCCTTCGCCAGAAAAAAAGCGGGATCTGGAAGCGTACGAACGCCCTTAAGAAGAAATGAAGAAAGAAGAAGTCTGAAAGGCTAAGTAAGCACGACATCACCCTGAAGTAATGCGAGAGCGGTTCCGGGGTGATGAACGCATCGTGGGAAACGGAATGTGGTTTTTAGTGGGTAAGAATCCCACACTACTGTGGAGCGCGGACCCTTCACAAGTGTTTTTTGAAGATTTTCCACAGTCCCTCGTAAAAAAATAATATATATTATTATTATTAGCACTAAATTTGAGATACTCCTATGGTAGAATTCAGCCAGCTAACTGGGGAACCATCGTCGGACTGCTGTCTTGGCGTCATCGTTGCACGTGAATCGCTGTCTTGCCAGGAACTTCTTCAGCGGACCATGGCAATGCGAGACCACATGTGGCGAGGTCCGGACTGATGGTGGGTCGTCCAGACACTCCCAGTGAAATGTCCGGAACTTGTTCTGGTTGCCACATGTGGTCTCGCATTATCATGGTCCGCTGAAGAAGTTCCTGTCAGGACAGCGATTCACGTGCAACGATGACGCCAAGACAGCAGTCCGACGATGGTTACACAGTTAGCTGGCTGAATTCTACCACAGGGGCATCTCAAATTTAGTTCTGCAATGGGACAAATATCTGAAGGAATGTAGAGACTATGAGGAACAATAGTGTAAGGTACGCATATTTGTAATTACCTGTATGTATAAGGTGCGTTCTAAAAGTAACGAGCTGGAGGCATAATTACAGAAACCAGTACCTGTATGTTAGAAGTATTGGCCCTGGCCGTTGAGGCACTTGTCCCACTGTGACACGAGGCGGTGAATGGCTGTCTCATAAAATTCCCTGAGCTGCGTTGTGAACCAGTTCCGCACGTACAGCTGGACGTCGGCGTCCGAGGTGAATCGTTGGCCCCGCAGAGCCCTTTTCAGTAGACCAAACATGGCGTAATCACAGGGAGAGAGGTCTGTACTGTATGGAGGGTGGCCGAGAACCTCCTATTTGAATTTCTGCAGGAGTGCCGCGACTGTTGGCCGTATGAGGTCGTGCATTGTCGTGGAGCGACCGCGGTGGCTATGGCGTTCACTGTCACTCGGCGGTCCTGGGTAATGAGTGCATCAACCAGCTGGACGTTGTCATCGGTAACGCAGGGGGGTGCCCCAGACCGGGCATCATCGGTTAACGACACCCGTCCTTCCCTGAAGCGCTTGTGCCACGCCTTGACCCTCGCAAGGGACATGCAGTGTTCGCCGTACACTTGTGACATTCGGAGATTAATGTCCGTTCCCCCTACTCCTTCCGCTGTCAGAAACCGAACAACACCTCTTTGCTCTTCGTTTGACGCCTCCATGTCACTGTTTGCAATGCGACTGGCAGCGTTGGACTATTGATGCATGCTGCTGCTCGCTTTGTATCGTCACGTGACGTGCACGCGTGCCCTCTAGTGACGGGCTGTGACCTTCCACGCTCTGGTCGGAACCACACCTCGTTACAGACGCCACGATTGGCCGATGTCGTCACCGGTTTGCGCATTCCAGCCTCCGGCTCGTTACTTTTTGAACGCACCTTATATTATATTTGGCTAGAAAAAGTAGGGGCATTATGATTCAGTCCGCCCTCGTATTTGATCCGAACTCGAACACATCCGATGTATGGCACAATCATATCTCATATTTTGAAGGAATGAAGGAAATTGGAGAAAAATTTCAAATGGGAGTGAAAATTCAAGGAGAAATAATTTCAACTCTGAGATTTGCTGATGACTTCGTCATCTTGGCCGACACGCCAGAGGATTTGAATGAGTTTTTGAAGGGTATGGACTCCGTCTTGAGGACAGGATTCATGATGAAAATTAATACATGTAAAACAAAAATATTGGAATACAGCCGAAATAAATCAGAAACCTCTATGGACATCAAATTGGCAGGTGAAAAGCTAAAGAAAGTAGGAGACTTCTGTTAGTTAGGAAGCAAAATAACCAGTGATGGACGAAGAAACGAGGACATAAAAAGTAGGTTGGCTCAGACAAGAAAATCATTTATACAGAAAAGGAATCTGTTGACATCGAATATAGATTTAGGTACAAAGAAGTCATTTTTGAAGGCCTTTTTCTGGAGCGTGGCGCTCTATGGAAGTGAAACTTGGACTATTGGTGCAGCAGTAAAGAGGAGAATTGAAGCGTTTGAAATGTGGTGTTACAGGAGAATGATGAAGATCAGATGGGTAGATAGTGTTACAAGCGAAGAGGTATTACGACGAGTGGGAGAGGAGAGATGTTTATGGCGACTGCTTAAGAAGAGAAGAGATAGGTTGGTAGGACATTTACTGACACCCAGGAATTGCAAGCTTAGTTATGGAAGGAAGGGTCGAGGACAAGAACTGTAGGGGTAGACCAAAGTTAGAATATGTTAAACAGATTGCCTCGGATGTAGGGTGTGGTAGCAATGCAGAGATGAAACGATTAGCTCAGGACAGGGAGACATGGAGAGCAGCATCAAACCAGTCAAATGACTGAAGACTCAAACAACAACCGGAAAGAAAAGCGAAATGAAAGAGAATTATTGGAGAGTTCATGACGGGGATTTCAAAATTTAGGCAAGGCGTTTATTATACTGTAGATATGACGCAGTGAAGGCCAAGTGGCAGATGGTAATTGGTCGCGCTGGAAGCGGAACGAAGGAAGTTACTTAATTATATTACATCATGGCTCATTACGGGTGCACATCCTGAGAAAGATGTCAGAGCAAAGATGAAGTAAGAGTTGCTCCTGTCTTGTAGCGAGACGAGAAACCAAGTGGAAATGTTCTGCTTATCTCAAGCATTGTACAACCAAAGAGACGTTTCGAGAACCATCTCGATGTACATAGAGATAGTTGCGGTGAACATCTCTTGAATGGAGAAAATATTTGTCACTGAAAGTTTAAAGAATTGCGGTGAAGATGTACACACGCTCCACTGAAAGTGAAAATGTTGGAGATTGTGAGATTACAGGATGCTTGCTTTAACATAAATTAGCAAAGGTGAGATGTAACGAATCACAATTAGCAGAATTAGATTGATATACCAAACGCTGGTTAAGTCCTGAGGAAAATATCCTTCCGTGCTTCCCCTCGCTCTCTCCCTTCTTGTTTTTCCGGCATGGAAACTCTAGATTGTCATCTCTTAACCCACTTCTTCTTCGCCTTTTGAGACCACAAAGGATCACTTGAACAAACCATTAGTTCGTCGACTTGTAGGAACTGTACGAGCCTTGCGTCCTCCCAGTACTTCTTGCCCTTTCTTGGGTGGAAAATATTCTTGGAATTTTCTTTTTTAAGGATGGAAAATAAAAAGTCATATTTTTAAGTGCTGTAGTTGAATTTTTCTGATTTGTAGCATCTTCTGTTGTTAGGCCAATTTCTTGTAAGTCCTCTCTGATTTTTTAAAATCATCGGCATCCAGTTATTTTTTTTTGAAGCGAATTTGTACTGTACTGGTTGTTTTAGAAGACGTGAATCTGGCATTTTCATGATGTTCCCAAAGAATCTTAGTCTTTTCTTTCCCATGGTATCAGTAATGGGTCCTAGGTTGTTATAGACAATATTATAGGTATTATTCGCCATTGTCCATCTTTTTTATAACATTTATTGATACAAGTTCTTCCAATTCACCTTTCGGCCTTCTGTAATCTGTCGGTTTTAGAATGTTTATTAAAATGGAATAATGTTTCTGCTGCATGTGTGGCTTCCGGTTTTATGACTGTATTGTAATGTTTAATTTTTGCATTAATTGATAAGCATTTATTTTTGTAAGTTTCCCATGTTAATTTTTGTGCCATTGATAACTTGTTTGTTCTTATTTGAATCGATGCTGTCTCATTTAACCCACTATATACATTTAAAATAATTTCTTTGCAACTTTTACACAAATTCTCTCCATTTTTAGTACTTTTAAATTATTTTATTGGTGATTCGAGATTTACAACTGTGGTTTGAACACGTTATCTACTTGATGACACCATGTTGAACTTTGTGCAATTGTATCAGTGTTGCCAACCTTTGAGCCTGATTCGCCATAAAATCGAATTACTCGGGTGGAACCATCGTCGAACTGCTGTCTTGGCGTCATCGTTGCACATAAATCGCTGTCCTACCATGAACTTCTTCAGCGGACCATGACATTGCGAGACCACATGTGGCAACCAGAACCGCCAACAAGCTCCGGTTATTTCACTAGGAGCGTCTGGACCACCCACCAACAGTTCGGTCCTTGCCCCTAGTGATTTCCACGTTTTTGGTTCACTGAAGAAGTTCTTGGCTGGACAGTGATTCACGTGCAACGATGACGCGAAGACAGCAGTCCGACGATGGTTCCACAGTCAGCTGACTGAATTCTAGCACAGGGGCACCTCAAATTTAGTGCTGCGATGGGACAAATGTCTGAAAAAATGTGGAAACTGTGTGGAAGAAAATTACAGCCAGTCTGAAAAACTAGACGTTATATCATTTCAAATGACGCGTGCTACAAATGCTACACATGTTAGAAAGGCAGGAGGGCTTCTCGCTTCGCTCAAAGCCCCAGGACTCTTTCAACAGACTCCATTACGAACTTAGAACAAAATATTTCAACAATTAGTTCCATCCAATAAGGGATTAAAGGTTTCAATCTGACATTTTGCCCACCTCTTTACGGGTCACCCTGTATTTGAGTCTGACATCTTTTACAACTCTTTAAGGGTCACCCATTATTTGAATCTGATATCTTGCAAACCTCTTTAAGGGTCACCCTGTATTTGAATTGAAACTAACATACTGTACACCTCGTTAAGTGTCACCCTGTATTTTGCTCTGACATCCTGCAAACCTCTTTAGGAGGCACCCTGTATTCTTACATGGCATCTTGTATATCTCTTTAAAAGTCACCCTGTATTCTTGTGTGACACCATGTACACCTCTTTAGGAGTCACCCTGTATTCTTGTCTGACATCTTGTGCACCTCTTTAGGAGACACCCTGTATTCTCCTCTGCCATCTTGTACACCTCTTTAAGAGTCACCTTGTATTCTTATCTGGCGTCTTGTATATCTCTTTAGGAGTCACCCTGTATTCTTATCTGGCATCTTGTACTGTATTTTGCTCTGACATCCTGCACACCTCTTTAGGAGGCACCCTGTATTCTTATATGGCATCTTGTATATCTCTTTAGAAGTCACCCTGTATTCTTGTGTGACATCTTGTGCACCTCTTTAGGAGACACCCTGTATTCTTCTCTGCCATCTTGTACACCTCTTTAAGAGTCACCTTGTATTCTTATCTGGCGTCTTGTATATCTCTTTAGGAGTCACCCTGTGTCCTTATCTGGCATCTTGTACACCTCTTTAGGAGTCACCCTGTATTCTTTTTGCTTCGTTCGAAGCCCCAGGTCGCTCGACGCCCCAGGACTCTTTCGACAGACTCCATTAACCATTAACTTAGGCTTCCCGCGTGGCTGCATGACGTCACGCACTCGCCGTCTTTTACCTATTAACTTAGGCTTCCCGCACGGCTGCATGACGTCACAGTCTCCGTCTCCGTAACGCAACCGTCTCCGTCTCGCATAACGTTAGATTCAAAGCATAACGACGAAGTTGACAAGATCATTTGAAGTGATAAAATAGTGTAAGGTACTGAACCCATAATTTAAAAGGACCTAAGATGAGGCAGGGGTCGGGAATCGAACCGACAGCTCTCAAGTACGGAAGCGCGAACGCTATGCGCCGGAAATGAAAACTAACAGCATAGGGATGTGTATCAGGACTACAGTTATTGCCAGAATAAATTTGAAGAGTTTTCGTTTATAAACAGCAAGGATATAAGAAGAAATGTAAAACATTATTTTATTAACATGGAGAGGAATGAGATTTATAGACACTGGAAACTGGCAGAAATTACAAGTTCAGCGAAGGCGGCAATTGGGAAAATCCAGTTTTGGGATGGCACGAGCCCAAGGTGACTTTGACGCGTGGCAGAGAAGGGATATGACCGCGTAAATGAAAAAGTTTCATCACGTGACCATTTTCAACCAATAGAAATATTATATATTGGCGGTCACAAATATTTTAAAAATTATTAGAAATAACTTATAGAAGAGAATATTTGGTAAAAATGGAAAGCTGACGGTAAATGAAAGCTGATGGCATAAATTATATTTTGAGATTTATTAGGATGAGACCCATATTTTAAGATAAAGGAATTTACAAGGTCGAATGCCAGAAACGTAATTTTAATTGCTATCGAAGTGGGGACGCGACGGAGAGAAGGCATTCTCTACCAGTCTTCGAAAATGTAAAGACGTATATTCTGAAGCAGACAAAGTTAACCAAGTTACATACAGAATTGTAGACGGGAAGGAAATTATTATCACCCAGTCAAGAAGAAGAGGAACATCGATGAAGTTATTATAATGAAAAGCGAAACTATATTAATATAAAAGCAACTATTACACCGGATGAAGATCTAAAGAAAAAGGGTAAAAGTAATCTACAGAGTGGAGATACCATTGCAAAGAAGAAGGAACGTTTTCCACAACTACAAGAGTTATTCGAAAACTAAGAAAAATTGAGAAGATGTTATTTGATCTGGGGTCAACGAGGAAGTTTGACATGAAAGACTATTCGATTGTCATGGAAAGCTACTAGATCATGAAGGGCAACTAACTACTTGCAACATGAGGATTTCAGCAGTGATTCAGCTCGCATATTAAGGCTTTGTCGAGGCAGGTGAAAATTCAACATCATGATTCACCAAATAATATCATCTTCGCATCTACAACTGCAAGGTATTGCCTTAAACATCCAAAGGAAAGCCTACGAGCTACAACAACAACAACCATTCGACGGGGAACTTCGAGTTTGCTGTTCGCCAGAAGAACTCGCCAATGACACCGAGAATAAGAAGATGCAACGAGACTCGAGCCCAGCAGAGGACGGTGATGGAAGGAACGAGCTCCCGGCTGATGAACGAGAGAGGGAGAGGAAGCGCGCGGGTGGAGTCCAGACGAGCCCGCACGCGACCACTACAGCTACCGTTATCCCAGCTGGTTGGCATACTTCTGAACGAGGAGACAGCTGCGGGGGAAGGAAAGGTCCTATTTGGATTCTGAAAACTGTTTCTGGCAGAAGGTAAAAGACACCCAACGAATATTAAGTAGTTAGCATGCAGTAATGTAGATATCCTTGGCATGACCTAGTTTTTGTGTGGCTAATTTGATAGACTAAATTTTAAACCATTTTCATATGTTAATTGAGTGTAGAGCACCGATATTGTCGTTTAATTGTTAAAATAATTGTTTTGAGAACGTCGTCATTAGGATTTTGACGTATTTAAGGTTTTGTAGTCGTCATTTTTCGTCATTTCCGAGTTTATTTGGTTTTTACTAATATTTGCTAGATATATTGGAATATTTTAAACGTGCGTTAGTTCTGACACCCGACTAAACAGAATGTCATTGTTGACATGTCTTAGAGATGAATCAGTTCATGTCAGAGATGTATTTGGAAAGTTGTATAGAGAAACAAGTTATTGTTTGGTTCTGTTGAGAACAACAATGAACTTGCATTCATAAACCAGACTTTTTAAAGAAAGGAGACGCGTTATTTAAAATAATCTGATGTATTGACACAGATAACAACGCTATATTACGGTACGGAAAAATCGAAATGTATAATGAAACACTAGAGAAAGGAATTGTTGTAAGAAAGGAAATAAATATACAAGATAAAATGTATTAAGACAGGAATACTAGAATGAAGTGGAATGTAACGTATTTTTTATTTGGTTAAGACGAGAATATCCAGACCGTTTGTATAAAGTAGATTGTTCTATGAATATTGGTTGAATAAATGATAGAGAGTATTGAAATCGCATAGTAAAAGGGTATTAAATACTGTAGTGACAGAATTCGCATAATAAAGGAACAGGAATGTTAATACAAGAGGTTTATTAAGTATTGGTGAAAGGAACGGAATGTATAAGCGTGAGAAGAATTGTAATTTGAACTTTATGAGTAGAATTACTGAATTTCGTGGATACCTCGAGTATTCAGAGAAATGGGATTATTTATTATTATTGCGTGTACTCGAAATGAATATGAAGGCGTAGGTGTTGACGCTACCTTGTGTTTTGTGGTTAATGTAATGTGATGTTCCTAAGGAAGTGTGAAGTATAATGCGAATGTATAAGGGAATTCCGACTATGTTGTCGAGGTATAATATGTGAAAGATGCGATAAATATAAAAGGTCACTATTGAAATAAAGTATTGTAATGCGTGGAAGTAAGGAACCGTAGATCGTCTGATATATCTCAGTCTTATTTTTATTAAACTTATTAAATGGATTTGTCGATAAAGAGCAGTTTTTAGCTTTACTGTTTGAAACATTTGCTCTATGGAAGTGAAAGTAAAACCCTGATATGGCACTGAAGTAGAAATGTTATTATTTCAAATGACAGAATGATATTAACGAGAAGGATCAGTGAGATCAAGACCATTATCGCGTAGCTAACGATAATGTTGTAAATATTTTGTAAATATATTGTAAATATTAATGTATAGATTAGTAATAAGAATGTAAATCCGAATAGATCGTATACGTGAAGTTTTTAAGTGTAGATAAACAATATATGGAATGTATCATTTAGAGAATGAATGTAGTTGTTTTGCGTGAAGGATTTTTGAGTACTACAAGTACAGTATGAGCCACAAGTGTGACTACATATTTCTAAAATGTTAATTGATGTAATTGAACGTGGGAGAAATATTTTATTTCTCATTGTTATAGTCAAACAGATTAGGTAATAGTGACAAGAAGCTCACTACGTTTTATTTCGATTTTAAATATCTCTTATATAAAAACAAGTGTCCTGACTGACTGACTATTGAAGGTAGAATCATGAAATGTTGGGGATATGTTCGTGGTAAGTCGAAAACGCGCACTAAGGAAGGATTTTTGGATATTCAGGTTCTAAAGGGGTGTTAAGGGGATAGACCTGCATTTCATTGAATAACAATATCTCCCGATTGGTTTCATTGGGAGATGTGATACTCGGCATATACACTCATCATTAAAAATAAGAAGACACGTGTCTGAGGGTTTTTCGATGTGAAGTATATTATGAGGTGAAAGGGGTGAAAAGTGGGGGTTGAAGGATTCCTAACGGAGCGTGTATCTCTTAAACGACAAAGGCGAGGAGTTTGAAACTCAGTGGAACAAAACCGGTTAAAAATAAGTAAATAGGTGTTTGACCGTTTTTTCATAAATCCAATTTAAGGGGCCAATAGGGAGGGGTGAAATTCTGGGGGGGGGGGGGGAAACAGGAAAGAAAGTGTCCTAACTGATTGCCTGACAGACTCACTCATCAAACTCAGGGGAAAAAACTGCTCAAAAATAAGTAAATAGGTGTTCGACAGTCTTTTACATAAACCCAATTTAAGGGGTTCTTGGGGAGGGGTGAAATTCTGAAAAAAAGGAAATTGAGAGAAAAAGTCCTGACTCACTCACCATCGCCCAGCCAAAATTATTGAAGTTAGACACATGACATTTCGGGGAATATGATCATTGTATGTCGGAACCGTCCACTAAGGGAGGATTTTCGGATATTCAGGGGGTCTTAAGGGGGTTAAACCTGCATTTCATTGAATAACAGTAACTCCCGATTGGTTTCATTGGGGGATGTGTTACTCGGCATATGAACACATAAAAAATAAGAAGACATGTGTCTGAGGGTTTTTCGATGTGGTGTATATTATGAGGTGAAAGGGGTGAAAAGTGGGGGTTGAAGGATTCCTAACGGAGCGTGTATCTCTTAAACGACATAGGCGAGGAGTTTGAAACTCATCGGAAAAAATCAGCTTAAAAGATAAGTAAATAGATGTTCGATCGTTTTTTTTCTTAAATTCAATTTACGGGGCTCATGGGGAGGGGTGACATTCTGGGGGGGGGGGGACCGGAAAGAAAGTGTCCTAACTGATTGACTCACTCACTCTTCAAACTCAGGGAGAGAAAACTGCTTAAATATAAGTAAATAAGTGTTTGACAGTTTATTTTTCATAAATCAAATTTAAGGGGTTCATTGTGAGGGGACAAATTCTGGAAAAAAAATGAAAGAAAATGCCCTGACTCACTCACTCACTCACTCACTCATCAACGTCCAGCCAAAATTATTGAAGTTAAAAACATGACATTTTTGGGATATGTCAAAACCGTACACTAAGGGAGGATTTTCGGATATTCAGGTTCTAAAGGAGTCTTAATGGGGTAAAACCTGCATTTTATTGAATAACAATATCTCATGAGTGGTTGCATTTGTGGATGTGATACTCGGCATACAAACTAATCATTAAAAATAAGCAGACATGTGTCTAAGAGTTTTTCGATGTGGTGTATATTATAAGGTGAAATGGGTGAAAAGTGAGGGTTGAAGGATTCCTAACGGAGCGTGTATCTCTTCAACGACATACGCGAGAAGTTTGAAACTCAGCGAAAAAAAAAAACAACTTAAAAATAAGTACATCGGTGTTCGACCGTTTTTTTTTCATAAATTCAATTTAAGGGGCCAATGGGGTGGGGTGAAATTCTAGAAAAAAAAGGAGAGAAAGTGTCCTGACTGACTGACTAACTCACTCACTCATCAAACTCAGGGGAAAAAGACAGCTTGAAATATAAGTTAATAGGTGTTCGAGCGTTTCTTCATAAATCCAATTTAAGGGGCGCATGGGGAGGGCGTAAAATTCAGGTAAAAATAATTGAAAGAAAATGACCTGACTGACTCACTCAATCATCATCTCCCAGCGAAAACTATTGAAGTAGGAAACATTAAATTTTGGGAATATTTTCTCTCTATGGCGCAAACGTCAACTAATGAAGGATTTTTGTTTATTCGGGTTCTTAAGAGGTGTTAAGGGGGTAAACGTGCATTTCATTGATTAACGATATCTCACGAGTTGTTTCTTTGGGGATGTGATATTCGGCATATAAACTAATCATTAAAATTAAGCAGACATATGTCTAAGGGTTTATCGATGAACTGTATATTATGAGGTGTATGTGTGAAAAGTGGGGGTTGAAAGATTCCTAACGGAGCAAGTATCTCTTAAAAGACAGAGGCATAAAGTATGAAACTCAGGGGGAAGAATCAGCTTGAAAAATAAGTAAAAAGGTGGTCGATCGTTTTTTTCATGATTCCAATTTAAGGGGCCCATGGGCAGGGCTGAAATTCTGGAAGAAAAAGTCCACTAAGGAGGGATTTTTGGATATTCACTCTCATCGACCAACCAACACTATTAAAGTTAGAAGAATGATATTTTGGGGATATGTTTGTTGTGTGTCGAAAACGTCTACTAAGGAGGGATTTTTGGATATTCAGGTTCTAAAAGGGTGTTAACGGGGTTAAACCTGCATTTCATTGAATAAAAATATGACACGACTATGACGCGAGCGAAGCCGCGGGCTCCTGCTAGTACTCTATATTTTTATTTTGTGAGAATGAAAGTTGTAATGACGTGATTGTAGATATGCCAGGACGGAGTATCCTATTTTCTAATTTTTATAATAAATTAGCAGGCGCTATTTGGTGCTTGTAAGATCTTTTTATAGAACATCTCGATCTTCTATCTTTAATAATCAGGAAACGATAGTGCTGCTATTTAGGTACTGGCGCTCATTGCAAATTTAAGTAACCGTTAACCCTCGAGATTCTAAGAATCTTGTCCTACCACATTTTGGATTGTAGGAGGTTTTAGTATTGTAGCTAAGTAGACGTACTATCGTGTTTTGATAAATATACCAGCATTCAGAGGTTACTAGCTATCCATCTAGCAATGATCCGTTGATCTTTTCTAGCTGGGTATCAACGCCCTGTGCGATCCCTTCCTTTCCTTAGGATAATAAGTGGAGGCTACGTCAACTTCGGGTGCAGTACGTAGAAGAGTACGTATATTTGTAATTACCTACTACATACATGCGTGGAACAAGAGGAGAATATCCTCCTCTGCCGTCCATTTGGCTGCGTTAAGACTGTAGTTCTTTCTCTGGTCGCTAGTGCGCCTGTGTCTGTGTGTATATCTGCAGTACAGGAGGCAAGTACAGGGTCTTTCATATAAAGTAAGAACGGCAAGCGGCAGTTTTGTTATTCGATGCTGCGGTGGCCTTGGCCGAGCTTGTGGCGCGCCTTGGCCCCCTGCTGTACTATTGAAAGCGCGCGCATAGTACAAACGAAGGTGAAAACCATTCACGACCACACTGTACCAACGTCACGATAGATTTTTACAAATAATTCAAGTGTGAAGTTTTGGACCATCTGCCGTTTAGTCGAAACCAGCACTGAATGATTTTCACCTTTTTCGAGAATTGAAGGTATGGTTGGGCGGCAACGCCTCGTCAAAAAGGAAAAACTTCAGGAGACTGTCCAGACGTACTCACCTCAGTGGCGGCAGAATATTTTGCAGAGGGCATTGGAAAGCTGGTGTAACGATACGACATATGTTTCAATCGTTTTGGCGATTATGTTGAGACATAAGAATAAAACAAGCAAACATTTAGTAGTTAAATCAGTTTGGTATGTCAAGCTGTTATTTTTATGCAGTTCATCGGAACTTGAAAACAAAAAACAGCCCTCGTATGTACTATGCGCGCACTTTCAATAGTACAGCAGGGGGCCATGGCGCGCCACAAGCTCGGCCAAGGCCACCGCAGCATCGAATAACAAAACTACCGCTTGCCGTTCTTACTTTATATGAAAGACCCTGTATGCGCTTTCTTCCGTGCAACCAACCAACCAACCAACCAACCAACCAACCAGACTTTTCATGTAGTACAAGATCGTGCCTGGTTTAAAACCCGATAACGCATGTTCGTTTTATAGTTGTGAAATGTCCATCTTTACATAGTTATGGTGTTTGAAGCCAGTTTCAGTGTTGCCTTAGTAAACAAAAGTTAGATGCTTTCAGTCGGTTAATACGATTGTACCTAAATGAGATGGGTTATTCCCTAATGCTGAAAAAAATACATGAGATTAATAAATACACTTGGATGACCAGTTGCGATCGTCAAGCGATCATCATCAGATCCTTTACACTTAAGCTATACAATCTGTGTCTGAAAGTGTGGGTGAAAATATTAACAATATACAGGGTGTCGGAAAATAAGAGGTAGAAAATCAAACCAAGCATGGGGGTGGGTATAGGGAGCAATATGAGTTAAGATACCTGTGGGCGCAAACCAACCGTCAAGCCCCTGTGAGCAAATTACGAGGAAACTTGGCAACGTCGCGCAATGAGCAGTATCGAGTGCGGCGACTGCACTCTTGTTTGTTCGAGCTGAGCAACTGATGTGAGGTTCTCGTATCTCAGTGGGCAAAGCGCTGGCACCGTTCTGTGTGCTCCCATCTGCCTCGGGTTCGAATCCGAAAAACTCTTTATCCCCGATTTGTTTTCTAATTTTTCCCCTTTGCATGACAGATCTTATTGCGCATTAATCACGACATTAACCTGGTTAATTCTGGGTTTCATTTTCAATTTTGAAACTTTAATAAGCTCTCTGTTCTTGGTTTATTCGCTCGCCCCGATAAATTCCACTTTGTCTTGTATGCATTTTGTCCTTATTATGAAGTAATTTTATTAAAATCGGTTTTCAAGTGGCTCGTTTCTTATCAAATTATTTCATTTCTAATTAATTGCGTAATTAAAAAGGACTGCCATTACCGTAACAGAGGCGCGTGGAATGGAGGACAGTGGTGGAAGAAGAATATCCTTTATAGTATATCAACCACCTACTGTACTATAAAAAGAGTTTGTAGACTATTATCAAAGGTGCTAATATTTGAAACTTTCAGCCTAATTGCAACATAATTTCTTGTAGATGTAATATTTCGGATAAGTAAATGTCTAGTTTTATGGTGCTGGATAAAATTTCAATTAAAAAGATATTAAAAAATTAACAATAAAATAAAACATTAATATACAAATCAAAATAAAACACACTAAAAATTAAATTAAGACATAAAGGATACTAAAAATTAAAATGATAAAATTACAAATAATAAATAAATAGATAATTTATAAAATTTATTAAAAAATAATAATATTGAATATTTAAAATCAAAATAAAAATTAGAGGTGAAATGAAAATTTAAATTTAAAAAATTAAAGTCAAAATTAGGAAACAAATAGTCTGCTCTATAAAGGGTTAACTCCCGGCATTAAATGTAGGCCTATTTCTACACAGTATTATTTCAGATCCTACGGGGTCGAGGTTAAGAAGAGATGAGCTATTTATGTGACGAATGTTTCTTTTTTCACAGCCAACCTCATCTGAGGAATTACTAACAGATGAATTAAATTGAATTGGAAGGAAATGGCCGTGGCCTATTACAAGGTAACCTCCTGAGTTTTGCCTGGAATTGAACATGGAAAACCACAGAAAAACATTAATTTCAAGGACGGCAGACGTTAGTATAATCAAATATTTAAAATTACTCTTCTGGCAATCTTCTACTCCGAGACCAGAGCATCTTGGCAAAGCGAATCTTAATAATTCAGAGTTTAGTTCACAGGCAACTACTGTAATGTCGTTCAATTGTTATCAACAATTCTTGATGTCGTTAGATTTAAATGTTAATGACCTTCTTTTTCTTTTTATATCCTATTCAAACGATCAAAGAGAGGCTCCTTTTAATGGACCATAATAATAATACTACTACTACTAATAATAATAATGGCAACAAGCAGCTAAGGTAGGACTACATGTGTCTCTTGAAAAAACACAGTACATCACAAACATCAGTGAATTTCCTTGTACGCTGCATTTGGACCAGGGAGAGATCAAGAAAACTGACAGATTTAAGTACCTAGGAGAATGGCTGGAACCGAATCTCTCGAAAGTAAGGGCATTATCAACTCGAGTTAAGAAGTTAGAAATTGGCTTATCAACTAACCAAGAACACATATAATAAGAAGTATCTCTCCCGAAAGACTAAAATGAGACACTACCAGACAGTTATACGTCCTGAAGCCTTATATGCTTCAGAATGTCTAGTATTCACGGATAAACTCGAAGTACAGGAGAGAAAGATAATGAGAAAGATAATGAGGAAGATAATGAGGGGCCTGTTAAGGAACGGAATGAATACAGAAGGCGACCTAATCAAGAGCTCTACACGTACTGTGAAAGAATCACGGATTTTGCTAGGAAACGACGTCTAGCATTTTATGGACACGTCTACAGGATGCAGCCTACCAGGTTGACCAACCAGCTCCTCGGTTAGTGGCAAAAGGGGAAGACCAAGTCACCATGGTTGTGGGAAGTGAGGAAAGATCTGCAAGAACTTGGAGGGACGGAAAGAGACTTAAAAGACCGGACGTCTCTCAGGAAGATGCTTTAGCAAATGAGGTTCCAGGACAACCCGCCAAGAAAGAAGACAGGTGCCCTCTGGACACAGGAGAGGAGGGAACAACACAGCCAGAGGATGATTAACTACTGGGCAAACATCAAAGCCCACTCCAAATGTAATAGTTGAATGTCGTGATCCTTAGATGGCCTATACGGAACAAGAAGAAGAATGGCAACAGACTGACAAATATAATTTTAGAATATTTCAGGAAGAGAAAGACAGAGATCCAATAGTTTCGGGAAGTAAAAAAGGAAGCTTGTAGTTTAACGTGGCCGTTAATCTCGCGATCATAAGCCACGGGGTTTCGGGAAGTGAGAATGGACCTAGCAAAGATAGGGGTGCAAGAAGACGACATAGCAGATAGGGAGGAATGTAGGCGACTAATTAAGGAGTACAGAGGTTTCCTGGAGACGGGGGAGGAGCAAGTGACAAAGAACAGAACCTACACAGAAGAACAGAAGAGAGAAGTACGAGAAAGGATGAGAAGATACTGGCAGAGAGTCAAGGCAGAGAAGGCAAAACTTAATGTAAAGCCAAGACGAAAATAAATAATAACAATAATAAAATAATAATAATAATTTCGTCCTTAAGTATAGCAGATATTCAAGTCGACTATTTCTTGACGCATTTATTTGTCACTAGCAGTAGTGCCCGGCTTCGCCCGGTGGATTTATTTGTTTTATGGATGATAATGAATACTACTACAGAACTGGCACATGATACTTAAACTAACTGAAAACTATATTTTAAAAATATATCGTTTTGTGGTGGCCGTGGTGGTGGTGGTGGTGGTGGTGGTGGTGGTGGTGGTGGTTGTAATGGGGGTGATAAGTAGTAGGCTACAGTATAATGGACGTAACATTCAGGTCAATTTCCCGTAATGATAATTATGAATAGGGAAACAGCTATTTACTAACTACAGCACTGACACATGTAATTTACAAACAAATTTACAAAAGAAATAGAAAGAAGAGTAAGTGAAACAATAGACACTGCCTAGGGCCTATATCTCATTGGCTGTTAGAAATGTAGAGACCAATAGTGTCGTCTTTTGTCGCATAGCGCCGTAGGAAAATAATCAGAACTCTTTGGCAAACTTCGGCTGTCCCGAGCTACTGAGGTAGCAATAGTATAATTTATCGCCACAAAGCTCTTAACGATAAGTTTCAGTATAAATGAAGGTAAATTTGAAAGCACCAACGCTTATTACAGCTGATAACCTCAATGTACTGCACCAACACCATTGCACTTATACAGAGGCATAATATTTTCATGATGATAACTGTTTAAAGGGGCCTAAGAAATCTTTTTGCACTAATTTATAAACAGCGCAAGATGCAACTATTTTCGCAATTCTGCACCAGAACACTGGTAGGGGTGACGTGATGCAGCCCGAACTGCCCGTCAACAATAGACTTATTAAAATAGTCTTACAGTTACACTACCACGGACATGAATGGTTCTAGGGCCTTAATACGTGGTTTTCAAGTTCATTTTGTCTCTTATTCTAAATGTAGGGAATGGGGAGCGTTGTCCAAAATATCAAGTGAACAGTGTTACCAGCAGGGTTTCAAAGTGTATGTAAAATTTGGTGCAATTAAGAGAAACGGTGTAGATTTGTGATGAAGGGCCTAAATGCAGGAAATGGAGGGGTCTGTCCAAAATTTCATGCAGTCAGTGTTACTCGCAGGGTTCCAAAGGGTAAGTATACAAATTGCCGTTCAGATCGGTGAAACGGTATAGATTTGTGCCAAAGGGCCTAAATGCAGGGAATGGAGGGGTCTGTCCAAAATTTCATGCAGTGTTACTCGCAGGGTTCCAAAGGGTAAGTGTACAAATTGCCGTTCAGATCAGTGAAACGGTATGGATGTGTCTCAAAGGGCCTAAATTCAGGGATTGGAGTGGTCCATCCGAAATTTCATGTAAACAGTGTTACTCGCAGGGTTCCAAAGGGTAAGTATACAACTTTTGGTTCAGATTGGTGAAAGGGTGTAGATTTGTGCCAAAGGGCCTAAATGCAGGGAGTGGACTGGTCTGTCATAAATTTCATGTAGGCAGTGTTACTCGCAGGGTTCCAAAGGGTAAGTATACACATTTTGGTTCAGATCGGGGAAAATGTGTAGATTTGAACCAAAGGGCCTAAATGCAGGGAATGGACTGGTCTGTCATAAATTTCACGTAGACAGTGTTACCATCAGGGTTCCAAAGGGTAAGTATACAATTTTTGGTTCAGATAGGTGAAACGGTGTACGTATCAGTAACCATAACGCCAACGCATGCGGATAGAGCTGTTCGGGAGCGCTTGTTCTACCGACTTACTGAACAAAAATCAATCTTGAAGGTCACCTGAGAGGTGTAGCCTAATGCTACATAGCCTAAACTATTCCTCTTGAATCAGGCTATCATATAAAAAAAAAGAATTTTTCGAATCGGACTGGTAGTTCCAGAGATTAGCGCGTTTAAACATATAAACACACAACCTCTTCAGCTTTATTATATTATTATAGATAAATAGGGCTCGGATGTTTAGGAAAAATCATTATTTTTCTTTGTCTCTATTTTCATGCCCGACGGGTTTCTGATGCAAACCAAGTGATTATCGTCAGAATAACGTGGTTTTTATTTGTCATACAAATGCATTTCAGAACGTAAAAGGTTCATTCTGGTTCCGTATTGATAAACTAATTAGTTTAAACAGGTAAAAGGTTCCACCTGATCAATACTTTTATTAAATCTGATCACTGTGTGGTCATTAGTGGGACATGTTTCGAGGCCTAATTAATAGTTTTGGCCCCTTCATCAGCCGATATGGCAGAAAACGATACAAGATAATAGTTTGGCGTAACACTAAAAATTCCCTTAAAATTGAATCTTGTATGGTGCACCACAAAGAGAGATTGAAAAAATTTTAATGCCTAAAATGATATAAATGATGTCAAAAGTCTTATGAACTATGAACACTTTCAATACACGCTAATGAAAATACAAATGTACCGGTTCTGTACGGCAGCAACAGTTTTCTGTCATATCGGCTGATTAATTAGGCCTCGAAACATGTCCCACTAATGACCACATAGTGATCATATTTAATAAAAGAATTGATCAGGCGGAACCTTTAACCTGTTTATACTAATATAAATGCATATTTCGAACATTTTTTTACCATTAGGTAATATTTTGAGCATTTTTTTTTTTTGTAAGAACATCATATTTCGGTAGTTTGACGGCAGCTGTAGGTGTGCAATCATCCTCAACTTACCAAACGGGAACTAGTATAGACTGCAAATAACCACTTCAACATGTATATTCAGAAAATTAATATGAACATAGAAATAAAGAATTTAGTTAACACTTTAATCTCGAATGGATTGTCGCTTGGATTTATAATTAAAAAAACGGCCATATTTAATTCAGTCATTTTCAGGTAATATTTTGTCTTTCTTGAGCCATATTTCGTCATTTTTAAGGCCATATTTGCTTACATATTCGGGCTATTTTTAGGTCTTAAACATCCGAGCTCTACTGATAAATACCTTGCTGGCGTTATTAGATTCGTACCCTATGATGGATGTTTGTAACTACGCTCATCCAGTCACTATCATCATATATATTATTTCAGTTGTATAGATCCCTCCTGCAACACTCACAAGTGACCGATCGTGAAAATGAGCATTCAAATGAAAGAGAATAGACATTAGCAGTGACGAATTGCACTCTAATTCCATAAATATCAATAGTTTCTTTAAAAAATTACTTTAAAAAAATATACGAAGTGTGCGATTTGCAGATACTGTTGGTGCATGAAGATACGCTCCATAATTGGGGTCCACTTCACGTCATTTTGGTCGATGTGACGCCCGTTTCATATCATTTTAACATTATGAGGTCTTTCCTTTATCATTTTGCATGGATTTGAGAAACAGTAGACCTAAATCAAAGGAATGAGTACTAAAATCATACAATTTCATAAATAACGAATAACCGGTGAGTGTTACAGCACACTCAGCACACAAATGACATTATCAGTGACACATTGCATTCTAATTTCTGAAATATCAATTTTTGTAAGAAGAGTTCGATTAGCAAAACCTATTGGGGAAAGTGTGGTTTATGAACATGCGAGATATATTATTTGAGTAGTATAGATCCCTCCTGTGGCACTCACAAGCAACCGATCGTGAAAAATGGGCATTCAAATGAAAGAGAATATACATTACCAGTGACGCATTGCACTCTAATTTCTTAAATCCCTATAATGTCTTTAAAAAATGACTTTTAAAAACTGTACGAAGTGTGTGATTTGCAAATAGTGTTGCTGTCTGAAAATACGCGACACCATTGCTGTTCAGTTCGTATTTTTGCCGTAGGGACGCCTGAAACGTAAATAGTGTTCTATAATCATTTGGTACAACTAAAAACATAACAACCTTTCTCCTTAAGTCTCTTATTATAAACCTATTGAGGGAAGTGTGGCTTATGGACATGCGAGATTTCTCGCACGGGTCCGCTAGTCTAATTTAATCTTGCAACAGATAATTGCTGGAAAATCGATTGCTGAGTGGTGTTTTGCGTCATAAGTAATGCAGGTTAGCGGAGACTAATATGTCACCAACGGAACTGCTGGTGCGGATCTACACATTGTGTCCTTACTTCACTTCCAAAAACACAGCCATTTGTTTTCGCCCCTCCGGTCGCAGTAAGTGTGTGTTTCTATAATGTCTTGTATGTGTTCAGAATTTCTGAATTGCGTGAAGAGGTCAACTAAGAGCTGATGTTACCGATGCAGGGCTCGTCTCATACTCTTATTAGATAACAATTTCAAAATCATCGGTACATTTAACAAGAAATGCGTACTAGACGTTTAAATGTAGTTTAGGTAGGGCTCTTCAGCCACAGTGAAGGCAATCTGCCTTGGGGATGAAAACCCCAAAATCTAACTCACTGCAGCACCGTCTGATCCTCAGCTAATTGTACTGTATGTTACGAGGGGCTGATAATATCGGTGTTTTCACCTTAAAGCAACAACAACCACCATCAGACATTCCATATTTTCTGAAAAATAATTTTAGATTGTAACGTAGAGAAGCCATTTCAAAGCTGCTGTATAGTTCGTTCAAAATAACAAAACAAATCACAATATTCTGCCACCCCGGGACAACTAAGGGCCTGTGCCATAGCCTTATACTGTATTTGACCCTTGGTGTTCCAATTAAATTATATTGGATAATATCACTTTATTTTCTTTTTACTTTCAGATGTGGATCTACTTTGCTGTTCTCATGGTTCCGTGGGAGTTCGTACGTGGAGTGGAAAATGAAACCATATTTATGTACACGGCAGAAAGCCCTCCGAAAGTCAAAGGGAAGAAGCCCTTCATTATTAACATTCCGGATTCATATCCAGAGGAATCCAAGGTTGAAGAATTCCCTTGGCGAGGTATGATTGTTCAACCCTCTGCCAAGAAAGAAGTGGCTTCTAATGAGGTTGAGATTTTCAAATCAATCGAACTTGACTTCAATGATAACAGTGATTTTTCAGAAGAAAACATTACGGGTGGCGAGTCAGTCACCAATCATCTGAAAACTATTCCAAATGGAGTAACCAGCAATAAGATTACCAAAGAAAACTCATTCAAATCAGTTCACGATATTCCTTTTGTTTCACAAAGACCTTTTGTACCCACTCCTCCGACAGATGATGGGCATTCAATCCCGTGCAAGAAAGAGATTGTGCAAAGATCTGCTCCCGAAGAGTTTACAAACAATTTTGATTTCGAAAGCCGCTTGTTGTTGGGAAGAGCTTTACTACGTAAAGAAGGCAGCAATGCGCGAAGTGCAGTGTATAGAGGAAGAGCCACCTTCCATGATAGAAGTGGACAACTTTCTCAACTGCAAGAGAAAAATTCTAATGCCCAAACAGATTTAACTCACAATATCCCGAATGGAGACAACGCTAGTCATGAAAAAGCAAAATTTGATGATAGGAGTGGGCAGATGTTTCAACCACAAGAAAATTATTCCAATGCTGAAAATTTTCAAATAAATAAAATTAATAATCTTACAGTACGGAACTACTCCAATCCCGAAACATACCAGATCAATAAAATTAATAACCTGTCAATAAATTCAAGAGCTACGTCACGAAACAAAGCAAGGAATCTTTCAAATCAAACTGATATACCAGAGGAAGGTAAACTTAAAACTGAAGTAAGAGTCAAAAGTCAGCCAATATATATCACCACTGATGTTGAAGAACATCCGAACTTCCATAACATTTGGACCGACAAGACACAAAATGACTATGATCTGTACAACAACATTTTGGTGAAGCGCAGAAGAAAAGAGAGACCTTCGGTTACACATTGGGACTTCGGAAGAAAAACACACACCTCCACACAACGTAACTTAATAAGACAACAGCCAATATTGACAATTAACTCCCCTGAAGCTCAGAAGTCTTCCAGACACTATACGTACTCAAACGTAGAAACACCCCAAGTAGTGCGCCGCTACCCACTACAGCAAACGCGTCAACGCAGTGAAGAAATTCCTACAGCTGCTCTGAACCCACTCTTGTATCACAGGGAACTTCTGAGGAGTTATGAAGAAAGTCGAGTCCCTCCTCCTCCAAGCGGAACGCCTGTACTTCCTTGGTTTGTGCAGTCAGCAGATTCTCCTCAGCAGGAAGCACAAGTCGTACTCATTCACCCGTACGGCGCACACCAGAGTCAAGCTGAACTTCCTGTCCTCAGCCCACCTGAAAACTGGCAACCGCTGTATCTGCAAGAGGCCTTTGTTTCTCCGTACCCAATCATTTATCAGCAAAATGGACAGGCGGTGCCCAACTTAGTCCCACTAACCCTTAGACCCATCACAAATCCCGGTGTCCAATATACGGAATCCTATGCTCAAACAAAACAACAATAGTAGTTACCGGTACGGTATCTATTTTTTTTAATGGACAATTTTGTAAATAATACTATTTTACGGTAAGTAAAATAATTGTTATAGTACAATTTCGCAAGTGATAATGATTTGCTTGAAATGTTATGTTGTTTCTTTCTTGTCAAAGATTTCAGATGGATCCGAAGTTATTTATTTCACAGTACACACATGCTGTCGAGTTTGTATAGGCGAGCAATAAATGTTTCATCTTAGTGATAGCTGCCATTAAAGGTATAATTTTGACAGAATTTTTAACTTATGAGTGAAACTGAATAGGAGAAACGGTCACAATTTAGCTTCCCGTACTAGAATAAGATCAAGAAATTTAACATTCTCTTAATATTTACGAATTAAACCGTGCGTATCCCGACCTATCAACACTAATATTAACACACAAATTTCAAATGTATGCATAAAATATAACCATTTAAGATCTCCGTCGAGTTCGTTAATGGGCAAAATATAAGGTGCGTTCAAAAATTAACGAGCCGGAGACTGTAATGCGCAAACTGGTGACGACATCGGCTAATCGTGGCGTGTGTAACGAGGTGTGGTTTCGGTGGAAGGTCACAGCCCGTCGCTAGAGGGCACGCGTGCACGTCACGTGACGATACAAAGCGAGCAGCAGCATGCATCAATCGTCCAAACTGCCAGTCGCATTGCAAACAGTGACATGGAGGCGTCAAACGAAGAGCAAAGAGGTGTTGTTCGGTTTCTGACAGCGGAAGGAGTAGGGGGAACGGACATTCATCGCCGAATGTCACAAGTGTATGGCGAACATTGCATGTCCCTTGCAAGGGTCAAGGCGTGGCACAAGCGCTTCAGGGAAGGACGGGTGTCGGTAACCGATGATGCCCGCTCTGGGGCACCCCCTTGCATTACCGATGACAACGTCTAGCTGGTTGATGCACTCATTACCCAGGACTGCCGAGTGACAGTGAACGCTATAGCCGCCGTGGTAGCTCCATGACAATGCACGACCTCATACGCCCAACGCAGTCGCGGCACTCCTGCAGAAATTCAAATGGGAGGTTCTCGGCCACCCTCCATACAGTCCAGACCTCTCTCCCTGTGATTACGCCATGTTTGGTCCCCTGAAAAGGGCTCTGCGGGGCCAACGATTCACCTCAGCCACCGACGTCCAGCTGTACGTGCGGAACTGGTTCACGTCGCAGCCCAGGGAATTTTATGAGACAGCCATTCACCGCCTCGTGTCACAGTGGGGACAAGTGCCTCAACGGCCAGGGCCAATACTTCTAACATACAGGTACTGGTTTCTGTAATTATGCCTCCAGCTCGTTACTTTTTGAACGCACCTTATACACCGTAGGACCAATGGGGTGGAAATGGGTGGCCATTTTGGAATAAGTGAAATATCGCGATAACTTTCTTAAATGTTTTGCAAATCTTCCACTTTTCAATACAAAGTTTCTTTATCGAGAACCTATGTTCTCATTCAACTGCGGTACATGTTTTGGTTTAATGTAAACCTTCTTCAGCCATAGCAATCTCGATCAATCTGAGAGATACCCACAGAAACCCAAGGCAGCGCTATATTGAGGCGTACTAGGCAAGAAGAGTGAGGTAGTTTGCCATTACTTTCCTCACTGAATCAGAACAGCAGTACTAACCCTATGAGTAGAACCTTTCACAACATCCACAGGCACTGACTGTGCCCTGAATGTCATACCTGAGTAGCTTCCATATAATCACAGGCATGAGTGAGACTGAGACATCGGTGAAAAGCCACATTTTACTCTAGCCTGTGCCAACAGACAAATGCAAATGTACTGCATTCATCAAGAGATGGCAAACAGGCCCTCTCGATCAATAATAATAATAATAATAATAATGTTATTTGTTTACGTCCCTTTTAACTATTGCGGCTTTTAGAGACGCCGGAGTGTCGGAATTTTGCCCCGAAGGGGATCTATAAAGTGCCAGTAAATCTACTGACACGGCTCCCTCGCTTTTGCGCACCCTCAAATGCCCGCTGACTGCGCCAGGATTCGATCCCGCAACCTTGGGCACAGCAAGCAAGAACGTTACCCGCTGAGCCACGCAGTCAGACGATCAATAAAGAAACTTTGTATTGAAGCTGGAAAATTTGTAAAACATTTATACATTCAGTACGGAAAACTAAAAATGACAGTACGGTAGTCAAAGACATTCATAACTTTCTTAGTACGGTGTGTTAAAAATCGAATACATTCAAATTTCGCACTATTCTTCGGATAAGGGGCAAAATCTCATCTCAGTCAAGGTTTTTGAAAGCACCAACCATTGACCGAAGGGGTGGAAAAAAAAAGCGTTTTGAGAGAAGAGAAAATCAAACCTCCCTTATTATACACTATCAAAATCGTTTCAAATGGTCAATATTCCTCTAAATATTACCTAAAACTCTTGTCTGAAATACTCCAGGGGTTGAGCAAAATCTTTTCGGAATTATCAGAACCGCGTTCGCTCGCCCGCAATCTGCGCCAGTTACAGCCGGCTTACCTTGCCGTGTTTCTCGGGGCGCACATAGGTAATGACACTGTACCTCCGCCTTCCGGCGTGCCGAGAGGGATTTTGATATCCTATCCTACCCTAGGAACATTTCTCACAAAATGAGAACTTGAACAACAATATAAGAGTATGATTTCTCTTTCTTAAACTGTGTCTCCGATTGTTATGTCATGTCCTGACGAGTTTAATTTCCTACGTTTCATCGTCTTGCAAACACCTTTCTCGTACCGGAGCACTACAGGACGTAGAATTAATGGCCTGAAATAAAAAATTCACGGAAATCAGCATTAGGCTGGTGTCATTTTCCCAATCATTTAAAGCAATTTGAAGCAAATTTTAAATTTTATCAATCAGTTTTAGGCGAATGAAGATGTGTTTGGAATCGGAAATATTCCACCAGTGAGTGACTAAAATAATATTTGTGTGTTAATAGGTCATGAAAATTTTCTGCAATTTTCGGCTGTTGCCTCCAACGCCGAATGATTTTTATATTAGGTCAAGTTACCTCTGTCTCCTTGTTAACTGGCAGCTGTGCCTGAGATGTTTTCTCTGTATAAGATATTTATTGTCCGCAATAAAACTGTTAATTATTTTGTTTACATTTATTTTACATTATTTCTTTTTCTCCGCCTTATACCGTATAATATGAGTCGATTTGCTTAAAGAGCTTTTTCCACCGCTGTATCCTCGGCTGTGAATCTCTTCCTTCTCAGATCTCTAACAATTCCATCCCTTCATCTACCGACAGCAGTGGCTACGCTCGCTAAAGCGCAGCGTTAGGTCATGGAGCCAAGCTCTCTGCTGACTCGGTAGAGTCGTGGGTTCGAGCCCATCGTCGGCCGTCCTTGAAATGTTTTTCCGTGGTTTCCCCCATTTTCAACATCAGGCAAATGCTGGGACGGTACCTTCTGACAGGCCACGGCCGCTTCCTCCCACTTCCTTGCCCAGTTTCATTCATCTTCATCCATTCCATCTCTCATCCCTACGCGCAGGTCGCCCACGGGCGTCGAGTAGAAAGACCTGCACTCGGCCTCTCAGGAGGCCACACGACAAAAAGAAAATCCCTCCACCTTAGCCTCTGTTTACCTCTAGGTCTCTTCCCTATTACTGGCGACCTCCATAATTTTCAACTTCCCCATCCTTACGTATTCGTATTTGATGCCAGTATCTCCTTATAGCCCAGTCGAGATATCATTTTTGATTGCAAAAGGTGGAGTAAGTTTGATTTTCAGGTATGTTGTAGACCTATGTATTGCCCCTCCCGTAAAAAATTCAAGTTTTCGACCTCCCCCTCCTAGTGCGTTGTCCGCCATCTTGAAAATACCGTTAAGAAAATGCACTTTTTTCCATAGTTCCTCAGTAACTCGCTTCCAGTGCCTTTTAGGCAAAATGTTGTTATTACTAATTGTAAAGAGCGTTAAATTTCTTGCAAGTTTCGTTTGTAATAGGTTGGAAAATTCGGAACAGGTACTGAGATATGGGGACGTTAACATTTGCAAACATATCAAAAAAGGGCAAAAATGTTAGATATGTCAGTGATTTCGCCTTAACCTTTCTTTACTGCAGTTTAGTGCAAAATACATAATAACCAATCTGGTAGAGGTACGTAGTCTGGAAACTACAGAGCGATCCATATAAACCTGGGTCATAATTTCCCTCTGAAAACTCGCAGAAACAAGAAATTTGTTTTAAAATGATCTCAGTGGCTCTGGAAGAATCAGTACCACTGCCCATTGGCAAGTTTGTTGATTGTTTCTGTGCATGCGCTCCTCTGTCCAGCATAACACCCCTTTGCTCAGCTCGATTCGTGTTAGTTCGTCCGTAGCCTCATTGGTCGCGCTTTGTGAAGTCTGCTCACGCCACATTAGGACCGGAGATCACGAGTAAGTGGCAATAACGAGGATTGTTGGCAAGTTAATAATTAATTCGTTAGCCTTAATTGGAAGTTATGGTGACCGAATAATCTCAAACCTCGCCAGACTTCTTCTTATAGGAGTAGGGGGTGGGAGGCCAGGAGATCCACCCCCTGAAATACCCAAAAATATTTCGATTGTTCATTGTTTCACCAGTTTATTTCATTAATTGAAGTTACTGATAGTTAACTGATTTAGATGTAAGGAAAATTCCACAGTTTTATTTAACTTAGTAATTCGGGATTATTTGAAAATATCTCCAGTTATCTAGAAAATCGGTGACTGGATTAACATTACCATTTTAATGTACTGCTTGATTTTTATGGTGATACCACTACATTTTACCCTTTTTTAAGAAATGAACATTATGATGATGATTTGCAAAGAAAAAGCGAACTTCTATCGACAAAAACTCGGAAATAAAAAAAGAAACTATTCCTGCCATTCATGCCATGTACCCAATGGTTTCAGAGCAGCCAAATAATGAGTAGTATCACGAAGCAAGTAAGAAATAAAACAGAAATTGCGGACGTCTCAACATCACCTAGTGACAGGTAAGTAATGAAATGAAAAATATTACTCCCCCCCCCCCCCCCCCCCAACCCCTCCCCTGGAAATAATCCTGCGGGTGCCCATGAGTAGGCTATCTTAAAGGCAGAGTGTACAAAAATAGACCTCGGACACTGCTGAACTGAGGTCATTCATCATCACCATCATTTATTGTACATATCAGACCATTAAGGCGCATGACAGAAAACAAAGAAACATAACAAACACATTAAATACACAATATTACATAACACTATCGTAAGCCTCCGTGGCTTAGGCGGCAGCACGCCGGCCTCTCATAGCTGGGTCCGTGGTTCAAATCCCGGTCACTCCATGTTAGATCTGTGCTGGACAAAACGGAGGCAGACAGGTTTTTCTCCGGGTACTCCGGTTTTCCCTGTCAAAATTTAATCCTAGCAACATTCTCCACTATCATTTCATTTCATCGGTCATTCGTTTAATCATTGCCCCAGAGGAGGGCGTGCACAGTCCATATCCTCGCCGCTAGATGGGGGCTTCATTCATTCCATTCCTGACCCGCTCGGAGACTGGAAGCAGGCTGTGGATTTTCATTTTCACATAACACTATCCTAATCAATCACACAGGAGGCATTATTCCGATCACAATCTCAAGCATTTGTTACAAATGCAGTTCCATTTTTCTATATCCATTGCATCATTTAGTACTGATGTTGGTTCCACCTGCTGCAACGTTCTCATCACCCTATCCTTCCATCTCGTCCTTGGACGGCCTCTTGGACGTTTGCAATCAGCTGAACATTGAACACTCTGTTAGAGATAGATTCCACAGCGCTTACGATATGTCCCATCTACTGGAGTCGTCTTCGTCTGATGATCCTACCCACATCAGATTTCCCAAAACGTTGGTATAAGTCCTCTTTTTCCCTCCTTTCCCATCTTCCTTCTTCCCTATTGTAAATAGGTTATTACACTCATTAGACACGAAATAAACAGAATTCACAGATCGTCACAGAATATGGTGAAACGAGTACAGTTGTGTGTGGATGCTGGTGGAGGGCACTTCCAACATTTACTGTGAGGAATCTCCCAGCAAGTGATTGTAACCAGTTTCTTTGGTGACCGAATAATCTCAAAAAAAAGTGCCTCCGCCTCCGCCTCCCCTCCCCCCCCCCCCCCTTCCCTCATCACTTGATCTGATCTCGCCAGACTTTTTCTTATCTACACTGACTAGCAAAGAAAACCGATCACTTGAAAAATTCAACATTACTTTCATTTAAATCATAAATATGAACGCTCTAGGCCTAGTACATAAGTTACTGTTTATAGCATGGAAACAAGGTTAATTGTATTCCTGAATGTATTTTATCATTTTAAATGATCTTGTCGACTTCGTCGTTACGCTGAGGTCTGGCGTTACGTTACGGCGACGGGACGAAATGTACCGAGAATGCACTGAGGTGTGTGACGTCATAGTACCGCTTGAGCTACCTCCTTTCCCCGCGCGCTCCGGTGTGCGTGACGTCATCCAGCCAGCTACCTCCTTTGACCTTGGTTTGCACTTGCTAATGGAGTTTGAGTTCACGCAGTTCGCTGCATGATCATGAGGCTTTCACCCAGCATTTTTCAGCATTTGTAGCATTTGTAGCATTTAAAATGATATAAAGTCCAGTCTTTCAGACTGACTATCACTCTTTTTTCTTCATGTAATTGTTTCACTTAACAATAGCGATTGATATGATGCTGTTTTCCGCGGAAAGATGTGCGCGCCACCATTTTCGATTAGAGCCACTGCCTTGGTAACATCTTCAGGCCTCAAGCGCATATTCGTTTCTGAATTGCACAAGAACAACTGAGGATATGGCTGTATTGATCTTTTCCTATGGCAACAAGTGGCAAAATAAAAAAGAATAAAACATTGCATTGTTGACGATAGCGATGGCACGCACATCTTTCCGCGGGAAACAGCATCGTGTCAAAGAATCTCTATTGTTAAGTGAAACAATAGGTTATGAATATTCCCGAATGGGAATATGATGTTATTTCCGTTTGAGCGGATGAATTATCAATTAATATGATAAAATTGGTCCGGTTAACTCAAACATAAAACGCCAGCGTTTCACCCCGGTTTGCCGTTGGGCTCGTCACTTGGTACAGACACACCTCACTAATACGCGTGGCTAGCACCAACTGACGAACCCAACGGCACACCGGGACGAAACGCTGGCATTTTATGTTTGAGTTAACCGGACCAATTTTATTATATATATTATCATGAAACAATGACATTAATAATGGTAATGCATCCAGGAAACCAATTAACCTTACTTCCATGCTTTAACTACTGTATGTACTGTACTAGGCCTATACCGTTCTTATTTATGATTTGAATGAAAGTAATGTTGAATTTTTCAAGTGATTGTTTTCTTCATTGCCGATCAGTGTAGGTACGCAATCTCCCATAGTGTATAATCATCTCCCAAAGTTGCACATGTGCCCCATTATTTGTTCAAATGTTATGACTCATTGAAGTGGTTCAGATTTATATGGAACGCTCTTTAGTATTCTCTTGAATCAAAATAAATTGCTCCAGTATTCAGGACTTGCCATCAGAATTATATAAAACACTCCCTTCATGGTACAGCCAGGGCGAATAAAGTATTAAGTAAAGGAACTCCGGTAGTTGACCGTTTCCGCCGCTAGGTGGTACTAGCGTAACTTGGCCTCCGCTTGCCTGTCTGGCTCGCCTCTACTTCGTATAAAACGAAGTCCCCGATTCTTGGATGTCACGGGTAATCTTGAGAACCACTGGATGGATTTTGGTGCGGCTTTCACCATTATGTAAAGGTAATCTCGAGGAAGATGTCTGTAGAAAATTATTTATTTATGATCAAAGGGAGCCAAGCAGTAACGATTTCAGATTTCAGTGAAAAGGTCGAAAATAGAACCTGGCGTCCGAGCACTTTTTAAGCGTACGCTGGGCAAACCGTTAAAAATATCAATAAACTATGAGTGTAAGAATTGTTCAGCATTAAAAATTCTCCAAGAAAGTCCGCGAGAGCATATCTCTATCTTCCATACTTCGCCCACTATAAGTGTTTTTAGTTTGGACGGAACGTATTCATTAAGAGAAGAAAGCTAATTGTCAATAACGTCCTCATAATTAGCTTGTGAAGAAAGGACCTTTTTCGCTGGTAGGCCTATGTACAGTAGCCTATGTAGACTGAAGCAAATGGAGGCGAAAACAGTCAGTAGAAGTAGGATGATCGTCACTGCTTAAACGTAGTTTAAGTCCAAAATACCTCTCAGAAGGGTCTTGATTTAATTTTGCAGTTAAAACGCACTTGAATTGTAAGTACAATTTGCGAACGGTATTGCATCACTGCTTGGCAGCCGGCATCTGCTACGACCATACGCTCAGCGCGGCGCGTGGTGTTGAAATTTAGAACTACTTCATCTTAACCATTGACTCATATGGAAGTTCCACCACTTATTATTCTATTCGCCCTGGTACAGCTATGCAATGATCACGATCAATGTGAACATTCAATTGTTTTAAAGAAAGTGGAACCAAATATGATTCTTCTGTACTTAAGGGGAGATTGAAAGGCCTATCCTGCCAATGTTAAATAAGCCAAGATTATGTTCCTATATTTCAGGAACCAATGAAGATACGACTCAGAATTTTTTACAGCTGACACTTTCACATTATTTATGTGGACTAAAGCAGAATTACAATATAGAAACCAAAATAACGAGTTTTATTAATTTTTTTAAAGATGAATTTTTTTTACACAAAATATTTGTAGTTGGACACCCCTTACTTCATGTTTATAGAAACCTCTGCTGTAATTCTGCTTCAGTAAGGACAGTAGGATATAATAAAGCATCTCACAAAGTTTCATGTCTGTATCCCAAGTAGTTTTTCAGAAACAGGAACATTAATTGTAAAAAAGTCATTTTGAGAAAATCAAGTTTAAAACTTTAAATTATAAGAACTTACTCAGATTTTTAAATTAAGGCTCAATAGCACCCAGCAGCATAGTCAGGATCCTCTTCCTGGTCCCCCTCCTTCTCTAAAAACTTTTTCCTTCGGGATGACGTTGCTTCTTTGGTGTTGAACTCTGCTGCACGCTGCGCCTTTCCAATTCTTAATTTGTCTAAATGTTGCAGTCCCTTTATAGTATGACGGCCTGGGTTGATGTTGAGATGCAATAACACTCTTATTCTTCCCATGTTCCCATCATTAAATGTTAACACAGCATCACTGACTCCCCACTTCAAAGTTCTTAACCCCCCAATTCCTTTTCTGGGCACTCGAGTCCAGATAATATTATTGAACGACTCGTTGGGATTCTGAGTACGCCCATGTAGACTTTTTTGAGAAGGTCTGGTTGAGCTAGGTCTCTGTAGGATGGCTTGATAGCTTCCATAACTGCTTCAGATAAAGAATTCTTGTGTTCAAAATACTCTCCTGCAGCTTCAGCCTTTCGGAACTTACACCATGTTTCAGGTCCAGGTGGGCAAAGTGAATGTACTGGCTGCCTGTCACTTGAGAGGTTGTGCAAGTATGTGGCCCAGACTGCTTTCTTCATACATTCTAATTGTTGACGATATTTCTGATGGCCATGCCATAATACTTCTGAAGTTCATTTATTGTTTTATCAGTCAGTCGACCCCTCAGTAGCTTCCCATCTGACAATACAGTGGTGCGCAGAGTTTGTTTCAATTTTCTAAGGCACTAATTCACACGAAATTTGACTTTCTTTACACAAAAACAAGCACAGCAGCAGACATATTGGAAACAGAAGAGTAACGAAAATAGAGCGCTCAGTATTCTCTATCGATAGGTGAAGACCACAGCCTTCTACGTGCAGTAGTTACATAGATATTCGTAAATAAAGAGATGCATGACTAAAATCAACCATTTTGACGGATATGCAAGCAATGTTATAAAATTAAAAATAAAATACTTCTAACAGTCATACAGAGATAAATTATATACAATTTTATTCACCAAACAGTAAATAATATTATAGGACATATTTTATAAAATGTTGAAAAATTCACATTTTTGCCTTTCAAACTCCCCTTAAGGGGGGAGGTACACCTTTCAGGGACATCAAAATTATTATTAATATTATTATTTTCGTTTCGGTCGTCTAGGGACCACGAGCCAATTTCAATGCTTTGTCCTTTGCTGTTCCTTCTTCTTCCTCCAGTATCCCTTCATCATCTCACTAGGCTTCCTCTGCCTTTCCTCGGACCAATTTGAACCGGTTTTCATTCCCTTCCTCCCTCGGAATTCTTCCATTTTTAGCACTTCTTGCCTAAAAATATCTCTCTGTGGTGTATCTTCGTCTCTGATATTATTTATTTCCAAATTCTTTTGACTTTTTGCACCCAGGTTGTTGTCGACTACTTGTTCCACAGGAATGTGAAGATCTGCATGGTTAACCTACTGTCATCCATCCTGTACAAATGTCCAAAAAATAGCACTATCCTCTTCCGTATTGTTTCTGATATGTTTTTCTATTTTTCGATATATTTCATCATTACTTCTTAGTTTCCAGAATTCTGCAGTTTTTAAAGGACCAATTTTTATTTTTATTTTAAAATTACAAGCAACCCGGGAATAGTTATGAATGCATTAAATGATAAGCGCCTTTCTTTCGATGTCAATGAACTACGACCTATATCCGTTTTACGTCTCGTCATGATGGGTTAAAATCACAGACTGGATTATTAATTATATTATCATGGAGATGCATGGGCAACGAATTCTTGTCAGACGTAATTTAAGAAAGGCGAGGTGCATGAAACACAAATCCCCCTTCTGTCCTATCTAAAATCAAAACCAAAAACCATGAATTATGTATTGAAGACAGAGATACGCTCTCACAGACTTTTTTGTAGAACTTTTCATGCTGAACAATTCTTACACTCATAGTATATAGATATTTTTAACGGTTTGCCCAGCGTAAGCTTACAAAGCGCACGGACGCCAGTCTTTTTTTTTTTCGACTTTTTCATTGAAATCGTTACTGCTTGGCTTCCTTTGATCATAAATACATTATTCTCTACAGAAACCTTCCTCGAAATATCCTTTACAGAATGGTGAAAACCGCATCAAAATCCATCCAGTGGTTCTCGAGATTACCCGTGACATCCAAGAATCGGGGACTTAGTTTTATACTAAGTAGAGATTTGAATGACTCCTCTGTCCGCCGTTCGTACTGTATTAATATGGCGCATTTTTTCTACCATGGTCCATACAGTAATTTCCGACAGCTGCTCTCTGGTGACGAACAGAGGAATTTATCTAGTTTTTTTTTTGTAATCTCATTGATATACTTTCTTTGGCCACATTGTTTAATTCCATTGAAAAAAGGAGGCAAGGTTCCTTCTGGTGGTATTTAATTTATTTTCACACGCCATCAGCCCAAAAGCCATGAATTATTTGAATAGTAATCCGGGCCGTGAGAGCCTTAATCTACATATCAGTTGAAATTGTCATGCGAAAGGTGTATCGCTCCGTCAAACTACTTCCGAGTCATGTAGCTTCATACGGCACTAAACCAAATAGCTTATAAAGATAATAGCGGAAACTCGGCCGTAAAAGCATGCGCTCGCTTGGAGACAGCGATCACAGTGCCATCTCTTGGTGCGAGTTGACAGCATTACTCGCCTTGCCACCCACAGCTAGCATTTTTGAGTGCGCACAGACCGAAATTGCATTGTGAAGTTAACATATGTTTCGGCTTGATATTGAGGCAGCAAATAATTTAAAGATTAGTATTAAAAGAAACAAAAGATACTTTGTTCTGTACAATATTTATATAGAATTCTAAAAGTACTGGACTGCTTCTGCATATGGTTTGCTTTGCCATAGGCAGTAGAACTAAGGCACTGCACCAGGCCAAATACTGAAAATTACAAGGAAATATTAGCACATTGGTTTTAATCTTTCCTTTTTGACATACTGGTATTTAAAAACCTGTTGAACACGCTTAATTACATTAAAAAACAGTTACCTTCTTATATATTTCCTAATAAAGGCAGTAAAATTAAAATTTGTGTTTCTGAACTTGTTAGATTACACCAACCTCCTTAGCTTTAATAGTGCAATACGTACACTTTAGAGGCAGATGACCTCGCTGTTCCGCCCCTTATAACAACAATAAATAACTGCGTACACTTTCAATCGGAAATATTGAAGCATGTTGTTAAATGTTCTGCCTACTGTACCGTAGATTCACCACGTTTTATAATTATGTTGTTATTTCAATATTAACATTGGGCCTACTATCAACAACCTACAAATATCTTACCCTTGACTTAACAAGTTTTTATTCCTGAAATCTTTCTCCACAAAGTGGTCTGAGCATACAACATGAGTTCTGTTTAAATGTTCTGGGCCATTCCTTTTCAATACGTCATGTAAGTCAGCTCTCGGCTTCGAATAACCCACAGCGTGCATCGATAAATATATAAAGAACAGGCTAAAATATGCTAAATTATATTGTAAAAGCATTCTGTATTAAAAGAAAACCGAACTATCAGTGTAATGGTAGGCTACTTGTTTACAATAATTTCTTGGGAACCTGAAGAAAGATTTTGGGTCACTTTGTTGTTTATAATTATTACAGCCATATATGGCACAAATACTCCCCTTATACCAACCATTACAATGGATAATTAGATCATCCACAGGTCAATAATTTCTTATATTGTTTGGTTGGATCTCACGGTAGTAAATCAGCTGGTCTTACGTTGCCAACTCGGACCGCTAGGCGGTGCTGGAGAGCGCTGTCTCCTGTTTTGGCGAGGAGTTTCCGCTATTATCTTTATAAGCTATTTGACTAAACGTCATAAATAACAGAGAACAACAAGAAGTTCCGTGACGAACTAAAGAGCCTACTTTTCATGCCAATGATTATTCTACAGTATATGAACCTATCTAGAATAATGACGAAATTAAGTTGGTAATATCGAAATGTCTAATTAGTTCGAAATATTCCTGGTATAATGTAGCCTAATAGAGCACTACAGTTGACGGCGCTCGTGACTGAATATATTCTTAGTTCCATCTCTTAAAGTACAGAATACAAAATTTGGTTGAAGTCCAATGGATAGCATGGACATTACATGCAATTAGACATTGGATCTATCAGCACGCGTAAAAGCATGTTGGCAACAATGCCATGCGTGTACTGGTTGAGAAATAATCGGAATTATTATGACATCTTGTTGTGCCAATTTTGGATGAAATCCATTTGTTAGTATAGAAGTTACATGTATTTTAAAATTGGACCTATCAGCAAGCATAGAATCATGCTGGCAGCACTGACTTATATTAATTACTCCAAATTAATCTATAGTGTGAGGTGCTATAGAGCTTACACTTTCTTTCGTTCTTTCACTTGCCATAGAACGCGCCACCGGCGTATGGTTAAGGATTACCAGCTTCCGGTTTAGTAGTCAGGTAATGGAAGCAATGGGAACTGTGTACTACAATTTTCCTTGCAAGTAACTAAGCAAATTATTGTTGTTAGGAGAAATAAAAGTTGTAAAATGCACCAAGAGCGATATGATCTTCCCCTGTGTGCAATGAGAAAGCTCTGCATGTGTTTATTTCGTATGCATTAATGATGCGAAATATCGGCTAACGTTGTGCCACTTACAACACTCGCAGTCTCTAAATGTTGCACATTTTCCCGTCAATTTACAACAGATTATGTTTGAAATTATTTAAAAGATCGTGACGAAGAAAGTGTTTCTCCAATTGAATGATTGTATTTAACTGTATGCACGTCGTATACTCTTGGCAAGGTTGTTTTTCTCACAGAGCAATTGTAGTAGGCACGCAGCTCTTTGTATTTAGTTTTCAGGCAACTTGTTTTAAATTATTGACTAAAATATTTGTAAAGACAGACAATCCATGCCTCCATTAGAAAGTTTCGGGTACAATAATCCATTCAAAATGAAGTTCGTTTTTTGAAATTTACCTTTTCAATGATTGCCGTATGGTAGCGTACCGTACTTTACGTAGACATTTCTTTAAAAAGTTTGTCGTCTGTTGGTTGGTCTATTAACTTAGGGTAATATTTTCCATACTGAGAACTAGGCACGGTTGGATTTTAAGGTGAAACCAAATGTGCTATCAAATATCGCTTTCTTGCAATAGGCCTAAGTAGCCTACGTAGAATATGTACCGGTATGTAATTATGTGTTAATAGATACCTAGGCTATTATAATTATAATGATTAATTAAATGTTAAAGAAAAAACAACGAGTTGTTAGTAAATATTAGGCCTACCGGTATGGCGAATAGCCTATAACTCGTTTCGTCACGTTTTAACATTTAAACGGGTCAAGTTAATGCATAATATACCAATATAACAACCGGTTAGCAAATGGTTATAATATTCTTCCATATAACATATTTAATTGGCACCAATTTAATACAATTGTAGTCTAAGATATGATACACCACTGCCGTTTGATATGTGCAGATCGCACACTTTTAACCAAGCTGTTTGTTATGCTCGTTTCTGTTGCGAACTTTTACTAATTACTCTTTTAGGAGACACTTGTCTTTGGAATATTCAAGAAAGACCAACCCTCTAGTGTTTATTTCATAAGTTGAGCGCCTAAAACAAAATCGCAATTCGAAATAATGATGAAAATAATCACGGACGATTCATTGACAATAAAAATCAAATGGAGATTCACGGACCGGAAGTTCGCTATGCTTAAGCTCCGGTGCCATTTTAACTCGTGGAAGCTCTATACGTGTGCAAAGTATAGAGTTGTTGGCTTGCATACTTTCTGATATATCGATATTAGGGTAAAAAAATATAGACAGCATTTATTAACAGTTGGCAGCCCTGATTGCTCTTAAGAATACTTATAGTCATACCTGTTATGTTACACATAGAACATACGAAATTTGGTTGAAATCCAACTGATAGTATAGAAGTTACATGTATTTAAAAATTGGTCCTATCAGCAGGCTTAGAATCATGTTTGTAGAACTGAAGTATATAAGTTACTCCAAATTAATCTAAAATGTCAGGTACTATACGTGTGCATAGTTTAAAGATGTCGGCTTGCATACTGTCAGATATATTGGTATTTGGATGAAGAAAATAGAGAGAGCAATTATTAACAGTTGGCAGCTTTGGTGGCTCTTAAGAATACACTCCATCACATCTGTTTATGTACACATATTACATACAAAATTTGGTTGAAATCCAATCAATAGTGTAGAAGTTATATGCATTTAAAATTTGGACCTATCAGAAGGCTTAACATTATTTTGGCAACACTGTCATGTAAGGACTCCTGGAAATTAAACTGAAATAGTATTATCTACATGTGTGCCAATTTTGGAATAGCTCCAATGCATACCTTCCATGATATCCAACATGGAGCTCAAATTTCTAGTGCGTTTTTTCAGCAGTTGGCAGCACTGACATCATATTCAAATATGGGCTTGAGATATTCCTGTATACTGTACATCTTCACTCATACTAAATTTGGTTTGGATTGCTGCAGCCGTTTAGGAGTTGATAGGGGGGGGGCACACACACACACAGCCAGACAGCCAGACAGACAGACAGGACAGACAGACAGACATTTTCCCGGATCGATCTCATAAGTCTACTTTTTCCTCATTTTTGCAAAATGTGAAAAGTAGGCTAAACATCTAATTTAAGCTAAAAGATATTAGTAGGAATTCATTTTACAACAGCAAAATTTCAAAGATTATCCAGAAGTGTTATAACAACTATCTGTATCAAGTAATTAATGTTATTGTCAACTGAATGTTTAGGCTATTTTTATTAGCCAACTTTTCACATTTTGCAAAAAATGAGGAAAAAGTAGACTTATGTGATCGATCCGGGAAAATGTGTGTCTGTCTGTTGGTCTTTCTGTCCTTCTGCCTCTCTGTCTGGCTGTGTGTGTGTCCCTCCCCCCCCCCCCCCCCCTATCAACTCCTAAACGGCTGCAGATATCGAAACCATATTTTGTAAGAGTAAAGAACTATATCTAAATATCTCACGGCCATATTTGAAATTGAAGTCAGTGATACCAACTGCTGAAAAATCACAATTGAAATTTGATCTCTATGTTGGATATCTCAGAAGTTCTGCATGCGGACTATTCCAAAATTGACACACATATAGATAATACCATTCCAGATTAATTTTCTGATGTCCATACATGCCATTGTTGCCAACATGATTCTAAGCCTGCCGTTAAGTGCAATTTTTAATGCATGTAACTTCTATATTATCGATTGGATTTCAACCAAATTTCGTATGTACTATGTGTACTACAACACATATGACTGAGCGTATACTAAAGAGCCACCATGGCTGCCAACTGTTAATAAATGCTTTCACTATGTTTTAACCCTTGTATGTCTACCCCTTATTATTCCCGTTTTTTCCAACGGGGTCGGGGATGAGATGCGATGAAGTCTTTGTGGCGATTGTTTTTACGTCCGGATGCCCTTCCTGTCGCCAACCTCATGAGAGGAGTTAATGAGAGATGAAATGAATGATGGTGAATGAAACTGGGCAAGGATGTGGAAGGAAGCGGCCGTGGTCTGTCAGAAGGTACCGTCCCAGCATTTGCCTGGGGTTGAAAATGGGAAACCACGGAAAACCATTTCAAGGACGGCCGACGGTGGGGATCGAACCCACGCGTCTACCGAGTCAGCAGAGAGCTTGGCCCCATGACATAATGCTGCGCTTTAGCCAGCGTAGCCACTACTGTCGGTGTTTTAACCCTAATGTCAATATATCCGAAAGTATGCAAGCCAACAGCTCTAACCTTTGCACACGTATTGTGCCCAATTCTAGGAATGGGTATTCCAAGATTCAGACACCTAGGTATCAAGGGAAAGGCTACAGCCGCTTTTGAAAGTTGAGATATTTGAATATCGCGCTCCTTTCCTTCTAGATTGAAATGGAAACTTTATGCAGCCAAGAAGATGTTAAGTGACGTGGCAAATAGTAGCAGAGGTCGAGACTATTTGGTGATTAAATACTTAGCCATGGAGTAGAGACTTGATACTTGGATCAGATTACTGGCACGGCCAAATGAAAGAGGATGCACTTAGTCTCAAGCGAATCAGACCAGAGACACCGGAGATATGAGGATTTACAGATTTCAGCGTGATCCAGCGTGGAGCCGACCGTTTTGTATAAAAGCCGCTCGGCCCAAGCATAAGCAGCTCACTTCAAACCAAGCTCTTGTAGGACAAGGTGCTGCTGCTACGTCGAGCCAAGGCACATGGTTGCCGAATCTACGCAGAAGATATATTTGAATTGTGATAGTCACAAAAGTGCTACGATACGTGGGGAACGTAGTAAGTTTCCGGTAGAGGGAATCACTAAGGTGATTGTTATTTTCTACGGACATTGGTGAAACACTTTGTTTCTATATGGACATATGCTAGACTTTGTCTAGATATTATTCTGTCACAGTCCAGTAACAATAATTCAATACTTGGATATTTTAATCCAACTTGTCAGTTTCACAAATTGTAACTAAATAACCACTCAGATCTTTCAGTATATTGAAGGCCAGTCTATCACGGTGTTGTTCATTAGCCGACAAAGGGAAACTATATGTTAGATGGTGTGAAGCCATGCCCAGGGAACGATCTTCAGAACAGCCGTTGATTGTTTTAGACTATCAGTGTTTTCCTGTACTGAAAAGATTACCGTGAGTTATGTTACAACTGACGCTTTTGAGAAGAGATCATTTGGATCTGATCCCATTTAAGCGAACTGCTATGGATTTAATTGAAGTCAATATTAAAATGGATCAGCAGTTGCTTCATACTTCAAGAAATATTTCCACTACGTCGTGCTAGACAGATTGTGGGTATATAATGGCAGCCGATACAAGGATTAGACGTGCGTGTCCAATAGGGCATGTATCTGGATAAATCTGGTACAGACCAGGTTCACGACGCTTCAAGACCAACGAGAAATGTAAGCCACATTTGACTTTTATATTATGCCTAGCCAATTGGAACAAACTCATTTTCTGCAGATGACCAACACATTTATTTTTCTTCGTATTTAAATCTTGCATTGATTTACGCAAGACACATTAGGGTTATTCTGAGTATTTTCAGCACTCAGAACAGTTTAGGATCGATGACCGAGCATACCGATCATTTATTTGAATAACTGTAGAAGTTAATATTTATTTTGTTGAGAAATGGATATTTTGTCCATATTCGAAGAGTCGAACATGTGGTTTTTTTCACATAAGGAAATAATAATTAAACATATTTAAGGAAATAATAACAATAATAATCCGATAATAATAATAATAATTTTCATAATTTTTCTAAATAATTATCGGATCTTACATTTTCTAATAATCACATTCGTTGAGAGAGAGCTTAAGGATTAGTTTAATCATTCCTAGTTTGGAACAGGTGATTTTCCGAAAGCTAGTTGATAGCGCAAACCCGTATTCCACCAACATTATAGTTCTGGTTGAACAGTTAATATTTGCATTGAGCAAAGTATATTTTTCAGATAACACGGAAAGGCATGAAACAGGAAGCCAATGATATTTGTATCAATTAGGATTTTTTTTTGTGTTTATATAAAATCATGACGTAGGCACACATTCGAAAGTGAAATAGAGAATATCACAAGTGTGGTAACTTCACGGTTTGAACTGAATGGTAAAATAAAATAAACTTGTAAGTTTATAGATCTTCCAGTTTTGATAACAAGCAGAGGCTTGATTTATTGTATAAATTTTGGGAAGAAAATTTATGTGTGTGGAGTAGTTGAAATGCCATTCCCAGGTGCGCATGTATAAGTCGCAGGAATGAGGAGGTTTTTTTGAGCATCAATCAAATAGCAGGTTCGATGGCTCAGTTTTATAGGAGGAGTATTGGAACCACACATTTCGTCGAATGAACGACCAAACCATCAGTAATTATTTCAAACTTGTTTACGTACTCCATTAATACTTTGGATTTGCTAGAACCCGGTTTTGTCATGATAAAATTGTTTTCTTCTTCAGAGGAAGACCTTTGCCGTTGTTGTTGGGATATTGTGTTCTTACACAAATAATTGAATGGGCCACTGCCAATTAAAAAATAATTCTGTATCCACGAATTACTTAAAGGATGTTTTCAATCCTATTGTCATGAACTAAATGAATTTTTTATAAAGCTACAATTCTTATTTCCGCATTCTGTTAAAGAATTGCAAGTTGTGAAAGTTACTAAAATAGCAACAAATATAAATATTTTTCTTAATGATAATTCCAAGTGGAAAATCGAATAGTTGAATGGGTCAACAATTTTTTTTTGATCAAGCTGATGATTCAGAAATCATATTATTTCTTTGGAATTTGAAGTTCATAATCGAGTCACTTCTCGAAATGTTTAATTTTGGAAGAATAATATATTTTGTTGTGCTTCGCACAGTTCTTCGATGCTATGCTCAAGGGTCAAATACTTTTCAGATGTTGTTATTAATATGTGTACATAATTAGTGTTGGGTCAAAGATAATATTTTTGACAATATTTTTGAAACTGGAAAAATAAGTGGAAGTTAAAAAATTCTATAAACAATTATAAACAGTGAGAATTTCTACGAGTGTTAATATCAAGTTAGAAATTCAACCAGTGAACTACAATATTTCCAGTAAAGACAATTTAATTTGAACTGGATTTCATCGTAAATAATTGACATAATTTTGGAACACAGTCTACAGGACTGATAATCAGACTTGTGTCTCCAAGGACAATTGTTCAATGTGTTGGAAAATTTCTGTACATTGTGTAAATAGTAGTGTGTGCGGTCGCACTGGAATGATGTTGGGTAGATTATTGGCTGAGGAATAACCTAACCACCAAGGGAAGATGATAAAGAAAAGGAGGTGGGTTTCGGACTGGAGAAAAAGGATAGAAAAATAGGAGGAGAGTCCCACAAAAGTTATGAATTTAACTTTAAATGCACTCAGAGGCGGTTGCCACCGCAAATCCGCTCTCTGATACCTAAAGTGGGTAAGGACCTGGTCGAAGCTGACGGGAACCGCAGCTAGGACTTGGGCGGTTTGCCAGAGAAAGGCTTTAGCGTATTCCCTCTCAAGCATGCATAAGACTACTATGGGGAAGGGCGATAGTCTGGCAAGACAAATAGTAACAGACTTATTGTAGATCTGTTCAAAGGAATTCTTTTTTAACCAAGTAATTCGAAGAATGCCAATAATTTGCATCGTTTTTGATATTTCCAATTTTCGAAGTTGTGGAGTTCTGCAAAAGCGACCAAGTGCTTCCAAGAAGGATTGTGATAAAAATGTTATACCTTGGGGAGTAATTTTGGTACGTGAACCAATAGTTGCATTTGGAAATGGCTAATCTTTTACTCAGCAAGGAGCCGGCTAAAAGTTTAGACAAAGAGAAACACTTATCTTTCAGAAAACCAACCATAAGTTTTCGGAGAGAATCTCCACAAGCAGGTAGCTGGCGTAGCGAGCTTTACTTGCCTTACTGGCCAGTTAGAATTAGCTATTAAAGCTAAGAGAAACTTTAAAGAGATTACCACTAAGAGTTCTTGCTCAAATGCAACGAGTGGTGAAAGCCCTATCAATAGATTTAATGGCATTGAGTAGGAAGAGCCAAGGAAGACAGGATCTTGCCTAACCGTTGTATTAGAGAAATGATAAATCCAAAAACAAATATTTAATTTATTTAACACGGCAAAAGAGTCTAATAAATTTGACAAGTATATAGTTTCAATTTTTAGTAACAATTTGGGGTCTCAGACCTCCTAACATTTAAAGTTTGCTCCAGGCAGTTAACAATTCTTTTGGTTTCAAACCTTATATATGTACTAAAATCTTTGTAAGATTTAAAAAAACGACAAATGAAGTGATTAAAGTTTAAACATTAAATTGAGTGCAAGGAGTGTACTTCAAGAAATTTCCAGGTAACGATTTTAGAAAAAGTTACAACTTCGAAAATAACAAAAAAGAAAGCGGGTAGAATAAAGGAGAAGTTCCTATAACTTCTTATATTTATACAGAATTACTGTTGGTTATTATACAAATAAGGGCAGGTCACTTACTGTGAAACCTTATTAGAAAGTCAAAAGGAAGTTTCTCGACCTCCTACGTTTAAGTAGGAATCACAAGCCAAATGGGGCAGTTTCCCTTTAGTGAGACCTAGATATAACTCACTCATGGGTTGAGAAAATTGTTTTCCTTGATTACAGGATAGAAACAATGTAAGCTTGAACCGTGTATAAAACACGTAGTTATGCAGAAATTAATTAATGATAAACAAGCAAAATGGAAGGGCACTTCGTTAGAGTGACACCTCATAGAAAATGATCTAGAGTTACAATTTTATTAATATGGTTTGTTAGTAGAAGGTTTAGGAAAGATCAATTGGGATTTAGGATCAATGTTCATGGCCTTATTTAATGTAAACGGACGATCGCGACGCGGTAGAAAAGTTGAACAAGCACAGGTTATCACTATAGTCTTTTGAATAGATGAAAAATTCACTGTAGTAACACGAAAGTTTATGGCAAAGAAAGTTATTGCAATGATGAAAAAGGACTGGTTGCACTAGATAGGCGAAAGTCTATTGCTTGAGAAAGTTGAGGATTACAATTAAATGCGCCATAGAACATTCCAACGGTGGAAGAAAATTCGCTATTGAGCTTTAATTCAGAAGTGAGATTCTTCAATTTTAAATAGTATTCTCACAAGTGAGTGAAAAATACATGACGGCAGGACTTGTAGATAAAGTACGGGATCTGGAAGGTTCCAGAACGATCTGAATAGAAGAATGGGGCCAAAGTTAATCCAGCGGAGGAACTAGCTTGGTGCTTTATAGACAGCGGGTATTGGATAATATCCCACGTGGTGAGAAGATTTCTCATTTAGAAGCTTAAGAAAAGCTACTTTCTATTAAGGTTGGCTTAGACAGACAAAAGCTTAACATGGCAAATCCCGCGAAGAATGATTAGCGCCCCAAATAAGTAATCTCACGCTGTCTATAAAATAATCAATAAAAGCATGTAGATAATAAAACTGATGAAGATGAGGTTAAAACCTTAAGTCTGTACTTATCCTGGTTGCATGTCGAAGGTGAAGTTCCCTTTGACGAATACTTAATGTGCCAACATGGCGTAGAACGTAGAGAGTGCCTCTTGGTTTGAGGAGACTGGCTCTAGTTGAGCCTTGACTGACCGAGTCAACTGCCGACTTACAAGTGAGACCCAGTCAGCGAAGCGCGGAGGGTCCAAGGAAGGGAAAAGAGTGGGGGTAGGAGACAAAAGAAAACATATAAGCATGACCAATATTGTAAACTAAAATTCTCTTGAGGAAATGGTCTTCAAAGAGTTGATAGCTGGCGATACTAGCACAGCCTGGTGGGTGAAAGAGTAGACGAAGTTCTCTTGATCACAGAGATAATAGCTGGCGATGGCAACGAGATCTGGTGGCCAGATTGAAAAGGAAGTCCTCTTGCACCAGGAAGAATTGAGGAGCTTCAGAGATTCGCTGCTAAATGACGCTAGGTGGGTCATGGAAGATATATATCTAGAACAGACTCACAATGACATAAGAGACATGACCACCAAAGAGAAAATAGATCACTGTTGGTGTTTGACAAAGAGGAAGGAATGAACATGCAAAGAGCATTAAAAATTATATTCTCTCGTACCGTGTATTCCAAGAATACACCATACTGGGAAGGGAAAACACCAACAGAGAACAAATAAGCAGTTAAACATTTAAAGGTAATGGAGCGATCAAAGACAGTGGTCTTGTGATCGGTCCATTAGTGGTCAAGACTCTGACCATCCTGACTCTCCCATCTCTTCCAGGATAACACTCGGTCACTCTGCCAGAAGTCCAGACCAGGGGGGGGGGGGGGAGAAACATCCCTAACCAAGACCAAATCCCCCACTTTAATGTCGGGACTGGAAAGAAACCACTTCTGTCTCCGTTGCAGGGAAGTTAAATATTCCAAGTTCCACCTCTTCCAAAAGGAATTACGGAGGGCTTCAAGTTTACGCCAAACAATAGGTAAATTAGAATCCCTGAAAGAACTGGAAAGGGGAGGAGGGGCAGAAAGAGAAGGGCCTATAAGGAAGTGACCAGGTGTGAGTGGAAGTAGGTCATCAGGGTCATTGGAAAGCGGAGTTGCAGAACGAGAATTAACAACACCTTCAATCACAAAATAGCTAGAAGCTGAGGGAAATAAAGCACTAGTAAAGATTGCGATAAGATGCGAAAGAAGAATTAACAAGTTTAAACAAAGCGTATAGAAACAAGTACATCGATAAAGGAAGAGAATATACCAAATAAACAAAGGAACTATGAGAGTAGGAGGCAAGAACGCCATAGGTAACAACAATCTAGTAGCCATAAACAATGACCTTAAGTTATAATAAGTATCAAAGGGGTTAATCAGAAAAATACTTAAGTCAGCGAGAAACGTGACATAACAAGCATAAATACAAAAACACATCGAATGTAACGACGAGAAAATACAAGTTTGTTCATCAATGAACAATAAGATTGCAAAATATGTAAGCAAGGAGCAATACATGAGCGCGTGAAAAATACGCAACGATGTTTTGAAACAAGAATCGAAGCAGTTGTAGGATACGAGCGTGAGTAAGTGGGAGACATAAGCATGAACGACCTTGACCCACATAATACAGCGAGATAAGGAATATAAATATCTGAAAGAGTCCTTGAGCGGAACAAGTTTATTTTGGTAATGAGGTGAACGGCTTCTGAACTTACAGAAGCAACTCGTGATCACTTTCGTGATGTTTATAGTGCGTTTTTCTTTTGTGCCGCATTTGTCAGTTAAATGCTTTTGAGACCACCGAACGAAAACATATGTACTTATTCATTTCTGTTAACATTATAATGTTTATTACCTCAGCGTGTTAATAGGTCATGCGCCTCCAGCTTACGCTCGCATACTGAAAAGGGTGTCGACTTGCTTGCTGCCTTCCTGTATGACTGACGTCACAGCTTGCCCTGGCCAATCATCGCCCGCCAGCCTGGCTTCCAGACGTTTCTATGATGTTATTATTTAAGTGGCGGCGTTTTGCTCTCCATCAGCATTCCTTCTTCAAACCTTCTACGGTCTTCTTCAACTAGCGAGAGGCATTCGTGCCTTCCGCCCTTCTTCGGGGCCTTCTAAACTTCAGGCCTAATCTGCATTTATGAGTGAAACTACCAGGAAACGCAACAGCAGAGAGCTTCAGCACTGAGAAAGTGCATTCTACGTTTTTACTCCAAACCGCAAGAAGCTGCATCAAATCGCAGTTCTAAATGCCATGTTATTTGGCATTCAAGAAATAGCATCAAAACCTAACGATGTTAGCCAATGTACAGCGCTGGTCGCCCTGGCGAAGTTATTTTCCTGATGCTGGACATTTCAAATTCTACTACCAAAAAATCTAGTGTTGGCCACGGCAGTCTCCGTCAGCATGCTTCTAGTCATCGCTACTAAAGATAAGTTTGTGCCTTTTTTATTATTATCTTAATCATCTTCGTTTTAAGTGTTTGCTAGCAAGTGCAAGAATATTAAATTTGTGTGTGCATCAAGCAGAATGAACTTTTGAATAATAGCACATGGCTGTGCCAACCTAAATAAAATTAATGAACATTTGAAACTGCCCCAGGCGGGCCAGCATAACTAATTTTTTAATTAAGGCTTTATTAATGTGTTTGCAAGTTTCACCCTAAAAATAAAAGTATTGTATTTACTCTCAATGTTCAGTCTAGTATTGAAAGAACCAGGCCGCATTTCCTTAGCCCAATCCTTTCAGTCTAATCTTCTCTTAAGGAAGTTATTTTGTCCAGGCCTTAAGCCTGATGCTGTCCTCCCGTTTATGTTGATGAATCTGGGCTGTTCTCCACATAACCATTTTGGTGCCTATAACCGGGATGCTTGTAAACATTCTGTTTAACCAAATCTTCAAATTTCTTAATGTTGGAACTAATTCAAAATTTAAATGCCATACTGAACATTGAGTGTGTTAATATTTTAAAAATTGTGTTTTCTAATCTACTTCGAAAGTTTCAGCTCGAGTGTATATGGTTGGCACTGAGAAGGGAGACAAACAGCAGGCCCGTATTTCACCGCAGGGGAAGCCGCACTCTCTTTTCTGGCAGACTGTCAACTTCTTCCGAAGCAAGGTGTACCAGCTCACAGTATAGTCGTGAGTACACAACAAACTTTCATAATGCCGATTGACGAGAAACTCATTAATGCCAGAGCTTCTGTCAAAGGCAAGTTAACGCGTTTTCGCACTTTTCTAGATGAGCTCCCAGAAAAAGAACGTAATAGTGACATAATTTCTCAAAGACTGAAAGGTTATGAACAGGCCTTTGAGAAATATGATGAGATCCAAAGTAATATTGAGACCAAGGATCCCGACCAGCAAAGTGACCGTTGTGAGGTTGAAAATCTATATTATAAGGGGTTCGCAGACGCGAAGCAGCTTTTAAGAAGTTTAACATTGCAGGAAAAGCAGGAGAAAATTCCTTCAGAATCTTCTTCTTTTCCTTCCCGTGTTATATTACCGAAAATAGAATTACCTAAATTTACCGGAGATGAAGCTACATGGGAACCATTTTTTGAATTATTCAATTCATTGATTCACGAAAACGATTCTCTTCCTTCAATACAGAAGTTTCATTATTTGCGTTTGTCCTTGCAAGGCAACGCACTTAAACTCATCCAAGAGCTTACGTTGACAAATGAAAATTATGAAGTAGCTTTGGCACTTCTCAGAGATCGGTTTGGGAACACTCGTTTAAAAACTCAACGTGACATACAGGGTTTATTCAATTTACCTATTGTTCAAGCTGATAATCTTGCCTCGCTTCGTAATCTGATCGATGCTGCGGAACTTCATATTCGTGCGCTTGCAAATTTGGACCAACCAGTTGACCATTGGGATCTATTTTTGATTCATCTTATTTCTGTTAAATTAGACACTAAAACTTTAAAAGATTGGGAAGCAGCTCTGTCGCAACATTCATTGTGTACCTATGAAGCTATTATTAAATTCTTAAAGGCGAAATGCCAAATTCTCTCTGCTGTAGCCAGCCAAAAGAGTAGCTCTACCTTCAAACCTCCCTCTAATAGTAAGGACATCAGCCCCACTCAGAGAGTACTAAGGTCACATGTCTTTTCTACCAATATTCGGTCTTCCAATCAAGCACAAGCTTGTGTTTTGTGTCAACAACCACATAACTTGTACCAATGCGCTCAATTCAAATCTTTATCTGTGGATGAAAGACGCAAATTAATTACCACCCACAAGCACTGCTTCAATTGTTTATCAGGGACACATATGATAAGCAATTGTCATTCTGAACGGTTATGTTTTCACTGTAAAGCAAAGCATCATACTCTCCTGCATAGGCATGAAAGATCGCGGTCATCAGCAACCAATAGTTCATCCGCTAAATCTCATTCTGAGACTTTGCCGAATAACGCTCAGTCTTTTACTCAAAGCTCTGTTTCGTTCAGTAAAACTCAAGTTTTATTGTCCACTGTCCAAATTCTAGTGAAGAATGTTCACGGAAAATGGGTTTCTGTAAGGGGATTGTTAGATAATGCTGCAACTAACAATTTTATCAGTGAATCGCTAGTTCGCAAGTTAGGTCTACAAATATGCCCTACTTCTATAGAAGTTACAGGAATTAATGGTTCCAAATCGCAATCTCTGAGTTATGCTAAAGTGGATGTAAAAGATTCCAATAATCTTGGCATTCATTTAAATTTAGATTTTTTAATTATAAATTCCATAGGTAATGACACCCCCATTACTTCCTTTCAAGTCCAGGGTTGGAATATTCCGCATCATTTGCAACTTGCAGATCCGAATTTCAACAGAGCTTCATCTGTAGAAATTCTTTTAAGTGCCAGCATTTTTTGGCAATGTTTACATCCGGAAAAGGTTAAAGTTGCCCGTGATGTTTTCTTTCGTAGAACTGATTTTGGTTGGATTGCCACTGGGCAAATATACCGCAACCCCGTTCAACAAAAATCTCATTGTTATTTTGTTGGTGCTGATTTAAATCAAGAATTAATTAAGTTCTGGGACATTGAGGATATTCAAGTCACCTCACCTCATTCTCTCAATAATGAGATCTGTGAAACACACTACGTAGAAACCACTGTTCGCACTACTGAAGGCAGATTCGTGGTTACTCTTCCTCGCATTTTTAACCCCCCTGTTATTACAGAATCACATTCCAGAGCTCTCAAAGCTTTATTCGCAATTGAAAATCGCTTTAAAAAAGATGCTCTCTTAAAAACTCAGTATACTTCCTTCATGGAAGAATACGAATCAGCGAATCACATGGAAGTAGTTCCAAAATCTGAAGAAATTAGTAATCCTCCTAAAGAAATAGTATATCTTAATCATCATCCGGTTTGGAAAAATTCTTCCACCCGAGAACAGATAAGAGTGGTTTTTAATGGGTCATCCCCAGATGCTAATGGTGTTTCTCTCAATGACACTCTGCATTCTGGACCCGCTATTCAGACAGATCTTACTTCAGTTTTACTTAACTTTCGTCTATTCCCCATTGCTGTCCTTGCTGACATCAAGCAAATGTATAGGCAAATTCTAGTAAATTCAGAACAACGTGATTTGCAAAGAATTTTGTGGCGAGACGACAATGCAAAACCTATAAAAATATTTCGTTTAAGAACAGTGACATGCGGTCTTAAGCCGTCTGCCTTTCTCGCAATACGATCTCTTCACATGTTGGCCGAACAAGATGGTCATCTTTTTCATCCTCTAGCTTCTGAAGTTTTGAAAACTGCATTTTATGTAGATGATTTTCTGTATTCCTTTCCTAGTATCTCTGACGCACTTCTTGTTTGTGAGGATTTAAACTCTCTTCTTTCTGGCGGTGGGTTTACCCTTCATAAGTGGAACTCGAACTCAACCGAATTTTTATCTAACTTTTCACAAGTAATTCCTGTTGACAAATGTGTTGCGCTTCCTACTGAGGAATCAGCTATTAAAACCTTGGGTGTTTTTTGGTCTCCTTCTTCAGATACCTTTTCCTATCAGGTACACTTATCTGAGTTTCACCCTCAAACGAAAAGGCAATTATTATCAGAAATAGCAAAAGTTTTTGATCCCTTGCAGTACATTGCTCCGGTGGTTATTACTGCAAAAATTTTCTTACAAAAACTTTGGTCATTGAAAGTTGGTTGGGATGAAAAGGTACCCTCCCCCCTTTTGGATGAGTGGTTAAAATACCGCAAGAGTTTGTTAGATCTTTCTCAAATTTCTATTCCCCGCACTTTAATTTCGGACCTTTCATGTCAGTATTTCGATTTGCACGTATTTGCAGATAGTTCTGAAAAGGCATACGGTTGCTGCGCCTACTTAGTAGGCCGCTCTTCCAATACTTTACCCGGATTTTCCAATTTAATTTGCGCAAAATCAAAGGTAGCCCCACTCAAATCCATATCTTTGCCTAGATTGGAATTATGTTCTGCTGTAATGGCTGTGGAATTAGCCAGTAAATTAAAAATCAGTTTAAATTTGAAATTTTCGAGCACATGGTTTTGGAGTGATTCTTCCATCGTGTTAGCTTGGCTTTCAAAACCTTCTTCACATTGGACCACTTTTGTGGCTAATCGCGTGTCTAAAATACAAGAGTTGTCTCATTTTGACCAATGGAATCATGTTCCGGGAAAAGAAAACCCCGCTGATATAATTTCACGTGGCTGCTTGCCCAAGAAATTAATTTCTCTTAAATTATACTGGAATGGTCCGGCGTGGCTCAGTCAGGATTTCTCTTGTTGGCCTCGTTCATCTAATCCACTCGCAGAAGATGTTCCTGATGCTCGCATTGTTACCGCTTCCCTTTTTCTAACTTCTATTGCTACTAGTCTTTTTCAGCGTTACTCTTCATTTAATAAATTAATTCGTGTGGTAGCATATTTATTTCGATGGAAATTTCTTGTTCTTGATCAGCCTGTGAAACCGCAACCCTTTCTCACTAAAATGGAATTGGAATTTGCTACTCGTAGAATCTTGTTTCTCATGCAACAAGAAGTATTCTTTCTTGAGTATCAGACGCTTTTAAGCAAAAAAACTTTACCAAAGTCTAGTAGGCTGTTACCTCTCACCCCTTTTTTGGACCAAGATGGATTAATAAGAGTGGGGGGTAGGCTAGAATATTCTAGTTACTCAGATGAGAAAAAACATCCCATTATTCTCCCTTCTAGACATCCTATTACTACTCTTATCGTAAAGAAATTTCATTATCAGAATTTGCACGCTGGCACCCGCACTTTGCTTTGTTTAATTCGCGAGAAATATTGGCTCATTAACGGTGTTCATGAAGTTTCTTCTGTTATTCGGAAATGTATACCTTGTTTCAAATCTAAGCCCCCGCCAATCACGCAAATTATGGGAAACTTGCCATATTTTCGTTCCGAACCTAGTAAGCCTTTCGCCCTAACGGGTATCGATTATGCCGGTCCTTATGTCTATCAAGTTAATTCCCCTTTATCTAAGCGAAAGTTGTTAGGTAAACTTTATATTTCTTTATTTGTGTGCATGGTGACAGGAGCCATTCACCTTGAGTTGGTTACAAGTGCTTCTACTCCTTATTTTATAGCAGCCTTTTCTAGATTTGCCGCTAGAAGGGGTGTTCCCTCCGAGGTTTTTTCAGATAACGCAAACATTTTTGTTAGTACTTTTGATCTTTGGAAAACTGCGCTTACCTCCCCTTCTGCTAAGGAACAGTTTTCTAATTTTTCGCATGCTAAGGGATTCAAATGGCATTTCACTCCCCCATACGCCCCCCATCATGGTGGTCGTTGGGAATCTTGCATAAAGCTCACGAAGAGACAGCTGAAGAAAACCCTTGGTTCAGCCATCCTTTCCTATGAGGAATTCAATTCTTTAATTATTCAGGTTGAGGGTATTGTAAATTCTAGGCCGCTCACGCCTTTGTCTAATGATCCTAAGGATCTTCTTCCCTTAACACCTGGTCATTTTTTAATAGGCTGTTCTTTAGCTTCTACGCCTCCTTTGCTGAGTCGACGCTGTGATCTCGGGTTGCCTATTTTCTGGAGAAAGTTAGACTCTTTGCGAAACTCCTTTTGGCGCCGTTGGAAGCTGGAGTATCTCGGCTCACTTAACAGAAGAGAGAAGTGGCGGCTTTCCCAGCCTGATGTGCGAGTGGGAGATATGGTTCTTTTGCGAGATCCAAGTCCCCCTCTCGTATGGAATATTGGTAGGGTAACTCACTGCCATTTGGGTCGGGATAATCATGTGAGAGTTGTAGATGTTCTCACTAGTAAGGGTGTCTATACTAGACCAATTTCTATGGTTGCTATCTTGCCTGTTGAGGCTTAGTGTCATCTTCTTTATTGTTGTTCACGTTTTTGTAACTGATTCTTTGATTGTTTTCTTTCGGGGGTCTCGGAGCATGATCACTTTCGTGATGTTTATAGTGCGTTTTTCTTTTGTGCCGCATTTGTCAGTTAAATGCTTTTGAGACCACCGAACGAAAACATATGTACTTATTCATTTCTGTTAACATTATAATGTTTATTACTAGTGTTTAATCTCTCTCTCTATATATATATCTAAGACTCTTACCTCAGCGTGTTAATAGGTCATGCGCCTCCAGCTTACGCTCGCATACTGAAAAGGGTGTCGACTTGCTTGCTGCCTTCCTGTATGACTGACGTCACAGCTTGCCCTGGCCAATCATCGCCCGCCAGCCTGGCTTCCAGACGTTTCTATGATGTTATTATTTAAGTGGCGGCGTTTTGCTCTCCATCAGCATTCCTTCTTCAAACCTTCTACGGTCTTCTTCAACTAGCGAGAGGCATTCGTGCCTTCCGCCCTTCTTCGGGGCCTTCTAAACTTCAGGCCTAATCTGCATTTATGAGTGAAACTACCAGGAAACGCAACAGCAGAGAGCTTCAGCACTGAGAAAGTGCATTCTACGTTTTTACTCCAAACCGCAAGAAGCTGCATCAAATCGCAGTTCTAAATGCCATGTTATTTGGCATTCAAGAAATAGCATCAAAACCTAACGATGTTAGCCAATGTACAGCGCTGGTCGCCCTGGCGAAGTTATTTTCCTGATGCTGGACATTTCAAATTCTACTACCAAAAAATCTAGTGTTGGCCACGGCAGTCTCCGTCAGCATGCTTCTAGTCATCGCTACTAAAGATAAGTTTGTGCCTTTTTTATTATTATCTTAATCATCTTCGTTTTAAGTGTTTGCTAGCAAGTGCAAGAATATTAAATTTGTGTGTGCATCAAGCAGAATGAACTTTTGAATAATAGCACATGGCTGTGCCAACCTAAATAAAATTAATGAACATTTGAAACTGCCCCAGGCGGGCCAGCATAACTAATTTTTTAATTAAGGCTTTATTAATGTGTTTGCAAGTTTCACCCTAAAAATAAAAGTATTGTATTTACTCTCAATGTTCAGTCTAGTATTGAAAGAACCAGGCCGCATTTCCTTAGCCCAATCCTTTCAGTCTAATCTTCTCTTAAGGAAGTTATTTTGTCCAGGCCTTAAGCCTGATGCTGTCCTCCCGTTTATGTTGATGAATCTGGGCTGTTCTCCACATAACCAACTCGCAAGACAATGGTTGGCAGTCAGCCAGAGTTGAGATAAGGGAAACTTGCTCTGACCTTTGGCAAGCATACAGGAAATAAACGACAGCTTGGCCTTACCCAAGCTTGTATACAAACAAGATTGAAAAACAAGCTGTTCGAAATAAACAAACAACACAAGTGAAATCAGCTGAGACTTAAAGCGGATATTCAGGTTAGACGGCATGCAGTCATTCGTGGCTTGGACGCGAAAAACCAATTTAGAGACATAAGAAATAAAGTAGGGAATCAATTTCGCATATTTTTGAGGATTATGGAATCCGACAATTTTCAACAGAAAAAAGCTTGATTCTCCCGAAAAAGGAAGAGAAGCTGGGACATTGAGAAGGAGTTTATGCGTAAGAATAGTTATTCTAGATGCTAGAGAATTCAGATTTTCAAGCGGTTTCAAAAGCGGCTTCCAATTGTGAGGAAGGGGGAAGGAGCCGGCCGTGGCCTTCTAAATAGCGAAAGAAGTGAAGCATAGCTTACAGCGAAATGATGGTGACTGATAGCCATGGTTTTACACAAGGGGAAGATAGTTTTCAATAGAGAGTTTAAGCAATTACCTGCTATAAAAATGACATGAGAAAGTAAACGAAGTAACACACGGCGAGGCGAACTTGAATTGCCATCTTGTGCGGGAAGAAGGCAAAACCATTTAAACAACTTACAAAGGTGGCGTAGTTGTTCACGATGAGACATCGTTTCGGCAAGTGTTTTTCAAAAGTATCGAGATCGAAAACATAGGTGTTCTCTTTTTCAGAAAGGGGATTTATGTCAGCTGTAACAAAATGAAATTGCGATTTGGTTTGAAGACTGGGATGTTGGATTTCACCAGTAATAACCCAACCAAAATCGGTGTCTCTAGCGACCACGTTTGAAGATAACTTGCGAACCTGTTTACGGAGGCAATTCCAAAAAATATTGGCACTGAAAAGTACATCAATGGGACCTTGAGCATTAAACTGAGGATCAGCTAACCTTAAGTGCGAAGGAATCTTTAAACCGGAAGTATTAATAGAGCTGCTAGGAGTGTCCTTGCCAATACTGGTAAGAATGAGACAGTTTAAGTTAAGATTGGTGTTTCTTTGGCAAACGTCTCTGATTTTCAATTTTGAAGACTGCAAGGCTTGAGTTTTCAAATTGTCAATGCCGGATACATTGATGGGAGTAGGCGATGACGAAAGACCAAGTTTTTTAATTAACGATCGCGAAACAAAGTTATGAGTTGAAGCGGAATCGAGAAGACCGCGGGTTCGAAACCAATTTCCAAATTTATCTTGGATATCGAATTGTACAGTGGACAAAAGGACTTGCGCACTGTGAGAAGTTTCGGCGTTAGAAATGCAGGAAGAAGCATTAGTTTGTTCGGAGCTGCTCTGCATGGAGTTTGAAGAGGCGGGTACTGGTGACCTCGATTTATCATGAACGTGCAATAAAGAATGGTGCGGTTTTTTGCAATGAAAACAGAGGTTGGAAGACGTACACTTAGAAGAAGAATGCTTAGGTGACAAGCAGTTGAAGCAATGTTTGCTATTGAAGACAAACTTCCTTCGATCTTCGACAGACAATTCTTTAAAAGATTTGCAGGAGTACAAAGTGTGAAGCTTTTTACAGAGCGTGCATTTTAAAGATTTGTTGAGCGGCCTGATATGTTCTCTTGGAGGGTTGAAAGAAGCAGAACGTGTTTGCTTGTTCTCGACAGATGGGGGCTGATGACCCTTTGAAGAAGCAAGTTTTTTCTCAAAAATGTGACACTGATGACTCGTTTCGACATTTTCGCACTGAAATGAGAGTGCTGTAAGGACTTGGCACCGGCTATTGAGAAACGAGATGAGGTGTTCAAACGAATGTTCCTCGTTGCGAGTGAGTTCGATCTCCCAAGCCTTTAATGTTGAAAAATCGAATCTGGATGTAGCTAGATGAATAAGAATAGTGTCCCACGTTTGGACTGGTTGCTTGAGTTGATATAACGCTCTCACGTGCAATAGAATAGAGTCTAACAGGTCTCTTAAAGAGGTGACGTCATTAGGTTTGATGACTGGCAGGTTGAACAGACAGCGGATGTGGCGAGCAACACTCAAACGTAAATTGCCATATCTCTCTTTAAGGAGATTAAAGGCGATGTGGTAGTTATCTGCGCTTAAAGGCAGTGACTGAACCAAGGCCAAGGCCTCGCCTTCCAAGGACGCACGCAGGAAATAGAACTTATGAATGTCGACAACGTCTGAGTTTTCATGAATAAGGGAGCAGTAAAGTTCATAAAAAGAATACGATTCACCTTCCTGGCCTGAGAAGTGAGGTAGGCTTATCTTTGGAAGTAACGGTTTCGGTTTATCCTTGTGAACTGAAGCGGGTGCGAACTGGGCCGGATTGATGACCCTAGTGTCCAGTTCTGAGATACTGCGGATCAGTTGGTGGGCCTTGGCAATCCCTTCAAAGTAAAAGGGTTCGACCTCGTCCCGATCCGATTGAAGTTCTGGGCAAGCGGATTCAATCTCGGTTTGAGTTTGATCGTAATAATCATAGGACCGTTCGTACAACTTAAGGCGTTGTGTCAAGATGTCTAGATCACACTCGGCGGGATTTAATTTGTTGATGAAATTTCTGAATCTGGTGAGTTGCCCTTTATAGGAAGAACGTCTAGCAATGAGAGTTTCATCTTTTTCAGTAGGAGCCATGACAAAGTAAATAAATTAAAATACAACTTACGAAACTGTGAAACCTCGGAAATGCTGTCAGGCTGGCAGCAGCAAATAAGTTGAAAGAAAGGGACACACCACGGGAGACAGGAGCAGCCTCTTTTCCCTTCACAGGTTTTGCACGATGTAGTTATAGCTGAAAGATTCAAAACAGGTATTAATAATTTTCAAGGTATTGTCAAATAATCTTTTAAACAGAAAAAATGACAAATGGACTCTCCCGGGTTTCTGGTACCAAATTTTGGGTAGATTATTGGCTGAGAAATAACCTAACCACCAAGGGAAGATGATAAAGAAAAGGAGGTGGGTTTCGGACTGGAGAAAAAGGATAGAAAAATAGGAGGAGAGTCCCACAAAAGTTATGAATTTAACTTTAAATGCACTCAGAGGCGGTTGCCACCGCAAATCCGCTCTCTGATACCTAAAGTGGGTAAGGACCTGGTCGAAGCTGACGGGAACCGCAGCTAGGACTTGGGCGGTTTGCCAGAGAAAGGCTTTAGCGTATTCCCTCTCAAGCATGCATAAGACTACTATGGGGAAGGGTGATAGTCTGGCAAGACAAATAGTAACAGACTTATTGTAGATCTGTTCAAAGGAATTCTTTTTTAACCAAGTAATTCGAAGAATGCCAATAATTTGCATCGATTTTGATATTTCCAGTTTTCGAAGTTGTGGAGTTTCGCAAAAGCGACCAAGTGCTTCCAAGAACGATTGTGATTAAAAAAAGTTATACCTTGGGGAGTAATTTTGGTACGTGAACCAATAGTTGCATTTGGAAATGGCTAAGCTTTTACTCAGCAAGGAGCCGGCTAAAAGTTTAGACAAAGAGAAACACTTATCTTTCAGAAAACCAACCATAAGTTTTCGGAGAGAATCTCCACAAGCAGGTAGCTGGCGTAGCGAGCTTTACTTGCCTTACTGGCCAGTTAGAATTAGCTATTAAAGCTAAGAGAAACTTTAAAGAGATTACCACTAAGAGTTCTTGCTCAAATGCAACGAGTGGTGAAAGCCCTATCAATAGATTTAATGGCATTGAGTAGGAAGAGCCAAGGAAGACAGGATCTTGCCTAACCGTTGTATTAGAGAAATGATAAATCCAAAAACAAATATTTAATTTATTTAACAAGGCAAAAGAGTCTAATAAATTTGACAAGTATATAGTTTCAATTTTTAGTAACAATTTGGGGTCGCAGACCACCTAACATTTAAAGTTTGCTCCAGGCAGTTAACAATTCTTTAGGTTTCAAACCTTATATATATACTAAAATCTTTGTAAGATTTAAAAAAAGACAAATGAAGTGATTAAAGTTTAAACATTAAATTGAGTGCAAGGAGTGTACTTCAAGAAATTTCCAGGTAACTATTTTAGAAAAAGTTACAACTTCGAAAATAACAAAAAAGAAAGCGGGTAGAATAAAGGAGAAGTTCCTATAACTTCTTATATTTATACAGAATTACTGTTGGTTATTATACAAATAAGGGCAGGTCACTTACTGTGAAACCTTATGAGAAAGTCAAAAGGAAGGTTCTCGACCTCCTACGTTTAAGTAGGAATCACAAGCCAAATGGGGCAGTTTCCCTTTAGTGAGACCTAAAAATAACTCACTCATGAGTTGAGAAAATTGTTTTCCTTGATTACAGGATAGAAACAATGTAAGCTTGAACCGTGTATAAAACACGTAAATTAAATTAAATTAATTGGTATTCTGCCCGAAGGCAGGTCCGAGCCTCCGAAGAGGCTACCCCCAGCCGGAGTTTACTTGCGGTAGGGTGGCCAGGGCTTTCCGCTCCTCCTTATGTTGGCCAACAGCGCGCAGTGCCTAGAACCGGCATACCATCCAAGTTCTGACTGCGCCCAATGTTGCTTAACTGCGGAATTCTCATGGGATCCGGTGTTTCAACACGGCTAGGCCGTTGGCATAAAACACGTAGTTATGCAGAAATTAATTAATGATAAACAAGCAAAATGGAAGGGCACTTCGTTAGAGTGACACCTCATAGAAAATGATCTAGAGTTACAATTTTATTAATATGGTTTGTTAGTAGAAGGTTTAGGAAAGATCAATTGGGATTTAGGATCAATGTTCATGGCCTTATTTAATGTAAACGGACGATCGCGACGCGGTAGAAAAGTTGAACAAGCACAGGTTATCACTATAGTCTTTTGAATAGATGAAAAATTCACTGTAGTAACACGAAAGTTTATGGCAAAGAAAGTTATTGCAATGATGAAAAAGGACTGGTTGCACTAGATAGGCGAAAGTCTATTGCTTGAGAAAGTTGAGGATTACAATTAAATGCGCAATAGAACATTCCAACGGTGGAAGAAAATTCGCTATTGAGCTTTAATTCAGAAGTGAGATTCTTCAATTTTAAATAGTATTCTCACAAGTGAGTGAAAAATACATGACGGCAGGACTTGTAGATAAAGTACGGGATCTGGAAGGTTCCAGAACGATCTGAATGGAAGAATGGGGCCAAAGTTAACCCAGCGGAGGAACTAGCTTGGTGATTTATAGACAGCGGGTATTGGATAATATCCCACGTGGTGAGAAGATTTCTCATTTAGAAGCTTAAGAAAAGCTACTTTCTATTAAGGTTGGCTTAGACAGACAAAAGCTTAACATGGCAAATCCCGCGAAGAATGATTACCGCCCCAAATAAGTAATCTCACGCTGTCTATAAAATAATCAATAAAAGCATGTAGATAATAAAACTGATGAAGATGAGGTTAAAACCTTAAGTCTGTACTTATCTTGGTTGCATGTCGAAGGTGAAGTTCCCTTTGACGAATACTTAATGTGCCAACATGGCGTAGAACGTAGAGAGTGCCTCTTGGTTTGAGGAGAATGGCTCTAGTTGAGCCTTGACTGACCGAGTCAACTGCCGACTTACAAGTGAGACCCACTCAGCGAAGCACGGAGGGTCCAAGGAAGGGAAAAGAGTGGGGGTAGGAGACAAAAGAAAACATATAAGCATGACCAATATTGTAAACTAAAATTCTCTTGAGGAAATGGTCTTCAAAGAGTTGATAGCAGGCGATACTAGCACAGCCTGGTGGGTGAAAGAGTAGACGAAGTTCTCTTGATCACAGAGATAATAGCTGGCGATGGCAACGAGATCTGGTGGCCAGATGGAAAAGGAAGTCCTCTTGCACCAGGAAGAATTGAGGAGCTTCAGAGATTCGCTGCTAGATGACGCTAGGTGGGTCATGGAAGATATATATCTAGAACAGACTCACAATGACATAAGAGACATGACCACCAAAGAGAAAATAGAAGATCACTGTTGGTGTTTGACAAAGAGGAAGGAATGAACATGCAAAGAGCATTACAAATTATATTCTCTCGTACCGTGTATTCCAAGAATACACCAGATGTTACCTTGAGCATCATTTTGCAGTCAATTTTAAAAATTTAGAATAAAATGAGATAATTTTACATGTTGTGTTATGCCCAGTTGAATCCCCTTCTATCCTTATTGTTGCATTGAGCCAAAAATCAGTAAAGCATTTTTTTTTATTATTTTGATGTCGTTTAATTGCGATTAGCTTTAACCCATCTGGCGCCCCGGGATATTTTGACTCTCGTGCTAACTGATTCTTGGTAAAATACATATGTGGTCGTGCGGACTTCGGTCTAAACGGGCACATAAAATAAGATAGAGAGAGAAAATGGCTTCGAACGTGGGGCCCGAGTTAGACACGGTCAATCGCATGCCGATTTAAATTGTGATAATTTTTTTTTAGATATTTTGGGAGTTGAGAGATGTCTGGTTTGGATGAATAAATTAGTAGGAAACCCAATTAGTGGGGAAAATTAAAAATTAACTGGGTTAATAATTAGAATGGGTTTGATTATTTTGATAATGGCTTAACCATTAGGGCGTCAAGTAAATTCAGTAGTAAACGTTCGATGACTGGACATACGCATTAGTAGAATCCAGGTGGAGGATATTTGAGGACTTGCATATTTTTCTTGTGATATTGTGGTAAATTTAATTCGTAAAAGTAGAGAAGTTTTTTTTCCATCGCGTCGACATTAGGATAAATCTCATTTTATTAGTGTTCCAATTAGCTATTCATATTTCTTGTTCTAGTTATAATCTTGTGTCTGCCAACATGTATACCCCTAAGTTTTGATTAATACTGAAAATTATGGAAGAGATGATGAGGATGATGAGGAGTTTGGAAGAGAGTTCCAAAGAAGCTGGACTGCGCGTAGCAGCCATAATGAAAGAAAATACAGAGGCTTTGGAAAAGAAACTTAAAGAAGATTCCGATATGTTAGAAATCAGGTTAAAAGATAACTTAAAAGATAGTTTAAATAGTAAATTTAATTCTATGGAAAATAAATTTAAAGAGAATTCCGAAATCTTGAAAATGTCACTTGAGGGTAAAATGACTAAATTATACGAAAAAACACATGAGCTCGAAACTTCATTAGCTACTAACGCAAGTTTAATGGACGATAAATTTCGCGATGCCGATCTAAGATCCCAAAGCTTAGCTGATAGGATAGAAAGTGGTCTTAGGAACGTTGGTGAAGACATGGTCAACCTAGAAGGCAGAGTGAAGAAAGAGAGCAGTGAGATGGCAACTCTAGTTGTTCAACGTTTGACAGACCAATTCAAAGAACTTGTAGTGGGAGAAATAAGAGAAGGTGTGATTAATGAATTACAAACTGAAATTAAAACCACAGTTATCGATGAGATTAAAAACACACTCAAGCTGGAGAACCAAGATGGAGTCAAGGAGATTAGAGAATCTTTGTCATCCCATATTCAAGTAATTTCCAAAGATATTCAAGCGACTCAGAAGGACATATCAGATATGACAGGGTCATTGAAGAGTCACGAGGCTGTTATGAACCAGATATCCACTGATGTCAAGGAGAACTATAAGGAAACAGAAGAAATAAAGAAGGAAACCGAAGGAATTAGAAAAAAGGCCGAAGAAAACCATAAGGCAATTGAGGATATGAAAACCCAAGTTAAGGACGAGAAACAGGCTGACCATCTGTTGAAAATGCCAAGTATAAGAGGAGAAGAACAGACACAGGTAAATCTAGGAGCAGCTAGAGGAAATGATAGTCAAAGACAGGATGAGGTCAGGACGGTATTTCAATCCAACCCCATAAATGTATTCAAGAATGTAGAGGATAAGCCTTCTAATTTTCAGGGCGAGATTCTGTGACAGCCGTAGAATACTTGAGAGAAGCAGGTGATTACCTTAAAGATTCCAAAATCCCTAAGGAAAGACAAATCCGAGTGACAGGGAAATTTTTGGAAGCGCCCGCACTTCTCTGGTTTAGAGCATTCAGGTCCACTCTCACCAATTTTGAGGAGTTTTCCCGTGGGTTATTGAAAACGTTTTGGTCCCCGGAAACCCAACAGCAAGTCAGAGCAGAATTATATTCGAAGAGATTTTCGACGTCACAACCTACTCGATACTCTTCGTACTTTTCTGGACAGCTTTCTAAACTTCAACATTTAGATCCGCCGATGCCAGATAATGAATTAATTACTGCATTAGTACGTCAGTTTCCAGCAGAAGTCCAACGAACTTTGATCGCTGCTGACATTTATAATATGGAGCAATTTGACGAGGTATTGCAGAAACTTGATCACACGAACGCTCAATTCTTCCATCAGAAGGGAGGAAAGAATGGCAACGCTGTGTACACTGTGATGGCCGACAGTTATTCCCAAACACCTCGAGAGATTCGAGAGGGGCGAGAAGAGAAAACGCCGAGGGAAGAGCCTGATAAAAGAGGATGGAATCAGAACACTAATAGATACAGTTACAAGCCTTATGCGAGACTAAAGGGTGGATATCGATATGACAATCGATGGAGAGAGCCAAGGAATAATCAAGGAAGATACCAGGAAAGAAGGTACTATGGTAGAAACAATAACTACAATAACAGAGTGAATGAGAGCACTCGTCAGTCCAATGAAGAGTTCAATAAGGAGACGAGGAAGATCTTGGAAGAAAGACACCAAGAAAACTCGCAGTTCTTGGAACAGAAGTCCAATGAACCAGGTCCATCGGGAACACAGCAATCCCGGGGGAATGAAAAAAAAAACTTCGAATTCACGGTAGGAGATAGAATTATAACATTTTCACTTCCAGGATTATTAAATGGCAAACAGAGGATGATGACTTAATTCAACATAATGACGAACGGAAAGAAATGGGTACAAGAATTAAACTGCCAATCATATCATGCGAAGTATTCGGCATGCCTGTCGATACTTTAATTGATACTGGGGCTATGCTTTGTCTTGTGAGCGAGAAGCTTTATATTCTGTGGAAGCTCAAAGAGAATTTAGAAGAGATTCCAGTATCAGGAATTAAAATCCAAGGAATAATACCCAACAAAATATCGCTGTGTAAAACACAATTATACTTATGTGTTACTATTGGAGGACATGATTCCCGACATGTGTTTGTAGTAATGAAGGACATGGCTTTTGACATGATCTTGGGAGCGGATTTCATCCAGAAATATCGAGCCGTGATAGACATGAAGACAGTGACGGTCAGATTCCAGTATACCGAAGGGATAAACTTCGAGGGAAAGGAAGAGGAAGACATCGAGGGAGACGCTCAATGGTCTCTGATTTTTCGGGAAGCTGAAGGAAAAGAAGTCTACACTGAGAAGGGGTCCCCAGAGTTAGGGAAAATTTTGGAAGAGTACCATGATATTTTTGATATTAAACCTAGTGAAATTAAAGATTTTGAATATCGAATTCGTGTAACTGATGAGGCACCTTTCCATGCTAAATTGTATCCGGTAGCGGAAAAGCATCGAGAAAAGGTAAAAGTGCTTATCAAAGAGATGGAAGGTAACAATGTGATTGAAAAGTAGACTACCTCTTATGTCAATCCATTAGCAGTAGTGTCTAAGCCGGATGGAAGTCTGAGACTGTGTTTAGACGCGCGAAATTTGAATTCAAGATTACTGCCAGAGTATGACAGACCACCAATCATTAGGGAACTGTTAAGGAAATTCCAGGGCAAGATCTGGTTCTCTAACATTGATCTCACTTCGTCCTACCACCACATTAGGCTTAGTGAAGATTCCAAAAAGTTTACAGGGTTTATGTTTGACCAACAGACATATGTATTCCGCCGTCTACCATTTGGGATCAAAACATCTGGATCTGTTTTGATCAGAGCACTGGAAAAAAATTTGAGTCCTGAAGTAAAAGAGATAGCGATTCGTTACATAGACGATATCCTAATCGCATCTGAGACTAAGGAGGAACATTTGATACATCTTCAGATGTTATTCGCAGATTTAAGAAAAGCGAACTTTAAAGTAAACCTTCGAAAATGTCAGTTCTTTCAGAAGGAAATAAAATTTTTGGGCCATATTTTAGATGGTGAAGGATACCGTCCCAATGAGACAAAGATACAAGCGATTGCGAATTTCCCTAGACCTACTAGGGTGAAGAATGTCCGCAGTTTTCTCGGAACATGCCAATTCTTTGCAGGGCATTGTCCAAGCTTCACCAAGACAGTTGCTCCCTTGCAGGAATTATTAAAAAAGGGAAACAAATGGAAATGGAATGAAGATTGCGAACAATCATTTCAAGATGCCAAGAGGTTATTGGTAAACACTGTGAAATTAGGGTATCCTGACTTCACCAAGAATTTCATCATAGAATCCGATGCATCCACCGTAGGGATTGGAGCTATTCTTCTTCAAGAAGATGACGATCACAGGAGATATTACCTGGCTTTCATAAGCAGAAAACTTCGTCCATCAGAAAGGAACTATTACACCACAGAGTTAGAAGCCCTTGCTGTAATCTTCGCGTTGGAGTCTTGGAAGAAAATGTTAATTGGACATTCAGTAATTGTGAGGACTGATCACCATGCATTGGAGTTTATCTTAAGAACAAACTTTGCCAGTGATAGAATAATTAGATGGTCACTTTTTATTCAACAATTCAACCTAGTTATCGAACACACTCCTGGAAAGTTGAACATTAGGGCCGATTTATTGAGTAGAGCAGTGGAGTCTACATCCAAGGTTTTTCAAGTTAACCTGACGCATGAGGATGAGGATACCATAAGAAGGTTAAGATTGTTACATTTATCCCAGAGGAGAGACCGACGTCTTAGAAACATTTTTCGTTTTCTACAGGGAGATGTGGATCCCAATGACGATGATTTTGTGGAAACTGAAAGAATTTCAAGAGATTATTTGATGTTAGATGGTCTAGTCTACAGGTTTGCAGATCCCGACCATACGAAGCTGAGGGTAGTGGTACCTCCACGAATGCAAACACCCATTATTTGGATGGCGCATCGAATTGCAGGTCATGCTGGAGTAGATAAGACAGTCAACTTGATACAAGAGAAATTTTCATGGGAGCGAATGCGACAAAATGTCAGGAACACTATTCGGGAGTGCGATTTATGCCAAAGGAGTAAATATAATTCTAAATTATTGAGAGAATTACCAAGGCCTATTATTCCTTCTAGCCTTGTGAAATCTTTGCGACTGATCTTTATGGTCCTCTCCCAAAGTCTAAAAGAGGTAACCGATATATTCTGGTGACCATAGATGTTTTCAGCAAATACACTATGATACACCCAATTCAGAAGGCAAACGCAAAATATTGTGCGAAGAGAATTAGAGACAGCGTAATTCCGGAAGCAGGCAAACCGGAATTCCTCTTATCAGATCACGGACCCCAATTTACATCTTTAGAATTCAGGGCCGTCATGAATAATCTTGGGATTAGACAATTGCTTTGTTCTATCAGACATCCTGAAAGCAATCCAGCAAAACGCGTGATGGCTGAAATATCTAAATTTTGCCGCCTCTATTGTCCAAATGAGCTTTGGAAATGGATGGATGTTCTCTCTTTAGCATCCGAATCCATCAACTCTACGATTCATGAGAGTACTGGACAGATTCCCGTGTTGCTTCATCATGGAATTAAACCAACAAGATTATGGGATCGAATCATCTCTATTCCACCCGAGATTGAACCTAGTCGTCAGAGGAGGGAGACTCTAGCTTTAGACAAGTTGAGGAGCCAAGATGAGAAAAGAGAGCGCAGAGTGAGAGGAAAGCGTTTTCGCAGACCCTTGCGCGTCGGAACTCTTGTTTTAGTAAAAAAAAACTACACCCTCCGACGTGCAAAATCGAGTGTACTCGAAGTTTGCAAGCCTTTACGATGGACCCTATCGTGTTGTGGAAGTAAACAACAATGGAGGCTATAAAATCGCCAATACACGAACTGGTAACATCGTGGGAATTTATAATGCAGCGAATTTGAAAATTTATTATTATTCAAGAACCAGATGATTTAATGAGTAGATAGGAAAAATAAAAAAATTTCAATTTTTATTTTTTGCTAGGTGTGGGGTGGATGTGCCCAATTCTAGGAATGGGTATTCCAAGATTCAGACACCTAGGTATCAAGGGACAGGCTACAGCCGCTTTTGAAAGTTGAGATATTTGAATATCGCGCTCCTTTCCTTCTAGATTGAAATGGAAATTTTGTGCAGCCAAGAAGATGTTAAGTGACGTGGCAAATAGTAGCAGAGGTCGAGACTATTTGGTGATTAAATACTTAGCCATGGAGTAGAGACTTGATACTTGGATCAGATTACTGGCACGGCCAAATGAAAGAGGATGCACTTAGTCTCAAGTGAATCAGACCAGAGACACCGGAGATATGAGGATTTACAGATTTCAGCATGATCCAGCGTGGAGCCGACCGTTTTGTATAAAAGCCGCTCGGCCCAAGCATAAGCAGCTCACTTCAAACCAAGCTCTTGTAGGACAAGGTGCTGCTGCTACGTCGAGCCAAGGCACATGGTTGCCGAATCTACGCAGAAGATATCTTTGAATTGTGATAGTCACAAAAGTGCTACGATACGTGGGGAACGTAGTAAGTTTCCGGTAGTGGGAATCACTAAGGTGTTTGTTATTTTCTACGGACATTGGTGAAACACTTTGTTTCTATATGGACATATGCTAGACTTTGTCTAGATATTATTCTGTCACAGTCCAGTAACAATAATTCAATACTTGGATATTTTAATCCAACTTGTCAGTTTCACAAATTGTAACTAAATAACCACTCAGATCTTTCAGTATATTGAAGGCCAGTCTATCACGGTGTTGTTCATTAGCCGACAAAGGGAAACTATATGTTAGATGGTGTGAAGCCATGCCCAGGGAACGATCTTCAGAACAGCCGTTGATTGTTTTAGACTATCAGTGTTTTCCTGTACTGAAAAGATTACCGTGAGTTATGTTACAACTGACGCTTTTGAGAAGAGATCATTTGGATCTGACCCCATTTAAGCGAACTGCTATGGATTTAATTGAAGTCAATATTAAAATGGATCAGCAGTTGCTTCAAACTTCAAGAAATATTTCCACTACGTCGTGCTAGACAGATTGTGGGTATATAATGGCGGCCGATACAAGGATTAGACGTGCGTGTCCAATAGGGCATGTATCTGGATAAATCTGGTACAGACCAGTTCACGACGCTTCAAACCAACGAGAAATGTAAGCCACATTTGACTTTTATATTATGCCTAGCCAATTGGAACAAACTCATTTTCTGCAGATGACCAACACATGTATTTTTCTTCGTATTTAAATCTTGCATTGATTTACGCAAGACACATTAGGGTTATTCTGAGTATTTTCAGCACTCAGAACAGTTTAGGATCGAATACCGAGCATACCGAGCATTTATTTGAATGTTCATTTTGTTTGAGAATCACGGTAATCAGCCGATATAACTGTAGAAGTTAATATTTATTTTGTTGAGAAATGGATATTTTGTCCATATTCGAAGAGTCGAACATGTGGTTTTTTCACATAAGGAAATAATAATTAAACATATTTAAGGAAATAATAACAATAATAATCCGATAATAATAATAATAATTTTCATAATTTTTCTAAATAATTATCGGATCTTACATTTTCTAATAATCACATTCGTTGAGAGAGAGCTTAAGGATTAGTTTAATCATTCCTAGTTTGGAACAGGTGATTTTCCGAAAGCTAGTGGATAGCGCAAGCCCGTATTCCACCAAAATTATAGTTCTGGTTGAACAGTTAATATTTGCATTGAGCAAAGTTTTTTTTTTTTTTTTCAGATAACACGGAAAGGCATGAAACAGGAAGCCAATGATATTTGTATCAATTAGGATTTTTTTTTGTGTTTATATAAAATCATGACGTAGGCACACATTCGAAAGTGAAATAGAGAATATCACAAGTGTGGTAACTTCACGGTTTGAACTGAATGGTAAAATAAAATAAACTTGTAAGTTTATAGATCTTCCAGTTTTGATAACAAGCAGAGGCTTGATTTATTGTATAAATTTTGGGAAGAAAATTTATGTGTGTGGAGTAGTTGAAATGCCATTCCCAGGTGCGCATGTATAAGTCGCAGGAATGAGGAGGTTTTCTTTGAGCATCAATCAAATAGCAGGTTCGATGGCTCAGGTTTATAGGAGGAGTATTGGAACCACACATTTCGTCGAATGAACGACCAAACCATCAGTAATTATTTCAAACTTGTTTACGTACTCCATTAATACTTTGGATTTGCTAGAACCCAGTTTTGTCATGATAAAATTGTTTTCTTCTTCAGAGGAAGACCTTTGCCGTTGTTGTTGGGATATTGTGTTCTTACACAAATAATTGAATGGGCCACTGCCAATTAAAAAATAATTCTGTATCCACGAATTACTTAAAGGATGTTTTCAATCCTATTGTCATGAACTAAATGAATTTATTATAAAGCTACAATTCTTATTTCCGCATTCTGTTCAGGAATTGCAAGTTGTGAAAGTTACTAAAATAGCAACAAATATAAATATTTTTCTTAATGATAATTCCAAGTGGAAAATCGAATAGTTGAATGGTTCAACAATTTTTTTTGATCAAGCTGATGATTCAGAAATCATATTTCTTTGGAATTTGAATTTCATAATCGAGTCACTTCTCGAAATGTTTAATTTTGGAAGAATAATATATTTTGTTGTGCTTCGCACAGTTCTTCGATGCTATGCTCAAGGGTCAAATACTTTTCAGATGTTGTTATTAATATGTGTACATAATTAGTGTTGGGTCAAAGATAATATTTTTGACAATATTTTTGAAACTGGAAAAATAAGTGGAAGTTAAAAAATTCTATAAACAATTATAAACAGTGAGAATTTCTACGAGTGTTAATATCATGTTAGAAATTCAACCAGTGAACTACAATATTTCCAGTAAAGACAATTTAATTTGAACTGGATTTCATCGTAAATAATTGATATAATTTTGGAATACAGTCTACAGGACTGATAATCAGACTTGTGTCTCCAAGGACAATTGTTCAATGTGTTGGAAAATTTCTGTACATTGTGTAAATAGTAGTGTGTGCCGTCGCACTGGAATGATGTTACCTTGAGCATCATTTTGCAGTCAATTTTAAAAATTTAGAATAAAATGAGATAATTTTACATGTTGTGTTATGCCCAGTTGAATCTCCTTCTATCCTTATTGTTGCATTGAGCCAAAAATCAGTAAAGCCTTTTTTTTATTTTGATGTCGTTTTATTGCGATTAGCTTTAACCCATCTGGCACCCCGGGATATTTTGACTCTCGTGCTAACTGATTCTTGGTAAAATGCATATGTGGTCGTGCGGACTTCGGTCTAAACGGGCACAGTATAGTACCTAACATTCTACTTTAGTTCGGTGCGACTTTTATACATCAGTGCTGTCAACACGATTCTAGGCCTGCTGATAAGTCAAGTTTTTAAATGCATATAACTTATATACTAACAAATGGATTTCAACCAAATTTCGTATGTGCTTTGTGCATCGTAACAGTTATGACTATGCGTATTCGTAAGAACCGGGAGGGCTGCCAACTGTTAATAAATGCTCTCTCTATTTGTTTAATCCTATTATCAATATATCAGAAATGTATGCAAGCCATCATCTCTAAACTTTGCACACGTATAGTACCTACTTTTTAGATTCATTTGGAGTATCTGATATACCTCAGTGGTGCCAACATGATTCTAAGCTTACTGATAGTTTCAATTTTAATTACATGTAACTTCTATACAAACACTTAATACAAATTGGCACTATAATAGATCGTAATATTTCAGATTTTACGCGCACTGATAAATCCAATATCAAACAGCATGTAAAGCCTATACTATCCATTAGACTTCAACCAAATTTTGTATGTGCATTCTATACCTTAAGAGATGGAACTAAGAATATTTTCGGAGTCACCAGGGCTGCCAACTGTAGTAAGTTACTGTATTAGGCTACACTATTTTCGGTGTATTTCAAACTGCAGTACTTAGAAATGTTGGTATTACCAACTTGATATCGTCATTATTGTAGATAGGTCTATATAGATTGGCATGAATCTTAATTTTTAAGAAAAGTAGGCTCTTTAGTTCGTCACGGAACTACTTTTTTCATTCTTTCTTTCTTTCTTTCTTTCTTTCTTTCTTTCTTTCTTTATCGTTTACCCTCCAGGGTTGGCTTTTCCCACGGACTAAGCGAGGGATGCCACCTGTACCGCCCCTGGCAGTGTCCTGGAACTTGAGACTCTGAGTCGGGGATACAACCGGGGAGTGTGACTAGCACGTCGCCCAGGTGGCCTCAACTGCAAAGCGAACAGGGGCCTGATGAAGGGATGTGAAGAGTGAGAGGGATAGACAAGGAAGAGGGAAGGAGGCGGCCGTGGCCTTACGTTAGGTGCAACCCCGGCATTTGCCCGAAGACGAAGTGTGGGAAACCACTCATTTAAACCACCCGAGGCTGAGTAGTCCCCGTTCCAGTCCTTATACCACTTTTCAAATTTCGTGGCAGAGCCGGGAATCGAACCACGGACGTCCTGGGTGGCAGCTAATCATGATGACCACCCTCTGAATGAACAGAGCTGCATAAAAAGGCTTTTTATTAAATCCTCAGTGGACCGACAGTAGTGGCTATGCTGGCTAAAGCGCAGCATTAGGTCATGGGGCCAAGCTCTCTGCTGACTCGGTAGACGCGTGGGTTCGATCCCCACCGTCGGCCGTCCTTGAAATGATTTTCCGTGGTTTCCCATTTTCGACACCAGGCAAATGCTGGGACGGTGCCTTCTGACAGGCCACGGCCGCTTCCTTCCACATCCTTGTCCAGTTTCATTCACCATCATTCATTTCATCTCTCATTAACTCCTCTCATGAGGTTGGCGTCAGGAAGGGCATCCGGCCGTAAAAACCATCGCCACAAAGACTTTCATCGCATCTCATCCCCGACCCCGTTGGAAAACGGGAATAATCAGGGGTAGACATAGAATTAAATCCTCAGTGGCCTGTACAAGAGCAACAACAAATTCAAATTCATCCGCGATCCACATTCCTCTTAATTACATAGAGCTTGGACCCAAGCAGTAGGCCTACATATTTTTAATCACATATAATTGTTCCCAGGTTATGTCTTTAAACGTCCCAGTAATCCAGATTATTTTATGTCGCAATATAAATTTACTATAGCCAAAGACATAATAAAATTCTTGGCAGCGGTGGGATTCGAACCCACGCCCTATCGGACTGGTGCCTAAAACCAGCGCCTTAGACCGCTCGGCCACGCTACCTACTGGTTACACTGATAATAGTATGACTAGTAATCAGACCTCTCTCGGTGACACCATAATCTTTTCATAGCCGTATGCCTGTACGACGCAACGTGTCATGACGTATGAGCACGCTGCGTCATGGCCGTGGAAAGTGTCAGCTGTTCACAAAGTAGAGACAGCCAGCGATCGACGTTACAATGTGTCCGATTCTCGTGCCGGTAGCCTACGCGTACGCCGAGGCGGCCCTAGCTAGGTTTTCAGGGGGTGAGAGATCTCATTGCGGCACCCCCTACCCAGGATCATGCATAAGGGGGGAATTATGGGGGCTCTAGCCCCCTCCCCTCCACCCGCCGAATAAAGCCAATTCAAATTAAGAAAGTGTTGCTTTGGTAAAATAATTGTAAATTTGGTTGTACCCTAGTCTTAACTTATTGGCTAAGTTATAAACAATATTGAAATTAGACTGCTTCGTGGTGTAGTGGCTAGCATTCTTGGCAGCCGCCCCGGAGGTCCGAATTCGATTCCCGGCTCTGCCAAGAAATTTTAATTCTGGTCTGAGAGCTGGAACAGGGTACACTCAGCCTTGTGAGGCAAAACTGAGAATTCCACAGTTTGGTACTTTTGAGAAATAAATTGTCAATTTGTAAATAAAAAAAACTGTTTGCCTTTCTGCTTAGTAAACTGACAAATATTCAGATATTTGCCATTCATACTCCATAGGCCATAATAGAAAATTCATTAGGTATACAATTTTATTTCTGTGTTGTGTTGTATTTTACAACATTTTTTGTATTGCCACTACTTGTAGGCTATATAAACTTAAGAGTTTTACAATTAGTCGCCTCCGTAGCGTAGCGATCAGCATGGTTAGCTGCCGCCCCGGAGGTCCTGGGTTCGATTCCCGGCTCTGCCACGAAATTTGAACAGTGGTGTGAGGACTGGAACGGGGTCTACTCAGCCTCGGGTGGCCCAAATGAGTAGAGGGGGTTCGCTTCCCACCTCAGCTATCCTCGAAGTGGTTTCCCACTTCGTCTTCGGGCAAATGCCGGGATGGTTCCTACTGTAAGGCCACGGCCGCCTCCTTCCCACTTCCTTGCCTAACCGTCCCACTCTTCCCATCCCTTCATCAGGCTCCCTGTTCGCTATGCAGGTGAGACCGCCTGGCGTAGTGCTGGTCACACACCCCAGTTGTATCCCTGACTCAAGCTCCAGGACACTGCCCTCAGTGGCGGTAGAGGTGGGATCCCTCGCTTAGTCCGTGGGAAAAGCCAACCCTGGAGGGTAAAACGACAGCGAAAATTTTACAATTAACTCTTATCTAAAATAATTACACAAAGTTATAGTCTATGCTCTAAGATAATGGTTGATATTTCTGGGTATTTTTTGGTGACAATCCCCCGAGAATACTGACAATTTTCCAGGACAGTCAGCCCTTCCCCCCTCCCCCGAAAAAAGTATACATGCCCCTCCCCCTACCCTATGGAAACTAAACTGTGCTTAGAGTCTAAAGATAACATACATTTTTTACATTCGTTACTCAGACCTCCAAAAGATTAATACAGTAGTAACACCAGGCAAATGCTGGGACGGTACCTTCTGACAGGCCACGGCCGCTTCCTTCCACATCCTTGCCCAGTTCATTCACCATCATTCATTTCATCTCTCATTAACTCCTCTCATGAGGTTGGCGTCAGGAAGGGCATCCGGCCGTAAAAATCATCGCCACAAAGACTTCCATCGCATCTCATCCCCAACCCCGTTGGAAAACGGGAATAATAAGGGGTAGACATACATACAGAGTGGATGAGGAACAAAAACATTAAAAAGACATTTGTTTGTTTGTTAAATCGCATCATGCATACGTCAAATTTACATAGTAAATTAATTTAAGTCGCTTCCGTGGTTCGATTCGCAGCTCTGCCACGACGTTTTAAAAGTGGTATGAGGACTGGAACGGCGTCTACTCAGCCTCGGGTGGTCCAAATGAGTAGAGGGGGTTCGATTCCCACCTCAGCCATCCTCGATGTGGTTTCCCCACTTCGTCTCCAGGCAAATGCCGGGATGGTACCTAACGTAAGGTCCCGGCCGCCTCCTTGCCTATCCCTCACGATCCCTCATAAGGCCCCTGTTCGCTTTGCAGGTGAGGCCGCCTGGGTGAGGTGCTCGTATCCCCCCTCCAGTTGAATCCCCCGAACCATGCCGACTATATTTCTCAAACCGTGCTGTTGGTAGAATTGGCAGCACTGAGTAGAGTCCTTAAGTTCTATAAACACGTAAGACCACTTGCTAAGTTTTATTCATATATATCGTTTATTTTCATATGACAGCATCTAAAAGCAGTTCCTACTAACTATAAGGTGCGTTCAAAAAGTAACGAGCTGGAGGCAGTAATGCGCAAACCGGTGACGACATCGGCTAAGCGTGGCGTGTGTAACGAGGTGTGGTTCCGACCAGAGCAGCAGCATGCATCAATCGTCCAACCGAGACCAAGACAGTAGGCCATTCGACATGCTTCCTGGTGTGGTTGAAGACAGTGGGGCACCCATTGGGCACACACTTTCCGCAAGTGCATCCGTTCCTTCATGATTGTGTGCACACTTCCGACGCTCAATCCGACCACGGCGGCTATGGCGTTCACTGTCACTCGGCGGCCCTGGGTAATGAGTGCATCAACCAGCTGGACGTTGTTATCGGTAATGCAGGGGGTGCCCCAGACCGGGCATCATCGGCTAATGACACCCGTCCTTCCCTGAAGCGCTTGTGCCATGCCTTGACCCTTGCAAGGGACATGCAGTGTTCGCCGTACACTTGTGACATTTGGCGATGAATGTCCGTTCCCCTACTCCTTCCGCTGTCAGAAACCGAACAACACCTCTTTGCTCTTCGTTTGACGCCTCCATGTCACTGTTTGCAATGCGACTTGCAGCGTTGGACGATTGATGCATGCTGCTGCTCACTTTGTATCGTCACGTGACGTGCACGCGTGCCCTCTAGTGACGGGCTGTGACCTTCCACGCTCTGGTCGGAACCACACCTCATTACACACGCCACGCTTAGCCGATGTCGTCACCGGTTTGCGCATTCCAGCCTCCGGCTCGTTACTTTTTAAACGCACCTTTCAACACCCGTGAATTTCCTCGTGGTAAATCAGACCTGCTGAAAGTTGTAGAAGTGAGTATTTACCGTATTAAGTTGCATGTGTAACCAATACCTGCTAATGAATTTAACCAACAAATTCTTCACTAATATTTCAGATGCTTAGGAAGTACTGTGTGCCTGGCTGTAAGTCAGATTATGGCAGCATTATTAAAATAACTGGTTATCACTACAGTGAGGTGGACTTTCAGTGCCTAGTAATTTAGTTTTTGTATATATCTTCATGTGGCCTCTATATTCCTGTGCATTATGAACTGTGCTCAGTTGGCAACTGCATTTAGGTAGATTTCATTAGAAAGCTACCGTACCTATATTTAAATGAAGTGACCAGTGGAGCATTATTGTTAGACTGTCAACATTGAGCTTGGAGGCCTATTGTGACTATGATGAGCGCATCTGTGGACAAAAAGTGAAGAATTTACTATCAAAGGCAGTCTCTAAGTTCGTAAGAATAGTCTTAAATATTTTTTGAGCGCGTCAACGACGGCATTGAGCATAGCAGCAAGAAAAGAAACTTCAGACATTGGCCTTTTATTATTACCTAATCGGGAATCGACAGTACATAGCATGATAATATGTATCCTTTATTTGCGATATTTGTGTGTAGGTTTAGCGGATGTTATGTTCTGTTATATTTTCGGAAACATTTCGCGTAAAAATCAATGTGTTTACGCAGTGTTAGCAAATTACTATGTGCTTAGGCTAGGCCTCCCAGATGACAGATGGGCGGTGTTGCCAAACCTTATGACATGGCTTGAGAATTGTAGACGTCGATGCCGAACCGAGGCGGCAAAAGTGGGATCCCTCGCTGAGTCCGAGGGAAAAGCCAATCCTGGAGGGTAAACCGACTAAAAAAATAAAAATAAAAAAAAATAAAAATTGAAACAAATTAAGAAAAAAACAAGTAGTTCCGTGAAGAACTAGCCTATATAGCCTATTTTCACATATCTATTTTTTTAAATGGATTTTTCCCTCCAGGTTGGTGGTTACCACGGATTCAGCGAGGGAACTCACCACTACCTCCTCCTAGAGCTGGGAACATCTGGTCGGAGTGAATACAACTGAGGAGGCGGCCTCACCTGCAAAGCGAACATGGGCCTCATGAGGGAAGGGAGGAGGGGAAGATTAGGATGGATAGGCAAGGAAGGGGGGAAGGAGGCGGCCTTATGTTAATTGCCTCCATCAATATACAAAATTTCAGCTTGATTACTGTAATAGATTCGTAGATATTGAGAACCGTCTAAATATTTCGGATGGTCGCCATGTTTGATTTGTATATATAAGCCTTAGAGTTAAGTACTATTACATGAATATTAATGTGTAGGAGTTTTATTCAAACTTCAATCCCATGATTCGGTCACAAGAAATAAAAAAGAGATTTTAAAATTTCGCTCAGCCACCATCTTGTGGTTATGAACATAATTCAAATTCAAATGAATTAGATGCCAGTGGATTAAAATTTATATAAGCATATACCGTACCAAGTTTCACTGCGCTCGGATGGTTAATCGCGAGAAACGTCCATTTGAATAATTAAATTTGTGCTCACCAAGTTGTTGAACGTTCCATAAGTGAACTTATGTTTATAGCCTCTACACACATTTCAGTTTGATTGCTGTCATAGATTAATTGATATTGAGAACCGTCTAAATATTTCGGATGGTCACCATGTTCGATTTTATTATATGTAGGCCATAGCATTATGTACCATTAGATGAGGATTATTATATACGCTCATTATTCAAACGTTTTCTATTGCAAGATTAGAACACAAGAAATAAAACTTAATTTTAAAATTTCTCACAGCCGCCATCTTGAGGTTATGTAAACAAATGAACTAAATTAGATGTCAGTGCGTTGCAATTTATGTAGTCATTTGCTGTACCAAGTTCCACTGCGATCGGATGGTTAAATCGCGAGAGAAGTCTATTTAAATGTTTCAACCTCGCTTGGCCGCCGTTTTGTAGTTAACAGGTTTTTGAAAGTCTCCATAGCTGAACTTCTAGTAGTACCCTTCATCACTGTACAAAATTTCAGGGTGATATCAGTAATAGTTTCGGAGATATAGTATGCCGGTGAAATATTTCGCACAGCCGCTATGTTGGATTGGTGAAACGTAATAAAATTTGAAGGGCATGGTCGTGGTCGGCCAAAATGGTGCTACGACCTCATCAAATTTCATTGAAATCGCACCATCCGTTAAGATTTTATTAGGGGGGACACACACACGGACGAAAGGTGATCTCATAAGCCTGTAGTTGGGCGCTACTCTGCTGCAAGCACCAGTGCCTTGCTCGACACACCACTACACAGTGTCGCAACCGCCACACGGCACCTACAAGGGCCTGTTCTATAGGGAAGGCTCTCACAGAGGCGCTGCGGCGGACAGAACTGTAGATGTATAGATATTGGTTTCAACTCGTTAATATTTCTAGAACGTTAAGTGAGAATTTCACGCTATGTACCGTATATACCGTACCTATGAAATGCGCGTACTCCGGCTCACTGATATATACATACAGGGTGGGCACAAGTCCCGTTACCCCTATACATTTCAGGAAATACATTGATTTTTTTTAACATTTTCTGTTTCAGATATAATCAATGGCTGATACTAGTGACTATAGCATTGAAGAACGCTTTGTCACAAGCACTTGGGTTCACGGGAGACCAAGAACAGGGAAAACGTTGAAACAGGTGCGGACTGACTTTGAGCAGCGATTCGGACGACAGCCTCCTCAAAAGACAACTCTTTGGTCGATATGGGTGCAACTTTAGGTCATGTTTGATGTGTTTGCGCAGAGTTGACCGGGGTATACCCAGTTCCGCGAATCGTTTACGAGTTGACTTCGTTGGTGATCTTTCCACTGACTCCGCGACTTCTAGGCATTGTTCCTCTCTTGTTGATGGTCGACTACTTCTTGGTGTGTCCTTCACGCTGCCTGTAGCGAACAGTTACTTTTCCCAACGTAAAAGTGTTGTCTTTTGAGGAGGCTGTAGTCCGAATCGCTGCTCAAAATCAGTACGCACCTGTTCCAACGTTTTCCCTGTTCTTGGTCTCTCATGAACCCAAGTGCTTGTGACAATGCGTTCTTCAATGCTATAGTCACTAGTATCAGCCATTGATTATATCTGAAACAGAAAATGTTAAAAAAAATCAATGTATTTCCTGAAATGTATAGGGGTAACGGGACGTTGTGCCCAGGGTGTACATAATTATATTTTACGGGTCGAGTTAAATAGTAATAAGGTGATTAGGTTTTATTTTTTGCGCAGACAATCTATCATTGACATTTTTGCGCTCGGTGCGGTCGCACCGTTCGCACTGCCCTAGGGCAGTTGGAGCTCGCGTATTCGCTGACTTCATTTGCTGCGGGAGCAGATCCTCGACGTTCACGATGATGATAATATTATAAAAGTTTCAAGTCAACATTGGTACCAGGGGCGGATTTAACTTTTTGGCACCCCTAGGCAAAATAAAAATTGCCTCCCCCCCCAATTTCTTAGGTTTGTGTGTAAATTGAGTGGTAGTTAGTAAGGCAACGTATTAAAATTCTAGTTTATTTTTTTTACACGTATAATTAAATTTTATATGTAGGTATAACTTACGATCTAAGTGTGCTAACAAAAATCTTTCTCCGTGCCTTTTTTTTCAGCAAAAGTTTTGATAATATCGTCAAATTGCATATCTGACATTAATTCTGCAGCAATTGCCAAACCAAACGATCCTGGCTTGTGGTTGAGCTCAAATATTCTTTTATGCGCTTTAAACATGAAAAAGAGCGTTCGGCACTGCAGTTGGTAACTGCTTTGCAGTTCAACACGCGGTAGGCTATTTCAACATTTGGAAATACTCCTTGTAGATCATTCTGTCGAATAAATTTTAATATTTCTGAAGGCGGGTTATTTTCATTTTTTTTAACTTGGCAATATTTTTATAAATATTTATAAATATTTGTTCCGTATCATTTGGAAAATATTTTTGTAATGTTGCCGCCTGTTTCCTTAATTCAGGTTCATTCAACGTATCAAATTCGATAAGCGCGATACATTTTTGAAAAATTATTTCATAATCGGTGCATTTGTCCTTCAATCTGTATAGAGTGTATCCAAAATTATATTGAAAGTATTTACTCTGAAATTCTCTCTTCCACCTAGCTCAACATCATCTTCATACAATTCATCAGACATTAATTTTCTTCGTTTCTTCCTACGAACGTCTTTTCCAAACTCCTGGGTGGTAGAAATTTTCCGAGCTGTTTCTTCATAAAGTTCACAATTTTTCCGAGCATCTTCTACAAAACCAACCAACAATTTGTACAAATCCAAAATATCTGAAATGCTGGTATCCATGGCTTGCAATTTCTGACTTGTAGCATCGAATCGTTCAAGTAAAACAGACCAAATACTTAGCATAAATGCACTTTCTAGTCGTTCCATATTATTCCGAAGGCCTGTAGCTTTATTTCGAACTATTGCTTTTTCGTTGTTATTTTTTTCAAAAGATGATAAAGCATGTATTATTTCGTTCCAAAATTCAACCAGAACAGAAACCGCATCAGCACGTGCAGAACAACGAGTTGTAGACAATGATTTTAGTTTCGCAAATTTTGAATCAGCAAAATGCTGCAAAACAGACCATCTTTCTGTCTAATCTGAAAAGAAATTATACAACTCCTGGACCAATACAAAAAACTTACTTGCTTCTGTACAATTTTCTACAGCATGTGAACCAACCAAATTCAACGAATGTGCAGTGCATGGTGTGTACTCCGCGAGAGGATTGTCGTTTCTTATTCTAGCTTGAAGTCCCGAATATATGCCCTTCATGTTGGCAGCGTTATCGTAAGATTGCCATCTCATATCAAGAATTTCTATGCCATGAGATTTCAAAGTAGATGTGACTGCATCATATAAGTCTTCACCTTTGTGACCTGGATTGTCTAGTCAAGTTAAAAAACGTTCAGTAACGGTGCCGTCTGGTTTTACATATCGTAAAATGAATGAAAGTTGGCCAATACGAATGATGTCTGGGGTCGAATCCACAATGATAGAATAGTACTTCGCAGTTTTGATTTCTTCAACTATTTTAGACGTCACTTTTTTTAGCCATAATTTCGATGTCTTCTTCATAAATAGTTTTGGATAGATAGCTTGTACTACCACTGCCTTTATCTCCATAATTACGAATAACTGCTCATCTATAAATGGATCGAATTGTATTAAATATTCTATTAACATCAGAAAATTTCCATTGTTAGGAACGCCAAAATGCTCATTATTGCCTGTGCCCCTAAATGAGAGTCCACGACTTACCAAGGTTTTGACAGGAGCAACAACTCTTTTAAGAACTTCTTTCCAGTACGAAATTTGCTCTTGAAATTGTTGTACTAAACCATGATCTACTGTACTCTTCCTTGTATATTAGCTCTTTCATACAATTTTAGGAAGGATTGTTTATGATGATCTGAATTTTTGTGGGTAGAAGCCAAGTCATGGATGTTTTTCCAATCATTGATTCCGTGTCTGAACACAAATTCGTCAGATGTGTCTCCAAAGAGCAAACACGGTGCACAAAAAACAGAACCTTTACGCTCGGAATAAACAAGCCACTTACGATCCCTTTTTCCCCGTTCTGAAGTTTTCTTTCAAAAACTGAGTGGTTCAAGTACCTATTATATTCAGGGTACACTCGTTTGGCTTCATTAAAATCAGAATCTTTATTCTGAATGTAACCATTCAATGCAACGTACCGGTACTCTTGGTAAAATTCATTCGCAATCCAAGTAGCCGGATCACTGATGAATACAAACACATTTTTCTCAATTTCACTCGCTTCTGCTTTCTCATCAGAAAATGTAGGTAAATCTGAGTGAGCTGTATCTGGTACATTTTCTTCAACATCAATATTCTCAGGTACAGAGTCAGTAGCAGTCAGGATGGCAGAAGTAGAGGAAGGGCAGGAAGACACGCTTACGAGGGCTAACTGCAGACTCACGTTGATATGCAAAAAAACAGGCGCGGATTTAGAGTTTCGCTTGGGGGGGGGTGTCACAGGATCGAAATTGTTAAGAAAAATGGTATCACTAACAACTCAATCACAAAATAACCAAACGTACACAACCAGACCATTTTCTTTTGCTAGCTACATGGATGGAAATTTGATGCGTTTAACGCACCAAAAAATATTCGTACAAATTGCAACGGCGTGTTTTGCGACTTTTACATCGAGCTTCGATAAAAGTATCAAGGTACGTTACAGTTTCGGCAAGTCGAATTGGTACCGACAAAGGGAGAAAGTCACAGCTTAAATTGCCAACCAAGCTTGCAGTTTGGGCGTCGGCATTTTTTTTGGGTGCGAAAATAGCCCCAAATCCCTATCCGTGCTTTGCTGCACATTCATCGTGACATCTCTATAAACATCGATTCGGTAATCACAAGGTTTGCTAAACAAAATAGACGAGTTGATTTTGTCATATAAATAATCGTTTTTATACAACAGGTATGAAGTTGTAAATATGTACAGTTGTAACAGAACATAATAATTGCAATAAAGATATTTTCAGTATTGAATAAAATGAAAAAATCGTTAAGTTTTATTTGTCTGGTTATTGAGTTTCCGTTTTGTGAGTTTGCAAACGAATTTGGTCTCCGTTTGGGGGAGGGGGGGGGTCCATGACCCCACCCTCCTTGAATCCGCGCCTGGCAAAGAATGCAAACTAATGCTGCGGAAAACAGGGAAACAAGATGACCTCATACAAAGCCTATTAGGCTCTATAGAATCCATGCAATCATCCATAGAGCAAATAAAACAGAACATGGAAACCACCCTCATAGAAAGAGTACAAGAAGCGGTAGCCAGGGAGATGGGAAAAGCCTCTCTCCCCCCGCCAAGAACCAAAAACAGCAGCCACAATAAGTCGGACGACCATAGAAAACAGGAGCCCTCCATGCAGACGCAACAAAATAAATTAGCAAAGCTACCACGATAAAATCACCAGGCACACAAAACATGGTAGAGGTGCCAGCCACGTAACCCCCCCCCCAAAGATAATCAGACCAGTCTCCATCTAAACGAGGCTTCGACCACCAACGCGCAGCATACAGACGGAAACAGAAGCCCCACTATTTCTCAATCTTATAATATGTCACATGGGCGGTATTGGATTGACTCTAAGGGGCGCTCATTACTCTTGTAGATGCATGAACATATTCAGATTTCAAATTTTTATTAGCCTACTTTTCACATTTTGCAAAAATGGGGAAAAAGTAGACTTATGAGATCGATCCGGGAAAATGTGTGTCTGTCCTTCTGTCTGTCTGTGTGCCCCCCCCCCCCTATCAACTCCTAAACGGCTGCAGCAATCAAAACCAAATTTAGTGTGAGTAAAGATCTATACCTGAATATATCAAGGCCATCTTTGAAAATGATGTCAGTGGTACCAATTGCTGAAAAATCGCAATTTAAATTTGAGCTCCATTTTGGATATGCATGGAAGGTATGCATGGGAGCTATTCCAAACTTGGCACACATGTAGATAATACTATTTCAGTTTAATTTCCAGGAGGCCATACATGACAGTGTTGCCAAAATAATTTCAAGCCTTCTGATAGGTCCAATTTTTAAATGCCCCAACTTCTACACTATTAATTGGATTTCAACCAAATTTTGTATGTAATATGTGTACATAAACAGATATGACTGAGTGTATCCTTAAGAGCCACCAGGGCTGCCAACTGTTAATAATTGCTCTCTCTATTTTCTTCATCCAAATACCAATATATCTGAAAGTATGCAAACCGACAGCTTTAAACTATGCACACGTATAGTACCTGACATTTTAGATTAATTTGAAGTAACTTATACAGGGTGTTTCAAAAATAGGGGGCATAATTTCAGGTATGTATTTGTTATATGTAGACAATCAAAATAGTTCATTACAACATGTGTCCGGAAATGCTTCATTTCTGAGTTATGGCCTTCATAACACTGAACTTCACCGGAACGTTTTTCTTATCGCAGGTCGTTGCCGTGGTAGGAGACATTACGAGGACACTCTGACGGTTCATTCTGAGGCGAAGGTTAAATTCAGTGTTGTGTTCGGCGTTCGTCTGTGCGTCATGTACTCAAATCAGCATCTGGCAGAGATGTACTTCATGTGCGGTATGATGGACGGCAATGCTGCGTTGGCTTGTCGTTTGCTCCAGGAGAGGTCAATGAGACATCAATGTGAGGTCTGTATTCAAGCAGGAGGTGGACATTTTGAACATCATCTGTAATGACGATGACCTGCGGAATAAAATCGTTCCGGTGAAGTTCAGTGTTGTGAAGGCCATAACTCGGAAATGAAGCATTTTCGGACACATGTTGTAATGAACTATTTTGATTGTCTAAATACAAAAAATACATACCTGAAATTATACCCCCTATTTTTGAAACACCCTGTATACTTCAGTTCTACCAACATGATTCTAAGCCTGCTGATAGGACCAATTTTTAAATACATGTAACTTCTATACTATCAGTTGGATTTCAACCAAATTTCGTATGAGCTATGTGTAACATAACAGATATAACTATAAGTATTCTTAAGAGCAATCGGGGCTGCCAACTGTTAATAAATGCTGTCTATATTTTTTACCCTAATATCAATAAATCAGAAAGTATGCAAGCCAACAGCTCTATACTTTACACACGTATAGCACCTGACACTCTGGACAATTTGGAGTAATTAATATAAGTCAGTGCTGCCAACATGATTCTATGCTTGCTGATAGGTCCAATTTTAAAATACATGTAACTTTTATACTAAGAAATGGATTTCATCCAAAATTGGCACGACAAGATATCAGAATATTTCCGATTATTTCTAAGCAGCACATGCATGACATTGTTGCCAACATGCTTTTACGGGTGCTGATAGATCCAATATCTAACTGCATGTAACGTCCATTGGACTTCAACCAAATTTTGTATTCTGTACCTTAAGAGATGGAACTAAGAATAATTATATTCAGTCACCAGGGCTGCCAACTGTTGTGCTCTATTAGGCTACATTATACCAGGACTATTTCGAACTAATTAGACATTTCGATATTACCAACTTAATTTCGTCATTATTCTAGATAGGTTCATATACTGTAGAATAATCATTGGCATGAAAAGTAGGCTCTTTTGTTCGTCACGGAACTTTTTGTTTTTTAAATAAAATATATTTTTCTTTCCTTTTTAATAAAAAAAAGTTTAGTCAAAATTTGCCGCCCCCTAAAATCTGCCGTCCTAGGCTGCCGCCTATACAGCCTATACGTAAATCCGTCTCTGATTGGGACGAAATATGGATAGTACTCTTTTATGGGACAATCATATTGAGTCAGTAATAAAAAAATAAAATATTGCCTGTCGTGGGTGTTCTTCACAGATTAGCATATTTAGGTAAGAGACATCAGCTTCGCAAATTAATATAATACCCTGGTCATCTAACATACATGAATATCAATTGGGGGCAATTTCAGGAAAGACTCATTATAGGAACTTATGGCAAAACATAGAGCTTGTGGAGGCGTGGTGGCGCAGCGGTTCGATTCCCGGTCAATACATGTGAGAATTTCGAAGTGAAATGCCATGTCCTGTGGTTCGGATCCTACGCAAAGATAGGTCCCGTGTCTCATGATCGCAAGATTAAAGGTCACGTTATATTACAAGCTTTCTTCCTTTTTTCCCCTCAAAATAGAGTTATCAAACTAATTTACAATCTTCCAATTAGAACACAATCATACCAAATGTTTACCTTCAAACAATAATGGTCTTCTAAAATCAAACACATAATTAGTCACAGTTAGTGGCGTAACTATGGCGAGGATAGATTAGTCTTCTATCCTAGCGTTTTTTCCAGTACGGGGTCCGCTGCTCTACTAATCTTATCACTTTTTCCTGTCGTTGACATCTGCAGGTTGTAAGCCAGCATCGTGCATATTGCATGTTGTCCATCCAACGCTTCGCAGGTCGTCCGCGTGGTCGCAGTCCACCTGGGTGCAGTTTGAAAGCTATTTTGGCGACAGAGTCGTCCGGCATTCTCATAACATGACCATACCAACGGAGACGAGCTTCCCTCACTTTCTCCGTAATTGGTGTGACACCTAATTGTTGTCGGCATCTGAATTTCTGACATGGTCATATCTAGTCAGTCCAAGTGTCCAACGGAGTACAGTATCTTCATCTCCATCGTGTGCAGAGCCTGTTCATGTTTTCTTGCCATTGGACGCGATTCTGCCCCATAAATTGCTGCCAGACGTACAACTGTCTTATAAACTTAAGCCTTTAGGTATTTAGGCATATTTTTGTCGCAGAGGACACCACTGACACGTTTCCATTTGAGCCAGGCCGCATTTACCCTAGCCCGAGTATCTAACGTGACATCACCATTTGACGTGATAACCGACCCTAGATAAGTTATTTAAAGTTATCCCCTCACGAGTAGGCTACCGAATTATTTTTCAAAATATATTTTTGTTGTAGTTTTGATAATTTTATTGTAAATGAAAGTTGAAACCTTTTTATTTATTATTTAGGCTATCACTCGCGATACGAGTATGATTGTCTTCCAAGTTACATTTATGTAAATCTTCGCTGTAAACCAACATTAGGCCTAATCATATTGCGTGAGTTCTTTGGTGACTGTACAGTCCGATCCGAGAACCACAGACTCTTCCACAATATTGGCACACAAGGTCTTGAGCAGCCAATGGATCTTGGGGGTTGATCATTCTGCGAATCATGCGCTCTTTCCTGGCATTTCTTTTTTTCAGCCTGAAGCCTTCTTCTCTCTTGTTCGAAGAACAAGTGGCCTTGATGGACGTTGCGGCGCCACTCGGATCGGTCGGATGCGACAGCCTCCCAGTTACCTGTATCAATTTGACATTTCTTCAAGTTACAAGTTGGTCTTCAGAACATCTTTGTAGCGCTTTTGTTGCCCACCCTTCTTTCTCTGACCGACATTCAGCTGGCAATATAAGATTTGTTTTGGGAGGCGGGCTCAGGCATGCGAACTACATGTCCTGTCCATCGAAGTTGGTGTTTTATAATGAGAGCCTTTATACTAATAGTGCTAGCTTCCTCTAAAACACTTGTATTAGTGCGCCGGTCTTGCCATTTAATACCAAGAATTCTTCTAAGGCATCGTTGATGATATTTTTCTAAAGATACGAGGTGCCTTCTGTAAGTAACCCAGGTTTCGCAGCCATAAAGCAAAGTGGGAACTACAACAGCTTGATAAACGTGTAATTTTGTTAGAATGCTAATGTCGTGGTTGTCAAACACGCGAACGAGCAAACGACCAAAGGCTGCACTGGAACATTGGAGGCGGTGTTGAATCTCAGCGTCAATGTTCGCATTTGTTGATAGGTGACTACCCAAATAGGGAAAATGATCAATATTCTTTAGTTTATGTCCATCAATCATGATAGCAGGAGCAGTAGCCCTGTCATGTGATGTAGGCTGATGAAGAACCTGTGTTTTATTGGTGTTTATGTCCAGACCAATGCTTCTGTATGCCTCATTGAACGCAATCAGGGTGTTTTGAAGATCTTCATCTGAATTTGCTAAGATGACATTGTCATCAGCATACTGGAGATCAAGAACGGATGTAGCTGACACTTTAGTTTTTGCACGTAATCTGTTGAGATTGAATAAACCTCCATCTGTCCTGGATATAATTTCTACACCCTTTGGAATCTTTTCTTGGACCAAATTTAGTACAACACTAACATATATTGAAAAGAGTGTGGAGGCAAACACACATCCCTGTTTGACACCCGTTGTAATCTTAAATGGCTCTCCAGGGCCATTGCTGTTAAGGACCGTGCCGTTCATATCATCATGTAGTAATCGAAGAATCTGAATGAATTTTGGGGGGCAGCCAAGTGTGGCAAGAATCCTCCATAGCATTTCTCGATTGACCGAATCGAATGCTTTAACAATATCTATGAAAGCCATATATAGAGGGCGTCCTTGCTCTCTGGATTTCTCCTGCATCTGCCTAGCACAGAAGATCATATCAGTTGTGCTTCGATTAGGTCGAAAGCCACACTGAGTTTCAGGCAGTATTTCTTCGGCCAACGGCTTCAAACGGTTGGATAAGACGATGGCCAGGATTTTACCAGCAACAGAAAGCAACGATCTACCTCGATAATTACCACATTGTGCCCTATCACCTTTCTTAAAGATGGTTATTATCAAGGCATCCCTTAGGTCTTTAGGTATGGTAATGGTAGTCCATATTTTAAGTATGAGTTGGTGTATGTGATGAACTAGAGTAGTATTCCCTACTTTAAAGAGCTCAGCAGGAATCCCATCCATGCCTGATGCTTTATTGTTTTTGAGCTGATTGATGGCAGATTCAATTTCTGATAGAGGCGGAGGATCATCAAGGTGGTCTTTAGGAGGTCTCTGATGAAGTCGGGTGAAAATGTTATTATCAACCTGTGTGTCCCTGTTGAGTAGTTCTTCAAAATGTTCTTTCCAACGGGAATTAATGGAGTTTGTGTCTCTAAGAAGTTCCGTGCTATCTTTAGACTGCAGAGGATTCAAACCATGATAATGTGGTCCATATATAGTTCTTGTTGCTTTGAAGAAAGCATGAGTATTATTCTTTTCGGCTATATGCTGCATTTCACGGGATTTGGAGATCCACCATTGATTTTTCAAGACCCGAGTTTCCCTTTGCACTTCAGCCTTTGCATCTTTATACAGTTGTTGTTTGGAGATAGAAGTTGGATTGGCTTGCCATGCATGGAATGCTTTCCTCTTCTTATCAATAAGATTCTGGATTTCTGCATCATTCTCTTCAAACCAGTCAGCATGCCTCATCTTGACGAAACCAATCTATTCTTCACACGCTGAGCGTATAGCAGACTTGACTGTTTGCCAACGTTCCTCAACCTTTTCAGGGTAATTATCTGGTAACTTTTCATTCAGAAATTTATGAAACTTCCTTTTAGCAGTAACGTTTTGTAAACGTTCGGTGTTCACCCTACGCCTGATGTGCTTTCTCTGTTTTCTGCGCTTTTGGAGAATTTGTAGAGTCATTACAGATCTTATTAATCGATGATCCGTCCAGCAGTCATCAGCACTTGTCAGAGCCCTTGTGAGTAGTACGTCACGCTTGTCTCTTGCTCGCACAATCACGTAATCAAGTAGGTGCCAGTGTTTTGATCTAGGATGCTGCCATGAAGTCTTAAATTTGTCCATCTGTCGGAATAGTGTGTTTGTGATTACGAGGCTATGTTCAGAACACTTGGATAAAAGGAGTGTCCCATTAGAATTGCATTTCCCAACACCAACTTTTCCAATAACATCAGCCCATAATGCTGCGTCTCTTCCAACGCGAGCATTGAAGTCTCCTAGGAGGATGATTTTATCAGATTGCGGTATATCCTTCAAGATCACATCAAGTTGAGAGTAAAATACTTCCTTCTGTTCATCATCAGAGGTGAGAGTTGGAGCATATGCACTAATTACAGTCGCTCGTCGGCTGTTTTTTTTTACTTTAGTCGTAGTGTCATAAGCCTTTCATTTATACCATGTGGAAGTTCATCGAGAAGGTTGACAAGCTCGTTCTTAATGGCAAAGCCAACTCCATGAATACGTTGATCTTCAGTGTCTTTCCCTTTCCAGAAGAAAGTCTAGCCACCTCCATGTTCCTTCAGTTGTCCTTCATTGGCTAACCTTGTTTCGCTGAGTGCGGCAATATGAATGTTGAATCTTTTCAGCTCACGGGCAACAATTGCCGTTCGCCTTTGTGGTCGATTATGTGTGTCATTGTCCATCAAAGTACGGACATTCCATGTAAAAAAATTAATTTTCATTGTGGTTCGACCGCTTGTGGTGTACCCTCTGAACGCGGTTATCCAGTCGGGTGATATTAGGCTGACTATTTTTAGGGCACCTTTTTTAGCCCCCTCCCCATTCAGGGTAAGCAGAGTGGATCCTAAACAGGCCTGCTTAGTCACGAATGCAGCATACGAATTGCTCTACAGCCCATCCTCAAGCAAAGCGAAGATCACACATTCGTCGCCTACGTGCCGGTTCATCACTAGGAGCTCCCAGACAACACAATCCTGCTCCCGTCACAACTCCCCGATCGCCGCAGGACTTGTGATTAATTGGCGAATAGATTTTGTATCCTTCCTTCGTTGTTTAGAAGACGCCTGTGCGTGACATCTTTTAATGTGGGCATGTTGTTGCACATCAACAGACACACAGTACTTGACAGATACAGGGCCTTTATCCAGTGGCATAGAAGCTATGACGACTGGTGGTCCTGGACTGTTGCAGCCTTCATCCGCCTTCCCAACCGTTCGGGCAATACTAGTTGCTCATGCGCTTGGTCCACCGTTGAGGTCTTCTATGCCGTTGACCATTATTGGTTCATCCGCCTTAAGAGATAGTTCCCCATCTCAAGGGCAAGAGAGTGTCCTAACCTCAATCTGCTCATCCGCCTTACATAAGCCGTTGGCAGGAGAGAGGGGAACTCCTTATCCCGGGAGTTATTCGGTCGTCAGAGCCTCGTCAGTATGGAGCAGGGTGTACCACGTGCAGGTGAGGATGACGTTTGGATAGAGAGAATCTACCCCTTGCACCCCAGTTGCAAACCAATACGGTACCGGTAATAGGGCTGTGAATAATAGTGTGTTAACTAAGTCGACATTGGTTAAAATCTAGTATTATTATGGTACGTTTGCTTTATGCAATCCGCCCCGGCTTCGCCCGCTATCTTTAACGGTTTACCCAGCGTGAACTTAAAGGCGCACGGACGGCAGGTTTTTCTTCGACTCGATTCACTGAAATCGTTACTGCTCGGCTTCCTTTGGTCATAAATGAATGTTTTTCTACATAGCACGGTCAAGCTAGCACAAAAAATAGAGGTAAGGTTACAAAAATTCGCATAGAGCTGAAAATTTGTACTAATGGTTTAAGCAGCATTATAAAAGAAATGTGAAAAGTCCCCATCGGTCCGACAACGGCAAAAAAAAAAAAACTCAAGGTCAAAGTTCGCAAATATGTCTTTTTTTTTGCCTTTTCCAGCCAAACGGTAAGTTTTATCATAAAAATAGATCAGACTAAAATTGTAGATCATGCTATTATCTATAAGAATTGTCTTCTCACTCTTTATCCTAATTATTAAGTCACCGTTTTTGTGATATAGCGATTTAAAAAGTTGAAAAAGTTTTATTCTTCATAATATGCACACGTTTCCACGCCGCCTGTGAGGTAGTGTACTTGGCGTTTTTTAACGTGGTTTCCCCGGTAGGCCTATTCCACTATCTATTGTGATCCTATTTAATTCAATAACATTTAATCATTGTGGTGTTTGAAGCCATATTTTCAGTGTTGCCTTAGTAAACAAGAGTTTAGTGCTTTTCAGTCGGTCAACACGAATGTACACAAAAGAGATGGGTTATACCCTAATCCTGAAATAAATTACATGATATTAATGAATTTTACCCAGCGTGAACTTAAAGGCGCACGGACGGCAGGTTTTTCTTCGACTCGATTCACTGAAATCGTTACTGCTCGGCTTCCTTTGGTCATAAATGAATGTTTTTCTACATAGCCCGGTCAAGTTAGACCTAAACTCTTGAATATTTAATCATATATATTTCATCATCATATATATTATTTCAGTAGTATAGATCCTTCCTCCGGCGCTTACAAGAGACCGATCGTGACAAATGAACATTCTAATGAAAGAGAATAGACATTAGCAGTGACGAATTGCACTCTAATTTCATAAATATCAATACTTTCCTTAAAAAGTGACTTTCAAAAAAAATGGAAGAAGTGTGCGATTTGCATATACTGTTGCTGTAGGAAAATACACTCCATAATTTCTGACCACTTCCCATTTTAACCGCTGAGACGCCTGTTTCATGTCTTTTTTAACATCTGAGGTCTTTCCTTTATCATTGTTCATGGAATTTAGAAACATTAAATCAAAGAAATGAATATTCAAATCGTATAATTTCATAAATATCGAATTACCGGTGAGTGTTATGATGATCCAATTTTCAGTCATTGCCTTCTTAAGTTAGGGAACGTAGAACTTGGAATTCTAACTGAAATATAACTTAAATAGTGTTATATAATCATTTGGTTGAAATACAATCATAACAACCCATCTCCTTAAGTCTCTCTTTATAAACCTATTGGGGAAAGTATGGTTTATGAACGTGCGAGATTTCTCGCACGGGTCCGCTAGTAATAAAAAAAATGGTACTATTGGAAATGATGAAAGCGGTGTGAATTTTAAGAAATTGGGGGAAATTATTCGGAATCAGCTAATATTTCTGCTTCCTCATGTTCTTGTTTTCTTTTACTTCTTGTTCCTCTTCTTCCGGCTGGATGCAGGTAAATTGTCCTAACAGCGACGAATCAGATGTCTCCTCGCTGATATCGTATGAACACTCTTCTGATGGCAATCAACATTGGAGCATGACTGGCCTTGACAACTGGTACATGCTAATGAACTAAATAATCCAACTTTTTTGCAGCCGCATTTAGCATTACATCCCTTTTTACAATTGCTGATGTCCTGATAATTGAAAGAGCAATAGAACAGTTCAACTTGACGAATACAACTATTGTTGTTGGAGAAGACATTTACTTACTGATATTACTTACTGCTCGAACTCCAACCGAAGAAATTATTTATTTTTTAAAACCTGGGAAAGCTCAACATCAGTTGGAACAAAAAAACAATTGCAATTACCTTGTCTTCCTCCAACCTCTGCTTCTGCTCATCAACATCTATTTCGTGTATATTATCAAGTTCAAGTGTGGCTTGGTAATCAACTAGACCCAGATGTTAATCGACAATACATTGGAACCAATCCAGACTTTACTCCCACCTGCACCGGAAAACTCCTCAACAAAGTGTTTTGCAATTGAGCAAGAAAGGGAACAAGAAGAAGAAGGAGAAGAAGAGGAACAAGAAGAAAAAGAAGAACAAGAACATGAGGATGCAGAAATATTAGATGATTCCGAATAATTTCCCCCAATTTCTTAAAATTCATACCGCTTTCATAATTTCCAATAGTACCATTTTTTATTATTAAATTAAACAGGATCATAATAGATAGTGGAATAGGCCTACCGGGGAAACCACGTTAAAAAAACGCGCCAAGTACACTACCTCACAGGTGGCGTGGAAACGTGTGCATATTATGAAGAATACAACTCTTTCAACTTTTTGAAACGTTATATCTCATTAAAAAAAAAAAAAAAAAGTGACTCTTAGGGGAAAAAGTGTTGAGACAATTTTTATAGATAATGACATGATCTACAATTTTAGTCTGATCTATTTTTATGATAAAACTTACCGTTTGGCTGAAAAACGCAAAGAACCCATATTTGCGAACTTTGACCTTGAATATTTTTTTTTGCCGTTGTCGGATCGATGGGGACTTTTTCACATTTCATTTATAATGGTGTTTCGACCATTAGTACAAATTTTCAGCTCTATGCGAATTTTTGTAACCTTGCATGTCTAACTTGACCGGGCTAACAATAACCTTCCTCGAGAAATCCTTTACAGAATGGTGAAAACCGCATCAAAACCATCCAGTGGTTCTCGAGATTATCGGTTACATCCAAGAATTGGGGATTTCGTTTTATACTAAGTAGAGATGTGCAGTCTACGAATTTACCAGAAAAAGAAAAATGACCGGCCATGGTGGCCGAGTGCGCTAGCGCACTAGCTCGAGCCTCGCTGGCAACGGGAGAGCGAGGGTACTAGTCCCACCTCGGCCGTCCGGAAATTGGTTTTCATGTTTCCTATTTTCACCACCAGAAAAATGCTGCGACGGTTCCTTTCAACAGGTCCACGGCAGACTTCCTACCAAAATCCCTTCCCTAACCTTTCCTTAATTAGACCCTAGTTAGCGGTCCAAAGTCACCAACCCCAGTAGTATCTGCTGCGACGGTCGAGTCCGTGGGAAAAGCCGACCTAGAAGGATGAGCCATTTAAAAAATGGAACTCTTTGTCTTGACATCGAGAGCGAAAGAAGTCCTATAACGCAACCAGTAGTTGTTTATTCCATTAGGGGCTTTGCAACATCGTTGTCACGTAGCCCCGTATACTTGGGTGTGTGTAGAATTTGTATGATAACCTGTGTCACTGTACTAGTGTGTGAATTTGTAATTGAGGTAGGATTTGTGTAGGAAGCGCTCGTGGCCTTAAGTTATGTATAAGGTGCGTTCAAAAAGGAACGAGCCGGAGGCTGGAATGCGCAAGCCGGTGACGACATCGGCTAATCGTGGCGTGTGTAATGAGGTGTGGTTCCAACCAGAGCGTGGAAAGTCACAGTCCGTCGCTAGAGGGCACGCGTGCACGTCACGTGACGATACAAAGCGAGCAGCAGCATGCATCAATCGTCCAACGCTGCCAGTCGCTTGGCAAACAGTGACATGGAGGCGTCAAACGAAGAGCAAAGAGGTGTTGTTCGGTTTCTGAGAGCGGAAGGAGTAGGGGGAACGGGCATTCATCGCCGAATGTCACAAGTGTACGGCGAACACTGCATGTCCCTTGCAAGGGTCAAGGCGTGGCACAAGCGCTTCAGGGAAGGACGGGTGTCGGTAACCGATGATGCCCGCTCTGGGGCACCCCCTTGCATTACCGATGACAACGTCTAGCTGGTTGATGCACTCATTACCCAGGATTGCCGAGTGACAGTGAACGCCATAGCCGCCGTGGTCGGATTGACGTCGGAAGTGTGCACACCATCATGAAGGAACGACTGCACTTGCGGAAAGTGTGTGCACAAAGGGTGCCCCACAGTCTTCAACCACACCAGGAAGCATGTCGAATGGCCCACTGTCTTAGTCATCTGCTGCGCTATGCGAGGGAAGGGGAGTTCCTAGCACGAGTGGTGGCTGGAGATGAGTCATGGTGACATCACTTCGAACCAGAATCCAAACGACAAACCCTCCAGTGGAAGCATCCAGGGTCACCACCACCCAAAAAAGGCATGGCCAACCACACGAGTGCAGGAAAGGTAATGCTGACGTTCTTCTTTGACCAAGATGGCCCCCTTCTGATACACTTCATGCCGCACGGGACAACAGTGAATGCTCAGCGTTACTCGCAAACCTTGACCAGCTTTCGCCAAGCGATCATAACAAAACGACCAGGCAATCTCACCCGTGGGGTCATTCTGCTCCACGACAATGCACGACCTAATACGGCCAACACAGTCGCGGCACTCCTGCAGAAATTCAAATGGGAGGTTCTCGGTCACCCTCCATACATTCCAGACCTCTCTCCCTGTGATTACGCCATGTTTGGTCCCCTGGAAAGGGCTCTGTGAGGCCTCGGACGTCGACGTCCAGCTGTACGTGCGGAACCGGTTCACATCGCAGCCCAGGGATTTTTATGAGACAGCCATTCACCAACTCGAGTGACAGTGGGACAAGTGCCTCAACAGCCAGGGCAAATATTTCTAACATACAGGTATTGGTTTCTCTAATTATGCCTCCGGCTCGTTACTTTTTGAACGCACCTTATACAATGCTAATCGAACCCTTCTCAGTTTTGCCTCACAAGGCTGAGTGTACCCTGCTCCAGCCCTCAGACCAGAATAACATTTCTTGGCAGAGTCAGGAATTGAACCTGGCCCACTACGGTGACAGCCAAGAAGTCAAGCCACTATGCAACAAGGCGGACTGTAATAGTTAGAAGTAGTCTACACTGTTCTTATGATTGTGTAAAACATTAAGTTTTTGACTCTATTGAAGTGCTTTTACTGTTGGTAGTCAAACAGACGAAAGTTCATGATTAGTGTTACACTGGAGGGAGTTAAAGATTCTAGGGTTAAATAAAATCTCACTTTAGGTTAAGCTTGGTTTGGAATACATGATGTCACTAGTATTGCGATGCGTTAGTGGAGCAGAATTTGTATGGACTATTGATATTGCGCCAGGAGATGGCAGTTGGGTTTGAACTGCAGAAGTCTTCCCGCTCACTGCGTATCACACATTCCAAGAACATTAAGTTGGTCACTACTTGCTTCACTCAGCACATTCCTTCTTTCACTGGTTGCGTGTAGTCTGCTGCGATAACCACCATCGGCATGCAGGAAGCCGATATATTTAGGTTTGGAATAGGCGGGCCACGCATGCGTACTGTAAGATACCCGGCACCCCATCACAGCGTGTTGAACTGCCATCTCCTGGCGCGATGACAATAGTAACAGTAGACTAATTAATATGTAGCTAGTAAACTTGTTAACATTGTGAAACAGGCCTGTGGTTTGCATCCTGTCCAAGTAAATGGTTACAGTAATGGACGAGTTTGATTTCCTGGACTTGGTCGTATAGAGACTGGATGCTTTAAAACAGTCTCCTGCAAGCACAGTGCTCTGTGACGTCACCGGCCGGAGAATCCGTGCTCCGTTCCTCCAATGGAACGTGAAATGAGGAATGTAGGGGCGGTGAAAGGGAGGGCAAACATATCTAGCAGTGGGAGACTCCACTCAACTATGCGTGCGCAGTATTCTTTATAGTAATACTTGCACATTATAAAAGGTATATTTTGTTCTGGTAAGCTACCGAGTTTAAACATTTATTCATCATCAACATCATTTCCCCTTATCCAGCCAGCTCCTGCCGGGTCGGGGTATTTATGGCACTTCTCCACCTTCCTCTTCCATGATCTTGTCCCAGTCCAAATTTCTTTTTCTTATGCTCTTCTTTACTGAATCAATCCACCTTGTTCTAGGTCTTTCTCTTGCTCTCTAACCCTTGCACTTTACCTCCAGCATCTGTCTTGGTATTCTATTTTCCTCCATCCTCTTTACATGTCCAAACCACCTTAAGTTTATTTTTCTCAATTTTCTTATTTAGTTTTCTCATCCCAACTTCCGTCCTAACATCTTCATTTCTCACTCTGTCTTTCCTATTATACTTCTTAGGAATTTCATCTCACTGGCTTGAATTCTACTCTCTCGCCTGCTTGTCAAGGTCCAAGTCTCAGCTGCATATTTCAATATGGGTACATAGTACACTTTATACATTACTGTATCTCTTTGCTTTTCCTTGGTACTTCCTTATCCCAAACAAATTTTCTTATACTTTGATAGAACGCATTGCTCTGCTGTACCCTCCTGTTAATCGCCATGTCTAACCTACCACTTTGCATTAACTCACTTCCTAGGTATTTATTACTTATTAATAATATACAGTATATTTATTACTTTAATAAAAATTTGTTTTATTGAATAATCTTGTTATGCTATTAAACACATGCAGAACATATGTGTAATGCCCATTGGTTTCATAACATACAAGTAAACATTTGTTGAAAAATCACCTTCTAATCACACATACAGAATAATAATAATGAAAATAATAATACTGCACGCTGATATACAGTTTTTACATGTAGCTTTATAAGTGTCATTATAGTTTTTGTAAGGCATATATTGGAGTTAAACAGTACCTGTTGTTCGATTTTACACACAATATTATTTCAGTCACAAATACAACAAATCAAGATTTTATGTTTGTTGATCACCAACGCTGTTCTTCTGGGACTTCTTAATCGTTTTAGTCCTTACCGTACTAGTTTTTCAATATTCGTTGTCCTCCATACTCGACAAAATAGTTCTTCCCACACAGACAAGAAAATGTTAGGAGTCGACGGCCTCTGGTTGTCAGATGCTCCATCTGTTGACATTTTTGTTAGAAATAATATTAACTTTAATGAGGTGGCGTGCAACTCTGCGCCACTGCTCTGGCCGGCTGGCAAGCGCGCTTCCTCACAAAGAAAGCACTGAACGTGGAAAGCTCCTCCTACGTTACAAACAAGGCAGGTGAAGGCGTCTGCTTTAAAATATGAATGCATGGAATCTCAAGGTACATTTTGATGTAGTAGTTTGGCTTGCCACGGTGGGAGAGTGGATATCGTGTCGGTCTACTAACCCCAAGATTGCAGGGTCGCTCCTGGCCATGGTAAGTGATTTTTGAAAGGCGGAAAAAATACGGTACGCCTGTCATACAATGTTGGCATGTCAAAGAACCCATTTGAATTCAGTAGGCCGAGTTCATAATGGAAAAATTAATCTCGGGAGTTTCCGCCAACACAAAGTTCCTCATTTCTCTACTAGGAAGTGCTATAGTGTTCAAGGAGGTTAGATATCTAACATCTCACCTCCTTGACTTTCATAGTCAAGGAACAACGAAATTCGACATGCAAGCTACCCTCTGTATACCTGCCAACCTTCGGAAGTCAAAAATAGGAAGATTTTTTTTAAATTATAGATTTCATCATGCGCAGTATACAGTGGCGTGGGCAAAAGAGGGTACACAAACGACCTGCATGTCTTTATTGGCAAAGTATGAATTCAGCATAAAATTCACAAAAATGTGAACAATCAATCATCGAGTAGTATGCATGGCAAATATTTAAACCTAAGAGAACACAATTGTGTGTTTAAAGAAAATGCATACAATCATTCTGTTGGATTAAACTTCGCATTCGCTACCACATATTCAAGTTTTGTCAAACTAAAGTTAATAAGGCTACCATGGACAACTTACCTAATTATGATTAGGTGATGAATATACATGTGGATGGTAATCTTGAGACTGCTTACTGATTTAATGCAGACCTTGTAGCAGACTTTGCTCTCATCAAAAATGCCCTATCATACTGCTGCTCGTAGCAATTTCCACTTAGGCTTGATTTAACCACTAACAGTTTGTTGAGGTTTTCGTCATTCAGAGATGATCGGAATTGTGTCCTTGTCTTCTTCACCTGACTAAACAATCTCTCACATTTAACGTTGCTGTGTGGGATTGTTAATATTGACAGCATTACTCTAGCCAGTCTGTCATATTTCAGACACCCATCTCCACCTCGTAAATCCCCTGTAGCAGACCAAGAACAATCTGCTCTTTTTCCTTCCACAATAGAAGATGGCAAATCCTCCATTTGGAGAGCACAAAACTGGCATTGTAATGCATTCATTGCTTGGTGCTCATCTTCACCGTCTTTTTTTGGCAACATAATTGGAAACTTAGAATGTTGTTGAACCAATTACCAAATCATCATCAGCTTTCTGATTCTCTCGTGTGATAGACCACTTCTAAAATTGTGCAATATTTCTTGATGGCCACTGGCTTAACAAACCTACAGATGATTTCCGTCAGCAAATCAATCAGTATGGATCTTAGGACATGGATGTGAGGTGCTTGCGATTGAAGAACTTTGTTATATTTTTCAAATGTAGGGTAAAGACAGATTGGTTTAGGAACAAGACTGGACTAAGACAGGGGAGTGTGCTGTCACCTCTTTTATTCATAATGGTAATGGATGAAATTGTAAAGGAAACAAAGGAAGCATATGGACATAAAGAAATGAAGTTACTGTTATTTGCAGACGATATTGTGGTCTGGGGAAGGAACACCGAAGAAGTGCAAAAACAACTAGATGCACTGAACGAAAATATTCAGAAGTACGGCCTGAAAATCAGTATAGAGAAAAGCAAGACCATGGTGATGATAAGAGGGGAAAGACAAGGAAAGGGCACTGTGAAAATTGGAAGTCAGAGTTTGGAAATTGTGGACACGTTCAAATACCTAGGAAGTGAATTGATGCAAACTGGTAGGTTGGACATGGAGATTGGCAGGAGGGTACAGCAGAGCAATGCATTCTATCAAAGTGTAAGAAAACTTGTTTGGGATAAGGAAGTACCAAGGAAAAGCAAGGAGGTAATGTATAAAGTGTACTATGTTCCCATATTAACTTATGCAGCGGAGACTTGGACCCTGACAAGCAGGCAAGAGAGTAGAATCCAAGCCAGTGAAATGAAATTCCTAAGAAGTATGATAGGTAAGACAAGGAAAGACAGAGTGAGGAATGAAGATGTTAGGAAGGAAGTTGGGATGGGAAAACTAAGTGAGAGAATTGAGAAGAATAAACTAAGGTGGTTTGGACATGTAAAGAGGAGGGAGGAAAATAGAATACCAAGACAGATGCTGGAGGCCAAGTGCAAGGGTAAGAGAGCAATGGGAAGACCTAGAACAAGGTGGATCGATTCAGTGAAGAACAGCGTGAGAAAAAGGAATCTGGACTGGGACAAGATCGTGGAAGGAAAGAGGAAAGTGGAGAAGTGCCATAAATACCCCGACCCGGCAGGAGCTGGATAAGGGGAAATGATGATGATGATGAGGGTAAATGCCAGAAACAAGCAAAATGCCTCATTTAACTTAGATGACAGAAAAAGAAATAGTCTCTCCTGTCTTGAAATACCAACAGTTTGACTTGGTTCCGTCACTTTTTTCCTTACAGACGGAGAAGAAGAACTGCTCTCCAACTTTCTTTTGCCAATGATAACACGTGCTTGATCTTGTACTCTGTTGTTCACACTAACACCAAATTCCACTTCTGCAGGCTTATCTTCATGTGACCGACAGCAGTGGCTACGCGGGCTAACGTGCTGTGTTAGGACAAGGGGCCAAGCTCTCTGCTGACTCGGTAGACGCGTGGGTTCGAGCCCCACCGTCGGCTGTCCTTGAAATGGTTTTCCGTGGTTTCCCATTTTCAACACCAGGCAAATGCTGGGACAGTACCTTCTGACAGGCCACGGCCACTTCCTTGCCCAGTTTCATTCATCTTCATCCATTCCATGTCTCATCCCGGCGTGCAGGTCGCCCACGGGCGTCGACTAGAAAGACCTGCACTCTGCCTCTCAGAAGGAGGCTACACGACAAAAAAAAAAAAAAAGAATCTTCATGTGCCTTTACTTTGGGAATTTGGAAATACTTGAGAGATGTTTTTGTGCCAGAAGATTGGTTCACCTCATACTTAAAAAAACTCAGCAGTGGCTTCCACTGTGAAATCAGTCTTTCTAAGCATTTACCCAAGGACAACCAACGCGTGCACACATGCTTCAGTATTTTCCCAACATCAGTTTGGTAAAGAGCTTGATATAACTTCAGATGATCTTTCCTCTTGCAGCTTTTGTTTAAATAATAATAAATATCTATCATTATCTCATCAATTTTCACAGGAAGGGAATCAGCACCTTTCTCAGCAGCCAGATGATTAAAAATGGCATGGGCATCCTTCAACAATATTGTTTTTACACTGCTCTTTTAATTTCGCAGCAACACCATTTTTCCTCCCTATCATAACAGGGGCATTGTCTGCACTAAAAGCTATACAGTTCGCCATTGGAATGGCATGTCTTTCCAGAAGACGCAGAAGCACATTACCAATGTTAGCACCAGTCGAGTCACCTTCCAAATTTTCCATGGATAGCAAACGATTTTCAATCATCTTCGATTCTTTGTTGAAAAATGACTTGACGACAGGATACAGCTTACTATCTCTATCATTGCTACCATCAGTGGACATTGCAAAACACCCACATTTTAAAATATTAATAATTTTTGAATCTGAGTCACGTGCCATTTCATGAACAATGGTGGATGTTTTTGTCCTGCCACAGGCATATTTCTTCGCGATTTCCGAATCCGGGAACATTTTTCTAAACAATTGTCCCGCGTGATCGGAACATGATAACAAGAGGTTATGTTCTACGACGAACGCCGTGAACAAACATTCTGCTCGAATGGCAGCATTGTCTTCATTCCCGTGAACAAAAAACGTACCTAATTTGTTGTTCTTCTGTAAACAACTGGCCTGTCCTTGTGTTTTAGAGTGTTGCTATGAGTTAGAATGTCAGTTTTTCCACCATGAGATATATTTATTTCGCAACGACACATGGAACAAAGAGCAAAATGGTTTCCTCTACTAGATTGTAAAATGAATGGAAATTCAGTTTTATAGCTTTCTTTGAACACTTGGAGATAACGTTTATGAGGTTTTGTTGACATAACGTGACGAGAAAACTTAAAACACACGACATGGAACAATCATCGACACAACTCATTGAAATAATTATCTACCGACGCACACATTAATACCTCAATTAAATGCACTAAACGAGACGCTAGCAGAGTATAAACACGTGGCGTCAAACGGAGGAAGTCACAATCGCCACGCGTAGCATACAAGGTTTCACCCATTCTGCACAGTCACGTGGCCAGCCTCGACTAATCAGTGTAGGCTTGACGTCTATTTGGCCGTGAAATACCACCAATCAGTATGCGGTAGGCCGATCAGCTGACTCACCATTCCGAGATCGCAGTTATAGAGCTCACTGCCAAGCGAGGAACTTACAAAAACTTACACAAAATACAAGGTTATGCAAATCACAAAAGCAATTACGACTTACGAGAGAATCTCCTTGAGAATAGAAATTATTTGCAGTTCCTTTTCCTTTTACGATATATATATCACTGGGGACCGAAACTCGGAAGAAATAATAGTAATTAAGAAGATCAGAAGACGAGGTGAAAAATCGGAAAGTTTCCGAATAAATCGGAAGGGTTGGCAGGTATGCCTCTGGGTGTCAAATAACAAAGCTTGCACCCGGCACCTGAGGCCATACGATATAAAAATATATATAAATAAGTAGTAGTTTGATTTCCTTGTAAAAATGAGATCCTGGAAATGTTCATATGTTCTACAATGTTTACTTTGGACAAGGAAATACATGATGTACAATTCTGTACTTAATTTTAAAAAATGCAGCAGTGATGAAGTTTCACACATGCTTTGTCAATGAGAAGGCAAAATGAAGTCATAAAATTTTATTTATAAAACAATTGTAGAAACAAATTGTACATAAGTAGTAAAAACAATAAGAAAATACAAGAAGTACATTTTCATTAAAATTATGAATTCAGAGAAACATTATTCCTACAAGAATAAACATAGGAAAACAATTTCTCTCACCACATAAAAAACAGAAGCACACCTACATTGTGCAAAATTGATAATATCACGAAGGAATGGACGGAGTTACTTCATACAATCACTTAATAAAATAATCACTCTTCACAAAATAGAGCTTCTGTAATACAGGGCCATATAAAATATTCATGATGCTAAATATACAGATCTTAATGGCAATGCAATTTCCAAGAGTCCAAGTCATAAGTCAGATTATCAATCTATTGCTAACCCAGAGCCAGCCAGTTGCCCCCAGCTTGGCAATTACCCCATGAGCCATACAACCCAAGCTCTCATCATATTATGATGATAGTGCCAAGAGTATACAGTCTAAAAGTTGCCATGAGTATTCTGCTCCAATATTTAAGTTCATGTATTAATGCAGCATTAAGCCAAGGCAATTATACATTAAAGAGAGTATGTTCAAATATATTCTTGGACTTTTCAAACATCAGTACCAACAAAGGTTATGTAACTTTACCCCACTGATAACAGATTCATCACTGTCGCAAGACAGGTATAAAGATGTGTTCAAGAATGTTATACTAGACTATTACAATGCACTAATGAGTTAATATTTCTGTTCTTGTTTTCTCAGAGCGGGTCTCTCTCTGGAGGAAAGCCCAGCTTGATCCAGTCTAAAATGTAACTACTACGTTGTATGGATAATCAAAATAAAGTCAACCATGGCTACAGGCAACTCTCTGGCAACATACACGAATGGAGAATCGGTTAAAATAAGTTGACATAATTTATTTTCATTTTTACACAGGACAGAGCTAGAAAGCATGATTACTGTATTTTGTTCCTGACACAGAAAACTCAGAAGCCACTTTTTCAGAGCTGCCTTGTAGGATTCTATGCAAAGATTGGTTTCTTTCAGTCTGTCAACAATATTAAAGACAGAACAAATAATCTTTGCATAGAATTGTTTCTAACATATAATCAAGAAAATCCCCAGCTTTCCCACAGGAAAAGGGGCAGATGACCTCATAGTTCCGCCCCTTAAAACAACAATAACATCAACAACTTTCCCACAGGAAAAGGAAATGCTTCCTTAATTACGAACGAACAAAGATATTTTCAGTATACTAACCTCAAGGAGTAAAATCTCTGTGTTCCCCTTGCATTGCTTGATTTGGCCAATATTTATGTGGTGAGGCCACTTTAACTATGAATTAATTTACCGACACAGAAAGAACTTTTTAACTATGTTCTTGAAGATTTTAGAAGCGGGTTTGAGCAATAGCCAAAGTAATGAGAATGCTGTGAAGAATAGAAGATAGATGACCGAAAAATTACACACTCCAAATATAAGATATTTGAGAGCTTAGCAGTAATTTATAACAGTACCTAAGTGTATCTAAGGCCTTAAACATTGAAAAAATAAACATTTAAGTCACTCATATTCACATCGTCCAGTTTAATTCAATAAAGGCACTTTAAAATCTATGACCACAACTAGAAGTAAATTAACAACGTGATTAATATAAAAATATTTTAGAGACTTTTGATGTATAATTCTTAACAAAAACACCCTAATTAAAATCACAAATGATTTTATGCAGAGATCAAGTTTCATACTACTCAATGTATGGCTGAGCAGAAAATTTCTGCAATTATCATAGTTCTGTTTACGATATTCAACTGAACCTGATGTATTATTGGCCACATTAAAGTACCGGTAATTACCATAAAAAAAATAAAAATAAAATAAATATATATATTTCATACACATATGGAAAAGCTTCTAATTTTATGTGATCATAATCAATGGGACCTCATTTGTACATGGAATCCAAACCACAGGACATTGCATCTCACATGCAGTAAGTGGTTAAAAATGACCCAGCAAACTTACTAGCTTTTAGCATTCTGCATTAGAACCTGCATTTATTATTACAAGGCACAATGGTGAAATGGTCAAGCTGCCTGCTTCTCACCAAGGCAGACTGGGTTCAATTCCCGAACAATGCTCAGGAGATTTTCTGAGTGAAATACACACATCAAAAAAAGTTTTGCATCACCTCGGTTCCCAGATCTCCGGCATATAGACGTTGACTGTGTATATTGTATCCAAGATACAGTCCCTTTGACTGTTCATAGATGTCACTAAAACTGCTCAAAGATGTAAACAACCATGCATGAGCAGGGCCTATTAGACGGAGGGGGTACGACAGCCGATCAGTTCCAGTCATTCCACCAGGACGAAGGTACGCTGCTCATGTTGTCTGTAGTTCTACCATGCCTAGAAGGTCAATACCGCAGTTCGATCGCGTCCGCATTGTTACTTTGTGTCAAGAAGGGCTCTCAACAAGGGAAGTTTCCAGGCGTCTCAGAGTGAACCAAAGCGATGTTGTTCGGACATGGAGGAGGTACAGAGATACAGGAACTGTCGATGACAGGCCTCGCTCAGGCCGCCCAAGGGCTACTACTGTAGTGGATGACCGCTACTTACGGATTGCAGCTCGGAGGAACCCTGACAGCAATGCCACCATGTTGAATAATGCGTTTCGTTCAGCCACAGGACGTCGTGTTTCAACTCAAACTGTGCGCAATAGGCTGCATGATGAGCAACTTCACTCCCGACGTCCATGGCGAGGTCCAGCTTTGCAACCCCGACACCATGCAGCACGGTACAGATGGGCCCAACAACATGCTGAATGGACCCCACGGAATTGGCATCACGTTCTCTTCACCGATGAGTGTCGCATATGCCTTCAACCAGACAATCGTCGGAGACGTGTTTGGAGGCACCCTGGTCAGGCTGAACGTCTTAGACACACTGTCCAGCGAGTGCAGCAAGGTGGTGGTTCCCTGATGTTTTGGGGTGGCATTATGTGGGGCCGACGTACGCCACTGGTGGTCATGGAAGGCTCCGAAACGGCTTTACGATACCTGAATGACATCCTCCGACCCATAGTGCAACCATATCGGCAGAATATTGGAGAGGCATTTGTCTTCATGGACGACAATTCTCGACCTCATCGTGCACATCTTGTGAATGCGTTCCTTCAAGATAACGACATCGCTCGACTACAGTGGCCAGCATGTTCGCCAGACATGAACCCTATCGAACATGCCTGGGATATGTTGAAAAGGGCTGTTTATGGACGTCTTGACCCACCAACCACTCTGAGAGATTTACGCCGAATTGTCGTTGAGGAGTGGGACAATTTGGACCAACAGTGTCTTGATGAACTTGTGGATAGTATGCCACGGCGAATACAGGCATGCATCAATGCAAGAGGACGTGCTACTGGGTATTAGAGGTAGTGGTGTGTACTGCAATCTGGACCACAAATGCTGAAAGTCTAGCTGTATGATGGTACAACATGCAATGTGTGGGTCTCATGAGCAATAAAACGAGCTGAAATGTTGTTTGTGTTGATCTCTATTCCCTTTGTATTTAACGGTTCCGGAACTCTTGGAACCGAGGTGATGCAAAACTTTTTTTGATGTGTGTATTACGTCCTATGGTTCGGATTCTACGTAAGAAATTGAGGTCACATGGTTCATGATTGCATGATTAACGGTCACATAAAAAAGTACAAGCTATTACTTGATCAAATCTCCTAAAACATGTGATGACAGTGAAGATCAACAAGCAGAGAGACCTGCAATGTGCGGCAACTCCAGTCTTAGAAACAGCTGTTCAGATTACAAAGAGAATAGAAACTCATAATTATCCCCTACTTAGAACAGACTGTTCTTGAATCAACAACACTGCTTTATCAAAAATTATTTTGGAAAATACAATCCAAAGGAAAATCTAGAAGAGAAATATTTTAGATAGCTCTTACATTACTGTACTAGAGCAACACAATTTGCAATTGAAATCCATTTGAACTAAGAGGGGGGCGGGGCAATACTGTCCATCCACCAGCTCATGGTCTTAGGGGACAGAAGGGGAGAGGAGAGACATTCCAGCTGCGTTGATTGAGTGGACGTGCCGCTGCAGGTATTGCCAACTCAGCACCGATGTTATTCACGCTATGGTTACTCGCTGCTACTTTCGTTTATTTTCAATTGTGAAATCGTACTGGTCAGTAGTAGGAAGGCACTATTGTTGTTCGCGCAGATGCCAGCTGTCTCCAGCTGACTCGTTGCATTCATGCCACGGACCTTCAGTTGGTGGACGGACAGTATTTAAGGAATGTGTAGGAGTCCCTGTAGTGAGGCAGAACATTTATACTCTCTCTTTCACAAAGATGAGAATTTCAGCATTCTCAAGTACTTAGAGGTGAGTGGTAATAGCAAGGCTGCCCTGCCAAAAGTGAGTCATCGAGACTTGAACAAACTGCTATGCCATCAAAGGAAAGTTAGCAAATAAAAGATCTGGTATTAAAACACTTGCATTGTAGATTTAAACACTGCAATCTTTAAGTGCCCCAGTTTACTGAGATTGCAAATGATAGAGATGCCTCCTACATTACTAGATGCAGGCTCTCAAAATCTAATTAGTTTGCTCAGTTTAGCCTAACCCTCCTGTATATATATAGTTGTAAAGGAAAGCAGTATTGTTTTTGTGCTAAAGAAAAAATAACTGCAATGGTATAATATAAAAAAAATATACATCTCATTCTTATATTAATTCAGCAACATGTTTTCAAAGAATCACTTCCTTCCCATCTGTGTTAAATTACAATAGTTCATGAACCGAGTTTAACTGAAGTAAATAGACTAAAGTAACAACACTGATGGAATATTGTCAAAGAATGACACTATTAAAAAATAAAGACATGAAGGCTAGTCCACACTGAAGTTGAAAACCCAAGTCCATGATCAATGCCAACATTAACATTTGTTAATGATGTTCTTAAGAAATAAAACTTCAATAACTTTGTTAACATCAAATTCAGTAGCAGATGCACGCCAGAAAATGACACTACTAGTAATCATTTTACCACTCACATGACAATTGTGACGAATTACAGATTTTAAAGGGATATGCATAATTTACGGAACTGTTTCATTAGGCTGAACTCTTAAATTATGATAAGGTGGCTTTCATTACTCTTCTTATAAGTTAAGAAGATGTTTCAGTAACTGATTGATGAGAGTTTACATTGGGCTTTTTTCGAAGTCAAATGCCATGTAAAAAGGATGTTCCGTACCTCATGATGGCACGATTACTGGTCACGTAAAACTAACAGCTTCCTTCATTTTTACATTGGGCTACTATTTCCATTCCCCTATTTTCTGGCCCTTTATTTCTTTATTTATAATGGGTATGGCTTTTAGTGCCGGGAGTGTCCAAGGACATGCTCGGCTCGTCAGAGTTTGTATCTGCTTCAAGCGGACACCCATGGGGTAAGCTACAAGTTTAGTTCAATTTCAAGTAGTTCCAACTTTCGCTACCAGACATCAATGACACCTAGTGGTGAACGTTGGAACGTTGGAACTTTGGAGCGTTTCAACGAAACCTAACCTAGAAATTGAACTTCACACAAATTTAGTTTAAGGAAGGATCTCTTACATGCCATAAATGTATGGCATGGGACCGCTGGCTTTACTTTCCGTCCGAAGGAAGGCATACCGAAGGATTTTAACGCTCTTAAAAAATCAGACAACATCGGCCGAGTTTGAACACGCGATCTTGGGCAAACCAGGTCAGCATACTACCAACTACGCCACCGAAGCCGCTAAACTGAGTTGACTGATATACCTAGATTCAGTGTGGACAAGCCTCATGTCTGTAATGCTCTTGTTGATTAAGCTTTTAAAGGGACCTGTACAAAACAAATTAATATTCCATTATGGACTGTGAGACAATGGAATGTTATACAAAGACTATGTTAATTATCCTAGTAGAATTCATTATAAAAAAAGGAACATGCCAGCTGATTCCTTGAATCAATCATGTATATATATAAAAATTAGACCATAAAACTTCTCTGGTAACATGCTGTTCTCTGGAATGTTGGAATTGAGATTTCATTTTCTAGTTTTTAGCACTGTGGCTCTCAATAAAAGATATTCTCAAAATACTGTTTCCAATTGAATACTCTTAAGTTATTAATGGGCATGTGACAGTCCTAATCTCAGAACAACAAGGACAGCAACAATAATGGACGCAAGGTGTGGTCGAAGAAAAGACGACCCATTACAACCATCTCCAGAGCAGTAACACTCTTCCCAGTACACACCATTCTCGAATACACCCCAGTTGCAAACTCCTGTCACTCCAGTGTTCGCGACTGATGCACAACGACGAACAACTTGTCGCCATCTACCATCCCCTGAAAGAAAATTAAAAATTCAAAGATATCAAACAGTTTATATTCCAGGCACATGCAAATATCAGTTATAATACAGCATAAAACAGCAACTGATGAATACAGATATTCTCCACTCTGTAGTTGTAGGTTTCAATTGTATAAAATATCTTCTATAGTTAGCTTAGCAAGAGGAATTCCGATACATGCTGTAAGTAAGATAAGTAAACAGAACATAATACTGAGGAAGAAATCTACATGACATTCAAACTTGTTACACCTTGGAAAGCTGTGGTTGGTATAAACAGGTTAAAGGTTCCGCCTGATCAATACTTTTCAGCATTTACAGACCACAGTGAGGCGTGTATTGAAAGTGTTCACAGTTCATAAGACTTTTGACATAATATATATTAACTTACTTTAGGCGTTAAAAATTTTTCAATCTCTATTTATGGTGCACCATACAAGATTTAGTTTTAAGGGAATTTTTAGTGTTACGCCAAACAATTACCTTGTATTGTTTTCTTTCATATTGGCAGATGAAGGGGACAAAACTAATAACTAGGCCTCAAAACATGTCCCACTAATGACCACACAGTGATCAGATTTAATAAAAGTATTGATCAGGCAGAACCTTTAACCTGTTTATACTAATTAGTAGGGCTCGGAATCTAGCATACTTGCATATTATTTCCCTGAATAGTACACATTGAAAGAAGCCTTTCGGTGGGATTTTCACCTCTCTGGGACCAACAGAATTGAAATTTGTCGAGCATATAAATGCATAAAACCGCGGTTTTCAGAATAGAAGCATATAAAAGCATATTCTTTTGGTTTTCGTCTAAATAGTTTGTTCTTCTTCGAATACCCCCCCCCCCCCGAATTCGGGCCCTGACCATTCTTAAGGTTCAAAAACAGAAATAATTATTGAAAAGTCTATCTGGTGCGAATAATATGTAGAACCGCAGGTTTTTAACTTTTAGTGAGGTCGTTCTCATCATTGAAACTTTTATTGACTGATTTAAGAAAATCATTCAAAACTGGAAACATAGAAAAAATTCTTGTTGTACAGGCCAATGCAGATCTACTTCATTGACTCGCCAATTCTGAACATTTTGTAAATGAACTTTTAAACTGTAACTTTTATAAGAAAACTTCCCTTGTATATACTTGAAAAACTTGAATGCAAGTATATTGCAGTGTATCATACATACAATTAGAAAATAAAGCTCATATATAAAGGTATGCTATTGGTTTTTTCGTTTCCCTTTCCTTTCTATAGTTTTTAACAGTGTTTTTTGAGCATATTCTGCATATTTAACCGCATATAAAAGCATATTCTTTTGGTTTTCGAGCATATTATCGAGCATATAATGTTTTCTTCGAGCATATCTATCGAGCATAAAACACATGGTTTTCGAGCATATCTGGAGGAATTATCGAGCATATAGATCCGAGCCCTACTAATTAGTTTATCAATACGGAACCAGAATGAACCAGAATGAAGTTCTAAAAGCTGTTGGTGTGTAAAGGAATCTGTCTGATGTCTGTTATTGTGGTGACTGTACTAACTAATGAACTAAAGAATGGGAATGCTTGTAACTGCGCTTCAAGATAGGGCTGGAGGCAGCCATAGCCTCAAGTTAGGTACCATCCAGAGTTGAAGTGGGAAACCGCAGAAAACCGTCTCATGGATAGCACAGGGTAGGAAGCCCTCCGAGAGCACTCAGTCCTAACCTTCATAGAAGAAAAATCCACGGTGGCAGTGCCGGAAATCGAACATAGACCATCTGGATGAATATCCATGTATACCTCTAGACTAGACCAGGCACAGTGGGTAACATTCTAACTCTTTGGCATGGTTAATAGGTGCATCCACAACTGATGCTATAGCAGAAAAATAAACTTCCCTCCCATACTACAATCAACTGCTTTCCGTCACTGTTATCTTGGGTCATAAAATAAAAATAAAGAAACCTGTGCCTTATCCAAACCTTGCCTCAAACATGGCTGTCTCCTGCCTAACACTCGCATCAACAGTTTAACGTCTTTTGACTTGCTTGTTTTAATCTGAGCGACGCATGACTGGGCATAAAAATTAAGTAGGCTTAATGTCTAAATTGCAATTACAACATATTTCACAAATTTGTTGTATAAGCTTGTTATTATAGTGACTGAAGCAGATTCTGCTCACTTGGCTTAGATAAGGTATGATGTTTATGTACTATTGTTCATATGCTGAAGCACAATACTACACACATCAAAAAAAGTTTTGCATCACCTCGGTTCCCAGATCTCCGGCATATAGACGTTGACTGTGTATATTGTATCCAAGATACAGTCCCTTTGACTGTTCATAGATGTCACTAAAACTGCTCAAAGATGTAAACAACCATGCATGAGCAGGGCCTATTAGACGGAGGGGGTACGACAGCCGATCAGTTCCAGTCATTCCACCAGGACGAAGGTACGCTGCTCATGTTGTCTGTAGTTCTACCATGCCTAGAAGGTCAATACCGCAGTTCGATCGCGTCCGCATTGTTACTTTGTGTCAAGAAGGGCTCTCAACAAGGGAAGTTTCCAGGCGTCTCAGAGTGAACCAAAGCGATGTTGTTCGGACATGGAGGAGGTACAGAGATACAGGAACTGTCGATGACAGGCCTCGCACAGGCCGCCCAAGGGCTACTACTGTAGTGGATGACCGCTACTTACGGATTGCCGCTCGGAGGAACCCTGACAGCAATGCCACCATGTTGAATAATGCGTTTCGTTCAGCCACAGGACGTCGTGTTTCAACTCAAACTGTGCGCAATAGGCTGCATGATGCGCAACTTCACTCCCGACGTCCATGGCGAGGTCCAGCTTTGCAACCCCGACACCATGCAGCGCGGTACAGATGGGCCCAACAACATGCTGAATGGACCCCACGGAATTGGCATCACGTTCTCTTCACCGATGAGTGTCGCATATGCCTTCAACCAGACAATCGTCGGAGACGTGTTTGGAGGCACCCTGGTCAGGCTGAACGTCTTAGACACACTGTCCAGCGAGTGCAGCAAGGTGGTGGTTCCCTGATGTTTTGGGGTGGCATTATGTGGGGCCGACGTACGCCACTGGTGGTCATGGAAGGCTCCGAAACGGCTTTACGATACCTGAATGACATCCTCCGACCCATAGTGCAACCATATCGGCAGAATATTGGAGAGGCATTTGTCTTCATGGACGACAATTCTCGACCTCATCGTGCACATCTTGTGAATGCGTTCCTTCAAGATAACGACATCGCTCGACTACAGTGGCCAGCATGTTCGCCAGACATGAACCCTATCGAACATGCCTGGGATATGTTGAAAAGGGCTGTTTATGGACGTCTTGACCCACCAACCACTCTGAGAGATTTACGCCGAATTGTCGTTGAGGAGTGGGACAATTTGGACCAACAGTGTCTTGATGAACTTGTGGATAGCATGCCACGGCGAATACAGGCATGCATCAATGCAAGAGGACGTGCTACTGGGTATTAGAGGTAGTGGTGTGTACTGCAATCTGGACCACAAATGCTGAAAGTCTAGCTGTATGATGGTACAACATGCAATGTGTGGGTCTCATGAGCAATAAAACGAGCTGAAATGTTGTTTGTGTTGATCTCTATTCCCTTTGTATTTAACGGTTCCGGAACTCTTGGAACCGAGGTGATGCAAAACTTTTTTTGATGTGTGTATATTTCCTCACAATGATCCTAGATACTTGCTTTCAATGCCAGAACAAGCCTCGGATCGAGTGTAGATAACACATTAAGGAGACGATCCCCACAATACTATATTTCCTCACAATGATTTTAGATACTTGCTTTCAATGCCAGAACAAACCTCGGATCGAGTGTAGATAACACATTAAGGAGACTACCCCATGTTGGAGTGTATGATGGCCACAAGCCTGATGATCTTCCAACAAAACCCAAGCATCGACATAGTTCTCGGATTAGAACCTTGAATATCCTATCACTGACGATTACAATTGAGGAATTAGTGGATCCTATGGAAAGAAGGACGTTACTTATACTGGACCTGAGTGAAACTAAATGAAAAAATGTGGGTTCCAGAACTCTGAGACATGATTACAAACTATATTTGAGTGGAAATGAAACTACAATGAAAAACGGAGTAGGTTTTATCGTCCACAAAGATCTGGACGTACAGAGTCTTGTAGAGTGTACCAGTGATAGAATAATCTAACTCACTGTTACTTGGAACGGGTTGCTCAACTGAAGACAAGCTTGACTTTCGAGACAAGTTAGAAGACCAAATGGACACCAACAACTTAGTTGTAATGGGAGATTTCAATGAACAAGTCGGAAGAAATCGAGATGGATGCGAGACTGTAATTGGCCCCCACAGTTTGGAAATTAGAATATACAATTAGAATACCTCCTAGATTTTTGTGTAAGGAATAACTTGGTTATTGTAAATAGTTGGTTGGAGAAGAGAGATGCTCATAAGATCACTCAATACAGCTGGGATGAAACCAATGGGACAGTGATAGATTATATATTGTTCGATCAACATGGCGAAGCCGTGATAGCAGCACTGCAGCGACAAGCGCTAACGGCTGTGCAGGATGTCTCGCACATGATTGATGTTATCCCATTGAAGTTTAGTGAATAGCCTATTTTGACACTACACTAAGGAAATGTGCCATTCATGAAATGACTGGTGAAGAGCTAAACAATGAGTCTGACAGTGTACTTTAAGGACAGTGATCAAGAGTGAATTCTGGCTTCCAACCCAAAGATGAACATAGTTTTCTAACCAAATGCTAAGGTTATTGACTTGTCTTTCCATGACAGTGTTGATTTTGATATGTATGTTTTGTTATATGATGCATTTTATACACCTACAGTATTTGAAATGTGCATTAATAGACTATGTTTAAATGATTAAAAACTCATTTCGCTATAAAACTGTACACATTTTTGAGTTACACTTTATTTTTGGTAAAATCAGTGTTGTTTAAATGAAAAAACGGGACATATCAGTAATTTCCTATATCCATGTACTATTACATGTCTTTATTATATTATAACAGATTTTGGTATATGACTTTAATCGTCCAAATCAGAATGTAGGGTTAGCCATATGCTGAAGAAATGTTATTATTCAGAATTATATAAAAAAAAAAATGATATATCTCAAAACTACTATTCAGTGACATGTCCCCTCTTTTGATCTCAATGCCTCAATTATGGAAATTGATTTAAACCAAACATTGTACTTAAATCGTAACTGTCATTGTCAATTTGATGTTATTTCATTTGAGGATTTTGGACATTGTGGTCATTTAGCCCCATGTACTTGGATGCAAATAGAATTTGTCTGATAATCTGTGTTATTGTGGTGTCTGTAGTAGTGTGTGTATTTGTAATTCAGGTGAGGATTGGGAAGAAGGCGGCCATGGCCTGAAGTCCCAGCATTTGCATGGCGTAGATGTGGGGAAACCACGGAAAACCACTTCCAGGATGGCTGAGGCTGGAATCGAACCCACCTCTTTTCAGTTTTGCCTCACGAGGCTGAGTCTATTCTGTTCCAGCCCTCAGATCAGAATGACTACAGTAGGAGGTGGACATTGTCAATTTGAAAGCCAATTTCATTAAAATAGTGCATGCCATTTTGATCGAAAAGAAGTTGGTTTGAAAGACATTCATTGTCTTTATATTATAAAAACTAAGCTTTGAGAGGATTCTGCAGTCAGTTCAATAGAACACAAGATATAAAAAATACACTGTCAGAAATTGGCATGCATATATCAGGAATATAACAAAGAATCATGCTCTATAGAGCATCAAGCATTGAGAAAAGACTGTGGAGCCTTATGGCGACAGTGTTGCTAACTCTAGGCAGAGGTAGCGCTGATGTCATACGTTATCTTCACCCGATTCAAGTACTGGGCTTTCATAAGTTAGCAACACAACACAACCTCAGCAGCTACCTGAAATAGAACACACAGAGGAAGGAGCAGTTTTGCAGGTGTAAATGGATTGGACCAGTATTAAGGATACGCGAAGAGAATCAATAACGACATTCATTTTGTTGTGATATGACGCATTACTGGTTGACAGATTATCAATGAATATGATGTCGAGAGCACAACGCTTCCTTCTCGGATGTATGCTGACGATTCTAAAAATTTTTACGGCAATAACGGATAGTGCTTCAGAACTTATGTTGCCGGTGGAACTGAGCACGAGCTCCACTCCGGAGGAGCATGCAGCACAGGACGAGGCTCTTCTGTTGATCATCACCCATTTTTGTTATTAGTTAGGCTATAATTTAGTTTAGTTATTGAGGTTTCAAGGGGCGGAACTACGAGTCATCTGCCCTATAATTTACCCTAAATACCCGAATGTAAGACGAGATTTTTTCACACTTTTTGTGTTATAAAAATTTGGGGTCGTCTTATATTCAGGGTATAATTTTTTTTTTAATTGTTATTATTATTTGCAAAGTAGTATGTGGTGTTGGCATCTTGTAACGCGCAACAAATCAATGTGTTAATGAAGATTAAAATATGGTTTGTTATGTTTAATTACCATGCATATACGAATAGCGTACATTTTGAGGTTAGGATTTACTCATACACGTCATTTTAAGCGGATAAATTATATGTTCTAAAGCATACAGAAATATGTTTTAAAACAATCTTTACAAGAACAACCAGTCAGTTTTACGAGCAGTAATTGAGTGATCAACGTATCTTAATTTAATAAAGTCTCCCATTCTTGAACAAAGAAATTATAGAGTATGTCTCGGAAAAGCGGGCAGAGGGATTTCCGATAACACGAGACGTTATAAAAATGAAAGCAAGACCTTAAGGGCATATATTGTGCAAGTTATGAGTTAGCGAGTATTTTTTTGAAAAAATCTGTAAGAGGCAGTTGATAACTAGGCCTCGTCTTATATTCGGGGTCGTCTTACATTCGGGTATATACGGTAGTTTCTTTCTTCTTCTTCCTCTTCGCGAACGGGTCGCTTAGGACCACGTGAAATCAACACTTTCTAGCCCTCCTGTTGGCCCAGTATTCCTTCATTCGCAACGAGTGGGTCTGTTTACGCTGCTCTGACCATCGATGTTTTGTAGTCTTCTTCTCTTCTTCCTCCTCGAAACCCCGCGTCTGAGTGATTTTCCTGATTTCCTTCCGGTCATATAAGTTTGGTGATCCTAATTTCTTTAAGTCTCTCTCTGTAAATTTATACCAATTCGGTCTAGTAGCCTTGTTCTTTAAGAAAGTATGTATTTTGTGTGTCAGTCTGTTCGGGTCTATTCTTTCTATGTGTCCCATAAATTGGATTCTTTGCGTTCGCATTGTGTCTGTGATTTTGGAAACTTTTTTGTATATTTCTGTATTAGGCTTTGGATAATGTACACCATCCTTTGTTCTTGGTCCAAGGATTTTTCTCATTATTTTACGTTCTTTCACTTCTATTTGGTGCTTTAGTGTTTTGTGTTGGAGATTGAGTGTCTCTGAAGCATAGAGAGCTTCAGGTTTGATTACAGTTTCTTTCAATTTTATTCTTGTTATTGTTTTGTTTAGATTAATATTTGTAATATTGTAGGGAGTTCGCCATGCAGTTAGGGGCGTGCAGCTGTCAGCTTGCATTCAGGAGATATTGGGTTCGAACCACACTGGCGGCAGCCATGATTTGATCGAACAGAAAATAAAACAGACACACAAAAGTAACACCAATGACTGATATACAGTGAAACCCCTCAAATCCGAAATCCCGGGTAATCCGAACGAGTTATTTTCGACAATTTCAAGTTAAAAAAAAAAAAAAAAAAAAAAGAGAAACTTATTTTAGTCATAAAACAATTATATATTCTACAATATAACGTTATTTTAAATAATCAGTTGAAAAATTAACAAAGAAATACAGTTAGCCTACCTAACAAAGTGCAGCCTGAATGTGCCTAAGCTACATACTTATCTCGTCCAGGATTGAAAAACGGAAAAGTTGGTTATTGTAATTCCTTAAGTTAATCACTTTGCAGAAACAAATGAAATAACAATAGGAAAACACAAAATATCACTTAATCTTTCACTTGAAATCAGTTATCTTCAATTGTCGAAGTGACGAAAACATTTCCGCGGTGGCAATCGTGCGCCAGCGTCGCATGAACATGACATCGTTTGGCATGACTACTGCGTGTTGTTCTACGAAGCGCAATGCGATGTCAAGAGCAGATGCAGCTTCAGTATAAATCAAATTGTCTGTCGAAGTTTCTTCTTACTCACTGTCGCCAGCTCAACGTACAGTCCTATACCGTAACGAGGGCTGGGTGATATGTAATGGATATTTTCGGCTAATCCGAACAGGCTACAGCCCCAATTAGTTCGGATTTCAGGGGTTTCACTGTAATTTAGTTTAGTTATTGAGGTTCCAAGGGGCAGAACTACGAGGTCATCTGCCCCTATAATTTAGTTTCTTTCAATTTTATTCTTGTTGTTGTTTTGTTTAGATGAATATTTGTAATATTGTAGGGAGTTAGCCATGCAATTAGGGGCATGCAGCTGTGAGCTTGCATTCAGGAGATAGTGGGTTTGAACCCCACTGTCGGCAGCCATAATTTGATCAAACAGAAAATAAAACACACAACAGTAACACCAATAACGGATAGTGCTTCAGAACTTATGTTGCTGGCGGAACTAAGCACGTGCTCCACTCCGGACGAGCATGCAGCACAGGAAGAGGCTCTTCTTTCCAGTGTGCTAACCTCGAAAACGTTTAAATTACTAAGTCGTAATATAAACGATACTTGTATGCAATAACAAAGGTAATCAATTGGCAGATAATTGTAGGAAGCTATTATGACGAAAAATATTTATGTTCCGAGTTCCTTCATGACAAAAGGTGAGGTAACAAAAACCAGTGTAGGAGGGGGGTTTCCGTTAAAAGTAAAAGCCCATAAGACCCATAGACTTTTCCCATCGCTGGATGCTCTATAGGATATTCGGGTTGTGATCGGTTTTGGACAGACGTTATGTTCATTCTCAGGAACTTACACAAGTGCCATGAAACAATTAGAACCAGACCATTTTTTACTCATTGCACTGGTTCAGAGTAGGCCTACCAGGTTTTGCAGAGATAATATCATTCCTTATTCAGGGCTGTGAAACTCTCAATCAAACTATTCCTAATGAGTTACAGGAATTGATTGCTGAGGAATTTATATCTATAATTTATGAAAATAGAAGAACAAGAATTTTAAATACATAGTGCTGGTTTATAACACCCCATTTTCCAATCAAATGATCTGAAACATGTTCAGCATATTAATTTTTTTTAGAAGGAAGTTGCATGTGTACCATCTACATACGTAGGTTGATTTTTTATTTTTGGCAACTATGTTATAAATTGATAAATAACACACCTACATGGTTCCAAGTTTCGTAGGCCCTCGATGTAGTCTCCAGCACTGCGTACGTGTTCCCAGTGACGCGGAAGCCGTTGGATTCCGTTGGCACTGCCCAATGTATTGATGGTGCGAAGAGGGCGCTCGGCAGCCTGCACAACATCTCCAATTGTAGGGTAGCTGTTCCCGCGCAGTGGTTCCATCTTCGGGATGAGATCAAAGTCGCAGGGACTTAAGTCGGGAGAAAGGGTGGGATGAGCACCTTCCAGTTCCAGCGATTCAACAATGCAGATACAACTCCTGCTGTGTGTGCCCTAGCATTGTCATGCAGAACGATGGGCGGAGTATCCATGTGGTGTCGCCGTTTCCTTCTCAGAGCTGCTAGGAGATGGTCTTGCAGAAACGAACAATAGTACGCCGCATTAACGGTTTGCCCTGGGTGAACGGTATGTTTTATGATCACACCATCCCAATCATAGGCAAGAATCAACATTACCTTCACATTGGTGGGGATTTGTTGAACGGTTTGTTTTCGTGTTGATCCGTGGTGCCGCCACTCATTCGATTGGCGTTTCAACTGTGGCTCATAAGATTTGGCCCACGTCTCGTCAATGGTTATGATACGCCGCAAGAAGTCCTCTCCTTCACGCTCATAACGCTGCAAGTGTGTATGAGAAGCATCATATCGCAGCCATTTCTGCATGTCGGTTAAGTCATGCGGAATCCATTTTGACGCAATTTTCCTCATTTTCAGGCAGTCCTTCAGGATGTGGAGGACAGTCGAATTCACCAGTCCTGTATCTTGCGCTAATTCACGAAGCGTTACGTTCCGATCTGCCTCCACTAACGTGGACACCATCTGTATATTATTGGTGGGTGACCAGATCGAGGCATGTCCTCCACACGTTCGCGCCCATCTCGAAAGGCTGCAATCCATTTTGCTACCATTCTGTAAGGTAACGCAGCTGCACCACACGCCTCGTGCAGTCCTTGGTGGCACTCTCGAGCCGTGCGACTCCTAGCACACTGCATTTTTATCCATGTTCCCTGCTTCGAAAACATTGCGACTGTCTTGCGTGAGCGCTTGCTCACAACTACTCATCTAACAGGCACCACTGCATACGAACGAAGGAGGGGACGGACTAGGTCATGTGCTCTAAGGAAGGGGATACAGGTTAGCAACTTTTGGTAACAATGGCAGAGTCCTACACCGTTGCAACATAAAGCAGCAGCATCGTTGCCAAAACTAAAAAAGCAACCCTCGCATAAAGCAGAAAGTCTGTCTGTTCCTCATACAAATCTACACTGTTTTACCGATCTGAACCAAATGTTGCCTACTTACCTTTTAGGCCCCTGTGGGTAATGCTGTTTACTTGAAATTTCCCTAGATTTAGGCCCAATGACAGTAAAACATATGTTAATACAGGCAAAATATCAAGAATATAAATAAACTGTCTGTCAAAACAGCTTTAAAACTATTTGACCTCAAGGTTTTACCCACTGTCACATAAGGTCTGGAAAATGTTTGGCCACATTTGCAACTGAAACACCTAGAGCAATATTGGAAAGAGTAAAAGCTACGCTTTTGGAAAGAGTCCTCCGTGTGTCCAAATAAACACCTTCAAGACTCTTATGAGTTAACAAGTGAACCGTTTTACGTCGAGAAACTTTGTTCTCGCTTGTTGCTGCCATCTATACCAAGTTATGTACACTTCGTAGAGAAAGTAAAGGTAAAGAAGAGAGACATATGAAGTGAATTCTACTCCACGATGCCATGATCTACAAAGACTGGCAAGGGAGGGGTTACAAGCTGTGACATTTGGTTAAACGCTTTGCCATGCATGGTTTTCACTTTAAGCTGTGCGAAACTAAGAAATTCCGTCAACCAGGTTCAAATTGCGTTTGGGATCGTTGCGGCAAGAGTTGCGAACGGTACTATAAGATGATTTGCGAACTTCGGAACGAGTCCTTAACAGCTTTTAGCAAAGATTAATTTATAGTTCAACTAGCAACCCGGCCTGGCTTCGCCCGGGAACATTTGTGAATGCATTACGTGATAAGCGCTTCTTTACGATGTCAATGAACTACAATCTCTATCCGTTTTACGTCTTGGCATGATGGGTTAAAATCACTGACTGGACTATTAACTATATTATCATAGAGATACATGTGCAACAAATTCTTGTCCGACGTAATTTCAGAAAGGCAAGGTGCATGAAACACAAATCCCCCTTCAGTCCATCTAAAAACACTTATAGGGGACAATATATTGAATATAGAGATGTGCTCTCATGTACGTTTCTGTAGAACTTTTCATGCTGAACAATTCTTACACTCATTGTATATTGATATTTTTAACGGTTTGCCCAGCGTAGGCTTAAAAAGCCCACTGACAGCAGGATTTTTTTTTTACTTTTTCTCTGAAATCGTTACTGCTTGGCTTCCTTTGATCATAAATAAATTATTTTCTACAGAAACCTTCCTCAAGGTATCCTTTACAGAATGGTGAAACCCGCATCAAAATCGATGCAGTGGTTCTCGAGATTACCCGTGACATCCAAGAATCGGGGACTTTGTTTTATACTAAGTAGAGATTATACGCCAATCAGTATAATTTAATATAATACAATCCCCCTTCCGTCCAATCTTAAATTGACTGTGAATTTTGCGGAACGAAAAGTTCACAGGCGAAATGAGAGTTGCACTACCAGGGAATGGCGAGGTGAATGAAACGCAAATTCCCCTTCCGTCCAATCTTAACTTGACTGTTTCACAGGCGAAATGAAGAAAACCCGAGTTGCACTTCCAGGGAAATTCCAAACACAAACACCCTTCTCAGAAGTCAACCCGATTCAACGGTTTGCTGCTGGCTGTATCTGGGGCAATAGGTTTGCCCGCTAGCTAAGCTGTAACAGGGTTGATAGACTCTCCCTTAGCTAGCTCGTAAACTGTCGCCTCAGTAGTTGAATGGACATGGTTGGAGGAAATTAAAACTTAAAAACACTTATAGTGGGCGATGTATTGAAGATAGACATATGCTCTCGCGGACTTTTTTTGTAGAACTTTTCAAGCTGAACAATTCTTACACTCATAGTATTTAGATATTTTGAACGGTTTGCCCAGTGTAAGCTTACAAAGAGCTCGGACGCCATGTTTTTTTTTTCCCGACTTTTCCACTGAAATCATTACTGCTCGGCTTCCTTTGATCATAAATACATTATTTTCAATAGAAATCATCCTCGAGATATCCTTTACAGAATGGTGAAAACTGCATCCTTTACAGAATGGTGAAAACTGCATCAAAATCCATCCAGTGGTTCTCGAGTTTACCCATAACATCCAAGAATTGGGGACTTTGTTTTATACTAAGTTGAGATACATTATACTTACTGTACATGTAAGTTATGGCTATTGGCTGCAATAAAATATATTATTAATATTGAATTTATTATAAAAGGATCAGACAAAGCACATTTTAATCCTCATGATGCAAGGAACAGGACTCAGCTGGTTCCAAAGGGATCCCAACAACAACGTTTTAAGGTCCTAGGCTTAGAAAGAGTTTATCTTCCATTTACTTGACCATCTTCAGAAGTGAGGTGAACTGTGATCTTATTTCAATTTTAGCGAACATACACACTAAGTCATAAAGCTAAATATGTGTCTTTCTCTTACATATTCAAAATACCACCTAAGCACCGCCAGGTAAAACAGTAATTTATAAAAACCAAGCCAAATTATTATGTGCTAGTAGATTTAAATATTTTAGATCAGAAGTCTTCCTATGAGTGAACCTAGCAAGTGTTTCCGATCATTTACAAGGATAAATAGATCTGACAGGCTATGCAGACCCATACTAAATGTCACAGCATGGCGCGAATGACATCAGCCCTTGCAACCTGACAGGAAATTCCTGGGAAGTCCAGACAGGCACATCAGTGATAACCAGCTTGCATTTCCATAAATAACCCCTGGCACTACAGCCCAGGCCTAGGCCTACCAAGCGACCGCTGCCCAGCCATTTGGCCTGCAGTTATTGGGGTGATGAGTGGTCAGCGCATCAGGTCCCACGGCCGTTAACCTTAGTTTTCGTGACCGGAGCGCTGCCTCACTGTCAGTCAGCTACTCAATTGTCTTCACGAGGCTAAGTGCACCCCGTTCCAGCCCTCACGTCAGTTTTTAGGTAGATTTCATTAGAAAGCTAACTATTGCAATGGGTCCCATGATTCGACTTCCGGAAAATTTCGACATATCTTCGCGTTTCACATCCCCCAGACCCCAAAACCACCGTCAGTTCAAAAGTTTATATATAATTTATGTATATATGTATCTATCTATCTATATATATATATATATATCAGTTTCTTGTGGACACGATAACTGCCGTAATTTTGCACCAATCACTTTGAATTTTTTACATAATATGTATCCCTATAAAATCTCGGTCGAGTTCGTTAATGGGCAAAATCGGTCGAAGGGGGTGAAAATGGCGGGCTTTTTTCGAAAAAGTGAAATTTCGCTATAACTCTCTTAATACGTGAAATATCGAATCCATTCAAAGTTCATAATATGTCTCGGATAAGTGCCAAAAATTTATGTAAAATAAGTTTTTTGATAGCACCAACCATTGACCAAAGGGGTGGAAAAAAGTGGGTTTTTCGGGAAACATTAATCATATCTCTCTTAATAGGCACAATATCAAAACCGTACAAAATGGAAAATATTCCCCTAATAATTATCTAAAACTTTTGTCTGAAAGAATTTTTGATATGACCAACCATTACGCCAAGGGATGAGAAAAATGATTTCGGAATTTTAAAAAATGCCAAGTGCCATCAGAGGTTACCATAACAACGCTTTTAAATTGATAAGGGATGATCTATCAGAGGTTGCCAAGACAACGCCATTGACGAGATCACATTCATTTTTAGCCTACTTTTCACACTTTTCAAAAATGAGGAAAAAGTAGACTTATAAGATATATCCGGGAAAATGTGTCTGTCCTTCTGTCTGTCTATCTGTCCTTCTGTCTGTCTGTGTGTGTGTCCCTCCCGTATCAACTCCTAACCGGCTGCAGCAATCGGAACCAAATTTAGTATGAGTAAAGATGTATACCGGAATATCTCAGGCCCATATTTGAAGAAGATGCCAGTGCTACCAACTGCTAAAAAAACGCACTAGAAATTTGAGCTCCATGTTGGATATCTTGGAAGGTATACATGGGAGCTATTCTAAAATTGGCACACATGTAGATAATACTATTTCAGTTTAATTTCCAGGTGGCCATACATGACAGCGTTGCCAAAATAATTTTAAGCCTTCTGATAAGTCCAATTTTTAAATGCATATAACTTCTACACTATCAATTGGATTTCAACCAAATTTTGCATGTAATATGTGTACATAAACATATATGACTGAGTGTATTCTTAAGAGCCACCAGGGCTGCCAACTGTTAATAATTGCTCTCTATTTTGTATCCAAATATATCAGAAAGTATGCAAGCCGACAGCTTTAAACTATGCACACGTAAATTACCCGACATTTTACATTAATTTGGAGTAACTTATATACGTCAGTTCTACCAACATGATTCTAAGCCTGCTGATAGGACCAATTTTTAAATACATGTAACTTCTATACCAACAAATGGATTTCATCCAAAATTGGCACAAAAATATATAATATTTCAGATTATTTCTGACCAGCACTCGCATGACATTGTTGCCAACATGCTTTTACGTGTACTAATAGATCCAATCTCTAAATTCATGTAACGTCCTTTGGACTTCAACCACATTTTGTATTCTGTACCTTAGGAGATGGAAGTTAGAATATATTCAGTCACCAGAGCTGCCAACTGTATTGCTCTATTAGGCTACATTATGCCTAGTATACCTTATTTCGAACTAATTAAGACATTTCGATATTACCCACTTAATTTCGTCATTATTCTAGATAGGTTCATATACTGTAGATTAATCTATGGCATGAATCTTAATTTTAAGAAAAGTAGGCTCTTTAGTTCGTCACGGAACTTCTTGTTCCATCTGACTATGAGGGAAGCGGCTAACTGGTAGCATGCTGAACTTCTATGCCCAAGGTGCTGGTTCAAAGCCGGCCAAAGTCGCCGGATTTTCTAAGAGCGCTAAAAATCCGTCAGCATGCTTTCCTTCGGAGGGGAAGTTACAACATTCGTTGCAAGTCGCTGGTTGCGGTGGCATCTAGCAGCCAAGTTCACAGCTAGGCGTCGTTGACATTAGTATTTGGTACAAAATTAGGTACTACTACTTAAAATTGACCGTCTGCAGACCTTACCTGAATTACAGACTAATACAGTCATCACAAATAACACCGTTTATCAGACAGATTCTACACATACCCAATGTACACGGGGTTACATGACCACCTTGTCGCAGCCCCTAAACTGAGGAACCAACCAACATCTCTGCGGGAGATAAAATTTTGCGTGAAGAAGTAACAGACTGTTAGATAGTTACACATTAGTTCCAAACCTTGCATAAGGACAGTGTGATCACAAGTATAAAAATTAACCCCAAATGACAAGAAGGTTACCATCCCCATAAGACAGTAAAAAAATGTTAAAAGTATGCATAGAAAGACGAAAAAATGTTAACTAACCTCCAATTGTAAAATACTTTCTCGCAATAAATGAGGTCTGATCCTCCTACGAAAACCTGCATATTTTGCCTATTATAGCCTATCCCCTAGTTTGCCCGGTGAAATATACCTCCGCCTTCCGGCGTGCCGAGAGGAATTTTAAAATCCCTGACGGAGCCAGGAATCGAAACCGGGGCCTCCGGGTGAGAGAAAGGTTGTTTTAAGGGGCGGAACTACAAAGTCATCTGCCCCTGCTTTTCCATTTGCAGCCTAAATGTCCCCATCCAAAAACCTCTACTTCCCGTTTACTGTATTTATACTTTGCATGAATAACCTAGAATCTCAAGGGGTGTGAAGATTCAACAGTCAAGCTATTGAACTGTTCTTGGTTAATGCATGTCAAATTCACGAAGTAAGATGTCACATCTGTGGTTCAAATTCCACATTTAAAAAAAGAGGTCCCATGACTTATTATCACAAGATAGGCTAACGATTACTGGTATATAAGTTGCCTTTTTTTTTATCAGAAAGGAAGAAAGCTTATAGTTTTATGCGACCGTAAATCTTGCGATCGTGAGCCACGGGAACTCCTATGTTGAATCCGAACCACAGGACATGGCATTTCACTTCTCACATGCACCGGGAATCGAACCCAGTCTACTTAGGTGAGAGGCTAACGGCTTAACAGCTACGCAACCACAACCCCCCCCCCCCCCCCCCTACCTTTTTTATTTTAAAATCTGTGATATTGCCATTTTAGCCTGGAATGTATTAGGTCTGATTAATGACTGACCATTGGTTCATGACAGACGAAGATTAATGAGAGTCTTATGTTTCAACCATATTTTATGACCCACCATGGGTAGGATGCTACTATTGAGCAGACATTATTATAGTTATTATTGTTTAAGGGGCAGAACTACGAGGTCATCTGCCCCTCTTTACACAGGAAGTTAAGCAGACAGGACACTAACAAATACAATATTGCAGCGACAGGAATGAACCGTGTGGTCAGAGAAGTCATGCCACGGAAGCAAAGAAGATAGGGTTATGGCACTATATATCGAACACCCTTTAAATATCGAACACTTCATAAATTTTGTTGCAAAATAAGGATATCGATAAGTTTACACAGCATCTTAGATTTCTGAATCCACCCCGCCAAACTTCTCTTTATGTCAATCGATAGGTCGAAGTCGTTACTGCGTTGGTGAGCGCGGGAAAGTGTCAGAACCTTGTTGTTGGCGGGATATTGATGACAGCGTTGGATTGTTAGTAAGGTGGCGTGTCCCTGTGATTACTCATTTCTGCTGGTAAAATAGTGTCTTCAGAAGTATCCTTTAAATAATGTGTTGTGTTAACATAAATACAATGTTTATTAATTTCTTATGATCTGGGTTTTAATTAATCTTCATATTTATTCCTAAAATAAAATACTGTTCGATATTTGAATCCCGTTTTATAATATCGAAATGTCGTTCGATAAAAGATGTTCATGCATACAAAAATAGCCCTTAATATCGAACGACACTAAAATTAATGGGCTGCTACTGATTTTAATTTACAGTATAGTTTTCTTTTGCTCCGAAGTCCGCATTTCTGTGGTCGTGACTGATGAGGCGACTATCTGTAAATTGAGAGGGCCTGAATTTGAACCCGCATCGGGTATAGTTAGATTTCTTTTATATTGCCTTATGTCGGTTTGATGCCGTACGTTGTGCTAATCACTTTATTTGACAATCGTGTCAATTTCCAGAGTTCACATAATCGGCAAACACTGTACAGTGGCGGCGACGAGAGGGAACCTTCGGGGGCAGATTTTTTGCCTCAATTTCTTCAATTTTATACCCTATAACCATTGACCCCTTGTAATTCATGTAGTGCATAAAATTGTCCCCTTCACGTCTAACTCCCAACCGCCGCTACTGTAAATATTGTGCAATAAACAGAGTAGAGGATTAGAAGCAGAAAATTATTATTTTTCAGTTCTGGTTAGTTTCCTTAACTAGTGCTTACAGCTTGACAATGGTCAAAATTAAGACACCCAAGGGGGGAAATGTCCCAAAATCAAGAGTTAAACCGGTTGAAAAAATGAAACTGTGTCAGTATTCGTTATCTGCCTTGACTGAAGCTGTTCAACAGGTTAAGTCCGGTATGATGTCACAAAGGCAGGCATCTAAAACATACCAGGTCCCTTTAACAACGTTAAACGACAAAATATCTGGACGTCAGAAGATTCAGACTGCCCTTGGCCGAAAGCCGTTCCTTGAGTCCACGAGAAGAAGAGGGCATTAGTGAATGGGTGATCAATATGGCTAAGAGAGGATTTCCGTTGAAGAGAAAGAATTTACTTGACACTGTACAGCAAACTGTTCAGTCATCAGCAAGAAGCACACCGTTTAAGCATGGAAGACCTGGGAAAACCTGGTTCAAGTGTTTCACGGGACGACATCCTTCCCTGTCTCAGAAGAAGGCTGAAACCATTAGCAAGGGCAGGGCTGCTGTGTCGGAAGAGAGAATTCGTGGTTGGTTTGCTGGACTATCGTGCTACCTGGAATCTGAGGGTGTAGGATCAATTATGGAAGATCCAAGCAGGATCTTCAATGCAGACGAGACAAATTTTCTGTTCCATAAGGTTTCAGGAAAGTACCTTGGAGTCAGAGGGGAACAGCTTCAAATTACGGCAACCTCTAAAGAGAAAGAAGGCATAACAGTGCTCGGTAATTTCTGAGCCGATGGGCGTTGTGCCCCAACAATGATTGTCTACAGCAACATACAACTTCAGCAACTTATCAAAGATAGTGTACCAGAGCCATGGATCTACGAGAAAACAGAGAGTGGCTGGATGAAGGCCCCTACGTTTCTGAACTACCTTCAACACTTTAGGTCATGGTTAGAGCTTAAGAAAGTTACACTTCCTGTTATTCTTTTTCTTGATGGACACAGAAGTCATTTATCCCTTCAAGTCAGTGAATATTGTCATGACCATGGAACAATATTGTACTGCCTTTTCCCTAACGCCACCCATCTTCTGCAGCCAGCAGATGTGGGGGTATTTGCACCTCTCAAGAGAGCATGGGAAAATGCTCTTCAAGATGAAAAAATACGAACTCTCGGGGCATCAGTAACAAAGGTAAATTTTGCACCTATGTTGAGGAAGGTATGGGATGATGCTGTTAGGCCAGATATCGTGAAAAGCGCCTTCCGTAAGTGTGGTCTCTATCCACTAGATCCCAACGCTGTGGACTACTCAAAATGTGTTGCAGATATTTTGAAGACCTCAGTCGGAAGTCAACAACAAGAGAGTGAAGAAGGCAGCCCTTCATCCCCTTCCACTCATATGTTAAAGTTTGTACTTAATGACCTCGAAGAATTCTTGCCTCGTATTCTCGATACGTTCAAGGAAAAACTAAGATTTGATGAAGAAAATCAAAATGATGGTGAACCAGATCTGTACGCTTATTGGAAGAGTGTTACAACTCGGTACAATGCAACACATGCAACTATATCGGCAAATGAAACGATGACAGATAATTCATCAGAAGAAGAAGAAATAAATGATGACCAGGGCATTGATAATCGTGATTTCACGTGGAATGAAGAACTTTCAGAGGTGTTTGTACCATCTCCCAGGAAGGATCTCCCTGGTTCCGTAATTTTTAATAGTGGAGTAAAAGTTCACAAGCCGAAACTATTGAATGAGGATGAAATCTATTCGGAGCTTGCTTGCTCACCCACCTCAAGTACCGGTACACGTAGGAGCGAGGATTCATTCAAAGATTTTCTCAAAGTTCCTCAAGTACCAGAAAAACCCCATCAGTTTAGGTTAAGGAAAACGTACGCGATATCTTCAAAGGAGTACCAGGAAGAATTGAAAAAAAGGAAAGGAAGAAATAGGGCTAAAGACATGGACTTATGGAAATAAGATACTGATTTTTGTGTTTCTCAGGATATTTTTAATATTATTAATTGCTTTTGTGAGTTCTATTTAAGAATCCTTCTGTTTTGTTCTTGTTATTACAACCATAATACCGTAATGTCTAAAGGTTGCCTGATTCATAATAAATAGTTCTGTTCGGTATTTAAAACCTTGCCGTTCGATATAAAAAAATCATGTTCGATAGTTACAACTTCACTGATCGATATATAATGCAGACCGTTCGATATATGGAGGAATACAGCTGTTGCATTTAAAGAGGCCTGGAACCTATAAATTATATATTTTAAAGGTCAGAACAAGCTAGTTGCAACCAACGGATGTTCCGTTAAGGTTTTATCTCTTCTTCAGATGTCTGTTCTTCACTGGCAAAAATTACTGATCAATTATTCGTAGAGATGACGTTAAGTGTTCGATATATAGTGCCATAACCCTATATCAGCAAAAAGTTAAGTCACTAACGATATAATCACAGATGTTTACTTCGTAGTCCACAAGGTTCTTCAGCCGGTCTAGTATTCTCCAGTATAGCCAGCCTGCGATATCTAGGTACAGGTACCACAATTGTTCATTTGGTATCCAGGGAACAAGTCTACAATATCCCAGATCCATTTGTGATTGGCCTACATTGCACAAGTCTCTCACAGCAATTTTCAGTGGATTACAACCCAACCTGTCACTATCAATAACTTTTGGACAGCAGTGGTTTTGGTATCAATTTCAAATGTCTGGGGATAATAGCAAGCACAACTGCTGTGCCTTACGTGGGCCTAAACCCTGACGCTCCACTCGCTTTGCATTTGGAACCTTGATAGGTCTCTTTAACAACGTTAAACGACAAAATATCTGGACTTCAGAAGATTCAGACTGCCCATGGCCGAAAGCCGTTCCTTGAGTCCACGAGAAGAAGAGGGCATTAGTGAATGGGTGATCAATATGGCTAAGAGAGGATTTCCGTTGAAGAGAAAGAATTTACTAGACACTGTACAGCAAACTGTTCAGTCATCAGCAAGAAGCACACCGTTTTAGCATCCACAAGACATAGCCAACTGACATAATGGCTCTCCTGTAGTGAGCGGGGTGAGTTTTTCAGCATTTGTAATTGTGCATGCAACACACTTTAACCAGTCATTAATGCTAATTGCATTCAAGAAACACCATACCATAAGTTATTAAAAATGTAGAATATTTTGGACTCTTATAGCGATCTTGCGAATATCAGCTTTACTGGTACATGGTGGCCACTGAAATCGGTCAACGATTTTCCAGGAGTTTTCCAGGAATTTTCCAGGAGTAATTCTCATTTTTCCAGACTTAAAATCAAGCGCGTGACCCGCGGGGGGAGGGTGCTTTATCGCTTGCCTACTTCAAGAACAAAATATAGCAGTTGTGTTTGGTTTACTTATACAGATGTTGATAAAAAATAGTGGTGATTGCGTTATTGATACACAAGCCTACACACAAATGATTTAATTGTTGTTTTAAAAAAGCCTTTGCGACTCAAATATCCGCTTAAAAAAAAGAGAAAAGAATGCTGCCTGTAATTTTATTGCGGTGAAGTTGTCTATACTCGATCATCATCATCATCTTGTACAGTTTCCAGCCCCAGGCTGGGTCTGTTTGGAACATAAGCCTCGCCACTTATTTCTTTCTTCCCACCACCTCTCCGCTGTCACTCTGGTCCAGTCCTCGCCTCTCTTCTTGACACATTCCTCCACTCCTTTCAGCCATCTATCTCTTGGTCTTCCCCTTGGTCGTTTCTTCTGGATCTGCATCTCATGTATCCTCTTGGGAATCTTCTTCTCTTCCATTCTCTTTAAGTGTCCATACCACCTCAGTCTTGATGTCTCAATCCTACCTTGCAAGGGCTCCTCTTTCACCATTTCCCTGACCTTTTCATTCCTCACCTTGTCTCTTCTTGTTACTCCGATCCTACTTCGCAGGAACTTCATTTCACCTGCCTGTATTCTGCTTATGTCTCTTTTCTTCATTGTCCACGTTTCTGAAGCATAGGTCAGTATCGGGATATAGTAGCTTCTGTATAACACTTCCTTGCTTTTTTGTGGGACATCTTTATTCCACACTAAGCTCCTAATGCTTCTCAGAAATGCTTCTGCCTGTCTGCCACGTTCCGTAATCTCTTTGTCATTTCTCCCATTTTCCTCCACTATACTTCCCAAGTACTTGAGACTTTCCACCTTCTTCAGCTGTCCACCTCCAAGTGTTATCCCACTCATTGGTCTGTCCTTTTTCCTGGTCGTTAACAGGATCTCACATTTACTGATGTTGAACTTCCATCCGTACTCTCCCACTGTTTCTTCCCAAGCCTTCAGTTGCTCCTGAATTTCCTCCTCCTTGTTTCCCCAGACCATGAGATCATCTGCAAACACCATTGCTTTCATCTTATCTTCTCCTATCTTTCCTGCTATCCATGTCATTACCTCGTCCATAACCACAATAAAGAGAAGGGGTGACAGCGCACTACCCTGTTTCAGGCCACTCATTTGTCTGAACCAGTCTGTTCTTTCTCCTCCAACTTTCACACAACTCACACTTCCACAATACATCTCCTTCACTCTGCCTACAGTCTCTTTTTCCACTCCCATGTTTTCCATTGCTTTCCAAACCTTCTCCCTACACACACTATCATAGGCCTTTTCGATGTCCAGGAAGGCCATCAGCAGATCCTCTCCAAATTCGTAGTGGTGTTCCTGGAGCTGTCTCACTGAAAATATGAGATCCACTGTTGATCTCCCAGGTCTGAATCCATACTGCTCCTCTCTCAATTTTCTCTCCACTTTGGCTCGTATTCTACTTTCTAATATCTTTTCATATATCTTGGCACAGTGAGGTATGAGTGTGACTCCCCTGTAATTTCTGCACTCCTTTCTGCTTCCTTTCTTAAATATTGGGACAATTAATCCTTTCTTCCAATCTTCTGGGGTCTTTTTCTCCTTCCATATCACCCTCATCACACGGTACAGCCACTGTTTCCCAACCTCCCCTGCTGCCTTCACCATTTCAACACTCACTTCATCCACACCTGGTGCCCTTCCTCCTTTCATCTTGTCTATAGCCATTTCCAGTTCTCTCCAAGTCAGGTCCTTTTCCATTCCTGTGTTATCTTCTCCATCTTCCAATACATTGTCTTCCTCCCTATGACCATTTGGATTCAGCAAATCCTCAAAGTACTCTTTCCACACTGTCTTGAGTGCCTCTTTGTTGTGTACCTCATTTCCGTTTTTGTCCATCATTACCACATCCTCTCGCAGACCTCTTCTCTTACTTTTGACCATCCCATAAAGTAATTTCTTATTTCCTCTGCTGTCTTCCTCCATCATCTCTGTCCACTTTACCATCCACTTCTTCCTCTCCTCTGCGACAATCTTGTTTGCTTCTTTCTTCTTTATCTTATAATCTTCCCTTGTCAGATCAGTTCTTTCCTGGAACCACACTCTGAAAGCCTTGTTCTTCCTTCCCACAGCTTCTTTTACTCTCTCATTCCTCCATGGTGTCTCTTTACACCGCTTTCTGTTGCTTGTTCTTCCACATACTGCCACTGCAGCTTCCACCATTGTGTTTTTGAATTGCTTCCATTCCTCTTCCCCTGTTTTAGGATTGTCTGTTGGCATCCTTTCCCTTATTATCTTCTGGAATTCTTCCTTGACTTCCTTTTCCTTCAGTTTCCATACTTTGATTCTCCTTTCCTGGTACTCTGTCCTCTTGCTATCCTTAACAACTCCCAGGTTCATTATAAGTATTCTGTGGTCGCTATCTAAGGCCTCTGATGGTATTACCTTTATATCTCTGACACTTCTCTTCATTTCCCAGTCGTACAGCATGTAATCTACCAAAGATTTCTTTGTTAAATCACTGCTGTACCACGTTACCTTGTGGGTTTCTTTCTTCCGGAACCAGGAGTTGCCTACCACTAAACCGTTTCTCTTGCAAAAATCCAGCAACTTTCTCCCTTCTTCATTCCTGCTACCCCATCCTTCTGCTCCCAATACATTTTCATATCCTTGCCTTTCACTTCCTACATGTGCATTCAAATCTCCCATGACAATGATGCTCTGCCCATTCAACTGCTGTTGTAGCTCCTCCTCAAAGTCTTCCTTCTCTTGAGCTGTACATCCAACTTGAGGGGCATATACCTGGGCTATCTCCAGGCTTCTTCCCTTTACAGTTACTCTGATCTTCATGATCCTGTCACTTATTCCCTTTACCTCTTCCTTCATTCCATCTCTCACAACTACTCCTACTCCGCTGCTCCTTCCTTCACTGTTCCCACTCCAGTACAACCGGTACCCTTTCCTCAGTTCTCTGCGACCTTCTCCTTTCCATCTTGTTTCTGCCAAGCCCAGTACATCCATCACATCTACAATCTCCTCCACTTTTCCTGTCAGTGTCTGTATGTTTAATGTCCCAACTCGTAGTCCATTAGCATATCCGGGTCGTCGTCGTTTGCATCCGTCCTTTCCGAGGCCTGTTCCTGGTTTGAAAGCAAATATGATATCCACTACTGGCTTGCTAGGCCTATCGTAGCTTCACCAGAGCCCCGTCAGCCGTCACTTTTCAGGGTTCCCATAGAGCCTTCACAGCTACCGTAGCGGTCCCGGGGCACACAAAGTCCCCACTGTACTTCACCCCTACAGGCAATCCCCTACTTCATGCCGTTGCCCGTCTCCCACCACGTGGAGGAGGGGTTGGACTTGTGGGAGACTGTCTATACTTTTGTAAAACATATCGAGTATATGTCTATACTCGATATGTTTTACAAAAATACTATCGCGTGTTCTCCCACACAGAAACAGGTAGCCTGAGTAAATTTCTTTCATTAGCAATAGAGTGCTCACCCAAAACCACAGCGGGGATTTTTATAATTAATTAACAGTGGCTATTTTCCAGGAGTTTTCAAATTTTTCATAATTTTCCAGGAGTTTTCCAGGTTTTCCAGGAGTAGTGGCCACGATGTGGTACTAAGTTTCCTGTTTCTAGGATGTCTGGAAATTCCTCATTGATTCATGTTTATTTTCAGAATTTACCTACACAACACTCCACCTCGGCCAGGGTAACATTCACGGGTTCATTTATACATTGCGATGCAGCCGCGTTTAGGGAGTTTTTAGGGATCTCTGTGACGTCACCGTGACGTCACGGCTGACTTATTGATATTGGTGTGCTTTGGTTGCTGGGAGTTGCTTGTCACCCGATTACTACGGTAGTTACAAGCGAGAATTCGCCGAAGGACTTCGCCATTTTTGTCACTTGTCAGCGTTTTGTAAACGTAATATTAATAATGAATATTTCCTTGTATAACCTATAGAACAAGATTTTGATATTAGCAGTGACGTGTGCGAGGATTGTGTTGGCGATTTGTAATAAAATAGTTGATTTCCGTAAGTTGTTGCATTTAATTGAAAAGCGATGAAAATGTTACGTGAGGCATCGTGTGTACGATAATTACTGCTTCTTCTACTACATGTGCAATAATACGGCCTGTGGGATCTATTGGTGAGTTTTAATAAAGTTGTTCATATATTTCTTTTGGTTGTTGTAATTAATTGAAAAGTTGCACTGTAAACTACTAGACGAAAATATTACGTTAGGCACTTGACGTTTCATACAGTATGTCTGTGAGGCGTTATTAAACAGTATGTTATGGATAGTGATTTCTAATTGAGATACAAGTATTTGCAGCCAATATTGGAAAACATAAAAATACCAAACTAGGGGAGGGGGGCACAGCTCCCCCAGCAAAAAAAAAAACATTATTGACCACAATGTTTTATAATAAAATTATAATGTTTTAGTTTTTGCGTATGTCATTGTGTTTGTTTATTTGTAGCCAACATTGGAAGAAAAAAAAAACACCCCGCAGCCTCCCTCCCCCAGTAAACAATAACATTATTGACCACAATGTTTTATAAGAATATTATAATGTGTTGTGTTTGTGGTTTTGATGGAAATTAATGCGTCTGCCAGCAGCTATTGCAGTGTACTTTTCAGTGGGAAATGTATTGCACAATTACATTACTGCTTGTGGTCAGAGTAAGGCGGTGGTAATGTATTGATGCCAACCGGCAATTATTACAGACCGCGATAGTTTGTGTATAACATTTCCATAAAAACAAATTGGCGGCTTTTGTGATGTTATCAACAACTTTACGAAATGCTTCACTGGCAAGCTTACGGGAAAAGCCTTGGTTATAGGTTAATTTGGGTGGTGACAACTCAATAACAGAAATGAGGATTAGAAAAAGCTTTGAAACGCATTGTGCATGGCCATATGTAATTCATCTTTAGAGCCTACCTCAATTTGATACGCCGTACATACGAAAATGTTGAAATTTAGGATTACATTTATAAGATTTTGTATCGAAATGGGTAATTGGCCTACTTAGCTAAATAGGCGGCTAAATTATCGTCGGCGATACTTACGAAAGTATTCCGATATAAGGTTATATTTTTAAAATTTTGTATTGGAATCTGTAATTTGCCTATATAATTACAGATTAATTACAGATGACGATAAAACAAATTAAAAAAAAAAAATTAATCGAAATCTGTAATTGACTTACAGGCTATAGCTCAAATTATAGATACGATCTTTTATAATTATGAAATTAAAATAATGACGATGTGTATCGTCATCTGTAATTGAGCTATATAGGCCAATTACAGATTCCGATACGGAATTTTAAAAATATAACCTTAAATTTCGAAATTTTCCTATGTATTGAAATATGTTATTGAGCTATATAGGCCAATTACAGGTTTCGATACGGAAATTTAAGAATATAACTTTATGTTGCGGAATTTTTAGATGCATCGGAATCTTTAAACTAGCTATAGGGCAATTACAGATTTCGATGCAATGTATATTATTATGAAATTAAAATAATTTTGATGTGTATCAGAATCTGTAATTGACCTACATAGGCCAATTACAGATTTCGACACGGAAATTTAAAAATATAAGCTAAAATTGCAAAATTTGTATATGCATCGGAATCTTTAATTGAACTATGTAGGTCAATTACAGATTTCGATGCAATGTTTATTATTATGAAATTAAAATAATTTCGTTGCGTATCGGATTCTGTAATTGACCTATATAGTCCAATTACAGATTTTGATACGGAAATTTAAAAATATAAGCTAAACTTGCGAAATTTGTTTATGCATTGGAATCTTTAATTGAGCTATGTAGGTCAATTACAGATTTCGATGCACACTTCGTTTCCAAGGTTTTTGTTTAATGCAGCCTTTTTTTTTTTGGTGTTCCCCCACCCAAAAACCCCTATTACCCAGGCTTTTCCCGTAAGCTTGCTAGAGGAGTATTTCGTGACGCCGTTGATGACGTCACGGAAGTCGCCATTTTGTTTTAGGGGAATTTTATACACGGATGCATCACAATGTATAATAGTCCCCATTCACGAGCTTATAAGTTTGGCCATTCGTAGTGCGGCGGTGTATTTCTCATCCCAATGCTCGTAGCCTATAACCTGCCCCCATCTCCTTTTCTTGATCACCGACTTATATAGATGGAATTCCAGCCGAGTCCACCATTATATGCCTGATTTATGGACAAGTACAGTATTGCCAACCCCATACATACAGAGTACTACTGTATATCTGGTATCATAAACCAAAAAAGCGCCGCCAAGCACCATCCACTAAAACGGAAATTACTGAAAATCACTTCAATAACTTTCATCCAGACCAATGGTTTTTGCCTGGACCAATAATTGTTAGGTAGTGAGGGGCGCATTAGCCAGTATAAACGCCCCTAGTTTTTGTCACGCACAGTGAGGGTAGTCACGCATCAATAATCTTTATCCAGGCCAATTATTGTTGGTTTTTTTTCCACATAATTATAACATTAAGTGTATGAAACATGTTGGCAACAGTGATGCGAGATCAATGTGTGCTCCTGAATGACAGTTGAACTGATCACATGCCTCTCGGAAACATGGCTGCAGTCGTTGAATGAGCAAAAAATAAAAACATTTATTTACGTAATATAAGAAATATTTCCGATTTATCAGTGATAATTCACAATAATTTCAATTGCTAATGAAGGTATGAAAATCATTTATTTTGAATAATCAGCCAGGTAGAAGTGTAAGAGCCCAGATTTGGTCTCCTCCAGAAGCAAGGGGGTCTGGGGCATAGGCTAAGTCCCTGGTTAGGTTTGCGTTTGTATGCAAAGCGTTATTAACACATAGAACATAACATGTATGCCTATGCATCGTTTAAACCTTTAGTGTCATCCATGTCATGGATGCCGCCAATTTGTGTCCAGGGGGATTTTGTAGTGTACAGTATTGTGATCTATACTACTCCCACCATGGCTTGCCACCAATAGCAACAGTGCCAGCATAATATAGACTTATTTCCTATTAAGAAAGGCAGGTTCCATTTAATGAAACGGAAATGGTCATCAAAGAAAGTACTTTAAAAATAACTTACATATAAATCCCTTTGGTCCTTGTTGAACAATCTTCATACAGAAGGTGCCTGGAGTGTGTGACTCATCGCTGTTACATTCGATGGGTATGTGTCGACTCTTGTCAAATTTACTGTAAGCACCACAACTGTCTTCTCCCTTTTTTGCCTCATTACCAGAAGAACACTGATAGCATCGGACGGCTTCTCCTAAAGGATCATAAAGATGAAATAAAGAGTATTACTTGTTAAAAGGCCGTTGATAAAACTTTATTCACTTCATCATAATCATGTTATTACCATCACGTCTAGTCAAATGTAGAGTTTCTATAATAATAATATAATATTATTCTAGAGACTCTAGTCAAACGTACACAACATAACCTCAATTTCTTTCTGATTATAACTTTCCCGAGCAAGATATTAATTACGAAGCATTAATATACATCATAGAACCAATGGGAGAATATTACCGTAAGCAAGAGGATCTTTACCAAAATAGAACATAAAACATGACTAATCTACGGCCAGTTGCATGTTTTGGGCCATCATAGTTTATGATAGTAAACAAAATGATTATTTGCAGCACTTAAGCTGTAAACTTACCAGTGCAAGCTAACAATAACACAAATAGTACAACACAACCTGAATATAACATATTAATATTCTTCATAATTCTAATAAGGCATTACGACTTCTCAGTAAACAGCCACCTCCCATTTATTTAATAACAACCACCCTCGTGGAATTCTGGGTAAAACGGCAGTTGATCAACCTGCTGGTCAGCGAGCCTGAATCAACAGGTTGGTTCGTGGAAGTATTACACTTGCCTGGTATATATTATGACGTATGACCTGCCAGCAGATCTGCCACGCCCACAGAAAATTGAATGCAAGGCGTGGCAGAACTGCGGCGCGTTAAATAAAAAGTAATTTGATAGTGCAGTTTCCAAGTGTCAAATATCAAGGTTATGGGCGTCAAAAAGCAATAACCCAACCAAAAAAAAAAAAAAAAAACAGGTTTGAGCTGACAATGTTCGGTAAGATACTCTCGAAATTTGAACCTGCTCCCACTGAGCACTCCAGCAGTGATGAGAAAAATAAAAATAGTAATGAAGCCATTTATCAGCATTGCCATAACTGATATTGCAACGTTCAGCAGGTCAACACAAAATAATTCCGATTATAAGTTATATACATATCTTAACATATGTAATATTTTCCTGCATATTCCAGTACCGGCAATAGAAATTATTTTGTGTAGACCGACTGACATTTACAATAACAGCAGTGATGAATCTAGAGTGAAAAATTAAGAAGACCTCCCCTTCATGAAATTTCAAAAGAATTTTTACTTCTTACTAGCAATATTATGAAAGCATGATTCCGTACTACCGAGACAATTAATACCACCAGTCTCTTAATTGGAGCACGAGGAACCATTCCACGTATTTTCGTGGATTTTTGTAGGACCTTTGGTTTGAGGAAGGATTTGATAGCAGATATCGTACCATCAACCTTAAAAGGCTCTTGTAACATCTACAGGAATCATATCTACGGCCCATAGAACGACTTCATAACAAATATGCTGATGAACCTAGATATTAAAGTGACCAACATAATGTTGTATTGGGTACTCCTTGTCCTTGCGGCAACTTGCTAATAGTATGCAAGAAGAATATAAATATATATATATATAAATGCCAAAGTAGTACCTTGTACGGTTTCCTTGCCAGGGTTACGGTGAAGTCCTCAACGGCATTGATGTAGATGTAGATGAGCTACAGAACAGTATAAATGGCGGAAGAGGCGGCCCTGTATCCGGGATTAGTAGGATAAAAGGCATCTGTACTATATTCGGTTAGATGTCGGCTCAACTTAAATCCATTAGCGTCTGAACTGGTATCCAGCGGCTAACGGACAGCGTCTGTTCGGTGCGGCTGTTAGACTTACGACTTGATCTCAACAATTAAGTCTTAAAATCCCGAGATCTCCATTGGAGATCACCAAACAAGAATCTTCAACTTGAAGCAACCATGGCAGAACAACAGGAAAGAATTCCACTACCCCAGGCCCCAGTCAATAGACTGGATTCTCGTTCTGGTCATAGGATTCTGAGGGACTAGACATTCATTCATTTATTTGTAATTGGGGATGTGTCCCCCGGTGGCTTATTGGATATACATAACAAATAAATAATTATACATAACAATTCAATAACAATTAAACTGGAGTATTTACACAAATGAGTCGTCTAGTATCAAAACCGGCCAAGTCACAAAATTTACGAAAATGAGTTATGGTTATCAATTTGTAGTAGAAGTATAGCACTATCAGGTGAAACAAGAATATGCTTCAAAATCGTCCATGTCTTCATGTTACAGAGCACTGAATTCTTGGTCATGCAACAAAATGGGCCAAGTCATGCAGGCAGTGCTTTCATAACCGGCCATGTCAAAGAACGAGTAGCAATCTCCATGTCGCAGCATAATTGTTTGGAATCTTGCGTTGTTAGATTATGCAAGAATGTGATAATATCAGTAGGCAACATTGTTCCTTATATTGTATACCCTTCGAAGTCATAATCACTTGTATTTTGTTCGTTTGCAACACTGACGTTCGTATTCGCGGGCTTCTTACCGCATTTACGCGAAAGCAATCTTATATCCTGTGTGCTCGTATTTTGTCATTATTGTGTAGTGTAACGTGTATATTGTTCCTATTTTAATAATTGACTCATTTTCTTTTACTGTGTTCAAGATCTAAGTGAACTACTAACTTTTAATGATATAATACCTATTTTGTATTCTCCTCAGCTTTCTTATGTCCATCTTCATATTACTATCCAATTTAAGCAGAATGCTTTCTTTTTTATTGCAATAAAGACAGGTAATTACAATGTCAATTTATTTTAATTTAATTGCCTTTTTCACTGGAATTTGGAATTTAAAAAGAAAAGTTTTACAAAAAAAGACTAAAATTATACCAAATTGCAACAAAAACGGCCAAGTCAAAATTAATATTAGCAAAAAAGATGGGTTCATTATGAATCAGATTTCTCAAAATAGCAGAACTTAAATATTGATCCATTACGGATATAACTATGCAATAAAATCGTTTGTGACCACCATTGCTTTGTCTCTAGAGGTTTTTCATCCATACTGAAAAATATGCCTTCAGTGACTTGGCCGGTTTTGATACTAGACGACTCAAATAGTCAGTCTTTTCATGAACACACCTATATGTTTGGGAAAGGGCTCTTAAGACTGCAGCAGGTAGAGAGTTCCAGTTATCAATGGTACGGTTTACAAAAGAATATTTACCATAATTTGTTCGCTGTGGTCGGCCCTTAACTTTGAAAGGATGATCGCTCCTACCCATGTAAGTGGGATTTCCCGTACGTTTGCTAAGCTCACCCCATGCTGGTTGATTTGTATACGTGTTGTACATAGCGCAGAGACTAGATTTCATCCTCTTAAAATTTAGCCTCAAGTGATTCCCACCCAAGTTTCTTTAATATACGGCTCACACTGCTCTTGGGATTACAGTCACTGAGCACAAATCTAGCTGCCTTTCTTTGTACCATTTCCAACTCATTTATGAGCCCTACTTGATATGGATCCCAAACCGCCAAGGCGTATTCCAAAATAGGTCTTACAAGTGACAAATATCCTAATTCTTTAGCAGAGGTACTACCGGTACTTCCTTTTTATACCCTCATTACAAAGTGCAGGGATTTGTAAGCTTTAGAAACTACACATCCTACATGGCTACTCCATTTCATATCATTCCTTACGTGAACGCCCAAATATTTGCAAGAATCTTCTTCTACAACTATTTCCGAGCCAATGTTATATTGAAAATCTTGCCTTCACACTTTCCCTATTTTTAAGAGACTACATTTTCTTGTGTCTATTTTCATTTTATTTTCAATCGCCCACTTATAGACCAGTAGAAACAACCTTTGTCGTGGAAAACAGACCGCGCAGACTCATCAAAGAGCCAAATAAACTATCCAGGAAACTAAATAGAGAGGATATACGGAGTAAAGGCCAAGAAATTCAGATGATCATACAGCAAACAAGCTGCAATCTGGTTGAAACACTACAACATCTGGAGGACATCTTAGTATCTGCAATAGAACCGGTAAATCAGACAAAGAGGAGATCCAAGCCGTGGTTCAATGCAATATGTTATGAAGCACGAAGATCAACATTGAACGCCTTACACGAATGCCTGAGAACGAACACAGAAGAATCAAGACACGACTACGCACATAAACGGAGAATATACAAGAATCTTATTCGGGACACAAGAGATAAATATCAGAAGGTGCAAGAGGCAGCATTAATAGAACAAGCAAAAGAAAAACCATACAGCGTCCTTCAACAAAGGAAACCAAAATTCTCCAGAGAAATACCCATGGAAAGATGGGCAACACACTTTAAAGCTGTACTACAGAAACCGGACACATCTCCAATCGCTGCTCCAATGGTAGACTACTCAGCAGTAATGAAACCTATTACCAGTGAGGAAGTCAAGGATGTAATTCAACAAACAAAAAATGGAAAAGCCTGTGGGCCGGACGGGATCTGTAATGAACATCTCAAAGAAAGTAGCCCTATGTTGGTAGAGGCTTGGACAGTACTACTCAATCAATGTCTTGCGCAGGCCTCAATACCAGAGAAATGGAGATACTCCATAATGAAAATGCTATATAAAGGCAAGGGTCAAATGGATGATCCCAATTCATATCGTGGTATAGCGTTGGAAAATACAGGTCTTAAGCTATTGTCAAAGATACTGACAGAAAGATTAAGAGAATTAATAGACAGCGAACTGCCTGAAGAACAGTTCGGTTTCCGGAAAGGCCGGTCAACGATACATGCTATTCAGTGCCTATTAGATAATATTGGCGATGCGCTAAGATTTTCTAGAGGTAAACTACATGTGATATATATAGACTACGCTAAGGCGTTTGATTCAGTTGACAGGGAATAAACAATAGGCAAGTTGGAATCGATCATAGGAAGAGACCATTATCTGAGTAGGATAATAACGACAATACTCATGAAAAATTACATAATCATTGATAACAATCTTACAAGATCGGAGCCTATCCTTCAGACAACAGGAGTCCTACAGGGCGATCCATTAAGTCCGTTGCTGTTCAATATCGCAGTTCGAGATGTTGTCGATGCCATAGAAACACCAGGAGTAAACATTTATATGTACGCAGATGATATGGCAATAACGTCGGTCTCGCAGCAAATGTTACAAGAGGCGTTCGATAAACTTGTAAGATGGGCAGACAGTAATGACCTCAAGCTTAATCCATATAAGACAGTACACATGACGTTCAGGAATGGAGGTAGGTTACCAGCATCAGTGAAAATCATGTATGGCAATGTGGAGCTAACAAGGGTAAACTCCTACAAGTATCTTGGCCTGATACTCCAAACAACTGGACGGAATTTCTCCAAACATGTAAAAGAGGGATTTAAACTTGCCAGAAGTTGATTGGAATGGAGCTGCAACAGAAGCCCGTGAACAGAAACTTGCAAATAAATTAGTTTGGGAGGGAGGATTTACACAAGTAGTGCAAGCACCAACTAGACTCAGCAATTTGCTGGATGTATTCCTGATAAAACCAGGGGAACTTGTTGATAAAACCCACGTAATTGAAGGAATAGGTGACCATAAGGCTGCAATAATGTACGTTGGTCTGGTACCAAAAAGGCTTAATAGGAGGGTCACACAGGACAAGAAATTATACAGAAAAACTAAATTCGATGAATTTGGAGCTTACCTGAAATCAAAATTTAATTCTTGGATAAGTGAAGGGAGTAATGTGGATACACTCTGGGCAAATTTTAAGGAAATCATTTGGGAGGGTGAGAAGATATTAGTACCTATTAAGAAGGGAAAAACAACCTCAGACCCTGTTTACTATACAAAGGACATACGAAAATTAAAAAGGAAATGTAGAATGGTAAACAGTCAAATCAAAGAGGGCAGGGGAAACAGAGAAACCAGAAAGCAGCTAATAAAGGAGCTCAATAGGTTGAAAAAGGAAGCAAAGGAAAATTACATGAATGGCATACTTCATGAGGGTAAAGACCACATAGGGAAATGGAAAAAGCTGTATTCATATATTAAAAACCAAAAGGGAAACGGAATCCACATTCCCACAATGGAGGGAGAAGAGGGTGAGCATTTATTTGCAGATAATGAGAAAGCAAACCTATTTAGTAGGGAATTCATAGATTCAGTGGAAGATTGTCAGGAGTTGGAAACTGTAAATGAGACTGGAGAGGGTGAAACACATAAGGACACAAGAAGCTTCACCTTTACAAATGAGGATATTTTTAGAGAAATCAAACTGCTTCAGCAAGGAAAAGCAGCAGGGTGTGATCAAATTACTGGGGAATTAATAAAGGCAATGGGGTGGTACATAGTGCCTTATTTAAAGTTTCTTTTCGACTATGTCATGAACAATAGTAGAATACCAAAGGAATGGAAGGAATCTATAATAATACCAATTTATAAAGGAAAGGGAGATAGAAGTAAACCTGAGAACTACAGACCAGTAAGTCTGACCAGTGTAGTTTGTAAAATCTTGGAGAGTTTAATAGTAAAATATATTAGAGGGGTATGTGAAGATAAAAATTGGTTCCTGAGGAGCCAGTATGGATTTAGAAAGAAATTTTCTTGTGAGGCACAACTGGTGGGATTTCAGCAGGACATATCAGATCGGTTGGATCTAGGGGGACAGTTGGACTGCATAGCTATAGACCTTTCCAAAGCTTTTGACAGAGTGGAACATGGAGTATTATTAAAGAAAGTGGAGAGAATGGGATTGGACTCGAGGGTTGTACGTTGGATAGGATCATTTCTAAATTCAAGGGTTCAGAGAGTCAGAGTAGGGAATTACGTATCACAGGAAGAGAAAGTTAAGAAGGGAATTCCACAGGGTAGTAAAATTGGTCCATTGCTTTTCCTAATATATGCAAATGATTTAGGGAACAATATAGCATCAAAAATAAGATTGTATGCAGATGACATTATCATCTATAGGGAAATAAATAATATAGAGGATTGTAAAATATTACAAAGGGACCTCGACAGTATCCAACATTGGGTTGAAGAGAACCACATGAAGGTTAACGGAGGTAAATCAACTGTCACAATATTCACAAACAAGAGATTAAAAACTGAATTTCAATATACATTGGATGGAGTAATCGTACCAAAAGATGACAAGTGCAAATACTTAGGTGTGAGATTTCATAGTAAATTGCACTGGAAGGGTCATGTTGGAGACATTGTTGGGAAAGCATACAGATCGTTGCATGTCATTATGCGACTACTTAGAGGATGCAACAAAGAAATAAGAGAGAAAAGTTACCTAAGTTTGGTTCGTCCAATATTGGAATATGCAAGCAGTGTATGGGATCCGCACCAGGAATACCTAATAAAAGAAATTGAGAGTGTTCAAAGGAAAGCAGCAAGATTTGTGATAGGGGATTTTAGGAGAAGAAGCAGTGTATCAGATATGTTAGAGAAGCTTGGGTGGGAAACATTAAGTAAGAGAAGGGAGAAAAACAGACTTGTAGGGTTATATAGAGCATATACAGGAGAGGAAGCATGGGGGGAAATCCGTGAGAGGCTCCAATTGGAAAGTAATTATATTGGCAGGGCAGACCACAAATTCAAAATTGGACGGCACTTTAGCAGAAGCGATTGGGGTAAATTTTCATTCATTGGGAAGGGTGTGAAGGAATGGAACAGTTTACCAAGGGCGGTGTTTGATCCCTTTCCAAAATCAGTCCAGTTATTCAAGAGCAGAATAGACAAAACCAGGGAAAAGAAAGAAGTGGTATAACTTAGTGCTGTATTCCTAGAAACATTATACGTGCTATGTAATTCCTACAGCAGTTGTGAGAGGGGAGTTCAATCAGTGAATAGTACATTAAGTTACTGTATTCTTTTAATATTGTGTAGTGTTTGTTACTGTATTCTTTTGGGTGTTTGTTACTTTATTCTTTTAATATTGTGTAGTGTTTGTACATTAAGTTACTGTATTCTTTTAATATTGTGTAGTGTTTGTAAATTATGTACCTCATTTGCCACCGAGGTTGACACCTCATTGCAAATAAAGTGATTTTTGATTTTTTTTTTTAAGATAGAGCTGCTACCGTGGTTATAGCCATGAATGAGATAAAACTAATAAGACAACTCTCCATACAGACTGCATTAGAACTCTTTCACATAAACATTTCTCCAATCATGACATATGCAATAGGATTAATATGGGAGCATCTCTCGAAAAAAGATCTTGCTCAGATAGAAAGGGTAAAGGCCATATACATGAAAAAGATTCTGTGCCTAGGACAAAATGCACCGTCAAGGACGACCTATGAACTAACGAGACAACCATTTTACATAGAAGAGTTACGTATAAGAATGTTACTGCCTTCTACAAAGCAATATCAGTTAATACTGCAAGAACTTCAAGAGAAAAAAAGCCAACATCTGGATGGATTTCTACCAAACAGATGCCATGATGACCTCAGACTGGAGGAATTCTATGTATGAACTTCGCCATTTCATGACACGTTTCGCTGTTCATGGTTTTCATTTCAAGCTGTGCTGCAAGAAGGTATACCACAACCCAGACGAGAACTGTAGGTGTGAGTTGTGTGGAAAGTCGTGTGAAAGATATCACGCAAAAGTTTGTAGCAAGAGAACAGTGACATTAACAGAATTCTGTACATGACTTCATTGTGTGCAATTTTAATTATTATTGTATTTGACCATTGGTTGCAATAAATATCATTATTATAGACCAGGTTCAGGTCATCTTGAAGAACTGCATTGTCTTGTGAGTTGTGTATCTTTCTATATACACATTACAATCGACATTCACTGCGAATCCCATTTGGTAAGTCATTTATAAACGCCAAAAATAACAAAGTTCCGATTACGCTGCCCTGAGGGATACCCGACGTGACGGTAATTTCATCCGATAATCTGCCTTCGACTTCATGTAGAGAAGGATCGGAGCATCTCAAACCTCTTCAAATGAAACGGACGTTTTTCATAGGTACACTTAACATGAACACTGTTGAAACCTGGAGAACTCAAAGATCTACCAAATACCCTTGACAGATTTAATATCAAAATTCTGGCATTGCAAGAAACTCGATTTAGAGATGAAAATCATTTCGACTCTGAGATTTACAAGTTTTATAAAGGAAAACCTGTAGTGCAGATCAACACAGGACCAAAACAATTTGGCACAGGTTGTGCAGTTCACAAATCTGTCACAGAGTCAGTCATTGACTTCACCTCGCCATCAGAAAGACTTTCAACGCTGTCAATAAAATCAGGATACAAGGCATACATACTGATTAACGTGCACGCACCAACAAATGACCACAATAGGAAAAAACCATGGGTTGTAGAAATCACAAACAAAATTCCCAAACATCACGTCAAGATTCTACTAGGTGACTTTAATGGGCAATTAGGAAAAGAAAAGAAATACAGGAGAATCACAGGACCATACACAGCTCACAACAGGACCAATGCAAATGGTGAACACCTTATACCGGTACCTTAATCTTTTATCATTTCAACACAATTCCGGGAACCTACTCTGAAATTAAAGACCTGGATATCCCCCAATAAAGCACTCGGAAAAATTCAGGTTGACCATATTGCTATCACCAGGAAGAACACCAAAGAAGTCCTTAATGTAAATATCAGAAATGGATTCTTCGAGTCAGATCATCACTTACTTCAAATCAAGGTAAAATTTCAGCCCAACAGAAAATGGACAAGAGGAACCCAGATTTTCCGGACTGACCCCGAATACCTAGAACTCAACAAGAAGGAAATCATTGAAGACATCCGTAGGGTAAATACCATGGACTGGTCTGAACTCGCCGATAAACTGAAACAAATAATGAAATTGGGTCTACACCCGAGAAAGAGAAAACATAGGTGATGGAACATTACATGCGATCAAGCTATCGAATATAGGATTCAAGCATGTAATAATTTCAATAGTCATAAAAAGACAGATAAGTGGCAAGAATTTGTAGAGGGACGAAGAAGAAGCATGTCTAAAATTATTCGGTGAGAATAGCAGACTGGACGAAATAGAACAGGACTTTTCCAAGAACAACACCCAAAATTTTTACAAGATCTTCTAACCTGTGTTTCCAACAATCTAATGGATCTCTGGAAACTAATAAAAAGAGTAATTGTGAAATTCTAGCCAAACATTTTGGTACACTCCTAAATTATGAAGCACCATCTGAGCAACTGGAAAATCAGCACCAAATCCTGATTCACTTCCTCCTTCACACGAAGAAATAGTGAACATAAGCAAATCAGTGAAAACCATTTGATTGGTTCCTTAGATTAGGGGCTGCGCACCACGGTCATGTAGCCCCATGCACTTTGGGTGTGTGTAGAATCTCTGATAACCGGAGTTAATTGTTATGGCTGTATTTGTGTGTGTTGTTTGTTTTTAATTCAAGTAAGGACTGCAGATGATAATTTCAAGTAGTTCCTACTTTCGCTACCAAATGCTACCATCCACGACAGCTAGCTGTGAACTTGGATACTACTAGATGCCATCACAACAAGCACCTACAAATTTTTCTTCACACAAGTTTAATTAGTGGAAGGTTCTTTTACTTGCCATAAAACTATGACATGGGCCTGCCGGCTTTACTTCCCCTCCGAAGGTGAAGATGAACTTATTGCAGAAGTATGCAAATTGGACCATGCAACCATAACAGCAAAAACTCACAGAATAATATCAAATGTTTGGAAAACAGAGAAAATCCCAGAAGAATGGAAGAGTGCCTTGATACATCCCCTCTATAAGAAAGGAAGTTTTCCTGAGCTGAATTCAGCACTGAACTCAAATTTCAGTCGATCATTACCTATTTAGGTAATTGGTTGACACACAGGTATCAGAATTGGATGATTGGGATTTGAGTCCCAACATTTTCAACTTGATCTCATTGGAAACTTTCAACCTTCTGAATAAAAAAAATTGAAGCAAGATTTGGTGACCATGGAAGACTGGCCTGGATCCGTCATTGCTTCCACTTACATGTTCCAAGCTGCTCTCCATCATTACTGTCTTGGAGATTTCTTGTTCTCTTCTGACCCTCATGATATTATGGCATCCAAATAGACTTGCTAACCAAAATATTTCAAGTACAGGATATTGCTTTGCAAAAGAATGGACTTTAGAAGAGCCTGACAATTTTGTTTCAACTTATACCAAAATCAAATTTAATGTAGATATTATACAGATTTTTACAAATGCAATGACCTTCATTAATGTTCAGTTTTTGCCAGACTCAGATCTAACCAATGGCTCAGGAGTGGTAAAATGAGTGGGCTGTCTAGGACATGGGATTAACATCCCATTTAACTGCAGCAATTTTAGGGCCACTGAGGTACACACCTAAAAGGGTTCTTTATTGTACAGCAAATCTACTGATATGCATTCTCACATTTAAGCACTACCAATTTTACCAATCAAATGCAATGGCATTCAATTCCACAATCTTGGTCATTGGAGTTGAGAGACTTGCCAACTGTGCTCTCACAGCTAGGTAAAGACATAGAGTAGATACTTGGGATCAAGATATTTTTCAATGGATGGAATAGAAAGTTATCCATAAAATGATAGTTTTGACCTAAAACCTAAACAAAACTGAATGAACAATTGGCACTCTCATTAGAGAAAAATGATGCAAACATTTGAAATACCTCCTGAACATGGATGAAATGTTTGAAAAGCCAGAAAGTTGGTAAGGCTACATCTGAGGTCCAGGAAGTCTCTCATTTCATATGGATATGTTTTTGGACAAGAAGCAAGAACTATTCAACTTCTCTTTCTTCAATGTAATTAGATAATAATTTATTGCAACCATCATCATCTTGCACAGTTTCCAGCCAATGGCCGGGTCTGTTTGGAACACAAGCCTCTCCAACGTCTTCTGTCTTCCCACCATCTCTCAGCCTCCACCCTTGTCCAGTCTTCTCCTCTCTTCTTCACGCTTTCTTCCACCCCCTTCAGCCACCTGTCTCTCGGTCTCTTTCCTTCTCACTTCGTCTTGTGTATCCTCTTCTCCATTCATTTTACATGTCCATACCATCTAATTCTAGATTTCTCTACACCATCCTGTAATGGTTCCTCCTTCATTAATTCTCTGGTCCTCTCATTTCTTATTCTGTCCTTCTTTGTAGCTCCAATACTGCTTCTCAAGAACCTCATCTCACTGGCCTGTATTTTGCTCTTCTCCCTTCCTTTCATTTATTGCAACCAAATAGTCATAATAAAACACTCAGGTATACATCAAAGATAATTATATCGTTAATGTTGGGAACATTGTCACTTACTGACACAGTTGTGTCAAGGTTCCTTGTTTACCAGTACATTTAATTGCATGATATACATCACATTGTTTGTCGCAAAAGACACATAATTATGCAGCTTGGTCCCGGCTTGTAAAATCCTAAGTTTCTGCATACCTTATGGTGGAACCCGTGGACAGCAAATCTGGTCAGAGTATGCCTCATCATATCCTCCGCTTGTCTGCGTCAGTTGAGTAAAACTCATCCCATATCAATGTAATTGAATGCTATGAGAGGCAGATGACCATGATTTGTCACCCCTTAAAATAACGTCACCACCACCAACTAACAAAATATAGAATTTGTTGCTACTGGTGTCTTTATGGGGCTAGGAACAGAGCAATATTCTCAGATTGAAGGCTTGTCCATTAAAAGGGTCCGGACAATTGATGAGCATAAGTTAACTGTCAATTCTGTGAGTTGCAGATACATGAGGAAGTTCCTGTGGGCACTAGTGTTGCTGCTGCTTCTGGTGGAGATCAAAGAAACTACTGAGCTGCGAGTAGGCTACACAAACTCTGCTAATATGAGCCAATGTGTGTATGAACAGGCAGTGGGTAGGGACAGAATATCTTATCAATTCAACCAGTTACTTTCCTCTACCGTGCGTCAGGCCTCGGCAGCCGGCACAGTTCATATCCTCGCCGCTAGATGGGGGCTTCATTCATTCCATTCCTGACCCGGTCGGAGACTGGAAGCAGGCTGTGGATGTTCATTTCACTTTCCTCTACCAAAGTGGATCCAATATTTTAGAGAACCAAAATTGATGAAACATTTAAGTATAAAACAAGATGTTCGGGAAAGAACATATAGCCTACTTTCTCCTAAATGTATGGGTATAGTTATAACTCTCTGTCCTTATCATCTCCTAATTTCTTCCTATTTGAAGTGCAAATTGGCACACAGGATTTGAACAGTGGCATTCAAACCATAGTTTATAATTTACCCCAGCATTTTGCAATTTCATCAGCAAACACTCCAAACACCGACTACTTACAATAATTGAAACTTCGTTGCTCTAATAAGGCCCATCTACAATGCGCAGTCGGCAGTCCGTAGTTGGTAGTCCTCGGTCGGCAGTCGCGATCGACTCCTTGTATACTATAGGCACCATACACAACATGAAGTTGCAGTTGGTAGCTGGCAGTTGGCAGTCGCGAATTTTATCCTTGACTGCCAACTACCCGACTGCAGCAATGTAATAGCCAATCAGAGCAGATCAGAAACTGACGTCACGTTGTTGTTCTGTGTCGTATACGAATGATATAGGACTAAGTGAAGTAACTTCGCAACCCGTTAATTTATAGGCTAATCTTAAATACACGGTATAACAAAATAATCCATCTCCAAATCATCCATATTGCAAGTTTTGAGGTTATCAACAACGCCTCTGTGCACAAGGAATAAACGAATGTTACTGTATTATTACTCCTAGCAGTCGTTAAGACTGGGTTCACTAACTGGCCGGTATAGAGCGCTGCTCGAATCTATAGTTTCTGCATAGTACAACTGAAGGCTGGTAGATGTCACTCCGGTGGAGAATGTCGTTTTTTTTAATATATAATTTCCATTGCAAAAAGCACCATATAACACTTTATTTTATAACGTCTCAGTACTCAAGAAACAATGAATATAAAAAAAAATCAAGCAAAAAAAGTTCTACTCTGATAGGATTTGAACCCCGGCCAGCCACATGAGAGACGGGAGCTCTAACCACACAGCCAATCGTACACTTATAACTCACGCGTTATCGATCAAATACATATAACGTACTGTATTAGCAAATAATCACTTGGACTGAAGATTTCTTCACTGGAGTGTATTTCAAACCGAGTTCATTTCATATTAAGTTCATATAATTTTTATCAGTAGGAGTAGGTTATATTGCATGCAACATACTGAAATTAGTAAAATGTAGGTCAGAACGAGAAACAGCTGCCATCTTGTCAAATAGCCGAGACGATTCAGATTTTTAAAGACACTTCTAGATTATAATATTACAATATCTATATATTTAAAACACTAAGCTGATTTTTGTTACCGCGAGATTGTAGGAACGGTAGAACCGATTCACTTCACAGAGCTATCTGTCGAAAGCTGTAGGCCTGTAGATTTGCAGAGTGTCTTTAAAATAAACAAATATGTTACGACATATTTTTAAATTTATAAACAAAACTGCAAAATTATTGGTTCAAGCGCATGCGCAGAATCATCTTGGTTAATGACAGACATGGCGGATGTCCACCGCGTATTAATGCAATAGTTATTTATAAGAATTATAATAAAGGAGGGGAATACTGATTATGAAGTTTACACGATATAAACAGGAATAGAATATTATAAAAAACGGGAAATGTAGAAGAACTTATACAGACTGTTGAGAGCGAATGTTCTTTAAGTACCTTAATATTGCACTCTTTTACCAGTTATTCGGTAGCTCAGGCGGTAGAGTTCAGAATTCTTAATTTATGCATCGCGCAATGGAAGCAGTTCGAATCCCACCTCCGACACATATTTTTATTTCTCAATTATTCTTTCTGGCTATTGGTAATTCATTGTCTTAACATATTTTACTTTTATTATTCCCATAAAGTAAGGAATTCTCCACGATTTACATTGCCATATACTTTTAAATTATTAAATAAAAGATGGCCACAATCGCTTTCGCCATGAGAGACAATTGACGAACATAATTCATTTGTTGGACTCAGACATCGTGGTCACTCAGCCCCGTCTACTTTGGTGTGTGTGTGTCAAATTTTCTCTGATAACCTGTGTTATTGTGATGGCTGTACTGATGTGTGCATTTGTAATTAAAGTGGGGAATGGGAAATTGGCGACCGAGGCTTTAAGTTAGGAACTATCCTGGTATTTACCTGCAGTGGAAGTTGTAAACCACGGAAAACCACATCCCAGATTGTTGAGATGGGAATCGAACCTTGCCCTACTTAGTTTTGCCTCAAGAGTGCGCCCCGTTCCAGCCCTCAGACCAGAATTACACCTGCAGTGGAAGTGGCAAACCACGGTAAACCAAATCCCAGATTGTTGAGATGGGAATCGAACCTTGCCCTTCTTAGTTTTGCCTTAAGAGTGCGCCCCGTTCCAGCCCTCAGACCAGAATTACAGTTCTAGAGAAATGGCGGATAAAGGATTCACCGTATCGTAGTGTGATCTTTGTTTTTGAGAATTAAAAAGAGGGGATAGAAGAACTTCAACAGGCGTTTGAGTTCGTTTGTTGTTTAAGTAACTTAATATTGGTTTAGAAGTCTGTAGACTGGGTAGCTCAGGGGTAACATTGCGAACCCAGGAATGAATTTTGCATAGTCGAAGGCGTCTCACCTCAGACATGTATTTTTATTTCCTAATTATTCTTTCTGGCTATTGGCAATTCACCGTCTTAACATATTTTACTTTCGTTATTCCCGTACAGTAAGGAATTCTCCACGATTTACATTGCCATCTATCTATCTATATATTTAAAACACTAAGCTGATTTTTGTTACCGCGAGATTGTAGGAACGGTAGAACCGATTCACTTCACAGAGCTATCTGTCGAAAGCTGTAGGCCTGTAGTTTGCAGAGTGTCTTTAAAATAAACAAATATGTTACGACATATTTTTAAATTTATAAACAAAACTGCAAAATTATTGGTTCAAGCGCATGCGCAGAATCATCTTGGTTAATGACAGACATGGCGGATGTCCACCGCGTATTAATGCAATAGTTATTTATAAGAATTATAATAAAGGAGGGGAATACTGATTATGAAGTTTACACGATATAAACAGGAAATTCTCCGCGATTTACATTGCCATATACTTTTAAATTATTAAATAAAAGATGGCCACAATCGCTTTCGCCATGAGAGACAATTGACGAACATAATTCATTTGTTGGACTCAGACATCGTGGTCACTCAGCCCCGTCTACTTTGGTGTGTGTGTCAAATTTTCTCTGATAACCTGTGTTATTGTGATGGCTGTACTGATGTGTGCATTTGTAATTAAAGTGGGGAATGGGAAATTGGCGACCGAGGCTTTAAGTTAGGAACTATCCTGGTATTTACCTGCAGTGGAAGTGGTAAACCACGGAAAACCACATCCCAGATTGTTGAGATGGGAATCGAACCTTGCCCTACTTAGTTTTGCCTCAAGAGTGCGCCCCGTTCCAGCCCTCAGACCAGAATTACACCTGCAGTGGAAGTGGCAAACCACGGTAAACCAAATCCCAGATTGTTGAGATGGGAATCGAACCTTGCCCTTCTTAGTTTTGCCTGAAGAGTGCGCCCCGTTCCAGCCCTCAGACCAGAATTACAGTTCTAGAGAAATGGCGGATAAAGGATTCACCGTATCGTAGTGTGATCTTTGTTTTTGAGAATTAAAAAGAGGGGATAGAAGAACTTCAACAGGCGTTTGAGTTCGTTTGTTGTTTAAGTAACTTAATATTGGTTTAGAAGTCTGTTGACTGGGTAGCTCAGGGGTAACATTGCGAACCCAGGAATGAATTTTGCATAGTCGAAGGCGTCTCACCTCAGACATGTATTTTTATTTCCTAATTATTCTTTCTGGCTATTGGCAATTCACCGTCTTAACATATTTTACTTTCGTTATTCCCGTACAGTAAGGAATTCTCCACGATTTACATTGCCATATACTTTTAAATTATTAAATAAAAGATGGCCACAATCGCTTTCTCCATGAGAGACAATTGACGAATATAATTCATTTGATGGACTCCGACATCGTGGTCGCTCAGCCCCGTCTACTTTGGTGTGTGTGTGTGTGTAAAATTTTATCTGATAACCTGTGTTATTGTGATGGCTGTACTGATGTGTGCATTTGTAATTCAAGTGGGGAATGGGGAATTGACGACCGAGGCTTTAAGTTACGAACTATCCCTGTATTTACCTGCAGTGGACGTGGCAAACCACGGAAAGTCACATCCCAGATTGTTGAGGTAGGAATCTAACCTTGCTCTCCCGAGTTTTGCCTCAAGAGTGTGCCCCGTTCCAGCCCTCAGACCAGAAGTAAATTTCTTGGCAAACCAGGGATCGAACCTGGAATCCGGGGCGATAGCTGAGAATGTAGCCTTCAGATTGGGCTTCCCTGTGTTAATACGATTTTTGACAAGCACTGAGCATATAGTCTAACTCTTAAACTCCCTCCATTACGGTGGCTGTCGAAGTGAGTCTATGCTCATTCCAGTAGTTGGCGAAGTATGCTCCCTTGCTTAATTTACTGTCATGAAAATGCAAGGGATTGTACCTACATCAGGTGATGGAAATTGCTTATTTAGAGCAGTTTCGTACTGTTTATTCCATAATGCAGGACGTTATCCTGAGCTGCGTTTGCAAGCAAATTGCAAAAATTGTTGCTGGCATGAATAATTATAAGGATTTTATTATTGGCGATCAGTATCATCGCATTCTCATCAGCAACAAACTTGAGAATGAAAGTATCTGAACTTCATTGTATACGTGAATATTATTGTTTATTGATTATTTGTTTAGAGTACATAACAATGAGTCTAACCACGCTGTTGATTTTGGCAATGGAAGTATTATTTGCCACTGAATATTTGGCGGCTGCGTTGATGCAGGCCACTATAGTGTTATTGAATATGACGTTAATTTGGAGAGAAATGCTGCAATAAATATACCCATTTGACGAAAAAGAACATTAGCCACAAAAAAGTGGGAAATCGTAGAAAATACGAAGCCACTTTTAAAATCTAATATAAAAATGCCATTTCAGAAACAATTCCAGATATTATGCCGTACAGTGTATGGTCCTTGACGAACAAATGTAAACATTGTTCTGCACTGTATTTCTGTAGCGAGAAATCTACGCCTGGTTACTTTGACCTTTGGTGTTGTAATGGCAAAATTAATCTTCCTAAATATAAAATATTTGACAGACTGCAACAATTTTTCACTAGAAATGATATCTCAAGGAATTTAAGAGAGAACTTCGTTAATGTATATTCCAAAATTATAAGCGACGGTTCCTGCGGCCAGTTGTATATATTAGACTCCTCAGAATTCTTGAATTCCTTGGAATTAAGTGATTTGCTTCCACATACTCCAAACGATTGACCCATAGATATGCTCCTGAGAAATCTGAAGTTTCCTAAGGGCATCTAAATGGTACCATATTAATTATAAGAAATATGTACGAAAATTGCTTGATTTTGGAAATAATAAGTGCAGTTAAAATTAGGCTGAGAGATCTAACCCTTCGACTTGATTCCATATTAATTATATGAAATATGCATGAAAATGCTTGGATTTGGAAATAAGTGCAGTTAAAATTAGGCAGGAAGGTCTAATCCTTCGACTTGATTTAACACCACCGGATAAAACAATCATTTTCTTTCCGATTCGCTTGGCATACTTTATCACAATCAATAAAGCTCAAGGGGGAACTCTGGAACGTATAGGTCTCAATTTGCCTCATCAAGTTTTCAATCATGGCCAGCAGTATGTTGCAATGTCTAGAGTGCAATCTTTTGACGCCCTTCAAGCTTCAATAGTACCAAAAAATAATTGTACAAAGAACGTATATAATAAAATTCTTCAGTAAATATTTTCTTATTGGCCGTCATGTATTGACGGGTTTCAACTAGTAAACTTTTAATTTCGAACGAACCACGTCGCTTAGAACAGATTAAACGATTCTTGGTTCGATGTGCACAAGGAATAAACGAATGTTACTGTATTATTACTCCTAGCAGTCGTTAAGACTGGGTTCACTAACTGGCCGGTATAGAGCGCTGCTCGAATCTATAGTTTCTGCATAGTACAGCTGAAGGCTGGTAGATGTCACTCCGGTGGAGAATGTGGTTTTTTTAAATATATAATTTCCATTGCAAAACGCACCATATAACGCTTTATTTTATAACGTCTCAGTACTCAAGAAACAATAAATATTAAAAAAATCAAGCAAAAAAGGTCTACTCTGATAGGATTTGAACCCCGGCCAGCCACATGAGAGACGGGAGCTCTAACCACACAGCCAATCGTACACTCATAACTCACGCGTTGTCGATTAAATACATATAACGTACTGTATTAGCAAATAATCACTTGGACTGAAGATTTCTTCACTGGAGTATATTTCAAACCGAGTTCATTTCATATTAAGTTCATATAATTTTTATCAGTAGGTTATATTGCATGCAACATACTGAAATTAGTAAAATGTAGGTCAGAACGAGAGATCAGCTGCCATCTTGTCAAATAGCTGAGACGATTCAGATTTTTAAAGTCACTTCTAGATTATAATATTACAATATAAACTTTTAATTTCGAACGAACCACGTCGCTTAGAACAGGTTAAACGATTCTTGGTTCGATAATCGGAACTGGTGGGTCCCATGTTATGGATTATAAATTTTGCATAATTCACACGGCCGCCATCCTGAAATGGTACGTTTGATGACCTTGTAGTTTGGGCACAAGACGCGTCCCATATGAAGGTAGGTTGTTACCAAATTTGGTAAAGATCCGATGATTAGTTTGGTCGTAATGCATTATTAAGTTTTGACCATTCGATTGGCCGCCATTACCTTTTGGTAAAGATGGCGGCAATATAAAACATTACACTGAGGTGCCCTTTGCTAGTGCTACCTCTGTACCAAATTTCGTTCAATTCGGTTTAACCGTGTTCGAATTGATAGGGGGGGACAGACATTCAGAGTACACACACTCACACACACACACACACAGACTCACACACATACACACACACAGACAGACACACTTTTTTTCGCCCTGTAGTGATCTCATAAGTCTACTTTCATTTTTTGCAAAAATCGAAAGTAGGCTAAAAAAATTCATGTTTTTTGGGCTAATGCTGTGTGTATTTAGATTAGAACCATACGTTTCGGAGAAACCTTGCCTCCTTTTTCAATAGAATTAAACAATGTGACCAAGGAAAGTATATCAATGAGATTACAAAAATTACAAAAAATATAGATAAATTCCTCGGTTCGTCACCAGAGAGCAGCTGCCAGAAATTACTGTATGGACCAGGGTAGAACGGCGGACAGAGTAGTAAGTAAGGAGAAGGTAAATTCGTAAAAATCCTAATAATTTTAACAGAGACACTGGATATCAGCTGAGTGACACTTGGCTACCAGTTATTAAGGATCTACTATCGGATTTGTTATTATGGATACTCGAGTTTAGGCCTTAATTACAATCAAACCAACAGACCTATTGAAAAACGAGTTATACCAATATTTTCCTTGTTTAATTCTGCGTTAGACTATATAAGCCAATTATTTTCAAGTTTATTAATTATTTATTTATGGTTGTATGAAAAATTGTCCGTGTTTTTGACGTCTTTTCTTGGAACCGCTCACTTAAAACTATATACAGTACAACCCCTGTAATCCGTAACCTTTGGGACTGAGGGTATGGTCGGAACGCAAGAAAGGTCGGATTATCACAAAGTACAGAAAAATATGGATTTACATTAAAATAAACAATCTCTGAACTCAAGATATCGGAGTTCCTTTCCTCGTAGAACCACATCCACAATGCGTTGTCAAGCAATTCTAGTTTAGGCTCTTTCAAGGTTTTGCAATTCTTACGAGCGTTTTCGCTATATATCGCCACTGTGCATGATTCAGTGTCTTTCCGATTTCTTCTCCAATCTTTTATTGTCGCAACGCCTACATTGAATTCCTTAGCAATTTTTGGAGTGATTCCCCTTTGTCCAGTCTTCGTAGCACTGCTATTTTTTCATTTAATGAAAACTTAATGTGTATACGTTTCACTCCTGACATATTGAAAAACACACACAACTATACAGTACACACAATGTTCAGTAAACAAATTACTGTTCAGTACTGTAACGAACACAGAAAAAGAATGTCTTGAAACCAGCGAACAGTAAGCACTAAAAACTTTACAGTGCAGTACATACTGTACAAAACTCGTACAACGACAGAAACGATACGATAGATGAAGGAGCACTAAAACGGACAAGCGATTAATAACAAGCAAGTACCTGTAAACAACAATGGCGCGACGGGTAGTGAGTCACTGCTACGAGTCGGGGCAAGTTCGGCTCGAGCACGGTCGGATCAACCGGAGCGGCGGACCAGCCGAGGGCGGACGAGAGGGGTTCTACTGTACATGGAAAACTACTTGGCTGAGGGTAATGAAATTTTTATATGTGATAGGCACAAGTATTGGTAGTGCAAATCTCAAGTTTCAATTTTTTTCAACTACCCGATAAAAAGTTCTTATACTTTTTCTGACGTAACGTTTCCTCAGCCCAGGATAAACGTACAGCAGGCAACTTTGTCTCATTTCGAAGCTCTCATTCCGGATTATCGGAAACTACGACCACTGTAAACGTACAGTGTGATGACGAATTTATGAAGAGTAATATTAATATGAGGTTTTGTGCGTTCCGGCCCGTGCGATTAAAAGCGAGCGGGCTTGTGAAATCCGGTGCAGCGTTAAGTTGCAGTCGTCGCGGCTCGCAATGAACGAACACTGCTTTAAGTTTCCTTTCAACCTTTTATTTTCTTTTTTCGTAAAATTTCATTTTCCATCACCTTTTTCACATAAGGGCTTTAGACCTTGAATGGCAGGTTTAAAAGTGGTTTGTCTTCCTAATTTGGAAATGTCAGACCACACAATTTTTACAAGGGCTATCTACATTATTTACATAATATCTTTACAATATTTAATTCAGTCAGTATTCTTCGTCTGAAGAATGGCTCTGTTCCGATTAATCAGAACTGCTGGCATTCATGTTAATTATGACCTGCTCGAAATGAGGGACATTTTTAGACAGGCCATCTATCTCCCAGTAGTGGTTTTCAATTCTTTTAGCTTGTTTAATACATTGTTTCCAGAGTTCAGGAGCAACGGTAAGCAAGGCTTCTCAGCATAAAACATTCATGGCTTCCATACTTCTACCATTTTGTAATATGTTAGCGCAAGTTCGCCCTCAGACAATGGTGATCTCTGAGGCATTTGGATGTGATGTGGCATATAAGTAGTAAATAGAAAGACTGAAAATAGCATGTGTACAAGGCCAGGTGACTCGCATTCCATTACACAACTGCCCGTCAACGCTGCACTCGAATTCACCTGCTCGCCCGCATTTAATCGTACGGGCCGGAACACACAAAACCTCCCATTAATATTACTCTTCATAAATTCATCATCATACTGTACGTTTACAGTGGTCGTAGTTTCCGGTAATCACGAATGAGAGCTTCAAAATGAGACCATGTTTCCTGCTGTACGTTTATCCTGGGCTGAGAAAACGCTACGTCAGAAAAAGTATAAGAACTTTTTATCGGGTAGTTGAAAAAAATTGAAACTTGAGACTTGCACTACCAATACTTGTGCCTATCACATATAAAAATTTCATTACCCTCAGCCAAGTAGTTTTCCATGTATATAGTTTTAAGTGAGCGGTTCCTAGAAAAGACATCAAAAACACGGACAATTTTTCATACAACCACAAATAAATAATTAATAAACTTGAAAATAATTGGCTTATATAGTCTAACGCAGAATTAAACAAGGAAAATATTGGTATAACTCGTTTTTCAATAGGTCTGTTGGTTTGGTTGTAATTAAGGCCAAAACTCGAGTATCCATAATAAAAAATCCAACAGTAGGAAGATAGTTTCTCTCAGTCTCTCTGTTCTTCACCTATTTCAAATTGTACTTCTTTCCTTTATGGCTACAGAGCCTGGATTTGATCTCCTTTTTTCGTCACTGGAGGAGTTTCCATCTGTTTTTTCGCCGTTGCCTGTATGACGTTAGGTATCGTTCAGATACACTTCCCTTTTGTTTATGTTTCCTTATATCCATCTAACCCTCCCCCTTTTTCTTTTGGACATCCTCATTCTTCGAGGAGTCTCTATATTTTCACCCCGCCCCCTTTACCTTCTCCTTACTTACTACTCTGTCCGCCGTTCTACCATGGTCCATACAGTAATTTCTGGCAGCTGCTCTCTGGTGACGAACCGAGGAATTTATCTATATTTTTTGAAATTTTTGTAATGTCATTGATATACTTTCTTTGGCCACATTGTTTAATTCCATTGAAAAAGGAGGCAAGGTTTCTCTGAAACGTATGGTTCTAATCTAAATACACACGGCATTAGCCCAAAAAACATGAATTATTTATATAATCCGGGCCGTGAAAGCCTTAATATAAACATTTAAGTATTTGCAGGACTATTATTTTGTAGTGAAAACTTAATATTAATTTATTCAGTTATTTATTATACATTACCCATGAAGTTTAATGTATTTATTTACAAACACATAACCAGTGTCTTTTTTCTAAACAAAATCTAAGGGGTACTCTCAGTTGTAGTCAACAAAACATCTTGCAATTTTCGGCAATTTGCAGAGTCCAGTTATTACTTCATGGGCTGACATGTTAAATGAAAGGTTGAATTGGGTTAATTAACTCATTAACTTTCAGCTTTTTCGATGCCTGGGTGGATGTAAAATAGTTCGTTATTTCCTTCATCCTTCAAAACTAACCGTACGCACAAACTAACAACCTACCCCACCTCCAAACACTAGCTTGCGTGTTTATAAGAACAGAACTTCCTTTTCACGAATGTTAGAGTATGATACTTATTTTTGCCTAAACAAGTAAATTTCTTCGAAAAATATACTAATTACACAAAGTTTTGTCGAGCAGAAAATAATATGGCCTATTGTTTTGATTATGCTGCTGAGTGCTGAGTTGCTGGCCAAAACAATCCGATTCAATAGATCGATTTAAATCGAGGATTACTCGAAATCTCTTCCAACTGTTGTGAACAGCGCGTTGACGTCAGCTGGTGTATGAACTTTCAAGTCGGAAGTTATATTTGCGGGAATAGATACAAATGTACCAATATTTTTTTTTTAAACAGTTTTCGAATGTTTAAGGGGTGCACATACCCCCTGAAAAAATGCCCTGCATATAACTATTGTTCGCACTATAGTGTTTATAATTGTTATATACGTAGGTTGGAATTTCAATAGTCAGTAGCAACTATTTATTACGAAGAGAAAAGTGATACCTGTGTGAAAGGTCTACAGACTATCAATGTACTGTAGTCACCAGTACAGTCTACGACTCTTTGCCAGCGGTGTGGAAGTTGTAGAATTCCTGTAGCAGTGCCAGTTCTGTTGGAGCGGTATACTGCCAGCAGAACCTCGGGAACAGTCCGAAAATGAATGCCACAAAGTGTTTCCTACATCTTTAAGATCAAGTCATAATGAAAAGAGCTTAAGTCTGGTGATTAAAGTGGATGGAAGCATACTTCCCAACCACAATGATGGTACAAATCAGCTGCAGGGTATGCCACTTATATTTTTAGTTTGACCAACCCAATAATAAACAGCAAAAAAAAAAACCACTTTATTATACCTTGGCAGTGTAGTGTCCTCAGATAACCAACCATCTGCAGAAAACACTAGTAGAGTTCAACATGGAGCACTATTTTATCACCTCGTGAGAGGGCTGCTTTGGGATAAGCAAGTTCCTTTAAGATCAAAACTAATACTCTACAAGAGCTTCTTTGTACCTGTTACTACATATAGCTGAGAAACCTGTACCCAATCCAAGAGAAATACCAGCAAACTACAAGCAGTGGAGATGAAGGTTTTAAGAACTTTATTCAGAAGATAAGGAGGAACAAAATAAAATATTATAAGATATGCCATCTTGTTGAAGTAGAACAATCTGTTAATGAAATCTGTATTGAAGCCAGGGTGAAATGTTTCGGTCATCTCAAAAGAATGGGCACATAAAGAACAGCTAGAGTGTGGTTTGAGAAAGAACTGAAAGGCAAGAGATCAAGAGGTCGACCGAGGAAGAGATGGATCGACCAGGTTAGAAATGATCTTGGAGGGAGAGGTCTGGATTTACAGCAAATTATGGAGGAGGAAACATTCTTGGAGAGAAATAAATGGAGAACGCTCATTCACCACACCCGGGAAACTGGAGCCGGTTCAAGATGATGATGATGATGCATGAGAAAGGGTTCATCTGTTGTATTTTCATTTATATGAATTGTGTTGCAAGCTGTAGTGAGAGTAGCCAGAAACACAAACAATCCCACTAAACAACAGCCATATGACTTTTGTGTATTGACCAGGTGGCCATTAAAGATTTATATTAATTTGAAATTTTATATGGTGGGTAGTTTTTCACCCTTCCTAATACCAACCTCATGAGAGGAGTTGAAAGATGAATGAAACTGGGCAAGAATTTGGAAGGAAATGAGTGTGGCCCATTAAAAGGCACTGTCCCAGCATTTTCCTGGTGTTGAAAATGGGAAACTGAAGAGACCATTTCAAGGATGGTCAACGGTGGAGTTTGCACCCACTTGTTTTTGAGTCTGAAGATAACCTAACCCCATGGTCAACACCTCAACAAACGTAGCTACCCTGGTCGGGTGTTTATGAGATATGCAAGGGAAATGGACACTGGCATGCCATATCTCCTCTGTAAATATTCTGGGCATATTTGTTCAAGAGACAAACTATAAAAGAGCTGGAATCTACACACAAGTGAAATGGCTCTAGACTTTTCATTTTAGGGGCTTGGAGCATCTAGGCCATCAACCCTGTACTTAGAAAATGTGTTGAAACATATTGGGCATTCAAACACAAACAACCATTTCTGCCAGTAGTTTAACAGTACATTACAAGACAGGTTGGTTGGTTGGTTCTTAAGTTTAGGGGCTGTGACAACGCGGTCATATAGCCCCGTGTACTTTCGGTGGTGTAGAATCTGTCTGATAACCGGTGTTAATTGTGATGACTGTATTAGTGTGTGTTATCTGTTTTTTTTATTTTAAATTTAAGTACCGGTACTGCAACTTAGAATTTTTCAAATAGTTCCTACTTTTGCCGCCAAGCGCCACTGTCAACTAGGCCAAGTTCAGAACTTAGCTACTAGACACCACCGCAGTCGGCTCTTGGCAACGAACGTAGAAACCTAAGAGCGTTGTTTACATTCTTAACCTATCCAATTTAGCTTCACACAGGTGCAATTAGTGGAAGGTTCTTTAACATGCCATAAATCTATGACATGGGACCGCCGGCTTTACTTCCCCTCCGAAGGAAGGCATACTGAGGGATTTTTAACGCTCTTAAAAAATCCGACGTCTTTGGCCGGGTTTGAACCCGCTATCTAGGGCATAGAAGCTCAGCATGCTACCGACTACGCCACCGAAAACCATTTCAAGGACGGCCTACCAAGTCAGCAGAAGACATCACTCCTACAAAGCAAAGTTTAATATTCTTGGAAAGGGGAGGACTATGAGATTATATTACGGGGTGCATGGATGTGGATCAAGGACATGGAAAAATCAACTGGACATTTCAGTTACTCATATTGTGGCTGATGGGATCTTCCAACCATGCCACTTCTATAATATGGCCTAATTCTTGTAGAATATGGTGTGGTATTTACTGGCTGGGAGTGGCTTCATAGGTTTAGAAACTATTGGTGGGAAGGGTTGTTTTTGTGTGAATATAAGAGAAGGTCTAACCATTCGTAGGTTTTTCTTTTTTACAAAAGAGATGGCAAAGTCTCCTCCGGTTCAGGACAATATCTGTTCATGTGGAAGGGCACTCACTCCTTAGCCCAAGTCACAACTACTACACAGCTACAACTTACATCTCGATAGCATACTACTATATTTTCACACTATACTGCATAGTGATCACTAGGACTCGGATTTTTAGGTGCCGTAAATAAATATTTTTTATGTAAATACGTATTTTAAGCATTTTTTCTATAAATACATAAAATCCTGCTTTTCACTTATTGGCACATAAAAAGACATAATATTTACATTTTTAAAATCAGTATGCTAGATCTTTTAGTTTATTGCATTTTTGTTGTGTGTTACTTCAACGGGGAAGAACCTGTGAGCTATTTAATCTTCATGCAGAGTGTATGTCAGCTTGCAACTGTGTTATTCTTAACTTTTCGCCCCATCCCACTCACTGTGGAAGCCGGGGATTTCCTCGTTCATAGCCATATCGCACCATGTGCTAGACCTCCCCCCTCTCCCAGCTACCTGGAACCAGTGTCACTCACATGCAGTTCATTTCTGACACTGTGAATTGTAAGACGGTTCTACGATGCCTAAAGTAAAAACAACTACAAGTTATCGTCTATTGCAGAAATTAAAGATATTTTACTTCTTATGGGGGCGTTCTCTTCTGCCAACAATGTGAGAAAGCGAACAAAACTGAACAGCGATCTCAAGATACACAACACCTCAAGGGCAAGAAGCACATTTCGCGCCTTCAGAATAAGTGTTTTGCAATAATCGTCAGTCATTTGTGATGGACAACCTGAAGATGTATCTTGTGTATTGTAATGCTTAAGCAGTCAGTGAGACATAGCATAAATTGCATTCGGGAGTACTGCATATTGTTTATATTCACATTAATAAACTAAATTATAATTAAATATTTTTACTTTTTTGTCACATATTTCAGGTATTTTTAATACAAAAAAAATATAATATTTTACCGATTTTTAGCACCTACAAATCCTAGGCCTACTGATCACAACTAGACCAAAAGAAGTTTGAAGTTTTAGACACATTAATCTCTTTGGAAAACACACCTCCCCACGGTCGACTCTAGATAGGTCGGAAGGCTGAGACTTGGCAACATGTTCATCAGTCATAGGCCTACGCTTGTCAGGCGGCAACACGAAGGGAACGTTCAGTCTGGCAGGTGTTCTCGTTTATCTCACAGGGATATTTCCTTCCATATTTTGTTTCTTATGCTTTGTACGTTTTTACGCTTTATAGTAGCATTCATACTATCCTTCCAAGTGAGTTTTTAACTGTAATCCCCAATCGAGAACACACTGACGAGTGTGCTTGTACGGTACATGTAATTATCACATGTACTTCATGTTATAACTTTGATTTTCCAGGAATGTTTCGGCACAGTAACAATGCCAGATAAATGTTTTGTCCCCAGCTGTAACTTTCAGTTATTGCCAATGTATTGCTAAACAATTATTCACAGGCTAGGAATGATGCTGTTGATGTCAGCAAACATGGTTATGGGAAGAAAAAGTTGCAGACACTTTAGGAAGGAAACAGAAGTAATCTGATATACCGGTATTTATGAAATATCAGCACAACAGAGTATTTCTATAGTGGTAGTAAATTATCTACATACGGTACATGTGTGGCGGAATTGAGGGTTTATAGGTCTACAGTGTAAAGATGTTATGGGAGATAGCCTACATTTTTGCATCACATAACCCTTAATTGCATCTACTTACTCATCATCATCATCATTTTGTACAGTTTCCAGCCCCAGGCTGGGTCTGTTTAGAACATCTACTTACTCCGTATTATTATTATAATACCGGCAATTTTTTTTATTACCGTACTTCAGAGTAGTAAAATACGAATAGAAGCCTAAAAGAATTTTCTTTATTTTGCTTAACACATTTATGTTGGTAAATTATTTCCGTGTCATTCACGCTTAATATCAGCTGCTTGGCTTTTATAACAACTTTTCATGATCATATGTACACTATTCATTTATTTCCGATTGTAACACTGGTCATACGTAAATAATAAAAATAAATAAACAGATGTTTTGCTAAACAATGTGTCCAATATTAATTCCGTAGTTTTTGTCGCCTCCCTTGCTAGCAAACAGCTGTTCAGGCGCCCGCGACGAAGTATGACTGACAAAAACCGTAGCTACAGTGTTGTCAGGACGAACCTTCCGACCTTTCTAGAGTTGACCATGACCTCCCCAAAGAGGGAATCCATTATAGAACTGCCTCATTCAGGAAAATTTCAGAGCTAGTTTAGAGCTGCATTTAGAGACCTACAAATTGGCCATCAAGTAATTTGGAGGCGATTAAATATAGGAAACCTCATTTTCTAACTTGTTTTGTAATAAATAAATATGTCATATTCCAACTAAACAAAGAGCTCATGACGAGGATAAAAAAACAACTTTATTCTTATAAAAGAATACCAACTTTATGTATCAAAGAAAACATAATTAAGTGTACAGAGTGACCACAAAATCAGCCAACAAACTAATAAACATTCAAGATTTTTGAATGAAATAGTAATATACTGTAGCTGCATCTAATAAATTTCCAATAAAGAAGCTATCTCAAGAGACAACATAGTCTGTAACATACAAAATCTGGGATTACAAATAAGAACTTATAAAAGTCAGAGTTTCCAATGATTTTCAAATCATAAAATATACCAAACTGGTAAACTGAAAGAACAATCCCAGGCATATTAAAACTGATAAGTACTTTCTTCACAGATTATGTGATGGAATTTAAGACTCATACTGTGCTACTGCTTGGTTATACAGTTATCACAAATCAAAGAACACAATTGTGGAGAAAATATGATACTGAAAGACTCAAATCACTTGCAAAATATACAAATATATCTGAATTGCACTATATACATGATTTATAAAACATATATTCTATAATAAAATACAACTGATTTCTCAGAAATTCATTATAAATGTATCATTCATACTCAGCTAATATTGCAGCTACCAGCCTAATATTAACTGGAAAATAATAACTGCAGAAATATTTACACATGAAGTTCATTAATAGAGAGAATACTCAGATTACAAAAATTATTTTGATTGTATGTATATACTCTATATAACAATAAAAAACATGTTCTATAGATGTTACACAAAATATCAATATGTATCATATTATAAACTAGGTTTCATTCTTAAAAGAAAATAATCTTTCCATAATAAAAACATTGTGTACCGATATGTTGCTAAATGCAATGTGCCACATTTACATAATTATGTAACATCATTGTATTAAGGGTTGGAAACTAGGCCAAAAGCATAATATTACATGTATGAACCTCAGCCCAAATTTCTGATGTAAAATTATGAAACAAATTTATTACATGCACCAGTTTACTAAAATTTTTAATTGTAAATTTTAACATATTAAAAATATTGTTGTGTATTATGCAGAAAAAAGTAAAAAACAACAAACCACATCTTCATATTCATTAATAATATTCAGTTACAAGATAAGTGACAATTAACATGATACAAGCTTTATTTACCTCTAGTTTTGAAATATGCCATATATGGTATTTATGCTATGGAATGCTGGTCACATTCCCAAAAGACATATACTGTACACTCCTGTTATTTATTAGCAGGGACCGGAAAAATTAGCATCTATTTGTTTCAAAATTAGCATCTATTTTCTTCAAAATTAGCATCTATTTTCTTCAAAATTAGCATCTATTTACAAAGTTAAAAATCATCACATTGTAATATTATTTTAACGACTTCATGGTTATGAAGTGCAGTTATAGTCCTCAAACAAAAGCATTGTCAGTAGTTCAGCATTGCTTTCTTTCAAATTGTACCGTCTGTCTGTAACCACTGTGTTGTAATGGGACAACACACGCTCGCTATCAACATTGTTCGTTGGGGTCCACAAAACAGTATTTACAAATATGCTGAACTCTGTCTGAACTGCAGTTAATGCAAGCATGATATCACATTTTTCACTTTCTTTCATCTGGGTTTGAATTGCATTTAGCCAACTGTGGCCGAAGACGCGGCGAACAATGTACAGCGTGCTAACACTCACGCTGCGCCGTATGCTTGCACGCGGCCGAGTTCTGATGCGACGCAATGCGTAAAGACGAAATCATTGAGATTCGAGAAGACTGAACTGCGTTTCCCTGCGATGTAACAGTAGGCCTACTTGCGCAACTGTTGTGGCGCGCTAATCGCTAATTCGAACGTATCTCAAGGCGACGAATTTAGCCAACCGTGGCCGAAGACGCGGCGAACGATGCACAGCGTACTAACACTCACGCTGCGCCGTATGCTTGCACGCGGCCGAGCTCTGATGCGACGCAATGCGTAAAGACGAAATCATTGAGATTCGAGAAGACTGAACTGCGTTTCCCTGCGATGTAACAGTAGGCCTATTTGCGCAACTGTTGTGGCGCGCTAATCGCTAATTCGAACATGTGTCAAGGTGGCGAATTTAGCCAACCGTGGCCGAAGACGCGGCGAACGATGTACAGCGTGCTAACACTTACGCTGCGCCGTATGCTTGCACGCGGCCGAGCTCTGATGCGACGCAATGCGTAAAGACGAAATCATTGAGATTCGAGAAGACTGAACTGCGTTTCTCTGCGATGTAACAGTAGGCCTACTTGCACAACTGTTGTGGCGTGCTAATCGCTAATTCGAACGTGTCTCAAGGCGGCAAATTTAGCCAATCTTGGCCGACGACGCGGCGAACGATGTACAGCGTGCTAACACTCACGCAGCGCCGTATGCTTGCACGCGGCGCCTCGATCCTTAATCGGCTCGTATCGAAGTTCGGATCAACTCGTTGTTACTCGCTCTTCCTGTTAGTATCGCTTCGGGTAAGTTCTTGGACAATGACGACTGTTGTGGCGCGCTAAATCGAACGTGTTTCTACCTGAAGGTTATTACGGTCACTTATATGACGGTGTCAGTAATGAATGCGAGATATATGCGAGTACTTTTTCCCCCTGAAATTTCAATTAAAAACATGGGGTGCGATATATACGCGGGGGCGAGATATACGCGAGCAAATACGGTATATCGATTAGAGCGGTTGAAAAAGATATGCGTCATATTTGCAGTATTTCTCATGATTTCGCCGAAATATGTGGTTTTCGCCACTAAAATAACAAATTTTCGCAGAATTCGCACCAAAATCGCATATTTGTGCTAATTTCGCATTTTGGTCAAAATTCGCATTTTGAATTTAGGTACCACAGTGCTTCAGAACACCTTAAAACTATTTAAAAAATGGTTTTAACACATATTACAAAAAATCGCATTTATCGCAAATGCGATTTTTTCCGGTCCCTATTTATTAGCTTTATTTGTTGACAACCTAGGACACTTAATGTCCCCTCTTATGGACGGAAAATTAGTTAAAATGTTTTTACAATTCCAGCAAAGAAAAGACAATACATAGATCTCATTTTGCTATCAAATACAATGTTACCCATAAAACCTTGACTGCAATGTTGTTAGATGGAATGCCTTCTAATGGACGGAAAGTTAATTTAAATGCTTTTATGGCTTCAGTAAATGGAAACAACACATCAAGTTGACAATTTTCTTTGAAATCAGCTACCTATAAATCTTTTGGCTGTAATGTTAGCAGTGGCAGCAGGTGACTATTTTTGGCATGAGCACACCCACCCATATGCAAGTAATTCAAATATATTCTGTAAAGTTTTGTATTACTGTTACTATATGTGTACAACAAAGTAGAACATCGATAATCTGAACAAACTTTTTTTAAAAATATTTTCCCCCCCACTACTATTGGATCCTGAATTCTGTATTTCTAGACATATTTATAGCACTCAACCTTTTCAATCCAAAATTTGTTTATAAAATAAAATTTTATTTTGTTGAAAAGAATGAGATATCAGATAGGAAAGGAAGTTGCCATGTATTAACAAATACCAAGAATTAAAGGGATGTTAAAAGATTGAAAGCACAACAATGTTTTTTAACGAAACATTTCTTAAGTATGTCAGATATGAACACTGTATAATTGCAAGTTCAAATGTACAGGCATCACTTTTTCAACCAGATTATAAAACAGTTCCTGCTGAAAACATAGAAAAGTGCATAGGGGTACCCAAAGTAAAATGCCACCTGCCACCAATAAATGTTAGTAGGCTAAAGAGGATCTGATGACTAAGTTAAAATAAAAAGGGAGAATTTAATAAGAACTATTATAAATATGCAAAATACTTGACTGTAAAATTCATACAAAAACCTTAATTAAAAATGCCTTGATCCTCACCCATGACACAAGCTGAATCCACCTTACCCCAAGAATATCAACTCAATAGAAAATAAAATGCAAGTGCATGATAATTAATCCAACAGCAACAAGTCAGGACTATTTTCGCAATCACCAAGAATAAACATACCCAACAGCAACAAGTCAGGACTATTTTCGCAACCACCAAGAATAAACATACTAAAACTAGCCATTTCAAGTCAAAATTAAGTGCAAGTTGAAAATCTACATTCAACAAATAAGCAAAGTTAATAAGATAATGATGATTTTAATAGGAAGACATTCTAAAACCTGTATAAGTAAGAAAGCTAAGGAATGATACATGGAAGTATGCATAGAAACACATCTCAACAGATAGAGTTACTGATAATACTCTGTGCATATAAATCACTGCTTTCCACTCTTTCTTTTGTTGTACACATTTTAGTAATGTGTGGGGGACTTTAAAATCCATTGCATAAGTAAGGAATTAAATGGAATACATTTTTAAATTATACACTGAAAATATGAACAGAATTGTTTATGAAAACACACTAACTTACTAATGAGATACGGAACCTTAAAAGTTAAAAAAAACTTTGAGTCAGTCAAAAGGCTGATATAGCCACAAGATTCATAAATTTCTATAGATTACAATACAAACCTGGTCACTTCCCTACAGTATATAAAAAATATCAATCATGCAAAAACTTACATAATATGCTAACACAACACATAAAAGATATCTCTTCATCAACTAGAAGTATAATTATATAAAAATATCAAATACAGTACAACCTCACTAACTCAACACTTTGTGGACCCTGAGGGTGTCGAGTTATCCAGAACATGGCTTATTTAACCTTGTGGTCTCCTGTTGCATTGATACACACGAGAACAGTGATCCGCTCAATACCTTTTTTGTAACCTGGGGTGGATATTTCACTTTTCAAAGCTAAACTTTTAGTTGGAAACATACGAAAATTTAGGCCTGTTTCGTCACAGTTATAAATTTGTTCCCCAGAAAGCCGTTCGTTTTTAATACTGTATACCGGTATTCATGAAATTTACTCTTAAACTCACAGTTGGGGTCAGCAGATAATTTTTCACCACAGATATCGAGTTGATTGACACCATACCGCTGATTCCATCTATCTAACCAGCCGTTACTTGCTGTGAATTCGGACTTTCCATCTTCTTTTAATTCTTCGTAAACCTTCAGCGCTTTTTCTTGTAGCATAGGCCCCAATTTAGGTTTACCTTTGTCATTTTGCAGCCGAAACCACTGAGCCACGATTCAATCTCCGTTTTTTTGTTTCTCCAACCGAGCACTTTAGACCGCCCAACATTTAATTCTAATGCTATTTTATTCCCATATCCATCTTTTTCTAGTCTTTTTAACGCATCAAACCTCAGTTTCATTGAAACAGTCACTTGCTTCCTTTTTTTCTCTTTATATTTTTCTACCTAAACAACGTAACTACCCCACTGCAGCCGATTTCAACCGACATCACTTTCACTACTAATGCTAATCTGAGTGGACACAAGACAAAGAAGGTTAGGAATGCAACGAGCGGCCAGCAGCTGTGTAAACAATAGCAAGCTGCCATATCCTGCACACCATCTGTTGTTGGCCCTGTTGAGTCAACGGGCGTCGAGTTAGTGAGGTTCAACTGTACTGAAAATCAGTGGCCTTGGCTTACCTACAATATAGATAAAATTTTAATAAATAGGCTACTAAGGCATTGACAGAATGTAGCAGCTACTTTCAGGACCTGCTTTCAGGTTGCTTCTTATAGGGAGTGCAATATCAAGCCTACTCAGTCCTTCCTACAATTTGGCTATATATCTGTTTACACTGCAGTTTAAAAATTATAAGCTTTGCTCTTGGTCTATGTTCAGCCACTAAAAAAAAATGAGCATAATCTTGGTAACTATTTTGAAGTCCCATCAGCAGGTTTACTCAAGAACCTTTGTAGTGTTGTCAAGACTATAAGGTTACTTGACTCACTTCTTTAAGTTTTGACTCTGGGCTTCAAAAACGAGAGACAAAGAAAGAAAAAAAAAATGTTATGAAGAGTATACTCATTCTTTATTTGAGTGATTGTATATTAAAAATAAATTACACATCTCTTGCAGAGATGGAAACTTTCAGTAGTTCAATCCAATTACTGTAAGTGAGAAGTATAGATAAAAATGTGTAATGGCAGAAAAACCCAAGAGGAGAAACATCCTGAGCTATTTTTACAGAATCATATTCTTTACTAGAATAATTGAGACATGATGAAAGTAATGTCTAAAAGCTGCATGAATATTTTCAGGTACTGGATTACTAAAATCTCTGAATAGATATTCTACGGAGAGCTTCAAGTGTGCACGTACAAATCATACTATTCAAATAGCAAGCAAAGCACTCAACAACCATAGATCCAACCTAGATTTAGAGTCATTTTATCCAATAGGCCAGTTCAGAACCTGGCCTAGGGTGACAAATCCTGAAGGGCAACAATTTTACACTTCCACTTTCATTAACAAAGCAATGTCAACGGTGGGAATGCAAGACTTCGTAAGCCATGGATATACATTCCCATCGAACTTCATATTCAAGGGCCATAGAAAATTCAACTTTAGATAAAACGTTGGGTGGGAAAGTATATCCACGTACGGTATGTCTAGGTTTTTGTGGCCGGCTACAACAAAGAGAATGGAAAGGCACAGCATTGTTGTTTATGAGGTCTTGCATTCCCACTGTCAATATGCTAAAAAGGGATGCTAATTGCGTTTTAAGTTTGATAAACAGTAACTTCTCATGTTGCCTGTCGCATATGAAATAGCGAATTTATGGCCCAGTGTATAAGTTTCTTCATGGCTACGATGAATTACATAACAGATCTAGTTTGGAATAACACTGATAAAGCATTAGGTGGCTCATAAATGTCATGACAATGGACTAGTGGATTGTGTCCCCTCTGGTGGCCTTTGTCCCCGTATAATAGGCAAGATAGATGCCAGCAAGGTTTTGCAGTGCAATGCTAAAAACCGCTCGGTCTTTGATTTAAATAATTTTGAATCACTGATGTTCTCTTTAAGGAGCATCTGCAAAAATCTGGGAAATTAAGGAAAGTGCAGTCCATTAGGAGTCAGAAGAGAACAAGGGTTGATCGAGGGAGATTGTATGGAAGAGACAAACAAGAGGTGCCTGGCACAAAAAATGCCAAAGGTTGTGTGGCCCATGGAAGGGTTTAACGACATTTCTTAGGAACACAAAACTCACCTTTGAGGTAACTTAAAACAGGTTGTATACCTCTTTAAGGTCTAGCCTTATCTACCATGTATCTGTGATCTTTTATAGCTCTCAGTACAAACTGAGCAGAGTTAACAGAACATCCAACTTGACATTTGAGAACAGCAAGGACGGAAAGTTAAGAGTGTTGTAATACCAACATCAACACTCCTTATTGCTACAATTAGATGTGATTTAAAAAAATACTCTTATTTCTGAAATGAGCAGATCTATCGCAGAATCCTGAGCACATGAAACCACTGCCAAGCAGCCAAACCGAGGACTAGAACAACTCCATATGACACTGCCAAGCCCGATGCACTGTTACAACCATCCTTACTGTTGCAAGTACAATATTCAATAAAGATATTGTATGTTCCAGTGCGCATGAGGCAGAACCGCTCATCTCCTTCTATACCTACTTCACCGATGTATGCACAGCTTCGGAAGTATCGCCACTGACCTTCAACTGTAACAATGAAAAAACACATAGGCTAATTAACAGGGAGGCCTCAAGCTAAAAACAGAAAACAGTTCCTAGTTATAGAAGAAAAATGATAATTGACCTACAAGTTGAAATCTAGCCTACTATAATGGAAATACTAATAGACCTATAGCATACATTCCATACCTTTTTGACGAATCTTCCGGCACATAGTAGGCCTTACTCCTTTAATGTGAGGCAAATCAGGTTCTTGATTGCAGTCATTAATAGGAACTGTTGAGTTATCAAACGGGTCTGCACATTTTGGGTCCGAGTCTGAGCGACATGTCCAGCATTTTATGCTCAATGCTGAAATAACCAAATGAAAGATATGCTAGAAAATAAGTTTAAAAAACGCTATCAAACAAAATAAGTAGCTTTGTCCGACAAAATCATTTTAAAAGCAGAAAAACACCTTTCAACTTAAACAGATGTTGCACCCTGCACCCTCTTATCTGCATTCCTGACAACCATCACTTCTGTCATCTCGCCACCCTCTTCATTATCGAAGAAAGTGACCTTCGGAGCGCGAGGCATGCAAAAAATGCAGTATAGTCGAAAGACTGGATTCAGTACTTGTTTCTCCTTCATGTATTCTAATTCTTTTCAATTACAGTTTCGATAGTACAGAGCCATATTTGCGTTAACTTACTAATTTAAAAACACCATCCATTTACAACAAACCTTCCCAGCAATACACTGAAAATGCACTTTTAGGCCTTTTAGGCTCTAAAAATATAAAATTGGCACCAACGGCTCAAATAGTCATTTTGGGTGCTAAATTCATAGGAATTGATAAGTTTACATGAAACGCAAAAGATATCTCATCACCTACTTTCCATCCTTAAAGGAACAAAATAGGCATTTGCCCTAAAATCCGTGGTTTAGTAATCACAAATACAGCATCTCCCAGGCCTAGTCATCTATTACATAGGAATTCAAGAGAACACACTCCACTTCTGAAGATAAAACAATGTTCATTTACTTCAAATTTACTTTTTAAGGTAGAATGACTATTAAATTGTAAATCCATAGATACTGAGGGAAGTCTGATAACCTTAGGCCTACATCCGATTCTGATAGTCTACAGGGTCTGCAGCTAATTGATTAATTCTGGAGGAGAGCCGAGCCTGGCTTTTACACTTCCACTTGGATAATATATGATTTTCATACCTTGTTTCATATTCTATTGTAGGCCTACGCACGATTTATGGACAAATTCAATATAACATACGGTGCTGATGTATAGCCGGTATTGTGAAACAAAAAAGCGCCAAGTTCCATTCAGAGCAACTCTTCGAAACAAATCACCAAGACACCCGAGTGCACCAGTTTTTTAAATAACATGTGATCAACAGGGTGAGGCAATTAAAACTGTTTTTTGGAATATTTGGAAAAATACAAATCGGATTAAAAAAAAGTTGCAATAAAAGTTGTTCACCTCGAAGAGGGACAACCAATATCATAAAGCTCGAACCCCTTCACCATCCCCGGGGGTGATAGATGGCGCTGTAATCGGCAAAAATAAAAATGAGTTGAAAAATGGTGATATCTCAAAAAAATGCACATCAGATAAGGAAAATCAAAGTAAATTTTTTGATGTTTTTGAAAATGCTATCATGTGACACCGTCAACCCTCTCGCAATGCATAGATTAATTTTAGCGTTACCAAGGAACAAAGACGTGGACCTAATAGTAATTCGTTCCCTTCGGGGTGCTTGATTTTGGCGATTCCCCTTGCCTCTCACCATCTCGGGGTGCTTGATTACTGCGAGTCCCCTTGCTTCTCACTAGTTCTGGGTGCTTGATTAATGTGAGTCCCCTTGCCTCTCACTATCTCGGGGTGCTTGGTTACAAGGAGATTGTTGATTACAATCATGAAACGAAAAAAATGCTTCATACAAAATTAAGTTACATATTTTTTCACAGAGAATCCAAATCTGAAATAAAAAGTAGGGGTTCCTATTTAATATTTCAAAGTCCCCACCCCCGGAGGTGGTGCAGGGGGGTCGAGCTTTATGTTAATGGATGTCCCTTTTCTAGGTGAACAACTTTTATTGCAACTTATTTTTAATCCGATTAGTATTTGTCAAAATATTTTGAAAAACAGTTTTAAGTTCCTCACCCTGTATATCCTCCCATCCACTAAGACTGAAATTACCCAAAATCGCATCATAATTTTCATTCAGACCAATGGTTTTTGCTTAGACCAATAACTTAATTGCGAGGTACCGTGGCCCACTAGCTAATATATAAACTCCTGGTTTTTGTCACGCACAGTGTGGGTTGTTACGCATCAATAATCTTTATCCAGGCCAATGGTCATGCCAATTAATGCATTTTCACATAATTACAATATTACATGTGTTGTGTGTTGTATTTTGTATCCCACATGTTGGCAACAAGGAACTGTCATCAATGTGCGTCTGAGTAACAGTTGAAGATGCGCCTTAGAAACATGGCTGCCGTCGTTGAATGAGCAAGAAATAAAAACATTTATTTATAATATTTCCAGTGGAGCAATGATAATTGACAGTAATTTAAATTCCAAATGACTCTGTATGCGTATGGTTGGCGATATTCTATTTGTCCCATAAATAAACAGCAATATGGCAGACACAGCTCGAATTTTACTATATACAGTGAAACCCCTCATATCCGAACCCCGGATATCCGAAATCCCGGGTAATCCGAACGAGGATCTTTCGACAATTTGAAGTTTGAAAAAATACATCCAAAAAAGAGAAACTTATTTATTTAGTCATAAAACAATCATATAACTTACTCTGCATTGTGACCGCATTTTACATAATTGGTTGAAAAAATAACAAGAAGTACAGTTAGCATAGTGTAAAAGTGCCTACATAGACTACTTATCCCATCCAGGATTGAGAAAAGGAAACGTTGGTTATTATTATTCCGTAGGTAATCACTTTGCTAAAACAATGAAATAGCAATAAAAACACACAAAATATCACTTAATCTTTCACTTGAAATCAGTTATCTTCAATATTGTAGAAGTGACGAAAACCTTCCCGCGGAGGCAATTGCGCGCGAGCGTTGCACTAAGATGACATCGTTTGGTGTGGTTGCTGCGTGTTGTTCTATGAAGTGCAATGCGATGTCAACAGCAGGTTCAGCTTCAGTATAAGTCACATTGTCTGCCGAAGTTTCTTCTTCCTCACTGTCATTAGCTACATTGCCGTCATGTTGACTTTGGACCAGACTCACTATTTCATGTTCGCTGTTTGCGCCAAACCAGCCTGTCTCGCTCAATGTAGGCTAGAGCGCAGCAACTCCAACTGAGACCCCGGAAAAAATGCGAACTACAAGCCCGCTGTACCCTCTGTCACTCTGGCTGACGGAGCTAGCGCTCGCGCAGGGTCACACCGTAACGAGGGCTGGTCATTATGTTATGGATATATTTCGACTAATCCAAACAAATTGAAATCCGAACAGGCTACAGCCCCAATTAGTTCGGATTTGAGGGGTTATACTGTAATAATAACCCCTGCCACTATAGCCCATGAACAGCCTAGGCCTACCAAGCGACCGCTGCCCAGCCATTTGGCCTGCAGATATTGGGGCGACGCGTGGTCAGCGCATCGGCTCCCCTCGGCCGTTAATCTTGGTTTTCGTGACCGGGGCGCTGCCTAACTGTCAGGCAGCTACTCAATTGTCCTCACGAGGCTGAGTGCATCCCGTTCCAGCCCTCACATACGTTTTCAAATCCCTGACGGAGCCCGGAATCGAACCCGGGGTCTCTGAGTGAGAGGCAGGTTCACTATCCCAACACCATGGGGATTTTACTATATACCCGGTAAGCCATGATCTAAACAGGGGATGGTGGGTGCGTCAGAGACAGTAGAGGAGAAAACATCAGTAACACCGAATGAGACACTAACGTACTATAAAATTTTCTTAAGTGCTGAAATTAGCCAAAATAAATTTTCAAATGATGAAAAATAAATCAGGAAATGATGTAGTAATAGATGTTTACTCCTCCACTGACCATCCCCCTTTTAGATCATGACTTATATAGTAAAATTCCAGCTGTGTCGGCCCTTATCCGCGTGAATTATGCACAAGTACATTATTGCCAACCCCAACGAAACCCCACACATATGGTACTAATTGTATAGCTGGTCTAGATAGCCTAATGTTCTGTGAGAGGTTCAAATGAAATGAACAGTGATTTTGATAATGGTTAAAGCCTAACACGTCCAATCTAATGTATTTTTGTCCAGATGGCTTTTGAAATTGGTTACAGCCTAACGTGTCATCAACAGTGCCCCGCTAGCTTCCCGCCCAACCGTTCTGCAGGCCGCGCTAGTCATATATACATTCCTGGTTTTTGTCACGCATCAATAATCTTTAATTAGTGTGGTGTATTTTGTATCCCGCATACTGGCAACAAATGTGTGCCTTGTTGACAGTTGAACGAGAATCATGAGCTGTCGAAACATGACAGCCGTTGTTAAAAGAGAAATAAATAAAAACACACATTTACGTAATTTAGCACATATTTCAGTTGCGGTAGTGACCAGGGCTACTAGTCTGAATTGGTAATGTCCCCCAGAAGATGAATCAAGGTATGAAAAAGCCACGATGACATCTGATGCAAGTGTAAAAGCCACGCTCTGGTCTCATTCAGAACTAATAATTTTACTGTTTGGGTCGGAAATGGACAATACAGCAACCTTTGCTTATGCTCATGGATCTAGGATTTTATATAAGTCGTGTTATAATTTGGGATGGCTGGTGGGTTATAGACAGCCGAGGAGTAAACTACATCATTTACCAGATCAATTTTGAATCTTTAGAAAAGGTATTTAATGCAAATTCCAGAAGTTATTATTTCTTTTCCCTGGGTTAATGTCTCCTGCATAGTTACCCAATGTAGGGAGAATGAAATGTTGACGCCGATAATCGCTTTGTCAAGGGGAACATAACCTACAAAGTGCTGACGAATAATTCTGAAACGGACTGTCGTCAAACTAGACAAGCTCAAACAATATAGTATTAAAAAGGAAGGAATATTGCAAATAAGTCTATTTACACAGTACTTTGAATGGATAGCCTAAAAAACTAACAGCGAATAGGTTAGCTGTGATCAACTACTTGTGGTTTAATATATGTTGTTTTCCATTCTCGACTATGTAACATCTCAACTTACCCAAATCAATCGAAACTAAAAATATGAACAGAACCATCAACACAAAACACGGTATATTCGGTGTCATTCTTGCTGTTGACGTGCTCCAAAGTTTCATAACAAACAACAAACTGACGTCGTCGCCATTTGTCACGTGACCAAGCTCACATATTTGTGCGCCGCGCCCAGCAGTGTACCGCTTACTTTCGCCTGGTGCGAGGTTAAACTCGCGCAGAGCATTGGCGCTCACAAAGTTCAATCAAAGTTGTTAATTAAAGTCAGTGCTACGGAGAAGCCGAAAGTAGTTGCTTTATAACAGAGACTTTTAGTCCTCTTCTTCGGTGCTGATATTGCAAGATGCATATTTGAGGCTTGGTAACGGATATGCCTCACATGTTAACTAATATTTATTTATGAGTACGTTGGTACCCATGTGTTTTGACTTTCAGTTTTTTTTTATAGCGAAGAATTAAATACAGGTTACCAACTCCTCAACAGTTATATTTTACCGTTCATTCTTTTCTCCTTGTCAATCCTCGCTGTTTACATTATTGTAGTAAAATATGGCAAGTTGTTCACGTTCCGCGGTACACGATCAGTCCACTTCCACACTGCATTTTCTGTGTAGCCAGCGGTAGCTGTATTATTCGCATATCGTTAAAAACGAATCTTCGTCTTAGAGTCTAGTATGGTAATAGCTCATATCTACCCTTCATTATTCCCTCTGGAGGTGAAAGGAAACTTGTAGTTTAACATGACCCTTAATCTCGCGATCATGAGCAACGGGATCTCCTTGCTTTTCACGTGGAATCCGAACCACGTGACATGCCATTTCACTTCGGAAATCTCACATGCATTGACCGAGAATCGAACCTTGGTGTGAGACCAACAGTTTGACCGCTGTGCCTTCACGAAGATGAGATAAATAATCTATGTGGCGGATGGTATTTAGATTTTCTACCGGATGCTCTTCCTGACATAAGCATCATCGGGTGAGATTTGAATGAATGAAGCTAGGCAAGGTTTTGGAGGGAAGTGGCTGTGATTTGCTGGAGTTGAAAATGGGAAACCATGGAAAATCAGTTCAAGGACGGTGGGAATCGAAACCACTTGCCTTCCGAGTCCGAAGATAGCCTGACACCTCAGTACACGTGGTCGGTAAAATGCGCAATCTTTAATGCAGTTGATATGGGCTACAAAATTTAGTTTCTAAAAAGAAAACGGCGATGTGAGTCAGGAAAATGTAAGAAATTGCTCTCTCTCTTCTCCTTTTCCATAAATTTAAAACCTTTCCGTATGCCGGCACTGTGGTTAACTACCGGTACGCTCTTTGGCCCAGGTTTTCGTCAGTAGGGTTGAGGTCAAACGAGCAAACTATTTTCTATATTAAAACATAAAAATGGCTTTAGGACATACAGTAGCTCTCATTGGAGCGATCATATTCGTTACGGTAGTAAGACTTGAAAATATGACTGTAGTCGGAATTCGAACCCGAATCTTCTGCTGTCCGTATGAAACTCTCTCAGATTCAAACTTTGGTGCACAGGTGGCTCTGTGTGTGTCAGGCGCGGATCTAGAGTTTGGCTTTGGGGGGGGTCACAGAATCTAAATTGTTAAGAAAAATGGTATCACTAACAACGCAATCACAAAATAACCAAACGTACAAAACCAGACCAATTTTTTTGCAAGCTACATGGATAGAAATTTGATGCGTTTAGCGCACCAAAAATATTCGTACAAATTGCAACGGCGTGTTTTGCGACTTTTACATCGAGCTTTGAGAAAAGTATCAAGGTACGTCACAGTTTCGGCAAGTCGAGTTGGTACCGACAAAGGGAGAAAGTCACAGTTTAAATTGCCAACCAAGCTTGCAGTTTGGACGTCGGCAAAATTTTTTGGTGCGAAAATAGCCCCAAATTCCTATCCGTGCATTGCTGCACATTCATCGTGACATCACTGTATACATCGATTCGATAATCACAAGGTTTGCTAAACAAAATAGACGAGTTGATTTTGTTATATAAATAATCGTTTTTATATAACAGGTATGAAGTTGTAAATATGTACAGTTGTAACAGAACATAATAATTGCAATAAATATATTTTCAGTATTGAATAAAATGAAAAACTGTTTTTCAGTTAAAATTCGTTAAGTTTTATTTGTCTGGTTATTGTGTTTTCGTTTTTTGAGTTTGCAAAAAAAATTGGTCTCCGTTGGGGGGGGGGGGGGTCGTGACCCCCCCTTGAATCCGCGCCTGGTGTGTGTCGTCTAGGAGATCAAAGTATCTCCACGTCATTCCAGACGCTGCCGCAACAGCGCCTCATACTCTCTCAGGCTTGAAAATGTGCCGCGGTCGGAGTGAGGCCGCATTGGTTTTGGTGGCTAAAAGCACCTGCCGGGACGAGATTGCAATTTCTACTTTCTAGTTAACTTTTAGCATTGGAGAAGGGCACAGCTTCCTGATTGGCTATTCTGACGAAACACGTCTACAGCAAAGGATGTGATTAGTCAGACTAGTTATAGGGTGGAACCTATCAGCGATGTCGTCCCAAGTTTGATAATAATATGTAGAACTTACGCAGTTTTAACTTCGTAATTTCTTGGTACCCGTATACATTGCAATGTGCCTTGAAATAGTTGCATGATCATTGTTCCTAGGCCATAAGTGTTTCCATAGTCTTCTTAAATCAAGAAGAAGCATTACCAGAATGATTTCCATCGATTAACACCCCCTTGCAGCCTACCATTTGGGTGACTCTACATATAGGGGACACTTTATGGTCCTATGGCTGTAGCCTACAGAGTTTATTATTCTAACAACCAGTGGCGGCTCGCACATATCACAGTTGCGGGAGTTGCATGCGCATGCATTAACTTACCTTATTTGTAGAACAGCTCCAGGTGCTGAGTCTTGAACGTGACGAATTTTTCGATGACGAGGTTATTGAAGTTCGGTATGCTGAATAGAAAGCATTCCAAGTACAGTAAGTCTTTCTTGTCCCATGGCATTCCTGAGTTACCGTACGTTTTGATCCTCTTGAGGCACGAGTAGCAGCGTCTGGTTCAGCGGTAGTCATAAGCAGGGTGATAGCGATGCGTAACAGTTTAACGATCTTTGCAAATGACGGGCCTAAGTTTTCAGCGAGAAGGAAACTCAAAAGTAAGGGAAGTTGACCTCGTAGTTCCGCCCCTTAAAACAAAAATGACTAACTAACTAACTAAACTCAAAAGTTTCAGAGCTCCACCGATATTTCGAAATTCATCTCTTTGATATAAACGTATTTTTGCGATAGTATTATGATTCTATTTATATATTTCCCTGTTTCTAGTTACTTCATTGTTATGACGCTCAATCGATTGTTGATACGCCGAACTTAAGTTCTTTTGTACATCCACTTTCCCTAACACTGCAAAATTTATCACGTAATTTAAATGAGATCCGGAAGATGCTTGCTTCTGATTTTTTTCGCTCAGTTTTCTAAGATTTGTCACTCCCTTTTGAGTTCAGCTAAATTCTCCATCGACTAGGCCTATACTGTGAAATACTGTAATATACAAGCATTTGTTAAAATCACGCAAGCATGCTACATTAGAATCTTGATCTATAATTCGCATGTTGGCAAGACTGATTGTACGCTTGAAGAAAATATGCACAAATCATGGAGATGGTGTAATGCCTCCCTTTCAATGGCTAAGGGATGATGATGGACTTGGTTCTTCTACTAGATTAAAAAAGTAATAATAATAATAAAAAAGAAAACCTAGCCCCTACAAGATGCCGTGAGCGCCTACTTGAGTTCCATCCTGCTTCTATTCATGATTCTTATTGTCATTCAGTGCTTCATTCAGTTGCAGCAAAAGCCTTTCCCATTTAAACATTTTTTGTTGTTGCGATAGTACCGGTATTATATTTTATATCAGACAGATTCTACACACAATGTAGACGGGGCTCATGACCGCGTTGTCGCAGCCCCTAAACTGAGGAACCAACCTACCATCTTAGTTGACCGTGGTACGAACTCAACAAACCATGTATCTAACAATGAGGGTGTAACCATAGTGATTGTACATTATCATATAACTAATTCCATTGCAAGGGATTTTAAGCTGTATCATAAATGACATGTCGCCGGTGTAAACTGCTAGAATGTGCACACCGTCGAAATTCTTGCCAAATACAGTATAATAGGCTACTTATCACACACGTGCGGATGAATGGCTAAGAAATAACCCAATCATCGAGCAACGTTACGGCGAATTTCCAGAAACACCCCCTCCCTTTGTTGGCTATTAGGTTAAACTTCCAGCCTGCTTGATCTGATCCACGGCATTTAGGATTCATGCTAACGAATGGCTATGGCATTTACTGAATTGCAGATCAAAGTAACTAGATCACGCAAGCATACCGCACTACATTAGAATCTTGATCTATAATTCGCATGTTGGCAAGACTGATTGTACAAGTTCTAACCCTACTGACCAAATGAAGCATGTGCCATGTCGAATCTTCTGTTGCTCTACTGTACAAGAACCAGCTGGCATATGTGCCTCATAGATTCAACAGTCAGTATCGTCAACTGCAATGATGGAGAGTACAAGACATGAGCATATTCGGTGAGGTAGTATTGAACTAAGGATCAGTAAGTGTTTTGGTAATCGGTAAGTGTCTAGTTTATTGACAGATATCATGTGTGTCTGGTGATGGGAGTGAGAGCACATAATCAGAGAGCCGTCTCGGTCACTGGTATCAGGAGCACAGCCATGTCAGTGAGGAGGTTACGTACCCATAACTGGACCCCCATTGGCTGTGAGACTGCTGTATCCTTCAATACCCTCCCATTCATGTGTGTCTAATGGGGGGTGTGTGTGTATGTGAGAGAGACTGGGGTCATCATCAATGTGTAGTCTCGGTCGCAGGTATCAGGAACACAGCCATGTCAATGAGGAGGTTACGTACCCATAACTGGACCTCCTTTGGCTGTGAGACTACTTTATCCTCCAATACCCTCCCCATTATGTGTGTGTGACCTAATATAGTATTGTTCTAACTCTACTGACCAAATAAAGAGGAGAATTCCCATTTGTTTCAGCAAGTGCTGATTACAAAATAGAACACGAAGAGGAAGATAAAAATAAATATATCAATTCTAACAGTAGCAGAAACACTACTGGAACACTATTGCCGAGGTGAAGGAACAGCAACAATGTTCGTAGTACATATGGCATGCAATAGAACCGAGATGTATTACACTGAAATGGTTGACATATTTTGAAACATAAGAAAATTCACCCAAATTAAAATGATCGAAGGAGCATTTAGCTCTTCATGTTTTATTAAAGGCAGTCGAAGGGGACCAACTCGTGCCTTGTATTAAGTCTGATTGAACACGTATAGTGATTATTAACTTCTATAACGAGAGAACCAGCGAATATTCACCATAGAAAGTCGATGGATGACGAGTCACCAGTGGAAACAGTCAAAGGCAGGGCCGGATTTAGATTTTGTGCGCTCCTAGGCCCGTGGGTTTTTACCGCCCCCTCTTCATACAATCGTGAAGGAGGTTGAATTTAGACCTCAAAAAAGGTCTTTGTGAAGGTGATTGTTATTTTATTCTGATGTGTCGTGAAGTAAAATCAATTAAATAAGTTAAAATACCGGTGAGAGAATCAACTGTTTCTAAATTTGTGTATATAAACTATAAATAAATAGGCCAACGAGATATTAAAATAAGTTTAAACCATTATACTCATTATACACTTACAGATATTCAATTATAAGATACATATACACTACATCATACAACCTACAACTACGCATAATTAATTATTCAAATTAAACTGATATTAATATTCAAGACTAAAATTGTCTCCTAGTAAACCATAAAACATTCGTGTTCTAAAGCTGAACTCGAAAAATCTGCTGTTGCAAAACATTTGTTGGAAAATGGTGGCCACAATATAAATTGGAAAAGTGTCAAAATTTTGGAAAGTATAATTTAAATCATAAAAGTATACGAAATTGGTTTAAAAGAAATCATAAGTAGTAAAGGTCTGTTTAGTCTATTTTTGAACTGTAAAAATAACTTCTTGAAGTGTAACAAGATTAAAATGGAGGGAAGGCTATAACAAAACAATTTAATAACGTTTTATTGCGCACAAGTTGTGCAAAATTACAAATAACATGCAAGGAAAGATGCACTTCAGCCTATGCAGTGATCTATGATGGGTTTCCCTCTATTCCTGCAATGAAGAACGTGATAACGTTCACAGATTCCGTCACACAGCTCACAGACACAGGCCGGGTCCGGATCATGGAATGTCTTTGTCTTGCACATTCTATGGTGGAAACCGTGCACAGCCAAAGAGGTCACAAAGTGCCGCAAGTCCTGGTTCGGTTCCATCCATGCTCTGTTGATCATAGCCTCGGTCGAGTAGAATTCTTCCCAGATTTCACTTCTTTTCAACGTTCTTTCTGCTAGAACCCTCTTCCAGCAGGTCGTAGTAGGCAAAGCGAACTTGAATCTAAAATCCTCCATCAAGAAGTCTTCAGTGGTTTACTTTTGAAAAATATTCTCTGTTCTTGGGAAACACGTCCACCCTTCCTGAAAATCATATGCTCGGTCTTCTCTGCATTAACTTGCAATTCATTCTTATCTGCCCATTTCTCCAGAGCATGGGTTGCAATTTGGAGGTCCCTGATGTTCTGCGACCCCAAAACCATGTCGTCGGCGTAAAGGTATATCTTCGTTTCCTTTGAAACTTCTCTGACTGCATGAACAATATCGTGCGTGGCGACATTGAACAGCAGGGGACTGAGGGGATCTCCCTGAAGTACACCGTTCGTTTGTATGATCTGTCTGGAAATGGTTACGTTGTCGGAGATTTTTATATTATTGCTCCTTAACATGTTATGAACCAGAATTGTGAGTGCTTTATTTTCTGTCGCTATCGAATTTAGTTTCGTGGAGATGATGGTCCTGCTTAGATTGTCGAAGGCTTTCGAGAAATCAATAAATACTGCATGGAATGTTCCTTGAGGTGTTCTAAGGGTATTCTCTATGTCATCTTTTAGATTTCTAATTGCCTGAAGCGTGTTTCTCCCTCGTCTAAAACCAAATTGCTCTTCTGGTATTTTAACGTCGATTTCTTCAGTAAGTCTGTTCGTCATGAGCTTTGTAAGTATCTTTAATAAATTGCTTTCTAGGGCAATCCCTCTGTATGAGTTGGGGTCACACACATCTCCTTTTCCTTTGTGTAGTACCTTTATTGTAGAAGTTTTCCATGACAATGGTATGTCTCCTGATTGTAAGCATAGGTTCATTAGGTCTGTAATAGCTGGGAGTAATACCGTAACTGCTGTCTTGATATGCTCATTAAAGATACCGTCCGGTCCGGGTGCTTTTCCGTTTTTCAAAACAGACACAGCATTTCGAACCTCCTCTGTCGTGAACGAGCATATATTGGAGCCGTCAGGGTCGATTTCTTTCTTATGATAAGCTGTTGTGGATCCATTCTGGTTCAGAATAAGTGTAAAATGTTCCTCCCAGGCTGACATATCGATTTTTCCTGCAGCTTGTGTTTTCCGGGGTCTGAGAGCTAAGTAAGGGTTTTTCTTTGCTTCCTCCACCATCCTGTATGTTTCGAGTTCGATGAAGTCATTTCGAATTTTCTTGAGTAATTTCTTATATTCCTTTCTCAGGTGACTATACGTTGTTAGGTCTTCTTGCTTATTGCTAACCTTTGCTTTGTGAAGGGCATGCAATACTCTTTTCCTTTCTAAGTAGCAGGTTTTATTAAACCATTTTTGTGATTTTCGATCTGTTTTTGTGGTGGTTGAGGATTGAATTATATTCTCTAGCGCAATAGCAGCAGAATCAAGATCGTTCGCTTTTATTCTATCATTAAAGTGGGTAAGTTTGTCTGTACATTGCAGGAGCACACTCTCATTCAACTTTCTGGAGATATTCTTTGTGATGCATTTCTCATTCTGAACTTTAGCATTACCAGTAATTAAAAAGCGTGCCACAACAGGACAATGTTTCTTAAGTGGTGCTTCTGCTCCTGAGGAACGAACTGTGTAGTCCAATAATTTCATCCCGACTCCCCTGAAGAAAATTAAATCTATTGTACTACTCCCATTGTATGCGAAATACGTTTTGTCATCTTTTTTTATTGACGAGGGTAAATCCTTCTTCTTCCATTAACAATAGTAATTCTTTGCTCCTGATGTTGTCAGTATCTAATCTGCAGTTGAAGTCACCAGCAATGATTACGTTGGTTTTAGGGTTTGCTTTCGTTAGCGCAGTCAGGACCGTTGTTATGACATCCTCTAAGGATGTTGAAGGTTCTATATAAAGGCCTATGAGTGTTAAGTTCTCTAATTTGATTATTATGGTCTCCTCGTCACTGTAGGCAGCTAGTAACTTTCCTATTGTGGGTTTGAAGTAACAGGAAATACCTCTCATAGGTCTTCCTCTTGGTCCTTGGGTAGCGAGGACATGCTCTGAGTAAAATCCGGTAATATGTATTGCCTTGGTCGCAAAAGTTTCAGTTAAGATGAGAATGTCTTGTTTATCAAATATATTTCTCGGGGATAGGTCGATGATGCTCTTTAATCCTTCCACATTCCAGATTAGTAGATTAATCCGTAAATCTTGCTCCTTGCCATTTGGAGCGAAAAAGACGATATCTTCTAATAAGAGCTCCTGTTGGCCAGAGTTCAGGGATGACAACTTTGTTGAGATCTGTAATGGGGATTCCAACTTTGAAGGATTTGAGTGTACCTTTGGATTGAAGTTCTTCACAATCATATATCTCGTCTACTTGCAGCTTCTTTAGATGGCTCACTACTTTATCAGTGGTCGCACTCGGAAGTAGTCGTCCAATGTCAATTTACGGATTAATTTTGCGCCTCTCAGCATGGTACGCCCCTAGGCCGGGACCTATGGGGCCTATTGGTAAATCCAGCCCTGGTCAAATGTTACGATCAGTTTACAACGAAATAGACGCAGTGTTGCTGAATATTACTGTGGACCAGAACCTAACATGAGGGTCATATATTATTAAACAGAGGAATCGTGGACTAGGCCTACTGGGGAAACCACGTAAAAAAAAAAAAAAAAAAAAAAAAAAAACGCGCCATGTACTCTACCTCATGGTGGTGTGGAAACGAGTATTCAGCCAGACCAACCCCACTTAAGATCGCCTTATTAACAACACAGTTCTATGAAAAAAGTATCATTGTATACATGAATATCTTACAAATAGACCAGATTTTAATAACATTTTGAGAAGTGAACATTACAACAAAGTGTGCGCAATTTGTCATTAGCATGGATGTCCCTAGTCATCACTTCCTAAGTGTTTGCTATTGCATTTATTGAAGTATGAGGTTTCTTTTCGTTATGAATGCATACATTTGACTAGCATATAAACCTAAACTTAATGGAACGACATCGCTGATAAATTCCACGCTATATCTACCCCGACTCATCACATCCTTTACTGCAGTCATGTTCCGTCAGAATAGCCAATCCGAAAGCCGCATCGCTCTCCAATGCTAAAAGGGAACTAGAAATAGCAATCTCGTTGCCGGGACAGCAGGATATTCGGGTCCAAATCTCGACTGCGGCCAAATTTCCAAGTCTTGCTCAACATATATTTTGTATTGTTTTCCTACTGTACAAACTCTCTTAAAATATTTCAAGATGTCTAGGAAGTGTTGTGTGCTTTGTTGTGAGGCAAATTAAAGGAAAATCTTCAGGAAACTCTCTCTGGCCCAGTGAGAAAAGGAGGTCTCAAGAGATATACCAACATTCCCGGAAAATTAAAATTTTATGGAAAAATATATGTAATACTGTATATAATTAAATATATTTATTTATATATAGACTATATATTTATATATACATATATTTAATCATGCCTCCTCATTAAAGGTCAAGCTTGCCACGGTGGGTGAGTGATTATCGTGTCGAATTTCTAACCCCAAGCTAGAGGTTCGTACCTGACCGTGGTCAGTGATTTTTGAAAGGCGACAAAAATCACGGCATGCATGTCATACGTTGTTGGCATATTAAGGAACGCATTTGAATTCAGTAGACCGTGTTCATCATGGAAAAAATAATCTCGAGATTTTCCGCCAACACAAAAGTTCCCCCTTTCTCTACTAGAAAGCGCTATAGTGTCAAGGAGCTTAAATATCTAACCTCCTTGACTTCCATAGCGTTCCAAGGATAGACTAAATTCGACATGTAAGTTGCCCTCTGGGTGTCAAATAACAAAGTTTGCACCCGGCACCCGAGGCCATATGATATTATTATTATTATTATTATTATTATTATTATTATTATTATTAAAGGTCAAGAATAACTGGATAATAGAAGTTGAAATTGACCTTCAAGAAATCAAAGTATCAGACGGAATTTTATGAGACAGGCCTAGCTTCAGACCGTTCTGAACAAACATAATTTAGTTGCAAACCCCGAATGAGAGCCATCACTGCATGGACAGCAGAAAGGAAAACAATCATAGTGAGAGAATGAAGAGATTTTGGGAAGAGAAGAAGCTATTTCAAATTCATCTGTGAAATAGGTTCAATCGCGCTCTTTTGTTGGGTCTGTCTGTTATGTAGTCAGCCCGAAGGCTGGTTGGATCCTCAAAAAGTACCACCGATAGGTTATGTGGGTAGATACCCACAAAAACCCAAGGCAGCGCTATATTGAGGCGTACTAGGCAAGATAAGGAGTGAGGTAGTTTGCCATAGCTTTCCTCATTTAGTTGGGTATAACGTAGTAAAAATAGAAAACAACAATAATAATAATAATAATAACGCCATAGTGCCGGAAGATAATCATTAACGTTCCAGTAATTCTACTGACATGGCTCACTCGTATATAATCACCCTCAAATGCCATCTGACTGCACCGGGATCAGATCCCACAACCTTGGGCAGAAAAGACGAGAACGTTACCCCTCCGATACGCATCCTGCCAATACCACAATATCAACTCGCTCCTCATTGAGAATGGAATTTCAAACAAGGAATTAATCACATCGTCATTCCATTGGCTGCAAAGTTTTGACAGCTATTTCGGCATATCTGAGTCTTTCTAAGTCGAGTCGCAGCATGGCGCACAGTGTGTCGAATTCCAATTCTAGGATGAAAAAATTAATAACTTCGTTAATACTGGTGGGATTTTATTAAAAGTTGGCAATATACCGTTTTCGAGGTCGCTGAATTCATTTCTGTCATCGTCTAAAGTGTATGATTTTCGGGGGTAAATATATAGGGGTGAGGGGTAAGGGGAGATGGAAAAAATACCGAAAGCAACAAAAGAATTGGCCATTTTCGGTAGTAAAAATCACGATTGGATATGCATATTATAGTTTATGACAGTGATAAACATACTATTTAAAACTGGATAAGATATGAATAACAACGAGACTTGCAGTCCAGTATTCATGTTACACCTTATTTGAGGGAATAGACGGTCACTGTATCCAGATTAAAAACGTATATTAAACATAGAACAACGAAATATGCACAAAAATACCATTCATTTTCTAAAAATAGAAAGACATTCGTCAAAATCATACAAACAATATTTCTTTATAACAAAATGTCATTTTCCAGTCCTGTTAATGACGTAGCTTTAGTAAACACACTTCACACACGAAAAAGAATATTATTTCTCTAGAAAAGCATGGAAATAAAGACAACATATATTGAATATTAGGCCTATTTCTCTCATTGCACATAAAAATATTAGGGACACAACTTGTTTTCGTATCATACGCTGGATCGATGTCTTCTTGTTCACTGAAAACGATGAAATCCGTCCCATTTAACCAATCACCGTAATATTTCCGGGATTGTTCTTTTCTTCTTCCTGCACTCTCGCATTTTGTTGTTAATATTATGGGATATAAACTTAATTTTGTTTCTTAGCTCCAGAACCTGAGTGTCAGTAAGAGTTGTAGGATCAAATTTATTCATAACATATTGAAATATGACGTCTGTACGCCCCTCTTTACGACATGACTGCCACGCGTTGAAAATTTCTCCTTGCGGTAAGGCCCACATAGCCACTGAAAATAAGAAAATAAACCATCATGCACATTCGTGCGCAACCAAACCACTACAGATCCTGAATCTACATTAAATTTCCCATCAAAGGACGTTTAAAGTAAAGTGGCACTATGAGGCACTGATAAAGTAAATGATTTATTTAGTGCAGAAAGCCTGTGTTACGCATAAAAGTGAGAACACATAGGTCTCTTTTCACTATTCCATGAGCCGCAGAAGACAACACCTCGTTGAACTCACTAGGAACACAACGTTCGGTTCACTCGGACACCTCCTATCAAATGAGCTGTTAACTGCCAGGAAGACGTTTCAGCACCTATCCTCTCCCTCCTACGCACCAGACAGCGGAAAGGAAGACCGAATGTCACCATCTGGTTTGTTCACTATCGAATGAGCCAGTTTTCGCTTTCATTTGGGGCAATGAATTTTTTCCACCTAGATATGGAATTTGACACACTGTGTGGCGTCCCGAGTATAAGAGCCAATGCTCAGCCTCAGCCTTTGTAGTACTTGACATTTTGTGAAGCTTCCCTGGTTAAATGATGCCACACCGTCATATACACCAAAAATTTGCACACACAGATTTTGGCAGGAGAGGGGTAACTTTAAATAGAGGAGGGCAATATATTGTTGTGGAATTTCTTTGTGGAAGCATTGTCATGGATTCGATTGTTGACTGTCATTTGTTTGCCTTGTTTATGATTGACGTGGTTACAAGGCTACTCCTGGCACAGTAATTGGCAACTCAAACTAACACTTGGGGCGCTGCGGTCGGTCTGGATAAATAGGGTAAAAATACTCAATAACACGCGTTTGATATGGAACACTTTTTATTTTTCGGTTATAATCAGTAAATGTGGTCCCTAAAATAATGACAGTGTTATTTTCAATTGTATATATGTATAAATGTGCGATACACGTGATCTAATTTGTGTGTTCCACTGGATTTTATGAGTCAATTGCATATTATCAAGCATCGGTTGTCTGCTGGTATTTGTTTTTGTGCAGTTCGAGTCATGGCGCTGTTACCTTTAAAAGCTATATTTGAGTTTGCTCACTGTACCATAGACTCTAGAAATTATTTTCTGCTTGGTAGGGCGAAGGGATGAGTTTAACATGTATTAAAACTCGGGGTAGACAGGAATTGCTTGATTTGTATGGTAGGTATTAACCCTGCGAAGTCAAATTAGGCCTATATGACTCGTAGTGGAATGGCTCGGATATCGTAGAGCGAGGTGATGGCGGTTGGTAGGGTTATTAGAAACGAACTAGGGAGCGGGGAAGGTTACCTGACTGATGAAGCTTGGCTGTCCTCGGCTGGTGTAGGCTTGGCTGTCTTGGTACGGCTTGGCTCGGCGAGACTGTGCTTGGCTGTCTAGGTGCGGCTTGGCTCGGCGTAAGTGAACAACCCGTCCTGTAGTCAGTGAGTGTAGTGGTGAGTGGTCCAACCCGCTCTTGTTGCCCGTATTTATTTTGTATCGTCACCTTTCGGCTATAGCTATTTGCATCTTTTGGAAAGTGATGAAAACGTATATCCGCAGCCCTCTTATACATCGACTTACAGCCGTAAACTGAGCAATATACCAGGCGCGGATCTAGAGTTTGGCTTTGGGGAGGACATAGATTCGAAATTGTTAAGAAAAATGGTATCACTAAAAACGCAATCACAAAATAACCAAACGTACAAAACTAGACCAGGTTTTTTGCAAGCTACATGGATAGAAATTTGATGCGTTTAGCACACCAACAATATTCGTACGAATTGCAACGGCGTGTTTTGCGACTTTAACATCAAGCTTCGAGAAAAGTATCAAGGTAGGCCTACGTTACAGTTTCGGCAAGTCGAGTTGGTACCGACAAAGGGAGAAAGTCACAGCTTAAATTGCCAACCAAGCTTGTAGTTTGGACGTCGGCCAAATTTTTGGTGCGAAAAAAGCCCCAAATTCCTATCCGTGCATTGCTGCACATTCATCGTGACATCTCTATACACATTGATTCGGTAATCACAAGGTTTGCTAAACAAAATAGATGAGTTGATTTTGTTATATAAATAATCGTTTTTATATAACAGGTATGAAGTTGTAAATACAGTATGTACAGTTGTAACAGAACATAATAATTGCGATAAAGATATTTTTCGTATTGAAAAAAAAAAAGAAGAAAAAAACAGTTTTTCAGTTAAAATTCGTTAAGTTTTATTTGTCTGGTTATTGTGTTTTGAGTTTGGAAAAACATTTGGTCTCCATTTGAGGCGGGGGTCATGACCCCCGTGACCCCCCCCCCGCCCCCCCCCCCCCCTTGAATCCGCGCCTGCAATATACTTTGCTTTTACTCATTTTGCACTCTTATAAACGAGTAAAACTTATAACTTATGTATAAACACGAAGAATTTACCACGATCTGCTTACCAATACAAGAAACCATATACAGTCACCACGTGACAGATGTACCCTACTTGGTAAGTTTCTCATTTTTACCGCTAGATGTCATATCTGATAGCTGGAGTAGCCAATAGATATCATTACAATATGGACACTTAGGCAAAACCGGAAGAACGGATTTTCAAAAAATCAATTGATAAAGGGCAGCACCAATGCATCTGTAAGCCGCTTATGGACAAACACGTGATGATAAACAGCTGGGTGCTGAATGTATATTTTATGCAATTTATTTAATTCGATTTCAACTCACTAGCTCTCTTTGTAATCAGATACCGTATTTTAAGAAAAAAAAATATCAAGAAAATAGAAAGTGGCCTGTTTGCCATCTCTTGATGAATGCAGTACATTTGCATTTGTCTGTTGGCACAGTAGAGTAAAATGTGGCTTTTCACCGATGTCTCAGTCTCACTCACACTCATGGCTGTGATTATATGGAAGGTACTGAGGTATGGGTGGTGGTGCTTAGTAATGACATTCAGGGCACATTCAGTGCCTGTGGATGCTGTGAAAGGTTCTACTCATAGGGTTAGTACTGCTTTTCTGACTCGGTGAGGAGAGCAATGGCAAACTACCTCACTCCTCATGTTGCCAAGTACGCCTCAATATAGCGCTGCCTTGAGTTTTTGTGGGTATCTACTCGCATAACCTAACGGCGGTACTTTTGAGGATCCAACCAGCCTTCGGGCTGATTACCTAACAGACAGAAGTGTGTAATTTAATGTTTAACACCACATTTCTTCAGTCCTGTGGTATCGCATTGTGATTGCATCGTAACGATGAGAGGTTATATGTTTAAAATTATTGAAATAACACGATATATTGAAAAGTGTGGGAGAAATGTGGTTTTTGTTTTGTGAATTAATGGATAGGTGTTTGAGGGACTAATATTTCATAGGTATTAAAACCAGAATCATTCGGTGTAACGTTTGATATTTGTATTTACCGCTCCAATGCCCGAGGAAACCGGAATGCTGGTATGTCCAGTGTGATAAGAACTGAGCAAAAATTACCGCACAGATGTTGGTTTCCCACATTTATACTATTGGTTAAATTGCAAAATTGTATTTCTGAGTTGTTTTTAATAATTACAAGCAATATTTTCTTCAGACAAAAACGACAGGCCACACTCAATAATGAATATGGGTAGACTGCTCTTTCGTGGATACATGGTGAATCGTCGCCATCTTGCGTGCGTGTGGTGCTTCCGGTGACGGACGTTTCAAAACCATGACGAAACAAGAAGTTCCATGACGAACTAAAGAGCCTACTTTTCTTAAAATGTAAGATTCATGCCAATGGTTATTCTATATGGATCTATCTAGAATAATGACGAAATGAAGTTGGTAATATCGAAATTTCTAGTTAGTTCGAAATAGCCTACTGTATACCTGGCATAATGTAGCCTAATAGAGGACTACAGTTGGCAGCCCTAGTGACTAAATATATTCTTAGTTCCATCTCTTAAGGTACAGAATACAAAATTTGGTTGAAGTCCAATGGATAGCATGGACGTTACATGCAGTTAAACATTGGATCTAACAGCGCGCGTAAAATCATGTTGGCAACAATGACATACATGTATTGGTCAGAAATAATCTGAAATAATATTATCTATTGTGGGGTCAATTTTGAATGAAATCCATTAGTTAGTATAGAAGTTACATGCATTTTAAAATTGGACCTATCTGGAGGCTTAGAATCATGTTGGCAGCACTGGCGTAGGCTTATATTAGTTACTCAAATTAATCTAGAATGCCTGGTACTATACGTGTGCAAGGTCTAGAGCTATTGGCTTGCATACTTTCTGATATATTGATATTAGGGTAACAAAAATAGAGACAGTATTTATTAACAGTTGGCAGCCCTGGTTACTCTTAAGAATCGGCATAGTCATATCTGTTATGGTATACATAGCACACACGAAATTTGGTTGAAATCCAAATGATTGTATAGAAGTTACATGTATTTCAATTTGGACCTCTCAGCAGGCTTAGAATCATGTTGGTAGCACTGACGTATATAAGTTACTCCAAATTAATACAGAATGTCAGGTACTATACGTGTGCCTAGTTTAAAGCTGTCGGCTTGCATACTTTCTGATATATTGGTATTTGGATAAAAAAAATGAGAGCATTTATTAACAGTTGGCCGCCCTGGTGGCTCTTAAGAATACGCTCAGTCATATCTGTTTATGTACACATAGCACATACGAAATTTGGTTGAAATCCAATTGATAGTGTAGAAGTTACATGCATCTAAAATTTGGACCTATCAGTAGGCTTATAATCATTTTGGCAACACTGCCATATATGGCCTCCTGGAAATTAAACTGCAATATTATTATCTATACGTGTGCCAATTTTGAAATAGCTTCCATTCATACCTTCCAAGATATCCAACATGGAGCTCAAAATTCAATTGCGATTTTTCAGCAGTTGGTAGCACTGACATCATTTTCAAATATGGCCGTGAGATATTCAGGTATACATCTTTACTCCTACCAAATTTTGTTTCGTTTGATGCAGCTATTTAGGAGTTGATAGGGGGGGGGGGGGGCGGGGGGACGGACACACACACAGCCAGCCAGACTGACAGACAGACAGACAGACAGACAGACAGACAGAAGGACAGACAGACAGAAGGACAGACAGACAGACAGAGACACATTTGCCCGATCTCATAAGTCTACTTTTTCCTCATTTTTGCAAAATGTGAAAAGTAGGCTAACAATTACATGGGAAAGTCCTGATGTGTCCATACTGTATACAGTATGATTACTATATTGTGCTCGTGGCATGTACAGTATTATAAAGATTACAGATTTTATCAGTCTAAATGCCAAATAACCTCTCTTGCGAGAGCATGGAGCCTATGCATCATCTTAAAGAAAAAAAGAAAATGAAAATACTTCCAAGAGGAGAATTATCATAATTTATACACCGTTGGATAGGAAAATGACCACAGATACTGAATTCAAAATAAAATATTTTTTTTCATATGATTTTTCGTTCCGACCTTGTACGTAACGAATGTCCTACTTAATCCAACGCCAACATTTAACATTTGAGTACACTTTGTAGACAAAATAATCACTAGAATATCTTCAAAGATATCATGGATGTGAGTAGTGTTTTTTGTGAGAGTTCAAAACCCTCCTCCTCCTCACCCTCCTCACAAGATGGCGGCAGCCCGATAACTCCCGAACGCATGGTCGGATTTTGACAAATGAGGTGTCATTGAACTCGGGCTGACACCCCCTTTCCATTGGACAACATATTTCCACCCCAAAATAAAACCTACCCCTACTAGGGGGGTGAAATTGTAATTTCTTAGTAAATCTCGTTTTGAAGTGCGGCATGTGGGAGTTTGAATGCCAATATGGAATTAAACGTTGTTCTACTTAAAGTGCATGTGTTCGGTGGAAAGCCACTATGAATTAACATGCTTGTTTTCCGTTTTTTACACACATGTCCACTCATGGCTTTTGTAAGAGGGCGGGCTTTTTAAAGATGGTGGTTGGAGTGTAACCTAACCTAACCTAACCCAACCCAACCCACGAGGGGTGATCAAAAAGTATTTCAAGCGGTGCTTGTCGATAGGCAAACCAATAATCAAAGAGGGGTATGTCAGACCTTGAGGCGATAACCCCTTTTGATTGATCCCAGTTGACTGGTCCCTTTTGATTGATCTCTGTTGATTTGTTTCTTTGGACTGGTCCCTGTTGACTAGCCCCTTTGGACGGGTCCCTTTGAAGGGGGTCCTTTATGACGGGTCCCTGTTGACGGGTCATTGTTGACGGGTCATTGTTGGCGAGTCACTGTGGACGGGTCATTGTTGACGGGTCATTGTTGACGGGTCATTGTTGACGGGTCATTGTTGACGAGTCATTGCTAACGGGTCATTGTTGACGAGTCCCTGTGGACGGATCATTGTTGACGAGTCATTGTTGACGGGTCCTTGTTGACGAGTCCCTGTGGACGGGTCATTGTTGACGAGTCCTTGTGGACGAGTCCGTGTGGATGAGCCCCTTTGGACTGGTCCCTACGGACTAGCCCATGAATTTATTTAAATTATGTCAAAGGGCCTAACTACATTTTGCGTGTAAAGCAATGTGTTGAACTGACGTTGTTCACTAATCCCCCACTACTATAATGGGATAACGATATGAAAGGAAAGTGACGAAATACATGTGAACATACAAGGGGTCTAACATGGTGGATGGATGTGTTCTAACGAGTCATTTGTAGTTGAAAGAGAATAATACATGTTCTTAAGATGTTAAAACTGAGGAGATGGTATGCGCAGTAAGACGTCTTGTTATATTTCCTGTGTCATATTACAGACATGGCAGAGAGCGCACAGATCTATTGCTATTACTAACGCTGCAGTAATTTGAAACCGCAAGTGTTCATGAAGACAATGGGTGATGATCATGCAAAGTTAGCAGTTATTGGATATTACACAGGTGTTCCTTCTGGTGTCATGTTGCTGACATGGCAGAGAGCGCACACTGCTGTTGCTATGACTGACGCTGCAGTAATTTGAAACCTCAGGTGTTGATCAAGACAATGGGTGATGATCATGCAAAGTCAGCAGTCATTGGATACCACACAGGTGTTCCTAGTGTACTTTGGACTCTCAGCTGTATTGGGAAAGGAATTGCAATGATCTGCAAAAAACTGCTGACACGAGCGATGGGAGTTTATATAAGAGGGGTGTCATATATCTCCCTACTGTCAGTCTTTATTAATCGCTTTGAGTGAACAGTGCTCTATTACTGCTCAAGAGTTGTAAAAAAAAAAAAAAAACGTTTTGGTAGAAAATCATTAAATTATTTTGCAAGGTAAGTACTTATTATTAATGGATTGTAGTATTTTATTACTAATTGATGTTGAAGTTATTGATTGGAATGTATTTATTGATTGATTGATTGATTAATTTGTTTACAGATAATTGGGTACCTGTAGGTTACCAGATTCCTACAATCTGTTCATTCAGTGGCAGCAGTTGATCAATTATAAAAAGGTAAGTGCCCCTCTAATAACTTTTAAACAGCTAGAGTGATATTTTCCAATGTTCACCACTACATGTCAGTGAAAATGGTATATTTAGCAGTCAAAAGTTGGAACTACTTGACCATGATGTGTAAAGCTAAATTTGTAGGTTAGATTTTGATTACCGCTCTATTAAGTCCGAATGTTCATTGCTAGGTGTCAGTGACAGAGGGAATATTTAAAGACTTAACCTCAGTTCACCTAACATAACCTAACTTTACCTAACTTAACCTTGTCACGTGACATGTTTTGCAAGTTTAGACTTGCTTTATGACTGACTATGACGTCACACTTAGGTCACTTAACTGGTGATCGCTGGTTTCCAATATGTGACATGTTCTACAAGTTTAGACTTGTTTTAAGACTGGCTATGACGTCACACTTAGCTCACTCAACTGGTGGCTGCTGGTTTCTATCACGTGACATGTTCTACAAGTTTAGACTTGTTTTAAGACTGGCTATGACCTCACACTTAGCTCACTTACCTGGCAATCACTGGTTTCTCCCACTCTATCAAGTTCCAATGTTCACCGCTAGGTGTCAGTGACAGTGGTATATAGTAACCCCAGTTAGAACTACATGAAGTTAGACTTGCTAGGAGTTCACAGATGATCGATTTAAATACCCTGCTATAACCATTGACTGGAATGTAATTAAACTATTTATATTTTACTTTGTTTTATCTTTTATTAAAATTTATGATTTCTTTCTTTTATAGGTAATTTTGAAAGTGATCATCATGTTCAAGTGTGCTGACTGTAAGAAACAGTTTTCAAGACCTGACAACCTTCAACGACACGCAAATGCTAAACATGACATTAAAATGTTTGTGTGCAGTCATTGTGCTACCATGATGATGATGATAATTGTTGTTTTAAGGGGCCTAACATCTAGGTTATCGGCCCCAATTGTGCTACCACATTTAACGGACAAGATAATCTTGCACGTCATGTAAATTTAATGCATGTTAGTTCAGCACCTTTTTCATGTTCAGTTTGTGATCTTGGTTTTTCTGTTGTAAAGCGATATCAATCCCACATGGTTGAAGTGCATGGAGAACAACAGGAATTGAAATCTGTAAAACCATCAACTAGCACGGAACCTTTAAACAAATGTGATGCTCAAAAGCGTAAACGTTCTCAAGATTGTGAAAATAGTTGTGCAACAAAAAGAAAGAAGAATGGTGAACCTTCGATAACACATTGTAATGTATGTAATATTGATATACCTTCTTCAATCATTCATGGACATTTACGCAGTATTCATCATAAAAATAACGCTTGCCATGAAAGAAATTCTGGAAATATTGAACAAATTGGTAGTGCATTTAAAAGTCGAATTGCTAGTTACAGACTTTATAGTGAAGAAAAAACTCAAAGTATTGAAACATTTTTACAGAATGTTCAACCTACTGTGTTTGGCTTAGTAGAAAATATTTTAGTAGAGCATAAAACAATTAAAATGAATTTTGAACTTTTTGGACTCTATGTAAAAACTGGGAGTGACGGTGAAATTATGGATATCAAATCCTTTAATACAAAAAACATAATTGTTAGCGAATCAACTAATATTAGTGATATGTATCGAAATATTTCAGTGCTATCATTGTGAAGAGTGAAGAGTTCCAGGAAAGGGAGTCAGGCTGGGCGTTGGTTGAAGTACTTTATTTAGAAACCAACATGAATAAATACAACCCCCTTCGAGCATCATCATATATTGATTTACCTGTATGGATCAAACGAAAGAGAGCTGTTGTGAATGTTTTGAATAGTGATCAAGCATGTTTTGCGTTGGCTGTAACCTCAGCTCTCCATCAAGCAGTGGGGCATGTAGAGAGAACATCATCTTATCCTCACTATTCTTCAGTGTTAGATTTAAAAGAAATAGAATTTCCTATGGCCATAAAAGACATTCAACGTTTTGAAGAGCTGAACAATGTAAGTATTAATGTTTATGAAATCGAAAACAAGATAATAGTAGGTCCTCTATATTATACTCAGGAAAAAAAAGGATGCTCATGTAAATTTACTATACATAACCGAAAGTGAAAATGCTCACTATTGTTGGATAAAACATTTAAGTAGACTTGTCAGTAGTCAGGTTTCAAAACACAATGGTAAAAAGTGGTTGTGTGATGGCTGTTTGCTATATTTCCAGAAAGAGGATCAACTATCACAACATCAACAAGATGTTCAGTAAAGAACATATAGCCTACTTTCTCCTAAATGCATGGGTATTGTTATAACTCTTTGTCCTTTTCAAGGAGTATAATTGAATGTTGGTTGTAGTAGCTTGTTGAAATACAACGTGCTATAGGGATATTAAACATAAATATGAGGTGCCCTTTGCTAGTGCTACCTGTGTAAAAATTCATTCAATTCAGTTTCACCGTGTATGAATTGATCTGGGGAATGGATTTGCACCCATACATGGCCGCTATTTGCAAACTATTGGGCTGATGACCTTGTAGTCAGTTATAAGATGCTTTCCACGAAAAGGCATGTTGTTGCAAAATCCGGTAGAAATCAAATTATTAGGATTGTTGAAATTTGATTTAAGCTTTTAACATTTGGGTGGCCGTCATTCCGTTTCCGTCAAGATGGCGGCAATATAAAACATGACACTGAGGTGCTTTTTGCTAGTGCTACCTCTGTACCAAATTTCGTTCAATTCTGTTTCACCGTATTTGAATTGATAGGGGGAATCGATTTGCACACATACTTGGCCACCATCTGCAAACTATTGGGCTGATGATCTAGCAGTTTGATCAGAATATGCTTCCCACATAAAGATTTGTTGTTGCAAAATTTGGTAGAGATTAGATTATTAGGTTGGTCGTAATTACATTTTAGCCTTTAACATTTGGGTGGCCGCGATTACGTTTCCGTCAAGATGGCGGTGATATAAAACATGACACTGAGGTGGCCTTTTCTAGTGCTACCTCTGTACCAAATTTCGTTCCATTCGGTTTCACCGTGTTCGAATTAATAGGGGGAATCGATTTTGACACAAAGATGGCCGCCATCCGCAAAATATTAGGCTAATGACCTATTAGTTTGGTCAAAGGATGCTCCCTCCATAATGGTATGTTGATGCAAAATTTGGTAGAGATCGGATGATTAGGTTAGTCGTAATTTGATTTAAGCTTTGAACATTTGTGTGGCCGCCATTACGTTTCCGTCAAGATGGCGGTGATATAAAACATGACACTGAGGTGCCCTTTGCTAGTGCTACCTCTGTACCAAATTTCATTCCATTCGGTTTCACCGTGTTCGAATTAATAGGGGTAATCGATTTTGACACAAAGATGGCCGCCATCCGCAAACTATTAGGCTAATGACCTATTAGATTTGTCAAAGGATGCCCCCTTCATAAAGGTATGTTTTTGCGAAATTTGGTAGAGATCGGATGATTATGTTAGTCGTAATTTGATTTATTCTTTGAACATTTGTGTGGCCGCCATTACGTTTCCGTCAAGATGGCGGCGATATAAAACATGACACTGGGGTGCCCTTTGCTAGTACTACCTCTGTACCAAATTTCGTTCCATTCGGTTTCACCGTGTTCGAATTAATAGGGGCAATCTATTTTCACACAAAGATGGCCACCATCCGCAAACTATTAGGCTGATGACCTATTAGTTTGGTCAAACGATGCTCCCCCCATAAAGGTATGTTGTTGCAAAATTTGGTAGAGATCGGATGATTAGGTTAGTCGTAATTTGATTTAAGCTTTGAACATTTGTGTGGCCGCCATTACGTTTCTGTCAAGATGGCGGCGATATAAAACATGACACTGAGGTGTCCTTTGCTAGTGCTACCTTTGTACCAAATTTCGTTCAATTTGCGCTCACCGTGTTCGAATTGATAGGTGGGGACAGACATTCAGAGTCCACACACTCACACACACACACACACACACACACACACACACACACACACACACACACACACACACACACAGACTCACACACATACACACACACACACACAGACAGACACACTTTTTTCGCCCTGTAGTGATCTCATAAGTCTACTTTCATTTTTTGCAAAAATCGAAAGTAGGCTAAAAATGGGGATGTAATCATGTTTGTACGGTATTACCGACTCCTAAAAATAACATTCTAAAATTTAAGGATTATGAGAAACAGCTTCGAGTACCATTTGTTATATATGCTGACTTTGAGGCTTTGCTAAAACCATTTAATACATGTTCATCGAATCCAGCCCAACCTTTTACCAACACTACTCACATTCATGAACCTTTTAGCTTTGCATATTATATTAAATGTAGTTATGATGACTCTTTAAATAAGTTTGAGCTCTATAGAGGACCTGATGCATCTAAAGTTTTTATGGAAAGGCTTGAGAAAGATGCCATCCGTATATCCTCTATTTTAAATACGATCATTCCAATGGAACCACTAACTTTATTAGAGCAAATGAATTTTGAAACAGAAACTAATTGTTTTATATGTGGTGAATGTTTATATACAGACAGGTGGGTAGTTTATTGGCTGAGGAATAACCCACCCACCAAGGGAAGATGATTAAAAAAAAAGGGAGTAGGTTTTGGATTGGAAAAAAAAGGATAGAAAATGGGAGGAGAGTCCCACAAAATTAATAAGTTTAGCTTTAAATACCTTTAGATGCAGTTGCCACTGGAAATTAACTCTTTGATACCTAAAGTAGGTACGAACTTGGTCGAAGCTAACGGGGATCGCAGCTAAGACTTGGGCGGTTTGCCAGAGAAAGGCTTTAGTGTATTTCCTCCCAAGCATGTATAAAAGTACTATAGGGAAGGGTGATGGTCTGGCAAGACTGATAGTAACAAATTTACTGTATGTCTTCTCAAAGAAATTAGGTTTTGCCAAATAATTCGAAGAATGCCAATGATTTAACTCAGGTTTGGTATTTCCAATTTCCAAAATTTTGGAGTTCCTGTAAGGGCGACCCAGTGTCTCTAAGAAGGAAAATGATAAAAGATTATGCCTTATGGAGTAATCTTGGTAAATGAACCAATGGTTGCATTGGAAAATGGCTAAGCTTTTACTCAGCGAGGAGCCGGCTAAAAGTTTAGACAAAAGGAAACACTTATCTTTTAGAAAACTGACCATAAGTTTTCGGAGAGGGTCTCCACAAGCAGGTAGCTGGCTTAGCGAGCTTTACTTGCCTTACTGGCCAATTAGAATTAGCTATTAAAGCTAAAAAGAACTTTAGTGAGGTGAAAATTAAGAGTTCTTGCACAAATGCAACAAATGGTGAAAGCCCTATTGATGATTTTAATGTCATTGAGTGAGGAGAGTCAAGGAAGACAGGATTTTGCCTAAACTTTGTATTCGTAAATGAAAAAGCGAAAGGAAACGCTTCATTTATTTAACAATTCCAAGAAGTTTGGGGAAATTAACAATTATGTAATTAAATTTTGACAAACATAGTTCATTTGAACTTTTTAACAAATGGGGTCGCAGACCTCTCAACATTAAACGTTTGCTCCAGGCAATTGACACTTTACAAGGTTTCAAACCTTACATGTTTCTAAAATCCTTATAAGATTTAAACAAATAAACAATGAAGTAATTAAAGTTTGAACGTGAATTGGAGTACAAAGAGTGCACCTTAAGAAATTCTTGAGAGAATGTTCTAGAGAAAGTGACAACTTCGAAAATAACAATAATAAAAACATGAAGAATAAAATGGAAGTTTCTACAACTTCTTATATTTAAACAGAATTACTATTTGAGAATTATACAAAAGAGAGCAGGTCACTTACTGTGAAACCTGAAGAAAGTTAAAAGGAAGGTTCTAGGCTTCCCAAGTTTGAGCAGGAATCACTAGCCAAATGGGACAGTTTCCATTTCGTGAAACCTGAACATGACTCGCTCAAGAGTTTAAAGAATTGTTTTCCCTGATTATAGGAAAGGAACAATATGAATTTGAATCGTGTGTCACACACGTAATTATACAGAATTTAATTAATGTTAAACCAGCAAAGTTGGAAGGGCACTTCGTAAGTGACACCTTATTGAAACAGACCTAAATTTAAAAGTTTATTACAGATTGTTAGTAAGAGGTTTAGGAAAGAGAAATAGGGAAGGAGGAAAAAATGTTCATGGCCGTATTTAATATAAACGAACGATCGCGACGCGGTAGAAAAGTGGAACAAGCACTTATTATCACTATAGTCTGTAAAGATTGATGCAAAGTTCACTGTAGAAACTCGAAAGTTCATGAGAAAGAAAGTTTTTACAATGCTGAATTGAACTGGTTGCACTAGGTAGGCGAGAGTCTATTGCTGGAGAAAATGGTGTATTACAGTTAAATGCGCCATTGAACATCCCAACGGTGGACGAAAGTTAGCTATTGCAGTAATTTAAGGAAGATTCCTCATTTTAACTAGTATTTTCACAAGTGAGTGAAGAATACCTGACGGCAAGCCTCGCAGATAGAGTACCAGATCTGGAAAGTTCCAGAACGATCTTTAGAGAAGAATGGAGTCAAAGTTAATCCAGCGGAGGAACTAACTTTATAATTTATAGACAGCGGGTATTAGATAATATCCCACGTAGTGAGAAGATTTCTCATTTAAATAGCTTAAGAAAAGCTCTTTTTTTTAGTAAAGTTGGCTTGTACAAGCAAAAGCTCAACATGGCAAATCCCACGAAGAATGATTTTTGCCCCAAAGTAAATACTTTCACACTGTCTATAAAAATATCATTAAAAGCACGTGGAAGTTAAAACCATGAAGATGAGGTTAAAACTTTTAAAATGGTACTTATCTTGATTTCATGTTGAAGGCGAAGTTTCTCTAGATGACAACTACCTTGCCAACATGGCGTAGAAGAGTGTGTGCCTCTTGGTTTGAGGAGGCTAGCTCGAGAGGAGCTTTAACTGACCGAGTCAACTGCCGACTGAGAAGTGAGACCTGCTCAACGGAGCACGGAGGGTCCAAGGAAGGGGGAAAGAGTGGGGGGTAGGAGACAAAAGGAGAACATATAAACATTGCCAATGTTACAACAAAAAAATGATCTCTTGCTGAGCTGGTCTTCAAAGAGTTGATAACAGATGATACTAGCGCAGCATGGTGAGTAAAGAAGTAGACGTAGTCCTCTTGCTCAAGGAGAAAATAGCTGGCGATGGTAACAGGATCTGGTGGCCAAATGGATAAGTAAGTCCTCTAGCACCAGGAAGAATTGAGGAGCTTCAGAGATTCGCTGCGAGATGACGCTAGGTGGGTCACAGAAGTTATATATCTAGAACAAACTTATGAAGACATAAGAGATTTGCCTATCAAGGAGAAAACAGAAGATCACTGTTGGTGTTTGACAAAGAGGAAGGAAGAAATGAACATGCAAGGAGCAATAAAAATTATATCTCAGGTACTGTGTATTCAAAGAATACACCATACTGGGGGGGGGGGGGGGGGGGAACACCAACAGAGAGCAAATAAGCAGTTACACATTTAATGGAAGAGGAGCGATCAAAGACAGGGGTCTTGTAATCGAACCGTTGATGGTCAAGACTCTGACCACCCTGACTCTCCCATCTCTTCCAGGATAACACTTGGTCACTCTACCGGAAGTCCAGACTAGAGTGGGAGAAACATCCCTAACCAAGACCAAGTCTCCCACTTTAATGCCGGGACTGGAAAGAAACCACTTCTGCCTCCGTTGCAAGGAAGTTAAATATTCCAAGTTCCAACTCTTCCAAAAAGAATTACGGAGGGCTTCAAGTTTACGCCAAACAATAGGTAGATTAAAATCCCTGTAAGAATTGGGAAGAGGAGGAGGGGCAGAAAGAGAAGTGCCGATAAGGAAGTGACCAGGGGTGAGTGGAAGTAGGTCATCAGGGTCATTGGAAAGCGGAGTTAAAGGGCGAGAGTTAACAACACCTTCAATCAGAACAGACAGTGAATTGAATTCTTCGTAAGTCAGAATTCGATTACCTAAGACTTTTCTTAAATGACGTTTAGTGAGCTTTACGCAAGATTCCCACCTACCACCATGATGAGGAGCGTAAGGAGGTATAAAGCGCCATTTGAAACCCTTTGAGTAGGAAAAATTAGAGATTTGTTCCATGGCAGGAGAGGAAGTGAGAGCTTTTTTCCACAGGGAAGCTGCGCCCTGAAAGGTGGAAGCGTTATCAGAGAACATCTCTGAAGGAACACCACGCCTAGCGGTGAAGCGAGAGACAGCTGATAAAAAATAAGAAGTAGAAGCATTCGTTACTAGTTCCAAGTGGATTGCGCCGGTAACCATGCAAACAAAGAGAGAAATATAAAGCTTACCAAACAATTTGCGTTTAGCTTCAGGAGAGTTTCGTTGATATTGGAACGGACCCATATAGTCCACGCCAGTTAAAGCAAATGGGCGTATAGGAGAAGAGCGAAAAGAGGGCAGATCGCTCATTAATTGAGTATTGATTTTAGGTTTCGCTTTGAAACAAGGAATGCACTTGTGAATTACAGAAGAAACTTCATGAATTCCATTTATAATCCAGTACTTTTCCCTTAAGAGGCAAAGCAGAGTGCGTGTACCAACATGAAGATGACGGTAATGAAAGTCACGTATAATTAAGGAGGTTACGTGATGTTTGGAAGGCAAAATAACGGGATGCTTTTTGTCCTCAGAGAGTAAAGATTGCGAGAGCCTTCCACCTACCCTGAGTAACCCATGGTCATCAAGAAACGGGGCTAAAGCACGGAGACGGCTGGATTTGGGAAGATCTCTTTTAGAAGAAAGCAATGACAATTCAGAAGAAAAGGCTTCTTGCTGTGTCAGTTGTAAAACCTTAATGGTAGCGAGATTCAATTCATGATTGGTAAGGTGTGGTTTAGGGAGAAGAGGTTGGTCAACCACAAGATATTTCCATCTAAGGAGATAGGCGACAATTCGTAGTAATTTATGAAAAGAAGAATAGCGGGACAACAAAGGATGAGAAGCGTTGGAAACAAGACACGAAGCAATGGATAGAGGTACTTTAGCGTCAGGCAAGTTGGAGTTTGTAGCTGGGGGTTTAGAAGGCCATGAAGAAGATTCTTCGATTAGCCACGAGGGCCCATGCCAGTACAATTGGGAAGCTGCCAATTGAGAGGGTAAACAACCACGAGAGATAATATCGGCTGGATTATCCGCACTGGGAACATGCCTCCATTGACATCCAGAAGAAAGAGTTCGAATTTTGGAAACCCTGTTTGCAACGAAAGTTTGCCAGTGAGAGGGGTTCTTGGCGATCCAAGAAAGGGCGATCATGGAATCGCTCCAGAGATAGATTTGCGAGAATTCGACTTTTAATACTTCCCGTAATTTCTTGACAAGTTCTGCAGCCATGAGTGCAGCGCACAGTTCGAGCCTAGGCAAAGTGATAGTTTTAAGAGGAGCGACCTTCGATTTGGCACAAACAAGGTTGGAAACTGGAGATCCATAGAGTGAATCGTGATGAACTAAATATGCACAGCAACCATAAGCTTTTTCGGAACTGTCCGCGAACACATGAAGGGAAAAAGATGCATTAGAATGAGAGCTGATTAAATTCCTGGGAATTTCAATAAGGGAAAGATCCAGCAAATTGCTGCGAAACGAGAGCCAACGATTAAGAAAAGAAAGAGGGACAGTGTCATCCCATTCACATTTAAGCGACCACAGCTCTTGCATGAAGAGTTTGGCTATAACGATAACTGGGGCAAGGAATTGAAGTGGATCAAAAATTTTTGCAATTTCAGAGAGAATTTGTCTTTTTGTATTAGGAAGCTCTTCTGCGAGCGAAACTTTATAGATAAGAGTGTCAGTGCTAGTGCACCAGTGAACTCCTAGAGTTTTTATAGATTCGGAGTTTCCACAAATTTCGACAGAAGAAGGATCTACGTCTTCGATGGGAAACTGAGCGAGAAACTCAGGGGAGTTGGAGTTCCACTTATGGAGTGGGAAACCTCCATTCCTTAGTAATGCCTGAAGTTCTAAAGATACAAAAGAAGCTTCCTCCAAAGAGGGGAAGGATTGCAAATAATCGTCAACATAGAATGACGTAGTTAGTGCTTCAGAGGCTTTGGGGTTAAATAAATGACCATCTTGAGAGGCTAGCAAGTGTAGGGATCGGATAGCAAGGAAAGCAGAGGGTTTTAAGCCATAAGTAACCGTTTTCAAGCGAACTACCTTAATGGGCTTACTGGTTTCATCACGCCACAAGATTCTTTGAAGATCTCGTTGTTCTGGTTGAATTAACACTTGACGGTACATCTGTTTTATTTCGGCTATGACAGCTATGGGAAATAATCGAAAGTTTAAGAGTATAGCAGATAAATCTGATTGAATAGCAGGACCAGAATAAAGAGTGTCGTTAAGGCTGTTGCCATTAACGTCGGGTGATGAACCATTGAAAACAACTCGAATTTTATCTTTTACAAGAGGGTTTTTCCACACGGGATGATGATTTAAATAAACCGTTTCAATTGGGGGGTGCAATTCATCATCAGATTTGTTAACAACTTCCATATGATCTAAGCTTTCATACTCATCCATGAAATCAGTGTACTGTTGTTTAACAAGAGGTTCCTTTTTGAATTTGCTCTCGATAGCGAAGTGAGCTTTTCGAGCTTTAGGCTGAGAGTTGATAAGTTTAGGAGGATTATTTAATCTTGGCATTTGAACGACGAACCGGCCATCAGAAGAACGAGTGGTGGTGTTCAAAAAAAGTTGCTCACAGAATTCATTTTCTGAACAGGTTACATTAGGAGAATCAACATTTTCAAGCCTCCAGAACTGTTCTAGGTCAGTATTGGCGAAGTAACATTTCGATGCGGGTTGAGGAGAATAATAGGGAAGTTGACCGGTGACGATCCATCCAAAATTAGTGTCTCTGGCGACCACGTTTGAGGATAACTTACGAACCTGTTTACGTAGGCAATTCCAGAAAACATTGGCACTAAAGAGTATGTCAATAGGGTTTTGCATATTGAAAAAAGGATCAGCTAGCCTTAAATGCGAGGGAATGTTTAACCCTGAAATATCCACAGAGTGACTTGGAGTGTCTTCTCCAATGCTATTGAGAATTAGACAATTAAGTTTAAGAAAGTTGTTTCTATGACAAGTATCTCTTATAGTTAGCTTTGAGAATTGTAAGGCTTGCGATTTTGAGCTGTTGATGCCTGACACGTTGATAGAAGTGGGGTTTACAGGTAGACCTAGTTTTTTAATCAAGGAATTAGACACAAAATCATGAGTTGCCGCTGAGTCTAGAAGACCGCGTGCACGGACCCAGTTGCCAAAGTTATCCTGAACTTCAATTTGAACATTAGACAACAATACTTGGGCACTGCGTATGGACTTGGCATTTTGAATATAAGATGAAGCATTAGAACTGTTAACACTATCATTTTTCGGAGAAGTAGATGCTGTCGATGACCTTGCCTGATCATGACGATGTAGCAAAGTATGATGAGCCTTTTCACAATGGTAGCAAAGTCTTGTGGACTTACAGTTAGAAGCAGAATGCGTGGGCGCTAGGCAGTTGAAACAATGTTTGTTTTGAGCGACTAATTTTCGTCTGTCGTCGACTGACATTTCTTTAAAAGATTTGCAGAGGTATAAGGCATGGGGATCTTTACAAAGTATGCACTTTACAGGTTCGTTTAAGCTTTTGCGAGGTTCGCTTTGCGTTTTTAAAACAATAGAGCTAGCAACACGACGTTCACTAGACCTAGTTGGGTAACCAGTAGTGTTTGATTTAAATTTGGATGAGCTGGACCCGGGTTTTTGGGTATTGGACGCTGAGCGTTCACTTTTAGGTTTGATGGACATTAATTCGAATTTGGAACTAGGAGATGAAGGTTCACTTTGATTAGCTAGAGCGGTTAAAAGTTGGCATCTAGCGTTTATGAAAGTAACTAAATGCTCGTAAGTGTAGTCGTCTTCTTTAGAAAGTTCAATTTCCCAAGCTTTAAGGGTAGCAGCATCAACTTTAGAGACTACTAAATGTATTAGGAAAGTATCCCAATGTTCAGTCGGTTGATCTAATTGGGACAAAGCTTTAACGTGGAGTTGGGTAGTGTCAACTAAAGTACGCAAACTAGTGACGTCATTGTGCTGTGACGCAGGTAGGTTAAATAGAGCCTTCATATGGCGTTGAATACGTAAACGTAAATTTCCATATCTTTCCTTTAATAAGTTAAAGGCAATGGGGTAATTTTCGGCACGCAGAGGAAGTGCTTCGACCAACTGCAAAGCTTGACCTCGGAGGATAGATCTCAAGTAATGAAACTTGTAAATGACTTGAATGTCTTCATTGTCATGAACAAGGGAGCAAAATAATTCATAGAAAGAATCCCAAGCAGATTCATCTCCAGAAAAATGGGGTAAATCAATTTTCGGTAAAGTTGGTTTGGGCTTGTGAGTGCCCTCACGGAAAGAAGTTTGTGGTTCGTGAAGGGAACCAAGAACAGAAGCGTCCTTTTTCTGCTCCTCTTCGAGTTGGCGTATTATTTTGAAAGCAGAACCTATGCCTTCGTAATATAGGTTTTCTACTTCGACACTATCTTCTGTTTGATTGAGCATGCAAGTTTCTATTTCAGTTTGAATGTTACAGTAGTTTTCATAAGAACGTTCAAAATCCTTTACACGATGTTTCAACAAATCTAATTGCGCTTCTGAGGGATCTAATTCTTTTATGTACCTTCTGAATCGGGTAATTTGCCCTTTATAGGATGCTCGTTTAGATGTAAGTTTTTCATCCTTATCCTTATCAGTGGGAGCCATATTAAAAAAGGTAGATGAAAATGTAACTCACGAAACTGTGGAACCTTGGAAATGCTGTCAAGCTGGCAGAAGCGAATGAGTAGAAAGAACGGGACACACCAAAGGAGACAGGAGCGGCCTCTTTCCCGTTCACAGGCTTTGCATGATGTAATTATGGCTGAAAAATTCAACACAGATATTAGTAATATGCAAAGTATTGTCAAATGACACTTTTTTAAAAAGAAAAAGAAAAAATGGGCTCTCCCGGGTTTCTGGTACCAAATTTTGGGTAGTTTATTGGCTGAGGAATAACCCACCCACCAAGGGAAGATGATTAAAAAAAAGGAAGTAGGTTTTGGATTGAAAAAAAAAAGGATAGAAAATGGGAGGAGAGTCCCACAAAATTAATAAGTTTAGCTTTAAATACCTTTAGATGCAGTTGCCACTGAAAATTAACTCTTTGATACCTAAAGTAGGTACGAACTTGGTCGAAGCTAACGGGGACCGCAGCTAAGACTTGGGCGGTTTGCCAGAGAAAGGCTTTAGTGTATTTCCTCCCAAGCATGTATAAAAGTACTATAGGGAAGGGTGATGGTCTGGCAAGACTGATAGTAACAAATTTACTGTATGTCTTCTCAAAGAAATTAGGTTTTGCCAAATAATTCGAAGAATGCCAATGATTTAACTCAGGTTTGGTATTTCCAATTTCCAAAATTTTGGAGTTCCTGTAAGGGCGACCCAGTGTCTCTAAGAAGGAAAATGATAAAAGATTATGCCTTATGGAGTAATCTTGGTAAATGAACCAATGGTTGCATTGGAAAATGGCTAAGCTTTTACTCAGCGAGGAGCCGGCTAAAAGTTTAGACAAAAGGAAACACTTATCTTTTAGAAAACTGACCATAAGTTTTCGGAGAGGGTCTCCACAAGCAGGTAGCTGGCTTAGCGAGCTTTACTTGCCTTACTGGACAATTAGAATTAGCTATTAAAGCTAAAAAGAACTTTAGTGAGGTGAAAATTAAGAGTTCTTGCACAAATGCAACAAATGGTGAAAGCCCTATTGATGATTTTAATGTCATTGAGTGAGGAGAGTCAAGGAAGCAGGGCTAGATAACTTAACCGTAACCATAACGTAACGTAATTAGGGAATGTACCGGAAAACTCCATGAGTGCATTTAGGTAAATGCGTTACAGAACGAATTACTTCGTTTCCACAAGAATACCGTATTTATCATATACTATCACAATAACGTTAAATTCAGTAACCGAATTGAAGAACGCTATTATTCCGGTCCCTACCAATAACGTTATTGGGAGGGTGGTTCACATAGTGAATAACTGAATAACGTTATTGGCATCATTTCGTTATTAGTTCAACCTGATGTCGAAGAACGAAATTGAACGAACTGCTGACAATAACGTTATTCGAAAGGCGGGTAAAGGAAGTTCCTCATAAAAACGTTATTCGCCGGTTTTCGTTATTTGTCTTACCCAATCTTTAAGGAACAAAATTGTGAGTACTACCGACGATAACGTTGTTTAAAAGACGGCTAAAATTGAGTTCTACAAATTAATGTTATTCCCATTTCTTGTTTATTATTAATCAAATCCAATCTTAATGACAAGAAATTATGTATATTCCGTCAAGAACGTTATTAAGGAAACAGCTCGAACAGAGGGCCATAACGTTGTTACTAAATGTGATGTAGAAAGAGCGACGTTGTGTGGGATTAGTCACATTATACAAAGAAGGGTCATATGAAATATTTGAGCACATTGCAATAATAAAGTAGGTGCCTTTTCCCATGACAAAATTTAATAGGTAATAGGCCTACTAACATTTCTAATTAGATTGGAATATACCTGAAATATTCTAATACAGCACTACAGTTGGTAGCCTAGGTGACTCTGAATATATACTTAGTTCCATCTCTTAAGGTACATAATGCACATATAACATTCGGTTGAAGTCCAATGGATAGTATGGACGTTGCATGTTATGAAATATTGGATCTACCAGTGTATGTAGAATCATATTGGCAACAAAGTCATGCACGTGTGCTCAGAATTAATCTGAAATAATACTATATTTTATAGTGCCAATTTTGGATAACATCCATTTGTTGGTATAGAAGTTACATGCATTTTCAGCAGGCTTAGAATTATGTTGGCAGCACTGACGTACATTAGTTACTCGAAATTAATCTGAAATTTCAGGTATCATACGTGTGCAAAATTTAGAGCTGTTGGCTTGCATACTTTATTATATATATGTATTAGGATAAAGAAAGAGAATGAGCATTCATTAGAAGTTGGCAGCCCTGCTGGCTCTCAAGTATGAGCATAGTCATATCTGTTACAGTAACAATAGCGCATACGAAATTCGGATAAAATCCAATTGATAGTTAGAAGTTAGATGCACTTAAACATTGGACTTATCCGCTGGCTTAAAATCATGTTTGCACCACTGTCATATATGCGCTACCTAAAATATATATCTGGAATGTTATTATCTCTATCTGTACTAATTTTGGAAGGGTTCGCATGCATAACGTCTGATAAATCCAACATAGAGCTCAAAAGTGAATTGTGAATTTTCAGCAGTTACTAGCACTAAAATAATTTTCAAAAATGCCCGTGAGATATTCAAATATAGGTCTTTACTTATACCAAATTGGGTTTCAATAACTGCAGCCGTCTAGGAGGGACAGACAGACATTTGCCTGGACCGATGCCATAAGTCTACTTTTCCCTCATTTTTACAAAATGTGAAAAGTAGGCTAAAATATTACGAAGAATATACGATAGCTACTGTATAACATCCAAGCTTAGGTGTTTCGATACTGTGCTGATCAGTACCCTCTGCTTATGGACATATCACATGTGTTGTACCGCAATCATTGACCATCAGAATACAAATGGTACAGATTATAACGTTAAAGCTTGTATACAGGCACAATTCCGGTATAGGCTTGAATAACGTTATTCGCAGCAGCATTCCGTGTTCCGATTGGCTAAGCTGCAAGAAATCAAACATGGAGGAAAGTTGTGGATTGAGAGTAATATTTGCAGTTCATTGGCATTATTAATGCAAACCAGTCATTAAGATGCGTTACGTTGAATACATGAAGGGGCACTGACTGATTGAACGCATTCCTGTCAGTATTTACGATTTAACTGAAATAATTCGACATTTAGCTATACGCATGAAGTTACGTAACTATGAGCTAGGCTACAAAGTGAGAAGTGTACGGGTGCTATAGCTGCAACTTAGTGTGCAATGAGTCTCGGGTTCGAGACGCGCTAGGGCCAAATTTTTTATTCTTTTTGAATTATTATGTTGCATTCACACTACATTCCTTGTGAGTTTCCAACTACGATTTATCCGCATAATCTACGGAGATGATGTTAATAATGGATATTGGAAGGGAAAATTATTCTATTCTATCATTCAAATTTGTACTTCCCCATACAAAACCATGAATATTTGTACTATTCATGAAAGTATACTAATATTTTCATACCTCAATAATAGTCTATGTTTACTCCACAATAGATAATAATATTAAGAATAAGGAGAAATAGTTTCGTGACGATCTAAAGAGCATACTTTTCTTTATATTTAAGATTCACGCCAATTTTTATTTTATTTTTAGTCGTTTACCCTCCAGGTTGGTGGAATCCACGGACTCAGTGAGGGAACTCACCACTACCGCCTCTATGGGCAGTGTCCTAGAGCTAGGAACATCGAATCGGAAGGGATACAACTGGTGAGGTGGGATTGGCACCTCGCCCAGGCGGCCTCACCTGCAAAGCGAACAGGGGCCTCATGAGGGATGGTAAGGGATGGGTAGGATGGATAGGCAAGGAAGAGGGAAGGAGGCAGCCGTGGCCTTGAAGAAGGTACCATCCCGGCATTTTCCCGAAGACGAAGTGGGAAACAACGGAAAACCACTTCGAGGATGGCTGAAGGGGAATCGAACACCCTCTACTCATTTGGGCCACCCGAGGCTGAGTAGCTCCCGTTCCAGTCCTCGTACCACTTTTCAAATTTCGTGGCAGAGCCGGGAATCAAACCCAGGACCTCCGGGGCGGCAGCTAACCATGCTGACCGCTACGCCACGGAGGCGATATCTGAAATAATACTTTATCTAATAGTGCCAATTTTGGATAACATCCATTTGTTGGTATAGAAGTTACATGCATTTTCAGCAGGCTTAGAATTATGTTGGCAGCACTGATGTACATTAGTTACTCGATGTTAATCTGAAATTTTAGGTACCATACGTGTGCAACATTCAGAGGTGTTGGCTAGCATACTTTCTGATATATTTATTGGTATTAGGATAAAGAAAGAGAATGAGCATTCATTAGCAGTTGGCAGCCCTGCTGGCTCTCAAGTATGAGCATAGTCATATCTGTTACAGTAACAATAGCGCATACGAAATTCGGATAAAATCCAATTGATCGTTAGAAGTTAGATGCACTTAAACATTGGACTTATCCGCTGGCTTAAAATCATGTTTGCACCACTGTCATATATGCGCTACCTAAAATATATATCTGGAATGTTATTATCTCTATCTGTACTAATTTTGGAAGGGTTCGCATGCATAACGTCTGATAAATCCAACATAGAGCTCAAAAGTGAATTGTGAATTTTCAGCAGTTACTAGCACTAAAATAATTTTCAAAAATGCCCGTGAGATATTCAAATATAGGTCTTTACTTATACCAAATTGGGTTTCAATAACTGCAGCCGTCTAGGAGGGACAGACAGACATTTGCCTGGACCGATGCCATAAGTCTACTTTTCCCTCATTTTTACAAAATGTGAAAAGTAGGCTAAAATATTACGAAGAATATACGATAGCTACTGTATAACATCCAAGCTTAGGTGTTTCGATACTGTGCTGATCAGTACCCTCTGCTTATGGACATATCACATGTGTTGTACCGCAATCATTGACCATCAGAATACAAATGGTACAGATTATAACGTTAAAGCTTGTATACAGGCACAATTCCGGTATAGGCTTGAATAACGTTATTCGCAGCAGCATTCCGTGTTCCGATTGGCTAAGCTGCAAGAAATCAAACATGGAGGAAAGTTGTGGATTGAGAGTAATATTTGCAGTTCATTGGCATTATTAATGCAAACCAGTCATTAAGATGCGTTACGTTGAATACATGAAGGGGCACTGACTGATTGAACGCATTCCTGTCAGTATTTACGATTTAACTGAAATAATTCGACATTTAGCTATACGCATGAAGTTACGTAACTATGAGCTAGGCTACAAAGTGGGAAGTGTACGGGTGCTATAGCTGCAACTTAGTGTCCAATGAGTCTCGGGTTCGAGACGCGCTAGGGCCAAATTTTTTATTCTTTTTGAATTATTATGTTGCATTCACACTACATTCCTTGTGAGTTTCCAACTACGATTTATTCGCATAATCTACGGAGATGATGTTAATAATGGATATTGGAAGGGAAAATTATTCTATTCTATCATTCAAATTTGTACTTCCCCATACAAAACCATGAATATTTGTACTATTCATGAAAGTATACTAATATTTTCATACCTCAATAATAGTCTATGTTTACTCCACAATAGATAATAATATTAAGAATAAGGAGAAATAGTTTCGTGACGATCTAAAGAGCATACTTTTCTTTATATTTAAGATTCACGCCAATTTTTATTTTATTTTTAGTCGTTTACCCTCCAGGTTGGTGGAATCCACGGACTCAGTGAGGGAACTCACCACTACCGCCTCTATGGGCAGTGTCCTGGAGCTAGGAACATCGAATCGGAAGGGATACAACTGGTGAGGTGGGATTGGCACCTCGCCCAGGCGGCCTCACCTGCAAAGCGAACAGGGGCCTCATGAGGGATGGTAAGGGATGGGTAGGATGGATAGGCAAGGAAGAGGGAAGGAGGCAGCCGTGGACTTGAAGAAGGTACCATCCCGGCATTTTCCCGAAGACGAAGTGGGAAACCACGGAAAACCACTTCGAGGATGGCTGAAGGGGAATCGAACACCCTCTACTCATTTGGGCCACCCGAGGCTGAGTAGCTCCCGTTCCAGTCCTCGTACCACTTTTCAAATTTCGTGGCAGAGCCGGGAATCAAACCCAGGACCTCCGGGGCGGCAGCTAACCATGCTGACCGCTACGCTACTGAGGCGATATCTGAAATAATACTTTATCTAATAGTGCCAATTTTGGATAACATCCATTTGTTGGTATAGAAGTTACATGCATTTTCAGCAGGCTTAGAATTATGTTGGCAGCACTGATGTACATTAGTTACTCGAAGTTAATCTGAAATTTTAGGTACCATACGTGTGCAACATTCAGAGGTGTTGGCTAGCATACTTTCTGATATATTTATTGGTATTAGGATAAAGAAAGAGAATGAGCATTCATTAGCAGTTGGCAGCCCTGCTGACTATCAAGTATAAGCATAGTCATATCTGTTATAGTACACAAAGCACGTACGAAATTCGGTTAAAATCCAATTGATAGTATAGATGTTAGATGTACTTAAACATTGGACTTATCAGTAGGCTTAGAATCATCTTGGCAACACTGTCATATATGGGCTCCTTAAAATGTATCTGGAATGTTATTATCCCTGTGTGTGCTAATTTTGGAAAATTTCGCATGCATAACGTCTGAGATATCCAACGTAGAGCTTAAAAGTGAATTGTGATTTTTAGCAGTTGGTAACTCTGAAATCATTTTCAATTATGTACCTGAGATATTCAGATATAAATATTTCCTTAAACCGAATTTGGTTTCGATAACTGCAGTCATTTAGGGGTTGATAGGGGGAGACACACAAAGTCAGACAGACAGACAGACATTTGCCTGGATCGATGCCATAAGTCTATCTCATCATCATTAAAAAAAGTGAAAAGTAAGCTAAAAATAGCACGTAGAATATAAGATAGCTAATGAATAACATCCTACCTTAGGTGCTCTGATACTGTGCTGACCAGTACCCTCTGCTTATGGACATATCACATGTGTTGTACCGCAATCATTGGCCAGCAGCGTACAGATGTTACAGATCGTAACGTAAAAGCTTGTATACAAGCACAATTCCGGTATAGGCTTCAATAACGTTATTCGTACCTGCATTACGAGTTCTTATTGGCTCAGCTGCAAGAAATCAAAGATGGAGGAAACTTGTGGATTGAGAGTAATATTTGCAGTTCATTGGCATTATTAATGCAAATCAGTCATGTAGTTCCGTTACGTTGAATACAGGAAAAGGCACTGACTGATTAAACGCATTTCCGTCAGTATTGAAGATTTAACTGAAATCATTCGACATTTAGTCATATTGATGAAGCTGTTAACTTGCATAGGACGTGAGCAGTGTACGAGTGCTAAAGCGTTAACTTGGTATCCAATGGGTCCTGCGTTCGAAACCCTCCATGGTGAGAATTTTCATTCTTTCTGAATTATTTCGTTTTGTCAACACTACTGTAGGATGCAACTTTTCAACTTCGATTTACTCGCATGATCTAGGGGAGCGATGTTAATAAAGGATATTGGTAGGGAAAAATCATTCTATTTTATCATTCGAATTTGTACTTTCCCAATCAAAACCATGAATATTTGTACTATTCTTGAAACTAATGTAATTTTCACAGCACTGATTACTCCACAGTAAAATAATAATAATTATAATATTAACAATAATATGAAAGCAGTTCTGTGACGATCTAAAGAGCCAAATTTTCTTTATATTTATGATTCATGCCAATGATTAATCTACATAGACCTATCTAGAATAATGTCGAGATTAAGTTGGTAATACTAACTTTTCTCTTTAGATTGGAATATATCTGAAGTAATGTATTCCAATACAGCTCTAGAGTTGGCAGCCTTGGTGACTCTAAATATATTCTTAATTCCATATCTTAAGGTACAGAATGCACATACAAAATTTGGTTGAAGTCCAATGGATAGTCTGAACGTTGCATGCTGTGAAATATTGGATGTATCAGTGCGAGTAAAATCATATTGGCAACAACGTCAAGAAGGCGTGCTCAGAATTAATCTGAATTATTCCTATATTTTATAGTGCCAATTTTGGATAAAATCCATTTCTTAGTATAGAAGTTACATGCATTTAAAAATTGGCCCTATAAACAGGCTTAGAATTATGTTGGCAGCACTGATGTGCATTAGTTGCTCCCAAATAATCTAAAATTTCAGAAACTATTCGTGCGCAAAATTTAGAGCTGTTGGCTTGCATATTTTCTGATATATTAGTATTAGGATAAAGAGAGTGAGCATTTATTAACAAATAATAATAATGTTATTGGTTTTACGTCCCTTTTAACTACTCTGGCTTTTAGAGACTCCGGGGTGCCGTAATTTTGCCCAGAAGGGGATCTTAAACGTGCCAGTAAATCTACTGACACGGCTCTCTCGCATTTGCGAACCATCAAATGCCAGCTGATTGTGCCAGGATACGAACCTGCAACCTTGGGCCCAGCAAGCGAGAACGTTACCCCTGAGCCACGCAGCCAGTCGCGTGGTGGCTCAGCGGTCTAGCTGTATGCCTCTCACCAAGGCGGTCCGGGTTCGATTCCCGGTCAATGCATGTGAGATTTTCGAAGTGAAATGCCATGTCCTGTGGTTCGGATTCCACGTAAAAAGGAGGTCCCGTGGCTCATGATCTCGCGATTAACGGTCACGTTAAACTACAAGCTTGCTTGCTTTTGCATTTATTAACAGTTGGCAGCCCTAATGGCTCTCAAGCATAAGCATAGTCATATCTGTTATAGTACACAAAGCACGTACGAAATTTGGTTACAATCCAATTGATAGTATAGATGTTAGATGTACTTAAACATTGGACTTATCAGCAGGCTTAGAATCATCTTGGCAACACTGTCATATATGGACACCTTAAAATGTATCTGGAATTTTATTATCCCTGTGTGTGCTAATTTTGGAAAATTTCGCATGCATAACGTCTGAGATATCCAACGTAGAGCTTAAAAGTGAATTGTGATTTTTAGCAGTTGGTAACTCTGAAATCATTTACAATTATGTCCCTGAGATATTCAGATTTAGATATTTCCTTAAACCGAATTTGGTTTCGATAACTGCAGTCTTTTAGGGGTTGATAGGGGGAGACACACAAAGTCAGACAGACAGACAGACATTTGCCTGGATCGATGTCATTAGTCTATCTCATCATAATTAAAAAAAAAGTGAAAAGTAAGCTAAAATACCACGTAGAATATACGATAGCTAATGTATAACATCCTACCTTAGGTGCTTCGATACTGTGCTGACCAGTACCCTCAGCTTATGGACATTACACATGTGTTGTACCGCAATCATTGGCCATCAGCGTTCAGATGTTACAGATCGTAACGTAAAAGCTTGTATACAAGCACAATTCCGGTATAGGCTTCAATAACGTTATTCGTACCTGCATTACGAGTTCCTATTGGCTCAGCTGCAAGAAATCAAAGATGGAGGAAACTTGTGGATTGAGATTAATAGTTGCAGTTCATTGGCATTATTAATGCAAATCAGTCATTTAGTTCCGTTACGTTGAATACAGGAAAAGGCACTGACTGATTAAACGCATTTCTGACAGTATTTAAGATTTAACTGAAATCATTCGACATTTAGCCATATGGATGAAGCTGTGAACCTGCACAGTACATGAAATGTGTACGAGTGCTAAGGCGTTAACTTGGTACTTAATGGGTTCTGGGTTCGAGACGCTCCATGGCCAGAATTTTTATTCTTTTTGAATTATTTTGTTGTGTCAACACTACTGTGTGATGCAACTTTTCAACTTCGATTTACTCGCATGTTCTAGGGGGGCGATGTTAATAATGGATATTGGTAGGGAAAAATCATTCAATTTTATCATTCGTATTTGTACTTTCCAAATCAAAACCATGAATATTTGTACTATTAGTGAAACTAATATAATTTTCACAGCACTGATTACTCCACAGTAAAATAATAATAATAATAATAATATTAACAATAATATGAAGTAGTTCCGTGACGATCTAAAGGACCAAATTTTCTTTATACTTAACATTCATGCCAATGATTAATCTACATAGACCTATCTAGAATAATTACGAGATTAAGTTGGTAATACTAACTTTTCTATTTAGATTGGAATATATCTGAAGTAATGTATTCCAATACAGATCTACAGTTGGCAGCCTTGGTGACTCTGAATATATTCTTAGTTCCATATCTTAAGGTAAAGAATGCTCATGCTAAATTTGGTAAAGTCCAATGGATAGTATGGACGTTGCATGCTGTGATATATTTGATGTATCAGTGCGAGTAAAATCATATTGGCAACAACATCAAGAAGGCGTTTTCAGAATTAATCTGAATTATTCCTATATTTTATAGTGCCAATTTTGGATAAAATCCATTTCTTAGTATAGAAGTTACATGCATTTAAAAATTGGCCCTATAAACAGGCTTAGAATTATGTTGGCAGCACTGATGTGCATTAGTTGCTCCCAAATAATCTAAAATTTCAGGAACTATTCGTGCGCAAAATTTAGAGCTGTTGGCTTGCATACTTTCTGATATATTGGTATTAGGATAAAGAGAGTGAGCATTTATTAACAAATAATAATAATAATGCTAACTGCGCCAGGATACGAACCTGCAACCTTGGGTTCAGCAAGGGAGAACGTTACCCCTGAGCCACGCAGCCTGCCGCATTTATTAACAGCTGGCAGCGCTAATGGCTCTCAAGTATAAGCATAGTCATATCTGTTATAGTACACAAAGCACGTACGAAATTTGGTTAAAATCCAATTGATAGTATAGATGTTAGATGTACTTAAACATTGGACTTATCAGCAGGCTTAGAATCATCTTGGCAACACTGTCATACATGGGATCCTTAAAATGTATCTGGAATGTTATTATCCCTGTGTGTGCTAATTTTGGAAAATTTCGCATGCATAACGTCTGAGATATCCAACGTAGAGGTTAAAAGTGAATTGTGATTTTTAGCAGTTGGTAGCACTGACATCATTTTCAAATATGGGCGTGAGATATTCCGGTATACATCTTTACTCATATTAAATTTGGTTTCGATTTCTGCAGCCGTTTTGGAGTTGACAGGGGGGGGGGGGGAGGGGGGGCACACACACACAGCCTGACAGACAGAAGGACAGACAGACAGACTCACATTCTCCCGGATCGATCTCATAAGTGTACTTTTTCCTCATTTTTGCAGAATGTGAAAAGTAGGCTAATAAGGAGTGGTGAAGCAGCTGCCTTTAAAGCAGAATGGGAAAAATTATTTTTCTGTACAGCTTATAAAGGGCATGCCAAATGTTTAGTGTGCCACCGAGATTTAGTGAGTAAAAAAAAAACACAATTTGGAACGGCACTGCAGTGCCAACCACAGGGATGATTACGGTGACTTGACAGACGCCAGTCGGCAATCGAAGTTGGAAGAATTGAAAGAAAATTTCAAGCAGCACTTTCCTGTAAGTATTATTGCCTTAATTTTAAAATGCTTGCTTACAAATGGGAATGAACAAATGATTTAATTATCTGAAGAACACTAAAATTGTGACTTGCCGTATTTTTGTCTGACAGGAGATAGAGGAGAGTGAGGTTGGTGGACCGATTTTACGAGCAAGCTACAAATGTTCGATGCGAATTGCCGAAGCTGGGAAGCCCTTCGCGGAAGGGAATTTCATCAAGGAGTGCCTAATGGACGTGGCGGCATGTATTTGTCCTACGGAGGTAGTTGAGAAATTTGAAAACATCTCTCTTTCTCCTCAAACTGTGGCTCGCAGAATAGACGATATGTCCGTTGATATGGAACAGCAATTAATGGAGAAGGCAGCAAAATTTGTATAATTTTCCATCGCCCTCGACGAATCAACCGACATTGCGGACATAGCATAGCTCGTTATTTTTATTCGAGGGGTGGATGACGATCTTCGGGTCACCGAGAATTTCCTCGACTTGGTAACACTCAAAGTCACCACTACCGGTTTCGATATTTTCCAAGCTGTGGAGGGTGCTTTTGAATCAATGGGATTAAAATGGGAGCGGTTGACGAGTATAACGACGGATGGAGCTCCTGCTTTACGATGTGTACGCATGGGGTTCCTCAGATATGTAAAGTTAAAAATGGCTGAGAACGGTAGTACCCTAATGGTGGCGATCCATTGCTTCATACACCAGGAGGCAATCTGTGCAAAAGTCGCCAAGCGCAAAGATGTAATGGGAACAGTTGTGCGAATGGTAAATTATCTTCACTCCCATGAACTCACGCACCGTCAATTCAAAGAGTTCTTGGATGACATCGAAGCGGAGTGTCCGGATATCCCGTACCATGCAGAAGTAAGATGGCTGAGCAAGGCGAAGGTGCTGAATCGTGTGTTTTCTTGCGGAACGCATTACATACATTCTGTGACATGAAAGGGCGGCCCGAAGTTCTTTTGCGTGACCCTAAGTGGGTGGCGGACTTGGATTTTTATGTGACATTACTGCCCATCTGAATAATTTGAACACTTCGCTTCAGGGCGAAAAGCACAACATCTGCGATTTGGTGGAAAAAATTGAAGCGTTCACAAGAAAATTGATTTTGCGGGAAAACCAGTTACGTGCAAGGAACACAGGACATTTTCCATCGTTTGAAACAGTGAAAGGTGTCGACTTTGATGAGTACTTGGAGGTAATTCGCCAAATACAAGAAGAGTTTGACAAGCGATTTTCAGAATTATCAGAACTCCAAGCGGTGTTAGATGTATTTGTTCGACCATTTTCTATTAGTGCAGACAGTGTTCCACAGCTATTTCAATTAGAGCTGATTGGACTGCAATGCAATGTTCGTCTTAAAGACCTCTTTCTAAATGTCACGAAGTTAAGAAAACTGCAATGCAATGTTCGTCTTAATGACCGCTTTCTAATGTCACGAAGTTTAGAAGAATTTTACAGTGGCTTTCCGCAAGGAGAATATCCCCTTTTGTAAAGACATGCAAGTGAAGTTCTGTCAATGTTCGACTCAACGTACATTTATGAGCGCTTCTCTTCAGTTCTTAAGCTTACCAAAAGTAAACATCGTGTAACGATGAGTGATAGAAACTTGCGCAATTGTTTACGAATAGCTGTGTCCAGAAATATTGTACCCAATTTGGAGAAGATTGTTTCCTCCAAAACTAGAAATTCGTAAAAACGACGGAGAAAGAGTCACTCAAGGCCTGTACTATCTGTTCATATTGGTAAAATGTTGTTGAATTTTCCTCTCTAATATGTTCTCATTTCATTTTGTAATAAAGCACAATATTCTTTACTTAACACTTGCGTTCGTTTCCTACACATTCCATGCATCGGAGTACCATTTGATTTGTATACATATATATTATGGCAGTATATATCCTATTATGGTAAAACAGCCCTATCAATATGATGTCAACAATGCCACAAAAGCCGTCGCCTGCATCTGTGCGTTCGTATCTAGTTATTGCGGTACGAACATGTCCGTGTGTCTCAGATCTCCTCGCTGCCACAGTGTAGTGGTGGTAGGGGAAGGAGCGCTAGTCTGACTGCCCAGTGCTCCCCGAGCGCGGCCGCGCTCTCGGAGCGCAATGACTGGATGGTCCTGATCTAGGCTTACAGGATAGAGCCACATCGGTGAAGTGGGATACATACTTGTTATTCCCCACCCCATTTAATTGCGCACGTTAATGTGCTGACCCACTGAAAAGCGATTCGTTTATCAGATGTGAAAAGAAAGGCAGCAGAAATCTTCACTCAGATAAAAGAATGGGTTATACTGAGATTACAGTTTCAAACATGATATCTGATTACTTCATGTTATATTGGCATAACAAATGCCAAGTCTCACTTTTCTAAACAACATACTTCTTGAACCTTCCAACACAAAATTCTAATCACTAGTCTACATTCCCGATCTTTATCATAATGTTCAGACGTCACTGCCGTGGAACTCCCAATCGTCCTCTTTAATAAACATGAATGAATGTAGTGAATTATCCCCTGGAATAAGCTGTAAAATATAGTTATTAGAGAGTAAACCGCATTTGAAATAGTAAGTAGGCTAATGCAATGTGTCCGGTCCTAATCTTGAACACCTCCTGTTTAGTCTCTATCTTGCCATTTCAGCAATTTGTCTTCAACTTGGGTCGAGCTTCTACAGATATATTTTTGTATTTTTTTAAAATATTTAAAAATGTTTGGCCATATCTCAGAAATTCTTTCACACTTGCAATGGAGATGGATCGTATATCATGGACACATACCTCCACACTGATTTTACGATGATTTTGTCACACATACATCAATATAATTTCACCTTCTGGTCATGAACATCTGTGCCTAATCATATACTACGTACTCTTCCTCTTGAAAATTAACTATTAACATTGAACACAATCAACAACCCATTTGCCTAATACAATATTAAAACGTATGTGTCACCCCTTCCATTTGCTATTTCTCTTATGAATGCTGTTCTCTATTTCCTCCTCCCTTTATTTAAAATTGAAATCCATTGGCAGATTAATCACTCCCGCACCTGGGCACAACACTACTGTGAGCGAGGCTCCGCTTGGACAGAACGTGCTCATGAGATGACTCAATTCAAGAAGTCTCGTCATAACAGGTGGGACACCTCAAGTCTCTCTATCACTTTAACAGTAGAAAGTGCCGGATGGGTTGTCGTATTCATTAACAGCAGTGTAATTCTGGTTTAAAAGTAAATAATGCCATTCATACCGTTGACGACAAATCGCAGCGTAAATTTAAACGTACCACCACATCAAACAACATGGAGTAGTGGGCTACGCGTTGGAGCAACTTAGCCATTTTCCGTCTTGTCTTTAAATGAATAATGGCATTTGCTCTTTGTTCCCTTTCATTTCACACAGTACATTTATTGTTACAAGAAAAATTATTTCGTATTGGAATGCTGTGAATGATACACAACCCGTTGCTGATATGATCTCTAAAGCCTAAACATACCGTACTGAAAAATCAATTATGTCGAAGAAGAAGTTAAAATATTGTTTACTAATTATCATATACTGTACTAACATACGCTCTACCAGTAGCATACCAGTAATCCTATCATAACCAACCAGAGGTTTCCTCTGAAATATCAAAAACTTTGATTGCGTCAAATATTATACATAATGTTGTATATACTATATACAGGATGAAGAACAAATCCCGTACTTGGAGGTCAGCATGCGGTTCCTCGTCGAAATTCATGGCAAAGGCTTATCTAGGAAGGCCTGGTCCCGCCAATACGTTTAATAGAAATGCGAGTTAAGAAACGAGGCTCTGGCAACGCTGTAACTGCGTGCAGCATGGCCAAGAGAACAGCACGCATGAAGTCTGCGCTGTGCCGGTGCTGTCTCATTAGCTCAGTGCGAAAAGGTATGCCGTGAAGGTCGGTTATGGTCCAATGGCGTTCGCGTCAAAGAGTTCTTCAGTTAAAGTCTCAAATTGTATCCAATGTACACCTCCACAATGCAATCAATACATTATGTTGTGTACTGTGCCTTACCATTGCTGTTACTTCTCTACTTCTTTCTTATTTCGATGAGACCCGCTACGGACCACGCACCAATTTCAATTCTTCACTCTTTGTTGTTTTCTTCCCAATATTTCTTCGTTCTTAGACTATGTTGCTTCTTTCTGTCCTCAGACCATTTCGCCCCAGGTTTCCTTTCCACTCTACCCTGGCGTACTTCCAAACATAACACCTTCTCTGTCCAAAGTGTCTTCATCTCTTATATTATTTCCTTCTGTTACCTTTATTTAAACATTAAAACATAACATGAGCCTCTTACATACGTAAACGACCACTTAGTTTCGTCCATGGCACAAATAAAGCCAGTAACATCGTCTGCATCCAATGATATACACTAGATTGCCCATTATGATACGCACAATAATTCCATTCCGTACGCTGCCACGAAATTTGAAAAGTGGTATGAGGACTGGAACGGGATCTACTCAGCCTCGGGTGGTCCAAATGAGTAGATGGGGTTCGATTCCCACCACATCCATCCTCGAAGTGGTTTTTCGTGGTTGCCCGCTTCATCTTCGGGCAAATGCCGGGATGGTCCCTACCGTCAGGTCACGGCCGCCTCCTTCCCTCTTCCTTGTCTATCCTTTCTATTCTTCCCATCCCGTCCCATCCCACATGAGGCCCCCTGTTCGCTTTGCAGGTGAGGCCACATTGGGTGAGGTGCTAGTCCCGCCTCCCCAGTTGGATCCCCCGACTCACTCTCAAGCGCCAGGACACTGCCCGTAGAGGAGGTAAAGGTGGGATCTCTCGCTGAGTCCGTGGGAAAAGCCTACTTGGAGGGTAAACTGACTACGAAAGAAAAATCGTTTGAAGTCCAGTCTTATCTTCACAGAGCCACGAACTGACGTCACACAAAACGACGACCTGACGTAGATTCGAACCGTAGTTCGTTGGTGGTTGTGGTTTGGATAATACAGCAGCCTACTCAGTGAGCTACGACGGCTGGTACGGTGATATGATACACATTCCGCCGCAGGATGCGACAGTGTTGCCGGCTTCTCGTTTTCATACTCGTCTTTTCAAATAACACCCGATCCGATTTTGCTATAGAAACTTTTGTCTTGCATTTGGATGAGAAGTCGCATGACGACCTCCAAGTACGGCATATTTCTTCACCCTGTATTACTTCTATAAGGGGCTTCGGTGGCGTGGTCGATAGCATGCTGAACTGCTAAGCCCAAGATGGCGTGTTCAAACCCGGCCGAAGTCGTCGGATTGGTTAAGAGCGTTAAAATTCTTCAGTATGCCTTTCTTCGAAGGGGAAATAAAGCAGGCGTGCCCATGTCATAGATTTATGGCAGGTAAAAGCACCTACCATTACAATTGGTAGTGTGTAGAAAAGTTTTTAGGTTATATTTGGCGAGTTAGAAACGCTCTATCAAGTTCCAACGTTCTCCGCCAGTGTTAGTGACAGAAGCATCTGGTAGCCACAGTTGGAAATAGTTGAAATTGAACTTCCATACTAAGAAATGGATTTTATCCAAAATTGGCACTATAAAATATAGGAATAAATCAGATTAATTCTGAAAACGCCTTCTTGACATGTTGCCAATATGATTTTACTCGCACTGATACATCCAATATTTCACAGCATGCAACGTCCATACTATCCATTGGACTTCAACCAATTTTGTATGTGCATTCTGTACCTTAAAATATGGAACTAAGAATATATTCAGAGTCACCAAGGCTGCCAACTGTAGAGCTGTATTGGAATACATTACTTCAGATATATTCCAATCTAAATAGAAAAGTTAGTATTACCAACTTAATCTCGTCATTATTCTAGATAGGTCTATGTAGATTAATCATTGGCATGAATCTTAAATATAAAGAAAATTAGGCTCTTTAGATCGTCACGGAACTACTTTCATATTATTGTTAATATTATTATTATTATTATTATTTTACTGTGGAGTAATCAGTGCTGTGAAAATTATATTAGTTTCAAGAATAGTACAAATATTCATGGTTTTGATTGGGAAAGTTCAAATTCGAATGATAAAATAGAAAGATGTTTCCCTACCAATATCCATTATTAACATCGCCCCCTAGATCATGGGAGTAAATCGAAGTTGAAAAGTTGCATCACACAGTAGTGTTGACACAACGAAATAATTCAAAAAGAATAAAAATTCTGGCCATGGAGCGTCTCGAACCCAGAACCCATTAAGTACCAAGATAACGCCTTAGCACTCGTACACATTTCACGTACTGTGCAGAATCACAGCTTCATCCATATGGCTAAATGTCGAATGATTTCAGTTAAATCTTAAATACTGACAGAAATGCGTTTAATCAGTCAGTGCCTTTTCCTGTATTCAAAGTAACGGAACTAAATGACTGATTTGCATTAATAATGCCAATGAACTGCAACTATTAATCTCAATCAACAAGTTTCCTCCATCTTTGATTTCTTGCAGCTGAGCCAATAAGAACTCGTAATGCAGGTACGAATAACGTTATTGAAGCCTATACCGGAATTGTGCTTGTATACAAGCTTTTACGTTACGATCTGTAACATCTGAACGCTAATGACCAATGATTGCGGTACAACACATGTGAAATGTCCATAAGCAGAGGGTACTGGTCAGCACAGTATCGAAGCACCTAAGGTAGGATGTTATACATTAGCTATCGTATATTCTACTTGCTATTTTTAGCTTACTTTTCACTTTTTTTTAAATGATGATGAGATAGACTTATGGCATCGATCCAGGCAAATGTCTGTCTGTCTGTCTTTGTGTGTCTCCCCCTATAAACCCCTAAAGATTGCAGTTATCGAAACCAAATTCGGTTTAAGGAAATATATATCTGAATATCTCAGGGACATAATTGGAAATGATTTCAGAGTTACCAACTGCTAAAAATCACAATTCACTTTTAAGCTCTACGTTGGATATCTCAGAGGTTATGCATGCGAAATTTTCCAAAATTAGCACACACAGAGATAATAACATTCCAGATACATTTTAAGGAGCCCATATATGACAGTGTGCCAAGATCATTCTAAGCCTGCTGATAAGTCCAATGTTTAAGTACATCTAACACCTATACTATCAATTGGATTGTAACCAAATTTCGTACGTGCTTTGTGTACTATAACAGATATGACTATGCTTATGCTTGAGAGCCATTAGGGCTGCCAACTGTTAATAAATGCGGCTGGCTGCGTGGCTCAGGGGTAACGTTCTCGCTTGCTGGGCCCAAGGTTGCTCGTTCGTATCCTGGCGCAGTCAGCTGGCATTTGAGTGTGCGCAAATGCCAGAGAGCCGTGTCAGTAGATTTACTGGCACGTTGAAGATCCCCTTCTGGACAAAATTACGGCACCCCGGAGTCTCTAAAAGCCAGAGTAGTTAAAAGGGACGTAAAACCAATAACATTATTATTATTTGTTATTAAATGCTCACTCTCTTTATCCTAATTCCAATATATAAGAAAGTATGCAAGCCACAGCTCTAAATTTTGCGCACGAATAGTTCCGGAAATTTTAGATTATTTGGGAGCAACTAATGCACATCAGTGCTGCCAACATAATTCTAAGCCTGTTTATAGGGCCAATTTTTTAATGCATGTAACTTCTATACTAAGAAATGGATTTTATCCAAAATTGGCACTATAAAATATAGGAATAATTCAGATTAATTCTGAGCACGCCTTCTTGACGTTGTTGCCAATATGATTTTACTCGCACTGATACATCCAATATTCCACAGCATGCAACGTTCATACTATCCATTGGACTTCAACCAAATTTTGTATGTGCATTCTGTACCTTAAGATATGGAATTAAGAATATATTTAGAGTCACCAAGGCTGCCAACTGTAGAGCTGTACTGGAATACATTACTTCAGATATATTCCAATCTAAATAGAAAAGTTAGTATAACCAACTTAATCTCGTCATTATTCTAGATAGGTCTATGTAGATTAATCATTGGCATGAATCATAAATATAAAGAAAATTAGGTTCATTATATCGTCACGGAACTACTTCATATTATTGTTAATATTATTATTATTATTTTACTGTGGAGTAATCAGTGCTGTGAAAATTATATTAGTTTCACGAATAGTACAAATATTCATGGTTTTGATTGGGAAAGTACAAATTCGAATGATAATATAGAATGATTTTTCCCTACCAATATCCATGATTAACATCGCCCCCCTAGATCATTTGAGTAAATCGAAGTTGAAAAGTAGCATCGCACAGTAGTGTTGACACAACGAAATAATTCAAAAAGAATAAAAATTCTGACCATGGAGCGTCTCGAACCCAGGACCCATTAGGTACCAAGTTAACGCCTTAGCACTCGTACACATTTCATGTACTGTGCAGATTCACAGCTTCATCCATATGGCTAAATGTCGAATGATTTCAGTTAAACCTTAAATACTGACAGAAATGCGTTTAATCAGTCAGTGCCTTTTCCTGTATTCAACGTAACGGTACTAAATGACTGATTTGCATTAATAATGCCAATGAACTGCAACTATTAATCTCAATCAACAAGTTTCCTCCATCTTTGATTTCTTGCAGCTGAGCCAATAAGAACTCGTAATGCAGGTACGAATAACGTTATTGAAGCCTATACCGGAATTGTGCTTGTATACAAGCTTTTACGTTACGATCTGTAACATCTGTACGCTGATGGCCAATGATTGCGGTACAACACATGTGAAATGTCCATAAGCAGAGGGTACTGGTCAGCACAGTATCGAAGCACCTAAGGTAGGATGTTATACATTAGCTATCGTATATTCTACTTGCTATTTTTAGCTTACTTTTCACTTTTTTTTAAATGATGATGAGATAGACTTATGGCTTCGATCCAGGCAAATGTCTGTCTGTCTGTCTTTGTGTGTCTCCCCCTATCAACCCCTAAAAGACAGCAGTTATCGAAACCAAATTCGGTTTAAGAAAATATCTATATCTGAATATCTCAGGGACATAATTGAAAATTATTTCAGAGTTACCAACTGCAAAAATCACAATTCACTTTTAAGCTCTACGTTGGATATCTCAGACGTTATGCATGCGAAATTTTCCAAAATTAGCACACACAGGGATAATAACATTCCAGATACATTTTAAGGAGCCCATATATGACAGTGTTGCCAAGATGATTCTAAGCCTGCTGATAAGTCCAATGTTTAAGTACATCTAACATCTATACTATCAATTGGATTGTAACCAAATTTCGTACGTGCTTTGTGTACTATAACAGATATGACTATGCTTATGCTTGAGAGCCATTAGGGCTGCCAACTGTTAATAAATGCGGCTGGCTGCGTGGCTCAGGGGTAACGTTCTCGCTTGCTGGGCCCAAGGTTGCTCGTTCGTATCCTGGCGCAGTCAGCTGGCATTTGAGTGTGCGCAAATGCCAGAGAGCCGTGTCAGTAGATTTACTGGCACGTTGAAGATCTCCTTATGGACAAAATTACGGCACCCCAGAGTCTCTAAAAGCCAGAGTAGTTAAAAGGGACGTAAAACCAATAACATTATTATTATTTGTTATTAAATGCTCACTCTCTCTATCCTAATACCAATATATAAGAAAGTATGCAAGCCACAGCTCTAAATTTTGCGCACGAATAGTTCCGGAAATTTTAGATTATTTGGGAGCAACTAATGCACATCAGTGCTGCCAACATAATTCTAAGCCTGTTTATAGGGCCAATTTTTTAATGCATGTAACTTCTATACTAAGAAATGGATTTTATCCAAAATTGGCACTATAAAATATAGGAATAATTCAGATTAATTCTGAGCACGCCTTCTTGACGTTGTTGCCAATATGATTTTACTCGCACTGATACATCCAATATTTCACAGCATGCAACGTTCATACTATCCATTGGACTTCAACAAAATTTTGTATGTGGATTATGTACCTTAAGATATGGAACTAAGAATATATTCAGAGTCACCATGGTTGCCAAATGTAGAGCTGTATTTGAATACATTACTTCAGATATATTCCAATCTAAATAGAAAAGTTAGTATTGCCAACTTAATCTCGTCATTATTCTAGATAGTTCTATGTAGATTAATCATTGGCATGAATCATAAATATAAAGAAAATTAGGTTCATTAGATGGTCACGGAACTACTTCATATTATTGTTAATATTATTATTATTATTATTTTACTGTGGAGTATTCAGTGCTGTGAAAATTATATTAGTTTCACGTATAGTACAAATATTCATGGTTTTGATTGGGAAAGTACAAATTCGAATGATAAAATAGAAAGATTTTTCCCTACCAATATCCATTATTAACATCGCCCCCCTAGATCATTCGAGTAAATCGAAGTTGAAAAGTTGCATCGCACAGTAGTGTTGACACAACGAAATAATTCAAAAAGAATAAAAATTCTGACCACGGAGCGTCTCGAACCCAAGACCCATTAGGTACCAAGTTAACGCCTTAGCACTCGTACACATTTCATGTACTGTGCAGATTTACAGCTTCATCCATATGGCTAAATGTCGAATGATTTCAGTTAAATCTTAAATACTGACAGAAATGCGTTTAATCAGTCAGTGCCTTTTCCTGTATTCAACGTAACGGTACTAAATGACTGATTTGCATTAATAATGCCAATGAACTGCAACTATTAATCTCAATCCACAAGTTTCCTCCATCTTTGATTTCTTGCAGCTGAGCCAATAAGAACTCGTAATGCAAGTACGAATAACGTTATTGAAGCCTATACCGGAATTGTGCTTGTATACAAGCTTTTACGTTACGATCTGTAACATCGGTACGCTGATGGCCAATGATTGCGGTACAACACATGTGAAATGTCCATAAGCAGAGGGTACTGGTCAGCACAGTATCGAAGCACCTAAGGTAGGATGTTATACATTAGCTATCGTATATTCTACTTGCTATTTTTAGCTTACTTTTCACTTTTTTTTAAATGATGATGAGATAGACTTATGGCATCGTTCCAGGCAAATGTCTGTCTGTCTGTCTGTCTTTGTGTGTCTCCCCCTATAAACCCTTAAAGATTGCAGTTATCGAAACCAAATTCGGTTTAAGGAAATATATATCTGAATATCTCAGGGACATAATTGGAAATGATTTCAGAGTTACCAACTGCTAAAAATCACAATTCACTTTTAAGCTCTACGTTGGATATCTCAGAGGTTATGCATGCGAAATTTTCCAAAATTAGCACACACAGGGATAATAACATTCCAGATACATTTTAAGGAGCCCATATATGACAGTGTTGCCAAGATGATTCTAAGCCTGCTGATAAGTCCAATGTTTAAGTACATCTCACATCTATACTATCAATTGGATTGTAACAAAATTTCGTACGTGCTTTGTGTACTATAACAGATATGACTATGCTTATGCTTGAGAGCCATTAGGGCTGCCAACTGTTAATAAATGCGGCTGGCTGCGTGGCTCAGGGGTAACGTTCTCGCTTGCTGGGCCCAAGGTTGCTCGTTCGTATCCTGGCGCAGTCAGCTGGCATTTGAGTGTGCGCAAATGCCAGAGAGCCGTGTCAGTAGATTTACTGGCACGTTGAAGATCCCCTTATGGACAAAATTACGGCACCCCAGAGTCTCTAAAAGCCAGAGTAGTTAAAAGGGACGTAAAACCAATAACATTATTATTATTTGTTAATAAATGCTCACTCTCATTATCCTAATACCAATATATAAGAAAGTATGCAAGCCACAGCTCTAAATTTTGCGCACGAATAGTTCCGGAAATTTTAGATTATTTGGGAGCAACTAATGCACATCAGTGCTGCCAACATAATTCTAAGCCTGTTTATAGGGCCAATTTTTTAATGCATGTAACTTCTATACTAAGAAATGGATTTTATCCAAAATTGGCACTATAAAATATAGGAATAATTCAGATTAATTCTGAGCACGCCTTCTTGACGTTGTTGCCAATATGATTTTACTCGCACTGATACATCCAATATTTCACAGCATGCAACGTTCATACTATCCATTGGACTTCAACAAAATTTTGTATGTGGATTATGTACCTTAAGATATGGAACTAAGAATATATTCAGAGTTACCATGGTTGCCAAATGTAGAGCTGTATTTGAATACATTACTTCAGATATATTCCAATCTAAATAGAAAAGTTAGTATTGCCAACTTAATCTCGTCATTATTCTATATAGGTCTATGTAGATTAATCATTGGCATGAATCTTAAATATAAAGAGAATCAGGCTCTTTAGATCGTCACGGAACTACTTCATATTATTGTTATTATTATTATTATTATTATTATTATTATTATTATACTGTGGAGTAATCAGTGCTGTGAAAATTATATTAGTTTCACGAATTGTACAAATATTCATGGTTTTGATTGGGAAAGTACAAATTCGAATGATAAAATAGAAAGATTTTTCCCTACCAATATCCATTATTAACATCGCCCCCCTTGATCATGCGAGTAAATCGAAGTTGAAAAGTTGCATCACACAGTAGTGTTGACACAACGAAATAATTCAAAAAGAACAAAAATTCTGGCCATGGAGCGTCTCGAACCCCGGACCCATTAGGTACCAAGTTAACGCCTTAGCACTCGTACACATTTCATGTTCTATGCAAATTCACAGCTTCATCCATATGGCTAAATGTCGAATGATTTCAGTTAAATCATAAATACTGACAGAAATGCGTTTAATCAGTCAGTGCCTTTTCCAGTATTCAACGTAACGGTACTAAATGACTGATTTGCATTAATAATGCCAATGAACTGCAACTATTAATCTCAATCTACAAGTTTCCTCCATCTTTGATTTCTTGCAGCTGAGCCAATAAGAACTCGTAATGCAGGTACGAATAACGTTATTGAAGCCTATACCGGAATTGTGCTTGTATACGAGCTTTTACGTTACGATCCTAGTACGAGGCTAAAAACGTTATTCAACCCGGGACCCATACAACAGAACACGACGTTAATAACGTTATTCGACCTGCGAGGCATGCAGCATAACACAATGCTATCCGGTCTTGTGAATAACGTTATTTGATGTTCGGAATGAGTGGTAGTTGTTCGCGACGTGTTAGAGCACGAATAACGTTATTCGACCTGCGAGGCATGCAGCATAACACAATGCTATCCGGTCTTGTCAATAACGTTATTTAAAACAACTGAGTGAATGGGGTACATTTGATTGTGTTACAACGCCAATAACGTTATTCGACTTGTGTCTCCTGCGATAACTAAAATGCTATCCGGTATGATAATAAAATATTTAAAATAACGGTATATATACAGTAACCGTTTATTCGTTCTTCGTATGAATAACGTTACAACAAACTTTCTGTTATACGTTACGCGATGTATACCGTAACGCCAAACAATTCGTTATTGAAGGCCATTATGTTAAGTTATCCAGCCCTGATACTTTCTGATATATTGGTATTAGGATAAAGAGAGTGAGCATTTATTAACAAATAATAATAATAATGCTAACTGCGCCAGGATACGAACCTGCAACCTTGGGTTCAGCAAGGGAGAACGTTACCCCTGAGCCACGCAGCCAGCCGCATTTATTAACAGCTGGCAGCACTAATGGCTCTCAAGTATAAGCATAGTCATATCTGTTATAGTACACAAAGCACGTACGAAATTTGGTTAAAATCCAATTGATAGTATAGATGTTAGATGTACTTAAACATTGGACTTATCAGCAGGCTTAGAATCATCTTGGCAACACTGTCATACATGGGATCCTTAAAATGTATCTGGAATGTTATTATCCCTGTGTGTGCTAATTTTGGAAAATAGAGGTTAAAAGTGAATTGTGATTTTTAGCAGTTGGTAGCACTGACATCATTTTCAAATATGGGCGTGAGATATTCCGGTATACATCTTTACTCATACTAAATTTGGTTTCGATTTCTGCAGCCGTTTTGGAGTTGACAGGGGGGGGGGGGCACACACACACAGCCTGACAGACAGAAGGACAGACAGACAGACTCACATTCTCCCGGATCGATCTCATAAGTGTACTTTTTCCTCATTTTTGCAGAATGTGAAAAGTAGGCTAATAAGGAGTGGTGAAGCAGCTGCCTTTAAAGCAGAATGGGAAAAATTATTTTTCTGTACAGCTTATAAAGGGCATGCCAAATGTTTAGTGTGCCACCGAGATTTAGTGAGTAAAAAAAAAAACACAATTTGGAACGGCACTGCAGTGCCAACCACAGGGATGATTACGGTGACTTGACAGACGCCAGTCGGCAATCGAAGTTGGAAGAATTGAAAGAAAATTTCAAGCAGCACTTTCCTGTAAGTATTATTGCCTTAATTTTAAAATGCTTGCTTACAAATGGGAATGAACAAATGATTTAATTATCTGAAGAACACTAAAATTGTGACTTGCCGTATTTTTGTCTGACAGGAGATAGAGGAGAGTGAGGTTGGTGGACCGATTTTACGAGCAAGCTACAAATGTTCGATGCGAATTGCCGAAGCTGGGAAGCCCTTCGCGGAAGGGAATTTCATCAAGGAGTGCCTAATGGACGTGGCGGCATGTATTTGTCCTACGGAGGTAGTTGAGAAATTTGAAAACATCTCTCTTTCTCCTCAAACTGTGGCTCGCAGAATAGACGATATGTCCGTTGATATGGAACAGCAATTAATGGAGAAGGCAGCAAAATTTGTATAATTTTCCATCGCCCTCGACGAATCAACCGACATTGCGGACATAGCATAGCTCGTTATTTTTATTCGAGGGGTGGATGACGATCTTCGGGTCACCGAGAATTTCCTCGACTTGGTAACACTCAAAGTCACCACTACCGGTTTCGATATTTTCCAAGCTGTGGAGGGTGCTTTTGAATCAATGGGATTAAAATGGGAGCGGTTGACGAGTATAACGACGGATGGAGCTCCTGCTTTACGATGTGTACGCATGGGGTTCCTCAGATATGTAAAGTTAAAAATGGCTGAGAACGGTAGTACCCTAATGGTGGCGATCCATTGCTTCATACACCAGGAGGCAATCTGTGCAAAAGTCGCCAAGCGCAAAGATGTAATGGGAACAGTTGTGCGAATGGTAAATTATCTTCACTCCCATGAACTCACGCACCGTCAATTCAAAGAGTTCTTGGATGACATCGAAGCGGAGTGTCCGGATATCCCGTACCATGCAGAAGTAAGATGGCTGAGCAAGGCGAAGGTGCTGAATCGTGTGTTTTCTTGCGGAACGCATTACATACATTCTGTGACATGAAAGGGCGGCCCGAAGTTCTTTTGCGTGACCCTAAGTGGGTGGCGGACTTGGATTTTTATGTGACATTACTGCCCATCTGAATAATTTGAACACTTCGCTTCAGGGCGAAAAGCACAACATCTGCGATTTGGTGGAAAAAATTGAAGCGTTCACAAGAAAATTGATTTTGCGGGAAAACCAGTTACGTGCAAGAAACACAGGACATTTTCCATCGTTTGAAACAGTGAAAGGTGTCGACTTTGATGAGTACTTGGAGGTAATTCGCCAAATACAAGAAGAGTTTGACAAGCGATTTTCAGAATTATCAGAACTCCAAGCGGTGTTAGATGTATTTGTTCGACCATTTTCTATTAGTGCAGACAGTGTTCCACAGCTATTTCAATTAGAGCTGATTGAACTGCAATGCAATGTTCGTCTTAAAGACCTCTTTCTAAATGTCACGAAGTTAAGAAAACTGCAATGCAATGTTCGTCTTAATGACCGCTTTCTAATGTCACGAAGTTTAGAAGAATTTTACAGTGGCTTTCCGCAAGGAGAATATCCCCTTTTGTAAAGACATGCAAGTGAAGTTCTGTCAATGTTCGACTCAACGTACATTTATGAGCGCTTCTCTTCAGTTCTTAAGCTTACCAAAAGTAAACATCGTGTAACGATGAGTGATAGAAACTTGCGCAATTGTTTACGAATAGCTGTGTCCAGAAATATTGTACCCAATTTGGAGAAGATTGTTTCCTCCAAAACTAGAAATTCGTAAAAACGACGGAGAAAGAGTCACTCAAGGCCTGTACTATCTGTTCATATTGGTAAAATGTTGTTGAATTTTCCTCTCTAATATGTTCTCATTTCATTTTGTAATAAAGCACAATATTCTTTACTTAACACTTGCGTTCGTTTCCTACACATTCCATGCATCGGAGTACCATTTGATTTGTATACATATATATTATGGCAGTATATATCCTATTATGGTAAAACAGCCCTATCAATATGATGTCAACAATGCCACAAAAGCCGTCGCCTGCATCTGTGCGTTCGTATCTAGTTATTGCGGTACGAACATGTCCGTGTGTCTCAGATCTCCTCGCTGCCACAGTGTAGTGGTGGTAGGGGAAGGAGCGCTAGTCTGACTGCCCAGTGCTCCCCGAGCGCGGCCGCGCTCTCGGAGCGCAATGACTGGATGGTCCTGATCTAGGCTTACAGGATAGAGCCACATCGGTGAAGTGGGATACATACTTGTTATTCCCCACCCCATTTAATTGCGCACGTTAATGTGCTGACCCACTGAAAAGCGATTCGTTTATCAGATGTGAAAAGAAAGGCAGCAGAAATCTTCACTCAGATAAAAGAATGGGTTATACTGAGATTACAGTTTCAAACATGATATCTGATTACTTCATGTTATATTGGCATAACAAATGCCAAGTCTCACTTTTCTAAACAACATACTTCTTGAACCTTCCAACACAAAATTCTAATCACTAGTCTACATTCCCGATCTTTATCATAATGTTCAGACGTCACTGCCGTGGAACTCCCAATCGTCCTCTTTAATAAACATGAATGAATGTAGTGAATTATCCCCTGGAATAAGCTGTAAAATATAGTTATTAGAGAGTAAACCGCATTTGAAATAGTAAGTAGGCTAATGCAATGTGTCCGGTCCTAATCTTGAACACCTCCTGTTTAGTCTCTATCTTGCCATTTCAGCAATTTGTCTTCAACTTGGGTCGAGCTTCTACAGATATATTTTTGTATTTTTTTAAAATATTTAAAAATGTTTGGCCATATCTCAGAAATTCTTTCACACTTGAAATGGAGATGGATCGTATATCATGGACACATACCTCCACACTGATTTTACGATGATTTTGTCACACATACATCAATATAATTTCACCTTCTGGTCATGAACATCTGTGCCTAATCATATACTACGTACTCTTCCTCTTGAAAATTAACTATTAACATTGAACACAATCAACAACCCATTTGCCTAATACAATATTAAAACGTATGTGTCACCCCTTCCATTTGCTATTTCTCTTATGAATGCTGTTCTCTATTTCCTCCTCCCTTTATTTAAAATTGAAATCCATTGGCAGATTAATCACTCCCGCACCTGGGCACAACACTACTGTGAGCGAGGCTCCGCTTGGATAGAACGTGCTCATGAGATGACTCAATTCAAGAAGTCTCGTCATAACAGGTGGGACACCTCAAGTCTCTCTATCACTTTAACAGTAGAAAGTGCCGGGTGGGTTGTCGTATTCATTAACAGCAGTGTAATTCTGGTTTAAAAGTAAATAATGCCATTCATACCGTTGACGACAAATCGCAGCGTAAATTTAAACGTACCACCACATCAAACAACATGGAGTAGTGGGCTACGCGTTGGAGCAACTTAGCCATTTTCCGTCTTGTCTTTAAATGAATAATGGCATTTGCTCTTTGTTCCCTTTCATTTCACACAGTACATTTATTGTTACAAGAAAAATTATTTCGTATTGGAATGCTGTGAATGATACACAACCTGTTGCTGATATGATCTCTAAAGCCTAAACATACCGTACTGAAAAATCAATTATGTCGAAGAAGAAGTTAAAATATTGTTTACTAATTATCATATACTGTACTAACATACGCTCTACCAGTAGCATACCAGTAATCCTATCATAACCAACCAGAGGTTTCCTCTGAAATATCAAAAACTTTGATTGCGTCAAATATTATACATAATGTTGTATATACTATATACAGGATGAAGAACAAATCCCGTACTTGGAGGTCAGCATGCGGTTCCTCGTCGAAATTCATGGCAAAGGCTTATCTAGGAAGGCCTGGTCCCGCCAATACGTTTAATAGAAATGCGAGTTAAGAAACGAGGCTCTGGCAACGCTGTAACTGCGTGCAGCATGGCCAAGAGAACAGCACGCATGAAGTCTGCGCTGTGCCGGTGCTGTCTCATTAGCTCAGTGCGAAAAGGTATGCCGTGAAGGTCGGTTATGGTCCAATGGCGTTCGCGTCAAAGAGTTCTTCAGTTAAAGTCTCAAATTGTATCCAATGTACACCTCCACAATGCAATCAATACATTATGTTGTGTACTGTGTCTTACCATTGCTGTTACTTCTCTACTTCTTTCTTATTTCGATGAGACCCGCTACGGACCACGCACCAATTTCAATTCTTCACTCTTTGTTGTTTTCTTCCCAATATTTCTTCGTTCTTAGACTATGTTGCTTCTTTCTGTCCTCAGACCACTTCGCCCCAGGTTTCCTTTCCACTCTACCCTGGCGTACTTCCAAACATAACACCTTCTCTGTCCAAAGTGTCTTCATCTCTTATATTATTTCCTTCTGTTACCTTTATTTAAACATTAAAACATAACATGAGCCTCTTACATACGTAAACGACCACTTAGTTTCGTCCATGGCACAAATAAAGCCAGTAACATCGTCTGCATCCAATGATATACACTAGATTGCCCATTATGATACGCACAATAATTCCATTCCGTACGCTGCCACGAAATTTGAAAAGTGGTATGAGGACTGGAACGGGATCTACTCAGCCTCGGGTGGTCCAAATGAGTAGATGGGGTTCGATTCCCACCACATCCATCCTCGAAGTGGTTTTTCGTGGTTGCCCGCTTCATCTTCGGGCAAATGCCGGGATGGTCCCTACCGTCAGGTCACGGCCGCCTCCTTCCCTCTTCCTTGTCTATCCTTTCTATTCTTCCCATCCCGTCCCATCCCACATGAGGCCCCCTGTTCGCTTTGCAGGTGAGGCCACATTGGGTGAGGTGCTAGTCCCGCCTCCCCAGTTGGATCCCCCGACTCACTCTCAAGCGCCAGGACACTGCCCGTAGAGGAGGTAAAGGTGGGATCTCTCGCTGAGTCCGTGGGAAAAGCCTACTTGGAGGGTAAACTGACTACGAAAGAAAAATCGTTTGAAGTCCAGTCTTATCTTCACAGAGCCACGAACTGACGTCACACAAAACGACGACCTGACGTAGATTCGAACCGTAGTTCGTTGGTGGTTGTGGTTTGGATAATACAGCAGCCTACTCAGTGAGCTACGACGGCTGGTACGGTGATATGATACACATTCCGCCGCAGGATGCGACAGTGTTGCCGGCTTCTCGTTTTCATACTCGTCTTTTCAAATAACACCCGATCCGATTTTGCTATAGAAACTTTTGTCTTGCATTTGGATGAGAAGTCGCATGACGACCTCCAAGTACGGCATATTTCTTCACCCTGTATTACTTCTATAAGGGGCTTCGGTGGCGTGGTCGATAGCATGCTGAACTGCTAAGCCCAAGATGGCGTGTTCAAACCCGGCCGAAGTCGTCGGATTGGTTAAGAGCGTTAAAATTCTTCAGTATGCCTTTCTTCGAAGGGGAAATAAAGCAGGCGTGCCCATGTCATAGATTTATGGCAGGTAAAAGCACCTACCATTACAATTGGTAGTGTGTAGAAAAGTTTTTAGGTTATATTTGGCGAGTTAGAAACGCTCTATCAAGTTCCAACGTTCTCCGCCAGTGTTAGTGACAGAAGCATCTGGTAGCCACAGTTGGAAATAGTTGAAATTGAACTTCCATACTAAGAAATGGATTTTATCCAAAATTGGCACTATAAAATATAGGAATAAATCAGATTAATTCTGAAAACGCCTTCTTGACATGTTGCCAATATGATTTTACTCGCACTGATACATCCAATATTCCACAGCATGCAACGTCCATACTATCCATTGGACTTCAACCAATTTTGTATGTGCATTCTGTACCTTAAAATATGGAACTAAGAATATATTCAGAGTCACCAAGGCTGCCAACTGTAGAGCTGTATTGGAATACATTACTTCAGATATATTCCAATCTAAATAGAAAAGTTAGTATTACCAACTTAATCTCGTCATTATTCTAGATAGGTCTATGTAGATTAATCATTGGCATGAATCTTAAATATAAAGAAAATTAGGCTCTTTAGATCGTCACGGAACTACTTTCATATTATTGTTAATATTATTATTATTATTATTATTTTACTGTGGAGTAATCAGTGCTGTGAAAATTATATTAGTTTCAAGAATAGTACAAATATTCATGGTTTTGATTGGGAAAGTTCAAATTCGAATGATAAAATAGAAAGATGTTTCCCTACCAATATCCATTATTAACATCGCCCCCTAGATCATGCGAGTAAATCGAAGTTGAAAAGTTGCATCACACAGTAGTGTTGACACAACGAAATAATTCAAAAAGAATAAAAATTCTGGCCATGGAGCGTCTCGAACCCAGAACCCATTAAGTACCAAGATAACGCCTTAGCACTCGTACACATTTCACGTACTGTGCAGAATCACAGCTTCATCCATATGGCTAAATGTCGAATGATTTCAGTTAAATCTTAAATACTGACAGAAATGCGTTTAATCAGTCAGTGCCTTTTCCTGTATTCAAAGTAACGGAACTAAATGACTGATTTGCATTAATAATGCCAATGAACTGCAACTATTAATCTCAATCAACAAGTTTCCTCCATCTTTGATTTCTTGCAGCTGAGCCAATAAGAACTCGTAATGCAGGTACGAATAACGTTATTGAAGCCTATACCGGAATTGTGCTTGTATACAAGCTTTTACGTTACGATCTGTAACATCTGAACGCTAATGGCCAATGATTGCGGTACAACACATGTGAAATGTCCATAAGCAGAGGGTACTGGTCAGCACAGTATCGAAGCACCTAAGGTAGGATGTTATACATTAGCTATCGTATATTCTACTTGCTATTTTTAGCTTACTTTTCACTTTTTTTTTAATGATGATGAGATAGACTTATGGCATCGATCCAGGCAAATGTCTGTCTGTCTGTCTTTGTGTGTCTCCCCCTATAAACCCCTAAAGATTGCAGTTATCGAAACCAAATTCGGTTTAAGGAAATATATATCTGAATATCTCAGGGACATAATTGGAAATGATTTCAGAGTTACCAACTGCTAAAAATCACAATTCACTTTTAAGCTCTACGTTGGATATCTCAGAGGTTATGCATGCGAAATTTTCCAAAATTAGCACACACAGAGATAATAACATTCCAGATACATTTTAAGGAGCCCATATATGACAGTGTGCCAAGATCATTCTAAGCCTGCTGATAAGTCCAATGTTTAAGTACATCTAACACCTATACTATCAATTGGATTGTAACCAAATTTCGTACGTGCTTTGTGTACTATAACAGATATGACTATGCTTATGCTTGAGAGCCATTAGGGCTGCCAACTGTTAATAAATGCGGCTGGCTGCGTGGCTCAGGGGTAACGTTCTCGCTTGCTGGGCCCAAGGTTCCTCGTTCGTATCCTGGCGCAGTCAGCTGGCATTTGAGTGTGCGCAAATGCCAGAGAGCCGTGTCAGTAGATTTACTGGCACGTTGAAGATCCCCTTCTGGACAAAATTACGGCACCCCGGAGTCTCTAAAAGCCAGAGTAGTTAAAAGGGACGTAAAACCAATAACATTATTATTATTTGTTATTAAATGCTCACTCTCTTTATCCTAATTCCAATATATAAGAAAGTATGCAAGCCACAGCTCTAAATTTTGCGCACGAATAGTTCCGGAAATTTTAGATTATTTGGGAGCAACTAATGCACATCAGTGCTGCCAACATAATTCTAAGCCTGTTTATAGGGCCAATTTTTTAATGCATGTAACTTCTATACTAAGAAATGGATTTTATCCAAAATTGGCACTATAAAATATAGGAATAATTCAGATTAATTCTGAGCACGCCTTCTTGACGTTGTTGCCAATATGATTTTACTCGCACTGATACATCCAATATTCCACAGCATGCAACGTTCATACTATCCATTGGACTTCAACCAAAATTTGTATGTGCATTCTGTACCTTAAGATATGGAATTAAGAATATATTTAGAGTCACCAAGGCTGCCAACTGTAGAGCTGTACTGGAATACATTACTTCAGATATATTCCAATCTAAATAGAAAAGTTAGTATAACCAACTTAATCTCGTCATTATTCTAGATAGGTCTATGTAGATTAATCATTGGCATGAATCATAAATATAAAGAAAATTAGGTTCATTATATCGTCACGGAACTACTTCATATTATTGTTAATATTATTATTATTATTATTATTTTACTGTGGAGTAATCAGTGCTGTGAAAATTATATTAGTTTCACGAATAGTACAAATATTCATGGTTTTGATTGGGAAAGTACAAATTCGAATGATAATATAGAATGATTTTTCCCTACCAATATCCATTATTAACATCGCCCCCCTAGATCATTTGAGTAAATCGAAGTTGAAAAGTAGCATCGCACAGTAGTGTTGACACAACGAAATAATTCAAAAAGAATAAAAATTCTGACCATGGAGCGTCTCGAACCCAGGACCCATTAGGTACCAAGTTAACGCCTTAGCACTCGTACACATTTCATGTACTGTGCAGATTCACAGCTTCATCCATATGGCTAAATGTCGAATGATTTCAGTTAAACCTTAAATACTGACAGAAATGCGTTTAATCAGTCAGTGCCTTTTCCTGTATTCAACGTAACGGTACTAAATGACTGATTTGCATTAATAATGCCAATGAACTGCAACTATTAATCTCAATCAACAAGTTTCCTCCATCTTTGATTTCTTGCAGCTGAGCCAATAAGAACTCGTAATGCAGGTACGAATAACGTTATTGAAGCCTATACCGGAATTGTGCTTGTATACAAGCTTTTACGTTACGATCTGTAACATCTGTACGCTGATGGCCAATGATTGCGGTACAACACATGTGAAATGTCCATAAGCAGAGGGTACTGGTCAGCACAGTATCGAAGCACCTAAGGTAGGATGTTATACATTAGCTATCGTATATTCTACTTGCTATTTTTAGCTTACTTTTCACTTTTTTTTAAATGATGATGAGATAGACTTATGGCTTCGATCCAGGCAAATGTCTGTCTGTCTGTCTTTGTGTGTCTCCCCCTATCAACCCCTAAAAGACAGCAGTTATCGAAACCAAATTCGGTTTAAGAAAATATCTATATCTGAATATCTCAGGGACATAATTGAAAATTATTTCAGAGTTACCAACTGCAAAAATCACAATTCACTTTTAAGCTCTACGTTGGATATCTCAGACGTTATGCATGCGAAATTTTCCAAAATTAGCACACACAGGGATAATAACATTCCAGATACATTTTAAGGAGCCCATATATGACAGTGTTGCCAAGATGATTCTAAGCCTGCTGATAAGTCCAATGTTTAAGTACATCTAACATCTATACTATCAATTGGATTGTAACCAAATTTCGTACGTGCTTTGTGTACTATAACAGATATGACTATGCTTATGCTTGAGAGCCATTAGGGCTGCCAACTGTTAATAAATGCGGCTGGCTGCGTGGCTCAGGGGTAACGTTCTCGCTTGCTGGGCCCAAGGTTGCTCGTTCGTATCCTGGCGCAGTCAGCTGGCATTTGAGTGTGCGCAAATGCCAGAGAGCCGTGTCAGTAGATTTACTGGCACGTTGAAGATCTCCTTATGGAAAAAATTACGGCACCCCAGAGTCTCTAAAAGCCAGAGTAGTTAAAAGGGACGTAAAACCAATAACATTATTATTATTTGTTATTAAATGCTCACTCTCTCTATCCTAATACCAATATATAAGAAAGTATGCAAGCCACAGCTCTAAATTTTGCGCACGAATAGTTCCGGAAATTTTAGATTATTTGGGAGCAACTAATGCACATCAGTGCTGCCAACATAATTCTAAGCCTGTTTATAGGGCCAATTTTTTAATGCATGTAACTTCTATACTAAGAAATGGATTTTATCCAAAATTGGCACTATAAAATATAGGAATAATTCAGATTAATTCTGAGCACGCCTTCTTGACGTTGTTGCCAATATGATTTTACTCGCACTGATACATCCAATATTTCACAGCATGCAACGTTCATACTATCCATTGGACTTCAACAAAATTTTGTATGTGGATTATGTACCTTAAGATATGGAACTAAGAATATATTCAGAGTCACCATGGTTGCCAAATGTAGAGCTGTATTTGAATACATTACTTCAGATATATTCCAATCTAAATAGAAAAGTTAGTATTGCCAACTTAATCTCGTCATTATTCTAGATAGTTCTATGTAGATTAATCATTGGCATGAATCATAAATATAAAGAAAATTAGGTTCATTAGATGGTCACGGAACTACTTCATATTATTGATAATATTATTATTATTATTATTTTACTGTGGAGTATTCAGTGCTGTGAAAATTATATTAGTTTCACGTATAGTACAAATATTCATGGTTTTGATTGGGAAAGTACAAATTCGAATGATAAAATAGAAAGATTTTTCCCTACCAATATCCATTATTAACATCGCCCCCCTAGATCATTCGAGTAAATCGAAGTTGAAAAGTTGCATCGCACAGTAGTGTTGACACAACGAAATAATTCAAAAAGAATAAAAATTCTGACCATGGAGCGTCTCGAACCCAAGACCCATTAGGTACCAAGTTAACGCCTTAGCACTCGTACACATTTCATGTACTGTGCAGATTTACAGCTTCATCCATATGGCTAAATGTCGAATGATTTCAGTTAAATCTTAAATACTGACAGAAATGCGTTTAATCAGTCAGTGCCTTTTCCTGTATTCAACGTAACGGTACTAAATGACTGATTTGCATTAATAATGCCAATGAACTGCAACTATTAATCTCAATCCACAAGTTTCCTCCATCTTTGATTTCTTGCAGCTGAGCCAATAAGAACTCGTAATGCAAGTACGAATAACGTTATTGAAGCCTATACCGGAATTGTGCTTGTATACAAGCTTTTACGTTACGATCTGTAACATCGGTACGCTGATGGCCAATGATTGCGGTACAACACATGTGAAATGTCCATAAGCAGAGGGTACTGGTCAGCACAGTATCGAAGCACCTAAGGTAGGATGTTATACATTAGCTATCGTATATTCTACTTGCTATTTTTAGCTTACTTTTCACTTTTTTTTAAATGATGATGAGATAGACTTATGGCATCGTTCCAGGCAAATGTCTGTCTGTCTGTCTGTCTTTGTGTGTCTCCCCCTATAAACCCTTAAAGATTGCAGTTATCGAAACCAAATTCGGTTTAAGGAAATATATATCTGAATATCTCAGGGACATAATTGGAAATGATTTCAGAGTTACCAACTGCTAAAAATCACAATTCACTTTTAAGCTCTACGTTGGATATCTCAGAGGTTATGCATGCGAAATTTTCCAAAATTAGCACACACAGGGATAATAACATTCCAGATACATTTTAAGGAGCCCATATATGACAGTGTTGCCAAGATGATTCTAAGCCTGCTGATAAGTCCAATGTTTAAGTACATCTCACATCTATACTATCAATTGGATTGTAACAAAATTTCGTACGTGCTTTGTGTACTATAACAGATATGACTATGCTTATGCTTGAGAGCCATTAGGGCTGCCAACTGTTAATAAATGCGGCTGGCTGCGTGGCTCAGGGGTAACGTTCTCGCTTGCTGGGCCCAAGGTTGCTCGTTCGTATCCTGGCGCAGTCAGCTGGCATTTGAGTGTGCGCAAATGCCAGAGAGCCGTGTCAGTAGATTTACTGGCACGTTGAAGATCCCCTTATGGACAAAATTACGGCACCCCAGAGTCTCTAAAAGCCAGAGTAGTTAAAAGGGACGTAAAACCAATAACATTATTATTATTTGTTAATAAATGCTCACTCTCATTATCCTAATACCAATATATAAGAAAGTATGCAAGCCACAGCTCTAAATTTTGCGCACGAATAGTTCCGGAAATTTTAGATTATTTGGGAGCAACTAATGCACATCAGTGCTGCCAACATAATTCTAAGCCTGTTTATAGGGCCAATTTTTTAATGCATGTAACTTCTATACTAAGAAATGGATTTTATCCAAAATTGGCACTATAAAATATAGGAATAATTCAGATTAATTCTGAGCACGCCTTCTTGACGTTGTTGCCAATATGATTTTACTCGCACTGATACATCCAATATTTCACAGCATGCAACGTTCATACTATCCATTGGACTTCAACAAAATTTTGTATGTGGATTATGTACCTTAAGATATGGAACTAAGAATATATTCAGAGTCACCATGGTTGCCAAATGTAGAGCTGTATTTGAATACATTACTTCAGATATATTCCAATCTAAATAGAAAAGTTAGTATTGCCAACTTAATCTCGTCATTATTCTATATAGGTCTATGTAGATTAATCATTGGCATGAATCTTAAATATAAAGAGAATCAGGCTCTTTAGATCGTCACGGAACTACTTCATATTATTGTTATTATTATTATTATTATTATTATTATTATTATTATACTGTGGAGTAATCAGTGCTGTGAAAATTATATTAGTTTCACGAATTGTACAAATATTCATGGTTTTGATTGGGAAAGTACAAATTCGAATGATAAAATAGAAAGATTTTTCCCTACCAATATCCATTATTAACATCGCCCCCCTTGATCATGCGAGTAAATCGAAGTTGAAAAGTTGCATCACACAGTAGTGTTGACACAACGAAATAATTCAAAAAGAACAAAAATTCTGGCCATGGAGCGTCTCGAACCCCGGACCCATTAGGTACCAAGTTAACGCCTTAGCACTCGTACACATTTCATGTTCTATGCAAATTCACAGCTTCATCCATATGGCTAAATGTCGAATGATTTCAGTTAAATCATAAATACTGACAGAAATGCGTTTAATCAGTCAGTGCCTTTTCCAGTATTCAACGTAACGGTACTAAATGACTGATTTGCATTAATAATGCCAATGAACTGCAACTATTAATCTCAATCCACAAGTTTCCTCCATCTTTGATTTCTTGCAGCTGAGCCAATAAGAACTCGTAATGCAGGTACGAATAACGTTATTGAAGCCTATACCGGAATTGTGCTTGTATACAAGCTTTTACGTTACGATCCTAGTACGAGGCTAAAAACGTTATTCAACCCGGGACCCATACAACAGAACACGACGTTAATAACGTTATTCGACCTGCGAGGCATGCAGCATAACACAATGCTATCCGGTCTTGTGAATAACGTTATTTGATGTTCGGAATGAGTGGTAGTTGTTCGCGACGTGTTAGAGCACGAATAACGTTATTCGACCTGCGAGGCATGCAGCATAACACAATGCTATCCGGTCTTGTCAATAACGTTATTTAAAACAACTGAGTGAATGGGGTACATTTGATTGTGTTACAACGCCAATAACGTTATTCGACTTGTGTCTCCTGCGATAACTAAAATGCTATCCGGTATGATAATAAAATATTTAAAATAACGGTATATATACAGTATCCGTTTATTCGTTCTTCGTATGAATAACGTTACAACAAACTTTCTGTTATACGTTACGCGATGTATACCGTAACGCCAAACAATTCGTTATTGAAGGCCATTATGTTAAGTTATCCAGCCCTGCAAGGAAGACAGGATTTTGCCTAAACTTTGTATTCGTAAATGAAAAAGCGAAAGAAAACGCTTCATTTATTTAACAATTCCAAGAAGTTTGGGGAAATTAACAATTATGTAATATAATTTTGACAAACATAGTTCATTTGAACTTTTTAACAAATGGGGTCGCAGACCTCTCAACATTAAACGTTTGCTCCAGGCAATTGACACTTTACAAGGTTTCAAACCTTACATGTTTCTAAAATCCTTATAAGATTTAAACAAATAAACAATGAAGTAATTAAAGTTTGAACGTGAATTGGAGTACAAAGAGTGCACCTTAAGACATTCTTGAGAGAATGTTCTAGAGAAAGTGACAACTTCGAAAATAACAATAATAAAAACATGAAGAATAAAATGGAAGTTTCTACAACTTCTTATATTTAAACAGAATTACTATATGAGAATTATACAAAAGAGAGCAGATCACTTACTGTGAAACCTGAAGAAAGTTAAAAGGAAGGTTCTAGGCTTCCCAAGTTTGAGCAGGAATCACTAGCCAAATGGGACAGTTTCCATTTCGTGAAACCTGAACATGACTCGCTCAAGAGTTTAAAGAATTGTTTTCCCTGATTATAGGAAAGGAACAATATGAATTTGAATCGTGTGTCACACACGTAATTATACAGAATTTAATTAATGTTAAACCAGCAAAGTTGGAAGGGCACTTCGTAAGTGACACCTTATTGAAACAGACCTAAATTTAAAAGTTTATTACAGATTGTTAGTAAGAGGTTTAGGAAAGAGAAATAGGGATGGAGGAAAAAATGTTCATGGCCGTATTTAATATAAACGAACGATCGCGACGCGGTAGAAAAGTGGAACAAGCACTTATTATCACTATAGTCTGTAAAGATTGATGCAAAGTTCACTGTAGAAACTCGAAAGTTCATGAGAAAGAAAGTTTTTACAATGCTGAAAAGAACTGGTTGCACTAGGTAGGCGAGAGTCTATTGCTGGAGAAAATGGTGTTTTACAGTTAAATGCGCCATTGAACATCCCAACGGTGGACGAAAGTTAGCTATTGCAGCAATTTAAGGAAGATTCCTCATTTTAACTAGTATTTTCACAAGTGAGTGAAGAATACCTGACGGCAAGCCTCGCAGATAGAGTACCAGATCTGGAAAGTTCCAGAACGATCTTTAGAGAAGAATGGAGTCAAAGTTAATCCAGCGGAGGAACTAACTTTATAATTTATAGACAGCGGGCATTAGATAATATCCCACGTAGTGAGAAGATTTCTCATTTAAATAGCTTAAGAAAAGCTCTTTTTTTTAATTAAAGTTGGCTTGTACAAACAAAAGCTCAACATGGCAAATCCCACGAAGAATGATTTTTGCCCCAAAGTAAATACTTTCACACTGTCTATAAAAATATCATTAAAAGCACGTGGAAGTGAAAACCATGAAGATGAGGTTAAAACTTTTAAAATGGTACTTATCTTGATTTCATGTTGAAGGCGAAGTTTCTCTAGATGACAACTACCTTGCCAACATGGCGTAGAAGAGTGTGTGCCTCTTGGTTTGAGGAGGCTAGCTCGAGAGGAGCTTTAACTGACCGAGTCAACTGCCGACTGAGAAGTGAGACCTGCTCAACGGAGCACGGAGGGTCCAAGGAAGGGGGAAAGAGTGGGGGGTAGGAGACAAAAGGAGAACATATAAACATTGCCAATGTTACAACAAAAAAAAATGATCTCTTGCTGAGCTGGTCTTCAAAGAGTTGATAACAGATGATACTAGCGCAGCATGGTGAGTAAAGAAGTAGACGTAGTCCTCTTGCTCAAGGAGAAAATAGCTGGCGATGGTAACAGGATCTGGTGGCCAAATGGATAAGTAAGTCCTCTAGCACCAGGAAGAATTGAGGAGCTTCAGAGATTCGCTGCGAGATGACGCTAATTGGGTCACAGAAGTTATATATCTAGAACAAACTTATGAAGACATAAGAGATTTGCCTATCAAGGAGAAAACAGAAGATCACTGTTGGTGTTTGACAAAGAGGAAGGAAGAAATGAACATGCAAGGAGCAATACAAATTATATCTCAGGTACCGTGTATTCAAAGAATACACCAACAGGGTTCGCGATCATGACCATTTAACAGGACAATATCGTGGTGCTGCTCACTAAGAATGTAATTTAAATTATAGAGTAAGTAAATTCATTCCGGTCATTCTACATAACGGTAGCAAATACGATAACCACTTTATCGTTAAAGAATTTGGAGCTTCAGATGTGAAAATTGATGTGATTGCAAATAATAAGGAACAATACATGTCGTTCACAAAATACATCAAAACTGACAATAAGAAAACGATAAAACTGCGAATTTTAGATTCATTCCGCTTTATGCCGAGTAGTCTTGATAAGCTTGCTAGTAATTTAAAATCAGATCAGTTTCATGAAATTCAAAGTGTCATTCCTAAAGAAGATGATTTTAATCTGATTTGTCAAAAGGGTATATTCCCTTACGAATATATTAACTGTGTGGAACGTCTTGAGGAGTGTTCTTTACCACCGAAAGATGCATTTTACAGTTCCTTAAACACAAGTCATATCAGTGATCAGGAATATTTACATGCACAACGTGTATGGGCACAGTTTGACATTCAAACTTTAGGAGAATTTTCAGACCTATATTTGAAGACAGATGTGTTGTTGTTAGCAGATGTTTTTGAAAATGTTCGGAATGTTTGTATGAAAACTTATGACCTTGATCCTTGTCAGTATTTCACTGCTCCTGGGTTAAGTTTCAGTTCAATGTTGAAAAAAAAAAACGAAAGTAAATTTAGAATTAATGACTGATATAGACATGATCAATTTTATAAAATCATCAATTCGAGGTGGATTAAGCCAATGTAGTGGACGGTACTCTAAAGCGAATAATAAATACATGCCTAGCTACAACCCTTGTGAAGAGTCAAAGTATATTGTCTACCTCGATGCAAATAACCAATATGGTTGGGCTATGAGTCAATATCTACCACTGAAAGATTTTCGCTGGCTGACACAACCTGAAAATGATGTCTTACATGTTGACACTCTTAATGATAACGATGATAAAGGATATATTTTAGAGGTAAATCTTGAGTACCCTAAAGAGTTACATGATGATCATAATGATTTACCATTTTGTCCTGAGAATATGAAATCTCCATACATCACATCACGAACAACAATGTTAAATGCTAATGTGAATGATAAATGTATATATGTAATACATTATCAAAACTTAAAACAGTGTCTACAGCATGGATTGAAATTAACTAAAATTCATCGCGTATTGCAATTTCATCTGTCAGCATGGCTCAAACCGTATATTGATCTGAACAATAATTTAAGAATACTGTCAACAAACGCGTTTGAAAAAGATTTTTATAAACTCATGAATAATAGTGTTTTTGGAAAGACTATGGAGAATGTTGATAAACGAGTTGATGTAAAGCTGATAACAAAGTGGGAGAATGATGGTAAAAGGTATGGTGCGAGCAACTTAATAAGCAAGCCTAACTTTCATAGCTGTTCAATTATTCATGAGGATTTAGTTGTAATACAAATGAATCGTCTTAAAGTAACTTACAACAAACCCATATATGTGGGTTACACCATTCTGGAATTGTCAAAAACACTTATGTATGAATTTCACTATGATTATGTAAAGAAAAACTATCTTGATAATGCTAAATTACTCTACACAGACACAGATTCTTTTATTTATGAGTTTAAAACTGATGATTTTTATGAGGATATCAAAACTGAGCTAAATAGGTTTGATACAAGTGACTATCCCGAGGATAATATTTACCATTTACCTCTAGTAAACAAAAAGGTTCTTGGGAAATAAAAGGATGAATGTGCTGGTGTTATTATAGACACCTTTGTAGGCACAAAATCTAAATCATACAGCTATATGACTGTTGATGATGTAGTAGTAAAAAATTAAAAGGAGTGAAAAAGAATGTTGTTAGTAAAGAGTTAGATATAAGTGATTATAAAAAATGTATAGTTAGTAACCCACCTGCATTATATGAGAAAATGAGTGTATTTAGAAGTAAAAATCATCAGCTACATACCAATTTGCTGAACAAAGTTGCTTTAAGTAATGAAGACAACAAACGATTCATTATACCCAACACATTTGATACTTTTGCTTGGGGAAACTGTCGCATTGACGACTATTACTTTACTTAAGTCTAATGATCACTATATTGTAATATTTGTAGTGTGTTTTATATTGTAATATATTTTTGTAAGAAACTGTAAGTAGAATGTATAATGTTAGGCTACTGTAGTTAAGTAAAAATAAGATAAGTAATACATTTTACTGTAAAATGTTTGCTTTTGTATATTACGAAAAAGATTTTTAAAATATGTACAGAATGTGTGAACTAAACAAGGGAAATGTAAAAATGTAAAGTGGAAATTGTAAATATCCATGTGTGAAAAAGTGAAATAGTTATCACCATTTTAAAATTAAAAGACATTGTGATCTGGTAAACCTTGTTTTTATTTCACAACAACAAAAATGTACAGAATGTGTAAAATAAACAAGGAGAATGTAAAAAAATGAAAAGTGGAAATTGTAAATATGCATGTGTGAAAAAATGAAAATAAAGAAATGGCTATCACCATTTTAAAATTAAAAGACATTGTGATCTTGTAAACCTTGTTTTTATTTCACAACATATATGGCTTTACAAAATAGAATACAAAGAAATACCATTTCCTCAATCCTTTTCAATGTTCATGTCCACTCATCATTAACTTCCCTTTTATAGCAGTAATCACAATGAGGGCTGCCAACCTCTCCCCCACTGAGCCATTATAGGATGTCAAAAGTTGCTTAGCTTTTCAACGATACTTTATCCACCACACGTATTAAAGCATAATGACTATGACGATAAGAAAGGTCGTGTTCTTTACATGCTTAATCCAAAGAAATAATAGGTATTTACTTAACACAGGGTCTTGAGTTTGGTACATGTTGCAAGATTTCTTTCACGGCATTGACTGTCACAAAATAAATGAAAACTTAGAGAGCGCCAATAATTCATCTTTGGTAAGACTATCCAGGATCTTGAGTCCATGATTTTGGTATAAGTTGCCAGATTTCTTTCACGGCATTGACTGTCACATAATAAATGAACAACTTGGAGATCACCAATAATTCTTCTTTGGTAAAACTATCTGCATATCGATGACAGATAACCTTTTAGTTCCACTCTTAAAACAACAACACTACCTCTTGCATAATCTGCGATGTTGATGGCTCTTGAGACGTGAAAGATGGATTAAACATAACTTTTACATCAACAGGAGTTAGACTTTGCTCAGTAAACAATGCACTGTCATGAGCCACAGTATTTTTTTCTTGGACTTGCTTCTTTCTTTTCTTTATAAGTGTTTGAAACGGTGTATTAAAAGAGAATGATAAACATCCAAAGGGTAAATAGAGTAACAAATAAAGAGAAATGAAAATGATACTTCCATATCAATTGTCAAGCATGAACTAATCTCTTGCAAAGTTCACTCAATACTATAAATAATAGTTTAAAGTGGGTGCAAAAGTAGGTGCAAAAGTGGGTGCATAAGTGGGTGCAAATGTGGGTGCATAAGTGGGTGTATAAGTGAATGCAATAGTGGGTGCAAAGGTAGGTACAAAAGTGGGTGAAAAAATGCCCCCCTTTTTGAATCTCGCTAACGCCCCCTTTTTAATCTATTTTTTGAAATTTTGACAAAGGGTCTAAGTACACTTTAGTTAATATCTCGCGAACCAGTCTCTATTGACGGGTCCTTGTTGACGGGTCCCTGTGGGCGGGTCCCTTTGGCATAATTTGGATAAAATGCATGGGCCAGTCCATAGGGATCAGTCCAAAGGACCCGCCCACAGGGACCCGTCAACAAGGACCCGTCAATAGAGACTGGTTCGCGAGATATTAACAAAAGTGCACTTAGACCCTTTGTCAAAATTTCAAGAAATAGATTAAAAAGGGGGCGTTAGCGAGATTCAAAAAGGGGGGCATTTTTCACCCACTTTTGTACCTACCTTTGCACCCACTATTGCATTCACTTATGCACCCACTTTTGCACCCACTTATGCACCCACATTTGCACCCACTTATGCACCCACTTTTGCACCCACTTTAAACTATTATTTATAGTATTGAGTGAACTTTGCTAGAGATTAGTTCATGCTTGACAATTGATATGGAAGTATCATTTTCATTTCTCTTTATTTGTTACTCTATTTACCCTTTGGATGTTTATCATTCTCTTTTAATACACCGTTTCAAACACTTATAAAGAAAAGAAAAAAGCAAGTCCAAGAAAAAAATACTGTGGCTCATGACAGTGCATTGTTTACTGAGCAAAGTCTAACTCCTGTTGATGTAAAAGTTATGTTTAATCCATCTTTCACGTCTCAAGAGCCATCAACATCGCAGATTATGCAAGAGGTAGTGTTGTTGTTTTAAGAGTGGAACTAAAAGGTTATCTGTCATCGATATGCAGATAGTTTTACCAAAGAAGAATTATTGGTGATCTCCAAGTTGTTCATTTATTATGTGACAGTCAATGCCGTGAAAGAAATCTGGCAACTTATACCAAAATCATGGACTCAAGATCCTGGATAGTCTTACCAAAGATGAATTATTGGCGCTCTCTAAGTTTTCATTTATTTTGTGACAGTCAATGCCGTGAAAGAAATCTTGCAACATGTACCAAACTCAAGACCCTGTGTTAAGTAAATACCTATTATTTCTTTGGATTAAGCATGTAAAGAACACGACCTTTCTTATCGTCATAGTCATTATGCTTTAATACGTGTGGTGGATAAAGTATCGTTGAAAAGCTAAGCAACTTTTGACATCCTATAATGGCTCAGTGGGGGAGAGGTTGGCAGCCCTCATTGTGATTACTGCTATAAAAGGGAAGTTAATGATGAGTGGACATGAACATTGAAAAGGATTGAGGAAATGGTATTTCTTTGTATTCTATTTTGTAAAGCCATATATGTTGTGAAATAAAAACAAGGTTTACAAGATCACAATGTCTTTTAATTTTAAAATGGTGATAGCCATTTCTTTATTTTCATTTTTTCACACATGCATATTTACAATTTCCACTTTTCATTTTTTTACATTCTCCTTGTTTAGTTTACACTTTCTGTACATTTTTGTTGTTGTGAAATAAAAACAAGGTTTACCAGATCACAATGTCTTTTAATTTTAAAATGGTGATAACTATTTCACTTTTTCACACATGGATATTTACAATTTCCACTTTACATTTTTACATTTCCCTTGTTTAGTTCACACATTCTGTACATATTTTAAAAACCTTTTTCGTAATATACAAAAGCAAACATTTTACACTAAAATGTATTACTTATCTTATTTTTACTAAACTACAGTAGCCTAACATTATACATTCTACTTACAGTTTCTTACAAAAAAATATTACAATATAAAACACACTACAAATATTACAATATAGTGATCATTAGACTTAAGTAAAGTAATAGTCGTCAATGCGACAGTTTCCCCAAGCAAAAGTATCAAATGTGTTGGGTATAATGAATCGTTTGTTGTCTTCATTACTTAAAGCAACTTTGTTCAGCAAATTGGTATGTAGCTGATGATTTTTACTTCTAAATACACTCATTTTCTCATATAATACAGGTGGGTTACTAACTATACAGTTTTTATAATCACTTAAATCTAACTCTTTACTAACAACATTCTTTTTCACTCCTTTTAATTTTTAGCCTACTTTTCACATTTTGCAAAAATGAGGAAAAAGTAGACTTATGAGATCGAGCAAATGTGTGTGTGTCTGTCTGTCTGTCTGTCCGTCTGTCTGTCTGTCTGGCTGTGTGTGTGTCCCCCCCTATCAACTCCTAAACGGCTGCAGCAATCGAAACAACATTTGGTAGGAGTAAAGATCTATACCTGAATATCTCACGGCCATATTTGAAAATGATGTCAGTGCTACCAACTGCTGAAAAATCGCAATTGAAATTTGAGCTCTATGTTGGATATCTTGGAAGGTATGAATGGGAGCTATTTGTAAATTGGCACACGTATAGATACTAATATTGCAGTTTAATTTCCAGGAGGCCATACATGGCAGTGTTGCCAAAATGACAATAAGCCTGCTGATAGGTCCAATGTTTAAATGCATATAACTTCTACACTATCAATTGGAATTCAACCAAATTTCGTATGTGCTATGTGTTCATAAACAGATATAACTGAGCGTATTCCTAAGATCCACCAGGGCTGCCAACTGTTAATAAATGCTCTCAATTTATTTTTTCCAAATACCAATATATCAGAAAGTATGCAAGCCGACAACTTTAAACTATGCACACGTATAGTACCTGACACTCTGTATTAATTTGGAGTAACTTATATACGTCAGTGCTACCAACATGATTCTAAGCCTGCTGAGAGGTCCAACTTTAAATACATGTAGCTTCTATACTATCATTTGAATTTCAACCAAAATTTGTATGTGCTATGTGCACCATAACAGATACGACTATACGTATTCTTAAGAGCAACCAGTGTTGCCAACTGTTAAAAAATGGTGTCTCTATTTTTGTTTCCCTAATATCAATATATCATAAAATATGCAAGTCAATAGCTCTAAAATTTGCACACGTATAGTACCTGACATTCTAGATTAATTTGGAGTAATTAATATACGTCAGTGCTGCCAACATGATTCTAAGCCTGCTGATAGGTCCAATTTTAAAATGTCTGTAACTTCTATACTAACAAATGGATTTCATTCAAAATTAACACAACAAGAGATCATGTTATTGCAGATTATTTCTGACCAATACATGTATGTCATTGTTGCCAACATGATTTTAAGCGCGCTGTTAGATCCAATGTTTAACTGCATGTAACGTCCATGCTATCCATTGGACTTCAACCAAATTTTGTATTCTGTACCTTAAGAGATGGAAACAAGAATATATTCAGTCACCAGGGCTGCCAACTGTAGTTATCTATTAGGCTACATTATACCAGGTATACAGTATTTCGAACTAATTGGAAATTTCTATATTACCAATTTAATTTTGTCATTATTCTAGATAGATCCATATAGATTAATCAATGGCATGAATTTTAAATTTTAAGAAAAGTAGGCTTTTTAGTTCGTCACGGAACTTCTTGTTTACTACTACATCATCAACTGTCATATAGCTGTATGATTTAGATTTTGTGCCTACAAAGGTGTCTATAATAACACCAGCACATTCATCCTTAAATTTCCCAAGAACCTTTTTGTTTACTAGAGGTAAATGGTAAATATTATCCTCGGGATAGTCACTTGTATCAAACCTATTTAGCTCAGTTTTGATATCCTCATAAAAATCATCAGTTTTAAACTCATAAATAAAAGAATCTGTGTCTGTGTAGAGTAATTTAGCATTATCAAGATAGTTTTTCTTTACATAATCATAGTGAAATTCATACATAAGTGTTTTTGACAATTCCAGAATGGTGTAACCCACATATATGGGTTTGTTGTAAGTTACTTTAAGACGATTCATTTGTATTACAACTAAATCCTCATGAATAATTGAACAGCTATGAAAGTTAGGCTTGCTTATTAAGTTGCTCGCACCATACCTTTTACCATCATTCTCCCACTTTGTTATCAGCTTTACATCAACTCGTTTATCAACATTCTCCATAGTCTTTCCAAAAACACTATTATTCATGAGTTTATAAAAATCTTTTTCAAACGCGTTTGTTGACAGTGTTCTTAAATTATTGTTCAGATCAATATACGGTTTGAGCCATGCTGACTGATGAAATTGCAATACGCGATGAATTTTAGTTAATTTCAATCCATGCTGTAGACACTGTTTCAAGTTTTGATAATGTATTACATATTTACATTTATCATTCACATTAGCAATTAACATTTTTGTTCGTGATGTGATGTATGGAGATTTCATATTCTCAGGACAAAATGGTAAATCATTATGATCATCATGTAACTCTTTAGGGTACTCAAGATTTACCTCTAAAATATATCCTTTATCATCGTTATCATTAAGAGTGTCAACATGTAAGACATCATTTTCAGGTTGTGTCAGCCAGCGAAAATCTTTCAGTGGTAGATATTGACTCATAGCCCAACCATATTGGTTATTTGCATCGAGGTAGACAATATACTTTGACTCTTCACAAGGGTTGTAGCTAGGCATGTATTTATTATTCGCTTTAGAGTACCGTCCACTACATTGGCTTAATCCACCTCGAATTGATGATTTTATAAAATTGATCATGTCTATATCAGTCATTAATTCTAAATTTACTTTCGTTTTTTTTTCAACATTGAACTGAAACTTAACCCAGGAGCAGTGAAATACTGACAAGGATCAAGGTCATAAGTTTTCATACAAACATTCCGAACATTTTCAAAAACATCTGCTAATAACAACACATCTGTCTTCAAATATAGGTCTGAAAATTCTCCTAAAGTTTGAATGTCAAACTGTGCCCATACACGTTGTGCATGTAAATATTCCTGATCACTGATATGACTTGTGTTTAAGGAACTGTAAAATGCATCTTTCGGTGGTAAAGAACACTCCTCAAGACGTTCCACACAGTTAATATATTCGTAAGGGAATATACCCTTTTGACAAATCAGATTAAAATCATCTTCTTTAGGAAAGACACTTTGAATTTCATGAAACTGATCTGATTTTAAATTACTAGCAAGCTTATCAAGACTACTCGGCATAAAGCGGAATGAATCTAAAAATCGCAGTTTTATCGTTTTCTTATTGTCAGTTTTGATGTATTTTGTGAATGATATGTATTGTTCCTTATTATTTGCAATCACATCAATTTTCACATCTGAAGCTCCAAATTCTTTAACGATAAAGTGGTTATCGTATTTGCTACCGTTATGTAGAATGACCGGAATGAATTTACTTACTCTATAATTTAAATTACATTCTTGGTGAGCAGCACCACGATATTGTCCTGTTAAATGGTCATGATCGCGAACCCTGTCTGTATATAAACAATCACCACATATAAAACAATTAGTTTCAGTTTCAAAATTCATTTGCTCTAATAAAGTTAGTGGTTCCATTGGAATGATCGTATTTAAAATAGAGGATATACGGATGGCATCTTTCTCAAGCCTTTCCATAAAAACTTTAGGTGCATCAGGTCCTCTATAGAGCTCAAACTTATTTAAAGAGTCATCATAACTACATTTAATATAATATACAAAGCTAAAAGGTTCATGAATGTGAGTAGTGTTGGTAAAAGGTTGGGCTGGATTCGATGAACATGTATTAAATGGTTTTAGCAAAGCCTCAAAGTCAGCATATATAACAAATGGTACTCGAAGCTGTTTCTCATAATCCTTAAATTTTAGAATGTTATTTTTAGGAGTCGGTAATACCGTACAAACATGATTACATTCCCATTTGTGATGTTGTGATAGTTGATCCTCTTTCTGGAAATATAGCAAACAGCCATCACACAACCACTTTTTACCATTGTGTTTTGAAACCTGACTACTTACAAGTCTACTTAAATGTTTTATCCAACAATAGTGAGCATTTTCACCTTCGGTTATGTATAGTAAATTTACATGAGCATCCTTTTTTCCTGAGTATAATATAGAGGACCTACTATTCTCTTGTTTTCGATTTCATAAACATTAATACTTACATTGTTCAGCTCTTCAAAACGTTGAATGTCTTTTATCGCCATAGGAAATTCTATTTATTTTAAATCTAACACTGAAGAATAGTGAGGATAAGATGATGTTCTCTCTACATGCCCCACTGCTTGATGGAGAGCTGAGGTTACAGCCAACGCAAAACATGCTTGATCACTATTCAAAACATTCACAACAGCTCTCTTTCGTTTGATCCATACAGGTAAATCAATATATGATGATGCTCGAAGGGGTTTTATTTATTCATGTTGGTTTCTAAATAAAGTACTTCAACCAACGCCCAGCCTGACTCCCTTTCCTGGAACTCTTCACTCTTCACAATGATAGCACTGAAATATTTCGATACATATCACTAATATTAGTTGATTCGCTAACAATTATGTTTTTTGTATTAAAGGATTTGATATCCATTGTTTCACCGTCACTCCCAGTTTTTACATAGAGTCCAAAAAGTTCAAAATTCATTTTAATTGTTTTATGCTCTACTAAAACATTTTCTACTAAGCCAAACACAGTAGGTTGAACATTCTGTAAAAATGTTTCAATACTTTGAGTTTTTTCTTCACTATAAAGTCTGTAACTAGCAATTCGACTTTTAAATGCACTACCAATTTGTTGAATATTTCCAGAATTTCTTTCATGGCAAGCGTTATTTTTATGATGAATACTGCGTAAATGTCCATGAATGATTGAAGAAGGTATATCAATATTACATACATTACAATGTGTTATCGAAGGTTCACCATTCTTCTTTCTTTTTGTTGCACAACTATTTTCACAATCTTGAGAACGTTTACGCTTTTGAGCATCACATTTGTTTAAAGGTTCCGTGCTAGTTGATGGTTTTACAGATTTCAATTCCTGCTGTTCTCCATGCACTTCAACCATGTGGGATTGATATCGCTTTACAACAGAAAAACCAAGATCACAAACTGAACATGAAAAAGGTGCTGAACTAACATGCATTAAATTTACATGACGTGCAAGATTATCTTGTCTGTTAAATGTGGTAGCACAATGACTGCACACAAACATTTTAATGTCATGTTTAGCATTTGCGTGTCGTTGAAGGTTGTCAGGTCTTGAAAACTGTTTCTTACAGTCAGCACACTTGAACATGATGATCACTTTCAAAATTACCTATAAAAGAAAGAAATCATAAATTTTAATAAAAGATAAAACAAAGTAAAATATAAATAGTTTAATTACATTCCAGTCAATGGTTATAGCAGGGTATTTAAATCGATCATCTGTGAACTCCTAGCAAGTCTAACTTCATGTAGTTCTAACTGGGGTTACTATATACCACTGTCACTGACACCTAGCGGTGAACATTGGAACTTGATAGAGTGGGAGAAACCAGTGATTGCCAGGTAAGTGAGCTAAGTGTGAGGTCATAGCCAGTCTTAAAACAAGTCTAAACTTGTAGAACATGTCACGTGATAGAAACCAGCAGCCACCAGTTGAGTGAGCTAAGTGTGACGTCATAGCCAGTCTTAAAACAAGTCTAAACTTGTAGAACATGTCACATATTGGAAACCAGCGATCACCAGTTAAGTGACCTAAGTGTGACGTCATAGTCAGTCATAAAGCAAGTCTAAACTTGCAAAACATGTCACGTGACAAGGTTAAGTTAGGTAAAGTTAGGTTATGTTAGGTGAACTGAGGTTAAGTCTTTAAATATTCCCTCTGTCACTGACACCTAGCAATGAACATTCGGACTTAATAGAGCGGTAATCAAAATCTAACCTACAAATTTAGCTTTACACATCATGGTCAAGTAGTTCCAACTTTTGACTGCTAAATATACCATTTTCACTGACATGTAGTGGTGAACATCGGAAAATATCACTCTAGCTGTTTAAAAGTTATTAGAGGGGCACTTACCTTTTTATAATTGATCAACTGCTGCCACTGAATGAACAGATTGTAGGAATCTGGTAACCTACTGGTACCCAATTATCTGTAAACAAATTAATCAATCAATCAATCAATAAATACATTCCAATCAATAACTTCAACATCAATTAGTAATAAAATACTACAATCCATTAATAATAAGTACTTACCTTGCAAAATAATTTAATGATTTTCTACCAAAACGTTTTTTTACAACTCTTGAGCAGTAATAGAGCACTGTTCACTCAAAGCGAGTAATAAAGACTGACAGTAGGGAGATATATGACACCCCTCTTATATAAACTCCCATCGCTCGTGTCAGCAGTTTTTTGCAGATCATTGCAATTCCTTTCCCAATACAGCTGAGAGTCCAAAGTACACTAGGAACACCTGTGTGGTATCCAATGACTGCTGACTTTGCATGATCATCACCCATTGTCTTGATCAACACCTGAGGTTTCAAATTACTGCAGCGTCAGTCATAGCAACAGCAGTGTGCGCTCTCTGCCATGTCAGCAACATGACACCGGAAGGAACACCTGTGTAATATCCAATAACTGCTAACTTTGCATGATCATCACCCATTGTCTTCATGAACACTTGCGGTTTCAAATTACTGCAGCGTTAGTAATAGCAATAGATCTGTGCGCTTTCTGCCATGTCTGTAATATGACACAGGAAATATAACAAGACGTCTTACTGCACATACCATCTCCTCAGTTTTAACATCTTAAGAACATGCATTATTCTCTTTCAACTACAAATGACTCGTTAGAACACATCCATCCACCATGTTAGATCCCTTGTGTGTTCACATGTATTTCGTCACTTTCCTTTCATATCGTTATCCCATTATAGTAGTGGGGGATTAGTGAACAACGTCAGTTCAACACATTGCTTTACACGCAAAATGTAGTTAGTCCCTTTGACATAATTTAAATAAATTCATGGGCTAGTCCGTAGGGACCAGTCCAAAGGGGCTCATCCACAAGGACTCGTCCACAAGGACTCGTCAACAATGACCCGTCCACAGGGACTCGTCAACAAGGACCCGTCAACAATGACTCGTCAACAATGACCCGTCAGCAATGACCCGTCCACAGGGACTCGTCAACAATGACCCGTCAGCAATGACTCGTCAACAATAACCCGTCCACAGGGACTCGCCAACAATGACCCGTCAACAATGAACCGTCAACAGGGACCCGTCATAAAAGACCCCCTTCAAAAGGACCCGTCCAAAGGGGCTAGTCAACAGGGACCAGTCCAAAGAAACAAATCAACAGAGATCAATCAAAAGGGACCAGTCAACTGGGATCAATCAAAAGGGGTTATCGCCTCAAGGTCTGACATACCCCTCTTTGATTATTGGTTTGCCTATCGACAAGCACCGCTTGAAATACTTTTTATCACCCCTCGTGGGTTGGGTTAGGTTAGGTTAGGTTACACTCCAACCACCATCTTTAAAAAGCCCGCCCTCTTACAAAAGCCATGAGTGGACATGTGTGTAAAAAAAAACGGAAAACAAGCATGTTAATTCATAGTGGCTTCACACCGAACACATGCACTTTAAGTAGAACAACGTTTAATTCCATATTGGCATTCAAACTCCCACATGCCGCACTTCAAAACGAGATTTACTAAGAAATTATAATTTCACCCCCCTAGTAGGGGTAGTTTTATTTTGGGGTGGAAATATGTTGTCCAATGGAAAGGGGGTGTCAGCCCGAGTTCAATGACACCTCATTTGTCAAAATCCGACCATGCGTTCGGGAGTTATCGGGCTGCCGCCATCTTGTGAGGAGGGTGAGGAGGAGAAGGATTTTGAACTCTCACAAAACCACTACTGATGTGGGATATTATTTTATGTTGAACAATACCATGCAGATTTAATACATTATCACTGACGAGGCCTCAGATATAAATGAAATAATCATAGGATTCAATTCTTTTAAAATAAAGCCACATTTTCAGTGCTTGTTACTCAAGTATTTTTTTACTTCTATGCAACAGATTATCATAAATCTTAATCTGCACTAATTTCATAATTTGTATATGAAGAATAAGTTGTGTAAGTTGTGCGACCACTGTGACAATTACTGCGAACGATATCACTTTGTTCAGGACCTTCTTCTATAGAAGGTCCTCTTTGTCAATTGCAAATGACTTCCCAGATCAATCATAGAATTTTGTACGAGCGCAGAGTGAACTACTTGTTATCACACTGTGATCTGTAATCTATGCACAATCTGTGCGTTTTATTTATTTACTATTATTCTTCCTCGCTGTAGAAACCTTGCAGGGTGGCCATATTTATATTAGATGTCTGCGCAGAGTCACATAGTTTTCAACTCTTCTCTCTAGCCACTGAGAACAGTGATAATGATGATTATTAATGTTTTAAGGGGCCTAACATCTGGGTTATCGGCCCCTATACTAAGAGTAAGCTGCGAGCTTGGGCAGAACTGCATGTAAATATGCAACACTGGAGATACGACAGTAGCCAGGATCGGACTCTGGACTCCACTTGGACTGACAGAGCGAGCATGCTATTGGTCAAGAACTATCAGCTATAGGTCAACAGCTAACAGTCATAATATGGTGACGTTTGAATCACCGGTTGTTAACGAGGAATTTGAGAGAGTGGCGGGTAGGGGAGGGGTATATCGGGGAACTGCCGGACAGTGTTCCAAGTATCAACACGACGCCCATGTTCAGTTTTCGTGCACAGAAAATGACGATTTGTCAATTTTTTCAACTCGGATTTATGAAAATATTGAAGTATCGAGACTCAAAATATCGAAACTCTACTATATAGCCTATATAAATTCGGCTTAACTGCTATGCCGAAGATCGCGGGTTCAAACTCGGCCGAAGTCGTCGAATTTTTAAGAGCGTTAAAATCCTTCAATATGCATTCCTTCGGAGGGGATGCAAAGCCTGCGAGCATGTCATAGATTTATGGAACGAAAAATAACCTGCCACTGCAATTGGTAGTTTATTTGGTGAGAAACGCTCTACCAAGTTCCAATGTTCGCCGCTGGGTGACAGTGGCGTCTGGTATACAAAGTTGGAACTACTTGAAATTGAACTTTCATTCAACTCTCATTAACTCCTCTCGTGAGGTTTGCGTCAGGAAGGGCATCCGGCCGCATCTCATCCCCGACCCCGTTGGAAACGAGATTAATAAGGGGTAGCCATAGATAGATAGGCGGCTTCGGTGGCGTAGTTGGTAGCATGCTGAGCTTCTATGCCCAAGATCGCGGGTTCAAACCCGGCCGAAGTCGTCGGATTTTAAGAGCGTTAAAATCCCTCAGTATGCCTTCCTTCGGAGGGGAAGTAAAGCCGACGGTCCCATGTCATAGATTTATGGCATGTTAAAGAACATTCCACTAATTACACCTGTGTGAAGCTAAATTAAGTGAAAAATGTAAACAACGCTCAGGTTCCTACGTTCGTCGCCAGGAGCCGACTGCGGTGGCGTCTAGTAGCCAAGTTCTGATCTAAAACTGAGGAACCAACCAACCAACATAGATAGATATTCGGTACACTTTTTGAACTGGTGGTGGTTTTGGGGTCTGAGGGAGGTGAAACGCGAATATATTATGTCGAGATTTTCCTGAAGTCGCAACATGCGTACCTATTGAAATAGGTAGCTTTCTCATGAAATATTGAACGGCCAACTCTGAAGAAGCGACTTTAGCGTGTTCGTAGCCACAAAAATTCAAACGAACTTCTCCTTCTCCACGACAACGCAAGACCTCACACAGTCTGCGCACCCAACAGGAGCTCACAAAACTTCAGTGGACTGTTCTTCCTCATCCATCCTACAACCCGGATCTCGCGCCTTCCGACTTCCATATGTTTGGCCCAATGAAGGATGCACTCCGTTGCAAGCACTACGTGGATGAAGGGGAAGTTATCGATGCAGCACGACGTTGGCTCCGACATCGACCAGTCGAGTGGTACCATGCAGGCATACAGGCCCGCGCATTACGGTGGCGTAAGGCCATAGCATTGAACGGAGACTCGTATGGAAATTATAAAACTCGCTTCGCTCGTTATATACTCGTGTCTTAATTACCATTATAGGTGAGTTGCATACGACTGTTTATTTTCGACGATAATTATAACTATTTTATGTTAGAACATAAATATTCATAAATATCTGTCGAGATTTCGCCAGTTTTGTGTACTGAACAGAGCGGTTGGGACGCAGAGAATACCATGGCCTCCTCGAATACTCCACTATGACATTGTAAGCAACGCAGTGAAATTTAAAATAGGAGGCTGTGGAACTCAGTGCAGGTGCAATGCTATCCTTACCTAATTGGTCACACAACTGTTTCTTGAGCTCTGATTGGTGGGAGAACCTGTATCATAATGAAAACTAGTAGTATAATGAGCCTCATTATAGTACAGTTTTCTGACATATAATATTGTTACGAATGCTAGACAGGTTCGTCGCCCGCGCGTGACTCAGGCCGCCCCAGGCTATCCCTGACTGAGTGTTACCAGCGCCTTACGCAACGGGGCTGCAAGAACAAGGACATAGTCCAGAAGATTCTTGGCCCGCCTAGTACTGGAAATCTCGAGAAGGTGTAAACCCTGGTCTACTCTAGGATCATCCATTGAGTCACCAGCCCCGCTATATATAAAGCGACCTGGCCAGCGAGGGATGGACTGTGTTTTTGAGGAGTGTGTGTTTATACCTGCGCGACAGAGGTAATGCGGTGACGTGTGAATTGCGAAACAGTGTGTAGTACGATATTCAAGAATAGTGAGTGACAAGCTGTGGCTGGGCACGGGTCTACCTAATTAGTGAAGGATTAACTGAATAAGGAAATGAAAGGGTGAGTGTCCTCCATAAGGGAGCAAACACGAAGAAAGACAGCTAATTGCTTCCATTTGCTTATTGTGTGGTGTAACTTTCTGACCTGCAATAAAGCTAATATTTCTTTAAAGGACCAATTGTGCTGTGCTTTTACCCACTGTAATCCAATTAACGAACTTGCTACTAGGGCTAGCACGTATCAATATTTACATTTCGCCATGGTCGAACATAAAATAGGGAATTGTACCAAAGGATTTGAGAATAACATGGTGTATTTGAATCCTCAGTAAAACCAACCTGCTTTTAGAAAAGAAATGTGTTGCATTATATCTTGAACGCCCTTCGTACCTAAAAGGAGCGGAGAATCACGGATCTTTGATGTAGACTGGCATTGAACCTCTTCGTTCTACTCACTGAATGACACAGTATGACCCTGAACATTCCTGTCAGTTTACATCTTGAGTTAACATGCTGTTTATGTGACGGGCTGGGGTATTGCAAGGGATCAGGGCTGGATTAGAAGAAGAACAGCGACAGAGGTTGAGAAGAAAAAACAGGAAAATGATCCTAGGCATCCCATGTTTGGAAGTGAAGCATCACGTCCCAGGTTGAAGTCAAGAAAGAGCTTCCTTCGAACAACTGAAGCAATTGTAACAACATCTTCCGCTCACCGTATAGAGCTATGGCGAAACAGGACACCTGGAAGTAATGGCCAAAACCGAAAGGAAGAGCCGGCTGCTGGTTTTCAACTTCCTTACCAGACGTGGAAGACGTTGAACAGACTGCGAACTGGAGTGACGCGGTGCAAACAAAATTTGAAGCCGTGGAGCTACATTACTGAAGATGCAACCTGCAAATGTGGAGATATTCAAGATGTTGAACACCTCTTGGTCTGCCCGAACTTGCCTGAAGCCTGCACGCTGGATGACCTGGTTTCAGCAAATGCTCGTGCAATCAAGGCTGCCGAGTTCTGGGCCTCAAAATCGATTTGATGTGTTCACAATTTGTGTGTGTATTGTGAAGATGTTTTGAATTGTAAATAGCTGTATTGTACTGTCCTGGATACGAAAATATGATATATATAGGGCTGGATTTACCAATAGGCCCCATAGGCCCCGGCCTAGGGGCGCACCATGCCGAGGGGCGCAAAATTAATCCGCAAATTATTTTATTTTGTCAGAAAATTTCCATAAAATGTTATAGATTACAATACACGTCTACATCTACATGCTCTCCACGAATCTTACGCTTGGCTGTGGCCATCATTTTCCAACAAATGTTTTTCAACAGCAGATTTTTTGACTTCAGCTTTAGAACAGGAGAAAATTTAAGTCTTGAATATTAATATAAGTATAATTTGAATAATTCATTATGCATAGTTATAGGTTGTGTGATGTAGTGTATAGGCTATGTATATCTGAATATCTGTAAGTGTGAGAAAATCCACTGCCTGCTTCCAGTCTCCGACCGGGTCAGGAATGGAATGAATGAAGCCCCCATCTAGCGGCGAGTATATGAAGTGTGCCGGCTGCCGAAGCCTGTCGCACTCCTCAAGAGCAATGATTAAATGAATGACAGGTGAAAAAATGAAATGATAGTGGAGAGTGTTGCTGGAATGAAATTGTGACAGGGAAAACCAGACTACCCGGAGAAAAACCTGTCAGCCTCCGTTTTGTCCAGCACAGATCTCACATGGAGTGACCGGGATTTGAACCAGTGTATAATGAGTCTTAAACGGATTAAACTTATTTTAATATCTGGTTGGCCTATTTTATAATTTATATAGACTTTAGAAACAGTTGCTTCTCTCATTATTTTAATTTATTTAATTGATTTTAAGTTACCGTACTTCACGATACTTTATAATAAAATAAAAATTACCTTCACAAAGGCTTTTTTAGGTATAAATTCTCCCTACTTCACGATGGTATGAAGAGGGGGCGGCAAAACCCACGGGCCTAGGAGCGCAAAAAATCTAAATCCGGCCCTGCAAGGGATCACACAGCATCAATTGTACGCACGGTGTACGAGCGCTTTTAAACTTATTATGTATCTTGAGGGAGTTCTTACGTCACTGGGAAGGCACGCCTTAATGGGGGCAGTTAAGAGGAGCGATCATGTAACTCAAGCTCCTCTGTGAGTCAGGCAGATGGTAATGTGATAGTCTGTTAACATTTCAACACAAGCTGAGGAAGGGCGGAGTGCACATTACCGTTTCAAACGAGGATGGGAGAGGTATTTTACAAGCGATGTTGCCAACTCATACATTTTCCTACCAGTAACACTTCCGATAAAACCACCAAAAATTAGTTGGTTGGTTCCTCAGTTTAGGGGCTGCGACAACGCGGTCATATAGCCCCGTGTACTTTGGGTGTGTGTAGGATCTGTCTGATAACCGGTGTTAATTGTGATGGCTGTATTAGTGTGTGTTATCTGTTTTTGATTCAAGTAAGGACTGCATAAACTCTGACCACAATCTGGTTGTAATGAAATGCAGATTAAAGTTGAAGAAACTGAAGAAAAGTCAAAAGCCAAAAAGGTGGGCAATAGACAGACTGAAAGAGAAGGATATAAACGAAAGATTCAAGAAGAGTATAAAGGAAGGACTAATGAAAAACCCTAAACAAACTTCAATTGCAGACGAATGGGCACTTTTGAAGAATGAAATAACAAAATACGCAGAAGAACACATTGGTAGGAAAGAAAGAATAGGTAGAAAACCGTGGATACTAGAATTGATGGATGAAAGGCGGAAACACAAGAATGTAAGAAATGAAAAGGGGAAAGCAGAATACAAACGTCTGAGAAAGGAGGTTAACAAGAAGTGCAAGGAAGCGAAAGAAGAATGGTTGAAAGAGAAATGTGCAGGTATAGAAAATTGTCTGAAATTAGGAAAAGGAGACACAGCTTATCGAAGGATTAAGAATACTTTTGGGGAAAAGAAGACTAAGTGCTCTAATATTAAGGACACAAATGGAAAGCCTCTAACAGATAGGGAAGAAAAGGTTGAGAGATGGAAAGCTTACATTGAGAGTTTGTATAAGGGAAAGGAGATTGAGAATCATGTAATAGAAAGGGAGGAGGAAATTGATGTGGATGCGAAAGGAGATTTAATATTGAGATCAGAATTTGATAAAGCTTTGGAAGACTTAAGCAGGAACAAATCACCAGGCATAGATGATATACCGATTGAGTTGCTACGCTGCATAGGAGATGAAGGACTGATTAGGTTATTTCACTTGGTGTGTAGGATTTATGAGACAGGTGAGGTACCCCCTGATTTCAAGAAGAATGTAATCGTCCCTATACCAAAGAAAGTGGGAGCTGACAGATGTGAAGATTACCGTACAATCAGCTTGATTACTCATGCTTCAAAGATCCTGTCTAGAATAATTTACAAGAGGATTGAAAGCCAGATAGAAACGGAGTTGGGTGAAGACCAGTTTGGTTTCAGGAGAAATGTAGGAACAAGGGAATCTGTACTAAGTCTTAGGCTGATTTTGGAAGGTAGAATAAGGAAAGATAAGAGAACGTTCATGGCTTTTGTAGACTTAGAAAAGGCTTTTGATAACGTTGATTGGACTAAATTGTTTGACATTTTGAAGTCGATTGGAATAAAGTACAGGGATAGGAGGGTGATATACAATCTATACAGAAACCAGACAGCAGTCATCGAGTTGAAGGACATGAGAGAGAAGCTGGTATTCAGAAAGGTGTAAGGCAAGGCTGCAACTTATCACCCATACTTTTCAATCTTTACATTGAACAAGCAATGAAGGAAATTAGAGAAAAATTTAAAGTGGGAGTGAAGATTCAAGGAGAAATAATTTCAACTCTGCGATTTGCTGATGACATCGTCATCTTGGCCGACAAGCCTGAAGATTTGAATGAGTTTTTTGAATGGTATGGACTCCGTCTTACGGAAAGAATTCAAAAGAATGTAAAACAAAAATACTGGAATGCAGCCGAAATAAATCAGAAACCTCTATGGAGATCAAATTGGCAGGTGAAAGGCAGAAGGAAGTAGGAGACTTCTGTTACTTAGGAAGCAGAATAACCAGTGATGGACGAAGCAAAGAGCACATAAAAAGTAGGTTTGCTCAGGCAAAGAAAGCATTTCTACAAAAATGGAATCTGCAGACATCGAATATAGATTTAGGTATTAGGAAGTCATTTTTGAAAGCCTTTGTCTGGAGCGTGGCGCTGTATGGAAGTGAAACTTGGACTATTGGTGCAGCAGAAAAGAGGAGAATTGAAGCATTTGAAATGTGGTGTTACAGGAGAATGATGAAGATCAGATGGGTAGATAGGGTTACAAACAAAGAGGTATTAAGACGAGTGGGAGAGGAGAGATGTTTCTGGCGACTGCTAATGAAGAGAAGAGATAGGTTGGTAGGACACATACTAAGACACCCAGGAATAGCAAGCTTAGTTATGGAAGGAAGGGTCGAGGACAAGAACTGTAGGGGTAGACCAAGGTTAGAATATGTTAAACAGATTGCCTCGGATGTAGGGTGTGGTAGCTATGTAGAGATGAAACGATTAGCTCAGGACAGAGAGGCATGGAAAGCTGCATCAAACCAGTCAAAAGACTGAAGACTCAAACAACAACAACAACAAGGACTGCAGACATTGAATTTTCAAGTAGTTCCTACTTTTGCCGCCAAACGCCCCCGTCAACAACTACTAGTTCTGAACTTGGTCACTAGATACCACCGCAGTCGGCTCCTGGCGACGAACGTTGGAACCTTAGAGCGTTAGTAAATTTAACCCATAATTTAGCTTCACACAAGTGTAATTAGTGGAATGTTCTTTAACATGCCATAAATCTATGACATGGGACCACCGACTTTACTTCTCCTCCGAAGGAAGGCATACTGAGGGATTTTTAACGCTCTTAGAAAATCTAACAACTTCGGCCGGGTTTGAACTCGCGATCTTGGGCATAGAAGCTCAGCATGCTACCAACTCGCCACCGAAGCCGCCCCAAAAATTAGTACGGTATTTTCTTCTTAGGATAAAGTGGTCATCAGAACTTGCATGGAAGTGGAGTCTCTACCAACTGGAGACAGGCTTTGAAGGAAAGGGAAGAAAGCTTGTACTGTAGTTTTACATGCCCGTTAATTTCGTGTTCATTCACGGGATTTCTTTTTTACATGGGATCGGAACCACAGGACGTGACATTTCACTTCGAAAATCTCACGTGCATTACCTGGGATTCGAACCCGATCCGCCTTAGTTAAAAGCAAGCAGCTTGACCACTGCCGTCACATCCTCCCCCAATACGTTTTTTTTATGCCGTAATAATATAAGAAATATGCACACAAGTGAATCGCAAAATGGGATAAAATATGTAGAAAAATTGGGTAGCTTACGTTTAATATTAATAACCCTAATTTGCACTAGAAGTCCTGCTACACATGTACCGTATTGAACAGATTACAATTTAACGAGAATAGTTAAAAATCTCGTCCTTAGTAGCATCTAATAATGGCATGTAGGCCTACTCTATAAAATTCCCTGTTGCCTTATCTCAGAATAGTCAAACAAATAAACAAATAAACAAATAAATAAATACATACATAAATAAAGTTATTGGTTTAACGTTCCTTTTACCCACTGCGACTTTAAGAGACGCCAGGGTGTCCGACATTTGCCTCGAAGGGGATATTTAACGTGCCAGGAAATCTACTGACACGGCTCCCACGCATTTGTGAATTGTCTGCGCCAGGATTCGATCCTGCAACCTTAGACACTGCAGGCGCGATCGTTACCACTGCGCCACGTAGAGGACATGAAATGGCTATTGACTGCTGTTGGTAAAATAAAAGCTTAATCCCGACTTGCCACGTCAGTTTTCTCTTGTTATAGCAAAGTAATGACTAATGACAGGTGTATGCCTTTTTGTATTTCCTATCATTGTCGTTATGAAAGGCATCCAAGTTCTTTCTCTTTTAAGCAGAAATGAAAAATTCTAGCGATGTATTATCCTAAGTGAAAATATAAAGAATTCGCACACAGTCCTCAAAATCCCGAATTCAGTTATACTACACTTTTTTTTGATTTACGTGTTTTATTTAGAAGGAAAGAAATTGATTGATTGGTTTCTTAAGGTGCAGAACAGTGAGGTCATCTGCCCCGAAGGAAATAAATTTGACCCTGACGTAACGAAATAATATCCATGACGATTTGCAAAAATAGTGATTGAAGGGGCCAGACATAATATTATGATAGTTTAGTCTATAGTAGCCGAGATCAACCGACATACTGTAGATATACACATAATAACGTATTGGTAGCATGCTGAGCTTCTATGCCCAAGATCACGGGTTCAAACCCGGCCGAAGTCCTCGGATTTTTAAAGAGCGTAAAAATCTCTCAGAAGGGCCTTCCTTCGGAGGGGAAGTAAAGCCGGCGGGCCCATGTCATAGATTTATGTCATGTAAAAGAACCTTCCACTAACTAAAATTGTGTGAAGCTACATTTGTAGGATAGATTTAACACTTCTTCATAGTCTCCGAGATTCTTTCTACTTTCTGGTAAACTTCTTAATTACTTCGAAGTTTCCATCCACTTTCGGTTTGAACAGCACCCATAATTTTTCTGAGGATTCTCCTTTCCAAGACCTCTAGTTTATCCAGCTTGTAGTTCATAGACAGACATTCACTGGCATAGAGACATTCTGCCTTCACCACGGTGTTGTAGTGTTTTATTTTGGCATCCCAGGATATACACTTTTTATTGTACATGTATTTTGTCAAGCCATATGCTCTCTCCATTTTTGAGATCCGATCTTTTATTGCATCTTTCTCTAGTCCATTCGCTTGTATGGTCTCACCAAGGTACTTGCACTTTTTGACCCTTTTGATTCGCCCTATCACTGTTTCCAGATATTGTGGTCCCTCTTTGGAGTTCATCATGAATTTGGTCTTCTCTGTTGAGATCCTCAGTCCTGTTTGGGTAGCAATTCTTTCCAGAAGGTTAATTTGAATGGTTGCGACCTCTGGACTTTCAGACAGAACAGCAAAGTCATAAGCGAAAGCTAGGCAGTTGATTTTAATCCCTCCTGATTTTCTCCCTAGATAGTCCATCACCTTGCCTCACGCCTGTCTTGATTTCAAACGGTTGTGACAAATGCCCCAATAATTTCACCCTGGAAGTTGTATCTGTTAGGGTCTCGTTGATTATGTTTGCCAGTTTTGATTTGACTCTAAATTCTTTAATGATCTTAAGCAAGGTTTCTCTGTCCACCGAATCGAAGGCTTTCTTGAAGTCTATAAATGATACCACAATTTTCTTACCACTCAGCATTCTGTGGTGGAGTATTGACTTCAGGTTGAATATCTGTTCAATACAGGAGCGGCCTTTCCTAAACCCTGCTTGGTATTCCCCCAGGTGTTCATCTAAAGTCGTCTCTATTCTATTCAGAAGAAATTTTGCGACGATCTTATAGGCGATCGGTAGAAGAGACACACCCCTATAGTTGCTGACGTCCTGTTTGTCCCCTTTCTTATGTAGCGGATGTATGAGTGCTGTTTTCCACTCTTCAGGTATTTTCTCCTTCTCCCAAATTTCACTGATGATATGGTGAAGATAACTTTATTATATGTTTTAACATAAATATTCATAAATATGTGTTGAGATTCAGTGACTTGAACTTTATGATCGGGGTGCAAGCACTGGGTTCGATATCTCTGTTTTCCAAGTTCTCTGACCGACCGACGCATGCGCTCTGTGTGCTTGGCAATGCCATATGTTTACAGCCTGGCCGATGTGCACCAGTATTCAGTCAAACTGTCACCGAAGTCGTTTGAAAGCAATGCGCTGTGTAGAAATTGGAGTTGGGGATATTAAGGTACAGTGCTATTTCTTGTCTCATATTCGCCAGTTTATTTACGCGAACATATGGACGGTGTTCTTTCCAAGTCGGTAATTTATATAGACATGTTGGATTTTGAGCGCATGCGCGAAGGTATCCTTACCTAATTTGCTGGAGAAACTGTTTCATAATGAAAAACAGTGCTATAATGACTATCATTATGATACAGTTTTCTGACACATAACGTTTACATTTCGACATCGTCGAACATAAATTAAAATAAAGTACATATTTCGACTGTTCGATGGAGTCATCTTTAGCCTATATCAGCTGTTTACTTGGCGTAAAATTATAAGTAAAATAAATGGATATATTTACAAAAATATTAAATTAAAGAAATGAATTGAAACAGTTTAATTTTGAATTCTATTAAAGAAGTCACTCAAAAGCTAATGAATATTGTCCGAAACTGCGTGCAGTCAGATATCAAAAATGAAAATTTCTTGAATTATTGTCTAAATAAAGTGCATCCAGTTATCAATATGGAGTACATCTTCCGAGTTAGACCTTATGACACACTTGGGTTGTTGTTGATTGAAAACTAAGGGATGACGTGTTTAGCTTGTCAGGCGAGCATTATCAGATCCAAATATACAAGACAAATAGCTCTTCAAAACATTTTGAACCTACAGTGACACACGCAGACAGTCTCTGCCCTCTAAAAACAAAAGGAGAAAACAAAACAATACCTGTCAGAAAAATTAGTAAGTGTGGTAATTATTACTGACTAGCAGTAGTGCCCGGCTTCGCCCGGTGGATTTATTTGTTTTATGGATGATAATGAGTACTACTACAGAACTGGAGCGCTCAAGGATAAGGATCGGAAAGAACCAATGCTTATTGCAGCTGATAACCTCAGTATATTGCACCAACACCATCGCCCTTATACAGAGGCATACTATTGTCATGATGATAACTGTTTTAAAGGGCCTAAGAAATCTTTTTGCACTAATTACTCCCCGTGACTGCAATTTATAAGCAGCTCGCAATTCTGCACCATAACACTGGTAGGGGTGACGTGATGCAGCCCGCATTACCAGGCAACAATAGACTTAGGTATTATTGGAGCCATCCGGGAGCGCTTGTTCTTCCGACTTACTGAACAAAAATCAATCTTTATGGTTACCTTAGAGGTGTAGCATAATGCTACGCAGCCCAAACTATTCCTCTTGAATTATTCAAAAATAATTTTTTGAATCCGACTGGTAGTTCCAGAGATTAGCGCGTTTATACACATAAACACCTAAACAAACACACAAACTCTTCAGCTTTATTATATTAGTATAGATAGTATAGATGTCTGTCTACCCCTTATTATTCCTGGTTTCAACGGGGTTGGGGATGAGATGCGATGTAAATCTACGTGGCGAGTGTTTTTTTACGGCCGGATACCCTTCCTGACGCCAACCTCCTGAGAGGAGTTCATGAGCGATGAAATGAATGAAGACGAATGAAACTGGGCAACGATGTGGAAGGAAGCGGCCGTGGCCTATCAGAAGGTACCGTCCCAGCATTTGCCTGGAGTTGAAAATCGGAAACCACGGAGAGCCATTTCAAGGATGGCCGACGGTGGGGCTCGAACACACGTCTATCGAGTTCATATTTAGCTAGGCCCCTTGGCTTAGAGCTGCTTAATGATTCAATAATTATCAGTAATGATTATCACACTTACTATGCTTTTTGACGGTTTGTTTTTGTTTTTGGAGGGCAGTGACTGTCTGTGGGTGTCACTGTAGATTTGGATCTAATGACGCTCGCTTGACGAGCGAAACATATCATCCCTTCTTCAATAGTCCGTAACTAGGGCTAGGAATTTTATGTAAATACATATTCGTTCTCTTTGCTTATACATAACTAAAATAATAATAAATAATATCATATGGCCTCGGGTGCCGGGTGCAAGCTTTGTTATTTGATGCCCAAAGGGCAGCTTGCATGTCGAGTTTTGTTGTTCCGTGGAACGCTATGAAAGTCAAGGAGGTTAGATATCTAAGCTCCTTGACACTATAGCGCTTTGTAGTAGAGAAAGGAACTTTGTGTTGGCGGAAAATCCCGATATTAATTTTGCCATCATGAAGACGGCCTACTGAATTCAAATGGGTTCTTTAAGATGCCAACATCGTATGACATGCGAGCCGTTATTTTTGTCACATTTCAAAAATAACTTACCACGGCCAGGAGCAAACCTGCAAGCTTGGGGTTGGTAGTGCAACACGATAACCCCTCACCCACTGTGGCAAGCATTAAAATGATGATTGTCCATTAATTAGAACCTTAGCGAACATATAATTACATTTTATTGTTAGATATTTGATCATAAAAACATTTTCTAAAACATATATTTACTTCATATATTTAAAATTACATATTTTGTCTCTTACTGTAAAAAAAAAGTATTTTTTCGTAATTCAAAACAGTCTGTATGATAATATTTGTTCACTGGAAACTCAGGTACATGAAACGGATTTTCCAAGCAATGCTGTTTAAGGGCCAGGGAAGAAATCCAAATTCACGTCACACCCTGCTGGAGACTCACCGACTGAACTATAGATTGTTTCAGTTGTCCAGTGAGTGTCTGAGACTCTACTTTTCAACTTGTTGTTCAGAAAGGCTGCTAGGCTATATTTCCTCCAACCTCGGAAACAAAAAGTTCTCCTCACAATTCGTCCTATTTTTGAGTTTGTAGCTATTTTCTCAGACATAGTAATAATGGAAATATTTAAATTTGCTATTAAATATGGACATGCTTAATTAAATTATTGTATCACACTTTATTTTGCAAAAAATATAGCGAATAAAATGAGGAATCTACAAGTAATACCATGTTATCATTTATACATAAAAATACATTTTTTTATATAATATTATTACATAAATATGTACATATTTTGCATGTTGATCTCTATACATAACAAGAAGTTCCGTGACGAACTAAATAGCCTACTTTTCTTGAAATTTAAGATTCTTGCCAATCTATATAGACCTATCTAGAATAATGACGAAATTAAGTTGGTAATATCGAAATTCCTAATTAGTTCGAAATATACCTTATATAATGTAGCCTAATAGAGCAGTAAAGTTGGCAGCCCTGGTGACTGAATATAGGCTATTGTTAGTTGCATCTCTTAAGGTACAGAATACAAACTTCGGTTGAAGTCCAATGGATAACATGCACGTTACATTCAGTTAGACCTTGGATTTATCAGGGTGCGTAAAATCATGTTGGCAACAATGTCATGCATGTGTTGGTCAGAAATAATCTGAAATATTATGATCTCGTGTTGTGCCAATTTTGGATGAAATCCATTTGTTAGTATAGAAGTAACATGTATTTTAAAATTGAACCTATCAGCAGGCTTAGAATCATGTTGACGGCACTGTCGTAGGCCTATATTAGTTACGCCAAATTAATCTAGAATGCCAGGTACTATACGTGTGCAAAGTTTAGAGCTATTGGCTTGCATATTTTATGATATATTGATATTAGGCTAACAAAAATAGAGACAGTATTTATTAACAGTTGGCAGCCCTGGTTACTCTTAAGAATCGGCATAGTCATATCTGTTATGGTACACATAGCACACACGAAATTTGGTTGAAATCCGGATGATAGTATAGAAGTTACATGTATTTAAAGTTGGACCTCTCACCAGGCTTAGAATCATGTTGGTAGCACTGACGTATATAAGATACTCCAAATTAATATAGAATGTCAGGTACTATACGTGTGCATAGTTTAAAGCTGTCGGCTTGCATACTTTCTGATATATTGGTATTTGGATAAAATAAATTAAGAGCATTTATTAACAGTTGGAAGCCCTGGTGGGTTTTAAGAAAACGCTCAGTCATATCTGGTCATGTACACATACAACATACGAAATTTGGTTGAATTCCAATTGATAGTGTAGAAGTTATACGCATTTAAAAATTGGACCTATCAGCAGGCTTATACTCATTTTGGCAACACTGCCATGTATGGCCTCTTGGAAATTAAACTGCAATATTATTATCTATACGTGTGCCAATTTTGAAATAGCTCCCATTCATACCTTCCAAGATATCCAACACGGAGCTCAAATTTCAATTGAGATTTTTTAGCAGTTGGTAGCACTGACATCATTTTCAAATATGGCCGTGAGATATTCAGGTATAGATCTTTACTCCTACCAAATTTTGTTTCGATTGCTCCAGCCGTTTTGGAGTTGATAGGGGGGGGGGGGGGGACACACACACAGCCAGACAGACAGGCAGGCAGAAGGACAGACAGACAGACAGACAGACAGACACACATTTGCCCGATCTCATAAGTCTACTTTTTCCTCATTTTTGCAAAATGTGAAAAATAGGCTAAAAATGAATGTTACGTGATAGTTTGACTATCTGTCTGTATGCCCCGTATGCGTTTATATACCATTCAGCCGAAAGCAATGAAACATTGGTGAGTTGTTGTGTACACTCCCGTGAAGGTTTCTGACTTAATAGATAATGTCCTGTGCGGAAGCGGATATCCGCGGATAATCCGTGGATATCCGCAAAAGTTCTTACCATGCGGATATAGTTTGCATCGCTGTGCGGATAGCGGATAAGCTGCGGACAATATTTCGAGTAAATTTGTGGATAGTTTTTAGAATACAATGTTGAAATGGATTTTATGTTTGACCCTGACTATTATATGTCAGAAAATTGTACTATAATGAGGCTCATTATAACACTATTTTTCATTATGAAACAGTTTCTCCCACCAATCAGAGCTCAAGAAACAGTTGTGTGACCAATTAGATAATTTGATGCACTGAGTTCCACGGCCTTCTAATTTAAAATTTCACTGCCTGACCTAGTGTCATAGTAGGGTATTCGAGGAGGCCATGGTCATATACAAAGCATTCTCTGCGTCTCATGAGCTCTGTTCAGTACATAAAACTGGCGAAATCTCGACAGATATTTATGAATATTTATGTTCAGAACATGAGACGCAGAAAATGCCTTGTATTTGACCATGGCCTCCTCGATTACCCTACTATGACACTACGCCAGGCAGTGAAATTTAAATTAGAAGACCATGGAACTCAGCGCATCTAATTATCTGATTGGTCAAACAACTGTTTCTTGAGCTCTGACTGGTGGGAGAAACTGTTTCATAATGAAAAATAGTGTTATAATGAGCCTCATTATAGTACAGTTTTCTGACATATAATAGTCAGGGTCGAACATAAAAATAATTTCAGTTTTTGCTACGATCTGCGTCTTTTACTTTTCTTGTTATTTCCCTATTTGCTTTCGCTTGGATCGTATCAGAATAATAGAAAGATGAGAGTAGCCAGTCATGGAGATACCCTCAATTAGTGTTGATGACTTACTGCACGCCAAAAAAATCCTTTATTACTGTGCTTGCCTGCGTGGGTATATCTAACGGCTAAGTAAGTACCCACCCGCTGTTTGACATGCCGTTACTCAGAGGGACAAAACTAAGTCAACATTGTCTTGCGATTCATACATAACCTAGGGGAACGAATTTCGCTTTAAATGTCTAAATGTGTTGGTTCAATACATTTTGCTTTATCTTCTTCTTTCTCTTTACATCATTCCCACTCCTATGTGGGGTCGATGTTTCTGACAGCTCTCCTACATTTAACCCGGTCATGCACATCCTCTTCTGACAACTGTTTTTCTCTGAGGTCCTCCCGTACACAATCCATCCATCTTCGTTTTGGTCTGCCTCGCATTCTCACTCCCTGTATTTGCATGTCTAGCATCTTCCTCCTCACGTAGGATTCCTCCCTTCTTCTCACATGCCCGTACCATTGAAGTCGCTATTCTTGTATCTTCTTAGATATTTCCACAACCTTCAATGTACCTCTTATTTTGACATTTCCCACTCTATCACGCTTAGTCACTCCACTCATCCACCTGAGCATTTTCATTTCCGTGACGTCAAGCCTGTTGTTGTGCGTTTTGCGTGCAGGCTATGTTTCAGAGCCATACAGCAATGCAGGTCTTACGAAAGTTTTATATATTTTCCCCTTAACCTTAGGCTTGATCCTGCGGTCACAGAGCACTCCTGACATTTTCCTCCAGTTCATCCATCCTACATGAATCATGTGTGACACTTCCACATCCAGATTTCCATCTCCAGTCACCACCGAACCAAGGTATTTGAACTCATCCACTCTATTTAACGTTTCCCCTTGCATTCTGATCTCACAGTCTTGATCTGTATTGAACCTCATATACTCCGTCTTCTTCCTGCTAATCCTGAGTCCTCTGTCTTCCAAGGCTGCCCTCCATTGTTCCAGTTTTTCCTCTATGACATCTTTGGTGGTACTACACAACACAATGTCGTACGCAAACATCATGCACCAGGGGGCTTGTTCTCTTAATCCACAATACATTTCGTCCAGAATTAGGTCAAACAGATATGGTCTTAAAGCCGAACCTTGGTGTAAACCTACTCGAACCGGAATCCAATCTGTAAGTCCAACGCTGCTTCTAACTTGTGTTCTTGCTTCTTTGTACATTTCATGAACCAACTGCACGTACTTCTCTGGGACTCCCACCGCTCGTAAACATCTCCAGACTTCTCCCCGGGGCACCCGGTCATATGCTTTCTCTAGGTCCATGAATGCGAAGTGTAATCCCTTCTGTCTTTCACGATACATTTTGCTTTATCTAATAAATTAAATATATTATTGTAATGTCAGAGGATTTGGATGAGCGACGGCGCGCGAATCGTTTCAGCAAAGTCCCATATGCGTTCATATACCATTCATCCGATTGCGATGAAACTTTGGCGAGTTGTTGTGTACAACCCCTTGAAGATTTCTGAGTTAGTAAGTCCATTTTACAGCCGGTAGCGCACGAGTAGATTCAACAAATGAGTGACGGCGTGCCAATCGTTTCAACGAAGTCCCGTATGCGTTCATATAGCATTAATCCGATTGCGATGAAACCTTGGCGAGTTATCGTGCACGCTCCCGAATGTTTCTGAATTAGTAAACCCATATTTCAATAGGTGGTGCACGTGTCGTTTCAACAAATGAGATTTGGCTCGCAAGTCGTTTATACAAATGAACTTTGGTTAGTTGTCGTGAGCACGCCCTCGAAGGGTTTTCAATTATTAAATTCATTTTACATAAGGTGGTGCGCGAGTCGTTTCAACAAATGAGTGCTGACGCGCTAATAGTTTCAACAAATGAACTTTGGTCAGCTGTTGTGCACGCCCGTGAAGGTTTCTGAATAGTTGTTGTTGTTTGTTTCTTCAGTCTTTTGACTGGTTTGATGCAGCGGTCCATGCCTCCATGTCCTGAGCTAATCGTTTCATCTCTACATAGCTACCACACCCTACATCCGAGGCAATCTGTTTAACATATTCTAACCTTGGTCTACCCCTACAGTTCTTGTCCTCGACCCTTCCTTACATAACTATGCTTGGTATTCCTGGCTGTCTTAGTATGTGTCCTACCAACCTATCTCTTCTCTTTATTAGCAGCCACCAGAAACATCTCCTCTCCCACTCGTCTTAATACCTCTTCGTTTGTAACCCTATCTACCCATCTGATCTTCATCATTCTCCTGTAACACCACATTTCAAACGCTTCAATTCTCCTCTTTTCTGCTGCACCAATAGTCCAAGTTTCACTTCCATAGAGTGCCACGCTCCAGACAAAGGCTTTGAAAAATGACTTCCTAATACCTAAATCTATATTCGATGTCAACAGATTCCTTTTTTGTAGAAATGCTTTCCTTGCCTGAGCCAACCTACTTTTTATATCCTCTTTGCTTCGACCATCACTGGTTATTTTGCTTCCTAAGTAACAGAAGTCTCCTACTTCCCGCAGCTTTTCACCTGCCAATTTGATATCCATAGAGGTTTCTGATTTACTTCGGCTGCATTCCAATATTTTTGTTTTACATTTATTAATTTTCATCATGAATTCTTTCCTCAAGACGGAGTCCATACCCTTCAAAACCTCATTCAAATCCTCAGGCGTGTCGGCCAAGATAACATGTCATCAGCAAATCTCAGAGTTGAAATTATTTCACCTTGAATCTTCACTCACACTTTATTTATTTTTACCAATTTCCTTCATTGCTTGTTCAATGTAAAGATTGAAAAGTATGGGTGATAAGTTGCAGCCTTGCCTTACACCTTTCTGAAAACAACGTCTCTCTCAATGTCCATTTTACAAAAGATGGCTCAGGAGTCGTTTCAACAAATGCGTGTGTTTTAGACAGATTAGAGGCAGTTAACGGGAAAAGAAAAACAATGTTGTGTATCCAAAAGCACATCAACGAACAAAATTACGTCAACACTTTCTTTGGTTGACATTGCAACGCATGCCGGGTACAGCTACAGTAGTATTACATAACAATCCTAGCCCTATGAAGAGTGTTTGTGTGTAGACTATCTACAGCAAGGCGAGGAGTGTTAGGACGACGATAGCGGAGGCGATGGTCCACAAGGACGCAGAGACCAGCCCTGATCCATTGCAACCATCTCCACGACACGACTCGCAGAACTCCAGACGGCTGTGAGGAGGCAGCTCGGGGTGGTGCTGACAGAACCCTGGGTAGTTGTCTGATACCCACTCACAGCTGCGCATCACGTACGACTCCAGATCGTTCACTGAAACATAACAGAGTACCGCTAGTTAAAAGCAGGATGTCTACCAAAACCAACGAACAGTTTTCCCTGAAAATTCCCTGATTTTTCCAGGATAAATCAGAAAATTCCCTGAGTAACAATAGGGGCCATAATAAGTATATAAAACAGAGTTTGTACTTAAACAGCATTTCAAAAAGTGCTTGAACAATAAAGAGTAGCATGAGAAAGTTGAAAAAAAAATATTTTTCCAATTTCTAATTTTTTTCATCCAGAAAGAACTATTGTTCTTGTGAGTATTGAAAGTTGGCCGTCATTAGTAAATGCTCTCAAAAATCATGCAGTTACACATTTATACACAAATACACAGTGTATACATGTAATTAGAAATGAGAGCTTACTGATTTAACGTCAGTAAGAACATAACCTACATCTACAACAATCATCACTCCCAACACAATTTGAATGCTTAATTTCCAATAGTCCAATGTTGGACCTTGTAAAACAAAAATTCCCTGAGTGTCGTTAAAATTTTAATTTTCGTTAAAATTGTGTTAAAATTGCACTTGTCTGTTGGCATTGGCTAGAGAAAAATGTGGCTTCCCACCGATGTCTCAGTATCACTCATGGCTGTGATTATATGGAGGCTACTGAGGTATGGGTAGTGTTTATTAATGCCATTCAGGGTACAGTCAGTGCCTGTGGATGCTGTGAAAGGTTCTACTCATAGGGTTAGTACTGCTGTTCTGACTCAGTGAGGAAAGCAATCGCAAACTACCTCACCCCTCATCTTGCCTAGTACGCCTCAACATAGCGCTGCCATAGGTTTTTGTGGGTATCTACCCACATAACCTAACGGCGGTACTTTTTGAGGATCCCACCAGCCTTCGGGATGACTACCTAACAGACAGACAAAATTAAAATATTCAACACAAATGTTAAGTCAGTCCTTCTATATGCTTGTGGAACTTGGAACGTTACACGAACTATCACTAATCTTCTGCAAACATTTATAAACCGTTATTTACGACGCATAATAAACTTCAGATGGCCTGAAATAATATGGAGAATAACAAATCAAGTTCCAGTTGAAGTGGAAATCAAGAGGAGAAAATGGAAATGGATAGGTCATACTTTGAGGAAGCCAATGGGATCTGTAGAAAGAACAGCATTGGAATGGAATCGGCAAGGTGCATGGTGGAGAGGTCGTCCTAGGAAAACCTGGAGGAGGACTGTAGAGGAGGAGGCACTTGAAATTGTGAAGACCTGGAAGGAAATTAAAGCATTGGCAAGTCGACGACCGCAATGGAGAAGTTTCACGGATGCCCTATGTTCCAGTGGGAACAAGAGGAATTAATAAGTCTTTAACATACCCTGATAATTCCCTGAGTTTTCCAGAATTTAAAAATTCCCTGAGTGTTCCCTGTTTTCCATTTTTGCAGAGTAGTAGACAACCTAAAAAGATTCAGTAGCTTTGAATCCATTTTTCAGTGTTATTGTAACTTTCAGTCGGTCAACACAAATTTATTTCAATTACTGGATACGTGAAAAATCTTCGATATCTCGAAGTGATTTTAATATCACGGCAACATTTTCCACAATTTATATGCCATGTCATTTCCTATAATTCGAAGTTCTACAGTATCATTCGAATATTTCGATAACTCGAATGATATTTTGTTCCCCAGACATAAAATATATGTCTTTATTCTGAAGTTAGGGGGAAAATTCAGTTGAATTACGTTCTTTAGGTGTGACATGGGAATTACAATATGGATTCAGTTGTGTAGGGAACCTGGACTGTGCATTTATGCTATTTAAGGCTGGAAGACGGGTTGAAGTCAATGTGCACCTCAGACAGCGAGAGTAAGTGGGTAAATCCTCATCCTCCAATGCAGATTTTCTGACGAATTGAGAAAATTACGATCACACCGAATGGAAAGGTACTGGCTGCGTCAAAGAAACCAAACAGTACAACCCTCAAAGACAAGTGAACATGCGACGACTAAAGTCGTCCAATGTGACCAATAAACTTAATAATAGTCTAATAATAATAATAATAATAATAATAATAATAATAATAATAATAATAATAATAATTGCCTAATAATAATAATTGTAATAATAGTAAATGGAGATTCAAAACAATTGTGAAATCAAGTTGCGATTTTCACATACTGAAGTAAAAGGCTCTGAAACCTTGATGGGCCCCTTTCTTTAGTTTCCTGACGACCTAGTGGTTTAGCGGCTAGCGTTCTTGGCTGTCGCCCTGCAGGTCCGGGCTTGATTTCCGCCTCTACCAACCGAATGCAGGAAGGGGGTACACTCAGCTTCACGAGGAAAAGCCGAGAAAAGGGTTTGATTGTTACCTCAGTAATCTTGAAATTGGTTTTCGGTGGTTTTCCACTTTACTCCAGGCAACTGCTGGGATGGTTTTTAACTTAAGGCCTGGACCGACTCCTTCCAAATCCTTACCCGAATTAAAGAAACGAAACGACACGAAACGAAACCGAAAACAAAAACAAAAAAACAACTAAACCAAACGAAACTAAACGTAATGGAACAAAAAACAAAAGGAAACAAAAACACAAAACAAAAAATCGATAAACAAAACAAAATATAAAAACCTAAACGAAACAAAACGAAACAAAAAACGAAAGCAAACAAAACACAAAAACAACAAGTAGTTCCGTGAAGACACAAATCCTATTTTTATACATCCTACTCATGTTAATTGCCTCTATCAACACACAAAATTTCATTTTGATTGCTGTAATAGATTCGTAGATATTGAGAACCGTCTAATATTACGGATGGTCGCCATGTTGGATTTTTATATAATTACGTAGGTCTTTGAGTCATGTACTATTACATGAAGATTATTGTGTTGGTGTAGTATTGAAACTTCAATCGCATGATTAGGACACATGAAGTAACAAGATGTTCAGGAAAGAACATATAGCCTACTTTCTCCTAAATGTATGGGTATAGTTATAACTCTTTGTCTTTATCATCTCCTAATTTCTTCCAATTCGAAGTGCAAATTGGCACACTGGATTTGAGGAGTGGCGTTCAAATAATTTACCCCAGCATTTTGCAATTTCATCAGTAAACACTCCAAACAACGTAGGTATTCATTTTATTAACACCGACTACTTACAATAATTTAAACTTCGTTGCTCTAAACGTATCACTGGGAGAAACATATTTAATATACCTATTACACAGCTAATTTGTAATCGCGCACGGCTAACGAGAAAGACAGGCCATGGCGCGTAAACCAAACCCTTCTGTGACGTAGGCAATGTACCGGTACTGCTTGATGATGCTTGTACGTTTAAGTCGAGAGCAATTCATAAGCAGCAGAAATGCAATATTTTATATCAATCTTCATAAAATGGACGCAGTTAAGATGTTCCGTGTGTTTTCAAACACGATAAATTATACTGTATAGGTTTGCAAAACTACGCCTATTGAAGTTACTCTTTACAAAAATCCACGCGAACTAGGATTCAAGGGTTCGTTGTGTCTTTAATAGCTGCAACGAACAGGCTACATTAAGTCGAGTTGTAGATTCTGTGACCTTCGTTGTGAGTTAAATTATGTGCATATTAGTATAATTAGATCAAAGAATCTTGCAGCACAGTATAGATATCATTAACTTACTGTTGTTTCAAGGGGCGGAACATAAATTAATTCGTTTATAGAAGAGACCTGCGGAATACACTACCCACCGACTAACGACTTGTACCAATACCTTCTATGAAGACAAGTGATAAATGAATACCAACGTTTATACAGGTTCAATGATGTAGACAAGATGACTAGGTACCACACCGGCAGTAAAACGAAGACCAGGCAGTGCAACAGAACTACATTGCTGACGTCACGAAAACTCACCAGAGCCAGTCATTCTCGTTGGCCGTGATAATCGCGCCTTATCTTGGGGATGTGTACCATCTATCGGCAAAAATAATAACCTTCGCAATTATACTGTAGACATGAGTTCACTAACTGGCCGGTAGAGAGCATACCATCTAGAAGGCTGTAGTTACCAATAACATAACATAGTTCAAGTAATTACTCTTAGATGTCACTCCGGTGGTGAATGTTGTTTTAATTAAATATATATTTTCCATTTCAAAATGCACCATATAATGCTTTATTTTATGACGTCTCAGTACTCAAGAAATAATAAATATAAAAAAAATCAAGAAAAAACGTCTAACTCTGATGGGATTTGAACCACGGCCAGCCTGATGAAAGACTAACGCGCTGACCACTCAGCCAATCGTGCACACTCTAATAGTTCGTTAGGAACAATACATATATCACGTTATAGCAAATCATGACTTAGACTAAACGTTTTCTTTACTGGAGTATATTTTAAACCGAGTTCATTTCATAGAAAGTTCATATATTTGTTACCACTAGCCTATATTGCATGCAACATACTGAAATTAATAAAATAAAGGTCAGAACGAGAGATCAGCTGCCATCTTGTCAAATAACCGAGACGACTCAGCTTTTTAAAATCACTTCTAGACTATAATATTAAAATATAAACTTTTAATTTCAAACGGACCACGTCGTTTCAAACAGATTAAACGATTCTTGGTTCGATAGTCGGAACTGGTGGGTCCCATGTTATGGATTATAAAGTTTGCATAATTCACACGGCCGCCATTCTGAAATGGTACGGTTGATGACCTCGTAGTTTGGGCACAAGACGCGCCTCATATGAAGGAACGTTGTTACCAAATTTGGTAAAGATCCGATTATTAGTTTGGTTGTAATGCATTATTACGTTTTGACCATTTGAGTGGCCGCCATTAAGTTTTGGTAAAGATGGCGGCAATATAAAACATGACACTGAGGTGCCCTTTGCCAGTGCTACCTCTGTACCAAATTTCGTTCAATTCGGTTTCACCGTGTTCGAATTGATAGGGGGGGACAGACATTCAGAGTACACACACTCACACACACACACACACACACACACACACACACACACACACACAGACTCACACACACACATCCACACACACAGACAGACACACAATTTTTGGCCCTGTAGTGATCTCATAAGCCTACTTTCATTTTTTGCAAAAATCGAAAGTAGGCTAAAAACGAGATTTTAAAATTTCGCGCCGCTGTCATCTTGTGGTTATGAAAACAATTGAAATGAATTAGGTGCCCGTGTTTTAACATTTGTATAAGCTTTTACCGTACCAAGTTTCACTGCACTCGGATGGTTAAATCGCGAGAAACGTCCATTTAAATATTTATACTTCGCGTCGCCGCCATGTCGGATTTGTGATCACCAGGTTATTGAAAGTCCTATAGGTGAATTTATGTTCATAGCATAATCCGATTGCTGTAAAATATTCGTAGATATTGAGAACCGTCTAAATATTTCGGATGGTCGCCATTTTGGATTGTTATATGTATAGCCTATAGAGTTATGTACCATTAAAGGTAAATTATTGCGTAGCTTCATTATTCAAACTTTCACTTCGATCGCATGATTACGACACAAAAGATAAAAACTTAATCTTAATATTTCGCACAGATGATATTTGAGGTTATGTAAACAATTGAACTAAATTAGATGCCAGTGCATTACAATATGTGGGCATATAATCATTTACTGTACCATATTTCACTGCGCTCAGATGGTTAAATCATGAGTAAGTCTATTAAAATGTTTCAACTTCGCTTGGCCGCCATGTTCACTTTTTACTTTTTGAATGTTTCATAGATTATCTTTTAGTAGTGCCCTATATCACTGTAAAAATTTCAGGGTGATATCATTAATAGTTTTGGAGATATAGAATGCCAGTGGAATATTTCATACAGCCGCCATCTTGAGGTTATGTAAACAATTGAACTAAATTAGATGCCAGTGCATTACAATATGTAGGCATATAATCATTTACTGTACCATATTTCACTGCGCTCAGATGGTTAAATAATGAGTAAGTCTATTAAAATGTTTCAACTTCGCTTGGCCGCCATGTTCACTTTTTACTTTTTGAATGTTTCATAGATTATCTTTTAGTAGTGCCCTTTATCACTGTAAAAATTTCAGGGTGATATCATTAATAGTTTCGGAGATATAGAATGCCAGTGAAATATTTCATACAGCCGCCATCTTGAGGTTATGTAAACAATTGAACTAAATTAGATGCCAGTGCATTACAATGTGTATAAACATTTGTTGTACCAAGTTTCATTGAGTTTGGATGGTTAAATCGCGAGAAAAGTCTATTTAAAAGTCTCAAATTCGCTTGGCCGTCATGTTGGTTTTGTAGTTACCAGGGTTGTGAAAGTCCCATAGGTAAACTTTTAGTAGTTCCCTTCATCACCGTACAAAATGTCAGGGTGATATCGGTAGTAGTTTCGGAGATATTGAATGCTTGTGAAATATTTCGCATAGCCGCCATGTTGGATTGGTGAGACGTAATAAAATTTGAAGGGTACAGTCGGGGTCGGCCAAAATGCTGCTATGATCTTACAGAATTTCATTGAAATCGCTCCAGCCATTTAGAAGTTATTACAGGAGGACACACACACACAGACACACATACATACGCACAGACGGACAAAAGGTGATCTCATAAGCCTATTTTTTTTCATAAAATGAAAATAGGCTAAAATAAATAAAACAAAAAGAACAAAAAAAACTGAACAGAAGGAACTGTAAGCTAAACGAAACTAAACAGAGAAAAATAACAAAATAACAAAAAACATAACAGAAGGGAAAACAAAAGAAAACAAAAGGAAACACAAAACAATAAACAAACAAAAAATAAACGAAACTAAACAAAAAACAAGTAACAAAAACCAAAACATAATAACAAAAAAATAAAATAAAAATAAAAACAAGAAACAGAAGAAACAAGAAACAAAACAAAAATCACACCCAGCCCTAAATGACACGATGTGCGAGCGAGCCTTCAAATAAAACAACAACTCTTTAATTTCCTACCATATATCGACTTACACTAATCTCTGTCTATGCGAGAGCCCCAGCTGTTGTACCCTTAATTAGATTCACTAATCTGCATGAGTGCAATGTCGTGCTGCGTTGTGGGGAGAGAATTTCACTGAACGCATACATCTCAGAATATAATATGAAGAACTCTCCAGATGGGACAACAGGACACCCGTCGTCCGGCTACACACTGAATTGAAATGAAGTGGGGCGGTGGCGTGGAATTTAATAGGCTAACAGCAAATTTCAATCATCCACAGAACATATTTATGTCTGCGACACATCTTTAAACAATTAACCCTTTATAGATCAAAATTATTTCTTATTTTGATGTGTTTTTACATTTTAATTTATTTTAATCTATCTATATATACTGCTCAAAAAAATTAAAGCACCACTTTTTTCAAAGGCCACCAAATTTGGAAAGTTGACTGCACAAGGTCGAAATCTCAGTATGACGTTTGCCCCGACGCCTACCAAGCACATGCTTCAGCACAACTCCCCAACTTGTGTAGTTTCGGGATAGCGCCCCCAAAACCAGCCCATTTTTGAAAACCGTAAATTGAAGTTTGCGAAAAACGCTGTAGGACTTGTCGCAGGTTGCCAAAGCAGTCGAAAATGAATGAGTCTTGCTCTTAAGGTTCCACGAACACGTTGAAATCGTTACATTTGACGTTTGGGCATTTTCAACCCCCTTCATCATCCCCTAAACATGGACTACCATTGGGGGCACCTGAGAAGGTACCGGATGTGTTTAACCACCTGAAAACCTGCACACCGTCCTCAGTTGCTGATTGCAGTAAGTTCTTAAGGCCTCCGGCAATGTTCACCCCCCCTAACACCCTCAACTGGCAAGGGACCAAACCACCCCGTCTTGATTCACCCCTAAGGAAGGTTTAAATCGAGATTTTTATCAGTGCTGCTAATGGGGGGTCTTCCCCTAACGTTTCAAAAGAGGACCTGCGCCTGTGTCGCCACCCCTTCCCTTGCTACCCCCTTTTGTACGATTTTTCGAATCAGGCCCTTTTTAAGGGCTGAAATGAGGTCTTAATCGCTGAAAGGGCTGTAAAGGTCCTTAGGAGTAGTGGTGACACGAAATAAACCCCTTCCGATGTTTGATTGACATTCCATCCCCCAAAGTTGACATTTTTGCACCCTCAACCCTCCCTGTCTGGACGCGTAACGCGTCATGGCATAGTTTTCAGAGTTGGATCAAAATGAAGCTTATGGCCTGAAATGGAAGCCCAAACCAGCAGGTTGGATGGAAATTCATCGGTAGGGTGGGAAACGCGACCAAAAAGTTTTCAAAAAAGTTAACAGCCTCTAGTAAGTACACCAATGCATAGGCAACCCACATCACGTCATTTTTCTCCCATTGGCAAACTTTGTAACCTATTGCCGATCATAGGCAACCCACACTCACGGACGTGATGTGGGTTGCCTATGCATGGGCGTACTTACTGTAGGCTGTACACTTTTTTGAAAAATGTTGGTCCCGTTTCCCAACCTACCGATGAATTTCTATCCAGCCTGCTGTTTTGGGCTCCATTGCAGGCCATAAGCTTCATTTTCATCCAACTCTGAAAACTCTGCCGTGACGCATTACGCGTCCAGACAGGGAGGGTTGGGGGTGCAAAAATTTCGAATTTGGGGGACGGAATGTCAATCATCGATCGGAAGGGGTTGATTTCGTGTCACCACTACTTCTAAGGACCTTTACAGCCCTTTCGGCGATTAAGACGTCGTTTCAGCCCTTAAAAAGGGCCTGATTCGAAAAATCATACAAACGGGGGTTGCAGGGGAAGGGGTGGTGACAAAGGCACAGTTCCTTTTTTGAAACGTTAGGGGAAGACCCCCCCATTAGCAGCACTGATAAACATCTCGATTAAAACCTTCCTTAGGGGTGAATCGAGAAGGGGTGGTTTGGTCCCATGCCAGTTGAGGGTGTTAGGGGGTGTGGACATTGCCGGAGGCCTTAAGAACTTACTGCAATCAGCAACTGAGGACGGTGTACAGGTTTTCAGGTGGTTAATCACACCCGGTACCTTCTCAGACGCCCCCAATGGTAGTCCATGTTTAGGGGATGATGAAGGGGGTTGAAAATACCCAAACGTCAAATGTAACGATTTCAACGTGTTTGTGGAACCTTTAAGAGCAAGACTCATTCATTTTCGACTGCTTTGGCAACCTGCGACAAGTCCTGCAGCGTTTTTCGCAAACATCAATTTGCGGTTTTCTAAAATGGGCTGGTTTTCGGGGTGCTACCCCGAAACTACTCAAGTTGGGGAGTTGTGCTGAAGCATATGCTTGGTAGGCGTCAGGACAAACGTCATACTGAGATTTCGAGCTTGTAGGTCAACTTTTCAAAATTTGGTGGCCCTTGAAAAAAGTGGTGCTTTAATTTTTTTGAGCAGTATATTTAAAACGCTAAGCTGAACCGATTCACTTCGTACAGCACTCTGACGAAAGCTCTTGGCCTGCAGATTTTCAGAGTGTCTTTAAAATAAACAAATATGTAACAGAATATTTTAAAATTAATAAACAAGAAAAGAGAATTCTTGCCACTCACAATGAAATAATGAAGATGAAACCCAGCTACATCAGTTTCCTACAGAATTCTTGAATTCCTTGGAATTAAGGGAGTTGTATCCACATATTCTTACTCTAAATGTTCGAGCCATAGATATGCTCCTCAGGAAACTGAACATTTCCCAATGCCTCCCAAATGCTGTCAGATTACGTGTAAGAAGTATGTATGAAAATTGCTTGGATTTGGAAATAATAAGTGCAGATAGGCTTATATTGGGCAGAGAGTTCTAATCCTTCGACTTGATTTAACACCATCCGATAAAACACTTTCTTTTAAGAAGCACCAATTTCCAATCGCTTGGCATACTTTATCACAATCAATAAAGCCAAAGGGGAAACTCTGGACCGTGTAAGTCGCTATTTGCCTCATCAAGTTTTCAGTCATAGTCAGTTATATGTTGCAAAGTCGATCATTCTCTGTAATCAAACAAAGAATGCATATAAGAAAATCCTTCAGTAAATATTTTCCCAATGACCGTCATGTTTTGACGGGTTTCAACTAGTTATTATAATTATTAATAATGTTAGTCTTTTTGTTTCCCTAATTTTAATGTTTATATATAAGTTTTAATTTTCAATTTATGTTCTTATAGACTTAATTTTGATATTTTTTAATGAATTAATTAATTTACTAATTTCGAATTGATTTTTACAATTATTTTCATTTTTTACAGTTATGTTTATTATTTTCAATTTCATATTTCTTTTATTATTTTATTTTTATTTTTATGATTTTCATTTCTGTATTTATATTTTATTTTTACACTTAAATTGTTAATGTTTCTAGTTTTAATTTTTTTTAAATTTTATCCAACACTTTACAGTATGTCGAGTAGATACGTAGGCAGACTATATTTGATTTTTAGAAATACTAGCATTTCGGCATGAAAATTCTACGAAATTTCGCTTAAACATTCAACAATCAGCATCTTTGAAAACATAAACTGTCCTTATGACAGGTGGTTTATATAGAGACCACAATCCCAAAAAGGGTTAAATAAAAGTATAATTAAAGAATTAGACACCATATTAAAATTTGCAATCGATGTTTCGGTTTACAATCAGCTGGTGATACTCTAAGTCAGTTTATAAGGAACTGTAAACTTGGATTCGAGAGGCAAAAATGAGAAGGGGTGGGTTCGATTCCGACCTCAGTCTTCCTAGAAGTGGTTTCTCATTTCTACTCTAGGCGAATGCTGGGATGGTTCTTAACTTGAGGCCACGGCCGCCTTCATCCCAATCATCGCCTCAATCACAAATACACACACACACACACACACTAATACAGACACCACAATAATGTTGTTGTTGTTTGAGTGTTCAGTCTTTAGACTGGTTTGTTGCAGCTCTCAATTCCTCCCTGTCCAGGGCTATTCGTTTCATCTCTACATAGCTACCACATCCTACATCCGAGGCAATCTGTATAAAATATTCTAACCTTGGTCTACCCTCACAGTTCTTATTATCGACCCTACCATATCTAAGTTTGCTATTTCATAGTGTGCGTCCTACCAACCTATCTCTTCTCTTCATTAGCAGTCGCCAGAAATATCTCTTCACTCTCACTCGTCTTAATACCTCTTCATTACTCTATCTATCTCAAAAATGAAAATGAAAATCCACAGCCTGCTTCCAGTCGACCGACCGGGTCAGGGAATGGAATGAATGAAGCCCCCATCTAGCGGCTAGGATATGAACTGTACCGGCTACCGAAGCCTGTCGCACTCCCCAGGGGCAATGTTTAAATGAATGACAGATGAAATGAAATGACAGTGGAGAGTGTTGCTGGAATGAGATATGTGACTGGGAAAATCGGAGTACCCGGAGAGAAACCTGTCTACCTCCGCATTGCTCAGCACATATCTCTCATGGATTGACCGGGATTTGAACCACGGACCCAGTGGTTCCAGCTACCACACCCTACATCCGAGGCAATCTGTTTAAAATATTCTAACCTTGATCTACCCCTACAGTTCTTATTATGGACCCTTCCTACCATATTTAAGTATGCTATTCCTGGATGTCTTAGTTGTGTGTCCTACCAACCTATCTCTTCTCTTCATTAATAGTCGCCAGAAATAACTCTTCACTCACACTCGTCTTAATACCTCTTCATTTGTTACTGATCTTATCTTGGGGTTGGAAAGATTCGCCATACTGGGACTGTGATGTCATTCCGCAGACATTGGAACACATAGTGTATGATTGTCCCTGCCAAGCGTTTCCGGGGTGTATGGAGGATTTAAATTGGGCTACTCCAGAAACAGTGAATTGGTTAAATAGACTGGATGTTAATTTATGATACTTTCAACTTTAATAGTTATATGTCTTGTTGTCATATTGTTCCAATGTTTGTGACACTGTATTCATGTCTTTGTTTTCTTTATAAATCTTCATAAATCTCACCACATTTCAAATGCTTCTATTTTCCTCTTTTCTGCTGCGCCAACAGTCCAAGTTTCACTTCCATAGAGCGCCACGCTCCAGACAAAGGCTTTCAAAAATTACCTCCTAATAACTAAATTTGATACCAGGAAATTTCTTTTCTGTAGAAATGCTTTCCTTGCCTGAGCCAACCTACTTTTTATATCCTGTTCGCTACGTCCATCAGTAGTTACTCCTACGTAGCAGAAATCTTCTACTTCCTTTAGCTTTTCACCTGTCAATTTGACGTCAATAGGGGTTTGTGATTTCGTTCGGCTGTATTCCACTATTTTTGTTTTACATTTATTGATTTTCATCATAAATTCTTTCTTTTGTTATTTGATGTATATTGTTGTAACCTGAGATACCACAGGTTACACCCACCCCACATCAGCCCCATATCACCACTTTTCACCCCCACTTCTACATTTTCTATACCCACACCAAGAAAGAAATCGACAGCACCAACCATCTGACCACAATTCTAGTAAGTTAGGTCGCAAGCATGTAGCAACCCTTACGAAATCCTTACAACACTTCATAAACACTGGCAACTGGTGTTAACTGGAACACCGGTGTGCCAACTAGCTGATTCAGCATTAGACTTTATTATAAACTAGCAGAGGTACCCGCTCTTCGAACGGTCTTCGGTATTAATAACCAGACGTTATCTGTTGCAATGATTAGGGGCTTGTCATTCCTTCATAAGTTTATCAGAACGAAGTTAGTTTTCTTGGTATATCACAGACACAGTTAATTTAAGGGCCTTAAAATGCAGTTTTCGGAGACCCTTTATAGACTCCCTAGTTTTGTATCACACATTGAGAAGCGCAACATATGCTTTGGTCGTCTTTCTAGGAAAATTTTTATTTTTCGCCTATTTTAACATGTATTTTGAAAAGTTTTTCCCTATACCCACCTTTCTATGAGAAGTACGGTGAAGAGTTTTAAAATGATTGGTGAATTGACTCATGGTTACAATACCTAATTTTACGATGCTCCAAGCACCCGAAAACGAGTTGTAGGCGTACTTAAACATAAAGATATATCAACCACACAGTGTCAAACAAAATCATCTTTACGATGAGCCCGTTTGTCGACAAAAATATGATTAGTTAAAATGTGCTCTCAAACTAAATTCACCTAACGTGTACTTCCTGACGTGAAAATATTATTGAAAACCTTATTGACGAAACGCAATATATGCCAAATAAAAACGGACCTTCACCGTTGTGGAAAGTCCCCATCCCCAGGAAGATCCCTTTAATAAATTATAAAGGTTTGTGGTGTATGAAAATTCAGGATTTGTAGCCTCCAATGGTCCAAATTCCCAAAAGCTGCAAAAACCACTATTCAATTCAGGAAATTTTGATAATAATGTTGCTGTTTGGAGATATAATAGACCTTCTGTGCAACACATCGCTCGTGTAAGTCGCGCTTAAACATTATAGGGTACCCATTGACCCCCTTAAGCAAACTGATGAATTGTACAGTCTATATTTGTTTCCATGATAACCTTATAGCCATTTGCAAACTTTCGCAGAAATTGAATAAATTGAGTGGCATTGCTTCTTACAGAAATAGATGGAAATTTGGATGTCACCTCTTGAGACACTGTTGTCATGATTACCGGCTTGCATTACTTCATTAGTTTCTTCTTGTTCTTCTCCTTTCAGATGGGCCAGCTAAGGACCACGACGTAGAACTTTTCAACTTGGCGAGGGAATGACGTTTGCCCAATATTCTCTGGCTATGTTTCTCCTTTCTCGGTTTTGTCCAGATGATGCCGGTTTTCTTAAAGTGTGGTCTGTCCTAAAAACTCTTCTGTTTAAGTATCTTTCTGAGATGTGATCGGCTTCTAATATCACTTTCCATTATCTTCAGTACTTGGATATCCTTGTTAACTTCTGCTATCCATGGTGTCACGCTCTTTCTATTCTCCCAGTAGTTGAGAAGCCGGTTGGTTAGTCTCGTTGGGTTCATCCTTGAGACATGTCCGTAGAAAGCCAAAAGTCTCTTCCTGACCACGTCTGTGATTTTCTCAGTTAATCTATATAGCTCCTGATTTGGTGTTCTTTTGTACTCGTCATCTATTTATTAGTTTATTAAATGAAATTAGTTTTCTGGGAATATCTCAGACACGTGGTTTATAGCCTTACAACGTAGTAGCCTCTGAGCCACCGAGGGGCTGAAAATGAGTTTTGTCTCGTCCTTCTACGCCATAATATAATAATAATAATCATAAAAATAATAATTTAATAATATAGGGATAGGGATATAATAGACCTTCAGTACCACACCCACAAGGGTAAATCGCGTGAAAAAATTCAAGAATATCCCTTGTATATACGTATTGATGAACTTTACAGCTTAAGTTAGTTCCGTGATAACCTTGTAGCCGTTTGCGAACGTTCACAGTAATGTAATAATTGGAATGGCATTGCGTCTTACAGAAATAGATGGACTCCTGAGATTGTGTTGCCCTGGTTACCGGCTTGCATTCCTTCATTAGTGTTTATTAAATGAAATTAGTTTTCTGGGAATATCTCAAAAACTGTTGGTTTTAGGACCTTAAAATGTGGTTTTCGGGGCCCGTACGGCCCCCGAGTTTTGTTTCTCACATTGAGACGGTGAAAATGAGCCTTTTCTCGTGTTTCTACGCCCATTTCAGCATGCATTTTAAGGGGGTAGGCCCTCTTTTAAGAGAGGTATGGAGAAGAGTTACATCAATGATTACTTTCGAGCCTCTGATGGGCATCTGTACCAAATTTTACGTTGATCCACTCAGCCGTTCTCGAGTGATGCGCATACATAGTTGTACACAGACTCACAGACAGACAAAAATTTTGTTTTTGCGCGCAACCGTCAACCAGTCTGAAACGCGTTAATAACTCAAATTTCCGGAGAAATTCAGAAAAAAACAGACAAACTTTCATTCTTATATATATAGACAGATAGATAAGACCTTAACCCACACATGGAGTTCTGTTTGTCTACCTGCGACGCTGCCAACATCTACACCGACGACTACGCATCTGCCTCGGGTGAGTGTGTACGAAGGGTACTTCCATTATTTCCTGTCACCTATCACACCTATAAAACATTGTAATCGCCTCATCACAATTTTATTATTAACCTCTCACTAACAATTATTTAGTGAAGCTTGTTTTATTAACGCCCGTACCGTAAACCAGGGCCGGCGAGAATGAGCTAGCTTTAGCCGGCCCTGCAGTAAACATCCACATTTTGTTATAATTGGCTACCTGTTTTATTATTTGCCAGCTGTCATAATTCCTCATTCCATAATTAGCATTTAGCTTTAGAATCTGCTGTGTCGGCATATAGTAGCGAGCTGCCTGCTGTCATCGTACCGCCGACCACAGCTAAAGGCACGTGCGCCATTCAAGGCCACTTCGTAATCACTTTACCAGTTGGAAAGCTTCACACCACTTCCTCCTTGCGCTCTATCCACTACGCTAGTTAGAGAAACCACCCCTATATTAACAATTAAGCCATAAGGACCTTTGCGCCCCCAATACACACTAGAATCATTAAACACTCAGAGAGTGGTGTATTCTTTGGAATACACGGTAAGATAGAGGTAGCTTTTTGCTGCTCTTTGCTTTAATTCATTCCTTCCTTTTTCGCAAACACCAACAGTGATTTCTTACTTTTTCTTTTATTTAAGCACCTTGCTTACTTTCTTTGTAAGTTAGTTGTAGATATAACTTCCATGATCAACCTAGCGGCATCTAGCAGCTAACTGCTGAAGTTCCTGAACATCTCTATGCCCAAGAGGACTTCCTTCTTAACCCCGCCACAATATGTCGCCGCTATCTTCAGCTAACATCTCCATGCTCAAGAGGACTTCTACAACATACCCTTCCACCAGGCTTCGCTATTGACGCCTACGATCAACTCCTTGAAGATAACTTTTAGTTTTATTTCTAAAGTTGGTATTTCATATGTATGTTTCTTTGTTTTTACCCCCACCCCCTTCCCTCCTTGGTACCTCCGTGCTTCGTCGAGCTGCTCTCACTTCTGGGTCAGTCGTCAAACCATACAGTTGGAGCCTACTTCAGGCTGGTCTCCTGTCTACTTGAGACATTTTAGAATCAGGACGCCATGTCCTAATCTTAACGTCAACGGTCATCCAGATCATCATCGTTCTTCAAAATGAGCTAAGTACTACTTCAATGGTTTTCACTAAGTTTTAAATGGTTTTAACCTGATTTAATAGACAGCGTAAAATTGCAATGTGATACAAAATCTGCCTTCAAAAGATCTTCTTGATTTATTTGTAGCTACTTTAGCTAGCTTTCCAAAATGAAAAGGTACTTCTTGTACTGAGTATCTGGGAATGAGTTCTCACACCGTGGGAGTCTTGTTAAACGCACTGTCTATAAAAACTTAGCTTTCACCTCCACGGGATATTCTGCTCAATTCTACTGCTCTCAACTCTAGAATTGTCTACAGCAAATCATCTTTTTGCAAGTAATGCCGTCAAGTGCCTTCCACCTAAATATGGGAATGCTTGTTCCTCACTGAGGAATTTATGTTGAAAATACTTTCCTTCTTTGGAAATTTTCCGCTGCATTCAACTACCGTCTATAAACGTCACAACGCAATAAACTTTCTCAAACTAAAATTCAAATAGTGATCTCTACAATTACAATAACGTTTCGTCTGATAAACTTTCCTTGTTGCAATAGTGAATTTTTCAACGGACTACAGTGCATAACAGTGCCCATTCAACGACCATCCGTGTCGCGTTCGAACGAAAGCTATAAATACGGCCATAAACGTTTTCCTGATTCTCCTATTTCCTCCTCTCAAACTCCTCACTAACACATTATAATAATTGTAAAATTTAGGTTCTTTTCAATGAGTTGACACTCTATAGAAGTGCCCTCCCATCTTTGTACTGTTTTTCACAAGTAATTCTGCATCATTGGTGTCTAGTACACACCTCAAATCATATTGTTTTTCCTCTCTTCATTAGGGAATTCAATTATTTCTACTCACAAGTGAGTTTTCTAACTTTTCTTTATCCAGGTTTCACGAAAGGGTACTGGCCCCATTTTCCTCGTGAACTTGTTTAAACATAGAAGTCCTAGAAACTTCTTCTTAATTTTTCTCTTCAGGTTTCACAATAAGTGACCTGCCCTATTTGTATAAATTATAATCGTAATTACTGTATAAATATAAGAAGTTATAGAAACTTCTATTTAATTTCTCTCTCTTTTTTGTTATATTTTCAAATTTAACATTTGTTCATACTTTTCGAACTTTCATTAGGAATTCTCAAAGTACATATATCGTACCTGATTTGTTGTTAAACTTTAAATTTGCTAATCTCAGCACTATTTTAAAATCTTATGTAGATTTGGTGCTTTCAAGAGGTTCTAAACCAAATTTTGTTAATCGCCTAGTGCAAACTTCAACAATTTTAGAGGTCTGAGACCTCATAGGTTAAAAATTTAAATTGTACATTTTACAGTTGTTAAAATTATCATATTTTTACGCATTGTTAAATAAATCAAACTATATCCTTTTGCTTCATAATTTTCTATAAAATAACGATTAGGCAGGATCCTACCTCCCCTATTTCTACCCGAAAGCTCATTCTCGTTTTAAGAAACTCGAGCATCAAAGTTAAAAAGGTTCCACTATTTGTTGCATCCGAACAAAAACTCTCCGCAAAAACTTTTTCAAAATCGCTCTTAGCTTTTATAGCTAATTCTAACTAGCCAGTAAGGCAAGTATAGCTAGCTCCGCCAGCTTCTTGCTTGTTGAGACTTTCTCTATAACTTATGGTTGGTTTTCCAAATTTAAGTTTTTCTTCTTGTCTAAACTTTTAGTCGGCACTTTGCTGGATAGAAGCTTAGCCTTTCTTGAATGCAACAATTGGTTTTCTTACCAAAATTTAAAACCAAAAAGCTTCAAAAACAATCAAATTATTTTTAAAAGCACGATAACTGCTTCATCGCTACCCTTCCTGGAAGCATTCGGTCGCTCCTTGGAAATCCTACAATTCCAAGAATTAAAAACATCACGGTGAATTTAAATTATTTGCGCCTTTCAAAACCGTTGATTAAACCTGATTCCTTTGAAAGGATATAAAACAATTCTGTCATTCTTTGTCTTGCCAAACTACCACCCTTCCCCATATTACCCAAGTCTAGACTGGGAAGGGAAAGCACAAACTTCACTTGCTGGCAAATAGCCCAAGCTCCAGCCGCATTTCCCGTTAGCTACGTCCAGGTCCATACCCACTTTAGGTGTTTCACGGGCCTTGCGGTGACACTCGCCACTAACTCACTTAAATTTATTTTGTTTGGTGTTGGACTCTCGTCCTATTATCCACACTTGTTCCTTAGTCCGAAACCCACTTCCCTTTTCTTTTTCTCTTCATCTTTCCTTGGGGGTAGGGTTAATGCCTAGCAAAAACCTACCCAAATGTTGGTCCCAGAAACCCGGGAGAGTCCATTTGTTAATATTTTGCAAATCATTAATATCTACTTTGAATTTTTCAGCTATATCTTCACCGTGCAAAGCCTGTGAGGGGGAAAGAGGCCGCTCCTGTCTCCTTTGGTGTGTCCCTTTCTTTCAACTTGTTGCTGCTGCCAGTCTGACAGCATTTCCAAGGTTCCACAGTTTCGTAAGTTATACTTTAATTTACCTATTTCGCCATGGCTCCTACAGAAAAGGTCAAGGATGGTAAGGATGAAAAGCTTACTTCCAAACGAGCTTCTTATAAAGGGCAAATTACCAGATTCAGAAAATACATCAAAGAGCTAGATCCTTCACAAGCTCAACTAGATTTGTTAAAACATCGCGTAAATGATTTTGAACGTTCATATGAAAATTATTGCAACATCCGAACTGAAATCGAAACTTGTATGCTCCATCAAACTGATGATCGAGTAGAAGTAGAAAACCAATATTACGAAGGCATAGGTTCTGCTTTTAAAATAATACGCCAACTCGAAGAAGAACAGAAAAAGGATGGTTCTGTTCTTGGTTCCCTTCACGAACAACAAACCTCTTTCCGTGAGGGTACTCACAAGCCCAAACCAATTCTACCTAAGATTAATTTACCCCACTTCTCTGGAGACGAATCTACTTGGGATTCTTTCTATGAACTATTTTGCTCTCTTGTTCATGACAATGAAGACATTCAAGTCATCTACAAGTTTCATTATTTGCTATCTATTCTCCGCGGTCAAGCCCTGCAGTTAGTTGAAGCACTCCCATTAAGTGCTGAAAACTTCCCTATTGCCTTTAACCTGTTGAAAGAAAGATACGGTAATTCACGGTTACGTATTCAACGCCATATGAAGGCTCTATTCAATTTACCTGCGTCACAGCACAATGATGTCACTAGTTTGCGTACTCTCATTGATACGACACATCTTCACTTTAAAGCTTTGTCCCAATTAGATCAACCCACTGACCACTGGGACACTTTACTAATACACTTAGTGGTTTCTAAAGTCGATGTTGCTGTCCTCAAAGCTTGGGAAATGGAACTTTCCAAAGACGACGATTACTCTTACGAGCATTTAGTCACTTTCATAAATGCTAGATGCCAACTCTTAACTGCCCTAGCTAATCAAAGTGAACCCTCTTCTCCAAGTTCTAAATTTGAATTACTGTCCTTTAAATCCAAAAATGAACACGTAGCGTCTAGCACGCAGAAACCTGGGTCCAGCTCTTCTAAACTCAAGTCAAACGCCACTGGTTGCCCAACTAGGTCTAGTGAACGCCGTATTGCTAGTTCTCTCGCTTTAAACACTCAAAGCGAACCCCGTAAGAGTTTAAATGAACCATTAAAGTGCATACTTTGCAAAGATTCCCACGCCTTATAACTCTGTATAACTTTTAAAGAACTGTCAGTCGACGACAGAAAAAAAAAGTTTCCCAGAATAAACATTGCTTCAACTGCCTTTCACCTAAGCATTCTGCTTCAAATTGCAAGTCCACCAGACTTTGTTTTCATTGTGAAAAAGCTCATCACACTTTACTACATCGTCATGATCAGGCAAGGTCATCAGCCGCATCTACTTCTCAGAAAAGTGACAATGCAAGCAGTTCTAATGCTTCATCTTACATTCAAAATGCCAAGTCCATACGTAGTGCCCAAGTTCTATTGTCCACTGTCCAAATCGAAGTTCAGGATAATTTTGGCAACTGGGTCCGTGCACGCGGACTTCTTGATTCGGCGGCAAGCCATGATTTCGTTTCTAATTCATTAATCAAAAAACTAGGCCTACCTGTAAACCCTACTTCTATTAATGTATCAAGCATCAACAGCCTAAAATCACAAGCGTTACAGTTTTCTAAACTAACCATAAGATACACTTGTCACAGAAATAAATTTCTAAAACTTAATTGCCTCATCCTCAACAGTATCGGAGAGGATACTCCTAGTCACTCCATCGATATCTCAGGTCTGAATATTCCTTCTCATTTATGGTTAGCCGATCCTCTGTTCAATGTACAAGGCCCCATTGACATACTCTTTAGTGCCAATGTTTTCTGGAATTGCCTTCGTAAACAGGTTCGTAAGTTATCTTCAAACGTGGTTGCCTGAGACACTAATTTTGGATGGATCGTTACTGGTCAACTTCCTCATTATTCTCCCCAAACCATATCGCAATGTTATTTCGCTAATACTGATTTGGAACAGTTCTGGAGGCTGGAAAGCGTTGATTCTCCTAACGTAACCTCTTCAGAAAACGAATTCTGTGAGCAACTTTTCTTGAACACTACCACTCGTTCTCCTGAAGGCCGGTTCATTGTTCAGATGCCAAGATTACTTAATCCCCCTAAACTTATTAATTCTCAACCTAAAGCTCGAAAAGCTCTCTTTGCTATCGAGAGCAAATTCAAGAAAGAACCTCTCGTTAAACAACGGTACACTGATTTCATGGATGAGTATGAAAGCTTATATCATATAGAAGTTGTCAGCAAATCTGATGACGAATTGCACGTCCCAATTGAAACGGTTTTCTTAAATCATCATCCAGTGTGGAAAAACCCTCTTGTAAAGGATAAAATCCAATTCTTTTTAATGGTTATTTATGGTTAGCCGATCCTCTGTTCAATGTACAAGGCCCCATTGACATCCTCTTTAGTGCCAATGTTTTCTGGAATTGCCTGACGTTAATGGCAACAGTCTCAACGATACTCCTTACTCTGGTCCTGCTATTCAGTCAGATTTATCTGCTATACTCTTAAAATGTCGATTATTTCCCATTGCTGTTATAGCGGACATCAAACGGATGTACCGTCAGGTTTTAATTCAGCCCGAACAACAAGATCTCCAAATAATCTTGTGGCGCGACGAAATCAGCAAGCCCATTAAAATATTTCACTTAAAAACGGTCACTTATGGCTTAAAACCTTCCGCTTTCCTTGCTATCCGATCCCTACATATGTTAGCCTCCCAAGATGGTCATTTATTTGATTCTAAAGCTTCTGAAGCACTAACTACCTCTTTTTATGTAGGCGATTATCTCCAGTCCTTCCCGACCCTTGAGGAAGCTTATTTCGTGTCACTAGAACTTCAGACATTGTTAAAGAATGGAGGATTCCCACTTCATAAGTGGAATTCCAACTCCCATGAGTTTCTTGCCCAGTTTCCCATAGAAGATGTAGACCCCTCTTCCGTTAAAATCTGCGGAGATTCTGAATCCATAAAAACTCTTGGAGTTCATTGGTGCACTCGCACTGATACTCTCATCTACAAAGTCTCGCTTTCCGAAGAGCTCCCCAACACAAAAAGGCAAATTCTCTCTGAAATTGCAAACATTTTTGATCCGCTTCAATTCCTTGCTCCGGTTATTGTTATAGCCAAGCTTTTCATGCAAGAGCTATAGTCTCTCAAATGTGAATGGGACGAAGCTGTTCCCCTTTCTTTTCTTAATAGATGGCTCTCTTTCCGTAGCAGTTTACTTGATCTTTCTCTTATTGAAATTCCTAGGAATATAATTAATGCTCCCCCTAACACATCTTTCTTCATTCATGTGTTTGCCGAAAGCTCCGAGAAAGCTTACGGTTGTTGTGCATATTTGGTTTATTGCAATTCGCTAAATGAATCTTCATTGTCCAACCTTATTTGCGCTAAGTCCAAAGTCGCTCCTATTAAAACTATTACTTTGCCTAGGCTTGAATTGTGTGCTGCACTCATGGCCGCAGATCTTGCCAAAAAATTGCACAAAGTCTTAAAGGTCGAATTTACGCAAACTTATTTGTGGAGCGATTCCATGATCTCTCTTTCTTGGATCACCAAAAACCCCATCCACTGGCAAACCTTTGTTGCAAATAGAGTTTCTAGAATTCAAACTCTTTCCTCTGGATGTCAATGGAAACATGTGCCCAGCGCTGATAAACCCGCTGACATCATTTCACGTGGTTGTTTATCCTCTCAATTGGCAGCATCTCAGTTGTACTGGCATGGGCCCTCGTGGTTAATCGAAGACTCTTCTTTTTGGCCTTCTAAACCTCCAGTTACAAACTCCAACTTGCCTGACGCTAAAGTATCTAAATCTACTGCTTCGTGTCTTATTTCCAATGTTTCACACCCCTTGTTGTCCCGCTATTCTTCCTTTCATAAATTAATTCGAATTTTTGCCTATCTTCTCAGATGGAAATATCTTGTGGTTGACCAACCTCTTCTCCCTAAACCACACCTGAGCAATCACGAATTAAATCTCGCTACTATTAAAGTTTTCCAGCTAACTCAGCAAGAGGCCTTTTCTTCTGAATTGTCTTTGCTCTCAGCTAACAAAGATCTTCCTAAATCTAGTCGTCTTCGCGCTTTAGCCCCCTTCCTTGATGACAATGGGTTACTCAGGGTAGGTGGTAGGCTTTCGCATTCTTCACTTTCTGAAGACAAAAAACATCCTGTTATTTTGCCCTCTAAGCATCACGTAATTTTCTTAATCATACGTGACTTTCATTATCGTAACCTGCACGTTGGTACACGTACACTGCTTTGTTTCTTAAGGGAAAAGTACCGGATCATAAATGGAGTTCATGAAGTTTCCTCTGTAATTCACAAATGCATTCCTTGCTTCAAAGCGAAACCTAAAGTTAATACTCAATTAATGAGCGATCTACCCTCTTTCCGCTCTTCCCCTATACGTCCTTTTGCTTTAACTGGTGTGGACTATATGGGTCCGTTTCAATATCAATGCAATTCCCCTGAAGCTAAACGCAAATTATTTGGAAAACTCTATGCTTCTCTTTTCGTTTGCATGGTTACTGGCGCGATTCATCTGGAACTAGTAACTAAAGCCTCTACTTCTTACTTTTTGTCAGCCGTCTCTCACTTCACTGCTAGGCGTGGCGTTCCCTCTGAGATGTTTTCCGATAACGCCTCCACTTTTCAAGGCGCAGCTTCCTTGTGGAAGAAAGCTCTCACATCTTCTCCTGCCATGGAACAGATGTCTAATTTTTCCTACTCAAAGGGTTTCAAATGGCTGTTTATACCTCCCTAAGCCCCTCATCACGGTGGTAGGTGGGAATCGTGAGTCAAGCTGACCAAACGTCATCTAAAAAGGTGTTATGGTCGTAATACTTAGAGTTGACGTCTGACAGCTAGTGCTGGAGGGAGGAGCATTGCACGTGCCATTTCACGCGGTTGCCACATTCCTGCATTCCATACCCTACCCTTCTCACTTCCGGCTGGCTTGTTCGTTCATTCTGACCGCTGTGTTTTCTTGTAGACTACCTGGCCAGACCATGACTGACTTGGTCTTATGTTCGGTTTTCTTTAACAGAGGTCGGGCTGAAAAGCTCAGGCAGTAGAGCGCTGGCTTTCTGAGCGCAACTTGGCAGGTTCGATCCTGGCTCAGTCCGTCACCTCTCTCCATCAGCAGCTTCCTACTGTTGATAGCTTTATATTCAAAACCAAGGTTATGAACCACTTTCAGTAAGGAAGAGTAACTGCCTTTAAATAAGTCGTTCGGAAGTGTAAATAACAGTTTTTGAATTGTTGGATGTTCCCTCCTGGTGTAGTAAGAATATATGTGCCGGCGAATAGCATCGTCTTTAAACGGATCCAGATTTGTAATTCTGGAGGTTCTAGGCCGCTTCTTTCCAGGCATGGACAGTTTAGATGAAACCTCTTCTGAGTTGTTATATTTCTCCATCGTAACTCTTGTCACAGTACTTTTACTAACTCTAAGAGCTTTCGCAGTGCGTTCTTGAACTCTCTGGAATGGAATTAAAGGAACATTCCTTTCCGAAAAACTCTTAGCCTCCTCTTCAAAGAATTCCCTTGCGGCACATATAATTTCTCTTCCTTGGTGATGAATTGTCACACCATGACCGGCGGTATTTTTTTCATGAGGTGGACGAGTTCTGGGCCTCCCTCTCCCTCGAGGAGTATTCATAATGCTCGAAATATATATTGCAATACAATAATATTGTAGGTCTACGTAATTAGTATTTAAAATACCGTTAGATACTTAATGACGGCCTCCAAACAGAAACACAAATAGAATAACACTCACGCTGAACTGCTTGTGACAAGATCTAACTCAGAAGTGCAAGGTTTGGCAACTCCTACAAACTCCTCCTCAACACGACCTGGCCAGAGGGCTTATCTCCATGGCAACCGCAGTCGCCCCACCCCGTTTCCATGACAACCATACCCCCACCTCTCTTTAACCCACCCCGGTAGGCAGTAAAAGGACCTCCCTCTAAGAACTGTCAGACTCCAACTCTAAGTATTACAACTGTAGGTAATCGTACCCTGACTTATGAGGAATTTAACTCTCTGTCTATACTGATTGAAGGTGTTGTTAATTCTCGTCCTTTGACACCGCTTTCTACTGACCCTGATGATCTTCTTCCATTGACACCTGGTCACTTTCTTATAGGCACTTCTATTTCCTCCCCTCCTCCCCTCCCCAACTCTTATAGAGACTCTAACCTGCCTATTGTTTGGCGTAAACTAGAAGCTCATCGCAATGCTTTCTGGAGGAGGTGGAAATTGGAATACTTAACTTCCTTGCAACGGAGACAGAAGTGGCTTCTTTCTAATCCTGACATTAAAGTGGGGGACTTGGTCCTTGTTAAAGATGCTTCCCCTCCCTTGGTCTGGATCTCCGGTAGAGTGACCGAGTGTTACCCGGGAAGGGACGGGAGAGTTAGGGTAGCCAGGATCTTGACCACAAATGGGCATATTACAAGACCACTGTCTTCAATTTCCCCCCTACCTTTAAATCTGTAACATTGTATTTCCTGTTCTCTGTTGGTGTTTGACCCTCCCAGCTTGGTGTATTCTTTGGAATACACGGTAAGATAGAGGTAGATTTTTGCTGCTCTTTGCTTTAATTCATTCCTTCCTTTTTCGCAAACACCAACAGTGATTTCTTACTTCTTCTTTTATTTAAGCACCTTGCTTACTTTCTTTGTAAGTTTGTTGTAGATATAACTTCCATGATCAACCTAGCGGCATCTAGCAGCTAACTGCTGAAGTTCCTGAACATCTCTATGCTCAAGAGGACTTCCTTCTTAACCCCGCCACAAGATGTCGCCGCTATCTTCAGCTAACATCTCCATGCTCAAGAGGACTTCTACAACATACCCTTCCACCAGGCTTCGCTATTGACGCCTATGATCAACTCCTTGAAGATAACTTTTAGTTTTATTTCTAAAGTTGGTATTTCATATGTATGTTCCTTTGTTTTTACCCCCACCCCCTTCCCTCCTTGGTACCTCCGTGCTTCGTCGAGCTGCTCTCACTTCTGGGTCAGTCGTCAAACCATACAGTTGGAGCCTACTTCAGGCTGGTCTCCTGTCTACTTGAGACATTTTTAAATCAGGACGCCATGTCCTAATCTTAACGTCAACCGTCATCCAGATCGTCATCGTTCTTCAAAATGAGCTAAGTAAGGCCTACTACTTCAATGGTTTTCACTAAGTTTTAAATGGTTTTAACCTGATTTAATAGACAGCGTGAAATTGCTATGTGATGCAAAATCTGCCTTCAAAAGATCTTCCTGATTTATTTGTAGCTACTTTAGCTAGCTTTCCAAAATGAAAGGTACTTCTTGAACTGAGTATCTGGGAATGAGTTCTCACACCGTGGGAGTCTTATTAAACCCACTGTCTATAAAAACTTAGCTTTCACCTCCACGGGATATTCTGCTCAATTCTACTGCTCTCAATTCTAGAATTTTCTACAGCAAATCATCTTTTTGCAAGTTATGCCGTCAAGTGCCTTCCACCTAAATATGGGAGTGCTTGTTCCTCACTGAGGAATTTATGTTGAAAATACTTCTGATCAGCATATAATTTGTCTTCCTTCGTTGGAAATTTTCCGCTGCATTCAACTACCATCTATAAACGTCACAACGCAATAAACTTTCTCAAACTAATCTCTACAATTACAATAACTTTTCGTCTGATAAACTTTCCTTGTTGCAATAGTGAATTTTTCAACGGACCACAGTGCATAACAGTGCCCATTCAACGACCATCCGTGTCGCGTTCGAACGAAAGCTATAAATACGGTCATAAACGTTTTCCTGATTCTCCTATTTCCTCCTCTCAAACTCCTCACTAACACATTATAATAATTGTAAAATTTAGGTTCTTTTCAATGAGTTGACACTCTATAGAAGTGCCCTCCCATCTTTGTACTGTTTTTCACAAGTAATTCTGCATCATTGGTGTCTAGTACACACCTCAAATCATATTGTTTTTCCTCTTTTCATTAGGGAATTCAATTATTTCTACTCACAAGTGAGTTTTCTAACTTTTCTTTATCCATGTTTCACGAAAGGGTACTGGCCCCATTTTCCTCGTGACCTTGTTTAAACATGGAAGCAGGCCCGACGAGAGGGGGGGACAGGCAGGGCTGGTGCCCCGGGGCCCGACCCTCCCAGGGGGGCCCGGCGTCCTAGGAGGCGGTGCAAAGCACTTATTTTTCAGGACGCGAAGAGATATTTTCCCTTGCGAATCAAGCCCTTTTGTGATACGCTTTAACGTGTCAGTACCGTTAAACATAACATTAATTGCTCTCTTTATCAACAAATTAGAAATAACTCCGGTTCCTGACGAAGCCGCGGCAGGAATGCAGGATTTGGCTTCCCGACTGCGGTGTTATTCGTAGTCTTATTCAGCAGTTAATAAAAAGGCCTGTTTGTCGTTACAGATGTTAAGTCATTTAGAGGCTTGCAACATTCAACCCGTGTACCGTACTTGGTAGCTAGTAGGCCTAGTATCACTGGCCGGCAATGAACCATTGACACTAGGTTGGGGATGGTTTGCATCAAATAGTACTGTAGATATAATTCAGTATTTGCTGACGCGTTAGTTTTACGGTTTGTTTCTGAAGGCCTCCACGTTATTGAATGAAGTTGACTGTAAAGCAGTAGTTTTCACAAATATTAATGAAGCGAACAAAATTGGAAACAAGAGATGTGCGAATTGTGTCAGAATGAAGGGGTGGCTAGTGGTTGTTGTATAATAAGTGAGGTGTATTGGCAACATTGTTGTAACTATTTGTCTTGGAGAGTAAAAACTTAGACCCTCTTAAAACCATCAAATGCTGGACGAAAAGCGGGGTATACACTGTGCTGTGCTATGGCCTCTGTGACCTGATAAATCGCATGTCGTATTCTTAGTTGTCGACTGGGATTGCGTTGGCCGTCGCGACAATTACTGTAATTATTAGGGTTAAAAGTAGGGTAGGTGTCCCTGGACTTGAAATAAGATACTGCCACAGCATTGGTCTGGAGGTAGTGTGAAAAACCAAACTCGGGATAGCCGCTGTTAGCGCCCGGATTCGAACCTCCGATCTGTAGACTTGCTGTAGGCCCCCATCACGGTCATTCGTGAGCTACACCGCGGGGTCTTACTTGAAGATGTGAGAGCTTTTACTTGAATATAGAAGAGTCTTTTCTATAGCCACTAAATGTCAATGGTCACCAAATTTTTTACTCCAAAATATCCCAAATATAATCACCCAAATGGCCTATCCTATAACTCAATAATTTGGACCTAATTTTTGCAAACTTTCCCGGAGGAGGACTCCAAGACCCCACTCTGCGTCTGGTGATATTCCATACCCCATGGTCCCCGGTGTGTCCCCTCCCCCATAATCTTGGCTTAAATCCTCCCATGATGGTCACCAGTCATAGATAGGATTGAGGATGTTTAGGAAAACCTGGCTCTAGTTTTGCTTACTGCAAAGCAATATTAAATTATAAGAAATCCTCTGACTGACAATTACAAAATATAGTTCAAATTCACATTTTCTTCTTTTCTGAAAACAATCACTGATCAGCTGCAATCTACTGATAGCACATAATAACTTGAGTAAAGTATGAGTACTGTAAATCACTGGTTAATTATGACAATATATTTTGCTTTGTTTAATGTACAAAGGTGTGTGATCGCCGTTCAACCAAAACACTTATCAGTGTTAGGCTTAGACCCAAGGGAGTGACTCTACAAGGGCAGCAAATGTTAAGAATGTCAACATAAAAGCACTACAGTATATGTAAAACGTATTTTAAAATAAGTCTTGGCTTTGTGTAAAAATCATGTTTTCTTTATGAAAAGAGATTACGTCGTATGTCACAGAGGCCGTAGTACAGTATACCCCTTCCACCTCTTTCAACATGCAGTTCAGTAAGCTGAACTTCCTGTTAATCAATTTTTGGGTCTTATGACGTAGGGATAGAATTGAAGAGGAAATGAATGTACGGGTTAAAATGATGAATCATGGAAAATACGCATAGAATCATTGACGGTGGAATTCTAACCCACCTGTTTCCGAGTTCATGGACAACTGCTTTTTTCAATGTGAGTATTTTTCCAAAGTTAAATACTGTAAAAGCGATGCAATTACTGGTCCGGTAAATGCAACTTTTTTCAAATTTGTGTTCGACAAACGAGCATATTGATTTTATGAGTATCACTAAAATTCTAAAATTATTGATATCAAAGAGGATCTGCAGAACTTCAAATCTGAACACTGTGCATGCTTACAGTATTACCTCATCGAGACAAATTTAGATTAGTCAAATGCCAAAACAGTATAGTGAATTTAATGAAAATTATTACGGAACCTAGTTTTTGATGGCTTTAATCTGATATTAATTTTTGTTAATTGAATATGATGCATTAGTACGCGCTTGTCAGGTATAAACATTGAATTTGCAAATAATTTTGGATGCATTCTCCACTTTCAATGTTGTAAATTTTACATACCAGCATTAACTCATTTATATTGATAGTAATTCACGCTCTGCTTATGATAATAAATATAGCCTGGATTCAGTGGAATATTCATTGAAATATTATTATCATATATGAATTGCAGTTAATTGTCATATTTACATTTCAATTGAACACCCTTAGGCTCCCCAACAATTTCAATTTCAAGGAGTTCCAACTTTGGATACCAGACACCACTGTCACTGACACCCAGCGGGGAACGTTGGAACTTGATAGAGCGTTTCTAACCAAATAACCTCCACATTTTGGCTACATACTACCAATTGTAGCGGTAGGTTCTTTTACATGCCATAAATCTATGACATGGGACCGCCGGCTTTACTTCCCCTCCGAATAAAGGCATACTGAAGGATTTTAATGCTCTTAAAATCCAACGACTTCGGCCAGGTTTAAACCCGCGATCTTGGGCATTGCAGTTCAGCATGCTACAATTCTTGTTCTTCTTCTTATTATTATTACTATTGCTTGCTTGCTTGCTGGCTCTTTATGTTCTTGTAATTAATTTCGTGATGAACATTTTATGCAAATTAAAAAAATGTGCAAAACCAGTTTGTGCAAATTTGCGAGGATTTTACAGAATTTGGTTTTATAGGGGGGGCCGGGAGATTCCAGCCCCAGGGCCCGTCGCCGCTCTCCACGGCCCTGCATAGAAGTCCTAGAAACTTCTTCTTAATTTTTCTCTTCAGGTTTCACAATAAGTGACCTGCCTTATTTGTATAAATTATAATCGTAATTACTGTATAAATATAAGAAGTTATAGAAACTTCTATTTAATTTCTCTCTCTTTTTTGTTATAATTTCAAATTTAACATTTGTTCATACTTTTCGAACTTTCATTAGGAATTCTCAAAGTACATATATCGTACCTGATTTGTTGTTAAACTTTAAATTTGCTAATCTCAGCACTATTTTAAAATCTTATGTAGATTTGGTGCTTTCAAGAGGTTCTAAACCAAATTTTGTTAATCGCCTAGTGCAAACTTCAACAATTTTAGAGGTCTGAGACCTCATAGGTTTAAAATTTAAATTGTACATTTTACAGTTGTTAAAATATCATATTTTTACGCATTGTTAAATAAATCAAACTATATCCTGTTGCTTCATCATTTTCCATAAAATAACGATTAGGGATGATCCTACCTCTCCTAACTCTACCCGAAAGCTCATTCTCGTTTTAAGAAACTCGAGCATCAAAGTTAAAAAGGTTCCACTATTTGTTGCATCCGAACAAAAACTCTCCGCATAAACTTTTTCAAAATCGCTCTTAGCTTTTATAGCTAATTCTAACTAGCCAGTAAGGCAAGTATAGCTAGCTCCGCCAGCTTCTTGCTTGTTGAGACTTTCTCTATAACTTATGGTTGGTTTTCCAAATTTAAGTTTATCTTCTTGTCTAAACTTTCAGTCGGCACTTTGCTGGATAGAAGCTTAGCCTTTCTTGAATGCAACAATTGGTGTTTTTACCAAAATTTAAAACCAAAAAAGCTTCAAAAACAATCAAATTGTTTTTAAAAGCACGATAACTGCTTCATCGCTACCCTTCCTGGAAGCATTCGGTCGCTCCTTGGAAATCCTACAATTCCAAGAATTAAAAACATCACGGCGAATTTAAATTATTTGCGCCTTTCAAAACCGTTGATTAAACCTGATTCCTTTGAAAGGATATACAACAATTCTGTCATTCTTTGTCTTGCCAAACTACCACCCTTCCCCATATTACCCAAGTTTAGGCTGGGAAGGGAAAGCACAACCTTCACTTGCTGGCAAATAGCTCAAGCTCCAGCCGCATTTCCCGTTAGCTACATCCAGGTCCATACCCACTTCAGGTGTTTCACGGGCCTTGCGGTGACACTCGCCACTAACTCACTTAAATTTATTTTGTTTGGTATTGGACTCTCGTCCTATTATCCACACTTGTTCCTTAGTCCGAAACCCACTTCCCTTTTCTTTTTCTCTTCATCTTCCCTTGGGGGTAGGGTTAATTCCTAGCAAAAACCTACCCAGAGAGAGAGCAGACCTCACACATTGATTTACACTGTCAAGTTAATCTTGACAACTCACCTCTCAAGAACACGTAGTTGTGACCAATTTAAAATCACAACAATATTAATTAACAGTGTTCAACATTAATAAATCAAACAGCAAATATGGAAAAATCAATCGGGTCTCACACTTCAAGTACCTATGGGAGATCTTGGAACCAACAGGTTTAGAAAATGAAGCACCAAGAGTTCGGCTACAGAAATTGAAGAGAGCGTATGGGAGAACGCGCGACAGCTACAACAAAAAGTGCATGTCCACACATACAAAGATCAGACACTACAACAATGGATATAGGTTGAAATCTCGTAAAGCAGCTGAGAAATTATCTAATCTTGCAGCTGACATCAGAAAACGAAGATTGAAGTTTTAAGCACATGTTCAAAGACTTCCACCGACTAAGCTTACACACAAGATCCTACGCAGAAAAACTGAAGAATATACCGTTGATTCAGCAAATCAAACAGGTTTGGAGAAGGCCCAAGTAAAAACAGTGGAGATCTTTGACAGGAACCTATTCCGGTGTAGGGTAAATGGATGGATAGTAACACCAGAGAATGACGCTCCAAAGAGACCATGAACCAAGTGGACTGAGGAAAGGAAGATGGCCCACGGAGAGAGAATGAGAGCTATATGGAAGATCAGAAAGGTGAATCATAAAAGTACTGCGTGATCCATCTGGGTCCATTCGCACATAATAATAATAATAATAATAATAATAATAATAATAATAATAATAATAATAATAATAATAATAATAATAATAATAATATGATTCAAGAAACAAATATTTTAGAGGAATGGGAAAAGGAACCGGCGAATAACTGGAACGACTTTCGTAGCAAAATTATCGGACAAGCTAAAGCACTGATTCCGCTAAAATGAAAGACAAAACATTCATGGTGGAATTCTGAGTGTGATCAAGCCATTGCCAATCGCCGAATCGCATTCCAAAAATACAACAGCAATAGATCACCAGGAACCCTGGGACACTTCCTCGACATCCGCAAACAGACAAACAAGACTATCAGGAAAGTCAAGCATGATTATATCACTGAGCAACTTAAGTCCATGGAGAATGATTTCAGAAACTCCGATAGTCGGAATTTCTACAGGACCTTCGCGAATAATATTAAGGGTTATGCACCGCCAAATTTAACCTTTAGGAAACAGGATGGAAAACTGGCACTTACTAATCGTGAAAATTGCGATGAACTTGCACGCTACTTTTCTGGGCTCCTTAACTGTCCCGAACCACCTGAACGTTTCTTGCATACGACCCCAGAACACGTCAAACCAGACGCTGATCCACCAACACAAGAAGAAATCACTCGCCATATCAAAAAACTCAAGAATGGAAAGACAGCAGGAGAAGACGGAATTGTCGCGGAACTGCTGAAAAATCTTGGACCACGATCACTGCAGGAAATTACACAGATCATTCAAGAAGTCTGGCGAAGTGAAAAACTCCTTGATGATTGGAAATGTGCACTCATTCACCCACTCTACAAAAAAGGAGACAGGTTGGATGTGAATAACTATAGAGGGATATCCCTCCTTTCTGTACCTTACAAAGTCTTCTCTGCTTGCCTCCTACAACGCACACAAGAACAGCTCGAGTCTCTCATTGGTGAATACCAGCGTATTCGTCGATTTTCAGAAAGCTTATGACTCTGTCAACCGCCAATCCCTCTTTAATATACTTGAAGAATACACGCTCGACCCGAAAACACGACGCCTCATCCAACAAACCCTATCTGAAACAACTTCCAAAGTCAAGATCCTTGGTGAAGTATCTGAACCTTTCCTCATCGGGGTAGGTGTACGGCAGGGCGATGGGCTCTCCCCTCTACTCTTTAATATCGTCCTAGAGAAGGTCATCAAAGAATGGAGAAATGAACTGAGGAGTCGGAATACCTGGAAGTCCGTCATGCTAGGAAGGCAAACCGATAATATCGACGTGAAAGGCTTCGCTTTCGCGGATGATCTTGCAATCCTCTCCGCAGATGAACGAACGGCAATTCTTCAGATTGAGGTCTTAAAAGAGTGTGATGAAAAGGTCGGACTGCAAATTTCCTTCACAAAGACCGAGTTTATATCTACAAAACACATTCAAGCACAAAATTTACTCACAGAGTACGGTATGAAAAACAGGGTTAATCAATTCAAGTATTTGGGTGAAATTATTGATCCCACAGGTATGGAAAGAGTGGCGCAAAAATCTCGTGAACTTAAATTGCGGAAAGCATACGGAAAAATCGCAAATATTTACAACAGGAAATGCATGAGCATCAACACCAAAATTCAACACTATACGACTGTCATCAAACCTGAGACATTTTACGCCAGCGATACACTAAACCTCAACTACAAAGGGGATCTTGAGAACACCAAGAAGGCTGAGGGAAAAATCATCCGTAAAATATTGGGCCCTAAACTCACAGATGATGGATATCGTCTGCAATCACACACAATCACCGAGAAATATTCTAACATCGAGTCAGATTTCCGCAAGCGACAACTGAGATTCTACGGCCACATTAAGAGACTGAATGACGACCGGCTAACAAAGAGAATATTGACTTACTTACGGAAACTTAAAGTGACAACAGTCTGGGTTACCCAATTCCAAATCGATCTCGAAAGTGCCAACATCATACCAATAGACATAGACGATCGAATGACATTCCGACATAAGATCCACAGTTGGGAAGTTACACATGAAGATCGACCAAGGAGACCAGGGAAAGGATGGACGGAGGAAGGTCGAGTCCGACACAGTGAGATGATGAAGGAGTTCTGGTAGAACGAGAAGAACAGCACCAGAACATAATTTGCTTAATGTGATCCTTTGGGTCTAAACAATGTAAATAAATAAATAATAATAATAAGAATATTGACAGAGGAGCAAAAAGGTTGTAAGAGAGACGGCCAAGGCTGCAAGGAACAGCTCACCATTGACAGTGTGATTATACACCAAGCACAGAAGCAACGACATAACATCTTCTTGGCTTATATCGACTATAGAAAAGCATTCGATACGGTGCCCCACAGCTGGCTCATCCATACCCTTGAGATATACCGAGTAAACAAGACACTCATCAACTTCCTTGCTATCACTATGCAATTTTGGCGTACCAAAATCATCTGGAAATCTAACATCACTACCACTGAAACAGATGTCATACCCATCAAACGTGGTATATTTCAAGGTGATGCCTTAAGTTCACTGTGGTTTTGTTTATGTCTTAACCCTTTATCAGAGACTCTGAAGATGAAGAACTACGGACCAAATAAAATAAATTAAACAAAATCTCCTCAAAGTAAATCACCTCTTTTATATGGATGACATAAAATTGTATGCAGCAAATAGGAACCAAATGACGTCACTCATCAATATAACACATAACATTTCGAATGAAATTTGCCTGCAGTTTGGCACTGGCAAATGCAAAATCAACAGCATCAACAAAGGACAGTGGTGTAGAACAGAGGGAATAAGCATAACAGCTGATGAGCGAATAGACAGCATGGGGAAAGATGAAACATATAAATACATAGGATTTGAGCAAGTAGTTGGAATCGACAGTAAATCTGAGAAGGAGAACCTTTACCAGAAATTTAATCATAGACTTCGACTTCTGCTGAAAACCAAGCTTAGTGCTCATAACCTAACAAAAGCTATTAATTCCTATGCTATACCTGTGTTGATATATTCGTTTGGTGTTTTAAAATGGTCTCAAACAGACCTAGATAACATTAGTCGCACAATAAGAACTATGCTTACGAAACACAGAATGTTGCATCCCAATGCTTGTATAGAGAGAGTAGCAACTCCCAGAAATGAAGGAGGTAGAGGTATTCTTGATGCTATAGCTCTGAAGAATCAACAAGTTATACATCTAAGGAATTACTTTCATTCTCGAAAAGATACCAGTGTTTTACATCGAGCGGTAGCACAAGCTGACTTCAACCACACTCCTTTGAACCTCCATGAAGGAAATTTCGTCATGAAAGACAAGAACACACTGAACAGAGAGAAGGCGCAGAGATGGGCTAGAAAATAACTTCATGGCAGATTTTACAACCAGTGCAATGACAAGAATATTGACAGACAGCTTTCGAACACATGGCTGTCAAGGGGAGAGCTGTTTCCAGAAACTGAGGGATTTAACCAGGCGATACAAGACAAAGTTATCACCACAAGAAGTTATAGGAAACACATCCTGAAAGATCAGACTGTTATAGATGACGAATGCAGGAAGTGCAATACCGGCCCAGAATCCATAGAGCATATTACCAGCAGCTGCAGAATTCTAGCGCCAACATCTTACACTGAGAGGCATAACGATGTTGCCAAAGTCATTCATCAAGAACTCGCCCTAACCCGATCTCTCATACACGACAGGACGCCTTATTACAAATACTCTCCAGAAAGTGTGCTGGAAAACGAAGATTACAAGTTGTATTGAGATCGCACTATTCAAATTGACAAAACAACTCCTCATAACAGACCAGACATAACTTTAACTGATAAGAAGAACCATCACACGTACTTGATTGACATATCTGTCCCGAATGACCATAATATCCACCATAAATATATAGAGAAGATTGATAAATATACTCCTCTAGCTATGGAGGTGGCTAGAATCTGGAGACAAAAAGACGTGACGATCCTCCCTTTCCTCCTTTCTCCCACTGGCCTGACACCTAAATCCTTTTCAGTAAATCTAGCCACACTAAATCTTCCCATTTACACCCACACTATTGCACAAAAGGCTGCAATTCTGAAAACCTGCAGCATCGTTAGAGGATTTTTGAATACACACTAGGATTTTCTTGGACCTTCTTGTGAAAAGGAGACGTGGAAGATAAGAAAAGAAGATTAACTGTCAAACGTCTATGTTATACTGTATGGTTTGAAAATGTATGCTATAGGCTTAAGTGTTACTTTACTCATTTTCTTTTACGCAATGTACCGATATGAGTCATGCTACCAACTGTAAGTTGAGTAAATAAAGAAATAATAATAATAATAATAATAATAATTAACATGGGCATTTTTTGTACAGGTAAGAGGTCTATCTCGAATTAGAGTCATCAAATTACTGCTTGAGCTTTTAGCTCTCGCAGTAAAGAAGTGCAGGTGCGCTTCATAAGAAGGGACGTAGCGCGCAGTTTGCTACTCATGTGGGGGTCCAGGCACTGAACCCAAGAGCCCGCTGATGAGCCTATCTTGATGTTCCTAGGCGAAACCCCGCACAAGACACAGCATAAACCTCGAAAAATTGCTGCTTTTTAATTCCTTAAAGCCAATATACCATCTACTTACACCATGTTGACCATGGCAACCAGTGTACGTCATCTATGCATACTTATATACCTGTCTTAGGTAGGTATTGGTTGTTTAGAATTTATTTGTTTCGTATAATGTTCAATGCTGGAAAGTGTATAAATTATCGAGAGAAGAAACGTGCGGAGAAGGAAGTGTATGAGTCTCAAAATTTATCCTCGACACGTCATTGTCTTTTACAACTACCAATTTATTTATTTATTTATTTATTTATTTATTTATTTAATTTATCGCATGGCGTTTAGTGCCGGGAGTGTCCGAGGACATGTTCGGCTCGCTTGAGTCTGTAGCTGCTTCCACCGGACACCCTTAGGGTGAGCTACAAGTTCCGTTCAATATCAAGTAGTTCCAACTTTCGCTAGCAGATATCAATGATACCTAGTGGTGAACGTTGGAACTTTGATAGAGCGTTCTGACGAAATCTAACCTAACAAATTTAGCTTCATACAAGTTTAGTCTGTGGAAGGATCTTTTACAAGCCATAAATCTATGACATGGGACCGCCGTCTTTACTTCCCCTCCGAAGGAAGGCATACTGAATGATTTTTAACGCTCTTAAAAATCCGACGACTTCGGCCGGGTTTGAACCCGCGATCTTGGGAACAGCAGTTCAGCATGCTACCAACTACGCCACCGAAGCCGCTACAACTACCAATAAAGAACAAACAGGGGTGTGTGATTGCCCCCACACTTTTTTCAATATACAGGATGTCGCAAAATTACGTCCACAAACTGAAACCAGAGGTTCCGGCCCTTATCTGAAGCAACTTGAGATAGGGCACTTATGGCCGGAAACGAACCGTTAAAAATATGTGCGACGTTAAACATTTAACAAGGCAAATGGGCAACGCTGCGCCGACAAAGTGTGACTTTTTCTAATGTTTCCGTTACATACCAGCCGTGGAGGAATGCCGCCACTTCCCGTCTGGCGAACTCGCTCATTGGTAAGAAAATAGCAGTAAGAAGAAACTTGCGCTGGCTCTAATTCGCACCGCTACCAAATGACTCGTTTCAAGGAACACCCCGCGCCGTGCACGATACCACCGAGTTGCGGCATTTCTCCGCGGCTGGTATGAAACGGAAACATTAGAAAAAGTCGCACTTTCTCGATGCGGTGTTGCCGATTCGACTCGTTAAAAATTTAAAGTCGCACAGATTTTTAACGGTTCGATTCCGGCCGTAAGTGTCCTATCTCAAGTTGCTTCAGGTAAGAGCCTGAAACTCTGGTTTCAGTTTGTCGACGTAATTTTGCGACACCCTGCATGTTAGTGTTGTACAAAGCTTGGTACATGAAAAGATTCCCAAGGGTGTGGAAATTATATCTAGGACAGATCGAGGTTTATTCAAACTCAACAGATTGCGTTCAAGAACTAAAGTGTCAGCTACGTCTGTTCTTGATTTCCAGTATGCTGATGACAATCCCATCTTAGCAAACTCAGATAAAGATCTTCAAACCACCCTGAATGTGTTCAATGAGGCACACAGAAGCATTGGTCTGGACATACAGTATACACAAATAAAACACAAGTTCTTCATCAGCCTGCATCACATGACAGGGCTACTGCTCCTGCTATCATGATTGATTGCACTAAATAATAAGTTATAGATAGAGGCGTTAGAAAGTGTTGTTATTTTTTTTGAAGATTTGTTGATTTAAAATTCAAAAGGTGGTGTTTTGTGTTTTTATTATTTTTTCGGGGGATGACATGTTCAAATTTGGAAAGCGATAAGGTTTGTGCAATAAGTGCATTTAAAAATATAAACAATTAATAAAACAAAGTAAAAAACAAAACAGCAGGGTAAAACGTTAAACATGGCTATGGAAGAATGAGATAATACTTATATGGAAGTCACATTTTTATTTTACATTCACCATCTCGAAACACATTTCAGTGAATACCTTTTTCAGTTTTATCCAAATACTGCGGTGAAATCACTGGAAGTAGATCATGGTTAAAGTCTCAGCATTTGCAGCTGTCAATTTTCGCCTCCTATCACATACTATGAGACTGTATTTCGAAAATGACCTTTCAGAATCCACATTTGAACAAGGATACCACACACACTTTAATGCAGCTGTTGCATAGTCTCGGTGAGCAGGCCTTAATCCCATGAGGATCTCTGGAACATTCACATTATCTTCATGACGCAGTTGGTTCTTGATTGCATTCAGGTAAATGCTGTGAGCCTCTAAAAACTGTTGAGACTCCATCTTCGTAAGAAATGGGGCATTCTTCTTAAATTGGAGAGTTCTGTGGGAGATACGTTCTTAGGTGCATGCCGAGGATCAAACAATGACCCGATGGCTTCTACAGTCTTCCTGGCTGGATCCGTGGTCCTTAAAGTCCTGACTTTCACTAGAGCTGACTGGGCAACACACGTAAGCTTGGACTTAACCTTTATCTGCATCTTTTGAGGAAGCTGTTCCAAGTTCTGGAGGATCGTATGATTGAACATTCCACCATCGCCTAATAGCTTGAGCTTTACCTCAAGGTCATCTAGCTTCCCAGCCAGTAAGTGAATTGTTGGGTACTTAGATCCCTCCAAGAAATTAAGAAAGTCCATAAGAGAGGCACCAACAACAGAAACATACAATGCTTGTAATTGTATAAATTGTATTGTTGAAGTCGATGCTTGTTGGAAAAATTTGACCCCAGAATTTGAATCTTCCAATGTTTTGAAAAATTCTACCAGATATTCCACATGCGTGGCCATATACATTGCAGCCTTAAACCATGAATTCCATCTTGTACATATAGGCATTGGGAAAGCTAGAATTTCATTCTCTTTTTCTGTGTTTTCATATTTCCCCTTAGAAATGCAACGTAATTGCTTTTTCTTTTTCGCGTATTTAAAAAGGCATTCTTTGTCTTTACCATAGACATGTTCAATTCGTCCAGCTCGTTTTCAAATACGCAGCCGATAAGATTGACTTTATGAGCCCAGCACTGGACATGACTTAATTCTTCAATCAATCCTTGAAGAGTAGTTACACATTTTGTCATGTAGCGTGCTGAGTCCGTAACTACTGCCACTACACGCTCCCGTTCAATTTCATAGGAATTCAAGGTGTCTAATATCGCATTGGAGCAATTTACGCTATTGGCAGAATCTAGAACAACAGAGGCAGCCAGATGGGTGTTCATTTCAGTTGATGGTACTGATGGACGAAAAAGAATGTTGAAAACACACCTACCATTCTTGTCAGTTGTTTCGTCACATAGCAGAAACACGTCTTTGTTTTTTATATCTTCCCTAATTTCTTCCCTCCTTCTTTCGCCAATCATGGGGATGTATTTCTGACGAATCTGATTTGCTGATGGTAAATCTCCACTTCCGCGAACGTACTTATTAAACCAAGTACGGATAGCAGGATTGTCTAGTTTCTCTACTGGTATATTAGCTTTCACAACCGCAGTAGTAGTGTCCAAAATAAACTCTTCTTTCATATCCTTCACACGACTAGCATTTGATAATGTTTATTTCAAGGTGGCCACTCTAGGAACACTAACTTCAAGACGCGAATTTTCTCGGCGTTTTGAATGCTTCTCTGATTTGCAATGTTTGTCTAATGCATCTTTCCTGCGATAATCTAACCGACAATCACAATATTTGCACATAAGAATGCCACAAGAAATTATAAATCCATCATTCTCATATTCTTTAAGTCTGTCTGTGGCAGAAACAGCTACCTTCGGCATTTTTAAACTCAACTGAGCGATGCCCAGTAACAAACACTGATATCACACGGTTGACTGTCGTCACACGCCAGTATAAATTCGTAACCACACGCAAAATTTATTTCTGAATTCGTGTCATAATATTTAAATTACGTCGCGTCTCATCTTCCTGTACTGCTAAGTTCGGAACTAATACGACGAACACGTGGTCGCCAACTGATTCACGCAAATAACACACTAGCTTCGATGATAACGCACAATTTGCGCACTTTTTATTGAATTATATAGAATTCTCTACTATAATTTACACTCGCTACCGATGTAACATGAGGCAAACGTAGTTTACATTATGAACAACTATCACATAACCTTTTGGAGGTAGTCGGCCAAACTATTCACGCCGCGATATAACAGCTGTTTACCACAGCGCTAAAATCCAACGAGTAACGAGAATATCGACAGTATATCGTAATATGACGTATATCGTAGTATTACCCCTCGCGAAACTATACAATCGATCATTCTCTCGAATTGAACACCAACCAAATTCGATTATCGGCTTGTGGACAAAAATGTTCGGATTGGTGTGGGGAAAAATATGAAAATTTGTTTTTATTTCGCAGATTGCGGTATTTGTGGTGTTATTCACAAAAATCGCGTTATTTCGCGATTTAATTTCACTCCTGGGCGGTACGAAACATGTAAATACGTGAAAATAAAACATCCTAACCTCTAAATATGACTTTTCGTTTTATCGCGAATTAACAAAAACTAACACCTCTAGTTATAGATCATTTTCCCTATTTGGGTAGTCACCTATCAACAAATGCGAACATTGGCGCTGAGATTCAACACCGCCTCCACTGTGCCAGTGCAGCCTTTGGTCGTTTGCTCGTTCGCATGTTTGACAATCATGACATTAGCATTTTAACAAAAGTATACGTTTATCAAGCTGTTGTAGTTACCAATCAGCTTTATGGCTGCAAAACCTGGGTTAGGCCTACTTACAGAAGGCACCTCTTATCTCTAGAAAAATACCATCAACGATGCCTTAGGAGAATTCTTGGTATTAAGTGGCCAGACCGGCGCACGAATACAAGTGTACTTAAGCTGACTTTATTAGTATTGAGGCTCTGATAATAAAACACCAACGTCGATGGACAGGACATGTAGTTCGCATCCCTGAGTTCTACCTCGCAAACAAATCTTATATTGCCAGCTGAATGTCGGTCAGAAAAAGCAGGATGGGCAACAAAAACGCTATAACGATGTTCTGAAGACCAACATGAAGAAATATCAAATTAATACAGCAAACTGGGAGGCTGTCGTATCCAACCGATCAGAATTGCGCCGCAACGTCCATCAAGGCCACTTGCTCTTCGAACAAGAGAGGAGAAGGCTTCAGGCTGAAAAACGAATAATAATAATAATTATATTGGTTTTACATCCCTTTAACTACTGGGGCTTTTAGAGACGCCATCGTCCCGGAATATTTCCCCGAAGGGGATATTTATCGTGCAAGTAAATCTACTTTCGCATTTGCGAACCCTCAAATGCCCGCTGACTGTGCCAGGATTTGATTCTGCATCCTTGGGAACAGTAGGAGAGAACGTTACCACTGAGCCACCGAGGTCTGTCTTAATGATCATAATGCCACTTTTAATGATCAGACTCACTGTCCTCCAAGTTGAATGTTAAACACTACTACATCACATCGAATAGTGTCCAAGTTAAAGTACGCATGAATGCTTTACATGTTTTAAAGCGAGCAATATTGGATCGGAAAGTAAGATGTTTGGGTCATTTACTAAAAGATGGTAGAGGAGAGCGTTGAAAACAGATGTTACCATGTATACGAGCCTTGGTACAAACAGGCCATGTGCCGCGCTGTCCGTCGGGCTGGGACGTGTGGGGTATGCAGGCGCTTGGACCATGTGGCGCCATCTCGAACGGGTCGTTGCAGTCAGGGTTGGTGTCTGACTGACACGACCAGCATCGCAATGCCGAGCCTGTAACAAAACACCAATAATAGCAGTATTCATTTAAAGCATAGTACACAAGCAACACGTCGCAATCTAATATACGAACTGCACGTGCAGCGAGCACAGTAAAGAAAAGTAGCCTATTTGATTAATGCGTCGTCCCTGCAATGACATACGCCAGAGGCGGCCATACAGCATGCCGGGCGGCGAGATTGCATTTTCTAGTTTACTTTTAGCATTAGAGAGCGATACGGCTTCTTGATTGGCTGTTCCGACGAAACACGGCTGCACCAAGGGCTGTGATTAGTCAGCGTAGTTATAGAGTGGAACTTATCAGCGATGTCGTTCCAGGTTTGAACAAAATATGTAGACCTCCCACTGTTTTAACTTCCTATTTTCTTGGTACCTTCTATTATAATGCGCCCAGCAATAGTTGCATGATCATTGTTCCTAGGCCATAAGTGTTTCCGTATCTTAATTCAAGAACTGCGATGAATGGCAAGCTCATTTTTCGGCACCGTGGTTGCCATTTATGCCTTTCAGGCCGACCGGAAATAAAATATTTTGAGCCACCTCCCATGCGCATACAATTCTTGATCGGGAGTGGATGATAGCTACTTCCGCATTCGTACAGAGTAAATGAGCTAATCGATGAAAAACATTCTGGTAATGATTCTTAGTAGTGTATTTGTAACAGTTCAGATACCTCCTCCTCCTCACCCTCCTCACAAGATGGTGGCGGTGCGATATCTCTCGAACGCATGGTCGGATTATGACGAATGAGGTGTCATTGAACTCGGGCTGACACTCCCTTTCCAATGGACAACATATTTCAACCCCAAAAATAAAATCTACCCTACTAGGGGGTGAAATTGTATTTTTTTTAGAGAATCTCTCTTTCCAATTGCAACATGTGAGAGTTTGAATGCCAATACGGAATGAAACGTTGTTCTACATAAAGTGCATGTGTACGGTGGATAGCCACTATGAATTAACATGCTTGTTTTTGTTTTTACACATGCCCACTCATGGCTTTTGAAGAGGGTGGGGGAGTGGTTCCCTGTGGACGAGTCCTTGTTGACAGGTCATTGTTGACAAGTCATTGTTGACGGGTCCCTGTGGACTGGTCCTTGTTGACGAGTCCTTGTGGACGAGTCCTTGTCCCTTTGGACTGATCCCTTTGGCCTGGTCCCTATGGACTGGCTCATGAATTTATTTAAATTATGTCAAAGGGCCTAACTACATTTGCGTGTGTTGAACTGACGTTGTTCACCAACCCCCACTAATATAATGTGATAACGATATGAAAGGAAAGTGACGAAATACATGTGAACACGTGTGAGATGACCTTATTACCGTCCTCCTTGTGAAACAAGTTACATCCTGTTTTGGTTCATACGTGAGAAAATGCAAGTTCATGTGTAATATGACCTAACACACAAGTGTACATATGTGCACGTGCACGATAAGAGCTAACAAGTCACAACCTGTTTTGACAGTGGTGGGAATAAGGCTAGAGACATGTGCAAGTAGTCAAATTACTCCGGCAGACAACCCCTTTCCTATGGATAACTTATTTCCACTCAAAAATAAAATCTACCCCTACTAGGGGGTGAAATAATAATTTTTAGGTAAAAGTCGCTTTCCATGTCCAACATGTGGGAGTTTGTATGCCAATATGAAATTAAACTCGTTCCACATAAAGTGCATGCATACAACTGAATGCCGCTATGATTTATCATTTTTGTTTTTTGTTTTACGAATGAGCAATTGTTTTTTTTGTAAGAGGGCGGGCTTTTTGAATAATGATTTATAGATACGTTTTTTTTACAAATTAACCAAAGATCCAAAAACTAATAGGTCATCGGCTTTTTAATATCTTATGAACTAAGAAAGCTAGGGTCTTGTATGAGGGGTCGTTGGACTTGGGGTGACGCCCTGTTTTTGAATGTATTATTCATTTTTTTGTCAAAAGGGCCTAACTGCACTTTCGTTAATATCTCGCTAACTAATAATCACAGAGGGTCAAGTGAGGTGTCATAGGACTTAAAATGGCCAACCCCTTCCCATGACCAATGAATTTACCCAAAAAAACAGCAAGGTCATTAACCTAAGATTTTATCAACTAATAATCAGAGAGGGACAAGTGAGGTGTCACAAGACTCAGGATGGCCAACCCTTTTCCATGACTAACGAATTTACCCAAAATACCCAAAACAGCAAGGTCATTGACCTAAGATTTTATAAACTTATCAGTAGAGAGGGTCAAGTGAGGTGTCATAGGACTACGAATGGTTAACCCTTTCCCATGACCAATGAATTTACCTCAAAAATTCAAAACAGCAAGGTCATTGACCTGAGATTTTATAAACTAATAATCGGATATCAACATGTGAGGTGTCATAGGACTTAGAATGGTCAACCCTTTCCCATGGCTAATGAATTTACCCAAAAATACCCAATACATCAAGGTCATTGACCTGAGATTTTATAAACTTATAATCGGATATGGACATGTGAAATGTTTACAGTGAGTGATGAAACATAGCTAGGTAGTGAAAGAATTATTGTAGGCTACATGTATGGTGACTGACAAATCTTTCACCATTGGAACTTGTTTTCAGATCAAACTGCAGTACAGAGAGAGTATAGGTGGTAGGTATGGGATAATAAATGACAAATGGTGTATACAGAATCTGATTTATCGATTCAAGAAATAAGAGTAGACAATCTTTAATTGATTGGTTAAAGAGGATAGCTAAAATCTAAAATGGTGACTACATTGAACTAAATTGAACCAAGCTGAATCAAACCCAACCAAACCGAACCAAACTTAATCAAAAACAAACCAATGGTTTAAGTGTAAAACTTGTGGGTGAATGTGGTCATTGGTAATGTCAGAAAGGAAAGGGATAACGCTCTACCTATAGAGGGTAAGGTAAAGCTAGTGCATGATGCTAATGCACACACACAAGTACATGAACCACACACAACTATCCTATGCAGTAATTATGGGTTGACTGTTAAAACTTGCTCAGTGGTTACTGGGACAAGATGGTCGCTACACACAACAAGCTTTAAATACCTGAGGCTAATAATCTATACACTCACTCACACACACTTGTTCTAAACTAAACTGTCTTGCTGGCAGAGCTCACACAGTAGGTAAATGACAGAAATGCTTGGCTAACAGAAATACAATCATTTTCGGTTGTCTAATGTTACCAGCTAAACATTACGTGCTATAGTGGTGAGCACATGTGCCTCTTTCACTGGAGATCTTAACTCGATTTCTAGCTCTAAGGCCTAGAACGAATCAAACTAAGAAAAAAGGGTATGGTGACGCAGTGGTTAAACTGTTAGCCTTTCACTAAGGTAGACAAGGGTTTGATTTTAGGTTAATATGCATGTCATAAACAAACAAATAAAAGCAGAGATAATGTTTAAAACTGATTACACTTGTCTCTTTTCAAATTATTACTTAGATTACAAATACAAACGTGGACTGGGTTTGACATACAGTTAATGCACATACTAGACTGTAAGAAAGCCAAACAAGCAAAAGGCGTAGGTAGAGCAGTGGTAAAATCGCTATGTGTAGAGAAATACCTAACGGTTTTATGAACTGGCAAAGGTATGTCACATAAACAGTGCAGGATACAATCCAGCAACCATAATTTTTATCTCGTGGACGAGAGAAAACATATATATAGAGAGAGATATATAGAAAGCTTGTGTGTGTGTGTGTGAGTGTGTGGGATAGCATTGGTTGTTTGACCAGAGAAAATACGGTGAGGTAGGGTGGGGAGAGGGAGAATTAGCACTTATATATGAATGGAAAATAGATTTTTGCAATCGTTTTGTTTTTCAAATGCAGTGGTAGATAGTCGTTTTTTGTAAAACATTCTTACTTGCAGTAGTAATAAGCCTCTATGGTTCCGCTAACACATAGATAGACTGTATTATTGCCATGGTCAAGCACTCACATTAAGATCATTTACAAAATCATAAAATGAAAAATAAGAAATCTTGTTTTGGAAATATCTTTTTTCAACATACACACAAAATAAATATATAAAAAATTTGTAAACAGCAAAATGGAAAATCCATGTTTCCATATAGACAAAATTTAAAAACCTTAAACGGACATTTAAGAAAATATATGCAAATGGGAAATAGACAAATGTGTAAATATGAAAATGGAAAAATCCATGTTTCCATATCATGAAATTGAAAAACATCAAACTGTCATTTTAAAAAATGCAAATGGAAAATTGACAAATTGCAATGTGTGAAATGTGAAATTGAACAAATGGCTATCATTATTTAAAAAAAAAAGAACATGGTGCTGTATGGTTGAAGTGTGAATCAAACCCTCTCTACTTATTTGGACCACTCGAGACTGAGTAGACTAGTTTTAGTTGTCATACCACTTTTAAAAGTTTGTGTTAAATCTAGGAATTGAACCCAAGAGCTTGTAGGGGGGATCCAAGGTTATAATATGTTAAACAGATAGCCTTGAATGTAGGGTGTGGTAGTGTGACGTTTCGCTCAGGGCAGGGAGGCATGGAGATCTGCATCAAACCAGTCAAAAGACTGATGACTCAAACAACAACATGTAGAGCTCACCAAAATAATGTTGTGTAACGGTAAATGTTAGTTAACGAACAGTAATGCATTACTAAAACCCATGACACGATACCTAAGAGCTTTTCTAAAATTATTTTAAAATGCCTTTAACCCTATATTAAACACCCAGTTCACAAGACTCATAACTGCAATGTTATGGTCAAACAAAACAAAATCTATATTTCAAAACAACCAATCAATTAAAGATTGTCTACTCTTATTTCTTGAATCGATAAATCAGATTCTGTATACAAGGGATACAACTGGTGAGGTGGGATTGGCACCTCACCCAAGCGGCCTCACATGCAAAGCGAACAAGGGCCTCATGAGGGAAGGTAAGGGATGGTAAGGATGGATAGGCAAGGAAGGAGGTGGCCGTGGCCTTGAAGAAGGTACCATCCCGGCATTTGCCCGAAGACGAAGTGGGAAACCACGGAAAACCACTTCGAGGATGGCTGAGGGGGAATCGAACCCCCTCTACTCATTTGGGCCACCCGAGGCTGAGTAGACCCCGTTCCAGTCCTCGTACCACTTTTCAAATTTCGTGGCAGAGCCGGGAATCGAACCCAGGACCTCCGGGGCGGCAGCTAACTATGCTGACCGCTACGCTACGGAGGCGACGTACCGTATTTTAAGAAAATAGAAAGTGTTAATATTACTGAGTTTTAATTCTAACAGTAAAAAGCAAGCTTTTAGTTTAACGTGACCGTTAATCGCGAGATCATGAACCACGGGACCTCCTTTTTACGTGGAATCCGAACCACAGGACATGGCATTTCACTTCAAAAATCTCACATGCATTGACCGGGAATCGCACCCGGTCCACCTTGGTGAGAGGCATACAACTTAACCGCTGCGCCACCACGCCCCAGTAATTCTAACAGTAAGAAGTGTGTAATTTAATGTTTATCACCACATTACTTCAGTCCTGTGGTGTCGCATTGTGATTGCATCGTAACGATGAAAGGTTATGATATGTTTCAAATGATTACAATAACACGATATATTGAAAATTGTGGGGGAAATGTGGTTTTTGTTTTGTGAATTAATGGATAGGTGTTTGAGGGACTGATATTTCATGAGTATTAACGCCAGAATCATTCGGTGTAACGTTTAATATTTGTACATGTATTTACCGCTCCAATGTCCAAGGAAAGCGGAATGCTGGTATGTCCGGTGTGGTAAGAAGTGCGCAAATATTACCGCACAGATGTTGGTTTCCCACATTTCTGCTATTGGTTAAATTGCAAAATTATATTTCTGAGTTGTTTTTAATAATTACAAGCAATGTTTTCTTCAGACAAAATCGACAGGCCGCACTCAATAATGAATATGGGTAGGCTGCTCTCTCGTGGACACATGGTGAACCGTCGCCGTCATGCGTGCGTGCGTGCGTGCGGTGCTTCCGGTGACGGCCGTTTCAAAACCACGACGAAAGAAGATGTTCAGGAAACAACATATAGCCTACTTTCTCCTAAATGTATGGGTATAGTTATAACTCTTTGTCTTTATCATCTCCTAATTTCTTCCAATTCGAAGTGCAAATTGGCACACTGGATTTGAGGAGTGGCGTTCAAATAATTTACCCCAGCATTTTGCAATTTCAACAGTAAACACTCCAAACAATGTAGGAATTCAGTTTATTAACACCGACTACTTACAATAATTAAACTTCGTTGCTCGAAACGTATCATTGGGAGAAACATATTTAATATAACTATTACACAGCTAATTTGTAATCGCGCACGGCTAACGAGAAAGACAGGCCATGGCGCGTAAACCAAACCCTTCTGTGACGTAGGCAATGTACCGGTACTGCTTGATGATGCTTGTACGTTTAAGTCGAGAGCAGTTCATAAGCAGCAGAAATGCAATATTTTATATCAATCTTCATAAAATGGACGCAGTTTAGATGTTCCGTGTGTTTTCAAACACGATAAATTATACTGTATAGGTTTGCAAAACTACGCCTATTGAAGTTACTCCTTACAAAAATCCACGCGAACTAGGATTCAAGGGTTCGTTGTGTCCTTAAAATAGCTGCAACGAACAGGCTACAGTAAGTCGAGTTGTAGATTCTGTGACCTTCGTTGTGAGTTAAATTATGTGCACATTAGTATAATTAGATCAAAGAATCTTGCAGCACAGTATAGATATCATTAACTTATTGTTGTTTCAAGGGGCGGAACATAAATTAATTCGTTTATAGAAGAGATCTGCGGAATACACTACCCACCGACTAACGACTTGTATCAATACCTTCTATGAAGACAAGTGATAAATGAATACCAACGTTTATACAGGTTCAATGATGTAGACAAGATGACTAGGTACCACACCGGCAGTAAAATGAAGACCAGGCAGTGGTGCAACAGAACTACATTGCTGACGTCACGAAAACTCACCAGAGCCAGTCATTCTCGTTGGCCGTGATAATCGCGCCTTATCTTGGGGATGTGTACCCTCTATCGGCAAAAATAATAACCTTCGCAATTATACTGTAGACATGGGTTCACTAACTGGCCGGTAGAGAGCATAGCTCTAATCTAGAAGGCTGTGGTTACCAATAACATAGTTCAAGTAATTGCTCTTAGATGTCACTCCAGTGGTGAATGTTGTTTTAATTAAATATATATTTTCCATTTCAAAGTGCACCATATAATGCTTTATTTTATAACGTCTCAGTACTCAAGAAATAATAAATATAAAAAAATCAAGAAAAAAAAGTCCAACTCTGATAGGATTTGAACCACGGCCAGCCTGATGAAAGACTAACGCGCTGACCACTCAGCCAATCGTGCACGCGGTAATGGTTCGTTAGGAACCAATACATATACCACGTTATAGCAAATCATGACTTGGACTAAACGTTTTCTTCACTGGAGTATATTTTAAACCGAGTTCATTTCATAGAAAGTTCATATATTTGTTACCACTGGCCTATATTGCATGCAACATTCTGAAATTAATAAAATATAGGTCAGAACGAGAGATCAGCTGCCATCTTGTCAAATAACCGAGACGACTCAGCTTTTTAAAATCACTTCTAGACTATAATATTAAAATATAAACTTTTAATTTCAAACGGGCCACGTCGTTTCAAACAGATTAAACGATTCTTGGTTCGATAGTCGGAACTGGTGGGTCCCATGTTATGGATTATAAAGTTTGCATAATTCACACGGCCGCCATTCTGAAATGGTAGGGTTGATGACCTAGTAGTTTGGGCACAAGACGCGCCTCATATGAAGGAACGTTGTTACCAAATTTGGTAAAGATCCGATTATTAGTTTGGTTGTAATGCATTATTACGTTTTGACCATTTGAGTGGCCGCCATTAAGTTTTGGTAAAGATGGCGGCAATATAAAACATGACACTGAGGTGCCCTTTGCCAGTGCTACCTCTGTACCAAATTTCGTTCAATTCGGTTTCACCATGTTCGAATTGATGGGGGGGGGGGGGGGGCAGACATTCAGAGTACACACACTCACACACACACACACACACAGACTCACACACATACACACACACAGACAGACACAATTTTTGGCCCTGTAGTGATCTCATAAGTCTACTTTCATTTTTTGCAAAAATCGAAAGTAGGCTAAAAATTACATGGTAAAGGCCTGATGAGTCCATACTGTATATGGTTACTATACTGTGGTCTAAGTCTGAATGAATGACCTTGCACTTCACCTTGTATACGTTTGCTTGGCAGCGGAGGTGCTAATACTTGGCCAACAGCCCAACAACAGCCTCTGTCGTCAAATGTACAGTATGCGTTGGGATATGCTGACGCTGAGGTATTTGTTGACATAGTCAATACTAACAATAAATTGAAGCTGCTTCTTTCTAAAGCAAGGGTTGGAAGATGATGATGATGATAATTGTTGTTTTAAGGGGCCTAACATCTAGATAATCGGCCCCTAATTGTTTGGTGAGAGTGAAAGATGAGATTAGAATGAAAACTATAACTAATACTAACTACAAACTTACATACTAGAAGAAGAAATAGTAAACAAATAAAGGATAAGCAAATAAAGGACAGGAAGAAAAGAAATGCCCTCAACTCTCGAAGAATGAGGATTGAGGGACTTGGAAGGAAGGAGAGCCATCAAAGGCAGATAGAAAAGGGAAAAGGGAGAGGTCCCGCCCCAAGGTCAGAGGAAAAAGGGCACAAAACGGACCCAGCTCAGGATTTCCTCGGGGTCGCTAACTCCCAAACTCACCAGCCGTGAGCCCTTGAGGGTGTAGCACTTTCCAGGGTGCACCAGAAGTGGTGGGGCTACATACACCCTGCCTCCTTGAGGGCCTTGTGCAGAAGGTAGGAGATAACATGAAAAAGAAAATAAATTTAAATAAAGGCTGACCCCTCGAAGAATGAGGGTATCAGGATAGATGAGACAAGGGCCAATTAAGGCGGGAAAGGAAGAGACTCCCTAGGCCTCGGATACCCTAATACCGTCGGGGTCGGAAGAGAACAAGAGGTGGACAGGAAAGAAGACGGGGAAGAGCCCGGCACAAGTGACTGGAAGCAATGCCGGACTCAGCTGGGGCCCCGTGGTCGTCAACCCACGTCCCACTAGTTGTGAGCCCCTGGAGGAAAAGCAAGGGTTCACATACGGTAGTTTAGTTTCGGTCTATATAGAGCGACACTGAATTAATGGACTACAATTAGTCCTGCAGATTAAAACCTTAAGTCAATATTAATATGTACTTGTTATTGTACCGGTCTGAGACCTTCCTCAGCGCAAATAATAGGCCTAATATGAATAAAAAAGCAAGACTTACAGTGTATGACAAATCTCTACTTAGTATAAAACAAAGTCCCCGATTCTTGGATGTCACTGGTAATCTCGAGAACCACTAGATGGATTTTGATGCGGTTTTCACCATTCTGTAAAGGATTTATCGAGGAAGGTTTCTGTAGAAAATATTATGTATGATCAAGGGATGACAAGCAGTAACGATTTTAGTGAAAAAGTCGAAAAACTAAACCTGGCGTCCGTGCGCTTTTTAAGCTTACGCTGGGCAAACCGTTAAAAATATCTATATACTATGAGTGTAAGAATTGTTCAGCATGAAAAGTTCTACAAAAAAGTCCGTGAGAGCATAACTCTATATTCAATACATCGCCCACTATAAGTGTTTTTACGTTTTCATTTCTTCCAACAATCCCCATTCAATTACTGAGCCGACAGTTTGCGAGCTAGCTAAGGGCGAACCTATCACCCCAGTTACTGCCTAGCTAGTGGGCGAGCCTATTACCCCAGATACAGCCAGCAGGAAAGTGTCGAGTCACCTTGAGTTAAGACTTCAGAGGAGAGTTGTTGTGTTTGGAGTTTCCCTGGAAGTGCAACTCGGCTTTTTTTCATTTCGCCAGTGAACTTTTCTTTCTGCAAAATACACAGTCAAGTTAAGATTGGACGGAAGGGGGATTTGTGTTTCCTGCACCTCGCCATTCTTAAATTACGTCTGACAAGAATTAGTTGCACATGCATTTAATTAATAGTTCAGTCAGTGATTTTAACCCATCACGCCAAGACGTAAAACGGATATAGGTCGTAGTTCATTGACATCGAAGAAAAAGCGCTTATCACGTAATGCATTCATAACTGTTCCCGGGCGCAGCCGGGGTGAGTTGCTAGTTTTACCATAAAAGAAGGTTGTTCTCAAAACTATTTCTAAAACATTAATCGTCTAAAAGCTAAAAAACACACACACGTTAAAATTAAAAATAAAACTGATCTGTTACAAAAATATGTTTTATGTTCGACCCTGACTATTATGTATCTGAAAACTGTATCATAATGAGACTCATTATAACACTATTTTTCATTATGATAAAGTTTCTCCCACCAATCAGAGCTCAAGAAACAGTCGTTTGACCAATTAGATAATTAGATGCGCTGAGTACCACGGCCTTCTAATGTAAATCACACTGCCTTGCCTAGGGTAATAGTAGAGTAGTCGAGGTGGCCATGGTCAAATACAAGGCATTCCCTGCGTCTCACGCGCTCTGTTCAGTACATAAAACTGGCGAAATCTCGACAGATATTTATGAATATTTATCTTCGAACATAAAATAGTTATAATAATTATAGTCGAACATAAACAGTCGTATGCAACTCGCCTATAATAGTAATTAAGACACTCGTATGGAAATTATAAAACTCGCATACGCTCGTTTTATAAAAAATACTCGTGTCTTAATTATAGCCATTATAAGCTCGTTGCATAATGTACTAAAATGTGAAAGAAATAAATCTTGATATAAAACCAGCTCGAAGAAGGAAAAGGGATGTGTATGCTATGTACTGTAGACAAATTCAATCTTAAACTTCTGTCCATGGCAAGTGTTTGCAAGGCGGTGAAATTCCTTCAAATGTTTAAACAAGTGTCTTATTTATATTTTGCTTTAAGAAACTCAAAGTAAAATTATTTTTCTGAATATCCACTAACAGAGGAGCTTCGCTACTGCAAAATGCCACACGTTTTGTTTTGATTACTTCACTCTACTTTTCGTGTGAATTTAGAGCTAAGGGTTTTGGAGTCATTTTACTGACGATCCACTCGTGAACTATTCAAAGATTCATGAACTATGGATTGAAATCACCTGACTTAGAGGGTGATAAAATAGAAAACGGTATCCCTCAGAATCAGAGCCTCCGTGGCATAGGCGGCAGCACGCCGGCCTCTCACCGCTGGGTCCGTGGTTCAAATCCCGGTCACTCCATGTGAGATCTGTGCTGGACAAAACGGAGGCAGACAGGTTTTTCTCCGGGTGCTCCGGTTTTCCCTGTCAAAATTTCATTCCAGCAACACTCTCCACTATCATTTCATTTCATCTGTCATTCATTTAATCATTGCCCCAGAGGAGTGCGTCAGGCCTCGGCAGCCGGCACAGTTCATATCCTCGCCGCTAGATAGGGGCTTCATTCATTCCATTCCTGACCCGGTCGGAGACTGGAAGCAGGCTGTGGATTTTCTTTCATCCCTCAGAATCACCAATTCTGAAAGTTTCCAGACAATTCCTTATGGGAAAATGTGTAAGTCCACGGGGTGGAAACATTAATAAGTATGGTAATAAAAGATACGCGCAGTTGGTCAATAACATGATTTGGAATACAAAATTGTGACTGATTTAAATTCTTTATTTGAATTTGCAAGCCTCCGTGGCTTAGGCGGCAGCACGCCGGCATCTCACCGCTGGGTCCGTGGTTCAAATCCTGGTCACTCCATGTGAGATTTGTGCGGACGAAGACAGATTTCTCTCCGGGTACTCCGGTTTTATCATTTCAAATGATCTTGTCGACTTCGTTGTTATGCTTGGGTCTAACGTAATGCGTTACGGTTACGGCGTGTATGACGTCATCAATGTTGTTCAGTGCATATGCACCGAGTGTGAGAGGGCGAGTGCGTGACGTCATGCAGCAGAGAGGACCTTCCACTCCCCGTTCCCCGCGCGGGAAGCCAACGCGCTAGCTGCGTGATACTGAATGACTTGCAACTTGTTGATCATGAAGCGTTCACGTGATTCTTGCTATCTCTGTACTTGCGAGTTCGTTCGTTAAGCTTGCTTACTTACAGTTTACAATTTGTGCAGTGTAGTAATGTGTGTTAATAATGGAGTCTGTGGATCGTTCGTTAAACTTGCTTACTTGCAGTTTACGTAAAGTGTGTTAATATGGAGTCTGTTGACAGCAATAGTGCTATTATATCTACTAAAGCTAAATCTCGTGCTGTATTGGAGTCTGTTGAAAGAGCCCTCCTGAGCCTTTCTAGCTTAGCAATTGTAGCATGCGTCATTTGAAATGATATAAAGTCTAGTCTCTCAGACTGACTGTGTCTTTTTCCTGTCACAAATTAAATTCCAGAAACACTCTCCACTATCATTTAATTTCATCTGTCATTCATTTCATCTTTGCCCCGGGGGAGTGCTACAGGCTTCGGCAGCCGGCACAGTTCATGTCCTCGCCACTAGATGGGGGCCTCATTCATTCCATTCCCTGACCCGGTCGGACGACTGGAAGCAGGCTGTGGATTTTCATTGTAATTTGAATTTGCACATCTCTTTAGTTGCTACAGAGTGCACGAGCCAATGCAATGTTGTCACGTCTTTGCACAACGAAGCTCTCCATCAATTGCGTTAGCATTAGGTTCCCACGTTCAAGTCCAAGAAGAGAATGAACAATGTTTCTACATCGGGACTCGGGGAGGCAGGGCGTGTCACGTGTTTCAGAGGAGGCGTGAAGGAACTAAAATGCGTTACTGAGTCGCGGCAGAGACTGGTGTGTCAGGCTTTACCACATGCTGACCAATAGCATGCTTACTCTATCTCTCCACGTGGAGTTCAGAGTCCAGTACGGGCTGCAACTTGCTAGTCAAGTCTCCAGTGTTGCACAATTGTACGTACATCTGACCAGTTTCACTGCTACCTGTCAATGGCTACAGTGGAGAGTTGACAACGCTGTGGAGAGATGAGGCCGGTTCTGCTTAAACTAGCATGTCGCCCGACTTTAGCCGATATCTCGCGAACCAATCATCGGAGAGGGTCGTATGACGACTCGTTTTAAGGGTATTTTTTCTAATTTCTCCTATGATTCATTAATTTACCGAAATAACCCAAAACTAAAAGGTCAATGACTTTTGTTTCCCCCGATATCTAGCGAACCCATAATGGGAGAAACCTATGTGACGGCTTGTTTTACTTGGAGCGAAGCCCCCTTTTTTATGGACCATTGATTTATCCAAATAACCCAAAAACTGCAAGGTCATCGACTTTTGTTTCCATCGATATTTTGCGAACCCGTAATGTTAGAAACGTGTGCTATAGTTTGTTTTAAACGGTGAATTATTCTCTTTACCACAAATGAATTATTTTTACAAATTTGTTGAAAGACATGACTATCGCATTTTTATTAGGTAATGATGGATGGATTGGTGACGAGGAAGAGCTAGCTTCCCTAGCCGGAAGGAACATTTGTTACGAAACAGATTTTGGATAAAACCCGGTTTTGAATGGTGAAATGAATGTAAGATTTTTTATATATTTAGGCTGGTAGCCACTGAAAGACCTGTTCTGTGTAAAGCAGTCTCTCGGACTAACTTTGCTGGCAAGCCTCTGCAGCACAAGGTGATAATATTCTAATCTAAGGAATGCGCTGAGGCGCCAGAGAACACGCGTGACATCGTCGCCTGGATCTCCGCAGATATGGAATGCAAACATGGCCACCCAGATATATTTCAAAAGCGAGCCGTTCGTTAACGAGGAAAATTAGAGAACTGTATAGCACCGCAATGTTATCAATGTAAACCAATCTGGTCTTGGGCCATATTGTTTGTGCACGTGGCAGTTAATATTCTGATTTTATTCATTATGAGTAGAATGCAAATACATTTGCCATTGGTAGCACAAATTCACGCTCCATATTTTGAAAGAAGATTTGTTTTACTCATTTCAAGCACTGAGTTAAAATATCTGTTGATATTCAGCACTTGTTTTTCTAAATTATTTAATTGTGTATATTTTTGGAATCTTTAATATAAAGCCCAATATTTTATTTACACTTCCAATTACAAAAAATCTTATTTTTCTAACAGTAATTTGAGAAAATTAATGCGAAGCCCAATATTATATTTTATTTATTTACAATTAATATTACATTGTAAGGATTTTCATTTTTATCCTATTTTCATTTATGAAAATAATAGGCTTGTGAGATCACCTTTTGTCCGTGTGTCTGTCTGTGTGTGTGTGTGTGTGCGTATGAGTGTGATTCGTGTGTGTGTGTGTCCTTTTTAAAATCTAAACAGCTGAAGCGATTTCAATGAAACTCGGTGAAATCATAGCATTATTCCAGACGACCCCGACCGTGCCATTCAAATTTTGTTACGTCTCACCAATCCAACATGGCGGCTGTGCGAAATATTTCACCAGCATCCGATATCCCCGAAACTATTACAGATATCTCCCTGACATTTTGTACGGTGCTAAAGGACACTACTAAAAGTTCATCTATGAGACTTTCAAAACTCTGGTAACTACAAAACCAACATGGCGGGCAGGCGAAGTTGAGATTTTAAATAGACTTTTCTCGCGATTTAACCATCCAAACGCAATGACACTTGGTACAGCAAAAGTTTATACACACTGTAATGCACTGGCATCTAATTTAGTTCAATTGTTTACATAACCTCAAGATGGCATCCATGTGAAATATTCTTCCGGCATTCTATATCTCCGAAATTATTTCTGATATCACCCTGAAATTTTGTACGGTGATACGGGGCACTACTACAAATTTATATATGCAAGTTTCAAAAACCTATCGAGTAAAAAACGACCATGGTGGCCAAGCGAAGGTGAAATATTTTGATAGAATTTTCTCGCGATTTAACCATCTGAGCGGAGTGAAATATGGTACATTCAATATTTATACATATTGTAATGCACTGGCATCTAATTTAGTTCAATTGTTTACATAACCTCAAGATGGCAGCTGTGAGAAATTTTAAAGTTAAGTTTTCATTTCTTGCGTCGTAATCATGCGATGGAAGTGTAAGTTTGAATAATGAACCTACGCAATAATTTTCCTTTAATGGTACATAACTCTATGGCCTATACATAGAACAATCCAACATGGCGACCATCCGAAATATTAGGCGGTTCTCAATATCTACGAATCTTTTACAGCAATAAAGCTGAAATTTTTAATGTTCATAGAGGCTATGAACATAAATTCACTTTTAAGACTTTCAATAACCTGGTGAGCACTAATCCAACATTGCGGCGTCGTGAATTACAAATATTTAAATGGTCGTTTCTCGCGATTTAACCATCTGAGTGCAGTGAAACTCGGTACGGTAAATGCTTAGGCTATACAAATGTTAATCCACTGGCATCTAATTTATTTCCATTGTTTTCATAAACAGAAGACGGCAGCTGTTCGAAATTTAAAAACGTCGTTTTTACTTCTAGTGTACTAATCATGCGATTGAATTTTGAATACTACACGTACACAATAATCTTCATGCAATAGTACATAACTCTAAGACCTACAAATATAAAAATCCAACATGGCGACCATTCGAAATATTAGACGGTTCTCAATATCTACGAATCTATTACAATCAAAATGAAATTTTGTATGTTGATAGAGGCAATTAATATACGTAGGATAGATGAAAATAGGATTTAGTTCTTCACGTAACTACTTGTTCTAACTGTATTTTGAAAAATGTAATGTGAAGCCCAATATTATATTTTATTTATTTACGATTAATATTACATTGTAAGGGGAAGCCTCCGTGGCTTAGGCGGCAGCACGCCAGCCTCTCACCGCTGGGTCCGTGGTTCAAATCCCGGTCACTCCATGTGAGATCTGTGCTGGACAAAACGGAGGCAGACAGGTTTTTCTCCGGGTACTCCGGTTTTCCCTGTCAAACTTTCATTCCAGCAACACTCTCCACTATCATTTCATTTCATCTGTCATTCATTTAATCATTGCCCCAGAGGAGTGCGTCAGGCCTCGGCAGCCGGCACAGTCCATATCCTCGCCGCTAGATGGGGGCTTCATTCATTCCATTCCTGACCCGGTCGGAGACTGGAAGCAGGCTGTGGATTTTCATTTCATTACATTGTAAGGATTACCATTTTAGCCTATTTTCATTTCATGAAAAAAAAAGTAGATCCGTGAAGAACTAAAGCCTACTTTCATATAACCTACTTATGTTAATTGCCACTATCAACATAAAAATTTCAGTTTGATTGCTGTAATAGATTCGTAGATATTGAGAGCCGACGAAATATTGCAGATGGATGCCATGTGGGATGTTTATATATGTAGGTCTTAGAGTTTTGTACTGTTAAATAACGATTATTGTGTACGTGTAGTGTTCAAACTTCAATCGCATGATTAGGATACAAGAAGTAAACACGAGATTTTCAAATTTCGCACAGCTGCCATCCTGTTGTAATGGAAACAATTGAATAAATTAGATGCTAGTAGATTAACATTAGTATAAGGATTTACTGTACCAAGTGTCACTGCACTCGGATGGTTAAATTGCGAGAAACGTTCATGTGAATATTTATACTTCGCGTCACCGCCATGTTGGACTTGTTATCACCAGATTATTGTAAGTCCTATAGGTGAACTTATGTTCATAGCCCCTATGACCATAAAAAATTCAGTTTGATTGCTGTAATACGAGTAGATTCGTAGATATTGAGATCCGTCTAAATATTTTGGATGGTCGCCATGTTGGATTGTTATATGTATAGGCCATATAATCATGTACCAAAATTATTGCGTAGGTTCTTTATTCAAACTTTTAGTTCGATCGCATGATTAAGGCACAAGAAATAAAAACATAATTTTGAAATTCGCACAGCTGCCATCTTGGGGTTATGTAAACAATTGAACTAAATTAAATACCAGTGCATTACAATGTGTATAAACATTTGCTGTACCAAGTTTCATTGCGTTTGGATGATTAAATCGCGAGAAAAGTCTATTTTAAACTTTCAACTTCGCTTGGCCGCCTTGTTCGTTTTGTAGTTAACCGGTTTTTGGAAGTTTCATAGATGAACTTCCAGCAGTACCCTTTATCTCCGGACACAATTTCAGGGTGATACCGGTAATAGTTTCAGATATATAGAATGCCGGTGAAATATTTCGCACAGCCGCCATCTTGAGGTTATGTAAACAATTGAACGAAGTTAGATGTCGGTGCATTACAATGTGTATAAACATATACTGTACCAAGTTTCATTGCGTTTGGTTGGTTAAATCGAGAGAAACGTCTATTTAAAAGTCGCAAATTCGCTAGGCCGCCATGTTGGTTTTGTAGTTAGCAGGTTTTGAACGGTCACATCCGTAAACTTCTAGTAGTTCACTTTATCACCGTACAAAATTCCAGGGTGATATCGGTAATAGTTTCGGAGATATTGAATGCTGGTGAAATATTTCGCACCACCGCCATGTTGGATTGGTGAGACGTAACAAAATTTGAAGGTCACGGTCGGGGTCGTCTGGAATAGGGCTATGAACTTACCGAGTTTCATGGAAATCGCTCCAGCCGTTTAGAAGCTATTAGGGAGGACACACACACGCACACACACACACACACACACACACACACACACACCAATCACACATAAATGAAAATAGGCTAAAAATAGGCTTATGAGATCAACTTTTGTCCGTGTGTCTGTCTGTACTAATATATCTGGTGAATAACACTATGTACAAGGCTGTCGCCAATCAATGGAGTAAAACTCACACACACCTAAATTCACTCTAACCGTTTCTTAACAGCAATCAGACCTAACTTTAAACTTAGTTATTGTTGCTTTAAGGCAGGGGGATCTCAACCATTTTCAACCATCGTACCCCTTAAAAAATTTTAAACATCCTGCGTACCCCCTACTAACCTTTCTTAGGTAGTAATAATGGTTATTAAAAATGTAAAAGGTATTTAGTTAGTATGGTTTAACCTTTGTAATTTTACAAGGAAATATATTTTAATAAAACAAAATATAGTTGTTGTTTTTCAGTTCCTTTTCCCAAAGGGTGATTTTTGCAATCATTGCGTTAGTTTTCATTTCAACATAGAACACATCAGAAACACTACCTTGCATTCACTTATTCCAAATGCTCAGTTTTTCAAAAATATCACTTAAATAGGCCAATTTTGAAAGCCAACCAAAGTCATTGGGTACTGATGATAAATTAGAATTGTGCTCGGTAAAGAAAAGATGCAATTCTTTGTGGATTTCAAATAGACGCGCCGTAAATAACTCACACAGTAGTCACGGCACGAAGCTCACTGCGCATGTGGATCGAGTAGAAGGATGGCCTGCCGCGGGGTACGCGTACCACAGGTTGAGAACCCCTGCTTTAAGGGAACAGTGACTTTAACGTTGTCACGACCAATAAAATGCCGTATAACCGCACCGCACCGCACCTTTTACTTGTCAGCGGTATGTCTGCTCCTTTCTAATTATTAGTGTGTGTATTTGTAATACAGGTGAGGATTGGGAAGGAGGCGGCCGTGGTTTAATTTAGGATAGTTATAATTACGCTATTAGTTTTAGAAGGTACTTTCCACTTCTGAGGCTTTTAGAGACACCGGAATGCCAGAATTTTGCCCCCGAAGGGGATCTTCAACGTGCCAGTAAATCTACTGACACGGCTCCCTTAAGTTAAGACCCACGCTGACATTTGCCAGGAGTTGAAGTGGAAAACCCACGGAAAACTTCTTCCAGGATGACTGAGGTAGGAATCGATTCCAAAGATTTCCTCTCGAGACTGTGTGTACTCCGTTCCAACTTTCAGCCCAGAATTAAATTTCTTGGCAGAGTCTGGAATTATAGAAATATTCCTCAGCCGGTCAACACAAATTGTGGCCAATTACATTAGACGGGAAAGAATGTATTTAAACACCCTAACCTGAAAGAATTATTATATTTCTTACTAGCAACCCGACCGGCTTCGCCCGGGAACAGTTATGAATGCATTACGTGATAAGCGCTTTTTTTTTCAATGTCAATGAACAACGACCAATATCCGTTTTACGTCTCGGTTAAAATCACTGACTGGACTATTAATTATACAGTGAGTCCGAGAATGTTCTCCGCAGTGCCTACATTGCGTCTGCGAGAGCTAGCTACAGAAGTTACGTTGGCAGCACGGCTGCCGCTTGCATCATATTAGCCTTTCACGAAATGATTGCCGGCGGTCAAGATGGGAACTATTCTTTGTTTACTTGTGTCACACGTCAGCCTGCTTCGTTGACAGGTACAGTTGCGCGAGTGGGATATGACTCAGCTCAAGAAGCCTCTGTCATTGTTTAACTGTCCGTGGTGACATGAGCTCCTATGACGCGCAATGCTGCTTGACTTATGTGCAGAATGCATTCTGGCCTCGCTGTGTTCCCTAATAACAAGCAAACAGTATACTTTGTACTCACCACAGCCATTCATAACAGATGCTGGATGTGCTGATGACACATACGCACGCTAATTGCAATACACACTGACTGGCTACAGCCCACACGTGTGGGATTCACCCTGTCAAAGACACCGTGCTACCAACTAAACCGATGAGGCAACCACTCACAGCTGCACGTAACCACTGCGGAGAACATTCTCGGGCGCCCTGTATTATCATGGAGATGCATGTGCAACAAATTCTTGTCAGACGTAATTTAAGAATGTCGAGGTGCATGAAACAAAAATCCCACTTCCGTCCAATCTTAACTTGACTGTGAATTTTGCGGAACGAAAAGTTCACAGGCGAAATGAAGAAAAGCCGAGTTGCATTTCCAGGGAAACTCCAAACACAACCACTCTTCTCTAAAGTTCTTAACTCAACACGACTCCACAGTTTGCTGCTGGCTGTATCTGGGGCAATAAGCTCGTCCGCTAGCTAAGCTGTAACTGGGGTCATAGACTCGCCCCTAGCTAGCTCGTAAACCGTCGCCTCAGTAACTGAATGGAGATTTTTGTAAGAAATGAAAACGTAAACACACTTACAGTAGGCGATGTATTGAAGATAGAGATATGGTCTCCCGGGCTTTTTGGAGAACTTTTCATGCTGAACAATTCTTACACTCATAGTAGGCCTATATAGATATTTTAACGGTTTGCCCAGCGTGAGCTCAAAACGCGCAAGGACGTCAGTTTTTTTTCCCCGACCTTTTCAATGAAATCGTTAGTGCTTGACTTCCTTTCGTCATAAATAAATAATTTTCTACAGAAACCTTCCTCGAGATATCCTTTACAGAAAAGTGAAAACCGCATCAAAATCCATTCAGTGATTCTTGAGATTATCCGTGACATCCAAGAATCGGGGACTTAGTTTTAAACTAAGTAGAAATTATACGCCAATCAGTATAATTTTATATCTTCTTCTTCTTGTTCCGTATAGGCCGCTACGGACCACGATATTCAACTATTTTGCTTGGAGTGGGCCTTGATGTTTGCCCAGTAGTCACGCATCCTCTGGCCGTGTTGTTCTTTTCTCTCCTTTGTCCAGAGGGCACCTGTCTTCTTCTTTTCCGTGTGTTTTTCCTGGAACTTTATTTGCTTTAATTTACTCCTGAGAGACGTTCGATCTTTTATGTCCTTTTCCGTAACTCCCAGTTCCAGCAGATCTTTGTGCACTTCTATCAGCCATGATGACTTGGTCTTCCTTCTTTGCCAGTATGTGAGTAGCTGGTTGGTCAGCCTGGTTGGATGCAACCTGGAGACGTGTCCATAAAATGTTAGACGTCTCTTCCTGGCCACGTCTGTAATTCTTTCAGAGTAACTATAGAGCTCCTGGTTGGGCCGTCTAATATATTTACTCCCTTCCTTGATTGGTCCCAATATCTTCCTCATTATCTTCCTCTCTTGGATTTCTAGTTTGTCCGTGAGTTCTTTCCTGTTTAATATGAGGAATTCAGAGGCATATAAAGCTTCAGGGCGGATGACCGTTTGATAGTGCTTCATTTTGGTGTTGCGGGAGAGACACTTCTTATTGTAGATGTTCTTAGTCAGTCGGTATGACAGTTCTAGCTTATTTACTCGAGTTGATAATGCTGTTCCTTCGGTGAGATTGGGTTCCAACCATTCACCCAAGTACTTGAATTTGTTGGTTTTCTTGATCCTTCCCTGTTCTAGAAGTAGTTCATGAGGTGATTCACTGATATTCGTGATGTATTGTGTTTTCTCAAATGACACTTGCAGCCCTATCTTCGCTGCTTCTTGTCCGAGAATATTGAGTTGTTTCACTGATGTTTCTGTTGAATCAGATAGAAGTGCCAGGTCATCGGCAGCTGCCAGGCAGTCCACAATGAGCCCATCATGTTTGAGTCCAAGGTACCGCTTGGGATCCCCTGTTTAGCTATCTCCTTTCACCTCTCTCTTATTGACGTCAGAAAAGTTGGATGGTGCAGCCACGCGGTAGAATGTTGAAGCTGTAACATTGTGACTAGTGAGGTTTATTTTCATGGTGAAGCATTCATGTCGTGATGGAAACAGAAAGGAATTTGTCAAATTCGAGGAGGTACTGCTGTATACGGTTGCAAATCGTATAAAATGGGTACGAAATCTCTTCATTACTTTCCTGTACAAAAAGTTCAGAGAGAAAGATGGGCTACGGCGCTGTGAATTGGAAAACGTGTAACATGTTACATGACAGTGTGCAGTCTGCATTTTTGTGAAGACTACTTCTTTCCACAGCGTAAGCACCGGTACTGTTGATTATTGATAGTTATTGTCTCTAATTTGTATTCACAAGGATTTAGCTACATCAAAATACTGATAAACTTGTAGCCTAATACTTCTGTGCCGTACAAAGAACCGAATGTAATCCGCTCTTCGTAAACTTATTTTAGGGGTTCTTCCGATTGGCAATAGTCGAATGGTTAGAAAACTTAAGAAAAATGCTGTTCCTAGCCTTAATTTGCCAGAGAATTTGTATTCTTGCCTTTGAACAGCAAGTATATTTGCAATATTGAAGTATGATTTGGTTTAAATTGTGTTTTTGTCTATGATCTCCATACTGTTGAATTTAGCTAATTAATGTGAAAAATCTTAGTTTTAAGTACCGGTTTGGTGACCCATCATCCCAGGCAGGCCGGTAACACCTATACTACTCAGGCAGATAGGTCACTTAGCCGTAATTTAGAAGTTATAGTGATGTTAAGTATACATATGCGGTAATGTAGCAGGAGACCTGATCGGCCTAGGCTATTCTAACTTTAATTAGTTCCCATTTCAGGGTTTTTCAGTTTTGAGTGCGAATAGTTGGTTTGAAAGTTGTACAACAGTAAGGAGAGTATGTTTTGTATAGGTTTTAATTGGTATTATGGTTTATGTCGAGCTGAGGAGTGAATTTGATTTGGCTTAAAGTGTAGTTTTTGATCTGTTCCGTTTGCTTATGACAAGTTCAAATGGAGACTCCAGCTTTGTTAAATATCTGTATTTTAAATATTTAATTAAATCATACTAATATATAAAAATGGAAGCCTCCGTGGCTTAGACGGCAGCACGCCGGCCTCTCACCGCTGGGTCCGTGGTTCAAATCCCGGTCACTCCATGTGAGATATGTGCTGGACAAAACGAAGGCAGACAGGTTTTTCTCCGGGTACTCCGGTTATCCCTGTCAAAATTTCATTCCAGCAACACTCTCCACTACCATTTCATTTCATCTGTCATTCATTTAATCATTGCCCCAGAGGAGTGCGTCAGGCCTCGGCAGCCGGCACAGTTCATATCCTCGCCTCTAGATGGGGGCTTCATTCATTCCATTCCTGACCCGGTCGGAGACTGGAAGCAGGCTGTGGATTTTCATTTCAATATATAAAAATGAGATGGTGTGTGTCTGTCTTTCTGTCTGTCTGTCTGTCTGTTACCTAATAACGCAAGAACCACTGGTCCGATTTAAATGAAATTTTGCATGGATGTAGCTGAAATACCAGGTTTACACATAGGATACTTTTAATTTCGATATTTTGCACTATTAAGAAATGGCGACCATTTTAGTGACGTCACTACACCCTTTGGTTTCAAAATTTCATATTTCCATATCAAATAAAAAGAGAACGGTAGGAAATAGAAAACTTTTGATGGCACAAACGAGCTTCAAAATTTAATTTTCTATCCGAAAGGTCCTTATCACTTTTCGTGTATCTCCAACGGTTAGCGAGTAAAACCTACTTTTGTGACGTCACTACACCCTTTGGTTTCAAAATTTCATATTTCCATTTCAAATAAAAAGAGAACGCTAAGAAATAGCAAACTTTTGATGGTATACACGAGCTTTAGCATTTAATTTTCTATCCAAAAGGTTCTTATCACTTTTCGTGTATCTCCGACGGTTAGCGAGTAAAACCTAAATTTGTGCAATAAAACACGGTCACATCGAGCGGTGCAGTATATCTCTACATATATAAAAAAGAAAATTTGTCTGTTTTTTCTGAATTTCTACGGAAATTTGAGTTATTTACACGTTTCAGACTGTTTTATGATAGATGCGCACGAAAATAATGTTTTGGTCTGTCTGTCTCTTTGCTTGATTGTCTGTGGACAACTTTGTCCCCTTATAACTCAAGAACGGCTGGGTGTATCAACGTAAAATTTGGTACAGATATCCATCAGAGGCACGACACTAATCATTGATGTAACTCTTCTCTATATCTCTCATAAAAGGGGGCATACCCCCTTAAAATACATGCTGAAATAGGAGTAGAAGGACGAGACAAAGCTCATTTTCAGCCCCTCAATGTGAGAGACAAAACTCGGGGGCCCTAAAAGCATATTTTAAGGTTCTACGTCCAACCGTTTTTGAGATATTCCCAGAAAACTAATTTAATTTAATAAACTATGAACGAATGCAAGCAGATAACCATGGCAACAGATTCTCAGAGATCCATCTATTGCTGTAAGACGCAATACAATTTCATTAATTACATTAGTGTGAAAGTTTGCAAACGGTTAGATGGTTATTATGGAACCAAATTAAGCTGTAAATTTCATCAATACGTAAAATGCGCTTAAGGGGGTCAAGGGATAGTCTAGATTTTTTCACGCGATTTACACCTGCGGGTGTGGTATGGCAGGTCTATTATATTCCTATCCCTATATTATATTATTATTAGTAGTATTATATTATGGCGTACAACGACGAGACAAAGCACCTCGGTGCCAGAAATAAAACTCGAGGGTCCTCGAAAACTACATTATAAGGCTCTAAAACCAACAGTTTCTGAAACATTCCCAGAAAACTAATTAAGTTTAATTTAACAAACTAATGAAGGAATGCAAATCGGTAACCATGACAACATTATCTCAAGGGGTGGCATCCAACTTTCCATCTATTTCAGTAAGAAGCAATTTATTACATTTATTACATTTCTGTGAAAGTTTGCAAATATAAGGTTATCACGGAACCAACGTAGGCTGTATAATTCATCAATGAAATTAAGGGGGTCAAGGGGTAACCTAGGATTTTTTCATGCAATTTTCACGTGCGATATATAGTGCAGAAGGTCTATTATATCTTCAAACAACAACATTTTTTTCAAAATTCCTGAATTGAATCAGCATTTTTTGCGGCTTTTAGGAATTTGGGCCATTTGAGACTAAAGAAGCTGAATTTTCATGCACCACAAGCTTTTATAATTTATGAAAGAGGTCTTCCTGTGTATGGGGACCCAACACAACGTAGAGGGTCAGTTTTTATGTGACGTGTATTGCGTTTCATCTACAAGGCTTTCAATTCTATTTCATGTCAGGAAGTACACGTCAGGTGAATTTAGTTTGCGAGCACATTTCAACTAATCTTTTTTTTTTTTGTCGACATACGGGTTCATCGTAAGGATGATTTTCTTGGATACTGTGTGGTAGATATACCCATATTTGGATTTCTGGGTGATATGTTGTAGACAATAGTATTGTCTGTCTGTCTGTCTTTCTGTGTATCCTTATGTACGCCTATAACTCATGTTCGGATGCTTGGTGCATCATAAAATTAGGTATGGTAAACATGAGTCAATACACTAATCATTTATAAAACTCTTCACCGTTCATTTCATACAGTAGAAGGGTGGATATAGGGGAAAACTTCTCAAAATACATGCTAAAATAGGCGAAATATAAAAATTATCCTAGAAGGACGACCAAAGCATATGTTGCACTTCTCAATGTGAGACAAAAAATTCGCGAGTCTATAAAGGGTCTCCGAAAACCACATTATAAGGCCCTTAAATTAACAGTGTGTGTGATATTCCCAGAAAACTAACTTCGTTTTGATAGGAATGACAAGCCGCTAACCATTGCAACAGTAGCTCAATTGATAATGTCTGGTGCGTCTCTAAAAGCAACAGTACTTAAAAGGGACGTAACACCAATAACATTATTATTATTATTATTATAATGTCTGGTGTTAACACCGAACACCGTTCGAAGAACGGGTACTTCTGCTAGTATATTGATAAAGAGGATGCCTCCATTTTAACTTGCCTGTGGCATGAGATTAATAAAATTATATTCTTGCCTTTGAACAGAAAGTATGTAGGTCAATATTAGCAATATTGAAGTATGATTTGAGCATCCCAAGTAACGCTTCTTTGAACCCAAAACATTCATGCAAATTCAGGGTTGCTGGAGTCAATTTATTATCAGGGAGTCGTCCTTTATGTTATGTGAGATATATATATTGTGAAATTAATAAAAACATCGATACCGCTAGGCTCCCAAGTACAGGCTTCATATATGTAACAGCAGACAGTAAATTAACTATCTACAGGTGGGTAATATTTTTAACTGGTAGTAATTAAGCACTGCATTCAAACTGATTATAAAAATATTTCTATCTATGGAAGAAAATATGAAGTATTTTGCCATCATAAATTAGAAGCCATGAAAAACGCACTCCCTATCACTGTATTGCTTACTTCTCGTCACTATCTCGCCGCCATATTGCAAACAGCTGACCGTAAGCTCCTCCCCCGTTTCGGACGTCAATAACTTCTTCCAGTGCACAGTTAAAGAGGAGAGGTGAGAGACCATCACCCTGTCTTACTCCTGTCTTGATTTCAAAACTTTCTGAGATTGTTCCTCTGAACTTTATTCGTGACGTGGTGTTATTTGAAGTCTATTGGATAAGGTTAAGTGTCTTCTGGTTCAGTCCAAGTTCCTAAAAGATTTTCATGAGAGTTGGTCTGTCAATTGGGTCGTACGCCTTCTTAAAGTCAACGAAGATGACGACAAACTTCTTGCCTGCCATTTTTACTTGTCTTAGCACTGACTTTAAGTTGAGTATCTGTTCAGCACAGGAGCGTCCTTTTCTGAATCCTCCCTGGTATTCTCCAATTTGTGGATCCAGTTGAGGTTCGGCTCTGTTTAACAGGGCCTTGGAGAGAATCTTGTATGTGACGGGTATCAAAGAGATTGCTCTATAGATGTTTATGTCGCGTAGGTCACCTTTTTTGTGTAATGGGTGAATCAAAGCCGAAGTCCAGTCATTAGGAAGTATTTCTGTCTCCCAAATGTTGTGTAGGATCTCTGTCAATTTACTGACTGCCCTGTCTCCAGCCTGCTTCTATAGTCCCCCCTTCTGTCCAATCTTAAATTGACTGTGCATTTTGCGGAACAAAAAGTTCACAGGCGAACTTCCAGGGATACTCCAAACACAACCACCCTTCTCAGAAGTCTTAACTCAACACGACTCAACGGTTTGCTGCTGGCTGTATATGGGGCAATATGTTCGCCCGCTAGCTAGGCTGCAACAGGGATAATAGACTCGCTCTTAGCTAGCTCGTAAACTGTCACCTCAGTAGTTGAATGGACATGGTTGGAAGAAATTAAAACGTAAAAACACTTATAGTGGGCGATGTATTGAAGATAGACATATGCTCTCGCGGACTTTTATGTAGAACTTTTCATGCTGAACAATTCTTACACTCATAGTATTTAGATATTTTTAACGGTTTGCCCAGCGTAAGCTTACAAAGTGCTCGGACGTCAGGTTTTTTTTTCGACTTTTCCACTGAAATCGTTACTGCTCGGTTTCCTTTGATCATAAATAAATTATTTTCTACAGAAATCCTCGAGATATCCTTTACAGAATGGTGAAAACAGCATCAAAATTCATCCAGTGGTTCTCGAGTTTACCCGTAACACCCAAGAATCAGGGACTTTGTTTTATACTAAGTAGAGATTTTCTAACTGAATTTTTGAAAATCATTGTAAAGTCCAATATTGAATTTTATTTTATATTATTTTATTTAATACTGCATTGTACGGATATCGATTTTAGTACTATATTTCATTTTATTACATTTTTTCTTTATCAACTTCACTTCTTATTTAGATTTAAGTATTGTACCCGTCTAAGGGGTACAGTATATACCGTATATATTATTTTTATTTTAATTCTTAATTGATTTTCATTTATTCTATGCTGAAGATGACCTCACTCTAGGGTTGAAACATGTCCAATATATAAAATTATAAACTTTTAATTTTACTGTCAATACAGATATTTATGACATTTTGTTTCCAATGGCAAATGTGTTTGCATTATATGCGATTTTACCATCTCTTGATGAATGCAGTACATTTGCATTTTTCTGTAGACACAGGCTAGAGTAAAATGTGGCTTTCCACCAATGTTTCAGCCTTATCAATGGCTGTGATTATATAGAAGCTACTGAGTAATGACCTTCAGGGAACAGGCAGTGCCTGGGTGTACTGTGAAAGGTTCTACTCATAGGGTCAGTGCCATTGTTCTGACTCAGTGAGGAAAGTAATGCCAAACTACCTCACTCCTCATATTGCCCGGTATGCGTCATTATAGTGCTGTTTTGAGGATTTGTGGGTATATACAGCCCTAAACTACTGTATGGCGGTACTTTTTGAGAATCGGCTGGCTGCATGACACAGCGGTAATGTTCTCGCCTGCCGTTCCCAAGGTTGCAGGATCAAATCTTGGAGCGTTCAGCTGGCATATGAGGATGCGCAAATGCGAGGGAGCCGTGTCAGTAGATTTACTGGCACGTTAAAGATCCCGTTTGGGGCAAAATTCCGGCACCCCGGCGTCTCTAAAAGCCGCAGATGTTAAAAGGGACGTAAAACAAAACAAAAAAAAATAAAATATTATTATTATTATTTTGGAGAGTCGCCTCCGTGGTGTAGTGTTCAGCGTGCTGAGTTGCCACCCCGGAGGTCCAAGGTTCGATTCCCGGCTCTGCCACGGAATTTGAAAAGTGGTAGGAGGACTGGAACGGGGTCTACTCAGCCTCGTCTAGTCCAAATGAGTAGAGGGGGTTCGATTCCAACCTCAGCCATCCTCGAAGTGGTTTTCCGTGGTTTCCCACTTCGTCTTCGGGCGAATACCAGGATGATACTGAACCCGAATTTTAAGATGGCCATGATCATGAAAATGCTATTTTGAAACTCTTGACAAATTTTAGTCTCAATGAAGGAATTTTGAAGATTGCACAACAACATGTATTTTCGACATTTCAATTAAGGGTTCTGAGTGTATCAAAGTGAGAACAATGACTACCCACGCCAAGGTTTGTCCTTTTCTCGTGTCGCATAACAGCGGGAAATGGCATAGCAACATGAAGGAAATGATGTGATTGGTTAATCCATTTTGAGGAAATGCAAGCTAGAAAGGGAATTTGGAGGCAAAAGTGAAGCTCCTCATATGAGTTTTTCGCATACATAATTATCTAGAATGGAGCTGATCAACTTCTGGAACAATGGAAATATGTAGAATCTGATAAGGAATATTGTTAGTATTTTTGGAATGAAGTTTGAAGTCAACCTACGCAGATTTATGCAATTATATGTAGTAATGGTCACTTGCCGCGAATCTGCTAATCAGGCGCCATATTATATTCCTAGGTGGGGGATGACGCGCAGATCAGCGAGGTCTTTTGTCGTGGTATCGCTTGAAGTAGTAGGACATGTTATGAACACGGTCCCGATCGCTAATTTATATGTGAGTGCGGGCGCGAATATTCTTGACGGCCAAGAAGCCGATTGTTTGGGCCGGTGAAACAGAGCCGCGTTCCAGTGAATCGAACAATAGAGTGCCTTCGTGTTTAAAACTCAGCTTTTGTGCTAAATAACTTTAGTATACGAGAGTATACATGTGCTCCGATGATATTTTAACGAAATTACGAATCTGTACAAAGATATTTGAGAGGAATGAGACTGTTCATACAAAAGTGATTATCTCAGACGACAAGTAGCAAGTTAGCGTGTGAGTTGAAACTTCAAGTTACGTGAGCAAGCAAGCTGGCGGGAACAAAGACAGTTCGGTACATTCCTGGAAATAAAGACGTAGGCCTACTAGAAATATTGACTGTAAGTGAACATTGATATTTTCTAATTTCGAATTATTTCTACGATGTTGAATATTGGAAATTTGAGAGGAATGAGACAGCATTGATATGAAAAGTGTGATGGCGACGTAAGTTAACAATGCGCTAGGAATGTGATATGTGCTGAGGGGCTGGAGTGTTCGAGCAACCATCATTAAACAAAATTATCCAATAATGAAGAAATGCACAATGCTACACATTATAACTACTGTACATAATGGAAGGAAGGATTCATTCCAGATCATCGTTCAGAAAAGGACAAGAGAATCAGGGCGATCACGGTTCAGTGCCTGAAGCTTGGTTCGTGCTCGGAGGAGAGTCTGATGAGTTGGAGTTCGATACCAGACGGTGCAGTTCGACACCAGGGGACGGAGTTCGAGGTTCGACGAGGCAGTATTCTTGGAAGAAGAAGATGATGGAATATAGTAATCCAGAGTGGGGAATACTGTTTGTTACAGTATTTTCTGGCATTCTATTTCACTGAGGTAGAAAGAAGATCATTTATGTAGTTTGTTGAGTAGAATTGCTGCAGTTAGCATATTTTGGAGCGTCAATCATTTCAACATTAATTTAATTAATTTATACTTCAGTGGATTTAATGTAGAATTTTAGAATTTTCCACGAGTTGAATTCATTCGTCAGTTTCAACAGATTTTTAGGATTTCATCTGCGTTGTGAATTTTATTTAATCTTTGAATTTCGATTTTCTGAATTAATAAATTTAAGACTGGTTTCTTAAATTTCATTAAAATTATTTTCGACAACGATATTATTTTGGGAATTTTAATGTAAGAAAAATATAATGTGGGAAGAAGGATCATCGACTATAAAACACTATTCGCATGTTTAATATTTCTTTTACGATCTATTGAAGCATATTGGCATTATTTAAAGCAAAGGTTATACGTGATATAATATGAGAAGGACTTGAAATATATTGAATATATATTGATTCGGACTATTGAACGTCGTTTAAAGATTGTGTTCTTTAATTAGACTATTTGAGCATTGATATTAATTATCATTATTATTTATCGACATTTTAAATATATCAGATAGAGAAGATTTTCTTCTAATAAATCGTGATATGTCGACAATTGAGAATTCTTTTAAAACCTTTCGCAACATTAATATTGCTCTACTAATATAATTGTTGTTGACATTTAACTTTGCAATATGGCAATCAGTAACGATCAGTGAGGTGTTACAAATCTGTATATTTATTAAATATTAACGACTTTTTTTTTTTAAAATCAGAGTAACAATCAAGTAAACCAAGGAAGTTTATGTACTGTAATTAAAGATCAAGTTGAATGAAGATATTTAGGTAACGAAAGGATTAGTGAACATTGTATTGAAATATTATTGTAATGGAGAACTAGTGTGACAGTTCTAAGATCAAGTGGTAATGACAAGTTCGTATTATAAATTAAGTGAGGATTTTTATTGCTATGATAGAGAGATGGCTGTGTTTATAAGCTCTAATACATATTCCAGACGTAATATAGAGAAGAAATGTTTTTGAATAAAGAGCTAATGCTTTTTAGAGCAAAGTTATTATGTGGAAGTTCTAATACTATACGTGATGTAATCGTATTATTGAGAACTAGCTGAAGTACCAGTTCTTCGAATGGCTTTTAGTACTTGCTGGCCTAAATCATTAATATATATAATCACACATTCCTAATGTAGTTATGTTATTTCCGTGTTACCAACTACATGTGCAGACTACATGCATTTTCACTCACCAAATTATTAATCAGAGGTAGGAAAGTGAAAGTGAAAATCCGACTGGGTCAGGGAATGGAATGAATGAAATCCCCATCTAACAGCGAGGATATGAACTGTGCCGGCTGCCGAAGCCTGTCGCACTCCCCTGGGGCAATGATTAAATGAATGATGCATGAAATGAAATGATAGTGGAGATTGTTGCTGGAATGAAATTGTGACAGGGAAAACCGGAGTACCCGGAGAGAAGCCTGTTGCCTCCGCTTTGTAGGTGAGAAAGTGCGTTTAAATATTGGAAATAAATATGAGCTTCTATGTAGTAAAAGTGAAATAACCTGTCTTAAATATTGAAAACCTATCGTTTAACGTCTTCATACCATATTTAAACATATAAACAGTATGCTAAAAATACATCAAACTTGATAGCAATTATCATATCCGCAATAAGTAATATTGCGGAAAGTACGTACCATGTCATGATAAAGAGTAACAGCAACGGAACAAACTTCAATCATCCCAAGTAATAATAACAAAAACAAATTAATCACAGAAAATTTTTCTAAGTTTATGCCGTGTCTTGTGCGAGATTACGCCTAGTAACTCCGAGATGGTTCATCAGCGGGCTCTTGTGGTCTATTTGCGGACTACCGAAGGAGTGGCAAACTGTGCGATACCTTAATTCTTATTTAGAACACCTTGGCTAATTTACTGCGAGTGCTAAAGGTTAAAACAGTCTTTCACCTCCCTATAAAGGCTTCCAAAATGATTGTATATTCAATTTCAGGGCCAAGCAATTAAAACTCAGCAACTTTTCTAGGTTTACGCCATCTTTCGTGCGGGTTTTTTTTATTGGCCGCGAAAGTCAAAATACCTACTTTATTGAAATAAATCTGCCCAGTTCTGCAGTAAGATTAATATGAACACTAAATAAACTAATGTGACAGTCGATAGTCTTCGACACATTCGTCAGTGAATTTGGGTTTCTGATCATGGTAAAAAACGACAAAAAGCAGATAAATATTGGCCAACTGATATATTCATCTAACGAAAAACAAATCGTTAAAAAGGATGAAAGCATACCGTGCAAAGTACAAAGCCCTATAACATTGTGAAACAGCGTAAAGATCCAAATACTCACATACAATAACCGGCACAAAGAGTATAAAATTAGACTAAAAATCACGTCTAGTTTCGGACCCCACAAACTGCCTCTATAAATAAAACAGTTCATGTAGAGACTAACATAGACTAACATCGCTCGGCGTTGACCGTGTTTTATAAGACATATTTAGGTTTTACTCGCTAACCTTTGGAGATACACGAAAATTGATAAGGACCTTTCGGATAGAAAATTAAATTTTAAAGCTCGTAGTGCCATCAAAAGTTTGCTATTTCTTAGCGTTCTCTTTTTATTTGAAATGGAAATATGAAAATAGTCGCCATTTTTAAATAGTGCAAAATATCGAAATCAATAGTAGCCTATATGTAAGCCTGGTAAATCAGCTACGTCCATGCAAAATTCCATTTAAATCGAACCAGTGGTTCTTGTGTTATTGAGTAACACACAGACAGACACACACCATCTCTTTTTTATATACACTGACGAAAATGGAAATTGAAACACCCAGAAGGAGTGGTGCTACATTACTGCAATTGAGCATGCAGGACGAGTGTTCGGTTGTGACTCGATAATTACACTTTCAGGACCCTCTGACCGCTAGTTTGGACAACAATCAATACAGGATGTGCCCACCACGAGCTGCAATACATTGATGAATTCGGCGAGGCATGGAGTCAATAAAGCCCTAGATCACTTCCTGAGGAATTGTGGCCCATGCTTGCTGCACTGCACGGGTCAGTTGTTCCAGAGTTGTGGGTGGCTGAGGACGGTTGGCCAGTTGTCGACCCATCATGTCCCACACATGTTCAATATGACTGAGGTCCGGGGATCTGGCGGGCCATTCTAGGGTTGTGATGTCGTGGAGAGCTTCTCTGGAGATGCGTGCAGTGTGAACTCGGGCATTGTCCTGCTGAAACATCCCATTAACAATGTTTGCCATCATAGGGACAACCACTGGATTGAGTACCCTATCAACGTACTGTTAAGCAGCCATAGTGCCCTCAACAAGCACTAATTGTGATTTCACATTAAAGTCAATAGCTCCCCAGACCATATTGCTTGGTGTTGGCCCTGTGGGCCTCTCGACAATAAGGTCTGGGCGGCCCCTCTCCCCGGTACGTCAGCGCACATGATTCCGGCGATCACTGCGGGCAAGACAGAAGCGCGATTCATCACTAAAGACGACCCTATGCCATTCGTCGATCCACGTCGATCGTTCTCGACACCAGGCCAGCCTTATACGTTGCTGTTGTGGGGTCAATGGAACACCTTCTGCAGGGACACGGGATCGTAAGCCAGCTGCACGCAGGCGATTACCAACTGTTTGTTGTGTAACGTGGGGTGCCACAGCTGCTCGAATTTGCGCTGCTGTTGTATGGGGGTTCCATCCGGCCATCCGAATGATGCGGCGATCCTCTCTCACAGTTGTCTGTCGCGCTGGGCCTGTGCGTGTTAACCTTCTAGCCGTTTGCAAACTTTCTCACTAATGTAATTAATGGAATTGCACTGCGTCTTACAGCAATAGATGGACCTCTGAGAATCTTTTGCCATGGATACCGGCTTGTATTCGTTTGTTAGTTTATTAAATGAAATTCGTTTTCTGGGTATATCTCAAAAGACGGTTGGTTTAAGGGTCCCCGAGTTTAGTCTCTCACATTGAGGGGCTGAAAATAGCTTTGTCTCGTCCTTCTACGCCTATTTCAGCATGTATTTTAAGGGGATAGGGCCCCTTTTATGAGAGGTACGGAGAAGAGTTACATCAATGATTAGTGTCGTGCCTCTGATCGATATCTGTACCAAATTTTACGTTGATACACCGAGCCGTTCTCGATTTATAAGGGAACAAATTTGTCCACAGACAAACAAACAGACAGACAGACAGACAAAAAATATTTTCGCGCGCATCCATCATAAAACAGTCTGAAACGCGCAAACAACTCAAATTTCCGTAGAAATTCAGAAAAAAAAAGCAGACAAACTTTCATTTTTATATATAGAGAGATATACTGCACCGCTCGGTGTTGACCGTGTTTTATTGCACAAATTTAGGTTTTACTCGCTAACCGTTGGAGATACACGACAAGTGATAAAGACCCTTCGGATAGAAAATTAAATGATTAAGCTCGTGAATGCCGTCAAAAGTTTGCTATTTCTTAGTGTTCTCATTTTATTTGAAATGGAAATATGAAATTTTGAAACCAAAGGGTGTAGTGACGTCACAAATGTGGGTTTTACTCGCTAACCGTTGGAGATACACGAAAAGTGATAAGGACCTTTCGGATAGGAAATTAAATTTTAAGGCTTGTACAGTATGTGCCATCGAAAGTTAGCTATTTATTAGCGTTCTCTTTTTATTTGATATGGAATTATGAAATTTTGAAACCAAAGGGTATAGTGACGTCACTAAAATGGTCGCCATTTTTTAATAGTGCAAAATATAGAAATCAAAGGTATCCTATATGTAAACCTGGTAAATCACCTACATCCAAGCAAAATTTCATTTAAATCGGACCAGTGGTTCTTGCGTTATTGAGTAACACACAGCATCTCATTTTTATATATTAGTATGATGATAATATTGCAGTATAATACAGTATTGATGTAAGAAGGAGTGTCGAAGAACTTAATTTATGTTAATTGACCTATAGTCGAAATGGCTGAGAGGAAGTTGGCGGAAAAGGTATTGTGAAACGATTATAAAATATTGGTTGGTTAACTTTATTTATTTTATTAGCATGATTTAGAAAATATACGTATTAGCTTAGCTTAATTGTTTGGCCATATTAGACTGGAAGTGACATACACCCCTAATAAATTGTAACGATGGTAGCGAAAGTAATGAAACTTAATGATGGCAACGAAAGTAATGAAAGTGATAAATATTAGCGATGGTAATAAAGTAGTAATAGTATTGAGAGTAATTAATACTAATGAACAGTAATAAAACTAATAAAGTGAATAAAGCTTTTAAACAAATAAACAGCTGATTAAATGTAAATAAATAAACATTAATAATAATGCAAGTAGCATGTATGGATAATATTTATAATCATAAATATTAATATTCAACGATAAACAATTAATGTGGTTGTATAAATATTAATTGACATTCATATTGATAAATATTTGGATTATTAAATAATTATTAAAAATTATTAATGTTAGAAAATTAGTGACTAAAAATCTTAAGCGAATAAAAAAACTGGAGATGATCACATACTTATGCAAATTAATGAAGACTTTCACAGAAACAATGTATGAAACTTTTATAGGAATTTTAAGAAGAAATTGACTAATTACAATCCCCCAACTCTACAACTCCAGGATAAAGAAGGAAATGTTGCTCTCAACAACAAAGACAACTGCAAAGTATTAGCAGAATATTTCGAAAATCTCCTTAACTGTGAGGAACCCATAGAAAAGATGGACTTTCATATCCCCTTCAACCAATCCTGACTCAGAACCTCCAACCATTGAAGAACTCCATTCAATAATATCGAATCTTAAGAATTATAAGGCTTCGGGAGAAAATCAAATGACAGCTGAACTTTGGAAGAATGTTAACGAAAATGCTATACAGTCTCTCAGAAATATCTTTGAAGAAATTTGGATACATGAAAGAATCCCAGATGACTGGAAAACAGCCCTTATACATCCACTTCATAGGAAAGGAACCAAAACAGACCCTAACAACTACAGAGGGATATCTTTCCTTGACGTCACAGTCCTACTTCACAGGGCAGAACCTCAACTAGACCGTCAACTTGGGGAATACCAGGCGGGTTTTAGGAAAGGGAGATCCTGTCCGGAACAAATTATCAACCTCAAACACATCATGAACTACCAAAAACCACGGGCTAAATCGTATGTTATCACTTTCATTGACTTCCAAAAGGCATACGACTCTATAGATAGGGAATCCTTATTCTCGGTCCTGAAAGAACTAGACCTCGATAACAAAACTACAAACCTAATCAGAGAAACACTAACTAATACATTCTCCAAAGTTAAATTCATGGGGGAACTCTCCACCCCTTTTGAGATTAAAACAGGTGTACGGCAAGGAGATGGACTTTCTCCACTGCTATTTAACTGTGCCCTCGAAAAAGTAGTCAGCGAGTGGAATGTGAAGACCCACAGTGGAATCAGAATAGTAATTAAAAAGAAAGACATTGTTTAGCTTTTGCTGATGACATGGCCTTATTAGCTGAGACATGGGAAGAAGCCAAGGAACAGATCCTAGAACTCCAATGGCAAGCTTTAAAAATGGGTCTCAAAATCTCAGTTGAAAATACCAAAATAATGACGAACATAAAAAACCCACCAAAAAGCTTCAAGTGGTCAAACAATACATAGACATCGTCATAGAATTTAAATATCTTGGGGAACGGATAGGCTGGAATGCGCTAGAGAAAAAGGCAATGGAATCTAGGAGAAATAAAGTTGAATTGGCCTTCCTATTTACGAAGGACACTTATAACAAGAAGTCTCTCCCCTGGAATACCAAGATAAAACATTATAACACGGTAATTAAACCAGAAGCCTTATATGCAGCCGAAACATTGTCTCTCACCCCCAAGGGACCGCTTAAAAGGCTGGAGGTCAAGGAAAGGAAGATAATACGCAAAATTTTAGGCCCCAAATTTCATAACAACAAATTAATCCATGTCAGGAACGCAACTCTTTACCCAAAAAACTGAGAAACTCTCGGACACAATAAGAAAACGGAGAATTGATTTTTATGGGCACATCCTCCGGATGAATTCAAATAGATTAACCAAAAATATCTTCGACCACTTCCGTAATAGAAAAGCAAAACCTCTTTGGTTTAAGGAAACCGAGAAAGACCTCGTGGAACTCCAAATTTCAGACACCATGTTCATGGACATAACAGCCAAAACCGTAACCAAGGATAAGAAACCACGGTTCCAAGTGAAACTCAAACAAAAGCGTACGATCCACATCTCTGCCGAAGAAAGGGAAGCAAGATCTCAAAGGATGAGGCAATACTGGGCCAAAAGGAAAGCTCAAAACAATAAAAAGTGATTGATTTCATGTAGCCCAAAGTTGGGTGAAACAAATGAAGAAGAAGAATTTTAGAGATTATTAGTGACATGTATAAACAATAATAAATATTTAAGGTGAGGATTTAAGTCTTTTAGCGTTGATAGTTTGGAGAGAGGATGTTTGATTAACATTAAAGACATGATAATTGTTTTCATTATCGATGTTTGACAATATTGACATAGGATGTCGTATGACAGGCCGGTTTTTTGAACGTTTGTATAATTAATGAAGATTATTTAATGGAGATTAATAAGAACGGAAAAAGGAAAGAATGTTGACGAGATATGTTTGTATTAAAAACCAGTGATGTTTTTATTTTGAAGAGAGTGGTGAATAAGAGTTTAGTTGAGATGTCAGAAACAGCTGTTCGGTTGACAAGTGATGTCAATATAAGCTGTAGTTCGCAGTTGAATTAAACATTCAGGGGTTAATGTATAGATTAAAGGAGGTGTATTTTAATATAAATAATATTTTCGAATATTATAACTGCCTCCGTGGATTAGGCGGCAGCACGCCGGCCTCTCACCGCTGGGTCCGTGGTTCAAATCCCGGTCACTCCATGTGAGATCTGTGCTGGACAGAACGGAGGCAGACAGGTTTTTCTCCGGGTACTCCGGTTTTCCCTGTCAAAATGTAATTCCAGCAACACTCTCCACTATCATTTCATTTCATCTGTCATTCATTTATTCATTACCCCAGAGGAGTGCGTCAGGCCTCGGCAGCCGGCACAGTTCATATCCTCGCTGCTAGATGGGGGCTTAATTCATTCCATTCCTGACCCGGTCGGAGACTGGAAGCAGGCTGTGGATTTTTTCGTTATAACTGAAACTTTAATTTTTAACTCTGAATCCGATGATCAGTGTTTACCTTCAGAAACAGCTGATCCGTGTTTACTTTTGGAAGAGCAGTGGATTACTAATGTCAGATAGACACTGTTGAATATTTTACTTTCTTGTTTGACAAGCGTGTTAATTATTATTTTATTTAACTTAATTTAGGATTGACATTTTATTTTATTAAAATTTAATTGTTATTGTTTATTCTGAATAAATATTATCGTTCGTTTTTATAAACAGGCTTAAGTGATTTATTTAAATTATGGAAGGAGATTGTGTTGTGGAATGGATTTTGGTTTAGATTAATCCTTTGCCATGCCTCATTTGCCCCGAGAACCGTAAGTTTCTCGTATTCTCCAATTAACTGAGTGGTTTGGCCAGTTTTTATTTTCCGTAACACAATCGCAGGACTGGTGTACCCACTAGTAGCTCTTGTCGGTAGGATTTTCAGGTTTTTCTAGCCGGGGACCTTCAAGATTCTACAATCCAGCTGATCTTCGGATACGACGAGTGTCTTCACATGTTTAAACGGGTACAGTACCTACCGTAAGGCCACGGCCGCCTCTTTCACTCTTCCTTGTCTCTCCCTCCCATTCTTCCCATCCCGTCCCATCCCTCGTGAGGCCCCCTGTTCTCTTTGCAGGTGAGGCCATCTGGGCGAGGCGCTAGTACCGCCTCCCCAGTTGTATCCGCGACCCGATATCGAGCTCCAGGACACTGCCCGTAGAGTCGGTAAAGGTGGGATCCCTTTCGGAGTCAGTGGGAAAAGCCTACCTGGATGGTAAACTGACTACGAAAAAAAAAAAAAAAAAAAAAAAAAACCAAGGCGACAGCCAAGAAAGCTAGCCGATACAACATGAAGTGGCCAATTATTTATAACTTTGTTAGTTTCTTCTAGAAATAACCCAATCCTGAGTTCCAGTTAATGTTACGATAGCCACATAATGGAATTAGGTGTCACCTGGAATGTGTGGCATGGATGAAGCTCAAACCTTATCAAACTCGAGTTTCGCCTCTCCGCGAGCAAGTGTTAACTCGAGCAGAAAGAGATTATTATTATTGATTTAAGCCCACTACGGAGCGCTTATGACTAGTTCTTCGATGCTCTTTTCCGTTCCCAATATCTCTTGAGCCCTGCTGATAATTTCTCCTTTCTCTCCTGCGAAAGGGGCTTCCGACATTTAGAGACTCTAGGTGGTGGGATCCAAGATTCTACCATAGCACAAAATTTGGAACGATCTTCTACATCAAGGTCAGCAATTCCAGCCGAATCCAAGTCCTTTAGTACTTCATTAAGCCACAGGCTTCCAGTCTTGTAGCTTTTAACCAAGGAGAAGATCTTCTTGGTAAGCCTGTTGCTGTTCATTCGTTGTAGGTGCCCATAGAACTTGAGCCTCCTACGTCGCATACTGGTATTGGCTGATTCTAACTGTCGATACAGGTCAGAATTGGATTTCAAACGGTAGGTTCCATCTGGGAGCAATCTCGGGCCATGGATTTTCCTGAGGATACGTCTTTCGGCTTTCTCCAGGTCATCCATGGTGCCTTTTCTGTTCATCAAGAGGGTCTCTGCGGCATACAGAAACTGTGGTCTGACAGCAGTTCTGTAGTGACAGATCTTAGCATTCCTCGAAATGCATTTCTTGTTGTACAAGTTGTGGGATAGTTGGTATGCTGCGTTGAGTTTGGTACGCCTTGCTAAGATGGAGGTGCCATCTCTACCATTGGGGTGGACCCATTCACCAAGATAACGAAAGCGATTGACTCTTCCAATCGTTCCATGTATGGTCGTCAAAGGGGTGTTTCCGTAGTGCCGATTTTCAAAGTACTTGGTCTTATCGTAAGATATCTGTAATCCAGATTTCACCGCTATCTCGTGCAGGGCTTGGACAGCTATGCCAGCATCCTTAGAGTTGTTGGCCAAGATTGCAATGTCATCTGCGAAGGCAAGGCACCTGATCTCGATTCTTCGGGTTCCAGCTCCAATGGCAACTGGTTTGATTCCTAAATTCCTCAATGTGCATTCCCAGGTCTTGATGACTTTATCAAGCACCAGATTAAACAGAATGGGCGAGAGACCATCACCCTGTCGTACTCCGGTTTTGATCTTGAAACTCCGAGATAGTTCTCCTCTGAACTTCACCTTAGAGGTTGTATCCGTGAGAGTCTGTTTGATGAGGGTGCGTGTGTTATAATCCACACCTCGTTCTTGGAGTATTGAGAACAGTGTCTGGCGGTCGATGGAATCATAAGCTTTTGAGAAGTCGACGAAAACCACAGTAATGTTCGTACTCCTTACTTGTTTTAGCTGGAGAATGGTTTTCAGATTGAAGATCTGCTCGGTACAGGACCTTCCACGCCGAAATCCTCCTTGATATTCACCAATTGTTTGGTCACATTGACTTTCTACATTATCCAGTAAAATCCTGGAGAGCACTTTGTATGCTGTTGACAGCAGAGATATCCCCCGGTAGTTGTTTACATTACTGTGATCGCCTTTCTTATGTAAAGGGTGTATGACAGCTGATTTCCAGTCATCAGGGATCCTGTCAGTCTCCCAACATTCGATTAAGATCTGGTGTAGGGCCTCTGCGATCGTATTTCCACCTGCTTTCAGGGCTTCTGCAATGATTCCATCTTCCCCGGGTGCCTTGTAGTTCTTAAGATGGTTGATGGCATTAGCAACTTGCTGCAAAGTTGGTGGGTTAGATGCCAGGTGTATCTCTGGAGGATCTTCAACAGGCAATCTGTCCGTGGGCTCTTCGCAATTAAGCAATTGTTCAAAGTAGTTTGCCAAAAGTTCCACGTTCTCGCGGTTGCTGGTGACCAGCTCCCCGGCTGTATCCTTGAAGTGAAGGCATTGTGGTCTATACCCAGAGAGTTCCTCTTTGAAGACCTGATAAAAGTTTCTGGTGTTATACATTTTAAATTCTTCATCCAACTTTTCCAGTCTTGACCTATCGTAAGATCTCTTCACACGCCTTATGGTTTTGCTCGACAGTTTCCGCACCACTGTGAAATTCTCCCAATCTTCTTGTCGTTTTGTCGAGTTCCACTTCATCCAAGCAGCAGCACGCTCATCAACTGCAAGGTCACATTCAGAATTCCACCATCTATGGCGTCGCTTCCTTCGAGGTTGTCCGAGATTGTTGGTCGATTCGCATATAGTGGACCTCAGGTGGTTCCAGTCTTTCATTTCATTTTGCATGATGTCAGATTTAAAGCGTTCTCTATTCTCCATAAGGAATTGAGGATCAATCCGTGGTGGAATTATGGTAGGAGGTATCTTTCGTTTAGGTAATAATCTGGTCTTAATTTGTGTGAAGAAATGGTCAGAGTCAACATTCCAACCTTTTCGAACTCTGACATTCATGATCTCTTTCCTACTCTTTACACTGATTGCAACGTGATCGATTTGAAATGATCCCATAGCAGTGTTCGGTGACTGCCAGGTGGTCTGGTATCTTGCCTTTCTAGGAAAAACTGTGGACATGATCTTTAATTGGTACAACCTACACAGTTCAATTAAGCGTTTGCCGTTGGTATTGGTTCGTCTATGTGCTGTATATGGCCCCAGTATGTCTTGGTACTGTCGTTCTTTGCCCAGTTGAGCATTGAAGTCACCTACCAGGAACTTGACGTGGTGATCGGGGATCTTACTGATCTCGTCTTCTAGCAACTGCCAGAAACGTTGGACCTTTTCAGGGTTCTTCTTGTTGTCATCATTAACTGGAGCGTGTGCATTTACAATAGAGTATCCCTTGTTGCCGCATCTGAGAGATAATACGGAGATACGTTCGCTAGCTGATGTGAATCCGATGACAGAATCCATCACATCACGTCTTATTAAAAAGGCTGTTCCAAAAACGCTAGAGCCTTGTTTATTCTTAGACGCCGGCTTCCCCTTAATTACTCTATAACCTTCTGACTCAAAAGCCACATCATCAGTAAATCTGGTTTCTTGGACTGCTGTTATTGAAATTTTGCGTTTATTCAGGATATCGGTCAATTGCTTGAGTTTTCCGGTCTTACAAAGAGTTTGAATATTGATAGTTCCAATGTGGGTGATAGTTTTGGGTCTCAATCGGTTGACAGTATTGGGGAACTCCGACTTTCCCCGCACGATGAGGTCAGGCTCCCCAGAGTCCGAAGGCCAGAATGCGCCACCATTGGTGACGGGAGATTGGATACTCCCTGGGGTAGTGACATATGCGTCGTTGTTTATCATCGTATGTGAACTAGTAAAGAGATTTACTAGGGGTGAAGACTGAACGCCTTCAAGGTTGGCCACTCCGAATCTTATTCAGGAGCGTTAATTACAATGGGGTCGCCACTCCCAAAGGCATTTTAGAGCTACTGCCAGCAAGTATTCAGGCCGCCCCTTACATGGAGAACAGACGCCTTTGCAGCCGCCCCTAACATGGGAAACAGACGCTGCTGATGCTTAGTGCACTCACATTATTCCCTGAGTACTGGGCTGCCTCGTCCGCAATCTCCACCGTTCCGAAGTCCATATTCTCCGCTGTAGATTCCGTTGAGGTCTTCACTCGTAACCCTGAGCTGGGACCCTTACCAGATGGTACACACCGGGCCAGTATGCTCTGGGACTCACATAGGCAGGGGCGCCAATCCCTGGGCAGGGCTACCTCCGAAGAGGGTCCCTACCTGCTACCTGGAGCAGAAAGAGATAATATGTGTCAAGATAAAAATAGCATGTAGGCTATTCAAAGTTGAAAGTATCTGTTTTTAGAGATAATACAGTGGCCTGGATTCTGGGTGCGGTACATTAAATCATCGATTTTCTCCAGTTTGGGTTTCACCTCTACGCTTGACATTCACTTGTTGTTGTTGATTCATTTAGTTGTTGCGACATCGTGGTCACTCACCGTGTACTTGGGTGTGTATAGGATTTGTCTAATAACACTTCGGTGGTGTAGTCGGTAGCATGCTGAGCTTCTATGCCCAAGATCGCTGGTTCAAACCCGGTCGAAGACGTAGGAATTTTTAGAGCGTTAAAATCCTTCAGTATGCATTCTTTAAGAATAGAAGTAAATCCGGCGGTCCCATGTCATATATTTATGGGATATAAAACAACTTTCCACTAATAAAACCTGTGCGAAGCTAAATTTCAAGGTTAGATTTCGTTAAAACGCTCTATCAAAGTTCCAGCGTTCACAACTAGATGTCAGCGACATCTGGTGGCAAAAGTTTGAAGTACACTACTTGAAATTGAACGGAACTTGTAGCTCACCCCTTGGGTGTCCGCATTCAAGCAGCTACCTCTGGTGATCCAAACATGTTCTCGGACACTCCCGACTCTAAGATCCACACTCTAAATAATAGTACACTATGCAACGAGTCTATAATGGAAATTATTAAACTCGCTACGCTCGTTTTATAAACATACTCGCGTCTTAATTACCGTTATAGGCCAGTTGTATACGACTGTTTATTTTCGACGATAATTATTATAACGATTTTATGTTCGAACATGAATATTCATAAATGTCTGTCGAGATTTCGCCAGTTTTATGTACTGACCAAAGCGCATGGGACGCAGAGAATTCCACGGCCTTCTCGAATACCCCACTATGACACTACTGTTAGCCACGCATTGAAATTTATATAGTAGGCCGTGGAAGTCACGCAGGTGCGATGCTATCCTTACCTAATTGGTCACACAACTGTTTCTTGAGCTCTGATGGGTGGGAGAAACTGTTTCATAATGAAAACTTGTACTATAATGAGCTTCATTATAGTCCAGTTTTCTGACATATAATATTTACATTTCGACATCGTCGAACATAAATACAATTATACTGTAGAGTCTTTAGTTTGTCTGTTAGGTGACCGACAGCGGTAGCTATGCTCGCTAAAGCGCAGCGCTAGATCATGGGGCAAGCTATCTGCGGACTTGGTAGACGTGGGTTCGAGCCCCACCGTCGGCCGTCCTTGAAATGGTTTTCCGAGGTTTCCCCATTTTCAACTCCAGGCAAATGCTGGGACTGTATCTTCTGACAGGCCACGGCCGCTTCCTTCCACATCCTTGCCCGGTTTAATGGAGGAAAGTCGCCATATATGGGGAGGTTTCCTAATATGGGGAGGTAGTATTTTGTCATTACTAGATGATGTAACCTTGCGATGAATACATTAAATTGTTGTCCATGTGCTGTGTGGGTAACGCACGAAGTTGCCGTTAGCTGCGCATCATAGCCATTTTGTTATTGAATTTTGTTGTTCTACATCGTTGTGAAATATTTCTCAGTTTTCTGAATTCGTACGAATTGATAAGAAAAGGTAAGTGAATTAATTTTCTAAATGTGTTTGTATATACAGTCAGGGGTTTGGGTTCAACGAACTATTGTAGTATTTTGTCTTAGCCTATACATTTCTTGGAAGTAAAATGTTAAAGCATGGGCACTGAGATAGCCTAATATGGGGAGCTCATTGTCCCCTAATATGGGGAACACCATATTACGTTCTATTGAATGTAATGGAATAGTTCAGCTCTTACTAAGTGGCATATCACTTATTTTTAGATGCCGGGAAGGAAGAAATGGGTTGGTGAGCTGTTTGGTCGTGCGTATTTGAAGGCAGCAACTGTTGAAAATGTACAGTGGTGGAAATATTTATTGCATCACCTTCTATAATTAACATTTTTTAAGGAGGGTTCCGTAAATCTTGGCTTTAAACATGCAATAAGAACATATTCCAGGACCATGATTTTCCGAATCTTTCAGCAGAGGTACAACATGGAGATCTAGATCTTCTCCTCCAAACAAAAGTGGCCTCAACTTCTGATTGGGGTAGGGGCAGGGAGCGCAGTCCTCTAGTTCAAGCTGTTGACATCCTTCCAATCTTCCAATCCCAAATTGGCTGCTAACAGGGGAAATGGATTGCGTGATGGAGCAGCAGAGTTAATAAACAAATAGTTCTCCCTGAGTGTTCATGCCTTCCCTCGTGCCCCACACTCACCCTGAATAGGCGACAGACAGATGTAAACAGTTGGCAGCGCACTCACATTAATTCAAAACAGAGTGCTGGGCTTACGCATTGTGTTCAGAGACAGGTTGTTTTGTTTGGAAGTTCAGCAACAGGAAACTAGCACTTTTATTAACTTACAATGTTCATTTTTGTATTTTTGTACTATTAATGTTCATGATTTTATTACATTATCAGAATTAATGCTTTAATTAGAAGGGTATATTATTCAGGGTACCTATTATAAATAAAAACCGTGAGGTTTCTCACCTCCCCATATTAAGAACCCCGGTTGCCTAATATGGGGAAAGTGCACTTTTAAAGTTAACAATAATATCAGAGGGTATTACAACTTCAAACGTGCCCATATTTGTAATATACATAGTACATCCCCTGAGGTTTACATTGGTGATAAAATCAAACATTTTGCGTTCCTTCTTATGACTAATGTGAGCCCTATAAAAAAACCTCCCCATATTTGGCGACTTTCCTCTCCATTTTCATTCATTTCATATCTCATTAACCTCTCCCAACGTCAGCAAGGGCATCCGGCCATAAAACCATCCGCCACATAGAATGTCACAGCACCTCATCCCTGACCCCGTTGGAAACGGGAATGTTAAGGGGTAGACATGCAATAGTCTGTCTGTTAGGTAGTCGTCAGCCCAGGGGCTGGTTAGATCCTCTAAACGTACCGCTATAGGCTAGGTCGGTAGATACCCACAAAACCTCAAAGAAGCACTATAATGAGGCGTACTCTGAAAGATGAGAAGTGAGGTAGTTTGCAATTGCTCTCCTCACTGAGTCAGAACAATAGCACTGACCCTATAAGAAGAACATTTCACAGAACACACTGGCACTAGTTGTGCCCTGAAGGCCATTACTCTAATTGAGACTGGGATTTGATAGGAGTCGGCCGTGGCCTTATGGTAGGAACCAACCCAGCATTTGTCTGGTGCAGAGATGGAAAACCACTTCTAGGATGACTGAGATGGGAATCAAACCCACCTCTTCTTTGTTCTGTCTCACGACGCTGAGTGAACCCCGTTCCAACTCCGACAAAAATTATATTTCTTGGCCAAGAGCCAAGATTCGAACCCAGGACCATTGTGACCAGAGTCTCAATACGTGTCCATGGCGTGGTGGAGCGGCTAGCACTCTTGGCTGCTGCCTCAGAGGTCTGGTTTCGATTTCCAGCTCTGCCAAAAAAATTAATTCTGGTCCGATGGCTGGAACGGGTACACCCAGCCTCGTGAGGCAAAACTGTGAAGAGGTGGGTTCGATTCACCTCTGCCATGTTGGAAGTTGTTTCCCGTGGTTTCCCACTTCTACTCCAGGCTAATGTCGAAATTGTTCCTAACTTAAGGGCACGATCACCTCCTTCTCAATCCTCACCTGAATAACAAATACACACACTAATACAGACATCACTATAAAACAGGTTATCAGACAACAACAACAAAACAAAAACAACTACAAAACAAAAAAATAATAAAACAAAAAACCAATAAAACAAAAAATCCAACATCCAACAACAACAAAAAACAAAAAACACTTAAACAAAAGAGCAACAAAAAACAAACAACAAACAAACAAATTGAAAAAACAAAAAAACAAAAACAACAACTAACTACCTCGTGGTGTAGTGGCAAGCATTCTTCGCTGTCGGCCCAGAGGTCCAGGTTCGATTCCTGGCTCTGCCAAAAAAATCAATTCTGGTCTGAGGGCTGGAACGAGGCAAAACTGATATGAGGATGGTTCGATTCCCATCCTAGCCATCTTGGAACTGGTTTTTGCGTGGTTTCCCACTTCTACTCGACATAACTGCCAAGATGGTTCCTAAAATCAGTCACTTCAACTACTATAGGTTCAGGCCACGGACACCTTCTTCCCAATCCTCATCTGAATTACAAATAGGCTACTCACACTAATACAGTCGCCTCCGTAGCGTAGCGGTCAGCACGGTTAGCTGCCGTCCTGGAGGTCCTGGGTTCGATTCCCGGCTCTGTCACGAAATTTGAAAAGTGGTATGAGGACTGGAACGGGGTCTACTCAGCCTCGGGTGGTCCAAATGAGTAGAGGGGGTTCGATTCCCACCTCAGCCATCCTCGAAGTGGTTTTCCGTGGTTTCCCACTTCGTCTTCGGGCAAATGCCGGGATGGTACCTACTGTAAGGCCACGGTCGCCTCCTTCCCTCTTCCTAGCCTATCCATCCCTATCTTCCATCCCTTCCCTTCCCTCATGAGGCCCCTGTTCGCTTTGCAGGTGAGGCCGCCTGTGCGAATTGCTGATCACACCTCCCCAATTGTATCCATCCCGACCAGATGTTCCAAGCTCCAGGACACTGCCCATAGAGGCGGTAGTGGTGAGTTCCCTCGCTGAGTCCGTGGGAACCACCAACCTAGAGGGTAAATTGACTAAATAAAAAAAACCACTAATACATCCATCACAATAACGGAGTTAGTAAGATAAATTCGACACACACAAGTACACGAGGCTACAGGACCATGAAGTTGGAAAGCCCCTAAATCAACAACAACAACAACAAAACAGCATGTACATGGGGCTAAAGGAGCATGTCCAAGACCATCAAATGAAACAACAACAACTACAGTACTTTAATTCATTACTCATGATGTTGTTCCTTATATTACGGCCCTTTAAATAAATTGTGTGTTTGCAAATCGATTCTATCTAATGTCGGTTATTATGCCGTATTTGGTAAAAATCAGCCGGACATTTGAACTACTATAGGGGCAGCTGACCTCGCTGTTCCGTCCCATAGAGCAACAATAACTAACTACAACAGCTGGGTGGGTCAGGGGCGTATATACTGGGGGAGGGGGGCGGTGGAGGGGAGGGGGCTGACTTTCCTGGAAAATTGTGGGTAATCTCAGGGGATTGTGACCGCAAATTACCCAGAAATAGCAACCAATTTCTTAGAGCATATAACGCTGTGTAATTATTTTAGATGAGAGTTAATTGTAAAATTCTAACTTTATATAGCCTACAATATTAGTGGCAATATAAATGAAAGTAGTAAAATACAACACAACACACAAATAACATTTTATACTTAATGAATTTTCTATTATGGCCTATGGAGTATGAATGGTAAATTACTAATTATTTGTCAATTTATTAAGCAGAAAGGTGAACAGTTATATTTTTACAAATTGATAATTTATTGCTCAAAAGTACCGTACTGTGGAATTCTCAGTTTTGCTTCACAAGGCTGAGTGTACCCCGTTCCAACCCTCAGACCAGAATTAAAATTTATTGCCAGAGCCAAGAATCGGAATTCGGACCTCCGGGGTGGCAGCCAAGAATTCTAGCCGCTACACCACTAGGTAGTCTAATTTCAATCTTAATATTGTTTACAACTAAGCCATTAAGTTAAGATTAGGGTACCTTCAAATTTATTTTATGTTTTTTTTAACAAAGCATGTTGGGTGAGTGGTCAACGTGTCGGTCTACTAACCCCCAAGCTTGCAGGTTCGCTCCTGGCCGTGGTAAGTGATTTTTGAAAGGCGGCAAAAATTACGACACCATGTCATACGATGTTGGCATGTCAAAGAACCCATTTGAAATCAGTAGGCCATGTTCATAATGGCAAAACTAATCTCGGGAGTTTCCACCAACACAAAGTTCCTCATTTCTCTACTAGAAAGCGCTATAGTGTTCAAGGAGCTTAGATATCTAACCTCCTTGACTTTCAGAGTGCCTCAAGGAACAACGAAATTCGACATGCAAGCTACCCTTTGAGTGTCAAATAACAAAGCTTGCACCCGGCACCGAGGCCATACGATATTATTATTATTATTATTAACACAATCTTAATTTTTATTGGCTCTTTTCGGGCGGGCTGGAAACCCCACAGCTCCCCCCCCCCCCCCCCTTATATACGCCCCTGGGGTGGGTAAATAGAGTGAAATGCATCTGCCTGGATGTGAACTCCGTGCAGTACTTACCGTTGTGGATGGCTGCTAGAAGAACAAATAACATCAAGCAAGAACTGCCCAGTTGCGATGTTGACAGCATAGCAGAGTAGGTGTGAGTCGTTTGTAGTTCAACTGCTTTATGGTAACTGAAGGTCTCTCTGCTTTACAGTACGAGATAAGCTTACGTCACTGTTAAGTCAACATGTGTTACTAGAGCCTGCCTCATGCAGTTCTACTTGGACTGGTTTATTAAAGCCAAGCACTGGGAACGCACCGCCTAAAATAAACCGTCCTGTCCCGTCACGTGACTTTGTAGTTATCCCTACCTCGAGAGCTGGGCGCGTGCGGCGAGCTATGAATGAAAGCTGTTTTATCCGTTGGAGTGTATCAAGGTGTGTGATGGTGGAGGGGGAAGGGATGGCAGTGAGCTGCAGCGTACGCTACACAAGGAATTGCAGCTGGCTTAGATTACAGAAGATCAGAGATTCCCAAACTGGGCGATTTTAGCTCGCCAGTGGGCGAAACTGACAGAATGTGAATTCGATGGGCGAGTTGAAAAAAAAAAAAAAAAAAAAAAAAAAAAATGGTGGGCAAATATTTCAGTTTTTATTTATACAATATGACCGAGAAGTTTTTGCCTATAAAAACAAGGAATAAAATAAAATTGCAAACACGTAATTTAATTATGTTAAATAATCTTGCCACGAAATCTAGAAATAGGTTAGAAATTGAAAAGCGAGGAGATCTTAGAATTTTTCTAACAAAAATGGCTCCTGACATCAACAAATTGATTGAAACTCATCAAATACATCCCTCACATTAATTAGACATAGGTATTCATGTTGATTAATTAATTAGATATAAAAATTCATGTAGTTTTAATTTAATTTTTTCTTTAATTCATTTCATTAATTGTGATTTCTCGTTTAGACCTATTATTTGTACATTTTAATGTACATAATTATACCTAAATAAAATAAACATGATGTAGGCCTACCCATTAGCATAATTTTTTTCAGCCCGAGCCTAGCCACAGTATGTAATTCTGAGCCTCTTATTGGCTGTTATGTCATGCCATTCTCCTGGTTCCGAATAGAGACGGTAGGTAGTAGCAGGGGTCACATCCGATCGAACATGGAGGAAAGTTATCGAGCAGTCTTGAACCCGAGACACAAAGTTACCAACCTCGAACGTTACCACTCGTGCACATTTCCGCTGGTAAAGGAAGTATATTATCATAGGTCTTACTTAATACATGTGGATAAATCTCGAATGATTTCACTTGGACCTTAAATGTTGATTGGAACGCATTCATTTGCTGCGTGGGTTGTTTTAAACTTGATCTAAAGCAAGTTTCATGCCTGTTTCACGCTAATAATGCAATTCAACATCGAATATTATCCACATCTCACTCGATAACTTTCCTCCATGTTTGATCGGATGTGACCCCTGCTACTACCTACCGTCTCTATTCGGAACCAGGAGAATGGCATGACATAACAGCCAATAAGAGGCTCAGAATTACATACTGTGGCTAGGCTCGGGCTGAAAAAAAAAAATGCTACCCATTAAGAACAAATGTCCGAAAAATCCTCATTTCTCAACTTATATGTAGGTATTTGAATGTATGTGTTAGTATTTTTAAGATTTGTGCGTTTTTTGAAATGAGGTGGGTGAAAACAAATTTAATATCTCGAAAGTGGGCGATGGCCAGAAAGAGTTTGGGAAACCGCGCACTAGATGATGATGATGATGAGGATAATTGTAGTTTAAAGGGGCCTAACATCTAGGTTATCGGCTCCTAATGGTTTGGGTGATAGTGAAAGATGAGAATGATAACTATAACTAATGCTAACTACAGACTTACATACTAGAAAAAGAAATGGGAAATAAATAAAGTATAAGGGAAATAAAGGACAGGAAGAAAATGTATGCCCTCAACCCCCGAAGAATGAGGATTGTGGGACTTGGAGGGAAGGAGAGCCATGAAAGGCAGATAGGAAAAAGAAAGAGGAGAGGGCCCGCCCCTAAGTCAGTGGAAAAAGGGGAATAAACGGACCCAGCTCAGGAATACCCTGGGGTCGCCAACTTCCGAACTCACCATCCGTGTGCCCCTGAGGGTGTAGCAATATCCAGGGTGCACCAGAAGGGGTGGGGGCCTTGGGCAGAAGGCAGGAGATAAACTCAAAAGAAAAAGAAAGCTGACCCCTCGCAGAAGGAGGGTATCAGGAAAGATGAGACAAGGGCCAATTAACCCGGGAGAGGTGGCGCAAGGGATTTTGTGACCCCATGCAGTTTCGTTAAGCTGGGGTTTCTACATTTTACTACACACAGACCAAATCTGCCTCATACCTTTCCCCACGTGCCTTATCTATTGTCTGAGGGCAGTAGCCTATTAGTGGAAGGGATGAGGGCCGAGACAAATGTATTTTTATAGAGCCACGTTGCAATGTGTTCTGAAAGACCCCGCACTACCAGTAGACTACCGCTGGCAGAGTGAACAGCTGATCCAGTCTTACGTGTACTCCGTGAGAATGTAGCTGTCCAATCGCGAAATAGAATTGATTGTAGTTAAGTGTTAAAATAAAACATTATGAATCGTCTGAGCTACGAAGAGCAAGAATCCATGGTGTTATCTCTTCTGCAAGACGTCGAATAGGAAGACATATTAGGAGGTGAAAACAGTGAGAGTGAAGATGAAGTAGAAATAGCAGAATCTTAAAGTGATACTGAGCAGAGTGCAGACGAAGAAGAAAATGCAGAAAGTGACGAAGATATGCCTCTTTCTCAGCGGATGTGTACCCATACCGGCAAAGACAGTTACAAAATGGAGCACAATACAACCACAATACAATACAACAAGAGACTTCTCTAAAATGTGTCATTGATTAAAAACTAGAATCCTACATTATCTAAAACTTGTCTAATCATGGATTTCGATATTGTTAATAGGCAAACTGAAGTAAGAATTATCAGATATTTCATAAAAATAGATGATTACCTGTCAGATCCGCGCCATTCCTATTATAGTGTAAATAGCCGTTTATAATATGTGGATGACTTTCATTTTAGACACATATACTTGCTCATTAGTTCAGTAAATGTTTTCATGCCACATCAGTAGCATAAACGAAATAATTGTCGTTATTACTGAGAAATAATTGGGAGGGGTCAAAATGACCCCACGCCACCTCTAAAGTTGCTCAAGTAAGCGCCACCTCTCCCGGGTTAAGGCGGGAAAGGAAGAGACTCCCTTGGCCTCGGATACCCTAATACCGTCGGGGTCGGAAGAGAACAAGAGTTGACCAAGAGACGTTGACAGGAAAGAAGACGGCGAGGAGCCGGCACAAGTAAGTGGAAGCAATGCCGGACTCAGCTGGGGTCCCGTGGTCACCAACCCACGTCTCACTACATGTGAGCCCCTGGGGGGGATTACATTAGACCAGTGGTGTCTGGCGGATAATTGTTCCGGGTGTTGCACCATTTTCATTAAGGGGTGGGATAGGGTAAAATCCTGATTGTTATCAGAGAAAACTGTATTCAATTGCGCGGTAAAACGGATGTACCTCATTCATCACGAATGTCGCAGTACAGAGAACATTACATTGTAATCGGATTAAATGGATTATGAGTTAGTCTACATGAAAACCTCCACGAGAACAAAACAACCTAAGTTATAAACGAGGGCGAGAAAGAACCGCGAGTGTCACAAGTACGTGCAAACTGCAAATTACATTGCAAGACACACTGCTCGGGTGTAAGCTGCGTGAACCTGAGAGGAATGTGGATCGCGGACTATGAGAAGTGATGGAGACAAGTGATGAGTGATAGGTTTCCCGGTACCGGTACGTGCGTAGTCTGTCTGTCTGTCTGTCTGTCTGTTAGGTCATCATCCCGAAGGCTGGTTGGATCCTCAAAAGTACCGCCGTTAGGTTATGTGGGTAGATACCCACAAAAACCCAAGGCAGCGCTATATTGAGGGGTACAAGGCAAGATGAGGAGTAAGGTAATTTGCCATTGCTTTCCTCACTGAGTCAGAACAGCAGTACTAACCCTATGAGTAGAACCTTTCTCATAATCCACAGGTACTGACTGTGCCCTGAATGTCATTAGCCTCATTACTAAGCATCACCCATACCTCAATAGCTTCCATATTATCTCAGCCATTAGTAAGACTGAGACATCGGTGAAAAGCCACATTTTACTCCAGCCTGTGCCAACAGACAAATGCAAAAGTACTGCATTCATCAAGAGATGGCAAACAGACCATAATTTATTCTGTTTCCAAATTCTATACAATGCTATACCTATACAAGCAAACCAACGCTGTTCAAGCTTAGTTCCGTAAATAGTCGCGTGGAGTACAGTTGTAATCCAAGTTAATTCTTTGGTATGCGTAGTAACAGAACCAAATACATTGATCGGAGACTCACTCACTCATTCGCAACACCACAGTGGTTTGAGCAACGGCCGTATTATAGCAGTATTGGAATAGAAAGGAATACCACATATCACGGCGGGCTGTTGGCAGATGCCACTCTTCTCGCCTGACCCTTCCTTCACCCAGCAAGTTAACAGAGCTTGGACCCGAGCAGTAGTATCGGCAGTTGACGGAGCATCACGGATGTCTCCGTCCGCGCCTCGGCTCCTTTGTTGCAATCCTCGGGCAACGACCAGCCGAGTTAACTGTTGGCATATGAGTTACTCGGTCTAGCATCTCTGCCATACCCTTCACTACTGAGATCTGGTCGGTGCTCGGGCCTGGCAACGACCAAGCTGACGAGCGCTCCTAGACAGTTGGCACGCTTTGCTTTCTCAGACAGTTCACAGTAACTTACTATAAGATTTTCTGAATTATTAAAGAACAAAATTATGAATCCCCTATAGGCTACATGTTACTGTGGAGAAAGATAAATATATACATTTATTTATAAACCTAAATGGAGTGAATTGTGAGAGGTGTGAAAGTTTCAAGTATTTGGGAGTACTGTTTACTGAAGATAATATCACAAGAGAAGAAATAAAAGCAAGAATTGCAGCCGGCAATAGAGCCTATTGGGCACTGATAAAAATCCTCAAAGCGTGCAGCCTCAGTAGAAGATCAAAGGTGACAGTGTACCGAACAGTTATAAGACCAGTGGTAATGTACGGCTTGGAAACATGGACTATGAACGTGACAGAAGAGGAGCTTTTGAGAAGATGGGAAAGGAAAATATAGTGAGGAAGATTTATGGAGCAGTGAATGAGGCAGGAAGATGGAGAATACGGGAAAACAAAGAATTGGAGGTACAATATGGTCACCCTGATATAGTTTTGGAAGTAAAGAGTAATAGGCTAAGATGGCTGGGGCATGTGGAGAGAATGGCAGGTGATAGAGTGGTTAAGAAGACCTATAGAGGAAATCCAGGCGGAAGAAGATGCAAAGGAAGACCTAGGAAACGATGGTTGGATGACGTGGAGGACGACTTACGCAAGATGGGAGTAAGAAGATGGAGAAAACGTACAGAAGATTGTCAGGATTGGGCAACGATTGTTGGAGAGGCCAAGGTCCTATAAGGTGCGTTCAAAAAGTAACGAGCCGGAGTCCGGAATGCGCAAACCGGTGACGACATCAGCTAATCGTGACGTGTGTAACGAGGTGTGGTTCCGACCAGAGCGTGGAAGGTCACAGCCCGTCGCTAGAGGGCACGCGTAAACGTCACGTGACGATACAAAGCGAGCAGCAGCATGCATCAATCGTCCATCGCTGCCAGTCGCATTGCAAACAGTGACATGGAAGCGTCAAACGAAGAGCAATGAAGTGTTGTTCGGTTTCTGACTGCGAAAGGAGTGGGGGGAACGGACATTCATCGCCGAATGTCACAAGTGTACGGCGAACACTGCATGTCCCTTGCAAGGGTCAAGGCGTGGCACAAGCGCTTCAGGGAAGGACGGGTGTCGTTAGCCGATGATGCCCGGTCTGGGGCACCCCCCTGCATTACCGATGACAACGTCCAGCTGGTTGATGCACTCATTACCCAGGACCGCTGAGTGTCAGTGAACGCCATAGCCGCCGTGGTCGGATTGAGCGTCGGATTTGTGCACACCATCATGAAGGAACGACTGCACTTGCGCAAAGTGTGGGCCCAATGGGTGCCCCACAGTCTTCAACCACACCAGGAAGCATGTCGAATGGCCTACTGTCTTGGTCTCGGTTGGACGATTGATGCATGCTGCTGCTCGCTTTGTATCGTCACGTGACGTGCACGCGTGCCCTCTAGCGACACGCTCTGGTTGGAACCCCACCTCGTTACACACGCCACGATTAGCCAATGTCGTCACTGGTTTGCGCATTACAGCCTTCGGCTCGTTACTTTTTGAACGCACCTTATACATTGACTTAGCGCCGAGGAGTAGTAGTAATAGGCTACATGTAATAGGAAACGCACAACCACGGTGGGTGTATGGTTAACGTGTCGGATTACCAACCCCAAGCTTGCAGGTTCGCCCCTGGCCGTGGTAAGTGTTTTTTGAAAGGCGACAAAAATCACGACATGGATGTCATACGTTGTTGGCATGTTAAAGAACCCATTTGAATTCAGTAGGCCGTGTTCATAATGGCAAAATTAATCTCGGGATTTTCCGCCAACACAAAGTTCCTCCATTCCTCCAATAGAAAGCGCTGTAGTGTCAAGGAGCTTAGATATCTAACCTCCTTGACTTTCATAGCGTTCAAAGGAGCGAAGAAATTCGACATGCAAGCTGCCCTCTGGGTGTCAATTAACAAAGCTTGCCCACGGAACCCGAGGCCATACAATATAAAAATAAATAGGGTATTAATTGTTTTTCTTGGATTATTCTGGTCGTTGTACAGCACTGCAACCTTATTACCGGTCGCCACTGCACTATATCAGGGCTTCTCAACCATTAATAAGACTCTACGATCCCCTTTTTAGGCTGAGTATTTTGGCGACCCCCCAAGTATTAACGTTAAAACAATAATTAAAAAAATACAATAATTAATTGTTAAGCTTTATTCATATTAATGTTACGTGCCACCCCCCTAGTGGCACTTTTTGCTAACTGGATTACGGTGGGTTGAAGAGCACAAACACAGGTTGTTCCTTTAAATAATTAACTTTATTGCGGCCAGAAAGATACAGCCACTCATCAGCAAATGCAAACAATTATTACCTTACTCCAGTTTCCTCAAGTCGAAAATACTTCCCCTTTCACTTGTCAACAGACCACAGTTAATCCCTCGTAATGAGGTGGCCCCGTACGCTGGATGGAAATAGCTGCACTAGGTCTGTCATTCACTGTTTTGCAACTCACCACAATGACCTCTCTTCGCACTAAGTAAGCACACTCGCTCAAAACACAGGCAGTCCCCTGTATGTTTCTCACTTCCCCGCTCCACTAGGGGTTTCGCAAGTAACCACACTTCTGTCGCTCAGGATAATCGCTCACACTAGCTCGTAAACACAACAACAACAACTGCTTGACAGGTCGCACTTATATAGCAGGCCGGTGACTCAATAAATGCTTCTAGATCCATCCAGGGTTCACGGCCTCTCGAGGTTTCCATCGCTGGTCCAGTCACGAATATTCTGGACTATCCCTTTGTCCTAGTAGCCCAGTTGCATAAGGCGCACGCAATACACGAGGCAGGGCACAGCCCAGCCCTGGGGCAGTTGTGACTCATGCGGCGAGCGATGACACAAACTCACAGCCGTAACACCACCCCCTTCCTAAAAAGGCTGATCGTCCCGATCAATCATTGGTCCGTCTGTGTCCCTCCGTAGGCTGACAGGCGATCTCGATGCACGATCTTCATCTTCGCCCTCGGGCTCCGCTGAATCCTGTAGACGACATCGTTGATCCGTTTCACGACTCGGTACGGGCCCTCCCAGGACTTCTGAAGTTTGGGTGACAGGCCTTTCTTCCGTAATGGGTTGAAGAGCCAGACCAGGTCGTCCTCGTGGAATCCGCCGGCATCCGTCTGCTGGTCGTATCGGGTCTTCATTCGGTCGGTCTTGATCCGCAGTTTCCTCCTCGCGAACGCGTGCACGTCCTCCAGTTGGTCGACCAGTTATTGACAATACTGGCTTACCGGGATCGGATCATTCCCAGGTCGGCCGAAGGCAAGATCGACAGGTAGACGGAGCTCCCTCCCAAACATGGCCCGGGCTGGTGTGCACCCGGTGGCTTCATGCACGGCGGCGCGGTAGGCCAGGCGAAATAGTGGAAGATGTTTGTCCCAATCCCTCTGGTGCTCGCTGACGACTATTCGGAGATGGTTCTCGATGGTGCGATTGAATCGCTCTACCATCCCGTCGGACTGAGGGTGTAGCGGCGTTGTCCTTGTCTTCCGGATTCCCAGCAGCTGGCATAGGTTCTGGAACACCTGCGACTCGAAGTTCCTCCCTTGGTCGGAGTGCAGCTCCAGGGGTACTCCGTACCGGCTGACGAATTCCTTCACCAGGGTCTCTGCAATTGTCGCGGCTTCTTGGTTAGGGAGTGCATACGCCTCCGGCCATTTGGTAAAGTAGTCGGTGACGACTAATATGTAGCGGTTCCCTGCCTCGCTTAACGGGAATGGCCCAGCAACATCGATGGCCACTCTCTCCATGGGGCCGCCCACGTTGTATGTCTTCAGTGGACCCCGTCGTCTTCGTCCTGGGCCCTTGCTGGCTGCGCAATCGTGGCACCTCGCGCAGTGGTTCTCCACGTCTGTTCGGCATCCGATCCAGTAGAACCGCTCTCTCAGCTTCTCCAGGGTCTTCTTTATCCCTAGGTGTCCACAAGATGATCCTCATTGAACTTCCTTCAGGACTTCCTCCGTCATAGCCTTTGGAACGACGACTTGTTCCCGAGATGTCTTCCCGTCGGTGCTCTCCCAGGTACGGCAGATGAGGCCATCCCTTACAATCAGCGAGTCCCACTGCGCCCAGTAGGACTTAAACTTTGGGCTGCAGTCACTCACAATGTTCCACCCGGGTCTGGGGACACAGGCCCTCTTCCATTCGGCTATCAGTCCCAGGTCATCATCTTCTGCTTGTGCCCGCGTGAAAGATTCGCGGCTCCAGCTCCCTTGAAGTTCCACGGTAGTCCTTCGGCACTGTATCCCGGTGTTCTCCTCCCTCCTAGTACAAAAGGTGCAGTCTTCGGGGCACGGTCTTCGTGACAGGGCGTCGGCGTTAGAATGCAGTTGGCCTTTCCTGTGCTGAATCTCAAAGTTGTACTGTTGAAGCCTCTCTAACCACCGCGCGAGTTGACCCTCGGGCTGCTTGAAGTTCAGGAGCCAACGCAGGGATGCATGGTCGGTCCTGATGAGAAATTCTTGCCCGTACAGGTACTTGTGGAAGTGTTCAATGGTCTTCACGATGGCGAGTACCTCCTACCTGGTGACGCAGTAGTTCCTTTCTGGCTTTGACAAGGCCTTGCTGAAGTAGGCCACTACTCTTTCCTCGCCGTCCACTACTTGCGACAGGATTCCCTCTATGCCAAAGTCGCTGGCATCGGTATCGACGATGAACCTTGTTCCAGGTCTGGGGTAGGCCAAAATAGGCGCGGTGCACAGAGCCTGCTTGAATTGTTCGAAGGCACTGTGGCATTCTGCTGTCCACGTGAAGAGTTGGTCCTTCTCAGTCAGTCGATGTAAAGGTTTGGCGATGTCGGCGAATCCTCTCACGAAGCGACGGTAATAAGTGCAGAGTCCCAGGAAGCTTCGTAGTTGGGACTTGTCCTTCGGAACTGGCCACTCCCTCACAGCTGCGGTCTTCTCTGGGTCGGTGCGCACCCCTTCTTCGGAGACGATATGCCCAAGGTACTGGACCTGCTTCTGGAAGAGCTGACACTTCTTGGGGCTCAACTTCAGCTGGGCAGCCCGTAGCTTCATCAAGATCTCCTTCAGGTTGCAGTAGTGCTCCTCGAAGCTTTTTCCCAGAACGGTGACGTCGTCTAGGTAGACCAGGCAGGTCTTCCAGTGTAGTCCCCTCAGAATGGACTCCATTAGCCTTTCGAAGGTCGCAGGGGCGTTGCACAGACCGAATGGCATGACGGTGAACTGCCAGAGCCCGCTGCCCACAGAGAACGCCGTTTTCTCGCGGTCCTTAGGGTGGACCTCCACCTGCCAGTAGCCACTCTTCAAATCCAAGGTGGAGAACCATCTTGATCCTGATATGGTGTCCAGCGTGTCGTCGATCCGGGGTAGAGGGTAGCTGTCCTTCTTCGTGACGTCGTTCACCCGCCTCTTGTCCACGCAGAACCTGGTGGAACCGTCCTTCTTCTTCACAAGCACGACCGGAGAACTCCAAGGACTATGTGATGGCTTGATCACCCCTTGATCCTTCATCTCTTCTACCATCCGGTCGACTTCGGCTTGCTTGGCGAGCGGGACACGTCGGAATGGGGCCCTAATCGGTGCGCTGTCCCCAACGTCGATTCTGTGCTGGACCAAGCTTGTCCTGCCAAAGTCTTTGCTCCCCACGGAGAAGACATCCTGGAATTCGCGTAGCAGGTCCTGAAGTTGGCGTGATTGCTCCTCGTCTAAATGGTCCTGGGATCCTTGGTACAGCTTCTGTAGTTCTTCTGGCAGGGTGCGTCTTCTTCGGTTGTGGGTCTGCAGGTGCCCGTCCATCGTGTCTGTGATGCGGGCAATCCAGGTAACGGGCTCGCAGACTCCTAGGTTGGTGTCCCGGTGAACCGTAATGTCGTAGTCGTTCAGGTTGGACAGGCGGACGTACGGCCGAGACGTCGTGTTGATGAGAGTCTTGGCAACTAGCAATCCTTTTGTCTGGATGTCCTCATATTTTGGCTCGATGACAGCCGCCACTCCCTCAGCAGTTCCGTCGACAATTACGGCAGCGCTGACCTCCGTCCTGGCGGGAACGATGACGTCTTCTCTCAGCCTTACTCGTCGTGCGGTGATGGACTCGTGCGCAGGTTGCAAAGCAAGTTCCTCACCTCCGAAGTGCCGAGTGTTGGTACTCAGATCCAAGATGATGTTGTTCTGGTCCAGGAAGTCCAGTCCGATGATCACTTCATTTGATACGTCAGCCACAAGCACTGGATGCTTTATCGCCCGTCGACCAATGACGAACTCCAGTGATGCTTCGCCATGTACCGGTGCGGTCTCTCCGGTCGCGGTTATTAGCTGGAGGTTCCTTTGTGTGGGTTGAACTCTCCACTTCGGGATCACGGTGGGACTGACGATGGTCCTCGATGCTCCCGTGTCGATTAGCATGGGCCAGCTCTCTCCGTTGACGACTCCGTCGACCATCAGGCTGCTATTATCCCTCCGTAACTGCGTCACACGGACGTGGACTGCCGGGGCTTGACGACTGTCACAAGCCAACCTTTGCCCCCCTAGGCTGGCTGATACTTGCTTTCCTGGGCCGCGCGGTTTCCCTACGACTGACTGTCCCGACGGAAACCCTTGGCGGTGGCGATCACCGCAGTCCTTGCTCAGGTGGCCTCTCTTACGGCAGGTCCAGCAGGTCGGTAGTCCTCTTCCGGGCCGCCTCTCCGGATGTCCTTCGGCTACGTTTTTGTTGGTGGTACTGCGATTCTTGAAGAAACGGCTTAGCGCCTCCATCAATTCGTCGGCCAGGGGCTTGGTCTCGTTGGTTTTTACTGGTTCGTCGACGTCCACTTGACGCACTCGCGCGCGCATTCTAGATACCTGTTTTGCCGTCTCGAACTCAAGTGCGTGGCTCAGCGTATCTGACAGGGTTTTATTGCGCGCGAGTCGCAGCGCCTGTTGAGTGTCCGAGTCCCGTAGCCCGTCGGTGAAAGTCTGCGTCGCTATCTGCTCCAGAAAGTCGGCCGGCGCTGTTGGGTAGGCGAGCCTTATGAGACGTGCGATGTCCATCTCGAACTCCTGCAGGGTTTCCGCGTTCTTTTGTACCCGGGTCCGGAGCTGCATCTGGTAGGCCTGCTGAAGATGGCTACCTCCATATCGGGACTCCATATGGGCGATCAGTGAAGCGTAGTCCTGGGATCCAGTCGGGATGGCCTGAAGGACGTTAAGGGCGTCACCTCTCAGCGCTACAATGAGAGCTGTAGCCTTTTCTGTGTTGTTCCAGTTATTTATGGAACAGGCCGCCTCGAACTGACGTAAGTAGGTGCTCCACGGGACCTTTCCGTCGAAGGTTGGGGGCGTCACTCTGCTATGCCCCGTTCCTGATATTCCCGGTGTAACGGTGGGCGGGCGTAGGCGCAGCTCGTCAACTTCCTCTCGTAGAGCGTTGAATTTCTCTTCCACCCCCATCAGTGGGCGTTGGCGCAGCTCGGCAACTTCCTTTTGTAAGGCGTTGAATTTCTCCTCCACCCCCAACAGCGGGCGTTGGCACAGCTCGGCAACTTCCACTTGTAAGGCGTTGAATTTCTCCTCCACCCCCATCAGCGGTCGTTGGCACAGCTCGGCAACTTCCACTTGCAAGGCGTTGAATTTCTCCTCCACCCCCGTCAGCGGGCGTTGGCGCAGCTCGGCAACCTCCACTTGTAAGGCGTTGAATTTCTCCTCCACCCCCATCAGCGGCCGTTGGCACAGCTCGGCTACTTCCACTTGCAAGGCGTTGATCTTCTCCTCCACCTCCATCAGCGGGCGTTGGCGCAGCTCGGCAACTTCCACTTGTAAGGCGTCGAACTTCTTTTCCACTGCTGCGACTTCCTCACGTAGGCCATGTTCTAATTTCCCTTGTCTCTCCTCTAATTTCGTCAGCAGACACTCTTCCAGATTTTTCTGGCCATCCAGAAATTTGGCGGTTAGGTCCTCTGCTAACTTATTCTGGCCGTCCTTCAGGTCCTCTGCTAGCTTATTCTGACCTTCTTCTAATTTGGAAGTTAGGTCCTCGGCTAAACTTTTCTGGCTGTCTTCCATCTTCTTCAGGTCCTCCGCTAACTTATTTTGACCGTCTTCCATCTTCTTCTGGCCGTCTTCTAATTTGGCAGTTAGCTCCTTGGTTAAATTCTTCTGGCCGTCTTCTATGCCATTTAACTTTTCTAGCAATGCTGCCAATTGCGCCTCCATTTTAGTTGTTTGCCTTGTAAAGGGCATGCACTCACAGGAAAATTAGAGAAAATGACCTGCTCGGGTTTTGAAATCAGGACCGTCAGGTGTTGTGCTTGAGTTCGTAATCCGGTTTCTGACACCAGTTGTTACGTGCCACCCCCCTAGTGGCACTTTTTGTTAACTGGATTACGGTGGGTTGAAGAGCACAAACACAGGTTGTTCCTTTAAATAATTAACTTTATTGCGGCCAGAAAGATACAGCCACTCATCAGCAAATGCAAACAATTAGTACCTTACTCCAGTTTCCTCAAGTCGAGAATACTTCCCCTTTCACTTGTCAACAGACCACAGTTAATCCCTCGTAATGAGGTGGCCCCGTACGCTGGATGGAAATAGCTGCACTAGGTCTGTCATTCACTGTTTTGCAACTCACCACAATGACCTCTCTTCGCACTAAGTAAGCACACTCGCTCAAAACACAGGCAGTCCCCTGTATGTTTCTCACTTCCCCGCTCCACTAGGGGTTTCGCAAGTAACCACACTTCTGTCGCTCAGGATAATCGCTCACACTAGCTCGTAAACACAACAACAACAACTGCTTGACAGGTCGCACTTATATAGCAGGCCGGTGACTCAATAAATGCTTCTAGATCCATCCAGGGTTCACGGCCTCTCGAGGTTTCCATCGCTGGTCCAGTCACGAATATTCTGGACTATCCCTTTGTCCTAGTAGCCCTGTTGCATAAGGCGCACGCAATACACGAGGCAGGGCACAGCCCAGCCCTGGGGCAGTTGTGACTCATGCGGCGAGCAATGACACAAACTCACAGCCGTAACATTAATATACATTAATTCAAAAACTGGTTAATTCCAAGCAAGCTCAAGTTTCTCATTAATAGAATAAAAAATAATAATTTTACGATCCTTACAGTAGTCGCATATTCATTCATTCATTCATTCATTCATTTATTTTCAATTGGGGGTGTGTCCCCCGGTGGCAAATTGGGTATACATAACAAATACATAATTATACATAACATTTCAATAACAATTAACAAGTAAACTGGAGTATTTACACAAATAGTCAGTCTTTTCTTAAACACACCAATATGTTTGGGAAAAGGCTCTAAGACTGCGGCAGGTAGAGAGTTCCAGTTATCAATGGCCCGGTTAACGAAAGAATATTTACCATAATTTGTACGCTGTGGTCGGCCCTTAACTTTGAAAGGATGATCACTCCTGCTCATGTAAGAGGGCTTTCCCATACGTTTGCCAAGCTCACCCCATGCTGGTTGATTTGTATACGTGTTGTACATTGCGCAGAGTCTAGATTTCATCCTCCTAGCCTCCAGTGATTCCCACCCAAGTTTCTTTAACTTACGGCTCAAACTGCTCCTGGGATTAAAGTCACTGAGCACAAATCTAGCGGCCTTTCTTTGTACCATTTCCAACTCATTGATGAGCCCTACTTGATATGGATCCCAAACCACCGAGGCGTATTCCAGAATAGGCCTTACAAGTGACAAATATCCTAATTCTTTAGCAGAGGTACTACTGCCTTTTAATACCCTCATTACAAAGTGCAGGGATTTGTAAGCTTTAGAAACTACACATCCTACATGACTACTCCATTTCATATCATTCCTTACGTGAACGCCCAAATATTTGAAAGAATCTTCTTCTACAAGTATTTCCGAGCCAATAATATATTGGAAATCTTGCCTTCGCCCTTTCCCTATTTTTATGAGACTACATTTTCTTGTGTTAATTTTCATTTTATTTTCAATCGCCCACTTATAGACCAGGTTCAGGTCGTCTTGAAATACTGTGTTGTCTTGCGAGTCATGTATATTTCGATATATTACACAATCATCCGCAAACAATCGACAATCACTACGAATTCCATTTGGTGAGTCATTTATAAACGCCAAAAATAACAAAGTTCCGATTACGCTGCCCTGAGGGATACCCGACGTTACGGTAATTTCATCCGAGAATAGGCCTTCGACTTTTACTTTCTGGGAACGACCCGTCAAAAATTCTTGGATCCATAAAATTACTCTTCTATCAATCTTGGCTGAAGCTAATTTATGGAGTAAAATGTCGTGTGGTACGACATCAAATGCCTTCGCAAAGTCTATAACTACGACGTCGACTGAAACTCCATTGTCTAACGATTCGCTAATATCTTGAAAAAGTGATAGCATCTGACTCTCGCATGAGTAACCTTTCCGAAATCCATGTTGCCTATCATTAAACCATGATAATCCTTCCCACTGCTCCCTCAAGTAGTCGCAAATGAGATGCCCCATCTGTTTACAAGCGATGGATTTAAGGCTAACCGGCCTGTAGTTGCCCAATTCAAGGCTGCTCCCTCCCTTAAAAATTGGGACTACCGTAGCCCTTTTCCAGTCATCTGGGATTTGCGCATTGTTTATGGACACATTAAACATCACCTCCAAGTATCGTGCCACGGCCCTACCTCCTAGTTTAAGTACTTCACTAACAATATTATCAGGACCCTTCGATATATTGTAACGTAATTTTTGTATTAGCTTTACAATTGCTGACTGGTTTATTTGGAAAAGGGGAGCTCCTGATTCGTCGTTAAGGTCCAACACACAGCTATTGGATTTATTGAACACACTACCGTAATAGACATTTAATTCATTAGCAATGGCTTGTTTCTCAGTAATTAATTTACCGTCACCGGACATTATCATCGACAAATTATTTGAATTTCCCTTTCTTCTCCTAACATAACTGTAAATTTTTTCCACCCATCGCCTCCCGAACCAAGTAAACCTTGCATATAATTGTCATGAGCAGCCCTCTTTTTTAAGATGAGCTCTCTTGATAAGGACTTAAATTTCAACATATACTTGTCACCATCATATCTTTTATTGTATAATTTCCTAATTTTCCGTTTTAGACTCCTGATTTCTCGTGTGTAATACTCAGGATCTGGGGTTTGTTTCAGTAATTTAAATGGGACAAATTTATGAATAGCGCTATTTAAAATTTTCAAAAAGTTAGTCCACACGATATTAATGTGATTTCCTTCCGATGCCCATACTACAAATAGTTCATTCAAATACCCCTGAAATTTGCCCTGATCTGCCCTGCGATACTGGAATATGATTTTGTTTGCTATATCCGAGTCTAATTTTGTAATGTCACCGTATGTAATATTTAATTCAACCCCAGAATGGTCACTAATTCCCGGTACTTTCAGGCAGTTAATATACAGCTCTACAGGCCCTACGAGATAAACATCTAAGGTATTATTGTCTCTAGTTGGGAAGTCAACTACTTGGGAAAATCCCCCCTCTCTTATGAATTTGTTTGCAGAGCTTTGAGCTTGATCACAGCTAGTTGACACACCAGACCAGTCTACTTTGGGGAGGTTTAAATCTCCGACAATTATTATGCTCTTTTTCATAGCATTACCCGTACAAGTTTTATCATACAGTGTGTCGAGTAGAGAAAAGTTATCTTTCGGTGCTCTATACGCCCCTATCACCTGAAGAGGGAATTTATTTCCTTTATCCGCGATTTGTACACATAACATTTCATAATCCGTATCAGCCCACTTTAAGAAACGCACACAAAGAAATAGCCCACCACCTCGCTTCCCCCGATCCCTTCTGTACATTTCGTAGGTCCCTTGAATTATTTCGTTACTATTGATATCCTCTTTTAACCAAGATTCAGTAGCAATGACAATGTCCGGAGAATATGCCTCTACAAGATTCCAAAATTCAATTAATTTATTTCCTATACTCTGACAATTAACCTGCAGTAATCTTAGAGTCTTACCTCCACACCAAATATCCCGAAATAGCTCCTTCTGTTCCCGTCGGCTGGCAACCTCTGGACCTGCTCCTCCTCACAAAGGCCGGCACGAGTCGATGACCCTGTCATGTAGCCTCCCTAGGTTGAAAGCGCCCCGTCGATTTAAATGCAGCCCGTCTTGGGCGAAGTCTCGGCCCCCAATCCAGCAGTCAGCATCTACGTACACTAATCCCAGTTGTGCACATACCCAGTCCATACGGTCATTTACAGTCTTAACTCGTCTTAACGGAACATCTCCCCGTCGCACAATGCCACTCTTTATAATTTTCGCATTCCTAAACTTGCTTTTAGATTTTCTGCCTAGTTGGTATAGCTCCCCAATAATGTAATCAGCTGTAGCCCTCTTCTTTAAATCGTTCGTCCCAACATGGAGCAACAACACTTTAACTTTTCCGGAGTCCTCTAAATTTGCTTCTTCCACTTGTTTGGCAAGCTGGTCAATTTTAATCCCCGGATAACACCGCACTTTCGTACCTGATTCCTTTGAGATATTCGCACTCCACCGTATCATAGAATCACCCATTATCATAACGTAATCCTCAGTTCCCACAGCCTGGTTTGTAGCTTCATCCCATGGAATACGCTCCGTCAGATCCCTTAACGTCTCCTCCGATACATTAAGCTTTGCCTTCAAATCATGTATAACGAGATCCCTGGACTTAATTTGCTGCCTCAAAAGTTCCGGATTGTCACAGCTTTTACAGAACCAGTTACCTGCATCACATTCGTCCTTCTTCACCCGAACACAGGCAAAGTGAAACCATGTCTCGCACAAACCACACATCACGCCGTTTTTCAAAACTTTGCTACACGTAGAACACGTATGATGTGTAACATATGACATGTTATCCTACTATGTGCGTCCCGGGAGCGCAAATCCCTTGTTGACAGTAAACTCTGTCGGCCATTGAAATAACTACTTGTAAAACTGCAGTGCCAAATCCTGACCTTAATGAAACATAATTGTTATTTGCCGTGGCGGAAGCAATCCACTGCCTACTTTATGCGAGCTGCGCTCTATACCGGCTAGTTCGTGAACCAATGCCAGCGATGTTATTGAAAATGGCCTAGTTTTGCCGATTAGTGCACTGCCAAGTATAGGCGCGATTAAAAATTAGGTGTGCGGAAGGTATATTAAATGTGTTTCTCCCAGTGATATGTTTAGACCAACGAAGTTTCAATTATTGTTAGTAGTCGGCGTTAGTATACTGAATTCCTACGTTTTTTGGAGTGTTTGTTGATGCGATATAGATTCCACATAGCCACATGGCCGACAGTACATCGAGTGCTTACATTAAATAAGAATACAGCAAAAGTATGAAGATTTAATAAATCGTAATTGTTTTCAGCAAATATGATATAATGAATATGTTCACACCAAAGAACGACAACTTGAAGATGATTTATTGTAGGAATATCTTAAATTGGGTCTCCAAACCTTGACCTAAACTGTATGCGATATACATTCGCCATAGCCACATGACCTACAGTACGTCGTTGTACTGATCTCCGCCACCACGTGCGCTCATTGTTTCCGTCCCATGCACTTCCGTCCCATCTATTTTCGTCCCATCCACTTCCGTCCCATTTCCAAAATCACTCCCACAAAAATGTCCAGCTACCGAGTGGAAAGATGTTACACATCAAAAACGTAAAAGTTCAATGCAATGTGAGTGTATTCTTCTATTAATAGAATACTACTGTACAGCAATAACTCATTACTAGCAGACCCGTGCGAGGACTCTCGCATAATGGGTTGTGTGCGCCCCATGTGTACAAACTACCCGCACGTCTCTAGTGCTATACGGGCTGTACGCGATACTGTTCAGGCAGGGGCTATCGTCTTGTTTATTTGTTTAAAAGCACTTTATAAACAAATAAATATATTTCCGTTGACTTTTGAAGAAATGCAAGATTTTTCCTGTACTATTGAGACGATTTGGAAGATTTTGGTACAAACCACAACTTCTAACTCCCTCTGGTTTAGGAGCTTGAGTTTTGTGAAACATACGCCTTAGCGTATTATATAATAAGATTTTTACTTTTTCTCCGTATCTCGTGACCCCCCCAAGGGGTCGCGACCCACTGGTTGAGTACCCCTGCACTATAGAGCATCCAGCGTTTAGAAAAGACTGTGGAGCCTTATGGCGACAGTGTTGCTAACTCTAGGCAGAGGTAGCGCTGACGTCATACGTTATGTTCACCCGCTTCGAGTACTGCGCTTTCATAAGTCACTGAGACAACCACAACCCCAGCAGCCACCTGAAATAGAACACGCCCAGGAAGGAGCAGTTTTGCAGGTGTTAACGGATTGGACCAGTATTAAGGATACTCTATGAGAAGAGAACCAATAACGACATTCATTTCGTTGTGATATGACGCATTACTGATTGACAGATGTCGAGAGCACAGCCCTTCCTTCCTTCCTTCCTTCCTTCTCAGATGTATGCAGACAATGTTAACAATTTTTATGTCAGCAATACCGTTGATCATCACCTCTTTAGTTATTAGTTAGGCTGTAATTTAGTTTGTTTCAATTTTATTCTTGTTGTTTTGTTTAGATTAATTTTTGTAATATTGTAGTGAGTTAGCCGTGTCGGTTAGGGGCGCGCAGCTGTGAGCTTGCATTCGGGAGATAGTGGGTTGGAACCCAACTGTCGGCAGCCAAGATTCGATCGAACAGAAAATAAAACATACACACAACAGTAACACCAATGACGGATAGGCCTAGTGCTTCAGAACTTATGTTGTCGGCGGAACTGAGCACGAGCTCCACTCCGGGCGAGCATGCAGCACAGGACGAGGCTCTTCTTTCCAGCGTGCTAACCTCGAAATTTTTTTAATTACTAAGACGTAATATAAGCGATACTTGTACGCAATAACAAAGGTAATCAATTGGCAGATAATTGTAGGAAGCTATTATGACGAAAAACATATATGTTCAGAGTTCCTTCATGATAAAAGGTGAGGTAACAAAACCAGTGTAGGGGGATTTCCGTTAAAAGTAAAAGCCCATAAGACCCACAGTATTTTCTAAACGCTGGATGCTCTATAGACAACAAATTTTAACTTTTTGTTTTTTACAAAGGCCAAAATAATTGATTTATATGGTTTTGAGTGTGCTGAAGTTGAAAATGACAGTTAAAAATCTACATTAGCTCAGGTTTGGAAGTTATTGAAACTTGTATATTCGACGATGTCGGAATGTAAATATTATATGTCAGAGAACTGTATCATAATGAGGGTCATTATAAAACTAATTTTCATTATGAAACTGTTTCTCCCACCAATCAGAGCTCAAGAAACAGTTGCGTGACCAATTAGGCAAGGATAGCATCGCATCTGCGCTGACTTCCACGGCCTTCTATTTTAAATTTCACTGCGTGGCTAGTGTCATAGTGGGGTATTTGAGGAGGCCATGGTCAAATGAAAGGTATTCTCTGCGTCCCATGCGTTCTGTTCAGTACATAAAACTGGCGAAATCTCGACAGATATTTATGAATATTTATGTTCGAACATAAAACAGTTATAATTATCGTCGAACATTAGTAGTATGCAACTCGTCTATAATGGTAATTAAGACACTCGTATGGAAATTATAAAACTCACTTTGCTCGTTTTATAAACATACTCGTGTCTTAATTATTGCCATTATAGGCCCGTTGCATTATGTACTATGATGTTCTTCACATACTGTACTATTATGGGCAAATATTGTTGAGGTCATTAGCACATATGAGGGGCTAATAACAGCAGGTTTGATTCCATACTGGAACTCAGAACCTCACGTCACAATACACAATGGAAGACAAGCAATCTCAGACTGTGTTAGCTAGAAACAAAACACAGCATTCATTGGCATTCATGAAATAAGAAGAAACGAGAGCTAAAACAGAAATAAGGACGTAACAAACTTCATATAGCACGCAATCGGGTTCTATTTTTTTGATCATTTTCGAATTCAGCGTACCAAAATCTATAAAGATTGGGTATTATTCTTCAGGTACAAATTTCATTGTTGAACAGTGTTATCATAAATCTCTATAAAGTGTATATTTCACGAACATTAAGCTCTTAAACCAGAGGTAGTTAGAAGGTGCGGTTTGTAGATAACACACACTTATACAGCCATCACATTTAACACCGCTTATCAGACACATTCCACACACACCCAAAGTACACAGAGCTACATGGCTACGTTGTCGCAGGCCCTAAACCAACCAACCAACCAACCAACCAACCAAAATTTTACTCACCATTTTACATAATATTTCTTTGAAATACAGTGTAGTAGGCTTATAATATAATCTGAAAAATATGTAGAACATTTTGTAATATTGTCGTCGACATTTTATTATTTTTGACACAATAATAACAGTTTTTCAAAATATAACAATTTTTTTAAAGTTTTCTGGATTGTTTGTAAAAATTGAAAAAAGAATACTCCGAAACAAAGTACTGGGAACATCATTAACATTCACTGATATTTATGAACTAAACTGACCGGCAAATAAAATCGATTATATGTATAATTCAACATTACTTTCATTTAAATCATAAATATGAACACTCTAGGTCTAGTACATAAGTTACTGTTTTATAGCATGGAAGTAAGGTTAATTGTTTTCCTGGATGTAATATTATTACTCATGTCATTGTTTCACTTAACAATAGCGATTCATTGACATGATGCTGTTTCCCGCGGAAAGATGGGCGCGCCACCATTTTCGATCAGAGCCACTGCCCTGCCAACATCTTCAGGCCCAAGCGCATATTCGTTTCCGAATTGCACAAGAAACACACGGAAGATATGGCTGTATTGATCTTTTCCTATGCCAACAAGTGGCAAAAGAAAAAAGGAATAAAACATTGCATTGTTGACGATAGCGATGGCACGCACATCTTTCCGCGGGAAACAGCAAAATGTCAATGAATCGCTATTGTTAGTGAAACAATGACATGAAGAATGGTAATGCATCCAGGAAACCAATTAACCTTAATTTCATGCTATAACTTCAGTATGTACTGTACTAGGCCCAGAGCGTTCATATTTATGATTTAAATGAAAGTAATGTTGAATTTTTCAAGTGATCGTTCTTTTTGCCGGTCCTTGTATATTTGCATAAAAATCATAAAATATTGGAATAAATTCACTAGCTTTCCTTAGCTATGAGTCCAAGGTTGAAGTTCACACACTCGTAGCATAACTCGACACGTTGTTCATCACCTCCCAAGAGATCGCGTGTATCGCCGATTCACAAATTGTCAGACATAGTCTTTAATTATCCTTCATCTTACTTAATAACAGTTTAACGCTATAAAAACATACAAAAGCTATAGCTACCACTACAGTAGTTAAAAAACTAACGTAAAGGACACATTGGGGTGTAGCGCACCCCAATCAATGTTTTGATTGTTGCTCGGAGACACAGACTAGCCTTGTGATGGAAACGATAATGATCACTGATCGCCAGCACTAACAACTGATTTTACACGGGTGAGAAAAATTCCCGATACCTACCTATGTTGTTGCAGGAGGAGAACAAAATGCCGTGGGGGTGTGTCACTCCCCAGTGTGTCTGACTAGGTTTAATACAGTAAAACCTGCCTAAACCGGACCCTTTATATACCGGAAACCTGGACAAACCTCAAGTGCGCATGCGTAAAACCAAAAAACAAAAAATGTTAATTTATATTGGCAATCGGCTCTTCACATGCGTTTCATGTAAAACAACATTTAATTTCATCCTGGTATCGGGCCTTATGTCTGTTTCACATGGAAAGCCACGTTTACTAAATAAAATACTATTTCACCTCCTAGTAGGGGTAGGTTTTATTTTGGGGTGGACATATGTTGTCCATTGGAAAGGCGGCGTCACCCTGAGTCCTACGACACCGCATTTGTCAAAATCGAACCATGGGTTCAAAAAAGCGTGCAATGTAAGAGGTTGGACTCACGCGGCCGCCATCTTGTAGGAGGAAAGCCGTACGAGGCTGCGGATCCGATCAAAAACCACTACTCCTTTGTATACCGGAAACCTGGACAAACGGAAGAAAAAATTCGGAACGGAGGTACTAACTGTGTAAAATGACACTGTAACCGGAAATCTGCCTAACGCGGAAACGGAATAAAATTCCGGAACTGTAGGCGTAAATAACCTGACTAAGACGGATTATCTTATCCATAATACAAAGCTATGTACAGTACTAAATTTTGAGCGCGGCTGTACTTGCACCAAAGTTCTAGAAAACATTAACGACTGAAGACATTCAAAGTGCAGCTGATATTGCTGCCGAAAACATCAGGTGCGAAGTCATGGAGGAAATGGACGCCGACGACGACGACGTTGCAGGCAACGAAAGGGAGCTAAAAATACACACTTTTGGAGAATCACTATTTGTTGTAAGTGACCTTCAGGAATTCCTGGAGAACTCCTGGAGTTAATGCAGGATGCAAAGGAGATCATATAACGTTCTCTTTTAAAGAAGTCGCGACAATGCACTATGAAGGACATGTTGAAACAAAGAAATGAGCAGAGAAACGGAAATTTTTGTTTGTAAGTTAGAAATGCAGTATAATAAAGTGCTGGTCAAAACAATAAGGACACCACCCATAGAGTAACTTTTTCCATGCCTGAAATATATTGGTAAAGCGCAATTTTCGTCATTATTAATACAACCTACAGAGAATAAGCAGGCGTTTAGTAAAAACACATGGATTTTGGTTGAAAAAATACGAAAGTTATTGGCAATTTTTAAGTACCATATGGTACAAACATTAACACTCGTATGCACGGAAACCCCCATCCTAAGAGAAAACGGGGGCACGTACACATTTGAAATTTGGCATATCAATAAACCTCATAAAAACCTATCTAACGTGTAGTGTAAAATTATTGAGGAAAAATGTGAGGATGACTGACGGCCCATTTTGTTTCAACAAATTTCTGAACTCGACGAAGTACGCACTTATCCTCAAAAATAAAACAAGCTGCTCAGAGAACAAACCAATCAGCTGTTTCCAAACACCATTTGCCACCTAAACAGACGTGTATCAAGTAGGCTGTGATAACATTTGAGCGCTGGTGCCAAACATGAAATTTTAAAAAGACCATACAAAATTGGGACTTTTCATGAAATTTTCAAGTAATTCAAGAGAAATGTATCACCCTCTCACTCATCCTCACATTTTTCCTCAATAATTTTACACTACACGTTAGTAGTGGTTTTTGGATGGTTCGAGGCCCTCCACCTCCACATTCCTCCACACAAGATGGCATCGGCGCGCAAAGACTTACATGGCGCGCTTTTCAAATAAAGCTGGTGTGCATGGCTTAACCTAGCCTATCCTAGTCAAGCTAACCTAGTCTAGTCAACTTAACCAAACCTATTTGACAAAGGGCCTAACTACACTTTCGTTGATATATTCTGAACCCATGATGGAATTTTGACCTGCGAGGTATTGTTGGACTCGGGCAGGTGCCCCCCCCTTTTTAAATCTATTTTTGAAATTTTGACAAAGGGTCTAACTACACGTTTGTTCATATTTGACGGACCAATAAGGCTCGGGACTTGTATGAGGTATTGTAGGACTCGAGCTAACGCCCCTTTTTTGAATCCATTATTGAAATTTTGACAAAGGGTCTAAGTGCACATTTATTGATATTTTTTTTGAATTTATGTTGGGCTAACTATTTTAACCAGCTTGGACGTCAGCTGTACACGTGCATGATAAGTGCTAACAAGTCACATTCTGTTTTGATTCGTACATAACGCTAAGGCTAATGCACACACCCTAGCACACGGGGCACATGCGATTTGAGGACAGGCCAAGGGACCTAACTTGGTGGATGGATATGTTCTAACATATCATTCGTCATTGAAAGAGAATAACGCTTGTTCTTAAGATGATAAAAACCCAAGAGATGGTACGTGCAGTAAGCCGTCTTGTTATATCCGGTGTCATGTTGCTGACATGGCAGCGAGCACACAGTTCTGTTTCTATGACTGACGCTGCAGTAATTTAAAACCGCAAGTGTTCATCTTGACAAAGGATAATGCAAAGTTAGCAGTCATTGGATATTACACAAGTGTTCCTTCCGGTGTCATTTTGCTGACATGGCAGAGAGCGCACACTGCTGTTGCTATGACTAACGCTGCAGTAATTTAAAACCACAGTTGTTCATCTTGACAATGGGTAATGCAAAGTCAGCAGTCTTTGGATATTACACAGGTGTTCCTTCCGGTGTTATGTTGCTGACATGGCAGAAAGCACACTTGAAATTATTACTTGGATTACAAATACAAAGGTGGACTGGGATTGATATACAGTTAATGATGCCTATCGCACACTAAACTGTAAGGAAGCCATATGTAGAGAACTACCTAGCGATTTTATGAACTGGCCAAGCTGTGTCGCATGAATGGTGCAGGATACAATCCAGCAACCATAATTCGTATCTTGTGGAACAGAGAAAATGCTCTTTGGCCTTAATGGATAACAAATGTGTGCAGACGAATGACCTACGCATTAGCCTAACAAGGGGTTATAACCACGAAGAGGAGGTGTGATTTCTATATTTTATTGTTTAGAGACATGGCTTTTGTAACCAGTAGATTTAATTGATTTAGTATTTTGTAAATATTTATTTTTGTAATTGTAAATAGTTATTTTTTGTAAATAGTGTAAACCATTTATTTTTGTAATGGTAAATGTTAAATGTATAACTAAAAGTTCTTTGGGATGAGTGTGCATGTCAATGATGTTTTTGGGGATAAATAGAGTGGTTGTGTGTTTGTTCTCAACGACAGGCATGGTTGTGTGAATGTACGACTACACGGGAAGAGAGAGACAGTGTAAAACAGCCTTTCCTGCAGTAGTAGTAGTAGTAGTAGTAGTAGTAGTAGTAGACCTCTACGTTTTGCATACACATAGACAGACTCTACCATCGCCATGACCTAGCACCCACTTTAACACCATTTACAAAAACTTAAAATGAAAAAAATCATGTTTCGCAAATATGAACTTTTGACATAAACAAAATAAAAGTAAAATGAGTAAACAACAAATTGGAAAATCCATGTTTCCATATCATGAAATTCAAAAACTTCAAACTGACATTTAAAAGAAATGCAAGTGGAAAATTGACAAATTGCAATGTCTGAAATGTGAAAAATGAACAAATGGCTATCATTACTTTAAAAAAATTTAAAAAAAACATGGTGCTGTATGGTTGAGGTGTGAATCAAACCCTCTATACTTATTTGGACCACCCGAGACTGAATATACTTGTTTTAGTTCTCATACCACTTTTAAAATTTCGTGTTAAAGCTAGGAATTGAACCCAAGAGCGTGTAGGGGAGACCAAGGTTAGAATATGTTAAACAGATAGCCTTGAATGTAGGGTGTGGTAGCTTTATAGAGATGAAACTATTAGCTCGGGACAGGGGGGGGGGGGCATTGAGATCTGCAGCAAACCAGTCAAAAGACTAAAGACTCAAACAACAACATGTAAGCGCACCAAAATAATGTTGTGTAACGGTAAATATTAGTCAACGAACCGTAATGCATTGCTAAAACCCATGACACGATACCTAAGAGCTTTTCTAAAATTATTTTAAAACGCCTTTAACCCTATATTAAACACCCAGTTCACAAGACTCATAACTGCAATGTTATGGTAAAACAAAACAAAATCTATATTTCAAAACAAGCAAGTGGTTTAGTCAATGTATACTGGGAAAAGTTTTGTAAACACTCAAGTCCACAAAACTAATTAAATTAGTAACTGTAAGGTTGGCCGAGTGGTTAAGGTGTTTGACTTAAGATCAAATTTCCAGTACAAGGAAGCAAGGGTTCGAATCCCTTACCTGACATAACTATTGCCTTAACATGGCTTGGCCACACTGAATTATTATGATACTCGCTACACAAACCATAGATGGAGTGTATTGTTTAAGGCCACTCTCTTTCCGAACATAGTCAGAGACTGTTGATGGTTAACAATTGAATTAATAGTGGGACATGGGGATAGCAATTGGGAAAAACAGACAATACCCATACACTATTTTTATTTATTTAATGTAGGTACTTAGTTATATAGAAAATACAACTTTCTTCTGTCTATTCCTATCTAGTCCTTTACGATCCACTTGCATATCAAGGGCAGATGACTTTGTTGTTCAGCCCCTTAAAACTACAACAACAACACTACCTCTTGCATAGTCTGCGATGTTGTTGACTCTTGAGACGTGGAAGATGGATTAAGCATAACTTTTACAACAGGGGTTAAATGTTATTCAATAAGCAATGCACTATTTTGAGTAGCAATATCTTTCTCTTGTACTAACTTTTTAGCACTCTGATGATTTTTTGTCAACACTATGAGTGTTTTGTCTGGAGCACTACATTGATGATCACTCACACTTAAGACCACACCATTTCAACTTTTCATGTCACCTCGACATCTTGTTGACCTCTGTTTTGAGCATCGCCAGAATATTATTCCTTTTACATTCTGTCGTCTATAGTTATAGGAGTAGCCTTTATAGAGTACGCGTTGTTTACCTTGGTTAGTTATAGTAAGTTCCATAGTAGCAACTAACCTGTTAGTATGATTTGCTCACTACAACGGTTATAAGTGTTCTGGTAATAGAATGATTTAGCGTTGGCTTTTGTATTTAAACTGTACAGTTTGAAGTGACAGCAAATGTGAGAGCAAAGTGATAGCAAAGTGGTAGAAAATACTACATGTATTGTTAAGAAATTGTTTAAGCGTTTATTTGGATACATTACATAATAATTTTGGCATGACGAAGCTCATTTTCTATATTCAATAGTTCTTCCTTATATTCAGTATGACCAGCCTGTTTACAGGCATGCAAGTGCTGAAGCCGCTGGATTAGCTTACTGGGATTGTTCCAATAAATAAATTTAACAAATGACTTTTTAGGGGTAAACAGAGCATTACCATTATCATTATCATTATCATCCTCAGCATCTTTATCACTATTATTATAATCACGATCATTGTAATCAACATTATCCTCAACATCACTAAAACTATTCAATTCCTTTTGTTTCTTTTCCACAGACACCTATTCCATAGTCTGTGTTGACTTTGATAGTGTTGAGGGTTTCTTAGACGTTGACAACTGTCTTAACATGACTTTTTGAGGACATGATAAGTACTTTTGAACAAACACTGCACTACCTTGAGCAGCAATATCGTTTTCTTGAACTTGCTTTTTAGCATTTTCATGATTTTTTGTAAACAGCAACCATGGTTTGTTTGCAGCACTACATTGATGAACACTCACACGTAAAACCTTACCATTTTTAGTTTTTAGATTGCCTCGACAATTTGTTGACCTCTCTTTTGAGCATCGCCAGAATGTTATTCCATTCACATTCTGACGGTTATAGTTATAAGAGTAGCCTTGATAGAGTGCACGTTGCCTACCTTTGTTGGTTGTAGTTAGTTCCATATTAGTAACTGACCTGTCAGTATGATGTTCACACTACAAAGGTTACAACTGTTTTGGTGATGAAGTGACTTACCATAAGCATATATATATATTGGTTTATGTGTTGGCTTTTGTGTTGGCTTATGTGTTGGCTTTTGTATTGGCTTTTGTATTGGCTTTGTGTTGGCTTTTGTATTGGCTTATGTATTGGCTTTTGTGTCTGCTTTTGCGTTGGCTTTTGTATTGGCTTGTGTATTGGCTTTTTTGTTGGCTTTTGTGTTGGCTTATTTGGCAAGTTATTTTTCTACAGATGCATGTACTAAAAGTATGTTGATATATACAGCTTACGACGTATCAAAGGAGATTATGACATGCAAAATAAACGATGGCTTGTGTGTTAGCTTTTATGTTGGCTTATGTATTGGCTTTTGTGTTTGCTTTCGTATTGGCTTATGTAATGGCTTTTGTGTTGTCTTATATCGGCTTTTTGCAATACAGAAATAAATGGTTTCCACTATTTACAAAAAATAACTATTTACAATTACAAAAATAAATATTTACAAAATACTAAATCAAATAAATCTACTGGTTACAAAAGCCATGTCTCTAAACAATAAAATATAGAAATCACACCTCCTCTTCGTGGTTATAACCCCTTGTTAGGCTAATGCGTAGGTCATTCGTCTGCACACATTTGTTATCCGTCAAGGCAAAATAGGATTTTCTCTGTTCCACAAGATACGAATTATGGTTGCTGGATTGTATCCTGCACCATTTATGCGACACAGCTTTGCCAGTTCATAAAATCGCTAGGTAGTTCTCTACATATGGCTTCCTTACAGTTTAGTGTGCGATAGGCATCATTAACTGTATATCAAACCCAGTCCACCTTTGTATTTGTAATCCAAGTAATAATTTCAAGTGTGCTCTCTGCCATGTTAGCAACATAACACCGGAAGGAACACCTGTGTAATATCCAAAGACTGCTGACTTTGCATTACCCATTGTCAAGATGAACAACTGTGGTTTTAAATTACTGCAGCGTTAGTCATAGCAACAGCAGTGTGCGCTCTCTGCCATGTCAGCAAAATGACACCGGAAGGAACACTTGTGTAATATCCAATGACTGCTAACTTTGCATTATCCTTTGTCAAGATGAACACTTGCGGTTTTAAATTACTGCAGCGTCAGTCATAGCAACAGAACTGTGTGCTCGCTGCCATGTCAGCAACATGACACCGGATATAACAAGACGGCTTACTGCACGTACCATCTCTTGGGTTTTTATCATCTTAAGAACAAGCGTTATTCTCTTTCAACGACGAATGATATGTTAGAACATATCCATCCACCAAGTTAGGTCCCTTGGCCTGTCCTCAAATCGCATGTGCCCCGTGTGCTAGGGTGTGTGCATTAGCCTTAGCGTTATGTACGAATCAAAACAGAATGTGACTTGTTAGCACTTATCATGCACGTGTACAGCTAACGTCCAAGCTGGTTAAAATAGTTAGCCCATCATAAATTCAAAAAAAAAAAAAATAAAAAAAAAATCAATAAATGTGCACTTAGACCCTTTGTCAAAATTTCAATAATAGATTTAAAAAGGGGGCGTTAGCCCGAGTCCTACAATACCTCATACAAGTCCCGAGCCTTATTGGTCCGTCAAATATGAACAAACGTGTAGTTAGACCCTTTGTCAAAATTTCAAAAATAGATTTAAAAAAAGGGGGGGGGGGGGCGGCAACTTCCCGAGTCCAACAATACCTCGCAGGTCAAAATCCCATCATGGGTTCAGAAAATATCAACAAAAGTGTAGTTAGGCCCTTTGTCAAATAGGTTTGGTTAAGTTGACTAGACTAGGTTAGCTTGACTAGGATAGGCTAGGTTAAGCCATGCACACCAGCTTTATTTGAAAAGCGCACCATGTAAGTCGTTGCGCGTTGATGCCATCTTGTATGGAGGAATGTGGAGGTGGAGGGCCTCGAACCATCCAAAAACCACTACTCACGTTCGATAGGTCTTTATGAGTTTTATTGATATGCAAAATTTGAAATGTGTACGTGCCCCCGTTTTGTCTTAGGATGGGGGTTTCTGTGCATACGAGTGTTAATTTTTGTACCAAACGGTACTTAAAAATTGCCAATAACTTTCGTATTTTTCAACCAAAATCCATGTGTTTTTACTAAACGCCTGCTTATTCTCTGTAGGTTGTGTTAATAATGACGAAAATAGCGCATTACAAATATATATCAGACATGTGGCAAAAGTTACTTTATGGGTGGTGTCCGTATTGTTTTGACCAGCACTGTACATGTGAACCTATTTTCTTCTTTATTTACAGACCTATGCGATAATACAGAATTTGTTTGTAGTGTATTATGTCCTATTAAAACTCAACCCTTTGTAAAACGGAAACATGCGAAAATGGAAAAGCCTTCCGCTTTAGACGGGTTTTACTATATTAAAATGTGTATATTAAATGTGTTATGAAGGGCAGTTGACTTCCCGGTTCCGCTCCTGGAAAACAATCGTCATCTTAACCAGCTCCTGGTTCTCACATTCATCAACGTGCTGCTGTCATCTCGTGAAATATTTGAGTTGTCAGATATCAAAACAAGATACATCACTATTTTCGCGATTTTGAGATTACGGCTAATTTAACAAGTCCTACATGCCCTCTTTACATGTGGGCAGAGAAGTGTATTCAGAACAGGACACATCATGGTGTTTTTAAATGCCTTTGTAGTCGGCTGGTTTCAAAATAAGACAAGTAGATGAATGTAAATGTAAAATAAATGAAAGAATTAATTAAAGTAAAACAAAAATATTGGAATCCAGCCGAAATAAATCAGAAACCTCTATGGACATCAAATTGGCTGGTGAAAAGCTAAAGGAAGTTGGAGACTTGTGTTACTTAGGAAGCAAAATAACTAGTGATGGACGAAGCAAAGAGAATATGAAAAGTAGTTTGGCTCAGGCAAGGAAAGCATTTCTATAAAAATGGAGTCTGTTGACATCGAATATAGATTAAGGTATTAGTAAGTCATTTTTGAAAGCCTTTGTCTTGAGCGTGGCGCTCTATGGAAGTGAAACTTGGACTTTGGTGGAGCAGAAAAGAGGAGAATTGAAGCGTTTGAAATGTGATGTTACATGAGAATGATGAAGATCAGGTGGGTAGATAGAGTAAGAAATGCAGAGGTATTAAGACGAGTGGGAGAGGAGAGATGTTTCTGGCGACTGCTAATGAAGAGAAGAGATAGGTTGGTAGGACACATACTAAGACACCCAGGCATAGCAAGCTTAGTTATGGAAGGAAGGGTCTACGACAAGAACTGTAGGGTAGGCCAAGGTTAGAATATGTTAAACAGATTGCCTCGGATGTAGGGTGTGGTAGCTATGTAGAGATGGAACGATTAGCTCAGGACTAGGAGGCTCGGAGGGCTGCATCAAACCAGTCATAATATTGAAGTCTCAAACAACAACAGATGAATGAGTATCAAAACAAGACACATCTTGGCAGGGTCTATTGCGCATCGATCAGCGCATCTGCTGAATGGGCGCTCTCTGTGTTCTGTGAGTGCCGATGAGTTTACATTGGTGTGTGAAATCGACTTTATACTTGTGAAGACTGATTATTTTGTTCTCAAAATAAGATACATCCGATTACTGAGTTACAAAACGAGATACATCAGCAAGTTTTAAAAGAAAATAAGACACATCAAATATCGAAACGCTTATAAAAAGGAGAATAAAACAGCATGAGTTATGAAATTTTTGGGAAATATTTGTCTATATCACTTACAACTTTCAAAAAGAGGCATATTTATTTGTCGTCGCCTCTGTAGCGTAGCTTTCAGCATGATTAGCTGCCGCCCCGGAGGTCCTGGGTTCGATTCCCGGCTCTGCCAAAAAAACCAACAAAGGATTTATTCACTTCTTTGTGTCTCCCGAATTTTTTTGTTGAATTGATGTGTCTTGTTTTGATACCAGACGCCTCATTCGAAATGTGATTTACTTTATGTTTCAAGGCAGAGAGACTAAGGCTCTTTCAATAACACAACTCAGTTGATCAAACTCTTGTTTCCTCTACTCCTGTTTACAGATTACTCTTATCATAATCTCCCCCTTGTCACCACAAGAGGAAACACTGCTGATACGGCCATCCTCCATTGTTGTCAGTGTGCGTTCTTTCATGGTAGTCAATCGTTACACGGTATCAGTTCGTAATAATATTTTTCGTTTTCTTTATCGTTTTACCCTCCAGGTTTGACTTTTCCCACGGACTAAGCGAGGAATCCCACCTCTACCGCCACTAAGGACAGTGTCCTGGAGTTTGAGACTGAGTAGGGGGATACAACTGGGGTGTGTGTCTAGTACTTCGCCCAGGCGACCTCACCTGCAAAGCGAACATGGGCCTTTTGAGGGGGATGGGAAAAGTGGGAGGGATAGACAAGGAAGAGGGAAGGACGCGGCTGTGGCCTTACGTTAGGCACCATCTCGGCATTTGCCCGAAGACGAAGTGGGAAACCACGGAAAGTCACTTCGAGGATGGCTGAGGTGGGAATCGAACCCCCTCTACTCATTTGAACCACCCGAGGCTGAGTAGACCCCTTTCCAATCCTCATACCACTTTTCAAATTTCGTGGCAGAGCAGGAAATCGAACCATGGACCTCCGGGGTGGCAGCTAAGTATGCTGACCACTACACCACGAAGGCAACTTTGCAGTAATATAAGGGCGGTTTTCACCAACGGAAATTATCTCTTAAAAACTGAGGAACCAACCAACCAACCAACCAAATTCATCATTAACGGTTATTTAACTTTGCACGAGCATTTCATCAAACAGAAACGATCGTTAACTTACCACTAAAAGGCAATTGTGTTAAATGGCCACATCTGACCACTCAACTCCCTAAATCATCGTTAAGTGGAGGGAAATAGCTGAAGTCTACCTCGCGCATCTTGTAATGGCGGAGAATTTGTTTCTTTCCGATTTTCACACAAACATTCATCCATATGAATATAAAATATGTTTATGACAATGAGATTATAAAATATCATACATGTTATTAATACAAAGAAAGAAGAATATGGAAATAAAAAAATACTGTATATGTATAACATTACTAGTGGGCCCGTGCGAGCTTTCGCAACGTGATTGTAGGTTTATGGGGGTAGTAGGGAAGAATGTGGGAGAACGAAGTTTTAAATATTGAAGAAATGTATCTATTGTTGTTAAACGGCATACGTACATGAGAAGAACACATAGAATTGTGTAGAACAGTGTTTTGTACTTGTCACAGCACCTCTTTGTAGATAATATTCGATGTTACAACGAATTCATCGGTTATTGTTTTCTCGGGAGTTTCTTCTACAACAATTTTTACATTTGCAAAGGATTGAATCCTAGAGAAAGTCTTGGCGAGACCACACCGGAGCCATCTGCGGAGAGACTCCTCAGCTACCAATACGCCACGCTCCCGCCAGATGGCTGCCGTCGCCGCGCTGCCCTGCGCTCTAGCGGCAGGCTCGCCGGGTTACGGTGCTCCCATTGTACATGTACATTTATAAGGTATTTATTTAATGGTGAGACATTTAAAGAGAAAGTGAGTGCGTTTCGGGCACACATGGGGTTATGCTGAACCTGTAGGTACCCCATATGTGTAGGTTGGTGTTAACAGGAACTTATTTTCGGTACAAAACCGGAATGGGACCTTAGCCGAATAATATGGGGAAGATATCTGAAGTGAGATTCGAACTACTTCCAGCTCTGCATAACGAACTCACATTCTGCAACTCTGCCACAGGCTACGATGACAACGAGGACCGAGGAGAGCGAGTCCTATTTAACTAAGTAAACAACGTATACACATAACTGCCAGTTCTCCTAAGGACTACGTTCATATCACTTTCAGCTTTTGCCACGAATAAGATCTTCTGTAATTCCCTTCTTTTATAATTATGTTCCAGAAAATCTCAAGGAAGCATCGCAAACAACGATCAGTGCTATACGCTTCTTGATCTGCCCGCCATGTTTCTCCAGGATGAAACCTAGTCTACGCATGCGCGAGAACCGTAATAGTACATTATGCAACGAGCAATAATTAAGGTACAAGTATGTTTCATTTCCATAGAGTGTCTTAATTACCATTATAGGCGAGTTGCATACGACTGTTTATGTTCGACGTTAATTATAACTATTTTATGTTCAAAAATAAATCTTCATAAATATCTGTCGAGATTTCGCCAGTTTTATGTACTGAACAGAGCGCATGGGACGTAGAGAATACCGTGTATTTGACCATGGCCTCCTCAAATACCCCACTATGACACTAGCCGCGCAGTGAAATTTAAAATAGAAGGCCTTGGAAGTCAGCGCAGATGCGATGCTATCCTTACCTAATTGGTCACACAACTGTATCTTGAGCTCTGATTGGTGGGAGAAACTGTTTCATAATAAACAAGTAGTTCCGTGAAGAACTATACAGCCTATTTTCAGATATCCTACTCATGGTAATTGCCTCTATCAACATACAAAATTTCAGTTTGAAGGTTGTGATAGATTCGTAGATATTGATAACCGTCTAAATATTTCAGATGGTCGCCAGGTTGGATTTTTACTTTTGTACTATTACATTAAGATTATTGTGTACGTGTGGTATTCAAACTTCAATCGCGTGATTAGAACACAAGAAGTAAAAGCGAGGTTTTAAAATTTCGCACAGCTGCCATCTTGTGATTATGCAAAAAATTGAAATAAATTAGATGCCAGTGGATTAACATTTGTATAAGCATTTAACGTGCAACATTTCACGGCCCTCGGATAGTTAATTCGTGAGAAACGTCCATTTAAATATTTATACTTCGTGTCGCCGCCATGTTGGATGTGTGCTCACCACGTTACTGAATGTCCTATGGGTGAACATATGTTCATAGCCTCTATGAACATAAACATTTTCAGTTTGGTTGCTGTAAAAGATTCATAGATATTGAGAACCGTCTAAATATTTCGGAAGCTCGCCATTTAGGATTGTTATATGTATAGGCCATAGAATTATGTACCATTCAAGGACAATTATTGCCTAGGTTCATTATTCAAGCTTTCACTTCGATCGCATGATTACGACACAAGAAATAAAAACTTAATTTAAAAATTTCGCACAGCCGCCATATTGAGGTTATGTAAACAATTGATTTAAATTAGATGGCAGTACATTACAATCTGCAAAATCATTTACTGTACCACATTTCACTGCCTCAGAGAGTTAAATCACGGGAAAAGTATATTAAAATGTTTCAACTTCGCTTGGCCGTCATGTTCGTTTTGTACTTTACAGGTTTATAAAAGTTACATAGATAAACTTGTATCAGTACCCATTATCAACGTACAAAATTTCAGGGCGATATCTGTAATAGTTTCGGAGATATAGAATGTCGGTGACATATTTCGCACAGCCGCCATTTTGAGGTTATGTAAACAATTGAACTAAATTAGACTCCGGGGCATTACAATGTGTATAAACATTTGCTGTACCAAGTTTCATTACGTTTGGACAGTTAAATCGCGAGAAACGTCTATTTAAAAGTCTCAACTTCGCTTGGCCACCATGTTGGTTTTGTAGTCACCAGGGTTTGGAAAGTCTCATAGGGGCACTTCTAGTGGTGCCCTTTATCACCGTACACAATTTTAGGGCGATATCGGTAATAATTTCGGAGATACTGAATGCTGAAGAAATATTTCGCTCAGCCGCCATGTTGGATTGGTGAGACACAATAAAATTTGAAGGGCACGATCGGGGTCAGCCAGAATAGTGCTACGATCTTACTGAGTTTTATTGTAATCGCTCCAGCCGTTTAGAAGTTATTAGGGACAAACACACTCGCACACACACACACACACACACACACACACACACACACACACACACACACACACCTCTCACACACACACACACACACGCACACACACACGGACAAAAGGTGACCTCATAAGCCTATTTTTTCATAAAATGAAATTAGGCTAAAAATAGTGTTGTAATGACCCTCATTATGGTGCAGTTTTTAGCCTACTTTCGATTTTTGCAAAAAATGAAAGTAGACTTATGAGATCACTACAGGGCCAAAAATTGTGTGTCTGTCTGTGTGTGTGTATGTGTGTGTGTGAGTCTGTGTGTGTGTGTGTGTGTGAGTGTGTGTACTCTGAATTTCTGTCCCCCCCCTATCAATTCGAACACGGTGAAACCGAATTGAACGAAATTTGGTACAGAGGTAGCACTGGCAAAGGGCACCTCAGTGTCATGTTTTATATTGCCGCCATCTTTACCAAAACTTAATGGCGGCCACTCAAATGGTCAAAACGTAATAATGCATTACAACCAAACTAATAATCGGATCTTTACCAAATTTGGTAACAACGTTCCTTCATATGAGGCGCGTCTTGTGCCCAAACTACGAGGTCATCAACCGTACCATTTCAGAATGGCGGCCGTGTGAATTATGCAAACTTTATAATCCATAACATGGGACCCACCAGTTCCGACTATCGAACCAAGAATCGTTTAATCTGTTTGAAACGACGTGGCCCGTTTGAAATTAAAAGTTTATATTTTAATATTATAGTCTTGAAGTGATTTTAAAAAGCTGAGTCGTCTCGGTTATTTAACAAGATGGCAGTTGATCTTGCGTTCTGACCTTTATTTTATTAATTTCAGTATGTTGCATGCAATATAGGCTAGTGGTAACAAATATATGAACTTTCTATGAAATGAACTCGGTTTAAAATATACTCCAGTAAAGAAAACGTTTAGTCCAAGTCATGATTTGCTATAACGTGGTATATGTATTGGTTCCTAACGATCTATTAGAGTGTGCACGATTGGCTGAGTGGTCAGCGCGTTAGTCTTTCATCAGGCTGGCTGTGGTTCAAATCCTATCAGAGTTAGACATTTTTTTTCTTGATTTTTTAAAATATTTATTATTTCTTGAGTACTGAGACGTTATAAAATAAAGCATTATATGGTGCATTTTGAAATGGAAAATATATATTTAATTAAAACAACATTCACCACCGGAGTGACATCTAAGAGTAATTACTTGAACTATGTTATTGGTAACCACAGCCTTCTAGATGCGAGCTATGCTCTCTACCGGCCAGTTAGTGAACCCATGTCTACAGTATAATTGCGAAGGTTATTATTTTTGCCGATAGAGGGTACACATCCCCAAGATAAGGCGCGATTATCACGGCCAACGAGAATGACTGGCTCTGGTGAGTTTTCGTGACGTCAGCAATGTAGTTCTGTTGCACCACTGCCTGGTCTTCGTTTTACTGCCGGTGTGGTACCTAGTCATCTTGTCTACATCATTGAACCTGTATAAACGTTGGTATTCATTTATCACTTGTCTTCATAGAAGGTAGTCGTTAGTCGGTGGGTAGTGTATTCCGCAGATCTCTTCTATAAACGAATTAATTTATGTTCCGCCCCTTGAAACAACAATAAGTTAATGATATCTATACTGTGCTGAAAGATTCTTTGATCTAATTATACTAATGTGCACATAATTTAACTCACAACGAAGGTCACAGAATCTACAACGAACCCTTGAATCCTAGTTCGCGTGGATTTTTGTAAGGAGTAACTTCAATAGGCGTAGTTTTGCAAACCTATACAGTATAATTTATCGTGTTTGAAAACACACGGAACATCTAAACTGCGTCCATTTTATGAAGATTGATATAAAATATTGCATTTCTGCTGCTTATGAATTGCTCTCGACTTAAACGTACAAGCATCATCAAGCAGTACCGGTACATTGCCTACGTCACAGAAGGGTTTGGTTTACGCGCCATGGCCTGTCTTTCTCGTTAGCCGTGCGCGATTACAAATTAGCTGTGTAATAGTTATATTAAATATGTTTCTCCCAGTGATACGTTTAGAGCAACGAAGTTTAAATTATTGTAAGTAGTCGGTGTTAATAAACTGAATACCTACGTTGTTTGGAGTGTTTACTGATGAAATTGCAAAATGCTGGGGTAAATTATTTGAACGCCACTCCTCAAATCCATTGTGCCAATTTGCACTTCGAATTGGAAGAAATTAGGAGATGATAAAGACAAAGAGTTATAACTATACCCATACATTTAGGAGAAAGTAGGCTATATGTTCTTTCCTGAACATCTTGTTTGATATATAATATTTTCATTTCGATATCGTCGAACATGAAGCGTTTTAAGTAATTACGAACCTGAATGGGCTCGTGAAATACATCGATGATAAACCATGCATTAACTCTCGTATTCAAGGTAAATAGGAATTATCTAACGAATCGTTAGAAAAGAGTTAGTGAAAAGGGCTCTGAGAGTGAAACAAGATGTTCAATAAAGAACATATAGCCTACTTTCTCCTAAAGCATGGGTATTGTTATAACTCTTTGTCCTTTTCAAGGAATATAATTGAATGTTGGTTGTAGTAGCTTGTTGAAATACAACGTGCTATAGGGATATTAAACATGAATATGAGGTGCCCTTTGCTAGTGCGGTTGGTTGGTTGGTTGGTTCTTAAGTTTAGGGGCTGCGACAACGTGGTCATGTAGCCCCGTGTATTTTGGGTGTGTGTAGAATCTGTCTGATAACCGGTGTTAATTGTGATGACTGTATTAGTGTGTGTTATCTGTTTGTTAATTTAAGTACTGCAACTAATAATTTTTCAAATAGTTCCTACTTTTGCCACCAAGCGCCACCGTCAACGACTACTAGGCCAAGTTCAGAACTGAGCTACTAGACGCCGCCGCATTCGGCTCTTGACAACGAACATAGAAACCTAAGAGCGTTGTTTACATTCTTAACCTATCCAATTTAGCTTCACACAGGTGCAATTAGTGGACGGATCTTTAACATGCCATACATCTATGACATGGGACCGCCGGCTTTACTTCCCCTCCGAAGGAAGGCATACCGAGGGATTTTTAACGCTCTTAAAAAATCCGACGGCTTCAGCCGGGTTTGAACCCGCTATCTCGGGCATAGAAGCTCAGCATGCTACCGACTACGCCACCGAAGCCGCCCTTTGCTAGTGCTACCTCTGTAAAAAAAAAAAAAATCATTCAGTTCGGTTTCACCGTGTTTGAATTGATATGGGGAATGGATTTGCACACATACATGGCCACTATTTGCAAACTATTGGGCTGATGACCTTGTAGTCAGTCATAAACTGCTTTCCACAAAAAGGCATGTTGTTGCAAAATCTGGTAGAGATAAAATTATTAGGATGATCGTAATTTGATTTAAGCTGTTAACGTTTGGGTGGCCGTCATTCCGTTTCCATCAAGGTGGCGGCGATATAAAACATGACACTGAGGTGCCCTTTGCTAGTGCTACCTCTGTACCAAATTTCGTTCAGTTCGGTTTCACCGTGTTTGAATTGATAGGGGGAATCGATTTGCACACATACTGCCCACCATCTGCAAACTATTGAGCTGATGATCTTGCAGTTTGGTCAGAATATGTTTCCCACATAAAGATATGTTGCTGCAAAATTTGGAAGAGACTAGATTATTAGGTTGGTCGTAATTTCATTTTAGCTTTTAACATTTGAGTGGCCGCGATTACGTTTCCGTAAAGATGGCGCCGATATAAAACATGACACTGAGGAGCCCTTTGCTAGTGCTACCTCTGTATCAAATTTCGTTCCATTCGGTTTCACCGTGTTCGAATAAATAGGGGGAATCGATTTTCAAACAAAGATGGCCGCCATCCGCAAACTATTAGGCTAATGACCTATTAGTTTGGTCAAAGGATGCTCCCTCCATAAAGGTATGTTGTTGCAAAATTTGGTAGAGATCGGATGATTACGTTAATAGTAATTTGATTTAAGCTTTGAACATTTGTGTGGCCGCTATTACGTTTCCGTGAAGATGGCGGCGATATAAAACATGACACTGAGGTGCCCTTTGCTAGTGCTACCTCAAATTTCGTTCCATTCGGTTCCACCGTGTTCGAATAAATAGGGGGAATCGATTTTCGAACAAAGATGGCCGCCATCCGCAAACTATTAGGCTAATGACCTACTAGATTTGTCAAAGGATGTTCCCTTCATAAAGGTATGTTGTTGCAAAATTTGGTAGAGATCGGATGATTAGGTTAATCGTAATTTGATTTATGCTTTGAACATTTGTGTGGCCGCCATTACGTTTCCGTCAAGATGGCGGCGATATAAAACATGAAACTGAGGTGCTCATTGCTAGTGCTACCTCTGTACCAAATTTCGTTCCATTCGGTTTCACCGTGTTCGAATTAATAGGGGGAATCGATTTTGACACAAAGATGGCCGCCATACGCAAACTATTAGGGTAATGACCTATTAGATTGGTCAAAGGATGCTCCCTCCATAAAGGTATGTTTTTGCGAAATTTGGTAGAGATCGGATGATTAGGTTAGTAGTAATTTGATTTAAGCTTTGAACATTTGTGTGGCCGCCATTACGTTACCGTCAAGATGGCGGCGATATAAAACATGACACTGAGGTGCGCTTTGCTTGTACTACCTCTGTACCAAATTTCGTTCCATTCGGTTTCACCGTGTTCGAATTAATAGGGGGAATCGATTTTGACACAAAGATGGCCGCCATCCGCAAACTATTAGGGTAATGACCTACTAGATTGGTCAAAGGATGCTCCCTCCATAAAGGTATGTTTTTGCAAAATTTGGTAGAGAACGGATGATTATGTTAGTCGTAATTTGATTTAATCTTTGAACATTTGTGTGACCGCCATTACGTTCCTGTCAGGATGGCGGCGATATAAAACATGACACTGAGGTGCCCTTTGCTGGTGCTACCTCTGTACCAAATTTCGTTCCATTGGGTTTCACCGTGTTTGAATTAATAGGGGGAATCGATTTTGACACAAAGATGGCCGCCATCCTCAAACTATTAGGGTAATGACCTACTAGATTGGTCAAAGGATGCTCCCTCCATGAAGGCATGTTGTTGCAAAATTTGGTAGAGATCGGATGATTAGGTTAGTAGTAATTTGATTTAAGCTTTGAACATTTGTGTGGCCGCCATTACGTTACCGTCAAGATGGTGGCGATATAAAACCTGACACTGAGGTGCCCTTTGCCAGTACTAGCTCTGTACCAAATTTCGTTCCATTCGGTTTCACCATGTTTGAATTGATAGGGGGAATCGATTTGCACACATACTGGCCACCCTGCAAACTATTGGGCTGATGATCATGCAGTTTGGTCAGAATATGCTTCCCACATAAAGATATATTGTTGCAAAATTTGGAAGAGACTAGATTATTAGGTTGGTCGTAATTACATTTTAGCTTTTAACATGTGGGTGGCCGCGATTACGTTTCCGTCAAGATGGCGGCGATATAAAACATGACACTGAGGTGCCCTTTGCTAGTGCTACCTCTGTTCCAAATTTCGTTCCATTCGGTTTCACCGTGTTCGAATAAATAGGGGGAATCGATTTTCAAACAAAGATGGCCGCCATCCGCAAACTATTAGGCTAATGACCTATTAGTTTGGTCAAAGGATGCTCCCTATATAAAGGTATGTTGTTGCAAAATTTGGTAGAGATCGGATGATTAGGTTAATCGTAATTTGATTTAAGCTTTGAACATTTGTGTGGCCGCCATTACGTTTCCGTGAAGATGGCGGCGATATAAAACATGACACTGAGGTGCCCTTTGCTAGTGCTACCTCTGTACCTAATTTCGTTCCATTCGGTTTCACCGTGTTTGAATAAATCGGGGGAATCGATTTTTAAACAAAGATGGCCGCCATCATCAAACTATTAGGCTAATGATCTATTAGTTTGGTCAAAGGATGCTTCCTCCATAAAGATATGTTGTTGCAAAATTTGGTAGAGATCGGATGATTAGGTTATTCGTAATTTGATTTAAGCTTTGAACATTTGTGTGGCCGCCATTACGTTTCCGTGAAGATGGCGGCGATATAAAACATGACACTGAGGTGTTCTTTGCTGGTGCTACCTTTGTACCAAATTTCGTTCAATTCGCGTTCACCGTGTTCGAATTGATATGGGGGGACAGACATTCAGAGTACACACACTCACACACTCACACACACACACACACATACACACACACACACACACACTCAGACACACACACATACATACACACTCACAGACAGACACACTTTTTTTCGCCCTGTGTTGATCTCATAAGTCTACTTTCATTTTTTGCAAAAATCGAAAGTAGGCTAAAACAAGTAGTTCCGTGAAGAACTATACAGCCTATTTTCATATATCCTGCTAATGTTAATTGCCTCTATCACCATACAAAATTTCAGTTTAATTGCTGTAACAGATTCTTAGATATTGAGAACCGTCTAAATATTTCAGATTGTCGCCAGGTTGGATTTTTATTTTTGTACCATTACATTAAGATTATTGTGTACGTGTGGTATTCAAACTTCAATCGCATGATTAGAACACAAGAAGTAAAAACGAGATTTTAAAATTACGCACAGCAGCCATCTTGTGATTATGCAAACAATTGAAATAAATTAGATGCCAGTGGATCAACATTTGTATAAGCATTTAACGTGCAACGTTTCACAGCACTCGGATAGTTAATTCGCGAGAATCGTCCATTTAAATATTTATACTTCGCGTCGCCGCCATGTTGGATTTGTGCTCACCAGGTTAATGAAAGTCCTATAGGTGAACATATGTTCATAGTCTCTATGAACATAAAAAAATTCAGTTTGGTTGCTGTAAAAGATTCATAGATATTGAGAACCGTCTAAATATTTCGGAAGCTCGCCATTTAGGATTGTTATATGTATAGGCCATAGAATTATGTACCATTCAAGGACAATTATTGCCTAGGTTCATTATTCAAACTTTCACTTCGATCGCATGATTACGACACAAGAAATAAAAACTTAATTTAAAAATTTCGCACAGCCGCCATATTAAGGTTATGTAAACAATTGATTTAAATTAGATGGCAGTACATTACAATCTGCAATATCATTTACTGTACCACATTTCACTGCGCTCAGAGAGTTAAATCACGAGAAAAGTCTATTAAAATATTTCAAATTCGCTTGGTCGCCATGTTCGTTTTTTACCTTACAAGTTTATGAAGTATACATTGATAAACTTGTACCAGTACCCTTTATCACCGTACAAAATTGCAGGGTAATATCTGTAATAGTTTCGGAGATATAGAATGTCAGTGAAATATTTCGCACAGCCGCCATTTTGAGGTTATGTAAACAATTGAACTAAATTAGACTCCAGTGCATTACTATGTGTATAAACACTTGCTGTACCTAGTTTCATTACGTTTGGATGGTTAAATCGTGAGAAAAGTCTATTTAAAAGTCTCAACTTCGCTTGGTCGCCATGTTCGTTTTCTACTTTACAAGTTTATGAAATATACATAGGTAAACTTGTAACAGTACCCTTTATCACTGTACTAAATTGCAGGGTGATATCTGTAATAGTTTCGGAGATATAGAATGTCAGTGAAATATTTCGCACAGCCGCCATTTTGAAGTTATGCAAACAATTGAACGAAATTAGACTCCAGTGCATTACAATGTGTATAAACATTTGCTGTACCAAGTTTCATTACGTGTGAATAGTTAAATCGCGAGAAAAGTCTATTTAAAAGTCTCAATTTCGCTTGACCGCCATGTTGGTTTTGTAGTCACCAGGTTTTTGAAAGTCTCATACGTGAACTTCTGGTAGTACCCTTTATCACCGTACACAATTTCAGGGCGATATCGGTAATAGTTTCGGAGATATTGAATGCTAGTGAAATATTTCGCACAGCCGCCATTTTGCATTGGTGAGACGTAACAAAATTTGAAGGGCACGGTCGAGGTCGCCGGGATTAGTGCTATGAACATACCGAGTTTCATTGAAATCGCTCCAGCCGTTTAGATTTTATTAGGGGGGGGGACACACACACGAATCACACACACGAATCACACACACACACACACACACACACGGACAAAAGGAGATCTCATAAGCCTATTTCTTCAAAATTGAAAATAGGCTAAAAATACAGTAGCCTAATGGGCCAAGCGACAATTTCTTCAAACTTACATTTTTAGCCTACATTTGATTTTTGCAAAAAATGAAAGTAGACTTATGAGATCACTACGGGGCGAAAAAAGTGTGTCTGTTTGTGTGTGTGTATGTGTGTGTGAGAGTCTGTGTGTGTGTGTATGTGTGTGTGTGAGTGTGTGTACTCTGAATGTCTGTCCCCCCTATCGTTTCGAACACGGTGAGCGCAAATTGAACGAAATTTGGTACAAAGGTAGCACTAGCAAAGGACACCTCAGTGTCATGTTTTATATCGCCGCCATCTTGACAGAAACGTAATGGCGGCCACACAAATGTTCAAAGCTTAAATCAAATTACGACTAACCTAATCATCCGAACTCTACCAAATTTTTCAACAACATACCGTTATGGGGGCAGGATCCTTTGACCAAACTAATAGGTCATCAGCCTAATATTTTGCGGATGGCGGCCATCTTTGTGTGAAAATCGATTTCCCCTATTAATTCGAACACGGTGAAACCGAATGGAACGAAATTGGTACAGAGGTAGTACTAGCAAGGGGCACCCCAGTGTCATGTTTTATATCGCCGCCATCTTGACGGAAACGTAATGGCGGCCACCCAAATGTTCAAAGCTTAAATCAAATTACGACTAACCTAATCATGCGATCTCTACCAAATTTTGCAACAACATACCTTTATGAAGGGAACATCCTTTGACAAATCTAGTAGGTCATTAGCCTAATAGTTTGCGGATGGCGGCCATCTTTGTGTCAAAATCGATTACCCCTATTAATTCGAACACGGTGAAACCGAATGGAATGACATTTGGTACAGAGGTAACACTAGCAAAGGGCACCTCAGTGTCATGTTTTATATCGCCGCCATCTTGACGGAAACGTAATGGCGGCCACACAAATATTCAAAGCTTAAATCAAATTACGATTAACATAATCATCCGATCTCTACCAAATTTTGCATCAATATACCATTATGGAGGGAGCATCCTTTGACCAATCTAATAGGTCATTAGCCTAATATTTTGCGGATGGCGGCCATCTTTGTGTGAAAATCGATTCCCCCTATTATTTCGAACACGGTGAAACCGAATGGAACGAAATTTGGCACAGAGGTAGCACTAGAAAAGGCCACCTCAGTGTCATGTTTTATATCACCGCCATCTTGACGGAAACGTAATCGCGGCCCCCCAAATGTTAAAGGCTAAAATGTAATTACGACCAACCTAATAATCTAGTCTCTACCAAATTTTGCAACAACAAATCGTTATGTGGGAAGCATATTCTGACCAAACTGCTAGATCTTCAGCCCAATAGTTTGCAGATGGTGGCCAAGTATGTGTGCAAATCGATTCCCCCTATTAATTCAAACACGGCAAAAAGAATTGAACGAAATTTGGTACAGAGGTAGCACTAGCAAAAGGCACCTCTGTGTCATGTTTTATATCGCCGCCATCTTGACGGAAACGGAATGACGGCCACCCAAATGTTAAAAGCTTAAATCAAATTTCGACCATCCTTATAATTTGATCTCTACTGGATTTTGCAACAACATGCCTTTTTGTGGAATGCATCTTATGACTGACTACAAGGTCATCAGCCCAATAGTTTGCAAATAGCGGCCATGTATGTGTGCAAATCCATTCCCCGGATCAATTCAAACGCGGTGAAACCGAATTGAATGATTTTTTTTTACAGAGGTAGCACTAGCAAAGGGCACCTCATATTCAAGTTTAATATCCCTATAGCACGTTGTATTTCAACAAGCTACTACAACCAACATTCAATTATACTGCTTGAAAAGGACAAAGAGTTATAACAATACCCATGCATTTAGGAGAAAGTAGGCTATATGTTCTTTACTGAACATCTTGTTGTTGTAATGTGGGCTATGAAACACTGCCGATAACAAGATAAAACTAGTCATCTGAAAGTTTGCTTCCATGTAGTTAACATTTTCCAAGAAAGATGGAGCCGGAACCTCAATTTCAGTTATATGATGGCTCCCAGAACTTGTTTTGGTTTTGGCGCTAGGCCATTTTTAGCCTACTTTTCTCATTTTACAAAAACGAGGAAAACGTAGACATTTGAAATCGATCCGGGAAAACGTGTGTTCGTCTGTCCTTCTGTCTGTCTGTCTGTGTGTCCCCCCTATCAATCCCTAAACGGCTGCATCTATCGAAACCAAATCTGGTATGTGAAAAGGTCTATACCTGAATATCTCACGGCCATATCTGAAAATGACGTCAGTGCTACCAACTGCTTAATAATGCAATTGAAATTTGAGCTCTATTTTGGATATCTCAGAATTTATGCATGAGCCCATACATGACAGCGATGCCAACATGATTCTAAGCCTGTTGTGAAAGACTGAAGAGGGTAAGAAGACCTTACAATGAGACACGGACAAATCGCCACCGTGTGACTTGATTTTGAAAAGTTCCCTATATATTTGCAATCGTTTCATTCCGCCACAGGGCGTTTGCTACTGTGACGGCGGGCCCTTTAGACGGTTTCGCCGTCTCTTCGGGCCAGGGATACATAGTGTTAAGGAGAGGTGTGATTTTTGGGTGATGGGGGAAGTTTGGTTTTTGGAATTGGATGAAGGTGTGTGTGATTTTTGTTTAGGGCAGAGCAGTGATAGTTGGGGATGGGCTGCTGGGAGATGTATCGCTTCTGGGAGGAGAGATTTGGGTGCATGAATGGGGAGGGGGTGACTGCTTTATTAATTGAAAATAAGACTTATTTTGACTTATAATGGTCAGGAGTGATGCCATACACAAACAACACCCGCAATCGCCAAAAGTAGAGTTATATTGACTTATATTGCTCAGGAGAATTTCTCTTAAGTATGTAAGTAAGTTGATTGAGGGGGGTTTAATGTGTAAAAGATCATTGAGGGGGATGGTCGTGGTGAAGGTGATGTGTAAATGGGGCATAATTAGGTGCAATTTGAGGTGTAAGTGTAGAATAATTTTGTATAGTGAATAAGTTGGAGGGTGAATGGTACCCTATTATCTTGAGATTATTCATCTGCCAATTTAATGTCAATAGAGGTTCTTGGTTTCTTCCAGCTGCAATTCATTATGTTTGTTTTAAATTTGATATCTCTCCCCAAGACTGATTCCATGTTGTTTAAAACTCAGTTAATTATGAAGGCGCTGATGCTAAAATTTAAGAGTATACTTTTGTGGTTGAAAAGGATAGGTTTCAACCTCTAGCCCGGGGATTCCATACGTGCTATTCACAAGTGCTGCTATCTATCCGTAAGCCACTGTAGGAACAGGACAGATACCGCTCGATACGTCTGGACCAGGGCTACCAACCGTCCGGATGTTCTGCGTTTCGAACGGAACTTTCGGATCCAATGCAGGCAAAATCTGAATTTTATTAGTCATTACGTTCGTTAAAAATATCGGTGTATTTCCCATAATTTTGTATGGAATGGAAGGGTGGACTCTGGTTGGTTGGTTCCTTAGTTTAGGGGCTGCGACAACGCGGTCATGTAGCCCTGCGTACTTTGGGTGTGTGTAGAATCTGGCTGATAACCGGTGTTAATTGTGATGGCTGTATTAGTGTGTGTTATCTGTAATTCTGGTAAGGACTGCATGCGATCAATTTCAAGGAGTTTGCTACCAAACGACACCTAGCTGTGAACTTGGCTGCTAGATGCCACCGCAACTCGCACCTGGCGCCGAACGTTGGAACTAATAGAGCGTTAATCAAATCTAACCTACAAATTTAGCTTCATACAATTGTAGTTAGTGGAAGGTTCTTTCTCATGCCATACGTTAAATCAATGACATGGGCCCGCCAACTTTACTTCCCCTCCGAAGGAAGGCATACTGAGGGATTTTAACGCTGTTAACAATCCGACGACTTCGGCCGGGTTTGAACCCGCGATCTTGGACATAGCATCACAGCATGCTACCAACTGCGCCGCCGAAGCCTTGACTGACTCAGACGTTTCTCCTAATACAGTATAACATAAAGGTTTTTAGGAAAGCCCACACCCCCCTCACATAAATTGAACTGTTTCTGAATTTCCATTTAAGGTTACCCATGACTGAATATTTGAGAATTATATTAAGAAATCTATTATATTTACGATATTGAATAAGCTAGATATCCGTTTGTTTATAAAATCAACTATCTGCTTCATGGTGCTACAATTCAGATCTCTACTGCAAGTTTGAATATCCCTCAGATCTTTAGAAACTCCACATTTTATGGTTTCAAAAAGTCTGTTCTTATTAGGATTTTAGTGGTGAAGGAAACTTGTTTTTGATTATTTGAGGGGCCTGGACAAAGTGATAATTTAACCCCGTGCACTTGAGTGTATGTATAAACATTTCATTAATCGCCTTTTTTCCTCAGCCCGGCTTCACCATGGACTCTGCGAAGGATCATACCTCTACCGTCTGGGAACTGAGCACACTTAAACAGCAGAGACAACTGGGGATGATGACAGGTCAAATTAATGAAGGGTAAAGGAAGGGATTTTGGGAAGAAGTTGGCCGAGGACCTTGCATTTGCCTGGTGGTTAAAATGGTAAACCATGTAAACCATTTTCAATATGGCTGAGGTGGGATTTGAACCCAAGCTCTCCCGATGCCAGCGGGGCACGAGGTAGCGATGGCTGGTGCATAAATAAATAAATAATTTGCCTAATAACCTGTGATACTGTGGCATCTGTATTAGGGTGTGTATGTGTAATTCAGGTGATGGTGGGGAAAGAGTCAGTCATGGCCTTACGTTACTAACCATCCCGGAGTGGAAGTGGTAAACTACAGAAATATGGAACCCACCTCTTCTCAGATTTTCCTCACGAGGCTAGGTGTACCCCTTTTCAGCCCTGATACGATAATTAACATCCTTGGCGGAGCTGGGAATCGAAGCTAGTCCTGCAGGGCGACAGCCAAAAATGCTAGCCGCTACACCACGAGATTGCCGGAATAAGAAGCGACAGAATGAGAGAAAGGTGGAGAAAACTAGAGCTAATGAGCTGAGGGCTCCAAATATGAACCAGGAGGATTTTAATGTGAGTTTATGCTTCTAATCTTTTAGCCTATGTTAATTTATGAAACAAGTAGTTCCATGAAGAACTATACAGCCTATTTTCATATATCCTACTTATGTTAATTGCCTCTATCAACATACAAAATTTCACTTCGATTGCTGTAATACATTTTTAGATATTGAGAACCGTCAAAATATTTCGGATGGTCGCCATGTTGGATTTTTATGTATGTAGGTCTTAGAGTTATGTATTATTACATGAAGATTATTGTGTAGGAGTAGTATTCAAACATCAATCACATGATTAGGACACAAGAAATGAAAATCAGATTTTAAAGTTTCGCAGAGCGACATCTTGTTGTTATGAAAACAATTGAAATAAATTAGATGCCAGTGGATTGAAATTTGTGTAATCATTTACCATACCAAGTTTTACTGCGCTCGGATGGTTAAATCGCGAGAAACGCCCATTTAAATATTTATATTTCACGTCGCCGCCATGTTGGATTTGTGCTCACCAGGTTATTGAAAGTCCTATAGGTGAACTTATGTTCATATTTTCTATCAACATACAAAATTTCAGTTTGATTGCCATCATAGGATAATAGATATTGAGAACCGTCTAAATATGTCGGTTGGTCGCCATTTGGGATTTCTATAAATATGTAGGTCATAGAGTTATGTACTGTTAGAAGATGATTCTTGCGTAGGTTCATTATTGAAACGTTCACTTTGATCGCATGATTAATACACGAGAAATAAAAACGTAATTTTTAAAAATTCACACAGCCGCCATATTCAGTTTATGTGAACAATTGAACTAAATTAGATGCCAGTGCATTACAATGTGTATAAACATTTACCTGTACCATATTTCACTGCGCTCAGAACGAATGTCTCACCTTCGCTTGGCCGCAATGTCCGTTTTGTATTTTACAGGTTTTTGAAAGTCTCATAGGTGAACTTCTAGTAGTACTCTTTATCACCGTAGAAAATTTCAGGGTGATATCAGTAATAGTTTCGGAGATATAGAACGCCGGTGAAATATTTCGCACAACCGCCACCTCGAGGTTATGTAGACAATTGAACTGAATTAGATGCCAGTGCATTACAATGTGTTGAAACATTTGCTGTACCAAGTTTCATTGCGTTTGGGTGGTTAAATCACGAGAAAAGTCTATTTAAAAGTGTCAACTTCGCTTGGCCGCCATGTTCTTTTTGTAGTTAACAGGTTTTTGAAAGTTCCATAGGTGAATTTCTAGTAGTGCCCTTTATCACCGTACAACATTTCAGGGTGATATCGGTAATAGTTTCGGAGATATTGATTGATGGTGAAATATTTCGCACAGCCGCCATGTTGGATTGGTGAGACGTAAAAGAATTTGAAAGGCACAGTCGGGGTTTAATTGAAATCGCTCCAACCGTTTAGAAGTTTTTAGAGGGGGACACACACACATCCACACACACACATCCGCACACACACACGGACAAAAGGTGATCTCATAAGCCTATATTTTCATATAATGAAAATAGGCTAATAATGATGGAAAATTAATCTTATGAGATCTCCCAGGAAGATGTGTGTGTGTGTCTGTCTGTCTGTCTGTCTGTCTGTGTATGTGTCCCCACCTATCAACTCCCCAACGACTGCAGCTATATCGGACCCACCTTTTGTATGAGTAAAGACCAGGACATCTGAGGACCCTATTTGAAAATTACATCAGTGCTACTAACTGCCGAATTATCACAATTGAATAGCCCGGCGCAAGCACCAGACAACTCCAAAATATACAATTTCTCAGGGGACACAAAGAACTGAATAAAATAATTATATGACGAAAAATTAAGTGTTATCTACGTACACTAGCTATACCCTGCATTTCAAGAGTAAGAACCTGAAGCATTTGGCGGGAACGATATAAAAATGGCCGCCGCGGGCTCCTATTGGCTGGATTTTGACAACTAATGCCACACGTTGCCAGCGCATTGTTCATTCATTCAGTCGCCTGTTAACTGTGTCGGAGTTAGTTTCATTGTCATCGCTTCGTTTACTTTTAGCATCGAGATTTAATATTTGTTGTTTCCATTTTTACTTCGTTATTTCTTTTATAGTACGTCAATAAGTTGCAAATAGTACCGTAGTGTACAAATTAACGCTTGTCATTCAATAGCCTACAAATCAACAATGTAAAAACACGGCAATAATATCGCCACAGAGCAGCTTGTTTGTGTGCTTGCTGCTAAATACTTATTTACCTTAACATTACGTATGCGGAAGCTATTATTAACCGTCCAGAGTTGCGATACAGTGAGTGTGTGTGCTTGGTGTTGTTTCTGAGTTCTGTGTTAACTGCTGTAAACTGTGAACGACCTTCACCCGAACTCGTGTTTCATCTTGAAGGATATAATCATTGCATGGTGAGTGTTGATATATTCAACATCAGATTACTTTGTGTTTGTATTTTGTATTATATTTGTATAGCTGTCGAGTGTTTGGCCTCTTTCTCGTATTTATTGAATAACGGTGATGAAGGTGTGTTATTTATTTATTTATTTATTTATTTATTTATTTATGTAACATATTTCTCTATTTGAATGTCCTCGGCGTTGACTCAGGTACGACATTTGCATTATATTCGCATAATAATACCGAAATAATGTCCGAAGTGTAGCCCTGTATATTATTCGAATCAGCTGATCTACATCACCAATAAAAACTTGGCAACACAGCTCAGCTGTTCCAAGCTCCCGCCATTTCCTTCACGTTCTTTCTTTTGAAATACAGAGTATAGTAGCAATAGTAACATAATTACAGAAGTGGAAATGATACGGGTTGCGTTGCTGGATTCCTCTCAGTTTAATCACACAACCACTGGCCAAACCAGAAGTGAAAACTGGTACACTAGTAGTTTACTCGTTGAAGTGCATATCAGTAATATCATTATGATGATACCGACAGCAGTGGCTACGCTGGCTAAAGCGCAGCATTAGGTCATGGGGCCAAGATCTCTGCTGACTCGGTAGACGCATGGGTTCGAGCCCCACCGTCGACCGTCCTTGAAATGGTTTTCCGTGGTTTCCCCATTTTCAACACCAGGCAAATGCTGGGACGGTACCTTCTGATAGGCCACGGCCGCTTCCATCTACATCATTGCCCAATTTCAATCATCTTCATCCCTCATCCCGACGCGCAGGTCGCCCACGGGCGTCGACTAGAAAGACCTGCACTCGGCCTCTCAGGAGACCACACGAGAAAAAAAAATATGATGATGATGATGATTGTTGTTTTAAGGGGCCTAACATCTAGGTTATCGACCCCTAATAGTTTGGGTGATAGTGAAAATGAAAGATGATCAAATGAAACTTACAACTAAAACTATCTACTCTCTTACAAACTAGAAGAGGGAATGGGAAACAAAAAAGAGAAAAATGTACATAAAAGACAGGAGGAAAGGAAGAATGAGAATTGAGGGACTTGGAAGAAAGGAGAGCCAAGAAAGGCAGATAAGAAAGGGAAAGAGGACAGGATCGGCCCCAGAGGCAATGGGAAGAGGGCGGGTTGGGAGGGGGACCTTGAACCGGCTCAGGAATCCCTCGGGGTCGCTAAATCCCGAACTCACCAGGCGAGAGCCCCTGAGGGTGTAGCACTATCCAGAGTGCACCATAAGTCGCGGGACTATGCAAACCCTGCCTCCTTTAGGGCCATCAGCAGAAGGCAGGAGATATCAGGAAATAAAAATAAGAGGTTTGACCCCTCGAAGAATTAAGGATCAGGAAAGATGAGTCAAGGGCCAATTAAGGCAGGAAAATGAAAGACTTCCTAGGCCTCGGATATCCTAATGTCGTCGGGGTCGGAAGAGAACAAGAGTTGGCCAAGGGAGGCCGAAAGGAAAGATGACAGTGAGGAGCCCGGCACTAGTAAGTGGAAGCAATGCCGGACTCAGCTGGGGTCCCGTGGTCACCAAACCACGTCCCACTAGTCGGGATCCCCGGGGGGGGTTATGTCAGTAATAACAGGTAAGTTAAATGTTAAATGTTAATTTTTTTTCCGTTGTGCCGCATGATTCTCGCCAAACAAATATTCACAATTGCGAATGTTTCTTCAAAATACGCTACTTACATAAAAACATGCGGTCAAAAGCAGAAGAAATGGAGTTTTCTGATTTTTTGCTACATATAAATAACGGTTTGTACCTCTCTGTTGATGGCGAGGAATCAAATGTTATTGAATTACCAACCAGAATTTTAGCGCATGTTAACATCGAGACTGAGATTTACATTCATTTGTGCGAATGACAATCAATTTTTTGAAAGTTTTCATTTTTACACCAAAAAGGAACAGTATAGTGAAATTAATTTGAAAGGCATTGAACTTAGGCTATGCCTCTTAGTTCAAAACATACACTGGCATTAACAGATTATTACTGAAGATCAAAGCCAGCAACATCAATTTCCTACCGAATTCTTGAATTCCTTTTGAATTAAATGGTTTGCCTCTACATATTCTTACTCTAAAAGTTGGAACCATAGTTAGGCTCCTTAGAAATTTGAACATTTTCAAAGGGCTCCTAAACGGAACCAGACAAATTAAAAAAAGTTGTATGAAAATTGCTTGGATTTGGAAATAATACGGGAAGATGAAATCGGACAGAGAGGTCTAATCCCTCGAGTTTATTTAACATCATTCGATGAAATATTTAAAGAGGTGCCAATTTCCAATACGCTTGGCATTCTGTATCACAATCAATAAAGCTCAAGGTGAATCGTTAGAACGTGAAGGCATCTATTTACCCCCGCAATTTCTCAGTCGTGGCCAGTTGCAATGTCGAGAGTGCGATCTTTCGACGCCCTTAAAGTTGCAATTGTGCCAAAAGGTAATTTTACAAAAATAATGTCATATATAAGGAAATCCATCAATAAATATTTTCCCATTGGCTGTTATGTTTTGACGGGTTTGAACTTTAATTTTGAAATTTAAATTTTATGCGTGAATATTAAGCAAGAAAATGTTGAAATTATGAGTAAGGCGTAATTCACGAGCTGTTAAGGGGAAGTTGTAAGCTCTTTTGGGTCAAAAAGTGGAATTTTAGATTTTATGTTATTTTTTATTTATTTATTTATTTAATAATTATTAGATACAACCATGAAAAGGTCATTTTACACTAATATTTTAACAATTTCAAATAATATTAACAAAAACAACAACAACAATAACAGGTAACAATTGGCAGTGATGGCAGAAAGGATAAATCTCGGGAAGGACGCAGGGAGTGATTGGGGTAGTGAGTGATTAGGAGGGCGAAGGGTTAGGAAAAGAGGGTGAAAGGGATCTTCTAATGTTATGTTTGAATGTTCGATAGGGAGAGAATATGTCAATGTTTGGAAGGGAGTTGCTAAGGGTAGGTAGACGGTGGAAAATAGAGCGCTTCTGTACTTCAAGACGTGGGCGAGGTACGTGGTGTAAATGGTTCTGGCGTGTTGAACGGGAGGGAACACGAAGTGGGAAGTAGCTTAAGAGCATGTTACATTTTGTGTAACCATTCATAATTTTATGTAAGAAACACAGGTCAGTAAATTGTAGACGGCTTCTCAGGTCGAGTACATTGAGCTGGTTTAGAATATCGGATTTGGCGAAGTGCCTTAGTGAAGGATTGCGAGCTTTGACTACTGATATGAAGAAATTAAAGACACTGTTCAATTTAGAAATATTGGTTATAGCCGAAGTAGACCAGATTGGAGAAGAGAAATCTAGGATAGGGAGAACATATGTGGTGAAGTATAATTTAAGTGCAGTGAGGTCTTTAATTTCTGTGAATCTGTATAGAATGCCGAGACTGCGCATTGCGCGAGATTTGATATGGTCAATGTGGGGAGAGAATGTCAGTTTATCATCGTGAATAATACCTAAATCTCTCACCTGAGAAACCGTATCCAATTTATTTCCACATATTTTATAGTTCGCCTGATTTCCAGATTTCAGTAGTGAGAAAGACACATTGAAGCACTTTTTCAGATTTGGGGATAACTTCCATTTGTTGAACCAATCAGTACATGTATTCACTGCTTCCTTGAGGTCAGCGTGGTCGTCAGAATTGGAAATTTTTCTGAATATCTTGAGGTCATCAGCGTATAGAAGAAGGGAACACGGAGAATTTTGCACACATGTGTTTATATCGTCCATATACAGCACGAAGAGAAGGGGTGCCAGGATACTGCCCTGAGTTACTCCTGATAAGACTGGGAGCCAGGACGATGCAGACCCTGGAAGCACTACCCGTTGTTGCCTATTGGACAGGAAGCTTTGTATTAGGGATAGGAAGGATCCATCGTGAAGCAAGCTTGTGGAGGAGAAGGAAATGGTTCACGGAATCAAATGCTTTGGCCAGGTCGACGTAGATTACATCTAGCTGAGATTTTTGATCTATTGCAGAAATTATGTGATGGTTCAGAACAGTCAGATTTGTAAAATATGATTTTCCAGGGACGAAGCCATGTTGTTCTTCTGAGAGGTGTGGTTTGGTGAAAGTGAGGAGACGGCAATGTATTATTCTTTCGAAGAGGGACGATAGATATAGGTCTGTTTGAGGAAATTTCATGCTTGCTGCCCGATTTTAAGACAGGTGTGACATCAGCTCTTTTCCACGAGTCAGGAAAAGTGCCGGAAGTCATGCACCAGTTGAGTATCATGGATAAGGGGAGGCTGAGAGATGCAGAGGTGTTTTTCAGGAATATAGGGCTTATGTCTGATGGTCCGGTAGATCTGTTTGCGGGCAGACTTTTTATAATATTTTGGATTTCATCGGGGGTCGTTGAAATTTGAGACAGTGAATCAGAACAGACGCTAGTAAGTTGAGGGGGACTGGGGATTGGCACGGGAACTGAAAAGGTTGAATGGAAATATTCATTGAAATGTGTGGAACTCAATTCAAATGGGATTTCTTCATTATGGAGGTTTAGGTTAAGTGGAATTCTGGGAGTCTTTCTACGGGATGATATAAGTGTCCAGAACTTCTTCGGGTTATTCTTGAGATTTCCTGTTATGGAAGAAATGTAGCGGTTGTAATCTTCTGTCATATGAACACTTGAAATTTTCCGTAGGTGAATAAATACATTGCGTGTATGAGGATTAGGAACTGATTTCCACAGTGACCACGCTCGAGTTTTATTTTGGAGAAGGAGTTTGGTGTTTTGACTTAGCCAGTGCGGGTATTTGTTGGATTTGGGTACGGAGAAAGGAACGTGTTGTTTAATGGCGGAGTAAAGTAAATCCTCAAACAAGGCCACTGCGCTGTTTACGTCTCTCTCAGCTGTTAGCAGGCACCAGGGTAGAGATGATAAATCCTGATTGACAGCTTGCCAGTCGACCTTTCTCCAAAGAGGGAAAGCTTTCTTATCGGTGGTGGGGCTATTTTTATGTCTGCTGGCTGGGACGGGGAGAGTGGCTTCTATTGAGCTATGGTCGGTGTTCAGGATATTTCTTCCAACGGCCACAGTGACATTGCGCAGGGTTGAAAATATGAGGTCCAGTGTTTCGGATTACCTTGTTGGGTGTAGATTGAACTGTTTCAGTTGTAGATCGTTTATAAAATTTGATAAAATGAAAGTATCTATTTGGGGAGAGTGTATGGTACCATTGTCTATTGATGTCCAGGAGATATGGGAGTTAAAATCGCCTAGCAACACTATTTCATTTTCTTGATTGAGGGCAAGAACAGTAGAGTTGAAACATTCTTCTAAGGTGTCAATTTTGCTGGAAGGTGGGCGGTAGAAGCAACCTACGAGTAAATTCTTCCTTTTTGGGATAATAATCTCAACCCATATTATTTCGCAGGAAGTTTCTAAGTCAGGCCGATGTTTTGCCTTCAGTTTGTTATGAACTGCGATTGCAACACCACCACCCCTTGAGGATCTGTTGCGCCGAAACACATTGAACTCAGATGAAAACGGAAGTTCCCCACAAGATACGAAGTCTGACAACCATGTTTCTGAGAGGCAGAGGATATCAAATTGATTGATTTCGATTATATTTGCTATACCGTCGGTTAGTTTATTTTTGATGCTCTGTGTGTTCTGGTAGTAGAGGTTAAGGGGTCCTGGGTTTAAATGAATGTCACCTGATAGTAGTAGTAGTATCAAGTAAACAGTACTGGAGGAAGCACGGCAACATTGTACAGGTCCACGAGGTGTGGTGGAAACATGGCGGAGCACTGGGAGGTTACAAGCTGCAGCGGTCGAGAAAGTAAAATGTCTCTCTGTGCAGTACCACAGAATTTTCTGATCACACGACACATCACTGCGGTCGGAAATGTTTTCAGGCACAGTTGCACACCATATAGTACACTTGAACAGGTAAAATACCACTAAAACACTGTAATTTTGATAGCCTGAAGTCCAATTTATAATATACATATGCTTATTTGCTGAAAATGTTAACTAAACGCCATTTATAGGTAATTTAAAGCCCCCCCCCCTTGAAGATCTGTTCCTGAGAACTGGCATATTTTCTCCTCCTCATTCTTCTGCTCCTGCTCGTCCTTCTCCTTCTTCTGCTCCTCCTCCTTCTCCTGCTCTTTCTTCTCTTTCTCCTTCTCCTCCTTCTTCTCTTTCTCCTGCTCCTGCTCCTTCTCCTTCTCCTGCTCCTTCTTCTCTTTTTCCTCCTACTTCTCTTTCTCCTGCTCCTCCTCCTTCTCCTTCTTCTATTTCTCCATCTCTTCCTTCTTCTCTTTCTCCTGCTCCTCCTTCTTCTCCTCCTTCTTCTTCTCTTTCTCCTTCCTTTCCTCCTTCTCCTTCTTGTCCTCCTCATGCTCCTTCTTCTCTTTATCCTTTTCCTCCTTATCCTCTCCTCCTAATCCTTCTCCTCCTGTTCCTTCTTCCCTTTCTCTTCTACTCCTCCTTCGTCTCCAGCTCCTTCTTCTCTTTCTCCATCTCCTCATTCTTCTTCTGCTACTTCTCCTCTTTCTTCTTCTCCTCCTTCTTCTCTTTCTCTTGCTGCTCCTTCTCCTCCTCCTTCTTCTCCTGCTCCTTCCTCTCTTTCTCCTTCTTTTTCTCCTGATAATTTTCCTCTTCCTCCTGCTCCTTCTTCTCTTTCCCCTTCTCCTGCTCCTCCCTCTCCTCCTTCTTATCCTCTTTCTCCTTCTTTTCTCTCTCTAAAGAAGCTAGGAAGTTAAAAAGGAACCAGAAGAGGGACAGAGGAGATGAAGACAACCCAGATGATCCTGAATATGGGCCTGGTGCACATTAAGGTAACACTTATCTTGAAGAGCATTTTTGTTCACTTTTGATTTTTTCGAGGCAAATGTTCCTTTTTCTCAGGAAGTATTAACAATAGCGCTGTGAATTTTTGTTAAGTTATTCAATATGATCAACTAAAGGATTGTATGTTTTCCTGTGATTTTATTACAAATAGAAACAAGAAGTTCCGTTAAGAACTATACAGCCTACTTTTCATGCGAATGATTATTCTACAGAATATGAACCTATCTAGAATAATGACGATATTAAGTTGGTAATATCGAAATATCTAATTAGTTCAAACTATACCTGGTATAATGTAGCCTAATAGAGCACTACAGTTGGCAGCCCTGGTGACTGAATATATTCTTAGTTCCATCTCTTAAGGTACAGAATACAAAATTTGGTTGAAGTCCAATGGACGTTACATGCAGTTAGACACTGGATCTATCAGCACGCGTAAAAGCATGTTGCCAACAATACCATGCGTGTGCTGGTCAGAAATAATCTGAAATATTATGATATCTTGTTGTGGCAATTTTGGATGAAATCCATTTGTTAGTATAGAAGTTACATGTATTTTAAAATTGGACATATTAGCAGGCATAGAATCATGTTGGCAGCACTGCCTTGTGTTAATTACTCCAAATTAATCTAGAATGTCAGGTGCTATACGTGTGCAAAGTATAGAGCTGTTGGCTTGCATACTTTCTGATATATTGATATTAGGGTAAAAAAAAATATAGACAGCATTTATTAACAGTTGGAAGCCCTGATTGCTCTTAACAATACATATAGTCATATCTGTTATAGTACACATAGCACATACGAAATTTGGTTGAAATCCAACTGATAGTATAGAAGTTACATGTATTTAAAATTGGTACTATCAGCAGGCTTATAATCATGTTGGTAGAACTGACGTATATAAGTTACTCCAAATTAATCTAAAATGTCAGAATATACGTGTGCATAGTTTAAAGCTATTGGCTTGCATACTTTCTGATATATTGGTATTTGGATAAAAAAAATAGAGAGAGCAATTATTAACAGTTGGCAGCCCTGGTGGCTCTTAAGAATACGCTCAGTCATATCTGTTTATGTACAGATATTACATACAATATTTGGTTGAAATCCAATTGATAGTGTAGAAGTTATATGCATTTAAACATTGGACCTATCAGAAGGCTTAATATTATTTTGGCAACACTGTCATGGTTGACCTCCTGGAAATTAAACTGAAATAGTCTTATCTACATGTGTACCAATTTTGGAATAGCTCCCATGCATATCTTGCAAGATATCCAACATGGAGCTCAAATTTCTAGTGCGTTCTTTCAGCAGTTGGTAGCACTGACATCATTTTCAAATATGGACGTGAGATATTCCGGTGCACATCTTTACTCATACTAAATTTGGTTTCGATTGCTGCAGCCGTTTAGGAGTTGATAGGGGGGGACACACACACAGCTAGACAGACAGACAGAAGGACAGACAGACAGACAGACAGACAGACACACATTTTCCCGGATCGATCTCATAAGCCTAATTTTTCCTCATTTTTGCAAAATGTGAAAATAGGCTAAAAATAATATTTTATGTTTTCGTAGAGAAAAAAGTTGAAATATTTAACCTCTGAAAAAAAAATTACAAACATAAACATTTCCAAAAAACACCTCTACTTTTCATTTTTGAGTTCCTAGACACGGATCTTTGAATACGATTTTATATTTTTACTTATCATTTTATTTTCATTCTTATGATTTATATATTTACTTTAATTCGTTACGATGCTTTATTCTGTCGATACTATTATTTGGTCTACAATTTAACCGTTATTATTTTATTTTATTCCCTTGGATTTTACAATTTTATTATGGTGCATATTTAATTCATAATTTGGCAACAATTTACGCCATTTAATTCATTATTTTATTCCTTCTTCCAAATTTATTTATTTGTTACCTATCTCTTTAATCGAGCTTCTTATTTCTTTCTTTTAACTACTCTTATTCTCTTTCTATCCCTTCTTTTGATCCCTTTCTTCTTTACTAATTTCAGATAAAGCTTACCCGATCGTTCCTTTCCTCCTAATTCTGGATACCTACGTTGGTCCCTTTGTGCTACTTTTTCCTGCTCCCGTTCTTCCTCTTTAATTTCTGCTATTCAATCTCTAACTTGGGTCATTTCTATCTCTAAGTTGACTTCTGTCGCATTTGGCGCAAAAATATCACTTATCCCTAAAATTCCGTCCATAATAATGGGATTGAATTCCGACTGTGCTTCTCCGTTCAAGAAGCTGATTATAGCTCTCGTTTCTTCACTGTATCCGGATTCCTCTACCACCATGTAATTTCTCAAATTCGGGTTATCATTGCAAAACGTCCCTGAAATATGGTTCGCGTTTGGATTTCCTATCACTACACAATTAGTTTCCTCATCTCTAGACTCGTTTCGTTTATCCTTAGACACATTTTCATTTCCTACATTTATATCTACTACATTAATTTCCTTATTTTCTACCGGTACAACAATTTCAATTATTTTTTCATCTATAAATTTAATTGGCTCTAGGATATTATTGTTTCCACCTATCATTCTAGTTTCAAGATTTTCACTTGGTATTTGACTATCATTACTTTCCATTGACTCGATATTGTCTTCACTATTAATGTTTACAATTTCTACAATGTCTTTTGATTCTACACTCTTGTCATTTGTTTCTATAATCTCAACGGTTCCGATTACATTTACAATTTCCGTTGTTTCTTTGCCAATCTCAACATTGTTATTTTCATGCATGGACTCCGTCGGAGTCTCTAAGCCTACCTGAACATTTTTCTGTTCTACGTTAATTTCGACCCTTTCATTTTCATGCATAAACTCTCTTTGAGTCTCACCATTTACAATTTCCTGCATTACATTTATTTCAACCTTTTCAGCCTCTTTACTTCCTCCTGGCTCAACAGTTTCTTTCTCAATTTGTTCTGCATTTTCACTTGGCTTTATGATTTGCTCTACACTTTCTTTATTTATAACTTTGGCTTCATCCTGCATTAGTGTAATGCCTTGGATTTCATCCTCAGTTATTGGGTCATCTGGATTGTCTTCATTCCATTCATTGATTAGTCTTGTTCTACTTTTCGTTGCGTAATTTATATTCCATTCAATCCCCCATCTATACGTTGAACCTGGTTTTCCTTGCTCTCTTTCACTATTTTCTTTCACTATATCGTCCTCTTCTCTTATACGCTTCAGGTGCCTTTTCTTATCGTACCACCGAGGGGCCTTTCTTTCCCCTGGTTTTATGGTTTCAGCACTTTCTTTTAATTCTGTAATTTTCATGGCTTCTGGCTGAACAATTTCAATTTCGTTATTTTTTGCTATTTCTGCAACTTCCATATTTTCCTTGTTTACCTGTTCCTGAACAGGTGTAATTATTTCATTATCTTTGACATCCTCAACCTTTATTGTTGGGTCATAAATTACCATTCCATCATATTCGAACTTCTCATTGGGATATCTAAGCTGCCATTTCTCCATTATCAATCTCCATTCCTCATAAAGGTTTTTCCTTATCTGCTCTATCTCATTAAATACTTCATCCAATGTTCCCATTTCCTCATGCTGTTCTTCTGCTTTATCCAAACGTTTTATTATCCCATCAACTTCCCTGAGTTGCTCTAGGATTCCTTCCTTACTCCAAACATCAGGAGTTTTTCTTTTCTCCTCACTCTCCATTCTCTTACAATATTTGAGATTTAGATGGGTTACTACTACCCAAGAATGAATCATGCACACTAGGTAATCACGAGTTCGATCCGACATGCTTGCACTAATTTTTCCCTTTTGAGGTGAAATGTCCAACGGGTGTGTATATAACGAACCCGTCCACACGCCCCTCCTTCATAACCATTAACCAATTTAAGCAAGACATTTTTAAAATTTGAAATTTTGAAAATCTCGAAATTAAAAAAAACCAAAAAACTCGAATTTTCCTGTTTTTTTCCTGGAAAACCCGCCTCACGCCTTGGGCGCCATTTGGAAGATGTTTAGCCAATCCCCACGTTGGGCGCCATTTGGAAGTATAATGCAGGGGTTCACCTTCCTATTATTTATTTACGTTCGGCGGGCGGTTGCGGTCGCTATTATTTACTTTATTTACTTTTAATTTAACATTACTTGGACCGTCTTTTCTTTTAACTAAACCCAATAACGTTTTATTTCCACCGAGGCGGTCCTCGTGGCTAACAATGATCATTTTATTTAGCATTTCAATTACTTGCACATACATATTCATCAATGAATCATCCATCAGAACTCCCTAGTTGATGAATGGTTCGATTGATATCCAGCACACAGCACAACAACAAAACATTAATAAAGTTTCATCGACTCACCCAGGCTCCGATTCCATTCTCAGGCAGCTTCACCCAACATCTTGATAACTACTCCTCCATCATAACACTCTTTCCTGATTCTTTTACCTGACACTTATTCATTTTACACCTGAGACGTGGAAACATAATATAACACTCGGCACAATATAATTTTTTTTAACACACGACCCTATTTCAGAGCTTTGGCAATGATGGTTCGTAGTGGTTGGTTCTTGACGATTCCTAACGTTTCTGCATTGAACGTGCTAATTGGCTCCTTCCTACTCTTGAAATCCCAGGCTCCGTGTAAGTCTCTGAACCCCACGTTCCCCTTCACACGTTCCTACTGGATTCTGGATGAACTTCCTTGTATTTGTCCTTACTCGTTCCGTGATATTTCGTAATTTGAGAGATCTAATTCATAGCTCGGTCTCTATTTTGAGAACCTTCGCTTGTCTATGTAACGCTTTAGTTCTGGAGTCTCGAACCCACAGTCTCTCTAGGTCCCTACTCCTTCCTTTATGATTAATACTTGCTGATTTTATCCTTTTAATGATTTGTCGCTGATACGATCTTTGTTGACGCAATGTTACTTATTATTCCGTATTTTACGAATTGTCTCTTTTAGAATTTTGCGTTCCGTAATTTTTGCCTGTGTTTCGACTTTGCGTGTGTTACTTGACTAACCCGCACTTTTACGGTCTTAGTGTTCTTTTATTTGACACGACGTGACTGATATTGTCGCGATTTTTATTGATCCAGCGCATAACGCTATAGTGATCACTCAAACTACGAAACGATGACCCGAATGTTCGGTTATTACTTGATGAATTTCAGCACGGCGTTCTCGCCGGCTTACTAACTGGTTGATACGATGTGATATATCGTCATGTCCCTATGGACTGACTAACTGTATTAAAGATGAACTGATGCAGCACGACCCCTTCACGGTCTGACTGAAACTGCGGACGGTACCACACGCTACTGCATGGGCTGTAGACTGAATGACTGACTTTCGTTCGGTCTCCTATTTATACTAATTTATCAAAACGTAGTTCCCTTACTCGAGTGCGGAATCTATTCTCTACGTTTGAGCCCCTATTTTCTTGAAACTTTATTCGCGTGTAAAACATGTTTACTTCGACGTTCATGTCGTGCGGAATCACATTTAATCGTGCACTTATTTTTAATTAATTAAAAAGGTTATTATGCTCTCTCCGTGGCCAGCGGAATGGTACATCAAACTCCGTATCCTTGCGTGATGACGCCACTACTGATTCAGCGATTTGCAATCTGTGTCAGCAATCAGGATTACCAACCCATAAGCAAACCTAGTCCCTGTGAATGTCTTAATGAATGATACCAGTGTATAGGGTATTATCTGATCTGTGTTGTCCCCCAAGACTGATTCGCTACTGTCTGGGATTTTTATAACTTCCAAATGAGAATTTATCGCTGCCTCAGCTCTAATTGGAGCCAGACTGAATCACGCGGTAGTCGTTAATCACCCAGTAAATCTGTCAGTGATATACTCATAAATTTGATAAATATTGCTTGCCCAAAAGGGTTTTTAATGATTCCTTGTTGATAGCCTTACAACTCTTGAGTTAGCAAAACTTTCCTTATCGGTTGATACTCCCCTGACACTTATCGTTAATTCGAAGGTTTATGGCTCTCTTAATTAATTGCTCCTAATCTCGCAGCTGTGTCGCTTGAGTCACGTACAGTTTGCATAACATTTTACAATATTCTCTTTCTGTTGGGCTGAAATCGTTCTTTCATCTTATATATCCAGTATTCGATTCTTGGGCACAATTCTCATTGGGCACACTACTAAATGTTTGTTTGTTTGTTTGTTTATTCTTATGTCTCAACATAATTGCCGAAACGATTGAAACATTTGTCGTATCGTTACACCAACTTTCCAATGCCCTCGGCAAAATATTCTGCCGCCACTGAGGTGGGTACGTCTGGACAGTCTCGTGAAGTGTTTCCTTTTGGCGAGGCGTTCCCACCGATCCATACTTTCAATTCTCAAAAAGGTGAAAATCGTTCAGAGCTGGTTTGGACTAAACGGCAGATGGTCCAAAACTTCAAACTTGTATTCTTTGAAAAAGTCTATCGTAACGTAGGCACAATGCGATCGTGAATGATTTTTGTTCGAGAATTGAAGGTATGGTTGGGCGGTAACGCCTCGCCGAAAAGGAAAAACTTCAGGAGACTCTCCAGACGTACCCACCTCAGGGGCGGCAGAATGTTTTGCCGAGGGCATCGGAAAGCTGGTGTAACGATACGACAAATGTTTCAACCGTTTTGGCGATTATGTTGAGATATAAGAATAAAACAAGCAAACATTTAGTAGTAAAATCAGTTTGGTATGTCAATCTTTTATTTTTATACAGTCCATCGGAACTAAAAAAAAAAACATCCCTCGTATTTACTGAATTATCAATTCAATCGTACATGCAGTATTGAACAAATACGCTACAAATGCCTTAAGAAAGGAAACTTGTCAACAATGTCTGCTTGCCTGCTGATTCACGTTTTCTTGCTGCGAGATCTCGCCATTGACGAAAAATCAACATCTCCGTTGCGCTTGCTATTGCTTCACGTACGTTAATGCCATATCCAATGTACTCCATCCAGGCAATGAAATAACCGATCATCTACCATAACAAGCTGCAGGAAGGACAGACCTTGAAGTGGCTTTCGATAAAATTCCTGATAGTGTAGTGAAAAGGGCAGGGACGTCCAATCATTGCGCTCTGGGAGCACTGGCCAGTCAGACTAGCGCTCCTTCCCCTACCACCACTACTGTGTAGCAGCGAGGAGACGGACGATGTTCGGACCACGCTGACTAGATACCTACGTACAGCCGTGCGGCCGACGGCTCTTGTGGGATTGTTGACATATTAATAGGGCCATAACAAATACCAAATATACCGCATATAAGCGATGTATGGAATGTATGTATGGAATGTGTAGGAAACGAACACAAGAGTTAAGTAAAGAATATTGTGATTTATTCCAAACTGAAATGAGAACATATTAGAGAGGAAAATGCAACAACAAAGTGTGTTCGTTGTAACACATTACATCTCTGTTGCACACTAAACATTCGGCATGCCCTTTATAAGCTGTACAGAAAAATTAAATTTCCCATTCTGCTTTAAAGACTGCTGCTTCAACACTCCTTTTTTGTATGCTGTTCAGTCATGACCACTGCAAAAATGATTTACTTACACGCTGTCAACAAAGCGCATTGGACTAGACTAGCGACTGATGGATCGGCTGCACACTTCAGAGCGCTCAGCCAGCCAAGCTCCTCCCCACACTTCTGAAACTACCTTCCTACAATACGCTCGGAGCAATGGCTTACAGAGCGGCCGGAGTACTGTCTGAATGGTACTGGAAAAGGGTGAGAGAAGTTTACAATTGTGGGAAGATGAGTGGAGAGAAACTTCCAATGGACCCATGACAAAACAAGTAGTTCCGTGAAGAACTATACAGCCTATTTTCATGTATCCTACTTATGTTAATTGCCTCTATCTACATACAAAATTTCACTTTGATTGCTGTAATAGATTCGTAGATATTGAGAACCGACTAAATACTTCGGATGGTCGCCATGTTCGATTTTCATATATGTAGGTCTTAGAAGATGAAGATTATTGTGTACGTGTAGTATTCAAACTTCAATCGCATCATTAGGACACAAGAAGTCAAAACGAGATTTTAAAATTTCCCACAGCTGTCATCTTGTGGTTTTGGAAACAATTGAAATAAATTAGAAGCCAGGGGATTAACATTTGTATAGGCATTTACCGTACCAAGTTTCACTGCACTTGGATGGTTAAATCGCGAGAAACGTCTATTTAAATATTTATAATTCGCATCACCGCCATGTTGGATTTGTACTCACCTGGTTATTGACAGTCATATAGGTGAACTTCTGTTCATAGCCTCTATGAATATAAAATATTTCAGTTTGATTGCTGGAAAAGATTCGTAGATATTGAGAACCGTCTAAATATTTTGGATGGTCGCCATGTTGGATTGTTATATGTATAGGCCATAGAGTTATATACCATTACAGAACAATTATTGCGTAGGTCCATTGTTCAAACTTTCACTTCGCTCCCATGATTACGACAAAAGAAATGAAACTTAATTTTAAAATTTCGCAAAGCCGTCATCTTGAGGTTATGTAAACAATTGAACTACATTAGATTTCATTGCATTACAATGTGTATAATTATTTACTGTACAATATTTCACTGCACTCAGATGGTTAAATCGCGAGAAATGTCTATTAAAATATTTCAAATTCGCTTGGCGGCCATGTTCGGTTTGTACTTAACATGTTTTTGAAAATTATATAGATAAACTTGTAGTAGCGCTTGTTCACCGTACAAAATTTCAGAGTGGTATCTGTGATAGTTTCGGAGCTATAGAATGCCGGTGCATTATTTTGCACTGCTGCCATCTTGAGGTTATGTAAACAATTGAACTATATTAGATCCTAGTGCATTACAATGTGTGTAATCATTTGCTGTAACAAGTTTCATTGCGTTTGGAGAGTTAAATCGCGAGAAACGTCTATTTAAAAATCTCAACTTCGCTTGGCCGCCATGTTGGTTTTGTAGTTACAAGGGTTTTGAAAGTCCCATAGGTGAACTTCTAGTAGTGACCTTTATTAGAGTACAAAACTTCAGGGTGATATCAGTAATAGTTTCGGAGATATGGAATGCCGTGAAATATTTCGCATAGCCGCGATGTTGGATCAGTGAGACGTAATAAAATTTGAAGGGCACGGTCGGGGTCGGTCAATATAGTTCTATGATTTCACCGAGTTTTATTAAAATCGCTCCAGCCGTTCAGAAGTTATTAGGGGGAAACTCACACACACACCACACATCTCATACAGACACACATACACGAACACACACACACGCGGACCAAAGGTGATCTCATAAGCCTAGGCTAAAAATAGGGACCTATCTGTATAGGTTTAAAATCCAAGAGCATATGACGTGCCGGTGTGGCGAAGAATCGCAAAGTGTGGACCACATCCTATATGAGTGTGAATTACTAAAACACGAAAAGGAAAAATGAAGACATAAACATAAGCACGCAATTTGCATGACAGTGGTGGCTTCGGTGGCGTAGTCGGTAGCATGCTGAGCTTCTATGCCCAAGATATCGGGTTCAAACCCGGCCGAAGCCGTCGTTTTTTTAAGAGCGTTAAAATCCCTTAGTATGCCTTCCTTCGGAGGGGAAGTAAAGCCACGGTCCCATGTCATAGATTTATGGCATGTTAAAGAACCTTCCACTAATTGCACCTGTGTGAAGCTAAATTGGATAGGTCAAGAATGTAAACAACGCTCTTAGGTCTCTATGTTCGTTGCCAAGAGCCGACTGCGGTGGTGTCTAGTAGCTAAGTTCTGAACTTGGCCTAGCAATCGTTGACGGTGGTGCTTGGCGGCAAAAATAGGAACTATTTGAAAAATTCTAAGTTGCAGTACTTAAATTAAAAAACACAACAGATAACACACACTAATACAGTCATCACAATTAACACCGGTTATCAGACAGATTCTACACACATCCAAAGTACACGGGGCTACATGACCGCGTTGTCGCAGCCCCTAAACTTAAGAACCAACCAATCAACAGTGGTGGCCAAATTGCAGGATATCTTACAGGGGAGTTTTCTCTCTCGTTTACGCGATCGGCGATGCCATTTCAAAAGCTTGTCAACACACCCACACATGGGTGACTGTTGCTAAATGGCGTCTCAGCCTTGCCAATAGATGCAGGTACACAGCGCACCTGCACGGAATGCCGACCGCAGCGCTGCAACGGCGTAATATCACAACGGGTATTACTTAAAAAACAGCCTTCGTTCTTCAATTGTAATGGAGCATGCAGTTAATAAATATGATGTTTAAAAAAATGTACTCCATCCTTCACTGTAAAACTTCGATTTATCCTTTTGTTCTGCAACACCTCGTTCTTCTTCTTCACCATCGTCAATACTTGTCTCACGGCTGCAACCTCCACACCGGGTATCCCAGATTTTAGTGTGCAGCGTATTCGGATTCAACACGGAACTGTAAAATGGGTTGCCTACCCACCAACAATCGGCTTGAAATCTGTTCGCAGTGCGCTGACGACGGGGCTGAGCTCGATTTCACTGATTGCCGTCTTCTTATGCAGCATTGCAAAGTATTTTGCTCTTTCAAAACATTTTTACACAGGCTTCACAATAAGTTTGAACGATTTTTGTTTCAGAACTTGTTATTTTACGCTTCTGTTAATTGCTTTTGCAGAGCATTTCTATGAAATAAAATTTTATTTACAACATATTTTATTACAACAGAACACCACTCCTCGCTGAGTGTACCTCGTTTCAGCACTCAGATCAGCACATTTCTTGACAAGGTCGGGAATCGAACTCGGACCTCCGGGGTATTCACTGCGCCACGAGCATATATCGAATTAGAGTTCACGGGCTCGAACACATTGAAATAGGCTTCGGCGCTTCCACATTTTTAACTCCAGGACGGTTCATTCTAAACTGGCATGGCTGACTCCTTTACAGTATATTTTCTGCCCTGTTTTAGTTACCTTCATCACTCATTACCTCCTCTCATGAGGTTGACGTCAGAAAGGGCATCCGTCCATAAAAACGAACCGCCAGGTAGAAATGCGGAGTTAAAATATATTTCTGAATATGCTACTGTTTGGTGGTTGGGTGGTTTCTCAGTTTAGGGGCTGCGACAACGCGGTCATGTCGCCCCGTGTACTTTGGGTGTGTAGAATCTGTCTGATAGCCGGTGTTAATTGTGATGGCTGTATTAGTGTGCGTTATCTGTTTTTAATTCAAGTAAGGACTGTAGACATTGAATTTTCAAAGAGTTCCTACTTTTGCCGCCAAACGCCATCGTCAACGACTACTAGTTCAGAACTTGGTTACTAGACGCCACCGCAGTCAGCTCCTGGCGGCGAACGTTGGAACTAATACTGCGTTATCAAACTAACCTGCAAATTTTAGCTTCCACAAGTGTAGTTAGTGGAAGGTTCTTTTTCATGCCATAAATCTATGACATGGGACCGCTGGCTTTACTTCCCCTCCGAAGGAAGGCATAATGAGAGATTTTTAACGCTCTTAAAAAGTCCGACGACTTCGGCCGGGTTTGAACCCGCGACCTTGGGCATAGAAGCTCAGCATGCTACCAATACGCCACCGAATTCGCTGGGTTCCTTTTAAAGAACATGTTAACAATGGACGTCCAGGTGGTCAAGGGCCTTAAATTCACAACCGATCACAGAATGATAAGAACAGTAGTGAAGGTCAACGGCAGACGCTACTTTCCCAAACGCGCACCGCCTAATACACAGTAGAAACATAGAATGGGGACGATATTCGGGAGCACTTAGAGATTTAACTATCACAAGTCAACTTCAGAAAATCTGCAACAATTAATTGTTAATATTCGGAGGAAAGAAGTTATTCCAAGTGAGTGGAAAAGAGCCGTGATATGCCCCATTTTTAGCCTATTTTCAATTTTGAAAAAATAGGCTTATGAGATCACCTTTTGTCAGTGTGTGTGTGCGTGTGTGTGTGTGTGTGTGAGGTGTGTGTGTGTGTGTGTCCCTAATAAAATCTAAACGGCTGGAGCGATTTCAATGAAACTCGGTAAGTTCGTGGCGCTATTCACGGCGACCTCGACCGTGCCCTTCAAATTTTGTTATGTCTCACCAATCCAACATGGCGGCTGTGCGAAATATTTCACTAGCATTCAATATCTCCGAAACTATTACCGATATCGCCCTGAAATTGTGTACGGTGATAAAGGGCACTACTAGAAGTTCACCTATGAGACTTTCAAAAACCTGGTGACTAGAAAACCAACATGGCGGCCAAGAGAAGTTGAGACTTTTAAATAGACTTTTCTCGCGATTTAACTACCCAAACGTAATGAAACTGGGTACAGCAATTGTTTATACACATTGTAAAGCACTGGAGTCAAATTTAGTTCAATTGTTTACATAACCTCAAAATGGCGGCTGTGCGAAATATTTCACTGACATTCTATATCTCCGAAACTATTACAGATATCACCCTGCAATTTTGTACGGTGATAAAGGGTACTGATACAAGTTTACCTATGTATATTTCATAAACCTGTAAAGTACAAAACGAACATGGCGACTAAGCGAATTTGAAATATTTTAATAGACTTTTCTCGTGATTTAACTCCCTGAGCGCAGTGAAATGTGGTACAGTAAATGATTTTGCAGATTGTAATGCACTGCCATCTAATTTAATTCAATTGTTTACATAACCTCAAGATGGCGGCTGTGCTAAATTTTAAAATTATGTTGTTATTTCTTGTGTCGTAATCATACGATCGAAGTGAAAGTTTGAATAATGAACCTAGGCAATAATTGTCCTTGAATGGTACATAACTCTATGGCCTATACATATAACAATCCTAAATGGCGAGCTTCCGAAATATTTAGACGGTTCTCAATATCTATGAATCTTTTACAGCAACCAAACCGATTTTTTTAATGTTCATAGAGACTATGAACATATGTTCACCTATAGGACTTTCAGTAACCTGGTGAGCACAAATCCAACATGGCGGCGACGCGAAGTATAAATATTTAAATGGACGTTTCTCGCGAATTAACTATCCGAGTGCCATGAAACGTTGCACGTTAAATGCTTATACAAATGTTAATCCACTGGCATCTAATTTATTTCAATTGTTTGCATAATCACAAGATGGCTGCTGTGCGTAATTTTAAAATCTCGTTTTTACTTCTTGTGTTCTAATCATGCGATTGAAGTTTGAATACCACACGTACACATTAATCTTAATGTAATAGTACAAAAATAAAAATCCAACCTGGCGACCATCTGAAATATTTAGACGGTTCTCAATATCTACGAATCTGTTACAACAAATAAACTGAAATTTTGTATGTTGATAGAGGCAATTAACATGAGCAGGATATATGAAAATAGGCTGTATAGTTCTTCACGGAACTACTTGTTAGCCTACTTTTCACATTTTGCAAAAATGAGGAAAAAGTTGACTTGTGAGATCGGGAAAATGTGTGTGTGTCTGTCTGTCTGTCCTTCTGTCTGTCTATCTGTCCTTCTGTCTGTCTGTCTGTCTGTCTGGCTGTGTGTGTGTCCCCCCCCTAACAACTCCTAAACGGCTGCAGCAATCGAAACAAAATTTGATAGAACTTAAGATCTATACCTGAATATCTCACGGCCATATTTGAAAAAGATATCCGTGCTACCAACTGCTGAAAAATCGCGATTGAAATTTGAGCTCCATGTTGGATATCTTGGAAGGTATGAATGGGAGCTATTTCAAAATTGGCACACGTATAGACAATAATATTGCAGTTTAATTTCCAGGAGGCCATACATGGCAGTGTTGCCAAAATGATTATAAGCCTGCTGATAGGTCCAATTTTTAAATGCATATAACTTCTTCACTATCAATTGGAATTCAACCACATTTCGTATGTGCTATGTGTACATAAACAGATATGACTGACCGTATTCTTAAGAGCCACCAGGGCTGCCAACTGTCAATAAATGCTCTCAATTTTAATCCAAATACACATATATCAGAAAGTATGCAAGCCGACAGCTTTAAACTATGCACACGTATAGTACCTGACATTCTATATTAATTTGGAGTAACTTATATACGTCAGTGCTACCAACATGATTCTAAGCCTGCTGACAGGTCCAACTTTAAATACATGTAACTTCCATACTATCATTTGGATTTCAACCAAATTTCGTATGTGCTATGTGTACCATAACAGATATGACTATGCGTATTCTAAGAAGCAACCAGGGCTGCCAACTGTTAATATGTGCTGTCCCTATTTTTGTTACCCTAATATCAATATATCAGAAAGTATGCAAGCCAATAGCTCTAAACTTTGCACACGTATAGTACCTGGCATTATAGACGAATTTGGAGTAACTAATATACGTCAGTGCTGCCAACATGATTCTAAGCCTGCTGATAGGTCCAATTTTAAAATGCATGTAACTTCTATACTAACTAATGGATTTCATTCAAAATTGGCACAACAATAGATCATATTATTTCAGATTATATCTGACCAATACATGTATGTCAATGTTGCCAACATGATTTTTACGCGCGCTGTTAGATCCAGTGTTTAACTGCATGTAACGTCCATGCTATCCATTGGACTTCAACCAAATTTTGTACCTTAAGAGATGGAACTAAGAATATATTCAGTCACCAGGAATGCCAACTGTAGATGTCTATTAGGCTACATTGTGCCAGGTATATAGTATTTCGAAATATTTAGAAATTTCGATATTACCAACTTAATTTCGTCATTATTCTAGATAGATCCATATAGATTAATCATTGGCATGAATCTTAAATTCTAAGAAAAGTAGGCTCGTTAGTTCGTCACGGAACTTCTTGTTAAGAAAGGTGACGTCACACACTCTTCTAAACTACCGAGGGATTGCCTTACTCGAGATAGGATATACAAGTTTTACCTCACTGCTTATGAATCGACACTAGCCATTTTTGGGAGACATTATAGGCTCATACCAGTGTGGTTTTGTATCTGGTCGGTCTACTATCGACCCCATCTTTCACATTGAGGCACCTCATGGAGAAATTCTACGAATTTGACAAGGAATTGCAATTAATCTTCATTGATTTTCGTCAGGCTTATGACAGTATAAACCGTATGGTATTATGGACGGCTACGCACGAGATGGTCATTCCAATGAAGTACATCAGGTTGATCATGAGCTGTTACTCTGACTCTAGTTGCCAGGTGCGGTTTGAAAATCAAGTATCAGAATCATATAGCGTTCAAAGTGAACTAAGACAAGGGGATCCTCTAGCCCCAGTCTTTTTCAATATAGCATTCGAAAAGATTAAACGTGGAACTGATTGGAATAGGAAAATGGAGGTGGTCAGATCTGACATAATTCTGGCATTTGCTGATGATATGGTGATCAAGGGGAACACTTTGGATCAGGTAACGGCTGGTACATTAAGATTCCTACTGGAAGCGAAGAAAATGGGGTTGGTGGTTAATGAATCGAAAACAGAATACAATGAAACCTCTATTAAGAGACCAGTGACGGATCCATGGAAAAATGGTCTTTTAGAGGGGTGGTCCCCTAATAGGGGTAGGCATTAAAAATAATTTTATACTGCATTATTAATAAAGTACAGTTGGAACACATACTTGATTACATTTTATCTGCATTGGTTCACATTTAGTACAAATTAATTCCTATTAGTTATTTTCTGAGCTCTGCCATTTAAAAGGTCACGAATTGATCTCTGTTTCAGATTAGCGCATCTTTTTTAAAACAATTTCACTTTCTAGAATAGCTCTGAGTGAGTTCGAAAGTCCATTAATTTGTTCTGGGTTCGAACAATCTTCTTGGAGAGCCGTTTTTTTTTGTATTTTTGTATACGTTACATAACACTTTTTCTAATGGCATTGTATGCTGATGCAGTTCTGTGCCAACAGAACCATTGTTTTCATCATCTCCCTCATCAATATCTCCAATGGGAAGGCAGACGAGAAGTGGTCTTTTGAAGGAGGTCAGACTGAGAAAATGCCTGGTCTTTGGTCTGGGAGAGGGGTGGTCCTTAAATAGAGGTAACAAATACATTGACCTTATGAGGTTTTAAATCGGTTCCAAGAAAAATCGGTCTTTAAGAGGGGTGGTCTTTTAAAGAGGTTTCACTCTACATGGTTATATCACGTCGACAGAATATTCCGATCGCAAAGTTGAAGACATCTACAACACACTAGAACAATGCTTACTCGAAGCAGGCAACTACAGCATTGGAAGAAAGGGGACCAAATACAACTTATCACCTTCGACTATCAAAGTACTGTAATACAGGGTGATTCTTTTGCTGGAGCGGGTCCAGTGGCCAGCTACCAGGCGCGCGCACGCCTTTCGCCAGCCAACCGAACTCGGTGCGCAGATTGCACGCGGGTAGAAACCGCAACAGGGAAGTCTACATTAATTAATGATAAATTCACCAGCAAATCATGATTAAAGAACTTACCTTTTCACAGAAGATGCTGAAAATGTTCTCCTTCAGCTGACAGACAGACATCGTATCGTGTAAATAAATTAGCGATTACACGTTGTAATTTCCTACCTTATATCGTTCTCCAGCTCCAATAGAGTACGGGTAATTGATCTGTACACGTTGTATTTTAAATTACCCCACAATTAAAAATCAAACGGGCCTAGACCCGTGCTTCGATTAATCACAGTAAACACGCAGGGGAGAACAGGAGTAGCTACATAATGTAACAATGTAACTTCCAAAGTTACTGTCTGTCAGCTGAAGGAGAACATATTTACCATCTTCTGTGAAAATATATGTTCTAACCCTTAACTGGTGACGTGAGGGCATCCAGATGCCCAAGAAATAAAATTTAAAAAAACATCTGTGCTTCTGTAATTAAATCTTGCAGGAAGCTGTTTTTGTTACCTTCTTATCTGTGTGCTGACATTTCACACCCTCGTTGATGAAAGTTTAGTGACCCTGGTTAGCTCGCATCGTTAGGTTGAATTTAAATGATTCTATCTGCGGCCCGACTTCGGTTGGCTGGCGGAAAGCGTGTGCGTGCCTGGGCTGGCCGCTGGTCCTGCTCCAGTAAAAGAATCTCACTGTAGAATAAAGAGAAAGAGTTCAACATTGATATGTGCTACCCCTAGTAGCAAGTTCGTTAATTGGATTACAGTGGATAAAAGTACAACACAAATGGTCCTTTAAAGAAATGTTAGCTTTATTGCAGGTCAGAAAGTTACACCACACAATAAGCAAATGGAAACAATTAGCTGTCTTTCTTCGTGTTTCCTCCCTTATGGAGGACACTCACCCTTTCACTTCCTCATTCAGTTAAACCTTCACTAATTAGGTAGACCCGTGTCCAGCCACAGTCTGTCACTCACTGTTCTTGAATACCGTACTACACACTGTTTCGCAATTCACACTTCACTGCATTACCTCTGTCGCACAGGTATAAACACACAGTTCTCAAAGCTCAGTCCATCCTTCGCTGGCCAGGTCGCTTATATAGCGGGGCTGATGACTCACAGATGTTTCTAGAGTAGACCAGGGTTCACACCTTCACGAGAATTCCAACACTAGTTGGGCCACGAATATTCGAGACAATATCTTTGTTACTGCCTGTCTTCTTGTTGCGCTAATCGCTGGTTAACACAGGGGTAGGGGGTAGCCCGAGGCGGAGTGTGAATTACGTAGCGAGGTGATGAAGCAACCGCGCAGCCGTAACAACATTATGACATTATGAATGACTATAATAGTGACAAAATTAACCATCTTACATGACTAGCTCACCATGCGAGATATAATCAACGAGCTCGCCCTTTCAAGAGAGGCCTTTGCCATTCCAGGGACACTATAGGCTTTATTCATTCTTCATTCATTCAGTCATTCATTCATTCATTCATTCCCCTCCAGATAGTTTTAACAACAATTTTACATCCGCTTTAGTCAATACATAAACGAAAGGAAATATAATTAGATTTGTTCCAGAAGCAAACTATACTTACGCCACTGAGTGTAGGCATGTCGAGTGCCCCCTTTTCCTGAACTCACGTTCTTAATGATTGGTGTGATTACCTTTCATGTTGTAGGTAAACTCGTGCCACTGCGTGCTGGCAACGTTAGTAACAAGCATTATACCATAGTCTACTCAATAATCTCATAATAAATATCAGAACTATTCTACAAATTAATAATTCAGAACCTTAAGCCAAATCTTACTAGTCATTTAAGAAGTACAATGGTCAATCACACAGTTCATTACAATCTCTGAACACACAAATAAATTGGATTATAATCAAGCCACGCCATCAGAAACTTGTCAGCATAATATCTTCCAAATATTGCTCACATTATCTAACTTTTAAATGCACCAATCAGTGAAATGTGTCTCATTATCCATTTACAACAATATTAACAGTTCTTATTGCTAGATTCATCATATATGTTTGCAAGATTACATAATCCTCAAAATATTCGTCTAGCATTAAGCAATATAACGGTCTATCCTCAGCACATTCGTTCCATGCTCACACACACACAAACAGACACACAATATTTGGCCCTGTGTTGATCCCATATGTCTACTTTCATTTTTTGCCAAAATCGAAAGTAGGCTAATAAGAAACCGTTGCCGAAATTTCAGTGTCAACTGGCTTCTAAGTCAAACATTATTTCGCGCGAGAAAATTCTTATTTTGGTACAACAAATCAATTTGTCAACATTATCAGGATCAAGGCATGTTCTTTTGGCATTAACAATATTGCCGGCCGTAGAAAAAATATCTCTGATTGAACGGAGGTGCCGGGAATGCATAAGTATTTTCTCGCCAACTGACCTATTCTGGGGTATACCTTTTCATTAGCCTTCCACCATTTCAGGGGTCACCTACAGTTTTGTGGGCGTTCCTAAAGTTTTCCAGCTCTTCGGCCACAGTTTTCCTGCGCGGGGACGTATTTGGATGCTTGAAAATGAAGTCTAGGTCCCTTTCAAAGCTGGACGAGAGTGTAGATCCCGACAAGGCGGCCGTTTGTTGTCGTTGTGAAGCATCCGAATCTTCTCCGGTATCGCAAGAAAACATCTGCACTTGTATTTCCACCCAAATCTTTTCCGTGTCTTGTGCATTTTCGTGTGAAAGACTTTTGTAACGTGGATCTGCAGCAGACTCTAATTGGGTTAAACTTACACCTGTGGTCGGCTCTTCATCACTAACGTGAAATCGTCTTTTAAGAGCCCCAGAAATTGTCGATTTTAGTGTTTTTGATGTCTTGCTCTCTGAGTCGTCATCCTCATTTTTCATTTTGTAATATTCGTGAGGTTGCGAATATTCCGAGCCTCTTAATTCCTATCCTTCTGGTATTTTGTTCCTTTTCTTTTTTATACATCGAGTTGAGCCTCTATGGACTGCGTGGTAACAACCAACTTCACTTTAGTGTATAGGTCTTGTTCTTGTTCCGGCTTTGACTTTCTGTCTGTATCTTCTGACCCCAGCGACGAGTGCCTGTTTATGTTCTTCGGACCAAGGTCCTCTCCGTCTTCCGAAAGTCGATACCATTTTAAAATCTTGGTAGTTGTTCACCAATCTTCTTCTAAATGTGTTCCTGTCAGGAATTTCTCAGTCTAGAATAGCAATTTACCTGAGATCCTTTTCGCATTTCTCGAACCAACTCGACCTTGTAGCCTTAGACTTAATGAAACTCCATACTCTTTTCGTTAATCGATCATCAGTCATCCTTAAAAGGTGACCGTAAAATAGTAGCCGTCTCTTCTTAATTGTTGCTACGATAGGGTCTAATTTGTTGTACAACTTCTCATTTGCTCTCATTCGCCACTTTCCATCAACCCATCCAATACCTAGGATTTTTCTGATTATCATGGGCTCTCTTTTCTCCAATTGATCAACTTGACATCATGGTCAAAATTTCAGACGCATATATTCCCTCAGTTTTTACAACTGTGGTATAGTGTCGGAACTTGATCCCTATACTAATAGATTTTTTGTTGTTGTTGTTGTTTGAGTCTTCAGTTTTTGACTGGTTTGATGCAGCTCACCATGCCTCCCTGTCCTCAGCTAATCGTTTCATCTCTACATAGCTACCACACCCTACATTCGAGGCAATCTGTTTAACATATTCTCACCTTGGTCTACCCCTACAGTTCTTGTCCTCGACCCTTCCCTCCATAACTAGGCTTGCTATTCCTGGGTGTCTTAGTATGTGTCCTACCAACCTATCTCTTCTCTTCATTAGCAGTCGCCAGAAACATCTCTCCTCTCCCACTCGTCTTAATACCTCTTTGTTTGTAACCCTATCTACCCATCTGATCTTCATCATTCTCCTGTAACACCACATTTCAAATGCTTCAATTCTTCTCTTTTCTGCTGCACCAATAGTCCAAGTTTCACTTCCATAGAGCGCCACGCCCCAGACAAAGGCTTTCAAAAATGACTTCCTAATACCTAAATCTATATTCGATGTCAGCAGATTCCTTTTTTTGTAGAAATGCTTTCTTTGCCTGAGCCAACCTACTTTTTATATCCTCTTTGCTTCGTCCATCACTGGTTATTCTGCTTCCTAAGTAACAGAAGTCTCCTACTTCCTTCAGCTTTTCACCTGCCAATTTGATCTCCATAGAGGTTTCTGATTTATTTCGGCTGCATTCCAGTATTTTTGTTTTACATTTATTAATTTTCATCATGAATTTTTTCCGTAAGACGGAGTCCATACCATTCAAAAACTCATTCAAATCCTCAGGCTTGTCGGCCAAGATGACGATGTCATCAGCAAATCGCAGAGTTGACATTATTTCTCCTTGAATCTTCACTCCCACTTTAAATTTTTCTCGAATTTCCTTCATTGCTTGTTCAATGTAAAGATTGAAAAGTATGGGTGATAAGTTGCAGCCTTGCCTTACACCTTTCTGAATACCAGCTTCTCTCTCATGTCCTTCAACTCGAATGACTGCTGTCTGGTTTCTGTATAGATTGTATATCACCCTCCTATCCCTGTACTTTATTCCAATCGATTTCAAAATGTCAAACAATTTAGTCCAATCAACGTTATCAAAAGCCTTTTCTAACTGTACAAAAGCCATGAACGTTCTCTTATCTTTCCTTATTCTACCTTCCAAAATCAGCCTAAGACTTAGTACAGCTTCCCTTGTTCCTACATTTCTCCTGAAACCAAACTGGTCTTCACCCAACTCCGTTTCTATCTGGCTTTCAATCCTCTTGTAAATTATTCTAGACAGGATCTTTGAAGCATGAGTAATCAAGCTGATTGTACGGTAATCTTCACATCTGTCAGCTCCCACTTTCTTTGGTATAGGGATGATTACATTCTTCTTGAAATCAGGGGGTACCTCACCTGTCTCATAAATCCTACACACCAAGTGAAATAACCTGATCAGACCTTCATCTCCTATGCAGCGTAGCAACTCAATCGGTATATCATCTATGCCTGGTGTTTTGTTCCTGCTTAAGTCTTCCAAAGCTTTATCAAATTCAGATCTCAATATTAAATCTCCTTTCGCATCCACATCAATTTCCTCCTCCCTTTCCATTACATGATTCTCAATCTCCTTTCCCTTATACAAACTCTCAATGTAAGCTTTCCATCTCTCAACCTTTTCTTCCCTATCTGTTAGAGGCTTTCCATTTGTGTCCTTAATATTACTGCACTTATTCTTCTTTTCCCCAAAAGTATTCTTAATCATTCGATAAGCTGTGTCTACTTTTCCTAATTTCAGACAATTTTCTATACCTGCACACTTCTCTTTCAACCATTCTTCTTTCGCTTCCTTGCACTTCTTGTTAACCTCCTTTCTCAGACGTTTGTATTCTGCTTTCCCCTTTTCATTTCTTACATTCTTGTGTTTCCGCCTTTCATCCATCAATTCTAGTATATCCTGAGTGATCCGCGGTTTTCTACCTATTCTTTCTTTCCTACCAATGTGTTCTTCTGCGTATTTTGTTATTTCATTCTTCAAAAGTGTCCATTCGTCTGCAATTGAAGTTTGTTTAGGGTTTTTCATTAGTCCTTCCTTTATACTCTTCTTGAATCTTTCGTTTATATCCTTCTCTTTCAGTCTGTCTATTGCCCACCTTTTTGGCTTTTGACTTTTCTTCAGTTTCTTCAACTTTAATCTGCATTTCATTACAACCAGATTGTGGTCAGAGTTTATGTCAGCACCAGGATATGTTTTACAATCCAAAATCTGGTTTCCAAACCTCTGCTTGACCATAATGAAGTCGACTTGGTAACGCCCTGTATCTCCTGGTCTCATCCATGTGTATATTCTTCTATTGTGGTTATTGAATAAGGTGTTAGCTATGACCAACTCATGCTCGGTGCAGAATTCTACCAGCCTGCTTCCTCTATCATTCCTTTCACCCAATCCGAAATCTCCTACTATCTTCCCTTCTCTCCCTTTTCCTACCACAGCATTCCAATCTACCATTACTATAACATTTTCATCACCCTTGATATACCTCAGAATTTCGTCTATTTCTTCGTAGACCTTTTCAACATCCTCATCATCAGCTTGACTGGTGGCATATAGACTTGTACCACTGTGGTGCAGGTAGGTTTAGTATTGATTTTTGCTACAATAATCCGTTCACTATATTGCTCATAATATTCCACCCGCTGTCCAAGTTTCCTACTCAATATGAGGCCAACCCCTGCTTGGCCATTGTTTGATTTAGTGCTAATGACCCTATAGTCTCCTGACCAAAGGTTCTGTTCTTCCTGCCAGCGCATTTCACTAATCCCAACCAAATCCAACCTCAACCTATCCATTTCCCTTTCTAAGTTTTCTAACCTTCCACTTCCTAGCAGACTTCTAACATTCCACGCTCCGATCCGTAGAATGTCAGATTTCCTCTTCGTCACTTCTGTGATGTTAACTCCCTCTCGAGTAGTTATAGATATTCTTTGTCATTTGGAATGCCTGGTCTAACTTCCTCATCCTGACATTAATTGCTTCCTCTTCTAATCCATTCTGCTGGATGACTTCACCGAGATATCTGAAATTTATTTATTTATTTATTTATTTTCACTCAAAACAGTGCCATCTCTAGTGGACAAGATTCACTATGGAGTAAGCTAGGAGCACCAACTTTAGAATCTGCCGTCAGATGGTCTTATCTTGAGAAGGCGCAGTCTGCGAGATTATTCTCCAGATCTACAGAGCCAACACCACGTCACAAAAGATCTCTCACAACTTCTATTACTTATCGAGGCTGTTGGTATCTTAGCTGCTATCTTGATGCTCGACAAAATTCGTCTGGCTGCGTGGCTCAGGGGTAACGTTCTCGCTTGCTGAGCCCAAGGTTGCAGGTTCGAAACCTGGCGCAGTCAGCTGGCATTTGAGGGTGCGCAAATGTGAGGGAGCCGTGTCAGTACATTTACTGGCACGTTAAAGATCCCCTTCGGGGCAAAATTCCGGCACCCCGGCGTCTCTAAAAGCCAGGGTAGTTAAAAGGGACGTAAAACCAATAACATTATTATTATTATTATTATTATGCTCGACAAAATTCACAGTTCTTCAGGGGACGTTCAACAAAGCAGTTTACTGTGTGCTTTCTGGGATTTAATCCTCCTCAGTAAAACTCTCAATACACTCCTGACGCTGTTCTGGAGGTCTGATACACACAAGCTACTCGGGGACAGGTCAGTGATCACAGATAGACCTATATCAGCAAACAGGCCTGACATAATACTACTACTACTACTACTACTACTACTACTACTACTACTAATAATAATAATAATAATAATAATAATAATAACACGGAGTAAATGTGGCATGGAGTGGCTGACAGAGGTTCAGAGGGACCTTTTGGTCAACACTGAAAATCTTGAGGACCGCACCAAGTGCAGGAATAAAATCAAAAATGTTAAGTTTGATCAGAGACCGTCACGACGGCCTGGAAGTAAATGGACAGCTGAGCGGAAGAAGGAGCATTCTGAGAGGATGAAGATATTTTGGGAAGAGAAGTGGGAAAACGCCAGGATATGAAATCTTGTATTCAAGTTCAATCGCTCTCCTAAAGTGGAACCATCGATTAAATAATAATAATAATAATATTAATAATAATAATAATAATAATAATAATAATAATAATTTTTAATAATAATAATAATAATAATAATAATATCGTTGATTATGATGATGATGATAATTGTTGTTTAAGGGGCCTAACATCAAGGTTATCGGTCCCTAATGGTTTGGGGGATTTTGAAGATGATAATGAAATGTAATCTACAACTAAAACTAACTACTAACTTATAAATACTAAAAGATGAAATGGAAAATAAAAGGAGAATGAGACAAATAAAGGAGAGGAGGAAAATAAATGTCCTCAACCCTCGAAGATTGTGGATTGAGGGACTTGGAAGGAAGGAGAGCCATGAAAGGCAGACAGGAAAGGGAAAGAGGAGAGTGCCCGCCCCAAGGTCAGAGGAAAAACGGGACAAAACGGACCCAGCTCAGGAATCCCTTGGGGTCGCCAACTCCCGAACTCACCAGCCGTGAGCCCTTGAGGGTGTAGCAATTCCAGGGTGCACCAAATGTGGTGGGGCTACAGACACCCTGCCTCCTTGAGGGCCTTGAGCAGAAGGCAGGAGATAACATGAAAAGAAAAAGAAGGCTGACCCCTCGCAGAAGGAGGGTATCAGAAAAGATGAGACAAGGGCTAATTAAGGCGGGAAAGGAAATGACTCCCTAGGCCTCGGATACCCTAATACCGTCGGGGTCGGGGCCGGCACAAGTAAGTGGAATCAATGCTGGACTCAGCTGAGGTTCCGTGGTCGTCCCTGGGATAATAATAATAACGTATGGCCTCGGGTGCACGCTTTGTTAATTGACGCCCAGAGGGAAGCTTGCATGCCGAATTGTATCGCTCCTTGGAACGCTATGAAAATCAAGGAGATTAGATATCTATCAAGGACATTAGATATCTAATCTCCGTGACACAATGGCGCTTTCTAGTAGAAAAAGGAGGAACGTTTGTGTTGGCGGAAAATCCCGGGATTAATTTTGCCATTATGAACACGGCCTACTGAATTCAAATGGATTCTTTAACATGCCAACGACGTATGACATTCATATCGTGATTTTTGTCGGCTTTCAAAAATCACTACCAATGGTCAGAAGCAAACCTGCAAGCTTGGGGTTGGTAGCCCGACACGATAACCACTCATCCACCGTGGAAAGCAGGCCAGACATTATTCTTATTGATGAAGAGCAGAAGAAAACTCTTCTAATAGACATCGCAGTCCCTAACTCGCATAATATCCAGCACAGTTTTGCTGAGAAAGTGACGAAATACATGCCTCTGGCTTAAGAGATCCGACAGATGTGGTGACAGGAAATTATCACTTTATTGCCTATCGTAATCTCTTCCACAGGTATCATACCGAAGTCGCTGATGGCCAACCTCAATAATCTGGGACTTAACCATAATCTCCATACCAGTGCGACTTCGGTGGCGTAGTTGGTAGCATGCTGAACTGCAGTGCCCAAGATAGCGGGTTCAAACCCGGCCGAAGTTGTCGGATTTTTTAAGACAGTTAAAAATCCTTCAGTATGCCTTACTTCGGAGGGGAAGTAAAGCCGGCAGTTCCATGTCATAGATTTATGGTACGTTGCTTCACGTCCGTAGGTTTAACCATCACTCTGCTCTACGCGTGTCCCCCGGGTGGTGCTAAGAAAGCAACAGTGATAAGATGAGACCGAACTGTCGGAAACGACCTCTCGGTCAAGAAAAATGAAGGAGAAACACACCTAGAGGCCCTTTTCAGGGCCATCAAGTTCGTAACATTGGCCCTTCGTTGAAAATATGCCAGCTTAACGTCGAAGGCATTAGCAGAGCAAAGTGTGAACACCTAGCAAAGGTTCTAAAAGAACATCAGACTCACATCATCCTGCTTCAAGAAACCCACACCGAAAATGATCTCTAACTGCAGTCCAGAGGGAAGATTCCAGGATTTAAATTAGTGTCCGCAATTAACCATGCGAAGTACGGGATTGCCACCTATGTGAGGAGCGATATAACACACTATCAAGTCTTGCCATCTTCCTCAGATAATGAAATATTTACTACCTCAATCAAAGTCTGTGATTTGACAGTAATCAACGTATATAAACCTCCTGGAACTCCCTGGCCATCTCCGCCAATTCCAACTTTGCAAAATCCAAGTATAATTGCAGGGGACTTTAACAGCCATCACACACTATGGGGATACAAGGAGCACGACAGAAGCTTACTGACTGGATGGAAACTGAAAACCTCAAACTTATCTATGATGCCAAGGATAAGGCTTCCTTCTCTTCTGCACGATGGAACAAAGAATACACCCCGGATCTCTGTTTTGTAACGCACTCACAACACTCACTTAGCAACATACGACGCACAGTGCTCAACAAATTTCCTCACAGTCAGCACAGACCAATAATTCTCCAGTCTGGATTGCTTGTGCCTATTGTTCACTCCTGCCCGAAACAGAGATGGAATTTTAAAAAAAGCCAATTGGGATGAATTTTCTAAACAGATTGACTCCAACCTGCGATGGATAAGACCTATCCATAGCAACTACAGCAGATTCATCGGTGTAGTTAAAAGTGCATCAAAACGATGTATCCCAAGAGGATATCGTAAACAATACATCCTCGGCTGGAGCGAGGAAAGTGAAAGGCTCTTCAAAGAATTTGAGGCCAATGGTGATCCAAATACGGCTTCTGAACTTTTACAATCCCTAGATGAAAACAGGAAGAAAATTTGGCAAGAAACTGTTGAGTCACTAGACTTCACTCACTCCAGCCGGGAAGCTTGGAGCCTGATCAGGAAATTGGACACATCAAACAGCAAAATTAGACCAAAAACAAGCATCAGTCTAAATGACATGGCCAAGCATATGATCTCTACCTCAAAGGTTTCAGTTGAAAAGCATCATAGAAGACACGTAAAGCAACTCTTCAAGGAAAAGAAACGTTTGGCTCTGCGATCCTCTGAATTCTCTGTCCCATTTCAACCACAAGAAACTAAGCAGGCCATAGAAAGTTTAAAACCTGGGAAAGCGGCAGGTGCTGATGGTATATATCCAGAGTTCATTCTACATCTTGGACCAGCTGCTGTCAAATGGCTTACTATCTTCCTCACGAACATTCTAGAGACAGGTCACCTACCTTCACTCTTCAAGAAGACAAAAATAGTAGCTGTATTAAAAACATCTAAGGACCCAACAAAAGTTGAGAGTTACCGGCCAATAGCACTCCTCAGTGTCACAATGAAGCTTCTGGAAAGGCTGATACATAACAGGATCTCTGCGACAATCTATCAGCATATTCCAGTCGAGCAGGCTGGATTCAGACCAGGACGTGGATGTGATGAACAGGTTTTAGCACTTGTTACCCATATTGAAAATGGCTTTGAGAACAAAATGGTAAGCACGGGTGTTTTCTTAGATCTGACAGCTGCATATGACACCGTGTGGAAAGATACGCTCCTTCTTAAATTTATCAGTATCATCCCTTGCCTGAAACTCACCACATTACTCAGTAACATGCTGAGTAATAGGTACTTTCAGATATTTTCAGAAGACTCCAGGAGTAAAGTACATAGGATAAATGGTGGACTCCCTCAGGGCTCTGTATTGGCTCCTCTACTATTCAACCTGTACTCATATGATCTCCCAGCGATGAAATAAAAAAAATCATCTATGCAGATGACATCGCATTGGTCGCCCAACACCAACGCTTCGACGAGCCTGAGTCGATGCTTACATCAGACTTAAAGATCCTAGACAGCTACTTTCGTCAGAACAACCTTAGACCAAACCCTCAGAAAACTGTTGTGTCTACCTTCCACTTGCGGAATAGAAGTTCTGGGTACAAACCAACCATACCATTCAGAGGAGAGAATCTACAATACTGTAGTAACCCAAAATACCTGGGAGTCACCCTGGACAGGTCGTTGACTTACAAGAATCACCTCTGCAATGTGTCAGCCAAGATCAAGACCAGGAATAACATCCTTCAAGAGCTGGCGGGTACATCCTGGGGTGCTAATGCTCAAGTCCTGAGATCCACTGCTCTTGCACTTTCTTATTCCGTCGCTGAATATTGTTGCTCAACTTGGCTTAACAGTGCTCACATTGGACTAGTAGACACCCAGCTGAACCAGGCAATGCGTATCATTACAGGGTGCATCCGACCTACTAACACACACTGGCTTCAAACCCTAAGCCACATACCACCTCCATCCCTAAGAAGATCACAGTCACTGCTTAACTTATGGAAGAAAATAAAAAACAATCCTCAACTCCCTATTCATTCTGATATAGCAGCTTCTCCAACCAAACGACTGAAATCCAGACACCCTTCTTGGCGTACTGCAATGATTCTACAGGACACCTCCTTTAATGTATCGGACGCCTGGAAAGAACAATGGCATCTGCAATCCTCGTTACTAAACCATCACATCATTAAGAACCCCTGCAAGTGCCCTGATGGATTTTCCCTTCCTAGACGACAGTGGAGGACGCTAAACCGTATTAGGACCGGCCAAGGTAGATGAGGAGCCACTCTCTTCAAATGGGGATGGAAGGCATCACCTCAATGTGACTGCGGAGAAGAGGAACAGACAGTGGACCACATTACATTCGAGTGTCCTTTACGTGCGTATAGAGGCTCTATAGAAGACTTACACTGTGTCTCAAGCGAAGCCCTTCTCTGGCTCTCAACTTTAAACATAGAACTCTAGTTATGAACTTGAGATGGTAGTTGTACTGTATATATTGTATATAATATTGTATTCATCATACGCTAAATAAATAAATAAATAAATAAAATAATGGTATGTAAAAGATCCTTCCACAGACTAAACTTGTGTGAAGCTAAATTGTTAGGTTAGATTTCGTCGGAACGCTCTACCAAAGTTCCAACGTTCACCACTAGGTATCATTGATATCTGGTAGCGAAAGTTGGAACTACTTGAAATTGAACGGAACTTATAGCTCACCCTAAGGGTGTCCGCTGAAAGCAGCTACAGACTCAGGCGAGCCGAACATGTCCTTGGACACTTCCGGCACTAAAAGCCATACGATAAATAAATAAATGCATACCAGTATGAAGAAAGTAGTTATTTTAGAGACCTGCTCCATAGTTCGCTCGTTCCTCAACCTACCAGTATAAAGAACTGCATTCCAACTTGCAACAAATGCCGATGAAATGGTGAATTGACCCAACGATATGGTGAACATATGAGTATAATAATCATAATTAGCATTACACGTCGCGGCCTCGCCCGCGAATATTCTAGTTCTAAAGAGTACACTTAGCAAAATCTCAATCATGAATGCTATTACTGATTTATCCTTGGTATGAATAATCAGACTTTATCAATTCAGCTACTGGTGCAGTGCAGTGGTTAGGGATTTGTCATTCCTTCATAGGTATATCAGAGCGAAGTTAGTTTTCTGGGAATATCACAGACACTGTTAATTTAAGGGCCTTTAAATGTAGTTTTTGGAGACCCTTTAAAGTCGGGTGAAAAATACCTTTCGTACCACACTCACACGTGAACATTGCGTGAAAAAATTCTAGAGTGCCTCTTGACCCCCTTAAGCGCATTATACTGTATGTATTGATGAATTTTACAGCTTATTTTGGTTCCGTGATAACCTTATAACCGTCTGGAAACTTTCACAGTAATGTAATAATTGGAATTGCATTGCGTCTTACAGAAATAGGTGGACCTGTGAGATTCTGTTACCATGGTTACCGTGTTGCATTCTTTCATTATTTCATTGTAAATATACATGTTTTAAGGTATTTATTTAATTGTGATGCATTTAAAGAGTAAGTGAGTGGGTTTCGCTTACGCATTGGGTTATGCTGAACCTGTAGGTACCCCATATGTGTAGGTTGGTGTTAATGGAACCTTATTTTCGGTACAAAACTGGAATGGGACCTTAGCAGAATAATATAGGGAGGGATTATAATAATAATAGTAATAACAACAAGAAGTGCATCTCGCTAGATGCAAAATTAATGCACTATACAAAGGTGATTCTTCCGAAAGCAACTTACGCAGCCGAAACAATGGTGATCGACGGTCATTCCAATATTAAGGAAATAGAAAAACAGGAAAGAAAAATTCTCAGAAAGATTTACGGGACAGTTAATATTAACGGTATTTGGATGAAGAGACCTCAAAGCGAACTCTACCAAAAGATCCACACATTTACAGGATGGAAAACTTCAGAACGGTGAAGAAATTGCTCAACGTTATAACACAGAGTAAGTGTGGCACGGAGTGGCTGACAGAGGTCCAGAGGAATCTACAACAGGTCAACATAGAAAATCTCGAGGACCACACCGAGTGTCGGAATAAAATCAAAAAAGTTAAGTTTGAGCGTAGACCATCACGACAGCCTGGAAGAAAATGGACAGCTGAGCGAAGAAGGAGCATTCTGAGAGGATGAAGAGATTTTGGGAAGAGAAGCGGGTAAACGCCAGAAGATGAAATCATGTATTCAAATTCAATCGCCCTCCTAAAGGGGGAAAACCGATCAAATAAATAAATAAATAAATAAATAAATAAATAATAATAATAATAATAATAATAATAATAATAATAATAATAATAATAATAATAATAATAATAATAATAATAATAATAATAATAATGGCATGTGGCCTCTCGATACATCATCCAGTGGAACAACAACTCCCAATTCCATAACCAATCCACCACAGGCTTTGAACGCATCCCCTCAGCTTCCCATTAACTCCACCATTCTTGTCTCCTCAAAACCATTCATCCAATTGCTCACTCATGTTTGAACAGAAATTCTACATCCTAAGCAGCCTTCTAGACACTCTAGAACATTTTCTCGATCTATCCTTCTTAACAAGTAGTTCCGCGACGAACTAAATAGCCCACTTTTCTTCAAATTATAGAGACCATATATCAACAGTTGGCAGACCTGGCAACTCTAAATAAATTCTTAGTTCCATCCCTTTAGGTCAATGCACATGCAAAATTTGGTTGAGATCCAATAGATAGTATGCACGTTACATGCACAGTATTTAAAAATTGAATTTATCAGCATGCGTAAAATCAGGTTGGCGACACTGCCATAAATTGGATGTTCAAACTTAAATTGAAATATTATGATCTACTGCATATATGTGCCAATTTTGAGTGAACTTATTTTATTAGTATGGAAGTTACATGTGATTCAGCATTAAACCTATCAGCACGCGTAGAATCATGTTGGCAGCTCTGTCGTATATTGGTTAATGAAAATTGACCTACATTTGCAGATACTATATGTTTGCAAAGTATAGAACTGATGGCCTGCATACTTTCTGATATATTGAGATTAGGATAACAATGTAGTGAATGCATTTTTTAACAGTTGGCAGCCATGTTGACACTATAAAAATGCAAATTCATACCTGCTCTGGTCTGCAAATCACGTACCAAATTTGGTGGAAATCCAATAGATAGTATGGAAGTTACATGCATTTAAAGATTGGACATATCAGCATGCATTGAATCATGTTGGTAACACTCTGATATATGGGCTCCTGTAAATTAGTCTGATGTAATATTATCTATATGTGTGTTAATTTTGGAACAATTCCCATGTATATATTCCGAGATATCCAACATAGACCTCAATTTTCAATTGTGATTTTTCAGCAGTTGGTAGCACTGACGTCATTTTCAAATATGGCCTTGCAATATTCAGGCATAGCTCTTTACTCATACCAAATTTGGTTTCGATAGCTGCAGCCGTTTAGGAGTTGATAGGACACACACACACACACACACACACACACACACACACACATGCACACACACACAGGCAGACGGACAGACAGACACATATTTTCCCGGATCGATCCCATAAGTCTACTTTTTCCTCATTTTTACAAAATGTGAAAAGTAGACTAAAAATGTCTACAGACCGCAATGGATTCCTACTCATATCCAGAATTTATTTCCACAAGTAGAAGTCGCAAGATGATAGATGGGGAGAACAACTTGTCATAAACCTGCACTAACGATTCTGTCACTGAAAACATCACGCTCTGCATGCATTGAGTCACGAGTGGCTGTGCTGCAAATATTCGAGTGACCTTTCTTGTTCAGTCAGTTGATTAAAATACTCGTTCTGTAGTCTATTAATTCTACGTATCGATCAGAATTGAACCGTAAATTTTCAGTATTTCAGATTCCATGGAGGGAAACAATTTGAAACAAATTGTCGATTTGTTGTTGTGAGTTTCGTTAGTTGGTTCCTCAGTTTCGGGGCTGCGACAACGCGGTCATATAGCCCCGTGTACTTTGGGTGTGTGTAGAACCTGTCTGATAACCGGTGTTAATTGTGATGACTGAATTAGTATGTGTTATCTGTTTTTATTTCAAGTAAGGACTGCAGACATTCAATTTTCAAGTATTTCCAACTTTTGCTACCAAACGCCACCATCAACGACAACTAGTTCTCAACTTGGTTACCAGATGCCACCGCAGTCGACTCGAACGTTGGAACCTAGGAGCGTTTGTCAAATCTAACCTATAATTTAGTTTCTCGCAAGTGTAATTAGTGGAAGTTTTTTTTATCATGCCATTAATCTATGATATGGGCCCGCCTTCTTTACTTCCCCTCCGAAGGAAGGCATACTGAGCAATTTTTAACGCTCTTAAGAAAGCCGACGATTTCAGCCGGGTTTGAACCCATGATCTTGGGCATACAAGCTCCGAAGCCGCTTGTTGTAAGTTAAACGCACTTTGATTTATTCACTATCATCTATCTATATATATAAAAATCAATGTAACGTGATAGTTTGTCTGTGGGTGGGTATGTATGTCTCCTATGCGTTCATATACCATTCGTCCGATTGCGATGAAACTTGGGTGAGATGTTGAGTACACTCCAAGGAAGGTTTCTGACTTAGTAAATCCATTTTACAATAGGTAGCGCACGCGTAGATTCAACAAATGAGCGACGATGCGCGAAGCATTTCAACAAAGTCCCGTATGTGTTCATATACCATTCGTCCGATAGCGATGAAACTTGGGTGAGATGTTGTGTACACTTACGTGAAGGTTTCAAAATTAGTGAATACATTTCACAGTAGATAGCGCACGAGTAGATTCAACAAATGAGCGACGACACGCAAAGCGTTTCAACAAAGTCCCGTATGCATTCATATACCATTCGTCCGATAGCTATGAAACTTGCGTAAAATGTTGTGTACACTGCAGGGAAATTTTCTGGCTTAGTACATCCACTTTACAATAGGCAGCGCACGAGTAGATTCAACAAATGAGCTACGACGCGCGAAACATTTCAACAAAGTCACGTTTGCGTTCATATACCATTCGTCCGATAGCGATGAAACTAGGCTGAGATTTTGTGTGCACTCCAGGGAAGGTTTCTAGCTTAGTAAATCCCTTTAAAAATAGGTAGAGCACGAGTAGAATCAACAAATGAGCGACGACGCGCGAAGCGTTTCAACAAAGTCCCATATAATTTCATATACCATTCATCCGATAGCGATGAAACTTGGGTGAGATGTTGTGTACACTCCAGGGAAGGTTTCTGGCTTAGTACATACATTTTACAATAGGTAGCGCACCAGTAGATTCAACAAATGAGCGATGACACGCGAAGCGTTTCAACAAAGTCCCGTATAAAGTCATATACCATTCGTCTGATAGTGATAAATGTTTGGTGAATTGTTGTGTACACTCCAGGAAAGGTTTCTGGCTAAGTAAATCCATTTGACAATACGAAGCGCACGTTTATGTTCAACAAATGAGTGACTACGCGCGAAGCGTTTCGACAACGTCCCGTATACGTTCACATACCATTCATACGATTGTGATGAAACTTGGGTGAGATGTTGTGTACACTCCAAGGAAGGTTTCTGGCTGAGTACATCCATATTACAATATGTAGCGCAAGAGTAGAATCAACAAATGAGCGACGACACGCGAAGCGTTTCAACCAAGTCCCGTATGCATACATGTACCATTCGTCCGATTGCGATGAAACTTGGGTGAGATGTTGTGTACACGTCATGGAAAATTTCTGGCTTAGTAAATCCCCTATACAATATGCAGCGCACAAGTTGATTCAACAAATGAGGGACGACGCGTGATGCGTTTCAACAAAGTCCCGTATAAGGTCATATACCATTCTGCCGTTAGCGGTGAAACTTGGGTGAAATATGGTGGACACTCCAAGGAAGGTTTCTGGCTTAGTAAATACATTTCACAGTAGGTAGCACACGAGTAGATTCGACAAATGAACGACGACACGCGGAGCGTTTCAATACAGTCCCCTATGTCTTCATATCCCATTAGTCCGATAGCGATGAAACTTGGGTGAGATGTTGTGGACACTTACGTGACGGTTTCTAACTTAGTAAATACATTTTACAGTAGGTAGCGCACGAGTAGATTCAACAAATGAGTGACGGAGCGCGAATCGTTTAAACAAAATCAGGTATGCGTTCATATACTATTCATCCGATTGCGATGAAACATTGATCAGTTATTGTGTACCATACGTGCATATACCATTCATCCGATTGCGATGAATCATTGATGAGTTATTGTGTACACGCCAGGGAAGGGTTTCGACTTAGTAAATCCATTTCACAATAGGTAGCGTACGAGTAGATTCAACAAATGAATGACAGCGATGAAACTTTTGAAAGTTGTTGTGCACGCTCCCACGAATGGTTCTAAATTAGAAAATCCATTTTACGATAGCTTAGAGGCAGTTAACATGTTGTGTATCCAAAAGCACTTCAAGAAACAGAATTTCAACGCCAACACTTTCTTTGATTGGCATTGCAACGCATGCCGGGTACATCTTGTCTATATATATAAAAATCAATCTTACGTGATAGTTTGTCTGTGGGTGTGTGTGTATGTCTCCTATGCATTCATATACCACTCAACCGATTGCGATGAAACTTGGGTGAGATGTTGAGTACACTCTAAGGAAGGTTTCTGACTTAGTAAATCCATTTTACAATAGGTAGCGCACGCGTAGATTCAACAAATGAGTGACGATGCGCGAAGCGTTTCAAACAAGTCCCGTATGTGTTCATATATCATTCGTCCGATTGCGATGAAACTTGGGTGAGATGTTGAGTACACTCCAAGGAAGGTTTCTGACTTAGTAAATCCATTTTACAATAGGTAGCGCACGCGTAGATTGAACAAATGAGCGACGATGCGCGAAGCATTTCAACAAAGTCCCGTATGTGTTCATATACCTTTCGTCCGATAGCGATGAAACTTGGTTGAGATGTTGAGTACACTCCAAGGAAGGTTTCTGACTTAGTAAATCCATTTTACAATAGGTAGCGCACGCGTAGATTCAACAAATGAGCGACGATGCGCGAAGCATTTCAACAAAGTCCCGTATGTGTTCATATACCATTCGTCCGATTGCGATGAAACTTGGGTGAGATGTTGAGTACACTCCAAGGATGGTTTCTGACTTAGTAAATCCATTTTACAATAGGTGGCGCACGCGTAGATTCGACAAATGAGCGACGATGCGCGAAGCATTTCAACAAAGTCCCGTATGTGTTCATATACCATTCGTCCGATAGCGATGAAACTTGGGTGAGATGTTGAGTACACTCCAAGGAAGGTTTCTGACTTAGTAAATCCATTATACAATAGGTAGCGCACGCGTAGATTCAACAAATGAGCGACGATGCGCGAAGCATTTCAACAAAGTCCCGTATGTGTTCATATACCATTCGTCCGATTGCGATGAAACTTGGGTGAGATGTTGAGTACACTCAAAGGATGGTTTCTCACTTAGTAAATCCATTTTACAATAGGTAGCGCACGCGTAGATTCAACAAATGAGCGACGATGCGCGAAGCATTTCAACAAAGTCCCGTATGTGTTCATATACCATTCGTCCGATTGCGATGAAACTTGGGTGAGATGTTGAGTACACTCCAAGGATAGTTTCTGACTTAGTAAATCCATTTTACAATAGGTAGCGCACGCGTAGATTCAACAAATGAGCGACGATGCGCGAAGCATTTCAACAAAGTCCCGTATGTGTTCATATACCATTCGTCCGATAGCGATGAAACTTGGGTGAGATGTTGAGTACACTCCAAGGAAGGTTTCTGACTTAGTAAATCCATTTTACAATAGGTAGCGCACGCGTAGATTCAACAAATGAGCGACGATGCGCGAAGCATTTCAACAAAGTCCCGTATGTGTTCATATACCATTCGTCCGATTGCGATGAAACTTGGGTGAGATGTTGAGTACACTCCAAGGAAGTTTTCTGACTTAGTAAATCCATTTTACAATAGGTAGCGCACGCGTAGATTCAACAAATGAGCGACGATGCGCGAAGCTTTTCAACAAGGTCCCGTATGCATTCATATACCATTCGTCCGATAGCGATGAAACTTGGGTGAGATGTTGAGTACACTCCAAGGAAGGTTTCTGACTTAGTAAATCCATTTTACAATAGGTAGCGCACGCGTAGATTCAACAAATGAGCGACGATGCGCGAAGCATTTCAACAAAGTCCCGAATGCATTCATATACCATTCGTCCGATAGCTATGAAACTTGCGTAAAATGTTGTGTACACTGCAGGGAAATTTTCTGGCTTAGTACATCCACTTTACAATAGGCAGCGCTCGATTAGATTCAACAAATGAGCTACGACGCGCGATGCATTTCAACAAAGTCACGTTTGCGTTCATATACCATTCGTCCGATAGCGATGAAACTAGGCTGAGATTTTGTGTGCACTCCAGGGAAGGTTTCTAGCTTAGTAAATCCCTTTAAAAATAGGTAGAGCACGAGTAGAATCAACACATGAGCAACGGCGCGCGAAGCGTTTCAACAAAGTCCCATTTAATTTCATATACCATTCATCCGATAGCGATGAAACTTGGGTGAGATGCTGTGTACACTCCAGGGAAGGTTTCTGGCTTAGTACATACATTTTACAATAGGTAGCGCACCAGTAGATTCAACAAATGAGCGACGGCACGCGAAGCGTTTCAACCAAGTCCCGTATGCACACATGTACCATTCGTCCGTACCTATGAAACTTGGGTGAGATGTTGTGTACACGTCATGGAAAATTTCTGGCTTAGTAAATCCCCTATACAATATGCAGCGCACAAGTTGATTCAACAAATGAGGGACGACGGGCGAAGCGTTTCAACAAAGTCCGGTATAAGGTCATATACCATTCTGCCGTTAGCGGTGAAACTTGGGTGAAATATGGTGGACACTCCAAGGAAGGTTTCTGGCTTAGTAAATACATTTCACAGTAGGTAGCACACGAGTAGATTCGACAAATGAACGACGACATGCGGAGCGTTTCAATACAGTCCCCTATGTCTTCATATCCCATTAGTCCGATAGCGATGAAACTTGGGTGAGATGTTGTGGACACTTACGTGACGGTTTCTAACTTAGTAAATACATTTTACAGTAGGTAGCGCACAAGTAGATTCAACAAATGAGTGACGGAGCGCGAATCGTTTAAACAAAATCAGGTATGCCTTCATATACTATTCATCCGATTGCGATGAAACATTGATCAGTTATTGTTTACCCGCCAGGGAAGGGGACTTAGTAAATCCATTTCACAATAAGTAGCGCAAGAGTAGATGCAACAAATGGGTGACGACGCGCGAAGCGTTTCAACAAAATCCCCTATTGCGTTCATATAACATTCTTCGATTGCGATGAAACCTTGATGAGTTATTGTGTACACGCCAGGGAAGGGCTTCGACTTAGTAATACATTTATCAATAGGTAGCGCACGAGTAGATTCAACAAATGAGTGACAGCGCACGAATCGTTTAAACACAACCCCGTATACGTGCATATACAATTCGTCCGATTGCGATGAATCATTGATGAGTTATTGTGTACACGCCAGGAAAGGGTTTCGACTTAGTAAATCCATTTCACAACAGGTAGCGTACGAGTAGATTCAACAAATGAGTGACAGCGATGAAACTTTTGAAAGTTGTTGTGCACGCTTCCACGAATGGTTCTAAGTTAGAAAATCCATTTTACGATAGCTTAGAGGCAGTTAACATGTTGTGTATCCAAAAGCAATTCAAGAAACAGAATTTCAACGCCAACACTTTCTTTGATTGGCATTGCAACGCATGCCGGGTACAGCTTGTATTCTATATTTTTAAGATGGCCCCCACATATTGTATTCAGTATGTTATTCTTATGGGTTATTTAAGCAAGATGACTTATGAGGTACCTGTTTCTTACTAAGATGCGTTTTATTTACGCAATTACATTCTGATTGATTCACTATTACGTTTTAATATTACGCCTGGCAGCCGTCTTGAAAAATTAAAGCCGCTGTTATATTGCTTTGGCATACGATACTGCACATATGTTTCACCCTTATCACTATTTTCGATTATTGTAGTTCTAAAACAATGAAAATCCCTTTTTGTAATTATGAATTTTCATGATAGCCGCTGCGTGCGTTATTGACTTTGATAAATTTATCACTATCGCTATTGACGCCTCATATACGAGGCGTATAATACATACTCCTCTTCTATCAGCAACAAACAACAATTGCAAATCCATGAGTACATACCTACCATCCAAATCAACAGACTCCGCTCCAGACATCCTGCAATCAGAACAGCAATCAACCTGGTAAACCATAACTCCAATCTTCTCGATACTGGGCACAAGAATAGTATTATAACACTCCATCAGAGCTACATAGTTTTCTCCAAAGCAACAACAAATCATGGGAACTTGATTTGTCCCGTAGGACATGGTGCACTATGAGTAGGATACGTACCAACCATGGGAGATATGGTGATCTTTTTCACAAATGGGGAAAGATCGCCTCTCCTGAGTGCACCTGTGGATACCCGCGTCAGACAATCAGACATATAGTCGAAGAGTGTCCTCAGAACAAGTTTTGTGGTAACCGATGCTTCAGCGAATGCGATTGACTATGGAAATATAAATAATGTATCTGTAAATTTGTAAATCTTGTATATATTATTCTTTGTGTTCCAAAAGTGATGTGTAAATGCCATACGATTATTATTATTAATAATAATAATAACTCCTCTTCTACCAAGTTTCACCTTAATTGCGCAACATACTGAGCCTAGCAGTGCTCCTGAATCTATGGATCCACTGTTCTTTCGCTTTGGGCATACACATTAACTTATAAATTTCCATTGCATTATTACATTTTGCTATTGAACCTCTAATAAATAGAAAGTTACGGCATTAATATTTTTGAAAATTCAAGATGGCTACTGTGCGCTATATTCATTATGATAATATTCTGATTAACGCAAGAGAGAACTGCAATACAAGGTGTCCTTGTAAAAGGTATAATAATAATAAATTTAATAACTTGAGAAATAATGGAGATATTTATTGGAGGTTTGTTTCTACAACTAGGGTAACGCAAAATGTTTTCTGTGTTCGCTTGTGGTGGTACCACTTGCGCATGCGCGTAACTGCATTGTTCACGAGAAGCGCGCCAGTAGCCATGTGGACTCCACGGCAGAAGGTGTCCTGTGTGCTTTCGCTCGCGGAGCTAAAATCCGTTACACTAGTACAACGTAGATTTCGGCGTGAGTATGGACTGTTACCAACTGATGATGTCCCCACTTACGTAACAATCAAGAAATGGAATATCTTGAATCGTGAGTTCCGAGATCGCTGGATTGAGAGAGGTAGTCCATCAATTGCTTGGCCCCCTAGAAGCCCCGACATTACGCCACTTGATTTTTCCTGTGGGGGTTTGTAAAGAATCAAGTGGAGCAGACACAAGTTCGTGATCTACCAGATCTGCGTCTTCGCATTCGTGCAGCTAATGCAAATGTTACGCGTACAATGCTGCAGAAAACTTGGAGAGAAGTGGAATACAGATTAGATGTCTGTAGCGCCACTAATGGTGCGTATATCGATATGTATTAGGTATGAAAAGAAACATTTTGAGTTACCCTATTCGTCTTAAAGGCCCATAAATGCAATAAATGTTGATGTTGATGATCACATTAAGCATGATTATCAGCTCAATTGACCACCTCGTGGCGCAGTGGCAGTAATTCTGGTCTGAGGGGTGGAGCGGGTTATATGGGAGAACATTGAGAAGAGGTTGGTTCAATTCCGAAATCAACAATCCTAGAAGTGGTTTTCTGAAGTTTTCCCAGTTCTTCCCGACCCACATGCTGGGATTGTACCTTAATTGAGCCCACGGCGCCTCCTTCTCCCACCCTATTCTCTATTGTAAATACACACACCAATACAGCTATCACAAAAACACAGGTTATCAGATTATAAACTCACGAAGTACATTGGGCAACGTGATCATGAGGTCAAAAACCCTTTAAAGGAATCAACAACAGCAACAATTTTAAGCGTTGCTTGAAACTAGTGTTTAAGGTTTAGCACGAAAACTACAATTGTAATGAGAACTATCATCACAGCGACTATTGGCTAGTATCAGGCGATGTTTCTCCTTTTCCTCCAGTTGAATGTTGAATTTAATATATCCCTGTGGAAATATGTCAGTAGGCTTACAAGGGAATTATCAGGTAACAGGTCGAAACCTATCTTTAACCGTTGTGGACGCAATCGTTGTACTATAAGAGGACAACGTGTGGAAAATCAGCCGACACATTGAACTGCAAGGCTCCGAAATCATGTGGCGAATCTTTCATATAAAACAATGGGAAGTAGCGAGTAGCGTACGTGTTGGGAGGGACAACCCTGACTGCCCGGGCACTCAAGGCTGGTCGCGCGACCCAGGACCGGCGAATGGGGGGCAGCCATCTTGGACAAGAACTCCATCATACGGCTGTCTTACTGAACCAAGTGACCAGTGGTTTAGTTTAGTGAAAGAATTTGAAAAGGTGTTTTTAGAAATACATGGTCCTCTATACGGGTTTAATCGGCAACCGGGAATAGTGAAAGTGTTAAAAAATATGCTGCATTCGCTATTCCCGAGTGGATGTAAAGAAGCCGTTATCGTGCATGCAAGACTTAGAACATTTATTAGAATTAGAGAAGTTAATAGAAACAAATTTAGTGAGAGAAAACAGATGAAAATCTATCAAATGGGTAAGATCCAAGAAGTAAGCATCTCTGTAACTGATTTGTTGTGATTTCGCTCATTTTACCTTGTCTAGATGCATTAGCCTTTAATTAAAGCATTATTTATTGACTGTTGAAGGTGTATAATATCAAAGAGGGTGCCACTGGGGGTAGAATGGTATCATGGGGGTCATTATGTACTGAATACATGCTGCCGCTAATGCAAACCAGTGGTGGTTGTATGGCAGTGTTGGCGCGAGTGACAACCCTGTGACGTCACAGTGTTGAACCGGCTGGCAGCACGTATCGAGGGGAAGTGGCTGAGCCCTTACTAGCTCATCCTCGCCGGTCCTGGTGCGACCGCCTGTATACACGCCCCACCACGCGACAACTCTGAGTGCCTCAGGGATGTCCAGCTCCGTCAGCCGTCACGCCTGCGTACCCGGATGTCAGGTACGATTTCGGAGCCTTGCAGTTCAATCTGGCGGCAGATAGTCCGCACGTTGTCCTATTATAGTACAACAATTGCGTCCACAACGTTTCAAGGTAGGTTTGGACCTGTGTTACCTGTCACTTGTAAGACCTATTCTGGAATACAACTCGGCGGTTTGGGATCCATAACAAGTAGGGCTCATCAATGCGTTGGAAATGGTACAAAGAAAGGCCGCTAGATTTGTGCTCAGTGACTTTAATCCCAGGAGCAGTGTGAGCCGTATGTTACAGAAACTTGGGTGGGAATCACTTGAGGCTAGGAGGATGAAATCTAGACTCTGCGCTATGTACAACACGTATACAAATCAACCAGCATGGGATGAGTTTAGCAAACGTATGGAAAATCCCACTTACATTGGTAGGAGCGATCATCCTTTCAAAGCGAACAAATTATTTTGTAAACCGTGCCATTGATAACTGAAACTCTCTACCTGCCACAGTCTAAGAGCATTTTCCCAAACATATAGGTGTGTTTAAGAAAAGACTGACTATTTTTGTAAATACTCCAGTTTAATTGTTATTGAATTGTTACAATATGTATAACACAATTTACACTCGCCAAATCAATACTTTACTTTACTAAAAATACTATAGGTACTGTACCCGAAATACCTACCATCAGCATGTTGGAATCCCACGAAGACAGCTGGATCGTAGAGCCTGGAAATCCCGGCTATAAAATTTGCCAGATTCTACCCAACATGAGACGAGGAAATGGGGTACAGGAATTCCTAACTGAGACTACGTTAAGAAAAACCAAGGTGAACGGCAAAAAAAAACTCAAAAGCACAAGAATAACAATGAACGCAATCTCAGGTGTGTGGGAAAACCACTGAAATACCCACCGCTGGCCTTCTTAACGTGTTCTCTTATCGTTTCTATAAAGTACCACACTTCGAAGATTTTAAACTGATCAAAGAACAATTCATTCAGGAAATGAAAATATAGTGTAAGTCACTATAATATACTTCAAAGCAAAGTGCCCAACTTCCATCCGAGGTTTCATGAACATGGGGAAAAAAATATACTAGCCCCACATTCATCAATGTCATTGACAGCATTTTACCCAAGAATGGTGAACACCAATCATATGTATATTCCAACATAGATGCTGACAGCAATTGCAACATTTAAAAATAAAGCCTGGAAATTTTCATATTTACAAGACATATATCAATTTATACCCTGCAAAAAAAATAATTATTTAAAGCTATATTACAAATGTACAGTCATTTTTGTAACACCTTCTTAGCGTGTTTCTTTTATAGGATTCAGAAGTGACATCTTCCACATAATTTATTATATTTATGTTTGCTGGTTTTTTTTCTTTTTTGATTTTATTCATCTCTTCTGACCGAACAATAAAGCTAAGTCAAAATTTTTATTTCTTTCATTTAATTTTAACACCCTTCAAATGAACTGTCCTCGCCAGACCGGAATTAGTGATTCTTAAAACGCCTGTTAAGCATTGCATTGATACAAATAATCGAAAATTTTACCAGACAGGTTTATTTCAACATGCCTGAAATGCATGAATTTCACAACAAATTATTTACTTGAACTGATAGTGAAGTAAATTGCCCTAATTTCACAATCTATCTAAGTGGATTACTTTCTATATTACAACTTGGAATATTCCATTGAATACCCTTTTAATAATCAAGGACATTAGCCTTAACATGGCTTTGCCATTTAATATCATGCTATATTAAGCATTCATCTTATTCATATTATCAGGCATTACTACTATCTCTTTAGCGCTTCAACTAGTTATCTTTCTTAGTGAACAAAAATTCAGCTTAATTGACAAGTCACATTCACAGTGAAATATTGTTGCTAAATGTATACAAGTTTCTTTACAGTTCAATTAATCACTGTTAAATTATTATTTCATTTGCTCTTATGTTATTATTATTCACGATCAATATGCATAGCTTTTAGTAAGTGTTAAATAACAATTGCATTTTTGTCGATATATCTACTTCCACATAAATCTAGTCTGGGATTCGCGTTAATAACATAGGGTGAATGTATTCAAATGTCTTCAAATTGTGTTTAAAACATCTGTCTAGTCCATTAATAATGGATCTTGATCGAATCTCATAAAGCAAACGTGATGTAAGATCTCAAAAAAAAATACGTTAGAAGGAACCTGGATCAAGTCAAAATTGCAAATCAAAGCAGATCCGTTTTCTTCACTGAACTCGCTTCCTACAGCTTACTGCAATATTCGAAAATCAACCTGAATACTGAAATTTCACTTTTGAGTGTATAACAGTCCTCTAAATAGGCTTACGGAAGTAGAAACTCCAAATTGAGTCTACTGAAGCTCGAGTAATGTCATATGAAGGCATAAAACTAGTGTTCATTTTCAATATAAATCAACCACGAAAACTGATTAATTCTGAGTGGCCTAAAGTTCCTCTTCTCTACATTAAATAAATCCCCATAAAATGAACTTGAATTTACAGTAATCAATAGAAAATTACACTATAATGCAATTAATTACAATGGGTGCATCCTTTTAGTAGAATCAAAACCCTGTCCAGAATAGAATCAGTCTTGACACTGGGATCAAGCCTAAACTCCATTCTTAGACATTCTACAAAAATTCCCAAAAAGAAAATAAATGTGGCAGGGAGACAACGTTAGAATGAACATGCTTAGCTACGATTGAAGATGGTTAATTCAGTACCTTAGATGATTCTTGTAGATCTCGACACGACACAGTCATGTCCATTATGACTGTACCCTCCATGCAAGCAATGGAAGTCTTCACTGTCCAGGAAAGCGAGAAACGAACCCTGGATCTCCAGACATCGCCCATCCAGACTGAATGTTCCACTCTAATACCAACGACAGTTTCTTTCATCTTCGGATAACGTCCCATCAACCGCAGCACGCAATGATGTCTATATCGGCCCGAACACCAAAGTTCATCGGCCCCGCGTAATCGGATCATTTTGATACACACTGTACTGCCAAACAACAGCTGTGTTCGCAGTCACCAGCACGGGCCGCGCGACGTATAGCATCGGAATGCACGTAACTTCGCTCGCATAGTGACACTCATGTTTAAAACATCTAGCCGCACATGTTTAAGTCACTGAAGTTCATAACAGCCTTTCCTTTCGACAAGAACTTGCTCAACATAGTTGCAAGATCACAGACATATGAGTTAGGCCAATTATAAATATAAAAAGTATATACAATATCCAAGCACTTGTATTGAGAAATACTTATCAAATGAAGGTGCTAATTGTTCTGACAACACACACGAAGTAAGTGTATCGTTACAGCCAGTTCCAACGCGAAGAATGTCTACTGAACGAACATTATGACTGTGTTCTTGTTAAAGCAAGTATCCACCTTTCATGCGAACACTATATGGCTGGCCTATAAAGAACAGCTATCTATCAAGACAAGCTGCGTTTTCATTTCGATTGCCATTTCCTAACCAGAACTAAAATTGGAGTCCTTTCCGTCACTAAGGCAACTCTCCTCGATACAATGATAGTACACTATTCAAGACAAACTTTCACTCACGGTGCACGTGACGTTTCGCCGCCGGTCACCGGTATATCTCAAAACATGTGTGTTCGTGCGTGGCTTAAACCAATCTCCTCTACTCGTTGTTCACGTCAGAACGCGACTGCCAGATCACCTACCGTCGCGCCACGAGCGCTCAAAACTGGAACTGATAAGATGCAAATATCTTATTTCCGGGTTCCTAAGAGTACAATTATTTGAAAGAAGTTAATAATCCAACACCTGCTATAATTACAGACATGTTAAACTATGCCCGAACGTATAAAAGGCTTGAATTCCCTACCACAAAAGCATAGTCTATCTCTTGTTGCTAATCGATAAAATAATCAATACTCCTAACCAATCAGCTGTGACGACAGTACATGCAACGCATGCGCCCCGCTTCTCTCGTCGAGATCGCTATCCAAAGTCAACTTGTGGGTCGCGAAACATATGATCCTGTCTCGCCATTCTTGTTCACAGGTAAAAACATATTACCTTCCCATAAAGGCATTCCACTCATGAGAATGAAGGTACATATTCCTCTCGACAAGATACATAAAGTCGGAACAGACTTATATGTATACGAAAACAAACCTCTCAAAATAATGGAACATCATTCTCATTTATTCATATAATCTTCTTGTAATATTTTCTAATGTTTTTCTAATGCCACCTCATCTGTAGCATCTTCCTTGATTCTCTCGTTCTTCTATTGCCACCTTTTCTGTAGCATCTTCATTAAATCTGTATATATATATATTATGGAAGTGTCGAGTTCTGAATTCCTACTTTCGTTTCGCAACTGATGTTTTCCTTTTCTCTTCGTCAGGATCTCGTTCATTTCTCCCCTGACGACTAGTACTCGGTCTACTTTCTCGTTCATCAATCTCCTGACTTTCCCTCTCTCCTGAATTTTTTCGTCTATTATTTTTAGACTTTTCCTGCTCGCTTCTGGGCCTTTGTTTCTCTTGATCTCGTTCAAATTCCTCCGTCCTATAGTTTTTGTATCTGCTATAACCAGTACGTGGTCTATAGTTGGGGTTGTATGGTCTATCTCGGTACTTATTTCGATCATATTCATTATTCCGACGATAGAAATTTCTTTCTTCGTATTTTCGTGTCCAAGATTGTTCATTTCGTTCTGCGTATCGATCGATCTGACGATCGTCCCTTTGGTAATTGTTCCTATTCCACCCTGGTTTAACATAGTTTCTGTTTTCTGGTTTGGCTGGGTCTGTTTGCTGTGTTCTGTCCATGACGATAGTATTCACGGATCTGTGTTCATGTCGATTGTTTCTCACCACTGTGGGTGTCGTAACAGCACTCACATAGTCCAGACGTCTCAACAAATCGTCCATCGCGGCTAAACTAGTGATTCCGGATGAAATTATGTTCCTCCTTACGTCAACAGGAAACTGTCGAGATATCGCCTCGATCAATTGTTCTTCGGTTAACGGAGGTTGTAAAAATCTTAATTTCGATAACTGGCAAGAAAAATACTCCGAGTAACTGGTCGGACCAGTACTTGAGTACTTGCTCGAATAGATTTCGGAACGAACGTTATTCTGAACTTCCGTAGACCAAAAACGATTGATAAATGCTTCGGCAAACTCCTCGAAGTCGTTAAACGTGTATCTAAACGCCCTGTGCCACTGAAGCGGTGCATCGGAAAGAAAACGCTCTACCACACGTAGTTGTCTTTCCCTTGGCACGTGAGATTCAGTAAAATAATCACGCATACTTCTTATGAATTCTATAGGTGTCGTCCCATCAAGATTATTGAAACGACGAGGCTTATCTTCAAAATTCCTAATAATCGTAATGTGGCCTGCCCCATTAGATGTGTTCAGATTGTAGGCTCCCGTTCCTGTATGTGTCATCGGTGACGTGTATGTTTGGACACGTGGATTAGCTGAGCTCAAATTTGGATTAATTTGATACTGTGGACTACTATTTGCCATAGGAATTGGATATGTATCGCCTCCTTCCCTTTCATGTGAAGTGAGATTAATCTCCTTAATCGTGGTCTGGAAATCTGCGATCCAATTTACCCTTAATTTATCCCTTAACTTATCCAGATCTAAACCGTCCCCAATTGTTAAACTCTCAAGTTGATCTCTGATTTGGTTGATTTCCGAAGTCTTTTTCTCACGCAATTCAATTAGTTCCGTTTTGCCTTGATCAAATTTTACCTCTAAAGTTTGAATTCTATCCTCCATGTTACCATGGTTTGTAGTTTGATTGGACTGAATAACATTCAACCTTTTTATCAGGTCCTCCCTTACATCTGTGATTTCCTTGCTGGATCTAATTTCACCTTCTACAATATTCTTATTGACCTCTAATTTGAAGTCTTTGAAATAGTCTTCATTAATTTTAGTCATCTCTTGCCTTAAAGTGACTACATTCTCGTTTATAATTCCCTTTATATCTACATCGAAGTCGTCTTTAAGAAGTTTATTGTGGTCCCTAACTTGTGTTTGCAACAACAATAACTCTTCTTTTAAGTTTTCTAAAGATGCTTGGGTGTGAATTGTGTCATTTGACACTTGTAATTGAAGTGCTTCAATATTAATTTTAGATTCTCTCTTATTATTGGATAATTCTAATCGCATTTCTAATTGAAAATCTTTATTGGATTGTTCAGCTTCATTCAACTGGACCTGTAACAATTTCTGATTGGCATCTACTATGTCTATCTTGGTTTGTATATTTGACTGTGTAGATTGCATCAGGCTTTGTGTTGATTCAATTTTAAGTAACTTTGTTTCTGTTTTATCTAGTTTTGTTTCAAGATTATCCTGGCTAAGTTTAACACAATCCTGGCTAGTTTTAATTTTACTTAGTTCTGTTTCAAGATTATCCTGGCTAAGTTTAACACAATCCTGGCTAGTTTTAATTTTACTTAGTTCTGTTTCAAGATTATCCTGGCTAAGTTTAACACAATCCTGGCTGATTTTAATGCTATCCTGTCTAGTTTTAATTTTACTTAGTTCTCGTTGATGGTTATCTTGACTAGATTCAACTTTACCTATTTTCAATAGAAGCTCATCAACTGTGGATTGAAGTTTATTGCCGCATAATTCTAGCTTCATTTGTCCAGTTTGAACTGCTCCTAAGTCCGTTTGTACTTTATGAATGTCTGTATGGGCTTGTTTTACGTCCACTTGGACCTCATCTACTGTTTCATCTACCCTATTCACTTTGGTTTCTACTCTTTTAGAACTATTTTGTAGTTCCTTTAATGTGCCTTGGATGCCCGTAATATCTTGCCTGAGACTCTCAGCAACTACATCTTGTATAAGACTTTTACTTGTATTTGTCCAATGATCATGTATGGCATCGATTTTATTTTGTAACATACTGTATAACGACTTAAGGTCCACTACCTCCTCTTCTCCAGACATGGTATAATTAATATAGTTCACTAAAGACAAACAACATGAGTATCACTATAACTAAGCAAAGCACGAACATTCCAATGAAATCCACTGCCACATGGGAATTTATTTAATGTATTGCATTACCTTATAACTAGGCTAACTTAAACATAACTAATAATAAAGTCAGCTATAAATATGAAATTTTCCACTCCTAAACGTGTGATGCTTTATATCGACGATAATCATATTAAATATCCTAATTTGACCATAATTTAAATGAATAAAAACCCTCCTAAATTACGATGAGTTCAAAAATGCTCATCAGCCGGATTTAACTACACCAAGCACTGTGTGTGTAGCTCAAACGAGAACTACATCCAATGCCCCAGTCGACCAAACACGTCAGTAAAGATTCCAGGGAATTCCTTTCACTGTTCATGTTCCAATCGTATATTTATTACAAACAAGTGTAGCACCACTATTAATAAAAAGAAAATCTATTAATGGTTGCGTATCTACATGTATGCCATGCAAATTGAGTGTCCTCATATACGCTTTGTTCACAAGTGAATTCCGGCATTTTGTGCTAAAAATGTCAGTACACCATTACTTTCTGACGTTCATTCAAAGAATTCGCAATGATCGATGTAATGGCGTCAGAGTATACCCGTTTATGACTCCTTCCACGCGTTTGACAGCAATGTCGAACACTAGCATGAAATGGCGTCATTCAACCGGCCTATAGAACCATCATGGAGTATGACATCTCTGTCTAAGTCCCCATAAGCTATGGCTCTCTCTCTTCCATTCCATTTATATCTCTTCCAAACATTGGTCTCAAAAAAAAACCATTGGAATTTAATGGTACTCCAGTAAATTCTCGCCCCTGAGCGTTGGAAGCCATTTTCTATGTACCCGAAATACCTACCATCAGCATGTTGGAATCCCACGAAGACAGCTGGATCGTAGAGCCTGGAAATCCCGGCTATAAAATTTGCCAGATTCTACCCAACATGAGACGAGGAAATGGGGTACAGGAATTCCTAACTGAGACTACGTTAAGAAAAACCAAGGTGAACGGCAAAAAAGAAACTCAAAAGCACAAGAATAACAATGAACGCAATCTCAGGTGTGTGGGAAAACCACTGAAATACCCACCGCTGGCCTTCTTAACATGTTCTCTTATCGTTTCTATAAAGTACCACACTTCGAAGATTTTAAACTGATCAAAGAACAATTCATTCAGGAAATGAAAATATAGTGTAAGTCACTATAATATACTTCAAAGCAAAGTGCCCAACTTCCATCCGAGGTTTCATGAACATGGGGGAAAAAAAAAATACTAGCCCCACATTCATCAATGTCATTGACAGCATTTTACCCAAGAATGGTGAACACCAATCATATGTATATTCCAACAGAGATGCTGACAGCAATTGCAACATTTAAAAATAAAGCCTGGAAATTTTCATATTTACAAGACATATATCAATTTATACCCTGCAAAAAAAAAAATTATTTAAAGCTATATTACAAATGTACAGTCATTTTTGTAACACCTTCTTAGCGTGTTCCTTTTATAGGATTCAGAAGTGACATCTTCCACATAATTTATTATATTTATGTTTGCTGGTTTTTTTTCTTTTTTGATTTTATTCATCTCTTCTGACCGAACAATAAAGCTAAGTCAAAAATTTTATTTCTTTCATTTAATTTTAACACCCTTCAAATGAACTGTCCTCGCCAGACCGGAATTAGTGATTCTTAAAACGCCTGTTAAGCATTGCATTGATACAAATAATCGAAAATTTTACCAGACAGGTTTATTTCAACATGCCTGAAATGCATGAATTTCACAACAAATTATTTACTTGAACTGATAGTGAAGTAAATTGCCCTAATTTCACAATCTATCTAAGTGGATTACTTTCTATATTACAACTTGGAATATTCCATTGAATACCCTTTTAATAATCAAGGACATTAGCCTTAACATGGCTTTGCCATTTAATATCATGCTATATTAAGCATTCATCTTATTCATATTATCAGGCATTACTACTATCTCTTTAGCGCTTCAACTAGTTATCTTTTTTAGTGAACAAAAATTCAGCTTAATTGACAAGTCACATTCACAGTGAAATATTGTTGCTAAATGTATACAAGTTTCTTTACAGTTCAATTAATCACTGTTAAATTATTATTTCATTTGCTCTTATGTTATTATTATTCACGATCAATATGCATAGCTTTTAGTAAGTGTTAAATAACAATTGCATTTTTGTCGATATATCTACTTCCACATAAATCTAGTCTGGGATTCGCGTTAATAACATAGGGTGAATGTATTCAAATGTCTTCAAATTGTGTTTAAAACATCTGTCTAGTCCATTAATAATGGATCTTGATCGAATCTCATAAAGCAAACGTGATGTAAGATCTCAAAAAAAAATACGTTAGAAGGAACCTGGATCAAGTCAAAATTGCAAATCAAAGCAGATCCGTTTTCTTCACTGAACTCGCTTCCTACAGCTTACTGCAATATTCGAAAATCAACCTGAATACTGAAATTTCACTTTTGAGTGTATAACAGTCCTCTAAATAGGCTTACGGAAGTAGAAACTCCAAATTGAGTCTACTGAAGCTCGAGTAATGTCATATGAAGGCATAAAACTAGTGTTCATTTTCAATATAAATCAACCACGAAAACTGATTAATTCTGAGTGGCCTAAAGTTCCTCTTCTCTACATTAAATAAATCCCCATAAAATGAACTTGAATTTACAGTAATCAATAGAAAATTACACTATAATGCAATTAATTACAATGGGTGCATCCTTTTAGTAGAATCAAAACCCTGTCCAGAATAGAATCAGTCTTGACACTGGGATCAAGCCTAAACTCCATTCTTAGACATTCTACAAAAATTCCCAAAAAGAAAATAAATGTGGCAGGGAGACAACGTTAGAATGAACATGCTTAGCTACGATTGAAGATGGTTAATTCAGTACCTTAGATGATTCTTGTAGATCTCGACACGACACAGTCATGTCCATTATGACTGTACCCTCCATGCAAGCAATGGAAGTCTTCACTGTCCAGGAAAGCGAGAAACGAACCCTGGATCTCCAGACATCGCCCATCCAGACTGAATGTTCCACTCTAATACCAACGACAGTTTCTTTCATCTTCGGATAACGTCCCATCAACCGCAGCACGCAATGATGTCTATATCGGCCCGAACACCAAAGTTCATCGGCCCCGCGTAATCGGATCATTTTGATACACACTGTACTGCCAAACAACAGCTGTGTTCGCAGTCACCAGCACGGGCCGCGCGACGTATAGCATCGGAATGCACGTAACTTCGCTCGCATAGTGACACTCATGTTTAAAACATCTAGCCGCACATGTTTAAGTCACTGAAGTTCATAACAGCCTTTCCTTTCGACAAGAACTTGCTCAACATAGTTGCAAGATCACAGACATATGAGTTAGGCCAATTATAAATATAAAAAGTATATACAATATCCAAGCACTTGTATTGAGAAATACTTATCAAATGAAGGTGCTAATTGTTCTGACAACACACACGAAGTAAGTGTATCGTTACAGCCAGTTCCAACGCGAAGAATGTCTACTGAACGAACATTATGACTGTGTTCTTGTTAAAGCAAGTATCCACCTTTCATGCGAACACTATATGGCTGGCCTATAAAGAACAGCTATCTATCAAGACAAGCTGCGTTTTCATTTCGATTGCCATTTCCTAACCAGAACTAAAATTGGAGTCCTTTCCGTCACTAAGGCAACTCTCCTCGATACAATGATAGTACACTATTCAAGACAAACTTTCACTCACGGTGCACGTGACGTTTCGCCGCCGGTCACCGGTATATCTCAAAACATGTGTGTTCGTGCGTGGCTTAAACCAATCTCCTCTACTCGTTGTTCACGTCAGAACGCGACTGCCAGATCACCTACCGTCGCGCCACGAGCGCTCAAAACTGGAACTGATAAGATGCAAATATCTTATTTCCGGGTTCCTAAGAGTACAATTATTTGAAAGAAGTTAATAATCCAACACCTGCTATAATTACAGACATGTTAAACTATGCCCGAACGTATAAAAGGCTTGAATTCCCTACCACAAAAGCATAGTCTATCTCTTGTTGCTAATCGATAAAATAATCAATACTCCTAACCAATCAGCTGTGACGACAGTACATGCAACGCATGCGCCCCGCTTCTCTCGTCGAGATCGCTATCCAAAGTCAACTTGTGGGTCGCGAAACATATGATCCTGTCTCGCCATTCTTGTTCACAGGTAAAAACATATTACCTTCCCATAAAGGCATTCCACTCATGAGAATGAAGGTACAGTACATGTTTCGGAAACTTGATATGTTTCCTTCTTCAGCCCATATGTTGGTGTGAAACATCATATGACATCGAATTGTTATGTATAATTATTAATTTGTTATGTACTGTATATCCATTTTGCCACCGGGGGACACACCCCCAATTGCAAATGAATGAATGAATGAATGAATGAATTAATGATACTTCCCTTGTTAACAAATTGTTAGTAGAGTACCAAGAAATAAAAGGAATAAGTGATATATTCAATGCAGTTTATTGTATAATACTGGGAGTACAGGACATAGAATGAAGAATTAAAAACTAAATGGTTTCAGGTTTATTAGGATCAGTTAAAGGAGAGTAACAGATTAGGCATTAGCACAGACTTGGATGGCGGGGTTAAAGACGAGACCTGAAGGGCAGGTGAAGAGTGTACCTTTCCCGGTGTTCAGGTCACACTTGAAGAACTTGTGGCTGTCCCAAGGACAAGGCAAGTGCCATCTGTCTGCTCTGGCACTTGCGCACACGTTGGTTGGTGGATGATGGTGATCATCGTCATCATGATGATGGTCGTGGTCATCGTGTCCATGGTGATGGTCGTGGTCATCGTGTCCGTGGTGATGATCGTGGTCATCGTGTCCATGGTGATGGTCGGGATGGTGGGGGTGATGTTTGCCTACATCCTGAGCGTCTTCAGAAGCTGCAGCAGAATCATCGACATCCTTCACATCTTCAGCAACTTGAGCTGGCTGATCCACAGTGTCCACTGGGGTGGACTGGACATAGGCAAGTGCTAGCAGCACGCACAGAACAAGAAGACCTGAAACAATATATTGGTATGCAATACGTATTTCTGTACAGGTGCAATGAGATGTGTGTGGAATCGAGCTGAAGCCTCTGTTCTGTATTTTTAGCCTACTTTTCATATTTTGCAAAAATTAGGAAAAAGTAGACTTATGAGATCGGGCAAATATGTGTGTGTGTCTGTCTGTCCTTCTGTCTGTCTGTCTGTCTGTCTGTCTGTCTGTGTGTGTCCCCCCCCCTATCAACTCCTAAACGGCTCAGCAATCGAAACAAAATTTGATAGAATTAAAGATCTATACCTGAATATCTCACGGCTATATTTGAAAATGATGTCAGTGCTACCAACTGCTGAAAAATCGTAATTGAAATTTGAGCTCCATGTTGGATATCTTGGAAGGTATGAATGGGAGCTATTTTAAAATTGGCATACGTATAGATAATAATATTGCAGTTTAATTTCCAGGAGGCCATACATGGCAGTGTTGCCAAAATGATTATAAGCCTGCTGATAGGTCCAAATTTTAAATGCATATAACTTCTACACTATCTATTGGAATTCAACCAAATTTCGTACGTGCTATGTGTACATAAACAGATATGACTGAGCGTATTCTTAAGATCCACCAGGGCTGCCAACTGTTAATAAATGCTCTCATTTTTAAAAATCCAAATACCCATATATCAGAAAGTATGCAAGCCGACAGCTTTAAACTATGCACACGTTTAGTACCTGACATTCTATATTAATTTGGAGTAACTTATATACGTCAGTGCTACCAACATGATTCTAAGCCTGCTGAGAGGTCCAAATTTAAATACATGTAAATTCTATAGTATCATTTGCATTTCAACCAAATTTCGTGTGTGCTATGTGTACCATAACAGATATTACTAAGCAGATTCTTAAGAGTAACCAGGGCTGCCAACTGTTAATAAATACTGTCTCTATTTTTGTTACCCTAATATCAATATATCAGAAACTATGCAAGCCAATAGCTCTAAACTTTGCACACGTATAGTACCTGGCATTCTAGATTAATTTGGAGTAACTAATATAGGCATACGCCAGTGCAGCCAACATGATTCGTAGCTTGCTGATAGGAACAATTTTAAAATGCATGTAACTTCTATACTAGCTAATGGATTTCAATCAAAATTGGCACAACAATAGATCATATTATTTCAGATTATTTCTGACCAATACATGTATGTCATTGTTGCCAACATGATTTTACGCGCGCTGCTAGATCCGATGCTTAACTGCAAGTAACGTCCATGCTATCCTTTGGACTTGAACCAAATTTTGTATTCTGTACCTTAAGAGATGGAACTAAGAATATATTCAGTCACCAGGGCTGCCAACTGTAGTTCTCTATTAGGCTACATTATGCCAGGTATACAGTATTTCGAACTAATTAGAAATTCCGATATTACCAACTTAATTTCGTCATTATTTTAGATAGATCCATATAGATTAATCATTGGCATGAATCTTAAATTTTAAGGAAAGTAGGCTCTTTAGTTCGTCACGGAACTTCTTGTTTAATTTGTGAAGTAATCTGATTAACGCGGTGATTTTATGTCTTGGATGTTTCGGTATAGCTCATGCGCGTATCATTCAAGTATGGAGAAAAGTAGGAAAATACTGAACACTGAGTTGTATTCTCTGCTGACGTTCAGACAGTAAATTCTGGTTAGAAATGTGGGAATAATGCTTTGTATTGTATGACGAATAACAGTATTCTCTAAGGATGGTAGTCTTGGGAAGGAAATAGGGTCGAGGTGTAGATAATCCAATGCAGTTAGTTCTTAGTTGGGATCTACAGTATTCTGATAAGAAGGTAGTACGAATGATTGCTGGGACAAATAGGTGGGAGCAATGGCAGGAGGGTATTCAAAATGAAGAGATTTAATGACATAAAAATGGCCATGATAGCCCGATCCCTCATTGACGTGTTAATTACACCCTCTGTCTGAAAAGTTCGGCGAATGGGTGTATATTACGAACGGATTGTTGGCTTACCTGAAACAGCCGTTACTATCCTTCGAAGTAAACCCCGTGGATGGTTATGCACTTCTTAGAACGGCTGTACAAGTCCTGGCATAGTCTTCCTGAGGGATAGCCTTCAGTTGGATGTCCGAAATGTCCGAAACCTCTGGCCCTTCAGGGATTTTCGATATCCCTGGACCCCGATACTCCATACTTTGACGCTTGCCTTCGAGGTCATACCTCAGGCACCAGGTCTCGTAACCCGTGACGATGGTTTTCAGGACCATTCCATTCCACGGAACATTCACCGTTCATTCATCGAACAGGTGTGCACGTTAGGATGCACAAATTCACCCTTCACGCTGCCACCCGTCTAACGGGTGTGCAAGGCAGTTTGCATAAATTCGCGCTTTTCTCTTGCTTTCAATTTAGAGTTTTGACGACCCAAACTGAAGGCTATTCCTAAAGAATACTATTCCAGGAGTTCCCAGGACTTGTACAGTCGTTCTCAGAAGTGCATAACCATCCACGGGTATTACTTCGAAGGAGAGCAACGGCTGTTTCAGGTAAGCCAACAATCCGTTCGTAATATAGACCCATTCAGCGAACTTTTCAGACAGAGGGTGTACATTAAACTCTTTATTTTTACCTAAAGTCAATATTTATTTAATTGAAACTGTACTGTTTTCGGTCATTGAACCCTTATTGATCTACGATAAATAAGTATTCATAATTTATTATTATTATTACTGCAGCCCAGACAGTACTTGAGGAAGTTGACGAGAAATAAAGGCAAGGTAGCGTGTCGCAATGATTGCCACAGAGGTTGAGCTTGTAGCTATTCTTGAAGAACGGTCTGGTAAGCTGAGTTCAAGGCCAAATTGTGTAACAACTTGCACCAGAATTGGAATCATAAAGGAATGGTCACGAGTTACTTACAACCGACCTACAATTGAATCACCCAATCAGGAGAGACCACGCCAATATCACGCGATGGATGGCGTCAGTGGTAAAAAGCGCGCGGAATTGACTATCTAAAGAACCGCCGATCGGAATTATCTCCGCACGAGTGCGATGAGACGTTTGATTTATTTGAAGAAGATTGATACTAGTCCCATCTGCGTGAGATGAAAACTCTGGAAAGTTTTTCTAAATCCACCCCACTCTTCCGTACCCTGTCAGTTTCTAATAAATTGTTCGACGAGAAGCTGTTCGATGTCTTTCTGTTCGTGAGCTCTGTGAGCTAACTTCACGCCCGTTTGCATAACGATTTTAACGCTCTGATATATTTGAAGTTATTTTAGTTGTGAGCTCTGATGAGCTAAACTCACGCTAGTTTGCGCAGCAAATTTTTAACGCTCTTAATTATTTGAAGTCAATTACTTTGTGCGCTTTGTGAGCTAAATTCACGCCAGTGTACGTGATGATTTGAAACTTGTAATATTATCTTAAAGACAACTATTTCAGCTCTTAGGGGCAAGACTTGTAACGTTCTAATTAGCGCTCACCCGAGCGAAGGTCATGCAGAGCAGAGTAGGGATTACCGAGCGAGATAGCGACTGTAAGTTAGTCAGACTTTAAAACTTGTATTGTCGAGCCAGTGACGTTGGACTCGAAGTGTGTATTTCATGTATATTTTTTAAAGTGTATTTTTAGCCTACTTTCGATTTTTGCAAAAAATGAAAGTAGACTTATGAGATCAACACAGGGCGAAAAAAGTGTGTCTGTCTGTGTGTGTGTATGTGTGTGTGTGAGTCTGTGTGTGTGTATGTGTGTGTGTGAGTCTGTGTGTGTGTGTGTGTGTGTCTGTGTGTGTGTGAGTGTGTGTACTCTGAATGTCTGTCCCCCCTATCAATTCGAACACGGTGAAACCGAATTGAACGAAATTTGGTACAGAGGTAGCACTAGTAAAGGACACCTCAGTGTCATACTTTATATCGCCGCCATCTTTACCAAAACAGAATGGCGGCCACTCAAATGTTCAAAACGTAAAATCAAATTACGGCTAAACTAATCATCCGATCTCTACCAAATTTGGTGACAACATACCTTTATATAGGACGCGTCTTTCACCCAAACTTCAAGGTCATCGGCCATGCCATTTCAGGATGGCGGCCGTGTGAATTATGCAACCATTTTAATAAATAGCTTAAGACCCACCAATTCCGATTATCGAGCCTAGGGGGGTTTAAGCTATCCTGAAGGTCGTGATCCGTTATTTATTATAATTTAATATTATAATATTATACAGTATGAGTGGCTTAAAAGAGCTGAGCAGTTTGTGTCACACGACAAGATGGCAGCTGTCCTCATGTGCCTGTCTTATATTTCAGTAGTTTTAGTATGTTGTATGTGATATACCGTACTGATACAATAATATAAACTTTGTATGAAATGATCTTTAATGAAGATGTACTGCAGTGAAGAAATCGTTTATTTAAAGTCATTATTTGCCAACAGTTTCTATCTAATATGTCAGTTAAGAACACCTGACGTCATGGATACGGTTAGCTCTGGGCTAGCATGTTAGTCTGACACGCAGTTGACTGGGGATCGAGTACTGCTACAGTTAGGTTTTTTTTTTCTTGAATTCTTTTACAAATTATGTGCACGAGCTTTTTCCACAGATACTGAATAAAATGTCATTTAGCTCAAAGGAGAGGATAAAGTATACACTCGTATATTAATAAAATCACAGTCCCAGCATCGCACATAAACAGAAGACATTAGAAAAAGGAGAATAGAAGAACTAGATACACGTTGTCATTAACCACAGCCTTCTTAATGCCTCTGTACGGTGCTGTCCTCTTGTGGGTTATGTGGGTAATATTGTTCCAAACATAACGCTGTGTAAATGCCTGAGCTGGCCTCCTGAAGTAAGGCAATTTTGTAATACTGGTAGTTCAACTATTAGCCACGATCGCGCTCCGAATACCTTTAAACACTGCCAGCTGGATCGCCTCCCTCTTGGCTACTTTAAACTGCCTACTCATTCAACACCCATAGAACACTGCCATCGTAGTACATTACGATGGCAGTGCATAGGCGTACAAGATAAAGATTAATTCACTGATAGGTCGCAGCACCACCTACTGTGATTGGGGCGGAAGATTCTTAATTTTTCAGGCTGGCTTAATATAGAGATTAACGGACGTGAATGCATTACAATAAGTTAGTAGTTTTGTTATTCAATCATCATAAAGTATATAATATTGATCTTGACACTTACTGGCTTATTATCAATATAAAAGAAAACAAACAATACATTGTGGTTGGGGTGATTGTTTTAGGGATGAGGACAAAGAGTCATAAAGATACCCATACATTTAGGAGAAAGTAGGCTATATGTTCTTTGCTGAACATCTTGTTCATGTGTGTATTGCGCGTGTGTGAGCGAGATTTAGGGAAAGTCTTCGTAATTAATCGCATAGGACTATTTGTGGGCGAATTTAGTAACCCACAAGCGATTATAGCCAGGTCACATTATAATATCATTGAACTTTTCTTACAAGGAGACTACATCAAGATGCCCAACATGTGGTCTGGAGTTCGGATGATATCCGACGCTTCAACGAAGACGGCTATGGAGTGCTAACTTTTCCATAGGGGAAATGGGCTGAGATGGATGTCATAATGTTCTGCAAGCTGAGACGGTGACGTACAACAATTGATTATTCAATTATGTAGTTAGATTGGCGGGGGAACTTTTGTAATTAGTTAATTTTAGTCTTTTCTTGTTTTAGAGTGTTTTTTTTCTTGTACCGGAACTAATTGTTTTAAATGTACGTTGGCGCGTGGCCAAAGTGATTGTTGTATATTTATATTTTTCTTGGAGTCATATTTAATGTGCACGGCGCGTGTACGTGATGCTTTCCATGCAAATGCGAAACCCGTTACATTCGATAAGTGGTGCTTTATTAAAGTTCATATTTGTGATAGGAAAAGGTAGGTAATTACTGTAAGATGTTTGCTGAACAGGTTATTATTCATATTAGGGTTGCCAAGTACAACGATTTAAGATGTAATTGTAGAACACCTTCGTTCTAATTTGATAGATTTTCTTTTGAGTCCTTTTCAGGTTAATTAGTCACGGCGGGGAACGGTGGCGCCAGCAAGTGGAATATTTATGTCTTTTTAATTCAGGGTCTGTCAAACCCATACGTGTGATTCTGTGTGTGTTACTGTGTCAGGTGTGTGTGTTGATTCTACGTGAAGAGGGGTAGAGGTCCTACCGCCCTCATTTTTGTTGTTGTTGTATTTTTGATGGAAAGGCAGGGTGCTCCAGGGAGACCGCTTTTCCTTGTCCATAATGCTGATTCTTGGATTTCCTAGTGGAAATGCCGGGATATTTGGTTCTGGCACACACACGTATTATTGTGCTTTGGGGCACGCTTCTTCGATACACACGTGGGTTGACAGATATGCAGAGTTCCACAAATCGCCCGTCTCGCCTGGTGACTTATTTTGGTAGGCAGTCCTATGTCCCGACTGGCCCCTTTTAAGCTTTCATGTAGCAAACCTGTTCATTGTGATGGTTATTTTGGAACCATAATTAATTGGGGAGTTCGCCATGTGTGTGACGGATTATTGCATGTTGTATGGATAGATATTTGTATTAATGTAAATGTTGTCTGTGAGCCTAGTGATGTGTTTATGACTCAATTCATGTAATATTTAGTATGTCACACCCGTGTGGTGTAGCGGTAGTGTACTTGTAAATTTGACGGCGGTCATATGTGTTTTTCTTTTATTGGTCACGTGTTAACTTACTTGTGTTGATTTGTGTGAGAAGTCCTAAGTTTTTAGGCAGTAATTGTTTTTGCTACGGCAGTTTGATTCCAATTTCACACGGAAATTATTGTGTTGTATATTTTAAGTATAGGAAGTGTCGGTTTAGTTTTAAGTGTTGTATAGTTGTTCCTCGCGTCTGTCTAGCTCCAAGCAATGTGGATTCGTTGTCTGAATGTTTATTCTGGATGATGACGAATCATGCATTCGATTGTACACATCGTGAAGCATGCAGAACGACACGCGCGCATACATTGTCACTTTTGTTGATTTTCTTAAGGACACTTTGTCCGTGTGATTAATCTCTCCAGAGATTTGGCCTAGTTTTGGCATATTTCATTTTATTCAGTGGGAGTCATTTGGTAGTTTGTTTTGTTAATTATTTTGTATAGTTAGGTGATTTGTTATTAAATTCATTTGTTTTAACCCTGGCTTCACTTTTTCCTGCATGTTATTTTGTTATATGTTACCCTGCATGTCAATGAAGCGCTTTAACAACAACTTACGATATGGACTGTTACACCCCCCGAAACTGAGCCTCATAAGCTTCTTTGCAAGGGTTCAGTCATATTATGACCATCTTCAGGTGGTATATGATGAGTAACTGTGTAGTACCATACCGAAAATTCACATCGTAAAATAAATATAAAAGCAGATCTGTTACAATAATTTTGTTAATATTACATTAAAAATGTCTTGAAAAACAGCGTAGAAATGAGGAGCTGTGTATGTGAATATATGTGCTGTATGTTGAAAAACTTAGGTTATAACAATGATGCTTGATGTGTATTTGCCAGGTATTGTAGATAAGAACTTTGCAATATGTGAGGCGAAGTTATTATAAAGTAAAACTCAGCAATTCTTCTAGGTTTGTGCCGTGACTTGTGTGGGGTTTCGCCTAGGACACCAAGCTGGCTCATCGGCGGGCTCTTGGTGTCCCCGCCCGGACCCCCACAGGAGTAACGAACTGCGCGCTACCTCCCTTTATATAGAGTGCAACTGCACTCCTTGACTGCGAGAACTAAAATAATTGCTGAGTTTTAATTCACCGGCCGTGAAAGCCAATATACCATCTTTTTGGAAGCCTTCATAGGGAGGTTCAGGCTGCTTGAGCTTTTAGTTCTCGCAGTCAAGTGGTGCAGTTGCACCTAATATAAAGGGAGGTAGCGCGCAGTTCGTTACTCCTGTGGGGGTCCAGGCGGGGACACCAAGAGCCCGCCGATGAGCCAGCTTGGTGTCCTAGGCGAAACCCCACACAAGACATGGCGCAAACCTAGAAGAATTGCTGAGTTTTAATTCACCGGCTGCGAAAGCCAATATACCATCTTATTATGAAGTGTTGAGAAATGTATTCCAAAGTTCTTCTCTACAATACCTGGCAAATGCACATCAAGCATCATTGTTATAACCTGAGTTTTTCAACCTACAGTACATATTTTCACATACACAGCTCCTCATTTCTACGCTATTTTTCAAGACATTTATTTATGCATTTTTAACAAAATTATTGTAACAGATCTGTTTTTTTTTTAAACTTTACTCTGTGAACATTTGTTATGGTACTACTCACTTACTCATCATATACCAGCTGAAGATGGTCATAATGTGACCGAAACCAGCACAGTTTCAATATACTAAATATTGACTTCAGGTAAAAATAAATAGTTTAATATGAAGAGATTTAAGCTAAGTTGGAAATGAACACAATAGATGAAACTGTTCGAACGAGTCATGTGAAGAGAATGGGGGAGGACAAAGTACCTGTCAATGAGATCGGATTTAGAGGGTAAGAGAAGCATAGGTAGACCTAGAAGGCAATGGCTAACTTCACTGTTGAACGATTTCAATGATGATAATTGCTGTTTAAAGGAGCCTAACACCTAGGTTATCGGCCCCTAATGGTTTGAGTGATAGTGAAAGATGAGAATTCAATGTGAGCTATAACTAAAACCACACTTACAACTAAAACTTGCACACAAGAAGAGAAAATGGAAAACAAAAGGAGGAGTAGGCAAATTAAAGGACAGGAGGAAAAGAAATGCCCTCAACCCTCGAAGAATGAGGATTGAGGGACTTGGAAAGAAGGAGAGCCATCAAAGTCAGATAGGAAAGAGAAGGAAGAGTGGGCCCGCCCCAATGTCAAAGGAAATAGGGGACAAAACGGACCCAGCTCAAGAATCCCTCTGGATCGCCAACTCCCGAACTCTACAGCCGTGAGCCCCTGAGGCTGTAGCAATATCCAGGGTGCACCAGAATTGGTGGGGCTACATACACCCTACCTCCTTGAGGGCCTTGAGCAGAAGGCAGGAGATAACATGAAAAGAAAAAGAAGGCTGACCCCTAGAAGAAAAATCAGGAAAAATGAGACAAGGGCCAAGTATGGCGGGCAAGTGAAAGACTCCCTTGGCCTCGGATACACTAATACCGTCATGGTCGGAAGTTATCAAGAGTTGACCAAGAAAGGTCGACAGGAAAGAAGACAGAGAGGAGCCCGGACAAGTAAGTGGAAGCAATGGCCGACTCAGCTGAGATCCCGTGGTCGCCAACCAACGTCCCGCTAGAAGTGAGCCCCTGGGGGTTGGATTTCAAAATAAGAGGTATAGAAGCAGAGAAGGCCGCAGTGCTAACAGCTAATAGGGGATCATTGAGGTGACTTGTTCGCAAACAGAGGTTTGCAGACTAGACTGGACGCTGAAAGGCAAAACAGTCTCAAATGAAAATGTATGTATTGTACCCGATTTGGAGTCTGACCACTAAGCTACGGCGCCACGTGAACCGCTTGGGGCCGCAGGTATTACGTCATGGTGGTTTGGTCTTGTGAGGATGACCGGCGGAGGTCAGTGCATCTGAGTGATGATGCCACAGTTGGAGAAACGTATTGGGCTAGGTCACACTGCCGGAAGTAAGGAGAGGTATCTTGTGCGAGCAACCCCCACCCCCTTACGGCGGGCAGTACAGCGAGGCCGCTTGACAGGTGGTCGCCCGATGAGATTTGCTCATTCTTACATTGATTCCGTTCATGTTTAGAACATGTTTTAAGTGCGGGCCGGTATCGTCGTGTGTGATGTATTTTTATGACCGTAAGTGTTCAAATTCGTAAGTATTGGGACCTGCACTGAGATACTGGAGCCACGCAAGTTGAAAAATCATAAAAACATTACCAGTATAAAGCAGCAGTGAAACACAGTTTGAGGGCTGGATCTCTCTCAGCCTGTGCTACAAGCCTACACATTAATCATTATTCAATGGGAATCAGTTGGGACATCTTTACAACAGAACATTGCACATTTTATCAAAGCTTTAGGCACCATTGGAACTCTATAATGGTTCACGTAGTTCGTTGAACATTGCTTCACGCCGGACTTCTGAAACAATCTTTGCCAACCTACACTGAACATAATCTCACTTCTGAACACTCTAAATCGAATTGGAACAGTGGTGGTGTGTTATCCTAATATAATGGAACCACATATAAATGAAGTAAATGTCTTCGTGAAGAAGGAGAGACATACAGTTTCGAATATTTCTAATTACACCATGGCACATTAAATACGCAGGAGACGTGATGGGGTGATGGAACTTTGACCCGGGAGGCGTCGCGGCGATCCTCGAAAGCAAACGCCGGCAGCCAACACAACACCAGGGAACATTTATCAGGGATCTTTACACTCTATTAAACTTGCAGAAGAGGTTTGTTTCTGCTTAACGAAGATGCCAAGGGGTAAAAATGTATCGCCAGCTCACATGAATTGAATCTTCCCATAATGAGTTGCACTCCAGAGCACATGCTCATATTTAGACTTCGCATAATTCCACGGCATGGCAAGAGCATTATCTAATTGTACACATTGGCGTCTAATGATTTTTTTGGGATTAATAATGATAATAATCGTTTTTTTAACGATTATTATTATTATTTTCTCTTGCATAATTGCGATGGCAATTATTTCAATTTATTTTTTCTTCTGCGATTCATTCATGCTTCATTCTTTTCCGATTTATGGGTTTATCCGAGGATTTAAGATCTTGTGCATCAGATGCACAGGTGTTTATTTTGGTCCACATTTTCTTTGGGGTATTATTTGAGGATTTTTTGAGTTTTGCCTTGAGCTGTTCACATTTCAATTTGATTATTAGTATTTTGGGTCTGCATATCTGTTCAGATTCGACTGTTCGATTTATGCATTCTGGTTGCCACATTTTTGAGTGTGAAGATAGCCAATTTTAAATATTAAATATTAAATTTGCCACTTGGATATTATATTTATGATAAGAATTATTGAAATTATGTACGGAAATGCTCAAATGATGACCTGCTTTCTGGTTTTGAATGATAGTTTGATGGGCCATGGTATTTTGTGACATGCTGCTCGAGTTATTTAGAGGTCTATTGCCTTAGCGCGACGATTTATTGGCAAATGATATATGTTTTTTATTATGAATTGTTTATAATCCAATCATGATGTTTAAATATCTTGATCTAATTATTTAGTCTCTCAGAGAATTTATGGCTCATTTTGAGTTAAGCTCATTGCTTTTGTTAGGCAAAAATTAATCTTTCTTTCTCTCTCCTCTTTACTAATTATTTTGATCAGCAATTGCCTGAGGAATTTAACGAAATCATCGAGTATGTTTGGCACTGATACTTCAATGATCATTTGATGGAGTTTGATTCAGGATTATTTTTGAATCTAGTTGTGGATTTGAGACTACGATACCACGAAATGATTATAATAATAATTATGGGCATTAGGGATGATTATTGAATTGACGAAAAGATTTTGAATAAAATGTAAGATTATTGAATTTTGAACAAGATTATTAGATTTTGATTTGTCTGAAAGAATTTGGATTGAGCATGATATATTGAATTAATTAAAGATTTCTATTTGATTAAAATATATTTTTTGAACTGATCCTGACAATCAGAGGATTGATTTGAACAATTTTTGATTTTTGGAACTGAGATTCAGTTCATATTATATTATTGTCAGTTATAATTGTAAATACTTTTGGATAATTGAATGGACTATTTTTGTGCAATTACGGTAGTACAATGCCGGTAAAAATTTATTAAAAAGCAGTTTCGCATCACAGGGCACATTAGCTTGATTATTTGATGGCGCAACTTTTTTTTCTTTCTTATAATTGAAGTTAGGTCGCTCAGGAATGAGTGTTAATAATTTTTCGTGTCGTGTGCGCCGAAAAATCCCTGTAGCGACTGAAGAGACTTTTAGTTGACTTTCGTTATAGTCCTGTGATGTAATTTTTTTCTATTGATCCGATTTGGCAAGATTCAGAAAGACACGACATTTTACTTTATTTTCTTAACTTTATTTTGTCTGTGTCATTTCTTTTTTCCTTCTTTTAACTCTGGCTTCTCCAGAAATGTGTCCTTGCGAACTCTAGTTTGATGGCGTCCTTTTTCCCATCCCGTAACGACCCAGAGATACTCTGTCTCGTGCCACCCGAGCCGTTTTCTTCATATATTCTCTAACTAGAATTCAGGCACATTCGTTTTTTTCCTGCTACATTTTTTTCTTCACTCCTCTGTTCTTTCTCGGAAATTGTGTGGTGTAATTATTGGCCGGGTCATCGCACATATTTTCCGAGACGGGCACAGTGTATGTATGTATGTATATATGTCAAATAACTGTTCAAATAATTGTTTTTATGATTTTGTTTCTTTTCAATTGTTTACTCAGTTCTACTCTCATAACTTCTGTGATGCCTTATGAGGAACCAACCAGCCTCCAGGATGACAACCTAACAGACAGACTGAATGTATAGAGGTACAATCCAGAATGGACTTAGTTTAATAGACACATCTGAAAATCCACAGCCTGCTTCCAGTCGATCAACTGGGTCAGGGATGGAATGAATGAAGCCCCCATTTAGTGGTGACGACATGAACTGTGTCGGCTGCTGAAACCTGTCGCACTCCTCTGAGTCAATGATTAAATGAATGACAGATAAAATGAACTGATAGAGGAGAGTGTTGCTGGAATGAAATGTTGACAGGGAAAACCGGAGTACCCGGAGAAAAACGTGTCTGGCTCCGTTTTGTCCAGCACAGATCTCACATGGAGTGACCGGGATTTGAACCACGGACCCAGCGGTAAGAGGCCAGCGTGCTGCCACCTAAGCCACGGAGGCTTTAATAGACACATCTGTGAAATTTAAAATTAAGTGACAATCGTCAGAGAATATCAGACATTGTGATCGTAGAAGGGAAATGGGAATAGAACTTATGTTGAGTGGTGCTGAATGCAAGAGGAAGATCATGTACTGTTGTACTACTTACCTCTCATGGTGAATAAAGCTCGTACCACTGTATACTGGCATCGTGAGAAATCGAACCTTATATACTCGACGAAACTCATTATCTCACAATAAATCTTAGCACTTCGAACATATCATATTTCGTTATTTATCGAGACAAGTGTCAATCACTCAGTTAATTACTATCTGTAAACACTCAAGTATCATGATAATCCAGAAATATTCATTCACTTTCCTTTGATGTTCGTTTGATGCATTATTTGTTTCCATTATAATTACATTAACTTAGAGCTGCTCCCAAGAATGTGACATTTTTTGAAGGAAAATAGGAACATTTGAATCAAGGTTAAGGCAAAAGAAATCCGAGAGCTCATAGGGACTAGATTTCACTAAGAGGAGTAGGAAGAGATAGAAAGATAGTAGGAGAATATAACTGGACGAAAATAAAACAAGGACATGTAGACCATAGATTATGTTGCTTAAATAAGCTGGATATACAGTACCTAAGATTGATATATAACAGAATGATAGTTATTACCAGGCAAATGTTCTCAAAACAGGCTGTGAATGGTTTAAAAGTAGGAGGTAAGAATACGGACAATGATTTACAGGTCATGAATCTAAATATATAAGGTGAGTTCAAAAAGCAACGAGTCGAGGCTGGAATGCGGAAACCGGTGACGACATCGGCTAATCGTGGCGTGTGTAACGAGGTGTGGTTCCGACAAGAGCGTGGAAGGTCACAGCCTGACGCTAGAGTGGACGCGTGCACGTCACGTGATGATGCAAAGCGAGCAGCAGCATGCATCAATCGTCCAACGATGCCAATCGCATTGCAAACAGTGACATGGAGGCGTCAAACGAAGAGCATAGAGGTGTTGTTTGATTTCTGACTGCGGAAGGAGTAGGGGGAACGGACATTCATCGCCCAATGTCGCAAATGTACGGCAAACACTGCATGTCCCTTGCAAGGGTCAAGGCGTGGCACAAGCGCTTCAGGGAAGGACGGGTGTCGTTAGCCGATGATACCCGGTCTGGGGCACCCCCCTGCATTACCGATGACAACGTCCAGCTGGTTGATGCACTCATTACCCAGGACCACCGAGTGTCAGTGAACGCCATAGCCACCGTGGTCGGATTGAGCGTCGGAAGGATCGACTGCACTTTCGGAAAGTGTGTGTCCAATGGGTGCCCCACAGTCTTCAACCACATCAGGAAGAATGTCGAATGGCCCACTGTCTTGGTCTTCGTTACTTCTTGAACGCACCTTATAATTTGATTACACAATCAATAATAAAAATACTAATTATAAAGACCAAGATGTAGTGTAATTATTATTATTATTTTTGGTTCTGAAGATGTTCGCTTGATGATCTTAACATCCCATTCCACTTAAATTTAGTACAGTGAATATTGAGATGGCTACCAAATTAATTCATTTATATGATAGTCGTCATTTTTAAAGTTCGTGTGTTTACGTAATGGACGTATTCATACGTGTTCATTGTTGTATAGGACTCAATACAATTGAGTACCCATCAGCGTGTTTACCGCTGATAGTGACCATCCAAAGTGTGGTTTTCTCCCGGTTTATTTGACCACTTCCTCCAAGCAAATGACGGATAGTAACTTATTTCACGTCCTGGGAGGTGTTCATTCATTTTTCAAAAAAAATAAAAAAAAAAACAAAAAATAAAAAAAAAACACTGCTTAAAATAAACAATGTGGCTAAAGCTTTCAAAGTATACCGAAGTCCCTAGTTCACAGCATTCCTACATTCATTACCTTTAATTTTAAGTATCAATAATAATCCTATCCAAATTTGAGCCTACTTTTCACATTTTGTAAAAATGTAGACTTATGAGATCGATCCGGCAAATGTCTGTCCTTCTGTCTGTCTGTGTGTGGGTGTGTGTGTGTCCCCCTATCAACTCCTAAACGGCTGCAGCAATCGAAAGAAAATTTGGTATAAGTAAAGATCTATACCTGAATATCTCAAGCCCATATTTAAAAACAAGTAGTTCCGTGAAGAACTATACAGCCTATTTTTCATATATCCTACTTATGTTAACTGCCACAATCAACATACAAAATTTCAGTTTAATTGCTGTAACAGATTCGTAGATATTGAGAACCGTCTAAATATTTCAGATGGTCGCCAGGTTGGATTTTTATTTTTGTACTATTACATTAAGATTATTGTGCACGTGTGGTATTCAAACTTCAATCGCATGATTAGACAACATGAAGTAAAAACGAGATTTTAAAATTACGCACAGCAGCCATCTTGTGATAATGCAAACCATTGAAATAAATTAGATGCCAGTGGATCAACATTTGTATAAGCATTTAACGTGCAACGTTTCACGGCACTCGGATAGTTAATTCGCGAGAAACGTCCATTTAAATATTTATACTTCGCGTCGCCGCCATGTTGGATTTGTGCTCACCAGGTTCCTGAAAGTCCTATAGGTGATCATATGTTCATAGTCTCTATGAACATAAAAAAAAATCAGTTTGGTTGCTGTAAAAGATTCATAGATATTGAGAACCGTCTAAATATTTCGGGAGCTCACCATTTAGGAGTGTTATGTGTATAGGCCATAGAGTTATGTACCATTCAAGGACAATTATTGCCTAGGTTCATTATTCAAACTTTCACTTCGATCGCATGATTACGACACAAGAAATTAAAACTTAATTTTAAAATTTCGCACAGCCGCCATCTTGAGGTTATGTAAGCAATTGAATTAAATTAGATGGCAGTGCATTACAATCTGCAAAATCAATTACTGTACCTCATTTCACTGCGCTCAGAGAGTTAAATCACGAGAAAAGTCTTTTAAAATATTTTAAATTCGCTTGGTCGCCATGTTCGTTTCGTACTTTACAGGTTTATGAAATATACAAAGGTATACCTGTATCAGTACCCTTTATCACCGTACAAAATTGCAGGGTGATATCTGTAATAGTTTCGGAGATATAGAATGTCAGTGAAATATTTCGCACAGCCGCCATTTTGAGGTTATGTAAACAATTGAACTAAATTAGACTCCAGTGCATTACAATGTGTATAAACATTTGCTGTACCAAGTTTCATTACATTTAAATAGTTAAATCGCGAGAAAAGTCTATTTAAATGTCTCAACTTCGCTTGGCCGCCATGTTGGTTTTGTAGTCACCAGGTTTTTGAAAGTCTCATAGGTGAACTTCTAGTAGTGCCCTTTATCACCGTACACAATTTCAGGGCGATATCGGTAATAGTTTGGGAGATATTGAATGCTAGTGAAATATTTCGCACAGCCGCCATGTTGGATTGGAGAGACGTAACAAAATTTGAAGGGCACGGTCGTGGTCGCCGGGAATAGTGCTATGAACTTCCCGAGTTTCATTGAAATCGCTCCAGCCGTTTCGATTTTATTAGGGGGGGACACACACACGAATCACACACACACGCACACACACACACACACACACACACACACGCACACACACACGGACAAAAGGTGATCTCATAAGCCTATTTTTTTCAAAATTGAAAATAGGCTAATGATGACAGTGCTACCAACTGCTGAAAATCCGCACTTAAAATTTTAGCTCCATGTTGGATATCTTGGAAGGTATGTATGTGAGCTGTTCCAAAATTAGCACACATGTAGATATTATATTTCAGTTGAATTTCCAGGAGGCCATACATGACAGTGTTGTCAAAATGATTCTAAGCCTGCTGATAGGTCCAATTTTTAAATTTATATAACTTCTACACTATCAAGTTATTGGATTTCAACCAAATGTCGTATGTAATATGTGTACATAAACAGATATAACTGGTCGTATTCATGAGAGCCACCAGGCCTGCCAACTGTTAATAAATGCTCTCTCAATTTTTTCAAAAACCAAATACCAATAAATCAGAAAGTATGCAAACCGACAAACTATGAACATGTATTGTACCTGACAATCTAGATTAATTTGGAGTAACTAATATACGTTATTGCTGTCAACATGATTCTAAGCCTGCTGATAACTCCAATTTTAAAATGCATATAACTTCTATACCAACAAATGGATTTCAACCAAAATTGGCTCAAAAAGAGATCATAATATTTCAGATAATTTCTGACCAGCACATGCATGACATTGCTGCCAACATAATTTTACCCGCGCTGATAGATCCAATGCCTAACTGCATGTAACGTCCATGTTATCCATTGGACGTCAACCAAATGTTGTATTCTGTACCTTAAGAGATGGAACTAAGAATATAAATTCAGTCACCAGGCCTGCCAACTGTAGTGCTCTATTAAGCTACATTATACCTACGTATATTTCGAACTAATTAGAAATTTCTTTATTACCAACTTTATTTCGTCATTATTCTAGATAGGTCCATATAGATGAATCTTAAATTTTAAGAAAAGTAGGCTCTTTAGTTCGTCACGGAACTACTTGTTTATGTTGATTTTGCTAATTTGAAAGGCAAACAAGATGTTCAGTAAAGAACTTTCTCCTTAATGCATGGGCATAGTTTATAACTATTTGTCCATTTCAAAGAGTATAATTGAATGTTGGTTGTCGTAGCTTGTTGAAATACAACGTGCTATATTATACGTTGATTGATTGAATCCTCTCCTGAATTATAAATACACACACTAATACATCCATTACAATAACAAAGGTTATAAGTCAAAATTAAACATTCAAGCATGTAAGTGGGGCTAAATGACCACGATGTTCAGGCCTCTTAAATGAAACAACAACAACAACAACAGTTACCTACCCAAATCCTTCCTCGTATAAAAGTACACACGCTAGTACAGACATCACCATGACACAGGTTATCAGACAACTTCTACACACATCAAAGCTGAGTTTGTGGTTTAGGATAATTGACAATATGCATTAAGTTGGTACTTCCTTTAATCTATGCTGCCAGCACTAAAACTGAATAAACGTAATAAAACATATGTTCCATTTGTAGATTTTTGCTTACAAGTTGGGTCAATCGTTTGAAAGCTATTCAAGTGGCGTCGTAATGTTAGTATCTTCTATTTCGTATCGTTGGCAGCACTGCCATAATCGATCAGTGGAATATTTAGGCCTAGCTCAAATATGCATACCTATTCGATACGGTACTTACAATACAATAGAATTTATTAACATTGGAGTTGCCGTTTGGAAGTTATTACGGGACAGGCAAACAGTGTATAGGCCTAGGCACAGATACTCGACTGAAGACTTCAAGAACCTGCTTTCTCATGTTTTGAAAATTTTTAGCCTACTTTTCTCATTTTGCAAAAATGAGGAAAAAGTAGACTTATGAGATGGATCCGGGAAAATGTGCGTCTGTCTGTCTGTCCTTCTGTTTGTCTGTCCGTGTGTGTATGTCCCTCTCCCCCCCTCCCCCCGTATCAACTCCTAAACGGCTGCAGCTATGGAAACCAAATTTGGTATGGGTAAGATCTATGCCAGAATATCTCTATGCCATATTTGAAAATGATGTCAGTGCTACCTACTGCTGAAAAACTGCAATTGAAATTTAAGTTCAATGTTGGATATCCTGGAAGGTATGCATGGGAGCTATTCCAAAGTTGGCACACATATAGATAATAATATTTCAGTTTAATTTCCAGGAGGCCATACATGACAGTGTTACCAACATGATTCTAAGCCAGCTGATAAGACTAATTTTTAAATGCATGTAACTTCTAAACTATCAATGGGATTTCAACTAACTTTCGTATGTACTATGTGTACAATAACAAATATGTCTGTGCGTATTCTTTAGAGCAACCAGGGCTGCCAACTGTTAATAAATGCTCTCTCTATTATTTCATCCTAATACCAATATATCAGAAAGTATGCAATCGAAGAGCTCGAAACTTTCCACACGTATAGTACATGACCTTCTATATTAATTTGGAGTACTTAGTCTACGTCAGTAGTGCCAACATGATTCTAAGATTGTAGATAGGCCCAAATTTTAAATGTATGTAACTACTATACTAACTAATGGATTTCAACCAAAATTGGCACAATAATAGATCATAACATTTTAGATTAATTCATAAATTCTAAGACAAGTAAGCTCTTTAGTTCGTCACGGAACTACGTTTTTAGAAAGAGAAAATTAGAGTTGTTGAAATTGCTCCCAATAATCTATAAATGTATCGCAAGGGAAGATGTAATGATTTAATTATCGAAACAATTGATTCCTCAACGGTATCAGTGATTTGAATGTCTGACATTTGTACCGATTAATAGATAACAGAAAGTGACATGATCATTTCGATTAGAATCATTGAGAGACAAGATGACAAGGTGAAGTAATTACCTGATTACAAGCAGGGTATAAAAGATGGGTTAGGAGGTACTGCAGTATCAACAAACAGCACTGCAATTTCCTGCAACATGAGAGGTAAGAACACAACATTTCACCTCCATCATTCAGATGTTGGCTGTGACTAACAAGGGAACGTGAGTCCTGATCTCTCTGATACTCATCTCATCACTCTTCATTTCCCCTTTTCCAGCTGACACTGGGTGGGAGCAAATATGGTTCCTCTCCACTTTGTTCTGTCGTTCCACCATCCCTCTTCCAACACCATGTTCCAACCCAGGTTCCATTTACTATTGCTATTCTTCATCGAGTCCATCCAACGTAATCTTGGTCTTCCTCGTCCTCTCTTCCCTGTCATCCGTCGTTCCAGTGCTCGTCTTGATAGCCTTACTTCATTCATCCGTTTGACATGTCCAAACCGTCTCAATCTGGTTTGCTCCAGTTTGTCATTTAGTTTCTGTACTCCCAGTTCTTTCCGTATATCTTCATTTCTCACTCTGTCTCTCCTCGTTTTCTGGACCATACTTCTCAGGAATCTCATCTCAGCTGCCTGTACTCTGCTCTCATTCCTCGTAGTCATTGTCCAAGTTTCTGCTTCATATATCATTATAGGAACATAATATGCTTTGTACATAACTTTTTTCGTCTTAATTGGTTTATCCTTGTTCCATACTAGTCCCCGTACCTGTTGGTAGAAAGAACTCCCGAATTGTATTCTTCTGCTAATTTCCAAATCTTCAGTCATTTCACTTCCCAAGTATTTGAAGTGTTTCACCACTTCCATTTCCTTATCTCCAACTTTGATTACTCCTTTTCCTTCTTTCTTACATCTACTCACCACCACTGTTTTACTCTTCTCCACATTTATCTTCAATCGCCATTGCCCAATCTTTTCATATATTACGTCTAACTGTTATTGTACCTCCATCTCATCCTCGCCCCAGATCACAACATCGTCTGCAATCAACATTACCTTCATCTTTGCCCTACTGTAGTCTTTCATTGCTGCCTTCATGATGTCATCCATCACCATTAAGAACAATAATGGTGACAACACACTTCCTTTCTTTAGTCCAGTGTCAATTTTAAACCATTCCGATGTCCCGACTCTAGTCTTCACACTACTGTAGCAATCCATCTCTCTGATATTTAGCAGAAATGTTTAGGGACCCTGTTAGAAGGTGTTTGATATATATGAGAACTAGCAACCAGCCCTGGCTTGGTCCAGTATCTTTAACGGTTTACCCAGCGTAAGCTTAAATGGCGCATGGACGGCAAGTCCCAGACACAATTCAGTAAAGCCGAGGTAAACAGCGAAACTCCAAACACATATACTCATCTCTGAAGTCTTAACTCAACACGACTCGACAGTTTGCTGCTGACCGAAGCTGGGGTGATAGCAGTGCCGGATTAAGGTAAAATGAGGCCCAAGTCCCTCAGATTTTTGAAGCCCCTTTATTTTTTTCAAATAATTTTTATTTTTAGCACCTGTACATTTAATAAAGTATAGGCCTACACAAGAGTTTTTTTTCTCAAGATGAATAATACACGTTTTATTAAATCATATATACATATATACATACATTTAAATTGAAACGATCATCGTTATTTGAAAACATTTCAGATGATTTGATGAACAATTTAACAAATCATACTATTTTTTACTTCTGTAAAATGTAATCAAAAATATTTTGTTCTGGTTTTTCGGTCAATGAAATCTTCTACATTGTCATCAAAATCAATTTCCCGCAGAACATCTGACTCGATATACATTAAACTTAGCATGTCTAATCGTTCTTGTGACATTATACTTCTTTGCGCACTTTTGATCCGTTTCAATTTTGATAACGAGCGCTTCGCAGAACAATTCGTTATCATGAGGGTCAGGAAAATGCGAAAAGCAATTTCAACGTTCGAAAAAACAGACTCAAGCTTGTCTCTAATAAGAATTTCGTAAAGTTCAGAATGAGTGAACTCAGTTTTCAAAAGACATTGTAATTTAATGTAATGCTGAAACTGACTCAGTTCTGGATAATTTTTTTCTAAATCTTCGGAATAAATTATTGGGGCCCCCCAGATAATTGGGGGCCCTAGGCCTGGGCCTAGTCGGGCCTAATGGGTAATCCAGCACTGGGTGATAGGCTTGCTCAATCTTAAACTCGCTCCGAAGCTAGTAATTTAAATTTGCACTGAATGGAGATTGTTAGAAGAAATGAAATCCTTAAAACATTTATATAGAGATATGTTGTCGAAGATGGTTTTGTAGAAATTTTCATGCTGAAATTTTCGTACACTCATAGTGTAGGTTTATATTTATTTTTAAGGATAAACCCAGCGTAAGCTTAGTAGGCGCACGGACGGCAGGATTTTCTTCGACTTGATTCACTGAAATCGTTACAGCTCGGCTCCTTGGGTCATAAATGATTTTTTTTCTACAGATACCTTCCTCGAGAAAATGTGTACAGAATGGTGAAATCCGCATCAAAATCAATCCAGCGGTTCTCTAGAATCTAGATTACCCCTTACATCCAAGAATCGACGACTTTACTATTTAGAGATATGTTTGTAAACACAGGTATTTTTGAGTGTTTATTACCGAACACAATCACCGACAGTAGTAGCTACGCTGGCTAAAGCGCAGCATTAGGCCGTGGGGCCAAGGTCTCTGCTGACTCGGTAGACGCGTGGGTTCGAGCCCCACCGTCGGCCGTCCTTGAAATGGTTTTCCGTGGTTTCCCATTTTCAACACCAGGCAAATGCTGGGACGGTACCTTCTGACAGGCCACGGCCGCTTCCTTCCACATCCTTGCCCAGTTTCATCCACCATCATTCATTTCAGGAAGGGCATCCGGCCGTAAAAACCATCGCCACAAAGACTTCATCGCATCTCATCCCCGACCCCGTTGGAAAACGGGAATAATAAGGGGTAGACATACAATACATTACCGAACACAATCGGTATTTCCAATGGACTTTAAACTCTGAATGTTGGGTAATGACCCATATAGCGCGAAATAAGTATTTAGGGCGAAATAACAACTAAATACACTTGAAACCTGTGAACCTACGAAACAAAAATATTGTGATTCAGGATTTCAAATATTAGTTCATATTATATCGTTAGACAAGAGCATTTGTCAGTGTATAATCATGAGCCTGCTCAGAGAAGTTTCTGTAGACATTTCACTGTCATACATTTTTCTATGGAAATAAAATAATGTAAAAAGCAATAACATTTACCAGGAAAGGTAATGCAAGATATTTTCGCTATTGACTAATACATCTACGTACGTATATTACATTTAAAGAGATACACATCAAATAAATTGTAACAACCAAGGTTTATTGATCCCTTTAAGATGTAGATATTACACAATTATACATACTTTTACCAGATTAGCATGTCATGGGGCTTATGGTGCATTTCTGTTTCCTGGTGGTAGCAATATCTTTTCTTCACTTTTGTTGGATCCTGATCTTTCGTCCCCTGCACCCTTCAAATATTGAACACTGCATGGACCACACCACTTATTAAAGCACGAACGTATCCAGTTAACATTAAACAAATCAATTAAAAATCTAAATGATTTGTTGGAGATTAAAACAGTACTTGGCGTGGAAGCTGATATTCTGTCTTTTATACCGCTATAGGGAGGAGATGATGATGATAATAATGATATATTTTTAAGGGACCTAACGTTGTATTTATCAGCCCGAGATAATGTTGAGAGGGCTCTTCAGTATCCCAGAAAAGAGTACGATGTACTTTAGAATATTAGTCGATTATATTATATGAGACAGCCCGGCGGGCTATCGGTTTTAATTCCTTGTTTGTAATTTGGAGTGTAATGGTAAAAATAAAATACTATTACTAGATGAATTCGAGGCATAGTAAATCAATACCCAGACTGGTGACCAATACATTATTCTCTTTTCAGGCCTTCTCGTTCTGTGTGTGCTAGCAGCTCTGGCTATGGCCTACGCTGTGGACCAACAGCCAGCTCAAGTTGCTGAAGATGTAAAAGATGTCGACGGCTCTGCTGCAGCTTCTGAAGACGCTCAGGATGTCGCCAAACATCACCATCCTGACCATCACCATGGACACGATGACCACGACCATCACCATGGACACGATGATCACCACCATAATCACGATGATGATGATCACCATCATCCACCAACCAACGTGTGTGCCAATGCCAGAGCAGACAGATGGCACTTGCCTTGTCCTTGGGACAGCCACAAGTTCTTCAAGTGTGACCTGAACACCGGGAAAGGTACACTCTTCACCTGCCCATCAGGCCTCGTCTTCAACCCCGCCATCCAAGTCTGTGCCAATGCTTAATCCACCACTTTCCAACAGTTCAACCATTAATTCTTAATTCTGAATTTTGCAAATCTGTTGACTGCATGCCCTCTAGTGTGTAATAAAACTCATTAATGAACATATTGGTTTTATTCCAATCCTGTCTCAAACACTGCAACCGATAAAGTATGACACCCTTTCCCTGCCAGTCGTAAAGTCGTCAGTTCAAAGTTGAGGTGGCACGGATCCCGCTTACTCAGACTAGTGCACGTTAATTCTAAATTTGCAATTTTTTCCTAGGCACCTGGGTTGAAGACCAAGCTCGTCATAATTTGTACAGTTAAGGCTGGCGATCTCAACCTTTATGCGTAGTTGGTAGCATGTTGAGCTTTTATGCCCAAGATCGCGGGTTCAAACCCAGCCGAAGTCGTCGGATTTCTTAAGAACGTTAAAAATCCTTCAGTATGCCTTCCTTCGGAGGGAAAGTAAAGCCGGCGGCCCCATGTCATAGATTTATGGCCAGGCGCGGATTCAGAGTTTGGCTTGGGGGGGGTCAGAGAATCGAAATTGTTTAAAAAAATGGTATCACTAAAACGCAATCACAAAATAAAAAAACGTACAAAACCAGACCAAATTTTTTGCAAGCTACATGGATAGAAATTTGATGCGTTTAGCGCACCAAAAATATTCGTACAAATTGCAACGGCGTGTTTTGCGACTTTTACATCGAGCTTCGAGAAAAGTATTAAGGTACGTTACAGTTTCGGCAAGTCGAGTTGGTGCCGACAAAGGGAGAAAGTCACAGCTTAAATTGCCAACCAAGCTTGCAGTTTGGACGTCGGCATAATTCTTTGGTGCGAAAAAGCCCCAAATTCCTATCCGTGCGTTGCTGCACATTCATCGTGACATTACTATAAACATCGAATCGGTAATCACAAGGTTTGCTTAACAAAATAGACGAGTTGATTTTGTTATGTAAATAATCGTTTGTATATAACAGGTATGAAATTGTAAATATGTAGTTGTAACAGAACATATTAATTGCAATAAAGATATTTTCAGTATTGAATAAAAAGAAAAAAACAACTGTTTTTCAGTTAAAATTCGCGTTAAGTTTTATTTGTCTGGTTATTGTGTTTTCGTTTTTTTGAGTTTGCTAAAAAATTTGGTCTCCGTTTGGTTCATGACCACGTGGACCCCCCCTCCCCCTTGAATCCGCGCCTGTTGATGGCATGTTAAAGAATCTTCCACTAATTACACCTGAGTGAAGCCAAATTGTATAGGGTAAACATTTGACTAACGTTCTTAGGTTCCTACGTTCTTCGTCAGGAGACGACTGCGGTGGCATCTGGTAACTAAGTTCTGAACTAGTTGGTCGTTGACGCTGGCGTTTGGTGGCAAAATTAGGAACTACTTGAAAAAATTCAATGTCTGCAGTCCTTACTTGAAATTAAAACAGATACACACACTAATACAGCCATCACAATTAACACCGGTTATCAGACAGATTCTACACACACCCAAAGTACACGGGGCTACATGACCACGTTGTCGCAGCCCCTAAACTGAGGAACCAACCAACCATCAACCTTTATGAGACAGAGAACACCACCCCCATGCCATAGCAAGTACCCGAGCACTTTTAAATCCACAGTACATCTACTCTGCGTTGAAAGGCTTTGGGGGTGGGTGGATTTTTCGACCGGCTGCCCTTCCTGACGCCAACCTCATGAGAGGAGTTAATGAAAGATGAAATAAATGAATGAAAATGAATGATACTGGGCAAGGAGTTGGAACAAGCAAGCGGCCGTGACCTATTAGAAGGTACCGGCCCAGCACTTGCCTGTACTTGCAAATGGGAAACCACAGAAAACCATTTCAAGGACGTCCGACGGTGGGGATTGAACCCATGTCTACCGAGTCCGAAGATAGCTTGGCCCCATGGCCTAGCGAGCGTAGCAGAACCACTATATCGATTATGATAATAATAATAATAATAATAATAATAATAATAATAATAATAATAATAATAATAATAGTAATAATAATAATAATAATAATATCACTCCAACTCCAGCACACAACCTACAAGACGTGCCCCTGTTAAGCCGAGCAACTCAGTGGAAGGTTGGGTAACCAATCCCAGCGGGAAACTGGGTCGGCGAGCCGATCAGTGCTGGGGGCTCCAAGGCTCACAACCTTGGTAGTACCCTGGTCGGTGTGAAACATCACTGACCCCAAACTACAGTTTTTCAACTGTTCAAAGCATGGAGGAAAGTTCAGCAAAAGCTACTACCCCAGGTGGTAACCAATCCACCTTCGCCTTGAGCGAAGCATGCAGGCCTTCGGAATCTGGGGAGCCTGCGCCGACATGCATGGAGGTATCGGAGACTCCGGGAAAGATCCAACACAAACGCCGGAATTTCTTTGCTACCTTTAACACGAATTCCCTTCGGAAGATTGGTAAATTGAAACAACTAACTGATTCCTTATCCCAACATCAAATCCTGATTGCAGCAATTCAAGAAACGAGATTCACAGATGAACAAGCCTTTGAGTCAGAAGGCTACAGAATTTTTAAAGGTAAAACTGGTATACGTGTAATTAAAACAGTTCCCAACCTTCGCACAGGATTCATCGTCAGTAGGAAGATTTTGGATTCAATCATTGGCTTCAACTCGCCTAGCAGTCGAGTTACAACTCTCTCCTTCCGGAGCACAAACAAAGTTTATACTGTTGTGAATGTCCATGCGCCAATCAATCAAGCGAATAAGAGAGACCCGGAAGGAACGGATAGATTCTGGGAAGACCTTGAAGATGTTCTCTGTAAGATTCCAGACAAACACACGATTATGCTTTTTGGAGATTTCAATGCACAGCTTGGTAAGGAAAGAAAGTTCCAAAACATTATCGGAAACTATCCAGCTCACCAGAGAACAAATCGCAATGGTGAGAGGCTCGCAGAACTATGCAAGGCTTTCAATCTTGTTATAAATTCCACAGAGTTCAAACACCTTCCCAGAAAACAGAAGACTTGGACATCTCCGAATCCAAATCTCGGCGAATTTCAAATTGATCACGTCGCAATTGCACGTAAAGCTCGGAGAGAAATACAGAATGTGAAGGTTCTAAGAAATGCCAATCTAGATTCGGATCACTATCTATCCAAAATCAAAGTTAAACTGATTCCGAGAAACACCAGAAAGGCCGTTTTAAAAAAGATCAATCGATTTGATACTGAAAAACTACGATTGTGCCCTGAATTTACTCAAAAACTAGAATCTTCGAATCCCGAAAACTGGGATGAACTACAACAGGCATTGGTCACAACAGCACAGGAGACAGTTCCACTGACGAAGTCAAAGAAACATGCGTGGTGGAATAATGCATGTGATTCAGTGGTAAAGCAAAGACAACTTGCCTGGCAGAAATGGAACTCGGGAAAGAACCAAGATAATTGGGAAAACTTCGTGAACGAGAGACAACGCACTGCAAAAATCATCCGCAATGTAAAACGGGCCTACAACAAGAGCCAACTAACTCAAATTGAGCTAGACTTTCAGAGGGACAACACAAGGGACTTCTACAGAACCTTCAAACGCAATCTAAGCAAATACAATCCTCCGAGTCTACAGTGCAAAGACTCAAATGAGAGACTAGCTTACAGTGAGAGAGAAAATTGCCAGATTCTAGTGAAATACTTTGAATCCCTCCTTAATTGTGAGACTCCAAACTCCACTTTCTCATTTGAAGACAACATACAAGTCCACCCAGATTCATCCCCTCCAACGAAAGAAGAAATCAAACAGATTATCCAGTCACTTAAGAACAACAAGGCACCAGGTGAGGACTCGATAATCGCCGAATTGTGGAAGTATGCTGGTGAATAGATGATTGATAAATTGACTGACATTATCAAGGAGATTTGGGAAACTGAGAAACTTCCACGTGACTGGACTTCTGCCTTGATTCATCCCCTGCATAAGAAATGTGACTAAACGGACGTTAACAACTACCGCGGCATTTCCCTCCTACTGATAACTTAAAAAATTATTTCAAAAGCTCTGCAGATTAGGGCAGAACAACAACTTGATCCACAATTAGGAGAGTACCAAGGAGGGTTCAGGAAAGAGCGCTCATGTGCCGAACAAATTATGAATCTGAAATCCATCCTTTTCTATCTGAAGCAAAGGAACAAGAAATTTGTGGTAACCTTCGTCGACTTCAAGAAGGCCTATGATTCGATTGATAGAATAGCTCTTATTCAAATTCTAAAGGAATTTGGATTGGATAATAAAACCAGGGCAATCATTCAACAGACCTTAGCTAACACAACCTCCAGAGTCAAGTTCAGAGGAGAAATTTCAGACTCTTTTGAAATTAAGACAGGAGTTAGGCAGGGAGATGGGCTTTCACCCCTGCTCTTCAACTGTGCACTTGAAAAAGTCATCCGCGAGTGGCGCAAAGAAATGAACGATGGGGTCCAAAATGGAGTACGACTGGGTTACAAGAACATGAACCTTTCTAATGATTGCCTAGCTTTTGCAGATGATCTTGCAATTTTCTCCGACTCTTTAGACATGGCCACAAAACAAATTAACCAGCTGCAGGTACAGGCAACAAAAGTTGGTCTTCAGATCTCTTTGGAGAAAACACACTTCATAACTAACATCAAGCCAGCACCAAGGAAGCTAAAAGTAAACCAGGGGAAAATCAAACGGACAGATAAGTTTAAATACCTTGGCGAGTGGGTAGAACCCAACGTATGTGAGAAAGAAACCTTCACATCGCGCACGAACAAAATGGAAATGGCGTACCAACTCACCAAGAACGTTTACAACAAAAAGTCAATATCCCTGAACGCAAAACTTAGGCATTATTGCACTGTCATACGACCAGAGGCTCTGTACGCAGCAAAATGCCTCACCATGAACAAGAAAGGCCTGGTAGAAAAAATGGAGATCAAGGAAAGAAAGATCTTGAGGAAAATTCTTGGCCCGATTAAAGACAACGGTGAATATAGACGACGGCATAACTATGAGCTGTATATTCATGTCCAGAAGATCTCTGATGTAATGAGGAAAAGGAGGATTGCATTTTATGGCCACTTGCTTAGAATGAAACCCACACGATTGACGAACCGGATCTTTAACTATTTTAAAATTAAGAAGACCAAGCCAGCCTGGTTCGAAGAGGTGGAAAGTGACCTGCAAGAGATGGAAATTACCTGTGGGGATATTCAAGAACGCAATCCCCTCAGGAAGAAACTACACGACCACCAGGGTTTTCAAGAAAAACCGAAGTTGAAGACGGGAAAGATGTGGACGGAAGAAATAAAAGAGCAACACCGGCAACGTATGAAGGAACACTGGGCAAAGATCAAAGCCCAGAGAAGCCAGTTGAAATAACGTGGTCCTTAGTTGGCCGATACGATCAAAGAAGAAGAATAATATAATATCGTATGACCTTGGGTGCTGGGTGCAAGCTTTTGTTATTTGACGCCCAGAGGGCAGCATACATGTCAAATATCGTTGTTCCTTGGAGCGCTATGAAAGTCAAGGAGGTTAGATATCTAAGCTCCTTGACGCTATAGCGCTTTCAAGTAGAGAATGGAGGAACTTTTGCGTTGGCGGAAAATCCCGAGATTAATAATTCCATATGAACACGGCCTACCGAATTCAAATGGGCTCCTTAACATGCCAACATCGTATGACATGCGTTGTCATTTTTACACCTTTCAAAAATCCCTTGCCAAGGCCACGAGCGAGCCTGCAAGCTTGGGGTTGGTAGTCCGACACGATAACCACTCACCCACCGTAGCAAGCATAATAATAATAAAGATGGAACAAGCATGCTCCTCTTTTTCCTTTTCCTGTCCTTGCTCCCTCAGAAGTGCTGAAATAGCTAGGGATTCACCGCTCCCCAGGCAGGCTGCAACTACTTGATAAATAAATGTTCGTGTGGACAGTAGAATCAAATCAGCATCTTTCGTGTTACTTATAAGAACATGGATGTTCAACTAATTTTACTGCAGATTAAAACTAGACTACTATTTCACAAGATGGCAAAATTTTTGTCTGTCAAAACTTGTAATGAAATAGTACATTATGCAAATAGCCTATAATGACAATAATTAAGGCATGAGTAGGCGAGTTTTATAAAATCCATACGAGTGCCTTAATTACCATTATAGGCGAGTTGCATCCGACTGTTTATGTTCGACGATAATCATAACTTTTTTGTTTACTGTCGACTTGAACCTCTATGGACTGCGTGTTAACAACCACTCTCATTTCAGTGTCTGCGTCTTGTTCGTTTGTCGGCTTTGACATCTTGCCAGTATCTCTTGAGCCCATCTATCAGTTAGTTCTTCTGCTCCTCTGTCAAAGGGCCTCTTCGTCTTCTGGGTTCTGCCTCCACCACAAAACCCTGATAGCTTTTCACCATCCTTCTGAAACTATTCCTGTCTTTGATTTTATCCTCCGTAATGCCCACCTGTCTCATATCTTTCTCACACTCTTGGAACCATTTCAACTTGGAGATCTTCGGTTTAAGAAAATTCCAGATTTTCTCTGTGAGCCGGTCATTATTCATACGGAAGATGTGTCCATAAAACAGCAATCTTCGTTTTCTAATTGCTGTTGTTATCGGTTCCATCTTTCTGTATACTGTACTTCTTTATTTGATATCAGTCGAATCTGTCCGTCAACCCATCTGTTGCCCTAGATCTTCCGTAGTAGTCTGCGTTCTCTTTTAAGTAGCTGATTGACTTGTCCTGCCCGATTCATACACAGGGTCTCCGAAGCATATAAACTTTCTGGTTTGACAACAGTGCTGTAGTGCCTTTGTTTGGCTCCGATACTTAGCATCTTCTTATTGTAGATGTTTTTAGTCAGTTGGAACGCTCGCTCTAGTTTCAGGATGCGGATATTGGTCGCTTCTTGTTCTAGCCCATTCTCTTGGATTACTTCACCAATGTATTTAAACTTCTTGACTCTTCGAATCTTTCCATGGTCGGTGATCAACCATTCTGGACCTTCACGGATGTTAGTCACATATTTCGTTTTCTCAACTGAAATTTGTAGTCCTACTTTCTCTGCTGTTTCTTTCAGATGGTTTATCTTCCTGATTGCTGAACTGATGTTGTTAGCAAATATGGCTGCGTCGTCCGCAAACACCAGACAGTCAATATTCACTCCTTTGTGTTTGGGGCCTAATCGAAACAGATCTTCATTTCCTTCTCCTTTGTTCAGTGATTTTCTCCATTCTCGAATTACCTTTTCTAAGATACAATTGAAAAGAAGTGGAGAAAGTCCATCTCCTTGTCTGACCCCATTTTTTTTTTATCTCGAAGGGCTCTAATATTTCATTCTTGAATTTTACCTTAGATATTGTGTTGGTGAGAGTATGTTTAATCAAATTTCTGGATGAATCATCCACCCCAAACTCTTCCAGAGCATTCAATAATGACTCTCGATCAATCGAATCGTATGCTTTTTTGACATCCACGAATACGACCACATATTCAAACCCCCCAGTTTTCTTGTATCTGATGATGTTCTTCAGATTGAAAATTTGTTCTGAGCAGGATCGGCCCTTACGGAAACCAGCCTGGTATTCACCAATCTGTTGATCAAGATGAGCTTCGATTCTGTTAAGGAGTACTTTAGAAAGAATCTTGTTAGGAACAGGAACTATCGATATACCTCTGTAATTGTCAACGTTCTTCTTGTCTCCTTTTTGTGGAGAGGATGGATTAGTGCTGATTGCCATTCAACTGGTATAGTACCCGTTCTCCAAATCTCCTGGAAGAGGCTGACTAATATGTCCAGAGTATCCTCATTCGCCAGCTTCAGTAGTTCCGCCACTATGGAATCTTTCCCAGCTGCTTTATTATCTTTCAGACTGTCTATGATCAGCTTAATTTCCGTCTTACAAGGTGGCTGAGAATTGGGCAGACCTTGAATGGGAAGGGAGTTGGATAGTTTTAGCGATGGCTCATCACAGATGAGCATCTTGTTGAAATACTTGAGAACCAAGGGAGTGATTCTATCCTCAGACACAGCGGCTTACTCCGTTTAATACAAGTGTACTTACGTCTACGTTTCTCTTTTCTTCTTCTTCTTCTTCTTCTTCTTCTTCTTCTTCTTCTTCTGCTGCTTTCGAATAACCAATTTGGAGGGCACGATAAATCAACTTCCAAATGCCCTTAATCCTTCTAGAGCAGTGCTTTCCAAACACCACGGGGTGTCACGTGCTACCATCAAGCGTGTCGTAAGATTCGTCGTACTTATAAATTCAGGATAGAAAACGAATGAACCGGTAAGAAGGTAGTAAATTTGCTTCCCCTCGTTCGACGCATTAGCCACGTGATCGAGATGTTGATGAGCAAAAACTTGATACAAACATCCAAAGATGGCGCTATATATAGGCTTGCCATATTTTTGGCGAGTAAAACCGGGACACATTAACATGCGATGGCCTCAGCGGGGGGTTTGGGGGGATATTGAGTGAGCGGTCCGGGAAATTTTAAAAAAATTAGAAGGAAAATGGTGATTTTTAAGCCTTTTTTTAAGCTTCGAAAGTGACGGCAGAGGGGAATCTGGCACCCTAAATTGTTAGTTCTACACATCTTTTAAAAATAAAAAAGGAATTTTTTTGCTACATAAAAGTATACTAGGGTGCCCGTGCTGCTCTGCAGCATTATCTTTCGGTATTGGAATTAAGAAATTACGACATTATGTAATAGTTTATAACCTTTATTTCACAATACTTCCTTCCAGACAATGTTCGCTGTGCGTCGACCCTTAGGTTTAACTTCTACGTTTACATCTTTAAATGATTTTCCTCCGGATAAGGCAACATACAACATTCTATGGCCTAAGACTGGATCAGGTAAGTAGATTCCAACTCGTTAAAGCGTGTGACCCTGCACTTTGTTGATTGTAATACAAAACGCTAGTGTAATAGGAAATTGCCGTCATTCTAGTGTCAGATGGTTACAATCTACGCGATGTAGCAGTATTCGCTCCCCACTATTCACACCAGTTAGAACTTAGGAATCTATGATATTGTCGTACATTTTTCTAACTATTAGCCTCGTCCCGTTCAGTAATATCTTAGTTGCATTGAAACTCCTAAGGAACATTGCAATAGTACCTTCATTCTAAGTCAGCACATGCGGAAGTAGACCACTCATCTCAAGCCTATTCAAAAATTCAGTGGGAAAATGCAAAACTGAAATTTTCGTGTTCAGTTACCAATGTATTCACACTTGTGTAAATTCTAGGAGTTCCTGGAAGAAGATATGACACTACCCTATTAATTTCATGGCAATATTCATTTTTCGGTGCAAGAAAATGAAAAATTAGAAGTAATATCAAATGTCCACTCATAACATTCCTCAGAATCAGCCGATTTGAATAGTTAACAGCTCAAGTGAAAGCGCTTGCGTCACTGAGTGTTCTTAGACCAAAACGACTTGCGTACCTCAATTAGAACCAAAGATATGATTGCATCAAAGAGATAAAAAGTTGGAAGAAGTTGAAAAAATGAAATAATTTGAGAAAGGCGGAACGTGAGTGATTTGTAATACTTGATAACAAATCTGTGCACGAATACCTTTAATTTAAAAAAATAATGAAGGAAATCGACCGGATAGAATGGCCGGACGGACTGGCTTAAGATTTCATAAATATTTTTAATATATAAGATAAGATAAGATGATTGCTTCAATGAGAGAGAAGAGTTGGAAAAAGTTGAAGAAATGAAATAATTTGAGGAAGGAGGAAGTAAAGTGATTTGTAATGCTTGATAACCAATCCGTGCATGAATACCTTTCAATTAAAAAAGGAATTAAGGAAATCGACCGGATAGAATGGCCGGACGGACTCGGTTAAGTTTTCATAATAATTTCTAATATTCGCTTCGGCACTCATAACATTCCTCAGAATCAACCAATTTAAATATCTAATAACTCAAAAAATATAACATGATCCACTGAGTTCTCTTAGACCAATCCGAACTTTGTAACGCAATTAGAACCAAAGATATGATTGCTACAATGAGAAAAAATGTTGAAAATATGAGATGTAATATCGAATGTTCACTCATAACTTTCCTCAACATATTCCGATTTCAATAGTTAAGGGCCCAAATGAATGCGCTTGGGTCACTGAGTGTTCTTAGACCCAAACGACCTTCGTAACTCAATTAGATCCAAAGATATGATTGCTTGAAATTTGGAAAAAGTTGGAAAAAGTTGAAAAAATCAACTAAATTGAGAAAGGCGAAATTTAAGTGGTTTGTAATACTAGATGAGAAATCTGTGCATGAATACCTTTCATTTAAAAAAAGATTGAAGGAAATCGACCGGATAGAATGGCCAGACGGACTGGCTTAAGATTTCATAAATATTTTTAATATATAAGATAAGATGACTGCTTCAATGAGAGAGAAGAGTTGGAAAAAATTGAAGAAATCAAATAATTTGAGGAAGGTGGAAGTAAAGTGATTTGTAATGCTTGATAACCAATCCGTGCATGAATACCTTTCAATTAAAAAAGGAATTAAGGAAATCGACCGGATAGAATGGCCGGACGGACTCGGTTAAGTTTTCATAATTATTTCTAATATTCGCTTCGGAACTCATAACATTCCTCAGAATCAACCACTTTAAATATCTAATAACTCAAAAGATAGAACATGATCCACTGAGTTCTCTTAGACCAATCCGAACTCCGTAACTCAATTAGAACCAAAGATATGATTGCTACAATGAGAAAAAATGTTGAAAATATGAGATGTAATATCGAATGTTCACTCATAACTTTCCTCAAAATAATCCGATTTCAATAGTTAAGGGCCCACATGCAAAAGCTTGAGTCACTGAGTGTTCTTAGACCAAAACGACCTTCGTAACTCAATTAGAGCCAAATATAGGATTGCTTGAAAGTTGGAAAAAGTTGGAAAAAGTTGAAAAAATCAAATAAATTGAGAAAGGCGTAATTTAAGTGGTTTGTAATACTTGATGACAAATCTGTGCATGAATTCCTTTCATTTAAAAAAAGAATGAAGGCAATCGACCGGATAGAATGGCCGGACGGACTGGCTTAAAATTTCATAAATATTTTTAATATATAAGACTAGGGTGCCCATGCTGCTCTGCAGCATTATCTTTCAGTATTGGAATTAAGAAATGACGACATTATGTAATAGTTTATAACCTTTATTTCACAATACTTCCTTCCAGACAATGTTCGCTGTGCCTCGACCCTTAGGCTTAACTTCTACTTTTACATCTTTAAATGATTTTCCTCCGGATAAGGCAACATACAACATTCTATGGCCTAAGACTGGATCAGGTAAGTAGATTCCAACTCGTTAAAGCGTTTGACCCTGCGATTAGTTGATTGTAATACAAAACGCTAGTGTAATAGGAAATTGCGGTCATTCTAGTGTCAGATGGTGACAATCTGCGCGAGGTAGCAGTATTCGCTCCCCACTATTCACACCAGTTAGAACTTAGGAATCTATGATATTGTCGTACATTTTTCTAACTATTGGCCTCGTCACGTTCAGTAATATCATAGTTGCATTGAAACTCCTAAGGAACATTGCAATAGAACCTTCTTTCAAAGTCAGCACAAGCGGAAGTAAACCACTCATCTTAGGCCTGTTCAAAAATTCAGTGGGAAAATGCAAGACTTCAATTTTCTTCTTCAGTTACCAATGTATTCACACTTGTGTAAATTCTAGGAGTTCCTGGAAGTAGATCTGACACTACCCTATTAATTTCATGGCAATGTTCATTCTTCGGTGCAAGAAAATGAAAAAATAGAAATAATATTAAATGTCCACTCATAACATTCCTCAGAATCCGCCGATTTGAATAGTTAAGAGCTCGAATGAAAGAGCGTGATCCACCAAGTGTTCTTAGACTAAAACGAACTGTGTAACTCAATTAGAACCAAAGATATGATTGCTACAATGAGAAACAATGTTGAAAATATGAGATGTAATATCGAATGTTCACTCATAACTTTTCTCAGAATCATCCGATTTGAATAGTTAACAGCTCAAGTGAAAGCGCATGCGTCACTGAGTGTTCTTAGACAAAAACGACTTGCGTACCTCAATTAGAACCAAAGATATGATTGCATCAAAGAGATAAAAAGTTGGAAGAAGTTGAAAAAATGAAATAATTTGAGAAAGGCGGAACGTGAGTGATTTGTAATACTTGATAACAAATCTGTGCACGAATACCTTTAATTTAAAAAAATAATGAAGGAAATCGACCGGATAGAATGGCCGGACGGACTGGCTTAAGATTTCATAAATATTTTTAATATATAAGATAAGATAAGATGATTGCTTCAATGAGAGAGAAGAGTTGGAAAAAGTTGAAGAAATGAAATAATTTGAGGAAGGAGGAAGTAAAGTGATTTGTAATGCTTGATAACCAATCCGTGCATGAATACCTTTCAATTAAAAAAGGAATTAAGGAAATCGACCGGATAGAATGGCCGGACGGACTCGGTTAAGTTTTCATAATAATTTCTAATATTCGCTTCGGCACTCCTAACATTCCTCAGAATCAACCAATTTAAATATCTAATAACTCAAAAAATATAACATGATCCACTGAGTTCTCTTAGACCAATCCGAACTTTGTAACGCAATTAGAACCAAAGATATGATTGCTACAATGAGAGAAAATGTTGAAAATATGAGATGTAATATCGAATGTTCACTCATGACTTTCCTTAAAATATTCCGATTTCAATAGTTAAGGGCCCAAATGAAAGCGCTTGAGTCACTGAGTGTTCTTAGACCCAAACGACCTTCGTAACTCAATTAGATCCAAAGATATGATTGCTTGAAATTTGGAAAAAGTTGGAAAAAGTTGAAAAAATCAAATAAATTGAGAAAGGCGTAATTTAAGTGGTTTGAAATACTTGATGACAAATCTGTGCATGAATACCTTTCATTTAAAAAAATAATGAAGGAAATCGACCGGATAGAATGGCCGGACGGACTGGCTTAAGATTTCATAAATATTTTTAATATATAAGATAAGATAAGATGATTGCTTCAATGAGAGAGAAGAGTTGGAAAAAGTTGAAGAAATGAAATAATTTGAGGAAGGAGGAAGTAAAGTGATTTGTAATGCTTGATAACCAATCCGTGCATGAATACCTTTCAATTAAAAAAGGAATTAAGGAAATCGACCGGATAGAATGGCCGGACGGACTCGGTTAAGTTTTCATAATAATTTCTAATATTCGCTTCGGCACTCATAACATTCCTCAGAATCAACCAATTTAAATATCTAATAACTCAAAAAATATAACATGATCCACTGAGTTCTCTTAGACCAATCCGAACTTTGTAACGCAATTAGAACCAAAGATATGATTGCTACAATGAGAAAAAATGTTGAAAATATGAGATGTAATATCGAATGTTCACTCATAACTTTCCTCAACATATTCCGATTTCAATAGTTAAGGGCCCAAATGAATGCGCTTGGGTCACTGAGTGTTCGTAGACCCAAACGACCTTCGTAACTCAATTAGATCCAAAGATATGATTGCTTGAAATTTGGAAAAAGTTGGAAAAAGTTGAAAAAATCAACTAAATTGAGAAAGGCGAAATTTAAGTGGTTTGTAATACTAGATGAGAAATCTGTGCATGAATACCTTTCATTTAAAAAAAGATTGAAGGAAATCGACCGGATAGAATGGCCAGACGGACTGGCTTAAGATTTCATAAATATTTTTAATATATAAGATAAGATGACTGCTTCAATGAGAGAGAAGAGTTGGAAAAAATTGAAGAAATCAAATAATTTGAGGAAGGTGGAAGTAAAGTGATTTGTAATGCTTGATAACCAATCCGTGCATGAATACCTTTCAATTAAAAAAGGAATTAAGGAAATCGACCGGATAGAATGGCCGGACGGACTCGGTTAAGTTTTCATAATTATTTCTAATATTCGCTTCGGAACTCATAACATTCCTCAGAATCAACCACTTTAAATATCTAATAACTCAAAAGATAGAACATGATCCACTGAGTTCTCTTAGACCAATCCGAACTCCGTAACTCAATTAGAACCAAAGATATGATTGCTACAATGAGAAAAAATGTTGAAAATATGAGATGTAATATCGAATGTTCACTCATAACTTTCCTCAAAATAATCCGATTTCAATAGTTAAGGGCCCACATGCAAAAGCTTGAGTCACTGAGTGTTCTTAGACCAAAACGACCTTCGTAACTCAATTAGAGCCAAATATAGGATTGCTTGAAAGTTGGAAAAAGTTGGAAAAAGTTGAAAAAATCAAATAAATTGAGAAAGGCGTAATTTAAGTGGTTTGTAATACTTGATGACAAATCTGTGCATGAATTCCTTTCATTTAAAAAAAGAATGAAGGCAATCGACCGGATAGAATGGCCGGACGGACTGGCTTAAAATTTCATAAATATTTTTAATATATAAGACTAGGGTGCCCATGCTGCTCTGCAGCATTATCTTTCAGTATTGGAATTAAGAAATGACGACATTATGTAATAGTTTATAACCTTTATTTCACAATACTTCCTTCCAGACAATGTTCGCTGTGCCTCGACCCTTAGGCTTAACTTCTACTTTTACATCTTTAAATGATTTTCCTCCGGATAAGGCAACATACAACATTCTATGGCCTAAGACTGGATCAGGTAAGTAGATTCCAACTCGTTAAAGCGTTTGACCCTGCGATTAGTTGATTGTAATACAAAACGCTAGTGTAATAGGAAATTGCGGTCATTCTAGTGTCAGATGGTGACAATCTGCGCGAGGTAGCAGTATTCGCTCCCCACTATTCACACCAGTTAGAACTTAGGAATCTATGATATTGTCGTACATTTTTCTAACTATTGGCCTCGTCACGTTCAGTAATATCATAGTTGCATTGAAACTCCTAAGGAACATTGCAATAGAACCTTCTTTCAAAGTCAGCACAAGCGGAAGTAAACCACTCATCTTAGGCCTGTTCAAAAATTCAGTGGGAAAATGCAAGACTTCAATTTTCTTCTTCAGTTACCAATGTATTCACACTTGTGTAAATTCTAGGAGTTCCTGGAAGTAGATCTGACACTACCCTATTAATTTCATGGCAATGTTCATTCTTCGGTGCAAGAAAATGAAAAAATAGAAATAATATTAAATGTCCACTCATAACATTCCTCAGAATCCGCCGATTTGAATAGTTAAGAGCTCGAATGAAAGAGCGTGATCCACCAAGTGTTCTTAGACTAAAACGAACTGTGTAACTCAATTAGAACCAAAGATATGATTGCTACAATGAGAAACAATGTTGAAAATATGAGATGTAATATCGAATGTTCACTCATAACTTTTCTCAGAATCATCCGATTTGAATAGTTAACAGCTCAAGTGAAAGCGCATGCGTCACTGAGTGTTCTTAGACAAAAACGACTTGCGTACCTCAATTAGAACCAAAGATATGATTGCATCAAAGAGATAAAAAGTTGGAAGAAGTTGAAAAAATGAAATAATTTGAGAAAGGCGGAACGTGAGTGATTTGTAATACTTGATAACAAATCTGTGCACGAATACCTTTAATTTAAAAAAATAATGAAGGAAATCGACCGGATAGAATGGCCGGACGGACTGGCTTAAGATTTCATAAATATTTTTAATATATAAGATAAGATAAGATGATTGCTTCAATGAGAGAGAAGAGTTGGAAAAAGTTGAAGAAATGAAATAATTTGAGGAAGGAGGAAGTAAAGTGATTTGTAATGCTTGATAACCAATCCGTGCATGAATACCTTTCAATTAAAAAAGGAATTAAGGAAATCGACCGGATAGAATGGCCGGACGGACTCGGTTAAGTTTTCATAATAATTTCTAATATTCGCTTCGGCACTCCTAACATTCCTCAGAATCAACCAATTTAAATATCTAATAACTCAAAAAATATAACATGATCCACTGAGTTCTCTTAGACCAATCCGAACTTTGTAACGCAATTAGAACCAAAGATATGATTGCTACAATGAGAGAAAATGTTGAAAATATGAGATGTAATATCGAATGTTCACTCATGACTTTCCTTAAAATATTCCGATTTCAATAGTTAAGGGCCCAAATGAAAGCGCTTGAGTCACTGAGTGTTCTTAGACCCAAACGACCTTCGTAACTCAATTAGATCCAAAGATATGATTGCTTGAAATTTGGAAAAAGTTGGAAAAAGTTGAAAAAATCAAATAAATTGAGAAAGGCGTAATTTAAGTGGTTTGAAATACTTGATGACAAATCTGTGCATGAATACCTTTCATTTAAAAAAAGAATGAAGGAAATCGACCGGATAGAATGGCCAGAATGGCTTAAGATTTCATAAATATTTTTAGCCTACTTTCGATTTTTGCAAAAAATGAAAGTAGACTTATGAGATCAACACAGGGCGAAAAAAGTGTGTCTGTGTGTGTGTGTGTATGTGTGTGTGTGAGTGTGTGTGTGTGTGTCTGTGTGTGTGTGAGTGTGTGTACTCTGAATGTCTGTCCCCCCCTATCAATTCGAACACGGTGAATGCGAATTGAACGAAATTTGGTACAAAGGTAGCACTAGCAAAGGACACCTCAGTGTCATGTTTTATATCGCCGCCATCTTTACTAAAACTGAATGGCGGCCACTGAAACGTTCAAAACGTAAAATCAAATAACGACTAACCAAATCATCCGATCTCTACCAAATTTAGTAACAGCATACCTTCGTATAGGATGCGTCTTGTGACCAAACTACAAGGTCGTCCGCCATACCATTTCAGGATGGCGGCCGTGCGAATTATGCAAACTTTATAATCCATATCATGGGACCCACCAGTTCCGATTATCGAGCCGAGAATCGTTTTAACTGTTCTAAAGGAAGAGGCACGTTCGAAATTAAAAGTTTATTTTGTAATACTATAGTGCAGACGTGATTTTAAAAAGCTGAGCTGATTCAGTAATAAGACAAGATGGCAGCGGATATCTTGTGCTTGACTTATATTTCACTAATTTGAGTATTGCATGCAATATAGCGTACTGATACAAAATAAATAAACTTTGTATGAAATGCTTTATATATAAATAATATACTCCAGTGATGAAATCGTTTAGTATAAATCATTATTTGCTAACAAGTTCTATATAAGTCATTTTATATAGAACGATATTGGTTGACACAATTAGCTCAAATGCCTATGGTTCAAACCCGATCAGAGCTAGGTTTTTTGTTTTGCTTGAAATGTTATATGTTTATTGTTTTGTAATGACTCAGATGTTTTAAAATTAAGCGTTATATTGTGCATATTATGGTGTAAAATATATATTTAATTAAAACATAATTCGCCAGCAGATTTACTCGAGACATCTAGCTGCCAAAAAGGTAACTGCACGTCGACCTACTTATTAACTTCCAGATTTTATTGAAAAGTTTCTTCTTCTGGCCGCTAGAATGCACTCGCTCTGTTAGGATTATATTGTTTGATATTTCACCACTAGATATCACGACTAGTCTACGTGGGGCTCCATTGATTACTATACCATTGGCATTCTATGCGCATCGAATTTGAAGAATGACAAGATGATACTACGATACATTTTTACTTTTTATTTTAAAGGGTTTGTAACAGCCTATTTTGCGTTACTTGAAAATGTTATTTGAAGTAAAGAACAAAACGATTTCACATAGTAGTTTGTATACACACGTCTCTGTAGGGTCATGGAAAGATTTGTTAATTCAATTAGGGTTTTCGATTCCCGGTCAAAGCATGTGAGATTTTCGAAGTGAAATGCCATGTCCTGTGGTTCGGATTCCACGTAAAAAGGAGGTCCCGTGGCTCATAATCACAAGATTCACGGTCACGTAAAACTACAATCTTCCTTCCTTTATTTTTTTTCAATTAGGGTTGTGAAAGCCATGCACAACCAGACGTGTAAAGACATGCCTCAACTCAAAGTTGGATGTTGCCCACGGAAGGTCGTATATGTAATAATAATAATAATAATAATAATAATAATAATAATAATAATAATAATAATAATAATAATGTTATTGGTTTTACATCCCTTTTAACTACTGCTGCTTTTAGAGACACCGGGGTGCCGGAATTTTGGCCCGAAGGGGATCTTTAACGTGCCAGTAAATGTACTTACACGGCTCCCTCGCATTTGTGCACCCTCAAATGCCAGCTGACTGCGCCAGGATACGAACCTGCAACCTAGGGCCCAGCAAGCGAGAACTTTACCGCTGAGCCACGCAGCCAGTCCGGTCGATTATGTCTCCAGATCCATAACATTCTTGATATACTTCTTATCTTTCTTTCTTTCTTTCTTTCTTTCTTTCTTTCTTCAATGATGGTAGCAGTTTTTATCTAGGTTGTGACGTTTGGTAGAGGTAAATCGTTTCTAAGGTCTTCAACAAAGAATAGTTCTATTATACTCTTTGATAATAACGAGTTATAACTATACTCATACATTTAGGAGAAAGTAGGCTATATGTTCTTTACTGAACATCTTGTTAATATATAAGATAAGATGACTGCTTCAATGAGAGAGAAGAGTTGGAAAAATTTGAAGAAATCAAATAATTTGAGGAAGGTGGAAGTAAAGTGATTTGTAATGCTTGATAACCAATCCGTGCATGAATACCTTTCAATTAAAAAAGGAATTAAGGAAATCGACCGGATAGAATGGCCGGACGGACTCGGTTAAGTTTTCATAATTATTTCTAATATTCGCTTCGGCACTCATAACATTCCTCAGAATCAACCACTTTAAATATCTAATAACCCAAAAGATAGAATATGATCCACTGAGTTCTCTTAGACCAATCCGAACTCCGTAACTCAATTAGAACCAAAGATATGATTGCTACAATGAGAAAAAATGTTGAAAATATGAGATGTAATATCGAATGTTCACTCATAACGTTCCTCAAAATAATCCGATTGCAATAGTTAAGGGCCCACATGAAAAAACTTGAGTCACTGAGTGTTCTTAGACCAAAACGACCTTCGTAACTCAATTAGAGCCAAATATATGATTGCTTGAAAGTTGGAAAACGTTGGAAAATGTTGAAAAAATCAAATAAATTGAGAAAGGCGTAATTTAAGTGGTTTGTAATACTTGATGACAAATCTGTGCATGAATACCTTTCATTTAAAAAAGAATGAAGGCAATCGACCGGATAGAATGGCCGGACGGACTGGCTTAAGATTTCATAAATATTTTTAGCCTACTTTTCACATTTTGCAAAAATGAGGAAAAAGTAGTCTTATGAGATCGGGCAAATGTGTGTCTGTCTGTCTGTCTGTCTGTCTGTCCTTCTGTCTGTCTGTCTGGCTGTGTGTGTGTCCCCCCTATCAACTCCTAAACGGGTGCAGCAATCGAAACAAAATTTGGTAGGAGTAAAGATCTATACCTGAATATCTCACGGCCATATTTGAAAATGATGTCAGTGCTACCAACTGCTAAAAAATCGCAATTGAAATTTGAGCTCCATGTTGGATATCTTGGAAAGTATGAATGGGAGCTATTTCAAAATTGGCACACGTACAGATCATAATATTTCAGTTTAATTTCCAGGAGGCCAAACATGGCAGTGTTGCCAAAATGATTATAAGCCTCCTGATAGGTCCAATTTTTAAATGCATATAACTTCTACACTATCAAGCGGAATTCAACCAAATTTCGTATGTTGTATGTGTACATAACCAGATATGACTGAGCGTATTCTTAAGACCTACCAGGGCTGCCAACTGTTAATAAATGCTCCTAATTTATTTTATCCAAATACCAATATATCAGAAAGTATGCAAGCCGACAGCTTTAAACTATGCACACGTATAGTACCCGACATTCTATATTAATTTGGAGTAACTTATATACGTCAGTGCTACCAACATGATTCTAAGCCTGCTGACAGGTCCAACTTTCAATACATGTAACTTCCATACTATCATTTGGATTTCAACCAAATTTCGTATGTGCTATGTGTACCATAACAGATATGACTATGCGTATTCTAAGGAGCAACCAGGGCTGCCAACTGTTAATATGTGCTGTCCCTATTTTTGTTACCCTAATATCAATATATCAGAAAGTATGCAAGCCAATAGCTCTAAACTTTGCACACGTATAGTACCTGGCATTCTAGACGAATTTGGAGTAACTAATATACGTCAGTGCTGCCAACATGATTCTAAGCCTGCTGATAGGTCCAATTTTAAAATGCATGTAACTTCTATACTAACTAATGGATTTCATTCAAAATTGGCACAACAATAGATCATATTATTTCAGATTATGTCTGACCAATACATGCATGACATTGTTGCCAACGTGATTTTACGCGCGCTGTTATATCCAATGTTTAACTGCATGTAACGTCCATACTATCCAGTGGACTTCAACCAAATTTTGTATTTAGTACCGTAAGAGACGGAACTAAGAATATATTCAGTCATCAGGGCTGCCAACTGTCGTGCTCTATTAGGATACATTATGCCAGGTATACAGTATTTCGAACTAATTGGAAATTTCGATATTAGCAACTTAATTTCGTCATTATTCTAGATAGGTTCATATTCTGTAGAATAATCATTGGCATGAAAAGTAGGCTGTATAGTTCTTCACGGAACTTCTTGTTAATATATAAGATAAGTTTTCCTTTCTATTGATAATTTTTTCTGGTTTACCTTCTAGAATGAAGTGTTAATAAAATACAATTAAAAATACTTCATAAAATTGTTTAATTGAACAGTTACTAAGGGTTATTATTTTTTGAAAAACCACAACTTTTTGTCTAACTACCAAAACAATAATAAACAAGAAGTTCCATGACGAACTAAAGAGCCTACTTTTCTTAAAATTAAGATGCATGCCAATGATTAATCTACTGTATATGAGCCTATCTAGAATAATGACGAAATTAAGTTAATATCGAAATGTCTAATTAGTTCGAAATATACCTGGCATAATATAGCATAATAGAGCACTACTGTTGGCAGCCCTGGAGAGTGAATATATTCTTAGTTCCATCTCTTAAGGTACAGAATACAAAATTTGGTTGAAGTCCAATGGACGTCACATGCAGTTAGACATTGGATCTATCAGCACGCGTAAATGCATGTTGGCAACAATGCCATGCAAGTGATGGTCAGAATTAATCTGAAATAATATGTTCTATTGTTGTGCCAATTTTGACTGAAATCCATTACTTAGTATAGAAGTTACATGCATTTTAAAATTGGTCTTATCAGCAGGCTTAGAATCATGGTGGCAGCACTGACGTATATTAGTTACTCCAAATTCATCTAGAATGCCAGGTACTATCCGTGTGCCAAGTTTAGAGCTATTGGCTTGCATACTTTCTGATATATTGATATTAGGGTAACAAAAATAGAGACAGCATTTATTAACAGTTGGCAGCCCTGGTTGCTCTTAAGAATACGCATAGTCATATCTGTTATGTTACACATAGCACATACGAAATTTGTTTGAAATCCAACTGATAGTATAGTAGTTACATGTATTTTATAGTTGGACCTCTCAGCAGGCTTAGAATCATGTTGGTAGCACTAACGTATATAGGTTACTCCAATATAATATAGAATGTCAGGTACTATACGTGTGCATAGTTTAAAGCTGTCGGCTTGCATACTTTCTGATATGTTGGTATTTGGATAAAAAATAGAGAGAGCAATTATTAACAGTTGGCAGCCCTGGTGGCTCTAAAGAATACGCTCCGTCATATCTCTTTATGTACACATACTACAGACCAAATTTGGTTGAAACCCAATTGATAGTGTAGAAGTTATATGCATTTGAAATTGGACTTATCAGAAGGTTTGAAATTATTTGGCAACACTGTCATGTATGGCCTCCTAGAAATTAAACTGAAATAGTATTATCTACATGTGTGCCAAGTTTGGAATAGCTTCCATGCATACCTTCCAAGATATCCTACATGGAGCTCAAATTTCTAGTGCGTTTTTCAGCAGTTGGTAGCACTGATATCATTTTCAAATATGGGCGTGAGATATTCCGGTATACATCTTTACTCATACTAAACTTGGTTCCGATTGCTGCAGCCGTTTAGGAGTTTATAGGGACACACACACACACACACACACACACACACACACACACAGCCAGACAGCCAGACAGACAGATAGACACACACACATTTTTCCAGATTGATCTCATAAGTCTACTTTTCCTCATTTTTGCAAAATGTGAAAAGTAGGCTAAAAACTATGTTGATTGTTGAAAAGTAACCGATTCATAATAGATTCTTAAGCACATAAATTCGTTACTTTTTACATCTTACAGCTCTTATCCGGGACATTGATAAAACCGTGCGGGTCACCGGGACAAGAGCAAAATACTGGGACGCATGGCAAGCCTAACTATACAGGGTCTTTCATATAAAATAAGAGCGGCAAGCGGCGGTTTTGTTATTGGCTGGTGAGGTTGCCTTGACCGAGCTTGTGGCGCGCCATGGCCCCCTGCTGTACTATCGAAAGCGCGTGCATAGTACATACGAGGGCTGTAATTTTTTTCAAGTTCCTATGGACTGTATAAAAATAACAGATTGACATACCAATCTGAATTACTACTAAATGTTTGCTTGTTTTATTCGTATGTCTCAACATAACCGCCAAAACGATTGAAACATTTGTCGTATCGTTACACCAGCTTTGCAATGCCCTCGGCAAAATATTCTACCGCCACTGAGGTGGGTACGTCTGGACAGTCTCATTATGAAACAGTTTCTCCCACCAATCAGAGCTCAAGAAACAGTTGTTTGACCAATTAGATAATTAGATGCTCTGAGTTCCACAGCCTTCTAATTTAAATTTCACTGCCTGGCCTAGTGTCATAGTAGGGTAATCGAGAAGGCCATGGTCAAATACAAGGCATTCTCTTCGTCTCATGCGATCGGTTCAGTACATAAAACTGGCGAAATCTCGCCAGATATTCATGAATATTTATGTTCGAACATAAAATAGTTAATCGTCGAACATAAACAGTCGTATGCAACTCGCCTATAATGGTAATTAAGACACTCGTATGGACATTATAAAACACGCATACGCTCGTTTTATAAACATACTCGTGTCTTAATTATTGCCTTTATAGGTTCGTTGCATAATGTACTATTAAATCTTCACTCGGGCAACTTGATACTTATCACACACAGGGAGATTATCAACTGATTTCCTTCAGTTTGTTTCTTAGTTCTGTGACATGTGTAATTATTTCAAAGTGATATAATTTACAAGAAACACCAGGAATCGACAAATTTGTGGTCAGAAAGTGGCGTGTGAATTAGTCCTGCATCCGACCCGACATAAAGCAGATTTGTAAGCCCATAGCAGTCGTTGAATTGGAACATCAAGCTGCAAGATTTGTATGTATGAGAAAAGTGTTTAATATAGCCTATTGTACTTGGAAAATCAGATTTATACTATGAGAAAGATAAATTTCTTTAAAATGAATCTCCTTTGTTAAAATAGTCTATGTTGATAATTACAATAATCAAATGGGTGCCATGTATAATTATGTGTACTATTAGGGTGTCGCCATGAGAAAAAGTTTGGAAAGCTATGGTCTAGTGCAGGCATGTCCAACCTTTTTTTTTGAAAAAGGGCCACTGTCGTTAAGGTGAATTGGTTTGCGGGCCACATGATTCGATTTTTTCTACCGTATCAAATAGGATCTAAATTCAAAGATAAACAAATTAATTTAAAAAATAGTTAATATATTAATATGTTATTTTATTAAAATATTAATCATATATTAGTTAAGTTATTTTTAAAATTAAATTAAATTAAATATATGTAATTGTTATATTAAAATAATAGAATTAATATTTTACCTGTCAATGCGACACCTGGTACTACTTCTCACGAACAAGGCATCCAATATCTGGTTTGATTGATGGTGTAGCAACTCGAAGTGAACTCTCCAGATGACTGTCGGTGAGCGTTCTCGTTGCACATTTCACATGTTTCATTCTGGAGATCACTAGTTCGCATACGTATGTGCTACCGAAAAGAGATGCAAAACGAAGTGCATGTCTATTAATGTCCGGATATTTGTCTCTGGGAAAGTAGTCACGAAAGAATTGTAGTAAGAATACATTGTTAAACATATTCTTTAAGTCTGATGCACATTGAAAATCAACACACTCCATTTGCAGATCCTCGGGAACCTTAATGGAGAAAGGGGGAGAAAACATATTAAAACTTATAACATTCGCCTTGAAGTCTTGAAATCTAACGCGGAATTCGGTTCCTAATTCTAATATGATTTCTGCGTACTTTTCATAATTTTGATTATTACAGTTTTGTAGGGCTGGGAAATGCACAAATTTGTTGTTTTTTATTTGTGATTCCCAAAGTCGCAATTTTGTTTCAAAGACCTTCACGTGATCAAACATAGCAGTGATCAATAATATATCAATTATTGGTCCTTACCTTGGAGACGTGAATTAAGTTCGTTCAGTTGTGTTGTTATATCTACCAGAAAGGTTAACTCACACATCCATATGAGTTTTTAAATTCAACAATAAAGTTGCCCTTCTCCTCCGTAAATGTTTGTATTTCGGTTTTTGTTCCAACGCTCGCTTCAAGATTTTGCCACGGCTCAGCCATCTTATTTCAGTATAATAACCTATATCTTCAAATTCTGAATCGAGATTTTGTAAGAAATTTTGAAATTCTCTATGTCGCAAGCCATGTGAACGAATAAAATTCATCACTTTTACAACGAATTTCAAAACACTATCTTAATTTAGGGATTTAGCACAAAGGTTTTCTTGGTGTAATAAGCAGTGATATTGCATTACAGAAATGTTTCCTACTTTATCTGCCTCTGCTTGCAGTAATTTAACTAACACTTCTCGTTTTCCTGCAAATGCAGGAGCTCCGTCTGTTGTTACACCAGATAGATTTGTATATTTCAAGCCAAGCCGGTAAGAGGTTTCAGTGACACGCCCCATTAAATCATTGGCTTTAGTGGTGCCTTTAAGAGGGACAAGAGCAGCTAATTCTTCTGTAATAGTGAAATCTTTATCAACTCCCCTTAAGAAAATTGCTAATTGGGCAGTATCGCTAGCATCACTACTCTCATCGAGTACCAGAGAATAGAACTGAAAATTTGTGGCTCGGTATTTTAAAGTTCTCTTTATATTGGTCGCTAATTCGTCAATACGGTGAGCTACAGTCTGTCGCGACAAGCTTAATTTTGCAAACTGCGCTTTCTTTTGTCAGGACATATAATATCAGCAACACTCGCAATGCATTCTTTAACAAACTCACTATCTGAAAATGGTAGGATTTTTTTGCAATAATTTCTTATACTGTGTGATTCGCTTTTACCAGAGATTCAGTTTGAAGAGACACATTATTAAAGAATAACTGCTGTCCTTAAAGATTAATTTTAAGTTCAGATACCTTCTCTTTACGAAATTGACCCTCAAATGTATCATATGAAGACGCATGTTTGGTGTCGTAATGAAGCTTTATGTTATATACTCCTTAAACACTGAAACTGTTTTACTGCAAATTAAACACATTGTTTTGTTGCTTACTTCAGTAAAATAGTACTGATTTGCCCACTTTATTTGAAATGATCTACCTTCGTCTGAAACTTTTCTTTTCTTGCCGCTACACTTCGAAGTCATATCACTTATAAAAAAAGTCCTCTCGGAACGCCGGAAGGCGGAGGTAGATTTCACCGGACAAACTTGGGGATAGGCGAAAATAGGAAGAATATGCAGGTTTTCATAGAAGGATCAGACCTCATTTATTGCGAGAAAGTATTTTATAATTTGAGCTTAATTAACTTTTTTTCCGTCATTTTATGCATATTTTAAACATTTTATTGTCTTATGGGGACGGTTACCTTATTGTCATTTGGGGTCCATTTTTATACTTGTGGTCACACTGTCCTTATGCAAGGTTTCGACACTGATGTGTAACTATGTAACGGTCTGTTACTTCTTCACGCAAAATTATATCTCCCGCAGAGATTTTGGTTGGTTCCTCAGTTTAGGGGCTGCGACAACGCGGTCATGTAACCCCGTGTACTTTGGGTGAGTGTAGAATCTGTCTGATAAACGGTGTGAATTGTGATGGCTGTATTAGTCTGTAATTCAGGTAAGGACTGCAGACGGTCAATTTCAAGCAGTAGTTCCTAATGTTGCTACCAGATACTACCGTCGACGACACCTAGCTGTGAACTTGGCTGTTAGATGCCACCGCAACCAGCAAATCGCAACTAACGTTGGAACTTCCCATCCAAAGGAAAGCATACTGGGAGATTTTTAGCGCTCTTAGAAAATCCGACGACTTCGGCCGGCTTTGAAACCGCGACCTTGGGCATAGAAGTTCAGCATGCTACCAGTTACGTCACCGAAGCCGCTTCACACTTAGTCAGATGGAAATCTGAATCTGCTCTCGTGCAAGTGCGTTGTCATGGTAACGTCTGATGGCTCATCCCTCATCAATTTAGTAGTGTTGCCATGGCAACCACTGATAGCTCTTGGCATTTTCTTATAATTCCGAAATCATTTTTCTCATCCCTTGGCGTAATGGTGGGTCATATCAAAAATTCTTTCAGACAAAAGTTTTAGGTAATTATTAGGGGAATATTGTCCATTTTGTACGGTTTTGATATTGTGCCTATTAAGAGAGATATGATTAATGTTTCGCGAAAAACCCACTTTTTCCCACCCCTTTGGTCAATGGCTGGTGCTATAAAAAAACTCTTCAAAAATAAATTTTTGGGCTTTATCCGACACATAGTATGAACGTTGAACGGATTCGATATTTCACATATTAAGAGAGTTATAGCAATATTTCACTTTTTCGATAAAAGTCCCCCATTTTCACCCCCTTCGACCGATTTAGCCCAATAACGAACTCGACCGAGATTTTATAGGTATACATATTTCGTAAAAAATTCAAACTGATTGGTGTAAAATTACGGCAGTTATCGTGTCCACAAGAAACTGATATACATATATATATATATATATATATATATATATACATACATAAATTATATATAAACTTTTGAACTGACGGTGGTTTTGGGGTCTGGGAGATGTGAAACGCGAAGATATGTCGAAATTTTCCGGAAGTCGAAACATGGTACCCATTGCAATAGTTAGCTTTCTAATGAAATCTACCTAAAATCACAGAATTATATTCTTCAAACCTCTCACTTACACTGACAATACAATGTGAGCGAACAACTGCAAACAGTAAACTAACTTGAAAGTTCTACAATGTAAGGACAATAAAACATCTGGCACACACTTGCCTTTGAAAGTAGTAACGTTACCGCGCGGTCAACAATGCACGGAGACTTCAAAGCGATGCGCGGTAGGTAGGATCATAAATAAGAATCTGTGCTGGGTATTGGCAACTCAAACTAACACTTGGGGCGCTGCGGTCGGTCTGGATAAGTAGGGTTTAAAATACTCAATAACACGCGTTTGATATGGAACACTTTTTATTTTTCGGTTATAATCAGTAAATGTGGTCTCTAAAGTAATGACAGTGTTATTTTTAATTGTATATATGTATAACTGTGCGATACACGTGATCTAATTTGTGTCTTCCACTGGATTTTTTAGTGTCAATTGCATATTATCAAGCATCAGATTTTATGGTTGATGTAGACCAGCTGATTCAAATATACACAGGGCTACACTTCGGACATTATTTCGGTACTATTATGCGCAATATAATTTAAATGTCGATCCTGAGTCAACGCCGAGGACATTCAAATAGAGAAACACGGTACATAAACAAATAAATAACACACCGAAGCTATGCTACTTTTATCATTCCGAGACTAGCATCCACGCAAACCAGACGCCACTGCTCCAAGCGCCGACTTATACCGTGAATTGATGTCAAACTGATGATCCGCCAAGCCTACACCTGGTAATCGCCAAGTTCTTGGATATTCGAGCTATTCCGCATAGCCTATAGGCCTAATTTGCCTCCCCGTGGTAACACTGTAGAATGAGTGATTCGGCTACCATCCAAATATTCAACACCAAACCCACCTCTTAACCATCCAAATCAAGCAATTCCTGTCGCCCCCCCCCCCCCCCGAGTTTTAATACAAGTTAAACTCATCCCTTCTCCCTACCAAGCAGCCAATAATTAATTATTTAATTAATTATTCAAGTAACTTCAATCTTACCAGCGCGCCCATCGTAACAGCTGTTTTTAAACTGGATAACCTTCGCTGGCTTTACGTCGCAGGTCTTCTGTCTGTCTACCTCGACAAGTGTTAGATCCTTCCCGGGGTGGAAAGGTATTATTATTATTAGGTATTAGAGGTATCATCACATTTCGGCTATTGCTATTTGCATCTTTTGGAAAGTGATGAAAACGTATATCCGCAGCCATCTTATACATCGACTTACAGCCGTAAACTGAGCAATACACTTTGCTTTTACTCATTTTTCACTCTATCAACGATTAAAACTTATTACTTATGTATAAAGACACGAACAATTTACCACGATCTGTTTACCAATACAAGAAACCATATACAAACAGTCACCACGTGACAAATGTACCCTACTTGGTAAGTTTCTCATTTTTACCGCTAGATGTCATATCAGATAGCTGGAGTTGCCAATTTCTTAAAACGGATGTATATCTCCATGTTTTGAGTAAGATGAACTTTCACAAACACATGTGTTATGAACGGAAAACGTCTTGCTCTTACACGTTTATGTTATTCCAAATAGAATTACTTATTTCGTAAATAATAATATAACTTACAAATATCACTGCGGGCCGCATGCGATGGGATCGAGGCCGCAAGCGGCCCCCGGGCCACGGGTTGGGCACAACTGTGTCGTTCCTTCTCTTCTTGAGTCCACTTTCGTCTAGTTGTCGTTCCTTCTCTTCTTGAGTCCACTTTCGTCTAGTTGTCGTTCCTTCTCTTCTTGAGTCCACTTTCGTCTAGTTGTCGTTCCTTCTCTTCTTGAGTCCACTTTCGTCTAGTTGTCGTTCCTTCTCTTCTTGAGTCCACTTTCGTCTAGTTGTCGTTTCTTCTCTTCTTGAGTCCACTTTCGTCTAGTTGTCGTTCCTTCTCTTCTTGAGTCCACTTTCGTCTAGTTGTCGTTCCTTCTCTTCTTGAGTCCACTTTCGTCTAGTTGTCGTTCCTTCTCTTCTTGAGTCCACTTTCGTCTAGTTGTCGTTCCTTCTCTTCCTGAGTCCACTTTCGTCTAGTTGTTAATTTCTTTATATCCTGAAATACTGCCGTTTGAGGAACTTCCCGAAAGAGTATTCTGTTTTCTATTTTTTTTCTTTTTTAATAAAGCACACAAATTGTGTATTAAAGAGATTACATTTAATTTAAACATAAGTCTATTATAAGCCTATTTCGCTTTGTGCATTCAACATCATGGTAACGAGGACAAGTCGAATCACACAGTGCACACACACACAACTATCGTCAGATTCAGGAAAGATCTTGGTTTTGCAGAGTTTATGGTGGTATCCATGAACTGCCATAGCATTGACAAAATGTCGGAGATCCTGGTTAGTATTGGTCAAGTCCTATTCGTTATTGCTTCAGTCGAGTAGAAGTCAATACAAATGTCATTCCTTTAGACCAATCTTTTGTCCAAGAATTTCTTCCAATTGTCTATATAAGGTAGTGCGATCTTCAATCTCAAATTTAATTAAAGAAGTCTCCTTTGCAAGTTCATAAACCAGTCTTGATCTAGTAAATCTGGATGCACAGAGGCTTGTCTTTAAAAAACGGGGACAACAGAGTTAGCTCTTTCGATCACATGCTGTAATGCAATGGTAAAACGGAAATAAAATTTATTGATGTGGAATGTAGAAATATGTATCTATAACTTGAAGCAAACAACATGAACATCGGCCCGGTAGAAGTCGCTGGCGGATTGTAGATATAATGCATAATTGTCGTATATGGGCGAATAACATTATATGCAAGTAAATTTCATGAAATAAAATACTAATAATACTAATAATAGTAGTGATGGCACATAGGTACCTTTCATCAAAATAACATTTCATAAAAATCGGTCCAGTGGGGAGTTGTTGGCGATTTACAGAAGAAAACGCCTTGTGTTTTAAATATATAGATGGCAAAGGAGAATCAGTTACTTTACGGGAATGATAAAAGTGAAATATATTTCGACAATGTAATACCAATCGTAAGAAGGAAGAACATGGAATAAAAAAAATATCCGAGGTGGGATTCGAACCCACTTGACCATGCATAATACAAATTACTGGACTGTAACTATAGCCCCGCGGCCATCCAGACAACTGTACTTCAACCAATATCAAGGTACCTAACCACTATACACACTCAATCTGCAGTTTAACTCCTTCAATACTTCGCTTATTTTATAATTCTATTTCAATGTATATTCTAAAAACATAATTAACAATATTGGAGACCCTGTTTAATTCTCATAAACACAGATCTCAGTTAGACGCGGCGGGAAGCAAGCGCCATTTCCCTCGTTGAAAAGAGTCTTTGTGCGCAAGCGCGGGGGCGGCAAATATTAAATGTTTCTTTAATAATTTAAAAGTATACCCTAACAAATATTTTTCTTTTAAATACACTCTGCAAATCTACATGCCAATAGCTCTCGTTAGAATGCATTACGAAGTAAATCGGTTCTGTCGTTCTCTCAATCTCGCGTAAAAAAATCAGCTTAGTGTTTTAAATATATAGATGGAAGATAGATGCGTGAGATATTTCTAATTTGACTGCCATTTCTTGTAACATTAGTCGCGCTATAAATCCTATCTAATTAGGGGAAAGGTCCTGAAAATTCTCATTGGCTACTGGCTTCACATATTAAATTATCTTTGCTCCACTTGAAATACTGCGACCACTACTCCCTTAACATGGCTGCTGTAATCACTCGGTTGAGTATAGAATCTATAAAGCATCAACAGAAACAATAGTTGCCCAAGAATAGCAGACAGAAATGCAGATCTGAAGTTATAATCACAACACTTGCTTGCTCATATCATGACAATGAAATGCATTCTGAAGTACCGGACTGAATAAGATGTCATTTCATAATTTTATTAATGCAGCCAATGGCCATGTACTTTTCTTTCCAGGACGGGTCATGGAAGGAAATCGGTCGTGGACCTATTGAAAGGCATCGTCCCTGCATTTGCCTGGTGGTGAAAATGGGAAACCACGAAAACCATTTTCAGGACGGCCGAGGTGGGATTCGAACCCACGCTCTCCCGATGCCTGCGAGACACGAGGTAGCGCCTATCGGCCACCGCAGCCGCAGATGACATTTAGAGCCAGAGTAAGTTCAAAACGAGATTTTACTGCCAAGATTACTCAGTCATATAATGCATACCTCAACAATGCATTAGTTAGATATTATTATGAATTTACCGCTGTACGGTAACGTACATTACGCAAATTATAACTTAAATTTCAGCTATTGTACACTACTTTTTTTATTATCACATTAAGCTTCGGTGGCGTAGTTGTTACCATGCTGAGCTTCTATGCCCAACATCACAGGTTCAAACCCGGCTGAAGTCGTCGGTTTTTTAAAAGCATTAAAATCCCTCATTATACCTTCCTTCGTAGGGGAAGTAAAGCCGGCAGGCCCGGGATAAATTTGTAGGCTAGATTTGATTAACGCTCTATTTAAGTTCCAAAGTTCATCGCCAAGAGCTGGTTGCGGTGCCATCTAGTAGCCAAGCTCGCGGCTAGGTGTCGTTGACGGTAGTATTTGTTAGCAAAAGTGGGGACTACTTGAAATTGATCGACTAGAGTCCTTACCTGCTTTACAGACAACACACACTAATATTGCCATCACAAATAACACCGGTTATCAGGCAGATTCGACACCACCCAAAGTACACGGGACCATATGATCGCGATGTCGCAGCCCCGAAACTAAGGAACCAACCAATCATCCTTTTCCTCCAGTTGAATGTTGAATTTAATAACACCCTGTGGAAATATGTCAGTAGGCTCAGCAAAGTGTTGGAACAGTAATAACAAATGAAAGGAATACGTGTGTGTTATCTGTTTTTAATTCAAGTTAGGACTGCAGACATTCAATTTTCAAGTATTTCCTACTTAAGCTACTAAACGCCACCATCAACGACAACTAGTTCTGAACGTTGTTACCAGATGCCATCGCAGTCGGCTCCTGGCGACGAACGTTGGAACCTAAGAGCTTTAGTAGAATCTAACCTATAATGTAGATCCACACAATTGTGGTTAGTGGAAGGTTCTTTTACATGCCACAAATCTAAGACATGGGCCCACCGGCTTCACTTCCCCTTCGATGGAAAGCACACTGAGGGATTTTTAATGCTCTTATAAATTCCGACGACTTCGGCTGGGGTCGAACCTTGGGCATAGAAGGTCAGCATCCTACCAACTACGCCACCGATGCCCCCTTATGGAAGTGAGACTTGGATTGTTTGCGCAGCAGAAAAGAGGAGAATAGAAGCGTTTGAAGTGTGGTGTTACAGGAGAATTATGATAATCAGACGGGTAGATAGGGTTACAAATTAAGAGGTATTAAGACGAGTGGGAGAGGAGGGGCGTTTCTGGCGACTGTTAATGAAGAGATGAGATTGGTTGGTAGGATACATACTAAGACACCCAGGTATAGCTATTACCCGTTTAACATTTGATTGCCGCTGAGCATGGCTGCGCCACCGTTTGTAGATTATTGTAGCAGGAGCCCCGCGGGGTGAAGAGGAGGACACAGTGATGACACAGTGCAAGTTGCACACAAGTCAAGCAGCATTGCGTGCGCTACCTGTCTTATGCCTCGTCCACACCGGCAGATTTGTTTCCAGAAACAATGTATGCAGACTGTTTCCCAAATGTTTCTCATTTGTATGCGGAATGTTTGCATACTTTTTGAAAACAATCTACATACAATCGGGAGACACATTTCATACTCGAGTGATGTTTGGAAACAGTCTGCATACAGTTTGCATACAATTGACATACAAATGACAAACAAATCTCGTGTTTCAAGAGACAAGTTACAATGTTTTCTGTTTTCCAACGAAATGGAAAACAAGCATACAAGAAACAAGTATTTTGTCTCAAGTCTTCCTATGAGGACGTGTTTTGAAACTGTAGACCAGATACAAACCACAGACGCATCCAGCTAGCCACGTTTTTCCACATCATATAGTGTTGATTTAGTTTCAATTTCCCATCCTTCTTTATGGTGCACCATATAAGGTTTAATAACAAGGGACTTTTTGTTGTTACGCTATACATTTCGTGTGTCTTTGACATTTATTAATTCATATCGGCTGATGAAGGGACCAAAACTAATTAGGCCTTGAAACATGTCCCACCAATGACCACACAGTGATCTCATTATATTGCCACAAAATGTAGTTTAGTGGGGCTACCGGCGGGGTGTCCAACACCTCCTCTTCCTTGGTAGAATCGACACATAATCAAGCAATACAAAACACGCATAAGCCAAAAGTACGTCTTCTTCACTCGGCATCGCTAGAAGCACTGACTGTGTGGACTAGAGGTCTAATTCTGGTGTGGATGCAAACCAAGTAACATACTTGTATCGGATACAATGTTTCTTATTATATTAACAGTCTGCATACTGTATGCAGACTTGTATGGAGACTGTTTCCAGACTCCAAAGTAGTATACATACAGTCTTCATACAGTTTTCAAAAAGTTTGCATACAGTATGCAAACAATCTAAAAGCCTCCGTGGCTTAGGCGGCAGCACGCCGGCCTCTCACCGCTGAGTCCGTGGTTCAAATCCCGGTCACTCCATGTGAGATCTGTGCTGGACAAAACGGAGGCAGACAGGTTTTTCTCCGGGTACTCCGGTTTTCCCTGTCAACATTTCATTCCAGCAACACTCTCCACTATCATTTCATTTCATCTTTCATTCATTTAATCATTGCCCCAGAGGAGTGCGTCAGGCCTCGGCAGCCGACACAGTTCATATCCTCGCCGCTAGATGGGGGCTTCATTCATTCCATTCCTGACCCGGTCGGAGACTGGAAGCTGGTTGTGGATTTTCATTTTCATGCAAACAATCTACATACAGTCTGCAAACAAATCTGCCGGTGTAGACTAGGCTTTAGAAGCGCAGATAAGCGTTATGTCACCACGGACAGCTACTGGAGCTGAGTCATATCCTATTCGCGCAACTGTACCTGTCAACGAAGCAGAGTGACGTGTGACACAAGTAAACACAGAATAGTTCCCATCTCGACCGCCGGCAGTCAATTCGTGAAAGGGTAATAACTTAGTTGTGGAAGGACGGGTTCAGGGCAAGAACTGTAGGGGTAGATCAAGGTTAGAATATGCTAAAAAGATTGCCTCGGATGTAGGGTGTGCTAGCTATGTAGAGAAGAAACGATTAGTTTAGGACAGGGAAGCATGGAGCGCTGCATCAAAGCAGTCAAAAGACTGAAGTCTTAAACACATACTACTATATTTCTGGTGATTTTCTCCTTTCCCTTCAGTTGATTGTTAGAAGTAATAATTGCCTGTGAAAATACGCCAGTAGTTGTAGCAAAGTGTTGGAAATAGGATGCACAAATGGAAAGAATATGTTATGTATGTTAAATGCTGTTTATTACATAACACAGTAACTACAGAATAAGTTTGTTACGGAAGTCAAAGGTGGATGGCAAGGTTGAAGTGGAGACTTGGTGGGCGAGAGAAGAGTTTACCTTTATGGTAGTCATAGAGATGATAGTGTTCATCGTGGTCATGGTGGTCCGGGTGGTCATGGTTGTAATTATGGTAATCATGATGGCTAGGGTACTCAAGTTCTTCCTGGTGCTCATGGTGAGGATGATGGTCAACTTGGCCACGGTGATGATGGTGGTCATCGTGGATATTGTGGTGGTCGTCATCATGTCCGTGGTGATTGTTGGCATGGTGAGGGTGATGTTTGTCCACATCCTGAGCGTCTTCACTAACCACATCATAGTCATCGTCATTGTCGGCATATTGTCCATGGCAAGTGTTGTAATGGAGGAGGTGATTCTTGCCCTCATCCTGAGCATCTTCAGAAGCCGCAGAAGAGTCGTCGTCATTGTCAGAATATTGTCCATGGGAAGTGTTGCAATGGAGGAGGTGATTCTTGCCCTCATCCTGAGCATCTTCAGAAGCCGCAGAAGAGTCGTCGTCATTGTCAGGATATTGTCCATGGCAAGTGTTGTAATGGAGGAGGTGATTCTTGCCCTCATCCTGAGCATCTTCAGAAGCCGCAGACGAGTCATCGTCATTGTCGGCATATTGTCCATGGGAAGTGTTGTAATGGAGGAGGTGATTCTTGCCCTCATCCTGAGCATCTTCAGAAGCCGCAGAAGAGTTGCCGTCATTGTCAGGATATTGTCCATGGGAAGTGCTGTAATGGAGGAGGTGATTCTTGCCCTCATCCTGAGCATCTTCAGAAGCCGCAGAAGAGTCGTCGTCATTGTCAGGATATTGTCCGTGGGGAGTGTTGGAATGGAGGGGGAGATATTTGGCTTCATCCTGAGCATCTTCAGAAGCCACAGCAGAGTTATCAACAGGGCGTTGTTCGGCATATTTTTTTATGGTAATTGTAGGTTTGCAGGGTGTGATTCTAGCCCTCATCCTGAGCTTCTTATGAAGCCTCAGCAGTGTCATCGTCATTGTCGGGATATTGTCCATGGGGAGCGTTGGAATGGCGGGGGATATATTTGCCATCATCCTGAGCATCTTCAGAAGCCGGAGCAGCGTTAACGACCAGAACTTTGTCGCATATTGTTTATGGTGATTGTAGGGTCGCCGGGGGGTGAATATTGGACTCATCCTGATTGTCTTCAGAAGCTGCAGAAGAGGCAATGGCATCGTTTGTATCTTCAGAAAGTTTAGTTGTCTGTTGCCCAATGTACACCGTGAGGGGGTCTTCAGAAGCCACATCAAAGGCATCGACATTCTGTACATCTTCAGCAACTTGAACTGTCTGATCCACAGTGTCCACTGGTGCGGATAGGACGTAGGCCAATGCTAGCAGCTCGCACAGGAAAAGGTGACCTGAAAAAGAAATATATATTGGGATTAAATTCGTATTTGTTTTGTAAACTAGTTATCGATCTGTATTTATGATTTGTCAGGTAATCCGATTATTTCGATAATTTAAGTCTTAGATCAGGGCCATCCAGACAGCGCTCCCCGAGCGCTTTGTTGGAAGGTATTTTCAGAAGTGGTGGGAGGACTTGGCTGGCTGAGCGCGCTGAAGTGTGCAGCCGATCCATCGGTTGCTAGTCTAGTCCAATGCGCTTTGTTGACAGCGTGTAAGTAAATCAGTTTCGCAGTGGTCATGACTGAACAGCATACAAAATAAGGAGTGGTGAAGCAGCAATCTTTAAAGCGGAATGGGAAATTTCATTTTTCTGTATAGCTTATAAAAGGCATGCCAAATGTTTAGTGTGCAACAGAGATGTAATGTGTTAAAAGAAACACAATTTGTTGAATTATCCTCTCTAATCCATGTTCACATTTCAGTTTGGAATAAATCACAATATGCTTTACTTAACACTTGTGTTCGTTTCCTGCACATTCCATACACCGGAGTACCATTCGATTTGTATATGCCGTATTAGTCCAGTCAAATTAGGGTTTTTTGCTGCATTAAATCATGTAGTTCCAATTCTTTCTGGAATATGTAGAGGGAGGTCCGCTGAACAACGCCTAATAAAGTCCCGTCGATTTCAGGTGCTGCGGGGGGGGGGGGGGGGGGGGAAGGCAGCCCCCCTTTTTCGTTTTTGGCGCATAACGTTCAAACGGTGCATCTTACATAAATTTTTATAATTTCCTAACTGAAAGGTAATTAAAAGCCCTACAAAATGGTATATTCATTTTTACACCTGTGTGTTACCTTCTTTGAGATATGAGCTGGTGAACATGGAAAATTTGCAGAAAAATATGTAGCGCCTCACGTTTCTCGTCAAACTTGCCCTTCCAATCCGTTTGCCTTCCATTTTACAGGAAAGTCGTAAGGAAGGACGTTGTAGAGCACGAAGTTGCCTTCAAGAATATATATACTTATGCTAATTTATCTTTATATCTTTAAACGTTATAGCGTTTTGACGTATCGGGGTTGGTTTCGAGATTTCGCTAGTAAACTACTCATTATTTTACTTACGTTTTCAACGGCTTTAACTCTCTGTAACTCGTTATTTATTGATTATGTAAACATAAATGGTGTTTATTACTCATATAAATAATGATGTATACCTAGAATGTATAAATATATATGAACGCAGTGGCGTATATATTATTGTTTTGGGTAAGCCCAATATTTCGGAATACATTTTCGTTTTTTTTGGGAATGAAAACATGATCAAAATCTAATAGTTTGCAGTCCAGCCCATCGGAGTATACCGGTATATATATGTTCTGAAGAGTTCGTTATTTTTCGATGTATATATTCTTAAAAAAATAAGTTATAAATGCCTCTTTTATAGTTAATGCCACTGTTACCCTCTTATAATAAAAATAAATTTACTTGTTGGACAAAGAGAAACTTGAATATATCATTCAATTGTCTAAAATGTTCATAAATTACTGACCAAATTGGGCGGGGGGGGGGGGGGGGGGTGTTGGTTATAAACTGTATATGTTTGAAATGCGTACATTTTTCTGTGAGACTGTACCTAGACCGTTTAGTACGTGTTAGTGCGTAAAATGGGTCACCTGGTATGTCCCCAATTACTGGTGTCCACTGTAAATGTATGTCTGGAACCTATACACCAAGGTACAAGAAGGCTACAGGCCATGGCTTCACTGGATGCGATACCACTTCTCCCATTTTTTGGGAGAAGTAAAGCAGTCATAATCAAATGTTTCGAGCGGTATCCTAACGAAAGCAAAAGCATCGCTGAAGTTTTTTATGACTCCACATCCTCGCCAGGAGATATCGCTGAAGCTGGGGAGCAAATGTTCCTACTGATGTATCAGGCACCACTCCACGAGCATGACCTCAATCATCACTGGTACATTTCATTTTGTATTGCATGTACAACTTCGTTGCTGTTTGATAAATACATATTCTATTTTATTATGTTCTATTCACAGGTACATGTGCTTCGTCAAATCGTCAGCCAAGATGAAAGCAAACTTGTCTTCATTGCCACATACAAAAGATGCTGCTCTATATCACTCGCGCAGAGTGTTTCTACAGGTTCAGCAGTGGTTTGGATATGAAACACTCGAACCTGAACGTTGGGGTTGGACAAGGGGAGATGGGGGATATCTGACTTCTATTAAGATCAAGGCCGCTATTGCACCTGACAGCGTGCTCAATTCTATATTTTTCCGTTGTGCCACATGCTGCGGTATGAGATGAGGATGCCGGAAAGCCGGCATCCACTGCTCACCTGTCTGTGGCAATTGCCACGGCGCTTGCACCAACGGTGCTCCCATTCAATTAGTCAGAAGAGTTGGACGGTGAGGAGTATGAAATGTTTGATAGTCAATAAAAACGATTGTATTAGAATTATGTTTGGGTTGTTACTTATTCCTCTCTATGTCTCATTTCTAGGTGGTCACTTTTTTAAACTGTGGCCTTCTTGTACCTTGGTGTATAGGTTCCAGACATACTTTACATTTACAGTGGACACCGGTAATAGGGGACATATCATGTGACCCATTTTACGCACTAACACGTACTAAACGGGCTGGGCACAGCCTCACAGAAAAATATACGCATTTCAAACATATACAGTTTATAACCAACACCCCCCTCCCCCCCAATTTGGTCAGTAATTTATGAACATTTTAAACAATTGAATGACATATTCAAGTTTCTCTTTGTCCAACAAGTAAATTTATTTTTATTATAAGAGGGTAACAGTGGCGTTAACTATAAAAGAGGCATTTATAACTTATTTTTTAAAGAATATATACAACAAAAAATAACGAACTCTTCAGAACATATATATATACCGGTATACTCCGATGGGCTGGACTGCAAACTATTAGATTTTGATCTCGTTTTCATTCCCATAAAAACGAAATTGTATTCCGAAATATTGGGCTTCCCCAAAACAATCATATATACGCCCCTGCGTTCATATATATTTATACATTCTAGGTATATACACACATCAAAAAAAGTTTTGCATCACCTCGGTTCCAAGAGTTCCGGAACCGTTAAATACAAAGGGAATAGAGATCAACACAAACAACATTTCAGCTCGTTTTATTGCTCATGAGACCCACACATTGCATGTTGTACCATCATACAGCTAGACTTTCAGCATTTGTGGTCCAGATTGCAGTACACACCACTACCTCTAATACCCAGTAGCACGTCCTCTTGCATTGATGCATGCCTGTATTCGCCGTGGCATACTATCCACAAGTTCATCAAGACACTGTTGGTCCAAATTGTCCCACTCCTCAACGACAATTCGGCGTAAATCTCTCAGAGTGGTTGGTGGGTCAAGACGTCCATAAACAGCCCTTTTCAACATATCCCAGGCATGTTCGATAGGGTTCATGTCTGGCGAACATGCTGGTCACTGTAGTCGAGCGATGTCGTTATCTTGAAGGAACGCATTCACAAGATGTGCACGATGAGGTCGAGAATTGTCGTCCATGAAGACAAATGCCTCTCCAATATTCTGCCGATATGGTTGCACTATGGGTCGGAGGATGTCATTCAGGTATCGTAAAGCCGTTTCGGAGCCTTCCATGACCACCAGTGGCGTACGTCGGCCCCACATAATGCCACCCCAAAACATCAGGGAACCACCACCTTGCTGCACTCGCTGGACTATCTCGAAACCGACCCCGATACGTCAAAACGCTATAACGTTTAAAAATATAAAGATAAATTAGCATAAGTATATATATTCTTGAAGGCAACTTCGTGCTCTACAACGTCCTTCCTTACGACTTTCCTGTAAAATGGAAGGCAAACGGATTGGAAGGGCAAGTTTGACGAGAAACGTGAGGCGCTACGTATTTTTCTGCAAATTTTTCATGTTCACCAGATCATACCTCGAAGAAGGTAACACACAGGTGTGAAAATGAATATACCATTTTGTAGGGCATTTAATTACCTTTCAGTTAGGAAAGTATAACAATTTATGTAAGATGCACCGTTTGAAAGTTATGCGCCAAAAACGAAAAAGGGGGCTCCTGCCCCCCCCCCCCCCGCAGCACCTGAAATCGACGGGACTTTATTAGGCGTTGTTCAGGGAACCTTCCTCTACACATTTCTAAAAAAAATTGGAACTACATGATTTAATGCAGCAAAACCATCATTTTTGGTCTAATTTGACTGGACTATATATTTGTTATGGCATATCAGCCCTATTAATATGTCACCAATCCTACAAGAGCCGTTGGCCGCACGACTGTACGTACGTATCTAGTCAGCGTGGTCCGAACATCGTCAGTCTCCTCGCTGCCACAGTGTAGTGGTGGTAGGGGAAGGAGCGCTAGTCTGACCGCCCAGTGCCTCCCGAGCGCGGCTGCACTCCCGGAGCGCAATGACTCTATGGTCCTGTCTTAGATACTTTGTATTGAACCCATATCACTTGGTTTGATTCCTTAGGCACTCGAGAAGGGTATATTTTTCATCCTGAGAGATAATGCAATGGGTGGATATTTGAGCTGGTAATAAGGGACCTTCGGTTAACGGTTTACGATTAATAATAGATTAGTCGAATAATTTGAAACTATTCGAAAAGGATTAATCAAAAAAATACGAGCCTTAAAGTAGTCGCATATGATGTGTAACATGTGGCATGTTATATGTCAGCCGGGAGCGCAAATCCCTTGTTAACAGTGAACTCTGTTGGTCATTCAAATAACTACTTGTAAAACTCCTGTGCCTGATCCTTTCAGAAAAAATGATATAATGAATATTTTCACACCAAAGAAAGACAACTTGAAGATGATTTATTGTAGGAATATCTTTAATGGGACCTCCAAACCTTGAAGTAAACCGTTTGCGATATACAGTACTTTCCACGTCCTTCTATGTGTCTGCCGGGAGCGCAAATCCCTTGTTAACAGTGAACTCTGTTGGTCATTGAAATAACTACTTGTAGAACTCCAGTGCCAAATCCTTTCTGCAAATATGATATAATGAATATTTTCACAACAAAGAACGACAACTTGAAGATGATTTATTGTAGGAATATCTTTAATGGGGCCTCCAAACCTTGAAGTAAACCGTATGTGATATACATTCCATATAGTGCTGTATTTTGGCCAGCAGTACCTCGAATGCTTACATTAAATTAGAATACAGCAGAAGTATGAAGATTTTATAAATCATAATTGTTTTCAGCAAATAGGATATAATGAATATTTTCACAGAAGAACGACAATTTGAAGATGTTCTATTGTAGGAATATCTTTAATGGTGCCTCCAAACCTTGAAGTAAACCGTATGCGTTATACACTCCACATAGCCACATGGCCGACAGTACGTCGTTGTACCGATCTCCGCCACCGCGCGCGCTTTTTGTTTCCGTCCCATTAACGTCCCATTTCCAAAATCACACCCACAGAAAATATACAGCAACCGAGTGGAGAGATGTTACACATCAATTAAACGAATGACTGATTAATCGATTGTTCAACTGACCGTTAAATCGATTAATCTACTAACCGAATAATAGATTAATCGGCTATCCAAAGAATCGATTAATTAGTAGACACAAGATAAGGGAAGAACATCATGGTGTTTGAAGCCATTATTCAGTGTTGCCTTAGTAAACAAAAGTTTGGTGCTTTTCAGTCGGTCAACACGATTGTACCCTAATCCTGAAAACAATTACATTAGGTTAATAAATACACTTGGATGACCTGTTTCGATCGTCAAGTGATCATCATTAGATCCATTACACTTAGGCTATAAAATCTATGTCGCAAAGTATGGGTGAAAATATTTATAATATAGCTGCAGTAATAGTAATGCAACTCGTCAGTATTTGCTAGGTGTGGTCTATGTGATGTTTTGTTGAGAAAGGAATTGCAAGAACATACAGCAATATCAGCCGCAACAATACGACGCATTTTACACAAGGACCTACTGTGCCCTTGTGAGGGATGTACAAGGATCGAAACCGTGATCCTTTAAGAAAAGAACATGAGATTATTCTATAGAAATGAAGTTACAACCAAAGCTACAGAATGGAAGGGCTAGAGATGACTTCATACGGCGGCAGGGCTAGCTTATCAGATTTATGATGCAGCGGTGTGGTGACTCAAAAATGACGATCTTGGCCTACGTGAGCTATGATAGCAAGCGTGTGATTCGGATGGCGCAATGTTGCGAGGGAACTATTTACGATATGGATGTCTAGAAGCAAAGAGTTGATTCCCCGAGTAACTGCTTAGCTTGGAATAATTCGCAGTGTGCGTACCCGAAACGATGGCGCAATTTCTACATTTTCAAGAAATATGCAAAATTATAAACATTGAGCTTCGCCAATATGAATGATAATTGGAATTAGAAGACTAAAAACTTATAAGTGCAGTACAGGAGAGAACTGTCAAATCAGCACTATGTGACTCCGCCCAAGCGTAGGGATATCGCGGAGTTATATGAGTAATGAGTTCACACCCACACAGAATCAGAACATTTGGAAATTAATAACAATTAAATGTATGATCGAATTTTAATTTTGGAAATAAATTTGGAACCTAGACACGCTAAGGAGCATGGAAATAATTTTTATAAGCCGATAGGACCATTATTTTGGAAAGGAGCCTTGTAGAAGAAGAGCAGGCCCTATATTTGGTCAGAATTAGATAAATAACCAGCCGGCCAAGCAGAATTCATTCAGTCTGCAGTGACCGCCGAGGCGGGACGCGCTGTCTCAACCAACAAGTATTCAGTCTTATTTAGTAGTATTCAGTCTCAGCAAGGGCAGGGACGGGTTGCGCTGGATCATACAATTCAGTCAGTATTCAAGATACGCCAGATTGGTCCCGGTCAAGAGCCAGATAACCAAATTCAATTTAAGGCGACCGGAGGAGCGAAGAAGTGGAGTGAGGCGGTTTCTACTTCACTCTAGAACCCACATTACCCCACTACTAAGCCTCAGCCATGTAATATTTGCGAAAGCTCGCGAACCCATGGTCAGATTTTGGCATGCGACATGTCGTTGGACTCGGGCTGATGTCCTCTTTCCTATGATCGACTAGTTATATTTTTTAATATTTTTTGAAAATTGTTTGTGTTTGAAAGTAGGTGATAGTTTGAAAACCAAACATGATAGAACGTTGTGCCATGGTTCAAACGAATGGCGATTATGTCCTTTATTTTTAGCCTACTTTCGATTTTTGCAAAAAATGAAAGTAGACTTATGAGATCAACACAGGGCGAAAAAAGTGTGTCTGTCTGTGTGTGTGTATGTGTGTGTGTGAGTCTGTGTGTGTGTGTGTGTATGTGTGTGTGTGAGGCTGTGTGTGTGTGTGTGTCTCTGTGTGTGTGAGTGTGTGTACTCTGAATGTCTGTCCCCCTCTATCAATTCGAACACGGTGAATGCGAATTGAACGAAATTTGGTACAAAGGTAGCACTAGCAAAGGACACCTCAGTGTCATGTTTTATATCGCCGCCATCTTGACGGAAACGTAATGGCGGCCACACAAATGTTCAAAGCTTAAATCAAATTACGATTAACCTAATCATCCGATCTCTACCAAATTTTGCAACAACATACCCTTATAGAGGAAGCATCCTTTGACCAAATGAATAGGTCATTAGCCTAATAGTTTGCGGATGGCGGCCATCTTTGTTGTGAAAATTGATTCCCCCAATTAATTCGAACACGGTGCAACCGAATGGAACGAAATTTGGTACAGACGTAGTACTAACAAAAGGCACCTCAGTGTCATGTTTTATATCGCCGCCATCTAGACGGAAACGTAATGGCGGCCACACAAATGTTCAAAGCTTAAATCAAATTACGATTAATCTAATCATCCGATCTCTACCAAATTTTGCAACAACATACCCTTATAGAGGAAGCATCCTTTGACCAAATGAATAGGTCATTAGCCTAATAGTTTGCGGATGGCGGCCATCTTTGTGTGAAAATCAATTCCCCCTATTAATTCAAACACGGTGAAACCGAATGGAACGAAATTTGGTACAGAGGTAGCACTAGCAAAGGGCATCTCAGTGTCATGTTTTATATCGCCGCCATATTGAAAGAAACGTAATGGCGCCCACACAAATGTTCAAACTTAAGTTAAATTACGACTAACATAACCATCCGATCTCTACCAAACTTTGCAACAACATACCTTTATGGAGGGAGCATCCTTTGACCAATCTAATAGGTTATTAGCCTAATAGTTTGCGGATGGCGGCCATCTTTATGTCAAAATTGATTCCCCCTATTAATTCGAACACGGTGGAACCGAATGGAACGAAATTTGGTACAGAGGTAGCACTAGCAAAGGGCACCTCAGTTTCATGTTTTATATCGTCGCCATCTTGACTGAAACGTAATGGCGGCCACACGAATGTTCAAAGCTTAAATCAAATTACGATTAACCTAATCATCCGATCTCTACGAAATTTTGCAACTACATACCTTTATGGAGGGAGCATCCTTAGAGCAACCTAATAGGTCATCAGCGTAATAGTTTGCGGATGGTGGCCATCTTTGTGTGAAAATTGATTCCCCCTATTAATTCGAACACGGTGCAACCGAATGGAACGAAATTTGGTACAGAGGTAGTACTAACAAAAGGCACCTCAGTGTCATGCTTTATATCGCCGCCATCTTGACGGAAACGTAATGGCGGCCACACAAATGTTCAAAGCTTAAATCAAATTACGACTAACCTAATCATCCGATCTCTACCAAATTTTGCAACAACGTAGGAGGGAGCATCCTTTGACCAATCTAATAGGTCAATAGCCTAATAGTTTGCGGATGGCGGCCATCTTTGTGTGAAAATCAATTCCCCCTATTAATTCAAACACGGTGAAACCGAATGGAACGAAATTTGGTACAGAGGTAGCACTAGCAAAGGGCATCTCAGTGTCATGTTTTATATCGCCGCCATATTGACAGAAACGTAATGGCGGCCACACAAATGTTCAAAGCTTAAGTTAAATTACGACTAACATAACCATCCGATCTCTACCAAACTTTGCAACAACATACCTTTATGGAGGGAGCATCCTTTGACCAATCTAATAGGTTATTAGCCTAATAGTTTGCTAATGGCGGCCATCTTTATGTCAAAATTGATTCCCCCTATTAATTCGAACACGATGGAACCGAATGGAACGAAATTTGGTACAGAGGTAGCACTAGCAAAGGGCACCTCAGTGACATGTTTTATATCGCCGCCATCTTGACTGAAACGTAATGGCGGCCACACGAATGTTTAAAGCTTAAATCAAATTACGATTAACCTAATCATCCGATCTCTACCAAATTTTGCAACTACATACCTGTATGGAGGGAGCATCCTTTGACCAATCTAATAGGTCATTCGCGTAATAGTTTGCGGATGGCGGCCATCTTTATGTCAAAATTGACTCCCCTATTAATTCGAACACGGTGGAACCGAATGGAACGAAATTTGGTACAGAGGTAGCACTAGCAAAGGGCACCTCAGTGTCATATTTTATATCGCCGCCATCTTGACTGAAACGTAATGGCGGCCACACGAATGTTCAAAGCTTAAATCAAATAACGATTAACCTAATCATCCGATCTCTACCAAATTTTGCAACTACATACGTTTATGGAGGGAGCATCCTTTGACCAATCTAATAGGTCATTCGCCTGATAGTTTGCGGATGGCGGCCATATTTGTGTCAGAATCGATTCCCCCTATTAATTCAAACACGGTGAAACCGAATGGAACGAAATTTGGTACAGAGATAGCACTAGCAAAGGGTATCTCAGTGTCATGATTAATATCGCCGCCATATTGACAGAAACGTAATGGTGGCCACACAAATGTTTAAAGCTTAAATCAAATTACGACTAACATAACCATCCGATCTCTACCAAACTTTGCAACAACATACCTTTATGGAGGGAGCATCCTTTGACCAATCTAATAGGTCATTAGCCTAATAGTTTGCGGATGGCGGCCATCTTTGTGTGAAAATTGATTCCCCCTATTAATTCGAACACGGTGGAACCGAATGAACGAAATCTGGTACAGAGGTAGCACTAGCAAAGGGCACCTCAGTGTCATGTTTTATATCACTGCTATCTTGACGGAAACGTAATCGGGGCCACCCAAATGTTAAAAGCTAAAATGTAATTACGACCAACCTAATAATCTAGTCTCTACCAAATTTTGCAACACCATATCTTTATGTGGGAAACTAATTCTGACCAAACTGCAAGAACATCAGCCCAATAGTTTGCAGATGGTGGCCAAGTATGTGTGCAAATCGATTCCCCCTATCAATTCAAACACGGTGAAACCGAATTGAACGAAATTAGGTACAGAGGTAGCACTAGCAAAGAGCACCTCATATTCATGTTTAATATCCCTATAGCACGTTGTATTTCAACAAGCTACTACAACCAACATTCATACTCCTTGAAAAGGACAAAGAGTTATAACAATACCCATGCATTTAGGAGAAAGTGGGCTATATGTTCTTTACTGAACATCTTGTTTATAATATTTTTTATTTTTTGTTTTTTTTTTGAAAACGGACCAATTTTGAACTTTTATATTTTGGAAACTAGGAATTAAACAAAAACGTTTGTTTAACATAAATGAATGGGCCTAGCCCCCTCTACCCCCAAAATAAATTTCAAGCCTCTAGGTCTAAAAATTGACAGTAGTGCTAGAAGGGGAAAGCTGCGCCACTTAGGAAGTTGTGAGCCCTTGGCGACCTTGGGAAGGAAGGAGTAATGCTAGGATGGCGTGCTTGGATTCGTTATTTTTTCGTTTCGTTGCGCTCTTTACGGGAATGTTGGTGTCGAAAAGGTGAAAGGCTGGAAACACTTTTTTTGGGGGTAAAAACGTGATTTTAGACTTTTTGTTATATCTCGCGAACCTCTCGTACATGCTAGAGGCGTGTACGAGGGGTCCAAGGACTCGCAGTGATTATCTCTTTGCTATGGACCACTCGTTATATTTAAAAAAAAAATGGAAACTCGATTTTGGGGTAAACAAGTGTTTTTTGTGATTTTTGCTGATATATTACGAACCAATAAGCCTAAAGACTTGTACGAGGTGTCTTTTTTTCGTCGCGTTGCCCTCTTGCCGAGGATGTTCGTGTTGAGCAGGAATAAAAAACCATTTTGAGGTAAAACCGTGATTTTAGACTTTTTGATCTATCTCGCAAACCAATAACGCTAGAGACGTGTACGAGGTGTCATAGGACTCGGGATAACGCCCCCTTTCGAATGTGTTAGATATATTTTCCAAAAAATAATTCACAAAGGGCCTAACGCCATACACGTTGAAAAAACTTTTTTTCTTTACCTGTTTATAATGTTCATGAAGCGTGGTTGTTGAGAGAGACGATACTGCTGGGTGTGTGTGTTTCAACGAACCTGTCGCTAACCACAATAACCATGCTTAATAGAACAATCGATATTTCGGCGGGTCGGTTTATGACAGAGCGAGGGTTCGTTTTTCTGATCTTTCCTATGGCAGATGGATAGAGGCTAATACTTGAAAATGTATGAAGCATGCTAAGATTTTTCTACCCCCAAAGAGAGCCTTTAACGTGTAAACGTTTATGAGAACTTGGTTCTATGTTGGTCGAAGCGAGTACAGAAAACAAACTTGCAGAGGAGCAGACTAGCAGGATGTGAATGTCATTTGAGCTAATTGGAATGCGCTGATCTGACTTGACAACAGGTGCAATGGAAAATGACAAAGACGCTTGAAGGTTAAATAATCTGACAACCGTGGTGGCAGGGAAGAGCGAAATGCATGTGAACACGTGTGAAACCACATGTAAGCTAAACAAGTTACATCCTGTTTTGCTTCGTACGTGACAAAAAGCAAGTTTATGTGAAATTTGACCTGGCATAGGTGTTCACTTTGGACGTTAGCTGTCCACGTGCACGATAACAGAATGTTCAAAGCGTGAGAAAAAATGATTATACATGCAACGTAACATATAAAGACACGTCGTTATCATTTCCCCTCTCACTTATTTGACTACCTTTGAACACACTGCGTTGCGTGAAACACTTGGTCTTGTTTAAGAGTTTTGGTGTTGGTGGAAAATACTCAACCTTGTTGTGAGGTAGGTATTTATTTATTCATTTATATATTTATTGATTTATATATATTTACAAGCAATTATTTATTGATTGTTGAAATTATAAATAAATGTTTATTTATTTGTTTGCAGATAACGTGTATAGCCTACCTGTTGTGTGTCTGTGGGAAAGAGATTGAAGAAAGAGAGAAAGACAGACAGCTAGAAAAGGAAACCATGACCATACTAGCCCACGAGACGGGAATAAAGCAAAGCATTACAAGTCAAGGTGTGATTTGTTGATTTTTTTATATATATAACCTATTTGATTTGTTTTGTTTATGAAATGCATAAACTACATGGAATTGATATACTTGTTGTTGTTTGAGTCTTCAGTCTTTTGACTGGTTTGATGCAGCTTTCCATGCCTCCCTGTCCTGAGCTAATCGTTTCATCTCTACATAACTACCACACCCTACATCTGAGGCAATCTGTTTAACATATTCTAACCTTGGTCTACCCCTACAGTTCTTGTCCTCGACCCTTCCTTCCATAACTAAGCTTGCTATTCCTGGGTGTCTTAGTATGTGTCCTACCAACCTATCTCTTCTCTTCATTAGCAGTCGCCAAAAACATCTCTCCTCTCCCACTCGTCTTAATACCTCTATGTTTGTAACCCTATCTACCCATCTGATCTTCATCATTCTCCTGTAACACCACATTTCAAATGCTTCTATTCTCCTCTTTTCTGCTGCACCAATAGTCCAAGTTTCACTTCCATACAGCGCTACGCTCCAGACAAAGGCTTTCAAAAATGACTTCCTAATACCTAAATCTATATTCGATGTCAGCAGATTCCTTTTTTGTAGAAAAGCTTTCTTTGCCTGAGCCAACCTACTTTTTATATCCTCTTTGCTTCGTCCATCACTGGTTATTCTACTTCCTAAGTAACAGAAGTCTTCTACTTCCTTCAGCTTTTCACCTGTCAATTTGATCTCCCTAGAGGTTTCTGATTTATTTCGGCTGCATTCCAGTATTTTTGTTTTACATTTATTAATTTTCATCATGAATTCTTTCTGTAAGACGGAGTCCATACCATTCAAAAACTCATTCAAATCCTCAGGCTTGTCGGCCAAGATGACTATGTCATCAGCAAATCTCAGAGTTGAAATTATTTCTCCTTGAATCTTCACTCCCACTTTAAATTTTTCTCTAATTTCCTTCATTGCTTGTTCAATGTAAAGATTGAAAAGTATGGGTGATAAGTTGCAGCCTTGCCTTACACCTTTCTGAATACCAGCTACTCTCGCATGTCCTTCAACTCGAATGACTGCTGTCTGGTTTCTGTATAGATTGTATATCACCCTCCTATCCCTGTACTTTATTCCAATCGATTTCAAAATGTCGAACAATTTAGTCCAATCAACGTTATCAAAAGCCTTTCCTAAGTCTACAAAAGCCATGAACGTTCTCTTATCTCTCCTTATTCTACCTTCCAAAATCAGCCTAAGACATAGTACAGCTTCCCTTGTTCCTACATTTCTCCTGAAACCAAACTGGTCTTCACCCAACTCCGTTTCTATCTGGCTTTCAATCCTCTTGTAAATTATCCTAGACAGGATCTTTGAAGCATGAGTAATCAAGCTGATTGTACGGTAATCTTCACATCTGTCAGCTCCCACTTTCTTTGGTATAGGGACGATTACATTCTTCTTGAAATCAGGGGGTACTTCACCTGTCTCATAAATCTTACACACCAAGTGAAATAACCTGATCAGACCTTCATCTCCTATGCCGCGTAGCAACTCAATCGGTATATCATCTATGCCTGGTGCTTTGTTCCGGCTTAAGTCTTCCAAAGCTCTATCAAATTCTGATCTCAATATTAAATCTCCCTTCGCATCCTCATCAATTTCCTCCTCCCTTTCCATTACATGATTCTCAATCTCCTTTCCCTTATACAAACTCTCTATGTAAGCTTTCCATCTCTCAACCTTTTCTTCCCTATCTGTTAGAGGCTTTCCATTTGTGTTCTTAATATTACAGCACTTAGTCTTCTTTTCCCCAAAAGTATTCTTAATCCTTCGATAAGCTGTGTCTACTTTTCCTAATTTCAGACAATTTTCTATACCTGCACATTTCTCTTTCAACCATTCTTCTTTCGCTTCCTTGCACTTCTTGTTAACCTCATTTCTCAGACGTCTGTATTCTGCTTTCCCCTTTTCATCTCTTAGATTCTTGTGTTTCCGCCCTTCATCCATCAATTCTAGTATATCCTGAGTGATCCACGGTTTTCTACCTATTCTTTCTTTCCTACCAATGTTTTCTTCTGCGGATTTTGTTATTTCATTCTTAAAAAGTGCCCATTCGTCTGCAATTGAAGTTTGTTTAGGGTTTTTCATTAGTCCTTCCTTTATACTCTTCTTGAATCTTTCGTTTACATCCTTCTCTTTCAGTCTGTCTATTGCCCACCTTTTTGGCTTTTGACTTTTCTTCAGTTTCTTCAACTTTAATCTGCATTTCATTACGACCAGATTGTGGTCAGAGTTTATGTCAGCACCAGGATATGCTTTACAATCCAAAATCTGGTTTCGAAACCTCTGCTTCACCATAATGAAGTCGATTTGGTAACGCCCTGTATCTCCTGGTCTCATCCATGTGTATATTCTTCTATTGTGGTTATTGAATAAGGTGTTAGCTATGACCAACTCATGCTCGGTGCAGAATTCTACCAGCCTGCTTCCTCTATCATTCCTTTCACCCAATCCGAAATCTCCTACTATCTTCCCTTCTCTCCCTTTTCCTACCACAGCATTCCAATCTCCCATTACTATAACATTTTCATCACCTCAGAATTTCGTCTATTTCTTCGTAGACCTTTTCAATATCCTCATCATCAGCTTGACTGGTAGGCATATAGACTTGTACCACTGTGGTGCAGGTAGGTTTAGTATTGATTTTTGCTACAATAATCCGTTCACTATATTGTTCATAATATTCCACCCGCTGTCCAAGTTTCCTACTCAATATGAGGCCAACCCCTGCTTGGCCATTGTTTGATTTAGTTCTAATGACCCTATAGTCTCCTGACCAAAAGTCCTGTTCTTCCTGCCAGCGCATTTCACTAATCCCAACCAAATCCAACCTCAACCTATCCATTTCCCTTTCTAAGTTTTCTAACCTTCCACTTCCTAGCAGACTTCTAACATCCCACGCTCCGATCCGTAGAATGTCAGATTTCCTCTTTGTCACTTCTGTGATGTTAACCCCCTCTCGAGTAGTCCCCACCCGGAGATCCGAACGGGGGACTCGTTTACCTCCGGATTGAAATTTTACAAGGGAGGAGGCCATCATCACATGTAATTATGCATAGCGAGGTGCATATCCTCGGGAATAGCATACGGCTGTAGTTTCCCGTTGCTTTCTGCCGTGCAGCAGGACGCAGTGTAGCCATTATTTGGCTTATATTATCAATATCTTAACCGTCTATAAGACTAGTAAAGAATTGATTTATTCTGAAAGGCTGCTACTCCCTTTCAGAATAAGTAAAGAGCAATTCTACTAAACAAAAATGCTAACCTTCTACCGTACTAACAATTAAATACCACAATTCTACTAACGAAAAAAATACTAAAGTTCCACCAACAACAAATACTACCACTAAAACAGTCTGTCACCAGGCACCCTCACGTGCACCCTCACACATCACAGTCTACTGAAACAATGAACTAGAACTAATAAACAATGCAACTGCTACCAGACACACTCACACACCACAGTCTAATAGAACAATGACATATATCTTATAAACAAACTAACTACCTACTTACAACTAAAACTAACTACATACGTACTGTACTGTTATTTGAATTGACAATATTTACAGTAATAATAATAATAATAATACTATTATTAAATTTTTATTAAACCCGAATTTATGTAATTAAGTACAGTTCACCTTAATAAGTCGACTGTACTATACCGATAATGTAATGAGACCTATATTAGACAAGGTGTTTGCAGTATATTAAAACTACAGAACGTTAAAGGATGGTTATGTGAAAAACCAGTGTACAGTACAACCTGTCACATCCGGACCTGTGATATCCGAACCCTCCCATATCCGGACACATCTCCGAATGAATTTTTAAGTCGTAGTTGAAAGCGAGGATACATTAGTGTGCTAGCCAGGGAGGACGAGTGAAAGTTGCAGCGCTTGAAGGCTGTGTGCGTGCTTGGCCGCGAGGGGTTGTGGCCTGACTCGGTCAACGACATCTCTTCCCTGATGACTGAATATATTCTTAGTTCTATCTCTTAAGGTACAGAATACAAAATTTGGTTGAAGTACAATGGATATCATGGACGTTACATGCAGTTAAAATTGGATCTAACAGCGCGCGTAAATCATGTTGGCAACAATGACATACGTGTATTGGTCTGAAGTTAGTTGTTTCCAAGGTTAGAATTTTATATTGTATTTGTTATAAACTTGTTCTGGCGCCCGGCATTAAAATTAGAAAATTTGCATATTATTGAACTCAGTCAAAGCAGGAAGTTGTTGCCTTATATTTGTACATCTAATTAACTTCGGTTAATTAGTGTTGTTCATAAATTCTGTTGGTTAGCATAGTTTGAAGTTTATTTTTCCTATTGTAAGGAGTTCTGTATCTCGGTAAATATTCCATGATATGTATCCTCTTTGCTTTGAAATTTCAATGTTTACATGTGGTCAAGATGGCGACTCGAGATGTCAACATTGCCGGCAATATTGACCTTATTGCGGAATTAATAGACGATGGAAGTGATTTTAGTGATGTGGAACACGGCGAACATAATAGTTACGATACAAGTAGTGACAGATGTATTTATTTCCACTCTCAGTCGCAGGGAAGGGGCCCGCTACATCGATGGCGATCCGTTCGAACGTTGCACCAACGTTGTACTTTCTCATCGCTGCTCTTCTCTTCTTCTGTGGCCCGTTCGCAGTGGCACAAACCACGCACTTTCTACACCATTCACGAATGTCGTCGGAGCAATTGAAACAGTAAAACCCCTCTCGGATTTTCTCTATGGTTTTCCGAAGTCCAAGGTGCCCTCCGGACGTTCCATCATGCAGCAACTGCACAATCTCAGATACCCTGTTTCGTGGAACAATACGCTGTAGCCTCTCCTGAGTTCCATTCTCATTCTCCAGTACCCTCTTTAGCACCCCGTTTTCCAAAATCACGGAATTCCACTGAGCCCAGTAGGCTTTTACAGAGCGCGAGATGGGAGCTACCTCTTCCCAGGTCGGCCGTTCCTCAGACTTCTTCCAACGCAGTAGGTGTTTTAAGTCCGGATCGTTTTCTTGGTCCTTACGGATTTCCTCATCCTGCCAGTGGTCGTCAGTCACAGTACTTGTTCTTACCGCTGCAATTTTGTCTTCTATCCGATTGCAGTGCTTGCAGTCTTTCGCGCACGGTCTCCTAGACAGAGCATCAGCATTTCGGTGTTTAAGACCAGCCCTGTGTTCAGAGTCGATATACTTATGGTGGTTTATTTTATTTCTTTTTAGAAATTTGGAGAAAAAAACTCTACTGCTTTAGCCACAACAGCTGAAAACCAAGAGGCTCTAGTGTGCGACCATTGTCAAGCAGTCTACAGCTGAAAACTCAGGTGAGAGTGTTCTTTCAGAATAATGTCTTTTACTGCTGCGGATACGTTAACTTCGGAACCCTTAAACAGTTGTTTCAAATCGCGTGTGTGCTCTGGTCGTGTGGTCAATGTTAGAAAAAGTTTGATTCCCAAAGATTTTTTAGAATCTTGTTTTGAAATTTTTAAAAATGAAATGTGTATAGCGCAACGGTTGCATACGGCTTTAAAGGTGAATACTGAACTGGTGTGCGATTTCATATATAAAAAGAAGGACGTGGAACATAAAGATACATTTTATATTTGCAGTAAAATGCAAGAGCTATTCATAGCCCATAATTTGGAACAGTGGTATGAAACCCACGTGGTGAATGCCTTGCTATCAAAATTTGATAAACTGCAACAAGGACCCAGTGGTTTAGCGTTAAACGATATTCATTACCTATAAATCAACATTTGTCATTTCAACCCGTTGAATGCTGGGTCTATCTATATTAAAACACCACCAGCAATAGCTTCGAAAATGCTGTGGTGAATATAAAGAATCATTGCAATGAATGTTTGCTGTGGGCTGTGGCCACGTATTTGCAGCCAGCACAAGACTGTAATGAATCTCGGCCAGGAAAGTACAAGGCCAAGTTTGTGGAATTAAAACAAACTTTAAATTTAACTCGAGTGTTGTTCCCTATGGACTTAACCGAGATCCATAGGTTTGAACAAGATAACCAGGACTTTTCGTTCATGGTGTATGGCCTTGACGGTGATGAGATTGTGGGTCCTCTTTATGCCACAAAAGAGTCGAAACGACACTACATTCATCTTTTATATTCATCTGTAGGAGAGGTGAATTACTATTGCCTGATTAAAAGCTTAAGTAGATTGCTAAGCAGTCAAATGTCTAAGGAGGAGCGTTCAAAACATATTTGTGATCGTTGCTTGCAATATTTTAAAACCCCTACGCTTTTAGAACGTCATAGGGTAGATTGTTTCTCAGGAAGCGGTGAGATTGATATTGCCACATGGGGACAAAGCTGTGTTAAAGTTTTAGGACATTCACAAGCGTGACACTGTCCCCTATGTGGTGTATGCAAAGGTAGGCAACGTGCAGTCTATCAAGGCTACTCTTATAACAATAATCGTCAGAATGCGAATGGAATAATATTCTGGCGATGCTCAAAAGAGAGGTCAACAAAATGTCGAGGCAATCTGAAAAGTAAAAATGGAGAGGTTTTAAGTGTGAGGGTTCATCATTGTGGTGCTCCAAACGAACCCCAGTTGCTTTTTACAAACAATTATCATAATGCTAAAAAGCAGGTTCACGAAAACGATATTGCGGCTAGAGATAGTGCATTGTTTGTTCAAAAGGACTTAGCATGTCCTCAAAAAGTCATGTTAAGACAGTTGTCAACGTCCAAGAAACCTTCAACACTATCAAAATCAACGCAGACTATAAATAAAGTGGTATTGCAAGAGGATCAAAAAGGGCTATATAGTAATAGTGATGATGGCCATGATGATAATGATGATCATGATGATGATGATAATGATGATAATGGTAATGCTTTGTTTACACCTAAAAATTCATTTGTTAAATTTGTATACTGGCACAATCCCAATAAGCTCGTCCAGCGGCTACAGTTGTTGCATGCTTTACAACAAGCTGGACATACCGGTCACGATTGGGAAATCAAAGAAATTGAACAAGAGCTTCGTCGTGCTGAAATTATTGTGTAATGGGTCTACCACTTTGCGACCACTTTTACCCCCAGTCTTGGTTCTTATATTTGCTTATTTGCTTCCACTTTTACCCGAACTCTTTGGATCCATATTTGCTCTCACATTAAACTATTATTCTTATTACCAAGTTGACTTTACTAGAGCTTAGCCTATGCTTGACAGTTGACATGGAAATATCAGTGACTAGGTATGGTAAGCCTTATGCATACTATAAAGGATATTCACATATTGTGAAACGAACCAATAAAAATGGAACTGTTATTTGGCGTTGTTCAAAACAACGTTCCTAACATTGTCGTGGTGACCTAAAAAGTAAAAATAGTGAGGTTTTAAGTGTCAGTGATCATCAATGTAGTGTACTGCATGAAACACTGTTGCCATCAACAAGAAATCAAGAAAACCATATTGCTACTCAAAATAGTGGATTGTTTAATGAGCAACGTTTAACCCCTGTTCTAAAAGTTATGTTTAATCCATCTTCCACGTCGCAAGAGCCATCAACATCACAAACTATGCAAGAGGTAGTGTTGTTTTTGTCGTCGTCGTTTGAAGGAGTGGAAAAACGAGGTCATCTGCTCTTGATATGCAAAAAAGTAGTATTGCAAGAGGATCAAAATGACTAAATAGTAATAACAATAAGGTTTTTATGCCTATAAAACCATTGCGGCTTCCCCAGTTTTGAAAACAACCGTGAATGGACATTGCAATAATAAGATCTACAACAAGCCTTGTGTTTAAAAACTCTAACAGACTAAAGAGAGAAAGAGTTGTATTCAGTGTTCATCTATTGTCATAATCATGTATACTCTGCAATGTTAAATATTCTAACCTTTGTATAAAATAAAACAGCATTGTTACATCATTTTGCATTTATTTACAAACTTTATATACATTTTTTTGGTTTCATGATAATATTTTTTAAGACAATACTAAAAACTAAAACATTATTATTCTATACCCATACTTTTCTCCCAGTCCATTGTCATCACTTATATTTTCCATTATTATTTCACATTTGTTTATTTATTTAATTAAAACGAACCATGCACCTATTGTTTTTAAAGCCTTCATAAATTAAATGTACAGGTTGCACAGTATTATTGACTTCATCATAAACACTCTCCGACATATCATTAAACCGTGTAGGCAGAAATGTCTCAAAATTTTCACATACCCAAGTACACGATCACCATACGCTGTTTTCAATTTCCGAATCTTGATAATCCGGAATGGAATATGTGTTGGCAATTCGCTGAGCTTCTTTGTCTCTAAGCCACATGCTTGTCCAACAGCATTCAAAACATTCATTGTAGTAGAGTATAAACAAAAGAAAAGCATATCTATTACTATCTAAAACAGCTATAATAATATTGTGCAATTAGGTATTTTGCACTATATATTGCTAATTTATTATACTATTTATGCAAGAAATGCCCTAACTGTAGCAGATACTACTTTTCTGCATATAGCACAATTGTTAATTTCTAATGCACACTTGACACAGGCTATCATGTGTCCACAAGGAAAAAATACAACACCTAGTTTATCTTGATAACAAATTTTACATAATTGTTGGTCACACTTTTGTATATGTTCGTGAGACAAGTCTTTTCTTTGAGCCTCATGTATTTGCTCCGCGGGTTCTAACTCTAAAGGCACTTTTATGTCTTGTGCTGCAATCACGTTTTCTTTACGAATAGTGTTCACAAATTCCTGACCTTTAAGCAACACCATGTATTTACAGTTAGGTAACCCACGAGCGTGTTGCACTAAAGGGTCATCAGTCATTTTCCAATCCTTTGAAGCAAATCCAGAATAAAAACATATTGTTTTATCCCCTTCACCAGTATAAAAAATCCAGCTTCACTTAGCTGTTTGGTAAGGTGTTTTAATATTAATGGCCAAACATTTTTATAAGATTCTAAACGTTTTTCAGCAGAGCTGTACTCCGGGTGTGCTAGTGCTTTAGTCTTGCAAACTCCCAATTTTTCAAAAGCACACGCCAATTCAACACTGTCTATGGCATATGGACCACATATATCGACACTACCGTTGGCTGGTAATACATTATTATTATTATTATTATTTATTTGTGATTCAGCAACGTAAGTAGTGGCCAATGGCCTTGTGGTTCGGTAAAATGGATACATGGGTATGTTCCCCACATGTTTTCCAAGCATGTAAGGACAACGAGGAGACCATCACAAATGGTCTCGAAAGGGATCATCCTCTTCTTCCCAGTGTGAAAGTTCAATGCGACAAAACACACAGCGCACCACATCTTCACGGTTCAAGTAAAAAAAACCCGGCTTTTGCAAGTTTATGTGTCGTAAAATGCCTACAGGCCAGGATTCAAATGTTAACCAACGATCATGTTCTGATTTTAAATTTAACCCACGCGGTAAACCAACTTGCTCACTTGTTGTATTTGGTACTGACGCCATGTGCTATAATAAAACTTTTTTAAATTTTTATTGCAAGTTATGAACGTTGCACAAGAGCACAGAGTACTTTAAAGCAATATGTATGCTTTTTTCACTGTATGTTCACTATGTTAATGGCGCATCACCACACCTAAAAAAAAAAAAAAAAGTCCTCTCGGCACGCCGGAAGGCGGAGGTAGATTTCACCGGACAAACTTGGGGATAGGCGAAAATAGGCAGAATATGCAGGTTTTCGTAGAAGGATCAGACCTCATTTATTGCGTGAAAGTATTTTATAATTGGAGATTAATTAACTTTGTTTTTCGTCATTTTATGCATATTTTAAACATTTTATTGTCTTATGATGACGGTAACCTTCTTGTCATTTGGAGTCCATTTTTATACTTGTGGTCACACTGTCCTTATGCAAGGTTTCGACACTGATGTGTAACTATGTAACGGTCTGTTACTCCTTCACGCAAAATTATATCTCCCGCAGAGATGTTGGTTGGTTCCTCAGTTTAGGGGCTGCGACAACGCGGTCATGTGACCCCGTGACTTTGGGTGAGTGTAGAATCTGTCTGATAAACGGTGTGAATTGTGAAATGTATTTCAGGTAAGGACTGCAGACGGTCAATCTCAAGCAGTAGTTCCTAATGTTGCTACCAGATACTACCGTCGACGACACCTAGCTGTGAAATTGGCTACTAGATGCCACCGCAACCAGCAACTCGCAACGAACGTTGGAACTTCCCCTCCAAAGGAAAGCATGCTGAGGGATTTTTAGCGCTCTTAGAAAATCCGACGACTTTGGCCGGCTTTGAAGCCGCGACCTTGGGCATAGAAGTTCAGCATGCTACCAGTTACGTCACCGAAGCCGCTTCACACTTAGTCAGAAGGAAATCTGAATCTGATCTCGCGCAAGTGCGTTGTCATGGCAACGTCTGATGGCTCATCCCTCATCAATTTAGTAGTGTTGCCATGGCAACCACTGATAGCTCTTGGCATTTTCTTATAATTCCGAAATCATTTTTCTCATCCCTTGGCGTAATGGTGGGTCATATCAAAAATTCTTTCAGACAAACGTTTTAGGTAATTAGTAGGGGAATATTGTCCATTTTGTACGGTTTTGATATTGTGCCTATTAAGAGAGATATGATTAATGTTTCCCGAAAAAAACCACTTTTTCCCACCCCTTTGGTCAATGGTTGGTGCTATAAAAAATTCTTCAAACATCAATTTTTGAGCTTTATCCGGCACATGGTATGAACTTTGAACGGATTCGATATTTCACATATTAAGAGAGTTATAGAAATATTTCATTTTTTCGAAAAAAGTCCCCCATTTTCATCCCCTTCGACCGATTTAGCCCAGTAACGAACTCGACCGAGATTTTATGGGTATACATATTCGGTAAGTTATAGTGTCCACAAGGAGCTGATATTCATATATATTGCACCCTTCAATAAAGCATGGTTTTCTCAAGATTCACCTACGGGGTCGTGTTCAGTCCAGACTGCGATACACAGCAAAGTTCGCATCAAACAACATGCTGTAATGAATAGAAAGGTTCATGACAGAGGCTATGCTAGAAATAAAATGAATAACAAGTAGAATAAAAGAAATTTAATGACTGAAAAGGTATGTGCAAAATAATAATAATAATAATAATACAAAGAAATACTCCCTGACTTTCGCCCCCTTAATAAATAATAATAACACTGAGCGGTAGGAACTCGCTCGTCACAACAAGACAATGTGAATGCAGCTTCACATAAATGATAAAATCATAACATAAGCATTTGAGCGGTAAGAACTCACTCGTCACAACATATGGATACAAGTCCATTTTTTCTGGTCAAGAAGTTATATAATGTGTGGTGGACTGCTCGTTAATAAGAAACTGAGTACTGATGCGAATCCGTTTACAACTGAAACAGACATGTTGCTTACGGAGTTGCATCTTTTAAATCACACTACGGCTATGGGACCCACCCTTAATTAATACACTATAATTACTACTGACACATGCAAGATCTAATAATATAATCAGATTGAAGAATCTCCCTGAGATCCTAGCTGGTGCCGGAGCACAGAATGAACACAAAAAGAGCATGCCAGAAATAGGCAAAAAAAACCGCTCTCATCATAACTTGGGAACATAGCTTCGCGCACCCTAACTTGACACGGGTCAATAACGCGTAAAAATAAACACACCAAAAATTGAGCCAACAACAACAAAATACAAGCCTAACGGCTGAAAAACTATGTTTACATTTATATAAGACGCCAGACAAACACGAATTTCGGAAGCTCCCTTACAACGATGGACAGCACCCATTTAATCAATCAATACTCATTATAACCGATCAGGTTTTGTGAATTTTTAAACACCATCTTAAATTGCAGTACAGGAAGCAAGCCTGTTACTAATGACAAATCACGTTATCTGATTTGAGTGCGCCCGTCTTGTATGAGTCAACACTGCCACAAATATCTCTCTCAGCCCGGCAAGCTCGGTGCAGTTTCACTCTGGAAACGTCAACAAATCTCACCCATCCACTGGATGGCGAGAAAACACAAATATATACCACAAGTTCACCCTCGCGAGGTCATGAACTGGGCTAATGTGGAGCAGGACAGAATAATCACCATGATATATTCTCGCTAGCACATTATAAAAAATCACACAACGCACCAAAACGTGGACTGACTCTCATATGCACACACTGGGTCGGCTCGAAACAGATCAACATACTGCGTCCATTGACACATTAACAAAAATACATAACAAACTAAACTCGGGTGCAAAGTGCCATCCCGTTCAAATCTGCAGGAAAGCAACTATCAAAATAATCCTGATCCGCCATAATTTTACTCACAAATAATCTTACCCTCCACATTCTATTTTTTAATCTCGAAATTAATTCAGTTCCATTTTTGTTGTAAGGCATATCTCCGAATAATAATGCTTGACCGCGATTTACGCAAGCGAACGCGAGCACGGGCTCCGCGTGTCGCCCCGTACATTTGATCCAAATACAATCATCATTTATTTACAAAATTACGCAACGCTCAGCTAATCCCATATTTAATGTGTCAGTAACAAAAACTAATAATCTACATTATCAAACAAGAAAACAAATATCTACAAAATATGTCCCATAATACTATAGCTGACTTAATAAATAAATCAATTTATTTGGTACTCAATCCTTTAAAACAGCGCCAGGAATACATCTGCAGCCATCTCCTTTAAGATGTTTATCTGGTCATTGACATCTTCAGGCAAATGTCCAGCTGGTTCCCAGATCCGTTCTCGTTCTTAGACGTCATCTCGTGCTGAATTAAATAAAGTTTTGTCAGATACACACACGATATAATTCCTACTATATTAACCTGTCAAGTACTATATTCCTTGACAGTCTATTTGGTGAATTACTTCGATGAACTGGTCCTACTGATAGTGCTGGGACTATAAATAAATCACTGAAGTTACACTTATAATTTGACCACACTGTTCCATGTTCACTAACATGAAATGTGCAGAGTATGAACCTTACGTCCACAGAAGTACAAAATGAGTGATCTGTGTTACGTCCTCAGACGCACAGAAATAAGTAATGTGTGTTACGTCCTCAGACGCACAGAAAATAAGTAATCGACGTTACGTCCTCAGACGCACGAAATAAGTGGTGATCCTCGAAGCATCTTGGATCCTTATAAATGAAACTGACTAGGGTAGGTGTGGAAGGGGATTTATTAAAAAAATATTCCATAATAATTATCAGATTAGCATGCGATCGGTATCATTGAGTTCGTAGCAGTGTGGAGGTTACGATTATGCAGTAGCCGGCTCGAATCGATCGTGGAATTAATCTGTAGATAACTCCCGCGTTAATTTACCAGTGTGCGTTACCAAGCCGAGTTGCCGCTCAAACAAGGCGTCTTGATATTATTGGCCCAGACTCTTGTATGTCTTTGCGCGCTTTTACATACTTTTCCGTAGTAGGGAGAGGTTAACATGAAGATAGACCAATTGCTTCGTAGCATTCGATTTCCTTCTTGGCGCCAATCTTCCTAGCAACAGGCCATAATGTGCGTCCCCAAGCCGTCTTCCGCGCTAAAAGTTGCACCTGTCCTATGTCCCAAGAATATATATGCTTCTTCCTAAAATACCACAGGAGCTTAAACCATTGTGTCCTCTTGGCCACTGATTTCTCAATATATCCCAACACCGACTGGCTCTCATATCTGTTGTTTGTAGAAATGTATCAAAAGATGATGAATAATTATTAGAATCCTTTATACAGCCTGTGGATAAAGGGTTCACAATCCCCCTGCATGGAAAAAATCGAACATAACAAATAGTCGATTTTTTTACAAACATATAACATCTGTAATCCATTTCTGCCAATCCTAGAGAAATCTTCCTCTCATCAGTTTCGTCTAGCCGCCACTGTCGTTGGAGTGTCAACACGCGCTCGTGTTTACTTCAGCTTCCTCATTCATTCAGACATTCCCCAAGCCTGCCTGCTTGTCTGATCGCCTAAGGCTAGTGCCTCCCCTTTCCAGTGTCCTTATCTCTCTCGCTCGCTCTCTCTCTGTGTCGTCACCGTCAGAGCTCATTAGTGTTTGACCACAACAGGCTGCTCCCTACGTACTCGTTCAACTGATGTACTCACTGACCCACGTATAGTTGGATGTGCAAAAAGGACGTCCATACATTCAATTTGCAGCATTATTTCTGCGTTCCTAAGGTTCACTAGTAAAATACAATTTTAAATTCGCCGCGTTGTAGACAGACATTGTACCTGTACTCAATTCTTTCACCCTGTATGCGTTGTTACCAAGATTCCGTACAATACAGAATGGGTCCTCTCCATTTCTCCGTGCAGCCATCTTCTTCTTCTCCTCCGTTCTGCTACCACCCTCTACTTCTCCTCGCTGTCGTCTTCTTCTAGTATTGTCTCGTTTTTCGTATCGCACCGGTGTTTCTCTTCCCTACCGTGCTACGTTCTCTCATACTCCGTACTGGCAAGCTTCGTTCGTCTTCCTGGCTGGCTGATATATTTGCTTCCTCTCCAATTTCTTCCTTAAAGGTGTCAGGATTCGACCTCCTATTATGGCACGTTCCCAATGTCCTTGTTCGTCCCCTCCATTAGCGTGTAGTTCTTCCAGGTAGCGCTGCGATTCGGCGTGCCTGTCATTCCAATCATTTCTATAATTCTGATAGTCCCCCTGGTTCTGATATCTCCTTTCACGCCACTGTCGATTATCATTACTGTTATTTTCGTAACGCCTGTAGGTTCCCTCATTTCTCCTATTATTTCTCCATTGTTGGTATCCCCGCTGCTGATACCTATTGTTGCCCTGGGTCTGTCTATCATTATTATTTTCATGACGCTGGTGTGACCTATTTTCGTCACCCTCCTGACCTCGTCTTGGTGTTGATGACACACTTGTATTTGTGGCCTGCGACCTGGTGTGTATTTGAGCGGGTTTAACCACATCCGTTGTGTTTACAAGTTCCAGCTGTCGTTCCCCTCTTTGCTGCAAGTGAGATGTTGTCTCGTCAATCTGACGTAAGATTTGTTCGGCTCGAACCGCTGTGTCCACGTTTGCTGCTACTAAAACCTGCTGAACATTTACTGGCAACTGCCGTGCAATCGTCATAACCAGATCCGATTCTTCTAAAGGGTGATCAAGATCCCGAAATTTCAACAATTGTAGCGAAAAGAAATCTGAATATTTCGTCTGTTGAGTCGACTGATACTTTCTCGAATAAAGTTCCATTCTGAGACTTTGTTGTAGAGAAGCCGACCAGTACTTTTTAAGGAACGCAATCTTGAAATCATCCATCCCTCCGAAAGTGTACTTGAAGCTCAAGAACCACGTAAGTACATTTCCCGAAAGAAATCGTTCCATCAGTCTTAAACGACGCGCGGGCGGTATATTATTATCATTAAAATAGTGATCCATCTCTTTAAGATACGCCTTCGGTGTGACACCAGAATTTTCTGTGAATTTATTAGGTTTAAATTCATTTGATCGAATTACTTGTACGACTTGAGGGTGCTGATAGCCATGTTGAGGGGTAGAGATTCCACCAATGTTGTTGTGAAATCCTTCTGTGTTAGTCGTTAATGGGCTGCCTGTCAGTCCGTGGCCACTTTCCGCGCTAATTGCCCCCTGGCTCGTTGTGTTAACTCCCTTATCTTTAGTGTGCTCTGTCTGAAATAACGTGTTCTGTCCTAATGAGCGCAACTCTGCCTTTATGATTCTGTCCGACTGTTCTTTCATTTTACTCTTGATTTCTTCCTCAAGTGCTTTAATGCGCGTATGAATATCACCGACGGTCTTTATGATTGTTAACCGCTCTTCTTTAGACTCGCTGCTCATCTTACGCCAATCCTTTCTGATGCTATCTTTAATCGCTCCCAGTTTTTCTTACATCTGCTGTTTCGTGTCCTGATTCGATTCTATCTTATCAAGCCTGTCTTCTAGACGTAGATTATTCTCATCTATCGTACTCTTTAAATTATCCTGGTCCGATTCTAGGTTTTGCCATCGCTCTGCTGATTGTATTTCTAATTTATCCATGTCCTTTATTAGGCCCGTAATGCTTTCATTTACTGCTGACAATTGTCCCTGGATGAACGTAGAATCCTCCTCCATTTTATCAAATCGCTTTTCAAGACCATCCTGTGCCGTTTTAACCTCACTGTTATTTACCGTGCATGCTAATTCTATCTGAGCTAGTTTTGCTAATACCGTTTCGTCCAAATCATTTAATTTAAGGTTGAATGTGTCCTCTAATTTTTGTATCTGACCTAGCTGTTTGTCATTATTCTTACTTACATCAAGCGCGAATTGAACCATCTGCTGTGTAGTGTATTCTTTCTTCTCCGCAGATAATGTGGCCAACTGACTCATATTTCTACTTTTGGCGCTTCTAATTGTTTGTTTATATTTTCATTTACTTGCGCTTGTAATGAGTTACCCTGTTCAATTAATTGTGCCTTCTGTTCAGATAATTGTGATTTTATAGTGTTATTCATTTGAGTCTGGAATGACTCATTTTGTTCAGATATCTTAGTGTCTAATTTTTCACTCTGTTCGGCTAATTGTGTTTTTATAGTATCATTCATTTGAGTCTGGAATGACTCATTTTGTTCAGATAATTGTATTTTTATAGTGTCATTCATTTGAGTCTGGAATGACTCATTTTGTTCCGCTAATTTAATGTCTAATTTTTCACTCTGTTCTTTTAATAGTTTCTGGGTTTGTGCCGTGGCACTTTCAATAATCGCTTGGATCTCTGCGACTGTCGCCATTTTCACACACAAAAATATATATATCACTGAGAAAACAGGAGAATGGCAAGCAAACGTCTCCCTGACACACACATATATAATTCTTGACATACATTTACTTCATTTGACCACATTCAGTTCATTTAAACTTATTCCCTTTACTCCCGCAAATCAATCATCACTGAATGTTTCTAACTTTACTTACTAAATTTTTAACACCGCACATATTCAGTCATAAATTACTATCCAGATCTGATGTTAACACTGACTAATTAACAAAGTATTAATTGTCATTTAAGGCTACCAGCCTCCTAACATATTCATGAGTTTGACTTTCTAAACAAATCTAATTTTATATTTAATCAATGGGCGCCCGGTTTCACGTACATTACTTTACTAATTACATCAATAAACAAAACGTGAATCGTATTTTAACTTGCAAACTTGTGATTCTACTGTATATTCCATTTCCTTGGCGTTACTTCTCTTCGCCGTATTTACGTTAACAAAATATCACTTCCGGTGATTTCAAACAGTCAAAAACAGCGAAACACCACATGTAGGGTAACAGCTTGTTTATGATCCGCTAGAAAAGCCCAAAACAACGAAACGCTCCATGGTATGACACCAGCTTATCTATGCTCTCTATCCCCCGTGTTCTAGCAGTTAACTAGCAACGAACTAGCCCCACTTGGCGCGCCAGCATGTCTATGCACCCTTCAATAAAGCATGGTCTTCTCAAGATTCATCTACGGGGTCGTGTTCAGTCCAGACTGCGATACACAGCAAAGTTCGCATCAAACAACATGCTGTAATGAATAGAAAGGTTCATGACAGAGGCTATGCTAGAAATAAAATGAATAACAAGTAGAATAAAAGAAATTTAATGACTGAAAAGGTATGTGCAAAATAATAATAATAATAATAATACAAAGAAATACTCCCTGACTTTCGCCCCCTTAATAAATAATAATAACACTGAGCGGTAGGAACTCGCTCGTCACAACAAGACAATGTGAATGCAGCTTCACATAAATGATAAAATCATAACATAAGCATTTGAGCGGTAAGAACTCACTCGTCACAACATATGGATACAAGTCCATTTTTTCTGGTCAAGAAGTTATATAATGTGTGGTGGACTGCTCGTTAATAAGAAACTGAGTACTGATGCGAATCCGTTTACAACTGAAACAGACATGTTGCTTACGGAGTTGCATCTTTTAAATCACACTACGGCTATGGGACCCACCCTTAATTAATACACTATAATTACTACTGACACATGCAAGATCTAATAATATAATCAGATTGAAGAATCTCCCTGAGATCCTAGCTGGTGCCGGAGCACAGAATGAACACAAAAAGAGCATGCCAGAAATAGGCAAAAAAAAACCGCTCTCATCATAACTTGGGAACATAGCTTCGCGCACCCTAACTTGACACGGGTCAATAACGCGTAAAAATAAACACACCAAAAATTGAACCAACAACAACAAAATACAAGCCTAACGGCTGAAAAACTATGTTTACATTTATATAAGACGCCAGACAAACACGAATTGCGGAAGCTCCCTTACAACGATGGACAGCACCCATTTAATCAATCAATACTCATTATAACCGATCAGGTTTTGTGAATTTTTAAACAACATCTTAAATTGCAGTACAGGAAGCAAGCCTGTTACTAATGACAAATCACGTTATCTGATTTGAGCGCGCCCGTCTTGTATGAGTCAACACTGCCACAAATATCTCTCTCAGCCCGGCAAGCTCGGTGCAGTTTCACTCTGGAAACGTCAACAAATCTCACCCATCCACTGGATGGCGAGAAAACACAAATATATACCACAAGTTCACCCTCGCGAGGTCATGAACTGGGCTAATGTGGAGCAGGACAGAATAATCACCATGATATATTCTCGCTAGCACATTATAAAAAATCACACAACGCACCAAAAGCTTGGACTGACTCTCATATGCACACACTGGGTCGGCTCGAAACAGATCAACATACTGCGTCCATTGACACATTAACAAAAATACATAACAAACTAAACTCGGGTGCAAAGTGCCATCCCGTTCAAATCTGCTGGAAAGCAACTATCAAAATAATCCTGATCCGCCATAATTCTACTCACAAATAATCTTACCCTCCACATTCTATTTTTTAATCCCGAAATTAATTCAGTTCCATTTTTGTTGTAAGGCATATCTCCGAATAATAATGCTTGACCGCGATTTACGCAAGCGAACGCGAGCACGGGATCCGCGTGTCGCCCCGTACAGTTGAACCAAATACAATCACAATATTTACAAAATTACGCAACGCTCAGCTAATCCCATATTTAATGTGTCAGTAACAAAAAATAATAATCTACATTATCAAACAAGCAAACAAATATCTACAAAATATGTCCCATAATACCATAGCTGACTTAATAAATAAATCAATTTATTTGGTACTCAATCCTTTAAAACAGCGCCAGGAATACATCTGCAGCCATCTCCTTTAAGATGTTTATCTGGTCATTGACATCTTCAGGCAAATGTCCAGCTGGTTCCCAGATCCGTTCTCGTTCTTAGACGTCATCTCGTGCTGAATTAAATAAAGTTTTGTCAGATACACACACGATATAATTCCTACTATATTAACCTGTCAAGTACTATATTCCTTGACAGTCTATTTGGTGAATTACTTCGATGAACTGGTCCTACTGATAGTGCTGGGACTATAAATAAATCACTGAAGTTACACTTATAATTTGACCACACTGTTCCATGTTCACTAAAATGAAATATGCAGAGTATGAACCTTACGTCCACAGACGTACAAATGAGTGATCTGTGTTACGTCCTCAGACGCACAGAAACAAGTAATGTGTGTTACGTCCTCAGACGCACAGAAAATAAGTAATCGACGTTACGTCCTCAGACGCACGAAATAAGTGGTGATCCTCGAAGCATCTTGGATCCTTATAAATGAAACTGACTAGGGTAGGTGTGGAAGGGGATTTATTAAAAAAATATTCCATAATAATTATCAGATTAGCATGCGATCGGTATCATTGAGTTCGTAGCAGTGTGGAGGTTACGATTATGCAGTAGCCGGCTCGAATCGATCGTGGAATTAATCTGTAGATAACTCCCGCGTTAATTTACCAGTGTGCGTTACCAAGCCGAGTTGCCGCTCAAACAAGGCGTCTTGATATTATTGGCCCAGACTCTTGTATGTCTTTGCGCGCTTTTACATACTTTTCCGTAGTAGAGAGAGGTTAACATGAAGATAGACCAATTGCTTCGTAGCATTCGATTTCCTTCTTGGCGCCAATCTTCCTAGCAACAGGCCATAATGTGCGTCCCCAAGCCGTCTTCCGCGCTAAAAGTTGCACCTGTCCTATGTCCCAAGAATATATATGCTTCTTCCTAAAATACCACAGGAGCTTAAACCATTGTGTCCTCTTGGCCACTGATTTCACAATATATCCCAACACCGACTGGCTCTCATATCTGTTGTCTGTAGAAATGTATCAAAAGATGATGAATAATTATTAGAATCCTTTATATAGCCTGTGGATAAAGGGTTCAATATATATATATAAACTTTTGAACTGACGGTGGTTTTGAAGTCTGGGGGATGTGAAACGCGAAGATATGTCGAAATTTTCCGGAAATCGAAACATGGTACCCATTGCAATAGTTAGCTTTCTAATGAAATCTACCTAAAATACTACCATCAACGACACCTATCTGTGAACTTGGCTACTAGATGACACCGGAACCATCAACTCGCAACGAACGTTGGAACTTCTCCTCCGAAGGAAAGCAAACTCAGGGTTTCTTAGCGCTCTTAGTAAATCCGACGACTTCAGCCGGATTTGAACCCGCGACCTTGGGCATAGAAGTTCAGCATGCTACCAGTTCCGATACCGAAGTCGCTTCCCACATACAGATGGAAAACTGAATGTTATCTCGTGCAGTGGCGTTGTCATAGCAACTGCTGATGGCTCATCCCTTATCAATTAAAAGTAAAGTTGTCATGGCAACCTCTCTTGGCACTTGGCATTTTCTTATAATATAAATCATTTTGCTCACCCCGTGGCGTAATGGTGGGTCATATCAAAAATTCTTTCAGACAAAAGTTTTAGGTAATTATTGGAGGAATATTGTCCATTTTGTACGGTTTTGATATTGTGCCTATTAAGAGAGATATGATTAAAGTTTCCCGAAAAACCCACTTTTTTCCTCCCCTTTGGTCAATGGTTGGTGCTATCAAAAAACTTATTTGACATAAATTTTGGGCACTTATCCGACACATGTTATGAACTTTGAATGGATTCGATATTTCACGTATTAAGAGAGTTATAGCGAAATTTCACTTTTTCGAAAAAAAGCCCCCCATTTTCACCCCCTTCGACCGATTTTGCCCATTAACGAACTCGACCGGGAATTTAATGGGATACTTATTATGTAAAAAATTCAAACTGATTGGGGCAAAATTACGGCAGTTATCGTGTCCACAAGAAACTGATATGTATATATATATATATATAGATAGATAGATACATATATACATAAATTATATATAAACTTTTGAACTGACGGTGGTTTTGGGGTCTGGGGTATGTGAACGCGAAGATATGTCGAAATTTTCCGGAAGTCGAAACATGGGACCCATTGCAATAGTTAGCTTTCTAATGAAATCTACCTAAAATAACTTATCACTTAATCAATCAATCAATCAATCAATCAATCAATCAATCAATCAATACTTGTAATTAAACTTTAACGTTAATTGGCATTAATATATAAAAACACCATAAAAATATTTTAAAAAAATAAACTGTATGTCTGCACTAACAGTAACCCATCTAGTTAGCCTACTTTCGATTTTTGCAAAAAATGGAAGTAGACTTATGAGATCAACACAGGGCGAAAAATTGTGTGTCTGTCTGTGTGTATGTGTGTGTGTGAGTCTGTGTGTGTGTGTGTGTGTGTGTGAGTGAGTGAGTGTACTCTGAATGTCTGTCCCCCCCTATCAATTCGAAAACGGTGAAACCGAATTGAACGAAATTTGGTACAGAGGTAGCTCTAGCATAGGGCACCTCAGTGTCATACTTTATATCGCCGCCATCTTTACCAAAACTGAATGGCGGCCACTCAAACGTTCAAAACGTAAACTCAAATTACGGCTAAACTAATCATCCGATCTCTACCAAATTTGGTGACAACATACCTTTATATAGGACGCGTATGTCATCCAAACTTCAAGGTCATCGGCCTTGCCATTTCAGGATGGTGGCCGTGTGAATTATGCAACCATTATAATCAATAGCTTAAGACCCACCAATTCAGATTATCAAGCCTAGGGTGGTTTAAGCTATCCTGAAGGTCGTGATCCGTTATTTATTATAATTTAATATTATAATATTATTCTGTATGACTGGCTTAAAAGAGCTGAGCTGTAACTGCCACACGACAAGATGGCAGCTGTCCTCATGAGCCTGTCTTATATTTCAGTAGTTTTAGTATGTTGTATGCGATATACCCTACTGATACAATAATATAAACTTTGTATGAAATGATCTATAATGAAGATGTACTGCAGTGAAGAAATAGTTTATTTCAAGTCATTATTTGCCAACAGGTTGAATCTAATATATCAGTTAAGATCGCCATGATGTTACGGATATGTTTAGCTCTGGGCTAGCGTGTTAGCCTGTCACGCAGTTGACTGGGGATCGAATACTGCTACAGTTGACTTTTTTTTCTTGAATTCTTTTACAAATGATGTGCACAAGCTCTTTTCACAGATACTGAATAAAATGTCATTTAGCTCAAAGGGGAGGCTAATGTATACACTCGTTTATTAATAAAATCACAGTCCCAGCATTGCACATAAACAGAAGACATTACGAAAAGGAGAATAGAAGAATTAGATACACGTTGTTATCAACCACAGCCTTCTTAATGTCTCTGTACGGTGCTGTCCTCTTGTGGGTTATGTGGGTAGTATTGTTCCAAATATACCACTGTGTCAATACCTGGCCTCCTAAAGTATGGCAATTTTGTAATACTGGTAGTTCGACTATTAGCCACGATCGCGCTCCGATTACCTTTAATGATAGAACGTACAAGGCACTGCCGGCAGGAAGTTAGGTCCTCATTTGAGTACGTAATTCAATTGCTTATATGAGGACGAAGCGTCCTGCTGGCAGGACCGTTCTTTTTTTCATTATATAGAGGGAAATGTAACGAATCAGCGCATGCAAGTCTGAAGTTGGTAGCTCTGACCGTTCAGTAATGGCGGCGATTATACGTAATGGTGACTGTGTTTATGTTTTTGCTACCTATTTCGATGCTCCAAACAGCGGAGATGCATGGAGTCGCTCGTTATTTGCTAGTAATTGTGATATCAGTAAATGTCATGGTACTGTAGTTTAAATTACGTGTAGTTGTGCAACTGTGCAGTGGGATATTGACAAAAACACAACTAGGCTTTTTTAAATTTATTTATTCTCGAGTGATGGACGCGCCGTCGCTCATACATTTATTTAGTCTCTGTACTATAAGAAAACACGTTTATACTTTATACGTTTATATATTTTAGAGTCAATATGTTGTTAAGAGACAGTTATTGTATTAGTCAATATGAGTCATATTGAATATTTTAGAATATTTACAGACTTTTATTGTTTGCCCAGTACCAGAACTGCAATATTATTACGCTCTGATAACCCAAAGTACTGCCGGAAGGACGCGTCCTGCTGGAAGGCCAGTTCAAACATTTGCCATAAGGGTCCAAAGTCCTGCTGGAAGGACGCACCGCTGTGTACAAAAGTACTTCCGGAAGGTCCTTCTAGCAGGACGAGTGACTGTACGCTCTATCATTAAACACTGCCAGTTGGATCGCCTCCCTCCTGGCTACTTTAAACTGCCTACTCGTTGAACACCCAGAGGCGTACTAGATAAATATGAATTCACTGCTAGGTCGCAGCACCAACCTACTGTGATTGGCCCGGATTTTTTAAGGGGAAGGTACCCAAAACGATAGATCCTTAAGTTTGCAGGCTGGCTTAATATAGAGATTAACGGACGTGAATGCATTACAATAAGTTAGTAGTTTTGTTATTCAATCATCATAAAGTATATAATATTGATTTTGACACTTACTGGCTAATTATCAATATAAAAGAAAACAAACACTACATGGTGGTAGAGGTGGTTTTAGGGATGAGGAAAAAGAGTTATAAATATACCCATACATTTAGGAGAAAGTAGGCTATATGTTCTTTGCTGAACATCTTGTTTTTTTTATAAAGCTGCAGCCATTTACATTTCCCTTTAACGAATATATAAACAAAAAATAAATATCATATCATTTTGTTCAGATTATCTTGTTCAAACCTGTGGACATTTGTTGAGTCCATAGGGAACCACCCAAAAATTAAATTTAATATTTTTTGTTTTTAGAAAATCTAACATAGCCTTGTACTTTTCCCAGTCAACAACCAATATAGTCTTGTACCGTTTGTCAATACATGGCCATTATTCAAGAAAGCAATCATCGTCCTAGTCATGTACAGGTAATTAATTTTTTGTCTAGGGGTTTTCAGTAGTGATAAAATGGAATCGCATTTTATGTTAGGCTTACCTGCGTTTTAAATAGTTCACTCTTTGGCAATGGTTGCACTCTACTGCGTCTCGGGTTTTCAGCATCTGCTACGGCGGTAAGTCTTTTCTTTCCAAGTTTCTAAAAATAAATGAAATAAACCGCTATAAATACCTAAATTCAGGTTAATACATGCATTTCATAAAATAAAATAAATTAACAAAGAAACAAAATGAAACAAGTTAGTTTTAAAACAAAATCTCACCTTCACTTGCACTGGCTTGTTGCTGTTTCCTTCTAGTGGGCCCAAAAGCGCAATGGTTTTTTCTCTCTCAGACATGTAAGGGATACCGGTTATCTGCAAACAAATAAATTTAAAAAAATCATTAATTACCTGATCAATAACTACAAATTTAAGGTTCATTAGCATGACATTATTAAAATATTCATTCATAGGTACTTACCAAAAAATAAAATGATTTTATTCCACAGCTCTACTGTACACGTCCGTTTGCTAAAATGGCAAGGGCATCACTAACGCAATCGTTATCAGTTAGCCTAGCAACAGAGAGAGTTGCATTTTCTCAGTGTTTTGACCTTGAAATGTTGTCTCTCTCACACGTGTTCCCACGCCTCTTTATATTCCTCAATCTGAATAAGATTCGTGTACCTTATACTAGTTTCATGTTTTTAATAAGGAACCAAAATGGCTGCCTCTTGTACATCGGTAGTACGGCTGTCTAGGAACCAAAAATGGCGGTCTCTCTGTTTAAACGCCAGACCTCCTAGCCTCTACCAGGTCTGTTTAAACGACAGACCTGCTAGCCTCTACCAGCCAAGTAACCTGACCCTTTACTCCCTGCCCACGTAGACATTCTTGTGTTATCAGCAGTCGCTCTGACAAGGCCTGGCCAGGTCGTGTATTGAATGCGAGCAAGCAACACAGTTCTGTAGCATTCAAAACGTGTGTGTCTTAAACATTTTACTGTAATAATAATCATAAGCAATCGGCCATCCTCAATACATGACCATGTTAACCACCTACTTTCACCACGTCCAAGAACCACTTTGTCATATCCGACAACCATTTTCTGCGCCAGACAGCGGTCTCGCTTATTACCGTTTACTAGCATGTTAAAAATCCCCTTCAGGGTAAAGAAACCTAGCAAACATTTTCAAATATTTGCCTCCATCCGTCATAGGAAATATCACAAAACCAACCGTCATAAGCTGCCCCACCATCCCGCCAAAATAGCAATTCATTTCTTCCGGGCATGGTCACTGTGCTCGACAACAGTCTCGTTGAGACACATAACAGCAATACCGGCTCTCTCAACGACAACTCTTAGTTAAAATTTAAACAGGTAAAAAAATAGGGCGTTAGGCCCTTTTGACAAAAATCAAAAAATCAATTCATAAACAGGGCATCACCCCAAGTGCTAGAACCCCTCATACAAGTCCGTAGCCTTCTTAGTTCTCAAAATATTAACAAAAGTGCACCTAGGCCCTTTTGACAAAAATCAAAACTACATTCAAAAACGGGGCGTCATCCCAAATCCAACGACCCCTCATACAAGTCCGTAGCCTTCTTAGTTCTCAAAATATTAACAAAAGTGCACTTAGGTCCTTTTGACAAAAATCAAAACTACATTAACAAGTAGTTCCGTGAAGAACTATACAGCCTATTTTCATATATCCTGCTCATGTTAATTGCCTCTATCAACATACAAAATTTCTGTTTAATTGCTGTAACAGATTCGTAGATATTGAGGACCGTCTAAATATTTCAGATGGTCGCCAGGTTGGATTTTTATTTTTGTACTATTACATTAAGATTATTGTGTAAGTGTGGTATTCAAACTTCAATCGCATGATTAGACCACAAGAAGTAAAAACGAGATTTTAAAATTACGCACAGCAGCCATCTTGTGATTATGCAAACAATTGATATAAATTAGATGCCAGTGGATCAACATTTGTACAAGCATTTAACTTGCAACGTTTCACGGCTCTCAGATAGTTAATTCGCGAGAAACGTCCATTTAAATATTTATAATTCGCGTCGCCACCATGTTGGATTTGTGCTCACCAGGTTACTGAAAGTCCTATAGGTGAACATATGTTCATAGTCTCTATGAACATAAAAGAAATCAGATTTGTTGCTGTAAAATATTCATAGATAATGAGAACCGTTTAAATATTTTGGAAGCTCGCCATTTTGGATTGTTATATGCATAGGCTATAGAGTTATGTACCATTCAAGGACAATTATTGCCTAAGTTCATTATTCAAACTATCACTTCGATCGCATGATTACGACACAAGAAATAAAAACTTAATTTTAAAATTTCGCACAGCCGCCATCTTAAGGTTATGTAAACAATTGAATTAAATTAGATGGCACTGCATTACAATGTGCAAAACCATTTACTGTACCACATTTCACTGCGCTCAGAGTGTTAAATAACGAGAAATGTCTATTAAAATATCTCAAATTCGGTTGGTCGCCATGTTCGTTTTGTACTTTACAGGTTTATGAAATATACATAAGTAAACTTGTATCAGTACCCTTTATCACCGTACAAAATTTCAGGGTGATATCTGTAATAGTTTCGGAGATGTAGAATGTTAGTGAAATATTTCGCACAGCCGCCATTTTGAGGTTACGTAAGCAATTGAACTAAATTAGACTCCAGTGCATTACAATGTGTATACACATTTGCTGTACCAAGTTTCTTTACGTTTGGATAGTTAAATCGCGAGAAAAGTCTATTTAAAAGTCTCAACTTCGCTTGGCCGCCATGTTGGTTTGTAGTCACCAGGTTTTTGAAAGTCTCATAGGTGAACTTCTAGTTGTGCCCTTTATCACCGTACACAATTTCAGGGCGATATCGGTAATAGTTTCGGAGATATTGAATGCTAGTGAAATATTTCGCACAGCCGCCATGTTGGATTGGTGAGACGTAACAAAATTTGAAGGGAATGGTCAAGGTCGCCTGGAATAGTGCTATAAACTTACCGAGTTTCATTGAAATCGCTCCAGCCGTTTATATTTTATTTGACACACACACACACACACACACACTCACACACACACGCGCACACACACGGACGAAAGGTGATCTCATAAGCCTATTTTTTCAAAATTGAAAATAGGCTAAAAACGGGGCGTCTTCCCAAATCCAACGACCCCTCATACAAGTCCGTAGCCTTCGTAGTTCTCAAAATATTAACAAAAGAGCACTTAGGCCCTTCTGAGAAATATCAAAACTACATTAAAAAACGGGGCATTTTCCCAAATCCAACGACCCCTCATACAAGTCCATAGCCTTCCTAGTTTTCGAAATATTAACAAAAGTGCACTTAGGCCCTTTTGACAAAAATCAAAACTACATTCAAAAACGGGGTGTTATCCCAAATCCAACGACCCCTCATACAAGTCCATGGCCTTCTTAGTTCGTAAGATATTAAAAAGCACATGACCTATTAGTTTTCAATCTTTTGGTTAAATTAAATTTAAAAAAATAAAACTCATCCATAAATAATTATTTAAAATGCCCGACCTCTTACAAAATCCCCAAGTGCGCATGCGTAAAAAAACGAAATCAAAATGTTGATTCATAGCGGCATCCAGCAAAACGCATGCGCTTTATGAGCAACAACGTTTAGGTTCATACCGGTATCGGCCCTCATGTCTGTCGCATTTGTAAAGTGACTTTTACTAAAAAATTTACAATTTCACCTCCTAGTAGGGATAGGTTTTATTTTGGGGTAGAAATGAGTGGTCCATAGCAAAGCCCCCGTCAGCTCGAGTCCAACGACACCTCATATGTTAAAATCCGACCTTGGGTTCACCAGATATTAATTATTTAAATGTTTCACCTACGTTTGGCCGCCATTTTGGCTTGTTGGGCACAGCCACGCCAAGTGTAATAGAAGCACCGCTACTCCACTACTTGAATCAATACTTTAATGAACTTATTATTAACAAAGTGTTCTTTCTTTATGTTTCAAGGTCTAATGAACAATAATTTTTGTCCCCTTCATGAGCCAAATATAAAGCATTAAAATAATGAAACTATGATAAAGCGTAGCACTGAATTATCAATGGTCTAACCTGATAAGGTGCACCATATAGCCTATAGGTTGTAGAAATAATTAAGGTATGGATCAAAATAAAGTAGTTGTTGACGGTGTGACATGTGCGAAGATAGTATGTGGTCTGCAAATGTTATTGAAGATGCATGAAGCAACCAGTAGTCGGTGCATTCATAGTCCCGCTTGAAGCAATGGTCAATAGCTGGAGATGACAAACGTGGAATTATAATACATCACCATTCTGTGGACAATCAATGAAGATGCCTGTCTTAAAAGATCCAAAAGCCAATCAAAACCAGCAGCATGCAACAGAAATACGAAGTGGACATCGAAGTGAAGCAAAGAAGCAAAGAAAATGCCTCCATCCTGAAGTAATACAAAAGTGGTCCCGAGATGGATTTTGTCAAGAGAATAGGGTGCGGTTTTTAGTGGGTAAGAATCCCACACACTTGAGGAGTGTGGCCCCTTCTCAAAGTCTTATGTAAGATTTTCGACTTCCCTCGTAAAAAAGAAAAAAAGTATATCAAGCGATGTTTCTCCTTTTCCTCCAGTTGAATGTCTAATTCAATATCTCCCTGGGGGGATATGTCAGTAGGCTTAGCAAAGTGTAGGAACAGTACCAACACATACAATGAATGATTTAGTTTATGTAGTTTATTGCATAACACAGAACATAGAATTATGAATTACACTAATTGATTACAGGTTTATTAGGACCACTTAAAGGAGAGTAACAGATTAAGCATTGGCACAGACTTGGATGGCGGGGTTGAAGACCAGACCTGATGGGCAGGTGAAGAGTGTACCTTTCCCGGTGTTCAGGTCACACTTGAAGAACTTGTGGCTATCCCAAGGACAAGGCAAGTGCCATCTGTCTGCTCTGGCACTGGCACACACGTTGGTTGGTGGATGATGGTGATCATCGTCATCATGATGATGATCGTGATCATCGTGTCCATGGTGATGATCGTGGTCATCGTGTCCATGGTGATGGTCGGGATGGTGGGGGTGATGTTTGCCTACATCCTGAGCGTCTTCAGATGCTGCAGCAGAATCATCGACGTCCTTCACATCTTCAGCAACTTGAGCTGGCTGATCCACAGTGTCCACCGAGGAAGACTGGACGTAGGCAAGTGCTAGCAGCACGCACAGAACAAGGAGACCTGAAATAAATATTGGTAGGACCTATGTAATTCGTAAATATCCGTATGTAATTTGTATTTCTGTACAACTGCATTGAGATGTGTGTGGAATCAAGCTGAAGCATCATTTTTTTTTAAATTTGTGATATAATATGATTAATTCGGTGATACACGGTATAACTCATGCAAGCAGCATGCATGTTTAGAGATAGATGATTTTATTTAGAATAACTGTACTCTGAATTTTATCCCCTGCTGTAATTCGGACAGTGAATTCCGGTTAGAAATTTGGAAATAATGCTTGGCATATTTCACTTAAAGTTTAAATCTCTAAAACGATTCGCAATATAAAGCTTTTCTACTGTAAGGTACACATAGGTTCTGTGTTAATGATTCAGCCGATACTTTAGTCGTAGTCCTAATAAAATAATAAGTGCATATGGCAGCTACACTACTGTATAATATTTTCGCCTATTATTGCAATTCTACGATTATTTCACAGCATCAGATATATTTTATAAATAACCTAAGGTAGGCTGAAGTACAATCACATTCTTATCTTGCTAATTGAAATTTGGATTATATGACAAATACCTGTTGAAAATAATGTTTTTATGGTGTGAATTTTGAATCTTTATGCTTGCCACGCTGGGTGAGTGGTTATCGTGTCGGACTACCAACCTCAAGCTTGCAGGTTCGCTCCTGGCCGTGGTAAGTGATTTTTGAAATGCGACAAAAATCACGGCACGCATGTCATACGATGTTGGCATGTTAAAGAATCCATTTGAAGTCAGTAAGCCGTTTCATAATGGCAAAATTAATCTCGGGATTTTCCAGTAACACAAAAATTTCCTCCTTTCTCTACTAGAAAGCGCTCTAGTATCAAGGAGCTTATATATCTAACCTCCTTGACTTTCACTGCATTCTGAGGAGCAATAACATTCTACATGCAAACTGCCCTCTGGGCATCGAATAACGAAGCTTGCACCCAGCACCCGTGGCCATACGATATTATTATTATTTTGTATTTATTCAGTTCTACCCTTACAACCTCTGACCGTGCCTTGTGAGGATCCGACCAGCCTTCAGGCTGACAACCTAACAGGCATACTCAATGTATAGGAGTACAGGACTTAGTTTAAGAGGCAGTCCTGTGAAGTTTAAATAAAGAGATTTCTGTCAGAGAATGCCAGACTTTATGATGGGAATTAACCTCAAGTTGAGAGGTGCTGAATGCAAGAGGAATATCTTCAATCCTAATAGGCAATAAGATGTAGGCTTCTATTGTACAGCTTACCTCTCATGGTGAATAAACTTGTTGCGCTGTATGCTGGTATTGCCAGTTTACGAGCCTTATATACTCAAAACGAAACTCATTATCTCATAATAAATCTTAGCACTTCGAACATAATCACATTTTATCAAGAGGATGGCTACAGCTGTCAATCACTCAGTTCATTTCTATCAGTGAACACTCAAGTATCGTGATAATCGAGAAGTGTTCATTCACTTTCCTCTAATGTTTTTTTCTACATTCTTTGATTCCATAATTATTAATTCAAAATCTCTAATTATATCACTAAGAACTGCTCTAAAGCATACGACACGTTTTGTGAAGAAAATAGGATCTTTTGAATAAAGTTTAAAGCAAAGAAAATCCAACAGTTCATAGGGGCTTGATTTCACTAACGTAAGAGAAGTGGGAAGAGATGGGGATACAGTAGGGGAACATGACTGGACGAGAAGAATTAAAGAGAAAGTAGACTGTCACAGATCATGTTGGTTGCCGAAGGAACAGAGGAAGGATTTGCTAGAATCTATGTAAAGAAGAAAAGGAAAACAATAGATACAGTAAATAAAAATTTAAAATATATATAAATCATAATAATGGCATGTAGAACTTCAGGCAAACAAATAATGCAAGATTGATAGTTGGTATATTCCGAAAGTCACCAGTGAGAGGATGTGTGTCGATAAAAGAGACACAATCATGTTTTCGCTTTTTCACAAGTATTGCAAATACAAACAAGAAGTTCCGTGACGAACTAAAGAGCCTACTTTTCATAAAACTTAAGATTCATGCCAATGATTAATGACGAAATTAAGTTGGTAATATCGAAATATCTAATTAGTTCGAAATACTGTATACCTGGCATAATGTAGCCTAATAAAGCACTACAGTTGGCAGCCCTGGTGACTGAATATATTCTTAGATCCATTTCTTAGGGTACAGAATACAAAATTTGGTTGAAGTCCAATGGATAGCATGGACGTTACATGCATTTAAACATTGGATCTAACAGCGCGCGTAAAATCATATTGGCAACAATGCCATGCATGTATTGGTCAGAACTAATCTAAAATAATATGATCTATTTTTGTGCCAATTTTGAATGAAATCCATTAGTTAGTATAGAAGTTACATGAATTTAAATTTGGACGTCTCAGCAGGCTTAGAATCATGTTGGTAGCACTGACGTATATACGTTACTCCAAATTAATATAGAATATCAGGTAGGCCTACTATACGTGTGCATAGTTTCAAACTGTCGGCTAGCATACTTTCTGATATATGGGTTGTGACCGTCAGCCGGGTGGCAACGGCACATATTTGTGAGTGACCTTCAGAAGTCCTCCGGTAAAGCTGTCGGGATAGCCAACAACCGCGATGACTCTCCTAACATCTCCCCCGTCGGACCTTTAAAAGTTTGCCGTGAGGATCAGGTGAACTTCCTAACAATAGGCCAATGCGGCACGAGGTTCTATAGTCCACGGGGAGCGTGGTACATGGTTGCGATGGTCAAAGACGGCCTAAGGAAAGGTTCACCTCAAAAACTAGACTGTGAAATTAAACATCCAGGCTTATGTAAAACACCGTGAAAATTTATTGTAGATTTCCACAAACCCCTATCCTAGTTCGGAGGGTTATATTCGGCTAATCCGCAAGCTAAAAGTTAATGATAATAAAAGTTCAAGTCCCTAACAATGAAGTTACATTAACCCTCGCGAAAGATCTAATACACAATAAGTAAGCAACAGCAACAACGCTGTGTAAATGGTACGACGCAAAATCCCTAATACAAGTTACATGATCAAGCTAAAATGAAGTTACATTTAAGTGAAGGAGCAAAGCAAAGCTAAGTTATGGTGGTACCATTTCCACATTTACATTTAACTTTTCTAGCTAAGTCCTATCAGTTAACATTCAAAGTTACGGCGGTGACGTCCGTAATAGCAAAACAGTTACAATACAAAGCTAAGTGTACAGCCATTTAAAAACAATTAATCTAATCAACAATCATGTGCTAAATAGCACGCAATAAAGGTAACATGGGGAAAAAATACAGTTTCATGACATCAATAATTATAGTACAACACAGTTTTTATTACAATGCCTTCCTGCCCCATGGTTAACTCTTTGTAAACCATTGTCATCTAGCTTGATAGTAATGTCGGTGATAGCGTAGTTAAAACCACGTCTGACAATCACATGGCCTGCGCTCCACACACTATGAACTAATGGTTCATGTGTGCGCCAGGTCACAACAAAAATGTCTACAGTCTTCGTCGTTTCCAATAAAGGAAATCCCTTCATCTGCACGGCCATGTCAGCAGGTTCAAATGTAAGAATGTCAACGTTTAAATGGAAACAATATGTTAGTTAGATCTTGTTTAAAACAATTATGCGGATGATGTTTATTATGTCGGTTTATGTTCCTTCCGTAGGTTTATGGCGTATTCTGACAAAGGCCTGACAAGGAGTAGTCTTCTAAAGATCATTCTCCCGCAGCAAAACATCGACTCAATAGTCGGAAAACTCAACGAGCAAACTCGGCTCGGACTCACAATAACACGAGTTATCAGCGGTAAATACCTCGCTTTCAACAACTCTCATAATAATGCCTCACAACAACAACAGATGCGCGACTTACAACAATGGCACGTCTTACTCACTCAAGGCACATAATATCATGGGTTACCTGCGGCAAAAACCTCGCATTTAATAACCAAATTGCCTTTATTATAATTTGCCTCTCTCAAGAGGATCGCCAACAATGCATAAAGAAACCTGACAACCCTGGACATGTCGAAATGACATTCCTCGCAGCAAAATATCTAACTAACAGTATGAAAAATCCAAGAAAAACAAATGAACAAAAATACAGTAAGAAACACTGGGTTTCATGAGCAATAGCTGCTTTGAAAGAAAGAGATGAATGAAATCAACATTCTGTCCTATGTTATCGTAGTTCTGTCTCGCTTTCAAGCATTTGTTTTCAAGGTTACTGGGTCAACAAACCAGTTTATTGGTGACAACTTCACAAATTGCAGTCCTTCACTGACCACATTTTTCAACAGGCAAGGCCGGTTAGTTTTAACATTATATAATACCGTAATATTTGGCCTTGTCATTCTTAGCATATGCTTGGTTCAAAAACCTTATAGAATCCGTGTGCTAAACACGTTACAATTTAACTGTACAATAAAGTATCGCAGTCCTTCATTTCAAAGAATAGTAAATCACAGACATAACAGCATGTCTCACGAGCTTCTTTGCTCATCAAAGATATAACACTTATTAAGTTCTCAGTATAACATTAACACCTGTGTCCTCATGACAGAAACAAAGTAGTAACAAATTGATAAATATGGCACAGATCTGCAACTCTAGACCAGCATAATGATGCGATAGTGCACTTAGTTCGATGCTTGACATCTACACTTTCTCCAAAATAACAAATCTGTCAGTATTTGACTATAAATTGGCTTCTGAGCGCTTTCAAAAATGAAAATACAGCATATTTTTATAAAACTGGAAACTACAGTTGGTTTCCTAACGATACGACCTATCTAACGAGGTCATAAGTCTCAACAGACTGGTTGCAAAGATTGCAGTTAAATAAAGTGACGATGACATCTGAATGAAACCACGGATATATATCCTACACATGGCTGAGCAAAATAGCTGCAAATGATTACAGTCATGTTTGGCAGTGGGTCGGCTATAACGTGGTACGACGTCCATCAGGACGGCACCAGGGTTAACCAAAACTGGTCTACCCCACAGGGTGACTCACAATGACTGAAATAAACAACAATTATACTAATTACAACCCTACCTAGCAAATGGCTGACACATAAGTGCGGTTGATTCACAAAAAAAACTACGATATCTAAATATACCACCGCGGACTATTACAAAAGAAAAGGTGCCCAAACTCACGACTTTTGGTAGCTCTCACATCGGCTCAGACATTCATCGACCAGGGTCGCGAAAAACTCTGCTTGGCTCTCCAGCATGGTCCTGTCCTCCACGGATTCACCAATCTGGACCTCCCAAGCAACCGGGGTTCGTTAGCCTCCGGATGATGGTCTCCCAAAGAGGTCTGGAATGTGCCTGGAAGTCGGCATCCACGTTCCTTCGTCTGCGTCCTCGGCATCCTGACGTTCCATCAAGCTGGTGGTCTCCATCACGACGTCCCCCTCATACCGGAATGGTATTTGCCCATAATCGTCTTCTTCACTATGGCGTGGAAAAGTTCAATGTCTTGCATGATGTCGAAAATGTCGAAATATCTCGTTCCTCTCGGCGTTTTGGCGTGATTATTGTGGACGATGCAAATAATAGTGTTCTCCACAGTATTTTGTAGTTTTCAGCCTGTTGATCCTCAAGATTCAACACGACGGGATGCTTTGCTTGTTAGCACGTGCAATTGTATCACGTTTTATCAATCACGTGGCATCCGCGATAAAATTGATATTTTCAATTCAGAATTTCCGTAGCAATAATGTTGTGATCGTTGGCAGTAATAATCACGTCGTCTTGGCACAATTATCCGACGATAACTCTTATATTTTCGGCGTGGCACTTTGCCCTTCCACTTACACGTGGGAAAAATATCTGGCGTATGGCACCAATTACAGTTTGTAGAAAATATTGCCTAATATGGCCTTTCGTAGAACAATAATATGTCCACAATGTGTGATAACGTTAGTATAGTTATTTTCAACACACGATGCAGTCGGATGCTCACTTGAGCACAAAAATATTTATAATGTCCACGTCGCGACGGACGGATACTCGAAACACGCCCGTCTGGCGTCAGATCTCCAGATGTAGTGTCGTCACTGACTTTCACTCGGAAGTAGGTCGCCAAAACGAAGTCATTGAGCGACTACTTTCATAGCTCCTTGCGTATCTGCAAGTGTTATACCTTACCAAAAACGTAATAATCATTCACCAAAATGATTCAATAATACAGAATGACGAATTAGAATATTCTGAGTCTTATGAAAGGATAAAAGTGATTAACAAGACCTCCAAAGTCAAAAATGCAATTGAGCGCTACTTCAAAGAGTATAGCTCTCTGCTCCACGTGGTATTCTGGGTATGTTCAAAAGTACTACATCCCATAATAATTATTCCGTCACAAAAATATCACATGAACCATAGCTCAGCGGGTTCATCTGCCTCTCCGTCGTTTCAAAGAAAATGTTGGGACGACATTTTATTTGCCTCTTTAATTCATTCATGTGTGATATTTTTTAGATTGGCGGCGTTGAATGTTCCAATACGTTCTCCAGTTCTGATGTCTTCAATGACATAACTCCCATTATTCAACGGCTGTCTAACACGACTAGGGCCGTAATACAAGGAAAGAAATTTCCCGTATACGCGGTCAATTGGATTAGAAATTCCGGGTCTCCTTATAAGGATAAAGTCTCCCTCCTCAAGTGGTTCTCTGAATCTCTGGCGTCTTGTTCTCCTCAAGCGTTTGGCAGCTTGTTTGTCTAAAGTATCTCTAGCAGCTAACAGTCTGCTGGCATGCGATGGTTGTAAACAAGGTGGATTTACAATCACGTGGTTCCAGACTCTCAGTGGCATCTGGTTCAAATGCAGGACCAAAGGTATTTGACCAGTGCTTTCATGCATAGTAGAATTAATGCATTTTGCCATCAAAACAAGGACTTCAGTCCATCGCCAGTGTTCCTCCTGACAATACAAACGACAAAATTTTGCAATAGTGGACATAACGCATTCCGCTGGATTGCTCTCAGGGTGTCTTATTGATGACAAAAGATGACCAATCTCTAGTTCCTCCATAGCGTTGGCGAATTCTGCAGAAGTATATTGCGATCCGTCGTCAGTTAATAAGAATTGTGGCTTCCCTGCCTCCGGTATCACTTGTCGTCTTATTCGCTGGATAATTTGATGTGCATTAGCCTTCTGAATAGGATGGAGCATTGTGTATTTTGTAAACACATCTATGGTGACTACAATGTAACGATTCCCACGACGGGCTTTAAGTATAGGACCGTAAAGATCTTGTGCGTACAACTCTCTGGGTTGAGTTGGTAGTATAGGTCTAGGTGGTTCTCTCAATAAGTGTGACGTGTATTTGTTCCGCTGGCATGCGTCACAAGCACGTAAACACTCTCTGACAGTGGTTCCTAACCTTTTCCAGGTGAACGACTCTTTAATGGTGGCAATGGTCTTGTCCGTTCCACCGTGACCAATAGACAAATGTACCATGAGAATGACAGATTCCTGGTACCTTCTGGGAATAACTGCACGCAGTTGGGTGTGATCTTCGTCCACAAATATATACAAAACGCGACGGTAAATCAGATAGTCATCTGCTATGGCAGCAATCCTTGCATAAAGCTCATCCTGAGGATCCATCTTTCGTTCAAGAAATCGAATGATGTGTCTAAGTTCCTCTTCACGTCTCTGTCCTTCGGGTAGATAACGAAGTCGGCGAAGGTGTTCTTCGCATTCTCCCTCGATGTCAATGGCATTAATAGAAGTTTCAGGATTCCGGCTGAGGATGTCGGCCAATATATTCTCTCTGCCTGGTTTGTAAACAATCTCCAGATCGAACTGTTGGAGAAAAAGAGTCCATCTAGTGATCCTGTCACTTGCCAGTCTTGTTCGTAGGATGAAGGTCAAAGCGTGGTGATCGGTTCTTACGACAATCTTCTGGCCTATCAAAAGTTTCTGCCAGTACTCTAATGCATAGACGACGGCTAGTGCTTCTATTTCTGTTGTAAAATAGTGAGATTCGTGAGCTCTTAAACGTCTGCTCAAGAAAGCGATGTAGTGACGTTTCTTATCATCGTCCTCCTGCAATAATATAGCTCCAATACCAATGGCTGATGCGTCTGTTTCAAGAATGAAATTGCGTGAATAATCAGGACATTCCAACTGGATAGAATTCGCTAGCATCTGCTTAGCCTTCTGGAATGCTGTCTCACACTCATCATTCCAATTCCATCTACAGTTCTTTTTCAGCAGACTTTGAAGTGGTGCAACAGTCTCTGAGTATCGCTCACAATGAGCAGCAAAAAATTGTAGTATTCCCAAAAATTGTCTCACGTGCTTCACACGGGTTGGCGTTGGAAAAGCGGCGACAGTTCTGATTTTTGCTGGATTCGGTCGATATCCATCTCCATTAATAATATGTCCAACAAAATTTACTTCTCTTGGAGAAATCTGCACTTATCAAACTTGACCTTGAAATTGGCCTGTCGAAGATTTTCAAAAACAAGGCGAAGGGTAGCCAAATGCTCTTCCTCTGTTTCAGAAGCGATGATTATGTCGTCCACATAACATATTACTTTCTCTTTTACCTCTGGAGCTAACTTAGCATCTAGTGCTCTAATCAAAGCAGCTCCAGCATTCTTCAAACCAAATGGTAACTTGCAGAATACATAGGTGGTTTGATCAAATAAGAAGCCAGTGTACTTCTGAGTATGCTCGGACAGTTTGATGTGATAATATGATTGTACAAGGTCCAATGATGAGAACATTTTCTTCCCTTTAAACTCCCTAAGGATGTCCCTAATCTTAGGCGGTCTGTCGTGCTCGGGAGCCAGGCGTTCGTTTAAAGCCCTTGCGTCGAGACAAAGCCTCAAACTTCCATCAACCTTAACCACAGGTATAATTGGATTCAGAAAAGGAGTCGGTGACTTCTTAATCGTGCCTGCTACTTCCATCTCATGGATCTTCCTTACAGCTTCCTCGCGGTGTTTTTCAGCAATCGGGTAAATTTTCTTCTGAAATGGAGAGTCGTCTAATAAAATGAGGTCATATTCATAATTCATAATTTCGCCAGGAGCAGTATCGAATATGTCCCAATATTCATTTAGTGTAGTAGCCAAATTCTCTTGCATGGTTGTGGATATTAATCCTGCCTCTCCGTCGGCATCAAGTGTTTCCTTGCTATTAAGTTGCTCGACAACGTCGACTTCGGACAGGAATTCCGGTTCATCTACCACAAGGTTCATCTCTATAGGTTCGTTCGGTTTAAATTCGACAGTATTGCGTCCCATGTCGATAATACCGTCATACTTCCTCATGAAATCAGCCCCTAGTATGACATCATGATGCAAACCTTTCATAACTAAGAATTCGTGCAAATACACGTGGCTTGTGATTCTCAATGTGCACAAAACCTGTATCTTGCACGTCACAACCCGGTCAGGTATCACTCCTCTGACACGAATAGCGGAAACAGGCAGCTCTGTCACCTCAGAGTTAGCCTTCAACTTAGCATAGCAATCTGCAGAGATTACACTGATCATTGCGCCAGTATCGATCAGAATTATAACACTGCATCCATTGAGAGTGGCTACTATTTTGGGTAAACGTGTTGGCTCATAACTGTGGTTCGTCGTTCGTCGTTCGTCGAGTAAATCCTGTTGGATGGGCTCCCAGAGTAAAATATCTGCCGTCACTCTGTGCTCAGCCAAACTAGACTGTCTTAATTTTTCGGCGTTTTTTTCCCTTTGTTGTGACTAGAGGTACCAGGCTGGTTCTGTCCTGCCTCTGACGTCACATTTCTTTCTTCCCTCGAAGTAGGGTTCCTTTCTCCCTCTTCTCTATTTTGGCTCTCTCTCAATTGCTGGAGGTACTCGCAGCTCTCGCGCGCTCTCCCTTCCCAGTCACGGTCCGGTTGGTAACGTGGATCACGTCCTCGTTGGTAACCTCCGTTATACCTGTAGTCTCGCCGGATCCTTCCTCTTCCTGACGGACCTTCCTGATTCCCACGACGGTTATTGTCGTGACGACGGTTGTCGCTCGCCCCATTATCGAACCTACGATTCCAATATTTTCTATTGTCTTCTCTCTGGTTCCTTGAATATGGAGTATTACTCCACTCTCTCCAGTTACGGCGGTATTCATTGTTGTATTCTGGCCGAGGATTCCCAGGGTTCTGTGATGCTTCTTGTGTCTGGCTAACTTTGTCCACAGTCGTGACGTTAACGTGACGCTCTTCACGCCTGTCAACCTTCTGTTGACGGTGAGTTGGAAATTGCTCCGCGTTAGCATCAAGACGTCGTAATATCTGATCACACTGTTGAAATGTCGTCGCCCCTGCAGCGATTAGTACTCTTTGCACGTCGGCTGGGTATTGCCATACTATGGTATTCACTAAATCCTGCTCCGATAAAGGAGGCTGAAGATTTCTCAATTTAGCAAGCTGGGTTGCAAAGTAATTTGCGTAGCGAGTTGGCATGTTGGAACTGTATCGGCGAGTGTACATTTCAGCCCTTATACTTTGCTGAACGTCACTCGACCAATACGTCCTCAGTAGTGCTTCTTTAAAGTCTTGATACCCGGAGAATGAATATTTAAAAGCCCGATACCAAGTTGCTGCTTGTCCATCCAGAAGACGTTCAATAACTCGAAGTTCTCTTTCAGGAGTTACGAGTGTGTCTCGTAAATAGCTCTCGACGTTCGTGAGAAATTCTACAGGAGTCACTCCGCTTCCTGTGCCAGTGAATTTAGCGGGTTGCTCTTCCCTTGACCTTATCACTGTGACATTACCCTGAGTTTTAGCAGTACGGTATGTATTCTGCATGTAGTTGTTTGACGGCGTGTTAGTTTCAGGATCCAGTCTATTTATAGCTGGTCTGAACGGGTTAGCATCGTAATTTAACGTCTGGCTTGGCGCTGTTGCATTAAACTGCCAAGGTCGTGTATCGGCATGTACACTTGACTGTACATTACTAGTCCAAAATTCCGGCGTTTCACGTGTATTTCCCATCGGCGCTTGCAAATCTACTCCCCTCGGAAGTGCTTCTAACCTGTCGAGCCTCTCCTCGATGACTTCTAATTCTTGTATATTCCTGTTGGCGACTTTGCTCCCTAAATCATTTAGTTGCAACTCGATTCGTTCAACTTTACCTTTGAGATTTTGGTCCACCTCACGAATAGCTGATTTGAGGTTACGACTCAACTCGAGCCTATCAATAATCGTTATTTCCTCAATCTTTTTCTGCAATGTTGCAATTTCGCCCTCAACCTGAGATACGTTACTCTGGATATGGTTGATATCATCCTTGACTCCATTTACATTGGCGTCGACTGTAGTTTATGCTCCACGAATTCGCCTCTCAACATCATCAGGTCGACTTTGTTCTCCTCCCTGTGCACATCTACAGTATCACGTAAGCCTGTGACAGTTTCTTTTAGTTCCGCGACGTCTTTCCGGTTAGAATTAAGTTCCTCCCTAACCTCAAGCATGTTATCCACGATGGTCTTCACGTTGTTATTAACGGCGTTAGCTGCACCTCTCATTAATGCCAGTCCTAGGTTCATGGTAGCCATATCCTTTTTTGCGTTGTCCATAAAACCTTCTACGTGATTCAGCCTAGTCCCAAATTCTTCTCTGGTGTGCTCGATATCAACTTGGACGTCTAACTGTACTTTACTTATAGCGGTCTGAATTTGAGCCGTGTGCTCCTGGAGTCGGGTTTGCACATCCTGTCTTGCCCTATTCATTTCTTCCGTTAATGTGTCTACGCGCTGGCTTGCCTCCTGGTGGTGACGAATCACGTCTATCCTTACCGCTGCCAAACCTGCCGTTAAGTCATTTTTCGCTTCTACCCTGTACGAGTCCATTTCGGCCCTGACCTTCGTTAGATCGGTCCTAACGTCTTTAACAGTACGGGTGTTTATCTCTAAATCTAAACGTACTTCATTAATTGATTGGGTATTTACCTCAAGGTTCTGCCTGACATTGTCAACAGACTGAGTGTTTATCTCGAGGTTCTGCCCGACCTGGTCCACATGACCATTTACATCACCTACTTCCTGTCTAACATTGTCAATAGCTTGTGAATTAACCTCTAAGGCTTGTGTATTCACACTCAAGTCACTAGTAAGTTGTTGGAGGTTAGCGTTGACACCTGCCAACATCTCAGCGAACACTCTGCGAATCATATCCTCATCCATTTGACAAGAATTTATATTGAGAGAAGCGAGGGATCAATCATGATGGAAACTTACAGCTATGATAGTAACGTGGTGGTATAAAGCTTGTTTCGACTTAATAAATATCACGAGTACAGCTGGAGTATGCAAACTAAGTGCTTCTACATTTACTAATACAACGGTGAGCAAAGCAAAGTATTACATTTACTTAGGATGAGGCATCATCTAAGAAAAACCCTATCTTTCATTTATTCAATATAAAAACCTCACCCCATGGTCTTCTATCAAATATGAATGCCATGCGGTCTATTGATCTGCAGTACGACTTTCTAAGTTCGTCCCAGTCCTTTTATTTACCATTATTCAAATATTAAGATCCTCCTAAATATCGGCATAAGAAAATATACAGGGCGCCATCTGATGATCACCATGTTGACAACTGGCTCCATGTATAGGGAGCCAATCAATGTGTTATCATGTCAACGTCTCTCCCCACGTATAGGGAGCCAATTTATGTGCGACCTATACGTCGGTTTCCACGTTAACACCGTGCACCATGTCAACTTCGTAGCCCCACGTTGGGCGCCATTTTATGTGACCGTCAGCCGGGTGGCAACGGCACATATTTGTGAGTGACCTTCAGAAGTCCTCCGGTAAAGCTGTCGGGATAGCCAACAACCGCGATGACTCTCCTAACATCTCCCCCGTCGGACCTTTAAAAGTTTGCCGTGAGGATCAGGTAAACTTCCTAACAATAGGCCAATGCGGCACGAGGTTCTATAGTCCACGGGGAGCGTGGTACATGGTTGCGATGGTCAAAGACGGCCTAAGGAAAGTTTCACCTCAAAAACTAGACTGTGAAATTAAACATCCAGGCTTATGTAAAACGCCGTGAAAATTTATTGTAGATTTCCACAAACCCCTATCCTAGTTCGGAGGGTTATATTCGGCTAATCCGCAAGCTAAAAGTTAATGATAATAAAAGTTCAAGTCCCTAACATTGAAGTTACATTAACACTCGCGAAAGATCTAATACACAATAAGTAAGCAACAGTATTGTGGTGATTGAAGCCATATTTTCAGTGTTGCCTTAGTAAACAAGTGTTTAGTGCTTTTCAGTCGGTCAACACGAATGTACCCAAAAGAAATGGGTTATGCCCTAATCCTGAAATAAATTACATGAGATTAATAAATTAATAATGAGATTTATTAATCTCATGTAATTTATTTCAGGATTAGGGCATAACCCATCTCTTTTGGGTACATTCGTGTTGACCGACTGAAAAGCACTAAACACTTGTTAAGCAACAGCAACAACGCTGGGTAAATGGTACGACGCAAAATCCCTAATACAAGTTACATGATCAAGCTAATATGAAGTTACATTTAAGTGAAGGAGCAAAGCAAAGCTAAGTTATGGTGGTACCATTTCCACATTTACATTTAACTTTTCTAGCTAAGTCCTATCAGTTAACATTCAAAGTTACGGCGGTGACGTCCGTAATAGCAAAACAGTTACAATACAAAGCTAAGTGTACAGCCATTTAAAAACAATTAATCTAATCAACAATCATGTGCTAGATAGCACGCAATAAAGGTAACATGGGGGAAAATACAGTTTCATGACATCAATAATTATAGTACAACACAGTTTTTATTATAATGCCTTCCTGCCCCATGGTTAACTCTTTGTAAACCATTGTCATGTAGCTTGATAGTAATGTCGGTGATAGCGTAGTTAAAACCACGTCTGACAATCACATGGCCTGCGCTCCACACACTATGAACTAATGGTTCATGTGTGCGCCAGGTCACAACAAAAATGTCTACAGTCTTCGTCGTTTCCAATAAAGGAAATCCCTTCATCTGCACGGCCATGTCAGCAGGTTCAAATGTAAGAATGTCAACGTTTAAATGGAAACAATATGTTAGTTAGATCTTGTTTAAAACAATTATGCGGATGATGTTTATTATGTCGGTTTATGTTCCTTCCGTAGGTTTATGGCGTATTCTGACAAAGGCCTGACAAGGAGTAGTCTTCCAAAGATCATTCTCCCGCAGCAAAACATCGACTCAATAGTCGGAAAACTCAACGAGCAAACTCGGCTCGGACTCACAATAACACGAGTTATCAGCGGTAAATACCTCGCCTTCAACAACTCTCATAATAATGCCTCATAACAACAACAGATGCGCGACTTACAACAATGGCACGTCTTACTCACTCAAGGCACATAATATCATGGGTTACCTGCGGCAAAAACCTCGCATTTAATAACCAAATTGCCTTTATTATAATTTGCCTCTCTCAAGAGGATCGCCAACAATGCATAAAGAAACCTGACAACCCTGGACATGTCGAAATGACATTCCTCGCAGCAAAATATCTAACTAACAGTATGAAAAATCCAAGAAAAACAAATGAACAAAAATACAGTAAGAAACACTGGGTTTCATGAGCAATAGCTGCTTTGAAAGAAAGAGATGAATGAAATCAACATTCTGTCCTATGTTATCGTAGTTCTGTCTCGCTTTCAAGCATTTGTTTTCAAGGTTACTGGGTCAACAAACCAGTTTATTGGTGACAACTTCACAAATTGCAGTCCTTCACTGACCACATTTTTCAACAGGCAAGGCCGGCTAGTTTTAACATTATATAATACCGTAATATTTGGCCTTGTCATTCTTAGCATATGCTTGGTTCAAAAACCTTATAGAATCCGTGTGCTAAACACGTTACAATTTAACTGTACAATAAAGTATCACAGTCCTTCATTTCAAAGAATAGTAAATCACAGACATAACAGCATGTCTCACGAGCTTCTTTGCTCATCAAAGATATAACACTTATTAAGTTCTCAGTATAACATTAACACCTGTGTCCTCATGACAGAAACAAAGTAGTAACAAATTGATAAATATGGCACAGATCTGCAACTCTAGACCTGCATAATGATGCGATAGTGCACTTAGTTCGATGCTTGACATCTACACTTTCTCCAAAATAATAAATCTGTCAGTATTTGACTATAAATTGGCTTCTGAGCGCTTTCAAAAATGAAAATACAGCATATTTTTATAAAACTGGAAACTACAGTTGGTTTCCTAACGATACGACCTATCTAACGAGGTCATAAGTCTCAACAGACTGGTTGCAAAGATTGCAGTTAAATAAAGTGACGATGACATCTGAATGAAACCACGGATAAATATCCTACACATGGCTGAGCAAAATAGCTGCAAATGATTACAGTCATGTTTGGCAGTGGGTCGGCTATAACGTGGTACGACGTCCATCAGGACGGCACCAGGGTTAACCAAAACTGGTCTACCCCACAGGGTGACTCACAATGACTGAAATAAACAACAATTATACTAATTACAACCCTACCTAGCAAATGGCTGACACATAAGTGCGGTTGATTCACAAAAAAAAACTACGGTATCTAAATATACCACCGCGGACTATTACAAAAGAAAAGGTGCCCAAACTCACGACTTTTGGTAGCTCTCACATCGGCTCAGACATTCATCGACCAGGGTCGCGAAAAACTCTGCTTGGCTCTCCAGCATGGTCCTGTCCTCCACGGATTCACCAATCTGGACCTCCCAAGCAACCAGGGTTCGTTCGCCTCCGGATGATGGTCTCCCAAAAAGGTCTGGAATGTGCCTGGAAGTCGGCATCCACGTTCCTTCGTCTGCGTCCTCGGCATCCTGACGTTCCATCAAGCTGGTGGTCTCCATCACGACGTCCCCCTCATACCGGAATGGTATTAGCCCATAATCGTCTTCTTCACTATGGCGTGGAAAAGTTCAATGTCTTGCATGATGTCGAAAATGTCGAAATATCTCGTTCCTCTCGGCGTTTTGGCGTGATTATTGTGGACGATGCAAATAATAGTGTTCTCCACAGAATTTTGTAGTTTTCAGCCTGTTGATCCTCAAGATTCAACACGACGCGATGCTTTGCTTGTTAGCACGTGCAATTGTATCACGTTTTATCAATCACGTGGCATCCGCGATAAAATTGATATTTTCAATTCAGAATTTCCGTAGCAATAATGTTGTGATCGTTGGCAGTAATAATCACGTCGTCTTGGCACAATTATCCGACGATAACTCTTATATTTTCGGCGTGGCACTTTGCCCTTCCACTTACACGTGGGAAAAATATCTGGCGTATGGCACCAATTACAGTTTGTAGAAAATATTGCCTAATATGGCCTTTCGTAGAACAATAATATGTCCACAATGTGTGACAACGTTAGTATAGTTATTTTCAACACACGATGCAGTCGGATGCTCACTTGAGCACAAAAATATTTATAATGTCCACGTCGCGACGGACGGATACTCGAAACACGCCCGTCTGGCGTCAGATCTCCAGATGTAGTGTCGTCACTGACTTTCACTCGGAAGTAGGTCGCCAAAACGAAGTCATTGAGCGACTACTTTCATAGCTCCTTGCGTATCTGCAAGTGTTATACCTTACCAAAAACGTAATAATCATTCACCAAAATGATTCAATAATACAGAATGACGAATTAGAATATTCTGAGTCTTATGAAAGGATAAAAGTGATTAACAAGACCTCCAAAGTCAAAAATGCAATTGAGCGCTACTTCAAAGAGTATAGCTCTCTGCTCCACGTGGTATTCTGGGTATGTTCAAAAGTACTACATCCCATAATAATTATTCCGTCACAAAAATATCACATGAACCATAGCTCAGCGGGTTCAGGGTATTTGGATTAAAACAAATTGAGAGCATTTATTAACAGTTGGCAGCCCTGGTGGCTCTTAGGAATATGCTCAGTCATATCTGTTTATGTACACATAGCACATACGAAATTTGGTTGAAATCCAATTGATAGTGTAGAAGTCATATGCATTTAAAATTTGGACTTATCAGCAGGCTTATAATCATTTTGACAACACTGCCATGTATGGTCTCCTGGAAATTAAACTGCAATATTATTATCTATACGTGTGCCAATTTTGATATAGCTCCGAATCATACCTTCCAAGATATCCAACACGGAGCTCAAATTTCAAATGCGATTTTTCAGCAGTTGGTAGCACTGACATCATTTTCAAATATGGCCGTGAGATATTCAGGTATAGGTCTTTACTCCTACCAAATATTGTTTCGTTTGCTGCAGCCGTTTAGGAGTTGATAGGGGGGGACACACACACAGCCAGACAGAGAGAAGGACAGACAGACAGACAGGCAGAAGGACAGACAGACAGACATACACACATTTGCCCGATCTCATAAGTCTACATTTTCCTCATTTTTGCAAAATGTGAAAAGTAGGCTAAAAATTGTCTGTTCCCTTTTAACTTCACCTGATCATTTCGTCACAGATTACCAACACCAATCCATGTAATAAATATTTATCCACAACATTAATTACACTAAACAATAAATTTTAACAATTTGCTTTATACAAAGGCAACTATAGTTGATTTATACGTATTTGAGTGTGCTGAAGTTGAAAATGACAGTTAATAATCAAGACTACTTCAGGGTCGGTAGATATTGAAACTCTTATGTCCTTCACATCTTATAATGGGACAAAGATAGTTGTGGTTATTAGCACATCTGCGGGGCATTATAACAGAAGTTTTGATTTCACACAGTAACTCAACAACTCACGTAAATTCCACAATACAAAAAGGAGCAGTTTTGATTCCATACAGTAACGTAGACACTCGTGTCACAATACACAATGCAGCACTACGGAAGACAAAGCAATCTTAGACTGTGGAAGCTAGAAACAAAAGAGAGCATTCATTGGCATTCCTGAAATAAGAAGAAGCGAGATTTTAACAGAAATAAGGACGTAAAATACTTCATATAGCACGAAAACGGGAGCTAAAAACGAAAATTATTGTTATTTTCGAATTTACCAAAATCTATAAAGATTGGGTATTATTGTTTATGTAAACATTTCATTGATGAACAGTGTTAGTTGATTACATACATCAATAGCAATAAGGTCCAATATGGACTGTAATTATACATCCTATTCCCGTTTATTTTAAAATAATAATAATAATAACCCCTTGCACTACAGCCCATGAAGGGCCTGGACCTAACAAGCGACCGCTGCCCAGCCATGTGGCCTGGAGATATTGGGGTGACGCGTGGTCAGTACGTCGGGTCCCCTCGGCCGTTAATGTTGGTTTTCGTGACCAGGGCGCTGCGTCACTGTCATACAGCTACTCAATTGTCCCCACGAGGCTGAGTGTCCCCCGTTCCAGCCCCCATGTCAGATTCTAAAATCTCTGACGGAGCCGGGAATCGAATCCGGGGCCTCCGGGTGAGAGGCAGGCACGCTACCCCATCACCACGGGGCCAGCCCCGTTTATTTTAGTACAGTGAATGTTAGTATAACTACCAAAGGGGTTGTTCTATTTATAAGAGCGTCGTCATTTTTAAAGGTCGTGTGTTTATGTAATGAATGTATCCATACGTTTTTTTTTTGTCGTTTACCCTCCAGGTTGGTGGAACCCACGGACTCAGTGAGGGAACTCACCACTACCGCCTCTACGGGCAGTGTCCTAGAGCTGGGAACATCGAATCGGAAGGGATACAACTGGTGAGGTAGGATTGGCACCTCGCCCAGGCGGCCTTACCTGCAAAGCGAACAGAGGCCTCATGAGGGAAGGTAAGGGATGGTTAGGATGAATAGACAAGGAAGAGGGAAGGAGGCGGCCGTGGCCTTGAAGAAGGTACCATCCCGGCATTTGCCCGAAGACGAAGTGGGAAACCACGGAAAACCACTTCGAGGATGGCTGAGGGGGAATCGAACCCCCTCTACTCATTTGGGCCACCGGAGGCTGAGCAGACCCCGTTCCAGTCCTAGTACCACTTTTCAAATTTCGTGGCAGGACCTCCGGGGCGGCAATTATTATTATTATTATTATTATTATTATTATTATTATTATTATTATTATTATTATTATTATTATTTGATACAGCCACCAATGGACTACAAATACACAACAACCGTTCAGGTTTTCTTCTTGAAGGTGTTTCTTTGTTGTTGTCGTTTAGCTTCCTGCCAAAGACCTTTCAGCCTCTGGCTCCTTCTCAATCGTCCTTCGGCTGAAAGCGTGGGTCTTTCTTTGGAGGGGGGGGGGGGGGGGGCCCTTCACACCTGCAATTTTGGTTGTGATCCGTGTCCTGTCCCAGACTTCGGCCGGTCCAATGTTTGTCCTTTTTAAGTCCTGATGGACTTCCTGAAGCCATGGAGGTTCTCCTGAAGATTGAGAATTTTCTTAGCCAATCTCTCGGTCCCCAATCGTATAATATGTCAATTGATAGAACATCAACCTCCTCTTTCTACTGACAGAAATCCCTTCAAACTAGTCATAGAGTTCTTGGTTTGACCTCAGTTGAAATTTGTATCCATCTCCAGGTAGCTTCTTGGGACCTAGAATTTTCCGGAAGATCTTCCTTTCATTTTCTCAAATTCAACAATGTTCATGCTTGATAAGGTTTCTGCCGCATAGAGGCACTCTGGCCTCACTACTGTGCAATAATGCCTGTACTTGGCCTGATATGAAAGGGATTTGGACTTATATGTGTTGAAGCAAAGTCTGAATGCCATATCCATTTTCCTATCCCTTGTTTTAATGGCTGCTTGCTGTTTATTGTTATATACTCAATACCATTGGGCACCCATTAGCGTGTTGACCGATGACAGTGGCTATTCTGAGTGTGGTTTTCTCCCGATTACTTTTACACTTCCTCCAGGTAAATATCGGGTAGTACCTTACTTCACGTCCTGGGATACCTACACCATCCTTCCTCTAAGACAGCTACACACACTACTACAGCCAACAGAGAAAAACAGGTTATTAGACTAGTTTAACTTACACCCAAGTACACGGGGTGGATGGTCAACATGAAACAACCCCTTAAAATGTCCAGTTGAACCTCGATATCTAGAACCTACAGTGCAGAGGTCAAGCTGCTTGCCTCTCACCAAGATGGACCGTGTTCTTTTCCCGGTCAATGAATGTGAGTTATCGTGTCTTGTGGTTCGGTTCCACGAAAAAATGGTGGTACGTGGCTCATGAGTGCTAGACTAACGGTCACATAACATTACGAGGAAGGAATCCATGTCCCTCGTAACGCAGTTAGCCGATTAGAGAAATGAATATGCGGAAGGCAATTTGGGATTTCAGGTAGTTGCCAAAATAAATGACAGGTGAATATGGTTGGTTGGTTCCTTAGTTTAGGGGCAGCAACAACGCGGTACTTTGGGTGTGTGTAGAATCTGTCTGATAACCGGTGTTAATTGTGATGGCTGTATTAGTGTGTGTTATCTGTGATTCAGGTAAGGACTGTAGACAATCAATTTCTCAAGTAGTTCCTACATTAGCTACCTAATGCTACCATCCACGTCACCTAGCTGCGGACTTGGTCACTCGATGCCACTGCAGCCAGCACCTGGCGGCGAATGTTGGAACTAATATAGCGTTATCAAATAATCTATGCTACACATTTTGCCTTCACACAATTGTAGTTAGTGGAAGGTTATTTTTCATGCCAGAAATCTATGACATGGGCCCGCCGGATTTACTTCCCCTCCGAAGGAAGGCATACTGAGGAATTCTAACACTCTTAGAAGATCCGACGACTTCGACCGGGTTTGAACCCGCGACCTTGGGCATAGAAGCTCAGCATGCTACCAACTACGCCACCGAAGTCACTGACGGGTAAAAATAATTTAAAAAGTACGGAACACACACACAAAAGTATTATATACAAGTAGTTCCGTGAAGAACTATACAGCCTATTTTCATATATCCTACATAAGTTATTTGCCTATATACAAAATTTCAGTTGAATGCTGTAATACATTCGTAGTGCTCGTAGTGCAAGATATGCTCCTTGTACGTAGAATGTTTTCTCATTAGCTTCATGCCAAGGTGCTCGTAGTGCAAGATATGCTCCTCGTACGTACAATGTTTTCTCATTAGCTTCATGCCAAGGTCCTCGTACGTACAATGTTTTCTCATTAGCTTCATGCCACGGTGCTTGTAATTCAAGATATGCTCCTCTTACGTACAATGTTTCCTCATTAGCTTCATGCCAAGGTGCTTGTAGTGCAAGATATGCTGCTCGTACGTACAATGTTTTCTCATTAGCTTCATGCCAAGGTGCTCGTAGTGCAAGATATGCTCCTCGTACGTACAATGTATTCTCATTAGCTTCATGCCAAGGTGCTTGTAGTGCAAGATATGCTCCTCGTAAGTACAATGTTTTCTCATTAGCTTCATGCCAAAATGCTCACAATCCAAGATAATGCTCTCCGCACTAAAAGGTTCTATACTCAGAAGATATTAAGTTAACGACCAATGTTGTTGCGTACTGACTCTTCTGAAAATATTGGAATCATTTTTCTTGACACCTTTATAGGAAATTCTTCTGTATGTCACATGTCTAACATAGATGGTCTCAACACGTTCTGATCTGAGAAATGAGGATTTTTTTTGTTTTGTTTTTAGGAAGAAGGGGGAATGTCACTAAAAATGTACAATCGAGATATCAGCGCGATCTGGTGGCCTCTTTGTGACGTATTGAAGGCACAATTGTGTTTGGCTAAGAAGAATGAGGGTCGTGAGAAAATAACGTTTCAAGTTAACACGTACATATAAGTACATATATTCTAAGTGATGAAACTTAAGAACCCGTTTCCTGAATATTTTACATTATTTGACATTCCCCCTTCTATCCCTGAACCCATAAATGCAAACAGTTCAAAACAGTACCATTAAAACACTAGAACCTTGACGGGATATGGAGTTCCAAGTTGACATTCATGAGATAACGTCAACAGATGTATATCATCATTAGATACATATGAAATGTGTCATGAATACATGTACGTATGATCGTTATCGTCCACGGATCATGACATGTATTGATTGCGTTATACGAGGCACGTCCAGAAAGTAAGTTCCGTTTGGTAATAAAATTAAATTGTGTACAGTTTCAGAAACATTATTTATTGCACAACATTCTACACCTCTTAAACTACTTTTTCCACATAACTGACGAACTTTTGCAGGCATTTGTCATAGCGTGGCACAAGTTTCTGGATACCTTCTTCATAGAAGTTTGCCACCTGTGTCTTCAACCAGTTGGAAACATCTTCTTTCAGCTTGTCGTCATTGTTGAAGTGTTGACCGCCAAGGAAGACTTGAGGTGTGTGAACAGATGAAAGTCGCTAGGAGCGAGGTCAGGGCTGTATGGAGGGTGGTCACACACGTCCCAGCCAAATCCCTGTAGGAGGTTTTTCGTAACATTTGCAGTGTGTGGTCGTGCGTTGTCGTGAAGAAAAACAACACATTTTGACAGCAACCCTCGGCGCTTATTCTGTATTGCGCGGCGCAATTTCCTAAGTGTCTCGCAATAAGCATCTGCGTTGATTGTTTGACCACGCGGTAAGAAATCAATGAGTAAGATGCATTTCCAGTTCCAGTCCAGTCCGAGGTGTCAAGATTTGTTTCGGCTTAACCTTTGCTGGGGATGAAGTGTGCCTCCATTCCATTGATTGCCGCTTACTTTCAGGGGTGTCGTAAGAAACCAAGTTTCATCTCCTGTGACGATCTGCGTCAGAAATTCTTCGCCCAAAAACTGAAGTGCACTACCCATCCGTTTTGTTTTGTGTTGCTCCGTAAGAATCTTTGGTACCCAACGTCGGCAAAGTTTACGAAATTTCAGTTTTTCGGTAACAATTTCATGAATTAGTGATCGTGAGATTTGGGGAAATTCCATAGCGAGAGCACTAATTGTAAACCTGCGGTTTTCCCGGATCTTGTCATCAATCGCGTGAACCAGTTCCTCTGTAACCAAAGATGGACGCCCACTTCGTTCTTCATCGTGCACTTCACTACGTCCTTCATTGAACTGTCGGACCCATCTTCTCACCATTGAATCACTCATCGCATTTTGTCCATACACTTCGCAAATTTGCCGATAAATTTCAGTTGGTTTCACTTTCCTAGCATTCAGAAAACGAATCACAGATCTGATTTCACAAGCGGCGGGATTTTCAATCAACACCGACATTGTACGAGTAAACATGCACAACAACGCGTACGTGGCTGACAGCGCTCTCCAAATGGCGCACGTTTCTTCTCCTTGATGCAGAGCGTCTACCGCGCATATGCGGAACTGCGCTGCAACGGAACGTACAACTAGTTGAAGACACAGGCGGCACACGTCTATGAAGAAGGTATACAAAAACTCGTGCCACGCTACGACAAATGCCTGCAACATTTCGGCAGTTATGTGGAAAAGTAGTTTAAGGGTTGTAGAATTTTGTGCAATAAATAATTTTTCTGTATCTGTACACAATTTAATGTTATTACCAAACGGAACTTACTTTCTGGACGTACTTCGTATAAGTCCGTATTGAAACTGATAAAGTGACCTCTAAAGGTTAAGGAAGAATTTTGCATGTCAGAATAAATTATTCCAATGTTCAAATATTCAAAGAATTCGTTTGTTCAAACGATGCGGATGTTCCCTACTGAGGCGTGGAAATATACCTCTTTTGAAATATGTTTTTTTTTGGTCGTTTACCCTCCAGGTTGGCTTTTCCCTTGGAATCAGCGAGGGATCCCACCATTACCACTGCCAGATCAGCTTAAAACACCTGTTGGGAGAAACAACTGGGGAGGTGGGTCCAGCACCTCACCAAGGCGGCCTCACCTGCAAAGCGAACAGGGGCCTCATGAGGGATGAGGGAGGGGAAGATTGGGAGAAATAGGCAAGGAAGAGGAAAGGAGGAGGCTGTGGCCTTGAGGTAGGCACCTTCCTGGAATTTGCCCGGAGACGAAGTGGGAAGCCACGGAAAACCACTTCGAGGATGGCTGAGGTGGGAATCGAACCCCCTCTACTCATTTGGACCACCCGAGGCTGAGTAGACCCCGTTTCAGTCCTCAGACCATTTTTCAAATTTCGTGGCGGATCCCTATTGAACCCTTCAGAATAGCAGTGTTTTATGCAAGAATCTTAGATCAAGGGGTCGCGTTCAGTTCATAGTGTGGTGTTTACGTCCGCCAAACAACGTGCTTTTCTGAGGCAAGGGTTATAGGATGAAAACTATAATTAAGAAAGTAAGGAGACAAAACGTAAGATAATAACAAGATTTAATAACTAATTTGTGCATAAAAGAATAAAACAAACAATAATAAACAAAATCCTCCCTGAATTTTCCCCTGACAGGAATATTTATCACTTTGAGGAGTCAGATGGATCTCTCCTTTTCTAATAAAATGTGGATCCAAGTTCCACTATCTTGCATATGAATTTATGTTCGCGTGGTGACTATCTACGAGAAATGAGTACTTGGATGATCATTCGTTCACAACGGGTTAACAGCCACGGTGCTCACGAACAATCATCTCGTAAATCAACGTTTATGGATATGGGCATAACATTAATAAAAATCCTTAAATCTAACTCTGACACACATATTACAACTCTACTATTTACAGGCATCTCTCTGAGACCCTTATTAGTGTGGTGACACACTTAACCAAATGAGCTGCCACAATGGCCAGATACTCAACAACAAGGAAAAACAGCGCCGCACGTGACTCACGGGTCACTGACATGTAAAATAAACAAAGAATAAACCAACAACAACAAACAACCTGAGTGGTTAAGATTACTTTATATTAACAAAACTGCATGTTAAAGAAACGCTTCGAATATTATCGTGTTTCGTAGGCAACTCCCATTTATTTAAACAATTTTACCATTGATCAGTTTCTCACATTTATATTTATTTTCAAGTAATTGGGAGCCAGACGTGCACTCCACTAATGATGAGCTTGCTTGCGAAACTCAGCCAGCCCTTGTGACAACAACTCACCCTTTCCTCAATACCAGTCATGTCCCCCTTCCAGTGTATATAAATAGCCGACCAGCTGGACTGTTATCTCAAGGAATCAACAGCAACTAACATCTCCTCCACTCAACATATGGTCAGACAATAATCACATATCCATAATTGTCCTCGCAAGGATACAATATGAATCTGGTACCAAGCTGACAGAAATCAGTCTCTGCTGAAGTTCCCGCTTGTAATACCACAAAATATATACTTACAATACACACATCTGGGACTGACATAACGCCTTTCACACGGGTCTGCTCAATTAGAGCTCGCAAACATTTAACACAATATTTAAAACTTACGATAGAGCTGAATACTCTTCGTCACAAACTACATTGCTCCAAAGGCAATAATCACACTGAATCTGATCAATAATAAATCTCAACAAAATTTTAATTACCCTCCAATCTACTATATAATTATATTAAATCAGTCCTACTTCTGAAACACGACATATCTCCGAGAGACGTTTTTAACCGCACTTCGTAACATAGGCGAACACGGCCGTTCACATAGCTACGTTAGTTAACACAACACAAAGAAAAGAACCTTCCAAAAACTACAATTGTGCGAGCTGCTTCCAAACAAAAATGTGTCAGATCAAAACTAAATATACTACATTAATCACACAAGCAAAGTATTTACAAAAAATATGTCCCATAAACCATAAGTTAATTTAACAAATAATAAAATATTATTTTGTACTCATCTCTTTTTGTAGTCACCCGTCAAAGAACATCAGACGCCATTCCCCAACTGGATGATTCTTTATCTCATATCAGCCATCTGCACGGAGTGTTGAGAATTCCAAACTTCCTCTGCATTCATCGGTGTCATCCTTGCGCTGATACAAAAATTAGGTTATTATACACTTTATGTCTGACTACTAAATTCGCTTGTTCAGGTACTAAATTCCCTGTCACTGTTCGTTGGCGAATTATCGACGATACTGCCCCTATAACTATAGTACTATGACTATCTATCACTGAATTTAACACTTTACAATGAATATCTTGTGTTCCTCGACACACAATAAAAGTCTATCTCTTCTGACGAACAGAATCAAAGTCTACGTCCTCAGACGAACAGAATAATAATCTACGTCCGTAGACGCACAGAATAATAGTAATGTCTTGGCTCTTCGACACACTTATAAATGAACTGGCCCTTGGGTCTAGATGGAGGGGGATTTTATGTAAAAATTTCTCGAAATAATTGTGATTCAAGAATGAAATAAATATCACTGAACTCGTAATATTGCACAGGTCAAGAATATGCCCATTAATCCTAGAATCGATCGTAGAGATTTTGTCTAGGCGATTTCCCGCGTGAATGCTAGCCGCCGCGTACCCCAGCCGGAGTTGGCGCGCAAGTAGGCATTCTCTTCTCATTGGTTCTCCATTTCTAATAATTTGGCGGTTTCTAGTAGATCTTGGCGTCTTGGGAGTGTCTATTTTCTTCATCAGCCATTCACGTTACTGCATCATATTTCTTCTAGGCGCGAATATCACAATGAACATACCAGAACCATGTCTCACCGCGCGTCGCTTCTAAAATTGAGGTAGCCACACCTGTCCTCGTGATACATAACTATGCTATTTCTTTTCATAGCTCAAGTATTTAGCCTTTTGTTAAACTGATGCAGGTATGTCCCTACTGTCTCCAACAAATGCTTGAAATTTCCTCATCGCTGTCTGGCTACTTTCATGATGCTGGTTGAAATATTTATTAATTGAAGAAATAAAAAGTAGAATCATTTAACCAACATAGGGTAAAGGGTTCACAACTCTCCCACTCACAAAATTTCGAACTTAGGAATAAAGTCGACAATTTTACAATACTTCCGTAGGCCAATTTGTTTTAATTCCAGAATCACCCCTTTTTCTTACTTGGTCTAGCCGCTTCTGTCTTCAATGGCATTTACTTGTTTTCATTTCCTGCTTGTCTCTCCCCCCTTCCACTCTTGCGTGACGCTCGGATGCCTGCGGCAACACCTCGCTCGCCTCGTTAATATTTTGTCAACAACAACTCTACTTCCTCCTTCATCACGTGCCGTACTCAACTGCTCCCCGTTGACTTTGTTGATAGTAGGACGTCCGTATATTCAAACAGCGTCATTATTTCGGCGCTACCATGGTTCACTTCGACGATATTTTTTAGGTTGGCAGCGTTGTAAACTGACATTGTTCCTGTGCTCAATTCTTTCACTCTGTAAGCATTATTTCCAAGGTTTCTTACGATAGAATAGGGTCCTATGAATTTCTCGCAGAATTTACTAAAGATTTTCTTTTCTGGGTCCGATGTAGCAGGTCTTTTTACCAAAACGAGCTGGTTGACTTCAAGATCACCGTGGAACCTCTTATTTCTTACTCGCCGTAATCTGCGGTCTGCTTGTTTTCTCATGTATGCTCTCATTCTTTCAATTCGCAGGTCTGGTGCTATCATGGGATCTTGTGGACAGTTAATGATGCTTTTCCACGTTCTTACTGGATACTCGTTCTTGTGTAGGACCATAGGGATTTGTCCTGTTGACTCGTGCCTGGTAGAATTCATGCATGTCTCTACATCCTTAATTTTATCGACCCATTTGTGGTGTTCGTTCGGAATGAAGATTCTCAAATATGAAGTTACACATTTAATTACTCTCTCGCTTGGATTTGCTTGGGCATGTCGGATACTGCTTAAAACATGTTTTATACCCATGTCTTCCATTCCTTTCTTGAATTCGGCGCTTGTGAAATAACTGCCGTGATCTGATAATATAAACTCTGGTTTTCCAAGGGTTGGAATAACTCTATTACGAATGCGACTGAGTACCTGCTTCGATGTGGTTTTCTGAATAGGGCATAGTACTACAAACTTAGAAAATACATCAATGCACACTAGCAAATGACGGCAACCTCTCCTTCCCTTCGGAATTGGACCAAGACAGTCCATCGCCAGTAGCTCACATGGTTTCTGAGGTAGCAATGGTCTAGGATATTGCCTCAGTAAATAATTATTTGGCTTTTTCCTCTGACACGGGTCACAAGTTGTAATGACGTCACATATAGTTGTTCTCATACGTGGCCATGTAAATGTCTCTCCTATTGTTGCTTCGCACTTGTCTAAGCCCACGTGACCGTAACTTTCGTGCGTATGCCATGTCAATCCCGTTGTAACGATGCAGGTACTAATATGCGTAACTTGGTGTGGTCATTATCTACCCATTTGTGCAGCAAATTGTTGACATAAACATATCTTCCTTCTTTGGCTTTCGCTTCTCGAAATGGCAGGTGTTCCTGTAGGTAGTTGCTTTTTGAAGTATTTAATTAATAGCATCATCCATGGTTCCGCTTCCTGTTCTCGCTGTATCTCACGTAACTCCTCCAAGAATTTCCGGTCCTTCGGTGTTAACTCCAAGTGTTGTACCATCGCTGTTTCTTCATTATCAGGCTCTGGGTTCCTGCTGAGTGCATCCGGTATCACGTTCATCTTCCCTGGACAATGTTCAATTTCAATGCTGAACTGCTGAATGTATATAGACCAACGTGTCACACGTTCGCTTGCCATTGACGTCTTAAACAAGAATGTTAGTGCCTTATGGTCAGTTCTGACAACAATCGGGTAACCATAAATTATTCGTTTCCATTGTTGGAGCGCATGAAGGATGGCCAACAATTCTAGCTCGGTTACAGTATAATTTCGCTCGTGCTTACGCAATTTTCGGCTGACAAATGCCAAATATGTTTTGTGCTGCAGGTTAGCTGGATCCTCTTGGTAGAGCATAGCACCTATCCCAATTAGTGAAGCATCCGCTTGGATTATAAATTTGTGCTTGAAATCTGGATAGCCTAATTTAATGCAGTTTTCTAATAGCTGTTTTGTTGCTTGGAATGCCTTCTCACATTCCGCGTTCCATGACCATTTGTTATTTTTCTTTAACATTTCTTGCATTGGAGCTACAGTCTCTGTATAACCTGGACAGTTTTCTTTAAAGAATCCCGTTACGCCTAAGAAAGCCCGAATGTGCTTGACTCTCGTTGGTGTAGGGAAATTCTTTATCGCTTCAATCTTAGCTGGGTTTGGCTTCACTCCCTCCTTGTCAATGACGTGACCCAAATATAAGATTTCGCTCTTGAAGAAATGCGATTTCTTCAGGTTTACTTTGAAATTCGATGCGTTCAAGTTGCCCAATACTTTATCTAAATTTTCCATGTGAGTTTCAATGTTGTCAGATGCCAACAGAATGTCGTCGATGTATCGCACCGTCATCTCCTTTACTTCCTCGGTTAGGTTCCGGTCCAGTGCTCGGATTAAAGCACATCCCGCTGTTTTGACTCCAAAAGGCATTCTGACGAAACAATATGTCTGGTTATCGAATAAGAAGCCAGTTAGAAGCTGTGACTTCTCATCCAACTCAAGATGGTGGAACGAGCTCGTCAGATCGACTGATGAATAAATGCTCTTGTTTTTAAAGCCTTTTAATACGTCTCTGATAATTGGCGCTCTGTCATACTCAGGAAAAATGAGTCTCATGTTGAGGTTTCTGGCATCTAAACAAAGTCTAATAGATCCATTTGGTTTTGTGACTGCCAAAATCGCATTTAGATAAGGTGTAGGTGTCTTCCTTATCACTCCAGCTTCTAACATCTCATCTATAATGATCTTAACTTGACCACGATATTTTTCAGGAATTGGGTACAATCTGCTTTTGAAAGGTGACCAGTCCTCGACTTGCATAGAGTACTTGAAATTTAAAATTTTCCCAGGTACTGTATCAAATACTGTTTTGTGCTTCCTTAAAATCTCTTCCAACTGTTTTCTGTGTTCACCCCCAAGTTGAATGTCATTGAGCCGCTCCTGTAGTAACTCTTCAAATTGTGCATCACTGTCATCTCCTTCTGTTAATAAAGACCATATCTCCTGGGATTCTATCTCCTCATCTAGTTCCACAACAGCCCCTTCTACGATGTTATCTTCCGCCTTTCGTACCTCCTCTTCCGTCTCTTCTGATATTGCTTCCAATGCCCAAGAATTTACATTTCTTCCGGTAGTGATTTCATCCATATGCAATCCCACGTTTTTCAGCTGGTCATATTCTCTAAAACTGACTGTATTCTTGTGTAAATCTATCACTGCTTGATAGTCACAAATGAAATTTGCACCAAGAATTATATTGAAATTCATCTTTGCCATGATAATGAATGTTTGCCCAAAAGTGTGTTCCAATATGTTCAGCTCTAAGTATGCCTGACGTATACAAGTGATGGTGCGTTCAGGAATAACACCCCTCACTTTGAGCTGTGGTACCGGAATTACAGGAATATTCTGAGTCCGTCCCAACTCTCGAACCAAGGCCTCCGATACTAGACTGATCTGTGACCCCGTATCCAATAAACATCTTATATTAATTCCACCAATCCTTGCGTAAATAATGGGTAATTGCCTAATTTCATCGTTCCGTGGTTTCACCGTCTCCTCCAGGCAGTCTTCTGGTAAAGCAATCCATTCTTGTATGTTCGCTACTATCCATCCATCTTCAACTTCCGACTGTTGTGTTTGGAGACTGTCTCCTTGATCCAAAATTAACATTTTTTTAAAGCTCCATTTCGACTCCCATCATCCTTCTGTCGCTCATGTCCTTGATATTCCTCTTGTCTCAGTAGACTTCCAGCTTCCTCAGTATGTGTATCTGGGTTCTTTCTGTTCCCAATGGCCTTTTTCCATCTTCCTAGCTCTCCACCTTGATTAGCGTGTAACTCCTCTAAGTAATTTTGTGATTGAGCGTGCCTATCATCCCAGTCATCTTGATAGTTACGTTGATCTCCTTGATTTTGATCTCTCCTTCCTTTCCATCGTTGATTTGCATTGTAATCACCGTATCTTCCATAAGGCCTGTCATTCCTTCGATTATCACGCCATTGTTGATATCCTCTCTGTTGGTATCTATTGTTGCCCTGGTATCTATTGTTGTAGTGATTTTCGTTACGCTGATATGGTCTGTTTTCCCCTTCTTCCTGGTTTCGCCTAGGTGTGGAGGTGCTTGTATTAGTACCCTGCGTTTTAGTATTTCCTTGTTTTGTTTTTACGACCTCTGTAGTGTTGACTAATTCCAGCTGTCTTCCTCCTCTAAAATGACTATGAGATGTGGTCTCATCTATTTGCCGTAATATCTGCTCTGCATGTAGGGCCGTACTAACGTTTGCTGCGACTAGTACTTGCTGTACATTAACTGGCATTTGCCTTGCTATTGTCATCACCAAATCTGCTTCGTTTAATGGGTAATCTAGGTCGCGAAATTTTAGCATTTGCATGTTAAAGAAATCTGAGTATTTCGTCTGCTGGGTAGTTTGGTATTTTCTAGAGTAAAGCTCCATTCTTAAACTCTGTTGTATGGCGGGAGACCAGTATTTGCGCAGAAACGCTAAATTAAAGTCTGACATGGTTCCAAATGTATATTTGAAACTTAAAAAGTCCTCTCGGCACGCCGGAAGGCGGAGGTAGATTTCACCGGACAAACTTGGAGATAGTCGAAAATAGGCAGAATATGCAGGTTTTCATAGAAGGATCAGACCTCATTTATCGCGTGAAAGTATTTTATAATTGGAGATTAATTAACTTTGTTTTTCTTCATTTTAAACATATTTTAAACATTTTATTGTCTTACGGGGACGGTAACCTTCTTGTCATTTGGATTCCATTTTTAGCCTATTTTCAATTTTGAAAAAATAGGCTTATGAGATCACCTTTTGTCCGTGTGTGTGTGTGTGTGTGTGTGTGAGGTGTGTGTATCCCCCCCCCCCTAATAAAATCTAAACGGCTGGAGCGTATTCAGTGAAACTCGGTAAGTTCATAGCACTATTACCGGCGACCTCGACCGTGCCCATCGAATTTTGTTACGCCTCACCAATCCAACATGGCGGCTGTGCGAAATATTTCACTAGCATTCAGTATCTCCGAAACTATAACGGATATCACCCTGAAATTGTGTACGGTGATAAAGGGTACTACTAGAAGTTCACCTATGAAAATTTCAAAAACCTGGTTACTACATAACCAACATGGCGGCCAAGCGAAGTGGAGACTTTTAAATAGACTTTTCTCGCGATTTAACTATCCAAACGTAATGAAACTTGGTACAGCAAATATTTATACACATTGCAATGCACTGGAGTCTAATTTAGTTCAATTGTTTACATAACCTCAAAATGGCGGCTGTGCGAAATATTTCACTGACATTCTATATCCCCGAAACTATTACAGATATCACCCTGCAATTTTGTACGGTGATAAAGGGTACTGATACAAGTTTACCTATGTATAATTCATAAACCTGTAAAGTACAAAACGAACATGGCGACCAAGCGAATTTGAAATATTTTAATAGACTTTTCTCGTGAGTTAACTCTCTGAGCGCAGTGAAATGTGGTACAGTAAATGATTTTGCAGATTGTAATGTACTGCCATCTAATTTAATTCAATTGTTTACATAACCTCAAAATGGCGGCTGTGCGAAATTTTAAAACTAAGTTTTTATTTCTTGTGTCGTAATCATGCGATCGAAGTGAAAGTTTGAATAATGAACCTAGGCAATAAGTGACCTTGAATGGTACATAACTCTATGGCCTATACATATAACAATCCTAAATGGCAAGCTTCCGTAATATTTAGACGGTTCTCAATATATATGAATCTTTTACAGCAACCAAACTGAAATTTTTATGTTCATAGAGACTATGAACATATGTTCACCTATAGGACTTTCAGTAACCTGGTGAGCACGAATCCAACATGGCGGCGACGCGAAGTATAAATATTTAAATGGACGTTTCTCGCGAATTAACTATCCGAGTGCCGTGAAACGTTGCACGTTTTAAATGCTTACACAAATGTTGATCCACTAGCATCTAATTTATTTCAATTGTTTGCATAATCACAAGATGGCTGCTGTGCGTAATTTTAAAATCTCGTTTTTACTTCTTGTGTTCTAATCATGCGATTGAAGTTTGAATACCACACTTACACAATAATCTTAATATAATAGTACAAAAATAAAAATCCAACCTGGCGACCATCTGAAATATTTAGACGGTTCTCAATATCTACGAATTTGATACAGCAATTAAACTGAAATTTTGTATGTTGATAGAGGCAATTAACATGAGCAGGATATATGAAAATAGGCTGTACAGTTCTTCACGGAACTACTTGTTATACTTGTGGTCACACTGTCCTTATGCAAGGTTTCGACACTGATGTGTAACTATGTAACGGTCTGTTACTTCTTCACGCAAAATATATCTCCCGCAGAGATGTTGGTTGGTTCCTCAGTTTAGGGGCTGCGACAACGCGGTCATATAACCTCGTGTACTTTGGGTGAGTGTAGAATCTGTCTGATAAACGGTGTGAATTGTGATGGCGGTATTAGTCTGTAATTCAGGTAAGGAATGCAGACGCTAAATTTCAAGCAGTAGTTCCTAATGTTGCTACCAGATACTAACGTCAACGCCACCCAGCTGTGAACTTGCCTACTAGATGCCACCTCAATCAGCAACTCGCAACGAACGTTGGAACTTCCCCTCCAAAGGAAAGCTTACTGAGGGATTTTTAGCGCTCTTAGGAAATCCGACGACTTTGGCCGGCTTTGAACCCGCGACCTTGGGCATAGAAGTTCAGCATGCTACCAGTTACGTCACCGAAGCCGCTTCACACTTAGTCAGATGGAAATCTGAATCTGATCTCGCGCAAGTGCGTTGTCATGGCAACGTCTGATGGCTCATCCCTCATCAATTTAGTAGTGTTGCCATGTCAACCACTGATAACTCTTGGCATTTTCTTATAATTCGAAATCATTTTTCTCATCCCTTGACGCAATGGTGGCTCATATCAAAAATTCTTTCAGACAAACGTTTTAGGTAATTATTAGGGGAATATTGTCCATTTTGTACGGTTTTGATATTGTGCCTATTAACAGAGATATGATTAATGTTTCCCGAAAAAAACACTTTTTCCCACCCCTTTGGTCAATGGTTGGTGCTATCAAAAAAACGTTTCAAACATAAATTTCTGAGCTTTATCCGACACATTGAACGGATTCGATATTTCACATATTAAGAGAGTTATAGCAATATTTCATTTTTTCGAAAAAAAAAAGTCCCCCATTTTCATCCCCTTCGACCGATTTAGCCCAGTAACGAACTCGTCCGAGATTTCATGGGTATACATATTCGGTAAAAAATGCAAAGTGATTGGTGCAAAATTACGGCAGTTATCGTGTCCACAAGAAACTGATATACATATATATACATATATTACATAAATTATATATAAACTTTTGAACTGACGGTGGTTTTGGGGTCTGGGGGATGTGAAACGCGAAGATATGTCGAAATTTTCCGGAAATCGAAACATGGTACCCATTGCAATAGTTAGCTTTCTAATGAAATCTACCTAAAATACTGCCGTCAACGACACCTAGCTGTTAACTTGGCTACTAGATGCCACCTCAATCAGCAACTCGCAACGAACGTTGGAACTTCCCCTCCGAAGGAAAGCAAACTCAGTTTTTTTAGCGCTCTTAGTAAATCCGACGACTTCAGCCGGGTTTGAACCCACGACCTTGGGCATAGAAGTTCAGCATGCTACCAGTTCCGATACCGAAGTCGCTTCCCACTGACATATGAAAACTGAATGTGATCTCGTGCAGTGGCGTTGTCATAGCAACTGCTGATGGTCATCCCTTATCAATTAAAAGTAAAGTTGTCATGGCAACCTCTCTTGGCACTTGGCATTTTCTTATAATTTAAATCATTTTGTTCACCCCGTGGCGTAATGGTGGGTCATATCAAAAATTCTTTCAGACAAAAGTTTTAAGTAATTATTGGAGGAATATTGTCCATTTTGTGCGGTTTTGATATTGTGCCTATTAACAGAGATATGATTAATGTTTCCCGAAAAACCCACTTTTTCCCACCCCTTTGGTCAATGGTTGGTGCTATCAAAAAACTTATTTGACATAAATTTTTGGCACTTATCCGACACATATTATGAACTTTGAAGGGATTCGATATTTCATGTATTAAGAGAGTTATAGCGATATTTCACTTTTTCGAAAAAGCCCCCCATTTTTACCCCCTTTGACCGATTTTGCCCATTAACGAACTCGACCGAGATTTTATAGGGATACATATTATGTAAAAAATTAAAAGTGATTGGTGCAAAATTACGGCTGTTATCGTGTCCACAAGAAACTGATATATATATATATATATAGATACATATATACATAAATTATATATAAACTTTTGAACTGACGGTGGTTTTGGGGTCTGGGGGATGTGAAACGCGAAGATATGTCGAAATTTTCCGGAAGTCGAAACATGGGACCCATTGCAATAGTTAGCTTTCTAAAGAAATCTACCTAAAACCAGGTGAGAACATTTCCTGATAAAAATCTCTCCATCATTCTCAATCTACGTGCTTCAGGTACCCCAGTGTCATTGAAATGGTCTTCAATCTCTTTGATAAAGGCCTTAGGCGTTACCCCTGAATTTTCGGTGTATTTCTGCGGTTTGTAGTCATTTGAGCGAATTACTTGAATAAGTTGTGTGGGCTGATGACCGTCCTGTGGTGTTGAGCTCCTATCTACGTTCTTACGAAATCCTTCCGTGTTTGTTGTTAATGGGCTCTCTGCTTGAGTCTGACTTCCTGCTATGCTGGGTTGGGAACTATGTGAGTCATCCGGCTTGTCTTTCAATGCTCCCGTTTTAAATATAGATGATTGTTCTAATGAGCGGAGTTCGGCTTTAATGATCCTGTCTGTCTGCTCTTTAAGTTTATTTTTTACCTCTTGCTCCAAAGCTTGAATACGCGTGTGGTTTTCGCCTACTGTTTTAATAATAGTGGATCTTTCCTCTTTAGAATCAATATTCATTTTCTTCCAATCTTTCCTGATCTGTTCTTTAATCGTGCTTATTTTTTTTTCAATCTGGCTCTTATTTTCATCCTGATTATTTTCTATCTGGCTTAGCCTTTCGTCTAATGTACTCTTAAATTGTTCTTGTTCCGTTTCTAGGCTTTTCCACTGTTCCGCTGATTTTATCTCGAGACGGTCCATATCTTTAATTATGCCTGATATGTTCTCATCTACTGCTGATATTTGTTGTTGAATGACCCTGCCACTTTTCTCCATCTCCTTAAATCGACCTTCCAACTTATCCTGAGCTATTTTGACCTCGCTTGTATTCATTGTGCATGCTATTTCAATCTGCTCTAATTTAGCTAACACCGTTTCATCGAGAATGCTAAGTTTTTTATCAAAAATACTTTCCATTTTTTCAATCTGCTCTAATTGTTTCTCATTATTTTTGCTTACATCAAGGGCCAGTAATATCATCTGTTGGTTTGTGTGCTCTTTCATTTCTGCGGTTAACGAAGCTAATTGGTTCGTGTTTTTATTATTTTGCGCCTCTAACTGTGAATTTATAGTGTCATTAATTTCACTCTTTAATAACCTAGCTTGTTCCGCCTGATATTCATTTTGTTCAATTCTACTGTTATTTAACTGTGTCCGCAATGATTCACTTTGTTCTAACAGTTTAACATTTAGCGATTCACTTTGTTCTGACAGTTTAGTATTTAGCGATTCACTTTGTTCTGACAGTTTAGTATTTAGCGATTCACTTTGCTCTGACAGTTTAATTTTTAGCGATTCACTTTGCTCAGATAATTTGCTTATAGACTCCCTTTGTTCTGACATACTAGTGTTTATAGATTGACTCTGTTCTGATAGTTTAGTATTCAACGCTTCACTTTGCTCTAACATACTAGTGTTTATAGATTGACTCTGTTCTGCTAGTTTAGTATCCAACAATTCCTGCGTTCTCCTCGCTGCACTTTCAATGATCTCCTGGATCTGCGCCACCGTTGCCATGTTTTATAATTTATATGAGACATATGGGAAATGGCATACGCCAATGCCCTTTGACACGCACATAAATCCAATGCACATTTAATTTCTTTATCCTACTCAGTTCATTTATTTTTACCTTTAATCCCATTAGTTGATTGCATCTCTGAGTAGTTCTAGTTTTACTCAATTTAATTTTAAACCCAAGCACATATTTAGTCATTAAACAGTTATCCTGATCTGATATTAACACTGACTAATTAACAAAGTATTAATTGTCATTTTAGGCTACAGCCTTCTAATATTTCCATGAGTTTGACTTTCTAACAAATCTAGTTTTAACTTTATCATTGGGCGCCCGGTATCACATCTTAATTTTACTTTAATTTAAAAGACAACAACGTGAACCGTATTTTACTTTGCAAACTCCTGATTTTAATTTATCTTTCACACATTTGGTGGTATCCACTTCGCCTCAACTACTTTTAATAAAATATCACTTCCCGGTGATTAAATACTGTCATATCTGCCTGCACTTGCGGCATGCCAGTTTTACTCAAATACGCCACTATTGACATGTGTAATCTCCCCGTTACACCACAGTGAATAGCCCCACCGTTGGCCGCCAGTTTTCACCTATGAACCCTTCAGAATATCAGTGTTTTATGCAAGAATCTTAGATCAAGGGGTCGCGTTCAGTTCATAGTGTGGTGTTTACGTCCGCCAAACAACGTGCTTTTCTGAGGCAAGGGTTATAGGATGAAAACTATAATTAAGAAAGTAAGGAGACAAAACGTAAGATAATAACAAGATTTAATAACTAATTTGTGCATAAAAGAATAAAACAAACAATAATAAACAAAATCCTCCCTGAATTTTCCCCTGACAGGAATATTTATCACTTTGAGGAGTCAGATGGATCTCTCCTTTTCTAATAAAATGTGGATCCAAGTTCCACTATCTTGCATATGAATTTATGTTCGCGTGGTGACTATCTACGAGAAATGAGTACTTGGATGATCATTCGTTCACAACGGGTTAACAGCCACGGTGCTCACGAACAATCATCTCGTAAATCAACGTTTATGGATATGGGCATAACATTAATAAAAATCCTTAAATCTACCTCTGACACACATATTACAACTCTACTATTTACAGGCATCTCTCTGAGACCCTTATTAGTGTGGTGACACACTTAACCAAATGAGCTGCCACAATGGCCAGATACTCAACAACAAGGAAAAACAGCGCCGCACGTGACTCACGGGTCACTGACATGTAAAATAAACAAAGAATAAACCAACAACAACAAACAACCTGAGTGGTTAAGATTACTTTATATTAACAAAACTGCATGTTAAAGAAACGCTTCGAATATTATCGTGTTTCGTAGGCAACTCCCATTTATTTAAACAATTTTACCATTGATCAGTTTCTCACATTTATATTTATTTTCAAGTAATTGGGAGCCAGACGTGCACTCCACTAATGATGAGCTTGCTTGCGAAACTCAGCCAGCCCTTGTGACAACAACTCACCCTTTCCTCAATACCAGTCATGTCCCCCTTCCAGTGTATATAAATAGCCGACCAGCTGGACTGTTATCTCAAGGAATCAACAGCAACTAACATCTCCTCCACTCAACATATGGTCAGACAATAATCACATATCCATAATTGTCCTCGCAAGGATACAATATGAATCTGGTACCAAGCTGACAGAAATCAGTCTCTGCTGAAGTTCCCGCTTGTAATACCACAAAATATATACTTACAATACACACATCTGGGACTGACATAACGCCTTTCACACGGGTCTGCTCAATTAGAGCTCGCAAACATTTAACACAATATTTAAAACTTACGATAGAGCTGAATACTCTTCGTCACAAACTACATTGCTCCAAAGGCAATAATCACACTGAATCTGATCAATAATAAATCTCAACAAAATTTTAATTACCCTCCAATCTACTATATAATTATATTAAATCAGTCCTACTTCTGAAACACGACATATCTCCGAGAGACGTTTTTAACCGCACTTCGTAACATAGGCGAACACGGCCGTTCACATAGCTACGTTAGTTAACACAACACAAAGAAAAGAACCTTCCAAAAACTACAATTGTGCGAGCTGCTTCCAAACAAAAATGTGTCAGATCAAAACTAAATATACTACATTAATCACACAAGCAAAGTATTTACAAAAAATATGTCCCATAAACCATAAGTTAATTTAACAAATAATAAAATATTATTTTGTACTCATCTCTTTTTGTAGTCACCCGTCAAAGAACATCAGACGCCATTCCCCAACTGGATGATTCTTTATCTCATATCAGCCATCTGCACGGAGTGTTGAGAATTCCAAACTTCCTCTGCATTCATCGGTGTCATCCTTGCGCTGATACAAAAATTAGGTTATTATACACTTTATGTCTGACTACTAAATTCGCTTGTTCAGGTACTAAATTCCCTGTCACTGTTCGTTGGCGAATTATCGACGATACTGCCCCTATAACTATAGTACTATGACTATCTATCACTGAATTTAACACTTTACAATGAATATCTTGTGTTCCTCGACACACAATAAAAGTCTATCTCTTCTGACGAACAGAATCAAAGTCTACGTCCTCAGACGAACAGAATAATAATCTACGTCCGTAGACGCACAGAATAATAGTAATGTCTTGGCTCTTCGACACACTTATAAATGAACTGGCCCTTGGGTCTAGATGGAGGGGGATTTTATGTAAAAATTTCTCGAAATAATTGTGATTCAAGAATGAAATAAATATCACTGAACTCGTAATATTGCACAGGTCAAGAATATGCCCATTAATCCTAGAATCGATCGTAGAGATTTTGTCTAGGCGATTTCCCGCGTGAATGCTAGCCGCCGCGTACCCCAGCCGGAGTTGGCGCGCAAGTAGGCATTCTCTTCTCATTGGTTCTCCATTTCTAATAATTTGGCGGTTTCTAGTAGATCTTGGCGTCTTGGGAGTGTCTATTTTCTTCATCAGCCATTCACGTTACTGCATCATATTTCTTCTAGGCGCGAATATCACAATGAACATACCAGAACCATGTCTCACCGCGCGTCGCTTCTAAAATTGAGGTAGCCACACCTGTCCTCGTGATACATAACTATGCTATTTCTTTTCATAGCTCAAGTATTTAGCCTTTTGTTAAACTGATGCAGGTATGTCCCTACTGTCTCCAACAAATGCTTGAAATTTCCTCATCGCTGTCTGGCTACTTTCATGATGCTGGTTGAAATATTTATTAATTGAAGAAATAAAAAGTAGAATCATTTAACCAACATAGGGTAAAGGGTTCACAACTCTCCCACTCACAAAATTTCGAACTTAGGAATAAAGTCGACAATTTTACAATACTTCCGTAGGCCAATTTGTTTTAATTCCAGAATCACCCCTTTTTCTTACTTGGTCTAGCCGCTTCTGTCTTCAATGGCATTTACTTGTTTTCATTTCCTGCTTGTCTCTCCCCCCTTCCACTCTTGCGTGACGCTCGGATGCCTGCGGCAACACCTCGCTCGCCTCGTTAATATTTTGTCAACAACAACTCTACTTCCTCCTTCATCACGTGCCGTACTCAACTGCTCCCCGTTGACTTTGTTGATAGTAGGACGTCCGTATATTCAAACAGCGTCATTATTTCGGCGCTACCATGGTTCACTTCGACGATATTTTTTAGGTTGGCAGCGTTGTAAACTGACATTGTTCCTGTGCTCAATTCTTTCACTCTGTAAGCATTATTTCCAAGGTTTCTTACGATAGAATAGGGTCCTATGAATTTCTCGCAGAATTTACTAAAGATTTTCTTTTCTGGGTCCGATGTAGCAGGTCTTTTTACCAAAACGAGCTGGTTGACTTCAAGATCACCGTGGAACCTCTTATTTCTTACTCGCCGTAATCTGCGGTCTGCTTGTTTTCTCATGTATGCTCTCATTCTTTCAATTCGCAGGTCTGGTGCTATCATGGGATCTTGTGGACAGTTAATGATGCTTTTCCACGTTCTTACTGGATACTCGTTCTTGTGTAGGACCATAGGGATTTGTCCTGTTGACTCGTGCCTGGTAGAATTCATGCATGTCTCTACATCCTTAATTTTATCGACCCATTTGTGGTGTTCGTTCGGAATGAAGATTCTCAAATATGAAGTTACACATTTAATTACTCTCTCGCTTGGATTTGCTTGGGCATGTCGGATACTGCTTAAAACATGTTTTATACCCATGTCTTCCATTCCTTTCTTGAATTCGGCGCTTGTGAAATAACTGCCGTGATCTGATAATATAAACTCTGGTTTTCCAAGGGTTGGAATAACTCTATTACGAATGCGACTGAGTACCTGCTTCGATGTGGTTTTCTGAATAGGGCATAGTACTACAAACTTAGAAAATACATCAATGCACACTAGCAAATGACGGCAACCTCTCCTTCCCTTCGGAATTGGACCAAGACAGTCCATCGCCAGTAGCTCACATGGTTTCTGAGGTAGCAATGGTCTAGGATATTGCCTCAGTAAATAATTATTTGGCTTTTTCCTCTGACACGGGTCACAAGTTGTAATGACGTCACATATAGTTGTTCTCATACGTGGCCATGTAAATGTCTCTCCTATTGTTGCTTCGCACTTGTCTAAGCCCACGTGACCGTAACTTTCGTGCGTATGCCATGTCAATCCTCGTTGTAACGATGCAGGTACTAATATGCGTAACTTGGTGTGGTCATTATCTACCCATTTGTGCAGCAAATTGTTGACATAAACATATCTTCCTTCTTTGGCTTTCGCTTCTCGAAATGCAGGTGTTCCTGTAGGTAGTTGCTTTTTGAAGTATTTAATTAATAGCATCATCCATGGTTCCGCTTCCTGTTCTCGCTGTATCTCACGTAACTCCTCCAAGAATTTCCGGTCCTTCGGTGTTAACTCCAAGTGTTGTACCATCGCTGTTTCTTCATTATCAGGCTCTGGGTTCCTGCTGAGTGCATCCGGTATCACGTTCATCTTCCCTGGACAATGTTCAATTTCAATGCTGAACTGCTGAATGTATATAGACCAACGTGTCACACGTTCGCTTGCCATTGACGTCTTAAACAAGAATGTTAGTGCCTTATGTTCAGTTCTGACAACAATCGGGTAACCATAAATTATTCGTTTCCATTGTTGGAGCGCATGAAGGATGGCCAACAATTCTAGCTCGGTTACAGTATAATTTCGCTCGTGCTTACGCAATTTTCGGCTGACAAATGCCAAATATGTTTTGTGCTGCAGGTTAGCTGGATCCTCTTGGTAGAGCATAGCACCTATCCCAATTAGTGAAGCATCCGCTTGGATTATAAATTTGTGCTTGAAATCTGGATAGCCTAATTTAATGCAGTTTTCTAATAGCTGTTTTGTTGCTTGGAATGCCTTCTCACATTCCGCGTTCCATGACCATTTGTTATTTTTCTTTAACATTTCTTGCATTGGAGCTACAGTCTCTGTATAACCTGGACAGTTTTCTTTAAAGAATCCCGTTACGCCTAAGAAAGCCCGAATGTGCTTGACTCTCGTTGGTGTAGGGAAATTCTTTATCGCTTCAATCTTAGCTGGGTTTGGCTTCACTCCCTCCTTGTCAATGACGTGACCCAAATATAAGATTTCGCTCTTGAAGAAATGCGATTTCTTCAGGTTTACTTTGAAATTCGATGCGTTCAAGTTGCCCAATACTTTATCTAAATTTTCCATGTGAGTTTCAATGTTGTCAGATGCCAACAGAATGTCGTCGATGTATCGCACCGTCATCTCCTTTACTTCCTCGGTTAGGTTCCGGTCCAGTGCTCGGATTAAAGCACATCCCGCTGTTTTGACTCCAAAAGGCATTCTGACGAAACAATATGTCTGGTTATCGAATAAGAAGCCAGTTAGAAGCTGTGACTTCTCATCCAACTCAAGATGGTGGAACGAGCTCGTCAGATCGACTGATGAATAAATGCTCTTGTTTTTAAAGCCTTTTAATACGTCTCTGATAATTGGCGCTCTGTCATACTCAGGAAAAATGAGTCTCATGTTGAGGTTTCTGGCATCTAAACAAAGTCTAATAGATCCATTTGGTTTTGTGACTGCCAAAATCGCATTTAGATAAGGTGTAGGTGTCTTCCTTATCACTCCAGCTTCTAACATCTCATCTATAATGATCTTAACTTGACCACGATATTTTTCAGGAATTGGGTACAATCTGCTTTTGAAAGGTGACCAGTCCTCGACTTGCATAGAGTACTTGAAATTTAAAATTTTCCCAGGTACTGTATCAAATACTGTTTTGTGCTTCCTTAAAATCTCTTCCAACTGTTTTCTGTGTTCACCCCCAAGTTGAATGTCATTGAGCCGCTCCTGTAGTAACTCTTCAAATTGTGCATCACTGTCATCTCCTTCTGTTAATAAAGACCATATCTCCTGGGATTCTATCTCCTCATCTAGTTCCACAACAGCCCCTTCTACGATGTTATCTTCCGCCTTTCGTACCTCCTCTTCCGTCTCTTCTGATATTGCTTCCAATGCCCAAGAATTTACATTTCTTCCGGTAGTGATTTCATCCATATGCAATCCCACGTTTTTCAGCTGGTCATATTCTCTAAAACTGACTGTATTCTTGTGTAAATCTATCACTGCTTGATAGTCACAAATGAAATTTGCACCAAGAATTATATTGAAATTCATCTTTGCCATGATAATGAATGTTTGCCCAAAAGTGTGTTCCAATATGTTCAGCTCTAAGTATGCCTGACGTATACAAGTGATGGTGCGTTCAGGAATAACACCCCTCACTTTGAGCTGTGGTACCGGAATTACAGGAATATTCTGAGTCCGTCCCAACTCTCGAACCAAGGCCTCCGATACTAGACTGATCTGTGACCCCGTATCCAATAAACATCTTATATTAATTCCACCAATCCTTGCGTAAATAATGGGTAATTGCCTAATTTCATCGTTCCGTGGTTTCACCGTCTCCTCCAGGCAGTCTTCTGGTAAAGCAATCCATTCTTGTATGTTCGCTACTATCCATCCATCTTCAACTTCCGACTGTTGTGTTTGGAGACTGTCTCCTTGATCCAAAATTAACATTTTTTTAAAGCTCCATTTCGACTCCCATCATCCTTCTGTCGCTCATGTCCTTGATATTCCTCTTGTCTCAGTAGACTTCCAGCTTCCTCAGTATGTGTATCTGGGTTCTTTCTGTTCCCAATGGCCTTTTTCCATCTTCCTAGCTCTCCACCTTGATTAGCGTGTAACTCCTCTAAGTAATTTTGTGATTGAGCGTGCCTATCATCCCAGTCATCTTGATAGTTACGTTGATCTCCTTGATTTTGATCTCTCCTTCCTTTCCATCGTTGATTTGCATTGTAATCACCGTATCTTCCATAAGGCCTGTCATTCCTTCGATTATCACGCCATTGTTGATATCCTCTCTGTTGGTATCTATTGTTGCCCTGGTATCTATTGTTGTAGTGATTTTCGTTACGCTGATATGGTCTGTTTTCCCCTTCTTCCTGGTTTCGCCTAGGTGTGGAGGTGCTTGTATTAGTACCCTGCGTTTTAGTATTTCCTTGTTTTGTTTTTACGACCTCTGTAGTGTTGACTAATTCCAGCTGTCTTCCTCCTCTAAAATGACTATGAGATGTGGTCTCATCTATTTGCCGTAATATCTGCTCTGCATGTAGGGCCGTACTAACGTTTGCTGCGACTAGTACTTGCTGTACATTAACTGGCATTTGCCTTGCTATTGTCATCACCAAATCTGCTTCGTTTAATGGGTAATCTAGGTCGCGAAATTTTAGCATTTGCATGTCAAAGAAATCTGAGTATTTCGTCTGCTGGGTAGTTTGGTATTTTCTAGAGTAAAGCTCCATTCTTAAACTCTGTTGTATGGCGGGAGACCAGTATTTGCGCAGAAACGCTAAATTAAAGTCTGACATGGTTCCAAATGTATATTTGAAACTTAAAAAGTCCTCTCGGCACGCCGGAAGGCGGAGGTAGATTTCACCGGACAAACTTGGAGATAGTCGAAAATAGGCAGAATATGCAGGTTTTCATAGAAGGATCAGACCTCATTTATCGCGTGAAAGTATTTTATAATTGGAGATTAATTAACTTTGTTTTTCTTCATTTTAAACATATTTTAAACATTTTATTGTCTTACGGGGACGGTAACCTTCTTGTCATTTGGATTCCATTTTTAGCCTATTTTCAATTTTGAAAAAATAGGCTTATGAGATCACCTTTTGTCCGTGTGTGTGTGTGTGTGTGTGTGTGTGAGGTGTGTGTATCCCCCCCCCCCTAATAAAATCTAAACGGCTGGAGCGTATTCAGTGAAACTCGGTAAGTTCATAGCACTATTACCGGCGACCTCGACCGTGCCCATCGAATTTTGTTACGCCTCACCAATCCAACATGGCGGCTGTGCGAAATATTTCACTAGCATTCAGTATCTCCGAAACTATAACGGATATCACCCTGAAATTGTGTACGGTGATAAAGGGTACTACTAGAAGTTCACCTATGAAAATTTCAAAAACCTGGTTACTACATAACCAACATGGCGGCCAAGCGAAGTGGAGACTTTTAAATAGACTTTTCTCGCGATTTAACTATCCAAACGTAATGAAACTTGGTACAGCAAATATTTATACACATTGCAATGCACTGGAGTCTAATTTAGTTCAATTGTTTACATAACCTCAAAATGGCGGCTGTGCGAAATATTTCACTGACATTCTATATCCCCGAAACTATTACAGATATCACCCTGCAATTTTGTACGGTGATAAAGGGTACTGATACAAGTTTACCTATGTATAATTCATAAACCTGTAAAGTACAAAACGAACATGGCGACCAAGCGAATTTGAAATATTTTAATAGACTTTTCTCGTGAGTTAACTCTCTGAGCGCAGTGAAATGTGGTACAGTAAATGATTTTGCAGATTGTAATGTACTGCCATCTAATTTAATTCAATTGTTTACATAACCTCAAAATGGCGGCTGTGCGAAATTTTAAAACTAAGTTTTTATTTCTTGTGTCGTAATCATGCGATCGAAGTGAAAGTTTGAATAATGAACCTAGGCAATAAGTGACCTTGAATGGTACATAACTCTATGGCCTATACATATAACAATCCTAAATGGCAAGCTTCCGTAATATTTAGACGGTTCTCAATATATATGAATCTTTTACAGCAACCAAACTGAAATTTTTATGTTCATAGAGACTATGAACATATGTTCACCTATAGGACTTTCAGTAACCTGGTGAGCACGAATCCAACATGGCGGCGACGCGAAGTATAAATATTTAAATGGACGTTTCTCGCGAATTAACTATCCGAGTGCCGTGAAACGTTGCACGTTTTAAATGCTTACACAAATGTTGATCCACTAGCATCTAATTTATTTCAATTGTTTGCATAATCACAAGATGGCTGCTGTGCGTAATTTTAAAATCTCGTTTTTACTTCTTGTGTTCTAATCATGCGATTGAAGTTTGAATACCACACTTACACAATAATCTTAATATAATAGTACAAAAATAAAAATCCAACCTGGCGACCATCTGAAATATTTAGACGGTTCTCAATATCTACGAATTTGATACAGCAATTAAACTGAAATTTTGTATGTTGATAGAGGCAATTAACATGAGCAGGATATATGAAAATAGGCTGTACAGTTCTTCACGGAACTACTTGTTATACTTGTGGTCACACTGTCCTTATGCAAGGTTTCGACACTGATGTGTAACTATGTAACGGTCTGTTACTTCTTCACGCAAAATATATCTCCCGCAGAGATGTTGGTTGGTTCCTCAGTTTAGGGGCTGCGACAACGCGGTCATATAACCTCGTGTACTTTGGGTGAGTGTAGAATCTGTCTGATAAACGGTGTGAATTGTGATGGCGGTATTAGTCTGTAATTCAGGTAAGGAATGCAGACGCTAAATTTCAAGCAGTAGTTCCTAATGTTGCTACCAGATACTAACGTCAACGCCACCCAGCTGTGAACTTGCCTACTAGATGCCACCTCAATCAGCAACTCGCAACGAACGTTGGAACTTCCCCTCCAAAGGAAAGCTTACTGAGGGATTTTTAGCGCTCTTAGGAAATCCGACGACTTTGGCCGGCTTTGAACCCGCGACCTTGGGCATAGAAGTTCAGCATGCTACCAGTTACGTCACCGAAGCCGCTTCACACTTAGTCAGATGGAAATCTGAATCTGATCTCGCGCAAGTGCGTTGTCATGGCAACGTCTGATGGCTCATCCCTCATCAATTTAGTAGTGTTGCCATGTCAACCACTGATAACTCTTGGCATTTTCTTATAATTCGAAATCATTTTTCTCATCCCTTGACGCAATGGTGGCTCATATCAAAAATTCTTTCAGACAAACGTTTTAGGTAATTATTAGGGGAATATTGTCCATTTTGTACGGTTTTGATATTGTGCCTATTAACAGAGATATGATTAATGTTTCCCGAAAAAAACACTTTTTCCCACCCCTTTGGTCAATGGTTGGTGCTATCAAAAAAACGTTTCAAACATAAATTTCTGAGCTTTATCCGACACATTGAACGGATTCGATATTTCACATATTAAGAGAGTTATAGCAATATTTCATTTTTTCGAAAAAAAAAGTCCCCCATTTTCATCCCCTTCGACCGATTTAGCCCAGTAACGAACTCGTCCGAGATTTCATGGGTATACATATTCGGTAAAAAATGCAAAGTGATTGGTGCAAAATTACGGCAGTTATCGTGTCCACAAGAAACTGATATACATATATATACATATATTACATAAATTATATATAAACTTTTGAACTGACGGTGGTTTTGGGGTCTGGGGGATGTGAAACGCGAAGATATGTCGAAATTTTCCGGAAATCGAAACATGGTACCCATTGCAATAGTTAGCTTTCTAATGAAATCTACCTAAAATACTGCCGTCAACGACACCTAGCTGTTAACTTGGCTACTAGATGCCACCTCAATCAGCAACTCGCAACGAACGTTGGAACTTCCCCTCCGAAGGAAAGCAAACTCAGTTTTTTTAGCGCTCTTAGTAAATCCGACGACTTCAGCCGGGTTTGAACCCACGACCTTGGGCATAGAAGTTCAGCATGCTACCAGTTCCGATACCGAAGTCGCTTCCCACTGACATATGAAAACTGAATGTGATCTCGTGCAGTGGCGTTGTCATAGCAACTGCTGATGGTCATCCCTTATCAATTAAAAGTAAAGTTGTCATGGCAACCTCTCTTGGTACTTGGCATTTTCTTATAATTTAAATCATTTTGTTCACCCCGTGGCGTAATGGTGGGTCATATCAAAAATTCTTTCAGACAAAAGTTTTAAGTAATTATTGGAGGAATATTGTCCATTTTGTGCGGTTTTGATATTGTGCCTATTAACAGAGATATGATTAATGTTTCCCGAAAAACCCACTTTTTCCCACCCCTTTGGTCAATGGTTGGTGCTATCAAAAAACTTATTTGACATAAATTTTTGGCACTTATCCGACACATATTATGAACTTTGAAGGGATTCGATATTTCATGTATTAAGAGAGTTATAGCGATATTTCACTTTTTCGAAAAAAGCCCCCCATTTTTACCCCCTTTGACCGATTTTGCCCATTAACGAACTCGACCGAGATTTTATAGGGATACATATTATGTAAAAAATTAAAAGTGATCGGTGCAAAATTACGGCTGTTATCGTGTCCACAAGAAACTGATATATATATATATATAGATACATATATACATAAATTATATATAAACTTTTGAACTGACGGTGGTTTTGGGGTCTGGGGGATGTGAAACGCGAAGATATGTCGAAATTTTCCGGAAGTCGAAACATGGGACCCATTGCAATAGTTAGCTTTCTAAAGAAATCTACCTAAAACCAGGTGAGAACATTTCCTGATAAAAATCTCTCCATCATTCTCAATCTACGTGCTTCAGGTACCCCAGTGTCATTGAAATGGTCTTCAATCTCTTTGATAAAGGCCTTAGGCGTTACCCCTGAATTTTCGGTGTATTTCTGCGGTTTGTAGTCATTTGAGCGAATTACTTGAATAAGTTGTGTGGGCTGATGACCGTCCTGTGGTGTTGAGCTCCTATCTACGTTCTTACGAAATCCTTCCGTGTTTGTTGTTAATGGGCTCTCTGCTTGAGTCTGACTTCCTGCTATGCTGGGTTGGGAACTATGTGAGTCATCCGGCTTGTCTTTCAATGCTCCCGTTTTAAATATAGATGATTGTTCTAATGAGCGGAGTTCGGCTTTAATGATCCTGTCTGTCTGCTCTTTAAGTTTATTTTTTACCTCTTGCTCCAAAGCTTGAATACGCGTGTGGTTTTCGCCTACTGTTTTAATAATAGTGGATCTTTCCTCTTTAGAATCAATATTCATTTTCTTCCAATCTTTCCTGATCTGTTCTTTAATCGTGCTTATTTTTTTTTCAATCTGGCTCTTATTTTCATCCTGATTATTTTCTATCTGGCTTAGCCTTTCGTCTAATGTACTCTTAAATTGTTCTTGTTCCGTTTCTAGGCTTTTCCACTGTTCCGCTGATTTTATCTCGAGACGGTCCATATCTTTAATTATGCCTGATATGTTCTCATCTACTGCTGATATTTGTTGTTGAATGACCCTGCCACTTTTCTCCATCTCCTTAAATCGACCTTCCAACTTATCCTGAGCTATTTTGACCTCGCTTGTATTCATTGTGCATGCTATTTCAATCTGCTCTAATTTAGCTAACACCGTTTCATCGAGAATGCTAAGTTTTTTATCAAAAATACTTTCCATTTTTTCAATCTGCTCTAATTGTTTCTCATTATTTTTGCTTACATCAAGGGCCAGTAATATCATCTGTTGGTTTGTGTGCTCTTTCATTTCTGCGGTTAACGAAGCTAATTGGTTCGTGTTTTTATTATTTTGCGCCTCTAACTGTGAATTTATAGTGTCATTAATTTCACTCTTTAATAACCTAGCTTGTTCCGCCTGATATTCATTTTGTTCAATTCTACTGTTATTTAACTGTGTCCGCAATGATTCACTTTGTTCTAACAGTTTAACATTTAGCGATTCACTTTGTTCTGACAGTTTAGTATTTAGCGATTCACTTTGTTCTGACAGTTTAGTATTTAGCGATTCACTTTGCTCTGACAGTTTAATTTTTAGCGATTCACTTTGCTCAGGTAATTTGCTTATAGACTCCCTTTGTTCTGACATACTAGTGTTTATAGATTGACTCTGTTCTGATAGTTTAGTATTCAACGCTTCACTTTGCTCTAACATACTAGTGTTTATAGATTGACTCTGTTCTGCTAGTTTAGTATCCAACAATTCCTGCGTTCTCCTCGCTGCACTTTCAATGATCTCCTGGATCTGCGCCACCGTTGCCATGTTTTATAATTTATATGAGACATATGGGAAATGGCATACGCCAATGCCCTTTGACACGCACATAAATCCAATGCACATTTAATTTCTTTATCCTACTCAGTTCATTTATTTTTACCTTTAATCCCATTAGTTGATTGCATCTCTGAGTAGTTCTAGTTTTACTCAATTTAATTTTAAACCCAAGCACATATTTAGTCATTAAACAGTTATCCTGATCTGATATTAACACTGACTAATTAACAAAGTATTAATTGTCATTTTAGGCTACAGCCTTCTAATATTTCCATGAGTTTGACTTTCTAACAAATCTAGTTTTAACTTTATCATTGGGCGCCCGGTATCACATCTTAATTTTACTTTAATTTAAAAGACAACAACGTGAACCGTATTTTACTTTGCAAACTCCTGATTTTAATTTATCTTTCACACATTTGGTGGTATCCACTTCGCCTCAACTACTTTTAATAAAATATCACTTCCCGGTGATTAAATACTGTCATATCTGCCTGCACTTGCGGCATGCCAGTTTTACTCAAATACGCCACTATTGACATGTGTAATCTCCCCGTTACACCACAGTGAATAGCCCCACCGTTGGCCGCCAGTTTTCACCTATGAACCCTTCAGAATATCAGTGTTTTATGCAAGAATCTTAGATCAAGGGGTCGCGTTCAGTTCATAGTGTGGTGTTTACGTCCGCCAAACAACGTGCTTTTCTGAGGCAAGGGTTATAGGATGAAAACTATAATTAAGAAAGTAAGGAGACAAAACGTAAGATAATAACAAGATTTAATAACTAATTTGTGCATAAAAGAATAAAACAAACAATAATAAACAAAATCCTCCCTGAATTTTCCCCTGACAGGAATATTTATCACTTTGAGGAGTCAGATGGATCTCCCCTTTTCTAATAAAATGTGGATCCAAGTTCCACTATCTTGCATATGAATTTATGTTCGCGTGGTGACTATCTACGAGAAATGAGTACTTGGATGATCATTCGTTCACAACGGGTTAACAGCCACGGTGCTCACGAACAATCATCTCGTAAATCAACGTTTATGGATATGGGCATAACATTAATAAAAATCCTTAAATCTAACTCTGACACACATATTACAACTCTACTATTTACAGGCATCTCTCTGAGACCCTTATTAGTGTGGTGACACACTTAACCAAATGAGCTGCCACAATGGCCAGATACTCAACAACAAGGAAAAACAGCGCCGCACGTGACTCACGGGTCACTGACATGTAAAATAAACAAAGAATAAACCAACAACAACAAACAACCTGAGTGGTTAAGATTACTTTATATTAACAAAACTGCATGTTAAAGAAACGCTTCGAATATTATCGTGTTTCGTAGGCAACTCCCATTTATTTAAACAATTTTACCATTGATCAGTTTCTCACATTTATATTTATTTTCAAGTAATTGGGAGCCAGACGTGCACTCCACTAATGATGAGCTTGCTTGCGAAACTCAGCCAGCCCTTGTGACAACAACTCACCCTTTCCTCAATACCAGTCATGTCCCCCTTCCAGTGTATATAAATAGCCGACCAGCTGGACTGTTATCTCAAGGAATCAACAGCAACTAACATCTCCTCCACTCAACATATGGTCAGACAATAATCACATATCCATAATTGTCCTCGCAAGGATACAATATGAATCTGGTACCAAGCTGACAGAAATCAGTCTCTGCTGAAGTTCCCGCTTGTAATACCACAAAATATATACTTACAATACACACATCTGGGACTGACATAACGCCTTTCACACGGGTCTGCTGAATTAGAGCTCGCAAACATTTAACACAATATTTAAAACTTACGATAGAGCTGAATACTCTTCGTCACAAACTACATTGCTCCAAAGGCAATCATCACACTGAATCTGATCAATAATAAATCTCAACAAAATTTTAATTACCCTCCAATCTACTATATAATTATATTAATTCAGTCCTACTTCTGAAACACGACATATCTCCGAGAGACGTTTTTAACCGCACTTCGTAACATAGGCGAACACGGCCGTTCACATAGATACGTTAGTTAACACAACACAAAGAAAAGAACCTTCCAAAAACTACAATTGTGCGAGCTGCTTCCAAACAAAAATGTGTCAGATCAAAACTAAATATACTACATTAATCACACAAGCAAAGTATTTACAAAAAATATGTCCCATAAACCATAAGTTAATTTAACAAATAATAAAATATTATTTTGTACTCATCTCTTTTTGTAGTCACCCGTCAAAGAACATCAGACGCCATTCCCCAACTGGATGATTCTTTATCTCATATCAGCCATCTGCACGGAGTGTTGAGAATTCCAAACTTCCTCTGCATTCATCGGTGTCATCCTTGCGCTGATACAAAAATTAGGTTATTATACACTTTATGTCTGACTACTAAATTCGCTTGTTCAGGTACTAAATTCCCTGTCTCTGTTCGTTGGCGAATTATCGACGATACTGCCCCTATAACTATAGTACTATGACTATCTATCACTGAATTTAACACTTTACAATGAATATCTTGTGTTCCTCGACACACAATAAAAGTCTATCTCTTCTGACGAACAGAATCAAAGTCTACGTCCTCAGACGAACAGAATAATAATCTACGTCCGTAGACGCACAGAATAATAGTAATGTCTTGGCTCTTCGACACACTTATAAATGAACTGGCCCTTGGGTCTAGATGGAGGGGGATTTTATGTAAAAATTTCTCGAAATAATTGTGATTCAAGAATGAAATAAATATCACTGAACTCGTAATATTGCACAGGTCAAGAATATGCCCATTAATCCTTGAATCGATCGTAGAGATTTTGTCTAGGCGATTTCCCGCGTGAATGCTAGCCGCCGCGTACCCCAGCCGGAGTTGGCGCGCAAGTAGGCATTCTCTTCTCATTGGTTCTCCATTTCTAATAATTTGGCGGTTTCTAGTAGATCTTGGCGTCTTGGGAGTGTCTATTTTCTTCATCAGCCATTCACGTTACTGCATCATATTTCTTCTAGGCGCGAATATCACAATGAACATACCAGAACCATGTCTCACCGCGCGTCGCTTCTAAAATTGAGGTAGCCACACCTGTCCTCGTGATACATAACTATGCTATTTCTTTTCATAGCTCAAGTATTTAGCCTTTTGTTAAACTGATGCAGGTATGTCCCTACTGTCTCCAACAAATGCTTGAAATTTCCTCATCGCTGTCTGGCTACTTTCATGATGCTGGTTGAAATATTTATTAATTGAAGAAATAAAAAGTAGAATCATTTAACCAACATAGGGTAAAGGGTTCACTATATTCCACAGATTTTCCAAGCACCGCTTATCAGTTTCTAGTTACACTTCATAAAACTAACCCCGTGGCACTACAGCCCTTGAAGGCCCTAGGCCTACCAAGCGACCGCTGCCCAGCCAATTGGCCTGCAGATTTTGGGGTGACGCATGGTCAGCGCGTCGGGTCCCCTCGGCCGTTAATCTTGGTTTTCGTGACCGGGGCACTGTCTCACTGTCAGATAGCTACTCAATTGTCCTCACGAGGCTGAGTGCACCCCGTTCCAACCCTCACGTCAGTTTTAAAATCCCTGACGGAGCCGGGGATCGAACCCGGGGCCTCCGGGTGAGAGGCAGGCGCGCTACCCCTACACCACGGGGCCGGCAGTTACACTTCATGGTCCTTCTTTTATGACAAATATTTACTTCTGATATATTTTAAGCCTGCAAATGCACTTCAAGCTATTTGAAGGGTTAACTCCGAAACTACTCAAGTAACATCAATGTAACTTTTACAGCTGATTTCCACGGCATGTAGCTAGAAAGTAGACTACAATCATGGCATTTGGTCAAATACTTTATTTGTGGGATAAGTTCAAAAAATGTTATTGAATTTTTCAGTAACTGTTTCAAATTTCAAATCTAGGAGGAGGAAGCATAGCAGCACAGAAAATCTGTGGAACTCTGAATCTCTTTCCAATACAACGCATAGAATATGCAATTCGAACATTTGTGTCATACATACCTTTCTCCGTAACTCCAGATGTATAATCTTCTTGCTGGGTATTACTCATACCATGCATGCAATGCTAAGCTTAGAAGCTAGGCCTTCACCTTTTCCTCCCTGAATATTTTCAATAATTTGTAAACATCCACCCCTTTTAAATTATTTACAGACTGCACTTTTATTTAGAAGTATAGAAAGAGCACTCAACTCAACTCTACTTCACAGCTAGACTCGACATTGTACATCACTTTCACTTTCACTTTCACAAGTCTCTTGTAAATGATGCACTAGTGAGTGGCATTGACATAACAACATTATGTACCATGTGGGAAGAAGATACATTCCCAGACACATTGTTTTGTTTATTTGCGTAATGATTGCCTAAAAACTTACGTCTAACGGTACCAAATGCCTTCTTACTTGGCATTGATTACAAACAAACGTACAACACATGGTAAATAAACTTCAATGACTACGTGTTGTTTTCATGGAGAGTATCTACGCGCACTATTAGCTGAGACCAAACACCAATAAAACACATACTTGTGTCTTCCACCTTAAAAATAAAATGGCAAACAGAACCCTTAAAATCACTTGGGAAGGAACCACATTAGAGTACTGCATCTCACCAAAATATCTTGGAGTTACCCTCGACCGTGCTCTCACTTACCAGAAACACTGCTCGAACACCAAGCAAAAAGTGGCAGCCAGAAATAATATTATAAGGAAGATAACGGGTACTACCTGGGGGGCACATCCCAATACTGTGAGAACCTCTTCCAATGCTCTTTGTTACTCTGCTGCGGAATATGCTTCCCCAGTATGGTACAAGTCAACCCATGCCAGGAATGTAGATACTGCTCTAGACGATACCTGTCGCATTATTACTGGATGTCTAAAGCCTTCTCCTTTGAATAAATTGTACAGTCTTGCTGGCATTGCCCCTGCCAATATTCGTCGTGAGATTGCAGCAAAAATTGAGAAGAAGAAGGCGGTAACATCTAAAGCTCACCCTCTGTATAGATACAGGCCAGCTACTTCAAAACTCAAATCAAGGAAAAGTTTCCTCAGAACTACCGAGGCTCTTAAGGGGACACCTCAACAATCCCGAATCGATCTGTGGCGTGCAAGCTGCAATCGCTACGAAGAATGGCTGACACCTAGTGAAGAACTACCACCTGGTCATATGGAGAAATGGAGTACCTGGAGATCACTGAACAGATTACGGGCATGCGTGACAAGATGTAAAAGTAACCCGCAGAAGTGGGGTTTCAACATCGAGTCCTCATTGTGTGAATGTGGTGTAATCCAGACTATGTCTCATTTGTTGCAGTGAAGCAGGTGCCCTCAAACATGCGCAGTACAAGATTTGCTTCAGGCGAGAGAAAATGCACTGGATGTCGCTAACTTCTGGGCAAAAGAAGTATAAACTCTTGTTTGTTTAGTGTGACTTTGCATAAAATGTATTTATCCAGTAAGAGTTTTAATGTATACATAAGGTATATAGTATTAATGCTTCTGATACGAATAAATAAATAATTAGCTTCTGTTTACAAACAAGCATGTAATACCGAGAAAGTCAAAAGCAAGCAGCTACTTCGCAGAACGGCCATCGTTTGAAATACATTTTACAGCTTTCAGATATATTTTCTGGTTGAAAAGTAATGACGCTATCTAAAGTTTGACATTTGAAGGGGCAAGGCAAGTTAGAGCAAGCATGTTAAAAATCCAATATTTACAACCAAAATTCTTCATAACAGGTCCAAACCATATATATTCTGAAAGAGAAGAATCCAAGGAGTAATAATACATAAAAATAAAAATAAATGTTTTTTTCAAAATTTTCAGGTACCGGTATGGTACCTTAAATAAACTTACTTTCTGGATGCACCTTCTACAAGTTTCTTAGTTGATAATATATTTTCATTATTATGTGGTAGTTCTTATCAGCACTTTGCCTGCAAGATGAGTGGGGGAGTGTAAATAACGCTTGAGAATAGAGCTGGTATGATTGCTGCTCGGCAGTAAAGATGAATACAGGCTGCTTCATTAATATATGAATATTTCAGGGTTAGAATTCACATATGCAGTATAAAGGGTCAAGAATGGTATATAAATATGGGACCGGAAATAAATATTTATTGAGATATCGGACAAGGAAATAGTTTACTTAATACATTACTAGCTCCAGTTTATTTCTACAATGATGCACCATGTTCAATAATTACCTTACTTCATGTGTTCTTAATGCCCATTCTGTGGTATGTTCCAGGATTCTGCTTGTCGCAATGAGGTACACACATTAAATTGAATACTGTAACAATAATATTAATAATAATAATAATAATAATAATAATAATAATAATAATTGCAGGCAGATCTCTTATTGAAGCCATAGAGAAGCAAGACAGGAAAATATTGAGGTCCAGTCTGCGTAGAGAGAATCTGAATGAAACGGTAGTCTCAGGAGCTATATCATCCCTCTGAAAGGATCACCGACACGATCAGGAAAAGGCGATTAAAGTTCTATGGCCACATTCTTCACATGACCGATGACAGACTGACGAAGAGGATGCTCATCCTTGCTCTCTCAATGAAAGTCAAGACCAACTAGCTTAACGAAATAAAGGAAGATCTTCAGGAAGCTGGCATCGTGGATGGAATCATTCAGGACAGATCCAAATTCAGAACAGTTGTCAACAACTATCATTTTGTGGAGAAAATCAGTACCAGTACCAGTGAACCACGGACTGAAGAACGAAAGAAACTCTTCAATGCCCGGATGAAGAGATTTTGTGAGAAGAAAATATCAACATGATTTGCTAAATGAGTTCACTCGCGCTCGTTAGATGGGCATGACGATTTGAAATAATAATAATAATAATAATAATAATAATATATTTTTTTTTTTTTTTTTAGGGGAAGAAATGCATTTACGCACAGAGTGTCGGGCTCCTGCTCCTGAGTAGCAGACTACCGACTAAAACTCCCCCGTTACTTCTGAACACTAGCCTGGAACCGTTTAGCACATTACTTCAGGCTAGAGTCATTTTATATTTGCCTGTAGGGCACTCTTCCGTAATGAATCATCTTCAGTGGCGATCCAGATCCGTCTTCTTTGTTCGGAGGATATCTTCAACAAAGCTTGCTACCAGTTTCCAGTTTTCCTCATTTTGTAGCATCACTGCAACAATATTGTCCGGGGATATCTCTACATCAATGTGATCTTGAAGAGACTGCCTATTTTGGACCCACCGTCCACAAGAGAAGAAGGTGTGATTAGCATTATCTAATTCGTTGATACAGTAGATGCAATCTGATGAATCCACCTTTCTCATCTTCTTAAGGTAGGAACAGAAGTACCCATGGCCAGTCAAGAACTGAGTGAGATAATAACCAACCTCACCATGTTTCCTCTCTGTCCAAACCTGCACCTGAGGGATCATTCTCTTAGTCCATTGGCTTTGATCCCCTTGCTCCCATTTGATCTGCCAATTTTGAAAGGTTTGTACTCTTGCCGATCGTCTTGCATTTTGTAAACCCGTATCAGATTTCCTCAAGTAAATGTTCTTGCGTTCTTTCGCAAGAAAAAAAATCGGAATAATCCCGGCAATAACGAGAACTGCTTCCTCAGAGACCGTGCGATATGCAGATGCCACGCGCAAAGCCCCCCGCCTCTGCACTTGCGCCAGTGGCTTCCTATAAATTTCCTTATCCAGGGCATCCGCCCATATTTCCGCTCCATACAGCAGAACTGAATGGATGGCTGTCATCAATAGTCTTCTCTTACTAGATTTTGGCCCACCAACATTGGCCATGAGCCGACTGAGGGACGTTACTCCTCTGGCTGCCTTATCTGCTGTCCGTCTAATCTGTTCTCCAAAATTCATTTTACTGTCGATCATGATGCCCAGGTATTTTGCTGCTGGCTGCGTCTCTACTTGAATTTGTCCTACCTGTATTGGAAGTATTGTCTGAATTCTCTTCTTTGTTAGGATGACAATTTCCGTCTTACTAAGTGCTAGAGACAGACCATGTTCCTCCATCCATCTATTGATTTTGCGCATTACCATATTGAGTCGCAACTGTGCCTGCTCGACACTTCTTCCTGCTACAAGAGCAGCAACATCATCTGCATATCCTACTAGAATAGTTTCTTCAGGCATTTCAAGCCTCAACAAGCTGTCGTATGTAACATTCCAGAGATCAGGTCCTAGAATCGAACCCTGGGCAGCCCCAGCCGTGACTTGTACTCTACGGATCCCTTCTGTAGTATCGTAGAGCAGAGCACGATCTTTCAAGTAAGAGTCTAAGATCCGAAGGAGATACTTTGGAACATGGAATGAAAATTCTAGAGCATCCATGATATCTGTCCATTTGACAGAGTTGAAAGCGTTTTTAACATCCAGTGTAACAAAAAGAATCACCCGGCGAGAGTAATGATTATAACTCTCCGCTCTTCGTACTTTATCGGCGACTTCTTGCACTGCATCCAGTGTCGACCGGCCTACCCTGAATCCAAATTGTCTTGGTGATAAATCGCCGGCTGCGATTATTGCTTCAAGCAATCTCCGTCTTATGAGTTTCTCAAACAGTTTGCCTGTTGTGTCAAGCATACAAAGTGGGCGGTACGATGATGGTAACTCAGGGTCACCCATGCCCTTACTAATGAGCACTAAGCGACAGATCTTCCAGCGAAAGCTAAAGATTCCTGCTTTCAAGCACACATTGAACATTCTCAACAATAACAACAACATATCTTGATCAACTATTATTTTCAGAACCTCATTAGGAATCCCATCCGGCCCCGGAGCCTTGTTGTTCCGTAAAGAATGCGTTGCAACCCGAAGTTCATCTTCAGTAAACAGTGGGAAATCTAGATCACTTTCAAAATTCCTCTCAGGTCTTGTGGGATGAGTTGGAAAAAGGTTTTGAACAATGGTGTTCATAATATCATCCTCCATGATGCACGATGTTCTGTGACTTCCAAGTTTCTGTGTTACAATTTTGTAACCCAAACCCCATGGATCAGTGTCAATATCTTCCTGAAGCTTTCTCCAACTCTGAACCTTGCTCGTAGTTATGGCTTTCCGAAGTAGCTTCTTTGCTGCTTTATGCTCCGCTGATTTTTCATTAGCTTCTTCCCGATTTCTTGCTCTCTGGGCAAGACGGCGAAGCCTGAGGCAGTTCTTCCTTAATTCTGCTATCTCTCTGGTCCACCAGTATACAGGGCTCTTTCGGTGACGTGGTACTGAGGAGGGCATCGAAACATCACAAGCTGACGTAATAATTTTCATGGTTGCAGAAACCAGATCCTCAACCTCAAACTCTCTCCGTGCTTCAGCACTTCGAATCTGTTCTGCACCCTTCCCAATGACATCTTTGAACTTGTCCATGCTAATCCTATTTACATTCCACCGTTGACATTTCTTGGGAGGTACTTCCCGTCCCTGAACATTTGATTCAAAATCAAAGGCGATGAATTGATGATCGCTAGCACAATAATCTTCCAACACTTTCCATCTCTTAATGAATGGCACAATTACTTCTGATGCCAGGGAGACATCCGGAATTGTTCCTTCACATCCTGGACGTCGGAAAGTTGGGACTGTACCAATATTTAATATTAGAAGGCCTATCCTGGATGCCATCTCTAAAATGTACTTACCCCGGGAATCTGTACTTGGCATACCCCATTCCACTGCTTTGGCGTTAAAGTCTCCAGCCACTATGACACTATCTGTGGCGTTTAGAATTGCATCTTCCAAAGAATTTACTTTGCGGCGGAAGTGCTCAATTGCCTCATTAGGAGTTAGGTAAACACTAAAATAGGTGACCCTTCTGGTCTTCACCCAAACATAACCATCAGAACTTCCATGATCCTTTATAATAACTTTTTTAGAATCCAACACCCAGATTGCAGAAGTGCCAAGTGTGTCACTGAACCAAAGAGATGACTCTTTATCTTTATACTGTTCGCTGATTAGCAAGAGATCGCTTTGCTTCTCTGTGACTAGCTGATATAGCAGATCATTGGCTGTCTTACTTCTATGTAGATTGGCTTGAAGTATACGAATCATTTGAACCTCAATGCCTTTTCTTTGTCCAAAGCTTCTCTGAAGACCTTACACTGGCCAGATCCCATAGCATGTGCTAAATCTTTGATAAAACCTCGTTCTTCACAAAGAACACATTTCTTTGAGACCGTACATCCTCTAGCTTTGTGACCTGTCCCGCCGCAATTGTAGCAAAGTTTACTTCTATCTGTGCCTTTGCAGTTGCTAGCAACATGTCCATAGTCCAGACATCTATAACAACGAGATACCATGATCCTCCGTCTAATCCTGCAATTGACCCATCCTATGGTGATATGATCTTGCCTCAAGAGCACATCTGCATCACTAGTTGTTAATGTGACAACAGCCATCTTCACTTCCCTCGTATTCGTCCTCGTCACCAGTACCTTGGTATCTGGAGCGAGTTCTGGGATAGTTCTCTGGATAGCTTCCATGACCTCTTCGGAAGTAGTTAGAGCATCAAGGTCTCTGATTTCAACAGTTGCCTTCGCTTCAAGCCTACGAACTGTAGCATTGGACCCCAGAACATTTCGCAGAGAATTGCCAAAAGCTGCTTTATCCCTGGAACTTGCTCCCAACTCGACAAGGACGTCTCCCGCTTTAGTTTGTCGAATGGACCGGACTTCAGTTCCTGTATCATTAGGGTTTGCTTTTTGGCGAATCTCCTTCAGAATATCGGCATATGATTTACCTTCAGCTGGTCTGATCAGTAAGGCTGCTCGCCTTGGCCTACTAGGTCGCTTCTGTCTGTTTGGGGTTGCTTGGTGGGTGGTAGTTATGTCAACATTATCAGCAAAATCCTCCTGCCTATTCTCAGCATTTTCTCTAACCTTTACCAATCTTCTGTCTCTCCTCGATGTAACAGGAGTCCATATTTCTGACGACTCTGTCTCATTCTTCTTATCCCCCTCCTGAGCAGCTACAGTTCCCGAAGTAACTTCGTTCCGGCTGTTAGAATTGGGGGTCATGTCCTTCGGTAGGTCATTCAATACAACCTTGTGAGCTTCGTCTTGTGCCGCATGTGAAGTACGATCACAATAGGCTATAGAATCAATGGCCTCTTCTAGTTCCACTATGCCATTCTTCACATCGTTGGATATATTACGCTGCCTACCAGTTGCAAGCTTCATCTTATTGAGAATGTCTCGACACCGTTGCAAAAGATCCTCCATACTCGGTCGAAGATTCCCAATGCTCTCTTGTTTTGACTGGTCCTCAATAACAGAAACTCTCTCCAAGCGCTCCGCTTTGGTAAGTCGCTTCACAATACAATAATAATAATTTGAATGTTTTTGCGCAATTGTAACACTTCAGCCTTATTCCGTCTGCATGAGGTATCTAGTTCATTTTCCTGACTGAAAGTCTTTACACAATGCTAGCATGTACCTTTGCTCGCTCCGTGTGGTGTGAAATGTTTGTGCGCACCTGCTACACTTGAGCCTTGTGTTGCCTGTATGAACTACCCAGAGTTTACTCTTTCGGTGGGCGATCCGTGACTCTGCTAACTTAACCTCACTTATCGGGCTAGCACGCCAGTGGATTTGTCATGAGACTTTTTAACTATGTACCCTGGTATATGTTTGTAATTGATTAGTACTTTCGTAGTACGCCTCTTTCTGTAACATTTGCACTTCATTTCAGCTTACCTCCTAGGCTTAGCTTCTTTCTAATTCACTTAGTATATCGGATACACTCCGCACTGAACACTCCCGTGGCCACACCAATCAATCAATCAATAACTCCTATGTGGGGTCGATGTTTCTGACAGCTCTCCTCCATTTAGCCCGGTCATGCACATCCTCTTCTGACAACTGTTTTTCTCTGAGGTCCTCCTGTACACAATCCATCCATCTTCGTTTAGGTCTGCCTCGCATTCTCACTCCCTGTATTTGCATGTCTAGCATCTTTATCCCCACGTAGGATTCCTCCCTTCTTCTCACATGCCCGTACCATTGAAGTCGCTTTTCTTGTATCTTCTTAGATATTTCCACAACCTTCAATGTTCCTCTTATTTTGACATTCTCCACTCTATCACGCTTAGTCACTCCACTCATCCACCTGAGCATTTTCATTTCCGTGACGTCAAGCCTGTGTGTGTGCGTTTTGCGTGCAGGCCATGTTTCAGAGCCATACAGCAATGCAGGTCTTACGACAGTTTTATATATTTTCCCCTTAACCTTAGGCTTGATCCTGCGGTCACAGAGCACTCCTGACATTTTCCTCCAGTTCATCCATCCTACCTGAATCCTGTGTGACACTTCCAGATCCAGATTTCCATCTCCAGTCACCACCGAACCCAGGTATTTGAACTCATCCACTCTATTTAACGCTTCCCCTTGCATTCTGATCTCACAGTCTTGGTCTGTATTGAACCTCATATACTCTGTCTTCTTCCTGCTAATCCTGAGTCCTCTGTCTTCCAAGGCTGCCCTCCACTGTTCCAGTTTTTCTTCTATGACATCTTTGGTGGTACTACACAACACAATATCGTCCGCAAACATCATGCACCAGGGGGCTTGGTCTCGTAACCCACAAGACATTTCGTCCAGAATTAGGTCAAACAGATATGGACTTAAAGCCGAACCTTGGTGTAAACCTACTCGAACCGGAATCCAATCTGTAAGTCCAACGCTACTTCTAACCTGTGTTCTTGCGTCTTTGTACATTTCCTGAACCAACTGCACGTACTTCTCTGGGACTCCCTTTGCTCGTAAACATCTCCAGACTTCACCTCGGGGCACCCGGTCATATGCTTTCTCTAGGTCCATGAATGCGAAGTGTAATCCCTTCTGTCTTTCACGTTACTTTTCCATTACTTGTATCAGGACAAACACTGCGTCTGTAGTCCCTTTTCCTGGTATGAAGCCGAATTGTTGCTCGCCAATGCTAGTCTCCTCCCGGATCCTCTTGTCTATCACTCTTTCCCAGATTTTCATGGTATGGGACATTAACTTAATGCCCCTGTAGTTGGCACAGTCCTGAATATCCCCCTTCTCTTTATATATAGGCACTAAAATACTTTCTCTCCATTCATCAGGTATTGTTTCCTGAGAGTACATTTTTTGCATTAAATCCAGCAACATGTCGATTCCATCTTTCTCTAGATACTTCCACACTTCAACTGGTATTTCATCGGGTCCTGTTGCCTTTCCGTTTTTCATTTTCCTAAGTGCTAATGTTACTTCTTCTTTTCTAATATCCATTGTCAGACCCTGGTGTTTTTCTCCTTCTCCTAAATATACCCTTGGGTTTTCTTCATTGAGAAGTTTTCCATAGTAGTTTCTCCATCTGCACTTGATGTCGGAATGGTCCGTTAATACTAGACCATTTTCATCTTTGATCTGTTTATTTGGGTGTAGTCCTTCTTGTCTTTATCTCTCGCCTGCGCTATTCTGAAAATTTTTCTTTCACCTTCTGTAGTTTCCAACTCTTCGTACAGCCGATCCATCATTTGTGCCTTTGACTGTGCTACTACCTCTTTGCTTCCTTATTACATCTCTTGTAGCTCTCTTTATCCTCTTGTCTACCTGACATATCCCATAACTTCTTTGCATCACTTTTGGCTTTCACGATCTTCTGTACCTCCTCATTCCACCACCATGTTTCTTTGTCAGCTAGTGGTTTCTTGCCAGAAGTTCTCCCTAGCACTTCAGTTCCTACCCTCCTTATCAAACTGCTGTTGTGCGCCCACCACTCCTGCACATCATTGCAATGAACCACTCCATTGAGTACTTTCTCCTTAAACTGGTCCTTCAACGCCTCTTCATTTAATCTCCACCACTTAATTTTTGTTAAGACTCGCACAGGTCTGCCTTTCTTCCTAATCTTCATTTTCCAGTCCATGACTACCGTCCTATGCTGTGCTGCCACTGCTTCACCATTAAAAACTTTACAGTTTTGTATTTCCCTTAATTGAGACCTTTTACACATTAAGAAGTCAATCTGGCTTTCTCTGGTCCCACTCTTGTAAGTCATATATTGACCTGTGTTTTTCTCGAACCATGTATTCACAATCGCCAAATCATATGCCATCGCACAATCTACGATTCTATGTCCTTCATCATTCCTCATTCCTACTCCCCAGCCTCCATGTACTCTTTCGATTGTATCTCGACTCCTTCCGACATGTCCATTTAAGTCACCACCCACTATCAATCTTTCATTCGCTGGTATATCTCCAAGCTCACGATCCATATCTTCCCAGAAGGATATTTTCTCTTCCTCATCGCAACCCACTTGCGGAGCATAAACACACACAATGTTTACCAATTGTCCATCAAGACACAGTTTGATGCTCATTATCCTGTCACTCCTTCTCTTAACTTGGACTATAGTCTCCTTTATGTCTCGGGAGAGGATTATTCCCACTCCATTCCTCCCATCCTTGTCTGCTCCACTGTATAGTAGCTTATAGCCACTACCCAACTCTCTAGCCCTATTTCCCTTCCATCTAGTATCTTGTACACACAATATTTTCACCTTCCTCCTTTCCATGAGATCCACTAACTCCCTTCCTTTCCCAGTCATTGTTCCTACATTCAGTGTGCCTATTCTTCGTAACTCACCATATTTTTGAGCTAGCCTCTTTAGCCGGGATCGCTCGTGACCCAGTAGCCCTAGCCCATTTTCCGAGGCTAAACTAAGATTCGCTGTCATATTGGTTTTGGCATAGTTTTCCGGCCGCATGCCCTTGCTGACGCCAAGCCTTTTATACCTACGGCCAGGTAGTAAATCAGCCGCCCCTCACATGGGGAACAGACGCTGTTTGTAGCCGCCCGATCCGGGTCAGACGCTATGGTTGATATCAGTCTCTGAAGTGAGAGCGATACCTTTTACTCAATTTCCCGAGCACTGGGATGCCACTTCCGCCAACTGCACTGAACCGAAGGACTCCTTCTCCACTGCAGGCACCGTTGTGGTCTTCACTCATAACCCCGAGCTGGGCCCTCCATATTTATGACCCCTGGAGAGAGGGTGTCCTAGCATTGTGAAGCCCCCAGGAATTGGGCTACCTGTTGGTCCGCGGGTTCTATTGGAGGGTATTTGAACCAACCCTACTAGTGCTGTAGGGCCCCCCTATCCGCCACCTGGGGACGCGCCCTCTAGAGGTTACAGGTTCCCCCGAGGGAATAATAATAATAATAATAATAATAATAATAATAATAATAATAATAATAATAATAATTTCTATTTTTATAATGTGGGAATGAGGAAAATCTTGCCTGAGACGCTTGTGGGAATCTACACTGCACAACGGAGTGGGATACTTACCCACTAGGAGACACACACCCTTCTCCCACTACGTGTATCTCCGCCCCGGAACCAATCTCGCATTACTTCAGGGCTTTGTCGTAACTTACGTGAAGCTTCTTATGCTTCTTCTTCCTTCAATTCTTCTTCACCATCCTGAGTGATCTCTGTCCTGATACTGTTCGCAGAGAATAAGGAAGTCTGCTCCAATCTCATAGGTCATCTGTGTCAATCTGTTGATCCCTGCACTTATTTGCTTGAAGAATCTGCATTAGTTTCAACTATGTTTGGCCATTTTTAGAGCTTCACGAAACACGATGCACTCGCCTGAACCAGGTACATGGTTTTGTTTTGCATCTTCAACATCATTGTCTGTACAAAGTATGCATCGTGGATCTACTTTGCAGGCTACTGCATTATTTATTTTCCGTGTCCAAATCAAATTAGATTTTGCCAGTAAGTAGCAACAGTTATAGCATTAGCATTTGCAGTCAAAAGATCGTATTTTGAACATATGTCCTCCATCAAGGGGCTGATCAGCAGGTGTTCTGGATCTTGTAACATGCTGCAGTCACAGAACTCATAGTTACATTGACTGCACAGATCTGCTAGTAGATATTCTTTCTGGCTGGATAGTCCCTCGATGTTTATGGACATAACTACGAGTGCTGGCTTTGATAAAGGCCCACTGGCTTTAATTGATTCGGTAGTGAAAGGATCAGCCGTCAGATTATTTTTAATCATTTTCTGACGTTGCCCAGGGTACGCACGATTGCTCTTCTGTCACAATCTTTGGTGAGGCTCCTTTCGTGCACCCCTACTGCATTATGCCCAGCTTCTAAGCACTTAAAGCAAAGCTTACTTCTGTCCGCACCTTTGCAGTGTCTTGCATGATGTCTATAAGATAGACATCGAAAGCATCGAGGCATTACGGTTCGTCTTCGCACTCTGAAGTATAACCATCTTATTTTATTTTACAAATCTCCAAGAGTTTCCGAGCCTCCATATCTTCTATCTCTATAACGGCAAGATTCTGCTCCTGCTATTTGGGTATAATATTGAGACTTTAAGTTCTCCATTAGGACTACCAAGATCTCGACTTACGGTACGGCTTCCTCCACATCTACAACAGCGGTGACACTGGCTATGTCCCGGATTTCTAGTGTATTACGAGAGATCAAAGCCTTCACTTTACCATCCTGTACAAGGGCATCTCGAAGAGATTTATTAAAATTGTCCCTGTTCTCCTTTTGTGTGGCTTTATTGAATTCAAGAAGAACTGCTTCAGCTGCAGTTTCTTCGATTTACCGAATGTCCGTTCACTGGCTTCCGGCTTTAACTTGCACCGGATATTCTCCAAAACATCCGTAAAGGTCTTGCCAATCATAGCCTTGATGAGTACAGCTTCTGGGCTCTCAGAGGTTTTTGAATTTTCAGTAACCGGAACCTCTGTTGTTCTGCGATCAAATCCATCCGGCTTAGATAGAATATCTTCAACCTTCTTCTAATACGAATCTCCAGTCAAAACACATAGAAAAGATCGCTCCAAGGCCATAAAGAACTGGATCTGGATACTCAACTGTACAAACACATGCAGAAGGCAGTCGTTCTCTCAACAACCCGAATCGTGCAGAAGTTCATGGATAGGGACATTCCAGCTTAGAAGTTGCTGTTTCAGTAACTATACTTTGGTTACCTGTAGCCCGTATGGTTATGTTGTAATGTACCAGCAATGTGTTACATATCTATAACTATATATATAAAAGAAAGTCGTGTTAGTTACACTATTTATAACTCAAGAACGGCTGAACCGATCTGGCTGAAAATTGGTGTGGAGGTAGCTTAGAACCAGGAGACGGACATAGGATACTTTTTTTTTATCCCGTGACGTGACATAAAACGTCAAAGAGAATACAAGTCACTATATAACCTAACGCAAATGACAGCTAAAATCTTAGACCATAAAAAGGCTAAAATAAACTCATGAAGGAATGGCAAGGCAAGTCGTTTCCATGCAACAGTAGCTCTTGACGAGACACGGCCTACTGGATGCGAGTAGCGCTCTCCACTACCGTTATAGAAAATGAGGCTCTTAACATGAAATCCCGTTAGTTACACAACGTAATTTGTATTCTCTTTGAATCATCATTAACAATGCCGCGACAACGACGATCGAATCTTTCCCGACAAAGCCGTAATGCAAGAAGGATACGAAACATCGCGAATGAAAGGAGTGAAGAAGAACAAGAAATTGCCCGTGAAGAGCGCCGCGTTAGTATGGCTCGACTTCGTGCTTCTCAATCACAAGAGCAAAGTGAGGCAGCCCGTGAAACGGCTCGGTTGGCAATGTGAAATCGTCGAGCGAACAACAGAGATCAAGAACTAGATAATATCTATATATATATATTAATGGATGTCTGTTCGTCTTTTATGCGTTCATAAACCATTCATCCGATTGCGATCAAATTTTGGTGAGTTGTTGTGAACACTTCCGGGAAGGTTATAGGCATAGTTAATCTAATTTTCAATAGAGAGCTCGCGAGTAGTTTAAACAAATGCGTGTTGGCGATGCGTTCATATAGCCTACAATTCATCCGATTGGGACCACCTCTTGGTGGGTTGTTTAGCACACTTCCGGGATGGTTATAGGCATAGTTAATCCAATTTACAATAGATAGCGCGCCAGTAGTTTAAACAAATGAGTGTTGGCGATGCGTTCATATACAATTCATCCGATTGCCATCAAATTTTGGTGAGTTGTTGTGCATACTCCAGGAAAAGTTATAGGCATAGTAAATCCAATTTACAATAGACGGAGCCCGAGTAACTTCAACAAAATGGCGTGCGTTTGTTTCAAAAAAGTCCCACATGCGTTCATATACCATTTACCCCATTGCGATGAAACTTGGGTGAGATGTTGTGTACACTTCAGGGAAGGTTTCTGGCTTAGTAAATCCACTTAATAATAGGTAGCGCACAAGTACATTCAACAAATGAGCGACGACACGCAAAGCTTTTCAACAACGTCCCGTATGCGTTCATATACCATTCATCCGATAGCGATGAAACTTGGATAAGAGGATGTGTACACTCCAGGCAAGGTTTCTGGCTTGGTAAATCCATGTTACAATAGGTAGCGCACGAGTGGATTCAACAAATGAGCGACGACGCGCAAAGCGTTGCAACAAAGTCCCGTATGCGTTCATATACTATTGGTCCGATAGCGATAAAACTTGGATGATATGTTGTGTACACTCCAGGGAAGGTTTCAGGCTTAGTAAATTCATTTTACAATAGGCAGCGCTCGAGGAGATTCAACAAATGGACGAAGACGCGCGATGCGTCTCAACAAAGTTCCGTATGCGTTCATTTACCATTTGTCCGATATCGATGAAACTTGGGTGAGATGTTATGTACACTTCCGGGAAGGTTTTTGGCTTAGTAAATCCACTTTACAATAGGTAGCGCACGAGTATATTCATCAAATGAGCGACGGCACGTGAATCGTTTCATCAAAGTCCCGTATGCATTCATATGCCATTCATCCGATTGCGATGAAACTTTAGTGAATGGCTGTGTACACCCGAGGAAAGGTTTCTGACTTAGTAAATCCATTTTACAATAGGTAGCGCACGAGTAGATTCAACAAATGGGTAACGGCGCGCCTATCGTTTAAACGAAATTCCGTATGCGTTCACATACCATTCATGCGATTGCAATGACATTTGGTGAAATGTTGTTTCCACTCCCGCGAAGGTTTCTGATTTAGATTTTACAATTGGTAGCGCGCGAGTAGATTTAACTAATAAGCGACAGCGCGCGAATCGTTTCAACAACAACAAAGGGGCCGATAACCTAGATGTTAGGCCCCTTAAAACAACAATTATCATCATCATCATCGTTTCAACAAAGTCCCGTTTGCGTTGATATACCATTCATCCGATTGTGATAAAACTTTGGTGAACTGAGTACAGTCCTGTGAAGGTTTATCAATTAGTAAATCCCTTTTTCAATAGGTGGCGCACAGGAAGATTCAACAAATGAGTGACGGCGCACGAATCGTTTAAACAAAATCCCGTATGCGTTCATATACCATTCATCCGATTGCGATGAAACGTTGATAAGTTGTTGTGTACACGCCAGGAACGGTTTTCAACTTAGTAAATCCATTTTACAACAGGTAGCGTACGAGTATATTCAACAAATGGGTGACGGCTCTCGAATCGTTTCAACAAAGTCCCGTATGTGTTCATATACCATTCATTTCATTGCGATGAAACTTTGGTGAGTTGTTGAGCACGCTCCCTGGAATGTTTATGAGATAGTAAATCAATTTGACAATAGTTTAGATGTGGTCAACGGAAAAAGAAGAAAATATTGGGAATCCGAAATCACTTCAACTAATAAAGTCCTTTGATTGGCATTGCAACGCATGTCGAGTACAGCTAGTACTGTATAAAACAATAATAATAATATTATTATTATTAATAATAATAATAATAATAATAATAATAAGACCATGAATCGGGATGTTTTGCCGGAACATGTTGAAGCATCTGCAAATCTGGAATCCCTTCATACAATTATTACTGTGGTGCAGTAACTGTTGTGAGAGCTATGGGTATTGAAAAACATGAACGAAAAAAGCGAATGCCATAGATGCCAAATTGGGAAAGAAGACTTGCTGGAAGTATTGAACAACTCAGGGCAGATATTTCATGAATGACAAAATATGTTCGTGGTACAAGAACAAGAAAGGTACTGAGGAAAGCTGAGCATATAATGAGACGAAACACAGACCACATTCAGCAAGATGCACCGAATTCAACACCTGAAGAGAGCTTAGATACCTTGAAACAAAGGCTATCTGTTTCATCCACCAGACTTGCAAAGTATAAGGAGAGTATGAAGAGGAAGAAAGATAACTTCCTTTTCGCCAACTCAGAGAGAAGATTCTATCAGACTCTGGGAAAGATAAAGATTTCTGTGGACAAAAACAATCCGACTAAAGAAAAAATTCAAGAATATTGGGGCAAATAACTGTCTACACCATCTCATTATGACACTCAATCAAGTTGGGTAAGAGAAGAACAGCAAGCTTCCCAAAGATTTGGGCAAATGCAGCACGAGAAATTCACCACAAAAGGTATTAAGGAAGTTATCAACAACTTAGCGAATTGGAAAGCCCCTGGCCCTAACCAGATTCAGAATTTTTGGTATAGGAAGTTCTGGAGCATCCACAATGGACTAGGTGAGTTCATTAATGATGCCATCATTCATCCTGATAGCTTGCCCGAATTCCTCACACGTGGTATCACTTATTTTCTTCCAAAAGATCTTCAGAATACATGGGATCCTACAAAATATCGTCCCATTATATGTCTTCCCACGTTGTATAAGATCATTACATCATGCCTGACTAACAGGACATATGAACGCTGTGAAAGAAACAACATAATTGCCGTGCAACAGAAAATTTGTAAAAAGGGTTCAAAAGGGTGCAAAGAACAACTAATAATTGAATCAGTTGTGTGTGGCCAGGCACACTTAAACCTTCATAAGGCGTACATCGATTATAAGAAGGCCTTTGATTCTGTGCCCCATGACTGGCTTGTAGCAGCGCTGCGATTGTATAGGATCAATGAGGTATTTGTCAGTTTCTTGGAAAGGGTTATGTCAGCATGGCAAACTAGACTGTGTCTCAGTACACCACGCGGAGACATACAAACAGATGAGATATTGATTCGGAGAGGCATCTTTCAAGGAGACTCCCGTAGCCCCTTATAGTTTGTCCTGGTAATGAATCCTTTATCTACCCAGCTTAACTCTACTCACTACGGCTTTTCTATCAAGATTGGAAAAAGAGTTGGTACTCGGCCAAATCACCTGCTATACATGGACGACCTTAAACTCTATGCTGAAACAAAGTCGCATCTAGAAAACTTGCTGAGAATAGTTGAAACATTCTCACAAGACATACAAATGGGATTTGGTTTGGACAATTGTCGGACACTAAAGGTGGTGAGAGGAAAAGTACAGAAGTCTGGGTATGAGCTGTAAGATTGACAGCATATTAGGGCTATGTTGGCAGAAGACACCTACAAATACTTTGTTGTAAACCAAGCTAGCCATATTGACCATGTGTCAAGAAAGAAAGATCTGTCCTGGGAATTCGTCAAAAGATTAAAACAAATCATAAAAGCGCAATTGAACAACAAAAGCCTAGTGAAAGCTGTTAACACGTATTCTGTACCTGTGCTGAGCTACTCATTTGGCATAATCAAATGGTGTAAAACAGACATCGAAGGTCTTGAGCGAGAAATGAGAACGATGCTCACAAAAGGAAGAAAACACCACCCACGATCTTCAATAGAGCGAATGTCTCTACCCAGAAGCCTAGGTGGACGTAGGTTCGTTGACATTGATAACCAGATGAAACGACAGATAGATAGCCTTAGGGAGTACTTCTACACAGATGCGAGGTCATCTGTACTTCACAGAGCCATCAGTGAGGCGGACAGATCAACGCCACTGTTCTTGTGTCAACAAGATATTCCACACCACCTGCATACTGACCTTCAGAAGATGGAAGCATGGAAAGCAAAACCTTTGCACGGAAGACATCCAAATGAGGTAAGTCAAGCAAATGTTGATATAACTGCGTCAAATTACTGGCTCACTTCAGAACAGATCTTTCCAGAAACTGAAGGTTTAATGCTTGCAATTCAAGACCAAGTCATCCCTACAAGGAACTACCTCAAGTTCATTGTAAAAGGTCCCGCTGTACCAGATGATAAGTGCCGCTACGGCTGTCAACAGTCAGAAACAGTACAGCATATTACATCTGCATGTAGATATTTCCTGGCGACGGAGCACAAACAAAGGCTTGATGCAGTTGCTAAAATCTTGCATCAGGAGTTGACTGATAAGTTTCCGCTTCTAAAAGGAAAGAAAGTTCCGTACCACCAATATCAGCCAGAGTGTGTTCTTGAAAACAAAGAATACAAGTTGTAAAGGGACCGAACTATTTTGACTGATCAATCGGTATCACACAACAGGCCGGATCTGGTGGTAGGCAGCAAGAAAATCAAGCAAACTACCTTGATTGACGTGGCGATTCCTAACAACAAAATTCTCCAGTCATAACACATAGAAAAGATCAGCAAATACAGCGAGTTGGTCGACCCTATCAAGAGACAATGGCATATAGAGCGTGCAAAGACCATACCTATCACTGTCTCGAGTACGAGCGTGATCCCAAGTACCTTGCTCCAAGGCCTTAAAGAACTGGGTCTGGATATGCAACTATACAAACTAATGCAGAAGGCAGTAGTTCTATCAACAACCAGAATCGTTCGGAAGTTCATGGGTAGCGACATTCCACCTTAGATGTTGCTGTTTCAGTAACTATACTGTGGTTCCCAGAAGCCCGTATAGTTACGTTACATGGGTACCAAAGATTCTTACGGAGCAACACAAAACAAAACGGATGGGTAGTGCACTTCAGTTTTTGACCCGTTACAATGAAGGCGGCGAAGAATTTCTGACACAGATAGTCACAGGAGATGAAACTTGGGTTTCTTACGACACCCCTGAAGGGTGGATTGTCAGTGGATTGGTAGAAAGTAAGCGGCAATCAATAGAATGGAGGCACACTTCATCCCCAGCAAAGGTTAAGCCGAAACAAATCTTGACACCTCGGAAAATGATGTGCACAGTGTTCTGGGACTGGAAAGGCATCTTACTCATTGATTTCTTACCGCGTGGTCAAACAATCAACGCAGATGCTTACTGCGAGACACCTAGGAAATTGCACCGCGCAATAAAGAATAAGCGCCGAGGGTTGCTGTCAAACGCACGACCACACACTGCAAATGTGACGTAAAACCTCCTACAGGGATTTGGCTGGGACGTGTTTGAACATCCTCCGTACAGCCCTGACCTCGCTCCAAGTGACTTTCATCTGTTCACACATCTCAAGTCTTTCCTTGGCGGTCAACACTTCAACAATGACGACGAGCTGAAAGATATTTCCAACTGGTTGAAGACACAGGCGGCAAACTTCTATGAAGAAGGTATCCAAAAACTTGTGCCACGCTATGACAAATGCCTGCAAAGGTTCGTCAGTTATGTGGAAAAGTAGTTTAAGAGGTGTAAAATGTTGTGCAATAAATACTTTTTCTGTATCTGTACACAATTTAATTTTATTACCAAACGGAACTTACTTTCTGGACGTGCCTCGTAGATGAGAAAGGGACTCTATTTAATGATTGTGTAAATAAACTCTATGATATGCATGCACCGCAAAAGAAAGTGGATATAAAACATAACTCTGCTCCGTGGATCAGTAAAGAAAGCAAAACGCTTTTAAAGAAACGTGATAAAGCACGTAGAACGTTTATTAAATCTAAACTTACCATTGACTATGAAGAGTACAGAATTCTGCGTAATAAGACAAAACAAACAATCAGGAACACGGAAGAGAAATATCTGTACAACCTCTTCAGTGACTGCAAAACCACCTCCGCCAGATGGCGTGCTGCAAAATCATTGCGCGTTGGTGCCAGTTCAGTCACTGGTGTTGAGATGCCTGTCTCTGCATCACAATTAAATGAACATTACTCAAATGTTGCCTCAATTGGTGATGTATTAAGAGTATCAGAGACCGTTATGAAATACACATCCATCCCTCCCCCTGCGCATGAATTGTTTTTCTTTATGTATGTTTACCCACACCAGATTGTGAAAGATATCAAATCAATTCGTTCAAAGGCAAGAGGCCCTGATAGCATCCCAATTTCTCTTATTTCTAACTGTCTTGAAGTATTTCTACCCTCAATTATCCATCTATTTAATTTCTCTCTACAAAGTGGAGTATACCCGTCTCTTTGGAAGTGTGCTAACATACGACCAGTGCCAAAAAATAAAAACCCCACTAGCTGTAGTGACTTTAGACCAATAAATATCCTTTGTGCCCTTAGTAAAGCGCTTGAGAAAATAGTTCATGAACAAGTATGTGAATACCTAACTAAATTTAATATCTTCAATCCTTACCAATCAGGGTTTAAAAAGGGACATAGTATCACCACTGCATTGTTAAAGGTCAGCGATGATATACGCTCAGCTATGGACAAGCGTCAGCTTACAATCCTTTGTCTTTCAGTAAGGCTTTTGACTGTGTGAATCACAATATACTTCTTGCAAAGCTGAAATCTTTTGGCTTCTCTCAGAGTGCTCTTTCCTGGTTCAAATCCTACCTTTCCATGCGTACACAGAGAGTGGTCCTCGCGGATGGCTCCTCCTCAGACTGGAAATCGGTAGAAAGTGGAGTACCTCAGGGATCTGTCTTAGGTCCACTATGCTTCTCGATATATATAAACGATGTTTGTAATGAATTCCGAAATAGTTCTGTTCATTTATACGCTGATGACCTCCAAACCTATTTTCATCTCACGCCTAACGCTGCATGTGACAGGCTTTGTGAATGGGCCCTAAATCATAATCTTAACTTGAACATATCTAAAACACAACTTATTTCCATTGGATATACAAAACTTCTAAATTCAATAGATTTTAATTCACTACGACCCATCAAGATACTAGATAATAATATTAAATATAGCAACACTGTCAATAATCTCGGAGTGATATTTGATAGAACAATGTCGTGGGCAGAGCATACGTCTAATGTGGTAAGGAAGTTTGTATAAACTATGCATCTCCTGAAAAGAACTGTTTCTTACCCCCCCCTCCTAACATACGTAAGCTCTTCGTCCAAACTCTCATTTTTCCAATCATTGATTATGGCTCTGCTGTATACAATGATTTACCAGAAACACAAAACATCAAATTACAAAGAGTCCAGAATGCATGTGTTCGGTACATTCTGGATGTAAGGCGAGATGAACATATCACACCTTACTACGTGCAGCTGAAATGGCTGAAACTCCACGAGCGCAGGCAGTTGCCATTCTGACACATAGAATATGACATACCAAGACCCCGTTATATCTCTACAATGCCTTTACACCAATGCATTCTGTTCATAATCGATAAAATAGATACACAAAATTAACACTCCAGATTCCTATACACCGAACCATGAAGTTCAATAAATCTTTTGTTTGCATCGCCTCACGCCTCTTCAACACCTTCGATTTATATAAGTTCGTCAACATTGCAAGCACTGCAGCTTTCAAAAGACATCTTTCATCCTGCTTCTTGGAGCAGTATATCTCTCACATTTGATTACTGTATAATGTTAAATTACTTTTTTTAAAGTTCAATTATAACAAAAGGGCAAGAGCTGACAACCTGTCGACTTTAATAGCTTTTCTTGTACAGTATATGGTGTTTGGTTTTCGGGCTGATAGACTGTACGCACTCTCACTCTTTTGCACATAATTTTTCCTTTATCATTAGTATTATTATTATTATTGTATTGTTACTATCTTTTTGTTACTATAATTGTTAGACTATGATTATTTATATTGTGAATGTAAGTGAAATGTTTTATTTTTATAAGCCCTAATCTTATTTTATGTAGGGCGCTACTGTAAAGGAGCTCTTCAGCTCTAAGTTTAGCCGTGAAAATAAAATCAATCAATCAATCAATCAATCAATCAATCTCTCTTCCTCTGAAGTAGCTAGGGACCCACCGCCAACCAGGCATGCTGCAACTCCTTGCATGACTCACGCAGATAAAATACATTTTCGTGTGGACAGTCAAATCAAATCAGCATCTTTCGTGTTAATCATAAAACAGGGATGTCCAATTCTTTTTACGTACTTACTTACTTACTCCTTGGCGCTACAGCCCTTGTAGGGCCTTGGCCTCCCGGACAATCTCCACCCGTTCTTCCCTGTTGACTGCTTTGTTTCTCCATCTTTTCACTCCCATCTTTCTCAGACCCTCCTCCACTTTATCCAGCCATCTTGTCCTAGGTCTTCCCCCCCACACGCCGTCCTCCTGGTTTCCCATTGAGACCTTCCTTACCACCCTGTTCTCTGTTATTCTTTCCACTTGTCCTAACCAACGCAGTCTACTACTCTTTATTTCCACTGCTATATCTGGCTTACCATACAACTCTCTTATCTGCATATTATTTCTGATTCGCCATAATTCACCCTTTTTTACTGGTCCATATACTTTTCTAAGTATCTTCCTTTCCCATCTCCTTGACAATTCCTCATCACCTTGTGTCATGGTCCATGTCTCCGAATCATACATCACCACAGGTCTCACTACCGCACGATACACAGTCAGCTTCCTACTAAGACTTCCTACTTTAAAAACTTTGCTTAAAGCTAAGTAACTCCTATTTCCAGCTGCCAACCTTGCATGTAGCCTATTTCTTCTTTCATATCATTGTTTGCAGCTATGGGGTCCAATTATTAGCCTACTTTCGATTTTTGCAAGAAATGAAAGTAGACTTATGAGATCACTACAGGGCCAAAAATTGTGTGTCTGTCTGTGTGTGGGTGAGTCTGTGTGTGTGTGAGTGTGTACTCTGAATGTCTGTCCCCCCCCATCAATTCGAACACGGTGAAACCGAATTGAACGAAATTTGGTACAGAGGTAGCACTGGCAAAGGGCACCTCAGTGTCATGTTTTATATTGCCGCCATCTTTACCAAAACTTAATGGCGGCCACTCAAATGGTCAAAACGTAATAATGCATTACAACCAAACTAATAATCGGATCTTTACCAAATTTTGTAACAACGTTCCTTCATATGAGGCGCGTCTTGTGCCCAAACTACGAGGTCATCAACCGTACCATTTCAGAATGGCGGCCGTGTGAATTATGCAAACTTTATAATCCATAACATGGGACCCACCAGTTCCGACTATTGAACCAAGAATCGTTTAATCTGTTTGAAACGACGTGGCCCGTTTGAAATTAAAAGTTTATATTTTAATATTATAGTCTAGAAGTGATTTTAAAAAGCTGAGTCGTCTCGGTTATTTGACAAGATGGCAGCTGATCTCTCGTTCTGACCTTTATTTTATTAATTTCAGTATGTTGCATGCAATATAGGCTAGTGGTAACACATATATGAACTTCCTATGAAATGAACTCGGTTTAAAATATACTCCAGTAAAGAAAACGTTTAGTCCAAGTCATGATTTGCTATAACGTGGTATATGTATTCGTTCCTAACGGTCTATTGGAGTGTGCACGATTGGCTGAGTGGTCAGCGCGTTAGTCTTTTATCAGGTTGGCCGGGGTTCAAATCCTATCAGAGTCAGACTTTTTTTCTTGATTTTTTTAATATTTATTATTTCTTGAGTACTGAGACGTTATAAAATAAAGCATTATATGGTGCATTTTGAAATGGAAAATATATATTTAATTAAAACAACATTCACCACCGGAGTGACATCTAAGAGTAATTACTTGAACTATGTTATTGGTAACCACAGCTTTCTATATGCGAGCTATGCTCTCTACCGGCCAGTTAGTGAAACCATGTCTACAGTATAATTGCGAAGGTTATTATTTTTGCCGATAGAGGGTACACATCCCCAAGATAAGGCGCGATTATCACGGCCAACGAGAATGACTGGCTCTGGTGAGTTTTCGTGACGTCAGCAATGTAGTTCTGTTGCACCACTGCCTGGTCTTCGTTTTACTGCCGGTGTGGTGCCTAGTCATCTTGTCTACATCATTGAACCTGTATAAACGTTGGTATTCATTTATCACTTGTCTTCATAGAAGGTATTGATACAAGTCGTTAGTCGGTGGGTAGTGTATTCCGCAGATCTCTTCTATAAACGAATTAATTTATGTTCCGCACCTTGAAACAACAATAAGTTAATGATATCTATACTGTGCTGCAAGATTCTTTGATCTAATTATACTAATGTGCACATAATTTAACTCACAACGAAGGTCACAGAATCTACAACTCGACTTAATGTAGCCTGTTCGTTGCAGCTATTAAAGACACAACGAACCCTTGAATCCTAGTTCGCGTGGATTTTTGTAAGGAGTAACTTCAATAGGCGTAGTTTTGCAAACCTATACAGTATAATTTATCGTGTTTGAAAACACACGGAACATCTAAACTGCGTCCATTTTATGAAGATTGATATAAAATATTGCATTTCTGCTGCTTATGAATTTTTCTCGACTTAAACGTACAAGCATCATCAAGCAGTACCGGTACATTGCCTACGTCACAGAAGGGTTTGGTTTACGCGCCATGGCCTGTCTTTCTCGTTAGCCGTGCGCGATTACAAATTAGCTGTGTAATAGTTATATTAAATATGTTTCTCCCAGTGATACGTTTAGAGCAACGAAGTTTAAATTATTGTAAGTAGTCGGTGTTAATAAACTGAATACCTACGTTGTTTGGAGTGTTTACTGATGAAATTGCAAAATGCTGGGGTAAATTATTTGAACGCCACTCCTCAAATCCAGTGTGCCAATTTGCACTTCGAATTGGAAGAAATTAGGAGATGATAAAGACAAAGAGTTATAACTATACCCATACATTTAGGAGAAAGTAGGCTATATGTTCTTTCCTGAACATCTTGTTTTTACTGTAGAATCAAAAGTACTATTTCACAAAATGATAACATTTCAAAATGTCAACTTGCAACGAAAACACTGTTAATCCAGTTAGTGCAACAGAATTTGAATTTAGCTTGTGTTTGCGAGCATCAGGTAGAGAATGCCTGTTCTAAGGTATTCTACGAAGTAGTTAATTTTTGACACGGGAACTACAACTATCATCATGTCAGTGACTATTCACTGGTCAAGGCTCAAGCCCAGAAGGAAGCCGTGGCACACAAGACGGAACTTTGGCAGCAGAGTTGGAATGCCGATCTCAGAGGAAGATGGACAGCTCAGGTGATACCGAGTGTGATTGAGTGGACAAGTAGAAAACATGGGGAAACTAATTACTTTCTGACTCAGATGTTGACAGGTCTTGGCTACTTTCGGTGTTACCTTCATCGTATGGCCAAAGTAAGGAGTCCAGTATGTATTTACTGCGAGAACGAACGAGATGACGTATGTCATACGTTCATCGTCTGCGCTCGTTGGGCAGCGGAAAAACAACGAATTGTGGCTAAGGTTGGTCCAATGACGCAGGACAATATAGTTGGAATTATGTTGAGGAACGAGCTCAGCTGGGATACGGTCGCTTTCTTCGTTGAGGTGGTCCTTCGTCAGAAGAAGTCAGATGGGGACTTGCACGATTTAGTTGATTAGGTCAGCGATCCGTGGACTGAGTATGAATTGAGAAGTAAGAAGGTGCTTGTGACGCAAAGAAAATGCCTCCATCCTGAAGTAATGCGAAAGTGGCCCCGTGATGGATTTTGCCAAGAGGATGGGGTGTGGTTATTAGTGTGTAAAAATCCCACAGACTTGAGGAGTGCGGACACTTCTCAAAGCTTTATGCAAGAATTTCCACTTCCCTCGAAAAAAAAAACAACGAAAAAAGAACTTATATCAAGCGATGTTTCTCCTTTCCCTCCAGTTGAATGTCTAGTTCAATATCTTCCTGGGAAAATATGTCGGTAGGCTTAGCAAAGTGGAGGAACAATACCAACAATTAAAAGGAATGATTAAGTTTATGTAGTTTATTAGATAATACAGAACATCATATAATGATGAATTACACTAATTGATTACAGGTTTATTAGGTTCACCTAAAGGAGAGTAACAGATTAAGCATTGGCACAGACTTGGATGGCGGGGTTGAAGACGAGACCTGATGGGCAGGTGAAGAGTGTACCTTTCCCGGTGTTCAGGTCACACTTGAAGAACTTGTGGCTGTCCCAAGGACAAGGCAAGTGCCATCTGTCTGCTTTGGCACTGGCGCACACGTTGGTTGGTGGATGATGGTGATCATCGTCATCATGATGGTGATCATCGTCATCATGATGATGGTCGTGGTCATCGTGTCCATGGTGATGGTCGTGGTCATCGTGTCCATGGTGATGGTCATGCTCATCGTGTCCATCATGATGGTCGGGATGGTGGGGGTGATGTTTGCCTACATCCTGAGCGTCTTCAGAAGCTGCAGCAGAATCATCGACGTCCTTCACATCTTCAGCAACTTGAGCTGGCTGATCCACAGTGTCCACAGGGGAAGACTGGACGTAGGCAAGTGCTAGCAGCACGCACAGAACGAGAAGACCTGAAATAAATATTGATAGGACCTATGTAATTCGTATTTCTGTACAACTGCATTGAGATGTGTTTGGAATCAACCTGAAGCTTCAATTTAAAGAAAAATGCGATATAATCTGATTAATTCGGTGATTTAAGACTCGGATTCACGGTATAGCTCATGCGAGCTGCGTGCATGTTTAGAGATAGATGACTGTATTTAGAATAAGTGTACTTTGAACTTTATCCTCAGATAAATTTCGGACAGTAATTCTGGTTAGAAATGTGGAAATAATGCTTGGCATATTTCACTTTAAGTTTAAATCTCTAAAACGATTGGCAATATAAAGCTTTTCTACTGTAAGCTACACATAGGTTCTGTGTTACTGATTCAGCCGATACTTTACTCGTAGTTTTAATAAATTAACATATGAATTTGTCAGCCTATTATTGCTATTCTACGATTATTTCACAGCAGTAGGTAGATTTTATAAATGACCTAAAGTAGGCTGAATACAATCATATTCATATCTTGCTAATCAAAATTCGAAATATATGACAAATTCCTGTTCCAAATAATGTCTCTATGTTGTTAATTTTGAATTTATTCAGCTCTACTCTCACAACTTCTGAAGGTGCCTTGCTGACCAGCATCCAGGCTGACAACCTCACAGGCAGACTCAATATATAGGGGTACGTGACTTAGTTTAAAGGACAATCCTGAGAAGATTAAATAAAGACACTTCCGTCAGAGAATACAGGTCTTAATGATGGGAATTAACCTCAGGCAGTATTCAGAAAGGTGTAAGGCAAGGCTGCAGCTTATCACCCATACTTTACAATATTTACATTGAACAAGCAATAAAGGAAATTAGAGAAAAATTTAAAGTGGGAGTGACGATTGAAGGAGAAATAATTTCAAATCTGAGATTTGCTGATGACATTGTCATCTTGGCTGACACGCCTGCGGATTTGAATGAGTTTTTAAAAGGTATGGAGTCTGTCTTGATGAAATAATGCATGATGAAAATTAATAAAAGTAAAACAAAAATATTGGAATGAAGCCGAAATAAATCAGAAACCTCTATGTACATCAAATTAGCAGGCGAAACACTCAAAGAAGTAGGATACTTCTGTTACTTTGGAAGCAAAATAACCAGTGATGGACCAAGCAAAGTGGATATAAAAAGTAGGTTGGCTCAGGCAATGAAAGCATTTCTACAGAAAAGTAATCTGTTGACATCGAATATAGATTTAGGTATTAGGAAGACACTTTTGAAAGCATTTTACTGGAGCGTGGCTCTCAATGGAAGTGAAACTTGGACTATTGGTGCAGCAGAAAGGAGGAGAATTGAAGCGTTTGAAATGTGGTATTACAGGAGAATAATGAAGATGAGATGGGTAGATAGGGTAACAAACGAAGAGGTATAAATACGAGTGGGAGAGGAGAGATGTTTATTGCGACTGCTAAAGAGAAGCGATAGGTTGGTAGGACACATACAAAGAAACCCAGGAACAGCAAGCTTTGTTATGGAAGGAAGGGTTGAAGACAAGAACTTTAGGGGTAGACCAAGAATAGAATATGTTAAACAGATTGCCTCGGATGTAGGGTGTGGTAGCTATGTAGATATGAAACGATTAGCTCCGGACAGGCAGCCATGGAGAGCGACATCAAACCAGTAAAAAGACTGAAGACTCAAACAACTGCCCTCATAACCTCTGACGGTGCCTTGTGAGGATCCGACCAGCCTTCAGGCTGACAACCTAACAGGCATACTCAATGTATAGGGGTACAGGACTTAGTTTAAGAGGAAGTCCTGTGAAGTTTAAATAAAGAGATTTCTGTCAGAGAATGCCAGACTTTATGATGGGAATTAACCTCAAGTTGAGAGGTCCTGAATGCAAGAGGAATATCTTCTTCCCTGATATAAGATGTAGGCTTCTATTGTACAGCTTACCTCTCATGGTAAATAAATCTTGTTGCACTGTATGATGGTATTGCCAGTTTACGAGCCTTATATACTCAAAACGAAACTCATTATCTCATAATAAATCTTAGCACTTCGGACATATCACATTTTATCAAGAGGATGGCTATAGGTGTCAGTCGGTTCATTACTATCTGTAAACACTCAAGTATCGTGATAATCGAGAAGTGTTCAGTCACTTTCTTATAATATTTTTTCTACATTCTTCGATTCCGTTATTATTAATTCAGAATCTCTAATTATATCACTAAGAACTGCTCAGATGCATACGACACATTTTGTAAAGAAAATAGGGTATTTTGAATAACTTTTAAAGCAAAGGAAATCCAACCATTCATAGGGGCTTGATTACACTAACGTAAGAGAAGTGGGAAGAGATAGGGATAAAGAAGGAAAATATGACTGGACGGGTGGAATAAGAGAGAAAGTAGACTGTCACAGATCATGTTGGTTGCCGAAAGAACAGAAGAAGGATTTGCTAGAATCTATGTAAAGAAGAAAAGGAAAACAATAGATACAGTAAATACAAATTTTAAAAAAGAATATAAATCATAATAATGGCATGTAGAACTTCAGGCAAACAAATAATGCAAGATTGATAGTTGGTATATTCCGAAAGTCACCCGTGAGAGGGTGTGTGTCGGTAAATGAGACACATGTTTCCGCTTTTTCACAAGTATTGCAAATAACAAAAATTTTCTGTTCCCTTTTATCTTCACCTGATCATTCCGTCACAGATAACCAACACCAATCCATGTAATAAAGATTTATCCTCAATATTAATTACACTAAACAACCCATTTAACGTTTTGCTTTTTTTCGCTATCGATTTACCCTCCAGGGTAGGATTTCCCCACGGACTAACCGAGAGATACCACCTCTACCGCCACTGAGGGCTGTGTTCTGGAGCTTGAGACACTGAGTCGGGGATACAACTGGGGTCTGTGACTGCTCTACGCCCAGCAAAGCGAACAGGGGCCTGATGAAGGGATGGGAAGAGTTGGAGGGTTAGGCAAGGAAGTGGGAAGGAGGTGGTCTTACTGTAGGGACTGTACCTGAAATACCTACCCTCAGCTTGTTGGAATCCCTCGATGGTAACTGGATCGTAGAACCTGAAAACCCCGGCTAGAAAACCCCCAGATTCTACCAACAAGAGATGAGGATAATGGGGTACAGGATTACCTATCTGAGGAGACGTTAAGAAAAACCATGGCAACTAGCAAAAATAGCTCACGAGAACACGAAAACTACGTAAAAACGTAATCCCTGGAGCGTCCGAAATACCCGCAATGGTTTCCTTAACGTGGCCTCTTATCACGTCTATACCGGGTGAGTTAGCCGTGGTCGTTACGGCATGACTGCTGGCAGTCGCTCACATCCGGGAAGCGAGGAGGTTCGAATCCCCCCGCCGGCAACCTTGAAGATGGTGTTCTGTGGTTTCCCATCTTCCTTCCAGGCAAATGCCGGGGTTGTTCCCTAACTATAGGCCACAGCCACTACCTTCCAACTCCTCGTCCTTACATTCCAACTTTCCTCCCCATCGGTACTTGTAGCTCACCCATTGGGTGTCCGTCTCGAAGCAGCTACAAATCTGGCGAGCCAAACATGTCCTCGGACACTCCCGGCACTAAAAGCCATACGCTAAAAATTACGTCTATAAAACATCACACATGTAGAATTAAAAGGAAACTATCCAACATTTAGTTTTTTTGCTTGACATTTTTTATATTTATTGTTTTGTAATGACTCAGACGTTTCAAAATTAAGCGTTATATTGTACATATTACAATAGAAAATATATATTTAATTAAAACAAAAATCGCCAGTGAATTTGCACGAGACATCCAGCAGCAGAAAAGTGAATTATCATGGCCAACTGGCTGCGAACTGCACGCCGGCCTACAGATTAATTTACAGATTTTATTGAAAAGTTTCTTTTTATGGCCGCTAGAATGCACTCGCCCTGTTAGGATTATCTTGTTCGATACGTCTCCACTAGATGTCACGACTGGTCTACGTGGGATTCAGTTAATTAACATTCTATTGGCATTCTATGCGCATCGAATTTGAAGAATGACAAGTTGATAATACGATACATTTTTACTTTTTATTTTAAAGGGTTTATAATAGTCTATTATGCGTTATTCGCAAATGTTATTTGAACTAAAGAACAAAACAATTTCGCATAGTACCTGAACTCAAGCAGTTGGTGCTAGTTCAGGACATTAATTGATAGCAGGCAAATAGCAATCGAAAATTTGGTTAAAGTTGGTATACACACGTCACTGTAGGGTCATGGAAAGATTTGTTAATACAATTAGGGTGGTGAAAGCCATGCATAGCCAGACGTGTAAACACATGCCTCACCTCAATGTTCTATGTTGCCCACGTCTGGTCGATTATGTAATAATAATAATAATAATAATAATAATAATAATAATAATAATAATAATAATAATAATAATAATAATAATAATAATAATAATGTAATTGGTTTTACGTCCCTTTTAACTCATAAAACGTGCAGTGACGACATTCATACTTCGTGCGCTAGTGAAATCCAAGGCCATCTGGGTTGAGAGTAATTCTGTGGTAACCTTATAGGTCTCGTCGTTAAGGGGTAGATAGTAGGTCTGGACTACTTGGAGACAGCGGCCATTAGAGACCCGCTACAATGAGTACGTAGCAACCATCCTATTATACTATAGATTTTCGACGGTATTTGTGTTTTGCTGTCGGCATCAGCTTATTTTTGGGAAATCTGCCATCATGGATTCTATTAGTAGCTCGAAGGATACAAGTGCAGACGCTACTCCAATTGATAAGGCTTTGACAAGATGCATTGATGTCATCAGAAAGATGAAGCTTGCTACAGGAAGACAGACGAATATATCTAATGACGTGAAAAATGGAATAGCGGAGATAAAGGAAGCCATCGATATCATTATATCGTGCAGGGAAAATTGGCTTGAGAAGCAAGGGGTTCTGCCTGCAGTGGAAGAGCATACCTTAGGGCATGAGAAGGTGATAGTGGCATTGGATAGCCCTGATAACCCCATTCAATCGCCTCCAGTAGATTACGATTAGCAGGAGGAAAATTTGTCAGAATGGACGACGGTCCGACGGAGGAGGTCCACCGGTATCGCTGTGTCGTGGTCAGAAAGCGCTTCTCTGTTGTCACCCCGTGGTTCATGATCTCGAGATTAACGGTCACGTAAAACTACAAGCTTGCTTTTGCTTCTGTTGTCACAAAGGGCGGAACCACCAGTTCGGGAGAGCAAGACTCGGAAATCCCATAATCGATCACGACCCAAGGCTGTTCTGATCCAACCAGCAGCTGGGAAGACTTATGCAGGAATTGTGAAGAGTTTGAGGGAGAAGGTGAAGCCAGAGGCTTGCCATCCGGAAATTCGATCGATCCGTCAAACTAGATCCGGGGACGTTTTACTGGAGTTTGATACGAAGGCTGACAAGGACTGTCGAGAAATGTTCAGCAGCACTTTGAGGGAAGCTGTTGGTCATGCAGGATTGGTGAGGACATTGACTCCTAGAACAGTCTTGGAGATAAGAGACATGGATATTGTAACTACTATAAGTGATATCGAATTGGCTCTGAAACGAGACATAGAGGGTTTTATAGATGAGCTGAAAGTATCCGTCACTAAACCCAAGAGTAGAGGGCAGAAAATGGCAATTGTGGAAATGGATAATCAGAATGCGGAGAAATTATTGGAGACTGGTCGTATTTAGGTCGGTTTCATATACTGTAGGGTGAGGAGAAGAGCGATGGTTACACGCTGCTTTCGGTGTCTGGGTTATGGCCATATAAGGAGAAATTGCAATGGCCCGGATAGAAGCGGCCTTTGCTACAGATGTGGTCAACTGGGTCATAAAGCCGCAGGATGTACGTCAGACATGAAATGCGTGCTGTGCTCTGACTGTAATCGGGAGGGCTTAAACATAAGTCACATCCCTGGAACAGGTTCTTGTACAGTGTTTTGAGAGGCACTCGCGAAGATTAAAGAAAAAACACAATGACGAATGTCCTACAAGGGAACCTGAAACGAAGCATAATCTCTAATGATCTTTTGATACAGCTAAAATATGAAAGGAAAACAGATATTCTCCTGATCAGTGAGCAATATCGAAACTTGGACGTGCTGGGCTGGTTTTCGGATCCCCTAGGTACGGCGGCTATCTGGATACCGGATCTGAGCAAAATCCATGTGGAGGATCCCGGATTCTGAGAAGGGTTCGTTTGGGTTAAGAGTGGTGGGATTACGTACGTAAGTTGCTATTTAACTCCGAATGAACATATTCAGAACTTTCAAAGGAAGCTGGACAATTTGGAAGATACTGTCCGTGAGATGGAAGGTGTTGCGGTAGTAGTCGGTGACTTCAAGGCTAGGGCATTGTAATGGGGTATGTCACATCAAAATTCGAGGGGACGACGAATTTTAGAGATGGCAGCCAGATTAGGATTGGTCGTAGTGAATACAGGGACCTCAACGACATTTAGACGACCTGGTTATACGGAGACTAAACCAGATATTACGCAGGTGTCGGATCGTCTGGCAGCCTTGGTAGTAGAATTGGAAGTGATCGAGGATTATACTGCTAGTGATCACCAATATATCACCTTCCGGATTCTACGAGATCAGCAGCCTCAGAGGCACAACACATTGAAGACAACACGTTGGAATGTATCGCGCATCGACGAGGAGAAATTTGCCACTGTACTGGAATCAGTACAGACAGGAACTAGTAACAATATTGAGAAATTAGATCTGAGAGTTTCTGTTGAGGAACAGGTTGGGGTCACTATGCGTCTCTAGCACCTTGCCTGCGAAGCGTCAATGCCCCGGAAGCGTCTTCGAAGCAATAGACGTCCTGCTTATTGGTGGACTGATGAAATAGCTCATCTTCGAAGAACTTGTCTTCGACTCAGAAGAAGAGCCCAACGTTCAAGATATCGACCAGAGGCTGATTTGAGATCCGCTGAACACCTTGCAGCTAAGAGAACCCTTCGAGATGCCATCTGAAGACGTAAGACTCTGATGTGGCAGTTGTTAGTTAAAGAAGTAGACGTAGATCCTTGGGGATTAGGCTACCGAATTGTCACCAAGAAACTCGGCACTATGTCCAATACCACGTTGGATGCACGGACGATGGATGGTATTGTAGACGAGTTATTCCCTACTCACCCTGTGCGAATTGATGTGGGCGACGTACTTGAGCCGGAATTCATTCCTCTATTTACCATAGGTGAGCTGAAGGAAGCAGTAGGCTCCCTTCGGAATAAGAAGGCTCCAGGCCCTGACGGGATACCCGCGGAAGCTCTGAAACTAGCTGTCAAGGTTTGTCCGCAGCTACTGCTTGAAATGTACAACTGTTGTCTGAGAGCGGGTGTCTTTAGTGTCCGTTGGAAAATGGCTCGACTAGAGCTGATTAAAAAAGGAAAGGCAGTTGGGAACGCGCCATCGTCCTTCAGACCATTATGTATATTAGACATTGCGGGATAAGTGCTGGAGAAGCTATTAAAACCTCGCATACTGTCTTCTATTCAAGCCGCGGGAAATCTGTCTGACAGGCAATTTGGCTTCCGCCGTGGGCGATGTACAATAGATGCAGTACGCCTAGTAGTTGAGGCTGCAAATCAAGCCCAGGAAGGTAACCACTATTCTCGGAAAATAACGCTTCTGGTAACCTTGGATGTGAAGAACGCCTTCAACTCAGCTAGGTGGATAGATATGGTTGAAGCTCTTCAATTCACCTTCCAGTTGCCTGCATATCTCCTGCATATAATGAAAGATTATTTGAAGGACCGTACCCTGTTATATGACACTGCAGACGGTCAGAGGAGGAGAAAAGTCACGGCAGGAGCAGCGCAAGTATCTATCCTGGGTCCGGATTTGTGGAACATGTTGTACGACGGCTTACTGCGTATGGAGATGCCCGAAGATACACTCCTTGTTGGGTACGCTGATGATATTGCAGCGGTGATTGTAGCCCGAGATGCGGTTCTGGCTTAGTGGAAACTCAATCAGGTAATGCGACGGGTGAGTGGTTGGATGAACGCTCATGGTCTGAATTTAGCTATGGCGAAAACTGAAATAGTCATGTTAACTAGGAGGAGAATGGACACTATAATTCCCATGAAGGTTGGAGAGGTGGTCGTTCGAACTGGAGCCACTGCGAAGTAGTTAGGATTTACTCTTGACACGAAACTGACATACTGGTCTCATATACGGAAGGCAGCAGACAAGGCGGAAGTAGTGACAGCTGCCATTAGTAGACTCATGGATAATGTGCATGGTCCTAGAGAAAGCAAGCGTCGACTCCTGTTGTCCACAACGCAGTCTATTCTCCTGTATGGAGCTGAGATTTGGTCTGATTCGCTTAGGATAGAGAAGTATAGGAAACGCCTAGCTGCAATTCAGAGGAGAGGAGCTCTGAGGGTGGCGTGTGCTTACCGTACAGTTTCGGAACCTGCAGTTCTGGTTGTCTCAGGTGTTGCGCCAATAGACTTACTCGCGCAAGAACGTAAAGACGTATACTTCCGACGAGTAGAACTGGGCAAGGTTCAAGCCCGGAAGGAAGCCGTAGCACGCACGATGGAGCTTTGGCAGCAGAGGTGGAATGACGATTTCAGAGGAAGATGGACAGCTCGGCTGATACCGAGTCTGGTAGATTGGACAAGTAGAAAACATGGAGAAACGAATTACTTTCTGACTCAGATTGTAACGGTACTGTTGGTTGTGTATGTTAATTTGGAACAATATATAAGATCAAAACCTGCCAGATTATTAATTTCTGTATCCATTTTTTTTTTACCTGACTTACCATTTGATATGACCCATCAGTGGTCACCGGATCTGAAGTTATGTGTAAGAGTGTTGGGCGCCAAGGGTTCGATCTGAGAGCGATAACCCAATAAATCATAAATAACTTTACGTCCTAGCTCAGGTAGAACATTCACCAGACTCCATCGACTCAAGTCGTGGTATGACTTAGTCATTAACCTGAATAACATTTGCTTCGGGGAAAAGAGGATGGCTTATATCTATTTCTATCATCTAGAAAGGAGACAGACTGCATTTACTTTAAATAAAAATTTAATAGCATCAAAAACAAACAAGTTAGGAAAATGCATTAATTAATGACTTAACGTAGAAAGTAAACAAAAGAATTTAAGACAGGCAAAAGTTGCAAGAAAACGGAGGCGTTATGACTTTAATTTAATCTAGATCTGAATTTAATACTTTAGTTTGATTTATTCAAGAGTGAAGAAAGAGAGCTTGTGCATAAAGTCAATGAGCTTACCAAACGATGAATCCGCTTTATTGAAGAGTCTCTCCCCAAGAGAAAGCTGCTGTTGTAGGTGGTAGAAGTCCATCTTCATACGAGGAATTTATCTTAAATAACTGGCTACTATTAATTCTGAGGTATGTAGGCTACTCAGAATGAATAATGGTGGTGGATTGTAAGTCCCTAAACCACTCTTATGATGTTGGCGAATGACACTGCCAACACCATAATGTATCGGACTGGCCTAAGTCTTGAATACCACTCCTGCAATACTGTTCTACCTGCGACTGTCTTCCACCAAGTCTCGTTGAGTTCTCCTACATAAAGGCTTCTCGTCCCAAGTCGTACCACGACCGTCTGTATTGTTCAGCTCACCTCTTTCCACTCATCTACCCTCGTCCTTGGCCGCACCCTTACTCATTACCGTGGGCTCGGCACGCGGCTATTGTTGTTGAGTAGGTACGCAGGTAAGTTATTTCTTCACATCGTGCTGTTCTGGGAGAAGACGTAAGCTCAAGAAATGACCCTTAGTGCCCAAGCGCTAGCTAATTACAAAAACAGCCTCTGACTTCTGACAACTTAATACCCTAACAAAACCTAATCATGATAATACATTATATGGACTAAACCTACACTTAATAACTTGTGGCTAATTAACTGCCGAAATAACACATGATATAAATAACGAATGTCAAAATTTTGACATAACGTCAGTGGCGTTAACGTACCCTTCAAAATAAGGTTACATTCGTCCCGGAAAATCACGCAGACTATTGTTTACTATATTCCGCGTGATCTTCCTAAGACACGTGTAAATTAACATAGAACCCTAATATAACATAATACACATAATAAATTACCCTCATAGACATTTATATATACAATCAACATTTCTTCTTTTGGTTTAACACCAATGTTTTTTGCTTAGGCTTTTATGTCTCAATCGCATATAGCTTATTGTTTTCTTTTTATTGTCTTGCGGTTATTACCGCTCATTGTTTATTTTACCTATATGTGTAAAAAAAGACATATATGTGTTCTCTTATTTCCCCTTTGTCACATTTTCTTATTTCAAATCACACGAGTTCACTTTGTGATCTGCAGTTTGATTACCCAAACCACCTTGTATTGCAAGTTCGTTGATTTTGGAATTCCCATTTTGAGTGCTTTGAGTAAGGTCAATCACACACACAATCACTAGTAATTTGGTTGTGCTATATGACTCTATCACCCAAACTCTCTCTCATATGTCATTACGTGTATATCACTGAAAAAAAAAAGAACAACACTAGAAATACATACAATCCATCATATTTCTGTCCTGTTTGTCCCTTTAGATATAACTCCCTTTAAGTACCAAACTCCATACCAGTTCTCCCTTCATCTCGATTCCCTCTCCTCTTTAACAGTTCATCTCACACAGATCAATGATACTGACCACATCTGATACCTTATTAATACCTAGGTATTTACCATTTTGATTTACCTGCTCAACAGCATAATGTTTGCAATATTGCCTGTTTCTGGGTCACTTAAGATATATACTTCCGAAGGCTATTTATGTTGTACGTGCCGTATAATCGAGTTGACGTATCGTCTTCTAGTACATAGGCAGTATTGCCTATACGTTTGGTAACCGTGTAAGGGCCTTCATATAAAAAAAGAACTTGCTCATCACTTTCTCTAATTTATTCGACTGCTTCGGTACTCTTAACAGGACTCTGTCTCCCGGATTGAATAGGTCGAATTTCGTTTGCTTTTGTTGGCGAATTCTTTTTGCAGCTGACTTTGATAAATTATGTTTCGCCAACTGGACAATGTAATCCATCCCAGGTAGTTTCCCCTCATTTAAGCCCAATACTCTAGCTAGTTCATTCTGAGGTCTTTTACCGAAGTGAACTTCGTACGGTGTCATCTTCGTGCTCTCGTGCTGGACAGAATTCAGCCAAGTCTCGACTTTGGGAAGATGTCCAACCCAAGCCGAATGTTTGTCATTCACCAGAGTGCGAAAAAGACGAGCCACTTCCCTTAACGGTCTCTCCGCAGAATTTCCTTGGGGGTATCTTACAGAGGAATGAACCTGTGTGATACCAGCTTCCTGCATACTGGTTCTCCATTTCTTTGCAGTGAACTGTGGTCCACTGTCAGATAATATCCTGAGCGGAACGCCAAACTCGGGTATATACTTGTTAATGATCAGTCGGCTACATGCGAGTCCCGTGGCTTTCCTTAGCGCATACAGTTTGATGTATTTACTGAATGCATCAATAACTATGAATATATATTCGTAGCCGTACTGACCTCGAATGACTGGGCCAAATAGGTCCACACACAGTAGTTCGCCGGGACTACTTGTGAGAACTGCCTGTCTTTCCCCAACTAGATATCTTACTGGATACTTGCTCCTCTGACAGGTGTCACACTTAGCTATGGTTTTTCTAATGTCCCTTCCCATTTTCTCCCAGATAAAGTCATGAGCAATTTCATAAAGTACTTTGCTGGCTCCAAAGTGTCCCAGCTCCTTATGCATAAACCATATTAATTCCTCCCTCAAAGTGCCCGGTACACATATTGCCCAGCGATCCTTCCTACATCTTCTTGCGAGAAGGCCGTCCTGCATTTTATATGCGAACCTTCCCACTTTCACTATGTCTGAGTTGCCCCCTTCCAACCTAGCGAGTGCCTCACCCAAGATTATATCATCACGCTGTTCCACTAGCATGTCTTTCAGTTTCTGTAACGATGCCTTATTGCCTTGATCTACACAAGCGCACAATAAAATCCCTTCTTCTGCTTTAATAATAGAATTATCCCTGCTTAGACTGGAGTCACGTGATAACATGTCGGCTAGGATATTATCTTTACCCTTAATGTGCATAACTGTGAAGTCATATTCTTGTAATGCTAGAATCCAACGGCTTACTCTATTTGAACTTAATTTGCATGTTTTCATGTACAACAATGCGTGGTGATCTGTGTGGATCTCAAATTTACTTCCGAGTAGATACATACGGAATTTCCCTAAACTAAATACTATCCCAAGTAGCTCTAATTCTGTGATGGTGTAGCGTTTCTCAGCGGCAGAAAGTCCACGCGAGGCTAAGGATACAATCCGTAAATTTCCCTCCGTATCTCTCTGGCACAAGACTCCTGCTATACCTATATGTGAGGCATCTGTCATCACCACATATTCCTGGTCTCTTATTGGATATTTTAAAACAACTGCTTGTTCAAAACCTCGTTTCAGAGCTTGAAATGCCTCGTCATGAGTCACATCCCATCTCCACCTGCTTCCTTGCTTTAAGAGGTCCCTGAATGGTTCTACTAACTTAGAATATTTTAACACAAAACGTCTAAAAAAATTACAGATTCCTAAATACGTCTTCAGCTGTTTAACATTTTGTGGCACACTTGCATCGAGGATTTTGTTAATCCGACTTTCTTCTGGAGTTACCCCTGAACGTGACACACTATGACCCAGGAAAGTTACTTGTGACTTACAAAACGTAGATTTTGACAATTTCAGGGTGAACCCTGCTTTATCTAGTCTCTTAAAAACCGTGTCCAAGTGAACCAAATGCTCTTCAAAAGTACGCGAACTAATTACAAGATCATCAATATGTATAGTTACATAATCTCCCGTGTTATCACCTAAAGCTATGTTCAGTGCTCTTATCAGCGCTGCTGAACTGCTCTTTAATCCATAGGGTACCCTGCAAAATTGGTACAGATTGTACTGATGACTAAAAGCGGTAAAGGCTCTATCTTCAACTTTAAGAGGAACTTGCCAGAAACTAGAACTTAAATCAACACACGTAAAAAATTGTTTTCCCTCAAAAGTTTGCATTAGCTCCTCTATAGACATAGATTTTAATTGGTCTGATGAAATGTGTGCATTAACTAAACGCGCGTCTAAACATATCCTGACTTTTCCATCTGCCTTAGGTACTGTAATAAGTGAATTTACATAGGGACTGTTAGAATACTCAATTATACCGTCCTGAAGCATCTGATTGATCTGACTTTCTACGGCTTTCTGATAGACAAAGGCACAGGATAGCGGTGACCGGTAAATACCGAATTGTCAACAACGTTCAAAGAGTGGACATAACAATTGGCTCTACCAATTCGATCTTCAAATATCCTACTATTATTTGACAAAACATCGTAGAGAAGCATACACTTATCTTCCTCTACATCTCCAAGAAACGCAGCTTCACGTAACGAGTCATCGAGACTGTCGTTCGTAATCACACTGCCTACAAAAGTTACTGACTCTTGCTCTATAGCTTGAGACATCTCATTTAACGTACACATCACTCCTACTACGCTACTCCTATATTGTTCATTGAACGGTATCACCACTTCCGCACCACCAAATTTAAATGTAATACAGCACTCTTCATAACATATGTTTCCTGACACCCTAGTCAGCCAATCAGAACCCAAAATAACGTCGTACACTAGATTTGGAATTACAAGGCACACTTGCTTCTCTACGTGACTGTTTATATTTATCTCTATTAACACCTGTTTTGATATAATTTTAGACTTCCTACCCACGGCTGTGATTACAAAAGTACTCTTAATTGGCAATTCTTCGAAGTTAACCCCAGTTCCCTTTAATTTATCATAATAAGCATTGCTTATGCAACTTCTTACACAGCCACTGTCTATTAACACATTCGTACACGTCCCGGACACGTGTAACTTAATGATCGGACTTATATTACCCGCCACTGGTAATATTGCTTCGTCACATAGTTCACTTAACAAATCATTCCTTACGTTTAGGTCATAGTGTTCCTGTATCAGGGTTAAAACAGGGCACGTTGCAGACTGAGATCCTGACCTTATGATGCAGTCTGGCTCGCGTTTAAATTTCTATTATTGTCTCTAGCTTCACAAGTGGTCGCAACGCTGGTCTGGCTATTACTATTCACATTCTGTTGGTTACTATTTTCATTATTACCTACGGGATTACCTCTCCCATATCCTCGGTTCTGATTAACATTAGGGTTATTACCGTAGTTACCCTGCCCGTGTCCGTTGCGTCCATCATTACCCCTACCTTGATTTCCTCGCGAATCATAATTCCTGCCTTGCGAGTAATTATTCCTGTTTTGATAGGGCGTCACAAAATTATTACCCCGGTTTTGGTAATTGTTTCCACTCTGACCCCTATTTTGATAATTGCCTCCTTCGCCACTGTTTCTCTGCATTCCTTGATTTCTTGCATCCTGAGCCTGATTATTATAATTACCCTGGTTTCTAGTGACTGTTTCCTCACTTGAACCTTTCCCTAGCGCATCAAAGGTACCTAGTAAGTTCTCTACTTGCGTGACAGTTTTTACATTTTGTATGCATGCCGCCTCTTTGATCCGGTAAGGGAAATGCCTTAACAGGAGCCTTACCACATCTTTTTCCTCTCTCAGTCCATCCAAGTATTTACAAACCAACACTTGCCCCAGGAAATACTCCGTCATATTGAGATTACCCCTTGCGTTGTATTTTCCACACACGATTCCCTCACGATACCGTGATTGTATGCTCTCACTCCAAAACTTATCACAAAATTTATGTCTGAAGTCTGTGATATCTTCAAAACCGTCCCTATAAACTGCAAACCAGTTTTTGGTTTCCCCTACGAAGGCCTGTTCTAATATTTCAACAACATTACACCATTCGATGTTTCCGTCCTCCAATCTTTCTTTAAACCTCACTTCAATAGTATTTAGAAACTCCATGGGGCATCCTTGCCGATTGCTAAATTTCCCTAACTCTATTTCTTTATGCGTGCTATTCATATATGTCGTTCGACTCTGACCTGCTTCTTGTCTTATTCTAGACTTTAATTTATTTTCAAGCTCGGCAATTTTCTCCTCTGCTCGTTTCTCTATACTACTAACTTTTGCGTATATGCTCCCATCTGTTGCTTCAACTTTATCATTCAGCCTATTCTGTGTTTCTTGAATTTTACTTATACTTTCCTTACTCTGTTTCTTCAAATTTTCAACTTCTTTACTAATTTCTGCTTGAACCTTGTCGATTTTGCCGCCCAGCTGTTCTTTAATTTCCGTTGTTACTCCCTGAATCTTTTTAATTTCTCCCCCCAGCTGTTCTTTAACCTCCATAGTTGTACTCTGAACTTTTTCAATTTCTCCTCCCAATTGTTTCTTAATTTGCTTCGTCTCTAACTGTATTAACTCTTTAGATTCCTCTGCTCGCTTACTTATTTTATTCTCAAGTTCATCTTGCACCCTCCTCAATCTACTCTCCATGTCAGCTAGGATTTCTTTCGTCTTCTCTTCCATCACACCCCTGATTTCACCCTTAATTTGCTCAAATCTCTTATCCATCTCCTTACTGCTTTGATCCAATTTACTATTAAGTTCTTTATTACTATCGTTTAGTTTACTACTAATTTCTTTACTGTTTTCCTCCAATTTATCGTTTAGTTTACTACTAATTTCTTTACTGTTTTGATCAAATTTCGTATTTAATACCTGTATAAGACTCGCAAACATGCTCTTCATATCTCCCGGACTTTCTTTCTCACCATCATTACTGGGATTTACCTCCGACATCATCCCTGTGCTGCTTTCACCTTCCTCTACTAACTTACTACGTGCTTCATCCTCTTTCTCCTTCGTCATCTTACTCCCTAGCTGTTTTTGACTACGTAGTAACATATCGTCTTCTGAATCACTCATTCTGACTCACGTTGATAGATAAAATCCCCCAAAATGCAGGTACAGAAATATGTCACTTTTCCCTCCACAAATGTTATCAGGTTTTCGTCCCACGTTTATGGCGACAATGTAACGGGACTTTTGGTTGTGTATGTTAATTTGGAACAATATATAAGATCAAAACCTGCCAGATTATTAATTTCTGTATCCATTTTTTTTTACCTGACTTACCATTTGATATGACCCATCAGTGGTCACCGGATCTGAAGTTATATGTAAGAGTGTTGGGCGCCAAGGGTTCGATCTGAGAGCGATAACCCAATAAATCATAAATAACTTTACGTCCTAGCTCAGGTAGAACATTCACCAGACTCCATCGACTCAAGTCGTGGTATGACTTAGTCATTAACCTGAATAACATTTGCTTCGGGGAAAAGAGGATGGCTTATATCTATTTCTATCATCTAGAAAGGAGACAGACTGCATTTACTTTAAATAAAAATTTAATAGCATCAAAAACAAACAAGTTAGGAAAATGCATTAATTAATGACTGAACGTAGAAAGTAAACAAAAGAATTTAAGACAGGCAAAAGTTGCAAGAAAACGGAGGCGTTATGACTTTAATTTAATCTAGATCTGAATTTAATACTTTAGTTTGATTTATTCAAGAGTGAAGAAAGAGAGCTTGTGCATAAAGTCAATGAGCTTACCAAACGATGAATCCGCTTTATTGAAGAGTCTCTCCCCAAGAGAAAGCTGCTGTTGTAGGTGGTAGAAGTCCATCTTCATACGAGGAATTTATCTTAAATAACTGGCTACTATTAATTCTGAGGTATGTAGGCTACTCAGAATGAATAATGGTGGTGGATTGTAAGTCCCTAAACCACTCTTATGATGTTGGCGAATGACACTGCCAACACCATAATGTATCGGACTGGCCTAAGTCTTGAATACCACTCCTGCAATACTGTTCTACCTGCGACTGTCTTCCACCAAGTCTCGTTGAGTTCTCCTACATAAAGGCTTCTCGTCCCAAGTCGTACCACGACCGTCTGTATTGTTCAGCTCACCTCTTTCCACTCATCTACCCTCGTCCTTGGCCGCACCCTTACTCATTACCGTGGGCTCGGCACGCGGCTATTGTTGTTGAGTAGGTACGCAGGTAAGTTATTTCTTCACATCGTGCTGTTCTGGGAGAAGACGTAAGCTCAAGAAATGACCCTTAGTGCCCAAGCGCTAGCTAATTACAAAAACAGCCTCTGACTTCTGACAACTTAATACCCTAACAAAACCTAATCATGATAATACATTATATGGACTAAACCTACACTTAATAACTTGTGGCTAATTAACTGCCGAAATAACACATGATATAAATAACGAATGTCAAAATTTTGACATAACGTCAGTGGCGTTAACGTACCCTTCAAAATAAGGTTACAAGATGTTGACAGGTCATGGCTACTTTCGGTGTTACCTTCATCGTATGGCCAAAGTCAGGAGTCCAGTATGTATTTACTGCGAGAACGAACGAGATGATGTATATCATACGTTCTTCGTCTGCGCTCGTTGGGCAGCGGAAAAACAACGACTTGAAGCTGAGGTTGGTCCAATAACGCGGACAATATCGTCGGAATTATGCTGAGGAACGAGCTCAGCTGGGATACGGTCGCTTTCTTTGTTGAGGTGGTCCTTCGTCAGAAGAAGTCGGATGGGGACTTGCTCGATTTAGTTGATTAAGTCTGCGATCCGCGGACTATGAATTGAGAAGTAAGATGGTGCTTGTGAAGCAAAGAAAATGGCTCCATCCTGAAGTAATACGAAAGTGGTCCCGGGATGGGTTTTTGTAAAGAGGACAGGGTGTGGTTTTTTATTGGGTAAGAATCCCACACTCTTGAGGAGTGTGGACCCTCCTCATGGTCTTATGCAAGATTTTTCCACTTCCCTCGTAAAAAAATGAAAAAAATAAAAAATAAAAATTAAAAAAATGGTTTTACGTCCCTTTTAACTACTGTGGGTTTTAGAGACGTTGGGGTGCCGGAATTTTACCCGAAGGGGATCTTTAACGTGCCAGTAAATCTACTGACACGGCTCCCTCGCATTTGCGCACCCTCAGATGCCAGCTGACTGCGCCAGGATACGAACCTGTAACCTAGGGCCCAGCAAGCAAGAACGTTACGGCTGAGCCACGCAGCCAGTCCGGTCGATTATGTCTCCAGATCCATAATATTCTTGAGATACTTCTCTTTCTTTCTTTCTTTCTTTCTTTCTTTCTTCAATGTTGGTACCAGTTCTTTTCGAGGTTGTGGTGTTTGTTAGAGGTAAATAGTTTCTAAGGTCTTCAACCAAGAAATGATTCTATTATACTCTTTGATAAAAACAAAGAGTTATAACTATACAGGCCGGACGTTTGTTTTAGACGATTGCCCTTGACCTTGAAGCCTGCGGGTGAGCCTACACACACTCACTCTCTCACTCTATCGCTTCACACTTGTCACCACCGATCTGATGTAATGGAATTCCAGACTTGAGCACACAGTACAGTCCACGTCGAAGTATTATGTGACGCGGAAGTACACGTTACATAGTTACGAACAGAACGTCCTTATATTTGCCGATGACTGTACTTCAGCAGAAGTGTGAAACTGCTTTGTCAATCATCGGACTGCTTGGGGCAGCTGATAACAACACAGGTACTGTAGTAACTCGCCTCCAGGCTTCCATTAAGATTCTTCACTCGTCTAAAACAAACGTCCGGCCTGTACTCGTACATTTAGGAGAAAGTAGGTTTATATGTTCTTTACTGAACATCTTGTTTTCTTCATGCCAAAGTGCTCGGAGTGCAAGATATGCTCCTCGTTCGAACAATTTTATTTTTTCATTTTCTTCATGCCAAAGTGCTTGTTTTATTATTATTTTTATTTAGGCTATCACTCGTGATACGAGTATGATTGTCTTCCAAGTTACATTTATGTAAATCTTCGCTGTAAACCAACATTAGGCCTAATCATATTTCGTGAGTTCTTTGGTGACTGTACAGTCCGATCCGAGAACCACAGACTCTTCCACAATATTGGCACACAAGGTCTTGAGCAGCCAATGGATCTTGGGGGTTGATCATTCTGCGAATCATGCGCTCTTTCCTGGCATTTATTTTTTCAGCCAGAAGCCTTCTTCTCTCTTGTTCGAAGAACAAGTGGCCTTGATGGACGTTGCGGCGCCACTCTGATCGGTCGGATGCGAAAGCCTCCCAGTTACCTGTATCAATTTGACATTTCTTCAAGTTGGTCTTCAGAACATCTTTGTAGCGTTTTTGTTGCCCACCCTGCATTCTCTGACCGACATTCAGCTGACAATATAAGATTTGTTTTGGGAGGCGGGACTCAGGCATGCGAACTACATGTCCTGTCCATCGAAGTTGGTGTTTTATAATGAGAGCCTCTATACTAATAGTGCTAGCTTCCTCTAAAACACTTGTGTTAGTGCGCCAGTCTTGCCATTTAATACCAAGAATTCTCCTATGGCATCGTTGATGGTATTTTTCTAAAGATACGAGGTGCCTTCTGTAAGTAACTCAGGTTTCGCAGCCATAAAGCAGAGTGGGAATTACAACAGCTTGATAAACATATAATTTTGTTAGAATGCTAATGTCGTGGTTGTCAAACAAGCGAACGAGCAAACGACCAAAGGCTGCACTGGCACATTGGAGGCGGTGTTGAATCTCAGCGTCAATGTTCGCATTTGTTGATAGGTGACTACCCAAATAGGGAAAATTATCTATATTCTTTAGTTTATGTCCATCAATCATGATAGCAGGAGCAGTAGCCCTGTCATGTGATGTAGGGTGATGAAGAACCTGTGTTTTATTGGTGTTTATGTCCAGACCAATGCTTCTGTATGCCTCATTGAACACATTCAGGGTGGTTTGAAGATCTTCATCTAAATTTGCTAAGATGACATTGTCATCAGCATAATGGAGATCAAGAACGGATGTAGCTGACACTTTAGTTTTTGCACGTAATCTGTTGAGATTGAATAAACCTCCATCTGTCCTGGATATAATTTCTACACCCTTTGGAATCTTTTCTTGGACCAAATTTAGTACAACGCTAACATATATTGAAAAGAGTTTGGGGGCAATCACACATCCCTGTTTGACACCCGTTGTAATCGTAAATGGCTCTCCAGGGCCATTGCTGTTAAGGACCGTGCCATTCATATCATCATGTAGTAATCGAAGAATCTGAATGAATTTTGGGGGGCAGCCAAGTGTGGCAAGAATCCTCCATAGCATTTCTCGATTGACCGAATCAAATGCTATAACAATATCTATGAAAGCCATATATAGAGGGCGTCCTTGCTCTCTGGATTTCTCCTGCATCTGCCTAGCACAGAAGATCATATCAGTTGTGCTTCGATTAGGTCGAAAGCCACACTGAGTTTCAGGCAGTATTTCTTCGGCCAACGGCTTCAAACGGTTGGATAAGACGTTGGCCAGTATTTTACCAGCAACATAAAGCAACGATATACCTCGATAATTACCACATTGTGCCCTATCACCGTTCTTAAAGATGGTTATTATCAAGGTATCCCTAGGTCTTTAGGTATGGTAATGGTAGTCCATATTTTTAGTATGAGTTGGTGTATGTGATGAACTAGAGTAGTATTCCCTACTTTAAAGAGCTCAGCAGGAATCCCATCCATGCCTGATGCTTTATTGCTTTTGAGCTGATTGATGGCAGATTCAATTTCTGATAGAGGCGGAGGATCATCAAGGTGGTCTTTAGGAGGTCTCTGATGAAGTCGGGTGAAAATTTTATTACCAACCTGTGTGTCCCTGTTGAGTAGTTCTTCAAAATGTTCTTTCCAACGGGAATTAATGGAGTTTGTGTCTCTAAGAAGTTCCGTGCTATCTTTAGACTGCAGAGGATTCAAACCATGATAATGTGGCCCATATATAGTTCTTGTTGCTTTGAAGAAAGCATGAGTATTATTCGTTTCGGCTAGATGCTGCATTTCACGGGATTTGGAGATCCACCATTGATTTTTCAATACCCGAGTTTTCCTTTGCAGTTCAGCCTTTGCATCTTTATACAGTTGTTGTTTGGAGATAGAAGTTGGATTGGCTTGCCATGCATGGAATGCTTTCCTCTTCTTATCAATAAGATTCTGGATTTCTGCATCATTCTCATCAAACCAGTCAGCTTGCCTCATCTTGACGAAACCAATCGATTCTTCACACGCTGAGAGTATAGCAGACTTGACTGTTTGCCAATGTTCCTCAACCTTTTCAGGGTAATAATCTGGTAACTTTTCATTCAGAAGTTCATGAAACTTCCTTTTAGCAGTAACGTTTTGTAAACGTTCGGTGTTCACCTTACGCCTGATGTGCTTTCTCTGTTTTCTGCGCTTTTGGAGAATTTGTAGAGTCATTACAGATCTTATTAATCGATGATCCGTCCAGCAGTCATCAGCACTTGTCAGAGCCCTTGTGAGTAGTACGTCACGCTTGTCTCTTGCTCGCACAATCACGTAATCAAGTAGGTGCCAGTGTTTTGATTTAGGATGCTGCCATGAAGTCTTAAATTTGTCCTTCTCTCGGAATAGTGTGTTTGTGATTACGAGGCTATGTTCAGAACACTTGGATAAAAGGAGTGTCCCATTAGAATTGCATTTCCCAACACCATCTTTTCCAATAACATCAGCCCATAATGCATAATGCTCTTCTAACGCGAGCATTGAAGTCTCCTAGGAGGATGATTTTATCAGATTGCGGTATATCCTTCAAGATCACATCAAGTTGAGAGTAAAATACTTTCTTCTGTTCATAATCAGAGGTGAGAGTTGGAGCATATGCACTAATTACAGTCGCTCATCGGCTGTTTTTTAACTTTAGTCGTAGTGTCATAAGCCTTTCATTTATACCATGTGGAAGTTCATCGAGAAGGTTGACAAGCTCGTTCTTAATGACAAAGCCAACTCCATGAATACGTTGATCTTCAGTGTCTTTCCCTTTCCAGAAGAAAGTGTAGCCACCTCCATGTTCCTTCAGTTGTCCTTCATTGGCTATTTAACAATATTGCCGTTCGCCTTTGTGGTCGATTATGTGTGTCATTGTCCATCAAAGTACGGACATTCCATGTAGCAAAATTAATTTTCATTGTGGTTCGACCGCTTGTGGTGTACCCTCTGAACGCGGTTATCCAGTCGGGTGATATTAGGCTGACTATTTTTAGGGCACCTTTTTTAGCCCCCTCCCCATTCAGGGTAAGCAGAGTGGATCCTAAACATGCCTGCTTAGTCACGAATGCAGCATACGAATTGCTCTACAGCCCATCCTCAAGCAAAGCGAAGATTACACATTCGTCGCCTACGTGCCGGTTCATCACTAGGAGCTCCCAGACAACTCAATCCTGCTCCCGTCACAACTCCCCGATCGCCGCAGGACTTGTGATTAATTGGCGAATAGATTTTGTATCCTTCCTTCGTTGTTTAGAAGACGCCTGTGCGTGACATCTTTTAATGTGGGCATGTTGTTGCACATCAACAGACACACAGTACTTGACAGATACAGGGCCTTTATCCAGTGGCATAGAAGCTATGACGACTGGTGGTCCTGGACTGTTGCAGCCTTCATCCGCCTTCGCAACCGTTCGGGCAATACTAGTTGTTCATGCGCTTGATCCACCGTTGAGGTCTTCTATGCCGTTGACCATTATTGGTTCATCCGCCTTAAGAGATATTTTCCCATCTCAAGGGCAAGAGAGTGCCCTAACCTCAATCTGCTCATCCGCCTTACATAAGCCGTTGGCAGGAGAGAGGGGAACTCCTTATCGCGGGAGTTATTCGGTCGTCAGAGCCTCGTCAGTATGGAGCAGGGTGTACCACGTGCAGGTGAGGATGACGTTTGGATAGAGAGAATCTACCCCTTGCACCTCTACTCCTCATACGTTTTTTTTTTTCATTTTCTTCATGCCAAAGTGCTCGGAGTGCAAGATATGCTCCTCGTACGAACAATGTTTTTTTTTTCATTTTCTTCATGCCAAAGTGCTCGGAGTACAAGATATGCTCCTCGTTCGAACAATGTTTTTTTTTCATTTTCTTCATGCCAAAGTGCTCGGAGTGCAAGATATGCTCCTCGTACATGGGAATGTTTTCTCATGTTCATGCCAAGGTGCTCAACGTGCAAGATATGCTCCTCGTATGTAGAATGTTTTCTCATTAGCTTCATGCCAAAGTGCTCGGGGTGCGAGATATGCCTCTCGTACGTACAACGTTTACTCATTTGCTTCATACCAAAGTGCTCAAAGTGCAAGATTTTGCTCCTTGCACTAAATAAGTCCATGACTCAGAAGATATTAAGTTCACGACCAATTATTATGGGGTTTGAAGCCATTTTTCAGTTTTGCCTAAGTAAACAAAGTTTGGTGCTTTTCAGTCGGTCAACACGAATGTACCGAAAAGAGTTGGGTAATACCCTAATCCTGAAAGAAAAAAAAACATTCGTGTTGACCGACTGAAAAGCACCAAACTTTTGTTAACGACCAATGTTAAAAGGGGATTTTTCTTCTTTGTTGCGTACTGACTCTTCTGTAAATATTGGAATCATTTTACCGGACACTTTTATAGGAAATTCTGTATGTCACATGTCTAACATAGATGGTCTCATCACGTTCTGATCTGAGAAATGAGGATTCTATATTTTAGCCTACTTTTCGCATTTTGTAAAAATGAGGAAAAAGTAGACTTATGAGATCGATCCGGGGAAATGTGTGTCTGTCTGTCTGTCTGTCTGTCTGTCTGTTTGTCCTTCTGTCTATCTGTCTGGCTGTGTGTGTATTCCCCCACTTATCAACTCCTAAACGGCGGTAGCAATCGAACCCAAATTTGGTATGAGTAAGGATCTCTATCGGAATATCTCAATGCCTTATTTGAAAATGATGTCAGTGCTACCAACTGCTGAAAAATCGCAGTTGAAATTTCAGCTCCATGTTGTATATCTTGGAAGGTATGCATGAGAGCTATACCAAAATTGGCACTCGTATAGATAATAACATTTCAGTTTAATTACCAGTAGGCCATACATGACAGTGTTGCCAAAATGATTCTAAGCCTGCTGATAGGTCCAATTTTTAAGTGCATATATATTCTACACTATCAATTGGATTTCAACCAAATTTCGTATGTACTATGTGCAGATAGACAGATATGGCTATGCGTATTCTTAAGAGCAGCAACCAGGGCTGCCAACTGTTAATAAATGCTGTCTCTATATTTTTACCCTAATATCAATATATCAAAAAGAATTCAAGCCAACAGCTCTAAACTTTGCACACGTATAGTACCTTACATTCTAGATTAATTTGGAGTAACTAATATACGTCGGTGCTTCCAACATGATTCTAAGCCTGCTGATTGGTCCAATTTTAAAATACATGTAACGTCTATACAAATAAATGGATTTCATCCAAAATTGGCACAACAATAGATCATAATAAATCAGATTATTTCTGACCAACACATGCATGCCATTGTTGCCAACATGATTTTTCGCGCGCTGATAGGTCCAATGTCTAACTACATGCAACGTCCATGCTATCCATTTGACTTCAACTAAATTTTGTATTCTGTACCTTAAGTGATGGAACTAAGAATATATTCAGTCACCAGGGCTGCCAACTGTACTGCTCTATTAGGCTACATTATGCCAGTTATATTTGGAAATAATTAGAAATTTCGATATTACCAACTCAATTTCGTCATTATTCTAATTAGGTCCATATATTTTAATCATTAGAATGAATCTTACATTTCGAGAGAAGTAGGCTCTTTAGTTCGTCACGGACTTCTTGTTTGCTTTTAGAAATGCAAACAGTTCAAATCAGTTCAATTAAAACACTAGAACCTTGACGGGATATGGAGATTCATGTTGACATTCATCAGATAACGTCAACAGATGTATATCATCATTAGATACATATGAAATGTGTCATGATAATCGTACGTATAATCGTTATCGTTCACGGATCAGGACATGTATTGATTGCGTTATACTTTATAAGTCCGTAGTTCTAACTGATGGAGTGACCTCTAAAGATTTAGGAAGAATTTTGCATTTCAGAATAAATTATTCCAATGTTCAAATATTCGACGAGTTCGATAGTTAAAACAATGCGGATGTTCCCTTCTGAGGCGTGGACATATACTTCTTTTGAAATACGAGGGCTACTTTTCCTTTCAAGTTCCGATGGACTGAATCAAAATAACAGATTGGCATACAAAACTGTTTTTACCACTAAATGTTTGCTGGTTTTATTCTTATGTCTCAACATAATCGCCAAAACGATTGAAATAATTCTCGTATCGTTACACCAGCTTTCCAATGCCCTCGGCAAACAATTCTGCCGCCACTGAGATGGGCACGTCTGGACAGTCTCCTGAAGTGATTTCTTTTTGGCGAGGCGTTGCCGCCCAACCATACCTTCAATTCTCGAGAAAGGTGAAAATCATGCACGACCGCACTTTGCCAACGTTTCGATAGACCTTTTTAAAGAATTCAAGTTTGAAGTTTTGGACCATCTGCCGTTTAGTCCAAACCAGCATTGAATGATTTTCACCTTTTTCGAGAATTGACGGTATGGTTGGGTGTTAACGCCTCGCCAAAAAGGAAACACTTCAGGAGACTCTCCAGGCGTACCCACCTCAGTGGCGGCAGAATATTTTGCCGAGGGCATTGGAAAGCTGGTGTAACGATACGACAAATGTTTTAATCCTTGGGGTAAAGATTACCACGATAGTGGCAAAAGCAGCGCATCAATGCGGTTCTCATCAGGAGGAAAATTCAGACATAAGAATAAAACGAGCAATCATTGAGTAGTAAAATCAGTATGGTATGTCAATCGGAACTTGGAATAGAAAACAGCCCTCGTATGCTTTTTTTAGTCAGTTTGCCCTCCAAGTTGTCTTTTCCCTCAGACTCAGCGAGAGATTCCACCATTACCGCCGCCAGGGCAGTGTCCTGGAGCTTGAAACATCGAGTTGTGAGATACAACTGGGGAGGTGGGACCAGCACCTCGCCCAGGCGTCCTCACCTGCGAAGCGAACAGGGGCCTCATGAGGGATGGGAAGGGAGGGGAAGATTGGGAGGGATAGGCAAGGAAGAGGGAAGGAGGAGGCCGTGGCCTTGAGGTAGGCACCATCCGGGCATTTAGTATAGGCCTACATCACTTGGAGAATCCTTTTAATAGCCGGGAGGGTTTAATAGAAGAAACCTGTAGGATATAAGAAAATAGGCAATTTAGTTCTTCATGGAACTACTTGTTAAATTTTTCATTTGAAATCATGCGTCCACTTAGGGCTTAATTTAAAGTTAAGGGAGAAATGCAGATCCCGCAGCGTAGCATTGCTTATTAAATATTGTACCACGACCATGAGGGCAGCTGCAGGAAGTTCGGAGATTGAAGGTTTGAATCCCAGCGGCATCCAGAGCGTGTATTTCTCCAGTTTTTTTCATACTCTCTGCAGGAAAATGCTGGTATAGTACCTCATTTCAAGTCGTGGGGCTCCTTCGTCATTCCCGACCCTAGCTACTCACACTACAGCGGTGTGCAAATTATTAGAATCAAATACAGAATTTCAATCAGTCCCAATTTTTTATTCAAAATCATTTTATTGACCATCTGCTGGCATCTTTTATTACCCGACTTAGTAATGTTTTCTTGCTTATCGACTTACACCTTTTCCGCATAAGGAATTGTGTCTGGAAACTTTCAGAATTGGGTATTCCGAGGGATACCTAAGCTTGGCTAGTTTTCTATTTTTAGCCTACTTTCGATTTTTGCAAAAAATGAAAGTAGACTTATGAGATCAACACAGGGCGAAAAATTGTGTGTCTGTCTCTGTGTGTGTATGTGTGTGTGTGTGTGTCTGTGTGTGTGTGCGTGTGTGTGTGTGTGAGTGTGTGTACTCTGAATGTCTGTCCCCCCTATCAATTCGAACACGGTGAAACCGAATTGAACGAAATTTGGTACAGAGGTAGCTCCAGCATAGGGCACCTCAGTGTCATACTTTATATCGCCGCCATCTTTACCAAAACTGAATGGCGGCCACTCAAACGTTCAAAACGTAAACTCAAATTACGGCTAAACTAATCATCTGATCTCTATCAAATTTGGTGACAACATACCTTTATATAGGGCGCGTCTTTCACCTCAACTTCAAGGTCATCGGCCTTGCCATTTCAGGATGGCGGCCGTGTGAATTATGCAACCATTATAATCAATAGCTTAAGACCCACCAATTCAGATTATCAAGCCTAGGGTGGTTTAAGCTATCCTGAAGGTCGTCATCCGTTATTTATTATAATTTAATATTATAATATTATTCTGTATGAGTGGCTTAAAAGAGCTGAGCCGTATCTGCCACACGACAAGATGGCAGCTGTCCTCATGAGCCTGTCTTATATTTCAGTAGTTTTAGTATGTTGTATGCGATATACCCTACTGATACAATAATATAAACTTTGTATGAAATGACCTATAATGAAGATGTACTGCAGTGAAGAAATAGTTTATTTCAAGTCATTATTTGCCAACAGGTTGTATCTAATATATCAGTTAAGATCGCCATAATGTTAAGGATATGGTTAGCTCTGGGCAAGCGTGTTAGTCTGTCACGCAGTTGACTGGGGATCGTATACTGCTACAGTTAACTTTTTTTAAATTCTTTTACAAATGATGTGCACAAGCTCTTTCCACAGATACTGAATAAAATGTCATTTAGCTCAAAGGGGAGGCTAATGTATACACTCGTTTATTAATAAAATTACAGTCCCAGCATTGCACATAAACAGAAGACATTAGGAAAAGGAGAATAGAAGAACTAGATACACGTTGTTATCAACCACAGCCTTCTTAATGTCTCTGTACGGTGCTGTCCTCTTGTGGGTTATGTGGGTAATATTGTTCCAAACATAACGCTGTGTAAATACCTCACCTCCTGAAGTATGGCAATTTTGTAATACTGGTAGTTCAACTATTAGCCACGATCGCGCTCCGATTACCTTTAAACACGGCCAGCAGGATCGCCTCCCTCCTGGCTACTTTAAACTGCCTGCTCGTTGAACACCCAGAGGCGTACAAGATAAATATTAATTCACTGCTAGGTCGCAGCACCAACCTACTGTGATCGGCACCGCACATCTCTGTACTATAGTCACCACAGAAACACAGCCTATTAGACAAATTAAACACACATCCAAGTGCACGGGGATGATGATGAAATGTGTCCCAAACCTCCAATAGGAATTTACAACAATAACAATATGGTAAAGGACAACACTAACACCCTTGCTCTAGGCCGGACTCTAACTGACGCCTGCTAGCCCTGGACTACGACTGCCGGCTACGACTACCACTCATCAGACATAAGACTAAATAAAATGAATAAAAATGAATAAATAAATAAATAAATAGCCTAAATAAATATAATAAATATAATAAATAATAAATATAATAAATAAATATAAGAATAATAAAGAGCCAAGCTTACTACATTATAATTTTGGTCTCTGGAGGGGTATCATGTAGGTATAATTACTTATTTTGTATTGAATAAAGTGATGAAAGTCATTATTTCAAATGCTCCTGAATGCCTGTTTTTGCGATGGAAAGTGGGGCGAAAGTGAAAAATTTACCGAATCGCCAATTTTCGCCCTTTTTCGCCTTCTCGTAGCTCGAATACGCTTGGTCCTACAAAAAACTCCCACATCAGAGTTGTTGCAAATTTAGTCATCTACATTTTCTTATTTGGACATATGTTCAAACAAATGAACTGGGAATGAGCTAGAGGCCAAAAACTGAAAAAAGTGCCGATTTCTGACAGTTTTTTCAAGATGGCGGACGAAGCAAGGGGGGGGGAGGATGACGGAAACTTGGATTAATAACTACCTAATGGTCCTAAACAACATCAAAAAATAAAAAACGATCCCCTTTTTGGGCCTCTATTCACTGGACTATTAAGTTTTCTCGCCATATTAATACACGGACTTTTAGCTTATCTCATTCCTTGAGGCTGTCTTCCTTGCACTTTCCCACAATCCTGCGTCCTATTAGTAAACCCACCAAAGTACATTTTTATTTTTATATCTAGACGATAGATACAAACAGAAACTTTTAAGAAAAATGCTACTTTACAAGCAAAGGCAATGTGACATGGATCAACTGCGAATTGAATGATAACGCTTCAAATGGAAGAAGATGAATCCTTTCGTAATGACACGTTCTAAAAAAAAAAAAAAAATCTTTGATTCTAATTTGTGGCTAAAATGTTTTTATAGAAATAAAATTTCCATTTATTTCTGAACTTTTTGACATACAATCCTGTAATTTGTAAATGTAATTCCTTGTTATATGAGTTATATTTTTAAAACGATCGTTTTTGAAAATTTATTTTAGTTTAATTTTGCCACATGGAAATGTTCGTGAACGTGCTGCTAAATTATGCAATAACTAAAAGGAATCATGAAAATTCAAAACTACCATTATTTTCAAAAAATCCTTTTTCAAAGTATGGAGAGAGTCTTCAATAACATAACCGAAAAACTTCGGATAGTTCCTGGAAATAGTTTCTGAGAATAAGGTAAATCAAAAGTTGGAAATTAGCATGGGCACTATAGGACATTCTGGAGCCCCTTAAAACAACAATAACAAACTAACTAACTGAGGATTATGGTGTTTGAAGCCACATTTGAGTGTTGCCTTAGTAAACAAAAGTTTGGTGCTTTTCAGTCGGTCAACACGATTGTACCCAAATGAGATAGGATATTCTCTAATCCTGAAAATAATTACATGAGATTAATAAATTAATTGATTAAAATTAAAATTAAAATTAAAATTAAAATTAAAATTAAAATTAAAATTAAAATTAAAATTAAAATTAAAATTAAAATTAAAATTAAAATTAAAATTAAAATTAAAATTAAAATTAAAATTATAGGCTAATTAAAATTAAAATTAAAATTAAAATTATAGGCTAATTAAAATAAAAATAAAAATAAAAATAAAAATAAAAATAAAAATAAAAATAAAAATAAAAATAAAAATAAAAATTAAAATTAAAATTAAAATTAAAATTAAAATTAAAATTAAAATTAAAATTAAAATTAAAATTAAAATTAAAATTAAAATTATAGGCTAATTAAAATTAAAATTAAAATTAAAATTAAAATTAAAATTAAAATTAAAATTAAAATTAAAATTAAAATTAAAATTAAAATTAAAATTAAAATTAAAATTAAAATTAAAATTAAAATTAAAATTAAAATTGAACTTGAAATTAAAATTAAAATTGAACATGAAATTAAAATTAAAATTATAACTAGAAGACCCGTACTGCTCCGCAGCATTCACTTCAACAATCCTACAGCACTTCTGTCCATATGACATTTGTATGTCTTCATGCTAGTGACCTGAACAGACATTTACGGTGCCGTCGCTTTTGGGTAAATGATGAAGTAGACTTATGAGATCAAATGTGTGGGTGTCTGCCTGTCCTCTGTGTGTGTGTCCCACTATTTACCCTGCGTAAACTTAAAACGCACACGGACGTCAAGCTGACGTGAACAGCTAACTCCAAACACATAAGCTATACTCTTCTCTGAAGAATAAACTCGACATGACTCGGCAGTTTGATGATGGCTGAAGCTTGGGTGATAGGTCGCTCGCAAGCTCGTAATCTCACTCTGAAGCTAGTAATTTAAATTTCCACTGAATGGAGATTGCTGGAAGAAATGAAAACGTAAAAACACTTAGAGTGGTCGATGTGGGAGCTGTCGCGGACTTTCTTGCAGAACTTTTCATGCTGAACAATTCTCAGAGAATATAGATTTTTTTAAAAGACACATGGACGTTAGGTTTTTCTTCAACTCAATTCACTGAAATCGTAAATGCTCGGCTTCTTTTGGTCAAAAATAAATGTTTTTCTACCCAATCCTTCATCGAGAAATCCTTTACAGAATGGTGTAAACTGCATCAAAATCCATCAAGTTGCTCTCGTGATTACCCGTTACATCCAAGAATTGGGAACTTTGTTTTATACTAAGTAGATAGACATATCCACACAATTTAAGGCTACAGCGGTACAATTTGGTGTTTTGTCTACTTATGAACAATGGTATAAATTTAAAATAAAAGATGGGTCTCTTATATTTGAATTTAGAGATGTAACTCTTGGTTAACATATAGAGGTGTGCAAATTAATAGAATTAAATAAATAATTTTAATTAGTCATAATTACTTTTATTCAAAATAATTTTGTTGACCAACTTCTTTTGTTGTCCTACTTAGTTGTGTTTCCTCTCACCTTTTCCCATAAAGATTTGCGTCTGGAAACTTTTAGAGTGTTGGATTCCGAGCGATATCTGAGCTGGTTCCATTTTCAATTTTTCATTGACTTTAGAATTCAATTCAGGTGATTTCAATGCATAGTTCATGAATCTTTGAATTGTTCAATAGCGTTCATCAATTAAAAGACCCCAAATCCCTCCGCTCTAAATTCACACGTAAAGTAGAGTGAAGTAAGACAAACGAAACGTGTGGCATTTTGCATTTGCAAGGCTCCTCTGTTAGTGGAAATTCTAAAAAATCATTTTAATTTGAGTTTCTTAAGTGAAAATATAATTAGGAGTCTTGGTTAAACATTTGAAATAATGTCATCGCCTTATAAACATACTTAGTGCATTAAACCGTGAAAAGTAAAAATGCAATTTTGGAAAACTGACATCGAACCTAATAATTTGCACATCTCTGTAAAGACAGCTATCGCCTCCACCCTTACAGATAGAATAGTAAGTAAAGGCGATTGATGAGATATGAAAAGATAACTCACACACATGGAATTAATATTTATTAAGCTGTAACTTTGATTGAGTATATCTTTGTTATAGAACTGAGGGAATGAAATAACTGGATGTAGGATAGTAATCACCGATGTAGGACAATTTTTTTTTTTTACCATTACCACAGGACAGTTATAGTATTAGGGATGCGGACGTCCTTGTATAATTGTTATTTAATCTGTGCCCCGTTTGCTGAGGTCTGTGCTCCTCCGCAACATTCGTTTCAAAATTCTAATAGTACTTCCTTCCATTCGACATTTGCTGTTCGCTTGCCTTTTGGTTCTATTTGAACTTTGACGTCATGAAAGGATTTTGCTCGCGATAGTGCGGCATACAGTAAAGTTGTCCGTGGCTAAACACCGGTTGAGGTAAATAAATGCCTACTTGATCTAGTGTTTGACCTTGAGCTTTATTGATAGTTATACAAAAAGCCGAACGTACTGGAAACTGCCTCCTTTTGAAGGAAAATGGCATATAAGTATCTGATGGCGTAAGGTCAAGGCGAGGGAGTAGGACATTGTTTCCAACATTTACGCCAGTAATAATTTCCAGGTGTAAGCAATTGTCATGCAACTTCCAAACCAACAGTCTAGTACCGTTCAACAGGCCTTGGGTAACATTAATAATTCTCAACAAAATCACAATTGAGCCTTCTTTTAGTCGAAGGATATGAGGTGGCAATCCACTTATGCCTATGCTGTCTAAAAATTCTATTGGGAATTGTAGAAGTTCACTCTCATCTTCAGTAATCAAATTATTCACACTGATGTAAGTTCTCGATAATCCTGGGATTAGGTCTAAAACTTTGTCATTGATTTCTTTACAATGTTCATTTTTAGGTGCTAAAATCGCTATTTTTGAAAAGCGTGAAATATTTTTCAGTGTGGGAGTAATTCTGAATTTTCTCCATCGACGTGAGAGTATTCAACGTTACCAATTTGTATCAAGAAGTTTGCAAAGTCACGTTGATCTGTATCCGCTCGCATATTTTTGTTGAGTAAAAAAAAAAAAATAATGGCCACAAAGGATAGGACCTTACTGACATTTGGACTGATGCTGCTTTAGATGCGTGAGGCACAACAGGCAATACCTGCCTAAAATCTCCACCTAAGATGATAATTTTTCCTCCGAAAGGCAAGTCGTTATTCATGATGTCCTTGAGCAACCGATTTACACGCATCAACGCGTGCTTATTAACCATAGGGGCTTCAGCCCAGATGATAAGTTTTGCTGAACGAATATAAAAAGCTTCCTTGCTGTTAATTTTTATTCCCGATACAGAACTTTCATGCAAATGTAGAGGTAACTTGAACTGGCTATGTACAGTGCGCCCCTGAGGTAGTAACATTGCTGCAATACCAGTCCATGCAACAAAAACTATATTTAACCCCAAATTTGTGCAACTGTGAATCAAGCATTGGTAAAGAAATGTTTTCCCGGTGCCCCCTGGACCGTCAATGAAATATGCATTACTCATCCTTTCATTGCTGTTTCGTACTAACCCCAAAATTTCTGTAATTATAGCCGTTTGGTTTCCAATTGCTTGGTTTAACATCCGACTTAATTCATCCTCATTAAGTTTTGGATAATTCATTGGTAAATTTTTCTGAGGGAAATTATCAATAATAGCTGGCAATTCGAGAGAAGTAATGGGAAGAACATGGAGCTTTAATGTATTAGAAATATGTATAAGAGTGAACTCATATGCAATGTTAGGTTCGTGAAACGGCAGATAATATTCTGATAATGAATTCTTGAGAATGTCCCATAACTATCTTACATTGGAAGGGGTCTGAAAGATACATATGTAAGAAAACAGTTGTCGTAACTGAGAAGGCATCTGAAATTGTGACGCTTCTGCCAAACAACGCTGCCATTCAGAATCGTCAATCAGCAAACCTCGCTCCTTAGCTGTTTCTTTAAAAGTAGAATAGACAACTGCTTTGTATGTTCGTAGATCCTGGAAGCTGGTAGCACCTATGACGTGAAGCAATAATACCTTTCTGTTTCTGTAGGCGAAACATGATACATTCTGCCTATAGTTTTTGAAACATTTTTTTCTCTTTTGCCACTGGCAGTTGCTCTTATTCCAGACGTAATGTACTGGTGTTTCAGGATATATATTGTACCCATGTGAGTAATTTCCATGGAAAACATGCTTCTGCCTCCATCTAGCATCGGTTCTCAAGCGTGTACCGTCCACCCACTGAGCAGTTGCATATTTTTGATCTGAGACTAAAAGGTATCAACTCTACAATGATAAAGCACAACTCTATTCTAAAGACTTTAATTCAGTTCTAAATCATGGCTTCAAACACATAAAAACACAATCCCAACAATATCATACAAAACAAAGCAAAATTACTCCTACAATCCACTAATTATTCACATTTTATCCTTGCAACTCCAGCTGATTATACATTCATTTACCCGGATATTGACATCAAACTTCATCTCAAGTGCTCTGATGCACATGTGATTTACACAAAAACTGTACTTATATTCTTATGTCACCTGTTGTGACCTCCTTCATTTCACAAGCTTAATTGTTTACTCTCAATATATCTTAATTTACATTATGTGTGCCTTTGTGTTTTGTTTCTCTCTTCCCACCAAAATGCTTTACCATGCATTAGCCAATTTATGGGTAACACAAATTTACTTGCAACTCCACAATTCTATGTAATTATACCCGTTCTGGAGTACTACAGTCCCCTCTTCTACAGTTCCACTGTATGCCGTTGTGATTTCAATTTCAAAATTTCCGTTACCGCTGTGTCGGATAGTATTATTATGCTACCCTTGCGCGGGCATAACCTATGGCATCAAGTGTCGGCCGTCATAACTAAGTGACAGTGTCAGTATAAAATGCAACTTCCAACAATTCGTAAGTTTGCTAAATATTAAATCATCAGGCTTGTCTTTAATTATCAATGTGTTTCAAACCACACAATTACATTATACAATACAACAACGACTCTTTTTTATTACAAGCAGGGTTTCAAAGTCTGTCCCTTTCTCAATGTCATCCTTCAAGGGTCATTTAACGTCTCCCCCTGGGTTCTTCCTGCATAATAGGCTGAGGCGGGCGGTAACGAAACACTCGTTCCGTCCTCTACTAGCTCCGTCTCACTTTCCCTTCTCTCTTTTTTTTTACCTCCAAGCAGTAACTTGTAACTTTAAATACAATACTGTAGTCTCAAGGACCCACATATCCCATATGATTTAAACTGAACGGTATGCACTTTAGGTTATGGGCGTGTTTAAACATTTATTCCTAACCTTAGGATATTAATAACTGGCCTCAATAGGTCCATTTCATTATATGAAGGAACGAGATTCATCAAACACTGGTCGAACTGGCTAGCCGGTATCTTATTAAATGCTACGGTCAGGCACAACCTGCCGTCAATTAGATTCGCTTCCCATGAGCTGAATCATTTCAATAACTAGTTCTCGGTCGATCAGGTATCATGCAGAGGTTATAACTGCTATAAAATCATGGTTTTTGGCTACTTACATCGGCTAGTCCGGTGGCTCCAACCACTCATTTCTTCCAGTAATGCCTGCCATTTGCATAATTAGCAAGGCATTCTTAAACTGATAACACACATTTTATATAACTTTGGCCTCACAAGACACACGGCAGTTTTCCTTTCCATATTGAAGCTATTGCTTCCTTATACACATAACACTTTATAGCACTTGTTACAATATTAATTTTTAAAGATATTTAACAGATCACCACTACACTCACACGTCACTATTTACATTTCTTACTGGTTGACTTTTCCTGGCAAGATATCAGAAATGCAGACGTTGAAGCTCCTCCTCACTGCTATTCGCATCCTGATTGAAAGTCTCGATCATCAGCCTAAGGATTCCTATCGGTTCCCCCAACTGTCTATCAGTCTCTATCCTTCGATAAACTTCCTGCTATCGCATAAATATGCTTGCATATCGTCCTGAGCGTTACTTATATTGGTATTCTTATGAAATTTCACCAATCGCATAATAAAGTTCATCCCTGCGCAGTCCGGCATACTATGATATGTATAACCAATACTTTACATACTGCGCTCAACCATTTTTCATTGTACTGGTACAAATTATCACTCTCAATTGTCCTACCTTGTATATTACACGGTACCTTTCCTTATACACACAAACAATCGTTCATAATGCCGACTATACAAATATGGTGCGACTGTCCTTAATAAATGGTATTAATAAATGTTTTACTGCGCGGCTCTTCATGTTGAAGTCCGAGCATCCCTTCTCGACTTCAGTAACGCGCACTTCGCATTAGCCTGCGGTTAAACTGATTACATTACTCGTTATTACTTCATGACTTAATGCATGATTATATGTTGCTGCACTTAGAATATTAAAGTCCGCGCCTTTCTTCTCTGGGCTAGAGAGACGTGCTCTCCGCTCTCAAGTATGGTTCGACTGACTTCCTCTGTCATGGGTCCAACCCTTATATCCGTTTGGAGAGAAAAAGTAGACCGAGGATTCCCCTGCAGTGCCAAATTCTCTCACAGTATGAATCTGGTCTTGAAATAACGTTTATATTGTTCCTCTTCCCTCGCTGGTCACAGATCTGTATACGTGCCCGAGGATCGATCGGCCAATTAATTAATATTAATTGCCTTTGCAAGGCGTGGGCGCGCCGCGTCACCTAAAAACCCCCTACAGCACGGTTATATCTATCCGCTAACTCCCAAATACTGTGTTACTGCGCGTTCCATCAAATCTTCATCGATTTCAATGTTTAATGGCTTGAAAATTAGCCTCCCGGCTAAACATTCACATAGGTGAAAACCTCATGTCACTGCGTTGCTCCAATCACGAGTAATCATTAAATTACGCTGGTATCTTCCCACTCCACCAGCCTTCCCATTCTGAAACGGGGAATAACTTGGCAATTATTTTTCCTCCTGACCTGCTCCAGACGACTTACGTAGGTCACCAAGAGTGACAAGGCTCCAAGAATCTCCTCCCCCTTTTCTAGGGTCATTAGACAAACGTCAAGCGCTCCAACTTCTGTGCTCAAGTCCAGAATAGTATGCTCCATACAGCCCAATAATGCCGTATTCTACAATATTCCCTGCATTATATTAATAAATAATGTCAGCATTAGTTCATATCACAACAGTGATTTAATATGTATATTCTCTAGGGGTTTTTATAACTTAAACTCCCTCAGAAGATCTCGTGTTCGTTCCTTGCTCGAACCTTTATTCTGAGCTCAACTATCTCTGAGATCCACGTTCGACACCAGTCAGCCTAACCCCGTTGGGTTCAATATATATACGGACTTCTGGCTTGCGAATCTTGATTTAACTTGAACCACACTTGTAATTCCATGTTGCGCAACTGTGCTTGAAGTAAAATATCAGGAGCTTTATCATTTTTAAAATAGATATTTTGCAAGTTTGACAAGTGAACTGGTAATCGCACGATAGAATGTGACTGTTCATGCATTTGAAATGAAAATATACTGAATGCGGCTTCTGTTGGACCAACATATCTAGCATTTAGGAAAAATAAATTTCATCTTGTTCACCCTTTCGCCTTTAACAATGCAGCAGTCATGACCTTTATACACATACTTGTGGATTTTAATATATAAGATATTTGTGGATTTATTTAACACTCCGAGCACTTGAGCATATTTCAACATTAATATGAGCTTGCAAGTAAAGTAAAAGAAATGGATTGTAGGGAACAATGAATCGACTATCGATTTCAATGTCAATGCCTCGAATTGTTTTTATAATAATCCGTCCATTATTTATTCTCCTATACAAAGGATAACCATTGGAATTATCTTTGGTCTTTTCCTGAAACTGCTTAGGGAAATCTTTCTTACATACGCCATCTTTCATACAGACTGAGGAAGGATTCAAAGATCCGCGAGGACCATGTACCATATGACGCCTTACCAACTCGTATAGCGCTTCATCCTTGAGATCTGGTATTTGGGCTGACACCAAACTGTCAATGTCAGAAATTTCTCGAAACTTACAACCTTCCGTTAATATTAAGAGTAAATGGACGTGCGGGAGGCCTCGTTTTTGAAATTCCATCGTATATAGATATGCTTTTACCGAAAAGTTCCTTAACATTAATCAATCGTAGCAATTCCTTTACTTTGCAATGGAAAACTCTCACTTCAATATCAGGCCTATTATTAGCCGTTTCCCAGAGATGAATGCTGTTAAGTATTTCTGGTCAGCCCGCATTATAGGGGAACGTAATGAATAAATCTGGCTTTCCAAACTTCCTCACTATCGCCATCGCATCCTGATAATTTTGCAATATTTTCCTTGGGCTACCTGTAAAAGAAGATGGCAAAACTACAATACGACCGACTCTAAGATTTTCATTTTTCTGCTAGTACATGCAAGGCGAGTGCTAAACCGGCATATGTATCAACTCGAAACTTCGTTTGTTGATGACGTATATATTTTAACGGGTCACCTTCCATACGACAGTAGTAATCCAAGAATAAATATCCATTTTGCAAACTTGAGCAGCGACAACTAACTCAACATGACCTCCAAGAACACCATTCATAGTCATATACATTTTGTAATCATCGCTCGTATTGATAGCAGTTTCGTTCATATCGCTGAATGATTTTTCCACTTGTGTGTAACATGTTTTACAATTCGTTTTCTAACCTGTGTAAATAAACTCTGATTGTTGTACTCACAATATGCCAATGACCTGAACAGACAATTACCGTCACCTTTAATCTTTATAACATTTGTAATTGAGTGTCGCCTCTCATTCATCATAATATGATTCATTGTCTTGATTGAGCACACAACCTATAAGGACGAATGATGACACGAAAAGAAGACAGTTTGTAGCTGGTGAGACCAAAGACTATATAACAGAAAGATCGGATACACAATACAAAATGGCGGTTCCAACATTCGACTGTAGCGGCATCTTCGTGAAATTAGTTGTCTTTCGTATACAGTATTTGTTGACATTCAAAGAGATGTTGACATGACAGTGTCATTAGCAAAATGATTGCTGATTTTTCATGAGCATTTCAGTCTCAAAGTAATCCATTCTTTGAGAAGTTTTAAATAAATTATGTGCACAGAATTCCCTTATATTTATTGTATGGTTACATGCGACATTAGTGCCCGAGTGGAACAGGTAGAAGTTAACGATATCATGTATCGATACATGCGACATTAGCGCCCGAGTGGAACAGGTAGAATTTAACGATATCATGACGTAATTAGGGAACTCTCTGCTAATATCAAGTTAGATTTATTATTGGGGCAGCGTTGAATATCATGATACGGTGTTAGTGGTTGTCGCCTAGCGACAATATGTCCGTCAAGTCATTCGATTCTATTTTCGTGAGACCTTGAAGGAAGTAATATTCGCAATTATTTTAATACTCGAATGATATAATCAAGTACGGTGGGTATCAATCGACGGTGCTTGACGGGCATTACATTATAAGACAACAAACGTCGTCGTGGCGCAAATACTTCCCGAGATATTTCAGTTTTAGTAAAGGGTGAAATTTTTTGAAAACTATTTTAATATATAAGATTAAAATTAGACTAAAATTAAAATTAAAATTAAAATTAATTATAAAATTAATTAATAAATATTAATCTCATGTAATTTTTTCAGGATTGGGGAATGACCCATCTTATTTGGGTACAATCATATTTACCGACTGAAAGGCACCAAACGTTTGCTAACTAAGGTTCTGAAAATATCAATTATGGACTACGGAAGAATATAATCAAATGGGATTATCGCACAATCTGAACAGTTGAACCCCGCATACGCTAATGAGTTCATTGATTGGCACATGTCAGTTTTAATAGTTGTCAAGAGAAGTGATGATCGCTCCGATTATTACCAGATTAACAGATTTGAACGACTTAGTACAACATTCTACGATAACACACGGAGTATATAAGGCACGATTATTGATGATCACATTATACAGTTGTAAAAACTCTTCACTACTATGAGAGGTAACTAAACAGCACTGACTTTGAATAGCTTTAGCTGCTCTTATAGCTACAGTATATTACACTCATATGACGCTCGCCCTTAAAATACGGCTAAATGATCTGATAAAGTCGTAATCTTGCTTATTTCTTTGGTAATTAAATCAATCTAAATGAATACCCATTGGTATTTAATAAATTCGTTACATTACACATTACACATTTTTATAATTTTGTTATTTCAACTAGGCCCTACAATAATGGGAAATATCTCATCATTCACAATATATACAGTATATATATTCACGTCTTCAATAATACAGTTACCTTTCCACAAAGGCACTTGCCAAACCCTACCGCTAAATCTAATTTTACTATTATCTGAATAACCTATTTTACTAGCTGACAAAAATGTGTTTCAATACCATTTGTGTGCCCTCTAAATGGTTTAAATCCATTTTTGAAGTTTTGAAGGTTTAGAGGTATATAAAATAACATAATATAATCAGAAGGTTGTATTTCTTTTTATAAAAAAAAGCAGAATTCTTAACTTCAAAAATATAAAAAATGAAAATCAGTATATCGTCAAACTGACGATCCAATCAAGTAGTAGCCTAGCCTAATACTCCTAATGTGATGCTTGGAATTGCTTATTTTTCAATAGTTAGTCAATATATTTTTAACAAAACATTTTTATAGTTTTGTTATTTCAACTAGGCCCTACAATAATGGGAAATAACTTATCATTCACAATATATACAGTATATATATTCACGTCTTCAATAGTATAAAATATTTATCCGCGGGCCGCGGATTGTGTACCTCTGCATTAAACATTAATAATTAAATTAATATACATTAAGTAATAAAATGTAGGCTACCAGTTTCGGCCAAATTATGGCCTTTTTCAGCGATGTTATAAAGAAACTAATGAAAGTACGCACTAAGCTTGTTTGATAATATTTCATTCGGGGTTTCTATGAGAAATCTAATAAACCTAATTAAAACAGATATATAACAAATGTGGGCTTTAATTTGGTGTTAATAAAAATAATTTTGCAAAAAAAAGGTCTCTTAAAATAGTTTGGAAATCATCATGTCAAAAATTTTATTTTTATGTCGGTATACAATACTATCTTGAGATGCTCAACAGGAAGTGAAATGCTTTTCCTCTTTATGGAGTAGAGCACATAGATTGGAATATGCATATATGTTGTTGCTCCAATGAAAGTTTTGAAGTGATCCAAAATGAAAACAAGATGTTCAGTAAAGAACATATAGCCTACTTTCTCCTAAATGTATGAGTATAGTTATAACTCGTTGTTATTATCAAAGAGTACAATAGAACTATTCTTTGTTGAAGACCTTAGAAACGATTTACCTCTACCAAACGCCACAACCTAGATAAAAACTGCTACCATCATTGAAGAAAGAAAGAAAGAAAGAAAGAAAGATAAGAAGTATATCAAGAATGTTATGGATCTGGAGACATAATCGACCGGACTGGCTGCGTGGCTCAGCGGTAACGTTCTCGCTTGCTGGGCCCTAGGTTGCAGGTTCGTATCCTGGTGCAGTCAGCTGGCATTTGAGGGTGCACAAATGCGAGGGAGCCGTGTCAGTACATTTACTGGCACGTTAAAGATCCCCTTCGGGCCAAAATTCCGGCACCCCGGTGTCTCTAAAAGCAGCAGTAGTTAAAAGGGATGTAAAACCAATAACATTATTATTATTATTATTATTATTATTACATATACGACCTGCCGTGGGCAAATTCGATGCGCATAGAATGCCAATGGTATAGTAATCAATGGAGCCCCACGTAGACTAGTCGTGACATCTAGTGGTGAAATATCGAACAATATAATCCTAACAGAGCGAGTGCATTCTAGCGGCCAGAAGAAGAAACTTTTCAATAAAATCTGGAAGTTAATAAGTAGGCGTGCAGTTACCTTTTTGGCAGCTAGATGTCTCGAGTGAATCTGCTGGCGAATTATGTTTTAATTAAATATATATTTTACACCATAATATGCACAATATAACGCTTAATTTTAAAACATCTGAGTCATTACAAAACAATAAACATATAACATTTCAAGCAAAAAGCCTAGCTCTGATCGGGTTTGAACCATAGGCATTTGAGCGATAGGCTAACGCTCTACCACTGAGCTAATTGAGTCAACGAATATCGTTTTATATAAAATGACTTATATAGAACTTTTTAGCAAATAATGATTTATACTAAACGATTTCATCACTGGAGTATATTATTTATATATAAAGCATTTTATACAAAGTTTATTTATTTTGTATCAGTACGCTATATTGCATGCAATACTCAAATTAGTGAAATATAAGTCAGGCACAAGATATCCGCTGCCATCTTGTCTTATTACTGAATTGGCTCAGCTTTTTAAAATCACGTCTGCACTATAGTATTACAAAATAAACTTTTAATTTCGAACGTGCCTCTTCCTTTAGAACAGCTAAAACGATTCTCGGCTCGATAATCGGAACTGGTGGGTCCCATGATATGGATTATAAAGTTTGCATACTTCGCATGGTCGCCATCCTGAAATGGTATGGCGGACGACCATGTAGTTTGGTCACAAGACGCATCCTATACGAAGGTATGTTGTTACCAAATTTGGTAGAGATCGGATGATTTGGTTAGTCGTTATTTGATTTTATGTTTTGAACGTTTGAGTGGCCGCCATTCAGTTTTAGTAAAGATGGCGGCGATATAAAACATGACACGGAGATGTCCTTTGCTAGTGCTACCTTTGTACCAAATTTCGTTCAATTCGCATTCACCGTGTTCGAATTGATAGGGGGGGACAGACATTCAGAGTACACACACTCACACACACACAGACACACACACACACACACACACACAGACTCACACACACACATACACACACACACACAGACTCACACACACACATACACACACACAGACAGACACACTTTTTTCGCCCTGTGTTGATCTCATAAGTCTACTTTCATTTTTTGCAAAAATCGAAAGTAGGCTAAAAAATGAAAAAATATTTTACAAAAATGAAGAAAAGCAGAGTTGCACTTCCAGCGAAACTTCAAACACAACCACACTTCTCTGAAGTTTTAACTCAACACGACTCGACAGTTTGCTGCTGGCTGTATCTGGGGTAATATGTTTGCCCACTAGCTAGGCTGTAACTGGGGTGATTGACTCACCCGAAGCCAGCTCGTAAACTGTCGCTTCAGTATTTAAACGGAGATTGTTGGAAGAAATGAAAACGTAAAAACACTTATAGTCGGCGATGTATTGAAGATATAGATATGCTCTCCTGGACATTTTTGTAGACCTTTTCATGCTGAACAATTCGTACACTCATAGTGTCTCGATATTTTTAATGGCTTGCCTAGCGTAAGGTTAAAATGCGTACGGACGCCATTTTTTCGACCTTTTCACTGAAATCGTTACTACTCGGCTTCCTTGGACATAAATAAATTATTTTCTATAGAAATCATCCTCGAGATATCCTTTACAGAATGATGGAAACCGCATCAAAATCCATCCAGTGGTTCACGCGTGATATCCAAAAACGACAGTAGCGACACTCGCGGGCAGCACAACGGAAGAGAGAGAGAGAGAGAGAGAGAGAGAGAAAGAGCGTTGCAGCAGAAGAGAGAGATAAAACGATTACATCCTCTTTCACTGGAACACTCTTTCACGAATGTCACTGTCACGTCAAAATCTGTTGCGTCGTAATCAATGGTAACTTAGTCTTCTTATCGAAATTATAATGAAGTCGAATTTAATCATCCTATGTTACTGTATGTATTAGGTTTCTAATGTTCACATTTTCTACATGTAGTAATTTTCTATGTGCATTTTAACCGTGGAATTCGACATCGTACCGGGTAGTGAACTTCGCTGTATTTCGACTACATTAGTAGGAAAGTGCACGCCTACAAGCTGAGATCTTACGAGCACAACCGGCTCTTAGAGTCTCCACAGAAAGTCTGGCACCACTGAGCAGTACACTTATTTGCATACGTTAAGGATGAATCACGGTGTAAATACTCGATCAAAGAGCTCAACTGAAGCGCACCCAATGTTGCTGAGGTTTTCTTTGCCCTCTCGTCATCCAATGTTTCTACCAAAATACGCTATTGACATGTTTCAAATCTGCCGTAAATCAAATAATTTAATTACCATGTTCTTCTTTTAGGTCTTCTTGTTCTGTGCGTGCTGCTAGCACTGGCCTACGTCCAGTCCGCACCAGTGGACACTGTGGATCAGCCAGCTCAAATTGCTGAAGATGTGAAGGACGTCGATGACTCTGCTGCAGCTTCTGAAGACGCTCAGGATGTAGGCAAACATCACCCCCACCATCCGGATCATCATGACGGACACGATGACGACGATCATCACCATGGGCACGATGACCACGACCATCACCATGGACACGATGATCACGACCATCATCATGATGACGATGATCACCAGCATCCACCAGCCAACGTGTGTGCCAATGCCAGAGCAGACAGATGGCACTTGCCTTGTCCTTGGGACAGCCACAAGTTCTTCAAGTGTGACCTGAACACCGGGAAAGGTACACTCCTCACCTGCCCATCAGGTCTCGTCTTCAACCCCGCCATCCAAGTCTGCGCATATGCTTAACCACATTGTCTGGCAACTATTCTCATTAGTTTTGTAAACCTGGCTGATGTTTTAAAGTGACGATGTCCTGTACATGAATGTGACCATGCATTAATGAGAAGTTTTGAGCTCACTGAACAATAAAATGGATGAAATATATTTGTTGTCGTTATTTTTTTTTAAATTTAAGAAGCCGTGTACATGAACAAGTACTGTATATTGTCAGCTATTAAATAACGTAATGCAGTTACTAATATACCTTATTATATGGACGCCAACTTCATTCAGGGACAGAAAAGTAAAGAGTGCAAAGTCTTTGTGGTGTGCAAAATAACTTGTTTGAGTCCATCAATGTAAACTCGTCCAGTCTAGCATACAACCACTGATCCCCACGAAATACACCATATCGCTGATGGGCCAGCAAATCTTTGGGCTGGACATTTGCGTGATACAGGAAGTACGACGGTCTACTGCGCACCTTTCCCTAAGCGGGCGCGCGCAGATACTACACGCATCTCATTGCTGTGAAAAATATATCCATGATACGATGTTTCACAGAGTTGAAGAGGACATTTTTAAATTTTTATCTCTGTTCTTTCTCCCACCATCTTTCAACACGTAAGATTCTCAGGTCATCTTCAAAGTCTTGTATCCTCAGTCTTCCACGTCTCCTTCTCTCCTGCATACCTCCATACAGAAATAATTTCCCAGGTTCGTCATAAGGAGTATTGTACACATTCCAATTAGCGACTTCGGTTGCATAGTTGGTAGCATGCTGAGCTTCTATGCCCAAGGTCGCGGATTCAAACCCGGCCGAAGTCATCGGATTTTTTAAGAGCGTAAAAATCCCTGAGTATGCCTTCCTTCGGAGAGGAAGTAAAGCCGGCCCATGTCATAGATTTATGGCATGTTAAAGAACATTCCACTAATTACACTTGTGTGAAGCTAAATTATAGGTTAGATTTGACTAATGCTCTTAGGTTTCAATGTTCGTCGCCGGGAGCCGACTGCGGTGGCATCTAGTATCGAAGTTCAGAACTAGTTACCGTTGACGGTGGTGTTTAATAACAGAAGTAGGTACTACTTGAAAAGTGAATGTCTGCAGTCCTTACTTGAATTAAAAACGGATAACACACACTAATACACCCATCGCAATTAACACCGGTTATCAGACAGGTTCTACACCCCCTCCCCCCAAAGTACATGGGGCTGCATGACCGCGTTGACGCAGCCCCTAAACTGAGGAACCAACCAACCAACCAACCAACCTATCTCATCTAAGGGGCAGATGACCTCGTAGTTCCGCCCCTTAAAACAACAATAGCTAACTAACTATCTCATCTAGTTAAAGTAAATGCAACGAGGTATAATTCCAGTATAATGTCAAATAAGTTGCTTTGATTCTGAACACATTGCGCTTCCTTAGCCCCTAAGGTATTTCGTAAGATAAGAAATATCATACTCTAAACCCATACCTTAATGATCTCTAAAATGCTATAGCGGAGTTCAGTGTGTTTAGAACTCGTGATAACTACAATATTATACAATAGCGTTTGTCATTTAGCACTAAAATGGCTAATACATAGGAAAAATATTTGTGAACGAACAGAAACGAACTATATAATGTATCGTATTCTTATGCAAACGTATTGTGGGATGAACACACTTGATTTTGAGAACCAAGATAAGATACATGTGCAAACCTTCCATTAACCTCACTTGTGTGAAGCCAAAATTTGTAGGTTAGATTTGATAGTGCTCTATTAGTTCCAACGTTCACCGCCAGCTGCTGACTGCGATGCCATCTAGTAGCCAAGTCTGCAAGCTAGGTGTCGTGGACCGTAGCATTTGGCAGCAAAAGTAGGAACTACGTGAAATTATTGTCTGCTGTCCTTACTTGAATTAAAAACAGAAAACACACACTAATACAGTCATCACAATTAACACCGGATATCATACAGATTCTACACACACCTCAAGTACACGGGGCTATATGACCGTGTTGTCGCCGCCCCTAAACTAAGGAACCAAACAACTAGAGTCTTTGGGATCACCACGATGGCAATTTCACTGCAACTATGCTTACATGGGTACTGACCTGTGAGGATGAAGGCCGTTGCGGTCGTTATGTTTATGCTATGTGTTGCTGCAGGAGAAAATTCTGTGCCTGAAGCTGAAGCTGTTGTTCTTGTAGCTCCTCCATCGTGTTTTATAACACAATCGATCATGTCGTGGTCATCAAAATGTGGGACGAACACACATTTTATTTGAAGAACCAGGAGATTAGATATATTGATACGTGCTACCCCAAGTAGCAAGTTCGTTAATTGGATCAAAGTAGGTAAAGCACAACACAAATGGTCCTTTAAAGAAATATTAGCTTTATTCAGGTCAGAATGTTACACCACACAATATATTATTTATCGTTTGGCAATATAATCAATACAAGATTTCAGAGTACAAAGGAAATCACTTTAAAATCCACTGTACATTATTTTTACTATTTACACGTCCGTAGGTTCTTCCCTTAAAGTGCCCTACACGTGATCCCCGGGTGGTGCTAAGTAAGCAACAACAACAGGCTGTCAGACTATCTTATAGATCTCCTGACAAAATTGAATATGCATACATCACAGTTTACCACACAACAAGCAAGTAGGAACAATTAGCTGTCTTACAAAAGCTTCCTCCTTTATGGAGCACACTCACCCATTCACTCTTCAGGAACACTGAAATGTGCTGATGTAGTTAATCCCCTCACTAATGAGACCAGTGTCTTCGGCTAGAAGTAACAACAACTCTTTCTCTTGTGCACAAGCCACAGTCTGTCACTCACTGTTCGTGAATACACACTGTTTCGCAATTCTCACGTCACCGTAACACCTCTATCGCACTGGTAAGAACACACTCCTCAAAACTCACAGCCCCCCATCACCGGCCAGGATTGCTCTTACATAGCCGGGCTGGTGACTCAATGGATGTTTCTAGAGTAGACAAGGGTTCACACCTTCTCGAGAATTCCAACACTAGTTGGTCGACGAACATTCTGGTCCATCCCTTTTGTTCTCGCTGCGCAAGCGGCCTGCCGACACAGAGCCCGGAGGTAGCCTCGGACGGCTGTGAGTCACGCGCAAGGGAATGAAGCAACCCCGCAGCCAAACAATATGTACACAGAACAACACTCGTTTGTAAATAACCAAACTGTAGTCATGGCAACCGCTAGCCTTAGACAACACTTTATTTATATCATCTTTGGTCAACACTGATGTCTTTGGATTGTCTCTGTCCGTGGTGTTACCTGGTGTCATTCTGTGTTACTACCGCCACTTCGGTCCTGGTGGCAAACTGTGTTACTACCGCCGCAGTTACTGTTTGGTCCTTATCATCCGAAATCTAATTACAAAGACAATAATGCTATTTTAGGACAATCTGCAATAGTATGTCGCTTGCAGGGTTAGCCAATGTATTTCGTTTTTAATTTCATTTCCCTACTACGACCCCTGTTAATAAAAAAGATACGGTTTCAGATGTTTATTCCGTTCAGATGTTTTTATCGTGGTTTAGATAATAAATTATGTGGCCACTTCCACCTGGATCGCATCCCTCCTGACCCTCCAGCTGGCAGTGGGTGCGGCATGGCCTCTTACCGAGATAGATAGAAACTTGGTGGTCCCGTCATGAGCTACTGTTGCCATAGAGATGGCCGGCCTTGCCATTCCTTCATCAGTTTTTAGCCTATTTTCATTTATGAAAAAAAAAAATAGGCTTAAGAGATTACCTTTTGTCCGTGTGTCTGTGTGCGTGTGTGTGTGTGAGATGGTGTATGTCCCCCTAATAACTTCTAAACGGATGGAGCGATTTCAAAGAAACTCGGTACGTTTGTATCACTATTCAGGACGACCCCGACCTTCAAATTTTGTTACGTCTCACCAATCAAACATGGCGGCTATGCGAAATATTTCACCAGCATTCAATATCTCCGAAACTATTACCGATACCACCCTGAAATATTTTACGGTGATAAAGGGAACTACTAGAAGTTCACCTATGTGACCTTTGAAAACCTGGTAACTACAAAACCAACATGGCGGCCAAGCGTAGTTGCGACATTTAAATTGACGTTTCTCGCGATTTAACCAACCAAACGCAATAAAACTTGGTACAGTATATGCTTAAACACATTGTAATGCAGCGACATCTAACTTCGTTCAATTGTTTACATAACCTCAAGATGGCGGCTGTGCGATACATCTCACCGGCATTCTATATCTCTGAAACTATTAGCGGTATCACCCTGCAATTTTGTACGGAGATAAGAGGCACTATTGGAAGTTCATCTATAAGACCTTCAAAAACCGGTTAACTACAAAACGAATATGGCTGCCAAGCAAATTTGAAAATTTTAAATAGACCTTTCTCGCGATTTAATGATCCAAACGCAATGAAACTTGGTACAGAAAATGTTTATACACATTGTAATGCATTAGTATCTAATTTAGTTCAATTGTTTACATAACCTCAATATGGCAGCTGTGCGAATTTTAAAATTAAATTTTTATTTCTTGTGTCGTAATCATGCGATCGAAGTGTAAGTTTGAATAATGAACCTACGCAATAATTTTCCTTTAATGGTACATGACCCTATGGCCTATACATATATCAATCCAACATGGTGACCATCCGAAATATTTAGATGGATCTCAGTATCTACGAATGTATTTCACCAATCAAGTTGAATTTTTTAATGTTCATAGGGGCTATGAACTTAAGTTCAGCTATAGGACTTTCAATAACCTGGTGATCACAAATCCAACATGGCGGCGACGCGAAATATAACTATTCACATGGTTGTTTTCGCAATTTAACCATCTGAGTGCAGTGACACTTGGTACAGTAAACCCTTATACAAATGTTAATCCACTGGCGAATAATTTTTTTCAATTGTTTCCATAACCACAAGATGGCAGCGTACACAATAATCTTCATGTAACAGTACATATCTCTAAGACCTACATATATAAAAATCCAACATGGCGACCATCCGCAATAAATAGTCGGTTCTCAATATCTACGTATCTATTATAGCAATCAAACTGAAATTTTGTATGTTGATAAAGGCAATTAACATAAGTAGGATATATGAAAATAGGCTGTATAGTTCTTCACGGAACTACTTGTTTCTTCTGACTTTATTAGCCTTTACTCGAGTGCAAAAAGGCCGAAATCAGAAGAATGTGAAAGCCTATCGAAAATTCATGTAGCCAGTGGTTTATACTGGGTCCTGAGTTATGTGAATGCAAAATGTGGTTGAGATTAGTGGAACTTTGTAGATTTCTATTGAACCGTATTCTTCCTTTTGTAGTCATTTCCCCCTTTTTTCTTTTCTTCTGCGTGTCAATTATCGGAATTGTTCTCTTTTCTTCTTGGTTGTTACTGACCAGGATAACCGAGCAGATCAGTGGGCATTTCTATAATTGCTCATCAAGGTTCGTTATAGTAACTTTTTGCTATGCCGAATCATGATTAGTGGCACTCTTCCCTTTTTGCTTCTCTTTTCGGTTACCAATGACAACCCCTTGTTTGTCTCTGGACAGTCTTCTGTTTTTCCTCTCCCATGTAGGTTTCAATATTTTTGAGCTCCCACTCTCGTTTTCGAGATGCCATGCTCCCTTATCGTTTTATCCCTTTTTTGTGTTTTTATAAAAGGTGCGCGTAGTGGCGTAGATTTAGTTTATTAATCGTAATTCTGTGATGGCCAACAGTCCTGATTCCATCAAGGTAAGTCACGACTTACTTCCCAAGCGTGTGTGAGTGCGTTTTTTTTTTATGGAATACTATGGTGTCTCGCCTCTTTAGTATATCCATAGTGTGTTTGTTTGTTCCCGTTACCTTTATCTCCTTACCTTCGTCCCTTTTGTGTGGGTATTTTGATCTGGGTTTACTGTGGTGCCTCCGCCCGAAGTAAGACCTGTACCGTACGCCTCTTACCTTATTTGTGCCTTCATTATCTTAAGATTGTGTCTTTTCATGCAAGTCTACGAGTTTACCTTATTCCCTTTATCGTAACTTATTTTGAAGGATATCTTTTGTTTTATGTTGTGATACCTTTCTCGTAATTATTTTAAATCTCGGTCACTTACCCCTTTTTATGTTTGGTTATTTACGTCAGATCTACGCGTGCTTTTATTAAAACTCCGTCCTTTTTGAAATCCCTCACCTCCTCTGTTCTTTCCGGGCTATTAGGGTTACCGTTCGCTACTTTGACGGTAGGCCCATTTTTCCTGACTCTCTTGTCTAGCCCTTTTAATCTTTAATTTTCACAATGTAATTTTACTCTTTATGAGAATACTTCCCCCCCCCCCCACTGGCAGATGACCTCGTAGTTCCGCCCCTTAAAACAACAATAACAACAATGTCCCCCCCCCCCCCCGCCTTTTACCGTTACCTCCTATCGATCATGACATTTACGTTTCGTTTGTTTTGCCCATTATTTTACCTAATATCACATGTTTAACGTCCACTTAACCTCATTCATAGCATGTAATGCTTCCTCGTGATTCCTTGATGTTATCTCTTTGGTCAATACATTACCTCTCCATTGATTATGGGTCGTGTCTGAGTACTTTATTTCGTACGATGTTTGGTTCGTTATCTTTATGCAACTAGGTTAGGCCCATGGTTCTTTATAATTTCGGCATTCGAATTGAACTTGCATTCATGCGATGTGAATGTACGTTCAGTCCACGCCTCTGAGACAATTCTCCTTTCATTCACCTAGTCCTGTTTCATGGGCCCAGCGCAAGACTAAAAGGTGCACCTTTCCACTGCTGCAACATCTTCAAGAAAGTGAGGATCCTTACCAATAGTAAACGGAAGGTCGTTACACTATTGAGAACAAATATACATAACCACGTACAGATTTTCTCTTTTATATATAAGAAGATATACAGCTGGTACCTAGAAAACTAGCCATTGGAAGCGGAAAGATCAAGCGGCAGGGAAGTTCAAATACCTGGGTGAATGGATAGAGCCTAATATCTCTGAGAAGGGGAGTTTCGCATCACTGATGAGAAAAATGGAAACTGCATACCAGTTAACCAAGGGAATCTGTAACAAGAAGTCATTATCCCTAAATGCCAAGCTTCTACATTACTGCACAGTCATCCGACCAGAAGCCTTATATGCTGCAGAGTGCCTTACGTTGCACAGGAAAGGTCTTATGGAGAAACTTGAAACCAACGAAAGGAAGATCTTACGGAAAATCTTGGGCCCAGTCAAAGAAAGCGATGATTACAGACGGAGACACAACCAAGAACACCACACATATTACCATGATCACTGACGTGATGAGAAAGAGAAGGATTGTGTTCTATGGCCATTTAACAAGACTGAGCCCATTGAGGTTGTCGAACAAAATCCTTACTTACTTTATGGATATTACAACCATGGGAGCGTGGTTCACAGAGGTAGAAAAAGATTTAAAAGGACGGAAGATTGTAGTTTTACGTGACCGTGAATCTTGGGATTATGAGCCATGGGACCTCCTTTGTACGTGGAATCCGAACCACAGGAGATGGTATTTCACATCGAAAATCTCACATGCATTGACCAGAAATTGAACCCAGTCCACCTTGGTGAGAGGCCAGCAGCTTGACCGCTGCGCCACCACGCCCCTGAAAATGAATTAAAAGAAGTAGGAATTAGATACAACGATATTCATATGCGTACGACCCTTAAGATGAAACTAAAAGAACAACGGAGTTTCCAGCAAGAGCCTAAACTAACAACAGGCAAGAGGTGGAGTGAAGCCAGGAAACAGCAGCATCGAGAACACAAGAGGCGTTACTGGGCGAATGTTAAAGCTCTAGGAAGAGAGCAGTTGAATTAACGTGGTCCATAGCTGGCCGGAACGTCAAGAAGAAGAACATAAATAAATAAATAAATAAACAAGTAAGTTAGTTCCGTGAAGAACTATACAGCCTATTTTCATATATTCTATTTATGTTAACTGCCACTATCTACATACAAAATTTCAGTTTGATTGCTGTAATAGATCCCTAGATATTGAGAACCGACTAAATATTTCAGATGGTCGCCATGTTGGATTTTATATATGTAGGTCCTAGAGTTATGTACTGTTACATGAAGATTATTGTGTACGTGTAGCATTCAAACTTCAACCGCATGAATAGGACACAAGAAGTAACAAGGAGATTTTAATATTTCGCACAGCGCCCATCTTGTGGTTATGGAAACAATTGAAACAAATTAGATGCCAGTGGATTATCATTCGAATAAGGATTTACTGTACTAGGTTTCACTGCACTCGGATGGTTAAATTGCGAGAAACGTCCATGTGAATATTTATACTTCGCGTCGCCGCCATGTTGGATTTGTGATCACCAGGTTATTTAAAGTCCTATAGGTGAACTTACGTTCATAGCCCCTATGAACATAAAAAAATCAGTTTGATTGCTATAATACATTCGTAGATATTCAGAGCCGTCTAAATATTTCGGCTGGTCGCCATGTTGGATTGTTAAATGTATAGGCCATAGAGTCATGTACCATAAAAGGAAAATTATTGCGTAGGTTCATTATTCAAACTTTCACTTCGATCGCATGATTACGACACAAAAAATAAAAACTTAATTTTAAAATTCGCAAAGCCGCCATCTTGAGGTTATGTAAACAATTGAACTAAATTAGATACTTGTGCATTACAATGTATATAAACATTTCCTGTACCAGATTTCATTGCGTTTGGAACATAAAATCGCGAGAAAGGTCTATTTAAAATTTTCAAATTCGCTTGGCCGCCATGTTCGTTTTGTAGTTCACCGGATTTTGAAAGTCTTATAGATGAACATCCAGTAGTGCCCATTATCTCCGTACATAATTTCAGGGTGATACCGCTAACAGTTTCAGAGATATAGAATGCCGGTGAAATAATTCGCACATCCGCCGTCTTGTGGTTATGTAAGCAATTGAACGAAGTTAGATGTCGGTGCATTACAATGTGTATTAACACATACTGTACCAAGTTTCTTTGCGTTTGGTTGGTTAAATCGCGAGAAACGTCTATTTAAAGCCGCAAATTCACGTGGCCGCCATGTTGGTTTTGTAGTTATCAGTTTTTCAAAAGTCACATAGGTGAACTTCTAGTAGTTCCCTTTATCACCGTAAAGAAATTCCAGGGAGATATCACGAATAGTTTCGGAGATATTGAATGATGGTGAAATATTTCGCACAGCCGCCATGTTGGATTGGTGAGCGGTAACAAAATTTGAAGGGCACGGTCGGGGTCGTCCGGAATAATGCTATGAACTTACCGAGTTTCATTGAAATTTCTCCAGCCGTTTAGATTTTATTAGGGGGGGGGGGGGTGGGGTGATGGGGCGGGCGGGACAAACACACACACACGCACACACACACGAACAAAAGGTGATCTCATAAGCCTATTTTTTCAAAATTGAAAATAGGCTAAAAATACATGAATGAATAAATGAATGTATGAATAAACAAATAAATGAATAAAGGAATAATTAAATATGAGAATAATAAAGAGCTCTCTACATTATAATTTTGGATTCTAGAGGGGTATCATGAAGGTATCATTACATAATTTGTATTGATTACAGTGATGAAAATAATTATTTCAAATGCTCCGGAATACCTAAAATCTTCAACATTCCCTTCTGACGGCACATATTTCATTCCTTGAGGCTAATTTCTCACAATCGTTCGTCCTGTTAGTAAACCCACCAAAGTAGATTTTTAGCCTATTTTCATTTTATGAAAAAAGTAGGCTGATGAGATCACCTTTTGTCCATGTGTGTGTGCATGCGTATGTGTATGTGCGTGTGCCCCCCACTAATAACTTCTAAACAGCTGGAGCGATATTAATGAAACTCGGTGAGGTCATAGTAGCCTACTATTTCGACCGTCCCCGACCGTGCCATTCAAATTTTATTTCGTCTCACCAATCCACCATGGCGGCTGTGCGAAATATTTCACCGGGATTCCATATCTCCGAAACTATTACCGATATAACCCTGAACCATGTTACGGTGATAAAGGGCACTACTAGAAGTTCTCCTATGGGACTTGCAAAAACCTGTAAAATACAAAACGAATATGGCGTCCAAGCGAATTTGAAACATTTAAATAGACTTTTCTCGCGATGTAACCATCCAATCGCAATAAAACTTGGTACAGCAAATGTTCAAACACATTGTCGTCGTCGTCGTGTTCGTCGGCTGTAACTCGATTCCGAGTTCACATACTTCTTCCTGCTTTTCAAACTAGCTTGTGGATGTGTTTCTGATGACTAAACAGGCCAATCCTGACATGAAACATGCGTCCACATAAATTGCACGGAATGGTCGGGGGAGGGCGGGGTTTTAATTGACGAAGCTTCCTTGCTTGTCGTTTAGCCTCTCCATGTGTACGACGTTCTTCTTCAAATAAGTTGACAGCGTTCGATGTAGTGTTCCGCCACAGTAAACGGTTCGCAGCAGATGTTTCCCATGAGGGAATAGGTATACCAGTCGTCTTCATGATGTGTTTTAGCTGGTCTTTAAAACTCTTCAGAGGGGCCTCATGAGGTCTATAGAGCGTCTCAACCTTAAAATACAGTATGGAATTAAATGTAGTAGTTGCCTCTCACTCGCACTCCTATGTCCTGCAATTAGCTTCGTCCTCTTCCACCCCGGCGATGTTGCCATTTCCCAATAATTGAAAGTGACAAATCTAAGAAACTGTTTGCGTGGTCTTATAGAGAATTTTCCGCTCTTTATGATGATGTAAAAATAAAAGCCATAAATAATTAACACATGGCCCAATTTTCACAATTACGATATTTTAGCGCGAATCTATATTTTTGCAGATATAAAACTTATCACGCCATAGATAATAAATTTATTTTTTGATTGCCTGATGTTGGTAGAAGATACTCTATTTCTCAGGGCAGTAATTATTTTCATAGTAAGAAAGTTATGATTTTTTAGCCTATTTTCAATTTTGAAAAAATAGGCTTATGAGATCACCTTTTGTCCGTGTGTGTGTGTGCGTGTGCGTGTGTGTCCCCCTAATAAAATCTAAACGGCTGGAGCGATTTCAATGAAATTCGGTAAGTTCATAGCACTATTCCCGGCGACCTCGACCGTGCCCTTCAAATTTTGTTACGTCTCACCAATCCAACATGGCGGCTGTGCGAAATATTTCACTAGCATTCAATATCTCCGAAACTATTACCGATATCGCCCTGAAATTGTGTACGGTGATAAAAGGCACTACTAGAAGTTCACCTATGAAACTTTCAAAAACCTGGTGACTACAAAACCAACATGGCGGTCAAGTGAAATTGAGACTTTTAAATAGACATTTCTCGCGATTTAACTGTCCAAACGTAATGAAACTTGGTACAGCAAATGTTTATACACATTGTAATGCACTGGAGTCTAATTTAGTTCAATTGTTTGCATAACCTCAAAATGGCGGCTGTGCGAAATATTTAACTCACATTCTATATCTCCGAAACTATTACAGATATCATCATGCAATTTTGTACGGTGATAAAGGGTACTGATACAAGTTTGCCTATGTATATTTCATAAACCTGTAATGTACAAAACGAACATGGCGACCAAGCGAATTTGAAATATTTTAATAGATTTTTCTCGTGATTTAACTCTCTGAGCGCAGTGAAATGTGGTACAGTAAATGATTTTGCAGATTGTAATGCACTGCCATCTAATTTAATTCAATTGTTTACATAACCTCAAGATGGCGGCTGTGCGAAATTTTAAAACTAAGTTCTTATTCTTGTGTCGTAATCATGCGATCGAAGTGAAAGTTTGAATAATGAAGCTAGGCAATAATTGTCCTTGAATGGTACATAACTCTATGGCCAATACATATAACAATCCTAAATGGCGAGATTCCGAAATATTTAGACGGTTCTCAATATCTATGAATTTTTTACAGCAACCAAACTGTTTTTTTTATGTTCATAGAGACTATGAACATATGATCACCTATAGGACTTTCAGTAACTTGGTGAGCACAAATCCAACATGGCGGCGACGCGAAGTATTGTGCCCAATTGGTCACGGCAGATTGGCATCGAACTCAGGTCTTATCTGAGAAGACCAGGCACATGATGCTAACTAGAATTGAACCATTGATCTCTGAGGGGTAACAGTTTTAGGGAACCTGAAGAGCAATGTGTTAAATAATGACATATAATAATGTAGCATGATTTCATGACCAATATGTGGATATCGTAGCAATTTAAGGTGAAGAATTGTAAGCAAATGCAAGCAAATATACGTTTTCGAAGCATACAAGAACGAAAGGAGGCCAGTTTGACGTTTTACTAATTGCAGTTGGAAAATGGGTGGAGATCATAGACGCCAAGGGACCTACTTTCGTCTGGAGCGAGGAGACAGCTTAAAATTAATGACTCGGGTATTCACCGCTTGACAACGATGGAACCTAGGGTAGGGATGACTGCCCATGGAAATTAATTAATTACCGCCAAGTGGAGCATTGAAATGGAGTGAAATGTACACCCAGGTGAATATATTTTAAGAGAGATAATTTAGGAATGATTTTACACCTAAATTAAAGCCTATATCTCTAAATGAGCGCGTTACCACCGAGCCTACGCTCGAGAGGAGTGATTTGGTGACCAGCCAAGGGGGAATCACCATGGGGGCGTCCTGACGAGCTGAACTAAGGCAATTAATTGTAATTAATTGGCCGAAGCGATCGCCGGCACGCGAACGTTTATGAAACCTCCACACATAAATAAACAAGGTGTATATGTCATTTCGGCTGAAAAGGTATTATTTCAAGGAAGGAGTCGCAGCCACATGTCCGGTGGACTAGTTTTTACGAGAAACCTTTATAAGGAGGGAGCAGTTCAGGCCAAGCGAGTTGTCTTCAGTCTGTTCTCCAGTATACACGTAACCAATACGCTGCAAGTAAGCGCGCGAAATGTTAAAGTATCGAGGCTCAGCCGTTGAAAAACAATAGAAGAAAGTCATACAGCTTCATAAATAATCATGAAGTGCGTCGAAGTAAAATTAATACAGATATTTGTCTATTATCTGACGCAAATATAAATTCGCTACAGCGAAAAGGTAACTTATAATGTTTTTGAACATTACACATACCAGGAGGTATTGTCAGAGTTGTATATGACATTTTCATCAGGATCACTACAATTATGGGAGCTTGGGAAGCATCGCCACTTAATCTTGACAGTGAGCTGAACGATATTGCAGGTGACGTGGATCGAACGTCCGTAAACGCTGTTAGATTTTCACGGAGACCAGCGATTGGCGTAATTGCATCGCATCTCTGAGATCAGGCGTAGGAGGAGTCCAATTAAGAATCAACATGTGAAGTAGTGAATAAGTGTACATAAATTGTGTAATAGTGATTTAAAAGTGTTCATGTGTATAGTGATTAATATGCATTGTGTAAAAGTGAAAGAGGTCACTGATAAGAGTAGGTTTATCATGTGGGAAATGTGGGAAATTAAGTGTTGTGAAAAATATAACATGATGGCTTAAATCAAGCGTCATGGTAGGCCTGAAGCTGAGGTGCTGGTACTATCCAGCGAAAATTAAAAAGTGAGTACCAATTTACAATGTTATTATAATTAAATAGTTCACCATATAACGATTTATCACTTTGAGACTAAGATGTAACAGTCACTTATTGAACGAGTTTTCACCACTCTTTTTGAATAGAATATGGCTTGGAAGGTGATTTGTTTAGGGCCATTCAGGTCGAAAATAGTGATGGATGTAACGGTAACGTTAAATGAATAATAATAATAATAATAATAATAATAATCTGGGGTCGGCAACAGTAAAGTAATAGGCATTTTTGGCCTAAATAATGTTCAAAGTGTGTCATGTCTAATATAAAGATACTGTATTTTGGTAAACAGTAAGAATGTAACGTGGAATATAACGAGACACGAGAGTTTTTCAGTGTCATTGAAATGTTGAATGAATATTTGATAAGGTCAATCCTTAGGATTATATTTGAGGACCATTAAAGTAATGTAAGCCAGTAAATTTATATCTTGTTGTTAGGAGCTATTTAAAGCTTTGGCTTAAGTTTTATTACAGAGAGAACGCGCTTGCCTTAATAATTGAGTCATCTATGTGAAGTATTGTTTGAGCCGCATGTAAGCGTGCAGAGTAACGTAGAATCCAGTGATTTACGTAAATATATTGCGGGGACCAAACTAATATAGCTTGCGCGTTAGGTGAGAAGTTGGCTAATCTACGAGTTAGTATCGCTGTTGAGCATACTTTATTATTCGCAGCGAATTGGACAGAGCCTGTCTGTATCCATCGCTTGCATGAATTATGGCCACGAGTGAGGTCCGTCGAGACTCCGTGAGCATGTGTATAAATGATCTACCCTGAGAGGTAAGGATCATATTCGTCGTTTAGGAAACGCAGATTTCCTGATTATGTTTATTGTGACAGCTGCTGGTGAGAATCCTGTGTTCTCATTATGATGCGCATCCGAAAGCCACTAGTATTCACCATAGAACGACAAGACTATCACAGGATCCATCCCCAGCCATGAATGTTAATAAGGAGCCGAGTTGTGCCCGATACACTTTAAAGATAGGTGTTATATAATTAAATGACTCAATTACTTAGGAACCACACCTAGCGTATCTCTGCTGTACTGCGATTGTAAACAAACCTGACCTTGCCGGCAGATGAGGGAAGTGGGTTGGCCCACTGAGTCGAGCAGCCATCTTGTGCCGTGGCCGGAACTAATTTTTATTGCCTGCTAGGAAGAGGGGACATCGGTCCGCCAGTCCTTTAAATTATGGTCATAGTGGGGCACTGAAGAATCTCGATATTTCAATATGCAATTATGATATGAGTGTAATGATGATGCCAAGTGAATTAAAAGATGTGTTGCAACACACATACAATGTTGAATCAAAGAAATCGGATAATATTTGGCCCAGTTATTCTCTGAAGAGGAACACTGAACCAAATAAAGTGTTAGGCATCCATTTAGAATGCATTTTTGCCAGTTCACGCTAATTTATGCAGACGGGTATGTGATTTCTAAGAACATGACACATTTGTAACGATAAAAATTCCGACAAGACCCAGAAAATCGTTGTAGGGTGAAACTATAAATATTTCTATCCATGTTTATTTTGGAAGGGAGATGTACCACTTTTTAAAGCGTTTCATATTGATGGAAAGAAGGAAGATGATTCACACGACACAACAAATATTTGTTAATTAAGACATAAAATAATGAATTTATGCTAACCAAAGTAAATGCCATAAGAAACGGAGTAATGTTTTATTGTTTCAGTATTTAATGTCATTTAGATGTGATATGTGATTTTTATATTGTGATATCCAGTTAAGTAAAATTATATCACATGATGAACACTATGGAAACCCATGGAAGTCTGAAAGTATCAATGATAGGATGCTAGAAATAGATTTGAGTGCAGTATTGCAATAATGAAGAAGAGACTCAAAAAATAACCCTGATTTTAATTGTGGGAGTTAAATATAATTTATCCTTTATTTGTATTTGTTGTATAGCCATGATTTTATGCCAGTAAATGTTTTATTTTAGGAATATGTTGTGTATTTCATGTAGAGTAGTTACCTGGTAGACTCAAATCCTGAGCATGTGGTCGTATGGTGGGCAGGAACGCCCCATACCTCGAAAGACCGTGAGTTAGCTGGGATACGAACACATGTTCCACATGATGACAGTTGGGTACATGGGGGATATGTCTCTGTACTAGTATTGAGTCACAGGTACTGCTAAAAGTCGGCCAAGATATTAATGGTAGAAGCAAATACAGCATAGAAATTAGGATATAATAGGAAAAGGCCGCGTCCCATTTGTTAATACGCCATCTCGTCAAATAAATGTTGATAATCCTCCATAAAACATGCTTAAAGGTAAATGTAACTTTATCATACAACCCCCTTTAATTATCATGGCCCAAGCAATGTGGAACGGTATTAATTCATTATGGAACCGCCTGCGTTAGTGCAATATGAGCGATCTTGGCATTGCACGAACCGGCCAAAGCAGGAAAAGACCTACTTATTTATCATGTCGCCCAGATGTGTGTGGCAAAGCATGGGATCCCTACTTCATTATCATGGCCCTCAGGACGTGGATGGCTTATGGGATTCAGTAAACCCCATAATAATAGCATGGTTTTCATGGGGAAAACCATAATAATAGTATTTTTCCTCAAACTGTGTTTGAGCGATTGTGAGTCTTTCTAGATGATACTCAGACTTCAGACACTGTTGTCAGACGGGTACGTGGGTCTGTACCCATTCCATAGGTGGTTTTGGCACTTTGTAATATGTTGTTGTTGTTGTCGCGGGATCGGAATCCTTTTCTTTCCAATAGAACGTGCCAGCATGTTCAGCTGCGGCCTACCTGAATCTCAAATTAAGAAATACAGGATGGATGGAACTGAGGACGTACTCAGGTGTATTGCTGAGTTAAGGGAACATTTTGATGATACTAATGCTAAGAGAAAGGAAGAATCTAAAGCATTTAAAGATGAAATAACGGCTAGATTGGATGCCAATCAAACTGAAATAAACACTAGATTAGAGGCTAATCAAGCTGAAGTAAACACTAGATTAGAGGCTAATCAAACTGAGGTAAGCCAGAGGTTGGCTACAGTAAATATTCAATTAGAGAATAATCGAGCTAATATTGTTAGCGTGGTCTCAGAAATGCAAGCTGATAACGATAAACACTTTGAGTCTATAGAGCTAAAACTAGAGAATAATCTGCAAGCGTGCAGAGAGTCACAGCGTGAGATTAACGATAGCTTAAGCAGTATGTCCATGGAGCTTAAAGACATTCAAAGTCAGAATGAAGTGAATACTAAACGTCAACTAGAGCAATTTAATACGTTCACTCAGACCGTGGATCAAAGGCTCGAAGATAGCGACGTAAAAGGGAATACGCGAATGGCAGGCTACGCCAAGGTGGTAGACGAAGCCTTAAGGAAACAGGATCAGAATATCCTTGACCAATGCAAGGAAATCCAGGAAATAAAAACTTCTGATCAAGAGAATAAGGAGATAATGTCAAACATGAAGAGGCAGGTCGGGAAGGTGCAGAAAGAGTTGGAACAAACTCAGAGCGACCTAGCAGTTATTCATAAAAGACAGGATGAGGACCAGGGAGAAATCACGAAAATAAGGACTGAAATCTCTCATATGCAGGGTCACATTCAAAAGGAAGTTACAGGCTTACGAGAAGAATTAGAACTTCGAGAAGGCTTGAAGACTGAAGCCAGCGATAAGACTCTTGCCGAGGTAAGAGAAAGTCTAGCGGGGGAAATTACCCACCTGAAGGAAAACCTTAAGGATGACAAGGAAAAGGTATTTTCTATGGCAGAAAGAAACCGAGATCGCCTAGAAAAAATAGAACGAGAGGTATTAGCTCGTTTGGAAAGGGCAGAAAATAGGCACAGCCAAATAGAGACTAGAATGATCGCGCAGGAGGAATCCATGTTGCGGAACCCTAGGTCTAGCGAAGGAAGTATAGACGAGAATAGGAGAAATAAATGGGCAGAGATAGAAATACAGCCCTCTCCAAAGAATGCAGCCATGCCAAGTGACAGCCCGTATACCACACCTGGTATGCCAATTGCCATGTCAACACCGCATGAAAATGCTGTTCAAAATCAAATAGTCACTGTTGTAAGGGCTAGTGATGAGAAACCAAAGAAATATTCTGGGAGTAATTCTAACATGACAACCAAGTACTGGCTTAAAGAAGTTTCCGAGTACTTGAATGACGCGAAAGTACCGCCAGAGCGAAGGTTGAGAGCGATTGAAAAATTAACTGAGGGCGAGTGTGCTTTATGGTTTAGGAGTTTTCGGTACACGTTCGACACCGTTGACGAATTTCGCCAGGCATTTTTAAGTAGGTACTGGAACGCAAGTATACAACAGAACCTCAGATTGGACTTGTATTCCAGGCGTTATAGTACTAGTAATCCGACGAAGAACGGAGAATTTTTGTGAGTCAATTGTGCCGTTTCCGCGAACTTGATGAAGGGATTAGAGAGTCAGATTTGTGCATAGCGATAGCCAAGCAGCTACCGTATGAAGTACAACGTCTATTAATCTCAGCAAACGCCAAGACTGCGATCGATATGGAGGAGGTGCTGAGACAACTCGATCTCACCACAGCGCAGCACACAAGGCCAAGTCGGAACATGGAACAAGTCAACATGACGACTACACCGACTGAACCGACTAAGGTGCAGACAAAGAGTAAGTCTACGAGCACCGAAACGGAAAAATCCGACTGGCAACGCGAAGGACGTGAAAACCAGAATTGGAGGCCAGCATATCGAGGAGGATCGAACCGTGGAAACCGAGGGAGGAAAAATTGGAATCAGCGCAGTACAAGAGACCAGCAGCCTGATAACAGAAGGAATTACGGCCGAAATGGGAACAACCAAGGATGGAGATCCCAGGAACAGAGTCGCGGGTTCGATGAAGAGGCGGAAGAACGCTATCACGCATCTTTAAGATACATGGAAGAGCGCGAAGATGACCAGAGACAATCGCGAGTTCATTGGGATGAAGCGATTAGGAATAGAAGGTCACCCGACATCTATAAAAATGATGACGGTGCCAAGAGTCTGGAACTTCAGCAGTATGAAGACAGGCAGAAGAACTCCACAAAGAATGGAGCAATTGAAGAAAAAAAAACACCAAAATTAAATGACCAAAGAGAGATAAGTTCAGGATGGAATACTGTGAATGTTGTTAACTGGATTGCCAAACCTGAGGAGCTTATCGAAGACCTAGATGAAGGGACGGTCAATGTAAGAAGGGAACTACCCATTATTATTGTAAACATTGCAGGCATGAAGATAAGAAGTCTCATAGATACAGGTTCAACAGTGTGATTGATAACCCAGGCATTATATAATGAAATCCAAAGTAAAATCCACGTCTTGAAAATACCTATTTCAAGCGTGAAAATAAAAGGTGTGATACCAGATAAAGTTATGATATGCAAATACCAAGTATTTTTAGATTTGCAGATAGGGAACTCTACATTCTCACAGAGCTTCCTACTTGTGAATAAGCTGCCGTTTAACCTCATTGTTGGCATGGATTTCATAAGAGAATATAAAGTTATTATAGATCTCTCGCAAGACATTGTTATGTTTCGCGCAAGTGAGGGAAAGGAAAAGTTAGAACTCTCATTAAAGCACAATGAAACGAGACCAGAAGAGTACGTATGGCATACATACGGAAATATGACTGGGGATGCAGTATTGACAACAGAAGACATCGAGGAAGAGTTGGCAACACTGGCCGCAGACATTGAAAAGGACCTCGAACCAAAATTTGAAGAATGCCTGGAAGAGAAGATTGAGGAAGCTAAATTTGGTCCAGAACATAAGCAAATGCTAAGGGAACTGCTGTTTGAGTATAAAGGAGTCTTCGATTCGAGACCTGGCCGGATCAAGAATTTCCAATATGCGTTCCAAGTCAGCGATTGGACACCATTCAAACAGAAGCCGTATCCTGTAGCCGAGAAACATTATTTAAAGGTCAAAGAAGCAATACAGGAAATGCTAGAGGCAGGCGTCATTGTGAAGACAGCCACACCTTATGTCAGCCCACTGGTAGTTGTACCTAAATAGGACGGAAGTGTGAGGATATGCCTGGACCTACGAAATTTGAATTCCAAGGTCATACCGGAATTTGATAAAGTGCCACCCATTAAGGAGGTACTCAGGAGGTTCAAAGGAAAGACTGTGTTCTCAAATCTTGACCTGACGGCAAGTTTTCACCATCTTGCTCTGGAGGAGAAAACAAGCTTGTTAACTGGATTTTTATTCGACCAGCATACGTATTCTTACGTGCGTCTCCCATTTGGATTGAAAACAGCAGGTTCAGCGTTGATACGAGCGCTAGATCGGAACCTGTCTGAAGAAGTAAAAGCAACAACCATATGTTACGTAGATGATATACTACTGACATCTGAAACAGTCGAAGAACTCGTCAGAGATCTACGCAAGTTGTTGTATGACCTAAATCAGGCTAACTTCAAGGTCAATATAAAGAAATCTAACTTTGGTCAGAGAGAAGTTAAATATCTAGGCCACGTAATAGATGCACAAGGAGTCAGACCAAATCCGGGAAAATTGGAAGTTATTAAACATTTCCCGAGACCAACGAAGGTAAAGAACGTCAGGCAATATCTAGGCGTTATTGGATTCTTTTCAAGCCATTGCCCGAAGTATACCGAGACCGTAGCACCACTCCAAGACTTACTTAAGAAAGGAGGAAGATGGCGCTGAACGGAACAATGCAAGGAAGCCTTCGTGAAGTCTAAACAGATGCTGTTAGATTATGTAAAATTGGGATATCCTGACTACACTCAGAAATTTATTATCCAGACTGACGCATCATTCATAGGTATTGGAGCAATGTTATATCAGGAAAATGTGGACAGGCCAGAGGAGAAAACTTACATTGCATTCATAAATAGAAGGTTGAAACCTAACGAAAAGAATTATACGGTCACGGAGATCGAATTACTCGCGATACTGTATGCCTTACAGTATTGGCAAAACTAGTTTATGGCTTTAGAATTATATTAAGGACAGACCATAAAGCACTAACATTCCAGTTGAAAACTGACTTGTCGAGTCAAAGACTGACGAGGTCGTCCCTGTACATACATCAATTTCAAGTGGAAATCGAGTATTGCCCGGGGAAGGACAATATCATACCTGACTTGCTAAGCAGATACCCGACAGCTGATGAAGAAGAAGTTCTAGCTATCGAGATAGAAGATAGAGATCAGAAGACCTTAGATGATCTGAGGAACATCACCGTTTTTCAACGTGAAGATCCCTGGATACGGTTGATGATTCATTACTTCGAGGGAAAGCTGGATAGAGGAACCCCGATGTATGTGGAAACCGAAGCACTATCAACGGAGTATCTATGGTTTAACCAGATGCTGCATAAATGGAGCGACTCAGACCACACTCGACCCAGGATCGTTGTACCACCAGCACTGCAGAGGGGGCTAGTATGGTTAGCACACCGAGCTTTTGGTCACCCCGGTGTAGATAAGTCTGTTGCCCTGCTTAAAGAAGCATTTATTTGGCCAAACCTTCGAGATACAGTCAGGAATACAATCAGGACATGTGATATGTGTCAACGAGTAAAGCCTAACTCGTACTTAATGAGGCAAAAACCTATACCACTCTTACCAGAGAAGCCATGTCAGCTTCTGGCACTGGACAACTTTGGGCCGCTTCCTAGAGCTAGAAGAGGAAATAGACACATCCTAGTTGCACTAGACGTGTTTTCGAAAATGGTAGCCCTGTGTCCAATTCAGAAAACCAGTACAAAACAGGTACTTAAGAGGCTGAAGGAAAGAATCATTCCTATATTAGGGCAGCCGGAGAACATCTTATCTGATCATGGGAGCTGTTTTACCAGCGTGGAATTTCGCAGGGAGTTGGAAAATCTGGGTATAAGACAGATTTTGTCCACAGTTCGACACCCGGAGTCGAATTCTGCTGAAAGAGCAATGAAGGAACTGCAAAAGTACATGAAGATATACTGCTCTACCAAGAATTGGAAATGGATCGATGTACTTGAGATTATTGAATATTGTATCAACAACACCGTGCACGAAGCGACAGGAGAGGTGCCAGTGAGCCTACATCTTGATAGAAGACCAGAGAGGCCATGGAATAATGTCATTCGGACACCCATCGATGCACAGCCTGGACGTGAGTTGAGGATCCAGAGAACATTCGAGTATCTCAAGAAACAAGCAGACAGACGGCAGCGGAGAAACAGGAGGAAAGGCTATCATAGACCATTACTCGTGGGGGAGTACGTCTTATTGAAAAAACCCGCTAGTTCAGATCCAGAGAGCAGGAAATATAAAAAATTTCAGCATGCCTATCATGGACCCTACCTGATTATAAGGGACTTGCAAAATAATGCATACCGAATCAAAGACGAAGCAACAGGTAGAGAGGTTGTTGTAAATGCCGCTAATTTGAAGCTATATAGTCCACCAGAGGATTATGATACGAGGGAAGAGCAAGCAATGCACACCCAAGTGGACGGGGAGTCATTACGTATGCACGCAAAGACTCTTGAGAAAAGCTTGCAGGCCCAGGAAGAAAGGAGCGAAGCGACCAGCTCGCAGACCCAAGGGACACGAGGGGAGAATGGAGCTGTCAACTGAAGGAACTTTACGACCAGTTGAGAGAGGCCGCTACGGAACTAGAGGAAATGAATGAACAATTGAGAAGGCAGAACAAGAGTATGAGACGCCAGACAGAGTGGAATGGGGGAACGAGACAGCCCATTGCCGAGAGCACTGACCCCTTAAAGTAAATACTGCATGATTCAATGCCATCTGAAGGGCCCGAAAAATTCACTTGTGAAATGAATTTTCCGAGCTTAGCAAGGGAAAGATGTGCCCAATTGGTCACGGCCGATTGGCATCGAACTCAGGTCTTATCTGAGAAGATCAGGCACATGATGCTAACTAGAATTGAACCATTGATCTCTGAGGGGTAACAGTTTTAGGGAACCTGAAGAGCAATGTGTTAAATAATGACATATAATAATGTAGCATGATCTCATGACCAATATGTGGATATCATAGCAATTTAAGGTGAAGAATTGTAAGCAAATGCAAGCAAATATACGTTTTCGAAGCATACAAGAACGAAAGGAGGCCAGTTTGACGGTTTACTAATTGCAGTTGGAAAATGGGTGGAGATCGTAGACACCAAGGGACCTACTTTCGTCTGGAGCGAGGAGACAGCTTAAAATTAATGACTCGGGTATTCACCGCTTGACAACGATGGAACCTAGGGTAGGGATGACTGCCCACGGAAATTAATTAATTACCGCCAAGTGGAGCATTGAAATGGAGTGAAATGTACACCCAGGTGAATATATTTTAAGCGAGATAATTTAGGAATGATTTTACACCTAAATTAAAGCCTATATCTCTAAATGAGCGCGTTACCACCGAGCCTACGCTCGAGAGGAGTGATTTGGTGACCAGCCAAGGGGGAATCACTATGGGGGCGTCCTGACGCGCTGAACTAAGGCAATTAATTGTAATTAATTGGCCGAAGCGATCGCCGGCACGCGAACGTTTATGAAACCTCCACACTTAAATAAACAAGGTTTATATGTCATTTCGGCTGAAAAGGTATTATTTCAAGGAAGGAGTCGCAGCCACATGTCCGGTGGACTAGTTTTTACGAGAAACCTTTATAAGGAGGGAGCAGTGCAGGCCAAGCGAGTTGTCTTCAGACTGTTCTCCAGTATACACGTAACCAATACGCTGCAAGTAAGCGCGCGAAATGTTAAAGTATCGAGGCTCAGCCGTTGAAAAACAATAGAAGAAAGTCATACAGCTTCATAAATAATCATGAAGTGCGTCGAAGTAAAATTAATACAGATATTTGTCTATTATCTGACGCAAATATAAATTCGCTACAGCGAAAAGGTAACTTATAATGTTTTTGAACATTACACATACCAGGAGGTATTGTCAGAGTTGTATATGACATTTTCATCAGGATCACTACAATTATGGGAGCTTGGGAAGCATCGCCACTTAATCTTGACAGTGAGCTGAACGATATTGCAAGTGACGAGGATCGAACGTCCGTAAACGCTGTTAGATTTTCACGGAGACCAGCGGTTGGCGTAATTGCATCGCATCTCTGAGATCAGGCGTAGGAGGAGTCCAATTAAGAATCAACCTGTGAAGTAGTGAATAAGTGTACATAAATTGTGTAATAGTGATTTAAAAGTGTTCATGTGCATAGTGATTAATATGCATTGTGTAAAAGTGAAAGAGGCCACTGATAAGAGTATGTTTATCATGTGGGAAATGTGGGAAATTAAGTGTTGTGAAAAATATAACATGATGGCTTAAATCAAGCGCCATGGTAGGCCTGAAGCTGAGGTGCTGGTACTATCCAGCGAAAAATAAAACGTGAGTACCAATTTACAATGTTATTATAATTAAATAGTTCACCATATAACGATTTATCACTTTGAGACTAAGATGTAACAGTCACTTATTGAACGAGTTTTCACCACTCGTTTTGAATAGAATATGGCTTGGAAGGTGATTTGTTTAGGGCCATTCAGGCCGAAAATAGTGATGGATGTAACGGTAACGTTAAATGAATAATAATAATAATAATAATAATCTGGGGTCGGCAACAGTAAAGTAATAGGCATTTTTGGCCTAAATAATGTTCAAAGTGTGTCATGTCTAATATAAAGATACTGTATTTTGGTAAACAGTAAGAATGTAACGTGGAATATAACGAGATACGAGAGTTTTTCAGTGTCATAGAAATGTTGAATGAATATTTGATAAGGTCAATCCTTAGGATTATATTTGAGGACCATTAAAGTAATGTAAGCCAGTAAATTTATATCTTGTTGTTAGGAGCTATTTAAAGCTTTGGCTTAAGTTTTATTACAGAGAGAACGCGGGTGCCTTAATAATTGAGTCATCTATGTGAAGTATTGTTTGAGCCGCATGTAAGCGTGCAGAGTAACGTAGAATCCAGTGATTTACGTAAATATATTGCGGGGACCAAACTAATATAGCTTGCGCGTTAGGTGAGAAGTTGGCTAATCTACGAGTTAGTATCGCTGTTGAGCATACTTTATTATTCGCAGCGAATTGGACAGAGCCTGTCTGTATCCATCGCTTGCATGAATTATGGCCACGAGTGAGGTCCGTCGAGACTCCGTGAGCATGTGTATAAATGATCTACCCTGAGAGGTAAGGATCATATTCGTCGTTTAGGAAACGCAGATTTCCTGATTATGTTTATTGTGACAGCTGCTGGTGAGAATCCTGTGTTCTCATTATGATGCGCGTCCAAAAGCCACTAGTATTCACCATAGAACGACAAGACTATCACTGGATCCTTCCCCAGCCATGAATGTTATTAAGGAGCCGAGTTGTGCCCGATACACTTTAAAGATAGGTGTTATATAATTAAATGACTCAATTACTTAGGAACCACACCTAGCGTATCTCTGCTGTACTGCGATTGTAAACAAACCTGACCTTGCCGGCAGATGAGGGAAGTGGGTTGGCCCACTGAGTCGAGCAGCCATCTTGTGCCGTGGCCGGAACTAATTTTTATTGCCTGCTAGGAAGAGGGGACATCGGTCCGCCAGTCCTTTAAATTATGGTCATAGTGGGGCACTGAAGAATCTCGATATTTCAATATGCAATTATGATATGAGTGTAATGATGATGCCAAGTGTATTAAAAGATGTGTTGCAACACACATACAATGTTGAATCAAAGAAATCGGATAATATTTGGCCCAGTTATTCTCTGAAGAGGAACACTGAACCAAATAAAGTGTTAGGCATCCATTTAGAATGCATTTTTGCCAGTTCACGCTAATGTATGCAGACGGGTATGTGATTTCTAAGAACATGACACATTTGTAACGATAAAAATTCCGACAAGACCCAGAAAATCGTTGTAGGGTGAAACTATAAATATTTCTATCCATGTTTATTTTGGAAGGGAGATGTACCACTTTTTAAAGCGTTTCATATTGATGGAAAGAAGGAAGATGATTCACACGACACAACAAATATTTGTTAATTAAGACATAAAATAATGAATTTATGCTAACCAAAGTAAATGCCATAAGAAACGGAGTAATGTTTTATTGTTTCAGTATTTAATGTCATTTAGATGTGATATGTGATTTTTATATTGTGATATCCAGTTAAGTAAAATTATATCACATGATGAACACTATGGAAACCCATGGAAGTCTGAAAGTATCAATGATAGGATGCTAGAAATAGATTTGAGTGCAGTATTGCAATAATGAAGAAGAGACTCACAAAATAACCCTGATTTTAATTGTGGGAGTTAAATATAATTTATCCTTTATTTGTATTTGTTGTATAGTCATGATTTTATACCAGTAAATGTTTTATTTTAGGAATATGTTGTGTATTTCATGTAGAGTAGTTACCTGGTAGACTCAAATCCTGAGCATGTGGTCGTATGGTGGGCAGGAACGCCCCATACCTCGAAAGACCGTGAGTTAGCTGGGATACGAACACATGTTCCACATGATGACAGTTGGGTACAGTATAAATATTTAAATGGACGTTTCTCGCGAATTAACTATCCGAGTGCCGTGAAACGTTGCCCGTTAAATGCTTAAATGCTTGATCCACTGGCATGTAATTTATTTCAATTGTTTGCATAATCACAAGATGGCTGGTGTGCGTACTTTTAAAATCTCGTTTTTACTTCTTGTGTTCTAATCATGCGATTGAAGTTTGAATACCACACGTACACAGTAATCTTAATGTAATAGTACAAAAATAAAAATCCATTCTGGCGACCATATGAAATATTTAGACGGTTCTCAATATCTACGAATCTGTTACAGCAATTAAAGTGAAATTTTGTATGTTGATAGAGACAATTAACATGAGCAGGATATATGAAAATAGGCTGTATAGTTCTTCACGGAACTACTTGTTTTTCTTAAAAGTTACTTGAAAAATCTGAGATGGTATCACAGGAAAGTCACGTAGCGACAAACTTTTTTGCTATTGATTTTACGTTGGTGATTAATCGAGAAGAAATTTTCATTAATATGTGAAATAGTTTTTAAAGCAAACCCGAGCTCGATATCAGATAGCATTCATAAGTTATCGCACTTATTTTCCCGCCCAGCGCTGACGCTGCGTAAGTTTGTTTACTCAAGCGCCAGTATCTCCCCGACTGATGGTGTGATGTTAAACTGTGAAATGAAGTGGTCCTTGACTTCTTTATAAATTGTCCGCCTCGTTGCGTACCGTAGTGGCTAGCATTCCTGGCTGTCACCGTGCTGTCACCGTGGAGGCCCAGGTTTGAATCCCGGCTCCGTCAAGAAATTTAATTCTGGTCTGAGGGCTGGAACGGGGTGTACTCAACTTCATGAGACAAAACTGAGAAGAGGCGGGTTCGATTCCCACCTCAGCCATCCTCTAAGTGGTTTCCGTGGTTTGCCTTTGTTCATCCCGGGAATAACATGTTATAATATTATCATATTCATGAATAATTGAAAAATATAAATTGTTATAATGTGTGCATTAAACTCGCGCTCTGAGGTTCGGCGTATCATATCTAAATATTGTAGCGTTGTTCGCTGCAAGGTATGAGCTACAGTTATATACAACAAACAAATATTTTGGAAATTTCCCGAGTTTTGCGTAAAAGCACGCCTGTATACGAGTTATATTACATCATCTGCCCGCCCTTGCAGAACTTTGTATATGCAGTAGATCTGGCATCAGCGCGCCCCATTTAATGCGCACTGTCTTTTAAGGTAGAGACGCACTATAGTGCCGGAGCAAAGTTCAACATAAAGGAATTGACGTGGAAGCCTGGTATCACTCATACGGTGAACATGGCCTAACCATCTCAGTTGATGAGCGATGATGGTTGCCTCAATGCTATTGTGATGCGCTTTCTCGAGAACTGCAGTGTTGGTAACGTAGTCCTCCCACTTAATGTTCAAGATAGCTTGCCACGACGGGTGAGTGGATATCGTGTCAGATTGCAGGTTCGCTCCTGGCCGTGGTAAGTGGTTTTTTTTTTTGAAAGGCGGAAAAAATACGATGCGCATGTCATCCGATGTTGGCATGTCAAAGAACCCATTTGAATTCAGTAGGCCGAGTTCATAATGGCAAAATTAATCTCGGGAGTTTCCGCCATCACAAAGTTCCTCATTTCTCTACTAGAGAGCGCTATAGTGTTCTAGGAGCTTAGATATCTATGATCTAACCTCCTTGACTTTCATAGTCAAGGAACAACAAAATTCGACATGCTAGCTACCCTCTGGATGTCAAATAACAAAACTTGCACCCGGCACCCGAGGCCATATGATATTATTATTATTATTATTATTATTATTATGTTCAAGATGTATCTCATCTCTTGTTGGTGGAAACGCTCAAGTTTCCTGATATTACGGCGATAGAGTGTCCAAGTTTCACATCCATACAGTAGCGTTGAGATGACGACAGCTTTGTACACCATGAGTTTGGTATGCATCTTTAGGTCTTTATTCATGAAGACTCTGTGCATTAAGCGGCAAAATGCTGCATGGGCACCCCAATTCTTTTGTCAACATCCTGTTTGCATGTGCACCGTTTAGACAAGATGCTGCTAAGATATGAAAAGTTATCAACCTGCTCCAGTGTTGAGTCTTAGATGGATATATTGAACTCAGGAAGAGGTAATCCTGGGGCAGGTTGTGCAAGTACCTTAGTTTTCTTTGCATTGATGGTAAGACCAAAGTGATCACACGCAGTGCTAAAGCGATTGACCGATTGTTGAAGCTCTGCAGAAGATGCGGTAATAACAATAATAATAATAATAATAATAATAATAATAATAATAATAATAATAATAATAATAATAATAATAATAGGCTTATGACTCCATTGATCGAAAATCTCTTTTTAATGTACTCGAAGAAAACCATCTCGATCCGAAGACGAGACGACTAATCCAACAAACCTTAACCGACACAATTTCCAAGGTCAAATTCATTGGAGAGATCTCAAAGAATGTGCTGGGAAAGTAGGGTTGCAAATCTCCTTCACAAAAACTGAATTCATGGCTACAAAACACAATGAAACCCAAACTTTGGTAACAAAATACGGTTCAATCAACAAGGTTAATCATTTCAAATACTTAGGTGAAATTATTGAACCTACAGGCACAGCAAGAATAGCACAAAGAACACGTGAAGTCAAAATGCGGAAAGCATATGGGAAAACCGCAAACATCTACAACAAAAAATGCATGAGCATTAACACTAAAATTCGACATTACGCGACGGTCATCAAACCCGAAAAGCTCTACGCCAGTGAGACCTTAAACCTCAATTATAAAGGGGATCTTGAAAACATCAAGAAAGCTGAAAGGAAAATCATCCGAAAAATTCTTGGCCCAAGACTTACAGATGAAGGATATCGTTTACAATCGCACAAGATCACAGAAAAATATTCAAATATTGAAACCGATTTCCGTAAACGATGCTTGAAATTTTATGGACACATTATGAGGCTAGATGACAACCGATTAACAAAGAAAATATTGATGTACTCACAAAAATTAAAGACGACAACGGTTTGGATTAAACAAGTCCAAACTGATCTCAATAACGCCAACATCACACCCACATATATCGAAGACCGCAAAACTTTCAGACATAAGATCTACACTTGGGAAGCTGCATCAGAAGATAAGCCCAGCAGACCTAGGGGAAAATGGACTGACGAACGTCGAGCTAAACATAATAATAATAATAATAATAATAATAATAATAATAATAATAATAATATCGTATGGCCTCGGGTGCCGGATGCAAGCTTTGTAATCTGATACTCAGAGGGCAGCTTGCGTGTCGAATTTCGTTGTTCCTTGAAGCACTATGAAAGTCATGGAGGTTGGAAATCTAAGCTCCTTGACACTGTAGCGCTTCCTAGTAGAGAAATGAGGAACTTTGTGTTGGCGGAAACAAGAGATGTGGTGTCATCGGCATACTGCAGGTCTGTCACCCGGGTAACTTGGGTATGTCTCTGTAAACGAAGTCTTGCCAGATTGAAAAGGCCTCCATCGAAGCGAAACTTAATCTCTATGCCTGGGTTGTTGCAAGATGATTCATACATCACGGCAGCCATATACAGTGCAAAGAGTGTTGGAGCAAGCACACAGCCTTGTTTCAAACCGTGAGTGATTGGAAACGTATCGGATACAGAGTTACCGTGAAGAACCTTCCCAGACATTCCATCATGAAGAGCTTGAACTAATTCCACATAGCGATCAGGACATCCAAAGTGCGCTAATACATTCCAAACACATTGTAATAAACTGGCATCTAATTTAGTTCAATTGTCTACATATCCGTATGATGGCGGCTGTGCGAAATATTTCACCGGCATTCTCTATCTCCGAAACTATTACTGATATAACCCTGAAATTTTGTACGGTGGGGATACTACTAGAATTTTAGTTATGAGACTTTCAAAAACCTGTAAAATACAAAACGAATATGGCGGCCAAGCGAAGTTGAAACATTTTTATAGACTTTTCTCTCGATTTAACCACTTGAGCGCAGTGAAATATGGTACTGTAAATGTTTATACACATTGTAGTGCACTGGCATTTAATTAAGTTCAATTGTTCACATAACCTCAAGATGGCGCCTGTGCGCATTTAAAAATTACGTTTTTATTTCTCGTGTATTAACCATGGGATCGAAGTGAACGTTGGAATAATGATCCTACGCAAACATCATCATCTAATAGTACATCACGCTATGGCCTACATTAAAAAATCCAAAATGACGACAACCGAAATATTTGCCCAGTTCTCAATATCTATTAATCTATGATAGCAATAAAACTGCAATTTTGTATGTTGATAGAGGCTCTGAATATAAGTTAACATATAGGACTTTCAATAACTTGATGAGCACAAACCCAACATGGCGGAGACGTGAAATATAAATATTCAAATGGACGTTTCTCGTGATTTAACCATCCGAGAGCAGTAAAACTTGGTATGGTAAATGATTATACATATTCCAATCAACTGGCCTCTAATTTATTTCAATTGTTTTCATAATCTCAAGATGGCAGCTTTGCGAATGTTTAAAATCAGATTTTCATTTCTTATGTCCTAATCATGCGATTGATGTTTGAATACTACACCTACACAATAATCTTCATGTAATAGTACATAACTCTATAACCTACATATATAAAATCCAACATGGCGACCATTCGAAATATTTAGACGGTTCTCAATATATACGAAAATATTACAGCCATCAAACAGATTTTTTTAAATGTTGATAGAGGCAATTCACATAAGTAGGATAGCCTACAGTATATGAAAATAGGTTGTATAGTTCTTCACGGAACTACTTGTTATTTTTATATATAGACGACAGATAAAATCGTTTAAGAAAATCCTGCGTTAGAAGCAAAGGCAAAGGGACATGAAATAACTGCAAATTGAATGATAACGCTTCAAATGGAAGAAGATGAATCCTGTTCTAAAAACCTGAAAAAAACCTTTGACTCTAATTTCTCGCTTAAATGTTTTTATAGATATAAAATTTCCATTATTTTCTGAACTTTTCAACATACAATCCTAAAATTTGTAAATGTAATTCCTTCTTATATGAGTTATATTTTAACACGACCGTTTTTGAAACTTTACTTCATTTTGATTTCGCGAACTGGAAATGTTCGTGAAAGTGCTGCGAAATTATGCAATGACTAAAATTATTCTAATGAAGAGAAGAGATAGGTTGGTAGGACACATACTAAGACACCCAGGAATAGCAAGCTTAGTTATGGAAGGAAGGGTCGAGGACAAGAACTGTAGGGGTAGACCAAGGTTAGAATATGTTAAACAGATAGCCTCGGATGTAGGGTGTGGTAGCTATGTAGAGATGAAACGATTGGCTCAGGACAGGGAGGCATGGAGAGCTGCATCAAACCAGTCAAAAGACTGAAGACTCAAACAACAAAATTATTCATGAAAATTCAAAAATACCTTAATTTTAAAAAATCCTTTTTACAAAGTAGGGAGAGAGTCTTCAATAACATACCTGAAAAACTTCGAATAATTCCTGTAAATTATTTCTGAGGATAAGGTAAATCAAGAGTTGGAAATAAGCATGGGCAATATAGGACTTTCTGGAGCCCCTTAAAACAAAAATAATCAACTAAAACTCAGCAATTTTTCTAGATCTGTGCCGTGCCTTGTGTGGCGTTTCGCATAGGACACCAAGCTGGCTCATCAGTGGGCTCTTGGTGTCACCGCCCGGACCCCCACTGGAGTAGCGAACTGCGCACTACCTCCCTTTTTATGAAGCGCACCTGCGCCTCTTCACTAAGAGAACTAAACGCTCATGCAGCCATAACCTCACTATGAAGTCTTCCAAAAAGATGGTATAGCCTATAGGCTTTAACGGCCAGTGAATTAAAAATCAGCAATTCTTCCAGGTTTGTGCCGTGTCTTGTGTGGGGTTTCACCTAGGACACCGAGCTGGCTCAACAGCGGGCTCTTGGTGTCCCCGCCCGGACCCCCACAGGAGTAGCGAACTGCGCGCTACCTCCCTTTTTATGAAGCGCGACTGTGCCTACTTTCTGCGAGAAATAAAAGCTCAAGCAGCCATAACGCCCCAAAGCGAAACCCCACACAAAACACGGCACAAACCTAGAAAAAATGCTAAATTTTAATTCACTGGCCGTGAAAGCCAATAATAACTAACTAGCTAACTAACTAACTAAGGCTCTGAAAATGTCAAGTATCGACTACGGAAGAAAATAATCAAATAATCAAATTGAATTATCGCACAATCAGAACAGATGGACGCCACATACGCTAATGAGTTCATTGATTGACACATGTCAGTTTTAATAGTTGTCAAGAGGTGTGATGATCGCTCCGATTACCTGATTAACAGATTTGAACGACTTAGTACAATATTCTACGATAACTCACGGAGTATATAAGGCACGATTATTGATGATCACAGCATACAGTTGTAAAAACTCTTCTCTACCATGAGAGGTAACTAAACAACACTGACTTTGAATAGCTTTAGCTGCTCTTATAGCTACATTACTCTTTTAAGATGCTCGCCCATAAAATAAGGTTAAATGATCTGATACACTCGTAATCTTGCTTATTTCTTTGGTACTAAATGAATACCAAGTGGTATTTAATAAATTCATTACACACTAGTTGAAACCCGTCAAAACATGACGGTCATTGGGAAAATATTTACTGAAAGATTCTCTTATACAGTATGCATTTTTTGACCGATTACTTTTTGACACTGGCTGGCCCCGTGGTGTTGGGGTAGCGTGCCTGCCTCTCACCCGGAGGCTCCGGATTCCATTCCCGGTTCCGTCAGGGATCTAAAACTGACGTGAGTGTTGGAACGGGGTGCACTCAGCCTCGTGAGGACAATTGAGTAGCTGTCTGACAGTGAGGCAGCGTCCCGATCACGAAAACCAAGATTAACGGCCGAGGGGATCCGATGCGCTGATCACGCGTCACCCCAATATCTGCAGGCCAAATGGCTGGGCAGCGGTCGCTTGGTCGGCCTAGGCCCTTAATGGGCAGTATAGTGCCAATGGTTTTGACTTTTTGACAATGTTGCAACTTAAAGGGCGTCGAAAGATCGACTTTGCAACATATAACTGGCCATGACTGAAACCTTGATGAAGCAAATATAGACCTACATGTTCCAGAGGATTATAGCTCTCGGCCCATTAAGTGATTTGCCTCCACATATGCTTATTCTAAATGTTTGAGGCATAGAGCCACAACAATATCCCCCCCCCTTTTTAATTCTCATAAACAAAGATCTCATAAGACGCGGCGGAATCCGCCATTTCTCTGGTGGAATAGAGCCATTGTGCGCAAGCGCGGGAGCGACAAATATTACATTTTTTCTTTAATAATTTAAAAATATACCCTAACATTATATTTTCCTTTTAAAGACACTCTGCAAATTTACATGCCAAGACCTCTCGTTAGAATGCATTACGAAGTCAATCGGTTAAGACGTTATCTCAATCTCGTGGTAACATAAATCACCTTAACGTTTTATATATATAGATTAGACAATAATAATTAAACAAATATACATTAATTAATAAAATGTATTAGTTTCGGCCAAATTATGGCCTTCTTCAGTGATGTTGTTATAAAGGAACTAATGAAATTACGCAGTGCGCTTTTTTAATAATATTTCCCTTGGGTTTTCTATGAGAAATCTTATAAAAATAGTTAAAACAGATCTGTAACTTATGTGGGCTATAATTTTATGTTAATAAAAATAACTTTGCAATAAATTACATATATAAATAGTTGGTATTGTATATTCCAATGAATGAGTCTAAATATGTCTCTAAAAATACTTTGGAAATCATTATAACAAAAATTCTGTATTCATGTCCATATGCAATACTATCTTGATATGGTCAACAGGATGTGAAGTGTGTTTTCTCAATGTGGAGTGGAGCATAGACTGGAATATATATATATGTGCTGATCTAATAAAAATTTTGAAATGATCCGAAATGACAAAAACTCCTTCTCAAAAATGAAGAAAAGCCGAGTTGCACTTCCAGGGAAACTCCAAACACAACCACTCTTCTCTGGAGTTTTAAATCAACACGAATCGACAGTTTGTTGCTGGCTGTATCTGGGGTAATACTGTATGTTCGCCCGCTAGCTAGGGTGTAACAGGGGGGATAGACTCGCCCCTAACTGTCGCCTCAGTATTTGAATGGAGATTGTTGGAAGAAATGAAAACGTAAAAACACTTATAGTGGGCGATGTATTTAAGATTGAGATATGCTCTCGGGGCCTTTTTTTAAGAACTTTTCATGCTGAGCAATTCTTACACTCATAGTATGTAGATATTTTAACGGTATGTCCAGCGTAAGCTTAAAAAGACCACGGTCGGCCTGCGTTTTTTTTCGACTTTCTCACTAAAATCTTTAAGGCTCGGCTTCCTTTGATCATAAATAATTTATTTTTTACATAAATGTTCCTCGAGATATCCTTTACAGAATGGTGAAAACCGCTTCAAAATCCATCGAGAGGTTTACCCGTGACATTCAAAAATGACAGTAGCGACACTCAAGCGCAGCAAATGGTACCGTAGTCTTCTTATCGAAATTATAATAAAGTCAGATTTAATCATCCTAGGTTATGTATTAGGTTTCTAATGTTCAACTTCTCTACATGTAGTGATTTTCTATGTGCATTTTACCGTGGAATTCGACCTGGTGCACCTCTCTGCAGTAGTGACCTTTGCTGTATATTGACTATATTAGTAGAAAAGTGCGCGGATATAAGCTGAGATCGTAGAGCACAACCGGCTCTTAGAGTCTCCACAGAAAAGCTGGCACCACTGAGCAGTATAATTATTTGCTTTTGAATCACGGTGTATATCCTCGATCAAAGAGCTGAACTGAAGCACACCCAATGTTGATAAGGTTTCCTCACCCTCTCGTCTTCCAATGTTTCTACCAAAATACACTATTGACATGTTTCAAATCTGCCTTAAATCAAATAATTTAATTACCATTTTCTTCTTTCAGGTCTTCTTGTTCTGTGCGTGCTGCTAGCACTGGCCTACGTCCAGTCCGCACCAGTGGACACTGTGAATCAGCCAGCTCAAATTGCTGAAGATGTGAAGGACGTCGATGAGTCTGCTGCAGCTTCTGAAGACGCTCAGGATGTAGGCAAACATCACCCCCACCATCCCGATCATCATGACGGACACCATGGACACGATAACCACGACCATCACCATGGACACGATGATCACGATCATCATCATGATGACGATGATCACCATCATCCACCAACCAACGTGTGTGCCAGTGCCAGAGCAGACAGATGGCACTTGCCTTGTCCTTGGGACAGCCACAAGTTCTTCAAGTGTGACCTGAACACCAAGAAAGGTACACTCTTCACCTGTCCATCGGGTCTCGTCTTCAACCCAGCCATCCAAGTCTGCGCATATGCTTAACCACATTGTCTGTAAACTATTCTCATTAGTTTTGTAAACCTGGCTGATGTTTTAAAGTGACCATGTCCTGTACATGAATGTGACAATGCATTAATGAGATGTTTTGAGCTCACTTGACAATAAAATGGATGAAATATATTTGTTGTCGTTGTTTCTTTTTAATTAAAGAACATACATGCTGAAGTCAAGAACAAGTACTATATATTGTCAGCTATTAAATAACTTAATGCATTTACTAATATACCTTATTTTATGGACGCCAAATTCATTCAGGGACAGAAAAGTACAGAGGGATTCAATGTCTTGTCATGTGCAAAAATAACTTGTTTGAGTCCATCAATGCAAACTCGTCCAGGCTTGCGTACAACCACTGATCTGCTTGAAATATATCGCTGATGAGCCAGCAAACTTTTGGGCTGGGCGTGAGACGGAAAGTGTGATGGTCTACCGCGCACCTTCCCCTAAGCGGGTGCACGCAGATACTACCCGCATCTCATTGCTGCGAAAAACATATCCTTGATTCGATGTTACTCAGAGTTGGAGAGGTCATTTTTAAATTTTAAGCTCTGTTCTTTCTCCCACCATCTTCCAAGATTCTCAGGTCCTCTTCAAAGTCTTGTATCCTCGGTCTTCCTCGTCTCCTTCTCCCCTGCATACCTCCATACAGAAATCATTTCCCAGGTTGGCCATAAGGAGTTATGTTCACATTCCTATTAGCGGCTTCGGTGGCGTAGTTGGTAGCATGCTGAGCTTCTATGCCCAAGGTCGCGGGTTCAATCCCGGCTAAAGTCGTCGGATTTTTTAAGAGCGTAAAAATTCCTCAGTATGCTTTCTTTCGGAGAGGAAGTAAAGCCGGTGGCCCCATGTCATAGATTTATGGCATGTAAAAGAACCTTCCACTAATTGCACTTGTGTGAAGGTAAATTATAGGCTAGATTTGACTAACGCTCTTAGGTTCCAATGTTCGTCGCCGGGAGCCCAGAAGCTTCATATTCAAAATGTATATCTATTTTGAGGTTCTGGTTAATAATCCGTCGACAGAATTGAGCTATTGTAAGCGGTAAATAATTTACTGCCAAATTTCAACATTACGGACTCAATTCTCAAATGTAAGACTTATTGTACCATTGAATATGGCTTACGTTGTAGACAACAACGAAATGAATCCTTTTTGTCTCTTGCTATTTTATCATACGATGAAGAATAAGGGAGATATTTACAATTCTATTTTTGGCCGTAATACTTGAGAGTCCATCGAACTGTTATCGAAAATGAGCCGAAATAATTTTCAGATTTATGTAATTTAGGAATACTTTCATTGGATTTATTAGGTCTATTTGGGTCGAAAACCGTAAAGTTATTTTCCATTTTTGGGACAGATTTTTCATGGTTCGGGTGATAGAATTTTTCCAGTTAGACCTCATCCCTTCTATATATATATATATATATATATAAAGCCACATGTAACATTGGTTTATTCAAGAACACTTGTGTCAGTTGTTTAAGAGCCAAATGCTCTCAATCCTTTTACACATACTGAGAATACCTAACTTCAGAATGTTAACATTGTTACTACTTCTTCTTCTTGTTCCGTATAGGCCAACTACGGACCACGATATTCAAATATTTTGCTTGGAGTGGGTCTTGTTGTTTGCACATTAGTCACGCATCTTCTGGCTGTGTTGTTCTTTTCTCTCCTTTGTCCAGAGGGCACCTGTCTTCTTCCTTGTTTTTTTCCTGGAACTTGATTTGCTATAATTTACTCCTGAGAGACGTTCGATCTTTTATGTCATTTTCCGTAACTTCTATCAGCCATTAATATTGGAAAAGATTCCAAGAAAATATATCCCAACCAAGATATTTATTTTATAATAATTTTTTAATGAATTATCATTCTTTTCTCGGTTTGCTAATATATTATGAAAATTATTATAGGTTAACATTCAGAAGTTAGCTATTCTTAGTATGTGAAAAGACTTAGAAAGAGGGGCAGATGACCTTGTAGTTCCGCCCCTTAAAACAACAATAACTAACTAACTAGACTTAGAGAGCATTTGGTTGAAAAACATTGATGGTGAGAGGCGATCCTCACCGCTAAAACATGGCCAACTGGATGGTGCAGCGCTTTAATTCGCAGTGACAGTCGATCCTCACCACTAAAACACGGCCAACTCGATGCTGCAGCGCTTTCATTGTCGATGACGGGCCATCCTCACCACTAAAACACGGCCAACTTGATGCTGCAGCGCTTTCATTGTCGATGACGGGCCATCCTCACCACTAGAACACGGCCAACTCGATGCTGCAGCGCTTTCATTGTCGATGACGGGCCATCCTCACCACTAAAACACAGCCAACTCGATGCTGCAGCGCTTTCCTTGACACACCTGGTCTTGGCATGTCAGGAGATGGAAAGAGATTGCTCAGCAGCCTTTTGGCCAAGAATTGAGGCTTCTACTTACCTCATCACCCTTTTGTATTAAACAAATAATCTGTAGTCTAGTTTTAATTCAGGGATGACTTCTTCTTACAAACGAATTTTCAAGCCATTCGCTCCAGTAGTTTTGACACCAACCTGTAACAAACAGACACAAATCAAACTGAGGGTATATTTGATCATTATTCAACCTCATACGGTATAAATACAAGGTTTTGGACAAAAATCCCAATTGTTCAGACAGAAAGCTTACTTTATTTATAGAGAAGACAGCTACATTTGATTGAATGTTATTTATATCTTTGTTTTATGGATACACGCACGTTACCTATGGATAAATCTTTGCAAACAATATCATCGTTGCCAATGTAAGAATTAATTGATAAATTTTCAGTCGGCAACGCGTATTCCACTTATGCAATCTACACTGGCCAAATTTCCATGTGTCCATCGTTGTGTGTGTATGTGAGCATGTCTGTCCCCCACCCCTATCAGTTCAAACATGACGAAATAGAATTGAACCAAATTTGGTACAGATAAGCAATAGCAATGTGTACCCCAGTGTCATGTTTTATATTGCCGCCATATTAACAAAAACAAGATGGCGGCCATCTAAATGTTCAAAGCTTAAACCAAATTACGACTTAACTACTTTCTACCTAATTTTAGAAAAACATACCTTCATATAAGAGGTGTCTGGTGCCCAAACTACAAGGACTTCAGTTAAGCATTTTTAAGACGGCGGCGGTGCAAATCATGCAAATATTATATTCCATAACACAGGGTCCTATGAACAGTACTTAGCATTCCGATAGTTTTATATAAAGACCTCATGGCACTAACGTAATGATTATTTGACTGTAAATATTACGCGCTGCCGCCACCTTGAAATTCTCAACATTTAAGAGTTACAGTAACGAAAATTATAATCCACATAGGCCTACGTGACCTTGTATGGTCAAAGCAAAAGAACAGACATATGTTTCTATCCATTTTCCTGATGTTAACACAAAAGGACTGCTCTCTATGATTCCTTTTCATTTTCTTTTGGGGGTTTCTGGCCAGTGGAGAACGCCATGGAAGGGACCAGCTGGAGTAACGTTGGTCACATTGTTGTTATCTTTCAACTCTGTAGGGTACTATTCTGTAGCCAGAGGGCCTTCTGAAGTACTGTCCTGGGAGTCTTGGTGCATTCAATTACTTCCTTCATCACAGTTAAGAGGACCTTGTGGATGAATATGGAGAATGTTTAGAACCACATCATGTTCATCTGACTCCCTGTCAACATCTGGTTCATCAATCAAGCTGCTGATTTTTATTTTTCCCATCATCCTATCGGTGGAAAGTTTCCCAAAGGATGTAGAGGATGATGATTTCTTCTCAATTTTCTTTGTACCGATATTTCTTTTATTTTGATGAAATTGTATGGTAGATCTAGGAACTCCAAATGATTTTGCTGCAGTTTAAAATGGCATGCAATCTTTCACTGCTTGAACGGATCTTCCTATAATGTCCTCTTTATACTTGTTTGCCCACCGAACGTCCATTTAAATTACAACTTAATGCTTAATAACAAAAGATAAGAAATACGTACAATCTCATGTGACCAATATTGACACATCATATTACAGTCATTAGCTTACTTACTTTCCGGCACTACAGTCTTGGGTGGGCGTTGGTCTCTTCTACAATATTCCGCCATCTGCTTCGGTCCTGAACTGCTGGTCTCGACGGACGAATGTTCATTGTCCACAGGTCATCTTCCACTTCATCATTCCATCTGCCTTCCCTGTCGCAGTCTTCTTAATCTTTTTGTTTCATTGGCTATTTCTTGCACTTTTCTCGGTCGTAACATTAGCCCATCATTCCATGTAGCCATATTTATATCCGCTTTCCTTACCCGTGTCCTTTTCCTTTGCTTTAGTCGTCGTCTTTGATTTCCATCCGGTTTTCTTGTAGAAGTCTTCTGAACAATAGTTTTTTTTACAAGGTGAGGCTATTAATCTCACGCTCAACCCTGTCCTTTGGCTGGGGTCATTGATTTTGGGGCGACCTACCCCTAGATAGGTTGCTTTCATCTCAGCTATGGAGTCCTACCTAACCACTTTCGACTGACGTTCCTCTGACTTTCCGCCGTTGGAATGTAACTACCCATTCTCATCCGCCATCCAGCCATTGACATCCAGTCTTCACGAGTGTATGATCCGCGAGAGCTAATTTATTTCGCTGAAGTCCGCCGGCAAGCCGGTGAGGACCCCCTTATCCGCCACCTGGGACGCGTCACTTAGGAGTATCACTTCTCCTCCTGCTACGGCACCGTAATAGGTTCGTGGTCGAGTCATTAGCACCCAAGCCAATAAGTGGTTACATGTGCCTTATGGCTTTAAAAAGTGAAATACACATAGCAGAATCTATGGTGTACTTTTCTCTACCGGTATTATGGTCATTTAACAAAATATGCCATTAGCCTACCCAGTAATCGGCACTAGGTACCGGTACCAATAACTGATAAAATGCTTATTTTTGAATACCAGTCATTGGCACATCTATAACGGTGTATCGAGTGAGGTTAGGAGGTCGGAGTTGTCTTAAGAGTATTTAACAATTCACAAAAGAAAGTACTGTACCCGATATTTAATCGAGGCTAACGGCTACCCCAGCTGTAGTTGAGTTTTGTTGCTTAGAAGAAAAGATTGCGCTGAGATCGAGCCAGTGACGATGAGACTATGGAAGAAGAAGTCACTACCCCCCAAACGCACGGAATCACGGGAGAAGTATTGGATATTTATGGAGATTAATTGGAAATGACGTATTATTTAACCTCAGAAGAGAAAGGAATTATATTGAATATTAATGATATTAATTTTGGAAAAGGTGGATAACTCCTTATTTGTGAGTAATGGCTTCATAACAGAAGATATGGGCCGAGGCTAAATATCTGACATCAGAGAACAAAGGTAGGGGCTACCCTCACAACAGTTGAGGGGTGGCGAGTCACGTGTTTAGCGAGGAGAGTTGTCGCAGCACAGTGAAACGAGGAATCAGTCTACTATATACTGCTCTAGAGTCTATTACATTCTGCTCTAGTAACAAGTCGAAAGTATTACAGTATACAATACAGTGCAGTGCAGTAATTATCACCTGTCTGGCAGGTTCACTTCGTAAAGTTAGCATTGTGTAACTTTGGGAGCACGGCAGAGTCGAGCAGGCTGACCGGAGATTGTATCGCGATGGCTGTGAGCAGGGCGAAGGCGGCCGGTGATAGGGAACAGCATAGTTTTGAACAGTGGAGTTGCGTTAGCATGTGTTTCAAATAGCAACGCATTTACCAGCTCATAATCTACAGCAGAAATAAGCAGCATTTCATTGGGAATAACGAACATTATTGCAGCAGTATTCACAACGAATAGTCGCATACAACATGGGTAAAAAGAGGCTAGTGATTAACTTCTTGTTACACACAGATAGTGAAGCAGGAAATGCCATGTATTGGGCGACATTTTGTGACAGTTTGTGGTCACGTTGTGGAACATTGCAGTCGACATTTTCACGTTCATGATATTTGGACTTAGTCTTTCAGCATTCCAGATACTTATTGCATTTACAGATCATACACTCTCAACTGATAACCAAATGGACTTTGAAGTTATTTCACCGATATTACGGCGTACAAAAATGACGTGTTTCAGCATCGCATATTTTAAGCGACCATGGGGCAGCTTACAAATTGCTGCGTTATGCAAAATGGGACAATGTATTTCATGCACATTATACACTAGTGAGGTGTTCACTAAATGACTTTGGTTCATGAACAATTACGGAAATAATTACCACTTCGAACACTGATACAGGGTGTCTAGAAAACATGCTTACATTCTGATTTTTTTTTTCTGTTAATGCAATTCAACCACAGTGGATGAGAACATTGTTAGCGAATGTCAATCGACAATTTTACATCGAACAGTGGCGTAACACATCCGAGAATAGACTGGGGTGCCCATTCAAACTGAACTTTGTGGGGATTATTGGGCAATATCCGTGATGGATATCCTTCATCCTACCGTGTGGGGCTAGGCGCATGAAGAGACGTGATGGCAGCGCAAAGTGACGGATTCGATTCCTATCGAGAAGAGTGACTAAATCATGATGTGCGTTTGGACGGGGCCAAATGCATTTCCAGTGGAAAATACGACGATTTCGCCCATCTTTCGAGAAATCTGTTGCGTACAATTGGATTATCGCCGATCTTGGAATAAATTCTATTAAACATCTGGAATATGAAGGTATTGTGAGAGCTATGACATTACTGATATTATTTTCTAACATGACACTGGGCTCACTTGTATATCTTTAGGAATGCTTTTTTACGACATGGCTTGATTATTTTCTTACTTCATCTTGAGGAGTTTGCTAAAATATGGTGTTATCATATGAGATGGCACACATATTTATCCGACTTTTTCGCTATTTATTGATTTTATTATGCAGGATTTTGATCTTTATTTTTCTTGAAGTGATAGTATTTTTGATCACGGTGATTTTTATCGAGTATTTCGAAACTCGAGACCTGCAGTCGGAGAAGTTTAGATTTTGTCAGCTTATTGCATACTTGCGAGTATGTGAGATTTATGAGCAGGGATTTTTTCTTTATTGGATTGTTTTTGAGATGAGGAATTTAATTCGCTCTAGCAAATCAGTATCGCTTTTATGTGACAAGTAGAATATTGTTGATTCCAATCATGTGCACTCACTCATTAGTCTACTAAGACAGAGCCTGTTACTTTAAGTAGCTGTGTGGGGTTGATCGCCTGACCTGTCGATATAGGAATTTATCATCTTAGTCTACGTAGACGGGGCCCTTTTACTTCAGTAGCTGTGTGGTGTTGAACGCCTTGCCCGTCGCTTAGGAATACCATATTATCAACCAAGTGCAATTGTTATAGTAAGAGAATTAAAGAATGATTTACCAGTCAAATATTAGTTGATCTTTGTTAAATAATTCAGAAATAAATGTTAGCAGGGTTACATTTTGTAATTCTTGTATTGCCAATCCAGTAGTTTGTTGCATTACTCTTTTGAGAGTACAGTCATTTAATATTTAATATTTGATACTCTTTTGTGAGTGAGTTTATACCTTTGATAATACTTACTTACTTACTTACTTAATTCCTGCCGCTCCTTCCGGAGCATAGGGCCTTGGCGAAATTTCTCCACGCAGTACGGTTCCTGGCCATTCTCTTCACTTGACTCCAGTTTTTGTCCACCTCTGCAATTTCATTTTCGATCGTCCTCTTCCAGGTTTTCTTAGGTCGACCTCGCTTCCTGGCACCTTGAGGATTCCAGTCTAGCGCCGCCCTCTCAAGAGCTCCGTCCGGCTTCCTTAGTGTGTGACCGATCCAGCGCCATTTCCTCTCCTTGATCTGGATGCTAATCGGTTGTTGATTGGTGATGGTCCAAAGATCTTCATTTGAGATTATGTCCGGCCACCTCACATTCATGATGCGACGCAGACATCTGTTAATGAACACCTGTAGCTGGTTGTTGATCGGTTTTGTGACTTTCCATGTTTCACAGCCATAGAGAAGAATCGACTTTACGTTGCTATTGAAAAGGCGGAGCTTGGTCTTCCTGGAAATGTTTCTATTTCTCCAGATGGGGTAGAGCTGGACAAAGGCACCATTTGCCTTCCTGATACGGCTTCGAACATCTTCCTCTGCTCCCCCATCATTTGTGACTATACTCCCAAGGTAGAGGAAGGACTCAACTCGCTCAATTTCCTTTCCGTTGACTGCCAAGCTAGTCGTGACGTCAGAATTTATCCTCATCTCTTTGGTCTTGTTGGTGTTGATCATCAGTCCTGCACGTTCTGCTTCTCTCTGCAACCTCCCCAGCTTATCTTCTATGTCTCGGTACCGTTGTGCCATAAGACAAATGTCGTCCGCGAAATCCAGATCTTCAAGTCTGTCATTTATACCTCATTGAATACCCCTCTTCCGTCCTCCCATTACCTTCTTCATCACACTATCCAGGACCAACAGGAACAGAGTGGGGGAAAGGACACACCCCTGTCTCACTCCGGAACTGACCTTTATCTTTTCTGTTAATTTGCCTTCGTGTAGAACCTGGCACTCATACCCTACGTACATCTCTTCCATGGTTCTGATGATCTTTGTTGGAATTTTACGCTTTCTAGCGTGCCTTTGATAATAATTTCAAGTAATTGAGTCTTTTAAGACGAGTTCTTTCTTATTAACAATTTATTACAGGCAGATGATGAACAGATATTATGAATATGAGATAATATAACACGTTGGTGTTCTTTTTGAAGTAAAATTTGAGGATCTTAACAGAGGTTTTATACTCTGGATTAAAATAAATCTTGGATTGGATTACGATTACTTTGATAATTTTTCTTATTGTTTAAGAAGTTGTCTGGACATGATAATACTGACTACAATTCTTGTAGGTCATTTTCGTCAACCGTCTGAAACCAGTGGCTCATTTGTGGATCATTCTGTATGATGAGTTAATGTATATTTTTGGCCAAGTTTGTGAAGTTGCCAAAAAGAGGTTTATAATATTGCCAACGTGAGTAGACATGAGGTCGTCGAACCCAGTCTAGTATATATTTGAAGTTCATGCTGTGTGCTGAATAATTGTGGTATAATGTGAAATAATAATGGTATTCACATGTGAGATTTGATGAAGTGAATTTAAGTGATAAAGTTTTGGATGATGAGATCCAATGTGATTTAGTGAAGGCAACGTATTTTTGGCATGGCAGTCGAGAGTATTAAGGGTATAGCCTGGAACTGGTGGATTTTTGGGGCAATGTTCGGTAACCGATCTTAAACATTTCTGGAAGTTTTATAATCCAAGATTCTCCAATAATAATAATAATAATTTATGGAATTATTATCTGAAGTTTAAACATACTGATGATCTGACCTGATAATAAAAATGAATAATGATTAATTAAATAAATTGATGAATAAATAAAATAAAATAATAATAAATTTCAATTATCTGATAACTATAATAAGTTTGATAAGTTGAAATAAATTAAAATAAGCTGAGAACTCTATTAAAATTTAAATAAGATGATTATAATAAATTTAAATAAGCTGATGACTATAAAAATAATTGAAATGAATGGATTGAAATAAATTAAATTAAATAAGATGTTGAAATTAAATCAAATTGAATGAGATGATTTGCAGATGATTTAATGAGATTATGAATATAATAATTATTTGAATGATCAGATGATAAGGAAATTAATAATTCTGATTTGAATAGAACATATAATTGAACGATAGCCGATGTGAGGACCAGTTAATAATTTTTCTATGGATGATGATCATGATGACAGATGATTAGAACAGAATTGTGATTCACAACCGAGTAGTTCTTAGAAGTGGTGTAAATAACGTGTACAAATTTATTATTAATCTTAAGAGTGATTATTAGGAATCCAACGTTTGGAACGGTGACATTCAAGCTATTTATGAATGATTAAATATATGTTAGTGTTGATATACAATTTGGTGTGTGATAGAAAGTTTAATATGTAATTGAAATTCACGTGCCTGATGTTATCTGAAACAAAGATAGGTCTCAGGGCTCACAAAATATCAATGACGAAATGACATAGTGCTACGGTGACCCTGAGAGCACAAGTGAACTTTAACTATTTTTATTTTTTGCACGTGAATATTTTATTTTGAAGCAGTGCGGATATGGTATGATTTGAGAGAACATTAACATCCTAACTGTTATACTCTACCATACTCCTAGGCAGGAATTTATTTTGTTTCTGTCGGACCACTCAAGTTTAAATAAACTTTATTTTATTTTAAGTTGTGATCTCATGATGATGTGTTTTCCCAATCCTTTCCTTTGTCATACTTAAGGCTTAACCAGGAAGGATGTGGTTTGCTAGGTATTCAGTTGATGGTGCCCTTTTTATTTGATGTTCTGATTAACTTTAAGCCCGTAACGACCCGGAGATATTTTATCTCGTGTTACCATCTGCTTTTGTGATATTTCATCTGAATTTCCGACACATTCCTTATTTTATTTTGTGTTTACTTCAACTCTACCTGTCCTGAGATGCCAGGTATGCGATGTAATAGCAGATGGGTCATTGCATGCCTCGGACGAACGGGTACAGTACTAAGTATTTAATATAATAATTATATTTGAATTGTAGCCAGTGGCCATAGCGGGGTATTTTAATCGAACGCCCGTAGGCTCCCATCAAGGTCAATTTCAAGTAGTTCCAAATTTGGCTACCAGAGATGCCACTGTCACTGACACCTGGCGGCGAACGTTGGAACTTGATAGAGCATTCCTAAAAATAACCTACTAATTTAGATACACTCTACCAAATGTAGTGGTAGGTTCTTTTACATGCCATAAATCTATGATATGGGCCCGCCGGCTTTACTTCCCCTCCGAAGGAAGGCATACTGAAGGATTTTAACGCTCTTAAAAATTTGACGACTTCGGCTGGGTTTGAACCCATGATCTTGGGCATAGCTGCTCAGCATGCTCCGACTATGCCAAATAAATAAGCCTTCTTTTAAGATACAGTAATAATAAACCAATAATAATAATATCGTATGTCTCAGGTGCAGGGTGCAAGCTTTGTTATTTAATGCCCAGAGGGCAGCTTGCATATAGAATTTTGTTCGTCCTTGGAACGCTATGAAAGTCAAGGAGGTTAGATTTCTAAGCTCCTTGACACTACAGCGCTTTCTAGTAGAGAAAGGAGGAACTTTTGTGTTGGCGGAAATTCCCGAGATTAATTTTGCCATTATGAACGCGGCCTACTGAATTGAAATGGGTTCTTTAACATGCCAACAACGTATGACATGCGTGTCGTGATTTTTGTCACCTTTCAATAATGACTTACCATGGCCAGGAACGAACCTGCAAGCTTGGGGACTGATGTTAGCCTCTATTGTAACAATGCTGAGTGGCGGAAACAATTGGAATACTGTGCCCATTTAGCAAGAAATATGCCAATCACAGTATACCAGCGTAGCTCAATTCGGAATTTCGGGGCAGCGGTAAGTTCCCCCACTCTGTGACTCACATATTTTGGATTAATTAGAGGATACACTTGCAAAAATAACAACAAAATCAACTCCTATTTAAACATATTTAATTAATAAAATTAATGGCGCTACAAACATTTAAACAATTTAATTACTGACCCAAATATCAACTGCTTGTTCCAAATGAACAAGGGATCACAAAAATAAAATAAACAAATATGGTATTCTAAACCTGTGGTTTCCAAATAAACCAACAATTCTTACTTAGTCTCACTTCCATAAAGCACTAACATTAAGTTTACATAACTCCGAGCTCTTTGGCTCCATGCTTTTACATTATTATGGTGTCATTCTTGTACACCTCAAACACTAGCTTTTATATTTTCTTATTTCTCAAAAACAATATATAATTATATTTAAAATCTATGTTAATTATCTAATTCAATGTTTTTGGGCATGTCCACACCTTCAGTTGTTATCATCTCTCTTTATTTCACAAACATATTAAGGTAATCAGAAAATCAATTGTGTACTCCAGAGCGTGAAGGTACTTGACACAGTCAAAAAACTATAGTTACTCCCGAACTCAGTTGCCTTCAATCCACTCGTGGAATCCCACGTCCATACATTATTACAATAGGGATTGTTATTTATCTCTTATGTCTTAATAGACCATTATCATATCAGAAACTACGATCTGAACCGGCAAACGAAATATCCCTCTTTAAGGACCTCGGTTCAACGCCCGGGTCGTTTACAACTTTAAACACTCCTGGTGTATTCATTTCTCTTTTACAACAGCTTACGAGACGGTCTCTGTTCCCCTCGCTTTAAAAGAGCTAGTCTCTACTACTGGGGTGCGATTTATGACACGTAGGGCGGCGGAGACATCCCGTCTGACCCAACATTTAGTAGCTTATTTTCAAGGCTTTCAAAACAAACCTTTCCATTCATCCAGTTCTGGAGAGACCGGGCTTTATTGTACCGTAACATTCAAACAACTATTCTTTGGTTCAAAGACCATTTCCGTATTCTTGGCATTTATTAATTATGAGAGGGTCCTCATTGATTGGGAAGATTAAATACACATACGACGACGGAGAATTACAGGGGCTTTTATCATAAGAAGATCCTGCATTCGAATCTCTTCAGGTGCCTCGGGAACTAATCCCGTACAGAGGACTTATCCAAAATGCGATTTAGAGTCGGCCGTGGCCCAATGACATACGCTCAATAATACCATATATTAGCTCCCTTTTTAAATACATACACAATGCCTCGTGATACTAATGTCACAAATAGAGGACTTACACAATTATCAATTCACTGCAATCAACTACCCTCCATAAGTAATGTACCAAGTATTTCACCACTACGCGTTCCTAGCGTGACACTTTAATATTATATTTGCGCTCATTATGCGCTAATGCATTATTTTAAGCCGATAATGTCTTCCCAAGAACTGATAAAATCTCTTTAGTAACAATTCATAATATTTTAATTCACATATTAATCTTTCTGTGGTCGATAAATCGCTCCCTGTTTTAAAATATTCCAATGAACCTCATTTCTTACACATACGTTAAGGCTTAACGTTCTTATGTTCATATCAATTTATTTGATTTTTATTTAACATTTCCATATTTAATTATTATTATTATCTTTATTCTTTATACAAGCTCAAAAGCTATTTCTTTCATATCTCAACTTTACTTTATTTCAATGTCTTTTATGATAATTAATGATATTTCGCTTGCTCTTATGACATTTGTTAAATACATTAACCCTTTATTCACATATTTCCTCTACGGGAATTATTCTTTACATAATTTTTCATAATTTCTCTATTTATTTATTATTGTTCAGACCGTGTTCTTGATTATTCAGTATTTATTTATTAAAACACATCCCTTTCAATCCAAACTCCGATGGTTTTTGTACACAATCAATTTCTGACACCAAAATGAAAAGGAATTTTGTACTCACATATTTTCAGATCATCCCATGATCTTAAATCTGGTGTGGTGTTTCATTTTTGGGCCCACTTCGAACTTTTTACACCATATTGAAGGTATTCATCTTACGTAAAAACACTTTTTGACCTATATCTAGAACACTTAATATTGACGACATTTTTATATCCTGGTGTGTCCCTTTTGAACACATAATTACACTAAAAATATTATTTAACACACAATCTTGATTATTTTACACTTCACAATTTCTCGACCACTAGGCCGTATTTCTGAGCCTATTCACACGTGATCTTCTTAAATTCCCGTTTCCAAGGGTGAAATCTATCCGATGTCGGCTTCCTATTCTGAAGAATGCGAAAGTCCCGAAACATCTATTGTTCCCTGGAGTTCAATTCTGCTATTCCTATCCTGGATAACCGGCTATTTATCTAGCTTGAACGGCTTCTCTGTAGATCTGTCTATCGATCCTAACGAAAGTTTATATGGATCGAGGTCTCCTCTAAGACCTATAGATTTAGTTTCTAGCAGCTAGCACTTCTTGATTCTAGTATTATTTAGAATTGTTCGCCTGCTTTCTGGAGCTAATATTTATAGTCTCCTATTCTATTTATTTGAACTGTTTTAACACTCCTACGTTCGAACCTTATTCTGTTCTTCCTTTTTAGGTTGTTTCAATTTAAATAACAGTTTATCTGTCTGGTACGATACTTCCGTACGTTATGATCTGTTCGTTCGAACATTTAACGACCTATCGCCTTTAAGTCCGACGTACGCAGCCTGCTCTGACTATAACTTGCGAATTTTCACTTTAACTTGTATACAGTCGGGCCTAAATCCTATAATTAGGATTTTCCTAATACTTCACGGCGATACTTTAAAATTTCGTCTTGACTGCTCCTTATGGAGGCAAGCAAGTCGTTACTACTGTGACGCCTGTGGCTATTGGATCTTACTTCGGTGATGTAAAACAGCGTTTCTCCCCTCAAGGAGTACTGGTAGCTGTTATCGATGTAACGCAGAGTTACGTCCCCTCACGGACCGTCGGAATGATTACTTCTACGTCGTGGAGCAGCACTTCCCCTCACGGAATGCTCGTAAGACCGCATGCGATGTGACACAGTAACGTGCCCTCTGGCTGTCTGAATACTGCATGATTGGCTTGGAAACGCCCGAAGCTTTATACTGTTTTACTACAAAAAAATAAGACTCAAGCCTTTTCTGTGGTCAACTTCTAAAATAATGGTGCCACAAATATAAAAATTATACCTTCCGAAAGCTCGTCTTTTCAATGTCAAATGATCTTATTGCACCTAAGAATCGATCGTGCAATTCGGAGATATTAATTAATTTCTCGTCCTCAATTGTGTGGGTGTTGCATTCTTTTTGCTCTCTCCCTTCCACAGAGGCTTAGGTAATTCACCGATGACGTCGTCTTACGTCGGCAGTTTATTTCTGCACAATTATTACATGGTTTCTCTATACTGAAAAATCTCTCATTCCAAATGATTCACTGTACTGTGCTTGTTTACTCATTATTATGCTCGTAAACGTGTTAATTTTAATTATTCCTCTTCTGGCGCGTATGCGACGTTGTCAATTTCCAGCCACGTCAGCTTGAATTCCGATTCAGGCTTCTCTTTCTATCACGGTGGAAGATTCCACTCAGTTATTAATACTCGTGACCAGCCCTCTCTGGCATGTCGAGTGGGGTGATCTCATCTAAGGAGCATCTGTCCCTAGTCGCTTGCACAATGTTAAGCTATATTCCTGGCTTAAAATCTCTCTCCGTTCCTTTAAGAAACTATACTTTTCTTTCATTTCTTCCTTAAGGACATTGGTTCGACCGTCATGGACCCTATGGCCCATGGGTTCATCTCTCCCCTCCTTAGGTAAATAAATTTTCGAAAATTTTGAGGAAATTTATTTCAATTTAATTTGTATTACTCTATTCGTCGAATCCATCATGATGTCATCCGTATTTACTGTTGTTTTTACTTCTTTTAAGTCGTATCCGGTAATTGTGTAGGTCGGGTATGCTCTGTCCCTACCCTTTCTTTCTTTCTTTCTTTCATTGTCTGGACTTTAAGTTCCCAGAACCTCATTCTCCCTTACGGGTTTGGTCTATCCCTACCCGTTTCCTTATTTCATCATTTTCTTTTCTTAAATTGGAATTTTCTTCTTCAATAAATTCAATTATTTCTTTAATTTCCCAATATACTTTCTCCAATTCGCATTCGCACTCGAATGCTTGAGCTCTATTTTCTATTTCTTCCTTATTCTTGTCTATGTCAAAAGCGGATTCATCTCTAAATGTTTCCATGACCAGGGCTTGTTCATTTTCTTCATCAAAATCTTCGGGAGGGTAATATAATTTCAAATTTGCTGAATTCATGGTCACTTCGTGATCCGTTTCACAGTGCCGAATTCTATATGCGTTATTCCTCAAATCTCTGATTATCTGATATGGTCCGTGGTACATTTTCTGGAACTTCTTGTACACACGGTTCCCTGGATCCGAAATGGCTGGTCTTTTCACTAACACCATTTCTCCTGCTAATAATGGTCGATGATACCTCTTATGCCTATTTCTTCTCTGCCTCCTGTCGGCTTGAGCTTTTAGATGCTCAAAGGCTCTCCTAATTCGTACATCTCTTCCCGGCTGAGCGTCTGCTGGTCTAGGAATTACCAGATTCCAAGGTCTTTCTGGTTGCTCATTCCGATGTAACGTTATGGGTATCTCTCCTGTGGATTCATGGATTGTATTATTTATACAAAATTCGATAATATCCAAAATATCTATCCACTTCCAATTTTCTTCGGCACAGTATATTCTACAATACTTGGCCGTTTCTCTCATAACTCTCTCTACAGGGTTTGCCTCAGGATGGCGAATACTTGACAAAATTTGACGTATCCCAAGTCTTTCTAATTCTCGTCTGAACTCTACACTGGTGAAACAACTGCCGTGATCCGACAACAAATTCTCAGGTTTCCCCAGAATCGGTATCACTTTTTCTTTAAGTCGTTTTAACACCTGTTTGGTACTAGTCTTCTGTATGGGAGCAAGGACAACCATTTTAGTGAAGACATCCATAGCCACCATTATGTGTCGATTTCCTCTTCTTGCCTTTGGCAAAGGTCCAAAATTATCGATAGATATGATTTGGCCGGGCCTTTCAGGCAACAATGGTATAGGCTTCTGTCTCATCAGAAATGCATTAGGTTTAATCCTTTGACATAGATCACATGTCTTTAACGTGTCCCTTACAGTTTCTCTCAGTCTCGACCATATAAATGCTTCTTTCAGCATCGAGACTGTTTTGTCGACTCCCATATGTCCGAACGATCTATGGGCTAACCATACTATTTTCCTCTGCAAAATTGCAGGTACAACAATCCTTAATTTCGTATGGTCAGAGTCCACAAACTTATATAATAACCCATTATAAAACGTGTAGTCCTGTGCTATCTTCTCAGCTTCCGTGTACGCTGGTGTTCCTCTTATCAAGCTTCCCTCAAGGAATGATATGAGCATGTTCATCCATGGATCCTCCCGTTGCCTTTGACTAATGCTTCTTAACTCATTAAGAGTACGCTGATCCCTGTCTTCCAAATCTATAGCCATTACTTCCTCTTCTATGGACTCTGGCTGTCTACTTAAGTAGTCTGGAACTATGTTTTCCTTTCCTGGGCAGTACTCTATCTTGACATCAAATTGTTGAATATATAAAGCCCAACGCATCAACCTTTGACTGGATAAATCCGTCTTCATCAAAAAGGTTAAGGCTTTATGATCCGTCCTTAGAATGACCTGAAACCCATATACGATCTTCCGCCAATATTGCAACGCGTGCAATATCGCTAACAGCTCTATCTCGCTGATCGTATAATTTTTCTCGTGTGGTTTCAGTCTCCTACTTGTGAAAGCTAGATAGTTCTTCTTATCAGGGTTTTCCGGGTTCTCCTGATATAGCATTGCCCCTATTCCAATCTGGGATGCATCTGTCTGAATGATAAATCTCTGATTAAAATCAGGATATCCTAGCTTCACGTAATTTAAGAGCATTTCCTTGGCCTCCACGAATGCTTTTTCTGCTTCCTCCGTCCATTTCCACTTGCCCCCCTTCTTCAGAAGGTCCTGTAGTGGTGCAACAGTTTTGGTGTATGATGGACAATGTCCTGAGAAGAACCCAATCAATCCCAAAAACTGGCGAACGTTCTTCACTTTCAAAGGCCTTGGAAAATCCCTTATCGATTCCAATTTGCATGGATTTGGTTTAACACCATCCTTGTCAATCACATGCCCTAAAAATGTCACTTGCCTTTGACAGAAGTTCGACTTCTTTAAATTTATCTTAAAATTTGCCCTTCTTAGGTCTTCTAATAATTTCTTCAAATTTTCTAAATGTTCCTCAATGTTCTCCGAGGTAAGCAAAATGTCATCTACGTATCGGATAGTGCACTCTTTCACTTCCTCTGACAGGTTTCGATCCAGCGCTCTTATTAATGCGGATCCTGCAGTTTTCAATCCAAACGGACATCTTCTAAAGCAGTATGTTTGTTGATCGAACTGAAATCCAGTCAACAAGCTGGTTTTCTCTTCCAGTTCGAGATGATGATACGAAGAAGTCATGTCAATATTTGTAAAAATCTTCTTGCCTTTAAATTTCCTCAGTATTTCTTTTATGGGTGGTGCCGAATCATTTTCTGGTATAATTTTTGCATTTAGATTTCTGGCATCTAAACACACCCTTACTGAGCCATCCGGTTTACTCACAATCACTAATGGACTAACATATGGTGTCGCCATCTTTTCTATAACACCTGCATTCATCATCTCCTGCAGTGTTTTCTTGGTTTGTGGGTAATGTTTTTCCGCAACCGGGTATGGTTTTTGTTTGAACGGTGCCCAATCGTTGACTTGGAACGCGTATTTAAAATTTTCAATCTTCCCTGGCTTGGAATCAAATACGTCCCTATAATCCAATAATAATTTCTTTAACTGTTCCTTAATTTCGAGGCTGACTTTAGCTTCCTCCACTTTTCCTGACAGGTTGGTCTCGAACTCATTTTCCACATTATCTTCGAGTTCTATGTTGAGGACTTCAAATATTTTTTCTATGTCCTTATAATCTTCCTCAATCACTTCTTCCATATGCCATACCTGTTCTGCTATTTTCGCATCCTGTTCCTGTAGGTTAATGTTTTGTTCATCCACATCCTCTCTTTGAATTCTAATGCAATTTTGCGCTAGGTCTATAATGACCTTGTTCTCACGGATAAAATCAATACCTAATATGACATTATACGGTAATTGATTTACCAGCAAAAAGCACTGCGAAATTTCAGCGTTACCCATGATTAAATCAATGTATACCTGAAATTTACATGTCAACGATTTTTCAGGGATAATTCCCTTAATCTTTACACTTGATGTGGGAATCTTTAGTACTCGGCCCCTTGTTTCCAATTCATTTAAAAGGGTTTGTGTAATTAAACTTATTGTGGATCCAGTATCAATCAATGCTCTGACCAGTAATCCTTCTATCCTAAGCATAATTATAGGTAGTTCTCTTTTAACAGGTGGGAGTCCTTCCACATCCTCGTTAATTAGTTCATCTGGTCTGGCTATCCAATTTACAATTTCTACCTCCTCCCAGCTCCTGGTATGTTTCCACTTTTGACAATTTAAATTTGGAGTTTTTTTTTATCCTGAGGGCTCCCTTTTCCCTCATTCTTTAGCTGAGCTTGTAGTTCCAAGCTTTGAGCTCCGTCTAGTCGGTCGGGTGATTTCCGGTTCTTGATTGCCTCACTCCAACGGACTTTTTGCCTATCAGGTTCATCTGGTCTTTCGTTCATATAACGAAGACTCTCCTGATATCTTTCTTCTATTTCGGCCCGATATTCATCATCCCTATCGTCTGGCCTTACATTTCTCCTGGGATAATTCTCCCATTTCTTTCTATTGTCCGGCCTTTGCTGATTATTGTTATAGGGTCGGCTTTCCTGTTGCCTATAACCCGTCGTTCGAGGATTTCTTCCTCGATATCCTCCCCGGTAATATGGCTGTATCCTTCTAGGCTCCTGGTGCCCATACTCTCGATCTCGTCCTTGAGTATCCGTACTGGTGGACTGATTCCTGGTCGCTGGTTTTTCTCCAGTTTCCTGACTGCTGGCCATGTGTACTTGCTCAGTTTGTCTCTGATGCCGAGGTGTTACGTGCGAAGTCGTCATATCTAACTGACGTAATACGCTTTCCACTTCCACAGCACTTCTGGCTTTGGATGAGATTAGCAGCCTCTGAATCTCATATGGAAGCTGTCTTGCAATGGCGGCACACAGGTCGTTTTCTGCCGGAGCAATATCCAGTTCGCGGAATTTACACAGCTGAGCGGTGAAAAATTCCGAGTATTTAGTAGGTGCATTGGTGCTGTACTTCCTAGAGTACAGATCTAGCCTTAAGTTTTCTTGGACATCTGCTGCCCAATATCGCTTTAAAAATGCTTCCCTAAAGCCTTCCACCGTATCAAAAGTGTATCTAAAGCTTCTGAACCAGGTGAGACAATCACCTGCCAACAGCTTTTCAATAGCTCTCAGTCTCCGATCCTGAGGAACCTTCATTTCATTTAGATACTCTGCCACTTCTTTTAGCCAGTATTTTGGAGTAATAGACATGTTATTACCCGTAAACTTTACTGGTCTATCCTCATTGGATTTAATAATGTTTATTATTTGGCCATTTGTCTGATTCGTGTACGGGGTTGACATCGCCATTGGATATCCTGGGATCTTATAAGGGCTCTCCCCTCCTAAGTCCCTCTCCGCATCTGTGCCTGGTTCACGAGAATCTGCCCATCCTGTTTTTGGAAACTCCTCCTGATTTTCGAATTCTAGCTTCCTTTCTCTTCGGGCACTTTCTTCATTTGCCATGAGTTGGATTTCCATTTGACTGTTCTTATGTTCCGTCCTCTCCAATCGGGATCTTAATTCATTCTGAATTCTTTCTTGATTCCTTTTAATCTCTTCCTCTTCCTTTTTGGATTGGAATTTCTCATCCCTGTAACTATCCCTGAATTCCTTTATTTGGTCTTCTACCTCTTTCTTAATGATCTTAGCCTGTTGGTCTATAATTTCTGGCTTAACGTCACCTATGGTCTCCAGGCCCTCTCGTATCTCCTTTATCTGCTTATCCACTTCTTTTTGTCCTTTGTAGACTTTATCCTGGATCTTGTTCATATCCTCTCGAGCCCTTCCTTGCTCCTCGAATATAATTGTTATGTCGGTCATAACCTTATCTATCTCTCCCTTTGTGTCTCCCATTTGTTTTGTTAATCCTACTACGGTTTCCCGAATTCCAGTAACCCCTTTATCTATCTTCTCTATTTTTATAAGTTGTTCATCACGATCCCTTTTTCGTTGCGTGCTTTCCTTCTTAAGATTCCCTTCGTATTCGCTTAACTTCGTAGTTATATCCCCCTCATGCTTTCTCAACCATTCGTCCACCTGTCCCGTGTATACGTTAAATTGCAATTCCCTTTTGTTGGCATCGGCCTCAGCTTGCTTCTTAACCTCAGTTATTTCTGTCTGTACTTTCTCGACTTTCCCCTCGAGTTTTTCTACTTTCTCTTCAACCCCTTCAAATCTATCTCCTAACTTATTCACGCTTTGTTTTATTTCATCCCGGGATGCCTTACAAATATCGCTGTTAGATTTTATCTGAGCTTCCAATTCTTTCTGCACACCTTGGATCTGGGTTACAAGTTTATTTTCACACTCATCACCCTTTGTTTCTATGTTAATTAATTTAGTTTCTATAGAATCAAATTTATTTTCCATGGTATCAATTTTATTCCCTATACTTTTAAAATTATCTTGGCACTACTTTTTGGATTCTATACTATTTTTGTTCATAGTCTCTATTTGGACTTGTATTCCTGAGTAAAATCCTTTACTTTCCTCTTTAATTTCACTTAGCTTAGTCTCCAACTTAGTGTCAAACCCTTCATCAAAAATTTTAAATTTTATCTCCATTGTCTCTACTATTTGAGCCTTCAGTACTCCATTGTTTTCTTTACTGTTGGCTTTCAGAGACTCTAACGTCTCCGTTTTCATCACTTCCCACTGTTGTTTAATGGTTTCCCCACTTTCTGTTTTCATCTTTTCTATCTCAGCCTTCAGTTCCTTATTCATGTTTATACCGTCGGCTTCGATAGCTTCTAATTTAGTGCCCATATTATCACTGTTAGTTTTTAGTGACTCTAAACTCTTATTTATGGATTCGAACACTTCGTTATTTTCATCCTTTTGGAGACTCAATATATTGTTTATAGCTCCTAACCCTTCTTTATTTTCAATCTGTTGGCTATCCAACTTATTCAAACTCTCATTTATGGATTCGAACACTTTGTTATTTTCATCCTTTTGGAGACCCAATGTATTGTCTATTGTTCCCCATTTATTGTTCATGGTCTCCCACTTCTCATTACTATCAGCTTTTATCGCCTCCAACTTCTCATTACTATCGGCTTTTATCGCCTCCAAAAGTTCCTGCCTCTCTACCCTATTCTCCTTTTTTGCATTTTCCGTACTTTGCGTACTTATTCTTATTATCTCGTCCCTATTCTTTTGGAAATGTTCATCCAAACACTCCTTTAACTCCATCATCGTCACCATCTTTTCTAATATAAAAATACAGTGGGCCACAAATGCCACCACACTAGTACATGCTTGAGAGATGATACTCTGAATCGGTGTGTCCCAATTTCTTTTAAAATATTACTTTGGTACGGGTATTCACTTACAACGTACCCTTTTACTACATTTATTCAATTTCATAAACCTTTATGGAAGTGTTTAAAATTCAAAATTTCGAAAAACCATTTTTCTTTTCAAAAAATGAAAATTTTGATTTTTCGAGAAAACTCGGGTTTTCCCTAGGAAAACTCAGCCCTGCGTACTGGGCGCCAAAATCATAAGATGATTTGCTAGGGGGTTTGATAATATAATATATTCAGGGCTGCTCGGTATGAGTTTCCAGGGACCCATGCGGTCAGTTAATATTTTACGTTGTAGCTATTCCTATTATTACTTTAATCTTTCATGATATGACCGACTTAAGTGTTCCTCTAGTTATTAATCCAGCACAGTATTTATATATCCCCCTGTGCCCATTTAGCAAGAAATATGCCAATCACAGTATACCAGCGTAGCTCAATTCGGAATTTCGGGGCAGCGGTAAGTTCCCCCACTCTGTGACTCACATATTTTGGATTAATTAGAGGATACACTTGCAAAAATAACAACAAAATCAACTCCTATTTAAACATATTTAATTAATAAAATTAATGGCGCTACAAACATTTAAACAATTTAATTACTGACCCAAATATCAACTGCTTGTTCCAAATGAACAAGGGATCACAAAAATAAAATAAACAAATATGGTATTCTAAACCTGTGGTTTCCAAATAAACCAACAATTCTTACTTAGTCTCACTTCCATAAAGCACTAACATTAAGTTTACATAACTCCGAGCTCTTTGGCTCCATGCTTTTACATTATTATGGTGTCATTCTTGTACACCTCAAACACTAGCTTTTATATTTTCTTATTTCTCAAAAACAATATATAATTATATTTAAAATCTATGTTAATTATCTAATTCAATGTTTTTGGGCATGTCCACACCTTCAGTTGTTATCATCTCTCTTTATTTCACAAACATATTAAGGTAATCAGAAAATCAATTGTGTACTCCAGAGCGTGAAGGTACTTGACACAGTCAAAAAACTATAGTTACTCCCGAACTCAGTTGCCTTCAATCCACTCGTGGAATCCCACGTCCATACATTATTACAATAGGGATTGTTATTTATCTCTTATGTCTTAATAGACCATTATCATATCAGAAACTACGATCTGAACCGGCAAACGAAATATCCCTCTTTAAGGACCTCGGTTCAACGCCCGGGTCGTTTACAACTTTAAACACTCCTGGTGTATTCATTTCTCTTTTACAACAGCTTACGAGACGGTCTCTGTTCCCCTCGCTTTAAAAGAGCTAGTCTCTACTACTGGGGTGCGATTTATGACACGTAGGGTGGCGGAGACATCCCGTCTGACCCAACATTTAGTAGCTTATTTTCAAGGCTTTCAAAACAAACCTTTCCATTCATCCAGTTCTGGGGAGACCGGGCTTTATTGTACCGTAACATTCAAACAACTATTCTTTGGTTCAAAGACCATTTCCGTATTCTTGGCATTTATTAATTATGAGAGGGTCCTCATTGATTGGGAAGATTAAATACACATACGACGACGGAGAATTACAGGGGCTTTTATCATAAGAAGATCCTGCATTCGAATCTCTTCAGGTGCCTCGGGAACTAATCCCGTACAGAGGACTTATCCAAAATGCGATTTAGAGTCGGCCGTGGCCCAATGACATACGCTCAATAATACCATATATTAGCTCCCTTTTTAAATACATACACAATGCCTCGTGATACTAATGTCACAAATAGAGGACTTACACAATTATCAATTCACTGCAATCAACTACCCTCCATAAGTAATGTACCAAGTATTTCACCACTACGCGTTCCTAGCGTGACACTTTAATATTATATTTGCGCTCATTATGCGCTAATGCATTATTTTAAGCCGATAATGTCTTCCCAAGAACTGATAAAATCTCTTTAGTGAAATGAAAATCCACAGCCTGCTTCCAGTCTCCGACCGGGTCAGGAATGGAATGAATGAAGCCCCCATCTAGCGGCGAGGATATGGACTGTGCCGGCTGCCGAGGCCTGACGCACTCCTCTGGGGCAATGATTAAATGGATGACAGGTGAAATGAAATGATAGTGGAGAGTGTTGCTGGAATGAAATTTGGACAGGGAAAACCGGAGTACCCGGAGAAAAACCTGTCTGCCTCCGTTTTGTCCAGCACAGATCTCACATGGAGTGACCGGGATTTGAACCACGGACCCAGCGGTGAGAGGCCGGCGTGCTGCCGCCTAAGCCACGGAGGCTTGATAAAATCTCTTTAGTAACAATTCATAATATTTTAATTCACATATTAATCTTTCTGTGGTCGATAAATCGCTCCCTGTTTTAAAATATTCCAATGAACCTCATTTCTTACACATACGTTAAGGCTTAACGTTCTTATGTTCATATCAATTTATTTGATTTTTATTTAACATTTCCATATTTAATTATTATTATTATCTTTATTCTTTATACAAGCTCAAAAGCTATTTCTTTCATATCTCAACTTTACTTTATTTCAATGTCTTTTATGATAATTAATGATATTTCGCTTGCTCTTATGACATTTGTTAAATACATTAACCCTTTATTCACATATTTCCTCTACGGGAATTATTCTTTACATAATTTTTCATAATTTCTCTATTTATTTATTATTGTTCAGACCGTGTTCTTGATTATTCAGTATTTATTTATTAAAACACATCCCTTTCAATCCAAACTCCGATGGTTTTTGTACACAATCAATTTCTGACACCAAAATGAAAAGGAATTTTGTACTCACATATTTTCAGATCATCCCATGATCTTAAATCTGGTGTGGTGTTTCATTTTTGGGCCCACTTCGAACTTTTTACACCATATTGAAGGTATTCATCTTACGTAAAAACACTTTTTGACCTATATCTAGAACACTTAATATTGACGACATTTTTATATCCTGGTGTGTCCCTTTTGAACACATAATTACACTAAAAATATTATTTAACACACAATCTTGATTATTTTACACTTCACAATTTCTCGACCACTAGGCCGTATTTCTGAGCCTATTCACACGTGATCTTCTTAAATTCCCGTTTCCAAGGGTGAAATCTATCCGATGTCGGCTTCCTATTCTGAAGAATGCGAAAGTCCCGAAACATCTATTGTTCCCTGGAGTTCAATTCTGCTATTCCTATCCTGGATAACCGGCTATTTATCTAGCTTGAACGGCTTCTCTGTAGATCTGTCTATCGATCCTAACGAAAGTTTATATGGATCGAGGTCTCCTCTAAGACCTATAGATTTAGTTTCTAGCAGCTAGCACTTCTTGATTCTAGTATTATTTAGAATTGTTCGCCTGCTTTCTGGAGCTAATGTTTATAGTCTCCTATTCTATTTATTTGAACTGTTTTAACACTCCTACGTTCGAACCTTATTCTGTTCTTCCTTTTTAGGTTGTTTCAATTTAAATAACAGTTTATCTGTCTGGTACGATACTTCCGTACGTTATGATCTGTTCGTTCGAACATTTAACGACCTATCGCCTTTAAGTCCGACGTACGCAGCCTGCTCTGACTATAACTTGCGAATTTTCACTTTAACTTGTATACAGTCGGGCCTAAATCCTATAATTAGGATTTTCCTAATACTTCACTACGGCGATACTTTAAAATTTCGTCTTGACTGCTCCTTATGGAGGCAAGCAAGTCGTTACTACTGTGACGCCTGTGGCTATTGGATCTTACTTCGGTGATGTAAAACAGCGTTTCTCCCCTCAAGGAGTACTGGTAGCTGTTATCGATGTAACGCAGAGTTACGTCCCCTCACGGACCGTCGGAATGATTACTTCTACGTCGTGGAGCAGCACTTCCCCTCACGGAATGCTCGTAAGACCGCATGCGATGTGACACAGTAACGTGCCCTCTGGCTGTCTGAATACTGCATGATTGGCTTGGAAACGCCCGAAGCTTTATACTGTTTTACTACAAAAAAATAAGACTCAAGCCTTTTCTGTGGTCAACTTCTAAAATAATGGTGCCACAAATATAAAAATTATACCTTCCGAAAGCTCGTCTTTTCAATGTCAAATGATCTTATTGCACCTAAGAATCGATCGTGCAATTCGGAGATATTAATTAATTTCTCGTCCTCAATTGTGTGGGTGTTGCATTCTTTTTGCTCTCTCCCTTCCACAGAGGCTTAGGTAATTCACCGATGACGTCGTCTTACGTCGGCAGTTTATTTCTGCACAATTATTACATGGTTTCTCTATACTGAAAAATCTCTCATTCCAAATGATTCACTGTACTGTGCTTGTTTACTCATTATTATGCTCGTAAACGTGTTAATTTTAATTATTCCTCTTCTGGCGCGTATGCGACGTTGTCAATTTCCAGCCACGTCAGCTTGAATTCCGATTCAGGCTTCTCTTTCTATCACGGTGGAAGATTCCACTCAGTTATTAATACTCGTGACCAGCCCTCTCTGGCATGTCGAGTGGGGTGATCTCATCTAAGGAGCATCTGTCCCTAGTCGCTTGCACAATGTTAAGCTATATTCCTGGCTTAAAATCTCTCTCCGTTCCTTTAAGAAACTATACTTTTCTTTCATTTCTTCCTTAAGGACATTGGTTCGACCGTCATGGACCCTATGGCCCATGGGTTCAATACTACCTGAGTGGAGTGTTGAGGATCAAAATTAGGAGTCTTGCAAGACTGCAAATATGACTGACACCTTATTATGCCAGTTAAAGTATGCAGTGCCAATAATTACCGGATGGGTGCCAACGATAGGATGGTTTACCCGTTTTGTTACAATAAATCCCGAACCGAAACCTATTTGGACCATTACATGGAAAATCTATTCGATTGAAGGAAGTAGACATAAAGATTCGCGATGGAACTAATGTAATTGATCACATAATACAGAAAACGTAGATACAGAAGGGGTGTAACGTGAGTGTGTCCCCCATATAACTTCTGAGTTGAAGTTTCATTTGTCACCAAAGTTGGTTATGAAAGAAGTGCAACTTCAGCACATCTCAAGTTTTCTATTTTCAGTCACGTTATTTATGACATTGTAAATAATCTGCATTTAAAATTTTGATAATAAACTCCATGTTGTTGTTGTTGTTGTTGTTGTTGATGATGATGTTGATGTTGATAATTGTTGTTTAACCCAAGAACTCTAACCCTTCGTAATTTTTATGACGGTAGGTAGCAGTACGGTATAGTTTATTGCCTTCCGCGCATGCGTGCCTGCCGCCAATTTGTGTAGCTGAATTTCTCGAGCAGTTATGACTGTGTCGGGTGCGATTTTTGATATCTTTGCTCATTCTTATAATAATTGGGTGGGTGTCGTCATATTGACGAATGGTTAGTGATAGTGCAATATATCGCAATATAGTTTGTCTTAATACAATTTTTACATTTTTACTTATTACTTATTTCATTTATTTTCATGGTAGCCTAGTTTAGTTTTTTTGTGGTATAAATAACCCACATTTATAGTTTATAGGGTTTATTTTAATATCCAGTATAATAAAATTAAGTTCTTATAGAACTTGTTAATGTAATGTTTTCTGTGTATCAATTTTGCTATATTTAACAAATAATCACATCAAATGATTTCATATCTACGTATTTTGATTCATGACCTGTTTGTGAATCTATAAGAACTCGAAATATCAAAAGTCTTGCCAAATATTATCTGTAAAGTAGTAAAGATAATAATTATAAGTTGGAGTAGTCACATTTACGAAGGGTTAGTAATAATGAGCGGCGAAAGAGGGTTAGTGTTCTAGGGTTAAAGGGGCCTAACATCTAGGTTATCGTCCCCTAATGGTTTGGGTGATAGTGAAAATGAAAAATGATCAAATGAAACTTACTACTAAAACTAACTACTCTCTTACAAACTAGAAGAGGAAATGGGAAACAAAAAGGAGAAGAATTAAGACAGAAGGAGATGCCCTCAACCCCCGAAGACTAATAATTGAGGGACTTGGAAGGCAGGAGAGCCAAGAATGGCAGAGAGGTAAGGGAAAGAGGAGAGGGTCCACACCAAAGGCAATGGAAAAAGAGGAGAAAATTTGACTCAGCTCAGGAATCCCTCGGGGTGGCCAAATCCCGAACTCACCAGCGTGAGCCCTTTAGGGTGTAGCACTATCCGGGATGTACCAAAACAGGTGGGGGCTACATACACCCTGCCTCCTTGAGAGCCTTGAGCATAAGGCAGGAGATATCTTGAAAAGAAAACTAAGGCTGACCTCTCGAAGAAATAGGGTATCAGTAAACATTACAGTAAAATTAAGGTCAGAATGTGAAAGACTCCCCAGGCCTCGGATACCCTAATACCGTCGAGGTTGGAAGAAAACAAGAGTTGCCCAAGGGAGGCCGAAAGAAAAGGAGACAGTGAGGAGACCGGCACAAGTAAGTGGAAGCAATGCCGGACTCAGCTGGAGTCCCGTGGTCGCCAACCCACGTCCCACTTGTCGTGAGCCCCTGGGGGGACTCTATATTGAATCGTGGTGGTAAAATAATAATCAATCTCCGGCTTTGTATGAGAGCAATGTTTGTATTGTGTGTTTATCCGTCATGATTTCCGTCACTTAAGGAATTATTTTAGAAGAATGAAATATAAGGATGTCATTATCAAAAAATAAGATCTTTTGAGTTTCACATACGTTAATGACTTGGTTGATTGACACATGTCATATTCGATAGTTATCAAAAGATGTCATGATTGTTCCGATTATGCCTGATTAACAGAATATTAACGACTTAGGACAAGATTACTTGGTTCTGTGATAAAGGACGGAGTATATAAGTCTTGATTATTGACGATCCCAGCATACAGTTGTGAACGCTCTTCACCACCATGCGAGGTAAGACTATCACAGCACTAATATTGAATTGTTTTAGCTGCACTTGTAGCTATATAACCTATTACACTCGATTGCTGTTTGCCTCTGGAAAACTTGACGCGTAGCCTATTTTGCTGGTCGTCAAATTAATTGTAAAATACTGAAATTTACAGATCCTTTCTTCGATATTGCTTCTAAAATTGTAGCTAAAACGTGTTTACCATATGCATACTATCGACACAAATGAAAATGAAAATCCACAGCCTGTTTCCAGTCATCGACCGGGTCAGGAATGGAATGAATGAAGCCCCCATCTAGCGGCAAGGATATGAACTGTGCCGGCTGCCGAGGCCTGACGCACTCCTCTGGGGCAATGATTAAATGAATGACAGATGAAATGAAATGATAGTGGAGAGTGTTGCTGGAATGAATTGTTGACAGGGAAAACCGGAGTACCCGGAGAAAAACCTGTCTGCCTCCGTTTTGTCCAGCACAGATCTCACATGGAGTGACCGGGATTTGAACCACGGACCCAGCGGTGAGAGGCCGGCGTGCTGCCGCCTAAGCCACGGAGGCTTCCTATCGACACAAATAATATTCTAAAAACAGTGATGAAATTGTAATAGTATAACCACATGCTTAAAAGGGCAGATGATTTCGCTGTTGCACCCGTTAATAGAACAATAACTAACTAACTAACTAAGTGTGTTTGAGTTTTCAGTCTTTGACTAGTTTGATGCAGATATCCATGTATCCCTGTCCTGAGCTAATCGTTTCATCTCTACATAGCTACCACACCCACATCTTCTAACCATTCTAAACTTGGTCTACCCCTACAGTTCTTGTCCTCGACTCTTCCTTCCAAAACTAAGCTTACTATTCCTGGAAGATGCAAATCCTCGGGAATAGCATTACGGCTGCAGTTTCCCATTGCTTTCAGCGGTGCAGCAGAACGCAGTGTAGCCATTAGTTGGCTTAACCGTCTATAAGTCAAGTAAAGAATTGATTTATTCTGAAAGACTGCTACTCCCTTTCAGAATAAAGTAATAGAGCAATTCTACTAACAAAAATACTAACCTTCTACTAACAATTAAATACCAAAATTCTACTAACGAAAAAATACTTAAGTTCTAACTAAGTAACAGATGCTGAAAGTAATACTACGCAAAGTATTTTAAACTTGCCACTTTGGGTATTTATTTATTGTTGTTGATATAATTAGGAGCCTTGTAGTCCCTTGCACGTCGGATGGTGTGTGGGATTGGGGGGGGGGGATTTTTTAATAACCTGTGATATTGTGTTGGCTGTATTAGTGTATGTGTAGGCTATAGATTAGGAACGGGAAAGGAAGCTGTCGTGGCCTCAACTTAGGTACCACCATGGTATTTCTCCGAAGTAAAAGTAAGTAAACATGGAAAACAAATTTCTAGGATTGCTGAGGGGGTTCTAGAACACCTTTTCTCAGCTTTGCCTAACGAGACTGAATGATACCCGTCCCAGCCCTCAGACCAGAATTTAATTTCTTTGCAGAGTCAGAACCCAGACATCCGTGGTTAGAGAGTCAAGAATGCTAGTAACTACGCCTCGCGATACACTATTTCTTAATGTGTTGATTAAATTATCAATTTATTGACGTTATTAATGCTGTTACACAGAATCAAGTTGATCACAACACACACTTGTGACGTAGAACTCAAATTTTATACTTAATTCTGCTTGCCTGCCAACAAGGTGGACCAGGTTGGATCCCTGGTTAATTTATGTGAGATTTCTATTGTAGAAAGACGCTTCCTTTAGTACGTAGCCCATTAAATGCAAGCTCCCTTCCTTCCCTAACTGAAAAGCTCAATTAATTTATTAAAATGAGTTAGTGACAGTTACATACATAGCCTCAATTTATCTCAAAGTAATCAGAACAATCAGTAATAACAATATTATTATAGTAGTGCGTAGTGTTGTGGCCCTGTCCTTGTTCGTTAAGCTTCGGAACTTGCGGCGCTGTTTAAATGATCGAGCGAGGACATCTGGTATGAGCTCTGTCTCTGACCAAGAAGCTGAGCATTGCATAAGTCACAAATTTATCTCCAGAATAAATCATGGTATCAGTCCTCAAGAAAAGGCCTGAATTCACTCATATCCAATGCTGCTGAACTTCACAAGGCCTTACGTTATCCAATATTTCTACCAAAATAGGCTATTGAAATGTTTCAAATCTGAAGGTAACCACATTATTACTTACCATCTTTCTTCTTTTAGGTCTTCTTGTTTTGTGCGTGCTGGTAGCACTGGCCTACGTGCAGTCCACCCCCGTGGACACTGTGGACCAGCCAGCTCAAGGTGCTGAAGATGTAAAGGATGTCGATGACTCTGCTGCAGCTTCTGAAGACGCTCAGGACGTAGGCAAACATCACCCCCACCATCCCGACCATCACCATGGACACGATGATCACGATCATCACCATGGACACGATGACCACGACCATCATCATGGCCACGATGACCACGATCATCATCATGATGACGATGATCACCATCATCCACCAACCAACGTATGCGCCAGTGCCAGAGCAGACAGATGGCACTTGCCTTGTCCTTGGGACAGCCACAAGTTCTTCAAGTGTGACCTGAACACCGGGAAAGGTACACTCTTCACCTGCCCATCAGGTCTCGTCTTCAACCCCGCCATCCAAGTCTGTGCCAATGCTTAACCAACATGGCATTTCAAATGTTCGACATTAAACGATGACCTTATAGTCCGTACTTAGTTTTCTATACAGTCTGGTGAAGCAAACTGGCCATATCCTGTACATTAATGAGATCTTGAATTAATAAAAGGTGTTTTACTCACTGTATTAAATATTTCTGTTCTGGGACCTAGTACAGATAATTCCCTTTGTAGGAGAAATATAGTGTTAAATGATGAAATAAAACACAGTTGTATGTCAGTGGTTTAATAACATAATAGTTATTAAGATACCAAGGACCAGCGTGACTCGTCCATTTTGGCACACTTTTCTCAAAGGCAATTACAATTTTTGGGACTTGGTATTTGTGCCATCTTATATATTAAAATAGTTTTCCAAAAATGTCACCCTTTACTAAAACTGAAATATCTCGGGAAATATTTGCGCTACGACGACGTCTGTTGTCTTAAAATGTAATGCCCGTTTAGCACCGTCGATTGATACCCACCTTACTTGATTATATCATCCGAGTATTAAAATAATTGCGAATATTACTTCCTTCAAGGTCTCACGAAAATAGAATATCGAATGACTTGTCGGACATATTGTCGCTAGGCGACAAGGACTAACACGCCGCCCCAATAATAAATCTAACTTGATATTAACAGAGAGTTCCCTAATTACGTCATGATATCGTTAACTTCTACCTGCTCCACTCGGGCGCTAATGTCGCATGTATCCATACATGATATCGTTAACTTCTACTTGTTCCACTCGGGCGCTAATGTCGCATGTATCAATACAATAAGTAGAAGGCGATTCTGTGCACATAATTTTATTAAAACTTCTCAAAGAATGGATTACATTGAGACTCAAATGCTCATGCACAATCAGCAGTCATTTTGCTAATGACACTGTCATGCCAACATCTCTTTGAATAACAACAAATACTGTAAACGAAAGACAACTAATTTCACGAATATGCTGCTACAGACGAATGTTGGAACCGCCATTTTGTATTATGAATCCGATAGTCTTTGGTCTAACCAGCTACAAACTGTCTTCTTTTCGTTTCATCATTCGTCCTTATAGGTTGTGTGCTCATCAATACAATGAATCATATTATGATGAATGAGAGGCGACACTCAATTACAAATGCTATAAAGATTAAAGGTGACGGTAATTGTCTGTTCAGGTCATTGGCATATTGTGAGTACAACAATCAGAGTTTCACAGGTTAGAAAGCGAATTGTAAAACATGTTACAGACAAGTGGAATAATTATTCTTCATTTATTGTTGGCAACAACGATATGTACGAAACTGCTATCAATACGAGCGATGATTACAAAATGTATATGTCTATGAATGGTGTTCATGGAGGTCATGTTGAGTTAGTTGTCGCTGCTCAAGTTTGCAAAGTGGATATTTATTCGTGGATTAGTAATGTCGTATGGAAGGTGACCGGTTAAAATATATACGTCATCAACAAACGAAGTTAGAAGTTGATACATATGCCGGTTTAGCAGACGCCTTGCATGTACGAGCAGAAAATAAAAATCTCAGAGTCGGTCGTATTGTAGTTTTGCCATCTTCTTTTACAGGTAGCCCAAGGAAAATATTGCAAAATTATCAGAATGCGATGGCGATAGTGAGGAAGTTTGGAGAGCCAGATTTATTCATTACGTTCACCTATAATGCGGGCTGGCCAGAAATACTTAACAGCATTCATGTCTGGGAAACGGCTAATAATAGGCCAGATATTGAAGTGAGAGTTTTCCATTGCAAAGTAAAGGAATTGCTACGATTGATTAATGTTAAGGAAATTTTCGGTAAAAGCATATATATATACAGTGGAATTTCAAAAACGAGGTCTCCCGCACATCCATTTTCTCTTAACATTAACGGAAGATTGTAAGTTTCGAGAAATTTCTGACATTGACAGTGTGGTGTCAGCCGAAATACCAGATCTCGAGGATGAAGCGCTATACGAGTTGGTAAGGCGTCATATGGTACATGGTCCTCGCGGATCTTTGAATCCTTCTTCAGTCTGTATGAAAGATGGCGTATGTAAGAAAGATTTCCCTAAACAGTTTCAGGAAGAGACCAAAGAAAATGCCAATGGTTATCCTTCGTATAGGAGAAGAAATAATGGCGATGGCCGAGAGCGCTAACGCGCTACCTCGTGCCTCGCTGGCATCGGGAGAGCGTGGGTTCGAATCCCACCTCGGCCATCCTGAAAATGGTTTTCGTGTTTTCCCATTTTCACCACCAGGCAAATACTGGGACGGATCCTTTCCTTTCCATAGGTCCACGGCCGATTTCTTTCCAATATCCCTTCCCTGACCCGGCCTGAAAAGAAAAGTACATGACCATTGGCTGCATTAATAAAATTATTATAATGGACGGATTATTATAAAAACAATTCGAGGCATTGACATTGAAGTCGATAGTCGATTCATTGTTCCCTACAATCCATTTCTTTTACGTGCAAGCTCATATTAATTTTGAAATATGCTCAAGTGTTCGGAGTGTTAAATACATCCACAAATATATTATATATTAAAATCCACAAGTATGTGTATAAAGGTCACGACTGCTGCATTGTTAAAATATGTCCTGAAGGCGAAACGGTGAACTACGATGAAATTACTTATTTCCTAAATGCTAGATATGTTGGTCCAACAGAAGCCGCATTCAGGATATTTTCATTTCACATGCATGAACAGTCACATTCTATCGTGCGATCACCAGTTCACTTGCCAAACTTGCAAAATATCTATTTTAAAAATGATAACACTCCTGATATTTTACTTCTAGCACAGTTGCGCAACACGGAATTACAAGCGTGGTTCAAGTTAAATCAAGATTCGCAAGCCAGAAGTCCGTATATATATCCTAAAACACCAGTACATTACGTCTGGAATAAGAGCAACTGCCAGTGGCAAAAAGAAAAACAGTTTCAAAAACTATAGGCAGAATGTATAATGTTTCACCTACAGAAACAGAAAGGTATTATTTACGCCTGTTATTGCTTCACCTCATCGGTGCTACCAGCTTCCAGGATCTACGAACATACAAAGCAGTTGTCAATTCTACTTTTAAAGAAACAGCTATGGAGCGAGGTTTGCTGATTGACGATTCTGTAGGGGGGGGGGGGGGGGGAGGCGATAGCTGTGCAAATTATTTGATTCGATGTCAGTTTTCCAAAATTGCATTTTTGCTTTTCACGGTTTAATGCACTAAGTATGTTTACAAAGCGATGAAATTACTTCAGATGTTTAACCAAGACTCCTAATTATATTTTCATTTAAGAAACTCAAATTAAAATGATTTTTTAGAATTTCCACTAGCAGAGGAGCCTTGCAAATGCAAAATGCCACACGTTTCGTTTTTATTACTTCACTCTACTTTACGTGTGAATTTAGAGCGGAGGGATTTGGGGTCTTTTAACTGATGAACGCTATTGAACTATTCAAAGATTCATGAACTATGCATTGAAATCATCTGACTTGAATTCTAAAGTCAATGAAACATTGAAAATGGACCCAGCTCAGATATCCCTCGGAATCCAATAATCTGAAAGTTTCCAGACGCAATTCCTTATGGGAGAAGGAGTAATTCCACGGGAAAGGAACACTACTAAGTACGACAACAAAAGAAGTTGGTCAATAAAATGATTTTGAATAAAAGTAATTACGACTAATTAAAATTATTTATTTAATTCTATTAATTTGCACACCTCTGTATGTTAACCAAACGTTACATCTCTAAATTCAAATATAAGAGACCCAACTTTTATTTTAAATTCATACCATTGTTCATAAGTAGACAAAACACCTAATTGTACCGCTGTAGCCTTAAATTGTGTGGCTATCTCTATCTACTTAGTATAAAACAAAGTTCCCAATTCTTGGATGTAACGGATAATCTCGAGAGCAACTTGATGGATTTTGATGCGGGTTTCACCATTCTGTAAAGGATTTCTCGATGAAGGATTAGGTAGAAAAACATTTATTTATGACCAAAAGACGCCGAGCATTTACGATTTCAGTGAATTGAGTTGAAGAAAAACCTAACGTCCATGTGTCTTTTAAAAAAATCGATATTCTCTGAGAATTGTTCAGCATGAAAAGTTCTGCAAGAAAGTCCGCGACAGCTCCCACATCGACCGCTCTAAGTGTTTTTACGTTTTCATTTCTTCCAGCAATCTCCATTCAGTGGAAATTTAAATTACTAGCTTCAGAGTGAGTTTACGAGCTTGCGAGCGACCTATCATCTTAGCTTCAGCCAGCATCAAGCTGCCGAGTCGTGTCGAGTTAATTCTTCAGAGAAGAGTATTGCTTATGTGTTTGAAGTTAGCTGTTAACCTGGGCTTGACGTCCGTGCGCCTTGCTTACGCAGGGTAAATAGTGAGACACGCATACAGAGGACAGGCAGACACCCACATATTTGATCTCATAAGTCTACTTCATCATTTACCCAAAATCGACGGTACCGTAAATGTCTGTTCAGGTCACTAGCATGAAGACATGCAAATGTCATATGGACAGAAGTGCTGTAGGATTGTTGAAGTGAATGCTGCGGAGCAGCACGGGTCTTCAAGTTAGCTATAATAATAAAAAGGATTTGCTGGAACCAAATATGGTACCTTTTAATTACGTATTCTTTAAGGAGTTGCATTTTTAGTTTATTTTCATTATGCAGAAATAGGCTTATGAGATCTCCTTTTGTCCGTGTGTGTGTGTGTGTGTGTGTGTGTATATGTGTGTATGTGTGTGTCCCCCTCTAATGACTTCTAAACGGCTTGAGCGATCTGAATGAACCTCGGTAAGGTCATAGTATTATTACGGCCGACGCCGAACTTGCCCTTCAAATTTTTTTACGTCACACCAATCGAACATGGTGGCTGTGCGAAATATTTCACCGGCATTCTATAACTCCGCAACTTTTACCGATATCAATCTGAAATTTTGTACGGTGATAAAGGGCACTACTGGAAGTTCACCTATGCAACTTTCAAAAACCTGTTAACTACAAAACGAACATGGCGGCCAGGCAAAGTTGACACTTTCAAATAGACATTTCTCGTGATTTAACCGTCCAAACTCAATGAAACTTGGTACAGGAAATGTTTATGCACATTGTAATGCACTGGCATCCAATTTAGTTAAATTGTTTACATAACGTCAAGATGGCGGATTTGCGAAATATTTCACCGGTATTCTCTATCTCCGAATTACCGATATCACCCTGAAATTTTGTACGGTAATAAAGGGCACTACTAAAAGTTCACCTATGAGATTTTCAAAAACCTGTTAACCACAAAAAGAACATGGCGGCCAAGCGAGGTTGAATCTTTTATATAGAATTTTCTCGCGATTTAGTCATCCAAATGCAATGAAACAGCAAATGATTATGCACATTGTAATGCACTGGCATCTAATTTTGTTCAATTGTTTATATTACCTCAAGATGGCGACTGTGCGAAATATTTCACCAGCTTTCTATATCTCCGAAACTATCACTGATATCACCCTGAAATTTTGTACGGTGATAAAGGGTACTAGTAGAAGTTTAGCTATGAGACTTCCAAAAACCTGTAAAATACAAAACGAACAGGCCAGGCAAAGGTGAGACATTTTAATAGACTTTTCTCGCAATTTAACCATTTGTGCGCAGTGAAATTTGGTACAGCAAAATGTTTATACACATTGCTGCTTCCCACTGTCTATTCCACTCTACATTAGGGTCGTAACTTCTAGCAACCATGTTAGAGGCGTTACGTAGAGCTGGATGGCGTGAACGTAATCTGTTTTGATTCAGAGTGGGTTGATCTTCATGTACAGGTAAAGTGCGTCTCTACCTTAAAAGACAGTATGGAATTAAATGTAGTATTTGCCTCTCACTCGCACTCCTATGTCCTGCAATTAGCTTCGTCCTCTTCTACGCCGGCGATGTTGCCATTTCCCAATAATTGAAAGTGACAAATCTAAGAAAATGCTTGAGTGGTCTGATAGAGAATTTTCCGCTCCTTTTGATGATGTAAAAATAAAAGCCATAAATAATTAACACATGGCCCATTTTTCACAATTACTATATTTTAGTGCGAATCTATATTTTTGCAGATATAAAACTTATCACGCCATGGATAATGAACTAATGATCGCAACAGATCAAGAATTTATTTTTAGATTGCCTGATGTTGGTAGAAGATACCCTACTTCTCAAGGCAGTAATTATTTTCATAATGATAATGTTATGTTTTTTCTTAAATGTTACTTGAAAAATCTGGGATGGTGTGACACAAAAGTTACGTAGCGAGAAACTTTTTTGCTGTTGACTTTACGTTGGTGACTAACCGAGAAGAAATGTTCATTAATGTCTGAAATAGTTTTTAAAACAAACCAGAGTTCGATATCAGGTAGCATTCATAAGTTATAGCATTTTGCGTACTCCTCCCACCCACAGCTGACGCACCGAAAGTTTGTTTACTAATGTGGCCCGTAGGCTATCTCCCCGCCTGCTTTTGAAGGAGGATAGGTGATGGTGTGAAGTTAAACTGTGAAATGAATTGGAGCTTGTGTTCTTTATAAATTGTCCGACTCGTTGCGTAGTGGCTAGCATTCTTGGCTGTCACTGTGCTGTCACCGTGGAGGCCCGGGTTTGAATCCGGCTCTGCCAAGAAATTTAATTCTGGTCTGAGGGCTGGAACGGGGTGTAGTCAACTTCAAGTGACAAAACTGAGAAGAGGCGGGTTCGATTCCTTCCTCAGCCATCCTCAAAGTGGTTTCCGTGGTTTGCGGGAATGAACAAGGGTCCGTTAATGGAGCAGAGTTAACGTTTCAGTGCCAAAAGAACACGGCAGACACCCGAAATGAGAGGTGAAGTGTATGAAAAGTGGTTCGCCGAGTAATTGTTGCCCAATGTTCCCGAAGGATCTAGCCTAGTAATATACAATGTAGGCTATCACAGCAGAGAAATATGTTCGTTGCTTGCCACAGTGATCTTAATCCCATCGAAATGGTATGGGCGCAAGTAAAGATCTAGCCTATATATAATTGAACAACGTCTCATTCAAGAAAAAAATGAATAATTTTATTTTGGCTGCATAGCACCACTTGACAACACAAAATTGGGTAAATTACGTGGACCACAATATATAATAATATTTTATTATTATTATTATTAGTCCATTATTATAAAATCTCATATTAAAATTTCTTATAACCTATGATATTCGAGAAAATGTAATATCATAAAATGTTATAATATTATCATATTCATGAATAATTGAAAATTATAAATTATTATAATTGCTACCACCCGGGATGGTACTGGAGGCCCTAACTTACCTGTTTTCAAGAGGTCCGCGGCGCTTTCTGCAAAACCACCGCTAGATGACATGCCCCAACAGAAGAACACCTAAAGGTCGAAGGAAGGTGGAGAAGGGGAAACGCACAGGCTCGTCTACAGACACGGTCTGATAACCGACAGGACTGCCACCAACGAAATGATGCCACAACAGTTGCTTAATATTTAAAAGAAAATTTAATCACCAAAAGGGGCCAAGAAAAATAAAAATTAATAAATTCATAACAAAAGGAAACTCTATGGCCACAACAATCTCCCTCTCTGGTGATGCATATGGCTTAAGGCCAACAAGTTATTTACATAAGAAGGCAAGAGACGGCTTAACATGCTTGCTGAGCGAAATGAAAAGATTTAATTTAAAATTAAAATAATGTATGTATGTATGTATGTATGTATGTATGTATGTATGTATGTATGTCTACCCCTTATTATTCCCGTTTTTTTTCGAACGGGGTCGGGGATGAGATGCGATGGAAGTCTTTGTGGCGATGGTTTTTACGGCCAGATGCCCTTCCTGAAGCCAACCTCATGAGAGGAGTTAATGAGAGATGAAATGAATGATGGTGAATGAAACTGGGCAAGGATGTGGAAGGAAGCGGCCGTGGCCTGCCAGAAGGTACCATCCCCGCATTTGCCTGGTGTTGAAAATGGGAAACCACGGAAAGCCATTTCAAGGACGGCCGATGGTGGGGCTCGAACCCACGCGTCTACCGAGTCAACAGAGAGATTGGTCCCATGACCTAATGCTGTGCTTTAGCCAGCGTAGCCACTACTGTCGGTTAAAATTAAAATAATATAGCCCCAAAAGATAGAAAACGAGAATAGAGGTATTACCAAAAGAGAACGGGCTTGATAATATACTAAGGTACGCAATATGACCCGACATGCAGACATCAAGGCCACGATGCAAAACGAAAAACTTAAAATTAAATTAATAAAATAAAAATAGGACCAATTAACAAATCCACAGTTTTCATGACGGAGAAAAACTCGGGAACACTCACAAAAACACAAAGTTAAACCAACAAGATTAACAAAAAACATACTAATCTACTAGCACAACACGTTTGAGTCTCCCGCTCGACGCCTAGAGAATGTACTCCCAAGACCAGAATGCACTCGGGCAAAACAAAAAACAAACATGGCCACCAAAAGATGTTTGCATGTTCAGTCGAATCACGGCAAACAATTAGCATAAAATTAAATTTAAAGTCACCAGAGAGAACAGAAAGGAAGGAAGGAATTACGCCTTAACACTATTGACACGAGGCAAATTTAGGCTGCAACTGATCGTAAGTTAAATAAATAATAGGACAATTCCAAAGATTACCAACAAGAAATAAACTAAATAAATAAAAGGAATTACAACGTAAAATAAACTAGAAACGTGTCTCCAGAAGGTGAGAAGGAAAACAACAAAATTTACATATCTGGTGACATTAGCAAAACAGAAAAACTAGGCCTACCAGGCGAAACAAAATACAGTATTAAAACATTAATATAAGGCCACTATCGGAGCTCCCATAACAACATAAATATATTAAATAATAACGTACCTTAAAAACTTCTCTGTGGAGACACAATAATAATAAAATAATTAACACACAAATTAAAAAATATTATACGGCACAATATGGCCTCAAAATGGCTAACCCGCACATGCGCCGTTTTGTTAACAAGCACTCCTGTTTGCATCTAGTTGCGATTACTATTCATACTTCTTCTTCACTGCGAAATGGCGAAAATACAGCCTTAAGAGTACAGGCAATTCCTTTTTAGCATATATCCATATTTCGTAGAGGCTAGGGGCCCAAGCCCCCAGCACACGGAGAGGCACTCTTTCACCAACCAGCCGGTTTGTTGCTTTCTTGATGACCGATTATGAAGATCACAAGATGGCGGAGAATCCAAAGTCAAAGGCCGCACTTCATTCATGTTAATTGTGATTGACCAATCACAGATTGACACATCAAGTAACAATGTGCATAATATATAATTATTTTGGCTGCACGATGAATATATAGTATTTTGTTCAATGACGTAGAATACAATATCCTTCAAACATGACTCGATTAGGATGAGATCAGAAGACACCACTCACTCACTCTAGCGGTCGAAGATACAACCACGGCTAGAGGCGCCGAAGTCCGATAGATGCTGCCACCTCTAGTTCATTAGCGGAACAAGGCCATCAGGCGGGCGCTTTAAATGGCAGGGAACACATGTGCATATTGTATATAGGGGAGATGCATTTTAAAAACGTTGGTACGGGCTTTTGCACGTAACAATGCATTAAAATCGCGCTCTGAACTTCGGTGTATCATATCTAAATATTGTACCGTCGTTCGCTTCAAGGCATGAGGTACAGTTATATACAACAAACAAATATTTTGGAAATTTCCCGAGTTTTGCGTATAAACACGCCTTTATACGAGTTATGTTACACCATGTGCCCGGCCTTGCAGAACTTGGTATTGTACCCGTAAATCCGGAAAGTAGCCTGTTAGAATATCCATTGCCCCAGCTGGATCGCCTATTTCTAACAGCACCGGCCTATTACTACATTAGAAATCGCTCCAACATGGCCTTTAGGGATTTACATACAGCAGTTACAAGAATATTGTGGATCAACAACAAACTACACGGGGCACACTTACCTTTACCTACATTCTCGGGGACTAGGAGCTCAGCTTCGCCTACAATACATCCACAATACTCTACTCCTTAAAATAAAATGAATCACACGTGAACAACGACAGATAACGAACTGAATACATTTATTAACAATGGAAAACTAACCTATCTAAACAAAATAACAATAAACTAATCTAATAACAAAAGAAGAAGAAAACCCTACAATCATACACACTTCTTTTCTACAACACATCTTACTATAAGGCTGTGCAAAACTATCAGCATAAAAGCCTTAGCGGGTTTAGGCCTACACTACGTAAAAAGAAAAACGTTTAAGGAAGGCTCGTGGCATTCCTGACAACTGGTTACATTCACTAGCACGCGTCTGGAAACGCACGTGCATCGGCTCGCTTTATCAATGAAACGCCAGCACCACGCTGCATTCAGAACTTTTTACATTTTATCAAGGCTGTGAATCTTCACCTGTACATATTATGTCACACTGCTCTCAAATCCTAACGGTGAATCATTCAGGCTAGCCTACACTGAGACTGCTTTGTGTGCGTTTAAAATACACGCAAAATTAACATTCAGATCTTACAAAAATGCTCATAACTTCTATGTTTCTTTAACAATCATTCTGATTTTTATACACACTTTCAATCGCACCCCGAATTGTTCTAGACCAATCCGGTTCAACAATTACTCTTAACAGTGTGGCAATCATTCATACAAAAACATCTGCTCACAAAACACACGCTATTTCAAAACATTCGATTAATAAATCCTACCAAAATTATTTAACTAATGAAATCATTTCCGAAAAATATTTACATGTAATTTCTTCATAATAATATACACTATTTAGTGTTGCTAACACGTTACTTTCGCGATTCTGGATTCTCGGTTACAATACAACTCTCAATTAATTATATACATTGCTTTTCCACATAATCATTCTCTAACACTCCGTAGTTTTCATATACTGCTTACACATCGTCTTATATAGGTTTCATTACAGTCGGTCTAATACAGTCGACTGATTAAGGTTAACAATACGTAATTACATAACTTCGGGTTTAATAAAATATAATAATTGTATCATTGACATGAGTAGACAATCGTTCTCTAGTTGTATTTCCGCTAAAAACCCTTCTGTCAACACAGCTAAAATGTTACTTCACATGAACTGGACTACTTGTATACAACGACTCTGATCATGATCCATGCCTTCTTATCAAAGAACAATAATTTCATTGACTTCCCTTAAAATGCGGAACTTCCTTCGAATAAGCGCTCCATAGCTCTACAAATCCTCATATAACAGTATATATGGCATAAACAATTATCAGCCACTATGTTAAACAATAACCAAAAAGGATTAATTGTTATTAACATTTCTTCTGTAGGAACTTCTCTCAATTAATGGCATGACTCTCAGTATCGTTTCACATGACTACTGATCTACAATTATACATACTTAAGTTCTTCAAACAAAACTTCCAATCGTAATGAACGATATTAGACTGTCGTGATTGACCTCCTAAAATTTACTACACAAAAAGATACTTAACTGTTAACTCGCCTGTCGCAAATACATGTAATAAAAATAATACTCCTGTCTCACTTCACTGATCAAGCATAAAATTGTATATCGTTGTAATATCAGGTCTACATAATGACGTGATATTGCACAAATAGTGTAAAATAGCACACATATTATTTATAGTGTCAAATAGAATTCAATCTTGACCGGGATAAACTAGTTTTGAATTCCTAGCCAAAGATTTGAATAATCTTCTATCAAACGATATTTCCTCTAACATATTAAATGAACAAAGCTCTCAGCTTTACAAATAATAAAAAGGTTTGTCAACGTCGTAATGTTTTTCCACTCTACACAAAGAATGTTTATAGGGATTAAGACTTCGGTCTTATCAAACGACTAGTATTTCCTAGATCGTCGACAGTTTATGTACAATAATGATATAACAATATCATTCGATGTTTCTTCTGTTCTTGAAGTTTGATGTTGTTACATTAAAGTGCTCAAATTAAATTTAAAAAGAATTTAATTTGAAGCTATGACACAATGTCAGAATACTTGGTTTAAATCAAATTATTAAAAATTCGAGAGTCGAAACGACTAGTCTTCTATTAAGCAATATGATTCTTCAATCAAAAATTTTAATGTCAGTTCCACAATTGATCCGTAGAATAAAATTGAAAAATAGATGAAAGGCAATCATCTCCTAAATAATATTGAAGCCTAAAAATCTTGGCACACATCTGAAGTGTAAAATACATGAGAATACTGAAATACATGTTGTTGTTTGAGTCTTCAGTCTTTTGACTGGTTTGATGCAGCTCTCCATGCCTCCCTGTCCTGAGCTAATCGTTTCATCTCTACATAGCTCCGACACCCTACATCGGAGGCAATCTGTTTAACATATTCTAACCTTGGTCTACCCCTACAGTTTTTGTCCTCGACCCTTCCTTCCATAACTAAGCTTGCTATTCCTGGGTGTCTTAGTATGTGTCCTACCAACCTATCTCTTCTCTTCATTAGCAGTCGCCAGAAACATCTCTCCTCTCCCACTCGTCTTAATACCTCTTTGTTTGTAACCCTATCTACCCATCTGATCTTCATCATTCTCCTGTAACACCACATTTCAAATGCTTCAATTCTCCTCTTTTCTGCTGCACCAATAGTCCAAGTTTCACACATGAATTGTGAAAATATGGAGTAAGATCGTTGGCTCAGGATGTCACTAATCAAGCTCTATTCTAAAAATAAGAGACAAAGCTACCTTATTTGGAAGAAAACTTGAAGATCTACGTAACTATTGACACAATACTTTAGATGTTTCCTCAGTTCAAGATACTGAGATGGATCTGCATTCGAACCTCGGATCTGCGACCTCAGAGATAGGAAACGTCCCTCTCTGGAATTCACCAAAATTCGCCTGGGCTCGAACGACATCCTTCTGGCAAATTCCTCTGTGGTTGCTGGGCCACCCCCTAGCATCTTGACAAATCTCTTCTGACGAATCTTCATTCTCCGCCGCAAATATGTATCAGCCTCATCATTGGAAAATAATTTATAGAAATATTCATATAAATGGTGAATGAAATATTTCCATTGCTAATTGATGTTACATTAGTGTTCGTAGACTGACGAAAGTGTACAAGATGGACCGAACACTACGTCTGTATTCAAGAATACGTCGTCTAACGAAGTTCCATCGTTGTGTCTTAACTTCTGTTATCGAATATGTCTCTGGCGCATCACTATTTAGTTCATCATATCAACAATGTTAATTGTGTTGAATGAAACCATTTGAAGAATAATGATAGTCATTATGATCATGTTTATTTGCTCCGCCAATGTTAAAATTTCTTCGCTACTGTTCACTTGAACTGCGTTCGCCAACTTCACGTTGCAATCTAAAATGATATTCAGCTTCATTTCCAACACATTTGAAAATCTGTCTTAACAGGCTTATATTGTCGAAACGGTAAATTTTAGAACGCTCGACTTTCAACAGAATGCAGTATTCGACCTGTTCTTTATATATTTATTTAGTTGAACTCAAATCTCAATTATATAAGAGATATACTAATTTCAATGTTCCTCACAACTTTACTTAAAATGGAAGTGCGGCAATCTCCAACGTTCTACCTATTAACCTAGCGTCTCCACAAGTCGACAGTCGTCGCACTCGGACAAAACTTTGGGATCACTGTTAACCCAGTAAAAACACTTCCTCACTCTTCAAAGACTGCTGTAATAAGAACTTCGATCCTTTGATCTCCCCCTCCAAGTCGAAATTTTGGCGGCCATATCAATCTCCCACCATAATTTTAGCGCGGAGATTACTAATGCTTATTACTGCGTAGATTAACCGATCTGCGGTTTTTAGCCTACTTTCGATTTTTGCAAAAAATGAAAGTAGACTTATGAGATCAACACAGGGCGAAAAAGTGTGTCTGTCTGTGTGTGTGTATGTGTGTGTGTGAGTCTGTGTGTGTGTGTCTGTGTGTGTGTGTGTGTGTGTAATCTGAATGTCTGTCCCCCCCTATCAATTCGAACACCGTGAATGAGAATTGAACGAAATTTGGTACAAAGGTAGCACTAGCAAAGGACACCTCAGTGTCATGTTTTATATCGCTGCCATCTTTACTAAAACTGAATGGCGGCCACTCAAACGTTCAAAACGTAAAATCAAATAACGACTAAACAAATCATCCGATCTCTACCAAATTTGGTAACAACATACCTTCGTATAGGATGCGTCTTGTGACCTAACTACAAGGTCATCCGCCATACCATTTCAAGATGGCGGCCGTGAGAATTATGCAAACTTTATAATCCATATCATGGGACCCACCAGTTCCGATTATCGAGCCGAGAATCGTTTTAACTGTTCTAAAGGTAGAGGCACGTTCGAAATTAAAAGTTTATTTTGTAATACTATAGTGCAGACGTGATTTTAAAAAGCTGAGCCGATTCAGAAATAAGACAAGATGGCAGCGGATATCTTGTGCCTGACTTATATTTCACTAATTTGAGTATTGCATGCAATATAGCGTACTGATACAAAATAAATAAACTTTCTATGAAATGCTTTATATATAAATAATATACTCCAGTGATGAAATCGTTTAGTATAAATCATTATTTGCTAACAAGTTCTATGTAAGTCATTTTATATAGAACGATTTTCGTTGACACAATTAGCTCAGTGGTAGAGCGTTAGCCTATCGCTCAAATGCTTATGGTTCAAACCCGATCAGAGGTAGTTTTTTTGCTTGAAATGTTATATGTTTATTGTTTTGTAATGACTCAGATGTTTTAAAATTAAGCGTTATATTGTGCATATTATGGTGTAAAATATATATTTAATTAAAACATAATTCGCCAGCAGATTTACTCGAGACATCTAGCTGCCAAAAAGGTAACTGCACACCGACCTACTTATTAACTTCCAGATTTTATTGAAAAGTTTCTTCTTCTGGCCGCTAGAATGCACTCGCTCTGTTAGGATTATATTGTTCGATATTTCACCACTAGATGTCACGACTAGTCTACGTGGGGCTCCATTGATTACTATACCATTGGCATTCTGTGCGCATCGAATTTGAAGAATGACAAGATGATACTACGATACATTTTTACTTTTTATTTTAAAGGGTTTGTAACAGCCTATTGGGCGTTATTTGAAAATGTTAATTGAAGTAAAGAACAAAACGATTTCACATAGTATCTGAACTCTACCGTTGGTGCTAGTTCAGGATATTAATTAATACTTTTATTTCAGCCAAATAGCAATCGAAAATATCCACATAGTTGGTATACACACGTCTCTGTACGGTCATGGTAAGATTTGTTAATTCAATTAGGGACAAGAAAGTCATACGCAGCCAGACGTGTAAAGACATGCCTCAACTCAAAGTTGGATGTTGCCCGCGTCAGGCCGATTATGTAATAATAATAATAATAATAATAATAATAATAATGTTATTGGTTTTACGTCCCTTTTAACTACTGTTGCTTTTAGAGACGCCGGGGTGCCAGAATTTTGTCCCGAAGGGGATCTTTAACGTGCCAGTAAATCTACTAACACGGCTCCCTCGCATTTGTGCACCCTCAAATGCCATCTGACTGCGCCAGGATGCGAACCTGAAACATACGGTCCAGCAAGCGAGAACGTTACCGCTGAGCCACGCCGCCAGTCCGGTCGATTATGTCTCCAGATCCATAACATTCTTTAGATACTTCTTATCTTTCTTTCTTCAATGATGGTAGCAGTTTTTATCTAGGTTGTGGCGTTTGGTAGAGGTAAATCGTTTCTAAGGTCTTCAACAAAGAATAGTTCTATTATACTCTTTGATAATAACAACGAGTTATAACTATACTCATACATTTAGGAGAAAGTAGGCTATATGTTCTTTACTGAACATCTTGTTAAAGTATCAGACATATTTTATTTTAATATTCTCTTGATTACCAAATAAGAAAATCTTCTTCTAAGGGCCTAAATGCACAATTTCACCAAATTATGTAGTTGAAGTTGATTCCGTCTTCAATACGACCTCTTCTCATTGGCTCTGGGCTGGGATCCAATAGCATAATTTATAACAATATTTATAATATTGATTTCCAAACTCACTGTTGCTATGCCAATTTCAGCCTTCTAGAAGCGTCTATTGTGCAATATGTCACGTGATCGGGATCTCCCACGGCCTCGAGCTTGTAACACTACCCTCCTGTGTCACATTTCCAGAATTTATATTTGCTGGTTAAATTTTATCACGGGGACGGAAAATACTCTCATTTTGTCCCAGAATAATTCAATTTTCGGGGGCAGTATATGCAGCAGATCTTGAATCAGCGCGCTCCATTTAATGCTGACTGTCTTTTAAGGCAGAGACGCTCTATTGATCAGGATTGCTTAAGATTTTCGTAAATTCCTTGATAAGAGCGGTGGATCTGCGAAAATCAGAAGACATTGTGACACAGGCTGGGGGTGGATGGGCCTACTTACCTTTTTTCAGAGGTCCGCATCGCTAACTGCAAAATCACCGCCAGAAGACATGCCCCAACAGAAGAACACCTATAGGTGGAAGAAGGTGGAGAAGAGGGAAACGCACAGGCTCGTCTACAGACACAGTCCGATAACCCACAGGACTGCCACCGATGAAATGATGCCACAACAGTTGCTTAATATTTTAAAAGAACATTTAATCACCAAAAAGGGGCAAAGAAATATAAATTAATAAAATCCTCCAGCCAAGACAACATTTAAGAAACAATTATTGCCACAAAAAAGAACTCTCTGGTGATGGACATTGGCTTAAGGCCAAAACAAGTCAATCACCTATGAAAACTAGAGAAGGCTTTACATGCTAGTTTGCTGAGCACAAACGAAAACATTTAATTTAAAAAAAATATAATAAAGCCCAAAAGAAAGAAAGTCAGCAGACAGGAATCACCAAATGAGAACGGGCTTGATAAACCACTAAGGTACGCAAAACTGACTCGACATGCAGGCATCAAAACCACGATGAAAAGAAAAGTTAAAAAAAATTAATAAAATTGGACCAATTTACAAATCCAACACTATCATGACGGTGGTATACTCAGGAACACTCACAAACAAAACACAAGGTAAAATCAAAGATGAACAAAAAACATTCTAATCTACCACCACAACACGTTTGAATGTCCCACTCGACGCGCAGAGAATTACACTCACAGGACCACAAATCACTCTGCCCAAACAAAAAATAAACATGGCCACGAAACAGATGCTTGCATGTCCAGCCGAATCACGGCAAACAATTACCTTTTAAAATAGAACGTCACCAGAGAGAAAGAAAAGGAGGAAATAATTACACCTTAACACGATTAAAACGAGATAATTTAGAATGCTACGGATCGTAAAGCAAATTAACAAAAGCGAATCCCTAAGATTACCAAAAGAAAAGTACCAACTAACCACAATGAGAATTCCCATAAAGAAAATAAACTAAATAAATAATAAATTACAATGTAAGATAAACTTGAAACGTGTCTCCGGAAGGTGCGAAAGAAAACAACAAAATTTACATATCGGGTAACATTAACAAAACAGAAAAATTTGGCCTACAATGCGAAACAAAATACATTATTAAAACATCCATATAAGGCCAATATAGGAGCTCCCATAACAATATACCTTAAAATCCTTCCTCAGTGGAGACACAAAGTAACAAAAAACTAACACATTTAAATAATTTTAAAAGACATAAACTGCCACCAACATGGCTAACCCAGCACATGCGCCGTTTTGGTTACAAGCACTTTTGCTTGCAGCAAGTTGCGATAATTATGCCACACTTCTTCTTCAAGATGAAATGACGAAATTATAGCCTTAGGAGCACAGGCATTTCCTTTTTTTTTAGAATACATCCATATTTCGGGGAGGCCAGGGTCAAGCCCCCGGGCAACGGAGACACCTTTCACGACCAGCTATCTTCTTGCCTTCTAGACGACAGACGGAGAAGATGCCAACATGGCGGAGATCCAAAACTTAAAAGCCGCAATGCATTAATGTTAATTGTAATTGTCCAATCTCAGATTGACACATCGAGTAACAATGCGCCTATTATATAATTATTTTGGCGGCATGATGCATATATAGTCTTTTGTTTAATGACGTAGAACACTATATTTTTTAAATATGTCTTGATTAGACGAGACCAGAAGACACCACTCACACACTCTAGCGGTAGAAGATACAACCCCCGGCTAGAGGTGCCGACAGTTGCTGCCATCTCGAGTTCACTAGCCACACCAAGCCATCAAGGTGGGCGCTCTAAACGTAGGGAATACAAATATGTAGAGGAGATGCATAAATAAAAACGTTGGGACGTGCTTTGCACGTAACAGTCTCCCTCTCTTAAGCGTGAACACCGTTCACGAATATGCCTAGGCATAGGCAGTACTCCATAACTAGTCGATTCATAAAATAATGGTATGTCGAAAGTTTCCAGAAGATAATGTTCACCAGTTAACTCCAATCGATGGATAAAACCGCATCGTTTTGTTAGGAGGAGTGCAGCGTCAGATTATCAGTGAAGGGATAATTGATCACCTCGCAAACCACTTAGTCAACAGCATCACTGTGTCCACAAGTCTTCAGAAACGCATTACACCAGCACCTGCAGTGCTTTCAGAGTTCGAGACGCGTTAGGTAAATGTTCAATAAGTCCAATGTTGTTAGCTTTTAACGAAGTAGGTGGATGCGATGTGCATGATACCATGCGACGAGTGGGCAGCCATTTACAAAAAAGTAGTTAATCTTATTTCAAAAATAAAGGTTTACTGAAATTACTAATTCTTAATACATTTTACATATGAGAAACAAGGTTGAATATATATGAAAAAAAAATCCTGACCATGCCCCAGATCCGTGCTCACAATAGTTCATTAAATAGGTTACCTTTTTACAGACTAGTAATACCTTTCTAGAATACACGAGTTGAACGACTATACATTCAGAAGGAGCTACGGTAGAGGAATGACCACTCAAATTCCCAAGGAAACATGTATATAATATCACCATGAGTTAGGTCTCCCACCGAGTCCTACTTACATGCTAGCATCATCTACGAGAACATCAAATTTAGTTACAATTTTACAAAGGTAGACTATTACACGATGTTAACATTTTACCATTAAATGGGAATTACCCAACAGTTACAAGCTGTATCCCAGTAGAGTTTGCAAATCCAATTCAAAATTCCGGAAGGAACAGATGCCTGAAGGCTTCAATGAAGGTTAGGGATACTCTACATTATTCAAAATATCAGTTTACAAATTTATGGTAGCATTTCTTCATTGCAAATCTCTCCACCTCATTTTATGTGCGACAGATGCACTCTGTAAATTTGTTTGCCTTAGGGCTTGGAAAAAGAAAATTAATTAAGCTGACATATATGCATCTACATTTGTTGGTTCGTGATCGCACACATTGCTTGGCATGGGGACAATGAGGAATACAAACGCAGTTACCGTTACAGAAACAACAAAAAAACGAAGGGGAAATGGCAGCGCAGAAAACCAAACACCAATACACTAACACAAAGAACGAAATTGAGGTTCGACACCAGATGACTATACAGCCGAAATCCGCCTGGGTGAGAAAAATCCAATATAAAAAGAACTAAGTTCAACAGTACACGAGGTACAATGAGGTTTCCTCGTTCAGGTTTAAGACACGAACACGTACAACCAAAGGATGCCTAACATGGCTCGAAAATACGGTTAGATGAGAAAACAAGCCGTTCTTGTCGAAAGACGAGGCTAACAGAGAGCACTAACGCACCATTCCTAACGATTTAAGCAGAAAAAATTTAGAATTACCAGTCAAAAGCAGAAAATTTTACTCAAATTACAGCGGCTGATGACCGAGACTGCCATAGCATGAACTAAACAGTAGGCATATGTCATTTACAGTTAGCATGAGGCAACTGACGACCCTGATTTCCAGCAACAACAGATTACTGGCTTTATATGCAAAACAAGCTGACTTACAGAAGCTGATGACCACAATTTCCAACAGAAAATTAACCCCAGTAAATTTAGAAGACCCTATATTAATTAACTAACCCGAAAGCACATTACATTATGGCTGTTCACGAACTGAGACCTCATATTTACAACAACATATTCATCGCACAACATACTCCAATTGCAGCAACATATAATTTTTTACCACCCACAAAAATAATTCCCATTAATACTCAAATATGCAAGTTATGTCGTCGTAGAGACATCATGACACAAACAAATACAATAAAAAACACAATACCCTGACAATTACATTACATGACACATACTTGCATGTCATCGAACAGACCAGTCCCATACCTCTTCGGATCGTGCAAGTCCTGTATACAACCTGCCCAGGGATCAAACTAAGAAAGAATCCCATACTTCTAACCTAGCTAACCCCAGACAGTAGATATCTCCACGTAAAACAGACCTACATATTAGGTTTAGTTCTAAATTACAAGGAAAGCAACTAATAAAAATACGATCCTAGGCTTACTTTTGCAAACACAACAACGCCAGAATTACCCCACCCTACAAATCTAAATCAAAATCTAACGTTAACACATACATCCAGACACGATTTGCACAACATACACACTTATCCCTGAACGATTGCAGCATAAAGTAAGTGTATGAACAAAAAATTACAAATCGCACACTGCGATAAAAACATCTCAAAACAAACACTTACCTTTAATAAGTTTAGGAAGAATTTCTAGCCAAATAATAGTGACATGCTCGTTAAATGTGCCTTTTGGCACCTCAGTAGGGACATAGGGAGGGCTGATTTCCATAGGTTAGCCCTTTTAATCGGACTACACTTCTCAATAACACCAATAGGCGTGACGGTTCCATAATAAATATATCACGAGGACAGCATATCACAACAGAATTTCATGCAAAAGAAACATACAGGAACACAACAGTCTTCTTAAACACCAACACTGCCTCGACACCTGAAATATCGACAAACAAAATCATGCACAATGCTGCCCAGAACTGCAGACGTCATCCCTTGCTAGGCTCCAGAACAGGAAGCTAAATTACAACAAATTGCTACAAATCACAGGGCGAACAGCTTCAGACAGGGCTCCTCGATGCCTTCACTTGCAGCATGTAGGCTATCAGAAAATGAACAAACCCACATTTCCCATGCCAAGAATACATGCCAGTCACTTGCCAAGCTTCTTTTTCATTGGGAGTGTTGCATCATAAACAGGATAAAATTCAGCACAGAAACCTCGCTTGGAGCAGGCCACTTCACATATCACCACATGGATTTTTAGAGGCAAACATGAAACCAAACAAACGACAAGGATTAGCATAAAATGACATCAAGCGCACTGACATGACACATCTCATCAGCAACCGTCCTATCAGCACCGGAAGGGTCCATAAATGAGCCTGCGGGTACGGGGGAGGGGATAGCTGCAGAAGCGACACACGAGTTCGGTCTGCTACTAATGTGACACAGCCTGGGGGTGGATGGGCCTACTTACCTTTTTTCAGAGGTCCGCATCGCTAACTGCAAAATCACCGCCAGAAGACATGCCCCAACAGATGAACACCTATAGGTGGAAGAAGGTGGAGAAGAGGGAAACGCACAGGCTCGTCTACAGACACAGTCCGATAACCCACAGGACTGCCACCAACGAAATGATACCACAACAGTTGCTTAATATTTTAAAAGAACATTTAATCACCAAAAAGGGGCAAGAAAATATAAATTAATAAAATCCTCCAGCCAAGACAACATTTAAAAAACAATATTGCCACAAAAAAACTCTCTGGTGATGGACATTGGCTTAAGGCCAAAACAAGTCAATCACCTATGAAAACTAGAGAAGGCGTTACATGCCAGTTTGCTGAGCACAAACGAAAATATTTAATTTAAAAAAATATAATAAAGCCCAAAAGAAAGAAAGTCAGCAGACAGGAATCACCAAATGAGAACGGGCTTGATAAACCACTAAGGTACGCAAAACTGACTCGACATGCAGGCATCAAAACCACGATGAAAAGAAAAGTTAAAAAAAATTAATAAAACAAGATGTTCAGTAAAGAACATATAGCCTACTTTCACCTAAATGCATGGGTATTGTTATAACTCTTTGTCCTTTTCAAGGAGTATGATTGAATGTTGGTTGTAGTAGCTTGTTGAAATACAACGTGCTATAGGGATATTAAACATGAATATGAGGTGCCCTTTGCTAGTGCTACCTCTGTACCAAATTTCGTTCAATTCCGTTTCACCGTGTTTGAATTGATAGGGGGAATCGATTTGCACACATACTTGGCCACCATCTGCAAACTATTGGGCTGATGTTCATGCAGTTTGGTCAGAATATGTTTCCCACATAAAGATATGGTGTTGCAAAATTTGGTAGAGACTAGATTATTAGGTTGGTCGTAATTACATTTTAGCTTTTAACATTTGGGTGGCCGCGATTACGTTTCCGTCAAGATAGCGGTGATATAAAACATGACACTGAGGTGCCCTTTGCTAGTGCTACCTCTGTACCAAATTTCGTTCATTCGGTTCCACCGTGTTCGAATTAATAGGGGGAATCAATTTTGACATAAAGATGGCCGCCACCCGCAAACTATTAGGCTAATGACCTATTAGATTGGTCAAAGGATGCTCCCTCCATAAAGGTATGTCGTTGCAAAGTTTGGTAGAGATCGGATGGTTATGTTAGTCGTAATTCGATTTAAGCTTTAAACATTTGTGTTGCCGCCATTACGTTTCTGTCAATATGGCGGCGATATTAATCATGACACTGAGATGCCCGTTGCTAGTGCTATCTCTGTACCAAATTTCGTTCCATTCGGTTTCACCGTGTTTGAATTAATAGGGGGAATCGATTCTGACACAAAGATGGCCGCCATCCGCAAACTATTAGCCGAACGACCTATTAGATTGGTCAAGGGATGCTCCCTCCATAAAGGTATGTAGTTGCAAAATTTGGTAGAGATCGGATGATTAGGTTAATCGTAATTTGATTCAAGCTTTGAACATTCGTGTGGCCGCCATTACGTTTCAGTCAAGATGGCGGCGATATAAAACATGACACTGAGGTGCCCTATGCTAGTGCTACCTCTGTGCCAAATTTCGTACCATTCGGTTCCACCGTGTTCGAATTAATAGGGGGAATCAATTTTGACATAAAGATGGCCACCATCCGCAAACTATTAGGCGAATGACCTATTAGATTGGTGAAAGGATGCTCCCTCCATAAAGGTATGTAGTTGCAAAATTTGGTAGAGATCGGATGATTAGGTTAATCGTAATTTGATTTTAGCCTTGAACATTCGTGTGGCCGCCATTACGTTTCAGTCAAGATTGCGGCGATATAAAACATGACACAGAGGTGCCCTTTGCTCGTGCTACCTCTGTACCAAATTTCGTTCCATTCGGTTCCACCGTGTTCGAATTAATAGGGGGAATCAATTTTTACATAAAGATGGCCGCCATCCGCAAACTATTAGGCTAATAACCTATTAGATTGGTCAAAGGATGCTTCCTCCATAAAGGTATGTTGTTGCAAAGTTTGGTAGAGATCGGATGGTTATGTTAGTCGTAATTTAATTTAAGCTTTGAACATTTGTGTGGCCGCCATTACGTATCTGTCAATATGGTGGCGATATAAATCATGGCACTGAGATGCCCTTTGCTAGTGCTACCTCTGTACCAAATTACGTTCCATTCGGTTTCACCGTGTATGAATTAATAGGGGGAATTTATTTTCACACAAAGATGGCCGCCATCCGCAAACAATCAGGCTAATGACCTATTCATTTGGTCAAAGGATGCTTCCTCTATAAGGGTATGTTGTTGCAAAATTTGGTAGAGATCGGATGATTAGGTTAATCGTAATTTGATTTAAGCTTTGAACATTTGTGTGGCCGCCATTACGTTTCCGTCAAGATGGCGGCGATATAAAACATGACACTGAGGTGCCTTTTGTTAGTACTACCTCTGTACCAAATTTCGTTCCATTCGGTTGCACCGTGTTCGAATTAATAGGGGGAATCTATTTTCACACAAAGATGGCCGCTATCCGCAAACTATTACGCTGATGACCTATTAGTTTGGTCAAAGGATGCTCCCCCCATAAAGGTATGTTTTTGCGAAATTTGGTAGAGATCGGATGATTAGGCTAGTCGTAATTTGATTTAAGCTTTGAACATTTGTGTGGCCGCCATTACGTTTCCGTCAAGGTGGCGGCGATATAAAACATGACACTGAGGTGCCTTTTGTTAGTACTACCTCTGTACCAAATTTCGTTCCATTCGGTTGCACCGTGTTCGAATTAATAGGGGGAATCGATTTTCACACAAAGATGGCCGCCATCCGCAAACTATTACGCTGATGACCTATTCGTTTGGTCAAAGGATGCTCCCCCCATAAAGGTATGTTGTTGCAAAATTTGGTAGAGATCGGATGATTAGGTTAGTCGTAATTTGATTTAAGCTTTGAACATTTGTGTGGCCGCCATTACGTTTCCGTCAAGATGGCGGCGATATAAAGCATGACACTGAGGTGTCCATTGCTAGTGCTACCTTTGTACCAAATTTCGTTCAATTCTCATTCACCGTGTTCAAATTGATAGGGGGGGACAGATATTCAGAGTACACACACTCACACACACACACACACACACACACAGACACACACACACACACAGACTCACACACACACATACACACACACAGACAGACACACTTTTTTCGCCCTGTGTTGATCTCATAAGTCTACTTCCATTTTTTGCAAAAATCGAAAGTAGGCTAATAGGACCAATTTACAAATCCAACACTATCATGACGGCGGTATACTCAGGAACACTCACAAACAAAACACAAGGTAAAATCAAAGATGAACAAAAAACATTCTAATCTACCACCACAACACGTTTGAGTGTCCCGCTCGACGCGCAGAGAATTACACTCACAGGACCACAAATCACTCTGCCCAAACAAAAAATAAACATGGCCACGAAACAGATGCTTGCATGTCCAGCCGAATCACGGCAAACAATTACCTTTTAAAATAAAACGTCACCAGAGAGAAAGAAAAGGAGGAAATAATTACACCTTAACACGATTAAAACGAGATAATTTAGAATGCTACGGATCGTAAAGCAAATTAACAAAAGCGAATCCCTAAGATTACCAAAAGAAAAGTACCAACTAACCACAATGAGAATTCCCATAAAGAAAATAAACTAAATAAAGAATAAATTACAATGTAAGATAAACTTGAAACGTGTCTCCGGAAGGTGCGAAAGAAAACAACAAAATTTACATATCGGGTAACATTAACAAAACAGAAAAATTTGGCCTACAATGCGAAACAAAATACATTATTAAAACATCCATATAAGGCCAATATAGGAGCTCCCATAACAATATAACTTAAAATCCTTCCTCAGTGGAGACACAAAGTAACAAAAAAACTAACACATTTAAATAATTTTAAAAGACATAAACTGCCATCAACATGGCTAACCCAGCACATGCGCCGTTTTGGTTACAAGCACTTGCGATAATTATGCCACACTTCTTCTTCAAGATGAAATGACGAAATTATAGCCTTAGGAGCACAGGCATTTCCTTTTTTTTTTAAAAAAAATACATCCATATTTCGGGGTGTCCAGGGGGCAAGCCCCCGGGCAACGGAGACACCTTTCACGACCAGCTATCTTCTTGCCTTCTAGACGACAGACGGAGAAGATGCCAACATGGCGGAGATCCAAAACTTAAAAGCCGCAGTGCATTAATGTTAATTGTAATTGTCCAATCACAGATTGACACATCAAGTAACAATGTGCGTATTATATAATTATTTTGGCGGCATGATGCATATATAGTCTTTTGTTTAATGACGTAGAACACTATATTTTTTAAATATGTCTTGATTAGACGAGACCAGAAGACACCACTCACACACTCTAGCGGTAGAAGATACAACCCCCGGCTAGAGGTGCCGACAGTTGCTGCCATCTCGAGTTCACTAGCCACACCAAGCCATCAAGGCGGGCGCTTTAAACGTAGGGAATACAAGTATGTAGAGGAGATGCATAAATAAAAACGTTGGGACGTGCTTTGCACGTAACAGACATGATAAAACGCTATGATGATTTACCCTTCAAAATGGATCTATTGCTGACATGAGTGATGTATGGATGACGCATCGTTGCAATACTTCTGTAGAATAAATCGCGATATCCAACATGGCGCTCTGCAACGTAAATGAGGCTATCCATTTTCAATTCAATAAGCGTCAGGATATAATTGATAAAGCTAGTAGTGTGCCCGTTTATACGGAGGATGCTCAGTCAGTACTCGGCTTTTGCTACTGCGGTATCGGGGCGTGTAACCTTCCCTTCACCACTGACTTAACATCCGATATGGAATACTCAAGGTTCACAAGGATAAGATGACAAACTCAACATTACAATTTTACTTTATTTATTTCATAGAAGAAAAATAGATTCACTCAAAATATATCAAAAACATTGTGGTGTTTGAAGCCATATTTTCAGTGTTGCCTTAGTAAACAAGAGTTTAGTGCTTTTCAGTCGGTCAACACGAATGTACCCAAAAGAGATGGGTTATGCCCATCTCTTTTGGGTACATTCGTGTTGACCGACTGAAAAGCACTAAACTCTTGTCTTATATATCAAAAATCAAATCACTTGGCATAGTCTCTTCAAGTGTCACTCAAAAACTAAAAATCAATATTTAAAAATTCATCATAATTCACTATAATGTCACTTCATTATTCCACGAACTTTGTAACTACTTTGTCTTGCTTAAATTAAATGATTGCCATTTTTAGTATATTTCACTCAGGCGTCGAGCGCGCCTATCATTTAAGTCATATAATCTCTCCAAGGCTTTGGACATTTACATTCATTTCATTTTACCCTTCAGGGTTTCTTTTATGTTTACTTAAACATTATTTATTTATCATTTATTTAGTCCTTTGGACCTTAATAATAAATCTTCACGAATCCTTAGATTTTAAACATTTAAAATACTGTACAAGAACATGGCATATCTGTGGATCGAACCCTTATTCCACCAGTTACTTTCCATGCATCAGGTGATTTTTCCTCAGCATTGTACCATGCACTGTGTTATTTATCATAGTGGGATCTTTATTCATATTAAAACTACATTGTTTCATAACCCGTTATTTCATTCTTTTTGAGGAAGGAATCCTTTTATCAACAATAAAAGTATTTGACAAAATCCGTCAAAATCTATAAAAACACTACAAACTTATATTCCGGAAAATGGTCTCAATCTCAGCATTATGATTTTATAGGTTATTTTAAGCTTGCACCTTTTGATAAAAACGTTCATATAGTGGCCTCTGTATTATTAGTCTTTGCTGGACCCTATTTGACCGCGGAACTCGTTAAATTTCCTCTCTCACTCCCTCACTACGGTAGGTCAGGCTCTAAGAGCTGCCCCTGTTACTGTGATACTTCACTTGATTTGTGACATCTCGCCGACCGCCATGCTTTACAATGTTATTTACTATTTAACCATATGATTCCCAGGACTTACATTCACTTCTAAAGCGGCTAATTGTTTCTGCTTTTAGTATTATTATTATCATTAACATTTCGTGTCTTCAGGATATTTGTTACTAATTTCGGCGAGGATGTATAATAGTTGATTACACCAACCTTAATAACAACTTGTATGACGTCTTATCAGAACACTATATTTATGACAATGCCTTATCGGACTTACTTGCATATTTAACATTCGACGCTTTATTTCCACGATTATTGCCTACAATATTTTATTATAACAATGCCAGGCCAGGAACACTTATCCAATTTGGCTGGACTCACATGTAACTATCATTTTCGACGCTTCAATATGGCAATACTTTAGTGGGAATTTCACCTACACAATATAACACGACGTTTTCATACAACAATACATTAATGGGAATCTTTCATTCACAATATTTCGACGATACTCTCCATCTCCAGAATAAATATATCCTGATTAACGCATATTTGTTAGCTTGAAGCTACATTTATTTTATTATTAGGTCTTTTCGGCAACACTATTTCTTGCTTGGATAGTCGCGGTTTATTTAATCTCTTGTATAATCTTCCATTTATAGCGGTAAGACCTCAGTCTTCCTATTATTTTATTTTCACAACTTTGGTTTGATAGCCTGCAATAATACATTTTCCCTTGGGTGCTTTATTCACAAATTACTTTAGAGATTTATAGGTTGATCATTTTGACAACAATTCGTCAAGATATTATTTATTTCGTTCCGTTTTTATTACTTGAATTCCTTATTACGATTTTTACCACCACTTTATTTTTAGAGTATAACAACTCGATAATAGTTATTTTGATTATTATCATCTCAGATTTTCAATTATTTTTATTACAACTGTTAGTTATTGGCCATTTAATTACATGGTATAAAATCAAACTATTTTTATTTTTCCTTATCATATCGACTTTTAACGATTTCATTATGGTGCGTATTTAGTTCATAACCTGATTTTACTGTGGCAAAAATTCTAAGCCATTTAGGTTATTATTTCGATTCCTTCCTACAAATCATTTATTACTTATTATTTCATTTCTTGGGTTTCCATTACTTTATATTTACTGATCCCATTTGTATATTTATTTCTGCGAGGTCATTCTCGCAGTTATTCATTATTTTTATCCCAACATTTCAATTATCTTAGTGCATTCAACTACCCAGTGAATCAATCGTTAAACTCCCTAGTCAACGACTGACTTCACTGGGTCAGTGCATAGCACAGCTGCAAATTTTAATGAAAAATCATAACTCACCCGTGTGTTGCTCTTGTTTCATTCTTAGAAGTGTTCATCCATCTAACGGCATATCTAACACTTTTCCATGGCACTTTCTTTCGTGAACTGCATTTCACTTAGGCCCAATCGACCTTCACTTATATTTAAACACATTATTATTCTATAAAAACACTGTATTAACACTAAAAATATATTTCTTTTGAATTATTTACACTGCACTTTTTTCCACCATATCTCAGTGATCTTCGGCACTTCCTATCGGTGATCGACGCCCTGATGAGATCCCAAGACCCTGCATTGGACGCGTGATAACTCGAACAGCTCCTAGTTATTCACTGGATTTAGTCTCTGCCCTGTCCTTTCAACAGTCTATTTCGGCTTCCCTTATCGTCTTTTATAAGCGATTAGCTTCTTTCACTTGCCCTACGCTTATATGGCGGTCTATCGAACCTGCGGCCCTCCTACTTCTTGACCGTAATCTGTCCTTTTTATATACTGCGACAAGATTTTTCTTCTTTCTCTTACGAGAATGTTTTTCTGGCTACGTCCCTGTTTGTCACACTGTAGCTTCGCTAAAGTTCACTGAATATGCTTTGGGCCTCGAACCAGTGTCCATTTACTTGAACTTTTTGATTCCGTTCCAATATCTGACCCTTAATAATGTGGTCTTTTACTTGACTTTTACGAAGACCTGTCTATAGTCTCGAACCAATGACTTCCAGCGTAACGTCTCTACTGATCCGGACTGGTGTTTTCTCTCTGACTAATGTTCTAGAATTTGACGCGGTGCAACTTATTTTGTCACGGTTTCCGTGTAGTGTAAAAAATTTTCAGATCTAGCACAAGTGCCTTAGTGATCACTTAAAAACAACAGTACTTTATGATGTGACGTATTTATATTACTACGCACGTACGAACTTTTGTTGAAACCGCGGATACTGACGATTTGTTAATTTGACTAAACACGATCCACTTTAGCGGTTGGTGACGAACTGAGTTACTCGATGCGACATCTCCATACAGGAGTGCGATGAGTTTTTATCAACGTGATGACGAACTTCCGTCCAGGCACACTATAATACTGCGTACTTTATACTATGTACTGTATGAAATTGTGCAGAGCCTCTCCGGGCTTGACTGAACTGCGACTGATGTGATGCAGCGTTCCTGCATTTTGTGATACAGCGTGTAGCGCCTCTACGCTTACTGATAGTGAAACTGCTTCCGATACAGCCTAACGCCCCACTGGGCTGACGAATACTGCATCCTCTCTGGCTGAAACCTCTGCCATATATATTGGGAACTTGCAAAAATAAATTACTTTGGTCTTCTTCTCGGAGCTATCTTTTGAACTAGACGTCGCACGTTTTTGAAAAAAATACCATTATGTTTCCTATAATCCAAACGTTACATTATCATCTCGTTTCCCGAAAATCGATCGCCTATTTATTTTAAATTAAATCTACTAGGCTCCTCAGCTGTGTGGGCGAGTTGGTTTTTATTTTCTCCTTCCCAAGACCTCTTCTTAGCTCCGCCTAATGACGTAACTGCTTCGTAAGCGCTTTTTCCCTGTGCCTAAATTAGTCGATTTTAGTCTTGATTAATTCATAATTCCCTGGATTATTCTGATTGACGTAAACATATTTATGTGCTTTTGTGTTGTTTCCGCGAAAACGGGTTATTTCACAATTTTGCGGTGTTGTGAGGCAATCCAGGGTTGTCATAAAAGTGCTGATATTAAACCTTCGCGGTGGTTCCCCTGCCAAACTGCTCTGATCGTTTCATCACAGCATGACTGTCCTCGTGATTCATACACGGCTTGCATCTTGTGACTTCAGATAAGGCTGTCAATGCTCTGCGTCATTGCTTGAATCACTTCCTATTTACTCATGGCTAGCTTACAACTGAACTTCCTTACATCTCAAAGATCCGAAGTTCGGCTCCTGTACCAACCCCAGTTGGGTACAGTAGCCAGTCAACTATGATAGGATGGACCTGGAAGGCGTTGATATTATGTCAAACACTTACGAAGAAAGTAATTGTGTAGTAGTCCCAGCATACATAATCGTTTGTTGTTGGCGTTATCTAAGGTAGAGCTTGAACGACAATGTTGTTGGCACGCTTGAGTGATATAAATAGCATGTGTTGTTACATCGTTTATAATTATTTTCAATGAGAGTCGAACAGGCTACGAATCCTAACTTATAGTGATGTACTGTATGTCAAAGGTCCTGAACTTTCTCAACCATTATACCAGTCTCTATCGTTCGTCACGCGTAAAACTGAACGTCCATAATATGTCGTGCACTGGACGTTTTGAATGTGTTTTGGACTCTATAATACTGTCCAAATTTTCTTTATTTATAGATACATGGTATATCATCCCTGCTTCACATTTTTCTTTTACCAAGGAGCGCTATCACGAGTGATGTAATGGCATGTCTTATTTCCATATGTCACCTCGTTGACATGCGGTGTGATTTGCCGATATGGACTGAGATGATTGACACATAGTCATTTTGATTCAGAAATTAAACTAACAATTAAACATAGTACACACACAGCCATGGCCGTGCCCGGGAATCGAGCGTGAGCTCAGTTGCAAAACCAACACGTTATCGTGGTGACACATGAACTTGTATATCACAGTATTGTGATTGTTTTCGTTGGTGTTGTTTTAAAGAATATTATTGTGCAAACTTATGTGCGATATATTTATGGAACGTCCCTACACAGTGAAATGTAATTGTACAATAATTTAGTTGCTGTTTACATCGTGTGAGGTGAACATGTTGTCGGAAGCGGAAATTTGTATTATTGGTATTGCATTGGCTGAGGCTGTGAAAAAGAAAAAAAAATCAAAGAAGCGCAAATGGGCGAAAGATTGGTTTCAGAAGAGAAATGAATACACTCATCAAGTAGTACATTATGCAACGAGCCTATAATGGCAATAATTAAGACACGAGTATGTTTATAAAACGACCGTAAGCGAGTTTTATAATTTCCAAACGAGTGTCATAATTACCATTATAGGCGAGTTGCATACGACTGTTTATGTTCGACGATAATTATAAAAACTATTTTATGTTCGAACATAAATATTCATAAATATCTGTCGAGATTTCGCCATTTTTATGTACTGAACAGGGCGCATGGGACGCAGACAATGCCTTGTATTTGACCGTGGCCTCCTCGATTACCCTGCTATGACACTAGGGCACGCAGTGAAATTTAAGTTAGAAGGCCTTGGAACTCAGCGCAGGTGCCATGCTATCCTTATCTAATTGGTCAAACAACTGTTTCTTGAGCAGTGATTGGTGGGAGAAACTGTTTCATAAAGAAAAATAGTGCTATAAAGAGCCTCATTATAGTACAGTTTTCTGACATATAATAGTCAGGGTCGAACATAAACTTATTAAACGAACTGAGACTGAGTGAGCCAACTGATTTTCGAAACTTTTTGCGTTTGGATGGCAATTCATTTGATGAACTTCTTGGAATGGTTACTCCACAAATCCAAAGAAATGATACCTTGATTTGATAAGCTATTCCCCCCAAACCAGCGTTTATCCATAGCTTTACGTTACCTTGCAACATGAAATACCTTTGAAGACCTGAAATTTACAAGTGCTGTATCACCGCAGTCAATAAGTGAAATTATTATGGATACCTGTGCAGCTTTGATATACTGTACTGTGCCCAATTCTAGGAATGGGTATTCCAAGATTCAGACACCTAGGTATCAAGGGAAAGGCTACAGCCGCTTTTGAAAGTTGAGATATTTGAATATCGCGCTCCTTTCCTTCTAGATTGAAATGGAAACTTTATGCAGCCAAGAAGATGTTAAGTGACGTGGCAAATAGTAGCAGAGGTCGAGATTATTTGGTGATTAAATACTTAGCCATGGAGTAGAGACTTGATACTTGGATCAGATTACTGGCACGGCCAAATGAAAGAGGATGCACTTAGTCTCAAGTAAATCAGACCAGAGACACCGGAGATATGAGGATTTACAGATTTCCGCGTGATCCAGCGTGGAGCCGACCGTTTTTTTTATAAAAGCCGCTCGGCCCAAGCATAAGCAGCTCACTTCAAACCAAGCTCTTGTAGGACAAGGTGCTGCTGCTACGTCGAGCCAAGGCACATGGTTGCCGAACCTACGCAGAAGATGTCTTTGAATTGTGATAGTCACAAAAGTGCTACGATACTTGGGGAACGTAGTAAGTTTCCGGTAGAGGGAATCACTAAGGTGATTGTTATTTTCTACGGACATTGGTGAAACACTTTGTTTCTATATGGACATATGCTAGACTTTGTCTAGATATTATTCTGTCACAGTCCAGTAACAATAATTCAATACTTGGATATTTTAATCCAACTTGTCAGTTTCACAAATTGTAACTAAATAACCACTCAGATCTTTCAGTATATTGAAGGCCAGTCTATCACGGTGTTGTTCATTAGCCGACAAAGGGAAACTATATGTTGCTTCGCGCATGATAGATGGTGTGAAGCCATGCCCAGGGAACGATCTTCAGAACAGCCGTTGATTGTTTTAGACTATCAGTGTTTTCCTGTGCTGAAAAGATTACCGTGAGTTATGTTACAACGGACGCTTTTGAGAAGAGATCATTTGGATCTGACCCCATTTAAGCAAACTGCTATGGACTTAATTGAAGTCAATATTTAAAAATAGATCAGCAGTTACTTCAAACTTCAAGAAATATTTCCACTATGTCGTTCTAGACAGATTGAGGGTATAAAATGGCGGCCGATACAAGGATTAGACGTGCGTGTCCAATAGGGCATGTATCTGGATAAATCTGGTACAGACCAGGTTCACTACGCTTCAAGACCAACGAGAAATGTAAGCCACATTTGACTTTTATATTATGCCTAGCTAATTGGAACAACTCATTTTCTGCAGATGACCAACACATTTATTTTTCTTCGTATTAAAATCTTGCATTGATTTACGCAAGACACATTAGGGTTATTCTGAGTATTTTCAGCACTCAGAACAGTTTAGGATCGATGACCGAGCATACCGAGCATTTATTTGAATGTTCATTTTGTTTGAGAATCACGGTAATCAGCCGATATAACTGTAGAAGTTAATATTTATTTTTGTTGAGGAATGGATATTTTGTCCATATTCGAAGAGTCGAACATGTGTTTTTTTCACATAAGGAAATAATAATTAAACATATTTAAGGAAATAATAACAATAATAACCCAATAATAATAATAATTTTCATAATTTTTCTAAATAATTATTGGATCTTACATTTTCTAATAATCACATTCGTTGAGAGAGAGCTTAAGGGTTAGTTTAATCATTCCTAGTTTGGAACAGGTGATTTTCCGAAAGCTAGTGGATAGCGCAAGCCCGTATTCCACCAACATTATAGTTCTGGTTGAACAGTTAATATTTGCATTGAGCAAAGTATATTTTTCAGATAACACGGAAAGGCATGAAACAGGAAGCCAATGATATTTGTATCAATTAGTTTTATTTTTGTGTTTATATAAAATCATGACGTAGGCACACATTCGAAAGTGAAATAGAGATTATCACAAGTGTGGTAACTTCACGGTTTGAACTGAATGGTAAAATAAAATAAACTTGTAAGTTTATAGATCTTCCAGTTTTGATAACAAGCAGAGGCTTGATTTATTGTATAAATTTTGGGAAGAAAATTTATGTGTGTGGAGTAGTTGAAATGCCATTCCCAGGTGCGCATGTTTAAGTTGCAGGAATGAGGAGGTTTTTTTTGAGCATCAATCAAATAGCAGGTTCGATGGCTCAGGTTTATAGGAGGAGTAATGGAACCACACATTTCGTCGAATGAATGACCAAACCATCAGTAATTATTTCAAACTTGTTTACGTATTCCATTAATACTTTGGATTTGCTAGAACCCGGTTTTGTCATGATAAAATTTTATTCTTCTTCAGAGGAAGACCTTTGCCGTTGTTGTTGGGATATTGTGTTCTTACACAAATAATTGAATGGGCCACTGCCAATTAAAAAAAATTCTGTATCCACGAATTACTTAAAGGATGTTTTCAATCCTATTGTCATGAACTAAATGAATTTAATATAAAGCTACAATTCTTATTTCCGCATTCTGTTCAAGAATTGCAAGTTGTGAAAGTTAATAAAATAGCAACAAATATAAATATTTTTACTTAATATTAATTCCAAGTGGAAAATCGAATATTTGAATGGTTCAACAATTTTTTATGATCAAGCTGATGATTCAGAAATCATATTTCTTTGGAATTTGAAGTTCATAATCGAGTCACTTCTCGAAATGTTTAATTTTGGAAGAATAATAAATTTTATTGTGCTTCGCACAGTTCTTCGATGCTATGCTCAAGGGTCAAATACTTTTCAGATGTTGTTATTAATATGTGTACATAACTAGTGTTGGGTCAAAGAGAATATTTTTGACAATATTTTTGAAACTGGAAAAATAAGTGGAAGTTAAAAATTCTATAAACAATTATAAACAGTGAGAATTTCTACGTGTGTTAATATCATGTTAGAAATTCAACCAGTGAACTACAATATTTCCAGTAAAGACAATTTAATTTGAACTGGATTTCATCGTAAATAATTGATATAATTTTGGAACACAGTCTACAGGACTGATAATCAGACTTGTGTCTCCAAAGACAATTGTTCAATGTGTTGGAAAATTTCTGTACTTTGTGTAAATAGTAGTGTGTGCCGTTGAACTGGAATGATGTTACCTTGAGCATCATTTTGCAGTCAATTTTAAAATTTAGAATAAAATGAGATAATTTTACATGTTGTGGTATGCCCAGTTGAATCTCCTTCTATCCTTATTGTTGCATTGAGCCAAAAATCAGTAAAGCATTTTTTTATTTGATGTCGTTTTTTTGCGATTAGCTTTAACCCACCTGGCGCCCCAGGATATTTTGACTCTCGTGCTGACTGATTCTTGGTAAAATGCATATGTGGTCGTGCGGACTCCGGTCTAAACGGGTACATAAAATAAGATGGAGAGAGAAAATGGCTTCGAACGTGGGGCCCGAGTTAGACACGGTCAATCGCATGCCGATTTAAATTGGGATAATTTTTTTTTCTAGATATTTTGGGAGTTGAGAGATGTCTGGTTTGGATGAATAAATTAGTAGGAAACCCAATTAGAGGGGAAAATTAAAAATTAACTGGGTTAATAATTAGAATGGGTTTGATTATTTTGATAATGGCTTAACCATTAGGGCGTCAAGTAAATTCAGTAGTAAACGTTCGATGACTGGACATACGCATTAGTAGAATCCAGGTGGAGGATATTTGAGGACTTGCATATTTTTCTTGTGATATTGTGGTAAATTTAATTCGTAAAAGTAGAGAAGTTTTTTTTCCATCGCGTCGACATTAGGACAAATCTCATTTTATTAGAATGTTCCAATTAGCTATTCATATTTCTTGTTCTAGTTATAATCTTGTGTCTGCCAACATGTATACCCCTAAGTTTTGACTAATACTGAAAATTATGGAAGAGATGATGAGGATGATGAGGAGTTTGGAAGAGAGTTCCAAAGAAGCTGGACTGCGCGTAGCAGCCATCATGAAAGAAAATACAGAGGCTTTGGAAAAGAAACTTAAAGAAAATTGCGATATGTTAGAAAGCAGGTTAAAAGATAACTTAAAAGATAGTTTAAATAGTAAATTTAATTCTATGGAAAATAAATTTGAAGAGAATTCCGAAATCTTGAAAATGTCACTTGAGGGTAAAATGACTAAATTATGCGAAAAAACACATGAGCTCGAAACTTCATTAGCTACTAACGCAAGTTTAATGGACGATAAATTTCACGATGCCCATCTAAGATCCCAAAGCTTAGCTGATAGGATAGAAAGTGGTCTTAGGAACGTTGGTGAAGACATGGTCAACCTAGAAGTCAGAGTGAAGAAAGAGAGCAATGAGATGGCAACTCTAGTTGTTCAACGTTTGACAGACCAATTCAATGAACTCGTAGTGGGAGAAATAAGAGAAGGTGTGATTAAGGAATTACAAACTGAAATTAAAACCACAGTTATCGATGAGATTAAAAACACACTCAAGCTGGAGAACCAAGATGGAGTCAAGGAGATTAGAGAATCTTTGTCATCCCATATTCAAGTAATTTCCAAAGATATTCAAGCGACTCAGAAGGACATATCAGTTATGACAGGGTCATTGAAGGGTCACGAGGCTGTTATGAACCAGATATACACTGTTGTCAAGGAGAACTATAAGGAAACAGAAGAAATAAAGAAGGCAAACGCAAAATATTGTGCGAAGAGAATTAGAGACAGCGTAATTCCGGAAGCAGGCAGGCCGGAATTCCTTTTATCAGATCACGGACCCCAATTTACATCTTTAGAATTCAGGGCCGTCATGAATAATATTGGGATTAGACAATTGCTTTGTTCTATCAGACATCCTGAAAGCAATCCAGCAGAACGCGTGATGGCTGAAATATCTAAATTTTGCCGCCCCTATTGTCCAAATGAGCATTGGAAATGGATGGATGTTCTCTCTTTAGCATCCGAATCCATCAACTCTACGATTCATGAGAGTACTGGACAGATTCCCATGTTGCTTCATCATGGAATTAAACCAACAAGATTATGGGAACGAATCATCTCTATTCCACCCGAGATTGAACCTAGTCGTCAGAGGAGGGAGACTCTAGCTTTAGACAAGTTGAGGAGCCAAGCTGAGAAAAGAGAGCGCAGAGTGAGAGGAAAGCGTTTTCGCAGACCCTTGGGCGTAGGAACTCTTGTTTTAGTAAAAAAAAGTCCTCTCGGCACGCCGGAAGGCGGAGGTAGATTTCACCGGACAAACTTGGGGATAGGCGAAAATAGGCAGAATATGCAGATTTTCCTAGAAGGATCAGACCTCATTTAATGCGAGAAGGTATTTTATAATTGGAGCTTAATTAACTTTGTTTTTCGTCATTTTATGCTTATTTTAAACATTTTATTGTCTTATGGGAACGGTAACCTTCTTGTCATTTGGGGTCCATTTTTATACTTGTGGTCACACTGTCCTTATGCTAGGTTTCGACACTGATGTGCAACTATGTAACGGTCTGTTACTTCTTCACGCAAAATTATATCTACCGCAGAGATTTTGGTTGGTTCCTCAGTTTAGGGGCTGCGACAACGCGGTCATGTAACCCCGTGTACTTTGGGATGGCTGTATTAGTCTGTAATTCAGGTAAGGACTGCAGACGGTCAATTTCAAGCAGTAGTTACTAATGTTGCTACCAGGTACTACCGTCAACGACACCTAGCTGTGAACTTGGCTACTAGATGCCACCGCAACCAGCAACTCGCAACGAACGTTGGAACTTCCCCTCCAAAGGAAAGCATACTGAGGGATTTTTGGCGCTCTTAGAAAATCCGACGACTTCGGCCGGCTTTGAACTCGCGACCTTGGGCATAAACATTCAGCATGCTACCAGTTACGTCACCGAAGCCGCTTCACACTTAGATGGAAATCTGAATCTGATCTCGTGCAAGTGCGTTATCTTGGCAACGTCTGATGGCTCATCCCTCATCAATTTAGTAGTGTTGCCATGGCAACCACTGATAGGTCTTGGCATTTTCTTATAATTCCGAAATTATTTTTCTCATCCCTTGGCATAATGGTGGGTTATATCAAAAATTCTTTCAGACAAAAGTTTTAGGTAATTATTATGGGAATATTGTCCATTTTGTACGGTTTTGATATTGTGCCTATTAAGAGAGATATGATTAATGTTTCCCGAAAAACCCACTTATTCCCACCCCTTTGGTCAATGGTTGGTGCTATAAAAAAAACTCTTCAAACATACATTTTTGGGCTTTATCCGACACATAGTATGAATGTTGAACGGATTCGATATTTCACATATTAAGAGAGTTATAGCAATATTTCACTTTTTCGAAAAAAAGCCCCCCATTTTCACCCCCCAACGACCGATTTAGCCCAGTAACGAACTCGACCGAGATTTTATAGGTATACGTATTCGGTAAAAAATTCAAAGTGATTGGTACAAAATTACGGCAGTTATCGTGTCCACAATAAACTGATATACATATACATACATAAATTATATATAACTTTTGAACTGACGGTGGTTTTGGGGCCTGGGGATGTGAAACGCGAAGATATGTCGAAATTTTCCGGAAGTCGAAACATGGTACCCATTGCAATAGTTAGCTTTCTAACGAAATCTACCTCTGGTTGGTTCCTCAGTTTAGGGGCTGCGACAACGCGGTCATCTAACCCCGTGTACTTTGGGTGAGTGTTGAATCTGTCTGATACACGGTGTGAATTGTAATGGCTGTATTAGTCTTAATTCATGTAAGTACTGCAGACGGTCAATTTCAAGCAGTAGTTCCTAATGTTGCTACCAGGTACAACCGTCAACGACACCTAGCTGTGAACTTGGCTACTAGATGCCACCCCAACCATCAACTCGCAACGAACGTTGGAACTTCCCCTCCAAAGGAAAGCATACTGAGGGATTCTAGTGCTCTTAGAAAATCCGACGACTTCGGCCGGCTTTGAAACCGCGACATTGGGCATAGACATTCAGCATGCTACCAGTTACGTCACCGAAGCCGCTTCCCACTTTATCAGGCGGCTTTGGTGGCGTAGTCGGTAACATGCTGAGCTTCTATGCCCAAGATACCGGGTTCAAACCCGGCCGAAGCCGTCGGATTTTTTAAGAGCGTTAAATATCCCTCAGTATGCCTTCCTTCGGAGGGGAAGTAAAGCCGGCGGTCCCATGTCATAGATTTATGGCATGTTAAAGATCCTTCCACTAATTGCACCTGTGTGAAGCTAAATTGGATAGGTTAAGAATGTATACAACGCTCTTAGGTTTCTATGTTCGTTGCCAAGAGCCGACTGCGGCGGCGTCTAGTAGCTCAGTTCTGAACTTGGCCTCGTAGTCGTTGACAGTGGCGCTTGGCGGCAAAAGTAGGAACTATCTGAAAAATTGTTAGTTGCAGTACTTAAATTAACAAACAGATAACACACACTAATACAGTCATCACAATTAACACCGGTTATCAGACAGATTCTACACACACCCAAAGTACACGGGGCTACATGACCGCGTTGTCGCAGCCCCTAAACTTAAGAACCAACCAACCAACCACTTAATCAGATGGAAATAATGAATCTGATCTCGTGCAAGTGCGTTGTCATGGCAACGTCTGATGGTCCATGCCTCATCAATTTAGTAGTGTTGCCATGGCAACCACTGATAGCTCTTGGCATTTTCTTATAATTCCGAAATCATTTTTCTCGTCCCTTGGCGTAATGGTGGGTCATATCAAAAATTCTTTCAGACAAAAGTTTTAGGTAATTATTAGGGGAATATTGTCCATTTTGTACGGTTTTGATATTGTGCCTATTAAGAGAGATATGATTAATGTTTCCCGAAAAACCCACTTTTTTCCACCCCTTTGGTCAATGGTTGGTGCTATCAAAAATCTTATTTGACATAAATTTTTGGCACTTATCCGACACATATTATGAACTTTGAATGGATTCGATATTGCACGTATTAAGAGAGTTATAGCGAAATTTCACTTTTTCGAAAAAAGCCCCCCATTTTCACCCTCTTCGACCGATTTAGCCCAGTAACGAACTCGACCGAGATTTTATAGGTATACATCTTCGGTAAAAAATTCGAAGTAATTGGTGCAAAATTACGGCAGTTATCGTGTCCACAAGAAACTGATATACATATATATATATACATATATATATATATACATAAATTATATATAAACTTTTGAACTGACGGTGGTTTTGGGGTCTGGGGGATGTGAAACGCGAAGATATGTCGAAATTTTCCGGAAGTCGAAACTTGGGACCCATTGCAATAGTTAGCTTTCTAATGAAATCTACCTAAAAAACCTACACCCTCCGACGTGCAAAATCGAGTGTACTCTAAGTTTGCAAGCCTTTACGATGGACTCTATCGTGTTGTGGAAGTAAACAACAATGGAAGCTATAAAATCGCCAATACACGAACTGGTAACATCGTGGGAATTTATAATGCAGCGAATTTGAAGATTTATTATTCAAGAACCAGATGATTTAATGAGTAGATAGGAAAAATAAAAATTTTTCAATTTTTATTTTTTTGCTAGGTGTGGGGTGGATGTGCCCAATTCTAGGAATGGGTATTCCAAGATTCAGACACCTAGGTATCAAGGGAAAGGCTACAGCCGCTTTTGAAAGTTGAGATATTTGAATATCGCGCTCCTTTCCTTCTAGATTGAAATGGAAACTTTATGCAGCCAAGAAGATGTTAAGTGACGTGGCAAATAGTAGCAGAGGTCGAGATTATTTGGTGATTAAATACTTAGCCATGGTGTAGAGACTTGATACTTGGATCAGATTACTGGCACGGCCAAATGAAAGAGGATGCACTTAGTCTCAAGTAAATCAGACCAGAGACACCGGATATATGAGGATTTACAGATTTCCGCGTTATCCAGCGTGGAGCCGACCGTTTTTTTATAAAAGCCACTCGGCCCAAGCATAAGCAGCTCACTTCAAACCAAGCTCTTGTAGGACAAGGTGCTGCTGCTACGTCGAGCCAAGGCACATGGTTGCCGAACCTACGCAGAAGATGTCTTTGAATTGTGATAGTCACAAAAGTGCTACGATACTTGGGGAACGTAGTAAGTTTCCGGTAGAGGGAATCACTAAGGTGATTGTTATTTTCTACGGACAATGGTGAAACACTTTGTTTCTATATGGACATATGCTAGACTTTGTCTAGATATTATTCTGTCACAGTCCAGTAACAATAATTCAATACTTGGATATTTTAATCCAACTTGTCAGTTTCACAAATTGTAACTAAATAACCACTCAGATCTTTCAGTATATTGAAGGCCAGTCTATCACGGTGTTGTTCATTAGCCGACAAAGGGAAACTATATGTTGCTTCGCGCATGATAGATGGTGTGAAGCCATGCCCAGGGAACGATCTTCAGAACAGCCGTTGATTGTTTTAGACTATCAGTGTTTTCCTGTGCTGAAAAGATTACCGTGAGTTATGTTACAACGGACGCTTTTGAGAAGAGATCATTTGGATCTGACCCCATTTAAGCAAACTGCTATGGACTTAATTGAAGTCAATATTTAAAAATAGATCAGCAGTTACTTCAAACTTCAAGAAATATTTCCACTATGTCGTTCTAGACAGATTGAGGGTATAAAATGGCGGCCGATACAAGGATTAGACGTGCGTGTCCAATAGGGCATGTATCTGGATAAATCTGGTACAGACCAGGTTCACTACGCTTCAAGACCAACGAGAAATGTAAGCCACATTTGACTTTTATATTATGCCTAGCTAATGGAACAACTCATTTTCTGCAGATGACCAACACATTTATTTTTCTTCGTATTAAAATCTTGCATTGATTTACGCAAGACACATTAGGGTTATTCTGAGTATTTTCAGCACTCAGAACAGTTTAGGATCGATGACCGAGCATACCGAGCATTTATTTGAATGTTCATTTTGTTTGAGAATCACGGTAATCAGCCGATATAACTGTAGAAGTTAATATTTATTTTTGTTGAGGAATGGATATTTTGTCCATATTCGAAGAGTCGAACATGTGTTTTTTTCACATAAGGAAATAATAATTAAACATATTTAAGGAAATAATAACAATAATAACCCAATAATAATAATAATTTTCATAATTTTTCTAAATAATTATTGGATCTTACATTTTCTAATAATCACATTCGTTGAGAGAGAGCTTAAGGGTTAGTTTAATCATTCCTAGTTTGGAACAGGTGATTTTCCGAAAGCTAGTGGATAGCGCAAGCCCGTATTCCACCAACATTATAGTTCTGGTTGAACAGTTAATATTTGCATTGAGCAAAGTATATTTTTCAGATAACACGGAAAGGCATGAAACAGGAAGCCAACGATATTTGTATGAATTAGTTTTTTTTTGTGTTTATATAAAATCATGACGTAGGCACACATTCGAAAGTGAAATAGAGAATATCACAAGTGTGGTAACTTCACGGTTTGAACTGAATGGTAAAATAAAATAAACTTGTAAGTTTATAGATCTTCCAGTTCTGATAACAAGCAGATGCTTGATTTATTGTATAAATTTTGGGAAGAAAATTTATGTGTGTGGAGTAGTTGAAATGCCATTCCCAGGTGCGCATGTTTAAGTCGCAGGAATGAGGAGGTTTTTTTTGAGCATCAATCAAATAGCAGGTTCGATGGCTCAGGTTTATAGGAGGAGTATTGGAACCACACATTTCGTCGAATGAATGACAAAACCATCAGTAATTATTTCAAACTTGTTTACGTGTTCCATTAATACTTTGGATTTTCTAGAACCCGGTTTTGTCATGATATAATTTTATTCTTCTTCAGAGGAAGACCTTTGCCGTTGTTGTTGGGATATTGTGTTCTTACACAAATAATTGAATGGGCCACTGCCAATTTTAAAAAAAATATTCTGTATCCACGAATTACTTAAAGGATGTTTTCAATCCTATTGTCATGAACTAAATGAATTTATTATAAAGCTACAATTCTTATTTCCGCATTCTGTTCAAGAATTGCAAGTTGTGAAAGTTACTAAAATAGCAACAAATATACATATTTTTTCTTAATAATAATTCCAAGTGGAAAATCCAATAGTTGAATGGTTCAACAATTTTTTATGATCAAGCTGATGATTCAGAAATCATATTTCTTTGGAATTTGAAGTTCATAATCGAGTCACTTCTCGAAATGTTTAATTTTGGAAGAATAATAAATTTTATTGTGCTTCGCACAGTTCTTCGATGCTATGCTCAAGGGTCAAATACTTTTCAGATGTTGTTATTAATATGTGTACATAACTAGTGTTGGGTCAAAGAGAATATTTTTGACAATATTTTTGAAACTGGAAAAATAAGTGGAAGTTAAAAATTCTATAAACAATTATAAACAGTGAGAATTTCTACGAGTGTTAATATCATGTTAGAAATTCAACCAGTGAACTACAATATTTCCAGTAAAGACAATTTAATTTGAACTGGATTTCATCGTAAATAATTGATATAATTTTGGAACACAGTCTACAGGACTGATAATCAGACTTGTGTCTCCAAAGACAATTGTTCAATGTGTTGGAAAATTTCTGTACATTGTGTAAATAGTAGTGTGTGCCGTCGCACTGGAATGATGTTACCTTGAGCATCATTTTGCAGTCAATTTTAAAATTTAGAATAAAATGAGATAATTTTACATGTTGTGTTATGCCCAGTTGAATCTCCTTCTATCCTTATTGTTGCATTGAGCCAAAAATCAGTAAAGCATTTTTTTAATTGATGTCGTTTTTTTGCGATTAGCTTTAACCCATCGGGCGCCCCGGGATATTTTGACTCTCGTGCTGACTGATTCTTGGTAAAATGCATATGTGGTCGTGCGGACTCCGGTCTAAACGGGCACAGTACAGCATAAAGGAGTATATACAGGTAAGGAAAAACAATCCCTTATAATACTGACTAATACTTTATTTATTAGTGTAAATTTTTATTATTGTTATTATCAATCTTATTATAATAATCAAATCAGTGTACAGTTGTACATTCAGTCACTCATAGTTTGCAGAAAAAGGTCCTAGAAGTACAGGGTCTTTATATTTTGTTGGCTAGGACATTCTCGCTCACGCGCTCCTCCAATGACGCCTCGATTGCCACGGTGGGTGAGTGGTTATAGTGTCGGACTACCAACCCCAAGACTGCAGGTTCGCTCCTGGCCATGGTAAGTGATTTTTGAAAGGCGACAAAAATCACAACACTCATGTCATACGTTGTTGGCATGTTAAAGAACCCATTTGAATTCAGTAGGCCGTGTTCAATGGCAAAATTAATCTCGGGATTTTTCGCCAACACAAAGTTCCTCCATTCTCTACTTGGAAGCGCTGTAGTGTCAAGGAGTTTAGATATCTAACCTCCTTGACTTTCATAGCGTTCAAAGGAAGGACGAAATTCGGCATACAAGCTACCCTCTGGGTGTCAATTAACAAAGCTTGCACAAGGCACCCGAGGCCATACGATATTATTATTATTAGTGATGCCTCAGTTGCCGGCTGCCGCGTGCTCGTATGTACGGCAGAGTTGGTGCTTACAATCAGTATAATGCATTTTTACTCACCATGCTTACAGTAGATGCTGAAAATGTTCCCCATCTGCTGCCAAACATAAATGTGCATTTACTTATGAAGTTTCCGGCTACTCCGGTTAATTTCGCTTCACTAAGGAAATAACGACCTTTACGTCTATTTTTTATCGTTGACTGAACCTGTACGTTTGAATCTCTTAACCAGTTGTTTTATTGTGATTGTGTATAGTGCTGGAATACATTATGTGAAATATTCGTTGTTTGAACGTGTACAGATGGTTTATTTTGTATTGAACCCATATGCTATTGGTTCAAGCGTTGAATCCATATTTTATTTGCAAAAGAAGAGAGGAAAATATCCAGTCTTTAGAATGACTTAGAAAGATGTAAGAAGTAGGCTATTATAACGTGGCGCAAGAATAGGTGACCACGAGTCATGCGAACGTGATATCATGCTTGACGCATCGATAAGGAGCTGGCTCATGATTATTAATAGAACGATAAAAACTTTCCACAGCGTGTAAGAGAGAAGAGGTTTCGGAAATAGACCTTACTCAGCTATAAAATGACAACCTTGCAATTGCGCAAGAAGAGACATAATTAGAATTAAGCCATTTGCGAGCATTTAATTAATGAAAGAAACACATCATTGTTGATCATTCAGAATAGAGATTTTTGTGTGGGGAAAATGTTTATAATATTTGCACCGGAATGAAGTGCAGACACAGCATGACGTAATTAGAAATTCCCCGAGACCAGAGTTGGTAGGGATGGAAAAATAAACCGCAACACCCACGTATCTGAAGAGAAAAATTATTTAATATCTTGGAATTGTGCGATCGATTTTCATGATCAAAGAAACCAGTTGACGTTTAGAACAAGAGCTTTACAGAGATATATTTTTCAAAATTATACGACTATTACTTCAAAAGTTAGTGCTGGAGAAGATGCGGATTTTATCTTTTTGCCGCTGATTTGTATATAAACCATGGCTGAGCCAGGGAAGCATGCAGTCTTTACCAGACCTTGAGAGGTCGTGATACGCTGTATCACCAACACCCCGTATGGGAGTGGCCGAGCAGTATCGTCATTAGTATCGCCGTGTGGAGACACATTAGAATCCTAGTATAGGAATAATATCGGCAAGCTTCAGACTTTATCGTTAAAGTTCATTAGTACAGTCAAGTTTAGGCTGTGGACTTGAAGAAATAACAGGCGATAGGTACTCGAATAATAGTTCAGGTAAAGAAACAACGCATCATAAGGTTTCGAAGTACCCAAGGAAGTGAAATAAACAGTTCTATCGACGTTAAGGAACCCGATCAGGGTAGAACGAAATAAGTAACGCCTAGTGTTCCGGAAAGGTAGGGACTAGAGCGCAGGACGATAAGAATTAGGAATTGTAGTTCCAGGCTTTGTCTAAGTAGACAAATGAACAGTAAACATTGGGGAGGACTCCAATAAGCTACGAATCAAAGTAATAGCAATTAATGCAAGGAAATTACTAGGTCACCGATAAACTATTCGAGCGGTCGTCATAGTAATACATTAAGGACATACTTTTATCTAGACGAACCAGTTAGCGTCTAGCAAGAAATGACATCGTGCAGTAAAGTTATAGAAGCCGATAGTCAAACCCCGGATTTGAAGATCAGCCGTTCCAGTGAGGTGTAGTTCGATCGAGACTTTCCATCATCTCGTCAGATTAGGAAGCTGACGTTCTATAAGTGCCACCCTTGGAAACGGGAAAGAAAAGAAATCACGTGTGTAAGGCGAATAATTAACGCTCAAGTGATAAAATGGTTATGTAATGTAAATATAGTGAAATTTTTGAGTGTAATATTTTTAGTGAATTTGTATTGTGTTAAGTGAAACGAATACAAAATGGTATTCATTATATTCCAAGTGATTAAGGTAAATATTGTATGTGCTGTTAAAGAAGTGTCATTGAGTGTAAGTGTAACCATGGAAATGGCTTAAAAGGAGTGAGTGGGCAAAAATGTTCCAACGCTGGAGGATTCGGTCGCTGACCGTACAGTCATGTGAGTAACTATTTCATTATGATATGTGTTTGGGAAGATTTGCGTATAATCCTCATAAGAGAGAGAATAGGGATGTTGAATAACAAGTAAAAGAATGAGTGCGCGATCTGAACGATTAACTTGAGATAAATATAATAAATATGTGAAATGTAAATGAATCCCTTGGGGAATGTATTCAGTAAAATATCACAGTAATTGATAAATGATATAAATATGAGAAAGCAAGCGTAATAATAATACTAATAATAATTATATAAATGAATGAATATTATGATGAATTTTATATGGAAAGTAGTAGCTTCCGAGCTCCTTTAAATGAATGAATACATGTTATGAATACATGTTCTTTATGGCAAAATGATTATTGTAAAGGGAGAAGAGTAATATATATTTGAGATAGATCAAACGTTGATTTTGAATTTATTTAGTTCTTTGAAGGCAACTTGGCTAATTAATGTATAAGCACCATGTAGCGCATTGAAGTAATTTGTCACGCTAGGAATGCGTTAAAATGCTCGGTAAAACTAATTATGAGGGACAGTTGGTCGTGGAAATGGAATTGTGATAAGTCCTCAAAAGTTGTGATAGTGATCACGAGGCATTGTGTGTTAAAAAGGGTGCTATTTATGTTGTATTATGAGCGCTGGTATAAGGCGAGGCCTGCCCTAAGTCGCAAATGTATAAGTCCTCCAAATTGGGATACTGTTCCCGAGGCATTTGAAAGGATCGAACTCAGAGTCGTCCGTGTTGAAGCCCCTTAATATTGATTGTATTATTGAATTTGTCTTACCCGCCAATCAGGACACTTCATAATTATTATATACCGAAGCCAAGAGAATAGGTCTGTTGAGCCTAAATATGTTGTTTTAAGAATCAGTATTAGAAACCTTGTCATTCAGAGAATTGCATTTGAAACAGCTGTATGGAAAGCTGACGGTAGCCAGTCTCTTGTAGAAGCGAGACTGTGAACTCTCTGTCTCCCTGCAATAAATCACGCTAAGTAGTTAAGGCTAGACCCTCACCCTCGATGTATTGCGGTAGGTCGGGGAACGGTCTGTTTGAGTTATAATACACAGGAGTGTTCAAAGAATGTGTGAACGACCCGGTCTTTGAACAGAGGTCCCTTTATACATTATTGTCGCTTGCAGAGTTCAGATCGTTGCTTTCTTATAATATAATGGTCTTTTAAGACAAATAATGATAAATCCCTAACTTAATTATTATATGATTCAGTGATTCACGAGTTCTATTGAAGACATTAGATTCCGGGAGTAATCTTAATTTTGACTTGTTCAGTAGTCTTCTGTAGCTCGGGAGTACGCAAATGTTCCCCGATCACAGTAGTGAGTTGTTAACTTGAGAGAGAGGGATGGTAACATATGAGCATTGTGAAAGCCCAAAATTAAGTGATGATTAACCAAACTTTGGTAATTTGATATTTATGATTAAAAGATATACTCATGCAAATAGTAATGGATGTGTATTAGATTGATAATACAGTGTAGGTAAACATTACCGAGCCGTTTGGAGCTCTTGATTTTAAAGAATTTGAAGTGACACTATAAGGAAGTGAAACTTAGTAGAAGTTTGTTGGTTTATGGAAAATCAGTCATTATGATCTTATAATTGTTTAATATGAATTCCTTGTTCAACTTTGGACAAGTGTGAAGTGGAGTGTCAGTATTTTTATTTGTTTAAATTTTGTAGCGCCATATTTTTGGATAATTAAATGTTTTAATAGTAGGAGTTTATTTTTGTTTATTTTTGGAAGTGTATCCTCTGCTTCATCCAAAGTGTGTAAGTCACAGAGTGGGAGAACAAACCATGAACCCCGATACTCCCGATTGAGCATTGCTGGCAGACTGTGATTTGCATATTTCATTGTTGAATGGGCACAGTATCTGACGGAGACCCTCGCTTGCCCACTTGCCCGCGCCGCGAGCCTCTCTCCCGCCACTGAGTCTTTGTGAATAGGAATTTCTACTTACCTAGTTCACAGCTGGTGCTGAAAATGTTCGCCATTCACTGCTACACATAGCTGGCACCTATTTCTGAAACTGGCATTTACTTTCTGAAGATCCTCAGCACCGATTGACTGTATTTCAGCTGTAATATAGTCTTTAAGCTCTCTGTTTGAACTTTTTTGCTAGATCTTTTATTGTATTGACGCTGGGCAGGGGTCTGTTTGGAAATTTCTGACGGAATTTCCGTCGTGTTTTCGCACAAGATTTCCTGTACTTTATGAAGGTATTATATATATACAAAAGTTCACGTAATGAAAATCGCATTGGAACAGCACACTGAGCACTAAACACGTGAACAATTGACTTAACTGAACCTCACACTGTTAAAGCTCTCAGCTGACTGCAAAGGAGGGAAACTTGTGGCGCCAAGAAGCGGATTACGACCAAGTGCTCGGCAGGAGACCGGCTCGCGCCGCGGGCGAGCGAGCAAGCGAGGGTCTCCGTCAGATACAAAATAAACTCTCTGTGTATCTGCACAATACATACATGAAGTGCAGGAAATCATGCGCTAGAACAAGAAAAAAGTTCCGAGTGAAATTTCCAGGGAGACCCATTCCTATAAATCGGACAATAAATCAACTGGCTAATTTGAGATTCAAACGTACATGTTCAGTAAACAATAAATATAGACATTAAGGTCGTTATTTCCTTACTGAAGCTATATTAACCGGATTAACCAGAAACTTCATAAGAAGATGCCGATTATGTTTGGCAGCGGATGGAGAATATTTTCAGCATCTACTGTAATCATGGTGAGTAACAAGATGTTCAGCAAAGAACATATAGCCTACTTTCTCCTAAATGTATAGGTATATTTATAACTCTTTGTCCTCATCCCTAAAACAATCACCTCTACCACCATGTAGTGTTTGTTTTCTTTTATATTGATAATTAGCCAGTAAGTGTCAAAATCAATATTATGTACTTTATGATGATTGAATAACAAAACTACTAACTTATTGTAGTGCATTCACGTCCGTTAATCTCTATATTAAGTCAGCCTGCAAACTTATGAATTTTCGTTTTGGGTACTTTCCCCTTTAAAAATCCGCGCCGATCACAGCAGGTTGGTGCTGCGACCTAGCAGTGAATTAATATTTTTATGTTCGACCCTAACTAATATGTGTCAGAAAACTGTATCATAATTAGGCTCAATATAACACTATTTTTCATTATGAAACAGTTTCTCCCATCAATCAGAGCTCAAGAAACAGTTGTGTGACCAATTAGATAAGGATACCTTCGCGCATGCGTTCAAAATCCATCATGTCTATATAAATTACCGAAATTGCACCGTCCATATGTTCCCGTAAATAAACTGAGACAAGAAATGGCACTGTACCTTAATATCCCCAAAATCAATTTCTACACAGCGCGTGGTTTTGAAACGACTTCGGTGACAGTTTTACTGAATACTGGAGCACAATCTGAACATATGGCATTGAAGCACACAGAGCGCATGCGTCGGTTGTCCAGAGAGCTTATGAAACAGAGATATACTACCCACCGCAGCACCCGATCACAACATTCTAGTGACTGAACAGATATTTATGAATATTTATGTTAAAACATATAATAACGTTGTAATTATCGTCGAACATAAACAGTCGTATGCAACTCCCCTATAATGGTAATTAAAACACTCGCATACGCTCGTTTTATAAAAAATACTCGTGTCTTAATTATGGCCATTATAGGCTCGTTGCATAATGTACTAATCTTGTACGCCTCTGGGTGTTCAATGAGCAGGCAGTTTAAAGTAGCCAGGAGGGAGGCGATCCTGCAGGCAGTGTTTAATGGTAACCGGAGCGCGATCGTGGCTAATAGTTGAACTACCAGTATTACAAAATTGCCATACTTCAGGAGGCCAGGTATTTACACAGCGGTATGTTTGGAACAATATTACCCACATAACCCACAAGAGGACAGCACCGTACAGAGACATTAAGAAGGCTGTGGTTGATGACAACGTGTATCTAGTTCTTCTATTCTCCTTTTCCTAATGTCTTCTGTTTATGTGCAATGCTGGGACTGTGATTTTATTAATAAACGAGTGTATACATTAGCCTCCCCTTAGAGCTAAATAACATTTTATTCAGAACCTGTGGTAAGAACTTGTGCACATCATTTGTAAAAGAATTCAAGAAAAAAAGAAGGTTAACTGTAGCAGTATTCGATCCCCATCTACTGCGTGACAGACTAACACGCTAGCCCAGAGCTAAACATATCCTTAACATCATCGTGTTCTTAACTGATATATTAGATACAACCTGTTGGAAATAATGACTTGAAATAAACGATTTCTTCACTGCAGTACATCTTCATTATAGATCATTTCATACAAAGTTTATATTATTGTATCAGTAGGGTATATCACATATAACATACTAAAACTACTGAAATATAAGACAGGCTCATGAGGACAGCTGCCATCTTGTCCTGTGGCAGAGACGGCTCAGCTCTTTTAAGCCACTCATACAGTATAATATTATAATATTAAATTAAAATAAATAACGGATCACGACCTTCAGGATAGCTTAAACCACCCTAGGCTCGATAATCGGAATTGGTAGGTCTTAAGCTATTGTTTATAATGGTTGCATAATTCACACGGCCGCCATCCTGAAATGGCAAGGCCGATGACCTTGAAGTTTGGGTGAAAGACGCGTCCTATATAAAGGTATATTGTCACCAAATTTGGTAGAGATCAGATGATTGCTTTAGCCGTAATTTGAGTTTACGTTTTGAACGTTTGAGTGGCCGCCATTCAGTTTTGGTAAAGATGGCGGCGATATAAAGTATGACACTGAGGTGCCCTTTGCTAGTGCTACCTCTGTACCAAATTTCGTTCAATTCGGTTTCACCGTGTTCGAATTGATAGGGGGGGACAGACATTCAGAGTACACACACTCACACACACACACACACACACACACAGACTCACCCACACACACACACACACACAGACAGACACACAATTTTTCGCCCTGTGTTGATCTCATAAGTCTACTTTCATTTTTTGCAAAAATCGAAAGTAGGCTAAAAATGCATGATACTGATTTTAAGCACCGTATTCTGCCGAACATACGCGCGCGCGTCAGCCGGCAACTGAGCTGTCACTGGCGGAGCGCGTGAGCGAGAATGTCCTTGCCAAGCAAATATTGAGACCTTGTACTTTGTTCCGGCAGTGTCTCACTGTGGTTGACAGGGCTCGGCTCCAAACTTGTTATACTGTAAGGCGTAGATGTACGCGTAATATTGATTTGTACCGAATCTCTGAGCAAAGTCCCCATTTGCCCTTCAAATGAAATGTCATTGATGACCTTTCTTTTGCAAACAATTGCAGTTGCGGTTCCATTTTCTGAAGTTCTACAGCCCAAGCTGAAGCTTGGTCTTCCTGGTCATTTGGAGGCTACTGAAGACGTTGGCAAGCAATCCTCATTAACTTTTGTGACTAATCTTTTTTTTACTTCTTTCTAGGAGGCCCACCTTTTCGCTATAAAACAAAATAACACGCTTTATATTAAAATAAATGTCGCATTGTTCTGTAAACATTTTCACTTTTATTTACAGGTGCCAAAATCAGAACCTGAAGGAAAGATATTGCAAGAGGATTCAATGATCTGTGGAATTTTTCCAACTGTTTGGGAGCAGTGGGTGGAACGTTGCAATATGAAAACCACAGAATTCAGGATCATTTTATTACAATTACAAAAAAGTGTTTCTGTATTGTTTTGATGGCAGTGGTAAATTCAAATTATGAATTTATTATGGTGGATGTAGGGATAAACGGGCGAATATCACATGGAGGTGTTTTCGGTTACACTGCTTTTGGAAGGGCACTTCCAAATAAAACACTTCAAATCCCTAGTCCTGGTACATTGCCAAATAGTGGGAGAAAATTGCCAATTGTCTTCTTGGGTGATGACGCTCGCTCCCTGACAGACAATTTTCTGGAACCATATAGCCAGGTAGGATTAACTTTGGAACAAAACATTTTCAATTATCGTGTGGTAGAAAATGCGTTTGGTATTTTGGTTAGCAGGTTCGGTGTACTTCAGAGATCTATTGGAGTGTTCTTATTTGCACAATTACTTGAGAAGAAAAAAGACAGTGATGCACATTAATCGGGGCTCAGCGAATAATGAAGACTTGCAGTCTGGGACCATAACCAACGGAACATGGTGGGACAAAGGTGTAACCGAACTTTAGTAGGTTACAGAGCTTGCTATTAGTTTTTGTTCGTTTTTGTTGGTAGTAATTATTTTTGTTTTATGAGGTTACCCACCATGGCCACCTATTGGTAGAGCACCACATGGAGTCCTAGTGTTTAGTGCCTATTGGATTCTTTTATGGTGGTCTACCAGTAGGTGGCTTTGCTAATGGCAAGGTAACCATGGGGATGGATATGGATTTTAGGATGCCATGCGGAATGGTGGCGATCAGATGAGGTTATGCTCTCTTGTCTGAGGATTGGGTTTGGGAGAAAAGAATGAAAGTTGTGCATTCTGTGTGAGAGATGCAGGTATTAATATTTTATGATTGCCAGAGAATGACCAGATAATATGAATTCGTAAGTAGAAAAGAATGCAAGTTGTGTTGGGCACTACTGTATACACGAGATGCAGGTAGTGGAAACCTGCTTATATGTTGACAAACAGGTATTGTTAGTTTTGATTGCCAGATATTAACCTGAAAAGAAGAATTATTATGAATAAATAGTGTATTTTGTGAAGTTGGTGTACTGTACTTTGTGAGATTCATTTTAGCGAATATACAGTATATTGGCCCACTGAGTGCGTCAGGCCTCGGCAGCCGGCACAGTTCATATCCTCGCCGCTAGATCGGGGCTCCATTCATTCCATTCCTGACCCGGTCGGAGACTGGAAGCAGGCTGTGGATTTTCATTTCATATTGGCCCACTACCCTGAGGTGGCAAGCTCGGATTATCATATTTATTACAATGACACACCAACGTGTGGCTAAATGAAGGAAGTACCGATATCGATAACAACTATAACTATCAGTATTAGAAATATGACAATGTTCGCCCAACGTGAGGCGATTATTATGAATATCACAAAGGTAAATCTACATCACTTCAAGCAACTCTCTCTAGAAATGCCCCTACAAGTGCAAAGAGCATTATAAATAGTTATTGTGAGTTTTGTAATAATGATGGCCAGGTTCCATGGCAGGATACGTTTGTGTAAATGGAAATGAAACTGTGACGAAATGAACAATACTGTGGGATCAAAACTCATTGTAATATTGTTTTAGCCTATTATCATTTATGACAAGTAGTTTCGTGAATAACTATAGTGCCCATTTTCATATATCCTACTCATGTTAATTGCCTCTATCAACATGCAAAATATCTGTTTGATTGTTGTGATAGATTCGTAGAAATTGAGAATTGTCTAAATATTTCAGATGGTCTCCAGGTTGGATTTTTATTTATGTACTATTACAAGCATGAAGATTATTGTGTAAGTGTGGTATTCAGACTTCAATCGCATGATTAGGACACAAGACGTAAAACCGAGATTTTGACATTTCGCACAGCTGCCATCTTGTGGTTATGAAAACAATTGAAATAAATTAGATGCCAGTGGATTAACATTTGTATAAGCATTTAACGTGCAAAGTTTCGCAGCACTCGGATGGTCAAATCGCGAGAAACGTCCATTTACATATTTCTACTTCGCGTCGCCGCCATGCTGGATTTGTGCTCACCAGATTACTGAAAGTCATATAGGTGAACTTATGTTCATGGCCTCTATGAACATAAAAAAATTCAGTTTGATTGCTGTAAGAGATTCGTAGATATTAAGAACCGTCAAAATATTTCGGATGCTCGCCATTTTGGATTGTATAGGCCACAGAGATATGTACCATTAAAGGAAAATTATTTCGTAGCTACATTATTCAAACTTTCACTTCGATCGCATGATTACGACACAAGAAATATAAATAATAATTTTTAAAACTTCGCACAGCCGCCATCTTGTGGTTATGTAAAGAATTGAACTAAATTAGATGCCAGGGCATTACAATATGTATAATTATTATTTACTGTACCATATTTCACTGCGCTCAGATGGTTAAATCACGAGAAAAGTCTATTAAAATGTTTCAAATTCGCTTGGCCGCCATGTTCGTTTTGTACTTTACAGGTTTTGAAAGTTACATAGAAAAACTTGTCCCAGTGACGTTTATCTCCGTACTGAATTTCATGGTGAGATCATGAATAGTTTCGGAGATATTGAATACCAGTGGAATATTTCGCACAGCCGCCATTTTGAGGTTATGTAAACAATTGAACTAAATTAGACCCCAGTCCAATAAAATTTGTATAAACAATTGCTGTACCATGTTTCATTACGTTTGAATGGTTAAATCGCGAGAAAAGTCTATTTAAAAGTCTCAGATTCGCTTGGCTTCCATGTTGGTTTTGTAGTTACCAGGTTTTTGAAAGCCTCATAGGTGAACTTCTAGTAGTTCCCTTTATCACCATACAAAATTTCAGGGTGATATCGGTAATAGTTTCGGAGATACTGAATGCTGGTGAAATATTTTTCACAGCCGCCATGTTGGAATGGTGAGACACAATAAAATTATAAGTGCACGGTCGGGGTCGGCCAGAATGGTGCTATGATCTTACGGAGTTTCATTGAAATCTCTCCAGCCGTTTAGGATTTATTAGGGGGACACACACCCACACCATCACACACACACACACACGCACACACAGACAGACACACGGACAAAAGGTGATCTCATAAAATGAAAATAGGCTTAAAAATAGGCTTATGAGATCACCTTCTGTCCGTGTGTCTGTCTGTGTGTGCATGTGTGTGTGTGTTGGTGTGTGTCCCCCCGTAATAACTTCTGAACGGCTTGATCGATTTCAACGAAACTCGGTAAGTTCATAGCACTATTCCGGACGACCCCGACCGTGCCCTTCAAATTTTGTTACATCTCACCAATCCAATAAGGCGACTGTGCGAAATATTTCATCAGCATTCAATATCTCAGAACAATTACCGATATCACCCTGGAATATTTCACGGTGATAAATCGAACTACTAGAAGTTCACCTATGCCACTTTTGAAAACCTGATAACTACAAAACCAACATGGCGGCCAAGCGAAAATGCGACTTTTAAATAGACGTTTCTCGCGATTTAACCAACCGACATCTAACTTCGCTCATTTGTTTACATAACCTCAAGATCGCGGCTGTGCAAAATATTTCATCGGCATTCAATATCTCTGAAACTAACACCCTGAAATTTAGTACGGAGATAAAGGGCACTGAAAAATGAAAATCCACAGCCTGCTTCCAGTCTCCGACCGGGTCAGGAATGGAATGAATGAAGCCCCCCATCTAGCGGCGAGGAAATGAACTGTGCCGGCTGTCGAGGCCTGACGCACTCCTCTGGGGCAATGATTAAATGAATGACAGATGAAATGAAATGATAGTGGAGAGTGTTGCTGGAATGAAATTTTGACAGGGAAAACCGGAGTACCCGGAGAAAAACCTGTCTGCCTCCGTTTTTTCCGGCACAGATCTCACATGGAGTGACCGGGATTTGAACCACGGACCCAGTGGTGAGAGGCCGGCGTGCTATCGCCTAAGCCACGGAGGCTTCAGATAAAGGGCACTACTGGAAGTTAATCTATAAGACTTTCAAAAACCGGTTAATTACAAAACGAATATGGCGGCCAAGCGAATTTAAAATTTTAAATAGACCTTTTTCGCGATTTAATGTGTTTTGACAAAGTATAAGTGCTGAACCGAAATATATTTAGACCATTATATGGAAAATCTATTTGATTGCAGGGAGAATTTTTAGTGAAAAGTGCCAGCATAATTATACGAAAGTTCGTGATGGAACTACAGTACATTTGTTCATATAATACAGGATAGAGAATTAGCTATAGTAGAGGTGTAATGTGAGTGTGCCCATCTTTTAACTTCTGCGTATCGGATGAGTTAGCCGTGATCGTTACGGCGTGGTTGCTGGCAGTTGCTCACATCCGGGAGGTGAGGAAGTTCGAATACCCGCGACGGCAACCTTGAAGATGGTTTTCTGTGGTTCTCCATCTTCCTTCCAGGCAAAGGCTGGGGTTGGTCCCTAACTATAGGCCACAGCCGCTACCTTCCAATCCCTTATTCTTACAATCACACTTTCCTCCCCAGACAACACTCCACACGCGACGGTACTTGTAGCTCACCCACTGGGTGTCCGCATAGAAGCAGCTACAAACTCTGGCGAGCCGAACATGTCCTCAGACACTCCCGGCACTAAAATCAATACGCTAAAATAGAAAAAAAAATACAAACAAACAAACTTCTGCGTGGCGTCAATTTCCTCCAAAGATAGTTATAAAGAACTTCAAATTCAGGACATCCGAAGTTTTCTATTTTCAGCACTGTAAATAATTTGTATTAAAATTTTGATAGTTAACTCCATGTTATAGCGGCTTTGGTGGCGTAGTTGGTAGCATGCTGAGCTTCTATGCCCAAGGTCGTGGGTTCAATCACGGTCGAAGTCGTCGGATTTTTTAAGAGCGTTAAAACCCCTTTGTATGCCTTCCATCGGAGGGGAAGTAAAGCCGGCGCCGGTCCCATGCCATAGATTTATGGTGGGTAAAAGAACCTTCAACTAATTACATTTGTGTGAAGCTAAATTATAGGTTAGATTTGACTAACGCTCTCAGAACTAGTTGTCGTTGACAGTGGCGTATGGTAGCAAAAGTAGGAACAACTTGAAAATTAAATGTCTGCAGTCCTTACTTGAATTAAAAACAGAAAACACACAAATACCGACATGACAATTAACACCGGTTATCAGAGAGATTCTACACACACACAAAAAACACGGGGCTACATGACCGCGTTGTCGCAGCCCCCAAATTGAGGAACCAACCAACCTAAGTCCATGTTGAATAGCAGTGGTGAAATATCAATCTTTTGCTTTGGTAAGAAAGCAATGTTTCTATTTTTATTTTTTTATTTTTTTTAGCGTATAGCTTTTCGTGCCGGGAGTGTCGAAGGACATGTTCGGCTCGCCAGAGTTTTGTAGCGGACACCTATTGGGGGTGAACTAAAAGTACCGTCGCGTGTGGAGTGTTGTCTGGGGAGGAATGTGTTAATGTAAGGACGAGGAATCGGAAGGTAGCGGCTGTGGCCTATAGTTAGGGACCAACCCCAGCATTTGCCTGGAAGGAAGATGGGAAACCACAGAAAACCATATTCATGGTAGCCGGCGGGGGTCTCGAATCTCCTCGCCTCCCGGATGTGAGCGACTGCCTGCAGCCACTCCGTAATGACCATGGCTAACTAACCCGGTAATGTTTCTATTGTTTTCCGTTATTTGAGGAACTATTCAAGAAAGAAATCAAATGCAAGAATGTCATTATCGAAAAATCAGGGCTTTTGAGCTACCCATACGTTAATGAGTTGGTTGATTGACACGTCATATTTGATAGTTATCAAAAGATGGCTTGATTGTTCCGATTATGTCCGATTAACAGAATATTAACGACTTAGGACAAGATTACAGGGTTCTTCGATAACGGATGGAGTATATAAGTCTCGATTATTGACGATCCAAGCATACAGTTGTGAACACTCTTCACCACCATGCGAGGTAAGACTATCACAGCACTAATATTCAATTGTTTCAGCTGCACTTGTAGCTATATAACTTATTACACTCGATGTCTCTGGACATTTTCAAACCTTGCTTATTTAGCTGGACGTAAAATCAATGGCAAAATACTAGAATTGGCAGTGTGTCCCTCCGAGATTGCTTCTAACATTGTTGTTGAAACTTGTTTGTTGTTGTTTGAGTCTTCAGTCTTTCAACTGTTTTGATGCACCCCTCCATGCTTCCCTGTCCTGAGCTAATCGTTTCAACTCTACATAGCTACCACACCCTACATCCGAGGCTATCTGTTTAACATATTCTAACCTTGGTCTACCCCTACAGTTGTTGTCCTCGACCCTTTCTTCTATATCTAAGTTTGTTACTCCTGGGTGTGTTAGTAGTCTATGTGTCCTACTAACCTATCTCTTCTCTTCCTTAGCAGTTGCCAGAAACATCTCTCCTCTCCCATACGTCTTAATACCTCTTCATTCGTAACCCTATCTACCCATCTGTTCTTAATCATTCTCCTGTAACACCACATTTCAAACGTTTCAATTCTCTTCTTTTCTGCTTGATTACAATATTTATAATATCGAGACAATGATGTTCCAAACACAGTGATGAAATTGTAATAGCATAATCATATGCAGAAAATATGTCTTTGTAATGTATTTTAAACTTGCTACTAGGGTTATTACTTAATTTTTTAGATGTATTTATTGTTGTAGATACATTTATGGGCATTGCGTCTACGTGGCCTTGTAGTCCCTTGTATGTGTTTGTGTGTGGTTTCTGATAACATGTGTTATTGTGATTGCTATATTATGGTAGTGCTGTCATCGTCCGATGAACCAGAGCCTTGCCCGACTTCAGATTCGCTGAATATTTCTGAAGCACCTCATATGCACATCCGGAATGAAGCTCCGAAATGAAATCATCTTCACTTGAATAACAAGAAGTTCCGTTAAGAACTATACAGCCTACTTTTCATGCCAATGATTATTCTACAGAATATGAACCTATCTAGAATAATGACGAAATTAAGTTGCTAATATCGAAATTTCCAATTAGTTCGAAATACTGTATACCTGGCATAATGTATCCTAATAGAGCACTACAGTTGGCAGCCCTGATGACTGAATATATTCTTAGTTCCGTCTCTTACGGTACTAAATACAAAATTTGGTTGAAGTCCACTGGATAGCATGGACGTTACATGCAGTTAAACATTGGATTTAACAGCGCGCGTAAAATCATGTTGGCAACAATGTCATGCATGTATTGGTCAGAAATAATCTGAAATAATATGATCTATTGTTGTGCCAATTTTGAATGAAATCCATTAGTTAGTATAGAAGTTACATGCATTTTAAAATTGGACCCATCAGCAGGCTTAGAATCATGTTGGCAGCACTGACGTATATTAGTTACTCCAAATTCGTCTAGAATGCCAGGTACTATACGTGTGCAAAGTTTAGAGCTATTGGCTTGCATACTTTCTGATATATTGATATTAGGGTAACAAAAATAGGGACAGCACATATTAACAGTTGGCAGCCCTGGTTGCTCCTTAGAATACGCATAGTCATATCTGTTATGGTACACATAGCACATACGAAATTTGGTTGAAATCCAAATGATAGTATGGAAGTTACATGTATTTAAAGTTGGACCTGTCAGCAGGCTTAGAATCATGTTGGTAGCACTGACGTATGTAAGTTACTCCAAATTAATATAGAATGTCAGGTACTATACGTGTGCATAGTTTAAAGCTGTCGGCTTGCATACTTTCTGATATATTGGTATTTGGATAAAATAAACTAGGAGCATTTATTAACAGTTGGCAGCCCTGGTAGGTCTTAAGAATACGCTCAGTCATATCTGGTTATGTACACATACAACATACGAAATTTGGTTGAATTCCGCTTGATAGTGTAGAAGTTATATGCATATAAAAATTGGACCTATCAGGAGGCTTATAATCATTTTGGCAACACTGCCATGTTTGGCCTCCTGGAAATTAAACTGAAATATTATGATCTGTACGTGTGCCAATTTTGAAATAGCTCCCATTCATACTTTCCAAGATATCCAACATGGAGCTCAAATTTCAATTGCGATTTTTTAGCAGTTGGTAGCACTGACATCATTTTCAAATATGGCCGTGAGATATTCAGGTATAGATCTTTACTCCTACCAAATTTAGTTTCGATTGCTGCAGCCGTTTAGGAGTTGATAGGGGGGGACACACACACAGCCAGACAGACAGACAGAAGGACAGACAGACAGACAGACAGACAGACAGACAGACATTTGCCCGATCTCATAAGTCTACTTTTTCCTCATTTTTGCAAAATGTGAAAAGTAGGCTAAAAATCATACACAACTGCGCAAAAACCGGGACAGCTTTCTTACTTCATTTGTGTGCGGGCATTTTTGCGCCTTCCCGCTGTCAACACAGCGCTCGAAATATTTTTTATTCCGCCAATTTCCTGGTAAATCACCATACGATGTACGTTCAGAAGGCCATGGATTCTCTAAGGTAATACCCCATTTAGACGTCTCGGTCGCGATCCCGATTATCTCTGATCTGGATAATGTCCAATCACGATCAACGGTATTTGTCATCGGTACGTGTTTAGACGTCCCATCATGAAACAACAGGATAATCGAGTAAAACAGGATGACATCGCTAAAGTCTGCCAACTTTTGAATGCCAAGTGTTATAGCAGAAATTTACAGTAGTTTGTTTCCTGCAGTTTTGAAGTATTTCAGTTATTCTTTGTACATAATCCCGAATGCGAAGTGGGGCTTTGCTCTTTTCAGAGACTCCCTTCAGTGTACTGTAAATATAGTGCAAGTCACTGATAAATAAATATGAAAAGAAATGAAATAATGTATATTCTTAAATACAGTATATACAAATTCTAAGGAGTCGTGTAGGCAAGGCATACTCTTGGTGTGGAAATAAAAATATTTTGAAATATTCATGCACAGGTCTAGGATATTTATTGCATAAATATTTCTTTGTTCGTTCAGAGTCATTTGACTCTATCGGAATCCCTTCTATGTCTGTGACAATAAATTTATGTCTTTGTTAATCGTCTTCATCGACTTTCCCCAACGCTAATATTTCTTTCAGCGTTTAAACACTGGTATACTTGTCTCCATCCATCATTTCGTGTATCTCAATCTTCATATATCTGATATCAACCAACATAAATACAACCATCATGGCCAACATTACGTACTTCTCGCTTTCAAAACACAAAATATACAAAATGGCCATCATTTCCACTGCCTACTTCACTCACACAGCACGAGGATAGAACACACCGACGATCGTAATGGTCACGAACGCGATTATCTCGTTGTGGGAACGGGATCGGGTTGATCCTGTTGGAGGGAAAGTTGATCGCGATAATGTTATCCTGTTGCGTTTAGACGTCCCAACTTAATCTGGTTCGGCGCCTGATCGCGATCGCAAACGGGACGTCTAAACGGGGCCTCTTAGCAGCGCTGCTTCGTGGTGCGTTGGTAGCTCCACCAAAGCATTCTTACAAGAGTTTATGGCGCTTCTACCAAGCGTAGGTGGCCTTGCTAGTGTTTGATACCCGATGGAGAACTCGTCAGTTTTCCAGTGAACATGGACCTTCGATCATAAATCCAATAGATGGCTGATGACGCCACATTGTTGAGAGCAACATCTCGAGCAGACTGAAGAGAACTGCGGTAGTTTGGAACACTGAAATACTACACGCAATGATAGAATTCGGCTATTTAAAGTGGGTTGTATTCATTACTAAGCCAGAATGGTATATTACTGTTTCGCGTATGGATGTAAGGAGACGTTTAAAAAAGGATCGGGCACTTCTTTCCATAGGGAAGTTAATTCATCGTAAAATAACCCTAAAGTTCTTGACTTAACTATTTGCATTTCTTTAGCCTACGTTTCCTCTTAACTCCGAAACATGAAAGAAAAATAATTAAACATGTAAATTATAAATTATTATAATTTACTTTATCCCTTATTCCACTGAACAGGCCTGTATTTATGTCCGAAGGTATCAAGTATTTACTTGTACATACACTTTTTTATGGTGTTTTGTTGGGACTGCTAGTAAATGCATCTCTGAACATAAAAATGCTTTATGTCCCTATGCTGGATTAAATATAGTATGGACTACGCAATGCTGTCGTCAATCATGTTCAGTGTCAAATTGCAGGTTATGTTACAGATATGACGGTTTAGTCTTCGATAATAAATACGCTGAGGTAATATTTGTCATCTTATTAAACGTATGGACAGCGCGTTTGGTTGAGGAAATTTTGAGATTCATCTAGGTTACGGTACATTGCATCCCTAAATAATTCAATTCTTCGTAGAATTTCAAAGTTCTGGGTTATTTTTCTGAAGGTTTCTATGATTCATGGAAAATGGAATTTATAAGGAAACAGTTCATTGATTATAATGTTTTCCTTTGTTGCAAATGTAATGCATAGTTGTTAAAAAGGAACGCTTACTAAATCAATAGACTTCCTTATTTCCATTTGCCTATGTTGTTTTGTTCACTTTCATAAAATACTGAAGTGGAAAGTAACGCTGAATGAGATATCATCGTACGATACAATTTTCTAAAGTAAGCAATACTTTTTATATTGATGAAAAATAAATTAGGAAATGATGTAGTAATAGATTGAACTTGTTGGGAGCCCTCGGGCGTACAATCAAAAATGACCAGCTACACAAAAACACTTCTGTTCAAAAATCAGTAGGCCTTAGATGAGCAAATATATGTTGGGTATGGTTGATTCATCCATAGAATATAAAGCTAAATCATAGGGGATTTGGATTTGTTATTACTAATTTACAAGAGGGGATCCTGGATGTATGAGTATTACGGAACACGACAGCCACTTTTAACACTAAATATGTTACATTCTTAACCTTTTCTACCTTTCGGAAAGTAAAGAAGCATGCGATGCTATTCCCAATGTCGTATAAATTACGAAAATATGTTTTTAAACCCTCATTAAAAGGAATTTCCCTACCTACTCCTAATACCTTCCATTACGAGTTTCTCTGTTTACCCCTCAGTGGGCTGATCGAGATGTTGGTCTCACGTCACAGTACAGGCGCAGTGTGGCAATGTATTTATGCTCGAAGACATGGACGTAGAAGGGGATTCAATTCTTGCCATACTCCTCATACGGAGTAAAAGAGACATCAACGATGGCTGACTCCATAGCCACCTATAACGAAGGCCTTGTCCATAACAGAGCGGCAACACCGCACACTCGTCTATATGAGGCGAGCGGTAAGCATGGTGATGAATGGTGCTGAACGTGCGACTCCGTACTAAATTGCATATATTCTTTAAAGACTCGCATGTTTTACAATAGTGTTTAAAGTAGACCCAGGAGAGAAGGCTAATCATATGGTAAACGTACGTACGGCTCCTAGCTCAACGTCGTTGTTTTATAATATTAAATAGTAGTAGTAGTAGTAAGCTCTCGAATCTTATTGCACTTGGTTGCTCTTCTGTGTTGTTTATTGTAACTAAACCCTGTAACAACAATCGTACGTTGATACTAGTGGTGTCTGATAATCACTGGCGTAACTGCAGGGGTGATCAGGGGTATCAATCCCTCCCCCAGAGTCAAACAATAAAACTATTCAATTTGTTAAAGTATTTAATTTTGAATGAAACCAATCTTCCGATTGATGACTAAGGCTTACAAATTTGAAAGTTTTTTTTACTCGTTTGACATATTCAGCGCTACTCTAACTTAACACTGAATGATCAAAATAGTCAGCTGTTCAGTTAGCCAGAGAGGAAGCAGTGAGATGGGTGAGCAGTATTTTTCCTCATCCCTTGCCAAAAATACACCACTTGTCAGTTGCCTTCATGTTAGTATCCGAGTGTGAGTGTCATTTTGGAAAGTGAATACAGGTAGTATTGTGTTAAATTTTAGTAGGAAACATTAGTTTATCAATAATTATACAATGTGGGGAAATAGGGCTAGATGATTATGGGAAGAAATCTGGTCATTATAATTTAATACCTACAAAACTCTTAATTTTCTATCATTTGTACATTGATAAGTAACAAGTAGTTCCGTGAAGAACTATACAGCCTATATATCTTACTTATGTCAATTGCCTCTATCAACATACACAATTTTAGTTTGGTTGCTGTAATAAATTCGTAGATATTGAGAACCGTCTAAATATTTCGGATGGTCGCCATGTTGGAGTTTTATATATGTAGGTCATAGAGTTATGTACTCTTACATGAAGATTATTGTGTAGGTGTAGTATTTATACTTCAATCGCATGATTAGGACACAAGAAATTAAAATAGAGATTTTAAATTTCGCATACCTGCCATCTTGCGGTTATGAAATCAATTGAAATAAATTAGATACCAGTGGATTAAAATTTGTATAAGCATTTAGGTTACCGTACCAAGTTTCACTGCGTACGGATGGTTAAACCGCGAGAAACGTCTATTAAAATGTTCTAACTTCGCTTGGCCACCATGTTCGTTTTGTACTTTAAAGGTAATTGAAAGTTACAAAGTTACAAATTTGAAAGTTTTTTTTACTCGTTTGACATATTCAGCGCTACTCTAACTTAACACTGAATGATCAAAATAGTGCCCTTTATCACCTTAAAATATTTCAGGGTGATATCAGTAATAGTTTCGGAGATATAGAATGCAGGTGAAATATATCGCAGAGCCACCATGTTGGATGGGTGAGACGTAATAAAATTTGAAGGGCGCGGTCGGGGTCGGCCGAAATGGTGCTATGAACTCACCGAGTTTCATTGAAATCGCTCCATCCGTTTAGATTTTATTACGGACACACACACACGGACAAAAGATGATCTCATAAGCCTATTTTTAGCCTACTTTCGATTTTTGCAAAAAATGAAAGTAGACTTATGAGATCACTACAGGACCAAAAATTGTGTGTCTGTCTGTGTGTGTGTATGTGTGTGTGTGAGTCTGTGTGTGTGTGTGTGTGTGTGTGAGTGTGTGTACTCAGAATGTCTGTCCCCCCTATCAATTCGAACACGGTGAAACCGAATTGAACGAAATTTGGTACAGAGGTAGAACAAGCAAAGGGCACCTCAGTGTTATGTTTTATATCGCCGCCATCTTTACCAAAACTGAATGGCGGCCACTCAAACGTTCAAAACGTAAAATCAAATAGCGACTAACCAAATTATCCGATCTCTACCAAATTTGGTAATAACATAACTTCATATAGGACGCGTCTTGTGACCAAACTACAAGGTCATCCGCTGTACCATTTCAGGATGGCGGCCGTGCGAATTATGCAAACTTTATAATCCATATCATGGGACCCACCAGTTCCGATTATCGAGCCGAGAATCGATTTAACTGTTCTAAAGGAAGAGGCACGTTCGAAATTAAACGTTTATTTTGTAATACTATAGTGCAGAAGTGATTTTAAAAAGCTGAGCCGTCTCGGTAAGAAGACAAGATGGCAGCGGATATCTTGTGCCTGACTTATATTTCACTAATTTGAGTATTGCATGCAATATAGCGTACTGATACCAAATAAATAAACTTTGTATGAAATGCTTTATATATAAATGAATGAACAATGTGAAAGAGTGATCAAAGAAAGACATTGTGCTTGGCACAAGTGGAACGGGAACAAGACTCCAGAAAATTTAGAGGAAGTACAAAGATTAAGGAAAATGGCCCACCAGACTTTAAGAACGATTCGAAGAAAATATATGAAGGACCAAATAATGGAAATGGACGACAATTTTAAGAAAAATGACACCCGATTGTTTTATAGAGCATTTAAGAATGAAATCACTGGATATTCAGCGCCGAGTTTAAATTTCAAAAGGGAAGATGGTACGCTAGCATTAAACAACAAGGAAAATTGTGATATCTTGGCTGCGTATTTTGAGAAGTTGTTAAATTGTCCAAAACCGACAGACAAGTTGAGTTTCAAATTTACAACACAAAATTTTGACTCTACGCCCCCAGATGTAAATGAAGTTAAATGTATTATCAACTCACTTAAAAACAATAAAGCCTCAGGCAAAGATGGAATAATTGCAGAAATGTGGAAGCTTGTAGATGATGAATTTTTAATAGCGACGACAAATCTATTCCAGAAAATTTGGATTGAGGAAGCAATTCCAGAAGACTGGTTAATCGCCTTAATTCATCCACTACATAAAAAAGGCTCAAAAATTGATGTCAATAGTTATAGGGGGATCTCATTGTTGTCTGTCACATATAAAATATTTGCCAAACTACTGTTAAACAGACTTGAACCACAGATCGAACCACAGCTTGGCGAGTTCCAAGGAGGTTTCAGAAGGAATAGATCGTGTGCAGAACAAATTCTTAGTTTAAAATTGATATTAAAATATTACAACAACAGGCCAAAGAATATCTTTATCTCATTCGTTGATTTTCAGAAAGCGTATGATTCAGTGGATAGGGATACTGTTTTTGACACATTGAAGGAATACCAAGTTGATCAAAAAACCATAAATTTAATAAAACTTACATTAACTAATACGATTTCCAGAGTCAAATTTTTAAATGAAGTTAGCGAGCCCTTCGAGGTAAAAACTGGGCTAAGACAAGGGGACAGTCTATCACCACTGCTTTTCAATTTGGTCTTGGATAAAGTCATGAGGACGTTTTGGGAGAAGAACGATTCAAGTGCTAAAATTGGTACAAAGAATAAGAACCTCAGAGTCAAAGGTTTAGCATTTGCTGACGACGTAGCGTTGTTTGCTGAATCAGAACAAGAAGCTATTAACCAAATTGATCAGTTAAAAGAAACGGCGGAAAAAGCGGGCTTACAGATTTAGTTGGTAAAAACAGAGATGATGACAAGTGATCAGAAATACACTAAGAAAATGATAAAAACAAATTATGGGAGCACCAGGGTCACTGACCGATTTAAATATCTTGGAGAAATAATTAGTAGCAATGGGACGGATAAATTGGCAATCGAGAACAAAAAAGGGAAATTGGAAAGATTAAATTTTTGTACAAAAAATATATACAATAAAAAGAACCTGTCTATCAATGCAAAATTACGACATTTTAATACTGTTGTTTGACCAGTCATCTTGTACGGCATGGAAACTACAAATATAACCGGAATGGAGAATTTGCTCAAGATAGAAAGAAGAATTTTAAGAAGGATTTATGGTCCTAGGAAAACACAGGAAGGTTATAGACTGAGATCGAATGCAGAAATTTATAGTAAAATCGACAACCTTGAAGTGATGATCAGAAAACGGCGACTTCAGTTCTACGGACATATGGTCCGCATGGATTGCTCAAGGTTAAACAAACAAATTTTTGATAAAATCTGGAACTATAAAGGACAAGGAGGCTATGTAAAACAAATGAAAGAAGAACTTCAAAAATTCAAAATTACTGAAGAAGATTGTCTAAATCGAATAGAGTACAGAAAAAAAATTTTTGGTCTCAAAATTCTTGTCGGGGAGAAGAAAAATCTCAACAGAGGAGAATGGACTGCTGAAAGAAGAGCTGCACAGTCGACCAGGATGAAAGACTTCTGGAAGAGAAAGAAGGAAACTAGACCTATAAAGAAGTGATATTTGCGTGGTCCTTGTTGGCCTGTCCGCGGTGTATATATATAAATAATATACTCCAGTGATGAAATCGTTAGGTCTAAATCATTATTTGCTAACAAGTTCTATGTAAGTCATTTTATATAGATCAATGTTCGTTGGCACAAATGGCTCCGTGGTAAAGCGTTGCCCTATCAATCATCTGCCTATGGTTCAAACCCCAACAGTGTTAGGTTTTTGCTTGAAATTTTACATATTTGTTGCTTTGTAATGACTCAGACGTTTTAAAATTAAGTGTTATATTGTGCATATTACGGTGCAAAACATATATTTAATTAAAACATAATTCGCCAGCAGATTTGCTCGAGACATCTTGCAGCCAAAAAGGTAACTGCACGCCGGCCTACTTATTAACTTCCAGATTTTATTGAAAAGTTTCTTCTTCTGGCCGCTAGAATGCACTCGCCCTGTTAGGATTATATTGTTCGATACTTCTCCACTAGATTTCACGACTGGTCTACATGGGACTCCATTGATGGTATACCATTGGCATTCTATGCGCATCGAATTTGAAGAATGACAAGATGATAGGCTACTATGATACATTTTTACTTCTTATTTTAAAGGGTTTGTAGCAGCCTATTGTGCGTTATTTGAAAATGTTATTTGAAGTAAAGAACAAAACGATTTCACATAGTAACTGGTGCTAGTTCAGGTTATTAATACTTTTATTTCAGGCAAATAGCAATCGAAAATATCCACATAGTTTGTATACACACGTCTCTGTAGGGTCATGGAAAGATTTGTTAATTCAATTAGGGTTGTGAAAGCCATGCACAACCAGACGTGTAAAGACATGCCTCAACTCAAAGTTGGATGTTGCCCACGGCAGGTCGATTATGTAATAATAACAATAATAATAATGTTATTTGTTTTACGTCCCTTTTAACTACTGCTGCTTTTAGATACGCCGGGGTGCCGGAATTTTGGCCCAAAGGGGATCTTTAACGTGCCAGTAAATCTACTGACATGGCTCCCTCACATTTGTGCACCCTCAAATGCCAGCTGACTGCGCCAGGATACGATCCTGAAACCTAGGGCCCAGAACGTTACCGCAGTGCCACGCAGCCAGTCCGGTCGATTATGTCTCCAGATCTAAACATTCTTCAGATACTTCTTATCTATCTTTCTTCAATGATGATAGTAGTTTTTTTTTCTAGGTTGTGGCGTTTGGTAGAGGTAAATAGTTTCTAAGGTCTTCAACCAACCAAGAAATGATTCTATTATACTCTTTGATAATAACAACGAATTATAATACTCATACATTTAGGAGAAAGTAGGCTATATGTTCTTTACTGAACATCTTGTTTATATATGAAAATAGGCTTAAAATACAACGTATCAAATGCTAATGAAATAAAACATTTAAAACGTGTAGGTAGGAGGTTTTGAAAATTCAAGATCATATACTTGATTTTATTATGTCCGAGTCCTTACCAGTTAATGTAATTTTCACTCAGCTCATCTCCTTGCAGAAGCCAACACTAGTTACGCCTCTGCTGACAATCCTCGTCAATATTTAATACTTTCGGTCTATCATGACCTACGATAGCTAATTTTCTCATGTCTACGTTGACATTTTAGCAGGGTAAGTAAAACTGATACCGGTACACACAAATAATTGATATGGGCGTACTAATTAGTCAGTAACAAGAAGTTCCATGATGACCTAAAGAGCCTAGTTTTCTTAAAATTTAACATTCATGCCAATGATTAATCTATATGGATCTATCTAGAATAATGACGAAATTAAGTTGGTAATATCGAAATTTCTAATTAGTATACCTGGTATAATGTAGCCTAATAGAGCATTACAGTTGGCAGCCCTGGTGATTGAATATATTCTTAGTTCCATCTCTTAAGGTACAGAATACAAAATTTGGTTGAAGTCCAATGCATAGCATGGACGTTACATGCAGTTAAACATTGGATTTAACAGCGCACGTAAAATAATGTTGGCAACAATGTCATGCATGTATTGGTCAGAAATAATCTGAAATAATACGATATAGTGTTGTGCCAATTTTGAATGAAATCTATTGGTTAGTATTGAAGTTACATGCATTTGAAAATTGGACCTATCAGCAGGCTTAGAATCATGTTGGCAGCACTGACGTATATTAGTTACTCCAAATTAATCTAGAATGTCAGATACTATACGTGTGCAAAGTTTAGAGCTATTGGCATGCATACTTGCTGATATATTGCTATTAGGGTAACAAAAATAGAGACAGCATTTATTAACAGTTGGCAGGCATGGTTGCTCTTAAGCATACGTATAGTCTTATTTGTTATGGTACACATAGCACATACGAAATTTGGTTGAAATCCAAATGATAGTATAGAAGTTACATGTATTTAAAGTTGGACCTCTCAACAGGAATAGAATCATGTTGTTAGCACTGACATATATAAGTTACTCCAAATTAATCTAGAGTGTCAGGTACTATACGTGTGCATAGTATAAAGCTGTCGGCTTGCATACTTTCAGATATATTGGCATTTGGATAAAATAAATTGAGAGCATTTATTAACAGTTGGCAGCCCTGGTGGCTCTTAAGAATATGCTCAGTCATATCTGTTTATGTACATATAACACATACGAAATTTGGTTGGATTCCAACTGGTAGTGTAGAAGTTATATGCATTTAAAAATTGGACCTATCAGCAGGCTTATAATCATTTTGGCAACACTGTCATGTATAGCCTCCTGGAAATTAATTTGAAATATTATTATCTATACGTGTGCCAATTTTGAAATAGCTCCCATTTATACCTTCCAAGATATCCAACATGGAACTCAAATTTCAATTGCGATTTTTCAGCAGTTGGTAGCACTGACATCATTTTCAAATACGGCCGTGAGATATTCAGGTACTGTATAGATCTTTACTCCTACCAAATTTTGTTTCGATTGCTTCAGCCGTTTAGGAGTTGATAGGGGGGAACACACGCAGCCAGTCAGACAGACAGACAGACAGAAGGACAGACAGACAGATATACATTTTCCCGGATCGATCGATCTCATAAGTTTACTTTTTCCTCATTTTTGCAAAATGTGAAAAGTAGGCTAAAAATAGATAGCGATTTATTGCATGAGGAAATGTATTCTTGACACAGCTGTTATTTCGTCACGTCGCGTCGTTGAAGATACGTGTATCTGTGGCAATAATTACAATTGGATCAAACATTCTTGTCAGCAATTACTCTAAAATGATGACAGACCCATTGAATACTTCAAATTAAGGAACGTAATCTGTTAACAGTTGTACGATGTATATATTTGTTTCTTGCCATGCTCTTGTATTTGATTAATTGTTAAATAACTTACATCGAAATCTCCATTTGTCACCTATACGTAATTACCCCCGTTCATACATATTAGTGAACTTCTTTTCAATAATCCGAAATCAAAATTAGAATATTAAGAGTATAGGCGCTCGGTCGGACGTATTAAGCCAGCGAGACGGTGTTGCAATTCGATCTGGCCACGGCCTGGTTGTAGGTGGCTATGCTGACTCCCATGCATTCCTATTTACATTCTTAATCGCTGTAATCATCATGGGTAAGATTCCAAATGCCAGGCCACTTTTCAATTTCAGTGATAAAATAAAATTGTATTAATTGACAGTAAACTCTCCCTTGACATTGAATTCTCCAATACCAATGCCATTCTTACAGCACTTCACAACAAAACGTATTCACTTTCAAACAGATTATGGCGGGATTGAGGTAAGGAGAGGGTAGTCAAAGATTCGTCCGTTAGTAGCGCTACCGACGCGCTACGTATACTCCACTACATTAGTTGCGTGGCTGCAGTCTCGTCTGAAATCACACATTACCCTACTGTGTTGTTTGAGTCTTCAGTCTTTCGACTGGTTTGATGCAGTTCTCCATGCTTTCCTGTCCTGAGCTTGATCGTTTCATCTCCACATAGCTACCACACCCTACATCCGAGGCAATCTGTTTAACATATTACCCTACTGAAACCAACAATTTAGTTCCTGGTTTCACGAAGAGCAGCGTGACTTTTTGTGGCCACCACCAGCGGCGAGGTCAGCTACACAGACCGTCTGCTGCGCCACTCTTCTGTGGTGGAGGCTGTGTGTGAAAACTTTCATTTATCTACAGTATTCAAGAACGGAAACCCTGTTGAGTGGCGTCGTCTGAAGGGGTATTAATGTAGATATGGTCTGAGAATAACTACCTGCCGTTAAACGCTTAATCTTGGAGATACCATAATGTCGCTATGTCAGAAAGCTTCCAACACAGGAGCGCAACAGAAAATCGTGAAGTCTGAACATTCCAGTCATACGATTTCAAAAGGTTAAAATTCAACTAATTTTCCATCACCATGAACACGATGACAACGGTCATCACCATGGACACCATGACAACGCCCAACAAGTTGGAAAATATTATAATGTCTAGTCTTCAATTTATCACTATAATATCATAACTGTTACGAATACTATTCACAATACCAATATTATTAATGAAGTTCTTAGTGTTGTGGGTCATTCTTGCTCGCACTTAAATTCACAAATCTCCCGTTTAAAATTCGGGACATCCGTTACTTGCAGCGCTATTTATACTAAATCATCGGACGAGGACGCTTAATGTGAGCACTGTCCCAGACATAGAAACTAGTTAGTTTGTTAATTATTGTAGTTTTAAGGGACAGAACTACGAGGTCATCTGCCCCTAACATAGAAGCTGAACAGTTCAAAGTTTATTCACAAATTTATCTCCAGAATAAATCATTGTATTACCCCTCGAGTAAAGGCCTGAATTGTCTCATATCCGATGCTGCTGATTTTCGCAAGTCCTCACGTGATCCAATATTTCTACCGAAATTCGTTTTAGACATGTTTCAAATCTAACAGAAATTACATTATTTAATTATCATCTTTCTGCTTTTAGGTCTTGTTGTTCTGTGCGTGCTGCTAGCACTTGCTTACGTCCAGTCCGCCCCTGTGGACACTGTGGATGAGACAGCTCCGGTTGCTGAAGATATAAAGGATGTCGATGACTCTGCTGCAGCTTCTGAAGACGCCCAGGATGTAGCCAAACATCATCCCCACCATCCCGACCATCACCATGGACACGATGATCACGACCATCACCATGGACACGATGACCACCATGATCATCATAATGACGATGATCACCATCATCCACCAACCAACGTGTGCGCCAGTGCCAGAGCAGACAGATGGCACTTGCCTTGTCCTTGGGACAGCCACAAGTTCTTCAAGTGTGACCTGAACACCGGGAAAGGTACACTCTTCACCTGCCCATCAGGTCTCGTCTTCAACCCCGCCATCCAAGTCTGTGCCAATGCTTAACCAATATGGCATTAAAAATATTCGGCCCTAGTCTGATGAAGCAAACTGGACTCATCCTGTACAATAATGTGATCTTGTATAAATAAACATTATTCAACCCACTGAACAATGAAGTGTAATACATATTGTTGGCATAGTATACTGTAGTTATTTTCCTTTGCAGGTGGTAACAATTCATTGCGTTCCGAAATCAAATACAGTGTTTTATCAGTCGTTAATAACATGATTATTCTAAAATAACATAAAAATGAGCATGATAGCCCGATTCCTTATTGTCGTACTAATCATAATAAACTATTTATTGCCTTATGTTAATATTTAGTACATTGAAACGGTACCGGTTTTGGTCACATTGTGACCTTCTTGACCGTGGTATAGGATAAGTAACTGTGCAGTAACATACAACTTAATAAAAGTGTTGTCATAAGAGAGGATACTATAAGAGTACATTATGCAAAGAGCCTATAATGGCAATAATTAAGACACGAAAGTCTTAATTACCATTATAGGCGAGTTACATACGACTGTTTATGTTCGACGATAATTATAACTTTATTATATGTTTTAACATAAATATTCATAAATATCTGTTGAGAGTCAGTCACTTGAATTTTGTGATCGGAGTGCACGCGCTGGGTAGATCTCTGTTTTTCAAGGTCTCTGACCGACCGACGCATGCGTTCTGTGTGTTAGGAATTCCATATTCAGGCCATACGTTTACAGCCTGCCGTCCAGCTCTATAGCATTCACTAATATTGTCACCGAAGCCGTTTGAAAGCAATGCGCTGTGTAGAAATTGGAGTTGAGGCTCTTAAGGTACAGTGCTATTTCTTGTCTCATATTCGCCAGTTTATTTACCCGATCATATGGACGGTGCGTATTCCAAGTCGGTAATTTGTATAGAAAGACTAGCAGAAGTACCCATTCTTCGAACGGTCTTCGGTATTAAAAAACAGACGTAATAAATTGAGCTACTGTTGCAATGGTTAGAGACTTGGAACCTGTTTGTCGACAAAGAAAAATGATTAGTAAAAATATGCTCTGAAACGAAATTTACCTAACGTGTACTTCCTGACGTGAAAATAAAATTGAAAACCTCGTAAACGAAACGCAATACACGTCAAATAAATCTGACCTTCACTGTTGTGTCAAGTCCTCATCCAGAGGAAGTCCCCTTTAATAAATTTAAAGGCTTGTGGTGCATGAAAATTCAGGTTGTTTAGTCTCCAATGGCCCAAATTCCTAAAAGCAAAAATAAACTATTTCAATTCAGCAATTTTTGAAAATAATGTTGCTGTTTGGAGATATAATAGACCTTCTGTACGACATAACGCACATTTAAGTCGTGTGAAAAAAATAGGGTACCCCTCGACCCCCTTAAGTGCATTGATGAATTTTACAGTTTCAGTTGATTCCGTAATAACCTTATAGGCATTTGCAAACATTCACAGAAATTTAATAAATGGAGTGGCTTTACTTCTTGCAGAAATAGATGGAAAGTTGGATGTCACCTTTTGAGATACTGTTGTCATAGTTACTGGCTTGCATTCCTTCATTAGTTTATTAAATGAAATAAGTTTTCTGGGAATATCTCAGAAACTGTTGGTTATAGAGCCTTAAAATGTAGTTTTCGGGGACCCTTTATGGCTATTTAGGGGCACCGAGTTTTGTTTCTGACAACAAGGGGCTGAAAATAAGCTTTGTCCCGTCGTTGTAGGCCGTAGTATAATAAGTTAATAATAATTATAATAATAATATAACATAGGGATGGGGATATAATAGACCTTCCGTACCACACCCGCACGTGTAAATCGCTTGAAAGAAATCTAGAGTACCGCATTATATGACATTGATGAATTTTACAGCTTAATTTGGTTCCGTTAAAACCTTATAGCCGTTTGCAAAGTATCTCAGTAATGTAATGAAAGTCCTCTCGGCACGCCGGAAGGCGGAGGTAGATTTCACCGGACAAACTTGGGGATAGGCGAAAATAGGCAGAATATGCAGGTTTTCGTAGAAGGACCTCATTTATTGCGAGAAGTATTTTATAATTGGAGCTTAATTAACTTTGTTTTTCGTCATTTTATGCTTATTTTAAACATTTTATTGTCTTATGGGAACGGTAACCTTCTTGTCATTTGGGGTCCATTTTTAGCCTACTTTCGATTTTTGCAAAAAATGAAAGTAGACTTATGAGATCAACACAGGGCGAAAAAAGTGTGTCTGTCTGTGTGTGTGTGTATGTGTGTGTGTGAGTCTCTGTGTGTGTGTGTGTGTGTATGTGTGTGTGTGAGCCTGTGTGTGTGTCTGTGTGTGTGAGTGTGTACTCTGAATGTCTGTCCCCCCTATCAATTCAAACACGGTGAATGCGAATTGAACGAAATTTGGTACAAAGGTAGCACTAGCAAAGGACACCTCAGTGTCATGTTTTATATCGCCGCCATCTTGACGAAAACGTAATGGCGGCCACACAAATGTTCAAAGCTTAAATCAAATTACGACTAACCTAATCATCCGATCTCTACCAAATTTTGCAACAACATACCTTTATGGGGGGAGCATCCTTTGACCAAACCTATAGGTCATCAGCGTAATAGTTTGCGGATAGCGGCCATCTTTGTGTGAACATCGATTCCCCCTATTAATTCGAACACGGTGCAACCGAATGGAACGAAATTTGGTACAGAGGTAGTAATAACAAAGGGCACCTCAGTGTCATGTTTTATATCGCCGCCATCTTGACGGAAACGTAATGGCGGCCACACAAATGTTCAAAGCTTAAATCAAATTACGACTAACCTAATCATCCGATCTCTACCAAATTTTGCAACAACATACCCTTATAGAGGAAGCATCCTTTGACCAATCTTATAGGTCATTCGCCTAATAGTTTGCGGATGGCGGCCATCTTTGTGTGAAAATCAATTCCCCCTATTAATTCAAACACGGCGAAACCGAATGGAACGAAATTTGGTACAGAGGTAGCACTAGCAAAGGGCATCTCAGTGTCTTGTTTTATATCGCCGCAATATTGACAGAAACGTAATGGCGGCCACACAGATTTTCAAAGCTTAAGTTAAATTACGACTAACATAACCATCCGATCTCTACCAAACTTTGCAAAAACATACCTTTGTGGAGGGAGCATCCTTTGACCAATCTAATAGGTTATTAGCATAATAGTTTGCGGATGGCGGCCATCTTTATGTCAAAATTGATTCCCCCTATTAATTCGAACACGGTGGAACCGAATGGAACGAAATTTGGTACAGAGGTAGCACTAGCAAAGGGCACCTCAGTGTCATGTTCTATATATCGCCGCCATCTTGACTGAAACGTAATGGCGGCCACACAAATGTTCAAAGCTTAAATCAAAATACGATTAACCTAATCATCCGATCTCTACCAAATTTTGCAACTACATACCTTTATGGAGGGAGCATCCTTTGACCAATCTTATAGGTCATTCGCCTGATAGTTTGCGGATGGCGGCCATCTTTATGTCAAAATTGATTCCCCCTATTAATTCGAACACGGTGGAACCGAATGGAACGAAATTTGGTACAGAGGTAGCACTAGCAAAGGGCACCTCAGTGTCATGTTTTATATCGCCACCATCTTGACTGAAACGTAATGGCGGCAACACGAATGTTCAAAGCTTAAATCAAATTACGATTAACCTAATTATCCGATCTCTACCAAATTTTGCAACTACATACCTTTATGGAGGGAGCATCCTTTGACAAATCTATTAGGTCATTCGCCTAATAGTTTGCGGATGGCGGCCATCTTTGTGTCAGAATCGTTTCCCCCTATTAATTCAAACACGGTGAAACCGAATGGAACGAAATTTGGTACAGAGATAGCACTAGCAAAGGGCATCTCAGTGTCATGATTAATATCGCCGCCATATTGACAGAAACGTAATGGCGGCCACACAAATATTTAAAGCTTAAATCAAATTACGACTAACATAACCATCCGATCTCTACCAAACTTTGCAACAACATACCTTTATGGAGGGAGCTTCCTTTGACCAATCTAATAGGTCATTAGCCTAATAGTTTGCGGATGGCGGCCATCTTTATGTCAAAATTGATTCCCCCTATTAATTCGAACACGGTTGAACCGTATGAACGAAATTTGGTACAGAGGTAGCACTAGCAAAGGGCACCTCAGTGTCATGTTTTATTTCACCGCTATCTTGACGGAAACGTAATCGCGGCCACCCAAATGTTCAAAGCTAAAATGTAATTACGACCAACCTAATAATCTAGTCTCTACCAAATTTTGCAACACCATATCTTTAAGTGGGAAACATATTCTGACCAAACTGCAAGAACATCAGCCCAATAGTTTGCAGATGGTGGCCAAGTATGTGTGCAAATCGATTCCCCCTATCAATTCAAACACGGTGAAACCGAATTGAACGAAATTTGGTACAGAGGTAGCACTAGCAAAGGGCACCTCATATTCATGTTTAATATCCCTATAGCACGTTGTATTTCAACAAGCTACTACAACCAACATTCAATCATACTCCTTGAAAAGGACAAAGAGTTATAACAATACCCATGCATTTAGGAGAAAGTAGGCTATATGTACTTTACTGAACATCTTGTTATACTTGTGGTCACACTGTCCTTATGCAAGGTTTCGACACTGATGTGTAACTATGTAACGGTCTGTTACTTCTTCACGCAAAATTATATCTCCCGCAGAGATTTTGTTTGGTTCCTCAGTTTAGTGGCTGCGACAACGCGTCATGTACCCCGTGTACTTAGGGATGGCTGTATTAGTCTGTAATTCAGGTAAGGACTGCAGACGGTCAATTTCAAGCAGTAGTTCCTAATGTTGCTACCAGGTACTACCGTCAACGACACCTACCTGTGAACTTGGCTACTAGATGCCACCGCAACCAGCAACTCGCAACGAACGTTGGAACTTCCCCTCCAAAGGAAAACATACTGAGGGATTTTTAGCGCTCTTAGAAAATCCGACGACTTCGGCCGGCTTTGAACTCGCGACCTTGGGCATAGACATTCAGCATGCTTGCTACCAGTTACGTCACCGAAGCCGCTTCACACTTAGTCAGATGGAATTCTGAATCTGATCTCGTGCATGTGCGTTATCTTGGCATCGTCTGATGGCTCATCCCTCATCAATTTAGTAGTGTTGCCATGGCAACCACTGATAGCTCTTGGCATCTCTATATATATAAGAATGAATGTTTGTCTGTTTTTTTCTGAATTTCTACGGAAATTTGCGTAATTTACACGTTTTAGACTGTTTTATGACGGATGCGCGCGAAAATAAAAATTTTGTCTGTCTGTCTATCTGTTTGTCTGTCTGTGGACAATTTTTTGTGTCCTTATAACTCGAGAACGGCTGAGTGGATCAACGTAAAATTTGATACAGATATCCTTCAGAGGCACGACACCAATCATTGATGTAACTCTTCTCAGTACCTCTCATAAAGGGGGCCTACCCCCCTAAAATACTTGCTGAAATAGGCGTAGAAGGGCGAGACAAAGCTCATTTTCAGTCCCTCAATGTGAGAAACGAAACTCGGGGGCCCCAAAGGGACCCCGAAAACCACATTTTAAGGCCCTAAAACCAACAGTTTTTGAGATATTCCCAGAAAATTAATTTCATTTAATACAATAATGAAAGGAAGCTAGCCGGTAACCATGGCAACAAATATTCACAGGTCCATCTATTGCTGTAATATAAGACGCAATACAATTCCATTTATTAGCCAACTTTCGATTTTTGCAAAAAATGAAAGTAGACTTATGAGATCAACACAGGGCGAAAAAAGTGTGTCTGTCTGTGTGTGTGTATGTGTAAGTGTGAGTCTGTGTGTGTGTGTGTGTGTATGTGTGTGTGTGTCTGTGTGTGTGTGTCTGTGTGTGTGTGAGTGTGTGTACTCTGAATGTCTGTCCCCCCCTGTCAATTCGAACACGGTGAATGCGAATTGAACGAAATTTGGTACAAAGGTAGCACTAGCAAAGGACACCTCAGTGTCATGTTTTATATCGCCGCCACCTTGACGGAAACGCAATGGCGGCCACACAAATGTTCAAAGCTAAAATCAAATTACGACTAACCTAATCATCCGATCTCTACGAAATTTTGCAACTACATACCTTTATGGGGGGAGCACTTTTTGACCAAATGAAGAGGTCATTAGCCTAACAGTTTGCGGATGGCGGCCATCTTTGTGTGAAAATCAATTACCCCTATTAATTCAAACACGGTGAAACCGAATGGAACGAAATTTGGTACAGAGGTAGCACAAGCAAGGGGCATCTCAGTGTCATGTTTTATATCGCCGCCATATTGACAGAAACGTAATGGTGGCCACACAAATGTTCAAAGCTTAAGTTAAATTACGACTAACATAACCATCCGATCTCTACCAAACTTTGCAACATCATACCTTAATGGAGGGAGCGTCCTTTGACCAATCTAATAGGTTATTAGCCTAATTGTTTGCGGATGGCGGCCATCTTTATGTCAAAATTGATTCCCCCTATTAATTCGAACACGGCGGAACCGAATGGAACGAAATTTGGTACAGAGGTAGCACTAGCAAAGGGCACCTCAGTGTCATGTTTTATATCGCCGCCATCTTGACTGAAACGTAATGGCGGCCACACGAATGTTCAAAGCTTAAATCAAATTACGATTAACCTAATCATCCGATCTCTACGAAATTTTGCAACTACATACCTTTATGTAGGGAGCATCCTTTGACAAATCTAATAGGTCATTCGCCTAATAGTTTACGGATGGCGGCCATCTTTGTGTCAGAATCGATTCCCTCTATTAATTCAAACACGGTGAAACCGAATGGAACGAAATTTGGTACAGAGATAGCACTAGCAAAGGGCATCTCAGTGTCATGATTAATATCGCCGCCATATTGACAGAAACGTAATGGCGGCCACACAAATGTTTAAAGCTTAAATCAAATTACGACTAACATAACCATCCGTTCTCTACCAAACTTTGCAACAACATACCTATATGGAGGGAGCTTCCTTTGACCAATCTATTAGGTCATTAGCCTAATAGTTTGCGGATGGCGGCCATCTTTATGTCAAAATTGATTCCCCCTATTAATTCGAACACGGTGGAACCGAATGAACGAAATTTGGTACAGAGGTAGCACTAGCAAAGGGTACCTCAGTGTCATGTTTTATATCACCGCTATCTTGACGGAAACGTAATCGCGGCCACCCAAATGTTAAAAGCTAAAATGTAATTACGACCAACCTAATAATCTAGTCCCTACCAAATTTTGCAACACCATATCTTTATGTGGGAAACATATTCTGACCAAACTGCAAGAACATCAGCCCAATAGTTTGCAGATGTTGGCCAAGTAAGTGTGCAAATCGATTCCCCCTATCAATTCAAACACGGTGAAACCGAATTGAACGAAATTTGGTACAGAGGTAGCACTAGCAAAGGGCACCTCATATTCATGTTTAATATCCCTATAGCACGTTGTATTTCAACAAGCTACTACAACCAACATTCAATCATACTCCTTGAAAAGGACAAAGAGTTATAACAATACCCATGCATTTAGGAGAAAGTTGGCTATATGTTCTTCACTGAACATCTTGTTATATTACTGAGATAGTTTGCAAACGGCCAGAAGGTTATAACGGAACCAAACTAAGCTGTAAAATTCATCAATACATATAATGCGCTTAAGGGGGTCAAGGGGTACTCTAGAATTTTTTCACGCGATTTACACGTGCTGGTGTGCTACGGAAAGTCAATTATATCCCTATCCCTATATTGTTATATTATTATTATTATAATTATTATTATTATTATTATTATTATTATTATTATTACACTACGGAAAGGAAGACCCCAGAGGGCTGGAAAAAGGGAATAATTGTCCCGATCTTCAAGAAAGGTAGTAGAACAGAATGCAGAAACTATCGGGGAATAAAACTGATGAGTCATTGTGCAAAGATGTTTGAGAAAGTTTTGGAAAGGAGAATTAGGACAAGGATAGAAGGAGGGATGAGGGAAGAACAACATGGCTTCAGAGCAGGAAGGTCCACAGTGGATTTGATTTTTGCTGTAAGGCAGTTACAAGAACAGCTCTGTGAGTATGGAACAGATCTACTGATGGCCTTCCTGGACATTGAGAAAGCATATGACAGTGTATGTAGAACCAAAGTATGGAAGTCCCTGGAGGATAGAGGAGTAGAAAAATGGACTATAAGGAGGATAAAGGAGATGTACAAGGGAAGCTTGAGCTGTGTGAAAGTGGGAGGAGAGAGATCGGACTGGGTGGAACAGAGAAACGGCCTGAAACAAGGAAGTGCACTGGCACCGTTACTTTTCATTGTGGTGATGGATGACATAATGACCCGAGTGGCACAAGTAATTGGGGAAGGAAAGATGAAAGCAATGGTGTTAGCGGATGATTTGATGATTTGGGGAAACAAGGAGGAGGAGGTACAGGAACAGTTGGACGTGTAGGAAGGAATAATACAAGGATATGGGATGAAATTTAGCATAAATAAGAGTGAGATGGTGATCACAACAAGGAAGAAGGAAAGAACCACAACGGGAATAACAATTGGTGGGGAACAGCTGAAGAAAGTGGAGAGTTTCAAGTACCTGGGAAGCCTGATACAAGATAATGGAATAAACTATAGAGAAAAAATGAGCGGGGGAGACAGGCAGAAGCATTCCGGAGGAGTGTGAGAAGCATGTTATGGAGCAAGGATGTCCCTCAGAACAGAAAAAAGATCATATATCGGACGTACTATGCCCCTATCCTGACGTATGCCTCGGAGACCTGGGCTATGAAAGGAAGGGAGAAGAGCAAAATACAGGCCAGTGAGATGAGGTTCTTGAGAAGCAGTATTGGAGCTACAAAGATGGACAGAATAAGAAATGAGAGGACCAGAGAATTAATAAAGGAGGAACCATTGCGGGATGGTATAGAGAAATCTAGACTTAGATGGCATGGACATGTAAAACGAATGGAGGATAAGAGGATACCCAGGAGGATACACGAGACGAAGTGGGAAGGAAAGAGACCGAGTGGAAGACCGAGAGGAAGACCGAGAGACAGGTGGCTGAAAGGGATGGAAGAAAGCGTGACGAAGATAGGAGAAGACTGGACAGGGGTGGAAGCTGAGAGATGGTAGGAAGACAGAAGACGTTGGAGTGGCCTGCGTTCCAAACAGACCCGGCCAACGGCTAGAAACTGTGCAAGAGGAAGATGATGATGATACTACGGCCTACTACGACGAGACAAAGCTCATTTTCAGCCCCTTGGTGTCAGAAAAAAACCTCGGGGCCCCTAAACAGTCGTAAAGGGTCCCCGAAAACTACATTTTAATGCTCTAAAACCAAGAGTTTCTGAGATATTCCCAGAAAACTAATTTCATTTAATAAACTAATTTAGGAATGCAAGCCAGTAACCATGACAACAGTGTCTCAAAAAGGTACATCCAACTTTCCATCTATTTCTGCAAGAAGTAATGCCACTCCAATTATAAAATTTATGTGAAAGTTTGCAAAAGGCTATAAGGTTATCACGGAACCAACAAAAACTGTAAAATTCATCAATGCGCTTAAGGGGGTCAAGAGGTATCCTCGATTTTTTCACAAGACTTAAACGTGCGATGTGTCGTACAGAAGGTCTATTATATCTTCAAACAGCAACATTATTTTCAAAGAGTCCTGAATTGAAATAGTTTTTTTTTTCGCTTTTAGGAATTTGGGCCATTGGAGGCTAAAAAACCTGAATTGTCATGCACCACAAGCCTTTATAATTTATTAAAGGGGTCATCCTCTGGATGCGCACTTGACACAATAGTGAGGGTCAGATTTTATGTGACGTGAATTGCATTTCGTCAACGAGGTTTTCAATTTTATTTTCACGTCAGGAAGTACGCGTTAGGTAAATTAGTTTCAGAGCATATTTCAACTAATCATTTATCTTTGTCGACAAACAGGTCCCAAGCCCCTAAACATTGCAACAGTAGCTCAATTGATTGTATGTATGTCTACCCCTTATTATTCCCGTTTTCCAACGGGGTCGGGGATGAGATGCGATGGAAGTCTTTGTGGCGATGGTTTTTACGGCCGGATGCCCTTCCTGACGCCAACCTCATGAGAGGAGTTAATGAGAGATGAAATGAATGATGGTGAATGAAACTGGGCAAGGATGTGGAAGGAGGCGGCCGTGGCCAGTCAGAAGGTACCGTCCCAGCATTTGCCTGGTGTTGAAAATGGGAAACCACGGAAAACCATTTCAAGGACGGCCGACGGTGGGGCTCGAACCCACGCGTCTACCGAGTCAGCAGAGAGCTTGGCCCCATGACCTAATGCTGCGCGTTAGCCAGCGTAGCCACTACTGTCGATAGTAGCTCAATTGATTACGTCTGGTTATTAATACCGACGCCGTTCGAAGAATGGGTACTTCTGCTAGTTTTCTTATAATTCCGAAATAATTTTTCTCATCCCTTGGCATAATGGTGGCTCATATCAAAAATTCTTTCAGACAAAATTTTAGGTAATTGTTAGGGGAATATTGTCCATTTTGTACGGTTTTAATATTGTGCCTATTAAGAGAGATATGATTAATGTTTCCCGAAAAAAACAATTTTTCCCATCCCTTTGGTCAATGGTTGGTGCTATAAAAAAACTCTTCAAACATAAATTTTTGGACTTTATCCGACACATAGTATGAACTTTGAACGGATTCGATATTTCACATATTAAGAGAGTTATAGCAATATTTCACTTTTTAGAAAAAAAAGCCCCCTATTTTCACCCCCTTCGACCGATTTAGCCCAGTAACGAACTCGACCGAGATTTTATAGGTATACATATTCGGTAAAAAATTCAAAGTGATTGGTGCAAAATTACGGCAGTTATCGTGTCCACAAGAAACTGATATACATATATATACACATATACATACATAAATTATATATAATATTTTGAACTGACGGTGGTTTTGGGGTCTGGGGGATGTGAAACGCGAAGATATGTCGACATTTTCCTGAAGTCAAAACATGGTACCCATTGCAATAGTTAGCTTTCTAATGTAATTTACCTCTGGTTGGTTCCTCAGTTTAGGGGCTGCGACAACGCGGTCATCTAACCCCGTGTACTTTGGGTGAGTGTAGGGCATGCTACCGGTTACGTCACCGAAGCCGCTTCCCACTTAGTCAGATGGAAATACTGAATCTGATCTCGTGCAAGTGCGTTATCTTGGCAACGTCTGATGGCTCATCCCTCATCAATTTAGTAGTGTTGCCATGGCAACCACTGATAACTCTTGGCATTTTCTTATAATTCCGAAATAATTTATCTCATCCCTTGCCATAATGGTGGGTCATATCAAAAATTCTTTCAGACAAACGTTTTAGGTAATTATTAGGTGAATATTGACCATTTTGTACAGGTTTTGATATTGTGCCTATTAAGAGAGATATGATTAATGTTTCCCGTAAAACCCACTTTTTCCCACCCCTTTGGTCAATGGTTGGTGCTATAAAAACTCTTCAAACATACATTTTTGGGCTTTATCCGACACATAGTATGAACGTTGAACGGATTCGATATTTCACATATTAAGTGAGTTATAGCAATATTTCACTTTTTCGAAAAAAAGCCCCCCATTTTCACCCCCTTCGACCGATTTAGCCCAGTAATGAACTCGACAGAGATTTTATAGTTATACATATTCGGTAAAAAGTGATTGGTGCAAAATTACGGCAGTTATCGTGTCCACAAGAAACTGATACATATATATATATATATATATATACACACATATACATACATAAATCTCTTATATATAATCCAAAACTGACTCATCACCGCAGGGCTCAAACCACTAGACCTAGAAAGCTGAAATTTTGCATGTTGGTTGATCCGAGTATGTAAAGGCTCACTAAGAAACGGTTTTTGAAAATTCAATTTGTAAGTGACTTTTTTCGGCCCGTTGGCATTAACAATCCAAAATTTAGTCATCGACGCAGGGCTCAAACCACTAGACCTAGAAAGCTGAAATTTTGCATGTTGGTTGATCCGAGTATTCGGTAAAAAGTGATTGGTGCAAAATTACGGCAGTTATCGTGTCCACAAGAAACTGATACATATATATATATATATATATATATATATATATATATATATATATATATATATTGAAAATATATTCAATTTGTAAGTGACTTTTTTCGGCCCTTTGGCACTGAGCAAGGACAGTCGGTATAAAGTTCGGATTTAGCTCATTTTAAGCCACCAGATACGAGAAACAATACTCTGTGGTCCTGTAGGGACCCCGAAACACACTTTTTAAGTTCCTACAAGTAGTTCCGTGAAGAACTATACAGCCTATTTTCATATAGCCCACTTATTGCAACTATCAACATACACAATTTCAGTTTGATTGCTGTAATAGATTCGTAGATATTGAGAACCGACTAAATAATTCGGATGGTCGCCATGCTGGATTTTATATATGTAGGTCCTAGAGTTATGTACTGTTACATGCAGATTATTGTGTACGTGTAGTATTCAAACTTCAATCGCATAATTAGGACACTGGAAGTTACAAGGAGATTTTAAAATTTCGCACAGCTGCCATCTTTAGGTTATGGAAACAATTGAAATAAATTAGACGCTAGTGGAATACCATTCGTATAAGGATTTACTGTACCAAGTTTCACTGCTCTCGGATGGTTAAATTGCGATAAACGTCCATGTGATTATTTATACTTCGCGTCGCCGCCAAGTTGGATTTGTGATCACCAGGTTATTTAAAGTCCTATAAGTGAACTTGAGTTCATAGCCCCTATGAACAATAAAAAAATTCAGTTTGATTGCTACAATAGATTCGTAGATATTGAGAGCCGTCTAAATATTTCGGATGGTCGCCATGTTGGATTGTTAAATGTATAGGCCATAGAGTCATGTACCATTATAGGAAAAGTATTGGGTAGGTTCATTATTCAAACTTTCACTTCGATCGCATGACTACATCACAAGAAATAAAAACTTAATTTTAAAATTCGCACAACCGCCATCTTGAGGTTATGTAAACAATTGAACTAAATTAGATACCAGTGCATTACAATGTGTATAAATATTTCCTGTACCAGATTTCAGTGCGTTTGGAGCATTAAATCGCGAGAAAGGTCTATTTCAAATTTTCTAATTCGCTTGGCCGCCATGTTTGTTTTGTATATAACCGGTTTTTTTAAAGTCGTATAAATGGACTTCCAGTAGTGCCCTTTATCTCCGTACAAAACTTCAGGGAGATAGCGCTAATAGTTTCAGAGATACAGAATGCCGGTGAAATATTTCGCACATCCGCCATCTTGTGGTTATGTAAACAAATGAACGAAGTTATGTGTCGGTGCATTACAATGTATATAAACATATACTGTACCAAGTTTCATTGCGTTTGGTTGGATAAATCGCGAGAAACGTCTATTTAAATTCGCAACTTCGCTAGGCCGCCATGTTGGTTTTGTAGTTACCAGGTTTTCAAAGATCACATAAGTGAACTTATAGTAGTTCCCTTTATCACCATACATGATGTCAGGGTAATATCGGTAATCGTTTCGGAGATATTGAATGCTGGTGAAATATTTCGCACAGCCGCCATGTTGGATTGGTGAGTCGTAACAAAATTTGAAGGGCACGGTCGAGGTCGCCCGGAATAGTGCTATGAACTTACCGAGTTTCATTGAAATCGCTCCAGCCGTTTAGATTTTATTAGGGGGGGACACACACACGAATCACACACACACACACACACGCACACACACACGGACAAAAGGTGATCTCATAAGCCTATTTTTTCAAAATTGAAAATAGGCTAAAAATGAACGGTTTCGGAGATATTCCCAAATGACTGTGTTCCCTCTGAGAAACAGATCAACGTTACTATGGCAACCGCTGAAATATCGCAGACCGGGGATAGTTTTCTGGCAATATCTCGAAAACCGTTCGTTTTAGGACCTTAAAACGCTGGGTTCGGTCCCCACTTTTAACCACGAACCTTGTCCTCGCATTGATACGCGTAAAATTAGATATATTTTATTTATAGAGGTTTCTTTTGGGGCTCGGATACGATCGTGATTTTGAGTCTAATTTTATACTCTTACGGCTGGTTGTTGTAAGCGAGCTTTCAGAAGTTTACTCAAATTTACAATGTTAAGATACTTTCTATTTTGCACGGTATGATTTCATTTTCTTTATAAATTTGTTTTTTGTTAACTGAATATTTTTGTTTGCCAATTTTGATCTGCTCTTTTTCGTTTTTAACCATGATCTGCAACGTATATTCACAGTCGAATGTGTCGTATTCTACCGGCTGTCACGCTAATTATTATTGTTTCTTAAATTATCTTACTGAGGAATTGGGCTATCTTATTTCAATAAGGTTGGTATTTTGTCTTTCACGGCCATTGAATCCCCGCACAAGGCACGGCTTAAACATAGAAAAGTTGCTGAGTTGTACTAATGGACTAATGGTGCAGCGGAAAAGAGGATAATTGAAGCTTTTGAAATGTGGTGATACGGGAGAATGATGATCAGATGGGTAGATAGGGTAACAAATGAAGAGGTATTAAGACGAGTGGGAGAGGAGAGATTTTTCTGGTGACTGCTAATGAAGAGAAGAGATAGGAGGGTAGGTCACATATTATGACACCCAGGAATAGCAAGCTTACTGTCGACCCAAATATTATGTGCACTCGAGTTTGAAGGTTGTTTAAGAAGTAACCAATAGACCTTCATAAAATCCAATGACATCATCATTTTCGTTGTTCGATTTTACGTTAGTTCATGTAGGTTTAAATTTTTAATTTATATTTTAATATTTTTTATCGCAGTTGAAGCACAAAAAGTGCCCGTTTTTAAGCTTGTTTCAACCATGCGTCACATTTAAGAATTATTATCTCACAAACCCGTCATCAGATCGAATCCAAATTTTAACACAGTATACATTGGAATGTTGTATAACGGGTTTATTAATTTCAAAATTTTGTGTGTTCAAGAACGAATGTTGTTATCATTTTTGTAAGGTAACTCTTTCTCGGCTCGGGGTCGTTAGAAAAAGTAGTTCTTGGTTACGTTGTAATCCTTATACATCAAAAGGTTATGCTGTATGACTGTGAAATAGGTAAATTAATTCACTTATTTTATATCGGTTTGTATTTGTACGGAGAATTAAGACATGGTTCACCAGCTAGCCGCTCCGGGAAATGCTGTACAGCGTTGCTGATATGGAGCCCATCACTTCCGAGCGAGACGCGCCATGACGCGTGATGTAGCCCATCTTGGCAATGATGTACTGCTTTCACCGGAGCGGCTAACTGGTGAACCATGTCTTAATTCTCCGTACAAATACAAACCGATATAAAATAAGTGAATTAATTTACGTATTTCACAATCATACAGCATACCGTTTTGATGTATAAGGATTACAACGCGATCAAGAACTACATTTTCAAACCATCCCGAGCCGAGGAAAAGTTACCTTACAAAAATGATAACAACTTTGTTTCTTGGACACACAACATTTTAAAATTAATAATCCTGTTATACAACATTCCAGTGTATATGGTGTTAAAATTTGGATTCGATCTGATGACGGGTTTGTGAGATAATAATTCTTAAATGTGACGCATTGTTGAAAATCGCTTAAGAACGGGCACTTCTTGTGTTCCAACTGTGATAAAAAATATTAAAATATAAATTTAAAATTCCAAACCTACATGATCTAACGTAAAATAGAACGACGAAAATGATGATGTTATTGGATTTTATATAGGTCTATCGGTTACTTCACAAACAAACTTCAAACTCGAGTACACATAATAGTTTGGTCGACAGTAGTTATGGATGGGAGGGTCGCGGACTAGAACTGTAGGGGTAAACCAGGGTTAAACAGATTGCCTCGGATGTAGGGTGTGGTAGCTATGTAGAAATGAAACGATTAGCTCAGGAGAGGGAGACATGGAGGGCTGCATCAAACCAGTTACAAAACTGAAGACTCAAACAACAACAATCAGGAATTTTAATTACTTAGAGAGGCATGTGGGGCAAAAGGGTCGTTAGAGAATTTCAATCCCTGGGATGGAACACTGGAAGAGACTGCATAGTGTACATCAGCGGCCAAGGTGAGCTATATTTAACTATAGGTCTATTAATAGGGATATGTTTACGTTCAAATCATCAATTAGTATGGCCAAATTACATCCAGAATAGCTTAAGAAAAGATTACTTTTAATTCCCCATAGTCCGATAGATTTGCCATTCCAGTGTGCAAGAGTGCAGTTCCCTCTTCAAACAATATTCGCAATTTCTTTAACAAAGCGCAATGACACACACTTAACAGTAGCACGTGTACATTTAGACAAAACCATTTTTTCCCATGGCCAACTGTATGTGGCGTGCTCGCGAGCATCCGGACAACAAAATCGTTATGTCTCAGCAGAAGATGTCAAAACCAAAAACGTAATTATAAAATGTGTTAACATATTGTAACATCGAACCCTGCAGACCTTCACAACTCTATAACATTCCCACTTTGCTGATCATATCAATATACTGTATGTATCAGATAATTCAGAATTAGAATGGACACACCTATAGCCACGATTGCTGTAATAGAATAGACCAATTATCAGCAATAATGCATCGTCCCCATTGTCTTGATCGCGGGCGAAGCCGCGGGTACCTGCTAGTTATATATAAACTTTTGAACTGACGGTGGTTTTGGGGTCTGGGGTATCTTTTCTTTCTTTATTCGTGTCAGAAGTATCGACTTTACACATAGATATTTTAAAATACACGATGTATACATTGCTACTATACAAATATACAGATATACACATATAAACAATCCTACTGAGCAACAAAATCGGAAGCTAGATAATTCTTGCCCAGTATTGGGCGACGTCAATAGCATTAGAGGAAGCTGCAACCAAGTCTATCAAAGTGCACTTTGAGGGACATAAAACACACTGACATAAATGTTGGATCGTTTGCTGCTTTCCACAATCACAGAGTGATGAGTCGCTTGAGAAACCCCACTTCCGAAGATTTACTTTTGTTCTGCCGACTTCTGTACGGAGTCTGTTAAGGGATTTCCAGGTTGTCCACCTCTCCTGGTGTCCACATGGAAGACTTTCCTTCGGCTCCATCCAGTTGGAGAGATGGCTGGTTCTTTCTTTCCACATCTTGATCCTAGCATTCTCCGCTTTCCCCTCAAGGTTAACTGATGTGCGGAGAAAACTTTTTCTGGATTTCAGCCTCCGGGTGGCTGGGTGGTATCCATAGAGGGGATGTGCTTCTGAAGTAGATGATTGGAGCCTTTCTTTGTTAGCTGCTACCTCCCTACGAATCTCACCTGGAGCAATACCAGCTAGAAGTTGGATCTTCTCAATGGGTGTAGGTTTCAGGCATCCAGTAATGATCCTGCAACTTTCGTTGAGAGCGATGTCGACTTGCTTCGCATGGGCTGACCTGTACCAAACCGGGGAGGCGTATTCACCTGCAGAGTAGCATAAAGCTAGAGCTGATGTTCTGATTGTTTGTGGTTGTGTTCCCCAACTGGTTCCTGACAATTTGCGTAGAATGTTGTTTCTAGCAGCTATCTTTTGTTTTACGTTTTGGCAATGTTTCTTGTATGTTAGTGTGCGGTCCAGCATAACTCCCAAATACTTTGGTGTAAAGCAATGTTCCAGTAAGTTCCCTTTCCAGATAACTTTGAGTTTCTGAGATGCCTGTGCATGCCGCAGATGGAACGCGCAAATTTGGGTCTTAGCTGGATTTGGTTTCAGTTGGTTTTTCTCATAATAGGTACCTAGCTCTTCTAATGCAACAGTTAAAGAGGTCTCTGCTTCATAAAAGGTATTAGTCTGAGTAGTAAGTGCTAGGTCATCGGCATAGATAAAGCTTTTAGTACCTTCTGGCAATGGCTGGTCATTTGTGTAGATGTTGAAAAGAATAGGAGCCAGTACACTGCCTTGAGGGAGTCCATTCCTTTGATTTCTCCATCTACTTCGGCGTCCTTGGAATTCAACAAAAAAGCGACGATTTTCCAGGAGAGTAGCTATCATCTTGGTTACTTTGATGTCTGTAATCATTCTGTAGAGCGTGTGTAATAATATCCTGTGATTTACCGTATCGTAGGCGGCGGAGAGATCCACAAAAGCCACACCAGTGATCTTCTTCTTCTCAAATCCATCCTCAATGTGTTGAGTTAGATGTAGAACCTGTGCTGTGCAGCTCTTTCCTGGGCGGAAGCCACACTGCTGAGGTATTAGAGCGTGGTCTACTACTCCAATTAGGCGGTTTAACAGCATCCTTTCCATTATTTTGTACAGATGGCAGAGTAAGGAGATTGGTCTGAATTTTTTTTGGGTCCGAAGGATCCTTTCCAGGTTTCAGAAATGCAATCACTTTGGATTTTCTCCATATTTTAGGAATTTTCAGAGAAGTAAAACAATTGTTGAAGAAGTTCAGAAGCCATCCCTGTGTGGTTGAACTGAAGTGTTTTATTTGCTCTATTGAGATGTCGTCTAATCCTGCCGCTTTTCCATGTTTGGCACATTGAATAGCTTTCTGTAATTCCTTTATTTCAAATGGCCGGGAAAGGTTACTGGACTTCATTTCTCCATTTTCCAGGATATTGTGTTCCATTTTCCTTATTGGGCGATTGGTTTTCCCATTGGTGACAAGCTGATTTGCGATTTGGTTTGCCGTAACATTTGCATGGACTGGTACCTTGGTTGGATCGTTGCTAAGTCGTTTTAGAAGCTTCCAAGCCTTTCTGCTGTCCCTTGACATATCTGTTTCCTCCATGAGTTTGATCCAAGCATCTTTCTTTGCCTCTGCAATTAAGGAAAGCAGTTTCCTTCCAGCTGACACAGTGTCTTCACTTAGAGGATCTTCCTGAAACAGTGAAATATATGTATTCATTTGAGCAGCCGTGTCTGAAGTTAGGCCTTGTATATAATTAACTCTGCAGCCTCGTGGTATGGAAACGCGGGAAGCTTCCTTCACTGCTTCAACAAACTGATCATACACCTCTGGTGTTGGCTGGATATCTGATATTATTGTATCAAGAGTTGAGCTGAACTTCTGCCAGTCTGCTTTTTTGAAATTATACCTCCTTCGAAATGGAACCTTTATTGGCCGAATTGCTGAGAAGAGTTGACACATTATGGGTCGGTGTTGGGTATTTGGAATAGGATTACACATTGATTTCACGCATTGTTGTGCCACGTGTTCGCTAGCAAATATGAGGTCTGGGTTGAAGCCTCGTCGCCACCTACTGCTGTTAAAGGATGGAGGTAGTTTGGGGTCATGAACAAGTTGTAATTGGAAATCATCAGCCCATTCTAACACTGCCTCTCCATTATTATCGTCTTCTGTATATCCCCATGCACTGCTATGGCTGTTGAAGTCTCCAACTACAAAGTTTGTCTTTTGATTGTTGTAATTGTTTGGAGTTCGGAAGAAGAAATTCACATTGGGTGGTTTGTAGACACCTGAGATGGTGCAATTGCTGAGTTCCACGGTTATTATCTCGATTTGGTTTTCGGTGGTGACTGCAGCAGACAAAATTTGTAAATCTGGTTTGGCAAAAACAGCACTGCCATACTGTCTATGGGGAATTTCGGCCACGAGTCTCATCCCCACTATTTTAGGTCGCCGCAGTTGCTCATCTCTGTGGGTTTCTTGAAGGCATAATATATCACATGCATGTGTTTGACAGAGCTGATGTAACATTCCTTCTTTAGATGTAGACAAGCCTTCAATATTTACAGATATAATGGTTAGTGTTGGTCTTGATAAAGACCGTTCTGTATCGAGCGATTGGGTCATGACTGGTAGATACTTCTGGAATGCTGACGTTCAGTTCAGTAACGGAAATTCAATTCCGACTACCTATGCAGGGGCACCACGGGCAGGAATCAGCTTCACCCCCGGTCTGGGGGATGTGAAACGCGAAGATATGTCGAAATTTTCCGGAAGTCGAAACATGGTACCCATTGCAATAGTTAGCTTTCTAATGAAATCTACCTCTGGTTGGTTCCTCAGTTTAGGGGCTGCGACAACGCGGTCATCTAACCCCGTGTACTTTGGGTGAGTGTAGAATCTGTCTGATAAACGGTGTGAATTGTAATGGCTGTAGGCCTATTAGTCTTAATTCAGGTAAGGACGGCAGATGGTCAATTTCAAGCAGTAGTTCCTAATGTTGCTACCAGGTACTACCGTCAACGACACCTAGCTGTGAACTTGGCTACTCGATGCCACCCCAACCAGCAACTTGCAACGAACGTTGGAACTTCCCCTCCAAAGGAAAGCATACTGAGGGATTTCAGCGTTCTTAGAAAATCCGACGACTTCGGCCGGCTTTGAAACCGCGACCTTGGGCATAGACATTCTGCATGCTACCAGTTACGTCACCGAAGCCACTTCCCACTTAGTCAGATGTCAAAGTCAACCCCTGGCACCATTCAGCCCATGACGGGCTAAGGCCGACCAAGCGACCGCTGCCCAGCCATTTGGCCTGCAGATATTGGGGTGACGCGTGATCAGCCCGTCGGGTTCCCTCGGCCGTTAATCTTGGTATTCGTGATCTGGGCGCTGTCTCACTGTCAGACAGCTACTCAATTGTCCTCACGAGGCTGAGTGCACCCCGTTCCAACCCTCACGTCAGTTTTAAATCCCTGACGGAGCCGGGGATCGAACCCGGGGCCTCCGGGCGAGAGGCAGGCGCGCTACCCCATCACCACGGGGCCGGCTTAGTCAGATGGAAATACTGAATCTGATCTCGTGCAAGTGCGTTGTCATGGCAACGTCTGATGGCTCATCCCTCATCAATTTAGTAGTGTTGCCATGGCAACCTCTGATAGCTCTTGGCATTTTCTTATAATTCCGAAATCATTTTTCTCATCCCTTGGCGTAATGGTGGGTCATATCAAAAATTCTTTCAGACAAACGTTTTAGGTAATTATTAGGGGAGTATTGTCCATTTTGTACGGTTTTGATATTGTGCCTATTAAGAGAGATGTGATTAATGTTTCCCGAAAAACCCAATTTTTCCCACCCCTTTGGTCAATGGTTGGTGCTATAAAAAAACTCTTCAAACATAAATTTTTGGGCTTTATCCGACACATAGTATGAACGTTGAACAGATTCGATATTTCACATATTAAGAGAGTTATAGCAATATTTCACTTTTTCGAAAAAAGCCCCCCATTTTCACCCCCTTCGATCGATTTAGCCCAGTAACGAACTCGACCGAGATTTTATAGGTATATATATTTGGTAAAAAATTCAAAGTGATAGGTGCAAAATTACGGCAGTTATCGTGTCCACAAGAAACTGATATACATATGTATATATATATTGTACCCGATACCTAGTTTAGGCTATCGGCTACGCCAGCAGACATTAAGCTGTAGTTGAGGTTTTGGAAAGAGTTAGGAAAAGGTAGCGCACCGATCGCGTCAAGAAGAATGTCAAGATGACGTAGGAGGTCTAGTATCAAGGAGGCATTGATATCTGTAAGAAGATGGAATTATGGATAAAGATGTGAAGCTTTATAGAAGATATATATGGGATTATGGTAATTAAACATCTTAGAAGAGGATATATAACATGCATTATATGTGGAAATAATTTTATGGAAGTCAGATAACCCTTAAGTTATTTTATAACGGAATAGCCGAGATGATCTGGGTTCGAGACTATGATCGTGACGCGAGAGCACAGTGGTGGGGGACTACACCACGTGCCTGTGCCGAGCACATAAGCAAGAAGACAGTGTCCGCACATTCAGTTGAGCTCAATCAGACGAGCAGGTAAGAGCAGCTCTATAGCGCAAGCGAGACGCACAGTGAAGGTCACGTAACATACAGAAACTGTCACGGCAAAAGTGTAGGCGACAGTTCCTGCATCGCCGAGCAGCGAAGGCCAAGCGGGTCATTGATCCAGGCGGGCTAGCCGAGGAAGCAATTACAGACGGCCGGGATATGTCGGAACCGCACTGCAAGTAGTTGAAGGCTTTATTTCAAGCGACATTTCGACGCAGTTTGAACATAGCTTTTACAAATAACTTTATGACTATGCTTTTCTATAACACATTCAAAGCTACTTTAACTATTTCAAGTAAACGGAATGTTGTTAGCATAGGCACTGATGAACATTAGATCGTGCATTAATAAGATTTATTTCTTATGCAGTTTTCATGAATTACCTAATACAGACAAATACAGGGTGTTTCGTAATCTTGAACACTCTCAAGTAAAATTTTTATATTACGAAAGTGAGACATAGCAATCATTTGAGATTGAACTTGCAATACTCAAACGGAACATTTAACGGAACAGTGGCGTATCTTAGAAGAGGAGTAGGGGGTCCGCTGTTTCCATGAACATTTTCGAGAAGGAGTTGGACAATATCCGCTATGGGTAATCCGAAGTTCAACATGTCCGAGTAGACACTGATAGAGACAAGATGGCACCGCAGAGCGATGGATTCGATTCCTGACGAGAGGAGTCCACCAGCTGATTCACTTTGGGATTTCGAAGGCAATCGTCATTTCATGGATGAAATGATATTCACGCCGATCTTTCGAGAAATTCTTTATGTAGGGAAAATCGACGATCTTGGAAATTTTATTACAGCTGATTATGAAAGGTACTGTAAGAGTCATAACTACCTGATACGATTATTTTCATGAATACTGGGCACACATGTATATTTTTCTAATAGGAGTGATACGATTATTAAGACATGGTTTGAATTTATATACTTCGAATTTGCTAGAATATGGAGTGACCATATGATATGGCAGGCATCATTATACGAAATTCTCACCATTGATTGGCTTTATTAAGCAGATGTTTGGTCTTTTAGACATTTTTCCAGCTAGGATATTTTTCATGAATAGTTTTTTTGTGTAACGAGTATTTCGAACTCGTGATCTGCAATTGATTATCAAAAATTACTTCGTCAGTTCATTGCATACTAGCGAGTGTGTATTATTCATCAGTAGGAATTTTTTCCATTGGATTGTTTGGAGATATTAAGAAGTTATTCACTTTAGTGAATGAACATCGCTTTTATATGACAACTAGAAACTTGTTGATTCCTATCTGGTACATTCACTCATATAGCCTACGAGATGGGGTCCTTCGTATTTATACGATTGTATGGTGGCTACTCATCTTACCCATCGTTTAGGGAACTATCATCCAAGTCGACGGGGCGAGGTCTTTCGTATTTATACGACTGTACGGTGGTTACACATCTTACTCGCCATTGAGGGACTCATTTTTATCATCCGAATGTACACGAGATGTAAGTGAATCAAACAAGGAACTACTAGTCACATATCAGTCGAAATTTTGTTAAATAAAGTAACGATAAATGTCAACAGGATTGCATTTAGTAATTCTTGTTTGCCAATCCAATATTCTGTTGCTATACTCTTTTGAGAGTAATTTCAGTTTAACAGCTGTTACAGCTGATGCTTTTGATGATTTTTATAATTGTGTTTGATACCTTTGAGAAGGATTTAAAGTAATTGAATCTTGTAAGATTAATCATTAATGGTCAAGAATTATTTTAAGGCAGATCAGTATTGCAGATTTTGATATGAGAAATTATAGCACATTGGTGTTTTTCTGCGATGTGAGTTATGAAAATTGTAAGAGAATTTATGCTATTTGAAAGCAGATCTTAAATTACTGAAGTAATATTTTTCCAATTGTTTAAGAAGTTGTCTAGATGTGATCAGAGTAATTACAGTTATTGGAGATTGTGTGCGTTGATAATTTGAAGCCAGTTACATATTTTTTGTAGATCATGCAACATGGTTAAGTGAAGTTTGTGATAGGCATTTTGTGGAAGTTGCCATGTGATAGTTGCAACGTTGATAATGTATTTTGAAGCAGACATGAGGTCGTCGAACCCAGTCTAGCGTAATTGTTGAGATTCATGCTGTATGTGCTGAATATTTATGGAGTTTTGTGGAGTAATTATTGTATTCAAATGTGATATTTGAAGTATTGAAGAAATGTAATGTCGTTGTGGATAGTTAGATCCAACGTGATGTCGTGGAGGCAATAATATTTTTTGGCATGATAAATTAAATACGAGATATAACTTGGAAGTGATAAAACTGTAAGACAACGTTCTATAAACCTTATTAAACAATTTGTTAGGAAATTAAACAAATAAATGAAGTTGATAATACAAGATTTTCTGAAAATAATAATTAACGAAATAATAATCTGAGATTTAAGCATATTAACGATCTGACCTAATGAAATAAAAATCAGAATGACTAGATGAAATAATGAAAAACTAAATAACCAGATGATTGAAATTTAAATAAGTTGATAAATTAAATTTTGGAATAAATCGATGAATTAAATAAATGGATGAATTAATGATTGAATAAATAAACTGATTGAAATAAATTAATAGACGATTGTAATGATGATGAATAACTGAATTAGAAGGTGATAATTAATTAAAGAAGCTGATGATTAATGAATTTACATGGAATTAAATAAATTTAATTGAGAGATAATTTGAAGGGATTGCAACTTGAGTTGAGAATTTAAATGATGTAATGGTGATGAATTAAGGATTCTGACAGGAACATGTAGAATTTTGAAGTGAGAATTAATGTGAGAAATATTTAATTTTGATGATGACGATAATGATGACCAATGAGAATTTGAATTTTCTGTAATTCACAGATAAGAGATTATGAATGACGATGTAAATAGTGTAAATTAATTATTCGATGTTTAGGAGCATTTGATTAACATGTTCAACATTCAAATTATGCCATGCAAACCATAATTTACGTGATATTTAATATGTGTGATTATAATATGTGTATGTTTAGACAGATTAATAACTTTATCAAATCCACATTGATGTTAAATTAAAGAGAAATTAGGTCTCAGGTTTCACAAATGTCAGTGACGAAAGACATAGTGCTACAGTGATCCTGAGAACCCAAGAGAACTTTATAAATTTTTCTTGTTATGTGGATAACAATAATTTTGGATTAGAAAAGAGATGGTTCGATTTTTGGACAATGACAATTTAACTTTGGCATTCGACCATACTCTTAGGTAGGAGTTATATTTAAAATGTCTGTCTGACTATCAAAGTAAAATAAATTTGTTTTTATCTTAGTTGTGATCTGATGATGGTGTGATGTTCCTTTTTTCTTTCCTTGTCTTGAGTAAGGCTTATCCGGAAAGGAAGTGGTTTGCTAGGAATTCAGTTGATGGCGCCCATTTATATTTGCATTATTTTTATTAAACTTAAGCCCGTAACGACCCTAGAGATACTTTGTTTCGTGATACCCACTGCTTTTTCGATAGCTCAGCTGAATTTCCGACACATTCCTTATTTGACTAGAGGTTCATTTAACTCCGCTCTGTCCTGGAACTCCAGGAATGCGATGTTATAGCAGATGGGTCATCGCATCCCCAGGACGAACGGGTACAATATATACATATATATATATACATACATACATAAATTATATAAAAACTTTTGAACTGACGGTGGTTTTGGGGTCTGGGGGATGTGAAACGCGAAGATATGTCGAAATTTTCCGGAAGTCGAAACATGGGACCCATTGCAATAGTTAGCTTTCTAATGAAATCTACCTAATATACATACATCATACTAATATATAAAAATGAGATGGTGTGTGTCTGTCTTTCTGTCTGTCTGTCTGTCTGTCTGTTTGATACCTAATAACGCAAGAACCACTGGTTCGATTTAAATGAAATTTTTCATGGTTGTAGCTGAAATACCAGGTTTACATATAGGATACTTTTAATTTCGATATTTTGCACTATTAAGAAATGGCGACCATTTTAGTGACGTCACTACACTCTTTGGTTTCAAAATTTCATATTTCCATATCAAATAAAAAGGGAACGGTAGGAAATAGCAAACTTTTGATGGCACATACGAGCTTTGAAATTTAATTTCCTATCCGAAAGGTCCTTATCACTTTTCGTGTATCTCCAACGGTTAGCGAGTAAAACCTACTTTTGTGACGTCACTACACCCTTTGGTTTCAAAATTTCATATTTCCATTTAAAATAAAAAGAGAACGCTAAGAAATAGCAAACTTTTGATGGTATACACGAGCTTAAGCATTTAATTTTCTGTCCAAAAGGTTCTTATCACTTTTCGTGTATCTCCGACGGTTAGCGAGTATAACCTAAATTTGTGCAATAAAACACGGTCAACACCGAGCGGTGCAGTATATCTCTATATATATAAATAGAAAATTTGTCTGTTTTTTTCTGAATTTCTACGGAAATTTGAGTTATTTACACGATTCAGACTGTTTTATGATAGATGCGCGCGAAAATAATGTTTTGATCTGTCTGTTTGTTTGATTGTCTGTGGACAAATTTGTTCCCTTATAACTCGTGAACGACTGGGTGTATCAACGTAAAATTTGGTACAGATATCCATCAGAGGCACGACACTAATCATTGATGTAACCCTTCTCCGTACCTCTCATAAAAGGGGGCCTACCCCCTTAAAATGCATGCTGAAATAGGAGTAGAAGGACGAGACAAAAATCATTTTCAGCCCCTCGATGTGAGAGACGAAACTCGGGGGCCCTGAAGGGTCCCCGAAATCCACATTTTAAGGCCCTAAAACCAACCGTTTTTGAGATATTCCCAGAAAACTAATTTCATTTAATAAACTAATGAACGAATACAAGTCGGTAACCATGGCAACAGATTCTCAGAGGTCCATCTATTGCTGTAAGACGCAATGCAATTCCATTAATTACATTGGTGTGAAAGTTTGCAAACGGCTAGAAGGTTATCACGGAACCAAATTAAGCTGTAGAATTCATCAATACGTAAAATGCGCTTAAGGGGGTCAAGGGGTACAGTAGAATTTTTTCACGCGATTTACACCTCCGGGTGTGGTACGGCAGGTCTGTTATATTCCTATCCCTATATTATATTATTATTATTATTATTATTATATTATGGTGTACAACGAGGAGACAAAGCCCCCTCGGTGCCAGAAACAAAACTTGGGGGCCCTAAAGGGTCCTCGAAAACTACATTATAAGGCCCTAAAACCAAAAGTATCTGAAATATTCCCAGAAAACTAATTTAATTTAACAAACTAATGAAGGAATGGAAATCGCAAACCATGACAACATTATCTCAAAGGGTGGCATCCAACTTTCCATCTATTTCTGTAAGAAGTAATGTCACTCTATTTATTACATTTCTGTGAAAGTTTGCAAATGGCTATACGGTTATCACGGAACCAACGTAGACTGTATAATTCATCAATGCAATTAAGGGGGTCAAGGGGTAACCTAGATTTTTTTCATGCAATTTTCACGTGCGACATATAGTACAGAAGGACTATTATATCTCCAAACATTTGCAAAGTGAAATGCCATGCCCTGTGGTTCAGATTCCACGTAAAATAGAGGTCCCGTGGCTTATGATCTCGCGATTAATGGTCACGTAAAACTACAATCATCCTTCATATCTCCAAACAGCAACATTATTTTCAAAAATTCCTGAATTGAATCAGCATTTTTTGCGGCCTTTAGGAATTTGGGCCATTGGAGACTAAAGAACCTGAATTTTCATGCACCACAAGCCTTTATAATTTATGAAAGAGGTCTTCCTGTGTATGTGGACCTAACACAACGTAGAGGGTCATTTTTTATGTGAGGTGTATTGCGTTTCGTCTACAAGTCTTTCAATTCTATTTCACGTCAAGAAGTACAAGTTAGGTGAATTAAGTTTGAGAGCAAATTTTAACTAATCCTTCTTTTGTCGACATACGGGTTCATCGTAAGGATGATTTTGTTTGATACTGTATGGCAGATATACCCATATTTGGATATCTGGGTGATATGTTGTAGACAATAGAATTGTCTGTCTGTCTTTCTGTGTATCTTTATGTACGCGTATAAATCGTGTTCGTAGGCGTGGTGCATCGTAAAATTAGGTATGGTAAACATGAGTCAATACACCAATCATTTATAAAACTCCTCACTGTACTTTTCAAACAGTAGAAGGGTGGATATAGGGAAAAACTTCTCAAAATACATGCTAAAATAGGCGAAATATAAAAAATTATCCTAGAAGGACGATCAAAGCATATGTTGCGCTTCTCAATATGAGACACAAAATTCGCGAGTCTATAAGGGGTCTCCGAAAACCACATTTTAAGGCCCTTAAATTAACAGTGTGTGTGGTATTCCATGAAAACTAACTTCGTTCTGATAAACTTATGAAGGAATGAAAAACCGCTAACCATTGCAACAGTAGCTCAATTGATAATGTCTGGTGTTAATATATAACACCGTTCGAAGGACGGGTACTTCTGCTATACTAATATATAAAAAAGAGATGGTGTGTGTCGGTCTTTCTGTCTGTCTGTGTGCTACTCAATAACGCAAGAACCACTGGTCCGATTTAAATGAAATTTTGCATGGATGTAGTTGATTTACCAGGTTTACATATAGGATACATTTTATTTCGATAATTTGCACTATTAAAAATGGCGACCATTTTAGTGACGTCACTACACACTTTAATCATAACTTCATATTTCCTTATCAAATAAAAAGAGAACGCTAAGAAATAGCAAACTTTTGACGGTACATACGAGCTTCACTTTTCGTTTATCTCCAACGGTTAGCGAGTAAAACCCACATTTATGACGTCACTACACCCTTTGGTTTCAAAATTTGATATTTCCATTTCAAATAAAAAGAGAACGCTAAGAAATAGCAACCTTTTGATGGCATACATGAGCTTTAACATTCAATTTTCTATCCAAAAGTTCCTAAACACTTTTCGTGTATCTCCAACGGTTAGCGAGTAAATCCTAAATTTGTGCAATAAAACACGGTCAACACCGAGCCGTGCAGTATATCTCTACATATATAAATAGAAAATTTGTCTGTTTTTTTCTGAATTTTTACGGAAATTTGAGTTATTTACACGTTTCAGACTGTTTTATGATAGATGCGCGCGAATATAATGTTTTGGTCTGTCTGTCTGTTTGTTTGATTGTGGACAACTTTATTCCCTTATAAATCGAGAACGGCTGGGTGTATCAACGCAAAATTTGGTACAGATATCCATCAGAGGCACGACACTAATCATTGATGTATCTCTTCTCTGTACCTATCATAAAAGGGGGCATACCCCCTAAAAATACATGCTGAAATAGGAGTAGAAGGACGAGACAAAGCCCATTTTCAGCCCCTCAATGTGAGAGATAACATTCGGGGGGCCTAAAAACACATTTTAAGGTCATACGTCCAACCGTTTTTGAGATATTCCCAGAAAACTAATTTAATTTAATAAACTACTGAACGAATGCAAGCCGATAACCATGGCAACAGATTCTCAGAGGTCCATCTATTGCTGTAAGACGCAATGCAATTCCATTAATTACATTAGTGTGAAAGTTTGCAAACGGCTAGATGGTTATTATGGAACCAAATTAAGCTGTAAATTCCATCAATATGTAAAATGCGCTTAAGGGGGTCAAGGGGTAGTCTAGAATTTTTTCACGCGGTTTACACCTGCGGGTGTGGTATGGCAGGTCTATTATATTCCTATCCCTATATTATATTATTATTATTATTATATTATGGTGTACAACGACGAGACAAAGCCCCTCGGTGCCAGAAATAAAACTCTAGGGTCCTCGAAAACTACATTATAAGGCTCTTAAACCAACAGTTTCTGAAACATTCCCAGAAAACTAATTAAATTTAATTTAAAAAACTAATGAAGGAATGCAAATCCGTAACCATGACAACATTATCTCAAGGGGTGGCATCCAACTTTCCATCTATTTCAGTAAGAAGCAATTTATTACATTTATTACATTTCTGTGAAAGTTTGCAAATATAAGGTTATCACGGAACCAACGTAGTCTGTATAATTCACCAATGCAATTAAGGGGGTCAAGGGGTAATCTAGGATTTTTTCATGCAATTTTCACGTGCGACATATAGTACAGGAGGTCTATTATATCTCCAAACAACAACATAATTTTCAAAAATTCCTGAATTGAATCAGCATTTTTTGCGGCTTTTAGGAATTTGGGCCATTTGAGACTAAAGAACCTGAATTTTCATGCACCACAAGCTTTTATAATTTATGATAGAGGTCTTCCTGTGTATGGGGACCCAACACAACGTAGAGGGTCAGTTTTTATGTGACGTGTATTGCGTTTCATCTACAAGGCTTTCAATTCTATTTCATGTCAGGAAGTACACGTTAGGTGAATTTAGTTTGAGAGCACATTTCAACTAATCTTTTTTCTTTTCTTTTTTTTGTAGACATACGGGTTCATCGTAAGGATGATTTTCTTTGATACTGTGTGGTAGATATACCCATATTTGGATTTCTGGGTGATATGTTGTAGACAGGACAATAGAATTGTCTGTCTGTCTTTCTGTGTATCCTTATGTACGCCTATAACTCATGTTCGGATGCTTGGTGCATCGTAAAATTAGGTATGGTAAACATGAGTCAATACACCAATCATTTATGAAACTCTTCACCGTACTTTTCATACAGTAGAAGGGTGGATATAGGGAAAAACTTCTCAAAATACGTGCTAAAATATGCGAAATATAAAAATTATCCTAGAAGGACGACCAAAGCATATGTTGCACTTCTCAATGTGAGACAAAAAATTCGCGAGTCTATAAAGGATCTCCGAAAACCTCATTATAAGGCCCTTAAATTAACAGTGTGTGTGATATTCCCAGAAAATTAACTTCGTTCTGATAAACTTATGAAGGAATTACAAGCAGCTAACCATTGCAACAGTAGCTCAATTGATAATGTCTGGTGCGTCTCTAAAAGCAACAGTACTTAAAAGGGATGTAACACCAATAACATTGTTATTATTATTATTATAATGTCTGGTGTTAACACCGAACACCGTTCGAAGAACGGGTACTTCTGCTAGTAAATTATATATAAACTTTTGAACTGACGGTGGTTTTGGGGTCTGGGGGATGTGAAACGCGAAGATATGTCAAAATTTTCCGGATGTCGAAACATGGTACCCATTGCAATAGTTAGCTTTCTAATGAAATCTACCTCTGGTTGGTTCCTCAGTTTAGGGGCTGTGACAACGCGGTCATCTAACCCCGTGTACTTTGGGTGAGTGTAGGATCTGTCTGATAAACGGTGTGAATTGTAATGGCCGTAGTAGTCTTAATTCAGGTAAGGACTGCAGATGGTCAATTTCAAGCAGTAGTTCCTAATGTTGCTACCAGGTACTACCGTCAGCGACACCTAGTTGTGAACTTGGCTACTAGATGCCACCCCAACCAGCAACTCGCAACGAACGTTGGAACTTCCCTTCCAAAGGAAAGCATACTGAGGGATTTTAGCGCTCTTAGAAAATCCGACGACTTCGGCCGGCTTTGAAACCGCGACCTTGGGCATAGACATTGTGCATATTACCAGTTACGTCACCGAAGCCGCTTCCCACTTTGTCAGATAGAAATACTGAATCTGATCTCGTGCAAGTGCGTTATCTTGGCAACGTCTGATGGCTCATCCCTCATCAATTTAGTAGTGTTGCCATGGCAACCATTGATAGCTCTTGGCATTTTCTTATAATTCCGAAATCATTTTTCTCATCCCTTGGCATAATGGTGGGTCATATCAAAAATTATTTCAGACAAACCTTTTAGGTAATTATTAGGGGAATATTGTCCATTTCGTACGGTTTTGATATTGTGCCGATTAAGAGAGATATGATTAATGTTTCCCGAAAAACCCACTTTTTCCCACCCATTTGGTCAATGGTTGGTGCTATAAAAAACTCTTCAAACATAAATTTTTGGGCTTTATCCGACACATAGTATGAACGTTGAACGGATTCGATATTTCACATATTATGTGAGTTATAGCAATATTTCACTTTTTCGAAAAAAAGCCCCCCATTTTCACCCCCTTCGACCGATTTAGCCCATTAATGAACTCGACCGAGATTTTATAGTTATACATATTCGGTAAAAAGTGATTGGTGCAAAATTACGGCAGTTATCGTGTCCACAAGAAACTGATACATATATATATATACATATATATATATATATATATATATATACATAAATTATGTTTAAACTTTTGAACTGACGGTGGTTTTGGGGCCTGGGGAATGTGAAACGCGAAGATATGTCGAAATTTTCGGAAGTCGAAACATGGTACCCATTGCAATAGTTAGCTTTCTAATGAAATCTACCTCTGGTTGGTTCCTCAGTTTAGGGGCTGCGACAACGTGGTCATCTAACCCCGTGTACTTTGGGTGAGTGTAGAATCTATCTGATAAACTGTGTGAAATGTAATGGCTGTATTAGTTTTAATTCTGGTAAGGACTGCAGATGGTCAATTTCAAGCAGTAGTTCCTAATGTTGCTACCAGGTACTACCGTCAACGACACCGAGCTGTGAACTTGGCTGCTCGATGCCACCCCAACCAGCAACTTGCAACGAAAGTTGGAACTTCCCCTCCAAAGGAAAGCATACTGAGGGATTTTAGCGTTCTTAGAAAATCCGACGTCTTCGGCCGGCTTTGAAACCGCGACATTGGGCATAGACATTCTGCATGCTACCAGTTACGTCACCGAAGCCACTTCCCACTTAGTCAGATGTCAAAGTCAACCCCTGGCACCATTCAGCCCATGACGGGCTAAGGCCGACCAAGCGACCGCTGTCCAGCCATTTGGCCTGCAGATATTGGGGTGACGCGTGATCAGCCCGTCGGGTTCCCTCGGCCGTTAATCTTGGTATTCGTGATCGGGGCGCTGTCTCACTGTCAGACAGCTACTCAATTGTCCTCACGAGGCTGAGTGCACCCCGTTCCAACCCTCACGTCAGTTTTAAAATCCTCGACGGAGCCGGGGATCGAACCCGGGGCCTCCGGGTGAGAGGCAGGCGCGCTACCCCAACACCACGGGGCCGGCTTAGTCAGATGGAAATACTGAATCTGATCTCGTGCAAGTGCGTTGTCATGGCAACGTCTGATGGCTCATCCCTCATCAATTTAGTAGTGTTGCCATGGCAACCTCTGATAGCTCTTGGCATTTTCTTATAATTCCGAAATGATTTTTCTCATCCCTTGGCGTAATGGTGGGTCATATCAAAAATTCTTTCAGACAAAAGTTTTAGGTAATTATTAGGGGAATATTGTCCATTTTGTACGGTTTTGATATTGTGCCTATTAATAGAGATATGATTAATGTTTCCCGTAAAACCCACTTTTTGGCACGCTTTTGGTCAATGGTTGGTGCTATAAAAACTCTTCAAACATAAATTTATGGGCTTTATCCGACACATAGTATGAACGTTGAACGGATTCGATATTTCACATATTAAGAGAGTTATAGCAATATTTCACTTTTTCGAAAAAAAGCCCCCCATTTTCACCCCCTTCGACCGATTTAGCCCAGTAACGAACACGATCGAGATTTTATAGGTATACATATTCGGTAAAAAATTCAAAGTGATTGGTGCAAAATTACGGCGGTTATCGTGTCCACAAGAAACTGATATACATATATCTCTTATATATAATCCAAAATTGACTCATCACCGCAGGGCTCAAACCACTAGACCTAGAAAGCTGAAATTTTGCATGTTGGTTGATCCGAGTATGTAGAGGCACAATAAGAAACGGTTTTTGAAAATTCAATTTGTAAGTGACTTTTTTCGGCCCTTTGGGACTGAGCAAGGACAGTCGGTAAAATGTTCGGATTTAGCTCATTTTAAGCCGCCAGATACGAGAAACAATACTCGGAGGTCCTGTAGGGACCCCGAAACACACTTTTTAAGTTCCTAAAATGAACGGTTTTGGAGATATGCCCAAATAACTGGGTTCCCTCTGAGAAACAGATCAACGTTACTATGGCAACCGTTGAAATTTCGCAGACCGGGGATAGTTTTCTGGCAATATCTCGAAAACCATTCGTTTTAGGGCCTTAAAACGCTGGGTTCGGTTCCCACTTCCTCGAAGTGGAAACCTCGAACATTGCTCCTCACATTGATACGCGCAAAAAGAGCTATAATCCATATTTCTACGATCAAATCGACTTGGTAAGTCTCATCTCTTATATATAATCAAAAATTGACTCATCACCGCAGGGCTCAAACCACTAGACCTAGAAAGCTGAAATTTTGCATGTTGGTTGATCCGATTATGTAGAGGCTCACTAAGAAACGGTTTTTGAAAATTCAATTTGTAAGTGACTTTTTTCGGCACTTTGGCATTGACAATCCAAAATTGACTCATCGACGCAGGGCTCAAACCACTAGACCTAGAAAGCTGACATTTTGCATGTTGGTTGATCCAAGTAAGTAGAGACCCAATAAGAATCGGTTTTTGAAAATTCAATTTGTAAGTGACTTTTTTCGGCCCTTTGGAACTGAGCAAGGACAGTCGGTAAAATGTTCGGATTTAGCTCATTTTAAGCCGCCAGATACGAGAAACAATACTCGGAGGTCCTGTAGGGACCCCGAAACACACTTTTTAAGTTCCTAAAATGAACGGTTTCGGAGATATTCCCAAATAACTGAGTTCTCTCTGAGAAACAGATCAACGTTACTATGGCAACCGCTGAAATTTCGCAGACCGGGGATAGTTTTCTGGCAATATCTCGAATACCGTTCGTTTTAGGGCCTTAAAACGCTGGGTTCGGTTCCTGGAAACCACGAACATTGCTCCTCACATTGATACGCGCAAAAAGGGCTATAATCCATATTTCTACGATCAAATCGACTTGGAAAGTCTCATCTCTTATATACAATCCAAAATTGACTCATCACCGCAGGGCTCAAACCACTAGACCTAGAAAGCTAAAATTTTGCATGTTGGTTGATCCGATTATGTAGAGGCTCACTAAGAAACGGTTTTTGAAAATTCGATTTGTAAGTGACTTTTTTCGGCCCTTTGGCATTGACAATCCAAAATTGACTCATCGACGCAGGGCTGAAACCACTAGACCTAGAAAGCTGAAATTTTTCATGTTGGTTGATCCGAGTATGTAGAGGCCCACTAAGAAACGGTTTTTGAAAATTCAATTTGTAAGTGACTTTTTTCGGCCCTTTGGAACTGAGCAAGGACAGTCGGTAAAATGTTCGGATTTAGCTCATTTTAAGCCGCCAGATACGAGAAACAATACTCGGAGGTCCTGTAGGGACCCCGAAACACACTTTTTAAGTTCCTAAAATGAACGGTTTTGCAGATATCCCCAAATAACTGTGTTCTCTCTGAAATACAGATCGACGTTACTATGGCAACCGCTGAAATTTCGCAGACCGGAGATAGTTTTCTGGCAATATCTCGAAAACCGTTCGTTTTAGGGCCTTAAAACGCTGGGTTCGGTTCCTGGAAACCACGAGCATTGCTCCTCACATTGATATGCGCAAAAAGGGCTATAATCCATATTTCTACGATCAAATCGACTTGGAAAGTCTCATCTCTTATATATAATCAAAAATTGACTCATCACCGCAGGGCTCAAACCGCTAGACCTAGAAAGCTAAAATTTTGCATGTTGGTTGATCCGATTATGTAGAGGCACACTAAGAAACGGTTTTTGAAAATTCAATTTGTAAGTGACTTTTTTCGGCCCTTTGGCATTGACAATCCAAAATTGACTCATCGACGCAGGGCTCAAACCACTAGATCTAGAAAGCTGAAATTTTTCATGTTGGTTGAGCCGAGTATGTAGCGGCCCACTAAGAAACGGCTTTTGAAAATTCAATTTGTAAGTGACTTTTTTCGCCCCTTTGGAACTGAGGAAGGACAGTCGGTAAAATGTTCGGATTTAGCTCATTTTAAGCCGCCAGATACGAGAAACAATACTCGGAGGTCCTGTAGGGACCCCGAAACACACTTTTTAAGTTCCTAAAATGAACGGTTTCGGAGATATTCCCAAATAACTGTGTTCTCTCTGAGAAACAGATCAACGTTACTATGGCAACCGCTGAAATTTCGCAGACCGGGGATAGTTTTCTGGCAATATCTCGAAAACCGTTCGTTTTAGGACCTTAAAACGCTGGGTTCGGTTCCTGGAAACCACGAACATTGCTCCTCACATTGATACGCGCAAAAAGGGCTATAATCCATATTTTTACGATCAAATCGACTTGGAAAGTCTCATCTCTTATATATAATCCAAAATTGACTCATCACCGCAGGGCTCAAACCACTAGACCTAGAAATCTGAAATTTTGCATGTTGGTTGATCCGATTATGTAAAGGCTCACTAAGGAACGGTTTTTGAAAATTCAATTTGTAAGTGACTTTTTTCGGCCCTTTGGCATTGACAATCCAAAATTGACTCATCGACGCAGGGCTCAAACCACTAGACCTAGAAAGCTGAAATTTTGCATGTTGATTGATCCGAGTATGTAGAGACCCAATAAGAAACGGTTTTTGAAAATTCAATTTGTAAGTGACTTTATTCGGCCCTTTGGAACTGAGCAAGGACAGTCGGTAAAATGTTCGGATTTAGCTCATTTTAAGCCGCCAGATACGAGAAACAATACTCGGAGGTCCTGTAGGGACCCGGAAACACACTTCTTAAGTTCCTAAAATGAACGGTTTCGGAGATATTCCTAAATAACTCTGTTTTCTCTGAGAAACATCAACGTTACTATGGCAGTCTAATTTTATACTCTTTCAGATGGTTGTTGTAAGCGAGCTTTCAGAAGTTTACTCGAATTTACAATGTTATGATACTTAATATTTTGCACGGTATGCTTTCATTTTCTTTATTAATTTGTTTTTTCTTAACTGAATATTTTTGTTTGCCAATTTTGATCTGCTCTTTTTCGTTTTTAACCGTGATCTGCAACGTATATTCACAGTCGAATGTGTCGTATTCTACCGGCTGTCACGTTAATTATTATTGTTTCTTAATTACTCTTACTGAGTAATTGGGCAAACTTATTTCAATTAAGTTGTTATTTTGTCTTTCACGGCCATTGAATCCCCGCACAAGGCACGGCTTAAACCTAGAAATGTTGCTGAGTTGTACTAACGGACTAATGGTGCAGCAGAAAAGAGGAGAATTGAAGCTTTTGAAATGTGGTGATACAGGAGAATGATGATCAGATGGGTAGATAGGGTAACAAATGAAGAGGTATTAAGACGAGTGGGAGAGGAGAGATGTTTCTGGCGACTGCTAATGAAGAGAAGAGATAGGAGGGTAGGACACATATTATGACACCCAGGAATAGCAAGCTTACTGTCGACCAAAATATTATGTGCACTCGAGTTTGACGGTTGTTTGTGAAGTAACCAATAGACCTTCATAAAATCCAATGACATCATCATTTTCGTCGTTCGATTTTACGTTAGTTCATGTAGGTTTGGAATTTTTAATTTATATTTTAATATTTTTTATCGCAGTTGAAACACAAAAAGTGCCCCTTTTTAAGCGTGTTTAAACCATGCGTCACATTTAAGAATTATTATCTCACAAACCCTTCATCAGATCGAATCCAAATTTTAACACAATATACATTGGAATGTTGTATAACTGGTTTATTAATTTCAAAATTTTGTGTGTTCAAGAACGGATGTTGTTATCATTTTTGTAAGGTAACTCTTTCTCGGCTCGGGGTCGTTGGAAAATGTAGTCCTTGGTTACGTTGTAATCCTTATACATCAAAAAGTTATGCTATATGACTATGAAATAGGTAAATTAATTCACTTATTTTATATCGGTTTGTATTTGTACGAAGAATTAAGACATGGTTCACCAGCTAGCCGCTCCGGGAAATGCTATACAGCGTTGCTGATATGGAGCCCATCACTTCCGAGCGAGACGCGCCATGACGCGTGATGTAGCCCATCTTGGCAATGATGTACTGCATTCACCGGAGCGGCTAACTGGTGAACCATGTCTTAATTCTCCGTACAAATACAAACCGATATAAAATAAGTGAATTAATTTACGTATTTCACAATCATAAAGCATACCGTTTTGATGTATAAGGATTACAACGCGATCAAGAACTACATTTTCAAACCATCCCGAGCCGAGGAAAAGTTACCTTACAAAAATGATAACAACTTTGTTTCTTGGACACACAAAATTTTAAAATTAATAAACCTGTTATACAACATTCCAGTGTATACTGTGTTAAAATTTGGATTCGATCTGATGACGGGTTTGTGAGATAATAATTCATAAATATGACGCATGGTTGAAAAACGCTTAAAAACGGGCACTTCTTGTGTTCCAACTGTGATAAAAAATATTAAAATATAAATTAAAAATTCCAGACCTACATGATCTAACGTAAAATAGAACGACGAAAATGATGATGTTATTGGATTTTATATAGGTCTATCGGTTTATTCACAAACAAACTTCAAACTCGAGTACACATAATAGTTTGGTCGACAGTAGTTATGGATGGGAGGGTCGCGGACTAGAACTGTAGGGGTAAACCAGGGTTAAACAGATTGCCTCGGATGTAGGGTGTGGTAGCTATGTAGAAATGAAACGATTAGCTCAGGAGAGGGATACATGGAGGGCTGCATCAAACCAGTTAAAAAACTGAAGACTCAAACAACAACAATCAGGAATTTTAATTACTTAGAGACGCATGTGGGGCAAAAGGGTCGTTGGAGAATTTCAATCCCTGGGATGTAACACTGGAAGAGACTGCATAATGTACATCAGCGGCCAAGGTGAGCGATATTTAACTATAGGTCTATTAATAGGGATATGTTTACGTTCAAATCATCAATTAGTATGGCCAAATTACATCCAGAATAGCTTAAGTAAGAATACTTTTAATTCCCCATATTCCGATAGATTTGCCATTCCAGTGTGCAAGAGTGCAGTTCCCACTTCAAACAATATTCGCAATTTCTTTAACAAAGCGCAATGACACACACTTAACAGTAGCACGTGTACATTTAGACAAAACCATTTTTTCCCATGGCCAACTGTATGTGGCGTGCTCGCGAGCATCCGGACAACAAAATCGTTATGTCTCAGCAGAAGATGGCAAAACCATAAACGTAATTTTAAAATGTGTTAACATAATGTAACATCGAACCCTGCAGACGTTCACAACTCTATAAGATTCCCACTTTGCTGATCATATCAATATACTGTATGTATCAGAATATTCAGAATTAGAATGGACACACCTATAGCCGCGATTGCTGTAATAGAATAGACCAATTATCAGCAATAATGCATCGTCCCCATTGTCTTGATCGCGGGCGAAGCCGCGGGTACCTGCTAGTATATACATATATATATATACATATATATATATACATACATAAATTATATATAAACTTTTGAACTGACGGTGGTTTTGGGGTCTGGGGGATGTGAAACGCGAAGATATGTCGAAATTTTCCGGAAGTCGAAACATGGGACCCATTGCAATAGTTAGCTTTCTAATGAAATCTACCTAAAATGGAATTGTATGGACCTGTGAGATTCCGTTGCCATGGTTACCGGCGTGCATTCTTTCGTTATTGTATTAAATGAAATAAGTTTTCTGGAAATATCTCAAGAACTGTTGGTTTTAGGGCCTTAAAATGTGGTTTTCGGGGGCCCTTTCCTTTCTCACATTGAGGGGCTGAAAATGAGCTTTGTCTCGCCCTTCTACGTCTATTTTAAGCAAGTATTTTAAGGGGGTAGGGCCCCTTTTATGTGTGGTATAGAGAAGAGTTACATCAATGATTAGTGTCGTGCCTCTGAAGGATATCTGTACCAAATTTTACATTGATCCACCCAGCCTTTCTCGAGTTATAAGGGAACAACTTTGTCCACAGACAGACATACAGACAGACTGACAGACATACAGACAGACAAAAAAATTATTTTCGCACGCATCCATCATAAAACTGTCTGAAACGCATAAATAACGCAAAAATCCGTAGAAATTCAGAAAATAAGCAGACAAACTTTTATTCTTATATATATAGAGATGCTGTGTTTATGTCCGACTTGTTGGATTTTGAGTGCATGCGCGAAGATATCCATACCTAATTGGTCAATGAATGAGCTCTGATTGGCTGGAGAAACTGTATCGTAATGAAAAACAGTGTTATAATGAGCCTCATTATGATACAGTTTTCTGACACATAATGTTTACATTTCTACATCGTCGAACATAAATATTTTTGTTCCAAAAGCTCACAGATTAAAATTTAAAAAAATAAAAAAATAAAAAAAAACAGATCTGTTAAAAAAGTTTTGTTAATAAAGCATAAAAAAAGTTTTGATAAAACAGCGTTGAATTGAAGAGATGTGTATGTGAAAATATACAAACCTCATACTCAGACACTACAATTCAGTAGTAAAACCATCTGTTCTGTACGCCTCTGAGTGCCTCGTGATGGCCAGGAAAGGCCCACTCAGGAAACTTGAACTCATGGAGAGGAAGATCCTGCGGAGGAAACTAGCACCCGTATGGGAAGAGGGAGGCACTTACAGAATTAGGCACACTGATGAGCTTTACAGCCATCAAGAAGACATTGTGACTTGTATAAGAAAAAGGCGCCTGTCCTTCTATGGACACTTGACCCGCATGATTCCTTGCCGGCTCACCAGTAAGATCTTCACAGTGGCAGGAAGAGGGAGGGCCTCTAGGACCAAGTGGATCTCTACGGTCAGGACGGATTTAGACCACCTAGGGATCACACCTAAGTCCATACAGGACCGCCAACAATTCCGGCAAGCCATCCGACAGGGAGTTTTTTCTGTATCACTGACAGCTAGGAAGAACACCGGAGTCAGCAGACCACCATGGACGGAGGAAATAAAGCTGGCTCATAGTCAGATGATGAAAAAGTACTGGAAGAAGAGAAAAGACAAAGTGACGAGGAGATACGAGCCCCGTGGTCCTCAGTAGGCCCAAACGACGAAGAGGATGAAGAAGAAGAAGAAGAAGAAGAAGATATGCGGAATAAGTTAGGTTATAAATGATGGTTGATGTCTATTTGACAGGTAGAGAGATATAATTTTGGAAATAGGTGTGACGAAGTTCTTATGATATGGTAAGAAATGTATTGGTTACCATTGGTTATAATAACTTCGTCACACCTATGTCCAAAGTTCTCTCTACAATATCTCTCTACCTGGCAAATAAGTTACACATCAAACACCATTTATAACCTAACATATTCGCTTTTTTTTTTTCGCTATCGTTTTACCTTCCAGGGTTGGCTTTTCCCACGGACTAAGTGGGGGATTCCACCTTTACCACCACTGAGGGCAGTGTCCTGGAGCTTGAGATTCTGAGTCAGGGATACAACTGAGATGTGTGACCAGCACTACGCCCAGGCGACCTCACCTGCAAAGGAACAGGGGGCCTGATGAAGGGATGGGAAGAGTGGAACGGTTAGGCAAGGAAGTGGAAAGGAGGCGGCCTTGGCCTTACAGTAGGAACCATCCCGGCATTTGCCCGAAGACGAAGTGGGAAACCACGGAAAACCACTTCGAGGATGGCTGAGGTGGGAATCGAACCCCCTCTAGTCATTTGGGCCACCCGAGGCTGAGTAGACCCCGTTCCAGTCCTCATACCACTTTTCAAATTTCTTGGCAGAGCCGGGAATCGAACCCAGGACCTCCGGGGCGGCAGCTAACTATGCTGACCACTACGATACAGAGGCGACTAACCTAACATATTCAGCATACATATTTTCACACACAAATCTTTCAATTCAACGCTGTTTTATCAAGACTTTTTTTATGCTTTATTAACAAAAAATTTGTAACAGGTCTGGTTTTTGAAATTTTACTCTGTGAGTTTTTGGAACAATAATATTTATTGTATCCTCAATTATGAAAAAATTTATATTAAGTTGTATGTTACTGTACAGTTACTTATCCTATACCACGGTACAGTTTCAATGTAGCCTATTAAATATTGACTTCAGGTATTAAATAGTTTATTATTACATGATTATTCATTTAGTTATTAGGGCCGGAAAATCGGTTTATCTGGCCCATGCTAAATCTTAACATTTGTCTGTTGGCACAGGCTAGAGTAAAATGTGACTTTCCACCGATGTTTCAGTCTCATTTATGGATGTGATTATATGGCTGAATACATAACAGACAGAGATTATTTTGTACCATTAACTTTAATAATAATAATTATTCTTTATGTTCGACCATGGCAAAATGTAAATATTATATGTCAGAAAACTGTACTACGAAGGTTGGAACTTCAGTATTGGCAACTATTTATTATCAAGAGGTACAAAAGTGGTACATGTTAGCAAACTTACAGTCCTTCCAAGTAGTCACCAATGTAGTGTAGACCCTTTGCCAGTGATGTGGAAGTCGTAAGTTACCTTTCGCCGAGCCCGTTCTGTCGATGGTGTGCATGGAGCGGTCTACAGCCTGTCAAATCTCTGCAACAGTCTGGAAGCGAGTGCCACGAAGTGGTTCCTTCATCTCGTACACGAGGGTCACCATCACCTTCACCGCACTGGGGGTCTGATGGACTGTCGACTTTCGGGGTGACCCATAATGTCGCCATTCGTGATGGCGTGATCCTAACGCATCACGTTCCTCCACGGCAGACCGTCAATGCACAGTATTACTGTACGTTTTTGAAGCGCCACCTGCGCCCAGCATTGCGAAAGAAGCGGCCACACTTTCTGCGGCAACCACCCATCATGTAGCACGACAAAGCTCGGGCGCATACAGCGCGAGCTGTGGCAGATTTGTTCGGTCGATGGGGCAGGGAAGTACTGTACAATCCACCATACTCCCCTGACTTAAGTCATCGTGACTCCGATTTAATCCCTAAGATGAAGGAACCAGTTCGTGTCACTCGCATACGGACTGTTGCAGAGATTCGATAGGCTGTAGACCGCTCCATGCAAACCATCGACAGAACGGGCTCAGCGAAAGGTATACTATGACTTCCACATCGCTGGCAACGGGTTCTACACCACACTGGTGACTACTTTGAAGGACTGTAAAGGTTGCTAACAAGTACCACTTTTGTACCTCTTGATAATAAATAGTTGCCACTACTTAAGTTCCAACCCTTGTATTGTTACGTGTTAGCTCTAGTAGCACGTTCGTTAAATTGGATCACAGTAGGTAGAAAGCACAACACAATTGGCCCTTAAAGAAAGATAAGTTTTATTGCAGGTCTAGCAAGTTGCAGTACACACAAAATAAACACTCAGAAACCAATTATCAGTCCTAATCAAGTTCGCTCCCTTATGGAGTACACTCACTCTTTCACTCACTCACAGAATTTCATCCCTCCTAAGGAGCTGGTCCCATGCGCTGGCCAGAAATAACTGTACCCTTCATCTTGTCAATAAGCCACAGTCTGACACTCAATTGTTCTTGAGTACACACTACAGTTAGGCTACTTACGAGTCTGCTACACACTGCTCTGCAGGCTCGGAAAGAATCTCACTGAGTTTCGCAATTCACACAGCACTTCACTACAATAATCTCTGTCACACTGGTATACACACTCGCTCAAAAAACTGTTCGTCCCTCGCTGGCCAGGTCGCTTTATATAGGTAGGGTGGTGACTCAATGGATATTTCCAGAGTAGGAGAGTTCACGACTCCTCCCGAGAGTTCCATCACCAGGTAGGCCGGGAACATTCCAGACCATGTCTTTGTTCTCGCTGCGCAAGTAGCCGGCCGGCAGAGCCCAGAGGTAGCCTCAGGCGGCTGTGAGTCCCGCGAGAGGGAATGAAGCAACCCCGCTCTCGTAACAGTATAATGAGGCTCATTATAGTACGAGTTTTCATTATGATACAGTTTCTCCAACCAATCAGAGCTCAAGAAACAGTTGTGTGACCAATTAGGTGAGGATAGCATCGCACCTGTGCTCACCTCCATGGCCCCTATTTTAAATTTCACTGCGAGGCGAGTGTCGTAGTGAGGTATTCCAGGAGGCCATGGTCAAATACAAGGTATTCTCTGCGTCCCATGCGCTCTGTTCAGTACATAAAACTGGTGAAATCTCGACAGATATTTATGAATATTTATGTTCGAACATAAAATAGTTATAATTATCGTCGAACATAAACTGTCGTATGCAAATTATTGAGGAAGAAATGTGAGGATGAGTAAAGGCCCATTTTGTTTCAACAAATTTCTGAACTCGACGAAGTACGCACTTATCCTCAAAAATATCACAAGCTGCTCAGAGAACAAACCAATCAGCTGTTCACCAACATCATTTCCCGCCTAAACAGACGTGTACGAAGTAGTTTGCGATAACATTTGAGCGCTAGTGCCAAACATAAAATTTTAAAAAGACCATAAAAATCGGGACTTTTCATGAAAATTTCAAATAATTCAAGAGAAATGTATCACTCTCTCACTCATCCTCACATTTTTCCTCAATAATTTTACACTACACGTTTGATAGGTCCTTGTGAGGTTTATTGATATGCCAAATTTCAAATGTGTACGTGCCCCCGTTTTCTCTTAAGATGGGGGTTTCCGTGCATACGAGTGTTAATTTTTGTACCATACGGTACTTAAAACTTGCCAATAACTTTCGTACTTTCCAACCAAAATCCATGTGTTTTTACTAAACGCCTGCTTATTCTCTGTAGGTTGTATTAATAATTACGAAAATAGCGCATTACTAGTACATTTCAGGCAAGTGGCAAAAGTTACTTTATGGGTGGTGGCCTTATTGTTTTGACCAGCACTGTAGATATTGTATTTTTTGAACCTACATTAGCAAGAAATATTTTAATATCTCAACTCATTAAAATAACTTCCAGTATCATTTATTACTCTGTATTAGGGTCGTGTTGTTGTACATAAAAATTAGAGACATAGCATTAGAAAGTTTCTTTAGTTGGTAGCAAAGTACATCAAAATACTGTATATAACTGAGAAAAACGAAGCTAAAGAGAGCTACAGTACTGAATGTTGCGAAAAGACAATGCCACTACACTACGGCAATGATTAAGAATTTTCAAATATTAAAAAACAAGATGTTCAGCAAAGAACATATAGCCTACTTTCTCCTAAATGTATGGGTATATTTATGACTCTTTGTCCTCATCCCTAACACAATCACCTCTACCACAATGTATTGCTTGTTTTCTTTTATATTGATAATTAGCCAGTAAGTGTCAAAATCAATACTGTATACTTTATGATGATTGAATAACAAAACTACTAACTTATTGTAATGCATTCACGTCCGTTAATCTCTATATTAAGTCAGCCTGCAAAGTTAAGAATCTTCCGTTTTGGGTATCTTCCCCTTTAAAAATCCGCGCCGATCACAGTAGGTTGGTGCTGCAACCTATCAGTGAATTAATCTTTATGTTGTACGCCTATGCACTGCCATCGTAATGTACTACGATGGCAGTGGCCTAAGAGTGTTGAATGAGTAGACAGTTTAAAGTAGCCAAGAGGGAGGCGATCCAGCTGGCAGTGTTTAAAGGTAATCGGAGCGCGATCGTGGCTAAGAGTTGAACTACCAGTATTACAAAATTGCCATACTTCAGGAGGCCAGGTATTTACTAAGCGGTAAGTTTGGAACAATATTACCCACATAACCCACAAGAGGACAGCACCGTACAGAGGCATTAAGAAGGCTGTGGTTAATGACAACGTGTATCTAGTTCTTCTATTCTCCTTTTCCTAATGTCTTCTGTTTATGTGCGATGCTGGGGCTGTGATTTTATTAATAAACGAGTGTATACATCAGCCTCTCCTTTGAGCTAAAAGACATCTTATTCAGTATCTGTGGATAGAGCTCGTGCACATCATTTGTAAAAGAATTCAAGAAAAAAAAAGTTAACTGTAGCAGTACTCGAACCCCAGTCAACTGCGTGACAGACTAACACGCTAACCCAGAGCTAATCCTATCCTTAACAGCATGGTGTTCTTAACTGACATATTAGATACAACCTGTTGGCAAATAATGACTTGAAATAAACGATTTCTTCACAGCAGTACATCTTCATTAAAGATAATTTCATACAAAGTTTATATTATTGTATCAGTAGGGTATATCACATACAACATACTAAAACTATTGAAATATAAGACAGGCACATGAGGACAGCTGCCATCTTGTCGTGCGACACAGACAGCTCAGCTCTTTTAAGCCACTCATACAGTATAATATTATAATATTAAATTATAATAAATAACGGATCACGACCTTCAGGATAGCTTAAACCACACTAGGCTCGATAATCGGAATTGGTGGGTCCTAAGCTATTGATTAAAATGGTTGAATAATTCACACGGCCGCCATCCTGAAATGGCACGGCCGATGACCTTGAATGTTGGGTGAAAGACGCGTCCTATATAAAGGTATGTTGTCACCAAATTTGGTAGAGATCGGATGATTAGTTTAGCCGTAATTTGATTTTACGTTTTGAACGTTTGAGTGGCCGCCATTCTGTTTTGGTAAAGATGGCGGCGATATAAAGTATGACACTGAGGTGCCCTTTACTAGTGCTACCTCTGTACCAAATTTCGTTCAATTCGGTTTCACCGTGTTCGAATTGATAGGGGGGGGGGACAGACATTCAGAGTACACACACTCTCTCTCTCACACACACACACACACACACACAGACTCACCCACACACATACACACACACAGACAGACATACAATTTTTCGCCCTGTGTTGATCTCATAAGTCTACTTTCATTTTTTGCAAAAATCGAAAGTAGGCTAATAATATCGAATACGTGAGAAATAATAGGTTCAGATGTGGGCTTATGCTATCATGGTAGTTTAAGTCCTATGCGGCGGCTTCGGTGGCGTAGTCGGTAGCAAGCTGAGCTTCTATGTCCAAGATAGCGTGTTCAAACCCGGCCGAAGCCGTCGGATTTTTTAAGAGCGTTAAAAATCCCTCAGTATGCCTTCCTTCGGAGGGCAAGTAAAGCCGGCGGTCCCATGTCATAGATTTATGGCATGTTAAAGAACCTTCCACTAATTGCACCTGTGTGAAGCTAAATTGGATAGGTTAAGAATGTAAACAACGCTCTTAGGTTTCTACGTTCGTTGCCAAGAGCCGACTGCTGTGGCGTCTAGTAACTAAGTTCAGAACTTGCCCTAGTAGTCGTTGACGGTGGCACTTGGCGGCAAAAAGTAGGAACTATTTGAAAAATTCTAAGTTGCAGTACTTAAATTAAAAAAAAAACGGATAACACACACTAATATAGTCATCACAATTAACACCGGTTATCAGACAAATTTTACACACACCCAAAGTACACGGGGCTACATAACCGCGTTGTCGCAGCCCCTAAACTTAAGAACCAACCTACCTAAGTCCTGTACAATATTCAATGTAAAAATAAAAATTTCAACATATTTGTATTGTCTACAGAAGTAAAACAATATATTCAGCAAAGAACATATAGCCTACTTTCTCCTAAATGTATGGCTATAGTTATAACTCTTTGTCCTTATCCCATCCTATTTTCTTTCTATTTGAAGTGCTAATTGACACACAACAGTATGACATACTGGATTTGAGCAGCGGCGTTCAAACCATAATTTATAATTTACCCCAGCATTTTACAATTTCATCAGCAAGCACTCTAAACAACGTAGGAATTCAGTATATTAACACCGACTACTTACAATACTTGAAACTGAACAAAACTTCGTTGGTCTAAACGTATCACTGGGAGAAACACATTTAATAAACCTATTGCACAGCTAATTTTTAATCGCGCCTATCCTTGAGGGCGAGTGCGCTCTATCGGTAACATGAGAAAATTTTTCAATTCCACCGTGTGCATGGGTTCACTAACTGGGAATGTCGAGGGCGGTATAGAGCGCAGCTCGCATCTAGTAGGCTGTGGTTAGCTCATGAATAGTTCGACTGGTTGCTAGTAGACGCCACTCGTGCAGATCCGGTGGTGAACTTTCTTTAAATTAAATATATATTTTCCATTGCAAAATACACAATAAAACGCTCAATTTTCAAACGTATCAGTACGGTACTTAAAAAACAATAAATATAAAAAATCAAGCAAATGATACAACTCTGATAGGTTTTGAACCCTGGCTGGTCGGGTAAAAGACCGAACCTCTAACCACAGAGCCAAAAATGTCCTCCCAAGTCTAACGTTATTAATTGATTGGGAGGGATAGGCAAGGAAGAGGGAAGGAGGCGGCCGTGGCCTTACATTATGTGCCAACCCAGCATTTGCCTAGAGACGAAGTGGGAAACCACGGAAAACCACTCCGTAGTTGGCTGAGGTGGGAATCAAATCCCTCTACTCATTTGGACCACCCGAGGCTAAGTAGAACGCGTTTCAGTTCTCATACCACTTTTCAAATTTCGTGGCAGAGCGGGAAACAAACCTCGGACTTCCGGGGTGACCACTACACCACGAAAGCGACTATAAGAGACTTAACAGAAGAAAATGAAACAAGGAGTCTAAATATTCCAAGATAAAAACTGCAGGGTGAATCCGTGTTTGAACCGGGGTCCTCCCGATTTTCAGACAAATGCTCTACCACTCTGCTATGCTCCCGGTTGTTTCTACGAGATGAGTTTTTCAGTGACTAGAATACTTGTTCCACCTTCTACATCATCCGCATGGCACAGTAACTGATTTCAGTTAACGGAGAGAGTCAATTTGAATGCCGATGACCGATGAGTTTCTATGCAGAAGACATGGAGTTGGTGGCTCCAATAGCCTTGATGACAAATGTAGTTGCTTCACTTCGTTGCTGGGCACGGATATGAAACGATTAGCTCAGGGCAGGGAAACATGGAGGACTGTATCAAACCAGTCAAAAGAACTTAAAGAACAAGAAGCTTAAAGCCTCTACAACTCAGAGAAGAGTGTTACAAGAGACTTAATAGAAATAAAAACGAAACTAGGAATCAAACTATTCTAAGGTAAAAATGTAAGGGGGCACCGGGGTTTGAACCGTGGACCTCTCGATCTGCAGTCGAATGCTCTACCACTGAGCTATACCCCCAGCTGTGTTTAAGTGATGTACTTGTCATTGATTAAAATACTTGCTCTACGAATGTTACATCCTACGCCTGGCTCAGCTGTCACGCTCTGCTAACAGAGAGAGAATGTGGGACAATATTAAGCCCGCGAGTCACTTTGCGGATGACTTGAACTTATTATTGCACCTTCAACTTTGATGACTGCTAAAATATGTTGGAATAATAGATGGTTACTTCTCCGCTGTCCATAAACCGGCCTCCATCCCCTTTTTAGATCACGACTTGAAAAATGAAAATGAAAATCTACAGCCTGTTTCCAGTCGACGGACCGGGTGAGGTAATGGAATGAATGAATGAATGAAGCTCCCAGCTAGCGGTGAGGATATGAACTGTGCCGACTGCGAAAGCCTGTCGCACTCTCCTGGGGCAATGATTAAATGAATGATTGAGGAAATGATAGTGGAGAGTGTTGCTGGAATGCAGTTGTGACAGGGAAATACCACGGATGAACTGAAAGATGCTGTGAGACAAGCTTTCACTAAAGTCACACCAGCAATGCTCCGAAGAATGTCGCACAGAACTTGGCGCCGTATTATCCTTTGCCATGGAAATGATGGTGCACAGACTGATGTTTTGGACTCGTAATGTCGTATATTCCCAAGAAAACCTCTCTTAGAAATAGTGTACAACTTATTTAACTACTGTAGGTTTAAGGGTTTCTATTGGTTATAAGAGGGGGGTAACAGGACTTTGTGGCCACCATGTATAAATAATACCCATGGTTTTTTTCACGCACAGTGGAGTTGGTCTTGAATTTTCCCAGTCCAGAGCGGCACTGGTATATCGAGACCACAATCGATTTCTTTGTAAGTGTTCGACAGTATCTCAAAGCCTTCCATGAATGTTCATCCTATCAGAGCTGATAGGCTGCTGAGCTTTATCTGTCTATTATATCCTGACGCTTATTCAATTGATACATGGAAAATTTATGTTGTAGAGAGCCACATTGGTGGGTATCACGTTTTTATTCCACTGAAGCATTACAACGATGCATCATACATACATCACTCATGTCAGCAATAGAACCATTTTGAAGGTTTAATCATGATAGCGCTTTATCCTGTCATAGTTCTCTTTTACTGGCACATTTGGACTCGTACTATCGCTAACAGTGTCATTTTCTCTTCCGCTAATACTTTAAAAACTGTTCACCTAGTCAATACTAGAAAGAAACATCGATTGTTCTTTTGAACATGTTTCAGCTTTCGAAAAAGCCATCATCAGCGAAATATTTAGTATTCACTTAACACAAACATAAAATAAAGAAAACACTAGTCTTGTTGCATGTAGAATATGAATACTTGATATCCTTACAAAACAGGACAACATAGTAAATTATATTTTCATTTGAGATCAATAATATTTCAAATAACATTTTTAGAAATATTTTTCATTGAATATTGTAGGGACTCTGGTCGGTCGGTCAACTCACTTCACCTAATCTAACCCCACCTCACCTAACCAAACGTAACCTAACCTCACCTAACCTAACCTAGCGTAACCTAACCTCACCTAACCTAAACTAACATAACCAACCTAATCTAACCCCACCTCACCTAACCTAACTTAACCCCACCGTACCTAACCTAACCTAACCTTGGTTGTTTGGATATTTCTTCATCAATTTTGCAGTCCGAGAATATATTTTAGGCAAATAAAGAACTTAATGAACTAAATAATAGTTTTCTACTTGGTTCAATTGTTCCATTATTGAGCTGTTTCGTGCTGCATCATCTAAAGCAAGAGTCTCTATGATGGTTGCCAACCTCCTGAGAGGAGATGGCACATAAAGAAGAAGAATAGTTTTCTAGTAATCCTGAGATTAAGACTTTCATTTTGATGTATAACAAATGGGCGTTAGTATTTCGGGTTTTACACAATGTTGCGTTACACAATACACGTTCAAATTATATATATATATATATATATATATATATATATATATATATATATATACCGTAGATTTAAGTGAAGTTACAGAGTTCTAAAACATGAATTATAAGCTATATTTTTCAATGTAATTGCAAAAGACCCCACACGTTTAGATTCTTGGAATTTGTGATGTACACAGAATAACTTGTAATGCAATTTCATCACTAGTGTAGGCTATATCAATATTCATCTTGACAACAATAATTGACAAGATTCAATTAGGTGATAATTTAATTTACCTGACATCATATTAGGATATGCTCATCTGATGTAATCGTAAAAAACTGTCACTGATTACAGATAATCTGGCTCATTATTCACTTCGGGTTATTGAGTTCAAAGTTGCATTTGATGGAACACAATCACGAGATTAAACGCTATCATTACCAAACCCTCGTAATGCCGCTATTGATGGCTGCAAAGCCATGGGTGATTTGGAATGGTTGAACAAAAGCAGGAATAGCCCGAGAGAGCGAACATTTGCAGCAGCCGACACCCATTGAATGTACAGAGAATACACTCACTAACAAAATATATGTAAGCTCCCAGACTGAGCTGAGGGAATGAAATGAAACTAACAGTAAGCGAGCTGTCCTCTGAGAGACCAAAGGATATTCCCACGCCATTCTGGAGGCCACTACAACACCGTCTTTACGACTGTGGAGGGCCAGATACCGTTGCCCTAAACGGCTACTCAGCTTGGTTTTTAGGCATTTGTGGAGCATACTTTTATTTTGGAGATTGTAATTTTATTTTGAATGTTAATTCTTTTTGGATTGTCCCGCCGGGTCGCCTGTGACGGCTTTTGCTTGGCTAGCTGTCCATGGTATTGAGTTTGTAATAGCAATAATAATAATAATAATAATAATTTTATTTTTATTTTTTTATTTAGTCAATTTTACACTCCAGGTTGGTGGCTCCCACAGACTCAGCGAGGGAACTCACCTCTACCGCCGTTCCAGTCAGTGTCCTAGAGCTGGGAACATCTGGGCGGAGGGGATACAACTGGTGAGGTGTGATGAGCACCTCGCCCAGGAGGCCTCACCTGCAAAGCGAACAGGGGCCTCATGAGGGAAGGGAGGAGGGGAAGATTAGGATGGATAGGCAAGGAAGGGGGGAAGGAGGCGGCCGTGGCCTTGAAGTAGAAACAATCCCAGCATTTGCCCGAAGACGAAGTGGGAAACCACGGAAAACCACTTCGAGGATGGCTGAGGGGTAATCGAACCCCCTCTACTAAGTTGGGCCACCCGAGGCTGAGTAGACCCCGTTCCAGTCCTCATACCACTTTTCAAATTTCGTGGCAGAGCCGGGAATCGAACCCAGGACCTCCGGAGCGGCAGCTAACCATGCTGACCGCTACGCTACGGAGGCGACTAATAATAATAATACCAATAATAATAATAATAATATCGTATGGGCTCGGGTGCCGGGTGCAAGCTTTGTTATTTGCGCCCAGAGGGCAGCTTGCTTTTAAAATTTTGTAGTTCCTTGGAGCACTATAATGTCAAGGAGGTTAGATATCTAAGTTCCTTGACACTATAGCGCTTCTTTGTAGAGAAAGGTGGAACTTTTGTGTTGGCGGAAAATCCCGACATTAATTTTGCCATTATGAACACGGGCTACTGAATTCAAATAGGTTCTTTAACATGCCAACAACGTATGACATGCGTGTCGTGATTTTTGTCGCTTTTCAAAAACCATATACCACGGCCAGGAGCGAACCTGCAAGCTTGGGGTTCGTAGTACGACACGATAACCACTCACCCACTGTGGCAAGCATAATAATAATAATAATAATAACGTTAGGAATATATTTGGGTTTTTAATTGTGAAGTGGGGTTTGACTTAACCCGGAACGTCCTATGTTTACATTGTTAAGTCATGCTACATGTAAGGAACATTTTCTCAGAATATTTTCAAAGTATCCATTTACAGTTTGTATATGAATGTAATGGCTCTTTACTGAAATGACTGTTTTGAATCAATTTATTTGATATTTTTATTAATGAAGTTTTTTAAAAAGGCCAAACATTTCAGTACGTTTTCTCTCCATAGGACCATAAAACCTGAAATATGGGACCTAATACCAAAGTGCCATTTCTGCACATGGGAACTAATATTATAAATATAACCTGAATCTTTCAAGTTCCTATATTCAACACAAACTGAGAAAATGTTACCTAAATATCAAAAAAGTAACTCACGGGAAATTACATTTAAAGTTTGTAAATTAAGGCTGAGTTGGAAGGAAAAGGTCACCAACGATGAGGTGATGAGGCGGATGGGAAAGAGAAAGGAAATATTAAATACTGTCAAAATTAGAAAACTGCAGTATCTGGGTCATGTGATGAGAGGAGAGAAATATCATCTGTTGCAGTTGGTCATTCAAGGGAAGCTATAAGGCAAAAGGAGACCAGGAAGAAGACGCATTGCTTGGATCGATAATCTGAAAACTTGGTTCAATTGTTCCATTATTGAGCTGTTTCGTACTGCATCATCTAAAGCAAGAGTCTCTATGATGGTTGTCAACCTCCTGAGAGGAGATGGCACATAATGAAGAAGAAGAAGAAGAAGAAGAAGAAGAAGAAATTACGGTTTTCACGGCCCGGATTATTATACACATAATTCATGTCTTTTGGGCTAATGCCGTGTGAAATTTAATTAGATACTATACGTTTCAAAGGAACATTTAAAGTTGCAACACTAATGTATAAAGGCTATACATGCTATTACAAAATAATTCCAGCTTGAATTTTGTCAAAATTCAAACACAGATGTAAAGTGAAATGATTACAGATTCAATATTTCCAACATGATGTTCAGTAAAGAACATATAGGCTACTTTCTCCTAAATGCATGGGAATAGTTATAACTCTTTGTCCTTTTCAAGGAGTGTATTTGAATGTTGGATTTAGTAGCTTGTTGAAATACAACGTGCTATACGGATATTATACGTTGATTGATTGAATCCTCACCTGAATTATATATACACACACTAATACAGCCATCTCAATAACACAGGATATCAGACAAAATTCAACACTCACCCAAGTACATGGGGCTAAATGACCATGATGTCCATGCATCTCATCTAAAACAACAACAACAACAGCTTCCTACCCAAATCCTTCCTCCCTTTCTCGTATAAATGTACACACACTACTTTTGTAAGCCTACAGACATCACAGTGACACAGGTTATCAGGCAACTTCTACACACACCCATGTACATGGTGCTACAAGACCATGATGCTGCAAAACCCCTAAAGACAAAAAAACAACAACAACAACATTGCACTCTGCCGTGGATGAAGGACAACGAATTTTAATCGATGTAGTCGTGTGTTGAAATATGTGGTGTTAAATATAAATATAATAATTTCGATCGCAAATCGCAGAACGAGAGATCAGCTGCCATCTTGTCTTGGTAACTGACACGGCTCAGCTTTTATATACAGTATATATAATAATTTCGATGGCAAATACACACTATTCAGTATATGCGTAACATTACAACGTCTGAATAGTTATAAATCAATAAATACAAGAAAAACGAAATAAAAAAAGTTGTATCTGATGAGATTACAACCATGCACCTCCGGGTTAACGAGGCAGAAACGCTACCACAGAGCCAAATGAGCACACTGTTATCAAGGTTTATGAATCGATTTACATATAACGTCTTAGCAAATAATGATATGGACTAAACGAGATCTTCACTGGAGTATATATTCATCATAATCCATTTCATACAAAGTTTATATTATTTCTATCTGTAGCCTACACTGCATGCAACATACTCAAATAAGGAAATATAGGTCAGAACAAGAGATCAGCTGCCATCTTGTCCTGAAACCCAGACGACTCAGCTTTTTAAAGACACTTCTGCTCTAAAATATTACAATACAAACTTTTAATTTTGCACGGGCCACGTCCTTTAGAACAGTTTAAACGATTCATGGTACGATAATCGGAACTGGTGGGTCCCGTGTTATGTATTATAAAGTTTGCAAAAATCACACGGCCACTATCCTGAAATGGTAGGGCCGATGACCTTGTAGTTTGGGCACAAGACGCGTCCCATATGAAAAAATTTGTTTGAGATCGGATGATTAATTTAGTCGCTATTTGATTTTACGTGTTGAACGTTTGAGTGACCACCATTCAGTTTAGGTAAAGATGGCGGCGATTATAAAACATGGCACTGAGGTGCCCTTTGCTAGTGCTACCTCTGTACCAAATTTCGTTCAACTCGGTTTCACCGTGTTTGAATTGATGGGGAGGGGGTGGGGGTGGGGGGAGGAGGAAAGGGGGGGGGGGGGGGGGAGGTCAGGCATGCAGAGTACACACACATACAATCATACACTCACACTTTTTGACCCTGTGTTGATCTCATAAGTCTACTTTCATTTTTTGCAAAAATCGAAAGTAGGCTAAAAATGGACTTTATCATCAAATATTGGATTCCGGGTCCCCTTAATTGGGGGATTGACTATAGGTTTACAAGTTGGACCGACAGTAGTGGCTACGCTGGCTAAAGCTCAGCATTAGGTCATGGGGCCAAGCTCTCTGCTGACTCGGTAGACGCGTGGGTTCGAGCCCCACCGTCGGCCGTCCTTGAAATGGTTTTCCGTGGTTTCCCATTTTCAACACAGGCAAATGCTGGGACGGTACCTTCTGACAGGCCACGGCCGCATCCTTCCACATCCTTGCCCAGTTTCATTCACCATCATTCATTTCATCTCTCATTAACTCCTCTCATGAGGTTGGCGTCAGGAAGGGCATCCGGCCGTACAAATCATCGCCACAAAGACTTCCATCGCATCTCATCCCTGACCCCGTTGGAAAACGGGAATAATAAGGGGTAGACATACATACTATAGGTTTACAAGTTATCAGGTGTCTCGCATAGTTCGCATATGACTGAGCTAGCTCCTTGTTTGCCGTACATATTAAAGTGCATTGGTTGTAACTGCTGATATCGTGGCTGATTTGCGATGAATATAAAAAAATACCTGTTTAGTAATGATGTTAGATTTGATGTGATCATAATTTGTGTTGTGTAGGTTGGTCTTAAGTTTAGGGGCTGCGACAACGCGGTCATGTAGCCCCGTGTACTTGGGTGTGTGTAGAATCTGTCTGATAACCTGCGTTAATTGTGATGACGGTATTAGTGTGTGTTTTCTGTTTTTTAATTCAAGTAAGGACTGCAGACTTTTGAATTTTTCAAATAGTTCCTACTTTTGCTGAGAAACGCCACCGTCAACGACTACTAGTTCAGAACTTAGCTACCAGACGCCACCACAGTCGGCTCTTGGCAACGAACGTAGAAACCTAAGAGCGTTGTTTACATTCTTAACCTATACAATTTAGCTACACACAGGTGTAATTAGTGGAAGGTTCTTTAACATGCCATAAATCTATGACATGGGACCGCCGGATTTATTGATGCGTGACTACCCCACTGTGCGTGACAAAAACCATGGGTGTATATATGGTTAAGATCTAGGCAAAAGCCATCGGTCTGGATTTAACAATTTTGCAGTAGTACCGTAAGTGCCTCCGTGGCTTAGGCGGCAGCACGCCGGCCTCTCACCACTGGGTCTTAGGTTCAAATTCCGGTCACTCCATGTGAGATTTGTGCTGGACAAAGCGGAGGCAGACAGGTTTTTCTCCGGGTACTCCGGTTTTCCCTGTCACAATTTCATTCCAGTGTCCACTATCATTTCATCTGTCATTCATTTAATCATTGCCCCAGGGGAGTGCGACAGGCTTCATATCCTCGCTGCTAGATGGGGGCTTAATTGTCATTCCATTTCCTGACCCGGTCGGTCGACTGGAAGCAGGCTGTGTTTTTTTTTTACAGTAGTACCGTAAGCATGGGGAAGGGTATGCTGTATTTGACGATAATTCACGTGCATAACGGCAGACACAGCTAGAATTTTACTATATAAGTCGTGGTCTAGAAAGAGGATGGAGTCCGGGTTATTGCGTCACGGTTATGGACAGCGGAAAAGTAACCATCTATTATTACATCATATTTTAGCAGTCATCAAGGCTGAAGGTGCAATAACATCCGCATAGTGATTCACGGGCTTATTAATATTGCCTCACATTCGCTCTCTGTTAGCAGAGCGTGGCTGCTGTGCCAGACATAGGATGTAACATTCGTAGAAGGTCGGAGCAAGTATTTTAATCAATGACGGGTACACCACAATTAACCAATTGGGGGTATAGCTCAGTGGTAGAGCATTCGACTGCAGATCGAGAGGTCCCCGGTTCAAACCCGGGTGCCCCCTGAAATTTTACTTTGGAATAGTTAGACTCCTTGTTTCATTTTTTGTTCTTATTGTCGCCTCCGTGGTGTAGTAGTCAGCGTGCTTTGCTGCCACCCCGGAGGTCCGAAATTCGATTCCCGGCTCTGCCACGAAATTTGAAAAGTGGTATGAGTACTGGAACGGGGTCTACTCATTCTCAGGTGGTCCAAATGAGTGGAGGGGGTTCGATTCCCACCTCAGCCATCCTCGAAGTGATTTTCCGTGGTTTCCCCCCACTTCGGCTCTAGGAAAATGCTGGATGGTACCTAACCTAAGACCACGGCCGCCTCCTTTCCTCTTCCTTGCCTCTCCCTCCCAATCTTCCCATCCCTCATGAGGCCCCTGTTCACTTTGCAGGTGAGGCTTCCTGGGCGAGGTGCTAATCCCACCTACCCAGTTCAAGCCCCCAAATTAATGTTTTAAGCTCCAAAACACTGCCCTGGAGGCGGTAAAGGTGGGATCCCTCGCTGAGTCCGAGGGAAAAGCCAATGCTCATGTCAAATCATACCACTCTTCAAGTTGTAGAAGTGTCACTCATACAGCAGTGTTTTGGAGCTTAAAACATTAATTTGGGGGCTTGAACTGGGTAGGTGGGATTAGCACCTCGCCCAGGAGGCCTCCAGGGTTAAACGAATAAGAAAGAACAAGATGTTCACTAAAGAACATATAGCCTACTTTCTCCTAAATGTATGAGTATAGTTATAACTCGTTGTTATTATCAAAGAGTATAATAGAACTATTCTTTGTTGAAGACCTTAGAAACGATTTACCTCTACCAAACGCCACAACCTAGATAAAAACTGCTACCATCATTGAAGATAGAAAGATAAGAAGTATCTAAAGAATGTTATGGATCTGGAGACATAATCGACCGGACTGGCGGCGTGGCTCAGCGGTAACGTTCTCGCTTGCTGGACCGTATGTTTCAGGTTCGTATCCTGGCGCAGTCAGCTGGCATTTGAGGGTGCACAAATGCGAGGGAGCCGTGTTAGTAGATTTACTGGCACGTTAAAGATCCCCTTCGGGACAAAATTCTGGCACCCCGGCGTCTCTAAAAGCAACAGTATTTAAAAGGGACGTAAAGCCAATAACATTATTATTATTATTATTATTATTATTATTAATACATAATCGGCCTGACGCGGGCAACATCCAACTTTGAGTTGAGGCATGTCTTTACAAGTCTGGCTGCGTATGACTTTCACAAACCTAATTGAATTAACAAATCTTTCCATGACCCTACAGAGACGTGTGTATACCAACTATGTGGATATTTTCGATTGCTATTTGGCTGAAATAAAAGTATTAATTAATATCCTGAACTAGCACCAACGGTAGAGTTCAGATACTATGTGAAATCGTTTTGTTCTTTACTTCAATTAACATTTTCAAATAACGCACAATAGGCTGTTACAAACCCTTTAAAATAAAAAGTAAAAATGTATCGTAGTATCATCTTGTCATTCTTCAAATTCGATGCGCATAGAATGCCAATGGTATAGTAATCAATGGAGCCCCACGTAGACTAGTCGTGACATCTAGAGGTGAAATATCGAACAATATAATCCGAACAGAGCGAGTGCATTCTAGCGGCCAGAAGAAGAAACTTTTCAATAAAATCTGGAAGTTAATACGTAGGTCGGCGTGCAGTTACCTTTTTGGCAGCTAGATGTCTCGAGTAAATCTGCTGGCGAATTATGTTTTAATTAAATATATATTTTACACCATAATATGCACAATATAACGCTTAATTTTAAAACATCTGAGTCATTACAAAACAATAAACATATAACATTTAAAGCAAAACACCTAGCTCTGATCGGCTAACGCTCTACCACTGAGCTAATTGTGTCAACGAATATCGTTCTATATAAAATGACTTACATAGAACTTGTTAGCAAATAATGATTTATACTGAACGATTTCATCACTGGAGTATATTATTTATATATAAAGCATTTCATACAAAGTTTATTTATTTTGTATCAGTACGCTATATTGCATGCAATACTCAAATTAGTGAAATATAAGTCAGGCACAAGATATCCGCTTCTATCTTGTCTTATTACTGAATCGGCTCAGCTTTTTAAAATCACGTCTGCACTATAGTATTACAAAATAAACTTTTAATTTCGAACGTGCCTCTTCCTTTAGAACAGTTAAAATGATTCTCGGCTCGATAATCGGAACTGGTGGGTCCCATGATATGGATTATAAAGTTTGCATAATTCGCACGGCCGCCATCCTGAAATGGTATGGCGGACGACCTTGTAGTTTGGTCACAAGACGCATCCTATACGAAGGTATGTTGTTACCAAATTTGGTAGAGATCGGATGATGTGGTTAGTCGTAATTTGATTTTACGTTTTGAACGTTTGAGTGGCCGCCATTCAGTTTTAGTAAAGATGGCGGCGATATAAAACATGACACTGAGGTGTCCTTTGCTAGTGCTACCTTTGTACCAAATTTCGTTCAATTCGCATTCACCGTGTTCGAATTGATAGGGGGGGACAGACATTCAGAGTACACACACTCACACACACACACACAGACACACACACACACAGACTCACACACACACATATACACACACACACAGACTCACACACACACATACACACACACAGACATACACACTTTTTTTCGCCCTGTGTTGATCTCATAAGTCTACTTTCATTTTTCGCAAAAATCGAAAGTAGGCTAAAAAAAGTCTCTATTAAGCCCCTAAACTGAGGAACCAACCAACCAACGCTCTGTAGCATTTAGCTCGTCACAAGTCAGTGGAAGTAATGGTACAGACTGGTGTTAACCACGTCCCATAACATACGTATGAGATTATTTAGGTAGAAGATAAACACTGATGGAGAGATACGTTACTAACGCGGAAAACACAATATGTTTGCAGATTGATATTTTATGAGCTGTATGAGTGGCACTTCTTCAACTTGAATAGTGATATGATTTGACATGATTATTTCTGTTAAAGCAGTTAGTTGAAGAGCATGCGATTGATGGCGAGATAACGCGATATTTTGATAACGTATTGAGTATAAAAGGTTCCTTCATCGGCGATACCAGCAGACGGTTGTGCACTACCCAATACAACATGAAAGGTAAGGGGATCAATATAAGACGTGGTTCTTTTTCTCCAATATACAGGCTGTAAAAAAAGTCCTGCACCAAACTAAAATCCCGCATGCGGTTGGGGGCAGGGAGTAATTTGAGATAGGGAACACAAGTGCGAAACTCAACCGTTACGCCCCTATGAGCGATTTTAATTATGAGTACATTTGGCAACGTCGCGTGCTACCCACGGCAGAGGACCAATTTCCGCTCACAAGTCAATCCATCTACCTGAAAACATCATGCTTACGGCAATTGAGTTGATCCATCATCAAATTACTCGGAGGAAAAAATAATCAAGTTGGGTAGGAAGAAGGATTCGAACCCCAGCGTGTAGTAACCTACGCCTGAAGGTCGACCGCTTTACCACTGAGCCACGAAGCGTGACTGGACCTAGATAGATTTTGTGAGCGATAATCGGTCCTCTGCCGTGGATAGCACGCGACGTTGCCAGATGTACTCATATTTAAAATCACTCATAGGGGCGTTACGGTTGCGTTCCGGACATGGGTTCCCTATCTCAAATTACTCCCTGACCCCACCCCCATGCGGAGTTTAAGTTTGGTGCAGGACTTTTTTTACAGCCTGTATATGTATTTCGTATGACATACTGGGGATGCAGTAATACTGTATACAAGTAATAACTATCTAGTGACATCCACTATACGCTGCCGAAGTGACGCGCCTAGCAACTGCATGGGCGCAGCCACATTGGACCCAAACAACAGGTTGCTAGGTTTTTTATACACAGGAAGTTGCATTAACGATGCGCAGCATCTTGAATTTTGTGGATAAAAACGTGTAATATGCGTGAAATAAGGCAAACGCCTCTCGGAAAGGTCATCTGCGGTGTTGGAGCTACTAAATAGAAGTGAAATTGTATGGATCAAGTACGAGAATTTTGCGAGATAGTATGAATAAAGTTGACCTCACTCCTGAGGTAAGAATTGCATGGCGCGTACTACAAATAATTAAAAATATTTATTTATAACATCATTTAGTGGATACAGTATATCTAATATAGTGAGATATTTAGGACATATATGTCAAATATAGGGTTTTTTGGTTCATGTGGGGAGTGTAGTTGTAATTAAATATGGTTTGTACTATCTATATATTTAAAACACTAAGCTGTTTTTTGTGAGATTGTGAAAACGACTTAACCGATTGGCTTCGTAAGACATTCTAACGAAAGCTCTTGGCATGCAGATTTGCAGAGTTTCTTTAAAAGGAAAATAAATGTTACGGTATATTTTTAAATGATTAAAGAAATATGTAATATTTGACACTGCCGCGCATGCGCACAATGGCCTTTCTCAACAAGGAAAATGGCGATTTCTGTCGCGTCTAACTGAGATCTTTGTTCATGAGAATTAAAAAGGATCTCCAATAATGTTAGTTATGTTTTTACAATATGCATTGAAATAGAATTATATTAAATAAACCACGAATTGAAGGACATAAAATGCAGGTTGAGTGTGTATACTGGTTAGATAGCTTAATACTGCGGTGCAAATTAGTTGTCTTGATGGCCGAGGGGATAAGGTTGCTGGCCGGAGATTTGTATTATGCATGATCGAGAGGGTTCGATTCCCACCTCGGATATGTTTTTTTTATTTTCATTTTCTTCCTTTCTACGATTGGTATTGCATTGTAGAAAGCTCTTGGCATGCAGATTTGCAGAGTTTCTTTAAAAGGAAAATATATGTTACGGTATATTTTTAAATGATCAAAGAAATATGTAATATTTGACACTCCCGCGCATGCGCACAATGGACTTTCTCAACAAGGAAAATGGCGATTCCGGTCGCGTCTAACTGAGATCTTTGTTTATGAGAATTAAAAAGGGTCTCCAATAATGTTAGTTATGTTTTTACAATATGCATTGAAATAGAATTATATTAAATAACCCACGAATTGAAGGACATAAACTGCAGGTTGAGTGTGTATACTGGTTAGATAGCTTAATACTGCAGTGTCACACAGTTGTCTGGATGGCCGAGGGGATAAGGTTACTGCCCAAAAATTTGTATTATGCATGATCGAGAGGGTTCGATTCCCACTTCGGATATGTTTTTTTATTTTCGTTTTCTTCCTTCCTACGATTGGTATTGCATTGTAGAAACATATTTCACTTTTATCATTCCCGTCAAGTAACGAATTCTCTGTTCCCATCGAGAGGGTTCGATTCCCACCTCGGTTATGTTTTTTTTATTTTCGTTTTCTTCCTTCCTACGATTGGTATTACATTGTAGAAACATATTTCACTTTTATCATTCCCGTAAAGTAACGAATTCTCTGTTGCCATCCTTTGCATGGTCGAGAGGGTTCGATTCCCACCTCGGATACGTTTTTTAAATTTTCATTTTCTTCCTTCCTACGATTGGTATTACATTGTAGAAACATATTTCACTTTTTCATTCCCGTAAAGTAACGAATTCTCTGTTGCCATCCTTTGCATGGTCGAGAGGGTTCGATTCCCACCTCGGATAGGTTTTTTTTTGTTTTCTTCCTTCCTACGATTGGTATTACAGTGTAGAAACATATTTCACTTTTATCATTCCTGTAAAGTAACGAATTCTCTGTTGCCATCTATATATTTAAAACACTAAGCTGATTTTTGTTACCGCGAGATTGAGGGAACGGTAGAACAGATTCACTTCGTAGAGCAATCTGTCGAAAGCTGTAGGCCTGTAGATTTGCAGAGTGTCTTTAAAATAAACAAATATGTTATCACATATTTTTAAATTTATAAACAAAACTGCAAAATTATTGGCTCAAGCGCATGCGCAGAATCAATCACCTTGGTTAATGACAGACATGGCGGATGTCCACCGCGTTTTAATGTAATAGTTATTTATAAGAATTATAATAAAGGAGGGGAATATTGATTATGAAGTTTCCACGATATAAACAGGAATACAATATTATAAAAAAAACGGGAAATGTAGAAGAACTTATACGGACTGTTGAGAGTGAATGTTGTTTAAGTAACTTATATTGCACTCTATCACCAGTGATTCGGTAGCTCAGATGGCAGCGTACAAAACTCTTAATTTATGCATCGCGCAATGGAAGCAGTTCGAATCCCACCTCCGACTCATATTTTTATTTCCTAATTATTCTTTCTGGATATTGGTAATTCATTGTCTTAACATATTTAACTTTTAATATTCCCGTACAGTAAGGAATTCTCCACGATTTACATTGCCATATACTTTTAAATTATTAAATAAAAGATGGCCACAATCGCTTTCGCCATGAGAGACAATTGACGAATATAATTCATTTGATGGACTCCGACATCGTGGTCACTCAGCCCCGTCTACTTTGGTGTGTGTGTAAAATTTTCTCTGATATCCTGTGTTATTGTGATGGCTGTTGACTACTGATGTGTGCATTTGTAATTCAAGTGGGGAATGGGGAATTGACGACCGAGGCTTTAAGTTACGAACTATCCCGGTATTTACCTGCAGTGGACGTGGCAAACCACGGAAAACCACATCCCAGATTGTTGAGATAGGAATCTAACCTTGCTCTCCTGAGTTTTGCCTCAAGAGTGCGCCCCGTTCCAGCCCTCAGACCAGAAGTAAATTTCTTGGCAAACCAGGGATTGAACCTGGAATCTGGGGCGATAGCTCAGAATGTAGCCTTCAGATTGGGCTTCCCTGTGTTAATACGATTTTTGACAAGCACTGAACATATAGTCTAACTCTTCAACTCCCTCCATTACGGTGGCTGTCGAAGTTAGTCTATGCTCATTCCAGTAGTTGGCGAAGTATGCTCCCTTGCTTAATTTACTGTCATGGAAATGCAAAGGATTGTACCTATATCAGGTGATGGAAATTGCTTATTTAGAGCAGTTTCATACTGTTTATTCCAAAATGCAGGACGTTATCCTGAGCTACGTTTGCAAGCAAATTGCAAAAATTGTTGCTGGCATGAATAATTATATGGATTTTATTATTGGCGGTCAGTATCATAGCATTCTCATCAGCAACAAACTTGAGAATGAAAGTATCTGAACTTCATTGTATACGTGAATATTATTGTTTATTGATTATTTGTTTAGAGTACATTACAATGAGTCTAACCACGCTGTTGATTTTGGCAATGGAAGTATTATTTGCCATTTAATATTTGGCGGCTGCGTTGATGCAGGCCACTATAGTGTTATTGAATATGACGTTCATTTGGAGAGAAATGCTGCAATAAATATACCCATTTGACGAAAAAGAACATTAGCCACAAAAAAGTGGGAAATCGTAGAAAAATACGAAGCCACTTTTAAAATCTAATATAAAAATGCCATTTCAGAAACAATTCCAGATATTATGCCGTACAGTGTATGGTCCTTGACGAACAAATGTAAACATTGTTCTGCACTGTATTTCTGTAGCGAGAAATCTACGCTTTGTTACTTTGACCTTTGGTGTTGTAATGGCAAACCTAATCTTACTAAATATAAAATATTTGACAGACTGCAACAATTTTTCACTAAATGATATCTCAAGGAATTTAAGAGAGAATAATCGGCAGTAGAACAAATGCTATGTCCTTGGTTTCATTTGGTGCCAATGTCACTGTGCCACATGCATACGGTCCATATTGTTTTAAAATGTATGGAATTGCACATCATCGCATTTATTTGTTAATGTATATTCCAAAATTATAAGCGACGGTTCCTGCGGCCAGCTGTATATATTAGACTCCTCGGAATTCTTGAATTCCTTGGAATTAGGGATTTGCTTCCACATACTCCAAACGATTGACCCGTAGATATGCTCCTTAGAAATCTGAAGTTTCGTAAGGGCATCTAAATGCTACCATATTAATTATAAGAAATATGTACGAAAATTGCTTGAATTTGGATTTTTTTTTTGTCGTGTGGCCTCCTCAGAGGCCGAGTGCAGGTCTTTCTATTCGACGCCCGTGGGCGACCTGCGCGTCGGGATGGAATGGATGAAGATGAAAGAAACTGGGCAGGGATGTGGAAGGAATCGGCCGTGGCCTATCAGAAGGTACCGTCCCAGCATTTGCCTGGTGTTGAAAATGGGAAACCACGGAAAACCATTTCAAGGACGGCCGACGGTGGGGCTCGAACCCACGCGTCTACCGAGTCAGCAGAGAGCTTGGTCCCATGACCTAACGCTGCGCTTTAGCCAGCTGAGCCACTGCTGTCGGTAATTTGGAAATAATACGTGCAGTTAAAATTAGGCGGAGAGATCTAACCCTTCGACTTGATTCCATATTAATTATATGAAATATGAATGAAAATGCTTGGATTTGGAAATAAGTGCAGTTAAAATTAGGCAGAGAGGTCTAATCCTTCGACTTGATTTAACACCACCGGTTAAAACAATCATTTTCTTTTAAGAGGCAACATTTTCCGATTCGCTTGGCCCTTAAAGTTTCAATAGTGCCAAAAAATAATTGTACAAAGAACGCATATAATAAAATTCTTCAGTAAATATTTTCTTATTGGCCGTCATGTATTGACGGGTTTCAACTAGTCTATATATTTAAAACACTAAGCTGTTTTTTGTACACACGAGATTGTGAAAACGACTTAACCGATTGGCTTCGTAAATCATTCTAACGAAAGCTCTTGGCATGCAGATTTGCAGGGTGTCTTTCAAATAAACAAATATGTTATCATATATTTTTAAATTTATAAACAAAACTGCAAAATTATTGGCTCAAGCGCATGCGCAGAATCACCTTGGTTAATGACAGACATGGCGGATGTCCACCGCGTTTTAATGTAATAGTTATTTATAAGAATTATAATAAAGGAAGGGAATATCGAATATGAAGTTTCCACGATATAAACAGGAATAGAATATTATAAAGGACGGGAAATGTAGAAGAACTTATACTGACTGTTGAGTGTGAATGTTGCTTAAGTACCTTAATATTGCGCTACAACTTCAGTGATTCGGTAGCTCAGATGGCAGCGGCGAAGTCTTAGTTTGTGCATCGCCCATTGGGAGCAGTTCGAATCCCACCTCCGCCACATATTTTTATTTCCCAATTATTCTTTCTGGCTATTGGTAATACATTGTCTTAACATATTTTACTTTTATTATTCCCGTAAAGTAAGGAATTCTCCACGATTTACGTTCCCATACACTTTTAAATTATTAAATAAAATATGGCCATAATCGCTTTCGCCATGAGAGACAATTGACGAACATAATTCATTTGATGGACTCAGACATCGTGGTCACTCATCCCCGTCTACTTTAGTGTGTGTGTGTGTGTGTGTGTCAAATTTTCTCTGATAACCTGTGTTATTGTGATGGCTGTACTGATGTGTGCATTTGTAATTAAAGTGGGGAATGGGAAATTGACGACCGAGGCTTTAAGTTAGGAACTATCCCGGTATTTACCTGCAGTGGAAGTGGCAAACCACGGAAAAGCCCATCCTAGATTGTTGAGATGGGAATCGAACCTTGCCCTTCTTAGTTTTGCCTCAAGAGTGCGCCCCGTTCCAGCCCTCAGACCAGAATTACATTTCTAGAGAAATGGCAGATAAAGGATCCTCCGTATCGTAGTGTGATCTTTGTTTTTTAGAATTAAAAAGAGGGGATTGAAGAACTTCAACAGGCGTTTGAGTTCGTTTGTTGTTTAAGTAACTTAATATTGCTTTCGAAGTCTGTTGACTGGGTGGCTCAGGGGTAACATTGCGGACCCAGGAATGAATTTAACATAGTCGAAGGAGTTCACATCTCACCTCAGACATGTATTTCTATTTCCTAATTATTCTTTCTGGCTATTGGTAATTCATTGTCTTAACATATTTTACTTTTATTATTCCCGTACAGTAAGGAATTATCCTCGATTTGCATTGCCATATACTTTTAAATTATTAAATAAAAGATGGCCACAATCGCTTTCGCCATGAGACACAATTGACGAATATAATTCATTTGATGGACTCAGACATCGTGGTCACTCAGGCCCGTCTACTTTGGTGTGTGTGTAAATTTTTCTATGATAACCTGTGTTATTGTGATGCCTTTACTGATGTGTGCATTTGTAATTCATGTGGGGAATGGAGAATTGACGACCGAGGCTTTAAGTTAGGAACTATCCCGGTATTTACCTTCAGTGGACGTGGCAAACCACGGAAAACCACATGCCAGATTGTTGAAATAGGAATCTAACCTTGCTCTCCTTAGTTTTGCCTCAAGAGTGCACCCCGTACCAGTCCTCAGACCAGAATTAAATTTCTTGGCAAACCAGGGTTCGAACCCGGAATCCGGGGCGATAGCTCAGAATTTAGCCTTAAGATTTGGCTTCCCTGTGTTTATACGATTTTTGACAAGCACTGAACATATAGTCTAACCCTTAAACTCTCCATTACGGTGGCTGTCGAAGTGAGTCTATGCTCATTCCAGTAGTTGGCGAAGTATGCTCCCTTGCTTAATTTACTGTCATGGAAATGCAAAGGATTGTACCTACAACAGGTGATGGAAATTGCTTATTTAAAGCAGTTTCGTACTGTTTATTCCAAAATGCAGAACGTCATCCTGAGCTGCTTCTGCAAGCAAATTGCAAAAATTGGTGTTGGCATGAATAATTATAAGGATTTTATTATTGGCGATCAGTATCATCGCATTCTCATCAGCAACAAACTTGAGAATGAAAGTATCTGAACTTCACTGTATAAATGAATATTATTGTTTAATGATTATTTGTTTAGAGTACATAACAATGACTCTAACCACGCTGTTGATTTTGGCAATGGAAGTATTATGTGCCATTTAATATTTGGCGGCTGCGTTGATGCAGGCCACTATAGTGTTATTGAATATGACGCTAATTTGGAGAAAAATGCTACAATAAATATATCCATTTGACGAAAAAGAACATTAGCCACAAAAAAGTGGGAAATCGAAGAAAAATACGAAGCCACTTTTAAAATCTAATATAAATATGCCATTTCAGAAACAATTCCAGATATTATGCCGTACAGTGTAGGATCCTTGACGAACAAATGTAAACATTGTTCTGCACTGTATTTCTGTAGCGAGAAATCTACGCTTGGTTACTTTGACCTTTGGTGTTGTAATGGCAAAATTGATCTTACTAAATATAAAATATTTGACAGACTGCAACAATTTTTCACTGGAAATGATACCTCAAGGAATTTAGGAGAGAATAATCGGCAGTACAACAAATGCTATGCCCTTGGTTTCATTTGGTGCCAATGTCACTGTGCCACATGCATACGGTCCATATTGTTTTAAAATGTATGGAATTGCACATCATCGCATTTCTTCGTTAATGTATATTCCAAAATTATAAGCGACGGTTCTTGCGGCCAGTTGTATATATTAGACTCCTCAGAATTCTTGAATTCCTTGGAATTAAGTGATTTGCTTCCACATACTCCAAACGATTGACCCATAGTTATGCTCCTTAGAAAACTGAAGTTTCCTAAGGGCTCATAAATACTACCATATTAATTATAAGAAATGTGTACGAAAATTGCTTGAATTTGGAAATAATAAGTACAGTTAAAATCAGGCGGATGATCTAACCCTTCGATTTGATTCCATATTAATTATAAGAAATATGCATGAAAATGCTTGGATTTGGAAATAAGTGCAGTTAAAATTAGGCAGAGAGGTCTAATCCTTCGACTTGATTTAACACCATAGGATAAACCAATCAATTTCTTTTAAGAGGCAACATTTTCCGATTCGCTTGGCATACTTTATCACAATCAATAAAGCTCAATGGGGAACTCTGGAATCTTTTGACGCTCTTAAAGTATCAATAGCGCCAAAAAATAATTGTACAAAGAACGTACAATGACGAAAATGGAAATTGCAACATCCAGAAGGAGTGGTGCTACATTGCTGCAATTGAACATACAGGACGAGTGTTCGGTTGTGATTCCATGATTACACTTTCAGGGCAATCTGACCGCAAGTTTAGACAACAATCAATACTGGATGTGCCCACCACGAGCTGCAATACATTGATGAATTCGGCGAGGCATGGAGTCAATAAGGCCCTGGATCGCTTCCTGAGGAATTGTGGCCCATGCTTGCTGCTCTGCACGGGTCAGTTATTCCAGAGTTATGGGTGGCTGAGGACGGTTGGCCAGTTGTCGACCCATCATGTCCCACACATGCTCAATAGGGCTGAGGTCCGGGGATCTGGAGGGCCATTCTAAGGTTGTGATGTCTGGAGACGCGTGCAGTGTGAACCCGGGCATTGTCCTGCTGAAACATCCCATTACCAATGTTCGCCATCATAGGGACAACCACTGGATTGAGTACCCTATCAACATACTGTCGAGCAGTCATAGTGCCCTCAACAGGCACTAATTGTGATTTCACATTAACGCCAAGAGCTCCCCAGACCATAATGCTTGGTGTTGGCCCCGTGTGCCTCTCGACAATAAGGTCTGGGCGGCTCCTCTTCCCGGTATGTCGGTGCACACGATTCTGGCGATCACTGCGGGCAAGACAGAAGCGCGATTCATCACTAAAGACGACCCTATGCCATTCGTCGACCCACGTCGATCGTTCTCGACACCAGGCCAGCCTTACACGTCGCTGTTGTGGGGTCAATGGAACACCTTCTGCAGGGACACGGGATCGTAAGCCAGCTGCACGCAGGCGATTACCAACTGTTAGTTGTGTAACGTGGGGTGCCACAGCTGCTCGAATTTGCGCTGTTGTTGCATGGGGTTCCATCCGGGCCATCCGAATGATGCGGCGATCCTCTCTCACAGTTGTCTGTCGCTGTGGGCCTGTGCCAGGTCTACGAGTGTGGGTACCTTTATTTGACCACTGCTGCCATACACGTTGTACCGTAGATGCCTGTCGGCCAACACGTGCAGCGCCAGTGCTTAGCGATAATCCAGCCTCACACAACCCAATTATCCGACCCTTCTCAAACGGCGACAGTTGTTGATAGCGTGCTCTTCTCTGTCGTCGAGGCATGTTTGACGGGGAACACTTCACTGCACAGACTGCAAGTCAACTACGCTACACCGGTGTCCGTATACTGGAGTTGAATCCTCCGCGACCAATCACGTGGGGAGACCTGTAGCAACAATCCAATGGGTCTGAAACTTTGATCGTTTACATACCTACAAGGCATCGTTCCATATCTTGAAAATCAACACAAACGACCAATGCCTTCATGGTGTTGCAATTTCCATTTTCTTCAGTGTATATAAGAAAATTCTTCAGTAAATATTTTCTTATTGACCGTCATGTATTGACGGGTTTCAACTAGTCTATATATTTAAAACACTAAGCTGTTTTTTGTACACACGAGATTGTGAAAACGACTTAACCGATTGGCTTCGTAAGACATTCTAACGAAAGCTCTTGGCATGCAGATTTGCAGAGTTTCTTTAAAAGGAAAATATATGTTACGGTATATTTTTAAATGATTAAAGAAATATGTAATATTTGTCACTCCCGCGCATGCACACAATGGCCTTTCTCAACAAGGAAAATGGCGATTCCGGTCGCGTCTAACTGAGATCTTTGTTCATGAGAATTAAAAAGGATCTCCAATAATGTTAGTTATGTTATTACAATGTGCATTGAAATAGAATTATATTAAATAAACCACGAATTGAAAGACATAAACTGCAGGTTGAGTGTGTATACTGGTTAGGTAGCTTAATACTGGAGTGAAACATAGTTGTCTGGATGGCTAAGGGGATAAGGTTACTGGCCTGAAATTTGTATTATGCATGATCGAGAGGGTTCGATTCCCACCTCGGATATGTTTTTTTTATTTTCATTTTCTTCCTTCCTACGATTGGTATTGCATTGTAGAAAGCTCTTGGCATGCAGATTTGCAGAGTTTCTTTAAAAGGAAAATATATGTTACGGTATATTTTTAAATGATTAAAGAAATATGTAATATTTGACACTCTCGCGCATGCGCACAATGGCCTTTCTCAACAAGGAAAATGGCGATTCCGGTCGCGTCTAACTGAGATCTTTGTTTATGAGAATTAAAAAGGGTCTCCAATAATGTTAGTTATGTTTTTACAATATGCATTGAAATAGAATTATATTAAATAAACCACAAATTGAAGGACATAAAGTGCAGGTTGAGTGTGTATACTGGTTAGATAACTTAATACTGCAGTGTCACATAGTTGTCTGGTTGGCCGAGGGGATAAAGTTACTGGCCAGAAATTTGTATTATGCATGATCGAGAGGGTTCGATCCCACTTCGGATATGTTTTTTTATTTTCGTTTTCTTCCTTCCTACGATTGGTATTGCATTGTAGAAACATATTTCACTTTTATCATTCCCGTCAAGTAACGAATTCTCTGTTCCCATCGAGAGGGTTCGATTCCCACCTCGGTTATGTTTTTTTATTTTCGTTTTCTTCCTTCCTACGATTGGTATTACATTGTAGAAACATATTTCACTTTTATCATTCCCGTAAAGTAACGAATTCTCTGTTGCCATCCTTTGCATGGTCGAGAGGGTTCGATTCCCACCTCGGATACGTTTATTTATTTTCATTTTCTTCCTTCCTACGATTGGTATTACATTGTAGAGATATATTTCACTTTTTCATTCCCGTAAAGTAACGAATTCTCTGTTGCCATCCTTTGCATGGTCGAGAGGGTTCGATTCCCACCTCGGATATGTTTTTTTTTTGTTTTCTTCCTTCCTACGATTGGTATTAGAGTGTAGAAACATATTTCACTTTTATCATTCCTGTAAAGTAACGAATTCTCTGTTGCCATCTATATATTTAAAACACTAAGCTGATTTTCGTTATCGCGAGATTGAGGGAACGGTAGAACCGATTCACTTCGTAGAGCAATCTGTCGAAAGCTGTAGGCCTGTAGATTTGCAGAGTGTCTTTAAAATAAACAAATATTTTACCACATATTTTTAAATTTATAAACAAAACTGCAAAATTATTGGCTCCAGCGCATGCGCAGAATCACCTTGGTTAATGACAGACATGGCGGATGTCCACCGCGTTTTAATGTAATAGTTATTTATAAGAATTATAATAAAGGAGGGAAATATTGATTATGAAGTTTCCACGACATAAACAGGAATAGAATATTATAAACAAAAACGGAAATGTAGAAGAATTTATACGGACTGTTGAGAGTGAATGTTGTTTAAGTAACTTAATATTACACTGTTTCACAAGTGATTCGGTAGCTCAGACGGCAGTGTTCAAAACTTTCAATTTATGCACCACGCAATGGAAGCAGTTCGAATCCCACCTCCGACACATATTTTTATTTCTCAAGTATTCTTTCTGCCTATTGGTAATACATTGTCTTAACATATTTTATTTTTATTATTCCCATAAAGTAAGGAATTCTCTACGATTTACGTTCCCATATACTTTTAAATTATTAAATAAAAGATGGCCACAATCGCTTTCGCCATGAGAGACAATTGATGAACATAATTCATTTGTTGGACTCAGACATCGTGGTCACTCAGCCCCGTCTACTTTGGTGTGTGTGTCTCAAATTTTCTCTGATAACCTGTGTTATTGTGATGGCTGTACTGATGTGTGCATTTGTAATTCAAGTGGGAATGGGAAATTGGTGACCGAGGCTTTAAGTTAGGAACTATCCCGGTATTTACCTGCAGTGGAAGTGGCAAACCACGGAAAACCACATCCCAGATTGTTGAGATGGGAATCGAACCTTGCCCTACTTAGTTTTGCCTCAAGAGTGCGCCCCGTTCCAGCCCTTAGACCAGAAATACACTTGCAGTGGAAGTGGCAAACCACTGAAAACCAAATCCCAGATTGTTGAGATGGGAATCGAACCTTGCTCTTTTTAGTTTTGCCTCAAGGGTGCGCCCCGTTCCAGCCCTCAGACCAGAATTACATTTCTAGAGAAATGGCGGATAAAGGATTCACCGTATCGTAGTGTGATCTTTGTTTTTGAGAATTAAAAAGAGGGGATTGAAGAACTTCAACAGGCGTTTGAGTTCGTTTGTTGTTTAAGTAACTTAATATTGGTTTAGAAGTCTGTTGACTGGGTGGCTCAGGGGTAACATTGCGGACCCAGGAATGAATTTTGCATAGTCGAAGGAGTCTCACCTCAGACATGTATTTTTATTTCCCAATTATTCTTTCTGGCTATTGGTAATTCATTGTCGTAACATATTTTACTTTTATTATTCCCGTACAGTAAGGGATTCTACACGATTTACGTTGCCAGATACTTTTATATTATTAAATAAAAATGGGCACAACCGCTTTTGCCCTGAGAGAAAATTGTCGAACATAATTCATTTGATGGACTCAGACATCGTGGTCACTCAGCCCCGTCTACTTTGGTGTGTGAGTGTAAACCTTTCTCTGATCACCTGTGTTAATGTAATGGCTGTATTGATGTGTGCATTTGTAATTAATATGGGGAATGGGGAGTTGACGACCGAGGCTTTAAGTTAGGAACTATTCCAGTATTTGCCTGGAGTGGAAGTGGGAAACCACGGAACACCACATCCAAGATTGTTGAGATGGGAATCAAATTTTGCTCTTCTTAGGTTTGCCTCAAGAGTGCACCCCGTTCCAGCCCTCAGACCAGAATTAAATTTCTTGGCAGAGCAGGGATCGAACCTGGAATCTGGGGTGATAGCTCAGAATGTAGCCTTAAGAGTGGGCTTCCCTGTGTTAATACGATCTTTGACCAACACTGAACATATAATTCTAAAACTCCCTCCATTACGGTGGCTGGCGAAGTGAGTCTATGCTCATTCCAGTAGTGGCGAAGTGATTCTATGCTCCCTTGCGTAATTTACTGTCATGGAAATGCAAAGTTTTGTACCATCAACAGGTGATGGAAATTGATTATTTAGAGCAGTTTCATTCTGTTTATTTCAAAATGAAGTTCGTCATCCTGAGTTGCGTTTGCAAGCAAATTGCAAAAATTGCAAGGATTTTATTATTGGCGATCAGTCTCATCGCATTCTCATCAGCAACCTACTTGAGAATGGAAGTCTGTGAACTTAATTGTATAAGTGAATATTATTGTTTATTGATTATTTTTTAGAGTACATAACAATGAGTCTAACCACGGAGTTGATTTTGGCAATGGAAGTAAGTTATTATTTGCTATTTAATATCTGGCAGCTGCGTTGATGCAGGCCACTATAGTGTTATTTAATATGACGTTAATTCGGGGAGAAATGCTGCTATAAATAAGCCCATTTTATGAAATAGAACATTAGCCGCAAAAAAGTGGGAAATCGGGGAAAAATACGAAGCCACTTTTAAAATCCAATATAAATACGGCATTTCAGATACAATTCCAGATACTATACCGTTACAGTGTAGGGTCCTTGACGAACAAATGTAAACATTGTTCTGCACTGTATTTCTCTTGAGAGAAATCTACACTTGGTTACTTTGACCTTTGCTGTTGTAATGGTAAAATTAAACTGGCTAAATATAAAATATTTGACAGGCTGCAAAAATTATTTTTCACTGGAGATGATATATCAAGGCATTTCAGAGAGACTAATCGGCAGTACAATGCTATGTCCTTCGTTTCATTTGGTGCCAATGTTACTGTGCCACACGCATACGGTCCACATCGTTTTAAAATGTATGGAGGTGCACATCATCGCATTTCTTCGTTATATTCCAAAATTATATGCGACGGTTTGCGGCCAGTTGTATTAGACTCCTCCGAGTTCTTGAATTCCTTGGAATTAAATGACTTACCTCCACATATTCCAAACGCTTGACCCGTTATGCTGCTTAGAAATCTGAACGTTTCCAAAGGGCCCCTAAATGCAACCATATTGCTTGGATTTGGAAATAATAAGTGCAGTTAAAATTAGGCAGAGAGGTCTAATCCTTCGACTTGATTTAACACCATCCGATAAAACACTATCATTTTGTTTTAAGAGGCAATATTTTCCAATTTATTTGGCCTACTCTGTCACAATCAATGAAGCTCAAGGGGAAACTCAGGAACGTATAGGTCTCAATTTGCCTCATCATTTTTTCAGTCATGGCCAGCAGTATTTTGCAATGTTGAGAGTGCAATCTTTTGACGCCCTTATAGTTTCAATAGAGACATAAAATAATCGTACAAAGAATATACAGTAGGCCTATATAAGAAAATTCTTCAGTAAATATTTTTCTATTGACCGTCATTTTTGACGGGTTTCAACTAGTCTATATATTTAAAACAGTAAGGTGATTTTTGTTATCACGAGATAGAGAGAACGACAGAACCAATTAACTTCGTAGAGCACTCTAACGAAAGCTCTTGGCCTGTAGATTTGCAGAGTGTCTCTAAAATAAACAAATATAATACGGTATATTTTTAAATAAATACTAGTTGAAACCCGTCAAAACATGACGGTCAATAGAAAAATATTTACTGAAGAATTTTCTTATATTGGCCTACTGTACATTCTTTGTACGATTATTTTTTGACTCTATTGAAACTATAAGGGTGTCAAAAGATTGCACTCTCAACATTGCAAAATACTGCTGGCCATGACTGAAAAATTGTTGGGGCAAATTGAGGCCTATACGTTCCAGAGTTTCCCCTTGAGCTTTATTGATTGTGATAAAGTATGCCAAATGAATTGGAAAATATTGCCTCTTAAAAGAAAATGATAGTGTTTTATCGGATGGTGTTAAATCAAGTCGAAGGATTAGACGTCTCTGCCTAATTTTAACTGCACCTATTATTTCCAAATCCAAGCAATATGGTTGCATTTAGGAGTCCTTGGGAACCGTTCAGATTTCTAAGCAGCATAACGGGCCAAGCGTTTGGAGTATGTGGCGGCCAGTCGTTTAGTTCCAAGGGATTCAAGAACTCTGATGAGTCTAATACAACTGGCCGCAAACCATCGCTTATATTTTTGGAATATAACGAAGAAATGCGATGATGTGCAATTCCATACATTTTAAAACAATGTGGACCGTGTGCGTGTGGCACAGTAACATTGGCTCCAAATGAAACGAAGGAAGGAAGGAAGCTTGCAGTTTAACGTGACCGTTAATCTCGCGATCATAAGCCACGGGACCTCCGTTTAACGTGGAATCCGAACCACAGGACATGGCCTTTCACATCAAAAATCTCACATGCATTGACCGGGAATCGAACCCGATCCGCCTTGGTGAGAGGCATACAGCTTGACCGCTGCGCCATGAAACGAAGGACATAGCATTGTACTGCCGATTAGTCCCTCTGGAATTCCTTGAGATATCATCTCCAGTGAAAAATAATTGTTAAAGCCTGTCAAATATTTTATATTTATTCAGATTAATTTTACCATTACAACAGCAAAGGTCAAAGTAACCAAGTGTAGATTTCTCGCAAGAGAAATACAGTGCAGAACAATGTTTACATTTGTTCGTCAAGGACCCTAAACTGTAACGGCATAGTATCTGGAATTGTTTCTAAAATGCCATATTTATATTGGATTTTAAAAGTGGCTTCGTATTTTTCTCCGATTTCCCACTTTTTTTGCGGCTAATGTTCTATTTCGTCAAATGGGTTTATTTATAGCAGCATTTCTGCCCAAATTAACGTCATTTTATATAACACTATAGTGGCCTGCATCAACGTAGCCGCCAAATATTAAATGGCAAATAATAACTTACTTCCATTGCCAAAATCAACTGCGTGGTTAGACCCATTGTTATGCACTCTAAACAAATAATCAATAAACAATAATATTCACATATGCAATGAATACTTCCATTCTCAAGTTGGTTGCTGATGAGAATGCGATGAGATTGATCGCCAATAATAAAATCCTTGCAATTTTTGCAATTTGCTTGCAAACGCAACTCAGGATGACGATCTTCATTTTGAAATAAACAGAATGAAATTGCTGTAAATAATGAATTTCCATCACCTGTTGAAGGTACAATACTTTGTATTTCCATGACAGTAAATTATGAAAGGGAGCATAGAATCAGTTCGCCACTACTGGAATGAGCATAGACTCACTTCGCCAGCCACAGTAATGGAGGGAGTTTTAGAATTATATGTTCAGTGCTTGTCAAAGATCGTATTAACACAGGGAAGCCCATTCTTAAGGCTACATTCTGAGCTATTGCCCCGGATTCCAGGTTCGATCCCCGCTCTGCCAAGAAATTTAATTCTGGTCTGAGGACTGGAACGGGGCGCACTCGTGAGGCAAAACTAAGAAGAGCAAAGTTTGATTCCGATCTCAACAATCTTGGATTTGGTTTTCCGTGGTTTCCCACTTCCACTCCAGGCAAATACCGGGATAGTTCCTAACTTAAAGCCTCGGTCGTTAACTCCCCATTCCCCACATTAATTACAAATGCACACATCAACACAGCCATCACATTAACACAGGTTATCAGAGAAAAGTTTACACTCGCACACCAAAATAGACGGGGCTGAGTGACGACGATGTCTGAGTCCATCAAATGAAATATGTTCGCCAATATGTTAACGCTGATGTATGTGTTTGAACTACTGGATATAAGCTCAATGTTCCCCATCTCTTGATGAATACAGTACTTTTGCATTTGTCAGTTGGCACAGGCTAGAGTAAAAGGTGGCTTTTCACCGATGTCTCAGTCTCACTCATGGCTGTGATTATATGGAAGCTACTGAGGTATGGGTGGTGCTTAGTAATGGCATTCGGGGCACAGTCAGTGCCTGTGAATGCTGTGAAAGGTTCAACTCATAGGGTTAGGACTACTGTTCTGACTCAGTGAGGAAAGCAATGGCAAACTACCTCACTCCTCTTCTTGCCTAGAACGCCTCAAAATAGCGCTGCCTTGGGTTTTTGTGGGTATCTACTCACATAACGTAACGGCGGTACTTTTTGAGGATCCAACCAGCCTTCGGGCTGACTACCTAACAGACAGACAGACAGACTTTAAAATTAATATCATTGCATTGTTGCAGCTTGGCAAATATTTTATATTTCAGCAGATCAATTTTACCATCACAACAGTAAAGGCCAAAGTAACCGCGCGTAGATTTTACGCAAGAGAAATACAATGTAGAACAATGTTTACATTTGATCGTCAAAGACCTTTCACTGTACTGCATAACATCTGGAATTGTTTCTGAAATGGCCTATTTATATTGGATTTTAAATGTGGCTTCGTATTATTCGATAACACTATAGTGACCTGCAATATCGGAGCCGCTAAATATTAAATGGCAAAAAATACTTCCATTGCCGAAATCAACTGCGTAGTTTGATTCAGTACTCTAAACAAATAATCATTAAACAACTGTCTTATACAATGAAGTTCAACATGACCGTCCAGAGACTCTCATACTCAAGTTGGTTGGTGAGGAGAATGCGATGAGACTGATCGCTTACAATAAATTCCTTATAATTGTTCCTGCCAGCGAAATGTTTGGCAATAGCTTGAAAACGCAGCGCAGAATGACGTTCTTCATTTTGATATAAACAGTACAAAACTGCTCTAAATAAGCTATTTCCATCACCTGTTATAGTTTATGGCAGTACATTTTGCAGGGGAACATAGAATAACTTCGCCAACTACTGGAATGAGCTTAGGCATATACTCAATACTCACTTCGGCAGTCACCCTAATGGAGGCTGTTTTAGAATTCTATGTCCCGTGCATGCCAAAAATCGTATTAACACATGGAAGCCCACCCATTCTTGGCTATCGCCTCGGAGACCCGGGTTACATTTCCTGCTCTGCCAAGAAATTTAATTCTGGTCTGAGGGCAAAAACGGGGCACATTCAGTCTCTAGAGGTATAACTAAGAAGAGGAAGGTTTGATTCCCACCTCGACAATCTTAGATGTGGTTTTCCGTGGTTTCCCACTTCCACTCAAGGCAAATACCGGTATGGTTCCTAACTTAAGGCCTCGGCCGTCACCTTGCCATTTCCCACCTTAATTACAAATACACAAAGTAATGCAGCTATCACAATAATACGGGTTATCAGAGAAAATTTTACACTTACACACCAAAGTACATGGGGCTGAGTGACAACGATGTCGGAGCCCTTCAAACGAATTATGTTTGCCAAGTGTCTCTCATGGCGAAAGCAATTGTGGACACGCGCCAGGGCCTGGAAAACTACCTTTTCACTAATAATTTAAGAGTATATCGACGATACATAATTTATAACTTTTAGTCTAGGATGCTACCAACTTGACCACCGAAGCATTGGGAAGAAACTGCAATATTAAAGTACATAAACAACATAGCCTACACACTCAACTGTCAGTTAATGTTCTTCAACGTTTCCCTTCTTAAAAATTCCCCTCTATAACTCTCCATCACTTGAAAACGCGCCATGTTTTGTGTTTTAAATATATCGATGCAATGGTGCTGCCATCTGTTGTTTGTTACTGAAACTATATGGGCGAGGTACTGCCATCTGTTGTCAGTTACTGCAATTGATGGCAGATATTAGCTCTTTTGACCACATGCTGTAATGCAATGGTAAAACGGAAATAAAACTTATTGAGAGGGAATGTAGGAATCTTTAACTGACATAAAACGTTACTAATAATCCTTGATAAAACAATATTTAACTATCACGCGAAAACTCGCCATCAAGGCCATGCCTTGTGTTTTAAATATATCGACGCAATCTGCTCTCAGTTACTGGAACTATATTGGCGAGGTACTGCCATCTGTTGTCAGTTACTGGAACTGATTGCAGATATTCAAACGACGTATTGAGGACATGCTGTAATGCAATGGTAAAACGGAAATAAAACGTGTTGAGAAAATGTGTAGAAATATGTATCTTTAACTGACATAAAACCTTACTAATACTCCTTGATAAAACAATATTTCAGTGGCAAAAAAAAAAAAAACCAACACTGGCGAGAGATGGGATCGAACATGCGATCCTTCGATCCACATTCAATCGCCTTAACCAAATAGCTACTCGCGCACTCACATTTAGATGCCGACGCAACCATTCACTATCTTCAAAAGCCGCTATCTGAAGAAAATAATCCAATTCATTATCAATAAAATCAATATATATTCGTATATGTTCATACTGTTATTATATTGTATTGTCAGAACTTGGTTAATGTATGTTTTCAATTACATGGAAGCTTATTAAATAACTTACATTTTAATGGACTTCTCACCGCCATTTTGTCATGAGCCCAGGCGGATTGTGCGCATGCGCGAGGGGAAAGAATTCTGCTATTTTCTATATTTATTTAAAAATATACCGTATTATATTTGTTTATTTTAGAGACACTCTGCAAATCTACAGGCCAAGAGCTTTCGTTAGAGTGCTCTACGAAGTTAATTGGTTCTGTCGTTCTCTCTATCTCGTGATAACAAAAATCACCTTACTGTTTTAAATATATAGATAGAAAATAGCAGAATTCTTTCCCCTCGCGCATGCGCACAATCCGCCTGGGCTCATGACAAAATGGCGGTGAGAAGTCCATTAAAATGTAAGTTATTTAATAAGCTTCCATGTAATTGAAAACATACATTAACCAAGTTCTGACAATACAATATAATAACAGTATGAACATATACGAATATATATTGATTTTATTGATAATGAATTGGATTATTTTCTTCAGATAGCGGCTTTTGAAGATAGTGAATGGTTGCGTCGGCATCTAAATGTGAGTGCGCGAGTAGCTATTTGGTTAAGGCGATTGAATGTGGATCCAAGGATCGCATGTTCGATCCCATCTCTCGCCAGTGTTGGTTTTTTTTTTTTTTTTGCCACTGAAATATTGTTTTATCAAGGAGTATTAGTAAGGTTTTATGTCAGTTAAAGATACATATTTCTACACATTTTCTCAACACGTTTTATTTCCGTTTTACCATTGCATTACAGCATGTCCTCAATACGTCGTTTGAATATCTGCAATCAGTTCCAGTAACTGACAACAGATGGCAGTACCTCGCCAATATAGTTCCAGTAACTGAGAGCAGATTGCGTCGATATATTTAAAACACAAGGCATGGCCTTGATGGCGAGTTTTCGCGTGATAGTTAAATATTGTTTTATCAAGGATTATTAGTAACGTTTTATGTCAGTTAAAGATTCCTACATTCCCTCTCAATAAGTTTTATTTCCGTTTTACCATTGCATTACAGCATGTGGTCAAAAGAGCTAATATCTGCCATCAATTGCAGTAACTGACAACAGATGGCAGTACCTCGCCCATATAGTTTCAGTAACAAACAACAGATGGCAGCACCATTGCATCGATATATTTAAAACACAAAACATGGCGCGTTTTCAAGTGATGGAGAGTTATAGAGGGGAATTTTTAAGAAGGGAAACGTTGAAGAACATTAACTGACAGTTGAGTGTGTAGGCTATGTTGTTTATGTACTTTAATATTGCAGTTTCTTCCCAATGCTTCGGTGGTCAAGTTGGTAGCATCCTAGACTAAAAGTTATAAATTATGTATCGTCGATATACTCTTAAATTATTAGTGAAAAGGTAGTTTTCCAGGCCCTGGCGCGTGTCCACAATTGCTTTCGCCATGAGAGACACTTGGCAAACATAATTCGTTTGAAGGGCTCCGACATCGTTGTCACTCAGCCCCATGTACTTTGGTGTGTAAGTGTAAAATTTTCTCTGATAACCCGTATTATTGTGATAGCTGCATTACTTTGTGTATTTGTAATTAAGGTGGGAAATGGCAAGGTGACGGCCGAGGCCTTAAGTTAGGAACCATACCGGTATTTGCCTTGAGTGGAAGTGGGAAACCACGGAAAACCACATCTAAGATTGTCGAGGTGGGAATCAAACCTTCCTCTTCTTAGTTATACCTCTAGAGACTGAATGTGCCCCGTTTTTGCCCTCAGACCAGAATTAAATTTCTTGGCAGAGCAGGAAATGTAACCCGGGTCTCCGAGGCGATAGCCAAGAATGGGTGGGCTTCCATGTGTTAATACGATTTTTGGCATGCACGGGACATAGAATTCTAAAACAGCCTCCATTAGGGTGACTGCCGAAGTGAGTATTGAGTATATGCCTAAGCTCATTCCAGTAGTTGGCGAAGTTATTCTATGTTCCCCTGCAAAATGTACTGCCATAAACTATAACAGGTGATGGAAATAGCTTATTTAGAGCAGTTTTGTACTGTTTATATCAAAATGAAGAACGTCATTCTGCGCTGCGTTTTCAAGCTATTGCCAAACATTTCGCTGGCAGGAACAATTATAAGGAATTTATTGTAAGCGATCAGTCTCATCGCATTCTCCTCACCAACCAACTTGAGTATGAGAGTCTCTGGACGGTCATGTTGAACTTCATTGTATAAGACAGTTGTTTAATGATTATTTGTTTAGAGTACTGAATCAAACTACGCAGTTGATTTCGGCAATGGAAGTATTTTTTGCCATTTAATATTTAGCGGCTCCGATATTGCAGGTCACTATAGTGTTATCGAATAATACGAAGCCACATTTAAAATCCAATATAAATAGGCCATTTCAGAAACAATTCCAGATGTTATGCAGTACAGTGAAAGGTCTTTGACGATCAAATGTAAACATTGTTCTACATTGTATTTCTCTTGCGTAAAATCTACGCGCGGTTACTTTGGCCTTTACTGTTGTGATGGTAAAATTGATCTGCTGAAATATAAAATATTTGCCAAGCTGCAACAATGCAATGATATTAATTTTAAAGTCTGTCTGTCTGTCTGTTAGGTAGTCAGCCCGAAGGCTGGTTGGATCCTCAAAAAGTACCGCCGTTACGTTATGTGAGTAGATACCCACAAAAACCCAAGGCAGCGCTATTTTGAGGCGTTCTAGGCAAGAAGAGGAGTGAGGTAGTTTGCCATTGCTTTCCTCACTGAGTCAGAACAGTAGTCCTAACCCTATGAGTTGAACCTTTCACAGCATTCACAGGCACTGACTGTGCCCCGAATGCCATTACTAAGCACCACCCATACCTCAGTAGCTTCCATATAATCACAGCCATGAGTGAGACTGAGACATCGGTGAAAAGCCACCTTTTACTCTAGCCTGTGCCAACTGACAAATGCAAAAGTACTGTATTCATCAAGAGATGGGGAACATTGAGCTTATATCCAGTAGTTCAAACACATACATCAGCGTTAACATATTGGCGAACATATTTCATTTGATGGACTCAGACATCGTCGTCACTCAGCCCCGTCTATTTTGGTGTGCGAGTGTAAACTTTTCTCTGATAACCTGTGTTAATGTGATGGCTGTGTTGATGTGTGCATTTGTAATTAATGTGGGGAATGGGGAGTTAACGACCGAGGCTTTAAGTTAGGAACTATCCCGGTATTTGCCTGGAGTGGAAGTGGGAAACCACGGAAAACCAAATCCAAGATTGTTGAGATCGGAATCAAACTTTGCTCTTCTTAGTTTTGCCTCACGAGTGCGCCCCGTTCCAGTCCTCAGACCAGAATTAAATTTCTTGGCAGAGCGGGGATCGAACCTGGAATCCGGGGCAATAGCTCAGAATGTAGCCTTAAGAATGGGCTTCCCTGTGTTAATACGATCTTTGACAAGCACTGAACATATAATTCTAAAACTCCCTCCATTACTGTGGCTGGCGAAGTGAGTCTATGCTCATTCCAGTAGTGGCGAACTGATTCTATGCTCCCTTTCATAATTTACTGTCATGGAAATACAAAGTATTGTACCTTCAACAGGTGATGGAAATTCATTATTTACAGCAATTTCATTCTGTTTATTTCAAAATGAAGATCGTCATCCTGAGTTGCGTTTGCAAGCAAATTGCAAAAATTGCAAGGATTTTATTATTGGCGATCAATCTCATCGCATTCTCATCAGCAACCAACTTGAGAATGGAAGTATTCATTGCATATGTGAATATTATTGTTTATTGATTATTTGTTTAGAGTGCATAACAATGGGTCTAACCACGCAGTTGATTTTGGCAATGGAAGTAAGTTATTATTTGCCATTTAATATTTGGCGGCTACGTTGATGCAGGCCACTATAGTGTTATATAAAATGACGTTAATTTGGGCAGAAATGCTGCTATAAATAAACCCATTTGACGAAATAGAACATTAGCCGCAAAAAAAGTGGGAAATCGGAGAAAAATACGAAGCCACTTTTAAAATCCAATATAAATATGGCATTTTAGAAACAATTCCAGATACTATGCCGTTACAGTTTAGGGTCCTTGACGAACAAATGTAAACATTGTTCTGCACTGTATTTCTCTTGCGAGAAATCTACACTTGGTTACTTTGACCTTTGCTGTTGTAATGGTAAAATTAATCTGAATAAATATAAAATATTTGACAGGCTTTAACAATTATTTTTCACTGGAGATGATATCTCAAGGAATTCCAGAGGGACTAATCGGCAGTACAATGCTATGTCCTTCGTTTCATGGCGCAGCGGTCAAGCTGTATGCCTCTCACCAAGGCGGATCGGGTTCGATTCCCGGTCAATGCATGTGAGATTTTTGATGTGAAAGGCCATGTCCTGTGGTTCGGATTCCACGTTAAACGGAGGTCCCGTGGCTTATGATCGCGAGATTAACGGTCACGTTAAACTGCAAGCTTCCTTCCTTCCTTCGTTTCATTTGGAGCCAATGTTACTGTGCCACACGCACACGGTCCACATTGTTTTAAAATGTATGGAATTGCACATCATCGCATTTCTTCGTTATATTCCAAAAATATAAGCGATGGTTTGCGGCCAGTTGTATTAGACTCATCAGAGTTCTTGAATCCCTTGGAACTAAACGACTGGCCGCCACATACTCCAAACGCTTGGCCCGTTATGCTGCTTAGAAATCTGAACGGTTCCCAAGGACTCCTAAATGCAACCATATTGCTTGGATTTGGAAATAATAGGTGCAGTTAAAATTAGGCAGAGACGTCTAATCCTTCGACTTGATTTAACACCATCCGATAAAACACTATCATTTTCTTTTAAGAGGCAATATTTTCCAATTCATTTGGCATACTTTATCACAATCAATAAAGCTCAAGGGGAAACTCTGGAACGTATAGGCCTCAATTTGCCCCAACAATTTTTCAGTCATGGCCAGCAGTATTTTGCAATGTTGAGAGTGCAATCTTTTGACACCCTTATAGTTTCAATAGAGTCAAAAAATAATCGTACAAAGAATGTACAGTAGGCCAATATAAGAAAATTCTTCAGTAAATATTTTTCTATTGACCGTCATGTTTTGACGGGTTTCAACTAGTAAGTATTATAAACGACAACCTACATAACCTTACAGTTGATTCACTAACAGCAATAAATTTTATCCTACAACTTTTCTGAGTGGTGATTTTTCACTTAATTTATTTAAGCAGTGAATTGTGTTTCCAAATAACATTTAGGCCTATCCCACACTCAGAATTTCTGCCAAAATATTTTATTTTTTGCACTTTCAGAAAACAATTATCATGTAGGCCTACCAGTAGCCTAGGCCTACACCCTGCAACAAATTTACAGTACCGTATAGTGACATTATTCAAGCCAATGAATAATGCTTATTGCTGAAGTGATGGAGTGGCAAGTCTTGTTGTGATTGTCAGGGAAGTTTCGGTGAAAACGTCAGTGGTGTCAAGAAATGAGGTGATGAGGCTAGTGGCGATCCAGGCTACCATGGCATTATGTCAAGATTGTTAGAAAATATTTTAATCGTTTCAGCATGAAGTATTAGTGAAAAAGTCAGTGATGCTATAAAGTTATCAATAAAAGTGGAAATATAATAACCTAGGTGTGTACTTAGTCAGATTCTTGTGCATTACTTATCTGGACAATTTTTCAAACATTGGACAGTAAAATTAGGCTAGTTGAATGAAGTTATGAAATGCTACAATATTGTACCTTTAAGTTATTATGAGTTATAATAAAACTATAATTCGATTCAAAATATCAAGGCTTAATACTTAACTGCAATGTTTATACCAAACATATTTAATAGATATCAGGAAGTACTGGTATATTATTTCGAAGTAGGCTACTCCCCTGTGATTCAACTTACATGCTCCTGCAGAAGTGTGTTTTTCACCCCTCACAATAGGCCTTTTTGTTATTGAGCAACTGAGTTTAATTTTAGTTGTAACAGGTCATTTTATCACAGGTTGTGGTGAATTATGTAATATGGTACCAAATGGCAGGTAGGTGGTGTTGGTGGTTATTGAGGCCATTAGCCCCTAACAGGAATGTAGGCTGATTTTATTTAGTTCTGTTGGTCAAGTAATGAATTTGAATCATGAAGGGGTGGGTAGCATACATATTATGTTCTAGATAATGTTTTTGTTACTGTACGCCTACCTCATTAAATTCATTTCTTAACTCAAACCTAAGGTATAACTTGATTTGTTTTCAAACAAATGAGGCGTTGTGGTAAACACACAAATTGTATTGAAATGCAGTCTTTGTTTCTTCTATAGCCGTTGATGAGATTTGGCCTAAACTATCATGGAAAATATTTTAAACTGTTCCCTTATGCATTGATAGACCTTAAGTTCATTTTATTCGTCACTTACTGGTAGGGCCTACGGTTGTATATTTTCCGTAGTATTAATCATTTATACGGGACGTGATTCACAATATCCAGAAATGTTATATTTTCGTGTTTCCACTTCATTTAAGTTAAATATCGTAGGCCACATCTCTACAACCTATGCTCGAAGACGTAATGTGCATCTCGTACGCAATATTTTACAACTTTTTGGACAACTATGTTATCATTATTGTGTTAAATTACTGTGGAAAATATACCTTTCTATGCTTTCTTTCCTCTGAACATCCATGCATGTCCAGTTTTATACGATACAAGTAGGAAATGGTGACGGCTGAAAGACGAAGCAAGCTACAAGGGAGCCAGATTGACTTCGGCAGCGTATTCATGATCACTAAAAGTTACAGTTGAATGCCCAGAGAGGTAATCCACTCCACTGCATCATCACTTGCATTCTGCAGGTCGTCATATCCTGCCTTGAAGAACAGTGGAGGGCATTCCGACACAATATGATGGATTGTCTGCAATGCATCGCCACAATCAAACTAAGGGCTAGACATTTTCTCCCATTTGTGGAGCCGAAAGTAACATCTTCCGTGACCGGTCCGCACTTTGTTCAGTGACGTCCATATCCTTCTCAGAAGATTGAAACTAACAGTAGAATCGGTTGTAACGAAGTAAAAAACTTGACGAGCCTTACAGTAGTCGCATATGATGTGTAACATCTGACATAGAAGAAACCTCACATGAAATTGTTGATCAACCGGTATTTTATAATATTATTGGCACAAATATTAATCTATTGTAAAAGGGAGTGTTTTACAGATATTGTAGTTTATAATACGGACCTCATTTTATTAGAGGTTTTGTAGCTTCCACCAGCACTAGCCTAAGTAAAGAATACGATATGGATCAACTGGATTAATAGACGCGACACCGCTCATAGTCTTAAATTCCTTATAAATAGGCCAACTTGCGAGTAAATGCAATGTGCACAGCAGTAGTTCCCGGACCTCTTGATTCACAGACCAACACGTAATTGCATATGGATTCTGTTAAAATGAGTCGCATTGATATGATAAATATCGTTTAAAACGATAATCTGGTAGCAGAAATATCTATCCCGTCTGGGATTCGAACCCGAGATCTCTAGATTCACAGTCAAAGACGCTAACACCACGGCTATTTCGACCACGCGCACATTAAGCACAAGATAGTGACTTATTTTCACGTACCAATAATACCGCGCAGCTCGCATCCAGTTGGCCGTGGTTGAGCAATGTGATCTAGCTGGCAGTGCGTCTTACACACTTTCATCCGATCCACTTCCGTCACATTTTTTCAAAATCACTCCCACAAAAATATCCAGCAACCGAGTGGAAAGGTATTACACATCAATAAGGGGGTAGTCGCCTCCGTAGCGTAGCGGTCAGCATGGTTAGCTGCCGTCCCGGAGGTCCTGGGTTCGATTCCCGGCTCTGCCACGAAATTTGAAAAGTGGTATGAGGACTGGAACGGGGTCTACTCAGCCTCGGGTGGTCCAAATGAGTAGAGGGGGTTCGATTCCCACCTCAGCCATCCTCGAAGTGGTTTTCCGTGGTTTCCCACTTCGTCTTCGGGCAAATGCCGGGATGGTACCTTCTTCAAGGCCACGGCCGCCTCCTTCCCTCTTCCTTGCCTATCCATCCTACCCATCCCTTACCTTCCCTCATGAGGCCCCTGTTCGCTTTGCAGGTGTGGCCGCCTGGGCGAGGTGCCAATCCCACCTCACCAGTTGTATCCCTTCCGATTCGATGTTCCCAGCTCTAGGACACTGCCCGTAGAGGCGGTAGTGGTGAGTTCCCTCGCTGAGTCCGTGGGTTCCACCAACCTGGAGGGTAAACGACTAAAAAATAAAATAATAATAATATCTTATGGCGTAGGGATGTGGCGACCCCATCGCCCAGTGGGTGACCACTGCAATCAGCCACCCGAGTATTGGCGGGAAAACCATACCTTTTTAGAGTAGGAGGAAATGCCGGAAGACATCATGAGGCGTTCAAACACCTACCCAGAAAACAGAAGACCTGGATTTCTCCAAACTCCAACCTTGGTGAATTCCAAATTGATCATGTCGCCATTGCACGGAAAGCGCAACGAGAGATCCAGAACGTGAAGGTTCTGAGAAGTGGCAACTTAGACTCGGACCACTACCTTTCGCAAATCAAAGTTAGACTAATTCCAAGAAATAACAAGAAGATTACTCCAAGAAAAACTGATAAGTTTGACAGAGACAAGCTAAGGAGCAACCAAGAATTAACCCACAAGTTGGAAACTTTAAATCCAGAGAATTGGGAACAATTACAAGAGACTATAGTCAGAACTGCAAAGGAGACCTAAGACAGGTTGCGTGGCAGAAATGGAATTGCCACAAAAATGAAGAGAATAGGGTCAACTTCCTAAACGCGAGAAAATCTGCATCAAAAACCATCCGTGGCGTGAAACGTATGTTTAATAGGGAACAGTTGGTACAGATTGAGCAAGACTTCCAGAAAAATTACACACGTAACTTCTATAAAACCTTCAAGTACAGTCTGAACAAATACAACCCCCCAAGTCTACAGTTTAAAGATTCCAACGGGAAATTGGCTCACAATGATAAAGATAATTGTCAGAATATAGCAAGTTATTTTGAAAACCTCCTCAACTGTGAGGCTCCCAGTGACCCCTTTCGTTTATGAAATAAATCCAAACTTCCACCTCGATTCATCCCCACCTACAAAGGCTGAAATCACGAAGATAATCCAAGAGCTGAAGGACAACAAGGCACCGGGTGAAGATTTGATAATTGCTGAACTGTAGAAACATGCAGGGGAAAAGGCAATCGACAAGCTTGTTGCAATTATTCAAGAGATCTGGGAGAGCGAAAAACTCCCAAGTGGATGGACCTCTGCCATAATTCATCCACTACATAAGAAATGGGAGAAAACCGATGTGAACAATTACCGTGGCATCTCTCTTCTGTCAATAACTTACAAGATCCTCTCAGAAGATCTACAGAATAGGGCGGAACAACAAATCGATCCACAACTGGGGGAATACCAAGGGGGTTTCAGAAAGGGATGGTCAGGTGCTGAGCAGATTATGAATCTGAAGTCCATCCTTTCATATCTGAAACTCAGGAACAGGGAATTCGTGGTGACCTTTGTTGATTTTAGAAAAGCGTACGACTCAATTGATCGAACCACCCTATTGCAAATCCTTGAAGAGTTTGGCTTAGATAACAAGACACAATCAATTATCCAGCAAACCCTGACCAACACCACCTCCAAAGTGAAGTTCAGAGGAGAGATGTCTGATGCCTTTGAAATCAGGACAGGAGTGAGGCAAGGAGACAGACTCTCACCTCTACTCTTCAACTGCGTTTTAGAAAAGGTCATCCGAGAATGGCGGAAGGAAATGAAAAATTCAAGGGTAGAAAATGGGGTAAGGCTAGGGTACAAGTATATGAATCTTACAATCGACTGTCTAGCCTTTGCAGATGATCTTGTGATCTTTTCAGATTCCATTGTTACGGCAGAAGAACAACTTAACCAACTGAAAAATCAAGCACTGAAGGCTGGGCTTCAAATCTCCCTTGAGAAGACACAATTCATGACAAACATAAAATCAGCGCCCAGGGAACTGGAGGTCGGACTAGGAAAAGTTCAGAAGGCAGAAAAGTTTAAATACCTCGGTGAATGGATAGAGCCTAACCTCTCACAGAAAGAAGCCTTCGTGTCAAGCATTAATAAAATGGAAATGGCATACAACCTGACTAAAGACATCTACAATAAGATATCGATATCCTTAAACGCCAAAATTAGACATTACTGCACTGTTATTCGACCAGAGGCTCTGTATGCGGCAGAGACTCTAACAATGAACAAGAAAGGTCTAATGGAAAAACTAGAGGCGAAAGAAAGGAAGATTTTGAGGAAAATCCTGGGTCCTATCAAAGAAAACAGCGAGTACAGAAGGCGTCACAACCACTAATTATACAAGCACGTGGAGAAGATCAGTGACACGTTTCGAAAAAGAAGGATTGCCTTTTATAGCCACGTGACACGAATGAGCCCAGACAGGATAACAAAACGGATATTGACGTACTTTCAGGATAAGAAAACCAAAGGGGCATGGTTCACGGAAGTTGAGAAAGATCTACGTGAAATGGAAATTTCCCCCAAAAGATATCCAGGAGCGTGTTCCACTTCAGGAAAAAACTACGTACGCACAAAGGTTTCCAGGAAAAGCCGAAGCTGAAGACAGGGAAGGTGTGGTCCCAAGAGAGAAAAGAACAATACCGGAGACGAATGCGGGAACACTGAGCGGTAGTTAGAGCTCGGAAGAAGAAACAGTTGAACTGACGTGGTCCCTTTTGGCCGAATCGAAGAAAGAATAATAATAATAATAATATCATATGGCCTCGGGTGCTGGGTGCAAGCTTTGACACCCAAAGGGAAGCTTGCATGTCGAATTTAGTCGTTCCTTGGAACGCTATGGAAGTCAAGTAGGTTAGATATTTAAGCTCCATGACACTATAGCGCATTCTAGTAGAGAAAGGCCTCGGGTGCCGGGTGCAAGCTTCGTTATTTGATACCCAGAGGGCAGCTTGCATGTCGAATTTAGTCGTTCCTTGGAACGCTATGAAAGTCCAGGAGGTTAGATAGTTAAGCCCTTTGACTTTCTAGTAGAGAAAGGAAGAACTTTTGTGATGGTGGAAAATCCCGTGATTATTTTTTCCATTATGAACACGGCCTACTGTATTCAAATGGGCTCTTTAACATGCCAACAACGTATGCCATGCATGTCGTGATTTTTGCCGCCTTTCAAAATTTACATACCATTGTCAGGAGCGAACCTGCTAGCTTGGGGTTAGAAGTCCGACACGATAACCACTCACCTACAGTAACAGGCTAGTTTAGATGGTGGGACCATGTGATGCGGTGAACGAAGTTGGATTGCTTACTCGATTTCCCTGCGGTGTAGCTGTGTGCACCGGAACGGAGGGCTGCAATAAGTCTGGAGATCGGAGGTATTAATCGCAACACTGAGTGTAGTTTTCTTCAGTATTTTCACACGCAGGAAAATCCTGGGATAATACCTTACTTCAAGTCTCGGGACATCTACAACATCCCTGTCTCTAATAGGCCTACAACTACACACACTCCCACAGTCATTATCTATGTGCGCCCCGATAAACACGGCAAGTTAAGCCTGCTGTGGCCGGTGCAGATCGCGGGCGCGCGTACCCTATTCAGCCTGTGGTGGCGTGTACTTTCACACTTTTACCAAACATGTTCAATAATGTGTACTTACAGTGATCATAGCCGATGCTTAAAATGTCCTCCCTCTCTTGTAACACACACCTGACATCTTCTGATAAAAGAATATCTGTCAACTCTTTTATTTTTTACGGAGCCTGTTTCCTTGAGTCGTTTAGTGAGCCTCCTAATTGTACTGGCGTTAGGCACAGGTCTTCCTGGAAACTTGATTCAAAATTTTCGTCATGTTTCAGAAAAAGATTTTCTGCTTTTCATATACGAATTATGGATATACAAACGTTCGCGCAGTGTGAATTGGTGTCTAGGCATAAGCAACAATCACAGTAATCACAATATTCACTAATCGTGCAACACTAACGTCTAAGCTTTGCAGATACACGTCCATATGAATGACAAAACACGTGTGAACCAACGATATGAGTCAGCGGAGCGCGTCAAGCACCGGCTGAACCGCATGCCCGCGCCCGCGATCTGTGCCGGACACAACCGTCTTAACTTGCCGTGTTTATCGGGGCGCACATAGATAATGACCTTGTACAAGTTCAACACACACCCAAGTGCACGGGACTGATGACCAAGATGTTTGGAATCCCTTATATCAGCAGCAACAACAAATCATTAGAAGGAGTTGAAGAAGGCGAGGAAAATAGTAGTAGATCAAGGAGATGATTGTTACACCCAATATTTCATTCATTCGAACTGTGGAATCATATGAAAGAGATATAGGCTACTCGATTTGGAATTTCAGATGAAATAGGACAACTAAAAATCATATGCATGTACTGACTCTGGATTCCTTTTGGACACTTAAAGAGAGGTATGACTGAATTTTTCAACTTTTAAAGTTTTCATCCAAACATTACAAAATTTTACACACCTGCATAGAGAGTTGTTGGCATGTATTGTTCCAATTTATAATAAAGTAGCTTCATTATTTATTGAGTCATTGAACATTTTTTTTAAAGTAGTTCCGTGAAGAACTAACCTACTTATGTTAATTGCCACTATCAACATACACAATTTCAACTTGATTGTTGTAATATATTCGTAGATATTGAGAACCGACTAAATATTGCGGATGGACGCCATGTTGGATTTTATAAATGTAGGTTTTGGAGTTATGTACTGTTAAATGAAGATTATTGTGTACGCGAAGTATTCTAACTTCAATCGCATGATTAGTACACAAGAAGTAAAAATTTAATTTTAAAATTCGCACAGCCGCCATCGTGAGGTTATGTAAACAATTGAACTAAATTAAATACCAGTGAATTACAATGTGTATAAACATTTACTGTACCAAGTTTCATTGCGTTTGGATTACTAAATAGCGAGAAAAGTCTAATTAAAACTATCACATTCGCTTGGCCGCCATGTTCGTTTTGTAGTTAACCGGTTTTTGAGTCTCATAGGTGAACTTCCAGCAGTACTCTTTATCTCCGTACAAAATTTCAGGGTGATACCAGTAATAGTTTCAGAGATATAGAATGCCGGTGAAATATTTCGCACAGCCGCCATCTTGAGGTTATGTAAAGAATTGAACGAAGTTAGATGTCGGTGTATTACAATGTGTATAAACATATACAGTACCAAGTTCCATTGCGTTTGGTTGGTTAATCGCGAGAAACGTCTATTTAAAAGTCGCAACTTCGCTTGGCTGCCATGTTGGTTTTGTAGTTACCAGATTTTCAAAAGTCACATGGGTGTACATCCAGTAGTTCCCTTTATCACCGTACAAAATTCCAGGGTGATATCGGAAATAGTTTCAAGTATATTCAATGCAGGTGAAATATTTCGCACAGTCGCTATGTTGGATTGGTGAGACGTAACAAAAATTGAAGGGCACAGTTGGGGTCGTCCGGACTATTGCTATGAACTTACCGAGTTTCATTAAAATTGCTCCCGACGTTTAGAAGTTATTAGGGGGCACACACACTCACGAATCACACACACGCACACATAGATACACGGACAAAAGGTGATCTCATAAGCCTATTTTTCCATAAATGAAAATAGGCTAAAAAATGGTCCCATGTAAAAAAAATCCCTTGTATCAACGTTCTTGTTTGACCAAACTAATTTCTTCCTCTCCGTCTGACTGCTGACTTCTAGACTCACGTCAGTAAACGAGGAGACAAGAACATCTGCTGAAATCAGCAAAGTAAAAACTGTAGTTGTTTCAAACATGCAGGCTAAAGTTCCAGTCGTCAGCTCTGTGGCGCGTATACAAGTTAAGACAACGACATTACCTGCATCTTTTGGGCTGAATTCTTGAGCCTAAAGTGCAGACTACACTGCACGTTTGAGGATAATGGTCACATGCATTGGCTGTTTTCGTCGTCTTTGTTATTCACATTATACATTTAAATGTTGTATTATTCCTTTAGAGGCTTCGGTTGCGTGGTTGGTAGCATGCTGAACTACTGTTCCCAAGATTGCGGGTTCAAACCCGGCCGAAATAGTCGGATTTTTAAGAGCGATAAAATCCCTCATTTTTCCTTCCTTCGGAGGGGAAGTAAAGCGGGCGGTCCCATGGCATAGATGTATGGCATGTATAAGATCCTTCCACTAACTAAACCTTTGTGAAGCTAAATTTCTAAGTTAGATTTCGTTGAAACGCTTGATCAAAGTGCCAACGTTCACCACTGGTAGTGATAGTTAGAACTACGTGCTTGAAATTGAACGGAACTTGTAGCTCACCCCATGGGTGTCCGCTTGAAGACGCTACAGCCTCTGGCGACCTGAACTTTTCTTCGGACTCTCCCGGCACTAAAAGCCATACACTAAATAATATATATATATATGTTATTTTTTTAGGTTTTTTTGCTCTGTGCGTGCTGCTAGCTGTAGCCTACGTCCAGTCCACCCCCGTGGACACTGTGGATCAGCCAGCTCAAGTTGCTGAAGATGTAAAGGATGTCGATGTCTCTGCTGCATCTTCTGAAGACGCTCAAGATGTAGGCAAACATCACCCCCACCATCCCGATCATCACCATGGACACGATGATCACGACCATCACCATGGACACGATGATCACGATCATCATCATGATGAAGATGATCACCATCATCCACCAACCAACGTGTGTGCCAGTGCCAGAGCAGACAGATGGCATTTGCCTTGTCCTTGGGACAGCCACAAGTTCTTCAAGTGTGACCTGAACACCGGGAAAGGTACACTCTTCACCTGCCCATCAGGTCTCGTCTTCAACCCCGCCATCCAAGTCTGCGCCAATGCTTAACCTGCAGTATTGTTATCCACCATCTACTCACGACAAACCAAAGATGTAATGATTCTGTACGTAATTCTGTAAACTATCTGATGTTGCCAGATGGCCGTGCTATGAATGTATTCACAGATCCCTTCTGTTCATTAAAATTCTGCACATCGAAATATACTTGTTGACTTTTATGTTTGAGATGAAGCTATAACTCTGATTACACTTTCATTACTGTATTTCCTGAACCTCATCGCTTGCGTTACTCAATGTGTGACTTTGGCAGAGTATATAGGTGCTTGACACCCTCCCATGTAGCTGGAGTTCAAATCTTGTAAAGGTGGCATCATTTATTTGTGTCTTTTTTACAGTCATGTCTTAGGAATATTAGTCTAGTTACAAATTCGGCTTCTTCTTCTTCTCCCAGAACTGTTTCATTCTGTCTGACCTAGTGGCCCGTTCTTCGTCAGTTATGGTGTATTGTTTGCGTGTAGAAGTTCTTAGACTAAGTCTCACGTCTTTGTTTCTCAGGATCCTCTTCTCTTCCCGGTCTTCAATTTGTTGCATTGTCAAGCCTAATTAATCTAGATCATCTACGACTTCTTTGAACCTATGATTTTGGCTTTACTTTTCCAAAGTATTGGGATAGCTGTTTGAGTATCCTGGCCTCCGGTAATCGTGATATGTGACAAGAAAAAAGCAACTCCCCTTTTCCTCATTGTATCTACTGTATTATTGACTCAGTTTCCTGGTATACAATTTCATTAGGTAGTTTTATTATACTTGATGTTTTATAATGCCTAGCGGACGCGTGCGAGAAATCTCGCATGTTCATAAACCACACTTTCCCCTATCGGTTTATAATGAGAGACTTGAGGAGAAAGGTTGTTATGTTTTTATTTCAACCAAATGATTATATATCACTTTTTACATTTCAGTTAGAATTCCAAGTTCTACGTTCATCGCACACAAAATTTGATATTTATGAAATTAGAATGCAATTCGTCACTGCTAATGTCATTTGCGTGCTGAGTCCATTGATTAACAGCATCGCTGTAACACTCACCGGTTATTCGATATTTATGAAATTATACGATTTGAGTACCGGTACTCAGTCCTTTGATTTACTGTTTCTGAAATCCATGCAAAATGGAAAGGGAAGACCTCAGAATGTGAAAATGATATAAAATGCCGTCACAGCGGCCCAAATGTGAAGAGGATAGCAATTATGGAGCTAGTTTTTCTACAGCAACAGTATCTTCAAATCGCACACTTCGTATATTTTTTAAGTAATTTTTTAAAGAAATTATTAATATTTTTGAAATTAGAGTGCATTTTTTCACTGCTAATGACTATTCTCTTTCATTTGTCACGATCGTTCGCTTGTGAGTGCCGCAGGAAGGATCTATACTACTGAAATATTATATATGATAATTATATATACTGTAGTGCGTATTTTTTAATGGGATATGAATTCGAACCACACAGCACGTTTTATAGTAAGCGTCTATAACAAAGTAGCATGTTCATTGCCTAAACATTCCTACACTCGTTCCTTGGCCAATTACATTACAATATACGAGGGCTATTAAAAAAAAAAAACACATCCAAAATCAAAATTGTTTCCAAAACATTTGTTTCATTGACATTCCTTACGTCTTTCTCTATTTTTCTACATAATTTCCATACTTATTTACACATTTGTCACATAGTCCCACAAGCTTCTGAATGCCTAAGTCGTAGAACTTGGCCGCCTTCGAAGCTAACCAGTCTTTAACAGCTTCTTTCACTTCATCATCTGTGTCGAAGCGCTTGCCGCCAAGAAACTCCTTTAGGTAGCGGAACAGGTGGAAATCACTTGGCGCCAAGCCCGGACTGTACGGTGGGTGGTCCATATGTTCCCATCCAAATTTGCAGTATGGGGTCTGGCATTGTCATGCAACAACAACACTCCAGGCGACAAAAGACCACGTCGCTTATTCTGGATTGCACGTCGAAGTTTAGTCAGGGTAGCGCAGTAGGCGGCTTTATTGATCGTTGTCCCTGAAATAGTGAATCGTCGATCTTCACGAATTTTGTCGTCAACCGCATGAACCAACTCGTCTGAAATCACTGATGGTCTGACAGAGCGGGGTTCATCGTGCACATTTTCCCGTCCTTCATTAAAGGCTCACACCAACATGCGAACTTTGCTGTCACTCATTATGTTAGGACCGTACACTTCAGTAATCTGCCGATGAATTTCTGCCGCAGAAATGTTTCTTGCAGACAGAAACCGTATCACTGCCCTTACTTCACAATCGTCGGGCTGATTAATTGTCTTAAACATTGTGAACTGACACTATCAACAGCACACAGCAACAGTAACAACGCTACTGGCGGCTTTTGCCGTGCAAGGCATGCCAGGGGTCGCAGACATGCGTGTTTTGCCCGTGGCGCCGCTTTCAAATATTTACGGTGAATCGGACCTTACTTTTGGAATTACCCTCGTATTACTACTAGTACAGTGTGTCCGCAAAGTCTCTCCGCAGCACATGTCTCGCCTTGCAAGACGTGATGGGTTGGTGGTACATTGATGTTATGGTGTTACAAGGAAAACAATTACATTAAATTAAGTAATGCAAATATCACGCTACGCTCCGTACAGTTTCCACCAGCACGGAAAACCTCTTCCACTAAAACACACGCTCTTCAGTAGTAAGCATTCCCACTAGACTCAGCTTACACAAGAACTCGACAAGAACACAACTCACAGCGTCAACACTGTCACGCAGTGTCGGCATTAATGAACCGGTATTCCCCACCCTAGCACTCCAGTTGAAGGTTAACACGGAACAAGTGCGTGCTTATGCCAACCGCTGCGGTGAGACTTTGAGTATACAGCGACATGAACGTGCTGCCAACCTAACACGTCCCTCAAGGTGAGACCCGAGTAGCTCTCTGCTGCGGAGAGCCTTTTATGACGCTCTGTATAAATAATACTATTAATGTCTGAGTAATTATAAAAATATAACAACAATAAAATTGAAGGAATCAAATCAACCTTCTGTGGTTTCGAACTGTAGACGCGCGGGTGGTAGTTCGTATCATTAACCACTAGGCCAAACATGAGGTGATAAAGGGTACTAGTAGAAGTTCATCTATGACACTTTCAAAAACATGTGAACTACAAAACTAAAATTTCGGCCAAGCGAATGTGAAACATTTTAATAGACTTTTATCGCGATTTAACCATCTGAGCTCACTGAAATATGGTAAGTAAATGTTTATACACATTGTAATGCATTGGCATCTAATGTAGTTCAATTGTTCATATAACCTCAAGATGGTGGCTGTGCGCAATTTTATTTTTTATTTTTATTTCTTGGGTATTAATCATGCGATGGAAATGAACGTTTGAATAAATGAACCTACGCAAAAGTCGTCATCTAACAGTACATAACTCTATGACCTAAATATATAACAAGTAGTTCCGTGAAGAACTATACAGCCTATTTTCATACATCCTTCTTATGTTAATTGCCTCTATCTACATACAAAATTTCAGTTTGATTGCTGTAATAGATTCGTAGATATTGAGAACCGACTAAATATTTCGGATGGTCGCCATGTTGGATTGTATATATGTAGGTCCTAGAGTTATGTACTGTTACATGAAGATTGTTGTGTACGTGTAGCATTCAAACTTCAATCGCATGATTAGGACACAAGAAGTAACAAGGAGATTTTAAAATTTCGCACAGCTGCCATCGTGTGGTCATGGAAACAATTGAAATAAATTAGATGCCAGTGGATTAACATTCGTATAAGGATTTACTGAACCAAGTTTCACTGCACTCGGATGGTTAAATTGCGAGAACCATCCATGTGAATATTTACACTTCACGTCGCCGCCATACTGGATTTGTGATCACCAGGTTATCGAAAGTCCTATAGGTGAACTTAAGTTCACAGCCCCTATGATCGTAACAAAATTCAGTTTGATTGCTATAATAGATTAGTAGATATTCAGAGCCGTCTAAATATTTCGGGTGGCCGCCATGTTGGATTGTTAAATGTATAGGCCATAGAGTCATGTACCATTAAAGGAAAATTATTGCGTAGGTTCATTATTCAAACGTTCACATCGATCGCATTATTACGACACAATAAATAAAAACTTAATTTTAAAATTCGCAAAGCGGTCATCTTGAGGTTATGCAAACAATTGAACTAAATTAGATACCAGTGTATTACAATGTGCATAAACATTCCCTGTACCAGATTTCATTGCTAGTGCTACCTCTGTACCAAATTTCGTTCAATTCGGTTTCACCATGTTCTAATTGAAAGGGGGGGGGGCAGACATTCAGTGTACACACACTCACACACATACTCACACACACACACACACACACACAGACACACAATTTTTCGCCCTGTGTTGATCTCATAAGTCTACTTCATGTTTTGCAAAAATTGAAAGTAGGCTAATACATAAATACGCTTATCTCTCCCCAATTCACCTAAACCATGTTTTCCATCTTTACAGTACCGTTAAACCATTCCTTAAATACACTGGGAGAAAGCCACTTTCCCCGAATAGGATCACTCAATAACGGTTCTCTTTACTGTACAAGTCATGACGTACTTGGTCTTGAAACCAGGTGCCAAGGAAAAATTGCTGAGTATTGAATAAGTGTCTACTGTATGCGGGGTACTGTTGACTTCGTGACTCGCAGACAAATTAAATCATTCCATTATCAGGTGCTGTAAGCCTCCGTGGCTTGGGCGGCAGCACGCAGGCCTCTCACCGCTGGGTCCGTGGTTCAAATCTCGGTCACTCCATGTGAGATCTGTGCTGGACAAAACGGAGGCAGACAGGTTTTTCTCCGGGTACTCCGGTTTTCCCTGTCAAAAATTTAATTCCAGCAACACTCTCCACTATCATTTCATTTCATCTGTCATTCATTTAATCATTGCCCCAGAGGAGTGCGTCAGGCCTCGGCAGCCGGCACAGTCCATATCCTCGCCGCTAGATCGGGGCTTCATTCATTCCATTCCTGACCCGGTCGGAGACTGGAAGCAGGCTGTGGATTTTCAATTTTTTCATTATCAGGTGCTGTGTTAGAGACATGATTGGAATAAAATGAGACAATTATGTTCATCAATGCATTTAATATAAACTAGAGGGCATGCAGTCAACAGATTTACAATATTCATAATTCAGAAGCAATGGTTGAACTGTTGGATATTGGTGGATTAAGCATTGGCACAGACTTGGATGGCGGGGTTGAAGACGAGACCTGATGGGCAGGTGAAGAGTGTACCTTTCCCGGTGTTCAGGTCACACTTGAAGAACTTGTGGCTGTCCCAAGGACAAGGCAAGTGCCATCTATCTGCTCTGGCACTGGCACACACGTTGGTTGGTGGATGTTGGTGATCATCGTCATCATGATGATGATCGTGATCATCGTGTCCATGGTGATGGTCGTGGTCATCGTGTCCATGGTGATGGTCTGGATGGTGCGAGTGATGTTTGGAGACATCCTGAGCGTCTTCAGAAACTGCCGCTGAGTTGTCGACATCCTTTACATCTTCAGCAACTTGAGCTGGCTGTTGGTCCACAGCGTAGGCCGTAGCCAGGGCTGCTAGCACACATACAGCGACAAGGCCTGGAATGAGAATGTTTGTTGTTTGAGTCATCAGTCTAGTAATACTCTAGTAATACTATTTTCTGTTTACCATTACATCCTAAAATACAAACAAGGAAATAAGATCAGCAACCCCCAACATATAAGATATGATACTATGAAGTACATCTACTTTTTGCTGTGGGAATTAAGAGCTCTCTTAACATTATCTCGGGCCGACAACCAAGATGTTAGGTCCCTTAATACAACAATTATCATGATCATCATTATCATCATAATCATCATTGTTATCTCCTCCCTATAGCGGCATAAATAAGACAGAATGTTAGCTTTCACAGCAAAGTAATTAATCTCTATCAAATCATTTTTTTCCCTTCAAATTGATAAATTTTAATATAGTTAATTGGTTACCTTCGTACTTTGAGCAGTGGTGTGGTAAATGCAATCCCTCCCTATATTATTCTGCTAAGGTCCCATTCCAGTTTTGTACCGAAAATAAGGTCCCATTAACACCAACCTACACATATGGGGTACCTGCAGGTTCAGTATAACCCAATGCGTAAGTGAAACGCACTCACTTACTCTTTATATGCCTCACACTTAAATAAATACCTTAAAACAAGTATATTTACAATGAAATAATGAAAGAATGCAACACGGTAACCATGGTAACAGAATCTCACAAGTACATCTATTTCTGTAAGACGCAATGCAATTCCAATTATTACATTACTGTGAAAGTTTCCAGACGGTTATAAGGTTATCACTGAACCAAATTAAGCTGTACAATTCATCAATACATACAGTATAATGCGCTTAAGGGGGTCAGGGGCACTCTAGAATTTTTAACGCAATTTTCACGTGTGAGTGTGGTACGAAAGGTCTTGATCACCCGACTATAAAGGGTCTCCGAAAACCACATTTAAAGGCCCTTAAATTAACGGTGTCTGTGATATTCCCAGAAAACTAACTTTGCTCTGATATACCTATGAAGGAATGACAAACCCCTAACCACTGCTCCAGTAGCTGAATTGATAAAGTCTAATTATTCATATCAAGGATAAATCAGTCATAGCATTCATGATTGAGATTTTGCTAAGTGTACTCTTTACAACTAGAATATTCGCGGGCGAAGCCACGACGGGTAATGCTAGTATTTAATATTTGAAATGTCCGGGGGATAAATGATCTGGCTCCATCACAAATGAAGAAACGATATGGCTCGCAGAAAGTAATACGTATGTGTATCTTCATGTTAAATATTACTGAGTATAAACGATTAGGTCCAGAGAAACACACCGTTGATATTCGAGCGCTGTGTGAAAGAATGATCCAGGTCTCCTTAAACTAATAACCGTTATCCTCACACATGTGCTTTTATCGTTTAGTAAAATTTTCAAGACGCAGAGAACGTGTTGATGTTTTGAATTACAAGAAAGAAGGAATCAGTCTAAGCAGTCTCGTGTTGATTCACTGGCAAGCTCTCTTGCCTAACGATATTAATATTTGGAAACCTGAATCACAATGTTTTTGTTTCATCAGTTTTGTACGTTTCGAAAGTATTTCGTTCTGATTTCGCCTTAAATACTCATTTCGCAACATATTGGTCATTGCGCAACATTTCAAGCTTCTATGCCAACTGCAAATGCCATGTTTTATTTGCAATAAGTTCCCAAAAATTACTAAAACAACGCGTTTAAAAAAAATCAAATAAAGTCCCTAAACATGCTCCAAATTTTCAGACAGATGAGGATATACGTTCGCAGTGTTTCCTTGTTAGTCACACAGCCAACATCTCAACATTGAAGGAGAAATGTTGAGAGTAGTGGAGTACTAGGAGTTCTGCCCCACTTCAGAACCCCCCTTGCTCTACTACTAAGCCTCAGCCATGTTAAATATCTCTTGAACGCATGGTCCGATTTTGACAAATGAGGTATTGTTGGACTCGGGCTGACGTCCTCTTTGCTATGGACCACTCATTATATTTTTCAAAATTTTTTTGAAAATTTTTTTTTCGAAACTATGTGATAGTTTGAAAACCAAACAGGATAGAACGTTGTGCCATGGCTCAAACGAACAGTCTTTATGACCTTTATTTTTTGTAATAAAACTTTTTTATTTTTTATATTTTTTTGAAAACACTCGAATTTTGAAAATCCTATATTTTGGAAACTAGGAACTCTACAAAAAAAATTGTTTAACGTAAATCAATGGTCCCTACCCCCTCTACCCCCAGAATAAATTTCAAGTCTCTAGAATGAAAACCTGCAGTAGTGTGGTAGTGGGAAAGCTGCTCCACTTAGGAAGTTGTGAGCCCCTGCGACCTTGGAATGGAAGGAGCCATGCTAGGAGGGCGTGCTTGGATTCGTTTTTTTTGTCTCGTCGTGCTCTTTACGGGAATGTCGGTGTCGAAAATGTGAAAATCTGGAAACACAGTCTTTTTGGGGTAAAAACGTGATTTTAGACTTTTTGCTATATCTCACGAACCAATAACGCTAGAGGCGTGTTCGACAGGTCCAAGGACTCGGGGTAACGTTCTCTCTCCTATGGACCACTCGTTATAATTTTTAATAAAATTGGAAACTCGATTTTGGGGTAAACACATGTTTTTTGTGATTTTGCCGATATCTCACGAAGCAATAACGCTAGAGGCATGTACGATGGGTCCAAGGATTCGGGAAGACGTCCTCTTTGCTATGGACCACTCGTTGTAATTTTAAAAAAATTGGGAAACGCGATTTTGGGGTAAACACGTGTTTTTTATAATTTTTGCCGATATGTCACGAACCAATAACGCTAGAGACGTGTACGAGGTGTCCTAGCACTCGGGCTAACGCCCCCTTTCAAATGTGGTAGATATTTTTTTCGAAAAAATAATTCACAAAGGGCCTAACGCCATACATGTTGAAAAAAAAATCATTACCGTTACCTGTTTATAATGTTTATAAAGCGTGGTGGTTGAGAGAGACGATACGGCTGGGTGTGTGTGTGTGTGTGTGTGTGTGTGTGTGTCGCTGACCACGGTGGCTGTGTTCAATAGATCAATCGCTATTTCGACGGGTCGGTGTATGACAGAGCGAGGGTGCGTTTTCTGATATTTTACCTTTAACGTGTAAACGGTGATGAGAACTAGGTTCTATGTTGGTCGAAGCGAGTACAGAAAACAAACTTACAGGAGGTGAAGGTCATTTGAGATTATTGGAAGGCGTTGATCTGACTTGACAACAGGTGACGCTTGAAGGTGAAATAATCTGACCATCGTGGTGGCAGGGGAGTGTGAAAGGCATGCACACACACATTTGTGAAACCACATGTAGGCTAAACCAGTGACATCCTGTTTTGCTTCGTACGTGACAAAATGCAAGTTGACGTGAAATTTGATCTACCGCAGGTGTTCGCTTGGGACGTTATCTATCTACATGCGCGATAACTGTTAACAAGTTACATTCTGTCTTGCTTCGTACGTGACAAAATGCAAGTTGACGTGAAATTTGATCCGGCACAGGTGTTCGCTTGGGTGTTATCTGTCCACGTGCGCGATAACTGTTAACAAGTTACATCCTGTCTTGCTTCGTACGTGACAAAATGCAAGTTCAGGTGAAATTTGATCCGGCACAGGTGTTCGCTTGGGTGTTATCTGTCCACGTGCACGATAAGAGAATGTTCAAAGCGTGGAAAAAAAAAGATTATACATGCAATGTGATATATAAAGACACGTCGCTGACATTTCCACTCGCACTTATGTGACTACCTTTGAACACGCTACAGCGTTGTGTGAAACACTTGGCCTTGTTTAACAGTTTTGGTGTTGGTGGAAAATACTTATTCTTGTTGTGAGGTAGGTATATATTTATTCATTTATTCATTTATTGATTTATATATAAATACATGCAATTATTTATTGATTAGGTAATTAATGATTTTATTTATTTATTTGTTTGCAGATAACCGGTATAGCCTACTTGTCGTGTGTGTGTGTGTGTGTGTGTGTGAACGATATTAAAGAAAGAGAAAGACAGACCGATAGAAGAGGAAACCATTTCCACACTAGCCCACGAGACGGGAATATAGCAAAGCATTACACGTAAAAGTGAGATTTGTTTTATTATATAATATAACCTGTTTGATTTTGTTTTTGTTTATGAAATGCATAAACTATATGGAATGGATATACTTATGGTGGTTTATTTTATTTCTTTTTAGATATTTGGAGAGAAAAAAAGGGTTCACTGCTATAGCAAATACAGTTGAAAACCAAGTGGCTTTAGAGTGGAACCCTTGTCAAGCAGTCTACAGCTGAAAACTCAGGTGAGAGTGTTCTTTCAAAATAATGTCTTTTACTGCTGCGGATACGTTAACTTGGGAGCCCCTTGAGTCTTGTTTCAAATCACGCGTGTGCTCTGGTCGTGTGGTCAATGTTAGAAAAAGTTTGATTCCCAAAGAATTTTTACAATCTTGTTTTGAAATTTTTAAAATTGAAATTTGTACAGCGCAAAGGTTGCATACGGCTTTAAAGGTGAATACAGAACTGGTGTGCGATTTCATATATAAAAAGAAGAACGTAGAGCATAAAGAGACATTTTATATTTGCAGTAAAATGCAAGAGCTATTCATAGCCCATAATTTGGAACAGTGGTATGAAACCCACGTGGTGAATGCCTTGCTGTCAAAATTTGATAAACTGCAACAAGGACCGAGTGGCCTTGCCTTAGACAAAATTCATTATTTGCAAATCAACATTTGTCAATTCAACCCGTTGAACGCTGGGTCTAGCTATATTAAAACACCACCAGCCATAGCTTCGAAAAAGGCTGTGGTCAATATAAAGAATCGTGACAATGATTGCTTTCTGTGGGCTGTGGCTGCGTACTTGCAGCCAGCTCAAGATCGTCATGTTAACAGACCAGCAAAGTACAAGGCCAAGTTTGATGAATTAAAACAAACGTTAAATTTAACTCGAGTATCGTTCCCTATGGACTTAACCGAGATCCATAGGTTTGAACAAGACAACCAGGACTTTTCGTTCATGGTGTATGGCCTTGACGGTGATGAGATTGTGGGTCCTCTTTATGCCACAAAAGAACCGAAACGACATCACATTCATCTTTTATATTTATCTGTAGGAGAAGTGAATCACTATTGCCTCATTAAAAGCCTGAGTAGATTGCTAAGCAGTCAAATGTCCAAAGCACATGGTATAAAGCATATTTGTGACCGTTGTCTCCAATACTTTTGGACGCCTACTTCTTTGGAACGTCATAGGGTAGATTGTGTTACTCAGGAAGCGGTGAGACTGATATTGCCACAAGGGGACAAGGCTGTGTTAAAGTTTAAGGACATTCATAAGCGTGACAGGAGCCTCCGTGGCTTAGGCGGCAGCACGCCAGCCTCTCACCGCTGGGTCCGTGGTTCAAATCCCGGTCACTCCATGTGAGATCTGTGCTGGACAAAACGGAGGCAGACAGGTTTTTCTCCGGGTACTCCGGTTTTCCCTGTCAAAATTTCATTCCAGCAACACTCTCCACTATCATTTCATTTCATCTGTCATTCATTTAATCATTGCCCCAGAGGAGTGCGTCAGGCCTCGGCAGCCGGCACAGTTCATATCCTCGCCGCTAGATGGGGGCTTCATTCATTCCATTCCTGACCCGGTCGGAGACTGGAAGCAGGCTGTGGATTTTCATTTTTCATAAGCGTGACACTGTTCCCTATGTGGTATATGCAGATTTCGAAGCTCTCACCACACCCATGGCGGGATGTGAACCAGATCCCTCCATGAGCTCAACCACACCCATTCAAAAACATGAACCCTTTGCCATAGGATTTAATGTGGTGTGTGCCCATGACCCCACACAATCCGTTTACAAATACCGTGAGGGGCCAGATTGTGCCAAATGGTTCTTGGATGAACTTGTCAAGTTGACTCATGATGTACAGGAATTACTAAACCACCCAGTACCCATGAGTCTATCTCCAGAACAGCAGCAGCAGTATGAGCATGCCATGACATGCCATATTTGCGAAAAGCCACTGATCAGTGCTGAAGACACCGTTCGTGATCACTCGCACTTTACGGGGGAGTTTCGTGGAGCTGCGCATAGTAAATGCAACTTGAACTTTCCAGCTCCTCGCTTCATCAGTGTCTTTTTCCACAATCTGGCAAATTATGACATTCAGTTTTTGATTCGTGAATTGGGCCATGTTAACAAGGGCTCGTTTACCATTATTCCCCAAAACCATGAGCGTTTTACAGCCCTGACATGGTGGTTGGGCGACTTAAGCATTCGATTTTTGGATTCCTTTAAGTTTATGGCATCCTCGCTAGACAGCCTTGTGAATGGCTTGAATGAGGAGGAATTAAAAAATACTAGAATGCATTTTAATGATCCTGAGCAATTTCAGTTGTGCATTCGGAAAGGTATATTCCCGTATGATTTCTGCAACAGCTGGGACGTGTTAAAGCAAAGAAAACTCCCTCCACAAGAGAAATTTTACTCGAAACTAACACGCAGTACCGTTTCCGATGAAGACTATGCACATGCATGTCAAGTTTGGCGAGTGTTTGGCATGAACACGCTAAGTGAATATGCTTTGCATTACCTAAAACTGGATGTATTGCTGCTCACTGATGTGTTTGAAAAATTCCGTGAGTTGTGTCAACACATTTACGGTCTTGACCCGGCTCACTATTACACGAGTCCTGGACTCTCGTTCGATGCCGCTTTGAAATACACTCAAGTGGAATTGGATTTACTCACTGATGTAGACATGGTTCTATTTTTTGAAAAGGGCATTCGTGGCGGCTTTGTGTCGCTTAACCAACGCCATGCTGAAGCGAACAATGTCTACATGCCTGATTATTCACCAGACAAACCAGAATCGTACTTAATGTACTATGACGTGAATAATTTGTACGGTTACGCCATGAGTCAGCCTTTGCCCTATGGGAAGTTTGCTTGGCTGACAGAGAAACAAGTGTCAGAATTTCATGTGAACATGGCTAGCCAAGAAACAGGCCGTGGATATGTGCTAGAAGTGGATATTGAATATCCCTCATCCTTGTATGATGAACATGCCGATTTCCCATTCTGTCTTGAGCAAATGGTTCCCCCTGACAGTAAAGTGAAAACTGAAAAACTCATGGGCACACTTTACAACAAAAATCGGTATGTGCTACATATCCAAATATTGGTGCAATGCCTCGCCCAAGGCTTGGTGTTGAAGAAAGTCCACAGGGGTATTTCTTTTGCTCAAAAAGCATGGCTTGAGCCATACATGCGACTCAACACAGAGCACCGACAAATGGCAACACAGCAGTTTGAAATTAATTTTTTTAAATTAATGAACAACTGCATCTATGGCAAGTCTATGGAGAATGTCCGCAAATACCGTGACATTAAATTGGTGAATGTCTGGGAGGGGCGGTGGGGTGCCCGGCGGTACATTGCCAAGCCAAATTTCAAATCGATCAAAATTATCGATGAGGATTTGGCTACTATTGAAATGAGTAAGACCAGCGTGACCATGGATAAGCCCATTTACTTGGGTCAAGTCATTTTAGACTTTTCTAAATCGGTCATGTATCGATTCCACTATGAGTTTGCGAAACGCCATTTTGAGGACGTCTCTCTTTTGTATATGGACACGGACTCATTCATTTACCACATTCGCCACTGCAACCCCTATGACGTCATGAGGCAACATAGTGACTGGTTCGACACCTCTTGCTATAGTGCTGACAACGTGTTTCAGCTGCCCATAAAGAACAAGAAGGAAATGGGCGTTTTAAAAGATGAATGCGGTGATTCCATTATGACGGAATTCGTAGGTTTGGCTTCAAAAATGTATGCTTACCGCAAACTCGACTGTAAGGAAGCCAAGAGAGCAAAAGGTGTAGGTAGGGCAGTGGTAAAATCGCTACGTGTAGACGATTACTTAGCGGTTTTACGCACTGGCAAAGCTATGTCTCATACACAGTGCAGGATACAATCCAGCAACCATCATTTGTATCTTGTGGAACAGAGAAAACGCACCCTCGCCTCCATGGATAACAAGCGTGTGTGGGCTGATGACCTGCTCACTAGCCTGCCCTGGGGTTATGATCGCAACGAGGAGGAGGTGTGATTTCACTGTTTAATCGTTTATGGGACATGGCTTTTTGTAACTTGTAGATTTAGAATTTTGTAAATATTGGTTTCTGTCATTGTAAATAGTAGATTTTGTAAATAGTGACAATTCACTTGGACCTTTTGCTCTTTAAAAAAGTTGTGTGCAACCTTATTTTTTAAAAATTTTTTGATTGGTAAATAGTGTGATTCTTTTAACGCTGTACAAAATTGATTTTTTTGTAAATATGAAATAAGTAAGATTTTTAGTAACTTTAATAACTAGTATTTAATTATTTTTTGAAATAGTAAAATGGTAAACTAAAAAAAGTTCTTTTGGGATGAGTGTACATGTCAAGAATGTGCTTTTGGGAATAAATAAAGTGGTTGTGTTTGTTCCCAAAGACAGGTGTGAATGTATGACTGGAGAGAGAAAACTGGTGTGTATGATTGACCAGAGCAAACACGGTGAGGTAGGGTGGGTGGGTGGGTGGGGAGGGGGTAAATGGTCACTTATATACTCATTTTGTTTTAAATAGTTTCGTTTTTTCATTGAAATGTGGCAGTCAATAGACATTATTTTTGTAAAAACAGTCTTACCTGCAGTAGTCGTAGACCTCGACGTTTCTCCAAACACACATCAACACATTGCAGTATTATCAAGGTCAAGCACTCGCATCAACATCATTGTCAAATCTCAACTTTCGACATACATCAAATGGAAAAAATATGAAACAGCAAAATGGAAATTCCATGTTTCCATATCACCAAAACAGCAAAACTTAAAACGGACATTTTTAAAAACTGGAAATGGCCATGTGTGAAATTTGAAAATTCAAAAACTTCAAACGGACATTGTTTAAAATGTGTCATCAGCAAAATGGAAAAATCCATATCATCAAAAACGTTAAACTTGAAACGAACGTTTTCAAAAACTGTAAATTGCAAAATGATAAATGACAGTGTGTGGAATTCATCATGTGTGAAATGTGTAAAATGAAAAAATCAGCCATCAACATCACGATTTCTTAAAATTAAAAATAACAAAACATCGTGCTCTGTCAAACCTTTGTTTTTATTTCATAGTCATAGTGAATTGACAAAAGAAAAATAGAATACAAACACATCCCAATTCCTCACTCCTCAATGTTTATGTCCATGCATCATCAACTTTCCTTTCATAGCACTCATGACAATTAGGGCTGCCATCCTTTCACCTACTGAGGCATCACTGGATGTGAAACGTTGTTTAGCTTTCTTTAATAACAATTTATCTGCCACATGTCTTAAACCAGAATGACTATGGCGATAAGAAAGGTCATGTTCCTTGCATGCTTGATCCAAAAGATTAATGGGTACATCACCACGTTGTAAACGTTTTTCGAGACGAGTTCCAGGGCCGCAAAAACGATAACCTGGAAGATGGATTTCGAAAGGTAGGTATTGAATCACTTTGTCAATGACGCCATTGCCAGTACAGGTCTGGCATATCCTTTTCCATTGATGGTAGAAAGGTTTGGTCTTCCTCCTCCTCTGTGGACGATGTTTGTGTTTGTTGTTGTTGTTGTTGCTTTTTCTCGCCATGACACCCGTGGAATGATTCAACAAAGTCTTTACACGGACTTTTATGACCGTGATACAGTTTCACTAGCTGGCAAGTCGCACACTGACGCATAGACGGTATTTTTGCCATGGCCACTTGCTTATGGTGATCGTAATCCGTACAGGGTTGCAATTCACTCAACACAGGGTCTTGAGTCCATGATTTTGGTACATGTTGCCAGATTTCTTTGACCGCGTTGGCAGCCACATAATAAATGAACGACTTGGGCAGCGCCAAGAGTTCCTCTTTGGTAAAACTGTCTAGTTTCTTTTTGCACACAAAGAACTTGCCGATGGCTTTGTCCGTAGCATTGCCTTTCTCCATGGTATCACGTGCTGTAGATGTTTACACGTCGCTTGTAGAAATCTCACTGACGTCATTCACAGGTAAATCTTGAGTTATAATTTTGTTCAACAACTCCCAGCAGGCATGAGTGGTTAACCAATGAAAGAGATGCCACGCATGCGATAGGGCTGTATGGGTAATGTTGCCACAGGAACAAGTATCCATGAGCGTTTGCAGGGAGGGGCAGCCCAACTCCATGAGGTCGATACATTGACAGTAAGACGCCAAAAATGGTTGCAACCATTGACGTTTTTCATTACCTTTCACAAATACCACATTGGCCGAGGACAAGTGTGCTTTCATGACCACGTCCAAATATTTATAGGAAATGGTTCCCTGATTCCAGTCTAGTTGTCTATGATTTTCAATCCACTGGGTTTGTTTACGGTCTTTTTCACACAATAAATCAAAAGCATGGGGTGGTTTAAATAGCAAATGCGTAGCTTGCGATATCCAAAACGTGGTACAATCGATCATGGCCACTTGTTTAAATATAAATTTGTTGTCACCAATTTTAAACCCTTGGCAATCCACAATGAGTGTGCGCAACATGTTGACGCTTGCCTGGACCAAGTTCAACTGACGACTGACGGACGATCAGGTGTGATCATGACATAGACTTACCTGCCATGCTAGTTTCAAAATTGAGGTTAGGGTAGGACAGTGGGGGGCATGCAAAATAAGAATTTAAGAATTACATCATTTTATTATCATAACACGTCTTACAGGCTTTTGTCATTTTAGGATAAGGACGATAGCAACTGATACAACAATATAGTCTCTTGTGTTTGTAACGTCCATAACACCGATGATGTCCCAATGTCTCTAAACTAGGCGTTTTTGATGGTGAGCTGCTCACCGAAGCACCATGGATACCATACGGTCCACACGTATCGTAACTTGTTTTTCTTTCATCACCCAAAGACACAAGCGAGGGATAGCTTGAATGACAGGGTATATTTCCCACTTTCATTCTGCACAGGTAGGGACAGGTGGGTGACCAGCGCTGATGTTCCTGCATGGGTTCATCGCCCTCCTGCCATTGGTCTATGATGATGGGACAAAAGGCACATTTCACTTCATCTCTTGTTTTTAAATAGTAGAATCCAGCGGCTGCCAAGGCTTGAGGGTTTATGAAAGGCACTGGCCATGTGGCAAAAGTCTTGAAACGTTGTTCCTCAGAGTTTAAATTCATGGATGTAACGTCTCTTGAGGCTTTAAAGCAAGACATGACTGAGCGGCTTGACGTGGGATGACCTGTTATTTATACACTCGTCACTTGGTTGGACAGTGGATAATAGTTGACTTGTTTGTGATGAATAATCAAACAGTAGGCCGTCGTATTGGCTGGTACATTGTCATGCGTTTCAAAATCTAGTCGAATGTCGATATTGGATGGCTTGACAGACTCTTCCAGGTAAGAACAGTCAAAGACAATCAGTGGTGCTCTTGCCTTAAACGCTTGGGGTAGTAGCATGGGGCCGTTCTCTTTTTGATAATACGACCATCGAAATTTAGAAAACAAGTCGTACAGGGACCCAAACTTATTTTTTGAAAAATCCAAATCCAGTCCTTCATAGGGAAACACAGCTCCGTTGAGGAAAAGACGTGCATTTCTCAATTGCAGGTGGTCAAATTGCGAGGCATCTTTGGTTTGTTGATACTTGCGATTCGTTTGAAAACCCACGATCAGGTAGAGAGGTCTCTCTGTATAGCGAGCTGTTTTTACAGACCAACTGTGTGTGTTGGTAGTGGGCAATAGCGGATACTCATGGAGTGCCCAGCTTCTAAATTCCATGGGTAGAGGCATATCTCTCTTTACCATTTTGAGTATGTCCAGTTTTTTGCTATCGTTAAGGGTCACATGAGGCACTTTCCATAGCAAGCGTTGTAGTTGAACTTTTGAATCGATGGGGGCATTGTCGGCTCCCTTGAGTGCATTATTATCACTCCTGTCTCTCACCAGATAAAGCACTTGCCTTGCGTTGACCACAATGCGTTGGTGATCTTCAGCAAAGCCTAGAATCAGTTTAAGAGGTAAATATCCAGTAAAGGTCCCATCGGTGTGTACCATCCAGTCATTGGTCGAGTCAGGACACCAACCTGCCATGCAAAGTGTTTTACCTTCTTCCTCACTATAAGAGGGGTATAGTTTCATGACACTGGAAATGCTATTTCGAGTGCTATCCACCACGATATCGTTAATGACATAACGTACTTCAGAAAACAGAAAGGCTAAACCATGGTTGGCCAACTTGGATGTGGTAGGTGTAGAGCCATCGGCTTTGGTGAGCCGACCTTCAATCTGAATGACACTTTCATGCGGTAGGGTGTAAATATCTTGGTTGTTGATAACAAATTGAATTTCATCATTGTTATTGAGTCCAGGTGTTTGAGCTTGATAGGAATGGAGATCAATTCTTACCACTCCTGGTTGCTCCTCGATGCGGTTCGCTATCTCTAGGATAGAATTCATCATGAGGGTTGACGTGGTAACCCAAATGCTGTAAAATCTGCTTGTTCTGAGATGTTAACGTGTATTCACGTGGCAAACAACTAACACCATTCCTAGACGGTGTTGTTGCTTTATACACAAACTTCATAGTGGCTTTAGCACCAACTTGTAAGTCACTGGTGTGGTAGAATCTAGATCAATGAGTTGTTGATCTCTATTGATCAGTCTTAATGTTATATTACTAATACTATCAACAGCCACAGCATGAAAAAGCACCACTGGAGGGTTTTCACGAATAATATAGCCATTGGGCGATGTCACAATAAAGTCATAAAGTGAATGCGATGGTTCTTGATTGGTGTACACTTGGCTAATAATATTACACGTCACCGACACATGATGGTCCTCAATGAATTTCACTTCATGGTCTGATTCATGTTTTTTGTTGGGCTCCAACACACGTGGTTTAAATCCTAGTAATGGACCAATGGAATCGGGGTGTGTTTTAAAGTCAATGTTGAATGAGGAGAAAATACTGCAGCGATGAGTGTTAGTATTGCCTACAAGTTCAAACTTGTGCGTTCCGTCAAGAAATGACTTTAAACCATATTGATTGATCAACACCACATAAATGTGTTCATAAATATCATCGATCGTGTATCCACCAGAGTTCAAGGTGAGCGCAGAATCATCATAGTAAAACTTGTTGTTCACATTTTCACGTATGTTGTATATTCGATTGTACGTTTCAAGAGAAACAAGTCCTAAACCATAGGGTTTTTCACTCAATTCGATAGGCGGGTAGAAGTCTAGGCTGACTTCAGGTCCACGTCCATGCACTGTAAACGTTTTACTTTCTGCCGACATACTGGTGGCGTTTTTGCTTATGCTGCGTCTTATATAAAAAAATTAAACACAAACGTCCACACTGTTGGCTGTTAAACGTTTGCTCTCGTTTCACATTATAATATATCTTGATCCTGTTTCCAAAATAGGTCACTAGTTCCATGGGCGGGGGCAAATTCCCAAAACTGTCAAAGTACCATACCGTGGATTCCTCTTTGACATAAGCTACATAATGCGTTCCTGGTCCTCGGTGATCATCCAAATTGACAACAGCACATTCCTGTTTCCAAGGTCGTGGGGGTAATTGGTTTCGCATAAACACACCTCGAAAATGAGAAAGCTTTAGTTGTTTAGCATAGCTTTCCACTTGTTGATGCGTCAGGGCATGTCTCGCTATGGCAGAGGTTAATTTTTTTTTTTTTTAATATTTCGAAATGGTGAAATCCCAAATCCTTGTTGATAAAAGGCTGGCTTTAGATTGGCATTTCTAGCCCCCATGGCAATCGCTTCCATCGTTTCATTGTGTCGCAGACTTTCTTTGAGTTGTTGCTTGCCCTGCTGCGCGGCTTTAATGGTTTTCGCCACTGCACTGGCACCGCCCAAAAGTGAGCCCAGAGCAGCCAAACCGGCAAATAATGCAGGTAAAAATCCCGCTCGTTTGGGGACGGGAATCACTCGCCCTTGGTTTGAAACCTGTCGCCGACGTTTTGGAATAACCTGTCTCTGTGCTGCTCGAAGGGCTTTCCTTATGGTCAATACATTATTTTTTCTTTTTTTCTTTCGCAAGGGCTTGTCCACGAATGTTGTAAGCCCAGGCTTTGCCAAGGACAAAGTCCTTTTTTTAGTCTTTCTCACTACATACCTTTGTTTCACCATGATGATAATGACCAACAACCTTTCACAAGAAAGTTTAAATCACAACTAACGTCAGATGGTTATTTCATGGCTGTATATTCCAATTCCACATAAAGTGGGAAGTCGTTTATGGTTTTTCCCGCTTGCTTTTCATCCCATGTCAACATGAGGTGAAAGGATAATTCGTCCCCTGCATTGACCATTTCATGGTTATGGATCAACATCCTATGACCATTTATCTTTATTTGTAAATGGTTCTCATCAGGTATGGCATATTTGATGTGAATGGTTCCATCATAGTGTAATCGATAGTGGCTTAAACCCGAAGCAAGCACATAGGTCGAGTGCTGATCATGGACTAGCGGTAAATGGTTTCTGTCATTCACAGGTTTATCATTTGTCAGATACACTAAAAATACACATGGGATAAATTTATAAAGCCTTTTCATTTCATGGGTCACGTAACGCTTGGTACAGACATCGTCTTCGTCTTGTGGGTCTTCCACGTGAATAATCCGATGGTGATTAGCGCTATAGCCATTCACCATAAGCTGTGGCACTTTGTCATAAAACTCATACACTTTGTTATCCACATACTTTTTCGTAGTAACGTCTGTAGACACTTGAGGATGTTTTACATGGGTTAACCGCTTTCCCTTAAAGTCATAATCTCCCTGTTTTGTGCGTGGCACTACTGACCTATCCACATAGTGTTTATTAGCAGGATCTGTTTCCTGTTTAGGATCATGTATGAGGACAGGCCTAGCTTTGGCCATCAACGCACGTCCAAAGACATCCATCGTCAACCTGTAGTAGCAGTCTACTGTTTCTATGACAAGGTTCGGTGTCCTGTATATAGACAGCCGGCTAGCCTGTCTAAGCCTTAGTTGACATGAAGATTATTAAGCAGCAAGAGTCATTCCCCGTGGGGGACATGGTTTCCCATCTCTGTCCCACATCACGTGAACAACGCCATGGTTCACTGTTTCCATCTTCCATTCGCTGCATCATTGTGGGGCCTTCCGGCTGTGGAAAGACTAATCTTTTGCTAACGCTCATTACAGCGCCCAATGGTCTGCGTTTTCAAAATATTTATATTTTTGCAAAATCTCTCTACCAACCCCTTTACGTGTTTCTGGATCAAGTCATGTCTGGATTACAAAAAGAGAATATGGGTTATTTTACATTTTCCATGCAAGAAAATGTGATTTCACCGGATGAAGTAAAGCCTGATTCACTCATGATTTTCGATGATGTATCCACTGAACGTCAAGGCATCATTCAAAGCTATTTCAGCATGGGTCGACACAAACATATCGATTGCTTCTATCTTGGGCAAACGTATTCTAAAATGTCCAAACAGTTGATTCGTGACAATGCCAATGTCATTGTTTTATTTCGTCAGGACGAGAGGAACAGTCGTCACATTTATAATGAACATGTGAATCCGGATATGACCTTTCAAATGTTTACAGAATTGTGTGCCAAGTGCTGGAACACTCAACGTCATGCCTGTTTAGTGATTGACAAACAAAGTGAACTCAACCAAGGACGGTATCGCTTAGGGTTTGATCATTTTATTGCTATTTAAGGCCTTGTCTCATTCCCCGGCAAGTCATTTGCCAAGACACCATGGCGTTAGCAGAGAGTCAATTAATAAAGCATATTATTAGAGCAAAAAATACTATTCGCCAAAAGTTTCGTCAATTGAAACAATCACGTGCCAATCATGCTTTGTTTATTCAACAACATTTAGCACCTCCGCTAAAAGCCATGTTGAAACCCTCTTTCAAGCCTTCTGAAACTCTACCCACCGTTTCACAAGCCACGCAGACGCTGCACGAGGACCCTGAGGAAGAGGAAGAGGAACAGGAAGATTTGACTAGTGTTAGTGAAGTTGAGGATGAGGAGGAACAAGTGTTTACGCCTCAAAAAAAGGCCGCACCCCTTGCAGAGTTTTTGAGAAAAAAGAAATCCTTGGCCATGGTCGAAACACCTTGCCCTTCCAGGGCGTCTCCGTTTTCACAACTCTTGGCCACCCCTCAACATAAAGCTCAACTGAAAACCATTTTAATAAAATATTATGGATCAACATTGGAACCCTATTTCACCGATCTATTTATTGGAAACACAGATACCACGTATGGTGTTCGCTATGAGGATGATAGTTTTAAAATTGGCGATTCATCCATTAAATTTGCTCGTACTAAAGCTGTCATTAAAAACATCAACTATAAATTAACGCCAGGACTGTTAAAGCTGCTCTTTTCTCGGACCCCCTCTTCCCATGATTATACGTCAGAGGACCTTGACAAATATAAATCCATTTTATTGGATACCCATGCTCACAAAAGACAGTATGATCCCACGCAACAAGTGAATGCCAATATATCTCAAAAATATAAAACCATCATTGCAAAAATGTTTCCCACTAGTCAAAGTACTCGTCGTAAAGTGTCCGCTTCGGGAGTGACTTTTAAACCATTAAAACCCCTTGTGGATGTTACCTACTGGCACAATCCCAATAAGCTCGTCCAGCGGCTACAGTTGTTGCATGCCTCACGTCAAGCTGGCCACACCGGTCACGATTGGGAAATTCAAGAAATTGAACAAGAACTTCGAAATGCCAAAATTATTGTTTAAGCCCTCACCCATTAAAATGGGTATTGCTCACGAGTTGCATCGCCCAGCTAGGCGTCACTATCCGCGACTCAAGGTGATTTCACGAGGTGTGGATGAACTTTGGCAGGCTGACTTGGTTGAAATGATACCCTATGCTGGCGTTAACGACGGTGTACGCTATATGTTGACCGTCATTGATGTCTATTCCAAAATGGCCTTTGTTGAACCTGTGCGTCGCAAGTCTGGCCCACTAGTTACCAAGGCCTTTCAACATATTATTCAACACTCCAAACGTCAACCTCAGCTGCTACAAACCGACCAGGGGAAAGAATTTTTCAACAAGGATTTCTCCCGTTTTCTCAAATCTAAGGATATTCACCATTACACCACGTACAGCAATCTGAAAGCCAGTATGGTCGAGCGGTTCAACCGAACATTGAAAACCCATATGTGGAAAGCGTTTACCGCTCAGGGCAGTTATCGCTGGTTGGACATGTTACCTGAGCTAGTGTCACGTTACAATGACACCAACCATAGAACGATTGGGACCAAGCCACGGCTCGTGACTAAAAATATTCAGCGATTGGATAAACTGTTTAACCCCATAAAAACAGCCGATCCTAAACGTCACCGACTGAACATTGGGGATTTTGTTCGTGTGAGCAAATTTAAGTCTGCCTTCAATAAGGGTTACACGCCTCAGTGGGGGACTGAACTATTTCGAATTCGTCGAGTCAACTTGGACACTCCAGTCACCTATTTACTCGAGGACCTCAATCATCAACCCATAAAAGGTAGATTTTATCTCCATGAACTTCAGAAAACAGCATTTCCTCAGCATTATCTTGTGGAAAAAGTGTTGAAACAAAAAGGAAATAAACTCTACGTCAAATGGTTAGGGTTTAACTCTACGTTTAATTCTTGGATCAATAAACTACATGTTGTGTGAACCTGTGTACTTTTTATTTATTCACCCATGTTGTACACCACCTATAGCTCTATGTATACAGCGCTCCGCGCTTCATGCATGTTCATACATGTTTGTCTTTCCCTTTCCTCCTGTGTTCTCTCATACATCACCCCCTCCCCTCTCCCTCCCTTCACCTCCCACCACTGCTGTTTGCAGCTCTTGCCTATCTATTGGTTGTGACATCATTCCCACAAGTTGCATTATACTTTTTACTGATTCAGCGATTCCCACGCTTTGAACATTCTCTTATCGTGCACGTGGACAGATAACACCCAAGCGAACACCTGTGCCGGATCAAATTTCACCTGAACTTGCATTTTGTCACGTACGAAGCAAGACAGGATGTAACTTGTTAACAGTTATCGCGCACGTGGACAGATAACACCCAAGCGAACACCTGTGCCGGATCAAATTTCACGTCAACTTGCATTTTGTCACGTACGAAGCAAGACAGAATGTAACTTGTTAACAGTTATCGCGCATGTAGATAGATAACGTCCCAAGCGAACACCTGCGGTAGATCAAATTTCACGTCAACTTGCATTTTGTCACGTACGAAGCAAAACAGGATGTCACTGGTCTAGCCTACATGTGGTTTCACAAATGTGTGTGTGCATGCCTTTCACACTCCCCTGCCACCACGATGGTCAGATTATTTCACCTTCAAGCGTCACCTGTTGTCAAGTCAGATCAACGCCTTCCAATAATCTCAAATGACCTTCACCTCCTGTAAGTTTGTTTTCTGTACTCGCTTCGACCAACATAGAACCTAGTTCTCATCACCGTTTACACGTTAAAGGTAAAATATCAGAAAACGCACCCTCGCTCTGTCATACACCGACCCGTCGAAATAGCGATTGATCTATTGAACACAGCCACCGTGGTCAGCGACACACACACACACACACACACACACACACACCCAGCCGTATCGTCTCTCTCAACCACCACGCTTTATAAACATTATAAACAGGTAACGGTAATGATTTTTTTTTCAACATGTATGGCGTTAGGCCCTTTGTGAATTATTTTTTCGAAAAAAATATCTACCACATTTGAAAGGGGGCGTTAGCCCGAGTGCTAGGACACCTCGTACACGTCTCTAGCGTTATTGGTTCGTGACATATCGGCAAAAATTATAAAAAACACGTGTTTACCCCAAAATCGCGTTTCCCAATTTTTTTAAAATTACAACGAGTGGTCCATAGCAAAGAGGACGTCTTCCCGAATCCTTGGACCCATCGTACATGCCTCTAGCGTTATTGCTTCGTGAGATATCGGCAAAATCACAAAAAACCTGTGTTTACCCCAAAATCGAGTTTCCAATTTTATTAAAAATTATAACGAGTGGTCCATAGGAGAGAGAACATTACCCCCGAGTCCTTGGACCTGTCGAACACGCCTCTAGCGTTATTGGTTCGTGAGATATAGCAAAAAGTCTAAAATCACGTTTTTACCCCAAAAAGACTGTGTTTCCAGATTTTCACATTTTCGACACCGACATTCCCGTAAAGAGCACGACGAGACAAAAAAAACGAATCCAAGCACGCCCTCCTAGCATGGCTCCTTCCATTCCAAGGTCGCAGGGGCTCACAACTTCCTAAGTGGAGCAGCTTTCCCACTACCACACTACTGCAGGTTTTCATTCTAGAGACTTGAAATTTATTTTGGGGGTAGAGGGGGTAGGGACCATTGATTTACGTTAAACAATTTTTTTTGTAGAGTTCCTAGTTTCCAAAATATAGGATTTTCAAAATTCGAGTGTTTTCAAAAAAATATAAAAAATAAAAAAGTTTTATTACAAAAAATAAAGGTCATAAAGACTGTTCGTTTGAGCCATGGCACAACGTTCTATCCTGTTTGGTTTTCAAACTATCACATAGTTTCGAAAACAAAAATTTTCAAAAAAATTTTGAAAAATATAACGAGTGGTCCATAGCAAAGAGGACGTCAGCCCGAGTCCAACAATACCTCATTTGTCAAAATCGGACCATGCGTTCAAGAGATATTTAACATGGCTGAGGCTTAGTAGTAGAGCAAGGGGGGTTCTGAAGTGGGGCAGAACTCCTAGTACTCCACTACTGTTGAGTCTTACCTCTCATGTTGCAGGAAAGTTGTAGTGCTGTTTGTTGATACTGCAGTGCCTCCTAACCCATCTTATATACCCTGCTTGTAATCAGTTAATAACTTCACCTTGTCATCTTGTATCTCAATGATCTAATCGAAGTGATCATGTCACATTCTGACATCTATCAAGCGGTACAAATGTCAGTTATTCAAATCACTGATACCGTTGAGGAATCAATTGTTTCGATAATTATATCAGTACACTTTCTCCTACGATAAATCGCTCAATTAATGGGAGCCATTTCAATGACTCTAATTTTCTCATTTTTTAACATATTTTGAAAATGGGGTCGCCTCCGTAGCGTAGCGGTCAGCATGGTTAGCTGCCGCCCCGGAGGTCCTGGGTTCGATTCCCGGCTCTGCCAAAAATTTGAAAAGTGGTACGAGGACTGGAACGGGGTCTACTCAGCCTCGGGTGGCCCAAATGAGTAGAGGGGGTTCGATTTCCCCTCAGCCATCCTCGAAGTTGTTTTCCGTAGTTTCCCACTTCGTCTTCGGGCAAATGCCGGGATGGTACCTTCTTCAAGGCCACGGCCGCCTCCTTCCCTCTTCCTTGCCTATCCATCCTCACCATCCCTTCCCTTCCCTCATGAGGCCCCTGTTCGCTTTGCAGGTGAGGCCGCCTGGGCGAGGTGCCAATCCCACCTCACCAGCTGTATCTCTTCCGATTCGATGTTCCCAGCTCTAGGACACTGCCCGTAGAGGCGGTAGTGGTGGGTTTCCTCGCTGAGTCCGTGGGTTCCACCAACCTGGAGGGTAAACGACTAAAAAAAAAAAAAAAAAATGAAAATGTGGACAAGAAAGTCAATGAGGTCTTCAGTCCGAGTATCGGGCCTAGGCCTATGCACTGTTTGTCAGTCCCCTATTAAATTCCAAATGCCAACACCAATGTTGATTAGATCTAGTGTATTGTAAGTATAGGTTATGTATAATTATTGGAGTAATATAGCGGGCAGAATGATATGACAGTACTGCCTTCGGTCTAGATTTAACAATTTTACAATAGTACCGTAAGCGTGGGATCGCCTCCGTAGCGTAGCGGTCAGCATGGTTAGCTGCCACCCCGGAGGTCCTGGGTTCGATTTCCGGCTCTGCCACGAAATTTGAAAAGTGGTATGAGGACTGGAACGGGGTCTACTTAGCCTCGGGTGGCCCAAATGAGTAGAGGGGGTTCGATTCCCAACTCAGCCATCCTCGAAGTGGTTTTCCGTGGTTTCCCACTTCGTCTTCGGGCAAATGCTGGGATGGTACTGCCCCCGTAAATTGAATTATACTGAGACCACGGTGGCTGTATTGGTATATGTGGATATAGTTGTGGCCGTCATAGTTGTGACGTGTATATTCATGACGTAGGAGTGGATGACGCAACGCTCGAGCAAGTAGGCTGGCTGAGCTTAGATTCTTGCTGACGTCACGATTTTGTTCGAGAAGGATCTGAGATTTACGACGCAGTCGCAGGGAAGCAAGGAAACGTGCTGAGGAAGAAGTTACGCGATTGGAGGAGAGGCTGGAACCAATGAATAATAGCTTACAGAGAGACGGAGATTCCTGAAACTACCGTATTTAATAACATTTGGCATGCAGAATTGTGGAAATCTATTTTCAGTTATGGCATTGATTTGGAATTTTGAAGAAATTAATTATATGTTTTTGAAATCTGAAAATTCGTCAAGAATAGCCAAAGTTGGAACTTCGAGTAATGACGGAGGAACAAGCTATGGTAGGGATGGATACGTCCCTTAAGAAGTTGATAAAAGGCCTTGCACAGCAGAGAGGAGTTTCTCATTTCTCATTCTCATATTGTCAGACTTCGAGTTCTTAATTCTGATAGAACAAGTATATATTATTCAGTGAAGCAAGTCGTCATTAGCAAGCGTGGCAGATACCACCGCATCGAACAAGCACTGAGCGTGCAGCAGTGCAATTTTACGGTTACTAAAACTAGGTGAAGTTGGAGCGCACACATAAACGAGTCTACAAGATTATCTATCAAGAGTTAGTTACTGCATTTATGCTAATTCAATTGTGCATTACAATATTGAGGCGTGTGCGAAAGTTGAACATTTTCACTATTATACTTTGGAAGATATTCGCATTTTAAGACTGCAGACAAAAGTGATTTTCTCGCCACCTGAGAAGCACTTTTATAATACCACATTCTACGCTACGGCAGACACGTGTATTGCAACCGTGATACTGAAGATTACATTCGGTGATACAACGCTACATTCTACAATGGAATTATATAATCTGGCGGTACTTTCGACTATTATTATTACGAAAGTGGAGATGGAAGACTAAAACTTTAATGCAATTGGGATATACATCAATGGAGTGAAATAGCAACATGGAGCTTCGATAATCGTCATTCTACAAAGACGAGCATGTAGTGAACATTCAGCTACACTTATGCATCGTAATCCATCGCTGAATTACATCAAATGGCAGTGGAAATAAATTCATACTCCACAATTATGAACATTTCTGCGGAAATATTTGCAATGAACTTCATGGCTGATTTCTACAAGAACTTCAGGGAACTTTCAAGAGTGGCAAGGGTTTTTCCCAGCACACAAAGAAGAGTTTTGCCAGAAGGATGTCTATCGTCTACACGGAGCAGTGCGATTTCCGGAGGAGGAAGCTGTTCTATTCTCCGAGGGCGCAGGTTCCAGGTTCGAGGTCGGTGCACATCTATCCTGTGGTGAAATGGAACCAGCAGCAGTCTTCTTTGAAATTTTCTTCTAGAACTTCAATCAACAGATAAGGTAGTCGTGAACGTTTCTTGATTTATTTGAGCCATTTTAGCGATATCTGAGCAACTATCTTTCCCATATTTTCTGTCATATATTTGATTGCACCATATTATTTTGCTAGATGTTTCTGTACTCTGTACACTTTGCTGATTTATGCCTTTTTCTACGATTTATTGAGACATTATTATGTCATTGGCATATTTAAATAATTTTGGATCAGTTTAGACTGATATTAAATATTCTTTCAGTAATTTGCATATTTTTGTAGTCACGATTTGACTGTAAAGTTAACGATTTTCTATGGCAAGTGTGAATTCAGACAGCGTGTCGTTTTATTAAAGTAATTCTTTCCAGTAAATTACTTTGACCAATTTTCTGTCATCCTCAAGAAAGAAGAATGATTAAAAGATTTTAGAGCGTTAAAATCTACTACTTTATCGACGATCTTGGAAATACTAGTCGTTTTTATGAACATGATTGAAACACAGACATTTTTAGTCAATTTTGAAATACCATTGCATTATAGACAATTTTATGAAATATGAACTTTGAATACGATTTATTCAGTACACTATAGTAATGAACATTTGATAGGAGATTTTCTCAATTCTAGATTGAAACAATAATGTTTGCATTTTCTAGTCTATTTGCATTCTATTCGACTATTTCTGCAGTTATATGAATTTTGCTTGAATATAGTATTTTTATACTGCGATAATTATGATGAGATTAATTCATTTTTATAGACCAGGGAGGCGTGTCTAATCGTATTTGCTATAAAATTTATTTGTGACTGGCAAATTTTTACTTCATATCGCTTCATGAATGAAACCCACGAAGGTTAAATATAATAACAGTTTTCGATACTATTGATGAATATAAGAATTTTTAATGAGGAACTATGGATGTATAATCGTTAGTTCAGTGGACGTGTAAAAGTCGCTGATGAATAATGCCCTTGTTTAAGTGAAGGAGGTTCCCACAGTAGTATTGATGATGATGATGAATTTATAAGTGGAGGTTTTTCATGTGTATTGAGGAAGATTGTGATGCCATATATAATGAGATATATGATGAATTATGGGCCAATTTTGTGCAATTTTGTGCAATTTTGTGCGTTTTGAGCGAGGTATTTTTCCGCTGATTGTATTGTTCAGGTCCATTGAAAATTATTCATGTGAAGTTACTGTTAAAATTAACAAGAGTGTTTAAATAATTTGAGATAACGATTTTGAATGGAGGTTACCGTCACAGATAATAATTATTAAACTTATTAAACCTGAATCTAAAATTTAAATATAACTAACCTTCATTGGTCGATTATATCACCACGAGTTAAGTAAATATCAACCGGAATAAACGTGTGGTTAATGTATTTAAAATATAAATAATATAAATAATGTAAATAACTATGTAAATATCTATAAGAATAATTTGAAACAAACGGGATTAATAGAGGCGTGCAAAAATTTTTCAATTGTCGTTTGACTAAGTTATGAACAATCTAAATGTAATAAATAATTATTGAACACTATGATATAACATTATGCGTTTTGCTATTAACATTTAAACAACGCTAGTTCGATATTTGGAATAAACAATTAAATAAGATTTGTGATTATTAGAGTAATCCATTGATATTTGAACGGAGCATTTAAAAGATTTTGCGTGATTATATTTGAGTTGAGATGCAAGCATTTAAAGTGTTTTGAAAAGGAGCTAGGCTCTGAGGTAACAAGCATATGCTGATACAGGTTGGACAGGTGCGTCCATTTGACGAAGCGAGCATGCGACATTATGCAGGGTGCATCGCAGGTGCTCCAATAACTGTATGGTAGAGGCCAAGGTCAACTACATTGCAGCCTTGCGGTTATTAATAAATGTGTGTCAATGAACTAAATTATGAAGTTCATGAACAAGGAAACAAATGCTATATGTCTCGTCCCAGCTCCCTTATCCATTCCAATGTGCATTGTTGTTATTATTACGTTCTGTTAAGCTAGAGAAAGCTGAATTTTTGTATGTGAAGTCTACAGTCCTACAGGAGGACATGGTTGTATTGACAATGGCTTCAGACAGCCATAACTATTTTGTTGTTAAATTTTGTTAAAATATTTTTTTTTTCTTTATGTGAAATAAATTATTGTGCAGTTTAAATTTTCTGGTCACCGACTTGTTTCATTTTAAATATCGTGGTGGAGGGTATTGTGAGGGCATACTATTAAGTGATCCAGTTGAAAACCCAGACCCGAGATTAAATTGAATAGGTAAGTAAAAGGTAAGTATGAACCCCCGTATATTTTGGTGTGTTCCACAATAATTTCATGTTAACTACTGTGCTCTGATCTCGGTAGTATCTGTCAGTGCCATTTTCATTGATGTAGCTGTGCCGGCGCAATCGATTATTGGCAATCCGATTGAAGGGGCGGATTTCTGACAGCCTACTATCCGGATTATCGGGGACAGTACCTACTGTAAGGCCACGACCGCCTCCTTCCTCCTTCCTTGCCTATCCATCCTGACCGTCCATTACCATCCCTCATGAGGCCCCTGTTCGCTTTGCAGGTGAGGCCGCCTGGGCGAGGTGCTAATCCCACCTCACCAGTTGTATCCACTCCGATTAGATGATGCCAGCTCTAGGACACTGCCCGTAGAGGCGGTAGTGGTGAGTACCCTCGCTGCGTCCGTGGGTTCCACCAACCTGGAGGGTAAACGACTAAGATAAGAAAGAAGACCGTAAGCGTGGGGATGGCAATTCTATATTTGACGATAATTCACGTGCATAACGGCGGACACAGCTAGAATTTTACTATGTAAGTCGTGATCTAAAAAGGGGATGGAGGCCGGGTTATGGACAGCGGAGAAGTAAACATCTAATATTACATCATATTTTAGCAGTCATTAAGGCTGAAGGTGCAATAATAAGTTCAAGTCATCCGCAAAGTGACTCGCGGGCTTAATATTGTCTCACATTCTCTCTCTGTAAGCAGAGCGTTGCTGCTGTGCCAGACGTAGGATGTAACATTCGTAGAAGCTCGGAGCAAGTATTTTAATCAATGACGAGCACATCACCATACATCAGCTGGGGGTATAGCTCAGTGGTAGAGCATTCGACTGCAGATCGAGAGGTCCCTGGTTCAAACCCGAGTGCCCACTTAAATTTTTACCTTAGAATAGTTTGATTCCTAATTTCGTTTTCTTCTTTCTATTAAGTCTCTTGAAACACTCTCCTCTGAGTTGTAACGGTTATAAGCTTCATGTAGTTTGAGTCTTCAGTCTTTTGACTGGTTTTATACAGTCCTCCATGTCTGCCCGTCCTGAGCTAATCGTTTCATATCTGTGTCCAGCAACGAATTGAAGCAACTACATTTGCTATCAAGGCTATTGGTGCCACCAACTCCAAGTCTTCTGCTTAGAAACTCATCGGTCATCGACATTCAAATTGACTCTCTCCGTTAACCGAGGTTAGTTGCTATGCCAGTTGTAGGATGTACGGTAACTTCCGTAGAAGGCGGAGCAAGTAATGTACTCACTGAAAAACTCGTCCAGGTGAGAGAGTGGGGGGTATAGCTCAGTGGTAGAGCATTCGACTGCAGATCGAAAGGTCCCCGGTTCAAACCTGGGTGCCCCCTGATATTTTTTTTACCTTGGAATAGTTAGATTCATTTTCTTCTCTTATAGTCGCCTCCGTGGTGTAGTAGTCACCCCGGAGGTCCGAGGTTCGATTCCAGGCTCTACCACGAAATTTGAAAAGTGGTATGAGGACTGGAACGGCTTCTACTCAGCTTTGGGTTGTCCAAATGAGTAGAGGGATTCGATTTCCAACTCAGCCATCCACGAAGTGGTTTTCCATGGTTTCCCCATTTCGTCTCTAGGCAAATGTCGGGTTGGCACCTAATGTAAGGCCACGGCCGTCTCCTTCCCTCTTCCTTGTCTATCCCTCCCAATCTACCCCTCCCTTCCCAGCCCTCGTAAGGCCCCTGTTCGCTTTGCAGGTGAGGCCGCCTGGGCGAGGTGCTCGTCACACCTCCCCAGTAGTATCCCATGACCCGAAGTTTCAGGCTCCAGGACACTGCCCGGGAGGCCGTAATTTCGGAACCCTCGCTGAGTCCGAGGGAAAATCCAACCCTGGAGGGTAAAACGACCATGAAAGAAAAAAGTCTCTTATAACACTCTCCTCTAATGACGTGTCACATTTTGAAAAAGTGATACAAAATAATACGGGCCTATGTGTTTGTGTGTCCGTCCCTGTCAAGAATGTGTGTCCTCGAATATCAACTCCTGAAAGACAAGGCCACAATGAAAATTATGTCGTTGCTACCAACTGCTGAAAGAACACAATTAAAATTTAAACTTAATGATTGATATCTCAGAAATAACGCATGGAAAATTGGCACACTTGTAGGAAAATATTGCATATTTATTTTGAGCAGTCCATACATGACGGTGTTGCCAACATGATTCTATGCGTGCTGATGAGTTAACCCTTTATAGGGCAAAAGACTGGGGGTATAATTTTGTTTTGCACATTTGTAATTGGGGGTGATAGATGAGTAGGAATGTGCAACAATTTTATGGATGTGGGTTCTATTTTATGAAATATGGGGTGGGAAATTATTATCCCACTGCCCACACCCGACAGTAGGTTTTCCTAAATGAGCAATTAGGTAATAATCTCTCTCCTTCAAATTATGATGATACGGTGTTTATCACTCAATAATGAGGTTTATTTAACAGGATATAATATATAAAAACACCCATCGTGCTCTATAATTTTTTAAAAAACGTAACTCCCACGCAACATAAGGTCAGTGACCTATAACATATTTGCCGAAAATTGCACAAAAATATAAAAGTGATTTTGGAATGTTAAAATTTAGTATATTCGAATATAATTCAATAATTTCAAAATAGTATTTACTAATAACCCAGAAAATTAATTTTAAAAATCTTCTATTCTATGGCAAACACCCTGAGCAGGATAATTATTTCCATTCTAGCTGAAATATATTTACTCAAGTGACAAAACCATTATTAACTTTGTATTTCAGTTATATACCACCGTTTACAAATCTCTTATCTTCAATAAAAACACCTTCTTCTGTAAAACAATGCGTTTCATTCACTCAATACAACCGAACTGGCGAGCACGTGCACTGTGGAGACCACTAGGATATATGCTTCCCACCTTTGGTTTCTGATGACTGTATACATCAAATTAATGGGTTTCAATATTTCTCTGCATCTAGCATGTGGATGCACGTGGAACTGCTTGAAATGAAAGGGGTGGGAAGATTCTCTCCCTAACACCGTTCTATAAATATATGGTGGGAAGGTAGTATCCCAAGGACCTATAAAGGGTTAAATGTGTACCTTCATGTAACTTCCATAATATCTAATGGATTTCAACCAAATTTCGTTTGCGCAATGTAGACTGTAAGAGAGTTGTTGTTGATTATTTTTGATTGTTTCGACATCGTGGTCATGTATCCCCTTGTACTTGGGTGTATATACAATTTGTCTGATAACCTGTGCCACTGTGTTGTCTGTATTAGTATTTGTATTTGTAACTGATGTAGGATTTGGGTAGGAGGCAGCCATGGCCTCAAATTAGGTACTATGCTCTTGGCTGGAGTAGAAGTGGGAAACCACGGAAAACCACTTCCAGGATATATGAGGTAGAAATTTAACTTGCCTCTTCTCAGTTTTGCCTCATGAGGGTAAGTGTACCATGCTCCAGCCCTTAGAGAATCATCAGAGTCTCCAGGGCTGCCAACTGTTGATAATGTTCTCTAGAATTTTGAAACCTCTTCTCAATATATCAGAAAGTATGCAAGCAAACAATTCTAAATTTTTTACACATATCGAATATAATACTGCAGATTCATTTCGAGTAACCCGTGAATGACAATGTTACTAAGAAAATTCTATGGAAGCTGAAAGGTTCACTATTTAAATACATGTTACTGCCTTACTAACAATTGGATTCCAAACAAATTTTGTGATATCTGCCTGATGGCAGTAGTGCCCGGCTTCGCCCGGAGGATTTATTTGTTTTATAGATGATAATGAATACTACTACAGAACTAGCAAATGATATTTAAGCTAACAGAAAAGAAAATATATAACTTTTTGTGGTGGTGGTGGTAGTGCGGGTAATAAGTACCACAGTTTAATGGACGTAACATTCAGGTCATTTTCCGTAATGATAATGATAATAATGATTAGGGAAACAGCTATTTACTAACTACAGTACTGACACATGTAATGTACAAACGAATTGAAAAATATGATTAGAAAGAGGAGTACGTGAAAAAAGAGACACTGCCTATGGCCTATATCTCTTTGTCTGTTAGGAAAATAGATACCAATAGTGTCGTCTTTTGTCGCATAGCACCGTAGGAAAATTATCAGAGCACTTTGTAAAACTTCGGATGTCCCAAGCTCCTGAGGCAGCAATAATGTCATTTATCGCCACATAGCGCTCAAGGATAAGGAGCGGAACAAATGGAAGTAAATTTGAAAGCGTATAACTGTACTTATTATCAGAGTTATCAGGAACACCAACTACTAATCAATGAGCTTTGGTCCTAGACTCAATATGTCAGAATATGTGTAAGGAACTAACTTAAAACTTAACAAACTGTCCTGGCTCTTTGTCACTCTTTTCACCCCATAACGCAGCCATGCACATTAAGTCAGGAACCATGACTGTGAGCGGGAGCTGGAGTCCAGAGATCAAAGGCTCGAATCCCGTAGCTGACAGCAACCATCTTAATTGTGTATTAGCCTATTTTCGATTTTTGCAAAAAATGAAAGTAGACTTATGAGATCACTACAGGGCCAAAAATTGTGTGTCTGTCTGTGTGTGTGTATGTGTGTGTGTGAGTCTGTGTGTGTGTGTGAGAGTGTGTGTACTCTGAATGTCTGACCCCCCCTATCAATTCGAACACGGTGAAACCGATTTGAACGAAATTTGGTACAGAGGTAGAACAAGCAAAGGGCACCTCAGTGTCATGTTTTATATCGTCGCCATCTTTACCAAATCTGAATAGCGGCCACTCAGACATTCAAAACGTAAAATCAAATAGCGACTAACCAAATTATCCGATCTCTACCAAATTTTGTAATAACATACCTTCATATAGGACGCGTCTTGTGACCAAACTACAAGGTCATCCGCCGTACCATTTCAAGATGGCGGCCGTGCGAATTATGCAAACTTTATAATCCATATCATGGGACCCACCAGTTCCGATTATCGAGCCGAGAATCGATTTAACTGTTCTAAAGGAAGAGGCACGTTCGAAATTAAAAGTTTATTTTGTAATGCTATAGTGCAGAAGTGATTTTAAAAAGCTGAGCCGTCTCGGTAAGAAGACAAGATGGCAGCGGATATCTTGTGCCTGACTTATATTTCACTAATTTGAGTATTGCATGCAATATAGCGTACTGATACAAAATAAACTTAGTATGAAATGCTTTATACATAAATAATATACTCCACTGATGAAATCGTTAGGTCTAAATCATTATTTTCTAACAAGTTCTATGTAAGTCATTTTATATAGATCAATGTTCGTTGGCACAAATGGCTCCGTGGTAAAGCGTTGGTCTGTCATTCATATGCCTATGGTTCAAACCCCATCAGAGTTTGGTTTTTTGCTTGAAATTTTACATATTTGTTGCTTTGTAATGACTCAGACATTTTAAAATTAAGCCTTATATTGTGCATATTACGGTGCAAAACATATATTTAATTAAAACATACTTCGCCAGCAGATTTGCTCGAGACATCTAGCAGCCAAAAAGGTAACTGCACGCCGGCCTACTTATTAACTTCCAGATTTCATTGAAAAGTTTCTTCTTATGGCCGCTAGAATGCACTCGCCCTGTTAGGATTATATTGTTCGATATTTCTCCACTAGATTTCACGACTAGTCTACATGGGACTCCATTGATAGTATACCATTGGCATTCTATGCGCATCGAATTTGAAGAATGACAGGATGATACTATGATACATTTTTACTTCTTATTTTAAAGGGTTTGTTACAGCCTATTGTGCGTTATTTGAAAATGTTATTTGAAGTAAAGAACAAACCGATTTCACATAGTAACTGAATTCTAGCCGCTGGTACTAGTTCAGGTTATTAATACTTTTATTTCAGGCAAATAGCAATCGAAAATATCCACATAGTTTGTATACACACGTCTCTGTAGGGACACGGAAAGATTTTTTAATTCAATTAGGGTTGTGAAAGCCATGCACAACCAGACGTTTAAAGACATGCCTCAACTCAAAGTTGGATGTTGCCCACGGCAGGTCGATGATGTAATAATAACAATAATAATAATGTTATTTGTTTTACGACCCTTTTAACTACTGCTGCTTTTAGATACGCCGGGGTGCCGGAATTTTGGCCCGAAGGGGATCTTTAACGTGCCAGTAAATCTACTGACACGGCTCCCTCGCATTTGTGCACCCTCAAATGCCAGCTGACTGCGCCAGGATACGAACCTGCAACCTAGGGCCCAGCAAGCGAGAACGTTACCGCAGAGCCACGCAGCCAGTCCGGTCGATTATGTCTCCAGATCCATAACATTCTTGAGATACTTCTTATCTATCTTTCTTCAATGATGGTAGTAGTTTTTTTTTCTAGGTTGTGGCGTTTGGTAGAGGTAAATAGTTTCTAAGGTCTTCAACCAAGAAATGATTCTATTATACTCTTTGATAATAACAACGAGTTATAACTATACTCATACATTTAGGAGAAAGTAGGCTATATGTTCTTTACTGAACATCTTGTTTTTCTTTTCGATTTTATCCGCACTCCCACAAGGCAAATACTGTGTCTGTCTGTACCTTATTCAAGCCCCAAGATGCCTACCCCAGCCTAACAATAGTTACAGTTACACATTTTCCTACAATCACCACAGAAACGCAGGTTATCAGACAAATAGAACACTTCTCCAAGTACACGCGGCTGATAACCAAAACGGTTCCAAACCACTGATGCGAAACAACAACTAAAATATTTTATTTAAAAAGGTTTAATTCCTCCGCTATAATGAGAGATTTTGACTGGTGGATATGTAATTATTCTTCTTTAGGCGTCTTCGGTGGCGTAGTTGGTAGCATGCTGAGCTTCTATGCCCAATATCGCGGGTTCGAACCCGGCCGAAGTCGTCGGAATTTTTAAGAGCGTTAGAAATCCCTCAGTATGCCTTCCTTTGGAGGGAAGTCAAGCCGGCGGTCTCATGTCATACATAGATTTATGGCATGAAAGAAAACCTTCCACTAATTACACTTGTGGAAGCAAACATTTGTAGGTTAGTTTGATGACGCTCTATTAGTTCCAGTGTTCGCCACTAGGGTGCTGACTGCGATGGCATTTAGTAGCCACGTCCGCAGCTAGGTGTCGTTGACGGTAGCATTTGGTAGAAAAGTAGGTACTACCTGAAAAAATTAATCGTCTGCGGTCCTTTTACCTGGATCGCAGATAACACACACAAATACATCTATCAGAATTAACACCGGTTATCAGACTAATTCTACACACACCCAAGGTACACGGGGCTACATGACCGCGTTGTCGCAGCCCCTAAACTAAGGAACCAACCATTCTTCGTTAATCGTATCACCCTACTATGAACCACGTCATTTCTACTGTCTTCTCAGTGCTTTGATCTTTGCCCAGTGCTCCTTCATACGTTGCCGGTGTTGCTCTTTGCTTTCTTTCCCACATCTTTCCCGTTTTCAACTTTGTTTTTTCTTGAAAACCCTGGCGGTCGTTTAATTTCTTCCTGAAGGGATTGCGATCTTGAATATCTCCACAGGTAATCTCCATCTCTTGCAGGTCACTTTGCACCTCTTTGAACCAGGCTGGCTTGGTCTTCATATTACCCTATTCTCATTTATGAATAATAAAATCTAAACGGCTGGAGCGATTTCAATAAAACCCAGTAAGTTCATTGCACTATTCCGGACGACCCCGACCGTGCCCTTCAAATTTTGTTACGTCTCACCAATCCAACATGGCGGCTGTGCGAAATATTACACCAGCATTCAATATCTCCGAAACTGTTACCGATATCACCCTGGATTTCTTAAGGTGATAAAGGGAACCACTAAAAGTTCATCTGTGTGACTTTTGAAAACCTGATAACAACTAAACCAACATGGCGGCCAAGACAAGTTGCGACTTTTAAATAGACGTTTCTCGCGATTTAACCAATCAAACGCAACGAAACTTGGTACAGTATATGTTTATACACATTGCAATGCACCGACATCTAACTTAGTTCAATTGTTTACATAACCTCAATATGGCGGCTGTGCGAAATATTTCACTGACATTCTATATCTCTGAAACTATTACCGGTATCACCCTGAAATTTTGTACAGAAATAACCTATGAGACTTTCAAATACCGGTTAACTACAAAACGAACATTACGGCCAAGCGAATTTGACAATTTTAATTAGACTTTTCTCGAGATTTAATGATCCAAACGCAATGAAACTTAGTACAGCAAATGTTTATACACAGTGTAATACACTGGTTTCTAATTTAGTTCAATTGTTTACATGACCTGAAAATGGCGGCTGTGCGAATTTTAAAATTAAGTTTTTATTTCTTGTGTCGTGATCGTGCGATCGAAGTGAAAGTTTTAATAATGAACCTACGCAATAATTTTCCTTTAATGGTACATGACTCTACGGCCTATACATATAACAATCCAACATGGCGACCATCCGATATATTTAGACGGTTCTCAGTATCTACGAATCTATTACAGCAATCAAACTGAAATTTTGTATATTGATAGTGGCAATTAACATAAGTAGGATATATGAAAATAGGTTTTAGTTCTTCACGGAACTACTTGTTTTTAAAATAGGTAATGATCCGGTTCGTCAATCGAGTGGGTTTCATTCTAAACAAGTGGCCATAAAATGCAAATCTCCTTTTCCTCATTACATCAGAGATCTTTCGGACATGAATATACAGCTCATGGTTATGCCGTCGTATATATTCACCTTTGTCTTTAATCGGGCCAAGAATTTTCCTCAAGATCTTTCTTTCTTTCTTTCTTTTTTCTTTCTTTCTTTTTTCCTTTGATCTCCAATTTCTCTTCCAGGCCTTTCTTGTTCGTGGTGAGATATTCCGCTGCACACAGAGCCTCTGGTCGTATAACAGTGCAATAATGTTATTATTGTTATTTTCATTATAATGTCTTTCAAAATAAATATTTTTACCAATGATACACCCAGGAATGGAAATATACAAGCTAATTGTAATCAATGTTTGGTCAGCTATGTTCTTACATATCTTTCATATTACTAGGGAACCATTTTCAGGTAATTATTTCATGTGATTATTATTATTACTATTTATATTATTAGAATGCAAACACATTTGCCATTGAAAACAAATGTTTTTAAATATCCGTGTTGATGTAAGAATTAAACGTTTAAAATTATACGCCAGATAAATACATAAACAAATATATATTTTATATATTGGTACATGTTTCGACCTTCAATGAGGTCATCTTCAACCTAAAAAGTAAACCAATTAAGAATTGAAAACTAAAATAGCATATGTGACTTAAATCTAAATTAAAATGAAAATTAATGATAATAATTGTAATAAATAAAATATAGTTATAAAATGAATATCCTTACAAATGTAGTATTAATTAAATAAATATAAGATTGGTCTTTGAACAATAATTTTTAAAAAGTAGTTAGAAAATAAGAACTATTAACGGCGAGTGCAAAAATGTTAAGATTAAAAAAATGTATCAAAATATACACAAAATAATTTAGAAAATCAATAAAATAATTCATTGATCTAATAAATACTTAATGAATGCATTACATAGTACGGGAGAATATTCAATACGACGGTTGCATTGAAGCGAAAAATACATAACCTAACACTGTTTGGCAAATTTAAAGAGGAACATCTGATACCTTAATTCCATTTCAAAAATCCTGTTTTTTTCATTATCTTCTAAAAGTTTGGGATAATTATTAGAATAGCCACATATCCACATTGGGCATTTCAACTCAAATTCTTGTACGAATTTCCGAATGTCTCCATCCCATACAACAAGGATAATTCATGTAATCGTAATACTGGTTGGCACCTATTCAAAATTGTTAATAAACTCCGTATTGAAGAGGATTCAACTTATTTAACTCAAGCGCCAAACTGAATTATTTTATTGATTTTCTAAATTATTTTGTGTATATTTTGATACATTTTTTAAAGCGTAACATTTTTACACTCGCCGTTAATAGTTCAAATTTTCTAACTACTATTATATAATTATTATAAAAAGACCAATATAATATTTATTTAATTAATACTACATTTGTAAGGATATCCATTTTATTTATTACAATTATTATCATTAATTTTTCATTTTAATTTAGATTTAAGTCACATATGCTATTTCAGTTTTCAATTCTTAATTGATTTTCTTTTCAGGCTGAAGATGACCTCATTGAAGGTCGAAACATGTACCAATATATAATATATATATTTGTTTATGTATTGATCTGGTGTATAATTTTAAACATTTAATTTATATTATTATTATTATTATTATGAGGCAACATTTGATCTTATTCATAGAAATGGCCGATTTAGAGAACATTATTGCCTTTGTAACCATATAGACCTAGACAACACACGCACTTACAATAACACTATCGGAAAGATTTGAGTGTAGTAACTATTGAAGAATGTTTGTTTGGTTGGTTCCTTAGTACACGGGGCTACATGACCGCGTTGTCGCAGTCCCTAAACTGAGGAACCAACCAACGCTCTGTAGCATTTGGCTCGGCACAAGTCAGTGGATGTAATGGTACAGACGGGTGTCTAACCACGTACCTTAAGATATGAGATTACTTAGGTAGAAGATAATCACTGATGAAGAGATACGTTACTAACGCGGAAAACACAATATGTTTGCAGATTGATATTTTATGAGCTGTATGAGTGACGCTTGCACCACTTGAAGCGTGATATGATTTGACAAGAGTATTTCTGTTAAAGCAGTTAGTTGAAGAGCATGCGATTGATGGCGAGATAAGGCGATATCTTGATAACGTATTGAGTATAAAAGGTTCCTTCATTGGCGATACCAGCAGAAGGTTGTTGCGCTACCCAATACAACATGAAAGGTAAGGAGATCAATATAAGACGTGCTTCTTTTTTTAATCAATATATATATATGTATTTCGTATGATATACAGAGGATACAGTACTACTACCGTATATTCAATATATACAAGTAATACATATCTTGTGACTTCCACTATTCATGATCACTAAAAGTCACAGTTGAATGTCCAGAGAAGTAATCCACTCCACTGCATCATCAATATGATGGATTGTCTGCACTGCATAGTCACAATCACACTGAGGGCTAGAAAGGTTCCCCCATTTGTGGAGCCAAAAGTCGCATCTTCAGAGACTGGTCAGCACTCTGTTCAGTGACGTCCATATCCTTCTTGGAAGACTGAAACCAGGAGGTTTCCTGCAGGGATCGATGATCAATCCTAGCTCATATTCACTCACAGTAGAAACGGTTGTAGCGAAGAAAAAAAAAAGAGGGTAGATTCAGGATGTTACAGATAGGCTGCCAGACATGATGATAGCACGAATGATTGTTGTTCCAAACATGCGAAGGTACATATTCCAAGCTAGAAATTAACACGTTGAATGAGACATTTTGTATGAGTCAGTTTAGACGGTAATAATAATAATAATAATAATCGAATCAGACAGGAGGTATCTCATGAACTATATTCCTCAGCTGCAAGTGGTGAAACTAACCAAATAAATACTGATAATGAGGTCTCCATGAATGAATCGACTCACGTAAATGAACTTCATAATGGGGAAACAAGCCATCATTCAAAGATCCAAGACGAATTTAATTCAGCTCTGCTTGAATATGCAGGTACTGACCCTACCCAACGTCCAATACTTCCGAGGCAGCAGTCTTCCCGCAAGTTTGCCATGGTGTTGAAAGAACTGAACGAAACCGTACTTCCAAACTATTTAGAAGAGCACCAATCCTTCATGGAGGTTCATACTGCTATCTATTGAGCAGCACTAGCTGCAGTACGAATTAATGGGGGTAGGCCACGCCCTCCAAACCAACAGTCTGCTGCAAGGAAACCCAGCGATCCACCATGGGCAAAGCGTTTAAAACAACGCATTGAACAACTACGCCAGAATGTGAACAGACTGCAACAGTATAAGAATGGAGTGAGAAGTAGACGTCTGAACAACCGCATACGAAGGATCATGATGGACTCCTCACTAGAAGAATTTCAGGTCCCCGAGGACGCAGTGATAACAGAAGTACTTGATACTTATAAACAAAAACTTGCAGCCCTCTATAAGCGTCTTAAGAGATACCAGAACACTACCGAACGGAATAAACAGAACAATGACTTCAAGAGAAATGAGAGAAAGTTGTATGAAGACCTGAGAAAGACACCTCAAGTTCAGAATGATTCTCCAGAAGGACCCAGTGCGGAGAGTGTTACCGACTACTGGTCATCAATATGGTCTAGGCCGGAAGAACACAACAATGAAGCTCCGTGGTTTAAGGAAATAGAGAATGCTACCAGACGAATAAATCAAATGGCACATACAGACGGTGATGTTGAGGAACTACGCCAGGTCATCAGCAGCCTACAGAATTGGAAAGCACCTAGAATTGACCGGATCCATAATTACTACTATAAAAGGCTCACATGTACCCACCGTTTACTGGCTATTCACATACAATGTTTTCTGGAAAATCCTGCTGCATTTCCAGATTTCCTAACCAGAGGGTTAACCTATCTCAAGCCAAAGGACTCTAAAATCACAAACCTATCTAAATATCGCCCCATCACCTGCTTGCCAAACTTGTATAAGATCATTACATCCATTATTGCAAATCGAATTCGTGCGCATTGTGAGGAAAACGCCATTCTCGCAGAGGAGCAAAAGGGTTGCAGAAGGAATTCTCAAGGATGTAAGGAACAGCTCACAATTGATGCCATGGCATTAGAGCAGGCCTTGCGTAGATCACGAAATCTTTATGCCTGCTTTATTGATTACCGAAAAGCTTTCGATTCCGTGCCTCATACATGGCTTATACAGAGCTTGGAGCTTTACAAGGTCAACCCTATTATAGTGAACTTCCTGAAGTGCGCAATGGTTTCATGGAGCACTGCCCTCCAACTGACAGTGGGTGGCACTCGTTTAACTTCTTCATTAATACCGATTCACAGAGGAATTTTCCAAGGAGACTCGCTAAGCCCACTCTGGTTTTGTCTGGCATTGAATCCCCTCTCGCAAATCCTGAACAGTAGCAACTACGGATTTAGTATTAAGGGTAATCATGGTGAAGCGTACAAGATGAACCATCTTCTTTACATGGATGACATTAAACAGTATGCATCAACTAATGTGCACTTATAATACCTCATTTCCATAACTCAGAGCTTTTCCTCAGATATCCATATGCAGTGCAGAACACAGACTGTTATTAGAGGCTCGCACTCCGCACAAGGATTAGCTGTTGGAGAGGGACAGAGAAGTATTCAGCCGTTGGGGGTAGTCACATTGTACAAATATCTTGGGTTCCCCCAGAATACCCGCCTCAGACATGGTGATATCAAGAAGAACATCACTGATTAGTATACTTCACGACTTCGCAGTGTTCTCTCTTCGAAACTTAGCGCTAAACATATCATTAAGGGAGTTAACACATTGCAATGCCCGTAGTTACATACCCCTTTGGTATCATCAGGTGGACTCAAACTGAGCTGCACGATCTGCAAAGAATACATCGGTGCTTTTATCACGCCATCGTATGCACCATCCGAAATCAGCAACAGAGCGCCTGACTCTACCTCGGTCTGAAGGTGGTAGAGGACTGATAGACATCATGAAACTTCATACAAAACAAGTGACAACTCTGGGTGCATTTTTCCACAACGAATGAGAAATATTCCCTCTCCATCGCACTGTATCTTCAGCTGATGATAATTACACACCGCTCCTCCATCTGTCATCTTTAGATCCATCAGTAAAATAAATAAAAACTACTGAATACAAGATCGGGAATTGGAAACAGAAGGCGCTTCATGGGAAGTTTCCACATGAGTTGGACCAGCCTCACATCGACAAGGTAGCGTCGCACGCATGGCTGACCAACTCGGTCCTCTTTCCGGAAACAGAGGTATTTGTTGTAGCTATCCGAGACCAAGTTGTTGCTACTAGAAGCTATCGGAAATTTATCATAAAAGTTCCAACAACAGAGAGTGAGAAGTGTCGCCGCTGTGGCAAATGTAGCGAGACCATACAACACATTATATCAGGTTGTTCCCACCTTGCCAACACTGACTTCAAACATCGACACGATCAAGTTGCCAACATTATCCACCAGAAACTGGCCTTCAAGTACAAACTTCTTCAAAGCTCCGTCCCCTATTGGAAATACACACCATCTGCAGTACTCGAAAATGCCACACACAAGCTTTATTGGGACAGAGGAGTTGTGACAGATGTCGCAGTCAGTAACAACCGGCCAGATATCATTGTCATCAATAAAGAACACAAAGAGGCATTACTGATAGATATCGCATGTCCCAACACTCAAAACATCCAAACAACAGCTGCTACTAAAATATCTAAGTAAGATAAAGCAGATGTGGAAACTTGAATCGGTGACTACCATCCCGATAATTGTATCGTGTACTGGTGTTATACCGAAAACTCTCCACACTAGTCTATCAATATTGAATCTGCACCCGCAGATATATATTGAACTTCAGAAGATAGTTCTGTTAAACTCATGCCATATTGTTAGGAAGTTCCTTGGCGACAATACCCTGGCCGAATACTTAGCAAGGCTCGATGATCCACATGGAAATTTAGCTCATCCTGAAAATGAAGGAGACTCGTGAAGACTGCGGGCACGACATGGATGTGAAGTCTCTGAACTGTGTAATCGTACTTATCTCAGTACAGATGGTTCCTTGCTATGGCCGAACCAGGCTGTAACAGAAAATGTAGCCGGTATTTGCCGTGATAATGTTGTCAAACAATACACTATAATAATAATAATAATAATATCGTATGGACTCGGGTGCCGGGCGCAAGCTTTGTTATTTGACACCCAGAGGGCAGCTTGCATGTCGAATATAGTCGTTCCTCGGAATGCTAGGAAAGTCAAGGAGGTTAGATAGTTAAGCTCCTTGACACTATTGCGCATTCTAGTAGAGAAAGGAGGAACTTCTGTGTTGGCGGAAAATCCCGAGATTAATTTTGTCATTATGAACACGGCTCACTGAATTCAAATGGGTTCTTTAACATGCCAACCACGTAGGACATACGTGTCGTGATTTTTGTTGTCTTTCAAAATTCACGTACCACGGCCAGGAGCGAACCTGCAAGCTTGGGGTTAGAAGTCCGACACGATAACCACTCACCCACAGTAGCAGGTTAGTTTAGATGGTGGGACCATGTGATGCGATGAATGAGGTTAGATTGCTTATTCGATCTCCCTGCGATGTAGCTGAGTGAACCGCAACGGAGGGCTGCAATAAGTCTGGAGATCGGGGGTTTTAATCCCGGCACTGAGTGTAGTTTTCTTCAGTATTTTCACACGCAGGAAATTCCCTGGGATAGTACCATACTTCAAGTCTCGGGACAATTACCCCATCCCTGTCTCTAATAGGCCTACAACTACATACACTCCTACAGTCAACACAGAAACACAGGTTGTTATACAGGGTCATTATGTGTGCCTTGATAAACACGGCAAGTTAAGCCGGCTGTGACTGGCGCAGATAGTGGGGGCGCGTACCTGGTTCAGCTGGTGGTGGCGCGCACTTTCACACTTTTACCAAACATGTTAAATAATGTGTACTTACAGTGCTCAGAGCCGATGCTGAAAATGTCCTCCCTCTCTTGTAATACACACCTGACATCTTCTGATAAAAGAATCTCTGTCAACTCTTTTATTATTTACGGAGCCTGTTTCCTTGAATCGTTTAGCGAGCCTCCTAATTGTACTGGCATTAGGCAGACAGGTCTTCCTGGAAACTTGATTCGAAATTTTCGTCTTGTTTCAGAACAAGATTTTCTGCTTTTCATATACGAATTATGGATATACACACGTTCGCGCAATGTGAATTGGAGTCTAGGCATGAGCAACAATCATAGTAATCACAATACTCATTAATCGTGCAACACTAACGTCTAAGCTTTGCAGATACACGTCCATATGAATGACAAAACACGTGGGAACGATATGAGTCAGCAGGGAGCGCCTACCACCGGCTGAACCGCGTATGCGCGCTCACGATCTGCGCCAGTCACAGCCGTCTTAGCTTGCCGTGTTTATCGGGGCGCAAATTGATAATGACCTGGTGCATGTTGAACACACAACCAAGTGCACGGGACTGATGACCAGGATGTTTCAAGTCCCTTATATCAGCAGCAACAACAAATCATTAGAATGAGTTGAAGAAGGCGATGCAATAGTAGTAGATCAAGAAGATGATTTTTACACCCGATATTTAATTAATTCTAACTGTGGAATCATATGAAACAGATATACTAGATTTGGAATTTCAGATGAAACAGGACAACTAAAAAGCATATGCATGTACTGACTATGGATTCCTTTTGGACACTTAAGGGGAGGTATGACTGAATTTTTCAACTTTTAAAGTTTTCGTCCTAACATTACCAAATTTTAAACACCTGCATAGAGAGTTGTTGGCATCTATTGTTCCAGTTTATAATAAAGTAGCTTCATTAGTTTTTGAGTGATTGACCATTTTTCTATTTAAACAAGTAGTTCCGTGAAGAACTAAAGCCTATATTCATATAACCCACTAATGTTAATTGCCACTATCATAATACACAATTTCAATTTGATTGCTGTAATATATTCGTAGATATTGAGATCCGAATAAATATTGCGGATGGACGCCATGTTGGATTTTATAAATGTAGGTTTTAGAGTTATGTACTGTTACTTGAAGATTATTGTGTACGTGTAGTATTCAAACTTCAATCGCATGATTATGATACAAGAAGTAAAAACTTAATTTTAAAATTCGCACAGCCGCCATCTTGAGGTTATGTAGACAATTGAACTAAATTAAATGCCAGTGCATTACAATGTGTATAAACATTTGCTGTACCAAGTTTCATTGCGTTTGGATTATTAAATTGCGAGAAGAATCTAATTATAACTTTCAAATTCGCTTGGCCGACATGTTCGTTTTGTTGTTAACCGGTTTTTGAAAGTCTCATAGATGAGCTTCCAGCAGTACCCTTTATCTCCGTATAAAATTTCAGGGTGATACCAGTAATAGTTTCAGAGATATAGAATGCCGGTGAAATATTTCGCACAGCCGCCAACTCGAGGTTATGTAAACAATTGAATGAAGTCAGATGTCGGTGCATTACAATGTGTATAGACATATACTGTACCAAGTTTTATTGCGTTCGGTTGGTTAAATCGCGAGAAACGTCTATTTAAATGTCGCAACTTCGCTTGGCCGCCATGTTGGTTTTGTAGTTATTATGTTTTCAGAAGTCACATAGGTGAACTTTTAGTAGTTCCCTTTATCACCGTAAAATATTCCAGGGTTATATCGGTAATAGTTTCGGAGATATTGAATGCTGGTGAAATATTTCGCACAGCCGCCATGTTGGATTAGTGAGACGTAATAAAATTAGGAGGGCTCGGTCGGGGTCTTCCGGTATTGTGCTATGAACTTACCGAGTTTCATTGAAATCGCTCCAGCCGTTTAGAAGTTATTATGGGGACACACACCATCACACACACCATCACACACGCACACGCAGACAGACACGCGGACAAAAGGTGATCTCATATGCCTATTTCTTCATAAATGAAAATAGGCTAAAAATCAGTTGTACCTCCCCTTAACCTTTAGTTGGAGTGGGTACTTCCCATTCCGTGCAGACTAATAGAAATTGGCGTGCGTGCCTCTGGTCCAGTCCGCAACAGACGGCGTCTAACCGTCGACGCAGAGAAGTCCACACCGTTGTAGTCAAGTATACACTGTGGATGAAACAGTACGGTCCGTTATGGCCATTTGGATAAGGTGGTGGGCATTCTGTGCTGTGGTCACCTTGTCTGGTGCAGCAGGATACATGCTTGTCGCAATGTATGAACCTCTTCTATCCACTAGTTCACAAACGCGTCACTTCCGTAACAGCACGCATTGCACGAGCTTAAATGACACTTTATGGCAAACCCATTACTCGAAGACCGATCATTTTCTCCCGTTTTAACTTACTCAAATGCTAATATTCCGCTCTTTGTAGTCAACGAGAAATTATGACACTGTTTTTAGCGTTTCCTCTCCGTCTGACTGTTATAGCTTAGCATAACTCTGACTTCTAGACTCACGTCAGTAAACGAGGAGACAAGAACATCTGCAGAAATCAGCGAAGTGAAAACTGTAATTGTTTCCACATGCAGGCTAAGGATCCAGCAGTCAGCACTGTGGCGCGTATAGACGTTAAGGCAATGACAGTACCTGCTTCTTTTGGGCTGAATGCTTGAGCCTATAATTAAAGCCCTGCGCGGATACGGATATCCGCCGATAAACCCGCGGATATCCGCAAATATTTTCGCCACGCGGATATGGCTGTGCGGATAGCGGATACGCTGCGGATAATGTTTCGAGTAAATTTGCGGATAGTTTTTAGAATTCAAACTTACGATAATATTACATATTTGATATGCCAATCTACAGCTTCATGCTTAAAAGAGGAATACTCCTATAGCGTATTGCGTACGGAATATTCAGTCACGTATTGCACTTATACAAGAGAAGATTATTTTACTCATATGCTTTCAGGTCTTGACATCTCATCATCATCATCAATTCTCACTGCCATTATTACTATACGTACGAGATATAATGCTGTCAATAAGCGTGTTAGTTCATCGTGGTGACATCATTAACATTCCTCATGTCAGCTACTTCGCCGTCTAAGCTATCCTGGAAGATATGGTTCCATGTTTATCTGTAGATTTATTTCCAACTTGGCACTGAAGCACGAGTTATGACATCAACTATGCGAACATGGATGGGTCAAGAAGCAGAAGGATGATGACTGACTTGGAATTTCCGGCCAAATGTCAATCCCTTTCCCCAAGCGTAAGAGAAGTTCACTTATCAGAGAATGTTACCGCGACCGTGAGTATGAACATCATTTCATCAACATGGATAAAATATCTATTAAAATAAAACACGGTGAATATTCACTAGCGCGTGAAACAAAGCTCAAGTCAACGATATGGCAGACATTTGGTTACGTTTTCAATGGAAACGAAAAGGTGAACGATGTAGTAGGATGTTTTACCTGTAAAAAAGTGTATTCATACTCAGGACACAAATCAGGCACATCAAAATTACTGAGGCACAAGTGCGAAAGAAGCCAAAAAAGTATCGCCAATTTTTTTTGTCTAAAGCGGAGGTCAAGGAACCAGAAGTGTCATCCAACTTGAAGTCCCTTGCATTGAAGCAAATTGTCAGGAACGACTTTCTCCTCAATTGTCTAAATGTGTTGCTTTAACACTTTATGCTTTATCTAATAAATTAAAAACATAATATTGAATTATCAGCGGATTTGGATAAAAGTCATGCGGATGCGGGGCGGATGCGGATAACAGTCGTGCGGATGCGGGGCGGATGCGGATAACGTTTTGCGTATCCGCGCAGGGCTCTACCTATAATACAGACTACACTGTCCGTTTGAGGATAATGGTCACATACATTGGCTGTTTTCGTCGTCTTTGTTATTCACATTTAAATGTTGTACTATTCTTATTTTAGGTCTTCTTACTCTGTGCTTGCTGCTAGCTGTGGCCTACGTCCATTCCATCCCCGTGGACACTGGGGATCAGCCAGCTCAAGTTGCTGAAGAAGTAAAGGATGTCGATGACTCTGCTGCAGCTTCTGAAGACGCTCAAGATGTAGGCAAACATCACCCCCACCATCCCGACCATCACCATGGACACGATGACCACAATCATCACAATGAACACGATGACCACCATCATCATGATGACGATGATGACCACCATCCACCAACCAACGTTTGTGCCAGTGCCAGAGCAGACAGATGGCACTTGCCTTGTCCTTGGGACAGCCACAAGTTCTTCAAGTGTGACCTGAACACCGGGAAAGGTACACTCTTCACCTGCCCATCAGGTCTCGTCTTCAACCCCGCCATCCAAGTCTGTGCTAATGCTTAACCTGAAGTATTATTATCCACCATCTACTCACGACAAACCAAAGATATAATGATTCTGTACATAGTTCTGTAAACTATCTGACGTAGCCAGTTGGTCGTGCAATGAATGTACTCACAGATCCCCTCTGTTCATTAAAATACTGTACATCAAAATATACCTGTTGACTTATTATGTTTGAGATGAAGCTATAACTCTGATCACACGTTCATTGCTGTACTTCCTGAACCTTATCGCCTGCGTTACTCAACGAGGGACTTTGGCAGACTGGTCTCGACTCCCTCCCATGTAGCCGGGGATCAAATTTTGAAAAGGTGGCGTCATTTATTTGAGGCTATTTTTCATTTATTTTCGCCCACATTGGAGCACTCTATTCAATCTATGTGTACAGTCAAGTCTTAGTTACAATAGTACAAATTTGGCTTCTCCTTCTTCTTCTTCTTCCATAACTGTTTCATTCTTTCTGACCTGGTGGCCCGTTCTTTATCCGTTACGGTGTATTGTTTGCGTGTTGAAGTTTTTAGGCTGTGTCTCACGGCTTTGTTTCTCATGATCCTCTTCTCTTCCCGGTGTTCAATTTGTTGCATTGTCAAGCCTAATTCATGTAGATAATCTAGGACTTCTTTGAACCAATGATGTTTGGTTTCACTTTTCCAAAAGTACTGGGATAGCTGTTTGAGTATCCTGGTCTCTGATAATCGTTATATGTGACAAGAAAAAAGCAACTCTCCTTTTCCCCGTTGTATCTATTATTGACCCAGTTTCCATGTATACAATTTGATTAGGTAGTTTTATTATATGTTTCATGTTTTATAATTATATATACTGTAGTGTGTATTTTTAATGGGAAATAAATTCGAACCACACAGCAAGTTTTATAATGGGTTGTTTTTTAGTTTTGGCACCTTAGTTATAACTAAATGAATAACTCACTTAGATGGTTCCAAGTTTCACAGGCCCTCGGTGTAGTCCCCACCGTTGCGTACAACGTGTTCCCAGCGATGCGGAAGTCATTGGATCCCGTTGGCACTGCCCAATCTATTGATGGTACGAAGAGAGCGCTCGGCAGCCTGCTTAACGTCTTCAATGGTACGGAAGCGCTGCCATACTGTTCCCCGAGGGCAAACGGTTAATGCGGCGTACTATTGTTCGTTTCTGCAAGACCATCTCTGAGGGGCTCTGAGAAGGAAACGGCGCCACCACATGGTTACACCGCCCATCGTTCTGCATGACAATGCTAGGGCACACACAGCAGCCGTTGTGTCGGCATTATTGGATCGCTGGGGCTGGGAGGTCCTCTATCACCCCCCATATTCTCCCGACATCAGTCCCTGCGACTATGATCTCATCCCGAAGAAGAAGGTGACAATGACGTTAAGCAGGCTGCCGAGCGCTCTCTTCGTACCATCAATAGATTGGGCAGTGCCAACAGGATCCAACGACTTCCGCATCACTGGGAACACGTTGTACGCAACGGTGGGGACTACATCGAGGGCCTGTGAAACTTGGAACCATCTAAGTGAGTTATTAATCCAGTTATAACTAAGGTGCCAAAACTAAAAAAATAAAATAATAATAATAATAACATATAGTAAGCGTCTACAACAAAGTGGCCAGTTCATTGGCTAAACATTCCTACACTCGTTCCTTGGCCAATTACATTACAATATATGACTACTAATACAGTGTGTCCGCAAAGTCTCTCCGCAACGGATGTCTCGCCTTGCAAGACGTGTTGGGTTGGCGGTACATTGATGTTATGTTGTTACAAGGAGAACAATTACATTAAATTAAGTAATGCAATTATATATAGGGTACTAACCACTATCATACTATGCTCCGTGAAGTTTCCACCAGCAAGGAAAACCTCTTCCATTAAAAAAAAAATCCTCTCGGCACGCCGGAAGGCGGAGGTAGATTTCACCGGGCGAACTAGGGGATAGGCTACAATAGGCAAAATATGCAGGTTTTCGTAGAAGGATCATACCTCATTTATTACGAGAAAGTATTTTACAATTGGAGCTTAATGAACTTTTTTTTGCACATTTTTAACATTTTAATGTCTTATGGGGACGGTAACCTTCTTCTCATTTCGGGTCCATTTTTATACTTCTTGTCACACTGTCCTTATGCAAGGTTTCGACACTGATGCGTAATTATTTACCAGTCTGTTACTTCTTCACGCAAAATTTTATCTCCCGCAGAGATGTTGGTTTGTTCCTCAGTTTAGGGGCTGCGACAACGCGGTCATATAACCCCGTGTACATTGGGTGTCTGTAGAATCTGTCTGATAAACAGTGTTAATTGTGATGACTGTAATAGTCTGTAATTCAGGTAAGGACTGCAGACGGTCAATTTCAAGTAGTAGTTACTAATTTTGGTACCAAATACTACCGTCAACGACACCTAGCTGTGAACTTGGCAACTAGATGCCACCACAACCAGCAACTTGCAACGAACTTTGGAACTTCCCCTCCGAAGGAAAGCATACTGAGGGATTTTAAGCGCTCTTAGAAAATCCGACGAATTCAGCCGGGTTTGAACCCGCGACCTTGGGCATAGAAGTTCAGCATAGTACCAGTTACGTCACCGAAGCCGCTTCCAACAGAGTCAGATGGAAAACTGAATGTGATTTCGTGCAATGGCGTTGTCATGGCAACCTCTGATAGCTCATTCGTCATCAATTTAGAAGGGTTGCCATGGTAACCTCTGATGGCTCTTGGCATCATCATATATATTATTTCAGTAGTATGCATCCCTCCTGCGGCGCTCACAAGGGACCGATCGTGAAAAATGAGCATTCAAAAGAAAGAGAATATACATTTCCAGTGATTCAATGCACTCTAATTACATAAATATCTATAATTTCTTTAAAAAATGACTCTTAAAAACAGTACGGTGTGCGATTTGCAGTTACTGTTGCTGCAGGAAGATACGTTCCATAATTGGTGTCCACTTCACATTTTGGACGTTGTGACGCCTTTTTTTTTATTTTGAAATGTCATTTTAACATTCTGAGGTACCGACAGTAGTGGCTACGCGGGCTAAAGCGCTGTGTTAGGCCATGGGGCCAAGCTCTCTGTTGACTCGGTAGACGCGTGGGTTCTAGCCCCACCGTCGGCTGTCCTTGAAATGGTTTTCCGTGGTTTCCCATTTTCAACACCAGGCAAATGCTGGGACAGTACCTTCTGACAGGCCACGGCCGCTTCCTTCCACATCCTTGCCCAGTTTCATTCATCTTCATCCATTCCATCTCTCATCCCGACGCGCAGGTCGCCCACTGGCGTCGAATAGAAAGACCTGCACTCGGCCTCTCAGGAGGCCACACGACAAAAAGAAAAAAAACATTCTGAGGTCTTTCCTTTATCATTTTGCATCGATTTGAGAAATAGTATGTATACGTTTTCAGAATCAGTAGGCTAAATCAATGGATTGGCTACTCAAATCGAATAACCGGCGAGTGTTACTGCTAAGCTCTCAATCAATGGACTCAGCACAAACATGATTTAAGCTCATCCGTCTAAACAATGGATTATTATATTCCAGGTTTGTTAATATGCCGCGATACAGGATTTTCTTCTGCATTCTAATTCCATAAATATAGATTTTTGTAAGAATTGTGCTTTTTGCAAATACTGTTGCTCTAACATGCTGCAATTCTGAGTTGTCGTCTAAAACCTTAAAACATTGAACATTAATTCTCTAACAGTTTTTATTTTATCTGATTTTCAGAATCAGTAAATCAATGGATTGGGTACAGGTTTTTCTACTGCATTCTAATTCCATAAAAATAGATTTTTGTAAGAAGTGTGATTTTTGCAAATACTGTTGCTGTATCATGCTAGAGTTGTCGTCTACAACCTTAAAACTATCATCATCATCATCATCATCATCATCATATAGGCCTCATAAATTAGCAGTGAAGAATTGCATTCTAATTTCATAAATACCAATTTTTGCAAGAAGTATGCGATTTGCAAATACTGATGCTCTAACATGCTGCAATTATGAGTTGTCGTCTAAACCCTTAAAACTATTAAACGTTAATTATTTTACAGGTTTTTGTTCTGCATTCTAATTTCATAAATATCGATCATTTCGCATGGTTTTTAGAAAGAGTAAATCAATGGATTGAGTACTCTAAATCGTATAACCGGCGTGTGTTACGGCGTCTAAAACCTTAGAACTATTAAATATAAATAACAAAGAAAGAAACCAGCCACAGCTCGCTCTCATGCTGACGCTCCACTCGGGAAAGTGAAAGCACCCCTGTAGGTAATGTGCAAAGGAGTTTAGCGTTGAGCGCTACACACAGAACAAGGAAAGCACCCCTGTCGGTAACGTGCAAAGGAGTTTAGCGCTGATCGTTGCACTTAGGAAAAAGGAAGCCTCACTGTAAGCGGGGCGTGAAGAAGTTTTCCAACGAGGGCTGTCCTGACCGTCCTGATAAGGAAGAAGGACGCTCCTCAGCCAAGAAGTTAAAGCAGGAAATCTTGACCAAGATGCTGTCATAAATATCGAATAACTGGTGTGTGTTATGATGATCCAATTTTCAGTGATTGCCTTTAAGTTAGAGAATGTAGAACTTGGGAATTCTAACTGAAATGTAAACAGTATTCTATAATAATTTGGATAAAATGAAAACATAACAACCATTCTCCTTTTGTCTCTCATTATAAACCTATTGGAAAATGTGTGGTTTATGATCAAGCGAGATTTTCTAATTTCATAAATGTCTATAATTTATACGAAGTGTGCAATTTTCAGATACTGTTGCTGTAGGAAAATACGCTCCATAATTGCTGTCCACTTCCCATCTTAGACGTTGTGACGCCTGTTTAGTGTCATTTTCACATTCTGATATGTTTCCTTTATCATTCTGCATGGATTTGTGAAACAGTAAATCAAAGGAATGTGTACTCAAATCGTATAATTTCATAAATTAGCGGTGACGAATTGCATTCGAATTGCACAAATATCAATTTTTGTAAGAAGAGTGCGACTTGCAGATACTGATGCTCTAACATGCTGCAATTATGAGTTGTCGTCTAAACCCTTAAAACTATTAAACGTTAATTTATTTTACAGGTTTTTGTTCTGCATTCTAATTTCATAAATATCGATCATTTTGCATGGTTTTCAGAAACAGTAAACCAATGGATTGAGTACTCTAAATCGTATAACCGGCGTGTGTTACGGCGTCTAAAACCTTAGAACTATTAAACATTAATTCTTTTACAGGTTTTTCTTCTATCATTTCCCATGGTTTTCAGAATTACTAAATCAATGGATTGGGTACTCAAATCGTATAATTTCATAAATATCGAATAACCGAAGAGTGTTATGATGACCCAATTTTCAGTGACTGCCTTTTTAAGTTACGGAACGTACAACTTGCATTCTGACTGAAATGTATCGAATAACCGGTGAGTGTTACGGCTAAGCTCTATATCAATGGACTCAGCACAGAAATGGAATCACAGTGACGAATTGCATTTTAATTTCATAAATATCAAAGAAAGAAATCAGCCACAGCACGCTCTCATGCTGACGCTCCACTCAGGAAAGCGAAAGCACCCCTGTAGGTAACGTGCAAAGAGTTTAGCGTTGAGCGCTACACACAGGACAAGGAAAGCACCCCTGTAGGTAACGTGCAAAGGAATTTAGCGCTGATCGTTGCACTTAGGAACAAGGAAGCCTCACTGTAAGCGGGGCGTGAAGAAGTTTTCCAACGAGGGCTGTCCTGACCGTCCTGATAAGGGAGAAGGAGGCTTCTCAGCCAACAAGATAAAGCAGGAAATCTTGACAAAGATGCTTTCATAAATATCGAATAACTGGGGAGTGTTATGATGATAGAATTTTTAGTAATTGCCTTCTTAAGTTTGAGAACGTACAGCTCGGAATTCTAACTGAAATCAAAATGGTGTTCTATAATCATTTGGTTGAAATAATAACATAACAACCTTTCTCTTTATGCCACTCATTATAAACCTATTGGGGAAAGTGTGGTTTATGAACATGCGAGATTTCTCGCACGGGTCCGCTAGTTTTCTTATAATTTCGAAAACATTTTTCTCATCCCTTGCTGTAATTGTGGGTTATATCAAAAACTCTTTCAGACAAAAGTTTTAATTATTAGGGGAATATTGTCCATTTTGTACGGGTTTGATATTGTGCCTATTAAGAGAGATATGAGTGTTTCCCGAAAAACCCACTTTTTTCCACCCCTTTGATCAATGGTTGGTGATATCAAAAAACTTTTTAAACATAAATTTTTGGCACTTATCCGGCACATGGTATATGAACTTTGAATGGATTCGATATTTCACGTATTAAGAGAGTTATAGCGAGATTTCACTTTTTCGAAAATAGTTATGCTGTATGACTGTGAAATACGTAAAATAATTCACTTATTTTATATCGGTTTGTATTTGTACAGCGTAATAAGACATGGTACACCAGCTAGCCGCTCCGGGGAAAGCTGTACAGCGTTGCTGAGATGAAGCCCATCACTTCCGAGCGAGGCGCGCTATGATGCGTGCTGGGCTCCTTCTAGGGAACCGCTGTACAGCTTTCCCCGAAGCGGCTTGCTGGTGAACCATGTCTTATTTCCCTGTACAAATACAAATCGATATAAAATAAGTGAATTAATTTAAGTATTTCACAGTCGTACAGCATAACGTTTTGATGTATAAGGATTACAACGCGACCAAGAACTACTTTTTCCAACCACCCCGAGCCGAGAAAAAGTTACCTTACAAAAATTATAACAACTTTGTTTCTTGACACACAAAATTTTGAAATTAATAAACCAGTTATACAACATTCCAATGTATATTGTGTTAAAATTTGGATTCGATCTGATGAAGGGTTTTTGAGATAATCATCTCTACTTAGTATAAAACAAAGTCCCCGATTTCTGTTTGTTACGGGTAAACTCGAGAACCACTGGATGGATTTTGATCCGGTTTCCACCATTCTGTAAAGGATATCTCGAGGATTATTTCTGTAGAAAATAATTTATTTATGATCAAAGGAAGCCGAGGTGTAACGATTTCAGTGGAAAAGTCGAAAAACAAAACTGGCGTCCGAGCGCTTTGTAAGTTTACGCTGGGCAAACCGTTAAACATATCTAAATACTATGAGTGTAAGAATTGTTCAGCATGAAAAGTTCTACAAAAAAGTCTGGGAGAGCATATGTCTATCATCAATACATCGCCCACTATAAGTGATTTTACGTTTTTTTTTCTTCCAACCATGTCCATTCAACTATTGAAGCGACAGTTTACGAGCTAGCTAATGGCAAGTCTATCCTTTCTGTTACAGCCTAGCTAGCGGGCGAACCTATTGCCCCAGATAGAAGCCAGCAGCAAACCGTCCAGTTGTGTTGAGTTAATACTCCTGAGAAGGGAGGTTGTGATTGGAGTTTCCCTGGAAGTGTAACTCGGGTTTTCTTCATTTCGCCTGTGAAACACAGTCAAGTTAAGATTGGATGGAAGGGGGATTTGAGTTTTATTCACCTCGCCATTCCCTGAAAGTGCAACTTTCATTTCGCCTGTGAACTTTTCATTCCTCAAAATTCACAATTAATTTAAGATTGGACGGAAGGGGGATTAAATTATATTAAATTATACTGATTGGCGTATAATCTCTACTTAGTATAAAACCAAGTCCCCGATTCTTGGATGTCACGGGTAATCTCGAGAACCACTGAATGGATTTTGATGCGGTTTTCACCATTCTGTAAAGGATATCTCGTGGAAGGTTTCTGTAGAAAATAATTTATTTATGACCAAAGGAAGTCAAGCACTAGTGAATAGGTCGAACAAAAACTGGCGTCCGTGCGATTTTTAAGCTTACGCTGGGCAAACCGTTAAAAATATCTATATACTATGAGTGTAAGAATTGTTCAGCATGAAAAGTTCTAAAAAAGCCCGAGAGAGCATAACTCTATCTTCAATACATCACCTACTATAAGTGTTTTTACGTTTTCATTTCTTCCAACAATCTCCATTCAGTTACGGAGGCGACAGTTTACGAGCTAGCTAGGGGTGAGTCTATCACCCCAGTTACAGCTTAGCTAGCGGACGAGCGTATTGCCCCAGATACAGCCAGCAGCAAACTGTCGAGTCGTGTTGAGTTAGAAACTTTAGAGAAGAGTGGATGTTCTTGGAGTTTCCCTGGAAGTGCAACTGAGCTTTTCTTAATTTCGCCTATGAACTTTTCGTTCCGCAAAATTCACAGTCGAGTTAAGATTGAACGGAAGGAGGATTTGTGTTTCATGCACCTCGCCATTCTTAAATTACGTCTGACAAGAATTCGTTGCACATGCATCTCCATGATAATATAATTATTAGTCCAGTCAGTGATTTAACCCATCATGCCGAGCGGTAAAACGGATATTGGTCGTTGTTCATTGACATTGAAAAAAAAAAGCGCTTATCACGTAATGCATTCATAACTGTTCCCGGGCGAAGCCTGGTAGGGTTGCTAGTACTAATATATAAAAATGAGATGGTGTGTGTCTGTCTGTTACTCAATAACGCAATAACCATTGGTCGGATTTAAATGAAATTGTGCATGGATGTAGCTGATTTACCAGGTTTACATATGGAATACATTTGATTTCGATATTTTGCACTATTAAAAAATGGCGACCATTTTAGTGACGTCACTACACCCTTTGGTTTCAAAATTTCATATTTCCATTTCAAATAAAAAGAGAACGCTAAGAAACTGCAAACTTTTGATGGCACATAGGAGCTTTAAAATGTAATTTCCTATCTGAAAGCTCCTTATCACTATTCGTGTATCTCCAACGGTTAGCGAGTAAAACTCACATTCGTGACGTCAATACACACTTTGGTTTCAAAATTTCATATTTCCATAAAAAAGAGAGAGAACGCTATGAAATAGCAAATTTTTGATGCCAAACACGAGCTTTAACATTTAATTTTCTATCCAAAGGGACCTTATCACTTTTCGTGCATCTCCAACGGTTAGCGAGTAAAACCTAAATTTGTGCAATAAAACACGGTCCACACCGAGAGGTGCAGTATATCTCTACATATATAAACAAGATGTTCAGTAAAGAACATATAGCCTACTTTCTCCTAAATGTATGAGTATAGTTATAACTCGTTGTTATTATCAAAGCGTATAATAGAGCTATTCTTTGTTGAAGACCTTAGAAACGATTTACCTCTACCAAACGCCACAACCTAGATAAAAACTGCTACCATCATTGAAGAAAGAAAGAAAGATAAGAAGTATATCAAGAATGTTATGGATCTGGAGACATAATCGACCGGACTGGCTGCGTGGCTCAGCGGTAACGTTCTCGCTTGCTGGGCCCTAGGTTGCAGGTTCGTATCCTGGCGCAGTCAGCTGGCATTTGAGGGTGCACAAATGCGAGGGAGCCGTGTCAGTACATTTACTGGCACGTTAAAGATCCCCTTCGGGCCAAAATTCCGGCACCCCGGTGTCTCTAAAAGCAGCAGTAGTTAAAAGGGATGTAAAACCAATAACATTATTATTATTATTATTATTATTATTATTATTATTATTATTATTATTATTATTACATATACGACCTGCCGTGGGCAACATCCAACTTTGAGTTGAGGCATGTCTTTACACGTCTGGTTGTACATGGCTTTCACAACCCTAATTGAATTAACAAATCTTTCCATGACCCTACAGAGACGTGTGTATACAAACTATGTGGATATTTTCGATTGCTATTTGCCTGAAATAAAAGTAGTAATTAATAACCTGAACTAACACCAACGGCTTGAATTCAGTTACTATGTGAAATCGTTTTGTTCTTTACTTCAAATAACATTTTCAAGTAACGCAAAATAGGCTGTTACAAACCCTTTAAAATTAAAAGTAAAAATTTATCGTAGTATAATCTTGTCATTCTTCAAATTCGATGCGCATAGAATGCCAATGGTATAGTAATCAATGGAGCCCCACGTAGACTAGTCGTGACATCTAGTGGTGAAATATCGAACAATATAATCCTAACAGAGCGAGTGCATTCCAGCGGCCAGAAGAAGAAACTTTTCAATAAAATCTGGAAGTTAATAAGTAGGTCGGCGTGCAGTTACCTTTTTGGCAGCTAGATGTCTCGAGTAAATCTGCTGGCGAATTATGTTTCAATTACATATATATTTTACACCATAATATGCACAATATAACGCTTAATTTTAAAACATCTGAGTCATTACAAAACAATAAACATATAACATTTCAAGCAAAAAACATAGCTCTGATCGGGTTTGAACATTAGGCATTTGAGCGATAGGCTAACGCTCTACCACTGAGCTAATTGTGTCAACGAATATCGTTCTATATAAAATGAGTTACATAGAACTTGTTAGCAAATAATGATTTATACTAAACGATTTCATCACTGGAGTATATTATTTATATATAAAGCATTTCATACAAAGTTTATTTATTTTGTATCAGTACGCTATATTGCATGCAATACTCAAATTAGTGAAATATAAGTCAGGCACAAGATATCCGCTGCCATCTTGTCTTATTACTGAATCGGCTCAGCTTTTTAAAATCACGCCTGCACTATAGTATTACAAAATAAACTTTTAATTTCGAACGTGCCTCTTCCTTTAGAACAGTTAAAACGATTCTCGGCTCGATAATCGGAACTGGTGGGTCCCATGATATGGATTATAAAGTTTGCATAATTCGCACGGCCGCCATCCTGAAATGGTATGGCGGACGACCTTGTAGTTTGGTCACAAGACGCATCCTATACGAAGGTATGTTGTTACCAAATTTGGTAGAGATCGGATGATTTGGTTAGTCGTTATTTGATTTTACGTTTTGAACGTTTGAGTGGCCGCCATTCAGTTTTAGTAAATATGGCGGCGATATAAAACATGACCCTGAGGTGTCCTTTGCTAGTGCTACCTTTGTACCAAATTTCGTTCAATTCGCATTCACCGAGTTCGAATTGATAAGGGGGGACAGACATTCAGAGTACACACACTCACACACACACAGACACACACACACACAGACTCACACACACACATATACACACAAACACACAGACTCACACACACACATACACACACACTGACAGACACACTTTTTTCGCCCTGTGTTGATCTCATAAGTCTACTTTCATTTTTTGCAAAAATCGAAAGTAGGCTAAAATGAAAGTGTGTCTGTTATATCTGAATTTCTACGGAAATTTGAGTTATTTACGCGTTTCAGACTGTTTTATGATGGATGCGCGTGAAAATATTTTTTGTCTGTCTGTCTGTTGGTTGGTTTGTTTGTTTGTCTGTGGACAAATTTGTTCCCTTATAACTGGAGAACGGCTGGGTGTATTTACGTAAAATTTGGTACAAATATCCATCAGAGGCACGACACTAATCATTGATGTAACTCTTCTCCGTACCTCTCATAAAAGGGGGCCTACTCCCTTAAAATACATGCTGGAATAGGCGTAGAAAGATGAGAAGAAGCTCATTTTCATCCCCTCAATGTGAGAGACAAACCTCGGAGGCCCTAAAGACCGCATTTTAAGGCCCTTAAACCAACCGTTTTTGAGATATTCCCCAAAAACTAATTTCATTTAATAAACTAATGAACGAATGCAAGCCGGCAACCATGGCAACAGATTCTCAGAGGTCCATCTATTGCTGTAAGACGGAATGCAATTCCATTAATTACATTAGTGTGAAAGTTTTCAAACGGCTAGAAGGTTATCACGGAACCAAATTAAGCTGTAAAATTCATCAATACGTATAATGCGCTTAAGGGGCTCAAGGGGTAGCCTACTCTATTATATTCCTATCCCTATATTATATTATTAGTAGTATTATAGTATGGCGTACAACGACGAGGCAAAGCCCCTCGGTGCCAGAAACAAAACTCAAGGGCCCTTAAGGATCCTCGAAAACTACATCATAAGGCTCTAAAACCAACAGTTTCTGAAATACTCCCAGACAACTAATTTAATTTAATTTAGCAAACTAATGAAGAAATGCAAATCGGTAACCATGACAACATTATCTCAAGGGGTGTCATCCAACTTTCCATCTATTTCTGTAAGAAGCAATGTCACTCCATTTATTACATTTCTGTGAAAGTTTGCAAATGGGTATAAGGTAATCACGGAACCAACGGAGACTGTATAATTCATCAATGCAATTAAGGGGGCAAGGGGTAACCTAGAATTTCTTCATGCAATTTTCACGTGAGACATATAGTACAGAAGGTCTATTATACCTCCAAACAGCAACATTATTTTCAAAAATTCCTGAATTGAATCAGCATTTTTTGCTGCTTTTAGAAATTTGGGCCATTTGAGGCTAAAGAACCTGTGTATGGGGACCTAACACAACGTAGAGGGTCAGTTTTTATGTGACGTGTATTGCGTTTCGTCTACAAGGCTTTCAATTCTATTTCACGTCAGAAAATACACGTTAGGTGAATTTAGTTTGAGAGCACATTTTAACAATTTTTTTTTGTCGACCTACGGGTTCATCTTAAGGATACCGACAGTAGTGGCTGCGAGGGCTAAAGCGCCGCGTTAGGTCAAGGGGCCAAGCTCTCTGCTGACTCGGTAGACGCGTGGGTTCGAGCCCCACCGTCGGCTGTCCTTGAAAAGGTTTTCCGTGGTTTCCCATTTTCAACACCAGGCAAATGCTGGGACAGTACCTTCTGACAGGCCACGGCCGCCTCCTTCCACATCCTTGCCCAGTTTCATTCATCTTCATCAATTCCATCTCTCATCCCGGCGCGCAGGTCGCCCACGGGCGTCGACTAGAAAGACCTGCACTCGGCCTCTCAGGAGGCTACACGACAAAAAAAAAATCTTAAGGATGATTTTGTTCGATACTGTGTGGTATATATACCCATATTTGGATATATGGGTGATATGTTGTAGACAATAGAATTGTCTGTCTGTCTTTTTGTGTATCTTTATGTACTGTACGCCTATAACTCATGTTCGGATGCCTGGTGCATCGTAAAATTAGCTATGGTAATCATGAGAGTCAATACACCAATCATTTATAAAACTCTTCACCGTACTTTTCATACAGTAGAAGGGTGGATATAGGGAAAAAAATCTCAAATTACATGCTAAAATAGGCGAAATATAAAAATTATCCTAGAAGGACGACCAAAGCATATGTTGCGCTTCTCAATGTGAGACTCAAAATTTGGGAGTCTAAAAAGGGTCTCCGAAAACCACATTTTAAGGCCCTTAAATTAACAGTGTGTGTGATATTACCAGAAAACTAACTTCGTTCTTATAAACTTATGAAGGAATGACAAACCGCTAACCATTGCAACAATAGCTCAATTGATAATGTCTGGTGTTAACACCGAACACCGTTCGAAGAACAGGTACTTCTGATAGTAATTCTTAAATGTGACGCATGGTTGAAACACGCTTAAAACCGGGCACTTTTTGTGTTCCAACTGCGAAAAAATATATTAAAATATAAATTAAAAATTCCACACCTACATGAACTAACGTAAAATAGAACGACGAAAATGATGATGTCATTGGATTTTATATATGTCAATTGGTTACTTCACAAACAACCTTGAAAATTGAGTGCACATAGTACTTTGGTCGACAATAAGCGTCGCAGTGCTAGTGTGCTCTCGTGCTGTACTGCTCAGATATGGGCAGGGTAGGGCTGTGCTTGGCCGTCACGAGTAAATTTCTCGCTAGCACTGCTTCACCTCACTAATTAAACGGCCCCCCGGGTAATGTACTTAAATAAATAAATAAAAACTCCGCTTCTTTTCCTAGGTTTATTCCGCGTCTTGTGTGGGGTTAGAAAGATTAGATCACGGCAAAAGTCCATTTAAATGTTTCAACTTCGCTTGGCCACCATTTTCGTTTTTTACTTAAGATGCTTTTAAAGGTCACATAGGTGAAATTTTAGTAGTGCTTTTTATCACCGTACAAAATTTAAGGGTGATATCAGTAATAGTTTCGGAGATATTGAATGCCAGTTAAATTATTCGCACAGCCGCCATACGTGACTGATGAGTTGAAATAACATTTAAAAAGGGGTCGGGGTCGGACACACATTCGCACACACACACGGACAACAGCTCATGGTGTACGCGCCTGGACTGGCCGTGATAGGTAATCTGTACTTAGTATAAAACGGAGTCCCCGATTCTTGAATGTCATGGATAATCTCGAGAACCACTAGATGGATTTTGATGCGGTTTTCACCATTCTGTGAAGGGTATCTCGAGGAAGGTTTCTGTATAAAATAATTTATTTATGATCAAAGGAAGCCAAGCAGTAACGATTTCAGTGAAAAAGACGAAAAGACTGGTTTCTGTGCGTTTTCTAAGCTTACGCTGGGCGAACTGTTAAAAATATCAAAATACAATGGGGGTAAGAATTGTTAATTGTGAATTGTTCTGCAAATAAAACCGGGAGGCCATATCTTTATCTAGAATGCATCACTAACTATAAGTGTTTTTACGTTTTCATTTCTTACAACAATCTTCAGAGAAAAAGGTTGTGTTTTTGGAGTTTTCCTGGAAGTGCAACTCTGCTTTTCTTCATTTCACCTGTGAACGTTTTTGTTCCGCAAAATACACAGTGAAGTTAAGATTGGACGGAAGGGGGATTTGTATTTCATGCACCTCGCCGTTCTTAAATTACGTCTGACTAGAATTCGTTGCACATGCATCTCTATGATAATATAATGAATAATTCAGTCAGTGACTTTAACGCATCATGCCGAGACGGTAAACGGATAAAGGTCGTAATTCATTGACATCGATAAAAACAAGCGCTTATCACGTAATGCATTCATAACTGTTCCGGGGGGTTGCTAGTTTACCAATAAATAAATAAATAAATAAATAAATAAATAAGTTAATAAATAAATAAATAAACAAATAAATAAATAAATGAACAAATAAATAAGGAAATAAATTAAACAGATAAACAAATACGCTGAACTCTCCTCAATTCACATAAACCATGTTTTCCATTTTTAGAGTATCGTAAAACGTTTGATTAAAATACACTGTTATGTGAAGAAAGCCGATCTCCCCGAATAGAATCACACAATAACGGTTCTTTTAAATACACAAGTCCTGACGTACCTACTGAGTTTAGAATGCGTGTCTACTGAATGTGGGGTACTGTCGACTTCGTGACACGCAGTTTTTTTTTATCAGTTGCTGTGTTAGAGACATGATTGGGATAAAATGGGACAATTATGTTCATTAATGCATTTTAATATAAACTAGAGGATGTGCAGTCAACAGATTTACAAAATTCATAATTCAGAAGCAATGGTTGAACTGTTGGATGTTGGCGGATTAAGCATTGGCACAGACTTGGATGGCGGGGTTGAAGACGAGACCTGATGGGCAGGTGAAGAGTGTACCTTTCCCGGTGTTCAGGTCACACTTGAAGAACTTGTGGCTGTCCCAAGGACAAGGCAAGTGCCATCTGTCTGCTCTGGCACTGGCGCATACGTTAGTTGGTGGATGATGGTGATCATCGTCATCATGATGATGATGGTGGTCATCATGTTCATGATGATGGTCGTGGTCATCGTGTCCATTGTGATGGTCTGGATGGTTGGGGTGATGTTTGGCGACATCCTGAGCGTCTTCAGAAGCTGCCGCTGAGTTGTCGACATCTTTTACATCTTCAGCAACTTGAGCTGGCTCTTGGTCCACAGCGTAGGCCGTAGCCAGAGCTGCTAGTACACACAGAACGAGAAGGCCTGGAAGGAGAATGTTTGGTGTTTGAGTCATCAGTCTAGATATTGATTTACTATACCTGGCATTCCTCTAGTAATACTATTTTCTGTTTACCATTACATCCTAAAATACAAACAAGGAAATAGGACCAGCAAACCCCCTCGTATCCTATATGATATTATGAAGTACATCGTACTATTTACTGGGGGGAATTAAGAGCTCTCTCAAAATTATCTCGGCCCGATAAGCAAGCTGTTAGGTCCCTTAAAACAACAATTATCATGGTCGTCACTATCATCATTATTATCTCCGTCCTATAGCGACAAATAAAAGACAGAATGCTAGCTTTCATGGTAAAATAAATAATCTCTAGCAAATCATAAAAGTTTTAAATTAAAAAGAAAAGAAATAAATGTTAATAGAGTTAAATGATTACGTTCGTACTTTGAGCAGTGGAGTGGTTAACGCAAATTTTTAATAATTGAAGTGTCCGGGAGAAAAATGATCTGGATCCATCACAAATAAAGAAACGATATTGCTCCCAGAAGGAAATAGGTATGTGTATCTTCATGTTAAACATTACTGAGTATAAACGGGTAGCTCCAGAGAAACACACCGTTGATATTCGAGCGATGTGTGAAAAAATGATGTAGGTCTCCTTAAAATAATAACCATTATCCTCACACATGTGCTTTTGTCATTAAAAACAATTTTCAGTACTAAGAGAACGTGTTGATATTTTGACTTCAAGAAAGAAGCAAACAGTCTAAGCAGTCTCGTGTTATAATAATAATAATATCGTACGGCCTCGGGTGCCGGGTGCAAGCTTCGTTATTAGACACTTACAGGGTAGCTTGCATGTCGAATTTCATTGTTCTTTGAAGCACTATGAAAGTCAAGGAGGTTAAATATATAAGCTCCTTGGCACTATAGCGCTTTCTAGTAGAGTAATGAGGAACTTTGTGTTGGCGGAAACTCCCGAGATTAATTTTGCCATTATGAACACGGCCTACTAATTTCAGAAGGTAATAGGTATGCGTATCTTCATGTTGAATATATTGTTACGTGCCACCCCCCCCCCCCCCTAGTGGCACTTTTGTTAACTGGATTACGGTGGGTTTAAGCACAACACAGGTTGTTCTTTTAAATTAAATAATTAACTTTATTGCGGCCAGAACATACACCACTCATCAGCAATTACAGACAATTAGAACCTTACTCCAGTTTCCTCAAGTCTCTTCCTTGAGCGCTCTTGCCCCTTTCACTTTGTCAACAGACCACAAAAGTTAATCCGTCCTAATGAGTGCGGTGGCCTTGACAGAAACTACCTGCTCCTCTCCCTTATTGTACACCGACTACAGTTACTTACGATCACTTGCTGCAGGCTGTTCACAAGCTGGGAGAAACAATGTCACTGGATTTCGTAACTCGCACGGCACTTCGTCACCACACTTCTGTCGCACTCGCTCAAAAACACAGACCTACAGAAAACTTGGTCCCCTCACTGTTGAAGCCGCTTATATAGCAGGCTGGTGACTCAATGAATTCTAGAATCGTCCAGGACACACGGCTTCTCGACATTTCCTTCGCTGGCGGGGTCACGAACATTCTGGACCATCCCTTTGTCTAGTAGCCCTGTTGCATAAGGCGCACGCAATACTCGAGGCAAGGCACAGCCTAGCCCTGGGGCAGTTGTGACTCAAGCGGCGAGCGATGACACAAACTCACAGCCGTAACACCACCCCCTTCCTAAAAGGCTGATCGTCCCGATCAATCATTGGTCCGTCAGTGTCCCTCCATAGGCGGCCAGGCGATCTCGATGCACGATCTTCATCTTCGCCCTCGGGCTCCACTGTATCCTGTAGACGACATCGTTGATCCGTTTCACGACTCTGTACGGGCCCTCCCAGGACTTCTGCAGTTTGGGTGACAGGCCTTTCTTCCGTAACGGGTTGAAGAGCCAGACCAGGTCGTCCTCGTGGAATCCGCCGGCATCCGACTGTTGGTCGTATCGGGTCTTCATTCGGTCGGTCTCGATCCGCAGTTTCCTCCTCGCGAACGCGTGCACGTCCTCCAGTTGGTCGACCAGTTCTTGACAATACTGGCTTACCAGGACCGGATCGTTCCCAGGTCGGCCGAAGGCAACATCGACTGGTAGACGGAGTTCCCTCCCAAACATGGCTCGGGCTGGTGTGCACCCGGTGGCTTCATGCACGGCGGCGCGGTAGGCCAGGAGAAATAGAGGAAGATGTCTGTCCCAATCCCTCTGGTGCTCGCTGACGACTATTCGGAGATGGTTCTCGATGGTGCGATTGAATCGCTCTACCATGCCGTCGGACTGAGGGTGTAGCGGCGTCGTCCTTGTCTTCCGGATTCCCAGCAGCTGGCATAGGTTCTGGAACACCTGCGACTCGAAGTTCCTCCCTTGGTCGGAGTGCAGCTCCAGGGCTACTCCGTACCGGCTGACGAATTCCTTCACCAGGTTCTCTGCGATCGTCGCGGCTTCTTGGTTAGGGAGCGCATACGCCTCCGGCCATTTGGTGAAGTAGTCGCTGACGACCAATATGTAGTGGTTCCCTGCCTCGCTTAACGGGAATGGCCCAGCAACATCGATGGCCACTCTCTCCATGGGGCCGCCCACGTTGTAGGTCTTCAGTGGACCCCGTCGTCTTCGTCCGGGGCCCTTGCTGGCTGCGCAATAGTGGCACCTCGCGCAGTGGTTCTCCACGTCAGTTCGGCATCCGATCCAGTAGAACCGCTCTCTCAGCTTCTCCAGGGTCTTCCTTATCCCTAGGTGTCCACCAGATGATCCTCCATGGACTTCCTTCAGGACTTCCTCCGTCATAGCCTTTGGAACGACGACTTGTTCCCGAGATGTCTTCCCGTCGGTGCTCTCCCAGGTATGGCATATGAGGCCATCCCTCACAACCAGCGAGTCCCACTGCGCCCAGTAGGACTTAAACTTTGGGCTGCAGTCACTCACAATGTTCCACCCGGGTCTGGGGACACAGGCCCTCTTCCATTCGGCTATCAGTCCCAGGTCATCATCTTCTGCTTGTGCCCGCGTGAAAGATTCGCGACTCCAGCTCCCTTGAAGTTCCACGGTAGTCCTTCGGCACTGTATCCCGGTGTTCTCCTCCCTTCGGACACAGAAGGTGCAGTCTTCGGGGCACGGTCTTCGTGACAGGGCGTCGGCGTTAGAATGCAGTTGGCCTTTCCTGTGCTGAATCTCAAAGTTGTACTGTAGAAGCCTCTCTAACCACCGCGCGGTTGACCCTCGGGCTGCTTGAAGTTCAGGAGCCACCGCAGGGATGCATGGTCGGTCCTGATGAGAAATTCTTGCCCGTACAGGTACTTGTGGAAGTGTTCAATGGTCTTCACGATGGCGAGCAGCTCCTTCCTGGTGACGCAGTAGATCCTTTCTGGCTTTGACAAGGCCTTGCTGAAGTAGGCCACTACTCTCTCCTCGCTGTCCACTACTTGCGACAGGATCCCCCCTATGCCAAAGTCGCTGGCATCGGTGTCGACGATGAACCTTGTTCCAGGTCTGGGGTAGGCCAGAATAGGCGCGGTGCTCAGAGCCTGCTTGAGTTGTTCGAAGGCACTGTGGCATTCTGCTGTCCACGTGAAGAGTTGGTCCTTCTCAGTCAGTCGATGTAAAGGTTTGGCGATGTCGGCGAATCCTCTCACGAAGCGACGGTAATAAGTGCAGAGTCGCAAGAAGCTTCGTAGTTGGGACTTGTCCTTCGGAACTGGCCACTCCCTCACAGCTGCGGTCTTCTCTGGATCGGTGCGCACCCCTTCCTCGGAGACGATATGTCCAAGGTACTGGAACTGCTTCTGGAAGCGCTCACACTTCTTGGGGCTCAACTTCAGCTGGGCAGCCCGTAGCTTCAATCAAGATCTCCTTCAGGTTGCTGTAGTGCTCCTCGAAGCTTCTTCCTAGAACGATGACGTCGTCTAGGTAGACCAGGCAGGTCTTCCAGTGTAGTCCCCTCAGAATGGACTCCATTAGCCTTTCGAAGGTCGCAGGGGCGTTGCACAGACCGAATGGCATGACGGTGAACTGCCAGAGCCCGCTGCCCACAGAGAACGCCGTTTTCTCGCGGTCCTTAGGTTGGACCTCCACCTGCCAGTAGCCACTCTTCAAATCCAAGGTGGAGAACCATCTTGATCCTGATATGGTGTCCAGGGTGTCGTCGATCCGGGGTAGAGGGTAGCTGTCTTTCTTCGTGACGTCGTTCACCCGCCTGTAGTCCACGCAGAACCTGGTGGAACCGTCCTTCTTCTTCACAAGCACGACCGGGGAACTCCAAGGACTCTGTGATGGCTCGATCACCCCTTGATCCTTCATCTCTACTACCATCCGGTCGACTTCGGCTTGCTTGGCGAGCGGGACACGTCGGAATGGGGCCCTAATCGGTGCGCTGTCCCCAACGTCGATTCTATGCTGGACCAAGCTTGTCCTGCCGAAGTCTTTGCTCCCCACGGAGAAGACATCCTGGAATTCGTGTAGCAGGTCCCGAAGTTGGCGTGATTGTTCCTCGTCTATGGTCCTGGGATCCTTGGTACAGCTTCTGTAGTTCTTCTGGCAGTGCGCGTCCTCTTCGGTTGTCCGTCTGCAGGTGTCCGTCCGTCGTGTCTGTGATGCGGGCAATCTAGGTAACGGGCTCTCAGATTCCTGGTTGGTGTCCCGGCGAACCGTAATATCGTAGTCGTTCAGGTTGGACAGGCGGACGTACGGCCGAGACGTCGTGTTGATGATAGTCTTGGCAACTACCAATCCTTTTGTCTGGATGTCCTCATATTTTGGCTCGATGACAGCCGCCACTCCCTCAGCTGTTCCGTCGACAATTACGGCGGCGCTGACCTCCGTCCTGGCGGGAACGATGACGTCTTCTCTCAGCCTTACTCGTCGTGCGGTGACGGCCTCGTGTGCTGGTTGCTAAGCAAGTTCCTCACCTCCGAAGTGCAGAGTGTTGGTACTCAGATCCAAGATGATGATGTTCTGGTCCAGGAAGTTCAGTCCGATGATCACTTCATTTGATACGTCAGCCACAAGCACTGGATGCTTTATCGCCCGCCGACCAATGACGAACTCCAGCGATGCTTTGCCATGTACCGGTGCGGTCTCTCCGGTCGCGGTTATTAGCTGGAGGTTCCTTTGTGTGGGTTGCACTCTCCACTTCGGGATCACGGTGGGACTAACGATGGTCCTCGATGCTCCCGTGTCGATTAGCATGGGCCAGCTCTCTCCGTTGACGACTCCGTCGACCATCAGGCTGCTATTATCCCTCCGTAACTGCGTCACACGAACTTGGACTGCCGGGGCTTGACGACTGTCACAAGAAAACCTTTGCCCCCCTAGGCTGCCTGATACTTGCTTTCCTGGGCCGCGCGGTTTCCCTACGACTGACTGTCCCGACGGAAACCCTTGGCGGCGGCGATCACCGCAGTCCTTGCTCAGGTGGCCTCTCTTACGGCAGGTCCAGCAGGTAGGTAGTCCTCTTCCGGGCCGCCTCTCCGGTTGCCTTCCGGCTGTGTCGTTACTGGTGGTGCCGCGACTATCGAAGAAACGGCTTAGCGCCTCCATTAATTCGTCGGCCAGGGGCTTGGTCTCGTTGGTTTTTACTGGCTCGTCGACGTCCACTTGACGCACCCGCGCGTGCATTCTGGATGCCTGTTTTGCCATCTCGAAATCAAGTGCGTGGCTCAGCGCATCTGTCAGGGTCATATTGCGCGCGAGTCTCAGCGCCTGTTGAGTGTCCGAATCCCGTAGCCCGTCGGTGAAAGTCTGCGTCGCTATCTGCTCCAGAAAGTCGGCCGGCGCTGTTGGGTAGGCGAGCCTTACGAGACGTGCGATGTCCATCTCGAACTCCTGCAGGGTTTCCGCGTTCTTTTGTACCCGGGTCCGGAGCTGCATCTGGTAGGCCTGCTGAAGATGGCTATCTCCATATCGGGACTCCATATGGGCGATTAGTGAAGCGTAGTCCTGGGATCCAGTCGGTATGGCCTGAAGGACGTTAAGGGCGTCCCCTCTCAGCGCTACAATGAGAGCTGTAGCCTTTTCCGTGCTGTTCCAGTTGTTTATTGAACAGGCTGCCTCGAACTGACGTAAATAGGTGCTCCACGGGACCTCTCCGTCGAAGATTGGGGGCGTCACTCTGCTCTGTCCCGTTCCTGATATTCCCGGTGTACCTGTGGGCGGGCTTCGGCGCAGCTCGGCAACTTCCTCTTGAAGAGCGTTGAATCTCGCTTCCATCCCCGTCGACGGGCGTTGGTTCAGCTCAGAAATTTCTTTTAGTAAAGCGTTGAATTTTTCTTCCACCCCCGTCAGTGGGCGTTGGCGCAGTTCGGCAACTTCCTCTTGTAAGGCGTCGAACTTCTTTTCTACTGCTGTGACTTCCTCACGTAGGCCCTGGCAGACGGTGTTGACTTCCTGACGCAGACCCTGTTACAATTTCTTTTGACTTTCCTGTAATTTCGTCAGCAGACACTCTTCCAGATTTTTCTGGCCATCCAGAAATTTGGCGGTTAGGTCCTCTGCTAGCTTGTTCTGACCGTCTTCTAATTTGGAAGTTAGGTCCTCGGCTAAACTTTTCTGGCTGTCTTCCATCTTCTTGAGGTCCTCCGCTAACTTATTTTGACCGTCTTCCATCTTCTTCTGGCCGTCTTCTAGCTTCTTCTGGCCGTCTTCTAATTTGGCAGTTAGGTCCTTGGTTAAATTCTTCTGGCCGTCTTCTAATTTGGCAGTTAGGTCCTTGGTTAAATTCTTCTGGCCGTCTTCTAATTTGGCAGTTAGGTCCTTGGTTAAATTCTTCTGGCCGTCCTCCATTTTGGTTTCCATGCCATTTAACTTTTCTAGCAATGCTGCCAATTGCGCCTCCATTTTAGTTGTTTGTCTTGTAAAGGGCATGCACTCACAAGAATTTTTTTTAAAAAATGACCTGCTCGGGTTTTGAAACCAGGACCGTCAGGTGTTGTGCTCGTGCTTGAGCTCGTAATCCGGCTTCTGACACCATTTGTTACGTGCCACCCCCCCCCCCCCTAGTGGCACTTTTGTTAACTGGATTACGGTTGGTTGAAGCACAACACAGGTTGTTCCTTTAAATAAAATAATTAACTTTATTGCGGCCAGAACATACACCACTCATCAGCAATTACAGACAATTAGAACCTTACTCCAGTTTCCTCAAGTCTCTTCCTTGAGCGCTCTTGCCCCTTTCACGTTGTCAACAGACCACAGAATTTAATCCGTCCTAATGAGTACGGTGGCCTTGACAGAAACTACCTGCTCCTCTCCCTTATTGTACACCGACTACAGTTACTTACGATCACTTGCTGCAGGCTGTTCACAAGCTGGGAGAAACAATGTCACTGGATTTCGTAACTCGCACGGCACTTCGTCACCACACTTCTCTCGCACTCGCTCAAGAACACCCACCCACAGAAAACTCGGTCCCCTCACTGTTGAAGCCGCTTATATAGCAGGCTGGTGACTCAATGAATTCTAGAATCGTCCAGGACACACGGCTTCTCGACATTTCCTTCGCTGGCGGGGTCACGAACATTCTGGACCATCCCTTTGTCCTAGTAGCCCTGTTGCATAAGGCGCACGCAATACTCGAGGCAAGGCACAGCCTAGCCCTGGGGCAGTTGTGACTCATGCGGCGAGCGATGACACAAACTCACAGCCGTAACAATATATATATATATATATATTCGCTATCGTTTTACCCTCCAAGGTTGGCTTTTCCCACGGACTAAGCGATGGATCCCACCTCTACCGTCACTGAGGGCAGTGTCTCGGAGCTTGATACTCTGAGTCGGGGATACAACTGGGGTGTGTGACCAGCACTACGCCCAGGCGGCCTCACCTGCAAAGCGAACAGGGGGCCTGATGAAGGGATGGGAAGAGGGGGAAGGTTAGGCAAGGAAGTGGGAAGGAGACGGCCGTGGCCTTACAGTAGGAACCATCCTGGCATTTGCCCGAAGACGAAGTGGGAAACCACGGAAAACCACTTCGAGGATGGCTGAGGTGGGAATCGAACCCCCTCTACTCATTTGGGCCACCCGAGGCTGAGTAGACCCCGTTCCAGTCCTCATACCACTTTTCAAATTTCGTGGCAGAGCCGGGAATCGAACCCAGGATCTCCGGGGCAGCAGCTAATCATGCTGACCGCTACGCTACGGAGGCGACGTATGTTGAATATTACTGAGCTTAAACGATTAGGTCCAGAGAAATACACCGTTGATATTCGAGAGTTGAGTGAAAGAATGATCTAGGTCTCCTTAAAATAATAACCATGATCCTCACACATGTGCTTTTGTCGTTAAATAAAATTTTCAAGACTCACAGAACGTGTTGATGTTTCGAATTACAAGAAAGAAGCAAACAGTCTAACCAGTCTCGTGCTGAATCTCTGACAAATGCTCTTGACTGACGATATTAATATTTGGAAACCTGAATCAAAATAGGCTATTTTTGTTTCATCAGTTTTGTACGTTCCGCATGTATTTCGTTCTGATTTCGCCCTAAATACTCATTTTGCAACATATTAGTCATTGCGCAACATTTCAAGCTTCTATACCAACTGAAAATGCCATATTGTGTCTGCAATAAGTACCCAAAAAGACTGAAACACCGGGTTTATAAAAATTCAAATGAAGTCCGTGAACATGCTCCAAAATTTCAGACAGATCAGGATTTACGTTCACAGTGTTTTTTTTAGCCACACAGCAAACATCTGAATGTTAAGGTGAAATGTTGAGTCTTACCTCTCATATTGCAGGAAAGTTGTAGTGCTGTTTGTTGTTACTGCAGTGCCTCCTAGCCTATCGTATATACCCTGCTTGTAATCAGGTAATTACTTCACCTTGTCATCTTGTATCACAATGATTCTAATCGAAATGATCATGTCACATTCTGACATCTATCAAGCAGTACAAATGTCGGTCATTCAAAGCACTGATATCGTTGAGGAAGCAATTGTTTCGATAATTAAATCATTACATCTTCTCCTACGATAAATTGATTGATTAATGGGAGCCATTTCAATGACTCTAATTTTCTCTCTTTTTTAACATATTTTGAAAATGTGGACAAGAAAGTCAATGAGGTCTTCAGTCTAAGTATCTGTGCCTAGGCCTACAGTATGCTCTGTTTGTCAGTCCCCTATTAAATTCCAAATGTCAACTCCAATGTTGATTAAATCTAGTGTATTGTAAGTATCCGTTATGTATAGTTATTGGAGAAATATAGCCGACAGAAAGATTATGGCAGTACTGCCATCGGTCTGGATTTAACAATTTTACAATATTACCGTAAGCGTGGGGATGGCAATGCTGTATTTGACGACAATTCACGGGCATAACGGCGGACACTGTATAAGTCGTGATCTAAAAAGGTGAAGGAAGACGGATTCTGGACAGCGGAGAAGTAACCATCTATTATTACATCATATTTTAGCAGTCATCAAGGCTGAAGGTGCAATAATAAGTTCAAGTCATCCGCAAAGTGACTCGCGGGCTTAATATTGTCTCACATTCTCTCTGTAAGCAGAGCGTTGCTGCTGTGCCAGACGTACGATGTAACATTCGTAGAAGCTCGGAGCAAGTATTTTAATCAATGACGAGCACATCACGGTATATCAGCTGGGGGTATAGCTCAGTGGTAGAGCATTCGACTGCAGATCGAGAGGTCCCCGTTTCAAACCCGAGTCCCCCCTCAAATAGTTTAACCTTAGAATAGTTGATTCCTAATTTCGTTTTCTTCTTTCTATTAAGTCTCTTGTAACACTCTCCTCTGAGTTGTAACGGTTTTAAGCTTCTTGTTGTTTGAGTCTGCAGTCTTTTGACTGGTTTGATACAGTCCTCCATGTCTGCCCGCCCTGAGCTAATCGTTTCATCTCTGTGTCCATCTACGAAGTGAAGCAACTACATCTGTCATCAAGGCTGTTGGTGCCACCAACTCCATGTCTTCTCCATAGAAACTCATCGGTCATCGACATTCAAATTGACTCTCTCCGTTAACGGATATTAGTTACTGTGCCAGGCGTAGGATGTACAGCGTAGATGGTGGAACAAGTATTCTAATAACTGAAATAACCATCTCTATGAAAGAACGGGGATTATAGCTCAGTGGCCCAGTGAGGTGCGTGTGTGCGCGCTGTGTGACCGCATTGGAAGAGTGTACGTTTCCTAATACCGGTGCTTCCGATAGTTCCACGGGTGTACTGACCTTCCGTGTGTCATTCGGACAATACTTTTTCAAGTAGTGTTCCAGATAGGACAACAAAACCAGAAACCCAGAAAACCCCGCTGAAAATCATGTCCGGATACCAGAGGAAAAACACCGTACGCTGTCAATGGGACAGGCAGAGTTCTCGCCCCACACCAGGATAAATTCACCGCTGGATTAGCGATACCCTCCGGTTGACTGTCGACCGAGTAGAAGCCATCCAGTTAAATGCGCAAGAAAGAACCATGTACATCAAGGTAATCAGCATATCTACTTATCAGAAATTGCTAAATACTTTTGCAGCTCCTATTAAATTTCAGTATGACTCAGGCGAAATGACTAATGTTAAGCTCTCCACAGCGGATTCAAATTTTACCACAGTGCGTATATTTAATGTCCCACTCGAAGTTCCCCCTGAAATTTTCAAATCTGTCCTGTCGAAATATGGCACTGTGAGAGACGTCAGGCAAGAACAATGGTCTTCTGCTTATCAGTTCCCGGTGTATAATGGAATACGTGCAGTCACTATGGAAATCAAACAAGATATCACCTCCATTGAGACTTTTGGTGGCCATTCTGGCTATATATCGTATAATGGACAGAAACAGACCTGTTTAATTTGCAATGCTAACACACATCTACGTATCAACTGCCCAAAGAAAATGATTCCCCTCGGTATAACTCCTACACAACAACGACGTGTCCAATACTCGGATGTTGTGACACAGCAAACGTCACATGAAAACATGCTTATTGATCAGTCAGCTGGGACACCAGCATAAGTGGCCTCGGACACACATGACGCAGAACACGAACCTTGCACTGACCAGATCAGCGAGCCACAGAGTGCCCCTGTGCTATCGGCAACCTGTATAGCAGTCTTAGAACCAACTCTGCCGTCACTACAGGCTGCCACAGAAATTTTGCCTTCACTGACCCCACCTTCTCTGGTAACTACCGACTCACTTAAGCAGGTTGATCGGGGATCTGAGAACGTATCTAAGAAGATTAAAACAAATGCCTCGATTGCCGTACCAGCCCCGAAGATTCAAACTGGTTCTACAAACGTTCCCGCAGCTGTGAAAAAGAAACAAAATCTTCATTCTACGTAATCTAGGGACCCACGAACGCTCTCAAACGCTGACAGCCGGCCTATGAATGGCAGTCATAAGGAACTATCTCAACCTAATTTGACATAGTGCACCAGTATACTTCTCACCCGTGTCTTTTTTTCTCGAGTCCACCTTCCAGTATGTCTAATGGCGCAATTTCTCACTGTGGCCACTGTAAATATCAATGTAATAGAATGCCCTCTGAAATTTCAACTGTTGGAGAGATTCCTTCGAGATGCAGACATTGACATTGCTTTCATTCAAGAAGTTGCTATATCCTGTCTCCCCATATCTGCCTTCTACAAACAATACATCAATACCGGTTCTACGAATAGAGGGACCGGATTCCTCATAAGACATGATATCCCACTCAAAGGTGTGCTATGTCATCCATCAGGACGCATAATATCTGGACACATAAACAATACCACCCTGATAAATGTTTATGCCCCATCCGGGTCCAATAAACGTGTGGAACGGAAAATGTTCTTTCAACAGAGTATACTGCCTCATCTGCACGACGTTAAGGAAAAACTTATTCTTGCAGGGGATTTCAATTGTATTCAACGCCAAGAGGATTCCACTAGTCCATACCAAGGTGTCAACCCGGCTCTCAGGACCCTCCTCACCTCCCTACACCTCATTGATGCTGTGGATAGTTTAAGGGTGACCCTGCCCCATTACACCTGTATAAGTCACAACTCCTCATCACGAATTGACCGCATCTACTTTTCCCAGCAACTTATCCAGCCTAGACGATATGAAGTGTTACCTGCCAGTTTCACTAACCATCATGCAGTCGTATGTACAATCTCTTACCCCCATCCCATATTTCACATAGGAAGAGGTTATTGGAAACTGAATTGCTCGCTGTTACTGGAGGAGGAATGCCAAGATATTTTCAGACAACACTGGACTCTATGGGTCCAACAAAAATGCAACTTTCGCGACTGTGCAGACTGGTGGGATATTTTAGTTAAACCAGGGATCCGCCGCGTCTTTAAGGACATATCCTACCAACGAGGTCGGGAAAGACGGGATACTGTTGAATTTTACTATCGAGTTCTTCGCCAGCTCCAGCAAAGATCTGATGCTGGAGAGCCTATCAATGACCAGATTCGGGAAGTTAAAACCAAGCTCCTGTCTCTACAGCAACGAACGCTCGCTCGATCGTACAGTGCTCCCGGACGAAAGTGCAAGTGTATACCATATCGCCAAAGGACAACGTGAGCGGCAACGTAAATATATCCACCGCCTCCGCACCAGTACTGGAAGTGTCGTCACCTCCCCTGACGCTATACGTAGTGAAATATCATTATTTTATCAACGGTTCTACGCTAAGGCTCCAATTGATCCACAGCAGGTGACCCTATTGCTTTCATCTTGCAGTACCCAACTATCTCCGGACAACAAAACTCTGCTCAGCGCGGATATTACGGATGAAGAGATTCACTCTGTGGTTAAGCACCTCCCAAATAACCGCTCACCTGGCATTGATGGACTGCCATATGAACTGTATAAACACTTCTGGCCTCTCATTGGCAAAGAAGTGTGTCACGTCTTGCGTACCATTCTCCAACGTCGTGCTCTTTGTCAATCACATCACGAGGGTACCATAGTCCTCATACCAAAAACATCCTCTCCCATGGCAGTTGGTGACTTCCGACCAGTTACTCTGCTCTGCAGTGATTATAAAGTCCTTACCAAAGTACTTGCATGCCGATTGAAGACTGTTCTACATGATATCATTGGTGATGAACAATGTTGCAGTATTCCTGGAAGAACTCTGTTAACAAACTTAGCGATACTACGGGACCTACACCTAAAAGCCGAAATGCTCCCCACTGAGCCAATGAGTTTTCTCACCTTAGATCTTGATAAAGCTTTCGACCGCATCAGTCATGAATACTTGTACATGGTCTTGCAGCACTTTGAATTTCCTGCAATCCTTATTGACTACATTCGTATGATAAATTGTAATGCTACGTCTCGAGTGCTCGTCAACGGTTTTCTTTCCCCTCTGATTCCTATACAACGATCAGTTAGGCAAGGATGTCCCCTTTCCATGCTACTTTTTGTCATTGGCCTTGAACCGTTCATTCGGACTACCCAGGTGAAGCTACAGGGTTACAAACTGTCCACACATGTTTTCGGCATGTGAGCCTATGCTGATGACGTATCCATATTGATCCGCAATAATGAAGACATCTCCCACATCGATAGCGTCCTTCAGCTCTACCATATCGCCTCTGGAGCACAATCGAACCCCCAGAAAACTGCTTTGCTTCCGCTCAATACTAACTCAGTGATTACCCAACAGCCCTGGTTCTGGATAGTAAATGAGGTGAAAATTCTTGGCATTACCTGGAAGCAATCGCTTCTGGACACAGTGCAAGCAAACTGGACTAAGGTCATTGCCAAAGTTAGGGGAGTGCTGATCCAATTTGGTCAAAGAAACCTCAATATAGTGCAACGGGTCATGGTCCTCAACGTGTTTGCGCTCTCTAAAATATGGTATGTCGCACAACTTTTCCCACTTCCCAAAATGTTTGAGAGCCAATTGTCAAAATATACAGGTTGGTTTATATGGCAAGGATTTCTGTTTCGAGTCCAACGGGAACAGTTGTATCTCCCATCCCGGCAAGGCGGGCTAGGGCTAAGAGCTCATGGCATGAAATGCGGTGCACTCCTCTGCAAGAACGATATCACCATCCTTTCCCAACAAGACACTTTTACGAAAGCGCTATACAAAGATATTCGAAACACAGCCCGTGGTTGTGATAGAGCTTTGCCGAAGATATTTAGGGTCCATCAACAGCACCTTCTGGAAACTGTTCGCCAAATGCCTTCAGGGACTGTTCCAACGACGAAAAGTATTTATAACATGTTGCGGCAAGTGGTACACTCCAAACCGCGAATCGAGGCCACCACCCTCTACGTCCATTGGCCCACTGTTTGGAAAAATTTTGGGGCTATGACCATTTCTTCTGCTGTACACTCCCAGGTTTTTATATTCCTCAACGATCTCATCCCAACGGCTCTACGGCGATATACCATCCGTCTTGAAGCTTACCCATGGTGTACTATATGTGGTCAAACTGATACGGTGATACACCGCTTCACATCATGCACGCGAGTTGCCTCCACGTGGCTGTGGTGTAAGGGAAAAGTATGTCAACTATTAAATGTGCCCACGGATGACCTTGATGACAGGAAGTTGATTCGTTTGTCGGTGACCGCCTTCCCCCAAATTAAACAGACTGCCATTGTGTGGATAATGGGCCAATATGTACACTTCGTGATGGGCAATGAGCAACATTTCTCGTTCCTGGATCTCAGGTATCACCTGCAGAAAGACCGTTGGAAGCTTAGTGAAAGTGGACAATTGTACGATAAATATGGATACTATCTGGATTTTCTTGTGATGTAATGGTATGGTATTTATCATATCTGAAAATTCTGTAATTCTGTAGAGAGCTAATAAAAAAAAGTGGTAGAGCCTTCCCCTGCAGATCGAGAGGTCCCCGGTTCAAACCCGGGTGCCCCTGATATTTGTACCTTGGTATGGAATGGTTAGATTCATTGTTTCATTTTCTTCTCTTATAGTCGCCTTCATGGTGTAGTGGTCACCCCGGAGGTCCGAGGTTCGATTCCCGGCTCTGCTACGAAATTTGAAAAGTCGTATGAGGACTGGAACGTTTTCTACTCAGCCTCGGGTTGTCCAAATGTGTAGAGGGATTCGATTCCCATCTCAGTCATCCACGAAGTGGTTTTCCGTGGTTTCCCACTTCGTCTCTAGGCAAATGTCGCGTTGGCACCTAATGTAAGGCCACGGCCATCTCCTTCCCTCTTCCTTGCCTATCCCTCCCAATCCACCCCTCCCTTCCCATCCCTCATAAGGCCCCTGTTCCTTTTGCAGGTTAGGCCGCCTGGGCGAGGTGCTCGTCCCTTCTCCCCAGTAGTATCTCCCAAAACGTGGTTTCAAGCTCCTGGACACTGCCCTGGGGGCGAGAAAGGTGAGATCCCTCGCAGAGACCGAGGGAAAAGCCAAGCCTGGAGGGTAAAACGACTAAGAAAGAAAAAAAGTATCTTATAACACTCTCCTCTAAGCTGTATCGGTAAGAACATGTACGAGCTAGGGGGCCTAATCCTACGAATATCTATGCTCACAACGGAGTGCGCACATATTTATAATTGTGACATGAGGCAGATATAAGATATCACACAAACGTTATTCGTGCACTCCTGGTGTAGCGACCAGCATTCTTGGCTTTGGCCCAGGAGGTCCGGGTTCGATTCCCGGCTCTAGTATGAGGGCTGGAACGGGGTACACTCAGCCTCGTGAGGCAAAACTGGGAAGATGTGGGTTAGATTCCTACCTCAGCCATCCTGGAAGTGGTTTCTCAGTTATACTCCAGGCAAATTCCGGGATGGTTCCTTACATAAGGCCACGGTCGCCTCCTTCCCAATCCTCACAAGCATACAAATACACACACTCTAATACAGACACCACAATAACCCATATTTTCAGACAAGTACACGGGGTTAAAGTACGAAGATGTCCTAACCCCTCAAATGAAACCACAACGTTATTATTCCACATGACGTAATCTATACCCCAAGTCATTCTGATTAATATTGCTTGTGGACGCTTAATAGTAATAGAAATACAGAAAACAATTTATTGGGATCAGTTTTTGTGTATTGGAGACCACCTTGTGGTGTACTGGCTAGCACACTTGCTGTCCATTCTTGGCTGTCACCGCGGAAGCCCGGGTTCGATTCCCAAGAAATGTAATTCTGGTTTGAGGGCTGGAACAGGGTACACTCAGCCTCGTGATGCAAAACTGGGAAGATGTGGGTTGGATTCCTACCTCAGCCATCCTGGAAGTGGTTTTTCTGTGGATTCGCACCTCTGCTCCAGGCAAATGCCGGAATGGTAACTAACGTGCCACGGCCGCTTCCTACCCAAATCCTACCTGAATTACAAATACACACACTAGTACAGACATCAAAGTTGCACAGGTTATCAGACAAATTCCACACGCACCGAAATACACGGGGCTACATGACCACGATGTCGCAAAGCCCCTAAAACGATCATTATCAACAACAACAACAACCCGTGAGGTCCGGATTCGATTCACAGTTCAATCAAGACATTTAGTTCTGGTGTCAGGGTTAGAACTGGGTACTCTATGCCTCGTGAGGTAAAACTGTGAAGAGGTGAGTTTTATTCGACTCAATTACAACAACAAAACACATAATTGCTAACACCACAATAACATAGGTTATCAGATTTTGTGTTTTCACGTACTTCTGTACTCGAAAACTTCTTTTAAAGGCCATATACCCTGAAAAATATATTTCTTGCCTGGCTGTGTAAATCTGTTCGACTGCCACTCGGCTTGCTAAGTGACATTGTTATGAGTTCAAAACGTCAGCTCACAGCACTTGTTAAAGCACCACTGCTGAATTGATACAGCAATGCTGTCACTCTTCGTTATCTTCCCTAACGAACCTAAATATTTCAACACCTAAATCAATCTCTCTCTAATTATCCCTTCAGTTCAAGGACAGATGTTATCTCCAGAAAGTCTGGTCGTAGTGTAACGGGGTTGGGACAATCAGCTTCAAAATTTTTAGCTCTGTAACATAGAGTCATTAAAATAATTGAAGAATTAATTATTTTTCATGAGCGGAGAGAAATAACGATTTCGTACGGCGCAGCGAGCCCTGCGGGCTGAGCTATCTAGGCAACGCCGCGCTATGCTATTGGCTGGCGCGAGTGAGCGAGGTTATCTGGTCCTCCCACATGTTCACAGTTGTTTTGGGTCTGGTATATCACGCTAAGCTCCGTACAGTTTCCACCAGCACGGAAAACGTCTTCCACTAAAAACACACGCTCTTCAGTAGTAAGCATTCCAACTAGACCCAGCTTACACAAGAACTGGACAAGAACACAACTTACTGTACAGCGTTAATACTGTCACGCAGTGTCGGCAATAATGAACTGGCATTCCCCACCCTATCACTCCAGTTGGTCAACACGGAACATGTGCATGCTTATGCCAACCGCTGCAAGGTAAGACCCGCGTAGCTCGCTGCTGCGAAGAGAATTTGCAGACCCTCTGTATAAAGAATAATATTAATGCCTGAGTAATTAAAAAATATAACTACAGTACAATTGAAGGGAAAACTTTAACCTTCTGTGGTTTCAAATCCTAGACGCGCGGGTGGTAGTTCGTCACATTAACAACTAGGCCAAACATGAGGTGATAAATGGTAGTATACTAGTAGATGTTAATCTATGAGACTTTCAAAAAGAGGCAGATGACCTCGTAGTTCCTCCCCTTAAAACAACAATAACTAACTAACTAACTAATTAACTAACTAGACTTTCAAAAACCTGTGAACTACAAAACGAACATGGTGGCCAAGAGAATGTGAAACATTTTAATTGACTTTTCTCGCGATTTAACCATTTTATCGCACTGAAATATGGTACAGTAAATTTTTATACACATTTTAATGCTCTGGCATCTAATTTACTTCAATTGTTAACATAACATCAAGATGATGGCTCTGCGCAATTTTTAAAATATACTTTTTTAATTTCTTATGTATTAAACATGCGATCGAAGTGAACGTGTGAATAATGAACCTACGCAAAAATCGTCATCTAATAGTACATAAATCTATGGCCTACATATATAAAAATCCAACATGGTGACCATCCGAAATATTTAGACGGTTCTCAATATCTACGAATCTATTACAGCAATCAAACTGAAATTATGTATGTTGGTAGAGACAATTAACATAAGTAGGATATATGAAAATAGGCTGTATAGTTCTTCACGGAACTACTTGTTAGGATTATTATATCTCGCTGCACCTCCTGCATCACCCAAATAGTATGCACCTTCTTATATCTTTGTTGCAAATCTGGTTCAAGTAAGTCCAATTATCATGTTGTATAAATGTTCGGTGTGTTTCTTTAATGTGTGACTTTACCACTATGCTATATTTTGTCCTCCCCATGCACAAAATACGTCATGAACACGACAGACCACACACATATGAAAAAATGTTGGCTCTAGTGCGCCTAGTGCCCAGGCTCTGCGTTCGGTAATAAACGTACTGCAGTACCCGGTCAAATGGACAGTGCTAGTGTGCTGTCGTGCTGCATTGCTCACAAATGGGCAGGGTAGGGCTACGATTCGCCGGCACGAGTATATATCTCGCTAGCACTGCTTCACCTCACTCATTGCACGGCCCTGCCGGGCCTTCTTCTTCTTCTACCTTATCCGATACGGACGTTAGCTACCACCATGACTAACACCTTCTTATCCTGTGCAATCCTGAAGAGTTCCGTGGAAGACAACCCAAACCACGTTTTTAAATTATCCATCCAAGTTATTCGTCTCCTTCCCGGTCCACGCTGACCTTCAATTTTACCCTGAAGTATAACTTGGAGCAGACGGTATTATGGATTCCTCATCATGTGTCCCAAGTATTCCAATTTCCTCTTCCTAATTGTGTTTAATAGCTCAGGTTGGCTGCTCACACGCTGAAGAGCCTCGGCATTACTCACATGTTCTGTCCACGAGATTTTAAGAATCCGCCGGTATATCCACATTTCAAAAGCTCGAATCTTCTTTTCTGTAGCTACGGACAAGGTCCAAGCTTCAACACCATAAAGAAGGGTGGAGACAACATAACACTTCACAATTCTTTTCTTAAGCGTCATACTGAGATCTCGACAGCATAGTAGTTGTTTCATTGTCATAAAGATGGATCTAGCCTTCTCTATACGTCATCTTATTTCCACCGAAGGATCCCAATTCTCATTAATATTCTGTCATAAATAACCAAACTCTTGACTCGCTCAATCTGATGTCCATCGACTAAAAGGACTCGTGACAATGCTGGTTTTCGCTATATTATCACATATTTTGTTTTCTTAATGTTGAGGTCAAGGCCATATTGTTTACCCTGCCGGGTACTGTACTTAAATATATAAATAGAAAATCAGCAATTTTCCTAGGGTTATTCCGTGTCTTGTGTGGGGTTAGAATGATACGATCGCGAGAAAATTCGATTTAAATGTTTCAACTTTGCTTAGTCGCGATGTTCGTTTTTTACTTAACAGGTTTTTCAAGGTCACATAGGCGAACTTTTATAATAGTTCCTTTTATCACCGTACAAAATTTCAGGGTGATATCAGTAATAGTTTCGTAGATATTAAATGACGCTGAAATAATTCGTACAACCGCCATGTTGGACTGGTGAAACGTAATAAAATTTAAAGGTCACGTTCGAGGTCGGACAAAATGGCACTAGTCCGTACCGGGTTTCATTGAAATCTCTCCAGCCGTTTAGATTTTATTAGGAGGACACACCCACACGCACACACACACACACACACACACAGACACGGACAAAAGCTCATGGTGTCCGTACCCGGACTGGCCGTGAAAGGTAATAGGCTATACCATAAAATAAATAAATAAATAAATAAATAAATAAAATAAATAAAAAACAATTAATGAATGAATAAATAAGTACATAAATAAATAAAGCAAAAATAAATTAATAAGTAAATACAAATAATAATTAAATTAATTAAATAAATACATAAATATATGAACTCTTCCCAATTCACATACACCTTTTTTCCATTTCTACAGGTACAGTACCGTAAAGCGAATGCTTAAAATACACTGTTAAATGGAGAAAGCCGCTTTCGCCGAATGGAATCACTCAATATCGGTTCTGTTAACTGTACAAGTCATGACGTAATTGGTCATCAAACCAGGCGCCGACGATAAATTGCTGAGTTTAGAATGAGTGTCTATTGTATGTGGGGTACTGTCGATTAAGTGACTCGCAGAATACAGTATTATATCATACTTTTTATCAGTTGTTGTGTTAGAGACATGATTGGGATAAAATGAGACCATTATGTTCATTAATGCATTTAATATAAACTAGAGGGCATGCAGTCAACAGATTTACAATATTCATAATTCAGAAGCAATGGTTGAACTGTTGGATATTGGTGGATTAAGCATTGGCACAGACTTGGATGGCGGGGTTGAAGACGAGACCTGATGGGCAGGTGAAGAGTGTACCTTTCCCGGTGTTGAGGTCACACTTGAAGAACTTGTGGCTGTCCCAAGGACAAGGCAAGTGCCATCTGTCTGCTCTGGCATTGGCGCACACGTTGGTTGGTGGATGATGGTGATCATCGTCATCATGATGATCATGGTGATCATCGTGTCCATGGTGATGGTCGTGGTCATCGTGTCCATGGTGATGGTCTGGATGGTGCGAGTGATGTTTGGAGACATCCTGAGCGTCTTCAGAAGCTGCCGCTGAGTTGACATCTTCAGCAACTTGAGCTGGCTGCTGGTCCACAGCGAAGGCCGTAGCCAGAGCTGCTAGCACACACACAACGACAAGGCCTGGAAGGAGAATGATTGGTGTTTGAGTCATCAGTCTAGATATTGATTTACTATACCTCGCAATCCTCTAGTAATACTATTTTCCGTTTACCATTACATCCTGAAATACAAACAAGAAAATGGGACCAGCAATCCCCCCTCATATAATAAATAATAATATGAAGTATATCGTATTAAGAGCTTTCGCAACATTATCTCGGCCCGATAAACAAGATGTTAGGTCCATCAAAACAACAATTAACGTGATCGTCATTATCATCATAATCACCATTGTTATCTCCCCCCTATAGCTAGAGCCCTGCGCGGATGGACAAAACGTTATCCGCATCCGCCCCGCATCCGCACGGCTGTTATCCGCACCCGCCCCGCATCCGCACGACTGTTATCCGCATCCGCACGACTTTTATCCGCATCCGCCCCGCATCCAAGCGACTTTTATCCACACGTTTGTTATCCGAATCTACTGGAATTACAATGATATTTTCAATGTGTTGCTTTATACTTTATCCTTTAGACATTTGAGAAGAAAGTCGAACCCATAGGCTATGTACTGTATGGCATGTGCTACGTCAAAAATGAATGTTATACAGCCAGAATTGCAACCCTTTTCAGTTGGAGTGTTGATTGTGCTTAATGACCTAATTTAAATGGGATTAGCGTAAATCATCATCTTACATTTGTCATGAAAAAATATAACGGTAAAATATGATATGTCATGAACATCCGGGTCCTAGTAAGGGAGAAAGGGGGAATTGTGCGCACTTAAGCAAGAATCGGTCTTGTGATGGTCTCATAATAGAAAACACAGCTGCAGTTATGAATAAGGGAGCCTGAGTAACTATATTCGATGTGCAGAAACAAATTTAATTCAAAAATAAATTTGGTGGGCTATAATTCGAAATCTCGCAAATATGCATTTGCGCACGATTACCCACCCTGCAGGGAAATTATGCGTATGGGATGAGTGTTGCAAAGCCATACCAATACAATGTGAATTGGCTGAAACTTGGCACTGAGCATTAATATTAGAATATTCCAATGCATTTTACAATAGCATAACAATGCCATGATATTAAAATTCTGCAGTTTGGGATATTAGAATTAAATATCTTCGTTTCGTCAGCATTAAAGGAGGCAATCCTATTTAGGCTTGTTCCTTCAGGTTGTCTCAACGTTAATGCAGGATATCTCTTCAAGAACTCACACAACCAAACTATGCCTGCTAGACTTTTAACTTTATGGAAATTATGGGGAACCTTATTCTCATCTGCAAACTTGAACTCTAACCGTCTGACAAGCTTGGTGGGCGTTAAGCCGTAAAATAATTTTGCCAATGTCAAAAGGTATTCGGATAATTATGGCTCCATTTCGTCGGTAAAAACAGCTTTACGGACTAGACGAGGTGGAGCAAGACAATTTTGCAGCAACTGCTTTAGTAGGATTGACTGGGGAATGTTGAATCTTATCCCCACTTCCCTTATTTTACTCCCATCATACCTAATTGCACGTAGAGCTTTCTGCACATTATCTGCTGGGTAGGAATTTTTCTCCGTTTTCCGCGTATAATTTCTTGGCATCTGGAGAACAAAAACGAAATATTTTTGCCATTAATGTCGCGTTGTATCTACTTGTATCGTTCTGCGCACCATTACAGAAAATTAAATGCAACGTGTTATGTTTCTTCATCCAAGCCTCCGGTTATCGCATAGCGATTGGCACCATGCTGACTGTCCCTATCTGATCTGATAGGAACGATGACAGCTTTAGGGTAGCAGTGAACTGCGTTACAGTTGTACTACCAACTCAAAAAACATAGATGCGCATGATTACCCGCTGCGCACAATTACCCAACTTTTCCCATGATATTCAACAAGTTCGGATCGTATTCTAAAAACTATCCGCAAATTTACTCCAAACATTACCCGCGGCTTATCCGCTATCCGCAAAGCCATGCAAAGTATATCCGCATGGCGAAAAATGTTGCGGATATCCGCGGGTCTATCCGCGGATATCCGCATCCGCGCAGGGCTTTACCTATAGCAGCATAAAAAGGCAGACTGTTGGCTTTTACGGTAAAGTAAATAATCTTTAGCAAATCATTTAAGCTTTGAATTAAAGAGAAAAAATAAGTGTTAATTTAGTAAACTGGTTACGTTCGTACTTTGAGCAATGGTGTGGTTAATGCAATGTGTAATATTTGAAGTGTCTGTGCGAAAAATGAACTGGGTCAATCAAAAAAGAAGAAACGATATTGCTCCTAGAAGGTAATTTTCGTAAAACGTATGGCCTCGGGTGACGAGTGCAAGCTTTGTTATTTGACACCCAGAGGGTAGCTTGCATGTCGAATTTGGTTGTTCCTTGAAGCACTATGAAAATCAAGGAAATTAGATATCTAAGCTCCTTAACACTATAGCGCGTTCTAGTAGAGTAATGAGGAACTTTGTGTTGGCGGAAACTCCCGAGATTAATTTTGCCATTATGAACACGGCCTACTGAATTCAGAAGGTAATAGGCATGTGTATCTTCATGTTAAATATTACTGAGTATAAACGATTAGGTCCAGAGAAACACACCGTTGATATTCGAGCGCTGTGTGAAAGAATGATCTTAGTCTCCTCAAAATAATAACCATGATCCTTACACATGTGCTTTTGTCGTTAAATAAAATTTTCAAGACTCAGAGAACGTGTTGATGTTTTGAATAATTACAAGAAAGAAGCTAACAGTCTAACCAGTCTCGTGTTGATTCTCCGGCAAATGCTCTTGAGTAACGGTATTAATATTTGGAAACCTGAATCACAATAGGCTATTTTTGTTTCATCAGTTTTGTACGTTTCGCATGTGTTTCGCTCTAATTTCACCCTAAATACTCATTTTGCAACATATTAGTCATTGCGCAACATTTCAAGCTTCTACACCAACTAAAACTGCCATATTGTGTCTGCAATTAGTACCCAAAAAGACTAAAATACCGGGTTTAAAACAATTCAAATGAAGTCCCTAACTATTCTCCAAAATTTCACACAGATCAGGATTTACGTTCGCAGTTCTTGTTTAGTCACACAGCAAACATCTGAATGTTGAAGGTGAAATGTTGAATCTTACCTCTCATGTTGCAGGAAAGTTGTAGTGCTGTTTGTTGATACTGCAGTGACTCCTAACCCATCTTATATACCCTGCTTGTAATCAGGTAATTACTTCAACTTGTCATCTTGTATCTCAATGATTCTAATCGAAATGGTCATGTCACATTCCGACATCTATCAAGAGGTACAAATATCAGTCATTCAAATCACTGATATCGTTGAGGAAGCAATTGTTTCTATAATTGAATCATTACATCTTCTCCTACGATAAATTGATCGAAAATGTGGAGAAACAAGTCAATGAGATCTTCAGTCCGAGTATCTGTGCCTAGGCCTATACACTGTTTGCCTGTCCCCTATAAAATTCCAAATGGCCACTCCAACGTTGATACGATCTAGTGTATTGTAAGTATCGATTTTGTATAATTATTGGACTTATATAATCCACAGTGCTGCCAACCATATCAAACAGAGCATACTATCCCTTCGACCCCACTTGAATAGCTTTTAAACGACTGATAAGACTTGTTTGCAAAAGCTACAAAAAGCAACACACGATTCATTATGTTTATATTTTAGTTTTAGTGCTGACAGCATAGTTTAAAGGAAGCATCATACCTAACATATAAAGCACAACGTCTGTATGATTGTTCTTATACAAATCTACACCGCTTCACAGATCTGAACCAAACTTAGCATACTCGCCTTTAATAACTCCACGTCTATTTGAAACTTGAACACCCTTAACCATTCCATTGATTTAGAATTAATTGAGTTAGTCGTAGAAGCTCATTTTAAGCCTCGCAACGCTCTAAACAAAAATTGGCATATGGCAAACCACGTTTTAAGACCCTACAACTAACTGTTTGCAAAATATTTGCAAAGCACCATCAAGAGATGATCAGCCGTTGCCATGACAATGCCACCTCAGGAACTCATTCGACTTTTCTTCCGAGGGAGTGCTTATTAGTTTGTTACTGAAAACACCATTAAACTGAAATAAAGATTTTTTAAGACCGTTAAAATTCTCTCAGTATGCCTTCCTTCAGAGGGGAACTTTTTTTTTGTCGTGTGGCCTCCTCAGAGGCCGAGTGCAGATCTTTCTATTCGACGCCCGTGGGCGACCTGCGCGTCGGGATGAGAGATGGAATGGATGAAGATGAATGAAACTGGGCAAGGATGTGGAAGGAATCGGCCGTGGCCTATCAGAAGGTACCGTCACAGCATTTGCCTGGTGTTGAAAATGGGAAACCACGGAAAACCATTTCAAGGACGGCCGACGGTGGGGCTCGAACCCACGCGTCTACCGAGTCAGCAGAGAGCTTGGTCCCATGACCTAATGCTGCGCTTTAGCTAGCTGAGCCACTGCTGTCGGTAGAGGGGAACTAAAGCCGGCGGTCCCATGTCAAGATTTATGGCATGATAAACAACCATCCACTAAGTACACTTGTGTGAAGCTAAATTATAGGTTGTATATGACTAACGCTCTTAGGTTACAACTTTCGTCGCCAGCAGCCAACTACGGTGGCATCTAGTAACAAAGTTAAGAACTAGTTGGTCGTTGACAGTGGTGTTTGGTAGCAAAAGTTGGAACTACTTAAAAATCGAAGGTCTGTAGTCCTTACTTGAATTAAAAACAGTTACACACACTAATACTGCCATCACAATTAATATGGGTTATCAGACAGATTCTACACACACCCAAAGTACAAGAGGCTACATGACCGCGTTGTCGCAGCCCCTAACTGAGGAACCAACCAATCAAAACTGATATAAATTATTTCATTGGCGTAGTTGGTAGTATGCTGAAGATCGCGAGTTCAAACCCGGCCAAAGTTATCGGATTTTTTAAGAGCCTTGAAATCCTTCAGTATGTCTTCCTTCGGAGGGGAAGTAAAGCCGGCGGGTCCATGTCATAGATTTATGGCATTAAAATAACCTACCACTAAATATTGGTAGTGTGGAGCCAAACTTGTAGTTTATATTTCGTTGGAAACGCTCTATCAAGTTCCAACGTTCGTCGATAGGTGTCAGTGGCATCTGGTAGCCAAAGTTGGAACTATCTGAAATTGAACTTGCTCATTCATCTCCATTCATTTCAACTAATCCACACGCGTCGGTACTTGTAGCTCACCCCATGGGTGTCCCCATAGAAGCAGCTACAAGCTCTGGTGCGTCGAAAATGTCCTCAGACACTCCCGGCACTACAAGCCATACGCTAAATAAAATTAATGATGACTTTTCATTTAGTTGTTAAATGTTTAACTGTTAAACTAGTGAGTATTTCTGTATTTGTTTTAACGCTAGGAATACCAAACTATTACTTATTACATAGACAACGGGGGATAGGGGAACTGAAGTAATTTTGTGCTTTTTACAATCAAGTGAATAAATATTTCACAAATGAAACCATTATAATTACAATTCTTTAATTACTCAAATAATGAAAAAAAACCGGCCAATGCGAAATATGCAAGTGTTACTTATACTACCAATGGCGGACGGGGACGGGGATAAATTTAAGACAATTGAAGCTTTAATATTTTCACAGTCATCTTCAGAGGGCAGAGTTAAGGTAACAAATGCATCATTCTGTGCGGTTGTTGATAATTAACAATAAACTAATTTTACAATGCATTATATCCATTATTAAAAGAAATGCAGAACGACATAACAAGCGGTGGGCACAAAATATTTGCCATTGTTATTCGGGAACATTGAGGTCATTTGTCCTTAATTAATTTTGTGAGCAAACTTTTGCTAACCGACTTTTGATAGACGTTATCACTGGCTTTTCCACTTCGCAAAACAAAAGTTGTAGCTAAGTAACGAAATATATTTCAGTTGCATTGTCTTGAGAGCATATTACAAGCACGGTTCCCTAGCAGGTATTTCAGAAAATTAAGGCTCAGCCCAAATGAGGTAGGGGCAGATAACTTCGCTATCCACCCCTTTAAGCAAAACAACTAAATCTAAATAACTCACATGAGGTAGGAAATCCCCAACATTTCAACACGCCATAACTTTGTAATGCATAGCTACAAGGTTATTCAAAGCAAGAATATTCATAGTGTTACTTTCTCTCAATGGCAATATTAATATGCAATAATTCAGTAAGGCCAAATTTGCAGCTGCGCTAATGCACTAGGTCAACACTGTGGTAACTTTTATGCAGAATTGCACGCTAATACGCTGATATGAACTTCCTACTACTCGGCTCTTGAATGTTTTCTGTTGGTAAAAATAAGTTGAACTCATCCACAAGAGGACTGATGACTTAAATTATCTTCTTAACTTGAATAATTGGCAAACGACAACAAGTATTAAATATACCTGTGTATAGTAAGTCTGACCTATGTTTGCAGATAGGAGTTGCGAATGGACGAACTATTACGTTTATTGTATAAAACAGTGAACTTTTCAACCTCAAATAGGCTACACATGAACGGTACAGCAGTCTCACGAGTCGGCCACATCTGTGTAATGTAAACAATGTCACGTGGTAGTGTGACGTCAGAGTGTGGGACTAGACTAGTCCAAATATTTTGATTTTTCTATACAGGTGACAAGGGTTGTCGAAAGTGCGTTATTTGTGGTGCTTATCTTGCAAACAGATAAACTGAAACCGTCTGCTCTCAAACGAAACTACACATCCCCCTACACTCGAGTAAGTTGGGAGTTGGAGAAACTCAGATTTTTATGAAAGGAAATCGCTGGCATAGAGAAACAGGTATTGGTGTCATTGGTTCGATAATTTTCACAGAATGCAGTGGAGTATGGTTCGAACCCAATCGAGGTCTTATTTAAGAATAATGACTCTTGGTTGGTAGAATCAATTGAACACTCAACAGTTGTCAGTGACGTGTAGGACTGACAGCACAGTATTATCGTGTAAGATAAAGTTAAACATGATAGTTCCGATTAGAGAATGTCCGATAATATGCTATTAAAACAAGATCTTGTGATATTCTGAGAGTATATAAAGCCAATTAGTTCAACATATCTGCAGATACTCGCAATAGCTGTTCTTCTTCAAACATGAAAGGTAAGCAACAAACAACTGATTTACGAACAGTAGGCTCCTTGTTAGACATTTTGGTAGAAGAGAACCTGAAGGGCTTTCCTATTGCCTGTAGTCTCGAGAGGACCCTCTTTTAGTGAAATATTCTAAGAATTTACATTGCATCATTCAACAAGTAGTTCCGTGATGAACTAAATAGCCTATTTTCATATAGCCTAAACTACTTATGTTAACAGCCTCTATCAACATACAAAATTTCAGTTTGATTGCTGTAATAGATTCGTAGATATTGAGAACCGTTATAATATTTCGGATGGTCGTCATGTTGGATATTATATATGAAGGCCATATAGTTATGTACTATTAGATAAAGATTATTGCGTAAGTTTATTATTCAATGTTATATTCGAATATCACACTACAGCAGTGGCCTACGAGCGGTCAGGCAAATTGGCCGTGCACCGAGCACTAAAAGTGCGCACGTCAAAATGGCGGCTATTGTTTGTGACCTGGTCTATATTTCAGTAGCTTGAAATTGTTTATTGAATTTACTAAAAGAAATAATATAAATTTAGTGTGAAATGGTTTATAATAAAGGCATTGTAAGTTGAAGAAATCGCTTATTTCAGTACATTACAGTATATGCTAGGCAATTAATACTGTTGATAACATTCTTCTAAGAATGGTCGGATTCAGCCAAAGGCTCACCATTATTGCTGGGGTGCAAATCCAAGCAGGGTTGGCTTTTATGACTTTTTTTTTAAATTTATTGATTTATAATTACTCAGACGTATCATATTAAGCACTAGCAGTAGTGCCCGGCTCCGCCCGGTAGATTTATATGTTTTATGGATGATAATGAATACTACTACAGAACTGGCACATTATACATAAACTAACAGAAAAAACAAATGGAAAAATATAACTTTTTGTGGTGGTAGTGGGGGTGATACGTTGTACGGTATAATGGACAAACATTCACGTCATTTTCCCGTAATGATAATGATAATAATGAATAGGGAAACGGCTATTTACTAACTACAGTACTGACACAATGTAATTTACAAACGAATGGAAAAATTTGATTAGAAAGGTCAGTAAGTGAAATAAAAGACACCTGATAGGGCCTATATCTCATTGGCTGTTAGAAAAGTAGATACCAATAGTGTCGTCTGTTGTCGCAAAGCGCTGTAGGAAAATAATCAGAGCACTTCGGAAAACTTTAGCTGTCCCGAGCTCCTGAGGCAACAACAGTGTCATTTAGTGCCACATAGCGCTGAAGGATAAGGATCGGAATACATGAAAGTAAATTTGAAAGCACCAACGCTTATTGTAGCTGATCTACACCTCAATGTACTACACCAACACCATCGCACTTATACAGAGGCATAATATATTCATGATGATAACTTCTTTCAGGGGCCTAAGAAATCTTTTTGTACTAATTACTCCCCGTGACTGGAATTTATAAGCAACGCAAGATGCAACACTATTTTCGCAATTCTGCACCAGAACACGTGTAGGGGCGGCGTGATGCAGCTCGCTTTGTCAGTCAACAATATACTTATTAAAATATTCTTACAGTTACACTACTACATACATGAATGGTTCTAGGGCCTTAAAACGTGTTTCTCAATTCCTTTTATCTGTTATTCTAAATATAGAGAATGGAGAGGGTTGTACAAAATATCAAATGGACATTGTTACCAGCAGGGTTTCAAACGGTATGTAAAATTCGATGTAATTAGGTGAAACGGTTCAGATTTGTGCCAAAGGGCCTAAATGCAGGTTATGGAGTCGCCTGTCTGAAATTTCATGTAGACAGTGTTACTCGCAGAGTTTCAAAGGGTAAGTATACAAATTTTGGTTCAGATCGGTGAAACGGTGTAGATTTATGCCAAAGGCCCTAAATGCAGGGAATGGAGTCGCCTGCCTGAAATTTCAAGTAGAGTTCCAAAGGGAAAGTATACACATTTTGGTTCAGATCGGTGAAACAGAGTAGATTTGTGCCAAAACGCCTAAATGCATGGAATGGAGTGGTCTGTCCGAAATTTCACGAAGACAGTGTTACTTGCAGGGTTCCAAAGGGTAAGTATACAAAATTTGGTTCAGATAGGTGAAACGGTGTAGATTTGTGCCAAAGGGCGTAAATGCAGGGAATGGAGTGGTCTGTCCGAAATTTTATGTAGACAGTCTTACTCGCAGGGTTCAAAATGATATTGGAAATATCTGTTCCCGTAGGAAACAGGATGTAAAATTGTCCGATTGAGCTATGTACATTAACAAATTCACAAAGAAATTTTATACAATGGTCCGGTTAGCTCAAAACAGTTGCCAGCGTTTCGCCCCAGTGTGCCAATGGGCTCTTCAGTTGGTTATGGTACACCTCACCAAGACGCGTGGCTAGTACATACTGTGAAGGCCGCTGCAAGGCACAAATGTTGTCACGATCAGCGCCAATGTACTATGTTTTGAGCTAGCCGGACCATTGTATCAAATTTCTTTGTGAATTTGTTAATGTACATAGCTCAATCGGACAATTTTACATCCTGTTTCCTACGGGAACAGATATTTCCAATATGGATTAGCTAGGTAAGCTAACATTATTTTCGAAAGGAAGTTTTGACTTCCATAGTACATTGGCGCTGCTCGTGGCAACATTTGTGCCTTGCAGCGGCCTTCACTAGCCACGCGTCTTGTTGTGGTGTACCATAATCAACTGAAGAGCCCATTGGTACACTGGGGCGAAACGCTGGCAACTGTTTTGAGCTAGCCGGACCATTGTATCAAATTTCTTTGTGAATTTGTTAATTCCAAATGGTAAGTATACAAATTTTGGTTCAGATCGGTGAAACGGTGTAGATTTGTGCAAAAGGGCCTAAATGCATTGAATGGAGTGGTCTGTTCGAAATTTAAAGTAGACAGAGTTTTCGTCGGGTTCCAAAGGGGAAGTATACACATTTTGGTTCAGATCGGTGAAACGGTGTAGATTTGTATAAATAATAGACAGACAGACAAACCAACAATGAGTATTATATAATGTAACCGTACAATGGGGTATTTCATAAGCTGGGGCGTGGTGTATATATTTACACTACGGAGAATGCGTTCCATATGGTACTTCCATACACACACTATCACGTTTCTCTTCACTCCACATTAAATATAGGTCTCATCTTTCTAAAAATACTTCTTCTTTATTTCTTGAACTGTACCAACAACATTCTTTATATATAACTTACGACATTCTTGCTAATATTAAGACCTCACCACTAAACCTAACCAAATCTTCCTTACAATCAGAATCATCTTCTTCTGCCTCACAATAATCTCCATAGAGAATCCCAACAGCCAACTCCATGCCTTGATACAATCTCCATAGATAATACGGACAGATATTCACTAATAATTAAATCCCCCAGTACGGACACCCAACAAAACCAGTCAAAAATATATATATAAAAACAAAATATCATGAAAAAAAAGAATATAGAAAGGATATACAAAACATCTAACTTCATAGGCAAGGCCACCTGCCATGCCACACAGAGACGCAAAGAGCACTCTCAGAAGGCGCCACCCTCCAACCCAAAAAGGCTGAGCTCTGTAACCAATATGTTACAATCGCCCCTCTATGTGATTATCACGTGAGAAGCACGTGAGGATCACATACATTAACATACACAAATGAAAATAATACATTTTTCTCCTCCTGCCTCCACGCCTGCTTCGTCATCTGTAATTATTGCATCTCCCACGCCTTCCTCCTCGTCGTCTTCTACGATGACTCCTGCCTCCCCGTCTCCTGTATTCCAAACCTCTCTTTTTCTTCTTCCTTTGGTCTGTCTCCTCTGATTCAGTATCATATGTTTCTTTCTTTTTCTTCTCTTGGTCTGTCTCTTCTTATTCAGTATCATATTTTCCTTTCTTCTTCTTCTTTTTTTTCTTCCTTTGGTCTGAACCTTCACTCTCTTATCTTCCTTTACCTGACATCTCATCTTCTTCCTACTCCTTCTCTTTGCTTTCCAACTCATTCTTTTATCTATTCTCCTGGTCCTCTTTGTCTTCATTCTCAACCACTTCTCTCTTCTTCCTTTCCACATTTTCCACCTCTTCCTCGTCTGTCTTGTCTTACTCAACAGTTCCTTTCTCTTCTCCCACTTTGTTTTCCCGTGTTTCTTCTTCACCTTATCTTCTTCCAGTATGTTGTCTTCTCCATGACCTTCTCTTGCACTTTTACCTTCATCTTTAGCCTCCTTTTCTTGACTGCTACTGCCCTCCTCATAACCAACTTTATCCGATTCTTCTTTCTCTTCTTCAGTTTCTGCCATATCACCTGCTTTCTCACGCCCTTCTGTTTCTCCTTCTTCCTTATCCGTTTCTCCTTTCTCTTCTACCTTTTCCTTTCTTTCACCTGCCTCCTTTCCTTCAGTTTCTTCCAAATCACATGCTTTCTTACGCCCCCCCACATCTCGGATAATTTCCCTGCTCCTTAATCGCACATAGCTCATTCACTTCATCCATATAACCTTGTTCTTCTTCACATTGTTCTCTCTCTTCCTTGAGCTTCTCATTCCTCTCCATCAAAGCCACCTGTTCCTCCTTAAGGCTATCCACGCTATCCTTATTTTTCGCTATTCCATATCTCATCACAGTTTTATGTTCTTGTACTTCTTTGCTTAACTCGTCAATCTTAGCATTGGTTGCTTCAGCCTGTTTCTTTATTGCTTCGTTTACGTACACCTTTACAGATTTTACCTGCTTACCTATGGATTCTATTTGCGCTTTCATAGACTCTCCTTGCTGCCTAACTTCTCCTATTTTTGTACTTAAAGACTCTCTTACTGATCCTAAAGACTTTTCCATACCAGTGAATTTACTTAGTAGCATTTGGAGCAAACTAGTGTTCACATCTCCCATTCGTGCTCCACGTTGGTGCGTCATAATGTAACCGTACAATGGGGTATTTCATAAGCTGGGGCGTGGTGTATATATTTACACTACGGAGAATGCGTTCCATATGGTACTTCCATACACACACTATCACGTTTCTCTTCACTCCACATTAAATATAGGTCTCATCTTTCTAAAAATACTTCTTCTTTATTTCTTGAACTGTACCAACAACTTTCTTTATATATAACTTACGACATTCTTGCTAATATTAAGACCTCACCACTAAACCTAACCAAATCTTCCTTACAATCAGAATCATCTTCTTCTGCCTCACAATAATCTCCATAGAGAATCCCAACAGCCAACTCCATGCCTTGATACAATCTCCATAGATAATACGGACAGATATTCACTAATAATTAAATCCCCCAGTACGGACACCCAACAAAAACAGTCAAAAATATATATATAAAAACAAAATAGCATCAAAAAAAAGAATATAGAAAGGATATACAAAACATCTAACTTCATAGGCAAGGCCACCTGCCATGCCACACAGAGACGCAAAGAGCACTCTCAGAAGGCGCCACCCTCCAACCCAAAAAGGCTGAGCTCTGTAACCAATATGTTACAATAATATAGATATATACATGCTAGTGCAACAATCACAATAACGCATGTTATCACAAACATTCTACACACACACCCATGTATACGGGGCAACATGGCCATGATGTCTAAGCCCCGCAAATGAAATATTAACTGTGGATACGATAGGATAGAGAATGCTACAGTCCAATAAATCCTTGAGCAACACTCAAAAATGGCTTCAAATACCATATCCTATCTCCAATTTACACATGCTAGTTCAACAATCACAATAACGCAGGTTATCACAAACATTCTACACACACACCCATGTACACGGGGCAACATGACCACGATGTCTAAGCCCTGCAAATGAAATAACAACTGTCTACACATGAAAACTGCACAATAGTGATAGGAGTATGTAGGAATGTTTGCCACTATGTTTCTCTGACAGGATAGCATTATATTACATTTTGCTAATATGCTGATTTACTGTGCATACGATAGCAAGGAGGAGGTGTCAATCGGTCAGTTTTCCGATGTGTCCTTTAGCATATTTTACCGGACTATCATGATACAGAGTAAATCGTTGTTGCCTAGTGACAACCTGTCCATCAATGGTGCGGCGTTGACTATCATGATATAGTGCTATAGTGCGGGACAAACCATTGGAAGCATGAAGGTCAACCGGCTCTCCGCTCTGCTCTCCACCCCGCGCCCGGCGGTGTTGCCATGCTATTGCATCGTACCTTCAGTCGCGTGCTGGATGCGAGAACGTACAGGACACCAGCGCACCGACTACGCGTGACCTTCAGGCTTCCAATGGTTTGTCCCGCACTATAGTCGTTGTCGCCCAGCGACAATATGTCCGTCAAGCTATTAGATCGGTGAAACGGTGTAGATTTGTGCATAAGGGCCTAAATGCAGGGAATGGAGTGGTATGTCAGAAATTTAAAGTGGATAGTGTTACCCCTTGGTTCCAAAGTGTAAGTATACAAATTTTGGTTCAGATCGGTGAAACGGTGTAGATTTGTATACATAACAGACAAACAGACAAACCAACATTGAGTTTTATATGTATAGATATATAGAGTGTATTTTGCAATGGAAAACTTTATGTATACTAAAGCACCACATATTTTATCAACCTGACACAGCGATTTCAATTCGTTGTCCTTGATCCGCAGTAGGGTCTACTACAGTCAACATATTATATTCTGGCACTTAAGCCAAATAGCAATTTCTATATTACTAGTAGGATATGTATATTCTTTTTGGCAAAGGGATGAGTGTAGGAATCCTTACCCAATGAACTAGCCTCTTTGATGTGGAAGCTTCGAATAAAACTTTCCGTGTAACTCGTATTTGTTTCCCACTAGAAAATACTCTCTATATGTAATCGTCTTTCTATGCATATTTTTAACGTTTTATTGTCTTATGGGGACGGTATACTTCTTGTCATTTGGGGTCCACTTTTATACCTGTGGTCACACTGTCCTTATGCAAGGTTTCGAACTCATGTGTAACTATCTAACAGTCTGTTACTTCTCAACGCCTAAATTTATCTCCCGTAGAGATGTTGGTTGGTTCCTTAGTTTAGGGTTGCGACAACGCGGTCATGTAACCCCATTTACTTTGGATGTGTGTAGAATCTGACTGAGAAACGGTGTTTATTGTGATGGCTGTATTAGTCTGTAATTCAGGTAAGGACTGCAGACGGTCAATTTCAAGTAGTAGTTCCTAATTTTGGTACCAAATACTACCATCAATGACACCTAGCTGTGAACGTGGCAACTAGATGCCACTGCAACCAGCAACTTGCAAAGAACGTTGGAACTCTCCCCCTCCCCTCCCCCCCTCCCTCGAAGGTAAGCATACTGAGGTACTTTAGTGCTCTTAGAAAATCCGACGACTTCGGCCGGCTTTGAACCCGCGATCTAGGGCATAGAAGTTCAGCATGCTACCAGTTACGTCACCGAAGCCGCTTTCGACAGAGTCAGATGGAAAACTGAATGTAATCTCGTGCAATGGTGTTGCCATGGTAACCTCTGATGGCTCTTGGTATTTTCTTATAATTCCGAAATCATTTTTCTCATACCTTGGCGTAATGGTGGGTCATATCTAAAATTCTTCCAGACAAAAGTTATAGGTAATTATTAGGGGAAAATTGTCCATTTTGTACGGTTTTGATATTGTGCCTATTAAGAGTGATATGATTAATGTTTCCCGAGAAACCCACTTTCTTCCACCCCTTTGGTCAATGGTTGGTTCTATAAAAAAACTTTTTAAACATACATTTTTGGCACTTATCCGATACATAGTATGAACTTTGAATGGATTCGATATTTCACGTATTAAGAGTTAGAGCAATATTCCACTTTTTCGAAAAATGCCCCCCATTTTCACCCCCTTCGACCAATTTTGCCCATTAACGAACTCGACCGAGATTTTAAAGGGATACATATTATGTAAAAAATTCCAAGTGATTGGTGCAAAATTACGGCAGTTATCGTGTCCACAAGGAACTGATATACAGCATGTATATACATACATATATACATAAATTATATACAAACTTTTGAACTGACGATGGTTTTAGGGTCTGGGGGATGTGAAACGCGAAGATATGTCGACATTTTCCGGAAGTCGAAACATAGTACCCATTGCAATAGTTAGCTTTCTAATGAAATCTATCTAAAATAACCTAAGTTTTACACATTCGTACCCCAGCTAAATGGGTGAGAGCCAAGCATGTAGACCACTCGACCAAAGTACTTCATTAGGTAAAGAAGGCTCCAACAGTCAATTAAACTCCTTGATAAGTGAGAAAATCTATAACTTGACTCATACACTTAGCAGAGAGTTATAGCCTTTCTCCCTTACTGAACATCTTGTTATCTACTGTAAGAGTAGATAAGGTGTGTGTGACCCCACCATACATGAAGTAACCAAGATAGCTCCCCGAATGACGTGGAGTGGGTTGGTGTCCATCATCCCCCTTTCCCATTTGCTAGAGAAGAGTGTTGATACGAGTATAAATAACACTTCGTTCAGGTAGTACGGTGATTAAATAATTCTTACTCCCTGCCCAATCGAACTGTACACATTTCTGTTGACAGACTGAAGAGCAATTCCATTATCTATTAAATTCTTTTTGTAAACAAATTCACGGTGCTGATGATCTCCCTTGCATCTAAGTGAAATTACAATAAACATATATTCATATCTTGTAATTATATTTTCAGGTCTTCTTGCTCTGTGCGTGCTGCTAGCACTGGCCTACGTCCAGCCCTCCCCCGTGGACTCTGCGGATCAGCCAGCTCAAGGTGCTGAAGATGTAAAAGATGTCGATGACTCTGCTGCAGCTTCTGAAGACGCTCAGGATGTAGGCAAACATCACCCCCACCATCCCGACCATCACCATGGACACGATGACCACGATCATCACCATGGACACGATCATCACCATCATCATCCTGATGACGATGATCACCATCATCCACCAACCAACGTGTGCGCCAATGCCCGAGCAGACAGATGGCACTTGCCTTGCCCTTGGGACAGCCACAAGTTCTTCAAGTGTGACCTCAACACCGGGAAAGGTACACTCTTCACCTGCCCTTCAGGTCTCGTCTTCAACCCCGCCATTCAAGTCTGCGCTAATGCTTAACCTGCAGTATTATTATCCACCATCCACTCACGACAAACCAAAGATGTAATGATTCTGTCACCAAGGCGGACCGGGTTCGATTCCCGGTCACTGCATGTGAGATTTTCGATGTGGAATGCCATGTCCTGTGGTTCGGATTCCACGTAAAACGGAGGTCCCGTGGCTTATGATCGCGAGATTTACGGTCACGTTAAACTACAAGCTTCCTTCCTTCCTTCCTAATGATTCTGTACGTAGTTCTGTAAAGTATCTGATGTTGCCAGATGTTCGTGCTTTTATGAATGTACTCACAGGTCCCCCTATGTTCAATAAAAACTTCAACATATCCTTGTTGACTTAATATGTTTGAGATGAAGCTATAACCCTGATTACAGTCTATATGGGATTCATGTGAGCTGCCAAATCTAGCAGATCCACGAGTTTACTAACCGACTGAGCGACCAATCAGCATATATTATTGGTTGACAATATTGTTCAAAATGAATACAAAACTGTAAACTACGATCTTTCGCAAAGAAACCTACAGAGGTGAATATTACCAAATAGCCTACAAAGATAATAGCGGAAACTCCTCGCCATAACGAACGACAGCGCTTCCAAACACTCCTTGGTGTTCCAGTTGTATGTATCCTCATTGCAAGCCAACTCGTGGTGTAGTGGCCAGAGTTCTTGGCTGTCGTCCCTGAAGTTCGGGTTCGCTTCCCGGTTCTGCCAATTAATTTAAGTTCTGGTGTGGGGTTTGGAACGGGGTATGCTCAAACACGTGAGGCAAAACTGAGAAGAGGAGGTTTTGAAGCGGATTTCCGTGGTTTATCACTTCTTCTCCAGGCATAATCTGGGATGGTTTCTAACTTAAGGCCATGGAGGGTACCTATCGCTATAGGCCTATACGATTCTTTTGTTTTCTTGCCTTTATGAGGATTGCAAAATAATTACTAGCTAACAACGAAATGAACAATTCTTACATTCTCCCTCCGGTTAGAAATATACACTAGTACAGCCATCACAATAACACAAGTTATCACACAAAAAGCGGCTTCGGTAGAGTAGTTGGTAGCATGCTGAACTGCTGTGCCCAAGATAGCGGGTTCAAATCTGGCCGAAGTCGTCGGATTTTTTAAGAGCTTTAAAATCCTTCAGTATGCATTCCTTGGGAGGGAAGTAAAGCCGGCGGTCCCATATAATCGATTTATGGCATGTAAAAGAGCTTTCCACAGTCTAAACTTGTGTGAAGCTAAATTTCTAGGTTAGATTTCGTTGGAACGCTCTATCAAAGTTCCAATGTTCACCACTAGATATTAGTGTCATCTGGTAGTGAAAGTTGGAACTACTTGAAATTTAACGGAACTTGTAGCTCACCCTATAGGTGTTCACTTGAAGCAGCTACAGCCTATGGCGAGCCGAACATGTCCTCGGACACTCCTGGCACTAAAAGCCATATGATAAATAAATAATAATAATAATAATCACACAATTTACACACATACCCATGTACACGAGGCTACACGACCATGATATCGCAGCCCCTAGAATAAGCAACAACAGCAAAAATTCTCATTGCGGTAAATGCTAACAAGGGAGGTATCGGGTTAGACAGGTCGAAACCTTGAATTTTTGTGGACGTAATCGTTGAACTATAAGAGGAAAACGCGTGGAGAATCCGCTGCCAGATTGAACTGCAAGGCTCCGAAATCGTAGCTGACATCCTGGTACGCAGGCATGACGGCTGAAGGAGCTGGGCATCCTTGTGATACTTGCAGTAGTAGCGAGGCGTTATGCTGACTGGATCGTGCGGCTGCTTCCCACCGGCCTTGAATACCTGGTCGGGGCTGTCCCTTCAAACATGTACGGAACGCGTTACTTCCCAGAGATATATATGAGAGTTTCGGCACATGATGTCGGAGCCTTGCAGTTCAATATGGCAGCTGATTTTCCACACGGCCCTTCTATAGTACAACGATTGCTTCCACAAAGTTTCAAGACAGGTTTTGACCTGTCTCACCTGATACGGTACTTCCCTTTTCATGTAAAGCTACTTCGCGATCGAAAAATATGTTATGATCGCAATGAAGCTCATGGCTGTCGGCCAAATAGCTTATGTCAAGGGTAAGTTTTGTTGTGTTATGGGTTCTGCATCCAGCGGACTGGAATTCGAGTATGAAGGTAAAATGGCTCGGGCATCATTCAGCTATAATGAGCATATGAATAGGTATGAATCAAGCAAAATGCCTTTCCATAATGAATATGCACAAGATATGTCAAACAAAATGTCAGAAATATTCACAAATTTTCATCAATTTTTAATTGAAAGCACGCATGAGGTCAAAATGAAGATGATTAACTTACGACTGAACGTGCCTCACTGGAGAGAGTATGTAAGAATTGTATTTTGTTGTTAGCTAGCAAATATTTTGAAATCCTCTAAAGGCATTTGTGAATAAGACAAATGCTCCCTATGAATCGTATGTAAAGATGGTGCGCGGCAATGTGAGTGATGCTGTCAACTCTCACCAAGAGATGGCACTGTGATCGCTGTCTCCAGGCAAGCGCATGCTTTTATGGCGGTGTCCCCGCTATTATCATTATAAGCTACTAGCTGTACCCGGCATGCGTTGCAATGCCAATCAAAGAAAGTGTTGGCGTTGTAACTTTGTTGAAGTGTTTGAGGATACACAATATACAGGATGTTTCGAAAAAAGTGTCCGATATTGTAACATGGGTTGCGATTGGTTAAAACGAGAAGAAATGTTCCTATAAACATATGTCCGGAAACAAATACCTCTTGAGATATGCACCATTTTACCCGCGAGGAGGAGTTTTTATGTTCGGTGGTGCAGGCGTCCTTCCGTTGAAGGTCTTTGCATGAGTCGGATGTTCGGTCATAGTATGTGGTTGTGCTGGCAGTGCAGTGAGCTACCCGCACCAGACTGTTGGTCCCGTGCCATGTGGATGATGTAAACAGTGCGATGCAGTATTCCTCATGGGAAATGGCAAACATGGTTTTTGGCTATGGATTAGAAATTGTTAGTAGCATGGCCTCCCCGTTCTCCCGACCTTAATCCATTGGATTACTGGCTATGGGGAGTGGGGACATTTAAAGACATTGGTGTATGCTACACCCATCGACAATGTGCAGATGTTACAAGAGCGTGTGACCAATGAGAGTGTCCACATCCGCGAGCAGCGAGGCGTTATTGGACGAGTTGGGGATTCCTTGTGAAGAAGAGCCAAAGCATGTGGTAACCATGTGGAGCATCTCTTGTAACGTTCAGATGGTATCCGTGGACATCATCACAGCTCCTGGTTGGTGGTGTTGATGGATGTTTGCCCAACGCGTATTCTGTTAAACGTGTGTGACAGTCGAGTTTTCATTAGAAGTAGCTGGTAGGATGACGTCCATTGGCTGAAGTGTACATACTCAACACATGTATAATGGCTCATATCTCAACATGTATTTGTTTCCGGACATATGATTATTGGAACATTTATTCTCGTTTTGACCAATCCCAACCTCTGTTGCAATATCGGACACTGTTTTCGAAACACCCTGTATTTTATGCTTTTCCGTTCCAACAAGCGAGTGGGCTACCCCCGTAGCTCTGCCATTTTCTTTTCTGTGATTGTTGCAGGGGGGAGGGGTAGGGAAGCGCGATTTCAGGAACCTTCCTTCCTGTTAATCCTGTGGCCATTTAGTGTGTGATTGCACGTCTTAGAGGTTGGACCTGTGCTCAAGTCAGTGTTAAAGTTGAGTGGGCTACATCTGTAGCCACCGCGAGTGCTGGCGTCACTGTGGCTGCTAACCATGAGAAAAGTATCCGACAGTGGTTGAACGGAAACAGTGACGATGAGGAATTTCCACAAGATGACAGTGATGATGGTGAATAAGATTTTATAACGGAACAAGTTCTGTTTCTGTACTCTGATACTGAAGAAGTAGATAACGATTTTAGTGCGAATGGTGACCAGTCTACTTCGGATAGCGAACAAAGTGGTAATGCTGATACTTATTACTATGGAAAATACAAATTTAAGTGGAGAAAAAGTAGTAGGCTATGCCACAGAACATTCGTACTCGAACTTACAACATCATAATTCACCAGCTGGGGTCCAAATTTGAAGTTAGGACTCCACGAACTGAAACTGAATGTATGGAACTTTTCCCAGATAAGAATATTGTGAGGTCTATTACCGTCTACACAAATGTGTACATTGAAAAAATTAAGCTTTGTTATGGACGTGAAAGTGATGCACGGCTTACGGACAAACTAGAGATGAGTGCATAATTTGATAGTTTAACTCTAAGTGGTTGTTTAGGTTCTAATGTAACAGAATGAACACAAAACAAATTTTGAACAATTATCGTGGTTCTGGTATAGAAGCCTGTGTATTAGCCATGAGCGACATTCAGGTGCGGATCTAGAGTTTGGCTTTGGTGGGGGGGGTCTCAGAATCGAAATAGTTAAGAAAAATGGTAACACTAACAACGCAATCACAAAATACCCAAACGTACAAAACCAGACCAATTTTTTTTGCAAGCTACATGTTGATGCGTTTAGCGCACAAAAAATATTCGTACAAATTGCAACGGCGTGTTTTGCGACTTTTACATCGAGCTTCCAGATAAGTATCAAGGTACGTTATAGTTTCGGCAAGTCGAGTTGGTACCAAAAAAGGGAGAAAGTCACAGCTTAAATTGCCAACCAAGCTTGCAGTTTGGACGTCGGCAAAATTTTTTGGTGCGAAAAAAGCCCCATATTCTTATCCGTGCTTTGCTGCACATTCATCGTGACATCACTATAGACATCGATTCGGTAATCACAAGGTTTGCTAAACAAAATAGACGAGTTGATTTTGTTACATAAATAATCATTTTTATATAACAAGTATGAAGTTGTAAATATGTACAGTTGTAACAGAACATAATAATTGCAATAAAGATATTTTCAGTATTGAATGAAAAGAAAACGGGTTTTCAGTTAAAATTCGTTAAGTTTTATTTGTCTGATTATTGTGTTTTCGTTTTTTGAATTTGCAAAAAAATTTGGGCTCCGTTTGGGGGGGGGGGGGAGGTAATGACCACCGTCCCCCCCTTCCCCCCCCCCTTGAATCCGTGCCTGAGCGACAATTTCCTGATGCGTTGCATTAAATTTGATGACCGTGCAGTAAGAAGAGAAATCGATCGACTTGCGCCTGTTCATGAGGTGTTTGAGTTGTTTGTGAATAATTTCGAACGTTTCTACTCACCGAGCGAGTATGTAACTATTGACGAACAGTTGGTGAAGTTCCGTGGCAAGTGTCCTTTTCGTGTCTACATACCAAATAAGCCCGGGAAGTATGGTATCAAAATATTAATTGCCTTGGTCTGTGTGAAAAGTGTATACACAGTGAATCATGAGGTATACGTGGGTGCTCGACCAATTGGCGCATACAAGGTATCGAATGCTGCTGCAGATGTTGTTCTAAGGATGGTTCAGCCAATTGAAGGTACTAATCGGAACGTGACAGGAGACCACTGGTTTACTTCAGTTCCTTTAGCACAAAAACTTTTAGATGAAAAGAAGTTGACCTACATTGGCACAGTGAGGCAAAATAAAAGAGCGATTCCATCTGCATCTAAACCAAATGCCGGTAGTGAATTATCATCATCCTTGTTCAGTTTCCACCATGATAACAATCCTTGAGTCATATTGTCCAAAGAAGAAAAAAGTGTTCTGGCATTGCCAACTATGCATCATGAAGCAGCAATTGACAGTGAAACCGGTGACTTAGAGATACCTTAAATGAAAACAGCATACAATCACACTAAATTTGGGGTGGATGTCCTTGACCATATGTCAGCGAAATATGATGTAGGTCTATCTCGCAACACCAGACGTTGGCCTCTTGCCATCTTCTTTGATCTGTTGAATATTTGTGCCATTAATGCTTTAGGGCTGTTTTATCATTTCAAATGATCTTGTTGACTTAGTCGTTATGGTTGGGGTCCATCGTTATGCGTTACGGACACGGAGACGGACGTGACGTCATGCAGCCGCGCGGGAAGTGACGTCATGCAGCTGCACGGGAACGTGACATCATGCTCACGCGGGGAGCGAGAAGCAGACGCTAATGATTATTGGAGTCTGTTGAAAGAGGCCTGGCGTCGACTGACCTGGGGCTTTGAGCGAAGCGAACACAAGAATACAGGGTGACTTCTAAAGAGATATACAAGACGCTATATAAGAATACAGGGTGCCTCCTTAAGAGGTGTGCAGGATGTCAGAGGAAAATACAGGCGAAGCGAACACAAGAATGCGGGGTGACTTCTAAAGAGATATACAAGATGCCATATAAGATTAAGAATACAGGGTGCCTCACCAAGAGGTGTGCAGGATGTCAAAGCTAAGCATCGAGCCAGTCCCAATATTCCATCCCTACTCTCACTCAAAATAGCCCCCCCCCCTAATGTTCTGCCCGCCACTGCTCGCTCCCAGGTTCTACAAATCATCTCCCAACTCTCTACCGTTACACTAGTCTAGCCAGATCGAACACAGGCCTGCCTGGGGGCAAAAACACTCCTTTTCAGAGAAATAACAACTCCGCAACAAGCTTCACGAAAACCCAAATTAAAATCGAAAATTACATTCTACAAACATCAAATTCAGTAAACTTCCCTCATTTCAGTTACTCCATACTTAAAAGAGCCACAGAAGGCATAGTCATGACTCCTTCATGGAGTAGGCTATAATCTAATCATGTTCACCTCTCCTTCACCTTTACCATAAATTTCATAAACTCTATTTAAAAATCAGAAACTCACTCCACAAATCTGTAAATCCGTATTCTTCCCTTATTTCAGATACACTATTCATTAAACAAACATATAAGGCATAGTCATGACCCCTTCATGGAGTAGGCTATTGTCTATATCTGGACACTCATACTACATCCTTACACTAATTCAAATTTACGGCCAAATGATCCTTCTGACAGGGAGGCAAAGGTTTCCGCCGGCTTGCCTAGGATGATGGGCCACAAAACCGCTATCAAAAAGTACACAATTTACGCTTTATTCAACCAAACACATCTCTAATACAAGTACAAGAAACACATTTCTTCCCGTGCCCGCGCGGGAAGCCTAAGTTAATGGGTAATGCAGTCTGTTGAAAGAGTCCTGGGGCTTCGAGCAAAGCGAGAAGCCCTCCTGAGACATTCTAACATGTGTAGCATTTGTAGCATGCGTCATTTGAAATGATACAACGTATAGTCTTTCAGACTGACCGTGATTTTTTAAAAGTAAGGCTCGTTTTTTATGCCTGTAGTTAGTGCGCACGCCGCAACAAGCGTGCGCGATACCTTCCGTCATTCTTTGCGAACAAGCAGGCGTCAGTTGCACCTGTGTAGCTAACCTGTACGCTGAACTATGCATCTTTACAATGTACAAGATTATTGATTCGCCCTCCGCGTGTGAAGTATGATCTGTGATACTTTTTTTTTTTAGTGCAAGAATCATGTCGTCTGCAGACATTCATCGTCAGCTTTGTGAGGTGTATGGTGATAATGCAACGAAGGAAGGTGTTCGGGAATGGGAAATACGTGAGGTAATGATGGAAGTGAACTGTATGCTGATATGCTATCGCTGGATCTCTGTGGCTCATTCGAACCATGAAAAAGCAATATATATTTATATAGTACTAGCAGAAGTACCCGTTCTTCGAACGGTGTTCGGTGTTAACACCAGACATTATAATAATAATAATAACAATGTTATTGGTGTTACATCCCTTTTAAGTTCTGTTGCTTTCAGAGACGCACCAGACATTATCAATTGAGCTACTGTTGCAATGGTTAGCGGTTTTTCATTCCTTCATAAGTTTATCAGAACGAAGTTAATTTTCTGGGAATATCACACACACTGTTAATTTAAGGGCCTTATAATGTGGTTTTCGGAGATCCTTTATAGACTCGCGAATTTTTTGTCTCACATTGAGAAGTGCAACATATGCTTTGGTCGTCCTTCTAGGATAATTTTTATATTTCGCCTATTTTAGCATGTATTTTGAGAAGTTTTTCCCTATATCCACCCTTCTACTGTATGAAAAGTACGGTGAAGAGTTTTATAAATGATTGGTGTATTGACTCATGTTTACCATACCTAATTTTACGATGCACCAAACATCCGAACATGAGTTATAGGCGTACATAAGGATACACAGAAAGACAGACAGACAATTCTATTGTCTACAACATATCACCCAGAAATCCAAATATGGGTATATTTACCACACAGTATCAAAGAAAATCATCCTTGCGATGAACCCGTATGTCGACAAAAAAAAGAAAAGAAAAAAGATTAGTTGAAATGTGCTCTCAAACTAAATTCACCTAACATGTACTTCCTGACATGAAATAGAATTGAAAGTCTTGTAGATGAAACGCAATACACGTCACATAAAAACTGACCCTCTACGTTGTGTTGGGTCCCCATACACAGGAAGACCTCTATCATAAATTATAAAAGCTTGTGGTGCACGAAAATTCAGGTTCTTTAGTCTCAAATGGCCCAAATTCCTAAAAGCCGCAAAAAATTCTGTTTCAATTCAGGAATTTTTGAAAATAATGTTGTTGTTAGGAGATATAATAGACCTTCTGTACTATATGTCGCACGTGAAAATTGCATGCAAAATTCCTAGATTACCCCTTGACCCCCTTAATTGCATTGGTGAATTATACAGTCTACGTTGGTTCCGTGATAACCTTATATTTGCAAACTTTCACAGAAATGTAATAAATGTAATAAATTGCTTCTTACTGCAATAGATGGAAAGTTGGATGCCACCCCTTGAGATAATGTTGTCATGGTTACGGATTTGCATTCCTTCATTAGTTTGTTAAATTTAATTTAATTAGTTTTCTGGGAATTTTTCAGAAACTGTTGGTTTAAGAGCCTTATAATGTAGTTTTCGAGGACCTTAGAGTTTTATTTCTGGCACCGAGGGGCTTTGTCTCGTCGTTGTACGCCATAATATAATACTACTAATATAATATAGGGATAGGAATATAATAGACCTGCCATACCACACCCGCAGGTGTAAATCGCGTGAAAAAATTCTAGACTACCCCTTGACCCCCTTAAGCGCATTTTACATATTGATGAAATTTACAGCTTAATTTGGTTCCATAATAACCATCTAGCCGTTTGCAAACTTTCACACTAATGTAATTAATGGAATTGCATTGCGTCTTACAGCAATAGATGGACCTCTGAGAATCTGTTGCCATGGTTACCGGCTTGCATTCGTTCAGTAGTTTATTAAATTAAATTAGTTGTCTGAGAATATCTCAAAAACGGTTGGACGTAGGACCTTAAAATGGGGTTTTATGGTTCCCGAATGTTATCTCTCACATTGAGGGGCTGAAAATTGGCTTTGTCTCGTCCTTCTACTCCTATTTCATCATGTATTTTAAAGGGGTATGTCCCCCTTTTTGATAGGTACAGAGAAGAGATACATCAATGATTAGTGTCGTGCCTCTGATGGATATCTGTGCCAAATTTTGCGTTGATACACCCAGCCGTTCTCGATTTATAAGGGAACAAAGTTGTCCACAATCAAACAAACAGACAGACAGACCAAAACATTATTTTCGTGCGCATCTATCATAAAACAGTCTGAAACGTGTAAATAACTCAAATTTTCGTAGATATTAAACAGACAAATTTTCTATTTATATATGAAGAGATATACTGCACGGCTCGGTGTTGACCGTGTTTTATTGCACAAATTTAGGATTTACTCGCTAACCGTTGGAGATACACGAAAAGTGTTAAGGACCTTTTGGATAGAAAATTGAATGTTAAAGCTCATGTATGCCATCAAAAGGTTGCTATTTCTTAGCGTTCTCTTTTTATTTGAAATGGAAATATCAAATGTTGAAACCAAAGGGTGTAGTGACGTCATAAATGTGGGTTTTACTCGCTAACCGTTGGAGATAAACGAAAAGTGAAGCTCGTATGTACCGTCAAAAGTTTGCTATTTCTTAGCGTTCTCTTTTTATTTGATAAGGAAATATGAAGTTTTGATTAAAGTGTGTAGTGACGTCACTAAAATGGTCGCCATAAACCTGGTAAATCAGCTACATCCATGCAAAATTTCATTTAAATCGGACCAGTGGTTCTTGCGTTATTGAGTAGCACACAGACAGACAGAAAGACAGACACACACCATCTCATTTTTATATATTAGTATAGCAGAAGTACCCGTCCTTCGAACGGTGTTATATATTAACACCAGACATTATCAATTGAGCTACTGTTGCAATGGTTAGCGGTTTTTCATTCCTTCATAAGTTTATCAGAACGAAGTTAGTTTTCAGGGAATACCACACACACTGTTAATTTAAGGGCCTTAAAATGTGGTTTTCGGAGACCCCTTATAGACTCGCGAATTTTGTGTCTCACATTGAGAAGCGCAACATATGCTTTGATCGTCCTTCTAGGATAATTTTTTATATTTCGCCTATTTTAGCATGTATTTTGAGAAGTTTTTCCCTATATCCACCCTTCTACTGTTTGAAAAGTACGGTGAGGAGTTTTATAAATGATTGGTGTATTGACTCATGTTTACCATACCTAATGATGCACCACGCCTACGAACACGATTTATAGGCGTACATAAAGATACACAGAAAGACAGACAGACAATTCTATTGTCTACAACATATCACCCAGATATCCAAATATGGGTATATCTGCCATACAGTATCAAACAAAATCATCCTTACGATGAACCCGTATATCGACAAAAGAAAGATTAGTTAAAATTTGCTCTCAAACTAAATTCACCTAACTTGTACTTCTTGACGTGAAATAGAATTGAAAGACTTGTAGACGAAACGCAATACACCTCATATAAAAAATGACCCTCTACGTTGTGTTAGGTCCACATACACAGGAAGACCTCTTTCATAAATTATAAAGGCTTGTGGTGCATGAAAATTCAGGTTCTTTAGTCTCAAATGGCCCAAATTCCTAAAAGCCGCAAAAAATGCTGATTCAATTCAGGAATTTTAAAAAATTATGTTACTGTTTGGAGATATAAAGGATGATTGTAGTTTTACGTGACCATTAATCGCGAGATCATAAGCCACGGGACCTCCATTTTACGTGGAATCTGAACCACAGGGCATGGCATTTCACTTTGCAAATGTTTGGAGATATAATAGTCCTTCTGTACTATATGTCGCACGTGAAAATTGCATGAAAAAATCTAGGTTACCCCTTGACCCCCTTAATTGCATTGATGAATTATACAGTCTACGTTGGTTCCGTGATAACCGTATAGCCATTTGCAAACTTTCACAGAAATGTAATAAATAGAGTGACATTACTTCTTACAGAAATAGATGGAAAGTTGGATGCCACCCTTTGAGATAATGTTGTCATGGTTAGCGATTTCCATTCCTTCATTAGTTTGTTAAATTAAATTAGTTTTCTGGGAATATTTCAGATACTTTTGGTTTTAGGGCCTTATAATATAGTTTTCGAGGACCCTTTAGGGCCCCCAAGTTTTGTTTCTGGCACCGAGGGGGCTTTGTCTCCTCGTTGTACGCCATAATATAATAATAATAATATAATATAGGGATAGGAATATAATAGACCTGCCGTACCACACCCGGAGTTTTAAATCGCGTGAAAATATTCTACTGTACCCCTTGACCCCCTTAAGCGCATTATACGTATTGATGAATTCTACAGCTTAATTTGGTTCCGTGATAACCTTCTAGCCGTTTGCAAACTTTCACACCAATGTAATTAATGGAATTGCATTGCGTCTTACAGCAATAGATGGACCTCTGAGAATCTGTTGCCATGGTTACCGGCTTGTATTTGTTCATTAGTTTATTAAATGAAATTAGTTTTCTGGAAATATCTCAAAAACGGTTGGTTTTAGGGCCTTAAAATGTGGATTTCGGGGACCCTTCAGGGCCCCCGAGTTTATGTCTCTCACATCGAGGGGCTGAAAATGATTTTTGTCTCGTCCTTCTACTCCTATTTCAGCATGCATTTTAAGGGGGTAGGCCCCCTTTTATGAGAGGTACGGAGAAGGGTTATATCAATGATTAGTGTCGTGCCTCTGATGGATATCTGTACCAAATTTTACGTTGATACACCCAGCCGTTCTCGAGTTATAAGGGAACAAATTTGTCCACAGACAATCAAACAGACAGACCAAAAAATTATTTTCGCGCGCATCTATCATAAAACAGTCTGAAACGTGTAAATAACTCAAATTTCCGTAGAAATTCAGAAAAAAAAACAGACAAATTTCTATTTATATATATAGAGAGAGAGAGATATACTGCACCGCTCGGTGTTGACCGTGTTTTATTGCACAAATTTAGGTTATACTCGCTAACCGTCAGAGATACACGAAAAGTGATAAGAACCTTTTGGATAGAAAATTAAATGCTAAAGCTCGTGCATACCATCAAAAGTTTGCTATGTCTTAGCGTTCTCTTTTTATTTGAAATGGAAATATGAAATTTTGAAACCAAAGGGTGTAGTGACGTCACAAAAGTAGGTTTTACTCGCTAACCGTTGGAGATACACGAAAAGTTATAAGGACCTTTCGGATAGGAAATTAAATTTCAAAGCTCATATGTACCATCAAAAGTTTGCTATTTCCTACCGTTCTCTTTTTATTTGATATGGAAATATGAAATTTTGAAACCAAAGGGTGTAGTGACGTCACTAAAATGGTCGCCATTTCTTAATAGTGCAAAATATCGAAATTAAAAGTATCCTATATGTAAACCTGGTATTTCAGCTACATCCATGCAAAATTTCATTTAAATCGGACCAGTGGTTCTTGCGTTATTAGGTAACAGACAGACAGACACCATCTCATTTTTAGCCTACTTTTCACATTTTGCAAAAATGAGGAAAAAGTAGTCTTATGAGATCGGGCAAATGTGTGTCTGTCTGTCTGTCTGTCTGTCTGTCCTTCTGTCTGTCTGTCTGTCTGGCTGTGTGTGTGTCCCCCCCTATCAACTCCTAAACGGCTGCAGCAATCAAAACCAAATTTAGTATGAGTAAATATGTGCACCGGAATAGCTCACGTCCATATTTGAAAATGATGTCAGTGCTACCAACTGCTGAGAAATTTGAGCTCCATGTTGGATATCCTGCAAGGTATGCATAGGAGCTATTCCAAAATTGGCACACATGTAGATAATACTATTTCAGTTTAATTTCCAGGAGGCCAACCATGACAGTGTTGCCAAAATAATGTTAAGCCTTCTGATAGGTCCAATGTTTAAATGCATATAACTTCTACACTATCAACTGGATTTCAACCAAATTTTGTATGTAATATCTGTACATAAACAGATATGACTGAGCGTATTCTTAGGAGCCACCAGGGCTGCCAACTGTTAATAATTGCTCACTCTATTTTTCTATCCAAATACCAATATATCAGAATGTGTGCAAGCCGACAGCTTTAAACTATGCACACGTATAGTACTTGACATGTTTGATTAATTTTGGAGTAACTTATATACGTCAGTTCTACCAACATGATTCTAAGCCTGCTGATAGGGCCAATTTTTAAATACATGTAACTTCTATACTATCAGTAGGATTTCATCAAAATTTCGCATGTGCTATGTGTAACATATCAGATATGACAATAAGTATTCTTCAGTGCAATCAGGGCTGCCAACTGTTAATAAATGCTGTCTATATTTTTTACCCTAATATCAATATATCAGAAAGTATGCAAGCCAACAGCTCTATACTTTGCACACGTATAGTACCTGACATTCTAGATTAATTTGGAGTAATTAATACAAGGCAGTGCTGACAACATGATTCTATGCCTGCTGATATGTCCAATTTTAAAATACATGTAACTTCTATACTAACAAATGGATTTCATCCAAAATTGGCACAACAAGATATCATAATATTTCAGATTATTTCTGACCAGCACACGCATGGTATTGTTGGCAACATGCTTTTACGCCTGCTGATAGATCCAGTGTCTAACTGCATGTAACGTCCATTGGACTTCCACCAAATTTTGTATTCTGTACCTTAAGAGATGGAACTAAGAATATATTCAGTCACCAGGGCTGCCAACTGTAGTGCTCTATTAGGCTACATTATACCAGGTATATTTTGAACTAATTAGATATTTCGATATTACCAACTTAATTTCGTCATTATTCTAGATAGGTTCATATTCTGTAGAATAATCATTGGCATGAAAAGTAGGCTGTATAGTTCTTAACGGAACTTCTTGTTATATATTAGTATGATATTTAACATATCTTATTGGTAGGTACACTTGCTTTTTTACTTCACAGGCTCTATAACTTATGTAGGAATCGTTTTAGTTATGTGGCGTGCACGCACCGTATTATCACCGCGAGGCAAACGTCCGATCTCTCCTTCCGTTCATTTTTCTTGCGTCGTTTTCATCTTCACAACAACGATCATGGAGCTAATAACCACAGCGCCGTTCCTCCAAACAGTCACGGAGAATACAGCACTAGCGCCGTCTGGGGACAGCACAATGCGCCAGACCATTGCCAAACTCTGAGTGCAGTTCCCAACATGCCGCCCCCCAAAAAAAGAATGAAATACCTTTTTTCTTTAAAACAAACACAACCGGCACACCCTAGTATAATTTACATTATCTACATTCACAAAGTCCATGCCGTTTCGATGGCCGTTACTCTGATGCACCGATCCGTTGGTTGCACTACAAATTGACAAGTCTTCGCTAATTCCCATAGATTTTATAATATTGCTGTTGTCTATTAACAATAATTCACTATTATTCAACCTAGGTGGATACTCTTTCTCCGGGTGTTGGCCGTTCTCATGCGTCATCTCTACCCGCTGGCTGTCCGTCAGCTCCTGGTCTCCGCTATCTCCATCGGCTCCGTCGCCTTCCTCGCCTTGACTCTTGGTGGGGGTGCCGGTAGGTGTGGTCCCCTTGCCACGTGTGCGCAGCATGATGGCCTCGACTCGCTTGCAACGGGCGACCCTCTCTTCCTCTTCCTTCTTGAGCCGAATCTCCAAATCTCGCCGTTGCTTCTCTGCCTCCTCCAGGGCCTTCTTCTTAATCTCCTATTTCTCCGCCTTGAGCCGAGGCTCCTCTTCCCGTCTCTTCTTCTCCTCTTCCTCTCGCTTCTCGTTCTCGTGAATGGTCAGTAGGCGCTCCTCTTCGGCACGACGAGCCTCCTCCACCAGTCGTAACTGTTCCTGCTCAAAGCTACGCTGCTCATCTTCTTCCCAACGTAACCGTTCCTCTTCCAGCCGCAGTTCCTTCTCCTGTCTCGAGCGCTCCAGTTCCGCTTCTCGCTTGGCTTGTTTGCGAGCCAGACGTCGCAGCTCTGCCAGGGCTGCCTTGGCCTCCTCCGTCGTGATTCGAATCTTAGCCGTCATGGAGGCAATCATGTCCACTTTCAGGTCCATCTGGTCGAAGATGATCTGAGACTCGCTTTTCTTCCCCAATGACTCCTCCTCCTTTCCCTTCACCTTCACTTCCTTCACCCCCTCGACGACCAGTTCTTCCTTTGTCTTCACGTCTTCTGCTGGTTTATCAACTTCCTCCATGGCTTCTACTGTGGAAACTGGCTCAGGTTTGATCTGCGGCGCAAGCTCTGGGACGGGCCGTGTGTCCATAGTGGGAGGTTTCACTTCCACCACCTCGGGTGGGAGCGGCGGAGGGACCTCCGAGCCCTGTGACTGGAGAGGTGTGGCCTTTGGAGTGACTCGAGGAGACGCCTTTGCAGACTTGAGGACCATGTCCGTGGGCTTCTTGACTGGCGTCTCTGGTTTGCTGCCCGGCTGCTTCTTGGTCAAGTGGACTTTGGGCAGTGGGGACTTGGCTCCTTCTCGGTTCTGAGGCTTAGGGGCGCGGACCTCGCCTGCTATACTGTGTCTATGGGAAGCGCAGGCCACATGCGCCTGTTCAGCCTGCTCCTGGCTGACGCTCGTCTCCGCGATGCTGAATGGACTTGGCAGTCTCGGGGCCGTCAGCGGTCGCTTCACCACGCCCGAATTGATGCTGGTCGTGCTACTGTTGCTCATAACGAAAAATGATGCCTGAGGTGTTGGTGCCGGTGGTGTGACGAGCGAGGTCGTTTCAAATCGTCCAGCTAGGATCCAACCAAGTTCAGTACTCTGGAGCACAGGATAGTTTCCATCTCTTGTCATCCTTTCTGGTCGGAGAAGGTGGAAGAAGATCTCCGCGCCTATCAGTATGTCAATCCTACCAGGTTGGTTGAATGTGCTGTCCGCTAGGAAAAGAGTCTCAGGAATTCCCCAGTACTGACGTGTTATTAATTCTCCAGGCAGGTCACCTGCAATTCGGGGTAGTACGGAACAATCGAGTTCGACCTTGTAATCACTGCACATGGAGTAGAGCTCAACAGTCGCACTATGTTTTGATTCAGCCCCAAGATGGCTAATACCGTGAATTGGAATCCTATTTCTTTGTCTCTTGAGTCTAAGTCGCTCGACACATGCTGTCGTAAGGAAGTTCGCCTGACTGCACGAGTCCAACAATGCTCGACAAATCTGTAGATTGCCATTCCCATCTCGTACTCGTACGAGTGCTGTAGACAGTAACATTTGCATTTCGGGTTTTTCTCTAAGAGAGCAGTACGTGGCAGCACTCTCTTGTATGGTGCCAGGAATACTTGATGTTTGCAAGGTTGCACGAGTCTCACTGGAGTTTTCACCGTGGTGAAGAAGCGTGTGGTGCTTTAGTCCACATGTGTAGCAGGTTCGAGACGTACACTGGCTGACATTGTGCCCTGACCTTAAACAGTTTGAACAAAGTTTCATTCGGCTTACGAATTCAGTGCGTTGTTGGACAGTACTGCTAGCAAAGTTAGTGCATTTGAACAACGGATGCATTCCACTACAAAATACACATTCATTCTGAGTGGACACATATGACTGTCTAACGGGTTTTAGGGGTTTGAGGCAGAATTACGTTGCATGTGGTTATCGTTTGGTTTAGAAGATTGGCATGATTTAATTAGTTCCAATGCTTGACAACGATTTTCCAAATAACTGCATAAATCATCCAATTTCACAAACGTAGAGTTTGACGAATCTAGCTCCCACTGTTTCCTAGTGCCTTCATCCAATTTCTCGATATTTAGTTGAGAAATGAGAACTTCATGAAGTGGAATTTCGATATTAAGGACAAGTATGGCATTTAGATTGCTACTGACGTGGTCTACTATTGCTCGCAGGTCTGAATGTGATTCTTTGTTAACCGTTGGGAGATTAAGCAGGTTCTTTACATGAGCAGAGGCAATTAATTTCTAGTTGTTGTACCTGTTATTGACAGCGTGCCAAGCAATTTTGAAATTTGAGCTCGTAACTGGAAGGTTCTGGATAAGCCTCTGAGCTTCGCCTTTAAGTGAGGACAGAAGATAGTGGTAGCGCTGTATGTCGTCCAGTGACTCGTCAATAACCAGACTTGTGAAAGTATCACAAATGTGACGGTATTCTATAATATTTCCCCCAAACGTTGGCAGGTTGATAGTCGGAAGTCTTAATTCTCTTTAACTAGAAGTCGAATTACTAGCACTTGAGGTAGAAGCGCTGGCTGATCGTCTTTCTAAATCTTTCTCGATGAAGGTTGTCATCCTGTCCATTACGTCATAGTACATCATTTCGAAATGGTTTCTTTCCTCAGTGTGGTTATCTACATCATCATTCAATTCCAAAGGTCCTAGAGCATCATCAAATTTCTGCCAAATATTGGGCATGTCACCTAACCTAGTTTTAATTGCATTAATACTGGTGCCATCTTTAAAATTAGAGAGGAAATTCTCCATTCGAGTAAGACTGGCCTTTGCTAAACCTCTAGATTTTACAAGGAGTGACCTTTTTTAGGATCCATGGTGTGGGAATAGGATTCTGCTTCGAGGTTGGTGGTAGGGTCAAAGATGGTTGCTGTAAACGGAGAAGCAATGACTGCAGATAGGCTTATAGTGTATCCAACATAGCTTCCAACCAAGCGCTAAGTTCCCGCGAAATAGTTTACTGTAATCACTCTTTCACAGCACTAACACGCGTACACATTACATAATACACAGAGATCCGGCCCGGTTGGACCATGTTCGGGAATGGGAAATACGTGAGGTAATGATGGAAGTGGACTGTATGCTGGTATGCTATCGCTGGATCTCTGTGGCTTATTCGAACGCTGAAAAAGCAATATATTTATATAGTATATTTAACATATCTTATTGTTAGGTACACTTGCTTTTTTACTTCACAGGCTCTATAACTTATGTAGGAATTGTTTTAGTTATGTAGCGTGCTCACACCGTATTATCACCGCGAGGCAACCTTCGATCTCTCCTTCCGTTCATTTTTCTTGCGTCTTTTTCATCTTCACAACAACGATCATGGAGCTAACAACCACAGCGCCGTTCCTCCAAACAGTCACGGAGAACATAGCACTAGCGCCGTCTGGGGACAGCACAATGCACCAGACCATTGCCAAACTCTGAGTGCAGTTCCCAACAGAAGGTAAAGTGCGAAAATGGGTACGCGAGTTCAAAAGTGGCCGTGAAAATTTTCATGACGCTGAACGCTCAGGTCGACCATCCGTGATCACAGATTTCCACCTATTTTCGCAGCTGAATCGTCATCTTGGTGGGAAGCGCTTCGCCGACGATGAAGAAGTGAAAACAGCCGTGAATTCTTGGTTGTCAGAGCAGGCGGCAAACTTTTATGCAGAGGGATTCCAGAACTTAGTTTTAAGGTATGAAAAGTGCCTAAATAAACAAGGCAACTATGTAGAAAAATAGAGGAAGGTATGATAAACCTAAAAATAAATGTGGTTTCAAAATAAAATGTTCGGTTAATAAAAAAAACGGCCTTTACTTAAGAAACAGCCCTCGTATTTGTATGCTGCCACTCATGGCTATGCTCGGGTAAGGAGAGACATTCATAAAACCATTGCATGGGAACTGATGAAACCACAAATCGCCAGACGTGCAACGAGTAAAAGCATTCCACCCACTTTGAAAAGAAGGGCACAGGAGCTTCTAGGAACCGAAGAGAAAGACATTCATTCATCTTCCAGAACTATACAACAAAGTAGAGCGGTGATATCTGTTTGGTCGTGGTAAGACAGATCAACAAGGAAATGCTGCATGCGTTGTAGAAGGAATGTCTGCCCTCAGCATTCAGCCCTTGTGTGCAAGGAGTGTGTAGAATAGTGAGTGACTTATGCCATACTTTGAGTGTTCTTACGAACACAAAGAAGTGTCTAAAATAAAACTAACAACTAAAATGAAGACACTTGCCACCAAATGTAAAATGCTGAAAAATGTACCTATTTTTCATTATTTATGTCACTGCGTATTTAAAAAAAATAACATTTCTTGTTTGTACCAGAATATTTAAAATAAATCAATATTCAAAATAATGAAAACAAATTGAGTTCTGACATACTCTCAATGTACTGCGCTCATTCAAACTTGGCCTATTTTTCAATTTTGTAAAATTGTGAAGTACATAGTGCACCCTTCAATAAAGCATGGTTTTGTCGAGAGTCGTCTACGGGGTCGTGTTCAGTCCTGACTGCGTTACACAGCAAAGTTCGCTTAAAACAACATGCTCTAATGAATAGAAAGGTTCATGACAGAGGCTATACTAGAAATAAAATGAATAACAAGTAGAATAAAAGAAATTTAATGACTGAAAGGTATGTGCATAATAATAATAAATGAAAACAAATCCTCCCTGACTTTCACCCCCTTAATAAATAATAATAATAACACTGAGCGGTAGGAACTCGCTCGTCACAACGAGACAATGTGAATGCATCTTCACATAAATGATAAAATCATAACATAAGCATTTGAGCGGTAAGAACTCACTCGTCACACAATCTGGATACAAGTCCATTATTTTCTGGTCAAGAAGTTATATAACGTGTGGTGTACTGTTCGTTAATAAGAAACTGAGTACTGATGCGAGTCCGTTTACAATTGAAACAGTCATGTTGCTTACGGAGTGCATCTTTTAAATCACACTACGGCTATGGGACCCACCCTTAATTAATACACTAAAACTACTACTGACACATGCAAGATCTAATAATATAAACAGAATGAAGAATCTCCCTGAGATCCTAACTGGTGCAGGAGCACAAAATGAACACAAAAGAGCATGCCAGAACTAGGCCAAAAACCGCTCTCATCATAACTTGGGAACATAGCTTCGCGCACCCTAACTTGACACGGGTCAAGGACGCGTAAAAATAAACACACCAAAATTGAACCAACAAAAACAAAATACAAGCCTAACGGCTGAAAAACTATGTTTACATTTTTATGAAACGCCAGACAAACACGAATTTCGGTGGTTACCTTACAATTATGGACAGCTCCCATTTAATCAATCAGTACTCATTATAACCGATCAGGTTTTTGTGAATTTAAACAACATCATAAATTGCAGTACAGGAAGCAAGCCTGTTATTAATGACAAGACACGTTATCTGATTGAGCGCTCCCCTACTTGTATGAGTCACGCTGCCCTTCAAATACCTCTCTCAGTCTGGCAAGCTAGGTGCAGGTTTCCCACTGGAAACGTCAACAGATCTCGCCCATCCCCTTGGATGACGAGAAGCACAAATATATACCACAAGTCCAGCCTCGCGAGGACATGAACTGGGTTGACGTGGAGCAAGTCAGAATAATCACCATGATATATTCTCGCTAGCACATCATAAAAATCACATTACGCACCCATAGCTTGGACTGACTCTCAAACACACACACTGGGTCGGCTCAAAACAGATCAACGATACTGCGTCCATTGACACATTAACAAATATACACAACAAAAACTCGGGTGCAAAGTGCCATCCCGTTCAAATCTGCTGGAAAGAAACTATCAAAAATAATCCTGATCCGTCATAAAATTCTACTCACAAATAATCTTTTACCTTCCAAATTCTATTTTTAATCTCAAAATTAATTCAGTTCCATTTTTGTTGTAAGGCATACCTCCGAATAATAATGCTTGACCGCGATTTACGCGAGCGAAAGCGAGCATCGGTTGCGCGTCCCCGCGTAAAGTTAAACCAAATATAATCACACAATATATAAATTACGCAACGCTCAGCTAGTCCCATATTTAATGTGTCAGTAAAACAAAAACTAATAATCTACATTACCAAGCAAGCAAACAAATATTTACAAAAAGTATCACATAACACCGTAGCTGATTTAATAAATAAATACATTTATTTGGTACTCAATCCTTTAAACAGCGCCAGGAATACATCTGCAGCCATCTCCTTTAAGATGTTTATCTGGTCATTGACATCTTCAGGCAAATGTCCAGCTGGTTCCCAGATCCATTCTCGTTCTTAGACGTCATCACGTGCTGAATTAAATAAAGTTTTGTCAGATACACACACGATATAATTCCTACTATATTCACCTATCAAGTACTATATTCCTTGACAGTCTATTTGGTGAATTACTTCGATGAACTGGTCCTACTGATAGTGCTGGGGCTATAAATAAATCACTGAAGTTACACTTATAATTTGACGACGCTGTTCCATGTTCACTAACATGAAATATGCAGAGTATGAACCTTACGTCCACAGACGTACAAAATGAGTGATCTGTGTTACGTCCTCAGACGCACAGAAATAAGTAATGTGTTCCGTACAAAAATTAGTGATCGACGTTACGTCCTCAGACGCACGAAATAAGTAATGATCCTCGAAGCATCTTGGATCCTTATAAATGACACTGACTAGGGTAGGTGTGGAAGGGGATATATTAAAAAATATTCCATAATAACTATCAGACTAGCATGCGATCGGTGTCATTGAGTTCGTAGCAGTGTGGAGGTTACGATTATGCTGTAGCCGGCTTGAATCGATCGTGGAATTAATCTGTAGATAACTCCCGCGTTAATTTACCAGTGCGCGTTCCCAAGCCGAGTTCCCGCTAAGACAAGGCGTCTTGATATTATTGGCCCAGACTGTTGTATGTCTTTGCGCGCTTTTACATATTTTTCAGCAGTAGGGAGTGGTTAACATGATGATAGACCAATTACCTTGTAGCATTCGATTATTTCTCTTGGCGCCAACTTTCCTAGCAACAAGCCATATTGTGCGTCCCCAAGCCGTCTTCCGCGCTAAAAGTTGCACCTGTCCTGTGTCCCAAGAATATATATGCATCCTCCTAAAATACCACAGGAGCTTAATCCATTGTGTTCTCTCGGCCACTGATTTCTCAATATTTTCCCAACGCCGTCTGGCTCTCATATCTGTTGTCTGTATGAATGTATCAAAAGATGATGAATAATTATTAGAATCCTTTATATAGCCTGTGGATAAAGGGTTCAATAGTATGAAAAAAAATCACAGTCAGTCTGAAAGACTAGACGTTGTATCATTTCAAATGACGCATGCTACAAATGCTACACATGTTAGAAAGGCTCAGGAGTGCTTCTCGCTTTGCTCGAAGCCCCAGGACTCTTTCAACAGACTGCGTTACCCATTAACTTAAGCTTCCCGCGAGGGCACGGGAAGAAATGTGTTTCTTGTACTTGTATTAGAGATGTGTTTGGTTGAATAACGCGTAAATTGTGTACTTTTTGATAGCGGTTTTGTGGCCCATCATCCTAGGCAAGCCGGCGGAAACCTTTGCCTCCCTGTCAGAAGGATCATTTGGCCGTAAATTTGAATTAGTGTAAGGATGTAGTATGAGTGTCCAGATTTAGACAATAGCCTACTCCATGAAGGGGTCATGACTATGCCTTATATGTTTGTTTAATGAATAGTGTTTCTGAAATAAGGGAAGAATACTGATTTATAGTTTTGTGGAGTGAGTTTCTGATTTTTAAATAGAGTTTATGAAATTTATGGTAAAGGTGAAGGAGAGGTGAACATGATTAGACAATAGCCTACTCAATGAAGGAGTCATGACTATGCCTTCTGTGCCTCTTTTAAGTATAGAGTAACTTAAATGAGGGAAGGTTACTGAATTTGGTGTTTGTAAAATGTAATTTTCGATTTTAATTTGGGTTTTCGTGAAGCTTGTTGCGGAGTTGTTATTTCTCTGAAAAGGAGTGTTTTTGCCACAGGCAGGCCTGTGTTCGATCTGGCTAGACTAGTGAAACGGTAGAGAGTTGGGAGATGTGTTGTAGAACCTGGGAGCGAGCAGTGGTGGGCTGAACATTAGGGGGGGGGGCTATTTTGAGTGAGAGTAGGGATGGAATATTAGGACTGGTTCGATGCTTAGCTTTGACATCCTGCACACCTCTTGGTGAGGCACCCTGTATTCTTATTCTTATATGGCATCTTGTATATCTCTTTAGAAGTCACCCTGTTTTCTTGTGTTCGCTTCGCCTGTATTTTGCTCTGACATCCTGCACACCTCTTAAGGAGGCACCCTGTATTCTTCTATGGCATCTTGTATATCTCTTTAGAAGTCAACCCTGTATTCTTGTGTTCGCTTCGCTCAAAGCCCCAGGTCACTCGACGCCAGGCCTCTTTCAACAGACTCCAATAATCATTAGCATCTGCTTCTCGCTCCCCGCGTGAGAATGACGTCACGTTCCCGCGCAGCTGCATGACGTCACTTCCCGCGTGGCCGCGGCCAACGAGTAAGACTGGCCCTGGTGCGCTTTCGTGACGTCAGCAATGTAGTGCTGTTGCACCACTTCCGGTAGGGTTATGTATGACGGGAAGATAAACCGTATTATATACAAGATGCTAAAATTACAGAATACTATCTTAACCAATATCATATCAGAAAACACGCTGTAAAAATCACTGACCCAACACAACCATGGCTTCTGACAAAACATACATGGTAATCACAACTCAAGTCTTTCACTGATCAATCTTATGAAGTCCAATACCTAGCCAAAATTTACTTATTTATTCATTACTCTTAGTAGAACCAGTAGATCACTTATCTTTAATCGGTGTAGTTGATCACGAGGAAATACTTTTCAGGATTTTGTTATCTTTCCCTAGCGGATGCTTGTTAATTATGTGGAATTACTAGACGGTTACAAATCGTTCAGGAAGGTTATGAAAAGCTATGAACAGTGCCAGACAATGTATGCATGTATAACTCTTATAGTTGAATGATATACATAAATGTATCAAACATTTTTGTAATATATATTCACGAGCATGATTTCTATGGTCTTCGTCTTACTGCCGGTGTGGTAGTCATCTTGTCTTCATCATCGAATCTGTACAAATGCTAGTATTCATTTACCACTTGTCTTCATAAAAGGTATTGATATGAGTCGTTAGTCGGTGGCGAGAGTATTCCGCAGATCTCTTGTATAAACGTATTAATTTCTGTTCAGCCCCTTAAAACAACAATAACTAAGTAATACTTTCACTGCAAGTTTCATTGATCTAATTATACTCATATCACCGCTCATGCCCGCATAAGTTTGTCACAACGAAGGTCACAGGCTCTACAACTCAACTTACTGTACTCGTTGCAGCTATTAAAGACACAGAAAACCCTTGAATCCTAGTTCGAGTGAAGTTTTGTTACGAGTAACTTCAACATGTAGGTTATCTATAGCTGGCGTAGTTTTGTAAACCTATACAGTATAATTTATCGTGCTTGAAAACACACGGAACATCTAAACTGGGTCCATATCAAGAAGATTGATATAAAATATCGCATTTCTGCTGCTTATTAATCTCTCTCGACTTAAACGTTCAAGCACCATCAAGCACTACATTGCCTACGTCACAAAAGGAATAGGTTTACGCGCCATGGCCTGTCTTTCTCGTTGGCCGTGCCGCGCGGCTGCATGACGTCACGTCCGTCTCCGTATCCGTGTCCGTAACGCATAACGATGGACCCCAACCATAACGACGAAGTCGACAAGATCATTTGAAATGATAAAATTGTGGGATTAACTGTCTGTGAAATCTCAGAAGCGTGAAATACAAATAAATGTATTATAAATGAACAATAATTAATTTATGACTTAACAAGAAAAAGAAATAAGCATCAAAGTATTCAATCAAAACGAAAATAAAATTGTGGGCTACATATGTAGCCCATACGAGTATTCCCGTAACAAAATTGCGCTAATCTTATAAAACCATATTTTCAAATTTTACAGTACCGTAAAACGAATGCTTTAATTGTACTATAAACAGATTTATTTAGCGTATGGCTTTTAATGCCGGGAGTGTCCGAGGACATGTTCGGCCCGCCAGAGTTTGTAGCTGCATCTAAGAGGACACCCATAGGGTGAGCTACAAGTATCGTTCAATTACAAGTAGTTCCAACTTTGGCTACCAGATGTCACTGACACCTAGTGTCGAATGTTGGAACTTGATAGAGCGTTTCAAACGAAATATAACCTACAAATTTGGTTACACGCTACCAATGTAGGTTCTTTTTCATGCCATAAATCTATAACATGGGCCCGCCGGCTTTACTTCCCCTCCGAAGGAAGGCATACTGGAGGATTTTAATGGTCTTAAAAAATCTGACGCCTTCAGCCGGGTTTGAACCCGCGATCTCGGGCATAGAAGTTCAGCATGCTACCGACTACGGCACCGAAGTCACTCTCTTAAACAGAGAAAGCCACTTTCGCCTAATAAGGGATAGGATTATTATAAAAGGAATGAATTATGTTCATTAATGCGTTTTATTACACACTAGAGGGCATGCAATCAACAGATGTACAAAATTCATAATTCAGAAGCAATGGTTGAACTGTTGGAAAGTGGTGGATTAAGCATTGGCACAGACTTGGATGGCGGGGTTGAAGACGAGACCTGATGGGCAGGTGAAGAGTGTACCTTTCCCGGTGTTCAGGTCACACTTGAAGAACTTGTGGCTGTCCCAAGGACAAGGCAAGTGCCACCTGTCTGCTCTGGCATTGGCGCACACGTTGGTTGGTGGATGATGGTGATTATCGTCATCATGATGATGATGGTGATCATCGTGTCCATGGTGATGGTCGTGGTCATCGTGTCCATGGTGATGATCGGGATGGTGGGGGTGATGTTTGCCTACATCTTGAGCGTCTTCAGAAGATACAGCAGAGTTGTCGACATCCTTTACATCTTCAGCAACTTGAGTTGACTGTTGGTCCACAGCGTAGGCCGTAGCCAGAGCTGCTAGCACACACAAAGCGAGAAGGCCTGAAAGAAGAATGTTAGGTTATCAGTCTAGATATTTACTTACTATGCCTCACAATCCTCTAGTAATAGTATTTTCTTCTTACCATTACACTCTAAAATGCCAACAAGGAGATAGGACCAGCAGCCCGCTAGGCTACGTCACATATTATATAAACGGAATTATAGAGTGCATCGTACTTTTCTCTGGGGGAATTAACAGCTCTCCCAACATTATCTCAGGCCGACAACCAAGACGGTACGTCCCTTAAAACAACAATTATCGTCATCATCGTTATCTTCCCCCCATAGCGTTTTAAAAAGACAGATTATAGCTTTCACGGCAAAGTACCGGTAATTAATCTCTATCAAATCATTTAAGTTCTTAATTTAAAAAAATACATTTCATAAAGGTTATTATACCGTAGGTAACTGGTTACGTTCGTACTTTGAGCAAAGGTGTGGCCAATGCAGTGTTTAATATTTGAAGGATTCGAGGTTAAAAGGATCAGGGTTCATCACAAATGAAGAAACAATATTGCTCTCAGCAGGTAACAGGTATGGGAGTGTATCTTCTTGTTAACTATTACTGAGAAATAACAATTAGCGTCCGAGAAACATGCCGGTTATTCTAGCATTGTGTGAAAGAATGATCAGGGTCCTCTTAAATAAATAATCACTTCCACCAGAATTGTGTTTTGTTTCGTTAAATAAAATTTTCACTATTCAGAGGACGTGTCAAAGGTTTGAATTGTGTGAAAGGAGCAAACACTCTGAACAGTCACGTGATGATATACTGACCAATGCTCTTTACAAACGATAGTAATATTTGAAAATCTGAATTAAAATATTTTGTTTCGTCAGTTTTGTATGTTTCGCAAGTATTTTGTTCTAATGTCGCCCTAAATACAAATTTTGCAACACATTGGTCATTCGCAACATGCTTAGCTTATATGCGTATTTCTAGCTTCTAGGCCAACTGCAAATGACATATTTTGTTTGCAATAAGTACCCAAAGAAGACTAAAACACCACGTTTAAAAAGAAATCAAATTAAGTCCCTAAACATGCGTCCAAAATTTCATAGATGCAAGGATTTTCATTCGCAGTGTTTCCTTGTTAGTCACACTGCCAACATCTGAATGTTGAATGTGAAATGCTGAGTCTTACCTCTCATGTTGCAGGAAAGTTGCAGAGCTGTTTGTTGATACTGAAGTGTCCCTTAACCCATCTTATATACCCTGCTTGTAATCAGGTAATTACTTCACCTTGTCATCTTGTCTCTCAATGATTCTAATCGAAATGATCATGTCACATTATGACATCTATCAAGCAGTACAAATGTCAGGCATTCAAATCACTGATACCGTTGAGGAAACAATTGTTTCGAGAGTTAAATCATTACATCTCCTCCCACGATAAATTGATCGATTAATGGGAGTCATTTCAATTACTCTAATTTTCTCATTCTTTAACAATTTTTGAAAATGTGGACAAGCATTTTCGTGAGATCCTCAGTCCGAGTATGTGTGCCTAGAGCTATACCCTGTGTGTCTGTCCCCTGTTAAATTCCAAATGGCAACTCCAATGTTGATGAGTTCTATTGTATTGTTAAGTATCGATTATGTACAATTATTGGCGATACATAGCCCACAGATAGACTATGGCAGTGCTGCCAACGATATCAACTAGAGCATACTAACCTGAATAGCTTATAAACGACCGATTAGACTTGTTTGTAAACAGCTACAGAAAGGAACACATGGTGTATTACGTTTATTAATTTTTGTGCTGAGAGAATAGTTTAAAAGAAGTAACAACTTTACGGATATATTTTGGATATATTTTAATAATCCAAAACTAGAAACTCAGTTTTGAGCAAACCTGCACGGACTAAGCTTATTCACAATCAAAACATTATTTTTGAAATGTTGTTATTTTAGGTAAGTTGCGTAGCCACACTTTTGTATTAGTGGGTTCTTTATGAAATCAGTAAAATAATCAATGTTTCGATTATCTTACATTAAAACTCCTCAAACGCCTACCGAATGTGACGAGTACTTTGATGCAACCTGTAGGGGGACGTGATGGTGCAGTGGTCAAGCTGTTTGTCTCTTACCAAGATTTTCGCTCAATGCAATGCCACATTATAAGTGAAATATATCGACGTGTGGTTCCGATTGCACGTAAAATGGAGGTCGTGTATCTCATGTTAGCAAGATTAACGATCACATTAAAAGACAAGCTAACCTCTCACCAAGACGGACATGTTCGTTTCTCGCTCAATGTAATGCCACATTATAAGTGAAATATCACGAACTGTGGTTTCGATTGAACGTACAAACGGAGGTCGCATGGCTCATGTTAGCGAGATTAACGGTCACGTTAAAATTCTAGCTTCCTTTCTTTTTCCAAGCAACCATTAGACGAGGAGCTGAAAGAATTAGCAATTGCTTCACACAGGCGGCGAGTCAGTTCAATAGCTGTAGTCTGATATCAATCGTAAACAAATTTGAGACTCACGTTCTACCATTCCATAGAACTCTAACATTGCTTATTCCCTCGCTATAACTCACGTAGGTCATGGCTTTGTTAAATCCTCTTCGTACAACATCATATCAACGTGAAGACAGACCAGACCAGGGTTCAATGGAAGGACATGGGTCGAGGCTATCTCATGGCTTCCTAGACGAGGGGGTACAAATCCCACCCTTTAAATGGATTTCTGTAGATTAACCATTTGCAACATTGTGACCAGGTCTCATTATCAAGCTCTCAAAGAAGAAAGCATTGAGGGTTGATTTCTTGGATAACGAAACGATGTTCACACATTCTCTCCCTTAGCAATATTAGAATGCAAATAATTCAGTAATGCCAAATTTACAGCTGCACTTATGCAGTAGGCCAACGCCGTGCTAACGTTTATGCAGAATTGCACACTAATACGCTGATATGAACTTCCTTCTACGCGTACTTGAGTGTTTTCTGATGGTAAAATGTAGGTTGAAATAATTCACAAGAGGCCTGATGTCTTAAATTAACTTCTGATCATGAATAACTTGCAACCGACAACAAGTATTAAATATACCTAGGTATAGTAAGTCTGACCTATGTTTGCAGCTAGGAGTTGAGAAAGGACGAACTATTAGATTTAATGTATAAAACAGTGACATTTTTAAATTCAAATAGGCTACACATGAACAGTACAGCAGTCCCACGAGTCGCTCACAGCTGTGTATTGTAAACAATGTCACGTGGTGGTGTGACGTCAGAGTGTGGGACTAGACTACTGTCGACCAAAGTATTATGTGTACTCGAGTTTGAAGGTTGTTTGTGAAGTAACCAATGGACCTACATAAAATCCAATACCATCAATATTTTCGTCGTTCTATTTTACGTTAGTTCATGTAGGTTTCAATTTTTTATTTTATATTTTAATATTTGTTATCGCAGTTGGAACACAAAAAGTGCAAGTTTTTAAGCGTGTTTCAACCATGCGTCACATTTAAGAATTATTATCTCAAAAGCCCGTCATCAGATATAATCCAAATTTTAACACAATATACATTGGAATGTTGTATAACTGGTTTATTAATTTCACAATTTTGTGTGTCCAAAAAACGGTGTTGTTATCATTGTTGAAAGGTAACTTTTTCTCGGCTCGGAGTGGTTGGAAAATGTAGTTCTTGGTTGCGTTGTAATCGTTATAGATCAAAAAGTTATGCTGTATGACTGCGAAATACGTAAATTAATTCACTTATTTTATATCGGTTTGTATTTGTACGAGGAAATAACACATGGTTCACCAGCTAGCCGCTCCGGGAAAAGCTGTACAGCGTTGCTGAGATGGAGCCCATCACTTCCGAGCGAGACGCGCCATGATGCGTGTGGGCACCATTTCGGCAACGCTGTACAGCTTTTCCCGGAGCGGCTAGCTGGTGAACCATGTGTTATTTCCTCGTACAAATACAAACCGATATAAAATAAGTGAATTCATTTACGTATTTCACAGTCATACAGCATAACGTTTTGATGTATAACGATTACAACGCAACTAAGAACTACATTTTCCAACAACCCCGAACCGAGAAAAAATTACCTTACACAAATGATAACAACTTTGTTTCTTGGACACACACAATTTTGAAATTAATAAAGCAGTTATACATCATTCCAATGTATATTGTGTTAAAATTTGGATTCGATCTGATGACGGGTATTTGAGATAATAATTCATAATGTGACGCATGGTTGAAACACGCTTAAAAACGTGCACTTTTTGTGTTCCAACTGCGATAAAAAATATTAAAATATAAATTAAAAGTTCCAAACCTACATGATCTAACGTAAAATAGAACGGAAAAAATGATGATGTCATTGTATTTCATGTAGGTCTATTGGTTACTTCACAAACAACCTTCGAACTCGAATGCACATAATACTGTGGTCGACAGTAGTTCAAAGGTTTCGATTTTTTTATACAGGTGACAAGGGCTGTCCAAAGTGCGTTATTTGTGGTGATGTTCTTGCTAACAGCAAACTGAAACCGTCTGCTCTCAATCGAAACTACCCCCCCCCCCCCCCCCCACATACACACACACACTCGAGTAAGTTGGGAGAGACTCAGGTTTTTATGAAAGGAAATCGATGGCATAGAGAAACAGGTTGTGGTGTCATTGGTTCAATCATCTTCACAGAATGCAGTAGAGTAGGGTTCGAACCCAATTGAGATCTTATTTAGAAATAATGACCCTTGGTTGGTAGAATCAATTGAACACTCAACAGTTGTCAGTGACGTGTAGGACTGACAGCACAGTATTATCGTGTAAGATAAAGTTAAACATGAGAGTTCCGATTAGAGATTGTCCGATAATATGCTATTAAAACAAGATCATGTGATATTCTGAGAGTATATAAAGCCAATTAGTTCAAAATATCTGCAGACACTAGCAATAGCTGCTCTTCTTCAATCATGAAAGGTAAGCAACAAACAACTGCTTTACGAACAGTAGGCTGCTTGATAGACATTTTGGTAGAAGAGAACGTGAAAGGATTTCCCATCACCTATAGTCTGGAGAGACCCTCCTTTAGTGAAATATTCTACAAATATACATTGCAACATTCAACTTTTCACATTTTGCAAAAGTGAGGAAAAAGTAGACTTATGAGACCGATCCGGGCAAATTTGTGTCTGTCTGTCCGTCCGTCTGTCCCTCTGTCCTTCTGTCTGTCTGTCCTTCTGTCTGACTGTCTGTCTGTCCCCCCCCCTATCAACTCCTAAACGGGTGCAGTAATAGAAACCAAATTTCGTATGAGTAAAGATATATACCTGAATATCGGAAGGCCATGTTTTAAATTGATGGCAGTGCTACCAACTACTGAAATATCGCTCTTGAAATTTGAGCTCCATGTTGGATATCTTGGAAGGCATGTATGGGAGCTATTCCAAAATTATCACACGTATAGATAATAATATTTATGTTTAATTTCCACGAGGCCATTTATGACAGTGTTGCCAAAATGATTATAAGTCTGCTGATAGGTTCATTTTTTTATGCATACAACATCTACACTATCAATTGGATTTCAATCAAATTTCGTTTGTAGTATGTGTACATAAACGGATATGACTGAACGTATTCTTAAGAGCCACCAGGGCTGACAACTGATAATAAATGCTCACTCTATTTTAAAAAATCCAAATACCAATATATCAGAAAGTATGCAAGCCGACAGCTTGAAACTATGCACACGTATATTACCTGACATTCTAGATTAATTTGGAGTAGCTAACATACGTCAGTGCTTCCAACAGAATTCTATGCCTGCTGATAGGTCCAATTTTAAAATAGATGTAACTTCTCTGTTAACAAATGGATTTCATCCAAAATTTGTAATTTCAGATTAATTCTGACTAACACATGCATGCCATTGTTGCCAACATGATTTTACGTGCGCTGATTTATCCAATGTCTAACTGCATGTGACGTCCATGCTGTTCTATGGACTTCAACCAAATTTTGTATTCTGTACATTAAGAGATGGAACTGAGAATATATTCCGTCACCAGGGCTGCCAACTGTAGTGCTCTATTAGGATTCATTATGCCAGATATATTTCGAACTAATTAGAAATTTCGATTTTACCACCTTAATTTCGTCATTATTCTAGATAGGTCCATTAGATTAATCATTGGCATGAATCTTAATTTTTAATAAAAGTAGGCTCGTTAGTTCGTCACATAACTTCTGGTTTATATTACTAGTAGGAAAATGTATATTCATTTTGGCCAAGGGATGAGTGTAGGAATCCTTAGGCAATGAACTAGCCTCTTTGTTGTGGAAGCTTGGAATAAAACGTTCTGTGTAACTCGTATTTATTTCCCACTAGAAAATACTCACAATATGTCATTATATGGGTAATCATAAAACAACGAATGTAATAAAATCAATTAAAAAAGAACCTAAGTTTTACATATTCGTACCCCAGTTAAATGGGTGAGAGCCAAACATCTAGACCACTCGACCAAAGTATCACATTGAGTTAAGAAGGCTACAACAGCCAATTATACTCCTTGATAAGGGAAAAGGGTTATAACTTAACCCATACGTTTAAGAGAAAGTAGGCTATAAGTTGTTTACTGAACTTCTTGTTATCTACTGTAAGAGTAGACAGGGTGTGTGTGGCCCCACCATACATGAAGCAACCAGGATTGCACTACACGTCATGAGTTCGGGAGTTGGCACCTCCGACTGACTTGATGTGGATTGGTGTTCATTCCCCTTTCTCATTTTCTCGAGAAGAGTGTTGATTAGAATATAAATAGCACTTTGTTCAGTTAGTACGGTGATAAAATAATTCTTACTCCCTGCCCAATCGAACTGTACACATTTCTGTTGACAGACTGAAGAACAATTTCCATTATCAATTAAATTCTTTCCGTAAACAAATTCACGGTGCTGATGATCTCCCTTGCATCTAACTGAAATTACAATAAACATCTATTCATAACTTGTCATTATATTTTCAGGTCTTCTTGTTCTGTGCGTGCTGCTAGCACTTGCCTACGTCCAGTCCGCCTCGGTGGACTCTGCGGATCAGCCAGCTCAAGGTGGTGAAGATGTAAAAGATGTCGATGACTCTGCTCCAGCTTCTGAAGACGCTCAGGATGTAGGCAAACATCACCCCCACCATCCCGACCATCACCATGGACACGATGATCACCATCATCATCATGATGACGATGATCACCATCATCCACCAACCAACGTGTGCGCTAATGCCAGAGCAGACAGATGGCACTTGCCTTGCCCTTGGGACAGCCACAAGTTCTTCAAGTGTGACCTCAACACCGGGAAAGGTACACTCTTCACCTGCCCTTCAGGTCTCGTCTTCAACCCCGCCATCCAAGTCTGTGCCAATGCTTAACATGCAGTATTATTATCCACCATCTACTCGCGACAAACCAAAGATGTAATGATTATGTACGTAGTTCTGTAAAGTATCTGATGTTGCTAGATGTTCGTGCTTTTATGAATGTCAGGGGCCGATAACCTAGATGTTAGGCCCCTTAAAACAGCAATTATCATCATCATCATTTTATGAATGTACTCACAGGTCCCCTATGTTCATTAAAAACATCAAAATATCCTTGTTGAGTTAGTATATTTGAGATGAAACTATAACCCTGATCATAGTCTACATTGGATTCCTGTGAGCTGCCAAAACTAGCAGATCCAAAAGTTTACTGAACGACCAATCCGCATATATAATTTGTTGATAATTTTTAAAAAGAAAACAAAACAAAAAACTACAATCTTTCGCTAAGAAACTTGCAGAGATGGGTATTACAGTACAACTAAACAATATAATATCAGCCTACTTTTGAATAAAAAAAGAGGTGAAATCAGATTTGCCAGACCTGCGTGGTTGAAATGCCAGGGTATTTGTGTTTGTGGAGTTTTTGTCGTTGTGCCCATTATGAAGTCCTATACGCCACACCAGCAATAGCATTCATCTTCATATCTAACATTGCAAGACTACAAGGAATTCAGAACTGGAGGCTTGGATTAGCATTAAAAGCACCAAGACATGCACGAATACATGAACTACACCGACGAACCAAGACACCCTACATCAGGCTGTTCCAGCCAGCAACTCGCTCGTGAGCAGCGGAGTACTCGCCGCCTTACGTGAGTAAACCTGCAACATGCAATACAGCCCTGCTGTGGGGGGCTGCCGTCACTTCGCGATGGATACATCAAGACAGGCTGGAAGTGCATGGACTTGTACTATGACCTTCGTCCAGTTACGCATTGGCTATCACCCCCAGTCCCTCTCCAACCTACTCCGAGCATTACTGCTGAGTACTCGCGTGTACTCAGACTCAAACTCGTGGATTTGGAACAGCCTGCCCTACATACTTGACTTCATGATTAAATTAACCAATAAATATTAGCCAATTCAAGTAAATAACAGCAACACTGAACATACCAGGCAGCAAACAATAGCCACCATTTTGACATGCGCGCATTAAGTGCTCGGTGCACGGCACGGCCACTCGGCCTGATCGCTCTTAATACACTGTTGCAGTATGATATCCCATAAAATACGTCATTGAGACAGTTTAAACCACCTCTGTTCGATAAGCGAAATTGGTGAATCCGGGCCTTCTTGGATCATAAGTTACGGATTTGCCGATATTGCTTGCTTGATTTATACGGCCGCCATCTTGAAATTATTAGGCTGATGGTCTATACAGTATTTCAGTAGCTTCACATTGTTTATTGAATGTACTGAAAGAATTTATACAAATTTAGTATGAAATGGTTTATAACAAGTAGTTCCGTGAAGAACTATACAGCCTATTTTCATATATCCTACTTATGTTAACTGCCACAATCAACATACAAAATTTCAGTTTAATTGCTGTAACAGATTCGTAGATATTGAGAACCGTCTAAATATTACAGATGGTCGCCAGGTTGGATTTTTATTTTTGTACTATTACATTAAGATTATTGTGTACGTGTGGTATTCAAACTTCAATCGCATGATTAGACAACAAGAAGTAAAAACGAGATTTTAAAATTACGCACAGCAGCCATCTTGTGATAATGCAAACCATTGAAATAAATTAGATGCCAGTGGATCAACATTTGTATAAGCATTTAACGTGCAACGTTTCACGGCACTCGGATAGTTAATTCGCGAGAAACGTCCATTTAAATATTTATACTTCGCGTCGCCGCCATGTTGGATTTGTGCTCACCAGGTTCCTGAAAGTCCTATAGGTGAACATATGTTCATAGTCTCTATGAACATTAAAAAATTCAGTTTGGTTGCTGTAAAAGATTCATAGATATTGAGAACCGTCTAAATATTTCGGGAACTCACCATTTAGGAGTGTTATGTGTATAGGCCATAGAGTTATGTACCATTCAAGGACAATTATTGCCTAGGTTCATTATTCAAACTTTCACTTCGATCGCATGATTACGACAAAAGAAATTAAAACTTAATTTTAAAATTTCGCACAGCCGCCATCTTGAGGTTATGTAAGCAATTGAATTAAATTAGATGACAGTGCATTACAATCTGCAAAATCAATTACTGTACCACATTTCACTGCGCTCAGAGAGTTAAATCACGAGAAAAGTCTATTAAAATATTTTAAATTCGCTTGGTCGCCATGTTCGTTTCGTACTTTACAGGTTTATGAAATATACATAGGTATACCTGTATCAGTACCCTTTATGACCGTACAAAATTGCAGGGTAATATCTGTAATAGTTTCGGAGATATAGAATGTCAGTGAAATATTTCGCACAGCCGCCATTTTGAGGTTATGTAAACAATTGAACTAAATTAGACTCCAGTGCATTACAATGTGTATAAATATTTGCTGTTCTAAGTTTCATTACATTTAGATAGTTAAATCGCGAGAAAAGTCTATTTAAATATCTCAACTTCGCTTGGCCGCCATGTTGGTTTTGTAGTCACCAGGTTTTTAAAGGTCTCATAGGTGAACTTCTAGTAGTGCCCTTTATCACCGTACGCAATTTCAGGGCGATATCGGTAATAGTTTCGGAGATATTGAATGCTAGTGAAATATTTCGCACAGCCGCCATGTTGGATTGGAGAGACGTAACAAAATTTGAAAGGCACGGTCGAGGTCGCCGGGAATAGTGCTATGAACTTCCCGAGTTTCATTGAAATCGCTCCAGCCGTTTCGATTTTATTAGGGGGGGACACACACACGAATCACACACACACACACACACACACACACACACACACACACACGCACACACACGGACAAAAGGTGATCTCATAAGCCTATTTTTTTCTAAATTGAAAATAGGCTAAAAAGGCATTTTAAGCTGATAAAATCGCTTATTTCAGTACATTATATGCTAAGGCTGTTGGTAACATTATTCTACCAATAATGGTCAGATTCAGCCAAAGGGCTAGCGTAACAGATTCTCACCAAAATTACTGGGGTCCAAATTCAAGCAGGGTTGGCTTTTTCAAACTTGATTTTGTTATATTTATTGTTTTATAATTACCCAGACGTTATCATGTTAAGCATATATAGAGTGATTTTTAGCCTATTTTCAATTTTGAAAAAATAGGCTTATGAGATCACCTTTTGTCCGTGTGTGTGTGCGTGTGTGTGTGTGTGTGTGTGTGTGATTCGTGTGTGTGTCCCCCCCTAATAAAATCTAAACGGCAGGAGCGATTTCAATGAAACTCGGAAAGTTCATAGCACTATTCCCGGCGACCTCGACCGTGCCCTTCAAATTTTGTTACGACTCACCAATCCAACATGGCGGCTGTGCGAAATATTTCACCAGCATTCAATATCTCCGAAACTATTACCGATATTACCCTGACATTTTCTATGGTGATAGAGGGAACTACTATAAGTTCACTTATGTGACTTTTGAAAAACTGGTAACTACAAAACTAACATGGCGGCCAAGCGAATTTGCGACTTTTAAATAGACGTTTCTCGCGATTTGACCAACCAAACGCAATGAAACTTGGTACAGTATATGTTTATATACACTGTAATGCACCGACATCTAACTTCGTTCAATTGTTTACATAATCACAAGATGGCGGATGTGCGAAATATTTCACCGGCATTCTATATTTCTGAAACTATTAGCGGTATCTCCCTAAAATTTTGTACTGAGATAAAGGGCACTACTGGAAGTCCATCTATAAGATTTTCAAAAACCGGTTAACTACAAAACGAACATGGCGGCCGAGCGAATTTGAACATTTTAAATAGACCTTTCTCGCGATTTAATGTTCCAAGCGCACTGAAACCTGGTACAGGAAATATTTATACACATTGTAACCCACTGGTATCTAATTTAGTTCAATTGTTTACATAACCTCAAGATGGCGGCAGTGCGAATTTTAAAAATTAAGTTTTTATTTCTTGTGATGTAGTCATGCGATCGAAGTGAAAGTTTGAATAATGAACCTACGCAATAATTTTCCTTTAATGGTACATGACTCTATGGCCTATACATTTAACAATCCAACATGGCGACCATCCGAAATATTTAGACGATACTGAATATCTACGAATCTATTTTAGCAATCAAACTGCATTTTTTAATGCTCATAGGGGCTATGAACTTAAGTTCACCTATAGGACTTTAAATAACCTGGTGATCACAAATCCAACATGGCGGTGACGCGAATTATAAATATTCACATGGACGTTTCTCGCAATTTAACCATCCGCGTGCAGTGAAACTTGGTACAGTAAATCTTTATCCAAATGTTAATCCACTGGCATCTAATATATTTCAATTGTTTCCATAACCTCAAGATGGCAGCTGTGAAAATTTTTTTAATCTCCTTGTTTTTTCTTGTGTCCTAAGTATGCGATTGAAGTTTGAATACTACACGTTCACAATAATCTGCATGTAACAGTACATAACTCTAGGACCTACATATATAAAATCCAACATGGCGACCATCCGAAATATTTAGTCGGTTCTCAATATCTACGAATCTATTACAGCAATCAAACTGAGATTGTGTATGTTAAATAGTGGCAATTAACATAAGTAGGATATATGAAAATAGGCTGTATAGTTCTTCACGGAACTACTTGTTTCCTATGGAAAACATTATGTATACCCAAGCACCACATATTTCATCATTCGTTGTCCTTGATCCGTGGCAGAATCTTCTACAGCCATTATATTCTGACACTTAATCCAAATAGCATTTTCTGTATTACATGTAGGAAAATGTATATTGCAACACCATTCAAACCCACTCATTCGTATCCAGGGAGTATATGAACCAGACAGACTAGACATCAGAAAAAGACGACCCAAATACATGTTACTAATTAATGTCATACTACAAAATCCTTTATGGTGTTTGAAGCCATTTTTCGGTGTTGCCTTAGTAAATCATTTTGACCGACTGAAAAGCATCAAACTTTTGTCTTCAAAATCCTGACTAACAAAACAACATATAGATCGGAGGGGTGGGGTAGGCCTACTTCAGGTGTCAGACTGCGGTTGCACTACTATGGAGGGGCATTTGAAGTCGATGCTGATTATCAAGAAGACACATTTTTCTCGTATCAGATTCTTTCGAGGATGTGGTCTAAATGCTATTCAATATTCTTCAATTGACACATGTTGGCCGAGAGCCTCGCTGGCATCGGGAGAGCGTGGGTTTGCGCCCCACCGTCCTGAAAATAAACCCGTGGGTCACGCACTTGATCGTACTTCAGGGCTGGGCATAAGGGTGGACCACTCCGCTGCCCTGACCAGTGTGAAATTTTGTGGTGCCAAGCGAGGGTCATGTAGGAGTGGTAGCAGAGGTAGAGGTAGGCCTATAGTTTGCTGGACCTTCATTTCTACTTGGAAGGGGTGGTATGGTACTACTTTTTCACTTTACCTCGTTCGATGGGGTCGGTTACCCTTAAATACGACTTATTCTTCTTCTTTCTCTTTACATCATTCCCACTCCTATGTGGGGCCGATATTTCTGACAGCTCTCCTTCATTTAGCCCGGTCATGCACATCCTCTTCCGACAACTGTTTTTCTCTGAGGTCCTGCTGTACATGTTTGGCTCTATGCTAGCACATTAGTCTCTCACGCGGGTGATTGGAGTTCGTAACTGACTAAAGTTAACTTTTTTTTAACTTGAATTCTTTTACAAATGATGTGGACGAGTTCTCTCCACAGATACTAAATAAAATGGCATTTAGCTGAAATAAGAAGCTAATATATACACTCATTTATTAATAATCACAGCCCCATTATCGCACATAAACAGAAGACATTAGAAAAAGGAGAATATAAGTACAAGATACACGTTGTCATCAACCACAGCCTTCTCAATGCCTCTGTACGGAGCTGTCCTCTTGTGGGTTACGTTGGTAATTGTTCCAAACATTCCACATTGTAAATCACTGGCCTCCAGAAGTATGGCAATTTTGTAATAGTTGAACTTCGAACCACAACCGCTCTCCATTTACCTTGATACATTGCCAGCTGGATCCCATCCCTCCTGGTTGCTTTAAACTGCCTGCTCTTTCAACACTCAGAGGAGTACAAGATATGTATTAATTCGGTGCTAGGTTGCAGCACCAACCTACTGGGATCTCCGCGCATTTTTAAAGGGGAAGATACCCAAAACAAAGGATTCTTAAGTTTATGGGCTCAATATCGAGATTAATGGATGTGAATGCATTACAATAAGTTAGTAGTTATGATATTCAATCATCATAAAGTATATAACTTAATATTGATTTTGACACTTACTGGCTAATTATCAATATAAAAGAAAACAAACAAGATGTTCAGTAAAGAACATATAGCCTACTTTCTCCTAAATGCATGGGTATTGTTATAACTCTTTGTCCTTTTCAAGGAGTATAATTGAATCTTGGTTGTAGAGCTTGTTGAAATACAACGTGCTATAGGGATATTAAACATGCATATGAGGTGCCCTTTGCTAGTGCTACCTCTGTAAAAAATTTCGGTTTCACCGTGTTTGAATCGATATGGGGAATGGATTTTGCACACATACATGGCCGCTATTTGCAAACTATTGGGCTGATGACCTTGTAGTCAGTCATAAGATGCTTTCCACAAAAAGGCATGTTGTTGCAAAATCTGGTAGAGATCAAATTATTAGGATGGTCGTAATTTGATTTAAGCTTTTAGCATTTGGGTGGTCGTCATTCCGTTTCCGTCAATATGGCGGCGATATAAAACATGACACTGAGGTGCCCTTTGCTAGTGCTACCTCTGTACCAAATTTCGTTCAATTCGGTTTCACCATGTTTGAATTGATAGGGGAATCGATTTGCACACATACTTGGCCACCATCTGCAAACTATTGGGTTGTTGATCATGCAGTTTGGTCAGAATATGCTTCCCACATTAAGATACGTTGTTGCAAAATTTGGTAGAGACTAGATTATTAGGTTGGTCGTAATTACATTTTAGCTTTTAACATTTGGGTGGCCGCGATTACGTTTCCGTCAAGATGGTGGTGATATAAAACATGACACTGAGGTGCCCTTTGCTAGTGCTACCTCTGTACCAAATATCGTTCAATTCAGTTTCACCGTGTTCGAATTAATAGGGGGAATCGATTTTCACACAAAGATGGCCGCCATCCGCAAAATATTAGGCTAATGACCCATTAGTTTGGTCAAAGGATGCTCCCTCCACAAAGGTATGTTGTTGCAAAATTTGGTAGAGATCGGATGATTAGGTTAATCGTAATTTGATTTAAGCTTTGAACATTTGTGTGTCCGCCATACGTTTCCGTCAAGATGGCGGCGATATAAAACATGACACTGAGTTGCCCTTTGCTAGTGCTACCTCTGTACCAAATTTCATTCCATTCGGTTTCACCGTGTTTGAATTAATAGGGGAATCGATTTTGACACAAAGATGGCCGCCATCCGCAAACTATTAGGCTAATGACCTATTAAGTTGGTCAAAGGATGCTTCCTCCATCAAGGTATGTTGTTGCAACATTTGGTAGAGATCGTATGATTAGGTTAGTCGTAATTTGATTTAAGCTTTGAACATTTGTGTGGCCGTCATTACGTTTCCGTCAATGCGCGTTCACCGTGTTCGAATTGATAGGGGGGGACATACATTCAGGGTACACACACTCACACACACACAGACTCACACACATACACACACACATACACACACACACACAAACAGACACACTTTTTTTCGCCCTGTGTTGATCTCATAAGTCTACTTTCATTTTTTGCAAAAATCGAAAGTAGGCTAAAAATGAGTTCACCTTTTGTCCGTGTGTATGTGTGTGTGTTTGTGTGTGTGTCCCCCCCCCCCCCCCCCCCTAATGAAATCTAAACGGCGAGAGCGACTTCAATGAAACTCGGTAAGGACATAGTACTATTTTGTCCGAACCCAACCGTTAATTGGTTCCTTAGTTTAGGGGCCGCGACAACGTGGTCATGTAGCCCCGTGTACTTTGGGTGTGTGTAAAATCTCCCTCATAACCGATGTTAATTGTGATGGCTGTACAGGGTCATCCAAAAATTATTCCAACATTTCAACCAATTATAGCACCGAAACCCTTTATGTTAAACGTGTAATTCTATCACTGAACGCTAGCTGGTTAAAGTAGCTGTCTGACGGTAAGGCAGAGCACCGGTCACAGAGACCAAGATGAAAGGCCGAGGGGACCGGACGCGCTGGCCATGCGTCACCCCGTAATCTGTAGGCCAAATGGCTGGGCAGCGGTCGGGCCGCCTGGTAGGCGTAGGACCTTCATGGGCTGTAGTGCCATGGAGTTGGGGGTTCCTTCCTTTTCCCATGCAACCTTTAGTATAGGAGGTGAAAGATTTGGCGACTGCTTCGCACGGTCCGATATCAATCATAAACAATTTTGATAATTAAATATCAGCAATTCTTCTAGGTTTGTACCGTGTCTTGTGTGGGGTTTCGCCTAGGACACCAAGCTGCTCATCAGCGGCCTCTTGGTGTCCCCACCCGGACCCCCACAGGAGTAGCAAACTGCGCGTTACCTCCCATTTTATGAAGCGCATCTGCGCCGCTTCACTGTGAGAACTAAAAGCTCAAGCAGCCATAACCTCCCTATGAAGGTTCATCAGCGGGCTCTTGTTGTCCCCACCCGGACACTCACAAGACACGCACAAACCTAGAAGAATTGCTGAATTAGCCAATATACCATATATTTTGGAAGCCTTCATAGGGACGTTATGGCTACTTGAGCTTTTAGTTCTCGCAGTGAAGCAGCGCTGGTGCGCTTCATAAAAAGGGAAGTAGCGGGCAGTTCGCTACTCCTGTGGGGGTCCGGGCGGGGACATCAAGAGCCAGCTGATGAGCCAGCTTGGTGTCCTAGGTGAAACCCCACACAAGACACGGCACAAACCTAGAAGAATTGCTGAGTTTTAATTCACTGGCCGTTAAAGCCAATACACCATAAATTTAGCATACTTGCTCTTCAGAACCTCGCGTCTATTTGAAGCATGGACACCGTAACCACACCATAGATTCAGGCCTCTTGGCATATTAGCATAGGCTTATATATGCGAAATACCCAATTAGCCATGGAAGGATCAGCTAAAGATCATTTTAAGCCGCACAATAAACATAAATCGGTAGGTCGCAAACCATGTTTTAAGAAAGGCCTTACAACTAACTGACCATGAAATATTTTCAGAACACCATTCCATCAAGAGATGATCAGCCGTTACCATGACAATGCCACCTAACAGGAGCTCATTCAACTTTCCATCCGAGGGAGTACTTTTTAGTTTGTTACCTTAAATAACATTAATATTTTATGAATGAATTCATTTAGTTGAGAAATGTTTATCTGGAAAACTTGTGAAGATTTATGTAATTGTTTTAAGCCTAGGAATACCAACTTATTTTTTTATTTCATAGACAACGGGGAAGGAAGGGGATGGGTGTACTTTGTGCACACCACTTAAATACATGATTTGGAATGTCTGTGACGCTTAACAATGCAAGTCGTTTATTAAAACATAGTTAACAGAAGTTATTTTTAGTCTACTTTTCACATTTTGTAAAAAAATGAGGAAAAGTAGACTTATGAGGACGATCCTGGCAAATGTGTGTCAGTCCTTCTGTCTGTCTGTCTGTCTGTCTGTGTGCCTACCCTCCATCAACTCCCAAATGGCTGCCTCTATCGAAACCAAATTTGGTATGAGAAAAGAGTATCTCAAGGTCGTATTTGAAAATGATGTCAGTGCTACCAACTGCTGAAAAATGGCAATTGAAATTTGAGCTTCATTTTGGATATCTTGGAATGTACGCATGGGAGCTATTCCAACATTGGCACACATGTACTGTAGATAATAGACTAATATTACAGTTTAATTTGCGGGAGGCCATACATGGCAGTGTTGCCAAAATGATTCCAAGCCTGCTGATTAGTCCAAATTTTAAATGCATGTAACTTCTACACTATCAATTGGATTTCAATCAACGTTCGTATGTACTATGTGTACCATAACAAATATGGCTTTGCGTATTCGTAAGAGCCACCAGGGCTGGCAACTGTTAATAAATGGTCTCTCAATTTGTTAATCCTTATACCTATATATCAGAAAGTATGAAAGCCAACAGCTCTAAACTTTGCTCACGTATAGAACCTGGCATTCTAGATTAATTTGGAGTGCTGCCAACATGATTCTAAGCCTGCTGATAGGTCCAATTTTTAAATACATGTAACTTCTATACCAACAAACGGCTTTCATCAAAAATTGGCCCAACAATAGATCATAATATTTCAGATTATTTCTGAGCAGTAAATGCATGACATTGTTGCATACATGATTTTACGCGTGCTGATAGATCCAATGTCTAACTGCATGTAACGTCCATGCTATCCATTGGACTTCAACCAAATTTTGTATGTGCAATCTATACCTTAAGAGATGGTACTAAGAATAGATTCAGTCACCAGGGCTGCCAACTGTAGATTAGTCTATGTCAGGTATATTTTGAACTAATTAAAAATTCGTTTTTTTTCGTGTGGTCTCCTCAGAGACCTAGTGCAGGTCTTTCTATTCGACGCCCGTGGGCGACCTGCACGTCGGGATGAGATATGGAATTGATTAAGGTGAATGAAATTGGAGAAGGATATGGAAGGAAGCGGCCGTGGCCTGTCAGAAGGTACCGTCCCAGCATTTGCCTGGTGTTGAAAATGGGAAACCACGGAAAAACATTTCAAGGACGGCCGACGGTGGGGCTCGAACCCACGCGTTTACCGAGTCAGCAGAGAGCTTGGCCCCATGACCAAACACTGCGCTTTAGCTAGCGTAGCCACTACTGTCGGTAAAAATTCGGTAATACCAACCTAATTTCGTCATTATTCTAGATAGGTCTATATAGATTAATCATTGGCATGAATCTTAAATTTTAAGAAAGGTATGATCTTTAGTTCGTCACGGAACTTCTTGTTTGGTTTTTACAAACAACTGAAAAAATATTTCATTAATTATTCCACATAGCCTAGTTCCTGTATGTTGTCTGTTGGTGCTTGTTCAGGATATCCCTATTGTACAAAAGCCATGTTTCAAAGCTTTGGAAACATATGACATAGGCAAGGTCTTTGATCCCCAACTGGGAGCCCAGCGCATGCACTCTGTCCAGTAAAGGCAACTGACGGAATCTCGACAGATATTTATGATTATTTATGTTCGAGCATATAATAAAGTTATAATTATCGTCGAACATCAACAGTCGTATGCAACTCGCCTGTACTGCTAATAAAGACACACGTATGGAATTTATAAAACTAGCTTCGCTCGTTTTATAAACATACTCGTGTCTTAATTATTGCCATTATAGGCTTGTTGCATAATGTACTAAGTCTTAATTACATTATCTTTATACCAAAATATAAGATAATAATAATAATAAATAATAATATCGTATGGCCTCGGGTGCTGGGTGCAAGCTTTGGTTATTTGACACCCAGAGGGCAGATTGCATATCGAATTTTTGTTGTTCCTTGGAGCGCTATGAAAGTCAAGGAGGTTAGATATCTAAGCTCCTTGACCCTATAGCGCTTTCTAGTAGAGAAAGGAGGAACTTTTGTGTTGGCGGGAAATCCCGAGATTAATTTTGCCATTATGAACACGGCCTACTGAATTCAAATGGGTTCTTTAACATTCCAACAACGTATGACATGCATGCCGTGATTTTCATCGTCTTTCAAAAATCACTTACCACGGCCAGGAGCGAACCTGCAAGATGGGGTTGGTAGACCGATACGATAACCACTGACCCACCGTGGGAAGCCACCATTATATAAAATAATATAATAAGGTAAGTATGTAAATATACACTTAAAATTAGTTTAGAGTACCGTTCCCTAGCATGTTATGAAGTAAATTAAGGCTCAGGCCACATGAGGTATGGAATTCCCAAGTTTTTCAAATTCGATAATTTGGAATGCTAAACAACGACATAAATCAAAACAAGAATTTTCCTAGTGTAATATTCTTCCACTACTAATATCACCATGCAACTAATGCCGCAAAGCTCAATTTGGAGCTGAGTTAGGCAGTAGGCCAACACCGTGCAAACTTTGTTCGAGAATTGCACGCTAATATGAACTTCCTTCTACGCAGCATTGTCGTGTCGTCTGATGGTATAAAGCACAAGAGACCTGTTAACTTAAATTATCTTCAAGAATAAATCTTTAAGATGTTTCCGCTTAGTAAATACTTTAATTTATAAACTTAAAAATATGCACGTAATAGGGTACATGTTTCAAGGCTTCAATTAACCCCTCCCTCAGCCCATATTTTCCGTACATTGGACCACATCTCAAAAAACATTGATATCTCAGCACAGTACAAACACAATAAACACATAACAGTTTTAAAAAACTTAGAACTTAAGTAAAAAGCATGCAATTTGTTTTCAACTTTCTGATACACTTTTTAAAAGTTTTGACTCCTGTGCAAGCAGAAGACATCAATTCTACACTAAAAACAACACGTAATATGGAAGTGTGACTTTCATTTTCAACTATTTATTATAATGTTCTTCTATTGTCCTGTTTCATAAAACACTTGTGATGAGGCGTAACTTATGTTGTTTATCAACAACAATAAAATACCTATGTGGCACCTCATTTGACGATGTAGTGGAAAAATCAGGTGGGACAAAACTCTTAAAATATAATGTGGGCTATCTTGTAAGGCGGAAACATCTTGAGATTTATTCCTGAATACTGCTGTCAATACGGAACTGAAAATGAATGTTTGTTTAAATTATCTTCTCAACTTGAATTTAGCAAGTGTTTAATATACCCAGGTATAGTGAGTCGTGTTTTCAAATAGGTGGTGTGAAAGGCCTAACAATTTCGTTTATTGTACAAAACAGTGAACTACACACGAACGGTACAGCAGTCACGCGAGTCGCCCAGAGCTGTGTAATGTAAACAATGTCACGTGGTGGTGTGTCGTCAGAGTGTGGGACTTGACTGGTCCAAAGTTTTCGATTTGTCTATACAGGTGACAAGGGCTGTCCATAGTCCGTTATTTGTGGTGATGTTCTTGCTAACAGCAAACTGAAACCTTCTGTTCTCAAACGCCCCCCCCCCCCTCTCCACACACTCGAGTAAGTTGGGAGTTCAAGAAACTCAGAATTTTTTGAAAAGGAATCGCTGGCATAGAGAAATAGGTCTTGGTGTCACAGAATGCAGGAGATTAGGGTTCGAACCCATTCGCGATCTTATTTAAAAATAACGACACCAGGTTGGTAGAATCAATTGAACACTCACGGTTTTATGTGTCTAGTTTGACTGACAGAACTGTACAGTATTATCATGTAAGATACAATTAAACATGATCATTCCGATTAGAGATTGCCCGATAATATGCCACTAAATCAAGATCATGTGATATTCTGAGAGTATATGAAGCCAATTCGTTCAACATATCTGCAGACACTTGCAATAGCTGTTCTTCTTCAGTCATGAAAGGTAGGCATGAAACAACTGTTTTACGAACAGTACTTGTTAGACATTTTGGCGGAAGATCACGTGGAGGGATTTCTATCTGTTTTCCAGGAATGACTCTCCTTTAGTGAAATATTCTACAAATTCCCCATGAAATTAAATCCTTCACCTGATCTCATAATGTGAGCTATTAATTATTTAATACTCGTAGATAACTTATAAATTATATGAATCTAGCCTATTTGTAAAAAACAAATGTCGTTTGAAGTACCGGTAGTTACGTTCTTTCTAGGGTTCTACAGCGTCATTATCTATGTGCGCTCCGATAAATCCGGCAAGCTAAGCTGGCTGTGACTGGCGCAGATCGCGGGCGCGCATACGCGGTTCAGCCGGTGGTTGACACACTCCGCTGACTTATATCGTTAGTTCACACGTGTTTTGTTATTCATATGGACGTGTATCATCAAATATTAGACGTTAGTGTTGAACGTTTAATGAGTATTGTGATTAATATGATTGTTGGCCATGCCTAGACATCAATTTACATTGCGCGAACGTGTGTATATCCATAATCCGTGTATGAAAGGCAGAAAATCTTGTTCTGAAACGAGACGAAAATTTCGAATCAAGTTTCCAGGAAGACCTGTGCCTAATGCCAGTACAATTAGGAGGCTCGCTAATCTATTCAAGGAAAGAGGCTCCGTAAATAATAAAAGAGTTGACAGACATTCTTTCATCAGAAGATGTCAGGTGTGTGTTACAAGAGAGGAAGGACATTTTCAGCACCGCCTATGAGCATTATAAGTACACATTATTCGATATGATTGGTAAAAGTGTGAAAGTGCGCGCCACCACCAGCCTAACCGTGTACGTGCGCCCGTGATCTGTACCAATTCGGTGATTTCAAAGTGAAGAAAGCGGTTTTTTAAAGTGGAAGATTCGGTGGGTTTAATTACACTTTTCGGTACTTAAAAATTATAAGAAGCGGATTCGGTGGCGTAGTTGATAGCATGCTGAGTTTTTATGCCCAAGATCGTGGGTTCAAACCCGACCATAGTTGTCGGAATTTTTAGAAGCGTTAAAAATCCCTCAGTATGCCCCCCTTCGAAAGGGAAGTAAAGCCAGCGGTCCCATGTCGTAGATTTATGGCATGTAAAAGAACCTTCCACTAACTACACTTGTGGAAGCTAAAATGTGTATGTTCGTTTGATAACGCTATATTAGTTCCAACGTTCACTACCAGGTGCTGACTGGGATGGCATTTAGTAGCCACGTCCGCAGCTAGGTGTCATGGATGGTAGACTAGGAATTGGTAGCAAAATAGGAACTACTTGAAAAAAATAATCGTCTACAGTCCTTCTAGCTGAATCACAGATAACACACACTAATACAGCCATCACAATTAACACCGGTTATCAGACAAATTCTACACACACCCAAGGTACACGGGGCCACATGACCGCTTTGTCGCAGCCCCTAAACTAAGGAACCAATCAACCAAAATGATAAGTTTTAGGGGGGATATTTTTTATATCATGGATAACATGCATTAAATATTAAAATACTGTACACTAGCGACACATTTCACGGTCATCATTCAATGTATCCTTCAGTGAAAAGATCCGAATTCTCTTGTGACACACGGTGACGCCTATCACTCAACGTGCCAGTGTAAGCTGAAAGAAGCCATTCAGAGTCAGCGTTTGAACAGGGTATCCAAATGGTCAACACACATTCTGAGAACTTTGTAAATACAAATGTTATTCCTTGCAAAACTCCTACAATTTCTGTCTTTGTCCTGTCGTGCATCTGCTTCATGATTAGTGTGTTATAATTTCCTTTTTTTTTGCTTGTTCATTAAAAAAATCATTATTTTAAACCAATAATTTTGTTTGTTCTAGGGTTGAAAACATAATTCGCGGTTTTCGATAATTTGTGGAAGTTTGTGCATTAATCGGGAGTGCATTGAGAAAAAAAGAAGCTAAAATTAGCATTTTTCATGCGGGATTCGCGAAATTCCACAAGTTTAAAAGCCATTCTATTTGCTAATTTTAGGGTTATTATAACACATTACCACTTGTGTATTACTTCATTTAATAATTCGTGAAATTTCCAGTCGCGAATGTTTCCTATCAATAATAAATGACGTGAACTATTTATATTTATCATATGGCTTTTAGTGCCGGGAGTGTCCGAGGACATGTTCGGCTCGCCTGAGTCTGTAGCTACTTCCAGCGGACACCCTTATTAGGGTGGCTACAAGTTCCGTTCAATTTCAAGTAGTCCCAACTTTCGCTAACAGATATCAATGATACCTAGTGGTGAACGTTGGAACTTTGATAGAGCGTTCCGATGAAATCTAACCTAACAATTTAGCTTTACACAAATTCAGTCTGTGAAAGGATCTTTTCTTCTTCTTCCTGCCGTTGTTCCCAATTATTTTTTGGGGTCCGTCACTCGGCACCTTGATCTCCATTTGTTGCGGTTTGCTGCATCTATGGGACGAAGATCGCCGTGTAGGGTATCCATCCAACGCCTTTTTGGTCGTCCTGGAGGTCTTTGTCCATCTGGATCGAGAGCAAGTGACATTATTACAATGGACTCTGTATTTGCTCGGGCTACATGCCCGTACCAACGCAACCGAGTCTCCCTCATTTTGGCTGGAATAGGGGCAATTCCAAGAGTATTGTGGACGTCTTCTTTCTTACATCTTTTACATGCCATAAACCTATGACATGGGACCGCCGGCTTTACTTCCCCTCCGAAGGAAGGCATAGTGAAGGATTTTTAACGCTCTTAAAAATACGAGGACTTCGGCTGGGGCACAGCAGTTCAGCATGCTACCAACTACGCCACCGAAGCTGCTAATGACGTGGACAATACTTCTCCACGTGTTATACTATCTGTGTCTTTCCCCTATAATGTATAAATTCACCTGTAAAACAGATAAAATATTCCGCAACGTACAACTGCCTCTCACCCACAGGCTATTATGCAAACATTCTAGGAACACACGCTGAATTAACCATAGACGATTTCAATCTGAGATATTCCAAGCCAATTAAGCGAGACGCGGGAGATAGTACGTTGTTATGGAAAATTATGTATTAGAGAAACTGCGGTATCGAAACACACTTCAAACAGGTAAAATCTATCCCTTGATGATATCTTTAAAAGGACCCACAGTAGGTAATATAAGCCGAAGCTGGGGCAGGGGCTAATGGGCAAGATGGCCGCCGCGCGCAATCACTCTATGTTATTCTTATGGAGGGGTTAGTCAGAGCTGGGGCAGGGGCTAATGGGCAAGATGGCCGCCATGTCCTGAGACCTTGGATGATGTCACAGGGGGAGTTCGGCCGTGTAGTTTCTAAATGGAATATTTATTATTATTATTATTATTATTATTAGGTAATTATTAATTGATCATGTATAATCAAGACCAGTCTTATATTGTCAACCACTTGGTGTAGTGACTAGCATTCTTGGAGGTCATTCCTGAGGTTCGAATCCCGGCTCTGCCAAGAAATTTAATTTCTGGTCTCATGAGTGGAACGGGGTACACTCAGCCTTGTGAGGCAAAACTGACAGGATCTGGCTTTTGATTCATACCTCAACCATTCTGCCTAACCCAACTTCACCTAACCTAACCTAACCTAACCTAACCTACCTAACTTCAAAGTCAGAGCAAATATGAGAGCAAATGTGAGAGCACACATAATAACCTAAGTTATAACCTAACCTAACTTCACCTAACCTAACCTCACCTAACCTATCCTAACCTAACCTAACGTAACCTACCTAATTTAAAATTGCAAGCGAAAAAAAATTAGCAAAAAGTGAGAGCAAATGTGAGAGCACAAATAATAAACTTAGTTATAACCTAACCACACCTAACCTAACCTAACCTAACCTAACCTAACCTAACCTAAACTAACTTAACCTAACCTAACCTAACCCAACTTAACCTAACCTAACCTAACCTAACTTCAAAGTGCAAGCAAAAAAAATGAGAGCAAAAATTGTAATGAAAAAATTAAGACCAAATGTAAGAACACAAATAATAAACTTAGTTATAACCTACCCTAACCTAACCTAACCTAACCTAACCAAGCATTTCCTCACCTAATTTCACCTAACCTAACTTCAAAGTAAGTGCAAATATAAGAGCAAAAAGTGACAGCAAAAAGTAATATCAAATAGTGTATGCAAGAAAGTAAGAACAAATGAGAGAGCACAAATAATAAACTTAGTTATAACCTAACCTAACCTAACCTAACCCCCAGAAACCTCATTTTAAGATTTTAGATTTTACATTTTAACATTTTACATTTTAACATTATAGATTTTTGATTTTTTCATTTTACTTTTTTAGATTTCACTTTTTTGATTTTTTGTATTTCAGTTTTAATTTTTTTTATTTTACATTTTAAATTTAATATTTTTTGATTTTAGATTTTACAATTTCCATTTTCCGAAAAAAGTCACTTACCTAACCTCACTAAACCTAACTTTACCAAACCTAACTTAAGCTAATCCAAAGGGCTAATGCACATACACAAAGTATATAAGGACACATGCAACTCTCCTTATGCTAGTCTTATTGGCTACTGTACAACATGATCACTACCCAACCGTTTTTTTTCATTTTGTTGTTTACTCATTTGTCAATTTTCCAATTTCCCATTTTCAGTTTTTTTAAATGTCAGTTTTAAGTTTTTTTTAATTTCATAATATGGAAACATGGATTTTGCATTTTGTTGTTTACACATTTGTCAATTTTCCAATTTCCCATTTTCATTTTTTTTAAATGTCAATTTAAAGTTTTTCAATTTCATGATATGGAAACATGGATTTTGCATTTTGTTGTTTACACATTTGTCAATTTACCAAATTCCCATTTACAGTTTTTAAAATTTTAGTTCAATGTTTTTTCTATTTTGTCAATATGGAAACATGGATTTTCCAATTCGTGTTTTACATGTTCATTTTGCATTAGGAGTGGAGAGAGGTGGGTAGTAATTAAAAATATACAAGCAGTGTCCATACAATATTTTTTATTTGAAATACATGTACACTATTTACACTTAAATACATTTTTATATATAGTCTATTTTTTGTTATAAATTGTACAGTTGTTTTTATTTTGTTTTCTATTTTATTTATTTTTGATTATGAATACTATTTTTTTATTTTTGTAGTGCTATTGTTTTATTTCCTAAATTGTTTTGTTTTATGTATTTGCTAGTTGCAGGCAGAAGATTTTGATATTCATAACTTAACTCTTTAAGCATGGTCAATGATTGAGTAATGACCATAGGCATGTGTACCTATACCATTAGCATCAATCACTCTTTTATCATCACCAGGACACAAAGCAATTTTGTTTAGCCTTATAGATGATATGTCATGTTGTTTAGAAGCGATAATGTTCATGGGTATTCTTTTTACATTGTTTTTCATGACACAATCCTTATAATCTTGAAAGCTTATACAATTTTTGACAACACCTCTGCTAATACCTTTAATCTTTTTGATTTCTTTACCATTTATGTCTAAAGCATACATTTTAGCTCTAAGTCCAACAAATGCTTTTATAATTTGTCCACAAGCCTCGTCTTTAAATTTCCCCAACGTTTTCTTGTTTGATGTAGAGTAACATATGTGATTAGTAGGATAATCTGATGTGTCCAGGTGTTCTAGGAAATCCAACTTGTCTTGAAATACATCTGGGGTGTTAACCAAATAAATGAACGAGTCGGTATCCATATACATGAGTTTAAGATTGTCCATGCCATAATAGGGTAGCAGGACATCATAGTGGTGGGAATACATGAGAGTTTTTGAAATATCCAGTATACACATTCCAATATATATAGGCTTATTGAATACAATGTTACGTTTAGCCATGTGGAAAGCAGCTAGGTTAGGACCATAAATGGTTCTGTCAATAAATGTCGGCTTTGCTATTAGCTTTTCTGCCTTTTTGCTGTCAGTCACAAGACGTATGTCTATTCTTTTACGGATATTTTCCATTGTTTTTACAAAAATGGCATTGTTGAATAATTTGTACAGATTTTTCTCAAACTCATTTTTGGCTTGTTTTCGAAGGTTGTTATTAAAATCAACGTATGCCTTTAACCAAGGTCTTTGCTTAAACTTTAACACACGATGAATTTTTATCAATTTTATTCCATGATCTAAAGCCTGTTTTAATGCCATGTAGTGAACAACATATCGCCTTCGATTTCCAAGATGAGGAATTAGTTTTTTCAGATACGAATCCTTAGGTTGTGTACACTCTGGTAGGAAAGGTAAATCGTTGTGTAGATCATGAAGGTCAGATGGGTAATCAACATCAACGTCTAGAATGTATCCCACAGGATCGTCTTTCTTCAGTTTTTCTAGATCAGCGGTATCTGGAGAAACCCACTGAAATCCGCCATAAGGAAGAGAGTGACACATAGCCCACCCGTATTGGTTGTTGGCATCATCATAGGTTATAAACTGTGATGGTTTCTCAGAATCATAGGTTTCCATGTATTTATTGTTAGCTTCAGCATACCGATGAGACACCTGGCATATGCCTCCACGTATTCCAGACTCGATTAAAAGAATCTGATCGTAATCCTGTAGCAATTCCAGTTCAATGCCTGTGTAAAGGAGCATTGCCTCAAAACTTAAACCAGGCGAAGTGAAAAAGTGTGCAGAATCCACTCGGTGTGTTTCTAGTGTTTTGTTTCTAAACGTTTCAAAGCTGTCTGCAAGAAGGAGTACATCTGAAGTTAGGTAGAGGTCACTATATTCCCCTAGAGTTTTAATGTTGAACTGATTCCACACATTTTTAGCATGTTCATAGTCTTTTTGACTAACATTTTCTTGACTTAATTTGTTAAAGAATACCTCTTTTGGAGGTAAACACGTTTCACTTAACTTTTCCCATGAGTCAATGTAGTCATAACAAAATACCCCTTTACGAGTCATGAGCATTGCATTTTCTTTTCCAAAGTACTTGTCTGTTTCAGGGTATGATGTTAAGTTGGAAACTAAGTTTTCCAAACTACTCGGCATTAACCGAAACGTATCCACAAATCTAAGCTTAACATTTCCTACATATTTGGTAAAGGAAATGTACTTTTCTTTGGAGTTAGCGATAACATTCACTCTCTCAGTAGTACACCCCAATTGCTTTACAATGAAATTTGCGTCGTAGCCACTCATATTATGTAGAAACACAGGAACGGGGTTTCGTGTTTTACACCTCAAATTACAGTTATTGTGAGCACTTCCACGGTATTCCCCTGTAATATGGCAGTGGTCTCGAACTTTCCAGTCCTCTTTGGTAAATGGTTTATGACACAAATAACAGGTTTCAGAAGATTGGAACTCTGCTTCTTGATGCTCAGTTAAAGCTTTTGAAACATTTAAGCTGTAAAGGCGATCAATTTCATTTGCTATTGAGATCAAACAGTCCATAAACTTTTCTGCAGCGTCAGGTCCACGATAAATAATAGGTTGGCTCGGAAGGTTTGTCTTTATGTGTTCCACAGCAGGTGAGGGTTTAACATATATACCAAAGCTCATAGGAACATGACTCTGGTATGGCACTGTATAACTTGCCTCAGGATTAGGTAGACATGTTTGATAGGGTAACAGTATACTTTCAAAATCAGCATAGATAACGTAAGGTATTCTCAGCATTTTTTCCACATTTACGAATTTGACAATGGGGTTTTTAATAGGCATTTCAACCCTAGCAATGTCATGCTGGACACACAAAGCTCTATGTTCTTTTAATTTTTCCATTCCTTGTTGCCCATATTGATTATCAAAGTCAGTAAAACACCGTTTACACGTATATATCTTATGTCAATGGCGGGTAATCTGATGTCCTACTAGTTTATCAAAATCTTTGATAAAGACGTAGTGGTTCTGGCCGGATGAAGAACTTAGCAGAAGGAGGTCGCGATGGTCTTGCAGCTCTTGATCCACAACCTTTAGAGGGAACAATTTGTTGTCTTGTTCCAATCCAAATACATTAATGGATATATCGTTGGCTTTTTCAAATTTGGGAATGTCAGCTAGCGATGTAGGAAATGATATTACTGAAAAATCATACTTGTTTTCCAGATCCTTGTATTTACTAACGCGTTTAGCATCAGTTTTAACCAGTTTTGCTAAAATGGCATACATAAAACACCTCTCGTCCTTAAAGTTTTGAGGATTAATGCAGGCTTTTCTTGCTTGTATAGCTGCTGGTAATGGAATATATGTGCTACCACGCAAGGGATTGTACTTATTTATTTTCAATCGTACTCCTTCCACTGCTAACAAAGCCCAATTACTGCCTTTTAGCTCAGATTCTTCCATTTCCGTAGTTAACTTTGTAAATTGTGTTTCCAAGAAACTACTTAAGTCCGTTTCCAAAAATAGGGTCTGATTTCGTGTTTTAAAAGCACGATCTGTAATTTCATTGGTAGATGTATGAATGAATCTACATTCAGCCACAAGATTAACTTTTATCGACTTGTGCATTGCTAGTTCTTTCTGCATAGCTTGTATTATTTGCTGTTTGGACTCTTTAAGGTATGAATTTAAATCCCTACACGTATCACAACGAATGAAATAGGATTTAAGTCGACCTTCAAAAGATGTCTCATATTCAATAAGTCCACTTTCGTCAGGGACCAATGACAGTAGGTAATGTTTTGTAGGCTCTGCTTTTTGTCTTTTAGCTGCCGACACAACATTACAACATTCTTCATGCCGACGTCCATTGTACACATTGTTGAATGTACTACCACAGGTCTTGCACTCATGGAATTCACCACACGATACTTCATGTCGCTTCCTATGATAGTCTCGAAGAAAAGTCTTCCCACACTCTTTACACATATAGCTAGGAATGGCTTCTTCCATTATGAATGTTGATTTCTGCAAACAGCTGCTTACTGCGTATCACAAGGCTAGAGGTTGGTCAGTGAGACGGTCTTTCACGATGTGAACACCGTGAGAGGTAGTAGTCAACTGGTGATATTCTTGTGAAGGGTCCTCTAATATACCCCTAGTCTAGACCAACAGCTCTTTACAGCGTATGACAAGGCTGTATACTGGACAGTGAGACGGTCTTTCACGATGTGAACACTGTAACAAGTAGTAGTCAACTGATTATATACTTGCTAAGGGTTCTCTAATATACAATAGTCGAGACCAACAGCTACTTACTGAGTAGTACAAGGCTGTACAATAGTTGTTTTGACAGTCTTTCACGATGTGGTCACTGTGAATGGTAGTAGTCAACTGATGATATTCTTGATAAGGGTCCTCTAATGTACCCTGGTTAAGGGTAACAGCTGCTCACTGCTTATGACAAGGCTAAAGACTGGTTGCTTCAACGGTCTTTCACAATGTAAACACTGTGACAGGTAGTAGTCAACTGAAAATATTCTTATGGCCTACTCAAGGTTATCAGGTACTTACTGCATATCAAAAGGCTGTACACTCATGTGTGTTAGGCACTCTTTCTTGCTAAGGACCCCAATATTCCCTACACAAGGCTATACATGTTAGTTCTAAACACTTAGTGGTTAATTGTATATTCAATTTTTGTACAAAGCATATACGAGCACGTTTTTATGAGGTAAAACTTTACCAAATAGTCAAATGCGACACGCAAAGTATGTTGCCGCTATCTAGCAGTGACTATGAGAACTACTTGACCGACCAGCATTCTACCTAGCGCTCCATTTCAATACTCGCTCACTGAACGAACAGCATACTATCTAGCGGTCAATATCAATACTCACTCAACTACCAGCCTGCTACCTATCGGTCAATATAACAACTCACTCAACTACCAACATGCTACATGGCTTTTTTGGTCAGTTTTTTGTTGGCTTTTTTTTTGGTCAGTTTCTGTTGGCTTATGTTGGCTTTTATTGGCTTTTGTTGGCTTTTGTTGGCTTTTTGTTGGCTTTTGTTGGCTTTTGTATTAGCTCTTTTATATTTGCTCTTGTTTGTTGGGGCTTATTTGGTCTTGGAAAGTATGTCAGTCCTTTTTTTATGGCTGTAAAATGCTTACAGCCATGTTTGTAAGCAGCAACAACAACAACAACACACAAAATTCCAAAAAATATCGAAAGTACTCTAAGTTTTATCAATGACTCTCAACTCTTACACTTACCTCTATCCCATGCCTAGTCAAAAATTAGTGTATTTTTCAAATTTTTCAAAAAATATTTGGAAAGTAAGCTGTATCATTAAACTAAAAATCCTGAAAAGACATATGTTAACTCGAACACCTACTTCTATACCCCTCTCAGTCCAAAAATAGTGTATTTTTCAAATTTTCCAAAACATATTTCCAAATTGGGTTATATTTCCGAAATTTAAAAGTTTACAAAAACGTTTGTTTGACATAAACGAATGGCCTTTGTCCCCTCTACCGTCGTACCACGTCCCAGGTCTCTAGGACAACAAACATAAAAAATTGAAAATGGGCTTATATTTCCAAAATTAGGAATTTTACAAAAACGTTTGTCTGACGTAAATCAGTGGTCATTACCCCCTCTATCCCCCACACTAAGTCTCATGTCTCTAGAACAACAAAAATAAATTTTTGAAAATGGGCTTATATTTCCAAAATTAGGAATTTTACAAAAACGTTTGTCTGACGTAAATCAGTGGTCATTACCCCCTCTATCCCCATACCATGTCTCAGGTCTCTAGGTCAACAAAAATAAAATTTTGAAAATGGGCTATATTTCCAAAATTAGGAATTCTACAAAAAAGTTTGTCTAACGTAAATCAATGGTCTTTACCCCCTCTATTCCCATACCAAGTCTCAGGTCTCTAGGTCAACAAAAATAAAATTTTGAAAAAATGGTCACTATTTTGGAAACTAGGAATTCTACGAAAAAGTTTGTTTAACATAAATGAAAGGTCTCTATCCCCTCTACCTGTAAACCAAGTCCCAGGTCTGTAGGACAAAAATGAAAAAAGTTCAACTGGGAAAGTAGGCGATTTTTCATAAAACCAAACATTCTAAAAAGTGTTCTATGGGTATAAAAGAATGGTCTCTATGTCCTTTATTTTTTATAATAAAACTTTTTTATTTTTTACACTTTTTTGAAAAAAGTTCAATTTTGAAATTTTTATATTTTGGAAACTAGAAAGTTTACAAAAATGTTTGTTTGACGTAAATGACTGCCCCTGACCCCATTTACCACCAAAATAAATTTCAATTCGCTAGGACAAAAAATAACAGTAGTGGAGTGGTGGTGCTTCTAACTCACCCGGCGTTGCTCGGGCGGCGTTCATGTTAATAAGTGGATATCTCGCGAACCCATGATCGGAATTTGACATGCAACATATCAAATTATTCAGGCTGACGCTCTCTCGATCATGGGTTCGCAAAGATATCCACTTATAAACATGAACGCCGCCCGAGCAACGCCGGGTGAGTTAGAAGCACCACCACTCCACTACTGTTATTTTTTGTCCTAGCGAATTGAAATTTATTTTGGTGGTAAATGGGGTCAGGGGCAGTCATTTACGTCAAACAAACATTTTTGTAAACTTTCTAGTTTCCAAAATATAAAAATTTCAAAATTGAACTTTTTTCAAAAAAGTGTAAAAAATAAAAAAGTTTTATTATAAAAAATAAAGGACATAGAGACCATTCTTTTATACCCATAGAACACTTTTTAGAATGTTTGGTTTTATGAAAAATCGCCTACTTTCCCAGTTGAACTTTTTTCATTTTTATCCTACAGACCTGGGACTTGGTTTACAGGTAGAGGGGATAGAGACCTTTCATTTATGTTAAACAAACTTTTTCGTAGAATTCCTAGTTTCCAAAATAGTGACCATTTTTTCAAAATTTTATTTTTGTTGACCTAGAGACCTGAGACTTGGTATGGGAATAGAGGGGGTAAAGACCATTGATTTACGTTAGACAAACTTTTTTGTAGAATTCCTAATTTTGGAAATATAGCCCATTTTCAAAATTTTATTTTTGTTGACCTAGAGACCTGAGACATGGTATGGGGATAGAGGGGGTAATGACCACTGATTTACGTCAGACAAACGTTTTTGTAAAATTCCTAATTTTGGAAATATAAGCCCATTTTCAAAAATTTATTTTTGTTGTTCTAGAGACATGAGACTTAGTGTGGGGGATAGAGGGGGTAATGACCACTGATTTACGTCAGACAAACGTTTTTGTAAAATTCCTAATTTTGGAAATATAAGCCCATTTTCAATTTTTTATGTTTGTTGTCCTAGAGACCTGGGACTTGGTACGACGGTAGAGGGGACAAAGGCCATTCGTTTATGTCAAACAAACGTTTTTGTAAACTTTTAAATTTCGGAAATATAACCCAATTTGGAAATATGTTTTGGAAAATTTGAAAAATACACTATTTTTGGACTGAGAGGGGTATAGAAGTAGGTGTTGGAGTTAACATATGTCTTTTCAGGATTTTTAGTTTAATGATACAGCTTACTTTCCAAATATTTTTTGAAAAATTTGAAAAATACACTAATTTTTGACTAGGCATGGGATAGAGGTAAGTGTAAGAGTTGAGAGTCATTGATAAAACTTAGAGTACTTTCGATATTTTTTGGAATTTTGTGTGTTGTTGTTGTTGTTGCTGCTTACAAACATGGCTGTAAGCATTTTACAGCCATAAAAAAAGGACTGACATACTTTCCAAGACCAAATAAGCCCCAACAAACAAGAGCAAATATAAAAGAGCTAATACAAAAGCCAACAAAAGCCAACAAAAAGCCAACAAAAGCCAACAAAAGCCAATAAAAGCCAACATAAGCCAACAGAAACTGACCAAAAAAAAAGCCAACAAAAAACTGACCAAAAAAGCCATGTAGCATGTTGGTAGTTGAGTGAGTTGTTATATTGACCGATAGGTAGCAGGCTGGTAGTTGAGTGAGTATTGATATTGACCGCTAGATAGTATGCTGTTCGTTCAGTGAGCGAGTATTGAAATGGAGCGCTAGGTAGAATGCTGGTCGGTCAAGTAGTTCTCATAGTCACTGCTAGATAGCGGCAACATACTTTGCGTGTCGCATTTGACTATTTGGTAAAGTTTTACCTCATAAAAACGTGCTCGTATATGCTTTGTACAAAAATTGAATATACAATTAACCACTAAGTGTTTAGAACTAACATGTATAGCCTTGTGTAGGGAATATTGGGGTCCTTAGCAAGAAAGAGTGCCTAACACACATGAGTGTACAGCCTTTTGATATGCAGTAAGTACCTGATAACCTTGAGTAGGCCATAAGAATATTTTCAGTTGACTACTACCTGTCACAGTGTTTACATTGTGAAAGACCGTTGAAGCAACCAGTCTTTAGCCTTGTCATAAGCAGTGAGCAGCTGTTACCCTTAACCAGGGTACATTAGAGGACCCTTATCAAGAATATCATCAGTTGACTACTACCATTCACAGTGACCACATCGTGAAAGACTGTCAAAACAACTATTGTACAGCCTTGTACTACTCAGTAAGTAGCTGTTGGTCTCGACTATTGTATATTAGAGAACCCTTAGCAAGTATATAATCAGTTGACTACTACTTGTTACAGTGTTCACATCGTGAAAGACCGTCTCACTGTCCAGTATACAGCCTTGTCATACGCTGTAAAGAGCTGTTGGTCTAGACTAGGGGTATATTAGAGGACCCTTCACAAGAATATCACCAGTTGACTACTACCTCTCACGGTGTTCACATCGTGAAAGACCGTCTCACTGACCAACCTCTAGCCTTGTGATACGCAGTAAGCAGCTGTTTGCAGAAATCAACATTCATAATGGAAGAAGCCATTCCTAGCTATATGTGTAAAGAGTGTGGGAAGACTTTTCTTCGAGACTATCATAGGAAGCGACATGAAGTATCGTGTGGTGAATTCCATGAGTGCAAGACCTGTGGTAGTACATTCAACAATGTGTACAATGGACGTCGGCATGAAGAATGTTGTAATGTTGTGTCGGCAGCTAAAAGACAAAAAGCAGAGCCTACAAAACATTACCTACTGTCATTGGTCCCTGACGAAAGTGGACTTATTGAATATGAGACATCTTTTGAAGGTCGACTTAAATCCTATTTCATTCGTTGTGATACGTGTAGGGATTTAAATTCATACCTTAAAGAGTCCAAACAGCAAATAATACAAGCTATGCAGAAAGAACTAGCAATGCACAAGTCGATAAAAGTTAATCTTGTGGCTGAATGTAGATTCATTCATACATCTACCAATGAAATTACAGATCGTGCTTTTAAAACACGAAATCAGACCCTATTTTTGGAAACGGACTTAAGTAGTTTCTTGGAAACACAATTTACAAAGTTAACTACGGAAATGGAAGAATCTGAGCTAAAAGGCAGTAATTGGGCTTTGTTAGCAGTGGAAGGAGTACGATTGAAAATAAATAAGTACAATCCCTTGCGTGGTAGCACATATATTCCATTACCAGCAGCTATACAAGCAAGAAAAGCCTGCATTAATCCTCAAAACTTTAAGGACGAGAGGTGTTTTATGTATGCCATTTTAGCAAAACTGGTTAAAACTGATGCTAAACGCGTTAGTAAATACAAGGATCTGGAAAACAAGTATGATTTTTCAGTAATATCATTTCCTACATCGCTAGCTGACATTCCCAAATTTGAAAAAGCCAACGATATATCCATTAATGTATTTGGATTGGAACAAGACAACAAATTGTTCCCTCTAAAGGTTGTGGATCAAGAGCTGCAAGACCATCGCGACCTCCTTCTGCTAAGTTCTTCATCCGGCCAGAACCACTACGTCTTTATCAAAGATTTTGATAAACTAGTAGGACATCAGATTACCCGCCATCGACATAAGATATATACGTGTAAACGGTGTTTTACTCACTTTGATAATCAATATGGGCAACAAGGAATGGAAAAATTAAAAGAACATAGAGCTTTGTGTGTCCAGCATGACATTGCTAGGGTTGAAATGCCTATTAAAAACCCCATTGTCAAATTCGTAAATGTGGAAAAAATGCTGAGAATACCTTACGTTATCTATGCTGATTTTGAAAGTATACTGTTACCCTATCAAACATGTCTACCTAATCCTGAGGCAAGTTATACAGTGCCATACCAGAGTCATGTTCCTATGAGCTTTGGTATATATGTTAAACCCTCACCTGCTGTGGAACACATAAAGACAAACCTTCCGAGCCAACCTATTATTTATCGTGGACCTGACGCTGCAGAAAAGTTTATGGACTGTTTGATCTCAATAGCAAATGAAATTGATCGCCTTTACAGCTTAAATGTTTCAAAAGCTTTAACTGAGCATCAAGAAGCAGAGTTCCAATCTTCTGAAACCTGTTATTTGTGTCATAAACCATTTACCAAAGAGGACTGGAAAGTTCGAGACCACTGCCATATTACAGGGGAATACCGTGGAAGTGCTCACAATAACTGTAATTTGAGGTGTAAAACACGAAACCCCGTTCCTGTGTTTCTACATAATATGAGTGGCTACGACGCAAATTTCATTGTAAAGCAATTGGGGTGTACTACTGAGAGAGTGAATGTTATCGCTAACTCCAAAGAAAAGTACATTTCCTTTACCAAATATGTAGGAAATGTTAAGCTTAGATTTGTGGATACGTTTCGGTTAATGCCGAGTAGTTTGGAAAACTTAGTTTCCAACTTAACATCATACCCTGAAACAGACAAGTACTTTGGAAAAGAAAATGCAATGCTCATGACTCGTAAAGGGGTATTTTGTTATGACTACATTGACTCATGGGAAAAGTTAAGTGAAACGTGTTTACCTCCAAAAGAGGTATTCTTTAACAAATTAAGTCAAGAAAATGTTAGTCAAAAAGACTATGAACATGCTAAAAATGTGTGGAATCAGTTCAACATTAAAACTCTAGGGGAATATAGTGACCTCTACCTAACTTCAGATGTACTCCTTCTTGCAGACAGCTTTGAAACGTTTAGAAACAAAACACTAGAAACACACCGAGTGGATGCTGCACACTTTTTCACTTCGCCTGGTTTAAGTTTTGAGGCAATGCTCCTTTACACAGGCATTGAACTGGAATTGCTACAGGATTACGATCAGATTCTTTTAATCGAGTCTGGAATACGTGGAGGCATATGCCAGGTGTCTCATCGGTATGCTGAAGCTAACAATAAATACATGGAAACCTATGATTCTGAGAAACCATCACAGTTTATAACCTATGATGATGCCAACAACCAATACGGGTGGGCTATGTGTCACTCTCTTCCTTATGGCGGATTTCAGTGGGTTTCTCCAGATACCGCTGATCTAGAAAAACTGAAGAAAGACGATCCTGTGGGATACATTCTAGACGTTGATGTTGATTACCCATCTGACCTTCATGATCTACACAACGATTTACCTTTCCTACCAGAGTGTACACAACCTAAGGATTCGTATCTGAAAAAACTAATTCCTCATCTTGGAAATCGAAGGCGATATGTTGTTCACTACATGGCATTAAAACAGGCTTTAGATCATGGAATAAAATTGATAAAAATTCATCGTGTGTTAAAGTTTAAGCAAAGACCTTGGTTAAAGGCATACGTTGATTTTAATAACAACCTTCGAAAACAAGCCAAAAATGAGTTTGAGAAAAATCTGTACAAATTATTCAACAATGCCATTTTTGTAAAAACAATGGAAAATATCCGTAAAAGAATAGACATACGTCTTGTGACTGACAGCAAAAAGGCAGAAAAGCTAATAGCAAAGCCGACATTTATTGACAGAACCATTTATGGTCCTAACCTAGCTGCTTTCCACATGGCTAAACGTAACATTGTATTCAATAAGCCTATATATATTGGAATGTGTATACTGGATATTTCAAAAACTCTCATGTATTCCCACCACTATGATGTCCTGCTACCCTATTATGGCATGGACAATCTTAAACTCATGTATATGGATACCGACTCGTTCATTTATTTGGTTAACACCCCAGATGTATTTCAAGACAAGTTGGATTTCCTAGAACACCTGGACACATCAGATTATCCTACTAATCACATATGTTACTCTACATCAAACAAGAAAACGTTGGGGAAATTTAAAGACGAGGCTTGTGGACAAATTATAAAAGCATTTGTTGGACTTAGAGCTAAAATGTATGCTTTAGACATAAATGGTAAAGAAATCAAAAAGATTAAAGGTATTAGCAGAGGTGTTGTCAAAAATTGTATAAGCTTTCAAGATTATAAGGATTGTGTCATGAAAAACAATGTAAAAAGAATACCCATGAACATTATCGCTTCTAAACAACATGACATATCATCTATAAGGCTAAACAAAATTGCTTTGTGTCCTGGTGATGATAAAAGAGTGATTGATGCTAATGGTATAGGTACACATGCCTATGGTCATTACTCAATCATTGACCATGCTTAAAGAGTTAAGTTATGAATATCAAAATCTTCTGCCTGCAACTAGCAAATACATAAAACAAAACAATTTAGGAAATAAAACAATAGCACTACAAAAATAAAAAAATAGTATTCATAATCAAAAATAAATAAAATAGAAAACAAAATAAAAACAACTGTACAATTTATAACAAAAAATAGACTATATATAAAAATGTATTTAAGTGTAAATAGTGTACATGTATTTCAAATAAAAAATATTGTATGGACACTGCTTGTACATTTTTAATTACTACCCACCTCTCTCCACTCCTAATGCAAAATGAACATGTAAAACACGAATTGGAAAATCCATGTTTCCATATTGACAAAATAGAAAAAACATTGAACTAAAATTTTAAAAACTGTAAATGGGAATTTGGTAAATTGACAAATGTGTAAACAACAAAATGCAAAATCCATGTTTCCATATCATGAAATTGAAAAACTTTAAATTGACATTTAAAAAAAATGAAAATGGGAAATTGGAAAATTGACAAATGTGTAAACAACAAAATGCAAAATCCATGTTTCCATATTATGAAATTAAAAAAAACTTAAAACTGACATTTAAAAAAACTGAAAATGGGAAATTGGAAAATTGACAAATGAGTAAACAACAAAATGAAAAAAAACGGTTGGGTAGTGATCATGTTGTACAGTAGCCAATAAGACTAGCATAAGGAGAGTTGCATGTGTCCTTATATACTTTGTGTATGTGCATTAGCCCTTTGGATTAGCTTAAGTTAGGTTTGGTAAAGTTAGGTTTAGTGAGGTTAGGTAAGTGACTTTTTTCGGAAAATGGAAATTGTAAAATCTAAAATCAAAAAATATTAAATTTAAAATGTAAAATAAAAAAAATTAAAACTGAAATACAAAAAATCAAAAAAGTGAAATCTAAAAAAGTAAAATGAAAAAATCAAAAATCTATAATGTTAAAATGTAAAATGTTAAAATGTAAAATCTAAAATCTTAAAATGAGGTTTCTGGGGGTTAGGTTAGGTTAGGTTAGGTTATAACTAAGTTTATTATTTGTGCTCTCTCATTTGTTCTTACTTTCTTGCATACACTATTTGATATTACTTTTTGCTGTCACTTTTTGCTCTTATATTTGCACTTACTTTGAAGTTAGGTTAGGTGAAATTAGGTGAGGAAATGCTTGGTTAGGTTAGGTTAGGTTAGGTTAGGGTAGGTTATAACTAAGTTTATTATTTGTGTTCTTACATTTGGTCTTAATTTTTTCATTACAATTTTTGCTCTCATTTTTTTTGCTTGCACTTTGAAGTTAGGTTAGGTTAGGTTAGGTTAAGTTGGGTTAGGTTAGGTTAGGTTAAGTTAGTTTAGGTTAGGTTAGGTTAGGTTAGGTGTGGTTAGGTTATAACTAAGTTTATTATTTGTGCTCTCACATTTGCTCTCACTTTTTGCTAATTTTTTTTCGCTTGCAATTTTAAATTAGGTAGGTTACGTTAGGTTAGGTTAGGATAGGTTAGGTGAGGTTAGGTTAGGTGAAGTTAGGTTAGGTTATAACTTAGGTTATTATGTGTGCTCTCACATTTGCTCTCATATTTGCTCTGACTTTGAAGTTAGGTTAGGTTAGGTTAGGTTAGGTTAGGTTAGGTTAGGTGAAGTTGGGTTAGGCAGAATGGTTGAGGTATGAATCAAAAGCCAGATCCTGTCAGTTTTGCCTCACAAGGCTGAGTGTACCCCGTTCCACTCATGAGACCAGAAATTAAATTTCTTGGCAGAGCCGGGATTCGAACCTCAGGAATGACCTCCAAGAATGCTAGTCACTACACCAAGTGGTTGACAATATAAGACTGGTCTTGATTATACATGATCAATTAATAATTACCTAATAATAATAATAATAATAATAATAAATATTCCATTTAGAAACTACACGGCCGAACTCCCCCTGTGACATCATCCAAGGTCTCAGGACATGGCGGCCATCTTGCCCATTAGCCCCTGCCCCAGCTCTGACTAACCCCTCCATAAGAATAACATAGAGTGATTGCGCGCGGCGGCCATCTTGCCCATTAGCCCCTGCCCCAGCTTCGGCTTATATTACCTACTACCCACTCCAATGCCAGGTGGCCACCACTGTTCACATCTTTTATAATTCATAGAACATCACAGAGAGATTGGCCTACAACTATCATGGGTTAGGAGATATTGTATATTGTAGATAGATTGTATTGCTGTTGAGAGTTTGTTCAAATAATCCGATGTCGGTGATATATCATTAAATACATGGACTTATTTTGTTATTCACCGTAGTTTTGGGCCTAGAAGCGAGTGTATCGCCCTACGACCTAGGAGGAAGGATTCTCGGCTCAATAGAAACGCATGATGATTGGGCATGGTCAAGATTTGTGAGGTTTTTAAGGTTACGCCATGATCCAACGTTACAACTTGGCTAACCCGTTAGTTAACACTATAAAAACAAATACAGTACTTGCTCCCTCCCAAGGGTAGATCCCAATCTCACAAAATGTTTGTAGCATGTTGATCAGATTGTCTTTTGCTGCTTTACAGTCGGTCAACACGATTGTGCCCAATGAATGGGCGGGGTCCAAATTATAAATATGTAAACACACTCCTGGAAAAAATTACATGTATAAGGTGCGTTCAAAAAGTAACGAGCCGGAGGCTGGAATGCGCAAACCGGTGACGACATCGGCTATTCGTGGCGTGTGTAATGAGGTGTGGTTCCGATCAGAGCGTGGAAGATCACAGCCCGTCGCTAGAGGGCACGCGTGCACGTCACGTGACGATACAAAGCGAGCAGCATCATGCATCAATCGTCCAACCAAGACCAAAACAGTAGGCCATTCGACATGCTTCCTGGTGTGGTTTAAGACTGTGGGGCACCCATTGGGCACACACTTTCCGCAAGTGCAGTCGTTCCTTCATGATGGTGTGCACACTTCCGACGCTCAATCCGACCACGGCGGCTATGGCGTTCACTGTCACTCGGCGGTCCTGGGTAATGAGTGCATCAACCAGCTGGACGTTGTCATCGGTAATGCAGGGGGGTGCCCCAGACCGGGCATCATCGGCTAACGACACCCGTCCTTCCCTGAAGCGCTTGTGCCACGCCTTGACCCTTGCAAGGGACATGCAGTGTTCGGCGTACACTTGTGACATTTGGCGATGAATGTCCGTTCCTCCTATTCCTTTCGCTGTCAAAAACCGAACAACATCTTTTTGCTTTTCCTTTGACGCCTCCATGTCACTGTTTGCAATGCGACTGGCAGCGTTGGACGATAGATGCATGCTGCTGCTCGCTTTGTATCGTCACGTAACGTGCACGCGTGCCCTCTAGCGGCGGGCTGTGACCTTCCACGCTCTGGTCGGAACCACACCTCGTTACACACGCCACGATTAGCCGATGTCGTCACCGGATTGCTCATTACAGCCTCCGGCTCGTTACTTTCTGAACGCACCTTATATTAGTTATCACACTAAAATGGGCAATTTAGGATTTCTTTTCGACAATAATATTTGTTTTGTACCCCGCCCAATCGTGTTGACCGACTGAAGAGCAACACTAAAAACAAAACAAAAAAAGAATGGCTTCAAATTTCCACATGTTGATCAGACATCAGAGAAATGGTTTGTGATGGTATTTGTCCCCAAATTTACGTATACCAACTCTAGAGAGGAACATAGCATTCTTAGAAGCTATTTTTCAGAGTTACCTTCGTAATCTATTAATAAAATCGCTTTCAGATTGTTGCATTAAGGTGTACGAGTTCCGGTTTCCCGGGTACTGTTGACAAGCCTCTTCCACTCTCCTCTGTACATGTACAGCGTGTTCCGATTCAACAAGGAACTGTAAAATGGGTTGCCTACCCAACCGCAATCGGCTTGAAATCTGCTCGCAGCGCGCTATCGACGGGGCTGAGTTCTATTTCACTGATTGCCGCCATCGTATGCAGAATTGCAAAGTATTTTGCTCTTTCAAAATATATTTACACAGGCTTCACAATAAGTTTGAATGATTTCTGTTACAGAACGTGTTATTTTACACTTCTCTTAATGGCTTTAGCAGAGCATTTCTTTGAAATAAAATGTTATTTTTCAACATAGTTTATTACAACACAATGTATTTTATTTACAACACAATTTATTGCTTTTTAACCCAATACAACAAAACGAGATACACTCCTCCAGACTGGCGAGATAAGTTTTAAACCGTTTGTTTTCTGGCCCGTGGATAGGAATTGGCGGCTTTATAGAATCCCCACCACGTTCACCCGATCTGACCGTCCTGGATTTCTTCATTTGGGGCTACGTTAGGTCGAGAGTATTTTTAACATCACCACAAACACCCGAAGAAATGGAGCTCGTCATTACCGAAGCCTTTGCGGAAATTACTCCTCAGATGTTGTCGAACGCAAGAGAGAACTTCATGCGACGAGTGGCCCTCTGCTTGGAAAATGACGGACGCCACTTCGAACACCTTATGTAAATGTCCATTTGCAGTAGATGTAACGTCTGTAATAAATTAACTTTTTTTAGTCGCATCCGAGACTGATTACACTTTTGTAACAAATCATTTCCAAATTGTATCTCATTTTGTTTTTCTACATGTTCTTTGCTAACTGCTTGATGTTAGTCTTGTCTTAATTAAAACGAGCATCTAAGAGAAAGATCCACGCCGTGTTTTATTTAATACAGTTCACTTGCCCAGCATCATCAAAGTTCCAACGTTCACCACTAGTTATCATTGATATCTGGTGGCGAAGTTGGAACTACTTGAAATTGAACGTAACTTGTAGCTCACCCTTTAGGGTGTCCGCTGGAAGCAGCTACATACTCAGGCGAGCCGAACATATCCTCGGACACTCCCGGCACTAAAAGCCATACGATAACTAAAATAAATAATGGGTTATATTAAATATTTTTAGTAAAACACAACTAATGTGCCCAATTCGATTGGACGGTAAGTATCAATCTGTCACCCTATTAACTGGAAGAAGTGTTATATGAATTATTCACACACTTTTCTAACAAAATGGGTTTTTTAATTGGATTACATTTAATAATAATAATATTGTATGGCCTCGGATGCCTGGTACAAGCTTTGTAATTTGACACCCAGAGGGTAGCTTGCATGTCGAATTTCGTTGTTCCTTGAATCACTATGAAAGTCAAGGAGGTAAGATATCTCCTTGAACGGATTCCATTTAATCCAATTTGAATCAATTGAATTGGGCGTTATCCAATTTCCCACCCCGCTTTGTTATTGTAGCTCTTGTACACTCTTGGATACACTTGTGTTGACCGACTGAAGATAATTTATATCAACCAACTGACAGTATTCAATTATTGTTAAATACATTCTATTCCCAGACCACTTCACGGTGCCGATGGTCACCCATCATTCTACGTGAAATTATAAAAGTAATCTCTTCATATGTTGTCATTATATGTTTAGGTCTTCTTGTTCTGTGCGTGCTGCTAGCAGTGGCCTACGTCCAGTCCCTCCCCGTGGACACTGCGGATCAGCCAGCTCAAGTTGCTGAAGATGTGAAGGACGTCGATTATTCTGCTGCAGCTTCTGAAGACGCTCAGGATGTAGGCAAACATCACCCCCACCATCCCAATCATCACCATGGACACGATGACCACGACCATCACCATGGACACGATGATCACGACCATCATCATAATGATGACGATGATCACCATCATCCTCCAACCAACGTGTGTGCCAGTGCCAGAGCAGACAGATGGCACTTGCCTTGTCCTTGGGACAGCCACAAGTTCTTCAAGTGTGACCTGAACACCGGGAAAGGTACACTCTTCACCTGCCCATCAGGTCTCGTCTTCAACCCCGCCATCCAAGTCTGTGCCAATGCTTAACCTGCAGTATTATTATCCAATACTAAACCATAAAGCACTCCTGTTATTACTGTATAGCAGATGTGATGTTTGTAACTTATGTTCAACATGAGAAGATCAGCTAATATTTAAATGTACCTATTGATCAATAAATATAAATTTAAAGCGTGTTAATGCCATGCATTTTGGTGGATTCATTGACCATCATTGCTTTGTTGTTGAAATACAAATTAACTATTACCACGTGCCTCTGTGCATTATCATGAATAGCTGTATACTAAGCCATGGGGAAAAGCTCTCAGTGAGTACTACCCCGCTCCATTTTCTCTGAAACTCTTTTATCTTGCAGTGAGAGGTGACAGGTGTCAGCAAATGCTCTTCCTCCTCCCATCACCTCTACCCTTACCCATCACGGGTCTAGCCACCATGACGGCCCATTTTGTTCACCTAGTCTGCCATTGAGAGCCAACATTCAATTTGAATGTTGTGTTGGTGCGAGATTTGAAAAGAATAAAAGATTTTCCGTTTTATATTGAACTTGAATATACTGCCATCATCGAGTAAATAATTGCATGTTTTCTCCCGGAGGAGCGTTAGTTGTGATCCATACTTCATTGTGTGAGGTTGTTTTATTCCTCGTTCACCATGGTGAACCAGAGATATGTGGTGGAGAGGAGGAAGAAGAAGAAGAATTCATCGAGAACGGGCGGCTTTAAAACTATTGTTAATGCGGAGGGTCAAGCAACTCGTGGAGAAAAGAATAGTGAGTTGGCAATTTAAAAGTGCTCCGAGCAGCACGATTACATGCGATTCTCAAAGCGGAGTTGTTTTAAGGAAAGGGTGTATTGAAATCGGCCACAAACAATAATTTAGAATTGAAGGCAAAAATCACCAATGAAATCAATGGTATTTACCAGGAAATGTTAAAGTGAACTGCCATTAACAGGGATCGATAGATGCAGCTGAGCATTCAAGAGACGAATGTTATTTCCAACATCTGCTGAGTGGTAAGTGAATCTCTCAGAGTATCTTTACATTTGGAACGTAGCTGCATCTTTCTTTCTTCTAGCAGATGGGAATGGAGCTACATAAATCTCCCCATTCAGTGGATGCCTTTCTACAACAGATCAACACTCTGAAATGCTTGCACTTAGTCACCAACACCTACCTGAATAAAACCAGATGTCTTCGTGAGAAAATCGTTCAATGGCTCCAGGAACTAAATGTATCACACGATGAAAACCTACTCTATACCAGGGGTGGCCTACAATAAGGTTGCAGTGTTGCACAACGAGCAGATTTCCCATCTATATATTTAAAACAGTAAGGTGATTTTTGTTATCACGAGATTGAGAAAACGACAGAACCGATTTACTTCGTAGAGCACTCTAACGAAATCTCTTGGCCTCTAGATTTGCAGAGTGTCTCTAAAATAAACAAATATATTACGGTATATTTTTAAATTAATATAGAAAATAGCAGAATTCTAGCCTCTCACGCATGCGCACAATCCGCCTGGGGTCATGACAAAATGGCGGTGAGAAGTCCATTAAAATGTAAGTTATTTAATAAGCTTCCATGTAATTGAAAACATACATTAACCAAGTTCTGACAATAAAATATAATAACAGTATGAACGTATACGAATGTGCAACATTGATTTATTTGGTTAATGAAATTGATTATTTCCATCAAACAGCGGCTTTTGAATATAATGAATGGCGGCGTCTGCTGCTAAATATTAGTGCCGGAGTAGCCATGTGGTTAAGGCGACCGACTGTGGTTCCAAGAAGCGCCGGTTCGATCCTAGCCCTCGCCAGTATTTTTTTTTTTTTACCACTGAAATATTGTTTTATCAAGGAGTATTAGTAAGGTTTTATGTCTGTTAAAGATACTTATTTCTACATTCCCTCTAAATACGTTTTATTTTCGTTTTACCATTGCATTGCAGCATGTGATCAAAGAGCAAACTATTGTCCGCAGTACACCGTTTAAATATCTGCAATCAGTTCCTATAACTGACAACAGATGGCAGTACATCGCCCATATAGTTCCATTAACTGACAGCAGATGGCAACACCATTGCGTCGATATATTTAAAACACAAGACATGGCATGTTTTCACGTGATGGAAAATTATAAAGGAGGGGAATATTTAAGAAGGGAAATGTTGAGGAACATTAACCGACAGTTGAATGTGTAGGCTAGGTTGTTTATGTACCTTAATATTGCAATTTCTTCCCAATGCTTCGGTGGTCAAGTTATTAGCGTCCTAGACTAAAAGTTATAATTATGCATCGTCGATATACTCTTAAATTATTAAAGAAAAAAGTAGTTTTCCAGGCACTCGCGTGTGTCCACAATTGCTTTCGCCATGAGAGACACTTGGCAAATATAATTCGTTTGAAGGGCTCCGACATCTTGGTCACTCAGCCTCGTGTACTTGGGTGTGTATGTGTGAAATTTTCTCTGATAACCTGTGTTATTGTGATGGCTGCATTACTGTGTGTATTTGTAATTAAGGTGGTAAATGGCAAGGAGACGGCCAAGGCCTTAAGTTAGGAACCATCCCGGTATTTGCCTTAAGTGGAAGTGGGAAACCACGGAAAACCACATCCAAGATTGTCGAGGAGGGAATTAAACCTTCCTCTTCTTAGTTATACCTCAAGAGACTGAATGTACCCCGATTTTGCCCTGAGACCAGAATTAAATTTCTTGGCAGAGCAGGAACTGTAACCCGGGTCTCCAGGGCGATAGACAAGAATAAGTGGGCCTCCATGTGTTAATACGATTTTTGACATGCACGGGACATAGAATTCAAAAACTGCCTCCATTAGGGTGACTGTCGAAGTGAGTATTGAGTATAGGCCTATGGTCATTCCAGTAGTTGGCGAAGTGTTTCTATGTTCCCCTGCAAAATGTACTGCCATAACCTATAACAGGTGATGGAAATTGCTTATTTAGAGCAGTTTCATACTGTTTATAACAAAATGAAGAACGTCATTCTGAGCTGCGTTTTCAAGCTATTGCAAAAAAATTCGCTGGCAGGAACAATTATAAGGAATTTATTTTAAGCGATCAGTCTCATCGCATTCTCCTCACCAACCAACTTGAGTATGAAAGTCTCTGGACGGTCATGTTGAACTTCTTTGTATAAGACAATTGTTTAATGATTATTTGTTTAGAGTACTGAGTCTAACTACGGAGTTGATTTCGGCAATGGAAGTATTATTTGCCATTTAATATTTAGCGGCTCCGTTATTGCAGGACACTATAGTGTTATCGAATAATACGAAGCCACATTTAAAATCCAATATAAATAGGCCATTTCAGAAACAATTCCAGATATTATGCAGTACAGTGTACTGAAAGGTCCTTGACGATCAAATGTAAACATTGTTCTATATTGTATTTCTCTTGCGTAAAATCTATGCGTGGTTACTTTGGTCTTTACTGTTGAGAGGGTAAAATTGATCTGCTGGAATATAAAATATTTGCCAAGCTGCAACAATGTAATGATATTAATTTAAAAGTCATTGAACTTATATCCAGTAGTTCAAACACATACATCAGCGTTAACAGATTGGATACTGAAGATGAAAGCCAGCTACTTCATTTCCATATTATTGAATTTTTCAATTCCTTGGAATTAAGAGATTCGCCTCCACATACTTCGAACGTTTGAGCCGAAGATATGCTTCTTAGAAATCTGAACGTTTCCCAAGGACTCATATATGGTAATATATTAATTGTAAGAAATCGCTTGGATTCGGATATAATAGGTGCAGTTATATTAGGCAGAGAGCTCAAATTCTACGACTTGATTAAACACCTTCCGATAAAACACTTACAGGTACAATACATTTTATTTTAATAAACAACAATGTCCTATTCGCTCGGCCTACTTTATCAAAATCAATCAAGTTCAAGGAGAAACTCTTGAACGTATTGGGCTATTTACCTCATCACGTTTTCAGTCATGACCAGCAGGATAGTGAAGGTGCAAAAAAGGTCCTGTTTGGGATGGTAAATAATAAGGGGCGGAAGGATCCTACGGCTTATGTTAGAATGGTGAACAAAAGGGGACAAGATATAGAAAATAGGGAAGAACTGAAGAAAATGTGGAAAGAATATTTTGAAGAACTCCTGAACCCAAATGGAAACCACGGCGAGGAGGAAGAAATCGGGGAAGAAGTACAGTAGATGAACTGCAAACAGAAAAGGACTTAACATGGAAAGAAGTGGAAGATGCAGTGAGGAAGATGAAAGGAGGGAAGGCACCGGGTGAGGATGAGTTGAGTGTGGAGATGGTGAGAGCAGTAGGAGAGGTGGTGATACAATGGTTGTACCGAGTGATGAAGACAGCATGGAAGGAAAGGAAGACCTCAGAGGACTGGAAAAAGGGAATAATTGTCCCGATCTTCAAGAAAGGTAGTAGAACAGAATGCAGAAACTATCGGGGAATAACACTGATGAGTCATTGTGCAAAGTTGTTTGAGAAAGTTTTGGAAAGGAGAATTAGGACAAGGATGGAAGGAGGGATGAGGGAAGAACAACATGGCTTCAGATCAGGAAGGTCCACAGTGGATTTGATTTTTGCTGTAAGGCAGTTACAAGAACAGCACTATGAGTATGGAACAGATCTACTGATGGCCTTCCTGGACATTGAGAAAGCATATGACAGTGTATGCAGAAACAAAGTATGGAAGTCCCTGGAGGATAGAGGAATATAAAAATGGACTATAAGGAAGATAAAGGAGATGTACAAGGGAAGCGTGAGCTGTGTGAAAGTGGGAGGAGAGAGATCGGACTGGTTGGAACAGAGAAAAGGCCTGAAACAAGGAAGTGCACTGTCACCGTTACTTTTCATTGTGGTGATGGATGACATAATGACCCGAGTGGCACAAGTAATTGGGGAAGGAAAGATGAAAGCAATGGTGCTTGCAGATGATTTGATGATTTGGGGAAACAAGGAGGAGGAGGTACAGGAACAGTTGGACGTGTGGGAAGGAATAATACAAGGTTATGGGATGAAATTTAGCATAAATAAGAGTGAGATGGTGATCACAACAAGGAAGAAGGAAAGAACCACAACAGGAATAACAATTGGTGGGGAACAGCTGAAGGAAGTGGAGAGTTTCAAGTATCTGGGAAGCCTGATACAAGAGAATGGAAGAAACGATAGAGAAATAAATGAGCGGGGGAGACAGGCAGAAGCATTCCGGAGGAGTGTGAGAAGCATGTTATGGAGCAAGAATGTCCCGCAGAACAGCAAAAAGATCATATATCGGACGTACTATGTCCCTATCCTGACGTATGCCTCGGAGACCTGGGTTATGAAAGGAAGGGAGAAGAGCAAAATACAGGCCAGTGAGATGAGGTTCTTGAGAAGCAGTATTGGAGCTACAAAGATGGACAGAATAAGAAATGAGAGGACCGGAGAATTAATGAAGGATGAACCATTACAGACTGGTATAGAGAAATCTAGACTTAGATGGTATGGACATGTAAAACGAATGGAGGAGAAGAGGATACCCAGGAGGATACACGAGACGAAGTGGGAAGGAAAGAGACCAAGAGGGAGACCGAGAGACAGGTGGCTGAAGGGGGAGGAAGAAATCGTGAAGAAGAGAGGAGAAGACTGGACAAGGGTGGAGGCTGAGAGATGGTGGGAAGACAGAAGACGTTGGAGAGACTTGTGTTCCAAACAGACCCGGCCAGTGGCTGGAAACTGTGCAAGATGATGATGACCTCATCACGCTTTCAGTCATGACCAGCAATATATTGCAATGCTGAGAGTGCTATCTTTTGACGCCCTAAAAGTTGCAATAGTGCTAAAAAGTAATCGTACAAAGAATGTAACTTATATAAGAAGCTTCTTCAGTAATTTTGTTTTCCATTGTCCGTCAAGTTTTGACGGGTTTCATCTAGTCTATATATTTAAAACACTAAGCTGTTTTTTGTACACACGAGATTGTGAAAACCACTTAACCGATTGGCTTCGTAAGACATTCTAACGAAAGCTCTTGGCATGCAGATTTGCAGAGTTTCTTTAAAAGGAACATATATGTTACGGTATATTTTTAAATGATTAAAGAAATATGTAATATTTGTCACTCCCGCGCATGCGCACAATGGCCTTTCTCAACAAAGAAAATGGCGATTCCGGTCGCGTCTAACTGAGATCTTTGTTCATGAGAATTAAAAAGGATCTCCAATAATGTTAGTTATGTTTTTACAATGTGCATTGAAATAGAATTATATTAAATAAACCACGAATTGAAAGACATAAACTGCAGGTTGAGTGTGTATACTGGTTAGATAGCTTAATACTGCAGTGTCACATAGTTGTCTGGTTGGCCAAGGGGATAAGGTTACTGGCCTGAAATTTGTATTATGCATGTTCGAGAGGGTTCGATTCCCACCTCGGATATGTTTTTTTATTTTCATTTTCTTCCTTCCTACGATTGGTATTGCATTGTAGAAATCTCTTGGCATGCAGATTTGCAGAGTTTCTTTAAAAGGAAAATATATGTTACGGTATATTTTTAAATGATTAAAGAAATATGTAATATTTGACACTCCCGCGCATGCGCACAATGGCCTTTCTCAACAAGGAAAATGGCGATTCCGGTCGCGTCTACTTGAGATCTTTGTTTATGTGAATTAAAAAGGGTCTCCAATAATGTTAGTTATGTTTTTACAATATGCATTGAAATAGAATTATATTAAATAAACCACGAATTGAAGGACATAAAGTGCAGGTTGAGTGTGTATACTGGTTAGATAGCTTAATACTGCACTGTTACATAGTTGTCTGGTTGGCCAAGGGGATAAGGTTACTGGCCAGAAATTTGTATTATGCATGATCGAGAGGGTTCGATCCCACTTCGGATATGTTTTTTTATTTTCGTTTTCTTCCTTCCTACGATTGGTATTGCATTGTAGAAACATATTTCACTTTTATCATTCCCGTCAAGTAACGAATTCTCTGTTCCCATCGAGAGGGTTCGATTCCCACCTCGGTTATGTTTTTTTTATTTTCGTTTTCTTCCTTCCTACGATTGGTATTACATTGTAGAAACATATTTCACTTTTATCATTCCCGTAAAGTAACGAATTCTCTGTTGCCATCCTTTGCATGGTCGAGAGGGTTCGATTCCCACCTCGGATACGTTTTATTAATTTTCATTTTCTTCCTTCCTACGATTGGTATTACATTGTAGAGATATATTTCACTTTTTCATTCCCGTAAAGTAACGAATTCTCTGTTGCCATCCTTTGCATGGTCGAGAGGGTTCGATTCCCACCTCGGATATGTTTTTTTTTTGTTTTCTTCCTTCCTACGATTGGTATTACAGTGTAGAAACATATTTCACTTTTATCATTCCTGTAAAGGAACGAATTCTCTGTTGCCATCTATATTTAAAACACTAAGGTATTTTTTGTACACACGAGATTTTGAAAACGACTTAACCGATTGGCTTCGTATGGCATTCTAACGAAAGCTCTTGGCATGCAGATTTGCAGTGTGTCTGTAAAAGGAAAATATATGTTACGGTATATTTTTATATGTTTAAAGAAAAAGGTAAGATATGTGGCAATTGCGCGTTGCCACAATTGCGTTTCTTCATGAGAGAAATGGCGGATAAAAGATCCACCGTATCGTAGTGTGATCTTTGTTTATGAGAATTGAAAAGGGAAATATCGCTTATGTTGTATCCCGATATATACTGGAATAGAATCATGAAATAAGGGAAATATTGATGAACTGTAACTGGCAGTTGAGTGCGTTTGTTGTTTACGTCACTTAATATTGCACTCTAATTTCGTTGTCTTGGTGGCTCAGCGGCTAACATTGTGGACAACGAAATTGATTATGCATCGTCGAAGGAGTTTGATTCCCACCTCAGACATGTAATTTTATTTCCCAATTATTCTATCTTGCAATTGGTATTACATTGTCTAAACATATGTTACGTTTATTATTCCCGTAAGGTAAGAAATTCTCCATGATTTACGTTGCCAGATACTTTTAAATTGAAAATGAAAATCGGCACAATCGCTTCGCCTTGAGAGAAAATTGTCGAACATAATCCATTTGATGGACTCAGACATCGTGGTCACTCAGCCCTGTCTACTTTGGTGTGTGAGTGTAAACCTTTCTCTGATAACCTGTGTTAATGTGATGGCTGTATTGATGTGTGCATTTGTAATTAGTAAGGGGAATAGGGAGTTGAGAATCATGAAATAAGGGAAATATTGATGAACTGTAACTGGCAGTTAAATGCGTTTGTTGTTTACGTCTCTTAATATTGCACTCTAATTTCGTTGTCTGGGTGGCTCAGCGGCTAACATTGTGGACAACGAAATTGATTATGCATCGTCGAAGGAGTTTGATTCCCACCTCAGACATGTAATTCTATTTCCCAATTATTCTATCTTGCAATTGGTATTACATTGTCTAAACATATGTTAGGCTACGTTTATTATTCCCGTAAGGTAAGGAATTCTCCATGATTTAAGTTCCCAGATACTTTTAAATTATTATATAAATATCGGCACAATCGCTTCGCCTTGAGAGAAAATTGTCGAACATAATTCATTTGATGGACTCAGACATCGTGGTCACTCAGCCCCGTCTACTTTGGTGTGTGAGTGTAAACCTTTCTCTGATAACCTGTGTTAATGTGATGGCTGTATTGATGTGTGCATTTGTAATTAGTATGGGGAATGGAGAGTTGACGACTGAGGCTTTAAGTTAGGAACTATCCCGGTATTTGCCTGGAGTGGAAGTGGGAAACCACGGAAAACCACATCCAAGGTTGTTGAGATGGGAATCAAATTTTGCTCTTCTTAGGTTTGCCTCAAGAGTGCGCCCCGTTCCAGCCCTCAGACCAGAATTAAATTTCTTGGCAGAGCAGGGATCGAACCTGGAATCTGGGGCGATAGCTCAGAATGTAGCCTTAAGACTGGGCTTCCCTGTGTTAATACGATCTTTGAAAAACACTGAACATATAATTCTAAAACTCCCTCCATTACGGTGGCTGGCGAAGTGAGTCCATGCTCATTCCAGTAGTGGCGAAGTGATTCTATGCTCCCTTGCATAATTTACTGTCATGGAAATGCAAAGTATTGTACCTTCAACAGGTGATGGAAATTGATTATTTAGAGCAGTTTCATTCTGTTTATTTCAAAATGAAGTTCGTCATCCTGAGTTGCGTTTGCAAGCAAATTGCAAAAATTGCAAGGATTTTATTATTGGCGATCAGTCTCATCGCATTCTCATCAGCAACCAACTTGAGAATGGAAGTCTCTGAACTTAGTTGTATAAGTGAATATTGTTGTTTATTGATTATTTTTTTAGAGTACATAACAATGAGTCTAACCACGCAGTTGATTTTGGCAATGGAAGTAAGTTATTATTTGCTATTTAATATTTGGCAGCTGCGTTGATGCAGGCCACTATAGTGTTATTTAATAAGCTATGACGTTAATTTGGGGAGAAATGCTGCTATAAATAAACCCATTTTACGAAATAGAACATTAGCCGCAAACAAGTGGGAAATCGGAGAAAAATACGAAGCCACTTTTAAACTCCAATATGAATACGGCATTTCAGATACAATTCCAGATACTATACCGTTACACTGTAGGGTCCTTGACGAACAAATTTAAACATTGTTCTGCACTGTATTTCTCTTGAGAGAAATCTTCACTTGGTTACTTTGACCTTTGCTGTTGTAATGTAAAATTAATCTGACTAAATATAAAACATTTGACATGCTGCAACAATTATTTTTCACTGGAGATGATATCTCAAGGAATTTCAGAGAGACTAATCGGCAGTACAATGCTATGTCCTTCGTTTCATTTGGTGCCAATGTTACTGTGCCACACCCATACGGTCCACATTGTTTTAAGATGTATGGAGGTGCACATCATCGCATTTCTTCGTTATATTCCAAAATTATATGTGACGGTTTGCGGCCAGTTTTATTAGACTCCTCAGAGTTCTTGAATTCCTTGGAACTAAATGACTTGCCTCCACATATTCCAAACGCTTGAACCGTTATGCTGCTTAGAAATCTGAACGTTTCCCAAGGGCTCCTAAATGCAACCATATTGCTTGGATTTGGAAATAATAAGTGCAGTTAAAATTAGGCAGAGAGGTCTAATCCTTCTACTTGATTTAACAGCATCCGATAAAACACTATCATTTTGTTTTAAGAGGCAATATTTTCCAATTTATTTGGCATACTCTGTCACAATCAATGAAGCTCAAGGGAAAACTCTGGAACGTATAGGTCTCAATTTGCCTCATCAATTTTTCAGTCATGACCAGCAGTATTTTGCAATGTTGAGAGCGCAATCTTTTGACGCCCTTATAGTTTCAATAGAGCCAAAAAATCATCGTACAAAGAATATACAGTAGGCCTACATAAGAAAATTCTTCAGTAAATATTTTTTCTATTGACCGTCATTTTTGACGGGTTTCAACTAGTTATTATTATTATCATTAATCTCTACTTTGTATAAAACAAATTCCCTGGTTCTTGGATAGCATGGGTAATCTCGAGAACCACTGGATGGAGTTTGGTTGGTTTTCACTATTCTGTAATGGATATCTCGAGGAAGATTACTGTACAAAATAATTAATTTATGTTCAAAGGAAACCAAGCAGTAACGATTTCAGTGAAAAGGTCGAAAATAACCTGGCGTCCGTGCGTTTTTTTAAGGTTACGCTGGGCAATCTATATACCATGAGTGTAAGAAGTGTTCAGCATGGAAAGCTCTACAAAAAAGTGCGTGAGAGCATATCTCTATCTTAAATACATTGCCCACTATAGGTTATTTTACGTTTTCATTTCTTCCAACAATCTCCATTCAATTACTGAGGCGACAGTTTACGAGCTAGCTAGGGGCGAGCCCATGTCCCCAGTAACAGCCTAGCTAGTGGGCGAGCCTATTACCCCACAAACTGCCAGCAGCAAACTGTCGAGTCGTGTTGAGTTAAAACTTCAGAGAAGAGTGGTTGTGTTTGGAGTTTCCCTGGAAGTGTAACTCGGTTTTTCTTCATTTCGCCTGTGAACTTTTCGTTCCGCAAAATACACAGTCAAGTTAAGATTTGGACGGAAGGGGGATTTGTGTTTCTTGCACCTCGCCATTCTTAAATTACGTCTGAAAAGAATTCGTTGCCCATGCAGCTCCATGATAATATAATTATTAGTACAGTCAGTGATTTAAACCCATCATGCCGAGACGTAAAACGGATATAGGTCGTAGTTCATTGACATCGAAAAAAAGCGCTTATCACGTAATGCATTCATAACTGTTCCCGGGCGAAGCCGGGGCGGGTTGCTAGTTAATAATAATTATAATAATAATAATAACTGTCAACTTTTGGCCGACTGTTTCAAAGTGCTGCTGAACTGTGACGAACCTGTGAAAAGATTGAATACTCAGAATCCATCCTATGAGAACCCGGATTCCAACCCTCCAAGTTTAGATGAGGTAAAGCGCATAATAAACGAGCTTAAAAACAACAAAGCACCAGGCGAAGATGGCATCGCTGCAGAAATGTGGAAGTTCGGAGGAGAAATGGCAGCAGAAAAAATACACGGCATCATAGAAGAAATTTGGAAAACTGAAATGATCCCGAAAGACTGGAAATGTGCCCTTATACACCCACTTCACAAGAAAGGTCCTCGGGCGAACATCGACAACTACAGAGGAATCTCTCTACTTCCAGTCGCATACAAGATACTCTCCAAAGTACTGCTGAACAGAGTTGAAAAACAAGCAGACCACCTCATGGGTGAATACCAAGCGGGCTTTAGAAAGGGGAGATCGTGCGCAGAACAAATATTCAACCTCAAGAGCATCCTCAGATCAAGAGCATTGAGAAGCCAGAACACTGTAGTAATATTCGTTGACTTCAAGAAGGCGTACGACTCAATTGACAGGCAGACTTTATTTAACACCCTAGAGGAGTTCGGAATTGACAGGAAGACGAGAGAAATAATCAAACAAACTCTAACGGATACCATGTCAAAAGTGAAGTTCTTCGGAGAAATCTCTGATCCTTTTGAAATAAAAACAGGGGTCAGACAAGGAGATGGCTTATCACCTATCCTCTTCAACATTGTTCTGGAGAAAATCATAAGAACATGGGAAGAAGCTTTGGACATGAAAGGAGTAAGGGGGATACATCTGGGAAGGAAAGGACAGAACCTGGAAATTAAATGTTTGGCTTTTGCGGATGATCTAGCCCTCTTAGCCCAAAGCCGAGATGATGCCCAAAAATGCTGGATACTCTGCAGGGAATCGCTGAGAAAACGGGTCTTAAAGTCTCCTATGAAAAGACAGAATACATGGAATACAGACACCTTGGAGAGAGACACATAATAGTGAAACATGGGACTGTAAAAAGAACTGAGAAATTTAAATATCTAGGTGAATGGATAGAACCCAATGGGCTGGATAAAGAAGCAAATAGGGCAAGAGCTAGAACATTGGATTTGGCTTATAGGTTAACCCAGAACAGATACAACAAACGAGCAATATCCTACAAGGCAAAACTCAGACATTATAGCACAGTAGTAAAGCCAGAGGGTCTGTACGCCTCGGAGTGCTTGACACTGAATAAAAAAGGGGATCTTCAGGAACTGGAAAAAAAGGAGAGGAAAATTTGCGGAAAATTTTAGGACCACAGAAAACTGCTGACAGGACATGGAAGAACAGAAAGAATGATGACCTCCATAAACACACTGAAAAAATTACTGTCACAATGCGGAAGCGAAGGTTGAAATTCTACGGACATTTGGTGAGAATGGACGAGAACCGACTGACTAAGAGGATATTCAAGTATATTACAGAGCAGAATACAACTAAGTGGGTAGAAGAGGTTAAAAGAGACGCCAAGGAAAGTGGACTCACAGTGGATGTGATCCACAACAGAAAAGAGTTTAGAAACCGAATTGACAACATCAAGATGTTCGAGGAGAAAACACCTAAAATTAGAGCCAAACTAGTAATATCCGAGAAGGAGCGAAAGATCAGAAGTGAACGAATGAAGAGGTTTTGGGAAGAGAAGAGGAGATTAACCAGAAAGCCTTAGGTTCCATGCGGTCCACAGGCGGCCAAATTCAGAAGAACATAATAATAATAATAATATTCTAACTATCAATCAAAAGGTTAAGGAAGCCATCCTGGTTGATGTAGCATTTCCCAATAGCAACAACGTAAGCGCAAAGCACGACCCAAAGATATTTTAACATAAAGACCTAGTGGAGCCTATCAGGTAGCAATGGCAAACTGGAAAGTTCAACATCATACCATTGTTATAACAAGCACTGACGTCATTTCACTGTTTCCAATGTATGGTACACAAAATACACGACACAGATATTGTGTAGCGAGTAACTATTGGCTTATGAAGCGGTGCGAGATATCATTGGCTTCTGTCTGGCCGGAAATTACTGTTTGTACTACAAGCATGGGGGTCGGACGTTAGCCCCAGGTTAGGTTTATATTTGTATGTATTGTAAAGCCTTATTAACACAGAGAATTTAACATGTATGCATCGTTTAAACCTTAGAAACACAACGCAGCGAACGAATCGAGCAGAATAAAACATCTATTATGACATCTTTTCCACAATTATTATTCATCATTTCACAAGGTATTGTAGCCTACTTGATTCATCACTGAATGATACAATGCGTTGCATTTCTGGTTCCATCATATCAACTCCATGGTTACCCATGCTGAGTCACATCCCTCCACCTCACTTAAGGGAAGCAAAGAAAATCTTTGCATCACCCTCTTTGCCATTGCACCAAGAATTCTGCCATCCATCACAGCAACGACTGAAATCTAGAAGACCAATAAGTGTCACTGCGCGGCAACTCATTGCTGCTGGATTTGACCTAAATGAAAGCTGGAAGCATGAGTGGTCAACTAAAACATTGGGAACAAGTGTCCACCATCTTGACCCCACAAAGAAACCAAACTGTTATGACACCGAGAAACTTCTGGTGCCGCATCAACAGGCTGAGGACTGGACATGGTTGCTGCAATTATTTCAGGTACAAGTGGGGCTGGATCGGTGACCGGACACCACGGAAAAAACGTACCACTTGATTTTTGAGGACATAACGTACCACTTGATGTCAGACGGGCATTCCAGTTACAGGTTCATTACCACATAAACATCAGTGGCGATCACACTGTGGGAATTTAAACATTTTGGTATTGTAACATGGAGTTGTGTACAACGAATAAGGACGGTTTATGTGCGCAGTTCTACGGATGAAGTACGAATTGTACATTGAAAGTTCAAAGGGAAAGAAGAAATATGTCAAGTATGATGAACGGCTTGACAGAATAATGAAGCAGTATGAAGAGAATGGAAACTTGAAATCTTGCTTGAGAGCTCTCTCATATTCGCAGAACTTGGAATGAAATTTCACATGACGAACTTGCTATTCGCTAGGATATAAACCCCACAAAAACATTTATTTTTTAATGAAAAAAAAACGAAGTAAAGAAAACGAAAAATGACCAGAGCTCAACCACAGCTGGTTTTAAACACGCCAAATTTGCTAGTCCAAAGCCTGAATAAAGTGTGATGGGAATCCAAAAACTTATCATATTTTATATTAGTTTATGTTAAGTTATTGCCCACGTATTTATTACCAGGATTAATTGAGCAATACCGAGCAAGTGACCGTGCGGTTAGGGTTTCATGCACCCTAAATACTTCACACTCTTTCAAGTGGTACGTTATGTCCTCTCCTAAATATTTAAAGGTCATTAGCTGACTCTTCGCAGGTAATCAGCCAGCCAAGTGGTACGTTATGTCCGGTGGTACGTTAAGTCCCTGGTACGTTATCTTATATATAAAAGTGAAAGTCTGTATGTATGTGAGTGGGTGGGTTGGTGGGTTGGTTCCGTATACAAATCTACAACGTTTCACCAATCTCAACCAAATTTTGCATACACATAGTTTAGGACCAAGAAGGAACCGCTGGCTACATGAATTTTCGATAGTATTTCTCATTCTTCTGATTTCGGCCCTTTTGCACTCAAGCACAGGCTAATCAAATCATAAAACAAGATGTTCAGTAAAGAACATATAGCCTACTTTCTCCTAAATGTATGAGTATAGTTATAACTCGTTGTTATTATCAAAGAGTATAATAGAACTATTCTTTGTTGAAGACCTTAGAAACGATTTACCTCTACCAAACGTCACAACCTAGATAAAAAACTGCTACCATCATTGAAGAAAGAAAGATAAGAAGTATATCAATAATGTTATGGATCTGGAGACATAATAGACCGGACTGGCTGCGTGGCTCAGCGGTAACGTTCTCGCTTGCTGGGCCCTAGGTTGCAGGTTCGTATCCTGGCGCAGTCAGCTGGCATTTGAGGGTGCACAAATGCGAGGGAGCCGTGTCAGTACATTTACTGGCACGTTAAAGATCCCCTTCGGGCCAAAATTCCGGCACCCCGGTGTCTCTAAAAGCAGCAGTAGTTAAAAGGGATGTATAACCAATAACATTATTATTATTATTATTATTATTATTATTACATATACGACCTGCCGTGGGCAACATCCAACTTTGAGTTGAGGCATATCTTTACACGTCTGGTTGTGCATGGCTTTCACAACCCTAATTGAATTAACAAATCTTTCCATGACCCTACAGAGACGTGTGTATACAAACTATGTGGATATTTTCGATTGCTATTTGCCTGAAATAAAAGTAGTAATTAATAACCTGAACTAACACCAACGGCTTGAATTCAGTTACTATGTGAAATCGTTTTGTTCTTTACTTCAAATAACATTTTCAAGTAACGCAAAATAGGCTGTTGCAAACCCTTTAAAATAAAAAGTAAAAATGTATCGTAGTATCATCTTGTCATTCTTCAAATTCGATGCGCATAGAATGCCAATGGTATAGTAATCAATGGAGCCCCACGTAGACTAGTCGTGACATCTAGTGGTGAAATATCGAACAATATAATCCTAACAGAGCGAGTGCATTCTAGCGGCCAGAAGAAGAAACTTTTCAATAAAATCTGGAAGTTAATAAGTAGGTCGGCGTGCAGTTACCTTTTTGGCAGCTAGATGTCTCGAGTAAATCTGCTGGCGAATTGTTTTAATTAAATATATATTTTAAACCATAATATGCACAATATAACGCTTAATTTTGAAACATCTGAGTCATTACAAAACAATAAACATATAACATTTCAAGCAAAAAACCTAGCTCTGGGCGGGTTTGAACCATAGGTATTTGAGCGAAAGGCTAACGCTCTACCACTGAGCTAACTGTGTCAACGAATTTCGTTCTATATAAGATGACTTACATAGAACTTGTTAGCAAATAATGATTTACACTAAACGATTTCATCACTGGAGTATATTATTTATATATAAAGCATTTCATACAAAGTTTATTTATTTTGTATCAGTACGCTATATTGCATGCAATACTCAAATTAGTGAAATATAAGTCAGGCACAAGATATCCGCTGCCATCTTGTCTTATTACTGAATCGGCTCAGCTTTTTAAAATCACGTCTGCACTATAGTATTACAAAATAAACTTTTAATTTCGAACGTGCCTCTTCCTTTAGAACAGTTAAAACGATTCTCGGCTCGATAATCGGAACTGGTGGGTCCCATGATATGGATTATAAAGTTTGCATAATACGCACAGCCGCCATCCTGAAATGGTATGGCGGACGACCATGTAGTGTGGTCACAAGACGCATCCTATACGAAGGTATGTTGTTACCAAATTTGGTAGAGATCGGATGATTTGGTTAGTCTTAATTTGATTTTACGTTTTGAACGTTTGAGTGGCCGCCATTCAGTTTTAGTAAAGATGGCGGCGATATAAAACATGACACTGAGGTGTCCTTTGCTAGTGCTACCTTTGTACCAAATTTCGTTCAATTCGCATTCACCGTGTTCGAATTGATAGGGGGGGGACAGACATTCAGAGTACACACACACACAGACACACACACACACACAGACTCACACACACACATACACACACACACAGACTCACACACACACATACACACACACAGACAGACACACTTTTTTCGCCCTGTGTTGATCTCATAAGTCTACTTTCATTTTTTGCAAAAATCGAAAGTAGGCTAAAAACAAGATGTTCAGTAAAGAACATATAGCCTACTTTCTCCTAAATGTATGAGTATAGTTATAACTCGTTGTTATTATCAAAGAGTATAATAGAACTATTCTTTGTTGAAGACCTTAGAAACGATTTACCTCTACCAAACGCCACGACCTAGATAAAAACTGCTACCATCATTGAAGAAAGAAAGAAAGAAAGATAAGAAGTATATCAAGAATGTTATGGATCTGGAGACATAATCGACCGGACTGGCGGCGTGGCTCAGCGGTAACGTTCTCGCTTGCTGGGCCCTAGGTTGCAGGTTCGTATCCTGGCGCAGTCAGCTGGCATTTGAGGGTGCACAAATGCGAGGGAGCCGTGTCAGTACATTTACTGGCACGTTAAAGATCCCCTTCGGGCCAAAATTCCGGCACCCCGGTGTCTCTAAAAGCAGCAGTAGTTAAAAGGGATGTAAAACCAATAACATTATTATTATTATTATTACGACCTGCCGTGGGCAACATCCAACTTTGAGTTGAGGCATGTCTTTACACGTCTGGTTGTGCATGGCTTTCACAACCCTAATTGAATTAACAAATCTTTCCATGACCCTACAGAGACGTGTGTATACAAACTATGTGGATATTTTCGATAATATAATCCTAACAGAGCGAGTGCATTCTAGCGGCCAGAATAAGAAACTTTTCAATAAAATCTGGAAGTTACCTTTTTGGCAGCTAGATGTCTCGAGTAAATCTGCTGGCGAATTATGTTTTAATTAAATATATATTTTACACCATAATGTGGACAATATAACGCTTAATAACATTTTCAAGTAACGCAAAATAGGCTGTTACAAACCCTTTAAAATAAAAAGTTAAAATGTATCGTAGTATCAACTTGTCATTCTTCAAATTCGATGCGCATAGAATGATAATGGTATAGTAATCAATGGATCCCCACGTAGACTAGTCGGGACATCTAGTGGTGAAATATCGAACAATATAATCCTAACAGAGCGAGTGCATTCTAGCGGCCAGAAGAAGAAACTTTTCAATAAAATCTGGAAGTTACCTTTTTGGCAGCTAGATGTCTCGAGTAAATCTGCTGGCGAATTATGTTTTAATTAAATATATATTTTGCACCATAATTTGCACAATATAACGCTTAATTTTAAAACATCTGAGTCATTACAAAACAATAAACATATAACATTTCAAGCAAAAAAACTACCTCTGATCGGGTTTGAACCATAGGAATCTGAGCGACAGGCTATCGCTCTACCACTGAGCTAATTGTGTCAACGAATATCGTTCTATTTAAAATGACTTACATAGAACTTGTTAGCAAATAATGATTTATACTAAACGATTTCATCACTGGAGTATATTATTTATATATAAAGCATTTCATACAAAGTTTATTTATTTTTTATCAGTACGCTATATTGCATTCAATACTCTAATTAGTGAAATATAAGTCAGGCACAAGATATCCGCTGCCATCTTGTCTTATTAATGAATCAGCTGAGATTTTTAAAATCACGTCTGCACTATAGTATTACAAAATAAACTTTTAATTTCGTACGTGCCTCTTCCTTTAGAACAGTTAAAACGATTCTCGGCTCGATAATCGGAACTGGTGGGTCCCATGATATGGATTATAAAGTTTGCATAATTCGCACGGCCGCCATCCTGAAATGGTATGGCGGACGACCTTGTAGTTTGGTCACAAGACGCATCCTATACGAAGGTATGTTGTTACCAAATTTGGTAGAGATTGGATGATTTGGTTAGTCGTTATTTGATTTTACGTTTTGAACGTTTGAGTGGCCGCCATTCAGTTTTAGTAAAGATGGCGGCGATATAAAACATGACACTGAGGTGTCCTTTGCTAGTGCTACCTTTGTACCAAATTTCGTTCAATTCGCATTCACCGTGTTCGAATTGATAGGGGGGGACAGACATTCAGAGTACACACACTCACACACACACACACAGACTCACACACACACATACACACACACAGACTCACACACACACATACACACACACAGACAGACACACTTTTTTCGCCCTGTGTTGATCTCATAAGTCTACTTTCATTTTTTGCAAAAATCGAAAGTAGGCTAATAAAACAAGATGTTCAGTAAAGAACATATAGCCTACTTTCTCCTAAATGTATGAGTATAGTTATAACTCGTTGTTATTATCAAAGAGTATAATAGAACTATTCTTTGTTGAAGACCTTAGAAACGATTTACCTCTACCAAACGTCACAACCTAGATAAAAAACTGCTACCATCATTGAAGAAAGAAAGATAAGAAGTATATCAATAATGTTATGGATCTGGAGACATAATAGACCGGACTGGCTGCGTGGCTCAGCGGTAACGTTCTCGCTTGCTGGGCCCTAGGTTGCAGGTTCGTATCCTGGCGCAGTCAGCTGGCATTTGAGGGTGCACAAATGCGAGGGAGCCGTGTCAGTACATTTACTGGCACGTTAAAGATCCCCTTCGGGCCAAAATTCCGGCACCCCGGTGTCTCTAAAAGCAGCAGTAGTTAAAAGGGATGTATAACCAATAACATTATTATTATTATTATTATTATTATTACATATACGACCTGCCGTGGGCAACATCCAACTTTGAGTTGAGGCATATCTTTACACGTCTGGTTGTGCATGGCTTTCACAACCCTAATTGAATTAACAAATCTTTCCATGACCCTACAGAGACGTGTGTATACAAACTATGTGGATATTTTCGATTGCTATTTGCCTGAAATAAAAGTAGTAATTAATAACCTGAACTAACACCAACGGCTTGAATTCAGTTACTATGTGAAATCGTTTTGTTCTTTACTTCAAATAACATTTTCAAGTAACGCAAAATAGGCTGTTGCAAACCCTTTAAAATAAAAAGTAAAAATGTATCGTAGTATCATCTTGTCATTCTTCAAATTCGATGCGCATAGAATGCCAATGGTATAGTAATCAATGGAGCCCCACGTAGACTAGTCGTGACATCTAGTGGTGAAATATCGAACAATATAATCCTAACAGAGCGAGTGCATTCTAGCGGCCAGAAGAAGAAACTTTTCAATAAAATCTGGAAGTTAATAAGTAGGTCGGCGTGCAGTTACCTTTTTGGCAGCTAGATGTCTCGAGTAAATCTGCTGGCGAATTGTTTAATTAAATATATATTTTACACCATAATATGCACAATATAACGCTTAATTTTGAAACATCTGAGTCATTACAAAACAATAAACATATAACATTTCAAGCAAAAAACCTAGCTCTGGGCGGGTTTGAACCATAGGTATTTGAGCGAAAGGCTAACGCTCTACCACTGAGCTAACTGTGTCAACGAATTTCGTTCTATATAAGATGACTTACATAGAACTTGTTAGCAAATAATGATTTACACTAAACGATTTCATCACTGGAGTATATTATTTATATATAAAGCATTTCATACAAAGTTTATTTATTTTGTATCAGTACGCTATATTGCATGCAATACTCAAATTAGTGAAATATAAGTCAGGCACAAGATATCCGCTGCCATCTTGTCTTATTACTGAATCGGCTCAGCTTTTTAAAATCACGTCTGCACTATAGTATTACAAAATAAACTTTTAATTTCGAACGTGCCTCTTCCTTTAGAACAGTTAAAACGATTCTCGGCTCGATAATCGGAACTGGTGGGTCCCATGATATGGATTATAAAGTTTGCATAATTCGCACAGCCGCCATCCTGAAATGGTATGGCGGACGACCATGTAGTGTGGTCACAAGACGCATCCTATACGAAGGTATGTTGTTACCAAATTTGGTAGAGATCGGATGATTTGGTTAGTCGTAATTTGATTTTACGTTTTGAACGTTTGAGTGGCCGCCATTCAGTTTTAGTAAAGATGGCGGCGATATAAAACATGACACTGAGGTGTCCTTTGCTAGTGCTACCTTTGTACCAAATTTCGTTCAATTCGCATTCACCGTGTTCGAATTGATAGGGGGGGACAGACATTCAGAGTACACACACTCACACAAACACAGACACACACACACACACACAGACTCACACACACACATACACACACACACAGACTCACACACACACATACACACACACAGACAGACACACTTTTTTCGCCCTGTGTTGATCTCATAAGTCTACTTTCATTTTTTGCAAAAATCGAAAGTAGGCTAAAAACAAGATGTTCAGTAAAGAACATATAGCCTACTTTCTCCTAAATGTATGAGTATAGTTATAACTCGTTGTTATTATCAAAGAGTATAATAGAACTATTCTTTGTTGAAGACCTTAGAAACGATTTACCTCTACCAAACGCCACGACCTAGATAAAAACTGCTACCATCATTGAAGAAAGAAAGAAAGATAAGAAGTATATCAAGAATGTTATGGATCTGGAGACATAATCGACCGGACTGGCGGCGTGGCTCAGCGGTAACGTTCTCGCTTGCTGGGCCCTAGGTTGCAGGTTCGTATCCTGGCGCAGTCAGCTGGCATTTGAGGGTGCACAAATGCGAGGGAGCCGTGTCAGCACATTTACTGGCACGTTAAAGATCCCCTTCGGGCCAAAATTCCGGCACCCCGGTGTCTCTAAAAGCAGCAGTAGTTAAAAGGGATGTAAAACCAATAACATTATTATTATTATTATTACGACCTGCCGTGGGCAACATCCAACTTTGAGTTGAGGCATGTCTTTACACGTCTGGTTGTGCATGGCTTTCACAACCCTAATTGAGTTAACAAATCTTTCCATGACCCTACAGAGACGTGTGTATACAAACTATGTGGATATTTTCGATAATATAATCCTAACAGAGCGAGTGCATTCTAGCGGCCAGAATAAGAAACTTTTCAATAAAATCTGGAAGTTACCTTTTTGGCAGCTAGATGTCTCGAGTAAATCTGCTGGCGAATTATGTTTTAATTAAATATATATTTTACACCATAATGTGGACAATATAACGCTTAATAACATTTTCAAGTAACGCAAAATAGGCTGATACAAACCCTTTAAAATAAAAAGTTAAAATGTATCGTAGTATCAACTTGTCATTCTTCAAATTCGATGCGCATAGAATGATAATGGTATAGTAATCAATGGATCCCCACGTAGACTAGTCGGGACATCTAGTGGTGAAATATCGAACAATATAATCCTAACAGAGCGAGTGCATTCTAGCGGCCAGAAGAAGAAACTTTTCAATAAAATCTGGAAGTTACCTTTTTGGCAGCTAGATGTCTCGAGTAAATCTGCTGGCGAATTATGTTTTAATTAAATATATATTTTGCACCATAATTTGCACAATATAACGCTTAATTTTAAAACATCTGAGTCATTACAAAACAATAAACATATAACATTTCAAGCAAAAAAACTACCTCTGATCGGGTTTGAACCATAGGAATCTGAGCGACAGGCTATCGCTCTACCACTGAGCTAATTGTGTCAACGAATATCGTTCTATTTAAAATGACTTACATAGAACTTGTTAGCAAATAATGATTTATACTAAACGATTTCATCACTGGAGTATATTATTTATATATAAAGCATTTCATACAAAGTTTATTTATTTTTTATCAGTACGCTATATTGCATTCAATACTCAAATTAGTGAAATATAAGTCAGGCACAAGATATCCGCTGCCATCTTGTCTTATTAATGAATCAGCTGAGATTTTTAAAATCACGTCTGCACTATAGTATTACAAAATAAACTTTTAATTTCGTACGTGCCTCTTCCTTTAGAACAGTTAAAACGATTCTCGGCTCGATAATCGGAACTGGTGGGTCCCATGATATGGATTATAAAGTTTGCATAATTCGCACGGCCGCCATCCTGAAATGGTATGGCGGACGACCTTGTAGTTTGGTCACAAGACGCATCCTATACGAAGGTATGTTGTTACCAAATTTGGTAGAGATTGGATGATTTGGTTAGTCGTTATTTGATTTTACGTTTTGAACGTTTGAGTGGCCGCCATTCAGTTTTAGTAAAGATGGCGGCGATATAAAACATGACACTGAGGTGTCCTTTGCTAGTGCTACCTTTGTACCAAATTTCGTTCAATTCGCATTCACCGTGTTCGAATTGATAGGGGGGGACAGACATTCAGAGTACACACACTCACACACACACACACAGACTCACACACACACATACACACACACAGACTCACACACACACATACACACACACAGACAGACACACTTTTTTCGCCCTGTGTTGATCTCATAAGTCTACTTTCATTTTTTGCAAAAATCGAAAGTAGGCTAATAAAACAAGATGTTCAGTAAAGAACATATAGCCTACTTTCTCCTAAATGTATGAGTATAGTTATAACTCGTTGTTATTATCAAAGAGTATAATAGAACTATTCTTTGTTGAAGACCTTAGAAACGATTTACCTCTACCAAACGTCACAACCTAGATAAAAAACTGCTACCATCATTGAAGAAAGAAAGATAAGAAGTATATCAATAATGTTATGGATCTGGAGACATAATAGACCGGACTGGCTGCGTGGCTCAGCGGTAACGTTCTCGCTTGCTGGGCCCTAGGTTGCAGGTTCGTATCCTGGCGCAGTCAGCTGGCATTTGAGGGTGCACAAATGCGAGGGAGCCGTGTCAGTACATTTACTGGCACGTTAAAGATCCCCTTCGGGCCAAAATTCCGGCACCCTGGTGTCTCTAAAAGCAGCAGTAGTTAAAAGGGATGTATAAACAATAACATTATTATTATTATTATTATTATTATTATTATTACATATACGACCTGCCGTTGGCAACATCCAACTTTGAGTTGAGGCATATCTTTACACGTCTGGTTGTGCATGGCTTTCACAACCCTAATTGAATTAACAAATCTTTCCATGACCCTACAGAGACGTGTGTATACAAACTATGTGGATATTTTCGATTGCTATTTGCCTGAAATAAAAGTAGTAATTAATAACCTGAACTAACACCAACGGCTTGAATTCAGTTACTATGTGAAATCGTTTTGTTCTTTACTTCAAATAACATTTTCAAGTAACGCAAAATAGGCTGTTGCAAACCCTTTAAAATAAAAAGTAAAAATGTATCGTAGTATCATCTTGTCATTCTTCAAATTCGATGCGCATAGAATGCCAATGGTATAGTAATCAATGGAGCCCCACGTAGACTAGTCGTGACATCTAGTGGTGAAATATCGAACAATATAATCCTAACAGAGCGAGTGCATTCTAGCGGCCAGAAGAAGAAACTTTTCAATAAAATCTGGAAGTTAATAAGTAGGTCGGCGTGCAGTTACCTTTTTGGCAGCTAGATGTCTCGAGTAAATCTGCTGGCGAATTGTTTTAATTAAATATATATTTTACACCATAATATGCACAATATAACGCTTAATTTTGAAACATCTGAGTCATTACAAAACAATAAACATATAACATTTCAAGCAAAAAACCTAGCTCTGGGCGGGTTTGAACCATAGGTATTTGAGCGAAAGGCTAACGCTCTACCACTGAGCTAACTGTGTCAACGAATTTCGTTCTATATAAGATGACTTACATAGAACTTGTTAGCAAATAATGATTTACACTAAACGATTTCATCACTGGAGTATATTATTTATATATAAAGCATTTCATACAAAGTTTATTTATTTTGTATCAGTACGCTATATTGCATGCAATACTCAAATTAGTGAAATATAAGTCAGGCACAAGATATCCGCTGCCATCTTGTCTTATTACTGAATCGGCTCAGCTTTTTAAAATCACGTCTGCACTATAGTATTACAAAATAAACTTTTAATTTCGAACGTGCCTCTTCCTTTAGAACAGTTAAAACGATTCTCGGCTCGATAATCGGAACTGGTGGGTCCCATGATATGGATTATAAAGTTTGCATAATTCGCACAGCCGCCATCCTGAAATGGTATGGCGGACGACCATGTAGTGTGGTCACAAGACGCATCCTATACGAAGGTATGTTGTTACCAAATTTGGTAGAGATCGGATGATTTGGTTAGTCGTAATTTGATTTTACGTTTTGAACGTTTGAGTGGCCGCCATTCAGTTTTAGTAAAGATGGCGGCGATATAAAACATGACACTGAGGTGTCCTTTGCTAGTGCTACCTTTGTACCAAATTTCGTTCAATTCGCATTCACCGTGTTCGAATTGATAGGGGGGGACAGACATTCAGAGTACACACACTCACACACACACAGACACACACACACACACAGACTCACACACACACATACACACACACAGACTCACACACACACATACACACACACAGACAGACACACTTTTTTCGCCCTGTGTTGATCTCATAAGTCTACTTTCATTTTTTGCAAAAATCGAAAGTAGGCTAAAAACAAGATGTTCAGTAAAGAACATATAGCCTACTTTCTCCTAAATGTATGAGTATAGTTATAACTCGTTGTTATTATCAAAGAGTATAATAGAACTATTCTTTGTTGAAGACCTTAGAAACGATTTACCTCTACCAAACGCCACGACCTAGATAAAAACTGCTACCATCATTGAAGAAAGAAAGAAAGATAAGAAGTATATCAAGAATGTTATGGATCTGGAGACATAATCGACCGGACTGGCGGCGTGGCTCAGCGGTAACGTTCTCGCTTGCTGGGCCCTAGGTTGCAGGTTCGTATCCTGGCGCAGTCAGCTGGCATTTGAGGGTGCACAAATGCGAGGGAGCCGTGTCAGTACATTTACTGGCACGTTAAAGATCCCCTTCGGGCCAAAATTCCGGCACCCCGGTGTCTCTAAAAGCAGCAGTAGTTAAAAGGGATGTAAAACCAATAACATTATTATTATTATTATTACGACCTGCCGTGGGCAACATCCAACTTTGAGTTGAGGCATGTCTTTACACGTCTGGTTGTGCATGGCTTTCACAACCCTAATTGAATTAACAAATCTTTCCATGACCCTACAGAGACGTGTGTATACAAACTATGTGGATATTTTCGATAATATAATCCTAACAGAGCGAGTGCATTCTAGCGGCCAGAATAAGAAACTTTTCAATAAAATCTGGAAGTTACCTTTTTGGCAGCTAGATGTCTCGAGTAAATCTGCTGGCGAATTATGTTTTAATTAAATATATATTTTACACCATAATGTGGACAATATAACGCTTAATAACATTTTCAAGTAACGCAAAATAGGCTGTTACAAACCCTTTAAAATAAAAAGTTAAAATGTATCGTAGTTTCAACTTGTCATTCTTCAAATTCGATGCGCATAGAATGATAATGGTATAGTAATCAATGGATCCCCACGTAGACTAGTCGGGACATCTAGTGGTGAAATATCGAACAATATAATCCTAACAGAGCGAGTGCATTCTAGCGGCCAGAAGAAGAAACTTTTCAATAAAATCTGGAAGTTACCTTTTTGGCAGCTAGATGTCTCGAGTAAATCTGCTGGCGAATTATGTTTTAATTAAATATATATTTTGCACCATAATTTGCACAATATAACGCTTAATTTTAAAACATCTGAGTCATTACAAAACAATAAACATATAACATTTCAAGCAAAAAAACTACCTCTGATCGGGTTTGAACCATAGGAATCTGAGCGACAGGCTATCGCTCTACCACTGAGCTAATTGTGTCAACGAATATCGTTCTATTTAAAATGACTTAAATAGAACTTGTTAGCAAATAATGATTTATACTAAACGATTTCATCACTGGAGTATATTATTTATATATAAAGCATTTCATACAAAGTTTATTTATTTTTTATCAGTACGCTATATTGCATTCAATACTCAAATTAGTGAAATATAAGTCAGGCACAAGATATCCGCTGCCATCTTGTCTTATTAATGAATCAGCTGAGATTTTTAAAATCTCGTCTGCACTATAGTATTACAAAATAAACTTTTAATTTCGTACGTGCCTCTTCCTTTAGAACAGTTAAAACGATTCTCGGCTCGATAATCGGAACTGGTGGGTCCCATGATATGGATTATAAAGTTTGCATAATTCGCACGGCCGCCATCCTGAAATGGTATGGCGGACGACCTTGTAGTTTGGTCACAAGACGCATCCTATACGAAGGTATGTTGTTACCAAATTTGGTAGAGATTGGATGATTTGGTTAGTCGTTATTTGATTTTACGTTTTGAACGTTTGAGTGGCCGCCATTCAGTTTTAGTAAAGATGGCGGCGATATAAAACATGACACTGAGGTGTCCTTTGCTAGTGCTACCTTTGTACCAAATTTCGTTCAATTCGCATTCACCGTGTTCGAATTGATAGGGGGGGACAGACATTCAGAGTACACACACTCACACACACACAGACTCACACACACACATACACACACACAGACTCACACACACACATACACACACACAGACAGACACACTTTTTTCGCCCTGTGTTGATCTCATAAGTCTACTTTCATTTTTTGCAAAAATCGAAAGTAGGCTAATATACCCACGAAGGAATGGCAAGGCAGATAGTTTCCATGGCAACATAGCTCAAGTCGTGACACGGCCGAATGGATCCGAGTTGCGCTCTGCATTACCGGTATAGCAAATGAGGATCTTTACTTGAAATCCCGTTAGTTACTCAACTGCTCACACAGCACTGTCAACCGAGTATAGCATAACAAAGACTTGACACTATCTATTAGATATTTGTCAAATACCACTCACTCACACATTCATCTCGAAATCTCAGAAACCACCCAACGGATTGGAATGACATTTGGTATGCAGCTTCCTCAAGGGCCGCAAACGCCCACTAAGAAAGGATTTTTGGATATTCAGGTTGTAAAGGGGTGTTAAGGGGGTAGACCTGCATTTCATTGAATAGCAATATCTCCCGATTGGTTTCATTGGGAGATGTGATACTCGGCATATAAACTCATCATTAACAAGTAGTTCCGTGAAGAACTATACAGCCTATTTTCATATATCCTACTTATGTTAATTGCCACTATCAACATACACAATTTCAGTTTGATTGCTGTAATAGATTCGTAGATATTGAGAACCGACTAAATATTTCGGATGGTCGCCATGTTGGATTTTATATATGTAGGTCCTAGAGTTATGTACTGTTACATGCAGATTATTGTGAACGTGTAGTATTCAAACTTCAATCGCATAATTAGGACACAAGAAAAAACAAGGAGATTTAAAATTTTTTCACAGCTGCCATCTTGAGGTTATGGAAACAATTGAAATAAATTAGATGCCAGTGGATTAACATTCGGATAAAGATTTACTGTACCAAGTTTCACAGCACTCGGATGGTTAAATTGCGAAAAACGTCCATGTGAATATTTATAATTCGCGTCACCGCCATGTTGGATTTGTGATCACCAGGTTATTTAAAGTCCTATAGGTGAACTTAAGTTCATAGTCCCTATGAACATTAAATAAAAAATGCAGTTTGATTGCTAAAATAGATTCGTAGATATTCAGTATCGTCCAAATATTTCGGATGGTCGCCATGTTGGATTGTTAAATGTATAGGCCATAGAGTCATGTACCATTAAAGGATAATTATTGCGTAGGTTCATTATTCAATCTTTCACTTCGATCGCATGACTACATCACAAGAAATAAAAACTTAATTTTAAAATTCGCGATGCCGCCATCTTGAGGTTATGTAAACAATTGAACTAAATTAGATACCAGTGGATTACAATGTGTATAAATATTTCCTGTACCAGGTTTCAGTGCGCTTGGAACATTAAATCGCGAGAAAGGTCTATTTAAAATGTTCAAATTCGCTTGGCCGCCATGTTCGTTTTGTGGTTAACCGGTTTTTGAAAATCTTATAGATGGACTTCCAGTAGTGCCCTTTATCTCCGTACAAAATCTTAGGGAGATACCGCTAATAGTTTCAGAGATATAGAATGCCGGTGAAATATTTTGCACATCCGCCATCTTGTGATTATGTAAACAATTGAACGAAGTTAGATGTCGGTGCATTACAATGTATATAAACATATACTGTACCAAGTTTCATTGCGTTTGGTTGGTCAAATCGCGAGAAACGTCTATTTAAAAGTCGCAAATTCGCTTGGCCGCCATGTTGGTTTTGTAGTTACCAGGTTTTCTAAAGTCACATAAGTGAACTTTCAGTAGTTCCCTCTATCACCATAGAAAATGTCAGGGTAATATCGGTAATAGTTTCGTAGATATTGAATGCTGGTGAAATATTTCGCACAGCCGCCATGTTGGATTGGTGAGTCGTAACAAAATTTGAAGGGCACGGTCGAGGTCGCCGGGAATAGTGCTATGAACTATGAACTTTCCGAGTTTCATTGAAATCGCTCCTGCAGTTTAGATTTTATTAGGGGGGGACACACACACGAATCACACACACACACACGCACACACACACGGACAAAAGGTGATCTCATAAACCTATTTTTTCAAAATTGAAAATAGGCTAAAAATAAGAAGACACATGTCTGAGGATTTTTCGATGTGGTGTATATTATGAGATGAAAGGGGTGAAAAGTGGGGGTTGAAAGATCCTAATGGAGCCTGTATCTCTTAAACGACATAGGCGAGGAGTTTGAAACTCATCGGAAGAAAATCAGCATAAAAAATAAGTAAATAATTATGTGTTTGACCGCTAGTGCTACCTCTGTACCAAATTTCGTTCAATTCGGTTTCACCGTGTTTGAATTGATAGGGGGAATCGATTTGCACACATACATGGCCACCATCTGCAAACTATTGGGCTGATGTTCTTGCAGTTTGGTCAGAATATGTTTCCCACATAAAGATATGGTGTTGCAAAATTTGGTAGAGACTAGATTATTAGGTTGGTCGTAATTACATTTTAGCTTTTAACATTTGGGTGGCCGCGATTACGTATCCGTCAAGATAGCGGTGATATAAAACATGACACTGACGTGCCCTTTGCTAGTGCTACCTCTGTACCAAATTTCGTTCATTCGGTTCCACCGTGTTCGAATTAATAGGGGGAATCAATTTTGACATAAAGATGGCCGCCATCCGCAAACTATTAGGCTAATGACCCATTAGATTTGTCAAAGGAAGCTCCCTCCATAAAAGTATGTTGTTGCAAAGTTTGGTAGAGATCGGATGGTTATGTTGGTCGTAATTTGATTTAAGCTTTAAACATTTGTGTGGCCGCCATTACGTTTCTGTCAATATGGCGGCGATATTAATCATGACACTGAGATGCCCTTTGATAGTGCTATCTCTGTACCAAATTTCGTTCCATTCGGTTTCACCGTGTTTGAATTAATAGGGGGAATCGATTCTGACACAAAGATGGCCGCCATCCGCAAACTATTAGGCTAATAACCTATTAGGTTGGTCAAAGGATGCTCCCTCCATAAAGGAATGTTATTGCAAAGTTTGGTAGAGATCAGATGGTTATGTTAGTCGTAATTTAACTTAAGCTTTGAATATTTGTGTGGCCGACATTACGTTTCTGTCAATATGGCGGTGATATAAAACATGACACTGAGGTGCCTTTTGTTAGTACTACCTCTGTACCAAATTTCGCTCCATTCGGTTGCACCGTGTTCGAATTAATAGGGGGGATCAATTTTCACACAAAGATGGCCGCCATCCGCAAACTGTTACGCTGATGACCTATTAGATTGGTCAAAGGATGCTCCCTCCATAAAGGTATGTAGTTGCAAAATTTGGTAGAGATCGGATGATTAGGTCAATCGTAATTTGATTTAAGCTTTGGACATTCGTGTGGCCGCCATTACGTTTCAGTCAAGATGGCGGCGATGTAAAACATGACACTGAGGTGCCCTTTGCTAGTGCTACCTCAGTACCAGATTTTGTTCCATTCGGTTCCACCGTGTTCGAATTAATAGGGGGAATCAATTTTGACATAAAGATGGTCGCCATCCGCAAACTATTAGGCTAATAACCTATTAGATTGGTCAAAGGATGCTCCCTCCATAAAGGTATGTTGTTGCAAAGTTTGGTAGAGATCGGATGGTTATGTTAGTCGTAATTTAACTTAAGCTTTGAACATTTGCGTGGCCGCCATTACGTTTCTGTCAATATGGCGGCGATATAAATCATGACACTGAGATGCCTTTTGCTAGTGCTACCTCTGTACCAAATTTCGTTCCATTCGGTTTCAAGGTGTTTGAATTAATAGGGGGAATTGGTTTTCACACAAAGATGGCCGCCATCCGCAAACTATTAGGCTAATGACCTATTCATATGGTCAAAGGATGCTCCCTCTATAAGGGTATGTTGGTGGAAAATTTGGTAGAGATCGGATGATTAGGTTAATCGTAATTTGATTTAAGCTTTGAACATTTGTGTGGCCGCCATTACGTTTCCATCAAGATGGCGGCGATATAAAACATGACACTGAGGTGCCTTTTGTTAGTACTACCCCTGTACCAAATTTCGTTCCATTCGGTTGCACCGTGTTCGAATTAATAGGGGGAATCGATTTTCACACAAAGATGGCCGTCATCCGCAAACTATTACGCTGATGACCTATTCATTTGGTCAAATGATGCTCCCCCCATATACACACATCAAAAAAAGTTTTGCATCACCTCGGTTCCCAGATCTCCGGCATATAGACGTTGACTGTGTATATTGTATCCAAGATACAGTCCCTTTGACTGTTTATAGATGTCACTAAAACTGCTCAAAGATGTAAACAACCATGCATGAGCAGGGCCTATTAGACGGAGGGGGTACGACAGCCGATCAGTTCCAGTCATTCCACCAGGACGAAGGTACGCTGCTCATGTTGTCTGTAGTTCTACCATGCCTAGAAGGTCAATACCGCAGTTCGATCGCGTCCGCATTGTTACTTTGTGTCAAGAAGGGCTCTCAACAAGGGAAGTTTCCAGGCGTCTCAGAGTGAACCAAAGCGATGTTGTTCGGACATGGAGGAATTACAGAGATACAGGAACTGTCGATGACAGGCCTCGCTCAGGCCGCCCAAGGGCTACTACTGTAGTGGATGACCGCTACTTACGGATTGCCGCTCGGAGGAACCCTGACAGCAATGCCACCATGTTGAATAATGCGTTTCGTTCAGCCACAGGACGTCGTGTTTCAACTCAAACTGTGCGCAATAGGCTGCATGATGCGCAACTTCACTCCCGACGTCCATGGCGAGGTCCAGCTTTGCAACCCCGACACCATGCAGCGCGGTACAGATGGGCCCAACAACATGCTGAATGGACCCCACGGAATTGGCATCACGTTCTCTTCACCGATGAGTGTCGCATATGCCTTCAACCAGACAATCGTCGGAGACGTGTTTGGAGGCACCCTGGTCAGGCTGAACGTCTTAGACACACTGTCCAGCGAGTGCAGCAAGGTGGTGGTTCCCTGATGTTTTGGGGTGGCATTATGTGGGGCCGACGTACGCCACTCGTGGTCATGGAAGGCTCCGAAACGGCTTTACGATACCTGAATGACATCCTCCGACCCATAGTGCAACCATATCGGCAGAATATTGGAGAGGCATTTGTCTTCATGGACGACAATTCTCGACCTCATCGTGCACATCTTGTGAATGCGTTCCTTCAAGATAACGACATCGCTCGACTACAGTGGCCAGCATGTTCGCCAGACATGAACCCTATCGAACATGCCTGGGATATGTTGAAAAGGGCTGTTTATGGACGTCTTGACCCACCAACCACTCTGAGAGATTTACGCCGAATTGTCGTTGAGGAGTGGGACAATTTGGACCAACAGTGTCTTGATGAACTTGTGGATAGTATGCCACGACGAATACAGGCATGCATCAATGCAAGAGGACGTGCTACTGGGTATTAGAGGTAGTGGTGTGTACTGCAATCTGGACCACAAATGCTGAAAGTCTAGCTGTATGATGGTACAACATGCAATGTGTGGGTCTCATGAGCAATAAAACGAGCTGAAATGTTGTTTGTGTTGATCTCTATTCCCTTTGTATTTAAAGGTTCCGGAACTCTTGGAACCGAGGTGATGCAAAACTTTTTTTGATGTGTGTAGGTATGTTGTTGCAAAATTTGGTAGAGATCGGATGATTAGGTTAGTCGTAAATTGATTTAAGCTTTGAACATTTGTGTGGCCGCCATTACGTTTCCGTCAAAATGGCGGAGATATAAAACATGACACTGAGGTGCCTTTTGTTAGTACTACCTCTGTACCAAATTTCGTTCCATTCGGTTGCACCGTGTTCGTATTAATAGGGGGAATCGATTTTCACACAAAGTTGGCCGCTATCCGCAAACTATTACGCCGATGACTTATTGGTTTGGTCAAAGCATGCTCCCCCCATAAAGGTATGTTGTTGCAAAATTTGGTAGAGATCGTATGATTAGGTTAGTCGTAATTTGATTTAAGCTTTGAACATTTGTGTGGCCGCCATTACGTTTCCGTCAAGATGGCGGCAATATAAAACATGACACTGAAGTGTCCTTTGCTAGTGCTACCTTTGTACCAAATTTCGTTCAATTCGCATTCACCGTGTTCGAATTGATAGGGGGGGACAGACAGTCAGAGTACACACACTCACACACACACAGACACACACACACACACACAGACTCACACACACACATACACACACACAGACAGACACACTTTTTTCGCCCTGTGTTGATCTCATAAGTCTACTTTCATTTTTTGCAAAAATCGAAAGTAGGCTAAAAAACAAGATGTTCAGCAAAGAACATATAGCCTACTTTCTCCTAAATGTATGGGTATCTTTATGACTCTTTGTCCTCATCCCTAAAACAATCACCCCAACCACAATGTATTGTTTGTTTTCTTTTATATTGATAATAAGCCAGTAAGTGTCAAGATCAATATTATATACTTTATGATGATTGAATAACAAAACTACTAACTTATTGTAATGCATTCACGTCCGTTAATCTCTATATTAAGCCAGCCTGCAAAATTAAGAATCTACCGCCCCAATCACAGTAGTGGTGCTGCGACCTATCAGTGAATTAATCTTTATCTTGTACGCCTATGCACTGCCATCGTAATGTACTACGATGGCAGTGTTCTATGGGTGTTGAATGAGTAGGCAGTTTAAAGTAGCCAAGAGGGAGGCGATCCAGCTGGCAGTGTTTAAAGGTATTTGGAGCGCGATCGTGGCTAATAGTTGAACTACCAGTATTACAAAATTGCCATACTTCAGGAGGCCAGCTCAGGCATTTACACAGCGTTATGTTTGGAACAATATTACCCACATAACCCACAAGAGGACAGCACCGTACAGAGGCATTAAGAAGGCTGTGGTTAATGACAACGTGTATCTAGTTCTTCTATTCTCCTTTTTCTAATGTCTTCTGTTTATGTGCGATGCTGGGACTGTGATTTTATTAATATACGAGTGTATACTTTATACTCTCCTTTGAGCTAAATGACATTTTATTCAGTATCTGTGGGAAAAGCTCGTGCACATCATTTGTAAAAGAATTCAAGAAAAAAAAACCTAACTGTAGCAGTACTCGATCCCCAGTCAACTGCGTGTCAGACTAACATGCTAGCCCTGAGCTAACCGTATCCATGACGTCAGTTGTTCTTAACTGATATATTAGATACAAACTGTTGGCAAATAATGACTTTAAATAAACGATTTCTTCACTGCAGTACATCTTCATTAAAGATCATTTCATACAAAGTTTATATTATTGTATCAGTACGGTATATCACATACAACATACTAAAACTACTGAAATATAAGACAGGCACATGAGGACAGCTGCCATCTTGTCGTGTGACACAAACAGCTCAGTTCTTTTAAGCCACTCGTACTGTATAATATTATAATATTAAATTATAATAAATAACGGATCACGACCTTCAGGATAGCTTAAACCCCCCTAGGCTCGATAATCGGAATTGGTGGGTCTTAAGCTATTTATTAAAATGGTTGCATAATTCACACGGCCGCCATCCTGAAATGGCATGGCCGATGACCTTGAATTTTGGGTGAAAGACGCGTCCTATATAAAGGTATGTTGTCACCAAATTTGGTAGAGATCGGATGATTAGTTTAGCCGTAATTTGATTTTACGTTTTGAACATTTGAGTGGCCGCCATTCTGTTTTGGTAAAGATGGCGGCGATATAAAGTATGACACTGAGGTGTCCTTTACTAGTGCTACCTCTGTACCAAATTTCGTTCAATTCGGATTCACCGTGTTCGAATTGATAGGGGGGGACAGACATTCAGAGTACACACTCACACACACACAGACACACACACACACACACAGACTCACACACACACATACACACACACAGACAGACACACTTTTTTCGCCCTGTGTTGATCTCATTAGTCTACTTTCATTTTTTGCAAAAATCGAAAGTAGGCTAATAAGTAAAAAGGTGTTTGACCGTTTTTTCATAAATCCAATTTAAGGGGCCCATGGGGAGGGGTGAAATTCTCGGTTAAAAACAGGAAAGAAAGTGTCCTAACCGATTGACTCACTCGCTCTTCAAACTCAGGAGGAAAAGCTGCTTAAAAATAAATATATATGTGTTCGACAGTTTTTTTGATAAATCAAATTTAAGGGGTTCATCGGGAGGGGTGAAATTCTGAAGAAAAAAAAATTGAAAGAAAATGTCCTGCCTCACTCACTCACTCATCATCGCCCAGCCAAAAATATTGAAGTTGGAAACATGTCATTTTCGGGATATGTTCGTTGTATGTCAAAACCTTACACTAAGGGTGGATTTTTGAATATTCAGGTTCTAAAGGGGTCTTAAGGGGGTTAAACCTGCATTTCATTGAATAACTATATCTCACGAGTGGTTTCTTTTGTGGATGTGATACTCGGCATATAAACCAATCATTTAAAATAAGCAGACATGTGTCTGAGGGTTTTTCGATGTGGTGTATTATTATGAGGTGAAAGGGGTGAAAATTGGGGGTTGAAGGATTCCTAACGAAGCGTGTAGGCTTATCTCCTAAACGACATAGGCGAGAAATTTGAAACTCAGCGAAAAAAAACAGCTTAAAAATAAGTGAATCGGTGTTCCACCGTTTTTCATAAATTAATTTAAGGAGCCAATGGCGTGGGGTGAAATTCTGGGGGGAAATAAGGAGAGAAAGTGTCCTAACTGACTGACTAACTCACTCACTCATCAAACTGAAGGGAAAAAGACTGCTTAAAAATAAGTTAATAGGTGTTCAAGCGATTTTTCATCAATCCAATTTAAGGGGCCCATGGGGAGGGGTGAGATTCTGGTAAAAATAATTAAAAGAAAATGTCCTGTCTGACTCACTCATCACGCCTAGCGAAAACTATTAAAGTTAGAAACATGAAATTTTGGGAATATGTTCGCTGTATGTCGAAAACGTCAACTAATGAATGATTTTTGTTATTCGGGTTTTAAGAGGTGTTAAAGGGGGTAAACGTGCATTTCATTGAATAACGATATCTCATGAGTTGTTTCTTTGGGAATGTGATATTCGGTATGTAAGCTAATACTTAAAATAATCCGACATATGTCTAAGGGTTTATCGATGTAATGTATATTATGAGGTGAAAGGGGTGAAAATTGGGGGTTGAGGGATTCTTAACGGAGCGTGTATCCCTTAAACGACATATGCGAGAAATTTGAAATTCGGCGGAAAAAAACAGCTTAAAATATAAGTAAATAGGTGTTCGACCATTTTTTCATAAATCCACTTTAAGGGGCCCTTGGAGAGAGGTGAAATTCTGGGGGAAAAAACAGGAAAGAAAGTGTCCTAACTCACTCAGTCATCAAACTCAGGGGGGGGGGGGAAGAACAGCTCAAAGATAAGTAAATAGGTGTTCGACCGTTTTTTTCATGAATCCAATTTAAGGGGTTCATGAGAGGGGTGAAATTCTGAAAAATAATTGAAAGAAAATGTCCTGACTTACTCACTCATCATCTTCCAGCCAAAATTGTTGAAGTTAGAAACATGACATTAAGGGGCTATGTTCGTTGTATGTCGAAAACGTCCACTAAGGAAGGAATTTGGGATATTCAGGTTCTAAAGGGGTGTTAAGGGGGTAGACTTGCATTTCATTGAATAACAATATCTCCCGATTGGTTTACTTTTGGGATGGGATACTAGGCATATAAACTCATCATTAAGAATAAGAAGACACATGTCTGAGGGTTTTTCGATATGGTGTATATTATGAGGTGTCTGTGTGAAAAGTGCGTGTTGAAGGATTCTTAACGGAGCAAGTTACTCTTAAAAGACAGAGGCAAAAAGTAAGAATCTCAGGGAGAAAAATCAGATTGAAAAAGTAGTAAATTGGTGTTCGATCGTTTTTTCATAAATCCAATTTAAGGGGCTCATGGGGAGGGATGAAATTCTGGGGAAAGAAGTCCAGTAAGGAAGGATTTTTGAAGATTCACTCATCATCCCCCAGCAAACCTATTGCAGTTAGAAACTTGAAATTTTGGGGATATGTTCTTTGTATGTCGAAAAAGTCCACTAAGGATGGATTTTTGGATATTCATGTTCTGAAGGGGTGTTAAGGGGATTAAACTTGCATTTCATTGAATAACAATATCTTCACGAGTTGTTTCATTTGGGGATGTGATATTCGGCATATAAACTAAGCATTCAAAATAAGCAAACATATGTCTAAGGGTTTATCGATATGGTGTATATTATGAGGTGAAAGGGGAGAAAATTGGGGGTTGAAGGATTCTTAACGGAGCGTGTACTGTATCTCTTATTCAACATAGGCGATAAGTTTGAAATTCAGCGGAAAATGCAGCTTAAAAATAAGTAAATAGGTGTTCGACCATTTCTTCATAAATCCAATTTAAGGGACCCATGGGGAGGAGTGAAATTCGGGGGGGGGGGGGGGAACAGGAAGGAAAGTGTCCTAACTGATTGACTCACTTACTCACTCATCAAACTCAGGGGGAAAACAGCTTTTAATAAGTAAAAAGGTGTTCGACCTTTTTTTTTTCATAAATCCAATTTAAGGGGTTCATGGGGAGGGGTGAAATTCTCAAAAATAAATTAAAGAAAATGTCCTGACTGACTGACTCACTCATCATCGCCCAGCCAAAATTATTGAAGTTTGAAACATGAAATTTTGGGGATAAGTTCGTTGTATGTCGCAAACGTCCACTAAGGAAAGCGTTTTGGATATTCAGGTTCTAAAGAGGTGTTAATGGGGTAAACGTGCATTTCATTGAATAAAAATATCTCATGAGTGGTTTCATTTGGGGATGTGATACTTGGCATATATACTAATCATTAAAAATAAGCTGACACATGTCTAATGGTTTTTCGATGTGGTGTATATTATGAGGTGAAAGGGATGAAAAGTGGGGGTTGAAAGATTCCTAACGGAGCGTGTATCTCTTAAACGACATAGGCGAGGAGTTTGATTTTCTCCGAGTTTCATCAGCTTAAAAATAAATAAATAAATAAATGAATGAAAATGAAAATTCACAGCCTGCTTCCAGTCTCCGACTGGGTCAGGAATGGAATGAATGAAGCCCCCATCTAGCGGCGAGGATATGAACTGTGCCAGCTGCCGAGGCCTGACGCACTCCTCCGGGGGCAATGATTAAATGAATGACAGATGAAGTGAAGTGATAGTGGAGAGTGTTGCTGGAATGAAATTTTGACAGGGAAAACCGGAGTACCCGGAGAAAAACCTGTCTGCCTCCGTTTTGTCCAGCACAGATCTCACAAGGAGTAACCGGGATTTGAACCACGGACCCAGCGGTGAGAGGCCGGCGTGCTGCCGTCTAAGCCACTGAGGCTTTTAAATAAATGAATAAATAATTAAAATAAGTAGGTGTTCGACCGTTTTTTATTTTCATAAATCCAATTTAAGGGGCCTAAGGGGAGGGGTGAAATTCAGGTAGAAAAACGTCAACTAAGGAAGGATTTTTGGATGTTCACTCTCGTCGACCAATCAAAACTATTAAAGTTAGAAGAAGGGGATATGTTTGTTGTGTGTCGAAAAAGTCTACTAAGGAGGGATGTTTGGATATTCAGGTTCTAAAGGGGTGTTAACGGGGTTGAACCTCCATGTCATTGAATAACAATATGACACGACTATGACGCGAGCGAAGCGAGGCAAAAAAGAGATGGTGTGTGTCTGTGCATTAGTCAATCACGCAAGAACCACTGGTCCGACTTACATAAATTTTATATGGAAGTAGCTGATTTACCTGGTTAACATATAGGCTACTTTTGATTTCAATACATTGAACTATTTAAAGATGGCGACCATTTTTGTGACGTCACTACACCCTTTGATTTCAAACTTTCATATTTCCATTTCAAATAAAAAGTGAACGCTAAGAAATAGCAAACTTTTGATGGCATATGCGAGGTCTAAAATTACATTTTCTATCCGAAAGGTATCTCCAACGGTTAGCGAGTAAAACCTAAATATGTGCTATAAAACACGGTCAACGCCGAACGGTGTAGTTGGACAAAATGTTCCATCCTTAATCTCGCTCTACGCAGCACCTCGCCTATCCCCTGTTTTAACTGTCACCTTCACATTTTAATTTATTTATGACGCGTAGCGAAGCACGGGTACTTCAGCTGGTCTTATATATCAAAGTGAAAGTCTGTATGTATGTGGGAGGGTGGGTGGGTTGGTTCCGTATACAAATCTACACCGTTCCACCAATCTCAACCAAATTTTGCATATACATAGTTTAGGGCCCGGAAGGAACCGCTGGCTACATGAATTTTCGATAGTCTTTCTCATTCTTCTGATTTCGGCCCTTTTGCACTCAAGCACAGGCTAATCAAATCATAAAATAAACTCATGAAGGAATGGCAAGGCAGATCGTTTTCATGGCAACATAGCTCAAGTCGAGACACGGCCGTCTGGATGCCAGTTGCGCTCTGCACTACCGGTATAGAAAATGAGCATCATTACTTGAAATCCGGTTAGTTACTCACCTACTCACACAGCACTGTCAACCGAGTTTAGCATAACAAAGACTTGACACTATCTTCTACTATATATTTGTCAAATACCACTCACTCACTCACTCATTCATTCGTCACGAAATCTCAGAAACCACCGAACGGATTGGAATGAAATTTGGTATGCTGCTTCCCCAAGGGCCGCAAATGCCCTCTAAGAGAGGATTTTTGTATATTCAGGTTCTAAAGGGGTGTTAAGGGGGTAGACCTGCATTTCATTGAATAGCAATATCTCCCGATTGGTTTCATTGGGGGATGTGATACTCGGCACATAAACTCATCATTAAAAATAAGAAGACACGAGTCTGAGGGTTTTTCGGTGTGGCGTATATTATGAGGTGAAAGGGGTGAAAAGTGGGGATTGAAAGATTCCTAACGGAGCGTGTATCTCTTAAACGACATAGGCGAGGAGTTTGAAACTCAGCGAAAAAAAACAGCATAAAAATAAGTCAATATGTGTTTGACCGTTTTTTTTTCATAAATCCAATTTAAGGGGCCCATGGGGAGGGGTGACATTCTGTGAGGGGGGGGGGACAGGAAAGAACGTGTCCTAACTGATTGACTGACTGACTCACTAATCAAACTCAGGGGGACAAACTGCTTTAAAGTAAGTAAATAGCTGTTCGACAGTTTTTTTTTCATAAACCAAATTTAAGGGGTTCATGGGGAGGGGTGAAATTCTGAAAAAAGAAAATTGAAAGAAAATGTCCTGATTAACTCACTCACTCACTCACTCACTCCCCATCGCTCAGCCAAAAGTATTGAAGTTAGAAACATGACAGTTTGGGGATATGTTCATTGTATGTCAAAACCGTCTACTAAGGGAGGATTTTCGGATATACAGGTTCGAAAGGGGTCTTAAGGGGGTTAAACGTGCATTTCTTTGTATAACAATATCTCCCGATTGGTTTCATTGGGGGATGTGATACACGGCATATAAACTCATCATTAACAAGTAGTTCCGTGAAGAACTATACAGCCTACTTTTCCTGGCAATGATTATTCTACAGTATATGAACCTATCTAGAATAATGACGAAATTAAGTTGGTAATATCGAAATATCAAATTAGTTCAAAATATACCTGGTATAATGTAGCCTAATAGAGCACTAACGTTGGCAGCCCTGGTGACTGAATATATTCTTAGTTCCACCTCTTAAGGTACAGAATACAAAATTTGGTTGAAGTCCAATGGACGTTACATGCAGTTAGACAATGGTTCTATCAGCACGCGTAAAAGCATGTTGCCAACAATACCATGCGTGTGCTGGTCAGAAATAATCTGAATTTTTATATCTTTTTGTGCCAATTTTGGATGAAATCCATTTGTTAGTATAGAAGTTACATGTATTTTAAAATTGGACATATCAGCAGGCATAGAATCATGTTGGCAGCACTGCCTTGTATTAATTACTCCAAATTAATCTACACACATCAAAAAAAGTTTTGCATCACCTCGGTTCCAAGAGTTCCGGAACCTTACATACAAAGGGAATAGAGATCAACACAAACAACATTTCAGCTCGTTTTATTGCTCATGAGACCCACACATTGCATGTTGTACCATCATACAGCTAGACTTTCAGCATTTGTGGTCCAGATTGCAGTACACACCACTACCTCTAATACCCAGTAGCACGTCCTCTTGCATTGATGCATGCCTGTATTCGTCGTGGCATACTATCCACAAGTTCATCAAGACACTGTTGGTCCAAATTGTCCCACTCCTCAACGACAATTCGGCGTAAATCTCTCAGAGTGGTTGGTGGGTCAAGACGTCCATAAACAGCCCTTTTCAACATATCCCAGGCATGTTCGATAGGGTTCATGTCTGGCGAACATGCTGGCCACTGTAGTCGAGCGATGTCGTTATCTTGAAGGAACGCATTCACAAGATGTGCACGATGAGGTCGAGAATTGTCGTCCATGAAGACAAATGCCTCTCCAATATTCTGCCGATATGGTTGCACTATGGGTCGGAGGATGTCATTCAGGTATCGTAAAGCCGTTTCGGAGCCTTCCATGACCACGAGTGGCGTACGTCGGCCCCACATAATGCCACCCCAAAACATCAGGGAACCACCACCTTGCTGCACTCGCTGGACAGTGTGTCTAAGACGTTCAGCCTGACCAGGGTGCCTCCAAACACGTCTCCGACGATTGTCTGGTTGAAGGCATATGCGACACTCATCGGTGAAGAGAACGTGATGCCAATTCCGTGGGGTCCATTCAGCATGTTGTTGGGCCCATCTGTACCGCGCTGCATGGTGTCGGGGTTGCAAAGCTGGACCTCGCCATGGACGTCGGGAGTGAAGTTGCGCATCATGCAGCCTATTGCGCACAGTTTGAGTTGAAACACGACGTCCTGTGGCTGAACGAAACGCATTATTCAACATGGTGGCATTGCTGTCAGGGTTCCTCCGAGCGGCAATCCATAAGTAGCGGTCATCCACTACAGTAGTAGCCCTTGGGCGGCCTGAGCGAGGCCTGTCATCGACAGTTCCTGTATCTCTGTACCTCCTCCATGTCCGAACAACATCGCTTTGGTTCACTCTGAGACGCCTGGAAACTTCCCTTGTTGAGAGCCCTTCTTGACACAAAGTAACAATGCGGACGCGATCGAACTGCGGTATTGACCTTCTAGGCATGGTAGAACTACAGACAACATGAGCAGCGTACCTTCGTCCTGGTGGAATGACTGGAACTGATCGGCTGTCGTACCCCCTCCGTCTAATAGGCCCTGCTCATGCATGGTTGTTTACATCTTTGAGCGGTTTTAGTGACATCTATGAACAGTCAAAGGGACTGTATCTTGGATACAATATACACAGTCAACGTCTATATGCCGGAGATCTGGGAACCGAGGTGATGCAAAACTTTTTTTGATGTGTGTAGAATGTCAGGTGTTATACGTGGGCCAAGTATAGAGCTGTTGGCTTGCCTTCTTTCTGATATATTGATATTAGGGTAAAAAGAATATAGACAGCGTTTATTAACAGTTGGCAACCATGATTGCTCTTAACAATACTTATAGTCATATCTGTTATGGTACACATAGCACATACGAAATTTGGTTGAAATCCAACTGATAGTATAGAAGTTACATGTATTTAAAAATTGGTACTATCAGCAGGCTTATAATCATGTTGGTAGAACTGACGTATATAAGTTACTCTAAATTAATCTAAAATGTCAGAATATACGTGTGCATAGTTTAAAGCTGTTGGCTTGCATACTTTCTGATATATTGGTATTTGGATTTAAAAAAATAGAGAAAGCAATTATTGACAGTTGGTAGCCCTGGTGGCTCTTAAGAATACGCTCAGTCATATCTGTTTATGTACAGATATTAAATACAAAATTTGGTTGAAATCCAATTGATTGTGTAGAAGTTATATGCATTTAAACATTGGACCTATCAGGAGGCTTAAAATTATTTTGGCAACACTGTCATGGTTGGCCTCCTGGAAATTAAACTGAAATAGTATTATCTACATGTGTGCCAATTTTGGAATAGCTCCCATGCATACCTTGCAAGATATCCAACATGGAGCTCAAATTTCTAGTTCGTTTTTTTAGCAGTTGGTAGCACTGACATCAATTTCAAATATGGACGTGAGCTATTCCGGTGCACATCTTTACTCATACTAAATTTGGTTTTGATTGCTGCAGCCGTTTAGGAGTTGATAGGGGGGGGACACACACACACAGCCAGACAGACAGACAGACAGAAGGACAGACAGACAGACAGACAGACAGACACACATTTTCCCGGATCGATCTCATAAGTCTACTTTTTCCTCATTTTTGCAAAATGTGAAAAGTAGGCTAAAAACTAAGAAGACACGTTTCTGAGGGTTTTTCAATGTGGTGTATATTATGAGGTGAAAGTGGTGAAAAGTAGGGATTGAAAGATTCCTAACGGAGCGTGTATCTCTTAAACGACATAGGCGAGGAGTTTGAAACTCAGCGGAAAACAATCAGCATAAAAAATAAGTAAATAATTATGTGTTTGACCGTTTTTTTCATAAATCCAATTTAAGGGGCCCATGGGGGGGGGGGGGGGTGAAATTCTGGGGGGGGGGGACAGGAACGAAAGTGACCTAACTGATTGACTGACTGACTCACTCATCAAACTCAGGGGGGAAAACTGCTTTAAAGTAAGTAAATAGCTATTCGACAGTTTTTTTTGATCAATCAAATTGAAGGGGTTCATCGGGAGGGGTGAAATTCTGAAGAAAAACAAATGAAAGAAAATGTCCTGACCCATTCGCTCACTCATCATCGCCCAGCCAAAAATATTGAAGTTGGAAACATGGCATTTTGGGGATATGTTCGTTGTATGTCAAAACCGTACACTAAGGGAGGATTTTTAGATATTCAGGCTCTAAAGGGGTCTTAAGGGGGTTAAACCTGCATTTCATTGAATATCAATATCTCACGAGTGGTTTCATTTGTGGATGTGATACTCGGCATATAAACTAATCGTTAAAAATAAGCAGACATCGATCTAAGGGTTTTTCGATGTGGTGTATTATTATGAGGTGAAAGGGGTGAATAGTGGGGGATGAAGGATTCCTAACGGAGCGTGTAGGCCTATCTCTTAAACGACATAGGCGAGAAATTTGAAACTCAGCGAAAAAAATCTGCTAAATAAATAAGTAAATCGGTGTTCGACCGTTTTTTCATAAATTAATTTAAGGGGCCAATGGGGTGGGATGAAATTCTGGGGGAAAAACGGAGAGAAAGTGTCCTAACTGACTAACTCACTCACTCCTCAAACTCGGGGGGAAAATACAGCTTAAAAAATAAGTTAATAGGTGTTCAAGAGTTTTTTCATCAATCCAATTTAAGGGGCCCATGGGGAGGGGTGAAATTCTGGTAAAAATAATTGAAAAAAAAATGTCCTGTCTGACTCACTCACTCATTACGCCCAGCGAAAACTATTAAAGTTGGAAAAATGAAATTTTGGGAATATGTTCGCTGTATGTCGAAAACGTCAACTAATGAATGATTTTTGTTTATTCAGGTTTTAATGAGATGTTAAGGGGGTAAACGTGCATTTCATTGAATAACGATATCTCATGAGTTGTTTCTTTGGGGATGTGATATTCGGTATATAAAGTAATCATTAAAAATAATCAGACATATATCTAAGGGTTTATCGATGTGGTGTATATTACGAGGTGAAAGGGGTGAAAATTGGGGGTTGAGGGATTCTTAACGGAGCGTGTATCTCTTAAACGACATAGGCGATAAGTTTGAAATTCGGCGGGAAAAAAACAGCTTAAAATACAAGTAAAAAGGTGTTCGACCGTTTTTTAATTATTCCAATTTCAGGGGTCCTTGGAGAGGGGTTAATTTCTGGGGGAAAAAACAGGAAAGAAAGTGTCCTAACTGATTTACTCACTTACTCACTCATCAAACCCAGGGCGAAAACAGCTTTAAATAAGTAAATAGGTGTTCGACCGTTTGTTTCATAAATCCAATTTAAGGGGTTCATGGGGAGGGATGAAATTATCAAAAATAAATGAAAGAAAATGTCCTGACTGACTGACTCACTCACTCATCATCGCCAAGCCAAAATTATTGAAGTTAGAAACATGAAGTTTAGGGGATATGTTGTATGTCGAAAACCTCCACTAAGGAAAGATTTTTGAATATTCAAGTTCTAAATAGGTGTTGAGGGGGTAAACGTGCATTACATTGAATAACAATATCTCACGAGTGGTTTCATTTGGGGATGTGATACTTGGCATATATACTAATCATTAAAAATAAGCTGACACATGTAGTATATATTATGAGGTGAAAGGGATGAAAAGTGGGGGTTGAAAGATTATTAACGGAGCGTGTATCTTTTAAACGACATAGGCGTGGAGTTTGAAACTCGGAGGAAATCAATCAGCTTAAAAATAAATAAATAAATCAAATAAATAGGTGTTCGACCGTTTTTTCATAAATCCGATTTAAGGGGCCAATGGGGAGGGGTGAAATTCTGGAAGAAAAACGTCCACTAAGGAAGGATTTTTGGATGTTCACTCTCATCGACCAACCCAAACTATTAATGTTATCAGAATGATATTTTGGCGATATGTTTGTTGTGTGTCGAAAACGTCTAAGGAGGGATTTTTGGGTATTCAGGTTCTAAAGGGGTGTTAACGGGGTTAAACCTGCATTTCATTGAATAACAATATGACACGACTATGACGCGGGCGAAGCGAGGCTAAAATGAGATGGTGTGTGTCTGTGTATTACTCAATCACGCAAGTACCACTGGTCCGATTTACATGAATTTTACATGGAAGGAGCTGATTTACCTGGTTAACATATAGATTACTTTTGATTTCAATACTTTGCACTATTTAAAGATGGCGAACATTTTAGTGACGTCACTACACCCTTTGGTTTCAAACTTTCATATTTCCGTTTCAAATAAAAAGAAAACGCTAAGAAATAGCAAACTTTTGATGGCATATACGAGGTTTAAAATTACATTTTCTATCCGAAAGGTATCTCCAACCGTTAGCTAGTAAAACCTAAATTTGTGCTATAAAACACGGTTAACGCCGAGCGGTGTAGTTGGACAAAATGTTCCATCCTTAATCTCCTTCTGCGCAGCACCTCGCCTATCCCCTGTTTTAACTGTCACCTTCACATTTTATTTTATTTATGATGCGTAGCGAAGCACAGGTACTTCAGCTAGTATCCTATAACCGCTGGATCAGCTCACCAATGTGTCAGTGTAACCTGGAAGAACAGGCGATCGAACATCTGGTCCAACGCTGTCCTCTTTATTCGTACGCTGGCATTCCTGACGATTTGTTCGCTCTCACACCCGAATTAACCGAATGGTTGAGAAGGATGGACTTTAAAGCTTGATTATAGCTTCTTATGTATAATTGTATATTGTATAAATTACCATAAGATTAAATAAATACCCCCGGAGTGTTACCAAACCAGTAACCGAGAATATAAGTCATTGAACAGATGAACAGAAAGAAGCTACAAGCAATAGAATGAAGGAATATTGGCGCCCGAGTCAAATGACGTCAGGAGTTATTTACGTGGTCCATAGTAGATTAGAAACTTAACTCTCGTAGAGAGAGATTACCGTGCGGGTCTCATAAGAAGTCGTACTGCATTTTGCATTGTGCAGAATTTTAAAGTATGATTCGTGTGAGAAGTCGTGAAACAGTTGTCAGGTCAAGTGTGCGTGATAGTGTCCGTACAGTTTGCGTCATTTCCCAGGGGCTCACATCTAGTGGGACGTGGGTTGGCGACCACGGGACCCCAGCTGAGTCCGGCATTGCTTCCGCTTACTTGTGCCGGGCTCCTTTACGTCTTCTTTCCTGTCGACCTCTCTTGGTCAACTCTTGTTCTCTTCCGACCCCGATAGTATTACGGTATCCGAGGCCTAGGGAGTCTTTCACTTTCCCGCCTAATTGGCCTTTGTCTCATCTTTCCTGATACCCTCATTCTTCGAGGGGTCAGCATTCCTTTTCTTTTCATTTTATCTCCTACCTTCTGCACAAGGCCCTCAATGAGGCAGGGTGTATGTAGCCCACCACTTCTGGTGCACTCTGGATAGTGCTACACTCTCAAGGGCTCACGGCTGGTGAGTTTGAGAGTCGGCGACCCCGAGGGATTTCTGAGCAGGGTCATTTGTATGCCCTTTCTCCTCTGACTTTGGGGTGGGCCCTCTCCTCTTTCCCCTTTCCTATCTGCCTTTCATAGCTCTCCTTCCTTCCAAGTCCCTCAATCCTCATTCTTACAGGGTCGAGGGCATTTCTTTTCTTCCTGTCCTTTATTTGCCTTATCCTTTATTTGTTTACCATTTCTTCTTCAAGTATGTAAGTCTGTAGTTAATATTAGTTATAGGTTTCATTCTCATCTCATCTTTGACTATCACTCAAACCATTATGGGCCGATAACATAGATGTTAGGCTCTTTAAAGCATCAATCATCATCATCATCATCATCACCATCATCATCATATTACAGTTTGAATTCGAATACGTTAACGATATCTCTGTGCTCCTCTTCGGTGGATCCCGTGATGTTTTAGCCGGGTTGTCGCAATTCTCCTTCGAATTAGGGTGTAGTGTTTGCGATGCGGTTCGAGCCCAATCGTCACTCGAGCCTACAGAATATTTAAGAGATGATCAAAATGTTTCCGTTTGACGGCCGTGCAGTCTAGAATCAGAGAAAATAAAACACCGTGAACATTGGGGCGCTCATCTCACCCGCGCGCCAGGCTGTAGATCTCCATGTGGAAAAACACTGTGCCCTGCTGCACATCTTCGTCCGACAGGAATCGTCGACATTTCAAAGCCTTTTTAACCCTTTAAAGAGCAGATCTATTACTAAAATATTTTACTTGTATTTATTTAAATTTAATTATTATAGCCAAATTTTAATTTATTAATTTTATTTTGTACTAGCTGTACCCGGCATGCGTTGCAATGCCAATCAAACAAAGTTTTGGTGTTGTAATGTTGTTTCTTGAAGTGCTTTTGGAAACAATCTTTTTTCAATTTTCGTTAACTGCCTCTAAAGTGTCGTAAAATGGATTAACTAATTTAGAAACATTCGCAGGAGCGTGCACAACAATTCACCAAAGTTTCATCGCAATCGGACGAATGGGATATGAACGCATACGGAATTTTGTTTAAACGATTCGTGCACTGTCACTCATTTTTTAAATTTACTCTTGTGCTACCTACTGTGAAATGGATTTACTAAGTTAGAAACCTTCACGTAAGTGTACACAACAGCTCATTAAATTTTCATCGCAATCAGATGAACGGTATATGAACGCATACGGTATTTCGTTTAAACGATACGCGTGCTGTCACTCATTTGTTGAATCTACTCGTACGCTACCTATTGTAAAATAGATTTACTAAGCCTGAAACCTTTGCTGGAGTGTACTCAACGTTTCACCAAAGTCTCGTCGCAATCGGATGAATGGTATATGAATGCATATATGGGACTCTTTTGAAACGATTCGCGTGCCGTCGCTCATTTTTTGAATCTACTCGTGCGCTACCTATCATGAAATGCATGTACTAAGCCAGAAACCTTCCCTGGAGTGTACACAACTTCTCACCCAAGCTTCGCAATGGGATAAATGGTATATGAACGCAGGTGGTCTTTGTTGAAACGAAACGTCCGCCATTTTGTTAAAGCTACTCGCGTGCCATCTATTGCAAATTGGATTTACTATGCCTATAACTTTCCATTTGAACGCAATCGGATGAATTGTGTATGAACGCATAGCCAACACTCATTGTTGCATGCTGCTGCTCGCTTTGTATCGTCACGTGACGTGCACGCGTGCCATCTAGCGACGGCCTGTGACCTTCCACGCTCTGGTCGGAACCACACCTCGTTACACACGCCACGATTAGCCGATGTCGTCACCGGTTTACGCATTACAGCCTCCGGCTCGTTACTTTCTGAACGCACCTTATAGTTAGTATTAGGTTTAATTTCATTTCATTTACAATTTCACTATCACCCAAACCATTAGTGGCCGATTACCCAGATGATAGGCGCCTTAAAACAAAAATTATCATCATCATAATCATCTTGTTATGCATTCAACGCCCGGGTTATCGCAGCAGCAACGCTCACAAACGGAAACTTTTTGATCACACCTTATATTTATACTGTCCGAAATGACTGGCCCAGAGCGACACCTTTCGCAAAGAGAGTGAATGTTGGTTAATAACTACCCTACGCTGAGTGGCTCGTAAGAGATGTATGAATGCATGTTTGGGATTTTAACCCCAGAGCAATGACCTCCAATGGGAACTGCAATGCGTATGTTGGTTTCATACAGCAGCGGCTGTAATTAGAACTCAACATGCCGGTTAAATAATAGCGGCTCGTTCTCTAGTGCAACTCGGCGATAGGAAATAGGGCCACAAGCAAATATTTTGTTGTTATTTGAGTGGTTGTCACTTAATGAAATGAAATGAACTATAAGGTGCGTTCAGAAAGTATCCTCGTGGTGAAGTGACCAGCATTCTCTCCTGCAACTGTGGAGGTCAGAGTTCGATTCCAGGTTCCGCCAAGAAATATAATTCTGGTCTGAGGGCTGGTAAGTGACAACTAACTGTAGTTTAAAACCCACAGTGAATGTAATGTCCTTTTGTATGGTACGTCTGTAGAATATCGTTCATTTCAGGAAAATGAAAATCCTCAGCCTGCTCCCACTCGACCATCCGCGTCAGGAACGGAATGAATGAAGCCCTCATCTATCGGCGAGGATATGAACTGTGCCGGCTACCGAAGCCTTTCGCACTCCCCTGGGGCAATGATTAAATGAATGACAGATGAAATGAAATGATAGTGGAGAGTGTTGCTGGAATTAAATTTTGGCAGGGAGAATAACCGGTCTGCCTCCGTTTTGTCCAGCACAGATCCCACATGGAGTGACCAGGATTTGAACCACGGACCCAGTGGTGAGAGGCCGGCGTGCTGCCGCCTATGCCACGGAGGCTCTTTGTTTCATGAATATACATTTTATTTACAATAATTTCCCGATCAATTCAGTTTGCCCGCGGAGAAAAAGCATATCCAACAAGAAAAATTCGGAAACGAGATGGTTATAGAGGAAGACTTTTAAAAAAATTAATCTTTAGCATATTATATAGGCGATACTTCTAGATCTGGATCGACCCTTTCGGAGGTAGAGAGCAGCGATTATTTGTTACTCTTTTGGAAATTTGTGTCTGGATCCCCAGGGATTTGAAGAATTGAATTTCGGAAGTGTTCAACGTCTCCCTTTGGAAGTTAATCTTTTTCTCCATCACAGGGGCGCTGTTTCACTGTCAGACAGCAACTCAACTGTCCTCACGAGGCAGAGTGCACCCTTTTCCAGCCCTCACGTCAGTTTCTCTATTCCCAGACGGAGCCGGGAATCGAACACGGGCATCTGGGTGAGAGGCAGGTGCGCAACTCCAACACCACGAGGCCGGCCAATAATTAACACAACATTAAAAGGAAGCAGGTGTACCACAGCAGTTTGGGAGGAAGGACTCACACTGTGCAGCTGGCTTACGCTCCTCGCTTGCAAGTGCTTAATCGGTTCAAATATCACACACGTGAGGTCTCCTGCATGTTCGGTAGATAGGCCTACGTAGGCTGCTGAACAGGTGGTTCTGATTACTCATGTCATCATGTGTATAGTGATAACTAGCTATGCGTACAGTTAGTATTTTTCATGGACTTAAATATGCCCATCCCCAACATCTCATAATAAATTATGATGCACCAACCAGATTGGTCGGTTGGTTGGTTCCTAAGTTTATGGGCTGCGACAACGCGGTCATGTAGCCCCGTGTACTTTGGGTGTGTGTAGAATCGGTCTGATAACAGGCGTTAATTGTGTTGACTGTATTAGTATGTGTTATCTGTTTTTTAATTTAAGTACTGCAACTTAGAATTTTTCAAATAGATCCTACTTTTGCCGCCAAGCGCCACCGTCAACGACTACTAGGCCAAGTTCAGAACTTGGCTACTAGACGCCACCGCAGTCGGCTCTTGGCAACGAACGTAGAAACCTAAGAGCGTTGTTTACATTCTTAACCGATCCAATTGAGCTTCACACAGGTGAAATTAGTGGAAAGTTCTTTAACATGCCATAAATCTGTGACATCGGACCGCCGGCTTTTCTTCCCCTCCGAAGGAAGGCATACTGAGGGATTTTTAACGCTTTTAAAATATCCGACGGCTTCGGCCGGGTTTGAACCCGCGATCTTGGGCATAGAAGCTCAGCATGCTACCAACTACGCCACCGAAGCCGCCACCCTAACCAGAGTCCACATGACATTGTATTTTGACTGGCTCAGCGGTAACGTTCACGCTTGCTGGGTCAAGGTTGCAGGTTCGTGTCCAGGCACAATCAGCTGGCATTTGAGAGTGCGCAAATGCGAGGGAGTCGTGTTAGTAGATATACTGACACGTTAAAGATCCCCTTCGGGGCAAAATTCCGGCACCCCGGCGTCTCTAAAAGCCAGGGTAGTTAAAAGGAACTTAAAACCTATAACATTATTATTGACATCGTATATCTTCTACTTTCTTCATCATGCCCGACTAAGGAGTGCGATTGAACTTATTTAACTGATGGCATTGCCTTTCTCTTCTCCCAAAATCTCTTCATCTTCTCGCTCATGTTGCCATTGTTACCGCTGACTTCCGTTCACACTCCAGCCTTACATATAATAAGAAAAGTACGCGCAAGTGGAGCTTTAATAGTCAATACAAGACATAACAACAATCATTATTTTTAGCCTCCTTTTCACATTTTTAGCCTACTTTTCACATTTTGCAAAAATGAGGAAAAAGTAGACTTATGAGATCGATCCGGGAAAATGTGTGTCTGTCTGTCCTTCTGTCTGTCTGTCTGTCTGTCTGTGTGTCCCCCCTATCAACTCCTAAACGGCTGCAGCAATCGAAACCAAATGTAGTATGAGTAAAGATGTATACAGGAATATCTCAACCTCATATTTGAAAATGATGTCAGTGCTACCAACTGCTGAAAAAACGCACCAGAAATTTGAGCTCCATGTTGGAAGGTATGCATGGGAGCTATTCCAAAATTGGCACACATGTAGATAATACTATTTCAGTTTATTTTCCAGGAGGCCATACATGACAGTGTTGCCAAATAATGTTAAGCCTTCTGATAAGTCCAATTTTAAAATGCATATAACTTCTACACTATTAATTGGATTTCAACCAAATTTTGTATGTAATATGTGTACATAAACAGATATGACAGAGTGTATTCTTAAGAGCCACTAGGGCTGCCAACTGTTAATAATTGCTCTCTCTCTCTATTTTCTTCATCCAAATACCAATATATCTGAAAGTATGCAAGCCTACAGCTTTAAACTTTGCACACGTATAGTACCTGACATTTTAGATTAATTTGGAGTAACTTATATACTTCATTTCTAACAACATGATTCTAAGCCTGCTGATAGGGCCAATTTTTAAATACATGTTACTTCTATACTATCAGTTGGATTTCAACCAAATTTCGTATGTGCTATGTGTAACATAACATATATGGCTATAAGTATTCTTAAGAGCAATCAGGGCTGCCAACTGTTAATAAATGCTGTCTATATTTTTTTACCCTAATATCAATATATCAGAAAGTATGCAAGCCAACAGCTCTATACTTTGCACACGTATAGCACCTGACACTCTAGACTCATTTGGAATAATTAATATAAGTCAGTGCTGCCAACATGACTCTATGCTTGCTGATAGGTCCAATTTTAAAATACATGTAACTTCTATACTAACAAATGGATTTCATCCAAAATTGACACAACAAGATATCATAATATTTCCGATTATTTCCAACCAACACACGCATGACATTGTTGCCAACATGCTTTTACGCGTGTTGATAGATCCAATGTCTAACTGCATGTATCGTCCATTGTACTTCAACCAAATTTTGTATTCTGTAGCTTAAGAGATGGAACTAAGAGTATATTCAGTTACCAGGGCTGCCAACTGTAGTGCTCTATTAGGCTACATTATACCAGGAATATTTCGAACTAATTAGACATTTCGATATTACCAACTTAGTAGGCTGTTTACTTAGTCACGGAACTTCTTGTTAGACTTTGCTGTGGTCTGGTATGAATTTTGCTCTGTTTGGCCTTACACAATCACCTAGGCAGGTCCCGTTCTCACTTCTCGAAAGTATTTGAGCTTTATCTTTCTCTTCCTGAAAAATTCGAAAATTCTCTTTGTCAGTCTGTTGCCATCCGTCCTCAGGAGGTGTCCATAGAACTGTAATCTCCTCCTCTTCATCAATTCAACCACACCCTCAGTTTTCTGGTACAATTCTTTGTTTGGTCTTAGTCTTCTCTCTCTAACTTTTATCTTTGGGCACAGGATTTCCTAAGCATTTTTCTCTCTTTTTTCCTGACAGTTTCATGCCCACCTTTCCCAATCATGTCCAACGTTTCTGCTGCATACAAACATTCGGGTTTGATGAATAATAATAGTCTAATAATAATAATAATAAAATATAGTAAGAACATATCCAAGAGTCGATGTCTCTCAATTTGTCTAATAACCTGTGTTTCTGTGGTGATTGTAGGAAAGTGTATAAATGTAATTGTTAGGAAATGCGTCTGTTTTTTATTTATTTATCGTATGGCTGTTAGTACCGACAGTAGTGGCTACACTGGCTAAAGCGCAGCATTAGGTCATGGGGCGAAGCTCTCTGCTGACTCGGTAGACGCGTGGGTTCGAGCCCCACCGTCGGCCGTCCTTGAAGTGGTTTTCCGTGGTTTCCCATTTTCAATACCAGGCAAATGCTGGGACGGTACCTTCTGACAGGCCACGGCCGCTTCCTTCCACATCCTTGCCCAGTTTCATTCTCCATCATTCATTTCATCTCTCATTAACTCCTCTCATGAGGTTGGCGTCAAGAAGGGCATCCGGCCGTAAAAACCACCGCCACAAAGACTTCCATCGCATCTCATCCCCGAACCCGTTGGAAAACGGGAATAATAAGGGGTAGACATACAATATCGTATGGCTTTTAGTGCCGGGAGTGTCCGAGGACATGTTCGGCTCACCAGAGGTTGTAGCTGCTTCAAGCAGACACCCATGGGGTGAGTTACAAGTTCCTTTCAATTTCAAGTAGTTCCAACTTGGCTACCAGTTGTCACTGAAACCTAGTGGTGAACGTTGGATCTTTGATAAAGCGTTTCAACGAAATCCAACCTAGAAAGTTAGCTTCACACAAGTTTAGTTAGTGGTAGGATCATTTACATACCATACACCTTTGACATGGGACCGCCGGCTTTATTTCCCCTCCGAAGGCATATTGAAGGATTTTAACGCTCTTAAATATCCGTCGACTTCGGCCAGGTTTGAACCCGTCATCTTGGTCACAGCAGCATGCTACCAACTAAGCCACCGAAGCCGCTGGGAATTGTATTAATTTACCTAGTGAAAGTACGGATAAAACAGAAAAGAAAATACACAAGTAAGATAGCTGCTGTCATCACCGGGATTCGAGCCTTTGATCTCTTGACTCCAGCTCCCCCTCAAAGATTTGGTACTTGACTTAACGGGGTGAAGAAACGTACAAAGAGCTTGGACAGTGTGCTAAGTTTAAAGTTAGTTCCTTGCATACATTCTGAGATATTGAGTCTAGAACCTAAAATCAATGATTAGTAGTTGGTATTCCTGGTAACACAGATAATAAGTACAGATATCACACACACCAAATTTGGTAGTTATCGTAGTTACTGTACATTGAAATTATTTTCAGCACGCGTAGTATTAAATTAGTAACATTACCATGGCTCGTCTCCGTGGTGTAGTGATCAGCGTGCTTAGCTGCCAACCCGGAGGTCCAAGGTTCGATTCCCAGCTCTGCCACGATATTTGAAAAGTGGTATGAGGACTGGAATGGGGTTTACTCAGCCTCGGGTGGTTCAAATGAGTAGAGGAGATTCGATTCCCTCCTCAGCCGTGGCTTTCCATGGTGTCCCACTTCGTCTCCGGGTACCGGGTACCTAACGTAAGGCTCCTTCCCGGCCAATCTTCCCATCCCTTCCCATCGCTCATAATGCCCCTGTTCACTTTGCAGGTGAGGCTGTCTGGGCAAGGTGCTCGTCCCACCTCCGCAGTTGTATCTCCCGTCCCGATGTTTCAAGCTCCAGGTGAGTCCGAGGAAAAGCCAACCTTGGAGGGTGAACCGACTAAAATGAAACAAAACATTGTCATGGATGGGTTAATCGAAATTAATATGCAGTGTTTTGTTCTATAGACCTACGTGGTATGAGGACTACAACGGGGTCTACTCAGCTTTGGGTGGTCCAAATGAGTCGAGGGGGTTCGATTCCCTTCTCACCCATCCTTGATGTGGTTTTCCGTGGTTTCCCACTCAAATGCCGGGATGGAACCTACTGTAAGGCCAAGGCGGCCTCCTTCCCCTTTCCTTGCCTATCCCTCCTAATCTTCCCCTCCCTTCCCGCATGAGGCCCCTGTTCGCTTTGCAGGTGAGGCCTCCCCAGTTGTATCCATACCGATCAGATGTTCTCAGCTCTAGGACACTGCCCGTAGAGGCGGTAAAGGTGAGTTCCCTAGCTGAGTCCGTGGGAGCTACCAACCTGGAGGGTGAATTCGATTTAAAAAAAATATGTACAACAACAGTTGGTTGTCTTAGAGACTCTGAAAATATGCATTTTATGCCTTTTTCTGTGTACGTTGCATAAACAAATCATTAGATATTATGGAAGTTACATGCAGTTATACATTAAACCCTCTTGTCAAATTTGTTGCTCGATTGCTGGAGTTGTTTGGAAGTTGATATGGAGGACACTCACACTGACAGAAGGACAGATACACGCACACAAACACACTGGCCTGTATTGATATCTTGTCTACTTTTTATCACATTTTATATTTTTACACGCTTATCCTCACAGCTGGGATTCACCCACGGAATCGGCGAGAATCATTCCTTTAGGGTCGCGAGGATGGAGTCTGGGACCTGAACACACTTTGTTAGCAGATACAACTGGGGATTGTGACAGGCCAATTGCCCAGGCGACCACTAACTTGGGTTTAATTAAGGGAGGGTCAGGGAAGGGATTTTGAAAGAAAGTCGGCCGTGGAGCTGTTGAAAGGAAACGTCCTGGCATTTGTCTGGTGGTGAAAATGGGAAACCATGAAAACCATTTTCAGTACAGGTGGGGTGGGATTCGAGCCCACGCTATCCTGATGCCAGCGAGGCCAGAGGCAGCATGTCAGCGCTCTCAGCCACTGTGGGTGGTCTACTTATTATCATTATTGTAAAATTGCTAAATGTAAGCTAATAACTAGGGCCCGGATATTGATGACATATCATCATTTTACTGAGCTGTCTAAAGCAATGTTGAAGTACATAGAAACTCCGAACGGGCCACCCCGTATGTAAATATGTCACTTTAATTCAGCATCATTTTGCATTTTTTGTTGTGCTATTTTTCCATTTTAGGAGCTTTTTTATAAGTTTCGTACATTTTCTTGGTCATATTTTAGAGAAATCGGCCTTTTAAGGTCTCTTTTTTTTTCTTCAATTTAGTCATGCCACAGCTTTATATGAGGGAGTTACGTCTCTCAGAGTTAAGAAGAAGCTAGTAGCTGATACAAGATAGTTCAAAATATTGAAATAAAATTAGTAAAAAAACAAGAACATATAGCCTACTTTCTCCTTAATGCATGGGTATTGTTATAACTCTTTTTCCTTTTCAAAGTGTATAATTGAATGTTGGTTGTAGTAGCTTGTTGAAATACAATGTGCTATTGGGATATTAAACATGAATATGAGGTGCCCTTTGCTAGTGCTACCTCTGTAAAAAAATTCATTCAATTCGGTTTCACCGTGTTTGAATTGATCTGGGGGAATGGATTTGCACACAGACATGGCCACTATGTGCAAACTATTGGGCTGATGACCTTGTAGTCAGTCATACGATGCTTTCCACAAAAAGACATGAAGTTGCAAATTCTGGTAGAGATCAAATTATTAGGATGGTCGTAATTTGATTTAAGCTTTTAACATTTGGGTGGCCGTCATTCCGTCTCCGTCAAGATGGCGGCGATATAAAACATGACACAGAGGTGCCCTTTGCTAGTGCTACCTCTGTACCAAATTTCGTTCAATTCGGTTTCACCGTGTTTGAATTGATAGGGGGAATCGATTTGCACACATACTTGGACACCATCTGCAAACTATTGGGCTGATGATCTTGCAGTTTGGTCAGAATATGCTTCCCACATAAAGATATGTTGTTGCAAAATTTGGTAGAGACTAGATTATTAGGTTAGTCGTAATTAAATTTTAGCTTTTAACATTTGGGTGGCCGCGATTACGTTTCCGTCAAGATGGCGGTGATAAAAAAAACATGACACTGAGGTGCCCTTTGCTAGTGCTACCTCTGTACCAAATTTCGTTCCATTCGGTTTCATCATGTTCGAATTAATAGGGGGAATCGATTTTCACACAAAGATGGCCGCCATCCGCAAAATATTAGGCTAATGACCTATTAGGTTGGTCAAAGGATGCTCTCTCCATGAAGGTATGTTTATGCAAAATTTGGTAGAGATCGGATGATTAGGTTAATCGTAATTTGATTTAAGCTTTGAACATTTGTGTGGCCGCCATTACGTTTCCGTCAAGATGGCGGCGATATAAAACATGACACTGAGGTGCCCTTTGCTAGTGCTACCTCTGTACCAAATTTCGTTCCATTCGGTTTCACCGTGTTTGAATTAATAGGGGGAATCGATTTTGACACAAAGATGGCCGCCATCCGCAAACTATTAGGCTAATGACCTATTAGTTGGTCGAAGGATGCTTTCTCCATAAAGGAATGTTGTTGAAAAATTTGGTACAGATCGGATGATTAAGTTAGTCGTAATTTGATTTAAGCCTTGAACATATGTGTGGCCGCCATTACGTTTCCGTCAAGATGGCGGCGATATAAATATGACACTGAGGTGCCCATTGCTAGTACTACCTCTGTACCAAATTTCGTTCCATTCGGTTTCACCGTGTTCGAATTAATAGGGGGAATCGATTTTCACACAAAGATGGCCGCCATCCGCAAACTATTAGGCTGATAACCTATTAGTTTGGTCAAAGTATGCTCCCCCCATAAAGGTATGTTGTTGCAAAATTTGGTAGAGATCGGATGATTAGGTTAGTCGTAATTTGATTTAAGCTTTGAACATTTGTGTGGCCGCCATCACGTTTTCATCAAGATGGCGGCGATATAAAACATGACACCGAGGTGTTCTTTGCTAGTGCTACCTTTGTACCAAATTTCGTTCAATTAGCGTTCACCGTGTTTGAATTGATAGGGGGTGTCAGACATTCAGAGTACACACACTCACTCACACACACACACACACACAGACTCACACACTTACACACACACACTCACACACACAGACAGACAAACTTTTTTCGCCCTGTGTTGATCTCATAAGTCTACTTTCATTTTTTGCAAAAATCGAAAGTAGGTTAATATAATATATATACTGTATATCTTGGATGCAAAAGAACGGTACCGTAGATATACAGATGCTCGTAGTGCAGCGGAACTCATACTAAAGTGAAGATAAACCTTTTGTTACGTGCTAGAAATCTATTTTGATTGAATTTTCAATTTGAGCTTAAGATGTATTTTTTGAATATTGGTAAGTTTATTATTATAAGATCATTTTCTCCTTTTTTTAGTGCATTTTTCGAATTTTTGAAATTTTGGTGAGTTTATTATTATAAGATCATTTTCTCCATTGTATAGTGCATTTTTCTAATTTTTAGGTCAATTATTACAGTCATTTTTGAAAATTGTAAGTGCATTTTTAAACATTTTTACGGCATCAACATCCGGGCTCTACTAATAATTAAAACTCAGCATTTTTTCTAGGTTTATGCCGTGTCATGTGCGGTGTATCACCTAGTTTTAATTTCTTGGCCGTGAAAGCCAATATACCAAGCTAATAACTGTTACAATTTGGAGGAGAGTATCACAAGAGACTCAATAGAAGGAAACGAAACTAGGTATCTAACTATTCTAAAATAAAGATTTTAGGGGGCACCCGGGTTTGAACCGGGGACCTCTCGATCTGCAGTCGAATGCTCTACCACTGAGCTATACCCCCAGTCGGTCTGGTGGAATGTATTTATCATTGACATACTTGCTCCAACCTTCTGCGGATGCTACATCCTACGCCTGGGATAGCCACACGCTCTGCTATCAGAGAGAGCGTGTGAGGCAATATGCAAGCCCGTGAGTCACTATGCGGAAAACTTGAAGTTGTTATTAATACACCAGTAGCCTTGATGACTAATGTACTGCTCGGTTCCAAGCTCTGTGAACTTGCGAGATGAAGGGCAGAGGCAGGGTATGAGCAGGCGAGAATTGAGAAGCCTGTCGACAGCCCGCCGTGTTACCTGACATTCTCGTCTATTCCAATACTGCTAACATGGGTCTTTTCTGAAACCAGTGTGGCGTTGGGAATGAGTGACTGAGTCACCGACTATTGTATTTGCTTCTGTTACTACGCAAGGACCGAGAAACCACCTCATCAATCGTCTGCGAAGCACATTCCTCTCAGGCACACGCAGCTTAGACCCGAGCAGTAGAGTATGTTCCATTAACCTGCAGCTCGATTAAAACATTGAAATGGTAAACATCTGCGAGAAGACGCTTTGTTATTGGTCAGTCCACAGCTGTCACTTGGTTACCACGTGAAACGGACCAATCACTGCAGGCAAACCGCAAACGAGCCCCGGGCGTTGTGTTACAATGACCAGGGAGTAGTCGTTGGCACCTAACTTTTAACCATAGAATAGCATACAGTATCATATTCTCAACTAGTCGCCTCCATTGTGTAGTGGTCAGCATGCTTAGCTGCCACCCTGGAGGTCCAGGGTTTGATACCCGGCTCTGCCACGAAATTTGCAAAGTGGTATGAGGACTGGAATAGGGGTCTTCTCAGCCTCGGGTGGTCCAAATGAGTAGAAGGGATTCGATTCCAATCCTCAGCCATCATCGAAGTAGTTTCCCACTTCGTCTTCTGGCAATAACCGCCGGGATGGTAGGCCTACCTACCGTCAGGCCACGGCTGCCTCCGTACCTCTTCCTTGTCTATCCCTCCCATTCTTCCTATCCAGTCCCATCCCTCATGAGGTCCTCTCTTCGCTTTGCAGTCGAGGCTGTCTGGGCGAGGCGCTAGTCCCGCCTCCACACTTGTATCCCCCTACCCGATGCCAAGCTCCAGGACACTGCCCGTAGAGGCGGTAAAGCTGTACCCGGCATGCATTGCAATGCCAATCAAAGAAAGAAAGAAAGAAAGAAAGAAAGAAAGAAAGAAAGTTTTTGTGTTGAAATTGTTGTGTTGTTTATTGAAGTGTTTTTAGATTATCAATTTGTTTAATCTATTTTACCCTCCAGGTTGGTGACTCCCACAGACTCAGCGAGGGAACTCACCTTTACCGCACTACGGGCAGTGTCCTTTTAGATAGCCTACACAATATGTTTAGTTTTTCCGTCTGGTACATGCATGAATAAGTCAGAAGGCTTTCCAACGCGTGACAAGGCCATAAACAGCTGTTCATGTGAGAAGTATGTATTATCCAAATGTTATCCACACACTTGTACGGATTGTCCCCGTGCTTTGTTGATGGTCATAGCAAATGCGAGTCGCACCGAAAACACGTAAATTGCCACTAAACTGTATGAAATACACTCATTTTGTAGCAACTTGAGCCACTTATTTTAAAATGGATTTACTAATACAGAAACATTCGCAAGGTTGCACAACAGCTAAGGCGGCTTCGGTGGCGTAGTTGGGAGCATGCTGAGCTGTGCCCTAGATCGCGGGTTGAAACCCGGCGGAAGTCGTCGGATGTTGAAGAGCGTTAAAAATCTCTCAGTATGCCTTCCTACGGAAGGGAAGTAAAGTAGTGGTCCCATATCATAGATTTATGGCATGATAAAGAACCTTCCACTAATTACAATTATGTGAAGCTAAATTATAAGTTATCATTGACTAACGCTCTTAGGTTCCAACGTTCGTCACCAGGAGCCGATTGCGGTGGCATATAGTTGGTCATTGACTGTGGCGCTTGGTAGCAAAAGTTGGAAGTACATGAAAATCGAATGTATGCAGTCCTTACTTGAATTTAAAACAGATAACACACACTAATACACCCATCACAATTAACTCTGGTTATCAGGCCGTCAGGCCACGGCTGCCTCCTTACCTCTTCCTTGTCTATCCCTGCCATTCTTCCTATCCCGTCCCATCCCTCATGAGGTCCTCTCTTCGCTTTGCAGTCGAGGCTGTCTGGGCGAGGCGCTAGTCCCGCCTCCACACTTGTATCCCCCTACCCGATGCCAAGTTCCAGGACACTGCCCGTAGAGGCGGTAAAGCTGTACCCGGCATGCATTGCAATGCCAATCAAAGAAAGAAAGAAAGAAAGAAAGAAAGAAAGAAAGAAAGTTTTTGTGTTGAAATTGTTGTGTTGTTTATTGAAGTGCTTTTAGATTATCAATTTGTTTAATCTATTTTACCCTCCAGGTTGGTGACTCCCACAGACTCAGCGAGGGAACTCCCAAAGTACACGGGGCTACATGACCGCGTTGTCACAGCCCCTAAACTGAGGAACCAACCAACCAACCACAACACCAGAACAAAGTGTATTTGTTGATACGACTCACGCGCCATCTCTTGTAAAATGGATTTTCTAGTTCAGCAACCATAGCGGACATGCACATAACTACTCACCAAAGTGAATTTGTTAAAACGATTAGCGTATCGGTACCTAAATTCATTTATTGAAACCACTCGCGCGCCATCTATTGCAAATTAGATTTACTGATTCAGAAACCTTTATGGGAGAGTGGACAATATTTCACCAATTTTTCAATGCAATCATATGAATGGTATATGAACGCATACGGGACTTCGTTGAAACTATTAGCGCGCTAACACCTTGTTGAAACTACTCGTGCGCCACGTATTGTAAAATGAATTTATCAGTTCAGTAACCTTCGTCGGAGTGTGAAGAACAACTCATCAAAGTTTCATCGCAATTGGGTGAAAGGCATATGAACGCAGACGGGACTTTGTTGATACGATTCGCACGCTGTCACACATTTGTTGAAACTACTCGATCACTATCTGTTATACAATGGATTTACTAATTCAGAAACCATCTCGGGAGTGTGCACAGCAATTCACCAATGTTTCATCGCAATCGTATGAATAGTAGGCCTACAGAGTGATTATTTTGCTGCCGGGCGCGCGCGCCTTCCGCCAGCCAACCGAGCTCGCACTATGGATTGCGCGCAGGTGGAAACCGTAACATAGTACATTATTTAATGGTAAATTCACCAGCAAATCATGATTAAAGAGATGCTGAGAGTGTTCTCCTTCAGGTGACAGACAGGCGTTGTACCGTGTAAATAAATTAGCGATTACACGTTGTAATTCCCTTCTGTTGTGAGGGATATCTGCTGCCGTATATTGTTCTCCAGCTCCACTAGATAACGGGTAATTGATCTGTACATTTTGTGTTTTAAATAACCCACAATTGAACATCAAACGAGCTTAGGTCCGTGCTTCGATGATCAATTACAGTAAACACGCAGAGGAGGGAGGGGGGGGGGGGGTGGGGTGCAGGTGTAGCTGCATATTGTAACGATGTAAGTTCCAAAGTTACTGTCTGTCAGCTGAAGGAGAACATTTTTAGTATCTTCTGTGAAAGGTAAGTCCTAACCTTTAACTGGTGACGTGAGGTCATCCAGATTCACAATAAATGAATACAACATATGTGCTTCTTTAATTAAATCTTGCAAGAAGATGTTGTTTATGTTACCTTCTTATCTTAGCGCTGACATTCGCACCCTCGTTGTTGAAAGTTAAGATACTTAATGACTTAAATGACCCTGGTTATCTCGCCTGCGCGCTATCCGCGACCCGAGCTCGGTTAGCTGGCGGTAGACACGTGCGCCGAGCTGTCGGTCACCAGCCCCTCTCCAGCTTAAGATTCTCTTGGTCTTACACTGGGCTAAAATTTGAAGTTTTTTCGTACACAGGGTTCAAAAGTCTTGAGATCATTAATATACAGCTGGCATCCCTAGTGGCTCTTATAATAAGCACAGTTATACAGTGTATCCTAAGACATACATTGCACATGAAAAATTGGGAAGAAAACCATCTATTAGTATTGTAGTTACTTGCTGTTAAACATTAAAACAAAAATATTGGAATGCAGCCAAAATAAATCAGAATCATCTATGGAAATCAAATTGGCAGGTGAAAATCTACAGGAAGAAGGAGACTTCTGTTACTTAGGAAGCAAAATAACCAGTGATGGACGAAGCAAAGATGATATAAAAAGAAAAGTAGGTTGGTTCAGGCAAGGAAAGTATTTCTACAAAAAAAAAAGGAATATGTTGATATCGAATATTTAGGTATTAGGAAGTCATTTTTGAAATTTTTTGTCTGGAGTGTGGCGCTGTATGGAAGTGAAACTTGGACTGTTGGTGCAGCAGAAAAGAGAAGAATTGAAGCGTTTGAAATGTGGTGTTACAGGAGAAGATAAGATGCGTAGATAGGGTTAAAAACGAAGAGGTATTAAGACGAATGGGAGAGGAGAGGTGTTTCTGGCGAGTGCTAATGAAGAGAAGAGATGGGTTGGTAGGACACATACTAAGACACCCAAGAATTGCAAGCTTAGTTATGGAAGGAAGGGTCGAGGACAAGAACTGTAGGGGTAGACCAAGGTTAGAATATGTTAGACAGATTGCCTTGGGTGGTAGCTATGTAGAGATGAAACGATTAGCTCAGGACAGGGAGGCATGGAATGCTGCATCAAACCAGTTGAAAGACTGAAGGCTCATACAACAACAAATATTAAATTTATCAGGGCATGTACAACCAATACTGTCATGTTTGGGTTACTCAAAATTACTCTGAATTACGTTCATTACGGTATGTGTACAAAACTAATAAATGTTGACCTGTATACTTTCTGATATACAGTACTGAGATAGGGTTCTAAATTATAGAGACAATTTATCGACAGTTGACAGCTCTGTTGACTCTGAATATATGCCTAGTTCCATCTCTTGAGGAACACAATACGTATACAACATTTTGTTGAAGGCCAATTATTGATAGTATGGACGTTACATGCAGTTAAATATTGAACCTTTCAGCACGCGTACAATCATGTTGGCAACGCCGTCATGCATGGGTCACTCAAAATTAATCTGAAATATTATGATCAATGTATACTGTGTACCAATTTGGGAAGAAATCCATTCGTTAGTATGGAAGTTACATAAACCTAAACATTCAACATATCAGAAAGCGAAGAACCATATTGGCAGCACTGTCATGTATTGATTACTCAAAATTAATCTGTAGATTTCTGTTCTATACGTTTGCAAAGTTTAGAAGTTTAGGCGTGCATACTTTATGATAAATTGAGACTAGGGTTCGAAATTATAGAAATAATTTATCAAGAGTTGGCAGCCCTGGGAGACTCAAACGAATTAGCATAGTCATATCTGTTTAAGTACGGAAATAAGATACGAAATTTGGTTGAAGTCCAACTGACAGTATGGCCATTACATGCAGTTAAGCATTGATTATTTCAGCATCCGTAGAATCGTGTTGGTAGCACTGCCGTGTATGAATTGCTCAAAATTAATCTAAAATATTATGATCTATATAGGCCTATGCGCCTATTTTCGAAGAAATCCATTTGTTAGTAGGCTTGAAGTTAAATGCAGTTACACATTGAAACTATCTGCACGAGTAGAATCATGTTGGTCACACTTCCGTATGTGGGTTGTAGATAGCACCCGCTGAAACTGAAGAACGAACACGTACTCATGAGATTAACAAGTGTGAAATAATATATATCACTGAGAGCAGGTGTTCATGGACCGTTTGCGATAACGGAGTAATATACATACTCTGCCGTGGAGGGCTCTGAGTTAGTTTGAAGGACTCTTTCTCTCTATCAAAAGCACCATGAAAGGTAAGATTGCTTCCTCCACAAGCCGTTCATGTTGTTGTTGTTGTTGTTATTGTTTCATTTATGTGTTTTGCGGACAACCATGCTGGCAATACTGTTATGTTTGGGTTACTCAAAATTACTGTGAATTACGTGTACAAAACTAATAAATGTTGACCTGTATACTTTCTGATACACAGTACTGAGATTAGGGTTCTAAATTATGGAGATAATTTATCGACAGTTGACAGCCCTGGTGACTCTGAATATATGTCTAGTTCGATCTCCTGAGGAACACAATCATTGTACTTTAGCTCCGGGTACTTCGGTGGGTGTCCGTCTCCGTGGGTGGTTAGCGCGCTATGCTTTGGCCTGAAGTGCCTCGGGTTCGATTCCTGGTCGAGCCATCAGGGATTTTAATCCCCAGGGGTTAAATCCCGTGGCTCGGGGACTGTGACTTCTGTGACGTGTATGTGACGTATTCATCATCACTTCATCCACATTACGACGCGCAGGTACCCACGGGCGTCAACTAGAAAGACTTGCACTCGGTCTCTCCGGAGGCTACACCAGAATTCATTTACTTGGGTGGGTGTAAAATTTGTCTGATTTTACTGTGGTATCTGTATTACTGTGAGTATTTTTCTTATAATTGAGATGGGGATGGGGATGAACTCTATCAGAAGTTGAGTGTATCCCGTCCCAGCCCTCAGATCAGGATTAAATTACTTGGCAGAGCCAGGAATCGAACCTGAACCTCTGGCAAGACAGCCAAGAATGCTAGTTGATACACCACCAGGTTGTTGTTGATAATTTATTTTAAGGACTTGGGACATCATGGGCATCAACCCCGTGTAGTTGGGTGTATGTTGAACTTGTCTGATACGCTATATTTATGTGATGATTTACAGAGGTGTGTAAATTATTAGAATTTCCCAACATTTCATTTTTACTATTCATGACTTAATGCAGTAAAACTCTTTTATGTTCGACCCTGGCGAAATGTAAATATTATATGTCAGAAAACTGTAGCCTACTATAATGAGGCTCATTATAGTACAAGTTTTCATTATGATACAGTTTCTCCAACCAATCAGAGCTCAAGAAACAGTTGTGTGACCAATTAGGTGAGGATAGCATCGTACCTGCGCTCACTTCCATGGCACCCTATTTTAAATTTCACTGCGTGGCGAGTATCATAGTGAGGTTTTACAGGAGGCCATGGTCAAATACAAAGTATTCTCTGCGTCCCATGCGCTTTGTTCAGTACATAAAACTGGCGAAATCTCGACAGATATTGATAAATATTTATGTTCGAACATAAAATAGTTATAATTATCGTCGAACATAAACAGTCGTATGCAACTCGCCTATAATGGTAATTAAGACACTCGTATGGAAATTATAAAACTCGCTACGCTCGTTTTATAAACATACTCGTGTCTTAATTAATGCCATTATAGGCTCGTTGCATAATGTACTATTAAGGACTTGGGACGTCTTGATCACCAGCCCCGTGTAGTTGGGTGTATGTTGAACTTGTCTGATAATAATAATAATATCGTATGGCCTCGGATGCCTGGTGCAAGCTTTGCTATTTGACATCCAGAGGGTAGCTTGCATGTCGAATTTCGTAGTTCCTTGACTATGAAAGTCAAGGAGGTTAGATGTTAGATATCTAATCTCCTTGAACACAATAGCGCTTTCTAGTAGAGAAATGAGGAACTTTGTGCTAGCGGAAACTCCCGAGATTAATTTTGCCATTATGAACTCGGCCTACTGAATTAAAATGGGTTCTTTGACATGCCAACATCGTATGACATGCGTATCGTATTTTTGCCGCCTTTCAAAAATCACTTACCACGGTCAGGGGCGAACCTGCAATCTTGGGGTTAGTAGACCGACACGCTATCCACTAACCCACCGTGGCAAGCTAACTTGTCTGATAAGCTATATTTATGTGATGACTGTACAGAGGCGTGTAAATTATTAGAATTTCCCAACATTTCATTTTTATTATTCATGACTTAATGCAGTAAAACTCTTTTCCAAGGCACTGGAATTGTTTCAAATGTTTAACCAACAGTCTAAACTACATTTTCTTATAAGAAACTGACGGTAAAATTATTATTAGAATTTCCATTAACAGAGGAGCCTTGCTAATGCAAAATACCACACGTTTTGTTCGGATTGTCATATTCTAGTTTTCGAAAGAATGTAGAACAAATTCCAAGTCTTTTATTACTGGTGGTCCGCTGATGGACAATTCAAAGATTCGTGGACCAAGGATCAAATCACCTGATTTAGAGCCTACATTCCAAAGAAAATGATAAAAGAGATGGAAGGAAGCTTTTAGATTTACGTGGCCGTTAATCATGCGATCATGAGCCACGGGACCTGCTTTTTACGTAGAATCCGAACCACAGGACATGGCATTTCATTTCGAAAATTTCACATGCATTGACCGGGAATCGAACCCGATCCACCTTGGTGAGAGGCCAACAGCTTGACCACTGTGCCACCACGCCCCTCAAAATAAAAAAAATAAAAATAATAAAAGAGAAGATGGACCTAGCTTATGTATACCTCAGAATCACCCTTTCCTAAAATTCACAAACGCATTTCCTTATGGGAAAAGTTGTAAGTTAATCTATACTAATATAATAAAGCTGAAGAGATTGTGTGCTTGTTTGTGTGTTTAAACGCACTTATCTCTGGAACTACCAGTCGGATTCGAAAAATTCTTTGTATATGATAGCCAGATTCGAGAGGAATAGTTTAGGCTATGTAGCATTATGCTACACCACTCAGGTAACCATAAAGATTGATTTTTGTTCAGTAAGTCGGAGGAACAAGCGCTCCCGGATAGCTCCAATAATACCTAAGTCTATTGTTGCCTGGTAATGCGGGCTGCATCACGTCGCCCCTACCAGTGTTCTGGTGCAGAAATGCGAGCTGCATATAAATTGCAGTCACGGGGAGTAATTAGTGCAAAAAGATTTCTTAGGCCCTTTAAAACAGTTATCATCATGTCAATATAATGCCTCTGTATAAGGGCGATGGTGTTGGTGCAGTATACTGAGGTTATTAGCTGCAATAAGTGTTGGTGCTTTCCGATCCTTATCCCTGAGCGCTCCAGTTCTGTAGTAGTACTCATTATCATCCATAAAACAAATAAATCCACCGGGCGAAGCCGGGCACTACTGCTAGTAGGGGATAAAACATTACTATGTAGGGAGATAAGAGATGTCAGCAGATGGTCAAGGAAGTGCTTTTGAACACTAAATTGTGACTTATTTAAATTATTTATTTTATTATATTGATTAGAAACCCACCCTGGCATCGCCCGGGAACTGTTATGAATGCAAGGTGATAGGCTACTTTTAACCGAGGTCATATAATATTTCCTTGTATACGACATTCGTCGTTTTCCCTCCAGCTGTGATCACGAAAAGATTTCGGTTTGATGTAACACGCGATAGAGCCACGTAAAGCTATCCATGAGAAAAACATTCTCCACTGAGATCAACTCCAGTCACGCTAAGTGTCTGACCCTGTGCTTTGTTTATAGTCATGCCAAAGCAGACTCTCTCTGGGAATTGTACTCGTGTAGTTTGAAATGATAAGTTAAGGCGAATCTGAATGAATCATAGGAATTATGGATACTAAGACCGCTTCTCCTGGACCACAGCTAGTTAAGATAGTTACTTCAATGAAACAGTTTTTCAAAGTTTTCACTACCAATCGCGTCCCATTGCATAACTCTGGTGGGTGTAAATTACGTAGCAATATAATAGGCACTCCCACTTTTAAAATAAGCTTGAGTGATGGCAAGCCAGAAGGAAGCAAAGAATTTAGGAATTCTGTAGGATATTGATCAGCTTCACTATCGACTACTGGGTCTACTGAGTAATATACTTGAGCCTGGGCAGTGAATTTGGAGAACTCCAAGTCATTAATTTTCGCAACTTGTTCGTTTGTCGGCGATAATATTGCTCTTTCTTTAAACCATGAATGAGACTTGTAAGAAAGGTCATGGATTTGAGGATAAACGCTATCAATCAATTCCTGAATGCTGCTTACCAAAACACAGAACTCGTGACTGAGGGTAATTTTCCCGACAATGACCGGTAAATCTCCATTTCCGACTCTAAGTAACAAATTAGCAAACAGACTATTATCTTCTGTAGATAAGAGTAAATGTAAGATCTTTTTAATGAAGCGTTCACTTCGTCGGCTCTCGTTCCTATGGTAACAACTGGTAAGATTTGACAAAATCTCCGGCGAACAAAACTGTGCAGCCACCCATAGGTGTGTTCCGATTCCTTAGATCACGCAAGGTTCTGTCTACAGCTTCAACGAAAGTTTTGTGCGACATTGTAGCCTCATCCCATACAACTAAAGAACAATTTTGGATTAAACTGGCAGTGTTACTTTGTTTTGAACTATTACATATGCTTCCATCAGTACTGCTGACTTTCAAAGGAAGTTAAAATGTTGCATGTGCTTTTCTTCCCCTTTCCAAAAGAGTGGCTGAAATTCCAGAAGATGCGGCGGCAAGAGCAATATTACCACCAGACCTCGCTTTGGCGAGCAACAAATTAATCAAGAACGTTTTGTCTGTGCCTCCAGGGGCATCGAGAAAAAAAATAGCTTACCTTCCTTCTTAGTGATGCTAGATATGATAGTGACATAAGCTTGTTTCTGACCGTGGTTCAGACGGTGTTCTTCTTGAGCAACGGTTTGAAGGAGCCGAGGACGAAGTATTTCTTTCTCTTGTGACAATCGAGAAATTATTTGTTGCTCTGTTTCATTGTTACGAGATAAGCGGTTTCTTTTCCATGTCAATGAACTATGACCTATATCCGTTTTACAGTTCGGCATGATGGCTTAAAATCACTGACTGGACTATTAATTATAGCGAATCCTTGTGAGATTTAATTTAAGAATGGCGAGGTGCATGAAACACAAATCCCCCTTCCGTCCAATCTTAACTTGACGGTGTATTTTGCGGAACGAAATGTTCACAGGCGAAATGAAGAAAAGCCGAGTTGCACTTCCAGGGGAATGGCGAGGTGCGTGAAACACAAATCCCCCTTCCGTCCAATTTTAACTTAACTGTGTATTTTGCGGAATGGTAAGTTCACAGGCGAAAAGAAGAGTCGCACTTCCAGGCAATGGCGAGGAGCATGAAACACAAATCTCCCTTCAGTCGAATCTTAACTTGACTGTGTATTATGCGGAACGAAATGTTCACAGGCGAAATGCAGAAAAGCCGAGTTGCACTTCCAGGGAAACTCCAAACACAACCACCCTTCTCTGAAGTCTCAACTCAACACGACTCAACGGTTTGCTGCTGGCTGTAATAGGTTCGCCCGCTAGTTAGGCTGTAACAGGGGTGGTAGACTTGCCCTTAGCTAGCTCGTAAATTATTTTCTACAGAAATCATCCTCCAGATATCCTTTACAGAATGGTGAAAACCGCATCAAAATCCATCCAGAGGTTCTCGAGATTACCCGTGACATCCAATAATCGGGGACTTTGTTTTATACTAAGTAGAGATTTGCACACCTCTGTAGTAGTGTGTCTAGCTGTGTTAGGGACAGAGATGCGGTAGGTGCCTCGGGTCTTCAAGCACGGTATTTAGGCTACCTTGTGGGAGTGCGCAAAAACCTGGGGATAAACCACACTGAGTATAGCCGCTGTCAGCACCGGGATGCGAACCTGCGATCTCCCGACTGGTTGCAGCTGCCCTCGCGACCGTGGCGCACGATTTAACGAGCACTGCTATGCTGCTTGACCCACCAGGTTGTTTTTCACAAGTTGGGGCGTAGTGGATAACATTGTTGACTCTCACCTCGGAGACCTGGGTTCGTTCCCTGTCTCAGCCAAGATATGTAATTCTGGTAGAAGGTATTGGAGCTGTACATTTGGATATAAAATGGCCACCTATTGCTGGGGCACTAGTGCAGGGTTGCCCAACTTACGGCTCGCGGGCCAGATACGGACCGCGAGACTATTGTGTCCAGCGCGCCTTTCGGCTTCAGCGCCGTTTTGCCAAAACTTTGAAATAACTAAAGCCAACTATGCAAAGCAGTGCGCACGCACTCTTACCCAAAGCCATTGACTCACTGAGTACTAAGAATACTTTTTGTCCGTGTGTCTGTGTGTGTGTTTTTGTGTGCGTATGTTCTCTGTCCTTAATGACGTCTTCAGAGATTTTAAGTAATTCCATGTCTTCATGTACTTCTTTTATCCAACTGGTCTTTAATTTACTTGCATTCACGATATTGAAAATCTTAGCGGGTCTGTTCTCATCCTTCCATATAACTGCAGACGTGTCTTCCTAAATTTAAATTATAATTATTATTTATTTATTTATTTATTATTCGCTAATCGGCCAACTAGGGACCACGATAAGTTCCACTATACCTTCTGGCGTGTATTCAATTTACGATTGATCCAGTAGTTTTCTTTGACTTGCTGTGTCGAGCATGGCGTTCATCCGACCACTTTGCACCGGTTGTCCATTTCTTATCTCGGAAAGTCCCAAAAGGCACGATGCTTTTTCGGAAAAGGTCTCGTTTGTGCGCGTCACCAGGTCGTAGACCCATTTCTTGGGGGTATTTCTTGACTTTGGTAGGTTGGTTTCTCAGTTTAGCGGCTGTGACAACGCGGTCATGTAGCCCCGTGTACTTTCGGTGTGAGCAGAATCTGTCTGATAACCGGTGTTAATTGTGATGACTGTATTAGTGTGTGTTATCTGTATTCAATTCAAGTGAGGACTGCAGATATTGAATATTTTTCAAGTAGTTCCTACTTTTGCCACCAAACGCCACCGTCAACGACTACTAGTTCAAAACTTGATTACCAGATGCCACCGCAGTCGGCTCCTGGCGACGAACGTCGGAACCTAAGAGCGTTTGTCGAATATTCAACCTATATATAATTTAGCTTCACACAGGTGTAATTAGTGGAAGGTTCTTTAACATGCCATAAATCTATGGCATGGGACCACCGGCTTTACTTCCCCTCCGAAGGAAGGCATGAGGGATTTTTTACGCTCTTAATATATCCGACGACTTCGGCCGGGTTTGAACCCGCGACCATGGGCTTAGAAGCTCAGCATGCTACCAACTACGCCACCGAAGCCGCCTTTTCTTGACTTTAACGTACCAGGGAACTGTTGATTTTGGTTTTTAGTCGAAATTGTTAAATGTACGTTTTGTCCATCTAGAGTCGTCCATCCGTCACAAGTGACCGTAGAATCGAGCCCTGCGTTTTCGCATTGTGTCCGTGATTTTATTATTATTATTTTTTAGTCGTTTTACCCTCCAGGTTGGTGGAACCCACGGACTCAGTGAGGGAACTCACCACTACCGCCACTACGGGCAGTGTCCTAGAGCTGGGAACATCGAATCGGAAGGGATACAACTGGTGAGGTGGGATTGGCACCTCGCCCAGGCGGCCTCACCTGCAAAGCGAACAGGGGCCTCATAAGGGAAGGTAGGGGATGGTTAGGATATATAGACAAGGAAGAGGGAAGGAGGCGGCCGTGGCCTTGAAGAAGGTACCATCCCGGCATTTGCCCGAAGACGAAGTGGCAAACCACGGAAAACCACTTCGAGGATGGCTGAGGGGGAATCGAACCCCCTCTATTCCTTTGTACCACCCGAGGCTGAGTAGACCCCGTTCCAGTCCTCATACCACTTTTCAAATTTCGTGGCAGAGCCGGGAATCCAACCCAGGACCTCCGGGGCGGCAGCTAACCATGCTGACCGCTACGCTACGGAGGCGACATGATATTATTATTATTATTATGATTATTATTATTATCATTTGCTTACTGACTGGAAGGAAGACTGATGCGTATGGTTTGTTTAGTTTGTGAAGATGTGTGAGTAATTTGTAATTTTGGTGTGGAATCACCTTGCCATCTGTCACTTGCTACCTGACACTTGTGGCGTGACAACTGTCACTTGTCACGTGCGACATGTCACTTATTACCTCTCACTTGCAATATGAGACTTTTCAATTATTAATTGAAACTTGTCACTTGTTACCGGACATTTGCTACGTGTAGCATGTCACTTTTTGCTGTGTAACATCTTTCCACTCGGTTGCTGGATATTTTTGTGGGAGTGATTTTGAAAAATGGGACGGAAGTGGATCGGAACGATCGAGGTGGAGGTTCGATCGAACGGAAGTGTGCTAGATGGCAGTGGTGGATCGAACGGAAGTGTAAGACGCACTGCCAACTCGATCGATCGATCCATCTGGCAGTGGTAAGAGAAACAATGAGCGTGCGGTGTCGGAAATTGATACCATGGCGTACTCTTGGTCATGTGGAATGTATATGACATACTGAACGGTAAACGCTCATGCGAACTCTGGTGTCAAGTGATTGAAACAAAGCACTTGGTACATGTTCGAATTCTTCGCATCAGTATTTAAATTGTAAAATGCCTTAATATCAAACATTGTAAGTAGTCGGCATTGCTGGTATTATGTTTCTGCACAATGGCTATTCAAATATTAACCAACATAACGGTAATGCAGTCATCAATATAATATAATCGTTGTGGTTATACGAGAATTGAACAAGCCTTCGTTAACTATTGATGAATACATTCTCTTTACTCACAAGAGCGCCTATTCATAAGGCATTTTAAACTCAGTTTCACGCAGGAACATTATCGAAACAAGCAAAATATATATGAAACTTAATTCCGTAATGCAGTATTATTGGAACGTGGAAATAAGTCACCATCTTGTGCACAATATTTGCATAGTCGAAATAGCCTTGGGGTTAGCCCCTATGACTGTGAATCTACAGATCTCGGGTTCGAATCCCGGACGGGGTAGATATTTTTGCTACCAGATTATCATTTTAAACGATATTTATCAAATCAATGTGACTCATTTTAACAGAATCCATATGAAATTACGTGCTGGTCTGTGAATAAAGATGACCTGTTTATAATGAATTTAAGGTTGTGAGCGGTGTCACGGCTATTAATCTAGTTGATCCATATCGTATTCTTTATTTAGGCTAGTGCTGGTGGAAGCTAAATATCATCTAATAAAATGAGTTCCGTATTATAAACTACAATATCTGTAAAACACTCCCTTTTACAATAGATTAATATTTGTGCCAATAATAGTATAAAATACCGGTGTATCAACAATTTCACGAGAGGTTTCTTCTATGTCAGATGTTACACATCATATGCGACTACTGTAAGGCGTGTAATTTTTTTTACCTATCACTTGCTAATAGACACTGACCACCTATTAGCTGATGATTGCCACTTGCTATTGTTCGGGTCCAAGCTCCGCGAACCTGAGAGGAATGTTAATCGTGGACTATCAGGAGTGAAGGTGACGAGTGATGAGGGTTCCCGGTCTGTGCGTAGTCACAGAATCAAATACATTTGTTGGTGAATCAGTCACTCATTCGCAACACCACAGCGGCTTGAGCAACGGCCCTATGTTAGCAGTATTGGAATAGACATGAATTCCAGATGACACAGCGGGCTGTTGACAGGTCCTTCTCTTCCCGCCTGCCACTTCACCTCACCTCGCAAGTTCATTGAGCTTGGACCCGAGCAGTACTGTGCACGCATTATATCTCTGCCGGCAACGTACTTCATTACTTCCAGGAAAGGTCTACCGACTGTACTAGCCTCAGCAAAAACATTCCTCAGAACACTATTGTATTTATTATTATTAATATTATTATTATTATTTACATCGCCATGAACAGTCGTCCTTAATACAGCTTCGGTGGCGTAGTCGGTAGCATGCTGAACTGCTATGCCCAAGATAGCGGGTTCAAACCGGGCCGAAGTCGTCGGATTTTTTAAGAGCGTTAAAATCCTTCAGTATGCCTTCCTTCGGAGGGGAAGTAAAGCCGGTGGTCCCATGTCATAGATTTATGGCATGTAAAAGATCCTTTCACAGACTAAACTTGTGTAAAGCAAAATTGTTAGGTTAGATTTCGTCAGAACGCTCTATGAAAGTTCCAACGTTCACCACTAGGTAACATTGATATCTGGTGGCGAAAGTTGGAACTACTTGAAATTGAACGGAACTTGTAGCTCACCCTTTAGGGCGTTCGCTGGAAGAAGCTACAGACTCAGGCGAGCCGATCATGTCCTCGGACACTCCCGGCACTAACAGCCATACGATAGATAAATAAATAAATAAATAAATAAATAAATAAATAATACGTACTGGTCAAAGTCGTCGAAATTAGTAACAGCATTACTTCTCGTACGAGTTTTATCAGGAGTTGCGAAAGTGTTCGATTCTCCCTTCTCCATATCGGCCAACTCTCTGTTTATAACACGCACCGTTCTTTTAGATACACCTGTAGTCACCGCGGTCCTAGCCTGTGCTTGGTTAACAGGAATATTGAAATCACCGCAAGCCGCTTCATCTTCCATGAATTTTAGAACATTAGCCACCATCTCCCTACTTTGGCTGCTCAGTTTCTTGGTTTTAACTTTAGAGATGACAGGTGGCATCTTATCACTTTACTTAAAAAAGTAGGGTAACATAAAAAATAACATCAGCTTAGCGCATCAAATAGTGCAAAAAATAGTTCAACAGTACTGCAGAACTACATACACTGACAATAGTCTGGCAAGTAGACTAGTAATGAAATTTGCTTACTGCATCAGGCTAAGTCGGCCGAGTATACCACATCGTCAAAACTCCCGAGCTCCAACATGAGGGGCAATGTCACGTAAATAGGAGTAGAGAAATTGACAAGTCCATGGCACTTCATATTATTAGAAATACAATGGTCGTCAGAGGCAGAGATATAATGCGCGGACAGTACCTCTCACTTGTCATCTGACTTTCGACAGCCTCTTACCCCTGATATAATATGTTCAATGTTGTAGCTTCTGTCCTGGCCATGGTACTGCTGGCAGCATTCACAACACCCGTGCAGCCATTAGCTACCCAGGAGTGTAAAGGGGCCAACAGCGATGAGAAATTACCAGACGACTCCGACTGTAATATATATTGGCAATGCGCTAACGGGCAGTCGTCGATGCAACAGTGCCCTAATGGACTCGACTTCAACGCTGCTACGGAGGCCTGTGACCTTCCTGAGAAAGCGGGGTGCAAAACAACAACCACTAAGCCTACAAAAGAAACCGATAGCTCTCCACAGGAAATCGATAAGCCAATAAATAAGCTTAAAATGAAAATTAATCTCGATGAAATATGCAAGATAGCTACTTCAACTAGGTGGCATCTACCGTATCCTGGAGCCAAAAACAAGTTCATCAAGTGTGACCTCAGCACGGGCGTGGGCGCAGAGCACAAGTGTCCTGGTGGTCTTCAGTTCAACCCTGAAAAGCAGTTCTGCGATTGGCCATCAAAAAAATTGTGATTTACACTCAAAACGTGATACTAGAAGTTGTTAGGAAGTAATTATTTTTTGAAATTCATTAACTATCAGTAACTTGGAAAGCTTAATGGCGCAGTGAAACTAGGAGCTTGCCTAACACCTAGATGGCAGTGGTTCAAATCTCAATGAAATTGGCATGGAATTGTCACTTGAAGTTATTGCACTTTGTGTCACCAAGATCATCCAGATAATCCTTAAGCAATACAGGACTGTGCTACGTTGACCCAAAAGACCTCAAAAGCTGAAGATGCCTTTTATCAACTGTGAACTTAATTAAGTTTCTACAAATTATTTTTTTATTATTCTCTATTTACTCTCAAATTAGATAACTTTGAAGAATGTTATGTTATATGCACAATTCTTTTGAGATGAAATGGTTCATATTATGCAGGGGCGGATCCTGATTAATATATTTGTGTGTGTGTAGGGATGAGGGCCCCCCTAGTTGTTTTATATTTGACATTTATTGATTCGTATATTGCGTGTATCATAGTGAGGTCTAGAATCTTTGGGTAAATAAATATTTTTTATGTAAATACATATTTTAAGCATTCTTTCTATAAATAAATAAATTCCTGCTTTTCACTTATTAGCAACCGGGTGAGTTAGCCGTGGTCGTTACGGCATGACTGCTGGCAGTCGCTCACATCCGGGAGGCGAGGAGGTTTGAATCCCACCACCGGCAACCTTGAAGATGGTCTTCCGTGGTTTCCCATCTTCCTTCCAGGAAAATGCCGGGGTTGGTCCCCAACTATAGGCCACAGTCGCTACCTTCCAACTCCTCGTCCTTACCTTCCACCTTTCCTCCCCAACGGTATTTGTAGCTCACCCATTGGGTGTCCGTCTCGAAGCAGCTACAAAACTGGCGAGCCGAACATGTCCTCGGACACTCCTGGCACTCAAAGCCATACGCTAAAAAAAACTTATTAGCACATAAAAAGACATAATATTTACATTTCTTTAAATCTGTATGCTAGATCTTTCAGTTTATTGCATTTCTGTTATGTGTTACTTCAACGGGAAATTACCTGTGTGCTATCTAATCTTCATGCAGAGCGTATGTCAGCTTGCAGCCGTGTTTTTCTCATCTTGTCGCCCCGTCCCACTCACTGTGGAAGCCGGGGATTTCTAGATAATGTTAATTCTCATGGGGGCGTTCTGTTCTGCGAACCATGTGAGAAATCAATCATGGCTGAACAGTGATCTCAAGTTACACAACACCTCAAGGGCAAGAAACATATCGCCGCAGTTTCGCGCCTCCAGAAGAAGTGTGTCGCGATAGTCGTCGGTCATTTGTGATGGACAACCTGAAGATGTATCTCGTTGTGTATTGTAATGCTTCAGTAGTCAGTGAGGCATAGCATAAGTTGCATATTGTTTATAATCACATTAATAAAATAAATTATAATTAATTTTTTACTTTCTTTTTGTCACATATTTCAGGTATTTTTAATACACAAAAATTAAATATTTTCCAGATTTTAGTACCTACAAATCCGAGCCCTAATCATAATTATACGCAACACAATATTTTAAACAAATCTTAACAAATAGGCTACTGTAGTTCATGAATTAAGAACTGTACTCATTATTTGTAAATATATTCTCCACTCCTGTGATTGGATTGATCTATCAGCTTGGTTGATTAGGTCGTAATATTTTAATTTCTACCTTTGTGTTCATTTGTTAATAAGACTTCCATATCATTCATTTTCCTCCGTCGCACACATCAGCTTATACACACATCAAAAAAAGTTTTGCATCACCTCGGTTCCCAGATCTCCGGCATATAGACGTTGACTGTGTATATTGTATCCAAGATACAGTCCCTTTGACTGTTCATAGATGTCACTAAACCTGCTCAAAGATGTAAACAACCATGCATGAGCAGGGCCTATTAGACGGAGGGGGTACGACAGCCGATCAGTTCCAGTCATTCCACCAGGACGAAGGTACGCTGCTCATGTTGTCTGTAGTTCTACCATGCCTAGAAGGTCAATACCGCAGTTCGATCGCGTCCGCATTGTTACTTTGTGTCAAGAAGGGCTCTCAACAAGGGAAGTTTCCAGGCGTCTCAGAGTGAACCAAAGCGATGTTGTTCGGACATGGAGGAGGTACAGAGATACAGGAACTGTCGATGACAGGCCTCGCTCAGGCCGCCCAAGGGCTACTACTGTAGTGGATGACCGCTACTTACGGATTGCCGCTCGGAGGAACCCTGACAGCAATGCCACCATGTTGAATAATGCGTTTCGTTCAGCCACAGGACGTCGTGTTTCAACTCAAACTGTGCGCAATAGGCTGCATGATGCGCAACTTCACTCCCGACGTCCATGGCGAGGTCCAGCTTTGCAACCCCGACACCATGCAGCGCGGTACAGATGGGCCCAACAACATGCTGAATGGACCCCACGGAATTGGCATCACGTTCTCTTCACCGATGAGTGTCGCATATGCCTTCAACCAGACAATCGTCGGAGACGTGTTTGGAGGCATCCTGGTCAGGCTGAACGTCTTAGACACACTGTCCAGCGAGTGCAGCAAGGTGGTGGTTCCCTGATGTTTTGGGGTGGCATTATGTGGGGCCGACGTACGCCACTGGTGGTCATGGAAGGCTCCGAAACGGCTATACGATACCTGAATGACATCCTCCGACCCATAGTGCAACCATATCGGCAGAATATTGGAGAGGCATTTGTCTTCATGGACGACAATTCTCGACCTCATCGTGCACATCTTGTGAATGCGTTCCTTCAAGATAACGACATCGCTCGACTACAGTGGCCAGCATGTTCGCCAGACATGAACCCTATCGAACATGCCTGGGATATGTTGAAAAGGGCTGTTTATGGACGTCTTGACCCACCAACCACTCTGAGAGATTTACGCCGAATTGTCGTTGAGGAGTGGGACAATTTGGACCAACAGTGTCTTGATGAACTTGTGGATAGTATGCCACGACGAATACAGGCATGCATCAATGCAAGAGGACGTGCTACTGGGTATTAGAGGTAGTGGTGTGTACTGCAATCTGGAACACAAATGCTGAAAGTCTAGCTGTATGATGGTACAACATGCAATGTGTGGGTCTCATGAGCAATAAAACGAGCTGAAATGTTGTTTGTGTTGATCTCTATTCCCTTTGTATTTAAAGGTTCCGGAACTCTTGGAACCGAGGTGATGCAAAACTTTTTTTGATGTGTGTAACTACAGACGATATCACAAAAAATAAAAACGCATTAATTTATAGAAATTAACTTCAATCACAGCGGTTTCGGTGGCGTAGTTGGTAGCATGCTGAGCTTCTATGCCCAAGATCACGGGTTCAAACCCGGCCGAAGTCGTCGGATTTTTTAAGAGTGTTAAAAATCCCTCAGTATGTCTTCCATCGGAGAGGAAGTAAGGCCGGCGGTCCCATGTCATAGATTTATGGCATGGTAAAGAACCTTCCACACTTGTGTGAAGCTAAATTATAGGTTAAATTTGATTAACGCTCTTATGTTCCAACGTTGGTCGCCAGGAGCCAACTGCGGTGGCATCTAGTAACCAAGTTCAGAACTAGTTGGACGTTGACGGTGGCGTTTGGTAGCAAAAGTAGGAACTACTTGAAAATCGTATGTCTGCAGACCTTGCTTGAATTAAAACAGATAACACACACTAATGCAGCCATCACAATTAACACCGGATATCAGACAGATTCTACACACACCCAAAGTACACGGGGCTACATGACCGCGTTGTCGCAGTCCCAAATCGAGGAACCAACCAACCAACCAAACAACTTCATTCACAAAACTCATTAACACACTTATACTGTAGCCTACTTCGAACACCAGACAACTGAAATTGTATAAATATACTTTTGTGTAAAATTTTAACTTCAGCAAGCTACGAGCAATGGCTAAGTACCTGTTTAAAGGCGTGGGATGGCCCCATCTCCTGTAATCTGGGTTGACCCTCAAACAGAGACAGAAGCAGGAAGTGAAATGGAGAGATCGTATATTTCACTCCAATGGGTCAATCAATACGCCAGGCCCTTGAAGAGAAAAGAAAATCCTTTCATAGCACAGAGAATTCCCGTGCAAGACAGTGCAATGTCCACTGTTCTCTCACCCCGACCTTCATTCTATATACAGAGCGCCAGGGAATGTTCTCCGCAGTGCTTACTTGCTGCTGCACGAGCTAGCATCAGCAGTTACGTTGGCAGCATGGCTAACGCTTGTATCAAAACCAACAAACAGTAATCCTTTACTCACCACAGCCATTCATAACAGATGCTGGAAGTGTTCGAAGACAGACTTCAACACGTCTACACATATTGTCAAAGACTTGCTTGTGATAATTTGCGTATTGATTTTCTTGGACTACGCAGCATTATATCGAAGGTTTCATCAAGTTTTTCATCTGTTGAAAGCGTAGGCCTTCCTGTTCCCGGTATATCGTGAACTGAGCCGGTCACACGAAATTTACTTATCAAATCCTGAACGGTATCCCGGTTTGGACACTTTGAATTAGGAAACCGTGACTGATATTTTAGTTTTACATTTTATATAAACCGATCGCCTTCGCGAAAAACTTATTACACCAAAAAAAGCTCTCTCTTCAGTAGTAAACATTACCGCTTGTATACCGATGCACTCTTCCAATAATCTATCTGAATGCTGGCTTACTGCGATACACACTGACGATTTCGACACCACACAAACCACAATTGTGGTCATCACTGTACCGCTGTCCTGTCAAGAACACCGTGCTGCCAACTTAACTGCTGATGCTACCCCTGGCAGCAGCACGTAGTCGCTGCGGAGAACATTCTCGGTGCCCTGTACTTTACATGGAAGGTCTGTAGAGCGGCCCTCGATATTACAATACACCTCACGAGACTGTCAGGAACTTAGGTTAGGGATGAATTATGTATGTTGATTTTTTTTTACAGATTCTAGAAGGGAAACACACATTATTTTAAGTAAAATATCTGAAATTTCAAGTAGTTTTTAAAGACATTACAAACCAAATTTTGTGCATTAGCCCTTAATGACGCAAAGCCCCTGATTTTATGGATCAAATTTTTGCAAAGAAGTTTACACTTTTTCCCGAAAATTACGATATATTGTTTATCAAACAGAACAGATATGTCACTATCCACAAACTACCAGTATTTTACTAAGTAACAAGTAAGCCCGGTTGCATTAAACAAAGGATGTATGTAAATGCTAATAAATCGGCAAGAACAATAAAGCAGAGTGATCCTATGACGAGAATCTTTCACTTATTAATCCCATATTTTTAATGATGATTCTGATGATAATTGTTGTTTAAAGGGGCCTAATGGTTTGGGTGATAGTGAAAATGTAAATGAAATGAAACTAAAACTAACCACAAACTAGGAGAGGAAATGGAAACAACAAGTAGTTCCGTGAAGAACTATACAGCCTATTTTCATATATCCTGCTCATGTTAATTGCCTCTATCAACATACAAAATTTCAGTTTAATTGCTGTAACAGATTCGTAGATATTGAGAACCGTTTAAATATTTCAGATGGTCGCCAGGTTGGATTTTTATTTTTGTACTATTACATTAAGATTATTGTGTACGTGTGGTATTCAAACCTCAATTGCATGATTAGAACACAAGAAGTAAAAACGAGATTTTAAAATTACGCACAGCAGCCATCTTGTGATTATGCAAACAATTGAAATAAATTAGATGCCAGTGGATCAACATTTGTATAAGCATTTAACGTGCAACGTTTCACGGCACTCGGATAGTTAATTCGCGAGAAACGTCCATTTAAATATTTATACTTCGCGTCGCCGCCATGTTGGATTTGTGCTCACCAGGTTACTGAAAGTTCTATAGGTGAACATATGTTCATAGTCACTATGAACATAAAAAAATCAGTTTGGTTGCTGTAAAAGATTCATAGATATTGAGAACCGTCTAAATATTTCGGAAGCTCGCCATTTAGGATTGTTATATGTATAGGCCATAGAGTTATGTACCATTCAAGGACAATTATTGCCTAGGTTCATTATTCAAACTTTCACTTCGATCGCATGATTACAACACAAGAAATAAAAACTTAATTTTAAAATTTCGCACATCCGCCATCTTGAGGTTATGTAAACAATTGAACTAAATTAGATGCCAGTGCATTACAATATGTAAAATTATTTACTGTACCACATTTCACTGCGCTCAGAGAGTTAAATCACGTGAAAAGTCTATTAAAATGTTTCAACTTCGCTTGGCCGCCATGTTCGTTTTGTACTTTACAGGTTTATGAAATATACATAGGTAAACTCGTATCAGTACCCTTTATCACCGTACAAAATTGCAGGGTGATATATGTAATAGTTTCGGAGATATAGAATTTCAGTGAAATATTTCGCACAGCCGCCATTTTGAGGTTATGTAAACAATTGAACTAAATTAGACTTCAATGCATTACAATGTGTATAAACAATTGCTGTACCAAGTTTCATTACGTTTGGATAGTTAAATCGCGAGGAAAGTCTGTTTAAAAGTCTCAAATTCGCTTGGCCGCCATGTTGGTTTTGTAGTCACCAGGTTTTTGAAAGTCTCATAGGTGAACTTCTAGTAGTGCCCTTTATCACATTACACAATTTCAGGGCGATATCGGTAATAGTTTCGGAGATATCGAATGCTAGTGAAATATTTCGCACAGCCGCCATGTTGGATTGGTGAGACGTAACAAAATTTGAAGGGCACGGTCGAGGTCGCCGGGAATAGCGCTATGAACTTACCGAGTGTCATTGAAATCGCTCCAGCCGTTTAGATTTTATTAGGGAGGGACACACACACACACACCTCACACACACACACGCACACACACACGGACAAAAGGTGATCTCATAAGCCTATCTTTTCAAAATTGAAAATAGGCTAAAAATGAGAATAAGGGGAACAAAAGTCAGGAGGAAAGGAAACGCCCTCAACCTTAGAAGAATGAGAATTGAGAGACTTGGAATAAAGAAGAGACAGGAAAGGCAGAGAGGAAAGGTAAAGAGGAGAGAGACCGATCCAAAGGCAATGGAAGAAGAAAAGAAGAAAAAACCGGTCCCAGCTCAGGAAGACCTCGGGGTTGCCAACTCCCGAACTCACCAGACGTGAGCCCTTGAGGTTGTAGCACAATCCAGGGTGCACCATAAGTGATGGGGCTACACACACCCTGCCTCCTTGAGGGCCTTGAGCAGAAGGTAGGATATAGATAACATGAAAAGAAAAAGAAGGCTGACCCCTCTCAGAAGGAAGGTAGGTATCATGAAAGATAAGACAAGGGCCAATTAAGGCGGGAAAGGAAGAGACTCCCAAGGTCTTGGATACCCTAATACCGTCGGGGTCGGAAGAGAACAAGAGTTGACCAAGAGAGGTCGACAGGAAAGAAGACAGAGTGGGGCCCAGCACAAGTAAGTGGAAGCAATGCTGGACCAGCTGGGGTCCCATGGTCGTCAACTCACGTCCCAATAGTTGTGAGCCTCTGGGGGAGTATTTTTAATCTGTACGACTTTATTCCCTAAAAGTACCAAATTTATAGTTCTCTCACTTTTTCTCGTTGACGAGCGGTGGGTGAAACGTTATGCAGTATCAACCGCTAACAATAACCATTGTTCACTGTTGACCAATAACTGACGGATCTTGACCAATAGCATTCTTGCTCTATCTCTCGACGCGGAGTACATAGCCCGGTCTGGGCGACCTGCTCGCGTGTCAAGTGCCCAGTGTTGCATAGCTGCTCGTAGTACTGTCCAGTCTCGATGCTTGATCTCAATGATTTCGGTGAAGAGTTGACAACATTGTGCCTCTATTTGGCGACCTGCTCGCGTGTCAGGTGTTCAGTGTTGCACAGCTGCACGTAGTTCTGGCAAGTCTCGCTGCTTGCTCACAGTGGCTATGGTGGAGAGTTGACAACATTGTGCCTCGAGCTGGGAGAGCCTTGGCTCCCCGTAGACATGGAATGTAATCATATTCGCCCAGCTAGGCTTTAAAGGTTAGGCGCTCGTTAGCTATGAATGTGAGAGGACTATATCAAGCCATGCCATTATGAGATTAATTTAAAATATATTGACGTGTTTCAGGGACAGATCGAACCTCCGTGGCTTAGGTGGCAGCACGCCGGCCTCTCACCACTGGGTCCGTGGTTCAAATCCCGGACACTCCATGTGAGATTTGTGCTGGACAAAGCAGAGGCAGACAGGTTTTTCTCCGGGTACACCGGTTTTCCCTGTCAAAATTTCATTCCAGCAACACTCTCCACTATCATTTCATTTCATCTGTCATTCATTTAATCATTGCACCAGAGGAGTGCGACAGGCCTCGGCAGCCGGCACAGTCCATATCCTCGCCGCTAGATGGGGGCTTCATTCATTCCATTCCTGACCCGGTCGGAGACTGGAACCAGGCTGTGGATTTTCATTCATTATAGGGACAGATGATCTCGTAGTTCCGCACCTTTAAACAACAATCATATATTGACGTTACAACGTCAAATAAATTGTTAGAATACAGCGACGTTCGTGAAAAAGTTCTACAGTGAAAGGTGATGATATCGTTTTCTCTCTCTTCTGCTGCAACGCTCTTCTCTCTCTTCTGTTCCTGAGATCGAGTGTCGCCACTGTATTTTTGGATGTGACGGGTGAATCTCTGGATGGATTTTGATGAAGTTTTCACCAATCTGTAAAGGATATCTCCAGGAAGATTTCTGAAGAAAATACTGTAATTTATTTATGATCAGCGGAAGCCAAGCAGTAACGATTCCAGTGAAGAAGTCGAAAAAATCACCACATGGCGTCCGTGCGCTTATTAATCTTACGCTGGGCAAACCGTTAAAAAATCTATATACTATGAGTGTAGGAATTGTTCAGCAAGAAAAGTTCTACAAAGAGGTCCGCGAGAGTGTATCTCTATCTTCAATACATCGCCCACTATAAGTGATTTTACGTTTTCATTTCTTCCAACAATCTCCATTCAAATACTAAGGCAACAGTTTACGAGCTGGCTAGGGGCAAGTCTATCACCCAAGTTACAGCCTAGCTAGCGGGCGAACATATTACCCCTGACACAGCCAGCAGCAAACTGTCGATTCGTGTTGACTTTGAACTTCAGAGAAGAGTGGTTGTGTTTGGAGTTTTCCTGGAAGTGCAACTCGGTTTTTCTTTATTTCGACTGTGAACTCTCCGTTCCAAAAAATACATAATCATAAAATATACGAAGCTGAAATTTCGCAAGAGCGACTGTTGAAACAAATCAGTCCGAGAATACGTTGTAACGCTCAAATATCGTCGCACATCGTTGTTGCACAAACCCGATAATATTATACCATTCTTGAGTGTCTTGCAGCTAATATCACGGATTATTTAACAGATGATAATGTCTGGCCGCCAGCGAGTCATGGTGCATATTTTTGGAATTGTCGTAGCCGACCCTAACGTCTAGATGAAGATGATATGAATTACATTAAATCCAATTAGCCGCATTTGATGGGACCGAGTGTAATTTCGATAATCAAATATTGGGACAATCCTGAAAAATCTAATTCTGCGTTATAACTAGCAATGGAACCTACGCGCGCCTTAAACTCGATAGTACGCGCATTTGGCGCTCATCTCTAAAATAAATCTTAAAATAGTCTTGAAAGGGTGAAATAAGATATTTTATGTTCGACCCTGACTATTATATGTCAGAAAACTGTACTATAATGAGGCTCATTATAACACTATTTTTAGCCTATTTTCAATTTTGAAAAAAAAATAGGCTTATGAGATCACCATTTGTCCGTGTGAAGAGTGTGTGTAATTTTCTTATGTCTCACCAATTCAACATGGCGGCTGTGCGAAATATTTCACCAGCATTCAATATCTCCGAAACTATTCCCGATATCACCCTGGATTTTTTACGCTGATAAAGGGAACTACTAGAAGTTCACCTATGTGACTTTTGAAAAACTGGTAACTACAAAACCAACATGGCGGCCACGCGAATATGCGACTTTTAAATAGACGTCTCTCGCGATTTAACCAACCAAACTCAATAAAACTTGGTACAGTATATGTTTATACACATTGTAATGCACCGACATCTAACTTGGTTCAATTGTTTACATAACCACAAGATGGCGGATGTGCGAAATATTTCACCCGCATGCTATATCTCTGAAACTATTTGCGGTATCACCCTGAAATTTTGTACGGAGAGAAAGGGCACAACTGGAAGTTCATCTATAAGACGTTCAAAAACCGGTTAACTACAAAACGAACATGGCGGCCAAGCGTATTTGAAAATTTTAAATAGATCTTTCTCGCGATTTAATGTTCCAACCGCAATGAAATCTGCCACAAGGAAATATTTATACACATTCTAATGCACTGGTATCTAATTTAGTTCTATTGTTTACATAACCACAAGATGGCGGATTTGCGAATTTTAAAATTAAGTTTTTATTTCTTGTGTCGTAATCATGCGATCGATGTGAAAGGCGTTCTAATTTAAATTTCACTGCCTGGCTTAGTGTCATAGTAGGGTAATCGAGGAGGCCATGGTCAAATACAAGGCATTCTCTGCGTCTCATGCCCTCTGTTCAGTACATAAAACTGGTAAAATCTCGACAGATATTACGAATATTTATGTTCGAACATAAAATAGTTATAATAATTATCGTCGAACATAAAGAGTCGTATGCAACTCGCCTATAATGGTAATTAAGACACTCGTATGGAAATTATAAACATAGGCCTACTCGTGTCTTAATTATTGTCATTATAGGCTCGTTGCATAATGTACTATTATCGATGTGTTTGTTAAGTACAGACCCACAAATAAAATATCAATAACGTTTATTCTTAATCAACGTACCGTTAATCAGGTTTCGGATAATCGGGTTTTGGATAATTGGGTTTGGGTAAATCGGGTATCGGTTAATCGAGTTTTGGATAAAGGAGATTCGGTTAAACGGGTTACTAACAATCGGGTTTTGTTAAATTGGGTTTGGATATTCGGGTTTCAGTGTATAATGATCCCAGGCCAGCGCAGTTAACCAAATTAAGTTTAAATCCTGCAACCCAACAGGGAATCGAACTTAGGGCTTCTCGGAACGAAGTAAAGCAGTTTATTTACTTGGTCATGAGGTTGGACTGTTCTATTATCGCGGTAATTTGAATGCTTGTTGTTGTTGATTGTTTTAGGGGCTTTGCGACATCTTGGTCATGTAGCCCTGTGTATTTGGGTGTGTGTGGAATTTGTCTGATAACGTGTGTCACTGTGATGTCTGTCCTAGTGTGTGCACCATCCCGGTATTTGCCTAGAGTAGAAGTCAGAAACAATGAAAAACCACTTCCAGGGTGGCTGAGGTAGGAAACGAACCCGCCTCCTCTAAGTTTTGCCTCACGAGGCTGAGTGTACCCTGCTCCAGCCTTCAAAACAGAATTACATTTCTTGGCAGAGATGGGAATCGAACACGGGCCTCCGTGGTGATAGCTAAGAATAACAAATTTGACAATATCGTCAAGTATATTCTTTTATGTTCGACGATGTCGAAATGTAAATATTATATGTCAGAAAAATGTATCATAATGGGGGTCACTATAACACTATTAGCCATTCTTTCGATTTTTGCAAAAAATGAAAGTAGACTTATGAGATCACTACAGGGCGAAAAAAAAGTGTGTCTGTCTGTGTGTGTGTATGTGTGTGTGTGAGTCTGTGTGTGTGTGTGTGTGAGAGAGAGAGAGAGTGTGTGTACTCTGAATGTCTGTCCCCCCCTATCAATTCGAACACGGTGAGCGCAACTTGAACGAAATTTGGTACAAAGGTAGCACTAGCAAAGAACACATCAGTGTCATGTTTTATATCGCCGCCATCTTGACGGAAACGTAATGGCGGCCACCCAAATGTTCAAAGCTTAAATCAAATTACGACTAACCTAATCATCCGATCTCTACCAAATTTTGCAACAACATACCCTTATGAAGGGAGCATCCTCTGACAAATCTAATAGGTCATTAGCCTAATAGTTTGCGGATGGCGGCCATCTTTGTGTCAAAATCGATTACCCCTATTAATTCGAACACGGTGAAACCGAATGGAATGAAATTTGGTACAGAGGTAGCACTAGCAAAGGGCACCTCAGTGTCATGTTTTATATCACCGCCATCTTGACGGAAACGTAATGGCGGCCACACAAATGTTCAAAGCTTAAATCAAATTACGACTAACCTAATCATCCGATCTCTACCAAATTTTGCAACAACATACCTTTATGGAGGAAGCATCCTTTGACAAATCTAATAGGTCATTAGCTTAATAGTTTGCGGATGGCGGCCATCTTTGTGTCAAAATCGACTACCCCTATTAATTCGAACACGGTGAAACCGAATGGAATGAAATTTGGTACAGAGGTAGCACTAGCAAAGGGCACCTCAGTGTCATGTTTTATATCGCCGCCATCTTGACGGAAACGTAATGGCGGCCACACAAATATTCAAAGCTTAAATCAAATTACGACTAACCTAATCATCCGATCTCTACCAAATTTTGCAACAACATACCCTTATGAAGGGAGCATCCTCTGACAAATCTAATAGGTCATTAGCCTAATAGTTTGCGGATGGCGGCCATCTTTGTGTGAAAATCGATTCCCCCTATTAATTCGAACACGGTGAAACCGAATGGAACGAAATTTGGTACAGAGGTAGCACTAGGAAAGGGCACCTCAGTGTCATGTTTTATATCGCCGCCATCTTGACGGAAACGTAATCGCGGCCACCCAAATGTTAAAGGCTAAAATGTAATTACGACCAACCTAATAATCTAGTCTCTACCAAATTTTGCAACAACAAATCTTTATGTGGGAAGCATATTCTGACCAAACTGCTAGATCATCAGCCAAATAGTTGACAGATGGTGGCCAAGTATGTGTGCAAATCGATTCCCCATATCAATTCAAACACGGTGAAACCGAATTGAACGAAATTTGGTACAGAGGTAGCACTAGCAAAAGGCACCTCAGTGTCATGTTTTATATCGCCGCCATCTTGACGGAAACGGAATGACGGCCACCCAAATGTTAAAAGCTTAAATCAAATTTCGGCCATCCTAATAATTTGATCTCTACCGGATTTTGCAACAACATGCCTTTTTGTGGAAAGCATCTTATGACTGACTACAAGGTCATCAGCCCAATAGTTTGCAAATAGCGGCCATGTATGTGTGCAAATCCATTCCCCGGATCAATTCAAACACGGTGAAACCGAATTGAATGATTTTTTTACAGAGGTAGCACTAGCAAAGGGCACCTCATTTTCAAGTTTAATATCCCTATAGCACGTTGTATTTTAACATGCTACTACAACCAACACTCAATTATACTCCTTGAAAAGGACAAAGAGTTATAACAATACCCATGCATTTAGGAGAAAGTAGGCTATATGTTCTTTACTGAACATCTTGTTTTTCATTATGAAACAGTTTCTCCCACCAATCAGAGCTCAAGAAACAGTTGTGTGACCAATTAGTAAGGATAGCATCGCATCTGCGCTGACATTCACAGCCTTCTCTTTAGAATTTCACTGCGTGGTTCGTGTTATAGTGGGGTATTTGAGGAGGCCATGGTCAAATACAAGGTATTCTCTGCGTCCCATGCGCTTTGTTCAGTATTGTTATTGACAGATATTTATGAATATTTATGTTTGAACATAAAATAGTTATAATTATCGTCGAATATAAACAGTCGTATGCAACTCGCCTATAATGGTAATTAAGACACTCGTGTCTTAATTATTGCCATTATAGGCTCGTTGCATAATGTACTTATTTGCTGGCGACTTGCCAATTGACGAAGTGACTTTATTTTGCTAGTTCCAATTCTTCAAGTTGGCCCTTCTTTCATAACTTACATATTGTTTTCCTGCTATAGCCGGTACAGGCAACATTAATTTGTAACCTTGTGTCCTTTCACAATCTCATTGGAGCATCAGGCATTATAGAAACTGAAAAAAATAGAACACAAAATTCTCAGAAAAATATTTGGTTGATATACAGATTAAGCATTTGGATGAAAAGACCTACCAAAGAGCTATACGAGTACACAGACAGACTCACCGATATGATCAGAAAACGCAGACTAACTTTTTACGGGCACATACAGAGAATGAACAACAACAAACTTACAAAGAAGATCTTGGATGTAGTAAACAGCTCAAACAGGAAAACTAATTGGTATCATGAAATAGAGGAAGACTTATGGCAGGTGGGGATCGACAGGCAAATGATTGGAGACAGAGGAGAATTCAGAAACAAAATTCAGAATACAACATTTAAAGTAAATGAAAAGAAGAAGACGGGAACATTGTGGACAGAACAACGGAAACAGGAGCACAGTCAAAGGATGAGGAGATTTTGGGAAGAGAAGAGGAAGAAGGGAGAGAAGTGAAAATTGTGTCATCAGGAGATATTTAAGTTCAGACACTGTCCATAAGGGCAAAAATGATATATATTTATAATAATAATAATAATAATAATAATATCATTTCATTTACGTTCCATCACTAGCGGATTAGACTGTACGTGACCAAGCTGACGACTAAACTCAAGCAAACTGTATTTTATTTCCGTGCAGTGTGCTCCCGTCACCGCTGTAAATCACATCCTTTCCGGGGATCCACTCGTTACGATCGAGTAATACAGTGACGGCCATCCCTATAGAGCGTAGCCTCGCAGGCGCCGTGTGACGGCCGATACACTGTGTGTAGCAGCGTAGTGCCCAACTCGTTTAACACATTTACACTTTCTAAAATGTCATATATATAATTTCAGTAGTATAGATCCCTCCTGCGGCGCTCACAAGCGACCGATCGTGACAAATGAGCATTCAAATGAAAGAGAATAGTCATTAGCAGTCTTTAAAAAAATTCTTAAAAAAAATGACTTTAAAAATGTACTAAGTGTGCGATTTTCAGTTACTGTTGCTGTAGGATAATACGACCCATAATTACTGTCCACTTCACATTTTCGCCGCTGTGACGCCTGTTTCATGTCATTTTGACATTCTGAGTTAATTCCTTTATCATTTTGCATGGATTTCATAAACAGTGAATAATTTCATAAATATCGAATAACTGGTGAGTGTTATGATGATCCAATTTTCAGTGATTGCCTTCTTAAGTTCGGGAAATTAGAACTTGGAATTCTAACTGAAATATAAATAGTGTTCTATAATCATTTGGTTGAAATAAAAACATGACAACCTTTCTCCTGTCTCTCATTATACACCTATTGAGGAAAGTGTGGTTTATGAACAAGCGAGATTTCTCGCACAAGTCCGCTAGTAAAGTCATTACTTACATGAATTTCAGAGTAGCTACTGGAATTGCTGTCATTCATCTTCTAGACATACGTTGCACTGACGTAGGAAGTTTCGGTACACTCTCTGTAATTCATCCTCACTGATATTTCGTATCCAAGGCAGTTATTTCGTTCTCAAGAACCTCCAGAGTACGTGGATTGTTTCTGTATACCTTTTGTTTGAGGTTCCCCACAAGTAAAGATAGCACGGTGCTGAAACTTACTAACACATTTACTGTAACGGTGGGTGAGTGGTTATCGTGTCGCATTACTAACCCCAAGCTTGCAGGTTCGCTCCTGGCTATGGTAAATGATTTTTGAAAGGCGGCAAAAATCACGACTTGCATGTCATACAATGTTGGCATGTTACAGAACCCATTTGATTTCAGTAGGCCGTGTTCATAATGGCAAAATTAATCTCGGGATTGTCCGCTAACACAATGTTCCTCATTTCTCTACTAGAAAGCTCTATAGTGTTCAAGGAGCTTAGATATCTAACCTCCTTGACTTTCATAATGCTTCAAGGAACAACAACACTCGACATGCAAGCTACCCTCTGGCTGTCATATAACAAAGCTTGCACCTGGCACCCGAGGCCATACGATATTATTATTATTATTATTATTATTAATTTGCTGTAAGACTTCTTCTTGAGAAGATAAGTGTCCACTAGGAAATTCGATGATTTATTTTATACCTAACCATGTTTCACGGGATACAGGATGGGCTACAGTACTTCAAAACAAGTCTTAATTATCACAACTAAGGTATCTTGCCAGCTGCGTATGTAATAAATGCTATGACAGCATCCAGGGCTTCCCGATCCGCTGTGGTAATCAGTAGCGGCCTCTGCTAGGTCCCTGAGTGCACCATTGCACAAATCAATGATTAGAGTGAAGACTTAAAATGTAAAGGAGCTTCACAAAAGAAATGTATCAAGAATTCGCATGGAAAAACTTCATTATACTGGCTGTTACAACACTCAGTATTAGAGCAGAGATACGTATTACTATTCAACAGTCTAACAATTCTTCTCTTAGAACTTGTTCCAAAGGTATAGAAGACATGCAGACATCCCAATCTAATATATAAAAGTGAAACTCTGTATGTATGTATATATGTTGGTTCCGTATACAAATCTACACCGTTCCACCAATCTCAACCATATTTTGCATACACATAGTTTAGGACCCAGAAGGAACCACTGGCTACATGAATTTTCGATAGTCTTTCTCATTCTTCTGATTTCGGCCCTTTTTCACTCTAAAACAGGCTAATCAAATCATAAAATATACTCATGAAGGAATGGCAAGGCAGATAGTTTCCATGGCAACATAGCTCAAGTCCAGACACGGCCGACTTGATGCCAATTACGCTCAGCACTACCGGTATAGAAAATGACGATCTTTACTTGAAATCCCGTTAGTTACTCAACTGCTCACACAGCACTGTCAACCGAGTTTAGCATAACAAGGACTTGACACTATCTTCTTTCTACTATATATTTTGCAAATACCACTCACTCACTCACTCACTCACTCATTCATTTATTCATCACGAAATCTCAGAAACCACCGAACAGATTGGAATGAAATCTGGTATGCAGCTTCCTCAAGGGCCGCAAATGCCCACTAAGAGAGAAATTTTGGCTATTCAGGTTCTAAAGGGGTGTTAAGGGGGTAGACCTGCATTTAATTTGAATAGCAATATCTCCCGATTGGTTTCATGGGGGGATGTGATACTCGGCATAAAAACTCATCATTAAAAATAAGAAGACATGTGTCTGAGGGTTTTTCGATGTGGTGTATATTATGAGGTGAAAGGGGTGAAAAGTGGGGATTAAAAGATTCTTAACGGAGCGTGTGTCTCTTAAACGACATAGGCAAGGAGTTTAAAACACAGCGAAAAAAATCAACATAAAAAGAAGTAAATATGTGTTTGACAGTTTTTTCATAAATCCAATTTAAGGGGCCCATGGGGAGAGATGAAATACTGGGGGGGGGGGGGACAGGAAAGAAAGTGTCCTAACTGATTGACTGACTGGCTCACTCATCAAACTCAGGGGGAAAAACTGCTTTAAAGTAAGTAAATAGCTGTTCGACAGTTTTGTTTCATAAATCAAATTTAAGGGGTTCATGGGGAGAGGTGAAATTCTGAAAAAAGAAAATTGAAAGAAAATGTCCAGACTCACTCACTTACTCACTCACTCATCATCGCCTAGCCAAAATTATTGAAGTTAGAAACATGACAGTTTGGGGATATGTTCATTGTATGTCAAAACCGTCTACTAAGGGAGGATTTTCGGATATTCAGGTTCTAAAGGGGTCTTAAGGGGATTAAACCTGCATTTCATTGAATAACAATATCTCCCGATTGGTTTCATTGGGGGATGTGATACACGGCATATAAACTTATCATTAAAAAGTAACAAGACACGTGTCTGAGGGTTTTTCGATGTGTTTATGAGGTTAAAGGGGTGAAAAGTGGGGATTGAAAGATTCCTAACGGAGCGTGTATCTCTTAAACGACATAGGCGAGGAGTTTGAAACTCAGCGGATAAAAAATCAGCATAAAAATAAGTAAATATGTGTTTGACCGCTTTTCCATAAATCCAATTTAAGGGGCCCATGGGGAGGGGTGAAATTCGGAGGGGGGGGGACAGGAAAGAAAGTGTCCTAACTGATTGACTGACTGACTCACTCATCAAACTCAGGGGGAAAAAACTGCTTTAAAGTAAGTAAATAGCTTTTCGACAGTTTGTTTTTCAATCAAACTGAAGGCGTTCAACGGGAGGGGTGAAATTCTGAAGAAAAAAAAATGAAAGGAAATGTCCTGACTCATTTACTCACTCATCATCGCCCAGCCAAAAATATTGAAGTTGGAAACATGACATTTCGGGGATATGTTCGTTGTATGTCAAAACCGTACACTAAGGGAGGTTTTTTGGATATTCGGGGGGTTAAACCTGCATTTCATTGAATATCAATATCTCACGAGTGGTTTCATTTGTGGATGTGATACTCGGCATATAAACTAATCATTAAAAATACGCAGACATGTGTCTAAGCGTTTTTCGATATGGTGTATTATTATGAGGTGAAAGGGCTGAAAAGTGGGGGTTGAAGGATTCCTAATGGAGCGTGTAGGCCTATCTCTTAAACGACATAGGCGAGAAATTTGAAACTCAGCGAAAAAAAATCAGCTTAAAAAGTAAGTAAATCGGTTTTCGACTGTTTTTTTTTCATGAATTAATTTAAGGGGCCAATGGGGTGGGGTGAAATTCTGGGGGGAAAAAATGAGAGAAAGTGTCCTAACCGACTGACTCAGGGGAAAAAGACAGCTTAAGAAATAAGTTAATAGGTGTTCAAGCGTTTTTTAATCAATCCAATTTAAGGGGCCCATGGGGAGGGGTGAAATTCTGGTAAAATAAATGAAAGAAAATGACCTGTCTGACTCACTCACTCATCACGCCCAGCGAAAACTATTAAAGTTGGAAACATGAAATTTTGGGAATATGTTCGCTGTATGTCGAAAACGTTAACTAAGGAATGATTTTTGTTTATTCGGGTTTTAGAGACGTGTCAAGGGGGTTAACGTGCATTTCATTGAATAAGGATATCTCATGAGTTGTTTGTTTGGGGATGTGATATTCGGTATATAAACTAATCATTAAAAATAATCAGACATATGTCTAAGGGTTTATCGATGTGGTGTATATTATGAGGTGAAAGGGGTGAAAATTGGGGGTTGAGGGATTCTTGACGGAGCGTGTATCTCTGAAACGACATAGGCGTGAAGTTTGAAATTCGGTGGGAAAAAACAGCTTAAAATACAAGTAAATAGGTGTTCGAACGTTTTTTCATAAATCCAATTTAAGGGGCTCTTGGAGAGGGGTGAAATTATGGGGAAAAACCAGGAAAGAAAGTGTCCTAACTGATTGACTCACTTACTCACTCATCAAACTCAGGGGGAAAACAGCTTTAAATAAGTAAATAGGTGTTTGACCGTTTGTTTCATAAATCCAATTTAAGGGGTTTATGGGGACGGGTGAAATTATCAAAAATAAATGAAAGAAAATATCCTGACTGACTGACTCACTCACTCATCATCGCCCAACCAAAATTATTGAAGTTAGAAACATGAAATTTTGGGGATATGTTCGTTGTATGCCGAAAACGTCCACTAAGGAAAGAGTTTTGGATATTCAGGTTCTAAAGAGGTGTTAAGGGGATAAACGTGCTTTCCATTGAATTACAATATCTCACGAGTGGTTTCATTTGGGGATGTGATACTTGGCACATATACTAATCATTAAAAATAAGCTGACACATGTCTAATGGTTTTTCGATGTGGTGTATATTATGAGGTGAAAGGGATGAAAAGTGGGGGTTGAAAGGTTCCTAACTGAGCGTGTATCTCTTAAACGACATAGGGAGGAGTCTGAAACTCGGACGAAAACTATCAGCTTAAAAATAAATAAATAAATGAATAAATAAATAAAATAAATAGGTGTTCGACCGTGTTTTCATAAATGCAATTTAAGGGGCATATGGGGAGGGGTGAACTTCTGGAAGAAAAACGTCCACTAAAGAAAGATTTTTGTATGTTTGCTCTCATCGACCAACCAAAACTATTAAAGCTAGAAGAATGATATTTTAGGGATATGTTTGTTTGTTGTGTGTCGAAAACGTCTATTAAGGAGGGATTTTTGGGTATTCAGGTTCTAAAGGGGTGTTAACGGGGTTAAACCTGCATTTCATTGAAAAACAATATGATACGACTATGACGCGAGCGAAGCGAGGCTAAAATTGAGATGGTGTGTGTCTGTGTATTACTCAATCTCGCAAGTACCACTGGTCCTATTTACGTGAATTTTACATGGAAGTAGCTGATTTACCTGGTTAACATATAGGTTACTTTTGATTTCAATACTTTGCACTATTTAAAATGGCGACCATTTTAGTGACGTCACTACACCCTTTGGTTTCAAACTTTCATATTTCCGTTTCAAATAAAAAGAGAACGCTAAGAAATAGCAAACTTTTGATGGCATATGCGAGGTTTAAAATTACATTTTCTATCCGAAAGGTATCTGCAACTGTTAGCGAGTAAAACCTAAATTTGTGCTATAAAACACGGTCAACGCCGAGCGGTGTAGTTGGACAAAATGTTCCATCCTTAATCTCCCTCTGCGCAGCACCTCGCCTATCCCCTGTTTTAACTGTCACCTTCACATTTTAATTTATTTATGACGCGTAGCGAAGCACGGGTACTTCAGCTAGTCTAATATATAAAAGTGAAAGTCTGTATGTATGTATATATGTTGGTTCCGTATACAAATCTACACCGTTCCACCAATCTCAACCATATTTTGCATACACATAGTTTAGGACCCAGAAGGAACCGCTGGCTACATGAATTTTCGATAGTCTTTCTCATTCTTCTGATTTCGGCCCTTTTTCACTCAAAAACAGGCTAATCAAATCATAAAATATACTCATGAAGGAATGGCAAGGCAGATAGTTTCCACGGCAACATAGCTCAAGTCGAGACACGGCCGTCTGGATGCCAATTGCGCTCTGCACTACCGGTATAGAAAATGAGGATCTTTACTTGAAATCCCGTTAGTTACTCAACTGCTCACACAGCACTGTCAACCGAGTATAGCATAACAAAGACTTGACACTATCTACTAGATATTTGTCAAATACCACTCACTCACTCACTCACTCACACATTCATCACGAAATCTCAGAACCCACCCAACGGATTGGAATGAAATTTGGTATGCAGCTTACTCAAGGGCCGCAAACGCCCACTAAGAAAGGATTTTGGGATATTCAGGTTCTGAAGGGGTGTTAAGGGGATATACCTGCATTTCATCGAATAGCAATATCTCCCGATTGGTTTCACTGGGGGATGTGATACTCGGCATATAAACTCATCATTAAAAATAAGAAGACATGTGTCTGAGGGTTTTTCGATGTGGTGTATATTATGAGGTGAAAGGGGTGAAAAGTGGGGGTTGAAAGATTCCTAACGGAGCCTGTATCTCATAAACTACATAGGCGAGGAGTTTGAAACTCAGCGGGAAAAAATCAGCATAAAAAATAAGTAAATAGGTGTTTGACCGTTTTTTTTTTCATAAATCCAATTTAAAGGGCCTATGGCGAGGGGTGAAATTCTGTGTAAAAAAAAACAGGAAAGAAAGTGTCCTAACCGATTGACTCACTCGCTCTTCAAACTCAGGGGGAAAAACTGCTTAAAATAAGTATAACTTATATGTGTTCGACAGTTTTTTTGATAAACCAAATTAAGGGGTTCATCGGGAGGAGTGAAATTCTGAAGAAAACAAGATGTTCAACAAAGAACATATAGCCTACTTTCTCCTAAATGTATGGGTATCTTTATGACTCTTTGTCCTCATCCCTAAAACAATCACCCCAACCACAATGTATTGTTTGTTTTCTTTTATATTGATAATAAGCCAGTAAGTGTCAAGATCAATATTATATACTTTATGATGATTGAATAACAAAACTACTAACTTATTGTAATGCATTCACATCCGTTAATCTCTATATTAAGCCAGCCTGCAAAATTAAGAATCTTCCGCCCCAATCACAGTAGGTGGTGCTGCGACCTATCAGTGAATTAATCTTTATCTTGTACGCCTATGCACTGCCATCGTAATGTACTACGATGGCAGTGTTCTATGGGTGTTGAATGAGTAGGCAGTTTAAAGTACCCAAGAGGGAGGCGATCCAGCTGGCAGTGTTTAAAGGTATTCGGAGCGCGATCGTGGCTAATAGTTGAACTACCAGTATTACAAAATTGCCATACTTCAGGAGGCCAGCTCAGGCATTTACACAGCGTTATGTTTGGAACAATATTACCCACATAACCCACAAGAGGACAGCACCGTACAGAGGCATTAAGAAGGCTGTGGTTAATGACAACGTGTATCTAGTTCTTCTATTCTCCTTTTTCTAATGTCTTCTGTTTATGTGCGATGCTGGGACTGTGATTTTATTAATATACGAGTGTATACTTTATCCTCTCCTTTGAGCTAAATGACATTTTATTCAGTATCTGTGGAAAAAGCTCGTGCACATCATTTGTAAAAGAATTCAAGAAAAAAACAAGATGTTCAGTAAAGAACATATAGCCTACTTTCTCCTAAATGTATGAGTATAGTTATAACTCGTTGTTATTATCAAAGAGTATAATAGAACTATTATTTGTTGAAGACCTTAGAAACGATTTACCTCTACCAAACGCCACGACCTAGATAAAAACTGCTACCATCATTGAAGAAAGAAAGAAAGAAAGATAAGAAGTATATCAAGAATGTTATGGATCTGGAGACATAATCGACCGGACTGGCGGCGTGGCTCAGCGGTAACGTTCTCGCTTGCTGGGCCCTATGTTGCAGGTTCGTATCCTGGCGCAGTCAGCTGGCATTTGAGGGTGCACAAATGCGAGGGAGCCGTGTCAGTACATTTACTGGCACGTTAAAGATCCCCTTCGGGCCAAAATTCCGGCACCCCGGTGTCTCTAAAAGCAGCAGTAGTTAAAAGGGATGTAAAACCAATAACATTATTATTATTATTATTACGACCTGCCGTGGGCAACATCCAACTTTGAGTTGAGGCATGTCTTTACACGTCTGGTTGTGCATGGCTTTCACAACCCTAATTGAATTAACAAATCTTTCCATGACCCTACAGAGACGTGTGTATACAAACTATGTGGATATTTTCGATAATATAATCCTAACAGAGCGAGTGCATTCTAGCGGCCAGAATAAGAAACTTTTCAATAAAATCTGGAAGTTACCTTTTTGGCAGCTAGATGTCTCGAGTAAATCTGCTGGCGAATTATGTTTTAATTAAATATATATTTTACACCATAATGTGGACAATATAACGCTTAATAACATTTTCAAGTAACGCAAAATAGGCTGTTACAAACCCTTTAAAATAAAAAGTTAAAATGTATCGTAGTATCAACTTGTCATTCTTCAAATTCGATGCGCATAGAATGATAATGGTATAGTAATCAATGGATCCCCACGTAGACTAGTCGGGAAATCTAGTGGTGAAATATCGAACAATATAATCCTAACAGAGCGAGTGCATTCTAGCGGCCAGAAGAAGAAACTTTTCAATAAAATCTGGAAGTTACCTTTTTGGCAGCTAGATGTCTCGAGTAAATCTGCTGGCGAATTATGTTTTAATTAAATATATATTTTGCACCATAATTTGCACAATATAACGCTTAATTTTAAAACATCTGAGTCATTACAAAACAATAAACATATAACATTTCAAGCAAAAAAACTACCTCTGATCGGGTTTGGACCATAGGAATCTGAGCGACAGGCTGTCGCTCTACCACTGAGCTAATTGTGTCAACGAATATCGTTCTATTTAAAATGACTTACATAGAACTTGTTAGCAAATAATGATTTATACTAAACGATTTCATCACTGGAGTATATTATTTATATATAAAGCATTTCATACAAAGTTTATTTATTTTTTATCAGTACGCTATATTGCATTCAATACTCAAATTAGTGAAATATAAGTCAGGCACAAGATATCCGCTGCCATCTTGTCTTATTAATGAATCAGCTGAGCTTTTTAAAATCACGTCTGCACTATAGTATTACAAAATAAACTTTTAATTTCGTACGTGCCTCTTCCTTTAGAACAGTTAAAACGATTCTCGGCTCGATAATCGGAACTGGTGGGTCCCATGATATGGATTATAAAGTTTGCATAATTCGCACGGCCGCCATCCTGAAATGGTATGGCGGACGACCTTGTAGTTTGGTCACAAGACGCATCCTATACGAAGGTATGTTGTTACCAAATTTGGTAGAGATTGGATGATTTGGTTAGTCGTTATTTGATTTTACGTTTTGAACGTTTGAGTGGCCGCCATTCAGTTTTAGTAAAGATGGCGGCGATATAAAACATGACACTGAGGTGTCCTTTGCTAGTGCTACCTTTGTACCAAATTTCGTTCAATTCGCATTCACCGTGTTCGAATTGATAGGGGGGGACAGACATTCAGAGTACACACACTCACACACACACACACACACACACACAGACTCACACACACACATACACACACACAGACTCACACACACACATACACACACACAGACAGACACACTTTTTTCGCCCTGTGTTGATCTCATAAGTCTACTTTCATTTTTTGCAAAAATCGAAAGTAGGCTAAAAATTGAAAGAAAATGTCCTGACTCACTCACCCACTCATCATCGCCCAGCCAAAAATATTGAAGTTGGAAACATGTCATTTTCGGGATATGTTCGTTGTTTGTCAAAACCATACACTAAGGGAGGATTTTTGAATATTCAGGCTCTAAAGGGGTCTTAAGGGGGTTAAACCTGCATTTTATTGAATAACAATATCTCACGAGTGGTTTCATTTGTGGATGTGATACTCGGCATATAAACTAATCATTAAAAATAAGCAGACATGTGTCTAAGGGTTTTTCGATGTGGTGTATTATTATGAGGTGAAAGGGGTGAAAATTGGGGGTTGAATGATTCCTAATGAAGCGTGTAGGCCTATCTCCTAAACGACATAGGCGAGAAATTTGAAACTCGGCGAAAAAAAATCAGCTTAAAAAATAAGTAAGTCGGTGTTCCACCGTTTTTTCATAAATTAATTTAAGGAGCCAATGGGGTGGGGTGAAATTCAGGGGGGAAAAAGGAGAGAAAGTGTCCTAACTGACTGACTAACTCACTCAATCATCAAACTCAGGGGAAAAAGACAGCTTAAAAAATAAGTTAATAGGTGTTCAAGCGTTTTTTCATCAATCCAATTTAAGGGGCCCATTGGGAGGGGTGATATTTTGGTAAAAATAATTGAAAGAAAATGTCCTGTCTGACTCACTCACTCGTCACGCCCAGCGAAAACTATTAAAGTTAGAAACATGACATTTTGGGAATATGTTCGCTGTATATCGAAAACGTCAACTAATGAATGATTTTTGTTATTCGGGTTTTAAAGAGGTGTTAAGGGGGTAAACGTGCATTTCATTGAATAACGATATCTCATGAGTTGTTTCTTTGGGGATGTGATATTCGGTATATAAGCTAATCATTAAAAGAATCAGACATATGTCTAAGGGTTTATCGATGAGGTGTATATTACGAGGTGAAAGGGGTGAAAATTGGGGTTGAGGGATTCTTAACGGAGCGTGTATCTCTTAAACGACATAGGCGAGAAGTTTGAAATTCGGCGGAAAAAAACAGCTTAAAATATAAGTAAATAGGTGTTCGACCGTTTTTTCATCAATCCATTTTAAGGGGCCCTTGGAGAGAGATGAAATTCTGGGGGGGAAAACAGGAAAGAAAGTGTCCTAACTCACTCACTCATCAAACTCAGGGGGGAAGAACAGCTCAAAAATAAGTAAATAGGTGTTCGACCGTTTTTTTTCATAAATCCAATTTAAGGGGTTCATGAGAGGGGTGAAATTCTGAAAAATAATTGAAAGAAAATGTCCTGACTTACTCACTCATCATCCCCCAGCCAAAATTATTGAAGTTAGAAACATGACATTAAGGGGCTATGTTCGTTGTATGTTGAAAACGTCCACTAAGGAAGGAATTTTGGATATTCAGGTTCTAAAGGGGTGTTAAGGGGGTAGACTTGCATTTAATTGAATAACAATATCTCCCGAATGATTTTCTTTGGGATGGGATACTAGGCATATAAACTCATCATTAAGAATAAGAAGACACATGTCTGAGGGTTTTTCGATGTGGTGTATATTATGAGGTGTATGTGTGAAAAGTGAGTGTTGAAGGATTCTTAACGGAGCAAGTATCTCTTAAAAGACAGAGGCAAAAAGTAAGAATCTCAGGGAGAAAAATCAGATTGAAAAAGTAGTAGATAGGTGTTCGATCGTTTTTTCATAATCCAATTTAAGGGGCTCATGGAGAGGGATGAAATTCTGGGGAAAGAAGTCCACTAAGGAAGGATTTTTGGATATTCACTCATCATCCCCCAGCAAACCTATTACAGTTAGAAACTTGAAATTTTGGGGATATGTTCGTTGTTTGTCGAAAAAGTCCACTAAGGATGGATTTTTGGATATTCATGTTATGAAGGGGTGTTAAGGGGGGTTAAACTTGCATTTCATTGAATAACAATATCTCACGAGTTGTTTCATTTGGGGATGTGATATTCGGCATACAAACTAATCATTTAAAATAAGCAGACATATGTCTAAGGGTTTATCGATATGGTGTATATTATGAGGTGAAAGGGGAGAAAATTGGGGGTTGAAGGTTCTTAACGGAGCGTGTACTGTATCTCTTATTCAACATAGGCGATTGAAATTCAGCGGAAAAAGCAGCTTAAAAATAAGTAAATAGGTGTTCGACCATTTCTTCATAAATCCAATTTAAGGGGCCCATGGGGAGGAGTGAAATTCGGGGGGGGGGGGGACAGGAAAGAAGGTGTCCTAACTGATTGACTTACTTACTCACTTATCAAACTCAGGGGGAAAACAGCTTTAAATAAGTAAATAGGTGTTCGACCGTTTTTTTTCATAAATCCAATTTAAGGGGTTCTTGGGGAGGGGTGAAATTCTCAAATATTAATGAAAGAAAATGTCCTGACTGACTCACTCACTCATCATCGCCCAGCAAAAATTATTGAAGTTAGAAACATGAAATTTTGGGGATAAGTTCGTGGTATGTCGAAAACGTCCACTAAGGAAAGAGTTTTGGATATTCAGGTTCTAATGAGGTGTTAAGGGGTTAAACGTGCATTTCATTGAATAACAATATCTCATGAGTGGTTTCATTTGGGTATGTGATACTTGGCATATATACTAATCATTTAAAATAAGCTGACACATGTCTAATGTTTTTTCGATGTGGTGTATATTATGAGGTGAAAGGGATGAAAAGTGGGGGTTGAAAGATTCCGAACGGAGCGTGTATCTCTTAAACGACATAGACGAGGAGTTTGATTTTCTCCGAGTTCCAATCACCTTAAAAATTAATAAATGTATAAATAATTAAAATAGGTAGATGTTCGACCGTTTTTTTTTTCATAAATCCAATTTAAGGGGCATATGGGGAGGGGTGAAATTCTGGAATAAAAACGTCCACTAAGGAAGGATTTTTGGATGTTCACTCTCATCGACCAATCAAAACTATTGAAGTTAGAAGAAGGGGATATGTTTGTTGTGTGTCGAAAATGTCTACTAAGGAGGGATTTTTGGATATTCAGGTTCTAAAGGGGTGTTAACGGGGTTAAACCTGCATGTCATTGAATAACAATATGACACGACTATGACGCGAGCGAAGCGAGGCTAAAAATGAGATGGTGTGTGTCTGTGTATTACTCAATCACGCAAGAACCACTGGTCCGACTTACATGAATTTTACATGAAAGTAGCTGATTTAACTGGTTAACATATAGGCTACTTTTGATTTCAATACTTTGCACTATGGCGACCATTTTAGTGACGTCACTACACCCTTTGGTTTCAAACTTTCATATTTCCATTTCAAATAAAAAGTGAACGCTAAGAAATAGCAAACTTTTGATAGCATATACGAGGTTTAAAATTACATTTTCTATCCGAAAGGTATCTCCAACGGTTAGCGAGTAAAACCTAAATTTGTGCTATAAAACACGGTCAACGCCGAACGGTGTAGTTGGACAAAATGTTCCATCCTTAATCTCCCTCTGCGCAGCACCTCGCCTATCCCCTGTTTTAACTGTCACTTTCACATTTTAATTTATTTATGACGCGTAGCGAAGCACGGGTACTTCAGCTAGTCATTAATAAAGGAAGGCTTCGCTCTCGTCACCCGCCCCTGGAAACTGCAAGGATGTTGATCAGCAAAGGTTTTAATACCAATGAATGGTGGAGGCATAGATGGCAGATTAACGCTACAACAGAAAAACTGACGATGCCATGCATAACGACCAAGCCACTGGCTTTGAATTACCGCGGAAGATCTGGTCAGTTCTTAACAGTATAAGAACCGACCCTGGCAATTGTGCTGATTCACTGCACAAATGGAAGATAAAAGATTCTCCAAGTTGTGATTGCGGCGCTGAAAAGCAGACTATTCGGCATGTAGTTCAGGAATGTACCCTCAGAGCCTTCCCTGGCGATCCAACAGAGTTCCTGGTGATGACGGAGGGATCAATAGACAATATACGTGGCCTGGACATTAATTTGTAATTTTGCAATCATTTTTATATTTTAGTGATATTTGTAGCCAAATGCTAAATAAATACAAGACATCGATGCCGGCCCGTAAGAAAGCTGAGTGGTAAGTGTTTTATAGGTTAATAAACGGGTAGCATTGACTGTCAATTCGCTAATGAAGAAATAACCTGACGCACGATATAGCAGTCCCAAATGTTCTTTGCTATAACATTTTTCGCGGATGAAGTTGTTCTAATTTACTTGTGATTTGTGTTCGAGTAATGCTTCCATGACACAGATGGGTCGATTGGAGGAAAGGCTGAAAACTATTGTTTGTGTGGTTTGTGAAGAAGTGATTTGATATTTTCTTCAGAAATCACCATGTCAACTGTCACTTGCTATCTGTCACTTCTTGTCCGTCACTTGTCTCTTGCTACTGGACAGTTGTCACTTCCCACCTGAAACTTGTCACCTGTTACCGAACACTTGCCACTTCCTACCTGAAACTTGTCACCTGTTATCAAACACTTGTCACTTCCTACCTGAGACTTGTCACCTGTTACCAAACACTTGTCACCTGCTACCAAACACTTGTCACTTCATACCTGAAACTTGTCACCTGTTATCAAACACTTGTCACTTCTCACCTGAAACTTGTCACCTGTTACCAAACACTTGTCACTTCCAACCTAAAACTTGTCACCTGTTACCAAACACTTGTCACCTGTCACCAAACACTTGTCACTTCCTAGCTGAAACTTATCACCTGTTACCAAACACTTGTCACTTATCACCTGAAACTTGTCACCTGTTACCAAACACATTGTCACTTCCTACCTGAAACTTGTCACCTGTTACCAAACACATGTCACTTCCTACCTGAAATGTGTCACCTGTTACCAAACACTTGTCATGACGAACCTTGTCACTTGATACCTGACACTTTTCACCTAACACCTGTCATCATCGTATTGGAAGCCAGATTTCAGTGTTGCCTTAGTAATCAATATTTAGTGTTTTTCAGTCGGTCAACACGACTGTACGCAATTGTAATGGGCGATTCCCTAATCCTGAAAAGAAATTAGATGGGATTAATAAATACACATGGATGACCACTTGCCATCGTCAAGCGATCATCAGATCATTTACACTTACACCATTGAAATTTATGTCTTCAAGTATGGTTGATGGTATTTACAATATACACATTTATTTAGTTGCCTTAGTTATGAAACTAGCACTACTAGTCAAGATTTGTAGGTTACATGTGATTTTTGTAAAGTTATTAATTATTATTATTAGTATTTCCGTTCAGCCCCCTAAGGAACACGTGGAACCATTAAATAGCACTGGAATTCTTCATCTTTTTGAACTTCTTATTCGCCCAAAATTTCTTCATTCTTTCACTCTGGGCCTGCCGTCTTTCTTGTGTTCAGGAGTTTTGGATTCTCGGATGGATTTTTGGGTGCAAATTTGTGGGTGTTGATATTTTGTCTGAGATGATTCATGTCTAAGAAAATATTTCTTATTATCAATGCGAACCGACAAACCAAAATTCGCCGGCTAGTAGATACACAAATGGACCTTACTGAAGTCGACATTGATCCAATGGCTACAAAAAATTCGTGTTAAATGTCCATAAAAGTCCATACGCCGTTGGCGTGCGACTGAAGAGATCGTTCAGTTTAGGCATAGAGTGCTTCCGAGCTTATTCGCATCCATATACCCTCTTGAAAGTTATTAATAGTGGTGGTTGATCTTCAATTTTGCTTATAATTAATTAAGGTTATTGGTGTTACGGCCCTTTTAACTACTGTGACTTTTAGAGACGCCAGGGTGCCGGAATATTTTCCCAAAGGGGATCATTAACGTGCTAGTAAATCTACTGACACGGCTACATCCATTTGCGCCAGAATTTTCGATCCTGAAATTTTAGGAACAGCAGGCGAGTACATTACCGCTGATTCACGTAACCAGTCTTTGCTTGTTTAGTGTGATTGTTATTAAATGGCCAGGCTGTAATGGGTTGTGAACTTGGCTGACTGAGCGAAGCGTGTACCTGTCCAGTCCTATGCATCTCCTCCCATCACTGCCTCCACTGAACTGGAAGGAATTTCCTGAGTGATTTCGTTATCTCTTTGCCTTATTGGCCTATCAGTCCCACATTTCTAACTGTCTACGTTCGTCCCACGTGTATTTAACAATTTCATGTAATTTTTGTTTTCAGGATTAAGAAAACACCAATTACAATGGGGTAAAATTCGTTTTGACCAACTGAAGAAAAAATCGATAACAATTGTCGTTTGTCACCTACTACCTCTCACTTGTCACTTACCACTAGCGCTAGGATTTTTATATTAATACATATTATTTCCCTTTGCTTAGACTATACTATTTCCCTTTGCTTAGACTATACATAACTAACAAGTAATTCCGTGAAGAACTAAACTGCCTATTTTCATATATCCTTCTTATTTTAATTGCCTCTATCAACATACAAATTATCAGTTTGATTGCTGTAATAGAATCGTAGATATTGAGAACCGTCTAATAATTCCGGATGTTCACCATGTTGGATTTTTATATATAGGCCTTAGAGTTGTGTACTATTACACGAAGATTATTGTGTAGGTGTTTTATTCAAACTTCAATCGCATGATTAGGACACAAGAAATAAATACGAGATTTTAAAATTCGCACAGCCGTCATCTTGTGGTTATGAAAATAATTTAAATTAATTAGATGACAGTGGATTAAAATTTATATAAGCATATACTGTACCAATTTTCACTGCGTTCGGATGGTTAAATCGCGAGAAACGTCCATTTCAATATATGAATTTCGCGTCGCCGCCATGTTGGATTTGTGCTCAGCAGGTTATTGAACGTCCCATGGGTGAACTTATGTTCATAATCTCTATACACATACAAAATGTCAGTTTGATTGCTGTCATAGATTAGTGGATATTGAGAACCGTCTAAATATTTCGGATGGTCGCCATGTTGGATTTTAATATATGTAGGTCATAGAGTTATGTTCTATTATATGAGGATTATTGCGTGCGTTCATTATTCAAACGTTGATTTCGATCGCATGTTTAGGACACACGAAATAAAAACTTAATTTTACAATTACGCACAGCCGTCATATTGAGATTATGTAAACAATTGAACTAAATTAGATGTCAGTGCATTCCAATTTGTATAGTAATTTGCTATACCAAGTTTCACTGCGTTCAGATTCTTAATTAGCGAGAAAAGTCTACTTAAATGTTTCAACTTCGCTTGGCCGCCATGTTCGTTTTGTAGTTAATAAGTTTTTCTTAGTCACATAGGTGAACGTTTAGCAGTGCCCTTTATCAGTGTATAAACTTTCATGATGATATGAGTAAGGGTCAATTAAGGCAGGAAAGTGAAGCACTCCCTAGACCTCGGATACACTAATACCGTCGGGATCGGAAAAGAACAAGAGTTGACGAAGGAAGATCGACAGAAAACATAACAGACGCGAGCCCGGCACAAGTAAGTGGAAGCAATGCCGGACTCAGCTGGAGTCCCGTGGTCTCCAAACCACGTCCCATAAGTTGTGAGTGCCTGGGGGGGGGGGGGGGAATCAAAGCAAAGAATATTTATAGATACTTGTGATAAATTATATTTATTGTCCACCAGGCATTAGACGTGGTTACTTTTAGTTTGGGTTAATCCAGTATCTGCTACAATAGATCTCTCTATATATAAGAATGAAAGTTTGTCTGTTTTTTCTGAATTTCTACGGAAATTTGCGTTATATACGCGTTTCAGACTGTTTTATGACGGATGCGCGCGATAATAAAATGTTTGTCTGTCTGTCTGTCTGTATGTCTGTTTGTCTGTCTGTGGACAAAGTGGTTCTTCCCTTATAACTCGAGAACGGCTGGGTGGATCAACGTAAAATTTGGTACAGATATCCTTCAAAGGCACGACACTAATCATTGATGTAACTCTTCTCTGTACCTCTCATAAAAGGGTGCCTATCCCCTTAAAATACTTGCTGAAATAGACGTAGAAGGGCGAGACAAAGCTCATTTTCAGCCCCTCAATGTGAGAAACGAAACTCGCGAAAACCACATTTTAAGGCCCTAAAACCAACAGTTTTTTAGATATTCCCAGAAAATTAATTTCATTTAATACAATAATGAAAGAAAGTAAGTCGGTAACCATGGCAACAAAAACTCACAGGTCCATCTATTGCTGTAAGACGCAATACAATTCCATTTATTATATTACTGAGATAGTTTGCAAACGGCTATACGGTTATAACGGAACCAAATTAAGCTGTAAAATTCATCAATACATATAATGCGCTCAAGGGGGTCAAGGGGTACTCTAGACATTTTTCACGCGATTCACACGTGCTGGTGTGGTACGGAAGGCCTATTATATCACTATCCCTATATTGTTATATTATTATTATAATTATTATTATTACACTACGGAAAGGAAGACCCCAGAGGACTGGAAAAAGGGAATAATTGTCCCGATCTTCAAGAAAGGTAGTAGAACAGAATGCAGAAACTATCGGGGAATAACACTGATGAGTCACTGTGCAAAGATGTTTGGGAAAGTTTTGTAAAGGAGAATTAGGACGAGGATAGAAGGAGGGATGAGGGAAGAACAACATGGCTTCAGAGCAGGAAGGTCCACATTGGATTTTATTTTTGCTGTAAGGCAGTTACAAGAACAGCACTATGAGTATGGAACAGATCTACTGATGGCCTTCCTGGACATTGAGAAAGCATATGACAGTGTATGCAGAAACTAAGTATGGAAGTCCCTGGAGGATAGAGGAGTAGAAAAATGGACTATAAGGAGGATAAAGGAGATGTACAAGGGAAGCGTGAGCTGTGTGAAAGTGGGAGGAGAGAGATCGGAGTGGTTGGAACAGAGAAACGGCCTGAAACAAGAAAGTGCACTGGCACTGTTACTTTTCATTGTGGTGATGGATGACATAATGACCCGAGTGGCACAAGTAATTGAGGAAGGAAAGATTAAAGCAATGGTGTTAGCGGATGATTTGATGATTTGGGGAAACGAGGAGGAGGTACAGGAACAGTTGGACGTGTGGGAAGGAATGATACAAGGATATGGGATGAAATTTAGCATAAATAAGAGTGAGATGGTGATCACAACAAGGAAGAAGGAAAGAACCACAACGGGAATAACAATTGGTGGGGAACAGCTGAAGAAAGTGGATAGTTTCAAGTATCTGGGAAGCCTGATACAAGATAATGGAAAAACGATAGAGAAAAAATGAGCGTGGGAGACAGGCAGAAGCATTCCGGAGGAGTGTGAGAAGCATGTTATGCAGCAAGGATGTCCCTCAGAACAGAAAAAAGATCATATATCGGGCGTACTTTCCCTATCCTGACGTATGCCTCGGAGACCTTGGCTATGAAAGGAAGGGAGAAGACCAAAATATAGGCCAGTGAGATGAGGTTCTTGAGAAGCAGTATTGGAGCTACAAAGATGGACAGAATAAGAAATGAGAGGACCAGAGAATTAATAAAGGAGGGACCATTACAGGATGGTATAGAGAAATCTAGACTTAGATGGTATGGACATGTAAAACGAATGGAGGATAAGAGGATACCCAGGAGGATACACGAGACAAAGTGGGAAGGAAAGAGACCGAGAAGAAGACCGAGAGACAGCTGGCTGAAGGGGATGGAAGAAAGCGTGAAGAAGAGAGGAGAAGACTGGACAGGGGTGGAGGCTGAGAGATGGTGGGAAGACAGAAGACGTTGGAGAGGCCTGTGTTCCAAACATACCCGGCCAGTGGCTGGAGACTGTGCAAGATGATGATGATGATGATGATACTACGGCCTACAACGACGAGACAAAGCTCATTTTCAGCCCCTTGGTGTCAGAAGAAAACCTCGGGGCCCCTAAACAGCCGTAAAGGGTCCCCGAAAACTACATTTTAATGCTCTAAAACCAAGAGTTTCTGAGATATTCCCCGAAAACTAATTTCATTTAATAAACTAATGTAGGAATGCAAGCCTGTAACCATGACAACAGTGTCTCAAAAAGGTACATCCAACTTTCCATCTATTTCTGCAAGAAGTAATGCCACTCCATTTATTAAATTTCTGTGAAAGTTTGCAAATGGCTACAAGGTTATCACGGAACCAACATAACTGTAAAATTCATCAATGCGCTTAAGGGGGTCAAGGGGTACCCTCGATTTTTTCACAAGACTAAAAAACGTGCGATGTGTCGTACAGAAGGTCTATTATATCTTCAAACAGCAACATTATTTTCAAAAATTCCTGAATTGAAATAGTTTTTTTTTTTTTTTTTTTTGCTTTTAGGAATTTGGGCCATTGGAGGGTAAAAACCTGAATTTTCATGCACCACAAGCCTTTATAATTTATTAAAGGGGTCTTTCTCTGGAGTCGCACTTGACACAACAGTGAGAGTCAGTTTTTATGTGACGTGTATTGCGTTTCGTCTACGAGGTTTTCAATTTTATTTTCACGTCAGGAAGTACACATTAGGTAAATTAGTTTCAGAGAATATTTCAACTAATCATTTATCTTTGTCGACAAACAGGTTCCAAGCCCCTAACCATTCCAACAGTAGCTCTATTGATTACGTCTTGTTATTAATACCCAAGACCGTTCGAAGAATGGGTACTTCTGCTAGTTTTCTTATAAGAGACTGCTATACAGCATAGGTTTATCTCCTTTTGTCAACATCCTGGACATAAGGCATGAAGATCATCTTGCTTAGAGGAACATGAGAAATAAGCATTAGCATGGTGTTTCAAAGAAGATTATTTTATGTTCGACCATGTCGAAATGTAAACATTATGTGTCAGAAAACTGTATCATAATGAGGCTGATTATAACACTATTTTTCATTTTAAAACAGTTTCTCTCACCAATCAGAGCTCAAGAACAGTTGCTTGACCAATTAGGTAAGGATACCTTCGCGCATGCGCTCAAAATCCAACATGTCTATATAAATTACCGAAAGTGCACCGTACATATGTTCGCGTAAATAGTCTGGCGAATATGAGACTATGAGACTAGAAATATACCTTAATATCCCTAACCCCAATTTCAACACAGCGCATTGCTTTCAAACGACTTCAGTGACAGTTTGACTGAATGCATATGCACATCGGTAGGCTGTAAACATTGCCAAGCACACAGAGCGCATGCGTCTGTCGGTCAGAGCACTTGGAAAACAGAGATATCCTTCCCAGAGCTTGCACTCCGATCACAAAATTCAAGTGACTGAATCTCAACAGATATTTATGAATATTTATGTTAAAACATATAATAAAGTTATAATTATCGTCGAACATAAACAGTCGTATGCAACTCGCCTATAATGGTAATTAAGACACTCGTATGGAAATTATAAAACTCGCTACGCTCGTTTTATAAACATACTCGTGTCTTAATTATTGCCATTTTAGGCTCGTTGCATAATGTACTATTATATATCTACTGAGAAAGGTTCGTCTTTTGTTACAATCTCGTCCTCGAATTAACAACACTTAGAACAAGAAGTGGTTCCCTCGTAAATTGATATTGAAACATAAGTCAGCCATAAGGCCAGAAGCCTTATATGCCATGGAGTGTCTTTCTATAAACTGAAGGGGTCTGATGGAGAAGATGGAAATTAGAGAGAGGGGAATTCTCCGGAAGATCCTCGGTCCTGAATTTCGTAGGAGACATAACTCCATGATCTACGAACATACAGGGTGTTTCCAAAAAGTGTCCGATATTGCAACAGAGGTTGGGATTGGTCAAAACAAGAAGAAATGTTCCTATAGACATATGTCCGGAAACAAAAAATGTTGAGATATGAGTCATTTTACTTGTATTGTGTATTTACACTTCAGCCAATGGACGTCATTCTACCAGCTGCTTCTAATGAACATTTGACAGTCACACACGTTTAACAGAATACGCGTTGAGCAAACATCCATCAACACCACCAACCAGGAGCTGTGATGATTTCGGTTATAGGACATAACGTACCAGGGACTTAACGTACCGCCGGACATAACGTACCACTTGGCCGGCTGATAACCTGCGAAGAGTCAGCTAATGACCTTAAAATATTCAGGAGAGGACATAACGTACCACTTGAAAAAGTGGGAAGTATTTAGGGTGCATGAAACCCTAACCGCACGGCCACTTGCTCGGTATTGCTCAATTAATCCTGGTAATAAATACGTGGGCAATAACATAACATAAACTAATATAAAAAATGATAAGTTTTTGGATTCCCATCACAATTTATCCAGTCTTTGGTCTGGCAAACTGTTTATAAACATTTTGGCGTGTTTAAAATCAACTGTGGTGAAGCTCTGGTCATTTTTCGTTTTTTTTAATATATATTTTTTAAATTGCTTTAGTGGGTTTTATATCCTAGCAAATAGCAAATTCGTATGGGATGTTTCATTCTAAGTGAATAGCAAGTTCGCCATGTGAAGTTTCATTGCAAGTTCTGCGAATATGAGAGAGCTCTCAAGCAAGATTTCAAGTTTCCATTCTCTTCATACCGCTTCATTATTCTGTCAAGACGTTCATCATACTTGACATATTTCTTCTATTTCTTTGAACTTTCAATGTACAATTCGTACTTATCCGTCGAAGTGCGCATAGTCCGCCCTTATTCGTTATACACAACTCCATGTTACAATATCAAACTGTTTAAAACCGCACAGTGTGATCGCCACCGATGTTTATGTGGTAATGAACCTGTAACTGGAATGCCCATCTGACATCAAGTGGTACGTTATGTCCTACCGTAAGTATTTAGGGATTACGGGAAATCCGTTCTTAGGTAGATAACCACCTAGGTGGTACGTTATGTTCTCAAAAATCAAGTGGTACGTTTTGTCCATGGTACCTAATGTCCGGACACCGATGATTTCAGCCGGTCTGTCCGCGATTACCATCTGCACATTACAAGAGATGCTCCACATGGTTACCACATGCTTCGGCTCTTCTTCGCAAGGAATCACCAACTCGTCTAATCACGCCTCGCTGCTCGCGGATGTGGGCACAGTCATTGGTCACACGCCCTTGTAACATCCGCACATTATCGATGGATGTGGTATACACCAATGCCTTTAAATGTCCCCATCGCCAAAAATCCAATGGATTAAGTTCCGGCGAACCGCACAACCGCATACTATGACTGAACATCCAACTCATGCAAAGACCTTCAACGGAAAGACGCCTGCATCACGGAACACAACGCGCCGTACACAAGGGTAAAATGGTGCATATCTCAATAGGTATTTGTTTCCGGACATAAGTTTATAGGAACATTTCTTCTAGCTTTGACCATTCCCAACCCCTGTTACAATATCGGTCACTTTTTTCGAAACACCTTGTGTAGTGAAATAATCTGATTGTGCTTGAAACAAGACAATAGCCTTTTATGGCCATATCGCGAGATTACTTTTCACAAGATTGACCAATTGTTTGCTCAGTTTCTGGCACAATAAGAAGGTTTCGTACCACGGAAACTGGGAATATCAGATCTGCATGACAGACAGGCTGTGAGGCGTGCTTTGAAGGTAGTCCATGGTTTTCAGGAGAAACCTCGGAAGAAAGGAACCCCCTGGGCTACTGAAAGAAAGGAGTTCCACCGGCAGAAAATGCTTCAATACTGGGCGAAGATCAAGGCCCTCCAGTTGAATAAAGGTGGTCCTAAGTAGGCCAATTCGAGAGATGAAGAAGAAATAGAGTAGCTCTTTTTGCTTTAAGCTCTCATACCATTAGTTCACGATATCACCACTACAAAAGTTCCAAAGACGCAGCAGCCATCTTGCACGTCATTTATATAAAGTCTGTTGCGCATCCATTCTGATACCTTCTCTAGAATTTCTTTACTCCATGGTAGCAAATCACAGTGCAGATAATAGGATACCAATACAAATACATATATGGATCTTCTTAGGAATGCTACCATTAGACTACGACTTTTTCCAACAGCACATCGCAATTGCACAAGTTCATATTTAAATAAATTCGGTCTCGATTTCTGAATATGTTACAAATGTAATATTATTTATGTTCGACCGTGACTGTTATATGTCAGAAAACTGTACTAGTTTTGAATTACGATACAGTTCGCGGATGCGCCCAAAATCCAACATGTCGGACATGAACACAGCATCGTTCCATATCAATTACCGACAGGGAAAGTGCACCGTCCATATGTTCGCGTAAATAAAGTGGCGAATATGAGACAAGAAATAGCATTGTACCTTAATGTCCCCAACTCCAATTTCTACACAGCGCATTGCTTTCAAACAATATTAGTGAATGCTATAGAGCTGGACGGCAGGCCGTAAACAATAGATGTTCTGTGTTGGCAAGCAAAGTGAATGGTCTCTGCTTTCGGAGTGCCTTGACCCACGCATGCGCTCCGTTCAGTCAACAAAACCAGCGCACCCTGTTTACTAACTGAAGTAACTGAATCCCACAGATATTTATGAATATTTATGTTAAAACATATAAAATAAAGTTATAATTATCGTCGAACATAAACAGTCGTATGCAACTCGCCTATAATGGTAATTAAGACACTTGTATGGAAATTATAAAACTCGCTTACGCTCGTTTTATAAACATTCTTGTGTCTTAATTATTGCCATTATAGGCTCGTTGCATAATGTACTATTATGTTCGACGATGTCGATAAGTAAATATTATATGTCAGAAAACTGGATCATAATGGGTGTCATTAAAGTACTACTTTCCATTATAACACAGTTTTTCCAACCAATCAGAACTCAATATGTTCAGTAAGGATTAGGTAAGGATAGCGTCTCACATGCACTGAAAATCCAACATGTAGGACATGAATTACATGATTTGAAAGTTGACAATGTAGCCTATATTGGATCAACCATTGTAGTTACAATGCATAAACAAACTGGGCAATATTGCAAAAGAATTAGCACTGTACCTTAATATCCGCAACTCCAATTTCTACACATTCGTAAAATTTCGCCGACAATTTTAGTGAATGCAGTTGTTGACATAAATACACCATAACGTCATGGAAGAAGCAGGCGTATGACATTAGTTCCACGGAAATTATAATCCAGCTCCGTGTTCAGTAAATGGATTTCTTAAGCGAAACTTTTCCGCCAGATACCGTTAGTGTTCAATTTGGGACTAAATTGATTTGCCTTCCGTTGACATTCTATACGCATCCAATTTGAAGGATATCTAGTTGATAATACGATACATATTACTTTTAAACCGTTTGTAATTTTTTATTTTTATTTTACCAAAATAACAAAATGATCATACATAGTACCTGTACGCTATCTGTTGGAGCAACTTCACGATAAACAATGTCTCAAAACTTTGAGATCCGTAATTGGGTAGAGATCAAATGCTGAGCCCACACAATTCCCAAGCAGAAGAAGTCAACCGACAGAATCTCGACAGATATTTATGAATATGTATGTTGGAACAGCTTGCCACGGTGGGTGAGTGGTCAACGTGTCGGTCTACTAACCCAAAGCTTGCAGGTTCGCTCCTGGCCGTGGTAAGTGATTTTTGAAAGGCGGCAAAACTTACGACACGCACGTCATACAATGTTGGCATGTCAAAGAACCCATTTGAATTCAGTAGGCCGTGTTCATAATGGCAAAATTAATCTCGGGAGTTTCCGCCAACACAAAGTTCGTCATTTCTCTACTAGAAAGCGCTATAGTTTTCAAGGAGCTTAGATATCTAACCTCCTTGACTTTCATAGTGCTTCAAGGAACAACGAAATTCGACATGCAAGCTACCCTTTGGGTGTCAAATAACAAAGCTTGCACCCGGCACCCGAGGCCATACGGTATTATTATGTTAGAACATATAATCAAGTTGCAATTACCGTCGAACATAAACAGTCGTATAAAACTGGCCTATAATGGTAAATACGACACTCGTATGGGAATTATAAAACTCGCTTCGCTCGTTTTATAAACATACTCGTGTCTTAATTGTTGCTATTACACGCTCGTTGCATAATGTACTATACATAAGTATGTAAATCTTTTGCGTGTTGATATTACATACAAATCCAAGCCATACTTTATCACCGACCACTTTCTACTTGTCACTTGCTACTTGCTACCTACTGGGTGAGTTAGCCGTGGTCGTTACGGCATGGCTGCAGGTAGTCGCTCACATCCGGAAGGCGAGGAGGTTCGAATCCCCCGCCGGCAACCTTGAAGATGGTCTTCTGTGGTTACCCATCTTCCTTCCAGGCAAATGCCGGGGTTGGTCCCTAACTATAGGCCACAGCCGCTACCTTCCAATATCCCGTACTTACATTCAAACTTTCCTCCCCAGACATCACTCCACACGTGACGTTACATGTAGCTCACCCCATGGGTGTCCGCATAGAAGCAGCTATAAACTTTGGCGAGCCGAATCCCGGCACTAAAAGCCATACGCTAAAAAAAATGTTACCTGACTATCGTCACTTGCTCCCTGGCGTTTTCTTCTTGTCACTTACCATCTAACTCTTTGTATTTCTCACTTGCCACCTGAATTTTGCCAGCCACTTACCACTGACAAAATATGTTCTGTGTTGCAGTTTGTCTCCTGACCATGGTGCTGCTGGCAGCATCCACACGACCTGTGCAGCCAGCAGCTATTGAGGAGTGTGGAGCGAACAACGATGGTAAGAACGTCGCAGACGAGACCGAATGTGGTATATACTGGCGATGTTGGAACGGGCAGTTGACGAGGCTTCAGTGCCCTGAAGGACTCCACTTCAACCGTGTTACCGAGAACTGCGAAAGTCCGGAAACCGCTGGGTGCCCAACAAGAACCACTAGGGCCGAGGGGACAATTATGGAAACCGATAGGTCTATAGGATCAACCGATAATCAAGCAATGAAAACCGATAAGCCTGCAATGGAAACCAATAAGCCTCCAATGGTAACCGAAAAGCCTCCAATGGTAACTGATAAGCCTCCAATGGAAACCGATAAGCCTCCAATGGAAACCGATACGCCTCCCATGGTAACCGATAAGCCTCCTATGGAAACCGATAAGCCTCCAATGCAAACCGATATGCTTCCAATTGAAACCGATACGCCTGCAATGGAAACCGATATGCCTCCAAATGAAACCGATAAGCCTCCAATAGTAACCGATAGGCCTCCAATGGTAACGGATACGCCTCCAATGGGAACCGATAAGCCTCCAATGCAAACCGGTATGCCTCCGATTGAAACCGATAAGCCTGCAATGGAAGCCGATAAGCCTGCAATGGAAACCGATAAGCCTGCATTCGAAGCCAATAAGTCTGCAATGGCAGCCGATAAGCCTGCAATGGCAACTGATGAGCCGGCAATGGACGCCGATAAGCCTGCGATAGAAACGGGTAGGCCTGCAATGGAAGCCGATGAGCCTGTAATGGAAGCCGATAAGCCTGCAATGGAAACCGATAAGCCTGCAACGGAAGCCGATAAGCCTGCAATGGCAACTGATGAGCCGGCAATGGAAGCCGATAAGCCTGCAATAGAAACCGGTAGGACTGCAATTGAAGCCGATGAGCCTGTAATGGAAGCCGATAAGCCTGAAATGGAAACCGATAGGTCTCCAATGGTAACCGATAAGCCTCCAATGGAAACCGATAATCCTCCAATGCAAACCGATATGCCTCCAATTGAAACCGATAAGCCTGCAATGGAAGCCGATAAGCCTGCAATGGAATCCAATAACCCTCCAATGATGAACAGTAGGCCTTCAATGGAATCCGATAACCCTCCAATGGAAACCGATAAGCCTCCAATGGAAAACGGTAGGCCTTCAATGGAATCCGATAACCCTCCAATGGTAAACGGTAGGCCTCCAATGGAATCTGATAACCCTCCAATGGTAAACGGTAGGCCTGCAATGGAAATCGGTAACCCTCCAATGGTAAACGGTAGGCCTCCAATGGAATCCGATAACCCTCCAATGGTAAACAATAGGCTTGCAAGGCAATCCGGTAACCCTCCAACGGAAACTGATAATCCTCCAATGGAAACCGATAAGCCTACAATGGAAACCGATAAGCCTCCATTCGAAGCCGATAAGTCTGCAATGGCAGCCGATAAGCCTGAAATGGCAAATGATGAGCCGGCAATGGAAGCCGATAAGCCTGCAATAGAAACCGGTAGGCCTGCAATGGAAGCCGATGAGCCTGTAATGGAAACCGATAAACCTCCAATGGTAAACGGTAGGCTTGCAATGGAATCCGGTAACCCTCAAATGGTAAACGGCAGGCCTGAAATGGAATCCGATAATCCTCCAATGGAAACCAATAAGCCTCCAATGGAAAACCGTAGGCCTTCAATGGAATCCAATAACCCTCCAATGATGAACAGTAGGCCTTCAATGGAATCCGATAACCCTCCAATGGAAACCGATAAGCCTCCAATGGAAAACGGTAGACATTCAATGGAACCCGATAACCCTCCAATGGTAAACGATAGGCCTACAATGGAATCCAATAACCCTCCAATGATGAACAGTAGGCCTTCAATGGAATCCGATAACCCTCCAATGGAAACCGATAAGCCTCCAATGGAAAACGGCAGGCCTTCAATGGAATCCGATAACCCTCCAATGGTAAACGGTAGGCCTCCAATGGAATCTGATGACCCTCCAATGGTAAACGGTAGGCCTGCAATGGAAAACGGTAGACCTTCAATGGAACCCGATAACCCTCCAATGGTAAACGATAGGCCTACAATGGAATCCAATAACCCTCCAATGATGAACAGTAGGCCTTCAATGGAATCCGATAACCCTCCAATGGAAACCGATAAGCCTCCAATGGAAAACGGCAGGCCTTCAATGGAATCCGATAACCCTCCAATGGTAAACGGTAGGCCTCCAATGGAATCTGATGACCCTCCAATGGTAAACGGTAGGCCTGCAATGGAAACCGGTAACCCTCCAATGGTAAACGGTAGGCCTCCAATGGAATCCGATAACCCTCCAATGGTAAACAATAGGCTTGCAAGGCAATCCGGTAACCCTCCAACGGAAACTGATAATACTCCAATGGAAACCAATAAGCCTACAATGGAAACCGATAAGCCTCCATTCGAAGCCGATAAGTCTGCAATGGCAGCCGATAAGCCTGCAATGGCAACTGATGAGCCGGCAATGGAAGCCGATAAGCCTGCAATAGAAACCGGCAGGCCTGCAATGGAAGCCGATGAGCCTGTAATGGAAACCGATAAACCTCCAATGGTAAACGGTAGGCTTGCAATGGAATCCGGTAACCCTCAAATGGTAAACGGCAGGCCTGAAATGGAATCCGATAATCCTCCAATGGAAACCGATAAGCCTCCAATGGAAAACGGTAGGCCTTCAATGGAATCCAATAACCCTCCAATGATGAACAGTAGGCCTTCAATGGAATCCGATAACCCTCCAATGGAAACCGATAAGCCTCCAATGGAAAACGGTAGACCTTCAATGGAACCCGATAACCCTCCAATGGTAAACGATAGGCCTACAATGGAATCCAATAACCCTCCAATGATGAACAGTAGGCCTTCAATGGAATCCGATAACCCTCCAATGGAAACCGATAAGCCTCCAATGGAAAACGGCAGGCCTTCAATGGAATCCGATAACCCTCCAGTGGTAAACGGTAGGCCTCCAATGGAATCTGATAACCCTCCAATGGTAAACGGTAGACCTGCAATGGAAACCGGTAACCCTCCAATGGTAAACGGTAGGCCTCCAATGGAATCCGATAACCCTCCAATGGTAAACAATAGGCTTGCAAGGCAATCCGGTAACCCTCCAACGGAAACTGATAATCCTCCAAGGGAAACCGATAAGCCTACAATGGAAACCGATAAGCCTCCAATGGTAACCGGTAGGCCTGCAATGGTAACCGGTAGGCCTTCAATGGAAACAAATAGCGTTGGATCAGTTAGAGAGACTCCTGAAACTGTGTCAGGTACCACTACACCTAACCCAGATTATGCTGATATATGCAAGGAAGCCACAGTATTAAATTGGCATCGAGCCATTCCTGATGATGAGACCAAGTTTATCAAGTGTGAAGACAACCCCCGCCGTGCCACAACGTTTACTTGTGAAGAAGGTCTCGTGTTCAATGAGCAAAAACAGGTCTGTGATTGGCCAGATAGTGATTGAACCTCAAAACGTGATCCTTGAAGTTGATAGTAAATACTATTACAGATGTGGCCGAATATTGTTAAAGTATTTATTTTTCACTTACTTACTTACTTACTGGTCGGCGCTACAGTTCCTGAAGAACCTTGGCCTCCTTTATCACTTGACCCCATTCATCTCTATCTTCCGCCTTCCTTCTCCAGTTCCTGATTCCCAGACTCTTAAGGTCGTCTTCCGCGTCATCTATCCACCGTCTCTTGGGTCTTCCTCTTCTCCTTCTTCCACCCGGTCTTCGTGTAAACACCTTTTTGACGCTACGCGGTTCTGGCATTCTCTGTACGTATCCTGCTCATCTTATCCTCCCTTGTTTAATTTTCACCACAATATCTGTCTGTCCGAAGAGTTCCTGTAGTTCCACATTTGTCCTTATTCTCCAATCTTCCTCCTCTCTCACTAGCCCGTATATTTTCCTCAAGATCTTCCTTTTCCATCTTCGCAGCCAGTCTTCTTCTCTTCTATTCAGAACCTAACCTTTCGATCCATACTTAACCTCAGGTCTTAGTATTGCAATGTAAATTTTTACTTTAGTATTCCTACTAACATTTCTGGATTTAAACTTGATATGCAGAGCGTAATAGCATCTATTTCCACATTTTATCCTTTCTTGTATTTCCACTGATGTTCTGTTATCCTCCGTTATTATTGAGCCCAAATATTTGAATTCTTCTACTCTTTGATACTCTCTCCCATTTAATTTAATATACGGAATTATTTTTTGATATTCATTAACTATCAGTGACTCTGGGAACAAGTAGCCACACTGGTTTGCCTACCACTGTGACTCAAATTCCAGTCAAATCGGCAAGGAATTGTCACCTGAAAATAATTGCACTGAATGTCGCCAAGGACCTCCCAATGTATATCCTGAATCAAAATTAGACTGTACCACGTTTGCTCCAGAAAAAAAAAGAGTAGAGAAGAGTAGGCTGAAGAATTAATGTTTTATCAACTGTGAACTTGATTAAGATTCTACCAAATATGTTTTTATAATATATTGACTTCAAGCTGTGTTCTGTTTCAAGAAATATGTCTTTCGACTTTAATGCACTGACCAGAAAAAAGATCACCTAAAAATGCAACATTACCTTCATTCAAATCATAAATAAGAACGGTAAGGGCCTAGTACAGTACATACAGTAGTTTTAGCATGAAAATAAGGTTTCTTGGTTTCCTGGATGCATTACCATTCCTCATGCCATTGTTTCACTTAACAACAGCGATTATTTGACATGATGCTGTTTCCCGCAGAAAGGTGTCCGCGCCATCGCTATCGTCAACAATGTAATGTTTTATTCTTTTTTCTTTTGCCACTTTTTGGCATAGGAAAATATAAATACAGCCATAACCTCAGTTGTTCTTGTGCAATTCAAAAACGAATATGCACTTAAGACCTGAAGATGTTACCAGGTGGTGGCGCGCACATCTTTCTGCGGGAAACAGCATCATGTCTATGAATCGCTATTGTTAAGTGAAACAATGACATGAGGAATGATAATACATCCAGGAAAACAATTAACCTTACTTCCATGCTATAAACAGTAACTTATGTACCAGGCCTAGTGTGTTCATATTTATGATTTAAGTGAAAGTGATGTCAAATTTTTCAAGTGATCAGTTTTCTTTGCCGGTCAGATTATTATGGACTATTTGTAACATGTCTGAATTTTTAGAATTGTAATATGTTTTTTTAACCTTTAGACAAGTAAACCCTAGTATTCTTAGAAATATTTTTGAAAACAGCCTTTGTTAGGAAACATTTTTGAATGTAAGACTTGCAACTTCATTTGTATTATATATTGTCGCTGAGGAAGGTCACAATGTGGCCGAAATTGGTACTATAAAAGTATATATTATTGACTTTTATGTTCGATGATGTCGAAATGTAAATATTATATGTCAGAAAACTGTATCATAATGAGGCTCATTATAGTACAAGTGTTCATTATGATATAGTTTCTCCAGCCAATCAGAGCTCATTCATTGACCAAATAGGTAAGGATACCTTCGCGTATGCGCTCAAAATCCAACATGTCTATGTACATTACCGACATGGAAAGTGCACCATCCATATGTCCGCGTAAATAAACTGGCGAATATGAGACAAGAAATAGCACTGTACCTTAATATCCCCAATACCAATTTCTACACAGCGCATTGCTTTCAAACGACTTCGGTCACAGTTTGACTGAATGCTGCTGCACATCGGCAGGCTGTAAACATATGGTATCAAAGAATTTGTATTGCATTGCCAAGCATACAGAGCGCATGCGTCGGTCGGTCAGAGAACTTGGAAAACAGAGATATCAAACCAAGCGCTTGCACTCCGATCACAAAATTCAAGTGACTGAATCTCAACAGATATTTATGAATATTTATGTTAAAACATATAATAAAGTTATAATTATCGTCGAACATAAACAGTCGTATGCAACTCGCCTATAATGGTAATTAAGACACTCGTATGGAAATTATACTCGTGTCTTAATTATTAAGGAATTAACTTTCAGATTATATTAAATTTCGTCAACAAGAAATTGGGCACATATGGTTATATTCGTGTATATTCATATATTCACTGTTTAATGAGAAATGAAAAACTTTTAAAAAATTCTATGTTTTGTGCAATGCTTTGGAGATGAAATGATTCATTTTACTTGTCAATGCTTTGTGAAGAAGATTAGACTCCTTCCTGAAATAATACAAAATATGAACTTATTCATGTTTTTTGGGCTATCCCCGTGTGGAAATAAAATTAAATACCAGACGTTTCGAAGGAACCTTGCCTCCTTTTTCAATGGAATTAAAACAATGTGGCCAAGAAAGTGTATCAATGAGATTACAAAAAACTAGAAAAATTCCTCTGTTCGTCACCAGAGAGCAGCCGCCAGAAAGTAATGTATGGACCTTGAAAAAAAAACGTGCCATATTAATTACACCGGTGGACAGAGTAGTGAGGAAGGTTTCCTCTATGGCTACATGGCCTTGACTTGATCTCCTTTGTTCGTCACTGGAGGAGTTTCCATCTGTTTTTTCGCCGTTGCCTGTATGACGTTAGGTATTGTACAGATACACTTCCCTTTTATTTCTGTTTCCTTATATCCATCAATCGCTGGCCCTGTGGTGTTGGTGTAGTGCGCCGGCCTCTCAACCGGAGGCCCCGGGTTCGATTCCCGGCTCCTTCAGGGATTTTAGAAACTGTCGTGAGGGCTGGAACGGAGTGCACTCAGCCTCGTGAGGACAATTGAGTAACTGTCTGACAGTGAGGCAGCGCATAGCGGGTCAAAATCGAAATCAATGAGGACAAAATTATTTATTTTCATAATTAAAAAATCAAAATTTATTACTTCTACAGCATTCAAATACAATTGCCGCTCACTATTCTGGGATACAAACGCATCTTAGTGTAAATCTGTCACCACTGTTCGAGCAGTCTGAATTGTAGGGTGTATGTAAGTGACTGTGGTTTGGTTGTCTTTGTGGTTAGTGTGATGTTTTAACATGGAACATGCAGCTGAAGGTTTGATCTTTGCAACGTGTTTCAGTTATTAATGGGCGTAATTGTTAAGTAATTTTAGCTATATTTGCATTATATAATATTTAACTATCATTTTTAAAATTATATTTTCATTTAGATTTTAAGAATGTCTCGTCACTCTGCGTCACTATCTACTTAATGTTAAAATGTAGATAAAGTCTCGTATTTTACGCCTCTTATAGGATAACTGAATGCTCTATCCAACTCCTAGTCATAGATACTTTCTTGCATGTGTAGACGTAGCTTAAAAAGGTCTTAACTGATAGTTATTATGAAGTACACAAATTATATACGTTGCTTTCACTCTAAATTCATGATTAAAACGTAAAAATAATTTTGCCCCCCTAGATTTCGATTTTGACCCCCTCGAGATTAAAAGTCACGTTAAACTACAAGCTTCCTTTTACGAAATCCAAGATTAACGGCCGAGGGGACCCGATGCGCTGATCACGCGTCAGCCCAATATTTGCAGGCCAAATGGCTGGGTAGCGGTCGCTTGGTAGGACTAGGCCCTTTACGGGCTGTGGTGCCATGGGTTAAATTTATATCCATCAAACCCACTCGCCCCGCCCTTTCTCCTTATTTGGACATCCTCATTCTTCGAGGAGTTTCAATATTTCCCCCTCCCCCTTTACACTCTCCTTCCTTAATACTCTGTCCACCGTTCTTAATAATATGGCGCGTTTTTCTACCAAGGTCCACACAGTACTTTCTGGCGGCTGCTCACTGGCGACGAACAGAGGAATTTCTCTAGTTATTTGTAATATCATTGATACACTTTCTTTGGCCACATTGTTTTAATTCCATTGGAAAAGGAGGCAAGGTTCCTTCCAAACGTCTGGTATTTAATTTTATTTTCACATGGAAATAGCCAAAAGACATGCATAAATTCAATAGTTATCCGAGCCATGAAAGGCTTAATCTACACAATAAAAAATATGATTATCAGAAAGCACTGAAATGCTACTTGTTCATAAAATACAAGTATTTGGCTTATTAAGTAAGGTTACATTAACAGAAGAATGTGAGTAAATACTGTATTTTTAAGTCCGCAAGAACAATAAAGCAGAGAAATCATATGTCGAGACTACTCAACTTATTAATTCCGTCAATCCTACCTTTCAAGCGCTGAGTTACCCAGTAAGCTATTTGCAACCTCAGTGCCGAGTTTTCAGCCTACTTTCGATTTTTGCAAAAAATGTGTCTGTGTACTCTAAATGTATGTCCCCTCCTATCAATTCGAACACGGTGAAACCGAATTGAACGAAATTTGGTACAGAGGAAGCACTAGCAAAGGGCACCTCAGGGTCATGTTTTATATCACCGCCATCTTGACGGAAACGTAATGGCGGTCACCCAAATTTTAAACGCTTAAATCAGATTACGACCAACCTAATCATCTGATCTCTACCATTTTTTGCAACATTATACCTTTACGTACGAAGAATCTTTTGACCAAACTACAAGGTCATCAGCGCAATTATTTACGGATGGCGGCCATGTATGTGAGCAAATCGATTCCCCCTATCTATTCAAACACGGTGAAACCGAATTGAATGAAATTTTGTACAGAGGTAGCAGTAGCAAAGGGCACTTCATATTCATGTTTAATACCCGTATAGCACGTTGTATTTCAACAAGCTACTACAACCAACATTCAATTATACTCCTTGAAAAGGACAAAGAGTTATAACATTACCTGTGCATTTAGGAGAATTTAGGCTAAATGTTCTTTACTGAAAATCTTGATTTCATTTGCATATAATACAATTGAATCGGTGGGAGATGAAAAGCATTAAGTCAAAAATGGTCAGTTTTTAAAGAATAAGTATTCTGAAGTATTGACCCAAGGGCCTTGGAACGGCGTAGGAAAGAATTAAGTCAGCCTTCTGATTAAGCTACACACAAAACATTTGCATCTTACCAGTAGGAGAAAAGGCACGGAAACTAACTGGCAAGGCAAAATCCAACACAAAGCAATTTGTTTTGAGGGTTTAAGCCAGGAACCATTGCTACATGTAGTGCGATCAGAGGAGAAAAGTCAATGACTTGCTGCCTTTTAGCGCCGTATTCCGTACTTAATGTTGGCCATACTGCAAGATTCCCGCGTGTTACAGTGCTATTGTAAATTACATTTGTACAGGGTTTAGGTGGTTTTTATGTAACAAATCCATTTTAAAATATAATATAATATAATATAATATGAAATATTCATTTTGGATGGCTTTTCGCCGTACTAACCTCACCATGGAGCTGAAAGGCATTAAGTCACGTTCGCAAAATTGATTAGAAAAACAAGATGTTCAGTAAAGAACATATAGCCTACTTTCTCCTAAATGCATGGGTATTGTTATAACTCTTTGTCCTTTTCAAGGAGTATAATTGAATGTTGGTTGTAGTAGCTTGTTGAAATACAACGTGCTATAGGGATATTATACATGGATATGAGGTGCCCTTTGCTAGTGCTACCTCTGTAAAAAAAATTCATTCAATTCGGTTTCACCGTGTTTGAATTGATCTGGGGAATGGATTTTCACACATACATGGCCGCTATTTGCAAACTATTGGGCTGATGACCTTGTAGTCAGTCATAAGATGCTTTCCACAAAAAGGCATGTTGTTGCAAAATTCGGTCGAGATCAAATTATTAGGATGGTCGAAATTTGATTTAACCTTTTAACATTTGGGTGGCCGTCATTCCGTTTCCGTCAAGATGGCGGCGATATAAAACATGACACTGAGGTGCCTCTGTACCAAATTTCGTTCAATTCGGTTTCACCGTGTTTGAATTGATAGAGGGAATCGATTTGCACACATACTTGGCCACCATCTGCAAACTATTTGGCTGATGATCTAGCAGTTTGGTCAGAATATGCTTGCCACATAAAGATTTGTTGTTGCAAAATTTGGTAGAGACTATATTATTAGGTTGGTCGTAATTACATTTTAGCCTTTAACATTTGGGTGGCCGCGATTACGTTTCCGTCAAGATGGCGGTGATATAAAACATGACACTGAGGTGGCCTTTTCTAGTGCTACCTCTGTAGCAAATTTCGTTCAATTCGGTTTCACCGTGTTCGAATTAATAGGGGTAATCGATTTTGACACAAGGATGGCCGCCATCCGTAAACTATTGGGCTGATGACCTATTAGTTTGGTCAAAGGATGCTGCCCCCATAAAGGTATGTTGTTGCAAAATTTGGTAGAGATCGGATGATTATGTTAGTCGTAATTTGATTTAAGCTTTGAACATTTGTGTGGCCGCCATTACGTTTCCGTCAAGATGGCGGCGATATAAAACATGACACTGAGGTGTCCTTTGCTATTGCTACCTTTGTATCAAATTTCGTTCAATTTGCGCTCACCGTGTTCGAATTGATAGGGGGGGGGGGGACAGACATTCAGAGTACACGCACTCACACACACACACACACACACACACACAGAGACTCACACACACACATACACACACACAGACAGACACGCTTTTTTTCGCCCTGTAGTGATCTCATAAGTCTACTTTCATTTTTTGCAAAAATCGAAAGTAGGCTAATACGTTGATTAAATTAAAACTCATATTCAGCTAACACAAATATAACATGAATAGTTGCTTGACAACATAGATGACTAATGCTGAGTTCTGTTCTGTCAATGACGTATTATCTGTCTCCTGAAAAGTCATCTAAGTTGTGAAGCAACTATTCATGTTATATTTGTGTTAGCGGAATATCAATTTTAATTTAATAAACCTATTTTTCAAATCAATTTTGGAAACGTGACTTAATGCCTTTTAGCTCCTTGGTTAGTTTAGTGCGGCATAAAAATGTTCCACATGATGATTTATTTAAAAATGGATTTGTAACATACAAATGCAATTTACAATAGCACTGTAACACGCGGGAATCTATCAGTGGGGCAAACATTAAGTACGGAATACGGCGCTGAAAGGCAGCATGTCTCCTCTGATCGCACTGCATGTAGCAGTGGGTTCTGGCTTAAACTGAAGGCTGACTTAATTCTTTCCTATGCCGTTCCAAGGCCCTTTGGTCAATACTTCAGAATACTAAATGTTAAAAAAATGACCATATGCTTTTCAACTCCGACCGATTGAATTAGACCCTAGTTAGCAGTCGCCTGATTGATCCATCTGTCACCATACCCAGTTGTATCTGCTAAAAATGTGTTCAGCTTCTAGGAATGATCCCTCAGAGTCCGTGAGTGAAGCCGAGTTGGGTGGTTAACCGATAGAAAGAAAGTGCACTTAATTAAAGCATTATGAGACGTTATCTCGATATACAGGATGTACTGTATCCATGATGATTTTTTAAAAAATTTACTGTTCATACTCTCTGCATGCTACTCTGATCCCCTCGCGCAACCATATGGCGGTATAAACGTGAGTGATAGTTCCTAGCCAGAATTGCTTTTAGAAGGTGACAAAGTAGAAGCAGTGCATTGCAAGAGTGATCAGTGAGAAGTAAATCAACAGCAGAACGTTCGGTGATAAACGCAGTAAGTAGAAATATTGCTGTTATTTTGATAAACAAGTATTAAAGTGTGTGAGAGGTTAGAGTTGAAAACTACAAAATGACGGGCAAAGACAAACAAAAGAAGGCAGTTGACCGCAGTGGGGGGCGCGGAGTTTGTGAACAAACGAAGGGTGGACAGCGCAAGCAAGTGAAAGCAGACGACCCTAGCGCCCTAGAGAGGAATGGAGCAGGTAGCAGCTCGGGAGAACAATTGAAGACCGTGGATCGCAGTCAGTGTGGTGGTTGTCGCAATGCTAGCGAAGCTGACGGCTCAAAAAGAAACTGGAAGGACAGTGGCACTACTTTTTCTTCAGCGGACCACAACCAAGCTACGCAGGATGTGCGCCGAGACTCAGCTGACATTTTAAGCCTGCTGAGTAATACGAACCTAATCGAGGAGCTCGTGGATCGAGTTGCTAATAAGGTGATTGATAAACTAAAAGAAACAATAGATTTTAACTCCCAGGTCATCAATGAACTCAGACAGGAACTTGCCAGGCGAGACGACACTATAAATCAACTTGAGCTGCAACTGAATGATCGCACTGATGAACTTGAGCAGTACCAGCGTCGAAATAACTTGAGAATTTTTGGTATTCCAGAAACTCCAGACGAGGATATCAACAGGTGTGTAATGGATGTTGCTGCCAAGTTGAATGTGACAATCGATCCCCAAAGAATAGACCGATCTCATCGTGTAGGATTCCGGGATGCTGGAAAGAAGCGGCCAATAATAGTGCGGTTCGTGTCCTATGCAGATCGAGCAGCACTCTTCAGGTCGAAGAAATACTTAAGGAATACCGGCATAACTATAAGAGAAGATCTGACGAAAACCCGGACTGATATTGTAAAACAAGCAGTAAGCCACTTTGGGTTACACGGTCTGGACTGCAGATGGCGTTGTTCTGATCCGCATTGATGACACGAGGCATCGTGTGAAAACTCTCCGAGAATTGGACTTTTTGAAAAAAAAAAAAGTTTCCCGCTCCTCATACGTAAAGGACCCTCATACGTGCCAGTGTGAGCGGGCTCAACTGATCAAAGTTACAAGTGTAAGCACAAACATGTAATATGGTTACTGGTGGAACTTTAACTACAGTGTCTAGCCAAAATACAAGCCGATATTATTGATTAATATTTAGAAAATAGCTTAAGTTTTAGATTTTGTAATTTTTGATATTTCTTGTTTAACAATTTTACAATAACTTTCAATATCTTTTGCATGGATATTAGTACCAATGAGTATGATACGCATGCCTATCTTTGTGATATAGGTGATAGATTACCCAATGATTTTAAAGTAACTCACCTGAACACGCAGTCACTTAAAATGCTAGAACATTTCGCAGAATTTGAATACACATTTGTTAACTCCGGTATTGATGTAATCGCTGTCAGTGAAACATGGTTCAATAAGTCCATTACTGATTCATCTGTAACCTTGCCAGGATATAATATCTGCCGCAATGACAGACAACGTAGAGAAGGGGGTGGAGTAGCTGTGTATGTTCGACAGCACATTAAGTGCCGGGTTATCTGCAAATCCCCAAATAATGAGAATTTCAGACCTGAGTACCTCTTCGTAGAGATTTGCCTGAAAGATACTAAAGTATTATTTATTTGTGTTTATAGAGCACCCAAAGTCGGTTTTATGGAACTACTATTAAATGACATGCTTTCACACAATTTTAGTTATAAATATGTAATATTAGGCGGTGATTTCAATGCCCATTTTGGGTCGGCTACATTTGAAACGAAAAACATAGTAGAAACTCTAAATACTTGCAATCTGTCGTGGCTCCCGTATCAAGATACACATCACACTGCAACCTCCTCTTCTACTCTGGATCTAATAGCATCCAACTGCAATGAGCACGTGATTGAGTTTGGCCAAACAGCTGCTTCTGGCTTCTCAGCACATGATCTCTTATACGCAGTATATACCCTGTCAACTCCAAAATATAAGCCCAGTATTCGAACTTTTCGAGACTTCAGCAGGTTTAATTATGAAAGGTTTGAGGCTGATGCCATCTCAGTTCCATGGCACACTGTTCTCGAGCAGCAAACTATAGATGAGAAGGTCGAAACATTCAACACATTTTTAATTGATTTATATGATCGCCATGCTCCAGTGCGCGCAGCTAACGTGAGGTACGCACCAGCTGCCTGGATCAACACAGAAATAAAAGATCTAATAAGATCTCGAAATAGAGCCAGAAAGAAGTGCAACAGAACACAGAAACCCGAGGACATTGTAGAATACAAAAGCTTACGCAACAGAACCCAGCAAGTTATTCGTAATACAAAGATACGTTACACTTATTCGCTAATTAATTCAGCTAAAAACTCTTCGGCTTTGTGGAGAGCTATAAAAACTCTCGGTGTTGGAAAATCCAGACACAAAAGCAATAACCCAACAATGAGCGCTGATGAGCTTAACAAGCATTATTTAAACGTATCAACCGTTGTAGACGGCAATAGAGTTTTGTCAACTGTTGCTAACTACAGGGAAAAATTTACTGACCGACGGGAAGAATTTCATTTTGGCTATATATATCCAGAGGACATTCATTTAGCCATATTTAGGATAACTTCAAAAGCCATAGGACCAGATCATATATCTATTACGCAATTGAAAAGGAATATGGACCTCCTCATGCCAGTTTTATTGCATATATTTAACTATAGCCTGCAAATGGGTATTTATCCGACACAATGGATGAAAGCCAACATCAAAGCAATACCAAAATTCACGAACGCCTTAAACTGTAGTGACTTTAGACCAATAAGTATATTGTGTGCAATTGGGAAAGCGTTAGAACGGATTGTATTTGATCAGTTTTATGAATATATAAATTCCAACAATATCCTAAACCCGAACCAATCTGGATATAAATCAAAACATAGTACTCTGACAGCCCTTATCAAAGTCACAGACGACATTCGTCTAGCAATGGACCGGAAGGAAATAACTATATTATCTCTATTCGATTTCAGCAAAGCTTTTGACAGAGTTCACCATGAGATCCTACTAGTTAAATTAAGAAATCTAGGCCTTTCAAAGTCAGTAACGAACTGGTTTAGGTCTTACCTAACAGGCAGATGTCAGAGAGTAGTCCTAGCAGATGACAATGTTTCAGAATGGTGTGAAGTAACAACAGGAGTGCCGCAGGGTTCGGTCCTTGGTCCACTCCTGTTCTCCGTGTATATAAATGACCTTCCATCTGTCCTTAAATTCTGTCAACATCATATGTACGCAGATGACCTTCAGCTATATCTACACACGGATCTGAAATCCATTCATTTGAACGTAGCTCTAATTAACAGTGACATTCAAAGCCTATCTCAGTACGCACTCGATCATAATCTAATACTTAACTTCGAAAAAACGCAACCGATCATCATCGGCTATACCAAATTACTCAGTTCCCTACCTGACCCAGTACCACCTTTACAGCTTGCATCCCAAACAGTTCCGTACCAGTCAGCAGTAAGAAATCTGGGAGTTATTTTTGACTCTCGATTATCGTGGCAGGATCACACAAACATGATTCTGAAAAGGGTTGCATCGTCATTATATCAAATTAGGCGAACTTGCTTCTATTTGCCTGAAAATGTACGAAAGATACTGATACAGAGTTTGATATTATCAATATTTGACTATGGATCTATAATTTACCATGATATGGGAGAGGTCCTCAATACAACATTGCAAAGAATGCAAAATGCTTGCTTGCGGTTTGTTCTCAATGTACCAAGAGAGTCTCATATAACTCCATTTTACGTCCAGATTGGATGGCTAAAGTTAAAGGAACGAAGACAGTATGCCATGGCTCTGACTGTGATAAAAAATTCTAAAATTCAAAATTCCGTCTTATATTTACTGCACACTAACTCCCATGCAATCAGTGCATAACCGTGCGAATAGACACACTGCACAAATGCTCCAGATACCTCATCACAGAACCGAAAAATGCAAAGGTTCATTCTGTATTTCAGCTAGTATTCTCTGGAATAAATATAAATTGCACCAGTATTCAGGACTTCCTATCAGAGCGATAAAACACTCCCTTCATTGTAATCTATCAGCTATACAATTATCATGTTCAAGGTGAACGGATGTAATAACAAGAACTTCTATTGTCAACTGTATGTTTAGGTTAAGTTTTTTCTTTCTTCATTTATTCTATTATATTTAACCGCCCTCTGAATGAAGAGAGCTGCATAAAGAGGCTTTGTAGCCTCAGTGGCCTGTATAAGAGAAACAATAATTCAAATTCAAATTCAAAATTCAAATTCATGCTCCACTACATAAGTAGTACTACATGCACTTACATTACATTTTATAAATGAGCAAAATAAATTACATTATAATAATTCAATTTCTAGATGACTTAATCTTAACAATATCAAACAATCGTTTTTCCTAAGAGTTTGAAAATCCAGAGCATTAACAAATTTAGAAAATTCCTTCAAATACTTTTTAATAGCACAGATTTCTGAATCGGCCAGTTAACGTCTCTATTAACACTATTAATCAAGAATTGCCTAATATTTTTCACTTCACTGCTCACGAAAATTATATGATCTATAGTCTGAGGGCTGCTTTTACAGGAACACTCGGGATTACGTATAATTTTAAGTCTTTGCAAGTACGAAGCAATATTTCTATGTCCAGTCAGTATTGTAGTCATATTAGGTGTTAAGTGATTTTGGATTTTAATCTACCTGCAACTGTTGGAAAGAATTCTTTTGTAAGTGTGCCTTTTGAAGTTTGTTCCCATTTTTGCTGCCATTCATGAATTGATTCTTCTTTGAGATTTTTTTTTTAAAGTTGAGATGGGTATTCTATCAAAACATACCTCACTTAATTTTGTAGCCTCCTTTGCAATTTTATCAGCCAGTTCATTGCCTGCAACACCAGTATGTGCCTTAACCCATTCAAATTTTACTATCCATTTTTAGCCTATTTTCAATTTTGAAAAAATAGGCTTATGAGATCACCTTTTGTCCGTGTGTGTGTGCGTGTGTGTGTGTGTGTGTGCGTGTGTGTGTGTGTGTGCGTGTGAGGTGTGTGTGTGTGTCCCCCTAATAAAATCTAAACGGCTGGAGCGATTTTAATGAAACTCGGTAAGTTCATAGCACTATTCCCGGCGACCTCGACCGTGCCCTTCAAATTTTGTTACGTCTCACCAATCCAACATGGCGGCTGTGCGAAATATTTCACTAGCATTCAATATCTCCGAAACTATTACCGATATCGCCCTGAAATTGTGTACGGTGATAAAAGGCACTACTAGAAGTTCACCTATGAGACTTTCAAAAAACCTGGTGACTACAAAACAAACATGGCGGCCAAGCGAAGTTGAGACTTTTAAATAGACTTTTCTCGCGATTTAGCTATCCAAACGTAATGAAACATGGTACAGCAAATGTTTATACACACTGTAATGCACTGAAGTCTAATTTAGTTCAATTGTTTCCATAACCTGAAAATGGCGGCTGTGCGAAATATTTCACTGACATTCTATATCTCCGAAACTATTACAGATATCACCCTGCAATTTTGTACGGTGATAAAGGGTACTGATACAAGTTTACCTATGTATATTTCATAAACCTGTAAAGTACAAAACGAACATGGCGACCAAGCGAATTTGAAATATTTTAATAGACTTTTCTCGCGATTTAACTCTCTGAGCGCTGTGAAATGTGGTACAGTAAATGATTTTGCAGATTGTAATGCACTGCCATCTAATTTAATTCAATTGTTTACATAACCTCAAGATGGCGGCTGTGCGAAATGTTAAAATTAAGTTTTTATTTCTTGTGTCGTAATCATGCGATCGAAGTGAAAGTTTGAATAATGAACCTAGGCAATAATTGTCCTTGAATGGTACATAACTCTATGGCCTATACATATAACAATCCTAAATGGCGAGCTTCCGAAATATTTCGACGGTTCTCAATATCTATGAATCTTTTACAGCAACCAAACTGATTTTTTTTTATGTTCATATTTCACCTATAGGACTTTCAGTAACCTGGTGAGCACAAATCCAACATGGCGGCGACGCGAAGTATATATATTTAAATGGACGTTTCTCGCGAATTAACTATCCTAGTGCCATGAAATGTTGCACGTTAAATGCTTATACAAATGTTGATCCACTGGCATCTAATTTATTTCAATTGTTTGCATAATCACAAGATGGCTGCTGTGCGAATTTTAGAATCTCGTTTTTACTTCTTGTGTTATAATCATGCGATTGCAGTTTGAATACCACACGTACACAATAATCTTAATGTAATAGTACAAAAATAAAAAACCAACCTGGCGACCATCTGAAATATTTAGACGGTTCTCAATATCTACGAATCTGTTACAGCAATTAAATTTTGTATGTTGATAGAGGCAATTAACATGTGCAGGATATATGAAAATAGGCTGTATAGTTCTTCACGGAACTACTTGTTTTCTTTTTAGAATAGCTGTAGTCCTTCTTATATTCTGATGATGTTACAATCTTTCATGGATGATGGAGGAAGGCAAATGGATCCATTTGAGATAAGAACGCATCGTCCGGAAACGATCGAGTCAACAGTTATTATTAATCGCAGTTGTTTAAGGTCCGTCCGCAATTGTAAGTCTTAACAGACGCCGGGGTGGCGATATTTCATCCCTCAGGCGTTCTTTAACGTGCCGGAAGCCGACGACATAGGGTTGGCGCATGTAAACACCCGTAAAAGCCACCGACGCGACTTGTGCAGGTACACGGTATTTAATGAGTAAAATTTTGCTTATTAATTGTGACTCGATCGTTTCCGTACTATGGTTCCTTATCTCACATCAGCGACTTCAGTGGCGTAGTTGGTAACAATCTGAACTGCTGTGCCCAAGATCGCGGGTTGAAACCCGGTCAAAGTCGTCGGATTTGTTAAGAGCGTTAAAATCCTTCAGTATGCCTTCCTTCGGAGGGGAAGTAATGCCGGCGGTCCCACGTCATAGATGGTTGGTTCCTTAGTTTAGGGGCTGCGACAACGCGGTCATGTAGCCCCGTGTACTTTGGGTGTGTGTAGAATCTGTCTGATGACCGGTGTTAACTTAATTGTGATAGGTGTATTAGTGAGTGTATCAGTTTCTTTTTAATTAAAGGAAGGTCTGTAACTTTGAATTTATCAAATAGTTCCTACTTTTGCCACCAAACGCCACCGTCAACGACTACTAGGCCTAGTTCAGAACTTAGCTACTAGACGCCACCACAATCGGCTCTTGGCAACGAACGTAGGGACCTAAGAGTGTTGATTACATTCTTAACCTATACAATTTCTTTAACATGCCATAAATCTATGACATGAGACCGCCGGCTTTACTTCCCCTTTGAAGGAAGGCATACTGAGGGACTTTTAACGCTCTTAAAAAATCCGACGGCTTCGGCCGGATTTGAACCCACTATCTTGGGCATAGACGCTCAGCATGCTACCAACTACGCCACCGAAGCCGCCCCACGTCATAGATGAATGGCATGTCAAAGATCCTTCCACTAACTTAACTTGTGTGAAGCTAAATTTCTAGGATTGATTTCGTTGGAACGCTCTATCAAAGTTCCAACGTTCACCACTAGGTGTCAGTGATATCCGGTAGCGAAAGTTGGAACTATTTGACATTGAACGGAACTTGTAGCTCACCCCATGGGTGTCCGCATTGAAGCAGCTACAGCTTCCGGCGAGTCAAACATATCCTGGGACACTCCCGGCACTAAAAGCCATACGCTGAATAAAATCACACATTTATTCTTTTGCCTTTGTCCATCAACCCTGAATGTTTGTAACATCATCACGGATTCACCCTGCATAATGTGTGATGAAACAGTTTCCGTTTGAGGGCTACCTGAAGGCTTGCAGCCAGTGAATAAGCCCGGGCGTATAATGCCGAACAAAAAGCGCACTGGATGGCTGTTTGCCTGCTTCATCTGATGAGTTTCAAGGCGGGTTCACACGGAGTCGTGAAGCGGGCGAGAGCACTACTAGTTTTGAGCATGCGCCACGACTTGCTTATTCAACTTAAAGAACCCACGACCTTGTTCAGTTCACACGGACGAAGTTTTCTCGCCGGTCATAAGTTTCTCGCTCGTTGTTCAATCATAGCAGAACGGTTGGTTGGTTGGTTGGTTCCTTAGTTTAGGGGCTGCGACAACGCGGTCATGTAGCCCCGTGTACTTTGGGTGTGTGTAGAACCTGTCTGATAACCGGTGTTAATTGTGATGACTGAATTAGTGTGTATACCTGTTTTAATTCAAATAAGGGCTGCAGACATTCATTTTTTCAAGTAGTTCCTACTTTTGCCGCCATTTGGGCGACTATCGCACCGGGTCTTCTTGAATAAAGATCTGACCGTGAAGACGAAGCTCATGGTGTACCAAGCTGTTGTCATCTCAACATTGTTGTATGGCTGTGAAACCTGGACCCTCTATCGACATGACTTCCGAAAGCTTGAGCGCTTCCATCAACAGAAACTTCGATCCATCCTTAAGATAAAGTGGGAAGACCACATAACCAATCTTGATGTTCTTGAGAAAGCGCTTGCTAATAGTATAGAATCATCCATCATTGGTCATCAACTTAGATGGATTGGACATGTCCATCGGATGGATGATACGAGACTACCACGCCAGGTTCTGTATGGTGAACTCACCTCTGGCACCAGACCTCATGGAGACCCTAAGAGACGTTACAAGGACCAATTTAAGCAGAATATGAAGTTGACAGGACTCAATCCACAAACCTGGGACCAGCTTGTTAAAGACCGTTCAACTTGGCGCCAGACCATCCCGGCTGCTGTCAAAATGTTTGAAGAAGAACGTCGTAGAATTGTTAAGGCCAAGCGACAAGCACGAAAGCTCCGTGCAGCACAGCCACGCCCTCCACCAACAGTTCTGTGTGATCTGTGTGGACGTTTGTTTCATGCACCCATTGGGCTGTTCAGTCACCGCAAACATGCCCACAGGCCTCAAACTTAGATTATTTTAGACTGTTTTGGAAGAAGATGTATACTCGGAAACGAGTTAAAGCCGACGACGACGACGACTTTTGCCGCCTAAAGCCATCGTCAACGACCAACTAGTTCAGAACTTAGTTACCAGATGCATTCACAGTCGGCTCTTGACGACGAACGTTGGAACCTAAGATCGTTAGTCAAATGTTTAACCTATATATGATTTAGCTTCACACAGGTGTAATTCGTGGAAGGTTCTTTAACGTGCCATAAATCTATGACATCGGACCGCCGGCTTTACTTCCCCTCCGAAGGAAGGCGTACTGAAGGATTTTTACATAGCAGAACGTGAAGCTGCGAAAGAATAGAATACGACTAAAGCGGTCGTGCTCACTCCAACCAATCGGAGATTTCACGTCGCACCTTTTCGAGGGCGAGCACGACCCCCATTTCAATTACCACTGGTTCACACGAGGCCGTGTCCACGACCGGCTGATTGACCGGTAGTGCTCTCGCCCGCTTCACGACTCCGTGTGAACCCACCTTCAATGTTGAAAGCAACACGTTTTTGGAGCGCATTGTTGCCGGCGACGAAAGCTGGAGCCACCACTTGGAACCGGAATCGAAAGTGTCGACGATGCAGTGGTGTCATCCGTCGTCCCCTCGTCGCAAGAAGTTCAAGAGACAACCATCCACTGAAAGGTGATGCTCACCCTGTCCATTATGGTGTTTGAAGCCATTTTCAGTGTTGCCTTAGTAAACAAAGGTTTGATGCTTTTCAGTCGGTAAACACGATTGTACCCAAATGAGATGAGTTATTCCCTAATCCTGAAAATAATAACATGAGATTAACAAATACACTTTGCTGACCAGTTTCGATCGTCAAGCGATCATCATAAGATCCATTACACTTAGCCTATAACATCTATGTTTGCGAATACAAGTGAAAAATATTTACAATATGTACAATTATTTATTTGCAGTATTGGTAATGCAACTGTCGGTGTATGCTAAATGTAGTATATCTAATGTTAGGTGAAATGCTAAAATGGTGATAGAAATCCGGAGTTTGTCTGTTTGGGGTGATTATATGGTTATACAAAATCAACTATGGTTATACTGTAATAATACAGGTTGATACTTATCCGGTTGTCTTCCTGACTGGAACTTTGAGTAGTTTCGTGTTCACTCAAGCTAGAGTACTGTAACTAAATAATTGTACATAATGTAAATATGTTCCACTTGTGTTCTCAAACATAGATGTTATAACCTAAGTGTAATGGATCTGAGGATGATCGCTTGACGATCGAAACTGGTCATCCTAGTGTATTTATTAATCTCATGTAATTTATTTCAGGATTAGGACATATCCCAGCTCTTTTTGGGTACATTCGTGTTGACCGCCTGAAAAGAACCAAAATTTTGTTTTGTGAACTGAACCCAGACACTCTGAGGGAGATGTCAGGAGGAAACCCAGGAAATAGAGGCAGAGGAAGATTATAGGAGTAATTCAACTTATATCCTGACTACATAAGTTGAATAATAATGGAATTATTGAAGGAATACTGTATGGTTTGTAGAGGAACATACAGAGTTCTAAGCCCAGAGTCCTGAAATTCACAGAGAATGACAGGAGACTAATGAGTCCAGTTGAGTGGGCGTGTCAGACTGGCGAAGTGTCAGTCAGGTTGGAACTTATTCTAGGCGTCCCTTGCTCGGGGAACCACATATGTGACACAGAGACCTACTCACACACAAATAAACTGTGCAGTGGAGGGAGAGGCCGAGATATTGATTCGTGAATTACTCGGGAACGAGGTAATCAATCAAGATGTAAGCCACACCTTAGGACATGAAAATTCGAAGAGCTAATTTACAAGACGTTGACCACCTAAATCGAAGCCGGAACACCAAGTTGGGCGGAAGGGCACCTTTAAGGAGATCAGCGGAAGAATCTCGGGGACTAACCTACTGATGGCGTGGGGACGCCGAAGAGGAATTAATTTATATTAATTAATCTGCCGATTGAATCACGGAAGGAGCCACAGAATTGAAACGTGCACATCAAGACTCGCCATATGAGAGCATTACCCAGCGTATTGAGGCGATATTATGGAAAAGGAAGCTCCGTAGGGAGGATAGAACTAGTTTTTGGCCCAGATCCTTTATAAGCTAGTAGAGGCAGGGAACGCGAGCCGTTTGCACCAGTTCAAAGACGACCATGGGCGAGTTCATGTCCCGTTGGCCGGCAAGGGACGCATACGCATACAGACTTTACCATTAAAATTATGCGTGTAATATTTGAGCATCAGAAATGCACAAGTTTGTTATACACGGTGGTTAATATAGTCAGAGCTTCTTGTACCAGTTCAAAGACGATCATGGGCGAGTTCACGTCCCGTTGGCCGGCAAGTGACGCGCTCAGAGACTTTATCATTAAAATAAAGTGTGTGATATTTAATGTATTGTAATATACAAATGTACAAGGCGCGATAGGTCGCGAAGTTGGAAGAATCAGTAATCACGTGTATCGTGACTGAACAATTATTAATGATGTAGTTTACAGTTTTAAACGTTACGCAGTCAATCACAAAGGTGTGAGCGGTAGCCACGGTCATGAACAATCAAGTAACTGATAAAGGTGAAACAAGGAAATGCCAGATCGCCAGTGCGATATATCAGGCGTGTAATCATTGTAACTAGCACGAACAGTAGTTAAAGTCTAGAGACTTACGAGGCTGAACTTTTATTTTATAGTCAGGGGTGGGATATGCACCTAGGAACTGTAAGCAGTTGCACTAGAACAGGACACCGGATTGCGAGGGGATTGCCGTAATCAGATGTATTAGAAGATTTGTATGCGGATTGCGAGAGACTATCAATTCAGGAGGGTCAGGAGCCGGATCGGGAATAGGAGCTCGGTGCGACATACACCTGCAAATCTGAAGTTTCACAATGAGGATAGCCCACGAAGCATTGTGTAAATAATCAAGTGTTTTAGTCTAATATGTATTTTCAAGAGTGTAAAATTGTCAAAGTGTTAGAAGTGAAGTGTAAGCCTTTCACCAATGTATAAATATTAAGTGGAATCAGTGTTGAGGGATCCAAATAATATGTATGAAATGAAAGTGGAAATGGCGTGACAAGGCCGGTCCTACATTGGAAGCGGAATTTCTCCCGACCAGACGGTCTGAGCGGGTCTGGTCCGGTCTGAAGAAAACAAACACATGACGCACCATCCCCCCTCCTACACTGGAGCTAGTGCTCGTTCTGGGGAGGGGAGTCGGGTCTGAACTGGTCTGACAGCAATCAAACAGGCTTGTTTTTACTTCCAGTTGCCTGGAAGCTTTGGTCGAGGTGGTACGCTTTAACATCATCTATTGAACTTGGTTTTTATGTTTAAATGTGCCATAATGGTAGAAAAAAGGAATGTTAATTGAATTAGTGCGTGAGCGAGTTTGTTAGTTTTTCTGCTGGCTCTATACAAGTCCTGAAGTTACTCGACTTCTGTAGGTCTACTTCTATGATATTTTTTGAATTCATCAGGGTGACTACCCTTTGGTAGGCAGGTTGTGTAAAATTCACTTTGACGGTGGTCTTCATTGAACTCATGAACCCATTTCCTTTTACACGAGTTTAATAATAAATTCCTGTCCAATAACATGAAATCAATTAGATCCTCGTCCATTTTTCAACTGTAATAATAGACAACTTTCCTCGTTGAGAGTTGACACAGCACTGGTTCTTCCGCTCCTGCAATGTACGAGCGCCGAGTCTGGTCTGGTCTCGCCGGGTCGGGTCTGGTGGCCGCTTCCAATGTAGGATCAGCCTAAGAATGCAACGATGATGGGCGAAAGGATGTATCATTGGACGAGTCACCTGAAGCAGGAGTAAGTACTGAATCATGATTATTATGTAACAGTAGGACTCACCATACGCCAATCTATAATGTGTTAATAAGCCAGATAAAGTGAATAAATGTAGGGATAATTTGTAGCCCTTAGCATTGTTGTTGAAGCAATTCGCAATTGAATTATGATTGATTTACGTCAAGTAACGAGTAAAGTTGACATGATAAGGTTTGCTGATGACATGGCGCTAATTTCAGAAAGTGAAGAAGACTTACAAAAGATCCTGAGCAAGATGGACAAAATAATGGATGAAGAATTTAATATGAGAATAAATACAAACAAAACAAAAATTTTGGTCTGCAGTAGAAATGGCGAAAACCAGACAGCAATAGAGTTAAGAAATGAAAAGATACAAGAAGTGAATGAGTTTAATTAACTGGGAAGTAAAATAACGAATGATGGAAGAAGCAGCAGAGAGATATTAAGTAGGATTGCCTAAGCCAAGAACGCTTTCTATAAAAAGAAGAACCTATTTACTGCAAGGAACATAAGTCTTGATGCGAGGAAACAAATGTTGAAGACCTATGTATGGAGCGTCGCGCTATATGGCAGTGAATCTTGGACAATAGGAGAGAGAGAGAGAGGAAAAGACTACTAGCATTTGAAACCTGGTGCTATAGAAGGATTATGATAATCAGCTGGAAAGAAATGGTCACAAATGAGGAAGTCTTTAGAAGAGTGGGAGAGAGAAGATGCTTCCTTAAATATTTAAAAAGAAGAAGGAATCACCTCGTGGGTCACATACTGCGACACAATGGACTGATTAAGCTAATAATCGAGGGAACAGTAGACGGCAAGAATTATAGAGGAAGTCCCAGACTGGAGTACACGAGTCAAATACTGCAAGATATGGGTTGTGGCTCATACTGTGAACTGAAGAGGAAGGCGGAGAGACGGGAAGAATGGCGAGCTGCTGCCAACCAGCCTCGCGGTTTTAACCACAGAGAGACGAGTAAAGTAAAGTCTATGATAAAAGTAAAGATGAATGGCAAGATGACTGAACAGTCAAGGTCAATAGCGAACGTGAATGTTCAGAATGATAACGGTAAATAACGGTATATTGTGTCAAGTCAAATCAATTACAAGTTAATGTGCTTGTAATTGAGGTTTGTATGGTAATTTTTGTAGTCATTTTGAATGTAATACCTGCAGTAATTGAAACAGTGATTTTAAGTAAAGAAGGGCCGTAATAAATGATCTAACAGTTTTGTAAAGCTAATTGGAGCTAACTGAGATTTTAAGATAATTAATCAACGTATTAATGATGGAGTAATAGGGCGACAATGTATGAGAGGCAGATAAATGAAATTATTAGGTATGGAAGAATTTAACGGAAACTTTGAAGTGCTGCTGATATCAGCAATGTAAAGATAGAAGCCAGATTTTTTACATTAAATATGCGAGGAACAGTTCAGTAGAGTGACGGTCAGGATATCGGGCAGGCTAAGCATCGAGTATAATTCTCGCATAGCCGTGGGCATGCGATTGAATCTTCGAGGATTTGCGGTGGAGCGTCCTATTTATGGCATTAGAGCGGTTGGGACATGATAGGTTGGTAAAAGCCTACCCCCAGACCAGCATCATCGAGATGTTAGGCATTGGATTAAAGGCCACCCTAAACCAGCAATGTAATTATGTAATCGCCTCAAGGGAGTGTGATAATAATTGTGCGTAGGAAAAACTTGGGACACCCTACCTCACGTAAACGTCAGCTGCCGATCTTTCTTCTTCTTTATTCGTGTCAGAAGTATCAATATGAATTTTGAATATTGAATATAGAATATCTACATTTCTACCGTACATATATACAGGTCTATTATACAAAACAATCAAATATTGAAGCAACAAATTTGAGCTAGATGATTTTTGCCCAGTATTGGGCGACGTCAATAGCGCTGGAGGAGGCTGCATAGTGCACTTTGAAGGACATAAGTCACACTGACATAAATGTTGGATTGTCTGCAGCTCTCCACAGTCACAGAGTGATGAGTCGCTTGAGAAACCCCACTTCCGCAGATTTACTCTTGTTCTGCCGACTCCTGGACGGAGTCTGTTAAGGGCTTTCCAAGTTGTCCACTGCTCCTGGTGTCCACATGGAAGACGTTCCTTCGGCTCCATCCAGTTGGAAAGGAGGTTAGTTCTTTCTTTCCACATCTTGATCCTAGCATTCTCTGCTTTCCCTTGAAGCTTAACTGATGTGCGGAGGAAACACTTTCTAGATTTCAGCCTCCGTGTGGCAGGATGGTATCCATAGAGGGGATGTGCTTCTGAAGTAGATGATTGGAGCCTCTCTTTGTTAGCTGCTACCTCCCTACGAATCTCACCTGGAGCAATACTAGCTAGAAGTTGGATCTTCTCAATAGGTGTTGGTTTTAAGCGATGTCGAGCGATGTCGATATGCTTCGCATGGGCTGATCTGTACCAAACCGGGGAGGTATATTCGCCTGCAGAGTAGCATAGAGCTAGAACTGATGTTCTGATTGTTTGTGGTTGTGTTCCCCAACTGGTTCCTGACAATTTGCGTAGGATGTTGTTTCTAGCAGCTATCTTATGTTTTAAGTTTTGGCAATGTTTCTTGTATGTTAATGTGCGATCCAGCATAACTCCCAAGTACTTTGGTGTAAAGCAATGTGCCAGTAAACTCCCTTTCCAGAATACATTGAACTTCTGAGAGGCCTGGACATGCCGTAGATGGAAGGCGCAAATTTGGGTCTTAGATAATCCCCAGGACTTCACGACTACCTGAAACTATTTCCTCTGATAAGATATGTAGACGAGCCGTTTAGGCAGTTATTAATGAAACCTAAATGATAGGGAATTTAAAATGACTAAATCCTTCCATCTTCCTAAAGTAAACCCAGTAAGAGCAGACATCCTGCATAATTAAGCCAAGGGAGTAACCTTGTCCATTGTAACACACTGTTGCCGTGAAACCCGAAGGTCAGCCCTAGTATCGCACCAGGAAGGCACTGAGTGACAGCTGAAGATATAAGAGTCAGCCATGTTTGTTGAGGACCGAGCCAGAGCCCATTGTAAAGCGAGGAGAGGTTCATGTTGACCTGAGACCTTACCTAAACATAGTGGTAATTAAGATATGAAAATTGTATGCCCTGAAGTAATTAGAATTTGAACGTTATGGAAGTCATAATCCAATGTGTGTGTATTGAGAAATATTAATCTCGAAGATCTCGAGAATATCTTAATATTTGGCTCAGTTATATAATAATAATAATAATAATAATTTTCGCACAGCCCAATGGACACAGATCAAAGGGATGAACCCATGCAGAAGGGTAGGGGTTAAAATGACTTGACACAAAGATAACAATTGTAATGACTTGATATGACCGGTTCAAGTGGCGTATGGTGAAGTTGGAATTCAGTATGGTTTGAAACATCTGCATGTTACTCTTGTAAAGCATTTGAAAAGGGGAAGAAGGACGACGGAACCACGTCAAATTGTATGCATTTGTAAGATAATACTGTGAATGATAAATAATCCTCTTGCATTGTTGATAGTACTGAATAATTATAGTCAAGTTGTGATTAAATATAACGTAATTGCAGAAGCAGCTGTTGTTTGACATAAATTAATATGAACTCAATTGGATATTGAGGTCTGAAGTGAACTAAGTGAAATTGTGAACACTTAAATAATAATAATAAATGGCAATGAGTGATTTTAGGAGCATTCCTAAGTGAGATCAAGGTAGTGGTGGATGCAGTGAGACATCAATTGAAAGACTCACATTATATAAATGATTTGAATAATTAGCAGAGGATGGTTATGGGAACCATGAGAGCTGGATATAATCTAATCTGTAAATTAGAATAACCAGGATTGTTTTCTTAGATCTGTTCATCTGATTGCTCAAATTTTGTTGTTTCTTTGCAATTGTTGTAAATATAAATATTCTTTTGTTTGTTTAATGCCATGATTTAGCTCAAAGTAAATTCACTTTTTGTAGGAGAGTGTATTTTCATTGTAGAGTTGATACCTGGTAGTATTCAAATCCTGAACGTGTGGTCGTACAGTGGGAGAACGCTCCATCCCCGAAAGACCGTGAGGTGGTGGGATACGAATACACGTTCTCCATAATCCATCATAATACAACTCGTCAATATTTGTTAGTTATGGTATATGTGATATGTTGTTGAGATATTGGAACTGGTGATTGACTTCCAAAATTTGCTTGTTTAGAGTGACTATGTGATTATTACATTATTTAAATGACTCATGGTGATTCCGTATTGATATGTTAGAATAGTTATTAACAAGAAATGAACATCCGCCTGAATCAATACTATACGGATAACATTAATTATTTTACTTGTTTTCAGTTTCAGTACATGTTTCGAGGATTAATTGTATTTTATCCCCTTCATCAGCTATTGAAAAAACAAAAACAAAGCGTAGCACAGTAATAAGATACGTATTTAAAACCTAATATGTTGCACCATAAAATTTAGGGTATAAGAACAGAATAAAAGGAAATGAAATAGATTTTTTTTTTCGTGTGGTCTCCTCAGAGACCTAGTGCAGGTCTTTCTATTCGACGCCCGTGGGCGACCTGCGCGTCGGGATGAGAGATGGAATTGATTAAGGTGAATGAAATCGGAGAAGGATGTGGAAGGAAGCGGCCGTGGCCTGTCAGAAGGTACCGTCCCAGCATTTGCCTGGTGTTGAAAATGGGAAACCACGGAAAACCATTTCAAGTACGGCCGTCGGTGGGGCTCGAACCCACGCGTCTACCGAGTCAGCAGAGAGCTTGGCCCCATGACCTAACACTGCGCTTTAGCCAGCGTAGCCACTACTGTCGGTAATGAAATAGATGATGACGGTGATCAGCTGCTCATGACATATAGTAGTTCCTTGAAATGGTAGATATGTAACACCAATACTTCACCAATCCGTGTAGCTCTATAACCAATGAAGAGCCTGTATGCTTAAAGATCCAAATATAGTCTTTTCAAAACAAAGCGGCTTTAAGAAACCCGACGTGATGGAAAGTGATCATAGGTTAGTTTAAAGCATATGGGGTATGAGGTTAGGACAACGTTACATTTAGAAAGTGTCATAGACTATTTTTCCTTTCAAAGGAGTTAGATTTAACCGAATGTTTTGAACAGTTGAAATAATTTGAATTCGCCGGGATATTCTTTTGTTCGGGGAACTGTTGGATCTCCAGAACAAGACAGAATGTCCCCAGAGAAGGAAGCAATGAAGCAGTTTTTATGCTTTTATGACTGATTTTAACGTTTTTCTTGAAAACTTTGATAAGAATACCAATTGTTGCACTTAAGAAAGGCTAAGCTTTTACCCAGCAGACTGCCGACAAAAAGTTTAGAACAGAAGAAAAACTTGAGTTTTAGAAACAAACCATAAGTCAGAGAAAAAAACTCAACAAGCAGGAAGCTTGCAGAGCTAGCTATACGTGCCTTAAGGGCTCGTTAGAATTAGCTATGACAGCTAAGAGAAACTTTGAAAATGTTCTTACGAAAAGTTTTTGTTTAAATGCAACAAATAGTAAAGATTTTATTATTTGATTAATTATTTGTTTTCGTAAAGAGGGCTTAAGCCTATAGGAAGAATCAGGGAAGATAAGGTCCTGCCTAATAGTTATTCTAACAATAAAGATAAGGAACAAAAGAAAACTAACGGTTTATTTAAACAATATCAAAGGTAAACTAAATAACCATATGTAAAGTTTGATTTTGGTTTTAAGTGGAGAATATCAATTTAAAGCTATAAATATCAAGGTCTCAGACTTAATTAAGAAAAGTTTACAATTATTGATTACAAGTTTCAAACTTGTAAAAGCACTAAACCTATACAAAGGTTTTAAAATGTGTGCTTAAGATTAAGAACTTTTAAGTTTATAAAAATAATTATGAAGCAATTACAACTTGGGTAATTAGATCAGGTATAATGTAGGAACTCTTAGAATCCCTTTATGGAAATCTTAAAGGCTATAAACAAACATTAAATTCAAAATTATTATAACAAAAAAAAGGGAAAATTAAGAAGAAGTTTCTATAACTTCATATATTTAATCAGGAATCACGAGAATTTTTAAATGCAAATAGGGCAGGTCACCCTCTTGTGAAACCTGGGGAGAAAAATTAGTTCACTCACTTGTGAGTAGAAAGAATAGAATTCCCTAGTTAGAAGGGAAAACAATATGTCTTAAAATGTGTGCTAGCCACAAGATCACTAGTTGAATTTTAGCTTGAACAAGTTTATTGCGTTGGAAAATTTATAGATTGTAGTTGAGTGCTGAAGAAAAGTTCACACGGAGGAAAGCAAATTGTGTGTTGACCAGCGGTTTATTCAACATAAATTCCTCAGTGAGGAAAAATATTCCCATATTTGAGTGGAAAATACTAGATTGCTTTACTTGTAGAAAGATAGTTTGACGTAGAAAGTTCTGGAGTTATTATGACGGTTGAATGGGGCAGTAGTGGTGCCACGGAGGAAAAGAAGCTAAGTTTTTATAGACGGTGTGAGAAAGTATTCTCAATTAATTTGTACAAGAAGTACTAAATTTTCAGGTTTTAAAGTCAGCTTAGAAGCTACAGCATGACCAGAAAAATCCCTCGAAGACGGTTATTGCATAATAGTTAGCAATTCCACACACTGCCTATAAAATTGTATTAAAAACCTTTAAAACAATTTAAAAATCATTGGAGATTGGTACTTAACGTTTTACATGTTTGAAGAAAGTAGATGTTCCTGGCGACCGTTAGCTTAGGTCCACAACATGGCGTAGATATTTAAAAATGTCTCATATGGACAGGAGACAAGCCTTTGGGAGGCTTTAAACTGTATGCTCGAAAGCTAAAGCAGAACTGAGAACGAGCGAACACGCACCCGAAGGAGGTAGACAGGCAAGGGGAAGGGGAAACGAGGGAGAGGGGTAAAGACAAGAGAACATACATTATAATAGGCAACTTGATAACATGAAAAATTCTTCATAGATGTGAAGTTTCTTCTTCATGGAGCGGTGTTCATGGAGATGTTAGCTAGCGACAAAGACGAAACTTGGTGGTTTGATTGGTAAGGAAGTCCTCTTGAGCATGGAGATGTTGAGGGACTTCAGTGGTTAGCTGCTAGATGCCGCTAGGTTGATCATGGAAGATATATATCTAGAACAGACTTATAAAAGGCATGAGCAAAGTGTACAGAACAAGTAAAATTTAAAGAATCACTGTTGGTGTTTGCGAACTGGGAAAAAATGAGTTGAATAAAATAAATAAATAAATCAAAGAGCAGCAAAGGCTAACTCTGCCTGACCGTGTATTCCATGAAATGCACCAGACTGTACGGCCATCAAACGGAATCTTTTTGATCATGCTTTATATTTCATTTCATTCATTCACATTCTAAAGGCCTTGTCGATGCAACCACACTCTTCTGTCATTGGCGGTTCGTTTCAGATCCATGTAATTCATTGTCACATCCCATTCCATTCTTGATGTCTTCCAAATACTTCGTCCTAGGCCGTCCTCTTCCTTTCTTTCCCTGCATTTTCCTTCAAGAATGTCAACGATGAAAGATTTGTGTTTGATGACATATTTTTCTCTTTCCCATTTCCTTGAAATAGAACGGAACTTGTAGCTCACCCTATGGGTGTCCACTGGAAGCAGCTACAGCTTCTGACGAGCCGAACATGTCCTTGGACACTCCCGGCACTAAAAGCCACACGACAAATAAATAAAATTTCTTCAATAATCTTCTCTCTTCTTTGACTTCCCTTAAGACTTCCAGGTTGGTTTTTCTTTCCATCCAGCTCGTTTCTCTCATTTTCCGCCATATCCACATTTCAGCAGCGTCAAGTTGATTCTTTTCCAATCTACCCACAGTCCAACTTTCACTTCCATAGAGCAGTGTACTCCATACAAGTGATTTTGCAAAGGATTTTCTTACATCTATATTCATATGTTTGCTGGATAAAATGTTTTTCTTAGTCATAAATACCTGTTTTGCCAATGCAATCCTTCTCTTCACTACTCTTAAGCATCCATTGTCTTCTGTGATTATACTATCGAGATAACAAAATTGTTTCACTTGTACAATTCTCAAGTCATGGATTTTTATTAGCCTATTTTCATTTTATGAAAAAAATAGGCTTATGAGATCATCTTTTGACCGTATGTGTTTGCGTGTGTGTGATGGTGTGTATCCCCCCTAATAACTTCTAAACGGCTGGAGCGATTTCAATGAAACTCGGTAAGATCATAGCACCATTTTGGCCGACCCCGACCGTGCCCTTCAAATTTTATTGTGTGTCAACAATCCAACATGGCGGATGTGCAAAATATTTCACCAGCATTCAGTATCTCCGAAACTATTACCGATATCACTCTGCAATTGTGTACGATGATAAAGGACACTATTAGAAGTTCACCTTTGAGACATTCAAAAACCCGGTGACTACAAAACTAACATGGTGGTCAAGCGAATTTGAGACTTTTAAATAGACTTCTCTCACGATTTAACCATCCAAACGTAATGAAATTTGGTACAGCAAATGTATATACACAATGTAATGCACTGGCGTCTAAGTTAGTTCAATTGTTTATATAACCTCAAAATGGCGGCTGTGGATAGGTCTTTCAGTAACCTGGTGATCACAAATCCAATATGGCGGCGACGCGAGTTATGAATTTTTAAATGGACGTTTCTCGCGATTTAACCATCCAAGTGCAATGCAACTTTGCTCGTTAAATGCTTATACAAATGTTAATCCACTGGCATTTAATTTATTTCAATTGTTTTTATGACCACAAGATGTCAGCTGCGCGAAATTTTAAAATCTCGTTTTTACTTCTTGTGTTCTAATCATGCGATTGAAGTTTGAATACCACACGTACACAATAAGCTTCATGTAATCTATATATATAAAGCTCAATGTTTGTCTGTCTGTCTGTCTGTCTGTTATGTATAGAAATCCACACCGTTTCACCGATCTGAACCAAAATTTGTATACTTACCCTTTGGAACCCTGCGGGTAACCCTGTCCACTTGAAATTTCTGAAAAACCACCCCATTCCCTGCATTTAGGCCTTTTGGCCCAAATCTACACCGTTTCACCGATCTCGACCAAAATTTGTATACTTACCCTTTGTAACCCTGCGAATAACACGGTACATGTAAAATTTCCGACAGACCACCCCATCTCCTGCATTTAGGCCCTTTGACAAACATCTACACCGTTTCACCGATCTCGACCAAAATTTGTATACTTACCCTTTGTAACCCTGCGAATAACACGGTACATGTAAAATTTCCGACAGACCACCCCATCTCCTGCATTTAGGCCCTTTGACAAACATCTACACCGTTTCACCGATCTGAACCAAAATTTGTATACTTACCCTTTGGAATCCTGCGGGTAACCCTGTCTACTTGAAATTTCGGACAGACCACCCCATTTCATGCATTTAGGCCCTTTGGAACAAATCTACACCGTTTCACCGATCAGAACCTAAATTTGTATACTTACCCTTTAGTACCCTGCGAGTAACACTGTCTGTTTGAAATTGCAGACAGACCACTCCATTCCCTGCATTTAGGCCCTTTGGCACAAATCTACAACGTTTCAGCGATCTCAACCAAAATTTGTATATTTACCCTCTGGCACCCTGCGAGTAACACTGTCTGCTTGAAATGGCGGGCAGACCACCCCATTCCATGCATTTAGGCCCTTTGGCACAAATCTACACCGTTCCACTAATCAGAACCAACATTTGTATACTTACCCTTTGGTACCCTGCGAGTAACACTGTTTTCTTGAAATTGCGGATAGACCACCCCATTCCCTGCATTTAGGCCCTTTGGCTCAAATCTACACCGTTTCACCGATCTGAACCAAAATTCGTATAATAACCCTTTGTAACCCTGTGAATAACACTGTCACTTGAAATTTCGGACAGACCACCACATTTCCTGCATTTAGGCCCTTTGGCAAAAATCTACACCGTTTCACCGATCCGAACCAAAATTTGTATACTTACCCTTTGAAACCCTGCGGGTAACCCTGTGCACTTGAAATTGCGGACAGATCACCCCATTCCCTGCATTTAGGCCCCTTAGCACATATCTACACCGTTTCACCGATCAGAACCAAAATTTGTATACTTACCCTTTGGTACCCTGCGAGTAACACTCTCTGCTTGAAATTGCGGACAGACCACTTCATTCCCTGCATTTAGGCCCTTTGGCTCAAATCTACCCCGTTTCACGAATCTCAACCAAACTTTGTATATTTAACCTTTGGAACCCTGAGAGTAACACTGTCACTTTAAATTTCGGACAGACCACCCCATTTCGTGCATTTAGACCGTTTGGAACAAATCTACACCGTTTCACCGATCTGAACCAAATATTCCATACTTACCCTTTGGACCCGACAAGTAACACTGTCCACTTTAAAATTCGGACAGACCACTCCATTCCCTGCATTTAGGCCCTTTGGCACAAATCTACACCGTTTCACCGATCTAAACAAAAATTTGTATACTTACCCTTTAGAACCCGACGAATAACACTGTCCACTTGAAATTTTGGACAGACCACTCCATTTCCTGTAATTAGGCCCTTTGGCACATATCAACATCGTTTCATCGATCTGAACCAAAATTTTTATACTTACCCTTTGGAACCCGACAACTAACACTGTCTCCTTGAAATTTTTCACAGATCACTTACTTACCCTGTCCACGTACACTGTCCACACTGTCCACTTGAAATTTCGGACAGACCACTCCATTCCCTGCAATTAGGCCCTTTGGCAAATATCAACATCGTTTCACCGATCTGAACCAAAATTTGTATACTTACCCTTTGGAACCCGACGAGCAACAGTGTCCACTTGAAATTTCGGACAGACCACTCCATTCCCTGCATTTAAGCCCTTCGGCACAAATCTACACCGTTTCACCGATCTGAACCTAATTTTACATACTTACCCTTTGGAAACCGACGAGTAACACCGTCAACATGAAATTTTGTACAGACCACTCTATTCCCTGCATTTGTCCCTTTAGCACAAATTTACACCGTTCCACCTAATTGCACCGAATTTTACGTACTTACCCTTTGAAACCCTACTGGTAACACTGTCCACTTGATATTTTGGACAACCCTCTCCATTCCTTATATTTAGAACAACAGACACATGGATCTTAAAAACCACGTTTTAAGGCGCTAGAACTATTCAAGTCCGTAGTAGTGTAACTGTAAGAATATTTTATTAAGTCTATTATTGGCTGGCAATGCGGGCTGCATCACGTCATCTCTACCAGTGTTCTGGTGCAGAATTGTGAAAATAATTACATCTTAAGCTGCTTATAAATGGCAGTCACAGGGACTAATACGTTCAAAAAGATTTCTTAAACCCTTAAAACAGTTATCATCTTGAAAATATTATGCCTCTGTATAAGTGCCATGGTGTTAGTGCAGTACATTGAAGTTATCAGCGACAATAAGCGTTGGTGCTTTCAAATATACCTTCATTTATTCCGAACCTTATCGTTGAGTGCTATGTGACAATAAATGACATTTTTGCTACCGGTACCTCAGGAGCTTGGGCCAGCCGACGTTTTTCCAAACTGCTCTGCATATTTTCCTACGGCACTATGCGACAAGAGACGACACTATTGGTGTCTATTTTTCTAACAGCTAATGAGATATAGGCCCTAGGCAGTGTCTTTTAGTTCACTGCCTCCTCTTTCTAATCATATCTTTCAATTCGATTGTAAATTACATATGTCAGTACAGTAGTTAGCAAATAGCCGTTTCCCTATTCATTATTATCATTATATTACGGGAAAATTACCTGAATGTTACGTCAATTAGACTGTAGACTACCACTTATCACCCCCACTACCACCACCACCATCACAAAAAGTTATATTATTCATTTTTTGTTAGATTTAATATCATTTCTGTAGTAAGTTAGCATTCATTATCATCCATAAAACAAATAAATCCTCCGGGCGAAGCCGGGCACTACTGCTAGTAGTACATAAATCAAAATCGAACCTGGCGACCATCTGAAATATTTAGACGGTTCTCAATATCTACGAATCAATCACAACCTTCAAACTGAAATATTGTATGTAGATAGAGGCAATTAACATGGGTAGGATATATGAAAATAGGCTGTATAGTTCTTCACGGAACTACTTGTATTGGTTTTAATTTCTTCCATATTTTTCCGAACTACCATTACTTTCGTTTTCCGGTTGTTCACTTATATTTTCTATAGTTTAAGTGTGTCTGATAGGACTTCCAACATTTTATTCATTTCTTTTTCGTAGTCTGCAACTATTATGATATCATCAGAAAATCTGGTACAATGTATCCTTTCCACATTTGCTTTTATTCCCTTTGTCTTCTCCTTCATGATCTGAATAGCTTCTTCAATGAACAACTTAAATAAATACGGAGATAGGAGACATCCTTGTCAAACTCCTTTTCTGATCCTGGCCTCCACCTTATTAATATTTATATTTACAACTCTAAATTTTCTTGCAGCTAATATTATGAATTATTATCCTACAGATGATATGATATGTGACCATCTAAGAGGCATGGTGCTTGTCTTTTGAGTTGACGCCGGTAGTTGACCTGAGCGTCTTGCTGAGGGTGATATGAATTATAAACACCCCAGGCCAGGGGAATTAACGAAATGAAGTTAAATTCCTACGACCAAACAGGAAATGGAAACTGCGGCCTGTAGAACCGAATTAATGCAGTCTGTCCACTCAGCCACGAAGTCGGACTATTGTACAGCCCGGGGGGCAGTACCCCCTGTGAATCACCCCGCCATCTTTTACCAAAACCACCCCAACTGGAAACACTATAATTCAAGAACATATCTCTACACAGCAAGCGGCGACCACCTAAGCCTAGGAGGTTGGCCAACGGCTTGCAAAACTCACATAAACATTTACACTAACAACTATCTGGGGCAGATACACTGATGCAATGCTGACCAAGCAGCGCTGAAACGAATAAGAGTGGAACCTGGACAGGAAGGATTATCTGTTCTGTTCTGTTCTTCGCCAGTGGCCCTGCCCGACGTCCGTTCCAGCTCTTCACCAGGTGAGATCTAGTTTGTGCTCAGACTCCTTTATTCTTGTAAACACCTACCCCAAAAATTTGTACACTTCACAAATTGTATTTCATATTTGTTTAAACTCCCCAAGAGGGACATCACATTACATCAACTGGCCAATAAATAGATGGTCAGTAAACTACACGCTTGTTACTAATTACACTCCACTTTACATCCTCATACCCAACCTGACCTTAGCCATAGTTGCCCCTGACCGTAGTGGCCAGTAATTGCATCGTCAGGTCTTATTGTACTCAAGCACTCGACTCGACTGTAGAGCGTCGAGTCACTGACTATGCACATTCATTGAATTGCTCATTCCACTCAGCTGGCAGGCTAGTTAGCAGCCTGCACTTAGACATTCATCCCCTGGCAGATAATTGCATCCTGCAGGGACGCCCCCAATAGATTAAGCATTCACACCAACACACTACACTAGTAGTCTCTCCCAATCACGGGAAGTTACTCTCATCCGGAAGCACCTTCAAAATTAGCACACTAACACTACCGTGTTTTTCGCAACCCCCAACCAAGGGATAAAATATATTTGGTGGAGGCGCGACTACCACGCAATATCAGGGTAAGGGACTCAAACAACGAGCCCCCGTGGTAGAACGATCCGTACCGCACGCAGCCAAGCAATAGTTATTTTTTTTTGGGAGAAAGTACTATTTTTTTCTCTTATCTCTCCTCTTTAGCAAACGAGGGAATTTTTAACCCAACAACCCACCCCAGTATAACAAGCCATTGCAAAACACAATACTTTTTATTTTTTCTTGACACATATATAAATATGAACACACCCGCACGACAGGCCATGCTGAGGAACATTGACTTGTACCAGGGGATTATAGCATCCCACAGCCGAATTAGGGCACAGCAGGACCACTTGCGAAAAGTGCAAAAGCTCGTGCAGAGGCAATAAGGGCCGATCTTGAGGGCACTTACCAACCCGCAGGGCACCAGCGGAAAATCCCGGAAAATCAGGGCTCGAATAGGCACAATTAGACTACAATTAAATCTTACACACTGGCGGCTACATAAAAGACACGATCAGTTGACACAACAATACTACAGATTGAGGGAGCAACACCATAGGGCGCAAAAACAGGACACAAAGATAGCCGACCAAGCCAAAGAGCTCACGAGCGATTACGCCAAGCTTGGGGATGAATTTTTAGAGCTCCAAACTACTAACATTCATTTTGAGCTGGCAACAGGAAACCTCACAAAGTACGGAGACGACATCTTAACGCAGCAAATCACACGGATGTCCATCTCAGACACCAATAAAACAAAGGAAAAGGAGGCAGCCGTGGCCATGCTACAGGAACCAGCCCGGAAAACCATTAGGACAGACCATAGGCGAAACCGGGGACATATCCCTCCAATACCAACACAGGGAAGAACGGGGATCCCCACCCCGACGTTACATAAAAGGGCATCCGAACAAACACCTAGGGGGAACAGGGAAAGACACATTAGGGAAGAGAGGGAGAGGGCCTACAGACGGCCATATTACCGGGACTATAGAGGCCCAACTAGAATGACACCAGGGGCACATGCCACGATGAGGGATGAGACCCACAATCGGCAGCGAAGCGACCTGAGGGGGCGAACGGATGAGCGAGGGCCACACTCGCATGACATCTGGACATCCACAGTACAATACGACGATAGGGCATACATGTCCACCAGGCATACGGGCCTGACTACGTACGCAATGGCTAATTCGAAGCCAGGACCATGGGTGCAAGTGCAGACGTTGACATATACAGAGGTCCACACCCGGCACACATACATAACCACACACAGTTGGTAGAATATTAGCCCATCCACACGAAATCATGTTCCAGCAATGGGAGACACTCATCAAAGAACACAAACGGATAGGGACTAGCGGTACAAAAGTTGCCGAACAGGCCATATGCCTCAATAGGCAGTACGCTCAAATTTGGGAGGAATATAGGGAGCTCCAAGCCAACAAGGCCATTTTTGAGTTCATGGCAGGGCCACCAGCCCAGCCTAGAGAGGACATAGGCGTAGATACACTAATTCAGCAATTCGCGAGGATGTCCCTCTCGACACGTACCGCCTTACAAGGGAAGGAGTCTACCGTGGCCATAGGCCAGAAATCGGTTAGACTGCCCTCCAATACATTGCCAGGGCATCACAGACAAATACATGACCCTTACCGCCAGTTCAGAGGGCAATTTCGCCAGAGCGGAAGCGGACACTAACATGTGCATCCCCAGTGCAAAGTCATACAGGGGAATCGTTTACAGTTCACCAGGGTGTCACACACACGCCTGCACACACTATCCTGCCTCCGCAACAAAGTACACGGGGTTTAAGGAAAATTTTACTGCCCACCCCACGCGGCCAGGCAGACAGGAGGGCATACACCCGCACAGACACTAACAGGGCAGCAAAGAGACAACACAGCCCTTCAGGCGCCAGCATACCTACGCATATTAACAGGCACTACGGGGAACGTAGGCTTAGGCCTGCTTTACTTAAAACACCCCTGAAAGATAGTAAAGAAGCGCCTCAATGGGAACCTGAAGCCTATGCCTTCATAACAGGGCGCAATAATTCACCCCGACGAGCGAGGGCGTGCGCACAATAGTGAAACGCACTGACCGCACAAGCCCATGGATAAATGTTCCCAAGACCCTCACGGGGGCGCGTACACTACAATTGACACAAGAGACAGGTTCTACCCCTGTAGAGGGTAAACACACAAAAAACACATGCACACAACTGTACAATTTGCATGCATATATATATATATTTAATCCATAAGTGTACGCTATTTCTTACGCTGCCCAAAGCAGGAATTTTTCTTGTCCCCTATGATGTCGCTCAAAGTAAGCGTAAATATCATGGGATAACACGCACAGTTCAGGGGAAAATACTGTAACATATTTTTGAAGTCACACAGTAAACACAGTTATCATAAAATGAGCATAAAACACTAACAAAACTGTCACAGAGTCACAGGCCCAAAAGGCAACAGGAATGATCATCCTGAACAAAGACGGTCTCAAACCCGCGACCTTCTGAATACCAGGAGCGCAAGGTCGGGTAGCCATCCAATTACAGGATACAGCGATAAGGGACAGTCACGCTAACAGGAATATATTCGAACCAGGGCTACAATTACACAAAATTTGGGGACACAATATATGAACAGAGGTAGGGTCTTTTACATGGCGAGAAGCCAAAGGCACACCGTGTATGCAGACAATAGAAAAGCGTGTCAGCAAACACGCACATCTGCTTAATACATGCAATAAACAGACCGCCAGACTAGGAGCAGGTACTGCCCACGCCAGTGAAACTTGACACTATCGCCAGTCAGCGATAAGACGTAATGGAACAGCCGGCCTTCGCAGATATCAGACAAGCTAGGAGTGCTTTCACTCCAGCTGTAACATACACAATCATTCACACCATTTTCAAAGCCGGATAACTCCCAAAATTAAGGTACGATGGTCGTTCCGAATTACACAAAACACTCACACTAACGTACATTTTCGCACACGTATCTCAAACATACAATACACGCCATGGTACATAAAACACAAAAAAAAATGTGGTCCCGAGGCATTAACCTAAGCATTAGGCTAAGGCATATGTGCACGCACAGAAACACGATACAAACGTGCCAAAAAGGAAGAAAAAGGAAGGAAGATTGTAGTTTTACGTTACCGTGAATCTTGTGATTATGAGCCACGGGACCTCCTTTTTACGTGGAATCCGAACCACAGGACATGGCATTTCACATCGAAAATCTCACATGCATTGACCGGGAATCGAACCAGGACCGCCTTGGTGAAAGGCATACAGCTAGACCGCTGAGCATTTTTGGCGCGACAACACGATTAGAGGCCACACTAGGGACGCACAAAATCCCAACAGACAACGCAGACATAAAACACGGAGCGCTACACGGGATCACGGGTCCGAATACCCAATAAAATCGGACGCCGTGGAAAACAAGAATTGGCGACCGACGAAAGATCAGTTACATACAACACACAGGTTTTTCAACATGACGAATCAGAAAACTTAGTCGGCGCGACTAGACACCAAATAGACCCATTCACAGGGAAAAATTCACTCCCACCTAGACGGAAATTGGCCAAAATTAAGGCGATCCGCAAGTACGTCCAAATTATACCAGGAATATGGACACGGGGACAGACAATTACACGGGCAGCATCGCAAAAACAGCATGCATGCACAATCCCATACAGAAAAACCATAGGGTCCCATACAGACACTGTGCCCCATAGAGTATAGCCAAAAGTGAAGATAGGCATGCGAATATTTAAATTATATGTATATGAATGGCATATTATTACTGTGTACACGCTTTAAACATACACTAGAGGTGACAGATGCACTGCACTAATGCCATATACAAGCACATAAACGATTGGGCCACACAATCATGAACACAGGAATGTTCTTTGACATAGATACAGGGGCGTAGGTTCGTTCTAAGGTACTCGCTACAACAGCCTACTAAGGGCATTAGCGACCCCGGGACTACCAATAGGGGACGTACCGGGAACGCCAGGCCTCTACAGAGACCACCGGACACTTGTCTTTGAACCATAGCGCCCGACACCTGAATACGGGGGACGCCACTCTCACAAACAAACGCCCACACAAAACAGGTAACACCACATCTCTACGGCCAAAAATCAAGGCAAATTTGGATTACCCCGAACATAGGCAATAGACTTGCTAGACACAAATCATAGATAATTACACAAAACAGAGGTTTTGCGGAAGCAAAGTCCACACTAGCTTGGGAGCGAAAATATGACAGGTTAACACATTGGCCCTCCTAAAATGCAAAACACATGTCAACATACGGACAGTGGCGGAAGTCACGTTCCGTCAGCCGCCATACATAACATTAGAGACTTTCTGTATACAAGGACGCAAAAAAATACAACAAAACACTGAGTTGCGAATAAGCGAATTCCAGCGCGTTGCAACATTGTTGCCGGTAGACATTCTCACATTAGCCAGACGTGACAATAACACGCAGACATGATGACACCGGCACAAAAAACAATAACAATAATAACATACAGTGACACGGATGTTGACACAGGATTCAGCGCTATTACAATAGGCCTTGCATCCAGTAATGCACAAATACTATGGGCCGGATTCATCTCAGGAATACAGGAACAGGTCTACAAGGATGTTAACACGCAATAAGCGACACCTGACAATTAGCCACGCGACACGATATAAGCCTTCTCCGATAACGTCCCACGCGCCAGCGAACGTCAGCGATACGCGACATCACGCACACAGCAGCGCTAATTACAGCCACGGGTCCTCCTTCCTACACGCGCCCAATACTCAGGAGCGGATACAGACAGCGTCCATGAGGGAACAACCCCCCTAATAATTTCTTTTCCTGTTTTTTTTCTTAAATCATTACAGGCGATCAGGCTATGACAATTCACACTTACAATCAAATGCTACCCCAACGTTATGAACGTTATGAACAGGAGACCAGGTTAGGCCGTGACGTCACAGCGTCACCGCACTCAAACATCCTAAGGGCAGCCCAAGGGCGGTGCCCACAGACACAAACATTTTTACACAACGTGGGTAACACAGACCCACAGCCACTCCACAGACTGGTAGATGCTTTATGGCATCTCAACTTAGCCAGCGTACATCCCAAGGAAAGATAGAGAACACATCGTGACTAAGAGAGGATGACACACCACGACAGGAGCAGAGATGGATAGTGCCATCAGGATGGCTATGGTACCAACTACGGGCTACCATTCCAGCACCCTTCTCCCTACATACCCTGTCACCTATAACACTATCCAACACAAACATACAGACACATAAAAACAGCTACACCACATCTCAAAAATATACATCGGGGTTCATAGACTTCATGCGTCTAACAAATTAAGGTATGCTACACCTTGGCCCCAAACGCCTACACCTGAGTATTAGAGGTGAGTCGGAAACAATATCAAGCGTAATGCACATCTCTATGTAGGGAGATGAGGCCACATTTATATTAACAAGTATTTTTATTAACTAATCCCGCATGCAAGGGACATAGACTTATTATACCTTGACACATACTTTATCCTCAAGTGAGAGCGGACACGCCTCATATCCATCCCCATGCATGGAATATCCTATCCACATACCAGGGATTTTATTATTATGACACCTGCATGGCATTTTTTTTTAATTTTGCACACCTGGGAAAAACCTACCCCATCCACTCACTGTAAAGACCTCCTAGCAGCATCATCGGCTCCCGGCCACCATTAACATGGAGACCAACGATGCACGACCCCCCTCCTACCACGCTTTAAGCCCATTCAGCGAATAACACCCCCCGATCCTAATCACAAGGGACCCAACGCCCTACAAACCCACTAACACCTCCAGGAAATTACCAAGGCATTACCGCTGGAAATCCGACATGGCACCGTCGAGCCTAAAGTAGACACTGCAATTAGAAGATCCTACAACCCCAGAACACTAAAAATTTTACATAATTACATGTTACACACAAACTTATTTACATATCACACTGATTAAAAAAAAGGAATCTGACATCAAACTAGATGGTAATGAGAATTTAAACGGAGGGAGCAGAAGCTCCACGGAAGGGCAGGGACGGGGCCAGACGCCAACAGATCCTGACCCAGACTAAAGACGGATAACGTAAGGTTGAAGCATCGATGACTTGGCGCGGGCAAACGTCGAGACCTAGGGTGTGCTTAGCCTGCCCCCTTGTCGGAGAAAGTTACACCCACTATGCGCCACGGTCATCGAAGCCAGACCTGCAGGGGAGACTTTTGACGGCTAGTAGGAGAATTAGCCAGCTCCACACTAGACTCAGGAGACGAACCTAGAGACGACCACATTAGGACTAGACTGTAGTTAGCACGTAACCTAAGTAGAGCTCCTATGGCGGGGAGTTAGACTTCCACTCGCGGAAGTGAAGCAGGGTCTCAGGATTCAGCGGGACCAATCCTAGATCCGCCAAATCCTTATCCCGGAAGACAAGGTGAAGACGATTTAATATATAATAACAAATGAATAATACATAATGCATATGGAATGAATGCGATCATTCGGTTCCGTGCCCACATAAATGGATGACACCGAGTCTCCAGAGCTTAAATGGTAACGCACCGGGCGGCCAGAGATGTAAATGAGGAATGCGGCGAGCTCTCACAGGGGTTCTGTGGGCAACCCAGCACTAAATACAAATGAATGACAAATGGCGAATAATGCCAACACAGGCAGGTATAAGAACAACGGAAAGGATATCCGCGCGAGGCGTTTGCTCCTTCGCAACGCCGTCACGCAGGCCTATATTAATTACTAAGAGGAGGATGTCGACAGTTAGTATTAAGGGAGGGGACTACGGGCCACTGCTGGGTTCCGGTCCCGGCAGGAGGACACAAGGGCCCCCCGGAAGGGAAACCGACCGGGACGAGCCTCCGATCAAAATTCTAGTATATAAGATACAGTTCCCTTTAAAAGGCAACTTAGACTTAAGCAAATTTAATAAGCGCTGTTGTAAAACAGCAGCTACAGCACATTTCGGCACTAGACTAAGGATCATTTCGGCTTGTAAATACAAAATATATATATTATTTTCAATGTTAACTAGCATAATTTAGGCTAAGCACCTTCTAATTAAGATCGAGCGTCCGGCACCTGGCAACTAGACGTTACCAGGGTAAGACCGACAATACATTAAAGTAAGTAGAAATATGCTATGCGAAAGCGACATCGAGCGTTCGGCACCAGGCAACTAAATTCGTTACCAGGGTAAGACCGACAACATATTGCGGAGACACGCGCATGCGACGCGAACGCGATACAGAACGTTCGGCACCTGGCGGCTAGACGTTGCCAGGATAAGTCCGACAAATCAATAAAATAGCAATAAGTACACATAACGGGGCGGAGGCACTGAAGCCGTCCGACCCATCAGCGAGGTACACAGTACAGCCACTGGAGCTGACCGACCCCGATAATACACGAGACGTCCGAAGAGGTCTCAAGGGCGGTGGCATTATCCAAGCCGACCCTTAGAACAGCGCTGCGCGATATGTGCATATAATGTATTGTCCACATGTACCTAACTTACATGCATTTTCTTTTAGCAAAGAGCTCCACCACTGCAGCATCATGGGAACGCTGACAGCATAATCATTATCAGATAAAGGTGACGTCACGACACACAAATACACTCATAAACTTGTATACACGGAGGAGACATTACAAATACACAGGAAGACAGGAGTACATTCATAAGTATAACAATAAGGCTGCAGTCACATTAGGTTAAGCTAGACTTAAAAGGTGCACAGTAGACATAAGTATGTGTACGAGATATAGTCAAAATGTATGTGGATATTATATAACACTCTATTTCAGGCACACCAGGAGGCGGCCTCTACGCACGTTCCACCGGAAAGGGGAACTAACTAATAAACTATTATTTTTCAGATCATCAGCACCATACACATGTCTTTCGTAAATATATCTTTCACACACACACATATGTAATACACTTTATCTAGCTTAAACACGTACACACTGCAGCGATTTTAGTCGCGCCCTTAAGGCGACGTTGCCGCAGTCAGTTACGCGAGGTGACCGTGGGGCACCGAGCGGAGCTGACGCAACACACGACAGACGCTTGAATAAGGAGCGGATGCGATAGCCAGGAAAGACGTAGCTTTGTGAACGTCTATCCTAGCCATCAAGGTGAATTCTTCCAACCACGGAGGAAAATTCTCAACAGCGGTTGAACGGTTTAACCACTAAACCACAGAGGCAGGTCAAATGCCACAGATGAATGGCACAAGGTAAAGGTGCCAAGAAAGAAAAGCGCTATGGCCATATGCATAAGAGAAAGGAGAAAGGTACTCATGAGTAGAAAAGATTTAGTTGTAATAGTACTATAATTAAGCGTAGCATGTAAGAATTGTAATCGAAAATTGTAAGAAATTGTAAAACTGTCAAAGCACAAGAAATATGAATGAAGAATACACATAAAGCACTGCAACATTCTAACACCAAACACGTTTCTACACACTTTTGTATCTTTCCTTTCTACTAACGATAAAATTTGTAAAGGTGTCCCGTTTCATCCCAACAATAAATCATTCTGATATACCTTTAACTTATACCCTGGGGCACCTGTTTTTCTATTTTCTTCCATCTTTTATACAATACCTTGCAGGGAGCAATTTTTTTCCACACAGCGTCGGACGGCACAACCACCCGTCCAACCATGGGTTTTTTCCTTCCTGCATAATACCAACATGCATATAACTTCAAGAACATGTATTTTTTTGTATTTTATATTTTATTATTGCCAATGTCAAATTTCATAGTGATTAATTTTAGATAAACAATTAACTATGTATACCCAAAACCCACCCCCTCTGAGCACACGCTAAACTCACATCACCACCAGGACAACACGACACCGACACTGAAGAAAAAAGAAGAAGAGGGACAAACAGAAAACGACTAAAAATCATCACAACGACACGCCTACTCTACTTCCCGTTCTCGAGGACGCGAACTAAACGACGAAGGGGACTTGTACAGCCCGGGGGGCAGTACCCCCTGAGAACCACCCCGCCATCTTTTACCAAAACCACCCCAACTGGAAACACTATAATTCCAGAACATATCTCTACACAGCAAGCGGCGACCACCTAAGCCTAGGAGGTTGGCCAACGGCTTGCAAAACTCACATAAACATTTACACTAACAACTATCTGGGGCAGCTACACTGATGCAATGCTGACCAAGCAGCGCTGAAACGAATAAGAGTGGAACCTGGACAGGAAGGATTATCTGTTCTGTTCTGTTCTTCGCCAGTGGCCCTGCCCGACGTCCGTTCCAGCTCTTCACCAGGTGAGATATAGTTTGTGCTCAGACTCCTTTATTCTTATAAACACCTACCCCAAACATTTGTACACTTCACAAATTGTATTTCATATTTGTTTAAACTCCCCAAGAGGGACATCACATTACATCAACTGGCCAATAAATACATGGCCAATAAACTACACGCTTGTTACTAATTACACTCCACTTTACATCCTCATACTCAACCTGACCTTATCCATAGTTGCCCCTGACCGTAGCGGCCAGTAATTGCATCGTCAGGTCTTATTGTACTCAAGCACGCGACTCGACTGTAGAGCGTCGAGTCACTGACTATGCACATTCATTGAATTGCTCATTCCACTCAGCTGGCAGGCTAGTTTAGCAGCCTGCACTTAGACATTCATCCCCTGGCAGATAATTGCATCCTGCAGGGACGCCCCCAATAGATTAAGCATTCACACCAACACACTACACTAGTAGTCTCTCCCAATCACGGGAAGCTACTCTCATCCGGAAGCACCTTCAAAATTAGCACACTAACACTACCGTGTTTTTCCCAACCCCCAACCAAGGGATAAAACACTATTCTATTATCGCGTCAACTCTACATGAGACCCTGAGCTGTTGGCACTATCGAGGCTGGCTGCAAATGCAGGATAGAGACAAGTGGAGATCAGCGGAAAATTTGAAATGGGAACATGCTACATGCGGCAGTTGGCAGCGGATTCAGTGTTGCCGACTCCAATTCGAATGGAAAACATGGAAAAGCATGAACATATTTAAGGGGGCTCAAACATTGCGAGTGGCACACAGTTAACAATTAAATCATAGCTTCACTAATATGTAACATAGAATTATGAGAACTTACAAACTTATAGTTAATACATAGGTATTTTATTTAACATATAAAGGCAAAGAGTATATAAAAGATTGCTTGTTTTATTGATAGGGAAATATTTGTGATTTTTTAAACGTCATGAATCACAAACAACACGATTTAACATGAAATACCAGTGTGAATGGAATGATATTTTATTCTTTTCCTGTAAAGAAAACGCATGTATACGGAGGATGAACCTCATTATATTGTGGGAACCGGATGAGGATCAAGAAGGCCGAGTATGGGATCTAGCGGGTGCAGGAGTAAGCTCAGCGCCATTGTCTGAGAATAAAAAGAAGAAAAGCAGTATTCCGAGTTCCGACGAGCTGCGAAACACATTCCCTTAATTCTCTACTGTATCTTAATCAGTTTCATTGTTTATAATAAATAAATCAGTTCTATTTCGATGCTTGTAAGTGTCATGATCTGGAAACCGTTTCCCACAAATAGGGGCCTGTCCGGGATGGACTGAAACAACGAGTTACGACGCAATCCACGACATGAAGTACGACGCAAAATACAACGCTATTTTGACGAAGTGGACGGCTAATCATATTTGTTGCTGTTGCCTACGACGCTGACGACGAGACGACGTGCAGTTTTGTGAGCCCACGACGTGCGAATCTACGACGAGGATTCATAGGCTAGCAAAATTTGTTCTTCAGTTTCAGTGACAATTAGTGGTGCCATGACGACGACGACGACGAGGGTCAGAATCTAAACGACGACAGAGGATTGTGGATGTGGTAAGAGGATAGCGACTCGTCAGAGAGAAACGACGGGAAGCGGTATTCAACGATATCACCTACAAATATCACCGGTTTGGTGAATGAGGTTAAACAGGTTTGATAGCGAGGTTTTGAGGAAGCGATATTGACGGAAATCTACTTGATAGACGTGAGTAAACAAATAAGATGACTACACTCGGTGCAATAGAGAAAATAAATAAGAACATAAGTGATGCTCCGGTCAAAGCAATCAAAGTTTTACATAACGTCATTTTCGAGCATATACCAGACGACAGGAAGAATCGAAAGCGACTGCGAGAGTTTCCTGGATTCGATTTTGACGAAAATTCCATTGAAGAGGAAGCTAAGAAGAAATTTATCGAAGAAACATTTTCCAAGGCTGATCTGTTGCGTGTTTCTGAGATTCTTAATACCGAGATCGGGACAAAGGAGGTTATGATTAACACCATTTGTTATTACTTGAGAAATTTGGATGAACTCGCAACTAATATAGACGATGATGACGAAGATGAAGAAGACGAAGAAGACGAAGAGAGCGAAGAGGAAGACCAGCACAGAAGGTATAGAGAACAACATAAGTTTCCATTGTCGTTCCGCGACGTAGAGGGCGCTATGAAAACATTTAACGGTAAGGATGGTTACCCAGTGAAGAAATGGATCGCAGATTTTGAGGAGACGTCTATCTTGATGGGATGGAGTGAGCTGCAAAAGTTTATTTTCGCAGAGAAATCACTCGATGGTTTAGCTAAGCTTTATATTCAAGGTGAGAAAGGACTGACGTCCTGGACTGCACTGAAGAAGGCCTTGAAAGAGGAGTTTGACGTGGCGGCAAGCAGTGCAGAAATTCACAAGTTGTTAACCCAGCGACGAAAAAAGCGCGACGAATCTCTACAGGAGTACTTTCTTGTGATGAAGGAAATCGCCAGTAGAGGTGATGTTGAGCAAGTTTCTCTGTGTCAGTACGTGATTGATGGGATCGAGGACGATTCAGGATCAAAACTTCTTCTCTATGGAGCAAAAAATTCCAAGGATTTCAAGGAGAAAATGAAAAGTTATGAGATGGCAGTGATGTCTTTGCCAAAGAAAAGCACAAAGTATAATAACATTCATAGTTCAAAGGAATGTGAGCACAAGGATAAAGGCAAGAGAAGTTTCAACTGCAATGAGTTTGGCCACATTTCATCCGAGTGCAAAAAAGAGAGGAAGAACGATAAGAGGAATAATCAAGGTATCAATCTTATTGATGAAAAGAAAAGCTGCCTCAAGTTCAAAGAGGTTAGTTTGGGCCAGCAGAAACTTCAGGCACTTATCGACTGTGGCAGTCCTTATAACCTACTGCGACAAAACATCCATAAGACCATGGGTTCCCCAGGATTGAAGAGCACGGATCTTGTTTTGAAAGGATTCGGTAATGGTTTTGTTGCTCCTCAAGGTTGCTTCACAACAGTCGTTGAGGTAGACGAGCTGGAGTTCCAAACCAACGTTTATGTTGTTTCTGATGATACTATGGAGTGGGACATGGTTATTGTTAACGATCTATTAGATCAGGGTGAGGTCATCCTGAGCAAGCAAGGAGTTACCATCAAGAAACTAGAGGTCCCAATGATGTTGATCAGGGTAGCCGACGAACAGGAATTGGATATCGAGAACTGCGTTGATGAGGAAAAAAGGGAACAGATCCAGGATTTGGTAGCGAGATATGTACCAAAGAAGACGAAATCTACTGATGTCAAGATGAAGATCACATTGAAAGAAGAAAAACCGATATTTAGCAGGCCCAGACGAATGGCACCGCTTGAGAACGAGTTTGTCGATGAGCAAGTCGAGGCGTGGCTGGAGGAAGATATCATAGAACCGAGTCAATCAGAATATACATGCCAAGTGGTGGTAGTCAAAAAGAAAAATGGAAAAAAGCGACTTTGTACTGATTTTCGTCCAGTGAACTCAATCGTTGTTAGGGATCTATTTCCCATGCCAGTTATAGAGGATCTTCTGGACAAGTTACAGGATGCTACGGTGTTCTGCACCTTGGATCTCAGGAACGGATTCTTTCACGTGGAAGTCGAAGAAGGAAGTCGACGATATTTGTCATTCGTAACTCGTTCTGGACAGTACCAGTACAAAAAAGTTCCATTTGGATTTACCAACTCCCCTGCAGTCTTCCAACGCTTTATTAAAGCTGTGTTCTGGGAGTTAATCCGAGAGAACATAGTGTTCACCTATATGGATGACTTAATCATCCCAGCGAAGGATGACGACGAGGCACTCCTACGATTGAGACGAGTGTTGGAATTAGCTGCAGAGTACGGGCTGGAAATCAACTTCGAGAAGTGCCAGTTTCTGAAGAGGAGGGTACAGTTCCTTGGATACACTATTCAACGTGGACAGATTCAACCCGCCACTGAGAAGGTTCTTTCTGTACAAAACTTCCCGGGGCCAAAGACGATCGCTGCGCTGCAGAGCTTTCTCGGATTGGCTGGCTATTTTAGAAAATTTATCCCAAATTTCTCGATTGTAGCCAAACCACTGAGCGATCTGTTGATAGGTAAGCCGGAGTTCAAGTTTGGCGAGGAACAACGACGTGCATTTGTTGAGCTCAAACGTCTTCTCGCTTCAGAACCTGTGTTGAAGATATACAACCCGAAATACGAGACGGAGCTGCACACTGACGCCAGCAAGAGTGGGTATGGCGCTGTGTTGTTGCAAAAGTACCCAGAGGACAACAAACTACATCCAGTCTCATACATGAGTAAAAAGACGACGATACAGGAAGAAACATACAGCAGTTACGAGCTCGAGATCTTAGCTGTGGTGAATGCATTAAAAAGTATAGGGTGTACTTGCTTGGAATTCCGTTCAAGATCGTGACTGACTGTATGGCATTCCAAAAGACAATGCACAAAAGGGACCTGGTCCCACGAGTAGCTAGATGGGCTATGGCCTTGGAGGAGTTTGACTATACCATCGAACACCGAACTGCAACCAGGATGAAACATGTCGATGCCCTGAGCCGATGTCCAGCAGTGATGTTTGGATTCCCTGATGGCCTTGCAGCGAGGATCAAAATCGCCCAGAGAAAAGACGAAGGATTGACAGCGATAAAAGCGACACTGGAGAAAGGGCCTTACGAAAACTTCATCGTCAGAGATGGACTGCTATTTAAATTTGTTGACGGGCGAGAGACGTTGGTGGTCCCGCGAGCAATGCACCATGAAATCATCAGAAATGCACATGAGAAGGGACACTACGCTGTTAAAAGGACTGAAGAAGACGTGAAGCAGGAATATTATATTCCAGACTTGGCCAACAAGGTGAAACGAGTCATAGCCAACTGTGTGAAGTGTCTGGTGGTTAACAGGAAGGCAGGCAAGAAAGAAGGTTGGTTACATCCAATGTTCAAGGAGAGTGTGCCATTGCACACCTACCACATGGATCACATTGGACCACTTAAGTCTACACACAAGGGATACGAACACATCTTCTGTGTGACAGACGCCTTCATGAAGTTCACCTGGCTGTATCCTGTGAAAACTACCAAATCGGCCCAGACGATTGAAAAGATGGAGTTTCAGAGGACGAACTTTGGAAACCCAGTTCAAGTGATCACCGACAGGGGGCCATCGTTCACCTCCCATGAGTTCCAGGACTACTGTAAATCGCAGAGTATCAAGCACGTCTTGATCACAGCTGGACTGCCAAGAGCCAATGGTCAAATCGAGAGAGTCAACTCAACAGTGACCAAGATCATCGCTAAACTTAGCATTGACGATCCAACAAAATGGTACAAGGTTGTACCATCTGTCCAACGAGCTATCAACTCTACGTTCCAGAGGAGCATCGGAATGTCACCTTTCGAGCTGCTGACAGGAGTCAGAATGCACAACCAAAATGATCTACGTATAGTGCAACTCATCGAAGAGGAGCTGATCGATTCGTTCAACGAAAAACGTGATCAGATGAGAGAAGATGCAAAAAAGCAGATAGAAAAAGTACAATCTGAAAATCGTGCTGAATTCAACCGACGACGTAAGGAGCCTAAGAAGTATCAGGTCGACGACCTGGTTGCCATCAAACGCACTCAGATCGGTCCACATCTGAAACTAAAAACCAAAAGTCTAGGACCTTATCGAGTGACTCGAGTAAAACTCAACGACACATATGACGTCAGCAGAGAAGGAGACCATGCTGGACCAAGAATCACATCGTCCTGTGCGGAGTTCATGAGGCCCTGGCCGGGCGGATTTTCTTCATCCGGGTCGGATGAGGATCAGGACGGCCGAGTGTGGGAACCGGATGAGGATCAAGAAGGCCGAGTATGGGATCTAGCGGGCGCAGGAGTAAGCTCAGCGCCATTGTCTGAGAATAAAAAGAAGAGAAGCAGTATTCCGAGTTCCGACGAGCTGCGAAACACATTCCCTTAATTCTCTACTGTATTTTAATCAGTTTCATTGTTTATAATAAATAATTCAGTTCTATTTCGATGCTTGTAAGTGTCATGATCTGGAAACCGTTTCCCACAATATTATATTAAAAATAATATTAAAATATAGTCTACTTGGCAAATTTAACAAAAAGCTATTGTTGAGAGACAAATTAAATACAGTATTTATTAAAAAACATACTATTGACAATATAAGGTCAACGGCCTGGCCATGTTGAAAATTCGGATCCCATGAGAACTCCGCAGGTAAGCAGCATTGGCCGTGGTCGGAACTTGGATGGCATGCCGGTTCTAGGTACTGCTCGCTGTTGGCCATAATCAGAAGGAGCGGAAAAGCCCTGTCCACCTGCTTTCAGGCAGAATACCAATTACATTTACATTGACAATATAACATTAATGGTGGTTCATCATCGGCATTCATGCGTTTTTTTATATGAAAGAAAAATCATTCCATTCTGACTGGTATTTCTTGTTGAATCGTGTTTTATCATTTTAAATGATTGTGTCGACTTCACTGGGGTCTGGCGTTACGTTACGGTGACGGGACGAAATGTACCAAGAATGCACTGAGGTGTGTGACGTCATAATACTGCTTGAGCTTCCTCCTTTCCCCGCGTGCTCCGGTGAGGGTGTCGTCATCCAGCCAGCTACCTCCTTTGACCTTGGTTTGCACTTAATTTTTTTTTGCTAACGGACTTTGAGTTCACGCAGCATTTGTAGCATTTAAAATGAAGTAAAGTCTAGTCATTCAGACTGACGATCAGTGTTTTATTTAATCATTTTAAATGATCTTGTCGACTTCGGCATTACGCTGAGGTCTGGCGTTACCTTACGGCGACGGGATGAAATGTACCGAGAATGCACTGAGGTGTGTGACGTCATAGTACCGCTTGAGCTTCCCCCTTTCCCCGCGCGCTCCGGTGAGCGGATTGCACTTGCTAATGACCGACAGCAGTGCCTATGCTGGCTAAAGCGCAGCATTAGGTCATGGGGCAAAGCTCTCTGCTGACTCGGTAGACGCGTGGGTTCGAGCACCACCGTCGGCCGTCCTTGAAATGGTTTTCCGTGGTTTCCCATTTTCAACACCAGGCAAATTCTGGGATGGTACCTTCTGATAGGCCACGGCCGCTTCCATCCAAATCCTTGCCCAATTTCATTTATCTTCATCCATTCCATCTCTCATCCCGACGCGCAGGTCGCCCACGGGCGTCGACTAGAAAGACCTGCACTCGGCCTCTCAGGAGACCACACGAAAAAAAAACTTGCTAATGGAGTGTGAGTTCACGCAGTTCGCTGCATGATCATGAGGCTTTCAGCCAGCATTTTTCAGCATTTGTAGTATTTGTAGCATTTAAAATGATATGAAGTCTATTCTTTCAGACTGACTATCACTCTTTCTGTGATTCATGACGTTTAAAAATTCTCAAATATTGTCCTATCAATCAAACACGCAATACTTTATATAAGTTACTGTTCGCCTTTATATATTAAACTAGCTGTTACCCGCGGCTTCGCCCGCATTAACATTTGTAATCCTGTTATAACATTAGTTAAATAGATAGATAAACATGGGTCCTAGTGGAAAATAATTATATCACCTGAAACCAAAAATGCATGGGACGAAAAAAAACATCAAAATATCATGTTGGTTTCGGACCCTAAAAGACGTGAAAAATATAATAAAAGTATTAAAGAAAACAATTTTTTCAAATTTCATTCGAATCAATTTTTATGTCATTCCTGGGACTTAGAAAATTCCGACCAAAAAGTACAAAATCATTAATAACTCCGTAAGTATTCGTCGTATGATGAAATAGCAAGAGGCAAAAAAGATGTAATGTGTTATTGTCTACAACATAGGCCATGTATAATTTTACACTCAGACATATTACGTTTCCCCCCCTCCCCCATAATTTCACCCCTCCCCATGGGCCCCTTAAATTGGATTTATGAAAAAACGGTGAAACACCTGTTTAGTTATTTTTATGCTGATTTTTTTCGGCTGAGTTCCAAACTCCTCGCCTATGTCGTTTAAGAGATACACGCTCCGTTAGGAATCCTTCAACCCCCCACTTTTCACCCCTTTCACCTCATAATATACACCACATCGAAAAACCCTCAGACACGTGTCTTCTTATTTTTAATGATGAGTTTATATGCCGAGTATCACATCCCCCAATGAAAGCAATCGGGAGATATTGCTATTCAATGAAATGCAGGTCTACCCCCTTAACACCCCTTTAGAACCTGAATATCTAAAAATCCTTTCTTAGCGGGCGTTTGCGGCCCTTGAGGAAGCTGGATACCAAGTTTCATTCCAATCTGTTCGGTGGTTTCTGAGATTTCGTGATGAATGAATGAGTCAGTGAGTGAGTGGTATTTGAGCTTTATATAGTAGATAAAATCCCTATGTATTAACTATAACCGTGTGAGTTCTCATAATTCTATGTTACATATTAGTGAAGCTATGATTTAATTGTTAACTGTGTGCAAAAACTCCCCCTCGCAGTGTGTTAGCCCCCTTTAATAATTCCTGTGACCTAATTTTAAACACAATTCATTCAAATTTTAGGATATAACAATGTAATGTATTGTTTTATGTAGTTTTGAAATTAAAGAATGAAGTAGATTCATGAAAAATTTGAAATACATTTCTTTGTTCCTCATTCTCTGTAACCCGGGGAACAATTCCTTTGGTTTTCATGTTGATACTTTATGATCCCTTAATGAGTGATGAGTTCTAAGATCTTTGATATACATAGCATATTTTGGATTTTTAAAATTTTTTTGACTGCTTTTGCACTAAGATTTGGAGCAGTTTGGTTGGTTGGCTCCTTAGTTCAGACGCAGCGACATCGCGGTCAGGTAGCCCCGTGTACTATGGGTGTGTGCAGAATGTGTCTGACAATTGGTGTTAATTGCGATGACTGTATTCGTGTGTGTTATCTGTGATTCAGGTAGAAGGACAGCAGAGATTCACTACGACGCCGACGGCGGGTTGGTGCATGTATCAATGCGCACGGAGGGCATATTGAACATCTCCTGTGAGGAAGAGTTGCATGTGGTATGCTGGTACGCCTGTTTCCTTGAATCGTTTAGCGAGCTTCCTAAGTGTACTGGCATTAGGCACAGGTTTCCTGGAAATTTTCTTCTTGTTTCAGAACAAGACTTTCTGCTTTTCATATACGAATTACGGATATACACACGTTCGCACAATGTGAATTGGTATCTTCTGTCGACCGAAGTATTATGTGCACTCGAGTTTGAAGGTTGTTTGTTAAGTAACCAATAGACCTACATAAAACCCAATACCACCAACATTTTTGTCGTTCAATTTTACGTTGGTCCATGTAGATTTGGATTTTTAAATTTATATTTTAATATTTTTTATCGCAGTTGGAACACAAAAAGTGCACGTGCGTGTTTCAACCATGCGTCACATTTAAGAATTATTATCTCAAAAGCCCGTCATCAGATCGAATCCAAATTTTAACACAATTTCGTACATTGGAATGTTGTATAACTGGTTAATTAATTTCACCATTTTGTGTGTTCAAGAAACAAAGTTGTTATCATTGTTTTAAGGTAGCTTTTTCTCGGCAGGGGTGGTTGGGAAATGTAGTTCTTGGTTGCGTTGTAATCGTTATACATCAAAAAGTTATGCTGTATGACTGTGAAATACGTAAACTAATTAACTTATTTTATATCAGTTTGTATTTGTACGAGGAAATAACACATGGTTCACCAGCTAGCCGCTCCGGTAAAAGCTGAGATGGAGCCCATCACTTCCGAGCGAGACGCGCCATGATGCGTGTGGGCACCATTTCGGCAACGCTGTACAGTTTTTCCCGGAGCGGCTAGCTGGTGAACCATGTGTTATTTCCTCATACAAATACAAACCGATATAAAATAAGTGAATTAATTTACGTATTTCACAGTCATACAGCATAACTTTTTGATCTATAACGATTACAACGCAACCAAGAACTACATTTTCCAACCACTCCTAGCCGAGAAAAAGTTACCTTACGAAAATTATAACAACTTTGTTTCTTGGACACACACAATTTTGAAATTAATAAACCAGTTATACAACATTCCAATGTATATTGTGTTAAAATTTGAATTCGATCTGATGACGGGTTTTTGAGATAATAATTCTTAAATGGGACGCATGGTTGAAACACGCTTAAAAACGTGCACTTTTTGTGTTCTAACTGCGATAAAAATATTAAAATATAAATTAAAAATTCCAATCCTACATGGACTAACGTAAAATAGAGCGACAAAAATGATGATGTTATTGGATTTTATGTAGGTCTATTGGTTACTTCACAAACAACCTTCAAACTCGAGTGCACATAATACTTTGGTCGACAGTAGATACCAATTCACATTGTGCGAACGTGTGTATATTCGTATATGAAAAGCAGAAAGTCTTGTTCTGAAACAAGAAGAAAATTTCCAGGAAGACCTGTGCCTATTGCCAGTACACTTAGGAAGCTCGCTAAACGATTCAAGGAAACAGGCTCCGTTAATAATAAAAAAAGTTAAAAGACAACGTTGTGTTCTTACAGAACAAAAATTAGATGAGATTGTTGTCCATTCTTTCATCAGAAGATGTCAGGTGTGTGTTACAAGAGAGGGAGGACATTTTCAGCATCGGCTATGAGCATTGTAAGTGCACATTATTGAACATGTTTGGTAAAAGTGCGCACCACCAACGGCTGAACCATGCACGTGCGCCCACGAAATGCGCCAGTCGAAGCCGGCTTAGCTTGTAGTGTTTTTCGGGGCGCACATAGATAATGACCCTGTTCATTCAAGATGGAGGTTGGTCACACTTTCAATTCCTCTGCGTGAAAAAGAGGAATTACAACGAACCTTAGCAAACGGGGAGTCTTATACAGGGTGTAACAAAAATGTACGGCACCAAATGCAGGACACATTCCTCACACGTAGACGAAGAAATCATGTTATATGGACATGGGTCTGGAAACGGTTTGTTTGCATGTTACACCTCATTATCTCCAACTCATTAATCATGGGAAACACACAAGGACAGAACGTTAGAATCGTGGGGAGCATGCACTCTTGGTTACGTCTGGTTACGTTATCATTATCGTAGGTGTACCGCCAGTGTTTTGTTTTACATGGCATTGTTGCCATGCGACTTTACAGATGTGCCTTTAGCTGTGCGACAAAACATGAACTTAGTGATAATGTCCATCGGCTCCTAAATAACAGATTTGGTGACAGATGGATAAGTAGAGATGGACCAATTGCCTTGACCCCACGCTCTCCGGACCTCAATCCACTGGACGTAATTTGTGGTGGCATTTGAAAGCTCTTGTGTATCGAACCCCAGTACAAGATGCTTAGAGTCTCCATGCCCGTACTATGGAAGGCTGAGAAACCATACGCAATACTTCAGGGATAGGCCTAGGCCTACATCAGCGCATCCGAGATTCACTACGACGCCGACGGCGGGTTGGTGCATGTATCAATGCGCACGGAGGGCATATTGAACATCTCCTGTGAGAAAGAGTTGCATGTGGTATGCTGGTACGTTCTGTTCTAGTGTTTTTTCCCATGAGTAATGAGTTGGATGCAATGAAGTATAACATGGAAACAAGGCAATTCCGGACCAATGTTCATAACACATAATTTCTTCGTCTGCGTGTGAGGAATGTGCCCTGCATTTTGTGCCGTACATTTTTGGTACAGGTATAGGTTACAACGCTTAACGATCTTCACAAGAACATTCAGTGATGCTCTTGATAAGGACAGTTAACTATACCGAAACATTTAAGAGAATTTTGGCTATGTGATATTATGGTATTTCATAGATGGAGAAAGTACAATAGGTCGTAGAATGCTCGAAGTAGCTCGAAATAATTTTGATAATGCTCAATGTTTAGGTTAGAGTTGCTCTGTATTGTACCCGATACCTATTTTAGGCTATCGGCTACGCCAGCTGACATTAAGCTGTAGTTGAGGTTTTGGAAAGCAAGCCGATAAGATAGCGCATCGATCGCGTCAAGAAGAAAGCCAAGATGACGTAGGAGGTCGAGAATCAAGGAGGCATTGAAATCTGTAAGAAGATAGAATTATTAATAAAGATGTGAAGCTTTATTGAAATATATATGGGATTATAATAAGTTTAAACAACTTAGAAGAGTATATATGACATGCATAATATGTGGAAATAATTTTATGGAAATAAGTTATTGTATAACAGAACAGCCGAGAGGATTCGGGTTCGAGACTATGTTCATGACGCAGGAGCACTATGGTGGGGAGAATTAGCCACGTGCCGCACGGAACTCATAAGCTGAGACACAGCGCTAAGCAGTTCAGTTGGGCTCAATGAGAGGAGCAGTACAGAGCAGTTCTATAGCACAGCGAGACGGGCATTGAAGGTCACGCAACACACGTAAACCGTCACGGCAAGTGTAGGCGACATTTCTCGCATCACCGAGCAACAGAGGCCGAGCGGGTCATTGATACAGGCGACCTAGCCGAGAAGACAATTGTAGATAGCCGGGGTATTTCAAAACCACACTGATCGCATATGAAGACTTTATTTCAAGCTTCATTTCGACGCTGTTCGAACACAGGCTTTCACAAATAACCTTATAACCATGCTATTATATAATACATTCAAAGCGACTTTTTACTATTCCAAGTAAACTGAATGTTTAGCATAGGCTCTGATGAACATTACAGCGTGCATTTATAAGATTTTTATCTTATACCATTTTCATGGATTACAAATTATAGACAGATACAGGGTGTATCGTAATCTTGAACACTATCTAGTAAAATTTTTATTTTACTCAAGTCGAACTTTGCAGTAAGTTGAGAGTGGACTTACAATTCTCAAACTGAACATTTATCGGAACAGTGGCGTATATTAGAAGAAGAGTAGGGGGTCCGCTGTTTCCATGAACTTTTCGAGAAGGAGTTGGACGATATCCGCTATGGGTAATCCGAGGTTCAACATGATCGAGTAAACGTGAATAGAGACAAGATGGCACCACAGAGCGATGGATTCGGTTCCTGACGAGAGGAGTCCAACAGCTGATTCGCTTGGGATTTCGAAGGAAATCGTCATTTCATGGATGAAATGATATTCACGCCGATCTTACGAGAAATCTTTAGGTAGGGAAAAACGACGATCTTGGAAATTATATTACAACTGATAATGAAAGGTATTGTAAGAGTTCTATCTACCTGATACGATTATTTTCATGAATACTGGGCACACATGTATATTTTTCTAATAGGAGTGATTTGATTATTAAGACATGGTTTGAATTTATATACTTCGAATTTGCTAGAATATGGAGTGACCATATGATATGGCAGGCATCATTATTCGATATTCTCACCGTTGTTTGGCTTTATTAAGAAGATGTTTGGTCTTATAGACATTTTTCCAGCTAGGATATTTTTCATGGATAGTTTTTTTTTGAGTAGCGAGTATTTCGAACTCGTGATCTGCAATTGATTATCAGAAACTACTTCGTCAGTTCATTGCATACTAGCGAGTGTGTATTATTCATCAGTAGGGAGTTTTTTCCATTGGATTGTTTGGAGATATTAAGAAGTTATTCACTTTAGTGAATGAACGTCGCTTTTATATGACAACTAGAAACTTGTTGATTCCTTTCTGGTACATTCACTCATATAGCCTACGAGGTGGGGTCCTTCGTATTTATACGATTGTATGGTGGCTACTCACCTTACCCACCGTTTAGGGAACTATCATCCAAGTCGACGGGGCGAGGTCCTTCGTATTTATACGATTGCACGGTGGTTACACATCTTACTCGCCATTGAGGTACTCATGTTATCATCCGAATGTACACGAGATGTAAGTGAATTAAACAAGGAACTACTAGTCACATATCAGTCGAGATTTTGTTAAATAATGTAACGATAAATGTCAACAGGATTGCATTTAGTAATTCTTGTTTGCCAATCCAATATTTTGTTGCTATACTCTTTTGAGAGTAATTTCAGATTTAACAGCTATTACAGCTGATGCTTTGATGATTTTTATAATTGTGTTTGATACCTTTGAGAAGGATTTAAAGTAATTTAATCTTGTAAGATTAATCATTAATGGTCATAATTATTTTAAGGCAGATCAGTATTGCAGATTTTGATGTGAGAGATTATAGCACATTGGTGTTTTTCTACGATGTGAATTATGAAACTTGTGAAAGAGAATTTATGCTATTTGAAAGCAAATATTAAATTACTGAAGTAATGTTTTTCCAATTGTTTAAGAAGTTGTCTAGATGTGATCAGAGTAATTACAGTCATTGGAGATTATGTGCGTTAATAATTTGAAGCCATTTATATATTTTTGTAGATCATGCAACGTGGTTAAATGAAGTTTGTGATAGGCATTTTGTGGAATTTGCCATTTGATAGTTGCAACGTTGATAATGTATTTTGAAGGCGGACATGAGGTCGTTGTACCCAGTCTAGCGTTATTTGTTGAAATTCATGCTGTATGTGCTGAATATTTATGGAGTTTTTGTAGCAATTCTTATATTCAAATGTGATATTTGAGATATTGAAGAAATATAATGTCGTTGTGGATAGTTAGATCCAACGTGATGTCGTGGAGACAATAATATTTTTGGCATGATAATTAAATACGAGATATAACTTGGAAGTAATAAAACTGTAAGACAACGTTCTATAAACCTTATTAAACAATTTGTTAGGAAATTAAACAAATAAATGAAGTTGATAATACAAGATTTTCTGAAATTAATAATTAATGAAATAATAATCTGAGATTTAAGCATATTAACGATCTGACCTAATGAAATAAAAATCCGAATGACTAGATGAAATAATAATCTAAATAACCAGATGATTGAAATTTAAATAAGTTGATAAATTAAATTTTGAAATAAATTGATGAATTAAATAAGTGGATGAACTAAAGATTGAATTAATTAAACTGATTGAAATAAATTATTAGACGATTGTAATGATGATGAATAACTGAATTAGAAGGTGATGATTAATTAAAGAAGCTGATGATTAATGAATTTATATGCAATTAAATAAATTTAATTGAGAGATAATTCGAAGGAATTGCAAATTGAAATGTGAATTTAAATGATATAATGGTGATGAATTAACGATTCTGACAGGAATATTTGGAATTTTGAATTGAGAATTAATGTGAGAAATATTTAATTTTGATAATAATGATGAGGATGACCAATGAGAATTTGAATTTTCTGTAATTCACAGATAAGAGATTAATGACGATGTAAATAATGTAAATTAATTAGTCAATATTTAGGAACATTTGATTAACATGTTCTACGTTCAAATTATACCATGCAAACCATAATTTATGTGATATTTAACATGAGTGATTATTATATGTGTATGTTTAGGCAGATTAGTAACTTAATTAAATCCACATTGATGTTAAATTAAAGAGAATTAGGTCTCAGGTTTCACAAATGTCAGTGACGAAAGACATAGTGATACAGTGATCCTGAGAACCCAAGAGAACTTTATACATTTTTCTTGATAAGTGGATTGAAATAATTTTGCATTAGAAAGGAGATGGTTCGATTTTTGGACAATGACAATTTAACTTTGCATTCGACCATACTCTTAGGTAGGAATTATATTTAAAATGTCTGTCTGACTTTCAAAGTAAAATAAATTTGTTTTTATCTTAGTTGTGATCTGATGATGGTGTGATGTTCCTTTTTCTTTCCTTGTCTTGAGTAAGGCTTATCCGGAAAGGAAGTGGTTTTGCTAGGAATTCAGTTGATGGCGCCCATTTATATTTGAATTATTTTTATTAACTTAAGCCCGTAACGACCCTAGAGATACTTTGTCTCGTGAAACCCACTGCTTTTTCAAGAACTCAGCTGAATTTCCGACACATTCCTTATTTGACTAGAGGTTCATTTAACTCCGCTCTGTCCTGGAACTCCAGGGATGTGATGTTATAGCTGATGGGTCATCGCATCCCCAGGACGAACGGGCACAGAGAGAGAGGGAGAATTGGCTTTATCCAACTAGTGGGGCCTTTTCGATTTTGTTAATTCTATGGAATCACATCAGATTTAGATTACTGAGAGATTGATCTCAAGTTCATTTAAGTGTGTTACAAAATTTATTATACTTAGTCAGACAATGTACTTGTGTGCCCAATCCAGTGTTCATGGTAATCGTATTAGTAATATCATGTTAGTTATAAGATATTTTTCCCTATACCCAAGTGAATGCAGGAATTGAGACATCGTGATGTGTTGTTGTCTAACGTCTCTATATAATTCTATATTGAAATATAATTATGGTGCCAGAGGATTTAGCGAAGGTGTTAGGAGAGTTACAGACGGGTATGTCTGGAATTGCAGAAACCATTTCTAAGATGGAAACTGAAGTTAAAGAACAAATTAATAATTCAGAAGCTAGATTAGAAGCTAAATGTAAAGAGAATGTACAAGCATTACAGGCTAATAGCGAAGGCAATCTGAAGGATAATTTAAAGTCATTAGAGACTAGGTTGCAGTCAACCAATGAAGATAATTTAAAATTATTAGAGACTAGGCTACAGTCAAATAGTGAAGCTAACTTAAAGGACAATTTTAAGTTATTAGAAGAAAGGTTACAGTCAAATACTGAAAGTCATTTAAAAGCTAGTGAAGCTAACTTGAAAGACAACTTCAAATCGTTGGAAGAGAAATTACAGTCTCGTAGTGAAGAAACTAATACTGAATTAGAAATTAAGTTAACCAGATTAGAGAATAGTTTAACTTTAAGGAACAATGAGATGTTGAAAACTTTACAATTAGACATAATTGCAGTAAACATGAAAGGAGAGGAAAATGTTCAGATATTAAGGAAAAATATTATTGAGTTAGAAAGTAGAGGGGAAGAAAATATTTTTACTTTAAGAACAGACGTTATGACCATACAGAAAGACATTAAGTCAGATGTATCGAAGTTGAGATTCGACATCGATGGTTTAGTGGCAGATGTAGGAAAAATTCAAGATTGGTCTACCGAAATATCTTTCGAGACTAAGATTAAGAGTCTAGAAACGAATCTAGGTAACGAAATAAAAGATTTGAAGACAGTAATTGGGACCATTAAAGATGAAGTCTTGGGAGAGGTCAATTCTAATATAAAGTCGTTAGAAAATCAATTGCAGAAGGATATTAGGAAGATAGACGACGATATAGAGCAAAAGGTTAACGAAAACTTAACTTTATTTAAAAATAGAGTCGGAGCAATCGTGGAGGAACGATATAATGAGGTCGATGCCGAAGCAAAAGAGAAACGTGACGGGTTAGATGAAAAATTAATCGCAGGTATGGCAAACTTAGAAGCTAGGTTTACGGAAAGCAAAGAAGCGATGAAAATAGATTCAACACTATTTAGAACAGATGTTGATCTGTTGAAAGAACAAGTCGCGTTAGTGAAGAACACGTGCGAAGGAAAGATTGACAAGTTGAGGAACGATCTAGACGAAAGTAACAGGACGCAGGATGTTACATCGTTAGATGAGTTGAAGACGCAGATGAAGAGATTAGCAGAAGACAGGGTGACTAAACTAGAATCCATAGTTAACAGTTTCACCAGTCATAATGTAACATCAGGGGAAACATTGATGAATCAAACAGCGATAGACCGCAGTATGACGAATCAAGACACGAGCATGGTAGAAGACCGTCAAATGCAACCGAATGTGACATTCGAAAGGGTCAGTTCAACCCCTCAGGAGAATCCAAGTTCGAGTAGGAGTACGTTAGGTCCAAGTGAACGATACTCAGGTCCAGTCACAATTATAAGGAACCTAGATGACAAACCGAGAAAGTTTTCGGGAAATACAGGAGTTACACCAGTAGAATTTCTGCGAGATATTCGAGACTACATGGCGGAACACAGGGTAGCCAAAGAAAGAGAGCTAAGGATAGTAGAACGCGCCTTAGATGGATCTGCACTTACGTGGTTTAGAGCGTTCAGAAGCAACTTTGCGAACATGGAGCAATTCGCCATGGCTTTCTTGAGGAGATTCTGGAGTGCCGAGGATCAACTCAACGTAAGAGCGGAGATGTACTCCAAACGCTATTCTACGTCACATCCGACGCATTACGCCAACTACTTCACGTCACAGCTGGCTAAATTACAGTTCCTTATTCCTCCATTGCCAGAAGAAGAGCTTTTGCAAGCTATAGCGCGACAGTTACCGATAGAGGTACAACGATCTTTGATAGCATCGGGAGCCAATACGCTGGAAAATTATGATGATATTTTGCGGCGATTGGATTATACGAGCGCACAGGTTACACCGAGAAGTAATAGGAACGACAACAGAAACACGCAAGAAGTAAATGCGGTAGTCGTGGACAATGCAGCTCAAACGGACAGAAGGGATTCCTGGGAAAACCGACGGAACGATGGGAATCGAGGAAACATCCGTAACGCAAGAGGAAATGATCGATATAGAGGACCATATGAAAGGCCATACGATCAAGAAGCGAGAGATAACCGGTATAGGAATTATAACCAAAATTCCAGGTATCAGGACAGGAATCGGTATAATAACAGATATCGGGGAAGGAATAACTGGAACCAAGGTCAACAGTTTAATGGAAACGACCGACAGGAAGGCCGAAGAAACGATCCTAACGACAGACGGGACAATCGTGGACATGAAAGGTCAAGACAAGAGGATAGACAGCCTAGTGCACCACTCGAGGAGACAATGAGAGATGTCAATCGAGCCAGCACGAGTGGCGAAGGAAAAAAAAAACGTCAAATTAACTCCAGAGGAAAATGAAAATCATTGGGAATCAATCGTCATCGTAGAAACATATCAGGTCAAGGACGAGGATTTAATCGAGGAAGAAGACATAGTACAACGGGAAAATAGACATGAATTGCCAGTTATTAGTGTGGAAGTCATGGGAAAAGAAATAAAGACACTTGTAGACACAGGAGCTATGGTGAGCTTGATATCCATAGGTTGCCTGGATGAATTGAAATTATTTGGAGGAATTACAATGTTGCCAACTGTTGTTAGCAAAATTCAAGGGGTGATTCCAGACAAGGGTATGAAATGTAAAAGTCAGGTACTTTTAGATGTTGAGATTGGAACCAGAAGTTTTGAACAGATGTTCCTAGTAGTGGGTCAACTACATTTTGACATGATCCTAGGAGTGGATTTCCTAAGTGAGAGTGGCCTGATCATAAATATGCAGAGTAGGCGCATGTACTTTCAAGAAGGGGTTATGGAAAATCAAGAATCGGAGATGACATTCTTTAGAGAGGATATATTGGATGAAATTGTATGCAGCGTTGAAAGGTCTATAGAAGATAAAATTGGCATAACTAGTAACATAAATCCAGAAATTAAGGGGCGGTTTGATCAAGTAATTTCAGAATATGAGGATATATTCAATGACAAACCAGGTCTCATAGAAAATTTTACATACAGCATCAAGTTGATGGATGACAAACCATACCATAAAAATTTATATCCCATTCCGGATAAATGGAAGGAGGAAGTTAGCATAATGATAAGCGACATGGAAACAGACGGAATAATTAAGAAAATGCCAACTGCTTATTTGAATCCTTTAGCTGTTGTCAAGAAACCTAACGGTAAGCTGAGGATATGTCTAGATGCCAGATCCCTTAACGAAAGAGTTCTTCCTGAACACGATAGACCACCTGTTATTCGTGAATTGTTACGCCGATTTAGAGGAAAGAGTGTCTTCTCGACAATCGATCTGACTAGTTCATATTATCATGTTGAGCTAGCAGAAGAGTGCAAACAGTACACAGGGTTCTTGTTTGACCATAAAACATATGTATTCAATAGGTTACCTTTTGGTGTGAAAAATAGTGGTCCGGTGATGATCCGAGCACTAGATCAAAATTTGTCAGATGCAGTTAAAGAGCATGTTGTAAGCTATATTGATGACCTGATTATAGCGTCTGAGACAGCGGAAGAACATATCAGACACCTTCAAATGCTTTTTGAAGATCTTAGAAGAACGAACTTCAAGGTGAACTTCAATAAATGTCAATTCTTTCATGAAGAAATTGAATTTCTTGGACATAGAATCGATGGAGATGGTTATAGGCCCAATCCAAAGAAGATAATGGCAATTTCAGAGTTTCCAACACCACGAAAGATTAAAGAGGTACGGCAGTTTTTAGGCATGTGTCAGTTCTTTTCAACACATTGTCCTGAATATACTGAGACAATGGCACCTCTGCAGGATTTATTAAGGAAGGGAAATCGATGGAAATGGGACGATAGATGCAATCAAGCGTTTTTAGCGGCCAAGAAAATGCTAATCCAAAATATCAAGCTTGAGTATCCTGATTTTACAAGACGATTCTTTGTAGAGACAGACGCATCCAAAATAGGTATTAGTGGAATCCTATATCAGCTGGATGATGACAAGAAACATAGATATTTAGCTTTCACCAGTCGCAAGCTTAGGAATTGTGAGAAGAATTACTATGCAACTGAGTTAGAGGCATTAGCAGTGGTTCATGCTCTCAAAACGTGGAAGAAGGTGTTGTTTGGACATGACATAACAGTGATCACAGATCATAAAGCCCTCCAATTTATTATGAAGACAGACTTAGCGAGTGACCGCATCACCAGATGGGCTCTGTTCTTACAGCAATTTAACCCAACTGTTGTACATAGACCGGGGAAGTTAAATCTGTTAGCAGATGTGCTGAGCAGAAACCCTTGTGAAGAAGTAATAGTCAACCATATAAATTTGATTCAAGAGGATAGTAGTACTATAGAAAAGTTGAAGTTGTTAGCGCAAACTCAGAAGAGATATGCACCTTTGCGAAGAATTTACCGTTTTCTGACACGTAGGATGGATAACACTGATCCAGATTTTCAAAGAACTGAGATAGAGGCTAGAAGACATCATATTATGGGAGGTGTTATATGCCAATATATTGACCAGGATCATACTAGACTTAGAGTAGTGATCCCACCCAAGCTTGTCAAACCAGTTATTTGGATGATACACCGAACTGCAGCTCATGTAGGTGTAGACAAGACTTTGGCTCTCGCTCAAGAAACTTTTGTTTGGAAACAAATGGGACAAACGATTCGCGACGTCATAAAGACCTGTGACAGTTGTCAGCGAAGTAAATACTCATCTAAGTTAATGAAAGAAATTCCCAGATCAATATTACCCAGCAAGCCAAGAGAACTTTTCGCGACGGACATTTTCGGTCCGATTCCTCGTTCGACGAAAGGCAATCAATTCGTTTTAGTAACAGTCGATGTATTTTCGAAGTACGTATCTCTATGCCCTATACAGAAAGCTACGTCCAAGTACGTAATAAATCGACTTGAGAAAACAGTTATTCCGAGCATGGGGAAACCTGAAGTTTTGTTGAGTGACCATGGATCGCAATTTACTAGCATGGAATTTTCTACTGCTATGGAACGTTTAGGAGTCAGGCATGTGTTTAATTCTGTACGGTATCCAGAGGGAAATCCCGCCGAAAGAATTATGCCGGAGATAAGTAAGCTGTGTCGCTTATATGTGTCAAGGCAACACCATAGATGGATGGAAGTGATACCCATCATTAGCCAATGCTTGAATTCCACAGTACATGAAAGCACAGGACAGATTCCGTCCATGCTTCATCATGGATTGAAACCGGATAGACCATGGGATAGAGTCGTGAGGGCACCAGTAGATCCTCAACCCACACAAGAAAGAAGAGTCGAGATGGCAGGAGAGAGGCTCAGAAGACAGGCGGAGAAGAGAGCCAGGAGACAGGCAGGAAGGAGGTTCCACGAGCCATTTCAAGAAAATGATGAGGTGCTGATTAGGAAGCCAGTCACTTCGAACCTACAGCTGAAGATCTACCATAAATTCGCTCCATTGTACGCTGGACCGTTCCGTATTGAACAAACATACCAGAATAATAGCTATAAGATTGTCAGAATGGATACTGATGAAGTTGTAGGTACTTTTAATGCAGCTAGCATCAGGAAATACCATCATGCTGAGTAAAGGAATTATAGAGCTATCGTGTACATGTATAATATATTGAATGCCTGAGAGTGTATTTTTTTTTCTCAATCCTGATAAAAAAAAAAGGAGATGTACGGGAGAGATGTACCCGATACCTATTTTAGGCTATCGGCTACGCCAGCTGACATTAAGCTGTAGTTGAGGTTTTGGAAAGCAAGCCGATAAGATAGCGCATCGATCGCGTCAAGAAGAAAGCCAAGATGACGTAGGAGGTCGAGAATCAAGGAGGCATTGAAATCTGTAAGAAGATAGAATTATTAATAAAGATGTGAAGCTTTATTGAAATATATATGGGATTATAATAAGTTTAAACAACTTAGAAGAGTATATATGACATGCATAATATGTGGAAATAATTTTATGGAAATAAGTTATTGTATAACAGAACAGCCGAGAGGATTCGGGTTCGAGACTATGTTCATGACGCAGGAGCACTATGGTGGGGAGAATTAGCCACGTGCCGCACGGAACTCATAAGCTGAGACACAGCGCTAAGCAGTTCAGTTGGGCTCAATGAGAGGAGCAGTACAGAGCAGCTCTATAGCACAGCGAGACGGGCATTGAAGGTCACGCAACACACGTAAACCGTCACGGCAAGTGTAGGCGACATTTCTCGCATCACCGAGCAACAGAGGCCGAGCGGGTCATTGATACAGGCGACCTAGCCGAGAAGACAATTGTAGATAGCCGGGGTATTTCAAAACCACACTGATCGCATATGAAGACTTTATTTCAAGCTTCATTTCGACGCTGTTCGAACACAGGCTTTCACAAATAACCTTATAACCATGCTATTATATAATACATTCAAAGCGACTTTTTACTATTCCAAGTAAACTGAATGTTTAGCATAGGCTCTGATGAACATTACAGCGTGCATTTATAAGATTTTTATCTTATACCATTTTCATGGATTACAAATTATAGACAGATACAGGGTGTATCGTAATCTTGAACACTATCTAGTAAAATTTTTATTTTACTCAAGTCGAACTTTGCAGTAAGTTGAGAGTGGACTTACAATTCTCAAACTGAACATTTATCGGAACAGTGGCGTATATTAGAAGAAGAGTAGGGGGTCCGCTGTTTCCATGAACTTTTCGAGAAGGAGTTGGACGATATCCGCTATGGGTAATCCGAGGTTCAACATGATCGAGTAAACGTGAATAGAGACAAGATGGCACCACAGAGCGATGGATTCGGTTCCTGACGAGAGGAGTCCAACAGCTGATTCGCTTGGGATTTCGAAGGAAATCGTCATTTCATGGATGAAATGATATTCACGCCGATCTTACGAGAAATCTTTAGGTAGGGAAAAACGACGATCTTGGAAATTATATTACAACTGATAATGAAAGGTATTGTAAGAGTTCTATCTACCTGATACGATTATTTTCATGAATACTGGGCACACATGTATATTTTTCTAATAGGAGTGATTTGATTATTAAGACATGGTTTGAATTTATATACTTCGAATTTGCTAGAATATGGAGTGACCATATGATATGGCAGGCATCATTATTCGATATTCTCACCGTTGTTTGGCTTTATTAAGAAGATGTTTGGTCTTATAGACATTTTTCCAGCTAGGATATTTTTCATGGATAGTTTTTTTTGAGTAGCGAGTATTTCGAACTCGTGATCTGCAATTGATTATCAGAAACTACTTCGTCAGTTCATTGCATACTAGCGAGTGTGTATTATTCATCAGTAGGGAGTTTTTTCCATTGGATTGTTTGGAGATATTAAGAAGTTATTCACTTTAGTGAATGAACGTCGCTTTTATATGACAACTAGAAACTTGTTGATTCCTTTCTGGTACATTCACTCATATAGCCTACGAGGTGGGGTCCTTCGTATTTATACGATTGTATGGTGGCTACTCACCTTACCCACCGTTTAGGGAACTATCATCCAAGTCGACGGGGCGAGGTCCTTCGTATTTATACGATTGCACGGTGGTTACACATCTTACTCGCCATTGAGGTACTCATTTTATCATCCGAATGTACACGAGATGTAAGTGAATTAAACAAGGAACTACTAGTCACATATCAGTCGAGATTTTGTTAAATAATGTAACGATAAATGTCAACAGGATTGCATTTAGTAATTCTTGTTTGCCAATCCAATATTTTGTTGCTATACTCTTTTGAGAGTAATTTCAGATTTAACAGCTATTACAGCTGATGCTTTGATGATTTTTATAATTGTGTTTGATACCTTTGAGAAGGATTTAAAGTAATTTAATCTTGTAAGATTAATCATTAATGGTCATAATTATTTTAAGGCAGATCAGTATTGCAGATGTTGATGTGAGAGATTATAGCACATTGGTGTTTTTCTACGATGTGAATTATGAAACTTGTGAAAGAGAATTTATGCTATTTGAAAGCAAATATTAAATTACTGAAGTAATGTTTTTCCAATTGTTTAAGAAGTTGTCTAGATGTGATCAGAGTAATTACAGTCATTGGAGATTATGTGCGTTAATAATTTGAAGCCATTTATATATTTTTGTAGATCATGCAACGTGGTTAAATGAAGTTTGTGATAGGCATTTTGTGGAATTTGCCATTTGATAGTTGCAACGTTGATAATGTATTTTGAAGGCGGACATGAGGTCGTTGTACCCAGTCTAGCGTTATTTGTTGAAATTCATGCTGTATGTGCTGAATATTTATGGAGTTTTTGTAGCAATTCTTATATTCAAATGTGATATTTGAGATATTGAAGAAATATAATGTCGTTGTGGATAGTTAGATCCAACGTGATGTCGTGGAGACAATAATATTTTTGGCATGATAATTAAATACGAGATATAACTTGGAAGTAATAAAACTGTAAGACAACGTTCTATAAACCTTATTAAACAATTTGTTAGGAAATTAAACAAATAAATGAAGTTGATAATACAAGATTTTCTGAAATTAATAATTAATGAAATAATAATCTGAGATTTAAGCATATTAACGATCTGACCTAATGAAATAAAAATCAGAATGACTAGATGAAATAATAATCTAAATAACCAGATGATTGAAATTTAAATAAGTTGATAAATTAAATTTTGAAATAAATTGATGAATTAAATAAGTGGATGAACTAAAGATTGAATTAATTAAACTGATTGAAATAAATTATTAGACGATTGTAATGATGATGAATAACTGAATTAGAAGGTGATGATTAATTAAAGAAGCTGATGATTAATGAATTTATATGCAATTAAATAAATTTAATTGAGAGATAATTCGAAGGAATTGCAAATTGAAATGTGAATTTAAATGATATAATGGTGATGAATTAACGATTCTGACAGGAATATTTGGAATTTTGAAGTGAGAATTAATGTGAGAAATATTTAATTTTGATAATAATGATGAGGATGACCAATGAGAATTTGAATTTTCTGTAATTCACAGATAAGAGATTAATGACGATGTAAATAATGTAAATTAATTAGTCAATGTTTAGGAACATTTGATTAACATGTTCTACGTTCAAATTATACCATGCAAACCGTAATTTATGTGATATTTAACATGAGTGATTATTATATGTGTATGTTTAGGCAGATTAGTAACTTAATTAAATCCACATTGATGTTAAATTAAAGAGAATTAGGTCTCAGGTTTCACAAATGTCAGTGACGAAAGACATAGTGATACAGTGATCCTGAGAACCCAAGAGAACTTTATACATTTTTCTTGATAAGTGGATTGAAATAATTTTGCATTAGAAAGGAGATGGTTCGATTTTTGGACAATGACAATTTAACTTTGCATTCGACCATACTCTCAGGTAGGAATTATATTTAAAATGTCTGTCTGACTTTCAAAGTAAAATAAATTTGTTTTTATCTTAGTTGTGATCTGATGATGGTGTGATGTTCCTTTTTCTTTCCTTGTCTTGAGTAAGGCTTATCCGGAAAGGAAGTGGTTTTGCTAGGAATTCAGTTGATGGCGCCCATTTATATTTGAATTATTTTTATTAACTTAAGCCCGTAACGACCCTAGAGATACTTTGTCTCGTGAAACCCACTGCTTTTTCAAGAACTCAGCTGAATTTCCGACACATTCCTTATTTGACTAGAGGTTCATTTAACTCCGCTCTGTCCTGGAACTCCAGGGATGTGATGTTATAGCAGATGGGTCATCGCATCCCCAGGACGAACGGGCACAGTATAGCCATCTCACTTCTGTCTAATGTATTCCAAACGCATATTAAAACTTACGCCATCTCTGCAGCTTTCGTATACTGATAATTCTGCCTTCCGTTCCATTTCATGTTAATGTTCATTGTGAATATCTGTAGAGTTGATATCTCACTGATATGAGTTGCCTCAATGTTCATAAACACACGCAGCTTAGTAAATATCAATGGCTTCAATACGGTGCTAATAATGTTCGTCTCACTTCACATAAATTTGCTGCTCGCCTCGCCAGTATACGAAATGTTATGGACTGAACGATCTAGTATCAGATGCAGATTCTCTTATGAATACACTCGTATAAAACACTGTTACAAACGTCAAAAACCAATTCCCGACTACACAATCCTCCTTATTTACCTTAATACAGCCGAAATGAAACCATTTCTCACTTAGTGCAATTTTGCATACGCCCCCCTTAAATTGCATTTTGTGACAATTTTGAATCTAAATTACATTTTGTAAGTATTTTCTATCTAAATTGCATTTTGTAAATATTGTCAATTCAAATAAAAGTACAGTAAGTATGTAGTTAGTTTTAGTTGTAAGTAGGTAGTTAGTTTGTCTATTAGATATATGTCATTGTTCTATTAGACTGTGGTGTGTGAGTGTGTCTGGTAGCAGTTGCATTGTTTATTAGTTATAGTTCATTGTTTCAGTAGACTGTGATGTGTGAGGGTGCATGTGAGTGTGCCTGTTGACAGACTGTTTTAGTGGTAGTATTTGTTGTTGGTGGAACTTAAAGTTTTTTGTTAGTAGAGTTTTGGTATTTAATTGTTAGTACGGTAGAAGGTTAGTATTTTTTTTAGTAGAATTGCTCTTTACTTATTCTGAAAGGGAGTAGCAGCCTTTCAGAATAAATCAATTCTTTACTAGTCTTGTAGACGGTTATGATATTGATAATATAAGCCAATAATGGCTACACTGCTTCCTGCTGCACGGCTGAAAGCAACGGGAAACTACAGCCGTATGCTATTCCCGAGGATATTGTATTGTATCTGTGAGGGATGACAATACAAATATTAAATCTAAGGGATGGAATTAATCTAAGTTGGGGTTGTAGCTTGGCGAATTTGTAAGAGGTTAGGATTGTCTTATTAAAGGAGACCGATTAGGTGATCAGCCCGGAGATCTCCCCAAGGTACTGCTTAACGGGGTAGTTCTGGAAAAAGGGGGTAGTTGGCAAGAGCTATTAAGTTGTGAGCCACGGCGCGAGGACGGCGCCAGGCGGTCTGTAGAGAGTTATAGTCACGCGAGCAGTAGCACGCTAGCTGTGGTCAGCGCGTATCAAGGACACTTGCTGATCAAGAGTAGCGATTAAGCAATAAGGCTATTTCTAAGTCCTACCTAAGTGGAAGCTAAGGGGGTAGGAAATTACTGACTAAATAAATAAATAAGTAAGACCAGTGGCTACTGTTAAATAGAGTTTTAATGTGTATCTCTATGAAGAGATACACCAAGAGCTAGCAGATCCAAATAGTGAATAGTGAACAGTCCAAGCACAGGGGAGGGGATTGTGTAGTGTAGTGGTTATAGTGTGTAGATCGCCAAGACACTTACCCGACCTGGAGACAGCAGCGGTGTGGCACGTCGTAGCACTGAGAGGACTGAGTAATTAGTGAGTCCGGTCCCTGACCTTTGGTGGGTTCTTATAGCTTTGGTGTGCATGGTTTGCGGATTCCTGCATTCCTCCCGTGTCGTGTACCTTCCTCAGGTCGTTACCTTTGGTACGAGCCTACCTGACTTCCTGAGTGTGCTACTTCATGTACTTCATGTTGTATTTTACTACAGTTTTATATTAGAAGTCTGTATTTTTATAAATTTGTGTATTTTCCTTAAGGGATGGTATAGCGTACCCTAGGGGTACAACAATATGCACCTCTCTATGCATAATTACATGTGATGATGGCCTCCTCCCTTATAAAATTTCAATCCGGAGGTAAACTAGTCCCCCGTTCGGATCTCCGGGTGGGGACTACTCGAGAGGGGGTTAACATCACAGAAGTGACAGAGAGGAAATCTGACATTCTACGGATCGGAGCGTGGAATGTTAGAAGTCTGCTAGGAAGTGGAAGGTTAGAAAACTTAGAAAGGGAAATGGATAGGTTGAGGTTGGATTTGGTTGGGATTAGTGAAATGCGCTGGCAGGAAGAACAGGACTTTTGGTCAGGAGACTATAGGGTCATTAGCACTAAATCAAACAATGGCCAAGCAGGAGTTGGCCTCATATTGAGTAGGAAACTTGGACAGCGGGTGGAATATTATGAGCAATATAGTGAACGGATTATTGTAGCAAAAATCAATACAAAACCTACCTGCACTACAGTGGTACAAGTCTATATGCCTACCAGTCAAGCTGATGATGAGGATGTTGAAAAGGTCTACGAAGAAATAGACGAAATTCTGAGGTATATCAAGGGTGATGAAAATGTTATAGTAATGGGAGATTGGAATGCTGTGGTAGGAAAAGGGAGAGATGGGAAGATAGTAGGAGATTTCGGATTAGGTGAAAGGAATGATCGAGGAAGCAGGCTGGTAGAATTCTGCACCGAGCAGGAATTGGTCATAGCTAACACCTTATTCAATAACCACAATAGAAGAATATACACATGGATGAGACCAGGAGATACAGGGCGTTACCAAATCGACTTCATTATGGTCAAGCAGAGGTTTCGAAACCAGATTTTGGATTGTAAAACATATCATGGTGCTGACATAAACTCTGATCACAATCTGGTTGTAATGAAATGCAGATTAAAGTTGAAGAAACTGAAGAAAAGTCAAAAGCCAAAAAGGTGGGCAATAGACAGATTGAAAGAGGAGGATGTAAACGAAAGATTCAAGAAGAGTATAAAGGAAGGACTAATGAAAAATGAAGAAAAGTCAAAAGCCAAAAAGGTGGGCAATAGACAGATTGAAAGAGAAGGATGTAAACGAAAGATTCAAGAAGAGTATAAAGGAAGGACTAATGAAAAACCCTGAACAAACTTCAATTGCAGACGAATGGGCACTTTTGAAGAATGAAATAACAAAATCCGTAGAAGAAAACATTGGTAGGAAAGAAAGAATAGGTAGAAAACCGTGGATCACTCAGGATATACTAGAATTGATGGATGAAAGGCGGAAACACAAGAATCTACGAGATGAAAAGGGGAAAGCAGAATACAGACGTCTGAGAAATGAGGTTAACAAGAAGTGCAAGGAAGCTAAAGAAGAATGGTTGAAAGAGAAATGTGCAGGTATAGAAAATTGTCTGAAATTAGGAAAAGTAGACACAGCTTATCGAAGGATTAAGAATACTTTTGGGGAAAAGAAGACTAAGTGCTGTAATATTAAGGACACAAATGGAAAGCCTCTAACAGATAGGGAAGAAAAGGTTGAGAGATGGAAAGCTTACATAGAGAGTTTGTATAAGGGAAAGGAGATTGAGAATCATGTAATGGAAAGGGAGGAGGAAATTGATGAGGATGCGAAAGGAGATTTAATATTGAGATCAGAATTTGATAGAGCTTTGGAAGACTTTAGCAGGAACAAAGCACCAGGCATAGATGATATACCGATTGAGTTGCTACGATAGGAGATGAAGGTCTGATCAGGTTATTTCACTTGGTGTGTAGGATTTATGAGACAGGTGAGGTACCCCCTGATTTCAAGAAGAATGTAATCATCCCTATACCAAAGAAAGTGGGAGCTGACAGATGTGAAGATTACCGTACAATCAGCTTGATTACTCATGCTTCAAAGATCCTGTCTAGAATAATTTACAAGAGGATTGAAAGCCAGATAGAAACGGAGTTGGGTGAAGACCAGTTTGGTTTCAGGAGAAATGTAGGAACAAGGGAAGCTGTACTAAGTCTTAGGCTGATTTTAGAAGGTAGAATAAGGAAAGATAAGAGAACGTTCATGGCTTTTGTAGACTTAGAAAAGGCTTTTGATAACGTTGATTGGACTAAATTGTTTGACATTTTGAAATCAATTGGAATAAAGTACAGGGATAGGAGGGTGATATACAATCTATACAAAAACCAGACATCAGTCATTCGAGCTGAAGGACATGAGAGAGAAGCTGATATTCAGAAAGGTGTAAGGCAAGGCTGCAACTTATCACCCATACTTTTCAATCTTTACATTGAACAAGCAATGAAGGAAATTAGAGAAAAATTTAAAGAGGGAGTGAAGATTCAAGGAGAAATAATTTCAACTCTGAGATTTGCTGATGACATCGTCATCTCGGCCGACAAGCCTGAGGATTTGAATGAGTTTTTGAATGGTATGGACTCCGTCTTACGGAAAGAATTCATGATGAAAATAAATAAATGTAAAACAAAAATACTGGAATGCAGCCGAAATAAATCAGAAACCTCTATGGAGATCAAATTGGCAGGTGAAAAGCTGAAGGAAGTAGGAGACTTCTGTTACTTAGGAAGCAGAATAACCAGTGATGGACGAAGCAAAGAGGATATTAAAAGTGGGTTGGCTCAGGCAAAGAAAGCATTTCTACAAAAAAGGAATCTGCTGACATCGAATATAGATTTAGGTATTAGGAAGTCATTTTTGAAAGCCTTTGTCTGGAGCGTGGCGCTCTATGGAAGTGAAACTTGGACTATTGGTGCAGCAGAAAAGAGGAGAATTGAAGCATTTGAAATGTGGTGTTACAGGAGAATGATGAAGATCAGATGTGTAGATAGGGTTACAAACAAAGAGGTATTAAGACGAGTGGGAGAGGAGAGATGTTTCTGGCGACTGCTAATGAAGAGAAGAGATAGGTTGGTAGGACACATACTAAGACACCCAGGAATAGCAAGCTTAGTTATGGAAGGAAGGGTCGAGGACAAAAACTGTAGGGGTAGACCAAGGTTAGAATATGTTAAACAGATTGCCTCCGATGTAGGGTGTCGGAGCTATGTAGAGATGAAACGATTAGCTCAGGACAGGGAGGCATGGAGAGCTGCATCAAACCAGTCAAAAGACTGGAGACTCAAACAACAACGGTATTGAAACTATTTTTCATGGTTGCCTTAGTAACCGAAATTTAATGTATTTTCAGGCGGTCTATACGATTGTACCCAATTGTATTGGGTGTTTCCTTAATCCTGAAAATAAAATTCATTAGATTAATAAATATACTCGGATGACCAGTTTCGATCGTCAAGCGATCATCATCAGATCCGTTCAACTTCTTCTTCTTCTTCGGATGCCTTTCCATTAATGGATGTTAGCGACCACATGATGCATCTTTTGCTTATGAACTGCTATGTGGAATAATTTATCGATGCTGGGTAATCCTGTCCACTGTTTTATATTATCCACCCAGGATATCCTTCTTCGACCCCTTCTTCTTTGACCTTCGATCTTTCCTTCCAGTAACAACTTGAGAAGTCGATATTTGGTGTTCCGCAAGATATGTCCCAGGTATGGAGTTTTTCGTCTTTTAAAGGTGCATAAAAAGTTTCGTTGTCTGTAAGGTATCTTCGGCATTCTGCGGTAAATCCACATTTGAAAGGCCTCTATCTTCTTCGTCGTTGCCGCATTTATTGTCCATCCTTCAGACCCATATAGAAATACAGACCAAATGTAGCAGCTTACAAACCGAAGTCTAAGGGTTAGATTTAAGTCCGTACTTGTGAGTATTTTCTTGAATTTCACAAAAACATTACGAGCAATCACTATACTACATTTTATCTCCATATCCGATCTCCAGTCCCATTAAATCTATGCCTAGAAGTATGTGTGATAGTACAGGGTGATCTTTTTGCTGGAGCGGGGCTGGTGGTCGGGCGTGCGCGCCTTCCCCTACCAACCGTGCTCACACCGCAGATTGCGCGCAGGTGGAAACCATAACAAAGTACATTAATTAATGGTAAATTCACCAGCAAATCATGATTAAAGTGATGCTGAGAGTGTTCTCCTTCAGGTGACAGACAGGCGTTGTACCGTGTAAATAAATTAGCGTTTACACGTTGTGATTCCCTTTTCTTGAGAGGGATATCTGCTGCCGTATATTGTTCTCCATCTCCACTAGAGTACGGGTAATTGATCTGCACACTTTGTATTTTAATTTAACCCACAATTGAACATCAAACGGGCTTAGGTCCGTGCTTCGATTAATTGCAGTAAACACGCAGGGGGGTGCAGGAGTAGCTACATAATATAACGATGTAATTTCCAAAATTACTGTCTGTCAGCTGAAGGAGAACATTTTTAGTATATTCTGTGAAAAGATAAGTTCTAACCTTTAATTGGTGACTTGAGGTCATCCAGATTCCCAAGAAATAAAGAAGAACCTCTGTGCTTCTTTAATTTAATCTTGCAGCTGTTGTTTATGTACCATCTTATCTATGCGCTGACACTACACACCCTCTTGAAGAAAGTTTAGTGACGTAATGACTTTAATGACCCTGGTTAGCTTGCCTCGACCTCGCGCAACCCTGCGGCACGAGCTCGGTTGGCTGGTGGAAGGCGTGTGCGCCCGGCAGTCGGCCGTCGGCCCTGCTCCAGCAAAAGAATCTCACTGTATTTACAACATGTACACTTGTTTAGTTGTTGTTGTTGTAGTAGTTAAACTAACACAACTAATCTCCGTCCAAGCGATCTGCGAAGTGCCAGTGTGAAAACACATAGTCTGCGCACAGGAGTGACTCGGCGGACTGGCCAATGAGACGCGATGCCACTGAATAACAAGCCAGAAGGGAGGCGCGACCTTGGCTTCAAACAACTCTCGCAACGGCTGGGCTGCCAAGCTCCACCCATAGCATTCTCTTTTCACTTCCTCTATGTGACGTCATGCGCAAACCTACAAGGTCATTATGTATGTGCGCGCCAGTAAACACGGCAGGCTAAGCCGACTGTGACTAGCGCAGATCGCGGGTGGACGTACCCGGTTCAGCCCGTGGTGACGCGCACTTTCGCACTTTTACCAAACATGTTCAAGAATGTGTACTTACAGAGCTCATAGGCGATGATGAAAATGTCCTCCCTCTCTTGTAACACACACCTGACATCTTCTGATGAAAGAATGTCTGTCATCTCTTTTATTATTTACGGAGCCTGTTTCCTTGAATCGTTTATCGAGCCTCCTAATTGTACTGGCATTAGGCACAGATCTTCCTGGAATCTTAATTCAAAATTTTCGTCTTGTTTCAGAACAAGATTTTCTGCTTTTCATATACGAATTATGGATATACACACGTTCACACAATGTGAATTGGTGTCTAGGCATGAATAACAATCACAGTAATCACAATACTCACTAAACGTGCAACACTAACGTCTAACCTTTGCAGATACACGTCCATATGAATGACAAAACACGTGTGAACTAACGATATGAGTCAGCGGAGCACACCAACCGCCAGCTGGACAGAGTGCGCGCGGCCGCAATCTGCCTCCCCCCCCCCTCCCCGAAATGAGTTCCGCACGTCACTGTCTTTTTCTTGTCAATAGCTATCATGGCCGAACAACGTCGTCGTTCAAACGGTGTTTTATCCCGTTAAATCTGGAGGTTGAAAATTACAGTTTCAATCAAAAGGGCTTTACTGCATAGCCTGGTTTCGAGCAAATGGCATTTTCTCCCTTCAACCAATCATCTGCTCCCTCGGCTGAAATCTGATTGCCATTTTGTTTGTTTTGTTTGGAGGTTATGAGGCTGACATATCAAAACAAAGCAAATTTTACACATCCACATCATGAATTTAAATAATTACGGGTACCTTTGTAAATGAACTACAGCTTTAACCCAATGTCGTCCGGCTCTGTGGGTAAATGGTTAGCGCACTAGGCTTTGGCCCGAAGTGCCCCGGGTTTGATTCCCGGCCGAGCCATTAGGGATTTTAATCTCCTGCGGTTATTTCCCGTGACTCGGGGACTGGGTGTCTGTGCCGTCTTCATCATCACTACATCCTCATTACGACGCGCAGGTCGCCCACGGGCGTCAACTAGAAAGACCGGCACTCGGCCTCTCCGGAGGCCACACGATCATTACCCAATGTCAGCCTCAAGACAGTTACAAGTGTCCTCAACTTCATTTGTATGCTCACTATAAACATGATCGGCCACACTTGTTTGATACAAGATAAAAAATACTGGCGTCTGGCTGTTTGGATTATCCGCTAACCTCCCCCTTATATAATTGTACAATTTTCATTTTTACATAAAAATTTAACATGTATTCAGATAGGGTAATAAAAGTTTGTAACTCAGTTTGCAAAAATGTTGGTATAATTCAATTAAAAAGAGTTTTCTCCACTTCACTTTCAAACAAAAGGTAATTCCTCCACTGCTTTCAATCATAAGGTGCTTTCTCCAAAGTTTAGAGTTAAATTACACGAAATACCCCTGTTCTAGATTTGTTTCACCATGTTACAATGTAAATGCTAACATAAATCACATGTTAAACAAGAAGTTCCGTGACGAACTAAAGAGCCTACTTTTCTTAAAATTTAAGATTCATGCCAATCTATATAGGCCTATCTAGAAAAATAGCGAAATTAAGTTGGTAATATCGAAATTCCTAATTAGTTCGAAATATACCTGTAGCCTAATAGATCACTAAAGTTGGCAGCCCTGGTGACTGATTATAATGTTAGTTCCATCTCTTAAGGTACGGAATACAAAATTTGGTTGAAGTCCAATGGATAGCATGGACGTTACATGCAGTTAGACATTGGATATAACAGCGCGCGTAAAATCATGTTGGCAACAATGTCATGCATGCGTTGGTCAGAAATAATCTGAAATATTATGATCTGTTGTTGTGCCAATTTTGGATGAAATCCATTTGTTGGTATAGAAGTTACATGTATTTTAAAATTTGACCTATCAGCAGACTTAGAGTCATGTTGGCAGCACTGACGTATATTAGTTTCTCCTAATTAATCTAGAATGTTAGGTACTATTCGTGTGGAAATTTTAAAGCTGTTGGCTTACATACTTTCTGATATATTAGTATTTGGGTAAAAAATAGAGACAGCATTTATTAACAGTTAGCAGCCCTGGTTGCTTTTAGAATAAGCATAGTCATATCTGTAATGGTATACATAGCACATACGAAATTTGGTTGAAATCCAACTGATAGTATAGAAGTTACAAGTATTTAAAAATTGGTCCTATCACCAACCTTAGAATCGTGTTGGTAGCACTGACGTACATAAATTACTCCAAATTAATCTAGAATGTCAGGTACTATACGTGTGCATAGTTTAATGCTGTCGGCTTGCATACTTTCAGATATATTGGTGTTTGGATAAAATAATAGAGCGAACATTTATTGACAGTTGGCAGCCCAGGTGGCTCTTAAGAATACGCTCAGTCATATCTGTTTATGTACACATATTACATACAAAATTTGGTTGAAATCCAATTGATAGTGTAGAAGTTATATACATTTAAATATTGGACTTATCAGCAGGCTTAGAATCATTTTGCCAACACTGCCATGCATGGCCTCCTGGAAATTAAACTGAAATAGTATTATCTACATGTGTGCCAATTTTGGAATAGCTCCCATGCATACCTTCGAAGATATCCAACATGGAGCTCAAATTTCTAGTGCGTTTTTTCAGCAGTTGGTAGCACTGACATCATTTTCAAATACGGCATTGTGATATTCAGATAGAGATCTTTACTCATGCCGAATTTGGGTTCGATTGCTACAGCCGTTTAGGAGTTGATAGGGGGGGGGGGGTTGGGGTGGGGGAGGGCCAACCATACAGACAGACAGAAGGACAGACAGACAGACACACATTTTCCCGGATCGATCTCATAAGTCTACTTTTTCCTAATTTTTACAAAATTCGAAAAGTAGGCTAAAAATTGCACACCAATGGGCGGTGAAAATAAATTGAAAATAAATACAAGGGCGAAGGCATGATTTTCAATATAACATTGGCTCAGATATACTTGTAGAAGAAGATTCTTGCAAATATTTTGGCATTCACGTAAGGAATGATATGAAATGGAGTAGTCATGTAGGATGTGTAGTTTCTAAAACTTACAAATCTCTGCACTTTGTAATGACGTAATTATGGTATTAAATGGAAGTAGTACCTCTGCTAAAGAATTAGGATATTTGTTACTTGTAAGACCTATTCCGGAATACGCCTTGGCGGTTTGGGATCCATATCAAGTAGGACTCATCAATGAGTTGGAAATGGTACAAAGAAAGGCCGCTAGATTTGTACTCATTGACTTTATTCCCAGGAGCAGTGTGAGCCGTATGTTAAAGAAACTTGGGTGGGAATCACTTGAGGCTAGGAGGATGAAATCTAGACTCTGCGCTATGTACAACACGTATACAGATCGACCAGCATGGGGTGAGCTTAGCAAACGTAAGGGAAAGCCCACTTACATGAGGAGGAGTGATTATCCTTACAAAGTTAAGGGCCGAACACAGCGTACTGTAACCGGGTGAGTTAGCCGTGGGCGTTACGGCATGACTGTTGGCAGTCGTTCATATCCGGGAGGCGAGGAGGTTCGAATCCCCCCGCCGGCAACCTTGAAGATGGTCTTCTGTGGTTTCCCATCTTCCTTCCAGGCAAATGCCGGGGTTGGTCCCTAACTATAGGCCACAGCCGATACCTTCCAACTCCTCGTCCTTACCTTCCAACTTCCCTCCCCAACGGTACTCGTAGCTCACCCAATGGGTGTCCGTCTCGAATCAGCTACAACACTGGCGAGCCGAACATGTCCTCGGACACTCCCGGCACCAAAAGCCATACGCTAAAAAAATAAATAAAAAAAAAAGCGTACTGTACTACATAGAAAATGAATGTTTGGGGCATGACTGACGACAAAAATGCTCCAATAGGTGAAATGATTATATCAAATCTGATTTGTTATAATATAGGGCGTAGCAGTACCTATGAATTGACAATTAATTAGTCATTTATACGCATTTTCAGTTATGATATCATTTTCTGATTTTTACACATTGAAAAAAAAAAACGAATAATAATTTAAACCACAAAACAATTCTAAAATTTGGACCTCGTCCAGTTACACCCCGACTTAGTCTTTTTTAGTCATAGAACGTAGGCTATTGTTTATATTTTGTAACAGTTTACTAATTACGCTCCTTTAGTCTCAGAGCAAGGTCTGTAGTATATATTATGGCATAGTTTACTAATAATGCTTCTTTAGTCTCAGAGCAAGGCCTACTGTACATATTATGGCATACTTTACTAATAATGCTTCTTTAGTCTCATAGGAAGGCCTGCTGTATATATTCTGGGGAAGCTTACTAATACCGCTTCTTGAATATCAGAGCAAGGCCTGCTGTATAAATTCTGGACAGTATACTAATACCGCTTCTTTAGTCACAGAGGAAGGCCTGCTGTATATATAAGGTGCGTTCAAATAGTAACGAGCCGGAGGCATAATTACAGAAGCCAGTGCCTGTATGATAGAAGTATTGGTCCTGGCTGTTGAGGCACTTGTCCCACTGTGACACGAGGCGGTGAATGGCTGTCTCATAAAAATTCCTGGACTGCGATATGAACCAGTTCCGCACGTACAACTGGACGCTGGCGTCCGAGGTGAATCGTTGGCCCCGCAGAATCCTTTTCAGGGGACCAAACATGGCGTAATCACAGGGAGAGAGGTCATGACTGTATGGAGGGTGGCCGAGAACCTCCCATTTGAATTTTTGCAGGAGTGCCGTGACTGTGTTGGCCGTATGAGGTCGTGCGTTGTCGTGTCGTGGCGTTCACTGTCACTCGGTGGTCCTGGGTAATGAGTGCATCAACCAGCTGGACGGTGTCATCGGTAATGCAGGGGTGTGCCCCAGACCGGGCATCATCGGCTAACGACACCCGTCCTTCCCTGAAGCGCTTGTGCCACGCCATGACCCTTGCAAGGGACATGCAGTGTTCGCCGTACACTTGTGACATCCGGCGATGAATGTCCGTTCCCCCTACTCTTTCCGCTGTCAGAAACCGAACAACACCTCTTTGCTCTTCGGTTGACGCCTCCATGCCACTGTTTGCAATGCGACTGGCAGCGTTGGACGTTTGATGCATGCTGCTGCTTGCTTTGTATCGTCACGTGACGTGCATGCGTGCCCTCTAGCGACGGGCTGTGACCTTCCACGCTCTGGTCGGAACCACACCTCGTTACACACACGCCACGATGAGCCGATGTAGTCACCGGTTTGCGCATTCCAGCCTCCGGCTGTTTACTTTTTGAACGCACCTTATATTTTGGGATAGTTTACTGATAAAGTTTCTATAGTTTCAGAGCAAGGCCTGCTGTGTATATTCTGGCATAGTTTACTGATAACGCTTCCATGGTCTCAGAGCTGTATATTCTGCAATAGTTTACCAATAACGCTTCTTTAGTCTCAGAGAATGGCCTGCTGTATATATTCTGGCATAGTTTACTAATAACGTTTCAATGGTCTCAGAGCAAGACTCGCTCTATATCTATGTCGACATTGCTGCTGCGTGCTGAATGGGCTACGGTCAAGACATCCTCCATTGGTAACAAGTGGTTACTTTATTTATTGAGATTTTAATAAAACTAAAGGGCTACTCATAGTTAACATTGTAGTTTACAATGTCCTTATGCAATTGCAGATAGCTCCCCGTGAAGTTGAAAAACAAAAAGGCACTTAAGAGATAAAATACGTAACAAGGGCGATAATACATCACTGGTTGTCCCAGGTAGTTTAAGTAGATTTTCAAGGACATTCCCGATAACGTCGTTATATACATACGTTGCCGTGGAGGGCCGTGAGCTAGTGTTAAGGAACTTGCTCACCATCAAAGGCACCATGAAAGGTAAGTTTGCTTCACAATAGTACAGGACAGTTGCACAGAAAAAAAACCTTTTGTTCCAAAAACTGTGCTATGGTTGGCTTTTTGTAAATCATTAGAAAGGCACAAAAAAAGCTTAACTCTGAATTTTAGAATAATTTGCACGATCATTTTGTCGGAAAATTCAAAAAAAAACATTGAAAAGCGTTTATCTCTGAATCGACGTATTTAAAAAAAAGATTTTTAAACAATAAATGTAGAGGACATTGTCACCTACAAATTGTCTCATTGAGGTCATGCCATACGTTTTGAAATGCAGAAGCTAGGTGGTGCCAAAGTTTCCAAAAAAGTGTTTTTTCACTTTTTGTCCTAGAAAAAAATGTTTTGTTCACAAAAGAGCGAATCAGAAATTTGTTCCTCTCAAAATTGTCTACAACATTTATTGAAACATTTTTTTCCTCCGCCTTACCGTTCCAAAGTCTAGAACTGTGGCACGCAGTTCGCTACTCCAGTGGGGGTCCGGGCGGGGACACCAAGAGCCCGCCGATGAGCCAGCTTGGTGTCCTAGGGGAAACCCCACACAAGACACGGCACAAACCTAGAAGAATTGCTGAGTTTTAAATGATTCTATTATTGTCGATTGACTTAGAGGCTTGGCGATATCAGGGCCATGTAGCCCCATGAACTTAAGTGTGTATAATTTTTTTCTGATAACCAGTGTTACTGTGATGGCTGTAGTAGTGTGTGTATTTGTAATTCAGGTGAGGATTACAAATGAGGTTGCTGTTGCCTTCAGTAAGAAACTATACCTGTATTTGCTTCGAGTAGAAGTGGGAAACCACGGAAAACATCTTCCAATTTTTGCCACGGGAGGCGCAGTGTACCCCCTTCCAGCTCTCAGACCAGAATTAAAATTTCTTGGCAGAGCCGGATTCAAACTCGGACCTCCAAGGCGACAGCCGAGAATGTTAGCCGCTAATCCACATGGTCGTCTAAATGTGACATTTTGGGTCTAATGTCAAACTCTTGATGCCGCTGCTGTTACGGGAGATTTTGATTCTTTACCTTATGACGGAAGGTATCACGCTCAATACATTGTATTGTTGTGTTATACTCTCCGTTAAGGTGTGTTCTACTACTAATATGTTTATGTTTATGTTTTATTAATCCTAATGTTTTTATGCTGCATTGTTTTAATTGTTGACATTGTTAACCTGTACCGGCTATCTTTAGTATTACAAATCAGGAATACAGTAACTGTGATAAGACTTGACTAAGACTAACAGAACCAGAATAATTTATAACAACCAAAATGAAACAGTAACCTAAAACGATTAACCACGCAGTGAACACTCCCTCTTTTCAACTTAAGACATGACTATAAGAGTAAATAATTTGTACAGAACATTACCTCCTTCACTGCCCACAACAGATACAGTACCGTAGCAAACCTACAGGTAACTGACGTCACCAATAATTCTCATAGTAATCATTAGAAGCCATGACCAGGCTCCTTTTGTACTTAAACATGGGTACTTTCAAATTACTAAGTAAATAATTTCGTACGTTTTTCGTACATCAAAAAACTACATCCATAGGCTACTAATATATAAAAGTGAGATGGTATGTGTCCGTGTGTCTGTGTATTACTCGATCACCAAAGAACCACTGGTCCGATTTACATGACATTTTACATGAAAGTAGCTGATTTACCTGGTTAATATATAGGCTACTTTTGATTTCAATACTCTGCACTATTTAAAGTTGGCGACCATTTAAGTGACGTCACTACACTCTTTGGTTTCAAACATTCATATTTCAATTTCAAATAAAAAGAGAACGCTAAGAAATAGCAAGCTTTTGATGGCATATACTAGGTTTAAAATTTAAATTTCTATCAGAACGATTCTTATCACTATTCGTGTATCTCCAACTGTTAGCGAGTAAAACCTAATTGTGTGCTATAAAACAAGTTCAATGCCAAGCGGTGAAGCTGGACAAAATGTTCCATCCTTACTCCCCCTCCGCGCAGCACCTCGCCTATCCCCTGTTTTAACTGTCACCTTCACATTTCAATTTATTTATGACCAGTAGCGAAGCACGGGTACTTCAGCTAGTTTGTTATAAAATGAAAGATATAAATCTTGATTTAAAAAAAGCAGCTTGGCGTTAAAACAGTGATGTGGTTATGATGTGTGCATGGAAAAGTGTGGGTCATGCGACTCACGTGAACATGTATGTGAGCGAATATATATAATTATGATGTAACTGTGAAATTATGATAGAAGAAATTGAGTTATCCAATGTATATTTACGGCAAGGAATAGATTCTAGGTTTCAAACATGCTTATTTGATAACTCACTCTATCTCAGGAATGTGATGATATAACATACTGTAGTTATATTCTTAACAGGCCAATGTACAACACATCATTTTAAACAAGAGGCCTCAGCTAATAAGAAATGTTTTTTTTCAACTAAAATCCGATTATAGCCTATTTCCCGTTCAAACATACAAGAAAGCTGACCTTATTTACATACAGTAGGTATAGAGAAGATAGTGGCTAAAGGGTGTCTGTCATAACTGACTGATATTTCTTCTACTTCATTCACTGTCGATTTTGACCTGCTGTGGGCCGCGATAAACAATCGACCGACCTCCCAATCTCTTCTTCTCCTCCCAACATTCCTTGATATAGTCGCTAAGTCTTCTCCTTTGGTCTTCAGACCAGAAGAGCTCGGATTTTGAGCTATGTTTTTTCCTGGAACCCTTTGAATTTATCAATCTTCCCACGATACCCTGGATAAATTCCAAATTTTTGGAGAACTATCTTGTTTCTTTAACACATTTTGTGGTAGTTTTCAACCTACTGTTGTTCATCCTCGTGAGGTGTTTAAGAATGCCATTCTTCTCTTGCGTATTGTGCCCGTAACTTTCTCCGCCTATTTCTTCTTTTCCTCCATAAGCCATCTGCTTTCTAGCTGTCCGCCTCGTTTCGTAGTGGCCAGCGCTCTTGGCTGTCACCGCAGAATCCAGGTTTCTATTCCCGGCCCTGCGAAGAAATTTAATACTGGTTGAAGACTGGAACGGGGCACACTCAGCCTCGTGAGGCAAAACTGAGAAGTGGCGGGTACGACTACCAACTCAGCCATCCTGGAAATGGATTTCCATGGTTTACCCACTTCTACTTTACGCGAATGCCGGGATGCTTCCTTAATTAAGGCCACGTCCGCCTCCTTCTCAATCCTCATATGAATTACAAATATACACACATATATATATCACAATAGTACGGTTTATCAGAAAAATTCCACACATACCCAAGTTCACGGGGAGACTTGACCATGATGTCGCACAGCCCCTCAATTAATCAACAACAAAAACAACTCTTTTCCGACCCCAATATTTTCCTTATAATTCTTCGTTCTTTCTTTCCTAAATCCTCAATTTCTCCTCTTATTTGTTGAGAATCAGCCTTTATGAATTGTAGAGTGCTTCAGGTTTGATCACCATGGTATAATGTCTTAACTTTGCTATGAAGGTTATCGCATAGCCCATTTTCGTTTATGAAAAAATAGGCTTATGATATCACCTTTTGTCCGTGTGTGTGTGTGTGTATGTGCGCGTATGTGTGTGTACCCCTAATAAAATCTAAGTGGCTGGAGCGATTTCAATTAAAATCGGTAAGGTGGTAGTACTATATTGTCCGACCTCGATCCTGACCTTCAAATTTTATTAACATACGTCTCACCAATTCAACATGGCGAAATATTTCACCGGCATTCTATATCTCCGAAACTATTGCTGATATCACCCTGAAATTTTGCAAGAAGATAAAAGGCACTACTAGGGGGTTACCTATATAAATTTCAAAATGCTGTTAAGTACAAAACAAACATGGCGGCCAAGCGAAGTTGACACTTAAATAGACTTTTCTCGCGATTTAACTATCCGTGCACAGTGAAACATGGTACAGCAAATGTTCATACACATTGTAATGCACTGACATTCAATTTAGTTCAAATGTTTGTATAACCTCAAGATGGCGGTTGTGCAAAATTTTAAAATTAAGTTTTTATTTCTTGTGTTTTAATCATGCGATCAAGGTCAATGTTTGAATAATAAACCTACGTAATAATCGTCATCTAATAGTATACACGTGTAACTCTATGACCTACATATATAAACGTCCAACATGGCGATCATCCGAAATATTTAGATGGTTCTCAATATTTATGAATCTTCTTCTTCTTCCCCTTCTTTTCACCCTCTTTGGGGTACGTTGAATCAATCATTTCCCAGTACGCTGTTCTTTCCGTAGAGCCCAGTACTTCTTCAGTCTTTCCGATCTTCTTTTCCTCTCTTCTTCCGAGATAATGGATTTGGATTTTAGTGTAGCTCTGTCTTGGAACCTTTTATTTTCGTCTTTAGTAATTAATTTGGCTGTTCGAGTAATGACGTTTCTGTTATTTTCAATTCTACTAGGTCTTTTTCAATTTCTTTAAACCAGTTGGGTTTTGTTTTACGATTACGGAAAAAGTCAAAGATTTGTTTAGTTAATCTATTAGAATCCATTCTCAGAAGATGCCGTAAAAATTTATCCTCCTTTTTCGCATGGTATCTGAGAGTTTTTCAATTTCCTGGTAGAGAGTTTCATTCCTAATCTATATAATCTTGTTATCCTGAAATTTTGGTCCTATAATTTTTCTTAAAATTTTCCTTTCCTTCAGCTCGAGGTTTTCCATTTGGCCCTTAAAATGTATAGTTAGTGTTTCTGCTGTGTACAGTGCTTCTGGCTTAATCACTGTCTTGTAATGTTTAATTTTGGACCCCCATGAAAGGGATTTTTATTGTATGTATCTTTTGTTAATTGGAAGGCCAGTGCAAGCTTATTTTTCCTGGATTCCATTGCCTTACGTTCCCCAGCATTCCAACTAATCCATTCTCCGAGATATTTGAATTCTTTTAATATTTCAATTTTTTGTTCTATAACTTTGAAGCGTTTACGAGGGTGTTTGTTGTTCGTCATGATCTTGGTGTTTTCGAAAGAGATGTGAAGACCTATTTTAGCTGCTTGTTTCTCTAGTTCAAGGATTTGCTCCCTTGCTTCCTCCAATGTTTCAGCCAACAAGGCCATATCATCTGCAAAGGCTATACAATAGATTTTAAGGTTCTTCTCTTTGCAACCCAGTCTTATTCCACTCTTTATATTCGTGTTCCATTCTCTGACTACTTTCTCAAGTGCACAGTTGAACAACAACGGTGAGAGCCCGTCGCCTTGTCGTACTCCCGTTCTTATTTCGAAGGTGTCGGATATTTCACCCATGAATTTAACTTTCGAAAACGTATTTGTGATAGTCGCTTTTATGATATTAGTTGTTTTCTTATCCAAACCCAATTTTTCTAGTACTAATAAAAGAGATTCTCTATCAATCGAATCATACTCTTGTTTGAAAACAATGAAGGAGATCACGTACGTCTTTGCCCTTGATTTTTGGTATGCCATAATGGTTTTGAGGTTTAGTATTTGTTCAGAGCATGGCCTACCCTTTCTGAAACCTCCCTGGTATTCTCCAAGTTGTGGGTCCAATTGTGGCTCTGCCCTGTTTAAAAGGACTTTAGAAAGAATCTTGTATGTTACATCCAGCAACGATATTCCTCTATAATTGTTTGGGTCCGTTTTCAAGCCTTTCTTGTGAATAGGATGGATGAGGGCTGTCTTCCACTCTACAAGGATCGTTTCTTCCTTCCAGATTAGATCGAAAACACATTGAAGGGATGTAATTGCATTTTTGTCAGCTTTTTTTCCACAGCTCGGCCACTATTTGGTTTTCTCCAGACGCTTTGTTGTTTCATTATTATGAAATGATCTTTTGTAATTCTTCCGTTGTCTGTGGATCTGAGTATGGCCTTTGAAAGTCATTTGGGATGAATTCAAATTTTTGAGGATGGGTTCATAATTCAAAAGTTTCTCGAATCTATTACAGCAATCAAACTAACATTTCGTATGTTGATAGAAGCAATTAATATGAGTAGGATATATGAAAATAGGCTATTTAGTTCTTCACAGAATTACTTGTTTGTTCTACCTATTGAAATTTCGTGCTTGATATCAAAAGTCTTTGACACGTTGTATTTGCGCTTATCAATGTGCAATGCTCCAAAAATAATTGTTTTGTTAATTATATAAGTCCAGTTTTCTTCAGGAAATCTTTGGTTGGTTGGTTGGTTCCTCAGTTTATGGGCTGCGACAACGTAGTCATGTAGCCCCGTGTACTTTGGGTATGTGTAGAATCTGTCTGATAACCGGTGTTAATTATTGTGATAGCTGTATTTGTGTGTGTTATCTGTAATTCAGGTAAGGACTGCAGTTGATGAATATAAAATAGTTCATACTTTTGCCACCAAATGCTACCGTCAACAACACCTAGCTGTGGACTTGGCTACTAGATGCCACCGCAACTGGCACCTGGTGGTGAACGTTGGAACTAACAGAACGTTAACCAAATCTAACCTACGAATTTAGATTCACAGAATTGTAGTTAGTGGAAGGTCCTTTTACATGCCATAAATCTATGGCATGGGTCCGCCGGCTTTACTTCCCCTCTGAAGGAAGGCATACTGAGGGATTTTTAACGCTCTTAAAGAATCTGACGTCTTCGGCCAGGTTTGAACCCGCGATCTTGGGCATAGAATCTCAGCATGCTACTAATTACGCCACCGAAGCCGCTCCGTGATATCTTTATATTCCCTCTCATTGTACAGTATATATAGGCTATTAATAAATTACTGTTCCCAACTAAAGTTTAACTTCAAACAGCAATAGCCTACAACTTAAGATAATACTATTCATTTTCCACAATGACACTCATACTTGGATTGGAACAGAATGGTAGCTAACAAGTGGTGTATTTTTGGGAAAGAATATGGAGATATAATGCCCCGCCCATCTCACTGCCACCCCTCTGGCTAACTGAACAGCAGACCGTTTTTCTCATTCAATAAATGTTCAGTTAGGTTAAAGCTAAAACATTTACACGCGTTAAAAGAAATACCTTCAAATTAATAATTATAACACTATATAATTGAATCATTTGTCATCAATGCGACGATCGCTTTTATTAAGAATCAGAAACTACATCAAATTACATTTCTATCTATCTTCTTCTTCTTCTTCTTCTTTGTTCGATTTTGGCCTACTTTGGACCACGGGAAACAATTGACTTGCTGATTAGTCCTTTTTTCTGCTCCCAGAAATTCTTCATCCTTTCACTGTGGATTCTCTTCCTTTCTTCCGACCAGATGTTCTTGGCTCTTCTCCTTTGCTTTTCCTGGAACCCCTACCTCGAAACAACTCTCTATTCCAGATCTCATTTGGACTGACCCCAACTTCCTCCATATCCTTTCTTATTTCATCTACCCATTTTGTAGTCGCTTTTATCTTGGTGATGTAATTAAAGATCTTCTTCGTTAGTCGACTATCGCTAGAACTTCAATCTTCTCTTTTGTATGGTATCTGTGATTTTTTCTGCTTGTCCGTAAAGATCTTTGTTTCGCTTCTTCCGCCATGTACCATCATTTCTATTTTCGGGTCCTAAGATCTTTCTGAAGATTTTTCTTTCTTTCTTCTCCAGTTCCTCTAATTCACCTTTCTTGTTCAGTATCAAACATTCTGAACTATACAATCCTTCAGGCTTGACAACCGCGGAATAGTGTCTTATCTTCGCTCCGTAAGATAATGTTCTTTTGTTGTACCTATTCTGTACTAATTTATAAGCTAATTCCATCTTTCTGATCCTCCCTTTGTTTGCTGCATTATCCAGTCCATTAGGCTGGATCCATTCACCAAGATATTTAAACTTATCCGACCTCTTGATCTTCCCATATTATGCAACCCGCAGCAGTGATGAATTGCACTCTGATTTCATAAATATCGATAATTTGTTTAAAAAGTGCGTTTAAACAAATAAACATATTTATAGAACCCCGCATAACAGTAAAGCCAGGCGGGTGGTTTATACACATGCAAGAGTTCTCGCACGGGCCTGCTAGCTTTTATTATTCGGCTCTGGAGGGGGGATTGATCCCCTTGATCACCTTCCGCAGTTACGCCACTGCTTTTGATAAAGGTATCTACAGCGTGCTGACAGTCGACAGTGAGCCCAAGTTGTACTTGGGATAAGCAAAGAGGAAATAAACCTGCACTTTCGGAATTATTATTATTAGCAAAAGTAGCAAAAGAAGAATTCATAGGTCACTAGAATTACTTAAATCGGCTGGCCGGAACGTTGCAAATAGTAACGACAAATGTTTGGACAGACAAGAGTTTAACCCTTTATAGGGAAACACTATTTTTAGCCTACTTTCGATTTTTGCAAAAAATGAAAGTAGACTTATGAGATCAACACAGGGCGAAAAAAGTGTGTCTGTCTGTGTGTGTGTATGTGTGTGTGTGAGTCTGTGTGTGTGTGTGTATGTGTGTGTGTGAGTCTGTGTGTGTGTGTGTGTGGGTGTGTCTGTGTGTGTGTGAGTGTGTGTACTCTGAATGTCTGTCCCCCCCTATCAATTCGAACACGGTGAATGCGAATTGAACGAAATTTGGTACAATGGTAGCACTAGCAAAGGACACCTCAGTGTCATGTTTTATATCGCCGCCATCTTGACGGAAACGTAATGGCGGCCACACAAATGTTCAAAGCTTAAATCAAATTACGACTAACCTAATCATCCGATCTCTACCAAATTTTGCAACAACATACCTTTATGGGGGGAGCATTCTTTGACCAAACCAATAGGTCATCAGCATAATAGTTTGCGGATGGCGGCCATCTTTGTGTGAAAATCGATTCCCCCTGTTAATTCGAACACGGTGCAACCGAATGGAACGAAATTTGGTACAGAGGTAGTACTAACAAAAGGCACCTCAGTGTCATGTTTTATATCGCCGCCATCTTGACGGAAACGTAATGGCGGCCACACAAATGTTCAAAGCTTAAATCAAATTACGACTAACCTAATCATCCGATCTCTACCAAATTTTGCAACAACATACCTTTATAGGGGAGCATCCTTTGACCAAACTAATAGGTCATTAGCGTAATAGTTTGCGGATGGCGGCCATCTTTGTGTGAAAACCAATCCCCCCTATTAATTCAAACACGGTGAAAACGAATGGAACGAAATTTGGTACAGAGGTAGCACTAGCAGGGGGCATCTGTGTCATGTTTTATATCGCCGCCATTTTGACAGAAACGTAATGGCGGCCACACAAATGTTCAAAGCTTAAGTTAAATTACGACTAACATAACCATCCGATCTCTACCAACCTTTGCAACAACATACCTTTATGGAGGGAGCATCCTTTGACCAATCTAATAGGTTATTAGCCGAATAGTTTGCGGATGGCAGCCATCTTTATGTCAAAATTGATTCCCCCTATTAATTCGAACACGGTGGAACCGAATGGAACGAAATTTGGTACAGAGGTAGCACTAGCAAAGGGCACCTCAGTGTCATGTTTTATATCGCCGCCATCTTGACTGAAACGCAATGGCGGCCACACGACTGTTCAAAGCTTAAATCAAATTACGATTAACCTAATCATCCGATCTCTACCAAATTTTGCAACTACATACCTTTATGGAGGGAGCATCCTTTGACCAATCTAATAGGTCATCAGCGTAATAGTTTGCGGATGGCGGCCATCTTTGTGTGAAAATCAATTCCCCCTATTAATTCAAACACGGTGAAACCGAATGGAACGAAATTTGGTACAGAGGTAGCACTAGCAAAGGGCATCTCAGTGTCATGTTTTATATCGCGGCCATTTTGACAGAAACGTTATGGCGGTCACACAAATGTTCAAAGCTTAAGTTAAATTACGACTAACATAACCATCCGATCTCTACCAAACTTTGCAACAACATACCTTTATGGAGGGAGCATCCTTTGACCAATCTAATTGGTCATTAGCCTAATAGTTTGCGGATGGCGGCCATCTTTATGTCAAAATTGATTCCCCCTATTAATTCGAACACGGTGGAACCGAATGAACGAAATTTGGTACAGAGGTAGCACTAGCAAAGGGCACCTCATATTCATGTTTAATATCCCTATAGCACGTTGTATTTCAACAAGCTACTACAACCAACATTCAATCATGCTCCTTGAAAAGGACGAAGAGTTATAACAATACCCATGCATTTAGGAGAAAGTAGGCTATATGTTCTTTACTGAACATCTTGTTTACTTTTATGTGTTTCTACATTTTAATTTTTAGCCTACTTTTCACATTTTTCAAAAATGAGGAAAAGTAGACTTATGAGATCGGGGAAATGTGTGTCTGTCTGTCTGTCCTTCTGTCTGTCTGTCTGTCGTTCTGTCTGTCTGTCTGTCTGCCTGTATGTCTGTGTGTCTGGCTGTGTGTGTGTCCCCCCCTATCAACTCCTAAATGGCTGGAGCAATCGAAACTAAATTTGGTAGGAGTAAAGATCTATACCTGAATATCTCACGGGCATATTTGAAAATGATGTCAATGCTACCAACTGCTGAAAAATCGCAATTGAAATTTGAGCTACATGTTGAATATCTTGGAAGGTATAAATGGGAGCTATTTCAAAATTGGCATACGTAAAGATAATAATATTGCAGTTTAATTTCCAGGAGGCCATACATGGCAGTGTTGCCAAAATGATTATAAGCCTCCTGATAAGTCCAATTTTTAAATGCATATAACTTCTACACTATCAATTGGAAATCAACCAAATTTCGTATATGCTATGTGTACATAAACAGATATGACTGAGCGTATTCTTAAGAGCCTCCATGGCTGCCAACTGTTAATAAATGCTCTCAATTTTTATTCAAATAACCATATATTAGAAAGTATGCAAGCCGACAACTTTAAACTATGCACACGTATAGTACCTGACATTCTATATTAATTTGGAGTAACTTATATACGTCAGTGCTACCAACATGATTCTAAGCCTGCTGACAGGTCCAAATTTAAATACATGTAACTGCCATACTATCATTTGGATTTCAACCACATTTCGTATGTGCTATGTGTACCATAACAGATATGACTATGCGTATTCTTAAGAGCAACCAGGGCTACCAACTGTTAATATGTGCTGTCCCTATTTTTGTTACCCTAATATCAATATATCAGAAAGTATGCAAGCCAATAGCTCTAAACTTTCCACACGTATAGTACCTGGCATTCTAGATGAATTTGGAGTAACTAATATACGTCAGTGCTGCCAACATGATTCTAAGCCTGCTGATAGGTCCAATTTTAAAATGCACGTAACTTCTATATTAAAAATGGATTTCATTCAAAATTGGCACAACAATAGACCATATTATTGCAGATTACTTCTGACCAATACATGCATTACATTGTTGCCAACATGATTTTACGCGCGCTGTTAGATCCAATGTTTAACTGCATGTAACGTCCATGCTATTCATTGGACTTCAACCAAATTTTGTATTCTGTACCTTGAGAGATGGAACTAAGAATATATTCAGTCATCAGGGCTGCCAACTGTGGTGCTCTATTAGGCTACATTATGCCAGGTATACAGTATTTCGAAGTAATTAGAAATTTCGATATTAGCAACTTAATTTCGTCATTATTCTATATAGGTTCATATACTGTAGAATAATCATTGGCTTGAAAAGGAGGCTCTTTAGTTCGTCACGAAACTTCATGTTTACTTTAATGTGTTTCTACATTTTAATTTTTATTAATTATCTATATATATAAATACATGTTACTTGATAGTATGTATGTGGGTGTGTATGTCTCCTATGCGTTCACACACCACCCATCCGATTGCGCTGAAACTTGGGTGAGATGTTGATTACTCTCCAAGGAAGGTTTCTGCCTTAGTAAATCCATTTTACAATAGACAGCGTACGAGTAGATTCAACAAATGAGCGACGACGCGCGAAGCATTTCGACACAGTCCCGTATTTGTTCGTAAATCTTTAATCCGATTGCGATGAAACTTGGGTGAGAAGTTGTTTCCACTCCAGGGATGGTTTCTAACTTAGTAAATACATTTCTCAGTAGATAGCGCACGAGTAGATTCAACAAATGAGCTACGACGCACGAAGCGTTTCAACAAAGTCAAGTATGCGTTCATATACCATTAGTCCGATAGGGATGAAACTTGGGTGAGATGTTGTGTACACTCTAGGAAAGGCGTCTGGCTTAGTAAATCTACTTTACAATAGGCAGCGCTTGGTTAGTTTCAACAAATGAGCTACGACGCGCGAAACGTTTCAACGAAGTCCCGTATGCCTTCATATACCATTCGTCAGATTGCGATTAAACTTGGGTGAGATGTTGTGCACACTCGAGGAAAGGTGTCTGGCTTAGTAAATCTACTTTACAATAGGCAGCGCACAATAATAGAATTCAATAAATGAGCTACTACGCGCGAAGCGTTTCAACAGAGTCCCGTATGCGTTTATATACCATTCGTCCGATAGCGATGAAACTTTGGTGAGATGTTGTGTACACTCCAAGGAAGGTTTCTGGCTTAGTAAATTCATTTAATAATTGTTAGCGCACGAGTAGATTCAACAAATGAGCGACGACACGCGAAGCGTTTCAACCAAGTCCCGTATGCATTCATATACCATTCGGCCGATAGCGATGAAACTTGGGTGAGATATTGAGTACATTCTAAGGAAGGATACTGACTTAGTATATACACTTTACAGTTGGTAGCGCAGGAGTAGATGCAACAAATGAGCGACGACGCGCGAAGCGTTTCAACAAGGTCCCGTATGTGTTCATATACCGTTCGTACGATAGCAATGAAACTAGGGTGAGATATTGAGTACACTCTAAGGAAGGATTCTAGCTTAGTATATCCACTTGACAATAGGTAGCGCACTAGTAGATTCAACAAATGAGGGATGAAGCGCGAAGCGTTTCAACAAAGTACCGTACGCGTTCATATAGGCCTACCATTCCTCCGATAGCGATGAAACTTGGCTGAGATGTGGTGCACAGTCCAGGGAAGGTTTTTGACTTAGTAAATCCATTGCACAATAGGTAGCGCACGAGTAGATTCAACTAATGAGCGAAGGCACGCGAATCGCTTCAACAAAGTCCCGTATACGTTCATATAGGCCTACTATTCATCCAATTGCGATGAAACTTGGGTGAGTTGTTGTGCACACTGCAGGGAACGTTTCTGATTTAGTAAGTCCATTGTATAATGGGTTGCGCACGAGTTGTTTCAACAAATGAGTGACGGCGCACAAACCGTTTCAACAAAGTTCATATACCATTCATCCGATTGTGATGAAACTCGGGTGAGTTGTTATGCACACTGCAGGGAAGGTTTCTGACTTAGTAAATCCATTTTAAATTGGTTGCGCACGAGTTGATTCAACAAATGAGTGACAGCGCTCGAATCGTTTAAACAAAATCCCGTAAGCGTTCATATGCCATTCATCCGATTGCGATGAATCTTTGATGATTTGTTGTGTACACGCCAGGGAAGGTTTTCGACTTAGTAAATCCATTTTACAATAGGTGGCGCACGAGTTGATGCAAAAAATGAGTGACGACGCGTGAAATGTTTCAGCAAAGTTCCATCTGCGTTCACATACCATTCATTTGCGATTAAACTTTGGTGAGTTGTTGCGCACTCTCCCACAAATGTTTCAAAATTATTAAATCCATTTTACGATATCTTAGAGGCAGTTAACGGAAATTGAAGAAAAAATTGTGTATCGAAAAGCACTTCAAGAAACCAAATTACAATGCCAACACTTTCTTTGATTGGCATTGCAACGCATGCCGATTACAGCTTGTTATAATATAAATAATGTTATGTTTTGTTTTTCTAATTTTAATGTGTATATATTAATTTTCAATTTATGTTCTTATAGATTTAATTTTCATAATTTTAATGAATTAACTAATTTCGAATTGATTTTTACAATTATTTTCATATTCTCTGTACCTGTTTCATGTAGTTATTATTCTTGACAGTAATTTGAAAATTCAACCTTGAAAAATATAATTACAATTTATTTTTTTAAATTTTATTATTTTTATTATTATTATTAATAATATTATTACTCAGATTACTCTAAAAAATGTAATTCATGTGCATTGGTTGAAATACGTTTATTATTTTATTTTTTATATTTCTTTTATTATTGCATTTTATTAATTTAAGGCCCTTAAAATGTAGTTTTCGGAGACCCTTTATAGATTCCCGAATTTTGTGTCTCACATTGTTCACCGTGGAAGAGAAAAGATCTACAACAAGCTTTGTTTTTAAAACTATAACACACTATCGTAAAGGCAAAGACTTGTATTAAGTGTGCATTTTATTGTCATAATCATGTATACTCTGCAATGTTAAATATTCTGACTTCTGTAGAAAATAAATCAACATTATACCATTATTTTCATTTATTTACAAACTTTATATATATATTTTTTGGTTTCATGATAATATTTTTAAGACAATACTAAACACTAAAACATTATTATTCTATACACATATTTTTCTTTCAGTCCATTGTCATGACTTATATCTTCCATTATTATTATTTGACATTTTTTATTTATTTAATTAAAGCGAACCATGCACCTATTGTTTTTAAAACCTTCATAAATTAAGTGTACAGGTTGCACAGCATTATTGACTTCATCAAAAACACTCTCCGACATATCATTAAACCGTATATGCAGAAATGTCTCAAAGTTTTCACATACACAAAGTACACGATCACCATATGCTGTTTTCAATTTCCGAATCTTGATAATGCGGAATGGAATATGCGTTGGCAATTCGTTGAGCTTCTTTGTCTCTAAGCCACATGATTGTCCCACAGCATTCTAAACATTCATTGTAGTAGTCTATAAACAAAACAAAAGCATATCTATTACACTCTAAAACAGCTTTAATAATATTGTGCAATTAGGGATTTTGCACTATGCATGGCTAATAAATTATACTAGTTATGCAAGAAATGCCCTAACTTTAGCAGATACTACTTTTCTGCATATAGCACAAGTGTTAAGTTCTAATGCACATTTGACACATGCTATCATGTGTCCACAAGGCAAAAATACAACACCTAGTTCATCTTGATAACAAATTTTACATAATTGTTGCTCACACTTTTGTATCTGTTCGTGAGACAAGTCTTTTTTTTCAGCCTCATGTATTTGCTTCGCGTGTTCTAACTCTAAAGGCACTTTTATCTCTTGTGCTGCAATCACGTTTTCTTTACGAATAGTGTTCACAAATTCCTGTCCTTTAAGCAACACCGTGTATCTACAGTTAGGTAACCAACGAGCGTGTTCCACAAAATGGTCATCAGTCATTGGCCAATCCTTTAAAGCAAATCCACAATAAAAACATATTGTTTTATCCCCTTTAGCAGTATAAAAAAATCCAGCTTCACTTAGCTGTTTGGTAAGGTAACATTCTTATAAGATTCTAGACTTTTTCAACAGACCTGTATTCTGGGTGTGCTAGTGCTTTAGTCTTGCAAACTCCCAATTTTTCAAAAGCACATGCCAATTCAACACTGTCTATGGCATATGGACCACTTATATCGACACTACCGTTGTTGGTTGGTAATACATCATTATTATTATTTATTTGTGATTCAGCAACGTCCGTAGCGGCCAATGGCCTTGTGGTTCGGTAAAATGGATACACTGGTAGGTTACCCACTTGTTTTCCAAGCATGTAAGGACAACTAGGAGACCATCGCAAATGGTCTCTAAAGTGAGCATCCCCTTCTTCCCAGTGTGAAAGTTATATATGACAAAACACTCAGCGCACCACATCTTCTCGGTTCAAGTAAAAAAACGGCTTTTGCAAGTATATGTGTCGACAAAAAGCCTACAGGTCAGGATTCAAATGTTAACCAACGATCATTTTCTGATTTTAAATTTAACCCACGTGGTAAACCAACTTGCTCACTTGTTGTATTTGGTACTAACGCCATGTGTTATAATAAAACTTTTTTATTGAGGTTATTAACGTTGCACAAGAGCATAGCGTACTTTAAAGCATAATGTATGCTTGTTCACTGTCTGTTCACTACGTTAATGGCGCATGACCACACCTAAAAACAAACAAAATAACCCATCACTCAATCAATCAATCAATACTCGTAATTAAACTTTAATGATAATTGACATTAATATATCAAATCCCCATTAAAATAAACTGTATGTTGGCACTAACAGTAACCCATGCACTTATTTTCTTTTTATAAAGCTTTAGTCATTTACTTCCCCCTTTAACCAATATATAAACACGAATGTCATGTCAGTTTGTTCAGATTATCTTGTTCAAACCTGTGGATATTTGTTGAGTCCATAGGGAACCACCCAGAAATTAAGTTTTTTGTTTTGTTTTTTAGAAAATCCAATATGGCCTTGTACTTTTCCCAGTCAACAACCAATATAGTCTTGTACCGTTTGGCAATACATGGCCATTATTCAAGAAAGCAATCATTGTACCAGTCATGTGCAGGTAATGATTTTTTTGTCTATGGTTTTTCATTAGTGGTAAAATGGAATAGCATTTTTAAGTTAGACTTACCTGAGTTTTCAATAGTTCACTGCCTGGAAACAATGGTTGCACTCTACTGCGTCTTGGGTTTTCAGCAACTGCTACGGTGGTAAGGCTTTTCTTTCCAAGTTTCAAAAATTATAAAATAATCCGCTATAAATACCTAAATTCAGGTTAATACATGCATTTCATAAAATAAATATAATAATATCAAACAAACAAAAATTAAACAAGTTAGTTTAAATAAATAATCTCACCTTCACTTGCTGTGGCTTGTTACTGTTTCCTTCTAGTGGGCCCAAAAGCGCAATGGTTTCTTGTATCTCTGGCATGTAAGGTATAGCGGTTATCTGCAAACAAATAAATAAATAAAAATCATTAATTACCTAATCAATAACTACAAATTTAAGGTTCATTAGCATGACATTATTTAAATAATCATTCATAGGTACTTACCAACAAAATAAAAGGATTTTTCTTCCAAAGTTCAGTTCAGATCTCTACTGTATACGTCCGTGTGCTAAAATGGCAAGTGCATGACTTACGCAATCGTTATCAGTTAGCCTAGCAACAGAGAGAGTTGCATTTTCTCAGCGTTTTGACCTTGAAATGTTGTCTCTCTCACACGTGTTCCCACGCCTCTTCACATTCCTCAATCTGAATAAGATTCGTGTACCTTATACTAGTTTCATGTTTTTAATAAGAAACCAAAATGGCTGCCTCTTATACATCGGTAGTCCTACTGTCTCAGAACAAAAATGGCTGTCTCTGCTTAAACAGCACACCTGCTAGCCACCACGAGGCAAGTAAGCTGATATCACACTTCCTGCTGACGTAGACATTTTTTGTCTTATCAGCAGTCTCTCTCACGAGTCCTCTGGCTAGGTACAATATTCAGTCTCCAGTGAGTAGGACTGTGTGTGTGTCTTCTTCTTCTTCTTCTTATTATTATTATTAAACATTTTACTGTAATAATAATAATTACTAGCAAGCGGCCATCCTCAATACATGATCATGTTAACCACATACTTTCACCCTAAAACACATGACTTTACCCAGTTCAATATTTAGTTTACAACATTTCAGGCCAATGACCTTACCGTTTTGGCTCTTTGCGTACATGCACATGACTTGGTCGAGCATATGTTATAGGTTTCCATATTCTAAAACCATTTACTGTGCCAGACAGCAGTCTCGCTTATTACCGTTTACTAGCATGTTAAAGATCCCTTTCACGGGTAAAAAATTCCCAGCACACGTAACACATTTTCAAATATTCGCCTCTATCCGCCATAGGATATATCACAAAACCAACCGTCATAAGCTGCCCCGCCATCCCACCAAAATAGCAATTCATTTCTTCCGGGCACGGTCACCAAGGTCGCCAACGGCTAAGAATCACTTGGTCATATCCTACAACCGTCTGTTGTGTCAGAGAGCGATCTCGCTCATCACCGTTAACTAAAACGTTTAAGATCCCCTTCAGGGGTAAAAATTTTCGCATGCTTGTCACATTTCAAAATATTCGCCTTCATTCATTCGTCATAGGAAAAAAATATTAAAAAGCAACCCCTCGTTTTGCCATACATCACCCCCCTCGAAATAGCAATTTCCAGTATTCACCATATTCAGTCATAGCCTCGTTGGAACATACGTCAAGCGCTACCGGCTCTCTGTCTACAAACACTCTTTTTATTTAAAAATATATATATTTAAAAAAAATGCATAGTTCTTGGTCTAGAGACTTGACATTTATTTTCATGGTAGAGGGGGTAGGGATCTTTAATTTATGTCAAACAAACTTATTTATCAACGTATTAGTTTCCAAAATAGTAAAAATTCAAAATTTCAGTGTTTTCAAAAAGTCTCAAAAATAAAAAAGTATTATTATAAAAAATAAAGGTCTTAGAGGCCATTTGTTTGAACTATTCAATAACTTTCTATCATGTTTGGTTTTCAAACTATCGCCTACTTTTAAAAACAAAAGTTTTCAAAAATAAGAATAAAAAAATAACGAGTGGTCTATAGGAAAGAGGACGTCAGCTCGAGTCCAACGACACCTCATTAGTTAAAATCCGACCATCCGTTCGCCAATGATCACCAATGTTGGCGAGAAAGTAGGCTATCATTTTGTTTTTCCTCCTACACTCTTGAAACTTGCTGCCCACCTAGAGGGCATACATACCCACCTTTCATTAACGTCAAACAAACGTTTTTCCAAAATTCACCGTTTCCAAAATAGCGCCAATCCAAAACCAAGAATTTTCATTTTTTTTCATACCAACATACATTTATAGCCAAGAGGACGTCCTCCCAACGCCAACAATACCTCGTTCGTTAAAATCCGACTATGCGTTCGGGAGATATCGGCAAAGTTCGTAGGAAAGTAGGCTGTGGCTCAGAACCTACAACCTAGCACTACTACCAGTTTTAGTCCTAGAGGCTTGAAATTTATTTTGCGGGTAGAGGTGGTCATGGCCATTCATTTAAGTCAAACAAATTTTTTTAAACTCTTTAGTTTCCAAAATATAAGAATGTCAAATTTACACTTTTTTCAAAAAAACATAAACAATTAAAAAGTTTTATTATACAAAATAAGGGACATAAAAAACATTGGTTTGAACCTTGGCGCAACGTTATATCTTGTTTGGTTTTCAAACTAACGCCTACTTTCAAAAACAAAAATTTTCAAAAAAAATGAAAAATATAACGTGTGGTCCATAGGAAGGAAGACGTCAGCCCGAGTTCAACGACACCTCATTTGTCAAAATCGGACTATGGGTTCACCAACTATTAATTATTTAACATGAACACCGCCCGAGCAACGCCGAGTGCGTTAGAACTCTCCTTGCTCCCCTACTAATGGGGAATACAGAATACTGCATAACCATGAACTATATACTCATGTGGGGAAGATAAGTAACGTCATCCGGAAGAGAAGGATGCAATTTTTTGGGCATGTGAAACGAATGAGCCCCGCGAGACTGACCAACCGCAACATAACTTACTTTCAGGAGAGGAAAACAAAATGGGCCTGGTTCATTGAACTGGATAAAGATCTGAAAGAAGTGGGGATTACACCAACAGACATTCAGGAGCGCGCCCCACTCAAAAGGAAACTTCAAGCTTGCAAAGGTTTCCAAGAAAAACCGAAGCTGAAAACGGGAAAGATTTGGACCCAGGAACGGAAGGAAGTCCACCAAGAACGAATGCGGGCGTACCGGGCAAACATCAAACCAGTAGGAGACAGTTGGAATGACGCGGTCCATAGATGGCCTGTACGAAATGAATGAATGAATGAATAATATGGGGATAGGAATAATATAGACCTGCCGTACCACACCCGTAGGTGTAAATCGCGTGAAAAAACTCTAGAGTACCCCTTGATCCCCTTAAGCGCATCATACGTATTGATGAATTTTACGGCTTAATTTGGTTCCGTGATAACCTTCTAGCCGTTTGCAAACTTTCACACTAATTGCATTGCGTCTTACAGCAATAGACAGACCTCGGAGAATCAGTTGTCATGGTTACTGGCTTGTATTCGTTCATTAGTTTATTAAATGAAATTAGTTTTCTGGGAATATCTCAAAAACGGTTGGTCTTGGCCTTAATATGTGGTTTTCGGGGACCCGAGTTTTGTCTCTCACATTGAGGGTCTGAAAATGAGCTTTGTCTCGTCATTCTACGCCTATTTCAGCATGTATTTTAAGGGCGTAGAGTTACATCAATGATAAGTGTCGTGCCTCTGATGGATATCTATACCAAATGTTACGTTGGTACACCCAGCCGTTCTCGAGTTATAAGGGAACAAAGTTGTCCACTGAAACGCAAACAAGCAAGCAAACAGACAGACAGACAAAAAAAATATTTTCGCGCACATCTTTCATGAAACAGTCTGAAACGCGTAAACAACTCAAATTTCCGTAGAAATTCAGAGAAAAACAGACAAACTTTCATTTTTAGCCTACTTTCGATTTTTGCAAAAAATGAAAGTAGACTTATGAGATCAACACAGGGCGAAAAAAAAGTGTGTCTGTCTGTGTGTGTGTGTGTATGTGTGCGTCTGTGTGTCTCTGTGTGCGTGTGTGTGTGTGTGTGTGTGAGTGTGTGTACTCTGAATGTCTGTCCCCCCCTATTAATTCGAACACGGTGAAAGCGAATTGAACGAAATTTGGTACAAAGGTAGCACTAGCAAAGGACACCTCAGTGTCATGTCTTATATCGCCGCCATCTTGACGGAAACGTAATGGCGGCCACACAAATGTTCAAAGCTTAAATCAAATTACGACTAACCTAATAATTCGATCTCTACCAAATTTTGCAACAACATACCTTTAAGGGGGAAGCATCCTTTGACCAAACTAATAGGTCATTAGCCCAATAGTTAGCGGATGGCGGCCATCTATGTGTCAAAATAGATACCCCCTATTAATTCAAACACGGTGAAACCGAATGGAACGAAATTTGGTACAGAGGTAGCACTAGCAAAGGGCACCTCAGTGTCATGTTTTATATCGCCGCCATCTTGACAGAAACGTAATGGCGGCCACACAAATGTTCAAAGCTTAAATCAAATTACGACTAACATAATCATCCGATCTCTACCAAATTTTGTAACAACATACCTTAAGGAGGGAGCATCCTTTGACCAATCTAATAGGTCATTAGCCTAATAGTTTGCGGATGGCGGCCATCTTTGTGTCAAAATCGATTCCCCCTATTAATTCGAACACGGTGAAACCGAATGGAATGAAATTTGGTACAGAGGTAGCACTAGCAAAGGGCACCTCAGTGTCATGTTTTCTATTGCCGCCATCTTGACGGAAACGTAATGGCGGCCACACAAATGTTCAAAGCTTAAATCAAATTACGATTAAGCTAATCATCCGATCTCTACCAAATTTTGCAACAACATATCTTTATGGAGGGAGCATCCTTTGACCAAACTAATAGGTCATTAGCCTAATATTTTGCGGATGGCGCCCATCTTTGCGTGAAAATCGATTCCCCCTATCAATTCGAACACGGTGAAACCGAATGGAATGAAATTTGGTACAGAGGTGGCACTAGTAAAGGGCACCTCAGTGTCATGTTTTATATCACCGCCATCTTGACGGAAACGTAATCGCGGCCACCCAAATGTTCAAAGCTAAAATGTAATTACGACCAACCTAATAATCTAGTCTCTACCAAATTTTGCAACAACATATCTTTATGTGGGAAGCATATTCTGACCAAACTGCAAGATCATCAGTCCAATAGTTTGCAGATGGTGGCCAAGTATGTGGGCAAATCGATTTCCCCTATCAATTCAAACACGGCGAAATCGAATTGAACGAAATTTGGTACAGAGGTAGCACTAGCAAAGGGCACCTCAGTGTCATGTTTAATATCGCCGCCATCTTGACGGAAACGGAATGACGGCCACCAAAATGTTAAAAGCTTAAATCAAATTACGACCATCCTAATAATTTGATCTCTACCAGATTTTGCAACAACATGCCTTTTTGTGGAAAGCATCTTATGACTGACTACAAGGTCGTCAGCCCAATAGTTTGCAAATACCGGCCATGTATGTGTGCAAATCCATTCCCCGTATCAATTCAAACACGGTGAAACCGAATTGAATTTTTTTACAGAGGTAGCACTAGCAACGGGCACCTCATATTCATGTTTAATATCCCTATAGCACGTTGTATTTCAACAAGCTACTACAACCAACATTCAATTATACTCCTTGAAAAGGACAAAGAGTTATAACAATACCCAGGCATTTAGGAGAAAGTAGGCTATATGTTCTTTACTGAACATCTTGTTATATATAGAGAGATATACTGCACCGCTCGGTATTGACCGTGTTTTATTGCACAAATTTAGGTTTTACTCGCTAACCATTGGAGATATACAAAAAGTGATAAGGACCTTTCGGATAGAAAATTAAATGTTAAAACTCGTGTATGCCATCAAAAGTTTGCTATTTCTTAGCGTTCTCTTTTTAATTGAAATAGAAATATGAAATTTTGAAACCAAAGGGTGTAGTGACGTCACAAATGTCGGTTTTACTCGCTAACCGTTGGAGATACACGAAATGTGATCAGGACCCTTCGGATAGGAAATTAAATTTCAAAGCTCGTATTTCCCATCAAAAGTTTGCTATTTCCTACCGTTCTCTTTTTATTTGATATGGAAATATGAAATTTTGAAACCAATGGGTGTAGTGACGTCACTAAAATGGTCGCCATTTTTTAACAGTACAAAATTTCGAAATCAAAAGTACCCTATATGTAAACCCGGTAAATTAGCTACATTCATGCAAAATTTCATTTAAATCGGACCAGTGGTTCTTGCGTTATTGAGTAACAGACAGACAGACAGGCAGACAGAAAGACAGACACACACCATCTCATTAGCCTACTTTCGATTTTTGCAAAAAATGAAAGTAGACTTATGAGATCAACACAGGGCGAAAAAAAGTGTGTCTGTCTGTGTGTGTGTATGTGTGTGTGTGAGTCTGTGTGTGTGTGTGAGTGTACTCTGAATGTCTGTCCCCCCCCCCCCTATCAATTCAAACACGGTGAACACGAATTGATCGAAATTTGGTACAAAGGTAGCACTAGCAAAGGAAACCTCAGTGTCATGTTTTATATCGCCTCCATCTTGACGGAAACGTAATGGCGGCCACACAAATGTTCAAAGCTTAAATCAAATTACGTCTAACCTAATCATCCGATCTCTACCAAATTTTGCAACAACATACCTTTATGGGGGGAGCATCCTTTGACCAATCTACTAGGTCATCAGCCTAATAGTTTATGATGGCGGCCATCTTTGTGTGAAAATCGATTCCCCCTATTAATTCGAACACGGTGAAACCGAATGAAACGAAATTTGGTACAGAGGTAGTAATAGCAAAGGGCACCTCAGTGTCATGTTTTATATCGCCGCCATCTTGACAGAAACGTGATGGCGGCCACACAAATGTTCAAAGCTTAAATCAAATTACGACTAACCTAATCATCCGATCTCTACCAAATTTTGCAACAACATACCTTTATTGAGGAAGCATCCTTTCACCAATCTAATAGGTCATTAGCCTAATAGTTTGCGGATGGCGGCCATCTTTGTGTCAAAATCGATTCCCCCTATTAATTCGAACTTGGTGAAACCGAATGGAATGAAATTTGGTACAGAGGTAGCACTATCAAAGGGCTCCTCAGTGTCATGTTTTATATCACCGCCATCTTGACGGAAACGTAATGGCGGCCACACAAATGTTCAAAGCTTAAATCAAATTACGACTAACCTAATCATCCGATCTCTACCAAATTTTGCAACAACATACCTTTATTGAGGAAGCATCTTTTGACCAATCTAATTGGTCATTAGCCTAATAGTTTGCGGATGGCGGCCATCTTTGTGTCAAAATCTATTCTCCCTATTAATTCGAACACGGTGAAACCGAATTGAACAAAATTTGGTACAGAGGTAGCACTAGCAAAGGGCACCTCAGTGTCATGTTTTATATCGCCGCCATCCTGACGGAAACGGAATGACGGCCACCCAAATGTTAAAAGCTTAAATCAAATTACGACTATCCTAATAATTTGATCTCTACCAGAATTTGCAACAACATGCCTTTTTGTGGAAAGCATCTTATGACTGACTACTAGGTCATAAGCCCAATAGTTTGCAAATAGCGGCCATGTATGTGTGCAAATCGATTCCCCCTATCTATTCAAACACGGTCAATCCGAATTGAATGAAATTGTTTACAGTGGTAGCACTAGCAAAGGGCACCTCATATTCATGTTTAATATCCGAATAGCACGTTGTATTTCAACAAGCTACTACAACCAACATTCAATTATACTCCTTGAAAAGGACAAAGATTTATAACAATACCCATGCATTTAGGAGAAAGTAGGCTATATGTTCTTTACTGAACATCTTGTTTTTATATATTAGTATGATATTTCTATATTTATATTTTATTTTTACACTTTCATAGTTAATGCTTTTAGTTTTAAATTCTTTTAAATTTTATCCAACACATTACGGTACGTCAAGTAGATAGGTACATAATATTTGATTAATAGAAATTCTAGCACTTCGAATGAAAATTATCCGAAATTTGGCTGAAAGGTTCAACTATCAGCATCTTTGAAAGCATAAACTGTCCTTATGACAGGTGGTTGATATAGAGACCACTATCCCATAAAGAGTTAAAATATAAATTATCATTTCTCTGCTCTTGATCGTTAGGGCCACTAAGGAGCGCGAGATATCTACTGTTTGCCTTCTTGTGGGCACACAGGTTTTCATCCTTGAGGAGTGTGCTTTCTTCCATGCATCAGAATGAACAAGCTTCGGTCGAGTAATGATTTCTTCTTGATGAGTCTGTTTAAGTTTGTTTTTGATTGCTGTTCGGGGTTGAATGTCTGTTTCTGAAATTCGATAAGGTCCTTATCGATATCCACCAGGCAAGGAGGAATCGTTTTGCGACAACAAACATTTTGATATTCCTTCAGCTGGCTACCTGAAGAGGTGGGCGTAAAAGGTTATCCTTATTTTTCGGATTAAGCTTGGAATCTTTTCGGTGTGGGTGAATATTTCTATGTTACTCCAAAGTCTGTTATTGGTATTATTATTTGCATACATTCCCCTTTAAGGAGAGCGCTAAAATTACAAAAATCTAGCTTTTAGTGGTGGCTCTTTTCCTATTTTTATCTTCCCAAAAACCTTTCATCCGTTCACTGTGCGCCTTCTTCTCTTCATCTGCCTATTTACGCCTAGGCCTATTTCGTTTGGGTTGTGATCTAAATTCAAATTTCTGGTTTTTGATTTTTTGTCCACAAATGCTGGAGTCGTGGATGTCTCCTATGGTGATACGTAATTGTTGTAAATCTTCTATAGTTTATTTGTACCAAGAAGTACCCAATTTCGACGTAGAAATTATGTTGAATATTCTATTAGTCAGTGTGGTGTCGTTCATTCTGGCGATGTGTGTCAAGAAATTCACACTGCGTTTTCTGATGAGTGTCGTGATAGATTCAGTATTTCTGTATAATTGTTCTGTTGGTCTTTTTTGCCAGAAATTATCTCTGAAATCGGCGCCATAAATCTTTCTCAGTTCTTTTTTTTTTTCAATGTCTATAATTTTGACCATTCCCTTGGTGCTTGTGGTTTCTGATGCGTATAAGTCTGTTATTATGTATTTTCCTCATGGCCTTCTACGGACAACGCTTTACATTATATTTTGCCTTCTCTACCTTGACTCTCTGGCAGTATCTTCTCATCCTTTCTCCCACTTCCCTGTTCGGTTCTTCTGTGTGGGTTCTTTTATTTGTCACCGGCTCCTCCCCCGTCTCCAGGACACCCCTGTACTCCCTAATTGAGGGAGCTAGTTTCAAACCCTATAATCTCCAACATATTCGTAAATTGAGTTATTGGTATAGAGTTAAGCTTCTCATTGAATTCTACTTATTTAACCTACGTTGTTGCTGGAAACACGGAAAAATCCATTTATTTTCTTTAATAGAAATACGTGTCAATTTCAAACCCAGCAATCTCCACCAGATGGTAGTTTCAAACTGAGCAATCTCCGAACAGACCAATGAGAGCTGCAATATGGCGGCCACCCAGCATGCTCCACTCTTGTTTGTTGATGATGATGATAATTGTTGTTTTAAGGGGCCTAACATAAATCTTGTTTGTTTACATCACTGTCAAGCATGCTGTGCTTCTATGCCCAAGATCGCGGACTCAAACCCGACCGAAGTCGTCGAATTTTTTAACGGCGTTAAAAATCCCTCAGTATGCCTTCCTTCAGAGAGTAAGTCAAGCTGGCAGGCCCAGGTCATAGATTTATGGCATGTTAAAAAACCATCCACTAATTACACTTGTGTGAAGTTAAATTCTAGGTTAACATTTGAACAACGCTCTTAGGTTCCAACGTTCGTCGCCAGGAGCCGACCACGGTAACGTCTAGTAACCAAGTTACTAGTCGTCGTTGATGGTGGCGTTTGGTGGCAAAAGTAGGAAAGACTTGAAAATTCAATGTATGCAGTCCTTACTTGAATTGAAAACAGATAACACACACACTAATACTGTCATCACAATTAACACCGGCTATCAGACAGATTCTACACACACCCAAAGTGCACGGGGCTACATGACCACGTTGTCGCAGCCCCTAACAATTGAGGAGAAATCAACCGACCCTCATTCTTCAAGGGGTCTTTTTCTTTTCATGTTATCTCCTGCCTTCTGCACGAGGCCCTCAAGGAGGCAGGGTGTATGTAGCCCCACCACTTCTGGTGTGGTGCACCCTGGATGGTGCTACACCCTCAAGCGCTCATGGCTGGTGAGCTCAGGATTTGTCGACCCCGAGGGATTACTGAGCTGGGTCCGTTTCTCCCTTATTCCATTGTCCTTGGGTTCGAGGGTTGAGGGCATTTCTTTTCCTCCTGTCTTTTATTTGATTTCTTCTCCTTTTCGTTTCCCATTTCCTCTTCTAGTTTGTAAAGTTGGTTGGTTCCTCAGTTTAGGGGCTGCGACAACGCGGTTATGTAGCCCCGTGTACTTTGGGTGTGTGTAGAATATGTCTGATGAAAATGAAAATCCACAGCCTGCTTCCAGTCGACCGACCGGGTCAGGTATTGGAATGAATGAAGCCCCCATCTATCGGCGAGGATATGAACTGTGCCGGTTGCTGAAGCCTGTCGCACTCCCCTGGACAATGATGAAATGAATGACAGATGAAATTAAATGGTAGTGGAGAGTGTTGCTGGAATGAAATTGTGACAGGGAAAACCGGAGTACCCGGAGAAAAACCTGCCTCCGCTTTGTCCAGCACAAATCTCACATGGAGTGACCGAGATTTGAGCCTCGGACCCAGCGGTGAGAGGCCGGCGTGCTGCCGCCTAAGCTACGGAGGCTTCAGAATTGTCTGATAACCGGTGTTAATTGTGATGACTGCATTAGTGTGTGTATCTGTTTTTAATTCAAGTAAGGACTGCAGACATTGAATGTCAAGTAGTTTTTACTTTTGCCGCCAAACGCCACCGTCAACGACTACTAGTTCAGAACTTGGCTACTAGACGCCACCGCAGTCGGCTCCTGGCGACGAACGTAGGAACGTAATTAGAGCGTCGTTTAACCTATAATTAATTTAGTTTCACACAGGTGTCATTATTGGAAGGTTCTTTAACATGCCATAGATCTATGACATGGGGCCGCCGACTTTTCTTCCCCTCCGAAGGAAGGCATACTGAGGGATTTGTAACGCTCTTAAAAATTCCGACAACTTCGGCCGGGTTTGAACCCGTAGTTTGTAAGGCAGTAGTTGGTTTTAGTAGTAGGTTTCATTTTCACTATACACAAACCATTAGGGGCCGGTAGCCTAGATGTTAGACCCCTTAACCCTCCGTCGGGCGCAGCTTTCCTGACAGGCCCCGAAAATCTTTTCTTGCTCCCCCATCTTCCCGAAGGGCACCTACGCACTTGCCCCATTTAGTATTTTCCTATCTCTAGGTCCCTTTCCGAATGCTCCCTGTTAGTTTTCCCGCCTCCTCCGTAAAGCGCAGTAATTACCCTCAAGGCCTTTGAGGCGCATTGCGCCCGAACTCGTTCTACTTTGGAAGGTTCGTATTCCCTGATTATTCCATCGCATAATTGCTTCTTTTCCTCATTTTATGAATAAGAAATACATAGATTGTGGTTATTTCGTCGAATAAACGGGTCAAAGGATGTCGAATTATGAATGCTATGAATGTCACAAAGCAATCTGTCTGCCCCATACAGATACAGTAATACTTACCAACCTTGCACTTTACTGGAGGCAATGTACTTTTACTGCTGAGCATTCCAACAGTGATTACAAGTAAGACTGACTCATTATGGTGTTTGAAGCCAGTTTCCAGTGTTGCCTTAGTAAACAGAAGTTTGGTGCTTTTCAGTCGGTCAACACAATAGTGTTGGCCGATTCAAAAGCACTAATTTTTTGTTAAGACTGACTCCATTGTGCTGTATCTTATTTTGTAATAAGAACATTATTTAAGTTTTGTTCGTAATTTTAATATTTGTTTGAATTTTTCACATGAAAACTGAACGCAATTTGGTGGTGGGTTGTAAATGCGAGCTATTATTTTAAAGTTTGATTGTGAGCAATAAATTATTGTATGTTTTAAAAAACCTGATGTTGAATAAACTCCCCATGTATATCCTAATGAATGCCACTTATCATTTTAAAAAAATGCGTTAATTGAGTGTTATTGACGTCTATGCAACAAGGGCCTGTCAGGCACACTGCGCCCGAACTCGGGAGTCGCGGAGGTGCGCCCGAGGGAGGATTAAAACAACAATTATCATCATCATTATTCTTATATATACCTACTGGAGGCAAGACTGATTTAGGGCCCGGATGTTGATGACATGTCATCTTTTTACTGAGCCGTCTAAAACAATGCTGGACTACATAGAAACTCCGGACGGTCCTGTCTTCAAATATGTCATTTTTATTTTGCATCTTTTGCATTTTTTGGCGGTATTTTTCCATTTTAAGAGCATTTTTTAATGTTTGGTAGATTTTTTCGGTCATATTTTAGAGAAATCGGCCTTTTAAGGTGTTTTTTTTTCTTCAATTTAGTCATGTCACAGCTTTATATGAGGGAGTAAGTCTCTCAGAGTTAAGAATAAGCTAGTAGCTATGAACATAAACCTTTTGTTAAGTGCTAGAAATCTATTTTGATTGATTTTTCAATATGAGCTTCAGATGTCATTTTTAAAATATTGGTGAGTTTATTATTATAAGATCATTTTCTCCATTTTTATAGTGCATTTTTCGATTTTTAGGTCATTTATTACAGTCATTTTTGAAAATATTAAGTGCATTTTTTTTTACTGCATCAACATCTGGGCCCTACTGATTAGTATTGTTTTTGTAGTGTGTGTAGAAGTGTGAGTGATTCGATATTTTGGCGTGGAATCACCGTGTCACCTGTCACTTGCCTCTTATTACCTGGCACTTCCTATTTGTCACTTACCACTGACACAATGTGTTCAATGTTGTAGCTTCTCTCCTGGTCATAATGCTGATGGCAGCATTCTCAAGACTTGTTGAACCGTCACCTATCCAAGAGTGTGAAGGCGACAACATCGATAGGAATGTTGCAGACGACTCCGATTGTAATATATACTGGCTTTGCGGGGACGGGTATTCGTTGATGCTACAGTGCCGTGAAGGACTCCACTTCAACGCTGCTACGGAGGCCTGCGACCCTCCAGAGATAGCCGGGTGCGCAACAGGAACCATTACGCCTACTGTAGTAACCAGTAGGCCTACAAGGGAAACCGATAGACCTACAAGGGAAACAAATATCCCTGTAACTGTTACAGATACCACTGTGGTTATTACAGATTCCCCTGTTATAGGCACTGAGGTATGCAAGGCTGCTACTCCAGACAGGTGGCATCTACCCCATCCTCAAGACAAGACCAAGTTCTTCAAGTGCGATATCAACGCCGGTAGAGCCACTGAGTTCTCCTGTCCGGATGGTCTCGAGTTCAATCCTCAAATCCAGGTCTGTGATTGGCCATCAAGAGGATAACGATTGAATCTCAAAACATGAGCCTTTACCTTTATGGTATTTGAAGCCATTTTTAGTGTTGCCTTAGTAAACCAAAGTTTGGTGCTTTTCAGTCGGTCAACACGATAGTAGGCTACCCAAATGAGATGGGTTATTCCCTAATCTTGAAACAATTACATGAGATTAATAAATACACTTGGATGACCAGTTTCGATCGTCAAGCGATCATCATCAGATCCATTACACTTAGGCTATACAATGTATGTCTGAAAATATTGACAATATGTACACTTATTTAGAGAAATGCAACTCGTCAGTATTTGTTAGTTGTAGTCGAGTCGAGTGCAATGATTGTCTAAGTGAACTGCTCTCAACAGGACCGCGCAAGACCCTAACGAGATAAGTAGCCTGTACAAAAAAAAAAACGAGCCTTACAGTAGCCGCATATGATGTGTAACATCTGACATGTTATTCGAATAATTCCATATTATTTACTCGCATTTTTTAAAGAATGAACTCATAGTGCTACCTTGTGCCAGCAAACATGACAGGATTCTCCAATGCATCTGCAGTAGTGACATCTACCTGCAACTGTATGCGGGAGAAATCCACTGCCTACTTGATACGAGCAGAGCTTTATACCGGCCAGTTAGTGAACCCATGCCAGCGGTGTTATTGAAAATGGCCTCTTATTGCCGATATAGCGCACTGCCAAGTATAGGCGCGATTAAAAATTAGGTGTGCAGTAGGTATATTAAATGCGTTTCTCCCAATGATACGTTTAGATCAACGAAGTTTCAATTATTGTTAGTAGTCGGTGTTAATATACTGAATTCCTACGTTGTTTGGAGTGTTGGTTGATGCGATATAGCACTCGAGTATCGAGTGCTTACATTAAATAAGAGTACAGCAAAAGTATGAAGATTTAATAAATCGTAATTGTTTTCAGCAAATATGATATAGTGAATATTTTCACAACAAAGAACGACAACTTGAAGATGATTTATTGTAGGAATTTCTTTAATGAGGCCTCCAAACCTTGATGCAAACCGTATGAGATTTACATTCCACATAGTCACATGGCTTACAGTACGTCGTTGTACCGATCTCTGCCACCGCGCGCGCTCATTGTTTCCGTCCCATGCACTTCCGTCCCATCCACTTCCGCCCCATCCACTTCCGTCTCTTTTCCAAAATCACTCCCACAAAAATGTCCAGTTACTGAGTGCCACAAAAATATCCAGATACCGATTGGAAAGATGTTACACATAAAAAAAAACAATACAGTACCATCAGAATTGACCATCTACAACAACCACATATTCACTCCAAACAGGCAAATTCTGGAGGTCAATCACCGCTTCCAGTATCTCAACAAAACATCACATAGACCACAACTAACAAATACTGGCGAGTTGCATTATCTCAACTAATACAGCAACTAAATAAGTGTACATATTGTAAATATTTTCAGACATAGATTTTATAGCCTAAGTGTAATGGATCTGATGATGATCGCTTGACGATCGAAACTGGTCATCCAAGTGTATTTATTAATCGCATGTAATTTTTTCAGGATTAGGGAATAACCCTTCTCATTTGGGTACAATCGTGTTGACCGACTGAAAAGCAGCAAACTTTTGTTTTGAACCATTAAGTTGATAGAAAATACTATAGGCACAGACGTGGTCGAATTGTCACAGCAATTCATTTTTGGAATTCATTAACTACCCGGGGAGTATAATGCTCAGTGAGACGTGGCCTGACCTCCATCTAGACAGCCCCGGTTCAAATCCCAATCAAATTGACATGGCGTTGTCACCTGATATTATTGCTCTTGTTGTCAACATGGGAATCCAGATTTATACCCCCAAACAAAACCTGACTGTTCCCCGTTATCTCCAGTGACCTCAAAAACAGAATAAATTGCAGAATAGTTATCAACTATCTCCGATCCTTAATAAGAACCTACCAAATATTTCCACAATATATTCATGTTTACTCTAACCTTTTGTAAACTGTTATGTTTTTTCAATGATTTCGAGATAGTTTGGTTTATATGATGTGTCAATGTTTTCTCCTTCCCTTCCCGAATGTGACAAAAAATTGTGTATCAAACAGCATCGAAGCCATTATCCACAAAATACAGGTATTTTACTGATTAAGTGTGGTTACACTAAACAATGGTTGTATGTAAATACTTACAAATAAGCAAGAATAATAAAGCAGAGTGATCCTATGACGAGAATACTTAACTTATTCATTCTGTCATTTTAATATGTACGATAATCCATACTAATATATATAAATGAGATGGTGTGTGTCTGTGTGTCTGTTTATTACTCAATCACGCAAGAACCACAGGTCCAATTTATATGAAATTTTACATGGAAATAGCTGATTTACCTGGTTAACATATAGGTTACTTTTGATTTCGATACTTTGCATTATTTAAAGATGGCGACCATTTCAGTGACGTCACGACACCCTTTGGTTACAAACTTTCATATTTCCATTTCAAATAAAAAGAGAACGCCAAGAAATAGCAAACTTTTGATGGCATATACAAGGTTAAAAATTTAATTTTCTATCCGAAGGATCCTTATCACTTTTCGTGTATCTTCAACGGTTAGTGAGTAAAATCTAAATTCGTGCTATAAAATACGGTCAACGCCGAGCGGTGTAGTTGGACAAAATGTTCCATCCTTAATCTCCCTCCGCACAGCACCTCGCCTATCCCCTGTTTTAACTGTCACCTTCACATTTTAATTTATTTATGACCAGTAGCGAAACACTGGTACGTCAGCTAGTAAAAAAGGCCATTTCATTCCCACCCAAGAAGGGTGGGCGGGCCCCCATAGCTGACCGCACCATCTCATGGACCATAGGAAGGGGGTGTTTGGGAGGTTGAGAGTTATAGTAGAAGGGTGGTGGTGAATTGTGGAAATTTGAAAAGGAAAGTAGTATGACCTCTTGGCTAAGATACTAAGATTTTATAAATTGAGGGTTGAGTGTTGCGTTCTAGATTGAATTTGATTGGGTAGGGTGGATTTTCGTTTTGGTTTTATTTATTTGAAGGAGAAAAAAATAAGTTGACTCGGTGATTTGATGTAGAAGAAGAAAACGTGCGGAGGTATGTTGCTGTGTTAGGTGTTTTGGAGAAGTGAAGTGGTATGAGAGTAAAAGGAAGAGTATGAGGATGAGATTGAAATGATGGTGGGAATGAGAAAAGAAGGCAAGATGAAACAATGGTTTGAATTCTGCTATCATGAAAGATGAGTGAGGTGTTGGTGTGTCATGGGATATTGTGGATGATTGTGGTGGGAACAAATAATCATTTATTTTTAGCCTACTTTTCACAATTTGTAACAAGTAGTACCGTTAAGAACTATACAGCCTATTTTCATATATCCTCATCATCATCATCATCATCATCATTTCCCCTTATCCAGCTCCTGCCGGGTCGGGGTATTTATGGCACTTCTCCACTTTCCTCTTTCCTTCCACCATTCTTCTTCCACGATCTTGTCCCAGTCCAGATTTCTTTTTCTTACGCCGTTCTTCACTGAGTCCATCCACCTTGTTCTAGGTCTTCCTCTTGGTCTCTTACCCTTGCACTTCGCCTCCAGCATCTGTCTTGGTATTCTATTTTCCTCCATCCTCTTTACATGTCCAAACCACCTTAGTTTATTCTTCTCAATTCTCTCATTTAGTTTTCCCATCCCAACTTCCTTCCTAACATCTTCATTCCTCACTCTGTCTTTCCTTGTCTTTCCCATCATATTTCTTAGGAATTTCATTTCACTGGCTTGGATTCTACTCTCTTGCCTCCTTGTCAGGGTCCAAGTCTCAGCTGCATAAGTTAATATGGGTACATAGTACACTTTATACATTACCTCCTTGCTTTTCCTTGGTACTTCCTTATCCCAAACAAGTTTTCTTACACTTTGATAGAATGCATTGCTCTGCTGTACCCTCCTGCCAATCTCCATGTCCAACCTACCAGTTTGCATCAATTCACTTCCTAGGTATTTGAACGTGTCCACAATTTCCAAACTCTGACTTCCAATTTTCACAGTGCCCTTTCCTTGTCTTTCCCCTCTTGTCATCACCATGGTCTTACTTTTCTCTATACTGATTTTCAGGCCATACTTCTGAATATTTTCGTTCAGTGCATCTAGTTGTTTTTGCACTTCTTCGGTGTTCCTTCCCCAGACCACAATATCATCTGCAAATAACAGTAACTTCATTTCTTTATGTTCATATGCTTCCTTTGTTTCCTTTACAATTTCATGCATCACCATTATGAACAAGAGAGGTGACAGCACACTCCCCTGTCTTAGTCCAGTCTTGTTCCTAAACCAGTCTGTCTTTCCAACTGGGGTCAGTACCCTGCTAACACAGTTGTTGTACATTGCTTGCACCATTTCCAACATTTCTCTTCCCAGTCTCTTCTTAACCATGGTTTCCCATACCTTCTCTCTGGGGACACTATCATATGCCTTTCCTAGATCTATGAAAGTCATGATCAAATCCTCTCCATATTCCCAGTTCTTTTCCATCACCTGCCTCAAGCTAAAGATTGGGTCCACTGTGGATCTTCCACTCCTGAAGCCATACTGTTCCTCTTGCAACTCTCCCTCCACCTTTCTTCTCATTCTTCTTTCTAATATCCTTTCCAGTATTTTTACTATCTGTGATATGAGGGTGATCCCTCTATAGTTATCACACACCTTCTTGTCCCCCTTCTTAAACACTGGTATTATTAGCCCTTTCTTCCAGTCTTCTGGTACACATTTCCATTTCCACACACACTTCAGCAGTCGATACAGCCATTGCATACCAACAGGTCCAGCAGCCTTTATCATTTCTACACTGATTTCATCCACCCCTGTTGCTTTTCCCATCTTCATTTTCTGTACTGCTAATTCCACCTCCAGCATTGTTATATCATCTTCTGTTATAGAGTCGTCAGGTTGTGTCACTTCCATCTCTCCAGTACCATTGCTCACATTCAATAGCTTATCGAAATACTCCTTCCATCGTCCCTTTATCTCTTCTGGGTGTGTTAACAACTCTCCATCTTCCTTTTTCACTAGCTTTGTAGTAACTCTTTCTTTCCTCTTACTTCTTAGAAGCCCATACAGCATCCTTTTACTGCCACTTACATCTGTTTCCATTCTTCGTGTAAATTCTTCCCAACTTTTCTTCTTTTCTTCTCCTACCACTTTCTTACACCTCCGTTTGCTGTCGTGATACTTCCTTTTGCTTTCTTCTGTTTGATCTCGGTTCCATTCTTTACATGCAGACTTCTTTTCTTTCACTGCTTTCCTCACTTCCTCATTCCACCATGGTGTCTCCTTCTCTTTCACTCTTGTTGACGTCCTACCACAAGCACTCTCTGCTGCACCAACAAATGCCTTTTTAAAGTGAGACCATTCCTCTTCTATGTTTTCCACTTCAGTAACTGGGATTTGTTGCTTCAATCTCTCCTGAAAATCTTCCTGTACAGTTTTGTCTTTCAATTTCCATACTTTTATTTTACTTTCTCTGATCTCCTTTAGGTTTTCCAATTTTTCCCATCTAAATTTTGCCACCACAGCTCTATGGTCCCCATCAAATGCTTCTCCTGGTAAAGCTGTCACATCTATCAGTTTTCTGCGATTAGTCCTTTCCACCAGAAAGTAGTCAATTACTGATTTTGTTCTTCTATCGCCCCAACCATATCTCGTAATTTTCCTGCTGTTTTTCTTCCGAAACCATGAATTACCCACTATCAGTCCATTCCTTTCACAAAAGTTTGCAAGTTCCTCTCCTTCCCGGTTCTTTTTCCCATATCCATATGGTCCAATGACTTCTTCCTTTCCTTGTCTCTCGTTTCCGACTTGTGCATTCATATCTCCCATGATCACCAATTCTACATCTGAAATTACTCTTTCTACATCCTCCAGGAATACTTCAATATCTTCATCTCTGTTTCCAGTCTGTGGTGCATACACTTGTATGAAGTCCATCACGTCATTTTTCATCTTCATTCTAATTTTCATTATTCTGTCACTCACACACTCGACCACTTCAACATACTCCTCCAGTTGTTTCGAGGTTATCAGTCCCACGCCATTTTTGGCCTCTTGGCCACCACTCCAGTATAAAGTATATCCTTTCCTCAATTTCTTCCTTCCTTTACCTTTCCATTTCACTTCACTCAGTCCCATCAATCCAACATTCTCCCTCTCCATGAAGTCTACCACCTCCTCCACCTTGCCTGTCAGGGTCATGACATTCATGATTCCCACTTTCATTTCTGTTACTGGTCGCCCATTTCTCACAGTTCCCCCAGTACCAAAAGAACTGCGCGTCGCCTGCAGGGTACGCCCTAACCTTTTCCGATTCATTCGAAGTGCCATTTCCATTTTAGGCTATTATTACGATGGGGTCGCCACTCCCAAATATCCTACTTATGTTAATTGCCACTATCAACATACACAATTTCAGTTTGATGCTGTGATAGATTCGTAGATATTGAGAACCGACGAAATATTTCGGATGGTCGCCATGTTGGATTTTATATATGTAGGTCATAGAGTTATGTACTGTTACATGAAGATTATTGTGTACGTGTAGCATTCAAACTTCAATCGCATGATTATGACACAAGAAGTAACAAGGAGATTTTAAAATTTCGCACAGCTGCCTTCTTGTGGTTATGGAAACAATTGAAATAAATTAGATGCCAGTCGATTAACATTCGTATAAGGATTTACTCTACCGAGATTCACTGCACTCGGATGGTTAAATTGCGAGAAACGTCCTTGTGAATATTTATACTTCGCGTCGCCGCCATGTTGGCTTTGTGATCACCAGGTTATTTAAAGTCCTATAGCTGAACTTGAGTTCATAGCCGCTATGAACATAAAAAAATCAGTTTGATTGCTATAATAGATTCGTAGATATTCAGAGCCGTCTAAATATTTCGGATGGTCGCCATGTTGGATTGTTAAATGTATAGGCCGCAGAGTCATGTACCATTAAAGGAAAATTATTGCGTAGGTACATTATTCAAACTTTCACATCGATCGCATGATTACGACACAAGAAATAAAAACTTAATTTTAAAATTCGCACATCCGCCATCTTGAGGTTATGTAAACAATTGAACTAAATCCGATACCAGTGTATTGCAATGTGTATAAACATTTCCTGTACCAGATTTCATTGCGTTTGGAACATTAAATCGCGAGAAAGGTCTATTTAAAATTTTCAAATTTGCTTGGCCGCCAAGTACGTTTTGTAGTTAACCGGTTTTTGAAAGTCTTACAGATGAACTTCCAGTAGTGCCCTTTATCTCCGTACAAAACTTCAGGGTGATACAGCTAATAGTTTCAGAGATATAGAATGCCGGTGAAATATTTCGCACAACCGCCATTTTGTGGTTATGTAAACAATTGAACGAAGTTAGATGTCGGTGCATTACGATGTATATAAACATATACTGTACCAAGTTTTATTGCGTTTGGTTGGTTAAATCGCGAGAAACGTCTATTTAAAAGTCGCGAATTCCCGTGGCCGCCATGTTGGTTTTGTAGTTACCAGTTTTTCAAAAGTCACATGGATGAACTTCTAGTAGTTCCGTCTATCATCGTAAAAAATTCCAGGGTGATATCGGGAATAGTTTCGGAGATATTGAATGCTGGTGAAATACTTCGCTCAGCCGCCATGTTGGATTGGTGAGACGTAACAAAATTTGAAGGGCACGGTCGGTGTTGCCCGGAGTAGTGCTATGAACTTACCGAGTTTCATTGAAATCGCTCCGGCCGTTTAGATTTTATTAGGGGACACACACACACACACACGCACGCACACACAGACACACGGACAAAAGGTGATCTCATAAGCCTATTTTTTCAAAATTGAAAATAGGCTAAAATTAAATAAATAAAAGTTAATCGTGCGTAAATTTCTAGTGGAATGACAGCTATGCAACTTTTGATAACTCTGAATGAACTCTCTCCTTATTGATTGGTGCTGACAGCCATGGTAGTTACTTCCGAGCAGCAAAAGAGCTGTTGAGATTCTAAGTGATTAATTGAGTTTACCAAGAGACATCTGTTAATGCTATACCGTAATGTTTATTGTAGACCCTAACATGTTTTCAACCCTTAATTAATTGAGGTCTTCATCAGCATTGCTACAACTAGGGCACGGATGATGATGCCGTAAAAAAGTTTTAAAAATGCACTTAACATTTTCAAATATCACTGTAATAAATGACCTAAAAATTCAAAAAATGCACTATAAAGTGCAAAAAATGTTCTTATAGTAATGATCAATTCATCAATATTTCAAAAATTCGAAAAACTCACTATAAAATGGAGAAACTGATATAATAATAATAATAAACTCATCAATTTTTCAAAAATGATATCTTAATCTCAAACTGAAAAGTCAATCAAAATAGAATTCTAGCACTTAACAAAAGGTTTATGTTCACTTTAGTCTGAGCTGCACTGCACTACGAATGTCATTGTAATGTTGTCAAATGTAATGATCTGCGGTTATCAGCCTACAAGTTTTTATACCTCAAAAAGCTGCGTTCAAGCATATTTTTTTCAGTTTTGATACAATACCCGAAGCGATTTCACCACGATTGTTGCTAGGACTAGTTTCCACCCGGAAATGGAATCAATATTTTAAATTATCTTGGATCAGCTACTAGTTTCTTCTTAACTCTGAGAGACGTAACTCCCTCTTATAAAGCTGTGACATAACTACATTGGAAAAAGATGACCTTAAAAGGCCGATTTCTGTAAAATAAGACCAAAAAAATCTACCGAACTTAAGAAAATGCTCTTAAAAAGGAAAAAATAACAAAAAATGCAAAAAGATGCAAAATAAAAATGACATATTTGAAGACGGGGTGGCCCGTCTGGAGTTTCTATGTACTTCAGCATTGTTTCAGACAGCTCAGTAAAAAGATGACATGTCATCAACATCCGGGTCTTAGCTATAACATACATACACAATTTCTATGAAGAAAAGGAAACGATATAATAACATAAATAAAACTCAACTCTAAGAATACAATTTTGAATATGCAACTCTTATGCTAGGTCTTTTTGAGTGAACGCCCGAGGGCTCCCACCAAGTCCAATTTTAAGTAGTTCCAACTTTGGATACCAGATGCTACTGTCTCTAATACCTAGCGGCGAACGTTGAAACTCGATAGAGCGTCTCCAAATAGCCAAATATAACCAACAAATTTTGGTACACACTACCAATTGAGGTGGCAGGTTCCTTTACGACATCGGCCCGCCAGCTTTACTTCCCCTTCGAAGGAAGGCATACTGAAGGATTTTAACCCGGCCGAAGTCGTTGGATTTTTAAAAGCGTTAAAATCCTTCAGTATGCCTTCCTTCGGAGAGGAATCATAGCCGGTGGGTCCATGTCATAGATTTATGGCATGTAAAAAGTGACAGTCAGTCTGAAAAACTAGACTATCATTTTAAATGCTACAAAAGCTGAAAAATACTAGAAAGGCTAGAGGCTTCTCGCTTCGCTCGAAGCCAAAGACTCTTGACAGGTTAGAAAATTATCTGCATCTGCATAATACTTATCTTGCTTATCTTGTTTCAAATTACTCGCGAACGGCAAGTGCAAACCAAGGGCAAAGCAAGGTCCAGCGCGCGGGATGCCGTCACGCTCACCAGAGCGCGCGGGGACGTACCCCTTCCATCCAGTCTAAAAACACTTACAGTGGGCGATGTATTGCAGATGGAGATATGCTCTCACGGACTTTTTTTGTAGAACTTTTCATGCTGACCAATTCTTACGCTCATAGTATATTGATATTTTTAACGGTTTGCCCAGCGTAAGCTTAAGAAGCGCACGGACGCCAAGTTTGTTTTAGACTTTTTCACTGAAATCGTTACTGCTTGGCTTCCTTTGATCATACATACATTATTTTCTACAGAATCTTTCCTCGAGATATCCTTTACAGAATGGTGAAAACCGCATCAAAATCCATCTAGTGGATCTCGAGATTACCCGTAACATCCAAGAATCGGGGATTTTGTCTTATACTAATGAAGTAGAGATTGTCGGGGAACACATGCACCAAGCGGTACTATGAGGTCACACACCTCAGTGCATCTGGGTACATTTCGTCCCGTCACCGTAACGTAACGCCAGACCCCAGCGTAACGACGAAGTCGACAAGATCATTTAAAATGATAAAAGAACCTGCCACTACAATTTGTAGTGCGTAGGCTAACTTAATTTGTCGGTTATTTGGTTAGAAACGCTCTATATAATGCATATACATTAACCATTATTAAGATGGTATTAAATATTATCATTGTTGACTGATATTAATCTCAAATTATAAAAGCCGCCTTAATTATTAAACTACTTCTAGTGTTGACAAGGCAGCTTTTATATTTTTAGATTAGAAACGCTCTATCAAGTTCCGACGTTCGCCACTTGGTGTCAGTGACAGTGGCATCTCTGGTAGCCAAAGTTGGAACTACTTGAAATTAAACATGTTGGGAGCCTAGGGTCGTTCAATTGAAATACCTCGCTATGGCCATTGTCTGCAATCATACATAGTTCGTTAATAGTATATTATGCAACGAGCCGCCGGCCCCGTGGTGTTGGGGTAGTGTGCCTGCCTCTCACCCGGAGGCCCCGGGTTCAATTCCCGGCTCCGTCAGGGATTTTAAAACTGACGTGAGGGTTGGAACGGGGTGCACTCAGCCTCGTGAGGACAATTGAGTAGCTGTCTGACAGTGAGACATCGCCCCGATCACGAATACCAAGATTAACGGCCGAGGGGACCCGACGCGCTGATCACGCGTTACCCCAATATCTGCAGGTCAAATGGATGGGCAGTGGTTGCTTGGTCGGCCTTAGCCCGTCATGGGCTGTATAGTGCCAGGGGTTGAGGTTGATTTTTTTAAATGCAACGAGCCTATAATGGCAATAATTAAGACACGAGTATGTTTATAAAACGAGCGTATGCGAGTTTTGTAATTTTCATACGAGTGTCTTAATTACCATTATAGGCGAGTTGCATACGACTGTTTTATGTTCGACGATAATTATTATAACTATTTTATGTTCGAACATAAATATTCATAAATATCTGTCGAGATTTCGCCAGTTTTATGTACTGAACAGAGCGCATGAGACGCAGAGAATGCCTTGTATTTGACCATGGCCTCCTCGATTACCCTACTATGACACTAGGCCAGGCAGTGAAATTTAAATTAGAAGGCCGTGGAACTCAGCGCATCTAATTATCTAATTGGTCAAACAACTGTTTCTTGAGCTCTGATTGGTGGGAGAAACTGTTTCATAATGAAAAATACTGTTATAATGAGCCTCATTATAGTCCAGTTTTCTGACATATAATAGTCAGGGTCGAACATAAACCGAATTAGAGATACATATACTTTTATACCCTTCACAATTGCATAGGTTATCAGATAGAGTCAACATAAACTTAATTAGCGCGGTATACATAATCATGAAGTAGCAAAGCCCCTAAATAAATCAACAACAACAAATTGATTAGTTTAGGGATAAGGAGAGATGGTTTATCAGCATCACACAAATAACCACGCAACATAGCTTAAAATAATTTTTATTTTGTACAAAGAATTATTTATCGAAATTTTACATGGACACACTTTAACGTGTGAGTTATGAACTGTGTTAGGACGATTGTTACATTTATTTACATAATGCACTAGAGTGGAATAGTTCATTTGTCAGTTCCTTTGCAGAGAGCACTGAATAAAATATAGTCAACATAAAAATTAATAGATATAGATAGATAGATAGATAGAATATTTTGGTTTTCATTCCCAGGTAATTAAATTTCAATAAATCAGTGATTTTGCTGTATATGTTGTGGAGTTTCGTCCCGGGCACCTTGAAATCATCAGCAGACGAATGGTGCACCGTATCTTTTTAGCACCTCTACATGGGAGGATTTCAATACAAATGTTAAATCAGTTCTTCAGTATTTTCACGAAATATCCCTTGCAGACATTGATAAATCGTTGTCTGCGACGGATCATACATCAGATGGCGCAAAATCATATCCAATGAAGAACTCTGGAGAACAACAAATCCACTTCCAATCATGATAGAAATTAAGAGAAGGAAATAGAGATGCCCAGGCCATACTTTGGTAAAGCCAGTAGGATCTATAGAATGGAACACGCAAGGTACACGGAGGAAAGGTCGTCCTAGGACGACCTGGAGGAAGACTGTGGAGGAAGAAGCATTTGAAGCGGGGAAAACCTGGAAAAAAGTTAAAACATTGGCTTATCGACGATCACAATGGAGGCGTTTCACGGATGACCTATGTTCCATTAGGAATTAGAGTAATTAAGTGAAGTATGGGCAGCCTCCGTGGCTTAGGCGGTAGCACGCCGGCCTCTCACCGCTGGGTCCGTGGTTCAAATCCCGGTCACTCCATGTGAGATCTGTGCTGGACAAAACGGAGGCAGACAGGTTTTTCTCCGGGTACTCCGGTTTTCCCTGTAAACATTTCATTCCAGCAACACTCTCCACTATCATTTCATTTCATCTGTCATTCATTTAATCATTGCCCCAGAGGAGTGCGTCAGGCCTCGGCAGCCGGCACAGTTCATATCCTCGCCGCTAGATGGGGGCTTCATTCATTCCATTCCTGACCCGGTCGGAGACTGGAAGCAGGCTGTGGATTTTTCAAGTGAAGTATGGGAGGAAACATTTGTTGGAACGTAGAATGCAGTTTGCTGTTCCTGACGAGTCCATGCGCTGTTTCCCGATCGTCTGCTGCTGATGAACCTAACAGTATTCCAGGGTAAAACCCCGCAATGGACAAGGTAGAAGTTTTTCAAGAACTTGCTGGACTTAAAAATATTTTCTCTATCTTATTTATTCAGTGCCCTCCACACGATAACTGACGGCGTACTCCCTACCACTGGACGGATTCTGATAAGGCAACCACATGGCTGCATTACAGTACAACTTAGAACTGCATATCATTTCAAGAGACCTACATGACATTATAGAAGTATGTTGACTTATTTTAATATATGAGTATGGGCCTGAAACAGGTGTCTTCATATGATAATGATGATGGTGATTATTGATGTTTTAAGGGACATAACAGTGAGGGTATCTACCCCTGTCTTCATGATAAAATGATAAGTAGATGTGATAGGATTGAAAATGCTCTTATGAAGATCTTATTATCTCAGAACTCAAAGCTGTTACACTGCTAGCTTTGAAAGAAAAATCGAAACTAATCTATTTGTATCCATGCTTTAGATTCTAATTTTAACACAATTTCAAAATGGATTTATAAAGAGAACATACCAAACCTATTTGTCGTAAGAAACGTCTGATCGCCACAGGAATACTATGTAGATACACAATTGTCAAGGAATTTCTCGTTTGTCTCAATACAGCACTGACAATGTTTCTAATACTTATTTCATGTATGTTTAAATATTATAACTCTAACGCACATTCCACTTAATTGATTGTGCTCAGAGCTTTTAGTACTATAATAGCTCCAGAAAATCATTAACTGACAATTTAAACCCTAGTGTATGGAAGCATGTTTATATAGCTTTGTGGGAAATTAATACTCCCAATACCATAGATAAAATTAGTGGAAAATAAGAACAATTTACACTGTACAAATGTGCATCTGTGCGATTAAATTGCTTGTCATGAGCACCAATATTTCAGAGTAGGAATGTAAATAATAATGATTTGTACAATAAGTAAGAATACTTGTCTGAAAATTGTAACTACGGTACGCAGTAGCGCAAGAGATTATGCGAGACATTGGGGCTCTTTCATAAACGTAACGTCACCAGAAAACGCACTCTTTTGCAATACGAAAGTCTCTCAAAGTATTCAGTTCATTGTGAGTTTTGATGGTGTAATTCTCCTTACTGATTAGATAAAAACATTTACCTGAGGTATTTTGCGTTTCATTCTAATTTTACTGACAATATTATTTTTATGTATATTAAGGCTTTCACGACCCGGATTACTATTCAAATAATGCATGGCTTTTGGGCTAATGCCGTGTGAAATTAAATTAAATACCACCAGACGTTTCGAAGGAACCTTGCCTCCTTTTTCAATGGAATTAAACAATGTGGCCAAAGAAAGTATATCAATGAGATTTTCTTTTTGTAATCTCATTGATATACTTTCTTTGGTCACGTTGTTTAATTCCATGGAAAAAGGAAGCAAGGTTCCTTCGAAACGTCTGGTGGTATTTAATTTAATTCCACACGGCATTAGTCCAAAAAACGTGAATTATTTGAATATTACTTTTAACTTTTATTCTATGCATGCAGACGTTATAACGAGCTTACAGTTAAATATTTCATTTAAAAATACACCAATAATGCACCATTAAGACTGACGTGATTGTCATAGGGGTTTCCTTTACGTACTATGTACTGTAAAATATCTTATTAAATTCTCTGTAATGCAGGTATTTATGTCTTGATTTTCTACAATGATCATTCGGTTATGGAGTGTTAAAAAGAATGCTAACTGATGTTCAGCAAACTGCTTGTCTGCCAGTAAGGCTAAGAGATTCCATTTCCCAAGCACCCGACAGGAGTGGAGACTAGAAGAGTGATCGCACGGAAGCCCAGACGCCGAGCGTCGCCGCTACTGCTACTGTCAGAGGGGTGATGCCGACGCCGGGCGCTGCATTACACTCATCCTCCTCGCAGGTCGAGCAGTGCTCCATCTTGATGTAGTTGAGAGTGGTTGGCTCGGCACACTTGCCATTAAGGTGCTCTCGGGTGAACACACACTTGCGGACGATGCGACTCTGGCCGTCGTTAACTGTGGGAAAAGCAAGAGTACCATTACCAGACATTTGGGGTGACACAACAGAAAAATTCCTAGGTTAATTTCAAATACTTCTCTTGTTTGAGGACTGCCACAAGGACAACATGCATTACACAATAAACTATTTGATTTGTTTGTTACCCCTTGAATGGTTACGTGGGGTCATCTTAACCCCTACCCAAAACTAAAGCATCCCTCCCCATGGCATTCTCTCCACTTACTCTTACTTTGTAATTCATTCGAATTCATGATTGGACTTTTACCGGTATAAAGTATTATACCCAAATATATGCATCTTTTCGCAATAATATAATTCAACCTTGTACTTTTCAAGTAATAAGCGTTAATATCGATAAAATATCATAGGATATTTTATAGATATCAAAAGGTTATGTATTCATCAGGGCTAATAGTTTTCTTCCCAGGTACACAAAGGTATTTTTAGCTGCAATGTGGCGTAATAGAGCAGTTAATGATAAGTGGATTGTATAATATTTAGCATAGCGTGGTGATATTTGATTAGAAAACAAGAAATATAACATTTATTTTCACGGGAAATTTAACACACACATCTCTGAATGAGATACAATGATATATTGAATGCAGCAATGGATGATTGATGCTTTTTATTGATTGAACATTCTTTTGTCACAAGATACAAGATGATTTTATATCTCTGGCAAGTCAGTCAGTGCAGAAAGCGCACTTCGCAATGCCACGAAAGACGAGAACCTAATGCCATCTAGTGGTTAGCCAAGAAAACAGATGCATTAATGCGCACAATGACCACTAGTAGGTCAAATCGCTAGGGAGCAGTGATGATACTAAAATGAATGAAAGGCCGAAACAAAAGTTTGGGGTCACTATGACCCCCACGTCACCAGTTGAATTGGCCTATAGAATCATCACATCTCCAGTTAATGTGTGAAACTATCCCATAAACAAAATTCAAACTGAAAAAAAAAACTGTAGCGTAAATATGATTCTATTTTAGCAACAATAGCGTAAATATGATTCTATTTTTAGCAACAATTTGTGCTATTAGTCACGTGTTACTCCTGCCTTATGTCATACAGGTGGTATCGTAAAATGGATGTAGAATCTTAAAGGACGACTTTGACAATATCCTGAGAATGATGTTGTGAAAGATTCATAGAACTCCATTAATTCACATGAAATATTAAACTGTAATTGTTACTCTTGCTCCTACCATTATTCTTTTGACGTTTCCTCCGGGACAAGGAACAGAAAACAGCCCTTATGATAGATTTTGCTGTGCCATTGAACAATGCCAGTTGCCGATATATGATGGTCTTTATATCCACTCGTTTCTGCATGGCTCTCGTTCTCTCAGCTAGGTTTGAATATTTTGTTATCTCCTTGTGCGTTGGCAGTTCGAAGAAGATTGTTGTACGGTGGCACAGTTATATCTATAAAATAGCTGTTTTCTGATTATTTTGAAGGAAGACATTGCCAGACCGGTTTGTTTGAATTTCGTAGTCTGTGTGTATTCTTCGGTCCCAGCCCAGCAGAACTCGTTTACATTCTCAGATGATCATGGATCACACTAAGCATAAGAATGAAATCCGTAAGATAGATAATCCAAGAATCTGTCAAAATTTGCTGTAATAATAATAATAATAATAATAATAACAATAATAATATATATTTATTTTCTTCATGGCCTCCTATGAACCACGCTTCACAGTCTTTACATTATGCTTTTCCTTCCTTTCATCCTTTCTTCTACTTCCCTCTTCTGTTCTTCTGTGGAGGTTCTTTTCTTTGTCACTGGCTCCACCCCCGTCTCTTGGAAACCTCTGTACTCCTTAACTTCTCGTCTAAATTTCTCCCTATCTGCTATGTCATCTTCTTGTACCCCTATCTTGGCTAGGTTCGTTGTCACTTCTCGAAACCATTATTGAGTTCTGTCTTTCTCTTCCTGAAAAAATCGATAATTATTTTTGTCAGTCTGTTGGCATCCATTCTCAGGAGGAGTCCATATAACTGTAATCTCCTCTTCTTCATCGGTTAAACCGAACCTTCAGTTTTCTGGTGCAATTATTTGTCTGTCCTCTCTCCATCTTTTATCTTTGGCCCCAGGATTTTTCCTAAGCATTTTTCTCTCTTTTTTCTGACATTTTCAAGTCCACCTTTCCCAATCATGTCCAACGTTTCTGCTCTACTGTATACAGATATTCGGGTTTGAAGACCTTGTCTAGGTGTCTTAGTTTAGCCCCATATGATAGTAATTTCTTGTTGTAAGTGTCCTTCGTCAATTGGTAAACTATTTCCATTGTTCTCATAATAATAACCTTTTTTTTGGTATTGAATAAATGTATACAAGAGTTTAGTGCTTTTCAGTCGGTCAACACGAATGTACCCAAAAGAGATGGGTTATGCCCTAATCCTGAAATAAATTACATGAGATTAATAAAACACTAGGATGACCAGTTTCGATCGTCAAGCGATCATCATCAGATCCAATACACTTAGGCTATAAAATCTATGTTTGAAATACAGGTGAAAATATTTACAATATGTACAATTATTTAGTTGCAGTATTGGTACTGCAACTGTCAGTGTATGCTAAATGCAGTATATATGTTAGGTGAAATGCTAAATGGTGATGGCTATCCGGAGATTGTACTTTAGAGAGATTATATGGCTGTAAACTATGGTTAAACTATAAAATTTTAGGCTAACTACTTATCTGATTGTCTTCCGTACTACAGCTATTCGCAGTTTCCGTGCTCACTTGAACCCGCTGTGCGGTCGACTGCGGTGGTTATCTTAACGACTGGTTTTTCCCTGCCTTCCCCCCTGTCCCTACGTGCTGTGGGGAGTGATCGCGATGTGTTTATGTGAGGTGTTGCCAACCTAGATAAGATGTATGTTATTGAATGAGGTGGATCTACAACTATTAAAGACCGTGGATTAGTCCTCGCCACGCGTGGAGCATAACCCATTCGAACTAAGCGTTGACGGTCTTATGAGGACGTCCCGGCACCTTTAATACTGCCTCTAATATGGGCCTTGGTTTATTGCAGAAGAAAAGTACATCGTACACCTGATCCAGATAACATTTACCTATTAAAAACCCCCTAATTTCCCCCCATTTTTTTATCTAGCTTGGCTGTGTCGCTAAATTGTGTTTTGTTTCCGACAGGGTGTGTTTTTTAGTAGCGTGAAGAGGGGTGAGCTCTCCATGAACGTGTGTTCATTTAGATTGTTGGGATTGTTTCGTTTGGCTAGGTGTATCTCGATTGCTTCCTTTATGTCAAGAGCTCTGCCTTTCGATTCGTGATGGATTATTTTAAGGTCCGACTCTATGTTGGTAAAGCTATGCCCTGCGTCACACATATGTTCGCACACGGCTGAATGTGTTCCGTATCTTATCGCATTTCTATGTTCATTATAACGTGTGTCTACTCGCCTTCCACTCTGCCCGATGTAATTAGCTTGACAATCGGTGTCTTGGCACGTTATAGAATATACCCCTGACCTTGAATACGGGTCACGTTTATTTAGATTACTATTTAGGAGGTGCCTAGCGGTTGTGTTTTTCGTCGTGAAAGCTATCTTTATGCCTTGCTTTTTGAATAGGTTAGTGATTTTATATGTATTCGCATTCACATAGTTGAAACGCGCAAATTTTTTCTCATTACTGTCCGGTTTGGGAATCGTTTTATCTTTATTTTTATGTTTGGCTATAATTTGATTTATTTTGCTTGGCGAGAAGTTGTTTTCCTTTGCTATTTGCATAATAGTTCTTATTTCCTTATTATAGTTGTCTTTTGACATGGGTATGTTTAAAGCCCTGTGCACCATTGAATTGAAACTCGCTAGTTTGTGCGTACTGGGGTGATTAGACTGATTGTCGATTGCATGCGAGGTTTGTGTTGCTTTCCGGAATATGGAATATGAAAGGTCGTTGTCTTTACGTTCAATAGTTATATCGAGATAATTTATTTTCCGGTCTATTTCGGATTCCTTAGTGAATTTGATAGAATGGTGAAGGCTATTAATGGATTGGAGAATTGTTTCTTCGCTTGTTAGTTCAGTATCGTAGATGCAAATTACATCATCTACGTATCTTTTCCATATTACTATTCCCTTTGTTGAAATCTTTTCTAAGAACGCATTTCCTAGTGCATTGATGAAGATGTCAGCGATTAACCCACTTAGTGGCGATCCCATTGCTAGGCCTTCTCTCTGTGTGTATATTTTATTGTCGAATTGAAACACGTTTTGGGTGAGAACGACCCTCAGTAATCTCACAATCTCTTCAATTTCTTTTACCGAATTGTTGGATTTTAAGTTGTTTTCGATAGTGTTGATTGCTTCAATAATCGGAATATTGGTGTACATGTTAGTTACGTCGAAGGATACTAGCCTGAAGCTAGGTTTCATTTGTAGGGTGTTCAATACTGTTACTAGTTCTGTTGTGTTCTTTACAGAGTTGTTTTTGTCGTTGGAAAGACGGCATTTTAAGATTTTTAGTAACTCTTTGCTGATTTTGTAATTAGGGGCATTCCTACAATTGACTATTGGTCTCATTGGGCATTCCTTTTTGTGTATTTTTGGTTGTCCCCTCAATGACGGTATTTTCGGGTTCATGTTTATTAGTTTTGATTTTTCAGCTTTGGTCAGTATGTATTCTGTTTCTTTTAGCGCACTTTTTATTTGTTTTTGGAATTTGTTGGTGGGGTCTTTTGTTAATTCCTTGATTTCGTTGTTGTTTAGGAATTCGACTGTTTTTTCAATGTATTCTGTTTTGTTCAAAATTACTGTAGTGTTTCCCTTATCTGCTTTTGTGATGATTAAGTCATGTTCTTTTATTTTTTGTTTCAACGACTTTATTTCTTTGATTTGTTTGTTGTTTTGAATGTTATTGCTATCGCCCTCTCGTTTGAGGATTTTTTTGGCTTCGTTGGTGGCGAGATTTTTGGTTAATTCCCTGTCTTCTGCTGGGAGCTTGTGACTGGCTATCTCAATATCTGTGATTAACTGTTTTATATTGTGGTTCGTGTGTGCGTCTGTGCAGTTGTATTTCAAACCTTTGTCTAACATATTCTGAAAAGCACTAAACTCTTGTTTACTAAGGCAACACTGAAAATATGGCTTCAAACACCACAATGAATAAATGTATATCTCATCTAAAGGTTAGAGTGCTTCACACAGATCCATGATTTGACCTTTATCGCCGTTACACTTCATTATTATGCTTAATGTGATCTACGATCATTTGAAAATACAAACGAGTTCTCCTGGAACTGTAAAATACACACAGACCATGAAATTCATGCATTGATGTAAATACCAATTATTATCATTATTATTACTATAAAGTAAATATCCATGTACTGCACAATTTTTAGTGATATTTAGAATACGCGTTCAATATCATTTTAAGAGGAATTGAAATATTTTCTTTGCGTCATTTTAATGAGGGTGTTTAAAAGAGTTAACAATTCTGTCTATCAATACATTTGATCAAACAAATCCTAATGTTTAGTGAGGTAGATGTTTTTAAACGTTGTAATGCTTTTTCCATCACCATTGATAAGCACAATGATGGGATATACAATATTATGTTCATTTTGAAAATCTGGAAATGTATACGTAACTGTTACCATCCCATATTTTTCTTCCTAGCTGTAAGAGTCTGAATAGGCTCGAGTACTCACTTGTCTCAACCACCTTCTGGCAGGCTGCAATGTCCATGGATCCTGGAGTCCTGATACGCTCACAGTTCTCGATAGGAATACGGGTCTTGTTGAAGGGATCCCGACAGTTCTGCGACGTACTGGAGGTGCATGCCCAGCATCGCAGACCAGCTCCTGGAACAGACCCCATCAAAATGAACATCACTCTCCACTCGAAATACAGTGCTCTCTCGGTAATCCGGCAGATATCGGACCAGAGCACTGCCGGATTACCGAAAACGCCGGATTACTGGAAAATATCGAGAAAAACTCAGATATCATTTGAAAATCAGTTTTTTGGTAACAACCGCCAAAATAAACCGCTCTTATCCGCATTGTAAACTTGGTCAGGAGTTAAATCCATTTCTTGGATAACCTGTTTGAACCTTCAACAGCGCTTTCGTCACACGAAAGTTTCTCGCCCGTTGTACTTAGCAGTCGAATTCCATAACGTTGTTTGAATTTCTGCAACCATCCCTCGCTGGCTTGGACATAAACCTTTTTTGTAATTTTCCGGTAAAATTCCCAAACCTTTACCACGTTCTTGTAAAAACCAATCATAGAGGCTATCGTCAACTCTAGGATTTTCACCAGTTTTCAATGTCTGTAGTTAACTTTTAAAATTTTCATTCGTCTTAAAAAACTACTTTATTTTTTCACCGTTTTTTCTTATGTCATGAAATGTAGCTCGACCAACACCGTATTCGTTAGCAACACTAGTTAACATTTCGCCCTTTTCAAGCCGCTTTAGGATTTCATGTTTATCTAACAAAGATAGAGTTTTATGTTTACGTTTTTTTCTGCACGGATGCCATCTTTAACACAACACTACTACAGTACAACTGTCGTACACTAAGCACCTGAGGGGGGCGGCGTGAGTCATCGCTCTTGGCGCCAATGCATTGTTTACTCAGACACTAGTCTTGTCGCTGCGTGGGAAACATTGTACAATATTGGGGACGCATTATCAAATCAGGTGTTGAGCTCGTACTCGAATACAAAACGCCGGATTACTGGGAGTGCTGGAGAGCTGAGATGCCGGATTACAGAGGGAGTACTGTACTTATTTATAAGAAGGAAAGAAAGAAAGAAAGAAAGAAAGAAAGAAAGAAAGAAACAGGCACTGCTCTAAGATACATTCCGGATAAGAAAAAGTGTTTGTATTATCGTATAGGCTACTCTTGGTGGCAAACTAATTCATGAACTGAATGCGTAAGAAACAATCTACAGGATTCATCTTCAATAACAACTGTTTGAACTTACAAAATCCATGTATGTATTTCAGACATTTCCATTATAGTAGCCTATTTGTACTTTCGGAATATCTCGTCAATACGCTTCAAAATATTTGTATGTTCTATTTTACAATTTTAAATACATTCCAAGTGCAGTTACAGTAAATTTTGAGCTAATCATCTTAATAAGACGTCTTTACATTGAACAAGAATAGGAGAAAACTTTAAAGTAGGAGTGAAGATTCAAGGAGAAATAATTCAACTCTGGGATTTGCCAATGACATCGTCATCTTGGCCGACACGCCTCAGGATTTGAATGAGTTTTTGAATGGTATGGACTCCGTCTTGAGGAAAGAATTCATGATGAAAATTAATAAATGTAAAACAAAAATATTGGAATGCAGCCGAAATAAATCAGAAACCTCTATTTACATCAAATTGGCAGGTGAAAAGATAAAGGAAGTAGGAGACTTCTGTTACTTAGGGAGCAAAATAACCAGTGATGGACGAAGCAAAGAGGATATGAAAAATAGGCTGGCTCAGGCAAGGAAAGCATTTCTGCAAAAAAGGATTCTGTTGACATCGAATATAGATTTAAGTGTTAGGAAGTCATTTTTGAAAGCCTTTGTCTGGAGCGTGGCACTCTACGGAAGTGAAACTTGGATTATTGGTGCAGCAGAAAAGAGGAGAATTGAAGCGTTTGAAATGTGGTGTTACAGGAGAATGATGAAGATCAGATGGGTAGATAGGGTTACAAACGAAGAGGTATTAAGACTAGTGGGAGAGCAGAGATGTTTCTGGCGACTGCTAATGAAGAGAAGAGATAGGTTAGTAGGACACATACTAAGACACCCAAGAATAGCAAGCTTAGTTATGGAAGGAAGGGTCGAGGACATGAACTGTAGGGGTACACCAAGGTTAGAATATGTTACACAGATTGCCTCAGATGTAGGGTGTTGTAGCTATGTAGATATGAAACGATTAGCTCAGAACAGGGAGGTAAGGAGAGCTGCATCAAACCAGTCAAAAGACAGAAGACTCAAACAACAACAACAACAACAACTGACGTCACAATTGAGATTTTCTTTCAGGGACCATGTACAATTAAATTTTAAGAAAATAAATGTCGTTTTAGAATTTATTGTTTTGTGAACAAAATACACTTTGCCGAATATGTTTAGCCTATTATCATGTATGAAAACAAATAGGCTTATGATAACACCATTGGCCGTTTGTGTGTGCGCGTATGTGTGTGTGTGTGTCCCCAATAAAATCTAAACGACTGGAGCGATTTCAATGAAACAAGGTAAGGTCATAGTACTGTTTTGTATGACCCCGACAATGCCCTTTAAATTGTATTATGTCTCACTAATCCAACATGGCGGCTGTGCGAAATTTTAAAATTAAGTTTTTATTTCTCGTGCCCTAATCATGCGATCGAAGTCAACGTTAGAATAATGATCTTACGAAAATCATCATCTAATAGTAACCTACATAACTCTATGGCCTACTTATATAAAAATCCAACATGGCGAACATATTTAGACTGTTCTCAATATCTACTAATCTATGACAGCAATCAAACTGAAAGTTTGTATGTTGATAAAGGCTATGAACCTATGGGACTTTCAATAACCTGGTGAGCGCAAATCCAACATGGCGGTGACGCAAAATTTAAATATTTAATGGACGTTTCTCGTGATTTAACCATCCGAGCCATGTGAAACTTGGTACGGTAAATGCTTATACAAAGTGTAATCCACTGACATCTAATTTATTTTAATTGTTTTCATAACTTCAGGATGGCGGCTGTAGATGTGCAGCAGGCGCGTGTATTCCACGGATGTAAGGTAAGCATTGCTTACCCAAGTAAAATAATGACGGGTACTATAATTATTTACTTTAATTATAGTGATATTCCAGTCTCTGAGTCCTGTAATGTTTTAATGAACCCATTCAAACTTCGTTGTTCTTTGATGCCTACTGCGAGTTCCTTGCGGAGCCGCTTGCAGCAGCACAATAGCGTGACATGCCCTCTTTTGGTATTTCGTGGTACTGCAGGGTGAGCGAAAGCGAAGGCTAGGAAGCAATTACTTAAGTTACATACCTTAGGCCGAAAACAAGGAGCGGTCAGTCTTCAAAGATAGTGGGTTTACTCGCTCATTATAGTTTGAAAAAGCGAGTCAGTGTTTGTGTAAAATAGCTTTTTATATGCTGTGTTAAAACGTGTGATTGTTTTACAGTGGTAGGCCGTCAGTTTTATAGTTCAGCGATATAATGTTGTCTAATGCAATATGAGGGAGAAGGGTATGCAGTAGACGTTTTTGTTTACACTAATAGGCGTGAGAAGTCTGTAAAAATATGGCACCGGGACTTGGGTCTAGAGATGACAGCGTTTGATGTGCGGTAAATTTGAGAACAAAATATTAATTTTATTAGGAATTCGTCCAACTCCACAATTGAATAGGCCTATTAACACGAAAGTGTAAGCTTTTATTCGGTATTTTAACTAAACGTATAACATTTATCATTGATTTCAATTGAGATAGATTTACATTCTAAGTTCAAAACAACCCAAACTTCTACAACTGGGTCTTCAATGATTTTGCGAAGAAAACCATTGCTCACCCTAAGTAAAATTCCACCACACGCCACTGGCTGTGCAGTCATCCTCAACTTACCGAACAGGAACTAGTGTTTACAGAAATAGACTGTAAATAACCACTTAAACATCTATATTCAGAAAATTAATATGGAAATAGGAATGAAGAATTTAGTTAAAAATTTAATCTCGAATGGACTGTCGGTTGGGTTTATAATTAAAGAAACGGCCATATATAAATCAGTCATTTTCAGGTCATATTTTGTCATTTTTCAGTCATATTTTCTTGCATATTCGGGCTTTTTTTTAGATCTTAAACATCCGAGCCCTAGTTATCATATATGGGGTATTTGGCTGACGGAGGTGATGAACAATCTTGGGAAAGACCACACTCAGAGTGCATGATATCTGCGTTGGGATTTGAATCTTCAACCTTCGGACTTGCTACACTCCTCCATTGTATGTGGGCAGATCAAAAAGTAAGTTGCACTTCCCAGTTATGGCCATTTATTACACCACCTACACAAAAGCAACATGCCTATAACAACACGTCACTTCTCCACATAGTTTCCAAGGGACTCCAAACATTTCTACGAACGCACGACCAACTTGTCGATGTCGGATGCATAGAAAGTTCCTCCAGCGTTCTGCAACCACACGGAGACAGCGGCCTTCACCTCCTCATCGGTCTGGAAACGTCGACCACCGAGCTCCGTTTTGAGCTTACCGAACAGATGAAAGTCACATGGCGTGCAGCAAACCCTCCATATCAAAGAACACTGTCGCAATAACCTTACCGGCTGAAGGTTGAACCTTGGCCTTCTTTCGTTGTGGTGATAAGGGGTGCATCCATTCCATTGATGTTCTCTTCGTTTTGGGGGTGAAGAGGTGGACCCACGTTTTATCGCCTGTGACGATTCGCCGCAGTAACCCGTTGCACGTGGAATTCATGCCGAAAGGAACGACGATCAACACGGCGTCGTATATTCAAACGTTGCACTGGTTGCGTAAAGCGAGTAAAGAGAAGTGCCGGGGGAAATTGAGCGCCGGTGTGATTTTGTTGCACGATAACACAACACCTCACAAGGCCCGCCAAACGAACGAACCGCTGCAGCGTTTCAAGTGGGAGGTCAGGCAACATCCACCCTACAGTCCTGACCTAGCGCCATGTGACTTTCATCTGTTCGGTAAGCTCAAAACGGAGCTCGGTGGTCGACGTTTCCAGACCGATGAGGAGGTGAAGGCCGCTGTCTCCGTGTGGTTGCAGAACGCTGGAGGAACTTTCTATGTATCCCGCATCGACAAGTTGGTTGTGCGTTCGCAGAAATGTTTGGAGTCTCTTGGAAACTATGTGGAAAAGTGACGTTACATTGTATGTCGTTATAGGCGTGTTCCTGTTAAATAGGTGGTGTAATAAATGGCCATAACTGGGAAGAGCAACTTACTTTTAGATCTGCCCTCGTAGTTCTGAGGCTTGACCCAATGCGCTCCGCTAAGCTGGTTGGTCGTTGTAAAGATATTGGCAAATCTGAGCTTCAGGACACTATTCTGGAAATCCGTTCACGAAGAACTTCATGTAACGCGAGCAGTTGCCCGGACGTATTGTTGGGTGTTAGGACTTTCTCTGTAACCTTGATTCACCGCTCCCAGGGCTGACTTATCTAACAAGCAATTACCTAGAATGAATCAGGAAGAAAGTGGGGAAATGAATCATCGTAATTCCCACGCCATGTGTGTTCTTTGTTTTCATTTTAGAATCGTGAGAAATTGTTCTCACCAGCTTTTCCCCTGTGTGTGAAATTCGTCTGATAACAAATTGTGGTGTCTGTATGTAGGCTAAGATTGGAGAGAACGTTTTCATGGCTCCAGGGAAAGGTACCATCCTAGCCTTTCCTGGGGATAAGCAAAAACATAGATCTGATAATGAAGAGGAAAAGGAGAGGGGAGAGAACACAACCCTGTCGCACTCCTTGGTTTAAGGAAGTCCACGGAGAAAGTTCAGTATCTGTTTTGAGAGCGATTTAATTGTGGTTGTATACAGCGTGTCTTTTATGTACCTTTGGAGAATGATGGGTCGTGTAGGGGACGGGTATAGAAGTAATTTGAGATAGGGAACTTGGGGTCGGAGCGGCATGCTGTACATATTGCATTTAATGAGTTGGTCAGATACATTTAACAATCTACTAGCTCACGAGGGAAGTTATTGTTGGTGCAAGTTATGTCAAGTATTGCTATTGGTCCCTTAACGACAGCAAGGGCTGTTAGGTAGAAGCAATCTCTGAATAACTTCAATCCTCTTGAGCTTATATTTTTGAAGGTAGTAAGGAATGATTGGATTGAACACTCGCTTCATCTCCTCGTCAAATTCAGTGGGTTGGTTGGCGTGAGACTCGAACCTGATTGTCGGGTCGATAATGGATGCAGTGCTCTCGGCATCGTAGTACGCATTAATATCAATGCGCCGTGTACTCCCTATCACATGTAGGACATATTGGTGGGGAAATAACTTCTCACGCTTCTTTAGTCTTGTGCAGGGTTTGCTGTAGATATTCTAAGAATATACTGACGCAGGAAATGTCAAAAACCTCTACAATTGTGAGGTAGTATTATGGAATGAAAAGCTCCAGTATTCTATTTCAGTTATAGAATAAGACTCTCGGATAATTTACCAATAATGCAAAGCCTGCAGTAAGTTATATATTCTGAGATAGTTTACTAATAACGCTTCGTTAGTCTCAGGGCAAAGCCTGCTGTATATATTCTGGGATACTTTACTGTAATAACGCTTCTTAAATCTCAAAGCAAGGCCAGCTGTGTATATATCTGGGATAGTTTACTATAATAACTCTTCTTTCATCTCACAGCTAGGCCTGCTATATATATATTCTGGCATACTTTACTATACTAACGCTTCTTAAATCACAAAGCAAGGTCTGCGATATATTCTGGGATAGTTTACTAATAACGCTTCTTTAGCCTCAGAGCAAGGCCTGCTGTATATATTCTGGGATAGTTCACTAATAACGCTACTCGTCTCAGAGCAAAGCCTGCTGTATATATTCTGGGATAGTTCACTAATAACGCTACTCGTCTCAGACCAAAGCCTGCTGTATATATTCTGGGATAGTTCACTAATAACGCTACTCTAGTCTCAGAGCAAGGCCTGCTGTATATATTCTGGGATAGTTTACTAATAACGCTTCTTTAGCCTCAGAGCAAGGCCTGCTGTATATATTCTGGGATAGTTCACTAATAACGCTACTCGTCTCAGAGCAAAGCCTGCTGTATATATTCTGGGATAGTTCACTAATAACGCTACTCTAGTCTCAGAGCAAGGCCTGCTGTATATATTCTGGGATAGTTCACTAATAACGCTTCTTTAGTCTCAGAGCAAGGCCTGCTGTTTATATTCTGGGATAGTTCACTAATAACGCTTCTTTAGTCTCAGAGCAAGGCCTGCTGTGTATATTCTGGGATAGTTCACTAATAATGCTTCTTTAGTCTCAGAGCAAGGCCTGGTGTATATATTATGGCACAGTTTACTAATAACGCTCCTTTAGACTTAGAGCAAGGCCTGCTGTACATATTATGGCACAGTTTACTGATAACGCTTCTATAGTCTCAGATTAAGGCCTGCTGTACATATTCTGGCATTGTTTACTAATAACGCTTCTTTAGTCTCAGAGGAAGGCCTGCTGTACATATTCTGGCATAGTTTACTAATAACGCTTCTTTAGTCTCAGAGGAAGGCCTGCTGTACATATTCTGGCATAGTTTACTAATAACGCTTCTTTAGTCTCAGAGGAAGGCCTGCTGTACATATTCTGGCATAGTTTACTAATAACGCTTCTTTAGTCTCAGAGGAAGGCCTGCTGTACATATTCTGGCATAGTTTACTAATACCGCTTCTTTAGACTCAGAGGAAGGCCTGCTATACATATTCTGGCATAGTTTACTAATAACGCTTCTTTAGTCTCAGAGGAAGGCCTGCTGTACATATTCTGGCATAGTTTACTAATACCGCTTCTTTAGACTCAGAGGAAGGCCTGCTGTACATATTCTGGCATAGTTTACTAATAACGCTTCTTTAGTCTCAGAGGAAGGCCTGCTGTACATATTCTGGCATAGTTTACTAATACCGCTTCTTTAGACTCAGAGGAAGGCCTGCTGAACATATTCTGGCATAGTTTACTAATAACGCTTCTTTAGACTCAGAGGAAGGCCTGCTGTACATATTCTGGCATAGTTTACTAATGACGCTTCATTAGTCTCAGAGGAAGGCCTGCTGTACATATTATGGATTAGTTTACTAATACCGCTTCTTTAGTCTCAGAGCAAGGCCTGCTGTTCATATTATGGCATAGTTTACTAATGACGCTTCTATAGTCTCAGAGCAAGCCCTGCAATATATATTCTGGGATTGTTTACTAATAACGCTTCTTTAGCCTCAGGCCTGCTATTTGTATTCTGAGAATGTGTGACACGGGAACTGTTTACACTCCTATAACACTTATTCAGTCCTAAATGAGGACCTGCTATTGATGTTTTACCAATATATGGCGGGATATTTCCTTTACGATTCTTGAGTTCTAAAGCAACGCTTGCTGATGATGTTGGGGAGTCCAGGCCACACCTCTTAGGCTGAATCCCACTACGCAATACCGGTTACGCCATACCTGTTGTTGTCCGTGAGGTCACGGTGCTGGCTACGGAGGAGTCACGCCCACCCGAACATCGTGACATCATCACCACTGCACTGTACAAGGACAGGCCACCTGACGATGCGAGAGGGCACGCGGCTGTTTTAACATTCAACAAGTGAGAGCCTGGATTACAATTTACTTCACATCCCACAACTTGCCCGTGTGGGTCGCTTTGAGGATCCCCGCCTTGCATTGCACGTTGGTAATTTTGTGGGGGATTACTGTGCAACCCTCTCTCAACTCTTCATGCCCTTCTCTTTGATGACTTAACTGGCTAGGGACACTTTTGGATGAGCCAAGTTATGATTTGGTTGTCTACTAGTAGTCCTGACGGTTGCTAATTTAAGAGCTAGGGTCAGTGAGAAGCCAGAGATAACAGTAAATGGACAGATACATCAATGAAGTTAGTTATTGCTGTTTTAAAAAGCGGAGCACTGAAGTCATCTGCGCCTCTAAATCATTAAAAGATTTGTCTGTTGTTCAATCCATTAGGGGCTTTGCGACATCGTGGTTATGTAGCCCCGAGTATTTGGGTGCGTGTGTGTGGTATCTATCTGATAATAATAATAATATCGTATGACTTCGGGTGCCGGGTGCAAGCTTTGTTAATTGACGCCCAGATGACAGCTTCCATGTCGAATTTAATGCTTCCTGAAGCGCTATGGATGTCAAGGAGATTAGATATCTAAGCTTCTTGACACTATAGCGCTTCGAAGTAGAGAGGAAGAACTTTTTGTGTTGGCGGAATTTCCCGAGATTAATTCTGCCATAATGAACAAGGCCTACTGAATTCAAATGGGTTCTTTAACATGGCAACATCGGTTGGTTGGTTCCTCAGTTTAGGGGCTGCGACAACGCGGTCATGTAGCCCCGTGTAATTTGGGTGTGTGTAGAATCTGTCTGATAACCGGTGTTAATTGTGATGTCTGTTATACTGTGGGTTTCTGTTTCTTAATTCAAGTAAGGACTGCTTACTTTGAATTTTTCAAGTAGTTCCTACCTTTGCCGCCAAACGCCACCGTCAACAACTACTAGTTCAGAACTTGGCTACTAAACGCCGCAGTCTGCTCCTGGCGATGAACGTAGGAACCTGAGCGTTGTTTACATGTTTAACCTAATTTAGCTTCACACAGGTGTAATTAGTGGAAGGTTCTTTAACATGCCATACATCTTATGACATGGGACCGCCGGCTTTACTTCCCCTTCGAAGGAAGGCATACTGAGGGATTTGTGTCGGATGGTTTTTACGGCCGGATGCCCTTCCTGACGCCAACCTCATGAGAGGAGTTAATGAGAGATGGTGAATGAAACTGGGCAAGGATGTGGAAGGAAGTGGCCGTGGCCTGTCAGAAGGTACCGTCCCAGCATTTGCCTGGAGTTGAAAGTAGGGGAAACCACGGAAAACCATTTCAAGGACGACTAACGGTTGGGCTCAAACCCACGCGTCTACTGAGTAAGCAGAGAGCTTGGCCCATGACCTAACGCTGCGCTTTAGTGAGCATAGCCACGACTGTCGGTGATAGAATGGCAGTAAGTGCTAGAGGCTATTTTAATGTGCAGGGATTCGTCCTGTTAGAAACAAGGGTGAGATCAGACTACTGAGTAAACATGGATATCTTATGTTGTGTAATGAGATCCATCCGTCCAAAAAAACTTGGGATGTGATAAAATGGAAAGAGGTACCTTCTCTATGACAGGAGGTCTGCTCATCAGTCACTACTGATTTCATAACCAAACATGGAACTTATGTGCTTCACCATTCCACCTCTTCAACTGACCTAGCTTCCAGTTACTCTTTTACCTATTGTAAACGATAAAAATAAATATCTGAATGGACGTCACTTCGCATCGGCAATGAGATAAATACAGCATTGCAGGAGGCATTACGAGAGGTTAGGCTATATACAGGTTGTTCGCTAGACAATGCAACCAACTCTCTAAACATATTATTTTATATGCATATGGATGAAATTCGTTTGGAAGTCGGAAACGAACCAATTCTACCGCAATTGCAAAATGCACGAGGTAGAATTCAGCTGATTCCCTTCACTTTACTGATGCTTTAGAGAGTTCGGTTGGTTGGTTGGTTCCTTAGTTTAGGGGCTGCGACAACGCGGTCATGTAGCCCCGTGTACTTTGGGTGTGTGTAGAATCTGTCTGATAATCTGTGTTAATTGTGATGACTGTATTAGTGTGTGTTATCTGTTTTCAATTCAAGTGAGGACTGCAGACATTTAATTTCAAGTAGTTCCTAATTTTTCCGCCAAACGCCACCGTCAACGACTAATAGTTCAGAACTTAGCTACCAGACGCCACCGCAGTCGGCTCTTGGCAACGAACGTAGGGAACCTAAGAGCGTTGTTTACATTCTTAACCTATACAATTTAGCTTCACACAGGTGTAATTAGTGGAAGGTTCTTTAACATGCCATAAATCTATGACATGGGACCGCCGGCTTTACTTCCCCTCCGAAGGAAGGCATACTGAGGGATTTTTAACACTCTTAAAAAATCCGACGACTTCGGCCGGATTTGAACCCACAATCTTGGGCATAGAAGCTCAGCACGCTACCAACTACGCCACTGAAGCCGTCTTAGAGAGTTCATTGGTCAGATTTGGCCATTTAACGTAACTGCTTGTTAGCTGCAAAATAACGAACGTTTCTGTTTGATGAAATGCACGTGCAAGTCCACGACAGCATAATATCTCTATCTTCAATACATCGCCCACAATAAGTGTTTTTATGTTTTCACTTCTTCCAACAATCTCCATTCCATTATTAGCTTCGGAGACAGTGTTTACGAGCTAGCTAGCGAGTGAGCCTATCACCCCAGTTTCAGTCTTCGTTCCGCAGAATACACAGTCAAGTTTAGACTGGACGGAAGGGGGATTTATGTTTTATGCAGCTCGCCATTATGTAATTACGCGTGACAAGAATTCGTTGCACATACTATCTCCATGATAATATAATTAATAGTCCTGTTAGTGATTTTAACCCATCATGTTGAGACGGAAAACGAATATATGTCGTAGTTAATTGAAATTGAAAAATTAAAAAGGCCTTTTAAGCTTACGCTGGGTAAACCATTAACGATACCGGGCGAAGCCGGGGTGGGTTACTAGTAGATAAGTAAATAAATAATTCCCCTAAGAGAAATGAGCTCCAGCCAAGGCCGAACAATCCAACAATTTATTTATTCTGTCGGCATTCTCTATTTCTGAAATAAAAGCGTCTTTGATGCTTTGATGCTTTTCCCTTTTAAAAGTTGGCGACCTTGCCGTCAAAGGATTCCGTGAGACTACAAAGAGCTCCATTACTTTGTGTCCGGCACCGTATATGGTTTTAAAGTACTCGGTATGAACTACTTTCCGTAAAAGTTAAATGTGACAAAGCGAGTTACTCAAGAACAGGTTAAGATAAGGAACGCAGAGCTGAGCGTAATGATGAACACATGTTAACATTTGTAATTCTCACTTTACCAACTCCCAACGAGTTTTTTCTGGCAGCGATGGGCACAACAAATGCATCTTACAGTTTTTTATTTGGTGGCGTCTCCCACATGGTTCCTATCAGGCTTGGGGAGTAACGCCATTACTATTAATTACTAGGACGTAATATAAACGATACTTGTAATCAATTGGCAGATAATTGTAGGAAGCTATTATGACGATATATATAATCAGAGTTCCTTCACGACAAAAGGTGAGGTAACAAAACCAGTGTAGGAGAGATTTCCATTAAAAGTAAAAGCCCATAAGACCCACAGTCTTTTCTAAACGCTGGATGCTCTATAGTACCGGTAACTGTTTCTTTCAACAGTAATTTAAATTCTCATTGCTCCTTTAACCCTAGAACTGGCAATGTGAAATTATGTACCGGCAGCCAATTTGTGTGATATATTCCTACCATGTGGATTCTTATTTACAACCTTATTGTGAACAATTTTCCATGGCACTGTTGCATATCGTTGAAAAGCTAATAAAGCACGGATTTATATGGTAATGTTTACTTTTCTGTGAATCTAGATAATAAAAAGAAATTGCGAAATGAAAAAAGTGGAATTATTATTTCATGAGCAATATCAAAATTCTAACAAGCTAAAATACGAGATCAAATATGAAACACTAAATCCAAGATATGCAAAATGATGCACATATATGTACTGTACATAATATGTGTGAAAGTTTCAATTCTATGCAATAATATTTGTTTGATAACAAAAAATATATCTTCCATGTGCCATTTTAGGCCTATAACCCAAGTGCGTCAACGAACTTTCGTTATTGTAAATGTTATTACAGCTGTCATGCTACATAGAAGCCAACTGAAACGAAAGTATTTCAAACGGAAATTATAACAACAAAAGTGCATTTTTAACTCCTTAATACATATAATAATTACATCCTCAAATTAAGAGCGGTAGCGATAACATATACAGCGCTATTACATGACATGTTTTGGTTCGCATGGCAACGAGTCTCTCTTTTGTTTCCAAGGAAACTGATACAAGGCGATTGTTTCTTTGGATGAAAACGAATAAGAAGCATCTGTTAACTTCTAGGAACAAACGAGAAGGCATGTCAAGAATAGACTCTGCAGCTACAGCTTGCCGATTCTCAAGCGGCTTCGGTGGCGTAGTTGATAGCATGCTGAGCTTCTATGCCCAAGATCGCGGGTTCAAACCCGGTCGAAGTCGTCGGATTTGTAAGAGCGTTAAAAATCCCTCAGTATGCCTACCTTCGGAGGGGAAGTAAAGCCGATGGTCCCACGTCATCGATTTATGGCATGAAAAAGAACCTTCCAATAACTACACTTAAGGAAGCTAAAATTTTTAGGTTAGTTTGATAACGCTATATTAGTTTCAACGTTCGCTGCCAAGTGTTGACTGCGATGGCATTTAGTAGCCACGTCCGCAGCTAGGTGTCGTGGACGGTAGCAAAAGTAGGAACTATTTGCAGTAGTCTGCAGTCCTTACCTGAATCATAGATAACACACACTAATACTGCCATCACAATTAACACTGGTTATTAGACACACTCTACTCACACACCCAAAGTACACGGGGCTACATGACCACGTTGTCGCAGCCCCTAAACTAAGGAACCAATCAACTCTTTTAACATGGAACAATCAACATCACAAGTGTTTCTAGTTTTGTGACCGACTCGTGGTGTAGCGGCTAGAATTCTTGGCTGTCACCGCGGATTCCCGGGTTCGATTCCCGGCTCTGACAAGAAGTTTAATTCTGGTCTGGAACGGAGAACACTCAACCTCGTGAGGCAAAACTGAGAAAATAAGGGTGCGATTCCTACCTCAATCAACCTGGAAGTGATTTTCCGTGGTTTCCCAATTCTAATCTAGGCAAATGATGGGATGGTACCTAACTTAAGGCCACGGCTGCTTCCTTCCCAAATCATACCTCGATTACGAATAAGTTACACATACTTGTACATACATCACAGGGACAGAGGTTATCATACAAATTCTACACACACCCAAGTACATGGGGCTGCATAACCACGATGTCGTAAAGCCCCTAAATAATCACCATCAACACCAACAACTCTAGTTTTGTTTCGAGTATTATTCACATTTTTTTTTTTTTTTCGGATGAAGCATTAAGAATTTTGAAAAGTCTACCAGTTATTATTCTCGTTTTATACTGGGCCGGGTTTGAGACACGATAAAAGTCCATGTGGTGGGTGTTGATTTACGGCCAGATGCCCTTTCTGACGCCAACCTCATGAATAGAGACATGATTTTTTCCCACTAATTTTTGAACGATTTCTTAAGAAGAATACTAATTGTCGCGTTATTTCGCGAAATAGATATTTCTGTATCGCTTTAATTTCGCTTTGTTGAAATTCTAAAATTATTCATTAAAGGCTTCATTATTGAGGTTCTGAATTATTTATTTGAATGGTAAATGTATAAATTACCACTAAGCGTCCAATATTATCTTATTATATTCCTGATTTTGCATTAATATTAATGCAAGCCGGGACCGAATTATTTCAACTTGTTGAATCATTGTTCGTTCCTTTCTTTCTTTTCATATATAACCTTGAAACAAAATTTCAAGCTCGTTATTCACTATAGATTTCGCTGTAATATCGTCCTTATCGCGAAATAATTGAATTTCACTTTGAAATGGCCTTATCGCTTTAATTCTTAACCAGGAACATATGATTCGTAAATATATCGCAAAATCGCTTTTTGGCGCGTTTATCGTTAATGCGGAAAAAATCATGCCTCTACTCATGAATCACACCACATTTAGATGCTATGCAACATGATAATAAACAAAGCAAGACCACGAGCAGTAATCCCAGAGGGCTGTCCCTCTCGCACTGGGCTGCTACTCTGCTTGCTCGAAGTTGACGAACCCTCAGCTGTCAAATGATCTCTTTGAGTCCTGCATTAACCCGTTATGGGATAGTGGTCTCTATATTAACCACCTGTCATAAGGACAGTTTATGCTTTCAAATATGCTGATAGTTCAATCTTTCTGCCAAATTTCTGAGAAGTTTTATGATTATGTACGTATCTACTTGTTGGATAAAATTTAAAAGAATTTAAAACTAAAAACATTAACAATTAAAGTGTAAAAATAATATATAAATACTAGCTGTACACGGCATGCGTTGCAATGCCAATCAAGGAAAGTGTCGGCGTTGTAACTTTGTTTGTTGAAGTGCTTTTGGATTCCCAATATTTATTTATTTTCCGTTAACCACCTCTAAACTATTGTAAAATTGATTTGTTGTTGTTTGAGTTTTCAGTCTTTTGACTGGTTTGATGCAGCTCTCCATGCCTCCCTGTCCTGAGCTAATCGTTTCATCTCTACATAGCTACCACACCCTACATCCGAGGCAATCTGTTTAACATATTCTAACCTTGGTCTACCCCTACAGTTCTTGTCCTCGACCCTTCCTTTCATAACTAAGCTTGCTATTCCTGGGTGTCTTAGTATGTGTCCTACCAACCTATCTCTTCTCTTCATTAGCAGTCGCCAGAAACATCTCTCCTCTCCCACTCGTCTTAATACCTCTTCGTGTGTAACCCTATCTACCCATCTGATCGTCATCATTCTCCTGTAACACCACATTTCAAATGCTTCAATTCTCCTCTTTTCTGCTGCACCAATAGTCCAAGTTTCACTTCCATAGAGCGCCACGCTCCAGACAAAGGCTTTCAAAAATGACTTCCTAATATCTAAATCTATATTCGATGTCAACAGATTCCTTTTTTGTAGAAATGCTTTCCTTGCCTGAGCCAACCTACTTTTTATATCCTCTTTGCTTCGTCCATCACTGGTTATTCTGCTTCCTAAGTAACAGAAGTCTCCTACTTCCTTCAGCTTTTCACCTGCCAATTTGATCTCCATAGAGGTTTCTGATTTATTTCGGCTGCATTCCAGTATTTTTGTTTTACATTTATTAATTTTCATCATGAATTCCTTCCGTAAGACGGAATCCATACCATTCAAAAACTCATTCAAATCCTCAGGCTTGTCGGCCAAGATGACGATGTCATCAGCAAATCTCAGAGTTGAAATTATTTCTCCTTGAATCTTTACTCCCACTTTAAATTTTTCTCCAATTTCCTTCATTGCTTGTTCAATGTAAAGATTGAAAAGTACGGGTGATAAGTTGCAGCCTTGCCTTACACCTTTCTTAATACCAGCTTCTCTCTCATGTCCTTCAGCTCGAATGACTGCTGTCTGGTTTCTGTATAGATTGTATATCACCCTCCTATCCCTGAACTTTATTCCAATAGATTTCAAAATGTCAAACAATTTAGTCCAATCAACGTTATCAAAAGCCTTTTCTAAGTCTACAACTGCCATGAACGTTCTCTTATCTTTCCTTATTCTACCTTCCAAAATCTCAAAAAACATCCTGGGAGCGTCCTCAACAACTCACCAAGTTTTCATCGCAATGAAATGAATGGCATATGAACGCATACGGGATTTTGTATAAACGATTCGCGCGCCGTTACTCATTTGTTGAATCCACTTGTGCGCCACCCATTGAAAAACGGATTTACTAATTCATACACCTTCGCAGTACTGTACTCAACTCACCAAAGTTTTATCACAATCGGATGAATGGTATATGAACGCATACGGGACTTGGTTGAAACGATTCACGCGCTGTCGCTCATTAGTTGAATCTACTCGTGCGCTACCATATTGTAAAATGGATTTACAAAATCAGAAATCTTCGCGTGAGTGGAAACAACATTTCACCAAATTTCATTGCAATCGCATGAATGGTATATGAACGCATACGGAACTTTTTTTAAACGATACGCGCGCCATTACTCATTTGTTGAATCTACTCGTGCGCTACCTATTGTAAAAAGGATTTCCTAAGTCGGAATCCTTTCCTGGAGGGTGCAAAACAATTCACCCAAGTTTCATAGCAATCGGATGAATGGTATATGAACGCATATGGGACTTTGTATAAACGATTCGCGTGCCGTCGCTCATTTGTTGAATCTACTTGTGCGATACCTATTGTAAAGCGGATTTACTAAGCCAGAAACCTTCCCTGAAGTGTAAACAACAACTCACCTAAGTTTAGTCGCTATCGGACGAATGGTATATGAACGCACACGGGACTATGTTGAAACACTTCGTGCGTCGTCTCTCATTTGTTTAATCTACTTGTGCGATACCTATAGTAAAGTGGATTTAGTAAGCCAGAAACCTTCCCTGAAGTGTACACAAGATCTCACCCAAGTTTCATCGCTATCAGACGAATAGTATATGAACGCATACGGGACTTTGTTGAAACGCTCATTTGTTAGCCTACTTTCGATTTTTGCAAAAAATGAAAGTAGACTTATGAGATCAACACAGGGCGAAAAAAGTGTGTCTGTCTGTGTGTGTGTATGTGTGTGTGTGAGTCTGTGTGTGTGTATGTGTGTGTGTGAGTCTGTGTGTGTGTGTGTGTGTCTGTGTGTGTGTGAGTGTGTGTACTCTGAATGTGTGTCCCCCCTATCAATTCGAACACGGTGAATGTGAATTGAACGAAATTTGGTACAAAGGTAGCACTAGCAAAGGACACCTCAGTGTCATGTTTTATATCGCCGCCATCTTGACGGAAACGTAATGGCGGCCACACAAATGTTCGAAGCTTAAATCAAATTACGACTAACCTAATCATCCGATCTCTACCAAATTTTGCAACAACATACCTTTATGGAAGGAGCATCCTTTGACCAAACCAATAGGTCATCAGCGTAATAGGTTGCGGATGGCGGCCATCTTTGTGTGAAAATCGATTCCCCCTATTAATTCGAACACGGTGCAACCGAATGGAACGAAATTTGGTACAGAGGTAGCACTAGCAAAGGGCACCTCAATGTCATGTTTTATATCGCCGCCATCTTGACGGAAACGTAATGGCGGCCACACAAATGTTCAAAGCTTAAATCAAATTACGACTAACCTAATCATCCGATCTCTACCAAATTTTGCAACAACATACCCTTATAGAGGAAGCATCCTTTCACCAAATGAATAGGTCATTAGCCTAATAGTTTGCGGATGGCGGCCATCTTTGTGTGAAAATCAATTCCCCCTATTAATTCAAACACGGTAGAACCGAATGGAACGAAATTCGGTACAGACGTAGCACTAGCAAAGGGCGCCTCAGCGTCATGTTTTATATCGCCGCCATCTTGACTGAAACGTAATGGCGGCCACACGAATGTTCAAAGCTTAAATCAAATTACGATTAACCTAATCATCCGATCTCTACCAAATTTTGCAACTGCATACCTTTATGGAGGGAGCATCCTTTGACCAATCTAATAGGTCATCAACGTAATAGTTTGCGGATGGCGGCCATCTTTGTGTGAAAATCGATTCCCCTTTTAATTCGAACACGGTGCAACCGAATGGAACAAAATTTGGTACAGAGGGTAGTACTAACAAAAAAAACTAACAAAAGGAACCTCAGTGTCATGTTTTATATCGCCGCCATCCTGACGAAAACGTAATGGCGGCCACACAAATGTTCAAAGCTTAAATCAAATTACGACTAACCTAATCATCCGATCTCTACCAAATTTTGCAAAAACATACCTTTATGGGAGGAGCATCCTTTGACCAAACTAATAGGTCATCAGCGTAATAGTTTACGGATGGCGGCCATCTTTGTGTGAAAATCGATTCCCCCTATTAATTCGAACACGGTGCAACCGAATGGAACGAAATTTGTTACAGAGGTAGTACTAACCAAAGGCACCTCAGTATCATGTTTTATATCGCCGCCATCTTGACGGAAACGTAATGGCGGTCACACAAATGTTCAAAGCTTAAATCAAATAACGATTAACCTAATCATCCGATCTCTACCAAATTTTTCAACAACATACCCTTATAGAGGGAGCATCCTTTGACCAAATGAATGGGTCATTAGCCTAATAGTTTGCGGATGGCGGCCATCTTTGTGTGAAAATCAATTTCCCCTATTAATTCAAACACGGTGAAACCGAATGGAACGAAATTTGGTACAGAGGTAGCACTAGCAAAGGGCATCTCAGTGTCATGTTTTATATCGCGGCCATATTGACAGAAACGTAATGGCGGCCACACAAATGTTCAAAGCTTAAGTTAAATTACGACTAACATAACCATCCGATCTCTACCAAACGTTGCAACAACATACCTTTATGGAGGGAGCATCCTTTGACCAATCTAATAGGTTATTAGCCTAATAGTTTGCGGATGGCGGCCATCTTTATGTCAAAATTCATTCCCCCTATTAATTCGAACATGGTGGAACCGAATGGAACGAAATTTGGTACAGAGGTAGCACTAGCAAAGGGCACCTCAGTGTCATGTTTTATATCGCCGCCATCTTTACTGAAACGTAATGGCGGCCACACGAATGTTCAAAGCTTAAATCAAAGTACGATTAACCTAATCATCCGATCTCTACCAAATTTTGCAACTACATACCCTTATGGAGGGAGCATACTTTGACCAATCTAATAGGTCATTCGCCTAATAGTTTGCGGATGGCGGCCATCTTTGTGTCAGAATCGATTCCCCCTATTAATTCAAACACGGTGAAACCGAATGGAACGAAATTTGGTACAGAGATAGCACTAGCAAAGGGCATCTCAGTGTCATGATTAATATCGCCGCCATATTGACAGAAACGTAATGGCGGCCACACAAATGTTTAAAGCTTAAATCAAATTACGACTAACATAACCATCCGATCTCTACCAAACTTTGCAACAACATACCTTTATGGAGGGAGCATCCTTTGACCAATCTAATAGGTCATTAGCCTAATAGTTTGCGGATGGCGGCCATCATTATGTCAAAATTGATTCCCCCTATTAATTCGAACACGGTGGAACCGAATGAACGAAATTTGGTTCAGAGGTAGCACTAGCAAAGGGCACCTCAGTGTCATGTTTTATATCACCGCTATCTTGACGGAAACGTAATCGCGGCCACCGAAATGTTAAAAGCTAAAATGTAATTACGACCAACCTAATAATCTAGTCTCTACCAAATTTTGCAACACCATATCTTTTTGTGGGAAACATATTCTGACCAAACTGCAAGAACATCAGCCCAATAGTTTGCAGATGGTGGCCAAGTATGTGTGCAAATCGATTCCCCCTATCAATTCAAACACGGTGAAACCGAATTGAACGAAATTTGGTACAGAGGTAGCGCTAGCAAAGGGCACCTCATATTCATGTTAAATATCCCTTTAGCACGTTGTATTTCAACAAACTACTACAACCAACATTCAATCATACTCCTTGAAAAGGACAAAGAGTTATAACAATACCCATGCATTTAGGAGAAAGTAGGCTATATGTTCTTTACTGAACATCTTGTTGAATCTACTCGTGCGTCACCAATTTTTAAGAGGATTTACTCAGACAGAAACCTTACCTGAAGTGTACAGAACATCTCACCCAAGTTTCATCGCAATGGAATGAATGGTATATGAACGCATGTGGGACTTTCTTGAAACAAACGCACGCCATTTTGTTGAAGCTACTCGCGCCATCTATTGTAAATTGAATTTACTACCCCTATACAAATTACGTTGAATAACTAACGGGATTTCATATTAAGAGCTTCATTTTCTATACCTGTAGTGGAGAGCGCTACTCGCATCCAGTCGGCCGTGTCTCGTCAAGAGCTACTGTTGCCTGGAAACGACTTGCCTTAGCTGTCATTTGCGTTACTTTTTATAGTGTTTTGTATTCTCTTTGACGTTTTATGTCACGTCACGGGATAAAAAGTATCCTATGTCCGTCTCCTGGTTCCAAGCTACCTCCACACTAATTTTCAGCCAAATCGGTTCAGCCGTTCTTGAGTTATAAATAGTGTAACTAACACGACTTTCTTTTATATAATTATATAGATAAAAACAATCACAAAAATAAAATTATAATAATAAAAGAAATATAAGAATTAAAATAATACACATAACTATAAAACAATTATGAAAATAATTGTAAAAATCAATTCGAAATTTGTTAATTAAAAATATCAAAATTAAATCTATAAGAACATAAATTGAAAATAAAAAAATATATATAAACATTAACATTAAAAACAAAAAATAACATTATTTATAATTATAATGAAATGAAAATCCACAGCCTGCTTCCAGTCGACCGACCGGGTCAGGGAATGGAATGAATGAAGCCCCATCTAGCGGCGAGGATATGAACTGTGCCGGCAGCCGAGGATTAAATGAATGGCAGATGAAATGAAATAATGATAGTGGAGAGTGTTGATGGAATGAAATTGTGACAGGGAAAACTGGAGTAGCCGGAGAAAAACCTGTCTGCCTCCGTTTTGTCCAGCACAAATCTCACATGGAGTGACCGGGATTTGAACCATGGACCCAGCGATGAGAGGCCGGCGTACTGCCGAATAAGCCACGGAGGCTTGATTAATAATTATAATAATTAAAATAAATTAAAATGTAGAAACTCGGTAAAACATAATTTTGCCCTATAAAGGGTTAACCTTTCAAGTGCTGAGTTACAGTAGCTGTGTGCTACCTCCGTGCCGAGTTCATTTTCCTTTGCATTTAAAACAATTAGAAGTCGTAATTTTAACTTACGAGGGGGGCCTAAAATGTCTATTTGTTTCTGTCTTTATTGATCTAAATGTAAATTCGTTGGTTGGTTCCTCAGTCTAGGGGCCGTGGCAACGTGGTCATGTAGTCCCGTGAACTTTGTGTGTGTGTGTAGAATCTGTCTGATAACCGGTGTTAATTGTGATGGCTGTATTAGTGTGTGTGTTCTGTAAATCAAGTAAGGACTGCAGATAATCAATTTCAAGAAATTGCTACCAAATGCTACCGTCAACGACACCTAGCTGCTAACATGGCTACTAGATGCCACCGCAACCGGCACCTGGCGTCGAATGTTGGAAATAATAGAGCGTTAATCAAATCTAACCTACAAATTTAGCTTCACACAATTGTAGTTATTGGAAGGTTCTTTTACATTCCAAAAATCTATAACATGGGCCTGCCGGTTTACTTCCCCTCCTAAGAAGGCATTCTGAGGGATTTTTAACGCTCTTAAAAATCCTACGACTTCGGCCGGGTTTGAACCCGTAATCTTGACCATAGAAGCTCAGCATGCTACCAACTACGCCACCGAAGCCGCAAAATGTAAATTAAAAATCCTACTTTCATATTAATTTTCATTTCGAGACGAATCAAAATTGAAAGGGCCTAAAATAATATTCTCCAAAATCAGTAGGCAACTAATGCTCCTTGCTGGTACACAAATTGATATTCTTAGATCCGAAATCACAATATGGCGTGAAGAATTTGCTTGTTATTCCGCCATGATTGTTTACATCACAGATGAACTCCAGCTGTAGAGGATGGACGACGACGAAATGTTCTGTTGGTTGCTTTCGGAAGCAAAAATCCAAACTCAAGTAGTACTATGTTGCCCAACAGATGGCAGAACATGCCAGAGATCGACTCAGCACTCGAAAGGGAAGTGGACCGTATATAGACGGGTGAAGCACTCAACTGGTTAATGTACATTAAATCACCAATCTTTGACGGAGGGACCAATCTAGCTGCAAGGCTCCATCAGCATTCTTAGAGACTACGTAGGCCTGTACCCACATCTCTGTTTACAAGTAATTTGCTTCTTCTAAGAATATAGAAATAAATAATGATAGCGAGAACCATTCTCAGAATCTTAAATACAAAACACTATACCTAAAAGAATTAATTATATAATAAAGGTTTCTCACTACTTAATTTACTTTGGCTGGTGTAATTCGTCACGTTGTGTTGGTGATAAACAGGAAGCAATTTCCACAAGTGGACACGGGTTCCCACCTCACTGTTACGTGACACCGCTCCTTCAAGGTCGTCAGTGAAATGCTCAAGATTGAGGTTTGGTAATCGGATTTTATTTAAAGGACTCTTTAAACCTCAGTTGTACCTGTCACAGCAGAATTCAGGGAGCAAAGAAAAGAAAATTAGTAAGGCTGTTACAGGAGAGGGGCAGGGTGGTTACCATGCCCCTTTAGCGTTCTTCGAGCAACAACGTCTTTAAAAATAAATGCCTATTGCGCTAAGAAAACTCAGTTAATTTAAGATTTTACAATTTAAAGTTACCGTGTTTGAAACAAAAAGGTGTGCCCAGTGAGTATATTCCAAAAATCATATACATTCCTAAATTGAATATAGCCTATAAGATCCTACAAAATCCTAACATACTGATAGAACCTAATTTGAACTTCTCAGGAACTAACAAGAAGTTCCGTGACGAACTAAAGAGCCTACTGTTCATTCATGCCAATGATTAATCTATATGGATCTATCTAGAATAATGACGAAATTAAGTTGGTAATTTCAAATTTCAAATTAGTTCGAAATACTGTATACCTGGCATAATGTAGCCTAATGTAGCCTAATAGAGCAATACAGTTGGCAGCCCTGGTGACAGAATATATTCTTAGTTCCATCTCTTAAGGCACAGAATACAACATTTGGTTGAATTCCAATGGATAGCATGGACATTACATGCAGTTAAACATTGGATCTAACAGCGCGCGTAAAATCATGTTGGCAACAATGTCATGCATGTATTGGTCAGATATAATCTGAAATAATATGACATATTTTTGTGCTAATTTTGAATGAAATCCATTAGTTGGTATAGAAGTTACATGCATTTAAAAATTGGACCTATCAGCAGGCTTAGAATCATGTTGGTAGCACTGACGTATATTACTTACTCCAAATTAATATAGAATGTCAGGTACAGTACGTGTGCATAGTATAAAGCTGTCGGCTTGCATACTTTCTGATATATTGGTATTTTTATAAAATAAATTGAGACCATTCATTAATAGTTGGCAGCCCTGGAGGCTCTTAAGAATACGCTGTCATATTTGATTATGTACACATAGTACATACGAAGTTTGGTTGAATTCCAATTGATAGTGTAGAAGTTATATGCATTTAAAAATTGAACCTACCAGCAGACTTAAAATCGTTTTGGCAACACTGTTATATATGGCCTCCTGGAAATTAAACTTAAATATTATTATCTATAAGTGTGCCAATTTTGAAATAGCTCCCATGCATACCTTCCGAGATATCCAACATGTAGCTCAAATTCCAATTGCTATTTGTCGGCAGTTCGTAGCACTGACATCATATACAAAAAAGTCCTCTCGGCACGCCGGAAGGCGGAGGTAGATTTCACCGGACAAACTTGGAGATAGGCGAAAATAGGCAGAATATGCAGGTTTTCGTAGAAGGATCAGACCTCATTTATCGCGTGAAAGTATTTTATAATTGGAGATTAATTAACTTTGTTTTTCTTCATTTTAAACATATTTTTAACATTTTATTGTCTTACGGGGACGGTAACCTTCTTGTCATTTGGAGTCCATTTTTAGCCTATTTTCAATTTTGAAAAAAATAGGCTTATGAGATCACCTTTTGTCCATGTGTGTGAGCGTGTGTGTGTGTGTGTGTGTGTGAGGTGTGTGTGTGTCCCCCTAATAAAATCTAAACGGCTGGAGCGATATCAGTGAAACTCGGTAAGTTCATAGCACTATTCCCGTCGACCGTGCCCATTGAATTTTGTTACGTCTCACCAATCCAACATGGCGGCTGTGAGAAATATTTCACTAGCATTCAGTATCTCCGAAACTATAACGGATATCGCCCTGAAATTGTGTACGGTGATAAAGGGTACTACTAGAAGTTCATCTATGAAACTTTAAAAAACCTGGTTACTACATAACCAACATGGCGGCCAAGCGAAGTGGATACTTTTAAATAGAATTTTCTCGCGATTTAACTATCCAAACGTAATGAAACTTGGTACAGCAAATACTTATACACATTGCAATGCACTGGAGTCTAATTTAGTTCAATTGTTTACATAACCTCAAAATGGCGGCTGTGCGAAATACTTCACTGACATTCTATATCCCCGAAACTATTACAGATATCACCCTGCAATTTTGTACAGTGATAAAGGGTACTGATAAAAGTTTACCTATGTATAATTCATAAACCTGTAAAGTACAAAACGAACATGGTGACCAAGCGAATTTGAAATATTTTAATAGACTTTTCTCGTGAGTTAACTCTCTGAGGGCAGTGAAATGTGGTACAGTAAATGATTTTGCAGATTGTAATGTACTGCCATCTAATTTAATTCAATTGTTTACATAACCTCAAGATGGCGGCTGTGCGAAATTTTAAAATTAAGTTTTTATTTCTTGTGTCGTAATCATGCGATCGAAGTGAAAGTTTGAATAATGAACCTAGGCAATAAGTGACCTTGAATGGTACATAACTCTATGGCCTATACATATAACAATCCTAAATAGCAAGCTTCCGTAATATTTAGACGGTCCTCAATATATATGAATCTTTTACAGCAACCAAACTGAAATTTTTATGTTCATAGAGACTATGAACATATGTTCACCTATAGGACTTTCAGTAAACTGGTGAGCACGAATCCAACATGGCGGCGACGCGAAATATAAATATTTAAATGGACGTTTCTCGCGAATTAACTATCCGAGTGCCGTGAAACGTTGCACGTTAAATGCTTATACAAATGTTGATCCACTGGCATCTAATTTATTTCAATTGTTTGCATAATCACAAGATGGCTGCTGTGCGTAATTTTAAAATCTCGTTTTTACTTCTTGTGTTCTAATCATGCGATTGAAGTTTGAATACCACACTTACACAATAATCTTAATATAATAGTACAAAAATAAAAATCCAACCTGGCGACCATCTGAAATATTTAGACGGTTCTCAATATCTACGAATCTGTTACAGCAATTAAACTGAAATTTTGTATATTGATAGAGGCAATTAACATGAGCAGGATATATGAAAATAGGCTGTACAGTTCTTCACGGAACTACTTGTTATACTTGTGGTCACACTGTCCTTATGCAAGGTTTCGACACTGATGTGTAACTATGTAACGGTCTGTTATTTCTTCACGCAAAATTATATCTCCCGCAGAGATGTTGGTTGGTTCCTCAGTTTAGGGGCTGCGACAACGCGGTCATATAACCCCGTGTACTTTGGGTGAGTGTAGAATCTGTCTGATAAGCGGTGTGAATTGTGATAGCTGTATTAGTCTGTAATTCAGGTAAGGAATGCAGACGCTAAATTTCAAGCAGTAGTTCCTAATGCTGCTACCAGATACTAACGTCAACGCCACCCAGCTGTGAACTTGGCTACTAGATGCCACCTCAATCAGCAACTCGCAACGAACGTTGAAACTTCCCCTCCAAAGGAAAGCTTACTGAGGGATTTTTAGCGCTCTTAGAAAATCCGACGACTTTGGCCGGCTTTGAACCCGCGACCTTGGGCATAGAAGTTCAGCATGCTACCAGTTACGTCACCGAAGCCGCTTCACACTGAGTCAGATGGAAATCTGAATCTGATCTCGTGCAAGTGCGTTATTTTGGCAACGTCTGATGGCTCATCCCTCATCAATTTAGTAGTGTTGCCATGTCAACCACTGATAGCTCTTGGCATTTTCTTATAATTCCGAAATCATTTTTCTCATCCCTTGGCGCAATGGTGGCTCATATCAAAAATTCTTTCAGACAAACGTTTTAGGTAATTATTAGGGGAATATTGTCCATTTTGTACGGTTTTGATATTGTGCCTATTAACAGAGATATGATTAATGTTTCCCGAAAAAAACACTTTTTCCCACCCCTTTGGTCAATGGTTGGTGCTATCAAAAAACGTTTCAAACATAAATTTCTGAGCTTTATCCGACACATAGTATGAACTTTGAACGGATTCTATATTTCACATATTAAGAGAGTTATAGCAATATTTCATTTTTCGAAAAAAAAGTCCCTCATTTTCATCCCCTTCGACCGATTTAGCCCAGTAACGAACTCGTCCGAGATTTTATGGGTATACATATTCGGTAAAAAATTCAAAGTGATTGGTGCAAAATTACGGCAGTTATCGTGTCCACAAGAAACTGATATACATATATACATATATTACATAAATTATATATAAACTTTTGAACTGACGGTGGTTTTGGGGTCTGGGGGATGTGAAACGCGAAGATATGTCGAAATTTTCCGGAAATCGAAACATGGTACCCATTGCAATAGTTAGCTTTCTAATGAAATCTACCTAAAATACTGCCGTCAACGACACCTAGCTGTGAACTTGGCTACTAGATGCCACCTCAATCAGCAACTCGCAACGAACGTTGGAACTTCCCCTCCGAAGGAAAGCAAACTCAGGTTTTTAGCGCTCTTAGTAAATCCGACGACTTCAGCCGGGTTTGAACCCGCGACCTTGGGCATAGAAGTTCAGCATGCTACCAGTTCCGATACCGAAGTCGCTTCCCACTGACATATGAAAACTGAATGTGATCTCGTGCAGTGGCGTTGTCATAGCAACTGCTGATGGTCATCCTTATCAATTAAAAGTAAAGTTGTCAAGGCAACCTCTCTTGGCACTTGGCATTTTCTTATAATTTAAATAATTTGTTCACCCCGTGGCGTAATGGTGGGTCATATCAAAAATTCTTTCAGACAAAAGTTTTAGGTAATTATTGGAGGAATATTGTCCATTTTGTGTGGTTTTGATATTGTGCCTATTAACAGAGATATGATTAATGTTTCCCGAAAAACCCACTTTTTCCCACCCCTTTGGTCAATGGTTGGTGCTATCAAAAAACTTATTTGACATAAATATTCGGCACTTATCCGACACATATTATGAACTTTGAAGGGATTCGATATTTCATGTATTAAGAGAGTTATAGCGATATTTCACTTTTTCGAAAAAAGCCCCCCATTTTTACCCCCTTTGACCGATTTTGCCCATTAACGAACTCGACCGAGATTTTATAGGGATACATATTTTGTAAAAAATTCAAAGTGATTGGTGCAAAATTACGGCAGTTATCGTGTCCACAAGAAACTGATATATATATATATATATATATATATATATATATATATATGTATATATACATATTGTTACGTGCCACCCCCCTAGTGGCACTTTTGTTAACTGGATTACGGTGGGGTACAAAGCACAACACCAATTACTGCTTAAAGAAATAATTAACTTTATTGTGGCCAGAAAATTACACGAATCAGCAAATACAAGCAATTAGGAGCCTTACTCCAGTTTCCTTTATGTCTCTTCCTTGAGCGCTCTTGGCCCTTCCACTACTTGTCAACAGATCACAGAAGTTAATCCGTCCTAATGAGTACGGTGGCCTTGACAGACGCTACCTGCCCCTCTCCTTTATGTTCACCGACCACAATTACTTACGAGCACTTGCTGCAGGCTATTCCGCTGTCCACAAGCTGAAGAAACAATGTCACAGGATTTCGTAACTCGCACAGCACTTCGTCACCACACTTCTGTCGCACAAGATAATCGCTCGCACTAGCTCGTAAAACACAACCACTGCTTGACGGGTCACTCTTATATAGCCGGCCGGTGACTCAATAAATGCCTCTAGATCCATCCAGAGTCCACGGCTTCTCGAGGTTTCCAGCGCTGGTCCAGTCACGAATCTTCTGGACTATCCCTTTGTCTGTAGTAGCCCTGTTGCATAAGGCGCGCGCAATACAGGAGGCAAGCCACAGCCCAGCCCCTGGGGCAGTTGTGACTCAAGCGGCGAGCGATGACACAAACTCACAGCCGTAACACCACCCCCTTCCTAAAAAGGCTGATCGTCCCGATCAATCATTGGTCCGTCTGTGTCCCTCCGTAGGCTGCCAGGCGATCTCGATGCACGATCTTCATCTTCGCCCTCGGGCTCCGCTGGATCCTGTAGACGACATCGTTGATCCGTTTCACGACTCGGTACGGGCCCTCCCAGGACTTCTGCAGTTTGGGTGACAGGCCTTTCTTCCGTAATGGGTTGAAGAGCCAGACCAGGTCGTCCTCGTGGAATCCGCCGGCATCCGTCTGCTGGTCGTATCGGGTCTTCATTCTGTCGGTCTCGATCCGCAGTTTCCTCCTCGCGAACGCGTGCACGTCCTCCAGTTGGTCGACCAGTTCTTGACAATACTGGCTTACCGGGATCGGATCATTCCCAGGTCGGCCAAAGGCAAGATCGACAGGTAGACGGAGCTCCCTCCCAAACATGGCCCGGGCTGGTGTGCACCCGGTGGCTTCATGCACGGCGGCGCGGTAGGCCAGGAGAAATAGTGGAAGATGTTTGTCCCAATCCCTCTGGTGCTCGCTGACGACTATTCGAAGATGGTTCTCGATGGTGCGATTGAATCGCTCTACCATCCCGTCGGACTGAGGGTGTAGTGGCGTTGTCCTTGTCTTCCGGATTCCCAGCAGCTGGCATAGGTTTTGGAACACCTGCGACTCGAAGTTCCTCCCTTGGTCGGAGTGCAGCTCCAGGGGTACTCCGTACCGGCTGACGAATTCCTTCACCAGGGTCTCTGCAATCGTCGCGGCTTCTTGGTTAGGGAGCGCATACGCCTCCGGCCATTTGGTAAAGTAGTCGCTGACGACTAATATGTAGCGGTTCCCTGCCTCGCTTAACGGGAATGGCCCAGCAACATCGATGGCCACTCTCTCCATGGGGCCGCCCACGTTGTAGGTCTTCAGTGGACCCCGTCGTCTTCGTCCTGGGCCCTTGCTGGCTGCGCAATCGTGGCACCTCGCGCAGTGGTTCTCCACGTCTGTTCGGCATCCGATCCAGTAGAACCGCTCTCTCAGCTTCTCCAGGGTCTTCTTTATCCCTAGGTGTCCACCAGATGATCCTCCATGAACTTCCTTCAGGACTTCCTCCGTCATAGCCTTAGGAACGACGACTTGTTCCCGAGATGTCTTCCCGTCGGTGCTCTCCCAGGTACGGCAGATGAGGCCATCCCTTACAATCAGCGAGTCCCACTGTGCCCAGTAGGACTTAAACTTTGGGCTGCAGTCACTCACAATGTTCCACCCGGGTCTGGGGACACAGGCCCCCTTCCATTCGGCTATCAGTCCCAGGTCATCATCCTCTGCTTGTGCCCGCGTGAAAGATTCGCGGCTCCAGTTCCCTTGAAGTTCCACAGTAGTCCGTCGGCACAGTATCCCTGTGTTCTCCTCCCTTCGGGCACAGAAGGTGCAGTCTTCGGGGCACGGTCTTCGTGACAGGGCGTCGGCGTTAGAATGCAGTTGGCCTTTCCTGTGCTGAATCTCAAAGTTGTACTGTTGAAGTCTCTCTAACCACCGCGCGAGTTGACCCTCGGGCTGCTTGAAGTTCAGGAGCCACCGCAGGGATGCATGGTCGGTCCTGATGAGAAATTCTTGCCCGTACAGGTACTTGTGGAAGTGTTCAATGGTCTTCACGATGGCGAGCAGCTCCTTCCTGGTGACGCAGTAGTTCCTTTCTGGCTTTGACAAGGCCTTGCTGAAGTAGGCCACTACTCTCTCCTCGCCGTCCACTACTTGCGACAGGATCCCCCCTATGCCAAAGTCGCTGGCATCGGTATCGACGATGAACCTTGTTCCAGGTCTGGGGTAGGCCAGAATAGGCGCGGTGCACAGAGCCTGCTTGAGTTGTTCGAAGGCACTGTGGCATTCTGCTGTCCACGTGAAGAGTTGGTCCTTCTCAGTCAGTCGATGTAAAGGTTTGGCGATGTCGGCGAATCCTCTCACGAAGCGACGATAATAAGTGCAGAGTCCCAGGAAGCTTCGTAGTTGCGACTTGTCCTTCGGAACTGGCCACTCCCTCACAGCTGCGGTCTTTTCTGGGTCGGTGCGCACCCCTTCCTCGGAGACGATATGCCCAAGGTACTGGACCCGCTTCTGGAAGAGCTGACACTTCTTGGGGCTCAACTTCAGCTGGGCAGCCCGTAGCTTCAACAAGATCTCCTTCAGGTTGCTGTAGTGCTCCTCGAAGCTCCTCCCCAGAACGATGACGTCGTCTAGGTATACCAGGCAGGTTTTCCAGTGTAGTCCCCTCAGAATGGACTCCATTAGCCTTTCGAAGGTTGCAGGGGCGTTGCACAGACCGAATGGCATGACGGTGAACTGCCAGAGCCCGCTGCCCACAGAGAACGCCGTTTTCTCGCGGTCCTTAGGGTGGACCTCCACCTGCCAGTAGCCACTCTTCAAATCCAAGGTGGAGAACCATCTTGATCCTGATATGGTGTCCAGCGTGTCGTCGATCCGGGGTAGAGGGTAGCTGTCCTTTTTCGTGACGTCGTTCACCCGCCTGTAGTCCACACAGAACCTGGTGGAACCGTCCTTCTTCTTCACTAGCACGACCGGAGAACTCCAAGGACTATGTGATGGCTCGATCACCCCTTGCTCCTTCATCTCTTCTACCATCCGGTCGACTTCGGCTTGCTTGGCGAGCGGGACACGTCGGAATGGGGCCCTAATCGGTGCGCTGTCCCCAACGTCGATTCTGTGCTGGACCAAGCTTGTCCTGCCGAAGTCTTTGCTCCCCACGGAGAAGACATCCTGGAATTCGCGTAGCAGGTCCTGAAGTTGGCGTGATTGCTCTTCGTCTAGATGGTCCTGGGATCCTTGGTACAGCTTCTGTAGTTCTTCTGGCAGGGCGCGTCTTCTTCGGTTGTCCGTCTGCAGGTGTCCGTCCGTCGTATCTGTGATGCGGGCAATCCAGGTAACGGGCTCGCAGACTCCTAGGTTGGTGTCCCGGTGAACCGTAATGTCGTAGTCGTTCAGGTTGGACAGGCGGACGTACGGCCGAGACGTCGTGTTGATGAGAGTCTTGGCAACTAGCAATCCTTTTGTCTGGATGTCCTCATATTTTGGCTCGATGACAGCCGCCACTCCCTCAGCAGTTCCGTCGACAATTACGGCGGCGCTGACCTCCGTCCTGGCAGGAACGATGACGTCCTCTCTCAGCCTTACTCGTCGTGCGGTGACTGCCTCGTGTGCTGGTTGCAAAGCAAGTTCCTCACCTCCGAAGTGCAGAGTGTTGGTACTCAGGTCCAAGATGATGTTGTTCTGGTCCAGGAAGTCCAGTCCGATGATCACTTCATTTGATACGTCAGCCACAAGCACTGGATGCTTTATCGCCCGTCGACCAATGACGAACTCCAGTGATGCTTCGCCATGTACCGGTGCGGTCTCTCCGGTCGCAGTTATTAGCTGGAGGTTCCTTTGTGTGGGTTGCACTCTCCACTTCGGGATCACAGTGGAATTGACGATGGTCCTCGATGCTCCCGTGTCGATCAGCATGGGCCGGCTCACTCCGTTGATGACTCCGTCGACCATCAGGCTGCTATTGTCCCTCCGTAACTTCGTCACACGAACTTGGACTGCCGGGGCTTGACGACTGTCACAAGCCAACCTTCGCCCCTCATGGCTGGCTGATACTTGCTTTCCGGGGCCGCACGGTTTCCCTACGACTGACTGTCCCGACGGAAACTCTTGGCGGCGGCGATCACCGCAGTCCTTGCTCAGGTGGCCTCTCTTACGGCAGGTCCAGCAGGTCGGTAGTCCTCTTCCGGGCCGCCTCTCCGGTTGTTTTCCGGCTGTGTCGTTGCTGGTGGTACCGCGACTATCGAAGAAACGGCTTAGCGCCTCCATTAATTCGTCGGCCAGGGGCTTGGTCTCGTTGGTTTTTACTGGTTCGTCGACGTCCACTTGACGCACCCGCGCGTGCATTCTGGATGCCTGTTTTGCCGTCTCGAACTCAAGTGCGTGGCTCAGCGCATCTGCCAGGGTCTTATTGCGCGCGAGACGCAGTGCCTGTTGAGTGTCCGAGTCCCGTAGCCCGTCGATGAAAGTCTGCGTCGCTATCTGCTCCAGAAAGTCGGCCGGCGCTGTTGGGTAGGCGAGCCTTACGAGGCGTGCGATGTCCATCTCGAACTCCTGCAGGGTTTCCGCGTTCTTCTGTACCCGGGTCCGGAGCTGCATCTGATAGGCCTGCTGAAGATGGCTATCTCCATATCGGGACTCCATATGGGCGATCAGGGAAGCGTAGTCCTGGGATCCAGTCGGGATGGCCTGAAGGACGTTAAGGGCGTCACCTCTCAGCGCTACAATGAGAGCTGTAGCCTTTTCTGTGTTGTTCCAGTTATTTATGGAACAGGCCGCCTCGAACTGACGTAAGTAGGTGCTCCACGGGACCTTTCCGTCGAAGGTTGGGGGCGTCACTCTGCTATGTCCCGTTCCTGATATTCCCGGTGTAACGGTGGGCGGGCGTTGGCGCAGCTCGGCAAATTCCTCTCGTAGAGCGTTGAATTTCTCCTCCACCCCCGACAGTGGGCGTTGGCGCAGCTCGGCAACTTCCTTTTGTAAGACGTTGAATTTCTCCTCCACCCCCATCAGCGGGCGTTGGCGCAGCTCGGCAACTTCCACTTGTAAGGCGTCGAACTTCTTTTCCACTGCCGTGACTTCCTCACGCAGACCCAGTTCTAATTTCTTCAGGTCCTCGGCTAACTTCTTCTGGCCGTCTTCTAGTTTGGCAGTTAGGTCCTCGGCTAACTTCTTCTGGCCGTCCTCCATCTTCTTCTGGCCGTCTTCCATCTTCTTCAGGTCATCCTTCAGGTCCTTGGCTAATTTCTTCTGGCCGTCTTCTAGTTTGGCAGTTAGGTCCTCGGCTAACTTCTTCTGGCCGTCCTCCATCTTCTTCTGGCCGTCTTCCATCTTCTTCAGGTCATCCTTCAGGTCCTTGGCTAATTTCCTCTGTCCGTCTTCCATGCCAGTTAACTTTTCTAGCAATGCTGCCAATTTCTCCTCCATTTTAGTTGTTTGTCTTGTAAAGGGCATGCACTCACAGGAAAATTAGAGAAAATGACCTGCTCGGGTTTTGAAACCAGGACCGTCAGGTGTTGTGCTTGAGTTCGTAATCCCGCTTCTGACACCAGTTGTTACGTGCCACCCCCCTAGTGGCACTTTTGTTAACTGGATTACGGTGGGGTACAAAGCACAACACCAATTACTGCTTAAAGAAATAATTAACTTTATTGTGGCCAGAAAATTACACGAATCAGCAAATACAAGCAATTAGGAGCCTTACTCCAGTTTCCTTTATGTCTCTTCCTTGAGCGCTCTTGGCCCTTCCACTACTTGTCAACAGATCACAGAAGTTAATCCGTCCTAATGAGTACGGTGGCCTTGACAGACGCTACCTGCCCCTCTCCTTTATGTTCACCGACCACAATTACTTACGAGCACTTGCTGCAGGCTATTCCGCTGTCCACAAGCTGAAGAAACAATGTCACAGGATTTCGTAACTCGCACAGCACTTCGTCACCACACTTCTGTCGCACAAGATAATCGCTCGCACTAGCTCGTAAAACACAACCACTGCTTGACGGGTCACTCTTATATAGCCGGCCGGTGACTCAATAAATGCCTCTAGATCCATCCAGAGTCCACGGCTTCTCGAGGTTTCCAGCGCTGGTCCAGTCACGAATCTTCTGGACTATCCCTTTGTCTGTAGTAGCCCTGTTGCATAAGGCGCGCGCAATACAGGAGGCAAGCCACAGCCCAGCCCCTGGGGCAGTTGTGACTCAAGCGGCGAGCGATGACACAAACTCACAGCCGTAACAATATATACATAAATTATATATAAACTTTTGAACTGACGGTGGTTTTGGGGTCTGGGGGATGTGAAACGCGAAGATATGTCGAAATTTTCCGGAAGTCGAAACATGGGACCCATTGCAATAGTTAGCTTTCTAAAGAAATCTACCTAAAACGGCATTGAGATATTCAGGTATAGATCTTTTCTTATACCAAATTTTGTTTCGATCGCTGCAGCCGTTTAGGAGTTGATAGAGGGGGGGGGGGGGGGCACACACAGCCAGACAGACTGAAGGACAGACAGACACATTTGCCCAGATCGATTCCATAAGTCTACTTTTTCTTCATTTTTGCAAAATGTGAAAAGTAGGCTAAAAATCAGGGGCATGGTTATAACCGACTTTCAATATAATTTATAGGCCTATTTCAAATCCATTAGAGAAACTCTAAAATTTGCTCAGGCATATCTAGATCTGTTCTACTTTGGCTTTTGACCGTAACATTATACGCATTGTACTCGGTTCAGTGGACTAAACACGTGTTACAATGCAGCCACCTTCATACGATGTAGGGCACTGCGTTGTTTGTTTTCCACGACTCTTTCAGCGAGTTGGCGTACACCTGGGGTCATCAACCTCCACCAGCAGCCCGCATGACGCTCTCCAACTGTTTCCTGTCGCATTGTTTTACAAACCCTCAACTTCCTAATACCTGCTCATATAAATGCCATAAATGAATTGTAAGGTTTCGTTTAGTGGTGTACTGATGAATTAGCACCACTTTAAAATCATGTCCGTTATTGCTGAATAACTTAGGATGAATCACCTAACGTCCATAAAGAAGTCCACGGCATATCATATCACTGCAGCTCCAGGCGGATAGTTATGATTGCCCACAAGAACTAGCAAAGCTTCATAATACACCAGTCCATCAGAAAAAGAGTAAAAACAAGAAGTTCCGTGACGAACTAAAGAGCCTACTTTTCTTAAAATTTAACATTCATCCAATCTATATAGACCTATCTATAATAATGACGAAATTAAGTTGGTAATATCGAAATTTCTAATTAGTTCGAAATATACCTGGTATAATGTAGTCTAATAGAGCACTACAGTTGGCAGCCCTGATGACTGAATATATTCTTAGTTCCATCTCTTAAGGTACAGAATACAAAATTTGGTTGAAGTCCAATGGATAGCATGGACGTTACATGCAGTTAGACATTGTATCTATTAGCGCACTTAAAATCATGTTGGCAACAATGTCATGCATGTGTTGGTCATAAATAATCTGAAATATTATGATCTCTTGTTGTGCCAATATTGGATGAAATCCATTATTGTTAGTATAGGAGTTACATGTATTTTAAAATTGGACCAATCAGCAGGCTTAGAGTCATGTTGGCAGCACTGATGTATATCAGTTACTCCAAATTTAATCTAGAATGTCAGGTACTATACGTGTGCAAATTTTTAAGCTGTTGGCTTACATACTTTCTGATATATTAATATTAGAGTAAAAATAGAGAGAGCATTTATTAACAGTTGGCAGCCCTGGTTGCTCTTAAGAATAAGCATAGTCCTGTCTGTTATGGTACACATAGCACATACGAAATTTGGTTGAAATCCAATTGATAGTATAGAAGTTACATGTATTTAAAAATCGGTCTTATCAGCAGGCTTAGAATCATGTTGGTAGCACTGACGTACAAAAGTTACTCCAAACTAATCTAGAATGTCAGGTACTGTACGTGTGCATAATTTAAAGCTGTCGGCTTGCATACTTTCTGATATATTGGTATTTGGATAAGAAAAGAGAGAGAGCATTTATTAACAGTTGGCAGCACTGGTGGCTTTAAGAATATGCTCAAGACATATCTGGTTATGTACACATAGTACATACGAAATTTGGTTGAAATCCAATTGATAGTGTAGAAGTTATATGCATTTAAAAATTGGACCTATCAGCAGGCTTAGAATCATTTTGGTATCACTGCCATGCATGGCCTCCTGGAAATTGAACTGAAATATTATCTATATGTGTGCCAATTTTGGAATAGCTCCCATGCATACCTTCCAAGATATCTTACATGGAGCTCAAATTTCAATTGCGGCTTTTCAGCAGATGGTAGCACTGACGTCATTTTCAAATACGGCCATGACATAGGTCTTTACTCATACCAAATTTGGTTTCAATAGCTTCAGCCATTTAGCAGTTGGTAAGGGGGGGGGGGCGGCGAGGGGGGACAGATAGATAGATAGACAGACAGACAGACACACACACACGCATTCGCCCGGATCGATATCTAAGTCTAACTTTTCCTTATTTTTACGAAATGTGAAAAGTAGGCTGAAAATGCTACCGTACTTTGACGAGCTTTAGGTGATAAAGCGGTTCGGAGAAAGTGGAACTGTGTCATTCTTCTTCGTCAGCTTCTGGAATGGTTCAGTTTATCCAAAGACAGGATACAGGTCTTTAAAGTCATTTTTCGGTGTTACCTTGCTCGCCACGGTGGGTGTGTCGGACTACCAACTGCATGCTTGCTCCTGGGCAACAAAAATCACGATACGCATATCATTCGTCGTTCGCATGTTAAAGAACCCATTTGAATTCAGTAGGCCCTGTTCATAATGGCAAAATTAATCTCGGGATTTTCCGCCAAAACACTAAGTTCCTCCTTTCTCTACTAGAAAGCGCTATAGTGTCAAGGAGCTTAGATATCTAACATCCTTGACTTTCATAGCGCTCCAAGGAGCGATAAAATTCGGCATACAAACTGCCCTCTGGGCGTCCATTAACAAAGCTTGCACCCAGCATTCGAGGCCATACGATATTAATATCATAGTGTTGCCTTATTGATAATTTTTATAACAACTTTTGGGTCTTACATAATTTGCAAAGTTTTCAATTCAATTGCTTTTTATAAAAGCTCCTAAAACTACTACTTATACAGTTTCTTCTTATATCAGAAATGTGGTTGTCAGAGCAGCTTGTAAATTTTCTACAATTTCAGATAAGTCTCCATATCAGATCATTCAACAAATTATTAGTAGACAAACCCTGTTTTTGAATGTTGCAGTTCTAGAGTTTTGCCGTCAGCTCACAAGGGAAGTGTCAGGTAAGACAGGTCGAGACCTATCCTGAAATTTTGATGACGCAATCGTTGTACTATAAGAGGATAACGTGCAGAAAATCAGCCGCCATATTGCCGAGCTTGGTTGGTTGATTAGTTCCTCAGTTTAGGGGTTGCGACAACGCGGTCATGTATCCCCATGTACTTTAGGTGTGTGTAGAATCAGTCTGATAACCGGTGTTAACTGTGATGACTGTATTAGTGTGTGTTATCTCTTTTTAATTCAAGTAAGGACTGCATACATTGGATTTTCAAGTAGTTCCAACTTTTGCTACCAAACGCCACCATCGACGATCAACTAGTTCTGAACTTGGTTACTAGATGCCACCGCAGTCTGCTCCTGGCGACGGACGTTGGAACCTAAGAGCGTCAGTCAAATCTAACCTATAATTTAGCTTCACACAAGAGTAATTAGTGTAAGGTTCTTTAACATGCCATAAATCTATGACATGGGACCGACGGCTTTACTTCCGCTCCGAAGGAAGGAATACTGATTAAATCCTCAGTATGCGACCTTGGGTATAGAAGCTACAGAGAGTCCAGTTTGTATGTATCGGAGACCCTCGCTAGCCCGCTCGCCCGCGGCGCGAGCCTGTCTCCCGCCACGCACTTTGCCGTTATGCGGCGCCCGCGCGGCGCTGAGTCATTGAGTATAGGAATTTGTACTTACCTAGTTCACAGCTGGTGCTGAAAATGTTCGCCATTCACTGCTACACATTGCTGGCACCTTTTTTATGAAACTGTCATTTACTCTCTGAAGTTCCTCAGCACCGATTGACTGTATTTCAGCTGTTATATAGTCTTTAAGCTCATTTATAGTGTGAGGGTTTCTCGCATACACTCTATTTTTAAGCGTCCCCCAGAAATAAAAGTCACATGGTGATAAGTCTGGGCTTCGCGGGGGCCACACGTTCCGACTTATAATCCTAGTACCAAAAATGCGACGCAATTCTGTCATGGATGCTTCGTCATTTTGAGCAGTGGCAGAATCTTGTTGAAAATAAGTTGACAATCGCTCTCCGTAAGTCAGTTCGTCAAAAAAATTGGTCAAGGATCACATTGAAGCTCAAATTTAAGTACAAATTCCTATACTCAATGACTCAAAAGCCGCGCGAGCGCCGCAAAACGGCAAAGTGCGTGGCGGGAGCCAGGCTTGCGCCGCGGGCGAGCGGGCTAGCGAGGGTCTCCGATACATACAAACTGTACTCTCTGTAGCATGCTACCAACTACGCCACCGAAGCCGCCAAAAGGTTTGTTACTTAAATTTAGGCCACGGCTGCCTCTTGCCTAACCCAGTTAAAAATACATACAAGTACGCGGGGCTGCATGGTTACAATGTATCATGACCACTAAAGGAATCAACAACAACGCTTGAAGAAATTTTAATCTGTTGGTTTGGAAATAATTTTGACGGCTGATCGTGTTGTTCTACCTGAAGGAATGTAGGAAAACACTCAAGCAGTTTATCGGAAGACATACAATCAGTGTTATTTGCTCTCCTAAGAGCTGCATTAAGCCCTGCTACTGACCTTCGAAAACGTGCGTGGTAAAATGATAACTAGTTTCCTGTTTCTCACATGTTGGGTGGGAATGAAATCTGAAGGCTACGTCCCATATTATAGGCAATCAACAATGGTCTCTGCGTGACCTACTGCTCTTAAGAATGATCGTAAAGGAGATAACAACCCCATTGTTATGCCGGTCAGGAACCAATGACATCATGCTGTGCCGCTTGCCTAGGAAGATGGGACGTGAATAACTATTATAGATTCATTAGACGCAGACGACGTGCAACCTCCGATGCACAAACGTCCATTAGAGAGTTTTGTGCCAATTACATTCATTAAATGTCATTTATGTTTTATATTCTAGGCTTCAGGCAAGGCTCAACAGGGTAAGGTGATGGGCAAATTCTACCTGTCATTTTGACCTCATCTCATTTCAGAGCCGCTGGCTGCGAGCGAAGCAGTACCGGTGCGTCAAGCGTTCCTTGCCCTGGGTTCGAGAGCAGTGGCGACTCCTGATTTTTAGCCTATTTTCATTTATGAAAAAAAAAGGCTTATGAGATCACCTTTTGTCCGTCTGCCTGTGTGTGTGTGTGTGAGGGATTTTTGTATGTCCCCACTAATAACTTCTAAGCGGCTGGAGCGATTTCAATAGAACTCGGTAAGTTCATAGCACTATTCCGGGCGACCCCGACCGTGCCCTTCAAATTTTGTTACGTCTCACCAATCCAACATGGCGGCTGTGCGAAATATTTCACCAGCATTCAATATCTCCGATACTACTACAGATATCACCCTGGAATTTTGTACGGTGATAAAGGGAACTATTAGAAGTTCACCTAAGTGACCTTTGAAAACCTGGTAACTACAAAACCAACATGGCGGCCAAGCGAAGTTGCGACTTTTAAATAGACGTTTCTCGCGATTTAACCAACCAAACGCAATGAAACTTAGTACAATATATGTTTATACACATTGTAATGCACCGACATCTAGCTTCGTTCTATTGTTTACATAACCTCAAGATGGTGGCTGTGCGAAATATTTCACCGGCATTCTATATCTCTGAAACTATTAGCGGTATCACCCTGAAATTTTGTACGGAGATAAATGGCACTACCGAAACTTCATCTATGAGACTTTTAACAAGATGTTCAGTAAAGAACATATAGCCTACTTTCTCCTAAATGCAGGGGTATTGTTATAACTCTTTGTCCTTTTCAAGGAGTATAATTGAACGTTGGTTGTAGTAGCTTGTTGAAATACAACAAGCTATAGGGATATTAAACATGAATATGAGGTGCCCTTTGCAAGTGCTACTTCTGTAAAAAAAATCATTCAATTCGGTTTCACCGTGTTTGAATTGATCCGGGGAATGGATTTGCACACATACATGGCCGCTATTTGCAAACTATTGGGCTGATGACCTTGTAGTCAGTCATAAGATGCTTTCCACAAAAAGGCATGTTGTTGCAGAATCCGGTAGAGATCATATTATTAGGATGGTCGAAATTTGATTTAAGCTTTCAACATTTGGGTGGCCGTCATTCCGTTTCCGTCAAGATGGCGGCGATATAAAACATGACACTGAGGTGCCTTTTGCTAGTGCTACCTCTGTACCAAATTTCGTTCAATTCGGTTTCACCGTGTTTGAATTGATAGGGGGAATCGATTTGCACACATACTTGGCCACCATCTGCAAACTATTGGGCTGATGATCTAGCAGTTTGGTCAGAATATGCTTCCCACATAAAGATTTGTTGTTGCAAAATTTGGTAGAGACTAGATTATTAGGTTGGTCGTAATTACATTTTAGCCTTTAACATTTGGGTGGCCGCGATTACGTTTCCGTCAAGATGGCGGTGATATAAAACATGACACCGGGGTGCCCTTTGCTAGTGCTACCTCTGTACCAAATTTCATTCCATTCGGTTTCACCGTGTTCGAATTAATAGGGGTAATCGATTTTGACACAAAGATGGCCGCCATACGCAAACTATTAGGCTAATGACCTATTAGATTTGCCAAAGGATGCTCCCTCCATACAGGTACGTTGTTGCAAAATTTGGTAGAGATCGGATGATTAGGTTAGTCGTAATTTGATTTAAGCTTTGAACATTTGTGTGGCCGCCATTACGTTTCCGTCAAGATGGCGGCGATATAAAACATGGCACTGGGGTGCCCTTTGCTAGTACTACCTCTGTACCAAATTTCGTTCCATTCGGTTTCACCGTGTTCGAATTAATAGGGGCAATCGATTTCCACACAAAGATGGCCGCCATCCGCAAACTATTACGCTGATGACCTATTGGTTTGGTCAAAGGATGCTCCTCCCATATAGGTATGTTGTTGCAAAATTTGGTAGAGATCGTATGATTAAGTTAGTCGTAATTTGATTTAAGCTTTGAACATTTGTGTGGCCGCCATTACGTTTCCGTCAAGATGGCGGCAATATAAAACATGACACTGAGGTGTCCTTTGCTAGTGCTACCTTTGTACCAAATTTCGTTCAATTCGCATTCACCGTGTTCGAATTGATAGGGGGGGGGGGACAGACATTCAGAGTACACACACTCACACACACACAGGCACACACACAGACTCACACACACACACATACACACACACACACACACACAGACTCACACACACACATACACACACACAGACAGACACACTTTTTTCGCCCTGTGTTGATCTCATAAGTCTACTTTCATTTTTTGCAAAAATCGAAAGTAGGCTAAAAACCGGTTAACTACAAAACGAACTTGGCGGCCAAGCCAAGTTGAATCATTTTAATAGACATTTCTCGCGATTTAATGATCCAAACGCAATAAAACTTGGTACAGCAAATGTTTATACACATTGTAATGCACTGGTATCTAATTTAGTTCAATTGTTTACATAACCTCAAGATGGCGGCTGTGCGAATTTTTAAATTAAGTTTTTTGTGTCGTAATCATGCGATCGAAATGAAAGTTTGAATAATGAACGTACGCAATAATTTTCCTTTAATGGTACATGATTCTATGGCGTATACGTATAACAATCCAACATGGCGACCATCCGAAATATTTAGTCTGTTCTCAAGATCTACGAATCTATTACAGCAATCAAACTGGAATTTTGTATGTTGATAGTGGCAATTAACTTAAGTGGGATATATGAAAATAGGCTTAGTTATTCACGGAACTACTTGTCATAATGTGTGGGATGTAATAGGATAGGCTACTTATTAACCTAACATAATTATTATAGCTTTGCTAAATTGAGATATTAATACAGTATTGATTATTCAGTCGCTCAGCACTAATACGAACACATGACCTCCATGACTCGTTTATTCTAAATTAGTTTAGTTATTGTTGCTTTATGGGGTGGAACAGCGAGGTCATCTGCCCTTTATGTGAAGTTAAAAGATATCACTTGTCTGAATGTCGTAAAACAGATGAATCCACCACACAAGTCCAATGCCGTAAAAAACAATGGACGGGAACACGTCGCTTTGCTTCAATCAAGACTTGCGCTATGATTAACTGCTGCAGTTATACGCCTATGTGACAAATTTAGTCAACGCAGTGAGAAGATAGGAGAATTACTGCTAACTTGGCTCGCTTCCAACCTCGGCCAAGCGCAATAACTCATTGTAGTTCAAATTTCACATCGCAGATATGTTGTTCCATAATTCAGTGATTCTGCAGTGATTTAGTGCATGCTCAAGATAGCATCTTACATATCATAAACAATTTGGGTAGCTCTGATTCCAGTCTTGAAATGTTGCAGGATCAAATCTCGGCGATGTTCGTTGTTAATTGGTGGCTTTGGTGGCGTAGTTGATAGCATGCTGAGCTTCTATGCCCAGGATCACGAGTTAAAACCCGGCTGAAGTCGTCGGATTTTTTAAGAGCGTTAAAAATCCCTCAGTATGCCTTCCTTCGAAGGGGAAGTAAAGCCGGCGGGCCCATGTCATAGCATAATGGCATGTTAAAGAACCTTCCACTAACTACAATTTTGTGAAGCTAAAATGTGTAGATTAGATTTGATTCAACGTTCACCACCACATGCGGTTGTGGTGGCATCTTGTAGCCAAGTACACAGCAAGGTGTTGTTGATGGTAGTATTTGGTAACAAATGTAGGAACTACTTGAAATTGATCGTCTGCAGTCCTTACCCGATTTACAGATAATAATAATAATAATAATAATAATAATATCGTATGGCCTCGGTGCCGGGTGCAGGCTTTGTTAATTGACACCCAGAAGGCAGCTTGCATGTCGAATTTCGTCGTTCCTTTGAACGCTATGAAAGTCAAGAAGGTTAGATACCTAAGCTCCTTGACACTACAGCGCTTTCTAGTAGAGAATGGAGGAACTTCGTGTTGGCGGAAAATCCCGAGATTAATTTTGCCATTGAACACGGCCTACTGAATTCAAATGGGTTCTTTAACATGCCAAAAACGTATGACATCCATGTCATGATTTTTGTCGCCTTTCAAAAATCACTTACCACGGCCAGGGGCGAACCTGCAAGCTTGGGGTTGGTAATCCGACACGTTAATCACTCATCCACCGTGGCAAGCATTTACAGATAACAGATCTACATGACCGCGTTGTCGCAGCCCCTATACTGAGGAACCAACCAACCAACACAAATGATGCTATAAACTGCAACTACAGTATTTTACAGATCCGATATTCCAAAGTTAGTTCTTGTTAAAGCTGCCAGGGTGATTACTGGCTCTGTATACGACTTGTCCCCGGGGAAGGATATTTGTAGCCTACAACTGATCACAGTGTGATGAGCTGTACAAAGCTATTATTGGTTTATCCTGTACACCTGATGCCTCCAACTCCCTGGGCGTTTGCTGACCCAGTGGCCATTTCCCAAGGAGCCGCGGTTCTAATCCCGATCAATGCATGCTGCAGGAACCAACCTCGACATAAAACAACTGAAGGCATCACCAGCAAAGAGTTTTCTTTTGATTCATTTACCTGATAAGAGGACGTTCATAGCATTTGTAGGATTTGAAAAGGCCTTTGATAACGTTGATTGGAGTAAATTGATATTTTGAAAAGGATTGGTTGGTTGGTTCCTTAGGTTAGGGTCTGAGACAACGCAGTCATGTAGCCGCGTGTACTTTGGGTGTGTGTAGAATCTGTCTGATAACCGGTGTTAAATGTGATGGCTGAATTAGTGTGTGTTATCTGTTTCTTTTTTAAATTTAAGTAAGGACTGCAGACGATAATTTCAATTAGTTCCTACTTTCGGTACCAAACGCACCGTCAACGATACCTAGCTGTGAACTTGGCAACGACTAGATGCCATCGCAACCAGCGCCTGGTGACGAATGTTGGAACTTAAGAGCATTAATCAAACCTAACCTACAAATTTCGCTTCACACAAGATTAGTTACTGGAAGGTTCTTTTACATGCAATAAATGTATGACATGGGACCGCCGGCTTTACCTCCCCTCCAAAGGAAGGCATACTGAGGGATTTTAACGCTCCTAAGAAATCCGACGACTTCGGCTGGGTTTGAAACCGCGATCATGGGCATGAAAGCTCAGCAAGCTACCAACTTCGCCACCCAAGACGCCTTTGAAAAGGATTGGATTAAGTACAGAGATAGGATTATGATCTACAATGCACAAAGAAACAGACGGCGGAGAGGCTCGTATTCTGAAAGGTGTAAGACAAGGCTGAAAATTATCATCCATGATTTTTTAGCCTATTATCATTTATAAAAAATAAAAATTAAAAAATGAGATCACCTTTTGTCCGTGTGTGTGTGTGTGTGTCTCATAAAATGTAACGGCCGAAGCGATTTCAATAAAACTCGGTAAGTACATACTATCACGTCCGGCCTCAAACGTGCCTTTCAAATTTTGATTCGTTTCACCAATTCAACATGGCGGCCATGCGAAATATTTCACTGATATTCTATATCTCCGCAACGGTAACAGATATCAACCTGATGTTTTGTACAGTGATAAAGGGTACTACTAAAAGTTCACCTATGTGACCTTCAAAAACCTGTTAAGTACAAAACGAACATGGTGGCCAAGCGAAGTTGAAACATTTTAATTAATTTTCACGCGATTTAACCATCCGTGCGCAGTGAAATTTGATACCGTAACTGCATACACACATTTTAATGCATCGACCTCTATTTAAATTAAATTGATTTCATAACATCAAGATGGCGGCTGTACGAAATTTTAAAATTATGTTATTTCTTGTGTCCTAATCATGCGATCGAAGTGAAAGTTTGAGTAATGAACCTACGCAATAATCTTTATCTAATGGTTCATAACTCTATGGACTACATATATAAAAATCCAACATAGCGACCATCCGAAATATTTAGTCAGTTCTCAATATCTACGAATCTATTACAGCAATCAAACTGAAATTTTGTATGTTAATAGAGGCAATTAACATAAGTAGGATATATGGAAATAGGCGGAACTACTTATTAATACTACTATGCTGTTATTATTACTATACTATTTATATTATTATTATTATTTATACAACTATTATTATTATTATTATTATTATTATTATTATTATTATTATTATTATTATTATTATTATTATTATTATCGGGGAGCGTGATGGTGCAGTGGCTTAGCTGGTCGTCTTTCATCCAGACGGCCGGGGTTCGAATCCTGGTGACAGCGGGGAGGAATTTTCACCTGAAGAATCACGTGGCGCCAGGAAGGGCATCCGGCCTTAAATCCCCGACCAAAACCAAAATAAGCCTGGTTAGCTCCGGCAACCCCAATTAATTGGGAGAATCGAAAGAAAGTTCTTCTTCTTCTTATTATTATTATTATTATTATTGTTGGGAAATATTGATTGTTACAGAAGATTTATTTTTCCCATCTGTTAAAAGAACTTATCTCACCCCATTGCCAGTCAAAAGCTAAAACTGTTGGGTCCTGAATGTACTAATTCATATGTAGGCCTACTCAGTACGTTGCTATAAAAGTATTCCATTCCTGAGTTGAATACTGTGACTACAAATTATCCGCCTCTTTCACATCCAGTTCACCTTGGATGTGGGTCATGTGATGAGATCGGCATGCAGGGTAAAAAAAAAAGGCGCGAAGAATTCACAAAGAGAACACAGCCAAATACAATAGTCTTATCTATATACTATTCACTGGCATTTGGCCTACTGAACATTGAACTATTATGGGTTTTCTGCTGTTGGATGTACATCTTAAACAATAAAATGTTGGTGATTACTTGATTTTTTAAAAATTAATTTAGAGGCTTGGATACCGTGGTCATTTCAGCCCCATGTGTTAAATCTACCTGATAACCTGTGTTATTGTAGCATCAGTACAAGATGTGTAGACCACCTCGTGGCGTGGTGGCTAGCGGTCTTGTCTAGACACCTCAGATGCCTATGTTCGATTCGTGCCTTTGCCAAGGAATCTGTCTCAGATTAATGAGACAGAACTAGGAAGAGGCGGGTTTTAATCCCATCTAAAGTCACCCTAGCAGTGGTTTCCTATGGTTTCACCACTTCTACTCCAGGCGAATGTTAGAATGGTACCTGTATTAACCCTTTAAAGGATAATGATCTTTATATTAACCACCTACTATAAAAAGAGTTTGTAGGCTATTATCAAAGGTGCTAATAGTTGAAACTTTCAGCCTAATTACAACTACATTTCTTGTTGATGTAATATTTCTGATAAGCAAATATTGTATCTGTCTAGTTTTATGGTAATGGATAAAAATTTCAACTAATAATTATAATCAAAAATATTAAAATTAAACAATTAAATAAAACATAAATATACAAATTAAAATAGAATACACTAAAAATTCAAGTAAAACACACTAAATATTAAAATAAAATAAAATTAAGATAATAAAATAAAAAATAAAAAGTAAATAGATAATTTTTATAAATTATTTAAGAATAATAATATGGAATATTGGAAGCCTCCGTGGCTTAGGCGGCAGCATGCCGGCCTCTCACCGCTGAGTCCGTGGTTCAAATCCCGGTCACTCCATGTGAGATCTGTGCTGGACAGAACGGAGGCCGACAGGTTTTTCTCCGGGTACTCCGGTTTTCCCTGTCAAAATTTCATTCCAGCATCACTCTCCACTATCATTTCATTTCATCTGTCATTCATTTAATCATTGCCCTAGAGGAGTGCGTCAGGCCTCGGCAGCCGGCACAGTTCATATCCTCGCCGCTAGATGGGGGCTTCATTCATTCCATTCCTGACCCGGTCGGAGACTGGAAGCAGGCTGTGGATTTTCATTTTCAATATGGAATATTAAAAAAATTAAAGTGAAAATTAGAAAAAAATTGTCTGCCCTTTAAATGGATAAGGGAACAGCCCAAATCCTAGCCCCAATGACAAATACACATACTAGTACAGCCATCACAAAGACACAGGTTATCTGACTGACTGTACTCATGCCCAAGAACACGAGGCTCATGACCAAAGATGTCCCAAGGTCCTAATACGAAAACTGAGAAGTGGTGAGTTGGATTCCCACCTCAGTCATTCTGCAGGTGATTGTCCGTGGTTTCCCACTTCTTCTCCAGGCAAATGCCGGGATATTTCCTACCTTAATACCGCGGCAGCCTTCTTTCCAACCCTCAGCTGAATTACAAATACACACACTAATACAGCCAACACAATAACACAGGTTATCAGACAAATTTTACACACACGAGTCCACGGGGCAACAACAAGAACAATTGAATTTTTAAACGTATGTTTTAAAAATACATGTTTAAAAATGCATACTACTCAGAGTATTTCACCAAGTACGACGCGGCCGTTTAGATGCCATATCTCATTTTGATAGCATACATGATTTCTTGGTGCACTGCGTTCAGATCCTTTTGCCATAACTTGGCTCGAAATTCAGGGGCATATATAAGAAGGGTGCCCCCCGAAAGTTTTGTCACATATAATATTTGTTTATAAATAGAAACATTAAAAACCAATATAATCATGTACTGTTGTTACTAAGCGACGTATGGCAACGTTCCAAAGCAAGGCAACGGTTGAGCGATGTAAACAATGTGACAATCAGTTTGCTCTGATCTTATGTGTAACAACATATCCTCTTGTTACTCTCCAGTGTCTTCGCTCTTATGAACGTACCAAGAAAAGCAACAAGTGTCCTTGATGCGTGTGAGAAAAGTTTTTTTCCTAACTTTTATACCCTTATCAAACTTTTGGCAAATTTCCCTCTCTCTCTCTGTAGCTACTGGTACTGTCGAACGGAATTTGAGTTGGTTTAAAACATACTTAAGAAATTCTACTTCTGAAAACAGACTCAACGGTCTAGTATTGTTATCTATTCACAGAGACATACAAATCACTGACGATGAGTTATAAACCGATTTGGTAATGCTTCAAGAAACCTTGACTTTATATTATAGTGTAAGTTGTAAATCAAAACAGTAATGTTAATTCTTTCAATATAAACACTATCAAGTGAGCAAGATGATTGTATTAATGAAAAGTAACATAAAATGATCGTAGTTGTGTTTGACATTAACCAAACATAGAACATTACAAGAAACTGGTTGAAAAAGTGATGCCAGATAGCCTGAAAACTCATCAATTTGCACCAAATTCTTTGGGGCCTATACCATACCCCCTAACCCTTGGTTCCTTGGTTGAACACCGCCCAAAATTATACTCTATATACGCCCCTGTCGAAATTCATTAGCGTCATATTTGATACAGCAATCCTTAGCAGTGTTGTTTTCTCTAAGAAGAATAATTAGGTGCCGTGATTCAGTGGAGTTATTTGTGAGATCATCGCACTCAGACAGGTAGCCAGCAGAATGACCTTCATTTCATACACGTTTACCCACCAGCGCAACCGACCGCGCCAAGCCACGCTCCAAGAATGTAATGATGAGCTGTTACAAGTCCAGACATTTGAATTTCGAATCCCAGCACTGAAAGTGGCCATCCTGAACGTAGGGAGTTTTCCTCCAGTTTTTTTTCTACACTCCCAGAATTGTTTCTTATTTCAAGTCACAAGGCACCTTGCCTAATCTATGACGTTAGAAATTACACTACTACAATTATAAATGAAACACAGGTCAACAGATAATTTCCATACAAACCCAAGTAAATGGGATGCTGACCAAGATATCTCAAGCCTCTAAAATGAAGTATTAACCACAATGTGTATAATAGGTATGTCTACCCCTTATCATTCCCGTTTTCCAACGGTGTCGGGGATGAGATGCGATGGAAGTCTTTGTGGCGGATTGTTTTTACGGCAGGATGCCCTTCCTGACGCCAACCTCATGAGGAGGAGTTAATGAGAGATGAAATGAATGATGGTGAATGAAACTGGACAAGGATGTGAAAGGAAGCGGCCGTGGCCTGTCAGAACGTACCGTCCCAGCATTTGCCTGGAGTTGAAAATGGGGAAACTACGGAAAACCAATTAAAGGACGGCTGACGGTGAGGCTCGATCCCACGCGTCTATCGAGTCAGCAGATAGCTTGGCCCCATGACCTAACGCTTCATATGTTATTAAAATTGTAAATATTTTGTAAACATAGCATGTAGTTTTACTTTCATTGTAATGGAACATGCTGTTAAAAATAAATTAAAAAAGGCCCTAAATAAATGCAACAATTAACAAAGCACTTACCCGTGTGGACGGCGACCGCTAGGAAGAGCACTGTTCCCAGCACAAGGTAACTGCTGCTTGAGACCATGATGACTGAACGCTTGCTTGCTCTCTTCGACACTGAACCACTCTTCGCCAGGCCCTCATGCACACTCCTCAGACTCGTGACGTCACCACTCCAGTGACACACTTCGGATAAAACCTGGCGCTGCTCTTCTCTGCTATTCTAGGGTTTCCTCGCTTATTATGACTGACAGTCAGAAAGACGTTCAATTTATGGAATAATCTCCCGCCCAGCTAAACTCTGATTACCAACTGAGTTAGACTTCTTAAACTGCTTTTAAGCAATTGAACTTCTCTGATTCCATACTTACAACTTCATTTAGTCCTACCTACTGTAGACAACCTCGTCGTGTAGTGGCTAGCATTTTTGGAGGAGCGAGTTCAAATTCCCGGCTCTGTGAAGAGAATTAATTCTTGCCTGAGGGCTGGAACGGTATACACTCAGCCTTGTGAGACAGAACTGTGTAGAGGTGGGTTGAATTCTTACATGAAAATGGAAATCCACAGCCTGCTTCCAGTCTCCGACCGGGTCAGGAATGGAATGAATGAAGACCCCATCTAGCGGCGAGGATTAAACTGTGCGGGCTGCCGAAGCCTGTCGCACTAATCTGGGGGAATGATTAAATGAATGACAGATGAAATGAAATGATAGCGGAGAGTGTTGCTGGAATGAAATTTTGACAGGGAAAACCGGAGTACCCGGAGAAAAACCTGTCTGCCTCCGTTTTGTCCAGCACAGATCTTACATGGAGTGACCGGGATTTGAACCACGGACTCAGCGGTGAGAGACCGGCGTGCTGCCGCTTAAGCCACGGAGCCTCTCGATTCCTTATGTACGGAAATAAATTAATATCACACTCTCCTTAACAGTCATTTTTAAACAATCGTAAGTGCCGTACTCACCTCTGTACTACTAGAGTAATGATTACCGGTAGTTTAAGTGTTGTAAAATTACTTTATTAGCCTACTTTTCACATTTTTCAAAAATGAGGAAAAGGAAAACTTATGAGATCGATCCGGGAAAATGTATGTCTGTCTGTCCTTCTGTTTGTCTGTCTGTCTGTCTGTCTGTGTGTGTCCCCCCCCCCTATCAACTCCTAAATGGCTGCAACAATCGAAACCAAATTTGTATGAGGAAAGATCCATACCGGAACATCTCAATGCCATACTTGAAAATGATGTCAGTGCTACCAACTGCTGAAAAACCACAATTGAAATTTGAGCTCCATGTTGGATATCTTGGAAGGTATACATGGGAACTATTCCAAAATTGGCACAAATATAGATACTAATACTTCAGTTTAATTTTTAGGAGGCCATATATGTCAGTGTTGCCAAAATAATTCCAAGCCTACTGATAGGTCCAATTTTAAATGCATATTACATCTACACTATCAACTGGATTTCTACCAAATTTCGTATGTACCATGTGTACATAAGCACATATAACTGACCGTATTCTTAAGAGCCACCAAGGCTGCCAACTGTTAATAAATGCTCGCTCTATTCTTTTATCCAAATACCAATATATCAGAAAGTACTGTATGCAAATCAACAGCTTTAAACTTTGCTCACGTATAGTACTTAACATTCTAGATTAATTTGGAGTAACTAATATACGTCAGTGCTGCCAACATGATTCTAAGCCTGCTGATAGGACCAATTTTCAAATACATGTAACTTTTATACTATCAAATGGATTTCAACCAAATTTCGTATGTGCAATGTGTACCATAACAGATATGACTGTGCGTATTCTTAAGAGTAATCAGGGCTGCCAACTGTTAATAAATGCTGTCTCTATATTTTACCCTAATATCAATATATCAGAAAGTATGCAATCCAACAGCTTTAAACTTTGCGCACGTATAGAACCCGACATTCTAGATTAATTTGGAGTAACTAATATAGCCTACGTCAGTGCTGCAAATATGATTCTAAGCCTGCTGATAGGTCCAATTTTAAAATACCAGAAACTTTTATACTAACAAATGGATTTCTGCCAAAATTGGCACAACAATAGATCGTAATATTTCAGATAATTTCTGACCAACACATTGTTTCCAACATGATTTTACGCGCGCTGTTAGATCGAATGTCTAACTGCATGTAACGTCCATGCTATCCATTGGACTTAAACCAAATTTCGTTTTATGTACCTTAAGAGATGGAGCTAAGAATATACACAGTCACCAGGGCTGCCAACTGTAGCGCTCTATTAGGCTGCATTTTGCCAGGCAGGCGTATATTTCGAACTAATTAGAAATTTCGATATTACCAACTTAATTTCGTCATTATTCTATATAGGTCCATGTAGATTAATTATTGGCGTGAATCTAAAATTTTAAGAAAAGTAGGCTCTTTAGTTCGTCACGGAACTTCTTGTTTTTTTATTTTCTTTTTATCATTATTACTTTAGCATGATGAAACTATTTAGTGTATATTATTTTGATATGTTTTTCTCATATTTACTGTATGTTGTATGTAAGAAGCAATGTAATTAAATAAAAAAATAATAAATACAAATAAATAAATAACTAAAAAAATAAATAAATAAAAATAAGCAAATGAATAAAAATGAATAAACAAATAAATAAATAAATAAATAAATAAATAAAAAGTAAAAAAGATACGAGCCGTACAGTAGTCGCATATGATGTGTAACATCTGACATGTTATCCTACTCGTATACTACACAGCTTGGACATTCTTAAGATGTTAATTTACACTCCATTTTCATACTGATACTATGATGAATGTATAGATTGAATTGGAGATATGCTACTGTCACACTTGTGGCGCAGCCGTCAGGCTGTTATTCTCTCACCAAGGTAGACCGGGTTTGATTCCCGGTCAATACATGTGAGATTTTCGAATTGAAATGCCATGTCCTGTGGTTCGCATTCCACGTAAAAGGGAGGTACCGTGGATCATGATTGTGAGATTAACGGACACGCAAAACTACAAGCTTCCTTCCTTCCTTTTTCATTAATCATTCATAATAACAAAGTGACACACAACGTCGGCAGTACTCTCAAATACTGTGAGCACATTCCTCAGTAACTATAACATTCATTATTCTCAAGGCTCTCATACAGTTCGTCGTTAACAATCAAAACATGGCTTCCTACAATCATGAAATGACCTAGACTCACATATGATGAAAATACAGCTTTTATTCCACTCATATAACAACATTCTGTTATGCATTTAATATTTGACTACACACCCACAGCTTGACAATAATGCCGCTTACTAAAATGTCATTTGTCGTCTTTGTCCTACCCCATGTGATATTCAACCTTGAACGTGAAGCTTCATAAACTGCTCAATGACAAATGAAAGTCGGTGAAACATTTGCCACTGTGCTCGTCAAACCAGTGCCTGCTAAATGCACTGCCTACTTTATTGCCATAACATTCTCGCGCTACAAAGCACACACTGCCTTGTTTCCAATACACACATTTTCAATTGTACATCCAGCTGGCAGTGCGTCTTCACTTCCGTCCGATCCACTTCCACCCGATTCACTTCCGTCCCATTTTTCTGGCAGTGCGTCTTCACTTCCGTCCGATCCACTTCCGTTCGATCCACTTCCGCCCGATTCACTTCCGTCTCCAATTTTTAAAATCACTCCCACAAAACGATCCAGCAACCGAGCGGAAAGATGTTACACATCAATAAAGAGATAAATATATACCTGCATATATGCCAAAATGTCTGCCAATTCATAGTTTTGCACCCCAAATGCTCCTTTCACAATCACATACCACAGTAATCAGGCACCTTAATTTATACATAAAAATATGGCCTTGCTAACCATTTGGTTCACAATGGAACTCGATCATAGGTTAAATTAGTATTTGTAGCTCTCAACACGGCGGAAAAATCCTAGTTATATTAGTATCATCATTGCAGAATGATGATTTCATTATCATGCCACAACATTTTGCCATCATGACATTGCCCTATATAAATACTCGAGTGATGTAATGTGTCCTTGGCCTAAGTCGTAGGTCAAAGGGCACAGAGACCAAGATGAAGACCAAGGAGACGATGGGTAGAGACAGTTCGATCAGAGGTGGAGAAGAATGGTCTCAACTGGGACGATGTCCAAGAAACCAAGATCGAGCAAGATGGAGAGTGCTTGTTTGCCACACCCGTGAAACTGGAGATGGAAAATGATGATGATGGCAAGTGTAATTAGTGGAAGGTTCTTTTACATGACATAAATCTATGACATGGGACCGCCGGCTTTAAAACTGCTCCTCAGATCAGACAGCTACTCAATTGTTCACAAGAGGCTGCGTGCACGGTGTTTTATCCCTACTTCAACATTAAATTCCCTAACGGGGAAGGGAATCTAACACGGGATCTCCTAGGTAAGAGGCAAGCGTGCTGCTCCTACAGCACGGACCGGTGAGAGTAATGTTAACAATGATGTAGTGAAAGTCACTCCGATGCGACGCACATACACACCTACCATACAAAGGAGTGGCACAAGGATATGCGTGCAACCTCGAGTGGCGTCATGTCTAATACTGTACACAGGGACAGTGTTTCTCAAAAGTCCTGAACACCACGGACCCTCACCTAAAAACGTACCGACTTCGCGGACCCCCCTCTTCATAAAAGAACAAGAAGTTCCGTGACGAACTAAAGAGCCTACTTTTCAAGCCAATGATTATTCTACAGTATATGAACCTATCTAGAATGATGACAAAATTAAGTTGTTAATAACGAAATGTCTAATTAGTTCGAAATATTCCTGGTATAATGTAGCCTAATAGAGCACTACAGTTGGCAGCCCTGGTGACTGAATATATTCTTAGTTCCATCTCTTAGGGTACAGAATACAAAATTTGGTTGAAGTCCAATGGGCGTTACATGCAGTTAGACATTGGATCTATCAGCACGCGTAAAAGCATGATGACCACAGTGTCATGCGTGTACTGGTTAGAAATAATCGGAAATAATATCTTGTTGTGCCAATTTTAGATGAAATCCATTTGTTAGTATAGAAGTTACATGTATTTTAAAATTGGACCTATCAGCAAGCATAGAATCATGTTGGCAGCACTGATTTATATTAATTACTCCAAATTATTCTAGAGTGTCAGGTGCTATACGTTTGCAAAGTATAGAGCTGTTGGTTTGCATACTTTCTGATATATTGTTATTAGGGTAAAAAAAATATAGACAGCATTTATTAACAGTTGGCAGCCCTGATTGCTCTTAAGAATACTTATAGTCATATCTGTTATGTTACACATAGCACATACGAAATTGGGTTAAAATCCAACTGATAGTATAGAAGTTACAGGTATTTAAAAATTGGTCCTATCAGCAGGCTTAGAATCATGTTGGTAGAACTGAAGTATATAAGTTACTCCAAATTAATCTTAAATATCAGGTACTATACGTGTGCATAGTTTAAAGCTGTCGGCTTGCATACTTTCAGATATATTGGTATTTGGATGAAGAAAATAGAGAGAGCAATTATTAACAGTTGGCAGCCCTGGTGGCGCTTAATAATACACTTAGTCGTATCTGTTTATATACACATATAACATACAAAATTTGTTTGAAATCCAATTAATAGTGTATAAGTTATATGCATTTAAACATTGGACCTATCAGAAGGCTTACAATTATTTTGGCAACACTGTCAAATATGGCCTCCTGGAAATTAAACTGAAATAGTATTATGTACATGTGTGCCAATTTTGGAATAGCTCCCATGCATACCTTCCATGATATCCAATATGGAGATCAAATTTCTATTGCGTTTTTTCAGCAGTTGGTAGCACTGACATCATTTTTAAATATGGGCTTGAGATATTCCGGTATACATCTTTACTCATACTAAATTTGGTTTTGATTGCTGTAGCCGTTTAGGAATTGATATTGGGGAACACATACACAGCCCGACAGACAGAAGGACAGACAGACAGTGACACAGTTTCCCGGATCGATCTCATAAGTCTACTTTTTCCTCATTTTTGCAAAATGTGAAAAGTAGGCTAAAAACGATTGCTATTCTACAATGATTACTCATGGACACGGCATAATGCTCACAAGAATATTATGTTGTCATCGTGATTTTATTTCTTCAAAATATTGTGAAAGAACTTCTATTTTTGAACTTATATTTTTGGCTTATAGCGAAGGCACATAAGCAGTATTTATCCTGGGAAAATGAAAATCCACAGTCTGCTTCCAGTCGACCGCCCGGGTCAGGGATGGAATGAATGCAGCCCACATCTAGCGGCGAGGATATGAACTGTGCCGGCTGCCGAAGCCCGTCGCATTCCTCTGGGGCAATGATTAAATGAATGACAGAAGAAATGAAATTATAGTGGAGAGTGTTGCTGGAATGAAATTTGTGACAGGGAAAGCCGGAGAACCCGGAAAATAACCTGACTGCCTCCGTTTTGTCCAGCACAGATCTCACATGGAGTGACCGGGATTTGAACCACGGACCCAGCGGTGAGAGGCAGGCGTGCTGCCGCCTAAGCCACGGAGGCTAGTGTTTGTCCTGTAATAATTTTAAATATTGCATTATTCGCTAACTGGAAGTTATATCCTTCAATAACTGTGTGTAATGCGACCTAATCACACTCTTATGCAACCCTCGATTCAGCTGATATATGAACCGATTGTAATTATGAGTAGTCCAACAATATTTCACTCAACATAATCGTCTTGTGCTTCGGTATAAAGATAAAACCAAGATACATTGCAGATTGCAAATATATTTTATCAATTTAAAAATTACATACGTTTAGGTGCAGTAAGTTAATGATCTTAATGGGTAGGGTGAAAACAAAAACAATGTTAGCCTTATTCACGTGAGATGATTTCTCGTACAAATCTTATATTGCCAGCAGTATGTCGGTCATAGAAAGCCCACCATGGGCAACAAAAACGCTATAAAGATGTTCTGAAGACCAACATGAAGAAATGTCAAATTGGTACAGCAAACTGGGAGGCTGTCGCATCCAATCGATCAGAGTGGCGCCGCGACGTCTTTCAAGGCCACTTGCTCTTCGAACAAGAGAGAACAAGGCTTCAGACTGAAAAAAGAAATGCCCGAAAAGAGAACATGAATCGCAGAATGATCAATCCCCAAGATCCATTGACTGCTCAAGACCTTGTGTGCCAATATTGTGGAAGAGTCTGTGGTTCTCGGATTGGACTGTACAGTCACCAAATAACTCATGAAATATGATTTGGCCTAACATTGGTTTACAGCGAAGATTTATATAACCGCACCTTGGAAGACAATCATTCTTGTATCACGAGTAATAGCCTAATAATAATTTCTCGTAGGACTAGTATTATAGGCTAATTAGAAATAAAGAATTCAGAAAAATACGCAAATATGGTTAACCCTTTGATTGCAACGCCCATCTATAGACGGTGCACGAGAACTTTTATTTCTTTTCATATTCCACGTTCACTTGTAAGTGCCGAGTTGATTCCTGGTATGTTCCGCCATCTGTTGGGCATTATGTAGTACACTTGAGCTTGGATTTTTTCTTCCAGAAGTAACTATCAGATCACGTTGTATAAGTCTCAAGTCTATTCTCTGCAGCTGGAGTTCATCTGTGATGTAAACAAGCATGGTAGGACAACAAGGGAGTGTTTTTCACCTGTTGTGATTTTGGATAAAAGAATAAGAATATTGTTGTACTAGTAAGGAGCAACGTGTGTTAACTTGCAAAGGGCTGTAACCTCCCCAGGTACTAATTATTTCACTGTCAATAACACCAAGAAAGTCACGGGATGTTAACACATAATATGATAGAAAATAAAAGAAAAAATCAATTGGTATCTATTGTGAATAAATATATACACACATCAAAAAAAGTTTTGCATCACCTCGGTTCCCAGATCTCCGGCATATAGACGTTGACTGTGTATATTGTATCCAAGATACAGTCCCTTTGACTGTTCATAGATGTCACTAAAACTGCTCAAAGATGTAAACAACCATGCATGAGCAGGGCCTATTAGACGGAGGGGGTACGACAGCCGATCAGTTCCAGTCATTCCACCAGGACGAAGGTACGCTGCTCATGTTGTCTGTAGTTCTACCATGCCTAGAAGGTCAATACCGCAGTTCGATCGCGTCCGCATTGTTACTTTGTGTCAAGAAGGGCTCTCAACAAGGGAAGTTTCCAGGCGTCTCAGAGTGAACCAAAGCGATGTTGTTCGGACATGGAGGAGGTACAGAGATACAGGAACTGTCGATGACAGGCCTCGCTCAGGCCGCCCAAGGGCTACTACTGTAGTGGATGACCGCTACTTACGGATTGCCGCTCGGAGGAACCCTGACAGCAATGCCACCATGTTGAATAATGCGTTTCGTTCAGCCACAGGACGTCGTGTTTCAACTCAAACTGTGCGCAATAGGCTGCATGATGCGCAACTTCACTCCCGACGTCCATGGCGAGGTCCAGCTTTGCAACCCCGACACCATGCAGCGCGGTACAGATGGGCCCAACAACATGCTGAATGGACCCCACGGAATTGGCATCACGTTCTCTTCACCGATGAGTGTCGCATATGCTTTCAACCAGACAATCGTCGGAGACGTGTTTGGAGGCACCCTGGTCAGGCTGAACGTCTTAGACACACTGTCCAGCGAGTGCAGCAAGGTGGTGGTTCCCTGATGTTTTGGGGTGGCATTATGTGGGGCCGACGTACGCCACTGGTGGTCATGGAAGGCTCCGAAACGGCTTTACGATACCTGAATGACATCCTCCGACCCATAGTGCAACCATATCGGCAGAATATTGGAGAGGCATTTGTCTTCATGGACGACAATTCTCGACCTCATCGTGCACATCTTGTGAATGCGTTCCTTCAAGATAACGACATCGCTCGACTACAGTGGCCAGCATGTTCGCCAGACATGAACCCTATCGAACATGCCTGGGATATGTTGAAAAGGGCTGTTTATGGACGTCTTGACCCACCAAACACTCTGAGAGATTTACGCCTAATTGTCGTATAGGAGTGGGATAATTTGGACCAACAGTGTCTTGATGAACTTGTGGATAGTATGCCACGACGAATACAGGCATGCATCAATGCAAGAGGACGTGCTACTGGGTATTAGAGGTAGTGGTGTGTACTGCAATCTGGACCACAAATGCTGAAAGTCTAGCTGTATGATGGTACAACATGCAATGTGTGGGTTTCATGAGCAATAAAACGAGCTGAAATGTTGTTTGTGTTGATCTCTATTCCCTTTGTATTTAAAGGTTCCGGAACTCTTGGAACCGAGGTGATGCAAAACTTTTTTTGATGTGTGTACTTTGCCGAGGTTCATGCCGGGTACATGCTAAATTAGTTAGGGCTAGTTCTTTACCTTAGTATCTGTAGTTTTATAACAGAGTTGCTTTGCTGGTTGTTCCGGTATCAGCGAACACGTATTTTATTTATTGAAAAACAGCTTCATATTCTGACTGCATCTCTCATTATTTTTAATATATTCCTGGGAATTCATTCCTAGAAGAACATCAACAAGACCTTGCCTGGCAATTTAAATAACTTATTTTTCTCCTCCAACTACACACAACAGGCTTGTCATTCACTTCTTCTTTTTAGCCAACTTTCGATTTTTGCAAAAAATGAAAGTAGACTTATGAGATCAACACAGGGCGAAAAAAGTGTGTCTGTCTGTGTGTGTGTATGTGTGTGTGTGTATGTGTGTGAGAGAGTCTGTGTGTGTGTGTGTATGTATGTGTGTGTGTGAGTCTGTGTGTGTGTCGGTGTGTGTACTCTGAATGTCTGTCCCCCCCTATCAATTCGAACACGGTGAATGCGAATTGAACGAAATTTGGTACAAAGGTAGCACTAGCAAAGGACACCTCAGTGTCATGTTTTATATCGCCGCCATCTTTACTAAAACTGAATGGCGACCACTCAAACGTTCAAAACGTAAAATCAAATAACGACTAACCAAATCATCCGATCTCTACCAAATTTGGTAACAACATACCTTCGTATAGGATGCGTCTTGTGACCAAACTACAAGGTCGTCCGCCATACCATTTCAGGATGGCGGCCGTGCGAATTATGCAAACTTTATAATCCATATCATGGGAACCACCAGTTCCGATTATCGAGCCGAGAATCGTTTTAACTGTTCTAAAGGAAGAGGCACGTTCGAAATTAAAAGTTTATTTTGTAATACTATAGTGCAGACGTGATTTTAAAAAGCTGAGCTGATTCAGTAATAAGACAAGATGGCAGCGGATATCTTGTGCCTGACTTATATTTCACTAATTTGAGTATTGCATGCAATATAGCGTACTGATACAAAATAAATAAACTTTGTATGAAATGCTTTATATATAAATAATATACTCCAGTGATGAAATCGTTTAGTATAAATCATTATTTGCTAACAAGTTCTATGTAAGTCATTTTATATAGAACGATGTTCGTTGACACAATTAGCTCAGTGGTAGAGCGTTAGCCTATCGCTCAAATGCCTATGGTTCAAACCCGGTCAGAGCTAGGTTTTTTGCTTGAAATGTTATATGTTTATTGTTTTGTAATGACTCAGATGTTTTAAAATTAAGCGTTATATTGTGCATATTATGGTGTAAAATATATATTTAATTAAAACATAATTCGCCAGCAGATTTACTCGAGACATCTAGCTGCCAAAAAGGTAACTGCACGCCGACCTACTTATTAACTTCCAGATTTTATTGAAAAGTTTCTTCTTCTGGCCGCTAGAATGCACTCGCTCTGTTAGGATTATATTGTTCGATATTTCACCACTAGATGTCACGACTAGTCTACGTGGGGCTCCATTGATTACTATACCATTGGCATTCTATGCGCATCGAATTTGAAGAATGACAAGATGATACTACGATACATTTTTACTTTTTATTTTAAAGGGTTTGGAACAGCCTATTTTGCGTTACTTGAAAATGTTATTTGAAGTAAAGAACAAAACGATTTCACATAGTAACTGAATTGAAGCCGTTGGTTAGGTTATTAATTACTACTTTTATTTCAGGCAAATAGCAATCTAAAATATCCACATAGTTTGTATACACACGTCTCTGTAGGGTCATGGAAAGATTTGTTAATTCAATTAGGGTTTTCGATTCCCGGTCAATGCATGTGAGATTTTCGAAGTGAAATGCCATGTCCTGTGGTTCGGATTCCACGTAAAAAGGAGGTCCCGTGGCTCATAATCACAAGATTCACGGTCACGTAAAACTACAATCTTCCTTCCTTTCTTTTCAATTAGGGTTGTGAAAGCCATGCACAACCAGACGTGTAAAGACATGCCTCAACTCAAAGTTGGATGTTGCCCACGGCAGGTCGTATATGTAATAATAATAATAATAATAATAATAATAATAATAATAATGTTATTGGTTTTACATCCCTTTTAACTACTGCTGCTTTTAGAGACACCGGGGTGCCGGAATTTTGGCCCGAAGGGGATCTTTAACGTGCCAGTAAATGTACTGACACGGCTCCCTCGCATTTGTGTTCCCTCAAATGCCAGCTGACTGCGCCAGGATACGAACCTGCAACCTAGGGCCCAGCAAGCGAGAACGTTACCGCTGAGCCACGCAGCCAGTCCGGTCGATTATGTCTCCAGATCCATAACATTCTTGATATACTTCTTATCTTTCTTTCTTTCTTTCTTTCTTTCTTTCTTTCTTCAATGATGGTAGCAGTTTTTATCTAGGTTGTGGCGTTTGGTAGAGGTAAATCGTTTCTAAGGTCTTCAACAAAGAATAGTTCTATTATACTCTTTGATAATAACAACGAGTTATAACTATACTCATACATTTAGGAGAAAGTAGGCTATATGTTCTTTACTGAACATCTTGTTTTCTATTGTTATCCATTTCCATGAGTAAACATTACGTGTCGCTTTCTTTGCTTTACAATCTTCTTCCACTAGTTCACAATATCGCCACTACAAAAGTTCCAAAGCCATCTTTGTGCTTCATGTAAAGCCTCTTTAGTTCTACGTTTCACCACATGATACTTTTTCCATTGTGACAGTATAAGTACATCTATGCATTTTCTCAAGATGCTACAATCACGTCTCCTTCCAACAGCTCATCACAATAGCACCAGTTTACAACTAATTAGTCGTAACCAAATATCTTAACCACTTCCCTTGCCATAAACATGGCTTTACCTAAACAATAAATACCCTCTTAAATCTACATAATGAGACGAATGAAAACAAATATGCAATGGATGAAAACAAATGACACAAGTGATTCTAAAGTACCGTACATGGGATGAACCCCTTGTAACCAAAATGTCACAGGGCCTACTGATTTTAGAAAGTAAATTTATTTAGGGCTCTTTACCTGGTTTGGAAATGATGCAAGCTTGGGCACTAAAATTTTATTTGTTTGAAAAGAAGAATGAAAATAAACATAAGATTGTGAATTTGCATTCTGTTTCAAAAAGCCCCTAAAATCCTATTGACATTTTAAGATCCCCCTGATAAGTTAAATGAATGAAAAAAAATCAGCACTGAGGTTGAAAACAGGACACTCAACACTTAAAAGGTTAATATCCAAAATACTTATCATCATAATCTTCATTTCCCCATTTTCCAGCTGACACTGGGTGGGGGCAAATATGGTTCCACTCCACTTTGTTCTGTCGTTCCACCATTCCTCTTCCGACACGGTGTTCCAATCCAGGTTCCGTTTTCTAATGCTATTCTTCACCGAGTCCATCCAACGCATTCTTGGTCATCCTCGTCCTCTCTTCCCTGACATCCGTCGTTCAAGTGCTCGTCTTGGTAGCCTTACTTCATTCATCCGTTTGACATGTCCAAACCATCTCAATCTGTTTTGCTCCAGTTTGTTATTTAGTTTCTGTACTCCCAGTTCTTTCAGTATATCTTCATTTCTCACTCTGTCTCTCCTCGTTTTCTGGACCATACTTCTCAGGAATCTCATCTCAGCTGCCTGTACTCTGCTCTCATCCCTCTTAGTCATTCTCCAAGTTTCTGCTGCATATGTCATTATAGGAACTTAATATACTTTGTACATAACTACTATAGCCTTAATTGGTATTGTGCCCGTTTAGACCGAAGTTCGCACGACCACATATGCATTTTACCAATAATCAGTCAGCACGAGAGTCAAAATATCCCGGAGCGCCAGATGGGTTAAAGCTAATCGCAAAAACGACATCAAATAAAAAAATGCTTTACTGATTTTTGGTTCAATGCAACAATAAGGATAGAAGGAGATTCAATTGGGCGTAACACATCAAGTAAAATTATCTCAGTTTATTTTGAAGTTAAAATTGACAGCAAAGATGCTCAAAACAGCATCACTCACGTGTGGCGACCCACACTCCTATTTACACAATATACAGAAATTTTCCAAACACATTTGACAATTATTTTTTGGAAACACAAGTCTGATTGTCAGTCCTGTAGACTGTGTTAAAAAATTATTTATGTTTAATTCCAGTTCAAATTTAATTGTCTCTACTGGAAATATCGTAGATCACTGTTTGAATTTACATAATATTAACACTCGTAGAATAAATGTTCATAGAATTTTTAAATTTCACTTATTTTTCCAGTTTCAAAAATATATAGTCGAAAAATATTATTATCATGAATCAACACACATGCATTAAGACACCTTTAGAACCTGAATATCCGAAAATCCTCCCTTAGTGTACGGTTTTGACATACAACGAACATATCCCAAAAATGTCATGTTTCTAACTTCAATAATTTTGGCTGGACGATGATGAGTGAGTGAGTGAGTCAGGACATTTTTATTATTTTCTTTTTTTCAGAATTGGTCCCCTCACAATGAACCCCTTAAATTTGATTTATGAAAAATAAACTGTCAAACACTTATTTACTTATATTTAAGCAGTTTTCTCTCCCTGAGTTTGAAGAGTGAGTGAGAGAGTCAATCAGTTAGGACACTTTCTTTCCGGTCCCCCCCCCCCCCCCAGAATTTCACCCCTCCCCATGAGCCCCGTAAATTGAATTTAGGAAAAAAACGATCGAACATCTATTTACTTATCTTTTAAGCTGATTTTTTCCGCTGAGTTTCAAACTCCTCGCCTATGTCGTTTAAGAGATACACGCTCCGTTAGGAATCCTTCAACCCCCACTTTTCACCCCTTTCACCTCATAATATACTTCTCATCGAAAAACCCTCAGACACGTGTCTTCTTATTTTTAATGATGAGTGTATATGCCGAGTATCACATCTCCCAATGAAACCAATCGGGAGATATTGTTATTCAATGAAATGCAGGTCTACCCCCTTAACACCCCTTTAGAACCTGAATATCCTAAAATCCTTCCTTAGTGCGCGTTTTCGACTTACCACGAACATATCCCCCATATAAACTCATCATTAAGAATAAGAAGACACATGTCTGAGGGTTTTTCGATGTAGTATATATTATGAGGTGTATGTGTGAAAAGTGGGGGTTGAAGGATTCCTAACGGAGCAAATATCTCTTAAAGGACAGAGGCATAAAGAATGAAACTCAGGGGGGAAAATCAGCTTGAAAAATAAGTAAATACGTGGTCGACGGTTTTTCATAATTCCAATTTAAGGAGCTCATGGGGAGGGGTGAAATTCTGGGGAAAGAAGTCCACTAAGGAATGATTTTTGGATATTCACTCATTATCCCCCAGCCAAACCTATTGCAGTTAGAAACTTGAAATCTTGGGGATATGTTCGTTGTATGTCGGAAACGTCCACTAAGGATGGATTTATCGAAATTCATGTTCTGAAGGGGGTGTTAAGGGGGTTAAACTTGCATTTCATTGAATAACAATATCTCACGAGCTGTTGCATTTGGGGATGTGATATTCGGCATATAAACTATCATTAAAAATAAGCAGACATATGTCTTAAGGGTTTATCGATATGGTGTATATTATGAGGTGAAAGGGGTGAAAATTATGGGTTGAAGGATTCTTAACGGAGCGTGTATCTCTTAAACGACATTAGCGAGAAGTTTGGAATTCAGCGGAACAAATCAGCTTAAAAAATAAGTAAATAGGTGTTCCACCGTTTTTTTTCATAAATACTATTTAAGGGGTTCATGGGGAGGGGCGAAATTCTCAAATATAAATGAAAGAAAATGTCCTCACTCACTCACTCACTCATCATCGCCCAGCCAAAATTATTGAAGTTAGAACCATGAAATTTTGGGGCTATGTTTGTTGTATGTCGAAAACGTCCACTAAGGAAAGATTTTTGGATATTCAGGTTCTAAAGGGGTGTTAAGGGGGGTAAACCTGCATTTAATTGAATAACAATATCTCACGAGTGGTTTCATTTGGGGATGTGATACTTGGCAAATAAACTAATCATTAAAAATAAGCTGATACATGTCTAATCGTTTTTCGATGTGGTGTATATTATGAGGTGAATGGGATGAAAAGTGGGGGTTGAAAGATTCCTAACGGTGCGTGTATCTCTTAAACGACTTAGGCGAGGAGTTTGAAACTCAGACGAAAACAATCAGCTTAAAAATAAATAAATAATTAAATAAATAGATGTTCGACCGTATTTTCATAAATCCAATTTAAGGGGCCCATGGGGAGGGGTGAAATTCTGGAAGAAAAACGTCCACAAAGGAGGGATTTTTGGATATTCACTCTCATCGACCAACCAAAACTATTAAAGTTAGAAGAATGATATTTTGGGGATATGTTTGCTGTGTGTCGAAAACGCCTACTAAGGAGGAATTTTTGGATATTCAGGTTCTAAAGGGGTGTTAACAGGTTTAAACCTTCATTTCATTGACAAAAATTATGACACGACTATGACGCGAGCGAAGCCGCGGGTACATGCTAGTAAAGTATAATATCCAAAAATTATTTAGAAAAATTATGAAAATTATTATTATTATTATTATTAGTGGATTATTATTATTATTATTAGTATTAGTTTAAATATGTTTAATTACCATCTCATTATGTGAGAATCCACATGTTCGAACCTTCGAATATGGAAAAAAAATATCCATTCCTCAACAAAAATAATTTAACTTTTACAGTTACATCGGCTGGTTACCGTGATTTCCCAAAAATATGAAATATTCAAATAAATGCTCGAAATGCTCGGTCATTGATCCTAAACTGTTCTGAGTGCTGAAAATACTCAGAATAACTCTAATAAGTCTTGCGTAAATCATTGCAAGATTTAAATACGAAGAAAAATAAATGTGTTGGTCATCTGCCGAAAAATAGTTTGTTCCAATTAGCTAGGCATAATATAATTCAAATGTGGCTTACATTTCTTGATGGTCTTGAAGCGTAGTAAACCTGGTCTGTACCAGATTTATCCATAGACATGCCCTATCGGACAAGCATGTATAATCCTTGTATCGGCCGCCATTATATACCCACAATCCGTCTAGTCGGACATAGTGGTAGTGGTTATGTGAAGAACAGCCCTAATTCATCAACATAAACGGGAGGACAGCATCAGGCTTAAGGCCTGGACAAAATAACTTCCTTAAGAGAAGATTAGACTGAAAGGATTGGGCTAAGGAAATGCGGCCTGGTTCTTTCAATACTAGACTGAACATTGAGAGTAAATACAATATTTTTATTTTTATGGTGAAACTTGCAAACACATTAATAAATAAACCTTAATTAAAAAATTAGTTATGCTGGCCCGCCTGGGGCAATTTCAAATGTTCATTAATTTTAATTAGGTTGGCACAGCCATGTGCTATTAGACAAAAGTTCATTCTGCTTGATGCACACACAAATTTAATATTCTTGCACTTGCTAGCAAACACTTAAAACGAAGATTATTAAAATAATAATAATAAAAAAGGCACAAACTTATCTTTAGTGGCGATGACTAGAAAGCATGCTGACGGAGACTGCCGTGGCCAACACTTGATTTTTTGGCAGTAGAATTTGAGATGTCCAGCATCAGGAAAATAACTTCGCCAGGGCGATCTTCTTCTTCTTCTTCACCAGCGCTGTACATTGTTTAACATCATTAGGGTTGATGTTATTTCTTGAATGCCAAATAACAGGGCATTTTAGAACTGCGATTTGATGCAGCTTCTTGCGGTTTGGAGTAAAATGTAGAATGCACTTTCTCAGTGCTGAAGCTCTCTGCTGTTGCGTTGCCTGGTAGTTTCAATTATAAATGCAGATTGGGCCTGAAGTTTAGAAGGCCCCGGAGAAGGGCGGAAGGCACGAATGCCTCTCGCAAGTTGAAGAAGACCGTAGAAGGTTTGAAGAAGGAATGCTGATGGAGAGCAAAACGCCGCCACTTAAATAATAACATCATAGAAACGTCTAGAAGCCTAGGCTGGCGGGCGATGATTGGCCAGGGCAAGCTGTGACGTCAGTCATACAGGAAGGCAGCAAGCAAGTCGACACCCAATTCAGTATGCGAGCGTATGCTGGAGGCGCATGACCTTAAACATGCTGAGGTAAGAGTCTTAGATATATATATAGAGAGAGTAAACACTAGTAATAAACAATATAATGTTAACAGAAATGAATAAGTACATATTGCTCGTTCGGTGGTCTCAAAGCATTTAACCGACAAATGTGGCACGAAAGAAAAACGCACTATAAACATCACGAAAGTGATCAGGTAGTATCTCTTGACGTTTGAATTAACTGTTGTTCCATTTTAATATGGGCTTCTATCAAAGCCATAACAGTTTGTTTAAATGGGGTCAGATCTAAGTGATCTATTCTTAGATATGTCAGTTGTAACATAACTCACGGTAATCTTATCAATACAAGAAGACACTGACAGTCTAACCAATCAACGGCTGTTCTGAAGATCGTTCCCTGGGCATGGTTTAACACCATCTACCATGCGCTAAGCAACCTGTAGTTTCCCCTTGCGTAGACTAATGAACACCACCGTGATCGACTGGTCTTCAGTGTACTGATAGATCGAAGTGGTTAACAAGTTACCAATATGAAAACTGACTGAAATGGACTTAAACATCCAAGTATTAGGTTATTACTGGACTGTGACAAAGTACTAATTCTAGACAAAGTCTAGCATATGTCCATGTAGAAACATAAATATTTCCACTAATGTCTGTAGAAAAAAAACTATCAATCACCTCAGTGATTCTCCTCGCCGGAATCTTACTAAGTTCCACTTCGTAGCGCAGCACTTTTTGTGACTATCACAACTTTGAAAATTACTTCTGCGTAGATCCGGCAACCATGTGCCTTGGCTCAGCGTAGCAGCAACTTGCTCGGCAAGTGCTTGTGTTGGAATGAGCTATCAATGCTTCGGCCAGCCGGCTTTTATTCAAAACTGCCAGGGTCACGCGTCATCACGCTGAAATCTAGAAATCCTCATATCTCTGGTATCCCTGGTCCGATTTACTTGATACTAAGTGCATTCTCTTTCATTTGCCCGTGCCAGTAATCTGATCCAAGTCTCAAGTCTCTACTCCATGGTTAACTATTTAATCAATAAATAGCCTCGACCTCTGCTATTACTCGCTACGTCACTTGACATGCAAGTATCGGTATATTCTTTCCAATTGCTTCGAGAAGCAATGGAGCGCGATATTCAAATATCTCAACTTTCAAAAGCGGCTGTAGCCTTTCCCTTGATATCTAGGTGTCTGAATCTTGGAATACCCATTCCTAGAGTTCGGCACAGTATATCCTTGTTCCATACTAGTCCCCGTACCTGTTGGTAGGAAGGACTCCCGAGTTGAATTCTTCTGTTAATTTTTAAATCTAGTTCCATCTTCAGTCATTCACTTCCCAAGTATTTGAAGAGTTTAACCACTTCCAATTCCTTATCTCCTACTTTGATTACTTCATTTCCTTCTTTCTTACCTCTACTCATCACCACTGGTTTACTCTTCTCCATATTTATCTTCAATCCCCATTGCTCAATCTTTTCATTTATAACGTCTAACTGTTCTTGTACCAGTACCTCAATCCCATCCTCGCCTCAGATCACAACATCGTCTAAAAACAACATTACCTACATCTTTGCCTTACTCAAGTCTTTCATTGCTGCTTTCATAATGTCATCCATCACCATTAAGAACAACACTTATGCCTTCCTTCGGAGGGGAAGTAAAGCCGGCGGTCCCATGTCATAGATTTATGGCATGTTAATGAATACAGGACATTTGCATTTGTCAGTTGGCACAGGCTAGAGTAAAAGGTGGCTTTTCACCGATGACTCAGTCTCACTCATGGCTGTGATTATATGGAAGCTACTGAGGTATGGGTGGTGCTTAGTAATGGCATTCAGGGCACAGTCAGTGCCTGTGAATGCTGTGAAAGGTTCTACTCATAGGGTTAGGACTACTGTTCTGACTCAGTGAGGAAAGCAATGGCAAACTACCTCATTCCTCTTATTGCCTAGAACACCTCAATATAGCGCTGCCTTGGGTTTTTGTGGGTATCTACTCACATAACGTAACGGCGGTGCTTTTTGAGGATCCAACCAGCCTTCGGGCTGACTACCTAACAGACAGACAAAGAACCTTCCACTAATTGCACCTGTGTGAAGCTAAATTGGATAGGTTATTGTAAACAACGCTCTTAGGTTTCTAAGTTCGTTGCCAAGAGCCGACTCCGGTGGCGTCTAGCAGCTAAGTTGTGAACTTAGCCTAGTAGTCGTTGATGGTGGCACTTGGCGGCAAAAGTTGGAACTATTTGCAAAATTCTAAGTTGCAGTACTTAAATTAAAATAACAGATAACACACACTAATACAGTCATCACAATTAACACCGGTTATCAGACAGATTCTACACCCACCCAAAGTACACGGGGCTACATGACCGCGTTGTCGCAGCCCCTAAACTTAAGAACCAACCAACCAACACTTATACAACTTATAAAATATTTAAAGTAATTTAAAAATACTAATGTAGGCCTACTTTTACAAAACAAGTCCGCGATAATGAAGAAATTTCAACATGTATCAATGGGAGGGATGAAGCTGTTTCTTTGATTTATTTACATCTAAGGCTTTGAGGAGGATCGTCTAAATTCTCGACATTCTTCAGACGATTCCTTCTGAAAGTTTGATGTTTCAAAGCGTTGAAAATGTCCGCTCACACAAATTCGTAGTGAAAAAAAAAAGCTTAAGATGTTTTAGTGCTTTGGTTGCCAAATCTACGTACTTGGTTTATCTATTATATAAAACTAAGTGTCCTGACTGACTGACTCATCATCGCCCAGCCAAAACTATAAAAGTTAGAAACATGACATTTTGGGAATATGTTCGTTGTAAGTCGAAAACGCCCACTAAGGAATGATTTTTGGTTATTCAGGTTCTAAAGGGGTGTTAAGGGGGTACACCAGCATTTCATTGAATAACAATATCTCCGGATTGGTTTCATTGGGGGATTTGGTACTCGGCATATAAACTCATCATTAAAAATAAGAAAATACGTGCCTGAGGGATTTTCGATGTGGTGTATATTATGAGGTGAAAGGGGTAAAAAGTGGGGGTAGTGGGTGTATCCCTTAAACGACATAGGCGAGGAATTTGAAACTCAGCGGGAAAACAATAGCTAAAAAAATAAGTAAATAGGTGTTTGACCGTTTTTTCATAAATCCAATTTAAGGGGCCCATGGGGAGGGGTGAAATTCAGGGTGGGAAAGAACAGGAAAGAGAATGTCCTAACTTATTGACTGGCTGACACACTCATCAAACTCAGGGGAAAAATGATTAAAAGTGTAAATAGATGTTCGACAGTTTTTTTCATAAATCCAATTTAAGGGGATCATGGGGGAGGGGTGAAATTTTGGAAAAACAAAATTGAAAGAAAATGTCCTGACTCACTCACTCATCATTGCCCAGCCAAAATTATTGAAGTTAGAAACATGACATTTTGGAGATATGTTCATTGTATGTCAAAACCGTCCACTAAGGGAGGATTTTCGGATATTCAGGTTCTAAAGGGGTCTTAAGGGGGTTAAACCTGCATTTAATTGAATAACAATATCTCCCGATTGGTTTCATTGGGGGATGTGATACTCGGCATATAAACTCATCATTAAAACAAGTAGTTCCGTGAAGAACTATACAGCCTATTTTCATATATCCTGCTCATGTTAATTGTCTCTATCAACAAACAAAATTTCAGTTTAATTGCTGTAACAGATTCGTAGATATTGAGAACCGTCTAAATATTTCATATGGTCGCCAGGATGGATTTTTATTTTTGTACTATGACATTAAGATTATTGTGTACGTGTGGTATTCAAACTTCAATCGCATGATTAGAACACAAGAAGTAAAAACGAGATTTTAAAAGTACGCACACCAGCCATCTTGTGATTATGCAAATAATTGAAATAAATTACATGCCATTGGATCAACATTTGTATAAGCATTTAATGTGCAACGTTTCACGGCACGCGGATAGTTAATTCGCGAGAAACGCCCATTTAAATATTTATACTTCGCGTCGGCGCCATGTTGGATTTATGCTCACCAGGTTACTGAAAGTCCTATAGGTGAACATATGTTCATAGTCTGTATGAACATTAAAAAAATCAGGCTGGTTGCTGTAAAAGATTCATAGATATTGAGAACTGTCTAAATATTTCGGATGGTCGCCATGTTGGATTGTTAAATGTATAGGCCATAGAGTCATGTACCATTAAAGGAAAATTATTGCGTAGGTTCATTATTCAAACTTTCACTTCGATCGCATGATTACGACACAAGAATAAAAACTTAATTTTAAAATTTCGCACAGCCGCCATCTTGAGGTTATGTAAACAATTGAATTAAATTAGATGGCAGTGCATTACAATCTGTAAAATCATTTACTGTACCACATTTCACTGCGCTCAGAGAGTTAAATCACGAGAAAAGTCTATTAAAATATTTCAAATTCGCTTGGTCGCCATGTTCATTTTGTACTTTACAGGTTTATGAAATATACATAGGTAAACTTGTATCAGTATCCTTTATCACCGTACAAAATTGCATGATGATATCTGTAATAGTTTCGGAGATATAGAATGTCAGTGAAATATTTCGCACAGCCGCCATTTTGAGGTAATGTAAACAATTGAAGTAAATTAGACTCCTGTGCATTACAATGTGTATAAACATTTGCTATACCAAGTTTCATTACGTTTGGATAGTTAAAACGCGAGAAATGTCAATTTAAAAGTTTCAATTTCGCTTGGCCACCATGTTGGTTTTGTAGTCACCAGGTTTTTGAAAGTCTCATAGGTGAACTTATAGTAGTTCCCTTTATCACCGTACACAATTTCAGGGCGATATCGGTAATAGTTTCGGAGATATTGAATGCTAGTGAAATATTTCGCACAGCCGCCATGTTGGATTGGTGAGATGTAACAAAATTTGAAGGGCACGGTCGAGGTCGCCGGGAATAGTGCTATGAACTTACCGAGTTTCATTGATATCGCTCCAGCCGTTTAGATTTTATTAGACACACACACACACACACGCACACACACACGGACAAAAGGTGATCTCATAAGCCTATTTTTTCAAAATTGAAAATAGGCTAAAAAAAGACATGTGTCTGAGGGTTTTTCGATGTGGTGTATATTATGAGGTGAAAGGGGTGATAAAGTGTGGGTTGAAGGAATCCTAACCGAGCGTGTAAGTCTTAAACGACATAGGCGAGGAGTTTGAAATTCAGCGGAAAAAAATCAGCTTAAAAAAGAGTAAATAGGTGTTCGACCGTTTTTCGTCATAAATCCAATTTAAGGGACACATGGGGAGGGGTGAAATCCTGGGGAAAAAACAGGAAAGAAAGTGTCCTAACTGATTGACTCAGACAGCTTAAAAAATAAGTTAATAGGTGTTAGAGCGTTTTTTTTCATAAATCCAATTTTAGTGGCCCATCGGGAGGAGTGAAATTATGGTAAAGAATATGTCCTGACTGACTCACTCACTCATCATCGCCCAGCGAAAACTATTGAAGTTAAAAACATGAAATGTTGGGAATATGTTCGCTGTATGTCGAAAACGTCAACTAAGGAAGGATTTTTGTTTTTTCGGGTTCTAAAGAGGTGTTAAGGGGGTAAACGTGCATTTCATTGAATAACTATATCTCATGAGTTGTTTCTTTGGGGATGTGATATTCGGCATATAAACTAATAAAATAAGCAGACATATGTCTAAGGGTTTATCGATGTGGTATATATTATGAGGTGAAAGGGGTGAAAATTGGGGGTTGAGGTATTCTTAACGGAGCGCGCATCTCTTAAAAGACATAGGCGAGAAGTTCACCGGAAAAAACAGCTTGAAATATAAGTAAATAGGTGTTCGAACTTTTTTTTTCATAAATCCAATTTAAGGGGCCCTCGGAGAGGGGTGAAATTCTCGGGGAACAAAACAGGAAAGAAAGTGTTCTAACTGATTAATACACTCACTCATCACACTCAGGGGGGAAGAACAGCTTAAAAATAAATAAATAGGTGTTCGACCGTTTTTTTTTTCATAAATCCAATTTAAGGGGTTCATAAGAGGGGTGAAATTCTGAAAAATAAATGTAAGAAAATGTCCTGACTTACTCACTCACTCATCATCGCCCAGCCAAAATTATTGAAGTTAGAAACATGAAATTTGTGGGTTATGTTCATTTTATGTCGAAAACGTCCCTTAAGGAAGGATTTTTGTATATTCAGGTTCTAAAGGGGTGTTAAGGGGGTAGACCTGCATTTAATTGAATAACAATATCTCCCGATTGGTTTCCTTGGGGGATGTGATACTTGGCATATAAACTAATCATTAAAAATAAGCTGACACATGTCTAATAGTTTTTCGATGTGGTGTAAATTATGAGGTGAAAGGGATGAAAAGTGGGGGTTGAAAGATTCCTAACGGATCGTGTATCTCTTAAACGACATAAGCGAGAAGTTTCAAAGTCAGCGGAAAACAATCAGCTTAAAAATAAATGAATAAATAATTAAATAAATAGGTGTACGACCGTTTTTTTCATAAATCCAATTTAAGGGGCCCGTGGGGAGGGTGAAATTCTGTAAGAAAAACGTTCACTTAGGAAGGATTTTTGGATATTCACTCTCATCGACCAACCAAAACTATTAAAGTTAGAAGAATGATATTTTGGGGATAGGTTTGTTGTGTGTCGAAAACGTCTAGTAAGGAGGGATTTTCGGATATTCATGTTCTAAAGGGGTGTTAACGGGGTTAAACCTGCATTTCATTGAATAACAATATGACACGACTATGACGCGAGCGAAGCAGCGGGTACCTGTTTGTTAATCATAAGCGAAGGACCAATTTATTTTAACACTAGCTGTACCCGGCATGCGTTGCAATGCCAATCAAAGAAAGTGTTGGCGTTGTAACTTTGTTTGTTGAAGTGCTTTTGGATTCCCAATATTGATTTTCTTTTTCCGTTGACCACCTCTAAACTATTGTAAAATTGATTTACTATCTCAAAAAAATCATGGGAGCGTGCTCAACAACTCACCAAATTTTCATCGCAAGGAAATGAATGGTATATGAACGCATGCGGGACTTTGTTGAAACGATTCGAGTGCCGTCACTCATTTGTTAAATATACTCGTACGCTACCTATTGTAAAATGGATTTACTAAGTGAAAACCTTCCCTGGCGTGTACACAACAACACATGAATGTTTAATCGCAATCGGATGAATGGCATATGAACGCATACGAGTTTTTGCTTAAACGATTTGCGCGACGACACTCATTTGTTGAATCTACTTGTGCGCCACCCGTTGAAAAACGGATTTACTAATTCATACACCTTCGCAGGACTGTGCTCAACTCCCCAAGGTTTTATGATAATCGGATGAATGTTATATGAATGCATACGGAACTTGATTGAAACGATTCACGCGCTGTCGCCCATTAATTGAATCTAATCGTGCGCTGCCAATTGTAAAATGGATTAACTAAATCAGAAATCTTTGCGGGAGTGGAAACAACATTTCTCCAAATTTCATTGCAATCGCATGAATGGTATATGAACGCACACGGATTTTTTTTAAACGATACGCACGCCGTTACACATTTGTTGAATCTTCTTGTGCGATACCTATTGTAAAGTGGATGTACTAAGCCAGAAACCTTCCCTGAAGTGTACACAACATCTCACCCAAGTTTCATCGCTTTCGGACAAATGGTATATGAACGCATACGGGACTTTGTTGAAACGCTTCGCGCGCCTTCGCTCATATGTTGAATCTACTTGAGCGCTACCTATTGTAAAATGGATTAACTAAGCCTGAAACTTTCCCTGGAGTGTATACAACAACTCACCCAAGTTTAGTCGCTATCAGACGAATGGTATATGAACGTATACAGGACTATGTTAAAACACTTCGCGCATCGTCGCTCGTTTGTTTAATCTACTTGTGCGATACCTGTTGTAAAGTGAATTTACTAACCCAGAAACCTTCCCTAAAGTGTACACAACATCTCACCCAAGTTTCATCGCTATCAGACGAATAGAATATGAACGCATACGCTCCAGATACCTCATCATAGAAAAGGCGACTTCGGTGGCGTAGTTGATAGCATGCTGAGCTTCTATGCCCAAGGTCGCGGGTTCAAATCCGGCCGAAGTCATCGGAGCTTTTAAGAGCGTTAAAATTCCTCAGTATGCCTTCCTTCGGACGGGAAGTAAAGCCGGTGGTCCCATGTCATAGATTTATGACATGTAAAAGAACCTTCCACTAATTACACTTGTGTGAAGCTAAATTATAGGCTAGATTTGACTAACGCTATTAGCATTCAACGTTCGTCGCCAGGAGCCGACTGCGGTGGCATCTAGTAACCAAGTTCAGAACTAGTTGTCGTTAACGATAGCGTTTGGTAGCAAAAGTAGGAACTACTTAAAAGTTGAATGTCTACAGTCATTACTTGAATTAAAAACAGATAACACACTCTATACAGCCATCAAAATTAACACCGGTTATCAGACAGATTCTACACACACCCAAAATACACGGGGCTACATGACCGCGTTGTCGTAGCCCCTAAACTAAAGAACCAACCAACCACCAACCAATCTCGCGATCATGAGCCACGAGACCTACATATTTACGTGGAATCCGAACCACAGGATGTGATACTTCATTTCGGAAATCTCACATGTATCGACCGACAATCAAGAAGCAAGCAGTCTCACCACTGCAAAATCACCCCCCCCCCCCCGGTAATAATAATAATAATAATAATAATAATAATAATAATAATAATATCGTATGGCTTCGGGTGCCGGGTGCAGGCTTTGTTATTTGACGCCCAAAGGGCAGCTTGCATGTTGAATTTTGTTGTCCCATGGAACGCTATGAAAGTCAAGGAGGTTAGATATCTAAGCTCCTTGACACTACAGCGCTTTCTAGTAGAGAATGGAGGAACTTTTTGTGTTGGCGGAAAATCGCAAGATTAATTTTGCCATTATGAACACGGCCTAGTGAATTCAAATGGGTTCTTTTACCTACCAACTATGTAAGTTATGACACGCGTGTCGTTATTTTTGTCGCCTTTCAAAAATCACTTATCATGGATAGGAGCGAACCTGCAACCTTGGAGTTGGTAGTCCGATAAGATAACCACTCACCCACCGTGGCAATAATAATCATTTAAATAGGGCAAATGCTTGGTTTGCTTGTAACCGACGGGATGTTTGGGCACCTTGGTTAAGAGTCAAGCAGGTAAACAATCACTCCCAGTGAATGGAAGCAGAATAGTTTGAAAATCAGACTGGGCTCTCCATTGCCACCTTTCACCCACAAACTGTGAACTTGGTGTGTCGCGCTCCACATGCTAGGAACTCCTTACGTGCAGTACATACTACTGGTGAAGTGAGAGGATATCGGACCCGGGGGTCACCACCCACTTGACCCGCTGCCGCTCCAGTTGACCCAAACCGCAGCTGCCGACCTTCCATCCTGTCTTCTTTCCACCAATGGCATTTCTTCCTTCTTTAATGCCACTTAACTCAGCGACCGTTGTACGTAGTTTTAATCTGATACTGCAGCGACTCAGAAATAGCCTATCTTCTTCTTTCATAACGACATCGAACGGAAGTGAACAATGCGAGCGCTGTTCTTTAAAGCCATCTGTTTTGATGCATTCTTGACCTTGTGTTGAAGTTAATACTTAGCAACCCTTTTATTCATACACTAGCAACCCGACCTGGCTTCGCCCGGGAACAATTATGAATGTATTACGTGATAAGTGCTTTTTTTTCTATGTAAATGAACAACGAACAATATCCGTTTTACGTCTCGGCATGATGGGTTAAAATCACTGACTGGACTATTAATTATATTATCATGGAGATGCATGTGTAACAAATTCTTGTCAGACGTAATTTAAGAATGGCGAGGTGCATGAAACACAAATCCCCCTTCCGTCCAATCTTAACTTGACTGTGCATTTTGCGGAACGAACTTCTCAGAAGTCTTAACTCAACACGACTCAAAGGTTTGCTGCTGGCTGTATGTGGGGCAATAGGTTCGCCCGCTAGCTAGGCCGTAACGGAGATGATAGACTCGCCCTTAGCTAGTTCGTAAACTGTCGCCTCAGTAGTTGAATGGACATGACTGGAAGAAATTGAAACGTAAAAATACTTATAGTGGGCGATGTATTGAAGATAGACATATGCTCTCCCGGACTTGTTTGTGGAACTTTTCATGCTGAACAATTCTTACACTCATAGTATTTAGATATGTTTAACGGTTTGCCCAGCGTAAGCTTACAAAGCGCTCGGACGCCAGTTTTTTTCGACTTTTCCACTGAAATCGTTACTGCTCGGCTGCCTTTGACCATAAATTATTTTCTACAGAAATCATCCTCGAGATATCCTTTACAGAATGGTGAAAACCGCATCAAAATCCATCCCGTGGTTCTCGAGTTTACCCGTAACATCCAAGAATCGGGGACTTCGTTTTATACTAAGTAGAGGTTAGCAGTAGTGCCCAGCTTCGCCCAGTGGATTTATTTGTTTTATGGATGATAATGAATACTACTACAGAACTGTAGCGCTCAAGGATAAGGATCGGAAAGCACCAACGCTTATTGCAGCTGATAACCTCAGTATACTGCACCAACACCATCGCCCTTATACAGAGGCATGATGATGATAACTGTCTTAAGGGGCCTAAGAAATCTTTTTGCACTAAATACTCCCCGTGACTGCAATTTATAAGCAGTTCGCAATTCTGCACCAGAACACTGGTATGGGTGACGTGATGCAGCCCGCATTGCCAGGCAACAATAGACTTAGGTATTATTGAAGCTGTTCGGGAGCGTTTGTTCTTCCGACTTACTGAACAAAAATCAATCGCTAAGGTTACTTGAGAGGTGTAGCCTAATGCTACATAGCCTAAACTATTCCTCTTGAATCTGGCTATCATATACAAAAATATTTTTTCGAATCAGACTGGTAGTTCCAGAGATTAGCGCGTTTAAACACACAAACAAACAAACAAACAAACAAACACACTCTTCAGCTTTATTATATTAGTATATTAGTATAGATTTCATACCCGAGGCGTAGTTGTGCGTGTTAAATCACTCACCATGACCACGTGGGGAGCTGCAACAAGTCCGGAGACTGGAGGTTCGAGTCCCGGAGCTCTCAGTGCGTAGCCTGAGGTTTCCCACACACTCTTCATTCTAGTAGTACAATTATACAGGATGTATCTAATGTCCCATCACAGACTTTGAGGGCTTGTTAGTACAGTACAGCTGCACAGAAGAAACCCATTTTGTTCCAAAAACCGTGCTATGGTTGGCTTTTAGTAAATCGTTAGAAAAGCACAAGAAAAGCTTAATGCCCGTTGCTCACGGTAAAATATTCCTTCAAATTTATTGTACAATAATTTAATTTTATAAAATTTATGTTGCTCACGGTCAAATTCAAGTTTTATAAAACCTTTGATAAAACTTTCCATAAAATAGGACATGTTCTATTCCGTAAAATTAATTTTACGAAACGAACCAATCAGGGAAGCTGACATGAAGATGATGCTGGCGCCACGAGGTGAGAAGATTGTGAAGCTCGCTTGTAAACAAACTCTTCGAAAATAAAACATGGAGGACGGTTGTCGTTTGGGGGTAAAATTTACAGTCGATTCGCATTATTAACGCAAAGCGGTCATGAAACTTGCTTTACGTACATTTGAAAATATGCGTGGTACTGAATGAATTCATTCCAATCAATATTTAAGATATAATTGTAATAATTGGATATTTAACCATACGCGCTGATAAGAAGCGCAACAAATTGCTGAATAGTCAGTTGGAAAAGTGTGCTAGTGGTATCGCGCTCGCTTGCTGATTTGAAGATCCCGGGTGCAAGGCGATCCAGGGGCCGAGATTTTTACTTCCTTTTAATTATTTTATAATTTCCTCCTTACGTCGTACAGCAATATTGCAATTTTGTTTTGTGTTTTCTCCCATTTAAAATTCTTATTTTCCCTAAATACTCTAACCCTGGACGGATAGCTATTATGGAAGGCAGAACATAACATGGAAGGTACGTATCACACGGTGCTAGACGCGTCTATACCAGCGTGTACACCAGTACTGGTAGAAGCTTTCATACTAATTAGTGTCGTGTGATACGGGCTCCCAAGCTGTTAGTGTTGTACTGGACGAGTACCAGAAATATCAGTGTTTGTATGAGGTTAAAACGCCCATAAACCACAATAGAAATTCAAGAAGGGAGGCAGAAATCTCAATCGTCGAATATGTTTCACAAATTCGACCGAACACAAGCCAGGCTGATGTGAAGGCGAAGATAAACGGGTTTCGAACTCACTTGCAGTCTCATTTCAGGAGAAATGCCTTGCCTCATGTTAAGTGTCCTATCGAATAATTTTGGGACCAACGAGATCTAGGAGTTTTTTTAAACTGCTTTCCTCCATTCTTAGAAAATTCCTATATGAATTCTGATTTCTAACCTCAACTCATTTTCGACCAAAGAGTATTCCTCTACTCTTCTCTTCTTTTTATCCATTCCCGAGTCCAGGACTTCCTAGCATTTCGTTTCTTCCTTATTACCACTGTACGACATATAATTGTAGCTAAAGCAGCAATGTTTGCTTTGTTTGTTGGAGCCATACTCTCAAACCAATGTGTGTTGAACAGCTGATTCTTGGTTCAGAAGTTTATCGGTAGATGGCGATCCTGATACATCCGCGGATTTTATAAAATAATTTTACCGTGAACAACACAGCTTGCTTTCGTCAAATTTTTATAAAATTAGTTGTAAAATAAATTTTAAGAAACATTTTACCGTGAGCAACGGGCATAACTCTAAATTTCAGAACAATTTGCACGATCATTCTGTCGGAAAACTCAAACCATTTTTGATTTTTTTTTTCTCTGAATCGACGTATTTCAAAGAAAAGTATTTTAAACAAAACATGTAGAGTACATTGTCACCTACAATTTGTCTCATTGAGGTCATGTCATACGTTTTGGAATGCAGATTCTAGGTGGTGCCAAAGTTTCCAAAAAAGTGTTTTTTTCACTTTTTGTCCTTGAAAAGAATGTTTTGTTCACAAAAGAGCGAATCAAAAATGTGTTCCTCTCAAAATTGTCTACAACATTTATTGAAACATTTTTTTCCTCCGACTTACCGTTCCAAAGTTATAGTCTGCCGAAATGTGAAAATTGTCCGACACCGGTCTCGGTCTAAACTATGCCCACCGCTCTCTCCGCAGTAACAATAGTAGCTTTGACTACGCAGCGTTGCATTTGCTGCGCTATAACTTTGGAACGGTAAGTCGGAGGAAACAAACGTTTAAATAAATGTTGCAGACAAATTTTAGAGGAACAAATTTCTGATTCACTCTTTTGTGAACAAAATCATTTTTTTTATTACAAAAAGTTTAAAAACATTTTTTTGGAAACTTTGGCGCCACCTAGCTTCTGCATTTCAAAACGTATGGCATGAACTCAATGAGACAAATTGTAGGTGACAACCTCCTCTACATTTTTTGTTTAAAAACACATTTTTTCAAAATACGTAGAATCAGAGAAAAACGCTTTTCAAATCTTTTTTGAGTTTTTCGACATGAAACTACAAATTATTCCGAAATTTAGAGTTAAGCTTTTATAGGGCCTTTCTAACGATTTACAAAAAGCCAACCATAGCACGGTTTTTGGAACAAAACTTCCAGCTGTACTTTACTGCTGTATGTAGTGGGAACAAAGACGGTTAAGTTTATCATAGGAACTTGTGTCCGGAAACGTACCGTCTTCCCACTACCCGCAAAAAAGACATCGTAGCACACGTTCAAATCTCCCGGATTTTCGGCGTCACTGAGTATTGTATGGACGTCATTGAACGATCACTTGATATCCCATATCTAAAGCCCTGCGCGGATGCGGATATCCGCAAAGCTTTTCGCCATGCTGATATAGTTTGCATGGCTGTGGGGATAGCGGATAAGCTACGAATAATGTTTGGAGAAAATTTGCGGATAGTTTTTAGAATACAATTCGAACTTGTTTAATATCATTATTAGGACCCGGATGTTTATGACATACATTTTTCCGTTATGTTTTCTCAACAAAAGTTTGGTGCTTTTCAGTCGGTCAACACGAATGTACCCAAAAGAGCTGGGTTATGCCTTAATCCTGAAAAAAAATTACATGAGATTAATAAATAAATAATCATCATCATGATCATCGAAGTCCCACTCCAGTCACCCGGGTGTGGTTTACAAGCCTCCTCCACTCTTTTCGGTCCTTCCATTTTTCCTGTTCCATCACTTCTGCCACATCTAATCCAGCTTCTCGAATGTCCTTCAAAATTTGGTCCAACCACCTTCTTCTTGGTCTTCCAACTGGTCTCTTTCCTTTGACTTCTCTTTCTAATTCCCTTTTTGATACTCATTCCTTACCCATTCTTTTTACATGTCCGAACCAACGTAACCTTGCTTTCAGTATCTTCTGATTTAACGGTTCCATATTTAACTCTTCTCTGATTATTTTTTTTAGTCGTTTACTCTCCAGGTTGGTGGAACCCACGGACTCAGCGAGGGAACTCACCACTACCGCCTCTACGGGCAGTGTCCTAGAACTGGGAACATCTAATCGGAAGGGATACAACTGGTGAGGTGGGATTGGCACCTCGCCCAGGCGGCCTCACCTGCAAAGCGAACAGGGGCCTTATGAGGGAAGGTAAGGGATGGTGAGGATGGATAGGCAAGGAAGAGGGAAGGAGGCGGCCGTGGCCTTGAAGATGGTACTGTCCCCGTTTACCTGGATAGTAGGCTGTCAGATATCCGCCCCCTCAATCGGATTGCCAATTATCAATCGCACCGGCACAGTTACATCAATGAAAATGGCACTGACAGATACTATCGAGATAAGAGCACAGAAATTCACAAGAAATCATTGTGGAACACACCAAAATAGACGGGGGGTTTATACTTACCGTTGCTTACCTCTTAATTATCTCGGGGTTTGAGTTGACAACAGGATCACTAAAAGTCTGTTCACACAATAATTTCCGCCATGACATTTAAAAATGAACCAGAAACGAAGACGAGAATTTTGAACTGTATAAAAGCTTTATTTCTAATAAAGGGTATGATTTTCCTAACACGACAAAATATACGTGGCTATCAGTAGCCCAAGTCAATCTGACTACGTCCTCCAGTAGGACTTGCAAAATTATTATACAACATGATATATAAAACATTTTAGCTCCCAAGAGCTCCAAATACCGTAATATTCATAACACTATTGGATTGGAAAAGGACGTCAGGGTGTGACATATATAGAGCATTTGTTTCCTTTTAATAAACAAGAGAATGATATTTATAGTCGCAAGGCCGGAGTGTACGACCTCACTCTCTGAAAACCATATGTTGACACAGCTGCGGGCTAACTTGCAGCCTGCTGCATACCGGTCAAATGCACTCCCTTCTCACACGCTATGTTACGTAAGAATCCAGCCTGCACTCTCAAGCTTTTAAATGTCTTACAAGACAACTCACATTATATTTACGCAAATCTTTCAAGTACTTTGATCACATCCTAATGGATCATTACATAAATTTCTTAAACTTGTTAACTTCAATCCAAATGTTTAATTCGCTCTTAAATGTTTATAACAAAATCACATAAATTATTTATAACAATTAGAAATTGTTTATAATATTTGTCAAAGACAATAAAAATATTATAAGCACGCCTTTAACATCACTCTCGTTTCACATTATTTTCAAAAATATTTACAACAATTATTTACAATATTAACATTTAAATTGTTTAAATTATTAATTTAATAAATACATTAGCCACATGTTCATTCGGTTGGTAATTTTATAATCCTGTTTAATATAATCGACCAATGAAGGTTAGTTATACATGTTAATGTCACAATCCGGTTTAATAAAGTTTTTAATAATGATTTGTGACGGCAACCTTCATTCATAATCTTGTCTCAAATTCTTTCAAAACTCGTGTTAATTATAACAGTAAATCACTTGATTAATTTTCAACGAACTATAATAATCTTACTCCAACGGAAAATCCTTCGCTAACAAGTTAATGCACAATCTGCATTAAAATATGCCCAAAATCATCATATATTAATCTATATGGCATTTACAACTTTCACATCACTTACAAAACTTCCACAAATAATTCTTTAACATTAATTCCTGTGGGAACTTCCTTCATATTCAAGGGCATTATATTTCAGCGACTTTCAACACGCGCTGCACTAGCGATTATACATTCATAGTTCCACTTAAAAATTTTATAATCATAATTTGTTTCAAAACTGTTTTTCTATTTAACCTTCGTAGATTTCATTCATGAACTGAAATGAAGTCAAAACTTGCCAATCACAAACAAATTTAATAGTGAATATGCTTATATACGCCTATCTGGTCTATCAAAATTTAAGATTAACATCTTAAAAGGAAATTGTAGTATGAAAATACTATCTTCAAATAAAGTGCGACTAAACTGCAAAGTAGTCGAATAGAATCCAATTAGACTGGGGAATGCAAACATCGTTATATAATTCTCTAATTGAGAAAAACTCCTAACAAAAGTACTTGACTTTAATGCATTCAATAATTCATTATTAACATTACTCTTTCACAAAATTGTCTATAATGCAATGTTCATTCATAACTGACGATAAATGTCTGTGTTGCAATCAATACAAATAACGACTAGTATTTCCAAGATCGTCGATAACGTAAGAGATTTTAACGCTCTAAAATCATTTAAATGTTCTTCCTTCTTGATGATGACAGAAAATTGTTCAAAGTAATTAAACTGGGGTAGAATTACTTTAATAAAGTGACACGCTGTCTGAATTTAAATCTGCCATAAAAATCATTAACCTACAGTCAAATCGTGACTACAAAAATATTAATTACTGAAATATCTAAATATCAGTCTCAACTGATTCAAAATCGTTAACTATGCCCATGACATAACAATGTCTTAATAAATCGTCGAAAAATGCAAAATTCATCAAGGAGTACTGAGAATAAGAATCTCAACAAGAAAATAAGGCAAAAATACAAGAGGGTAAAAATATGGGAAAAATGGTTGCTCAAACATTACTAGGTTACTCAAATACAATAAACGTTCACGACTACCTTATCTGCCGATTGACGTTCCAGAGGAAAATTCCCCAAAGAAGACTGCTGATGGATCCATTTCACCACGTTAAAGCTGAGCTCCATCCTCGAAATAGGAAATAGCACCCTCGGAGAATCGAACTGCTTCCTTCTCCGTGAATCGCTCTGCTCCTCGAATACGAATAGACATCCTTCCGGCAATAATCTTCTTTGTGAGTCGGGACTACCCTGACCTCTCTTGAAAAATTCCCTGAAGTTCCAGTAGACAGTCATCATGAAGTTTTGTAGAAATTTCCGAAGAAATTATTCATATTCAGAGTATGAAATTGTTTCTATGGCTGTTCGATGGTATTCAGCCTTTAATTACGAAACATGGGTGTAGATGGTATTCACCGCATGTTCGCTTGTGTGGAATAGCAATTAGCGAAGTTCCATGTCGCTATCTTACTCCATTGAAGTATGTCCCAATTGCAATAAGCCTTCTTAGCCTTCCATTTGCACTTCAGTTGTAGTGTCAGAAGAACAAACTGCCGTATTCAAATGCTCCATTATACTGTATCGTTCTGTAAGCAAGCAATCTGAAGTCTTTCTACTCCACTCGCAGCGTTAGCCTTGCGTTGATTCCGGCTAAACAAAAAGTGCTTCTCTAGTGGCGAGATAATCACTTTTGCCAGTCGTATACAATTGCTAATATCTTTTGAAGTACTCGGTCGAAATTGTTCAGCTTTTCTCTATAATTGCATGTAGTACTGCACAATACAATTATGTTATCGGAGACCGCTAACTGTTTGAAGTTAAACTTATATAAGCTTTCTAAGGTCCGTTTCAACTTCACCTAGTTTGACCTGTATCTCGTTACTATAGTGGCCTCGCCACGCGTTATAAAAACGATTCTTTTCACTTGCTGTTCACTTTGATGTCTCACTATATTGAATGTATAAGAAACTGACTTTCACAAATACTTCGATGATCTGAGCATTAGATCTCAGATTGATCAGAGAACGAAAGAGAAGAGAAGAGAAGAGGCTCCTTTCTTCTGCGCAAGCCCTTTTATTACCTTCTCGAGGGGCGTTACCATCCCTTCCAAAGCGTGATACTACGTCATCGCTTGAACTTCCAACTTCGTTAATACATGACGGATTTTCAAAATTCAAAAACTGAAAATAAATTTCACCAAAATTCCAAATCAATGCTATTACTGCAAATGTATTTCCACAATTCTGCATTCAAAAAGTCATAAAAATACCATAGTTTCAGCAATCTCCGTCTTCCTTTAAACTATCGTTCATTGGTTCATGCCTCTCCTCCAATAGCATAGTTTCTTCCTCAGCAGAATTCCTCGTTTCCTGCGACTGCGTCGTACATCTTGGAACATTCTGGACTAAAATGCTGACGTCACTGAGAATCTCAGCTCAAGTAGCTTGCTGGCATAACATTTACGTCATCCGTGCTTACGTCATGACTACCCACGTCATAACTATGACAGCCATAACTCTAATCATAATTTCAAATATAGCCACCGTGGTCTCTACATAATTCAATTACGGGGGCATTCTCCTCCCACCACGTTTTAAAAACAGTTGCAAATTGTTTTTAAACTCAATGTTACAAGTATCTCAACTCTCTTGAACACGAAATTGAATTATTACTGGCTTACTCTAGTATGATATTTCCTCTATGTTCCTTAATCATAATTTTCTTCTACTCTGGGTTGTATGTGGTTAATGTATTCTTTCCTCTCTAATTCCTCTTCTGACCAGTGTTTCTATTCTCTAAGTTCTGCTGGCTCGTAGAAGGACCAGGATCGATTACAACATCCTGCCTTTTCCTTTGATTGTCAGCTTCTTTATCCCTTAATTCTTTTAAGTATTGCTGGCTTTCCTTTTCTCTTTGCTGATATTGCTCAGGTGTCATAACCTGACTTTGAGTATTCTGGTTTCTATTTTGGTTTTGGTTATTCCTATTATAGTTACGATTATACCCATTATTGTTATAATATCTGCCTCTTCCATTATAGTTGCCTCGGTTGTAGTTCCAACCTCTTCTCTGTTGATATGGTCGGTAACCTTGTGATCTGTAATTTCTAAACTGATTATTCCTGTGAGGACCTACATTGTCAGTTTTCTCCTCCTCTGGCTTGTCAGTTTGTTGGACTTGGTCCATGTATACCGTATTGATTTCCTTATACTCTTGCCTTTGACCTTTCTGGACTACGTTAGGCATTGGACTTGTGTAGTCTAACCTTCTTAGTAATTCATCCATGCTGGATAAATCCCTGATGTTGGACGAAATTATAAGTCTCCTCACCTCAACTGGCAGTATACGAGAAATCGCATCTATTAGTTGCTCCGTGGACAATGGTGGTTGCAAAAATCTCAAGCGGGACAACTGACTCGTAAAGAAATCAGCGTACCTCGTTGGAAGAGTACCTGAGTATTTTCTTGAATATACCTCCGCTCTTAACGAATTCTGCGCTTCTATGGACCAAAATCGTTTGATTAATGCCTCTGCAAACTCGTCAAAGTTACTGAATGTATATCTAAAAGCTCTAAACCATTCAAGGGGTCCTCCAATCAGATATCTCTCTACAATCTTCATCTCCCTCTCTCTAGGAATGTGAGCTTCGATGAAATAATCTTTGAGATTCCTTACATACTCTATAGGTGTCAAACTATCAGTGTTACTGAATTTTTGTGGTTTGTCCTCGAAATTCCTAATGACCGTCACGTTCCTTGGATATGAATCCGGATAGTTTTTCCCACTATCTCGATAATTCCACTCAGATTCCATATTCCTCTCGTCATCCTCCTCTCTGAATCTGGATACACGTTCTTCAGGAGTCACGTCTCTTTCTTCTAGATCTAGGTGACATCTTCTGGTATGCTTCCTGTTCAATTCGCAAGCTAAGCCTTCTGTATCCTTATCGGTGATTTCTGTTAAGACTTTCTTGACTATCTCTTCCTTGTAGTTCTCCATTAAACTAGCCTCTCCTAACTTCAAATTTTTCAGTTTACTCGTCGTTTCGTTTACGTCAGAGACAACTTTATGAATTTGATCCTCTAATGTAGATTTTAAAGTTTGCATGTCCTGATCTAGTTGTGTTCTATCGTCAACTTGTTTTTCGGATAGCGAATTTATCCTGACGCTTAAATCTTTTCTAATCTGTACTACCTCATTGTTAATTTCTATCTGCGTACTGGCAAGTTTTCTTTCAATCCTTTCCTGAATTTGGGTTACATGTTCCCCACTTGACTTATTCCACTCGTCTTTCCATACCGCTACGTTTGCTGTTAACATCTCGGCTATGTCTACTTCGATATCCTCTTTTAATACTCTATTGTGGTCTAATACCTGTGTTCTCATGACCTCTACGTCATACTTCAACTCTGCTAAAGACGTTGTTGTTCTAACCGATTCATCGACTAACCTAGTCGTTAATGCAGTTATATTACGCGTACAAAGAGTTTTTGAGTTTTCGATTTCTTCCCTGACTTTATTTACATCAGTTTGGACTTTAGTGATGTCTACGAAAACTGTGTTGACCTCTACCTGAATCTTAGTTACATCACTTTGCACCTCAGTTATATCCGCATGAATATTGTTAATGTCTACCTGAACATTAGATACATCTGTTCTAGCTTTTTGAATTTCTTTCTGGACTTCCTCGACCTTGTCTTGGACAGTCGCTACATCGTTTTTGACAACAACTACTTCGGCTCTAGCACAAGCAATATCCCCTCGGACATTAGCTACATCTAAATTTAACATTGTAAGGTCCCTCTGTACCTTAGATACATCATTTTTAACATCAGACACATTTGTGCGGATGTCACTTACAGTATTTTCAATTCCTAGGGTATTAATCTGTAAACGCGACATATTATCCTCCAAATTAGCAGCACTAGTTTGGATACCCTTCAAACTTTCACCCATGCTAGCTGTCAAATGAGCAGACAAAGTACTAACATTCTCCTCCATTCTTGCATTTAAATTACTAGCATTTTCCTCCATTCGACTAGTATTCCTAGCTTCCATCTCCTTCATACTACTATTCAAATTAGCAGACATATTACTAGCATTCTCCTCCATCCTTGCATTCAAATTAGCAGACAAATTACTAACATTCTCCTTTATGCTTTCATTCAGCATCTGCTTCATGCTACTAGTCATGCTAGCTTTCAAGTTAGCAGACATCTCCTCTAACATTACCCTCAAACTTTCATCTGCCATTACAATATTGTTATTCAAAATGGATTGCTGTAGGGACATACATCAAAAGAGCAAAATAACAACATTTGAGCAACACTTTTCACCATATATAATTTTGATCAATTTTCTGTCTTAAATCTAACTTATAACTACCTTATAATTAATATTCGAAAATACTTCATGTTGAAACAAACTCAAGCACATGTTCAAATTTCTCTGGCTCATTTTAAAATATCCTAACACAAATAATTTACATTTACAATCCAAATAATTAATTTTATCTTTAATATGACTGAAGTGTCATAAGCCGGTCAAATAAAATAAGATTCCAGATTATAGGCGATTTTTCTAAGTTTCCTGCCCATTTAACCTTTCTCAAGTTGTATAAGATCTGATCTTTTCTGAGTGTAATTTTCCTAATACAATACAACATTTAATTCCTATATAATCACACTCTTAAATACTACAATTGGCCTAGACATCTAACAAAGAATCAACCTCTTTATTTGAGTCTAATCGAACCTCACGTTTTAGGTTTGTCAATCTTTCTAGTGTTCAACCTGGTAATCCAGTTTTGTCGAACACGCCCCACATATTAGGTTCAATCTTACTGTTGACTCGAGCCCCACGCTCTTGGATCGCCAATCTTTCTGTCCCCGTTTACCTGGATAGTAGGCTGTCAGATATCCGCCCCCTCAATCGGATTGCCAATTATCAATCGCACCGGCACAGTTACATCAATGAAAATGGCACTGACAGATACTATCGAGATAAGAGCACAGAAATTCACAAGAAATCATTGTGGAACACACCAAAATAGACGGGGGGTTTATACTTACCGTTGCTTACCTCTTAATTATCTCGGGGTTTGAGTTGACAACAGGATCACTAAAAGTCTGTTCACACAATAATTTCCGCCATGACATTTAAAAATGAACCAGAAACGAAGACGAGAATTTTGAACTGTATAAAAGCTTTATTTCTAATAAAGGGTATGATTTTCCTAACACGACAAAATATACGTGGCTATCAGTAGCCCAAGTCAATCTGACTACGTCCTCCAGTAGGACTTGCAAAATTATTATACAACATGATATATAAAACATTTTAGCTCCCAAGAGCTCCAAATACCGTAATATTCATAACACTATTGGATTGGAAAAGGACGTCAGGGTGTGACATATATAGAGCATTTGTTTCCTTTTAATAAACAAGAGAATGATATTTATAGTCGCAAGGCCGGAGTGTACGACCTCACTCTCTGAAAACCATATGTTGACACAGCTGCGGGCTAACTTCCAGCCTGCTGCATACCGGTCAAATGCACTCCCTTCTCACACGCTATGTTACGTAAGAATCCAGCCTGCACTCTCAAGCTTTTAAATGTCTTACAAGACAACTCACATTATATTTACGCAAATCTTTCAAGTACTTTGATCACATCCTAATGGATCATTACATAAATTTCTTAAACTTGTTAACTTCAATCCAAATGTTTAATTCGCTCTTAAATGTTTATAACAAAATCACATAAATTATTTATAACAATTAGAAATTGTTTATAATATTTGTCAAAGACAATAAAAATATTATAAGCACGCCTTTAACATCACTCTCGTTTCACATTATTTTCAAAAATATTTACAACAATTATTTACAATATTAACATTTAAATTGTTTAAATTATTAATTTAATAAATACATTAGCCACATGTTCATTCGGTTGGTAATTTTATAATCCTGTTTAATATAATCGACCAATGAAGGTTAGTTATACATGTTAATGTCACAATCCGGTTTAATAAAGTTTTTAATAATGATTTGTGACGGCAACCTTCATTCATAATCTTGTCTCAAATTCTTTCAAAACTCGTGTTAATTATAACAGTAAATCACTTGATTAATTTTCAACGAACTATAATAATCTTACTCCAACGGAAAATCCTTCGCTAACAAGTTAATGCACAATCTGCATTAAAATATGCCCAAAATCATCATATATTAATCTATATGGCATTTACAACTTTCACATCACTTACAAAACTTCCACAAATAATTCTTTAACATTAATTCCTGTGGGAACTTCCTTCATATTCAAGGGCATTATATTTCAGCGACTTTCAACACGCGCTGCACTAGCGATTATACATTCATAGTTCCACTTAAAAATTTTATAATCATAATTTGTTTCAAAACTGTTTTTCTATTTAACCTTCGTAGATTTCATTCATGAACTGAAATGAAGTCAAAACTTGCCAATCACAAACAAATTTAATAGTGAATATGCTTATATACGCCTATCTGGTCTATCAAAATTTAAGATTAACATCTTAAAAGGAAATTGTAGTATGAAAATACTATCTTCAAATAAAGTGCGACTAAACTGCAAAGTAGTCGAATAGAATCCAATTAGACTGGGGAATGCAAACATCGTTATATAATTCTCTAATTGAGAAAAACTCCTAACAAAAGTACTTGACTTTAATGCATTCAATAATTCATTATTAACATTACTCTTTCACAAAATTGTCTATAATGCAATGTTCATTCATAACTGACGATAAATGTCTGTGTTGCAATCAATACAAATAACGACTAGTATTTCCAAGATCGTCGATAACGTAAGAGATTTTAACGCTCTAAAATCATTTAAATGTTCTTCCTTCTTGATGATGACAGAAAATTGTTCAAAGTAATTAAACTGGGGTAGAATTACTTTAATAAAGTGACACGCTGTCTGAATTTAAATCTGCCATAAAAATCATTAACCTACAGTCAAATCGTGACTACAAAAATATTAATTACTGAAATATCTAAATATCAGTCTCAACTGATTCAAAATCGTTAACTATGCCCATGACATAACAATGTCTTAATAAATCGTCGAAAAATGCAAAATTCATCAAGGAGTACTGAGAATAAGAATCTCAACAAGAAAATAAGGCAAAAATACAAGAGGGTAAAAATATGGGGAAAATGGTTGCTCAAACATTACTAGGTTACTCAAATACAATAAACGTTCACGACTACCTTATCTGCCGATTGACGTTCCAGAGGAAAATTCCCCAAAGAAGACTGCTGATGGATCCATTTCACCACGTTAAAGCTGAGCTCCATCCTCGAAATAGGAAATAGCACCCTCGGAGAATCGAACTGCTTCCTTCTCCGTGAATCGCTCTGCTCCTCGAATACGAATAGACATCCTTCCGGCAATAATCTTCTTTGTGAGTCGGGACTACCCTGACCTCTCTTGAAAAATTCCCTGAAGTTCCAGTAGACAGTCATCATGAAGTTTTGTAGAAATTTCCGAAGAAATTATTCATATTCAGAGTATGAAATTGTTTCTATGGCTGTTCGATGGTATTCAGCCTTTAATTACGAAACATGGGTGTAGATGGTATTCACCGCATGTTCGCTTGTGTGGAATAGCAATTAGCGAAGTTCCATGTCGCTATCTTACTCCATTGAAGTATGTCCCAATTGCAATAAGCCTTCTTAGCCTTCCATTTGCACTTCAGTTGTAGTGTCAGAAGAACAAACTGCCGTATTCAAATGCTCCATTATACTGTATCGTTCTGTAAGCAAGCAATCTGAAGTCTTTCTACTCCACTCGCAGCGTTAGCCTTGCGTTGATTCCGGCTAAACAAAAAGTGCTTCTCTAGTGGCGAGATAATCACTTTTGCCAGTCGTATACAATTGCTAATATCTTTTGAAGTACTCGGTCGAAATTGTTCAGCTTTTCTCTATAATTGCATGTAGTACTGCACAATACAATTATGTTATCGGAGACCGCTAACTGTTTGAAGTTAAACTTATATAAGCTTTCTAAGGTCCGTTTCAACTTCACCTAGTTTGACCTGTATCTCGTTACTATAGTGGCCTCGCCACGCGTTATAAAAACGATTCTTTTCACTTGCTGTTCACTTTGATGTCTCACTATATTGAATGTATAAGAAACTGACTTTCACAAATACTTCGATGATCTGAGCATTAGATCTCAGATTGATCAGAGAACGAAAGAGAAGAGAAGAGAAGAGGCTCCTTTCTTCTGCGCAAGCCCTTTTATTACCTTCTCGAGGGGCGTTACCATCACTTCCAAAGCGTGATACTACGTCATCGCTTGAACTTCCAACTTCGTTAATACATGACGGATTTTCAAAATTCAAAAACTGAAAATAAATTTCACCAAAATTCCAAATCAATGCTATTACTGCAAATGTATTTCCACAATTCTGCATTCAAAAAGTCATAAAAATACCATAGTTTCAGCAATCTCCGTCTTCCTTTAAACTATCGTTCATTGGTTCATGCCTCTCCTCCAATAGCATAGTTTCTTCCTCAGCAGAATTCCTCGTTTCCTGCGACTGCGTCGTACATCTTGGAACATTCTGGACTAAAATGCTGACGTCACTGAGAATCTCAGCTCAAGTAGCTTGCTGGCATAACATTTACGTCATCCGTGCTTACGTCATGACTACCCACGTCATAACTATGACAGCCATAACTCTAATCATAATTTCAAATATAGCCACCGTGGTCTCTACATAATTCAATTACGGGGGCAGTACCATCCCGGCATTTGCCCGAAGACGAAGTGGGAAACCACGGAAAACCACTTCGAGGATGGCTGAGGGGGAATCGAAACCCTCTACTCATTTGGGCCACCCGAGGCTGAGTAGACCCCGTTCCAGTCCTCGTACCACTTTTCAAATTTCGTGGCAGAGCCGGGAATCGAACCCAGGACCTCCGGGGCGGCAGCTAACCATGCTGACCACTACGCTACGGAGGCGACTTTCTCTGATTTTAATATTTTAATTCTTGTCTTTTTAACTGAAGTTCTTAAAAAAGTCATTTCTATTGCTTGTATCTTACTATTTTGCCTTTTATTCCTTACCAGTGTTTCCAGACCATATGTTACAATTGGTATGAAATACTGTTTACTGTATATAGTGTTAATTTCGTTCTCTTGGGTACTTTGTCATCCCATAAAAGTTCTCTGACTTGATGATAAAATGAGGTAACTTTTCTTAGTCTGTTATTAATTTCAATGTTGATGGCATTACTTCCATTTATAGTGCTACCTAGATATGTAAACTGTTCTACATTCTCTAACCGTACCCCATCTATGTTCACTTGATAAATAAAACATAAAATAAATATTAACAAATATTTATTAATCTCGTGTAATTTATTTCAGGATTAGGACATAACCCAGCTCTTTTGGGTACATTCGTGTTGACCGACTGAAAAGCACCAAACTTTTGTTTACTAAGGCAACACTGAAAAATGGCTTCAAACCTCACAATGTTATGTGACAAATGTAAGACGATTTTAGCTAATCTCATTAAGCATAATTAACACTCCGAACAGGAAAGGATTGCAATTCTGGCTGTATAACATTCAATTTTAAAAAAGTCCTCTCGGCACGCCGGAAGGCGGAGGTAGATTTCACCGGACAAACTTGGGGATAGGCGAAAATAGGCAGAATATGCAGGTTTTCGTAGAAGGATCAGACCTCATTTATTGCGAGAAAGTATTTTATAATTGGAGATTAATTAACTTTGTTTTTCGTCATTTTATGCATATTTTAAACATTTTATTGTCTTATGATGACGGTAACCTTCTTGTCATTTGGAGTCCATTTTTATACTTGTGGTCACACTGTCCTTATGCAAGGTTTCGACACTGATGTGTAACTATGTAACGGTCTGTTACTTCTTCACGCAAAATTATATCTCCCGCAGAGATTTTGGTTGGTTCCTCAGTTTAGGGGCTGCGACAACGCGGTCATTAACCCCGTGTACTTTGGGTGAGTGTAGAATTTGTCTAATAAACCGTGTGAATTGTGATGCCTGTATTAGTCTGTAATTCAGGTAAGGACTGCAGACGGTCAATTTCAAGCAGTAGTTCCTAATGTTGCTACCAGATACTACCGTCAACGACACCTAGCTGTGAACTTGGCTACTGGATGCCACCGCAAGCAGCAACTCGCAACGAACGTTGGAACTTCCCCTCGAAAGGAAAGTCTACTGAGGGATTTTTAGCGCTCTTAGAAAATCCGACGACTTTGGCTGGCTTTGAACCCGCGACCTTGGACATAGAAGTTCAGCATGCTACCAGTTAGTCTGGCTGCGTGGCTCAGGGGTAACGTTCTCGCTTGCTGAGCCCAAGGTTGCAGGTTCGAAACCTGGCGCAGTCAGCTGGCATTTGAGGGTGCGCAAATGCGAGGGAGCCGTGTCAGTAGATTTACTGGCACGTTAAAGATCCCCTTCGGGGCAAAATTCCGGCACCCCGGCGTCTCTAAAGCCAGTGTAGTTAAAAGGGACGTAAAACCAATAACATTATTTTTATGCTAGCAGTTACGTCAACGAAGACGCTTCACACTTAGTCAGATGGAAAACTGAATCTCATCTCGTGCAAGTGCGTTGTCATGGTGACGTCTGATGGCTCATCCCTCATCAATTTAGTAGTGTTGCCATGGCAACCACTGATAGCTCTTGGCATTTTCTTGTATTTCCGAAATCATTTTTCTCATCCCTTGGCGTAATGGTGGGTCATTACAAAAATTCTTTCACACAAAAGTTTTAGGTACTTATTAGGGGAATATTGTCCATTCTGTACGGTTTTGATATTGTGCCTATTAAGAGAGATATGATTAATGTTTCCCGAAAAACCCACTTTTTCCCACCCTTTGGTCAATGGTTGGTGCTATAAAAAAAACTTCAAACATAAATTTTTCGGCTTTATCCGACACATAGTATGACCTTTGAACAGATTCGATATTTCACATATTAAGAGAGTTATAGCAATATTTCACTTTTTCGAAAAAAAAAGCCCCCCATTTTCACCCCCTTCGACCGATTTAGCCCAGTAACGAACACGACCGAGATTTTACAGGTGTACATATTCGGTAAATAAATTCAAAGAGATTGGTGCAAAATTACGGCAGTTATCGTGTCCACAAGAAACTGATATCTCTCTCTATATATCTCTATATCTCTATATATATAAGAATGAAAGTTTGTCTTTTTTTTTTAATTTCTACGGAAACTTGCGTTATTTACGCGTTTAAGACTGTTTTATGACGGATGCGCGCGAAAATAATTTTTTTGTCTGTCTGTCTGTCTGAATGTCTGTTTGTCTGTGGACAAGTATGTTCCCTTATAACTCGAGAACGGCTGGGTGGATCAACGTAATATGTGGTACAGATATCCTTCAGAGGCACGACACCCGATGGGGCCCCGAAAACCACATTTTAAGGCCCTAAAAGCAATAGTTTTTGAGTTATTCCCAGAAAACTAATTTGATTTAATAAAATAATGAAAGTATGCAACCCGGTAGCTATGGCAACAGAATCTCACAGGTCATTGTTAGACCCAATACAATTCCAATTATTACATTACTGTGAAAGTTTGTAAACGGCTATATGGTTATCACGGAACCAAATTACGGTGTAAAATGCATCAATACATACAGTATACTGCGCTTAAGGGGGTCAAGAGGTACTCTAGAATTTTTTCACGTGATTTACACGTGTGGGTGTGGTACGGAAGGTCTATTTAATCCCTATCTCTATATAATTATACAATTATTATTATTATTATTATTATTATTATTATTATTATTATAGAATAGCACACAACGACGAGACAAAGCTCAATTTCAGCCCCTCTGTGTCGGAAACAAGACACGGGGGCCCTAAAGTGTCCCCGAAAACTAAATTTTAAGGCTCTATAACCCTCAGTTTCTGAGATAATCCCTGAAAACTAATTTCATTTAATAAACTAATCAAGGAATATAAGCCGGTAACCATGACAGCAGTATCTCAAGAGATGACATCCAACTTTCCATCTCTTTCTGTAAGAAGCAATAACACTCCATTTATTACATTTCTGTGAACGTTTGCAAATGGCTATAAGGTTATCACGGAACCAACTAAGACTGTAAAATTCGTCAATGCGCTTAAGGGGGTCAAGGGGCACTCCAGAATTCTTCCACCCGACATACACGTGGTCTTTTATATCTCCAAACAGCAATATTATTTTCAAAAATTACTGAATTGAAATAGTATTTTTGCGGCTTTTTAGGAATTTGAGGTATTCAATTTTATTTTCACGTCAGGTAGTACACGTTAGGTGAATTTAGTTTGAGAGCACATTTTAACTAATCATTCTTTTTTGTCAACAAACGGGTATATCGTAAGGATGATTTTGTTTGAGTTAGTTAGTTATTGTTGTTTTAAAGGGTGGAACTTCGAGGTCATCTGCCCCTTGAATTTGTTTGATACTGTGCGGTTGATATATCCATATTTGGACATCTGGGTGATACGTTGTAGTCAATAGAGTTAGTTTGCCTCATGGCCACTAGCTGCCTTTGCTCCTGCATAAATACACCTATCTATAAACATATGATTGTTTGTTTATTAAAGTTTCAATTTTGTTTCTTTTACGTGTTTCGGTTTGTTTTTTGACGGATGCAAGCAAAACGTGGATTTGTGTGTCTGTATTTCTGTGTATCTTTATGTACACCTATAACTCGTGTTCGGATGCTTGGAGCATCGTAAAATTAGGTAGGTATCCATGAGGGTCAATACACTAATCATTTATATAACTCTTCACTGTACTTCTCATAGAAGGGTGGGTATAGGGAAATAAAGTTTCAAAATACATGCTAAAATAGGCGAAATATAAAAATTATTCTAGAAGGACGACCAAAGCATATGTTGCGCTTCTCAATGTGAGACACAAAATTCGAGGGACTATAAAGGGTCTCCGAAAACCACGTTTTAAGGCCCCTAAATTAACAGTGTGTGTGATATTCCCAGAAAACTATCTTCGTTCTGATAAAACTTTTGAAGGAATGACAAACCGTTAACCATTGCAACAGTAGCTGAATTGATAACGTCTGGTTATTCATACCAAAGACCGTTCGATGAACGGGTACTTCTGCTAGTCTATATATATAAAGCACAAAGTTTGTCTGTCTGTCTGTTTGTCTGTTATGTATACAAATCTACACCGTTTCACCGATCTGAACCAAAATTTGTATACTTACCCTTTGGAACCCTGCGGGTAACCCTGTCAACTTTAAATTTCGGACAGACCACCTCATTCCCCGCATTTAGGCCCTTTTGCAAAAATCTACACCGTTTCACCGATCTCGACCAAAATTTGTATACTTACCCTTTGGAACCCTGCGAGTAACACTGTCCACTTCAAATTACCGACAGACCACCCCATTCCCTGCAGTTAGGCCCTTTGGTCCAAATCCACACCGTTTCACAGATCAGAACCAAAATTTGTATACTTACCCTTTGGAACACTGCGACTAACACTGACTGCTTGAAATTGCGGAGAGGCTACTCCATCCCCTGCATTTAGGCCCTTTGGCACAAATCTACACCGTTTCACCGATCTGAACCAAAATTTGTATACTTACCCTTTGAAACCCAGCGAGTAACACTGTCCACTTAAAATTTCGGACAGAGCACCCCATTCCCTGCTTTTGGCCGTTTGGCACAAATCTATACCGTTTCACCAATCTGAACCAAAATTTGTATACTTACCCTTTGGAACCCTGCGGGTAACCATGTCCACTTAAAATTTTGGACAGACCACCCCATTCCCTGTATTTAGTCACTTTTGCACAAATCTACACCGTTTCACCGATCTGAACCAACATTTGTATACTTACCCTTTGGAACCCTGCGAATAACACCGTCCACTTAAAATTTCGTACAGACCACCCCATTCCCTGCATTTAGGCCCTTTGGCCCAAATCTGCATCGTTTCACCAATCTCAACCAAAATTTGTGTATTTACCCTTTGGAACACTGCGACTAACACTGTCTGCTTGAAATTGCGGAGAGGCTACTCCATCCCCTGCATTTAGGCCCTTTGGCACAAATCTACACCGTTTCACCGATCAGAACCAAATTTTACATACTTACCCTTCGGAACCCTGCGAGTAACACTGTCCACTTGAAATTTCTGACATACCACTCCATTCCCTGCATTTAGCTCAGGAATCCCTCGGGGTTGCCAGCTTCCTAACTCACCAGCTATGAGCCCTTTAGGGTGTACCAGAAGTGGTGGGGCTACACACACCCTCCCTCTTTGAGGGCCTTGAGCAGAAGACAGGAGATATTATGAAAAGGAAAAGAAGGCAGACCCCTCGAAGAATGAGGGTATCAGGAAAGATGAGACAACGGCCAATTAAGGCGGGAAATTGAAAGACTCCCTAGCCCTCGGATACCCTAATTCAGTCGGGGTCGGAAATGAACAAGAGTTGACAAAGGGAGGCCGACAGGAAAGAGAACTGAAAGGAGTCTGGCATCAGGAAGTAGATGCGATGCCAGACTCTGCTGGAGTCCCGTGGTCGCCAAACCACGCCCCACAAGCTGTGAGACCCTGGGGGAGGGGGCAATTGTGAGAATAGCTTGCTGATTCATCGCGAGGTGACGTGAGAGCATTTTCCAGAGCCGGCCGTGCTGATACGAGCACACGGCCGTTGCTCAAGCCACTGTTGTGTTGCGAAAGAGTGAGTGATTCCCCGGCCAATCTAAATAGGTCGGGGAACCCCGAACGTGAGTCATCATATTTCGTCATCATCTGCGATCATCTCAGGTTCGTGCAGCTTGGACCCATATTCTTTGCCGAGCAGTAGGCCATAAGCTCTTTCACTAGACGCGTCGAGTACAGGCCTAAGCCAGAAAATAAGGTTGAGAGCTTTGGAAGACATCGAAGCTGGACATCTGAATTACCTATATCAGTTTTAAAATTACACCATGTTCGTTTAGTAGTCATTTTTATTTACCTTATTATTATCATCATAAGTGCGAATGACCAAGATGTTATGCGCATCATACCACTAATCACCGCCGCATAATGTCTTTCTCGACTGTGATTTTTAAAATATTTATTTTTATTACAGTACATTGTGTACATTGTTGAAGTGCCAATTCAATACCGGTAGTAGATTCCCTTATCATCCCCATGAAAATGAAAATCCACAGCCCCCATCTAGCGGCGAGGATATGAACTGTGCCGGCTGCCGAGGCCTGACGCACTCCTCTGGGGCAATGATTAAATGAATGACAGATGAAATGAAATGATAGTGGAGAGTGTTGCTGGAATGAAATTTTGACAGGGAAAACCGGAGTACCCGGAGAAAAACCTGTCTGCCTCCGTTTTGTCCAGCACAGATCTCACATGGAGTGACCGGCCTTATCATCCCCATCATAAGGGCAAATGACCTAGATGTTACGCCCATTAGACTACACCATTAATTGTAAGTTTGACGTGTCAATTCAACAGTAGTTTTCATTATCATCCTTATCAAAGGGGCAAATGATCTAGATATTACGCCCTCATTGTCTTTCGGGGCAAATGACCTAGATTTTAAGTCCATTATATTTCTAAGGAGACTTTGAGACATTATCATCATTCCACCGGGCGAAGCCGGGTACTACTGCTAGTATATATATATACATACATAAATTATGTATAAACTTTTGAAATGACGGTGGTTTTGGGGTCTGAGGAATGTGAAACGCGAAGATAAGTCGAAACATGGTACCCATTGCAATAGTTAGCATTCTAATGAAATCTACCTAACAAGATGTTCAGTAAAGAACATTTAGCCTACTTTCTCCTAAATATATGGGTATTGTTATAACTCTTTGTCCTTTTCAAGGAGTATAATTGAATGTTGGTTGTAGTAGCGTGTTGAAATACGTGTTATACGGATATTAACCATGGATATGAGGTGCCCTTTGCTAGTGCTACCTCTATACAAAATTTCCTTCAATTTGGGATCCCCGTGTTTGAATTGATATGATGAATCGATTTGCACACATGCATGGCCGCCATCCGCAAATTATTGGGCAGATGACCTCGTAGTTTGTTCAAAAGATTCCTCATACGCAAAAGTATAACGTTACAAAATTTGGTAGGGATCAGATGAATAGGTTGGTCGTAATTTGATTTAAGCTTTGCACATTTGGGTGGCCGCCATTACATATACGTCAAGATGGCGGCGATATAAATCATGACGCTCAGGTGCCCTTTGCTAGGGCTACCTCTGTACCAAATTTCGTTCAATTCCGTTTCACCGTGTTTGAATAGATACGGGGAATCGATTTGCACACAAACATATCCGCCATCCACAAATTATTGGGCAGATGACCTCGTAGTTTGGTCAAAAGATTCTTCATACATAAGGGTATAACGTTGCAAATATTGGTAGAGATCAGATGAATAGGTTGGTCGTAATTTGATTTAAGCTTTGCACATTTGGGTGGCAGCCATTACGTTTGCGTCAAGATGGCGGCGATATATAGAACATGACACTGAGATGCCCCTTGCTAGTTCTACCTCTGTACCAAATTTCGTGCAATTCTGTTTCACCGTGTTTGAATAGATAGAAGAATCGATTTGCACACAAACATTGTCACCATCCGAAAATTATTGGGCAGATGACCACGTAGTTTGGTTAAAAGATTCTTAATACATAACGGTATAACGTAGCAAATATTGGTAGAGATCAGATGAATAGTTTGGTCGTAATATGATTTAAGCTTTGCATATTTGGGTGGCCGCCATTACATTTACGTCAAGATGGCGGCGATATAAAACATGACGCTCAGGTGCCCTTTGTTAGTGCTACCTCTGTACCAAATTTCGTTCAATTCGGTTTCACCGTATTTGAATTGATAGGGGGGGGGGCAGACATTCAGAGTACACACACTCTCTCTCACACACACACATACACACACACAGACAGACACACAATTTTTCGCCCTGTGTTGATCTCATAAGTCTACTTTCATTTTCTGCAAAAATCGAAAGTAGGCTAATAATAACACATGACATACAAAGCCTAAGGGAACGACTGTTTCCTCAAATGTCTAAAGGTGTTACTTTAGTAATGTATGCTTTACCTAATTAAAATATTATTGCAATGCCCGTAGATTCGGATAACAAACATGGGAATGTGGTAAAAGTCGTGCATATGCGGGGCGGATGAGGATAACTGTTGTGCGGATGCGGGGCGGATGCAGATAACAGTCGTGCGGATGCGGGACGGATGCAGATAACAGTCGTGCGGATGCGGGGTGGATGCGGACAACAGTCGTGCGGATGCGGGGTGGACGCGGACAACAGTCGTGCGGATGCGGGGTGGACGCGGACAACAGTCGTGCGGATGCGGGGTGGATGCGGACAACAGTCGTGCGGATGCGGGGTGGACGCGGACAACAGTCGTGCGGATGCAGGGTGGACGCGGACAACAGTCGTGTGGATGCGGGGTGGATGCGGACAACAGTCGTGCGGATGCGGGGTGGACGCGGACAACAGTCGTGCGGATGCGGGGTGGACGCGGACAACAGTCGTGCGGATGCGGGGTGGATGCGGACAACAGTCGTGCGGATGCGGGGTGGACGCGGACAACAGTCGTGCGGATGCGGGGTGGACGCGGACAACAGTCGTGCGGATGCGGGGTGGACGCGGACAACAGTCGTGTGGATGCGGGGTGGATGCGGACAACAGTCGTGCGGATGCGGGGTGGATGCGGACAACAGTCGTGCGGATGCGGGGCGGATGCGGACAACAGTCGTGCGGATGCGGGACGGATGCAGATAACAGTCGTGCGGATGCGGGACGGATGTGGATAACGTTTTGTTTATCCGCGCAGGGCTCTATCTATAGGCTACTAAACTGTTGGATTCTATCCCATGTTATTATACGAGGGCAGATCAAAACATAAGTTGCACTTCCCAGTTATGGCCATTTATTACACCACCTATACAACAGCAACACCCCTATAACGACATACAATGTAACGTCACTTTTCCACATAATTTCCAAGAGACTCCAAACATTTCTGCGAACTCACAACCAACTTATCGATGCCGGATGCATAGAAAGTTCCTCCAGAGTTCTGCAACCACATGGAGACAGCGGCCTTCACCTCCTCATCGGTCTGGGAATGTCAACCACTGTTCAATCTAATGATCGCATTCACACTGCTGACATTTGTACGGGTCCTGGACGTTGCAGGCCTGCCCTCGCGATATTCGTCCGTGATATACGTGCGTCCGGCTTCGAATTGCTGACACCACTATACGATCCCTTGCCGGGAAATGGCCCGCTCCCCATACACAGCACTAATTTCACGATGAATGTCCGTGCAATTCTTCATTTTGGCCCAAGGAATCGGATTGTCGCAAGCACCTCATATTTGGAGTGAACGTCCAGTCGACGCGCCATCGCTTTTGGCCGTTATTCACATCATACAAGACGAGACATCACAGCGACCTGCCTAACAGATGTGTGGGCAGTGTCTGTCTCTTTCTCCGCTGTGCCCACGTTTGCGACACACAGAGCGCTGCTGCAGCGCGTTAGTCCAACTGACTTTTTGATCCACCTTCGTACTAACTTACTTACTTACTTACTCCTTGGCGCTACAGCGCTTGTAGGACCTTGGCCTTCCGGACAATCTCCACCCATTCTTCCCTGTTGACTGCTTTGTTTCTCCGACTTCTGACTCCCATCTTCCTCAGATCTTCCTCCACGTTGTCCAGCCATCTGGCCCTAGGTCTTCCCCTCACACGCCGTCCTCCTGGCTTCCCATTGAAGGCCTTCCTTACCACCCTGTCCCCTGTTATTCTTTCTACATGTCCCAACCAACGCAGTCTGAAAATGAAAATACACAGCCTGCTTCCAGTCGTCCGACCGGGTCAGGGAATTGAATTAATGAAGCCCCCATCTAGCGGCGAGGATATGAACTCTGCCGGCTGCCGAAGCCTGTTGCACTCCCCTGGGACAATGATTAAATGAATGACAGATGAAATGAAATGATAGTTGAGAGTGTTGCTGGAATGAAATTGTGACAGGGAAATCCGGAGTACCCGGAGAAAAACCTGTCTGCCTCCGTTTTGTCCAGCACAAATCTCACATGGAGTGACCGGGATTTGAACCACGGACCCAGCAGTGAGTGGCCGGCGTGCTGCCGCTTAAGCCACGAAGGCTCCACCATCGCAGTCTACTACTCTTTATTTCTACTACTATATCTGGCTTTCCACACAACTCTCTCATCTCCATATTATTTCTGATTCACCAGAATTCACCCTCTTTTACTGGTCGATATTTTATTCTAAGTATCTTCCTTTACCATCTCCTTAACAATTCCTCATCCCCTTGTGTCATGGCCCAAGTCTTCGAACCATACATCACCACAGGTCTCACTACGTACGATATAAAGTCAGCTTACTATACTACAACTTGAAATACAGTGGGTTAGAAAGAGATGATTGCCCACTTGAAAAGCATTAAAGGCATGTGGAGATATAATCTAAACTCAGTCAGCGGGTAGGCCTACACACTTTCTAATACTATTTGTCGCATTTATTTCTATAACAAATGCAGATGCCACCCGGGAAAGGCCGTGAAGAAAGGGTAATAAAGAATAAAACTCCAACAGTAAATTATGCTACAAGCCTATAATGGCAATAATTAAGGCACGAGTATGTTCATAAAACGAGCGAAGCGAGTATCATAATTTCAATACGAGTATCTTAATTGCCATTATTGGCGAGTTGCATACTACTGTTTATGTTCTACGATAATTATAACTTTATATCTCATATTCGACCGGGTGAGTTAGCCGTGGTCGTTACGGCATGACTGTTGGCAGTCGCTCACATCCGGGAGGCGAGGAGGTTCGAATCCCCCCGCCGGCAACCTTGAAGATGGTCTTCTGTGGTTTCCCATCTTTCTTCCAGGCAAATGCCGGGGTTGGTCCCTAACTATAGGCCACAGCCGCTACCTTCCGACTCCTCGTCCTTACATTCCCACTCTCCTCCCCAACGGTACTTTTAGCTCACCCATTGGGTGTCCGTCTCGAAGCAGCTACAAAAAAAATGGCGAGCCGAATATGTCCTGGGACACTCCCAGCACTAAAAGCCATACGCTAAAAAAAACTCATATTCGAATATAAATATTCATAAATATCTGTCGACATTCCGCCAGTTTTTCTTACTGAACACTGGGCATGGGATGCAGAGAATACCTTGTATTCGACCATGGCCTCCTCGAATACGACACTATGACACAAGCCACGCAGCGAGATTTATAATAGGAGGCCGTGGAAGTCAGCAGAGGTGAAATGCTACCCTTACCTAATTAGTCAAACAGCTGTATCGAAATGAAAATCTTGAGTTCTGATTGGTGGAGGACCTGTATCATAATCAAACTTTAACTAAAATGAACCTCTTTAAGATGTAGTTTTCTGGCATATAATATTTATATTTCGGCATGGTTGAACATAAAAGAAAGTTTTGATTTATATTTTAGTAAAATTCTTTTCTTAAGTTGAAAAATTGTGATCTCAAAGAATTTGAGTGATGAAGTTTTGTTTGATTCTATGGAAGAACTAGGAGAGGATCAGGGAAGAAATAGAACGAAACAAGAATGATGAGGCAATATGAAATACTGATAACTTTTTATAATTTTGCAAGCCATTTGCTTCCAATTGCATTTGTAAAACATTCGGAATTTGACAAAATAGTTAACCCTTATAATCTACTAGGCTATAACCCAACCTCACAAAATCTACAACATATCAATTAAATACAACGTTGTTTTAGTTATCAACACTACTCAATCATATTTCTCTCCTTAATAATATCGTGTAAAATCATTTAGTGAATTGTCAATAACAATAAATATAATATAAGTGATCGATGGACTAAAGTATGGCCAACCAGTGCTACAAAGGAACAACTGTATCAAAACCAGGCCACCAGGATTTGATAAACACAGGAAGATTTGGACCACTCTGAATAGAATACGAACTAATTGTGGTAGATGCGCCGATTCCCTACATACTACTGTAAATGGGGGATGACATCCTCCCCACGCTGTGATTGTGGTGTTGAACGTCAAACGGCTCTGCACATTGTCCAAGCGTGCCCCGTACGAGCATTCCGTGGTGACCCGCAGAAGTTCCTCTTCGCAACAAATGAGGCTATTGAATACATCACAAATCTAGATATCTGTTTGTGACTCAGTGTATAAATTATTATGTAAATATCTACGTATACTCTAATTATCTTTGTGCAATGTGTTTCCAAAATCTAAATAAATAAATAGATTTAGTGAAGTGATGTTTCGAGATCAAAACTGCTTTTTTAAGAGTTTGGGTTACTTAGATTATGGCATTACTACGAGGGCTGTTTTTTAAGCCCGTAGTTAGTGCGCACGCTGCAACAAGCGTGCGTGCTACCTCCTGGCATCCTTGCGAACAAGCAGGCGTCAGTTGTAGCTGTGTAGCTAACCTGTACGCTGAACTGTGCATCTTTACAATGTTCAAGATTATTGATTCGCCCGCCGCGTGTGAGGTACGATATGTGATACGTTTTTTGAGTGCAAGAAACATGTCGGCTGCAGACATTCATAGTTAGCTTTGAGAGGTGTATGGTGATAATGCAATGACGGAAGGTAAAGTGCGAAAATGGGTACGCGAGTTGAAAAGTGGCCGTGATAATGTTCATGACGATGAACGCTCAGGTCTGCGATCATAGATGCCTTGGTGACTGCAATTAACACGAAAATTCACGAGGACCGAAGATTCATGATAACCACTCTATCAATGGATTTTCCTCAAGTGTGAATTCTTGGTTGTCAGAGCTGGCGGCAAACTTTTATGCAGAGGGATTTCAGAACCTAGTTTTAAGGTCTGACAAGTGCGTAAATAAAGAAGGCAACTATGTAGAAAAATAGAGGAAGGTATGTAAAACCATAAAATAAATGTGGTTTCAAAATAAAATGTTCGGTTAATTAAAAAATGAAACGGGTCTTACTTAAAAACAGCCCTCGTATATTTGAATTGCAGCCAAATGCCATAGCGGGGGATTTAAATTGAACGCCTGAAGACTCCCCATCAAGTTCAATTTCAAGTACTGTAATTACAACTTTGGCCACCAGAGATGCCACTCTCACTGACACCTAGCGGCAATCGTTGGAACTTGATAGTGAGTTTCTAACCAAATAACCTACAAATTTAGCTACACACTACCAATTGTAGTGGTAGGTTCTTTTACTTGCCATAAATACAAGGTGTCCGAGTTAAAGGTATAATAATATAAAATTTAATAACTTGAGAAGCAGTTGAGATATTTATTGGCGGTTTGTTTCTACGAATAGGGAAACTCAAAATGTTTCCTTACATATCTAATACATCTCGATATGCGCACCATTAGTGGCGCGACAGACATCTAATCTGTATTCCACTTCTCTCCAAGTTTTCTGCAGCATTGTAGGCGTAACATTTGCAATAGTTGCACGAATGCGATGACGCAGATCTGGTAGATCACAAACTGGTGTCTGGTACACTTGATTCTTCACAAACCCCCACAGGAAAAAAACAAGTGGCGTAATGTCGGGGTTTCTAGGGGACCAAGCAATTGATGGGCTACCTCTCCTAATCCAGCGATCTGGTAACTCACGATTCAAGAAATCCCATTTCTTGATTGTTACTTAAGTGGGAACATCATCAGTTGGTAACAGTCCATACTCACGCCGAAATCTACGTTGTACTAGTGTAACGGATTTTAGCTCCGCGAGCGAAAGAACACAGAACATTTTCTGCTGTGAAGTCCACATGGCTACTGGCGCGCTTCTCGTGAACAATGGAGTTACGCGCATGCGCATGTGGTACCACTACAAGCGAACACAGAAAATATTTTGAGTTACCCTAGTTGTAGAAACAAACCGCCAATATATATCTCCACTATTTCTCAAGTTATTAAATTTGATATTATTATACCTTTAACCTGGACACCTTGTATATGACATGGACTCGCCGGCTTTACCTCCGAAGGAAGGCATACTGCAGGATTTTAATGCTCTTAAAAATCCGACAACTTCGGCCGGGTTTGAACCCACGATCTTGTGCATAGTAGTTCAGTTTGCTACCGACTACGCCACCGAAAGGGCCCCTAAATGGAATCATATTATTTGTAAGAAATGTGTAAGAAATTGCTTGGATTTGTAAATAAGGGCAGTTAAAATTAGGCAGACAGGTCTAATCCTCCGACTTGATTTAACATCTTCCGAAAAAACACTTACATTTTCTTTTAAGAGGTAACAATTTCGCCTGGCATACTTTATCACAATCAATAAAGCTCAAGGGGAAACTCTGGAATGTATAGGTCTCTATTTATCTCATCAAGTTTTCAGTCATGGCCAGCAATATGTTGAAATGTCGAGAGTGCAATCTTTTGACGCCCTTAAACTTGCAAAAGTCTCAAAAAGTAATCGTACATAGAATGTATATAAGAAAATTTTTCAGTAAATAATTTCCCATTGACCACCATGTTTTGACGGGTTTCAATTAGTTATTTATTATTATTGAAACATGTCTGATTTTTTAACATTTTTCAATTTTAAGAAGATTTCAAAATATAATTCATAGTAAATAAGTTTTATATATTATAAAAAATATCCACTTAACAATACAATTTTATTTATCACACGATGTCCTTATAAACTTTGATACATGTTTCGGCTTATTTTGAGCCTTCTTCAGTCAATAAATTGCACTAATAAAATTCTCATAAAACAGTCTATGGTTGATCAGTGTGACCTCTCAATAAAATATGTAATTTTTTTACAAAAAGATTTTCACATCGTCATGGTAATTAAAACAAATGGACATACAATGCTTAAAGAATAATAAAAAACAATGTAAAAAAACTCAAGTCGTGGACTCATCGTCGTTGAAATCATTTCCAAACAAGGGACCCCATTGTACAAGCGTCTTGTATAAGAATCGTGTGTTAGTTGTCCATGTAGAGACAAAAAAAAAACGGAAGTTGCTTGTTTAATAATTTTTACAAATTGCGTTCATCATCCGCAGTTTGGAGACCAGAACTGTCACATCACACATTGAAAGAAATACAACGAATGTGTTTATGTCCGTCGTTGCTTGTCTACCTATCACACTGATCAACCATAGACTGTTTTATGAGAAATTTATTAGTGCTATTGACTGAAGAAAGCTCAAAATGAGCCGAAATATGTATCAAAGTTTATAAGGACATAGTGTGATTAAAAATAAATAAAAAATAAAAAATATGCATCGTAAAGTGGATATTTTTATTGTATGTCTACCCCTTATTATTCCCATTTTTCCAACGGGGTCGGGGATGAGATGCGATGGAAGACTTTGTGGCGATGGTTTTTACGGCCGGATGCCCTTCCTGACACCAACCTCAGGAGAGGAGTTAATGAGAGATGAAATGAATGATGGTGAATGAAACTGGGCAAGGATGTGGAAGGAAGCGGCCGTGGCCTGTCAGAAGGTACCGTCCCAGCATTCGCTTGGTGTTGAAAATGGGGAAACCACGGAAAACCATTTCAAGGACGGCCGACGGTGGGAATCGAACCCACGCGTCTACCGAGTCAGCAGAGAGCTTGGCCCCATGACCTAATGCTGCGCGTTAGCCAGCGTAGCCACTACTGTCGGTAAAGTGGATATTTTTATAATATATCATTATCAATACGGGAAAATTAAGAATTATGACTGAAGTCATAGATATTCAATAAGTTTTATATCTAAGTTTATATCGATACCGTACTCGCAATTATAAACCACTTTTCTGTTTGTCTTTCAAACTTAAAATTGTAAAAAAAAAAAAATACCCGTTCGGATTAAATGGGATTTCGTATTTCCGGGGTTCTGATTCGAGGGGTTTCACTGATGTTCTTCTCCTTTTGTCTAGTATTGTTCCGTTAACACTTGAGAAGTGGCATGAAAAGATATAACACGAGGACTGGCGCCGGGTCATTTTGACCCATAGTGTGTCACTCCCTTTTTGTCGTATTCGTACGTATTTTAATGAAGTAATTTTACAACTGGTTTCTTCCTATGAACTATTCCCATTATAAAATGAGATTTATTTATACTTTTCAAATTTAACATGCAGAAAAATGGCACTTTTGATGTGTAACATCTTTCCACTCAGTTGCTAGATATTGTACAGGCCCGGGGGGCTGTACCCCCTGAAAGCCAACCCCCATCTTCTACTAAAACCACCCCAACTGGCAACATCATAAGACCAGAACATCACCTTTACACGGCAAGAGGCGACCACCCAGCTCGGGAGGTTAGCCAACCACTTGCAGCACATTCATAAACATTAACACTACAACTAACTGGGGCAGCTACGTCAATGGAATGCTGACTAAGCAACGGCAGGAACTATAAGAAGGAAGGCCTTTTTGGAGCATTATCGGTCATACAGTGTGTGTCGCCGAAGGCCCTGTTCCAGCTACCATCATCAGGTGAGACTCAGCAAGTGTTCAGATATCCTTTACTTTGTAAACACCCATCCACAATCTTGTACACTCAACTTGTATCATTACTTACATTCCCCTAAAAGGGACTTACAACTTCGCACTCACTGACCAATAAACACATGGTCAGTAGACTACACCTGTCTTGATAATTACACGCCTCTTTACATCCTTATAACCTTCCTGACTCTCGTCACGATTGACCGTGACCATAGTAGCCAGTAGTTGCTTGCTCAGGTTTCATTGTGCTTCCAGCACGCGACCGCATAGCAGCGAGCCGCTGACATAAGCACGTCTATTATATCACTCACTCCGTCCAGCTGGCAGGCCGGCATATTAGCCTGCACTCGGAGGTTCATCCCCTAGTAGACTCTTGCATCTTTGCAGGAACACCCCCTAGCATTTGAACACCAAACAACACGCTACACTGGTAAGCTCTCCCAGCTACGGGAAGCTGCCATCATTTAGAAACAACCTACCAAATTAGCACAGTGACACTAATGTTTTATCCCTAAACAACCCCCCAACTGAGGGATCTAAAACATATTGGTGGAGACGCGGCTACCACGCACAGTAAGGGTAGGACTCAAACAACGAGCCCTCGTGGTAGAAACGACCCCTACCGCACGCAGCCAAGCGATAAAGTTGAATTTTTTTTTCTGACAGAAAGCATTATTTTTCCTTCACACTAGCTACACAAGGGAATTTTTTTTCCAAACCATCCCCCCACCCACTGGAAAGAATCAGAAATCTCACACACATTTCTTTTTATACCCACCCTTAACTCAGAATGGCACCACAGGCAGAAGCAACAGAAATCTTAAGCCATAGAGCCAATAGGGGTACACCAATACTATTTACAGTTTTACTAAGGTGCCAGAGGCATATACAAAGGCGACAGGCACAAATACGGGCACTCCAAACAATGGTTGGGGCAATACAGGGCAAACAGCCATGCACTCCGTCAGAGGGTAGGACAGCGCGATTGAGACGCGCACACAAGCACTTAAGGCACATACATGAACACCTCAATAGGATCCATGTCCAAAGGAACAGAATATACGACCAATTAATCACTACTCATGGCCCGGTAACAGATAACACAACCCTAGATAGGATGAGGATTCACTACACAATTTTATACGCCCAATACAGGGAGCTTATTCGCAAACAGGCGTTTCTCCAAATGGCGGCCACAGAGCTACATAGAACGCAAACACGCCAACACAGTGATCTGCAAATAGGCCATATGCCTCAATAGGCGGTACGCCCAAATTTGGGATGACTATCGCGAGCTCGAGGCTAACAAGGCCATTTTTGAGTTCCTGGCAGGGCCACAAGCCCAGCCTAGAGAGGACATAAGCGTAGATACGCTATCGCAGCAATTTGCGAGGATGTCCCTCTCAGACACTTACACAACACAGGGGAAGGAGTTCGCCGTGGCCACAGTCCAGACGACGGCCAGGCTAGACTCCAACACACTACAGGGGCAAGATCACAGGAATACACGTCCCTCAGCTCCGGTTCGGAAGGCAATTTTGCCAAACCGAGGGGCAGAACCTACACCAGCCCCCTCAGAACGGACGAACGAGAGGGAGTTGACGCCAGGACTCTCGGGCACACATAATAACACAGGGAGAAAACGGGAGGTAAACATGTCATGGGCTGAGGACGTAGAGCCCGCCCTACAGCACATTAACCCCACACAAATCTACACACATAGGAAAACACAAGGACAGGAGTCTACCGTGGCCATAGGCCAGAAATCGGTAAGACTACACTCCAATACATCGCTAGGGCAATCACAGGCAATTAAACGGCCTTTACCGCTAGTTCAAAGGGCAATTTTGCCAGGATGGAAGCGGGCACTAGCATGTGTACCCCAGGTGCGAAGGCATGAGAGGGTGTTGCCTTCAGGCCCTCAGGGTGCACAACACACACCCGCGCACTCTGACCAGGCGCAGACATACAGTACACGAGGTATAAGAAAGGTCTTATTACCTACCCCACGAGACCGGGCAGTCAGGAATACACACACCCCTATAAACACTGACAGGGCAGCACGGAGCGCAATTAGCCCCTCAGGCAAAAGCACACTCAGACCAGTATCCAGGCACCACGGTGAAAGTAGGCCCAGACTTACTTTGCTACAAACTCCTCCAGAAAATAGCAAAGAAGCACCTCAGTGGGTTTCACGGACCTACACCTTATTGACAGGGCGAAAGTATTCACCTTTCCGAGCAAGGACGCTCGGAAGGGAATAACAACTTTCACCAGGAATACAACATACACCAATGTCACTTGCACCACAATTACAAATATAGGTAGGCTCTTTCACATGAAGGAAACACTACAATGGACACACAAAGGGCAGGTTCCATCCCTGTAAACGGTAGACACACAGAGACTCACGGACAAAAACTGCACATTTTTCATGTATATACAGTGGAACATGGCTAAATCAAAATAGTATAATTCAACATTCTTCTTAGTTTTTTCTTGGCCCCTAGCATTTTTTTAGGCCATCAATGGATTATAATCAGGGTTAATTCAGGACATATTTTGGACAATTCAAAGTTTTTAATATGCAAAGCCAAGCGGAAGCCAATCAGTCGGGCCACGCGGCTCAGGGTCGGGAAGAACTATTCCGAGTACAGCCTAAGCAACAAACCACAGCATTGAGCTTAGGCGGGTCTTTCTAAGTAGAAATGACTAAGTTGTTCTATGTTCCGGTCCTACAATTTGCTAGAATCTCTTGTGATGGCCGAGAGCCCTAATCGTAAGAAACAGTCAAAAATCTCAAACTATTTTTGAAACATAGTAGATTTCTCCGCGACATAACTGGATTACTGCCTTACTAACGGCGTCAAATAGGTGCATAGTACACTCAGGTTTCAACTTTCATTTGAAACTTTTGAAATTAACTACGGTACAAGCGTTATAAAGTACCATCGTTTGTTAATTTGCTTTAGTGAACGTAAACCACTATATATTTAATCCATGGGTATACGTTATATATATTACACTGCCTATAACATGAAATTTTCTCGTCCCCCACAACAGCGCGCAAACTAAACATAAACACCATAGGGTGAAAAAGCCCAGACTTTGGGAAAACCCACATATTTCTGGAAGGCACACAGTCAACTCACATTGCCACATAACAGTTAATACACTAGCAAAACTGTCCCGGAGACACAAGCCTAAAAGACACCAGGAATAATTATCCTGGACAAAGACGGTCTCGAACCCGCAACCTCCTGAATACCAGGAATGCAAGGTCGGGTAACTATCCAGTTGAAGGATAGGGAAGTAAGGGATGGTCACACTGACAGACATTTATATGCATAAAACAATAAAATCACCTCCGACACCTAGTCACCAAACACGCGACTAGCAGCCCGGAGACACTCGTACATAAACACAGCTAACTACCAATAACAAGAATATATTCGCCCCACGCTTACAAAAACACAAAATTTGGGAACACAATATGTAGTTAAAGGAAGGTTCTTTTACGTTGCGAGGGACCCGAGACACGCCGTACATGCAGACAATAGTAAAACGTGCCAACAAACCTACACACACTGTCTCGGCACATATGACGAGCAAGCAAGCAAAGGATTTCCTGCCGGGTGTAACTCAATACTATCGCAGTCAGCGATAACACACTCGTGAGTGGGCGACCTTCACTAACACGGACAACCTAAGAGTACTCCAGGACTGGCTGGAACATACACATTCATTCACGGCAGTTTCAAAACCCTATAACTCTCAAAATTAGAATACGAGGGGCATTCCAAAAGACCCAAATTTTTCACGCCAAAGCGTACTTTCATCTGCGTGTCTCAAACACACGATACACGTGCCATGGGACATACAGTACAAAAAATCGTAACACCAGGACCTTAAACCAAGGCGGATACGAACTCACGATCACACAACACAGTCGTGCCAAAAACAAACTAACCAATGGTATTTTTGGCGCGAAAAACACAATCAGGAACCACACTAGGGACGCAAAAATCCCAACAGACAACGCAGACATAAAACACGGAGTATTACACGGGATCGCGGGTCCGAATGCCCAGTAAAAATCGGACGCCATGGAAAACAAAAATTCAGAATCCCACTCAGACGGAAGTTGGCCCCATACAAGTACATAAACAGGTAACACCACATTTTCTCCGGCCCAAAACCATGCAAAATTTCAATTACCCCGAACATGGCCAATAGATTTCCTAGACATGGATTACACATAACTACACAAGGCAGAGGTCTTGCGGAAAACAATGTACACACAACATCGGTAAGCAAAAACGGGACAGATTAGCTCACTGGCCCTCCCGGAATCGCAAACATATGGCAACACACGGACTATGGCTAAAGTCACGTTGCGTTAGCCTTCACATAGCGTTAGAAGCTTCCTGTAAACAGGAATATGAAAACATAAACACAGTAAAACACTGAGTTGCAGATTCCACCGCATTGCAACCCTGCCGTCGACAGACACTCTTGGCATAACGGAAGTGACAATGACACGCGACTATGATGACACTACCATACAAAAACAAAAACTATACCAACACTAACATACAGTACACATGGACATTGGCACAGAATTCAGCAATGTTACAATAGGCCTGGCATTTAGCAATATGCAGATACTGTGGGCCATATTATCATAGGGCCATAGGAGCATGTTTACAAAGATGTTGACAAGCCACGGGCACCTCCTGCCCACACACGCGACACACGATAGGACTTAGCCGATAACAGCCCACCCGCCCGCGTGATGTAGCGGAACATAGCCACACACACGCAGCTGCGCTAATCACAATTACGACCACGTCCTGCCCACACGCGCTCACTAATCTGGGGCGAATACGAACAGATTCCCTGAGGGAACAAACCTCCCCAATAACTACTTCTCTTTTTGTTTTTTATTTAAATTAAAAAAAACCAACATAGGCGATCAGGACATGACCAGCTACATTACAAATCACTTGCTACTTTAACATTATAGATAAGAGACCAGATTAGGCCGTGACGTCACAGCTTCACCGCATTTAACCATCCCAAAGAGCGGATAGAAAACAGATATTGACCAAGTGAGGATGACAGGAGCAGAGATGGATGGTGCCAGCAAGATGGCCAAGACACCACCTTCGGGCTACCATTATACCACCTTTCTCCTTCCATAACCTTGTCACTCACAACATTAGCCAACACAAACACATAAACACATAAAAACAGCTAAACTACATGCCAAAATATACATCGGGGTTGATAGACTTCATGCGTCTAAAGAGAGCGCTCACTACGCCCTGGCTCTCAGTGCTAACACCCGAGTATTAGGGGTGTGTCAGAAAGAATAGCAAGCGTAATGCACATCTCAATATAAAGAGATGCGGCCACACTTAAACTAACAAATATTTTCTTATTAAATAATCCCGCATGCAAGGGACATAGTATTATTATACCTCGGCCTATACCTATCCTTAAATGAGAGCAGATACGCCTCATATCCATCCGCACGCATGGAATATCCTACCCACACTCCTGGGTTATTATTATTGAACCTGCATGACACTTTTTGAAAATTTTTGCAAACCTGGGAAATACCTACCCCCGTCCACTCACTGTAAAGACATCCCAGTAGCATCACCGGCTCACGGCCACGATAAACATGGAGTCCAAAGATGCGCAACCCTCTCCTACCATGCTTTAAGCCTATTCAACAAATAACACCCCCGGGATCCCAATAACATGGTACCCAACGACATGGAAACCTACTAACGCCTCCAGGAAACTCCACAAGGCATCTACGCTAGACATCTGACATGGCGACTACAGACCTAAAGTAGTCCATGCATTTAGAAGATTCTACAACCCCAAAACACTTAAAAATTTACATAATTACACAGTAAATTATTTACAGATCACACTATTTTTTATTAACACAAAAGGAATCTGATGACACGCTGAATGGTGATGACAGCGTAAACAGAAGGGCAGAGGCGCCACACAGGAGCAGAGCTGGGGAAGGCGATGATGAGCCCTACCCCAGTTAACTTAATGACCCAGACCAAAAAGACGAATTACGTAAGGTCGAAGCGCCGATGACCTAGCACGGGCAAACTGCGGAGTCCCAGGGGTACCTAGCCTGTCCCTGGGACAAAGAGATGTTATACCCACTATGTGCTACGGGCATCGAAGCCAGACCTGCAGGGGAGAATTTCTACGACTGGTGGGAGAATTAGCCAGCTCCATACCGGACTCAGGAGATGACCCTAGGGACGACCAAATTACGACTAGACTCCTAGTTTAGCATGTAAGTAAGTAGAACTTCTATGGCGGGAAGTTAGTCTCCTACTCGCAGGAGTGAAGCAGGGCCTCAGGGTTCAGCGGGATCAACCCTAGATCCGACAAGTCCTCGCCCCGCGTGGCGAAGGTGAAGAAAACCAAATAAACAAATAATGAATAATATGAAATATAAATAATATGGAATGAATGCGATCATTCGAACCCGCGCCCACATAAATGGCTGACAACGGGTCGCCAGTGATATTAAATAGGCATGCAGCGAGCTGCCTAAAGGGGTTCATGTGGGCCAACCCAACAATGCCAATATAGGCGAAGAGGATCCCGGACGCTCAAATTTCCGGATGATATTATTCTATCGGACGATGTCCAACGCCCACATAAATGGCTGACGGCGGGTCACCAGAGATATTAAATGGTGACGCAGCGGGCAGCCAGAGATACTAAATAGGCATGCAGCGAGCTGTCTAAAGGGGTTCGAGTGGGCAAACCCAACAATGCCAATATAGGCGAAGAGGAGCCCGGACGCTCAAATTCCCGGATGAAGGATGACAACACAGGCAAGTATAACGGCGATGCGTTTTCCCTCCAAGCAACGCAGGCGGCCGGAACTTTATCAATTACTAGTTAGTAAGCACTAACATAAATGTCGACAACTAGTATTAAGGGAGCGGAATCCGGCGGTTTTAGAGACAACCGGTGTTTCTAGAATACGTGCGGGTGGTGATCTGGGGAGGTAAAACTGCCCCGGGCGATCGCTCTGGTCGAAATTTTAGCATGTAAGACAGTTGCATTTGGTACGCAAATTAGAATTAAGCAAATTTGATAACCGCTGTTGCTAAATAATAGCACAGCACATTTCGGCACTGCATTAAGATAAAACCATTCGGCTTATAAAAACCAATTATTTTTTTCTTTTACTTATCATAATTAAGATAACACATTTCGGCACCTGGTTACCAAAAAACCGTTACCAGGGTAAGCCCGACAACGCATAGAATAAGCTAGATAGTACCTAGGCTAACCTAGAAGTAAGGCACACCTCAGTGGCGCCACACTTAGTCTTATAAATTAAGCGCCACCGACGAAGTGATATATATATGCATGTGATGTATTGCCATGTATTGTAAATGCATTATTATTCACTAATCCACTTTTACCCATACAGGAAAGCGAGGAAGCAAACGAACATACATGTTTTCCAAATAGATGGCCAATAATCCATTTTTTATTTCACAGATGACAAGGAGCACGAACATGTCTATTGTAAATATGTTTTCCACATCAAATTACACACACCCTTATCTCTATCACAAAAACACACTGTTCCTCATCGCTCTTCAGTCGCGCCAATAAGGTGACGGTGCCCCGATCAGCGACGTAAGGTGACGTGGGGCACCGAGCGACGCTGACGCAAACACATGTACGATATGCTTCAATGAAAAGCAATATTCGGCAGCCAGGGGCGGTGCAGAGGTTGTGAGCACCCACCCTCGCCGCCAAGGTAAATTTTTCCACCCACGGGGAAAATTTACGAAAGGAAAAATAACGGCATGACCACAAACCCACAGCCATAGGTGAGAGGCACCTACAGCCAGCGGGTAACAAATGAAGGGAGAATGAGTCGACAAGAGCGCTACAGAAGGCCTAGGGAATGAGACGAGGTATCTGGCTCATGAGCGAAACGGTATAGCAATAAGCAATAAGGTTATTTAATTTATGTTATTTTATGTTGTATTATGTTATGTTATATCATTATTGTAAAAACAGAAACTGTAAAGCCAAAGCATACACAAACATAGTGGTGCTCAACTGTATACCTACAAATTGTCACACCATTTTACACGCCATAATGTACACACTGATTTTCATTTCTACCCTTCTAACTAAAAATTTGTGAAGGTGTCCCGTTTTACCCCAACACTAAACTATATTTTACGTATTCCTTTAACTTATACCCTGGGACACCTGTTTTTCTATTCTCTTCCATCTTTTAAACTATATATCACAGGGAGCAATTTTTTCCTCCACACAGCGCCGGACGGTACAACCACCCGTCCAGCCATGGGTTTTTTCCTCCCTGCACAATACCAACACATATATAATGTCAAAATCACGTATTTTTTGTTGTTGTAGTTTTTAATATTTCAATTTTAAATGAACTGTTATAAATTATCATATGTATATCCCAAAACCTACCCCTCTGAGCACATGCTGGTCCCACATCAACACGACATCGCTACACCTACACGACATCAACACTGAAGAAAAGAAGAAGAGGTACAAGAAGAAACCAAAAACGATCCATCGTCACCCCCACTCCACGTTCCGTTCCCGTTCGCGGGGACGCGAACTAATCGAAGAAGAAGACTTGTACAGGCCCGGGGGGCTGTACCCCCTGAAAGCCACCCCCCATCTTCTACTAAAACCACCCCAACTGGCAACATCATAAGACCAGAACATCACCTTTACACGGCAAGAGGCGACCACCCAGCTCGGGAGGTTTGCCAACCACTTGCAACACATTCATAAACATTAACACTACAACTAACTGGGGCAGCTACGTCAATGGAATGCTGACTAAGCAACGGCAGGAACTATAAGAAGGAAGGCCTTTTTGGAGCATTATCGGTCATACAGTGTGTGTCGCCGAAGGCCCTGTTCCAGCTACCATCATCAGGTGAGACTCAGCAAGTGTTCAGATATCCTTTACTTTGTAAACACCCATCCACAATCTTGTACACTCAACTTGTATCATTACTTACATTCCCCTAAAAGGGACTTACAACTTCGCACTCACTGACCAATAAACACATGGTCAGTAGACTACACCTGTCTTGATAATTACACGCCTCTTTACATCCTTATAACCTTCCTGACTCTCGTCACGATTGACCGTGACCATAGTAGCCAGTAGTTGCTTGATCAGGTTTCATTGTGCTTCCAGCACGCGACCGCATAGCAGCGTGCCGCTGACATAAGCACGTCTATTATATCACTCACTCCGTCCAGCTGGCAGGCCGGCATATTAGCCTGCACTCGGAGGTTCATCCCCTAGTAGACTCTTGCATCTTTGCAGGAACACCCCCTAGCATTTGAACACCAAACAACACGCTACACTGGTAAGCTCTCCCAGCTACGGGAAGCTGCCATCATTTAGAAACAACCTACCAAATTAGCACAGTGACACTAATGTTTTATCCCTAAACAACCCCTCAACTAAGGGATCTAAAACAATATTTTTGTGGGAGTGATTTTGAAAAATGGGACGGAAGTGGATCGGACGGAAGTGTGTAAGACGCACTGACAGCTGAATCGTATCCCTCCTGGACATTCATCAACACACAAACATCTTTTTTATTTACACACTAATAATACGAGTACATTACAATTCCAAGGCTCTCTTTTCTTTCTTCACTGCCTACTTGATATTTCTATTCTCGCACTGCCTTCTTGATTGCTCTCGCACTACCTTCTTGATACGCTGCTGCTAATCATATCAATATGATTCATTTTATCAAAATCCATATGAAATTACGAGTTGGTCTGTGATTCAAGAGGTCCGGGAACTGGGCAAGCCTTCCATGATCTACTAATGTGCACAATGCATTTACTCGCATGTTGGCCTATTTGTAAGGAATTTAAGGTTATGAGCGGTGTCGCGTCTATTAATCCAGTTGATCCATATCGTATTCTTTATTTAGGCTAGTGCTGGTGGAAGCTACAAATCATCTAATAAAATGAGTTCCGTGTTATAAACTACAATATCTCTAAACACTCCCTTTTACAATAGATTAATATTTGTGCCAATAACATTATAATATACCGGCGTATCAACAATTTCACGTGAGGTTTCTTCTATGTCAGATGTTACACATCATATGCCACTACTGTAAGGCTCGTCAAGTTTTTTTTTGTAACAGTATCATTGTCCTTGATGGTGTCGGCAAAGCAGTCATGTTCATTCTTTTGAACAAAGGAGCTGATGATCAACTTGATCCTAGACCATAAACATGGATCAACAAAAACGTGAGCTATATGATTGTGCTTCACCAAAATAGGTGGGTTTTACCACTAATATTTTACAGATTGTCTCAACTAACGTAAGCCGAAAATTGTCACGCGAGGACTGGCGCCATGGGTAAATCTGACCCGACCGTAAATAATATAGAAATAACATGAGTGTTCCAAAAACTATGGCGATGTTTCTTTTGCAAGGCGATGTTCAAGGCTAGGAAGGAAGATACAGTTGTTGTTGTTGTTTGAGTCTTCAGTCTTTTGACTGGATTGATGCAACTGTCCATGCCTCCCTGTCCTGAGCTAATCGTTTCATCTCTACATAGCTACCACATCCTACATTCGAGGCAATCTGTTTAACATATTCTAACCTTGGTCTGCCCCTACAGTTCTTGTCCTCGACCCTTCCTTCCATAACTAAGCTTCCTATTCCTGGGTGTCTTAGTAAGTGTCCTACTAACCTATCTCTTCTCTTCATTAGCAGTCGCCAGAAACGTCTCTCCTCTCCCACTCGTCTTAATACCTCTTCGTATGCAACCCTATCTACCCATCTGATCTTCATCATTCTCCTGTAACTCCACATTTCAAACGCTTCAATTCTCCTCTTTTCAGCTGCACCATTAATCCAAGTTTCACTTCCATAGAGCGCCACGCTCCAGACAAAGGCTTTCAAAAATGACTTCCTAATACCTAAATCTATATTCGAAGTCAACAGATTCCTTTTTTGTAGAAATGCTTTCCTTGCCTGAGCCAACCTACATTTTATGTCCTCTTTGCTTCGTCCATCACTGGTTATTTTGCTTCCTTAGTAACAGAAGTCTCCTACTTCCTTCAGTTTTCACCTGCCAATTTGATGTCCATAGAGGTTTCTGATTTATTTCGGCTGGATTCCAGTATTTTTGTAAGCGATAGGAAATAAGGGCTGACCAAAACGAAAATATAGAGCATTATTTAAGCATCGGGTGAAAAATACCCATGTGCCAGTCCTCACGGGTTATATTCTCACGGTCTCCAAGAGCACAAATACTGTGATTCAAACAACACAAAGCATTAATGGTCATGATGATACATTTCACACTGAAAACTGAATAGCTCGAATGACATCCCATACAAATGGTGATACATTTCCAAGGCGTACCTATCTTCTGTAGAGCAGTGTGCAGAGTTCACAGAGAAATGCACTGCAAGCAAGGCAAAGACCTCCTCCTAAAATGAAGAAGGAAACCAGCAAATGGGTCATAGTAAGTGGGATAGGTGGTTTAGTTTTGATTCTCCTCTGAGTCATTACTATCCTCTTCATAATAACTTCTACCTGCACCATATCACGCTGCCATTTGTCTATGTAACCTGCTTGCATTAAACGCTGAGCCAGAACATTCATCCGCTTCAAGAATGGAGAATCCCGCCGTGTCAAGAAAGCCAGAAACGCTGGTGCAAGTGCCTTCTCTTTGACTACGTGCATGATTGGAGCGTCATATTTTGTGAGGTTCTTATAAGCTATCTGAAAATCCACGGCATGTCTTTCCAACATCAACATGGCCATATCCCCCTCCTCAATGATCCGTTGGTATCCATCCCACCAATCTTTGCTAAGGTTCTGTCCGATAAACTTATCTGACATACGGTACATTATATCCTCCTTTTCCAGTCGCCTATATATGCTGACCTGTTCTCCAAGTATATATATCCCTTTTGTAGTATCATACACTTCTTGAAGGGAATCTATATTGGGAAAGAACTTAGGTGAAAAGAAGAAGCTAGTAAGGGATCCTTGTAGGGAATTTGTCATGATAACCCCAAATACTACGATCATCATGAGTAGAAAATGTTCCCGACGATTTCCTCTCGTGATAACATAAGATCCCGTTATAAAAGCACTAACAGTGATGGTGAATATCAAAGCAATATTCAACTGGTATCTTGTGGTTTTGCTGATGGTCAGGACGCAGATGAATACCACGAGAGTAGCGAATATGGCGAACCAGGTCGTTATGGAGAAAGGGAGCACAATATTGAGGTAGAGTGGTATCTCTTGCCCACGACGAACTATCATGCAGAAATCGTCTTGATATGTTGGGTAGAAGTACTCGAGTTCCTCCCTCCAGGCTTCGTAGAAATATCGGGGATTTCCAGCTAACTGGGCACGATTAGAGGTCAGATCACTCAACGAACCAGTGAAAGAACCGTTTTCCAAACGGGCCCCAGACCGGTGACCATCGGTAGATAATATGATATGTGATGTGGCATTCAGTGACCTTATCATCGTCAATAGCAAGACCCCATTAGGTCCTCCAATACGCACCTCTCCGGGTAATTTTTTTACCATCAACCGTGGATGGAAATAATTAGCAGACACCGTTATAATATGACCTAACATATCGATCACAGGAGGGCACAATGAGTCGAAGTCCACATCATTGCCCGGAACTTCTAATACCTCCTTGGTGTTCAAACACAGGATATGGCTGTTATACATAACCACGGAGGTGAATCTAAACTTGGAGCATGAATTTCTCTCATAAGACAAAAAATAAAGTTTTACTGTGTGAAACTTCTCCAGAATTGCATAGATATTAGTTCCTTCTTCATCAGGTAAAACTAACACGATATTTGCCTCTTGACTGAAGGTCATTGACTTTTGAATCATCATAATAGATGAATAGTAAGTTTCTGGAGTACTCTCTTCCAGATAAATCAGAACCCCATACATTACAGTTGAGAGTGAATATCCGGCATTACTCTTATCTTTCCAATATGATCCGTTTGAAGACAGAATAAACGTAGACAGCCCGTGATTTTGCAGACTTCTTAAAGGGATAACATGGGTACGTAATATAAGGTCAGTTTCAACGAAAATAAGGGGATATTGTTGGACTAATTTTCTCTCTAAAATCCTCGATAAGCAGAAACCATCGTTTTCCCTCGGTACTCTAAGGGGCAGCACAAAATTACAAACAAGACATAGTGTGAGAAACTTGAGTAACATTGAATGTATAGCCCTTGACTGAAAAGAATACTTTAAGAAATGTGCATTCATTGATATTCAGAATAGGAGATATGTCACCACCTACGCCACTTTCTCTATTGATTAGTCACAGAATATTTCAATTGTGTATCGTCATGTCTTTAAATACTGATCTTCAAGAGTACAGTCAAAGGAAGCTAGATCAATGCAGTGGATCGCAGTGTTTTGCACTAGATGAAATGTCTTCAGTTCTGGCTTCGAAGGTACCAATGGCTTTCTCGAGGAACACTGCAGCGAAGACTTGACTTGTCTCCCTAGAATAAGAGGAAATAAATGTAAATATTTCATACACATTCGTAGCGATATACAGTGAAGTCTCTCAATTGCGGACACTAATCGGACGAAATAATTTGTCCGTATCTGGGAGCTGGGGAAAGAACAAGAGAACGACCAAGACAATCGTATCTCTTGTCAAAGAAATACAGAGTGTTTGAAAAAGAACTCCCTAGTTTTAATGTGTCCTAGAATCTGTGCAAAGTGACATACAGTATTCTAGTTTGTGGTGTGTGATTCATCAACTCTTCAAGTTTGGCTCCCCTGCAATTGGCAGGTATGCTTGACCTTGAGACGGCCCCAATGCTGTTTGTTTCCTCTGTTCCAGTGCAGTGCAGAGCAACTCAGTAGCAATGTGTACTCCACAACAGAAAGCGCAGTGTGATATTTGGCTTGTGAAAACTGAGTCAGTTATAACAGTGCAACGTAATTTTAGACGTCAGAGTGGTGGAGAACCACCTTCAGAAAAAACTATCCGTCATTGGCTTAAGTCTTTTAAGGAAACCGGTAGTGTTTAGAAGCAAATTCACCAGGTAGACCGAGAACTTATGAAAATGTTGTTGAACAGATCCATTTTTCGTGTGTTTGGAGCCCGAAAAAGTTATTGTTCAGACGTAGTCTACAATTAGTAGTGCCTAAAGGTACTGTGTATGATGTTGTACGTAAAAGACTTAAGTTGCGCCCGTACAAATTGCAACTGTTACATGAAATAAAACCTGTTGATAAAATCAAAACTTGGAGAGTTGATGAATCACACACCACAAACTAGAATAGTGTATGTCTCTTTGCACAAATTCTAGGACATATTAAAACTAGGGAGTTCTTTTTCAAACACCCTGTAGAATGTGACTCGTATGCCAGTATGAAGAGAACTGATGAAGACCGTGAGAAATGGCTGCAACGACAAGGCTTTTAACCTATAGAAGCTGATGATGGTGATGATGATGTTGTATCTGGGAGGTGCTCTTAAATGGGAGGGGCCACATTTTAAAAACGAAATTGGGTCATGACAGAACTAAAAAAGTGTATATGTATATTACATACTGAACAAAATATAAAACTCTACTATAGTTAGCTTATACACATCTCCAATTACTGTAAATAAAAACAGTAATGCAGTAAGTACTTACAATTGTATGATGATTTCTTAAATAAATCAGGCAGGTTGGTTTGTCGAGTGAACTTTGCATGAGTAAATCCCTGTTTACTTATTTACTTACTTACTTACTTATTTACTGGTCGGCGCTACAGTCCCTGAAGAACCTTGGCCTCCTTAATCACCTGCATCCATTCATCTTTATCTTCCGCCTTCCTTCTCCAGTTCCTGATTCCCAGACTCCTAAGGTCCTCTTCCACGTCATCTATCCACCGTGTCCGTGTCGTCCTCTTCACCTTCTTCCATCCGGTATTTGTAGAAACACCTTTTTGACGCTACGCGGTTCTGGCATTCTCTGTACGTGTCCTGCCCATATTACCCTTCCCTGCTTAATTTTCACCACAATATCTGCCTGTCCGAAGAGTTCCTGTAGTTCCACATTTGTCCTTATTCTCCAATCATCCTCCTCTCTCACTGGCCCGTATATTTTCCTCAAGATCTTCCTTTCCCATCTTCGCAGCCAGTCGTCTTCTCTTCTATTCAGAACCCATCCTTCCGATACATACATAACCACAGGTCATACATAGTATTGTCTTGTAAATTTGTATTACTTTAGTTTTCATACTAACATAATCCCTATTATTATTCTCGTATCAGAAACGTACATTGTAAATATATAACACAGTTATTATATTATCTTTGCCCAAAACTTGGCCACTTCCATTGCTCTCTGTGTTCCCCAACGAAGATCATCCTTCGTGCAGGATGCTGGGCACAGTCGACACTCAGTCATATGCTGAACAGTGTGGTCTTCTCCACAATCACATTGCATATCATCCTGGTCAATGTAACCCCATCTTGCCATATTAACCTTTGATCTGCCTACTCTAGAGCGCAGTCTATTCAGTGACTTCCAAGTCGTCCATTCCTCGTCGTAGCCAGGAGGTAGAGTTTCAGACACATTTTCCCAACCAGGGGGAAGGTTGGTCGTAGCCCTCCACATTTGCAACCTAGCTTTTTCAGCAGTGGTTCTAAGTTCCTTTGATATTCTAAGGAAACTCTTCCTCGACTTCAGTCGTTGCGGTTGCGGTTCGTGTCCATATAGAGGATGAGTTCTTTCATGCTCCACTGTCTTTCGTTCCTTGTTCGCAGCTATTTCTCTTCGAACAGGGGGTGGTGCTATTCCTGCGAGGAGATAAAGCCATTCGACTGGAGTTGATTTCAAGCAACCTGTTATAATTCTGCAGGTATCGTTGAGAGCTACATCCACCTGTTTGGCATGTGTTGAATTATACCAAACAGGAGAAGCATACTCTGCTGCAGAATAGCATAGTGCCATTGCTGAAGTTCGGATCGTTTCAGGTTGACTACCCCACTGAGATCCAGCCAGTTTGCGTAGGAGATTGTTCCTGGAAGAAACTTTCGACTTGGAGTTCATGCAGTGCTTCTTGAAAGTAAGAGATCTGTCAAGTGTCACTCCTAGATATTTTGGAGCCTCACAGTGTTCCAGTTCGACCCCTGACCATACAATCTTTAACTTGCGAGCAGCTTCCCTATTTCTCAAATGAAAAGCACACACTTGTGTCTTTGAGGGGTTTGGCTTAAGCTGGTTTGTGTTGTAATCCCTGTTTAAGGAGGTGTAAAAAGTAACAGCCAACCAATCCTTATCAATTGTTGTTGCAGCTTTCTGACGTGGGAGGTAGACTACTGTATGCAGTCTTTAGCCTATTCTTCTTAAAAATATGTATGGGAAAACAGTACAGTCTTGAAAGTAGAGATTTTATCATTTTGCAAAATTTACGTCTGAAACGCGAATGATTTTGTCCGAATAACGGAGGTTAAACAGACTTTCTGGCCATAAAGAGCTGTCCGTGACCGTAAAAGAGAGTTCATTTTATTAGCAGTTGGCTATTAGTAGAGCAACGAGCCTATAATGGCAATAATTAAGACTCGAATATGCTTATAAAACGAGCGAAGCATCTTAATTACCACTATAGGCGAGTTGCATATGACTGTTTTTGTTCGACGATAATTATAACTTTATTGTATGTTCTAACATAAATATTCATAAATATCTGTCGAGATTCTGTCGGTTGAATTCTTGTTGCGAATGTGTGGGCTCAGCATTTGATCTCTACCCAGTAACGAATCCCAAAGCTTTGAAACATTGTTTATTCTGAAGTAGCATCAACAGATAGCGCACAGGTACAATGTTGGATCATTTTGTTATTTTGGTCAAATGACACAAAATAGGCTGTTACAAACGCTTTAAAATTAAAATGTATCGTGTTATCAACTAGTTATTCTTCAAATTCGATGCGTATAGAATGTCAACGGAAGGCAAATCAATTGAGTACCAAAATAGAACAGTTATGACATTTGGCAGAAAAGTTTCGCATAAGAAATCCATTTACTGAACAAGACAGCTGGATTATAATTTCCGTGGAACTAATGGCATAGGCCTGCTTCCTACATGACGTTCTGGTGTGTTTATGTCAACAACAGTATTCACTGAAATTGTCGGCGAAATGTTACGAATGTGTAGAAATTGGAGTTGCGGATATTAAGGTACAGTTTTATTTCTTTTGCAATATTGTCCAGTTTGTTTGCGCATTGTAACTACAATGGTTGATCCAATATAGGCTACATTGTCAACTTTCAAATCATGTAATTCATGTCCGACATGTTTGATTTTGAGTGCATTAGAGAAGCTATCCTTACCTAATTGGTCAATGAATGAAAATACTGAGCTCTGATTGGTTGGAAAAACTGTGTTATAATGAAAAGTAGTACTTGAATGACCCCCATTACGATACAGTTTTCTGACATATAATATTTATATATCGACATCGTCGAACATAAAATTTTATTCCGGACATAAAATTCTGTCTCTATCTAGGGAGTGTCTGCATCAGAGAAGTGTCCGTAAAGAGAGGTTTCACTGTTGTTCATGTGCATTAAACGGTTCAGTACATCATGTCTTTACCAATTAAAATAAACAAGGAAGGACACTTGGTATATTTACGCAAAAATTAACTTTATAGATTTCCATACATCACTCCGAAAATAAGCGTACTCAGCTGTCTCTCATGATATTTATTGATGACCTCTCATTCAAACATATTTTCTTATCTGGTGTCTACTAATCAATTAATCGTTTCTTCGGCTAGCCAGTTAATGTAATATTCGGTTAGTTGATTAATCGATAGAACGTCAGTCGATGAATTGTTTAATCGAACATCGCTTATTGCCAGCTCTATAAACAACACAAATACAGGGTCTTTATATTTGCTTAGCAAGGACATTCTTGCTCTCGCGCTCCGCCAGTGACGGCTCAGTTGCCGGCTGCCGCATGCGCGTATGTACGGTAGAATACTGTGCCTAACACTTACCCTGCTGATGCCTTAAATGTTGCTCCTCACCCGTCTCTCTGGAAATTTTACTCGAAAATTTTGTCTTGTTCTAGCGCACGATTCCAGAATTTATGGCTGTGTTCAGAATGGCACAAACTGAATGTGGTTTGAGTTACAAATTGAAAAGTCCGTTCGATTTCCGAATCCTTACACTACAAATTTAATGAAAATCCGACACGATTGAAAAAGAACTATATTGTAAAAAATTGCCGTAAAATTACACAATTTTTTTGAGGAAGAAAAAATAAAAATTGTAAAATCAAATGTGCATGCACTACACTGTTGACATAAATCTCGATAATCATTTCATTGACATAACTCCCTACTTTGAACTTAAAACCAACAATGTCACTTCTCATAGTGCACTACGGTATGGTAAATTTTGAAACAAGGGATGACACAATGTCCAACGAGGGAAGCTCCTTCGCTTGCCTTCGAACAGGTCGATATTCTTCCGCTAAACAGTGACGTGGTGCTATCTAGCGATATTATGTGCAACTTCATGCTTACTGGCACCCACACGCGAGTGCTAGAGCTGTAATATTACGTTCGTCTCCAACACAAAACGCGAGAAATCGATCAACGTAATATTACGCTCGCCGCAGTTTTAAAAAGTTACCTTCAAACGTAATAGTATGACGCATCATGCTTAGAGTAGATGCTGAAAATGTTCCCCATCCACTACCAAACATAACGGCATCTCCTTATGAAGTTTCCGGTTAATCCGGTTAATTTAGCTTCAGTAAGGAAATAACGAACTTTACGTCTATTCTTGTTGTTGACTTAATCTGTACGTTTGAATCTCAAATTAGCCAGTTGTTTTATTGTCCGATTTATAAGAAAGGGTCTCCCTGGAAATTTCACTCGAAACGTTTGTCTTGTTCTAGCGCACGATTTCCTGCACTTTAGGTACGTATTGAGCAGATATACACGTTCAAGTAACGAATATTTCACATAAGGCATTACAGCACAATACACAATCACAATAAAATAACAGGCTAAGAGATTCAAACGTACAGGTTCAGTAAACGATAAAAATCGGCGTAAAGGTCGTTATTTCCTTACTGAAGCTAAATTAACGGGAGTAACTGGAAACTTCATAAGTAGTGGTGTATTCCTTGGAATACACGTTCAGTTAGAATTAGCTCTTGCTGCTCTTTGCTTTTTTTCATTAGTTTCATTTATTTAATTTCCCTTCTTGCAGACACCAACAGTGATCCCTTTGTATTCCTTCTTTCCTACGAGCAGGAATTTATTGTGGTTTTGAGTTTGTTTCAGTTGCTTATTCTGTAAAAACTTCACTGACTCACCACGCGGCAACTCGCCAAAGTTCTTCGGATTCATTGGGTCAAGAGGACTTACATACCACTCCGACAGGCTTCGCCGCTGTCTTCAGGTATCATCTCCTTGAAGACACTTCCATGAAGATAATTTCCATGTATCGAACCTCAAAATGACGAATCTTTGTCTTTTTAATGTTCCCCATTCTGCTATATGCTCTTTTGTTTCCTTCCCCCTCCTCCTCGCCTACCTAGCTCCATTGTGTGCTTCTCTGCTCGTTCTCACTTCTAGTTCAAACTTCGAGTGTACAGTTCGGCGCTCTCTCTTAGAGGCCAGTCTCCTGTCTCCATGAGATAATTTTAAAATAGACGCCATGTCTGTTTTTTAAAGTAACGGCTACAAGGAACCTTCCACTTCAATCATCATGGCATGTTAAGTAAACCGCATACTTTGAATTTTAAACCATTTTAGGGGATTTTAATCAACATGTTGAATGCTTTTATTAAAAGTTATAGGAGTGCTGGAATTTCACAAAATTGTGAAACCTCTGCCCCTCGTGGGAATTGCTTTTCTTAGCTAACAAAGCTATTTACCAGTCATGAAATCTAGTATTTTCCACACCAAGTAAGGGAATTCTTTCCCGCAACGAGGGATTCATGTCAATTAACTACTGTCTAAAACTTAACTTGTTTCCGCCGATGGATTATTACCTCTCCATTTAACTGTCAATACAGTTCTGGAATTTTCCATTTAAAATAAACTCCAAACCGCAAAGAACTATACTCAATACCGTCATATTTCTGTAACCTCAAGTTATCTAGAACTATTAACTGCAACCCACAAACTTTCCAACGCAATAAACTTATTCCAGTCAAATTCAACTAAGTGTTCTCCATAAACTGCAATAACTTATCACTTGTTCCATGAACTTTCAGTGCTGCAATAGTGAAATCTTCCAATATATCAACAAACTTTATGCAAAACAGTGTCTGTTCAACTATCTACCGCGCCGCGTACGATTGAGAGCAATAAAATTGGTCTGAACTTTGAATCCTTATCTCCTTTTCCTCAAATAACTTTTACTAACAAATTTAGGTTAATCTAAATATCTAGTTACTACTCTACGAGGCCTTGCCCAAATTTTGGCGCCCTCCCACCTTTTCTCCATGTACCACTTATTCATTCTTTATACATATTATTAGTTATAGAAACTACTTATTAATCTTTCTTTTCTTATCCTGCTGGCTCAGGAATTGTTGATTTGCAAATGGTTAAACCTTTGTACCTGATTTTTTTTTGCTCCAGGCTTCGTTAATACGACCTAGGCCCTACCCCTTTTGAAAGTAAAATTTATTAACCTCTGTTTAAATAATAGCGGTAACCTCCGCTTGTAATTCTCTTTTTTCCTCCTGCTACGATCAGGAATTCAATGTATTTGTTTATAGCCTTTTCGCTTGCCATAAGGGCATTCTAATAGTGCTTGTATCCTACCTAACCAATTTATCAAAGTTATAATTACTTTACAATTGTCATTACAAACTCTGAATTTCTTAATTGCCAGCACACTTTTTAAAATCCTTGTGAGATTTTAGTGCTTGTAACAGGTTCGAAACTTGTACATTATTTAATACTAGCTGTACCCGGCATGCGCTGCAATGCCAATCAAAGTAAGTGTTGGCGTTGTAACTTTGTTTGTTGAAGTGCTTTTGGATTCCCAATATATATTTTTTTCTTTTTCCGTTAACCACCTCTAAACTATTGTAAAATTGATTTACTATCTCAAAAAACATCCTGGGAGCGTGCTCATCAACTCACCAAAGTTTCATCGCAATGAAATGAATGGCATATGAACGCATATGGGACTTTGTTGAAACGATTCGAGCGCCGTCACACATTTGTTGAATATACTCGTACGCTACCTTTTTAAAACGGATTTACTAAATCGAAAACCTTTCCCTGGCGTGTACACAACAACTCATCAAAGTTTTATCACAATCGGATGAATGTTATATGATCGCATACGGGACTTGGTTAAAACGATTCACGCGCTGTCGCTCATTAGTTGAATCTACTCGTGCGCTACCATTTTGTAAAATGGATTTACAAAATCAGAAATCTTTGCAGGAGTGGAAACAACATTTCACCGAATTTCATTGCAATTGCATGAATGGTAAATGAACGCATACGGAACTTTTTTTAAACGATACGCGCGCCGTTACACATTTGTTGAATCTACTCGTGCGCTACCTATAGTAAAACGGATTTACTAAGTCTGAAACCTTTCCTGGAGGATGCACAACAATTTACCAAAGTTTCATAGCAATCGGATGAATGGTATATGAACGCATACAGGACTTTGTATAAACAATTCGCGTGCCGTCGCTCATTTGTTGAATCTACTTGTGCGATACCTATTATTAAGTGGATTTAGTAAGCCAGAAACCTTCCCTGAAGTGTACACAACAACTCACCTAAGTTTAGTCCCTATCGGACGAATGGTATATGAACGCACACGGGACTATGCTGAAACACTTCGCGCGTCGTCGCTCATTTGTTTAATCTACTTGTGCGATACCTATTGTAAAGTGGATTTAGTAAGCTAGAAACCTTCCCTGAAGTGTACACAACATCTCACCCAAGTTTCATCGCTATCAGACGAATAGTATATGAACGCATACGGGACTTCGTTGAAACGCTTCGCGCGTCGTCGATCATTTGTTGAATATTCCCGTGCGCTACCTTTTATAACATGGATTTACTAAGCCAGAAACCTTGCCTGTAGTGTACACAACCTGTCACTCAAGTTTTATCGCTATCTGACGAATGGTATGTGAACGCAAACAGGACTTTGTTGAAACGCTTCGCCCGTCGTCGCTCATTTGTTGAATCTTCTCGTGCGCTACCTATTGTTAAGTGGATTTACTAAGCCAGAAACATTCCCTGAAGTGTACACAGCATCTCTCCCAAGTTTCATCGCTATCAGATGAATAATATATGAACGCATACCGGGCTTTGTTGAAACGCTTCGCGCGTCGTCGCTCATTTGTTGAATCTACTCGTGCGTTACCTATTATAACATGGATTTACTTAGTCAGAAACCTTGCCTGTAGTATACACAACCTCTCACCCACGTTTCATCGCTCTAGGACGAATGGTATGTGAACGCATACAGGACTTTGTTGAAACGCTTCGCCCGTAGTCGCTCATTTGTTGAATCTACTCGTGCGCTACCAATTGTTAAGTGGATTGACTCAGCCAAAAGCCTTACCTGAAGTGTACAGAACATCTCACCCAAGTTTCATCGCAATGGGATCAATGGTATATGAACGCATGTGGGACTTTCTTGAAACAAACGCACGCCGTTTTGTTGAAGCTACTCGCGCCATCTATTGTAAATTGGATTTACTACCCCTATACACATTACGTTGAATAACTAACGGGATTTCATGTCAAGAGCCTCATTTTCTATACCGGTAGTGGAGAGTGTTACTCGCATCCAGTCGGCCGTGTCTCGTCAAGAGCTACTGTTGCCTGGAAACCACTTGCCTTAGCTGTCATTTGCGTTACGTTTTATAGTGACTTGTATTGTCTTTGACGTTTTATGTCACGTCACGAGATAAAAAGTATCCTATGTCCGTCTCCTGGTTCTAAGCTACCTTCACACCAATTTTCAGCCAAATCGGTTCAGCCGTTCTTGAGTTATAAATAGTGTAACTAACACGACTTTCTTTTATATATATAGATTGTTTGCGAATTGTAAACCTCTTATTATCAGGTGTAAGACCTCGAAATCTTATAAACAACTAAATAGTAACTCTTAACTCAAAATAATATACTAAATCTAACAAATTGTTAAATGCTTCAAATTCTATCTTGTTAAATAAATTATTTATTATTCTGGTTCTATCTCTCTTGCTAGAATCATGGATCGGCAGGACCTTCTCTTCCCTGATACTCTTCTCCCAAAATTATTTCCTGTTTCAAAATAAAAAAGGCAATCACTGATTCTCTTCTCCCAAAATTATTTTCTGTTTCAAAATAAAAAAGGCAATCACTGAATCAATAAAAACTTTACCACTTGTTGCGTTTAAAACGAAACTTCAAATAAAAACATTTGCAAAGTTTCTCTCAGCAGTCACAGCTAATTCAAGTAAATCATTAAGGCAAGTACAGCTCGCTCCGCCAGCTTCCTATTTGTAGGGACTTCTTCTCTAACTTGTGTTTTACTCTTCAAAATTTTAGTTTTGTTTAAGTTAGGTCTGAGGGTTTTCTCCGTTCTAAGCTTTTAGTCAGCACCCTGCTGGGTAAACGCTTAGCCTGCTTTAAGTGCAACAATATTGGTATTCTCAAAAGATTCTCATTAATAACAGTAAAAAATATTGCTAAAGGCACTAGAGTTGATTTATCTCTTCCCTCTCTGGGGGCATTCGGCTGTTCTGCCGGCGATCCAACAGTGTCCAGTAATAAAAATATTACGGCAAATTCAAATCCTTCCAGCATTTCAGAATGCTTAGTAAAACCTAAACCTTTTGAAGGGAAACCTCAGAGTAGTGGAGTGTTGCCGATTCTAACTCCCCCCACCACTACTCCCAATGCGAGCCGATAATTCCCGAACCCGTTGTCGGAGATTCACGAATAAAGTGTCGTTGGACTCGGGATGACGGGGGCTTTGCTATGGACCACTCGTTATATTTTTGAAATTTTTTTTGTTTTTTTTTGTTTTCGAAAATAGGCGATAGTTTGAAAACCAAACAGGATAGAACGTTGTGCCATGGCTCAAACGAACAGTCTTTATGACCTTTATATTGTGTAATAAAACTTTTTTATTTTTTATATTTTTTTGAAAACACTCGAATTTTGAAAATCCTATATTTTGGAAACTAGGAACTCTACAAAAAAAAATTGGTTAACGTAAATCAATGGTCCCTACCCCCTCTACCCCCAAAATAAATTTCAAGTCTCTAGGATGAAAACCTGCAGTAGTGGGATGATGACAGAGCTGCTTCCAAAAGCAAGTGGTGAGCCCCTGCGACCTTGGAATGGAAGGAGCCATGCTAGGAGGGCGTGCTTGGATTCGTTTTTTTCGTCTCGTCGTGCTCTTTACGGGAATGTCGGTGTCGAAAATGTGAAAATCTGGAAACACAGTCTTTTTGGGGTAAAAACGTGATTTTAGACTTTTTGCTATATCTCACGAACCAATAACGCTAGAGGCGTGTTCGACAGGTCCAAGGACTCGGGGTAACGTCCTCTCTGCTATGGACTACTCGTTATAATTTTTAATAAAATTGGAAACTCGGTTTTGGGGTAAACACGTGTTTTTTGTGATTTTGTTGATATCTCACGAAGCAATAACGCTAGAGGCATGTACGATGGGTCCAAGGACTCGGAGTGACGTCCTCTTTGCTATGAACTACTCGTTGTAATTTTAAAAAATTTTGGAAACGCGATTTTGGGGTAAACACGTGTTTTTTGTGATTTTTGCCGATATCTCACGAACCAATAACGCTAGAGACGTGTACGAGGTGTCCTAGGACTCGGGCTAACGCCCCCTTTCAAATATGGTAGATATTTTTTTTCCTAAAAGATAATTCACAAAGGGCCTAACGCCATACATGTTGAAAAAACATTTTCTTTTTCTTTACCTGTTTATAATTTTCATGGAGCGTGGTGGTTGAGAGAGACGATACTGCTGGATGTGTGTGTTTCAACAAACCTGTCGCTGACCAAGGTGGCTGTGTTCAATAGATCAATTGATATTTCGACGAGTCGGTGTATGACAGAGCGAGGGTGCGTTTTCTGATATTTTACCTTTAACGTGTAAACGGTGATGAGAACTAGGTTCTATGTTGGTCGAAGCGAGTAGAGAAAATAAACTTGCCGACGAGCAGGAGGTGAATGTCATTTGAGCTTATTGGAAGGCTCCGATCTGACTTGACAACAGGTGACGCTTGAAGGTGAAATAATCTGACCATCGTGGTTGCAGGGGAGTGTGAAAGGCATGCACACACATATGTGAAACCACATGTAGGCTAAACCAGTGACATCCTGTTTTGCTTCGTACGTGACAAAATGCAAGTTGACGTGAAATTTGATCTACCGCAGGTGTTCGCTTGGGACGTTATCTATCTACATGCGCGATAACTGTTAACAAGTTACATCCTGTTTTGCTGCGTACGTGACAAAATGCTAGTTCAGGTGAAATTTGATCCGGCACAGGTGTTCGCTTGGGTGTTATCTGTCCACGTGCACGATAAGAGAATGTTCAAAGCATGGGAAAAAAAGATTATACATGCAACGTAGCATATATAAAGACATGTCGTTATCATTTCCACGCTCACTTAAGTGACTACCTTTGAACACACTGCGTTGCATGAAACCCTTGGTCTTGTTTATCAGTTTTGGTGTTGGTGGAAAATACTTAACCTTGTTGTGGGGTAGGTATATATTTATTCATTTATATATTTATTGATTTTATATAAATACATGCAATTATTTATTGATTAGATAATTAATGATTTTATTTATTTATTTGTTTGCAGATAACGTGTATAGCCTACCTGTCGTGTGTCTGTGGGAAATATATTAAAGAAAGAGAAAGACAGACAGATAGAAAAGGAAACCATTTCCACACTAGCCCACGAGACGAGAATATAGCAAAGCATTACACGTCAAGGTGAGATTTGTTTTTTTTTTAATATATAACCTGCTTGATTTTGTTTTGTTTATGAAAAGCATAAACTATATGGAATGGTTATACTTATGGTGGTTTATTTTTATTTCTTTTTAGATATTTGGAAAAAAAAAGGGTTCACTGCTACAGCAAATACAGTTGAAAACCAAGTGGCTTTAGAGTGGAACCATTGTCAAGCAGTCTACAGCTGAAAACTCAGGTGAGAGTGTTCTTTCAAAATAATGTCTTTTGCCACTGCTACCGATACGTTAATTTGGGAACCCCTAAATAGTTGTTTTAAATCGCGTGTGTGCTCTGGCCGCGTGGTCAATGTTAGAAAAAGTTTGATTCCCAAAGAATTTTTAGAATCTTGTTTTGAAATTTTTAAAATTGAAATTTGTACAGCGCAAAGGTTGCATACGGCTTTAAAGGTGAATACAGAACTGGTGTGCGATTTCATATATAAAAAGAAGAACGTAGAGCATAAAGAGACATTTTATATTTGCAGTAAAATGCAAGAGCTGTTCATAGCCCATAATTTGGAACAGTGGTATGAAACCCACGTGGTGAATGTCTTGCTATCAAAATTTGATAAACTGCAACAAGGACCGAGTGGTCTAGCCTTAGACAAAATTCATCATCTACAAATCAACATTTGCCAATTCAACCCGTTGAATGCTGGGTCTAGCTATATTAAAACACCACCAGCAATAGCTTCGAAAAAGGCTGTGGTGAATATTGAAAATTTTGATGATGAATGTTTTCTGTGGGCTGTGGCTGCGTATTTGCAGCCAGCACAACATAATGGTTGTCGACCAGGAATGTACAAGACCAAGTTTGATGAATTGAAACAAACGTTAAATTTAACTCGAGTATCGTTCCCTATGGACTTAACCGAGATCCATAGGTTTGAACAAGACAACCAGGACTTTTCGTTCATGGTGTATGGTCTTGACGGTGATGAGATTGTGGGTCCTCTTTATGCCACAAAAGAACCGAAACGACACCACATTCATCTTTTATATTTATCTGTAGGAGAGGTGAATCACTATTGCCTCATTACAAGCCTGAGTAGATTGCTAAGCAGTCAAACGTCTAAGCATGGACATAAAACACATATTTGCGACCGTTGCTTGCAATATTTTACAACCCCCATGCTCTTAGAACGTCATAGGGTAGATTGTGTTTCTCAGGAAGCGGTGAGATTGATATTGCCACAAGGGGACAAGGCTGTGTTAAAGTATAAGGACATTCATAAGCGTGACACTGTTCCCTATGTGGTATATGCAGATTTTGAAGCTCTCACTACACCCATGGCGGGATGTGAACCAGATCCCTCCATGAGCTCAACCACACCCATTCAAAAACATGAACCCTTTGCCATAGGATTTAATGTGGTGTGTGCCTATGACCCCACACAATCCGTATACAAATACCGTGAGGGGCCAGATTGTGCCAAATGGTTCTTGGATGAACTTGTCAAGTTGGCCGACCATGTACAGGAATTACTGGACCACCCAGTACCCATGAGCCTATCTCCAGAACAGCAGCAGCAGTATGAGCATGCCATGACATGCCATATTTGTGAAAGGCCTATTTTAAGTGGAGAGGAAAAAGTCAGAGACCACTCGCATTTTACAGGGGAGTTTCGTGGAGCTGCGCATAGTAAATGTAACTTGAACTTTCCGGCTCCTCGTTTCATCAGTGTCTTTTTCCACAATCTGGCAAATTATGACATTCAGTTTTTGATTCGTGAATTGGGTCATGTCAACAAGGGCTCGTTTACCATTATCCCCCAAAACCATGAGCGTTTTACTGCCCTGACATGGTGGTTGGGCGACTTTAGCATTCGATTTTTGGATTCCTTTAAGTTTATGGCATCCTCGCTAGACAGCCTTGTGAATGGCTTGAATGAGGAGGAATTAAAAAATACTAGAATGCATTTTAATGATCCTGAGCAATTTCAATTGTGCATTCGGAAAGGTATATTCCCGTATGATTTCTGCAACAGCTGGGACGTGTTAAAGCAAAGAAAACTCCCTCCACAAGAGAAATTTTACTCGAAACTAACACGCAGTACCGTTTCCGATGAAGACTATGCACATGCATGTCAAGTTTGGCGAGTGTTTGGCATGAACACGCTAAGTGAATATGCTTTGCATTACCTAAAACTGGATGTATTGCTGCTCACTGATGTGTTTGAAAAATTCCGTAACTTGTGTCAACACATTTACGGTCTTGACCCGGCTCACTATTACACGAGTCCTGGACTCTCGTTTGATGCCGCTTTGAAATACACTCAAGTGGAATTGGATTTACTCACTGACGTAGACATGGTTCTATTTTTTGAAAAGGGCATTCGTGGCGGATTTGTGTCACTTAACCAGCGCCATGCCGAAGCGAACAATGTCTACATGCCTGATTATTCACCGGAAAAACAAGAATCGTACTTAATGTACTATGACGTGAATAATTTGTACGGTTACGCCATGAGTCAGCCTTTGCCCTATGGGAAGTTTGCTTGGCTGACAGACAAACAAGTGTTAGAATTTGATGTGAACATGGCTAGCCAAGAAACAGGCCGTGGATATGTGCTAGAAGTGGATATTGAATATCCCTCATCCTTGTGTGATGAACATGCCGATTTCCCATTCTGCCTTGAGCAAATGGTTCCCCCTGACAGTAAAGTGAAAACTGAAAAACTCATGGGCACACTTTACAACAAAAATCGGTATGTGCTACATATCCAAATGTTGGTGCAATGCCTCGCCCAAGGCTTGGTGTTGAAGAAAGTCCACAGGGGTATTTCTTTTGCTCAAAAAGCATGGCTTGAGCCATACATGCGACTCAACACAGAGCACCGACAAATGGCAACACAGCAGTTTGAAATTAATTTTTTTAAATTAATGAACAACTGCATCTATGGCAAGTCTATGGAGAATGTCCGCAAATACCGTGACATTAAATTGGTGAATGTCTGGGAGGGGCAGTGGGGTGCCCGGCGGTACATTGCCAAGCCAAATTTCAAATCGATCAAAATTATCGATGAGGATTTGGCTACTATTGAAATGAGTAAGACCAGCGTGACCATGGATAAACCCATTTACTTGGGTCAAGTCATTTTAGACTTTTCTAAATCGGTCATGTATCGATTCCACTATGAGTTTGCCAAACGCCATTTTGAGGACGTCTCTCTTTTGTATATGGACACGGACTCATTCATTTACCACATTCGCCACTGCAATCCCTATGACGTCATGAGGCAACATAGTGACTGGTTCGACACCTCTTGCTATAGTGCTGACAACGTGTTTGAGCTGCCCATAAAAAACAAGAAGAAAATGGGCGTTTTAAAAGATGAATGCGGTGATTCCATTATGACGGAATTCGTAGGTTTGGCTTCGAAAATGTATGCTTATCGCACACTCGACTGTAAGGAATCCAAAAGAGCAAAAGGTGTAGGTAGGGCAGTGGTAAAATCGCTACGTGTAGACGATTACCTAGCGGTTTTACGCACTGGCAAAGCTATGTCTCATACACAGTGCAGGATACAATCCAGCAACCATCATTTGTATCTTGTGGAACAGAGAAAACGCACCCTCGCCTCCATGGATAACAAGCGTGTGTGGGCTGATGACCTGCTCACCAGCCTGCCCTGGGGTTATGATCGCAAGGAAGAGGAGGTGTGATTTCATTGTTTAATCGTTTATGGGACATGGCTTTTTGTAACTTGTAGATTTAGAATTTTGTAAATATTGTTTTCTTGTCATTGTAAATAATAGATTTTGTAAATAGTGGCAACCCACTTCGACCTTTTGCTCTTTAAAAAAGTTGTGTGCAACCTTATTTTTTAAATTTTTTTGATTGGTAAATAGTGTGATTCTTTAAACGCTGTACAAAATTGTGTTGTTTTTTTGTAAATATGTAATGAGTAATAGTATTTTTAGTAACTTTAATAACTAGTATTTAATTATTTTTTGAAATAGTAAAATGATAAACTAAAAAAGTACTTTTGGGATGAGTGTACATGTCAAGAATGTGCTTTTGGGAATAAATAAAGTGGTTGTGTTTGTTCCCAAAGACAGGTGTGAATGTATGAGTGGAGAGAGAGAAAACTGGTGTGTATGATTGACCAGAGCAAACACGATGAAGTAGGGTGGGTGGGTGGGGAGGGGGTAAATGGTCACTTATATACTCATTTTGTTTTAGTTTCGTTTCTTCATTGAAATGTGGCAGACAATAGACATTATTTTTGTAAAAACAGTCTTACCTGCAGTAGTCGTAGACCTCGACGTTTCTCCAAACACGCATCAGCACATTGCAGTATTATCAAGGTCAAGCACTCGCATCAACATCATTGTCAAATCTCAACTTTCGACATACACCAAATGGAAAAATGTGAAAACAGCAAAATGGAAAATCCATGTTTCCATATCACCAAAAACGCAAAACTTAAAACGGACATTTTTAAAAACTGGAAATGGGCATGTGTGAAATTTGAAAATTCAAAAACTTCAAACAGACATTGTTTAAAATGTGTCATCAACAAACTGGAAAAAATCCATCTCATCAAAATCGCAAAACTTGAAACAAACATTTTTAAAATCTGTAAATTGCAAAATGACAAATGGCTGTGTGTGGAATTCATCATGTGTGAAATATGTAAAATGAAAAAATCAGCCATCAACATCACGATTTTTAAAAATAATAAAAACACAAATCATCGTGCTCTGGTATACCTTTGTTTTTTATTTCATAGAGAATTGACAAAAGAAAAATAGAATACAAACAAATCCCAATTCCTCACTCCTCAATGTTTATGTCCATGCATCATCAACTTTCCTTTCATAGCACTCATGACAATTAGGGCTGCCATCCTTTCACCCACTGAGGCATCACTGGATGTGAAACGTTGTTTAGCTTTCTTTAATAACAATTTATCTGCCACATGTCTTAAACCAGGATGACTATGGCGATAAGAAAGGTCATGTTCCTTGCATGCTTGATCCAAAAGATTAATGGGTACATCACCACGTTGTAAACGTTTTTCGAGACGAGTTCCAGGGCCGCAAAAACGATAACCTGGAAGATGGATTTCGAAAGGTAGGTATTGAATCACTTTGTCAATGACGCCATTGCCAGTACAGGTCTGGCATATCCTTTTCCATCGATGGTACAAAGGTTTGGTCTTCCTCCTTCTCTGTGGACGATGTTTGTGTTTGTTGTTGTTGCTGCTTTTTCTCGCCATGACACTCGTGGAATGATTCAACAAAGTCTTTACATGGACTTTTATGACCGTGATACAGTTTCACTAGCTGGCAAGTCGCACACTGACGCATAGACGGTATTTTTGCCATGGCCACTTGCTTATGGTGATCGTAATCCGTACAGGGTTGCAATTCACTCAACACAGGGTCTTGAGTCCATGATTTTGGTACATGTTGCCAGATTTCTTTCACTGCATTGGCGGCCACATAATAAATGAACGACTTGGGCAGCGCCAAGAGTTCCTCTTTGGTAAAACTGTCTAGTTTCTTTTTGCACACAAAGAACTTGCCGATGGCTTTGTCCGTAGCATTGCCTTTCTCCATGGTATCACGTGCTGTAGATGTTTACACGTCGCTTGTAGAAATCTCACTGACGTCATTCACAGGTAAATCTTGAGTTATAATTTTGTTCAACAACTCCCAGCAGGCATGGGTGGTTAACCAATGAAAGAGATGCCACGCATGTGATAGAGCTGTATGGGTAATGTTGCCATAGGAACAAGTATCCATGAGCGTTTGCAGGGAGGGGCAGCCCAACTCCATGAGGTCGATACATTGACAGTAAGACGCCAAAAATGGTTGCAACCATTGACGTTTTTCATTACCTTTCACAAATACCACATTGGCCGAGGACAAGTGTGCTTTCATGACCACGTCCAAATATTTATAGGAAATGGTTCCCTGATTCCAGTCTAGTTGCCTATGATTTTCAATCCACTGGGTTTGTTTACGGTCTTTTTCACACAATAAATCAAAAGCATGGGGTGGTTTAAATAGCAAATGCGTAGCTTTTGATATCCAAAACGTGGTACAATCGATCATGGCCACTTGTTTAAATATAAATTTGTTGTCACCAATTTTAAACCCTTGGCAATCCACAATGAGTGTGCGCAACATGTTGACGCTTGCCTGGACCAAGGTCAACTGACGACTGACTGACGATCAGGTGTGATCATGACATAGACTTACCTGCCATGCTAGTTTCAAAATTGAGGTTAGGGTAGGACAGAGGGACATGCAAAAATAAGAATTTAAGAATTACATCATTTTATTATCATAACACGTCTTACAGGCTTTTCTCATTTTAGGATAAGGACGATAGCAACTGATACAACAATATAGTCTCTTGTGTTTGTAACGTCCATAACACCGATGATGTCCCAATGTCTCTAAACTAGACGTTTTTGATGGTGAGCTGCTCTCCGAAGCACCATGGATACCATACGGCCCACATGTATCGTAACTTGTATTTTAGGTAGATTTCATTAGAAAGCTAACTATTGCAATGGGTCCCATGTTTCGACTTCCGGAAAATTTCGACATATCTTCGCGTTTCACATCCCCCAGACCCCAAAACCACCGTCAGTTCAAAAGTTTATATATAATTTATGTATATATATATATATATATGTATATATATATGTATATCAGTTTCTTGTGGACACGATAACTGCCGTAATTTTGCACCAATTACTTCGAATTTTTTACCGAAGATGTATACCTATAAAATCTCGGTCGAGTTCGTTACTGGGCTAAATCGGTCGAAGGGGGTGAAAATGGGGGGCTTTTTTCGAAAAAGTGAAATTTCGCTATAACTCTCTTAATACGTGCAATATCGAATCCATTCAAAGTTCATAATATGTGTCGGATAAGTGCCAAAAATTTATGTCAAATAAGATTTTTGATAGCACCAACCATTGACCAAAGGGGTGGAAAAAGTGGGTTTTTCGGGAAACATTAATCATATCTCTCTTAATAGGCACAATATCAAAACCGTACAAAATGGACAATATTCCCCTAATAATTACCTAAAACTTTTGTCTGAAAGAATTTTTGATATGACCCACCATTACGCCAAGGGACGAGAAAAATGATTTCGGAATTATAAGAAAATGCCAAGAGCTATCAGTGGTTGCCATGGCAACACTACTAAATTGATGAGGCATGGACCATCAGACGTTGCCATGACAACGCACTTGCACGAGATCAGATTCAGTATTTCCATCTGATTAAGTGGTTGGTTGGTTGGTTCTTAAGTTTAGGGGCTGCGACAACGCGGTCATGTAGCCCCGTGTACTTTGGGTGTGTGTAGAATCTGTCTGATAACCGGTGTTAATTGTGATGACTGTATTAGTGTGTGTTATCTGTTTGTTAATTTAAGTACTGCAACTAACAATTTTTCAGATAGTTCCTACTTTTGCCGCCAAGCGCCACTGTCAACGACTACGAGGCCAAGTTCAGAACTGAGCTACTAGACGCCGCCGCAGTCGGCTCTTGGCAACGAACATAGAAACCTAAGAGCGTTGTATACATTCTTAACCTATCCAATTTAGCTTCACACAGGTGCAATTAGTGGAAGGATCTTTAACATGCCATAAATCTATGACATGGGACCGCCGGCTTTACTTCCCCTCCGAAGGAAGGCATACTGAGGGATATTTAACGCTCTTAAAAAATCCGACGGCTTCGGCCGGGTTTGAACCCGGTATCTTGGGCATAGAAGCTCAGCATGTTACCGACTACGCCACCAAAGCCGCCTGATAAAGTGGGAAGCGGCTTCGGTGACGTAACTGGTAGCATGCTGAAAGTCTATGCCCAATGTCGCGGTTTCAAAGCCGGCCGAAGTCGTCGGATTTTCTAAGAGCACTAGAATCCCTCAGTATGCTTTCCTTTGGAGGGGAAGTTCCAACGTTCGTTGCGAGTTGATGGTTGGGGTGGCATCTAGTAGCCAAGTTCACAGCTAGGTGTCGTTGACGGTTGTACCTGGTAGCAACATTAGGAACTACTGCTTGAAATTGACCGTCTGCAGTACTTACATGAATTAAGACTAATACAGCCATTACAATTCACACCGTGTATCAGACAGATTCTACACTCACCCAAAGTACACGGGGTTAGATGACCGCGTTGTCGCAGCCCCTAAACTGAGGAACCAACCAGAGGTAGATTTCGTTAGAAAGATAACTATTGCAATGGGTACCATGTTTCGACTTCCGGAAAATTTCGACATATCTTCGCGTTTCACATCCCCAGGCCCCAAAACCACCGTCAGTTCAACAGTTATATATAATTTATGTATGTATATGTATATCAGTTTATTGTGGACACGATAACTGCCGTAATTTTGTACCAATCACTTTGAATTTTTTACCGAATACGTATACCTATAAAATCTCGGTCGAGTTCGTTACTGGGCTAAATCGGTCGTTGGGGGGTGAAAATGGGGGGCTTTTTTTTTTCGAAAAAGTGAAATATTGCTATAACTCTCTTAATATGTGAAATATCGAATCCGTTCAACATTCATACTATGTGTCGGATAAAGCCCAAAAATGTATGTTTGAAGAGTTTTTTTTATAGCACCAACCATTGACCAAAGGGGTGGGAAAAAGTGGGTTTTTCGGGAAACATTAATCATATCTCTCTTAATAGGCACAATATCAAAACCGTACAAAATGGACAATATTCCCATAATAATTACCTAAAACTTTTGTCTGAAAGAATTTTTGATATAACCCACCATTATGCCAAGGGATGAGAAAAATAATTTCGGAATTATAAGAAAATGCCAAGACCTATCAGTGGTTGCCATGGCAACACTACTAAATTGATGAGGGATGAGCCATCAGACGTTGCCAAGATAACGCACTTGCACGAGATCAGATTCAGATTTCCATCTAAGTGTGAAGCGGCTTCGGTGACGTAACTGGTAGCATGCTGAATGTTTATGCCCAAGGTCGCGAGTTCAAAGCCGGCCGAAGTCGTCGGATTTTCTAAGAGCGCCAAAAATCCCTCAGTATGCTTTCCTTTGGAGGGGAAGTTCCAACGTTCGTTGCGAGTTGCTGGTTGCGGTGGCATCTAGTAGCCAAGTTCACAGCTAGGTGTCGTTGACGGTAGTACCTGGTAGCAACATTAGTAACTACTGCTTGAAATTGACCGTCTGCAGTCCTTACCTGAATTACAGACTAATACAGCCATCCCAAAGTACACGGGGTTACATGACCGCGTTGTCGCAGCCCCTAAACTGAGGAACCAACCAAAATCTCTGCGGTAGATATAATTTTGCGTGAAGAAGTAACAGACCGTTACATAGTTGCACATCAGTGTCGAAACCTAGCATAAGGACAGTGTGACCACAAGTATAAAAATGGACCCCAAATGACAAGAAGGTTACCGTTCCCATAAGACAATAAAATGTTTAAAATAAGCATAAAATGACGAAAAACAAAGTTAATTAAGCTCCAATTATAAAATACCTTCTCGCATTAAATGAGGTCTGATCCTTCTACGAAAATCTGCATATTCTGCCTATTTTCGCCTATCCCCAAGTTTGTCCGGTGAAATCTACCTCCGCCTTCCGGCGTGCCGAAAGGACTTGTTTTTCATCACCCAGAGACACAAGTGAGGGATAGCTTGAATGACAGGGTATATTTCCCACTTTCATTCTACACAGGTAGGGGCAGGTGGGTGACCAGCGCTGATGTTCCTGCATGGGTTCATCGCCCTCCTGCCATTGGTCTATAATGATGGGACAAAAGGCACATTTCACTTCATCTCTTGTTTTTAAATAGTAGAATCCAGCGGCCGCCAAATCTTGAGGGTTTATGAAAGGCACTGGCCATGTGGCAAAAGTCTTGAAACGTTGTTCCTCAGAGTTTAAATTCATGGATTTAACGTCTCTTGAGGCTTTAAAGCAAGACATGACTGAGCGGCTTGACGTGGGATGACCTGTTATTTATACACTCGTCACTTGGTTGGATAGTGGATAATAGTTGACTTGTTTGTGATGAATAATCAAACAGTAGGCCGTGGTATTGGCTGGTACATTGTCTTGCGTTTCAAAATCTAGTCGAATGTCGATATTGGATGGCTTGACAGACTCTTCCAGGTAAGAACAGTCAAAGACAATCAGTGGTGCTCTTGCCTTAAACGCTTGGGGTAGTAGCATGGGGCCGTTCTCTTTTTGATAATACGACCATCGAAATTTAGAAAACAAGTCGTACAGGAGCCCAAACTTATTTTTTGAAAAATCCAAATCCAGTCCTTCATAGGGAAACACAGCTCCGTTGAGGAAAAGACGTGCATTTCTCAATTGCAGGTGATCAAATTGCGAGGCATCTTTGGTTTGTTGATACTTGCGATTCGTTTGAAAACCCACGATCAGGTAGAGAGGTCTCTCTGTATAGCGAGCTGTTTTTACAGACCAACTGTGTGTGTTGGTAGTGGGCAATAGCGGATACTCATGGAGTGCCCAGCTTCTAAATTCCATGGGTAGAGGCATATCTCTCTTTACCATTTTGAGTATGTCCAGTTTTTTGCTATCGTTAAGGGTCACATGAGGCACTTTCCATAGCAAGCGTTGTAGTTGAACTTTTGAATCGATGGGGGCATTGTCGGCTCCCTTGAGTGCATTATTATCACTCCTGTCTCTCACCAGATAAAGCACTTGCCTTGCATTAACCACAATGCGTTGGTGATCTTCAGCAAAGCCTAGAATCAGTTTAAGAGGTAAATATCCAGTAAAGGTTCCATCGGTGTGTACCATCCAGTCATTGGTCGAGTCAGGACACCAACCTGCCATGCAAAGTGTTTTACCTTCTTCCTCACTATAAGAGGGGTATAGTTTCATGACACTGGAAATGCCCACATTTCGAGTGCTATCCACCACGATATCGTTAATGACATAACGTACTTCAGAAAACAGAAAGGCTAAACCATGGTTGGCCAACTTGGATGTGGTAGGTGTAGAGCCATCGGCTTTGGTGAGCCGACCTTCAATCTGAATGACACTTTCATGCGGTAGGGTGTAAATATCTTGGTTGTTGATAACAAATTGAATTTCATCATTGTTATTGAGTCCAGGTGTTTGAGCTTGATAGGAATGGAGATCAATTCTTACCACTCCTGGTTGCTCCTCGATGCGGTTCGCTATCTCTAGGATAGAATTCATCATGAGGGTTGACGTGGTAACCCAAATGCTGTAAAATCTGCTTGTTCTGAGATGTTAACGTGTATTCACGTGGCAAACAACTAACACCATTCCTAGACGGTGTTGTTGCTTTATACACAAACTTCATAGTGGCTTTAGCACCAACTTGTAAGTCACTGGTGTGGTAGAATCTAGATCAATGAGTTGTTGATCTCTATTGATCAGTCTTAATGTTATATTACTAATACTATCAACAGCCACAGCATGAAAAAGCACCACTGGAGGGTTTTCACGAATAATATAGCCATTGGGCGATGTCACAATAAAGTCATAAAGTGAATGCGATGGTTCTTGATTGGTGTACACTTGGCTAATAATATTACACGTCACCGACACATGATGGTCCTCAATGAATTTCACTTCATGGTCTGATTCATGTTTTTTGTTGGGCTCCAACACACGTGGTTTAAATCCTAGTAATGGACCAATGGAATCGGGATGTGTTTTAAAGTCAATGTTGAATGAGGAGAAAATACTGCAGCGATGAGTGTTGGTATTGCCTACAAGTTCAAACTTGTGCGTTCCGTCGAGAAATGACTTTAAACCATATTGATTGATCAACACCACATAAATGTGTTCATAAATATCATCGATCGTGTATCCACCAGAGTTCAAGGTGAGCACAGAATCATGATAGTAAAACTTGTTGTTCACATTTTCACGTATGTTGTATATTCGATTGTACGTTTCAAGAGAAACAAGTCCTAAACCATAGGGTTTTTCACTCAATTCGATAGGCGGGCAGAAGTCTAGGCTGACTTCAGGTCCACGTCCATGCACTGTAAACGTTTTACTTTCTGCCGACATACTGGTGGCGTTTTTGCTTATGCTGCGTCTTATATAAAAAAATTAAACACAAACGTCCACACTGTTGGCTGTTAAACGTTTGCTCTCGTTTCACATTATAATATATATTGATCCTGTTTCCAAAATAGGTCACTAGTTCCATGGGCGGGGGCAAATTCCCAAAACTGTCAAAGTACCATACCGTGGATCCCTCTTTGACATAAGCTACATAATGCGTTCCTGGTCCTCGGTGATCATCCAAATTGACAACAGCACATTCCTGTTTCCAGGGTCGTGGGGGTAATTGGTTTCGCATAAACACACCTCGAAAATGAGAAAGCTTTAGTTGTTTAGCATAGCTTTCCACTTGTTGATGCGTCAGGGCATGTCTCGCTATGGCAGAGGTTAAATTTTTTTTTTTTTAATATTTCGAAATGGTGAAATCCCAAATCCTTGTTGATAAAAGGCTGGCTTTAAATTGGCATTTCTAGCCCCCATGGCAATCGCTTCCATCGTTTCATTGTGTCGCTGACTTTCTTTGAGTTGTTGCTTGCCCTGCTGCGCGGCTTTAATGGTTTTCGCCACTGCACTGGCACCGCCCAAAAGTGAGCCCAGAGCAGCCAACCCGGCAAATAATTCAGGTAAAAATCCCGCTCGTTTGGGGACTGGAATCACTCGCCCTTGGTTTGAAACCTGTCGCCGACGTTTTGGAATAACCTGTCTCTGTGCTGCTCGAAGGGCTTTCCTTATGGCCAATACATTATTTTTTCTTTTTTTCTTTCGCAAGGGCTTGTCCTCGAATGTTGAAAACCCTGGCTTTGCCAAGGACAAAGTCCTTTTTTTAGTCTTTCTCACTGCATACCTTTGTTTTACCATGATGATAATGACCAACAACCTTTCACACGAAAGTTTAAATCACAACTAACGTCAGATGGTTATTTCATGGCTGTATATTCCAATTCCACATAAAGTGGGAAATCGTTTATGGTTTTCCCCGCTTGCTTTTCATCCCATGTCAACATGAGATAAAAGGATAATTCGTCACCTGCATTGACCATTTCATGGTCATGGACCAACATCCTATGACCATTTATCTTTATTTGTAAATGGTTCTCATCAGGTATGGCATATTTGATGTGAATGGTTCCATCATAGTGTAATCGATAGTGGCTTAAACCCGAAGCAAGCACATAGGTCAAGTGCTGATCATGGACTAGCGGTAAATGGTTTCTGTCATTCACAGGTTTTTCATTTGTCAGATACACTAAAAACACAGATGGGATAAATTTATAAAGCCTTTTCATTTCATGGGTCACGTAACGCTTGGTACAAACATCGTCTTCGTCTTGTGGGTCTTCCACGTGAATAATCCGATGGTGATTAGCGCTATAGCCATTCACCATAAGCTGGGGCACTTTGTCATAAAACGCATACACTTTGTTATCCACATACTTTTTCGTAGTAACGTCTGAAGACACTTGAGGATGTTTTACATGGGTTAACCGCTTTCCCTTAAAGTCATAATCTCCCTGTTTTGTGCGTGGCACTACTGACCTATCCACATAGTGTTTATTAGCAGGATCTGTTTCCTGTTTAGGATCATGTATGAGGACAGGCCTAGCTTTGGCCATCAACGCACGTCCAAAGACATCCATCGTCAACCTGTAGTACCAGTCTACTGTTTCTATGACAAGGTTCGGTGTCCTGTATATAGACAGCCGGCTAGCCTGTCTAAGCCTTAGTTGAAATGAAGATTATTAAGCAGCAAGAGTCATTCCCCGTGGGGGACATGGTTTCCCATCTCTGTCCCACATCACGTGAACAACGCCATGGTTCACTGTTTCCATCTTCCATTCGCTGCATCATTGTGGGGCCTTCCGGCTGTGGAAAGACTAATCTTTTGCTAACGCTCATTACAGCGCCCAATGGTCTGCGTTTTCAAAATATTTATATTTTTGCAAAATCTCTCTACCAACCCCTCTACGTGTTTCTGGATCAAGTCATGTCTGGATTACAAAAAGAGAATATGGGTTATTTTACATTTTCCATGCAAGAAAATGTGATTTCACCGGATGAGGTAAAGCCTGATTCACTCATGATTTTCGATGATGTATCCACTGAACGTCAAGGCATCATTCAAAGCTATTTCAGCATGGGTCGACACAAACATATCGATTGCTTCTATCTTGGGCAAACGTATTCAAAAATGTCCAAACAGTTGATTCGTGACAATGCCAATGTCATTGTTTTATTTCGTCAGGACGAGAGGAACAGTCGTCACATTTATAATGAACATGTGAATCCGGATATGACCTTTCAAATGTTTACAGAATTGTGTGCCAAGTGCTGGAACACTCAACGTCATGCCTGTTTAGTGATTGATAAACAACGTGAACTCAACCAAGGACGGTATCGCTTAGGGTTTGATCATTTTATTGCTATTTAAGGCCCTGTCTCATTCCCCATCAAGTCATTTGTCAAGACACCATGGCGTTAGCAGAGAGTCAATTGAAAAAGCATATTATTAGAGCAAAAAATACTATTCGCCAAAAGTTTCGTCAATTGAAACAATCACGTGCCAATCATGCTTTGTTTATTCAACAACATTTAGCACCTCCGCTAAAAGCCATGTTGAAACCCTCTTTCAAGCCATCTGAAACGCTACCCACCGTTTCACAAGCCACGCAGACGCTGCACGAGGACCCTGAGGAAGAGGAAGAGGAACAGGAAGATTTGACTAGTGTTAGTGAAGTTGAGGATGAGGAGGAACAAGTGTTTACGCCTCAAAAAAAGGCCGCGCCCCTTGCAGAGTTTTTGAGAAAAAAGAAATCCTTGGCCATGGTCGAAACACCTTGCCCTTCCAGATCGTCTCCGTTTTCACAACTCTTGGCCACCCCTCAACATAAAGCTCAACTGAAAACCATTTTAATAAAATATTATGGATCAACATTGGAACCCTATTTCACCGATCTATTTATTGGAAACACAGATACCACGTATGGTGTTCGCTATGAGGATGATAGTTTTAAAATTGGCGATTCATCCATTAAATTTGCTCGTACTAAAGCTGTCATTAAAAACATCAACTATAAATTAACGCCAGGACTGTTAAAGCTGCTCTTTTCTCGGACCCCCTCTTCCCATGATTATACGTCAGAGGACCTTGACAAATATAAATCCATTTTATTGGATACCCATGCTCACAAAAGACAGTATGATCCCACGCAACAAGTGAATGCCAATATATCTCAAAAATATAAAACCATCATTGCAAAAATGTTTCCCACTAGTCAAAGTACTCGTCATAAAGCGTCCGCTTCGGGAGTGACATTTAAACCATTAAAACCCCTTGTGGATGTTACCTACTGGCACAATCCCAATAAGCTCGTCCAGCGGCTACAGTTGTTGCATGCCTCACGTCAAGCTGGCCATACCGGTCACGATTGGGAAATTCAAGAAATTGAACAAGAACTTCGAAATGCCAAAATTATTGTTTAAGCCCTCACCCATTAAAATGGGTATTGCTCACGAGTTGCATCGCCCAGCTAGGCGTCACTATCCACGACTCAAGGTGATTTCACGAGGTGTGGATGAACTTTGGCAGGCTGACTTGGTTGAAATGATACCCTATGCTGGCGTTAACGACGGTGTACGCTATATGTTGACCGTCATTGATGTCTATTCCAAAATGGCCTTTGATGAACCTGTGCGTCGCAAGTCTGGTCCACTAGTTACCAAGGCCTTTCAACATATTATTCAACACTCCCAACGTCAACCTCAGCTGCTACAAACCGACCAGGGGAAAGAATTTTTCAACAAGGACTTCTCCAGTTTTCTCAAATCTAAGGATATTCACCATTACACCACGTACAGCAATCTGAAAGCCAGTGTGGTCGAACGGTTCAACCGAACATTGAAAACCCATATGTGGAAAGCGTTTACCGCTCAGGGCACGTATCGCTGGTTGGACATGTTATCTGAACTAGTGTCACGTTACAATGACACCAAACATAGAACGATTGGGACCAAGCCACGTCTCGTGACTAAAAATATTCAGCGATTGGATAAACTGTTTAACCCCATAAAAACAGCCGATCCTAAACGTCACCGACTGAACATTGGGGATTTTGTTCGTGTGAGCAAATTTAAGTCTGCCTTCAATAAGGGCTACACGCCTCAGTGGGGGACTGAACTATTTCGAATTCGTCGAGTCTACTTGGACACTCCAGTCACTTATTTACTCGAGGACCTCAATCATCAACCCATAAAAGGTAGATTTTATCTCCATGAACTTCAGAAAACAGCATTTCCTCAGCATTATCTTGTGGAAAAAGTGTTGAAACAAAAAGGAAATAAACTCTACGTCAAATGGTTAGGGTTTAACTCTACGTTTAATTCTTGGATCAATAAACTACATGTTGTGTGAACCTGTGTACTTTTTATTTATTCACACATGTTGTACACTACCTATAGCTCTATGTATACAGCGCTCCGCGCTTCATGCATGTTCATACATGTTTGTCTTTCCCTTTCCTCCTGTGTTCTCTCATACATCACCCCCTCCCCTCTCCCTCCCTTCACCTCCCACCACTGCTGTTTGCAGCTCTTGCCTGTCTATTGGTTGTGACATCATTCCCACAAGTTGCATCATACTTTTTACTGATTCAGCGATTCCCACGCTTTGAACATTCTCTTATCGTGCACGTGGACAGCTAACGTCCCAGGCGAACACCTGTGACGGATCAAATTTCACCTGAACTTGCATTTTGTCACGTACGAAGCAAAACAGGATGTGACTTGTTAACAGTTATCATGCACGTTGACAGATGACGTCTAAGATGAACACCTGCGGTAGATCAAATTTCACCTGAACTTGCATTTTGTCACGTACGAAGCAAAACAGGATGTCACTGGTTTAGCCTACTTGTGGTTTCACAAATGTGTGTGCATGCCTTTCACACTCCCCTGCAACCACGATGGTCAGATTATTTCACCTTCAAGCGTCACCTGTTGTCAAGTCAGATCGGAGCCTTCCAATAAGCTCAAATGACATTCACCTCCTGCTCGTCGGCAAGTTTATTTTCTCTACTCGCTTCGACCAACATAGAACCTAGTTCTCATCACCGTTTACACGTTAAAGGTAAAATATCAGAAAACGCACCCTCGCTCTGTCATACACCGACTCGTCGAAATATCAATTGATCTATTGAACACAGCCACCTTGGTCAGCGACAGGTTTGTTGAAACACACACATCCAGCAGTATCGTCTCTCTCAACCACCACGCTCCATGAAAATTATAAACAGGTAAAGAAAAAGAAAACGTTTTTTCAACATGTATGGCGTTAGGCCCTTTGTGAATTATCTTTTTGGAAAAAAAATATCTACCACATTTGAAAGGGGGCGTTAGCCCGAGTCCTAGGACACCTCGTACACGTCTCTAGCGTTATTGGTTCGTGAGATATCGGCAAAAATCACAAAAAACACGTGTTTACCCCAAAATCGCGTTTCCAAAATTTTTTAAAATTACAACGAGTAGTTCATAGCAAAGAGGACGTCACTCCGAGTCCTTGGACCCATCGTACATGCCTCTAGCGTTATTGCTTCGTGAGATATCAACAAAATCACAAAAAACACGTGTTTACCCCAAAACCGAGTTTCCAATTTTATTAAAAATTATAACGAGTAGTCCATAGCAGAGAGGACGTTACCCCGAGTCCTTGGACCTGTCGAACACGCCTCTAGCGTTATTGGTTCGTGAGATATAGCAAAAAGTCTAAAATCACGTTTTTACCCCAAAAAGACTGTGTTTCCAGATTTTCACATTTTCGACACCGACATTCCCGTAAAGAGCACGACGAGACGAAAAAAACGAATCCAAGCACGCCCTCCTAGCATGGCTCCTTCCATTCCAAGGTCGCAGGGGCTCACCACTTGCTTTTGGAAGCAGCTCTGTCATCATCCCACTACTGCAGGTTTTCATCCTAGAGACTTGAAATTTATTTTGGGGGTAGAGGGGGTAGGGACCATTGATTTACGTTAAACAATTTTTTTTGTAGAGTTCCTAGTTTCCAAAATATAGGATTTTCAAAATTCGAGTGTTTTCAAAAAAATATAAAAAATAAAAAAGTTTTATTACAAAAAATAAAGGTCATAAAGACTGTTCGTTTGAGCCATGGCACAACGTTCTATCCTGTTTGGTTTTCAAACTATCGCCTATTTTCGAAAACAAAAAAAAACAAAAAAAAATTCAAAAATATAACGAGTGGTCCATAGAAAAGCCCCCGTCATCCCGAGTCCAACGACACTTTATTCGTGAATCTCCGACAACGGGTTCGGGAATTATCGGCTCGCATTGGGAGTAGTGGTGGGGGGAGTTAGAATCGGCATCACTCCACTACTCCTCAGAAATCCACTTCCTTTCATATATCCTTGCTTTCTAGCGTACTACCTATCCCCATAGTACCCAAATCCCAGCTCGGGAGGGAAATAACACATAGCGATATCTTGCAGGTAACTGTAGCTCCCGCCACTCTCTCCGTTGACGGTGACCGAGCTCCCTGTTATTTTAGTTGCTTCACGGGCTCTGCCCAGCATAACTTGTCGTTGGATCACTATTTTCGAACTCCTTTTTATTGGATTCTCTTCCACATTGCCAAAAATTGTTTCTACTCCTAAACCTACTTCATTTTTCCTCATCATCTTCCCTCAGGTAGTGTTGACACTCAGTATTAACCTACCAAGTAGATGCCGATTATGTTTGGCAGCGGATGGGAAACATTTTCAGGATCTACTGTAAGCACGGTAAGTAAAAATACATGATGCTGATTTTAAGCACCATATTCTGTCGTACATACGCGCGCACGGCAGCCGGCAACTGAGGCGTCACTGGCGGAGCGCGTGAGCGAGAATGTCCTTGCCAAGGAAATATAAAGACCCTGTACATTCTGGGAGTATTTAAGTATGTGGACAAAATACTTACCGGTACGTGAACACTCGATGTACAATGTTCTCTGTAGCTTCAGGTACTGTCTTTAGAATCGTGGAGCATTAAAGGAAAGAAAACACTACTGATACTATTAGATTGCTATGGATATTTCATATTTTATATCCAGGGTATAATGTGTTTCAGAAGGGTGATAATTCCACAAGTCGAAGGGAAATAATAACCAAGCTCAAAGTAGCCCACACCTAAAAGCTAGAAGAGTTTGCATATTGTACAGTACATTAGCGAGTTAATCGACGACTGCTATGTTTTCAATTTATCTCCGGGACAGTCAGAAGTTATATTAGCTGCAAAAAATGAAAGTAGACTATGAGATCAACACAGGGCGAAAAATTGTGTCTGTGTGTGTGTGTGTGTGAGTGTGTGTACTCTGAATGTCTGTCCCCCCCCCCTATCAATTCGAACACGGTAAAACCGAATTGAACGATATTTGATACAGAGGTAGCACTAGCAAAGGGTACCTCAGTGTCATGTTTTATATCGCCGCCATCTTGACGGAAACGTAATGGCGGCCACACAAATGTTCAAAGCTTAAATCAAATTACGACTAATCTAATCATCCGATCTCTACCAAATTTTTCAGCAACATATATTTATATGGCGAGCATCTTTTGACTAACCTACAAGGTCATCACCTCAATAGTTTGCAGATGGCGGCCATGTATGAGCAAATCGATTCCCCCTATCAATTCAAACACGGTGAAACCGAATTGAACGAAATTTGGTACAGAGGTAGCACTAGCCAAGGGCACCTCAGTGTCATGTTTTATATCGCCGCCATCTTGACGGAAACTGAATGGCGGCCACCCAAATGTTAAAAGGTTAAATCAAAATACGACCAACCTAATTATTTGATCTCTTCCAAATTTTGCATCAACATACCTTTTTGTAGGAAGCATCTTTTGACTGATCTACAAGGTCATCAACCCAATAGTTTGCAGATAGCGGCCATGTATGTGTGCAAATCGAATCATCATATCAATTTGTACATGGTGAAACCGATTTGAATGAAATTTTGTACTGAGGTAGCACTAGCAAAGGGCACCTCATATTCATGGTTAATATACGTATAGCACGTTATATTTCAACATGCTACTACAACCAACATTCAATTATACTCCTTGAAAAGGACAAAGAGTTATAACAATACCCATGCATTTAGGAGAAAGTAGGCTATCTGTTCTTGACTGAACATCTTGTTTTAACCTCGGCTAGGTTTTAGAACTTAAAAGGTTCATTCTGGTTCCGTGTTGATAAACTAATTGTTAGTATAAACAGGTTAAAGGTTCCGTCTGATCAATACTTTTATTAAATATGATCACTGTGTGGTCATTAGTGGGACATGTTTCGAGGCCTAATTATTAGTTTTGGCCCCTTCATTAGCCGATATGAATGACTACGACACAAGATAATTGTTCAGCGGAACACTAAAAAGTCCCTTAATAGTACATCATGCAACGAGCCTATAATGGCAATAATTAAGACACGTGTATCGTTTTATAATTCACATACGAGTGTCTTAATTACCCTTATAGGCGAGTTGCATATGACTGTTTATGTTCGACGATAATTATAATTATTTTATGTTCGAACATAAATATTCATAAATAACTGTCGAGATTTCACCAGTTTTATGTAATGAACAGAGCGCATGGGACGCAGAGAATGCCGTGTATTTTACCATGGCCTCCTGGAATACTTCACTATGACACTTGCCACGCAGTGAAATTTAAAATAGGGGGCCATGGAAGTGAGCGCGGGTGCGATGCTATCCTCACCTAATTGTTTCTTGAGCTCTGATTGGTTGTAGAAACTGTATCATAATGAAAACTTGTACTATAATGAGCCTCATTATAGTACAGTTTTCGAACATATAATATTTACATTTCGCCAGGGTCGAACATAAAATGAATCTTATAAGGTGCACCATAAATATACATTGAAAAATTGAACGCCTAACGTATTAAAAAATGAAGTAAAAAGTCTTATGAACTAGGAACACTTTCAATAGGGTTAGTTTAAATCTTCAAAAGTGCTCATCGACGAGACATTCTATGAATCCACGCCTGACTGTGGTCTATGGATGCTAATGAAACACAATGTATCGGTTCAGTACGGCAGCAACAGTTGAGAACACCATGAAACATGATAATGAATAATAACCCCTGGCACTACAGCCCGTGAAGGGCCTAGGCCTACCAAGTGGCCGCTGCCCAGCTATTTGACCTGCAGATATTGGGGTGACGCGTGACAAACGCATCGGGTCCCCTCGGCCGTTAATCTTATTTTTCACCGTCAGACAGCTACTCAATTATCCTCACGAGGCTGAGTGCACCCCGTTCCAGCCCTCACGTCACATTCTAAAATCCCTGACGGAGCCGGGAATCGAACAATGACATACATGTATTGGTCAGAAATAATCTGAAATAATGTGATCTATTGTTGTGCAAATTTTGAATGAAATCCATTAGTTAGTATAGAAGTTACATGCCTTTTTTAAATTGGACCTATCAGATGGCTTAGAATCATGTTGGCAGCACTGACGTATATTAGTTACCGTAATCCAAATTAATCTAGAATGCTAGGTACTATACGTGTGCAAAGTTTAGAGCTATTGGCTTGCATACCTTCTGATATATTGATATTTGGGTAACAAAAATGGAGACAGCATTTATTAACAGTTGGCATGCCTGGTTGCACTTAAGAATACGCATAGTCATATCGGTTATGGTACACATAGCACACACGAAATTTGGTTGAACTCCAAATGATAGTATAGACGTTACATGTATTTAAAGTAGGACCTCTCAGCAGGCTTAGAATCATGTTGGTAGCACTGACGTATATAAGTTACTCCAAATTAATATAGAATGTAAGGTACTATACGTGTGCATAGTTTAAAGCTGTCGGCTTGCATAGTTTCTGATATATTGGTATTTGGATAAAATAAATTGAGAGCGTTTATTAACAGTTGGCAGCCCTGGTGGCTCTTCAGAATACGCTCAGTCATATATATTTATGTACACAAAGCACATACGAAATTTAGCTGAATTCCAATTGATAGTGTAGAAGTTATGTGTAGAAGTTATGAGCATTTAAAAATTGGACCTATCAGCAGGCTTATAATCATTTTGGTAACACTGCCATGAATGGCCTCCTGAAAATTAAACTGAAATATTATTATCTATACGTGTGCCAATTTTGAAATACCTCCCATTCATACCTTCCAAAATATCCAAAATGGAGCTCAAATTTCAATTGCGATTTTCAGCAGTTGGTAGCACTGACATCATTTTCAAATACGGCATTGAGATATTCAGGAACAGATCTTTACTCCTACCAAATTTTGTTTCGACTGCTGCAGCGGTTTATGAGTTGATGGGGGGGGGGGGGACACCCACACAACCAGACAGACAGACAGACACACATTTGCGCGGATCGATCTCATAAGTGTACTTTTTCCTCATTTTTAGCCTATTTTCAATTTTGAAAAAATAGGCTTATGAGATCACCTTTTGTCCGTGTGTGTGTGCGTGTGTGTGTGTGTGTGTGTGTGATTCGTGTGTGTGTCCCCCCCTAATAAAATCTAAACGGCTGGAGCGATTTCAATGAAACTCGGTATGTTCATAGCACTATTCCCGGCGACCTCGACCGTGTCCTTCAAATTTTGTTACGTCTCACCAATGCAAAATGGCGGCTGTGCGAAATATTTCACTAGCATTCAATATCTCCGAAACTATTACCGATATCGCCCTGAAATTGGGTACGGTGATAAAGGGTACTACTAGAAGTTCACCTATGAGACTTTCAAAAACCTGGTGACTACAAAACCAACATGGCGGTCAAGCGAAGTTGAGACTTTTAAATAGACCTTTCTCGCGATTTAACTATCCAAACGTAGTCAAACTTGGTACAGCAAATGTTTATACACATTGTAATGCACTGGAGTCTAATTTAGTTCAATTGTTTACATATCTTCAAAATGGCGGCTGTGCGAATTATTTCACTGACATTCTATATCTCCGAAACTATTACAGATATCACCCTGCAATTTAGTACGGTGATAAAGGGTACTAATACAAGTTTACCTATGTATATTTCATAAGTTTGTAAAGTAGAAAACGAACATGGCCACCAAGCGAAGTTGAGACTTTTAAATAGACTTTTCTCACGATTTAACCATCCAAACGTAATGAAACTAGTTACAGCAAGTGTTTATACACATAGTAATGCACTGGAGTCTAATTTAGTTCAATTGTTTACATAACCTCAAAATGGCGGCTGTGCGAAATATTTCACTGACATTCTATATCTCCGAAACTATTACAGATATTACCCTGCAATTTTGTACGGTGATAAAGGGTACTGGTACAAGTTTATCTATGTATATTTCATAAACTTGTAAAGTAAAAGAACGAACATGGCGACCAAGCGAACTTGAAATATTTTAATAGACTTTTCTCGTGATTTAACTCTCTGAGCGCAGTGAAATGTGGTACAGTAAATGATTTTGCAGATTGTAATGCACTGCCATCTAATTTAAATCAATTGTTTACATAACCTCAATATGGCGGCTGTGCGAAATTTTAAAATTAAGTTTTTATTTCTTGTGTCGTAATAATGCGATCGAAGTGAAAGTTTGAATAATGAACCTAGGCAATAATTGTCATTGAATGGTACATAATTCTATGGCCTATACATATAACAATCCTAAATGGCGACCTTCCGAAATATTTAGACGGATCTCAATATCTATGAATCTTTTACAGCAACCAAACTGATTTTTTTTATGTTCATAGAGACTATGAACATATGTTCACTTATAGGACTTTCATTAACCTGGTGAGCACAAATCCAACATGGCGGCGACGCGAAGTATAAATATTTAAATGGACGATTCTCGCGAATTAACTATCCGAGTGCTGTGAAACGTTGCACGTTAAATGCTTATACAAATGTTGATCCACTGGCATCTAATTTATTTCAATTGTTTGCATAATCACAATATGGCTGCTGTGCGTAATTTTAAAATCTCGTTTTTACTTCTTGTGTTCTAATCATGCGATTGAAGTTTGAATACCACACGTACACAATAATCTTAATGTAATAGTACAAAAATAAAAATCCAACCTGGCGACAATCTGAAATATTTAGACGGTTCTCAATATCTACGAATCTGTTACAGCAATTAAACTGAAATTTTGTATGTTGTTAGAAGAAATTAACGTGAGCAGGATATATGAAAATAGGCTGTATAGTTCTTTACGGAACTACTTGTTGCAAATGTGAACAGTAGGCTAATAATGAAGTAACTGTGCTGAAATAATATCTTGCCAATAGTGCATAACTTCAACAATTGCAATGGCAGAGATTGGCCCCTAGTCCTTTTAAGAAGAAGAAATATGGGGCGAAAATTAGTAAATTGTTAAGGGAGAATTGAGTAGGTGAAGGCCACTGATAAACTTCATAACCAGTAACAAGATATTACCTGGTTTGAGCAACGTTTATTAAGATAACTTATTAAATTGACAATTTTTGAATTCTTCAGGAAGAGGAAGCCGGTGCTTAAATGGTTTCGGGAAGTGAGATTGGACTTGGATCGGATGGGGGTGAAAGAAGAAGACATAATAGACAGAGAGCGATTTAGAAGGCTGGTTAAGGGGTTTACAGGTTTCCAGGAGACAGTGGAGTCTTACACGGAGGAACAGAAGAAGGAAGGGGGAGAGAGTATGAAGAGAAATTGGCAGAGAGTGAAGACAAAACTTAATGTAAACAAGACGTTCCGTGACGAAATAAAGAGCCTACTTTTCATGCCAATGATTATTTTACGGTATATGAACCCATCTAGAATAATGACGAAATTAAGCTGGTAATATCGTAATGTCTAATTAGTTCGAAATATTCCTGGTATAATGTTGCCTAATAGAGCACTACAGTTGGCAGCCCTGGTATCTGAATATATTCTTAGTTCCATTTCTTAAGGTACAGAATACAAAATTTCGTTGAAGTCCAATGGAAGTTACATGCAGTTAGACATTGGATCTATCAGTACGCGTAAAAGCATGTTGGCAACAATGTCATGCGTGTGCTGGTTAGAAATAATCGGAAATATTATGATATCTTGTTGTGCCAATTTTGGATGAAATCCATTTGTTAGTAGAGAAGTTACTGGTATTTTAAAATTGGACCTATCAGCAAGCATAGAATCATGTAGGCAGCGCTGACTTATATTAATTACTCCAAATTAATCTAGAGTGTGAAGTGCTATACGTGTGCAAAGTATAGAGCTGTTGGCTTGTATACTTTCTGATATATTGATATTAGGTTAAACAAATACAGACAGGATTTATTAACAGTTGTCAGCCCTGATTGCTCTCAAGAATATTTATAGTCATATCTGTTATGTTACACATAGCACATACGAAATTTGGTTGAAATCCAACTGATAGTATAGAAGTTACATGTATTTAAAAATTGGCCCCATCAGCAGGCTTAGAATCATGTTGGTAGAACTGAAGTATATATGTTACTCCAAATTAATCTAACATGCCGGGTACTATACGTGTGCATAGTTTAAAGCTGTTGGCTTGCATTCTTTCAGATATATTAGTATTTGGATGAAGAAAATAGAGAGAGAGCAATTATTAAGAGTTGGCAGCCCTGGTGGCTCTTAATAATACACTTAGTCATATCTGTTTATATACACATATAACATACAAAATTTGGTTGAAATCCAATTAATAGTGTAGAAGTTATATGCATTTAAAATTGGACCTAACAGAAGGCTAAAAATTATTTTTGCAACACTGTCATGTATGGCCTCCTGGAAATTAAACTGAAATAGTATTATCTACATGTGTGCCAATTTTGGAATAGGTCCCATGCATACCTTCCGTGATATCCAACATGGAGCTCAAATTTCTAGTGTGTTTTTTCAGCAGTTGGTAGCACTGACATCATTGTCAAATATGGGCCTGAGATATTCAGGTATACATCTTTACTGCTACGAAATTTTGTTTCGATTGCTGCAGCCGTTAGGAGTTGATACGGGGACACACACACAGCCAGACAGACAGAAAGACAGGCAGACAGACAGACAGACAGACAGACAGACATTTGCCCGGATCGATCTCATAAGTCTACTTTTTCCTCATTTTTGCAAAATGTGAAAAGTAGGCTAAAAACACTGTCAAACGTGATCCAGAGTTGGCCGTAACTAATAAATATATAGAAACAAAGCGAAAAGGAAGCATAATGGGAAATAATGAATGAATGAATGAATGAATGAATGAATGAATGAAAAGAAACGAGAGTAGGAGATAACATGTGATGCTTGTTTTGAACTATATTTATTCACAAGGATTTTTCAATATTTCGCTCAGGAATGAGAACATAGCCTATATCCTAATATTAGAAGTGGTGTAACCTATTCGGTGTTTGGATAACAATGCTCGTATTTCCCTACACATCTCTTCCATGTAAGTTGGAGTCCATATATTTCTTTCAAATGAGTATTTTATTATTATCATCATATATGTTATTTCAGTAGTATAGATCCCTCCTGAGACGCTCACAAGCGACCGATTGTGAAAAATGAGCATTCAAATCAAATAGAATAGACAATAGCAGTGACGAATTGCACTTTAATTCCATAAATATCTATAATTTCCTTAAAAATTACTTTAAAAAATGTACGAAGTGTGTGATTTGCAGATACTGTTGCTGTAGGAAAAATAGCCCAATAATTACTGTCCCCTTCACATTTTGGCCGCTGTGACGCCTGATTCGTGTCATTTTAACATTCTGAGGTCTTTCCTTTATCATTTTGCATGGATTTCTGAAACAGTTAATCAAAGGAATGAGTACTCAACTCGTACAATTTCATTAATATCGAATACCCGGCGAGTGTTATGATGATCCAAATTTCAGTGATTGCCTTCTTTAAGTTAGGGAACGTAGAACTTGGATTTCGAACTGAATTGTAAATAGTGTTCTATAATCATTTGGTTGACATAAAAACATAACAACCTTTCTCCTTAAGTCTCTCATTATAAACCTTTGGGGAATGTGTGGTTTATGAACATGCGAGATTTCTCGCACGGGTCCGCTAGTTATTATTATTATTATTATTATTATTATTATTATTAAGATTATTATATCGTATAGCCTCGGGTGCCGGGTGCAAGCTTTGTAATTTGACACCCAGAGGGTAGCTTGCATGTCGAATTTCGTTGTTCCTTGAATCACTATGAAAGTCAAGGAGGTTAGATATCTAAGCTCCTTGAACACTATAGCGCTTTCTAGTAGAGAAATGAGGAACTTTTTGTTGGCGGAATCTCCCGAGATTAATTGTGCCATTATGAACACGGTCTACTGAAATCAAATGGGTTCTTTGACATGCCAACATCGTATGACATGAGGCACTCAACAGGTAATTGAATGTCACATAAGTGAACTTATAGTAGCACCCTTTATCAACTTCCAAACTTTCAGGGTGATAATTTAATTGTAATTGTGTTGGAGATAATAAACAACTTAAGATTTGCAGATGACACGTTGTTATTCGCAGAAAGTCTACAAGATTTACAGCGACTGACTAACAAAGTCGTGGAGGCAAGTGAACAATGGGGATTGACACTTAATGTCAGTAAGACACGTTTTGTGGTAGTATCACAAACACAACATCAAGAGAGCTTGATAAACAATGGGGAGACAGTACAGCAAGTGACAAAGTACAAGTATTTAGGAACAAATGTAAACTGCTACATTGACTGTACTGAGGAGATAAAGTCCAGGATCGGTCAAGCCAGAAATGAATTCAATAAAATGAGGAGAGTGTTCTGTAGCAGAGACCTTAATTTACATCTAAAAATTAGACTTCTGAGATAAAGAAAAGAGAAATCGACAGATTGGAGGCATTTGTGCTATGGACGTACAGAAGGATACTGAGGCTGAGTTGGAAAGGTAAGGTTACCAACGATGAGGTGATGAGGCGGATGGGAAAGAGAAAGGAAATATTAAATACTGTCAAAATTAGAAAACTGCAGTATCTGGGTCATGTGATGAAAGGAGAGAAATATCATCTGCTGCAGCTGGTCATTCAAGGAAAGTTACAAGGCAAAAGAAGACCAGGAAGAAGACGCATTTCTTGGATCGATAATCTGAAAACTTGGTTCAATTGTTCCATTATTGAGCTGTTTCGTGCTGCATCATCTAAAGCAAGAGTCTCTATGATGGTTGCCAACCTCCTGAGAGGAGATGGCACATAAAGAAGAAGTGTTGGAGATATAGAATGCCGGTGACATATTTCGCTCGGCCGCCATGTTGGATTGATGATACGTATCAACATTTTGAAAGGCTTAGTCGAGGTCGAACAAGGTAGTAGAATGTCCTTACTGAGTTTCATTAAAATCGCTTCGGCCGTTTCGATTATATTATTCATAGAATCTTCACATACGCACGCACCCACGGACAAAAGGTGATCTCATAAGGCTATAGTTTCATGAGATGAAAATAGGTTAAAAATGTATTCTTACTTACTCGTGTTACAATCATCGGATCACAGTAAAAGTTGTATTCACAAAGTGGTTCACTGTAAGTGCTCAGATATAAAAATTGCAACTCTTGTGGCAAAAGTTTAGCTACTAGGTGTTGTTGGTTGATTTTATTTTTACCGTGGTCTAACATTTTGACCCGTACCACACCGTATATTACGGATGTCACACTTGTTACTTATGCATTGCTCTGACTTGTGGCTTGTTTCACCGATCGCACGGAAGTTACTACATTAATCAAGAATGTTTGTTTTGTAAATTGTAGATGGCATGCATGCTAACGTCAGAAAATTGATTCCATATAACTCACGACCTAATGCACTGGTCACAGTAAAAACAGTATGATGAACCCGTATGTTTAGCTAAGTATATCAGATAATAATTATGGAAGTGATGGGATCCGTGCACATCAAAGTCTATTTTCATGTATGTCACAGACACGAGTGTAGTGAAGATGACAACACGTCGCCAGTTAACCGACTTTGAACGTGGGAAGATCATCGGTGCACGGCGCATGGATCACTGCACTTCGGAGATTACACGTGACTTCAGGTTTCCGAGGTCAACAGTGTCGAGGATGGAGCTTCAATCACGCAAAGATAATGTTACCATCCGTGTAAACTGCCACACGGGACGACCGCAAGCTCAAGCAGCCTCAATATGAAGGCTACTTGAGCATTAGCTCTCGCAGTTAATAGGCGCAAGTGGGCTGCATAAAAAGGGAGGTAGCGCGCAGTTTGCTACTCCAGTGGGGGCCTGGGCGTGGACACCAAGAGACTGCTGATGAGCCAGCTTGGTGTTCCTAGGCGAAACCCCACACAAGACACGGCACAAACCTAGAAAAATTGCCGAGTTTGAATTCACTTGCCGTGAAAACGAAATATATCAAATATTGCTATTAATAAATTAAAATATTTGGGGTAAATAATAGAAACTGGGGAACGAACAAGTTCATCTGAAATTGAGAAAAGAGTAAGCGAGGCTGGAGAACAATTGCAGCATTACATTCCACATTATGAAGCAGAAATATTTTAAACCACATTAAGACACTTATTTACAGTTCATTGGTACAAAGTATTTTGTTATATGGAGCATCAACTCGGACGTTAAACAGACAGCAAGCAAACAAATTATTAGTAACAGAGACGGATTATTGGAGGAGGGCGGCAAGAAAATCAAGAGTGGATAAAATTAGAAATACGAGAATCAGAGAAATTATGCAGGTAGAAAATATGTACTAGAAGTGGTTGAAGAAATAAGATTATAATGGTTTGGACATGTGAAAAGGATGCAGAATAGTAGAAATCCAAATTTAATGTTACATTGGCAAGCTGAAGGCAAGTGGAAACGGGGTAAACCAAGAGAACAATGGATGGGTGGTGTAAAGAGCAGCATGGCTACCAGAGGCTTAACCGAGGAAGATGCTGAAGACCGAAATTTGTGGCGGAGTAGAGTAGTTTTGGGTTGAGGGAAAACTACTGTATTGTAGAATATTCCTAATAAAGATTATTATTATTATTATTATTATTTTATTATTATTGTTATTATTATTATTATTATTATTAATATATTTCATCGTTATGGCCATCTGGAAGCACGATAGAGCTTATTTAGCTAATGATGTTATTATCTTCTCCCTAAATCTCTTCGTCTGGGCACTGATAATCTTCCTCCGTTCTTCAGTCCATGATTTCTTGGTCCTGGTAGTCATTTTCTAAGAGAAATGATGGTTGTTGTTTAATGTCCTGAACTGGAGTCGATCTTGTAAAATTTCCTCTGTAATGCCAATTTCTTGAAGGTCTTTTACTATTTCACTAAGCCAGTTCTTCTTGACTTTCACTGAGAAAGCAAAGTTGAGAATCCTTTGTGTGAGCCTGTCATTAATATTGTTCATTCTGAGAATGTGGTCGTAAAACTTCAATCGGCTTTTCCAGAAGGTGTCAGCATGCTGATAAAGCTCCTGAGACTACCCTTTGATCCAAATTCCTTCTGAGCAGGCTGGATCAAGGACTTTCCCCAATATTTGCCTTTCTTTTTTCTCTTCATCTTTAATAAACGATCTGCCTTCAATGGTCAAAGTTTCTGAGGCATGTAGCGCTTCAGGTTTGATCACTGTGGTATAATGTAATGATTTTGCGTTGTTTGATTATTATTATTAATAATTAATCCCAATAATTTTAACAGAGACACTGGATATCAGCTAAGTGACACTTGGCTACCAGTTATTAAGGATCTAGGGAGATAGTTCCTCTCAGTCTCTCTGTTCTTCACATATTAAAAATTGTACATTTTCCCTCTAGGGCTCAGAGCCTGGATTTGATCTCCTTTGTTCGTCACTGGAGGAGTTTCCATCTGTTTATTCGCCGTTGACTGTATGACGTTAGGTATCGTTCAGCTACTATTCCCTTTTGTTTATGTTTCCATATATCCATCTAACCCTCCCACCTCCCCCCTCCCTCCTCATTCTTCGAGGAGTTTCTATATTTTCACACCGCCCCCTTTACCTTCTTGTTACTTACTACTCTGTCCGCCGTTCCACCTTGGTCCATACAGTTATTTCTGGCAGCTGCTCTCTGGTGACGAACAGAGGAATTTATCTATATTTTTTGTAATCTCATTGATATACTTTCTTTGGCCACATTGTTTATTTCCATTGAAAAAGGAGGCAAGGTTTCTCCGAAACGTATGGTTTTAAATTAAAAATACACACGGCATTAGCCCAAAAGAATGAATTATTTATATTATTAATATCATTATTTATTTATTCGTGAATTCCCCATAAGGAGAGCGTTACAACACAATCAATGTTCATGTTTTATTCTGGCCCTTTCTTCTTTTCCCCCAAAAGCTCTCATATACACACTATGCTTCCTCTTTCTCTCCTCCATCCACTTCTTTCCCGGCTGTCTCTCTTTGGGAGTTTGCTCAAACTTCTGTTGTCTAAGTTTTTATCTGTATGTGCTCCTGTCTGTCATGTCTTCTGTAGAGATGTTTAGTTTCTTGAGGTCTTCCACGGTTTCCTTTACCCAATTGGGTTTAAGGGTGCTATTCGTAACTATACTAAAAATTTTCATGATCAGTCTGTCTTCGGTCATCCTATGTATATGTCCATAACATTTTGCTCTTCTTTTCCTTATGTTGTTTGTAATCGTCTCTGTCTGTTTGTACCGTTCTATTGTCGGTCTCTTCATCCATATTCCCTCTTTCTGAACAGGCCCGTATATCTTTCTCAGAAGTTTTCTCTGTTGTTTTTCTAATTCCTTGATTTTTTGTCATCCCTTGAAATTATTTATTATTATTATTATTTATTCATATGTTCACCATGTGCAATTCACCATTTCATCGGCGTTTGTTTCAAGATGGAGTGGAGTTGTTGTTTTAAGGAGCAGAACTACGAGGTCATCGGCTCCTAAATCTCTATGAGTATATTGGTAGTTTGAGGTACGAAAGAAACTGTGGAGCAGGTCTCTAAAATGACTGCCTTCCGCATACTGGTATGCAGATTGTGGTGGAGCCCCAGTTTATCAAGGTTGGCCTTCAGTGAATTCGGTATGATCCCAGTGGAATAGATTATGATAGGCAATACAGTGACAAATTCCTGACGCCACATCCATCGGATCTCTTCAGCCAGAGGCATGTATTTCGTCACTTTCTCAGCATAAATGTGTTGGATGATATGCGAGTTAGGGACTGCGATGTCTATTAGAAGAGTTCTCTTCTGCACATTTATAAGAATTACTATTATTTATTATATAAGCGAAAGTTCCCCTACAGGAGAGCGATTAAACTTGATAACATGATGACATTTGGAGGTGTGTCTCCTCCACTCCTCCCAAAATCTCTTCATTCTCGCGGAATAATCCCTCTTCCTCTCGTCCGTCCACTTTTTCCCAGGTTGTCGTAATGATCTTGGTTCAAACTTAACATTTGCGATTTTAGTCTGGCACTCAGTTCGACCTTCGAAATTTCCTATGCGGATTACTTGTAAGTCTCTCTGTGCCTCTGTAAGCCATTCTGTGCCGCATTTACTCTGTGTTATGATACCAAGTAGTTTCTTGGGCAATCTGGAGGTGGTCATCCTGTGGATGTGAGTGTAAAATTACTATTATTATTATTATTATAATTATTATTTGTATGATTATTATTATTACTTTCATAATTGGATACCTATCAGTAGAAAGGTGCTAAGTGCCATTTTTTGAAAAAAAGCCGTTTTTTTGCTAGAATGGTGCTATGTGCGATGTAGCATTACATATCAAAAGGGCTAACTCCTCAGTGATTTCGAAGGACCTTCCAAGAGCATCACAAGATGGCACTAGTGGTAAGTCCTGCAGCTCATTCAGAAGAAAGGTGCAATGTGCCAATCATTTGTTCTCATTTCCCTCCAATACGTGCATCGTTGACAGAATTGTTCAAGGAACTTAGAATACTCAATTATTAGCAGTTCGTACTGGTGGGAACCTGTGTACGGATAGCACAGTTTGTTTCCTGTTGGACACGCGACTTTGCCGTGCATTAGTCTCACAAAATCTCGAAAACTACTGCTCCGATTTCAGTGAAAATTTTACGATTTGTTCTCATCATGGTAGACAGTGTTTCGAAAGTGGTTTGAACAAAATCGAATTGGCAGTATTTTTAAATTAATTCACATTAAAAAGCCTTGCCAATATTGAATCTAATGACTTGACTGACAGATGGTGACACAGTGCATCCACTTCAAAATTTTCTATGAGCAAAGATAACATCCCGTACCATACCCTTTGATCAATAAGTGCAACAAAATAATACTTAACGTAACAGAATCATACTCTATAATCAAAGTACAGCATATTTAAGTATGTTATAATAATATTACTTTTCACGTTAATGTGTTTCGACCAACATATCTAATGTGAGAATGTACTACTAACGGAAAGGATGTCATTATTGTCAAGTTCTCAAGGTAGGTTCGATAGATTTGAGTTACTATGAAAACAATTCCGTGTCGTTTTACAGTGTCCATTACATTACCGGTACTAAAATTCCATGTCATTTTAGTGTCCATTACAATGCCAAGGAGAGGAAGAGCTGACAGAGGTCGTCGAAGCCAGTTAAATGCGCGGCGAGCTACTTCACGTGCAAACCGCACTGATGACCAAAGAGCGACGGATAATGAAAATAGTCGTATGGGCATGTCTGACTTACGTTCGAGAGCGACTGAAAATGAACGAACAGCGAATAGATTCAGAATGCAATGAGTTCGTGAATATTAAACACAACGCCACCGAGCACGACACAATGGACATGACTGATTGCGCCAACGCGATGCTCCTATGAACCTGGAACATCAGTTGACCGAATCAAAGGAGGATCTCATTCGGCTTGTTTTTCCGAACGTAGCGCAGAACTTCAAAAACCATAATTGGCTGAGCGAACGAGCCATATTGGCAACGAAAAATAAAGATCCCAACCAGTCAATTCAAAATTTCATTCCGGGACAGTTGTTTTCCTTCAAATTGGTTGACACAGTTATCAACCAGGATGAGGTAGTCAGCCATCTCACAGAATTTTTGAATTCGCTGGAATTGCCTGGATTACCACCTCACAATTTGCAATTGAAAGTAGGCTCAGTCATCATCATGTTGCGTAACATCAATCAACTTCGACTATGCAATGGAACACGACTGGCTGTGGAAAAGCAAATGAACAACGTCATCGATGGAGAAGTTGTTTTGATTCCTCGCATCCCAATGATTCCACCGGACGTGCTATTCGATTTTAAGCGGTTGCAATTTCCCATGCTTATGGCCTTCGCAATGACCATCAACAAATCACAAGGTCAGTCGTTGGAAGTTTGTGGAATTAACTTGGAGTTTCAGTGTTTCGTGCATGGACAACCGTATGTCACGTGTTTGCGTGCCGGAAAGCCGTCATCAGTGTTTAATTAGCACGTAGCACATTCGTAAAGACTAGTGGACTTTGCACCTTTCACAACTTCTAACATTTCACTCAAACTGAATTCTACAATTTTCATATTATGAACCTATATCTGCCACTGGATAGCAAGGAATACTATATCTTTATGTTATTCAAATTAGAAGAATAAATACTCACAAATAAACTGACTAAACACTTTTTACTATAATACTCAATGTTCATAAAAATGGCACTTAGCACCTTTCTACTGATAGGTATCCAATTGTGCATTAACATTAGCCCAAAGTCATGTTTTATTATTATTTATTTATCTAGCGTATGGCTTTTGGTGCCGGGAGTGTCCGAGGACATGTTAGGCTCGCCCGAGGCTGCTTCAGTGTGGACACTCATGGGGTGAGCTACAAGTTCTGTTCAATTTGAGGTAGTACCAACTTTCGCTACCTGATGTCACTAACACCTAGTGGTGAACGTTGGAACTTTGGTGGAGCGTTTCAACGAAATCTAACCGACAATTTAGCTTCACACAAGTTTAATCAGTGGAAGGTTCTTTCACATGCCAAAAATGTATGACATGGGACCGCCAGCATTACTTCCCCTCCGAAGGAAGGCGTACTGAAGGATTTTAACTCTCTTAAAAATCTTACGACTTCGGCCGGGTTTGAACCCGCGATCTTGGGCATAGATGCTACCGACAACGTCACCGAAGCCGTTTGAAGTAATGATAATACAATATCACACAATTCCTTTCAACTGCACTAAAAATAATGGCCTGCTATCCCACAACAGAATAATTAGAGATCTTTTCTACACATTATAGCAGTCCTGGAAACATATGGCTGTTTATTTGAAGGTATCAGAGAGTTTCGTTATTTACGGGCTTAATAATGTTTTGGCGAAGTATTAGAACCTTCTTGCTGTCTCATTGGATTGGTTTACATATATTTTGACTTGTGGTTTACAGGTAGTTTGTGCCTCTGCATAGAATTAATGTCACTTGTGACATGATGACAAATGTGTACAAGTTTGATGTAAAAATTAAAAAAATGTGGAAGCGATTATAACTCACCGGCTGACATTTAGGCTTTTATCGCCTTTGGCGAGGGAATCAGAGAAAACATTACCACAGCCGCGGATTATATCATTAATCTCCCACGCTCATAGATCTCTCGCTGATAGCATGTGACTGTTGTCAGATGTCAGTGATCGATGAGCGATAAATATATTGTGGTATGTAATAATCAAAGTTGGGAGTAATATATTATTTTTTCAAGCAATGGGAGATTATATTTTTCAGAGTAGTGTATGCAGTATTTCCCCAAGATTACATTTGTAATGCATACATTACTGTAGAAACATACTTAGAAGTTCACTATCTAAAGCCAAACATTAACACAACACTCGGCACAAACTTAGAAAAATTGCTGTGTTTTAATTCACTGGCCGTGAAAGCCAATATACCATCTTTTTGGAAGCATTCATAGGGAGGTTATGGCTGCTTGAGCTTTTGGTTCTCGCAGTAAAGAGGCGCAGGTGCGCATCATATAAAGGGAGGTAGAGTGCAGTTCGCTACTCCTGTGGGAGTCCGGGCGGGGACACCAAGAACCCGCTTACGATCCAGCTTGGTGTCCTAGGCGAAACCCCACACAAGACACGGCACAAACCTAGAAAATTTGCTAAGTTTTAATTAAAAACACTCATTACAGGGTGTCTCAAAAAAATGGAATAACACTTTGAATGACTATAAAATGATTATTTATGAATATAAAGACAAGTTTAAGGGCTTCAATTAGAAGAGACATGTAATTAAAGACTCATGTTCGCAAATGTTCAAATGGATCACCGTCAGTGTCCAGGAGTTCGACAAACCGCCACCAACGCACCGGACCATTGCTCGCATCAGAGATAGATTTGAAGCAGATGGAACCGTTCACAACGTCAACAAGAAACGTTCTGGTCGACCACGGACATCCACCAGTCCTAGAAAATGAGAACAGGTGCCGGAAGCCCTCACTCGATCCCCACCGAAATCACTACGACAAACGGCTCGAGAGACACACATCTCAAAAGATAGGTCCATCGCATCATGAAGCGTCTGTGCTGGAAATCCTACATTCCAACACGAAATTAATTGAAAGACAATGTCTCGAAATTCCAAATGAACTTTGTTGTAACGTTTGCGAATCCAATGCTTCGCGTTATCATCTTTGTCTGGACACTGACGGTCATCAATTTGAACATTTGCGAACATGAGTCTTAATTACATGTCTCCTCTATAATTCAAGCCCCTTAAACTTCTCTCTACGTTCATTAATAACCATTTTATAGTCATTCAAAGTGTTAGTACATTTTTTTTCATTTTAGACTGTGCTCAAACCCTTCCAGATATTAATCTAAGTATTGTACTCAACCAACAACAAATACACAGCACCGATGAACAAACCTTTCTTGTGTTGGTATGACAATGGAAACAGATCTTAGTTGGGTGTGCCTTCATTGTGTACGAGAACGACATAGAAAATATATATCCACATAACTTATCGTGGTAGTTTTTGAGGATCCAACCAGCCTCCGGGATGACTACCTAACAAACAAACAAACAAACGAACGAACAAAATAAAACTACAAGCTTCCTTCCTCTTTCTCATTGGCTGGATGTACCCGACGATCGTCAGTTAGAGCCCCTGATTCTATGATCTGACTAATAAGCGATGGCATTATTGTCAAGACATCTCCACCGGTCGCCTCCGTAGCGTAGCGGTCAGCATGGTTAGCTGCCACCCCGGAGGTCCTGGGTTCGATTCCCGGCTCTGCCACGAAATTTGAAAAGTGGTATGAAGACTGGAACGGGGGCTACTCAGCCTCGGGTGGCCCAAATGAGCAGAGAGGGTTCGATTCCCACCTCAGCCTTCTTCGAAGTGGTTTTCCGTGGTTTTCCACTTCTTCTTCGGGTAAATGCCGGGATGGTTCCTACTGTAAGGCCACGGCCGCCTCCTTCCTACTTTCTTGCCTAACCATCCCACTCTTCCCATCCCTTCATCAGGCCCCCTGTTCGCTTTGCAGGTGAGGCCGCCTGGGCGTAGTGCTGGTCACACACCCCAGTTGTATCCCTGACTCAGAGTCTCAAGCTCCAGGACACTGCCCTCAGTGGCGGTAGAGGTGGGATCCCTCGCTTAGTCCGTGGGTAAAGCCAACCTTGGAGGGTAAAACGATTGCGAAAAATAAAAAGCGATCTCCACCGATAGTCCAACACTCTAACATTAATTAGGATCCGTAAAGTGCGCACAAATAAGCTGCGTCATGTTTTAAGCGTGATTTGCGTTTCCTCAAGCGTAGATTTACTGTGTGGTGGAAGAAAAATAAGCCTCATTTTTCAGTACAGGCAACACTGGATGATATTTTTACTAACCTCTTACTCATTTGGCCATGACCTTAGTGAGTGACTCAGTGGATCTCATTGTGGAAATTAGGCTTCTTAGCGTAATTAAGTTTTAGTTCATTTACTCGCTGACTTCTTTCAGTCCTCTCGCCAACTCTTTCCGACTGCTTCTTCCTCTGATTCATGCTTCAGCGGTCAAAAATAAATGTCATTGTTGTTGATTTAATAAGGGGACTTAGGAACATCGTGGACATGTAGTCTTCTGCAGCAGAGTGTTTGTGTGTGTATGTAATTTGTCTGATAAGCTGTGCTATTGCGATGGTTGTACAGTAGAACTCCGTCGTTTATCCGAAATTCTTCTTTATTCGTGTCAGAAGTATCAAATTTACATACAAAATAATACTTAAAAAAGAATAGAAATAATAAATACAGGATATCTAACTTTCTACCATTTTTTGCCTATTTTCAATTTTGAAAAAATTGTCCGTGTGTACGTGCGTGTGTGTGTGTGTGTGTGTGTGTGAGGTGTGTGTGTGTCCCCCCCCAAATAAAATCTAAACGGCTTGAGCGATTTCAATGAAACTCGGTAAGTTCATAGCACTATTCCCGACGACCTCGACCGTGCCATTCAAATTTTGTTACGTCTCACCAATCCAACATGGCGGCTGTGCGAAATATTTCACTAGCATTTAATATCTCCGAAGCTATTACCGATATCGCCCTGAAATTGTGAACGGTGATAAAGGGCACTACTAGAAGTTCACCTATGAGACTTTCAAAAACCTGGTGATTAGAAAACCAACATGGCGGTCAAGCGAAGTTGAGACTTTTAAATAGACTTTTCTCGCGATTTAACTATCCAAACATAATGAAACTTGGTACAGCAAATGTTTATACACATTGTAATGCACTGGAGTCTAATTTAGTTAAATTGTTTACATAACCTCAAAATGGCGGCTGTGCGAAATATTTCACTGACATTTTATATCTCCGAAACTATTACAGATATCACCCTGCAATTTTGTACGGTGATAAAGGGTACTGATACAAGTTTACCTATGTATATTTCATAAACCTGTAAAGTACAAAACGAACATGGCGACCAAGCGAATTTAAAATGTTTTAATGGACTTTTCTCGTGATTTAACTCTCTGAGCGCAGTGAAATGAGATACAGTAAATGATTTTGCAGATTGTAATGCACTGCCATCTAATTTAATTCAATTGTTTACATAACCTCAAGATGGCGGCTGTGCGAAATTTTAAAATTAAGTTTTTATTTCTTGTGTCGTAATCATGCGATCGAGGTGAAAGTTTTAATAATGGACCTAGACAATAATTGTCCTTGAATGGTACATAACTCTATGGCCTATACATATAACAATCCTAAATGGCAAGCTTCCGAAATATTTAGACAGTTCTCAATATATATGAATCTTTTACAGCAACCAAACTGATTTTTTTAATGTTCATAGAGACTATGAACATATGTTCACCTAAAGGACTTTCAGTAACCTGGTGAGCACAAATCCAACATGGCGGCGACGCGAAGTATAAATATTTAAATGGACGTTTCTCGCGAATTAACTATCCGAGTGCCGTGAAACGTTGCACGTTAAATGCTTATACAAATGTTGATCCACTGGCATGTAATTTATTTCAATTGTTTGCATAATCACAAGATGGCTGGTGTGCGTACTTTTAAAATCTCGTTTTACTTCTTGTGTTCTAATCATGCGATTGAAGTTTGAATACCACACGTACACAATAATCTTAATGTAATAGTACAAAAATAAAAATCCATCCTGGCGACCATATGAAATATTTAGACGGTTCTCAATATCTACGAATGTGTTACAGCAATTAAACTGAAATTGTGTATGTTGATAGTGGCAATTAACATGAGTAGGATATATGAAAATAGGCTGTATAGTTCTTCACGGAACTACTTGTTTTTCTTTCGAATTTGGCCAACTATGGACCGCAAAGGGCTGAAGACTTTTTTGGCTTTTCTTCTTTTCTCCTCCCAGAATCACTTCATGCGTTCGCTTCTTTTCTTTCTTTCCTCATCGGAAATGATCCGTTTGGGCCTCCTCATTGTCTATTATACAAACAAATCACATATTGAGCATCAAATTTGAAAGGCAGATGATTTTTGCCCAGTATTGGGCGACAGGAGCGTCCGTGGCTTAGGCGGCAGCACGCCAGCCTCTCACCACTGGGCTCATGGTTCAAATCCCGGTCATTCCATGTGAGATTTGTGCTGGACAAAACGGAGGCAGACAGGTTTTTCTCCGGGTACTCCGGTTTTCCCTGTCACCAATTTCATTCCAGCAACACTCTCCACTATCATTTCATTTCATCTGTCATTCATTTAATCATTGCCCCAGGCTTCGGCAGCCAGTAAAGTTACTATCCTCACCGCTAGATGGAGGCTTCATTCAATCCATTCTCTAACTCGGTAGGTCGACTGGAAGCAGGCTGTGGATTTTTTTTATTGGGCGACGTCAATAGCGCTGGAGGTGGCTGCAATCAAATATTGCATAGTGCACTTTGAAGGACATACGTCACACTGACATAAATGTTGGATTGTCTGCTGCTCTCCACAGTCACAAAATTTTCAGGTACCGGTATGGTACCTTAAATAAACTTACTTTCTGGATGCACCTTGTACAAGTTTCTTAGTTGATAATATATTTTCATTATCATGTGGTAGTTCTTATCAGCACTTTGCCTGCAAGATGAGTGGGGGGAGTGGAAATAACGCTTGAGAATAGAACTGGTATGATTGCTGCTCGGCAGCATTAATATATTCTTCTTCTTCTTTTTGCGTTTTGCCCATTATAGAGCGCGCTTGAACTTGTTTTTCGGCTTGATGATATTCGCCTTCCTATCTTCCCAAAATCTCTTCATGAAGTCACTGTGCTGCTTCTTCCGTTCTTCTGTCCACTTGGTTCCAGTCCTGCCACTAGTTTTCTCCCTAAACTTGTGCTTTGTTACTGCGCTCCTGAAGACTTTGCGGTTTCTCAGAATATTTTCTCCGATGTTCAACTCTTGCAGGTCCTCTCTTGATTCATCCAGCCAGGCTATCCTTGATTTCTGAGAATTTATTACATTGAATAACCTTTTTGTAAGTCTATAATCGTCCATCCTGAAGAGGTGTCCATAAAATGTTAAACGTCTTTTTCGTACCGTGTTGCTGAAACTATCTGTGTGACGGTATAGGTCTGAATTTCGTCTTTTAATCCAAATTCCGTTTTCTTGTGTGGGGCCGAATATTTTTCTAAGAATTTTACGTTCTTGCTTTTCTATATTTGCAATTTTAGAATGACCTCCTAGAGCTATGGTTTCTGAAGCATATAGAGCTTCCGGTAGTACAACTGTTTTGTAGTGTTTCAGTTTTGCATTATGTGACATTACTCTTTTATTATAGTGATCCCATGTTAGTCTGAATGCTCTATGAAGTTTTGAGGCTCTTTCTGTGTTAGCCAAACTGTCCAATCCTGAAGGAAGAATTATTTCTCCAAGGTATTTAAAAAATTCTACTTGTGATATTGCTCCATACGCTGTTTCTATTTTTTCTTTCTTCTTCTTTTGCTGAAAATTCTTCATGTACTTGGTTTTTTCAAATGATATTTGAAGGCCTGCTTGTGATGCTATTCTGTATAATGTCTCAATAGCATGCTTAGTTTCTTCTTTGTTCCTAGTGATAATCGCTAGGTCATCTGCGAAAGCCAAGCATTTCACATTGATTTTGTTTCCAGCAGTTCCTATGCTAACGCCTTTGATGTTCTTTTCCCACTCTCTGATGACTTTATCTAGAACCAGGTTAAATAGAAGGGGTGAAAGTCCGTCTCCTTGGCGAACACCTGTTCGTACTTCAAAAGAGTCAGAAATTTCCCCAAGAAACTTCACCTTCGATGTTGTATTGGTGAGAGTCTGACGAATCAGTTCTCTGGTCTTCCTGTCCACTTGAAGTTCTTCTAGCGTCTCAAACAGGGTCTGCCTGTCCACAGAATCATATGCTTTCTTTAGGTCCACAAAGGTGACAATTGTGGGGTTGGATCTGCGGATCTTCAAAATCATCTTCAGATTCCATATCTGTTCAGCACATGAACGCCCTTTTCTAAAACCCGCTTGATATTCACCAATCAAATGGTCTGTTTGTTTCTCTAGTCTGTTCAGAAGAGCTTTAGATAGGATTTTATAGGCCACAGATAATAGGGATAGACCTCTATAGTTGTTTGGATCAGTTTTGTTACCTCTCTTGTGCAATGGATGTATTAACGCGCACTTCCAGTCCTGTGGGATCACTTCTGTTTCCCAAATTGCTTTTAAAATTGCGTGGATTCTTCTGGTGACCTCTTCCCCACCGAGTTTCAACATTTCAGCGGTAATACCGTCTTCTCCTGGTGCTTTGTTGTTTTTAAGAGATTGAATGATTTCAGCTGTTTCTTCCATTGTCGGTGGATGTGAATCTGGATTCGGTGCAGGCTTTTCAAAGTGCATTTTTTCTTTCGGTGGGTCACAGTTGAGTAGGTCCTGGAAGTAATCTGCTAAGATCTTGCAGTTTTCCTTGGTGTTTGTTTCTAGTGAGCCATCTGGTCTACTGAAACATATGCTAGGTGGTTGATAACTAGACAGACTCTCACGGAAGGTCTTATAGAAACTTCTGGTGTTGTTTTTTAGGAAATCCTGTTCTATCTCTATGAGTTTATTCCTGTCGTATGTCCGCTTCTCCCTGCGGATGATCTTAGCTGTTGATTTCTGGATCTTAAGGAATAATTCCCATCGTTCAGTTGTCTGATGTCCGTTCCATTTATTCCAGGCTTTAATTCTGTCTTCAATTGCTTTATCACAGGTTGTGTTCCACCATCTGTGTTTCCTTTTCCTTGGGGGCTGCCCTAACTTCTGTGCTGATGTCAGAATTGAGTTTCCTAAGTCCCTCCAGTCTTTGGGATTTTGCTCTTTTATGGCCTGAAGAAATTCTTTGGCGTTCTGCTTGAGGTGCTCCGGATCCACTCTTAGTAATCTCTTAGTTTTTGGTTTGGATCTATTAGGCTGGAATTTCACTTTGATTTGGCTTAAGTAGTGATCAGAGTCAATCACTCCCCTGCGCACTCTAACATTTAGGATTTCACATATGTTCTGTTTGGACACTGCTACATGATCAATTTGGAATTCTCCTAGTGCTGGATTTGGTGATTTCCATGTTTTCTTCTTGTGTGGAGACCTGGTGAAATATGTAGACATGAGCCTCAAATTAAAGGATTTACAGCAATTTATCAGATGCTCACCATTCTGATTTGTTCTCCAATGTGCTGGATGATGACCAACTATGGACCTATACTTCTTTTCTCTACCAACCTGTGCGTTAAAGTCACCGAGTAAAATTTTCACATGATGTTTAGGAATTTGGCTGATGGTTTCCTCAAGGAGTTCCCAAAAGTCTTCTACTTTCTGAGGGTTTTTCTTATTGTCATTGTTTATGGGAGCGTGGGCATTAATCAATGTGTATGCCTTGTTGCTTGATTTTATTGAGAGAACGGAGATCCTTTCGGAGGGAGAAGTAAAGTTGAGTACTGAACTGGCTATTGTTTTTCTTACAAAAAACGCTGTTCCAAATTGTGATAAATTATCTCCAATTTTTATGGCTGGTTTCCCCTTATATATCCTAAAGTTTTCTGAATCAAAATGATTTTCGTCTTGGAAACGTGTTTCCTGAATGGCTGAAATTTGAATATCAAATTTATTCAAGGTGTCAATTAAATGTTTAAGTTTCCCAGTTTTGAGCAAAGTGTTCACATTGACTGTTCCGATGAAGTTCTTTTTCTTCGGGCGAAGAGATTTTGAGAAGCTCCGACTCTTCTCAGCATGATGCTCCCGATCCCCCAGAATCCGATGATCGGGAGAACCCGAACTGTATAAGTCCGGGGCCTGGGGTAGTTGCTGTGATCCAATACGATCCATCATGCCAGGTTCACAAGTTGAAAGTGAAAGGTTGGGGTGATCACATGAAATGATCACATGGTTGCAACTCGATTGTTGAGATCGAGAGGTGCCACTCGATGTTCTGCAGCTGTTTACAGAGTGTTTGGTCCGCGAGAGGTATTTTATTTCCCTCAAGTCCGCTGGCAAGCCAGTGAGGACCCCCCTATCCGCCACCTGGGACGCGCCACGTGGGAGTATCACCTCTCCCCCTGCTACGACAACGTAGTAGGTTCGTGGTATTATTATTATTATATATTTATTTATTTATTTAGTATGTTTCGACCCATACAGGATCACATAAAGCAAGTTATGATCTGTTGCTGTTATTTCTCTTGTTCTTCCAGAATTCTTTCATCATGTCGCTATGTTTAGCTCGACGTTCGTCAGTCCATTTTCCCCTAGGTCTGCTGGGCTTATCTTCTGATGCAGCTTCTTAAGTGTAGATCTTATGTCTAAAAGTTTTGCGGTCTTCGATATCTGTGGGTGTGATGTTGGCGTTATTGAGATCAGTTTGGACTTGTTTAATCCTTACCGTTGTCGTCTTTAATTTTTGTGAGTACATCAATATTTTCTTTGTTAATCGGTCGTCATCTGGCCTCATAATGTGTCCATAAAATTTCAAGCGTCGTTTACGGAAATCGGTTTCAATATTAGAATATTTTTCTGTGATCTTGTGCGATTGTAAACGATATCCTTCATCTGTAAGTCTTGGGCCAAGAATTTTTCGGATGATTTTCCTTTCAGCTTTCTTGATGTTTTCAAGATCCCCTTTATAATTGAGGTTTAAGGTCTCACTGGCGTAGAGTGTTTCGGGTTTGATGACCGTCGCGTAATGTCGAATTTTAGTGTTAATGCTCATGCATTTTTTGTTATAGATGTTTGCGGTTTTCCCATATGCTTTCCGCATTTTGAGTTCACGAGTTCTTTGTGCTATTCTTTCTGTGCCTGTAGGTTCAATAATTTCACCTAAGTATTTGAAATGATTAACCTTGTTGATTGAACCGTATTTTGTTACCAAAGTTTGGGTTTCAATGTGTTTTGTAGCCATGAATTCAGTTTTTGTGAAGGAGATTTTCAACCCTACTTTCCCAGCACATTCTTTGAGGACTTCAATCTGGTGAATTGCTGTTCGTTCATATCTGGAGAAGATTGCCAAATCATCAGCAAAAGCTAAGCATGTAACATTGATATTATCCTTCTGTCTTCCTAAAACTACAGGTTTCCATATGTTGCGACTTTTTAATTCTTTTTCCCATTCTTTGATGACCTTATCGAGAACGATGTTGAACAGCAATGGAGAAAGTCCATCACCCTGACGAACACCAGTTTTAATGAGAAAAGGTTGGGAGATCTCTCGAATGAATTTGACCTTGGAAATTGTGTCGGTTAAGGTTTGTTGGATGAGTCGTCTCGTCTTCGGATCGAGATGGTTTTCTTCGAGTACATTAAAAAGAGATTTTCGATCAATTGAGTCATAAGCCTTCTGAAAGTCGACAAATGAACAGATGGTTGGGAGATTTCGTGTGGCTCGAAGTTTCAAGGTGGATTTCAGATTGAAGATTTGTTCGACGGCTGATCTGTTTGGTCTGAAGCCAGCCTGATATTCACCGATGAGTGGCTCGAGTTGTTCTTGCGTGCGTTGTAAAAGACAGGCGGAGAGGATTTTATAAGCGATGGGTAAGAGGGAAATTCCTCTGTACTTATTATTATTATTATTATTATTATTATTATTATTATTATTATTATTATTATGTGCGATTTGACCCAGATGGATCACGCAGTACTTTTATGATTCGCCTTTCTGATCTTCCATATAGCCTTCATTTTCTCTCCGTGGGCCATCTTCATTTCCGCAGTCCACTTGGTTCCTGATCTCTCTGGTGTTACTATCCATCCATTTACCCTACATCGGAATAGGTTTCTGTCAAAGACTTCCACTGTTCTTACTTGGGCCTTCTCCAAATCCCGTTTGACTTGCTGAATCCACGGTATATTCTTCAGTCTTTCTGCGTAGGTGTGTAAACCTAGTCGGTGGAAGTCTTTGAACATGTCCATAAAACTTCAATCTTCGTTTTCTGATGTCCGCCGCAAGATAAGATAATTTCTCAGTTGATTTACAAGATTTCAACCTGTATCCATCTTCTGTTCTTTCTGGGCCAAGAATTTTCCTCAAGTTCTTGCGTTCTTCCTTTAGGATATTTTTCAAGTCATCCTTCCTATTAAGTATTAGAGTTTCACTTGCATACAGAGCTTCCGGTTTGATCACCGTGTTGTAGTGTCTGATCTTTGTATGTGTGGACATGCACTTTTTGTTGTAGATGTCGCGCGTTCTCCCATACGCTCTCTTCAGTTTCTGTAGCCGAACTCTTTGTGCTTCTTTTTCTAAACCTGTTGGTTCCAAAATCTCCCCTAGGTACTTGAAGTGTGAGACGCGATTGATTTTTCCATATTTGCTGTTCAATTTCTGAATGTTGTATTGTTATTATTACTAGACTATTATTATTATTCTCTTTCTTCGTAGTCAGTTTATCCTCCAGGTAGGCTTTTCCCACGGACTCAGCGAGGGATCCCACCTTTACCGCCTCTACGGGCTGTGTCCTGGGGCTTGACATTGCGTCGGGGGATACAACTCGGGAGGTGGGACTAGCGCCTCGCACAGGCGGCCTCACCTGCAAAGCGAACAGGGTGTTTCACGAGGGATGGGACGGGAGGGGAAGAATGGGAGGGATAGACAAAGAAGAAGGGAAGGAGGTGGCCATGGCCTGACTGTAGGTAGGGCCATCCCGGCATTTGCCCGAAGACGAAGTTGGAAAACATGAAAAACCACTTCGAGGATGGCTGAGATAGGAATCGAAACCCCTCTACTCATTTGGACCACCCGAGGCTGAGTAGACCCCATTCCAGTATTCATACCATTTTTCAAATTTCGTGGCAGAGCCGGAAATCGAACCTCGGACCTTCGGGGTGGCATCTAAGCACGCTGACCATTAAACCACCGAGGTGACACTATTATTATTAACATTATTATCATTGCATCACTTGCCAAACACAAGGTTATTCCCGTAGGCTGGGCACTGACAAAACATTATCTGTAAGCAAATGAATAAATTGATAATAGATGTATTTACAATATTATTAATGTGTTTTTAGCCTATTTTCATTTATGAAAAAAAAAATAGGCTCATGAGATCACCTTTTGTTCGTGTGTCTGTGTGTGCGTGCGTGTGTGTGATGGTGTGTGTGTGTCCGCCTAATAACTTCTAAACGGCTGGAGCGATTTCAATGAAACTCGGCGGTAAGTTCATAGCACTGTTTGGGACGACCCCGACCGTGCCCTTAAAATTTTGGTACGTCTCACAAATCCAACATGGCGGCTGTGCGAAATATTTCACCAGCATGCAATATCTCCGAAACTAATACCAATATCACCCTGGAATGTTTTACGGTGATAAGGGGAAATACTAGAAGTTCACCTATGTGACATTTGAAAACCTGGTAACAACAAAACCAACATGGCGGCCAAGCGAAGTTGAAAATTTTAAAGAAACTTTCTCGCGATTAAATGATCCGAACACAATGAAACTTGGTACAGGAAATGTTCATACACATTGTAATGCACTGGTATCTAATTTAGTTCAATTGTTTACATAACCACAAGATGGCGGCTGTGCGAATTTTAAAATTAAGTTTCTATTTCTTGTGTCGTAATCATGCGATCGAAGTGAAAGTTTGAATAATGAATCTACGTAATAATTTTCCTATAAAGGTACATGACTCTATGGCCTATACATATAACAATCCAACATGGCGACCATCCCAAATATTGAGGTGGATCTCAATATCTACGAATCTATTACAGCAATCATACTGATTTTTTAATGTTCATAGGGACTATGAACATAAGTTCACCTATAGGACTTTCAATAACCTGGTGATCACAAATCCAACATAGCGGCGACGTGAAGTATAAATATCCACATGGTCGTTTCTCGCAATTTAACCATCTGAATGCAGTGGCACTTGGTACAGTAAATCCTAATACAAATGTAATCCACTGGCATCTACTTTATTTCAATTGTTTCCATAACCACAAGATGGCAGCTGTGCGAATTTTTAAAATCTCGTTTTTACTTCTTGTGTCCTTATCATGCGATTGAAGTTTGAATACTACACGTACACAATAATCTTCATGTAACAGTACATAACTCTAAGACCTACATATATAAAATCCAACATGGCGACCATCCACAATATTTAGTCGGTTCTCAATATCTACGAATCTATTACAGCAATCAAACTGAAATTTTGTATGTTGAGGTTCAATAGAGGCAATTAGCATAAGTAGGATATATGAAAAGAGGACGTATAGTTCTTCACGGAACTACTTGTTATGAAAGCCGGATCTAGATCATATACATATAGCCGTGGTAGGATTTTTCGAGATCTCGGAAACTAACCGTCGCCCAGGGTTCAAACCTATACCAATCGAATCGGAGTCGAATTTTAAAAAAAGTCTGTCTGTATGTACGTATGTATGTATGTATGTATGTGTGTGACGTTTTTGCGTTTGGCAAAGTACAGGTCGCAATATTCAAGATATCGAGCTGAAATTTGGTAGGGTGAAAGAATTGGGGCCTGTGACGAACTCCATATTTGGGCGTTAAAATCGGTGCAGGGCTGGACCTTTTTTGGGGGCCATGAATTTCAACCTTTTTTTTCAGACTCGTATTATCTTGTAAACGGTTGGTCCTATCGAAAAAGTTAGATATACAGGTGTAAGATCTCAGTGATTAGCAACGTTCTTATCCATAACGATTTTGTGATATCTCTCACCGTTTTCGTTTTTTGGGGCCCTGAAGATGTAGGTATGTGCGTGACGTTTTTGCGTATAGCAAAGTACAGGTCGCAATTGTCAAGTTATCGAGCTGAAATTTAGTACGGTGAAAGAGTTAGGACCTGTGAGGAACCCTGTTGTTGGGAGTTATAATCGGTGCAGGGCCGGACCTTTTTTTGGGGCCCTGAATTTCAATTTGGATAAAATGGGCTTATGAGATCACCTTTTGTCCGTGTGTGTGTGTGTGTGTGTGTGTGTGTGTGTGTGTGTGTGTGTGTGTGTGTGAGGTGTGTGTGTGTGTCCCTAATAAAATCTAAACGGCTGAAGCGATTTCAATGAAACTCGGTAAGTTCATAACACTATTCCAGCGACCTCGACCGTGCCCTTCAAATTTTGTTACGTCTCACCAATCCAACATGGCGGCTGTGCGAAATATTTCACCAGCATTCAAATTCCCCGAAACAATTACCGATATCACCCTGGAATTTTCTACGGTGATAAAGGGAACGACTAGAAGTTCACCTATGTGACTTTTGAAAAAACTGGTAACTACAAAACCAACTTGGCGACCAAGCGAATTTGCGACTTTTAAATAGACGTTTCTCGCGATTTAACCAACCAAACGCAATGCAACTTGGTGCAGTATATGTTTATACACATTGTAATGCACCGACATCTAACTTCGTTCAAATGTTTATATAACCCCAAGATGGCGGCTGTGCAAAATATTTCACCGGCATTCTATATCTCTGAAACTATTAGGGGTATCACCCTGGCATTTTGTACGGAGATAAAGGGAACTGCTGGAAGTTCATCTATGAGACATTAAAAAACCGGTTAACTACAAAATGAACATGGCGGCCATGCGAAGTTGAAAGTTTAAAATAGGCTTTTCTCGCGATTTAATAACCCAAACGCAGTGAAACTTGGTACAGCAAATGTTTATACATATTGTAATGCAATGGTATCTAATTTAGTTCAATTGTTTACATAACCTCAAGATGGCGGCTGGGCGAATTTTAAAATTAAGTTTGTATTTCTTGTGTCGTAATCATGCGATCGAAGGTAAAGTTTAAATAACGAACCAACGCAATAATTTTCCTTTAATGGTACATGACTCTATGGCCTATACACTTAACAATCCAACATGGTGACCATCCGAAATATTTAGAAGGCTCTGAATATCAACGAATCTATTATAGCAATCAAACTGAATGTTTTTATGTTCATAGGGGCTATGAACATAAGTTCACCTATAGGACTTTAAATAACCTGGTGATCACAAATCCAACATGGCTGCGACGCGAATTTTTGGGACCCTAAATTTCATCATATTTTTTCGAATCGTTATATCTCGGAAGCCGTCGGTACTATCGAAAATGTTAAATATACAGGCGTAAGATCTCAGTAATTAGCAACTTTTCTGCCTCTTATCATATTTTGATATCTCACACCGTTTTGATGTTATTAAATTTTTGTGGTTTTTGAAAAACAAATTGGGGCCCAAATGTATATAATAATTTGCAAAAATGCAACTGATGGTCTAATTGAATTCTAGGGAAAATTCTCTATAATAATCCATTTTCACCTTTTCAATAAGTTAAAAAATGTTCGATTTACAAGGGGGGTCCCCAAATGCAGGCTTATCACTATCACCCTGTAGTTCGAAAACCAAGAGGGCAGCGATGATTTCGATTTCACCACCGGTTTGTTTCACAAAAAAGTGGCATGGAATTGAGAGAACAGTTTTGCTGTATCTTGATTCGTTTCCGAGATACCCGCTAAATACATCGAAAAGTCGCCACCTTGTGCAGCCGTATGCAATGAAAAATCATACACGTATTAGAATGAGCCTCAAATTTTGACCTACTATTTATTATTAAAGGTTATCAAACCTTTCTTCTTCTTCTTTTTCGGCATCTTGGCATCTCGAAGCGGAAAAAGCTTGATACAGTGCCGGAAAACCCAGCGCGGGTCTGTAGTAAAGGGCAGCCAGGGACTCTCTACTTTAGGGTAAAATTATATACAGGGTAGGCCAGCCTATTCGAGGAGGACGAGTGCAAGAAAACTACCTAGGTAGTACAGATATTTCATAACTATGTGATGGTGCAAGCATTGCCTATCAATTCTCATAAAAATGTGTGGAGTAATGTATGTTATTTTCCGTTTCCGAGGACGTCCGGCTTTCATAACCACGTGATGGTGTCAGCATTGCCTTGAATAACAATTTATAATGTTCCTATATTCCCACGCAATCGGGCCAAAGGCCGAAATGCAAGGCTTGCGGCCTTGCTGCCAACGAAGTTGTTGCTTGAGATTATTACCCCTCTTGCTCGCCGCTATGTTGCGCCACCTTCTCATCCAAAGCAGGTCGAGCGGCGTGGACTCCTACTTGTTTATATCGTTATGCATGTCTGTGGAGCGTGATATAACTTATTTAGTTAGTGTTGTTCATCTGGGCACTGTAAATCTTCCTGTGTTCTTCAGTCTATGATTTATTGGTCTTGGTAGTAATTTTCTCAGAGAAATGATAGTTGTAAGTAATGTTCTAAATTGGAGTCGATCTTTTATAATTTCTGCGGAGATGTTAGTAACGGGGCTTGGCATATAAATAGAAACAAACGCGGGTGTTGTGTTATCGGGTACACCAAAAAGTCACGGGTGGAGTGAAATTTACCTTTGTCAAGAGGACACTGAATCCTGTGATCGCTGTATCAAATAACGGTTCAGGCTGAGGATGCCAACTGTAATCGTCGCAGGTGCTGTAGCATGGCAACTCGCACAATGTATTATTCATTATAATTTTATGTTTTTCGATTCGTTGTGCCCAACTAATGAGCGCGTTTGAACTTATTAGTACTTTTTCTTCTTCCCTTCCCAACATCCTGTCGCTGTGTTGTCTTTTACGCTGGTCTGTCCATCCTGTATTTTGTTGGGTGGACTTTTCAGAAATGTTGTGTTTGTGATTTAAAGTTCTGAATTATGTTCTGTCTTGCATGGTTTGTTCATGACAGCCAATTTGATATATGAGTCGTCCAGTTGCAAAACTCGTTTCATCCACTTGTGAATAAGGATCATAATGTACTATTATTTATTTATTTATTTATTCCTTAATTCCCCATAATGAGAGCGTTACAACACAATCAATTTTCATGTTTTATTCTGGCCCTTTCTTCTTTTTTTTTCCAAAAATCTCTCATATACACACTATGCTTCCTTATTTATTTTATTATCTTATTTTATTTTATTTTATTTTACACTACTTTATTTTAATTTATTTTATTTTGTTTAATTTAATTTAATTTTGCTTTTGTTTTATTTCGTTTTATTTTGTTTCAAATTGTTGTGTTTTATTTATTATTTTGTTTTTGTATTGATTTATTTTGTTTTTGTTTTGTTTTGTTTATTTTGTTTTATTTTATTTTGTTTTGATTATTTTGTTTTATTTTGTTTTGTTTCATTTTGATTTGCCATAAAACTAACACAAAACCAAAACCAAAAACCCGAAAGAAAAAGCAACATTCAAGAACAAAAACAAAAGCAGAAAACAAAAAACAAGAAACACAAAGCAAAGTGCAAAATTCAAAAAAAAAAAAAAAAAAAGCAGAAAACAAACACAAAATCAAAACCAAGAAAGAAATGCCAAAAGTACAATTCAAAAGCAAAATCACAAAGCAAACACAAAACCAAAAACCAAAAACCCAAAGCAAAAAGTAGGAAACAACAAACACAAAAGATACGTGAGGCAAAGTCCAGAGAAACGTTTCTCATGAAAATGATTCTTATTCACAAGTGGATTAAAAGAGTTTTGCAACTGGACGACTCATTTGTGATTATTCTATTAGCCAGTTGTTTTGATTTTTCATTGATGAGGTTGAAAATTTTCTTGTGAGCCTGTTATTATCCATTCTATAGCCTATAGATGTCCGTAAAACATTAACCGCCGTTTCCTTATGGTATCTGTGATTTTTTCTGTAACTTGATACATTTCATGTGATATCTTTTTGATCCAAATTCCATTTTCACACTTTGGTCCGAAGGTTTTCCTGAGGATTTTCCTTTCTTGTTTTTCGATCATTTCCATTCGAGATTTGGCACCAATTATAATTAATGCTTTCAGATGCATACAGAGTTTCTGTTTAAAAGACTGTGTTTTAATGTCTTAATTTTGCCTTTGTTGATATAGTTCTTTTATTGTATCTGTTCCAAGAAATGTTGTGTGCCCTTTGTATTTTTATAGTTCTTCCTTCGTTAGCTCGCTTATTTAACCCTGATGGTTCAATAATTTCACCTAAATATTTAAATGTGTCTATTTGACAGTTGGTGATTAATGGTTGTTTGTTGAAACCTGATTTAGTCCCTTCCATATTTAATTGGTATTCTGCCCGGAGGCAGGTCCGAGCCTCCGAAGAGGCTATCCTCAGCCGGAGTTTTGGTACGGTAGGATGGCCAGGGCCTTTCCGCTCCTCCTTATGTTGGCCAACAGCGCGCTGTGCCTAGAACCGGCATACCATCCAAGTTCCGACCACGCCCAATGTTGCTTAACTGCGGAGTTCTCATGGGATCCGGTGTTTCAACACGGCTAGGCCATTGGCCTCCCTTCCATATGCTTTGTCTTATTTCTTCTTCTTCTTTAGCGTTTGTCCCGTCTCGTGTCAGGGTCCGCTATGTGAATCCGCTGTCTCCACTTAAGTCGGTCCTGGGCCATGTCCGAATGTAGGTTAACACTTTTTACATCCCTGTGCAGTGTATCGGCCCAACGTTGTCTCGGTCGCCCCTTTGGTCTTTTCCCGGTGACCACTAGTGTCACTCGCTTCGCTCGCGCAGCCAGCGGCTAATTTGATTAGAAGCTGTAGCGCTGTTTTGCAATGGTGTCCGCTCCTGACCGTAGCACATGCCCAAACCATCGAAGACGACCCTCACGCATTTTGTTGTTGATTGCCGCGATACCAAATCGTTCCCTTAGTCTTTCATTGCGGATGTGATCCAACCTAGTAATGCCAGCTGTCCATCTAAGCATCTTGGTCTCAATGACACTTTGCCAACGTTCTGCTTCCGTATTGATCTGCCAACATTCAGTACCATAAAGCGCTACGGGACGAATGACAGTGGGGTAAATCTACGAGTTTAGGTGGGGTTTCATCTGGCGATCGCACATGACACCTGTCGTTGTTCGCCACTTCAACCACGCAGCATTAATTCTTACGTGGACCTCCTCGATGAGGAGTAGTAGTAGTAGTATTGGTGGTGATGTTAGTAATTTTTTCTTTTTTACAGTCGAATTGAGCCTCTATGGACTACGGAGTAACAATCAAAATCAATGTTTCTTTCTAGATCGTCTGCCAGCTTTGATGTCCTGCCAGTATCTCTTGAGCCCATCACTCAGCGCCTTCTTCGGATCTTCTGAAAGAGGTCCCCTCCGTCTTTTGGGTTCTGCCCCTACCTTAAATCCCTGGTAATTTTTAATTGGGTGTCTGAATTCACACCTGTTCATAATTTTGCAGTCCGGAATACCAATTTCTAGAAGGTCTTTGTTACATTCTTCAAACCAAGCCAATTTTTTCCTCTTTGGTTTCACGAAACACCAAATTTTCTTTGTTAGACGATCGTTGGACATTCTGAAAATGTGTCCATAGAACAACAACCTTTTCCTTTTTATTGTTGACGTGACTGGTTCTATCTTTCTATATAACTCTTCATTTGACTTCAAATGTATGTGTCCGTCAACCCATCTGTTGCCTAAATTTTTTCTCAATACCCTGCGTTCTCTTTTGACTAACTGGTCGACTAGTCCCCGCCTGTTCATAGTCAAAGTCTCCGAAGCATATAATGCTTCAGGTTTGACAACCGTGCTGTAGTGTCTTAATTTGGCTCCAATGCTCAGCGACTTCTTATTATAGAGATTTTTCGTCAGGTGATAGGCTCGGTCTAATTTCCAGATTCTAAGATTAATTGCTTACTGTTCTAGGCCATTTTGTTGGATTACCTCACCCAGGTATTTCAATTTCTTTACACGTTTAATCCTTCCTTGGTTTGTTTTCATCCATTCTGGTCCATCACTGATATTAGGTAGATTTCATTAGAAAGCTAACTATTGGAATGGGTACCATGTTTCGACTTCCGGAAAACTTCGACATATCTTCGCGTTTCACATCCCCCAGACCCCAAAACCACCGTCAGTTCAAAAGTTTATATATAATTTATGTATATTGTGCCCTTTTAGCAAGAAATATGCAAATCACAGTATGCCAGCAATGCTCAAATCGGGATTTTCGGGGTTATGGTATGTTCTCCCACTCTGTGACTTACACATTTTGGATTAAATAAGGATACACTTCCAAAAATAAAAACAAAATCAACTCCTATTATAAAACATTTAATTAACCAAATATATGGCGCTACAAACAAATTAAACAAATAAACTACTGACCAATCCTTCTAACTTGTTCAAAGTGAACAAGGAATACATAAAATCAAACAAATGTTATATTAAAATACATGGTTTCCTTCAAACCAGCAAACTTATAATTCTTTTCACTTCCATAAAGTATCCCTTTTAAAATTCACTACAATCACGAGCTCCAATGGCTCGATACTTTCCACTATAAACTGTGTTACTCTTTTACACACCTCAATATCTATTTTATGAATTTCTTATAATCAAAACAATATATAATCTTATTCAAAGTAATTGTTACTCCTTTACTTAAATTTTTGGGCTTTTCACAATGTTCTCATGTTACCACCTCTCTCAAGTTAACAAATTCACTACAGTGATCGGGAAAAATACTTGTGTACTCCCGAGTTATAGAAGACTACTTGAACAAAGTCAAAAATTATGATCACTCCCGAAATCTAATTGTCTTCATTGAACTCGTGAAATCCTACATCAATATCTCATTACATTAGGGATTTATATTTATTATTATTTGTCTTAAAAGACCATCATCTCATATGAAAGCAAACGATCTGAACTTGCAAGCGGTAACTTTCATCTACAAGAACCTCGGTTCGAATCCCGGGTCATTAACAAACTCGAAACACTCATGGTTTATTATTACTTCAAATAGACGGTTCCCCTGATCTACCATACTTTCAATAGCGAGGGGTTGGACCGTGACACTCGACTTGATTTATTGCCCGGGAGGAAGACCCTCAGTATCGCCCACACGGGACCGCTCTACTCATGCTTTAAAACAGCTATTTCTCAAACACAGTTCTCTGAACAGACCTGGCGTTTCTTTCAACATTATTTAGGTTCATAGACCACTTTCGTAACCTTGGCATTTATTAATTATGAAGTGTCATCATTGATGGGTAAGAATAATTCAATACAACAACAATATTTAGGGGCTTCAACAACTATACGAGTCTGGGTTCGACTCTCTCAAATGCCTCGGGAACCAATCCCATACTGGAGGACTTTACAACAAATTAGTGGCTTAGGGCGACCTCGGTCTAACCTGCGCTCATCAATACAATAAATTCGCACCCATTATACAACGCCTCGTGATCTACATCACTATATGGAGGACTTATCATCAATTACCGCAATCAACTGTCCCTCACAATTAATTTACCAAGTATATTTAGATTCAACGCCTTCCTAGCGTGACAATTTACTTTCATGCGCAACAATGCGCTATACATTACTTTAAGGCCTAGCGTCTTCCAGAGAACTGATAAATTCAAAACCATCATTTGATCTATATCTCAAACTTTCATATTAATCCTCTCCCGTGACAATAATCGCTATACTTTAAGAACATGTATTCACACCATGTCTTTATTCCTTTACAAAAGCTCAAAAGCTATTACTTTCATATAATTCAACTTAATCTTCATTTATATAATTTATATTATTATTATATTTTTCCGCTTGCTTTCATAACCTTTATCAAATACACTGATATTTTATTTTATACATTTCCTCTAAGGATTTATTCATTTCACATAATCATTTTATAATTTCTTAATTTTTATTTGTTCAGATCGCGCTCCTATTCTGTTATTTGTTATTCAAAAACATCCCTATTTATCATTCTCAGGTGGATTGTACACAAATATTCCCCCAACACATAACATAATGAAAATAGTTACTTACATATTCAGACGGTCCACTACCGCGCTTTCCAACGATGTTTCATTTTGGCCCACTATTTGTGATTACACCATCGTGCTCAAATTCATTTCATATACTGACATAGCTTGACACACATATAATTTATATACCTTAAACACTGGTAACATTTTAAAATACACTTCGGTATTCTTCTATTACACACAATAAAATCACTGAAAAATTACTATCTAACACAAATTTTATATATTTACACTACACTGATTCTAATCACTGAGGCTTTGATTAGGCCTTGCACACGTGATATTTGCTTCCCCGTCTCCAAGGGTGATCTAGTAGATGTCGGCTTCCTATCTGACCAGAATATGAAAGTCTCGAACACTCTACCCCTCCCTGGAATGGTACTTCTTCGAATCCGGTTTCCTGATGATCGGCTATTATTATTATTAGCTCGAACTTGCTTCTTTCTATACCCTATTGGTCGTCTAGCGAAAGTCTGTCTTGTTCTCGGTCTCCCAAATACTCTATCGGTGACCTATTATTTTCTAGCATCTAATACTCCTCGTAACTTAGTGCTTTTTATAGTTCGTTCGTTTCCTTGAAACAACGTCTTGAATTTACTTCTCCTTTCTAATTACTCAGTTCTATAATTACTCTCTTTTCAGAATACTATGCGGACCTTATTTTGTCCGACCTTGACCGGGTTCTTTAACATTGATAGAATGTTTATTTCGCTGTTATGGTACTTCAAAACGTTACGATACACTTGGTCGTTTAAATAAACTGTTATTGAAAACCTATCGCCTATTCTTTAAGTTCGCAGCCTACTTCGACTGTAATACTGAACTTTTCACTGTAAGACTGATATTGGCGGAACTAAATCCTGTATTAGGATTTTCCTAATTCTCCACACGGCGATACTATGATGATACTTATCGTACTCTGATGCTTCATCGTGCAGCGTCTCGGCGCTCACGGAACTGGATGATTGGTGAAACAGTACGACCCGCCTCGGCGGTCGTTCAAGACTGAATAATACTGATACAGCCGGACGCCCCCTCTCGGGCTCTCGGAATAACTGCACGATTAGCCTGGCCCTGCCAGGGATTTTATACAAATCGGCGACAAAATGATAAATTCTACGTCTTTTTCGGAACCAACTTTTGAAGTAATGGTCGCACATTATTTAAAATTATATCTCTGGAAAGCTCGTTTTCTAAACGAAAACTGACTTCTTTGCACATGAAAATCGATCGTGCAGTTCTGAGATATTAAATAAAATTTAGTCTTCAGCTGTGTGGGCGTTACAGTTGATTTTTAATTCCCCCCTCCTCGGGTTTCGGGAAACTCCCAATGACGTATGGCTACGTCGGCACTTCTTTCCTGGGCATTTATAATAACATCTTTCTCCACACAAAAATCTCTATTCCGAAATGATTCACAATGCTGTATTTCTTTAGTTAATTTTATTCTTGCAAATGGGTTAAATCTAATTATTCTTCTTCTGGCCCGGCTGCGCGGTTGCCATTTTACTGCACGTAAGGGCGATTTCCGAAACACGCTCTTCGTCACTCACTTGGAAAATTCCACTCGTTCTATTTATATTCGTGACTGGCTCCTTATCAATGCGTCAGGCATGATCTCATTTCCTGGCCACCTGGCTTCAGTTAATTACACAACGTTATGCTAGCCTTCTTGTATAAAATCTTTCTATGTTCCTCTGAAGACTGTAAATTTCCTTCCTTTTACAAAAATACATGGATTCGACCCCTTGAACCAATGGTACATGGGTTCAATATATATATATATATATATATATATATATGTATATCAGTTTCTTGTGGACACGATAACTGCCGTAATTTTGCACCAATCGCTTTGATTTTTTACCGAATATGTATACCTATAAAATCTCGGTCGAGTTCGTTACTGGGCTAAATCGGTCGATGGGGGGGGGGGGTGAAAATGGGGGGCTTTTTCCGAAAAAGTGAAATATTGCTATAACTCTCTTAATATGTGAAATATCAAATCCGTTCAAAGTTCATACTATGTGTCGGATAAAGCCCAAAAATTTATGTTTGAAGAGTTTTTTATAGCACCAACCATTGACCAAAGGGGTGGGAAAAAGTGGGTTTTTCGGGAAACATTAATCATATCTCTCTTAATAGGCACAATATCAAAACCGTACAAAATGGACAATATTCCCCTAATAATTACCTAAAACTTTTGACTGAAAGAATTTTTGATAATACCCACCATTACGCCACGGGATGAGAAAAATGATTTCGGAATTATAAGAAAATGCCAAGAGCTATCAGAGGTTGCCATGGCAACACTACTAAATTGATGATGGATGAGCCATCGGACGATGCCATGACAACGCACTTGCTTGATATCAGATTCAGATTTCCATCTGACAAAGTGTGAAGCGTCTTCGGTGACGTAACTGGTAGCATGCTGAACTTCTATGCCCAAGGTCACGGGTTCAAAGCCGGCCGAAGTCGTCGGATTTTCTAAGAGCGCTAAAAATCCCTCAGTATGCTTTCCTTTGGAGGGGAAGTTCCAACGTTCGTTGCGAGTTGCTGGTTGCGGTGGCAAGCCAAGTTCACAGCTAGGTGTCGTTGATGGTAGTATCTGGTAGCAACATTAGGAACTACTGCTTGAAATTGACCGTCTGCAGTCCTTACCTGAATTACAGACTAGTACAGTCATCACAATTCACACCGTTTATCAGACAGATTCTACACTCACCCAAAGTACACGGGGTTACATGACCGCGTTGTCGCAGCCCCTAAACTGAGGAACCAACCAAAATCTCTGCGGGAAATAAAATTTTGCGTGAAGAAGTAACAGACCGTTACATAGTTACACATCAGTGTCGAAACCTTGCATAAGGACAGTGTGACCACAAGTATAAAAATGGACCCCAAATGACAAGAAGGTTACCGTCCCCATAAGACAATAAAATGTTTAAAATATGCATAAAATGACGAAAAACAAAGTTAATTAAGCTCCAATTATAAAATACTTTCTCGCAATAAATGAGGTCTGATCCTTCTACGAAAACCTGCATATTCTGCCTATTTTCCCCTATCCCGAAGTTTGTCCGGTGAAATCTACCTCCGCCTTCCGGCGTGGCGAGAGGACTTTTTGTCATGTACTTGGTCTTCTCAAAGGAAATCTGTAAACCTACTTTCTCAGCCATCTCTGACAACCGATTAATCTTTACAATGGATGATTTAATATTGTAATAATAATTATTTATTTATCGTATGGCTTTTAGAGCCGGGAGTGTCCGAGGACATGTTCGACTCGCCGGAGTCTTTAGCTGCTTCCAGCGGACACCCTTAGGATGAGCTACAAGTTCCGTTCAATTTCAAGTAATTCCAACTTTCGCTACCTGGTGGTGACGTTGGAACTTTTATAGAGCATTCCGACGAAATCTAACCAAACAATTTAGCTTCACACAAGTTTAGCCTGTGGAAGGATCTTTTACATGCCAAAATCTATAACATGGGACCGCCGGCTTTACTTCCCCTCGGAAGGAAGGTATACTGAAGGATTTTTAACGCTCCTAAAAATCCGACGACTTCAACCGGGTTTGAACCCGCTATCTTGGGCACAGCAATTCAGCATGCTACGAACTACGCCACTGAAGCCGCTAATAATAATAATAATAATAATATTGAAATGAAAATCCACAGTCTGCTTCCAGTCGACCGACCGGATCAGGAATGGAATGAATGAAGCCCCCATCTGTGCCAGCTGACGAAGCCTGTCGCACTCCCCTGGGGAGGACGGAAGGAAGGAAGGAAGGAAGGAAGGGAGGAACCTTCATGGCCGTGTTTCTCAGCGGGAAGTTCCTAGAGTTACATAAACCCATTAACGTATTAATGAAGTAATGGCAGAAAGCAGTTAGTAACCGGAGACGTACAGCAGACTGTGGGAGTAGTCGAAAAAGCGAGTTAAGGGTCCAATTTGCTATCATTTAGAGAACAATGAAGACACGCTAGGCTTACTCCGCCCAGCCTCCTCTCAGTCTGCGAGACAATACAATATCATGTGTGTGGTCGCAGCCAATCACAATCACAGTTTGATGTCTGCCAGCTCTGTGGGTTAAACAATTAACTTGCTTTCATGAGGGCCGCCTCGCTGATTGAATTCATAGTGGCTGCATTGGCTTTCTCCTTTCTCCCTTCCTTCCTTCCTTCCTTCCTCCCTTTCTTACTTCCTTTCTTCCTTTCTCCCTTCATTTCTTCCTTCCTTTCCTTCGTTCCTTCTTTCCTTTCTTCCTTCCTTCCCTTATTCCCTCCTTTCTTCCCTCCTTCCTTTCCTTCGTTCCTTCCTTCCTTCTCTTCTTCCTTCCTTTCTTCCTTCCTTCCCTTCTTCCTTTCTTCCTTCCTTTTTTCCTTCCTTCTTTCTTACTTTCTTCCTTCCTTCTCTTCTTCCCTCCTTCCTTTCTTCCTTCCTTTCATCCTTCCTTTCTTCCTTTCTTCTTTTCTTCCTTCCTTTCTTCCCTCCTTTCTTCCTTCCTTCCTTTCTTCCTTCTTTCCTTCCCTCCTTCCTTTCTTCCTTCCTTCCTTTCTTTATTCCTTCCTTTCTTCCTTCCTTCCTCTCTTTCTTCCTTCCTCTCTTCCTTCCTTTCTTCCTTCCTTTCTTCCTTCCTTCCTTTCTCTCTTCCTTCCTTCCCTTCTTCCTTCCTTCCTTTCTTCCTTCCTTCCTTTCTTTCTTCCTTCCTCCCGCCCTTCCTTCCATCCTTTCTTCCATCCTTCCCTTCTTCCTTCCTTTCTTCATTCCAATCCTTCTTCCTCCCTTCCTTCCTTCCTTCCTTTCTTCCTTCCTTTCATCCTTCCTTTCTTCCATCCTTCCCTTCTTCCTTTCTTCCTTCCTTTTTTCCTTCCTTCTTTCTTACTTTCTTCCTTCCTTCCCTTCTTCCCTCCTTCCTTTCTTCCTTCCTTTCTTCCTTCCTTTCTTCCTTCCTTCCTTTCTTTCTTCCTTCCTTCCCTTCTTCCTTCCTTCCTTTCTTCCTTCCTTCCTTTCTTTCTTCCTTCCTCCCGCCCTTCCTTTCTCCCTTTCTTTCTTTCTTCCTTCCTTTCTTCCATCCTTCCCTTCTTCCTTCCTTTCTTCCTTCCTTCTTACTAGTGGCTTCGGTGGCATTGTTGGTACCATGCTGAACTGCTGTGTCCAAGATCGCGGGTTCAAACCCGTCCGAAGTCGTCGGATTTTTTAAGAGCGTTAAAATCCTTCAGCATGCCATCCTTCAGAGGGGAAGTAAAGCCGGTGGTCCCATGTCATAGATTTATGGCATGTAAAAGAACCTTCCTCTATCTAAATTTGTGTGAAGCTAAATTTCTAGGTAGATTTCGCTGAAATGCTCTATCAAAGTTCCAACGTGTCAGTGACATCTGATAGCGAAAGTTGGAACAACTTGAAATTGAACGGGACTTGTAGCTCACCCTATGGGTGTCCGCTTGAAGCAGCTACAGCCTCTGGCGAGCCGAACATGTCCTCGGACACTCCCGGCACCAAAAGCCATACGATAAATAATAAATAATAAATAATACTAACCATACTTTATTCCCTCTTATCTTTCGGTGGCTTATGGGCTCCAGGAAGAAACATGGAGGGGTCCTCACACCACCAGAGGACCTGGACGAATGGGAGTGTGACGCGATGATGCAGACAATCAAGCATCAATAACACAAGAATTTCAGAAGAAGAGAAATTCTCATAGCCTCTCCACTCCAACTCCAAACATCAACCTGCCCGGGGTGTCCCCTGCTAAGCCGAGTAATCCAGTGGAAGGTTGGGTAACCAACCCCAGCGGGAAACTGGGTCGGTGAACAGATGGGTGTTTGGGGGGCTGAGAATTTTATTTCTCAGCTGAATAGTAAGCCTGAAAAGTTGGAAACGGGTTGGCGTCAGGAAGGGCATCCGGCCATAAAACTAAATAGCCAAAACCGTACAAATATGACAAGTTCTACAAGCTTAGCCTCGGAAACTGCTAGGGCGTTCCCCGGAAGCGACGCGCAAGGATTCCGCCTGTCCCTTGTGAGAAATGAGCGAAGGCTACCGGGCCATGGGCGGGCCTGGCTAAAGAAGCAAGTCCAAATGAGAATTGGTACCCTGAATGTTGGATCTATGACTGGTAAAGGTAGAGAGGTTGCGGACCTAATGATAAGGAGAAGGATTGGAATCCTGTGTGTTCAAGAAACTAGGTGGAAGGGTAATAAAGCAAGAGAGCTTGGCTGTGGCTTTAAGTTGCTATACAGTGGAGCAAACAGTGCAGGTAGAAATGGTGTTGGAATTATCCTTTCAAATGACTTTGCCACCTGCCTGGTCAGTGTAAACAGAAGAAATGACAGAATAATGAGTGTGAAGCTGTGCCTTGGGGAGGAGTTCACAATTGTAGCTGCTTATGCTCCACAAGTTGGTTGTGAAGAGCAAGAAAAGGATGACTTCTGGAGAGACCTGGAAGAAGAACTTTCCAGCATACCAGCAAATGAAAAAGTATTTTTGGGTGGAGATCTGAATGGACACGATGGAACCAGTATCGAAGAAGAAGGAATGAGAAGAGTACATGGAGGTTGGGGATTTGATGCGAGAAATGAAGAAGGCGAGAGAGTGATAAATTTTGCCTTGGCTTCAGATCTGGCAATTTGTAACACCTTCTTCCAGAAAAGCGAGAGGCATCTATTGACATACAAAAGTGGAGGACGGGAAAGCCGAATAGATTTCCTCTTGTGCAGAAGAATACATCTGAAGGAGGTAAAGAACTGCAAAGTCATACTAGGGGAAGACGTGACTCCACAGCACAGAGTGCTGGTGCTGGACTATGAATGCACAGGCATGAAGAAAAGAGCAGTACGGAAAATGACTCCAAGAATCAAATGGTGGAGATTAAAAGATCCAATTTTGGGAAGTGAATTCAAGGACAAGGTGCTCCAAGAAACACATTTAGTGGAGGGAGTTCAGAAATGGTGGACAGTAAATGCTGAGGCTATCAGGAAAGTTGGTGTGGAAGTTCTGGGTAAGACGTCTGGGAAAGGCGCTCCACTTGATAAAGAAACATGGTGGTGGAATGATGAGGTCCAGGATACGATCAAGGCGAAAACACAAGCCAAGAAGGCCTGGGAAGAATCTGGAATGACCTAAGACAGAGAACACTACAGACAAGCAAACAAAGCTGCGAAAAGAGCAGTTGGAAGAGCAAAGGCAATGGCATGGAATGAAGTCTACGAAAATCTAGAGACCAAAGAAGGCGAGGCAAAGCTCTTCAGAATTGCTAAGGCACGGGACAGAGCATCAAAAGATCTTACCCACATCAAGCAAATAAAGAATGAACAAGGAATGGTAATTCGAGATGAGAACCAAATTAAGAAGAGATGGGAGGAGTACTTTGAAAAGCTGCTTAATGAGGAGAATAAAAGGCTTGTGTTTGAAGATGGTATTCAAAATTATAATTTAACAACTAACATTTGCAGGGTAGAGATTGTAACTGCTATGAAGAAAATGAAAAGTGGAAAAGCAACGGGCCCCGATGAAATCCCCGTAGAGGCCTGGAAATGCCTGGGAGAAGAGGGAATAGATATGTTGCTGAGCCTATTCCAACAAATATTTCAAGAGGAAATAATGCCCAACGAATGGCGGAAGAGTACCATAATTCCCATCTATAAAGAAAAGGGGGACATTCAGGATTGTGCAAATTACAGAGGAATAAAACTCATGTCGCACACTATGAAGATCTGGGAAAAAGTCATTGAAGGTAGGCTTAGGCAAGAGACAACAATAGCAGAAGAACAGTTTGGATTTATGCCAGGGAAAGGAACCACAGATGCCATTTTTTCTCTGAGACAGCTCATGGAAAAACACAGGGAAAAGAAGAAAGAATTGCATATGGTGTTCATAGATCTAGAGAAGGCTTATGATCGTGTCCCCCGTCAAGAAGTATGGAGATGCATGAGATTCAAGGGAGTACCAGAGAAGTATGTGCGCATTATCCAGGACATGTACCATGGGGCAAAGACGCAAGTTAGAAGCAGTGTAGGGCTAACGGGAACCATACCAGTTGAAGTTGGTCTCCATCAAGGATCTGCACTGAGTCCCTATATCTTTGATCTGATAATGGATGTTATCTCTGAAAGCCTTAGAGAACCTGCTCCTTGGTGCATGCTATTTGCAGATGACATTGTACTATGTAGCACTAATCAAGAACAACTCGAACTTAAACTAGAACACTGGAGAAAAGCATTAGAGGACAGGGGTCTTAAAATCAGCCGGAATAAGACTGAATACATGTGCCTCGGAGGAAAGGGAAATTATAGTGTGAAGATGGACGGAAATCAGCTCCAAGCAAGTAATAGTTTCAAGTACCTTGGATCAACGGTATCTGACGATGGCAATCTAGACCTGGAAATTACCCACCGAATTCAGGCTGCCTGGTTAAACTGGAAAAGGTTGTCTGGTGTCCTCTGTGACAGGAGACTAAATGTCCAAGTAAAGGGGAGAGCCTATAAAAGTGTGGTGAGACCTGCGATGCTATATGGAGCAGAAACTTGGCCAATAGTACAGTCGCAAAATAAACGGCTGGATGTAACCGAAATGAAAATGCTGAGATGGATGTGTGGTGTTACTAGGAAAGACCACATCAAGAACAGCTTCATACGAGGAAGTGTCAAGGTAACCCAAGCATCAAGGAAAGTTCAAGAAAGGCGGTTGCTCTGGTATGGTCACATTAAGCGCAGGGATGAGACCTATGTGGGAAGAAGAGTGCTGGATCTTGAGCTGGAGGGCAGGAGGGAGAGAGGCAGACCTAGAAGAAGATGGATGGACTGCGTGCGGGAAGACTTCGCAGAAAAGCAGTTAACCGAAAACACCATTTGGGACCGAGGGAAATGGAAAAAACTTGCCAAAAACGTCGACCCCGCATGAGCGGGAAAAGATGAAGAAGAAGAAGATCTTTCGGTGGCTTATTTCTACTTTTCTTTCTATCTTTCATCCATCTAACCTTCCTTGTTTCGTCCATTCTTTGGGGGTATTTCTTTTTCTGATACTATGTTTATCTCATTGCGTACTGTAGTGGCTAACATTCTTGGCTGTCACCACAGAGGCCCGGGATCGATACCCAGTTCTGGTAAGAAATTTAATTCTGTCTGAGGGCGGGAACGCACAGTGGGTCTAAATCGAAATCTAGGGGGAAAAAATTATTTTTACGTTTCAATCATGAATTTAGAGTGAAAGCAACGAATATAATTTGTTTACTTCATAATAAACATCAGTTAAGACCATTATAAGCTACGTCTACACATGCAAGAAATTGTCTATGACTAGGAGTTGGAGAGAGCATTCAGTTATATCTTCAGAACAACTTTCTACCCCTAATTTACTTTTAACAAAGTTACAAAGTTCCACTTTTGGCATAATGGTCGAACCCAGTGCTTCAAACAGTTGTAAACGTGTGAGACCTGGTTGCGCGGCATCTTCTAAAACGTAAAATAACTAAGTTGCAAAAAGATGCAAAAATCTTATAACAGTCGTAAACTTCAAGACTTTATCTACATTTTAACATTGAGTAGAAAGTGACGCAGAGTGATGCGACATACTAAAAATCTAAGAGAAAATATAATTTTAAAAATAATAGTTAAATATTAGTAGTTCAAATCCCGGTCACTCCATGTGAGATCTGTGCTGGACAAAACGGAGGCAGACAGGTTTTTCTCCGGGTACTCCGGTTTTCCCTGTCACAATTTCATTCCAGCAACACTCTCCACTATCATTACATTTCATCTGTCATTCATTTAATCATTGCCCCAGGGAAGTGCGACAGGCTTCGGCAGCCGGAACAGTTCATATCCTCGCCGCTAGATGGGGGCTTTATTCATTCCATTCCTGACCCGGTCGGAGACTGGAAGCAGGCTGTGGATTTTCATTTTCAGTTAAATATTATATAATGCAAATATAGCTAAAATTACGTAACAATTACGCCCATTAATAACTGAAACACGTTACAATGATCATACCTTCAGCTGCATGTTTCATCTTGAAGCATCACACTAACCACAAAGACAACCAAACCACAGCCACTTACATTCACCCTGCAATTCAGACTGCTCGAACAGTGGTGACAGATTTACACTAAGATGCGTTTATATCCCAGAATAGTGAGCGGAAATTATATGAGAATGCTTTAGAAGTAATTAATTTTGATTTTTTAATTATGAAAAAAATAATTTTGTCCTCCTAGATTTCGATTTTGGCTCACTGTGGGGGTGGGGGCTGCTCTCATCCTCGTGAAGCAAAAGTGAGAAGAGGCGGGTTCCATTCCTACCTCAGCCATACTGGAAGAGGTTTCCCACTTCTACTCCAGGTAAATACCAGGAGAGTTCATAACTTAAGGCCACGGACACTTCCTTCCCAAATCCTACCTCAATTACAGATACACACACTAGTGCAGACATCACAGATACACAAGTTATCAGAGATATTCTACACACACCGAAGTACATGGGGCTACATGACGTCAATGTCGCAAAGCTCCTAAAGAAATCTACAACAACAACAACTTTTCCTCCTATGTGATTTGTTTCTTTCTTTCTCTCCTTCCTACTTCTCATTATTTGCTTTTTCTTATTCATTTGTTCCTTCCTTCCTTTCTCGCTCCGTTTATTTCTCCTCATCAGTTTGAAATACTGTTCTATATGGCCCAGTATTTCAAGCTGATGAAAAGAAGGAAAGAAGGAACAAAGGCAGGAAAGAAATAAAGAAAGAAAAAAAGAAAGAAAGAAAGACAGAAAGAAAGAAAGAGGATGGAATGAATGAAATAATACAGGAAGGAAGGTATGTAGCAAAATAAGGAAATAAATAAAGCAATTAAGAAACACAGCAGAGAGGAATAAAAAAAGAAAGAAAGATTGGCAGGAAAGAAGGAAAGGAGGTAGTAGAATAGTAAGAAAGAAAAGAAACAAAGAAAGAGGATGGAATGAAGGAAATAATACAGGAAGGAAGGTATGTAGGAAAATAAGGAAATAAATAAAGCAATTAAGAAACAAAGCGGATAGGAAGAAAGAAAGATAGAAAGAATGGCAGGAAAGAAAGGACATAGTAGAATAATAAGAAAAAAAGAAAGAAGCTTGTAATTTCCTTGACTGTTAATCTCACGATCATGAGCCAGGGACCTCCTTTTTACGTGAAATCCAAACCACAGGACGTGATATTGCCCTTCGAAAATCTCAAATGAGTTGACCGGGAATTGAGCCCGGTCCGACTTTGAGAGTGGCAAGCAGCTTGACTACTGGAACACCGCGCCCCCGAAGAAGGAAAGAATACAGAAAGGAAGGAATGTAGCAAGGAGAAGAAGGTTGGGAAGGAAGGAAGAAAACATTCAAGGAAGGTAGAAAAAAATAATTACGAGCCTTACAGTAGTCGCATATGATGTGTAACATCTGACATAGAAGAAACCTCACGTGAAATTGTTGATACACCGGTATTTTATAGTATTATTGGCACAAATATTAATCTATTGTAAAAGGGAGTGTTTTATAGATATTGTAGTTTATAATACGGAACTCATTTTATTAGATGATTTGTAGCATCCACCAGCACTAGCCTAAATAAAGAATACGATATGGATCAACTAGATTAATAGACGCGACACCGCTCATAACCTTAAATTCCTTATAAACAGGACCTCTTGATTCACAGACCAACACGTAATTTCATATGGATTCTGTTAAAATGAGTCATATTGATATGACAAATATCTTTTAAAATGATAATCTGGTAGCAGAAATATCCACCTCGCCCAGGATTCGAACCCAAGATCTCCAGATTCACAGGTATACGCAATAACCCCACGGCTATTTCGACTACGAAAATATTGTGCACAAGATGGTGCCTTATTTCCACGTTCCAATAATACTGCATTACGGAATTAAGTTTCATTTATATTTTGCTTGTTTCGATAATGTTCCTGAGTGACATTGAGTTTAAAATGCCTTATGCAAATGCAATGTTTGATATTAAGGCATTTTACCATTTAAATACTGATACGAAGACTTCGAACATGTACCATGTCATTTGTTTAAATCACTTGACACCAGAGTTCGCATGAGCGTTTTCCGTTCAGTATGTCATATACATTCCACATGGCCGAGAGTGCGTCATGGTATCAATTTTAGACACCGCGCGCTGATTGTTTCTCTTACCAGTACCAGCTGGATTGATCGATCGAGTTGGAAGTGCGTCTTATACTTCCGTTCGATCCACCACTGCCAGCTAGAGCACACTTCCATTCGATCAATCGAGCGGGAAGTGCATACTTCCGTTGTCGACCACTGCCAGCTAGTACACTTCCGTTTGATCGATCGAGCGGGCAGTGCATACTTCCGTTGTCCACCACTGCCAGCTAGTACACTTCCGTTTGGTCGATCGAGCGGGCAGTGCATACTTCCGTTTGATCCACCACTGCCAGCTCGATCGTTCCGATCCACTTCCGTCCCCAATTTTCAAAATCACTCCCACAAAACTATCCAGCAACCGAGCGGAAAGATGTTACACATCAAAAACAAATAGTTGAAAAGAAACCGCTATTGCAATGGCCGAGATAGAAATCGTGGCTATCTGTCTTCATTATCCTCAACGACTCCTCAAACCGGGAAGGTTAAAATTGAACCCGAGACCTCACAGATGATAAACACAAACTAAGTCTGAATGGGAGGTGAGGTAGGGTTCTCTTATTCTCACTGTGTCACTGTTACGTCACTCAGCTTTAGTCATAACATACAATGATCATTAAAATGCTCCATACATAGAAATTGTTCTCACTTCTTGTCCTTGAAAGGCTGTAATTGCAGGGTGATGTCATGTTGGGTGCATTCTTCACTAGGATTGTAGTTCACAGTCTGCTAAGTAAACCACTTTCGTCATCGACTAGCATGACCTAGCTCAGGTATGGCAAGCACTGCTCCCAGATATAGTTACTCCTGGGAGCGAAACAGTGTCGCCACATTTATTAGCCTACTTTTCACAGTTTGCAAAAATGAGGATAAAGTAGACTTATGAGATCGATCCGGGCAAATGTGTCTGTCTGGCTGTGTGTGTGTCCCCTTCAAATCAACTCCTAAACGAATGCAGCAATCGAAAAAAAAAACAAGTAGTTCCGTGACGAACTAAAGAGCCTACTTTTCTTAAAATTTCAGATTGATGCCAATCTGTATAGACATATCTAGAATAATGACGAAATCAAGTATTAGAGTAATAGAGTAAATTACTACAGTAGGCAGCCCTGGTGACTCTGAATAGTCTGACTTAGTTCCATCTCTTAAGGTATAGAATGCAGATGCAAAATTTGGTTGAAGTCTAATGGATAGTATGGACGTTATATGCTGTATGATATTGCATTTATCAGTGCGCGTAAAATCATGTTGTGAACAATGTCATGTATGTGATGCTCAGAATTCATCTAAAATATTACGATCTATTATATTGTCAATTTTAGATAAAATCCATTTGTTAGTATAGAAGTCACATGTAAATAAAAATTGAAACTATCAGAAAGCTTAGAATCAAGTTGGCAGCACTGAGGTATATTAGTTACTCCAAATTTATCTAGAATGTCAGGTACTATACGTGTGCAAAGTTTACAGATGATGACTTGCATACTTTCGGATATATTGATATTAGGATTAAACAAATAGAGAGAGTATTTATTAACAGTTGGCAGCCCTGCTTGTTCTTACGAATTTGCATAGTCATAACTGTTATGGTACACAAACCACATACGAAATTTTGTTGAAATCCATTTGTTAGTATAGAAGTTATATGCATTTAAAACTGGATATATCAGTAGGCTTAGAATCTTGTTGGCAGCACTGATGTATATAAGTTACACCGAACTACGGTAGAATATCAGGTACTATACGTGTGCAATGTTTAGAGCTGTTGGCTTTCATACTTTCTGATATATTGACATTTGGGGTAAAAACATAGTGAGAGTATTTATTAACAGTTGGCAGCCCTGGTGGCTCATTAGAATACGCACAGTCATATCTGCTGTAGTACACACAGTACATACGAAATCTGGTTGAAATCCAATCGATAATATAGAAGTTACATGCATTTAGAAATTGGACCTATCGGCAGGCTTAGAATCATGTTGGCAATACTGGCACGTATGGTCTTCTGAAAATTAATCTGGAACGCTATTGTCTATGTGTGTGCCAATTTTGGAATTGTTCGCTTGCATAACTTCTGAGATATCCAACATAGACCTCAAATTACAATTGCGATTTTTCAGCAGTTGGTAGCCCTGATGTCAATTTAAAATATGGCTCGTACTAAATTTTGTTTCGATAGCTGCAGCCGTTTAGGAGTTGATAGGGGGGGGGGCATACACACAGCCAGCCAGACAGACAGACAGAAGGACAGACTGACAGACGGACAGACATACACACATTTTCCCGGATCGATCTCATAAGTCTACTTTTTCCTCATTTTTGCAAAATGTAAAAAATAGGCTAAAAATGGTATGAGTAAAAATCTATACCTCAATATCTCAATGCCGTATTTGAAAATGATTTCAGTGCTACCAACTGCTGAAAAATCGCAATTGAAATTTGAGCTCCATGTTGGATATCTTGGAAGGTATGAATGGGAGCTAGTTCAAAATTGGAAAACTTATAGATAATACTATTTCGGTTTAATTTCCAATAGGCCATACATGGCAGTGTTGATAAATGATTCTAAGCCTGCTGATAGGACCAATTTTTAAATGCATATAACTTCTACACTATCAATTAGATTTCAACCAAATTTCCTATGTAATATGCGTACATAAACAAATATGACTGAGCGTATTCTTAAGAGTTACCAGGGCAGCCAACTGTTAATAAATGCTGTCACTCTTTTTGTTACCCTAATATCAATATATCAGAAAGTTATGCAAGCCAATAGCTTTAAACTTTGCACAGGTATAGTACCTGACATTATAGATTAATTTGGAGTAACTAATATACGTCAGTGCTGCCAACTTGATTCTAAGCCTGCTGATAGGTCCAATTTTAAAATGCATGTAACTTCTATACTAAATAATGGATTTAATTCAAAATTGGCACAACAATAGATCATATTATTTCAGATTAGTTCTGACCAATTCATGCATGGCATTGTTGCCAACATGATTTTACGCGCGCTGTGTGATCCAATGTTTAACTGCATGTAACGTCCATGCTATCCATTGGACTTCAACCAAATTTTGTATTCTGTAACGTAAGCGATGGAACTAAGAATATGTTCAGTCACCAGGGCTGCCAACTGTAGTGCTCTATTAGACTACATTATATTCGATATTTCCAACTTAATTTCGTCATCAATGGTTCTTAACCGGTGGTCCGCGGACCACGGGTGGTCCTCAAGTGCCTCGGGAGTAGTCCGTGGGAGAAAAGGGTCCACCAGCACGTATAAAAAAGTGGCCAATAAATGGGAATTTCGAAAACGATGTGCGTCGAACGAGAATCGTCCGAATGTATTCGCGGCGATGACTATCAGGTTTTGAATTGAAATATCTTTAAAATAAGTGTTATTGAGGAAGGGTTACAACGGATAAGGTGTATTGCGGGGAGGGGGAGGGGGGCGGGAGGGGTGGTCCGTAGATGATTCAATTTCACGCTGAGTGATTCGCAGACTTCTACGGGTTCAGAACCACTGTTCTAGATAGATCCATATAGATTAATCATTGGCATGAATCTTAAATTTTAAGAAATGTAGGCACTTTAATTCGTCACGAAACTTCTTGTTCTTAATATCCTGCGTTCTCTTTTTTTTCAGTTGGTCAGCTTGACCTTTACTATTCATGGTCCAAGTTTCAGACGCAATTATTAATTTATTTATTAATTAGCCTACTTTCGATTTTTGCAAAAAATGAAAGTAGACTTATGAGATCAACACAGGGCGAAAAAAGTGTGTCTGTCTGTGTGTGTGTTTGTGTGTGTGTGAGTCTGTGTGTGTGTCTGTGTGTGTGTGTGTCTGTGTGTGTGTGAGTGTGTGTACTCTGAATGTCTGTCCCCCCCCCTATCAATTCGAACACGGTGAATGCGAAATGAACGAAATTTGGTACAAAGGTAGCACTAGCAAAGGACACCTCAGTGTCATATTTTATATCGCCGCCATCTTGACGGAAACGTAATGGCGGCCACACAAATGTTCAAAGCTTAAATCAAATTACGACTAACCTAATCATCCGATCTCTACCAAATTTTGCAACAACATACCTTTATGGGGGGAGCATCCTTTGACCAAACCAATAGGCCATAAGCGTAATAGTTTGCGGATGGCGGCCATCTTTGTGTGAAAATCGATTCCCCCTATTAATTCGAACACGGTGCAACCGAATGGAACGAAATTTGGTACAGAGGTAGTACTAACAAAAGGCACCTCAGTGTCATGTTTTATATCGCCGCCATCTTGACGGAAACGTAATGGCGGCCACACAAATGTTCAAAGCTTAAATCAAATTACGACTAACCTGATCATCCGATCTCTACCAAATTTTGCAACAACATACCTTTATAGGGGGAGCATCCTTTGACCAAACTAATAGTTCATCAGCGTAATAGTTTGCGGATGGCGGCCATCTTTGTGTGAAAATGGATTCCCCCTATTAATTCAAACACGGTGCAACCGAATGGAACGAAATTGGGTACAGAGGTAGTACTAACAAAAGGCACCTCAGTGTCATGTTTTATATCGCCGCCATCTTGACGGAAACGTAATGGTGGCCACATAAATGTTCAAAGCTTAAATCAAATTACGATTAACCTAATCATCCGATCTCTACCAAATTTTGCAACAACATACCTTTTTAGAGGAAGCATCCTTTGACCAAATGACTAGGTCATTAGCCTAATAGTTTGCAGATGGCGGCCATCTTTGTGTGAAAATCAATTCCCCCTATTAATTCAAACACGGTGAAACTGAATGGAACGCAATTTGGTACAGAGGTAGCACTAGCAAAGAGCATCCCAGTGTCATGTTTCATATCACCGCCATATTGACAGAAACGTAATGGCGGCCACACAAATGTTCAAAGTTTAAGTTAAATTACGACTAACATAACCATCCGATCTCTACCAAACTTTGCAACAACATTCCTTTATGGAGGGAGCATGCTTTGACCAATCTAATAGGTTATTAGCCTAATAGTTTGCGGCAGGCAGCCATCTTTATGTCAAAATTGATTCCCCCTATTAATTCGAACACGGTGGAACAGAATGGAACGAAATTTGGTACAGAGGTAGCACTAGCAAAGGGCACCTCAGTGTCATATTTTATATCGCCGCCATCTTGACTGAAACGTAATGGCGGCCACACGAATGTTCAAAGCTTAAATCAAATTACGATTAACCTAATCATCCGATCTCTACCAAATTTTGCAACTACATACCTTTATGGAGGGAGCATCCTTTGACCAATCTAATAGGTCATTCGCCTAATAGTTTGCGGATGGCGGCCATCTTTGTGTGAAAATCGATTCCCCCTATTAATTCAAACACGGTGAAACAAAATGGAACGAAATTTGGTACAGAGATAGCACTAGCAAAGGGCATCTCAGTGTCATGATTTATATCGCCGCCATATTGACAGAAACGTAATGGCGGCCACACAAATGTTTAAAGCTTAAATCAAATTACGACTAACATAACCATCCGATCTCTACCAAACTTTGCAACAATATACCTTTATGGAGGGAGCATCCTGTGACCAATCTAATAGGCCATTAGCCTAATAGTTTGCGGATGGCGGCCATCTTTATGTCAAAATTGATTCCCCCTATTAATTCGAACACGGTGGAACCGAATGAACGAAATTTGGTACAGAGGTAGCACTAGCAAAGGGCACCTCAGTGTCATGTTTTATATCGCCGCCATCTTGACGGAAACGTAATGGCGGCCACACAAATGTTCAATGCTTAAATCAAATTACGATTCGCCTAATCATCCGATCTCTAGCAAATTTAGCAACAACATACCTTTATGGAGGGAGCATCCTTTGACCAAACTAATAGGTCATCAGCCTGATATTTTGCGGATGGCGGCCATCTTTGTGTGAAAATCGATTCCCCTATCAATTCGAACACGGTGAAACCGAATGGAACGACATTTGGTACAGAGGTAGCACTAGCAAAGGGCACCTCAGTGTCATGTTTTATATCACCGCTATCTTGACGGAAACGTAATCGTGGCCACCCAAATGTTAAAAGCTAAAATGTAATTGCGACCAACCTAATAATCTAGTCTCTACCAAATTTTGCAACACCATATCTTTATGTGGGAAACATATTCAGACCAAACTGCAAGAACATCAGCCCAATAGTTTGCAGATGGTGGCCAAGTATGTGTGCAAATCGATTCCCCCTATCAATTCAAACACGGTGAAACCGAATTGAACGAAATTTGGTACAGAGGTAGCACTAGCAAGGGGCAACCTCATATTCATGTTTAATATCCCTATAGCACGTTGTATTTCAACAAGCTACTACAACCAACATTCGATCATACTCCTTGAAAAGGACAAAGAGTTATAACAATACCCATGCATTTAGGAGAAAGTAGGCTATATGTTCATTACTGAACATCTTGTTTTTCTTCTTCTGGTGATTTTGGTCTATTGTGGACGGAGGCAAACAATCGGCAATCTTGCCAATCTCTTTTTCTCCTCCCTGAATTACTTCATACGGTCGCTGAGTCTTCTCCTTCTCTCATCAGAGCTGATGATCTTGGTTCTTGGGCTATGTTTTCCCGAATCCCTTTGAATTTATCAACCTTCCCCCGAAATCCTGTTCTGTATATCTTCTGGATTAATTCCAACTTCCTGCAGATCCTTTCTTGTTTCATCAACCCACCTTGAGGTGGACTTCATCTTGGCAATGATATTTCTTTATTCATTCATTCATTTATTTAAATTTTTTTTTTCGCATGCCCTTACACATTGTCAGCATATTTACTGCAAAGAAAACAATTACAATCTCAGAGATTAGGTACATCATAAGGAACAAGCGGCTTCGGTGGCGTAGTTGGTAGTATGCATAACTGCTGATCCCAAGATAGCGGATTCAAACCCGGCTGAAGTCGTCGGATATTTTAAGAGCATTAAAATCCTCCAGTAAGCCTTCCTTTGGAGGGAAAGTAAAGCCGGTGGTCCCATGTCATAGATGTATGGCATGTAAAAGATCCTTCCACTAACTAAACATGTGTGAAGCTAAATTTCTATGTTAGATTTCGTTGAAACGCTCTATCAAAGTTCCAACGTTCACCACTAGATGTCAGTGAAATCTGGTAGCGAAAGTTGGAATTACTTGAAATTGAACTGAACTTGTAGCTCAACCCATGGGTGTCCACTTGAAGCAGCTACAACCTCTGGCGTGCCGAACATGTCCTCGGTCACTCCCGGCACTAAAAGCCTTAAGTAGTGGTTTTTGAGGGGTTCAAGGCCCTCCTCCTCCTCCCCTCCTCCAAGATGGCGGCGGCGCGATATCTCCCGAACGCTTGGTCGGATGTTGACGAATGAGGTGTTTTTGAACTCAGGCTAACACCCCCTTTCCAGTGGACAATATATTTCCACCCCAAAAGTAAAACCTACCCCTACTAGGGGGTGAAATTGGAATTTTTTTAGAGAATCTCTCTTTCCAATTGCAACATGTGAGAGTTTGAATGCCGATATGGATTTAAACGTTGTTCCACATAAAGTGTATGTGTTCGGTGGATAGCCACTATGAATTAACATGCTTGTTTTTGTTTTTTACGCATGCCCACTCATGGCTTTTGTAAGAGGGTGGGAGAGCGGATCCCTATGGATGGGTTATTGTTGACGGGTCATTGTGGGCAGGTCATTGATGACAGGTCCTTGTGGACAGGTCCTTGTGGACAAGTCTGTGTGGACAGGTCCTTGTGGACAAGTCCTTGTGGACGAGTCCTTGTCCCTTTGGACTGATCCCTTTGGACGGGTCCCTTTGGCCTGGTTCCTACGGACGAGCCCATGAATTTATTTAAATTATATCAAAGGGCCTAACTACATTTGTGTGTGTGTTGAATTGACGTTGTTCACTAATCCCCCACTACTATAATGGGATAACGATATGAAAGGAAAGTGACGAAATACATGTGAACATACAAGGGATCTAACTTGGTGGATGGATGTGTTCTAACGAGTCATTTGTAGTTGAAAGAGAATAATACATGTTCTTAAGATGTTAAAACTGAGGAGATGGCATGTACAGTAAGACGTCTTGTTACTTCCTGTGTCATATTACAGACATGACAGAGAGCGCACAGATCTGTTGCTATGACTGACACTGCAGTAATTTGAAACCGCAAGTGTTCATTAAGACAATGGATGATGATCATGCAAAGTTAGCAGTTATTGGATATTACACAGGTGTTCCTTCCGGTGTCATGTTGCTGACATACCAGAGAGCGCACACTGCTGTTGCTATGACTGACGCTGCAGTAATTTGAAACCCCATATGTTGATTAAGACAATGGGTGATGATCATGCAAAGTCAGCAGTCATTGGATACCACACAGGTGTTCCTAGTGTACTTTGAGCTCTCAGCTGTATTGGGAAAGGAATTGCAATGATCTGCAAAAAACTGCTGACACGAGCGATGAGAGTTTATATAAGAGAGGTGTCCTATATCTCCCTACTGTCAGTCTTTATTACTCGCTTTGAGTGAACAGTGCTCTATTACTGCTCAAGAGTTGTAAAAAAAAGCCGTTTTGGTAGAAAATCATTACATTATTTTGCAAGGTAAGTACTTATTATTAATGGATTGTAGTCTTTTATTACTAATTGATGTTGAAGTTATTGATTGGAATGTATTTATTGATTGATTGTTTGATTGTTTTGTTTACAGATAATTGGGTACCTGTAGGCTACCAGATTCCTACAATCTGTTCATTCAGTGGCAGCAGTTGATCAATTATAAAAAGGTAAGTGCCCCTCTAAGAACTTTTAAACAGCTAGAGTGATATTTTCCAATGTTCACTACTACATGTTAGTGAAAATGGTATATTTGGCAGTCAAAAGTTGGAACTACTTGACCATGGTGTGTAAAGCTAATTTTGTAGGTTAGATTTTGATTACCGCTCTATTAAGTCTGAATGTTCATTGCTAGGTGTCAGTGACATAGGGAATATTTAAAGTCTTAACCTCAGTTCACCTAACATAACCTAACTTTACCTAACTTAACCTTATCACTTGACATATTTTACAAGTTTAGACTTGTTTTAGGACTGGCTATGACGTCACACTTAGCTCACTTAACTGGTGGCGGCTGGTTTCTATCACGTGACATGTTCTACAAGTTTAGACTTGTTTTAAGACTGGCTATGATGTCACACTTAACTCACATAACTGGTGGTTGCTAGTTTCTATCACGTAACATGTTCTACAAGTTTAGACTTGTTTTAAGACTGGCTATGACATCACACTTAGTTCACTTAAGTGGTGGCTGCTGGTTTCTATCACGTGACATTTTCTACAAGTTTAGACTTGCTTTAAGACTGGCTATGACGTCACACCTAGCTCACTTAACTGGCGACCGCTGGTTTCTATCACTCTATCAAGTTCCAATGTTCACCGCTAGATGTCAGTGACAGTGGTATATAGTAACCCCCAGTTAGAACTACATAAAGTTAGACTAGCTAGGAGTTCACAGATGATCGATTTAAATACCCTGCTATAACCATTGACTGGAATATAATTAAACTATTTATATATTGTACTTTGTTTTTGTCATTTATTAACATTTATGATTTCTTTCTTTTATAGGTAATTTCGAAAGGGATCATCATGTTCAAGTGTGGTGACTGTAAGAAACAGTTCTCAAGACCTGACAACCTTCAACGACACGCAAATGTTAAACATAACATTAAAATGTTTGTGTGCAGTCATTGTGCTACCACATTTAACAGACAAGATAATCTTACACGTCATGTAAATTTACAGCATGTTAGTTCAGCACCATTTTCATGTTCAGTTTGTGAACTTGGTTTTTCTTCTGTAAAGCAATATCAATCCCACATGGTTGAAGTGCATGGTGAACAACAAGAATTGAAATCTGTAAAACCAACAACTAGCACGGAATCTTTAAACGAAAGTGATGCTCAAAAGCGTAAACGTTCTCAAGATTGTGAAAATAGTTGTGCAACAAAAAGAAAAAAGAATGGTGAACCTTCGATAACCCATTGTAATGTATGTAATATTGATATACCTTCTTCAATCATTCATGGACATTTACGAAGTATTCATCATAAAAATAACGCTTGCCATGAAAGAAATTCTGGAAATGTTCAACAAATTGGTAGTGCGTTTAAAAGTCGAATTCCTAGTTATAGACTTTATAGTAAAGAAAAAACTCAAAGTATTGAATCATTTTTAAAAAATGTTCAACCAACTGTGTTTGGCTTAGTAGAAAATGTTTTAGTAGAGCATAAAACAATTAAAATGAATTTTGAACTTTTTGGACTCTATGTAAAAACTGGGAGTGAAGGTGAAATTACAGATATCAAATCTTTTAATACAAAAAACATAATTGTTAGCGAATCAACTAATATTAGTGATATATATCAAAATATTTCAAGTGCCATCATCGTGAAGAGTGAAGAGTTCCAGGAAAGGGAGTCAGGCTGGGCGTTGGTTGAAGTACTTTATTTAGAAACCAACCTGAATAAATATAATCCACTTCGAGCATCATCATACGTTGATTTGCCAGGATGGATTAAACGTAAGCATGCTTGTGTACACGTTATGAATAATGATGACGCATGCTTTGCATGGGCTGTAACCTCAGCTCTCCATCCAGCAGTGGAGCATCTTTATAGAACATCATCATATCCTCACTATTCTTCAGTGTTAGATTTAGAAGAAATGGAATTTCCTATGGCGATAAAAGACATTCAACGTTTTGAAGAGCTGAACAATGTTTATGGAATTGAAAATAAGAGTATAGTTGGTCCTCTATATTATACTCAGGAAAAAAGGATGCTCATGTAAATTTACTTTACATAATCGAAGGTGAAAATGCTCACTATTGTTGGATAAAACATTTATGTAGACTTGTTGGTAGTCAACTATCAAAATACAAAGCTAAGAAGTGGCTGTGCGATGGCTGTTTGCTATATTTCAGAAAAGAGGACCAACTAACTCAACATCAAAAATGGGGGTGTAATCATGTGTGTACGGTATTACCGACTCCTAAAAATAACATTCTAAAATTTAAGGATTATGAGAAACAGCTTCGAGTACCATTTGTTATATATGCTGACTTCGAGGCTTTGCTAAAACCATTTAATACATGTTCATCAAATCCAGCCCAACCTTTCACCAACACTACTCACATTCATGAACCTTTTAGCTTTGCATATTATATTAAATGTAGTTATGATGACTCTTTAAATAAGTTTGAGCTCTATAGAGGACCTGATGCACCTAAAGTTTTTATGGAAAGGCTTGAGAAAGATGCCGTCCGTATATCCTCTATTTTAAATACGATCATTCCAATGGAGCCACTAACTTCATTAGAGGAAATGAATTTTGAATCTAAAACTAATTGTTTTATATGTGGTGAATGTTTATATACAGACAGGGTTCGCGATCATGACCATTTAACAGGAAAATATCGTGGTGCGGATCAACCAAGAATGTAATTTAAATTATAGAGTAAGTAAATTCATTCCGGTCATTCTACACAATGGTAGCAAATACGATAACCACTTTATCGTTAAAGAATTTGGAGCTTCAGATGTGAAAATTGATGTTATTGCAAATAATAAGGAACAATACATATCGTTCACAAAATACATCAAAACTAGCAATAAAAAAACATTAAACTGCGATTTTTAGATTCATTCCGCTTTATGTCGAGTAGTCTTGATAAGCTGGCTAGTAATTTAAAATCAGATCAGTTTCATGAAATTCAACGTGTCTTTCCTAAAGAAGATGATTTCAATTTGATTCGTCAAAAGGGTATATTCCCTTATGAATATATTAACTGTGTGGAACGTCTTGAGGAGTGTTCTTTACCACCGAAAGATGCATTTTACAGTTCCTTAAACACAAGTCATATCAGTGATCAGGAATATTTACACGCACAACGTGTATGGACACAGTTCGACATTCAAACTTTAGGAGAATTTTCAGACATATATTTGAAGACAGATGTGTTGTTATTAGCAGATGTTTTTGATAATTTTTGGAATGTTTGTATGAAAACTTATGACCTTGATCCTTGTCAGTATTTCACAGCTCCTGGGTTAAGTTTCAGTTCAATGTTGAAAAAAACGAAAGTAAATTTAGAATTAATGACTGATATAGACATGATCAATTTTATAAAATCATCAATTCGAGGTGGATTAAGTCAATGTAGTGGACGGTACTCTAAAGCGAATAATAAATACATGCCTAGCTACAACCCTTGTGAAGAGTCAAAGTATATTGTCTACCTCGATGCAAATAACCAATATGGTTGGGCTACGAGTCAATATCTACCACTGAAAGATTTTCGCTGGCTGACACAACCTGAAATTGATGTCTTACATGTTGACACTCTTAATGATAACGATGATAAAGGATATATTTTAGAGGTAAATCTTGAGTACCCTAAAGAGTTACATGATGATCATAATGATTTACCATTTTGTCCTGAGAATATGAAATCTCCATACATCACATCACGAACAAAAATGTTAATTGCTAATGTAAATGATAAATGTAAACCTGTATCAAAACTTGAAACAGTGTCTACAGCATGGATTCAAATTAACTAAAATTCATCGCGTATTGCAATTTCATCAGTCAGCATGGCTCAAGCCGTATATTGATCTAAACAATAATTTAAGAACGCAGTCAACAAACGCGTTTGAAAAAGATTTTTATAAACTCATGAATAATAGTGTTTTTGGAAAGACTATGGAGAATGTTGATAAACGAGTTGATGTAAAGCTGATAACAAAGTGGGAGAATGATGGTAAAAGGTATGGTGCGAGCAACTTAATAAGCAAGCCTAACTTTCATAGCTGTTCAATTATTCATGAGGATTTAGTTGTAATACAAATGAATCGTCTTAAAGTAACTTACAACAAACCCATATATGTGGGTTACACCATTCTGGAATTATCAAAAACACTTATGTATGAATTTCACTATGATTATGTAAAGAAAAACTATCTTGATAATGCTAAATTACTCTACACAGACACAGATTCTTTTATTTATGAGTTTAAAACTGATGATTTTTACGAGGATATCAAAACTGAGCTAAATAGGTTTGATACAAGTGACTACCCCAAGGATAATATTTACCATTTACCTCTAGTAAACAAAAAGGTTCTTGGGAAATTTAAGGATGAATGTGCTGGTGTTATTATAGACACATTTGTAGGCACAAAATCTAAATCATACAGCTATATGACAATTAATGATGTAGTAGTAAAAAAATTAAAAGGAGTGAAAAAGAATGTTGTTAGTAAAGAGTTAGATATAAGTGATTATAAAAACTGTATAGATAGTAACCCACCTGTATTAAAAAAGAAAATGTGTGTATTTAGAAGTAAAAATCATCAGCTACATACCAATTTGTTGAACAAAGTTGCTTTAAGTAATGAAGACAACAAACGATTCATTATACCCAACACATTTAATACTCTTGCTTGGGGAAACAGTCGTATTGACGACTATTACTTTACGTAAGTCTAATGATCACTATATTGTAATATTTGTAGTGTGTTTTATATTGTAATATTTTTTGTAAAAACTGTAAGTAGAATGTATAATGTTAGGCTACAGTAGTTTAGTAAAAATAAGATAAGTAATACATTTTAGTGTAAAATGTTTGCTTTTGTATATTACGAAAAAGATTTTAAAAAATTTACTGCATGTGTGAACTAAACAAGGGGGAATGTAAAAAATGTAAAGTGGAAATTGTAAATATCCATGTGTGAAAAAGTGAAATGGCTATCACCATTTTAAAATTAAAAAGACATTGTAATCTGGTAAACCTCGTTTTTTATTTCACAACAACAAAAATGTACAGAATGTGTAAACTAAACAAGGGAATGTAAAAAATGAAAAGTGGAAATTGTAAATATTCATGTGTGAAAAAATGAAATGGCTATCACCATTTTAAAAAATAAAAGATATAGTGATTTAGTGAACCTTATTTATATTTCACAAAAAAATGTACAGAATGTGTGAACTAAACAAGGGGAATGTAAAAAATGTAAAGTGGAAATTGTAAATATTCATGTGTGAAAAAATGAAAATGAAGAAATGACTATCACCATTTTTTGAAATAAAAGACATTGTGATCTGGTAAACCTTGTTTTTATTTCACAACAACAAAAATGTACTGAATGTTTAAACTAAACAAGGGGAATGTAAAAAAAATGTAAAGTGGAAATTGTAAATATTCATGTGTGAAAAAAATGAAATGGCTATCACCATTTTTAAAATAAAAGACATTGCGATCTTGTAAACCTTGTTTTATTTCACAACAAATAGAGCTTTACAAAAATAGAAAACAAAAGAAATACCAATTCCTCAATCCTTTTCAATGTCCATGTCCACTCATTATTAACTTTCCTTTTTTAACACTAATCACAATGACGACTGCCAACCTCTCTCCCACTGAGACATCACAGGATGTCAAACGTTGTTTAGCTTTTCAACGATACTTTATCCGCTACACGTCTTAATGCAGAATGACTGTGGTGATAAGAAAGGTGCATGCTTGATCCAAAGGATTAATAGGTATATCACTATGCTGCAAAGGTTCTTCAAGACAAGTTCCAGGACTACACAAATAATAACCAGGTAGGTAGATTTCGAAAGTCAAGTATTGAATTACTTTGTTAATGACGCCATTGCCAGTACAGGTCTGGCATATCCTTTTCCATCGATGGTAAAAATGTTTGATCTTCCTCCTCCTCTGTGGATGATGTTTGTTGTTGTTGCTTTTTTCTTCATTACTCTCGTGGTATGAGGAAACAAAGTCTTTACACTGACTTTTATGACCATGATACAGTTTGACTAGCTGACAAGTAGCACACTGTCGCATAGAGGGTATTTTTGCCATAGCCACTTGCTTATGGTGATCATAGTCCGTACATGGTTGCAATTCACTTAACACAGGGTCTTGAGTCCATGATTTTGGTACATGTTGCCAGATTTCTTTCACTGCATTTGCTGCGACATAATAAATGAATGATTTTGGAAGAGCCAATAATTCTTCTTTAGTAAAACTGTCTAGTTTCTTTTTACACACAAAGAACTTTCCAATCGCTTTATCGGTAGCTTCCCCTTTCTCCATGGTATTACGTTGATGTTTACACGTCGCTTGTAGAAATCTCACTGGTGTCATCCACAGGTAAACCTTTAGTTTTAATTTTATTTAACAACTCCCAGCAGGCATTGGTGGATAGCCAATGAAACAATTGCCACACCTGTGCCAAGGCTTTATGGGTAATATTGTCACAGGGGCAGCGATCCATGAGTGTTTGCAGCGATGGACAGCCCATGTCCATTAAATCGATACATTGACAGTAAGACGCTAAAAATGATTGTAGCCATTGACGTTTTTCACTACCTTTCACAAATATTACATGGGCAGAAGACAAGTGGGCTTTCATGACCATGTCCAGGTGCTTATATGAAATGGTTCCCTGCTTCCACTCTAGTTGCATATGAGTTTCAATCCACTGGGTTTGTTTACGGTCTTTATCACACAACAAATCAAACGCATAAGGTGGTTTAAACACCAAATGAGTAGCTTGTGATATCCAAAAAGTGGAACAATCGATGATGGCCACTTCTTTAAATATAAATTTGTTATCTCCAATTTTAAACCCTTGACAGTCGACAATCAGTGTACGCAACATGTTCACTCTTATCTGGATCAAGTCCAACTGACCACAGACTGACAATTGTTCAGTAAGGTGTACCCATGTCATTTACTTACATTCCATTCTAGTAAAAGAAAAGAAAAACATCGAGTAGTCACTATAGAGGTTAGGATATGACAGGGGGGGCATAAGAAATAATAATATAACAACAACAACCATTTTTTATTTCATTATTTTATTAGCATAACAAGTTTTACATTCTTTTTTCATTCTAGGATTGAGGCGGTACCATCTCATACAACAAAAAAGTCTTTTGTGTTTATAGTGTCCATAACACCGATGATATCCCAATGTCTCTAAACTGGATGTTTTTAACTGTGAGCTGCTCACTGAAGCACTGCCGGCACCATAAAGTCCACACGTATCATAACTTTTTTCATCACTCAGAGGCATGAGTGAGGGGTAACTTGAATGACAGGGTATATTACCCACCTCCATTCTGCACAGGTAGGGGCAGGTAGGTGACCAGCGCTGATGTTCCTGCATGGGTTCATCGCTCTCTTGCCATTGGTCTAAGATGATGGGACAAAACACACATTTCACTTCATCTCTTGTTTTTAAATAGTAGAATCCAGCGGCTGCTAAGGCTTGAGGGTTTATAAAAGGCACCGGCCACGTCGCAAAGGTCTTGAAACGTTGTTCCTCAGATTTTAAATTCATGGATGTAACTTCTCTTGAGGCTTGAAAGCAAGACATGACTGAGCGGTTTGATGTGTGTTGACCTGCTATTTATACACTTGTCACTTGGTTGGACAGTGGATAATAGTTGACTTGTTTGTGATGAATAATCAAACAGTAGGCCGTGGTATTGGCTGGAACATTGTCATGCGTTTCAAAATCTAGTCGAATGTCAATATTGGATGGTTTGACAGACTCTTCCAAGTAGGAACAATCAAAGACAATCAGTGGCGCCCTTGTCTTAAAAGCTTGGGGTGATAACATTGGACAATTCTCTTTTTGATAATACGACCATCTAAATTTAGAAAACAAGTCGTACAGGGGGGCAAACTTATTTTTTGAAAAATCTAAATCCAGCCCTTCATAGGGAAACACAGCACCGTTGAGGAAAAGACGTGCATTTCTCAATTGCAGGTGATCAAATTGCGTGGCATCTTTGGTTTGTTGATACTTGCGATTTGTTTGAAAACCCACAATCATGTAGAGAGGTCTCTCTGTATAGCGGGCTGTTTTTATAGACCAACTATGTGTGTTGGTGGTAGGCAATAACGGGTACTCATGGAGTGCCCGGCTTCTAAATTCCATGGGTAGAGGTATATCTCTCTTTACCATTTTAAGTATGTCCAGTTTTTTGCTATCGTTAAGGGTCACATGAGGCACTTTCCATAGCAAGCGTTGTAGTTGAATTTTTGAATCAATGGGGACATTGTCGACTCCCTTGAGTGCATTATTATCACTCCTGTCTCTCACCAGATAAAGCACTTGCCTTGCGTTGACCACAATGCGCTGGTGATCTTCAGCAAAGCCTAAAATCAGTTTAAGAGGTAAATATCCAGTAAAGGTGCCATCGGTGTGTACCATCCAGTCATTGGTCGAGTCAGGGCACCAACCCGCCATGCAAAGTGTTTTAGATTCTTCCTCACTATAAGAGGGATATAGTTTCATGACACTGGAAATACCCACATTTCGAGTGCTATCCACTACTATATCGTTAATCACATAACGTACTTCAGAAAACAGAAAGGCGAAAGCATGGTTGGCTAACTTGGATGTAGTGGGTGTAGAGCCATCGGCTTTGGTGAGCCGACCTTCAATCTGAATAACACTTTCATGCGGTAGAGTGTAAATATCTTGGTTGTTGATAACAAATTGAATTTCATCATTGTTATTGAGTCCAGGTGTTTGAGCTTGATATGAATGCAGATCAATTCTTACCACTCCTGGTTGCTCCTCGATGTGGTTTGCTACCTCTAGGATAGAATTCATCGCGGGGGTTAATGTGGTAACCCAAATGCTGTAAAATCTGCTTGTTCTGAGATGTTAACGTGTATTCACGTGGTAAACAACTAACACCATTCCTAGACGGTGCTGTTGCTTTATATACAAACTTCATAGTGGTTTTAGAACCAACTTGTAAGTCACTGGTGTGGTAGAATCTAGATCAATGAGTTGTTGCTCTCTATTGATCAGTCTTAATGTTATATTACTAATACCATCGACAGCCACAGATTGAAAAAGCACCACTGGAGGGTTTTCACGAATAATATAACCATTTGGCGATGTTACAATAAAGTCATAAAGCGAATGCGATGGTTCTTGATTGGTGTACACTTGACTAATAATATTACACGTCACCGACACATGATGGTCCTCAATGAATTTCACTTCATGGTCTGATTCATGTTTTTTGTTGGGCTCCAACACACGTGGTTTAAATCCTAGTAATGGACCAATGGAATCGGGGTGAGTTTTAAAGTCAATTTTGAATGTAGAAAAAATACTGCAGTGATGAGTGTTGGTATTTCCTACAAGTTCAAACTTGCGCGTTCCATCGAGAAATGACTTTAAACCATATTCATTGATCAACACCACATAAATGTGTTCATAAATGTCATCTATCGTGTATCCACCAGAGTTCAGGGTGAGCACAGAATCATCATAGTAAAACTTGTTCACATTTTCACGTATGTTGTATATTCGATTGTATGTTTCAAGAGAAACAAGTCCTAAACCATAAGGTTTTTCACTCAATTCGATAGGAGGGTAAAAGTCTAGGCTCACTTCAGGTCCACGCCCATGCAGTGTAAACGTCTTACTTTCCACCGACATACTGTTGACGTTTTTGCTTATGTTGCGTTTTATATAAAAAAAATAAACATAAACGTCCACACTGTTGGCTGTTAAACGTTTGCTCACGTTTCACAATATAATATATCTTGATCCTGTTTCCAAAATAGGCCACTAGTTCCATGGGCGGGGGCAAATTCCCAAAACTGTCAAAGTACCATACAGTAGATCCCTCTTTGACATAAGCTACATAATGTGTTCCAGGTCCTCGGTGATCATCCAAATTGACAACAGCACATTCATGTTTCCAGGGTCGTGAGGGTAATTGGTTTCGCATAAACACACCTCGAAAATGAGAAAGCTTTAGTTGTTTAGCATAGCTTTCCACTTGCTGATGCGTCAGGGCATGTCTTGCTATGGCTGAGGTTAAAGATGTTTTTTTTTAGTATTTCGAAAAGGTGAAATTCCAAATCCTTGTTGATAAAAGGCTGGCTTCAAATTGACATTTCTAGCCCCCATAGCAATGGCCTCCATTGTTTCATTGTGTCGCTGACTTTCTTTGAGTTGTTGCTTGCCCTGTTGCGCGGCTTTAATAGTTTTTGCCACTGCACTGGCACCGCCTAAAAGTGAACCCAGAGCAGCCAGACCAGCAAATAATGCAGGTAAAAATCCCGCTCGTTTAGGGACGGGAATCACTCGTCCTTGTTTTGAACCCTGTCGCTGACGTTTTGGAATAACATGTCTCTGTGCTACACGAAGAGCTTTCCTTATGGTCAACACATTATTTTTTCTTTTTTTCTTTCGCAAGGGCTTGTCCACGAATGTCATAAGCCCAGGCTTTGCCAAGGACAGGCTCATATTTTTAGTCTTTCTCACCACATATCTTTGTTTCACCATGATGATGATGATGACCAACAACCTTACACAAGAAAGTTTAAGTCACAACTAACGTCAGATTGTTATTTCATGGCTGTATATTCCAATTCTACATAAAGTGGGAAATCGTTTATGGTTTTTCCAGCTTGCTTTTCATTCCATGTCAACATGAGATGAAAGGATAATTCGTCTCCTGCATTGACCATTTCATGGTTATGGACCAACATCCTATGACCATTTATCTCTATTTGTAAATGGTTCTCATCAGGTATGGCATATTTGATGTGAATGGTTCCATTATAGCATGACGAATAGAAGGACCTAGTGTGAGGACTCCGCCATTATAGCATGGTAGTTTGTGGTCCCGCCGCTACAAGCACTGCAAGCGATAATGTCCAACAACGTGTCCTGTTGTTGGGTCGAGCCGGTTCTTAGAAAAGTGTGGGAGAAGTTACTGTGTGAGATATTTGTGTGAATTAAATTGAATTTTCCTTGCTTTCAGTTCTTAAATTCAGTTCATTGAGTCTTGTGTACATCAGCGTTTTGTGTTTTGTGAACTTCAAACATATTTCTTATGCGGCTTTGTTAATTTAATAGTTCAACATGCCGTACTATTTAGTGCCTGGCTGTAAGTCAGGGTATGGTAGAGTAGTTGTCGATATACGATTTTTTTCACCACCGAAGGATACAAATCAATTTGAAAAATGGGCCAGAGCTATTCCACGAAAGAATACGGAGTTAACGCGAAATAGTAGAATTTGTCAAATTCACTTCTCTGATGATTTGATAGTATAATCAGATAATTGTATAGTGACTGGTGAAGAAGTGGAAATCTCTTGTGTGAGGTGGAAGTTACTTCCTGGAGCAGTGCCTCATTTCCCCCCTAATTTACCGAAGTACCTGACATGTGAGAATAAGTCCCGTAAAGCTCCCAACAGGAAAAAGAATCTCAACACCACCAGAAAAAGAAGAAAGAAGATTGAAGATGGGAGTGGAGCAACGAATGAGGCATTAAAAGGTCATTCTAATGTTCATAAGAATTTGGGTCATTCTAGTGTACTTACTGATGCTGAAAAGACTATAATATTGCTCAAAAGGCGCCTAAAGAATGCTAACCGTAATTTAATTCGCGTTAGATCCTGCCTCAACTCAGCAAAATCGAGAATTAATTTCCTGGATAAGCAGGTTCGAAATTCACAAGCATTTAATTACAAAGATAACGAACACCTTAGCAAGAAGGAAAAGATGATAGACACTATGCTCAAGAAATGTCAGGTAAAATCTCCCAATGGAATGAGGTACAGCAACGAATTCATTTTAGAGAGTTTATTGTTGAGAATAAAATCACCGAAAGGATTCCGTCATTGTCGGCGACATAATCTCTTGCCTCTGCCCTCAGAAAGTCACTTGAGAAAACTTTGTAAAGGACATAAGTGCCCTTATGGAGTTAATACGCATTGTATAAATGCTATTTCAGACTATTTTAAGGAAGAAAAGAATGATAATTCACGTTACGGTATTGTAATTTTCGATGAAGTGAAGCTAAGAGAAGAAATCCAGTTTAATAGTTTTTCTCATCAAGTAGATGGATTAGTAGATTTAGGTGAACACACACCTGACCTCCAGAAGAACGTACTAGCAAATCACGCTCTAGTGTTCATGTTCGTACCATTCATGCATAATTGGGTGCAGCCAGTTACTGTGTATGCAAGCAGAAATGCTACTCCACGGGACATTCTCGCAAAAATTCTAATACAGGTGATTTTGCAGTTAGAAGAGGCTGGGGAGAGGGTGGTTGGGTTTACTTGTGATGGTGGTCAATCAAATAAAAAGGCCTTGAATTCGTTAGGAGTAGGTGGCAAGACAACCTCTCTACAACCTCACATCCTTAATCCTGCAGATGTTACGAGAAAGATCTGGGATTTCTCCGACTTCGTTCATGTATTGAAATGCTTAAGAAACCACTTTCATGATAAAGTAGAACTTCACTATAATGAAAAAATTATTGATTTCAATTTTTATAGGGAACTGTTCAAATAAGATCTCTCAGGGTATGCTGGGCTTAGAGCCTGCCCTAAACTGACAGTTGCTCATTTTGACCCATAATCTTTCCAGAGAATGAATGCTAGGTTTGCATTCCATCTTTTCAGTGACAGTGTTGCCAAAGGTATTACATTTTATCGAGAAATGGGACTGGCGGGATTTCAAGGTAGTGAGGACACTGAGACATTTACCAGTAATATATAAATGTTGTTGCTGATGCACTAAATGCATTCATTCCGTCTCAGGCTTTTCGTAAAGGTTCACCTTCTCATACAGCTGTTGTTAGTTTTCTTCAGACCGTGAGATCTACCAATAACACCTTTGCCTCCAACAGAACCTTGGAATCACTAGTAGTAACCCTACAGAGTACTTTGGAGATGTGTGAATGGCTATGGGAGAAAGGTTATAAGTATTTGTTGACAGGAAAGCTCACCCAGGATCCCTAGGAACGGCACTTCGGAATTATGCGATCTTTCAGTTCAGATGATCATCCATCAACAATAGATTTCCTTCATTTCAATGTATATACGTCCCTATAAAACAGGCTTTAAATGTTGGTGGAAATAGTGAACCTAAACGGGAGCAGATCTTGACCTCGTATGCTAATCAGATGCGTATATTAGCCCGGAATATGGAGGTGCATAACAAGACAGTGAAGGAATCAGTGGAAACTTCCATTAAGAAAAAATATGTGGTTCAAGATGCAGTAAATATCGAAGACTGGGGAATCTCGGTACCTGAATTTGACAGCACAGTTCGAAACTCTTCGATTGATAAGGGTCTAGTGTACTATTTAGCTGGCTATGTTGTTAAGCACTCTTCTAAATTTATTAAGTGTTCGCCCGGTGCTCATTCTCTACGTGAGAATAATCTAAGTAAATGTTCAGTTCTTGCCGAAATAAAGGACTACGGTTCAATGAACAATGAAGTGTTTCTAACACGTCCTTCGAGAAGTGTATGTGACATTCTTTTCCAGGCCGAGAAAGTAATTACCGGAAAATTAACCTCAAAATCGATGTGGAGCGAAATATTTTTTGATTGTATCGATTCCACAGAAACAATTTCAGTTGATCCTTCAGGAGCCAGCTGCTGTCTTCAACATGTCATGGATATTATCCCCAGACTTGTTTATAATTATATGAAGTGCCGATTTTTCTTCTGAACGAAGGAAATCCGCCAAGATTTGCAATATAACAAAGGAGATTTGCAATCTCGAACATCCGCCAAGTCTTCACGCAAGCTTTCGAAAGTCCAGTAGCCAACAAAATTAATTGGTAAGTAGAGTGTTACTTTAAATAGTTTATATGTGCTTGTTTAATATGCTGGGGATTATGTTGTTTTTTTTTTATCTGTGTCTGTATACTCCAGGAATCGGAGCGATCCGTAACATGTAATGAAGACCGTAGTTATAATTTCCGTGAATTATATTTTCCATTGTGCCCTGCCATGCTATTTTAATTGTAACCGCTAATTGCTTTTTAAAAGAGTATTACTCGTAGTTACAAAGTAATTCGTTTCCCTTAGCACCATCCCTAAGACCAGCTGACCACGGCAGTGTGGAACTTCCCCACTCTAGTGCCGCCTGGCGGGGCGCGCTTGAACTTCAGGAGTCTCCTCACTTTCTCCTTCTATTCGTCATGATTATAGTGTAGTCGATAGTGGCTTAAACCCGAAGCAAGCACATAGGTCAAGTGCTGGTCATGAACTAGCGGTATATGGTTTCTCTCATTCACAGGTTTTACACTTGTCAGATGCACTAAAAATACAGATGGGATAAATTTATAAAGCCTTTTCATTTCATAGGTCACGTATCGCTTGGTACAGACATCATTATCTTCTTGTGGGTCTTCCACGTGAATAATGCGGTGATGATTAGCGCTATAGCCATCCACCGTAAGCTGAGGCACTTTATCATAAAACTCATACACCTTGTTATCCACATACTTTTTTTGTAGTAACGTCTGTAGACACTTGAGGATGTTTTACATGAGTTAACCGCTTTCCTTTAAAGTCATAATCTCCTTGTTTTGTGCGTGGCACTACTGACCTATCCACATAGTGTTTATTAGCAGGATCTGTTTCTTGTTTAGGATCATGTATGGGAACAGACCTAGCTTTGACCATCAACGCACGTCCAAAGACATCCATCGTCAACCTGTAGTACGAGTCTACTGTTTCTATGACAAGGCTCGGTGCGATGTATATAGACAGCCTGCTAGCCTCTCTAAGCCTTAGTTGAAATGAAGCTAATTAAGCAGCAAGAGTCATTCCCCGTGAAGGACATGGTTTCCCATCTCTGCCCCACATCACGTGAACAACGCCATGGTTCACTGTTTCCATCTTCCATTCGCTGCATCATTGTGGGACCTTCCGGCTGTGGAAAGACCAATCTTTTGCTGACACTTATTACAGCGCCCAATGGTCTGTGTTTTCAAAATATTTATATTTTCGCAAAATCTCTCTACCAACCCCTCTACGTGTTTCTGGATCAAGTCATGTCTGGATAAAAAAATGAGAATATGGGGTATTTTACATTTTCCACGCAAGAAAATGTTATTTCACCGGATGAGGTAAAGCCTGATTCACTCATGATTTTCGATGATGTATCCACTGAACGACAAGGTATCATTCAAAGCTATTTCAGCATGGGTCGACACAAACATATCGATTGCTTCTATCTTGGACAAACGTATTCTAAAATGTCCAAACAGTTGATTCGTGACAATGCCAATGTCATTGTTTTATTTCGCCAGGACGAGAGGAACAGTCGTTACATTTATAATGAACATGTGAATCCGGATATGACCTTTCAAATGTTTACAGAATTGTGTGGCAAGTGCTGGAACACACAACGTCATGCCTGTTTAGTGATTGACAAACAAAGTGAACTCAACCAAGGGCGGTATCGCTTAGGGTTTGATCATTTTATTGCTATTTAAGGCACTGTATCATTCCCTCTCAAGTCATTTGTCACGACATCATGGCGTTAGCAGAGAGTCAATTGAAAAAGCATATTATTAGAGCAAAAAATACTATTCGCCAAAAGTTTCGTCAATTGAAACGATCGCGTGCGGATCATGCTTTGTTTATTCAACAACATTTAGCACCTCCGCTAAAAGCTATGTTGAAACCCTCTTTCAAGCCATCTGAAACGCTACCTACCGTTTCACAAGCCAGTCAGACGCACCACGAGGACTCTGAGGAAGAGGAAGAGGAAAATGAAGAGGAACAGGAAGATTTAACTAGTGTTAGCGAAGTTGAGGATAATGAGGAACAAGTGTTTACGCCTCAAAAAAAGGCATCACCCCTTGCAGAGTTTTTAAGAAAAAGGAAATCCTTGGCCATGGCCGAAATCCCCTGCCCTTCCAGATCGTCTCCATTTTCACAACTCTTGGCCACCCCTCAACATAAAACTCAACTGAAAAACATTTTAATAAAATATTATGGATCAACACTGGAACCCTATTTCACCAATCTATTTGTTGGAAACACAGATACCACATATGGCGTTCGCTATGAGAATGATAGTTTTAAAATTGGTGATTCATCGATTAAGTTTAGTCGTACTAAAGCTGTCATTAAAAAGATCAACTATAAATTAACACCAGGACTGTTAAAGCTACTATTCTCTCGGACTCCCTCATCTCAAGATTATACGTCAGAGGACCTTAGTAAATATAAATCCATTTTATTGGATACCCATGCTCACAAAAGACAGTATGATCCCACTCAACAAGTGAATGCTAATATATCCCAAAAATATAAAACCATCATTGCAAAAATGTTCCCCACTAGTCAAAGTGGTCGTCGTAAAGTGTCCGCTTCAGGAGTGACATTTAAACCACTAAAACCCCTTGTGGATGTTACCTACTGGCACAATCCAAATAAACTCGTCCAGCGACTACAGCTGTTGCATGCTTCACGTCAAGCCGGCCATACTGGTCACGATTGGGAAATTCAAGAAATTGAGGAAGAACTTCGAAATGCCAAAATTATTGTTTAAGCCCTCACTCATTAAAATGGGTATTGCTCACGAGTTGCATCGTCCAGCTAGACGTCACTATCAGCGACTCAAGGTGATTTCACAGGGTGTGGATGAACTTTGGCAAGCAGACTTGGTTGAAATGATTCCCTATGCTAACGTTAACGATGGTGTACGCTATATGTTGACGGTCATTGATGTTTATTCCAAAATGGCGTTTGTTGAACCTGTGCGTCGCAAGTCTAGCCCACTAGTCACTAAAGCCTTTCAACATATTATTCAACAATCTAAACGTCAACCTCACCTGCTACAAACCGACCATGGAAAATAATTTTTCAACAAGGATTTCTCCAGTTTTCTCAAATCTAAGGATATTCACCATTACACCACGTACAGCAATCTCAAAGCCAGCGTGGTCGAGCGGTTCAACCGAACATTGAAAACCCATATGTGGAAAGCGTTTACCGCTCAGGGCACTTATCGCTGGTTGGACTTGTTACCTGAGTTAGTGTCACGTTACAACGACACCAAACACAGAACCATTGGGACCAAGCCACGACTTGTAACTAAAAATATTCCACAACTGGATAAACTGTTTAACCCCATAAAAACAGCAGACCCTAAACGTCATCGCCTTAAAATTGGGGACCATGTTCGTGTGAGCAAATTCAAGTCCGTCTTCGACAAGGGCTACACACCAAATTAGGGGACTGGACTATTTCGAATTCGTCAAGTCAACCTGAACAGTCCAGTCACCTATTTACTCGAGGACCTCAACCATCAACCCATAAAAGGCAGGTTTTATCTTCAAGAACTTCAAAAGACAGCGTTTCCTAAACATTACCTTGTGGAAAAAGTGTTGAAACAAAAAGGAAATAAACTATATGTAAAATGGTTGGGATTTAGCTCAGCCTTTAATTCTTGGATTAATAAATTACATGTTGTGTGAACCTGTGTGTCTTGTATTTATTTATTTACTCATGTTGTACTTAACCTACAGTCCTATGTACAGACCTCAGCTATACATGTATTATGAGCAATACATATTTCTTTCTCTCTTCACCTGTGTTCTCTCTTACACTGACTCTTCCCCATTCACCTCCCACCACTGTCAAAACAGGTTGTGACTTGTTAGCTCTTATCGTGCGCGTGTACAGGTGAACACCAGTGTGTTAGATCATATTACACATGAACTCGCATTTTCTCACGTATGAAGCAAAACAGAATGTGACTTGTTTCACAAGGAGGACGGTAATAAGGTCATTTCACACGTGTTCACATGTATTTCGTCACTTTCCTTTCATATCGTTATCCCATTATAGTAGTGGGGGATTAGTGAACAACGTCAATTCAACACACACACAAATGTAGTTAGGCCCTTTGACATAATTTAAATAAATTCATGGGCTCGTCCGTAGGAACCAGGCCAAAGGGACCCGTCCAAAGGGATCAGTCCAAAGGGACAAGGACTCGTCCACAAGGATTTGTCCACAAGGACCTGTCCACACAGACTTGTCCACAAGGACCTGTCCACAAGGACCTGTCATCAATGACCTGCCCACAATGACCCGTCAACAATAACCCATCCATAGGGATCCGCTCTCCCACCCTCTTACAAAAGCCATGAGTGGGCATGCGTAAAAAACAAAAACAAGCATGTTAATTCATAGTGGCTATCCACCGAACACATACACTTTATGTGGAACAACGTTTAAATCCATATCGGCATTCAAACTCTCACATGTTGAAATTGGAAAGAGAGATTCTCTAAAAAAATTCCAATTTCACCCCCTAGTAGGGGTAGGTTTTACTTTTGGGGTGTAAATATATTGTCCACTGGAAAGGGGGTGTTAGCCTGAGTTCAACAACACCTCATTCGTCAACATCCGACCAAGCGTTCGGGAGATATCGCGCCGCCGCCATCTTGGAGGAGGGGAGGAGGAGGAGGGCCTTGAACCCCTCAAAAACCACTACTGCCATACGCTAAATAATAATAACAACCCAGACGTCCAAATGTTGGAAAGGGATACGTTTCGAAACAGTATACACAATTTGGAAGGGTTTCATGACGAGAGACGAGCTGCGAAGACCGGAAGAGCTTGGACGGACGAACAACGGCAGCAGCACAGTGATCGCATGAAGGAGTACTGGAGGCAGAGGAAATTACTACTAAAACAGTGAAATTGTAACGTGATTCTAAGTGGTCAATTCACAAGTAAAACAAATAAGGAGTAAATTCTTCAATGTCACGGTGACTACATTCTGTAGTATCAGTATTATTCTCCCTCACTAATTCAACCCTGATTACCCCAGAACAACCTTACTATGCGACACGTAGAAAGTGACTGCCGTAATATTATTTCCTTTTAAATCATTATCCCCTACGTGAATCGCGGTAGAACTCATTTCTACTAATTATGTTATTTTTAGCCTATTTTCAATTTTGAAAAAATAGGCTTATGAGATCCCCTTTTGTCCGTGTGTGTGTGTGTGTGTGTGTGTGTGAGGAGTGTGGGTGGGTGTCCCACATAATAACTTCTAAGCGGCTGGACCAATTGCAATGAAACTCGGTAAGCTCATAGCACTATTCCTGGCGACCCCGACCATGCCCTTAACATTTTGTTACGTCTCACCAATCCAACATGGTGGTTGTGCGAAATATTTCACCAGCATTCAATATCTCCGAAACTATTCCCGATATCACCCTGGAATTTATTACGGTGATAAAGGAAACTACTAGAAGTTCACCTATGTGACTTTTGAAAAACTGGTAACTACAAAACCAACATGGCGGCCACGCGAATTTGCGACATTTAAATAGACGTTTCTCGCGATTTAACAAACCAAACGCAATAAAACTTGGTACAGTATATGTTTATACACATTGTAATGCACCGACATCTAACTTCGTTTAATTGTTTACATAACCACAAGATGGCGGATGTGCGAAATATTTCCCCGGCATTCTATATCTCTGAAATTATTAGCGGTATCATCCTGAAATTTTGTACGGAGATACAAGGTACTACTGGAAGTTCATCTATAAGGCTGTCAAAAACCGGTTAACTACAAAACGAACATGGCGGCCAAGCGAATTTGATAATTTAAATAGACCTTTCTCGCGATTTAATGTTCCAAACGCAATAAAATCTGGTACAGGAAATGTTTATACACATTGTAATGCACTGGTATCTAATTTAATTAAATTGTTTACATAACCTCAAGATGGCGGCTGTGCGAATTTTAAAATTAAGTTATTATTTCTTTTGTCGTAATCATGCGATCAAAGTGAAAGTTTGAATAATGAACCTACGCAATAATTTTCCTTTAATGGTACATGGCTCTATGGCCTATACATTTAGCAATCCAACATGACGACCATCCGAAATATTTAGACGGCTCTGAATATCTACGAATCTATTATAGCAATCAAACAGATTGTTTAATGTTCATAGAGGCTATGAACATAAGTTCACCTATAGGACTTTAAATAACCTGGTGATCACAAATCCAACATGGCGGCGACGCGAAGTATAAATATTCACATGGACGTTTCTCGCAATTCAACCATCCGAGTGCCGTGAAACTTGGTACAATAAATCCTTATACGAATGTTAATCCACTGGCATATAATTTATTTCAATTGTTTCCATAACCACAAAATGGCAGCTGTGCGAAATTTTAAAGTCTCCTTGTTACTTCTTGTGTCCTAATCATGCGATTGAAGTTTGAATGCTACACGAACACAATAATCTTCATGTAACAGTACATAGCTCTAGGACCTACATATATAAAATCCAACATGGCGACCATCCGAAATATTTAGTTTGTTCTCAATATCTACGAATCTATTACAGTAATCAAACTGAAATTTTGTATGTAGATAGTGGCAATTAACAGAAGTAGGATATATGAAAATAGGCTGTATTGTTCTTCACGGAACTGCCTGTTCTTCTCTCAAAATCTCTCCACTGAAATTCTTCCTTCGTTCTTCCGTCCTTGATTTCTTAGTCCTGGCAGTCATTATCTCAGAGAAATGATGATTATTGATTAATGTTCTGAACTAGAGTCCATCTTGTAAAGTATCCTCCGCAATACCTAGGCCTACCAAGCAATCACTGCCCAGCTATTTGGCCTGCAGATATTGGGGTGACGCGTGGTCAGCGCATCGGGTCCTTTCGGCCGGTAATCTTGGTCTGCCTCACTGTCAGACAGCTACTGAATTGTCCTCACGAGGCAGAGTGCACCCCGTTCCAGCCCTTACGTCTGTTTCTAAAACCCCTGACGGAGCTGGGAATCGAACCCGGGGCCTCCGGGTGAGAGGCAGGCGCGCTACCCCAGCACCATGGGGCCAACCTTCCATTACCTTGCCTAGTTTCATTCATACTTATTCATTTCATTTCTCATTAACTACTCTCCTGAGATTGGCATCAGGAAGGGCATCCGGCTGTAGAAACCATCTGCCACATAGACATTCCTCGCATCTCATCCCCGACCCCGTTGAAAACGGAAATAATAAGGTGTAGACTGAAGAGTACAAATGTTCTTAGTTGAAGCAAAAACACGAACACAACGTTCTTCTTTTTTCGTTTTGGTCGGTTCACCCTCCAGGTTGGCTTTTCCCTCGGACTCAGTGAGGGATCCCTCCATTCCCGCCGCCAGGGCAGTGTCCTGGAGCTTAAAACACCTGGTCGGGGGGATACAACTGGGGAGATGGGACCAGCACCTCACCCAGGCGGCCTCGCCTGCAAAGCGAACAGGGGCCTCATGAGGAATGGGAAGGGAGGGGAAGATTGGGAGGGTTAGGCAAGGAAGAGGGGAGGAGTCGGCCGTGGCCTTACGGTAGGTAGACTACAATCCAGGCATTTGCCCGAAGACAAAGTGGAATACTACGGAAAACCACTTCGAGGATGGCTGAGGAGGGAATCGAACCCCCTCTGCTCATTTGGACCACCCGAGGCAGAGTTGAACCCGTTCCAATCCTCAGACCACCTTTCAAATTTCGTGGCAGAGCCGGGAATTGAACCGTGGACCTCCGGGGTGGCAGCTAAGCATGCTGACCACTACACCACGGAGGAAACCCAACAAAACGTATGGATTTATATCTGAACTGATTTCGTAAATACGCACATTTCAATGTTGTACAGTATAATACTGCAGCCACATTCCAGCACAGCGGTCATAAGTTATATACAGGTAGCACAGTATTTCGACCTTTATACTGTATTTCTCTCGTTGTCGCATTCCGACCAAAACACATTTACCACTGTAACAGTGAAATAGGGGACAGTTAGATTTTCCAATTATTCGGTGTCTCTGAGGAATGCAGAACGTGACATCGACACATTATTGTGGATAAACCGCAGGGTACACACTAGGCTACTGATAGCTGGTAAAATATACGAGGTTCTCTACATAAAGCAAATAAACTTTACATTCCAGCCATGTCACTCAAACGATATATTGTTGTTGCAGTTAACTTTGTTTTCTCCACGGTGTTTTAGTATTTCATTTTAGCATTCCAGGATAAGCTCTATTTATTGTAGGTGTTTTCTGTCAAGTCATATGCTCTCTCCATTTTTGAGATGCAATCTCCCACTGCATTTTTAGCCTATTTTCATTTTATGAAAAAAAAAAAAAAAAAAAAGGCTTATGAGATTACCTTTTGTCCGTGTGTCTGCCTGTGTGTGTGATTCGTGTGTGCGTGTGTCCCCGTAATAACTCCTAAACGGCTGGAGAGATTTCAATGAAACTCGTTTAGATCATAGCACCATTTTGACCGACCCCGACCGTGCCCTTCACATTTTATTCTGTCGCACCAATCCAACATGGCGGCTGCGCGAAATATTTCACCAGCATTCAGTATCTCCGAAACTATTACCGATATCGCCATGAAATTGTGTACGGAGATAAAAGGCACTACTAGACGTTTACCTATGAGACGTTCAAAAATCTGGTAACTATAAAACCCAACATGGCGGCCAAGCGAAGTTGAGACTTTTAAATAGAATTTTCTCGCGATTTAACCATCCAAACGTAATGATACTTGGTACAGCAAATGTTTATACACATTGTAATGCACTGGCGTCTAATTTAGTTCATTTTTTTTTACAAAACCTCAAAATATCGGCTGTGCGAAATATTTCTCTGGCATTCCACATCTCCGAAACTATTACAGATATCACCCTGAAATTTTGTACGGTGAACAAGGGCACTGCTACAAGGTTATCAATGTAACTTTCAAAAACCTGTTAAGTATAAAACGAACATGGCGGCCAAGTGAATTTGAAATGTTTTAATAGACTTTTCTCGTGATTCAACCATCTGAGCGCAGTGATATATGGTACAGTAAATGATTATACATATTGTAATGCAATGGCATCTAATTTAGGCAATTGTTTACTTCACCTCAAGATGACGGCTGTGCGAAATTTTAAAATTACGTTTTTAATTCTGTGTCGAAATCATAAGATCGAAGTGAAAGTTTGAATAATGAAGCTATGCAATATTTTTCATTTAATGGTACATAACTCTATGGCATATCCATACTGTATATCAATCCAAAATGGCGACCATCCGAAATATTTTGACGGTTCTCAATATCGACGAATCTTTTACAGCAATCAAACTGAATGTTTTTATGTTCTTAGAGGCTATGAACATAAGTTCACCTATAGGACTTTCAGTAACCTGGTGATCACAAATCCAACATGGCAGCGACGCAAATTATAAATATTTAAATGGACGTTTCTTGCGATTTAACCTTCCGAGTGCAGTGAAACTGCACGTTAAATGATTATACAAATGTTAATCCACTGACATCTAATTTATTTCAATTGTTTTCATAACTACTAGATGGCAGCTGTGCGAAATTTTAGAATCTCGTTATTACTTCTTTTGTCCTAATTATGGGATTGAAGTTTGAATACCACACATACACAATAATCTTCATGTACATAAATAAAAATTCAACCTGGCGACCATCTGAAATATTTAGACGGTTCTCAATATTTACGAATCTATCACAACAATCAAACTTAAATTTTGTATGTTGATAGAGGCAATTAACATGAGTGGGATATATGAAAATAGGCTGTATACTTCTTCACGGAACTACTTTTTTTCTAATCCTTTCTCCTGTACGGTCTCACCATGGTACTTGAACTTCATGACCATTTCGACCCATCCTATTATTATTATTATTATTATTATTATTATTATTATTATTATTATTATTATTATTTATTTAATTAACACGTTACAGGCCTATTAGACCACGCGAAGCAATCATGACTATTTGTTCTTCCTGTTTTTCCAGTTCTCTTTCATTCGTGCACTAAAGGTTCTCTCCCCTTCTTCAGTCCACTTGTCTTTGGGCTGTAGGTGCTGCTTTCTCTGACATCACCTCCCACTTGTATACCTTGTGTCGAAAGACGCTTCTGTCTATGACGTCTTCTGGGTCGACCTGTGCTTTTTCCACATCAATTTTGACTTGCAACATCCAGGGTGTAGTAGTCTTGAGCCTGTATGTATCTAAGAATTTTGTTGGTGAGTCTGGTTTGTGGGAGTCTGCTGATTGTGGAAGTCTGCTGATGTGGCCGTTAAATATTAGTCGCCTCTTTCTGATGTCTGCTGAGAGGTTGGACAATTTTTCTGTGGTGTCTTTGGAGTGAAGCCTGTATTCTTCGTCTAAGTGCTTTGGTCCAATAATTTGCCTTATTATTATTTATGTATTCGTTACAACACAATCAATTTTCATGTTTTATTCTGGCCCTTTCTTCTTTTTCCCCAAAAACATCTCATACACACTATGCTTCCTCTTTCTCTCCTCCGTCCACTTCTTTCCCGGTTGTCTCTCTTTGGGAGTTTGCTCAAACATCTGTTGTCTAAGTTTTTCTCTGTGTGTTCTCCTGTCTGCCATGTCTTCTGTAGAGATGTTTAGTGTCTTGAGTCTTCCACGGTTTCCTTTACCCAATTGCTTTTTTGTGTACTATTCGTAACTATATTAAATATTTTCTTGGTCAGTCTGTCTTCAGTCATCCAATGCATATGTCCATAAAATGTTCCCCTTCTTTTCCTTATGTTGTTTGTAATCGTCTCTGTCTGTCTGTAGGGGGGCGAGGGGGTTCAGCGGTCTAGCTGTATGCCTCTCACCAAGGCGGTCCGGGTTCGATTCCCGGTCAATGCATGTGAGATTTTCGAAGTGAAATGCCATATCCTGTGGATCGGATTCCACGTAAAAAGGAGCTCCCGTGGCTCATAATTGTTACGTGCAATGCCCTTACCAACGTTTTTAAATATGTATCTCCCCTATATGTGACTTCCCGACCTTTGAAACGACCGCCTGATGGCTTGGTTCCGATTATGAACACGAGATGGCAGCTTCTATCGGACTGCGGGTCCCCTAGTCGGAGTTGCTTCTTCAACCGCTAGAGTGTGTTTGGGGTGCCTTCTGGTATCATCCAAATCGAGACATATTTGAAGGATATTGTATTTTACGTCATTGAACAAAAGACTATTTATACATCATACCGCCAAAATAATTACATAATATGCACATTGTTGCTTGATGTGTCAAGCTGTGATTGGACAATTACATTAACATGAATGCAATGCTGTTTTTGACTTGGGATTCTCCGCCATCTTGTGAGATTCATTGTCTGTCGTAAAGAAAACAACAAGCCGGCTGCAGGTCAAAGTGTATATCTCTGTGTGCTGGGGGGCGTGGCCCCTAGCCGCTACGAAATGTGGATAAATGCTGAAAGGAATTGCATGAGCTCTTAAGGCTGTATTTCGCCTTTTCGCATTGAAGATTGAGAATGAAAGTGATATATTATCGCAACTTGCTGCAAACGAGTGCTTGTCATCTAAACGACGCATGTGCCGGGTTAGCCATTTTTGAGGCACATTTAGTGCCGTATAATATTTTTAAAATTCTGTGTTAATTATTTTATTTTTATTGTGTCTCCTCAGAGAAGTTTTAAGGTACGTAATTATTTAATTAAGTTATATATTTTGTTATGGAGCTCCGATATTGGCCTTATATTAATGTTTTAATTCTGTATTTTGTTTTGCCTCATAGGCCTAATTTTTCTGTTTTGCTAATCTTACCAGATATGTAAATTTTATTCTTTTCCTTCGTACCTTTCTGGAGACACGTTTCTAGTTTATTTTACGTTGTAAATTTTTATTTATTCAGTTTTTGGTAGTCTTTGGGATAGCCCTATTATTTATTTATTTTACGATCCGTTGCAGTCTAAAAAGCCTCATGTCAATAGTGTTAAGGCGTAATTCTTTCCTCCCCTTCCTTTCTCTCTGGTGATTTTAAATTAATTTTATGCTAATTGTTTGCCGTAATTCGATTTGACATGCGGTTGTCTGTTTTGGTGGCCATATTTGTTTTTTTGTTTGGCCCGAGTGCCTTCTTGTTTTGGGAGTGCAGTCTCTAGGCGTCGAGCAGGAAACTCAAACGTGTTGTGGTGTTAGCTTAATATGTTTTTTATTAACCTTGTTGGTTTAACTTTGTGTTTTTGGTGAATGTTCCTGTGTTTTTCTCCGTCACGAATGTTGTGGATTTCTTAATTGATCTTATTTTATTTTATTAATTTAATTTTAAATTTTATCGTTTTGCATCGTAGCCTTGATCTCTGCATGTCGGATCGGTATTGCGTACTAGTAAATTATCAAGCCCTTTCTCATTAGGTAATTCCTGTATTCTGTTTGTTTTAATCTTTTGGGCATAATTATTTAAATTTTAAATTAAATGTTTTCATTTAGCTCAGCAAGCATGTTAAACCGTCTCTTGCCTACTTATGTAAATAACTTATGTTGGCCTTAAGCCATATGCATCACCAGATAGATTTTGTCCTGGCCATAGAGTTTCTTCCTTTTTTTTTTTTGATGATTTTGTTAAATTCTTATTTTTGTTTGCCCCTTTTAGTGATTAAATTTTTCTTTTAAATTTTAAGCAACTGTTGTGGCATTTTTTCGTCGGCAACAATTCTATTAGTTATCGGAGGGTGTCTGTAGTCGAGCCTGTGCCTTCCCCTCCTCCCCACCTTCCTTCCACCGTTAGGTGTTCTTCTGTTGGGGCATGTCATCTGGAGGTGATTTTGCTGTGGAAGCGATGCGGAACTCTCAGAAAAGGTAAGTAGGCCCATCCACCCTGGCCATCCCTAGGTGTTATTTTGGTAGCAGATCGCGCTCGTGTTCGCTTCTGCAACCATCCCCTCCTCCTTTCCCGCAGGCTCGTTTTATGGACCCTTCTGGTGCTGATGGAGCGGTTGTTGATGGGATCTGTCATGTCAGTGCACTCGATGTTGTTTAATGCTAATCCTTGTCGTTTGTTTGATTTCATGTTTGCCTCTGAGTATCCATGTGGTGATATGTAAGTGACCTGTTCCAAGCGAGGTGTCTGTGCTGGTTTTTATCCTGTTTGTGATACGACATTCCCGGTGAAAATTGAAGCTTGGTAAGTGACTGGCATGTGTTCTTGGCATGGGAAATGTGGATGTGTTAGTATTCTGATAGCCTACATGCTGCGAGTGAAGACATCGAGGAGCCCTGTCTGAAGCTGTTCGCTATGTGGTTTGCAGCAATTTATTGTAATTTAGCTTCCTGTTCTCAAGCCAAGCAAGCGGTGACGTCTGCAGTTCTGGGCAGCGTTGTGCATGATTTTGTATAGTATTTTGGCTGTGTTCGAGTGTCAACCTAATCTATGGTGTTGGTAATTGGTAGTTATGGTATTGTTGTGAAAGTGTAAACTGTCCTCGTAATTCCTAAAATTTGTTTCTTTCTGTATTGTCTGCCTGCATTCTGTGTTTTTCAAAACGGCCGACAATAATAGTGCTTTTGATTTAATTGACTTAAGAGATAACCTTGTGAATTTGGAGAGTTCTTCTGGGGTTGAACGTGAATCACCTCTGTTTACTAGGTCTGAGGTTTTGGGATCGATTACTAGTAGTGGTTTGCCTGCACCTATATTGCCTGGTTCTGGCTCGTCCAAACCACTTAACCCTGGATACGGTCAGTCTTCTCATGTTAGGTCACCTAATCATTTCCTGGGCCCTGCCGACCCATTGCATCCCAGTTTTTTCTCTGGCAATGTAAATGTTTTGTCTCCTGTAGAGGGTGTGCGAGGGAGCTGCCCTGGTAATAATGTCTCTTTTCCAAATGCTACATACTCGCCTACCGTTAATTATGGGTCGATTCCTCATCCTATTTCTAGTTTCTTAACTAAGTTGAAGCATTTCAATCTAGATGACGTTACCCAAGTGGTCCTATTTTTAAAGCAAGTGGTCGAATTGGGTAACCATGCCTCGATTTTTGGGATGTCGGAAAATCAGATTTTCCAACTGTTGTATCCTGTTGCATCCGGTATGCTGCGCGATAAGCTGATTGAAGCTATCCACCTCCGCATGTCCTTAGCCATGTTCATTAGGGAAGTGTTGTTTTTTTTTGTCCCTACGAGTGCCCTTAGTACTCTCGAGCAAAAGTTCTTATATCGTGTCCAAAGGTTGGACGAGTCACTTAGCGACTATGTCAGTGACATTAAGGTATATGCCCAGGTATTTGCATCCCCTTTAACTGAACGACAGTTGGTGTCATCTATTGTAAATGGGGTTTCGCCTCAATATAGGTCATACATGACTATGTGCACCAGGCCTTTGTCATCTGTTGAGCTGAAACAGGTCATTATAGAGGCTATGGCTGTAAAACATGCAGATTCCCTTCGTGTAGCTAATGTTCCTCCTCCTTCCTTGATGTCTCGTCCCCCTTCTTCCTTGGTGTCTCGTCCCCCTCCTAAGGTTATGTTTCATCCAAGACCCAATGTTAAGTGCCACACGTGCGGTGGCGTGGGACATGTTAAGAAGGTGTGTCCGAATAACCAGGTTGTGTATCGCCAATGACGGGATATTTTGGAGACCAATTCGGATGTTACTTCTAAGGATATTTCTGTGCATGAGAATTTGGGAAAACCCTGTGAAGTTTCTGGTCGCCCTATTAATGAAAATCTTGGTAACTCTTTGAAAACTAATTCATCACGTGCTAATTCTGCTTATGTCGCTGACCTACCTAACCTGTCAGTGAGCAATGTCGTGGCTAGTCAGCCTAATTCTAAACATAATGTGAAACCTGTGGTGCGGGTGTCCTCGTCATCTAATTGTAATCGTTTTAGAGTGAATAATGATTTTGGATTTTCTCCTGTGGCTAAAGGAATATCCCCGTTTATTGAAATTTATATTAATGACGAGCCCGTTTCTGCATTGCTTGATTCTGGTAGTGTCGCAACCTTTATAAGCGAGGTCTGGTTTTTAGCCTACTTTCGATTTTTGCAAAAAATGAAAGTAGACTTATGAGATCAACACAGGGCGAAAAAAGTGTGTCTGTCTGTGTGTGTGTATGTGTGTGTGTGAGTCTGTGTGTGTGTGTGTATGTGTGTGTGAGTCTGTGTGTGTGTGTGTGTGTGTGTCTGTGTGTGTGAGTGTGTGTACTCTGAATGTCTGTCCCCCCCTATCAATTCGAACACGGTGAATGCGAATTGAACGAAATTTGGTACAAAGGTAGCACTAGCAAAGGACACCTCAGTGTCATGTTTTATATCGCCGCCATCTTTACTAAAACTGAATGGCGGCCACTCAAACGTTCAAAACGTAAAATCAAACAACGACTAACCAAATCATCCGATCTCTACCAAATTTGGTAACAACATACCTTCGTATAGGATGCGTCTTGTGACCAAACTACAAGGTCGTCCGCCATACCATTTCAGGATGGTGGCCGTGCGAATTATGCAAACTTTATAATCCATATCATGGGACCCACCAGTTCCGATTATCGAGCCGAGAATCGTTTTAACTGTTCTAAAGGAAGAGACACGTTCGAAATTAAAAGTTTATTTTGTAACACTATAGTGCAGACGTGATTTTAAAAAGCTGAGCTGATTCAGTAATAAGACAAGATGGCAGCGGATATCTTGTGCCTGACTTATATTTCACTAATTTGAGTATTGCATGCAATATAGCGTACTGATACAAAATAAATACACTTTGTATGAAATGCTTTATATATAAATAATATACTCCAGTGATGAAATCGTTTAGTATAAATCATTATTTGCTAACAAGTTCTATGTAAGTCATTTTATATAGAAATATATTCGTTGACACAATTAGCTCAGTGGTAGAGCGTTAGCCTATCGCTCAAATGCCTATGGTTCAAACCCGATCAGAGCTAGGTTTTTTGCTTGAAATGTTATATGTTTATTGTTTCGTAATGACTCAGATGTTTTAAAATTAAGCGTTATATTGTGCATATTATGGTGTAAAATATATATTTAATTAAAACATAATTCGCCAGCAGATTTACTCGAGACATCTAGCTGCCAAAAAGGTAACTGCACGTCGACCTACTTATTAACTTCCAGATTTTATTGAAAAGTTTCTTCTTCTGGCCGCTAGAATGCACTCGCTCTGTTAGGATTATATTGTTCGATATTTCACCACTAGATGCCACGACTAGTCTACGTGGGGCTCCATTGATTACTATACCATTGGCATTCTATGCGCATTGAATTTGAAGAATGACAAGATGATACTACAATACACTTTTACTTTTCATTTTAAAGGGTTTGTAACAGCCTATTTTGCGTTACTTGAAAATGTTATTTGAAGTAAAGAACAAAACGATTTCACATAGTAGTTTGTATACACACGTCTCTGTAGGGTCATGGAAATATTTGTTAATTCAATTAGGGTTTTCGATTCCCGGTCAATGCATGTGAGATTTTCGAAGTGAAATGCCATGTCCTGTGGTTCGGATTCCACGTAAAAAGGAGGTCCCGTGGCTCAAAATCACAAGATTCACGGTCACGTAAAACTACAATCTTCCTTCCTTTTTTTTCAATTAGGGTTGTGAAAGCCATGCACAACCAGACGTGTAAAGACATGCCTCAACTCAAAGTTGGATGTTGCCCACGGCAGGTCGTATATGTAATAATAATAATAATAATAATAATGTTATTGGTTTTACATCCCTTTTAACTACTGCTGCTTTTAGAGACACCGGGGTGCCGGAATTTTGGCCCGAAGGGGATCTTTAACGTGCCAGTAAATGTACTGACACGGCTCCCTCGCATTTGTGCACCCTCAAATGCCAGCTGACTGCGCCAGGATACGAACCTGCAACCTAGGGCCCAGCAAGCGAGAACGTTACCGCTGAGCCACGCAGCCAGTCCGGTCGGTTATGTCTCCAGATCCATAACATTCTTGATATACTTCTTATCTTTCTTTCTTTCTTTCTTCAATGATGGTAGCAGATTTTATCTAGGTTGTGGCGTTTGGTAGAGGTAAATCGTTCCTTAGGTCTCCAACAAAGAATAGTTCTATTATACTCTTTGATAATAACAACGAGTTATAACTATACTCGTACATTTAGGAGAAAGTAGGCTATATGTTCGTTACTGAACATCTTGTTATCTATGAAAAGTGTTTGCAAATTACCTGAGTTAGAGCCTAACAATGAATCTTTTATTTCGGCAAATTGTTCAAACTTAAATATTTTGGGTAGTATGACAGTCAAAATCCATATTCTAAATTTTTCTTGGAAGTTTAAATTTTTTGTTGCCAGAAATCTTTCCTGTTCTGTGGTCATTGGAGCTAATTTCATGTCCGACGTTGGTATGCTTCTTGATTTTGGTGCTCGCAACTTATGGTTTAAGTTTAATCCGCAAAGTAAGTTATCATTTAACCCGGTTTTATCTTCTCCTGCTGTCAATTCTGTTAGTGAACCTGTGACTATTGAGGATCTCGATCTGGAAAATTTAACGAGTCTTCAAAAGGATGCCATTAAGAGGTTATGTCAGGAGTATAGTGATGTATTTACTGACAAGTTGGGTGTAACCCATTTGATGGAATACAAGATTGAGCTAACCGATTCTGTGCCGGTGCGTTCCAGCCCGTATCGCCTTGCCCCGCCCAAGATGGCTGATCTTCGGAAGATCATCGACAAGATGTTGGAAGAAGGTGTAATCCAACCCTCTATCTCTGCCTACTCATCCCCTGTATTCCTTGTGCCAAAACCTAACGGTGGTTTTCGGCCGGTGGTCGACTATAGGGCTCTTAATCAAAAGGTTGTTTTACAATCCATTCCTTTGCCGGACCTTCATACGTGTTTTAGTTGGTTTCGCAACGCGAAGGTGTTCACGATCCTCGATTTAAATTCTTCTTACTTCCAAATTCCCCTCTCTCCGGAATCCAGGCATGTTACTGTTTTTCCACTGACTGGAACCTGTTTGAGTATGCCCGTGTCCCGTATGGCCTATCCACTGGAGCCGCTGTATTTAGCAGACTTCTGGACAAGGTGTTTTCAGAAATTAAATTCAAATTTGTGTACCACTACCTTGACGATGTGGTGATCTATTCTGAGTCCTTCGAGGAACACGTTGATCATCTGAAAGTTGTACTTGATCGGTTGCGTGACGCTGGCCTTACCGTCAAATTGTCCAAGGTTTCCTTTGCCAAGCCCAAAATTTCCTTCTTGGGTCATATTGTTTCCGAATCTGGTATCTCCGTGGACCAGTCTCGTACGCAGGCCATCAGAGATTTTAAACCACCCAAGAACGCCAAGGGTGTTGCTCGTTATATTGGTATGGTGAACTTCGTCCGTAAGTTCATCAGTAACTTTGCCGACCGTGCTGCTCCTCTAAATCAATTACGCAAAAAGGCTGTGAATTTTGAGTGGGGTCCCCTTCAGCAGGCAGCCTTCGAAGATCTTAAGCTTGCGCTCTCTAACGCCCCTTTATTAGCCATTCCGGATTTTGGGAAGCAGTTCATTGTACAGACTGATGCGTCTGGTCGTGGTGTTGGTTGTGTCCTACTGCAAGAGTCTGATCTGGGTAGGCAACCCATTGCATACGCTTCTCGTACCGTAACGGACGCAGAGAGGAAGTATTCCATATACGAACTTGAGGATTTAGCTGTGTTGTTCGCCCTGGAAAAATTCCGTATGTATCTTGAGCACACTAAGTTTCTCCTCGAGACCGATAACCAGGCCTTGAGCTGGGTGTTAGGGAAACCCCGTAAATCTGGTAGGATTGACAGATGGGCAACTAGGATTCTGTCATTCCAGTTCACCATCCACCATATTCGTGGGTACGAAAATGCGGTCGCTGATTCATTAAGCCGCATGTATGAGGAAACAGTCGAAGAGGATTTTCAAGGATGTGAACCCGTAAACCTTGTATCACCTGTAAATTATGTCAATGTCGTTCTCAGCATTTCTCCTGTGCTTTTTGAAGATGTGAGGTGATTCCAGAAAGAAGATCCCTCCTTTTGTAGCATAATTGACCGAATCAATTCTGGGGAAGTGATCAAGCCCTACTCTCTAAAGGATGGTGTATTGTGTTGTTCGTCTCGTCATGACCGTCTTCCTAAAATTGTGCTCCCGTCGGTCCTCATTCCGGAAATCTTTCGTTACTATCACGAATCTCCTATTGGTGGCCACCTAGGAGTATTCAAGACCCGAGCTAAAATCAGACAGTTCTTCATTTGGCAAAGTATGGATGGCGACATCAGGAGGCTCATTAGAAATTGTGCTTCATGTAGTATTAGCAAACCTCCGGTTTCTACTAAGGTTGGCCTGTTGTCATCTGAACCGGCATCTAGACCCATGGAGAGGGTTTTTATAGACCATGTTGGCCCGTTCCCTCGCTCTGGTCGGGGAAACCAATTTGCGCTTGTTTGCACTGACGGTTTCACCCGGTTTAGTTGGATATTCCCCACCAGACAGGCTACGACCAGTTCCGTCATAAAGTGTCTTAATTCCATCTTTTCATCTTTTGGGCCATGTCAGTTCCTGGTATCAGATAATGCCAAGTGCTTTGTATCTCATCAGTTCCGTCAATTCTTATTTGATTATGCTATTTCGCATGTAACCACCACTCCCTATTTTCCTAACCCGTCTCTCGCTGAGCGAGTCAATCGTAATCTCTGCTCTGCTCTGATTGCTTTCCACCACGACGACCATTCCAAGTGGGATTCTAATTTGCATTGGCTCAATTTTGCTTTCAACACCGCCGTGCATCAGAGCACGCAAGCCACCCCTTTTTCGTTAATGTTTTCGTTTATGGCTAATTCTCCGTTGTCTAATCTGTGGAACCTGCACGATCTCCTTCCAGACAGTTTCACGCCCGAGGATATGAGAGCGAAATTCGACAAGGCTAGAGAGAGTATTAAGGTATCACATGACCAACTTGCCAAGCGACACAATGCCTGTCACAAGCCAACTGATTTGGAAATTGGAGATTTTGTGTACGTCCGCAATTTCGAGCCCTAGGGCGTCAGTAATCTAGTTTCAAGCAAGTTGACCCCTCGTTTTAAAGGCCCGTGTTATGTAGAGGCATTCCTGACTCCCGTTACTCTTCTTATTCGGAACCCTAAGGCCAACAAAATATCCAGAGTGCATCTCTCGCACATAAAACGAGGTGGAGAGAATTGTAATGAGGAAATGCTACCATAAATTTTGTAAACCGATTTTTGTATAATGTAGAGTATCCCTAACCTTCATTAGAGCCTTCAGGCATCTGTTCCTTCTGGAATTTTAAATTGGGTTTTAAAAATTCTAGTGGGATACAACTTGTAACTGTTGGGTAATTCCCATTTTATGGTAAATTGTAAAATTGAAACTAATTTTGATGTTTTCATAGAAGATACTAGCATGTAAGTTGGACTCGGTGGGAGACCTAACTCATGGTGATCTTGTATACCAGTTCCCTTGGGAATTTGAGTTTTCATTCTTCTACCGTAGCTCTTGCTAAATGTATAGTCGTTCAAATCGCACATTATTGAAATGTACTACTAGTGTGTAAAATGGTTATTTAATTAACTATTTGTGAGCACGGATCTAGGTCATGGTCAGGATTTTCTTCATTTAAATTCAACTTTGTTTCTCTTTTATAAAATGTGTTAAGAATTAGTAATTTCTGTAAACTTTTATTTTTGAAATTAGATTAACTTCTGTTTTGTAAATGGCTGCCCATTCGTCGCATGATATCTGGCACATTGCGTCCACCTACTTCGTCTAAAGCTAACAACATTGGACTTATTGAAAATTTACCTAACGTGTCTCGGACTATGAAAGCACTGCAGGTGCTGGTGTTCCGCGTTTCTGAAGACTTATGGACACAGTGAAGCTGTTAACTAAGTGGTTTGCGAGGTGATCAATTATCCCTTCACTGATAATCTGACCCTGCACTCTTCCTAACCAAAACGATGCGGTTTTTGTCCATCAATTGGAGTTAACTGGTGAACATTATCTTCTGGAAACATGCTTGGTGAATCGACTAGTTATGGATTACTGCCTATGCCTAGTCATATTCGTGAACGGTGTTCACGCTTAAGGGAGGGAGACTGTTACGTGCAATGCCCGTACCAACGTTTTTAAATATGTATCTCCCCTATATGTGACTTCCCGACCTTTGAAACGACCGCCTGATGGCTTGGTTCCGATTATTAACACGAGATGGCAGCTTCTATCGGACTGTGGCTCCCCTAGTCGGAGTTGCTTCTTCAACCGCTAGAGTGTGTTTGGGGTGCCTTCTGGTATCATCCTAATCGAGACATATTTGAAGGATATTGTATTCTACGTCATTGAACAAAAGACTATTTATACATCATACCGCCAAAATAATTACATAATATGCACATTGTTGCTTGATGTGTCAAGCTGTGATTGGACAATTACATTAACATGAATGCAATGCTGTTTTTGACTTGGGATTCTCCGCCATCTTGTGAGATTCATTGTCTGTCGTAAAGAAAACAACAATCCGGCTGCTGGTCAAAGTGTATCTCTCCGTGTGCTGGGGGCCGTGGCCCCTAGCCGCTACGAAATGTGGATAAATGCTAAAAGGAATTGCATGAGCTCTTAAGGCTGTATTTCGCCTTTTCGCATTGAAGATTGAGAATGAAAGTGATATATTATCGCAACTTGCTGCAAACGAGTGCTTGTCATCTAAACGACGCATGTGCCGGATTAGCCATTTTTGAGGCACATTAGTGCCGTATAATATTTTTAAAATTCTGTGTTAATTATTTTATTTTTGTTGTGTCTCCTCAGAGAAGTTTTAAGGTACGTAATTATTTAATTAAGTTATATATTTTGTTATGGAGCTCCGATATTGGCCTTATATTAATGTTTTAATTCTGTATTTTGTTTTGCCTGGTAGGCCTAATTTTTCTGTTTTGCTAATGTTACCAGATATGTAAATTTTATTCTTTTCCTTCGTACATTTCTGGAGACACATTTCTAGTTTATTTTACGTTGTAAATTTTTATTTATTTAGTTTTTGGTAGTCTTTGGGATAGCCCTATTATTTATTTAGTTTACGATCCGTTGCAGTCTAAAAAGCCTCATGTCAATAGTGTTAAGGCGTAATTCTTTCCTCCCCTTCCTTTCTCTCTGGTGATTTTAAATTAATTTTATGCTAATTGTTTGCCGTAATTCGATTTGACATGCGGTCGTCTGTTTTGGTGGCCATGTTTGTTTTTTTTGTTTGGGCCGAGTGCATTCTGGTTTTGGGAGTGCAGTCTCTAGGCGTCGAGCGGTAAACTCAAACGTGTTGTGGTGTTAGCTTAATATGTTTTTTATTAACCTTGTAGGTTTAACTTTGTGGTTTTGGTGAATGTTCCTGTGTTTTTTCTCCGTCACGAATGTTGTGGATTTCTTAATTGATCTTATTTTATTTTATTAATTTAATTTTAAATTTTTCGTTTTGCATCGTGGCCTTGATCTCTGCATGTCGGATCGGTATTGCGTACTAGTAAATTATCAAGCCCTTTCTCATTTGGTAATTCCTGTATTCTGTTTGTTTTAATCTTTTGGGCATTATTATTTAAATTTTAAATTAAATGTTTTCATTTAGCTCAGCAAGCATGTTAAACCATCTCTTGCCTACTTATGTAAATAACTTATGTTGGCCTTAAGCCATATGCATCACCAGATAGATTTTGTCCTGGCCATAGAGTTTCTTCCTTTTTTTTTGATGATTTTGTTAAATTCTTATTTTTGTTTGCCCCTTTTAGTGATTAAATTTTCCTTTTAAATTTTAAGCAACTGTTGTGGCATTTTTTCGCCGGCAACAATTCTATTAGTTATCGAAGGGTGTCTGTAGTCGAGCCTGTGCCTTCCCCTCTTCCCCACCTTCCTTCCACCGTTAGGTGTTCTTCTGTTGGGGCATGTCATTTGGAGGTGATTTTGCTGTGGAAGCGATGCGGACCTGTCAGAAAAGGTAAGTAGGCCCATCCACCCTGGCCATCCCTAGGTGTCAATAATCACAAGATTCACGGTCACGTAAAACTACAATCTTCCTTCCTTTTTTTTCTGTTTGTACAGTTCTATTGTCGGTCTCTTTATCCATATTCCCTCTTATTGTTATTATTATTATTATTATTAATAATATTTTTTAACCATAGATAGCCACCGTGGCAACGCGGCATCACGCCAGCCTCTCACCGCTGGGTCCGTGGTTCAAATCCCGGTCACTCCATGTGAGAGCTGTGCTGGACAAAACGGAGGCAGACAGGGTTTTCTCCGAGTACTCTGGTTTTCCCTGTCACAACTTTCATTCCAGCAACACTCTCCACTATCATTTCGCTTCACCTGCCATTCATTTAATCATTGCCCCGGGGGAGTGTGACAGGCTTCGGCAGCCAGCATAGTTCATATCCTCACCGCTAGATGGGGGCTTCATTCATTCCATTCCCTGATCCAGTCGGTCGACTGGAAGCAGGCTGTGGATTTTCATTTTCATTTACCATAGATCATACAAGAAATATGTAAACTTCACTAAAAAATCACTCTAAAATTTAATATGAATCTTGGAGTGGAAATTAGAAAAAAAAGAACGGACACTACTTGCAGAATGTTTGCTATTATCAAGAAGCTGAGTGTACCCCGTTAAAGCTCCAATACCAGATTTTCTCTGCAAATCTAACCCAGGGCTATTAGAACAGAGGATTTTATACGTACTCCTAAACCTCGGAAGGAGGTCGGATTAACAGTACTATCACGCCGTTCATTACCAAGGCACCTACGTTTGGATGCCATTTCTATAAGGGTAAACCCGATCACTGTGATTGATTATGATAATGAATCACATCCAGGCATATTGAGTAGAATTTTATTTGCGGAAGGGTGGTCAGATACTTTCAGTTCTTCCTCCAGTCACAGCATCCGCCAGGCACCCATTTGGTCTTTCAAGGCTGGATGACAAAATATCAGACCATCCCAAGATTTAAATTCCTAGCAAAGTCAAAAATCAACCCCGGACTTCAGGTATGGCGGATAACAACGCTATTCACTACACCACGAGGCATTCTCCTTCACTCGGCACTTGACCTTAAATACATTATTCAAGGTGAAACATTGAAGGAGCCGCTCTGAATTTCAATGAACCCAACAAGCAATTCCCAGTTCTCACAAATACGACAAGAGGCAAGTAAACTTTAACAAGCACAGACGTGGGAAGTGTTTTAGTGTTTGAGGGCTGTAAACAGCGCACTCATTATTCAGCCGTCCCGTAACCAAGTAGACAACATGGCGCCAGTGCCTTCACTTGAGAACCTACTTGTTAGAGTCATTTTCGAAACACGCTCCTGTGTTCTCCTGAGTGTAATTGTCGTGGTCATTAGCCACGGAAATAAGACTTACGTAAAGTGTGTTTACAAGCCTTCTAAACATTCGGTTCCAAAGTAAACTAAGACCCCAGAAAATTGTGTTAAATATTTGTTGAGTAAGACTTGAAAATGTGATGATGATGATGATAATCGTTGTTTTTAGGGGCCAAACATCTAGGTTATCGGCCCCTAATGGTTTGAGTGATAGTGAAAAATGAAAGATGATCAAATGAAGCCTACAAATAATATTAACTACTGAACTAAACACTAGAAGAGTGACTGGGAAACAAAAAGGAGAAGAAAGTAAATGAAAGACAGGAGGAAAGGAAATGCCCTCAACCCTCGAAGAATGAGAATTGAAGGACTTGGAAAGAAGGAGAGCCTAGAAAGGCGGATTGGAAAGGTAAAGAGGAGAGGGACCGTCCCAAAGGCAATGGAAGAAGGAGAAAACCCAGACCCAGCCTAGGAAGCCCTCGGGGTCGCCAATGCCGGAAATTACCAAACCTGAACACTAGAGGGTACCTGAAAATGTGAATAAAGTCGGGATTCAAACACCGATCCCATGCTGTCCGGGTAGGTTCGTTTGGACACATTCAGCAGCGGTACATTTTCAAGTTTGAGAGGCACGAAGGAAATAATGAAGGAAGGAGAGTAGGAGGGAAGGAAGGTAGGAGAGTAGGAGGAAGGAAGGAGGGAAGGAAGGAGGGAAGGAAAGAGGGAGGGAAGGAGGGAAGGTTGGAACGAAGGAGGGAAGGAAGGAGGGAAGATAGGAGGGAAGATAGGAGGGAAGATAGGAGGGAAGGAAGGATGGAAGGTAGGAGGGAAAGTAGGAGGGAAAGTAGGAGGGAAGGAAGGAGGGAAGGAAAGTGGGAAGGAAGGAGGGAAGGAAGGAGGGAAGGAAAGAGGGAGGGAAGGTTGGAACGAAGTAGGGAAGGAAGGAGGGAAGATAGGAGGGAAGGTAGGAGGGAAGATAGGAGGGAAGGTAGGAGGGGAGGTAGGAGGGAAGGAAGGAGGGAAGGAAGGAGGGAAGGTAGGAGGGAAGGAAGGAGGGAAGATAGGAGGGAAGGAAGGAGGGAAGATAGGAGGGAAGGAAGGAGGGAAGGTTGGAACTAAGGAGGAAAGGTAGGAGGGATGGTAGGAGGGAGGGAAGGAGGGAAGGTTGGAACGAAGGAGGGAAGGAAGGAAGGAAGATAGGAGGGTAGATAAGAGGGAAGGTAGGAGGGAAGATAGGAGGGAAGGTAGGAGGAAAGATAGGAGGGAAGGAAGGAGGGACGGAAGGTTGGAAGATAGGAGTGAAGGAAGGAGGGAAGGTTGGAACGAAGGAGGGAAGGAAGGAGGGAAGGAAAGAGGGAAGGTAGGAGGGAGGGAAGGAGGGAAGATAGGAAGGAAGGAAGGAGGGAAGGTTGGAACGAAGGAGGGAAAGTAGGAGGGAAGGAAGGAGGGAAGATAGGAGGGAAGGAAGGAGGGAAGATGGGAGGGAAGGAGGGAAGGAAGGAGGGAAGGAACGAGGGAAGTTAGGAGGGAAGGAAAGAGGGAATGTAGGAGGGAAGGAAGGAGGGAAGAAAGGAAGGAAGATAGGAGGGTAGGTAGGAGGGAAGGTAGGAGGGAAGATAGGAGGGAAAGAAGGAGGGAAGGAAGGAGGGAAGATAGGAGGGAAGGAAGGAGGTAAGGTAGGAGCGAAGGAAGGTGGGAAGATACGAGGGAATGAAGGAGGGAAGGTTGGATCGGAGGAGGTAAGGAAAGAAGGAAGGTAGGAGGGAAGGATGGAGGCAAGATAGGAGGGAAGATAGGAGGGAAGATAGGAGGGAAGGAAGGAGGGAAGATAGGAGGGAAGGAAGGAGGGACGGAAGGTTGGAAGATAGGAGTGAAGGAAGGAGGGAAGGTTGGAACGAAGGACGGAAGGAAGGAGGGAAGGAAAGAGGGAAGGTAGGAGGGAGGGAAGATATGAGGGAAGCAAGGAGGGTAGATAGGAGGGAAGGAAGGAGGGAAGGTAGGAGGGAAGGAAGGAGGGAAGATAGGAAGGAAGGAAGGAGGGAAGGTTGGAACGAAGGAGGGAAAGTAGGAGGGAAGGAAGGAGGGAAGATAGGAGGGAAGGAAGGAGGGAAGTTTGGAACGAAGGAGGGAAGGAAGGAGGGAAGGGACGAGGGAAGGTAGGAGGGAAGGAAGGAGGGAAGGTAGGAGGGAAGGAAGGAGGGAAGAAAGGAAGGAAGATAGGAGGGAAGGTAGGAGGGAAGGTAGGAGGGAAGATAGGAGGGAAAGAAGGAGGGAAGATAGGAGGGAAGGAAGGAGGGAAGATAGGAGGGAAGGAAGGAGGGAAGATAGGAGGGAAGCAAGGAGGGAAGGTTGGAACGAAGGAGCGAAGGAAGCAGGGAAGGAAAGAGGGAAGGTAGGAGGGAAGAATGGAGGGAAGATAGGAGGGAAGCAAGGAGGGAAGATAGGAGGGAAGGAAGGAGGGAAGATAGGAGGGAAGAAAGGAGGTTGGGTTGAAACGAAGGAGGGAAGGAAGGACGGAAGATAGGAGGGAAGGAAGGAGGGAAGATGGGAGGGAAGGAGGGAAGGAAGGAGGGAAGGAACGAGGGAAGTTAGGAGGGAAGGAAAGAGGGAATGTAGGAGGGAAGGAATGAGGGAAGGAAAGAGGGAGGGAAGGAGGGAAGGTAGGAGGGAAGGTAGGAGGGAAGGTAGGAGGGTAAATAGGAGGGAAGGAAGGAAGGAAGGTTGAAACGAAGGAGGTATGGAAGGAGGGAAGGTAGGAGGGAAGGTAGGAGGGAAGGAAGGAGGAAAGGTAGGAGGGAAGGTAGGAGGGAAGGTAGGAGGGAAGGAAGGAGGGAAGGAAAGAGGGAGGGAAGGAGGGAAGGTTGGAACGAAGGAGGGAAGGAAGGAGGTAAGATAGGAGGGAAGATAAGAGGGAAGGTGGGAGGGAAGATAGGAGGGAAGGTAGGAGGAACGGTAGGAGGGAAGGAAGAAGGGAAGGAAGGAAGGAAGGATGGTAGGAGGGAAGGAAGGAAGGAGGGAAGAAAGGAGGGAAGATAGGAGGGAAGGAAGGAGGGAAGATAGGGGGAAGGTAGGAGGGAAGGTAGGAGGGAGGGAAGGAGGAGGGATGGGAAGGAAGGAGGGAAGGTTGGAACGAAGGATGGAAGGAAGTAGGGAAGGAACGACGGAAGGTAGGAGGGAAGGAAGGAGGAAGGTAGGAGGGAAGGAAGGAGGGAATGAAGGAAGATAGGAGAGAAGGTAGGAGGGAAGGAAGGAGGGAAGGTAGGAGGGAAGATAGGAGGGAAGATAGGAGGGAAGGAAGGAGGGAAGATAGGAGGGAAGGAAGGAGGTAAGGTAGGAGCGAAGGAAGGTGGGAAGATACGAGGGAATGAAGGAGGGAAGGTTGGATCGGAGGAGGTAAGGAAAGAAGGAAGGTAGGAGGGAAGGATGGAGGCAAGATAGGAGGGAAGCAAGGAGGGAAGCAAGGAGGGAAGGAAGGAGGAAGATAGGAGGAAAGGGAGGAGGGAAGATAGGAGGGATGGAAGGAGGGAAGAGAGGAGGGAAGGAAGGAGGGAAGGTAGGAGGGAAGGAAGGAGGGAAGGTTGGAACGAAGGAGGGAAGGAAGGAGGTAAGATAGGAGGGAAGATAAGAGGGAAGGTGGGAGGGAAGATAGGAGGGAAGGTAGGAGGAACGGTAGGAGGGAAGGAAGAAGGGAAGGAAGGAAGGAAGGATGGTAGGAGGGAAGGAAGGAAGGAGGGAAGAAAGGAGGGAAGATAGGAGGGAAGGAAGGAGGGAAGATAGGGGGAAGGTAGGAGGGAAGGTAGGAGGGAGGGAAGGAGGAGGGATGGGAAGGAAGGAGGGAAGGTTGGAACGAAGGATGGAAGGAAGTAGGGAAGGAACGACGGAAGGTAGGAGGGAAGGAAGGAGGAAGGTAGGAGGGAAGGAAGGAGGGAATGAAGGAAGATAGGAGAGAAGGTAGGAGGGAAGGAAGGAGGGAAGGTAGGAGGGAAGATAGGAGGGAAGATAGGAGGGAAGGAAGGAGGGAAGATAGGAGGGAAGGAAGGAGGTAAGGTAGGAGCGAAGGAAGGTGGGAAGATACGAGGGAATGAAGGAGGGAAGGTTGGATCGGAGGAGGTAAGGAAAGAAGGAAGGTAGGAGGGAAGGATGGAGGCAAGATAGGAGGGAAGCAAGGAGGGAAGGAAGGAGGAAGATAGGAGGAAAGGGAGGAGGGAAGATAGGAAGGAAGGAAAGAGGGAAGGTTGGAACGAAGGGGGGAAGGTAGGAGGGAAGGAAGGAGGGAAGATAGGAGGGAAGTTTGGAACGAAGGAGGGAAGGAAGGAGGGAAGGAACGAGGGAAGGTAGGAGGGATGGAAGGAGGGAAGAAAGAAAGGAAGATAGGAGGGAAGGTAGGAGGGAAGGTAGGAGGGAAGATAGGAGGGAAGGAAGGAGGGAAGATAGGAGGGAAGGAAGGAGGGAAGGTAGGAGGGAAGGAAGGAGGGAGGATAGGAGGGAAGGAAGGAGGGAAGGTTGGAACGAAGGAGGGAAGGAGGGAGGGAAGGAAAGAGGGAAGGTAAGAGGGAAGGATGGAGGGAAGATAGGAGGGAAGCAATGAGGGAAGATAGGAGGGAAGGAAGGAGGGAAGATAGGAGGGAAAGAAGGAGGGTAGGTTGGAAACGAAGGAGGGAAGGAAGGAGGGAAGATAGGAGGGAAGGAGGGAAGATAGGAGGGAAGGAAGGAGGGAATGTTGGAACGAAGGAGGGAAGGAAGGAGGGAAGGTAGGAGGGAAGGAAGGAGGGAAGGTAGGAGGGAAGGTAGGGGGGATGGAAGGACGGAAGGTAGAAGGGAAGGTAGGAGGGAAGGTAGGAGGGAAGGAAGGGGGGAAGGGAAGATGGAGGGAAGGAGGGAAGGTTGGATCGAAGGAGGGAAGGAAGGAGGGAAGGTAGGAGGGAAGTAAGGAGCGAAGGAAGGAGGGAAGGAACGAGGGAAGGAACGAGGGAAGGAAGGAGGGAAGGTAGGAGGGAAGGAAGGAAGGAAGATAGGAGGGAAGGTAGGAGGGAAGGAAGGAGGGAAGGTAGGAGGGAAGATAGGAGGGAAGATAGGAGGGATGGAAGGAGGGAAGATAGGAGGGAAGGAAGGAGGGAAGGTAGGAGGGAAGGAAGGAGGGAAGGTAGGAGGGAAGGAAGGAGGGAAGGTTGGAACGAAGGAGGGAGGTAAGGAGGGAAGGAAAGAGGGAAGGTAGGAGGGAAGGATGGAGGGAAGATAGGAGGGAAACAAGGAGGGAAGATAGGAGGGAAGATAGGAGGGAAGGTAGGAGGGAAGATAGGAGGGAAGGTGGAAGGGAAGGAAGGAGGGAAGGAAGGGGGGAAGGTAGGAGGGAAAGAAGGAGGGAAGATAGGAGGGAAGGATGGAGGGAAGATAGGTGGGAAGGTAGGAGGGAAAGTTGGAGGGAAGGAAGGAGGGAAGATAGGAGGGAAGGAAGGAGGGGAGGTTGGAACGAAAGAGGGAAGGAAGGAGGGAAGGACAGAGGGAAGGTAGGAGGGAAGATAGGAGGGAAGCAAGAAGGGAAGGAAGGAGGGAAGATATGAGGGAAGGAAGGAGGGAAGATAGGAGGGAAGGAAGGAGGGAAGGTAGGAGGGAAGGAAGGAGGGAAGATAGGAGGGAAGGAAGGAGGGAAGGTTGGAACGATGGAGGGAAGGAAGGAGGGAAGGAACGAGGGAAGGTAGGAGGGAAGGAAGGAAGGAAGGAGGGAAGGTATGAGGGAAGGAAGGAGGGATGGAAGGAAGATAGGAGGGAAGGTAGGAGGCAAGGAAGGAGGGAAGGAAGGAAGGAAGGAAGATAGGAGGGAAGGTATGAGGGAAGGAAGGAGGGAAGGTAAGAGGGTAGATAGGAGGGAAGATAGGAGGGAAGGAAGGAGGGAAGATAGGAGGGAAGGAGGGAGGGAAGGTAGGAGGGAAGGAAGGAGGGAAGATAGGAGGGATGGAAGGAGGGAAGGTTGGAACGAAGGAGGGAAGGAAGGAGGGAAGGACAGAGGGAAGGTAGGAGGGAAGATAGGAGGGAAGCAAGGAGGGAAGATAGGAGGGAAGGATGGAGGGAAGGTAGGAGGGAAGGAAGGAGGGTAGGTTGGAACGAAGGAGGGAAGGAAGGAGGGAAGTGTGGAACGTAGGAGGGAAGGAAGGAGGGAGGGAAGGAGGGAAGGAAGGAGGGAAGATAGGAGGAAAGGAAAGGGGGAAGATAAGAGGGAAGGTTGGAACGAAGGAGTTAAGGAAGGAGGGAAGGAAGGATGATGAGATTTGTTGTTTTAAGGACCCTAACATCGAGGTTATCAGCCCGTAATGGATTGGGTGATAGTGAAAATGACGATGCTGTGAAAATTACAACTAAACTAACTGCTAACGTTCATACTAGAAGAAGAAAAGGATATACAAGGGACACGAGAAATAAAAGATAAGGAAAAGAAGCACCCTCAATCCTCGAAGAATGAGGACAGAAAGACTCAGAAGGATGTAGAGCGATGAAAGGCAGATTGGAGAGGGAAAAACAGAAGGGTCTGCCCCATTGTCAACGGAGAAAGGGAAAACGGACCCGGCTCATGAATCCGTCAGGGTTGCCAACTCCCGAACTCACCATCTGTGAACCCTTGAGTGTGTAGCTCTATCCAGGGTGCACCATAAGTGGTCGGGCTATACACACCTTGCCTCTTTTAGGGCCTTGAGCAGAAGTCGGAGATACATTAAAGAGAAAATATGAGGTCTGACCCTTCCAATAATTAGGGAATATGAGTCAAGGGCCAATTAAGGCAGGAAAATTAAAAACACCCTAGGCCTCGAGTACCCTAATATGGTCGTGGTTGGATAAGGTTAAGAGTTGACCAAGGGAGATCGACATGAAAGATGATAGAGAGTCGAATCATGCTGGATTCAGCTGGGGTCCGTGGTCGCCAATCCACGTCACTCTAGTTGTAAGGTCCTGTGGGAAGGAGATTCAAAGTATTTAATAGTACTCTACATAGGCATACAGTACGTAGAATGAAGATTATGCGTCATATGTGACTGGGTACTTAGTGTTTTTTATTGTGTTATCTTTGACGTTCTTTTTCTTGAAAAGAGCATTGCATTCTTGAATTAAGGTAATGTAATTGTTTGTAATTTCCTTTGGAAGATCATAGTTGTTCAAATATTAACTTGGTTCTGTCTACTCTGTTACAAAACGTTATCAAATCACTACCATTAACTAAGCCAGTTCTGGCCACAGTCTATTTATAACTCCTCCATGAAAATTGCGTTATGATCGGCAGGACCGTTTAGACCCCAGTCCCGGACAAAGTGACAAACACACAGACAGAATCCTTACTTTATATTTAAAGAGAATAGGGCCATTCTTAGTTAGTTAGTTAGTTCGTTATTTATTGAGGTTTCAAGGGGCTGAACTAAGAGGTCATCTTCCCCTCGGGCCATATTTACCAATGTGAATTATCTCTTAATTCATTAAAGGTTAATTAAATTTGCACGAGCATTTCATCAAACAGAAACGCTCGTTAAGGAGGCTACACGACAAAAAAAAACTTACCACTAACAGGAAATTAAGTTAAATGGACAAATCTGACCTCTCAACTCTTAAAGCAGGGGTTCCCAACCTGGGGGGCGTGGGGCTTTATCAGGGGGATGGGTGGGAGGGGGGAGTGAAGTAATTTCCAATTTTTTTAAAACTCGAATATTACTATTTTGTATAATAAACATTTTTCGAATCTCTCCAAGTGATTGTTGCGTCAAGTAAATCGATCAAAAGCATTGTTGGCACAAACCTCTGCAGAGCCACGAGGTTGGAGGTGAAATAAGAACTTTGCTGTGTTGTAAGGAGCAAAATCAACCCTGAGAGCAGTTGCGTGAACCGGACCAATCAACGCACGTTTAATTGCACACTTTGTGGACCTACTTGCGTGAAAGTAAACTATGGCCATACGCGACAAATTTCAATTCATCCACGATGTAGTAGTCGCTTTCATTTTCCAGTATTATTGTTACATACAAGGTGTTATAATTGCCTAAAACAGTGTCCCGCAAATTCATATATGCAGATGATATCAACCTCACAGTTCAGCGCACCAATTTTGCAGATGCTGAGAAAATTCTAACCCAAGATCTTCTAGTTCTGAATGACTACTTTAGGAAATGGCGCTTACAACCCAATCCTCGCAAAAGTGAAGTAACTGCTTTTCACCTGGACAATAGACACGCAAATTATCAGCCCAGAATCTATTTTAGAGGTAAAGCACTACCGTACAATAATACACCTACATATTTGGGAATGACTGTAGATAGAACCCTAACATACAGAGCCCACTTACGTAAATCTGCTGCGAAACTGAAGAGCCGCAATAACCTTCTTCAGAGCCTAGCTGGAGCATCATGGGCGGGCTGATGCCAACACACTACGTACGACTGCTTTAGCACTTGTCTATTCTTCAGCAGAGTACTGCTCTTCGGTATGGATTAACAGCCACCACACTCATCTGGTGGATGTTCAGCTCCGTCACAGTATGCGTATAGTTATTGGAACATTGCTTTCCACCCTAGTTCGGTGACTCCCAGTGTTGAGCAACATACCACCTCCTGAACTCAGAAGACAAAAATATCTTGTTCATCTGTGGTCAAGAATGCTCAAGAACACAACACTCCCAATTCATGAGGATGTCAGTCAACTAGGATCATCCAGGCTGAAGTTCCGCAACCCTGCATGTAAAACTGCCTTGGAACTAATAACCAAGCAATGCAATCTTAAAAGTCACCTGGCGGAATGCGTGGACTTCTTCCCCACCACATGGCATTATAAAAATCGCAAATCCATCTATGAAACTAAATGGTTTCACTTTGCCAAGGAATGTTTGGTGTAGACTTAACCGCATCAGGTGTGGCTTGGGAAGATCCTCTTCGGTTCTTTATAAACGGGGTTGGATAGATTCTTCACATTGTGATTGTGCTGACATCCCACAATCAATGAAACACATAGTGGTGGATTATCCTCTCCGTGCCTTCCCTGGTAGTTTGGAGGACCTGCACTCAGCTACTCCAGAGGCGGTGCGTTGGCTCAACGGATTAGATGTAAAAGTGTAACTTTCAGTGTGAGCAAACTGTGTCTGTTGTTGTTGGTACTGTATTCTGTATTTATTAGCCTACTTTTCACATTTTGTAAAAATGAGGAAAACGTAGACTTATGAGATCGATCAGGGAAAATGTGTGTATGTCTGTCTGTCCTTCTGTCTGCCTGTCTGTCTGTTTGTCCTGTCTGTCTGGCTGTGTATGTGCCCCCCCCCTATCAACTCCTAAACAGCTGCAGCAATCGAAACCAAATTTAGAATGAGTAAAGATGTATACCGGAATATCTAAAGCCCTTATTTGAAAATTATGTCAGTGCTACCAACTGCTGAAAAACGAAAAGGAAGATTGTAGTTTTACGTGACCGTGAATCTTGTGATTATGAGCCACGGGACCTCCTTTTAACGTGGAATCCGAACCACAGGACATGGCATTTCACTTCGAAAATCTCAAATGCATTGACCGGGAATCGAACCCGGACCGCCTTGGTGAGAGGCATACAGCTAGACCGCTGAGCCACCACGCCCCCAATGCTGAAAAACGCACTAGAAATTTGAGCTCCATGTTGGATATCATGGAAAGTATACATGGGAGCTATTTCAAAATTGGCACACATGTAGAAAACACTATTTCAGTTTAATTTCCAGGAGGCCATACATGACAGTGTTGCCAAAATAATTTTAACGTTCTGATAGGTCCAATTTTTAAATGCATGTTACATCTACACTATTCATTGGATTTCAACAAAATTTTGTATGCAATATGTGTACATAAACAGATATGACTGAGTGTATTCTTAAGAGCCACCAGGGCTGCCAACTGTTAATAATTTCTCTCTATATTTTCTTCATCCAAATACAAATATATCTGAAAGTATGCAAGCCGACAGCTTTAAACTATGCACACGTATAGTACCTGACATTTTAGATTAATTTGGAGTAACTTATATACTTCAGTTTTACCAACATGATTCTAAGCCTGCTGATAGGACCAATATTTAAATACACGTAACTTCAATACTATCAGTTGGATTTCAACCAAATTTCGTATGTGCTATGTGTAACATAACAGATATGACTATAAGTATTCTTAAGAGCAATCAGGGCTGCCAACTGTTAATAAATGCTGTCTATATTTTTTACCCTAATATCAATATATCTGAAAGTATGCAAGCCAACAGCTCTATACTTTGCACACGTATAGCACCTGACACTCTAGATTAATTTGGAGTAATTAATATATGTCAGTGCTGCCAACATGATTCTATGCTTGCTGAGAGGTCCAATTGGCACAACAAGAATCATAATATCTCTGATTATTTCTAACCTGCACACGCATGGCAATGTTGCCAACATGCTTTTCCGCGTGCTGATAGATCCAATGTCTAACTCCATGTAACGTCCATTGGACTTCAAGCAAATTTTGTATTCTGTACCTTAAGAGATGGAACTAAGAATATATTCAGTCACCATGGCTGCCGACTGCTGTGCTCTATTAGGCTACATTATACCTGGAATATTTCGAACTAATTAAACATTTCGATATTGCCAACTTAATTTCGTCATTATTCTAGATAAGTTCATATACTGTAGAATAATCATTGGCATGAAAGGTAGGCTCTTAGTTCGTCACGGAACTTCTTGTTAGCCTATTTTCAATTTTGAAAAAATAGGCTTATGAGATCACTTTTGTCCGTGTGTGTGTGCGTGTGTGTGTGATTCGTGTGTGTGTGTGTCCCTAATAAAATTTAAACGGCTGGAGCGATTTCAATGAAACTCGGTAAGTTCATAGCACTATTCCGGGCGACCCCGACCGTGCCCTTCAAATTTTTGTTACGTCTCACCAATCCAACATGGCGGCCGTGCGAAATATTTCGCCAGCATTCAATATCTCCGAAACTATTACCGAAGTCACCCTGGAATTTATTACGGTGATAAAGGAAACTACTAGACGTTCACCTATGTGACTTTTGAAAAACTGGTAACTACATAACCAACATGGCGGCCACGCGAATTTGCGACATTTAAATAGACGTTTCTCGCGATTTAACCAACCAAACCCAATAAAACTTGGCACAGTATATGTTTATACACATTGTAATGCACCGACATCTAACTTCATTCAATTGTTTACATAACCACAAGATGGCGGATGTGCGAAATATTTCACCGGCATTCTATATCTCTGAAACGTTTAGCGGTATCATCCTGAAATTTTGTACGGAGATAAAGGGCACTACTGGAAGTTCATCTATAAGACTTTCTAAAACCAAGTAACGTTTTCACTTTGCTCCACGTTGAGCGTACAAGTGTAATGTTAATTAATGCCCCATGTTGGTAGCGACAAGTGTAGCAGTTTGACTGGCCCTAACTGTTGGGTAATAAATGTAACTGTTTACCTTTGCCTAAGCTATGTTGTTTTAATGGGCGCCAAGACCTCAACGCAATGTTGAAATCTAAATTTGTATTTAACAACGTCTAGCTCTGGTAGAACACCTTCAAGAATCTATTCACTCAGATCGTGGTATGATTTGATCATTAACCCAACAAACAATTGTATCAGGAGAAGGAATTGGTCTATATCTAATGCTACCTACTGAAAGCAAAGATTGCATTGTAAAAGAATTGAATTTATTACATAAAACAAGTATAGCAAAATTACTAATAATTATAAGTTCAAAATTTAAATTGGAGCGTTGCGATTTTAATATTACCGATAGAAAATTACGTGAAAACGGAGTCTGATAACTTATTGATTTTACTCTTATTCTCAAGCTATGAAGTTACTGAAATATGAAATATAAAACAAAGAGAAATGAGAGATTGCGTATTTCTGCGTCATTCGCGCTTACCACTGGAAATGGCCGAAGCATTTCCCTCGTACTGGATGATGCTGTGAGCTTCCCACAGTCTCCTGGACGTCGTCATCTTTGTCGATATTTGATGATATTCTGGTAGATTAGATAATTCTATGGTCCGTACATCGGACCCAAACACTCGTACAACCACACTGGTTAAGTTATACAAAAGTTAGTCCTCCACTCCACGGAACATCGGAGCGACTCCCGCGTGCAACCGTACTCGTTAAGTTCTACACAGATTGTTCCCGCTCCACGGCGCGCTGAACGATATATGCACACGTCGGCTCCCCACCTCGGTACCGACTTCCAGCTTACGTGGTCTCAACTGATTGGCTCTGCCACCCCGCTACTTCCCCTTCTCTGGCTCATTACACACGGCGCGCGGATGATGAAGTCGATATCCGTTCCAACTATCCGCCTTTTCTTGACGCTGCAACCCACGCTTGCGTAATACTTCTTGACAAGATTCAGCCCGTATCTGAATTTCCAGTGAGTCATGTCTCTCATAATATCCTAACTGACGAAACTCCGTAAAATTCCGTAATCATATAATTTTCTATGATATTGTCGTTCGTAATACTTTGCTTGATAGCGTTTTCTAAGACATAGAAAACCTATCTGTATGCTTATAATTTTTATAAAATGCTCCGAAAATATCTTAATAATAATTATAATAAATTAATAATAATAATAAATTAACATGAAAAATTCTCTTGGCTGAACAATTTGCCGCGTAAATAAATATAGAATGGCTACCTACTGACTCATGCCAGTGGCATAAAAAAACTCGAAAAACACGTTATATATTCGCCTCGGATCATCGGATTATTTACCGTGACGACGGTCCATTATCCGATTATCCCTGACACGTTAATAAACCCCATCCAAAATACATATTACATAAATGAAATCACCCTAAATTACAGATATATACACTCATAATTTTTCTTCACGCACTTTGCGTCAAAGTTTGTTGTCACTATGGATTGCACTTTACAACCAGTCCAATGTTTTACATATAGAATAGTGTTCCACGGATATTTCCGCCTCTCAAATTTCTCTATGTTGGAAAAATAGACATAATTAATGTGTGAGCACTATGTATTTATGATGTCATATCACACGCATTGAAGGTGTTCTGATATATTTATATCACCATAGAACTTCCTAATTTCACTGGAGGTCCCATCCTTATGGTGAAATTTAATCTCACTTATCACTGAGCACACGATCACACTATTGTGCCAGCGCATCGTGACCATAATACTTGATCTCTCTTTATAAAAGATGAAATTAATATTGACTTCTGAAAAAAAAACAGTAAATGCGCATTACATATAACACCAAATATTTCTGTGCCGTAATCGCCCTGTCTTGTTAAGTTCCCGTAGACCATATTCTACTTAATACTAGTTCTCAACACAGACCAGTTCTCCTCACACAAATGAAACCATTGTACAAATTATCTTAAATTACTCACTTAGAAATCTTACATGGCGAGGCCGTAAACAGAAATCACGTGTGCCGTTATGTATGAGTTTCATGAAGGACTGTCTCGCATTCTGATGGCCCATCTTTTGTCCCGTGGACGCCTTAAGCAAAAATACCCTGTCCAAGCGCTCACCCATCTCTTGGGGACAAATGGGAATTCACCAGCGCTACCAAATTCTGGCCTTGGTGTATCGAGACATTTTAGTGCTCAAGAGCTTCCGACAATCCCGTCATATTTCCCTGTACCTTAAAAACTCTCATTTACTTACATACTACCCCCCCCCCCTGTGTGACTTCTGATACGCCTGCCTTGAAGACCATCTCCTCCCACGCACCAAATACCACACTTACTCATTTGATAGGCTGGCTCGCCAGCTAAACATCCTCACATTATGACACATACTTTCGGAGACTATGTATATTATACGTCCCGTATAATCTGTTTCCCTCACTATTCTCCAGCACATATGCTGTTTTGCCAATACGTTTGGAAACTATAAATGTTACTGCGTCACCTGCTTCCAACCTTGCCAGTGGCTCCCTTTAAATGAACGTCATCACGTTGCTCTACTAGCATATTTCTCAGTGTCTGTAACGATGCCCCGTTGCTACTGTCCACACCTGCTAACCCTACTTTCCTCTGGTGTCACATCTCTACTCGACACTCGATGACCTAAAAATGTCACTTCTGACTGACAGAATGACGACTCAGACAGCTTCAAAGTGAACCCTGCCTGATCTAACTTCTGAAAAACAATATCTAAATGACGTAGATGCTCCTCAAAACTGCGTGAACTAATTACCATATCATCTATGTAAATGGTTACAAACTCTCCTGTGTCATCCCCTAATGCGATGTTTAAAGCCCTAATTAAAGCTGCTGAACTACTCTTTAACCCATAAGGTGTTCTACAAAATTGATAAAGGTTATATTTATGACTAAAAGCTGTAAATGGTCTATCTTCGTACATAAGTGGCACTTGCCAAAAACTGGAACTCAAATCTACACAAGTGAAATACTTCTTCCCCTCAAATGTTTGCATTAATTCCTCTATTGACATAGATTTCAGCTGATCTGAACTAATTCTACTGTTAACCAAACGAGCGTCTAAACAAATACGAACTGTGCCGTCGGTCTTGGGTACCGTGATCAAAGAATTAACATACGGACTGTTAGAGTGCTCAATAATCCCATCTTCAAGCATCTGGTTAATTTGTGCCTCTACTGCACTCTGATAAGCGAAAGGTACAGGATATCTATGTCCTGTGAATACTGACCTATCAATAACGTTCAATGAATGTGTATAGCAATTGGCCATACCAATGTGATCCTCAAAAACTCTCCTATTACACCATAACACATCATAGAGCCGAACACATTGTTCCACCTCTATATTTCCCTGAAATGCAGCATCACGTAACGAGTCTTCTAGACTTCCGTTCGTAATCACACTGCCCACAAAACATGGAGAACCCCGCTCTACGGCTGGCGATATCTCATTTAAAGTACAAATCACACCTACAATACTACTCCTCTGAATATGGTCATTGAACGCTACTTCTACTTCAGAATCTCCCCATTTAAATTTCAAACTCCCTACATCATAACATAAGTTACCAGACACTACTTAGCCACTCTGAACCCAAGATAACACTGAATACTAAATTTGGAATTACAAGGCAAATCTGCTTCTCTACATGATTATTAATTTTAATGTCTAATAAAACTTGCTTAGAAATTACTTTAGACCTCTTCCCAACAGCTGTGATAACAAAAGTGCTTTTAATTGGCATCTCCTCAAAATTTACTCCAGTTCCTTTCATTTTATCATAAAATGCACTAATTATGCAACTCTTCATACAACCACTATCAATTAAAACATCTGTGTACGCCTCGGACACGTTAAATTTAACTATGGGGCTCTTACTAACCACTTCCTGAATAATACCTTCATCATTTAGTTCATGTAATAATTCATTTCTTACATTTAGGTCATAGGGTTCCTGTATAATTGTATGGACAGGGCATGCTACAGACTGAGATTCTGACCTTAATTCGCAGCCTGGTTCGCGCTACAGCTGGCCGTAGTACTACTAACTACTGAACTGGTCTGGTTGTTCTGGGCTGTGTTGTCATTGTTTGGCTGTATATTACTACCACTAGGCTGTCCTCTTCCTTGACCCATATTCTGGTTGTAATTATTGTCATTATAATTCCTCCCTTGATTTCCCCTGAAATCATTGTTTCTCCCTTGATTTCCCCTGTAATCATTGTTCCTCCCTTGATTTACCCTGAAATCATTGTTCCTCCCTTGATACTGATTACCATAGCCATTTCCTCTGTTCTGATTTAGCTGATTATTATTATTTCTATTTTGAGCGTTGGCCCCTTCGCCACCGTTCCCTTGAACTTCTTGATGCCTGGCTTCATTAGGTCTATTATTTTTATTACCCTGGTTCCGATTGAAATTGTCCTCATAACCCCCTCTCCCTAGTGCATCAAATGTGCTTAACAAATTTTCTACTTGTGAAATAGTCTTTACATTCTGGATACAAGCAGCCTCCTTGATCCTATAGGGAAAGTGCCTAAGTAGCAACCTTACCACATCACTTTCCTCCAAGCCATCCAGATATTTACACACTAATACCTGCCCTAAAAGTATTCGGTCATGGTGGAGCTTCCTTTAGGGTTATATTTACCACACACTACTCCCTCACGATGCTGCGACTGAATAACCTCATTCCAGAACTTTTCACAGAATTTCATTTTAAAATCATTAATATCAGTAAACTTGTCTCTGTAGACAGCAAACCAATTCCTCGTTTCCCCCACAAACACTTGTTCTAAAATTTCAACTACCTGGCACCACTCAATACTACCATTTTCCAACCTCTCCCCGAATTTATTTTCTATAGTGTTCATGAACTCCATTGGGCACCCCTGTCGATTGCTGAACTTACCCAGTTCTACCTCCCTGTGTGAGCTATTCACAAAAACTGGCCTATCCTGACTATTCTCTTGCCTGATCCTAGCTTTTAATTTCAATTCTAACTCTGCGATTTTCTCCTCAGCCTTCCTCTCAATACTGTTTACTGTTAATTTAATGTTTCCTTCTGATTCTTCTACTTTATCATATAGCTTTGCTTGTTTCTCCTCAATCTTGCTAATGCTCTCTCTATTACTCTCTCTTAAATCATTTACTTCTGCAACTATTTGCGAGTGGACTTTCTCAATTCTACCCCCCAGATGTTCCTTAACCTCTTTAGTTGATACTTGAATCTTGTCAATTTCTCCCCCCAATTGCTTTTTGACCTGCTGTGTTTCCAGTTGCACTAGTTCTTTTAAATTTTCAGCCTGTGTACTGATTCGAATTTCCAACTCCTCCTGTACTTTTCCTAATTTTCTGTCTACATCTGCAATAATCTCTTTAGCCTTTTCTTCCATCACACCCCTGATCTCACCTCTAATCAGTTCGAATTTGTCACTCATTTCCCTACTGTTTTGTTCTAATTTAGCATTTAAAGTTTCAGTACTCTCTCTATTTTCCTTACTGTTTTGTTCTAATCTGGCGTTTAAAGTTTCATTACTCTCTCTATTTTCCCTACTGTTTTGTTCTAATCTATATATTTAAAACAGTAAGGTGATTTTTGTTATCACGAGATTGAGAGAACGACAGAACCGATTTACTTCGTAGAGCACTCTAACGAAAGCTCTTGGTCTGTAGTTTTGCAGAGTGTCTCTAAAATAAACAAATATATTACGGTATATTTTTAAATTAATATAGAAAATAGCAGAATTCTCACCGCTCGCGCATGCGCACAATCCGCCTGGGCTCATGAAAAAATGGCGGTGAGAAGTCCATTAAAATGTAAGTTATTTAATAAGCTTCCATGTAATTGAAATCATACATTAGCCAAGTTATGACTATAAAATATAATAACAGTATGAACGTACGGTATACGAATGTGCAACATTGATTTTTTTTGATAACGAAATGGATTATTTCCTTCAGACAGCGGCTTTTGAATGTAGTGAATGCTTTTGTCTGCTGCTGAATGAAAGTTCGCGAGTAGCTATGTGGTTAAGGCGACTGACTGTGGTTCCAAGGAGCACAGGTTCGATCCCATCACTCGCCAGTTTTTTTTACCACTGAAATATTGTTTAATCAAGGAGTATTAGTAAGGTTTTATGTCTGTTAAAGATACATATTTCTACATTCCCTCTCAATATGTTTTATTTCCGTTTTACCATTGCATTACAGCATGTGATCAAGAGAGCTAACTGTTGTCCTCAATACGCCGTTCGAATATCTGCAATCAGTTCCAGTAACTGACAACAGATGGCAGTACCTCGCCCATATATTTCCTGTAACTGACAACAGATGGCAGCACCATTGCATCGCTATATTTAAAACACAAGACATGGCGCGTTTTCACGTGATGGAGAATTATAAAGGAGGGGAATATTTAAGAAGGAAATGTTGAAGAACATTAACTGACAGTTGATTGTGTAGGCTATGTTGTTTATGTACCTCAATATTGCAATTCTTCCCAATGCTTCGGAGGTCAAGTTATTAGCGTCCTAGACTAAAAGTTATAATTATGCATCGTTGATATACTCTTAAATTATTAAAGAAAAAATAAGTTTTCCAGGCACTCGCGCGTGTCCACAATTGCTTTCGCCACGAGAGACACTTGGCACACATAATTCGTTTGAAGGGCTCCGACATCGTGGTCACTCAGCCCCGTGTACTTTGGTGTGTATGTGTAAAATTTTCTCTGATAACCTGCGTTATTGTGATGGCTGCATTAATGTGTGTATTTGTAATTAAGGTGGGAAATGGCAAAGAGACGGCCAAGGCCTTAAGTAAGGAACCTACCCGGTATTTGCCTTGAGTGGAAGTGGGAAACCACGAAAAACCACATCCAAGATTGTCGAGGTGGGAATCAAACCTTCCTCTTCTTAGTTATACCTCACTAGACTGAATGTGCCCCGTTTTTGCCCTCAGACCCGAATTAAATTTCTTGGCAGAGCAGGAAATGTAACCCGGGTCTCCGAGGCGATATCCAAGAATGGGTGGGCTTCCATGTTTTAATACGATTTTTGACATGCTCGGGACATATAATTCAAAAACTGCCTCCATTAGGGTGACTGCCGAAGTGAGTATTGAGTATAGGCCTATGGTCATTCCAGTAGTTGGCAAAGTGATTCTATGTTCCCCTGCAAAATGTACCGCCATAACCTATAACAGGTGATGGAAATTACTTATTTAGAGCAGTTTTGTACTGTTTATAACAAAATGAAGAACGTCATTCTGAGCTGCGTTTTCAAGCTATTGCAAAAAATTTCGTTGGCAGGAACAATTATAAGGAATTTATTTTAAGCGATCAGTCTCATTGCATTCTCCTCACCAACCAACTTGAGTATGAAAGTCTCTGGACGGTCATCTTGAACTTCATTGTTTAATGATTATTTGTTTAGAGTACTGAGTCTAACTACGCAGTTGATTTCGGCAATGGAAGTATTATTTGCCATTTAATATTTAGCGGCTCCGTTATTGCAGGACACTATAGTGTTATCGAATAATACGAAGCCACATTTAAAATCCAATATAAATAGGCCATTTCAGAAACAATTCCAGATATTATGCAGTACAGTGTAAGGTCTTTGACGATCAAATGTAAACATTGTTCTAAATTGTATTTCTCTTGCGTAAAATCTACGCGTGGTTATTTTGGCCTTTACTGTTGTGATGGTAAAATTGATATGCTGGAATATACAGTATAATACATGTATTTGCCAATTTGCAACAATGCAATGATATTAATTTAAAAGTCATTGAACTTATGTCCAGTAGTTCAAACACATACATCAGCGTTAACAAATTGGGTACTGAAGATGAAAGCCAGCTACTTCATTTCCCTATTATAGAATTCTTCAATTCCTTGGAATTAAGTGATTCGCTTCCACATGCTCCGAACGTTCGAGCCATAGTTATGCTCCTTAGAAATCTGAATGTTTCCCAAGGACTCATATATGGAAATATATAAATTGTAAGAAATATGTAAGAAATTGCTTGGATTCGGATATAATAGGTGTAGTAATATTAGGCAGAGAGCTCAAATCCTACGACTTGATTTAACACCTTCCGATAAAACACTTGCAGGTACAGTACATTTTCTTTTAATAGGCAACAATGTCTTATTCGCTCGGCCTACTTTATCACAATCAATCAAGCTCAAGGAGAAACTCTGGAACGTATTGGGCTCTTTACCTCATCACGTTTTCAGTCATGACCAGCATTATGTTGCAATGTTGAGAGTGCTATCCTTTGACGCCTTTTAAGTTGCAATAGTGCTAAAAAGTAATCGTACAAAGAATGTAACTTATATAAGAAGCTTCTTCAGTAAATATATATTTCCATTGTCCGTCATGTTTTGACGGGTTTCATCTAGTTTAGCATTTAAGGCATCTGTACTTTCTTTATTTTCCCTACTGTTTTGTTCTAATTTTGCATTATTCTGTTCTAATTTTGCATTATTCTGTTCTAATTTTGCATTTAAGGCATCACTACTAACTTTGTTCTGATACATAAACTCGAGAAGTAAAGTTTTTAATTCTGGTTGGCCGCCTACACTCCCTGTTTCAGTATCGGGATTTACCTCCGCTACCCCGGTACTACCATCACTCGACATACTGCTCGTATCATCACTCTCCCGTTGATGACCACTACGTAACCTCATCTGTCTTTCTTTCTCATCCCCCATAATGATATACACTGATACAGACAAATAACCCCCAAAATACAGGCACAGAAAGATATACCCTTCTCCTTCCACAAATGTTATTAGGTTTTCATCCCCAAGTTGTCGGCGACAATTGTAACGTTTTCACTTTGCTCCACGTTGAGCGTACATGTGTAATGTTAATTAATGCCCCATGTTGGTAGCGACAAGTGTAGCAGTTTGACTGGCCCTAACTGTTGGGTAATAAATGTAACTGTTTACCTTTGCCTAAGCTATGTTGTTTTAATGGGCGCCAAGACCTCAACGCAATGTTGAAATCTAAATTTGTATTTAACAACGTCTAGCTCTGGTAGAACACCTTCAAGAATCTATTCACTCAGATCGTGGTATGATTTGATCATTAACCCAACAAACAATTGTATCAGGAGAAGGAATTGGTCTATATCTAATGCTACCTACTGAAAGCAAAGATTGCATTGTAAAAGAATTGAATTTATTACATAAAACAAGTATAGCAAAATTACTAATAATTATAAGTTCAAAATTTAAATTGGAGCGTTGCGATTTTAATATTACCGATAGAAAATTACGTGAAAACGGAGTCTGATAACTTATTGATTTTACTCTTATTCTCAAGCTATGAAGTTACTGAAATATGAAATATAAAACAAAGAGAAATGAGAGATTGCGTATTTCTGCGTCATTCGCGCTTACCACTGGAAATGGCCGAAGCATTTCCCTCGTACTGGATGATGCTGTGAGCTTCCCACAGTCTCCTGGACGTCGTCATCTTTGTCGATATTTGATGATATTCTGGTAGATTAGATAATTCTATGGTCCGTACATCGGACCCAAACACTCGTACAACCACACTGGTTAAGTTATACAAAAGTTAGTCCTCCACTCCACGGAACATCGGAGCGACTCCCGCGTGCAACCGTACTCGTTAAGTTCTACACAGATTGTTCCCGCTCCACGGCGCGCTGAACGATATATGCACACGTCGGCTCCCCACCTCGGTACCGACTTCCAGCTTACGTGGTCTCAACTGATTGGCTCTGCCACCCCGCTACTTCCCCTTCTCTGGCTCATTACACACGGCGCGCGGATGATGAAGTCGATATCCGTTCCAACTATCCGCCTTTTCTTGACGCTGCAACCCACGCTTGCGTAATACTTCTTGACAAGATTCAGCCCGTATCTGAATTTCCAGTGAGTCATGTCTCTCATAATATCCTAACTGACGAAACTCCGTAAAATTCCGTAATCATATAATTTTCTATGATATTGTCGTCCGTAATACTTTGCTTGATAGCGTTTTCTAAGACATAGAAAACCTATCTGTATGCTTATAATTTTTATAAAATGCTCCGAAAATATCTTAATAATAATTATAATAAATTAATAATAATAATAAATTAACATGAAAAATTCTCTTGGCTGAAAAATTTTCCGCGTAAATAAATATAGAATGGCTACTTACTGACTTATGCCAGTGGCATAAAAAACCCTCGAAAAACACGTTACAACCGGTTAGCTACAAAACGAACATGGCGGGTAAGCGAATTTGAATATTTTAAATAGACCTTTCTCGCGATTTAATGATCCAAACGCAATGAAATCTGGTACAGGAAACGTTTGTACACATTGTAATGCACTGGTATCTAATTTAGTTCAATTGTTTACATAACCTCAAGATGGCGGCTGTGCGAATTTTAAAATTAAGTTTTTATTTCTTGTGTCCTAATCATGCGATCGAAGTGAAAGTTTGAATAATGAACCTACGCAATAATTTTCCTTTAATGGTACATGACTTTATGGCCTATATATTTGACAATCCAACATGCCGTCCAACCGAAATATTTAGACGGCTCTGAATATCTACGAATCTATTATAGCAATCAAACTGAATTTTTTTATGTTCATAGGGGCTATAAACTTACTTAAAATAACCTGGTGATCACAAATCAAACGTGGCGGCGACGCGAAATATACATATTCACATGGACGTTTCTCGCTATTTAACCATCCAAGTGCAGTGAAACTTGGTACAGTAAATCCTTACTCGAATGTTAATCCACTGGCATCTAATTTATTTCAATTGTTTCCATAACCACAAGATGGCAGCTGTGCGAAATTTTAAAACCTCCTTGTGTCCTAATCATGGGATGGAAGTTTGAATGCTACACGTACACAATAATCTTCATGTAACAGTACATAACTCTAGGACCTACATTAATAAAATCACACATGGCGACCATCCGAAATATTTAGTCAATTCTCAATATCTACGAATCTATTACAGCAATCAAACTGAAATTTTTGTATGTTGATAGTGGCAGTTAACATAAGTAGGATATAGGAAAATAGGCTGTATAGTTCTTCACGGAACTACTTGTTAGCCTACTTTCGATTTTTGCAAAAAATGAAAGTAGACTTATGAGATCAACACAGGGCGAAAAAGTGTGTCTGTCTGTGTGTGTGTATGTCTGTGTGTGTGTATGTGTGTGTGTGAGTCTGTGTGTGTGTGAGTGTGTGTTCTCTGAATGTGTGTCCCCCCCCCTATCAATTCGAACACGGTGAATGCGAATTGAACGAAATTTGGTACAAAGGTAACACTAGCCAAGGACACCTCAGTGTCATGTTTTATATCGCCGCCATCTTGACGGAAACGTAATGGCGGCCACATAAATGTTCAAAGCTTAAATCAAATTACGACTAACCTTATCATCCGATCTCTACCAAATTTTGCAACAACATACCTTTACAGGAGGGGCATCCTTCAACCAAACCAATAGGTCATCTGCGTAATAGTTTGCGGATGGCGGCCATCTTTGTGTGAAAATCGATTCCCTCTATTAATTCGAACACGGTGCAACCGAATGGAACGAAATTTGGTACAGACGTAGTAATAACAAAATGCACCTCAGTGTCATGTTTTACATCGCCGCCATCTTGACGGAACCGTAATGGCGGCCACACAAATGTTCAAAGCTTAAATCAAATTACGATTAACCTAATCATCCGATCTCTACCAAATTTTGCAACAACATACCCTTATAGAGGAAGCATCCTTTGACCAATTGAATAGGTCATTAGCCTAATAGTTTGCGGATGGCTTCCATCTTTGTGTGAAAATCAATTCCCCCTATTAATTCAAACACGGTGAAACCGAATGGAATGAAATATGGTATAGAGGTAGCACTAGCAAAGGGAATCTCAGTGTCATGTTTTATATCGCCGCCATATTGACAGAAACGTAATGGCGGCCACACAAACGCTCAAAGCTTACGTTAAATTACGACTAACATAACCATCAGATCTCTACCAAACTTTGCAACAACATTCCATTATGGAGGGAGCATCCTTTGACCAATCTAACAGGTTATTAGCCTAATAGTTGCGGATGGCGGCCATCTTTATGTCAAAATTGATTCTCCCTATTAATTCGAACACGGTGAACGGAATGGAACGAAATTTGGTACAGAGGTAGCACTAGCAAAGGGCACCTCAGGGTCATGTTTTATATCGCCGCCATCTTGACTGAAACGTAATGGCAGCCACACGAATGTTCAAAGCTTAAATCAAATTACGATTAACCTAATCATCCGATCTCTACCAAATTTTGCAACTACATACCTTTATGGATGGAGCATCCTTTGATTAATCTAATAGGTCATTCGCCTAATAGTTTGCGGATGGCGGCCATCTTTGTGTCAGAATCGATTCCCCCAATTAATTCAAACACGGTGAAACCGAATGGAACGAAATTTGGTACAGAGATAGCACTAGCAAAGGGCATCTCAGTGTCATGATTAATGTCGCCGCCGTATTGACAGAAACGTAATGGCGGCCACACGTATGTTTAAAGCTTAAATCAAATTACGACTAACATAACCATCCGATCTCTACCAAACTTTGCAACAACATACCTTTATGGAGGGAGCATCCTTTGACCAATCTAATAGGTCATTAGCCTAATAGTTTGCGGATGGCGGCCATATTTATGTCAAAATTGATTCCCCCTATTAATTCAAACACGGTGGAACCGAATGAACGAAATTTGGTACAGAGGTAGCACTAGCAAAGGGCACCTCAGTGTCATGTTTTATATCACCGCTATCTTGACGGAAACGTAATCGCGGCCACCCAAATGTTAAAAGCTAAAATGTAACTACGACCAAACTAATAATCTAGTCACTACCAAATTTTGCAACACCATATCTTTATGTGGGAAACATATTCTGACCAAACTGCAAGAACATCAGCCCAATAGTTTGTAGATGGTGGCCAAGTATGTGTGCAAATCGATTCCCCCTATCAATTCTAACACGGTGAAACCGAATTGAACGACATTTGGTACAGAGGTAGCACTAGCAAAGGGCACCTCATATTCATGTTTAATATCCCTATAGCACGTTGTATTTCAACAAGTTACTACAACCAACATTCAATCATACTCCTTGAAAAGGACAAAGAGTTATAACAATACCCATGCATTTAGGAGAAAGTAGGCTATATGTTCTTTACTGAACATCTTGTTTTTATCCTGTGTTCTGTAGCATCATATGCCAAATAAGTAAATAATTATTATAATTTTTACATTATGTAGTATTATTAGGTTAGGTTTATATCCTCCACGTCAGTTTATCGAAGAAGTTATAGAAGCGACCAGGTGGGGGGGGAGGGGCGATGACCACCCGTATCTGAAAAGGGGGGGGGGGGCGTCAGCTGTCAAAGTTTGGGAAACACCGCTCTAAATGTTCGTTAAAGTGGAGAGAAACAGCTGAATTCTTTAGTGCATCGTCCATCTTGCTTTGTTGGAAGATGAATTCACTAAGAAAGAAAAATACGGAAACAAAACAAGTAGTTTCGTGCCGAACGATACAGCCTATTTTCATATATCCTACTCATGTTAATTGCCTCTATCAACATACAACATTTCAGTTTGAAGGTTGTGATAGATTCGTAGATATTGAGTACAGTCTCTAAATATTTCAGATGGTTGCCAGGTTGGATTTTTATTTATGTACTATTAAATTAAGGTTATTGTGTACGTGTGGTATTCAAACTTCAATCGCATGATTAGAACACAAGAAGTAAAAACGAGATTTTAAAATTTCGCAAAGCTGCCATCTTGTGGTTATGCAAACAATTGAAATACAATAGATGCCAGTGGTTTAACATTTGTATAAGCATTTAACGTGCAAAGTTTCACTGCACACGGATGGTTAAATCGCGAGAAACGTCCATTCAAGTATGTATACTTTGCATCGCCGCCATGTTGGATTTGTGCTCACCAGGTTACTGAAAGTCCTATAGGTGAACATATGTTCATAGCCTCTATGAACATAAACAATTTCAGTGTGATTGCTGTAAAATATTCGTAGATATTGAGAACTGTCTAAATATTTCGGATGCTCGCCAGTTTGGATTGTTATATGTATAGGCCATAGAGTTATGTACAATGCAAGGCAAATTATTGCCTAGGTTCATTATTCAAACTTTTACTTCGATCGCATGATTACGACACAAGAAACAAAAACTTAATTTTAAAATTTCGCACAGCCGCCATCTTGAGGTTATGTAAACAATTGAACAAAATTGGATGCCAGTGCATTACAATGATTATAATCATTTAATGTACCACATTTCACTACGCTCAGAGAGTTAAATCACGAGAAAAGTCTATTAAAATGTTTCAACTTCGCATGGCCACCATGTTCGTTTTATACTTTACAGGTTTATGAAAGTTACATAGATACACTTACAGCAGTGATCTTCATCACCGTACAAAATTTCAGGGTGATATCATAAATAGTTTCGGTGATATTGAATGCCAGTGAAATATTTCGCACAGCCGACATTTTGAGGATAAGTAAACAATTGAACTAAATTAGACTCCAGTGCAATACAATGTGTATAAAAAATTGCTGTACCAAGTTTCATTACGTTTGGATGGTTAAATCGCGAGAAAAGACTATTTAAAAGTCTCAACTGCGCTTGGCCGCCATGTTGGTTTTGTAGTTACCAGGTTTTTAAACGTCTCATAGGTTAACTTCTAGTAGTGCCTTTTATTACCGTACACAATTTCAGGACGATATCGGTAATAGTTTCGGAGATACTGAATTCTGTTGAAATATTTCGCACAGCCGCCATGTTGGATTGGTGAAACACAATAAAATTTGAAGGGCACAGTCGGGGTCGGCCAGAATGGTGCTATGATCTTACTGAGCTTCATTGTAATCGCTCCAGCCGTTTAGACGTTATTAGGGACACACACCCACGCACACACACACGGACAAAAGGTGATCTCATTAGCCTATTTTTAGCCTACTTTCGATTTTTGCAAAAAATGAATGTAGACTTATGAGATCACTACAGGGCGAAAAAAAGTGTGTCTGTCTGTGTGTGTGTGTGTATGTGTGTGTGTGAGTCTGTGTGTGTGTGTGTGTGTGTGTGTGAGTGTGTGTACTCTGAATGTCTGTCCCCCCCCCCTATCAATTCGAACACGGTAAGCGCAAATTGAACGAAATTTAGTACAAAGGTAGCACTAGCAAAGGACACCTCAGTGTCATGTATTATATCGCCGCCATCTTGACGGATACGTAATGGCGGCCACACAAATGGTCAAAGCTTAAATAAAATTACGACTAACCTAATCATCCGATCTCTACCAAATTTTGCAACAACATACCTTTATGGGGGCAGCATCCTTTGACCAAATTAATAGGTCATCAGCCTAATAGTTTGCGGATGGCGGCCATCTTTGTGTGAAAATCGATTGCCCCTATTAATTCGAACACGGTGAAACCGAATGCAACGAAATTTGGTACAGAGGTAGTACTAGCAAAGGGCCCCCCAGTGTCATATTTTATATCGCCGCCATCTTGACGGAAACGTAATGGCGGCCACACAAATGTTCAAAGATTAAATCAAATTACGACTAACCTAATCATTCGATCTCTACCAAATTTTGCAACAACATACCTTTATGGAGGGAGCATCCTTTGACAAATCTAATAGGTCATTAGCCTAATAGTTTGCGGATGGCGGCCATCTTTGTGTCAAAATCGATTACCCCTATTAATTCGAACACGGTGAAACCGAATGGAATGAAATTTGGTACAGAGGTAGCACTAGCAAAGGGCACCCCAGTGTAATGTTTTATATCGCCGCCATCTTGACGGAAACGTAATGGCGGCCACCAAAATGTTCAAAGCTTAAATCAAATTACGACTAACCTAATCATCCGATCTCTACCAAATTTTGCAATAACATACCTTTACGAAGGGAGCATCCTTTGACAAATCTAATAGGTCATTAGCCTAATAGTTTGCGGATGGCGGCCATCCTTGTGTCAAAATCGATTACCCCTATTAATTCGAACACGGTGAAACCGAATGGAATGAAATTTGGTACAGAGGTAGCACTAGCAAAGGGCACCTCAGTGTCATGTTTTATATCGCCGCCCTCTTGACTGAAACGTAATGGCAGCCACACGAATGTTCAAAGCTTAAATCAAATTACGACTAACCTAATCATCCGATCTCTACCAAATTTTGCAACAACATACCTTTATGGAGGAAGCATCCTTTGACAAATCTAATAGGTCATTAGCCTAATAGTTTTCGGATGGCGGCCATCTTTGTGTCAAAATCGATTACCACTATTAATTCGAACACGGTGAAACCGAATGGAATGAAATTTGGTACAGAGGTAGCACTAGCAAAGGGCACCTTAGTGTCATGTTTTATATCGCCGCCATCTTGACGGAAATGTAAGCGCGGCCACACAAATATTCAAAGCTTAAATCAAATTACGATTAACCTAATCATCCGATCTCTACCAAATTTTGCATCAACATACCATTATGGAGGGAGCATCCTTTGACCAAACTAATAGGCCATTAGCCTAATATTTTGCGGTTTGCGGCCATCTTTGTGTGAAAATCGATTCCCCCTATTAATTCGAACACGGTGAAACCGAATGGAACGAAATTTGGTACAGAGGTAGCACTAGAAAAGGCCACCTCAGTGTCATGTTTTATATCACCGCCATCTTGACGGAAACGTCATCGCGGCCACCCAAATGTTAAAGGCTAAAATGTAATTACGACCAACCTAATAATCTAGTCTCTACCAAATTTTGCAACAACAAATCTTTTTGTGGGAAGCATATTCTGACCAAACTGCTAGATCATCAGCCCAATAGTTTGCAGATGGTGGCCAAGTATGTGTGCAAATCGATTCCCCCTATCAATTCAAACACGATGAAACCGAATTGAACGAAATTTGGTACAGAGGTAGCACTAGCAAAAGGCACCTCAGTGTCATGTTTTATATTGCCGCCCTCTTGACGGAAACGGAATGACGGCCACCCAAATGTTTAAAGCTTAAAATCAAATTTCGACCATCCTAATAATTTGATCTCTACCGGATTTTGCAACAACATGCCTTTTTGTGGAAAGCATCTTATGACTGACTACAAGGTCATCAGCCCAATAGTTTGCAAATAGCGGCCATGTATGTGTGCAAATCCATTCCCCAGATCAATTCAAACACGGTGAAACCGAATTGAATGAATTTTTTTACAGAGGTAGCACTAGCAAAGGGCACCTCATATTCATGTTTAATATCCCTATAGCACGTTGTATTTCAACAAGCTACTACAACAAACATTCAATTATACTCCTTGAAAAGGACAAAGAGTTATAACAATACCCATGCATTTAGGGGCAAGTAGGCTATATGTTCTTTACTGAACATCTTGTTTTTCATAAAATGAAAATAGGGTTAAAATAAGCTGTTACAACCGCTTTAAAATTAAAAATTCCTCTCGGCACGCCGGAAGGCGGAGGTAGATTTCACCGGGCAAACTAGGGGATAGGCTATAATAGGCAAAATATGCAGGTTTTCGTAGGAGGATCAGACCTCATTTATTGCGAGAAAGTATTTTACAATTGGAGGTTAGTTAACATTTTTTCGTCTTTCTATGCATATTTTTAACATTTTACTGTCTTATGGGGATGGTAACCTTCTTGTCATTTGGGGTTCATTTTTATACTTGTGATCACACTGTCCTTATGCAAGGTTTGGAACTAATGTGTAACTATCTAACAGTCTGTTACTTCTTCACGCAAAATTTTATCTCCCGCAGAGATGTTGGTTGGTTCCTCAGTTTAGGGGCTGCGACAAGGTGGTCATGTAACCCCGTGTACATTGGGTGTGTGTAGAATCTGTCTGATAAATGGTGTTATTTGTGATTACTGTATTAGTCTGTTATTCAGGTAAGGTGTGCAGACGGTCAATTTTAAGTAGTAGTACCTAATTTTGTACCAAATACTAACGTCAACGACAGCCAGCTGTGAACTTGGCTGCTAGATGCCACCGCAACCAGCAACTTGCAACGGACGTTGTAACTTCCCCTCCAAAGGAAAGCATGCTGAGGGATTTTTAGCGCTCTTAGAAAATCCGGCGACTTTGGCCGGCTTTTAACCAGCGACCTTGGGCATAGAAGTTCAGTATGCTACCAGTTAGCCGCTTCCCTCATAGTCAGATGGAACAAGAAGTTCCATGACGAACTAAAGAGCCTACTTTTCTTAAAATTAACATTCATGCCATAGATTAATCTACAGTATATGAACCTATCTAGAATAATGACGAAATTAAGTGGGTAATATCGAAATGTCTTAATTAGTTCGACATAAGGTATACTAGCCATAATGTAGCCTAATAGAGCAATACAGTTGGCAGCTCTGGTGACTGAATATATTCTTACTTCCATCTCCTAAGGTACAGAATACAAAATGTGGTTGAAGTCCAAAGGACGTTACATGGATTTAGACATTGGATCTATTAGTACTCGTAAAAGCATGTTGGCAACAATGTCATGCGATTGCTGGTCAGAAATAATCTGAAATATTATATCTTTTTGTACCAATTTTGGATGAAATCCATTTGTTGGTATAGAAGTTACATGTATTTAAAAATTGGTCCTATCAGCAGGCTTAGAATCATGTTGGTAGAACTGACGTATGTAAGTTACTCCAAATTAATGTAAAATGTCAGTTAATTTACGAGTGCATAGTTTAAAGCTGTCGAATTGCATAATTTCTGATATATTTGGATACAAAATAGAGAGCAATTATTAACAGTTGGCAGCCCTATTGGCTCTTAAGAATACACTCAGTCATATCTGTTTATGTACACATATTACATACAAAATTTGGTTGAAATCCAATTGATAGTGTAGAAGTTATATGCATTTAAAAATTGGACTTATCAGAAGGCTTAAAATTATTTTGGCAACGCTGTCATGTATGGCCACCTGGAAATTAAACTGAAATAGTATTATCTATATGTGTGCCAATTTTAGAATAGCTCCCATGTATACCTTCCAAGATATCCAACATGGAACTCAAATTTCTAGTGCGTTTTTTTAGCAGTTGGTAGCACTGGCATCTTTTTCAAATATAGGCCTGAGATATTCAGGGATACATCTTTACTCATACTAAATTTGGTTTCGATTGCTGCAGCCGTTTATGAGTTGATAGGGGGGGGGTGACACACACACAGCCAGACAGACAGGACAGAAGGACAGACAGACAGACTGAAGGACAGACACATTTTCCCGGATATATCTCATAAGTCTACGTATTCCTCATTTTTGAAAAGTGTGAAAAGTAGGCTAAAATTGAATGTGATCTCGTCAATAGCGTTGTCTTGGCAACCTCTGATAGATCATCCCTTATCAATTTAAAAGCGTTGTTATGGTAACCTCTGATGGCACTTGGCATTTTTTAAAATTCCGAAATCATTTTTCTCATCCCTTGGCGTAATGGTGGGTCATATCAAAAATTCTTTCAGACAAAAGTTTTAGGTAATTATTAGGGGAATATTTTCCATTTTATACGGTTTTGATTGTGTGCCTATTAAGAGAGATATGATTAATGTTTCCCGAAAAACCCACTTTTTTCCACCCCTTTGGTCAATGGTTGGTGCTATCAAAAAACTTATTGGACATAAATTTTTGGCACTTATCCGGCGCATATTATGAACTTTGAATGGATTCGATATTTCACGTATTAAGAGAGTTATAGCGAAATTTCACTTTTTCGAAAAAAGCCCCCCATTTTCACCCCCTTCGACCGATTTTGCCCATTAACGAACTCGACCGAGATTTTATAGGGATACATGTTATGTAAAAGATTCAAAGTGATTGGTGCAAAATTACGGCTGTTATCGTGTCCACAAGAAACTGATATATATATATATAGATAGATAGATAGATAGATACATATATACATAAATTATATATAAACTTTTGAACTGACGGTGGTTTTGGGGTCTGGGGGATGTGAAACGCGAAGATATGTCGAAATTTTCCGGAAGTCGAAACATGGTACCCATTGCAATAGTTAGCTTTCTAATAAAATCTACCTAAAATGTATCATATTATTATCAACTAGTTATTCTTCAAATTCGATGCGTATTGAATGTCAACGAAGGCAAATCAGCGGAGTCCCAAATAGAACAGTAACGGTATCTGGCGGAAAAGTTTCGCATAAGAAATCCATTTACTGAACCGGGAGCCGGATTATAATTTCCATGGAACTAATGTCATACCCATGCTTCCTCAATGACGTTATGGTGAGTTTATGCCAACAACAGCATTCTCTAAAATTGTCGGCGAAATCTTACGAATGTGTCGAAATTGGGGTTGCGGATATTAAGGTACAGTGCTATTTCTTTTGTAATATTGTCCAGTTTGTTTATGCATTGTAACTACAATGGTTGATCCAATATAGGCTACATTGTCAACTTTCAAATCATGTAATTCATGTCCGAAATGTTGGATTTTGAGTGCATGTCAGAAGCTATCCTTACCTAATTGGTCAATGAATTAAAATATTGAGCTCTGATTGGTTGGAAAAACAGTGTTATAATGAAAAGTAGTACTTTAATGACACCCATTATGATACTGTTTCCTGACATATAATATTTACATATCGACATCGTCGAACATAAATAGGAATTATCTATCTACAGGGTCTTCCATATAAAATAAGAACGGCAAGCGGCAGTTTTGTTATTCGCTGCTACGGCGGCCTTGGCCGAGCTTGTGGCGAGCCATGGACCCTTGCTGTACTACTGAAAGCGCGCGCATAGTACATATATGAGGGCTGTTTTTAGCCTATTTTCAATTTTGAAAAAATAGGCTTATGATATCACCTTTTGTCCGTGTGTGTGTGCGTGTGTGTGAGGTGTGTGTGTGTGTCCCCTAATAAATTCGAAACGGCTGGAGCGATTTCAATGAAACTCGGTAAGTTTATAGCACTATTCCCGGCGACCTCGGCCGTGCCCTTCAAATTTTGTTATGTCTCACCAATCCAACATGGCGGTTGTGCGAAATATTACACCAGCATTCAATATCTCCGAAACTATTACCGATATCATCCTGGATTTTTTTACTGTGATAAAGAGAACTACTAGAAGTTCACCTATGTGACTTTTGAAAAACTGGTAACTAAAATACCAACATGGCGGCCAAGCGAAGTTGTGACGTTTAAATAGACGTTTCTCGCGATTTAACCAACCAAATGCAATAAAACGTGGTACAGTATATGTTTATACACATTGTAATGCACCGACATCTAACTTGGTTCAATTGTTTACATAACGAGAAGATGGCGGCTGTACGAAATATTTCACCGGTATTCTATATCTCTGAAACTATTAGCGGTATCACCCTGAAATTTTGTACGGAGATAAAGGGCACTACTGGAAGTTCATCTATAAGATTTTCAAAAACAGGTTAACTACAAAACGAACATGGCGACCAAGCGAATTTGAAAATTTAAATAGACCATTCTCGCTATTTAATGTTCCAAATGCAATGAAACTTGGTACAAAAATGTTTATACACATTGTAACGCACTGGTATCTAATTTATTTCAATTGTTCATATAACCTCAAGATGGCGGCTGTGCGAATTTTAAAATTAAGTTTTTATTTCTTGTGTCTTAATCATGCGATCGAAGTGAAAATTTGAATAATGAACCTACGCAATAATTTTCCTTTAATAGTACATGACTCTATGGCCTATACATTTAACAATCCAACATGGCGACCATCCGAAATATTTAGACGGCTCTGAATATCTACGAATCTATTATATCAATCAAACTGAATATTTTTATGTTCATAGGGACTCTCAACGTAAGCTCACCTATAGGACTTTCAATAACCTGGTGATCACAAATCCAGCATGGCGGCGACGCGAAGTATAAATATTCACATGGACGTTTCTCGCAATTTAACCATCCGAGTGCAGTGAAACTTGGTACAGTAAATCCTTATACGAATGTTAATCCACTGGCATCTAATTTTTTTCTTTTGTTTCCATAACCACAAGATGGCAGCTGTGGGAAATTTTAAAATCTCGTTTTTACTTCTTGTGTCCTAATCATGCGATTGAAGTTTGAATACTACACTTACACAAAAATTTTCATGTAACAGTACATAACTCTAGGACCTACATATATAAAGTCCAACATGGCGACCATCCGAAATATTTAGTCGGTTCTCAATATCTACGAATCTATTACAGCAATCAAACTGTAATTTTGTATGTTGATAGTGGCAATTAACATAAGTAGGATATATGAAAATAGGCTGTTCAGTTCTTCACGGAACTACTTGTTTTTTCAAGTTCCGATGTATAAAAATTACAGATTGACATACCAAACTGATTTTGCTACTAAATGCTTGCGTGTTTTATTCTTATGTCTCAACATAATCGCCAAAACGATTGAAACATTTGTCGTATCGTTACACCAGCTTTCCAATGCCCTCGGCAAGATATTCTACCGCCACTGAGGTGGGTACGCCTGGAGAGTCTCCTGAAGTTTTTCCCTTTTTGACGAGGCGTTGCCGCCCAACCATACCTTCACTTTTCGAAAAAGGTGAAAATCATTCAGTGCTGGTTTGGACTAAACGGCAGATGGTCCAAACTTCACACTTGAATTCTTTGTAAAAGTCTATCGTAACGTTGGTACAGTGTGGTCGTGAATGAATTCCCCCCTTTTTTTTAGAATTGAAGGTATGGTAGGGCGGCAACGCCTCGCCAGAAAGGAAACACTTCAGGAGACTGTCCAGACGTGCCCACCTCAGTGGCGGCAGAATATTTTGCCGAGGGCATTGGGAAGCTGGTGTAACGTTATGACAAATGTTTCAATCGTTTTGGCGATTACGTTGAGACATACGAAAAATCAAGCAAACATTTAGTAGTAAAATCAGTTTGGTATGTCAATCTGTTATTTTTATGCAGTCCATTGGAACGTGAAAAAAACCACACACAAAAACACGAAGAGAAAAACAGCCCTCGTATGTACTATGCGCGCGCTTTCAATAGTACAGCAGGGGGCCATGGCGCGCCACAAGCTCGTCCAAGGCCGCCGTAGCAGCGAATAACACAACTGCCGCTTGCCATTCTTATTTTATATGAAAGACGCTGTAATCGTTAGAAAAGAGTTGTTGAAGAAGGCCCTTAGTGCCAGAATCTGAACAGCACACAACCTTCCAGTGTCAATAGCGCTTGTGCGAAGTGTACATACCTTCCCTCTAGTCCCAAACTCGCCGATAGACAAATGTAAACTGAAGACAGCGCACTTTGTTCAGAACAACGAAGAACCGTAATACGGGTGATAGTTGTGGGTTGTAGAGAGGTGAAGGGGTAACTGAGATAAGATACAGGTAGTTTGGAAGTATTTAATAGTCCCAGAGTTCGTATAGTGAAAATTATGCACCATAGAATGAGCAAAACATTGGCAATAAAACCATTATATCCAGTTCACACTTATCAGGAAAATCTTGGCAATCATTCTCCTCAAGTGGAGATAAGTGCGGTCATTAATAGAGGACAGTGGCTTACCACAAATTGACCAATCGAGGGAGTGTGGCACGCTGTATTTATCCTCTATAAACCCACCGCACGTTCATTCTGCACATCAAATCAACCATTGAATCGTCTGCCACAATACTACACTGTAAGAAGTAATGAAAGCACCACTACAATTTGTGCTTGACTTTATTGCTTCATTGCACTCTCCTCCATGTCTACCTCCTTCTGACGGACTTGTGGAAGACGTCGTAAACTATCAGTGCGCCCATCTCTAGCGAGGCCCCATAATTCATTTATCTATTTATCCTAGTCCAAAACACATACAAATATACATATAAATTGCACTAAATTTCACTTCTCCAGTGTTCAACGGTTAAAATGGCACATTCGTTAGCTTCTATCAAGTCCTGCTTATCGCATGTTCTTGATACAATGGTGCAATTCAGAAGGTGCTCAGGGTCTTGTTTTTCACCACATTTACTAAGTTCTTCAGTACTGTATCTCCACTTCTTCAAATTGCTTTTGCACCGACTCACACCAGTTCTCAGTCTGTTTAGCGTCTTCCAAGATCCGTATTGTAAATGGTAGCCTGCTGCTAGCTTCTCCTTCATTTCCCACGATCCTCCCGGTGATTTTGTTTTCAAAAGATCAATTCGGCTAGCTTCAGCGGAAGAAAACTTTACGAGCCTTTCAGTAGTCGCATATGATGTGTAACATCTGACATAGAAGAAACCTAACGTGAAATTGTTCATACACCGGTATTTTATAATATTATTGGCACAAATATTAATCTGTTGTAAATGGGAGTGTTTTAGAGATATTGTAGTTTATAATACGGAACTCATTTTATTAGATGATTTGTAGCTTCCACCAGCACTAGCCTAAATAAAGAATACGATAAGGATCAACGAGATTAATAGACGCGACACCGCTCATAACCTTAAATTCCTTACAAATAAAATAGGCCAACTTGCGAGTAAATGCAATGTGCACAGCAGTAGATCGTGAAAGGCTTGTCCAGTTCCCGGACCTCTTGATTCACAGACCAACACGTAATTTCATATGGATTCTGTTAAAATGAGACATATTGATATGATTAGCAGCAGGGAATCAAGAAGGCAGTGCGAGAACAATTAAGAAGGCAGTGTGAGAGTAGAAATATCAAGTAGACAGTGAAGAATTAGCAGCAGAGTATCAAGAAGGGAGTGCGCAAACTATCAAGAAGGTAGTACGAGAGTAGAAATATCAAGTAGGCAGTGAAGAACAGAGAGCAAATGCTGAGTCTTTCGTCGGAAATCTACAATTGGGTCAGCGATATTTCCTCAATTTCATGGAAGCAAAGGCTGAACCACTGCCAGCTGGATCGTTCCGGTCCACTTCCGTCCCATTTTTCAAAATCACTTCCACAAAAATATCTAGCAACCGAGTGGAAAGATGTTACACATCAAAAGTAATGGATATCATTGTTTGAAGGAAGCACGTTCTTGACTTTAGCCTAGGTGGATGGACATCAAGTCTATACATTGGATGTCTTGTTTCTGTTTGTTGCTTTTTTTTCTCAACTTCTGCCGTTAGACTACTTGTCTTCCAGCGATGCCCCACAATGGCCGCATTACTGCTTTCAGTCGGTCAACACAAACATCATTCTAATTACTGAAATATGTCAAAGAGACCTGAAATAAATTACATGTGATTAAAACGTATATAGGCCTATACCGGGTAAATTAGCTGCCCCTAATAATATTCCTTATGCAGCCCAACTAACGTGTGTTATCAGGAAGGTCGATATTTCTCTGCTTGTATCCGGTATGGTACTTATGCACTGGCACTGTAAGCATAGCGTGCAAACGATACAGAACACTATCGTTTTTCCCTCGTATTAGTCTGTAGTCACATCGGGGGAAAATACAGTAATAGTGAGTAGGTTAGTGGTGACAGTTTAAACCCACCCATTTCATTTGTACCCGACTGTACATGCTCAGCCATGTTAAATAATTAATATCTCACGAACCCATGGACGGAGATTCACTAATGAGGTGTCGTTGGACTCTAGCTGACGGGGGCTTTGCTATGGACCACTTATTATATTTTTAAAAAATGTTAGAAAATTTTTGTTTTTGAAAGTAGGCGATATTTCCAAACCTAATCATGATAGAACGTTGTACAATGGTTCAAACGAATGGCCTATATGTCCTTGATCGTTAGAACAAAACTTTTTTTCTACTTTTTTTGAAAAAAGTCCAATTTTGAAATTGATATATTTTGGAAACGGTGAAGTTTACAAAAAGTTTTGTTTGACATAAATTGATGGGCTTTACCCACTTTACCCTCAAACCAAGTTGCAGGTCTCTAGGACAAAGAATAACGTAGTATAAATAATTCATGTTTTTTGGGCTAATGCCGTGTGTATTTAGATTAGAACCATACGTTTCGGAGAAACCTTGCCTCCTTTTTCAATGGAAATCAAACAATGTGGCCAAAGAAAGTATATCAATGAGATTTAAAAAATAACAAAAAAAATATAGATAAATTCCTCGGTTCGTCACCAGAGAGCAGCTGCCAGAAATCACTGTATGGACCATGGTAGAACGGCGGACAGAGTAGTAAGTAAGGAGAAGGTAAATGGGGCGGGGTGGAAATATAGAGACTCCTCGAAGAATGAGGATGTCCAAAAGAAAAGGCGGGGGGAGGGGTGGTAGATGGACATATGGAAACATAAACAAAAGGGAAATGTATCTGAACGATACCTAACGTCATACAGGCAACGGCGAAAAAACAGATGGAAACTCCTCCAGTGACGAACAAAGGAGATCAAATCTAGGCTCTGTAGCCATAGAGGAAAAAAGTACAATTTGAAATAGGTGAAGAACAGAGAGACTGAGAGGAACTATCTTCCTAGATCCTTAATAACTGGTAGCCAAGTGTCACTTAGCTGATAGCCAGTGTCTCTGTTAAAATTATTGGGATTTTTACGAATTTCAACTGCCTCCCTTATAATTCTAGACCAGTTGTGCTTAACAAGGGCAAGCGCATGAGCATCCTTGAAACATACATCGTGCCCTGAAGACAGGGCCTGTTCAGCCATAGCTGATTTGTCAGGTTGGTTTAGACGGATGTTCCTTTGATGCTCTTTGATGCGAGTTTCAATGGACCGTTTTGTTTGTCCAATGTACACTTTTCCGCAAGTACAAGGGACTTCATACACCCCAGGTTGTAGTATTGGGGACAATTTATCTGCCATCCTCTCACCCACTGAGGCATCACAGATTCGAAGCTATTGAGAACCGACTCAATATTTCGGATGGTCGCCATGTTGGATTTTATATAATAGGTCCTAGAGTTATGTACTGTTACATAGAGATTATTGTTTACGTGTAGCTTTAAAACTTCAATTGCTTGAATAGGACACAAGAAGAAACAACAAGATTTTAAAATTTCGCACAGCTGACATCTTGTGGTTATGGGAACAATTGAAATAAATTAGATGCCAGTGGATTAACATTTGTACAAGGATTTACTGTACCAAGTTTCACTGCTCTTGGATGGTTAATTTGTGAGAAACGTCCATGTGAATATTTATACTTCGCGACGCCGCCATGTTGGATTTGTGATCACCAGGTTATTGAAAGTCCTATAGATGAACTTATGTTCATAGCCCCTATTAACATAAAAAATCAGTTTGATTGCTATAATAGATTCGTAGATATTCAGAGCCGTCTAAATATTTCGGATGGTCACCATGTTGTACTGTTAAATGTATAGGCCATAGAGTCATGTACCAGTGAATGTTTGAATAATGAACCTAAGCAATAATTTGTCTTTAATGGTTCATGACTCTATGGCCTATACATATAACAATCCATCCTGGCGACCATCGGAAATATTTAGACGGTTCTCCATATCTACGAATCTATTACAGCAATCGAACTGATTTTTTAAAATGTTCATAGGGGCTATGAACATAAGTTCACCTCTAGGACTTCCAATAACCTGGTGATCACAAATCCAACATGGCGGCTACGCGAAGTATAAATATTCACATGGACGTTTCTCGCAATTTGACCATCCGAGTACAGTGAAATTTGGTAGAGTAAATTCTTATACAAATGTTAATCCACTGGCATCTAATTTATTTCAATTCTTTCCATAACCACAAGATGGCAGCTGTGCGAAATTTTAAAATCTCGTTTTTACTTCTTGTCTCCTAATCATGCAATTGAAGTTTGAATACTACACGTACACAATAATCTTCATGTAACAGTACACAACTCTAAGACCTACGTATATAACAAGTAGTTCCGTGAAGAACTATATAGCCTATTTCCATATATCCTACCCATGTTAATTGCCTCTTTCTACATACAAAATTTCAGTTTGAAGGTTGTGATAGATTCGTAGATATTGAGAACCGTCTAAATATTTCAGATGTTCGCCAGGTTCGATTTTGATTTATGTACTACTAGCAGAAGTACCCATTCTTCGAACGGTCTTCGGTATTAATAACCAGATGTTACCAATTGATCTACTGTTGCAATGTTTAGGGGCTTGGAACCTGTTTGTTGGCAAAGAAAAATGATTAGGCCTAGCTAAAATGTGCTCTCAAACTAAATTTACCTAACGTGTTCTTCCTGGCGTGAAAATAAAATTGAAAACCTCGTAGACGAATCGCAATACACGTCACATAAGAAATGACCCTAACCGTTGTGTCAAGTGCCTAACTACCGGAAGACCCCTTTTATAAATTATAACGGCTTGTGGTGCATGAAAATTTAGTTTTCTATAGCCTCCAATGGCCCAAATTCCTAAAATCAGCAACAAGAAAAAACTGCCTACTATTTCAAATCAGGAATTTTTGAAAATAATGTTGCTGTTTGGAGATATACACACATCGAAAAAAGTTTTGCATCACCTCGGTTCCCAGATCTCCGGCATATAGACGTTGACTGTGTATATTGTATCAAAGATACAGTCCCTTTGACTGTTCATAGATGTCACTAAAACTGCTCAAAGATGTAAACAACCATGCATGAGCAGGGCCTATTAGACGGAGGGGGTACGACAGCCGATCAGTTCCAGTCATTCCACCAGGACGAAGGTACGCTGCTCATGTTGTCTGTAGTTCTACCATGCCTAGAAGGTCAATACCGCAGTTCGATCGCGTCCGCATTGTTACTTTGTGTCAAGAAGGGCTCTCAACAAGGGAAGTTTCCAGGCGTCTCAGAGTGAACCAAAGCGATGTTGTTCGGACATGGAGGAGGTACAGAGATACAGGAACTGTCGATGACAGGCCTCGCTCAGGCCGCCCAAGGGCTACTACTGTAGTGGATGACCGCTACTTACGGATTGCCGCTCGGAGGAACCCTGACAGCAATGCCACCATGTTGAATAATGCGTTTCGTTCAGCCACAGGACGTCGTGTTTCAACTCAAACGGTGCGCAATAGGCTGCATGATGCGCAACTTCACTCCCGACGTCCATGGCGAGGTCCAGCTTTGCAACCCCGACACCATGCAGCGCGGTACAGATGGGCCCAACAACATGCTGAATGGACCCCACAGAATTGGCATCACGTTGTCTTCACCGATGAGTGTCGCATATGCCTTCAACCAGACAATCGTCGGAGACGTGTTTGGAGGCACCCTGGTCAGGCTGAACGTCTTAGACACACTGTCCAGCGAGTGCAGCAAGGTGGTGGTTCCCTGATGTTTTGGGGTGGCATTATGTGGGGCCAACGTACGCCACTGGTGGTCATGGAAGGCTCCGAAACGGCTTTACGATACCTGAATGACATCCTCCGACCCATAGTGCACCCATATCGGCAGAATATTGGAGAGGCATTTGTCTTCATGGACGACAATTCTCGACCTCATCGTGCACATCTTGTGAATGCGTTCCTTCAAGATAACGACATCGCTCGACTACAGTGGCCAGCATGTTCGCCAGACATGAACCCTATCGAACATGCCTGGGATATGTTGAAAAGGGCTGTTTATGGACGTCTTGACCCACCAACCACTCTGAGAGATTAACGCCGAATTGTCGTTGAGGAGTGGGACAATTTGGACCAACAGTGTCTTGATGAACTTGTGGATAGTATGCCACGACGAATACAGGCATGCATCAATGCAAGAGGACGTGCTACTGGGTATTAGAGGTAGTGGTGTGTACTGCAATCTGGACCACAAATGCTGAAAGTCTAGCTGTATGATGGTACAACATGCAATGTGTGGGTCTCATGAGCAATAAAACGAGCTGAAATGTTGTTTGTGTTGATCTCTATTCCCTTTGTATTTAAAGGTTCCGGAACTCTTGGAACCGAGGTGATGCAAAACTTTTTTTGATGTGTGTAATAGACCTTCTGTACGACATATCGCACGTGTAAGTCGTGTGAATAAAATTTAGGGTACTCCTTGAACCCCTTAAGCGCATTGATGAATTTTACAGTTTTAGTTGGTTCCGTGATAACCTTACAGCCATTTTCAACCTTTCACAGAAATGTAATAAATGCAGTGGCATTACTTATTCCAGAAATAGATGGAAAGTTGGATGCCACCTTTTGAGATACTTTTGTCATGGTTAGTGGCTTGCATTCCTTCTATAGTTTATTAAATGAAATTAGTTTTATGGGAATGTCTAGGAAACTGTTGGGTTTAGAGCCTTATAATATAGTTTTCGGGGACCCTTTACGGCTCTTGAAGGGCCCCGAGTTTTGTTTCTGACACAAAGGGCTTGAAAATGATTTTGTCTCGTCGTTGTACGCCATAATAATGATAATAATTAAAATAATAGTAATAATAATAATATAACAATATAGGGATAGGGATATAATAGACATTCCGTACCATACCCGCACGTGTAAATTGCGTAAAAAATCTAGAGTACCCCTTGACCCCTTAAGCGCATTATATGTATTGATGAATATTTCAGCTTAATTTGGATCCGTTATAAACTTATTGTCGTTTGAAAACCTTCACAGTAATATAATAAATGGAATTGCATTGCGTCTTACATAAATAGATGGACCTCTGAGATTCTGTTGCCATTGTTACCAACATGCATTCCTTCATTAATTTATTAAGTGAAATTAGTTTTTTGGGAATATCTCGAAAAATGTTGGTTTTAGGGCCTTAAAATGTGGTTTTCATGGTTCTTTTAGGGCCCCCGAGTATCGTTTCTCACATTGAGGGGCTGAAAATGAGCTCTGTCTCACCCTTCTACTCTTATTTCAGCTTGCATTTTAAGGGGGTAGGCCCCCTGTTATGAGAGGTACGGAGAAGAGTTACATCAATGATTAGTGTCGTGCCTCTGATGGATATCTGCATCATATTTTACGTTAATCCACTCAGGCGTTCTCGAGTTATAAGAACACAAAATATTGTCCACAGACAGACAGAAAAAAAAATTGCGTGCATCCGTCACAAAACAGTCTGAAACGGGCAAATATGTAAAATTTCCGTGGAAATGCAGAAAAAAACAGACAAACATTCATTTTTATATAACAGAGAAGGGATATAATAGACCTTCCGTACCACACCCGCACGTGTAAATCACGTGAAAAAATTCTAGAGTACCCCTTGACCCCTTAAGCGCATTGTATGTATTGAATATTTCAGCTTAATTTGGATCCGTTATAACCTTATAGCCGTTTGCAAACCTTCACAGTAATGTAATAAATGAAATTTCATTGCGTCATACAGAAATAGATGGTTGGTTGGTTGGTTCCTTAGTTTAGGGGCTGCGACAACGCGGTCATGTAGCCCCGTGTACTTTGGGTGTGTGTAGAATCTGTCTGATAACCGGTGTTAATTGTGAGAAATAGATGGACCTCTGAGATTCAGTTGCCATGGTTACCGGCATGCATTCTTTCATTAATTTATTAAGTGAAATTAGTTTTCTGGGAATATTTCGAAAACTGTTGGTTTTAGGGCCTTAGAATGTGGTTTTCGTGGTTCTTTTAGGGCCCCCGAGTTTCGTTTCTCACATTGAGGGGATGAAAATGAGCTTTGTCTCACCCTTCTACGTTTATTTCAGCTTGTATTTTAAGGGGGTTGGGCCCCTTTTATGAGAGGTACGGAGAAGAGTTACATCAATGATTGGTGTCGTGCCTCTGAAGGATATCTGTATCAAATTTTACGTTGATCCACTCAGGCGTTCTCGAGTTATAAGGACACAAAAAATTGTCCGCAGACAGACAAACAAACAAACAGACAGACAGACAAAAAATTATTTTTGCGCGCATCCATCATAAAACAGTCTGAAACGCGCAAATATCGCAAAATTCCGTGGAAATTCAGAAAAAACAGACAAACTTTCATTTTTATATATTGAACCCCTTATCCTCTGTTGGATAAATGATTCTATGTTTTATTTCTTCAATTAATAAATATTTCCACCAGCTTCATGAAAGTAGCCAGACGGAGATGAGGAAATTTCAAGCATTTGTGGGAGACAGCGGGGACATACCTGAAGCAGATTGACAAAAGGCTAAATACTTTAGCTGTGAAAGGAAATAGCCTAGCGATGTGTCAGAAGGACAGGTGTTGGCCACCTCAAAATAGAAGCGACGCGCAGTGAGACATGGTTCTGGTATGTTCATTGTAATATTCGCGCCTAGAAGAAATATGATGCAGTAACGTGAGTGGCTGATAAAGAAAATAGACACTCCTACGACGCCAAGATCTGCTAAAAACCGCCAAATTACAGAAAATGTGGGAACCAATGAGAGAAGAATGCCTATTTAGCGCGGCAGGTCTAGCGTGGGCACGCTCGGCTAGCATTCACGCGGGAGATCGCCTAGATAAAATCTCTACGATCGATTCTAGGATTAATGGGCATATTCTTGACCTGCGCTATTTTTCGAGTTCAGTGATATTTATTTCATTCCTGTATCACTATTATTTTGTGAATTTTTTATCTAATTTCCCCCTCTATCAAGACCTAGGGCCAGTTCATTTATAAGTGGTGTGAAGAGCCAAGACTTTGCTTATTACTTTGGTGTGTCGAGGACACGGCTTATTACTTTGGTTCGTCTGAGGACGGAGGCTGTTATTTTGTGTGTCAGTGGACACAGGCTTTTATACTTTGCGCGTCTAAGGACGTTGACAGTTAAACTTTGCGTGTCATGAAGGACACAGAAATTATTATTAAAAGTGTTAAATTCAGTGTTAGATAGTCACAGTACTATATTTGTAGGGACAGTATCTTCGATAATTCGCCAACAGACTGCTTTGGGGAAAGTAGTACCCGAACGGCAAATTTAGTAGTCAGAGATCAAGTGTATAATAATTTAATTTTTGAATCAGCACGAGAGATGACATCATTGACCATGGAGGAAGCCTGGAAATATCAAGACTCCGTCAAGATGGTTGAGATGAGATAAGAAGGATCCAGTTGAGAGATGGCTGCGGATGTTCTTTGACGGGTGGCTGACTGAGGATGAGTACTGAATAATATTTATTATCTGATAAATTAACTTATGGTGTATGGGATATATTTTGTTTTGTAAATAATTTGCTTGTGTGATTAACGTAGTCTATTTAGTTTTGGTCTGACACACCTTTTGCATGGAAACAGCTCGCATATATTATTAGTAGAAGGTTCTTTTCTTATTTGTTGTTTTAACTAACGTAGCTATGTGGACGACCGTGTTTGCATATGTTACGCGATGCGGTTAAAAACGTCTCTCGCAGATATGTTGTGTTTCAGAAGTAGGACTGAAGTAAAATAATTATACAGTAGATTGGAGGGTAATTAATTTCTTTTATTTTATTATTGATCAGATTCAATGAGATTATTGCCTTTGGAGCAATGTGATTTGTGACGAAGAGCAGTCAGCCCTATCGTAGGTTTTAATATTTTTTTAAATTGTCGGCGAGCATCCATTCAGCCGATCTGTGTGAAAAAACGTATTGTCATTCCCAAATGTGTGTGTGTGAGTGTGTGTATTTGTGTCATTATAAGCGGGAATTTCAGCGTAGACTGATTTCTGGCAGCTTGATGACAAATCCATATTGTGACCTCGCGATGGCAATTCTGGATATTTTGATTAATGTCTGACCATATGTTGAAGTGGTTGAGTTTGTTGCTGTTGATTCCTTGAGATAACGGCACAGCTGGTCAGGTATTTATACACACTGGAGTGGGACAATGACAGGTGATTGAGGAAGAGGGGAGATGTTGCACAAGACGGACTGAAGGTTGCCAGCCAGGTCATTAGTGGAGAATGCCTGTGTGGCTCAGTAATAACTTTAAATACGAAATAAGAACTGATCAATGATAAAAATTGTTTAAATAAATGGGAGTTGCCTACGAATCACGATAATCTCCGAAGCGTTAGCTTAACATGCTGTTTTGTTCATATAAAGTAATGTCAGCCAGTCAGGCTTTTGTTGTTGTTGGTTTATTCCATGTTTATATTCCATTCAGTGACCCGTGAGTCACATGCTATGCTGTATTTCCTTGTTCATGTTGAGCAATTTGGCCAGTGTTGGCAGCTCATAGTCAAGTGCGTCTTCGCGCTAATGAGGGTCCCGAGAGAGATTCCTGTAAATAGTAGATTTAGTGCGTGTGTCAGCATTACTTTTTAAGGGTTTTTATTAATGTCATGTTCCATATCCATAAACGTTGATTTACGAGATGATTGTTCGTAAGCATCGTGGCTGTTAACCCGTTGTAAACGAACAGTCATCCAAAGTACTCATTCCTCGTAGTTAGTCATTACGCGCACATAAAACCCAGACTGCAAGGTAGTGGAACCAGGATCCACATTTTAAATAAAAGGGGAGATCCGTCTGACTCCTCAAATTTATAGATATTCCTATCATGGGAAATTCAAGGAGGATTTGTTTTATATTTTATTGTTGTTTATTTCTTTTTATGCACTATTAGTCATTAAATCATGTTATTATTTTACATCTTGTCACCTTTCTTTCTTGATTTTTAGTTTATATCCTATGACCCTTACCTCAGTAGAGCATGTTGTTTGGCGAACGTAAACATCACATAGGAACTGAGCGCGACCCCTTGATTAAGATTTCTTACATTAAACACTGCTTTTCTGAAGGGTTCATAGGAGTAAACTGGCGCGGCCAAGCGTGGGGCGGTTCACTGTGGTGTAACGGCAAAGATTTTGCACATGTCAATATAAGCGTAGTTGGGTTTTCAAACTGACTCAACAATGAAGGTGTAATTTTATTGCTGGTTCGCTGCTGGAACACATTTAAGTGGCGTATTTGAGTAAAACTGGCATGCCGCAAGTGCAGGCAGATATGGCAGTATTTTAATCACCGGGAAGTGATATTTTATTAAAAGTAAGTGAGGCGAAGAGGATACCGCCAAATGTGTGAAATATAAAGTAAAATCAGGAGTTTGCAATGTAAAATACGGTTCACGTTTTTGTCTATTGAATTAAAGTAAAAGGTATTATATGTGATACCGGGCGCCCAATGATTAAAATTAAAATTAGATTTGTTTAGAAAGTCAAACTCGTGAAAATGTTAGGAGGCTGTAGCCTTAAATGACAATTAATTCTTTGTTAATTAGTCAGTGTTAATATCAGATCAGGATAACAATTTAATGACTGAATATGTGTTTGGGTTTAAATTAAATTGAGTAAAATTAGAACTACTCAGAGATGCAATCGACTAGTGGGATTAAATGTAATAATAAATGAACTGAGTAGGGTCAAGAAATTAAATGTGCATTGGATTTTATGTGTGTGTCAAAGGGCATTGCTTTATGCCATTTCCCTAATGTCTCATATAAAGTGTGTAATATGGCAACGGTTGAACAGATTCAAGAAATCATTGAGAGTGCAGCTAGGATAACACAGGAATTGTTGGACACTAAATTGGCGGAACAGAGTCAATCATTAAACACAAAATTATCTGAACAAATAAACACTAAACTATCAGAACAGAGTCAATCATTAAACACTAGTATGTTAGAACAAAGTGAAGCATTAAACGCGAAATTATCTGAACAAATAAACAATAGTTTGTTAGAACAAAGTGAGTCGATAAACAAATAATCAGAACAAAGTGAATCATTGCGGACACAATTAAATAACAGTAGAATTGAACAAAATGAATATCAGGCGGAACAAGCTAGATTATTAAAAAGTGAAATTAATGACACTATCAATTCGCAATTAGAAGCGCAGAACATTAAAAACACGAACCAATTAGCTTCGTTAACCGCAGAGATGAAAGATCACACTAATCAACAGATGGTATTACTGGCCCTAGATGTGAGTAAAAATAATGAAAGGCAATTAGACCAGATTAAGAAAATGGAAAGTATTTTTGATCAAAAACTTAGCATTCTGGATGAAACGGTGTTAGCTAAATTAGAGCAAATTGAAATAGCGTGCACTATGAATACAAGCGAGGTCAAGATAGCTCAGGAGAAGTTAGAAGGACGATTTATGGAGATGGAAAACCGCGTCAAAGTCATTCAACAACAATTATCAGCGGTAGATGAGAATATCCGGCATAATTAAAGATATGGATCGTCTCGAAATAAAATCAGCAGAGCAGTGGAAAAGCCTAGAAGCGTATCAGGAGCAATTAAAGAGTACCTTAGACGACACTAAAAGCCAGATTGAAGAGAAAGTAAGCACGATTAAAGAGCAGATAAGAAAAGATTGGAAAAAAATGAATATCGATTCTAAAGAGGAAAGATCCACCATTCTTAAAACAGTAGGCGAAAATCACACTCGTATTCAAGCATTAGAGCAAGAAATGAAGAGCAAGCTTAAAGAACAGACGGACAGGATCATTAAAGCCGAACTCAGGTCATTAGAGCAATCGTCGATATTTAGAACAGGAACATTGAAAGACAAGCAAGATGACTCAAATAGCCCGGAGGCAAGCACAGCAGGAAGTCAGACTCAGGCGGAGAGCCCATTAACAACAAACACGGAAGGGTTTCGCAAGAATATCGATAGGAGCTCAACACCACAAGACGGTCATCAGCCTACACAACTTATCCAAGTAATTCGCTCAAGTGATTATAAACCGCAGAAATACACGGAGAATTCAGGGGTAACACCAAAAGCTTTTATCAAAGAGATTGAAGACCATTAAAATGACACTGGAGTACCTGAAGCACGTAGATTGAGGATGATGGAGAGATTTTTATCAGGAAATGTCCTTACATGGTTTTTAAGCTTCAAATATACATTTGGAACCATGTCAGATTTTAAATTGGCATTTCTGCGCAAATATTGGTCGCCCGCAACACAACAGAGTCTAAGGATGGAGCTTTACTCTAGAAAGTACCAAACCACCCAGCAAACAAAATACTCAGATTTCTTTAACATGCAAATGTTAAAATTTCGCGACCTTGATTACCCTTTAAATGAAGCGGATCTGGTGATGACAATAGCGAGGCAATTGCCAGTCAACGTACAACAAGTACTAGTCGCAGCGAACGTTAGTACGGCCATACATGCAGAGCATATATTACGCCAGATAGATGAGACTACGTCTCATAGTCATTATAGAGGAGGGAGACAGCTGGAGTTAGTCAATGCGACAGAGGTCATAAAACCTAAGCAGGCAAACACTAAAACGCAGGGCACTAATACAAGCACTTCCACACCTAGGCGAAACCAGGAAGAAGGAGAAAACAGACCATACCAGCGTAACGAAAATAACTACAATAATAGATCATATCAAGGCAACAATAGGTATCAACAGAGAGGATATCAACATTGGCGTGAAAATCGAAGAAATGACAGGCCTTATGGAAGATACGGTGATTACAATGCTAATCAAAGATGGAAAGGAAGAAGAGACCAAAATCAAGGAGAGCCACGAAATTATCGAAATGACTGGGATGATAGGCACGCTCAATCACAAAATTACCTAGAGGAATTACACGCTAGTCAAGGTGGAGAGCTAGGAAGATGGGAAAAAGCCATTGGGAACATGAAGAATCCTGATACACATACTGAGGAAGCTGGAAGTCTACTGAGACAAGAGGAATATCAAGGGCATCGGCGACAAACGGATGATGGGAGTCGCACCGGAGCTAAAAAAAAATGCTAAATTTGGATAAAGAAGACAGCCTACAAACGCAACAGTCGGAAGTTGAAGATGGATGGATAGTAGCGAACATACAAGAATGGATTGCTTTGCCAGAAGACTGCCTGGAGGAGACGGTGAAACCACGGAACGATGAAATTAGGCAGTTACCCATTATTTACGCAAGGATTGGTGGAATTAATATAAGATGTTTATTGGATACGGGGTCACAGATCAGTCTGGTATCGGAGGCCTTGGTTCGAGAGTTGGGACGGAGTCAAAATATTCCTGTAATTCCCGTACCACAGCTCAAAGTGAGGGGTGTTATTCCTGAACGCACCGTCACTTGTAAACGTCAGGCATACTTAGAGCTGAACATATTGGAACACACTTTTGGGCACACATTCATTATGATGGCAAAGATGAATTTCAATATAATTCTTGGTGCAAATTTCATTTGTGACTATCAAGCAGTGATAGATTTGCACAAGAATACTGTCAGTTTTAGAGAGTTTGATTAGCTGAAGAATGTGGGATTGCATATGGATGAAATCACCACCGGAAGAGACGTAAATTCTTGGGCATTGGAAGCAATATCGGAAGAGACGGAAGAGGAGGTGCGAAAGGCAGAAGATAACATCATAGAAGGAGCTGTTGTGGAACTAGATGAGGAGAGTGAATTCCAGGAGATATGGTCTTTATTAACGGAAGGAGACGACAGTGAGGCACAATTTGAAGAATTACTACAGGAGCGGCTCAATGACATTCAACTTGGGGGTGAACACAGAAAGCAATTGGAAGAGATTTTAAGGAAGCACAAAACAGTATTTGATACAGTACCTGGGGAAATATTAAATTTCAAATATTCAATGCAAGTCGAGGACTGGTCACCTTTCAAAAGCTGGTTGTATCCAATTCCTGAAAAATATCGTTGTCAAGTCAAGGTCATTATAGATGAGATGTTACAAGCTGGAGTGATAAGGAAGACACCGACACCTTATCTAAATGCGATTTTGGCAGTCACAAAACCAAATGGATCTATTAGACTTTGTTTAGATGCCAGAAATCTCAACACGAGACTCATTTTTCCTGAGTATGACAGAGCGCCAATCATCAGAGACGTATTAAAAGGCTTTAAAAACAAAAGCATTTATTCATCAGTTGATCTGACGAGCTCGTTCCACCATATTGAATTGGATGAGAAGTCACAGCTTCTAACTGGCTTCTTATTCGATAACCAAACGTTTTGCTTCGTTCGAATGCCCTTTGGAGTCAAAACAGCGGGCTGTGCTTTAATCCGAGCCCTGGACCGGAATCTAACCGAGGAAGTTAAGGAGATGACGGTACGCTACATTGATGACATTTTACTGGCATCCGACAACATTGAAACTCACATGGAAAATTTAGATAAAATATTGGGCAACCTGAATGCATCGAATTTCAAAGTAAACCTGAAGAAATCGCATTTCTTCAAGAGCGAGATCTTATATTTGGGTCACATCATTGACAAGGAGGGAGTGAAGCCAAATCCAGCTAAGATCGAAGCAATAAAGAATTTCCCTACACCAACGAGAGTCAAGCACATTCGGGCTTTCTTAGGCGTAACGGGATTCTTTAAGGAAAACTGTCCAGGTTATACAGAGACTGTAGCTCCCATGCAGGAAATGCTAAAGAAGAATAATAAATGGTTATGGAATGCGGAGTGTGAGAAGGCATTCCAAGCAACAAAACAGCTATTGGAAAACTGCATTAAATTAGGATATCCAGATTTCAAGCACAAATTTATAATCCAAGCGGATGCTTCACTAATTGGTATAGGTGCTATGCTCTACCAAGAGGATCCAGCTAACCTGCAGCATAAAACATATTTGGCATTTGTCAGCCGAAAATTGCGTAAGCACGAGCGCAATTATACGGTAACGGAACTAGAGCTGTTGGCCATACTTCATGCGCTACAACAATGGAAACGAATAATTTACGGCTACCCTATTGTTGTCAGGACTGATCATAAAGCACTAACATTCTTGTTTAAGACGTCGATGGCAAGCGAACGTGTGGCACGTTGGTCTATATATATTCAGCAGTTTAGCATTGAGATTGAACATTGCCCAGGGAAGATGAACGTGATTCCGGATGCACTCAGCAGGAACCCAGAGCCTGATAATGAAGAAACAGCGATGGTACAACACTTGGAGTTAACACCGAAGGACCGGGAATTCTTGGAGGAGTTACGTGAGATACAGCGAGAACAAGAAGCGAAGCCATGGATGATGCTATTAATTCAATACTTCAGAAAGCAACTACCTACAGGAACACCTGCATTTCGAGAAGCAAAAGCCAAAGAAGGAAGATATGTTTATGTCAACAATTTGCTGCACAGATGGGTAGATAATGACCACACCAAGTTACGCATATTAGTACCTGCTTCGTTACAACGAGGACTGACATGGCATACTCACGAAAGTTACGGTCACGTGGGCGTAGATAAGTGCGAAGCAACAATAGGAGAGACATTTACATGGACACGTATGAGAACAACTATATGTGACGTCATTACAACTTGTGATCCGTGTCAGAGGACAAAGCCCAATAATTATTTAATGAGGCAGTATCCTAGACCATTGCTACCTCAGAAACCATGCGAGCTACTGGCACTCGACTGTTTCGGTCCAATCCCGAAGGGAAGGCGAGGTTGCTGACACTTACTAGTATGCATTGATGTATTTTCTAAGTTTGTCGTATTATGCCCTATTCAGAAAACTACTTCAAAACAGGTACTCAGTCGTATTCGGAATAGAGTTATTCCAATCCTTGGAAAACCAGAATTTATATTATCAGATCATTGCAGTCATTTCACAAGCGCCGAATTCAAGAAAGGTATGGAGGACATGGGTATAAAACACATTTTAAGCAGTATCCGACATGCCCAAGCAAATCCAAGTGAGAGAGCAATTAAATGTGTAACTTCATATTTGAGAATCTTCATTCCAAATGAACATCACAGATGGGTGGATAAAATCAAGGATGTAGAGACATGCATGAATTCTACCAGGCACGAGTCAACAGGACAGATCCCTATGGTCCTACACAAAAACGAGTATCCAGTGAGATCGTGGAAAAGCATCATTAACTGCCCACAAGATCCAATGATAACACCTGACTTGCGAATTGAGAGGACGAGAGCCTACATGAGGAAACAAGCAGACCGCAGATTACGGCGAGTAAGAAATAAGAGGTTTCACAGTGATCTTGAAATCAACCAGCTCGTTTTGGTGAAACGACCCGCTACATCGGACCCAGAGAAGAAAATCTTCAGTAAATTCTGCGAAAAGTTCATAGGACCCTATTCTATCGTAAGAAACTTTGGAAATAATGCTTACAGAGTGAAAGAATTGAGTACAGGAACAATGTCAGTCTACAACGCTGCCAACTTCAAAAAGTATCGTAGAAGTGAACCATGGGAGCGCCGAAATAACGATGCAGTTTGAATATATGGACGTCCTACTATCAACAAAGTGAACGGGGAGCAGTTGAGTACGGCACGTGAAGGAGGAAGTAGAGTTAGTGTTGACAAACATTAACGAGGCGAGCAGAGTGTTGCCCGAGTCACCTGTGCGTCATGCAAGCAGTTGAGAGAGTCATTATGAGCAGGATGTGAAACGAGTAAATTCCATTCAAGACAGGAGCGACTAGACCAAGTAATAGAAAAGGGGTGATTCCGAAATAAAACAATTGAACTACGGAAGTCTTTTAAAATTGTCGACTTTATTCCTAAGTTCGAAATTTTGTGAGTGGGAGAGTTGTGAACCCTTTATCCTCTGTTGGATAAATGATTCTATGTTTTATTTCTTCAATTAATAAATATTTCCACCAGCTTCATGAAAGTAGCCAGACGGAGATGAGGAAATTTCAAGCATTTGTGGGAGACAGCGGGGACATACCTGAAGCAGATTGACAAAAGGCTAAATACTTTAGCTGTGAAAGGAAATAGCCTAGCGATGTGTCAGAAGGACAGGTGTTGGCCACCTCAAAACAGAAGCGACGCGCAGTGAGACATGGTTCTGGTATGTTCATTGTAATATTCGCGCCTAGAAGAAATATGATGCAGTAACGTGAGTGGCTGATGAAGAAAATAGACACTCCTACGACGCCAAGATCTGCTAAAAACCGCCAAATTACAGAAAATGTGGGAACCAATGAGAGAAGAATGCCTATTTAGCGCGGCAGGTCTAGCGTGGGCACGCTCGGCTAGCATTCACGCGGGAGATCGCCTAAACAAAATCTCTACGATCGATTCTAGGATTAATGGGCATATTCTTGACCTGCGCTATTTTTCGAGTTCAGTGATATTTATTTCATTCCTGTATCACTATTATTTTGTGAAATTTTTATCTAATTTCCCCCTCTATCAAGACCTAGGGCCAGTTCATTTATAAGTGGTGTGAAGAGCCAAGACTTTGCTTATTACTTTGGTGTGTCGAGGACACGGCTTATTACTTTGGTTCGTCTGAGGACGGAGGCTGTTATTTTGTGTGTCAGTGGACACAGGCTTTTATACTTTGCGCGTCTAAGGACGTTGACAGTTAAACTTTGCGTGTCATGAAGGACACAGAAATTATTATTAAAAGTGTTAAATTCAGTGTTAGATAGTCACAGTACTATATTTGTAGGGACAGTATCTTCGATATTTCGCCAACAGACTGCTTTGGGGAAAGTAGTACCCGAACGGCGAATTTAGTAGTCAGAGATCAAGTGTATAATAATTTAATTTTTGAATCAGCACGAGAGATGACATCATTGACCATGGAGGAAGCCTGGAAATATCAAGACTCCGTCAAGATGGTTGAGATGAGATAAGAAGGATCCAGTTGGGAGATGGCTGCGGATGTTCTTTGACGGGTGGCTGACTGAGGATGAGTACTGAATAATATTTATTATCTGATAAATTAACTTATGGTGTATGGGACATATTTTGTTTTGTAAATAATTTGCTTGTGTGATTAACGTAGTCTATTTAGTTTTGGTCTGACACACCTTTTGCATGGAAACAGCTCGCATATATTATTAGTAGAAGGTTCTTTTCTTATTTGTTGTTTTAACTAACGTAGCTATGTGGACGACCGTGTTTGCATATGTTACGCGATGTGGTTAAAAACGTCTCTCGGAGATATGTTGTGTTTCAGAAGTTGGACTGAAGTAAAATAATTATACAGTAGATTGGAGGGTAATTAATTTCTTTTATTTTATTATTGATCAGATTCAATGAGATTATTGCCTTTGGAGCAATGTGATTTGTGACGAAGAGCAGTCAGCCCTATCGTAGGTTTTAATATTTTTTTAAATTGTCGGCGAGCATCCATTCAGCCGATCTGTGTGAAAAAACGTATTGTCATTCCCAAATGTGTGTGTGTGAGTGTGTGTATTTGTGTCATTACAAGCGGGAATTTCAGCGTAGACTGATTTCTGGCAGCTTGATGACAAATCCATATTGTGACCTCGCGAGGGCAATTCTGGATATTTTGATTAATGTCTGACCATATGTTGAAGTGGTTGAGTTTGTTGCTGTTGATTCCTTGAGATAACGGCACAGCTGGTCAGGTATTTATACACACTGGAGTGGGACAATAACAGGTGATTGAGGAAGAGGGGAGATGTTGCACAAGACGGACTGAAGGTTGCTAGCCAGGTCATTAGTGGAGAATGCCTGTGTGGCTCAGTAATAACTTTAAATACGAAATAAGAACTGATCAATGATAAAAATTGTTTAAATAAATGGGAGTTGCCTACGAATCACGATAATCTTCGAAGCGTTAGCTTAACATGCAGTTTTGTTCATATAAAGTAATGTCAGCCAGTCAGGCTTTTGTTGTTGTTGGTTTATTCCATGTTTATATTCCATTCAGTGACCCGTGAGTCACATGCTATGCTGTATTTCCTTGTTCATGTTGAGCAATTTGGCCAGTGTTGGCAGCTCATAGTCAAGTGCGTCTTCGCGCTAATGAGGGTCCCGAGAGAGATTCCTGTAAATAGTAGATTTAGTGCGTGTGTCAGAATTACTTTTTAAGGGTTTTTATTAATGTCATGTTCCATATCCATAAACGTTGATTTACGAGATGATTGTTCGTAAGCAACGTGGCTGTTAACCCGTTGTAAACGAACAGTCATCCAAAGTACTCATTCCTCGTAGTTAGTCATTACGCGCACATAAAACCCAAACTGCAAGGTAGTGGAACCAGGATCCACATTTTAAATAAAAGGGGAGATCCGTCTGACTCCTCAAATTTATAGATATTCCTATCATGGGAAATTCAAGGAGGATTTGTTTTATATTTTATTGTTGTTTATTTCTTTTTATGCACTATTGGTCATTAAATCATGTTATTATTTTACATCTTGTCACCTTTCTTTCTTGATTTTTAGTTTATATCCTATGACCCTTACCTCAGTAGAGCATGTTGTTTGGCGAACGTAAACATCACATAGGAACTGAGCGCGACCCCTTGATTAAGATTTCTTACATTAAACACTGCTTTTCTGAAGGGTTCAATATATAGAGATTACATGAAGATTATTGTGTACATGTAGTATTCAAACTTCAATCGCATGATTAGAACACAAGATGTAAAAACGAGATTTTAAAATTATGCACAGCTGCCATCTTGTGGTTATGAAAACAATTGAAATAAATTAAATGCCAGTGGATTAACATTTGTATGAACATTTACCGTACTACGTTTCACTACACTCGGATGGTTAAATAGCGAGAAACGTCCATTTAAATATTTATAATTCGCGTCGCCACCATGTTGGATTTGGGATCACCAGGTTATTGAAAGTCGTATAGGTGAACTTAAGTTCATAAATCCTATGAACATTTAAAAAAATCAGTTTGGTTGCTGTAATAGATTCGTAGATATTGAGAACCGTCTAACTATTTCGGATGGTCGCCATGTTGGATTGTTATTGTATAGGCCATAGAATTATGTACCATTAAAGGAAAAATATTACGTAGATTCATTATTCAAACTTTCACTTTGATCGCATGATTACGACACAAGAAATAAAAACTTAATTTTAAAATTTTGCAAGCCGCCATGATGAGTTTATGTAAACAATTGAACTAAATTAGTTGCCAGTGCATTATAATATGTATAATCATTTACTGTGCCACATTTCACTGCGCTCAGATGGTTAAATCACGAGAAAAGTCCATTAAAATGTTTCAAATTCGCTTGGCCGCCAAGTTCGTTTTGTACTTTACAGGTTTTTGAGAATTACATATATAAACTCGTAGCCGTTTCCTTTATCAGTGTACAAAATTTCAGTGTGATATCATAAATAGTTTCCGAGATATTGAATGCCTGTGAAATATTTCGCACATCCGCCATTTTGAGGTTATATAAAAAATGAACTAAATTAGACGCCAATGCATTACAATTTGTATAAACATTTGCTTTACCATGTTTCATTACGTTTCGATGGTTAAATCGCGAGAAAAGTCTATTTAAAAGTCTCAAATTCGCTTGGCCGCCATGTTGGTAATGTAGTTACCAGGTTTTTGAAAGTCTCCTAGGTGAAATTCTAGTAGTTTCCTTTATCACCGTACAAAATTTCAGGGAGATGTCGATAATAGTTTCGGAGATACTGAATGCTGGTGAAATATTTCGCACAGCTGCCATGTTGTATTTGTGAGACACAATAAAATTAGAAGGGCACGGTCGGGGTCGGCCGGAATGCTGCTATGATCTTACCGAGTTTCATAGAAATCGCTCTAGCCGTTTAGAATTTATTAGCGGGGAGGGGGGTAAGGGGGGAAGGGGGGGGGGGGGTCGGGTCACACACACACACACACACACGCGCACACACAGACACATGGACAAAAGGTGATCTCATAGGCCTAATTTTTCATAAACGAAAATTGGCTAAAAATCTTACTTGGCGACCATCCGCAATATTTAGTCGGTTCTCAATATCTACGAATCTATTACAGCAATCAAACTGAAATTTTGGTATGTTGATAGTGGCAATTAACATAAGTAGGATATATGAAAATAGGCTGTATAGTACTTCACGGAACTACTTGTTATATATATTACTTAAAATTGCCTCTACCGTTATACAATATTTCAGTTTGATTGCTGTAATACATTTGTACACAATGAGAACTGTCTATATATTTCGGTTGGTCGCCATGTTGGATTTTATATATGTAGGCCATAGAGTTATGTACTGTTACATGAAGCTTATTGCGTAGGTGGATTAGTCAAATTCAATCGCATGATTGGGACACAAGAAATAAAAAAACCTTTATTTTAAAATTTCGCACAGCCACCATATTGTGTTTATAAAAATACTTGAAGTAAATTAGATGTCAGTTGATTAACATTTGTTTAAATATTTAAATATCGCGTCGCCTTCATGTTGGATTTGTAATCACCAGGTATTGAAACTCCCATGGGTGAACTTATGTTAATAGCCTTTATCAAGATACATAATTTCAGTTTTATTGCTGTCGTAGTTTAGTCGATATTTAGAAACGTCTAAATATAAGGTGCATTTAAAAAGTAACGAGCCGGAGACTGTAATGCGCAAACCGGTGACGACATCGGCTAATCATGGCGTGTGTAACGAGGTGTGGTTCCGACCAGAGCGTGGAAGGTCACAACCCGTCGCTAGATGGCACGCGTGCACGTCACGTGACGATAATAAGCGAGTAGCAGCATGCATCAATCGTCCAACGCTGCCAGTCGCATTGCAAATACTGACATGGAGGCGTCAAACGAAGAGCAAAGAGGAGTTGTTCGGTTTCTGACAGCGAAAGGAGTAGGGGGAAAGGACATTCATCGCCGAATGTCACAAGTGTACGGCGAACACTGCATGTCCCTTGCAAGGGTCAAGGCGTGGCACAAGCGCTTCAGGGAAGGATGGGTGTCGTTAGCCGATGATGCCCGGTCTGGAGCACCCCCCTGCATTACCGATGACAACGTCCAGCTGGTTGATGCACTCATTACCCAGGACCGCCGAGTGACAGTGAACGCCATAGCCACCGTGGTCGTATTGAGCGTCGGAAGTGTGCACCCCATCATGATGGAACGACTGCACTTGCGCAAAGTGTGTGCCCTATGGGTGCCCCACGGTCTTCAACCACACCAGGAAGCATGTCGAATGGTCTACTGTCTTGGTCTTGATTGGACGATTGATGCATGCTGCTGCTCGCTTTGTATCGTCACGTGACGTGCACGCGTGCCCTCTAGAGACGGGCTGTGACCTTCCACGCCCTGGTCGGAACCACACCTCGTTACACCCGCCACGATTAGCAGATATCGTCACCGGTTTGCGCATTCCTGCCTCCGGCTCGTTACTTTTTGAACGCACCTTATATATATCGATGGTTGCCATGTTTGATTTTTGTAGGCCAGAGAGTTATGTAGTGTTCGATGACGATTATTGCGTAGGTTCATTCTTCAAACGTTGAGTCAGGACACAATAGATACAATCTTATTTTAAACTTTCGCACAGCCGCCATATTGAGGTTATGATAACAATTGAACTAAATTAAACGCCATTGCATTGCAACGTGTAATAACATTTGCTGTACCAAGTTACACTGTGTTCGGATTGTTAAATCGCGAGAAAGGTCGATTAAAATGTTTCAAATTCACTTTGCCGCCATGTTCGTTTTGTACTCAACCGGTTTTCGAGAGTCATATAGGTGAGCTTCAAGTAGTGCCCTTTATCACCGTACAACATTTCAAGGTGATATCACTAGTAGTTTCGGAGATATAGAATGCTGGTAAAATATTCGCACAGCCGCCATGTTTGATTGGTGAGGCGTAATAAAATTTAAAGGGCACGGTCGGGGTGAGACTAAATAGTGAATGAAAATCCACAGCCTGCTTCCAGTCTCCGACCGGGTCAGGAATGGAATGAATGAAACCCCCATCTAGCGGCGAGGATATGAACTGTGCCGGCTGCCGAGGCCTGACGCACTCCTCTGGGGCAATGATGAAATGAATGACAGATAAAATGAAATGATAGTGGACAGTGTTGCTGGAATGAAATTTTGACAGGGATAACCGGAGTACCAGGAGAAAAACCTGTCTGCCTCCGTTTTGTCCAGCACAGATCTCACATGGAGTGACCGGGATTTGAACCATGGACCCAGCGGTGAGAAGCCGACGTGCTGCCGCCTTAGCCACGGAGGCTTGAGACGTACTATGGCCTTACTGTGTTTCATTGAAATCGCTCCAGCTGTTTAGATTTTATTAGGGTCACACTCACAGACAGACACACACACACACGAACAAAATGTGATCTCAGCCTATAGGCTAAAATTAGTCTTCCTCTGTCAAACTAATCTATGAATGTGTAGCCACTATTGCTGTGATTCACTTAAGCAGTAAACCCTAAAACTACAGAAACTCATATGCAGAATTGAACTACAAGTAGGCTACTCAGTTGTTATGATTAAAAGCTATAATACAACACAAAATATCTCCCGTCTATTGCTAATACTTATCTGAAGCTGCGGAATGGGTGCAGGGTGCTCAGACAAACAGTTTTGGCGTATGCTTTAGTTAAATGTATATTTTTCGGTTTACAACATTCATAAAGGCTTGTGTCGAAATACTTCCCATTAAGAGGTAATTTTTGTGAAGGCTCGCTAATCAGAGGTAAAAACGAAAAACCACAGCCTTCTTCCAGTCGACGGACCGGCTCAGGGAATGGAATGAATGAAACCCCCATCTAGCGGCGAAGATATGAACTGTGCCGGCTGCCGAAGACTGTCGCACTCCCCTGGAGCGATGATTAAATTAATGGCAGATGAAATGAAATGATAGTGGAGAGAGCTGCTGGAATGAAATTTGTGACAGGGAAAACCGGAGTACCCGAAGAAGAACCTGTCTGCCTCCGCTTTGTCCACAACAAATCTCACATGGAGTGACCGGAATTTGAACCACGGACCCAGTGGTGAGAGGCCGACGTGTGGCCGCCTAAGCCACGGAGTCCGGTGCTTTGGGGACTGCATGAGACTTGTTCTCTACCAAAACTGTCGCTTAGGTGACATACCAATTACAGTTGATATGCTCAACAGTCGAAATGCTTAATGAAATGAAGATTACCACTTACGTGGAAAACCATATCTGAGGTACTACTTACTTTTAATACCCTCAGCAGTTACTGGATTATTCGTCGGACATCCAATACAGTTGTGTTCCAAAAGAGAGGGAATGGTAACCGAAGTTTCGCGTATGTTCCAATAGAGAGGGAAAGTAAATGAAGTTTCGCAACAGATTGATAAATTAACCCAGCCAATCATACAGTACGTTAGCGCCGGATGCATAGATGACACACAAAGCATGATAGTGTGCAGGGAAGCATTCTTGGCAACACGCAGGCCATAATTGACTCCCCGTCATTCCCGCTGTTGCGGAAGTCTCTTCATTTCCCGCATGTGATTCATCTGACCCTCATTAGTCAGGGGATTGCATGTGCTACCAGCAAGAGGAAACAATGAAATTACTCTTGTAAGACGTGATGACTTCATGCATTCGTAGATCCTGTTGCTTCTCGTTGAGACCACTTCGTAGTGTACTGTGTGCTGGCTACCATTCATGGTTGTCACCCCCCACCCCGCCACCCCACTCCACCCACAGGTCCGAGTTTGATTCTCGGCTCTACCTAGAAACATAATTCTGATCTGAGGGTTATCATAATATAATATCGTATAGCCTCAGGTGCCAGGCGCAAGCTTTGTTATTTGACACCCAGAGGGCAGCTTGCATGTCGAATTTTTGTTGTTCTTTGGAGTGCTATGAAAGTCAAGGTGCTTGGATATCTGAGCTCCTTGACACTATAGCGCTTTCTGGTAGAGAAAGGGGGAACTTTTATTTTGTTGGCGGATAATCCCGAGATTAATTTTGCCATTATGAACACGGCCTACTGAATTCAAATGGGTTCTTTAACATGCCAACAACGTATGACATGCGTGTCGTGATTTTTGTCGCCTTTCAGAAATCACCTAACATGGCCATGATCCAACCTGCGAGCTTGGGGTTGGTAGACCGTGACGATAACCACTCATCCTTCGTTAGAACGGACTACGTTCAGCCTCGTGGGGCAAAACTGAATAAATATGACTTCGATTCCCAACTCAGTAATCCTAGAAATGGTTTCAGTGGCTTCCAAATTATGCTCCAGACAAACACGGGGATTGTTCCTAAGTTAAGCCCTGGCCGCCTCCTTCCATCCTTGTCGCAATTAAAACATCACACATTTTGATAGACATCATAATACCCCAGGTCATCAAGTAAGTAAGTAGGTAAGTACGTTCTTTATTTAGCGAATGGCTTTTAGTGCCGGGAGTGTCCGAGGACATGTTCGGCTCGCCAGGGGCTGTAGCTGCTTCTATGCAGTCACCCATGGGGTGAGCTACAAGTACCGTCGCGTGTGGATGAGATAAAATGAATGAAGATGAATGAGCAAGTTCAATTAGTTTTAACTGTGGCTACCAGATGCCACTGACACCTAGTGGCGAGCGTTGTAACTTGATAGAGCGTTTCTAACAAAATATAACCTACACATTTGGCTACACACTACCAATTGTAGTGGTAGGTTCTTTTTCATGCCATAAATCTATGTCATGGGCTCGCTGACATTACTTCCCCTCCGAAGGAAGGCATAGCCTACTGAAGGATTTTAACGCTTTTAAAAATGCGACGACTTCGGCCAGGTTTGAATCCGAGATCTTGGGTTCAGCATGCTACCAACTTCGCCAACGAATCCACTGGTAAGTAGGTAATAATAATAATAATAATAATAATAATAATAATAATAATAATAATAATAATATCGTATGGCCTCGGCGAATAAGAAGGACCAGGAAGGAACAGACGCATTCTGGGAGGAGCTAGAATATATCCTCTCAAATGTACCTGACAAACATACCATCATTCTCCTAGGTGATTTCAATGCCCAGCTTGGCAAAGAACGAAAATATCAGAAGATTATTGGAAACTACCCCGCTCACAGGAGAACTAATCGTAATGGAGAGAGGCTTGTGGAGTTATGCAGAGCATTCAATCTGGTCCTAAAGTCAACGGCGTTCAAACACCTACCCAGAAAACAGAAGACCTGGATTTCTCCAAACTCCAAACTTGGTGAATTCCAAATTGATCATGTCGCCATTGCACGGAAAGCGCAACGAGAGATCCAGAACGTGAAGGTTCTGAGAAGTGGCAACTTAGACTCGGACCACTACCTTTCGCAAATCAAAGTTAGACTAATTCCAAGAAATAAAAAGAAGATTACTCCAAGAAAAACTGATAAGTTTGACAGAGACAAGCTAAGGAGCAACCAAGAATTCACCCACAAGTTGGAAACTTTAAATCCAGAGAATTGGGAACAATTACAAGAGGCTATAGTCAGAACCGCAAAGGAGACTGTCCCACTCACAAAATCAAGAAAGCATCCTTGGTGGGATCATGAATGTGATACAGCAGTTCAGCTAAGACAGGTTGCGTGGCAGAAATGGAATTGCCACAAAAATGAAGAGAATAGGGTCAACTTCCTAAACGCGAGAAAATCTGCATCAAAAACCTTCCGTGGCGTGAAACGTACGTTTAATAGGGAACAGTTGGTACAGATTGAGCAAGACTTCCAGAAAAATAACACACGTAACTTCTATAAAACCTTCAAGCACAGTCGGAACAAATACAACCCCCCAAGTCTACAGTTTAAAGATTCCAACGGGAAATTAGCTCACTATGATAAAGATAATTGTCAGATTCTAGCAAGTTATTTTGAAAACCTCCTCAACTGTGAGGCTCCAGTGACCCCTTTCGTTTATGAAATAAATCCAAACATCCACCCCGATTCGTCCCCACCTACAAAGGCTGAAATCACGAAGATAATCCAAGAGCTGAAGGACAACAAGGCACCGGGTGAAGATTAGATAATTGCTGAACTGTGGAAACATGCAGGGGAAACGGCAATCGACAAGCTTGTTGCAATTATTCAAGAGATCTGGGAGAGCGAAACACTCCCAAGTGGATGGACCTCTGCCGTAATTCATCCACTACATAAGAAAGGGGAGAAAACCGATGTGGACAATTACCGTGGAATCTCTCTTCTGTCAATAACTTACAAGATCCTCTCAAAAGCTCTACAGAATAGGGCGGAACAACAAATCGATCCACAACTGGGGGAATTCCAAGGGGGTTTCAGAAAGGGACGGTCATGTGCTGAGCAGATTATGTATCTGAAGTCCATCCTTTCATATCTGAAACTCAGGAACAGGGAATTCGTGGTGACCTTTGTTGATTTTAGAAAAGCGTACGACTCAATTGATCAAACCACCCTATTGCAAATCCTTGAAGTTTGGCATAGATAACATGACACAATCGATTATCCAGCAAACCCTGACCAACACCACCTCCAAAGTGAAGTTCAGAGGAGAGATGTCCGATGCCTTTGAAATCAGGACAGGAGTGAGGCAAGGAGACGGACTCTCACCTCTACTCTTCAACTGTGTTTTAGAAAAGGTCATCCGAGAATGGCGGAAGGAAATGAAAATTTCAAGGGTAGAAAATGGGTATGGCTAGGGTACAAGTATATGAATCTTACAATCGACTGTCTAGCCTTTGCAGATGATCTAGTGATCTTTTCAGATTCAATTGATACGGCAGAAGAACAACTTAACCAACTGAAAAATCAAGCACTGAAGGCTGGGCTTCAAATCTCCTTTGAGAAGACACAATTCATGACAAACATAAAATCAGCGCCCAGGGAACTGGAGGTCGGACTAGGAAAAGTTCAGAAGGCAGAAAAGTTTAAATACCTCGGTGAATGGATAGAGCCTAACCTATCAGAGAAAGAAGCCTTCGGGTCACGCATTAATAAAATGGAAATGGCATACAACCTGACTAAATACATCTACAATAAGAGATCGGTATCCTTAAATGCCAAAATTAGACATTACTGCACTGTTATTCGACCAGAGGCTCTGTATGCGGCAGAGACTCTAACAATGAATAAGAAAGGTCTAATGGAAAAACTAGAGGCGAAAGAAAGGAAGATTTTGAGGAAAATCCTGGGTCCTATCAAAGAAAACAGCGAGTACAGAAGGCGTCACAACCATGAATTATACAAGCACGTGGAGAAGATCAGTGACACGATTCGAAAAAGAAGGATTGCCTTTTTTAGCCAAGGGACACGAATGAGCCCAGGCAGGATATCAAAACGGATATTGACGTACTTTCAGGATAAGAAAACCAAAGGGGCATGGTTCACGGAGTTGAGAAAGATCTACGTGAAATGGAAATTTCCCCTAAAGATATCCAGGAGCGTGTTCCACTTCAGGAAAAACTACGTACGCACAAAGGTTTCCAGGAAAAGCCGAAGCTGAAGACAGGGAAGGTGTGGTCCCAAGAGAGAAAAGAACAACACCGGAGACGAATGCGGGAACACTGGGCGGTAGTTAAAGCTCGGAAGAAGAGACAGTTGAACTGACGTGGTCCCTAGTTGGCCGAATTGAAGAAAGAAGAAGAAGAAGAAGAAGATCGTATGGCCTCGGGTGCCGGGTGCGAGCTTTGTAATTTGACACCCAGAGGGTAGCTTGCATGTCAAATTTCGTTGTTCCTTGAATCACTATGAAAATCAAGGTGGTTAGATTCTAAGCTCCTTGAACACTATAGCACTTTTTAGTAGAGAGATGATGAACTTTGTGTTGACGGAAACTCCCGAGATTAATTTTGCCATTATGAACACGGCCTACTGAATTCAAATGGATTCTTTGACATGCCGACATCGTATGACATGCGCGTCGCATTTTTGCCGCCTTTCAAAAATCACTTACCACGGCCAGGAGAGAACCTGCAATCTTGGGGTTGGTAGATCGACACGCTATCCACTCACCCACCGTGGCAAGCCAGTAGGTAAGGAAGGAAGGAAGGATAGAAACACAAAAAATATAGATCGGAGGTTTTGAAACTTCAGGATCGAGTAATTTCAAAGTATTTATTTTCATTCATTTAGGATATTTAGAGGAATCTGTTGACATCGAATATAGATTTGGATATTTGGAAGTTATTTTTGAAAGCCTTTGTCTGGAGCGTGCGCTCTATGGTAGTGAATCTTGGACTATTGGTGCAGCATACAGGAGGAGAATTGAAGCGTTTGAAATATGATGTTACAGGAGAATGATGAAGATCAGGTGGGTAGATAGGGTAGCAAATGAAGAGGTATTGTGCCCTTCCAGCAAGAAATATGCAAATCACAGTATGCCAGCAATACTCAAATCGGGATTTTCGGGGTTATGGTATGTTCTCCCACTCTGTGAATTACACATTTTGGATTAAATAGAGGATACACTTCCAAAATAAAAACAAATTCAACTCCTATTTTAACACATTTAATTAACCAAAATTATGGCGCTACAAACAAATAAAACAAATAAACTATTGACCAAATCCTTCTAAACTTGTTCGAAGTGAACAAGGAAGATATAAAAATTAAACAAATATTATATTAAAATAAATGGTTTCCTTCAAACCAACCAACTTATAATCCTTTTCACTTCCATAAAGTATCCCTTTTAAAAGTTCAATATAATTACGAGCTCCAATGGCTCGATACATTTCAATATGAATGGTGTCATTCTTTTGCACACCTCAATAATAATTTTATGAGTTTCTTGTAATTTAAACCATATATAATCATCTTTACAGTATATGTTACTCCTTTACTTAAAATTCTGGGCATTCAACAATGTTCTCAACGTTACCATCACTCTCAAGATAACAAATTCACTACAGTGATCGGGAAACTACTTGTGTACACCAGAGCTACCAAAGACTACTTGAACAAAGTCAAAATTATGATTACTCCCGGAATCTAATTGTCCTCAGTGAACTCATGAAATCCTACATCAATACAACATTACCTTAGGGATTTTTTTATTTATTTGTCTTAAAAGACCATTTTTACATAAGAAAGCTACGATCTGAACTGGCAAGCGGTACTTTCAATCTACAAGGACCTCGGTTCAAATCCCGGGTCATTAACAAATTCTAAACACTCACGGTGTATTATTACTTCTTCCAGACGGTTCTCTCCGACCCTACCACAACAAGGAGTCTGACCGTGCACTTGACTTGATTTATGGCCCGGGAGGGACGGCTCAATGTCTCGCCTCGAGACCGCTACATTCATGCTTTTAAACCAGCTATTTCCTTTCCACAGTTTCTTTGAATAGACCTGGCGTTTCTTTCATTCAATCTTTGACAACATTTTATAGGTTCATAGACCACTTTCGTAACCTTGGCATTTATTAATTATGAAGTGTCATCGTTGATGGGTAAGAATAATTCAATACAACGACGATATTTAGGGGCTTTCACAACTATACGAGTCTGGGTTCGACTCTATTAACTGCCTCGGGAACCACTCCCATACTGGAGGACTTACAACAATTCAGCGTTTTAGGCGACCTCAGTCTAACGTGCGCTCTTCAATACAACAAATACGCTCCCTATTATTCAATACAATATAACACACATGGCCTCGGGAATTAATCCCATACTGGAGGACTTACAACATAGCTCAATTACCGCAATCAACTGTCCCTCAAAATTAACTTGCCAAGTATATTTAGATTCAACGCCTTCCTAGCGTGATAAATTACTTTAATACGCGTCAATGCGCTACACATTACTTTTAAAGCCTAGCGTCTTCCAAAGAACTGGTAAATTCAAAAGTCAACATTTGATCTACATCTCCATTATTTCATATTTATCCTCTCCCGTGACGATAATCACTATACTTTAAGAACACGTATTCATATCATGTCTTCATTCCTTACAAAAGCTCAAAAGCTATTTATTTCATATAATTCAAATTTATCTTCATTTATAAACTTTTCATTATTATTATTATTATTATTACGCTTGCTTTTACAATATTTATCAAACATACTGATATTTTACTTCATACTTTTCCTCTAAAGGATTTATTTATTTCACATAATTATTTTATAATTTCTCAATTCTTATTTGTTCAGACCGCGCTCTTATTCTGTTATTTGTTACTCAAACACATCCCTACTTCTCAACTCCGGAGGATTGTACACAAACACTTCCCCAACACCAAAACATAATGAAAATGATTACTCACATGTTTAGACGGTCCAATGCCGTACCTCCCAACGACGTTTCATTTTTTTGCCCACTATTTGTGATTACTCCATTTTGCACAAATTCATATCATATATTGTCATATCTTGACACACATATAACTCAGATATATTAAACACTGGTGACATTTTAAAATACACTGGTGTATTCTTCTATAATACACAATAAAAATCACTAAAAAATATTACTCCTTAACACAATTTTTATATATATTTACACTTCACAGATTCTAATCACTAAGGCTCTATTAAACCTTTAACACGTAATTTCTCCAAGGGTGAAATTCGTAAATGTCGGCTTCCTCTCTAACCACTATGAAAGTCTCGAACCATCTACTTCTTCCCTGGAATAGTACTCCTTCAATTTCGACTTCCTGACGATCAGCTATTATTAGCTCGAACTGCTTCTTTCTAGACCCTATTTGTTGTCTAGTAAAAGTCTGTCTTGTCCACGGTCCCCCAGATAATCTATCGGTGACCTATTAATTTCTGGCAACTAATACTCCTCGTAACTTAGTGCTTTCTATCGTTCGTTGGTTTCCTTGCCACGATGTCTAGAATTTACTTCTCCTTTCCGCTTATTCTGTCCTCGAATTCCTATTTTTCAGAACCCTATGCGAACCTTATTTTTGGTCCAACCCTGATCGGATTCTTATACGTTGATAGAATGTTTATCTCGCTGTTATGGTACTTCAAAACTGCTACGATATTTTCGGTCGTTTACTTGGACTGTATTTTTGAAGACCTATCGCCGGTTCTCTAAGTTTGCAGCCTAATCTGACTGTAATTCCTAAATTTTTCACTGTAAAATTTATACTGGCGGAACTAAATCCAGTAATTAGGATTTTCCTAATTCTCCACACGGCGATACTTTGATAATACTTATCGGCCACTCCTTACGGATGCACGTTGGTTGTCGATACAGCGATTCCCTCTGGCTGTCGTGAACTGCATTTACTGCTTATACTTGTTGTACGGTATGACCTCCCCTGAGGTTCATACGTTTGAATACTGCGTGATGTAGATTCACGTCCCCTGGACGGAATAATACTGCATATGGTGATGCTCCAACGTCACGCCCCCCTGGGCTGACTGATACTGCATTCGATGATAGTGACACAATGTCACGCCCGCAGGCTGACAATAACTGCATGTTTGGTCTGGCTTGGCCTGGACTTTTATACTATTTAGTCAAAAAAAGATAAAATCCTAGTCCTTTTCGTGACCAACCTTTGAAATAATTGTCGCACATTTATAAAAATTGTATCTCCAGAAAGCTCGTTTTCTAAACGTCAAATGACCTCACTGCACATGAAAATCGATCGTGCATTTCTGAGATATTAAATAATTTTTAGTCTTCAGCTGTGTGGGTGTTGCTGTTGATTTTTTTATTCCCCACTCCTCGGGTCTCAGTAAATCCCCGATGACGTATGCTACGTTTGCACTTCTCTCCTGGGCAATTATTAAAAGGTTTTTCTCCACACAAAAATCTCTAATCCGAAATGATTCACAATGCTGTATTTATTTACTTACTTTTATTCTTGCAAAAGGGGTTAAATTTAATTATTCTTCTTCTGGCACAGTTGCGCTGTTGCCGTTTTAATGCAAGGTAAGGGCGATTTCCGAAACGTGTTCTCTCTCATACGCCTGGAACTTTCCATTCCTTCTATTTATATTCGTGACCGGCTCCTTATCCATGAGTCAGGCATGATCTCATTTCCTGGCCACCTGGGTCCAGCTTCTTACACAACGTTATGCGAGCATCCTTGCATGAAATCTTTCTATGTTCATCTGAAGACTGTATATTTCCTTCCTTCCTTTTACAAAAATACATGGATTCGACCCCCTTTGAACCAATGGTACATGGGTTCAGTATTAAGACGAGTGGGACAAGAGAGATGTTTCTGGCGACTCTTAATGAAGAGAAGAGATAGGTTGGTAGGACACATACTAAGACACCCAGGAATAGCAAACTTAGTTATGGAAGGAAGGGTCGAGGATAAGAACTGTAGGGGAAGACCAAGGTTAGAATATGTTAAACAGATTGCCTCGGACGTAGGGTGTGGTAGCTATGTAGAGATGAAACGATTAGCTCAGGACAGGGAGGCATGGAGAGCTGCATCAAACCAGTCAAAAGACTCAAGACTCCAACAAAAGGATGTTTAGCGTTAGCATAACTTTAATTGACGAGCATAATGGGCAGCTGTTTGGTGATCCAGTTATTAGTTATCCCATTCCAAAAGTACACCATCTGTTACTTGCCATTGTGTTAGTGTCCAAATGTGAGTGTCATGTTGAAATGTGGATAATATTGCGGTAAGTTCAATTATTGCTGTTTTACGTTAAACTTTAGTTGGAAGCAGTAGTTTATTAATATTTATACAATGTCGGGAAATAGAAAGAGCCAGATAATTTAGCGAACAAAACTGGACTTTATAAAGTTAATATCAACAAAATTGTTAAATTTTGAGCATTTTCACATCGATAAGTGCAAATACAACGTACCAAATGCTAATGAAATCAAACACAAAACAAGGAGTTCCATGAAGAACTATACATCCTATTTTCTTATTGCTACTTAATTGACTCTATCATTATACAAAATTACAGTTTGATTGCTGTAATAGATTCGAAGATATTGAGAACCATCTAAATATTGCGTATAGTTGTCATGTTGGATTTTTGTATATGTAGGTCTTAGAGTTATGTACTGTAACATGAAGATTATTGTGTAGATGTAGTATTCCAAAGTCCCATAGGTGAACTTATGTTCATCGCTTCTATGAACATACAAAATTTTCATTTTGATTGCTCTCATAGATTAATAAGTATTGATAACCGTCTAAATATTTCGGATGGTCGCCATGTTGGATTCTTATAAACAGTATATAGGCCATATAGTTATGTACTATTGTATTAGAAGACGATTATTGCGTAGGTTCATTATTCAAATATTCACTTCGATCACATGATTAATACACAAGAAATAAAAACTTTATTTTTAAATTTCGCACAGCCGCCATGTTGAGGTTATGTAATCAATTGAACTAAATTAGATTCCAGTGCATTTCAATGTGTATAAACATTTTCTGTACCAAGTTTCACTGGGCTTGGATGGTTAAATCGCGAGAAAAGTCTATTTAAATGTTTCAAATTCGCTTGGCCATCATGTTCGATTTGTAGTTAACAGGTTTTTGATAGTCTCATTAGTGATCTTGTAGTAGTGCCCTGTATCACCATACAAAATTTCAGGGTGATATCAGTAATCATTTCGGAGATATCGAATGCTAGTGAAATATTTCGCACAGCCGCCAGATTGGATTGGTGAGACGTAATAAAATTTGAAGGGCACGGTCGTGATCGGACAAAATGTTGCTATAACCTCACTGAGTGTCATTGAAATCGCTCCAGTTGTTTAGATTTTATTAGGGGACACACACACACACACACACACACACCACACACACACACATACGCACACACATGAACACGGACAAAAAGTGATTCCATAAGCCTATTTTCTATAAAATGAAAATAGGCTGAAAATGTAGATCGATGGTTTTGAAACTTCGGGATCGTATATTTGTTTTCATTGTTTGCGTCCCGTTATGTCCGAGTCCTCACCTCCCCGACCATCCAATGTAATTTCAATCCATCCTGTGTTATTTCATTCCCGGCCCCCGGCAAGCGGCGTGCGGGCGGATTGTCGGCCTAGCATGTAGCCCTTTGGCCGTAGAATAAAAGAAATTGCTGAGAATGAGATAAAGGGGAGGAAAAGTATGCTAAAGCACACATATAAGGAAGGGAGGAAAGTGGAATTAAGTGGCGCAGAGTTCACCGTGACCCAGGAAGCTCACCCCACGGATGGTCCCCCACCACACCCCGCTAGGGAAGAACCCCCCAGAATAAGCCTCGTTTAATTAACATAAAAGATACAGACACATATGCATTTGTGGGTAATATACAACAGACACAAATAAATCAGTTACCCAAAGTAAATTTGACTCAGCTAATCCCCCTCCAGAAGCTAACCCTAGTTACGCCACTGATCCACGCCCTCCTGTCAAACACTAACCGGAGAAAATATCGGTTGCTGTTAAATTATCCGGATCGATGCTACACTGGTTAACATACATTAGCTCAGAACCTCTTCAAATCATGAGGCTTGCACAGTAATTCGTACTAATGATCAGGCTAATCAGAGAATCGTGAAGTCCTGCGCACACAATACTACGCGCGACATCTACAGTCTCATTTCATGACGACAGCGGGAAGAACCATGCCTTGGAGCGCCATCTCTTACCGACAAGACGCAGCTCGGATACCTGCCCGCCACTCCACTCCCTGCATGGCAATGGGACCTGCAGCGGTGGGCGTGAGGAGGAATAATAATGTAGACCAGGGGTTCTCAACCAGTGGTACGCGTACTACAGGTGGTAAGCGAGAACGTTTCGGGGGATATGCGTGGGTGGTAACGAGCGATAGGCTAGTAAGGGCCTCTGTGTGCGTGACCACGCAAACTTTACTTTGTTTCCCGTCTGCCGGGCTTTTTTGCTTAGTTTGTACTAATTATATAAAATTATATGTGTTTAGACCAATGAGTAATGAATAGAACTGTAATTTGGAATTAGCTAAGATGCTAATGTGTTTTACCAGTGTGTGAGGGGTTTAGTATAGAACCAGGAAGTCCCAGAGAAATGCAAGGAAGTTCTATTTCTATTCTCAAGCAGCCGAGATGAAGTTCCTTAGAGGATAAATTGGGAATGCACGGAGGGATACAATCAGAAATGTGGACATTAGGGAGAGAACTGGGTTCCAAAACTGCAAGACAAGATAGAAACCAGTAAGCTGAAGTGGTACGGACATATGATGAGACTGGAAGAATATAGATTACCAAAAAGAATATTTATGGAGAAAATACCAGGAAGAAGACCACGAGGAAGGCCCAGAAAGAGGTGGATAGATACGGTGAAGGAAAGCATAGAGAATCGAGGAGTAAAAGAAAAAGACGTATTGAAAGAAAGAAATGAATGGTGGAGGGATAGACAACTGTGGAGGTCCTTGATTCGCAACCCGACCCAGGGAACTGGAAACGGGAAATGGAGAAGAAGAAGAAGAAGAAGAAGAAGAAGAGATTTATTTTTTTCCTTTATTATAAAAATGTTATTAATATACACAATAATATAAATATAATATAATAATTATAACCCCTGGCATTACAGCCCATGAGGGCCCAGGCCTACCAAGCGACCGCTGCCCAGCCATTTGGCCTGAAGATATTGGGATGACGCGTGGTCAGCGCATCGGGTCCCCTCGGCCGTTAATCTTCGTTTTCGTGACCGGGGCGCTGCCTCACTGTCAGACAGCTTCTCAATTGTCCTCACGAGGCAGAGTACACCCCGTTCCAGGCTCCACGTCAATTTCTAAAATCCCTGACGGAGCCGTGACTCGAATCCAAGGCCTCCGGGTGAGAAGCAGGCGCGCTCACCTAAAACAACGGGGCCGGCTATTAATATACATATATCTCCATATATTTTCAAATTAGAATTAGCAAGAAATAATTGAGAAAAATCTACATATATTTATTGTTGTCTTGATAAAAGGTTGATAAAAAGGAAATACCAGTGCATTAATAATAAAATATGAAGTTTCCTCAGAAATTTAATTACAATAAAACAAGCTATTGGGTACTTTTCCAGCAGTGAATATATGTTTCTAAGAGAATATAGGACTGTTGGTATGCCAACATTTCTAAAAATTTCAAGTGGTACGCAGTTGCTGAAAGGTTGGGAACTCATGATGTAGGATGTTCCTTGCCCAGCATGAGATTTCACCCACGAAGATCTTAAGGGGCTCCGGAATGCTCAAATCCTACAAAATGTGTTTTTGCGTCATATTAATCTATGTATTGTTAGCTTGCTAACGGTGCACATATTTTTTTTATCTCATTCCTGCGGCTACTTTCCTTACACTTGCCCCACAATCGTGTGTCCTATTAGAAAACCTACCATAAACATTTTATTCTTATAGACGATATATAAAAAAAATCTAAACAAGTAGTTCCATTAACATCTAAATAGCCTATTTTCATATATCCTACTTATGTTAATTGCCTCTATCAACGTACAAAAGTTCAGTTTGATTTCTGTAATAAAATCGTAGATATTGTGAACCGTCTAAATATTTCGGATGATCGCCATGTTGGAATTTTATATATGTAGGCCATAGAGTTATGTACTATTAGATGACGATTATTGCGTTGGTTCATTACTGTATTCAAACGTTGACTTCGATCACATGATTAGTACACAATAAATAAAAACTTAATTTGAAAATTTTTCACAGCCGCCAACTTGAGGTTATGTGAACAATTGAACTTAATTAGATTTCAGTGCATTACAATGTGTATAAACATTTGCTGTAGCAAAATCCGCTGCGCTCGGATGGTGAGACCGCTAGAAACGTCTATTTAAAATATTGTTTCAACTTCGCTTGGCCGCCATGTTCGCTTTGTACTTAACAGGTTTCTGAAAGTCACATAGGTGAACGTCTAGTAGTGTCCTTTACCACCGTACAAAACTTCAGGGTGATATGAGTAGTAGTTTTGGAGACATAGAATGTGGGGGAAATATTTCGCACATTCGCCATTTTGGAATGGAGAGATGTATTAGAATTTGAAGGGCACAGTCGGGGTCGGACGAAACTTTACTATGTCCTTACCGAGTTTCATTGAAATCTCTCCAGCCGTTTAGATTTCATTGTGCGGGAACACACACAAGGGCACGCGCACACACACACACACACACACACACACACATGGACAAGAGGTGATCTCTTAAGCCTATTTTTAGCCTACTTTCGATTTTTGCAAAAAATGAAAGTAGACTTATGAGATCAACACAGGGCCAAAAATTGTGTGTCTGTGTGTGTGTGTGTGTGAGTGAGTGTGTGTGAGTGTGTGTGTGGACTCTTAAAGTCTGTCCCCCCTATCAATTCGAACACGGTGAATCCGAATTGAACAAAATTTGGTACAGAGGTAGCACTAGCAAAGGGCACCTCAGTGCCATGTTTTAAATCGCCGCCATCTTGACGTAAACGTAATGGCGGCTAATCAAATGTTCAAAGCTTAATTCAAATTACTACCAACCTATTCATCTGATCCCTACCAAATTTTGTAACTTTATATCTTTATGTATAAAGAAACTTTTGACCAAACTACGAGGTCACCTGCTCAATAATTTGTGGATGGCGGCCATGTTTGTGTGCAAATCGATTCCCCCTATCTTTTCAAACACGGTGAATCCAAATTGAACGAAATTTAGTACAGAGGTACAACTAGGAAAGGGCACCTCAGTTTCATGTTTTATATCGCCGCCATCTTGACGAAAACGTAATGGTGGCCACCCAAATGTTCAAAGCTTAAACAAATTACGACCAACCTATTCATCTGATCTCTACCAAATTTTGTAACAGTATACCTTTATGTATGAAGAAACGTTTGACAAAACTACGAGGTCATCAGCCAAATAGTTTTCAGATAGTGACCATGTATGTGTGCAAATCGATTCGTCATATCAATTCAAACACGGTGAAACCGAATTGAATGAAATATTGTACAGATGTAGCACTAGCAATGGGCACCTCATATTCATGTTTAATATCCGTATAACACGTTGTATTTCAGCAAGCTACTACAACCAACATTCAATTATACTCCTTGAAAAGGACAAAGAGTTATACCAATACCCATGCATTTAGGAGAAAGTAGGCTATATGTTCTTTACTGAACATCTTGTTTCACAAATGAAAATAGGATAACAAGAAGAGGAGCAAGGGAAAAAGGTACATGGAACGACAGGATAACATTTAATGATGCTAGTGTTTATTACAGAATAGTCGAATTAAGTGATCGTGACCATACGCTACGTACCAGAAGTGGGGAAGCAATGAAAAGCATCGTCTAGGCTCCAGGACAATTGATGAGAGATTCTAGGCCACTTCTCAGTTGTCCGTTCCGATCTTCAGACCAGGATTACCTTCTTGGTTGAACCTATATTCGAACCATGGCATATATAACAAGAATCTAAGTATGTAATCCTAAACATCATGGTCGTCATCTCGTGTACTAGGGTGTGTTCGTATATTACTATTTCCCATTAAAGCACAGTATGCAGTACACACTGCATTCAAGCAAAGGATTGGCATGTCTGTACCTACGTATTGATAAATAACATGCAGAATATTTTACAGGGGGCAATTCTTGAATTAGTTTTCCAGGCTCTACTATTTCAAACCTCAGACAATCACTAGGTTGGTGCTTTTCCGATAGGCTATAACTAGAACCCTGGATGGATAAACGAAACATTTTCCGCATCCACCCCACATACGTACGACTGTTATCCGCATCCACCCCACATACGTACGACTGTTATCTGCATCCACCCCGCATACGTACGACTGTTATCTGCATCCACCCCGCATACGTACGACTGTTATCTGCATCCACCCCGCATACGTACGACTGTTATCTGCATCCACCCCGCATACGTACGACTGTTATCTGCATCCACCCCGCATACGTACGACTATTATCTGCATCCACCCCGCATACGTACGACTGTTATCTGCATCCACCCCACATACGCACGACTGTTATCTGCATCCACCCCACATACGCACGACTGTTATCTGCATCCACCCCACATTCGCACGACTGTTATCTGCATCCACCCCACATCCGCACGACTGTTATCTGCATCCATCCCACATCCTCACGACTGTTATTCGCATCCACCCCACATACGTACGACTGTTATCTGCATCCACCCCGCATACGTACGACTGTTATCTGCATCCACCCCGCATACGTACGACTGTTATCTGCATCCACCCCGCATACGTACGACTGTTATCTGCATCCACCCCGCATACGTACGACTGTTATCTGCATCCACCCCACATACGCACGACTGTTATCTGCATCCACCCCACATACGCAGACTGTTATCTGCATCCACCCCACATACGCACAACTGTTATCTGCATCCACCCCACATTCCCACGACTGTTATCTGCATCCACCCCACATCCGCACGACTGTTATCTGCATCCATCCCACATCCTCACGACTGTTATTCGCATCCACCCCACATACGTACGACTGTTATCCGCATCCACCCCACATACGCACGACTGTTATCTGCATCCACCCCAAATACGCACGACTGTTATCTGCATCCACCCCACATACGCACGACTGTTATCTGCATCCACCCCACATTCGCACGACTGTTATCTGAATCCACCCCACATCTGCACGACTGTTATCTGCATCCACCCCACATACGTACGACTGTTATCCGCATCCACCCCACATACGTACGACTGTTATCCGCATCCACACCACATACGCACGACTGTTATCTGCATCCACCCCACATACGCACGACTGTTATCTGCAACCACCCCACATACGCACGACTGTTATCTGCATCCACTCCGCATACGTACGACTGTTATCTGCATCCACCCCGCATACGTACGACTGTTATCTGCATCCACCCCGCATACGTACGACTGTTATCTGCATCCACCCCACATACGCACGACTGTTATCTGCATCCACCCCACATACGCACGACTGTTATCTGCATCCACCCCACATACGCACGACTGTTATCTGCATCCACCCCACATTCCCACGACTGTTATCTGCATCCACCCCACATCCGCACGACTGTTATCTGCATCCATCCCACATCCTCACGACTGTTATTCGCATCCACCCCACATACGTACGACTGTTATCCGCATCCACCCCACATACGCACGACTGTTATCTGCATCCACCCCAAATACGCACGACTGTTATCTGCATCCGCCCCACATTCGCACGACTGTTATCTGCATCCGCCCCACATTCGCACGACTGTTATCTGCATCCACCCCACATCTGCACGACTGTTATCTGCATCCATCCCACATCCTCACGACTGTTATTCGCATCCACCCCACATACGCACGACTGTTATTCGCATCCACCTGCATCCACACGACTGTTATCTGCATCCACCCCACATCCACACGACTGTTATCTGCATCCACCCCACATACGCATGACTGCTATCTGCATCCACCCCACATACGCACGACTGTTATCTGCATCCACCCCACATCCTCACGACTGTTATCTGCATCCATCCCACATCCTCACGACTGTTATCTGCATCCACCCCACATACGCACGGCTGTTATCCACATCCACCCCACATACGCACGACTGTTATCCACATCCACCCCACATCTGCACGACTGTTATCTGCATCCATCCCACATCCTCACGACTGTTATTCGCATCCACCCCACATACGCACGACTGTTATTCGCATCCACCTGCATCCACACGACTGTTATCTTCATCCACCCCACATCCGCACGACTGTTATCTGCATCCACCCCACATACGCATGACTGCTATCTGCATCCACCCCACATACGCACGACTGTTATCTGCATCCACCCCACATCCTCACGACTGTTATCTGCATCCATCCCACGTCCTCACGACTGTTATCTGCATCCACCCCACATACGCACGGCTGTTATCCACATCCACCCCACATACGCACGACTGTTATCCACATCCACCCCACATACGCACGGCTGTTATCTGCATCCGCATGTTTGTTATCTGAATCTAGTGGCATCACAATAATATTTTAATTAGATAAAGCGTAAAGTTAATATTAAAGCAACACAATAGGCATTGGAGGAGAAAAACATTCCCCTATCAGGGGTTCTCAACATTTTTCAACCATCGTACCCCTTTAAAAAAATTAAACATTCGGCGTACCCCCTACTAACCTTTCTTATGTAGTAATAATGGTTATTAAAAACGTAAAAGGTACTTAGTTAGTATCGTTTAACCTTTGTAATTTTATAAGGAAAGTTATTTTAATAAAACAAAATATAGTTGTTGTTTTTCAGTTCCTTTTCCCAAAGGGTGATTTTTGCAATCATACTACCTTGCATACACTTATTCTAAATGTTCAGTTTTTCAAAAATATCACTTAAATAGGCCAATTTTAAAAGCCAACCAAAGTCATTGAGTACTGATAATAAATTAGAATTGTGCTCGGTAAAGAAAATATGCAATTCTTTGTGGAGTTCAAATACACGCGGAGTAAATAACTCACACAGTAGTCACGGCACGAAGCTCACTGCGCATGTGGATCGAGTAGAAGGATGGCCAGCCACGTACCCCCTGAAATGTTCCGTGTACCCCTAAGGGGTACGCGTACCACAGGTTGAGAACCCCTGCCCTAGGTTATGTGTGCCATGTGCTTTGTTTATGTATACAGCCAGAATTGCAACCTTTTAAAGTTCGGAGTGTTAATTATGCTTATTGATATAATTTGAATGAGATTAGCTTAAATCATCATCTTATATTTGTCATGGAAAAATAGGCTATACCGCAAAAAAAATGATGTGTCATAATTATCTGGTTCCTAGTAATGATATTCAACAAGTTTTGATTGTATTCTAAAATCTATCCGCAAATTTACTCCAAACATTATCCGCAGCTTCTCCGCTATCCGCAGAGCCATGCAAACTATATCCGCATGGCGAAACATTTTGCGGATATCCGCGGATATCCGCATCCGCGCAGGGCTTCACCTATAACCACTTCACTCACTAAGAGGAACATAGCGGGTGAGGCTAATTGGTGGATTAATTGATGATATTTACCGTAGGTAAAACGGTGAACAATGAAATTGATAATATGAATTTCAATTGAAGGCATCATTACGAAAACCAGACAAATCCAAAAATTGACTTTTTGAGATAAATACTTCTTTCTCCTCAAGGCCAGCTCTACGTATATACTGTAGATATTATTGCTGTCTTCAAAAAGCAGACAGGTCGGGTTATATACGGGTGTGAAATATTGGGGATTCTACAAACATAAGACAAGTCCAATGCTCTTCCAATGCTTATTTAAGATAATTAATTACCTGGAATGTTTGGCATTCAATAATGATTTGTACTTTAACAGGATTTACATAATAAATAATCGCACTTGATGATTAAAATATTTTTCATTTTTGTATTCAACTAAGATTTCGGCAAAAACTAGACTAGTCCAAAGGTTTTTTTAAAGTTTACTCAACTACCCTCATAAAAATATATTTTCTTTGTGTACAATGTAAAGCTCTTAGTGAGACAATAGTAGCTATTGTACCCAATCGTCATCATGTGGAACATGTGTTCGTATCCCAGCTAACTCAAGGTCTTTCGAGGTATGGGGCGTTCAACCCACTATACGAGCACATATTCAGGGTTTGAGTCTGTCAGGTAACTACTCTACTTGAAAGAAACCACTTATTCCTAAGTATAACATTTAATGATAGTAATTCATGGCAATACAACATAAAACACAAAAAAATACTTTACATTTATTTCCCACAACAAAAATCAAAATTATCTGTGAGTCTCTTATCCTCAAAATTAGTGCTTCACCGCACTCAAGTCTATTCAAAAACATCCTATTATTGATAATCTTCGACATTTGCGAGTGTCCATATTGTTCTTCAAGTGGCACAATTTAACACCAATTGGAATATCACAACACAATAAACACAAATTATATTTAACACTTTCAGCCCCATGCGAATGACAAGCACATTTCCTCCCAGCCTACGATGTTTTAATTAGCACGTGCTCAGCCCCATGTGCATCATTCCGATACGCACAAAGTTAGGCGCCCAGCCCCATGTGTATCATATTCTCACACATGACATAGGCTCCTTCTTCAACGCGTGAGGCTTTCAGATTCACACGTACATTGAAATAGCATAGTGTCTTCTTCTCCCTGGGGCTGTGGGACCGCAGGGCAGTGGTGGGTCAAATATTGTTTGAGGGTTGGCACCAATGCATAGCCATTTCTTGTCTGCCAGTTTTCCCTCCAAATTGTATTGTTTACTTCTAGTGCTGGTATGATATTGCAGTAACATGGATTCTGATGAGATAAGAGACGAAATCGGAATGTATTCAGATAGTAGTGAACTTAGTATTTTTAGAAATATGAGTGACTCAGATGATCCGACAGTGCACTTGGCAGACCTTGATTTCGACAGTAGTGATAGTGATAATATTGTGATGGACCAACCTAACCTCAATGACGTGGAAATATTACTGGAGGAGGAACAGAATGAGAGTGTCATTTAGAAAACTGATGATGATGACGAAATAGTGATAACAAAAGAAGGTGAAGTCATAATTTGGCAGAAGGTTGGAGGTAACTTGAGTACCTTTGATTACACTCCTAGAGAGCCACCAGGTGTATCCCAGATTGCTAATAATAAACTATCTACAAATTCGCCTTTTGAATTTTATTCTCTGTTTGTTGATAGTGACATTTTAGATCTGTTGGTCAATGAAACTAATAGGTATGCTGAACAAAGTATTGTTGATGCCATATCGAAGGAGAAAAAGTGTCCTATGTTAGAAAAATGGAATTATGTTACAAGGGATGACATGCTAACTTTTTTCGGTCTAGTGTTATGGATGGGTCTAGATAAAAACCTAAACTAAGGAACTATTGGTCCAAAAATGCTATTTACCACAGTACATTATCCAAAGCTATGAGTCGTAATAGATTTGAAATGATTCTTAGTAACTTACACATTGCCAACAACGAGAGTGCCCTACCAAATGACAGATTGGCAAAAATAAGACCACTGGTCAGTGCACTAAATGTTAAATTACAAAATGCCATGAATCCACAGGAGGAAATATGTATTGATGAGTCTATGATCCCTTTTCGTGGTAGGGTCAAATTTCGCCAATACATCCCAAACAAAAGGCATCGGTATGGGATTAAGTTATACAAGTTATGTCTGAAGGGTGGTTACACCTGGCACTTGAAAGTATATGCTGGAAAAGAAAACATCCCACACGGTCAGTTAGCTTCTGCTACCACAGTTATGGAATTAGTGCGTCCATTGTTACGAGAAGGACGTACTTTATACACTGACAATTTTTATACAAGTGTCCCACTGGCCCACCAACTAAATGATCAACAGACACATCTAGTTGGAACACTTCGTAAAAAAAGAAAAATGAACTCTAAAACAGTCGAGAAAAGTACACTTCACAAAGGCCAGATGAATGTCAAGGAAAGCAACACCGGAGTAATAATGGGAAAATGGAAAGACAAAAGGGATGTGATGTTCTTAACAACAAAACATGTTCCTGAACTGGTTGAAACTACTAACAAATTGGGTGTTAAAAGGAAACCATCTACAGTTTTGCAATACAATGGAGGAAAATCATTCATTGAGGTTTCAGATCAGCTAGCATCTTATGGTACATCTGTACGTCGAGGTGTAAAATGGTACAGAAAACTTATGTTTGAGCTCTTGACTAATACAGCTGTTGTTAATGCACACTCAGTTTACAAGTCTACTGTTTTTGCACCAAAAGACATTGTATCATTCCGAGAAGACCTTGTTACTTACCTGTTTTTGGAACGTCTTCACAACAATGCGACAGACGACCTACCTTCGAACCACACTCTCCAAACCATTGAAGATAGGCCCAGAGGTAGATGCACTTCTTGCTACGAACTTTTATCAGCACGTGATGGGAGGAAACTAGCTGCTAAGAGATGTTGTCAAGTACGAACTATGTGCGTTGGTTGCCCAGAATTCAAGTACATGTGTATGGACTGTTTTTTTCAAGAAACATAGATGTGTAAAGAAGTAGTCCAAAGTAAAATGTTGCTTTCAGTAAATTATAAAAGAAATTCATTGATGGAATCTACTGAGTATTGTATGTATTTACACCTAATGCTGATTCCTGTGTCCATTTAACTTTTTTATAATATAACCTAGCCTATTGTAACGCAACTTAGCACTAGTAACAAAAACAATGTGAAAATTTATATGAAAGTGTTATAAATAACAAAAAATTAGCAAACATTTTTAAATGTCCTTTTTTTTTGGGAAGGGGGGGGGGGAACAAATTGACGCACACGCAAAGTGCATACATACTTACTCATATCCCATGTGCATCTTATTGACTCACACCTAATTTCGGAGTGCTGAAAATGGCAAAATGTTTTTAGTTGTTTTTAAACTCCCGTAGGCCACCGAAATAACGAGTTCATGCAATAGTAAGCCTTGGGTAGTGGGTGAACTTACCACCTTTGTAGCTGGGTTTAACGGTGTATCAATGTGATACACATGGGGCTGAGCTCATAACTTACCATGTATCAAATTGATACACATGGGGCTGAAAGTGTTAAATAACATTAAATCTGTAATTATTAAACATTTATCCGTTTTACACGGGACATTTACTTTAATATTAATTAATTAGCTTATGTGTTGTTTAATAAGTGTTGTCTCGCGCGAATCACATTCTTTTCCCATCAATTTCAAACGCTGAAGTGGTACATTTTTCCCTCCAAAATACACATAGATATAGATATTTTTATAGCTTCACCATACAACGATTTTCTGGGTCTGGTCAAAACATTATCGTTACAAACGTGTCATCTCATTCAAATTACGCTACCCGTATGAATGAACAAGATGTTCAGCAAAGAACATATAGCCTACTTTCCCCTAAATGTATGGGTATATTTATAACTCTTTGTCCTCATCCCTAAAACCACCTCTACCACCATGTATTGTTTGTTTTCTTTTATATTGAAAATTATCCAGTAAGTGTCAAAATCAATATTATATACTTTATGATGATTGAATAACAAAACTACGAACTTATTGTAATGCATTCACGTCCGTTAATCTCTATATTAAGCCAGCCTGCAAAGTTAAGAATCTTTCGTTTTGGGTACCATCCCCTTTAAAAATCCGCGCCGATCACAGTAGGTTGGTGTTGAGACCTAGCAGTGAATTAATATTTATCTTGTACGCCTCTGGATGTTCAACGAGCAGGCAGTTTAAAGTAGCCAGGAGGGAGCCGATCCAGCTGGAAGTGTTTAAAGTTAATCGGAGCGCGATCGTGGCTAATAGTTGAACTACCAGTATTACAAAATTTCCATACTTCAGGAGGCCAGGTATTTACACAGCGGTATGTTTGGAACAATATTACCCACATAACCCACAAGAGGACAGCACCGTACAGAGACATTAAGAAGGCTGTGGTTGATAACAACGTGTATCTAGTTCTTCTATTCTACTTTTCTTAATGTCTTCTGTTTATGTGCAATGCTGGGACTGTGATTTTATTAATAAACGAGTGTATACATTAGCCTCCCCTTTGACTAAATGACATTTTATTCAGTATCTGTGGAAAGAGCTTGTGCACATCATTTGTGAAAAATGAAAATCCACAGCCTGCTTCCAGTCTCCGACCGGGTCAGGAATGGAATGAATGAAGCCCCCATCTAGCGGCGAGGTTTTGAACGGTGCCGGCTGCCGAGGCCTGACGCACTCCTCTGGGGCAATGATTAAATGAATGACAGATGAAATGAAATGATAGTGGAGAGTGTTGCTGGAATGCAAGTTTGACAGGGAAAACCGGAGTACCCGGAGAAAAACCTGCCTGCCTCCGTTTTGTCCAGCACAGATCTCACATGGAGTGACCGGGATTTGAACCACGGACCCAGCGGTGAGAGGCCGGCGTGCTGCCGCCTAAGCCACGGAGGCAATGCACATCATTTGTAAAAGAATTTAAAAAAAAGTTAACTGTAGCAGTATTCGATCCACAGTCAACTGCGTGACAGACTAACACGCTAGCCCAGAGCTAACTATATCCTAAACAGCATGGCGATTTTAACTGATATATTAGATAAAACCTGTTGGCAAATAATGTCTTGAAATAAACTACTTCTTCACTGCAGTACATCTTCATTATAGATCATTTCATACAAAGTTTATATTATTGTATCAGTAGGGTATATCACATACAACATACTAAAACTACTGAAATATAAGACAGGCTCATGAGGACAGCTGCCATCTTGTCGTGTGGCAGATACGGCTCAGCTCTTTTAAGCCATTCATACAGAATAATATTTTAATATTAAATTATAATAAATAACGGATCACGACCTTCAGGATAGCTTAAACCACCCTAGGCTTGATAATCTGAATTGGTGGGTCTTAAGCTATTGATTATAATGGTTGCATAATTCACACGGCCGCTATCCTGAAATGGCAAGGCCGATGACCTTGAAGTTTGGGTGAAAGACGCGTCCTATATAAAGGTGTGTTGTCACCAAAGTTGGTAGAGATCGGATGATTAGTTTAGCCGTAATTTGAGTTTAGGTTTTGAACGTTTGAGTGGCCGCCATTCAGTTTTGGTAAAGATGGCGGCGATATAAAGTATGACACTGAGGTGCCCTATGCTAGAGCTACCTCTGTACCAAATTTCGTTCGATTCGGTTTCACCGTGTGCGAATTGATAGGGGGGGGGGCATACATTCAGAGTACACACACTCACACACACACACAGACTCACACACACACATACACACACACAGACAGACACACAATTTTTCGCCCTGTGTTGATCTCATAAGTCTACTTTCATTTTTTGCAAAAATCGAAAGTAGGCTAATTAGTGTGAACTGGGCAAATACACCTTACAAAAATGCCTCTATTTATTAGGTGCAGTTAATTCCTCCTCAGAGAATAACTGGGCCAAATGTTATCCGATTACTTCATTCCAACATTGCATGTGTATGGAAATAGTGCATCGAATTCAATTGATATCATCACATCAAGCATATCTTAATTACTTTTCGAAATATCGAGATTCTTCAGTGTCCCACTACAATTTTAAATTAAAAGGATCAGGTCTATTGACTTCCTTTCCGTGCGAACAATGCATTAGTCATGGGCTGGCCTTGGCAAGATGGCCGCCGGGTTAGTGGACTATACCTGTAAACCGTCTGACTTCCTGCATGGTCAAGTTCATTCGCTGGTGCAGCTGTGCTAGAGGTACCCTGAATGGGTCGTGTCCTTACGAATTGAGTCAATCTAATTATTTAATACCTACATTTAGAGTATTTAATGGGCTCATCTCGGCTCCTAATTACAATTCATGGCAAGGGATGGATCACGAAATAGCTTTGCCGTTCTGTGATCGACATCAGTGGCTTTTGCGTACGTCTCAAGCGAGTTTCACAGTTCTCTCACTGGACGGCATGCATATAACAAGAGGAAATTGACGTTTCCTATACGAAGAACCATTAGTCTTACCTCTAAGGGCAGATCAATTAATATATGGGCCTACCTAGGGTCTCTAGCAGTTATCCCTGGTGGCGAAAACTCTGCGAACAGTGGATACAGACAGACTCTGTCCCAACTCTGTTGCGAATAACACATGTATGCTCTAAGGCAATACTATATCGTAGATTCGAAGATTAGCCGACTTGATTCGCCAACGCGCCAGCTATTTTCGGATGATCCCCGCAACTTATTGACGTAAATCTCTTGATTCTACGTTACTTGCTCGCTGAACGCGGCTCAAACAATATTTCTTACAGATGACTCAATTCTTAAAGCACTCACGTCCTCTATGCAATTACTCATAAGCCAAAGTTCTACGTAGCTCCAAAACAAGTATAAATTTACTGGCATACATTTAACTATCTTAATGGCTCTCAAATACAACCCTGTAGAATATACCATAATAAAACATTTAGTTAACACTTCAATGACACAGAAAAGCTCTCTTTATCTCGATATTTATGTTTCTTTCTTACTGTTTACAATAACACAGTATTGTTACGCTAGATATGACACACTTTTTACGTACTATAAGCCTGACATGCCGATTTATCTATTCATTATTGTTACCGACCCCAGATTATTATTATTATTTAACGTTACCGTTACTTTCATCTATGTCTTACGCCTAAATGGCAGTAAACAAATCATCCTCCAAGCCATATTTTTACCAAAATACAAGGGATGTGATCTCGTTCACAAATGACTGTCAATTCTTAATCTTTGAGTGATGCTTCGTTGTATGGTGAGCTATTAAATCATATCGACATATTAAATTTGTACTCACTTTCATCCTAGCTGGGTTGGTCCAGCATGCCAGCCACTCGCCTGCCATGATGCTTATTTTAAGCCATCATGATATTATTCACACGACACATTGCATAAACTTTATACATGGTAATTATATTTTTCACTACTGGCATTTTCACTTTGACACAATACACATTCTTTTACCATGTAAACATAAACACTTTTAAAAATCACTGTAATATAACTTTATACATAATTCTCGCACCATTTTCACACATGGATCCTTGATTGGATTCCCACTATCGCCTGACCTCAGAGATGCGATGCAGCTAACTCCTGACAACCGCTGGTCTCCTTGAAAGTCTATCTTTCGTGTGTGTGTTCGACTCCCGTCACCTACAGTTTATGTCTCCTCTACTGCAAATTTGTTCAATCCTAGGTCGCGACTACTTGTGATGCCTCCCAGGCTCCCGTAACTGTAGTGATCATTACAATAATATGTTATTTTACCCATGATAACACTTCCTGGTTATGTTCATTGTCTGTAACATCATCCTAAATTATCTCTACGCTGTACTGATTCTATACTCGCGTATGCTGTTGCTTATACGTCCGCTGTACACTAATTCTTATATGATGCATAATTACTGTTATTAAGCTGCCGGATGCGCTTTTCATTGTTCACCGCTAGTACATTTGAGCGTCAATACTTTATAAATTCCGCGCGCTTCCTTGCGTGATCCGGCAGCGTGCTACCTCACGGGTTGAGTCAAGACGAACTGACTTCCCTGCTCCAGCTTCTCCCATATAAAGCTTCCTTATGAAAAGTAGTTCACTGGATTTCCAGGAACGACTCTCTTCTTGATATAATACATTTTCGGACAAAGTGAAGTAATATCCTTGTTTGTCTATGCGTGGAGGTTCCAAAATCTCTCGCGTGCAGGCAATCGCTTCGGCCAATTAATTATAATTAATTGCTTTCTTCCACGGCGTCATGACGCTACTCCGGCACTTCCCCTCGGCTCCTCTACAAATCCTTACTCTGTAGCGGATGATGTCTGTGCAGAGGTTCCTTTATAAATGCAGGCTTTAATTTAGGCGTGAGAACACTCCTAAATTATCTTTCCTAGAATACATGCATCTGGGTGTAAGTTTCATCTCAATTCATTGCTCCATTTGGCTGTAATTAATTAATTCCTGTGGGCGACCGCCCCCACTCCCCTGTTTCGCCTTGTTGAAGGGGGATTTTCTCGGTCGTTAATCACGCCCTTCAGCCCCCAGCCACGCCGAAAGTAGGACGTAGGCGCCAGGTCTACTCCACCCATATTCAACTCCGCTTTGTCAAAATGTCAAGCTGGCTCGCTTTCTTGCGTTCTAGCATCTCAAACGTACATAGGCTTGTATTTTCTGCAATAATCCACCTTAAAAGCTAGAATATTCCCGTTCTGGCCGTGAAATCCTGCTATTATAATTATATGCAGATATAACTCATTGTTCTTCGGGTTCACTGTGGCTGTTCCCCCTCAGAGTTCAATGATTCGATTCTGTGCAGAATCATGGGCCTGGTCTTCTTTGATAAAGACCCCAGTTCGATGCCAGTCAGCCATGTCTAATTGGCCACAGTATAAAAGCAATTTTTATTTCTTTCATCACAAATGATGCTATACTATTCTTTTATAAAATTCTGAACAATTAAATTTTTGGCCCTGTCTGGTTCTTGGAATAAACCCTTGAATTGTTACGAAAGGCTTATTTAAGTACCGTAGATGAATCAACTCACGATAGAAACCACACATAGAAAGAAGATTATCAATGCTAAGACATACTTGCTTTCAATTTAAGTAGGGTGCTGCATATACTGTAAATATAGCTCAGTAAGTTGGGCTGCTTACAGTAATAGGAGTTTTGGAAAAGCTTATCTGCAGTCTAAACCCACTGACATGTCAGCAAATTTTTTGCTGCAGACGTACAGCAAGACACTCTACTTGACAGGCGAATGTTTCAAAATCGGACACTATACTTTTCCTTTTATACACGCTTTACATCCAAAGTAGAGACAAGGAATATACAAATATTAAGTTTTAAGAGAAAAATTGTAGTAGTGAATCGTATCTCGTGGATGATATGTTGTGAATTGGATCACAAACAAAGGGGTGAATTATTACCATTTTAATTGGTCACCATCAGCTTCTAAAGGCTAAAAGCCTTTTCGTTGCAGCCATTTCTTACGGTCTTCAGCAGTTCTTTTCATATGTGCATACGAGTCACATTCCATTTCCTTGTCAATGTTCTTGAGATTAACAAAAATGTAAGTTATACTCATTGGGGGGCGTGATGGCACAGCGGCTTCGTTGCTCATCTTTCACCCCGAAGGCCGGGGTTCGAATACCGCTGACAGCTGGCTGGAATTTTTACCTGAAAACCTCGGGGCGTCAGGAAGGGCATCTGACCTTAAATCCCCGGCCAAAACAAAAACAAAATGAGCCTGGTTGGATCCGGCGATCCCAATTAATTGGGAAAAGCGGAAGAAAGAAAAAAATGTGTTTATGTTGTACTGTATGTGTGGTGTTTAAAGCCATATTTTCAGTATTGCCTTAGTAAACAAGAGTTTAGTGCTTTTCAGTCGGTCAACACGAATGTACCCAAAAGAGATGGGTTATGCCCTAATCCTGAAATAAATTACATGAGATTAATAAAACACTCGGATGACCAGTTTCGATCGTCAAGCGATCATCATCAGATCCATTACACTTAGGCTATAAAATCTATGTTTGAAATACAGGTGAAAATATTTACAATATGTAAAATTATTCAGTTGCAGTATTGGTACTGCAACTGTCAGTGTATGCTAAATGCAGTATATATGATGCTAGGTGAAATGCTAAATGGTGATAGCTATCCGGAGTTTGTACTTTGGAGAGATTATATGGTTGTAAACTTTGGTTAAACTATAAAATTGTAGGCTAACTACTTATCTGATTGTCTTCCTCACTACAGCTACTCGCAGTTTTCGTGCTCACTGGAACTCACTGTGCGGTCGACTGCGGTGGTTATCTTAACGACTGTTTTTTCCCTGCCTTCTCCTCCCTGCCCATACGTGCTGTGGGGAGTGATAGCGATGTGTTTATGTGAGGTGTTGCCAGCCTACATCTTATCTAGGTTGGCAACACCTCACATAAACACATCGCTATCACTCCCCACAGCACGTATGGGCAGGGGGGAGAAGGCAGGGAAAAACCAGTCGTTAAGATAACCACCGCAGTCGACCGCACAGTGAGTTCCAGTGAGCACGAAAACTGCGATTAGCTGTAGTAAGGAAGACAATCAGATAAGTAGTTAGCCTACAATTTTATAGTTTAACCATAGTTTACAACCATATAATCTCTCCAAAGTACAAACTTCGGATAGCTATCACCATTTAGCATTTCACCTAACATCATATATACTGCATTTAGCATACACTGACATTTGCAGTACCAATACTGCAACTAAATAATTGTACATATTGTAAATATTTTCACCTGTATTTCAAACATAGATTTTATAGCCTAAGTGTAATGGATCTGATGATGATCGCTTGACGATCGAAACTGGTCATCCTAGTGTTTTATTAATCTCATGTAATTTATTTCAGGATTAGGGCATAACCCATCTCTTTTGGGTACATTCGTGTTGACCGACTGAAAAGCACTAAACTCTTGTGTTGTACTGTACATACGAGCCCGCACTGACTTTCATCAGGCATGTCAAGATGATTCTATCACCACTGCCGTCCCACAATTCACTCCTGCTGAGAGGAAGACAGACTATAAGAGTTTGAGATCAAAGCGACGTCAGAGCAAGGCTAGTTGTGAGATGTTTGGTGTTAATGCCCGGGCAATTGTCTCCTCAGGCCCGGCCAATGAATGAATGAATGAAGCGGCTCGTGCGTGATGTGTTAAATTGCTTACTCGGCTCTTAATGAGACAAAATTAGCGGTCAGCTTAAAAAAAAACACGCGTGACGTCACATGCATTGTGAGCCCACACGTTACCACCTCTCAGCTTTTGTTCTTTTCTTTGCTCATAAATATATTCTTACCGTGGAAGATAACCAGTTTTCTGGGACATGTTGTTGTTGTTTTTTGAGTCTTCAGTCTTTTGACTGGTTTGATGCAGCTCTCCATGTCTCCCTGTCTTGAGCTAAATGTTTCATCTCTACATAGCTACAACACACTACATCCAAGGCAATCTGTTTTACATATTCTAACCTTGTTCTACCCCTACAGTTCTTGTCCCCGACCCTTCCTTCCATAACTAAGCTTGCTATTCCTGGGTGTCTTAGTAGGTGTCCTACCAACCTATCTCTTCTCTTCATTAGCAGTCACCAGAAACATCTCTCCTCTCTCACTCGTCTTAATACCTCTTCGTTTGTAAATCTATCTACCCATCTGATCTTCGTCATTCTCCTGTAACACCGCATTTCAAACGCTTCAATTCTCCTCTTTCCGGCTGCACCAATAGTCCAAGTTTCACGTCCATAGAGTGCCACGCTCCAGACAAAGGCTTTCAAAAATTACTTCCTAATACCCAAATCTATATTCGAAGTCAACAGATTCCTTTTTGTAGAAATGCTTTCCTTGTGTACCCATGTGAGTAATCTCGTTGGATAATATGCATCTGCCTCCAGCTAGCATCAGCTCTCAGGCGTGTACGGTAACCCCAATTTAGCAGTGCATATTTTGGATTTGAGGCTAAAAGGTATCAACTCTACAATGATAAAGCACAACTCTATTCTAAAACTTTAATTCATTGAAATAAATCATGGCTTCAAACACAAAACAATACCCAAAAAGCATAAAATAAAAGCAAACAAAATTTTTACTTCCACAATCCACAAGTAAACAAATATGAAATCACAACAAAGTCATACCTAGCCATAAGGCTTTACCCTTCTGTGAACTTCACAAGGATATACTAGTGCGCTGATGCACCTACGACTTCAAAACAAACTGTACATTAACATAACAGTCATACAATGTGACTTCTTTAATATTACAACAAGGATTATTCCTTAAACCTCTTTATGTTAAACAATTATGTGTGCCGTGCGTGTTTTAATATTTTTCTTCTCACCAATGAAATGCTTTGCATGCATTTACCTATTTGGACGTTGCACCAAAATCAACGTGCAACTCCATAATTATGTAAGCTACCCCCTACACATCCTCCAATTATATGGTTTCACCGCATGCTGTCTGTGATTCCTAGATAAAACGTTACGTTATAGCTTATGTCGGATTGTACGATAGACTACCTCGCGCTCATGGCGATTGGCATCTAGTCACCAACTACATGACTTGGTTCCAGTGACAGTACAAATATATCATGTAACTATTCGTCAGATAGCTAAATTAATGAACCATCAGGATTAACTATAATTATCCATGTGTTCACAAACCACATGGCTATAATACTCAACATAACAATCATGCATTATATGTCATTTTAACAAGGTCTAGAATCTCTTCCCTTTATAACTTGCCTGAGCGGTTCGAGTGGCTGGCTCCGACCCTCGGCTAAGGAAATCGCTACACAATAGAAAGTGGAATGGGCCGTTTCACCAATTATCTCGACCTTTCTAAAAGTTTGAAAGCCTCCCTCTCTCTAAGCAGTGGAGATTTACAAGACAAATACTGTGTCCTGAGCGACACACATGTTCCCAAAGGATCTTAATTGACTATTATGCCAACAGGTATTGAATGAGCTTTTGTAATTATTCCTACGTCGAGGATAATGATTAATTAATGGCCTCACATGGGTCCATCCAACATGAAGGTTCGGGGTTCGTAATGCATGAGCCTGGCGGTTGACCGATGTCTCAAGTATAATATAGGCGCAGAAAACCACTGTCGCCATGAGTTTTCGCTGCCCACGAGCGTAAATAACTCATCTATAAGTTCTCGGGAAATCATAGAGCTGCGAGGTGTCCTTGTTTCCTCGACTCTTACAAGATTCCAGCCCGGAACACATTTCAATCCTTTCTTCAGAGTTAGGGTCCATTCACTAAAACTCCGGAATAAATAATATCTCCAACAATGTCCACGACATAGGAGAATTCATACGTAGAATAGACTATCTGGCCCCTAATGCTCCATGCTACGACATTCCGACCTCTAATATTAAGAGAAATCTAACATTTACTCTATAAGCTTCTCAATTAAGCTGCAAATTCAATTCATTAAAAGCTCTTTCATTACTGGTATCATTACTGAATATATGCAATATTCTGATATAAAGCTTCTTTCCATAATTACTGAAATGTAATCTCACTGTAACATCTTCCTGCTTAGATTGATAAGCCTTGCACTTAGCGTTAATAATTCTCGCTTACACCATTTATTTGTTTCCTGATGTGTTCATTCATACACTTAATAACCATTATTATTATTATCATCATTTCTCACTGACATAAATGACCAAAATCATCCTTGATTATTATTATGAATCTCATTGACATAAATGACCAAAATCATTATTTATTATTATTCTCATATAAATTACCAAAATTTCCGACATAGCTAGACGTTTTAAACTCGAACAATCGCGTTCGTTACATTTACATAACTGATTGCCATTCTTAATTCATAGTGGGAATAACTACTCCACTTAATGATGCAAATCAACATCTCAACTCTATAAAAATCAACTCAATACTGATTAAACATGGAGGATCAGCCTCCTAACTGATTTTTACTGGCATCTATAAGGAATTCACAATACCTTTACGGAATCACAGACATGCATCGGTCCATACTTCTACATAATTATAACCATAATTTGTGGGGTACTTACATCTCTATAGGCATCTAAGGTGGCTCCAACCAATCATATTCTTCCATGTCGCCCGCCATAATGGGTTTAACGCGACATATTTCTCTTGTTTACACACATTTGATTACACATTCCTATCACCAACACGACACGTTGCATACCTTTCAGGAAGTTATCACTCCTCAAACATGTGAAACACTTCATCAAACACTACTTTAAATGATATTTTTACATATACATTACACTGAACACTCGTCACTTTATACACATTTCAATGCTGAAATTCCCTAGCAGAGATCGAAATTGCAGGTGTCGACGGCATCTTACGTTATCAACTCCTGATTGAAAGTCTGGTTATCTGCTCTCGGAACTCTCCAACAGTTTTTGTGACGATCATTACTCCTACAGTAAGCGTTAACATCTGGTACTCTCATGGCAATACCAAACACTTAGTAGAGTTTCTTTAGCGCATTCTATCGTAGTTACACATATACGATTAGTTAATACTATACACAGTGCGCTTAATAAAGTTCAACACTTTCACAAATAATTATATACAATATTGCTACCGTTAGTCTATACGGTGCTTCGTAACTGAACGCGTCATAGTTCGTGCTGCTAATTATGCCTGTATCACGACTATTATTCATACAAGCATGTTTACTGTTTCTTTTACACATACCAGTCTTTGTTCGGCGTCTCGATGAATAGAATCGTCATGCGTTTTGCCTTGACGACCTTGCTTCGACCTGGCTGTAGCTGACTGAAGTTTCACTCGAAGACTGCACGTAACTTATTTGAAGACTTCTGTCTGCGGCTTACACGCTGTCTCGTACTGCTGCATATTTGCTGCATACTGATTGCAACTTATTGCCATTGTGCTACAATTGACAATTGAGTAAGACTGTAACTGGCTGTAACTGCGCTTGGCGGCATGTAGACTGCGTGACAACTGAGTTAGACTGAGCTTGACTGAGTTAGAACAGAGTGAGTTTCAAAGTGAGGTTCAACTGAGAGCTCCTCCTGGGGTCTACTCCCTTATATCGGATTTCCACAGAAAGTAGAGCAACATCTTCCCGCGTAATCTTCGCTCCTCTCACAGCATGATTCAGGTCTTCAAACCATGATCATTGTGTTCCTCTCTCTTCACAGGTCCCAAAACTATATGTGTGCAAAGGAATCGCTCGTTCAATTAATTAATATTAATTCCTTTCTCCATGGCGTGGGACGCTACCTAGTCGGGAAATCCCCTACAACATCTCCACATCCATCCGCGAACAATGGTCGTTTTACAGTCCTTACGCACATCACTAAATATGCACCAATTTCGCAGGTAAAAGACTCTAAAATTATCTTCTTGCCAAGATATTCACCTGTGTGCAACTCTCATCTCGATTCGTTACTCCAATCACGAGTAATCAATGATTCTTCTGGGCATTTCACCGCCCCTCCTCCAAATCTATTCTCCGTCGGGGAATAACTGTGTCATTATTCAGGCCTCTCCCCTGCTCCAGACGACATAATGGGGTGACAGAGATGGACGGGGCTCCACTGGGACCAACCCACAATTCTGGGCCGATTAGTAAATGTCAGCTCTGCCCTCCTCTCTGCTTCAAACTCCCAATAGCTTACACCAAATCGTCTTATAATGATATAATCTGCTCATTATTTCCTACATTATTTTAATAAATAATGCCATTTCATCAAACATCACACCAGTGATTAAATATACATTTCTTTCGAGGGGTTTTTACCAAGAAACTCCCTGTACAGATCTCTGGTTCGCTTCCTGGCGGAACCTTTTACTGAGATCATAGTCTCTGAGAACCATGTTCGATTCCAGTCAGCATAACCCCATCGGGTTCATGTTCCCCTTGCAAAACTTATAAAAGTCCAATGCAAGTGGCTTATATAAGTAACCAGCTGACTGTCGACCACCGTCTGTGTTTACGTCTGGGGTCCTTCACCTTGTCTGGCTGCGAGTGGGTTAGTAGTGTTCCCCCTTCCACACTCGGTCTTGTTTCTGAGCTGTCTATTCTCCCTGCGAAGGGTCGCGTTTACAGCCTCAACCTCTCTGGCTACCCTGACCATTTCTTCATAGAATTCTCGCAAACACTGGCATTCTTTCTGCTCTCCGCTTACACTGGGTAAACTGTCTGCTTCTTGTCCCGTCTCGCCGTTCCAACATTCAGGTCTGCCTGCTTGGCTGCCTCCGCTCTCCACGTTGAGTTGGGTGTGCGTTACTAATTCTTCTTCTGGTTCATCGAATTCTTCTGGCGAGTAATACATTTTTAAGTTGGCTATGTTCATAACGACCTCGTTTCCATTCTCTAAATGCCTTAACCTGTATGCATTGTTCTGGAGGTCTCTTATCACCTCGAACGGGCCGTGGTAAGAAAAATTAAACTTCTTATACTTCCGAGCCTCTGGATCTGAACTGGCGGGTTTCTTAATTAAAACTTTCTGTCCCACGAGAAGCGGTTTATGATACCTCTTCGCACGATTCCTTCTCTGACGTCTCTCCGCCTGTGCTTTGAGATATTCAAAGGTTCGTTGGATCCTCAATTCTCTACCGGGCTGTGCGTCTACAGGTAATGGAATAACACCATTCCACGGTCTCTCTGGTCTCTGATCCAGATGTAGAGTAACGGGAACCTGACCTGTCGCCTCATGTACAGTATTATTTACACAGTATTCAATTACTTCTAGAAATTCAATCCAACGCCAATTCGCTTCAGAACAGTAGATCTTCATGTATTTCTGGATCTCTCTCATTACTCTTTCAACGGGACTTGCCTCAGGATGGCGAATGGTAGATAAAATCTGCCTAATTCCTAGAGTTTCCAGTTCTCGACGAAATTCTGCACTAGTAAAGCAACTTCCGTGGTCCGAGAGAATGTTATCCGGCTTCCCAAGAATCGGAATAACTCTCTCTTTCAGGCGCTTCAAGACCTGTTTTGAACTTGTCTTTTGAATGGGGCACAACACCACCATTTTCGAAAATACATCCATGGCTACAAAAATGTGTCTATTGCCTCTACGTGCTCTAGGCAATGGTCCAAAGTTGTCGATACTCAATAGCTGCCTATAGGTCGTTGCCTCATTAAAAAGGGATTCGGCTTTACCCTTTGGCAAAGATCACATGTTCTAATAGCATTTCTCACCGTTTCTCTCAATTTTGGCCAAGTAAATGCTTCCTTCAACAGAGCACAGATTTTATCTATCCCCGGATGGCCAAATGCTCTGTGGGCTAGCCATACTAATCTCCTCTGCAAAGATGCAGGAATTACAATCCTTTGACGTGTATGATCCACATCGTCCCACCTGTGTAATATCTGATTATACCATACATAATCTGTTGCCAATGCCTCCGCCTCTCTGTATATCGCAGTTCCCCTTGCTAAACGTCCCTCAAAGTAATCGATTATCATCTTCAACCATGGGTCTTCGCGTTGTAGGTTGGTAATGTTCCTTAAGTCATCCAACGTCTTCTGATCTCGATTCTCAATCTGGACCGCTAGTACTTCTTCTTCTCTAGGGTAACGACTTAATATGTCCGGTATTACATTCTCTTTCCCTGGACAGTATTCTATTTCCACATTAAATTGCTGGATATACAGGGACCATCTTGTCAATCTCTGACTAGACAAATCTGTCTTTAACAAAAATGTTAAAGCTTTATGGTCTGTTCTCAGAACTATTCGGAAGCCGTACACGAGTTTGTGCCACGATTGCAACGCGTACAAAATTGCGAGCAATTCTATCTCTGTGATCGTGTAATTTTTCTCATGGGCTCTCAGTCTTCTGCTGATAAAGGCGATAAAAACTTTCTTCTCAGGCTGGTCAACATTTTCCTGGAATAGCATCGCTCCAATCCCAATAAGTGATGCATCCGTCTGTATGATAAACTTCTGGGTATAATCTGGGTATCCCAGTTTCACATATTCCAAAAGCATTTGTTTTGACCTCACGAATGCTTCCTGACATTGCTCCGTCCAATTCCATCTGCCGCCTTTCTTCAATAGGTCCTGCAGTGGTGCTACTGTCGCAGTATAGTTTGGGCAGTGGTTCGAAAAGAATCCAATTACTCCCAAATACTGTCGGACGTGCTTAACTTTCGTGGGTCGAGGGAAATTCCGAATTACCTCCAATTTATCTGGGTTAGGCTTCACTCCATTTGCATCAATAACATGCCCTAGGAATTTAACTTCCCTCTGACAGAAGTGCGATTTCTTGATATTGACCTTAAAATTCGCTTCTCGAAGGTCATCTAGCAACTTCTTCAGGTCTCTCATGTGCTCCTCCAGAGATTCTGATGTGAGTAGAATGTCGTCTACATATCTGATGGTACTCTCTTTAACCTCATCTGATAGATTGCGATCTAACGCTCTTATCAGGGCTGAACCAGCTGTTTTCAACCCAAAAGGTAGCCTTAAAAATGTGAATGTATGTTGATCAAACATAAATCCTGTCAACAGACTAGTTTTCTTCTCTAATTCAAGATGGTGGAAACTGGATGTGATATCCAAGTTTGAGAATATAGTTTTTCCTTTAAACTTCCTGAGGATCTCTTTAATAGGTGGCACTTGGTCAAATTCCGGAATAACTCTCAAATTTAAGCGTCTCAGGTCCAAGCAGACTCTGACAGATCCGTCTGTCTTTGGTACAATTACCAATGGACTTACATAAGGCGTAGGTGTTTTCTCAATAACGCCGGCCTCCAACATCTCCTGAATTGCCTCTTTCACTTTAGCATAATGCTTTTCAGCTATAGGGTAGGGTTTCTGCCTAAATGGTGTCCAATCACTGACTTGAAAAGCATAAGTGAAGTTCTTTATCCGACCAGGTCTCGAATCAAAGACTTCCTTCTGTTCCAGCAATAACTGCTTTAAATTTTCCTTCTCTTTTAGCCCAATTTTCGCTTCTTCTAGCTTCTCCGAAATGTATTCTTCCAATTTGGGTTCCAGATCTTTTTCCAAGTCTGTGGCTAGTGTTTTGAGCTCCGCTTCTAACTGCTCCATAGCTAACACTTCTTCATCAGCCACATCTCTGTATGTATGCCATACTTGTTCACTGGATCCTGGTTCAATTTCATTGAGTGCGACCTCTAAGCCTTCAGCTTCTTCATTCACATGGAACATAACCCTGTCCTGTGCTAGGTCAATTATCACTCTGTATTCCCTTATAAACTCTGCCCCAATAAGTAGGTTATAAGGTAGTTTGTTCACTAACAGAAAACTCTGTGAGAAAATAGAGCCTCCTATCTGTAAATCTAGGAATACCTGGTATTTACATATCATTGTTCTGTCTGGAATTACCCCTTTAATTTTGACACTGGAGATCGGTATCTTCAAAATGTTCTCTCTCCGGGCTATTTCATTATATAGAGCTTGTGTCATCAGGCTCACTGTTGATCCTGTGTCTAGCAGACTTCTGACTTTTAATCCTGCCACTCTCACAATTATAATAGGCAATTCTCTCTTGACCATGACCTGTGGTCCTCCTGTATCCTCAATCAATTCTTCTGGTTTGGCTATCCAATTGATGATGTTAATAGACTTCCATCCATCAGTCTCGAGCTCTTCTAATTTTGGCGTTTTTTTTTTCTTCAGCGCCCGCCCCTTTGGAGTTCCTTCTCTCCTGTTCGCTGCGCTGTAGTTCCAAACTCTTAGCTCCATCTCCATATCTGTCTGGCGATGTCCTGTTCTGCATGACTTCTTGCCAGCGGACTTGTGATTTCTGGGGCTCATCTCCCCTTTCTTCGAGGTATCGCAAAGAAGCATGATATCGCTCTTCTGCCTCGTCATCGAAGTTATTTCTTCTCTCTTGGGGTCTCCAATTTCTATTATTGCCTTCCTGGCCATTATTACCTCCATTGTTATGGTACGGTTTGCCCCTGTTATTGTGTTTATTCCACGAACTTCGACCTCTTCCTGCTTTATTAGCATTTCCTTTGTACCTTGACTGCCATTTTCTGGGTTCCTGTTCCCATTGCCGTCCATAGGAATCTAAAGTTTCTGTGCTCGTGGCCTTGTTGTTCCTTGGAGCTTGCTGTTGGTCAGTCTGTGTGTTGGTCACGTGGACTTGTTCCACGGTTCGACTCTGACGCATAGTATTTGCTGTGGTGAGGTCCAGTTGCCTTAGAACTGTCTCCATTTCCATAGCCGTTTTCGCATTAGCCGAGATTAGTAGCCTTTGGATCTCGTATGGAAGCTGTTTGGCGATAGCAATGCATAGCTCCAGTTCACTAGGTTTTTGATCCAGCTCTTTAAAACGACACATTTGCGATATGAAGAATTCTGCGTACTTCGTCGGGTTGTTCGTGCTGTACTTTTTGGCATACAAATCCAGCCGTAAATTCTGCTGAGTCGCGGCGTCCCAATACCTCTTCAAGAATGCCTCGCGGAATTCCTCAACAGTATCAAAAGTGTAACGGAAGCTGCGAAACCATAATGCGCACTCCCCCTCTGTTAACTTCTCTATAGCACGTAGCCTACGCTCCTGCGGTATTCGTGCATCATTGAGATATTCAGTCACTTCCTTTAACCAATATTTTGGTGTCATACTACAGTGACTACCTGAAAACTTCCTAGGTTTTTCCTCACTTGCCCTAATGACGTTTATCACCTGGGTGTGCATCGCGTTTTCATGTGGCGTCGATGCCGCAATTGGTACACCTGGCGTCATGTAAGGACTTTCTCCTGCGCCTGCAGCGTTTCTGCTTATAGGTTGGGTTTCTAGGTCTGCCCACCTTGTTTTTCTTATATCCTCTATGCTGCCTTCACTTGACTTAGGATATTTCAGAAGTGTCTCCTCCTGTGCTATTATCCTAGTCTCCATTTGGTTATGGCGCATTTCTGCTCTTTCTAGGCGAGTGATGACTTCTTTTTCTATTCTCGTAAGCCTATCTCGGTTTTCCTCGGCTACTTGAAAAATTTTCACCTTGTCTTCTTTCAGACTTTGTTTGATATGGGATATTTCATCCTCTACGTCCTCTTTAATTTGAGCAAGGGTCTTGTCGCTTGCCTCTGTTTTCTGGCCTTCTCTTATTTCGAGTTCTTCTCTCAGACCTTTAATTTCATCTTGAATGTGTCCATTGACTTTAGACAATTCATTCCGGACCTTGGTGATCTCGCCTCTATTTTCCTCTTGTCTTTTATTGACTATGACAATATCACTCTGAACTTGGTCCAGTTCTTTATGAACTTTACCCATCTGACCTTTTACGTTGCCTACCAGCTCCTTACTTTCCTGCGCGATAGCCTTAACTTCGCCTATTTCCTGGCATTGACCTAATATATTCTGGTCCTGTTTCTTGAGGTCACCGTTAATTGCTCTAGTGTAGCTTTTCAATTTCTGGTCCCATTTGGAGTCGTTCTCCTCTAATCTCTGGTCTACTGTTTTCGTAAACTCTGCGAACTGTTTCGCTTGGCGTTCGAGATTCGCCTCGTTTTGGATCTGAATATCCTTAATATCGTTAGACAACGCCTCTAATTTACTGTTGGTTTGCTCCTGAGCATGCCTACACGCTTGCAAATTACCCTCAAGTTTGGCTTCTATGGCCTCGAAACGTTTGTCAGTATTTACCTGCATTTCCGATACAATGCTTACAACAGTATCTGTTACTTCGGTCTTAATGACTTCTTGCATTTGACCTAACTTATTGTTTAATTCATCTTTATTTGCCTCTAAACGATTGTTTAATTCAATCTGGTTATTATCCATTGCAACCTGATTTGCATTAATTGCCTCTAATCGATTGTTTAATTCAATCTGGTTCTCATCTAACCGAGTGTTTATGCTATCCTGGAACGCTTTGGTTTCCAGTTTACTCTGCTCGTGAACAGCATCAAAATGTTGTTTCAGTCCTGCAATAACTTGCAAGATCTCCTCCGTACCTGACATTTTACAATAACACACTTAAATATGCAGGCAGGCTTCCTGGAAAAATATGTGGATACGTTTCGAAGAGAAACATGAAACACTGCACACATATTGTGAAGTCGTACAAAACCTGATAATATTATGGTAGATTGTGGATTGGGTATGTAACGCTAGTACCCTTAGGCCATTCTCTTCTCAATAGAGAGATTCTGCGTTACCTCAAAAAGCCTACTGAATTCAACAATCACTCAAACACAGTTTGAGGCAAAACAATTACTATGGTTTTCCCCATGAAATACCATAAAAATCTATGGGTTTTCCCTAAATCCCATAAGCTCCACCTATTCTGGGCGCCATGATAAATGAATATGTGTCGTGGTAAACTATAGTGATATGCACAATCTATCAAAATTTATATATACGTATCGGAACTTAGCTATGGATTAGGAGCGGTCACACCCTACTTCGTTAATTCTTACTTTAATAGAGTTGTGTGCATTAAATCTGACCGACTTTAGTCGTACCTTTAGCTCAAATCACAGTATAGGACATCAATTCCCATGTACCCATGTGAGTAATCTCGTTGGATAATATGCATCTGCCTCCAGCTAGCATCAGCTCTCAGGCGTGTACGGTAACCCCAATTTAGCAGTGCATATTTTGGATTTGAGGCTAAAAGGTATCAACTCTACAATGATAAAGCACAACTCTATTCTAAAACTTTAATTCATTGAAATAAATCATGGCTTCAAACACAAAACAATACCCAAAAAGCATAAAATAAAAGCAAACAAAATTTTTACTTCCACAATCCACAAGTAAACAAATATGAAATCACAACAAAGTCATACCTAGCCATAAGGCTTTACCCTTCTGTGAACTTCACAAGGATATACTAGTGCGCTGATGCACCTACGACTTCAAAACAAACTGTACATTAACATAACAGTCATACAATGTGACTTCTTTAATATTACAACAAGGATTATTCCTTAAACCTCTTTATGTTAAACAATTATGTGTGCCGTGCGTGTTTTAATATTTTTCTTCTCACCAATGAAATGCTTTGCATGCATTTACCTATTTGGACGTTGCACCAAAATCAACGTGCAACTCCATAATTATGTAAGCTACCCCCTACACATCCTCCAATTATATGGTTTCACCGCATGCTGTCTGTGATTCCTAGATAAAACGTTACGCTATAGCTTATGTCGGATTGTACGATAGACTACCTCGCGCTCATGGCGATTGGCATCTAGTCACCAACTACATGACTTGGTTCCAGTGACAGTACAAATATATCATGTAACTATTCGTCAGATAGCTAAATTAATGAACCATCAGGATTAACTATAATTATCCATGTGTTCACAAACCACATGGCTATAATACTCAACATAACAATCATGCATTATATGTCATTTTAACAAGGTCTAGAATCTCTTCCCTTTATAACTTGCCTGAGCGGTTCGAGTGGCTGGCTCCGACCCTCGGCTAAGGAAATCGCTACACAATAGAAAGTGGAATGGGCCGTTTCACCAATTATCTCGACCTTTCTAAAAGTTTGAAAGCCTCCCTCTCTCTAAGCAGTGGAGATTTACAAGACAAATACTGTGTCCTGAGCGACACACATGTTCCCAAAGGATCTTAATTGACTATTATGCCAACAGGTATTGAATGAGCTTTTGTAATTATTCCTACGTCGAGGATAATGATTAATTAATGGCCTCACATGGGTCCATCCAACATGAAGGTTCGGGGTTCGTAATGCATGAGCCTGGCGGTTGACCGATGTCTCAAGTATAATATAGGCGCAGAAAACCACTGTCGCCATGAGTTTTCGCTGCCCACGAGCGTAAATAACTCATCTATAAGTTCTCGGGAAATCATAGAGCTGCGAGGTGTCCTTGTTTCCTCGACTCTTACAAGATTCCAGCCCGGAACACATTTCAATCCTTTCTTCAGAGTTAGGGTCCATTCACTAAAACTCCGGAATAAATAATATCTCCAACAATGTCCACGACATAGGAGAATTCATACGTAGAATAGACTATCTGGCCCCTAATGCTCCATGCTACGACATTCCGACCTCTAATATTAAGAGAAATCTAACATTTACTCTATAAGCTTCTCAATTAAGCTGCAAATTCAATTCATTAAAAGCTCTTTCATTACTGGTATCATTACTGAATATATGCAATATTCTGATATAAAGCTTCTTTCCATAATTACTGAAATGTAATCTCACTGTAACATCTTCCTGCTTAGATTGATAAGCCTTGCACTTAGCGTTAATAATTCTCGCTTACACCATTTATTTGTTTCCTGATGTGTTCATTCATACACTTAATAACCATTATTATTATTATCATCATTTCTCACTGACATAAATGACCAAAATCATCCTTGATTATTATTATGAATCTCATTGACATAAATGACCAAAATCATTATTTATTATTATTCTCATATAAATTACCAAAATTTCCGACATAGCTAGACGTTTTAAACTCGAACAATCGCGTTCGTTACATTTACATAACTGATTGCCATTCTTAATTCATAGTGGGAATAACTACTCCACTTAATGATGCAAATCAACATCTCAACTCTATAAAAATCAACTCAATACTGATTAAACATGGAGGATCAGCCTCCTAACTGATTTTTACTGGCATCTATAAGGAATTCACAATACCTTTACGGAATCACAGACATGCATCGGTCCATACTTCTACATAATTATAACCATAATTTGTGGGGTACTTACATCTCTATAGGCATCTAAGGTGGCTCCAACCAATCATATTCTTCCATGTCGCCCGCCATAATGGGTTTAACGCGACATATTTCTCTTGTTTACACACATTTGATTACACATTCCTATCACCAACACGACACGTTGCATACCTTTCAGGAAGTTATCACTCCTCAAACATGTGAAACACTTCATCAAACACTACTTTAAATGATATTTTTACATATACATTACACTGAACACTCGTCACTTTATACACATTTCAATGCTGAAATTCCCTAGCAGAGATCGAAATTGCAGGTGTCGACGGCATCTTACGTTATCAACTCCTGATTGAAAGTCTGGTTATCTGCTCTCGGAACTCTCCAACAGTTTTTGTGACGATCATTACTCCTACAGTAAGCGTTAACATCTGGTACTCTCATGGCAATACCAAACACTTAGTAGAGTTTCTTTAGCGCATTCTATCGTAGTTACACATATACGATTAGTTAATACTATACACAGTGCGCTTAATAAAGTTCAACACTTTCACAAATAATTATATACAATATTGCTACCGTTAGTCTATACGGTGCTTCGTAACTGAACGCGTCATAGTTCGTGCTGCTAATTATGCCTGTATCACGACTATTATTCATACAAGCATGTTTACTGTTTCTTTTACACATACCAGTCTTTGTTCGGCGTCTCGATGAATAGAATCGTCATGCGTTTTGCCTTGACGACCTTGCTTCGACCTGGCTGTAGCTGACTGAAGTTTCACTCGAAGACTGCACGTAACTTATTTGAAGACTTCTGTCTGCGGCTTACACGCTGTCTCGTACTGCTGCATATTTGCTGCATACTGATTGCAACTTATTGCCATTGTGCTACAATTGACAATTGAGTAAGACTGTAACTGGCTGTAACTGCGCTTGGCGGCATGTAGACTGCGTGACAACTGAGTTAGACTGAGCTTGACTGAGTTAGAACAGAGTGAGTTTCAAAGTGAGGTTCAACTGAGAGCTCCTCCTGGGGTCTACTCCCTTATATCGGATTTCCACAGAAAGTAGAGCAACATCTTCCCGCGTAATCTTCGCTCCTCTCACAGCATGATTCAGGTCTTCAAACCATGATCATTGTGTTCCTCTCTCTTCACAGGTCCCAAAACTATATGTGTGCAAAGGAATCGCTCGTTCAATTAATTAATATTAATTCCTTTCTCCATGGCGTGGGACGCTACCTAGTCGGGAAATCCCCTACAACATCTCCACATCCATCCGCGAACAATGGTCGTTTTACAGTCCTTACGCACATCACTAAATATGCACCAATTTCGCAGGTAAAAGACTCTAAAATTATCTTCTTGCCAAGATATTCACCTGTGTGCAACTCTCATCTCGATTCGTTACTCCAATCACGAGTAATCAATGATTCTTCTGGGCATTTCACCGCCCCTCCTCCAAATCTATTCTCCGTCGGGGAATAACTGTGTCATTATTCAGGCCTCTCCCCTGCTCCAGACGACATAATGGGGTGACAGAGATGGACGGGGCTCCACTGGGACCAACCCACAATTCTGGGCCGATTAGTAAATGTCAGCTCTGCCCTCCTCTCTGCTTCAAACTCCCAATAGCTTACACCAAATCGTCTTATAATGATATAATCTGCTCATTATTTCCTACATTATTTTAATAAATAATGCCATTTCATCAAACATCACACCAGTGATTAAATATACATTTCTTTCGAGGGGTTTTTACCAAGAAACTCCCTGTACAGATCTCTGGTTCGCTTCCTGGCGGAACCTTTTACTGAGATCATAGTCTCTGAGAACCATGTTCGATTCCAGTCAGCATAACCCCATCGGGTTCACTTGCCTGAGCTAAAATACTTTTTATATCCTCTTTGCTTCGTCCATCACTGGTTATTTTGTTTCCCAAGTAACAGAAGTCTCTTACTTCCTTTAATTTTCACCTGCCAATTTGATGTCCATAGAGGTTTCTGATTCATTTTGGCTGCATACCAATTGTTTGGTTTACATTTAGTAATTTTGATCTTGTATTCTTTCCTCAAGACGGAGTCCATACCATTCAAAACTCATTAAAATCCTCAATCGTCTCGGTCAAAATGACGATGTCATCAGTTAATTTTAAATATATGAAACACTAATATATCATGTCGAGCACTAATGATTCTATCGCAGGGAGGGCAGAAACGAGCTTATCCTACGAGTGTGCAGTTTATGCGCAAAGGTTTTTGTTCAATATTTATATTTCTTTCGACCCTTTTATCGAATATTTATATCTATTCCAATCCCGTTATTTAATATCTATGTCCGAGCTTTTGAATAGTTTCTTTTTCTTCCAAGTCCTTTGTTAAATATACTGTATATATTTGTTCAGATACCGGTACCCTTGTTAATATTGTTTCCAAACACTTTGTTAAATATGTATATGTGATCTGAACCTATTTTTAATATATGGTCATAGCCCTATGTTAAATATTTATGTTTGTTCTAAACTTATTGTTAGTATGTGATCATAGCCCTATGTTAAATACTTAAGGTATATTGGCTTTCACGGCCGGTGAATTAAAACTCAGCAATTCTTCTAGGTTTGTGCCGTGTCTTGTGTGGGGCTTCGCCTAGGACACCAAGCTGGCTCATCGGCGGGCTCTTGGTGTCCCCACCCGGACCCCCACAGGAGTAACGAACTGCGCGCTACCTCCCTTTGTATAGAGTGCAACTGCACCACTTGACTACGAGAACTAAAAGCTCAAGCAGCCTGAACCTCCCTATGAAGGCTTCCAAAAAGATGGTATATTGGCATCCACGGCCGGTGAATTATAACTCAGCAATTCTTTTTGGAAGCAGGGCGGGGACACCAAGAGCCCGCCGATGAGCCAGCTTGGTGTCCTAGGCGAAACCCCACACAAGACACGGCACAAACCTAGAAGAATTGCTGAGTTTTAAATACTTATGTTTGTTCGACGCCTATTGTTAATATGTGATCATAGCCCTATGTTAAATACTTATGTTTGTTCTAAATCTATTGTTAATATGTGATCATAGCCCTTTGTTAAATACTTATTTATTTGCGAGTTTACACTTTGTTTATTCATTCATTTATTTTATTTTATTTTGTTTATTTATTTACTTATTTTATTATATATACTTTTATTTATTTATTTTCTCATTCTGTTTTTAGTAATTTATTTATTTTTTCATATATTCGCTTTTTAATTCGTTCACTTATCGTTTATTTCTTAATTTATTAATTAATTCATTCATTCGTGTATTTGCTTTCTCAATTATTCATATATCTATCTAGCTATATACTTCATCATCATCGACTGTGTCCAACTAAGGACCACGTAAATAACTCCTCATGATTTCAGTTTTCTTTGGCGCCAGTATTCCTTCATTCTCTTGCTCACAGCTTCTTTATTTTCAACTGTCCATTGTTGTTTTTCTTTGGTCGCTGTTTCTGGCTCTAGGAACCCCTCAAATGTGTGTATCTTATTTCTGAAAGTGGTTCTGTTGCGGATGTCTTGATCAGTGATGTTAATTTCTTGTAGATCCTTTTTGATGTTAGCAAATCATTTTTCATAAGAGTTGCCTTTTCTAATTGGCGTGTTGAAGTGGTTAAAACTTTTCTTAGTGAGTCTGTCGTCAGGCATTCTTGAAACATGTCCAAAGAACTTAACCCTTCGTTTTAGTATGGTATCTGTGATCCTGCTGTATGTTTTATATACTTCTTTGTTACTGCGTAATCGGTATGTGTCAGCACATTTTTTGGACCGAGAATTTTTCTTAAAATAAGTTATTTCGTTCCTTTTTTCTTTAAATTTCTTCAATGTATTTTTTAGTTGTTAGTCCTAGGCATTCCTAAGCATACAGGCACTCTGGTTGAATTACTGTTTGATGATGTCGTAGTTTAGTCCCAATAGAAATCGCTTTCTTGTTGTATGTGTTTTTCGTAAGGTGGAAAGCTATCTCCATTCTCCTGGCTCTTCCATGATTTCCTTCTTTGTCGAGTCCATTAGGTTGGATTATCTCACCAAGGTAGGCCTACTTGAAATTTACAACTTTACTTATCTTATCCTCTTTTGTTGTCATTATGATTATTTTTGTTGCTTTATTTATTTATTCATTCATTCATTCATTCACTCGATTATTTATCTATATTATAAGGTGCGTTCAAAAAGTAACGAGCCGGAGGCATAATTATAGAACCAGTAGCGGTATGTTAGAAGTACTGACCCTGGTTGTTGAGGCACTTGTCCCACTGTGACACGAGGCGGTGAATGGCTGTCTCACAAAATTCCCTGGGCTGCGATGTGAACCAGTTCCGCAAGCACAGCTGGACGTCGGCGTCTGACGTGAATCGTTGGTCCCCCAGATCCCTTTTCAGGGGACCAAACATGGCGTAATCACAGTAGCCCAGGAATTTTAGTCTAAAAACGGTCAAAACCTTGAAAATTTTTTAGTAAAGCTGAAAATTGGTACAGTTGTCTTATTTGATGTTCTTAACAACATATTAAAAGTCCCTAGTCTTCCCGTGTCGGATTTCTGGATTTCCAGCCGGTTGAACTCCTGGAATGCTGGAGAAGTAGGTGGTGTCGCTGGAGTGCGCATTGAAAGCGAATGATTTGGCTTACAGTACTCTAACAGGGCTTAAATTAAAGGAGAGAAAATAAGCGATAAGTTAATTCATGGGTTGGCATGTTAGCGATACTTCCGGTCTAACAGGAAACGAAAAAATGCCGCGAAATTTAAAAAAAATTGACATGTTTTTCTTTTTTGACGTTTGTTGGCAAACTATCACGAATATCGCAGACAAGTCTTGTATAAAAGTTGTTGACAACAACATAAGCTTTCATTTGAAGTATTCATAATTGATGTGGATGTAATAGTTGGCGAGCTACAGAGATTTTAACAATGGCGCGCGACCTGATTCACCCCGAGTTTGCGTTGTTTCTCAGCGGCCAACTGACGCGTTCGCCCGCAGCAATGATGCGTCGAACTGGCGGAGCTTCTAGTTTTCTTTTGTTTCTAAATTTTAAACAGTTGGTCGTTGGCCGATGTGTGTTATGCCGTATAAGTGTTATTTATTGTGTTGTTGTCATAAAAAATAGTTTTGAACACTGCATTTTGTGTAAGAAGCTACTCGACGATCCGGTGGGCGTTGTTTGTGTTTTAAAAGGTTTTAAAAGGAAAACTAACACCGCAAGAAGTATGCGAAGATCAAGTTGTAACTCGGGTCATGGAGTACATGGAAGAAGCTAACCGGACAGCGAAGCTGTGGGCGGAGTACTACAGGCAAGTGGAAATCCTTCGGCTGTTTATTCGGGGAGAAAGAACATCAAATTGGAACCTCCATTTGTACTGCGTATCGAAGATGTTGCCATACCCTACACGCTGCAGGGCATATTCACAACGCAAAGTCAGCCAACTTGAACCTGCATCAAATGCTTAAGTAAGATCAGAAGATGCCCGTGGACGAGTACATCAACTTCACGAAGAACGGGTACTTTTCCACCCGACGCTCGCATGATTTTTGGGCTGGAATATGGTCAGATATGGCCATAGAACAGGATCTTATGCGGCCTATGAAATCACGTGGAGGTTTAACAAGAGGACGAGAAGTGGACGATAGCGTGCTGACTCACTTTGTCTCGGAGTTTCCACTGTGCATCCCGATCTGTGAAGCTGTAGAAAATGTGTCTGGTATAAAGACAAAATCCTCGGAACAGCACATTGAGTTGAGAGACTCGCGGCGGAAGCTGGAGAACCGCCACGCAGAAGTGTTTCGCTCGTGGGTAGAAGATCGCTCTCCGTGGCGTAGTTGCAGACAACAGCATCAACTGCGACAAGGCTCGAGAAGTTGGTGAAGAAGCAATACAACACATGGTAGGGAAAAGTTTTGAGGGTCTCATGCTCGCAAGAAAAAGCCGCGTAGTCCCTTTGTCAGTTGTTGGGTGCCAACTAAAAATTCGTGATGACATCGTCCCGGTCAACCCGCACTAACTTTTCATGCGAATCATATGTGTGATGAAATAGGAAGCGGATATCGTGCAGTTCTTGAAGTACGAGCTTGCACCGACGCCTCCAGTTCTCTTCGATTCATCCTTATTGAGAAAAACAGCCAAGTCAGCACTTCAACACCTTTTCAAATCTTCAGAAGCCCCCAAAGATTTTGAAGAACAACGCAAAGTAGTAGTTGATGGAGGTCTGCTTTTGCATACCGTTGTATGGCCAAGACCTGCAACTTTTGGTGAGGTAATCCAGTCCTACAAGTTGTACATAAGCAAGCACTATCCTTCAAACGTTACCATTGTGTTTGGCAACTACAATCAGACTTCAAGCACGAAGAACCAGGAGCAGGCACGCCGTGCGGGGAAGCGGACGTCCATAGACATCGTCTTCGATTCCAACACAATGGTTTCCACTTTTCAGGCAGACTTTCTAAGTAACACCAAAAACAAGGGACGGTTCATCTCTGCGTTGACAAAGGAGCTTAGAAATACTGGAGTTGCTGTTCGTCAGGCGACAGGGGACTCAGATACACTAATTGTCGACGTAGCGTTGTCTCTAGATGCCGAAGATCATACTGTTACTGTTATAGCGTCAGGCATTGATGACCTATGCATGTTGTTGGCAAAAGCAAGAGAGAACAACAACATCCATTTTTACAGTCCTGGAAACTCAAAATCTCTTGGAAAGATTTTCCCTATCACAAACATCCAGGAAGATATCGGCGAGATGAAAAGTAGTGTGCTATTGGCACATGCCGTGAGCGGATGTGACACAACTTCGGCTATTTTTAGCAAAGGGAAGAAGCGTCCAAGGGGCATTTTCAAAACAACGAAGATATCAAGATAGCTGCTGAAAAATTTGTTCTGGAGTTGTTCAACGGAAAGGGCTTCAATTCTCTAAACGAGCTTCGTGTGCATCTGTATGGAAGGACTATCGCAAGACAGACAGTTAATGTTTCGTTCGATTTGACCACTTTGCCGCCAACGTCCGACGCATGTCGGCAGCATTCACTGCGTACATATTTGCAGGTATATATTATTTTCAGTAGCCTATGTTGTTACAGCATTTTACTTTGCTGTGATAAAATTCACATTCTCTTTTGTTTACAAATTGGTTTATAACAAAAATTATTTGAATTATTTGATAAATAATACATTATAAACTGTATTAGTTTTAAGCAGAAATATTTACTCCGATATTCACACTACTTTTTACTTAAGATATTTGCTCTCCAAAAAATGGCATTAAAATAATAATTTATGATCGCCAAGTCACAAATGGTTACATACTTTACATATTAAAACATTAATTTTGTTTACCTAGCTCAATAAAGCACTAAAACGCATCGAGAACACTTTATAGAATGAAGAGATGTCGATTGGGCGGTGGGTGTACTCAAAATGAGAAATTGAATTATTTTCACTATTAGGAGCAGATGTACAAAAAGGGTGATTTTCATTAAAAACACCCCAAAAAAAATTAAAAATTCATTGGGCGGGGGGGGGGGGGAGGGGAGGGGAGTGGGATTTTTTGAGATGGGTGGGTTTAAGCGTGAAATATTTTGAAAAGAGGGGAAGCACTTCGTTTATCATAGAGAAAGAAAGCTCCTGTCGGATGTAACAATGCAAAATCAGAGCTCGTCCCGGTCGCAATGTGTGTGTAGCGCAGACGGAGAAGAGAATGATGTAACAATCGTTAGTTTACACCCCTATAGCTCGGCAACTATTATTCGGACATCGATTATAAATATATAAAATGAAAGCTTATTTTATCGTCAACAACTTTTATAGGAAACTTGTCTGCAATATCCGTGATAGTTTCCCAACAAACGTCAAGAAAAGAAAGATGTGGCACTTTATTTTTTAATTTCGCGGCATTTTTCGTTTCCCGTTAGACCGGAAGTACCGCTATCATGCCAACCCATAAATTAACGTATAGCTTATTTTTCCTCTTTTAATTTAAGCGATGTTAGAGCACTGTAAGCCAAATCGTTCGCTTGCAATGCGCATTCCAGCGACACCACCTACTTCTCCAGCATTCCCGGAGTTCAAACGGCTGGAAATCCAGGAAGCCGAAACGGGAAGACCGGCGACTTTTAATATGATGTTAAGAACATCGAATAGGACACCTGTACCAATTTTCAGCTTTACTAAAAAATTTTCGAGGTTAAAACCTAAAATTCCTGGGCTACAGGGAGAGAGGTTTGGACTGTATGGAGGGTGGCCGAGAACCTCCCATTTGAATTTCTGCAGGAGTGCCGCGACTGTGTTGGCCGTATGAGGTCGTGCATTGTCGTGGAGCGACCACGGCGGCTATGGTGTTCACTGTCACTCGGCGATCCTGGGTAATGAGTGCATCAACCAGCTGGACGTTGTCATCGGTAACGCAGGGGGGTGCCCCAGACCGGGCATCATCGGCTAACGACACCCGTCCTTCCCTGAAGCGCTTGTGCCACGCCTTGACCCTAGCAAGGGACATGCAGTGTTCGCCGTACACTTGTGACATTTGGCGATGAATGTCCGTTCCCCCTACTCCTTCAGCTGTCATAAACCGAACAACACCTCTTTGCTGTTCGGTTGACCCCTCCATGTCACTATTTGCAATGCGACTGGCAGCGTTGGACGATTGATGCATGCTGCTGCTCACTTTGTAACGTCACGTGACGTGCACGCGTGCCCTCTAGCGACGGGCTGTGATCTCCTTCGCTCTGGTCGGAACCACACCTCGTTATACACGCCACGATTAGCCGATGTCTTCACCGGTTTGCGCATTCCAGCCTCCGGCCCGTTACTTTTTGAACGCACCTTATACATTATTTATTGTCTTCATTCTCTGCCAATATCTCTTCATCCTCTCTTCCACTTCCACTTCCTTCTTCTGATCCTCCGAGTAAAATCTTCCTTTCCTCACTGACAACTCCCCTGTCTCCTGGCAACCTGCAAACACCTTAACCAGCCGTCTAAATAACTCTCTGTCCTTTATGTCTTCTTCTTTCTCCCCCATCCGATCCAAGTCCAATCTCACTTCCCAAAACCATTTTGGCTCCGTCTTCCTCTTCCTGAAGAATTCAAAAATCCTCTTCGTCAATCTGGCACAGTTCATCCTCACCAAGTGTCCAAAAAACTGTGTTCTCCTTTTTCTCTTTAGGGCTACGACTCCTTCTGTCTTCAGGTATAGTTCTTTGATAGGTTTGAGTCTCCTCTCTCCATCCTTGATATTTGGGCCGAGGTTTTTCGGAGCATTTTCCTTTCCCTCTTTCGGATGTCTTCGAGGCCACCCTTCCCAATCATATCTAGTGTTTCTGCTGCATACAGACATTCAGGTTGGACAACAGTATCTTAGTGTCGGAATTTGGCCCCAAAGGATAGACCTTTTTTGTTGTATGTATTTATGTATTTATTTATATATTGGTTTATTTATATTTATTCATGCATTTATTAATTTATTTATGTATTTATTTATTTATTTATTTATTCTTTCATTCAATTACCTAATCTATATATTTATTATTTGTATGAACTGCGATTACACAACTTCCATCACCTATGCAAGTTCTCTCTCTCTTTTTCTCTTTTCTCTTTCGCCATTAATCCTCATCAAACGAGAATACACCGTTCATTCTTGTTTCCTCGTCGTATGGGTCCTTCACTCCCATAACTTTCCTTCAGAACATTTGTTTTATCATGATGGTTATTATTATTTTTTGTTAACATTATTTAATATATTGTTTACTATTTAACAATATAATAATAATAATAATAATAATAATAATAATAATTGGTGGGGAAGTCAAATAGAATATATGAAAAATTGATTGCTACTTATACATGATATACGTGAGAGTTTTATTTCAATTTTTCTGTTAATTTATTGGTTGCAAACACACACTACATGTTATAATAGTTCCCACCTAGTACCAATATGCGGTGCTGGAAAGTTTCCTGCTGAGGTATGTGTTTCCGATAGGTTAATATCTTGTTATTATGGAAACCCCGCGTGGAATGCAATTACTGCATAAACTCTATTATTAGGTATCCTAGAAGGGCTCTCATGACCAGGAATATCGTTTACAGTGGAGACACGCTGATTCTCGTGAACAGTCCATTTATTTTATAATGAAGTTAATATGAAAATTGAGTTTTAAAAGAAGTCTACTCTCTGCATAGGCTGTCTGAAAATATTTATGAGCATAATATTCCCTCTGGTAGAGGATATCTTCATTCTCCGACAGCTCACTGAAAAACTGGGTGAATATGGCAAAGAACTCCACGTGTTATTCGTAGATTTCAAGAAGGCCTATGATTGCATACACTGCGAGAGCCTTCTCAGTTGCCTAAGAGAGTTTGGAATGGCCGAGAAACTTATCAACTTGGTAGCAATCTGCCTGAGCGAAACACGCGGTAAAGTCAAAATGGGAAATCGAGTGCCGGAGGATTTTGAAATTTTGACGGGCCTCAGGCAAGGAGACGGTTTATCTCCTACACTGTTCAATTTTGCTTTGGAGAAGATCATACATGAGGCCTTTTGAGAGCATTTTGAAGGAACCCAATCGAAGGGAAGAACCTAGCATACCTTGACTACGCAGATTATATCAGTTTACTCTCCACCTCTCAGGAAGAGTTGAGGAAAAATGACCAGAGCACTCAAGGCAGCTGACAACAAATTTGGGCTAATCGTGAATGAAACCAAGACGGAGTACCTCAATATGACTCTCGGCCAAGGCCACGTTTTTGGGCAACTACAGTCACTCCGGGTAGGGGACCAGTCCTACAAGAGAGTCCATGAATTTAATTCCTATGATCGCTTTTCACGGAGAACTCATCATGTGAGGCAGAAATCAACGCCAGGATCCAAGCAGGAAACCGAACTCTCTACAGCTTAGCACAGCTTCTTCGGACTATATGTGTCTCCAGACAGTTCAAAATTCGTCCGTATAAAACTCTGATCCAACCCGTTGTACCATATGGATGTGGGACATGGAGTATTCGAAAACAGGACTTTCATAAGCTACTCGTATTTGAGAGGAAAGTTCTTCGGAAGATCTTCGGACCGGTGAGGGATGTACACACGGGTGAATGGAGGATTAGACACAATCATGAAGTAGAAGACCTGTACCATAATGCCAACATAGCTGGAACCATCAAAACCCGAAGACTGCAGTGGGCTGGACATGTAGCCCGGATGGAAGACCACCGATGGCCACGGAAGCTACTGGATTTCATCCCCACAGGAAGGAGACCAAGGAAGCGGTGGAGTGATGGACTCCATGAAGATCTGCAACAGGCAGCGATACGTGTGGACAGTTGGCGGATGGCAGCTATGTATAGGAGACGATGGAAAAGGAATCTTGTAGTTGTGCGCGACCACTGGGCCTGATCGCGTAGAAGAGGAAGAAAAATATTCCCTCTGAAGTATGGAGGATCAGTCATTCGTTTTCCTCGAAACTGTTTGGAAGATGCGGACGTGGCTTTAAGTTACGAACTCTTCTGGAATTTACTTACACTAGAAATGGAAAGGCACGGAAACGAACTTCCACGATGACTAGAGGTGTGAATCAAACCCATCACTTCACAGATTTTTCTCAGGAGGTGGCTGCGAGTACCCTATTGCAAATCTCGGACCAGAATAAAGTTGATAAGCAGAGCCGATAAATAGAATCTGGACCTCAGTTGGGAGAGCCAAGATTATTGACCACTGTACCATGGGTACAGTAGTCGAAAGTTATTGATAAAGGAACATAGCACGGTAATACAGTACATCATTTGAACTGACAAACGACATCAATAGTATTAAACAAAAGTGCAGATTTTCGATTCTAAGAATCTTATGGACAATCTAAATGAAGCACATTTCAGCACCTTTACAAATGGTTATCATTAGGTGCTATATTTTTTTTACAGAGGTGTGCAAATTATTAGACTCGACGCCAGTTTCCCAAAATAACATTTATACTTTTCACGGTTTATTGCACAAAATATATTTGCAAGGCGGTGAAATTAATTCCAATGTTTGACCAAGAGTCTTAATTATATTGTATTTTAAGAAACTCAAATTAAATGATATTTTGGAATTTCCAGTAACAGAGGAGCTTTGCTATTCCAGAATGCCACACGGTTTGTTTTGATTACTTCACTCTACTTTTCATGTGAATTTAGAGCTGAGGGTTTTGGAGTCATTTTACTGATGATACGCCTCAATATAGCGCTGCCTTGGGTTTTTGTGGGTATCTACTCACATAACTTAATGGTGGTGCTTTTGAGGATCCAACCAGCCTTCGGGCTGACTACCTAACAGAACAGAACCGCTCTTCAACTATTCAAAATTTCATGAACTATGGTTTGAAATCACCTGACAGAGGGTATATTCCAAAGTCAATGAAAAAATAGAAAGCCAGCCAAGCTCAAGGTATCCCTCGAATACCCAATTCTTGAACATTTCTAGACACAATTCTTGATGTAAAAAAGTATAAGTCGATAAGGGAGTAAAAAATCACTAAAATGGGTTACAAAAGAAGCCAGAAGATGGTCAATAAAATGATTCTGAATAAAATATTGTGACTGATTTAAATTCTTTATTTGTTTCTAATAACAAAAGTTTGGTGCTTTTCAGTCGGTCAACACGAATGTACCCAAAAGAGTTGGGTTATACCCTAATCATGAAAAAATTACATGAGATTAATAAATACAAAATCTCATTTAATTTTTTCAGGATTAGGGTATAACCCAACTCTTTTGGGTACATTCGTGTTGACCGACTGAAAAAGCACCCAACTTTTGTTTACTAAGGCAGCACTGAAAAATGGCTTCAAACCCCATAACGATTCTAATAATTTACACACCTCTGTATATGGTGCACTTGGGCTGTGCATTCTCTCAGGTTGGTAGTAAGGGGGAGGAAATAGAGTCGAGGTGTAGAAAAGCCAATGTAGTGAGTTCTCAGTTGTGATCTACAGTATTCTGGAATAAAGAAGTTAATGTAGCGACGAAACTCTCTCTACATCGCTCAGTATTTAGACCGACCTTGCTGTATGGAAGTGAAAGCTGAGTAGATTCAGGATATACGAGGGCTGTTTTTTTAGTAATACCCGTTGTGATATTACGCCGTTGAAGCGCTGCGGTCGGCATTCCGTGCAGGTGCGCTGTGTACCTGCATCTATTTGCAAGGCTGAGACGCCATTACGGCAAAAGTCGCCCATGTGTGGGTGGGTGACAATCTTTTGAAATGGCATCGCCGATCGCGAATACCGCCGACCCGTAAACGAGAGAGAAAACTCCCCTGTAAGATATCCTGCCGTTTGGCCACCACTGTCAGGAAAAGTGCGTATGTGGTCAGAAGAACTAAACATTCGCAGTTCCCTTGGTAAGCACGCAATTTGCAGGACAGTGGTGGACAAATGGCAGGATATCTTACAGGGAAGTTTTCTCTCTCGTTTACGGGTCGGCGGGACTCGCGATCGGCGATACCAATTCAAAAGCTTGTCAACACATCCACACAAGGGCGACTGTTGCCATAATGGCGTCTCAGCCTTGTCAATAGATGCAGGTACACAGCGCACCCGCATGGAATGGCGACCACAGCGCTGCAACGGCGTAATATCACAACGGGTATTACTTAAAAAACAGCCCTCGTATGATACATGAACTAGAAGTAACTGATATGAGGGTAATCCATAATCCATAAATGACTTTTTTTTCCTCTCATCCCGCTTGGTCTTCCTTAATTCTTTCACCTCCCCTTCTAATATCCTCACCTTTTCTCTTAAATTCTTGATCTCTCTACTGTTTTCAGCCCGCCTTTCTGTCACTATTCCCATCTCTTCCTTTATATAATTATGTCTCCATCTCCTTAGATTCCTTGCATTGCTCTCCTAGAATGCCCCGGATTTGGCCATTTCTGGAAGCTACTTTTATAATTTCCCTTATTTTCTCAATGACTTGCCATCCTAGCTGACCAGGCCCTGGGTTTGACTCCACTCCTCCAATTATCAGCAGCGTCACTGCAACCACCGCTGCCACCCCCGTCACCAAAAGCCCCATCTGCCCAGTGACATTGCCCACTATCACTTTCCTGACACCGAAATCGCACTTCACTCTAGCCTGCCAGCGGCCGATGACTGCCCGGTACTGCTGAATAGCGATTCCCAATATTACCTTACACTTCACTTCACTACACGTCTGTTCACCTTGCTTGCTTAGTTGATGAAACTGCATATGAGAGTAGCAAGAATTATTTCAGGGACAAATAGATGACTGCAAGGCAGGAAGATATTCGTAGTGAAGAGATAAAAGCTAAGTTAGAAATAAACACGCTAGATGAAGCTGTTCGTATGAGCCGACTCAGATGGTAGGGTCATGTAAGAGAATGGGGAAGGAGTGATTCCTAAGATGTTAATGAGTTCGGCTGTAGAGGGTAAGAGAAGCAGAGGTAGACCTAGGAGGTGATGGTTAGATTCAGTGATGAACGATCTCAAAGTGAGAAGTGTAGAAGCAGAGGAAGCCGCAGTGCTAACTGCTAATAGGGGATCATGGAGGCCACTTGTTCGCAAACAGAGGCTTGCAGACTAGACTGGTTGCTGAAAGGCAAAAGAGTCTCAAATAAAAATGTATGTACTGAGGGTAAGATAGTTGTTGTTTGAGTCTTCAGTCTTTTGACTGGTTTGATGCAGCACTCCATGCCTCCCTGTCCTGAGCTTATCATTCCACCTCTACATAGCTACCACACCCTACATCCGAGGCAATCTGTTTAACATATCCTAACCTTGGTCTACCCCTACAGTTCTAGTCCTCGACCCTTCCTTCCACAACTAAGCATTCTATTCCTGGGTGTCTTAGTATGTGTCCTACCAACCTATCTCTTCTCTTCATCAGCAGTCGCCAGAAACATCTCTCCTCCCCCACTCGTATTAATACCTCTTCGTTTGTAACCCTATCTACCAATCTGATCTTCATCATTCTCCTGTAACAGCACATTTCAAACGCTTCAATTCTCCTCTTTTCTGCTGCACCAATAGTCCAAGTGTCACTTCCATACGGTGGTGCCACGCTCCAGACAAAGGTTTTCAAAAATGACTTCCTAATACCTAAATCTATATTGGATGTCAAAAGATTCATATTTTGTAGAAATGCTTCCCTTGCCTGAGCATACCTACTTTCTATATCCTCTTTGCTTCGTCCATCACTGGTTATTTTGCTTCCTAAGTAACAGAAGTCACCTCCTCCCTCTAGCTTTTCGCCTTCCAATTTGATGTCCATAGAAGTTTCTGATATATTTCGGCTGCACTCCAATATTTTATAATTTTAAGTTATCTTGTCGACATCGTCGTCACGCTGAGGTCTGGCGTTACGTTACGGCGACGGGACGAAATGTACCGAGAATGCACTGAAGTGTGTGACGTCATAGTACCGCTTGAGCTTCCACCTTTCCCCGCACGCTCCGGTGAGCGTGACGTCATCCAGCCAGCTACCTCCATTGACCTTGGTTTGCACGCATGAGGCTTTCATCCTGCATTTTTCAGCATTTGTAGCATTTAAAATGATATATAGTCTAGTCTTTCAGATTGACTATCACTCTTTTTCGTTTTACATTTATTAATTTTCATCATAAATACCTGACGAAAAAGTAAAAAGATGTATTCAAATAATTCATGGTTTTTGGGTTAATGCCGTGTGAAATTAAATTAAATACCACCAGACGTTTCGAAGGAACCTCCTTTTTCAATGGAATAATTAAATAATGTGGCCAAAGAAAGTATATCAATGAGATTACAAAAAATTAGATAAATACCTCTTTTCGTCACCAGAGAGCAGCTGCGAGAGATTACTGTATGTACCATGGTAGAACGGCGGAGAGAGTAGTAAGTAAGGCAAAGGTAAAGGGGGCGGGGTGAAAATATAGAGACTCCTTGAAGAATGAAGATGTCCAAAAGAATCGGTCGGGGGGGGGGGGGGGGGGAGAGGGGAGGGTTAGATGGATAAGGAAACAGAAACAAAAGGGAAGTGTATCTGCAGCTGCTCTCTGGTGACGAACAGAGGTATTCATCTATTTTTTTGTAATCTGATTGATATATACTCTCTTTGGCCACATTGTTTGATTCCATTGAAAAAGGAGGCAAGGTTCCTTCGAAACGTCCGGAATCTAATTTAATTTCACACGGCATTAGCCCAAAATCCATGAATTATTTGTGTAGTAATCCGGGTCGTGAAAGCCTTAATATACATATTAAAAATATTCATTATGTTTTAGTTATTCTACGTTTTAAGAGCGCTAAAAATCCCTCAGTATGCCTTCCTTCGGAGGGGAAGTAAAGCCGCGGTGCCATGTCATATATTTTTGGCATGTTAAAGAACCTTCCACTAATTAAGACCTGTGTGAAGCTAAATTGTATAGGTTAAGAATGTAAACAACGCTCTTAGGCTCCTACGTTCGTTGCCAAGAGCCGACTTCGGTGGCGTCTGGTAGCTAAGTTCTGAACTAGTAGTCGTTGACGGTGGCGTTTGGTGGCATAAGTAGGAACTATTTGAAAAATTCAAAAGTCTGCAGTCCTTAATTGAATTAAAAAACAGATAACAAACACTAATACAGTCATCACAATTAACACCGGTTATCAGACAGATTCTACACACACCCAAAGTACACGGGGCTACATGACCGCGTTGTTGCAGCCCCTAAACTTAAGAACCAACCAACCAGTTATTCTACGTAAGGGGCAGATGACCTCGCAACAATAACTAACATAACTTACTATTCTACGTGAATATCAACACTATGCAGCACTCACGACTGCAATGCCTTGCTGATTGTTGATAAGTTCCAATACACAGTGAGGTCAAAGGGCTGGAACGAGCTACACTCAGCTCAGTGAGGCACAACTCATAAGAGGTGAGTTTGATTCCCACCTCTGCCATCCTAGTAGTGGCTTCCCACTTCTACTTCAGGAAATGATAAGATCATTATGTTTTATTATTATTATTATCACTAGAATAAGCACCGACAGCAGTGGCTACGCTCGCTAAAGCGCAGCGTTAGGTCATGGGGTAAAGCTCTCTGCTGACTCGGTAGATGCTTGGGTTCGAACCCCACCGTCGGCCGTCCTTGAAATGGTTTTCCATGGTTTCCCATTTTCAACACCAGGCAAATGCTGGGACGGTACCTTCTGACAGGCCACGGCCGCTTCCTTCCACATCCTCGCCCAGTTTCATTCATCTTCATCCATTCCATCTCTCATCACTGTGGGCAGTTCGCCCACAGGGCTTCGACTAGAAAAACCTGTACTCGGCCTCTCCGGAGGCCACACGGCAAGAAAAACCTAGAATAAGCAATACTACATCCAGCAATAAAAGACAATACATACATTCTTAAGTGGTATTAGGACATACCTGTACATTGTTGAAGCACATGGCGTATGACTTCATTCCTAACTTGGTTACTAGTCTTTATTGCAAATACCGCACTAATACAGACATCACAGTAATAAAGGTTATCAGAAAGGAAAAAAACATATACACAATTTACAGAGGTATGCATTTGCTCCAATCAATGAGAAAATGCAGGAATGGAGACTCCGTTGGTACGGTCATGTTGTCCGTGCACCACAACGTTCAGTCATCGGCTCGGCCTACCAACTAACGGTCGACAGTCAGAGACTGTGTGGGAGACCAAAATTGCGGTGGCTAGACACTATTAACGCAGATTTACGATCAAGAAACTTGAAATCGCGGGAATCTTTAGATTGCAAGAAATGGAGTGCATTGATCCAAAAAGCGGACCCCGTCCCTGCGGGATGCAACTAAGAGGAAGAATTTACAGAGGTATGCAAATGATTACAAATGAAGAATTTAAATCAGTTACAATGTTTTATTCAAAATCATTTTATGTTTATTACCCTCCTTAATAATGTTTTCTCCGGTGCACCTTGCTTTCTTAGATCTCGAAAAGGCTTTCGCTTGTGCCGCATGACTTGATCGGATTGACTCTCCGACAACATGGCATCCCAGAGTACCTTGTCAACTGAGTACAGTTGATCTACGCGGAGCCAAGAAGTTACGTCCAAGCCGCCGCAGGAGCATCGGAAAACTACCATGTAACAGTTGATGTTCATCAAGGTTTGGCCTTGTCACCATTGCTGTTCATTATGGTCATGGACACGGTTACTGCAGATCTACAACAACCAAGGCTTCATAACGTAACAGAATTGTCAAAAATAACGAATTAATTTTTGTTACGTTACTGCTTCCGTACCCAAAACAAATGGTATATGAATAACGTTTTTAGTGCGGTAACGAAATAAGGGGTTATAATTTTCCCTGATTTGTGCTTTTAACGTCATAACCAGCAGAGGAAAAGATTCCGTTATTTTAAACTGCGCTCCCGTTAATAACGTTATACGTCTAGTAACGGTATGACAGCGTATTTGACCCGCTGTGCGCCTTCAATAACGTTATTCAGACAGAGTGATCAATTCGGTTATTTCTAAATGCAAACCTACTAATAACGTTATAAGCCTAGTAACGGTATACGAGAGATTTTTACCAGTTATACGCTATCAATAACGTTATTCAGGGCAGAAAAATTAATTCCGTTATTTAGAAATGCGAACCCACCAATAACGTTATAAGCCTTGTAACGGTATACGAGCGATATTTACGAGCTTTGTGCTGGCAATAACGTTATTAATGGCAGAAAAATAATTCCGTTATTTAGAAATGCGAACCCACCAATAACGTTATAAGCCTAGTAACGGTATACGAGAGATTTTTACCAGTTATACGCTATCAATAACGTTATTCGGGGCAGAAAAATTAATTCCGTTATTTAGAAATGTGAACCCACCAATAACGTTATAAGCTTAGTAACGGTATACGAGCGATTTTAACGAGCTTTGCGCTGTCAATAACGTTATTCATGACAGAGAAATAATTCCGTTATTTAGAAATGCGAACCCACCAATAACGTTATAAGTTTAGTAACGGTATACAGGCGATTTTTACCAGCTATGCGCTATCAATAACGTTATTCTAAGCAGAGAAATTGATTCCGTTATTTCAGAAAAGATTCTCGTCAATAACGTTATGCAAGTGTCTATTTGCCCGCTACCCGGACAAGCATGGAAGGTGACCGTGAACAGACAATTGACCAGGTCAATTGTATTACAGCGTTTATTACGCTGTTACACTGATTATTACAAACTGTCACATAATAGCCTAATTACACAATAACTACATCGAATTACATACCCGTTATATTATCTAGGGGCATTTCTTTCAGGATATCCTAATAATCCAGCCAAAGTATATTTTTCAGTATCTACTGTCCTACCTAGAACCCTGATAAAAGAGATCCTTTTTTCTATTTGCGTCAACGAGATATCCCAGTTTGAACGATGCTGGGCAATATGTAATTCCAGGCAAATTATTTATTCAAATATAGGATAATTACTTCTTGAAATATCAATAATAATCAACATAGTGATTTCAATCTGAGCGCGTGCCCCATCAGACAGGGCAAGGCACCTTGCCAGTTTCGATCGCGGTCATACTGTAGCCTACGTTAGACACATGTTTCCTAAAAACAATACGATGGATCCCATTGATTCGAAATATATCTTGTTGCTTCATATAGAGGTTTGGAACATAGCCTATTGTTCATCAGTCCCATGTAGTTGAGGTGTTTATGGAATTTGTCTGATAAACTTTGTTATTTTTGGAGTTTGCCATGGCCTTGACTTAGGAACTATCCACGCATTTTCCTGGAGTAGAAGTGGGAAACCAAGGAAAAACACTCTAAGATGGCTAAGATGGGAATCGAACTCACCTTCTAGCAGTGTTGCCATATAAGGCAGCGTGTAACCTACACACCAAACTTTCACTCCTTTGTGACCAATAAGAGTATTTCTTTCCTAAATGAAACCTCCCGATCTTGCTTTTCGTTTACTTGTTAGCCTGTTTTCATTTAGTAGTGATAGAAACCATTTTTCAGTGATGCTTATTTCAAATGAAGAAAGCTATTCAGTCGGTCAACAGGAATTGTGTGTTGACGGACTGAAAAGCTTTCTTTATTATTTTCATTTATGAAAAGAAAAGGCTTATGACATCAAATTTAGTCCGTGTGTGTACGTATGTGTGTCTCTGTGTGTGTGCGCCCCCCCCCCTAATAAAATATAAACGGCTAGAGCGATTTCAATGACATTCGGAAAGGTCATAGTACTATTTTGTCCGATCCCGACCGTGTTCTTCAAATTTTATTACATCTCACCAATCCAACATGGCGACTGTGCGAAATATTTCACTGGCATTCCATATCTCCGAAACTATTACAGATATCACCTTGACATTTTGTACGATGATAAAATGAACTACTAGAAGTGTAATGATGGGACTCTCAAAATTCCTGTTACGTAAAAAACGAACATGGCGGCCAAGTGAAGTTGATACGTTAAAATAGTTTTTTTTTTTCGCGATTAAACCATCCGAGCGCCGTCAAATGGTATAGCAAATGTTATACACCTTGTGATGCACTGACATCTTATTCGGCTCAATTGTTTACATAACCTCAAGATGGCGCAATTGTGAAATTTTAAAATTAAGTTTTTATTTCTTGTGTCCTAATCATGCGATCGTGGCCAACGTTTAAACAATGAACCTACCGTACGCAATAATCGTCAACTAATAATACATACTGTAGCTCTATGGCCTACAAAGTATATAAAAATCCAACATGACGACCATCCGAAATTTTATACGATTCTCAATGTCAACTAATCTATGACAGCAATCAAACTGAATTGTTTTCATAACCACAAGATGGCGGCTGTGCAAAACTTTAAAATCTCGTATTTAGCCTATTTCCATTTATGAAAAAATAGACTTATGAGATCACCATTTGTCCGTGTGTGTGCATCCGTGTGTGTGCCCCAGGGCAAGGTGAAGCAGTGCTAGCAGGTGAAGCGCAGCCCTATCCTGCCCATTTCTGAGCAGTGCAGCACGACATCACACTAGCACTGCAGCGCTTAGCCGCACAAGCACGTCCATTTGACGGGATGCTGCGGTACGTTTAGTACCGAGCGCAGAGCCTGGACACTAGGCGCACTAGAGCCAACGTTTTGTCATATGCGTGTGGTCTGCCGTGCTCATGACGTCTTTTGTGCATGGGGAGCACAACAATATCATAGTGGGATAGACACACATTAAAGAAACACACCGACGACGTATAAAACATGATATTTGGACGTACATGAACCAGATCTGCAACAAGGATACAGGAAGTTGAAAATTTTGGGTTTGTTATTGTTGTTTTAAGGGGTGGAACCCCAACTTTTTTGGGTGATGCAGCAGGTGCAGCGAGATATAATAATCCTAAAAATGGAATCAAGCATATTGGTAATCATGCATGTGACAGTAATAGTGGCCGGTATGGAATCAGGAGAGTTAAAATACATTTTTTTAAATTTGTTGACATAATGTCACAAACCAGCCGAGGTAGCTACACACGCCAACGTGCATGGTCAGACTACACCAAACTCGAAATACCACACGCAGTCACTTCATATCTTACCTCATTAATTTCAATTGGCATTAAATCCCCTCGGGAGATTGACGTCATGAAGGGCATCTATCCGTAATATCATTCCCACAAGGAATGTCTCACCACATCCCCTACCTCATAGCAACCGGAATAATTACGGGTAGAACAAAAAAACTACATTAGGACTATAAAGCTATGGTCTATTTCAACAACAAGATTCTGAATTCACCAACTGATTAGATTGATGCTGTTCAGGGATATGTGAATTCGAGAAACGAGCGTTAGTAAATTTATCAGGTTTTTAAACTGAACAATATTCCGTCGCGTCTGAGGTAATTTATGTCTTTTATTCGTATTTTCAACGTTGCCTGAAACAATAACTTATGGAATTTACCTACACATAAGATATAAGGCAAAATAAGCAAGTTGTCATGAAATCCTTCTAACTTTTGAAGTTTTAGGACAATTTTCATTATTTCAACAGCATGGAGACCAAGAGCGCTATTCATTGTAAAACAATTTTGCTCTGAAAATTAAAAAATATGTTGTCTGTCTTTTTACCAGCTTGTCGGTATTTCTTTCGGTTGTTTGTTGGTTTTTGGAACTATTTGGCTCTAGGGTTATGGTATGCGAACCATCTCTCTAACTTACCAGGGGCTATGTAATGCCAAAAATACCATGAAATGTGTACTATTAAATTTCGTGCAGAAATTATATGGTATCGTGCAATATATTGCGCTGACAATGAAAGAGATCGCCTTGTGGTGTAGTGGCTAACATTCTTGGATGTCGCCCCAGTGGTCCGGGTTTGATTCCCTGCCCTGCCAATAAATTTAATTTCGGTTTGAGGTACTGAAATGGTATCGATGATACGCAAGTCATCAAATTGGTGTTCATTTCGAGGACTAGCACCAGGTCAGTGGGCACGTGTTTCCTTTTTTTTCTGCATTCTTATTCTGCAATTCGAACATTGATATGGGAACTCTGAGAGCAAACCACTTCGTAGAGTTGTTAGAATAGCTTCCGTAAAATATTCTCAAAGGCCAATGCTACAAGTAGCCGTCGTGAGATAATCAAATTGCATATTTATATGTAATCAACACATCGTATTTTAGACCATTTGATTTTCATAGCATTCTATGTTCTGGGCATAGGAAAACTTCGAAGCTAATTTCGCAATTTTCAGTGAATGAACATCCAAAGTATAGTAATCATCATGTAGGGAGTCTGTGCCACATATATACAGACAGTGCAAGAATTGCTTGAAGGCATGGTGACATGGTGCGTAATTTGGGTTTGTACAACGAATGAGGTTGTCATTACGGTGATGATGATGATGATGATGATGAAGATGGTGGTAACGATGAAGACGGTGATTTACTAGTTAGGAACCAAAGGAATACTTGAGGCTTAAGGCTGAAGCGGATGTATGAAAAAAATGAACTTGTAGGTTGATTGCGAAAGTGTCTAATCACCATATTTTATGGAGAACGACTTATCCAGAAGTACACATAAAAGGGAGTAGCCAAGCACAAATAGGTGGTGGCAAAGATTGTTCTTGTGTGAGATGTAAGCTGCAAACACTGATAACCTAGCTCACGTTCAAACACCATAATTAATAAGGGGATTCACTACAAACGTTAGGAATCGCCGACATAGATTTAAGACGCACCTGTAACATTTCAGAAATGTTACGCTATCCATGTTTTCGTGCTTCCTCGTGTTAGAATCAAAAGTACAATAGAATAATAATTGTTATTGGCCGTAAGAAGGATACAAGATTTATGCTGGACCCCACCAGCAGATGTGAAGTAACCATCGGCATAACAAGGCAGGTCGTTTAGAGTTAACGATAGGCTTCAAAGAGAATTGAAGGCTTGTGGTACGTTTGGAATAAGGGAAAGAAACAACATCAATATTTTTAAATCACTTATCATGTTTGGGTATGCCTAACTTAAGTATAAATGGCATAATTTTGCTATCAAATGAATCCATTCAATAATAGAGAATTGATCTACAATGTACTCAGGAACAGAATGAGACGTATTCTATTGGTTTCCAATAACATTGTATTGCTAATTATAATAGTCTAATAATAATAATAATAATAATAATTATAATAATATGAAGAGAAGAGAAGAACGGCTTTGGGAAATCCAGCCACGACATGCTGGCCACGCGCTCTTGAACTGAGGAGTTCCAGCGTAGACAGTGCTGACAGTGTGCGCCTGGGTCATATGGCACTAAAAAAGCACTTGCTTGACTTGCAGGGTACCACGCCATACTATACAAAGCTCACTCGCACACGTACACAGCTTGCGGCAGGCGGGGAGAGGCAATGATACAGATTACTACTGACATGACATGACGTCCCACGCATGTGGCTTTCTTCTTAGACTATCCGTAAGGGTGCAGCAGGATAGAACATACTACAGGCACTACCTACGCAGGGCCGTGGTGTGCACCTCCTCCCCTCCCCCCCTTCCCCACACCTAATAAAATCTAAGCGGCTGGAGCGATTTCAATGAAATTCGGTAAGGTCATAGAACTATTTTGGCAGACCCCGATCGAGCCCTTCAAAGTCTATTATGTTTCACCAATCCAACATGGTGGCTGTGCGAAGTATCTCACTGGCATTCTTTATCTCCGAAACTGTTACCGATATCACCGTGAAATTGTACGGTGATAAAAGCCACTACTAGAGGTTCACTTAAGTGACTTTCGAACAGGGACCCGGAACAGAACGTAACACGGAACGGAATTGTTGTCAATGTGGAACGGAGAAATTCCGTTATCTCCAAGGTTATTTCCAAGTTGTAATGTTACCGCTGTTTGTTCCAATGCGTTACGTTACCGTCCGGGAACGGAATGGAGTCTGAAACCATACCCGGTATCTGGAACAGTGTGTAACGTGTTTTTCGAGGGGTTTTATGCTACTGGCATAAGTCAGTAGGAAGCCATTCTATATTTATTTACGCGGCAAATTGTTCAGCCAAGAGAAGTTTTCATGTTAATTTATTATTATTATTATTAATTTATTATAATTATTATTAAGGTATTTTTTCGGAGCATATTATAAAATTATAAGCATACAGATAGGTTTTCTATGTCTTAGAAAACACTATCAAGCAAATTATTACGAACGACAATATCATAGAAAATTATGTGATTACGGAATTTAACGGAGTTTCGTCAGTTAGGGTATATTGAGAGACATGACTCACTGGGAATTCAAATACAGGCTTAATCTTGTCGGGAAGCATGACGCAATCCTGCGTTGCAGCTTAACGAAAAGGCGGATGCATGGAACGGAATACGACTTCACCCTACCGCCGAGTGTAATGAGCCAGAGTGGGGATGTAGCGCGTGGGGTGCAGCCAATCAGTGGATACCACGTAAGCTAGAAGTCGGATGAAGAGTGGGGATGCGGCGGGTGCATATATGGTTGGCACGCCGTGGAAACGGGGACTATCGTTATAAAATTTTACCAGTATGGTTGCACGAGGAGTGGCTCCGAGATTCAGTGGAGTTAGCGACTATCGTTATAAAATTTATCCAGTATGGTTGCACGAGGAGTGGCTCCGAGATTCAGTGGAGTTAGCGACTATCTTTGTGAAACTTAACCATTGTGGTTGTACGTGTTGGTTCCGATGTACGGACCATATATCTTCATATCTACAAATATATCATCAACAACGAAGAAGATGGCGACATCCAGGAGGCTGTGGGAAGCTCACTTCAACATCCAGTACGAGGGAAATGCTACGGCAATTTCCAGTGGTAAGCGCGAATGACACATAGCTACGCAATCTCTCGTCTTTCTTTATTTCATATTCAGTAATTCAGTAAATTCATAGCTTGGGAATAAGAGTAAAATCAGTAATTTATCCGACTTCGTTTTCACGTAATTTTCTAGCGGTAATATTTAAATCGCAACGCTCCAATTTAAATTCAAACTTATTATTATTAATGTTATTAATTTTGCTATACTTGTTTTTTATACAATAAATTCATTTCTTTTAACCATGCAATCTTTGTTTTCAGTAGGTAGCATTAGATATAGACCAATTCCTTCTCCTGATACAATTGTTTTTTGGGTTAATGATCCAATCATACCACGATCTGAGAGTAAAGATTCTTGAAGGTGTTCTACCAGAGCTAGGTGTTGTTAAATACAAATTTAGATTTCAACATAGCGTTGATGTCTTGGCGCCCATTAAAACAACATATCTTAGTAGAAAACAGTATATTTGTCATCACAAGGTAAGCGAAACCCATTACAAGTGGAACGGTGGCCGAGCCTGTACCGGTACAGCAGATTGGATCCGGGTGGAACGTTACGCGGTCTCGTACCGAAATGAACAGAGGGATATCCGATACGTTACAGTTCGGAACGTTTCGCTTAAAACAACGGAACAAAACAGACGGGACGGAATGGGACATATTTAACAGGAGTTGTATTGTACAAGGCTGCATTATGACCTCTCAAGGTCAATTAGAAGAATTTGGTGCGGTGCAATGCAGCTCTTATTCTTATTGGGACGACAGCGTTAGTGGTCAAATCACATCCAAACACAGCGTTTACATATTCTGCCAACCACACAATCCCCTCTTCTCTCTCACCTCACCAGACACCGGCAATGTGTTTCAGCTACAATGGAGATCCTGTACCCCAAATATAGATACGCGAATTCCGTCCTCTCGCTATTATAGGTTGATCAAAATTTATTTGCTGATGATGAATTTCAACCAGATTAGAGATGTTGTTGATTATTTTGGCGCTTTGTGACATCGTGGTCATGTAGCCTTGTGCACTTGGGTGTGTGTAGAAGCTGTCTGATAACCTGTGGCACTGTGATGTCTGTACTTGTGTGTGTACTAGTAATCAAGGTAGGAAGTGGCCGTGGCCATAAGTTAGTTACCGTCCCAGCATTTGCTTCAAGTAGAAAGGAGAAATCACGGAAACCAATACTAGGATGATCTTGTCATCCGCTTTATAAGTGAGGGTGGACTAGGGCCAGCAATCTAAATTTTCCAGTGTACATTGACTGAAAGATTTGTTCTTTTTTATTATTTTATTATTTTATTTAGTCAATTTACCCTCTAGGTTGGTGGTTCCCACGGACGCAGCGAGGGAACTCACCACTACCGCCTCTATGGGCAGTGTCCTGGAGCTTGGAACATCTGGACAGAATTGATAGAACTGGGGAGGTGTGATCAGCACTTCGCCCAGGCGGCCTCACCTGCAAAGCGAACAGGGGCCTCATGAGGGATAGGAAGGGATGGAAGAGTGGGATGGATAGGCTAGGAAGAGGGAAGGAGGCGGCCCTGGCCTGACAGTAGGTACCATCCCAGCATTTGCCCGAAGACGAAGTGGGAAACCACGGAAAACCACTTCGAGGATGGCTGAGGTGGGAATCGAACCCCCTCTACTCATTTGGACCACCCGAGGCTGAGTAGACCCCGTCCCAGTCCTCATACCACTTTTCAAATTTCGTGGCAGAGCCGGGAATCGAACCCAGGACCTCCGGGGCGGCAGCTAACCATGCTGACCGCTACGCTACGGAGGCGACTTTTTTATTTTTTATTTTTTATTCTGAATCTTTGTTTTACGGAAATTTTTGTTTATTATTATTATTATTAGTTTTCTTAATTTTTTTAAAATTCATTTTTCGATATTTTCATTTTCAAGCGTCCACCTCTAAATTTATAATTTCCTTCTAAATTTGTATACATTAATCTGTGTTATGAGGGGCAGATGACCTCGTAGTTCCGCCCATAAAAACCTCAATAACTAACTAACCACTTCCAGGATGGCTGAGGTAGGAATCGAAACCACCTCTTCTCAGTTTTGTCTCACTAGGCTGAGTGTACCCCGTTCCAGTCCTCAGACCAGAATTAAATTCCCTGGTAACCCGGGAATGCTAGCCACTGCTATTTACACGAGTGAAATTTTGATGCATTACGAGGGCTAGAAAAATTACAATAATATTTAATTATTAATAATTATGATGAAATTAATCATGATGACGTTCCAAACAACAACTGCCCGAGCAAAGAAAATTGAAACATACGAGGTAAAAACCAAGATGTTCAGTAAAGAACATATAGCCTACTTTCTCCTAAATGCATGGGTAATGTTATAACTGTTTGTCCTTTTCAAGGAGTATAATTGAATTTTGGTTGTAGTAGCTTGTTGAAATACAACGTGCTATAGGGATATTAAACATGAATAATAGGTGCCCTTTGCTAGTGCTACCTCTGTAAAAAATTTCATTCAATTTGGTTTCACCGTGTTTGAATTGATATGGGGAATGGATTTGCACACATACATGGCCGCTATTTGCAAACTATTGGGCTGATGACCTTGTAGTCAGTCATAAGATGCTCTCCACAAAAGGGCATGTTGTTGCAAAATCTGGTAGAGATCAAATTATTAGGATGGTCGTAATTTGATTTAAGCTTTTAACATTTGGGTGGCCGGCATTCCGTTTCCGTCAAGATGGTGGCGATATAAAACATGACACTGAGGTGCCCTTTGCTAGTGCTACCTCTGTACCAAATGTCGTTCAATTCGGTTTCACCATGTTTGAATTGATAGGGGGAATCGATTTGCACACATACTTGGCCACCATCTGCAAACTATTGGGCTGATGATCTTGCAGTTTGGTCAGAATATGCTTCCCACATAAAGATATGTTGTTGCAAAATTTGGTAGAGACTAGATTATTAGGTTGGTCATAATTACATTTTAGCTTTTAACATTTGGGTGGCCGCGATTACGTTTCCGTCAAGATGGTGGTGATATAAAACATGGCACTGAGGTGCCCTTTGCTAGTGCTACCTCCGTACAAAATTTCGCTCCATTCGGTTTCACCGTGTTCGAATTAATGGGGGGAATCGATTTTCACACAAAGATGGCCACCATACGCAAAATATTAGGCTAATGACCTATTAGTTTGGTCAAAGGATGCTCCCTCCATAAAGGTATGTTAATGCAAAATTTGATAGAGATCGGCTGATTAGGTTAATCGTAATTTGATTTAAGCTTTGAACATTTGTGTGGCCGCCATTACGTTTCCGTCAAGATGGCGGCGATATAAAACATGACACTGAGATGCCCTTTGCTAGTACTACCTCTGTACCTAATTTCGTTCCATTCGGCTTCACCGTATTCGAATTAATAGGGGGAATCGATTTTCACACAAAGATGGCCGCCATCCGCAAACTATTAGGCTGATGACCTATTAGTTTGGTCAAAGGATGCTCCCCCATAAAGGTATGTTGTTGAAAAATTTGGTAGAGATCGGATGATTAGGTTAGTCGTAATTTGATTTAAGCTTTGAACATTAGTGTGGCCGCCATTACGTTTCCGTCAAGATGGCGGCGATATAAAACATGACACTGAGGTGTCCTTTGCTAGTGCTACCTTTGTACCAAATTTCGTTCAATTCGCGTTCGCCGTGTTCGAATTGATAGGAGGGGACAGACATTCAGAGTACACACACTCACACACACACACTCACACACACACACAGACAGACACACTGTTTTTCGCCCTGTGTTGATCTCATAAGTCTACTTTAATTTTTTGCAAAAATCGAAAGTAGGCTAAAAATAGCAGTTGGTGGGGTTAGATCCCTGGTCCTCTCGTACGACAGTCGAACGCTCTACACATTCCGCCAGATACAGTCTTGCCTAGCCTACTATATTTGGTTACATATTTTACCTACCGGTTAGGATAAAGTGATTATTTACACACTCTTGTAATAAGGTGGTTTCTTTTTCGTAGGCAGTTTACCCTCCAGGTAGGATTTCCCACGGACTCAGCGAGGGATCCCACCTGTACCTCTTCTACGGCAGTGTCCTGGAGCTTGACATCAGGTCATGGGATACAACTGTCGAGGCGGGACTAGCCCTCTGTTCGCTTTGCAGGTGAAGCCGCCTGGGCGAGGTGCTAGTCCCGCCTCGACAGTTGTATCCCCGGACCCAATGTCAAGCTCCAGGACACTGCCCGTAGAGGCGGCAAAGATGGGATCGCTCGCCGAGCCCGTGGGAAAAGCCTACCTGGAGGGTAAACTGACTACGACGACGAAAATAAATGTCATTATGGCGCTTCATTATGCTTGAATAAGACACTAGAAATAAAGAGATTCTTTTAACATTTCGAACTTGAATAATCTTAAATTTTTAAAAACAAATGAACTAAATAAAAATTCAAGTTCACTAGGCTTCAATGATCAGTTGGCCAGGGAGGTAATTTTAAATATTTGAAATTCTCGTGCCCACCATGCTTTTCTTTTTCATATGCCTATCAGGTTTTGAAAGGAACATATACAAGGTCATTCACCAAAGACGTTACGCCCGAATAACGTCCAGTCCATTGAAGATATCCATGTTTTGTTTCCTGATTCTCAAATGATATTAAGGTGCTCCAAAAACAACGAGCTAGCTTTTACCTGGGATTTTTAAAAATATATTTATTGCAACCAAATGGTCATCTCAATTATATACATGAATTTACACTTTCTGTTTTGCGTATGCACTTATTGATGTTGTCCTTTTGTTCTATGTGGTAGCTTTCACACTTTTTGTTGCACAATTAACACTCGCACGATTCATTTGGTTCGTGGTATGCTGGTTTTTTTTTTTTTTTTTTTTTTTTTTTTTTTTTTTGCAGATAAGATGGTGAAACCTATGAACTGCCTGTCTGGTAATCACATGTCATAGTTCGAAATTCTCCTTTGTCCATTCTCGATCTACAGTGTCATGGCTCCTGTGCCGTAAATCTGGGGGTTTTGGTAACAGAGATATCGATACCGTCGCCTCCGTGGTGTAGTGGTCAGCGTGATTAGCTGCCACCCAGGGGGGTCCGCGGTTCGCTTCCCGGCTCTGCCACGAAATTTGAAAAGTGGTATGAGGACTGGAACAAGGTCTACTCATCCTTGGGTGTTCAAAATGAGTAGAGGGAGTTCGATTCCCACCTTAGCCATCCTCAAAGTGGTTTTCCGTGGTTTCCCACTTCGTCTTCGACAAATGCCGCGATGGTACCTAACGTAAGGCCACGGCCGCCTTCTTCCCGCTTCCTTGCCTATCCCTCCCACTCTTCCCCATCCCCTCATCAGGTAACTGTTCACTTTGCAGGCGAGGCCGCCTGGGCGACGTGCTAGTCACACTCCCCAGTTGTATCCCCAACCCAGAGTCTCAAGCTCCAGGACACTGCCATTGGCGGTAGAGGAGGGATCCCTCGTTTGTTCCGTCGGAAAAGCCAACCCTGGAGGGTAAAAGGTAAAGAAGAAGATATTGATACCAATGTAGCTTTTTAAATAGTACTCTACTATTTTCTGCCATTAGCAGAATGGTTCGAATTATTACAATTCAAGACAAATAATTTATTCAAACATTGGATAATTACTTCTTGAAATATCAATAATAATCAGCGTAGTGATTTTAGTCTGAGCGCGTACCCCATCACACAGCACAAGACAACGTGCTTGTTTCGATCGCTGTCACACATGCACATGCCACCCTTGGAGGTCACCATGCGGTTCCTCGAGGCTCTGGCAATGCTGTAACTACGTGCAGCGTTGCCAAGAACAGGTCGCATGAACTCGGCGCTGAGCCGGAGGTGTCTCATTCGCTCAGTGGTACGAAGTATTGCCGTGAATGCCGGTTATACGGACTTAGCGATGGTTGAGTCGCATTCGCACCAAAAAAAAAAAAAAAAAACAGTTAATGTATCAAATTGTATCCAATGTACACCTCCACATTACAATGTATTATGTCTTGTGTTTACATGAACTTCTTACAAACGTAAACTACCACTTTGTTTCGTCCATGGCACAAATAAAGCCATTAGAACCTAAGAGTGGATGCAGTAACATCCTCTTTACCCAATTAGGTACAAAAAACACAATAGGTAGACTACCCTAGACTCCTCATTGTGATACGCACAATAATTCCATTCTGTACGTTTGACATCTAGTCTTCTCTTCACTCTCCAGAGGCTCACATCTAGTGGGACGTGGGTTGGTGACCACGGGACTCCAGCTGAGTCCGGCATTGCTTCCACTTACTTGTGCCGGGCTCCTCTCCGTCTTCCGAGGCCTAGGGAGTCTTTCACCTTCCCGCCTTAATTGGCCCTTGTCTCATCTTTCCTGATCCATCCCTCCATCCTTTTCTTTTCATTATATTTCCTTTTCTCTGTAATATTCCCGCACTGTTTTTGTTAATTGGCTCTCCGTGTATCTAAATTCCCTTTTGCGATTTTTTTTTGCATTTACACTCCATTTTGTAGGTATATCCAATCTACGTTGCATTTTGTAAGTCTTTTCTATCTAAATTGCATTTTGCGAGTGTTTCCAGCCTCCATTGCATTTTGTAAGGATTGACAATCTAAATTGCTTTTTAGTAAGTCTTTCAATATCCGGGCCGGGACTTTTGTGAGTATTTTGAATTTCAATTGCATTTTGTACGCATTTTCAACCTAAACCGCTTTTTGCAAGTATTTTCAATCTAAATTGCATTTTGTATGGTCGGCATTTTGCAAGTATTCCGATTCTCAATTGCATTTTGTGGGTATTTTGAATCTGAATTGCAGTTTGTAAGTATTTTTAATCTAAATTGCATTTTGTAAGTATTGTCTATCCAAATGAGTAGTTAGAATCTACCGTGCATTTTGTAAGAATTTTCAATTTCAATTGCATTTTGTAAGCATTTTGTATTTCAATTGCACTTTGTGAATATTTTGGATTGGAAATGGGAGCTTTCAATCTGAATTGCATTGTGTATTTTCAATTTCAATTGCATTTTGTAGGTATTTTGAACCTCAATTGCATTTTGTACGTATTTTCAATCTCATTTGCATTTTGTAAATATTGTGAATATCATTTGCATTTTGTAAGTATTTCGACTCTACATTGCATTTTGTACGTATTTTGAACATAAACTACATTTTGTGTGTATTTTTCAGTCTATTCCTTTTGTGAGTATTTTCGTTCTAAATTCCCTTTTGTAAGTACAGAGAGTTTAGTTTGGATGTATCGGAGACCCTCGCTAGACCGTTCGCCCGCGGCGAGAGCCTGTCTCCCGCCAAGCACTTTGCCGTTATGCGGCGCCTGCGCGGCACTGAGTCATTGAGTACAGGAATTTGTACTTACCTAGTTCACAGCTGGTGCTGAAAATGTTCGCCATTCACTGCTACACATCGCTGGCACCTTTTTATGAAACTGGCATGTACTCTCTGAAGTTCCTCAGCACCGATTGACTGAATTTCAGCTGTAATATAGTCTTTAAGCTCATTTATAGTGGAGGGTTTCTCGCATACACTCTATTTTTAAGCGTCCCCCACAAATAAAAGTCACATGGTGATATGTCTGGGCTTCGAGGGGGCCACACGTTCCGACTTATAATCCTAGTACCAAAAATGCGTCGCAATTCTGTCATGGATGCTTCGTGAGTGTGAGCAGTGGCAGAATCTTGTTGAAAATAAGTTGACAATTGCTCTCCGTAAGTCAGTTCGTAAAAAAATTGGTTAAGGATCACATTGTAGTACAAATTTAAGTACAAATTCCTCTACCCAATGACTCAATGCAGCGCGTGCGCCGCATAACGCAAAGTGTCTGGCGGGAGACAGGCTCGCGCCGCGGGCGAGCGGGCTAGTGAGGGTCTCCGATACATCCAAACTAGACTCTCTGTATTACCACTCTCCATTTTGTGAGTAGTTTCAATGAGTTCCTCTTTGTAAGATTTTTACGTCTCACTTAATTTTCGTTCTGTTTTCCACTTCATTGTCTTTTTTTGCTGTCACCCAGACCATTAGGGGTCGATAACGTAGATGTTAGGCCCCTTAAAACAACAATTATCATCATCATCATCATCATCTTCTCTTCTCTTCACAGAGCCAGTACGTACACTTACGAGCAAAGTTCATTGCACAGATCATCAAACCGACCATTGTCATGTGTACAATTGGCATGTAACAAAATGATGGCCGGCTTATAAACGCAGATAAACGAAGGGAACTGATGTCACAAAAAACAAACGACCAGAAGTCGATACGAAGCATACCTCCAAAGCTGAGAAATATTTAATAACCCACCAGTCTACTCAGTGAGCTACGACAGCTGGTTCGGTACAGCGAGGTGATAAACATTTCTCTGTACATTCTGATCCACAGCAGGATGTGACAGTGTTGCCAGCTTCTCGTTTTCATAATTGTGTTTTCAAACTGCACCCGATCCGATTTTGCTTCAGAAACTTTCGTTTCACATTTGGATGAGTAGTCCCATGCCGACCTCCAAGTGTGGCATATTTTCTTCACCCTGTATGTCTCGTAAATACAATATGATGGATCCCAATAATTAGGAATGTTGGTTGTTGCTGTTGATGCTTCATATAGGGCCTTGGAACATAGCCTATTGGTCATCAGTCCCATACAGTTGAGTGTGTATTGTATTTGAATGATACCTGTGTTTCTGAGGCAACAGTATCATTGTGTAACTATAATATTAGTACGGTCAAAGACTGAGTAGGAGGCTCGGATCTTGAATTAATTCTATTTTTTTAAGAAGTGGTTTCCCACTTCGTCTTCGGGAAAATGCCGGGATGGTACCTACCGTCAGGCCACGGCCGCCTCCATCCCTTTTCCTTGTCTAACCGTCCCATTCTTCCCATCCCGTCCCATCCCTCATGAGGCCCCTTGTTCGCTTTGCAGGTGATACCAACTGGGCGAGGCGCTAGTCCCGCCTCCCCAGTTGTAACTCCAGACCCGATGTCGAGCTCCAGGGCACTGCCCGTAGAGACGGTAAAGGTGGGATCCCTCGCTGAGTCCGTGGGAAAAGCCTACCTGGAGGGTAAACTGACTACGAACGAACGAATTTTTAAGGAGTATGAAAAATTTCGAGGAAAGTGCTCAGGATTGCTTCTGTCAGTGCCGGGATTCAAATCTCCTATCTTTGACCTTACAGCAGCCAATTTTACAGTAATTATGGAGTGATCATTAATGCGCTGTTGGAAATCGATATGATTGTCAAACAAATAAACGAAAATCAGGACCGCGAGGTTTCATTTTGGAAAGAAATAATAATATTGGTTAGAAACGAGCAAAAGTATATTCTGTGGTCTGCTACACTCTTCTTTATATAGCAACACTGCGAGAAAGTGAGTTCCGTTACCATATTAGCCATCCTACAGTGGTTTTCAGTGGTTTCCCACTTCTACTCCAGGAAAATGCGTAGATTTTTTTTCTTTTTTTTTCTTTTTTTTCAGAATTCTTATTTATTGGTAAACAATTGACCTACAGTATGTATCATTAGTTTCACATCTCTGAATGAAATAAAATATTGGTCACTTTTCATGAAAAGTTCACTTAAAGAGTTCACCAGAAGTTCTCCACTCATGTTCTGAACCGTTGTAATCATTTCTTCCATATCCATATTCCCCATTTGTGTCTTATAACCTGAAATTATAAATAGGAATGCTCTCTCACAAGGACCAGACCCTTCGTTGCTCTTCTTAGCCATATCATTGAGCTCATTTATGAAGTCCGCCCTGATGACGTCACTGTAGATCGAAACGAGCTTTCTTCTTCAGCTGTTCTAAGTTTACATTTCCGTCGTCGTCCATCTCGTTAAAAGCTTGCATCATGCACGAAATAAATCATTTGGTATTGTTTAGTATATCTTTGCATCTAACATCTTTATAGAACTGGGTCAACTCTTTCCGAGTTGTGTTGGTTTTTGAGAGGCAGTTTTCAGTGTTTGTAACGAAACATCCCCTCAGTACTGTTTCAAAATTTGGCCGTCACATCCGACAATCAAAACTGAAACAGATGCGTTGAAAACTTCTGTACACTTTTGCTTTGAACCATTGTCCAGCGTATTCTTCTGATGGAACTTACAAAATCCCTTAAGGTGCCCCCACCTCTTTCGTGCGCTGTTATGTTCCAGTCCACTGCTGCCGCTATAAACCAGGTTACAGCGTTTTGTTTTGGTTTCCCAGTAAGTTCAAAATCGCAAACCATTATGCGCTCCGCTGGTAGGTGGTCTATCCCCGGATGTATTCTCCGCAGTATAGCAGTCATCCAAGTCCAAACTGTTCGAGCCCCTTGGCAGGATGTCACTCGATGCACTAATGTGTCGACATCTCCACATCGTCTACATTGAGCATCCTCAGCCATATTGTGGCGTATGCGTTTACTCGCTGTAGGCACAATGACGTTGATCACAGAGTAGAGTGTGGATCTCCACTGTGTTGGGATGTACTTATTTGAGGCGTTCAACCAAATCGTTCTCCAATGTCTTTGGGTGAATTTATGTTCTATTGATAGCGGCTTCTGTTGCCCCTTCAGCAAATATGTGTATAGATTCTTCGTTGAATTAAATTCCCCCTGAGTTTTCCTTTCCTGAGGTAAACTGTCTATTACATTGATAACGGCACGAAAAGCCGGGTGTATGTGTCTATATTGCCCATTTATCGTCATGAGTGCTGGTGGGTGAAGAAAAGTCAATTCTATTTTACTCCGCGTTCCTGACATTGATCGGAGGATGGTGCGCCCTAAGAGGGCTTTACATTTCATATCGACACAGGTTAGATTGAGGCCTCCTTGGAGATTTGGCAAGTATAATTGATCACGGGCGACTCTGTACAGCGATCCTCCCCAGAGGTAGTGACCGATACACAATTCTAAACGTTGGCTAATTTGTTTCGTTGCAGGTAAGAATTGTGCGAGATACCATATCTTGGATAAAGCAAACACATTAATGTGCCATACTTTCTGTATGAGATTGTGGGACCTGGTATGTTGCTGGAATAAGGTATGCCTCACTTTATTGATTACCATCGCCCAGTTTTCACTTATCATATCTTTAAATTTGTTCTGGAAAATAATTCCCAAAATCTTCAGCTTTTGCACAATAGGGAAAGATCGAGTAGGTGTGGGTAACGGATGTTTCCCAAGCAACATCATTCCAGACTTTGATGGATTGACTTGGGATCCAGATGCTTGCTGAAACTCGTTTATGATAGTCAGCATACGGTCTTCGTCGTTTTCCTCTGTGAGAACAATGCATACATCATCGGCATATGCTCTTACTGCCACTTTTTTCTCATTGATCGTCAGACCTGTTACATTCTGGTTTATCCTCCGGAGGAAGGGTTCCAGTGCTATGATGAACAGGATCATAGAAAGTGGGCATCCTTGACGAACAGATTTACGGATGGGTATTTTCGATGTGAGATGTCCATTAATGATTACTCTAGATTGTGCTGTTCTGTACAGTCCTGTAATGCATTTAATCAACCCGATAGGAAACCCGAAGGTTTGCATTGTAGACCATAGATATGAATGTTTTATTCTATCAAAGGCCTTTTGAAAATCAAGACTGACTAGTGTCGTAGGGGGAAGATTAGAAGAAGTTTTCTCATGTAGAATAATAATATTGCTTAATACCAACAAGTTCGAGATGATATTGTTTCCTGGAGTCGCACAGAATTGCCACTGACCTATAATTTGTAGCAGTTGTGGTTTGATTCGGGATGCTATGATTTTTGTAAAGATTTTGTAATCTGTATTGAGAAGTGTGATAGGTCTGAAATCCTGCATTCCAAGTGGTCTTCTGATCTTCGGAATTAAAATAATAATTCCAGCAGTGAATTCTTCAGTTATGATTTGTGGGTTTCTCATAATCTCTTGGTAAATTTGAAGATCTTCTCCTAGTATATTCCACATTAATTGATAGAATTCATATGGTATTCCATCAGGTCCAGGAGAGCGGTGACGTTGAGTTTGGCTTAGTGCTGTGAAAATCTCCGCCGAGGTAATATCACTTACCAGCATCGATCCATCCTTTGCGGTCAGTCTGGGTAGGTTTTGTTGTAAGGTCCCATCGGTTTGCTCGCTATTTAGTTGGACGTCGGCGAAAAATGTTGTGAAATACTTTGCACTAATTTGAAGGATATCATCCATGTTCGACTGAGTGCAGCCATGCTCGTCCCGAAGTTTAGTAATGGTCTTTCGCTGCCCTTTACGCCTTTCTGTTAGGATGTGGAACAGTGATGAACGTTCTTCTTCTATGACTGAGGGAATCTTTGCTCGAATACATGCACCCTTTAAATAATTATCCTGAATATTTAAAATTGAATGCTTAACTTCTTTCATTTCACCAAGGACATCGTCGCCATTTGCTTGCTTTTGCTGAAGTTCATATAATTCATCATAATAAAAGTTTAAAGTACTTCTCCTCTCCCAGGCACGCTGTTTTGAAATTTGCTGGAAAAACTTTTTTATAGCAGGTTTTACAACCTCGATCCACCGAGTGATATGATATGGATATTGCGACCTTTTACTGCGCAGCTTCATCCAAAGGGTTTCAAATTTGTTTCGCACATCTTGGTTGTGAAGGAGGGATGCGTTTAGTTTCCAATAACCATGTCCATATATAGGTGGTCGTGTCGTAGTTAAATACTTAAAGTACAGTGCGTGATGGTCACTGAAAGATACTGGTACTACTGTGCAACTATGCAGGCTATCTCGCATTCCTCGTGCTATATATGCCCTGTCTATTCTAGATGCTGATCCGGCACGATAGAAAGTAAATTGAACGTCGGTTCCATGTTGAAGTTCCCACACATCATGGAGGTTAAATCCGTCTACGAGACTTTTGAGGCTGCGGCAGTTGTTGAAAGCGCCGGTTTGATCTCGAGGGTTTAAAACACAGTTAAAATCGCCTGCTAATATTATATTATTGATCGAGCCCTGGAGAAAGTATCTGATGTCATCTTCAAAGAAATGTTCTCTAGCCAGACGACCTTGTGATCCAGAAGGGGCGTAGACATTAACAATTAATGTGTCCTCACATTGCAGAGCAATTATTCTGCCACTCGGGTGTAACTCCACTTCCGAAGCAATTAACCCTGATCTGTAAACGACAGCTGTGCCTTGGAGAGATGGGCCAACATTTGCTATGTATTCGTACCCACTCAACCAGTCCAAGTTTGGATCATTTACTTCCTGAAGCAATAAAATGTCAATATCATAAGTCCTGAGAAAATCCTGAAGTAGAAAACGTGTCGTTAAACTTATGATGCCATTGATATTTAAAGTCGCAAAACAACGCAAGACACTCATATGCCAAGAAAAAAAGGATGAAGGTGACTTGCATCAGTATGTTTGAGTGCATTTAACTGACGATGAGCAATTATTTGAGGGGATCATTGGAGTGATGTTTTACTGGTGTGCACTTCCGGTGATTTACGGTGACTACGTGATGCACTTCGTGTTTGTGTGTTATATAATTTATCTTCTTCCCTCGCAGTGTTTTTGTTGACAGTTTTTATGGGAAGATTATGGGTGTCCTTAATGTTGGCTTTTTCTGTGACCTTGGGTTTTGCTCCTGTTTGTGGATGTAGGGCACTTCCACTGACGTCTGTGACTTTCTTTTTACTTACTCTGATTGCAGCATCAGAGGTGGAAGTGAACTCTGCCCCCGATGTAGTAGATAGGGTTTCCTGAACTATGTCAGTGCTTTGCACGTGAAGTAATTGGGAGCGAACGGTATCGTTAGCTGGAGGGTGCTTCGAATGAACTGAGACTGTTGGGAAGCCTATTACTTGTGTTTGTTCTCGTTCTCCTTGTATGACATCGTGAAATTCCATGTCTTCCGACCACGTAAATTGGGTTTTGGGTACGTCAGTGGTGACAGGTCCGTCAATAGTATCTGGCTGCTGCACAGACTGCTTTGTTGGATGGCTGATGTGTCCCTTTCCCGTGCTGTCCGATCGTGACGTCATAGTTCCCTCTTCATTACTATGTAATCAGGGGTGTTTCAACTACGTTATCTGATGGGTGAGATACTTCCGCAAAACTATCTATGTTTGTGGAATGGGGCCTGTTATGAAGGGCCTCTGATATGGTTGGATATTCAGGGGAAAGTACTGCAGTTTCCATGTCCGTAGTGTTGCTTAGCGTACTACTCCCATCAGACTCACCCAGCACCGTGCTGTATGTTTGTTGTCTGACATGAAGTACCGGGCGATTCCTTCTGTTCGGTCAGTCTACTTGTAAGTGGGAGGTTTCTTTACAATAAAAGCAGTATTTAGCTTGTCCTTCATATGTCAAAACAACTTTATAATCATTGACCGTCAAATATGATGGTATGGGGTATTTAAGTTCAATTGTTACGATACGTATGCCATTACTTACAGCAAAAAATTCATATGCTTCATTCCAGCACTCGTTCCGTATGTCCTTGACAACTCCGTACGTAGAAAGCACGCGAGAGAGCCTTTCGTTGTTGACTTCGGGAGGTAGATTAAATACACTTACACGTTTTGTCAAAGAGTCTGCAGCAGTGATAGTTATCTTCGTGGTGTTACCGCTAGTTAGCCGGAAGGATTTCACACCTTCATGTCGAGATAATATGTTTTCATAAAGTAACGTGGACACTAATTTAATGCACACTGTATTTTCCCCGTTGTTTAATTGAATCGCTAGTACTTGATCTCTATTAAGCTTCAGGTCGTTTGCTATCCACCTATGTATTTCAAGTGGTGTCGGTCTGTTGTTTCTTTCTTCAAAAGCGCATTTAATAGTGTTTTTCCTGACATTCGCCATTTTTACTAGTTCAAAAATACAATACCCTATCACGGTAAGCACTTCCGAGTACGTCTTAACCTCGCGGCTAAACTCGGAACCTCACACGACGTAGGTCGCTAAGTGACACTTCCACTCTTTCTACTCTATGGAGTTCTCCAACGCAAAATGTAACAAAATGGCGCCGTTCTCAATCGATGATGCCGTTTGTAATATATGTGGTTTCTTCTATATTGTATATGGTATATATATTGTATCTAGTAAAGTTTTAATAGATTTAAGTTAACTTCCAACCAAGCTCTAGTCCTGGTGTATATTTCTTCAATATTTCCTTCCTTTTCCAGTGGTTATATCAGTAGTGTTTAGCAATACGTGATAAGGCAAGGCCACGGCCAATCCCTTCCCAAGCCTTGTCTTAATTACAAATACACACGCTACTACAGACATCACAATAACAAAGTTTATCAGACAAATTCAATACACACCCCAAATGCATGGGACTGATGAACAATAGGCTATGTTCCAACCCCCTATATGAAACAACAATAGCAACAAATATTTCGAGTCAATGGGATCCATCGTATTGTAATTACGAGACATATTTCTATCGTACAATATAAACATGTGTGACCGCGATCGGAACAATCACGTTACCATTGGCTGTATGATGGGGCACGCGCTGAGCTAATATCACTATGTTGATTATTATTGATATTTCAAGAAGTAATTTCCCGATGATTGAAGAAATTATATGTATGGAGTCATAAGAATGTGAACTATTCTTATAGTGGCAGAAAGTAGTGTCGTTCCGTAAATATGGTCTAAGTTGTTATCAATATCTCCGTTGCTAATAATGCCACGTAAAAGCGAAGCACGTTCTTTTCAAGCACCTCAATACCATTTAAGAAACTGAAAACAAACTATCAATATTAGACATTATTCGGGTGGGTAACACTTAACGTGAATAACCCTGTATGTACAAAAATTAATAGTCCTTTACCACCACACATAATTTCAGTTTGATTGCTATCATAGTTTCGGATATCGAGATCAAGTGAAATATTTCGCGAGGCCATCATGTTGAATTGGTGACATTTATCAACATTTGAAAGTCACGGTCAAGGTCAGACGGGATAGTACCAATTCCGTACCAAACTTCATTGACATCGCTCAAGCCATTCAAGAATTATTAAGGACACGGACACACACAGACCAACTGTGATCTATTACCTAAAGCATTACATATGATGAAAATAGGCTAATATGTACCCAGATACGATTATTGAAATAAATCAGAAAGTTCCTGAATATACCCATGAATCATCCATACACATTTCCTCCTTTGCGTATACCGAGAGAAAATGCGTTTTTATCATTTCAATATTTTTTTTCGTGTAGCCTCCTGAGAGGCCGAGTGCAGGTCTTTCTAGTCTACGCCCGTGGGCGACCTGCGCGTCGGGATGAGAGATGGAAAGGATGAAGATTAATGAAACTGGGCAAGGATGTGGAAGGAAGCGGCCGTGGCCTGTCAGAAGGTACTGTCCCAGCATTTGCCTGGTGTTGAAAATGGGAAACCACGGAAAACCATTTCAAGGACAGCCGACGGTGGGGCTCGAACCCACGCGTCTACCGAGTCAGCAGGGAGCTTGGCCCCTTGACCTAACGCGGAGCTTTAGCCCGCGTAGCCACTACAGTCGGTTCATTTCAAATGATCTTGTCGACTTCGTCGTTATGGTTGGGGTCCATCGTTATGCGTTACGGACACGGACACGGAGACGAACGTGACGTCATGCAGCCGCGCGGGAAGTGACGTCATGCAGCTGCGCGGGAACGTGACGTCATGCTCACGCGGGGAGCGAGAAGCAGACGCTAATGATTATTGGAGTCTGTTGAAAGAGGCCTGGCGTCGAGCGACCTGGGGCTTTGAGCGAAGCGAACACAAGAATACAGGGTAACTTCTAAAGAGATATAAAGGATGCCATATAAGAATACAGGGTGCCTCCTAAAGAGGTGTGCAGGATGTCAGAGCAAAAAATTACAGTCAGTCTGAAATAAGAATACAGGATGCCTCCTAAAGAGGTGTGCAGGATGTCAGAGCAAAGCATCGGAACAGTCCCAATATTCCATCCCTACTCTCACTCAAAATAGCCTCCCCCCCTATACAACTCATCTCCCAACTCTCTACCGTTACACTAGTCTAGCCAGATCGAACACAGGCCTGCCTGGGTCAAAAACACTCCTTTTCAGAGAAATAACAACTCCGCAACAAGCTTCACGAAAACCCAAATTAAAATCGAAAATTACATTCTACAAACACCAAATTCAGTAAACTTCCCTCATTTCAGTTTCTCTATACTTTAAACAGACACAGAAGGCATAGTCATGACTGCTTCATGGAGTAGGCTATTGTCTAATCATGTTCATCTCTCTTTCACCTTTACCATAAATTTCATAAACTCTATTTAAAAATCAGAAACTCACTCCACAAATCTGTAAATCAGTATTCTTCCCTTATTTCAGATACACTATTCATTAAACAAACATATAAGGCATAGTCATGAACCCTTCATGGAGTAGGCTATTGTCTAAATTTGGACACTCATACTACATCCTTACACTAATTCAAATTTACGGCCAAATGATCCTTCTGACAGGGAGGTAAAGGTTTCCGCCACCTTGCCTGGGATGATAGGCCACAAAACCACTGTCAAAAAGTACACAATTTACGCTTTATTCAACCAAACACATCTCTAATACAAGTACAAGAAACACATTTCTTCCCGTGACCCTTAAAGTGGTCCCGCGCTGGAAGTCTAAGTTAATGGGTAATCCTACTGAGCCTTTCTAACTTGTTCTAATGTTTTTTAGGGTGGTGGTTTGCTCACTGTTGGATGATAAATGTAATAGGTCATGAAATGAGATGAGACACATGTTAATACACACTGGTATTGTGAACTTACCTTCAGTAGTGCTCTCAAAATGAAATGTTGGGCGCCATGGTCGCAACAGAGTGATGAAGACCAATAAAAGAAACGAGTGGGAACACAACTAATGATAATTAAGCATTAGTGGAGCACCTGAGACCTCTTTCTCCCAGCCCGTGGCGAAATCAAAGTAATCAACCAGTTAGTTTTTGCATTGGGGATAAGGGATGACTTACATGTACTTCTAACTACTGAAAAACGAATGTAAGGCATGGATTAAAATACTGAATTTAATTCTACACAAAAACAAAATATGAAAAGTTAATAATAATAAATAGTAAATACTTTTACTGAAGTTATGTTAACCTGAGGCGCGAGAAAAGTGATGAGACCGATATTAAATTTAACGTTATTTCCAAAACCATGAAGTTACTAGCCAGATATATACAAGAAGAGATTTTGAATAATATATGTCAGCCTAGCTTACCGAGGTTGCGTGTCGAAGGAATTGGTCTCCATATTTAAGACTTGTAGTTGTCCCTGGGGGCGTTGATTCATCTCTTGGAATGACGTCTTGAAGGATCCCAGCAGATAAGTTCCGTTAATTATATTTACTGAGCAGCGATGATGTAGATTTAGCTGCTAGCTTGATCAGTGATGAAGTGCTAACTCCATAAATCACTTTACCGACTTTGGCCAATAACACAACCATTGTCGTTATTGCATGGAAAGACGAGGTTATATGTTTTATATGCACAAACAAGTCCAAACTATAGACGGTATGAATGACTTACTTCATTCCCAATAATATTCACAGTAGTGAGTGACTCTTTCCTTAAACGCGCCAGCCCTCAAGTGCCCTCCGTCTTTCTCCCCACTCCTGCAGAAAATAAACCTTCGTCGACCAATCAAAATACCGTTGCTATGGTCTTCTGTCTCAGAGATACGTTCCAGTAGACCCCGTGTCCTTCTTAGAAAACATCAGTTAAAATCCTCTTCACTTGGTACAGGCACACCTTGTGAAGCCAGATAGCTTCATTGTTCGATACACTCTTTGACACTAATCTAGGCTGTCCATTGTTCGCTTGCTCAGCGGAGAGCCCCCGCTGTGCGTGTCACTCAGAATAATTGCACTCGCCACGGTTTTAAAATCTGTCTTAAGAAAATAAGGAAAGGGTCTCATGACTGTGGTCACCTCGCAAGTTAACATACTGTAGAATAACTGAAATATGTCGAATCCCTTTGATTCAAATAGCAAAAATAATTGGAGTTATCGTGTGTAATAAAACATCGCCATGGCTCAGTTTGCCTTGAATCTAAACTAAATAATAATAATAATATTAATAAAGAATTCTATCAATTAAGTACGAATAATAATAATAATAATAATAAATCTAAATATATAAATAACAAGTAATAGTGTGCCGTTATGAACATATTACAGAACGCCCTAGAAGATCACGCTATATTACATAGTAATGTAGTGCTGATTTTCTTCCGACACGAATATAAAAAATATGACACAAAGTACAAAAAATACAAAATATAATAATACCCTTCTATGTCCAAGTATAATTTGCAATCATCTTCAACGTAATTACGTCATTTTTCCCTTTGTATTCATTTGCAACTTGTGCGTTCAAGTGTTTTTGTATAGCGGAAACACCACCTGTTCCACGAAATCGATACCCTGAAAAATAGATCATATATTTATATTTTACCCTTAATTTACACACGCTAAATTTTCTTCTCGTGACACAATCATAATTATGTCACATTACGGGTCGGTTCAATACTACACGTATGAAATAATATCAGTTCGGAGGGTTAATTCCTGGAGTAGAGTTTACGGAGATTTGATCAAATTACGATGTTATATAGTGTTGTCATAACTTCTCCTGAACTTAATTCGATATGTCGGGATTTCCACCTCTCACACGCATACACATGTAAATTAACACAATTTTCGCTGCCGTACGTCACACGTAAGTTATAGGGCTTACAGACTGCATTACACAAAATCTCTGAAAATTAATTACAATGTGAACCTCTACTGAAATAATATCAAAATATAGAAATCTATGTAATTCATCTTATCTCTGTGCTTAATGAGTCCCATTTAGCTTCCTTTAAAACCACTCTCACCTTCCAACAGCAAGCACTCCTCCTGTCACCCTTATCTCCTTGAGATAACTCCAACACGGTCTCTCCCCAAATACATACCTTCCTAATTACGGCAACCACTAGCCTATAGTCCAGATCAACAGCCTTCATACCACCTTACATAGGCTCTCTATTCAAATATCAAGTCTTAGAGGTTCATCACCGGTCACCCTTTCGTACCAGCTGTTACCTCTCCAACTCACGCCACATACTTACGCAACGAGTGAATGTTATATGTACCATATAAGCGAATTCCATTATTCTCTAACACATAAGCGCACTTACCGACGCGCTGAGAAACAACATATGGTCCCTCAAATGAGAGAAACCACTTCTTTATGACCTTCTCTACGGCACAAGACTGTTTCGGGACCCTCAATAGGACGCGATCTCCCACATTGAAAAAGTCATGTTTAGATTTGTTTTGTTGGCGAATTCTTTTCTCTGCTGATTTAGTCAAATTCTGTTTCGCCAACTGGACATAAAAACCCTCCCCCGGTTGTTTACCCTCCGTTAAGCCCAAACTTCTCGCTAATTCATTCTTGGGTCTCCTTCCAAAATGAATTTCAAACGGCGTTAATCGGGTACTCTCGTGTTGAACAGCATTCAGCCAGGTCTCAACTTTGGGAAGCTGACTCACCCATGCTGAATGTCTGTTATGCACCAAAGCCTGGAAAAGTCGAGATAACTCTTTCATCGATCGTTCACAAGAATTTCCTTGCGGATATCTCACTGATGAATGAACGTGTGTGATGCCGACTTTCTCCATGCTGGTTTTCCAGTGCTTAGAGGTGAACTGCTGTCCGCTGTCAGACAAAACTCTGAGTGGAATGCCAAACTCAGGTTTGTACTTATCTTCGATCAGTCGGCTACATGCAAGACCCGTGGCTTTCCTTAATGCATAAAGTTTGACGTATTTACTGAATGCGTCAACTATTACAAATATGTACTCGTAGCCAAACTGACCTTTAATCACAGGACCATAAAGATCAACACAAAGAAGTTCACCGGGACGACTTGTGAGGACCGCCTGCATAGGACCGGATGAATAACGAACGGGAAATGTAGATTTCTGACAGAAGTCACACCTAGCGAGAATCTTTCTAACATCCCTTCCCATTTTCTCCCAAATAAAGTCATGACGAAGTTCATAGAGCACCTTGTTCGCGCCAAAATGCCCCAATTCTCTGTGTAGGAACCATATAAGTTCCTCCCTTAAAGAAGTCGGAACACATATTGCCCAGCGATCATCCTTACACCTGCGTGCGAGAAAGCCGTCCTGCATCATATATGTGAACCGTCCAACTTTCACCGTTGCCGAGTCACCTGTTTTCAACCTAGCCAGAGGCTCACACAAATTGATATCTTCTCTCTGTTCCACCAACATGTTCTTCAATATTTCAAGTGACTGCTTATTGCCTGGATCCATACAAGCACATATCAATATACCTTCCTCAGCTTTCAACACCGAACCCTCCTTACTTAAGGATACATCTCGTGATAACATATCAGCAAATATGTTGTCTTTACCTTTTATATGTTTGACGTCGAAATCATATTCTTGAAGCGCCAATATCCAACGACTTACCCTGTTGGAACTCAACTTGCAAGTTTTTATGAGAACCAAAGCATGATGATCCGTGTAAATCTCGAACTTACTTCCAAAACATACATCCTGAATTTATTTAGGCTAAAAACAATTCCAAGAAGCTCCAGTTCCGTGATTGTGTATCTTTTCTCAGCAGCAGATAATCCACGCGAGGCTAAAGACACAATTCTCAAGTCTCCTTGCTCATCTCTTTGACACAATTCACCCGAAATGCCTATATGGGATGCATCAGCCATCACCACATACTCTCTGTCTCTCAGTGGGTATCGCAGTACCACCGCTTGCTCAAATCCACGCTTCAGAGCCTGGAATACATCGGCATGCGCTTCATCCCAATACCATCTGTTTCCAGCCTTCAGTAGCTCCCTGAATGGCTCCACCAAACATGAGTACTTCACAACAAACCTCCTAAAGAAGTTACACACGCCCAGAAAAGACTTCAGTTCCTTAGCGTTCCTAGGTGCACTAGAGTCCAGTATTTTCCTTACCCTACTTACCTCCGGTGTTACTCCCAATCTCGATACATTATGACCTAGAAAATGACATTCTGCCTACAAAATGATGACTTAGAAAGTTTAAGAGTGAGTCCTGCCTTGTCCAGCTTCTTGAAGACATAGTTCAAATGAACTAAATGCTCCTCATAAGTCCTAGAGCTGATTACCATGTCATCTATATATATATAGTTACGAACTCACCTGTGTCCCTACCTAGAGCTATATTCAGAGCACGAATCAGAGCCGCTGAACTACTCTTCAAACCATACGGTACACGCCGAAATTGATATAGGTTATACTGGTGTGAAAATGCTGTCAAGGCCCTATCCTCTTTCCTTAAAGGGACCTGCCAGAAACTAGAGCTAAGGTCAACACACGTGAACCATTGCTTCCCCTCAAAGCTCTGCATCAGTACCTCAATTGACAAGGATTTCAGCTGGTCAAAACTTATGTGCGTATTGAGCAGACGGGCGTCAAGGCAAAGTCTGACCTTACCATCAGCTTTCAGGACCGTAATGAGTGAATTCACATAAGGGCTATTTGAATGCTCGATAATACCATCTGCCAGCATTTGGTTAATTTGAGTTTGGACCATTTCCTGATAACGAAAAGGCACGGGATAGCGATGACCGACAAAAACAGAGTAATTAATAACGTTTAACGAATGTCCGTAACAATTTGCTTCTCCAATCCTATTCTCAAAAATTCTCTTATTCTTCAATAAAACCTCATAAAGTTGATCAATTGATCTGCATCCAATTTACTCTCCCCTGCAGCGTGACGTAATGTGTCTTCAAGATCACCATTCGTCTGTAGACTTCCCGCAAAGAATGACGGTACAGGCTCTGCACGTCTAGATACCTCCCCACTTACCTCGACATCACTTGCCGGGAACACCTGACTTAGAATACACACTCCCTGAGAAGCACTACACTTCTTACCTGGGTCAACAAACGTTATAATTACCTCATTGTCATTCCATCTTAATTTCGCACACCCTTCTTTAAAACATAATTTAGCAGAAAACCTGGTCAAACAATCCGAACCAAGGATGACCTCATAGACAAGATTTGGAATGACCAAACACACTTGACTCTCAATATGGTTATTAATTTCTATATCGACCAGAACTTGTCTCGAAATCTCGTGGGATTTCTTACCAACAGCCGTAATTACATACGTCGATTTAATCGGAATCTCTTCAAACTTCACACCACCGTCCTTCATCCTCCCATAAAATCCAGCACTCACGCAAGATCTTACACAGCCACTATCTAACAAACTACCTACACTCGCCCTCGACACGAATAATTCGACAACAGGATTCAAATTTAAGGACTCAACTACCTCGGGTTCTTCGGCAAATTCACGTAACAAGTCACTTTTCATATCCAGGTCATAAGTATCAGATATCAGCGTACTGACGGGAATAACAACAGACTGTAATACTGACCCACCATTGCAGTCTGGTAATAGTTTAAAGTTGGCGTGACGGCATTGTCATCACTACCCCTCTGGCTGCCGATCTGACTATTGTTACTCTGTACTGTTTCTTCTCTATTGTTAGGGCTATTGTTACCCTGGTCACCACTGTTATAACCTCGATTACCTTGATTGTTGTTCGAGTTATTATAACTCCCTGACCTTTGATTACCTTGTGGACCGTTACCTTGGCCTGGGTGATTACCTCTATGTTGATAATTAGGGTTATTCCCATTATTGCCTCGATTCTGATTGTTCTGGCTCACATTGTTACTACGGTTCTGAAAATTATTATTGTTATTGTTACCCCTATTCTGATAATTCAGGCTGCCGCCACTGCTTCTACCTTGGACACTCTGGTTCCTAGCATCCTGTCCCTGATGACCTTGATTGCCTTGATAGCTAACCAGTTGTTCTTCTCCGCCACCCCTTCCCAGTGCATCAAAAGTCCCTAATAACTTCTCAACCTCCTGTATTGTATTCGCTCTCTGAATACAAGCAGCTTCCTTACTGCGGTATGGGAAATGCCTCAAAATTAGTCTGACAACATCCATCTCCTGAGTCAACCCATCCAAATTTTTGCATGTGAGCACTTGACCTAGAAAATATTCAGTCATACTGCTATTTCCCTTTATGTTGTATTTACCGCACACCACTGCCTCACGATGCAGTGACTGAATTGCCTCATTCCAGAATTTATCGCAGAATTTATCTCTAAAATCATCTAAGTTTTCGAATGTGCTCTTGTATACGGCAAACCAATTTCTTGTTTCACCAACAAATGCCTGGTCTAATATTTCCAGCACATTACACCACTCAAGACTTTCTTCATCCAGTCTTTCTTTAAATTTGCTTTCCACGGCTTCTAAGAATTCCATAGGACATCCCTGACGGTTGCTAAATTTAGCCAGCTCTACCTCCTTGAAACCGTGACCGCTTATGAAACTTGTTCTCCCCTGCCCGGCCTCTTGCCTTAGCTTTTTCAATCTCACTTCCAGCTCCGCTATCTTCTTTTCCGCCTTCCTCTCAATATTCTCAACTCTTTCCCTGTTACTTCCTTCCCTTTCTTCTATCCTGTCCGTTAAAACTCCATGCTTCTCCTTGACTTCCTGAATACTATCTAAATTCACTAAGTTGAAATCTTCCACCTTCTTACTTAATTCTTTCTGTACATTTTCAATCTCACCCTCCAGCTGTTCTTTAACCTGTTTGGTCTCCACTTGCACCAACACCTTGAAATTCTCTGTCTGAGTGTTCATTCTCTCCTCCAAACTGCCTTGTACCTTCCCCAATCTACTATCTACATCTGCTATGATTTGACTAGATTTCTCAGTCAACTGACTCTTAATTTCTCCTCTCACTTCTTCAATACTATGCTTCACCTTCTCATACTCTTTACTCAGCTCCTCATTGATTTTAGTGACTCCATCTAAATTTTTATTTAGCTCTTCAATTTTATTATTAGTTTCAGCGTTATTCTGATCTAATTTCCTGTTTATCTCTTTATTATTAAGTTCAAGTTTAGCATTAGTTGCTTCTAACTTGTTACTCAAATCCTGATTATTACTCTCTAATCTAGCATTTATTTCTTGACTGTGACTTTCTAATTTAGCATTTATTTCCTGACTGGTATTATCTAATTTATTATTAGTGGCTTCTAATTTGTTATTCAACAACCTTAACATGCTCATAATGCCTTCACTTATTTCTACCGACATCTCCTTACTGATATTGGGATCAACCTCCGATCTCCCTTCCATCAACTTCTGACCATCTTCTGCCAACTGATTACTCTCCTCCCCCACATTCTCCTCTACCATATCACCACTCAACTGTTGACCACTCCTAAGCTTCATCTGGTCCTTATCAGCCATACTGATACACCACAATTTAAATCCCACACAAAACACAAGCACAAAGATAATACCGTTCCCCAATTACAAACACTATCTGGTTTTCGTGCCCTACGCTTTGGCGCCACCTGTAATGTCTTTTAGGGTGGTGGTTTGCTCACTGTTGGATGATAAATGTAATAGGTCATGAAATGAGATGAGACACATGTTAATACACACTGGTATTGTGAACTTACCTTCAGTAGTGCTCTCAAAATGAAATGTTGGGCGCCATGGTCGCAACAGAGTGTTGAAGACCAATAAATGAAACGAGTGAGAACACAACTAATGATAATTAAGCATTAGTGGAGCACCTGAGACCTCTTTCTCCCAGCCCGTGGCAAAATCAAAATAATCAACCAGTTAGTTTTTGCATTGGGGATAAGGGATGACTTACATGTACTTCTAACTACTGAAAAACGAATGTAAGGCATGGATTAAAATACTGAATTTAATTCTACACAAAAAAAATATGAAAAGTTAATAATAATAAATAGTAAATACTTTTACTGAAGTTATGTTAACCTGAGGCGCGAGAAAAGTGATGAGACCGATATTAAATTTAACGTTATTTCCAAAACTATGAAGTTACTTGCCAGAAATGTAAAAGAAGAGATTTTGAATAATATATGTCAGCCTAGCTTACCGAGGTTGCGTGTCGAAGGAATTGGTCTCCATATTTAAGACTTGTAGTTGTCCCTGGGGCGTTGATTCATCTCTAGGAATGACGTCTTGAAGGATCCCAGCAGTTAAGTTCCGTTAATTATATTTACTGAGCAGCGATGATGTAGATTTAGCTGCTAGCTTGATCAGTGATGAAGTGCTAACTCCATAAATCACTTTACCGACTTTGGCTAATAACACAACCATTGTCGTTATTGCATGGAAAGACGAGGTTATATGTCTTATATGCACAATCAAGTCCAAACTATAGACGGTCTGAATGACTTACTTCATTCCCAATAAGATTCACAGTAGTGAGTGACTCTTTACTTAAACACGCCAGCCCTCAAGTGCCCTCCGTCTTTCTCCCCACTCCTGCAGAAAATAAACCTTCGTCGACCAATCAAAATACCGTTGCTATGGTCTTCTGTCTCAGAGATACGTTCCAGTAGACCCCGTGTCCTTCTTAGAAAACATCAGTTAAAATCCTCTTCACTTGGTACAGGCACACCTTGTGAAGCCAGATAGCTTCATTGTTCGATACACTCTTTGACACTAATCTAGGCTGTCCATTGTTCGCTTGCTCAGCGGAGAGCCCCCGCTGTGCGTGTCACTCAGAATAATTGCACTCGCCACGGTTTTAAAATCTGTCTTAAGAAAATAAGGAAAGGGTCTCATGACTGTGGTCACCTCGCAAGTTAACATACTGTAGAATAACTGAAATATGTCGAATCCCTTTGATTCAAATAGCAAAAATAATTGGAGTTATCGTGTGTAATAAAACATCTCCATGGCTCAGTTAGCCTTGAATCTAAACTTAATAATAATAATAATAATAATAATAATAATAATAATAATAATAATAATAATAAAGAATTCTATCAATTAAGTACGAATAATAATAATAATAATAATAATAATAATAATAATAAATCTGAATATATAAATAACTAGCTGAAGTGCCCGCGATTCGCTACGCGTCATAAATAAATTAAAATGTGAAGGTGACAGTTAAAACAGGAGATAGACGAGGTGCTGCGCAGAGGAAGATTAAGGATGGAACATTTTGTCCAACTACACCGCTCGGCGTGGACCGTGTTTTATAGCACAAATTTAGGTTTTACTCGCTAACCGTTGGAGATACCTTTTGGATAGAACATGTAATTTTAAACCTCGTATATGCCATCAAAAGTTTGCTATTTTTAAGCGTTCTCTTTTTATTTGAAATGGAAATATGAAAGTTTGAAACCAAAGGATGTAGTGACGTCATTAAAATGGTCGCAATCTTTAAATAGTGCAAAGTATTGAAATCAAAAGTAACCTACATTTTAACCAGGTGAATCAGCTACTTCCATGTAAAATTCAAGTAAATCGGACCAGTGGTACTTGCGTGATTGAGTAATACACAGACACACACCATCTCATTTTTCGCCTCGCTTCGCTCGCGTCATAGTCGTGTCATATTGTTATTCAATGAAATGCATGTTTAACCCCGTTAACACCCCTTTAGAACCTGAATACCCAAAAATCCCTCCTTACTAGACGTTTTCGACACACAACAAACATATCCCCAAAATATCATTCTCCTAACTTTAATAGTTTTGGTTGGTCGATGAGAGTGAACATCCAAAAATCCTTCCTTAGTGGACGTTTTTCTTCCAGAATTTCACCCCTCCCCATAGGCCCCTTAAATTGCATTTATGAAAAAACGGTCGAACACCTATTTATTTTCTTTATTTATTTATTTATTTATTTATTTATTTATTTTTAAGCTGATTGATTTCCTCCGAGTTTCAAACTCCTCGCCTATGTCGTTTAAGAGATACACGCTCCGTTAGGAATCTTTCAACCCCCACTTTTCATCCCTTTCACCTCATAATATACACTACATCGAAAAACCATTAGACATGTGTCAGCTTATTTTTAATGATTAGTATATGTGCCAAGTATCACATCCCCAAATGAAACCACTCGTGAGATATTGTTATTCAATGAAATGCACGTTTACCCCCCTTAACACCTCTTTAGAACCTGAATATCCAAAACTCTTTCCTTAGTGGACGTTTTCGACATACAACGAACATATCCCCAAAATTTCATGTTTCTAACTTCAATAATTTTGGCTCGGCGATGATGAGTGAGTGAGTCAGTCCGGACATTTTCTTTCATTTATTTTTGATAATTTCACCCCTCCCCATAAACCCCTTAAATTGGATTTATGAAACAAACGGTCAAACACCTATTTACATATTTAAAGCTGTTTTCCCCCGAGTTTGATGAGTGAGTAAGTGAGTCAATCAGTTAGGACACTTTCTTTCCTGTTTTTCCCCCAGAATTTCACCCCTCTCCAAGGGCCCCTTAAATTGGATTTATGAAAAAACGGTCGAACACCTATTTACTTGTATTTTAAGCTGCTTTTTCCCGCCGAATTTCAAACTTCTCGCCTATGTCGTTTCAGAGATACACGCTCCGTTAAGAATCCCTCAACCCCTAATTTTCACCCCTTTCACCTCATAATATACACCACATCGATAAACCCTTAGACATATGTCTGATTATTTTTAATGATTAGTTTATATACCGAATATCACATCCCCAAAGAAACAACTCAAGAGATATCGTTATTCAATGAAATGCACGTTTACACCCCCCCCCCCCCCGCCCTTAACACCCCTTTAAAACCCGAATAAACAAAAATCATTCCTTAGTTGATGTTTTCGACATACAGCGAACATATTCCCAAAAATTCATGTTTCCAACTTTAATAGTTTTCGCTGGGCGTGATGAGTGAGTGAGTCAGACAGGAAATTTTCTTTTAATTATTTTTACCAGAATTTCACCCCTTCCCATGGGCCCCTTAAATTGGATTGATGAAAAAACGCTTGAACACCTATTAACTTATTTTTTAAGCTGTCTTTTTCCCCTGAGTTTGATGGGTGAGTGAGTTAGTCAGTCAGTTAGGACACTTTCTCTCTTTTTCCCAAAAAGAATTCACCCCACCCCACCGGCCCCTTAAATTAATTTATGAAAAAACAGTCGAATACCGATTTACTTACTTTTTAAGCTGATTTTTTTTCGCTGAGTTTCAAATTTCTCGCCTATTTAGTTTAAGAGATAGGCCTACACGCTCCGTTATGAATCCTTCAACCCCCACTTTTCACCCCTTTCACCTCATAATAGTACACCACATCGAAAAACCCTTAGACACATGTCTGCTTATTTTTAATGATTAGTTTATATGCCGAGTATCACATCCACAAATGAAACCACTTGTGAGATATTGTTATTCAATGAAATGCAGGTTTAACCCCCTTAAGACCCCTTTAGAACCTGAATATCCAAACAACCTCCCTTAGTGTACGGTTTTGACATTCAACGAACATATCCCCGAAATGTCATGTTTCCAACTTCAATATTTTTGGCTGGGCGATGATGAGTGAGTGAATGAGTCAGAACATTTTCTTTCAATTTTTTTTTTCTTCAGAATATCACCCCTCCCGATGAACCCCTTCAATTTGATTGAAAAAAAAAACTGTCGAAAAGCTATTTACTTACTTTAAAGCAGTATTTTCCCCCCGGGTTCGATGAGTGAGTCAGTCAGTCAATCAGTTAGGACACTTTCTTTCCTGTTCTCCCCCCCCCCCCACAAATTCACCCCTCCCCATGGGCCCCTTAAATTGGATTTATGAAAAAAACGGTCAATCACATATTTACTTATTTGTTATGCTGATTTTTTTCCGCTGAGTTTCAAACTCCTTGCCTATGTCGTTTTAGAGATACACGCTCCGTTAAGAATCTTTCAATCCCCACTTTTCACCCCTTTCACATCATAAACACATCGAAAGACCCTCAGACACGTGTCTTGTTACTTTTTAATGATGAGTTTATATGCCGTGTATCACATCCCCCAATGAAACCAATCGGGAGATATTGTTATTCAATGAAATGCAGGTTTAACCCCTTAAGACCCCTTTATAACCTGTATATCCGAAAATCCTCCCTTAGTAGACGGTTTTGACATACAATGAACATATCCCCAGACTGTCATGTTTCTAACTTCAATAATTTTGGCTGGGCGATGATGAGTGAGTGAGTCAGGACATTTTCTTTCAATTTTCTTTTTTCAGAATTTCACCCCTCCCCATAAACCCCTTAATTTTGATGTATGAAAAAAAAACTGTCGAGCAGCTATTTACTTACTTTAAAGCAGTTTTTTCCCCCTGAATTTGATGAGTGAGTCAGTCAGTCAATCAGTTAGGACACTTTCTTTCCTGTTCCCCTCCCCCCCCCCGAATTTCATTTCTCCCCATGGTCCCCTTAATTTGGATTTTATGAAAAAACGGTCAACATATATTTACTTCTTTTTTATGTTGATTTTTTTTGCTGAGTTTCAAACTCCTCGCCTATGTCGTTTAAGAGATACACGCTCCGTTAGGAATCTTTCAATCCCCACTTTTCACCCCTTTCACCTCATAATATACACCACATCGAAAAACCCTCAGACATGTTTCTTCTTATTTTTAGTGATGAGTTTATATGCGGAGTATCACATCCCCCAATGAAACCGATCGGGAGATATTGCTATTCAATGAAATGCAGGTCTACCCCCTTAACGCCCCTTTAGAACCTGAATATCCAAAAATCCTTTCTTAGTGGGCGTTCGCGGCCTTTGAGGAAGCTGCATACCAGATTTCATTCCAATCCGATCGGTGGTTTCTGAGATTTCGTGATGAATAAATGAGTGAGTGAGTGAGTGGTATTTGACAAATATATAGTAGAAAGAAGATAGTGTCAAGTCTTTGTTATGCTAAACTCGGTTGATAGTGCTGTGTGAGCACTTGAGTAACTAACGGGATTTCAAGTCAAGATCCTCATTTTCTATACCGGTAGTGCAGAGCACAACTGGCATCCAGTCGGCCGTGTCTCGACTTGAGCTATGTTGCCATGGAAATTATCTGCATTTGAAAAAAAGTGTGTCTGTCTGTGTGTGTGTATGAGTGTGTGTGAATCTGTGTGTGGTGTGTGTGTGTGTGAGTGTGTGTACTCTGAATGTCTGCCCCTCCCCCCCATCAATTCGAACACGGTGAGCGCTAATTGAACGAAATTTGGTACAAAGGTAGCACTAGCAAAGGACACCTCAGTGTCATGTTTTATATCGCCGCCATCTTGACGGAAACGTAATGGCGGCCACACAAATGTTCAAAGCTTAAATCAAATTACGACTAACCTAATAATCCGATCTCTACCAAATTTTGCAACAACATACCTTTATAGGGGTAGCATCCTTTGACCAAACTAATAGGTCATCAGCCTAACAGTTTGCGGATGGCGGCTATCTTTGTGTGAAAATCGATTGCCCCTATTAATTCGAACACGGTGAAACCGAATGGAACGAAATTTGGTACAGAGGTGGTACTTGCAAAGGGAACCCCAGTGTCATGTTTTATATCGCCGCCATCTTGACGGAAACGTAATGGCGGCCACACAAATGTTCAAAGCTTAAATCAAATTACGACTAACCTAATCATCTGATCTCTACCAAATTTTGCAACAACATACCTTTATGAAGGGAGCATCCTTTGACCAAACTAATAGGTCATTAGCCTAATAATTTGCGGATGGCGGCCATATTTGTGTCAAAATCGATTACCCCTATTAATTCTAACACGGTGAAACCGAATGGAATGAAATTTGGTACAGAGGTAGCACTAGCAAAGGGCACCTCAGTGTCATGCTTTATATCGCCGCCATCTTGACGGAAACGGAATGACGGCCACCCAAATGTTAAAAGCTTAAATCAAATTTCGACCATCCTAATAATTTTATCTCTACCGGATTTTGTAACAACATGCCTTTTTGTGGAAAGCATCTTATGACTGACTACAAGGTCATCAGCCCAATAGTTTGCAAATAGCGGCCATGTATGTGTGCAAATCCATTCCCCGGATCAATTCAAACACGGTGAAACCGAATTGAATGATTTTTTTTACAGAGGTAGCACTAGCACAGGGCACCTCATATTCAAGTTTAATATCCCTATAGCACGTTGTATTTCAACAAGCTACTACAACCAACATTCAATTATACTCCTTGAAAAGGACAAAGAGTTATAACAATACCCATGCATTTAGGAGAAAGTAGGCTATATGTTCTTTACTGAACATCTTGTTTTATGATTTGATTAGCCTGTGCTTGAGTGCAAAAGGGCCGAAATCAGAAGAATGAGAAAAACTATCGAAAATTCATGTAGCCAGCGGTTCCTTCTGGGTCCTAAACTATGTGTATGCAAAATTTGGTTGAGATTGGTGGAACGGTGTAGATTTGTATACGGAACAGATCCACATACATACATACATACAGACTTTCACTTTTATATATTAGACAAGTAATAGTTTGCCGTTATGAACATATTACAATGTGTAGCATTTGTAGCATGCGTCATTTGAAATTATACAACGTCTAGTCTTTCAGACTGACTGTGATTTTTTTTAGCCTATTTTCATTTATGAGAATATAGGTTTATGAGATCACCTTTTGTCCGTGTGTCTGTGTGTACGTATGTGTGTGATTCGTGTGTGTGTGTCCCCTAATTAAATATAAACGGCTTGAGCGATATCAATGACGCTCGGTGATTTCATTGCACTATTCCGGACGACACCGACCGTGCCCCTCAAATTTTGTTACGTCTCACCTATCCAACATGGCGGCCGTGCTAAATATTTCACCAGCATTCAATATCTCCGCAACTATTACCGATATCACCCTGAAATATTTTACGGTGATAAAGGGAACTACTAGAAGTTCACCTATGTGACATTTGAAAACTTGGTAACTACAAAACCAACATGGCGGCCAAGCGAATTTGTGACTTTTAAATATACTTTTCTCGCGAGTTAACCAACCAAACGCAATGAAACTTGGTACAGTATATGTTTATACACATTGTAATGCACCGACATCTAACTTCTTTCAATTGTTTACATAACCTTAAGATGGCGGCTGTGCGAAATATTTCACCGGCATTCTATATCTCTGAACTATTACCAGTATCACCCTGATATTTTGTACGGAGATAAAGGACACTACTGGAAGTTCATCTATGAGACTTTCAAAAACCAGTTAAGTACAAAACAAACATGGCGGCCTAGCGAATTTGAACGTTTTAAATAGACGTTTCTCGCGATTGTATGATCCAAACGCAATGAAACTTGGCACAGCAAATCTTTATACCCATTGCAATGCACTGGTATCTAATTTAGTTCAATTGTTTACATAACCTCAAGATGGCAGCTGTGCGAATTTTAAAATTAAATTTTTATTTCTTGTGTCGTAATCATGCGATCGAAGTGAAAGTTTGAATAATGAACCTACGCAATAATTTTCCTTTAAAGGTACATGCCTCTAGGGCCTATACATATAACAATCCAACATGGCTATCATCCGAAATATGTAGACGGTTTTCAATAACTACGAATCTATTGCAGCAATCAAACTGATTTTTTATGTTCATAAGTAGACCACGGCTAGGATACATAAAACAAATCATTCACGACAAGGGTTGTGATAATTACTTGGACTTGAAGGGACTGGCCACAGACTGGAGTTCATGGAAAGCTGCTAAAAACCAATCTTCGGATTGAACACTACAGAAGAAAGGGGCTATGAACAGAAGTTCACCTATAGGACTTTCAATAACCTGGTGATCACAAATCCAACATGGCGGCGACGCGAAATATAAATATTCACATGGACGTTTCTCGCAATTTAACCGTCCGAGTGCAGTGGAACTTGGTACAGTAAATCCTTATAGCCTACAAATGTTAATCCACAGGCATCTAATTTATTTCAATTGTTTCCATAACCACAAGATGGCAGCTGTGCAAAATTTTAAAATCTCGTTTTATACTTGTTGTGTCCTAATCATGCGATTAAAGTTTGAATACCACACGTACACAATAATCTTCATGTAACAATACATAACTCTAAGACCTACATATATAAAAATCCAACATGGCGACCATCCGCAATATTTACTCTGTTCTCAATATCTACGAATCTATTATACCAATCAAACTGGAATTTTGTATGCTGATAGTGGAAATTAACATAAGTAGGATATATGAAAATAGGCTTTATAGTTCTTCATGGAACTAGCCTACATGTTTTTACTGACACTGATTGCAGTATCAGAGGTGGATGTAAACTCTGCCCTGTGAGTGTTCTCGTTCTTATTGTATTGCATCCTGAAATTCCATGTCTTCCGACCACGTACATTGGGCTTTGGTTACGAACCAGTAGTGACTGGTTAGTTAATAGTATCTGGCAGCTGCACAGACTGCTATGTTGGCTGGCTGGTGCGTCCCTTCCCCGTGCTGTCCGATCGTGACGTCCCAGTTCCTTCTTCTTTGCTATGTAAAGTAGTCAGGGATGTTTCAGCTACGTTATCTGATGGTTGAGTTATTTCCGCAATGCTATATGTGTTTGTAGAATGGGGCCTCTGATATGGTTGGATATTCAGGGGAAAGTACTGTAGTCTCCATGTCCGTAGTGTTGCTTAGCTTACTACTCCCATCAGACTCACCAAGTACCGTGCTGTAGGTTTGTTGTTTGACGTGAAGTACCGGGCGATTCCTTCTGTTCGGACAGTCTATTTATAAGTGGGAGGTTCCTTTACAATAAAAGCAATACTTGTCCTTCATATGTTAACAGAACTTTATAATCATTGACCGTCAAATATGATGGAATGGGGTATTTAAGTTCAATTGTTCCAATACGTATGCCATTACTTACAGCAGAAAATTCGTAGGCTATACTTCATTCCAGCACTCGTTCCGTATGTCCTTGACAACTCCATACGTAGAAAGCACGCGGGAGAGCCTTTCGTTGTTGACTTCGGGAGGAGATTAAACAGACACTCTCTCGTTTTGCCAAAGAGTCTGCAGCAGAGATAGTTATCTCTGTGGTGTTACCGCTAGCTATCCGGAAGGATTTCACACCTTCATGTCGAGATAATATGTTTTCATGAAGTAAGGTGGACACTAATTTAATATACACTGAATTTTCCCCGTTGTCTAGTTGATTCGCTAGTACTTGATCTCTATTAAGCTTCAGGTCGTTTGCTATCCACCTAGGCCTTTGTATTTCAAGTGGTGTCGGTCTGTGGTTCCTTTCTTCGAAAGCGCATGTAACAGTGTTTTTCCTGACATTCGCCATTTTCACTAGTTCAACAGGAAGTTCCATGACGAACTAAAGAGCCTACTTTTCTTAAACTTTAATATTCATGCAAATGATTAATCTATATGGAACTATCTAAGTAAATGACGAAATTAAGTTGGTCATATCAAAATATCTAATTAGTTCGAAATATACCTGTCATAATGTAGCCCAATAGAGCAATACAGTTGGCAGCTCTGGTGACTGAATATCTTCTTAGCTCCATCTCTTAAGGTACAGAATACAAAATTTGGTTGAAGTTCAATGGATAACATGGACGTTACATGCAGTTAGATATTGGATCTATCAGCGCGCGTAAAATCATGTTGGCAGCAATGTCATGCATGTGTTTGTCAGATATAATCTGAAATATTATGACCTATTGTTGTGCTAATTTTGAATTAAATCCATTTGTTTGCATAGAAGTTACATGCATTTTAGAATTGAACCTATCATCTGGCTTAGTATCATGTTAGCAGCACTGACATTTATATTTACCCCAAATTAATCTAGAATGTCAGGTACTATATGTGTGCAAATTTTAGAGTTGTTGGCTTGCATAATTTCTGATATATTGATATTAGGGTAAAAAAATAGAGGCAGCAATTATTAACAGTTGGCAGCCCTGGTTGCACTTAAGAATATGCATAGTCATATCTGTTTATGTACACAGAGTACATACGAAATTTGGTTGGAATCTAAATGATAGTATAGAGGTTACATGCATTTAAAAATTGGTCCTATCAGCAGGCTTTCAATCATGTTGGTAGCACTGACGTACATTAGTTACTCCAAATTGATCTAGAATGTTAGGTACTATACGTGTGCATAGTTTAAAGCTGTCGGCTTGCATGCTTTCTGATATATGGGTATTTGGATTTTTTTAAAAATGAGAGCATTTATTAACAATTGGCAGCCCTGGTGGCTCTTGAGAATACGCTCAGTCATATCTGTTTATGTACACATAGTACATATGATATTTGGTTGAAATCCAATTGATAGTGTAGAATTTATATGAATTTAAATATTTGACCTATCAGTAGGCTTAGAATCATTTTGGCAACACTGTCATATATGGCCTCCTGGAAATTGAACTAAAATATTATTATCTCTGTATGTGCCAATTTTGGAATAGCTCCCATGCATATCTTCCATGATATTTAACATGGAGCTCAAATTTCAATTGTGGTTTTTCAGCAGTTGGTAGCACTGACATCATTTTCAAATATGGTCTTGATATATTCCGGTATAGATCTTCACTTATACCAAATTTGGTCTTGATTGCTTCAGCTGTTTAGGAGTTGATAGTGGGGGGGGGGGGGGGGGAGGGCAACAGACAGACAGACAAGACAGGCATTTGCCCGGATCGATCTCATAAGTCTACTTTTTCCACATTTTTGCAAAATGTGAATAGCAGGCTAAAAATACAATACCCTATCACGGTAAGCACTTCCGAGTATTTATTAACCTCGCGGCTAAACTCAGAACCTAACACGACGTAGGTCGCTAAGTGACACTTCCACTCTTTCTACTCTATAGAGTTCTCCAACGCAAAATGTATCAAAATGGTGCCATTCTGAATGGATGATGCCGTTTGAAATATAAAACTTATAAGGATATCCGAATAACGTTATTAGTCCGAATAACGGTATTGGGAGAATATTTTTCGATAGATGTATTCGAATAACGTTATTTCTAGTGAGCACTACCATTTCGTTCCTGCGATAACCGATATCCGAATAACGTTATTAGTCCGAATAACGGTATTGGGGGAATAATTTTCCAGAGATGTATTCAAATAACGTTATTTCTAGTGAGCACTGCCATTTCGTTCCTGCGATAACCGTTATCCGAATAATGTTATTAGTCCGAATAACGATATTGCGGGAATATTTTTGGAGAGATCTATACAAATAACGTTATTTCTAGTGAGCACTACCATTTCGTTCCTGCGATAACCGATATCCGAATAACGTTATTAGTCCGAATAACGGTATTGGGAGAATATTTTTGGAGAGTTTTATACAAATACCGTTATTTCTAGTGAGCACTACCATTTCGTTCCTGAGATAACCAATATCCGAGTAACGTTATTAGTCCTAATAACGGTATTGGGGGAATATTTTTCGAGATATGTATTCCGACAACGTTATTTCAGGCGGGCACTACCATTTCGTTCCTGCGTTTCCCGATATTCGAATAACGTTATCAGTCCAAATAACGATATTAGGAGATTTTTATTCGAGATATGTATTCCGATAACGTTATTTCAGGAGGGCACTAGTATTTCGTTTTTACGATAACCGATATCCGAAGAACGTTATTAGTCCGAATAACGGTATTAGGGGATATTTTTCGAGAGACTTATTCAAATAACGTTATTTCTGTCGGACAATACTATTTCGTTTCTACGATAACCAATATCAGAATAACGTTATAAGGACCAATAACGTTACCATGCGATACAAATGACGTCCGGATATGAAACGTAACGACCACAATGTGACCAAGACCCATTTTGTTATATAATCTACCCAAACAACCATTTTCGTTATGTTAAGTTATGAAGCCTTGACAACAACCGTTATCTTGGACCATTCCTTACGCTGATGACGTTACGTTGGTCGCTCAAAACAAGCGGGATCTCCAACATCAAGTCCAGGGATGGAGTGATCGGTTAAGTCAATATGGCCTGTGGCTTAACGAAGCTAAAACAGAATATATGATGCATGATAAATCGGAACAATCCAAGTCGACGGCGATGATCTGCCTCGAACGACAAAATTTAAGTATCTTGGCTCTACGATAACTGCTGAAGGTCGTCTCACCGAGGAGGTCAACTTAAGAATTAATGCTGCGTGAATGAAGTGGCGAACAAGGAATAACGACAGGTGTCATGTGCGATCGCCAGATGAAAGACCACCTAAAATCGAAGATTTACCGCACTGTCATTCGTCCCGTGGCGCTTTATAGTACCGAATGTTAGCCGACCACGAAGGAAGCAGAACGTCGGCTAAGTGTCATGGAGACCAAGATGCTTAGATGGACAGCTGGCATTACTGGGTTGGATCACATCCCCAATGAAAGAAAAAGGGAACGATTAGGTATCGCGGCAATCAATAACAAAATGCGTGAGGATCGTCTGCGATGGTTTGGGCATGTGCTACGGTCAGGAGCGGACACCATTGCAAAACAGGGCTACACACTAGAGGTCGCTGGGAAAAGACCAAAGGGGCGACCGAGACAATGTTGGGCCGATACACTGCACAGGGATCTGAAATGCGCCAACCTTCATTCGGACATGACCCATGACTGAGTAAATTGGAGACAGCGGATTCAAATAGCGGACCCTGCCACGAGGCGGGACAAACGCTAAAGCAAAAGAAGAAGAAGAAGAATGTGTTCGCCCCTGAGGACTTACAGCGTTTCCGTTGGAGAATTGCATTTATAAATTTTCGAAATTGGAGATTCTGAGGGACACCGGCGCTGGGGCTGGATTTTAGCCTACTATTCACACTTTGCAAAAATGAGGAAAAAGTAGACTTATGAGATCGATCCAGGAAAATGTGTGTCTGTCTGTCCTTCTGTCTGTCTGTCTGTCTGTCTGTCCTGTCGGTCAGGCTGTGTGTGTGTGTCCCAGCAACTCCTAAACGGCTGCAGCAATCGAAACCAAATTTAGTATGAGTAAAGATGTATACCGGAATATCTCAAGCCCATATTTGAAAATGATGTCAGTGCTACCAACTGCTGAAAAACGCAATAGAAATTTGAGCTCCATGGAAGGTATGCATGGGTGCTATTCCAAACTTGGCACACATGCAGATAATACTATTTCAGTTTAAGTTCCAGGAGGCCATACATGACAGTGTTGTCAAAATAATTTTAAGCCATCTGATAGGTCCGATTTGTAAATGCATATAACTACTACACTATTAATTGGACTTCAACCAAACTTTGTATATAATATGTGTTCATAAACAGATATGACTGAGTGTATCCTTAAGAACCACTAGGGTTGCCAACTGTTAATAATTCGTCTCTCTATTTTCTTCATCCAAATACCAATATCTCTGAAAGTATGCAAGCCAACAGCTTTAAACTTTGCACACGTATAGCACCTGACACTCAAGATTAATTTGGAGTAATTAATATAAGTCAGTCCTGCCAATATGATACTATGCTTGCTGATAAGTCCAATTTTAAAATACATGTAACTTCTATACTAACAAATGGATTTCATCCAAAATTGGCACAACAAGATATCATAATATTTACGACTATTTTAACCAGCACACGCATGACATTGTTGCCAACATGCTTTTACGCGTGCTGATAGATCCAATGTCTAACTGCATGTAACGTCCACTGGACTTCAACCAAATTTTGTATTCTGTACCTTAAGAGATGGAACTAAGAATATATTCAGTCACCAGGGCTGCCAACTGTAGTGCTCTATTAGGCTACATTATACCAGGAATATTTCGAACTAATTGGACATTTCGATATTACCAACTTAATTCCGTCATTATTCTAGATAGGTTCATACTGTATACTGTCGAATACTCATTGGCATGAAAAAGTAGGCTCTTTAGTTAGTCACGGAACTTCTTGTTCAATTTTTAATTCACTTTGGAGCGTATCCTCCATATCAGATGATTTCAATCCATTGCCCTCGTATCTTTGAATAGTTCAAGAGTGGACAATCAGTAATAAAATACTTCCAATCTCTCTGGTCTCAATTCGCACGAAAACTTAAATGATGTCGATTTTATTTGTTATTTATTGAAAATATGGTATCCGCCGGATATTGTCCTACTATCCGGTATTCGGCCCGATAGTAAAATCAGGCCGAATTCCGGATAGTTGCCGGATATATATTACATCTCTAATGAGGATATTTCGTTATCTGATGACTTATTTATAAATTTACCGTCCTTTCCCTACGCTGTATAATTGATACTCCCTAAAGTGTGATTAGGAGTGAAATACTGTACAGCAACAGCAAGTAGCTAACACGCAGTTACGATGGAGTTTTACCGACACCAATTTATAACAGTATATGATGGATCGTTTTACGCACTCTAAATCAATGACATGCAGCGAACGGCTTAATTCCTCCCCGGAGACTGAAGAGTGCTCTAAGACTTGAAGCACAGTTCACTAAGCAGCTTCCTCCAGCCACCAATCACGTTGTATGAATATTTATTACGTGGGTGGGCTTTAAACTGTGGCAACTTTCAAAATTAAACTTTCCCTTCCACAACTTGTAGGTGGTGTAATTTGATAAACTTTACAATTATTTACATTCATTATGACAGTATTTCGCCCTCTGATATTTCAGACGGACCGTAGGCCTATTAAATTTATTCAGGTAACGCACTAAGTAACGCAGGCATACATACAGTAACATACATATTAAGGGCTGCATTTCATACATAAATCACGCTATAAATTACAATTTTGTGTATATTTTATTAATTTTATTAATGTAGGCACTATTTATGTTCAATTACATGTTGTATACTTTCATCCCTCGATGGGTGTCATAATAATAATAATAATAATAATAATAATAATAATAATAACTAAACTGTCATTATGAAACTGTTCAGAAGCCAGTATGCAGTAGTTCGGTGGCGTAGTCGGTAGCATGATGAAATGCTGTGCCCAAGATAGCGGGTTCAAACCCGGCCGAAGTCGTCGGATTTTTTTTATGAGCGTTAAAAATCCTTCAGTATGCCTTCCTTCAGAGGGGAAGTAAAGCCGGCGGTCCCATGTCATAGATTTATGGCATGTAAAAGATCCTTTCAGAGTCTAAACTTGTGTAAAGCAAAATTGTCTGGTTAGATTTCGTCAGATCGCTCTATCAAAAGTTCCAACGTTCACCACTAGGTATCATTGATATCTGGTGGCGAAAGTTGGAAATACTTGAAATTGAACGGTACTTGTAGCTCACCCTTTAGGGTGTCCGCTGAGAGCAGCTACAGTCTCAGGCGAGACGAACATGTCCTCGGACACTCCCGGCATTAAAGCCATACGATAAATAATAAAAATGTATGCAGACGAAAACCTACCCCTAAATACTAATAAAGGACTCCTTGAAAAACTGGAGAAAAGAGAGCGCAAGATCGTTAGAGGTATAATGGGATCAAATTACAAGAATTACATCCATTATTTAAACAAAATTAAGAAGTCTACAGCTTTATGTGGACTTTAAACAGGCATATGATTCAGTGCGAAGAGGAAAACTACTCATGGAGATGAATGCCCTTGGTTATCCGGGGAGGTTGTGTCCTGATTGCGACCATTCCGGATTGCGTTCTCCTCATTGGCAGTCCAGATTGCGGTCACTTTCATTTTAGGGAAGAACTATAAACATTCCAGCGTCCAGATTGCGGTCACTTTTCTTGGGAGACCGGTCCTTGGTTCTTGGTTCTTCCCGACTGACTCATACCTTCCGTAAGTTTTGTGGATAACAAGGGGAAACTGATATTTCACTACCCTACCAAAGAATACAGTTCAGTGTTCAGCTGAGCACACCCCATAAAACTTCGCTTAAATCAATCAAGTGTCCTCCCAATCTGACAGCACCTCGTAAAGCAATGATTATAACATTTTCAGTCTTATGAATAGAAACATTTCAGGATCGGAATCAACGACTTTCACTTTAAACAAAATTGTTTTAACGGGAAATTTTATACTTACAGGGTATAATTTTTAATTTCTGCCCCTCCCTTCCCATTTGAGACGCGAGATATCTATTAGCCTACTTTCGATTTTTGCAAAAAATGAAAGTAGACTTATGAGATCACTACAGGGCGAAAAAAAGTGTGTCTGTCTGTGTGTGTGTATGTATGTGTGTGAGTCTGTGTGTGTGTGTGTGTGTGTGTGTGAGTGTGTGTACTCTGAATGTCTGTCCCCCCCCCCTATCAATTCGAACACGGTTAAACCGAATTGAACGAAATTTGGTACAGAGGTAACACTGGCAAAGGGCACCTCAGTGTCATGTTTTATATTGCCGCCATCTTTACCAAAAGGTAATGGCGGCCAATCGAATGGTCAAAACTTAATAATGCATTACGACCAAACTAATCATCGGATCTTTACCAAATTTGGTAACAACCTACCTTCATATGGGACGCGTCTTGTGCCCAAACTACAAGGTCATCAAACGTACCATTTCAGGATGGCGGCCGTGTGAATTATGCAAAATTTATAATCCCTAACATGGGACCCACCAGTTCCGATTATCGAACCAAGAATCGTTTAATCTGTTCTAAGCGACGTGGTTCGTTCGAAATTAAAAGTTTATATTGTAATATTATAATCTAGAAGTGACTTTAAAAATCTGAATCGTCTCGGCTATTTGACAAGATGGCAGCTGATCTCTCGTTCTGACCTACATTTTACTAATTTCAGTATGTTGCATGCAATATAACCTACTGATAAAAATTATATGAACTTAATATGAAATGAACTCGGTTTGAAATACACTCCAGTGAAGAAATCTTCAGTCCAAGTGATTATTTGCTAATACAGTACGTTATATGTATTTGATCGATAACGCGTGAGTTATGAGTGTACGATTGGCTGTGTGGTTAGAGCTCCCGTCTCTCATGTGGCTGGCCGGGGTTCAAATCCTATCAAAGTAGAACTTTTTTGCTTGATTTTTCTTATATTCATTGTTTCTTGAGTACTGAGACGTTATAAAATAAAGCGTTATATGGTGCTTTTTGCAATGGAAATTATATATAAAATAAAACGACATTCTCCACGGGAGTGACATCTACCAGCCTTCAGTTGTACTATGCAGAAACTATAGATTCGAGCAGCGCTCTATACCGGCCAGTTAGTGAACCCAGTCTTAACGACTGCTAGGAGTAATAATACAGTAACATTCGTTTATTCCTTGTGCACAGAGACGTTGTTGATAACCTCAAAACTTGCAATATGGATGATTTGGAGATGGATTATTTTGTTATACCGTGTATTTAAGATTAGCCTATAAATTAACGGGTTGCGAAGTTACTTCACTTAGTCCTATATCATTCGTATACGACACAGAACAACAACGTGACGTCAGTTTCTGATCTGCTCTGATTGGCTATTACATTGCTGCAGTCGGGTAGTTGGCAGTCAAGGATAAAATTCGCGACTGCCAACTGCCAGCTACCAACTGCAACTTCATGTTGTGTATGGTGCCTATAGTATACACGGAGTCGATCGCGACTGCCGACCGAGGACTACCAACTACGGACTGCCGACTGCGCATTGTAGATGGGCCTTATTAGAGCAACGAAGTTTCAATTATTGTAAGTAGTCGGTGTTTGGAGTGTTTGCTGATGAAATTGCAAAATGCTGGGGTAAATTATAAACTATGGTTTGAACGCCACTGTTCAAATCCTGTGTGCCAATTTGCACTTCAAATAGGAAGAAATTAGGAGATGATAAGGACAGAGAGTTATAACTATACCCATACATTTAGGAGAACGTAAGTTATATGTTCTTTCCCGAACATCTTGTTTTTATAATAGGTAGCCTACTGTATATAGTGAAAAACTTTCTTTTTACTACCTCGAAAAATTCGTCTCGTAAAAGTAATTTGTTCTGCGTTTGATTCTAAATCCCCTTTGTATTCAATTTTTGTCCCCGCCCCCTCCTACACACAAAATCAAACATTTGAAGTTTAGATTTATTTACATTCCAGATTTCAAATCTGTTACTCTTGATAAGTCAAAAACAATAAATTCACTGTCAAAACTACTCAAATCATAAGATGGTATTTTTGAAGGAAGCTTTCCCCCTACATTGCCCTCAATGATGTGGTCACGGTATGGTACTCCTGCAAGTGCGTAGGGTCCATTGTTAACCCCACCCGGGACGGCGTGCCCTTTTAGGTAGATTTCATTAGAAAGCTAACTATTGCAATGGGTACCATGTTTCGACTTCCGGAAAATTTCGACATATCTTCGCGTTTTACATCCCCCAGACCCCAAAACCACCGTCAGTTCAAAAGTTTATACATAATTTATGTATGTATATCTTCTTTATATATATAACTAGCAGTAGTACCCGGCTTCGCCCGGTGGAATGATGATAATGTTTTCAGGTCTCCTTAGAAATATAATGGACTTAAAATCTAAGTCATTTGCCCCCAAAGACAATGAGGGAGTAATATCTAGGTCATTTGCCCTTTTGATAAGGATGATAATAAAAACTACTGTTGAATTGACACGTCAAACTTACAAACTACCGTAATAGAAATACATATTTCAAAATTCACAGGCGAGGAAGACTTATTGTGTGTGGTGATTAATGGTGTAATGGGCGTAACATCTACTGTAGGTCATTTGCTCTTATGATGAGGATGATAAGGGAAACTACTACCGGTATTGAATTGACACTTCAACGTATAATGTACACAATGTACTGTAATAAAAATAACTATATGGCGGCTTCGGTGGCGTATTTGGTAGCATGCTGAGCTTCTATGCCCAAGATAGCGGGTCCAAACCCGGCCGAAGCCGTCGGATATTTTAAGAGCGTTAAAAATCAGTCAGTATGCCTTTCTTCGGAGGGGAAGTAAAGCCGGCGGTCCCTTGTCAGATTTATGGCATGTTATTGAACCTTCCACTAATTACACCTGTGTGAAGCTAAATTGGATAGGTAAACAACGCTCATAGATGTCTACGTCCGTTGCCAAGAGCCGACTGCAGTGGCGTCTAGTAGCTAAGTTCCGAACTTGGCCTAGTAGTCGTTGACGGTGGCGCTTGGCGGCAAACGTACGTACTATTTGAAGAATTCTAAGTTGCAGTTTGTACTTAAATTAAAAAACAGATAACACACACTAATACAGTCATCACAATTAACACCGGTTATCAGACAGATTCTACACACACCCAAAGTACACGGGGCTACATGACCGCGTTGTCGCAGCCCCTAAACTTAAGAACCAACCAACCAAAAATAAATATTTTAAAAATCACAGTCGAGAAAGACTTTATGCGGCGGTGATTATAGGTATGATGCGCGTAACATCTAGGTCATTTGCACTTATGATGATAATAATAAGGTAATGAAAAAATGACTACTAAACGAACATGGTGTTATTTTAAAACTGATATAGGTAATTCAGGTGTCTAGCTTCGATGTCTTCCAAAGTCTCAACCTTATTTTCTGGCTTAGGCCTGTACTGGATGCGTCTAGTGAAAGAGCGTACTGCTCGGCAAAGACAAAGAATATAGGTCCAAGCTGCACGAACCTGAGATGATCGCAGATGATGACGAAATATGATGACACACGTTCGGGGTTCCCCGTCCTATACAGATTGACCGGGAATCACTCACTGTTTCGCAACGGCCCTGTGCTGGCATCAGCATAGACAGCAGGAGATAACACGGCGGGCTCTGGAAAGTACTCTCAAGTCACCTCACGATGAATCAGCAAGCTATTCTCACAACTGACCCCCCCCCCCAGGGTCTCACACCTTGTGGGACGTGGGTTGGCGACCACGGAACCCCAGCTGAGTCTGGCATCGCTTCTACTTCGTGGTGCCGGGCTCATTTCAGTTATCTTTCCTGTCGGCCTCCCTTGGTCAACTCTTGTTCTCTTCCGACCCAGACTGTATTAGGGTATCCGAGGGCTAGGGAGTCTTTCAATTTCCCGCCTTAATTGGCTTTGTCTCATCTTTCCTGATACCCTCATTCTTCGAGGGGTCTGCCTTCTTTTCCTTTTCATAATATCTCCTGTCTTCTGCTCAAGGCCCTCAAAGAGGCAGGGTGTGTGTAGACCCACCACTTCTGGTACACCCTCAAGGGCTCATGACAGGTGAGTTAGGAAGCTGGCAACCCCGAGGAATTCCTGAGCTACATGCAGGGAATGGAGTGGTACTGATATCGCGTCAGGAGTTGGCAGTCGGGTTTGAACTGCAGGGGTCTTCCCGCTCACTGCGTATCGCGCATTCCAAAAACATTCAGTTGGTCACTACTTGCTTCACTCACTCAGCAGATTCCTTCTTTCAGTGGCTGAGTGTCGCCTGCAGCAATGACAACCATTGGCATGCGGCTAGCCGATATATTTAACTTAGGAATATGCGGGCCGCGCATGCGTACTGCAAGACCCCCCGCACCCCGTCACAGCGTGTTCAACTGCCATCTCCTGCCGCGATGACAGTATGTCAGAAATTTCAAGTGGACAGTGTTACGCATCGGGTTCCAAAGGTTAAGTATACACACTTTGTTTTCGATCGGTGAACGATGTAGATTTGTACCAAAGGGCCTTAATGCGGGAAATGGAGTGGTCTGTCCGAAATTTCGAGTGGACAGCGTTACTCGTCGAGTTCCAAACGGTAATTATGTAAAATCTGGTTGAGATCGGTGAAACGGTGTAATTTTGTGCCAAGGGCCAAAATGCAGGGAATGGAGTGGCCTGTCCAAATTTTAAAGTGGACAGTGTTACTCATCGGGTTCCAAAGGTTAAGTATACACATTTTGTTTTCGATCGGTGAACGATGTAGATTTGTGCCAAAGGGCCTAAATGCGTGGAATGGAGTGGTCTGTCCGAAATTTCGAGTGGACAGTGTTACTCGTCGAGTTCCAAAGGGTAATTATGTAAAATCTGGTTGAGATCGGCGAAACGGTGTAGTTTTCTGCCAAAGGGCCAAAAAGCAGGGAATAGTGCGGTCTGTCCGAAATTTAAAGTGAACAGTGTTACTTGTCGGGTTCCACGGGTAAGTATATAAAATTGGGGTCAGATCGGTGAAACGGTGTAGATTTGTGCCAAACAGCCTAAATGCAAGGGATGGAGTGGCCTCGCCGCAATTTCAAGCAGACAGTGTTAGTCGCAGTGTTCCAAAGGGTAAATATACAAATTTTGGTTGAGATCGGTGAAACGGTGTAGATTTGGGACAAAGGGCCTAAATGCAGGGAATGGAGTGGTCTGTCCACAATTTCAAGCAGACAGTGTTACTCGCTGGATACCAAAGGGTAAGTTTACGAATATTGGTTCTGATCGGTGAAACGGTGTAGATTTGTGCCAAAGTGCCTAAATGCAGGGAATGGGGTGGTCTGTCCGAAATTTTAAGTGGACAGTGTTACTCGCAGGGTTCCAAAGGGTAAGTATACAAAGTTTGGTTCAGATCGGTGAAACGGTGTAGATTTGTGCCAAAGGGCCTAAATGCATGGGATAGAGTAGCCTCTCCGCAATTTCAAGCAGACAGTGTTAGTCGCAGTGTTCCAAAGGGTAAATATACAAATTTTGGTTGAGATCGGTGGAACGGTGTAGATTTGGGCCAAAGGGCCTAAATGCAGGGAATGGAGTGGTCTGTCCGCAATTTCAAGCAGACAGTGTTACTCGCAGGGTTCCAAAGGATAAGTATACACATTTTGGTTCAGATCGGTGAAACGGTGTAGATTTGTGCAAAAAGGGCCTAAATGCAGGGAATGGCGTGGTCTGTCCGAAATTTCAAGCAAACAGTGTTAGTCGCAGTGTTCCATAGGGTAAATATACAAATTTTGGTTGAGATCGGTGAAACGGTATGGATTTGGGCCAAAGGGCCTAAATGCAGGGAATGGAGTGGTCTGTCCGCAATTTCAAGCAGACAGTGTTACTCGCAGGGCACCAAAGGGTAAGAATACGAATTTTGGTTCTGATCGGTGAAACGGTGTAGATTTGGACCAAAGGGCCTAAATGCAGGGAATGGGGTGGTCTGTCCGAAATTTTAAGTGGTCAGTGGTACTCGCAGGGTTCCAAAGGGTAAATATACAAATTTTGGTCGAGATCGGTGAAACGGTGTGGATTTGGACCAAAGGGCCTAAATGCAGGGAATGGGGTGGTCTGTCCGAAATTTCAAGTGGACAGTGTTACTCGCAGGGTTCCAAAGGTTAAATATACAACTTTTGGTTCAGATTGGTGAAACGGTGTAGATTTGTGCCAAAGGGCCTAAATGCGTGGAATGGAGTGGTCTGTCCGAAATTTCGAGTGGACAGTGTTACTCGTCGAGTTCCAAAGGGTAATTATGTAAAATCTGGTTGAGATCGGTGAAACGGTGTAGTTTTCTGCCAAAGGGCCAAAAAGCAGGGAATAGTGCGGTCTGTCCGAAATTTAAAGTGAACAGTGTTACTTGTCGGGTTCCACGGGTAAGTATATAAAATTGGGGTCAGATCGGTGAAACGGTGTAGATTTGTGCCAAACAGCCTAAATGCAAGGGATGGAGTGGCCTCGCCGCAATTTCAAGCAGACAGTGTTAGTCGCAGTGTTCCAAAGGGTAAATATACAAATTTTGGTTGAGATCGGTGAAACGGTGTAGATTTGGGACAAAGGGCCTAAATGCAGGGAATGGAGTGGTCTGTCCACAATTTCAAGCAGGCAGTGTTACTCGCTGGGTACCAAAGGGTAAGTTTACGAATATTGGTTCTGATCGGTGAAACGGTGTAGATTTGTGCCAAAGTGCCTAAATGCGGGGAATGGGGTGGTCTGTCCGAAATTTTAAGTGGACAGTGTTACTCGCAGGGTTCCAAAGGGTAAGTATACAAAGTTTGGTTCAGATCGGTGAAACGGTGTAGATTTGTGCCAAAGGGCCTAAATGCATGGGATGGAGTAGCCTCTCCGCAATTTCAAGCAGACAGTGTTAGTCGCAGTGTTCCAAAGGGTAAATATACAAATTTTGGTTGAGATCGGTGGAACGGTGTAGATTTGGGCCAAAGGGCCTAAATGCAGGGAATGGAGTGGTCTGTCCGCAATTTCAAGCAGACAGTGTTACTCGCAGGGTTCCAAAGGGTAAGTATACACATTTTGGTTCAGATCGGTGAAACGGTGTAGATTTGTGCAAAAAGGGCCTAAATGCAGGGAATGGCGTGGTCTGTCCGAAATTTCAAGCAAACAGTGTTAGTCGCAGTGTTCCATAGGGTAAATATACAAATTTTGGATGAGATCGGTGAACCGGTATAGATTTGGGCCAAAGGGCCTAAATGCAGGGAATGGAGTGGTCTGTCCGCAATTTCAAGCAGACAGTGTTACTCGCAGGGCACCAAAGGGTAAGAATACGAATTTTGGTTCTGATCGGTGAAACGGTGTAGATTTGGACCAAAGGGCCTAAATGCAGGGAATGGGGTGGTCTGTCCGAAATTTTAAGTGGTCAGTGGTACTCGCAGGGTTCCAAAGGGTAAATATACAAATTTTGGTTGAGATCGGTGAAACGGTGTGGATTTGGACCAAAGGGCCTAAATGCAGGGAATGGGGTGGTCTGTCCGAAATTTCAAGTGGACAGTGTTACTCGCAGGGTTCCAAAGGTTAAATATACAACTTTTGGTTCAGATTGGTGAAACGGTGTAGATTTGTGCAAAAGGGCCTAAATGCAGGGCATGGGGTGGTCTGTCCGAAATTTAATGTTGACGGGGTTACCCGCAGGGTTCCAAAGGGTAAGTATACAAATTTTGGTTCAGATCGGTGAAACGGTGTAGATTTGTATACATAACAGACAGACAGACAGACAGACAGACAAACTTTGTGCTTTATATATATAGATTCTTCGACACGTGTGTATGTGACTGAGCTTCTCCTAAACGACTGAACCGATTTTAATGGAATTTGGTATGTATATTAGGGTGGGTCCATGTATGGTTTAGATTCACAATCTGACCCCCTAGGTGGAATGAACACAATTTTAGAACCACAATTTACACACCATTTTAGAACCACAATATACAGTCAAAAACAGTCGTCATGGAAACCACTAGCCTTGGCCTTCGTGAAAGCTGATGTCTTTGGACGGTTTGTCTCTGCACATTAGAGCCACCTGGTCGCAACCTGTGCAACTACCGCCATTACATACACTCCGCCCGTGGCGAAAAGTTGTGTTTTATACCAAAGGTGGCAGTGATGTCGAATTCTACTGTTTGTCTCTGCACGTTAGAGCGTTTCAAAGTCCCGTATGCGTTCATATACCATTCATCCGATTGCCATGAAACTTGGCTCATATGTTGAGTGAGCTCCAGGGAAGGTGTTTGGCTTAGTAAATCCATTTTACAATAGATAGCGCACGAATAGATTCAACAAATGAGTGACGACTCGCGAAACGTTTCAACAAAATCCCGTATAAGTTATATTCCATTCATAGATTGAGATGAAACTTTGATGAGTTGTTGTGTGCACTTAAGTGAAAGCTTCTAACTTAGTAATCCATTTCACAGGAGGTTGCGCACGAGTAGATTCAACAAATGAGCGGTGACGTGCGAAGCGTTTCAAAAAAAGTCCCGTATGCGTTCAAATACCATTCGTCCGATAGCGATGAAACTTGGGTGAGATGTTGTGTACACTTACGTGAGGGTTTCTGACTTAGCAAATCCATTTTACAATAGGTAGCTCACGAGTAGATTCAACAAATGAGCAACGACGCGCGAACTTTTAATCAAAGTCCCGTATGCGTTCATATACCATTCATCCGATTGCCATGAAACTTGGGTGATATGTTGAGTGAGCTCCAGGGAAGGTGTTTGGCTTAGTAAATCCATTTTACAATAGATAGTGCACGAATAGATTCAACAAATGAGCGACGACGCGCGAAGCGTTTCAAAAAGGTCCCGTATGCGTTCAAATACCATTCATCCGATAGCGATGAAACTTGGGTGAGATGTTGAGTACACTCCAGGGAAGGTTTCTGGCTTAGTAAATCAATTTCACATTAGGTAGCGCACGACTATATTCAACAAATGAGTGACGACGCGTGAAGCGTTTCAACAAAATCCCGTATAAGTTTATATTCCATTCATAGATTGCGATGAAACTTTGATGAGTTGTTGTGTACACTTAAGTGAAAGCTTCTAACTTAGTAATCCATTTCACAGGAGGTTGCGCACGAGTAGATTCAACAAATGAGCGGGGACGTGCGAAGCGTTTCAAAAAAGTCCCGTATGCGTTCAAATACCATTCGTCCGATAGCGATGAAACTTGGGTGAGATGTTGTGTACACTTACGTGAGGGTTTCTGACTTAGTAAATACATTTTACAATAGGTAGCTCACGAGCAGAATCAACAAATGAGCAACGACGCGCGAACTTTTAATCAAAGTCCCGTAAGCGTTCATATACCATTCATCCGATTGCAATGAAACTTGGGTGAGATGTTGTGTACACTTACGTGAGAGTTTATAACTTAGTAAATCCATTTCGCACGAGTAGATTAAACAAATGAGCGACGACGCGCGAAGCGTTTCAATAAGGTCCCGTATGCGTTCATATACCATTCGTCCGATTACGATGAAACTTGGGTGAGATGTTGTGTACACCCTACGGAAGGTTTCTGGCTTAATAAATCCATTATAATTAGGTAGCGCACGAGTAGATTCAACAAATATGTGACGGCACGCGAATCATTTCAACAAAGTACCGTATGCGTCCATATACCATTTATTCGATTGCGATGAAACTTTGGTGAATTGTTGTGTACACTCCAGGAAATGTTTCTGTCTTAGTAAATCCAGTTTTTAATAAGTAGCGCACGAGTAGATTCAACAAATGAGCGACGGCGCACGAATCGTTTCCACAATGTCCCATATGCGGTCATATATCATTCATCCGATTGCGATCAAACCTTGGTGAATCACTGAGTACACGCCAGAGAAGGTCTCAGGCTTAGTAAATCTATTTTACAATAGGTAGCGCATGAGCAGATTCAACAAATGAGTGACGGCACGCGAATCGTTTAAAGAAAATCACTTATGCGTTCATATGTCATTCTTCCGATTCCGATGAAACTTTGATGAGTTGTTGTGTACACGCCAGGGAAGGTGTTCAACTGGCTAAATCCATTTTACAATATTGGTAGCGCACGAGTAGATGTAACAAATGAGTGACGACGCGCGAAGCGTTCCAACAAAATCCTGTATGCGTTCATATACTATTCATCGATTGCGATGAAACTTTGATGAGTTGTTGTGTACACTAACGTGAAGCTTTCTAACTTAGTAAATCCATTTCACAGTTGGTAGAGCACGAGTAGATTCAACAAATGAGTGACAGCGCACGAATCATTTAAACCAAATCCTGTATGCGTTAAATGCCATTTATCCGTTTGCGAAGAATCTTTGGAGATTTGTTGTGCACGCTCCAACGAATGTTTCTAAATTAGTTAGTTCAATTCACGATAGCTTAGAGGCAGTTAACAGAAATTGAAAAAAATATTGTGTATCCAAAAGCACTTCAAGAAACAAAGTTACAACACTTTCTTTGATTGGCAGGACAACGTCTGCCGGATCAGCTTGTATATGTATATATGTATATATATATATATGTATATCAGTTTCTTGCGGACACGATAACTGCCGTAATTTTGCACGAATCTCTTTGATTTTTTTACCGAATATGTATACCAATAAAATCTCGGCCGAGTTCGTTACTGGGCTAAATCGGTCGAAGGGGGGTGAAAATGGGGGGCTTTTTTCGAAAATTGAAATATTGCTATAACTCTCTTAATATGTGAAATATCGAATCCGTTCTAAGTTCATACTATGTGTCGGATAAAGCCCAAAAAATTATGTTTGAAGAGTTTTTATAGCACCAACCACTGACCAAAGGGGTGAAAAAGTAGGTTTTTCGGGAAACATTTATCATTTCTCTCTTAATAGGCACAATATCAAAACCGTACAAAATGGACAATATTTCCCTAATAATTACCTAAAACTTTTGTCTGAAAGAATTTTTGATATGACCCACCATTACGCCAAGGGATGAGAAAAATGATTTCGGAATTATAAGAAAATGCCAAGAGCTATCAGTGGTTGCCATGGCAATACTACTAAATTGATGAGGGATGAGCCATCAGACGTTGCCATGACAACGCACTTGCACGAGATCAGATTCAAATTTCCATCTGACTAAGTGTGAAGCGGCTTCGGTGACGTAACTGGTAGCATGCTGACTTCTACGCCCAAGGTCGCGGGTTCAAAGCCGGCCAAAGTCGTAGGATTTTCTAAGAGCGCTAAAAATCCCTCACTATGCTTTCCTTTGGAGGGGAAGTTCCAACGTTCGTTGCGAGTTGCTGGTAGCGGTGGCATCTGTTAGCCAAATTCACAGCTAGGTGTCGTTGACGGTAGTATCTGGTAGCAACATTAGGAACTACTGCTTGAAATTGACCGTCTGCAGTCATTACCTGAATTACAGACTAATACAGCCATCACAATTCACACCGTTTATCTGACAGATTCTACACTCACCCAAAGTACACGGGATTACATGACCGCGTTGTCGCAGCCCCTAAACTGAGGAACCAACCAAAATCTCTGCGGGAGATATAATTTTGCGTGAAGAAGTAACAGTCCGTTACATAGTTACACATCAGTGTCGAAACCTTGCATAAGGACAGTGTGACCACAAGTATAACAAGTAGTTCCGTGAAGAATTATACAGCCTATTTTCATATATCCTACTTATGTTAATTGCCACTATCAACATACACAATTTCAGTTTGATTGCTGTAATAGATTCGTAGATATTGAGAACCGACTAAATATTTCGGATGGTCGCCATGATGGATTTTATATATGTAGGTCCTAGAGTTTACTGTTACATGCAGATTATTGTGAACGTATAGTATTCAAACTTCAATCGCATAATTAAGACACAAGAAAAAACAAGGAGATTTAAAATTTTTTCACAGCTACCATCTTGAGGTTATGGAAACAATTGAACGAAGTTAGATGTCGGTGCATTACAATGTATATAAACATATACTGTACCAAGTTTCATTGCGTTTGGTTGGTCAAATCGCGAGAAACGTCTATTTAAAAGTCGCAAATTCGCTTGGCCGCCATGTTGGTTTTGTAGTTACCAGGTTTTCAAAAGTCACATAAGTGAACTTATAGTAGTTCCCTCTATCACCATAGAAAATGTCAGGGTAATATCGGTAATAGTTTTGGAGATATTGAATGCTGGTGAAATATTTCGCACAGCCGCCATGTTGGATTGGTGAGTCGTAACAAAATTTGAAGGGCACGGTCGAGGTCGCCGGGAATAGTGCCATGAACTTTCCGAGTTTCATTGAAATCGCTCCTGCCGTTTAGATTTTATTAGGGGGGGGGGGGACACACACACACGAATCACACACACACACACACACACACGCACACACACACGGACAAAAGGTGATCTCATAAGCCTATTTTTTCAAAATTGAAAATAGGCTAAAAATGGACTCCAAATGACAAGAAGGTTACCGTCATCATAAGACAATAAAATGTTTAAAATATGCATAAAATGACGAAAAACAAAGTTAATTAATCTCCAATTATAAAACACTTTCTCGCAATAAATGAAGTCTGTTCCTTCTACGAAAACCTGCATATTCAGCCTACTTTCGCCTATCCCCAATTTTGTCCGGTGAAATCTACCTCCGCCTTCCGGCGTGCCGAGAGGACTTTTTTCTTTTACAGCACCTCACTTGAACACTGTGGTTGCAGCTTAAGAGACCAAAGAGAACTGACATATGACATGTACCTCAACATTGGCAAGAGGGGTGAAAGTGAAAGGCGAGGAAATCCCCAGGGGAGATACAACCGGACCAGTTTCCCAAGAAAAGTGACCGCAATCTGGAAGCTGGAATGTTTATAGCTCTTTCCTAAAATGAAAGTGACCGCAATCTGGACTGCTAATAAGGTGAACGCAATCCGGAATGGTCGCAATCAGGAAGACATCATCCGGGGAAACTGATTAGGTTGGTTAAGACAGCTTTGAGCGGGAGTAAGGCCAATGTATGTGTACAACGAAGGGTAACGAGAAGCTTTGATGTTACAGTCGGGCTGAGGCAAGGAGATCCAATGTCTGTTGTCCTCTTCAATATCGCTTTAGAAACAGCCGTGCGTACCATCACTGCAAATCGTGAAAGGAATATACTGGGTGTCATTTATGTACTTGAGTACCCTTAAGGGTCGTGTAGGGGATGGGTATAGGATCAATTTGAGATAGGGAACCTGGGGTCGCGAGCAGCAATCAACGCTCTGTTAGCCGAGAGGATAGCGGTGAGGCGCGGTGCCACGGTGATCCCGGGTTCGTTCCCCCTGGGTTGCCATGCCTTCATTTTTTTCTTTTTCTTTATTTTTTAGAAGCTAGGGGGAGGAGGGGGGGGGGGACGTAGTCACAGTGCGTGTTTATTCTGTGCTGATTCTTTTAAACTATCGTTGATTCTGTAAATTAATTGCCTTTTGATTATTAGTATCAACGAGTCACGTGTGTTTCTGTAGTAGTTAAAGACGACGGAACTATCAATTGGCAAGAAGAATGCAGCTCTCGGCTAACGCAGCGTTGAGTGCTGGTCGCGCCAAGACCATTGACAGCGAAAGAGTGCCTGACATCAGAGTAGCACATGGCGCGCTTCCCTACTTTACAGGGGCGGAGGGCCTGAAACAAACCTGTTTTCTGGGGTTAGGAGGCCATTCCGACCCCAGGTTCCCTATCTCAAATTGATCCTATATCCATTCCCTATACGCCCCTTAAGGGTACTCAAGTACATAAATGTATATCATAGATTGATTCAAATTATGGTATATGTGGATGATGTGCCCATAATTTCTCGTACAAAGAATGTACTTCTTGAAACCTATGAAGAATTGGAGAGGGGAGCACAGCAAATAGGAATGGTAGTGAATAACAGTAAAACAAAATTCTTGGTGAGTTCCAGAACGAGTCTGCACAAGCATTTAGAAGTGGAGAAAAGTGTTTTGAGGGGGTGTCGGAATTTAGATATCTAGGCTCTGATCACTTCACAAAACGAAGTTAAGAAGGAAATCAGCACCAGACTGGCTGCAGGAAATAGATGTTATGCTGCTTTAATTCCAACATTAAGAAGCAGGCAAGTATCACGGAAAGCTAAGGTTACTATTTATAAAACTGTCATTCGACCAGTGGTTACATATGGAGCTGAGACTTGGGTATTAAATAGAACAGAAGAAAAAAGGTTAATGACATGGGAAAGAAAGGTACTCAGGAAGATCTTTGGGCCAGTTAAAACGGAGCTGGGTTGGCGCATTAGAACATATCAGGAGCTTAGAGACCTGTACAAGGAACAGGATATAGTAACAGTGGCGAAGACTGCTAGAGTGCGTTGGCTTGGACATGTCCATCGAATGGAGGAAATAAGAGAACCTAAGAAAGTACTGGAGGGGCATCCAGGAGGTAGACGACATAGAGGTAGGCCAAGGAAGCGGTGGATCGAGGAAGTGGAGGACGATCTACGTACCATGGGAATTAGGAGATGGAGGACCAAGGCAATCGACAGAGAGCTTTGGAAGAAGATAGTTGCGGAGACCAAGGTTCTGCAAGAACCATAGCATCAAGGAGTAAGTAAGTAAGTAAGTAAGTAAGAAGTCTACAGTGAAATAGAGAAATTTACAGAGACGATCCGTAAGAGGAGGGCACGGTATTACGGTCATCTCAAACGAATGGATGGAAACAGGCTGACTAAAGATTTTTATTTTACTCCAAACCCAAAACCACAATGCCCTGGTTTATGAATACCAGAGACGACCTTAAAATCCTGCATCTAAAACCTGACGAAGCCTTCAATAGAGATCTCATCCGCAAAAAGACTGGAAGCTTGTGGCTCAATGAAGTAACAAGAGACTTAGTTTTCGCTGATATTTCTGATACTGATGTCTATGACCGCCCCAAGTTTTGTCAGATGGCTAATTCGTGATCGCCCCCTACCAACGGTTGTTTAATCTTGTAAACCTCTTTCACAAGAAAGGAAGGAACAACTATTGGCAGGGCTAAAGAGGTATTGGGAACGGAAGCGAGCATCCAAAACAAACTAGTCATAAGCGCTCCTTAGTGGGTTTAAATCAATAATAATAATAATAATAATAATAATAATAATAATAATAATGAAACAACAGTTTCTATTATGCGAGGGGCGTACTATATCGTTTTACACTTTATTTTTTTCTACCCAAATGAAGTACATTACACATCAGTTGTTACGTCCACCTTCTCAACATAATCTCCTTCTACCTTTATGCACTTTTGCCATCGAAGTGTCAGTCCTTCCAGGCCTTCCTGAAACCATTCATTCGGAGTGCTGCCTACCCATGCCTTGACAGCTGCGCCCAGTTCTGCAAAAACGGCAAATCGCTGGTGATAATAACTCTGTGCCAAGTCGGGAGAGTATGGTGGGTATGGCAGCACCATGAATCCCATTTGATCAATGGCAGCGGTGGTCTCGCGGCTAGTGTGGGGGCGGACATTGTCATGTTGCAAAAGCACACCTTTAGCCCATTTTCCTCGCCGCGAACGAAACAACATTCGATGCAATGGAAGCATAGGGGCAGTCCACCGCCAAATAAATGTCGAACAGTGCCATCAGTTGGCAAACGAATGGTGACAGTGTTCTGCGACACAGAGGGCATCATCCTCATTGACTGGCTGGAATTGGGGGCCACGATTAGCAGTGCAGCATATGTGGCTACCCTTAAGGGCCTACGTCGTGCCATTCAACTAAGCGGAGAGGAAAATGGGCTGAAGGTGTGCTTCTGCAGCATGACAATGCCCGTCCCCACACTAGCCAAGAGACCACCGCTGCCATTGATCAAATGGGATTCGCGGTGCTGCCACACCCACCATACTCTCCCGACTTGACACCAAGTGTTCGGGAACGTGAAGAAACCTCTGGACACAGCTGTCAAGGCATGGGTACGCAGCACTCCAAAAGAATGGTTGTAGGAAGGTCTCGAGAGACTGACACATCGATGGCAAAAGTGCATAAAGTTACAAGGAGGTTATGTTGAGAAGGTGGACGTAACAACTGATGTGTAATGTACTTCGTTTGGGTAGAAAAAATAACGTGTAAAACAATATAGAACGCCCTTCGTATATAAAACATTGCTCCCGACGAACTGTACCATCTCTTTCTGAATTTCATGCAAGTTAATTTTGAAACTGATTTGTAAATGGATTGCTGTTATTGTTGCACAACAATGATCTAGACGCACAAGGGTACTGAATACTTCAGTTGTCATTTCTGTCTTTTGTAGCACATCGCCGACTTGCAGGACACTTTGTACATAAGGGATTATGCTGGTATGACACATAGAAATAGTAAACTGACGGTGAAGGCTATGGTATTCCTTGATAAAGTAAGTATTACTTACCCATCAAAGATCTTTGACCCTTACCGAATGCTTCGCTCAACTAAGCGAAGTAAGAGACAGGCTGGTGTAACTGCCGGTCTTGATTGGCTGAATGTAAGCATCGCTTAATTATAAGCCACGCCTCACCAAGCAGGGCTTAGTGGCCTACAGCTGAAACCTGACCAAACATGGGAACATCGCGGAGTGATCATGTCCTCACCAAAAGTACATCATAAGCTACTTCCTCCATGATGTATGTACCACAGGTCCTCTCATTGCAGACATGATGATGATGATGATGATAATTGTTGTTTTAAGGGGCCTAACATCTAGGTTATCGGCCCCTAATGGTCTGGGTGATAGCGAAAATGACAATGAAATGAAAACCATAACGAAAATTTATCTGGACTGAAAATACTCACAAAATGGAACTCAGATTGAAAGCACTCACAAAATGTAGAGTGGAAATAATACAAAAGGTAATTTAGAAGGAAAATACTCACAAAAGGAATTTAGATTGAAAAATACGCACAAAATGTAGTTTAGGTTCAAAGGACTTACAAAATGCAATGTAAATTCGAAATACTCACAAAATGTAATTGAAATTCAAAATACATACAAAATGCAATTGAAATTGAAAATACGTACAAAATGCAATTGAGGTTCAAAATACTTACAAAATGCAATCGAAATTGAAAATGCACATGCAAGTTAGATTGTGAGTATTTTGAATCTGAACTGGCCTTTTTAAAAGTGTGATTGGAATTCAAAATACTTACAAAATGCAATTTAGATTGAAAATGCTTAAAAAATGAATGATAGATTCAAAATACTCACAATATGTGGAAGCCTGCGATTCAAAATACTGTACTGACAAAATGCAATTGAGATTGAAAATAATTACAAAATGGAGTTTAGATCAAAAATACTTACAAAATGCAATGTAGATTGAAAATACTTACAAAATGCGGTTGAGATTCAAAAATACTCACAAAATTTAATTTAGAGACACGGGGAGCCAATTCAGAAAAACAGGGTGGGAATCATAAAGAGAAAAGCAACTATAATGAAAAGAAAAAGAAGGCTGACCCATCGAAGAATGAGAGATCAGGAAAGATGAGAGAAGAGCCAAAGAAGGCGGAAAAAGAAGAGACTGCCTAGGCCTGGGATACCCTAATACCGTCAGGGTCGGAAGAGAACAAGAGTTGACCAAGAGAGGTCGACATGAAAGAAGACTGAGAGGAGCCCGGCACAAGTAAGTGGAAGCAATGCCGGACTCAGCTGGAGTCCCGTGGTCGCCAACCCACGTCCCACTAGGTGTGTACCCCTGGGCGGACATTGTAGATAGCCTGATAGGGGAGTAGTTTATGTAGTGAGATTTATTGCTTGATTGATTGGTTATTTACAAACATAGGACTAGAAAGTTCCATTGGATGAACATGATCCACTCTCTTACATAAAAATACAGCATGATTAACAATAATTATTAAACTTAACAAAGTATAATCTACACTAAAATTGCACTTAAAGTGTCTTTGTAAATCCATGATGCACTTGCCACGATCTCGTAATCCTCTTTAATTATCACTTATAGCCCGCCATTAATTCACTGGCAAGGTGTCTCTTGAGCACTGAACGATGAGAATTCTCATAAATATCTACAAATTACACAAATTATAAACGCGTGAAGCGGTAAAAATACGTGATTTATTGAATTTGGTCAACTTCTAGGATAACTGAGGTGGAAATTGAACCCACTTCTTCTCAATTTTGCCTCACGATTCTGAGTGTACCTTGTTACAGCCCTCAGACCATATATAAATCTCTCGGCAGTATAAGGAATCGAACCTGGACCTTCGGAGTGACAGTGAAAAATGCTATCCGCTGCACCACTTGGTAGGCAGATAATAAGGACAAGAGAGTGTGTTTATTAGACTTCCATGGATCGTGCTTGAGTAAATAGCAGTACCAACTGATGAAATCATTATATACGAACAACAAGGGATACGTTAGAATCGATAGGAAGTTATCAGAGCCTTTTAAGGTCGGAAAAAACGTCAGACAGGGATGTGTTTTGTCAATATCTATTCAATATCTATGGGGAATGGATCATAGAAAAGCCAGCGAGGATTGGAAAGGTGGAGTTCAAATAGGCGGCAAGACAATCTCCAACCTCCGCTACGCAGATGATACTATGGTGTTGGCTAGTTCGGAGGAAGAGCTGGCAGAACTTTTACAACGCACTGAGAGTTTCAGTGAAGAAGCAGGGCTTACACTAAACCGAACCAAGTGTTAGTTGATGGTAGTGGACAGACAGCGTGCATTAACTCGTCCCTTTCAGCTAATACGAGATATTAATCTCAAGGAAGAAATAGTCTACCTAGGAGTTCGCATTTCGACTACGGGAAACTGTGAAGGTTAAATTAAGGTCACCACATTCTCTTACACGATGAAACAGTCTATTTTTGTGGCATCACTTTTCTAAGTATTTTCTGGGTTTATGCTAAAGGTACAGCTATGATTCTTGTCACATATAAGAAGCGGTATATTCTGAGCTGTTTTTGACCATGTAGTGCTACTTTGCTTTTATAGGATGTATGAAATTAATACAAATTTGGACAGATACATTTTCAAAAAAATGTTGTATAAGTTGCTTCAAGTACACATTTCTCAGTTGTTTTTCAATCAAATATTCTCAAAGTTTGCTCACATACTTGGCATGGATCATGGCAGATAAGTAACCACTTTGTTTCATTATTATTGGGACAGATTGCTAGAAAATAAAACGAACTCTTTCTTTTTAAATTTATTCAAAAATATGTATACATTTTTCTCTTCCTAATCCATGCCTACTATGTTTTAGAAGTGAAAATAGGTTAACATTCAAGTATTCCATTAGGCAAGTTAATGTAAAAAATAGCCCTCTATCTTAAATGGTTTCCTTGTTATTGGTACCTTTACATGAAAAAATGAGTATTAACGGAAAACAGCTGGCAAAGTTAAAAGTTTATTATTCAGAGCATGGGACGCTAATAAAAAGACGAATTTAAGGTAGTTGTAGACATCAAAACCCCAACAAACTATATATATATATATGGATTCAGAAAAGAATGAAGAATTTTATGGCGCCAGGTAGTGGGGTAATAGGGGTTCCAAGCCACTCTAGAACCCTCCTCTTACCACTACTAAGCCTCAGCCATGTTAAATATCTCTCGAACGCGTAGTCCGATTTTGACAAATGAGGTATCGTTGGACTCGGGCTGACGTTCTCTTTGCTATGGACCACTCGTTATATTTTTCAAATTTTTTTTGAAAATTTTTGTTTTCTAAACTAGGTGATAGTTTGAAAGCCAAAGATGATAGAACGTTATGCCATGGCCCAAACGAATGGTCTTTATGACCTTTATTTTCTATAATGAAACTTTTTTACATTTTATGTTTTTTTGAAAACACTCGAATTTTGAAAATCCTATATTTTGGAAACTAGGAACTCTACAAAAAAAATTGTTTGACATAAATGAAAGGTCCCTATGCCCTCTACCCCCAAAATAAATTTCAAGTCGCTAGAGCAAAAAGTTGTGTTTTGTAAGTGTAGTAGTGGGATGGGGACAGAGCTGCTCCACTTAGCAAGTGGTGAGCCCCTGCGACCTTGGAATGGAAGGAGTAATGCTAGGAAGGCGTGCTTGGATTCGTTTTTTTCGTCTCGTTGTGCTCTTTACGGGAATGTAGGTGTCGAAAAGGTGAAAAACTGGAAACACGGTCTTTTTGGGGTAAAAACGTGATTTTAGACTTTTTGCTATATCTCGCGAACCAAGTATGCTAGAGGCGTGTACGACGGGTCCAAGGACTCGGAGTGACGTCCTCTTTGCTATGGACCACTCGTTATATTTAAAAAAAATAATTGGAAACGCGATTTTGAGGTAAACACGTGTTTTTTGTGATTTTTGCCGATATGTCACGAACCAATAACGCTAGAGACGTGTACGAGGTGTCCTAGGACTCGGGCTAACGCCCCCTTTCAAATGTGGTAGATATTTTTTTCGAAAAAATAATTCACAAAGGGCCTAACGCCGTACATGTTGAAAAAAAATCATTACCGTTACCTGTTTATAATGTTTATAAAGCGTGGTGGTTGAGAGAGACGATACGGCTGGGTATGTGTGTGTTTCAACGAACCTGTCGCTAACCACAAGGACCATGCTTAATAGAACAATCGCTATTTCGGCGGATCGGTGTATGACAGAGCGAGCGTGCGTTTTTCCTGATATTTTACCTTTAACGTGTAAACGGTGATGAGAACTTGATTCTATGTTGGTCGAAGCGAGTATCGAAAACAAACGAGCAGGAGGTGAAGGTCATTTGAGCTTATTGGAAGGCTCCGATCTGACTTGACAACAGGTGCAATGGAAAAAATGACCAAGACGCTTGAAGGTGAAATAATCTGACCATCGTGGTGGCAGGGAAGTGCGAAAGGCGTGCACACATGTGAAACCACAGGCACGCTAAACCAGTGACATCCTGTCTTGCTTCGTACGTGACAAAATGCAAGTCCATGTGACATTTGATCTACCGCAGGTGTTCACTTTGGACGTTATCTATCCACGTGCATGATAACTGTTAACAAGTCACATCCTGTTTTGCTTCGTACGTGACAAAATGCAAGTTCATGTGAAATTTGATTCGCCACAGGTGTTCACTTTGGGCGTTAGCTGTCCACGTGACCGATAACAGAATGGTCAAAGCGTGGGAAAAATGATTATACATGCAACGTAGCATATATAAAGACATGTCGTTATCATTTCCACTCTCACTTGGGTGGACTACCTTTGAACACATTGCGTTGCGTGAAACACTTGGTCTTGTTTAACAGTTTTGGGGTTGGTGGAAAATACTTAACCTTGTTGTGGGGTAGGTATATACATATATATATTTATTCATTTATACATTTATTGATTAATATATATATATTTACAAGCAATTATTTATTGATTAGGTAATTAATGATTTTATTTATTTGTTTGCAGATAACCGGCATACTTTACATGTCTGAGGGAGAAGAAACCATTGCACTTTTGAGCCCACTAGAAGGGAAGAACAACAAGTCACTGCAAGTAAAGGTGAGATGATTTTTTTAAACTAACTTGTTTCATTTTTTTGTTTTATGTTTTATTTTATGAAATGTATGTATTAACTTGAATTTAGGTATTTATAGCGGTTTATTTTATTTATTTTTAGAAACTTGGAAAGAATAGTCTTACCGACGTAGTAGTCGCTGAAAAAAAAACGAAACGCACTAAAGCGAAACCACTGCCAAAGAGTGAACTGTTTAAAACTCAGGTAAGTCCAACTTAAAAATGCTATTCCATTTTACCACTACTGAAAACTCGTAGACAAAAAAAATTCATTACCTGTACATGACTGGGACAATGATTGCTTTCTTGATTAATGGCTATGTTGTTGTTGTTGACTGGGAAAAGTACAAGGCCATGTTGGATTTTCTAAAAATAAAAATAATAAATTTAATTTATGGGTGGTTCCCTATGGACTCAACGAATATTCACAGGTTTGAACATGATAATGTGAACAAAATGACATGACATTCATTTTTGTTTATATATTGGTTAAAGGGAGGGTGGGGGAATGTAAATGACTGTAGCTTTATAAAAAAGAAAATAAGTACATGAGTTACTGTTAGTGTCAACATACAGTTTATTTTTAATGGTGTTTTGATATATTAATGCCAATTAACGTTAACGTTTTATTTACAAGTATTGATTGATTGATTGATTGATTGATTGAGTGATGGGTTATTTTGTTTGCTTTTAGGTGTCGTCATGTGCCATTAACGTAATGAACAGACAGTGAACAAGCATGCATTATGCTTTAAAGTACTCTGTGCTCTTGTGCAATGTTAATAACTTACAATAAGAAAAAGTTTTATTATAACACATGGCGTTAGTACCAAATACAATAAGTGAGCAAGTTGGTTTACCACGTGGGATAAATTTAAAATCAGAACATGATCGATGGTTAACATTTGAATCCTGGCCTGTAGGCTTTTTGTCGACGCATGAACTTGCAAAAGCCGGTTTTTTTTACTTGAACCGAGAAGATGTGGTGCGCTGTGTGTTTTGTCGTATTGAACTTTCACACTGGGAAGAAGGGGATGATCCCTTTAGAGACCATTTGCGATGGTCTCCTCACTGTCCTTACATGCTTGGAAAGCAAGTGGGTAACCTACCCGTGCATTCATTTTACCGAACCACAAGGCCTTTGGCTGCTACTTACGTTGCTGAATCACAAATAAATAATAATAATGATGTATTACCAGTCAACGGTAGTGTCGATATATGTGGTCCATATGCCATAGACAGTGTTGAATTGGCGTGTGCTTTTGAAAAATTGGGAGTTTGCAAGACTAAAGCACTAGCACACCCAGAGTACAGCTCTGTTGAAAAACGTTTCGAATCTTATAAAAATGTTTGGCCATTAATATTAAAACACCTTACCAAACAGCTAAGTGAAGCTGGATTTTTTTATACTGGTGAAGGGGATAAAACAATATGTTTTTATTGCGGATTTGCTTTAAAGGATTGGCAAATGACTGATGACCCTTTAGTGCAACATGCTCGTTGGTTACCAAACTGTAAATACATGGTGTTGCTTAAAGGTCAGGAATTTGTGAACACTATTCGTAAAGAAAAAGTGATTGCAGCACAAGACATAAAAGTGCCTTTAGAGTTAGAGCACGCGGAGCAAATACATAAGGCTGAAAGAAAAGACTTGTCTCACAAACAGATACAAAAGTGTGACCAACAATTATGTAAAATTTGTTATCAAGATGAACTAGGTGTTGTATTTTTACCCTGTGGACACATGATAGCCTGTGTCAAATGTGCATTAAAACTTAACACTTGTGCTATATGCAGAAAAGTAGTATCTGCTACAGTTAGGGCATTTCTTGCATAACTAGTATAATTTATTCGCCATGCATAGTGCAAAATCCCTAATTGCACAATATTATTAAAACTGTTTTAGAGTGTAATAGATATGCTTTTGTTTTGTTTATAGACTACTACAATGAATGTTTTGAATGCTGTGGGACAATCATGTGGCTTAGAGACAAAGAAGCTCAGCGAATTGCCAACGCATATTCCATTCCGCATTATCAAGATTCGGAAATTGAAAACAGCATATGGTGATCGTGTACTTTGTGTATGTGAAAACTTTGAGACATTTCTGCCTATACGGTTTAATGATATGTCGGAAAGTGTTTTTGATGAAGTCAATAATGCTGTGCAACCTGTACACTTAATTTATGAAGGTTTTAAAAACAATAGGTGCATGATTCGTTTTAATTAAATAAAAAAAGTCAAATAATAATGGAAGATATAAGTCATGACAATGGACTGAAAGAAAAAATATGTGTATAGAATAATAATGTCTTAGTGTTTAGTATTGTCTTAAAAATATTATCATGAAACCAAAAAATGTATATAAAGTTTGTAAATAAATGAAAATAATGGTACAATGTTGTTTTATTTTCTATAGAAGTCAGAATATTTAACATTGCAGAGTATACATGATTATGACAATAAAAAGCACACTTAATACAAGTCTTTGCCTTTACGATAGTGTGTTATAGTTTTAAAAACAAAGCTTGTTGTAGATCTTTTTTCTTCCACGGTAAACAATAGGCATGAAAACGTTATTGTCCTGTTTTGGATCATTATCACTATCATAATCATAAGCTGCATGATCTATATCACTATTATTATAATCACTATAATTATCCTCAACATTATCCTCAACATTACTAAAACCAGTTAAATATTCCTGGTCCTCTTCCTGTTCCTCTTCCTCTTCCTCTACAGTGTCCTCGTGTAGAGTCTGCGTGGCTTTTGATAATGTTAAGGGTTTTTTGAACATTGAATTATTTTCAATAGTAGTATTGTTTTGTAGCACTTGCTTTTTAACATTTTCATGATTTTCTGTTGACAGCAACAGTATTTCATGCAGTACACTACATTGATGATCACTGACACTTAAAACCACACTATTTTTGCTTTTTAGCTCACTGCGACATTGTTTTGAACGTTGTTTTGTACAACGCCAAATAACAGTTCCATTTTTATTGGTTCGTTTCACAATATATGAATATCCTTTATAGAATGCATGAGGCTTACCATACCTAGTCACAGATACTTCCATATCAACTGTCAAGCTTAGACTAAGCTCTAGTAAAGACAACTTGGTAATAAGAACAATAGATTAATGTGCAAGCATATATGGGTGCAAATGTGGGAGCAAAAAAAAAGTGGGAGCAAAAAGTGGGAGCAAGAATTGGGAGCAAAAAAAGTGGGAGCAAAAAGTGGGAGCAAAAATTGGGAGCAAAAAGTGGGAGCAAAAATTGGGAGCAAAAATTTGGAGCAAAAAGTGGGAGCAAAAGTGGGAGCAAAAGTGAGTGTAAAAGTGAGTGCAAACGTGGGTTCAAAAGTGAGTGCAAAAGTGAATGTAAAAGTGGGTGCAAAAGTGGGTGCAAGAGTGGGTGCAAAAGTGGGTGCAAAAGTGGGTGAAAAAGTGGGTGCAAAAGTGGGTGTAAGAGTGAGTGCAAAAGTGGGTGAAAAAGTGGGTGCAAAAGTGAGTGCAAAAGTGGGTGCAAAAGTGAATGCAAAAGTGGGTGCAAAAGTGGGAGCAAAAAGTGGGATCAAAAAGTGGGAGCAAAAAATGGGAGCAAAAATTGGGAGCAAAAAGTGGGAGCAAAAGTGGGAGCAAAAGTGAGTGTAAAAGTGAGTGCAAACGTGGGTTCAAAAGTGAGTGCAAAAGTGAATGTAAAAGTGGGTGCAAAAGTGGGTGCAAGAGTGGGTGCAAAAGTGGGTGCAAAAGTGGGCGAAAAAGTGGGTGCAAAAGTGGGTGCACGAGTGGGTGCAAAAGTGGGTGAAAAAGTGGGTGCGAAAGTGGGTGCAAAAGTGAGTGCAAAAGTGGGTGCAAAAGTGAATGCAAAAGTGGGTGCAAAAGTGGGAGCAAAAACTGGGAGCAAAAAGTGGGAGCAAAAAGTGGGATCTGAAGAAAGTAGGAGCAATTATGAGAGTAAATGTGAAAGAAAAAGTGGGAGCAAGTATGGGAGCAAATGAGAAAGCAAAAGTGGGAGCAAAAAGTGAGAGAAAAAAGTGAGAGCAAAAAGTGGGAGCAAAAATGAGAGCAAAAAAAAGTAGGAGCAAGTATGGGAGCAAATGTGAAAGCAAAAGGGGGAGAAAAAAGTGAGAGAAAAAGTGGGACCAAAAAGTGTAAGCAAAAGTGGGAGCAAATATGAGAGCAAAAAAATGTGGGAGCAAAAAGTGGGAGCAAAACGTGTAAGCAGAAGTGGGAGCAAACAAGTGTGAGCAAATATGGGAGCAGAAAGTGGGAGCAAATGTGAAAGCAAAAGTGGGAGCAAAAAGAGCGAGCAAAAGTGAGTGCACAAAGGGGGAGCAAAATGTGTGAGTAAAAAGTGGGGTCAAATGTGATGTTTTACTAAAACAATCCCCCCTAACCTAACCTAACCTAACTTGACTCAACCTAATTTCACCTAACCTAACTTCACCTAACCTAACCTTCCAACTCTCAGATCAAAAATTAAATTCTGGCTATAGTCGCGTTGGAATCCAAAACCTCTGGGATAACACCCAAGTATACTAGCCACTACACCGCGAAATGGGCAAATTATCATGCAACACAACACAAAAATAAAAAGTTTTCTGTAGTGTAACTCATTGGCTGACAATCATAGTTGAGAATTCAAACCCAAGACCTCAGGACTTTAGTTTTGAACATTATCAGAAATATTATTCCATTTACATTTTGCTGTTGCTTATAGTTATAAGAGTTGGCATTAATATGGGAGCAAAAGTGAAAGCAAAAAGTGGGTGCAAGCATGGCTGGTTGTAGAGACTTTCATATCAACTAATACACATAAATTAAATTTTAGTAAAGTGACTTGGCTAATAATAATAATAATATTAACAGTTTTAAAAAAATTCAAGGGGATTGATATTTTTCAGGGTGTAATTTCCAAAGTACTGTCAAGAATAATAATTACATGAACAGATTCCAAGAACTCTAGAGTGCTTTTAAGGTTAATGATTGGCTAGGAGTGAGATAGAGCTAGCTAACCTAAGTTAACCTCAGCTCAGTAAACCTAACCTTGTCACATGGCATGTTCTACAAGTATAGACTTGCTTTGAGACTGGCTATGACGTCACAGATGAATGGCGGTGGGAGGCTGGCAAAAAGGACAATGTTTTTGGGTAATAAAAAGTCGTGTCCAGCCTCCCACCGCCATTCATCTGTGACGTCATAGCCAGTCTCAAAGCAAGTCTATACTTGTAGAACATGCCATGTGACAAGGTTAGGTTTACTGAGCTGAGGTTAACTTAGGTTAGCTAGCTCTATCTCACTCCTAGCCAATCATTAACCTTAAAAGCACTCTAGAGTTCTTGGAATCTGTTCATGTAATTATTATTCTTGACAGTACTTTGGAAATTACACCCTGAAAAATATCAATCCCCTTGAATTTTTTTAAAACTGTTAATATTATTATTATTATTAGCCAAGTCACTTTACTAAAATTTAATTTATGTGTATTAGTTGATATGAAAGTCTCTACAACCAGCCATGCTTGCACCCACTTTTTGCTTTCACTTTTGCTCCCATATTAATGCCAACTCTTATAACTATAAGCAACAGCAAAATGTAAATGGAATAATATTTCTGATAATGTTCAAAACTAAAGTCCTGAGGTCTTGGGTTTGAATTCTCAACTATGATTGTCAGCCAATGAGTTACACTACAGAAAACTTTTTATTTTTGTCTTGTGTTGCATGATAATTTGCCCATTTCGCGGTGTAGTGGCTAGTATACTTGGGTGTTATCCCAGAGGTTTTGGATTCCAACGCGACTATAGCCAGAATTTAATTTTTGATCTGAGAGTTGGAAGGTTAGGTTAGGTGAAGTTAGGTTAGGTGAAATTAGGTTGAGTCAAGTTAGGTTAGGTTAGGTTAGGGGGGATTGTTTTAGTAAAACATCACATTTGACCCCACTTTTTACTCACACATTTTGCTCCCCCTTTGTGCACTCACTTTTGCTCGCTCTTTTTGCTCCCACTTTTGCTTTCACATTTGCTCCCACTTTCTGCTCCCATATTTGCTCACACTTGTTTGCTCCCACTTCTGCTTACACGTTTTGCTCCCACGTTTTGCTCCCACATTTTTTTGCTCTCATATTTGCTCCCACTTTTGCTTACACTTTTTGGTCCCACTTTTTCTCTCACTTTTTTCTCCCCCTTTTGCTTTCACATTTGCTCCCATACTTGCTCCTACTTTTTTTTTGCTCTCATATTTGCTCCCACTTTTTGCTCTCACTTTTTTCTCTCACTTTTTGCTCCCACTTTTGCTTTCTCATTTGCTCCCATACTTGCTCCCACTTTTCCTTTCACATTTACTCTCATAATTGCTCCTACTTTCTTCAGATCCCACTTTTTGCTCCCACTTTTTGCTCCCAGTTTTTGCTCCCACTTTTGCACCCACTTTTGCATTCACTTTTGCACCCACTTTTGCACTCACTTTTGCACCCACTTTCGCACCCACTTTTTCACCCACTTTTGCACCCACTCGTGCACCCACTTTTGCACCCACTTTTTCGCCCACTTTTGCACCCACTTTTGCACCCACTTTTGCACCCACTCTTGCACCCACTTTTGCACCCACTTTTACATTCACTTTTGCACTCACTTTTGAACCCACGTTTGCACTCACTTTTACACTCACTTTTGCTCCCACTTTTGCTCCCACTTTTTGCTCCCAATTTTTGCTCCCATTTTTTGCTCCCACTTTTTGCTCCCACTTTTTGCTCCCACTTTTGCACCCACTTTTGCATTCACTTTTGCACCCACTTTTGCACTCACTTTTGCACCCACTTTTTCACCCACTTTTGCACTCACTCTTACACCCACTTTTGCACCCACTTTTTCACCCACTTTTGCACCCACTCTCGCACCCACTTTTGCACCCACTTTTACATTCACTTTTGCACTCACTTTTGAACCCACGTTTGCACTCACTTTTACACTCACTTTTGCTCCCACTTTTTGCTCCCACTTTTTGCTCCCACTTTTTGCTCCCAATTTTTGCTCCCACTTTTTGCTCCCACTTTTTTTGCTCCCAATTCTTGCTCCCACTTTTTGCTCCCACTTTTTTTTTTGCTCCCACATTTGCACCCATATATGCTTGCACATTAATCTATTGTTCTTATTACCAAGTTGTCTTTACTAGAGCTTAGTCTAAGCTTGACAGTTGATATGGAAGTATCTGTGACTAGGTATGGTAAGCCTCATGCATTCTATAAAGGATATTCATATATTGTGAAACGAACCAATAAAAATGGAACTGTTATTTGGCGTTGTACAAAACAACGTTCAAAACAATGTCGCAGTGAGCTAAAAAGCAAAAATAGTGTGGTTTTAAGTGTCAGTGATCATCAATGTAGTGTACTGCATGAAACACTGTTGCTGTCAACAGAAAATCATGAAAATGTTAAAAAACAAGTGCTACAAAACAATACTACTATTGAAAATAATTCAATGTTCAAAAAACCCTTAACATTATCAAAAGCCACGCAGACTCTACACGAGGTCACTGTAGAGGAAGAGGAAGAGGAACAGGAAGAGGACCAGGAATATTTAACTGGTTTTAGTAATGTTGAGGATAATGTTGAGGATAATTATAGTGATTATAATAATAGTGATATAGATCATGCAGCTTATGATTATGATAGTGATAATGATCCAAAACAGGACAATAACGTTTTCATGCCTATTGTTTACCGTGGAAGAAAAAAGATCTACAACAAGCTTTGTTTTTAAAACTATAACACACTATCGTAAAGGCAAAGACTTGTATTAAGTGTGCTTTTTATTGTCATAATCATGTATACTCTGCAATGTTAAATATTCTGACTTCTATAGAAAATAAAACAACATTGTACCATTATTTTCATTTATTTACAAACTTTATATACATTTTTTGGTTTCATGATAATATTTTTAAGACAATACTAAACACTAAGACATTATTATTCTATACACATATTTTTTCTTTCAGTCCATTGTCATGACTTATATCTTCCATTATTATTTGACTTTTTTTATTTAATTAAAACGAATCATGCACCTATTGTTTTTAAAACCTTCATAAATTAAGTGTACAGGTTGCACAGCATTATTGACTTCATCAAAAACACTTTCCGACATATCATTAAACCGTATAGGCAGAAATGTCTCAAAGTTTTCACATACACAAAGTACACGATCACCATATGCTGTTTTCAATTTCCGAATCTTGATAATGCGGAATGGAATATGCGTTGGCAATTCGCTGAGCTTCTTTGTCTCTAAGCCACATGATTGTCCCACAGCATTCAAAACATTCATTGTAGTAGTCTATAAACAAAACAAAAGCATATCTATTACACTCTAAAACAGTTTTAATAATATTGTGCAATTAGGGATTTTGCACTATGCATGGCGAATAAATTATACTAGTTATGCAAGAAATGCCCTAACTGTAGCAGATACTACTTTTCTGCATATAGCACAAGTGTTAAGTTTTAATGCACATTTGACACAGGCTATCATGTGTCCACAGGGTAAAAATACAACACCTAGTTCATCTTGATAACAAATTTTACATAATTGTTGGTCACACTTTTGTATCTGTTTGTGAGACAAGTCTTTTCTTTCAGCCTTATGTATTTGCTCCGCGTGCTCTAACTCTAAAGGCACTTTTATGTCTTGTGCTGCAATCACTTTTTCTTTACGAATAGTGTTCACAAATTCCTGACCTTTAAGCAACACCATGTATTTACAGTTTGGTAACCAACGAGCATGTTGCACTAAAGGGTCATCAGTCATTTGCCAATCCTTTAAAGCAAATCCGCAATAAAAACATATTGTTTTATCCCCTTCACCAGTATAAAAAAATCCAGCTTCACTTAGCTGTTTGGTAAGGTGTTTTAATATTAATGGCCAAACATTTTTATAAGATTCGAAACGTTTTTCAACAGAGCTGTACTCTGGGTGTGCTAGTGCTTTAGTCTTGCAAACTCCCAATTTTTCAAAAGCACACGCCAATTCAACACTGTCTATGGCATATGGACCACATATATCGACACTACCGTTGACTGGTAATACATCATTATTATTATTTATTTGTGATTCAGCAACGTAAGTAGCAGCCAAAGGCCTTGTGGTTCGGTAAAATGAATGCACGGGTAGGTTACCCACTTGCTTTCCAAGCATGTAAGGACAGTGAGGAGACCATCGCAAATGGTCTCTAAAGGGATCATCCCCTTCTTCCCAGTGTGAAAGTTCAATACGACAAAACACACAGCGCACCACATCTTCTCGGTTCAAGTAAAAAAAACCGGCTTTTGCAAGTTCATGCGTCGACAAAAAGCCTACAGGCCAGGATTCAAATGTTAACCATCGATCATGTTCTGATTTTAAATTTATCCCACGTGGTAAACCAACTTGCTCACTTATTGTATTTGGTACTAACGCCATGTGTTATAATAAAACTTTTTCTTATTGTAAGTTATTAACATTGCACAAGAGCACAGAGTACTTTAAAGCATAATGCATGCTTGTTCACTGTCTGTTCATTACGTTAATGGCACATGACGACACCTAAAAGCAAACAAAATAACCCATCACTCAATCAATCAATCAATCAATCAATACTTGTAAATAAAACGTTAACGTTAATTGGCATTAATATATCAAAACACCATTAAAAATAAACTGTATGTTGACACTAACAGTAACTCATGTACTTATTTTCTTTTTTATAAAGCTACAGTCATTTACATTCCCCCACCCTCCCTTTAACCAATATATAAACAAAAATGAATGTCATGTCATTTTGTTCACATTATCATGTTCAAACCTGTGAATATTCGTTGAGTCCATAGGGAACCACCCATAAATTAAATTTATTATTTTTATTTTTAGAAAATCCAACATGGCCTTGTACTTTTCCCAGTCAACAACAACAACATAGCCATTAATCAAGAAAGCAATCATTGTCCCAGTCATGTACAGGTAATGAATTTTTTTTTGTCTACGAGTTTTCAGTAGTGGTAAAATGGAATAGCATTTTTAAGTTGGACTTACCTGAGTTTTAAACAGTTCACTCTTTGGCAGTGGTTTCGCTTTAGTGCGTTTCGTTTTTTTTTCAGCGACTACTACGTCGGTAAGACTATTCTTTCCAAGTTTCTAAAAATAAATAAAATAAACCGCTATAAATACCTAAATTCAAGTTAATACATACATTTCATAAAATAAAACATAAAACAAAAAAAATGAAACAAGTTAGTTTAAAAAAATCATCTCACCTTTACTTGCAGTGACTTGTTGTTCTTCCCTTCTAGTGGGCTCAAAAGTGCAATGGTTTCTTCTCCCTCAGACATGTAAAGTATGCCGGTTATCTGCAAACAAATAAATAAAATCATTAATTACCTAATCAATAAATAATTGCTTGTAAATATATATATATTAATCAATAAATGTATAAATGAATAAATATATATATGTATATACCTACCCCACAACAAGGTTAAGTATTTTCCACCAACACCAAAACTGTTAAACAAGACCAAGTGTTTCACGCAACGCAATGTGTTCAAAGGTAGTCCACCCAAGTGAGAGTGGAAATGATAACGACATGTCTTTATATATGCTACGTTGCATGTATAATCATTTTTTCCCACGCTTTGACCATTCTGTTATCGGTCACGTGGACAGCTAACGCCCAAAGTGAACACCTGTGGCGAATCAAATTTCACATGAACTTGCATTTTGTCACGTACGAAGCAAAACAGGATGTGACTTGTTAACAGTTATCATGCACGTGGATAGATAACGTCCAAAGTGAACACCAGCGGTAGATCAAATGTCACATGGACTTGCATTTTGTCACGTACGAAGCAAGACAGGATGTCACTGGTTTAGCGTGCCTGTGGTTTCACATGTGTGCACGCCTTTCGCACTTCCCTGCCACCACGATGGTCAGATTATTTCACCTTCAAGCGTCTTGGTCATTTTTTCCATTGCACCTGTTGTCAAGTCAGATCGGAGCCTTCCAATAAGCTCAAATGACCTTCACCTCCTGCTCGTTTGTTTTCGATACTCGCTTCGACCAACATAGAATCAAGTTCTCATCACCGTTTACACGTTAAAGGTAAAATATCAGGAAAAACGCACGCTCGCTCTGTCATACACCGATCCGCCGAAATAGCGATTGTTCTATTAAGCATGGTCCTTGTGGTTAGCGACAGGTTCGTTGAAACACACACATACCCAGCCGTATCGTCTCTCTCAACCACCACGCTTTATAAACATTATAAACAGGTAACGGTAATGATTTTTTTTCAACATGTACGGCGTTAGGCCCTTTGTGAATTATTTTTTCGAAAAAAATATCTACCACATTTGAAAGGGGGCGTTAGCCTGAGTCCTAGGACACCTCGTACACGTCTCTAGCGTTATTGGTTCGTGACATATCGGCAAAAATCACTAAAAACACGTGTTTACCTCAAAATCGCGTTTCCAATTTTTTTTTAAATATAACGAGTGGTCCATAGCAAAGAGGACGTCACTCCGAGTCCTTGGACCCATCGTACACGCCTCTAGCATACTTGGTTCGCGAGATATAGCAAAAAGTCTAAAATCACGTTTTTACCCCAAAAAGACCGTGTTTCCAGTTTTTCACCTTTTCGACACCTACATTCCCGTAAAGAGCACAACGAGACGAAAAAAACGAATCCAAGCACGCCTTCCTAGCATCACTCCTTCCATTCCAAGGTCGCAGGGGCTCACCACTTGCTAAGTGGAGCAGCTCTGTCCCCATCCCACTACTACACTTACAAAACACAACTTTTTGCTCTAGCGACTTGAAATTTATTTTGGGGGTAGAGGGCATAGGGACCTTTCATTTATGTCAAACAATTTTTTTTGTAGAGTTCCTAGTTTCCAAAATATAGGATTTTCAAAATTCGAGTGTTTTCAAAAAAACATAAAAAGTAAAAAAGTTTCATTATAGAAAATAAAGGTCATAAAGACCATTCGTTTGGGCCATGGCATAACGTTCTATCATCTTTGGTTTTCAAACTATCACCTAGTTTCGAAAACAAAAATTTTCAAAATAAATTTGAAAAATATAACGAGTGGTCCATAGCAAAGAGAACGTCAGCCCGAGTCCAACGATACCTCATTTGTCAAAATCGGACTACGCGTTCGAGAGATATTTAACATGGCTGAGGCTTAGTAGTGGTAAGAGGAGGGTTCTAGAGTGGCTTGGAACCCCTATTACCCCCCTACTGGCGCCAAAATCAAAAAATCGATTTTTTCATCATGCAAGAGTACGTGGTGTCCTTAGAGGAAGAATAGGTGTGGCTAAGAAAGCACTGTCTAGTCTAACAAGAATATGGAAAGATCATTATATTACCAAGGAAAGAAACAAGCGACTGGTTCAAGCTTTGGTATTTCCTATCGTCACGTATGGCTCTGAGTCCTGGACCATAAATGCTGCATGCCGTAGGAGAATCGAAGCCTTCAAGATGACATATTATCGAAGAATGCTACAAATATCGTGGGTAGTAAAGAAGAACAAATGAATATATTCAGAAGGAGCTAAGGATTGCTCCTTAGGCACGCTTACTCCTAAACATCCACAGGCAAATGTTGAGATTTTTCGGTCATGGCATCCGGCGAGATGGTATTGAGAAGTATATCATCCAGGGTAAAGTTGACGTAAGACGGCTCAGGGGACGTGTCCCGAGCCGGTACGTCAACCAGATAAAGAGTCCGCCACTTCAGAAATTAATGCACACAGCAGAAGACCGCGGTGCATGGTGAGGTATTGATAACAGAATTGCGTGAAAGGTCACGACGTTCGAAATCGAACTACGACCAAGAAGAAGAAGAAGACGGATCGTGTGGAACTTAACAAAATGCTACTGTCTAAACCAATTAAGGAAGGCTGTGTGGGGGATGTCACCCTCCCCTACATGTAGTGACATTATATGAAAGTAAGAATTTGGGGTGGGAGGAGAGATGAGTGATGAATAATGCACTCACGCCATGGCGCATCAGCTCGCCAGGTCTGAATCTTATAACCTAAGAAATGACTTTAGAGAATGGAGCAGTTATATCTGTTGAGTAAGATGTGAAAATCATTCCTGTTCCTGGCGTAGCCTATATTGGTGTAAGTTGCTAAGAATGCCTGCCTGGACAACAGAAGATTCAAGTTCGTATCCGAAATGCTATCTCATTTTCAAGCCTTCCTGGGAAGACAACTCTTATGACGCCTTTAGATCTTAGCCCAAGCTATTCTGATATAAGGTGCGTTCAAAAAGTAACGAGCCGGAGGCTGGAATGCGCAAACCGGTGACGAAATCAGCTAATCGTGGCGGGTGAAACGAGGTGTGGTTCCGACCAGAGCGTAGAAGGTCACAGCCCGTCGCTAGAGGGCACGCGTGCACGTCACGTCACGATACAAAGTGATCAGCAGCATGCATCAATCGTCCAACGCTGCCAGGCGCATTGCAAACAGTGACATGGAGGCGTCAACCGAAGAGCAAAGAGGTGTTGTTCGGTTTCTGACAGCGGAAGGAGTAGGGGGAACGGACATTCATCGCCGAATGTCACAAGTGTACGGCGAACACTGCATGTTCCTTGCAAGGGTCAAGGCGTGGCACAAGCGCTCCAGGGAAGGACGAGTGTCGTTAGCCGATGATGCCCGGTCTGGGGCACCCCCCTGCATTACCGATGACAACGTCCAGCTGGTTGATGCACTCATTACCCAGGACCGCCGAGTGATAGTGAACGCCATAGCCGCCGTAATCACTCCTCGACAATGCACGACCTCATACGGCCAACACAGTCGTGGCACTCCTGCAGAAATTCAAATGGGAGATTCTCGGCCACCCTCTATACAGGCCAGACCTCTCTCCCTGTGATTACGCCATGTTTGGTCCCCTGAAAAGGGCTCTGCGGGGCCAACGATTCACCTCGGACGCCAACGTCCAGCTGTACGTGCGGAACTGGTTCACATCGCAGCCCAGGGAATTTTATGAGACAGCCATTCACCGCCTCGTGTCACAGTGGGACAAGTGCCTCAACAGCCAGGGCCAATACTTCTAACATACAGGTACCGGTTTCTGTAATTATGCCTCCGGCTCGTTAATTTTTGAACGCACCTTATACTTTCCATCCTAAGCAATATTCATCAAAAATTAATATTATATACAGTGCCTTTGTTTCAAGTGGTGGCCGGTCAGAACGCTTCTCACAGCACCAGGCGGCGAGCAATACTGCTTTTAACCGGTTCTGTCCGCACAGCTTCGCGTACTCCATGTGCTTATTAGACAGTTGAAGGGACTTCATACATTGTGAGACAACGTGTTTGTGTTCGTCTTCGTGTTATACTGTAGATAAAGCCCTGCGCGGATGTGGATTCTACATGCGGATATTTTTTCCATAGCTGTGCGGATAACAGGTAAACAGCGGTTAGTGTTTGGAATAAATTTGCGGATAGTTTTTGGAATACAATCCGAACATGTTGAATATCATTACTAGGACCCAGATGTTGACATTTTTCCGTTATGTTCTTTTCATGACAAATGTAAGATGATGAATTAAGCTAATCTCATTCAAATTATGTCATTAAGCATAATTAAGACTACGAACTGAAAAGGGTTGCAATTCTGGCTGGATAACATTCATTTTAACCATAGCATGTGAAAGGGATGACCTTCTCCTGAAATGTCTATATTTGTTGCATTAATACTTTATGCTTAATCGAATTAAAAATATTACTTTAATGCCAGTTCATTCGGATGACAAACGTGCGGATGCGGATAAAAGTCGTGCGGATGTGGGGCGGATGTGGATAAAATTCGTGTGGATGCGGGGCGGATGCGGATAAAAGTCGTGCGGATGTGGGGCGGATGTGGATAAAATTCGTGTGAATGCGGGGCGGATGCCGATAAAAGTCGTGCGGATGCGGGGTGGATGTGAATTAAATTCGTGCGGATGCGGGGCGGATGCGGATAACGTTTTGTTGATCCACGCAGGGCTCTAGTTATAGGGCCGTTATAATGCCGAAGAATGAGTTTACTTGAATTTAAGGTCTATGAATATTCCAGTCAGCCAGCAAGCAGCGCGCTGTTGGACGCGATGCGATCTCGCTGTAATTCGGCCGACCACCATTTGAAACAAAGGCATCTGTTGCTATTTCCTTGGAGAAATCCACATGGAAAACGTACAACCTTTAACGTTTAGACCCTGAGATAATAATAATAATAATAATAATAATAATAATAATAATAATAATAATAATAATAATAATAATAATAATAATAATAATACCATATGGCCTCGGGTGCCGGATGCAAGCTTTGTTATTTGACGCCCATAGGGCAGCTTACATATCGAATTGTGTTGTTCCTTGGAGCGCTATGTATTGGCGGAAAATCCCGAGATTAATTTTGTCATTATGACATGGCCAACTTAATTCAAATGGGTTCTTTAACATGCCAACAACGTATGACATGCGTGTCGTGATTTTTGTCGCCTTTCAAAAATCACTTACTACGGTCAGGAGCGAACCTGCAAGCTTGGGGTTGGAAGTCCGACACCCTGATATAATCTCATGCGACGAATATGGCCATTTATTTGTCTTTTGTGGATCGATGGGCATGCTGCCTATACTGTTCACTGTAGTGTCTTGGGGTGTTTTTGCCGTATTCGGAGTTTCTTACTTGCTGAATTTTCGTCATTTTTCAGGATATTTTTTAATTATTCTTTTATATTATTTAATTTTTTTTCGTATTAAGTAGCTATAATAAGTGAATTCTTGTGCAGGGTCTTATGGGCAGTATTAAACATAAACTCTTGGAATTATTTACAGTACTCTCGATTGATTTTATTGATCGATGTATTGAACAAATCAAAATGACGGCTGGGAAATTCCTGTCACCTGACCAAGTTGTTGTCCAGTGTAAACCTCAAATTCATGTGACATCACTAGGGTAATTACCATCAGGTGTAGCCAACCTTGGAGTGTGAACAATCTCTAATTCACTTTAGTTTTGAAATTTGGTTGGAGATTTTAAACTTTTGGTTCATTGAATAAACAAAATGAGTCTCACAAGATTCAACTTGTTACAAGAGTGTTGTGAGCAAGCGCTCTCTGTTGGCCAAATCCGCCACCAGAAAGTCACCTTGGTAAACAATTTTGTTTATAATAAAACAAAATCTTAAATCTCAATGAATTTCAAGACTCTTAGGTTGGTACCCCACAACTGAGACTATTTTTGTTTATTCTAAGAAACAAACGTTTAAATCTCCAACTGCAGTACATTTCAAAAATCTAGAAGATTTAGAGATTTTCCGCTTTAAAGGGATTTTTCTCACCCCTAGCTTATTTACCTCAGATGAGAATTCCCGTTGTGATGTCACATGACCTTGTGGTTTACGCCAGACAACAACTTGGTCAAATGACAGCTCAAATTGTTTCTTCCATGAACCAAAACTTTTAAATCTCCCGCCAAAATTCAAACATCTAGTGGATTTTCCACACCACAACGTTGGTCAATCCTGATGGGAATTCCCCTCGGGACATCAGATGACCTTCAGGTGTACAGTGGATAGATGGATTCCCCGGCCGCAATTATGATTTTTTGAATAAAATCAATCGAACAGTTTATGTCTATTTCTGTCCATTAGCCCCTGCATGAGAATTTCCTTATTATAACTACCGTACTGATTTTCTGTTTCCCTTCTTTAATTTTTGTTTGTATTTCATATTAAGACGTCACGAACATCCAATTCCCATGCCAGGGGAATTAATGATGACATATTAAAAATCCCTCTGATACGACCGGAATCGAACACAGAACGCCTCAGGCCAGAGTCAAGTATACTATACTCGGATTTACAAAAGATGAACGGTGAAAGCTGTCATCCGCTTGAAGGGTGAGGTGAGGAGTGGAGACGAGAGGGATAACGGTCTCCATAGCAACAGCGAGCAGTGTTGCAATGTATGCTGACACAGCAGTGAGCACATGGTTTGACTCAATGTCCTACTGTGCCTTGAATCGTCACGGTCATTAGACCGCCAGGCAGGGGGGGCTAACTTCCCCGGTATTTGTGTCTTCCTGCAAGCCTCATGGAATGTTATGAGTCATGATCTGCCTCAGTGGCAACGCAGCATTTCCCCACGTGCTAGCTTAGACGGCTGTCAGCATTCATTATTAGCAATACAGAGTATAACCAATAAGCCACTGGGACGGAGAGTTTATTTATGACTGGTGACCTGTCTCTCATATTTACCAGAATACTGTCGGATCACACAGGATATCTCTTGCTACCTATGGACAGCTGGCGCTGTTAGTCGACTTGTTTATGCACAACAAAACAGTCCGAGACACTGCAGCTAGCTACAACAGTTCTGGCCATCGAAGTCTACAAAATAGGACGTGTGCACGTAGCTTGCATTGAAACAGTGAGTAAATATCTACACAAATATAGAGAGTCATAATATTCTCCAGGTGATCCAAATGGCAGCAGCCCAGAGGAGAAACCAGGATGGCGTCGAGTATCGGGAGGTACCATTACAGGAGTCTTCATCACATAGCGAACAGTAAGTGGTATCATCGGACGTATACGCACAGGCGGCGTCGTAGTCGTCCAGTGAAGCCATGGCGCAGGTGCGTCGCACGACGGTCTGGCCGTTGACTGCAACACAAAGTGGAGAACAGGTTATTTAGACTGGATCATAACAATAATAATAATAATAATAATATCCATAATGTAGAATTTTGGGCTTATGTCGTGTTTTATTCAAACTCGACGCGTTTCGAAAGAAACCATGTCTTTCTTCAACAGGAATAAACGGAAATATGACTAAATTGTTGCTAAGAAAAAGCAACAAAGAAACTAAAAAAGGGTGCCCTAAGATGAACGCCATTTTAGCCCCATTTTAAGGACAACCAAAAGCAGCAGTGTATTAATTTCTGAGGGTTCTGATAATAGGTAGCCAGAACTCACTGAGATTGTAGCCGGTGTCCCGGTTGAAATTATCTGGGTGTTAACGTATTTCAACCGCCACCCTGTTGATTCTGGGACGATATTGCTTTATACGGGCAAGAACATCCACTCCTTGGTACATGACATCATGGCCAGGTGTTAAAGCATGATCAGCAACAGCTGATTTATCAGGTTGAATTTGCCTGATACATCTATTATGTTCCTTAATGCGAGTGCATATCGTTCTCGACTTCTGCCCGATATAAACCTTGTCACAAGTACAGGGAACTCTGTAGATACCCGGTTGTTGCAATTTAGGCAAACTGTCCATAGTTGGTCGCAGGAGTTGCCTAATCTGAACAGAAGTTCCAAATACAGTCCGTATATTGTACCTACGTAGGAATTTAGCGATACGGTCCATCGTGTTATGTATGTACGGTAGGTAAGCAGTTCCTCTTACATTTCTTTTTCTCAACGGTCGTCCTATTATTATTCGTTGGTTTCAGAACCGTATAAATCAAAGCTTTGCTATAACCGTTGCTCTCAAGGGTGGTTCTCAAGGTATTAATTTCTTCTTGTAAAGAAGACACTTCACAAATCCTCCTAGCGCTGGTAGTTACAGTTATAAGGATACCATGTTTCTCGTGACGGAAACATACAAATGTACAGTTGCTATACATATAAGGGTAAAATTGTCTATAGAGCACGTGTCCAATACTGAGCAACATCCAAGATGCTAGCAGGAGATCTTCCTCTGCACAAGATGAATGGCACAGAGGGCAATGACGCATGTGTTTTGCGTTTTGTTCTTGTCCACATTCGCAGGACGTGTCGCATGTACTGAGGCCCCATCTCCTCAAGATTGTCTCGGGGTCTTCCAACTCCTGATTGCAACCTGTTCAGGGACTTCCACACCAACCAGCTTTCGTTGTGTCCGGGTGGTAGTTCTTCAGCTACTGGCATCCAACCGCAGGGGTGAGGGGTCGTCTTCTTCCATAAATCCAGCCTTTCCTTCTCCGGTGAGACGGTAATCATCTCAGATGTCCTCAGGAAGCTCTTTCGGGACCTCAGCCGTTGCTCAGGAGGATAACTGTATATCCATGCAGTGGATGGGCGTTGTTCTCTTCCACTCTCAGCCTCTCCCTGTTGGGAGCCACCTCTCTCCGTACACAAGGTGGTGATATTCCAGCCAGGTAGTAGAATTTATCTGTTGGGGTAGGCTTTAAGCAACCTGTTATCAGCCTGCAGGTTTCGTTCAGAGCTGTATCTACCTGTCTGGCATGAGATGACCTGTACCAGACTGGGGAAGCAAATTCATTAGTAGAAAAGCACAAAGCCAATGCAGAAGTGCGATTAGTCTCTGGATGTGGGCCCCATTGTGTCCCCAGTAGTTAGTAATAATAATAATAATAACAATAATACAGACGTAGCCAAAATAATAGAACTAAGTTTCATTTCAGCTGTAGTGCTTGGAAAACTAAAATCATACTTCCCAGCGCTTTAAATGCACTTAAGTGCGGCTAGAAATTTGAAAACTGAAGAGATAATACCGTAATAATAGAAATTTCAGCGAACTATGCCATATTATTTGAGATCAGTAACTCCATTCGGCTACATATTGTGCGGAAATTAGTTCGTGAATATTTTTCATCTCACATAAAAGAAATGTATCATTAAAGAATTTATTTTCTTATGATCGTCAAGGTGTTAATGATATAAAAGAGAAATAGTGATGAAATGTAAAGCAAAGAAAGAAAAAAGAAGTTGCGAGGATATGGAGGCAAAAAATGTGGCAACAATTCCCGACCTCCTTTCAAAATCCTTGCCTCAAATCGGATGTAATATTGTTTATTCTAATTCTAACAAAGAAGTTCTACGGACATTTACTACGAATGGATGAAAGCAGGCTGGCCAAAAGGATATTCAGCTACATCATGAGGTTAAAGGTTATATCTAAATGGGTAGATGAGGTGAAGAGGGATGCAGCGGAAGTTGGAATTACTCCACCGATGGCCTACGATAGAAGAGAGTTCAGCAGTGGAGTTGACAGAGTAAAATCATTTCAGGAGAAATCACCAATCAGGAGGCCCAAACGGATCATTTCCGAGGAGGAGAGAAAACAAAGAAGTGACAGGATGAAGAAGTTCTGGGAAGAGAAGAGAAAGAAAGCCAATAAGTCCATAGTTGCCCAAATTCGATAATAAAAAAGAAGCAAATGTTACGAATACACATATTAGTACAGCCATTACAATAGTAAGATCATCAGATAGATTCCACATACATCCAAGTATACGGGGCTGCAAAGCACATTCGTCATAGGCACTGGTTACTAACCTGTGCGTACCTCCTTGAGACAGCGTGGCCTTCCGTACGACTGTGAATCCGACAAACATAACGTAGTCTCCATTGGTGGCACAGCTTCCATAATGTTGAGACATTGCTGGTTAGTCTCGGAGTAGCAGTGGTAGCACTCCAACCTCTGACCTGAAACATACACGTTCTGCTACAATAATCATACAACAAGTATCTAAGAAGTGCAGGGCTGGATAACTTCACATAATGGCCTTGAATAACGAATTGTTTGGCGTTACGGTATACATCGCGTAACGTATAACAGAAAGTTTGTTGTAACGTTATTCATACGAAGAACGAATAAACGGATACTGTATATATACCGTTATTTTAAATATTTTATTATCATACCGGATAGCATTTTAGTTATCGCAGGAGACACAAGTCGAATAACGTTATTGGCGTTGTAACACAATCAAATGTACCCCATTCACTCAGTTGTTTTAAATAACGTTATTGACAAGACCGGATAGCATTGTGTTATGCTGCATGCCTCGCAGGTCGAATAACGTTATTCGTGCTCTAACACGTCGCGAACAACTACCACTCAATCCGAACATCAAATAACGTTATTCACAAGACCGGATAGCATTGTGTTATGCTGCATGCTTCGCAGGTCGAATAACGTTATTAACGTCGTGTTCTGTTGTATGGGTCCCGGGTTGAATAACGTTTTTAGCCTCGTACTAGGATCCAAATTTAAATCACGGTATTCTCCTAATAGTGTACGAATAGAAAGTTAACTATAAATGAATTCGAATTCGTAGTGCTGCCAGGTGACAAACAAGTAGCTCCGAGACCGACTAAAAAGCTTAATTTTCCATAAAATTTAAGATTCAAGCCAACGATTAAGTTAATCTATTTACGATGGGCCTATCGAGAATAATGACGAACTTAGGTTGCTAATAATAAACATTTCTATTACGATTGAAATATATCTGAAGTAATGTATTCCAATACAGCTCTACAGTTGGCAGCCTTGGTGACTCTGAATATATTCTTAGTTCCATATCTTAAGGTAAAGAATGCTCATGCAAAATTTGGTAAAGTCCAATGGATAGTATGGACGTTGCATGCTGTGAAATATTGGATGTATCAGTGCGAGTAAAATCATATTGTCAACAACGTCAAGAAGGCGTTTTCAGAATTAATCTGAATTATTCCTATATTTTATAGTGCCAATTTTGGATAAAATCCATTTCTTAGTATAGAAGTTACATGCATTTAAAAATTGGCCCTATAAACAGGCTTAGAATTATGTTGGCAGCACTGATGTGCATTAGTTGCTCCCAAATAATCTAAAATTTCAGGAACTATTCGTGCGCAAAATTTAGAGCTGTTGGCTTGCATACTTTCTGATATATTGGTATTAGGATAAAGAGAGTGAGCATTTATTAACAAATAATAATGTTATTGGTTTTACGTCCATTTCAACTACTCTGGCTTTTAGAGACTCCGGGGTGCCGTAATTTTGCCCAGAAGGGGATCTTCAACGTGCCAGTAAATCTACTGACACGGCTCTCTCGCATTTGCGCACCCTCAAATGCCATCTGACTGCGCCAGGATACGAACCTGCAACCTTGGGCCCAGCAAGCGAGAACGTTACCCCTGAGCCACGCAGCCAGCCGCATTTATTAACAGCTGGCAGCCCTAATGGCTCTCAAGTATAAGCATAGAAATATCTGTTATAGTACACAAAGCACGTACGAAATTTGGTTAAAATCCAATTGATAGTATAGATGTTAGATGTACTTAAACATTGGACTTATCAGCAGGCTTAGAATCATCTTGGCAACACTGTCATATATGGGCTCCCTAAAATGTATCTGGAATGTTATTATCCCTGTGTGTGCTAATTTTGGAAAATTTCGCATGCATAACGTCTGAGATATCCAACGTAGAGCTTAAAAGTGAATTGTGATTTTTAGCAGTTGGTAACTCTGAAATCATTTTCAATTATGTCCCTGAGATATTCAGATATAGATATTTCCTTAAACCGAATTTGGCTTCGATAACTGCAGTCTTTAAGGGGTTGATAGGGGGAGACACACAAAGACAGACAGACAGACATTTGCCTGGATCGATGTCATTAGTCTATCTCATCATCATTTAAAAAAAGTGAAAAGTAAGCTAAAAATACCACGTAGAATATACGAGAGCTAATGTATAACATCCTACCTTAGGTGCTTCGATACTGTGCTGACCAGTACCCTCTGCTTATGGACATTTCACATGTGTTGTACCGCAAACATTGGCCATCACCGTACAGATGTTACAGATCGTAACGTAAAAGCTTGTATACAAGCACAATTCCGGTATAGGCTTCAATAACGTTATTCGTACCTGCATTACGAGTTCTTATTGGCTCAGCTGCAAGAAATCAAAGATGGAGGAAACTTGTGGATTGAGATTAATAGTTGCAGTTCATTGGCATTATTAATGCAAATCAATCATTTAGTACCGTTACGTTGAATACAGGAAAAGGCACTGACTGATTAAACGCATTTCTGTCAGTATTTAAGATTTAACTGAAATCATTCGACATTTAGCCATATGGATGAAGCTGTGAATCTGCACAGTACATGAAATGTGTACGAGTGCTAAGGCGTTAACTTGGTACCTAATGGGTCCTGGGTTTGAGACGCTCCATGGTAAGAATTTTTATTCTTTTTGAATTATTTCGTTGTGTCAACACTACTGTGCGATGCAACTTTTCAACTTCGATTTACTCGAATGATCTAGGGGGGCGATGTTAATAATGGATATTGGTAGGGAAAAATCATTCTATATTATCATTCGAATTTGTACTTTCCCAATCAAAACCATGAATATTTGTACTATTCGTGAAACTAATATAATTTTCACAGCAGTGATTACTCTACAGTAAAATAATAATAATAATAATAATATTAACAATAATATGAAGTAGTTCCGTGACGATCTAATGAACCTAAATTTCTTTATATTTATGATTCATGCCAATGATTAATCTACATAGAACTATCTAGAATAATGACGAGATTAAGTTGGTAATACTAACTTTTCTATTTAGATTGGAATATATCTGAAGTAATGTATTCCAGTACAGTTCTACAGTTGGCAGCCTTGGTACCTCTAAATATATTCTTATTTCCATATCTTAAGGTACAGAATGCACATACAAAATTTGGTTGAAGTCCAATGGATAGTATGAACGTTGCATGCTGTGAAATATTGGATGTATCAGTGCGAGTAAAATCATATTGGCAACAACGTCAAGAAGGCGTGCTCAGAATTAATCTGAATTATTCCTATATTTTATAGTGCCAATTTTGGATAAAATCCATTTCTTAGTATAGAAGTTACATGCATTAAAAAATTGGCCCTATAAACAGGCTTAGAATTATGTTGGCAGCACTGATGTGCATTAGTTGCTCCCAAATAATCTAAAATTTCCGGAACTATTCGTGCGCAAAATTTAGAGCTGTGGCTTGCATACTTTCTTATATATTGGTATTAGGATAAAGAGAGTGAGCATTTAATAACAAATCGCCGTGCCAGTGCAAGACTACGATATATGCAAAAATCATTTTATTGAGAAAAACGGGTTTGAAGTTTTCTATAACTTTGTATTAGCCTTTCGACAGTGTGAAAATCTATAGAGAATTTTGAATTTTGGAAATGTTTCGGTTGATTGCATAGTGTACAATGTCCTTTTAATTAAAATTATAAATTTTGTAATTAAGGCCCACAAAAAGGGCTAAAATGCAGATGTCGTGGTCTTGCACTGACTGTTCTGTGAAAATTGTCAGACAATTAATCAATTCCAACACTTCAGTTTCATTATTTCCCTAGTTTACTGCTATATTTGAACATTCTATACACAATTATGATTTGAAAAAAAATACTTGTTATTGAAAATAGGCACACTGAGGCCAAAGATGGCATGAATGTTGGAAAATAGTTCACAAGTTCAACATGAGCACGTCATTTGCTTCAATAGTCAGAACCTCAGTTCTTTTCCGCTTCCAAAGTAACGAAGAATGGGTGATGCGTCTTAGGTATTAGATTTTGAGCACAGAGTGAAATAAGGTCTTTCTTCTTGCTAGCTGATATTTTTGAGATTTTCCATAAGCTGGTTTGAGTTTGAGAGTTTCGGGATGATGATGTGGACTGCTCCTCTTTGTCTTTCTGTTAATATGCACTAGTTTATATTGCTTTTCGTGGTAGGATGTTTTATAAAAGAACACCCCAGGGGAATTCTTCTTCACCATTATCTCAGTGAGAGCATTCCACGAAACTTTCTCCCCATCCTCATTGAAGGAAAAATTTTGCCGAGGTCATTCCATAATGACTTGCAATCTATGAAGTCATCTGTTTCCATTTGTCTTACAAGGTAAGGTTCCCAGTCCTTTTTGCAAGACTTGCGATAGTAGCAACCTGAGAGGGAACGTAAATGGGACCGGATTTCAGAGCTCTTTTCTTCTCATATTCTATGCGAGAGTGCATAGCGTCCCCTCATTTTGTGTATGTCCTACTACCAAAAACTTGTGTTGAATAGACGGAATTCCTAACTTTAGAACAGCGTAAAAGTATGCAGATAACACGAATTTGTTCTTAGTTTGTCCAACACAATTGTCGGAGTATAAAATCACTTCTTGATTTGGGTATTCTTTCAGAAACTCTATTATGCAGCTACCAACTTCATTTTCCCCTCTTCCAGCTTGACCTTCGTGCCACATGTAGCATCTTCCAATTTTAGAGACAGCTTCGTAAATAGTGAAATTGAATAAATTAAGTTTTCTTTTATTTTTATTCATATTCATATTCATATTCATTCATTTATTTGCAATGGGGGGTGTGTCCCCCGGTGGCAAATTGTATATACATAACAAATAAATAATTATACATAACAATTCAATAACAATTATACAACAATTAACTGGATTATTTACACAAATAGTCAGTCTTTTCTTAAACACACCTATATGTTTGGGAAAAGGCTCTTGATATTTCACCACTTGGCAGAGGTGTAACAGCTTGAAAATCAAACACAGCCACCACTCCACGGTTTTCCTCAGTGGCCTGATGAATATCATTTCCTTTCTCCCGTCTCATTGTTCCTTTCTCTGCATGATGTCTCTCATATTTGTCTTTAAGTTTTTTCTTTTGTTCTTCAGTAGAATTCTTATATTCTTTACAGATCATACACTGATCCTTCTTAGGTCTATGAAACCCGATGTTGAATTCCATATTAAATATTGTATCGTATACGTGCTTCTTTGCAATCGGTTCATTTTCTAACTTACATTTCTCAATATACATACGGTATAATGTGGATATATCCAACGAACCTTGAAAATACTCTCGTGTTGAATGTATCAGCTCGAATGTAATGGGATTCCATTCTTGGAATTGAATTGATGTGTTGCCTCACTCCTTCCCTTATCATTAGGGGTAGCTTCTTTTGCTTTCCATGCTTCCCCCTTCATTCTTCTTCAAGGAAACCATCCTTGTTCTTGGAAATAACTGTAGAAATAATGGTGTTTTCCACGCCAAGGGTGTCCATGAACATCTTCTGGCAAACCTTTATTCTATCTCCCCTAATGGTTGGTGGGTTTTCTGAAAGTTGGGCCTAATGGAAACAAATGCAATCCTTCATTATGAACATTTCTTTTATATTTAACATAACACTACGTAGGCTGAATATAATCCTAGCACTATAAAAAGAAACTAAAATAATCATTGAAACCACTAGTAATGGCATTTGCATTTGGAAACAATTAATTGCTTTATCAGAAACTAAAGAGTACATACCTTTTTAACCAAAGCTAACAACATTTCACAACGACTGCGATATATCCTCTTCATATTTATATAATCCAGTTTCCATCCCTTCACTATAATACACTCACTACCACACTGAGGCTTGGAACAACAGTGAACTGATTGGGCGGGAAAAGAAGAAAATCTTTACTCGTGTGAATAGAGACAACTCAAGAATGCATGCCAGATTCTAAACAATCCCGGGCAAGACCGTGTAGCTTCTTGATTTGGGTATTCTTTCAGAAACTCTATTAAGCAGCTACCAACTTCATTTGCCCCTCTTCCAGCTTGACAATTGCAGATATCCTGGTCTTGCACTGAAGGTAAATTAATTCTCCTTCAATTTCCAGTGTAAAACTGATGCATCTGCAGATGACGCTGTTTTGCACGGAACATCTTTAAAAAAATACTCCAATGCAAAACCAATTCATTTTACTTCAAGGGCCCAATTATATAAATTTTGCATTTTTTTGCACTTTTACATTGAAGATCACACTAAAATACACTGATTGCTGTAAAAAAATAAAAATTGAAAAATTTGCACTTATCGTGGTCTTGCACTGGCACGGCGAAATAATAATAACGTTATTGGTTTTACGTCCCATTTAACTACTCTGGCTTTTAGAGACTCCGGGGTACCGTAATTTTGTCCAGAAGGGGATCTTCAACGTGCCAGTAAATCTACTGACACGGCTCTCTCGCATTTGCGCACACTCAAATGCCAGCTGACTGCGCCAGGATACGAACCTGCAACCTTGGGCCCAGAAAGGGAGAACGTTACCCCTGAGCCACGCAGCCAGCCGCATTAATTAACAGTTGGCAGCCCTTTTGGCTCTCAAGTATAAGCATAGTCATATCTGTTATAGTACACAAAGCACGTACGAAATTTGGTTAAAATCCAATTGATAGTATAGGTGTTAGATGTACTTAAACATTGGACTTATCAGCAGGTTTAGAATCATCTTGGCAACACTGTCATATATGGGATCCTTAAAATGTATCTGGAATGTTATTATCCCTGTGTGTGCTAATTTTGGGAAATTTCGCATGCATAACCTCTGAGATATCCAACGTAGAGCTTAAAAGTGAATTGTGATTTTTAGCAGTTGGTAACTCTGAAATCATTTTCAATTATGTCCCTGAGATATTCAGATATATATTTCCTTAAACCGAATTTGGTTTCGATAACTGCAATCTTTAGGGGTTTATAGGGGGAGACACACAAAGACAGACAGACAGACATTTGCCTGGATCGATGCCATAAGTCTATCTCATCATCATTTAAAAAAAAGTGAAAAGTAAGCTAAAAATAGCAAGTAGAATATACGATAGCTAATGTATAACATCCTACCTTAGGTGCTTCGATACTGTGCTGACCAGTACCCTCAGCTTATGGACATTTCACATGTGTTGTACCGCAATCATTGGCCATCAGCGTACAGATGTTACAGATCGTAACGTAAAAGCTTGTATACAAGAACAATTCCGGTATAGGCTTCAATAACGTTATTCGTACCTGCATTACGAGTTCTTATTGGCTCAGTTGCAAGAAATCAAAGATGGAGGAAACTTGTTGATTGAGATTAATAGTTGCAGTTCATTGGCATTATTAATGCAAATCAGTCATTTAGTTCCGTTACTTTGAATACAGGAAAGGGCACTGACTGTTTGAACGCATTTCTGTCAGTATTTAAGATTTAACTGAAATCATTCGACATTTAGCCATATGGATGAAGCTGTGATTCTGCACAGTACGTGAAATGTGTACGAGTGCTAAGGCGTTAACTTGGTACTTAATGGGTCCTGGGTTCGAGACGCTCCATGGCCAGAATTTTTATTCTTTTTGAATTATTTCGTTGTGTCAACACTACTGTGTGATGCAACTTTTCAACTTCGATTTACTCGCATGATCTAGGGGGCGATGTTAATAATGGATATTGGTAGGGAAACATCTTTCTATTTTATCATTCGAATTTGAACTTTCCCAATCAAAACCATGAATATTTGTACTATTCTTGAAACTAATATAATTTTCACAGCACTGATTACTCCACAGTAAAATAATAATAATAATAATATTAACAATAATATGAAAGTAGTCCCGTGACGATCTAAAGAGCCTAATTTTCTTTATATTTAAGATTCATGCCAATGATTAATCTACATAGACCTATCTAGAATAATGACGAGATTAAGTTGGTAATACTAACTTTTCTATTTAGATTGGAATATATCTGAAGTAATGTATTCCAATAAAGCTCTACAGTTGGCAGCCTTGGTGACTCTGAATATATATTCTTAGTTCCATATTTTAAGGTACAGAATGCACATACAAAATTGGTTGAAGTTCAATGGATAGTATGGACGTTGCATGCTGTGAAATATTGGATGTATCAGTGCGAGTAAAATCATATTGGCAACATGTCAAGAAGGCGTTTTCAGAATTAATCTGATTTATTCCTATATTTTATAGTGCCAATTTTGGATAAAATCCATTTCTTAGTATAGAAGTTCAATTTCAACTATTTCCAACTGTGGCTACCAGATGCTTCTGTCACTAACACTGGCGGAGAACGTTGGAACTTGATAGAGCGTTTCTAACTCGCCAAATATAACCTATAAACTTTTCTACACACTACCAATTGTAATGGTAGGTGCTTTTACGTGCCATAAATCTATGACATGGGCACGCCTGTTTTATTTCCCCTTCGAAGAAAGGCATACTGAAGGATTTTAACGCTCTTAACCAATCCGACGACTTCGGCCGGGTTTGAACACGCCATCTTGGGCTTAGCAGTTCAGCATGCTATCGACCACGCCACCGAAGCCCCTTATAGAAGTAATACAGGGTGAAGAAATATGCCGTACTTGGAGGTCGTCATGCGACTTCTCATCCAAATGCAAGACAAACGTTTCTGTAGCAAAATCGGAGCTGGTGTTATTTGAAAAGACGAGTATGAAAACGAGAAGCCGGCAACACTGTCGCATCCTGCGGCGGAATGTGTAACATATCACCGTACCAGCCGTCGTAGCTCACTGAGTAGGCTGCTGTATTATCCAAACCACAACCACCAACGAACTACGGTTCGAATCTACGTCAGGTCGTCGTTTTGTGTGACGTCAGTTCGTGGCTCTGTGAAGATAAGACTGGACTTCAAACGATTTTTCTTTCGTAGTCAGTTTACCCTCCAAGTAGGCTTTTCCCACGGACTCAGCGAGAGATCCCACCTTTACCTCCTCTACGGGCAGTGTCCTGGCGCTTGAGAGTGAGTCGGGGGATCCAACTGGGGAGGCGGGACTAGCACCTCACCCAATGCGGCCTCACCTGCAAAGCGAACAGGGGGCCTCATGTGGGATGGGACGGGATGGGAAGAATAGAAAGGATAGACAAGGAAGAGGGAAGGAGGCGGCCGTGGCCTGACGGTAGGGACCATCCCGGCATTTGCCCGAAGACGAAGTGGGCAACCACGAAAAACCACTTCGAGGATGGATGTGGTGGGAATCGAACCCCATCTACTCATTTGGACCACCCGAGGCTGAGTAGATCCCGTTCCAGTCCTCATACCACTTTTCAAATTTCGTGGCAGCGTACGGAATGGAATTATTGTGCGTATCATAATGGGCAATCTAGTGTATATCATTGGATGCAGACGATGTTACTGGCTTTATTTGTGCCATGGACGAAACTAAGTGGTCGTTTACGTTTGTAAGAAGCTCATGTTATGTTTTAATGTTTAAATAAAGGTAACTGAAGGAAATAATATAAGAGATGAAGACACTTTGGACAGAGAAGGTGTTATGTTTGGAAGTACGCCAGGGTAGATTGGAAAGGAAACCTGGGGCGAAGTGGTCTGAGGACAGAAAGAAGCAACATAGTCTAAGAACGAAGAAATATTGGGAAGAAAACAACAAAGAGTGAAGAATTGAAATTGGTGCGTGGTCCGTAGCGGGTCTCATCGAAATAAGAAAGAAGTAGAGAAGTAACAGCAATGTAAGACACAGTACACAACATAATGTATTGATTGCATTGTGGAGGTGTACATTGGATACAATTTGAGACTTTAACTGAAGAACTCTTTGACGCGAACGCCATTGGACCATAACCGACCTTCACGGCATACCTTTTCGCACTGAGCTAATGAGACAGCACCGGCACAGCGCAGACTTCATGCGTGCTGTTCTCTTGGCCATGCTGCACGCAGTTACAGCGTTGCCAGAGCCTCGTTTCTTAACTCGCATTTCTATTAAACGTATTGGCGGGACCAGGCCTTCCTAGATAAGCCTTTGCCATGAATTTCGACGAGGAACCGCATGCTGACCTCCAAGTACGGGATTTGTTCTTCATCCTGTATATAGTATATACAACATTATGTATAATATTTGACGCAATCAAAGTTTTTGATATTTCAGAGGAAACCTCTGGTTGGTTATGATAGGATTACTGGTATGCTACTGGTAGAGCGTATGTTAGTACAGTATATGATAATTAGTAAACAATATTTTAACTTCTTCTTCGACATAATTGATTTTTCAGTACGGTATGTTTAGGCTTTAGAGATCATATCAGCAACGGGTTGTGTATCATTCACAGCATTCCAATACGAAATAATTTTTCTTGTAACAATAAATGTACTGTGTGAAATGAAAGGGAACAAAGAGCAAATGCCATTATTCATTTAAAGACAAGACGGAAAATGGCTAAGTTGCTCCAACGCGTAGCCCACTACTTCATGTTGTTTGATGTGGTGGTACGTTTAAATTTACGCTGCGATTTGTCGTCAACGGTATGAATGGCATTATTTACTTTTAAACCAGAATTACACTGCTGTTAATGAATACGACAACCCACCCGGCACTTTCTACTGTTAAAGCGATAGAGAGACTTGAGGTGTCCCACCTGTTATGACGAGACTTCTTGAATTGAGTCATCTCATGAGCACGTTCTGTCCAAGCGGAGCCTCGCTCACAGTAGTGTTGTGCCCAGGTGTGGGAGTGATTAATCTGCCAATGGATTTCAATTTTAAATAAAGGGAGGAGGAAATAGAGAACAGCATTCATAAGAGAAATAGCAAATGGAAGGGGTGACACATACGTTTTAATATTGTATTAGACAAATGGGTTGTTGATTGTGTTCAATGTTAATAGTTAATTTTCAAGAGGAAGAGTACGTAGTATATGATTAGGCACAGATGTTCATGACCAGAAGGTGAAATTATATTGATGTATGTGTGACAAAATCATCGTAAAATCAGTGTGGAGGTATGTGTCCATGATATACGATCCATCTCCATTGCAAGTGTGAAAGAATTTCTGAGATATGGCCAAACATTTTTAAATATTTTTAAAAAATACAAAAATATATCTGTAGAAGCTCGACCCAAGTTGAAGACAAATTGCTGAAATGGCAAGATAGAGACTAAACAGGAGGTGTTCAAGATTAGGACCGGACACATTGCATTAGCCTACTTACTATTTCAAATGCGGTTTACTCTCTAATAACTATATTTTACAGCTTATTCCATGGGATAATTCACTACATTTATTCATGTTTATTAAAGAGGACGATTGGGAGTTCCACGGCAGTGACGTCTGAACATTATGATAAAGATCGGGAATGTAGACTAGTGATTAGAATTTTGTGTTGGAAGGTTCAAGAAGTATGTTGTTTAGAAAAGTGAGACTTGGCATTTGTTATGCCAATATAACATGAAGTAATCAGATATCATGTTTGAAACTGTAATCTCAGTATAACCCTTTCTTTTATCTGAGTGAAGATTTCTGCTGCCTTTCTTTTCACATCTGATAAACGAATCGCTTTTCAGTGGGTCAGCACATTAACGTGCGCAATTAAATGGGGTGGGGAATAACAAGTATGTATCCCACTTCACCGATGTGGCTCTATCCTGTAAGCCTAGATCAGGACCATCCAGTCATTGCGCTCCGAGAGCGCGGCCGCGCTCGGGAGCACTGGGCAGTCAGACTAGCGCTCCTTCCCCTACCACCACTACACTGTGGCTGCGAGGAGATCTGAGACACACGGACTATGTTCGTACCGCAATAACTAGATACGTACGCACAGATGCAGGCGACGGCTTTTGTGGCATTGTTGACATGATATTGATAGGGCTGTTTTACCATAATAGGATATATACTGCCATAATATATATGTATACAAATCGAATGGTACTCCGATGCATGGAATGTGTATGAAACGAACGCAAGTGTTAAGTAAAGAATATTGTGCTTTATTACAAAATGAAATGAGAACATATTAGAGAGGAAAATTCAACAACATTTTACCAATATGAACAGATAGTACAGGCCTTGAGTGACTCTTTCTCCGTCGTTTTTACGAATTTCTAGTTTTGGAGGAAACAATCTTCTCCAAATTGGGTACAATATTTCTGGACACAGCTATTCGTAAACAATTGCGCAAGTTTCTATCACTCATCGTTGCACGATGTTTACTTTTGGTAAGCTTAAGAACTGAAGAGAAGCGCTCATAAATATACGTTGAGTCGAACATTGACAGAACTTCACTTGCATGTCTTTACAAAAGGGGATATTCTCCTTGCGGAAAGCCACTGTAAAATTCTTCTAAACTTCGTGACATTAGAAAGCGGTCATTAAGACGAACATTGCATTGCAGTTTTCTTAACTTCGTGACATTTAGAAAGAGGTCTTTAAGACGAACATTGCATTGCAGTTCAATCAGCTCTAATTGAAATAGCTGTGGAACACTGTCTGCACTAATAGAAAATGGTCGAACAAATACATCTAACACCGCTTGGAGTTCTGATAATTCTGAAAATCGCATGTCAAACTCTTCTTGTATTTGGCGAATTACCTGCAAGTACTCATCAAAGTCGACATCTTTCACTGTTTCAAACGATGGAAAATGTCCTGTGTTCCTTGCACGTAACTGGTTTTCCCGCAAAATCAATTTTCTTGTGAACGCTTCAATTTTTTCCACCAAATCGCAGATGTTGTGCTTTTCGCCCTGAAGCGAAGTGTTCAAATTATTCAGATGGGCAGTAATGTCACATAAAAATCCAAGTCCGCCACCCACTTAGGGTCACGCAAAAGAACTTCGGGCCGCCCTTTCATGTCACAGAATGTATGTATTGCGTTCCGCAAGAAAAACACACGATTCAGCACCTTCGCCTTGCTCAGCCATCTTACTTCTGCATGGTACGGGATATCCGGACACTCCGCTTCGATGTCATCCAAGAACTCTTTGAATTGACGGTGCGTGAGTTCATGGGAGTGAAGATAATTTACCATTCGCACAACTGTTCCCATTACATCTTTGCGCTTGGCGACTTTTGCACAGATTGCCTCCTGGTGTATGAAGCAATGGATCGCCACCATTAGGGTACTACCGTTCTCAGCCATTTTTAACTTTACATATCTGAGGAACCCCATGCGTACACATCGTAAAGCAGGAGCTCCATCCGTCGTTATACTCGTCAACCGTGCCCATTTTAATCCCATTGATTCAAAAGCACCCTCCACAGCTTGGAAAATATCGAAACCGGTAGTGGTGACTTTGAGTGTTACCAAGTCGAGGAAATTCTCGGTGACCCGAAGATCGTCATCCACCCCTCGAATAAAAATAACGAGCTATGCTATGTCCGCAATGTCGGTTGATTCGTCGAGGGCGATGGAAAATTATACAAATTTTGCTGCCTTCTCCATTAATTGCTGTTCCATATCAACGGACATATCGTCTATTCTGCGAGCCACAGTTTGAGGAGAAAGAGAGATGTTTTCAAATTTCTCAACTACCTCCGTAGGACAAATACATGCCGCCACGTCCATTAGGCACTCCTTGATGAAATTCCCTTCCGCGAAGGGCTTCCCAGCTTCGGCAATTCGCATCGAACATTTGTAGCTTGCTCGTAAAATCGGTCCACCAACCTCACTCTCCTCTATCTCCTGTCAGACAAAAATACGGCAAGTCACAATTTTAGTGTTCTTCAGATAATTAAATCATTTGTTCATTCCCATTTGTAAGCAAGCATTTTAAAATTAAGGCAATATTACTTACAGGAAAGTGCTGCTTGAAATTTTCTTTCAATTCTTCCAACTTCGATTGCCGACTGGCGTTTGTCAAGTCACCGTAATCATCCCTGTGGTTGGCACTGCAGTGCCGTTCCAAATTGTGTTTTTTTTTACTCATTAAATCTCGGTGGCACACTAAACATTTGGCATGCCCTTTATAAGCTGTACAGAAAAATATTTTTTCCCATTCTGCTTTAAAGGCAGCTGCTTCACCACTCCTTATTAGCCTACTTTTCACATTTTGCAAAAATGAGGAAAAAGTACACTTATGAGATCGATCCGGGAGAATGTGAGTCTGTCTGTCTGTCCTTCTGTCTGTCAGGCTGTGTGTGTGGCCCCCCCCCCCCTCCCCCCTGTCAACTCATAAACGGCTGCAGAAATCGAAACCAAATTTAGTATGAGTAAAGATGAATACCGGAATATCTCACGCCCATATTTGAAAATGATGTCAGTGCTACCAACTGCTAAAAATCACAATTCACTTTTAAGCTCTACGTTGGATATCTCAGACGTTATGCATGCGAAATTTTCCAAAATTAGCATACACAGGGATAATAACATTCCAGATACATTTTAAGGAGCCCATATATGACAGTGTTGCCAAGATGATTCTAAGCCTGCTGATAAGTCCAATGTTTAAGTACATCTAACATCTATACTATCAATTGGATTTTAACCAAATTTCGTACGTGCTTTGTGTACTATAACAGATATGACTATGCTTATACTTGAGAGCCATTAGCGCTGCCAGCTGTTAATATGTGCGGCTGGCTGCGTGGCTCAGGGGTAACGTTCTCCCTTGCTGAACCCAAGGTTGCAGGTTCGTATCCTGGCGCAGTTAGCTGGCATTTGAAGGTGCGCAAATGCGAGAGAGCCGTGTCAGTAGATTTACTGGCACGTTGAAGATCCCCTTCTGGGCAAAATTACGGCACGCCGGAGTCTCTAAAAGCCAGAGTAGTTGAAATGGACGTAAAACCAATAACATTATTATTATTTGTTAATAAATGCTCACTCTCTTTATCCTAATACCAATATATCAGAAAGTATGCAAGCCAACAGCTCTAAATTTTGCGCACGAATAGTTCCTGAAATTTTAGATTATTTGGGAGCAACTAATGCACATCAGTGCTGCCAACATAATTCTAAGCCTGTTTATAGGGCCAATTTTTAAATGCATGTAACTTCTATACTAAGAAATGGATTTTATCCAAAATTGGCACTATAAAATATAGGAATAATTCAGATTAATTCTGAAAACGTCTTCTTGACGTTGTTGCCAATATGATTTTACTCGCACTGATACATCCAATATTTCACAGCATGCAACGTCCATACTATCCATTGGACTTTACCAAATTTAGCATGAGCATTCTTTACCTTAAGATATGGAACTAAGAATATATTCAGAGTCACCAAGGCTGCCAACTGTAGAGCTGTATTGGAATACATTACTTCTGATATATTCCAATCTAAATATAAAAGTTAGTATTATCAACTTAATCTCGTAATTATTCTAGATAGGTCTATGTAGATTAATCATTGGCATGAATCTTAAGTATAAAGAAAGTTAGGTCCTTTAGATCGTCACGGAACTACTTCATATTATTGTTATTATTATTATTATTATTATTTTACTGTGGAGTAATCAGTGCTGTGAAAATTATATTAGTTTCACTAATAGTACAAATATTCATGGTTTTGATTTGGAAAGTACAAATACGAATGATAAAATAGAATGATTTTTCCCTACCAATATCCATTATTAACATCGCCCCCCTAGAACATGCGAGTAAATCGAAGTTGAAAAGTTGCATCACACAGTAGTGTTGACACAACGAAATAATTCAAAAAGAATAAAAATTCTGGCCATGGAGCGTCTCGAACCCAGGACCCAGTAAGTACCAAGTTTACGCCTTAGCACACGTACACATTTCATGTACTGTGCAGATTCACAGCTTCATCCATATGGCTAAATGTCGAATGATTTCAGTTAAATCTTAAATACTGTCAGAAATGCGTTTAATCAGTCAGTGCCTTTTCCTGTATTCAACGTAACGGAACTAAATGACTGATTTGCATTAATAATGCCAATGAACTGCAACTATTAATCTCAATCCACAAGTTTCCTCCATCTTTGATTTCTTGCAGCTGAGCCAATAAGAACTCGTAATGCAGGTACGAATAACGTTATTGAAGCCTATACCGGAATTGTGCTTGTATACAAGCTTTTACGTTACGATCTGTAACATCTGTACGGTGATGGCCAATGATTGCGGTACAACACATGTGATATGTCCATAAGCAGAGGGTACTGGTCAGCACAGTATCAGAGCACCTAAGGTAGGATGTTATTCATTAGCTATCTTATATTCTACGTGCTATTTTTAGCTTACTTTTCACTTTTTTTAATGATGATGAGATAGACTTATGGCATCGATCCAGGCAAATGTCTGTCTGTCTGTCTGTCTTTGTGTGTCTCCCCCTATCAACCCCTAAATGACTGCAGTTATCGAAACCAAATTCGGTTTAAGGAAATATCTATATCTGAATATCTCAGGTACATAATTGAAAATGATTTCAGAGTTACCAACTGCTAAAAATCACAATTCACTTTTAAGCTCTACGTTGGATATCTCAGACGTTATGCATGCGAAATTTTCCAAAATTAGCACACACAGGGATAATAACATTCCGGATACATTTTAAGGAGCCCATATGACAGTGTTGCCAAGATGATTCTAAGCCTGCTGATAAGTCCAATGTTTAAGTACATCTAACATCTATACTATCAATTGGATTTTAACCGAATTTCGTACGTGCTTTGTGTACTATAACAGATATGACTATGCTTATACTTGATAGTCAGCAGGGCTGCCAACTGCTAATGAATGCTCATTCTCTTTCTTTATCCTAATACCAATAAATATATCAGAAAGTATGCTAGCCAACACCTCTGAATGTTGCACACGTATGGTACCTAAAATTTCAGATTAACTTCGAGTAACTAATGTTCATCAGTGCTGCCAACATAATTCTAAGCCTGCTGAAAATGCATGTAACTTCTATACCAACAAATGGATGTTAACCAAAATTGGCACTATTAGATAAAGTATTATTTCAGATATCGCCTCCGTAGCGTAGCGGTTAGCATGGTTAGCTGCCGCCCCGGAGGTCCTGGGTTCGATTCCCGGCTCTGCCACGAAATTTGAAAAGTGGTACGAGGACTGGAACGGGATCTACTCAGCCTTGGGTGGCCCAAATGAGTAGAGGGTATTCGATTCCCCTTCAGCCATCCTCGAAGTGGTTTTCCGTGGTTTCCCACTTCGTCTTCGGGAAAATGCCGGGATGGTACCTTCTTCAAGGCCACGGCCGCCTCCTTCCCTCTTCCTTGCCTATCCATCCTACCCATCCCTTACCATCCCTCATGAGGCCCCTGTTCGCTTTGCAGGTGAGGCCGCCTGGGCGAGATGCCAATCCCACCTCACCAGTTGTATCCCTTCCGATTCGATGTTCCTAGCTCTAGGACACTGCCCATAGAGGCGGTAGTGGTGAGTTCCCTCACTGAGTCCGTGGATTCCACCAACCTGGAGGGTAAACGACTAAAAATAAAATAAAAATTGGCGTGAATCTTAAATATAAAGAAAAGTATGCTCTTTAGATCGTCACGAGACTATTTCCCCTTATTCTTAATATTATTATCTATTGTGGAGTAAACATAGACTATTATTGAGGTATGAAAATATTAGTATACTTTCACGAATAGTACAAATATTCATGGTTTTGTATGGGGAAGTACAAATTTGAATGATAGAATAGAATAATTTTCCCTTCCAATATCCATTATTAACATCATCTCCGTAGATTATGCGAATAAATCGTAGTTGGATACTCACAAGGAATGTAGTGTGAATGCAACATAATAATTCAAAAAGAATAAAAAATTTGGACCTAGTGCGTCTCGAACCCGAGACTCATTGGACACGAAGTTGCAGCTATAGCACCCGTACACTTCTCACTTTGTAGCCTAGCTCATAGTTACGTAACTTCATGCGTATAGCTAAATGTCGAATTATTTCAGTTAAATCGTAAATACTGACAGGAATGCGTTCAATCAGTCAGTGCCCCTTCATGTATTCAACGTAACGCATCTTAATGACTGGTTTGCATTAATAATGCCAATGAACTGCAAATATTACTCTCAATCCACAACTTTCCTCCATGTTTGATTTCTTGCAGCTTAGCCAATCGGAACACGGAATGCTGCTGCGAATAACGTTATTCAAGCCTATACCGGAATTGTGCCTGTATACAAGCTTTAACGTTATAATCTGTACCATTTGTATTCTGATGGTCAATGATTGCGGTACAACACATGTGATATGTCCATAAGCAGAGGGTACTGATCAGCACAGTATCGAAACACCTAAGGTTGGATGTTATACAGTAGCTATCGTATATTCTTCGTAATATTTTAGCCTACTTTTCACATTTTGTAAAAATGAGGGAAAAGTAGACTTATGGCATCGGTCCAGGCAAATGTCTGTCTGTCCCTCCTAGACGGCTGCAGTTATTGAAACCCAATTTGGTATAAGTAAAGACCTATATTTGAATATCTCACGGGCGTTTTTGAAAATTATTTTAGTGCTAGTAACTGCTGAAAATTCACAATTCACTTTTGAGCTCTATGTTGGATTTATCAGACGTTATGCATGCGAACCCTTCCAAAATTAGTACAGATAGAGATAATGACATTCCAGATATATATTTTAGGTAGCGCATATATGACAGTGGTGCAAACATGATTTTAAGCCAGCGGATAAGTCCAATGTTTAAGTGCATCTAACTTCTAACTATCAATTGGATTTTATCCGAAATTCGTATGCGCTATTGTTACTATAACAGATATGACTATGCTCATACTTGAGAGCCAGCAGGGCTGCCAACTTCTAATGAATGCTCATTCTCTTTCTTTATCCTAATACATATATATAATAAAGTATGCAAGCCAACAGCTCTAAATTTTGCACACGTATGATACCTGAAATTTCAGATTAATTTCGAGTAACTAATGTACGTCAGTGCTGCCAACATAATTCTAAGCCTGCTGAAAATGCATGTAACTTCTATACCAACAAATGGATGTTATCCAAAATTGGCACTATAAAATATAGTATTATTTCAGATTAATTCTGAGCACACGTGCATGACTTTGTTGCCAATATGATTCTACATACACTGGTAGATCCAATATTTCATAACATGCAACGTCCATACTATCCATTGGACTTCAACCGAATGTTATATGTGCATTATGTACCTTAAGAGATGGAACTAAGGATATATTCAGAGTCACCTAGGCTACCAACTGTAGTGCTGTATTAGAATATTTCAGGTATATTCCAATCTAATTAGAAATGTTAGTAGGCCTATTACCTATTAAATTTTGTCATGGGAAAAGGCACCTACTTTATTATTGCAATGTGCTCAAATATTTCATATGACCCTTCTTTGTATAATGTGACTAATCCCACACAACGTCGCTCTTTCTACATCACATTTAGTAACAACGTTATGGCCCTCTGTTCGAGCTGTTTCCTTAATAACGTTCTTGACGGAATATACATAATTCCTTGTCATTAAGATTGGATTTGATTAATAATAAACAAGAAATGGGAATAACATTAATTTGTAGAACTCAATTTTAGCCGTCTTTTAAACAACGTTATCGTCGGTAGTACTCACAATTTTGTTCCTTAAAGATTGGGTAAGACAAATAACGAAAACCGGCGAATAACGTTTCTATGAGGAACTTCCTTTACCCGCCTTTCGAATAACGTTATTGTCAGCAGTTCGTTCAATTTCGTTCTTCGACATCAGGTTGAACTAATAACGAAATGATGCCAATAACGTTATTCAGTTATTCACTATGTGAGCCACCCTCCCAATAACGTTATTGGTAGGGACCGGAATAATAGCGTTCTTCAATTCGGTTACTGAATTTAACGTTATTGTGATAGTATATGATAAATACGGTATTCTTGTGGAAACGAAGTAATTCGTTCTGTAACGCATTTACCTAAATGCACTCATGGAGTTTTCCGGTACATTCCCTAATTACGTTACGTTATGGTTACGGTTAAGTTATCTAGCCCTGAAGAAGTGATTATCCGGGCTGTTAGGCCGTGGTCCCGTCCTCAGATCAACTAACATCAAACCATTGGCTGAGCATTGCACACCTCTCGGTACTGGCAGCCAATCAGCGCGCTCCACTCCTGGCGCGGAAAGTTCCGGACCGCGCAGTAAAACGACCCGGTCGCACACTATATCTAGCGTTGGCGGACCAGGCCGTGAAAGCCTAAGTTTGTATATACAACAAGTAGTTCCGTGAAGAACTATACGGTCTATTTTCATATATCCTACTTATGTTCATAGCCTGTATCAACATACAAAATTTCAGTTTGATTGCTGTAGATATAGAGAACCGTCCAAATATTTCGGTTGGTCGCCATGTTGGGTTTTTATATATGCAGGCCATAGAGTTATGTACTATTAGATGACGATTTTCGCGTAAGTTCATTATTCAAACGTTCACTTCGATCGCATGATTAATACACAAGAAATAAAAAACTTAATTTTAAAATTGCGCACAGCCACCATCTTGATGTTTATGAGTAATTGAACTAAATTAGATGCCAGTGCATTACAATGTGTATAAACATTTACTGTACCAAATTTCACTGCGCTCAGATGGTTAAATCGCGAGAAAAGTCTATTTAAAGTGTGACCTTCGCTTGGCCGCCATGTTCGTTTTGTATTTTACAGGTTTTTGGAAGGCTCATAGCTGAACTTATATACTCTTTATCACCGTTCAAATTTCAGGTTGATATCAGTAATAGTTTTGGAGATATAGAATGCTGGTGAAATATTTCCCACAGCCGCCATGTTGGATTCGTGAGAAGAAATTAAATTTGAAGGGCACAGTCGGGGTCGGCCGTAATAGTACTACGACATTACCGTGTTTCATTGAAATCGCTCCAGCCGTTTAGAAGTTATTAGAGGGGTACACACACACAGAGACAGACACACACACATACGCACACACACGGATAAAAGGTTATCTCATAAGCCTATTGTTTCATAAAATGAAAATAGGCTAAACATGGAATATTGGTTTTACAAGTAATTAAGTTATATTTGAATAGCAGCCAATGGCCATAGCAGGGTATTTTAATTGAACGCCCGTAGTCTCCCCATCAAGTTCAATTTCAAGTAGTTTCAAATTTGGATACCAGAGATGCCACTGTCACTGACACCTAGCGGCGAACGTTGGAACTTGATAGAGCGTTTCAAATTAAATAGCCCACAAATTTAGCTACACACTACCACTTGTAGCCGTGGATTATTTTACATGCCATAAATCTACAACATGGACCCACCGGCTTTACTTCCCCTCCGAAGGAAGACATAGCCTACTGAAAGATTTTAACGCTCTTAAAAAGCATAGGTCAGGTCTGCAATTTATCATGATGTAATCAGAACTATTTATACTATTAGAAATACATAAATTATAATATTAGTACTAAGTATAGATGTAGTAAATGCTAAAATATAAATTAGAAAATGTATAATTCAGTACCGTATTTTAAATACAGTTCTCCAGAATTATCTCAACTCAAGCAGTAGCGTGATCTAACGTTTATAATGGTTGGTTTGTTCCTTATTTAGAGCCCCGTGTTCTTTGGGTGTGTGTAGAATATGTCTGATAACTGGTGTTAATTGTGAGAACTGTATTAGTGTGTGTTATCAGTTTTAATTCAGGTAAGGACTGCAGACGATAATCTCAAGTAGTTCCTACTTTTGCCACCAAATGCTACCGTCCACGACACCCAGCTTGTGGACTTGTCTACTAGATGGCATCGCAGTCAGCACCTGGCAATGAACGTTGGAACTAATATAGCGTTATCAATTATAACCTACAAATTTTGGCTTCACACAAGTGTAGTTAGTGGAAGGTTCTTTTTCATGCCATAAATCTGTGACATGGGACCGCCGGCTTTACTTCCCTTCCGAAGGAAGGCATACTGAGGGATTTTTAACGCTCTTAAAAAATCCGACGACTTTACCCGGGTTCAAACACGCGACCTTGGGCATAGAAAACGATTATAATAATGAAGATTATAGGATGTAGAAGACGAAAGATAGCACTGATGATTTCCAGTATGATGAAATCAGTTTAGGTTAGGCTACTTTAATAGAACTCGCCGCAAGCTCAGGACGAAGTTTGTGCACATTAGTTTAGCCGAGCATGCACTTCAGTTTTAGTTTCACTTAATTGGATTCATGGGGCTAAGTGAGTAACTCAATATCCCCGGGCGGCACACAAGCGCGACCCTGTCCCGCCCAGCGCCTTGACCACTCCTTCTGGTTCACGGGGCTCATGAAGCCAAGTAAACCAAACAGCGTATTCTAGCACGTTAAGTCAAGTCTCAGGACTTGCATTGGAAGATCCTAATAACTAAGGCCCACAAGTTCATGCAACACATAAATACTGAGATTAACCACAGGGTTCAGTCAGCCTGGATGAACTGGAAAAGGTTTTCTGGCATTCTGTGTGACAAAAGACTCAATGAAAATGAAAATCCACAGCCTGCTTCCAGTCTCCGACCGGGTCAGGAATGGAATGAATGAAGCCCCCATCTAGCGGCGAGGATATGAAATGTGCCGGCTGCCGAGGCCTGACGCACTCCTCTGGGGCAGTGATCAAATGAATGACAGATGAAATGAAATGACAGTGGAAAGTGTTGCAGGAATGAAATGTTGACAGGGAAAACCGGAGTACCCGGAGAAAAACCTGTCTGCCTCCGTTTTGTCCAGCACAGATCTCACATGGAGTGACCGGGATTTGAACCACGGACCCAGCGGTGAGAGGCCGGCGTGCTGCCGCCTAAGCCACAGAGGCTGTGACGAAAGACTCAATATAAGAGTAAAAGGAAAGGCCTACAAGACAGCTGTGAGGCCAGCCATGATGTATGGTGTGGAGACATGCGCAATAACTAAGTCACAATGTCACACGCTGGATGTGACTGAGATGAAGATGCTGCGCTGGATGGGTGGCGTCACTAGGATTGATCACATCACAAATTAGAAAATAGGGGCACAGTTAAAGTAACAGAAGTCTCCAAGAAAATCCAGGAGAGAAGACTGTTGTAGTATGGGCATGTTATGCGTCGAAATAACAACTATGTAGGGAGGAGAGCGATGTCTCTGGTTGTGGATGGCACGAGGAATAGAGGCAGACCTCGAAGAAGATGGACTGACAATATCCATGAAGACCTAAAAGAGAGGCAGTTAGGGGTTCGGCGATGTGTGGGACAGAATAAAATGGAAAAGACTTGCCAGAAACATCGACCCCAATTGAAGTGAGATAAGATGAAGTAGAAGAAGAAGACAAGTTCATGCAAAATCATATTTTTCCATATTTATGCATATTTTGGTCATTTGGGTACAATGGATCATATATATCTCCTTTGCCTGTTTAAGTGCTTATCTCTGCTTGAGAAGGGCGTATATTCTACCAATTGATGTTGTTTTGAAGCGCTTTTTGTCACTTCAAGTTCTCAAAGTCGTATATTGCGATTCGGACTCCGAAATTATTTTAATACCTAGTACGTTTCTGTCCTTTTTTGCAAGTTAATATCAATTATTTTTATTCAGCAATCACTATGAATGAAGCCTCCGTGGCTTAGGCGGCAGCACGCCGGCCTCTCACCGCTGGGTCCGTGGTTCAAATCCCGGTCACTCCATGTGAGATCTGTGCTGGACAAAACGGAGGCAGACAGGTTTTTCTCCGGGTACTCCGGTTTTCCCTGTCAAAATTTCATTCCAGAAACACTCTCCACTATCACTTCATTTCATCTGTCATTTATTTAATCATTGCCCCAGAGGGGTGCGTCAGGCCTCGGCAGCAGGCACAGTTCATATCCTCGCCGCTAGATGGGGGCTTCATTCATTCCATTCCTGACCCGGTCGGAGACTGGAAGCAGGCTGTGGATTTTCATTTTTCAATCACTATGTAACTATTGTAAAATTATTTTCATTTCAAAACATTCAATGGCTATTAAAATTGCATATCAGGTATACTTATAAATTAACATTTCTGTCTGTTAGGTAGTCAGCCTGAAGGCTGGTTGGATCCTCAAAAAGTACCGCAGTTAGGTTAGGTGGGTAGATACCCACAAAAACCCAAGGCAGCACTATATTGAGGCGTACTAGGCAAGATGAGGAGTGAGGTAGTTTGCCATTGCTTTCCTCACTGAGTCAGATCAGCAGTACTAACCCTATGAGTAGAACCTTTCTCAGCATCACAGGCACTGACTGTGTCCTGAATGTCATTACTAAGCACCACCCATACCTCAGTAGCTTCCATATAATCACAGCCATGAGTGAGACTGAGACATCGGTGAAAAGCCACATTTTACTATAGCCTGTGCCAACAGACAAATGCAAATGTACTGCATTCATCAAGAGATGGCAAACAGGCCAATAAATTAACATAATAAATTAATTATTGATGGTCAGCGTAGCTTGAAGTTCCTTAAAATAACATTTCCTACTGCTTATAACTGTTCCTTAGTTGAGATATTTTAAAAAAAGGAAGGTGTAGTTATACATATGTACGTCTGTTCATATTTTCTTTATATTCAAAATAGAAACGCTAAAGAATACGGAGTGATCGTAATTGCTGTAGTTATTTCATAGTGCATATTTTTCGAAACGTGATTCATATTTGACCAATAATTAAAGCATTTTTGGATGCTTATTTATTCATATAATAAACCCATCGTCCCGCTGCTTAACTAAAGCAGTGAATGTGCCGAAAAATCAGAGTGTTATAAAGCACTACTGCTTTGCATAAGCTCCCTTTATTATAGGCAACCCAACTATCTGAGTTGTATGGATGTGTTATTTGCCGTTCGCTGGTGGAACAAGCAAAAACAAGACAAGTAGTTCCGTGAAAAACTAAGTAGCCTATTTTCATATATCCTACTTATGTTAATTGTCTTTATCAACATACAAAATTTCAGTTTGATTGCTGTAATAGATTCGTAGATATTGAGAACCGTCTAAATATTTCGGATGGTCGCCATGTTAGATTTTTATACATGTACGCCACAGACTTATGTACTATTTCATGAAGATTATTGCGTAGGTTTATTGTTCAAACTTCAATCGCATGATTAGGGCACAATAAATAATACAAACGAGATTTTACAATTTCGCACAGCCACCATCTTGTGGATATGAAAACAACTGAAGTAAATTAGACATCAGTGGATTTAACATTTGTATAAGCATTTCTCCTACCAAGTATCACTGCGTTCGGATGATTAAATCGCGGGAAACGTCCATTTCAATATTTAAATTTCGCGTCGTCGCCATGTTGGATATGTGCTCGCCAGGTTATTGAAAGCCTGATAGGTGAACTTATGTTTATGGCTTAGATATCAACATACAAAATATCAGTTTGAATGCTATCATAGAGTAGTAGATATTGAGAACCGTCTAAATATTTCGAATGGTCGCTATAATGGATTTTTATGCATATAGGCCATAGAGTTATGTACTATTAGGTGACCATTATTGCGTAAGTTCATGTTTCAAACGTTGGCTTCGCTTGCAAGAATAGGACACAAGAAATAAAAACTTTATTTTAATTTCTTTTCGCACATCTTGAGGTAATGTAAACAATTGAACTAAATTAAATGTCAGTGCATTACAATGTGTATAAATATTTGTTGTGCCAAGTTTCACTGCGTTTAGGTGGTTAAATCGCGAAAACAGTCTACTGTAAATGTTTCAACTTTGCTTGGCCGCCATGTTCATTCTGTACTTAACAGGTTTTTGAAAGTCACATAGGTGATCTTCTAGTCGTGCCCTTTATCACCGAACGAAATTTTAGGGTGATATAAGTAATATTTTCGTAGGTATAGAATGCCGGTGAAATATTACGCATAGCCGTCATGTTAGATTGGCGAGACGTAATAAAATTTGAAGGGCACGTTCGTGGTCGGGGAAAATAGTACTACGACCTTACCGAGTTTCATTGATATCGCTCGAGCCGTTTAGATTTCATTAGGGGGACACACACAGGCGCGGACAAAAGGTTATCTCAAAAGCCTATTTATTTCATAATTGAAAATAGGCTAAAATTGAGAGAATGAAAAGGGGCTTTTAAAACTACTCTTCTCCCAATAATGATCTTTTCTCCAGCGCTTTGAGCGGCTTCGGTGGCGTAGTTGGTAGCATGCTGGGCTTCTAGGCCCGAGATCTCGGGTTCAAACCCGGCCGAAGTCGTCGGACTTTTTAAGAGCGTTAAAATTCTCACAGTATGTCTTCCTTCGGAGAGGAATTAAAGCCGGCGGTCCCATGTCTTGGATTTATGGCGTGAAAAATAACCTTCCACTAACTACACTTGTGGAAGCTAAAATTTGTAGGTTAGTTTGACAACATTATATTAGTTCCAACGTCCGCCGCCAGGTGCTGAAAGCGATGGCATTTAGTAGCCACGTCCGCTGCTAGGTGTCATGGACAGTAGCATTTGGTAGCAAAAGTATAAACTACTTGAAAAAAAATAATCGTTCTGCAGTCCTTCTACTTGATTCACAGATGCCACTCACTAATACAGCCATCACAATTAACACTGGTTATCAGACAAATTCTACACATAGGCTACCCAAAGTACACGGAGCTACTACATAACTGCCTTGTCGCAGCCCATAAACTAAGGAACCAACCAACCAGGACCTTGAGTTCCAGCAAGAGTTGCAGTCATGGTATACAACTCATTGCAGTAAGTTATGGTGGTATTTTCTTCAGAATTATGAAGAAGAACATTTCTTTAAAATTTAAGAATTATAAAAACAACCACCACGGATAAAAGGATGAAACTGGATTTCAAATGAATCGTGAATTGAAATACAAACACTCTCTGTTCAGATCCCAGCTTCACTGCCGACTGTGAATATTGAGGACCGTGCCAGTTTTTTGTCCTTAATCACTCAGAGGACATAGCATGAGTGGGGTAAAGCGCTGCGCGGATGCGGATATAGTTTGCATGGCTGTACAGAAAGCGGACAAGCTGCGGATAATGTTTGGAGAACATTTGCGGATAGTTTTTAGAATACAATCCGAACTCGTTTATTATAATTATTAGGACCCGGATATTTATGACATACAGTAGCCTATCATATTTGTTCTGTTATGTTTTATTCATGACAAATGTAAGATGATGATTTAAGCTTGTCCCTGTTTATTTTATAGGTTATTTATTATAGGAGCTTTTCATTTTTTGTTATTTTAGGTTAGGAGCATGGCTACCTTTTTCTGGTGGGTCATTGCATTGAAGGCCTTAGCGCCTGAGCTTAGGTATTCCTTGTAATGGTTCAGCAGTAAGGTAGGAGGGAGCCATGCCTAATTGAGTTTCACATCTGTGTATATTTTCCTTTTTTGATGTTCTTTTTTTCTGACATGCTTTATAGAATGCTAATCTGATAGATATTTCTTAGGAAGATAGTGTATTGTTTCTGAAGCTAGCTGTTGGGGAGATTTGTTGAGATTCAGCTTGGTGATGAGTGTTTGGGTTATGATGAAATAAATGGAGTATATGACTATTAAAAGTTTCCCTCATTGTGCTAAACAACCACAACCCCGATTTAGTACATTAAGCATAATTAACACTCCGAACTGAAGAGGGTTGCAATTCCGGCTGTATAACATTCGATTTAAAACAAATCACTTGGCATAGGCTACAAAGCCTAACGGGAAAGACTGTTTCCTCAAATGTCTTGCGTTAGTAATTTATGCTTTATCTAATGACACATATTATTGTAATGCCAGTAGATTCGGATAACAGTCGTGCGAATGCGGAAAAAGGAAATGCAGATGCGGCGAGGATACGGATAACAGTCGTGCGGATGCGGGGCGGATGCTGATAAAGTTTTGCTTATCCGCGCACGGCTCTATCATGGGGTTCCACTGACAACGACCTTGATGACGGACAGGAAATCGACCTCCTCTGTTGACTATCCCATACTGTATATCCTGAGCCAGCGGATTTTAAACTTAGTACGCGAGGCTCTTGCTGATCAGGTTGAACTCGAGTTGATTGTCCGATACTGTTTGGCCTTGAACTGACATCGGTTCGTAACAATATCATTACCGAACATATAGAAGTATTGTGGGTGTAAATAATCCTCTAAAGTCTGTTCGCCGAGTCGAGACAGTGGAAGTAAACACAGCTGAGCGCGTGATTGTAGGACTGCCCGCAAGGGGTTCGTAGAGTGCTGCCTGTTGAACGTACGGTTACATGTGATGCGGGCGAGAGCGATTTCTATTTCTATTCGGATTAATTATTTAATTATTTATTGTTAGTTTTTGTATTTAATTTAATTAATTAATTAGTTAATTAGTTCTTAACAGCTTACGATAGGCAACAATTATTTTAGATCGTGTGTACGCGGATTTTATACAGTTGATGTTCCGTCGTAGACTCAACAGCTGACAATGCGAGTGTTATTACTCCACCAAAGAAGCAGCTTTAGCGAAAAGCGCTGAGTAGATCTGAAAAGCATATGGTGCTAAACACGAATAAAGTCGAGTTAGAAATGCATCCCACTGCACTAATTTCTGCCGTAGTAAGGAACGCAAGTCATTCCACGGGTGTTAGTGAAATTTCGTGTATCGAATAGTTCGAGCATATAAAGCTACCCACAGTTTACTGTCACCCAAAGAAGAGAAACCAAGGGCAAAGATTGTGGAAAGAGTTGCTGAGTTTGATAAGAATGCTCTAAGAAGAAAGGCTCATCAGTTCTTTTTTTCGCAATGAGCTGCCTACGATCGATAAAGTACTTATCGCTGTGAATGAAGACACAGATTTTCCGGATTTTTGACGAACGACATTTTATAATTTACTAGCAACCTGGCCCGGCTATATCCGTTTTACATCTCGGCATGATGGGTTAAAATCACTGACTGGACTATTAACTATATTATCATGGAGATGCATGTGCAACAAATTCTTGTCAGACGTAATTTAAGAATGGCGAGGTGCATGAAACACAAATCCCCCTTCCGTCCAATCTAAAAACACTTATAGTGGACGATATATTGAATATAGAGATGTCTCTCGCGTAAGTTTTTGTAGAACTTTTCATGCTGAACAATTCATACACTCATTGTATATTGATATTTTTAACGGTTTGCCCAGCGTAAGCTTAAAAAGCGCACGGACGCCAGAATTTTTTTCGACTTTTTCTCTGAAATCGTTACTGCTTGGCTTCCTTTGATCATAAATAAATCATTTTCTACAGAAACCGTCCTTGAGGTATCCTTTACAGAATGGTGAAAACCGCATCAAAATCCATGCAGTGGTTCTCGAGATTACCCGTGACATCCAACAATCAGGGACTTTGTTTTATACTAAGTAGAGATTATACGCCAATCAGTATAATTTAATATAATATAATCCCCCTCCCGTCCAATCTTAAATTGACTGTGAATTTAACTGGCGAGGTGAATGAAACTCAAATCCCCCTTCCGTCCAATCTTAACTTGACTGTGTTTCACAGGCGAAATGAAGAAAACCCGAGTTGCACTTCCAGGGGAACTCCAAACACAACCACCCTTCTCAGAAGTCTTGACTCAACTCGACTCGACGGTTTGCTGCTGGCTGTATCTGGGGCAATAGGTTCGCCCGATAGCTAGGCTGTAACAGGGATGATAGACTCGCCCTTAGCTAGCTCGTAAAGTGTCGCCTCAGTAGTTGAATGGGCATGGTTGGAAGAAATTAAAACGTATAAACACTTATAGTGGGCGATGTATTGAAGATAGACATATGCTCTCGCGGACATTTTTGTAGAACTTTTCATGCTGAACAATTCTTACACTCATAGTATTTAGATATTTTTAACGGTTTGCACTGCGTAAGCTTACAAAGCGCTCGGACGCCAGGTTTTCTTCGACTTTTCCACTGAAATCGTTACTGCTCGGCTTCCTTTATTCATAAATAAATAAATAAATTATTTTCTACATAAATCATCCGCGAGATATCCTTTACAGAACGGTGAAAACCGCATCAAAATCCATCCGGTGGTTCTCGAGTTTACCCGTAACATCCAAGAATCGGGGACTTTGTTTTATACTAAGTAGAGATTGCAGGAACTAAACTTCGAACATGTTCGACGAGGACGAGACATTATGTTCATAGAGAGGAACGAAACAGTTGTATGGAGACGTAGGTGTTTGCCAACAATAGGCCTACGACGAAAGAGGCAAGAAGGGAGAAAAATCTATTTTTTAGATGATACTGTACTTGGCTAAATACAGAGCCACAGTACAGCGCTGGTCTTTTACTAGAGCTAAGGCATGGCAAACTATCTGGGATCATCTTGGCTACCCCTGTCCGGCAGAGCCGATGACGTGAACTGGGCGTGATTCCCTGTCCGGGCAGCCAGGGGCACTGTCTCGACTCGGCGAACAGACTTTAATACAAGATGTCTCGACCACCTCGTGGTGTAACGGCTAGCGTTCTTGGCTGTCGCCCCGATTCCCGGCTCTGCCAAGATATTTCAAAACTGGTGTGAGGGCAGAAACGGTGTACACTCAACCTCGTGAGGCGAAACTGAGAACGTTCGACTCCGCCTCAGCCATCTTGGAAGTGATTTTCCGTGGTTTCCCCCACTTCTACTCCAGCCAAATGCTGGGATGGTTTATAACCTAACGCCACGGCCACCTCTTTTCCAATCCTATCCCTAATTTACAAATACACACACCAGTACAGACATTACAATAACAACGATTATCACAATAAGGTTTGCCACAGTGGGTGAGTGGTTATCGTGTCAGACTTCCAACTCCAAGCGTGCAGGTTCGCTCCTGGGCATGCGTAGGTGATTTTTGAAAGGTGACAAAAATCACCACAGCCATGCCATAGATTGTTGGCATGTTAAAGAACCCATTCGAATTCAGTAGGCCGTGTTCATAATAGCAAAATTAATCCCGGTATTTTTCGCCAACACAAACGTTCCTCCTTTCTCTACTAGAAAGCGCTATAGTGTCAAGGAGTTTAGATATCTAACCTTCTTGAATTTCATAGCGCTCCAAGGAACAACAAAATTCGACATGCAAGCTGCCCTCTGGACCTCAAATAACAAAGCTTGCATTCGGCACCCAAGGCCATACGATATTATAATTATTATTCTTCTTCTTCTTCCTTCGTTACGGCCAACTAAGGACCACGTCATGTCAACTGTTTTTTCTGCATTTTAATGTTAGCCCAGTACTCCTTCATTCGCAATCGATGTTGCACCTTTCTCTCTGTCGTCCACGCCTTCCCGGTTTTTAGCTTCGGCTTAAGTTGAAAACTCCGATGTTTCTGAAGTTTCTCCCTAAGTGGGCCTCGCTCTTGGATATCTTCACGTGTAATCCCAGTCTCCAACAGATCTTTCTCTACTTCATTGAACCAGGCCCCCTTTGTCTTTTTCTCACGGAGAAAAGCAAAAATTCTGTTGGAATTATAATAATTATTATTATTATTATCACAAAAGTTCTACACACAACCAAATACAAGAAGCTATATGACAACGAAGTCACTAAAATAAGCAACAAGAACAACAAGATGTAGTTTATCGTGGCGAAGATGAACCATACACAATATCAGTTCCATCCAATGCCAACAGAAGTGCTCCCACATCATCCTTCGAGTTGTTCATAGCATTTCGGGTAGTTGGTCATAACTAACGAGAATACACTCCCCCATCTATCACTTTCATACTCCATAGAGCACCTCCAACAATGCGGATAAAAACAGTATGAAATATACAGTTACTGTTAACTAACTTGTTGGTACATTATTTTGGACCTCGGCATAGCTTCCTCGTTAACTAACTTGTTGGTACATTATTTTGGACCTCGGCATAGCTTCCTCGTGGTAATTTTATATACAAAAGTGTTCAATCTTATAGTTGCATGACGCTTGAGCAAATCACTCAATTTTCGTTGGCTGGTCAATTCATTGTTCGTACAATATACGGTGATGATGATGAGAGTTGTTGTTTTAAGAGGCCCAACATCTAGGTATAATAATATCGTATGGCCTCGGGTGCCGGGTGCAAGCTTTGTAATTTGACACCCAGAGGGTAGCTTGCATGTCGAATTTCGTTGTTCCTTGAATCACTATGAAAGTCAAGGAGGTTAGATATCTAAGCTCCTTGAACACTATAGCGCTTTCTAGTAGAGAAATGAGGAACTTTGTGTTGGCGGAAACTCCCGAGTTTAATTTTGCCATTATGAACACGGTCTACTGAATTCAAATGGGTTCTTTGACATGCCAACATCATATTGTATGCGTGTCGTATTTTTGCCGCCTTTCAAAAATCACTTACCACGGCCATGAGCGTACCTGCAATCTTAGACTTGGTAGACCGACAAGCTATCCACTCACCCACCGTGGCAAGCTAACATTTTGGTTATCGGCCCCTAATGACAATGAAAGATGATCAAATGAAATCTACAACTGAAACTAAATCTAATTACTGACTTACAAACTAGAAGAGGTAATGGGAAACAAAAAGGAGAAGAATCTAGATAAAATTCAGGACGAAAGGAAACGCCCTCAACCCTCGAAGAATGAGAATTGACGGACTTGGAAGGAAGGAGAGCCAAGAAAGGCAGAGAGGAAAGGGAGAGAGGAGAGGGTCCGCCCCAAAGGCAATGGAAAAAGGGGAAAAACCGGACCCAGCTCAGGAATACCTCGGGTCGCCAACCCCTGAGCTCAACATCCGTAAGCACTTGAGAGGGTAGCACTATCTAGGGTGCACCTTAAGTGGTGGGGCTACACACACCCTGCCTCCTTGAAGGGTCTTGAGAAGAAGGCAGGAGATATAATGAAAAGAAAAACAAAAGTGATGACCCCTCGAAGAATGAGGGATAAGGAAAGATGAGTGAAGGGCCAATTAAGGCGGGAAATGAAGAGAATCCCTAGACCTCGGATACCCTAATACCGTCGGGGTTGGAAGAGAACAAGAGTTGACCAAGAGAGGTCGACAAGAAAGATGACAGAGAGGAGCCCGGCACAATTAAGTGGAAGCAATGCTGGACTCAGTTGAGGGTCCCGTGATCGACAACCCACATCCCACTAGATGTGAGATCCAGTGGGGGGTACAGTATACAGATCCTTCGATAGATCTCATAAACCTATCAGTTTTCATCAAAATTATTCCATTTAATCAATACTCATTACTGCGACCTCACGGCCGGATACACGGTCAAAATCATCTGATCTCATAAGTCTACGTTTTATGTGATGAAAGGTGAGGGCTGTGTATATGTTCTGTAACAGTAAGACTGGATCTTGACAACGCAGCGCACACTGCAGGCTCGTTACCAAGCGATTAGCAGTAGCATGGAGGCCCGTTGTCATGGTAACCATACCTCATTGCCTTGCTTCCCACTTGAACGTCAAGTGGTGATGTTCGCTCCCTCCAGTCGAGTTTACATGCACCTGAGTGGACAGCTCACTGTGTGATGACATGGCAAGTAACACATCACAATGATATATTTTTATTGAATCAACTGAGCGTTCTAACAGGACTACACACAATTAAGAGAAAAAAGTCCTCTCGGCACGCCGGAAGGCGGAGGTAGATTTCACCGGGCAAACTTGGGGATAAGCGAAAATAGGCAGAATATGCAGGTATTCGTAGAAAGATCAGACCTCATTTATTGCGAGAAAGTATTTTATAATTGGAGCTTAATTAACTTTGTTTTTCATCATTTTATGCATATTGTAAACATTTTATTGTCTTATGGGGACGGTCAACTTCTTGTAATTTGGGGTCCATTTTTAGCCTATTTTCAATTTTGAAAAAATAGGCTTATGAGATCACCTTTTGTCCGTGTGTGTGTGCGTGTGTGTGTGTGTGTGATTCGTGTGTGTGTCCCCCCTAATAAAATCTAAACGGCAGGAGCGATTTCGATGAAACTCGGAAAGTTCATAGCACTATTCCCGGCGACCTCGACCGTGCCCTTCAAATTTTGTTACGACTCACCAATCCAACATGGCGGCTGTGCGAAATATTTCACCAGCATTCAATATCTCCGAAACTATTACCGATATTACCCTGACATTTTCTATGGTGATAGAGGGAACGACTATAAGTTCACTTATGTGACTTTTGAAAACCTGGTAACTACAAAACCAACATGGCGGCCAAGCGAATTTGCGACATTTAAATAGACGTTTCTCGCGATTTGACCAACCAAACGCAATGAAACTTGGTACAGTATATGTTTATATACATTGTAATGCACCGACATCTAACTTCGTTCAATTGTTTACATAATCACAAGATGGCGGATGTGCGAAATATTTCACCGGCATTCTATATCTCTGAAACTATTAGCGGTATCTCCCTAAAATTTTGTACGGAGATAAAGGGCACTACTGGAATTCCATCTATAAGATTTTCAAAAACCGGTTAACTACAAAACGAACATGGCGGCCAAGCGAATTTGAACATTTTAAATAGACCGTTCTCGCGATTTAATGTTCCAAGCGCACTGAAACCTGGTACAGGAAATATTTATACACATTGTAATCCACTGGTATCTAATTTAGTTCAATTGTTTACATAACCTCAACATGGCGGCAGTGCGAATTTTAAAATTAAGTTTTTATTTCTTGTGATGTAGTCATGCGATCGAAGTGAAAGTTTGAATAATGAACCTATGCAATAATTTTCCTTTAATGGTACATGACTCTATGGCCTATACATTTAACAATCCAACATGGCGACCATCCGAAATATTTAGACGATACTGAATATCTACGAATCTATTTTAGCAATCAAACTGCATTTTTTATTGTTCATAGGGGCTATGAACTTAAGTTCACCTATAGGACTTTAAATAACCTGGTGATCACAAATCCAACATGGCGGTGACGCGAATTACAAATATTCACATGGACGTTTCTCGCAATTTAACCATCCGCGTGCAGTGAAACTTGGTACAGTAAATCTTTATCCGAATGTTAATCCACTGGCATCTAATTTATTTCAATTGTTTCCATAACCTCAAGATGGTAGCTGTGAAAAATTTTTAAATCTCCTTGTTTTTTCTTGTGTCTTAATTATGCGATTGAAGTTTGAATACTACACGTTCACAATAATCTGCATGTAACAGTAAACTCTAGGACCTACATATATAAAATCCAACATGGCGACCATCCGAAATATTTAGTCGGTTCTCAATATCTACGAATCTATTACATCAATCAAACTGAAATTGTGTATGTTGATAGTGGCAATTAACATAAGTAGGATATATGAAAATAGGCTGTATAGTTCTTCACGGAACTACTTGTTATACTTGTGGTCACACTGTCCTGATGCAAGGTTTCGACACTGATGTGTAACTATCTAACGGTCTGTTACTTCTTCACGCAAAATTTTATCTCCCGCAGAGATTTTGGTTGGTTCCTAAGTTTCGGGGCTGCGACAACGGGGTCATGTAACCCCGTGTACTTTGGGTGAGTGTAGAATCTGTCTGATAAACGGTGTGAATTGTGATGGCTGTATTATTCTGTAATTCAGGTAAGGACGGTCAATTTCAAGCAGTAGTTCCTCATGTTGCTACCAAATACTACCGTCAACGACACCTAGCAGGAACTTGGCTACTAGATGCCACCGCAACCAGCAACTCGCAACGAAATTTGGAACTTCCCCTCCAAAGGAAAGCATACTGAGGGATTTTTAGCGCTCTTAGAAAATCCGACGAATTCGGCCGGCTTGAACCCGCGACCTTGGGCATAGAAGTTCAGCATGCTACCAGTTACGTCACCGAAGCCGCTTCACACTTAGTCAGATGGAAAACTGAATGTGATCTCGTGCAAGTGAGTTGTCATGGCAACGTCTGAAGGCTCATCCCTCATCAATTTAGTAGTGTTGTCATGGCAACCTCCGATGGCTCTTGCTATTTTCTTATAATTCCGAAATCATTTTTCTCATCCCTTGGCGTAATGGTGGGTCATATCAAAAATTCTTTCAGACAAAAGTTTTAGGTAATTATTAGGGGAATATTGTCCATTCTGTACGGTTTTGATATTGTGCCTATTAAGAGAGATATGATTAATGTTTCCCAAAAAAAACACTTTTTCTCACCCCTTTGGTCAATGGTTGGTTCTATCAAAAAACTTTTCAAACATAAATTTTTGGGCTTTATCCGACACATAGTATGAACGTTGAACGGATTCGATATTTTAAATATTAAGAGAGTTATAGCGATATTTCACTTTTTCGAAAAAAGCCCCCCATTTTCACCCCCGTCGACCGATTGTGCCCATTGATGAAATCAACCGAGATTCTATAGGGATACATATTATGTAAAAATTTCAAAGCGATTGGTGCAAAATTGAGGTAGTTATCGTATCCACAAGAAAGTGATATATATATTGAACCCGCTGAGCTATGGTTCATGTGATATTTTTTATAACAGAACATTTATGATGGGATGTTGTACCTTTGAACACACCCAGAATGCCACGTGGAGCTGAGAGATCACGCTATACTCTTTGAAGTAGCGGTGAATCGCACTTTTGACTTTGGTGAAGTCTGCTCATTATTTATCTGAGGTCTTATTAATTCATTTTATCTTTCCACAAGACTCAGAATATTCTATTTCGTCATGCTGCATTATTAAAACATTTTGGAGAATGTTTATTTTACTTAAGGTAAGGTAATACCCTTGCAGATACGCAAACAGGAACGTAAGTAGTCGCTCAACGACTTCGTTTTGACGACCTACTTTCTAGAGACACTCAGTGCCTTGCACTACGTCTGGAGAATCCGCCCTGTGTAGGCGTGAAATTGTATCTGTCCTATTAGACGTAGAGAATATCCGCTGTTGAGCGTTGAAAGTGATTATCAGGTGCCATCGAGCACGAGAATACTACTATTCACTGTTATCCAAGCACAGTGAGCCACAGAAGAATATTGGGAAATAATAATTGGCAAGTATAGTGAATTGCATAACATTGCCGTAACACCACATTTTGTACCCACGTGTTTGTGGAGGGCCAAGTGCCTAGTGGAAAATATACAGGTAAAAGTGTTACAACTATTATGAATAAGTGTGATTATGATGTATGACATATTTAAATTGCCAAAGTGAATTTATAATTTCAAAAACGACGCATAATTCACGGATGCTACGTGATATAAAAGTAGCGTCACTAGCACGTGAAGAATCATAAAACAGTGTTAGCTCACTTGCTAATTCACATCGACGAAATAAAGGCTGTGTCATATACTACAATCAAACCCTATAACATTTACGATGAACATTATATTTTTGAAAGTGAAAGAATGAATTATTACGCAACTTATTTCACTATCCACGTGATTGGACTATTCTTCACCATGTTTGAGACAGTCATCATGGGCTAATACCATCCCGGTATGAGGGTGATGTTTCTACGGGAACCAGCATGATGGTGGAACTTCCAGAACAGCGAACGAGAAGGAAGGAACCAAGGATGCCATTTCCAGGCATATCCAGCATATCCATGAAGTTGTCGACAGGGACAGATCGAACCCTGGTCTTTGGAGGAGTCCAGATGGGAATCCTGATGAGGATAATACCGTTCCAGAGAGCCAGAGATGATTTTGTACAACCCTTGTTGTTGAATAGAGGGCTGAGTGAGAGCTTCTCCATTTCGTGAGTTTTTGGATACCCCTTTCTTGTTCTAGTTTCTGGTGGTATAGTAGATTTAATGTAGTTTGTGAACCAACCGAACTTAGTGTCAGCCATTTTTCTAGGTAGGGAATGTAACTAGTTTACTTAGATGTCATTTATTTCAGTTAGAGTGAGACACCCTTGGGTCAGACATTTTGGTCAGCCCTGGTGCAGCCTGATGAACGTCGTAGAACGTCAATGCCTATCTTTTGCTGAACGTGACCGTAGTCATTTGAGGCTACTTTGTTCAACCCTATTTGGGGTAATTTTCAAGTCTTTGCTGACTTTAGTTATGGCAATCAGATGCCATGGTTAGTTAACTGCATTCTTTACAGCCATTCTTTGTTACACCCCTGACTGTCGTTAGAACGGTCGTATCAGTTAGGTAGTCAACTGTAATTACCAGTTTTGTAACTGCATTATATTTCATTTTGAATAAGCTCAGAAGCTATTCTTGGTCAAGTGTGAACCTTATAATTAGAAGGAATGTTTCGTTGTCAAGCATCGAACCCAGTTCCCAACGTATTATTGAGCAGGTCCAGAGTGTGAAATCTGCGTCACAATTACTATTTTGTTAGTGTCATGTGAAGACACGCATTTATTTGATGTTGTACAAGCAACTACTGAATTATATCTTTTGAGAGCAAAGAGCTCCAGTAATAGTAACATTACTATCATTTAGACGTCTTTGGTTTGGAAGGCGGAATTGTATTATTGTATTCAGATTTATAGCGTGTTTTTAATACACGTATTCTTCGAGGTGTTTTTACCCATGGTAAAGTTTTTATGAAGAGGCCAGATGAATAGTTTTATTTGTTTAAATCGCCGGCCTTGGAGAGTCAATGTGTTGTGTCAGCCGAATGCAGGAATGTTGAAACCTACTAGCGACACATAAACTGGTTTGAGACCCAGTGTCCTTGAAAGCACGCCTGTTATATTGTGAGACGGAGCTACTTTGACAAAAGACAGAATACGAGTTGTATTCGCATTTCCTTTCATTGCAACTTAGCTTATGGAACTCAGTGTCCATTCCTGTATCTGATCACATGTTTTATAGACTGTTTTTTGTTAGTTAAACGCACTGCTGCGTGTACCGTCTTTCGACGTGTACAGTTATGTCAGGTTTTCTATAGTATGTTGAAGGCTACCCTGTTATAGCAGGAAGTTATTGTATGAAGGTATTTTGAGTATGCCTTGTCCGGGATTGTTCCCGTTGACTAGATGTTATTGGAGGGTAACTGTAGTGTGCAGGCCCGTCCCAGAGTTATTGAACGCGAGCTTTGCGCCGCTGGTAACTTGTGTTATTGTGTGTCCGAGTTGTTATTGCTCGTTGATTATATTCCGACTGTTGAGTCGAGGCTTTTTGGTGGAGAATGATCTCAGTGGAGACGCTCCGTGCCCTGGCTATTGTCAATATTATTCGCCATAAACCAACGATTAACCTAAACCGACATCTTAATAATAAAACGCATAATTTTGGTAAAACAAAAGCTAACTAACGAATTCTTTCTATCTAACTTTGTTCTTTTGCATTTGGAACTGTTGACATAGCCGTGCAGATGAAGGTGTTTCCTTTTGTGGAAATGACAAGGACAGATGACACTTTTGAAGCGACCTGAAGCATGCACGAACCTTGAGTTCGTAGCTTGTGGAGCGCAGGCCATGCGATGTTAGACGTAGTCTTAACTACGCATTCGTCACCGTAACTACACTTTAGATGACTATGGCTTACAAAGAGTAAACCAAGGTGCAGGCAGGCATTTTAATAAAACTACTGGGTCTATTTCATTACTTATTTATGATGTACGAGTGTATAAATCCTACATGTTACGTTATTGTGTGCTGTTAGCACATAGTTATTAAGCATAATTAAATGTTTTTTTACATAGCTGTACACTTAGCTTTCAATGTAACTGTTTTCTATTACGGACGTCATCGCCGTAAACTTTGTTATTAATTGATAGGACTTAGCTAGATGAATTAACGTTAAATGTAAATGTGGAGATGGTATCACCCTAACTTAGATTTGTTTTGCTACCCTGTTAAATGTAAATTCTGATATTAGCTTGATCTTGTAACTTGAACTAGGGACTTGCGTCGTACCATTTTCCTAGTGTTGCTGTTGTTGCTTTATTATTGTGAGTTAGATCTTTCGCGACGGTTTTTCGTAACTTCTCAGGTAGGGACCTGCTCTTTATTTTTGTTTGTTTATTAGCTTGCGGACTAGCCGATTGTAACCCTCCGAACTAGGCTAGGGGCTTGTGAATTTTATCAATAAATTTTCACGGTATTTTACATAAGTCTGGATGTTTATTTTCTCAGTCTAGTTTTTAAGGTGAACCTTTCCTTAGGCAGTCTATGACCATCGTCACCATGTACCACGATCCCTGTGGATTACGGACTCTCGTGCCGCTTTAGCCTATTTGGAAGTTCACCTAATCCTCACGGCAATTAAATTATGTGCTCGACGGGTGAGATGTTAGGAAAGTCATTGCGGTTGTTGGCTATCCTGGCAGCTCCACCCTGACGGTCTCATAAAATGGCGCACAACGTTGTGGGCGGAATATATATATATATATATATATACATATTGAATCCAACGGGGTTAGGCTGACTGGTGTCGAACGTGGATCTCAGAGATAGTGGAGCTCAGAATAAAGGTTCCGGCAAGGATCGAACACGAGATCTTTTGAGGGAGTTTAAGTTATAAAAACCCCTAGAGAAAAGTACATATTAAATCACTGTTGTGATATGAACTAATGCTGACATTATTTATTAATATAATGCAGGGGATATTAGTAGAATACGGCATTATTGGGCTGTATGAGGCATACTATTCTGGACTTGAGCACAGAAGTTGGAGCGCTTGACGTTTGTCTAATGACTCTGAAAAAGGGGCGGAGATTCTTGGAGCCGTGTCACTCTATGTGACCTACTTAAGTCGTCTGGAGCAGGTCAGGAGGCTAATTTATCGTCAAGTTATTCCCCGTTTCAGAATGGAGAGGCTGGTGGTGTGAGGAGATACCAGCGTAATTTAATGATTACTTACTCGTGATTGGAGCAACGCAGTGACATGAGGTTTACACCTATGTGTATGTTTAGCCGGAAGGCTAATTATCAAGCCATTAAACATTGAAATCGAGGCAGATTTAATGGAACGCGCAGTAACACAGTATTTGGAGGTTAGCGGAAAGATAGAACCGTGCTTTCGTTTTTTTTTTTAGATGACGCCGCTTGGGCATGTCATGGCAAAGGCAATTAATATTAATTAATTGGCCGATCGATCCTCGAGCACGCATACAGATCTGTGACCAGCGAGGAGAAAGGAACCATATAAACGTTAATTCAAGACCAGAATCATACTGTGAGAGAAGATGTCACTGCAGGGGAATTCTCGGTCTACTTTTTCTCTCCAAACGGATATAACGAGGTGGACCCATGACAGAGGGGGTCCGTCAAACCATACTTGAGAGCGGAGAGCATGTCACCCTAGCTCAGAGAAGAAAGGCGCGGACTTTGACATTCTGCAGCAACATATAATCATACACTAAGTCATGAGTTAATAACGAGTAATGTAATCAATTGAACCGCAGTCTAATGCGAAGTGCGCGTTACCGAAGTCGAGAAGGGACGCTCGGACTTCAACATGAAGAGCCGTGCAGTAAGACATTTATTAATACCAGTTATTAAGGACAGTCGCACCATATTTGTATAGTCGGCATTACGAGCGATTGTTATTGTGCACGGAGGAAAGGTACCGTGTGATATACAAGGTAGGACAATCGAGAGTGATAATTTGTACAAGTACAATGTAAAATGGTTGAGCGCAGTATGTAAACTATTGGTTATACATATCTTAGGATGCCGGACTGCGCAGAGATAAACTTTAATATGCGATTGGTGAAATTTCATAAGAATACCAATATAATTAACGCTCAGGACGATATGCAAGCATATTTATGCGATAGTAGGAAGTTCATCGAAGGATAGAGATTGATAAACAGTTGGGTGAATCGATAGGAATCCTTAGGCTGATGATCGAGACTTTCAATCAGGATGCGGATAGCAGCGAGGAGGAGCTTCAACGTCTGCATTTCTGATATCATGCCAGGGCAAGTCAACCAGTAAGAAATGTAAATAATGAGCGTGTGAGTGTAGTGATGATCTGTTAAATATCTTTAAAATTAATATTGTAACAAGTGCTATAAAGTGTTATATGTATAAGGAAGCAATAGCTTCAATAAGGAAAGGAAAAGTGCCGTGTGTCTTGTAAGGCAAAAGTTGTTAAAAATGTGTGTTATCAGTGTAAGAATGCCTTGCTAATTATACAAATGGCAGGCATTACTGGAGGAAATGCGTGGTTGGAGCCACCAGACTAGCCGATGTAAGTACCCAAAAACCATGATTTTATAGCAGTTATAGTCCACTGTGTGTTGTGGGATTTCAAAATTATAAAATATGCCAATAAGAGTCAATTTTAGGAGGGAGAACCTCAAGGTGTTATTGTTGTGTTGATTTTAGTAAAGTTGAGATGTCTTTGTGCATCATTGAGTGGATAAATCGTTCCCACTATTGTGAAATGGCAATTCAGTTATATAAAAACTTAACGTAACAAACACGGATGTTCGGTTATTAAAATGGTTACGTAGTGTCGGGTTATTGTAATTCATGTCAGTAATAATAATAATAATAATAATAATAATAATAATAAAAAGAATAAATGAACACATCAGGGAAAAATGGTTGTAAGCAAAATATACATGCTAATTGGAATATTTATCTATCCAAGCAGTAATCTTATGCATACAATTTAAAAGCAATTTAATATCAGAGTATATTATGATGGGAATAAAATATGCAAGAATCTAGGGAATGGAAGAGTTTAATAGTGAATTGAATTTGCAGCTTGTGAATAAGCTTGTAGAGTAATTGATAGATTTATCTTACTAATTAAAGGACGAGATCATAGCATAATGGTCAGGGAGCCAGGTAATCTATTCGACGTGTGAAATCTCGTATAGCCTAGGGCATACATAGATATTTATTATTTGCCAGATTGTATTTAGTGATGTACCCTAACTCTGAGGAGGGATATGAAATGTTCCGGGTTCGAATCCTGTGGTGTATGAGAGGATAACAATGGAAACCTCTGCATGATACCTGATATCGACCGAGAACTAGTTATTGTATAATTCAGCTTATGGGAAGCGAATTTAATTGGCGGCAGGTTGTTCCTGACCGTAGCATGTAATGAGATACCGGCTAGCCAGTTCGACCAGTGTCTGATGAATCTCCCTCCTTCATATAATGAAAGGGACCTATTGAGGCCAGTTATTAATATCCTAAGGTTGGGAATAAATATTTAAACACGACCATAACCTAACTTGCATACCATTTAGTTGAAATCATATGGGATATGTGGGTCAGTGAGACTGCACTATTGTATTTAAAATTTTGTTCCTGCTTGGAGATAAAAGCAAGAAGGAGAGGAAGAGACAGCGCACGTGTTGTGACCGCCTGGCTGAGTCCCATTGTATACAAGTCGATCCGAGGGGAAGACTTTTAGACGACCATTGAAGGTTGACATTTAGAAGGGACATATTTTGAAACCCTGTTTGTAATGAAAGAGTCATTGTTGTATTGTGTAATGAATTTGTGTGGTTTGAAACACATTGTTAATTAAGGATCGTTCTTATAACGTAATGCTTGGCAAACTTATAAGTTGTTGGAAGTTACATTTTTTACTGACAGTGTTACTTAGCTCTGGAGGTCAATACCAGATGCCTTAGGCTACGCCCACGCAAGGGTTGCATAATGTAACATCCGACACAGCGGTAACGGAATCTTTGAAATTGAAATCACAACGGCATACAGTGGAACTGTAGAAAAGGGGACTGTAGAACTCCAGAACGGGTATAATTACATAGAATTGTGGAGTTGCAAGTAAATTTGTGTAACCCATAAATTGGCTAATGCATGGTAAAGCATTTTGGTGGGAAAAGAGATACATAACACAAAGGTTCCCATAATGTAAATTAAGATGTGTTGAGAGTAAACAATTAAGCTTGTGAAATGAAAGAGGTCACGACAGGTGACATAAGAGTATAAGTACAGTTTTTGTGTAATTTAGATGTGCATCAGAGCACTTGAGATGAATTTTGATGTCAATCTCAGGGTAAGTGTATGAATAATCATCCGGATTTGCAAGGATAAAGTGTGAATAATTAGTGGATTGTAGGAGTAATTTTGTTTGTTTTGTATGATATTGTTGGGTTTGTGTTTTTTTTGTGTTTGAAGCCATGATTTAGAACTGAATTTAAGTCTTTAGAATAGAGTTGTGCTTTATCATTGTAGAGTTGATACCTTTTAGTCTCAGATCAAAAGTATGCAACTGCTCAGTGGGTGGACGGTACTCGCCTGAGAACTGATGCTGGCTGGAGGCAGAAGCATATTTTACATGGAAATTACTCACATGGGCACATGGAAATTGATGTCTTGTACAGTGATTTGAGCTATAGGTACATCTTAAGTCGGTCAAGATCTAGTGTAAACAACTCTATTAAATCAACGAATGAAATGAATTAGGGGAATGACCGCACCTAACCTTAGCTAAGCTCCGATACAAACAATATAAATTTTGATAAACACCTTATACTTATCATGATCCAGGTAACATGGGGCGGTATTATTCTATCGTGGAATCGGCTAATTAGTGTAATATGTGTATCTTGGCATTGCAAGACCTGACCTTCATGGTAAAACCTCTTATTTTATTTATCATGTCGCCCGTGTGTGGGCAAAGTATGTTTCCTATTTTATTTATCATGGCGCTGATATGTGGGCCAGTTTAAAATACAGGTCACCATAGGCGCAGAGGTGTATTTTATTTATCGTGGCAAGGCCCAAGGTGGGGCATTCGATAGTAAAACCGAGTCCTTGGATGGTTGCTGCGATGTCTTACGAGGCCAAACCATCCTATATTATTTATCATGGCGCCCAGGTTTGTGGAGCTTATGGGATTTAGGGAAACCCCATAGATTTTTATGGTATTTCATTGAGAAAACCATAATAATTATTTTTTTTGCCTCAAACTGTGTTTGAGTGATTTTTGAGTTCAGTAGGATTTTGATGTTACGAAGAATCTCTCTATTGAGAAGAGAATTACCCAAGGGTATGAGCGCTACGCACCCAATCCACAATTTATCCAAAAATCCAAAGTTTTAAGTACAATCTTACAATATGTGTACAGTGTCGAGTATTTCTCTTCAAAACGAATCCACACATGTATCCAGGAAGCCTGCCTATATCTCAAAGTGTATTGTTGTAAGAATGGCTGGTACGGAGGGAATTTTGCAGGGTATTGCAGAGTTAAAACTGAATTTTGACAATGCTAATGAACAGAATAAGCTGGAAGCCAAGGCTTTCCAGATGAAATAAACAACCGTTTAGATGCTAATCAGGTTGAATTGAGTAATCGTTTAGATGCTAATCAGTTGGAAATGTATAATAATCAGGAAGAAATAAATGCTAAGCTAGGTCAAATGCAAGAAACAATTAAGACCGAGGTAACAGAAACCGTTGTAAGCATTATATCAGAAATGCAGGTTAAGACCGATAAGCGTTTCGAGGCGATAGAAGCCAAACTTGAAAGTACTTTACAGGCATGTAAGCACGCGCAGGATGAAACGAACAGTAGGTTAGATGCGCTGTCTAATTACATTAAGGATATTCAAATCCAAAATGAGGCGAATCTCGAACGCCAAGCAAAACAGTTTTCAGAATTTACTAGAACGGTAGATCAGAGATTAGAAGGAAACGACAGTAAATGGGACGAAAAGTTGAAAGGTTATATTAGAGCGATTATCGGGGATCTAAAGAAGCAGGATCAGAACATATTAGATCAATGTCAGGAAATAGGAGAGATTAAGGCTATCGCTAACAAAAGTAAAGAGCTGGTAGGCAACATAAAGGGTCAGATGAGCAATGTTCATCAAGAACTGGACCAAATTCAAAGCGACATTGTTATCGTTAACAAAAGACAAGAGGAAAACAGAGGGGAAATCGTTAAGGTCCGGAATGAAATATCAAAGGTCAATGGACATATCCAAGAGGAAATTAAAGGGCTGAGAGAAGAACTCGAAGTGAGAGAAGGCCAAAAGACAGAGGCAAGCGACAAGACCCTTGCTCAAATAAAGGAAGATGTAGAGGATGAAATCTCCCATATCAAGCAAAGCCTGAAGGAAGATAAGAAGAAAATATTTCAAGTGGCAGAAGAAAATAGAGATAGGCTTAGCAGAATAGAAAAGGAGGTAATTACTCGATTGGAAAGAGCAGAAATGCGCCACAATCAACTGGAGACTAGGATAATAGCACACGAGGAAACCCTAATGAAAGATCCTAAGTCAAGTGAAGGCAGCGTGGAAGATATGAGGAAAACCAGGTGGGCAGATTTAGAAACCCAACCTATAATAAGGAATGCTACAGGCCCAGGCGAAAGTACTTATATGATACCAGGTGCACCGGTTGCAGCTTCTACGTCGCATGGAAATGCTATGCACACCCAAGTTATAAATGTAATTAGAGCAAGCGAAGAGAAACCAAGAAAATTTTCAGGTAGCCATTGTAATATGACATCGAAGTATTGGTTGAAAGAATTGTCTGAATATTTAGACAATGCGAGGATACCACAAGAGCGCAGGCTACGAGCCATATAGAAACTAACGGAGGGAGAATGTGCGTTATGGTTTCGCAGTTTCCGTTATACCTTCAATACTGTCGAGGAGTTTCGGGAAGCTTTTTTGAAGCGATACTGGGACCCCATGACCCAACAGAATTTACGATTGGATTTGTATTCGAAAAGATACAGCACCAACAATCCAACGAAGTACGCTGAGTTCTTCATATCTCAGATGTGTCTGTTTAAGGAACTTGACCAAAAGCCTAGCGAGCTGGAGCTATGTATTGCTATTGCCAAGCAGCTTCCTTATGAAATCCAAAGGCTGCTGATTTCGGCAAATGCAAAAACCGCTATGGAAATGGAGGCAGTTCTTAGGCAACTAGACCTCACGACATCCAACACTATGCGTCAGAATCGAACCGTGGAACAGGTACACGTGACCAACACGCAAACTGACCAGTACCAAGCTCCGAAGAATAACAAAGCTACAAGCACTGAAACGTTAGATTCCAACGGACGTCAATGGGAACATGCACCCAGAAGATGGCAGCCGAAGTACAAGGAAAATGCTGGTAGAGGAAGAGGAGGCTGAAATTCTTGGAATCAACAGAATACTAGGGGTAGACCGTACCAAAATAATGGAGGTAACAATGGCCAAGAAGGCAACAATAGGAATTGGAGACCCCAGGAAAGAAGATGGAACTTTGATGACGAGGTAGAGGAACGTTATCACGCTTCATTGCAATACCTCAATGAAACGGGAGAAGAACCCCAGAAACAACAAGTCCGCTGGCAAGAAGCTATGCAAAATAGGACGTCACCAGACAGATACGGAGACGGAGTCAAAAGTTTGGAGTTACAGCGCAGTGAACAGGAGAGAAGAAACTCTAAGGGGACGGGCGCTGTAGAAAAAAACTCCACAATTAGAAGAATTTGAGAATGATGGATGGAAGGCGGTCAACATCATTAATTGGATAGCCAAACCGGAAGAATTAATCGAGGATGCAGGAGGATCACATGTCATGATCAAACGAGAATTGCCAATTATACTAGTAAGAGTGGCAGGGTTGAAGATAAGAAGTCTGTTAGACACGGGTTCAACGGTGTGTCTTTGACACAAGCTTTGTATAATAAGATAGCGCAGAGAGAAAATGTTTTGAAAATACCTATCTCAAGTGTCAAAATAAAAGGTGTCATTCCAGACAAAACGATGATATGCAAATATCAGGTATTCCAAGATTTACAGATAGGAGGCTCTATTTTTTCACAGAGTTTTCTACTAGTAAACAAATTGCCGTTTAACCTTATTATTGGGGCAGAGTTTATAAGGGAATACAGAGTGGTAATAGACCTATCACAGGACAGAGTGATGTTCCGTGTGAACGAGGAAGCCGAAGGCTTAGAGGTCTCACTCAAACAGAATGAACCAGGGACAGATGAACAAGTATGGCATACATACAGAGACGTGGCTGAGGGAGAAGTGTTAGCTATTGAGCAGTTAGAAGATGATCTGAAAACACTAGCCGCAGACATGGAGAAAGATCTGGAGCCCGAACTGGAAGAACATATTTCGGAAAAACTAGAAGAAGCAAAAATTGGTCCAAGAGATAAAGAAACTTTAAAGAAATTATTATTGGAACAGAAGGAAGTCTTTGACTCGAGACCTGGTCGTATAAAGAACTTCACTTATGCTTTCCAAGTTAGCGACTGGACACCATTTAGGCAGAAACCCTACCCTATAGCCGAAAAGCACTATGCTAAGGTCAAGGAAGCAATTCAGGAGATGTTGGAGGCTGGTGTTATTGAGAAAACACCTACGCCTTATGTAAGCCCATTGGTAATCGTACCTAAGACAGATGGGACTGTCAGAGTATGCCTGGATCTGAGGCACTTAAATATGAAGGTAATACCGGAATTCGACCAAGTGCCACCTATTAAAGAAATCCTCAGAAAATTCAAAGGGAAGACCATATTTACGAATTTAGATATCACTTCGAGCTTTCACCATCTCGAATTGGAGAAGAAAACTAGTCTGTTGACAGGATTTATGTTTGATCAACATACATATACGTTTTTAAGATTACCTTTTGGTTTGAAAACAGCTGGTTCAGCTCTGATAAGGGCGTTAGATCGCAATCTATCAGATGATGTTAAAGAGAGTACCATCAGATACGTAGATGACATTCTACTCACATCAGAATCTCTGGAGGAGCACATGAGAGACCTGAAGAAGTTGCTGGATAACCTTCGAGAAGCTAATTTTAAGGTTAATATCACGAAATCGCACTTCTGTCAGAGGGAAGTTAAATTCCAAGGGCACGTTATCGATGAAAATGGAGTTAAGACAAACCCAGAAAAAAATAGAGGTAATTCGAAATTTTCCTCGACCCACGAAAGTATTTGGGAGTAATTGGATTTTTTCTAACCACTGCCCAAACTATACTACAACTGTGGCACCCCTGCATGATCTATTGAAGAAAGGCGGCAGGTGGAATTGGACGGAGCAATGTCAAGAAGCATTCGTGAGGTCAAAACAAATGCTTTTGGAATATGTGAAGCTGGGATACCCTGATTATACCCAGAAGTTCATAATATAGACGGATGCATCACTTGTTGGGATAGGAGCGATGCTGTTCCAAGAAAATGTTGATAAGCCCGAGAAGAAAGTTTTTATTGCCATTATAAGTAGGAGGTTGAAGGCCCATGAGAAAAATTACACGATCACAGAGATAGAGTTGCTCGCAATTCCGTACGCATTGCAGTACTGGCGCAAACTCATCTATGGCTTTCAAGTCGTCCTCAGAACAGACCATTAAGCTTTAACATTTTTCTTAAAGACGGATGTGTCTAGCCAGAGGTTGACAAGATGGTCCCTGTATATTCAACAGTTCAATGTGGAAATAGAATACTGTCCAGGGAAAGAGAACGTAATACCGGACATGTTAAGGCGTTATCCAAGAGAAGAGGAAACTCTTGCTGTCCAGATTGAAAATCGAGATAAGAAGACCTTGGATGACTTGAAGAATCTTACCAACCTACAACGTGAAGATCCCTGGTTGAAAATGATGATTGATTACTTCGAGGGACGCTTAGAAAGGGGAACGGCAATATACAGAGAGGCAGAGGCGTTATCGACAGACTATGTACGGTACAATCAGATGCTACACAAGTGGGATGATGTAGATCATACCCGTCAAAGGATTGTTATTCCTGCATCTTTGCAGAGGAGATTGGTGTGGCTAGCACACAGAGCGTTTGGACATCCCGGTATAGACAAAATAACTGCTCTACTGAAAGAAGCATTCATGTGGTCGAAGTTAAGAGAAACTGTGAGAAATGCTATTAGGACATGCGATTTGTGCCAAAGGGTAAAGCCAAATCCCTTTTTAATGAGACAACGACCCATTCCGTTGTTACCAGAGAAGCCAAGGCAGCTAATGAGTGTAGACAACTTTGGACCACTGCCCAGAGCACGTAGAGGCAATAGACATATTTTTGTAGCCATGGATATATTCTCAAAAATGGTGGTATTATGCCCCATACAGAAGACCAGCTCAAAGCAGGTATTGAAACGCTTGAAAGAGAGAGTTATTCCGATACTTGGGAAACCGGATAACCTACTCTCGGACCATGGGAGTTGTTTTACTAGCGCAGAATTTCGTCGGGAATTGGAAAATTTAGGAATTAGGCAGATTCTGTCTACCATTCACCATCCTGAGGCTAGCCCATTTGAACGCGTTATGAGAGAGATACATAAATATATGAAAATTTACTGCTCTGAAGAGAACTGGAAATGGATCGATTTCTTGGATGTAATAGAATTCTGCATAAATAATACTGTGCATGAGGCGACAGGTCAGGTGCCCGTGACTCTACATTTGGATCAGAGATCGGAGAAGCCATGGACTGGTGTTATTCCATTACCTGTAGACGCACAGCCAGGACGAGAATTGAGGATCCAGCGAACCTTCGAATATCTCCAAGCACAGACTGAGAGACGCCAGAGAAGAAATCGTGCGAAGCGATATCACAGACCGCTTCTCATTGGAGAAAATGTGTTAGTCACGAGGCCCGCCAGTTCAGATCCAGAAGCACGGAAGTATAAAAAGTTCAATTTCGGATATCACGGCCCGTTCGAGGTGATAAGAGACCTACAGAATAATGCATATAGGATAAGGCATTTAGAAACGGGAAACGAGGTCGTTATGAATGCGGTCAACCTCAAAATTTATTATTCACCAGAGGAGTTTGATGAACAATAGGAAGTAATAGCAGCACACACTCAAGTGAACGTGGACGGCAAAGTCGGCCAGGCAGTCAGGCTTGAAGGCTCACGCAGCGGGACGGACAGAGAGACAAGCAACTTGCTCATAGAAGGGAGCAGACAGCCGGAATGCCAGTGTCTGCGAATGCTTTACAAAGACATGGTCGAAGTCGCTGGGGAGGTTGAAGCATTGAATGAAACCCTCCGTCAAGAGAATGCACGTCTAAGGGCTGAGCTCAGAGTGGAAGGGGGAAGCAGACAGACTCACCCACAGGCAGACGAGGTGAAGGACCGCCTAGACTAAACACAGACGGGTGGGACAGTCAGCCGGTGACTTACAGAAGGTCACTTGCAATTGACTTCTATAAGTTTTGCAAGGGGAATATGAACCCAACGGGGTTAGGCTGACTGGTGTCGAACGTGGATCTCAGAGATAGTGGAGCTCAGAATAAAGGTTACGGCAAGGAACGAACACGAGATCTTTTGAGGGAGTTTAAGTTATAAAAACCCCTAGAGAAAAGTACATATTAAATCACTGTTGTGATTTGAACTAATGCTGACATTATTTATTAATATAATGCAGGGAATATTAGTAGAATACGGCATTATTGGGCAGTATGAGGCATACTATTCTGGACTTGAGCAGAGAAGTTGGAGCGCTTGACGTTTGTCTAATGACTCTGGAAAAGGGGCGGAGATTCTTGGAGCCGTGTCACTCTATGTGACCTACTTAAGTCGTCTGGAGCAGGTCAGGAGGCTAATTTATCGTCAAGTTATTCCCCGTTTCAGAATGGAGAGGCTGGTGGTGTGAGGAGATACCAGCGTAATTTAATGATTACTTACTCGTGATTGGAGCAACGCAGTGACATGAGGTTTACACCTATGTGAATGTTTAGCCGGGAGGCTAATTATCAAGCCATTAAACAATGAAATCGAGGCAGATTTAATGGAACGCGCAGTAACACAGTATTTGGAGGTTAGCGGAAAGATAGAACCGTGCTTTCGGGGATTTTTAGATGTCGCTGCTTGGGCATGCCATGGCAAAGGCAATTAATATTAATTAATTGGCCGATCGATCCTCGAGCACGCATACAGATCTGTGACCAGCGAGGAAAAAGGAACCATATAAACGTTAATTCAAGACCAGAATCATACTGTGAGAGAAGATGTCACTGCAGAGGAATTCTCGGTCTACTTTTTCTCTCCAAACGGATATAAGGGGTGGACCCATGACAGAGGGGGTCAGTCGAACCATACTTGAGAGCGGAGAGCATGTCACCCTAGGTCAGAGAAGAAAGGCGCGGACTTTAACATTCTAAGTGCAGCAACATATAATTATGCACTAAGTCATGAGTTAATAACGAGTAATGTAATCAATTGAACTGCAGTCTAATGCGAAGTGCGCGTTACCGAAGTCGAAAAGGGACGCTCGGACTTCAACATGAAGAGCCGTGCAGTAGGACATTTATTAATACCAGTTATTAAGGACAGTCGCACCATATTTTTATAGTCGGCATTACGAGCGATTGTTATTGTGCACGGAGGAAAGGTACCGTGTGATATACAAGGTAGGACAATCGAGAGTGATAATTTGTACAAGTACAATGTAAAATGGTTGAGCGCAGTATGTAAACTATTGGTTATACACATCTTAGGATGCCGGACTGCGCAGAGATAAACTTTAATATGCGATTGGTGAAATTTCATAAGAATACCAATATAATTAACGCTCAGGACGATATGCAAGCATATTTATGCGATAGTAGGAAGTTCATCGAAGGATAGAGATTGATAAACAGTTGGGTGAATCGATAGGAATTCATAGGCTGATGATCGAGACTTTCAATCAGGATGCGGATAGCAGCGAGGAGGAGCTTCAACGTCTGCATTTCTGATATCTTGCCAGGGAAAGTCAACCAGTAAGAAATGTAAATAATGAGCGTGTGTGTGTAGTGATGATCTGTTAAATATCTTTAAAATTAATATTGTAACAAGTGCTATAAAGTGTTATGTGTATAAGGAAGCAATAGCTTCAATATGGAAAGGAAAAGTGCCGTGTGTCTTGTAAGGCAAAAGTTGTTAAAAATGTGTGTTATCAGTGTAAGAATGCCTTGCTAATTATACAAATGACAGGCATTACTGGAGGAAATGCGTGGTTGGAGCCACCAGACTAGCCGATGTAAGTACCCAAAAACCATGATTTTATAGCAGTTATAGTCCACTGTGTGATGTGGGATTTCAAAATTATAAAATATGCCAATAATAGTCAATTTTAGGAGGGAGAACCTCAAGGTATTATTGCTGTGTTGATTTTAGTAAAGTTGAGATGTCTTTGTGCATCATTGAGTGGATAAATCGTTGCCACTATTGTGAAATGGCAATTCAGTTATATAAAAACTTAACGTAACAAACACGGATGTTCGGTTATTAAAATGGTTACGTTGTGTCGGGTTATTGTAATTCATGTCAGTAATAATAATAATAATAATAATAATAATAATAATAAAACGAATAAATGAACACATCAGGGAAAAATGGTTTTTAGCAAAATATGCATGCTAATTGGAATATTTATCTATCCAAGCAGTAATCTTATGCATACAATTTAAAAGCAATTTAATATCAGAGTATATTATGATGGGAATAAAATATGCAAGAATCTAGGGAATGGAAGAGTTTAATAGTGAATTGAATTTGCAGCTTGTGAATAAGCATGTAGAGTAATTGATAGATTTATCTTACTAATTAAAGGACGAGATCATAGCATAATGGTCAGGGAAGCCAGGTAATCTATTCGACGTGTGAAATCTCGTATAGCCTAGGGCATACAGAGATATGTATTATTTGCCAGAGTGTATTTAGTGATGTACCCTAACTCTGAGGAGGGATATGAAATGTTCCGGGTTCGAATCCTGTGGTGTATGAGAGGATAACAATGGAAACCTCTGCATGATACCTGATATCGACCGAGAACTAGTTATTGTATAATTCAGCTTATGGGAAGCGAATTTAATTGGCGGCAGGTTGTGCCTGACCGTAGCAAGTATTGAGATACCGGCTAGCCAGTTCGACCAGTGTCTGATGAATCTCGCTCCTTCATATAATGAAAGGGACCTATTGAGGCCAGTTATTAATATCCTAAGGTTAGGAATAAATATTTAAACACGACCATAACCTAACTTGCATACCATTTAGTTGAAATCATATGGGATATGTGGGTCAGTGAGACTGCACTATTGTATTTAAAATCTTGTTACTGCTTGGAGATAAAAGGAAGAAGGAGAGGAAGGGACAGCGCACGTGTTGTGATCGCCTGGCTGAGTCCCACTGTATACAAGTCGATCCGAGGGGAAGACTTTTAAACGACCATTGAAGGTTGACATTTAGAAGGGACAGATTTTGAAACCCTGTTTGTAATGATAGAGTCATTTTTGTATTGTATAATGAATTTGTGTGGTTTGAAACACATTGTTAATTAAGGATCGTTCTTATAACGTAATGCTTGGCAAACTTATGAGTTGTTGGAAGTTACATTTTTTACTGACAGTGTTACTTAGCTCTGGAGGTCAATACCAGATGCCTTAGGCTACGCCCACGCAAGGGTAGCATAATGTATCATCCGACACAGCGGTAACGGAATCTTTGAAATTGAAATCACAACGGCATACAGTGGAACTGTAGAAAAGGGAACTGTAGAACTCCAGAACGGGTATAATTACATAGAATTGTGGAGTTGCAAGTAAATTTGTGTAACCCATAAATTGGCTAATGCATGGTAAAGCATTTTGGTGGGAAAAGAGATACAAAACACAAAGGTACACATAATGTAAATTAAGATGTGTTGAGAGTAAACAATTAAGCTCGTGAAATGAAAGAGGTCACGACAGGTGACATAAGAGTATAAGTACAGTTTTTGTGTAATTCAGATGTGCATCAGAGCACTTGAGATGAATTTTGATGTCAATCTCAGGGTAAGTGTATGAATAATCATCCGGATTTGCAAGGATAAAGTGTGAATAATTAGTGGATTGTAGGAGTAATTATGATTTGTTTTTTATGATATTGTTGGGTTTGTGTTTTTTTTGTGTTTGAAGCCATGATTTAGAATTGAATTAAAGTCTTTAGAATAGAGTTGTGCTTTATCATTGTAGAGTTGATACCTTTTAGTCTCAGATCAAAATTATGCAACTGCTCAGTGGGTGGACGGTACACGCCTGAGAACTGATGCTGGCTGGAGGCAGAAGCATATTTTCCACGGAAATTACTCACATGGGTACTATATATACATAAATTATATATAATCTTTTGAACTGACGGTGGTTTTGGGGTCCAGGGGATGTGAAACGCGAAGATATGTCGAAATTTTCCGGAAGTCGAAACATGGTACCCATTGCAATAGTTAGCTTTCTAATGAAATCTACCTAAACACTTTCGCCCGAATGGCCATTAGTTTTTGCTATATACAATTAACGCCTTTGTTCTTTAGCGACATGTCGTTATATGATATTTCGTATCCATTCCGTTGCATAGTACACATTTGTCACTCGGGCTGTGGTATGTGAGCGCGCGACGATGATAGTACAGTACAGCTGGAATGGTTTTGTTCCAAAAACTGTGCTATGGTTGGCTTTTTGTAAATTGTTAGAAAAGCACAAAAAAAGCGTAACTCTGAATTTTAGAATAATTTACACGATCAATTTGTCGGAATACTAAAAAAAACAACCTTGAAAGCGTTTTTCTCTGACTCCACGTATTTTAAAGAAAAGTTTTTTAAACAAAAACTGTAGAGGACAATGTCACCTACAATTCGTCTCATTTAGATCATGCCATACGTTTTGAAATGTAGAAGCTAGGTTGCGCCAAAGTTTCCAAAAAAGTGTTTTTTCACTTTTTGTCCTAGAAAAAATAGTTTTTTTTTTCACAAAAGAGTGAATCAGAAACTTGTTCCTCTCAAGGCTCGGTAAAACAGGACGCGGGCTGTGTTTGTTAATTAGCTCAAACAATCATATCTATTTCAGTCACAACGTATCGATCATAACTGAACACATATTAATCTTTGTGCCATCTGAATAGTACAATTTTCACACTTCGGTAGACTATAACTTTGGAACGGTAAGGCGGAGGAAAGAAATGTTTCAATAAATGTTGTAGACAATTTTGAGAGAAACAAATTTCTGATTCACTCTTTTGTGAACAAAACATTTTTTCTAGGACAAAAAGTGAAAAAACACTTTTTTGGAAACTTTGGTGCCACCTAGCTTCTGCATTTCAAAACGTATGACATGACCTTAATGAGACGAATTGTAGGTGACAATGTCCTCTACATTTTTGATGTGTAACATCTTTCCGCTCGGTTGCTGGATAGTTTTCAGGGAGTGATTTTGAAAATTGGGGACGGAAGTGATTCGGGCGGAAGTGGATCGAACGGAAGTGAAGACGCACTGACAGCTGGATGTACAATTGAAAATGTGTGTATTGGAAACAAGGCAGTGTGTGCTCTGTAGCGCGAGAATGTTATGGCAATACAGTAGTCAGTGCATTTAGCAGGCACTGGTTTGACGAGCACAGTTGCAAATGTTTCACCGACTTTCATTTGTCATTGAGCAGTTTATGAAGCTTCACGTTCAAGGTTGAATATCACATGGGGTAGGACAAAGACGACAAATGACATTTAAGTAAGCGGCATTATTGTCAAGCTGTGGGTGAGTAGTCAAATATTAAATGCATAACAGAATGTTGTTATATGAGTGGAATAAAAGCTGTATTTTTCATCATATGTGAGACTAGGTCATTTCATGATTGTAGGAAGCCATGTTTTGATTGTTTCCGACGAACTGTATGAGAGTCATGAGAATAATGAATGTTGTAGTTACTGAGGAATGTGTTCACAGTATTTGAGAGTACTGTCGATGTTGTGTGTCACTTTGTTATTATGAATTATTAATGTAAAAGGAAGGAAGAAAGCTTGTAGTTTTGCGTGTCCGTTAATCTCACGATCATGATCCACGGTACCTCCCTTTTACGTGGAATGCGAACCACAGGACATGACATTTCAATTCGAAAATCTCACATGTATTGACCGGGAATCAAACCCGGTCTACCTTGGTGAGAGACTAAAAGCTTGACCGCTGCGCCACAAATGTGACAGTAGCATATCTCCAATTCAATCTATACATTCATCATAGTACCAGTATGAAAATGGAGTGTAAATTAGCATTTTATGACTGTCCAAGCTGTGTAGAATACGAGTAGGATAACATGTCAGATGTTACACATCATATGCGACTACTGTAATGCTCGTATCCTTTTTTTAGCCTACTTTTCACATTTTGCAAAAATGAGGAAAAAGTAGACTTATGAGATCGGGCAAATGTCTGTCTGTCTGTCTGTCTGTCTGTCTGTCCTTCTGTCTGTCTGTCTGGCTGTGTGTGTGTCCCCCACTATCAACTCCTAAACGGCTGCAGCAATCGAAACAAAAATTGGTAGGAGAAAAGATCTATACCTGAATATCGCACGGCCATATTTGAAAATGATGTCAGTGCTACCAACTGCTGAAAAATCGCAATTGAAATTTGAGCTCCATGTCGGATATCTTGGAAGGTATGAATGGGAGCTATTTCAAAATTGGCACACGTATAGATAATAATATTGCAGTTTAATTTCCAGGAGGCCATACATGGCAGTGTTGCCAAAATAATTTTAAGCCTGCTGATAGGTACAAATTTTAAATGCATATAACTCCTACACTATCAATTGGATTTCAACCAAATTTCGTATGTGCTATGTGTACATAAACCGATATGACAGCCTATTCTTAAGAGCCACCAGGGCTGCCAACTGTTAATAAATGCTCTCAATATTTTTAATCCAAATAAACATATATCAGAAAGTATGCAAGCCGTCAGCTTTAAACTATGCATACGTATATTACCTGACATTCTATATTAATTTGGAGTAAATTATATACGTCAGTGCTACCAACATGATTCTAAGCCTGCTGAGAGGCCCAACTTTAAATACATGTAACTTCTGAACTATCATTTGGATTTCAACCAAATTTCGTGTGTGCTGTGTGTACCATAACAGATATGACTATGCCGAGTCCTAAGAGTAACCAAGGCTGCCAACTTTTAATAAATACTGTCTCTATTTTTGTTACCCTAATATCAATATATCAGAAAGTATGCAAGCCAATAGCTCTAAACTTTGCCCACGTATAGTACCTGGCATTCTAGATTAATTTGGAGTAACTAATATAGGCCTACGCCAGTGCTGCCAACATGATTCTAAGCCTGCTGATAGGTCCAATTTCAAAATGTATGTAACTACCATACTGTACCCATTCGTCATCATAAGGAAAATGTGTTCGTATCCCAGCTAACTCACGGTCTTTCGAGGCATGGGGCGTTCAACCCACTATACGAGCACATATTCAGGATTTGAGTCTGTCAGGTGACTACTCTACTTGAAAGAAACAACATTTTCCTTAGTATAACATTTAATGGTAGTAATTCATGGCAAAACAAAACAAAACACAAAAAAATACTTTACATTTATTTCCCACAACAAAAATCAAAATTATCTGTGAGTCTCTTGTCATCAAGATTGGTGCTCCCCGCACTCATGTCTATCCTAAACATCCTATTGTTGATACTCTTTGACATTTGCGAGTGTCCATATTGTTCTTCACGTGGCACAATGTAACACAAATTGGAATATCACAAAACAACAAACACAAATTATATTTAAATTACATTAAATCTGCAATTATTTAACATTTATCCGTTTTACACGGAACAATTACTTTAAATAATATTGATTCATTAGCTTATGCCTTGTTTAATAAGTGTTGTCCCGGGCGAATCGTATTCTTTTCCCATAAGTTTCAAACGCTGAAGTGGTACACTTCCCCATCCAAAATACACATAGATATAGATATTTTATAGCTTCACCATACAACGATTTTCTGGGTCTGGTCATAACATTATCGTTACAAACGTGTCATATCAATCAAATTACGCTACCCGTATGAATAAATTAGTGTGGACTGGGTAAATACTCTTTACAAAAATGATTCTATTTATTTGGTTCAGTTAATTTCTCCTCAGAGAATAACTGGGCCAAATGTTATCCGATTACTTCATTCCAACATTGCATGTGTATGGAAACAGTGCATCTAATTCAATTGATACCATCATATCAAGCACATCTTAATTACTTTTAGAAATATCGAGATTCTTCAGTGTCCCACTACCATCTTAAAATAAAAGGATCTGGTCTATTGACTTCCTTTCGTGCGAACAATGGATTAGTCATGGGCCGTCCTATGCAAGATGGCTGCCGGGTTAGTGAATTATACCTGCTACCCCGCCTGACTTCCCGCACGGTCATGTGTTCACTCAATGGTGCAGCTGTGCTAGAGGTACCCTGAATGGAACGTGGCATTACGAATTGAGTCAATCTAATTATTTAATACCTACATTTAGAGTATTTAATGGGCTCGTGTCGGCTCCTAATTACTATTCAAGGCAAGGGATGGATCACGAAATAGCTTTGCCGTTCTGTGGTCGACATCAGTGGCTTTGCGCGCGTCTCAGATGAGTTTCACTGTTATCTCACTGGACGGGCATGCATATAACAAGAGGAAATCAACGTTTCCTACGCGAAGAACCATTTGTCTTACCTCTAAGGGCAGATCAATTATTATATGAGCCTACCTAGGGTCTCTAGCAGTTATCCCTGGTGGCGAAGACTCTGCTAACAGTGGATACAGTCAGACTCTGTCCCAACTCTGTTGCGAATACATATGTATGCTCTAAGACAATACTATATCGTAGCTTCGAAGATTTAGCCGACTAGATTCGACAACGCGCGAACTATTTTCGGATGATCCCCGCAACTTATTGACGTAAATCTCTTGATTCTACGTTACATGCTCGCTGATCGCGGCTCAAACAATATTTCTTACAGACGACTCAATTCTTAAGGCATCAGTCATCGGTTCGTGCCGGCTGTTGTGAGGAGGAGCAGGTCCAGAGGTTGCCAGCCGATGGGAACAGAAGGAGCTATCTCGAGATATTTGCTGCGGAGGTAGGACTCTAAGATTACTGCAGGTTAATTGTCAGAGTTTAGGAAATAAATTAATTGAATTTTGGAATCTTGTAGAGACGTATTCTCCGGACATTGTCATTGCAACTGAATCTTGATTATATGAGGACATAAATAATACGAAATAATTCAAGGGACCTACGAAATGTACAGAAGGGATCGAGGGAAGCGAGGTGGTGGGCTATTTATTTGTGTGCGCAAAAATATAGCTAGTTTCTTAAAGTGGGATGATATGGATCATGAAATGTTATGTGTACAAATTTCAGATAAAGGAAATAAATTTCCTCTTCAGGTGATAGGGGCGTATAGAGCACCGAAAGATAACTTTTCTCTCCTCGAAACACTGTATGATAAAACTTGTACGAGTAGTGCTATGAAAAAGAGCATAATAATTGCTGGAGATTTAAACCTCCCCAAAGTAGACTGGTCTGGTGAGTCAACTAGCTGTGGTCAAGCTCAGAGCGCTGCAAATAAATTCTTAAGGGAGGGGGGATTTTCCCAAGTAGTTGACTTTCCAACTGCAGACAATAATACCTTAGATGTTTATCTCGTAAGGCCTGTAGAGCTGTATATTAACTGTCTGAAAGTACCAGGAATTAGTGACCATTCTGGGGTTGAATTAAATATTAGATATGGTGACATTACCAAATTAGACTCTGATGTAGCAAAAAAGATCATATTCCAGTATCGCAGGGCGGATCAGGGCAAGTTTCAGGGGTATTTTAATGAGCTATTTGTAGGATGGGCATCGGAAGGAAATCACATTAATATCCTGTGGACTAACTTTTTGAAAATTTTAAATAGCGCTGTTGATAAATTTGTCCCATTTAAATTGCTGAAACAAAACCCAGATCCTGAGTATTACACACGAGAAATGAGGAGTCTAAAACGGAAAATTAGGAAATTATACAATAAAAGACATGATAGTGACAAGTATATGTTGAAATTTAAGTCCTTATCAAGAGAGCTCGTCTTAAAAAAGAGGGCTGCTCATGACAGTTATATGCAAGGTTTACTTGGTTCGGGAGGTGATGGGTGGAAAACAATTTACAGTTATGTTAGGAGAAGAAAGGGAAATTCAAATAATTTGTCGATGATAATGTCCGGTGACGGTAAATTAATTACTGAGAAACAGGCCATTGCTAATGAATTAAATGTCTTTTACGGTAGTGTGTTCAATAAATACAATAGCTGTGTGTTGGACCTTAACGACGAATCAGGGGCTCCCCTGTTCCAAATAAACCAGTCAGCAAATTGTAAAGCTAATACAAAAACTACGATTCAATGCATCAATGGGTCCTGATAATATTGTTAGTGAAGTACTTAAACTAGGAGGTAGGGCCGTGGCACGATACTTGGAGGTGATGTTTAATGTGTCCGTAAACAATGCGCAAATCCCAGATGACTGGAAAAGAGCTACGATAGTCCCAATATTTAAGGGAGGGAGCAGACTTGAATTGGGCAACTACAGGCCGGTTAGCCTTACGTCCATCGTTTGTAAACAGATGGAGCATCTCATTTGCGACTACATGAGGGAACAGTGGGAAACATTATCATGGTTTAATGATAGGCAACAAGGTTACTCATGCAAGAGTCAGATGCTATCACTTTTTCAAGACATTTGCGAATCGTTAGACCATGGAGTTTCAGTCGACGCCGTGGTTATAGATTTTGCGAAGGCATTTGATGTCGTGCCGCATGACATGCTACTCCATAAATTAGCTTCGACGAAGATTGATAGAAGAGTAATTTTATGGATCCAAGAATTTTTGACGGGTCGTTTCCAGAAAGTGAAAGTCGAAGGCATATTCTCGGATGAAATTACCGTAACGTCGGGTATCCCTCAGGGCAGCGTAATCGGAACTTTGTTATTTTTGGCGTTTATAAATGACTTACCAAATGGGTTTCGCAGTGACTGTCGATTGTTTGCGGATGATTGTGTAATATATAGAAAGATACATGACTCACAAGACAATGCAGTGCTTCAAGAGGACCTGAACCTGGTCTATAAGTGGGCGATTGAAAATAAAATGAAAATAAACACAAGAAAATGTAGTCTCTTAAAAATAGGGAAAGTGCGAAGGCAGGATTTTCAATATAACATTGGCTCGGAAATACTTGTAGAAGAAGATTCTTGCAAATATTTGGGCGTTCACGTAAGGAATGATATGAAATGGAGTAGTCATGTAGGATGTGTAGTTTCAAAAACTTACAAATCCCTGCACTTTGTAATGAGGGTATTAAAAGGAAGTAGTACCTCTGCTAAAGAATTAGGCTATTTGTCACTTGTAAGACCTATTCTGGAATATGCCTCGGCGGTTTGGGATCCATATCAAGTAGGGCTCATCAATGAGTTGGAAATGGTACAAAGAAAGGCCGCTAGATTTGTGCTCAGTGACTTTAATCCCAGGAGCAGTGTGAGCCGTATGTTAAAGAAACTTGGGTGGGAATCACTGGAGGCTAGGAGGATGAAATCTAGACTCTGCGCTATGTACAACACGTATGCAAATCAACCAGCATGGGGTGAGCTTAGCAAACGATTGGGAAAGCCCACTTACATGGGTAGGAGCGATCATCCTTTCAAAGTTAAGGGCCGACCACAGCGAACAAATTATGGAAAATATTCTTTTGTAAACCGTGCCATTGATAACTGGAACTCGCTACCTGCCTCAGTCTTAGAGCCTTTTCCCAAACATATAAGTGAGTTTAAGAAAAGACTTACTATTTGTGTAAATACTCCATTTTAATTGTTGTATAATTGTTATTGAATTGTTATGTACAATTATTTATTTGTTATGTATATACAATTTGCCACCGGGGGACACACACCCCCATTGCAAATAAATGAATGAATGAATGAACTTACGTCCTCTATACATTTACTCATAAGCCAAAGTTCTACGTAGCTCCAAAACAAGTATACATTTACTGGCATACATTGACTATCTTAATGGCTCTCAAATACAACCCTGTAGAATATACCATAATAAAACTTTTATTTAACATTTCAATGACACTGAAAAGCTCTCTTTATCTCGATATTTATCTTTCTTTCTTACTTTTCACAATAACACAGTATTCTTACGCTAGATATGAAGATATGACACACTTTGCACGTACTATAGGCCTGACATGCCAATTTATATACTTATTATTGTTACTGACCCCAGATTATTATTATTATTATTATTATTATTATTTAACGTTGCCGTTACTTTCATCAATGTCTTACGCCTAAATGGCCGTAAGCATGTCATCCTCAAAGCCATATTTTTACCAAAATACGAGGGATGTGATCTCGTACACAAATGACTGTTAATTCTTAATCGTTGAGGGAATGCTTCGTTGTATGGTGAGCTATTAAATCATATCAATATATTAAATTTGTACTCACTTTCATTCTAGCTGGGTTAGTCCAGCATGCCAGCCATTCGCCTGCCATAATGCTTGTTTTAAGCAATCATGATATTTTTCACACGACACATTGCATAGACTTTACACATGGTAATTATATTTTTCACTACTGGCATTTTCACTTTAACACAATACACATTCCTTTACCATATACACATAAACACTTTTAAAGATCACTGTAATATAACTTTATACATAATTCTCGCACACGGATCCTTGATCAGATTCCCACTATCGCCTGACCTCAGAGATGCGATGCAGCTAAATCCTGACAACCGCTGGTCTCCTTGAAAGTCTATCTTGCGTGTATGTGTTCGTCTCCCGTCACCTACAGTTTATGTCTCCTCTACTGCAAAGTTGTGCAATCCTAGGTCACAACTACTTGTGATGCCTTCCAGGTTCCCGTAACTGTAGTGTTCATTACAATAGTATGTTATTTTACCCATGATAACACTTCCTGTGGTTATGTTCATTGTCTGTAAACATCATCCTAAATTATCTCTACGCTGTACTGATTCTATACTCGCGTATACTGTTGCTTATACGTCTGCTGTAGACTAATTATTAGATGATGCAGAATTACTGTTATTAAGCTGCATGGTGCGCCTTTCATTGTTCACTGCTAGTACATTTGAGCGTCAATACTTTATAAATTCCGCGCAATTTCTTGCGTGATCCGACAGCGTGTCACCACACGAGTTGAGTCAAAAAGAACTGACTCTCCGCTCCAGCTTCCCCCATATAAAGGTTCCTGATGAAAAGTAGTTCACTGGATTTCCAGGAGGGACTCTCTTCTTAAAATAATACATTTTCAGACAAAGTGAAGTATGATCCTTATTCGTCTATTCATGGAGGTTCCAAATTCACTCGCGTGCAGGCAATTGCTTCGGCCAATTAATTATAATTAATTGCTTTCTTCCATGGCGTCATGATGCTACCCCGGTTCTTCCCCCATTGCTACTGTACAAATCCTGACTCTGCCGTGGATTAGGTCCGTGCATAGGTTCCTTTATAGATGCAGACTTTAATTTAGGCGTGAGGACGCTCCTAAATTATCTTTCCTAGAATACATGCATATGGGTGTAAGTTTCATCTCAATTCATTGCTCCACTTGGCCGTAATTAATTAATTTATGTGGGCGACGATCCCCCACTCCGCTTCTTTGCCTTGTAAGACTGTGGTTCCCAAAGCCATTAATCTTTGGTCGCTCCCCCAGTGCAGACGAGAAATAGTTCCTTGGCGTCACCTAGTAACGCCCCCTTGCTAACCACGATTTTTCAACTGTCAAGTTGGCCCGATTCCTTGAGCTCTTAGCATCTTAAACGTACATAGGCTTGTATTTTCTGCAATAATCCGCCTTTAGTGCTATAATATTCCCGTTCTGGCCGTGAAATCATGCTGTTATAATTATATGCAGTTATAACTCATTATTCCTCGGGTTCACTGTGGCTGTTCCCCCTCAGAGATCAATGATTCGATTCTTCGCAGAATCATGGGCCTGGTCTTTTTGTTATAAAGACCCCGGTTCGATGCTAGTCAGCCGTGTCCAATTGGGCACAATACTAACTAATGGATTTCATTCAAAATTGACACAACAATAGATCATATTATTTCAGATTATTTCTGACAAATACAGGTATGTCATTGTTGCCAACATGATTTTACGCGCGCTGTTAGATACAAAGTTTAACAGCATGTAACGTCCATGATATCCATTGGACTTCAACCAAATTTTGTAGTCTGTACCTTAAGAGATGGAACTAAGAATATATTTAGTCACCAGGGCTGCCAGGTATACAGTATTTCGAACTAATTAGAAATTTCGATATTACCAACTTAATTTCGTCATTATTCTAGATAGATCCATATAGATTAATCATTGGCATGAATCTTAAATTTTAAGAAAAGTAGGCTCTTTAGTTCGTCACGCAACTTCTTGTTTTATTTGTTTAAAAACTTATCTTTAAAATACGTCGGTTCAGAGAAAAACGCTTTTCAATATTTTTTTGAGTTTTCCAACAAAATGATCGTGCAAATTATTCTAAAATTTAGAGTTAAGCTTTTTTGTGCGTTTCTAACGATTTACAAAAAGCCAACCATACCACAGTTTTTGGAACAAAGTTTTTTTTTTTTCTGTGCAGCTGTCCTGTACTATAAGTCAGTTCGACACGCTGCTGTGACGCAGAGTGGGGGTTTAGCTGTATGCATGCATGGTCTATTTGAGACCTACTGTAAATAGACAGTCAGTTACTGCCAGGCTTTAAAAACTTCATTGGAATCATGGAGATCGTTATTTTGTGTTTGGGCACAAAGCGACAGCCAAGGGCCATCAGGAAAACAATTGAAAAGCGTGTAGTAAGCACGTGGGATGTTCATAATTGTCAACCCAATCACAGGACTTTAATGTCTATTGCGTTGGCCCTGTACAGAAACAACTGGCTAGCGGCTTATTCGACAATAATTATAGAAGCATCTTGTAACGTGGTCATAGTTCTATTCCAAATAACAGTATTGCCATTAATGTGTGCATTGGTGTGTGCAGCTAGTTCAGGGATTATTTGTTATTTATTTTGATGTTCATATTAAATCATAATGATGAATGCAATCATCATCACATATTTCCATGCTATGGATGAAATTGATGCTCAAATGACTTTTTCACGCTTATTTATTTCTTCTTCTTCTTCTTCTTCTTCTTCTGTCGATTTTGGCCTACTGTGGACCGCGTTGAACAATCGGCCGACTTGCCAATCTCTTCTTCTCCTCCCAGAATTCCTTCTTTCTTCAGACCAGGTGACTTAGGTTTTTAAGCTAGGTTTTTACTGAAACTCTTTAAATTTATCAACCTTCCTTCGAAACAGTAATTTGTTGAGACTATCTTCTTGAGTGATGCCAATTTCTTTGAGATCTGCTCGTGTTTCCTCAACCCATTCTGTGGTGGACTTTAATTTGCTAATGGAGGTGAATATCCTTTTGGTTAACCTATTGTTGCTCATTCGTGTGAGGTGGCCATAAAATTTAATCATTCTCTTACGCATCGATTTCCCCCCTTTAAGAGAGCAAGCGAACTTGAGCCAATCACAGCTTCACTTCCTCTTCCCTTATCTTCCCAAAACCTCTTCATTAATTCACAGTGTGTTTTCTTCGTTTCGTCCGTCCATTTTAGCCTATTTTCATTTATGAACAAAATAGACTTATGAGATCACCCTTTGTCCGTGTGTCTGTGTGTGCGTGTGTGTGTGATGGTGTGTGTTTCCCCTAATAACGTCTAAACGGCTGGAGCGATTTCAATGAAACTCGGTAAGTTCATAGCACTATTCCGGACGACCCCGACCGTGCCCTTCAAATTTTGTTACGTCTCACCAATCCAACATGGCGGCTGTGCGAAATAATTCACCAGCATTCAATATCTCCGAAACTATTCCCGATATCACCCTGGAATTTTGTACGGTGATAAAGGAAACTACTAGACGTTCACCTATGTGACGTTTGAAAACCTGGTAACCACAAAACCAACATGGCGGCCAAGTGAATTTGCGACTTTTAAATAGATGTTTCTCGCGATTTAACCAACCAAACGCAATAAAACTTGGTACAGTATATGTTTATACACATTGTGCTGTACTGACATCTAACTTGGTTCAATTGTTTACATAACCACAAGATGGCGGATGTGTGAAATATTTCACCGGCATTCTCTATCTCTGAAACTATTAGCGATATCACCCGGAAATTTTGTACGGATATAAAGGGCACTACTGGAAGTTCATCTATAAGCCTTTCAAAAACCGGTTAACTACAAAACGAACATGGCGGCCAAGCGAATTAGCAAATTTTAAATAGACCTTTCTCGCGATTTAATGATCCAAACACAATGAAACTTGGTGCAGCAAATGTTTATACACATTGTAATGCACTGGTATCTAATTCAGTTCAATTGTTTAGATAACCTCAAGATGGCGGCTGTGTGAATTTTAAAATTAAGTTTTATTTCTTGTGTCGTAATCATGCGGTCGAAGTGAAAGTTTGAATAATGAAACTACGCAATAATTTTTCTTTAATGGTACATGACTCTAGGGCATATACATATAACAATCCAACATGGCGACCATCCGAAATATTTAGACGGCTCTGAATATCTACGAATCTATTATAGCAATCAATTTTTTATGTTCATAGGGGCTATGAACTTAAGTTCACTTATAGGACTTTAAATAACCTGGTGAGCACATATCCAACATGGCGGCGAAGCGAAGTATAAATATTCACATGGACGTTTCGCGCAATTTAACCATGCGAGTGCAGTGAAACTTGGTACAGTGAATCCTTATACAAATGTTAATCCACTGGCATCTAACTTTTTCAATTGTTTCCATAACCACAAGATGGCAGCTGTGCGAAATTTTAAAATCTCGTTTTTACTTTTTGTGTCCTAATCTTGCGATTGAAGTTTGAATGCTACACGTACACAATAATCCTCATAAAACAGTACATAACTCTAGGACCTACATAAATAAAAATCCAACATAGCGACCATCCAAAATATTTAGTCGTTTCTCAATATCTACGAATCTATTACAGCAATTAAACTGAAATTTTGTATTTTGATAGTGGCAATTAACATATGTAGGTTATATGAAAATAGGCTGTATAGTTCTTCACGGAACTACTTGTTTTCCTATTGTTTCTTTTCATGAGACTTGTTCAAATTTCTTGTTTCTGATTTTATTTCTGAATTGATTTCTGTCCTTAATATCGTCTTCAGATATTTTGAATCGTTTCAGGTCCTCCTGTGTTTCTCTCACCCAACTGGTCTTTAATTTACTTGTGTTAATGCTGTTAAAATTTTCTTAGTGAGGCTTTTTTCATCCATCCTCCACAGGTGTCCATAGAACTGTAGGCGTCTATTCCTGAATTTCTCTGTGATGGTGTCGGTGTTTCCGTAGAGTTCCTTTGTAGGTCGTCTGATCCATGTTCCGTCAAAGAGAACAGCGCTGTGTATCCTTCTTGTTCTTGTTTCTCGATGTCATGAATTTTTGTCATCCTCCAATTAATGTTGTTTCTGCCGCATACAAGGCTTCTGGTAAAACAACCGTGTTGTATTGCCGTAGTTTTGCATTTATTTATGTATTTATTTATCGTTAGAATTTAAAGGTGCTCATCTCCGGTAATGAGGCACAGCGGTCAAGCTGTTGGCCTCTCACCATGGCGGACCGGATTCGGTTTCCGGTCAATGCATATGGCATTCTCCTGTGGTTCGGATTCCACGTAAAAAGGAGTTTCCGTGGCTCATAATCTCGAGATTACGGTCACGAACAACTACAATCTTCCTTCCTTCTTTCGTCTCCGGTAAAGATAAGGGAAGCCAGGACCTCTCGAAGTTTCACACGTTGGAATTCGTTCAAGAAAAATCCATATTTTAAAGAACGTTTGATGATGATGATGATGATGATGATGATGATGATAATTGCTGTTTTAAGGGGCCTAACATCTAGGTTATCGGTCCCTAATGGTTTGAGTGATAGTGAAGGATGAGAATATAATGTAAACTAGAACTAACTACACACTTACAGACTAGAAGATGAAATGGAAAACGAAATAACAATAAGGCAAATAAAGGACAGGAGGAAAATAAATGCCCTCAACCCACGAACAATGAGGAGGAAGGAGAGCCATGAAAGGCAGATATGAACGGGAAAGAGAAGAGGGTACGCCCCAGAGGCAATGGAAAAACCGGACCCAGCTCAGGAATCCCTCGGTGTCTCCAACTCCCAAACTCACCAGACGTGAGCCCTTGAGGGTGTAGCACTATCCCGGGAGCACCAGAATTGGTGGGGCTACACACACTCTGCCTCCTTTAGGGCCTTGAGCAGAAGGCAGGTGATACAATGAAAAGAAAACAAGAGGTCTGACCCTTTGAAGAATGAGGGATCAGGAAAGATGAGACAAGGGCCAATTAAGGCGGGAGAGGAAGAGACTCCCTAGGCCTCGGATACCCTAATACCGTCGGGGTCGGAAAAGAACAAGAGTTGACCAAGGGTTGTCGAGAGGAAAGATAACAGATAGGAGCCCGGCACAAGTAAGTGGAAGCAATGCCGGACTCAGCTGGGGTCCCGTGGTCGCCAACCCACGTCCCACAAGTTGTGAGCTCCTGGGGGAAATAACGCTTGAAATTCTGGCTTAGGTCATAAGTTAAAACCTAGAAAAAGGGTTAATAATAATAATAATAATATCGTATGGCCTCGGGTGCCGGGTGCAAGCTTTGTTATTTGACACCCAAAGGGTACCTTGCATGTCGAATTTCGTTGTTCCTTCAAGCACTATGAAAGTCAAGGAGGTTAGATATCTAAGCTCCTTGAACACTATAGCGCTTTCTAGTAGAGAAATCTACCGACAGCAGTGGCTACGCTGGCTAAAGCGCAGTGCTGACTCGGTAGACGCGTGGGTTCGAGCCCCACCATCGGCCGTCCTTGAAATGGTTTTCCGTGGTATCTCATTTTCAACACCAGGCAAATGCTGGGACGGTACCTTCTAACAGGCCACGGCCGCTTCCTTCCACATCCTTTACCAGTTTCATTCGCCTTCACCCATTCCATCTCGCATGCTGACGCGCAGGTCACCCACGGGCGTCAACTAGAAAGACCTGCACTCGGCCTCTCAGGAGGTCACACGAAAAAAATGAGTAGAGAAATGAGGAACTTTGTGTTGGCGGAAACTCCCGAGATTAATTTTTCCATTATGAACACGGCCTACTGAATTCAAATGGGTTCTTTGACATGCCAACATCGTATGACATGGTGTCGTAATTTTTGCCGTCTTTCAAAAAAATCACTTACCACGGCCAGGAGCGAACCTGCAAGCTAGGGGTTAGTAGACCGACACGTCGACCACTCACCCACCGTGGCAAGCAGAAAAAGAGTTAAAATACCTGTTGTAGATATTTTGTTCGCATCTCTGGCTGGTCGACTTGATTGATGTTGAGTGTCTGTGCTCGTGGACGGTGCCATATTTCAGTGGTTGCGGCGCTCTTTGAGGATATCGTGACCTAAAGACGGCGATATGTAAATAGGGAAGGCAGCATGCACGCCACTTCATATCGATTAAGACTGACTGACTGCAAGGTGAATCAAAGCTGTGATGAGAAGTGTCCTTGTATGCTCTGACGGCACAGCTCTTCCTGGTGACGTAATCCACACAGCTCATGTTACACCGTGTGGCCGAGTGGTATCATAACTCGTTAGTGTAAACAGATTTATCAGGTAGGCCTAATCATTGTGGTTTGTACGAGGTGTACATCTATACACGCAGAGGTGTGTAAATTAATAGAATCAAATAATAGTACATTATGCAACGAGCCTATAATGGCAATTATAATAATAATAATATCGTATGACCTCGGGTGTCGGGTGCAAGCTTTGTAATTTGACACCCAGAGGGTAGCTTGCATGTCGAATTTCGTTGTTCATTGAATCACTACGAAAGTCAAGGAGGTTAGATATCTAAGCTCCTTGAACACTATAGCGCTTTCTAGTAGAGAAATGAGGAACTTTGTGTTGGCGGAAACTCCAGACATTAATTTTGCCATTATGAACACGGCGTACTGAATTCAAATGGGTTCTTTGACATGCCAACATCGTACGACATGCGTGTCGTATTTTTGCAGCCTTTCAAAAAAAAATCATTTACTTCGGCCAGGAGCGAACCTGCAATCCTGGGGTTGGTAGACCGACACGCTATCCACTCACCCACCGTGGCAAGCTATGGCAATAATTAAGACACGAGTATGTTTATAAAACGAGCGTCGCGAGTTTTATAATTTCCATACCATTATAGGCGAGTTGCATACGACTGTTCATGTTCGACGATAATTATAAGTATTTTATGTTCGAACATAAATATTTATCAATATCTGTCGACCTTTCGCCAGTTTTATGTACTGAACAGAGCTCATGGGACGCAGAGAATACCTTGTATTTGAACATGGCCTCCTGGAATACCCCACTTTGACATAAGGCACGCAGTGACATTTAAAATAGGAAGGCCGTGGAAGTCAGCTCAGGTGCGATAATGTCCTTACCTAATTTGTCACACAACTTTTTTTTGAGCTCTGATTGGTGGGAGAAACTGTATCATAATGAAAACTCATTATAGTACAGTTTTCTGACATATAATATTTACATTTCGCCAGGGTCGAACATAAAGAATTTAGATCAGTCACCGACTTTTATTAAAAATCATTGTAATGACCATTGCAGTCATCTTTTATTGCACTGTGCATACCTTGGATATTGAACATTTCAAATGTCGAGGTCCTACATCGGATGAAAAAGAAAAAAGAACTGCTACATGTTATAAAGCAAAGAAAGACACAATACCTAGGTCACATCACGCGGAACGAGAGGTACCAATTATTACAGCTAATTATTGAAGGAAATATACAAGGAAAAAGATCCGTTGGGAGACGCAGAAATTCATGGTTGAAGGACGTTAGAAGATGGCACAGGTGTACATCAGAGTAAGCATTTCATACTGCAATGTCAAGGTCGGTTGGTTGGTTCCTCAATTTAGGGGCTGCGACAACGCGGTCATGTAGCCCCGTGTACTTTGGGTATGTGTAGAATCTGTCTGATAACCGGTTTAATTGTGATGACTGTATTACTGCGTATTATCTGTTTCTTATTCAAGTAAGGACTGCAGACTTTGAATCTTTCAAGTAGTTCTTACTTTTGCCGCCAAACGCCACCGTCAACGACTACTAGTTCAGAAATTGACTATTTGACGCCACCGCAGTCGGCTCATGGCGACGAAATTAGGAACCTGAGCGTGGTTTACATGTTTAAGCTAATTTAGCTTCACACCGGTGTAATTAGTTGAAGGTTCTTTAACATGCCACAAATCTATTTCATGGGACCGCTGGCGTTACTTCCCCTCCTAAGGCAAACTAACGGATTTTTAACGCTCTTAAAAATCCGACCACTTCGGATGGGTTTGAACCCGCGATCTTGGACATTGAAGCTCAGCGTGCTACCAACTACGCCACCGAAGCCGCTTCAGTGAAAAGTGTAAATGCAATATTGGAAAACTGGGGCCAGTTCTAATAATTTGCACACATCTGTACAATACATACAGTTACAGCCTTCTCTACAGAACGGAACCTCGCAGGTGCCATGTGAGGGCTGGGCCACAGTGGTTAGCCACCTGTCGAGCAATATTTAACGCAATTAATAATCATCATTACTCACATGAGTGTTGGGGTAGAGCGCCTGTCCCCCAAGGGGTCACATCTAGAGGGGACCCCAGCTGAGTCCGGCATTGCTTCCACTTACGTGTGCCAGGCTCCTCTCCGTCTTCTTTCTTGTCGACCTCTCTTAGTCAACTCTAGTTCTCCTCCGACCCACACGGTATTAGGGTATCTGAGGCCTAGGGAGTCTTTCACTTTCCTGCCTTCATTGACCCTTGTCTCATCTTTCCTGATCCCTCATTCTTCGAGGGCTCAGTCTTCTTTTTCTTTTCATGTTATCTCCTGCCTTCTACACACGACCTTCAAGGAGGCCGGGTGTATGTAGCCTCACCACTTCTGGTGCACCCTCGATAGTGCTATACCCTCCAGGGTTCACGGCTGGTGAGTTTGGGAGTTGGCGACCCCGAGGAATTCCTGATCTGGGTCTGTTTTGTCCCCTTTTTCCTCCGACCTTGGGGTGGGCCCTCTCCTCTTTCCCTTTCCTATCTGCCTTTCCTTCCGATTCCCCCAATCCTCATTCTTCGAGGGTTGAGGGCATTTCTTTTCTTCCTGTCCATTATTGGCCTTATTCTTTATTTGTTTACCATTTCTTCTTCTAGTATGTACAGGTAGTTAGTATTAGTTATAGTTTTCATTCCCATCATCATATTTCACTATCGGCCAAACCAAGGGGCCAATAACCTTGATGTTAGGCCCCTTAAAGCAAAAATTATCATCATCATCATCATTATATCACCTAGAGGCCCCGGGTTCGATTCCCGGCTCCGTCAGGGTTTTTATAAACTGACGCGAGGGCTGGAACAGGGCACACTCAGCCTCATGAGGACAATTGACTAGCTGTCTGACAGTGAGGCAGCACACCGGTCACGAACACCAAGATTATCGGCCGAGGGAACCCGATGCGCTGACCACTCGTCACCCCAATATCTGCATGTTATATGGCTGGGCAGCGGTTCCTTGGTAGGCCTAGGCCCTTCATGGGATGTAGTGCTAGGGGTTATTATTATTATTACTTACATGCATTTCAGAGTAGTTGCTGGAAATGTTGTCCTTTATTTTCTAAACACACGTTGCACCAACGTAGGAAGTTTTGGTACACTCCCTGTAATTTATCCTGACTGATAGTTCCGATGGACTGTATAAAAACAACAGATTGATATACCAAACTGATTTTACTACTCAATGTTTGCTTGTTATATGCGTATGTCTCAACATAATCGCCAAAACGATTGAAACATTTGTCTTATCGTTACACCAGCTTCCCAATGCCCTCGGCAAAATATTCTACCGCCACTGAGGTGGGCACGTCTGGAGAGTCTCCTGAAGTTTTTCCTTTTTGACGAGGCGTTGCCGCCCAACCATACCTTCAATTCTCGAAAAAGGTAAAAATCATTCAGTGCTGGTTTGGACTAAACGGCACTTGAATTCTTTCGAAAAATCTATCGTAACGTTGGTACAGTGTGGTCGTGAATGGTTTTCACCTTTTTCGATAATTGAAGGTAAGGTTGGACGTCAACGCCAAAAAGGAAACACTTCAGGAGATTGTTTCAATCGTTTTGGTGATTATGTTGAGTTGAGACATAATAATAAAACAAGCAAACATTTTTTTAAAATTTAGTCAATTTACCCTCTAGGTTGGTGGTTCCCACGGATTCAGCGAGGGAACTCACCACTACCGCCTCTATAGGCAGTGTCCTGGAGCTTGGAACATCTGGACGGAGGGATACAACTGGAGAGGTGTGATCAGCACTTCGCCCAGGCGGCCTCGCCTGCAAAGCGAACAGGGGCCTCATGAGGGAGGGGAATGGCTGGAAGAATGGGATGGATAGACTAGGAAGAGGGAAGGAGGCGGCCGTGGCCTGACTGTAGGTAGTGCCCCCGTAAAATGAATTATTTGGGAAGAAAATGGGAATATTTTTTCGAAGCCCATGATAAAATTTAACCAAGCAATATTGAGGTTGGAAGTTGGCTGAAACCAGTCGAGAGGCGACGTTGAGCAGGAGGGAAATTCCGTCACGTGATTGTATTGCGCAATGGAAGTTTCCAGAAGCTTAGAATCGACCTAGCAACAGCGAATAATCCCAAGAATTGTTTAAACATTGTTATAAATTATCCGATTGGATATGAGCTTACTGCCAATAAGAAGAAGTTTTAGAGAAGACGGGAGTTCCAGCAACTAAATTTTTATGGATATTTAACACATTTAAGCCCCTTGAGAGTGAATATATATAATGGTAAAGAGAAGAATAAGATAATAAAATATTGGAAATACGGTATTTTATAAGTCGATATCAGGTCGCTATTGGAAGGAAAAAGTGATTTGCTAGAGCCCGCGCGAATTTGAGAGGGAACGCAAAAAGGCGGCCAGAATCGATGGACTTGGAGGGGAGACGCCAAGCATCGAGGCTCTTTATTATCTGAATGTTAGAGAGGTCAGACGTGTGTTGCCGGAAGAGAGAGGAGTTTCGAGTGCTTCACCGAGCTTGTAGAAGGTTGACTCGTGGAGACAAGGTATAAGCGAGGCGAGAGTTAGGAGATTACCTCGCCCTGAAACTAAGTGAAGTTGCGATGAACTTATATGCCGCAATTACTTCGGTCTGATCCACTTCAGAGACATTATTTTGACTACAGATTGTAGCTTACTATCGTATTTAGTATATTACGAACTCTGAGAAAATTGAGAAGAATATTTCAGAAGATATAAACGTTTTTGTGAAGCGTGAGAAAAGTGTTTGTTTCCAGCGCGATAAGACACTTTTGTTCGAGCGACTACAGCGCATGCACCAGACACAAGTGAGTAAGAGTGAATGTTAGCATTGCTTTTGTGGAACTGTATAACAACACCAATAAGATGAAGATGTATTCTATGTTGAAGAACATTATTAAGTCTGCTAATATGAAGTTAATTATGGACTAAATTAGTATGTGCGTCAGGGATATAAGCAGATAGAAGCGATATAGACAGCGATGGAGCATCGTTAGAGGAGTTTGTTCATGAATGTCTACTTGATGAGCGAACATGAGACTTGATGTACAACTGTATTCTAGTGCATTATTGTCAGACATGAGCTCGACATTAACACCAGCGACTACAGAACGATGTTCGTATTCCATCTACATGAATGTTCGTTATGCGAGTGAGGTCCACGACTTTCTTTTCGAATGTCTTTCGAAATGGGAAGCTGAACTTTTGATACTGCTCGTTGTTTTGATAAAACTGTACTGTGACGGAGTAAGAAGAGACATGAAGATTATCAAGAGGTCCAGGGTAATCCCGGTCACAATGAAGATGATGATTGGAGGCCTGCAGTTCGATCCCGATCGGAGCTTGCTGTTTTCCAGGAGGGGAATTCGTTCCTTTCCTGAGGTCACGAGTTCTTGGAGACGAGCTAGGATCCAACCCGAATCCTTGGAAGATGTAACAACTGAACATTTTGTTATACTCTATCTTGAGCTTCTAGACTTCCAGACCAGGTAGCAGTGTTCACTAACCTAGTAGTTAGAGCTTTGTAGTGACATTTTTGAGCAAATCCTTTATCCATATTTCGACACAATATTCATGTATTCCATGCATAGTCATTTTATTCTTCGAGATTATTTGTAGTGATCGTCTTTCGACGCTTTTAGCTTTGCCTGTTTGAAATCCAGTTTTTGAACTGAGTATTTTTCTTGTTCGAGGAACAAGCATTTTGTCATTTCCTTTAAGGAATAGTAATTCATTTTCGACGTTTATGAATTCATTGTGAATTCAGGTGATAGACATTTTCGTCTATGTTACCGATTAAATTAATTTTTATTAGTTTAATTTGGGCATTTTATCCGTAGAGAAGAGACATCAAGAGAGAATATATTGGTAGTGATATATTGTGAAATATCATGGCATAATTTGGAAGAGAAACATTTAACGTGGAAACGATTATTATCGTCAGAACTCATAGACATTCGTACAGAATGGAGAGAATACGAATATGACTAATTGTATGTTTTATTGAAGAAAGCCATGAACATTCAGTCATTTAAAATAATTTGAAGTTGGAATCTTCTTGGAAGATTTATTATTATCTGACGTTAGGGAAATTCTTGTTTGATATCCTCGTCGTGATCGATTCTTGTTGGACACACATATGTAATTTTGTGATTAAGTATTTACGAGGAGTAATATATTGTCACGTTGTAGACATCATATTCCTTCATCGGTAAAAGTTGAACCCAGAAGTGTGAAGTTAAGATTCAGTATTTTTATTAAATGTATACACAACAGTTTAAATTTATCTGAGTAACGTTTTAAAAGTAATAGTGAGGAGGTCTGTATCGATTAGTCCAAAGGTCCTTAACATGTATAGATTAATGGTTTAACAATTGATGTTATCGTTCATTAGACCAGCGATTGGTGTGACAACGCTGAGGAATTATGCCCTTTTTAAGGAATGCCAGTTTGAAAGAATTGAAGGTGATAACCCTTTGATAGTGGTTATATGTAATTCCGTATGTAGTTGGCATACGAGGGTGTTGCGAAGGTGTTTCCGCATGTTATATTACAGTCATTGCGTGGGCATGAATAGGTTTGGCAAGGCATAAAGGTGTGAGTTGACAGTACTCCTTATTTTATACACGGCTTTGGATTAGAGAAGACTGGAGGGTCACGATTGAAATTAAAACGGGAAATGGATATTGACATCTGTTATGTTGTATTCTTATTTAGATTGTTCAACCCAAGTATGTAACGACATATGTTTCACCTTGAGTGGTCGAACGTATTCAATCTATTATGAAACCATATCAGAAAGGAGAGAATGGTGTTAGTATTTCTGAAGCTATAGAAGCTTATGAGGATCTCAGTTAATTGTATTTGACATAACTGTAAGATCGGACCTCAGGCTCAAGTGTATATAGACACTACTTATTTTAAAAGAGTATAGCCTATTCTATTAGTGTCATTGTAAAGTCATTCAGTATTAACTTTCTTTATTTGCCAATCGAGTGTATGATATGTTAGGTATAGGAAGTTTAGTGATTGTTTAGCATAGTGGTTAGCGTATGAATGTTGATGTGACTGGATGTGGTTTGTTTCTTGTTCAGTGTGAATGAAATGAACTCCATTGGGACGTCACAATGCGAGAGTATGAAAGGAATAGTGTATAGAAGTTTTGCTTCATTAGCTTGTAGGATGTGCGTATGATTCGCGTATTTGTCTGACGTGAATCTGTTCCATCTTAACATAGCTTGTGATTCGATGGAGATGTGTATTTGTGGGCAAGGATGGAATAGCGAGAGTTTGTTAAAACTCGTTTTCATCCAAGGCCACAGCTCAGCCGAGCACAAATGTGGAGAGTTGTTGCGGACCGACAGGCAAGCAGCTTTTAAACCAGCCAGCTCTGGGAATGTAACGGAGTTTGTTATGTCATCAGACACGTGGCGAATGTCGCGTGCTCTTAGCGCCCAGATGTTCATTGTGAAGCGCGCCAGAGGAATGTAAATACACAGGGGTCTTTAATTGATGTATAGCTTGTTGTAATGACACAATCTACCCCAAAATTTGTCACAGCGTTCATAGAATGCAGTATTATCAGTGGCGTAAATGTGAAGAAGAAAGAAAGGGAGTGTGTTTTTATTTACTGTATGAATGTTTAGATTTAGTTTACACCTTTGTTATTAAATTGTTTAGTTTAATAGAAGCCGCGTCGTTTTGATTTATTTTAGATATAAGGAGATGCAACTGTGAAACCCATTATAGGTCCAGAGGCTGACCACGAGATCCCCGAGAATGAAAGGTAGGTGTTCTACTTCGAGCTAAGTGCATTTTATGTAATTCACAGTTGTGTCGTAATTTCCGGCACGTATATTCATGAGGGTCTTGTTGGAGTGGATCCTTGACTAGTATTTGCGCCGGAGCTGTCAGGGTCTACGAATCTAGCCTTGCTTCGGATATCCAACAGACCGCCTCTAGAATATACGGGGACAGTACTGCCCCCGTAAATTGAATTATATTGAGACCACGATGGCTGTATTGGCATAAATGAATAAAGTTATGGATGTCATAGTTGTGACGTGGATATTCATGACGTAGGCACGGATGACGCAGATTTCATGCAAGTAGGCTGGTTGAGCTGAGATTCTTGGTGACGTCATGATTTTGTTCGAGAAAGATCTGAGATTTACGACGCAGTCGCAGGAAACAAGGTATCGTGCTAAGGAAGAAGTTACGCTATTGGAGGAGAGACTCGAACCAATGAACGATAGTTTGGAAGGAAGACGGAGATTGCTGAAACTACGATATTTGATTACTTTTGGCATGCAGATTTGTGGAAAACTATTTTCAGTTATGGCATTGATTTGGAATTTTGAAGAAATTAATTTTGAGTTTTTGAAATTTGAAAATCCGTCAAGTATAGCCAAAGTTAAAACTTCTAGCAATGACGGAGCAACAGGCTATGGAAGGGATGGATACGCCCCTTAAGAAGTTGATAAAAGGTCGTGCACAGGATAGAGGAGCTCTCATATCTCTCATATTCTGATAAGGCATATATATTTCAGATGTCATAGAGTCATTTTCGAGTGAATAAGTGAAGCAAGTTGTCTTTAGCGTGTGGTTAAAGCCCGGCGCATCGAACGAACACGGAGCAGTTCCATTTTACAGTGTTCGAAACTAGGTGAAGTTGTAACGCTCACATTAACGTTTCTACCAGATAAGATATAAAGAGTTAACTTCTGCCTTCATTATAATTCAATTGGGCAGTACAACATTGAGGTGTGTAGAAGATTTGAACAATTTCACAGTTATACTTTGAAAGATATTGGCATTTTAAGGCTGCAGACAAAAGTGATTTTCTCGCCACCTGAGAGGCACTTTTAAATTTCCACAGTATACACTACGGCTGACACGTGTTACAACCGTGATATTGGAGCATACGTTTGGTAATACAACGATACATTCTATTATGGAACATTATAATCTTGCAGTGCTTTCAACGATTATAACAGAAGTTGAGATGGAAGGCTAAGGCTTTAATGCAATTGGGACATATATCGATGGAGTGAAGTAACAGCATGGAACTTCGTTAATCGTCATTCTACAAAAGCGAGCATGTAGTGAACATCCAACTACACTCATGCATCGTGAATCCATCGCTGAATTATATCAAATGACAGTGGAAATATCATCATACTCCACAATTATGAATATTTCTGCGGAAATAACTGCAATAAACTTCATGGCGAATTACGACTGGAACTTCAGGGAACTTTCAAGAGAGGCCAGGGTGGACCCGGCTCATAAAGAAGAGTTTTGCCAGAAGGATGTCTTTCGTATACATGGAGCAGTGCAATTTCCGGAGAAGGAAGCAGTTCGATTCTCCGAGGACGCTGATTCCAGGTTCGAGGTCGGAGCACATCTTTACGCTGGTGAATTGGAACCAACGGCAGTTTTCTTTGAAAACTTTCCTCTAGAACTTCAATCAACAGATAAGGTAGTCGTGAACGTTTCTTGTATTATTTGAGTCATGTAGCGATATCTGAGCAACCATTTTCCCTTTTTTTTTTTTGTCCTATCTTTTGCCCCATTTTCTTGATTGACATTTCTGTACTCAGTACACTTCGATGATTTATGCCTTTTTCTACGATTTGTTGAGACATTGTTATGTCATTGGCATAGTTAAATAATTTTGGATCAGTTGAGACTGATAATTTAGATTCTTTCAATAATTTGCATATTTTTGTAGTCTCGATCTGACTGTAAAGTTAACGATTTGCTATGGCAGATTTGAATTCAGACAGCGTGTCATTTTATTAAAGTAATTCTATTCAGTAAATTACTTTGACCAATTTTCTGTCATCCTCAAGAAAGAAGAATAATTAAAAGATTTTAGAGCGTTAAAATCTATTACGTTATCGACGGTCTTTGAAATACTAGTCGTCTTATGAACATGATTGCAACATAGACATTTATGGTTGCATTATAGACAATTTTATGAAATATGAACTTTGATTACGATTTATTGAATACACTATAGTAATGAACATTTGATAGGATCTTTTCTCAATTCTAGATTGGAACAATAATGTTTGCATTCCACAGTCTAATTGTATTCTATTCGACTATTTATGCAGTTTAGATGAACTTTGATTGAAGATAGTATTTTTATACTGCGTTACTTTGAAGATATTAATCTCAATTTTGATAGACCAGTGAGGAGTGTCTAATCGTATTTGCTATTAAATTTATTTGTGATTGGCAAATTTTTACTTCATATCGATTCATGAATGAAACCCACGAAGGTTAAATAATAACAGACATTAATACAATTGATGAATATAAGAATTTTTGAAGAGGAACAATGGATGTATAATCGTTAGTTCAGTGGACCTGTAAAAGTCGCTGATGAGTAATGCCCTTGAATAATGAAGGAGGTTCCCACAGTAATAAATGAAGTTGTTGAATTTATGAGTGGAGGTTTTTGTATGTAATTTGGAAGATTTTGATGCCATATATATGAAGATATATGATGAATTCTGGGCCTATTGTTGAGCAATTTTGTGCGTTTTGAGCGAAGTATTTTTCCGCTGAATGTATTGTCCTGGTTCTTTGAAAGTTATTCATGTGAAAATACTGTTAATGTTAACAAGAGTGTTAATAATTTGAGATGAAGATTTTGAATGGAGGTTACCGTCACAAATATTATAATTATTATTAAACCTTATTAAACCTGAATTTGACAGTTAAATATAACTAACCTTCATTGGTCGATTATATCAACACAATTTAAGTAATTATCAACCGGATAAACGTGTGGTTTAATGTATTTCTTGTATAAATAATATAAACAATATTAATATTGTAAATAATTTTGTAAATATCTTTGATAACAATTTGAAATGAAAGGGATTAATAGAGGCGTGTATAAAAATTTTCAATTGTCGTTTGACATTGTTATAAACAATTTATTATTGTTATAAATAATTAATGAACTTTTGTTATTAACATTAAGAGTTTTGTTTTTATACTCTAAACAACGCTAATTAAGCAAGTGGATTGAACAATTAAACATGATTTAGGATTATTGGAGTATTCCACTGGTGTTTGAATGGAGCATTTAAAGGATTTGCGTGATAATATTTCAGTTGAGATGTGGACATTTAACGTGTTTTGAAGGAGAGCTAAGCTCTGATGTAACTCGCATATGCTAGGGTTGAACGGAGGGGTGAGTCCACTTTGACGATGCAGGTGCATTGCTGCTGGCCCGGACAACTGTATGATAGAGGCCAAGGACGTCTCCATAATAGCCTTGTGGCTATAAATAAAATGTGAAGTGTATAAACACGCAAAACAATTGCTATATGTGTCTCGTCCCAAATCCCGTTTCCATTCCAAGTGCATTATTATTTTTACGCTATTTTGAGCTTGAGAAAGCTGAAACATTGTATGTAGAGTATACAAGTCCTACAGGAGGACATAGTTATGTGGTCGATGGCTTCTGATTGCCACGTGGATTTTGTTGTTTTATTTTTGTTAAATTCATTCTTTATGTGAAATAAATTATTGTACAGTTTAAAGTTTCTCGTCTTCGTTATGGTTCATTTTAAATATCATGGTGGAGGTTATTGTGAGGGCATACTTTAAGTGATCCAGTTGACAACCCATCCCCGAGATAAATTTAAGAGGTAAGTAAAGGTAAGTATGAACCCCCGTATATTTTGGTGTGTTCCACAATAATTTCTTGTTAACTATTGTGCTCTAATCTCGATAGTATCTGTCAGTGCCATTTTCATTGATATAGCTGTGCCGGTGCGATTGATTATTGGCAATCCGATTGAGGGGGCGGATATCTGACAGCCTACTATCCTGATAACGGGGACAGTAGGATTGCCGACCCTAAAACATGGGGCACGATCAGCAAAACATTGGATTACCAAGTTATTGCAGTAGAATTGACACCGCAATTTTGGAGTGTTCGAATAACATTGGATTACCAAGTTATCGATGTCAAAGGGATTGTGAAGACTCAAATAAAGATGTTGATTCTTTGTTAGATGTCTTAGCCAATTGTAGAATTTGAGAGTGTGATTATATAGGGATAAAATGTTGTGTTGTATTAGGAAAATTACACTCAGAAAAGATCAGATCTTATACAACTTGAGAGAGGTTAAATAGGCTGGAAACTTAGAAAATCGCCTATGATCTGGAATCTTATTTTATTTGACCGGCTTATGACATGTGTAGTCATATTAAAGATAAAATTAAACTATTTGGATTGTAAATGTAAATTATTTGTGTTAGGATATTTTAAAATGAACCAAAGAAACTTGAACATGTGCTTTAGTTTATTTCAACATGAAATGTCTACGAAAGTTAATTATAAGGTAATTATAAGTTAGATTTAAGACAGAAAATTGCTCAAATTTATATATGGTGAAAAATGTTGCTCAGATGTTGTTATTTTGCTCTGTTTGATGTATGTCCCTAAAGCAGTTTATTATTGAAATATTATTGAAATGGCAGATGAGAGTATGAGGATGATGTTAGAGGAGTTGAAAGCTAGCATGAATGAAAGCGCGAGGGAGATGGAAGCTAGGAGTGCTAGTAGAATGAAGCAGATGATGGAGGAGAATGCTAGTAATATGTCTGCTAGAATGGAGGAGAATTCTAGTAGTTTGTCGGCTAATTTGTCTATTAGGCTGGATGAAAGTGTGAGGGAGATGGAAGCTAGAAATACTAGTCGAATGGAGGAGATGGAAGCTAGGAATGCTAGTAATTTGTCTATTAGGCTGGATGAAAGTTTGAAAGTTCTTCAGACCAGTTCTGCAAACCTAGAAAATAATGTGTCGCGTTTACAGATCAATACCCAGGGAATCGAGAATGCTGTAACTGACATGCGCACAGACGTGTCCAATGTCCATAAAGATTTATCCAATGTGCATAAAGATGTGTCTGATGTTAAAATTGATGTTTCTAAGGTACAGAAGGATCTTACCATGTTGAATCTTGATGTTGCTAATGTCCGGGGTGATATTTCATGTGCTAGAGCTGAAGTAATTGTTGTTAGGAATGATGTTGCTACTGTACAAGACAAAGTAGAGGAAGTTCAAAGAGAGGTTAGAAATGCTCGAACTGATGTGTCAAATGTTCATGTAGACATCAATAATATTCATTCAGATGTTAATGATATGCAAAGCGATATCAATAAGATACAAGTAGAAGTGAATACTGTTTTTGTAGACATTGCTAAAGTTCAAACTGATGTTAACAAAGTTAGGGAAGAAATTGAAACTTCAAAAACGCTTTGTACTCGTAACATTAGTGCATTAACAACTCGGTTAGTTGACGAGTCTGTTAGGACAACAGCTTCTCTAGCTGGTTTAAAATACGATGTAGAGGTCATGAGAACCCAAGTATTAGATCAAAATCGTTTACTTAAGGAAGACATTGAGGTAGATATCGCGGAAATGTTAACTGCAAATGTAACGGTTTGGAAAGATGAATGGAACAGGTCAAGTGGGGAACATGTAGATCAGATTCAGGAGCGAATTGAAAGAAAACTTGCCAGTACACAAGTAGACATTAATAATGAAGTAGTTCAGATTAGGAAAGACTTGAATGTAAGGATGGATTCGCTATCCGAAAAGCAGGTAGAGGATAGAACTCAGATAGGTCAGGACGTGCAAGCATTAAAAACTGCGTTAGAGGAACAGATTCATTAGGTTGTCTCTGATATTAATGAAACTACGAGCAAACTGCAGAATTTGAAACTAGGAGAAGCTAGCATGATGGAAACCTATAAGGAAGAGTTGATTAGAAAAGTCATCACGGAAATCACGGACAAGGATATTGAAGGATTGACTGGTGAAGAGGATAGAAATTACGTGAGAAGATGTAACCTCGCTACAGAAGAGAGAGATATTAGTCCTGAGGAACGCATATCCAGATTCAGGGAAGAAGAAGAGGATAGAAATATTGAACCTGAATGGAAGTATCGTGATAGTGGGAAACATTATATGGATTCATATCCGAGAAATGTGACAGTCATCCGGAATTTTGAAGACAAACCTCAAAAATTTAGCAACACTGATAGTCTCACACCGATCGAATATATCAGGAATTTTAAAGACTATTTCATAGAAGCCCACATTCCTAGAGAGAGAGAGATGAGAATCGTAGAAAGATTTCTAGCTGGAGGACCCCTTGAATGGTTTAGAGCATTTCGGTACACTTTCAGCAATTTTGACGAATTTGCAGAGGCACTGATAAAACGATTCTGGTCAATAGAAGCTCAGAATTCATTAAGAGCTGAGGTATACTCGAGGAAGTATTCAGGTACTCCTCCAACACGGTAAGCTGATTTCTTCACGAGCCAGCTATCACGCTTGAGATTTTTGCAACCCCCATTGTCAACAGAGCAGTTGATAGATGCGATTTCACGTATGCTGCCTGTGGAAGTAAGAAGACTGATCATATCGTCAAATATCAGAGATTTGACCAGTATGGACGAATTATTGAGAAGGCTTGACTACACGAGTCCAATGCCAAATTTGGTACAAAAAGGTCAGAGGCACGAATTCAAAGACGTTAATACAGTCTACATGGATCAAGTGCAGCAAACTGATAAGCCTGATGAAAAAAAAACTGAAAATGTAGGTCCTCACAGGAATAATTATTTCCGCAACAACAGATCCCAAGGTTACCGTCCATATCAGCAAAGACGAGGCTGGAGTAATAATAGAGGGAATTATAACAACGGAAGAGGTAGATACTACAACAATGGTTATAATAGAAACTACAATCGAAATAACCAGTACCAGAATCAGAATCAGAATTCTCAAGGTCAGGTTATGACACCCGACAAGTATCAAGAAAGAGAGAAAGAAAGTCAGCAGTATCTGAAGGAATTACGAGAAAAGGAAGCTGAAAACCAAAAGAAAAGACAGGATGTAGTGATCGATCCTGGTCCTTCTACAAGTCAGCAGAACTTAGAAAACAGGAATTCAGGACAGAAGAGACAATAGAAAGGAGAGAATGCATTAGCCACACACAACCCAGAGAAGAAGAGACTTATGATTAAGGAACATAGTAGAAATATCATACAAGAGTAGAATATAATTCAATTTCGTGTTCAAGTGAATTGAGATATTTATAACACAGAGTTAAAAAACAATTTGCAACTGTTTTTAAAACGTGGTGAAGGGAGAATGCCCCCGTAAATTGAATTATATTGAGACCACGATGGCTGTATTGGCATAAATGAGTAAAGTTATGGATGTCATAGTTGTGACGTGGATATTCATGACGTAGGCACGGATGACGCAGATTTCATGCAAGTAGGCTGGTTGAGCTGAGATTCTTGGTGACGTCATGATTTTGTTCGAGAAAGATCTGAGATTTACGACGCAGTCGCAGGAAACAAGGTATCGTGCTAAGGAAGAAGTTACGCTATTGGAGGAGAGACTCGAACCAATGAACGATAGTTTGGAAGGAAGACGGAGATTGCTGAAACTACGATATTTGATTACTTTTGGCATGCAGATTTGTGGAAAACTATTTTCAGTTATGGCATTGATTTGGAATTTTGAAGAAATTAATTTTGAGTTTTTGAAATTTGAAAATCCGTCAAGTATAGCCAAAGTTAAAACTTCTAGCAATGACGGAGCAACAGGCTATGGAAGGGATGGATACGCCCCTTAAGAAGTTGATAAAAGGTCGTGCACAGGATAGAGGAGCTCTCATATCTCTCATATTCTGATAAGGCATATATATTTCAGATGTCATAGAGTCATTTTCGAGTGAATAAGTGAAGCAAGTTGTCTTTAGCGTGTGGTTAAAGCCCGGCGCATCGAACGAACACGGAGCAGTTCCATTTTACAGTGTTCGAAACTAGGTGAAGTTGTAACGCTCACATTAACGTTTCTACCAGATAAGATATAAAGAGTTAACTTCTGCCTTCATTATAATTCAATTGGGCAGTACAACATTGAGGTGTGTAGAAGATTTGAACAATTTCACAGTTATACTTTGAAAGATATTGGCATTTTAAGGCTGCAGACAAAAGTGATTTTCTCGCCACCTGAGAGGCACTTTTAAATTTCCACAGTATACACTACGGCTGACACGTGTTACAACCGTGATATTGGAGCATACGTTTGGTAATACAACGATACATTCTATTATGGAACATTATAATCTTGCAGTGCTTTCAACGATTATAACAGAAGTTGAGATGGAAGGCTAAGGCTTTAATGCAATTGGGACATATATCGATGGAGTGAAGTAACAGCATGGAACTTCGTTAATCGTCATTCTACAAAAGCGAGCATGTAGTGAACATCCAACTACACTCATGCATCGTGAATCCATCGCTGAATTATATCAAATGACAGTGGAAATATCATCATACTCCACGATTATGAATATTTCTGCGGAAATAACTGCAATAAACTTCATGGCGAATTACGACTGGAACTTCAGGGAACTTTCAAGAGAGGCCAGGGTGGACCCGGCTCATAAAGAAGAGTTTTGCCAGAAGGATGTCTTTCGTATACATGGAGCAGTGCAATTTCCGGAGAAGGAAGCAGTTCGATTCTCCGAGGACGCTGATTCCAGGTTCGAGGTCGGAGCACATCTTTACGCTGGTGAATTGGAACCAACGGCAGTTTTCTTTGAAAACTTTCCTCTAGAACTTCAATCAACAGATAAGGTAGTCGTGAACGTTTCTTGTATTATTTGAGTCATGTAGCGATATCTGAGCAACCATTTTCCCATATTTTTTTTTTGTCCTATCTTTTGCCCCATTTTCTTGATTGACATTTCTGTACTCAGTACACTTCGATGATTTATGCCTTTTTCTACGATTTGTTGAGACATTGTTATGTCATTGGCATAGTTAAATAATTTTGGATCAGTTGAGACTGATAATTTAGATTCTTTCAATAATTTGCATATTTTTGTAGTCACGATCTGACTGTAAAGTTAACGATTTGCTATGGCAGATTTGAATTCAGACAGCGTGTCATTTTATTAAAGTAATTCTATTCAGTAAATTACTTTGACCAATTTTCTGTCATCCTCAAGAAAGAAGAATAATTAAAAGATTTTAGAGCGTTAAAATCTATTACGTTATCGACGGTCTTTGAAATACTAGTCGTCTTATGAACATGATTGCAACATAGACATTTATCGTTGCATTATAGACAATTTTATGAAATATGAACTTTGATTACGATTTATTGAATACACTATAGTAATGAACATTTGATAGGAGTTTTTCTCAATTCTAGATTGGAACAATAATGTTTGAATTCCACAGTCTAATTGTATTCTATTCGACTATTTATGCAGTTTAGATGAACTTTGATTGAAGATAGTATTTTTATACTGCGTTACTTTGAAGATATTTATCTCAATTTTGATAGACCAGTGAGGAGTGTCTAATCGTATTTGCTATTAAATTTATTTGTGATTGGCAAATTTTTACTTCATATCGATTCATGAATGAAACCCACGAAGGTTAAATAATAACAGACATTAATGCAATTGATGAATATAAGAATTTTTGAAGAGGAACAATGGATGTATAATCGTTAGTTCAGTGGACCTGTAAAAGTCGCTGATGAGTAATACCCTTGAATAATGAAGGAGGTTCCCACAGTAATAAATGAAGTTGTTGAATTTATGAGTGGAGGTTTTTGTATGTAATTTGGAAGATTTTGATGCCATATATATGAAGATATATGATGAATTCTGGGCCTATTGTTGAGCAATTTTGTGCGTTTTGAGCGAAGTATTTTTCCGCTGAATGTATTGTCCTGGTTCTTTGAAAGTTATTCATGTGAAAATACTGTTAAAGTTAACAAGAGTGTTAATAATTTGAGATGAAGATTTTGAATGGAGGTTACCGTCACAAATATTATAATTATTATTAAACCTTATTAAACCTGAATTTGACAGTTAAATATAACTAACCTTCATTGGTAGATTATATCAACACAATTTAAGTAATTATCAACCGGATAAACGTGTGGTTTAATGTATTTCTTGTATAAATAATATAAACAATATTAATATTGTAAATAATTTTGTAAATATATTTGATAACAATTTGAAATGAAAGGGATTAATAGAGGCGTGTATAAAAATTTTCAATTGTCGTTTGACATTGTTATAAACAATTTATTATTGTTATAAATAATTAATGAACTTTTGTTATTAACATTAAGAGTTTTGTTTTTATACTCTAAACAACGCTAATTAAGCAAGTGGATTGAACAATTAAACATGATTTAGGATTATTGGAGTATTCCATTGGTGTTTGAATGGAGCATTTAAAGGATTTGCGTGATAATATTTCAGTTGAGATGTGGACATTTAACGTGTTTTGAAGGAGAGCTAAGCTCTGATGTAACTCGCATATGCTAGGGTTGAACGGAGGGGTGAGTCCACTTTGACGATGCAGGTGCATTGCAGCTGGCCCGGACAACTGTATGATAGAGGCCAAGGACGTCTCCATAATAGCCTTGTGGCTATAAATAAAATGTGAAGTGTATAAACACGCAAAACAATTGCTATATGTGTCTCGTCCCAAATCCCGTTTCCATTCCAAGTGCATTATTATTTTTACGCTATTTTGAGCGTGAGAAAGCTGAAACATTGTATGTAGAGTATACAAGTCCTACAGGAGGACATAGTTATGTGGTCGATGGCTTCTGATTGCCACGTGGATTTTGTTGTTTTATTTTTGTTAAATTCATTCTTTATGTGAAATAAATTATTGTGCAGTTTAAAGTTTCTCGTCTTCGTTATGGTTCATTTTAAATATCATGGTGGAGGTTATTGTGAGGGCATACTTTAAGTGATCCAGTTGACAACCCATCCCCGAGATAAATTTAAGAGGTAAGTAAAGGTATATTTTGGTGTGTTCCACAATAATTTCTTGTTAACTATTGTGCTCTAATCTCGATAGTATCTGTCAGTGCCATTTTCATTGATGTAGCTGTGCCGGTGCGATTGATTATTGGCAATCCGATTGAGGGGGCGGATATCTGACAGCCTACTATCCTGATAACGGGGACAGTACCATCCCGGCATTTGCCCGAAGACGAAGTGGGAAACCACGGAAAACCACTTCGAGGATGGCTGAGGTGGGAATCGAACCCCCTCTACTCATTTGGACCACCCGAGGCTGAGTAGACCCCGTTCCAGTCCTCATACCACTTTGCAAATTTCGTGGCAGAGCCGGGAATCGGACCCAGGACCTCCGGGGCGGCAGCTAACTATGCTAACCGCTATGCTACGGAGGCGACACAAGCAAACATTTAGTAGTAAAATCCGTTTGGTATGTCAATCTGTTATTTTTATACAGTCCATCGGAACTTGAAAAAAAAAAACAGCCCTCGTATGTACTATGCGCGCGCTTTCATTAGTACAGCAGGGGGCCATGGCGTGACACAAGCTCGGCCAAGGCCACCGCAGTAGCGAATAACAGAACTGCCGCTTGCCGTTCTTACTTTATATGAAAGACCCTGCCTCTTCTTTTGTAACCAATTTTATTTATTTATCGTATGAAGAATGCATGTAGATGGATTTTACATATATATATACAAAATGAATGGACAAATGTGCAGTCACAAGCTCGTACAATTTTATAATTCTAGGTCTAGTTGTTTGACCCATTCTACTGCTCCCTTCGATGTATGGTGGACGTCTATTATCGTTCCTTCGAAAGCTCGAAGAGGACAGTCAGCAACAATGTGAAGGATTGTCTGTAAGGAGGCACCACAGTCACAATTTGCAGAGCTAGCCCATCCCCATTTGTGCAGTAGGTAACCACATCTGCCTTGTCCAGTTCGAATCCGGTTGATGATCCTCCACTGTCGCCTGGGGAGGTCGAATCCTTGTATCCGCTTAGAAGGGTTCTCAACTAGATGTTTGTTGATTACTGAAGACTGCTCCCACTGTATTTTCCATGAATTGTTAACATTGAAAGAGGATCCTTCAAGGTTGACTGCTGTGCGCCATGGTGGTTTCCTAGATTTCAAGCGTTGATGTTTCTGCTTGTGCAATATCGTGATGAATGGGTAGCTGGGGATTCTGCTGAATGTTTTCCCATAAATTTAGGAGAGCATCTGATCTTCTTAGGGCTGGAGGTGGAATGTTGCAGAGAACAGGCAGCCATAGCGTGTTCGTGCTCCGAATACATCCCGTGATTATTCGCATTGCCTGATTGAGTTGCACATCTATCTTCTTAGTGTGAACACTATTGATCCAGGTTGGACAGCAGTATTCAGCAACAGAATACGATAGGGATAAAGCTGTGGATTTTAGAACTTGAGTATTAGCTCCCCATGATGTACCAGCAAGTTTCTGAAGTATATTATTTCTAGTTTTGACTTTAGCAGCCACATTTGATAGATGCTGCTTAAAAGTCAGAGTTCTGTCTAGTGTTATTCCCAAGTATTTTGGTGTACTGCAGTACGGTAACACTTGGCCTCTGAATTCGACTTCTGGTTTGTAATTAGATTGTCTGTTGCGTAGGTGAAATGCAGATACAACTGTTTTCTGAGGATTTAGGTGGAGGCACCATTTCTTGAAGTATACACCCAAGGCTTCCAGATCAGCGGATAAAGTAGTTTCAGCGTCAGAAAATTCGGAGCACTGAGTCACCAAACAAATGTCATCAGCATAAATGAATTTTCTGGAAGATGTTTCCGGTAAGTCGTGTATGTACAGACTGAAAAGGAGGGGAGCCAGGACAGATCCTTGAGGTAAACCATCGTTTAATGTAAACACTCTACTTCTGTCATTATCAGAGTAGATCTGAAAGTACCTATTACTTAGCATATTGTTAAGTAAGGCCACAAGTTTACGACATGGGATAACACTCACAAATTTCAATAGGAGTCCTTCTCGCCAAACAGTATCATAGGCCGCTGACAGATCCAAAAAGGCAGCCACACTTATTGATTTCTTCTCATACCCATTCTCTATGTGCGTAGTGAGAGAAAGTACCTGATCGCTACAACTTCTCCCAGGTCTGAATCCTGCTTGCTCGATAGGAATGTGGTTGTTGATTGTTTCAAAAATTCTATTATAGATCAGGCGCTCAAGAAGCTTGTATGTGACACTTAGAAGTGCTATTGGACGATAGTTTTCCACTTTTGTGGGATCTTTATTTGGTTTCAGTATGGCTATTATTTTTGTTTTCTTCATCAGAGGTGGGATGTTTCCAGTTTGCAGGATATTTGAAAGGAAGTTGGTTAGCCATTTTACTGTAGCTGGTCCACAGTGAACCAGAAATTCAGGGTATATTCCGTCAAATCCAGCTGCTTTCCCTAGTTTCATACTTTTCATTGCATCTTTAGTTTCCTCTTCTTGGAATGCAATGGAGAATTCAGAAGACTGTATGGCTGCTCTTTTCTTGGTGTTCAACTGTAATTTGATATCCCTTTTGGTTTGATTGTCTTTTGTGTTCTTGGAAACTGATACTAGATGTTTAGCAAAATCATTCAGGTTGATGGCAGTTTTCGATCTTTTAGTTGCAGGGTTTGATGAATCTAATTTCCTAATGATAGACCAGGCTTTCCTGCTAGAGTGGGTGAAATCTAGGGATTCTACTGTTTCATGCCAGATCTTTCTTCGACTCTCATCCAGGGATTGGAGGAGACCTGCTGCATTGTCAGAAGTAGGATGTTCTTCATATTCTCTTAGCAATTCCTCGTTCTCTGCACTCCAACCAGGGATGTACTCTTTGCGGTATCCCCTAGGAATGCATCGCCTGGCTGCACCTTTAATGACCCCAACAAATCTGCTGTAGTTGTTGTATGTTGTAACCAATGTTACCCCTTCATTGCTTGAAAGGTATTCCTCCTTTGAAAGGCTATGTAGTTATTTCGTTCTCCAGAGCCTACAGAGTAGCCTACGCGGATTGTTTCTGTATACCTATTGTTTGAGGTTCCCCTACAAGTAAAATTCACACGTCGCTGAAAAGTACGAACACATTTACTGGAAGTCTTCTCCTTGACAGGATAAGTTCTCACTAGAAAATTCGATGTTTTGTTCTATACCTAACCATGTTCACGGGATACGTGATAGGATACGGTCGATCTACTTCACCACAAGTCTTAATTTTATCAATTAAGTTATCTTGCTTGCATGGTAGCATACGGTACTTCCCGATCCGCTAGTCATCTAGCTCTGACTCAACGTGCTTAGCCGTCACACAGCCTCGACGAGGCTTCGTTCTATTGGAAAGGCTCTCACTGTTGTATAATATACAGTAAAACCTGTCTAAAACGGACCCTTTATATACCGGAATCCTGGACAAACGTAAAACAGAATACAGAATGGAAGTATTTCCTATGTAGAAAGACACTGTAAACCGGAAAACTGCCTAACGTGGAAACGGAAAGAAACTCCGGATTTGTAGGCGTAAATAACCTGACTAATAGGGATTATCTTATCCATAATACAAAGCTATGCACTGTACAGCTTGTTCCGATTCAACACGGAACTGTAAAATGGGTTGCCTACCCACCCGCAGTCAGCTTGAAATCTGCTCGCAGCGCGCTAGCGAAGGGGCTGAGTTCGATTTCACTGATTGCCGCCTTCTTATGCAGCATTGCAAAGTATTTTGTTCTTTCAAAATATTTTTACACAGGCTTCACAATAAGTATGACTGATTTCTGTTTCAGAACTTGTTATTTTACCCTTCTGTTAATGGCTTTTGCAGAGCATTTCTGTCAAATAAAATTTTATTTTACAACATAGTTTATTACAACACAATGTATTTTTGTATTGTAGGTTTCTTTACAACACAATTTATTGCTTTTTAACTCAATACCACAAAACGAGATACATTTTCGAAATGATTTGTTACAAAATTGAGTTTAATTAAGAATAAGTTTCAACGATTTTTATTTCAGAACTATTTACCTGCATAGAACGACGAACACAGGCATTATAGTCTTACTTCATACTCCAGGACATCTTGGATGATTTTACATAGGCGAATTTGAACAACATGCTTTTTTAATAAGATGGTAATTCAGCGCACTCCTCCAGACTGGCGAGAGAAGTTTTAAACCGTTTGTTTCCTGGCCGGTGGATAGGAATTGGCGGCTTTATAGAATTCCCACCACGTTCACCTGATCTGACCGTCCTGGATTTCTTCATTTGGGGCTACGCCAGGTCCAAAGTATTTTTAGCCTATTTTAATTTATGACAAAAATAGGCATATGAGATCACCTTTTGTCCGTGTGTCTGTTTGTGTGTGCGTGTGTGTGTGTGTGATGGTGTGTGTCCCCCTAATAACTTCTAAGCGGCTGGAGTGATTTCAATGAAACCCGGTAAGTCATAGCACTATTCCGGACGACCCCGACCGTGCCCTTCAAATATTGTTAGGTCTCACCAATAAAACATGGCGGCTGTGCGAAATATTTCACCAGCATTCAATATCTCCGAAACTATTACCGATATCACCCTGGAATCATTTACGGTGATAAAAGGTACTACTAGAAGTTCACCTATGTGACCTTTGAAAACCTGGTAACTACAAAACCAACATGGCGGCCAAGCGAAGTTGCGACGTTTAAATAGACGTTTCTCGCGATTTAACCAACCAAACGCAATAAAACATAGTGCAGTATATGTTTATAGATATTGTAATGCACCAACATCTAACTTCGTTCAATTGTTTACATAATCTCAAGATGGCTACTCTACGAAATATTTCACCGGCATCTCTGCAACTATTAGCGGCATCACCCAGAAACTTTGTACGGAGATAAAGGGCACTACCGAAAGTTCATATATAAGACTTTCAAAAGCCGGTTAACTACAAAATGAATATGGCGGCCAAGCGAAATTGAACATTTTAAATAGCCCTTTCTCGCGATTTAATGATCCAAACGCAATGAAAGTTGGTACAGTAGAGTCTCTCAAACTCGGCACTCAGTAACCCGGCACTCCGGATTTCTCGGCCACCCTGACAGGAGAAAAAATCATGATTTTTGTTTGTTTTTGTGTTTCCGCACAGAGCGTTAATATGTTTTCTTTCATCTTCTCCATCTATGGAATTATTGACAGTTAAATACGACGCGAAACAAGTAGACCTACAGTACATAGTAAGAAGAGTAACGACGACCTGATAAATACAGGTAGTTGTACTGCACAGTACTATAAATGCACAAACTGTTGGCAGTAAGAAGTAAACAAACGGTTCTCGTGCAGAGCGTTGTATTTATTTGATTGCGCATTCTCCGCAATTCTGTTTCTTCACCGTCTTCGTGAAAAGGCTTCAAGAAACAGGTTTCAAAGCGAAAAGCAAACGAACATTAGGCCCTACTTACTTTTTTTTTGCAAAAGTAAATGGTAAGTGAAAAAACTATTTGCCTACGGGAATTGTTTTGTACATATACTGTACAGTGTACATATTATAAAAATATTTGTAGGCCTAGTTTTTCTAAGTTCTCATTTATAATTTACAGTAATTGTTTTCCTTGATTTTTATGCAGTACAGTACTGAACTATAGGCTATATTAAAGTTCTGTAATTTTATTGCAGTGGCTTAATCGTTTTAAAACTCGCGTTTATGTTAAAAACAAATAAATGTACTGCAATGAATTACTTTTAAACCAAAACAAACGCTTATTTCTTCTCTTTTACAAATTTCCCGATAACCCGGCATTGTCGTGAACTCGGCCACTCTTCTCGCTGAGTTAGCGAGACTCTACTGTACACGAAATGTTTATACACATTGGAATGCCCTGGTAGCTAATTTAGTTCAATTGTTTACATAACCTCAAGATGGCGGCTGTGCGAATTTTAAAATTAAGTTTTTATTTCTTGTGTGTTAATTATGCGATCGAAGTGAAAGTTTGAATAATGAACCTACGCAGTACTTTTCCTTTAATGGTAAATGACTCTATGGCCTATACATATAACAATCCAACATGGCGACCATCCGAAATATTTAGATGGATCTCAATATCTACGAATCTATTACAGCAATCGAACTGAATTTTTTAATGTTCATAGGGGCTATGAACATAAGTTCACCTACAGGACTTTCAATAACCTGGTGATCACAAATCCAACATGGCGGCGACGCGAAGTATACATTTCACACGGTCGTTTCTCGCAATTTAACCATCAGAGTGCATCGACACTTGGTACAGTAAATCCTTATACAAATGTTAATCCACTGGCATATTGTTTTTCAATTGTTTCCATAACCACAATATGGCAGCTGTGCGAAATTTTAAAATCTCGTTTATACTTCATGTGTCCTAATCATGCAATTGAAGTTTGAATACTACACGTACACAATAATCTTCATGTAACGAAACATAACTCTAAGACCAACATATATAAAAATCCAACATGACGACCATTCGCAATATTTAGTCGGTTCTCAATATCTACGAATCTATTAGAGCAATCAAACTGAAATTTTATATGCTGATAGAGGTAATTAACAAAAGTAGGATATATGAAAATAGGCTGTATAGTTCTTCACGGAACTACTTGTTAAGATCATCTCAAACACCCGAAGAAATAGAGCTCGTCGTTACCTAGCCTTTGCGGAAATTACTCCTCAGATGTTGTCGAACGCAAGAGAAAACTTCATACGACGAGTGGCCCTCTGCCTGGAAAATGACGGACGCCACTTCGAACACCTTATGTAAATTTCCATTTGCAGTAGATGTAACGTCTGTGATAAATTAACTTTTTTAGTCGCATCGAAGACTGATTACACTTTTCTAACAAATCATTTCCAAATTGTATCTAGTTTTGTGGTATTGGGTTAGAAAGCAATAAATTGTATTGTAAATAAAATACAACACAAAAATACACTGTGTTGTAATAAACTAGGCTATATTGTAAAATAAAATTTCATTTCATAGAAATGCTCTGCAAAAGCCATTAAAAGAAGCGTAAAATAACAAGTTCTGAAACAGAAATCTTTGAAATTTATTTTGAAGACTGTGTAAATATATCCTGAAAGAGCAAAATACTTTGCAATGCTGCATAAGAAGGCGGCAATCAGTGCAATCGAACTTAGCCCCGTCGCTAGCGCGCTGCGAGCAGATTTCAAGCTGATTGCGGGTGGGTAGGCAACCCATTTTACAGTTCCGTGTTGAATAGGAACACGCTGTACAGTACTAAATTGTGAGCGCGACTGTACTTGCACCAAAGTTCTAGGAAACATTAACGACTGAAGACGTTCAAAGTGCAGCTGATATTGCTGTCGAAAACAGCAGGTGCGAAGTCATGGAAGAAATGGATGACGATGACGATGAAGGCAACGAATGGGAGCTAAATATACACACTTTTGGAGAAGCACTATCTGTTGTGAGTGACCTTCAGTAATTTGTAGTTTCTAATTATGTTCCAGTTACTGTAGGATGCAATGGAGATCCTACAACGTTCTCTTGCAAAAAAAATCGTGACAATGAACATTAAAAGGCATGTGAAAAGAAGGAAACGAGCTGATAAACTGAAATGTGTATACGTAAGTTAAAAATTCAGAGTAATACATGTGAATCTATTTACCTTGTTATTTGCAAACCTATATATATATACACCGCTGACAAGCCAACAAGGACCACGCAAATATCACTTCTTTATAGGTCTAGTTTCCTTCTTTCTCTTCCAGAAGTCTTTCATCCTGGTCGACTGCACAGCCCTTCTTTCAGCAGTCCATTCTCCTCTGTTGAGATTCTTCTTCTCCCGGACAAGAATTTTGAGGCCAATTTTGTTTCTGTACTCTATTCGATTTAGACAATCTTCTTCAGTAATTTTCAATTTTTGAAGTTCTTCTTTCATTTGGTTTACATAGCCTCCTTGCCCTTTATATTTCCAGATTTTATCAAAAATTTTTTTGTTTAACCTTGAGCAATCCATGCGGACCATATGTCCGTAGAACTGAAATCGCCGTTTTCTGATCATCCCTTCAAGGTTGTCGAGTTTACTATAAATTTCTGCATTGGATCTCAGTCTATAACCTTCCTGTGTTTTCCTAGGACCATAAATCCTTCTTAAAATTCTTCTTTCTATCTTGAACAAATTCTCCATTCCGGTTATATTTGTAGTTTCCATGCCTTACAAGATGACTGGTCTAACAACTGTATTAAAATGTCGTAATTTTGCATTGATAGACAGGTTTTCTTACTGTATATATTTTTTGTACAAAAATTTAATATTTCCAATTTCTTTGTAATCCTATGTATCAACACAGTATTTCTTCGTAGTCTATATTGTCTTATTAAAACGCAACCCTTTGTAAAACGGAAATCTGTGAAAATGGAAAAATAAATCCGGAACTGTCGCGTTCCGCTAAGCAAGGTTTACTGGATGCAGTTTACACCATTCTAGGCCTATAAATTATTTTTGACAAAATGTATTTGATGTACAAACATTCAGATGCCATCAATGGAAGCCGAGCAATAACTACAGTAGCGGCTTCGGTGGCGTAGTTGGTAGCATGCTGAGCTTCTATGCCCAAGATCGCGGGTTCAAACCCGGCCGAAGTCGTCGGATTTTTAAGAGCGTTAAAAATCCCTCAGTATGCCTTCCTTCGGGGGGAAGTAAAGCCGGCGGTCCCATGTCATAGATTTATGGCATGTTAAAGAACCTTCCACTACAGTAATTACACCTGTGTGAAGCTAAATTAGTTTAAAAATGTAAACAAAGCTCAGCTTCCTACGTTCGTCGCCAGGAGCCGACTGCGGTGGCGTCTAGTAGCCAAGTTCTGAACTATTAGTTGATGACGGTGGCGTTTGGCGGTGAAAGTAGGAACTACTTGAAAAATCCAAAGTCTGCAGTCCTTACTTGAATTAAGAAACAGAAACACACACTAATACAGTCATCAGAACTAACACCGGTTATCAGACAGATTCTACACACACCCAAAGTAAACGGGGCTACATGACCGCGTTGTCGCAGACCCTAAACTGAGGAACCAAACAATACCTACAGTGCCGGCCAAAAAAGAAAAGGGTAGCACTTGGATATTTTCAAAAGAATTAACACAAAATTAATTTCAATTGCAATATTTTGAATCTTAAATACCATGAAGACAAAACAGCAATTTCATTTTAAGGGAAATATCAATTTCACTTAAAATTTTACTTTCAGATGAGTATAAATGAAGTTCTTTGATTTTTGGCAAAGCTTCTTGAACGGATGTCGCTACTTTATTATACGTTTATGCTTAAACCAAAATCACTGCCAATAAAACCTCACAACACATCCTTGCACATTCAGTCTACACTCATCTTTATTGCAAGCGAACAATGGTTCGTATCAGGCAATTATAAGGTGCGTTCAAAAAGTAACGAGCCGGAGACATAATTACAGAAACCATTACCTGTGTGTTAGAAGTATTGGCCCTGGCTGTTGAGGCAATTGTCCACTGTGACACGAGGTGGTGAATGGCTGTCTCATAAAATTCCCTGGGCTGCTATGTGAACAAGTTCCGCACGTACAGCTGGACGTCGGCGTCCGAGGTGAATCGTTGGCCCCGAAGAGCCCTTTTCAGGGGACCAAACAAGTCGTAATCACAGGGAGAGAGGTCTGGACTCTATGGGGGCTGGCCGAGAACCTCCCATTTGAATTTCTGCAGGAGTGCCGCGACTGTGTTGGCCGTATGAGGTCGTGCATTGTCGTGGAGCGTCCACGGCGGCTATGGCGTTCACTGTCACTCGGCGGTCCTGGGTAATGACTGCATCAACCAGCTGGACGTTGTCATCAGAAATGCACCGGGGGGGGGGGGGGGGGGGGGGGCAGACAGGGCATCATCGGCTAACGACACCCGTCCTTCCCTGAAGCGCTTGAGCCACGCCTTGACCCTTGCAAGGGACATGCAGTGTTCGCCGTACACTTGTGACATTCGGCGATGAATGTCCGTTCCCCCTACTCCTTTCGCAGTCAGAAACCAAACAATACCTCTTTGCTCTTCGTTTGACGCCTCCATGTCACTGTTTGCAATGCGCCTGGCAGCGTTGGACGATTGATGCATGCTGCTGCTCGCTTTGCATCGGCACGTAACGTGCACGCGTGCCCTCTACCGACGGGCTGCGACCTTCCACGCTCTGATTGGAACCATACCTCGTTACACACGCCGCGATTAGCTGATTTGGTCACCGGTTTGCTCATTACAGCCTCCGGCTCGTTACTTTTTGAACGCACCTTATACATCCACAGAAGTATTAACTGGGCTGACGATCAAAATGTTTCAAGCCCCTAAATAAAGCAGCAGGGACAACTTTCCCGTGGTAAGGTCACAGCGAAATATAACTCCCTGTATTTATATTTTGGCACACTGTACATATTTTAGTTTGTTACCGCTAGTTAGCAAACAGCTCACTGGTTGTCATCTGACGTGATGGCCGTACTCAAAGGATGCAATTTATCGCTCCGGCCCGCACATCACTGCTGGAATAATTTATCCCATGAATAACTCAAGCGAACACAGAACGTTTACCGCAGAGTGTGTTCATGTGATTGATGGTAAGACTGACAAATGAAGGGCGAGCTTCGAATAGATACCCCAATAGTTGTACGTGCTAACAAAAGCACTCTGGTCAGAATAAGTCGTTGTTAGAAAACTTTCGATTTTTGCAAAAAATTAAAGTAGACTTATGAGATCTACGCAGGGCCAAAAATTGTGTGTGTGTGTGTGTGTGTGTGTGTGAGTGTGTATGTGAGTGTACTCTGAATGTATGTCCCTCCCCTATCAATTCGAACACAGTGAAACCGAATTGAACAAAATTTGGTACAGAGGTAGAAATAGCAAAGGGCACCTCAGTGTCATGTTTTATATCGCTGCCATCTTGACGGAAACGTAATGGCGGCCACCCAAATGTTCAAAGCTTAAATCAAATTACGACTAACCTAATCATCTGATCCCTACCAAATTTTGCAATAACATATATTTATATGGCGAGCCTCTTTTGACTAAACTACAAGGTCATCAGCCCAATAGTTTGCAGATAGCGGCCATGTATGTGTGCAAATCGAATCCCATATATATTCAAACACGGTGAAACCGAATTGAACGAAATTTGGTACAGAGGTAGCACTAGCAAAGGACACCTCAGTGTCATGTTTTATATCGCCTCCATTTTGACGGAATCTTAATGGTGGCCACCCAAATGTAAAAATCTTAAATCAAATTACGATCAACCTAATCATCTGATCTCTACGAAATTTTGCAACAACATACCTTTATGTAGGACGCATCTTTTGACTGACTTACAAGGTCATCAGCCCATTGGTTTGCAGATAGCGGCCATGTATGTGTGCAAATCGATTCCCCATATCAATTCAAACACAGTGAATCCGAATTGAATATTTTTTTACAGAGGTAGCACTAGCAAAGGGCACCTCATATTCTTGTTTAATATCCGTATAGCACGTATTTCAACAAGCTACTACAACCAGCATTGAATTATACTCCTTACAAAGGACAATGAGTTATAACAATACCCATGCATTTAGGAGAAAGTAGGCTATCTGTTCTTGACTGAACATCTTGTTTTTAAATTCTGTTCGTGTGGCGTAGTCGTGATCGTTAAATTGTGCAGCCACAACCGCGAGGATAGCTGCAGGAATTCTGGAGATCGTAGATGATGATGATAATAATTCTTGATTTAAAGGGCCTGACATCTACAGTGGTCTGCCATATTATTATACTCAGAAAGAAAATTAATTATTTGGTAACTTTTTAGCCATATTTCCGGTAAATGTTAGTGAATTTTCTTAGCACGGTAGTCTATATCTTCATACAAGCCTTAATATATTGTATGAAGATATAGACTACTACCGTGCTAAGAAAATGCACTAACATTTACCGGGAATATTCCTTTTCTGGCCAAAAAATTACCAAATACTTTGTTTTCTTTCTGAGTATAATAATATGGCAGACCACTGTAGGTTATCGACCCCTAATTGTTTGGGTGATAGTGAAAATGAAACATACAACTAAAACTATCTACTCTCTTAAAAACTAGAAGAGGAAATGGGAAACAGGAGGAAACGAAATGCCCTCAACCCTTGAATAATGCGAATTGAGGGACTTGGAAGGAAGGGGAGCTAAGAATGTCAGAGAGAAAAGAGGAGAGGTTCCGCCCCAAAGACAATGGAAGAGGGATAAAAACCGGACCAGCTCAGGAAGCCCTCTGGTTCGTCAACGCCCGAACTCACCAGACGTGAACCCTTGAAGGTGTAGCACTATCCAGGCTGCACCAGAAGTGGTGGGGCTACATACACCCTGCCTCCTTGAGGGCCTTGAGAAGAAGGTAGGAGATACAATGAAAAGAAAAAGAAGGCTGACCCATCGCAGTAGGAGGGTATCAGAAAAGATGAGACAAGGGCAAAATAAGGCGGGAAAGTGAAAGACTCCCTAGGCCTTGGATACCCTAATACCGTCGGGGTCGGAAAAGAATAAGAGTTGACCAAGGGAGGTCGAGAGGAAAGATAACAGAGAGGAGCCCGGCACAAGTAATTAGAAGCAATACCAGACTCAGCTAGGGTCCCGTGGTGGCCAACCCTCGTCCCACAAGTTGTGAGCCCCTTGGGGGAGGGGGGGGGGGATATCGAAGGTTTGAATCCCTGCGCTGACAGCGGCTATCCTGAGAGTTGGTGTTTTCCTTACTCCCTCGAGGCAAATGCTGGGATAGTACCATACTTCAAATCCCTGGGCACATTTTTACAGCAAAGTCATTCTCTGAAAGACAAAACCATGCCGGGACCAAGTGGTGGACGGATTGGAGAAGTCATGGCCAGATACCTAGCATTTAGTCTACCGATTACAAAACAGCGCGTCGGGAAGCCCTGGATGCTGTCATAGTATTGATTACATACGCAGCAGGCAAGATACCTCGTAGAGAGAGTTGATACTTGTGGTGAGGAACTGTAGCCTACCTCGTATCCCGTGAACATGGTTAGGTATGGAATTATAAAAACGAATTTTCATAGTAGAAACTTATTTTCTCAAGAAGAAGTCCTATAGTAAATTTGATCGTAAGTTTTGAGCGCCATGCGACTTTTACTTGTGGGGGAACCTCAAACAAAAGGTATACAGAAATAATCCACTGACTGAGTTTGACTGCCGTAGCACATTGCATTGGCATTGCTCGTGACGTCAATACTACATGTATTTTGTGTCTTGTAATGGCCTTCTCAGTTTGTGCTAGCCACGCGTCTTGGTGACGTGTACCATAGATAAGTTAGTAGATCTCCAGCCGGTTGTCTAGGCGAAGAATGATCACCTTATAAAATTTATATTTTTAACCAAGATTTTTAGTGAGAATCTACTTGATTCGGTCCTCAATGATTCCCCTCGCATCTGAGTTATTAAATATTCAAAGAACTGAAGACGTTGAAAAGTAGTTTGTTTATTGGTTAACCAACACCGAAGTACTTTACAATATATACAATAACATGAAGCCTAGTTTGCTTGCCTTAGGCAGTGCGTACACAGTTCTACATAGTTGGCTGTCAGTTTGTGAAGACTGACCACATGGTCTGAAGTATGTTTGTGAAGAGGTCGGATCGACCATTACATTACCTTAAATATTAGGTTAGTTAGGTAGGGAGAAGACACGAATATTCTCGAAGTAAATTTGGTCTTCCGAATGTGATCCACCAATAAAGAAATACATACCAGTAAGAAATAAGACTGTGGTAGGAGGGAGTAGCAACCAATGACAACATGTTTATTGGGGCGCTGTCGGGGGCGTAACTAATAGCAGCAGCCACTTGGCTTCTAGAAAAATCCTGTGACGAAGGAGCAGGACTTACCTTCCTCAAAAGGTTAGTCATTGTTTGCCGACGTTCTGATTTTCTGAGAATCGCTATCAGAGCCGTGTCAAGAGAGTAGCAAAATATGTTCACTTGAAGTGAACTAAACGTTTTTACTTTTAAAGAGCTTATGACAAACTTGGGGCTCGGCCTGACTACCTACTGGGGTTGGGCTGGCCAGTAATTGCTTTAAGGAAGTGTGTTCTGTAATATTGGAAATCTTAGCACAATAAAATTCCTCGCGTTTTCAGCAAATAATAATAATAATAACAAAATGATATTCAAACCCCAAAATTAGTGAAAGATGGAGACTGTTCATGAATATTAAGTGGGGCATTAGACAGGGTACATGACTCCATAACCAACTGACGAGTCGAATGGTACACTGGGGAGAAACAATGGCAACTATCATTTGAGCTAACCGGACAATTTTATCATATTATTTGATATTACATGGAAATTCAAGATATTAATATTTAAATAATACAAATTTTAGGCTATATCTGATAATATTTTCATACAAATCGCCTTTTTTTAGTTCAATACATGATTGACCACTTTCATAAATTATATTGTAAAGACGCTCATTTTTATTAGAAACTAGCTGAAGTACCCGTGCTTCGCTACGCGTCATAAATAAATTAAAATATGAAGGTGACAGTTAAAACAGGGGATAGGCGAGGTGCTGCGCAGAGGGAGATTAAGGATGGAACATTTTGTCCAACTACACCGCTCGGCGTTGACCGTGTTTTATAGCACAAATTTAGGTTTTACTCGCTAACGGTTGGAGATACCTTTCGGATAGAAAATCTAATTTTTAACCTCGTACATACCATCAAACGTTTGCTATTTCTTAGCGTTCTCTTTTTATTTGAAATGGAAATATGAAAGTTTGAAACCAAAGGGTGTAGTGACGTCACTAAAATGGTCGCCATTTTAAATAGTGCAAAGTATTGAAATCAAAAGTAACCTATATGTTAACCAGGAAAATCAGCTACTTCCATGTAAAATTCACGTAAATCGGACCAGTGGTACTTGCGAGATTGAGTAATACACAGACACACACCATCTCAATTTTAGCCTCGCTTCGCTCACGTCATAGTCGTATCATATTGTTTTTCAATGAAATGCAGGTTTAACCCCGTTAATACCCCTTTAGAACCTGAATACCCAAAAATCCCTCCTTAGTAGACGTTTTCGACACACGACAAACATATCCCCAAAATATCATTCTTCTAACTTTAATAGTTTTGGTTGGTCGATGAGAGCAAACATCCAAAAATCCTTCCTTAGTGGACGTTTGTCTTCCAGAAGTTCACCCCTCCCCATATGCCCCTTAAATTGCATTTATGAAAACACGGTCGAACACCTATTTATTTTATTTATTTATTCATTTATTTATTTATTTATTTTTAAGCTGATAGATTTCCTCCGAGTTTCAGACTCCTTCTTATGTCGTTTAAGAGATACACGCTCAGTTATGAATCTTTCAACCCCCACTTTTCATCCCTTTCACCTCATAATATACACTACATCGAAAAACCATTAGACATGTGTCAGCTTACTTTTAATGATTAGTATATGTGCCAAGTATCACATCCCCAAATGAAACCACTCGTGAGATATTGTTATTCAATGGAAAGCACGTTTACCCCCTAACACCTCTTTAGAACCTGAATATCCAAAACTCTTTCTTTAGTGGACGTTTTCGACATACAACGAACATATCCCCAAAATTTCATGTTTCTAACTTCAATAATTTTGGCTGGGCGATGATGAGTGAGTGAGTCAGTCAGGACATTTTCTTTCATTTATTTTTGATAATTTCACCCGTCCCCATGAACCCCTTAAATTGGATTTATGAAACAAACGGTCGAACACCTATTTACTTATTTAAAACTGTTTTCCCCCTGAGTTTGATGAGTGAGTAAGTGAGTCAATCAGTTAGGACACTTTCTTTCCTGTTTTTTTCCCATAATTTCACCCCTCTCCAAGGGCCCCTTAAATTGGATTTATGAAAAAACGTTCGAACACCTATTTACTTGTATTTTAAGCTGTTTTTTTCCACCGAATTTCAAACTTCACGCCTATGTCGTTTCAGAGATACACGCTCCGTCAAGAATCCCTCAACCCCCAATTTTCACCCCTTTCACCTCATAATATACACCACATCGATAAACCCTTAGACATATGTCTGATTATTTTTAATGATTAGTTTATATACCGAATATCACATCCCGAAACAAACAACTCATGAGATATCGTTATTCAATGAAATGCACGTTTACCCCCTTGACACGTCTCTAAAACCCGAATAAACAAAAATCATTCCTTAGTTAACGTTTTTGACATACAGCGAACATATTCCCAAAATTTCATGTTTCCAACTTTAATAGTTTTCGCTGGGCGTGATGAGTGAGTGAGTCAGACAGGACATTTTCATTCATTTATTTTACCAGAATTTCACCCCTCCCCATGGGCCCCTTAAATTGGATTGATTAAAAATCGCTTGAACACCTATTAACTTATTTCTTAAGCTGTCTTTTTCCCCTGAGTCAGTCGGTTAGGACACGTTCTCTCCTTTTTATCCCCAGAATTTCACCCCACCCCATTGGCCCCTTAAATTAATTTATGAAAAAACAGTCGAAAACCGATTTACTTACTTTTTAAGCTGATTTTTTTTCGCTGAGTTTCAAATTTCTCGCCTATGTCGTTTAAGAGATAGGCCTACACGCTCCATTAGGAATCCTTCAACCCCCACTTTTCAGCCCTTTCACCTCATAATAATACACCACATCGAAAAACGCTTAGACACATGTCTGCGTATTTTTAATGATTTGTTTATATGCCGAGTATCACATCCACAAATGAGACCACTTGTGAGATATTGATATTCAATGAAATGCAGGTTTAACCCCCTTAAGACCCCTTTAGAACCCGAATATCCAAAAAACCTCCCTTAGTGTACGGTTTTGACACACAGCGAACATATCCCCGAAATGTCAAGTTTCCAACTTCAATATTTTTGGCTGGGCGATGATGAGTGAGTGAATGAGTCAGGACATTTCCTTTCAATGTTTTTTTTCTTCAGAATTTCACCCCTCCCGATGAACCCCTTCAATTTGATTGAAAAACAAACTGTCGAAAAGCTATTTACTTTCTTTAAAGAAGTTTTTCCCCCTGAGTTTGATGAGTGAGCGAGTCAGTCAATCAGTTAGGACACTTTCTTTCCTGTCCCCCCCCCCCCGAATTTCACCCCTCCCCATGGGCCCCTTAAATTGGATTTATGGAAAAGCGGTCAAACACATATTTACTTATTTTTATGCTGATTTTTTCCCGCTGAGTTTCAAACTCCTCGCCTATGTCGTTTAAGAGATACACGCTCCGTTAGGAATCTTTCAATCCCCACTTTTCACCCCTTTAACCTCATAAACACATCGAAAAACCCTCAGACACGTGTCTCCTTACTTTTTAATGATAAGTTTATATGCCGTGTATCACATCCCCCAATGAAACCAATCGGGAGATATGGTTATTCAATGAAATGCAGGTTTAACCCCCTTAAAACCCCTTTAGAACCTGAATATCCGAAAATCCTCCCTTAGTAGACGGTTTTGACATACAATGAACATATCCCCAAACTGTCATGTTTCTAACTTCAATAATTTTGGCTAGGCGATGATGAGTGAGTGAGTAAGTGAGTGAGTCTGGACATTTTCTTTCAAATTTCTTTTTTCAGAATTTCACCCCTACCCATGAACTCCTTAAATTTGATTTATGAAAAAAAAAAACTGTCGAACAGCTATTTACTTAATTTAAAGCAGATTTTTCCCCCTGAGTTTGATGAGTGAGGCCGTCAGTCAATCAGTTAGGACACTTTCTTTCCTGTTCCCCCCCCCCCCCAGAATTTCATCTCTCCCCATGGGCCCCTTAAATTGGATTTATGAAAAAACTGTCAAACATATATTTACTTCTTTTTTATGTTGATTTTTTTTTCGCTGTGTTTCAAACTCCTCGCCTATGTCGTTTAAGAGACACACGCTCCGTTAAGAATCTTTTAATCCCCACTTTTCACCCCTTTCACCTTATAATATACACCACATCGAAAAACCCTCAGACACATGTCTTCTTATTTTTAATGATGAGTTTATATGCCGAGTATCACATCCCCCCATGAAACCAATCGGGAGATATTGCTATTCAATTAAATGCAGGTCTACCCCCTTAACACCCCTTTAGAACCTGAATAGCCAAAATTTCTCTCTTAGGGGGCATTTGCGGCCCTTGAGGAAGCTGCATACAGATTTCATTCCAATCCGTTCGGTGGTTTCTGAGATTTCGTGATGAATAAATGAATGAGTGAGTGAGTGAGTGAGTGGTATTTGACAAATATATAGTAGAAAGAAGATAGTGTCAAGTCTTTGTTATGCTAAACTCGGCTGACAGTGCTGTGTGAGCAATTGAGTAACTAACGGGATTTCAAGTAAAGATCCTCATTTTCTATACCGGTAGTGCTGAGCGCAATTGGCATCAAGTTGGCCGTGTCTCGACTTGAGCTATGTTGCCATGGAAACTATCTGCCTTGCCATTCCTTCATGAGTATATTTTATGATTTTATTAGCCTGTTTTTGAGTGAAAAAGGGCCGAAATCAGAAGAATGAGAAAGACTATCGAAAATTCATGTAGCCAGCGGTTCCTTCTGGGTCCTAAACTATGTGTATGCAAAATATGGTTGAGATTGGTGGAACGGTGTAGATTTGTATACGGAACCAACATATATACATACATACATACATACAGACTTTCACTTTTATATATTAGATGTAAATTCAAATTGTTATTCCTAGAGTTAAGTTTATTATTTGCTGAAATTTGTTTTCGTATTTAGTGTATAGTAAGTTAGAGCAAAGAAACCCATGCTGACGAAGACCGCACTGAAGGATTGAACACATGTTACCACAATAAATAATATAACATTATAGTTAACAAAAGTTTGGTGATTTTCAGTCGGTCAACACGATTGTACCCAAATGAGATGGCTTATTCCCTAATCCTAAAAAAAACATGAGATTAATAAATACACTAGGATGAGCATTTTCGATCGTCAAGCGATCATCATCAGATCCATTACACTTAGGATGTAAAATCTATGTCTGAAAATATTTACAATATGTACACTTATTTAGATACAGTATTAGTTGAGATAGTTTTACTCGTCAGTATTTGTTATTTGTGGTCTATGTGATATTCCTTTCCGCCTAAAAACTTAGATCTATCAATCAGTGTCCGCCCTGTTGCTTTGTATGGAGGTGAATGCAGGCCTAATACAAAGAAACATGAACAAGCCTTGCACTCAATGGAGATGCGGATGCTACGATGTTCCTTGGGAATTACACGGATGGATCATATTAAGAACAAAAGACGTCCGCAATACTCTTGGAATTGCCCCTATTCCAGCCAAAATAAGGGAGACTCGGTTGCGTTGGTAAGGGCATGTAGCCCGAGCAAATACAGAGTCCATTGTAAGCAAGTCACTTGTTCTCGGGCCGGATGGACAAAGACCTCCAGGACGACCAAAAAGGCGTTGGATGGATACCCTACACGACGATTTGCGCATCGTAGGTCTTCGTCCTATAGATTCAGCAAACCGCAACAAATGGAGAGCGAGGTGCAGAGTGACTGACCCCAAAATGTAATTGGGAACATCGCCAGGAAGACGATGAAGAAGAAGAGTCTACGTGATATTGGAAGTTGTGATTGACCTCAGGAATTTGCTTGTTTGGAGTGAATATGTGGTTGTTGTAAAAGGTCAATTCAGATTGTATTGTACAGGCACAAGACTCAACCAGATAAGTAGCCTGTACAACACAATATGAATTGACCATTTACAACAACCACATGAATGAAAATCCACAGCCTGCTTCCAGTCTCCGACCGGGTCAGGAATGGAATGAATGAAGCCCCCATCTAGCGGCGAGGATATGAAATGTGCCGGCTGCCGAGGCCTGACACACTCCTCTGGGGCAATGATTAAATGAATGACAGATGAAATGAAATGATAGTGGAGAGTGTTGCTGGAATGAAATTTTGACAGGGAAAACCGGAGTACCCGGAGAAAAACCTGTCTGCCTCCGTTTTGTCCAGCACAGATCTCACATGGAGTGACCGGGATTTGAGCCACGGATCCAGCGGTGAGAGGCCGGCGTGCTGCTGCCTAAGCCACGGAGGCTTACAACAACCACATATTCACTCCAAACAAGCAAATTCCGGAGGTCAATCAGCACTTCCAGTATCCCAACAAAACATCACATAGAATACAACTAACAAATACTGACGAGTTGCATTATCTCAACTGATTAAGCAACTAAATAAGTGTACATATTGTAAATATTTTCACCCATATTTTCAGACATAGATTTTATAGCCTAATTGTAATGGATCTGATGATTGACAATCGAAACTGGACTTCCATGTGTATTTATTAATCTCATGTAATGTTCTTGTATACTAAGGCAACACTGAAAAATGGCTTCAAATCCCATAATAATAACATTACAGTATTAAATTTAATTTGTAACCATGTTTTCCTTTTGTTTAAAAAATAGTGAAACTTTAACTTTTGGGTGGGCTTCGTAATCAGGTGATGGATCAACAAGAGGTGAGCAGTGTTGTTATTGACGACACTCAGCTGACATGTAACTAGGTCTGAGAGACGCGGATCTGTCCTGTTAAGATCCTCAGAGGCCCCCATGAAGTCTATAAATCCCAGCATGCCTTAAGGGACTGATCCCAATATACACGAAGGTGGGCAGGCCAATACGTATGTTTGGCTACTAAGCCTGGCTGTACCATGCTGACAGAGAGACTTTGACAATGATCCCGGGACTTATCGGGATTTGACCACGTAATCTCCGTATCGCCAAGCACCATGTAGCCGTGGCGGGACATATAGCGACTCGATCAGAAGTAGACCGATTGTATAAGGGAACAAGTACGGCATTTCTGGAATACCTAAATCAATTCTAACCACCTTAAATGAGCTGCCTAAATAGGACAGGTATTAAATAATAATAATAATAATAATAACAAACTTAGTATAACTTATAATTATTGGCACATGCCCATGTGAAGAAAAAACAAGATGTTCAGTAAAGAACATATAGCCTACTTTCTCCTAAATGTATGAGTATAGTTATAACTCTTTGTCCTTTTCGAGGATTATAATTGAATGTTGGTTGTAGTAGCTTGTTGAAATATAACGTGCTATAGGGATATTAAACGTTGATTGATTGAAACCTTACTTGAATTATATATACACACACACACTAACACAGCCGTTACAATAACACACGTTATAAGACAAATTTCAACACTCACCCAAGTGCACGGGGTTAAATTACTATGATATCCATGCATCTCAAATGAAACATCAACAACAACAGCTTCCTACCTCGTATAAATGTACACACACTACTGTAGTAAGCCTACAGAAATCACAGTGACACAGGTTATCAAACAACGTCTACAATCACCGAAGTGCACGTGGCTACAAGACCATGATAGACTACTGCAAAGCCCCTAAAGAATCAAAAACAAAAACAACAACAAGATTCTACCGCGGATCAAAGACAACGAATTTTAATCGCTGTAGTCGAGTGTTGAAATATGTGGTGTTGCAAGTATATACATGTATATAATATTTTCCATTGCAAATACACGCTATTATGCTTAACATTATCGCGTGTCTGTAGTTATAAATCAATAAATACAAAAAAAATGTTGAACCAGCTTGGATTTGATCTATGAACCTCTAGACTATGAGACTAGGAAGCTACCACTAGGCTACACACGTCCAGTACTAACACGAGGTTAACAACTGGTTTAGTATAACTGCATAACATATTTTAACTTGGAATGAACGGATTCATTAGCATTTTCTGCCGTTTTAATAAGCCATTTGATACTAAATATGTATTACTTTTCTCAGTACATTCCAAAAAGGATATAAACTTACGAAGTTACTGAACTATGGACTTGCGATCAAACAATAGCCTCCATATTGAACCAACGGGACGGCACGGCCCAGCATGATATGGCACGGTCAGGCTCAACTGTTAATCACTGCTATTGTTAAATATTTTATTTTAAAACGCTAATATCCTACCGGTCATCTCATTAAGGACAGTTTAAACCTCCCTATGTACGGTGAGCAGATTTGGTGAGGCCAAGCCTTGTTGAATCGTACAATAAGTTACGGTTAGGCTATAACACTTGCATGATTCATACATCCGTCCTATTGAAACTATTTGACTGATGATCTTATAGTTTGAGCAAAAGACGCTTCCCACGTTAAGGTATATTGTTGCAAAATTTGCTAGAGATTGGATGACTAGGTTAGTCATAATTTTATTTATGCTCAGAACATTTGGGTGGGCGCCATTTCTTTTTCGTTATGATGACGGCGATATACAACATGACACTGAGTTGTCCCTTGATAGTGCTACCTCTGTATTAAAGTTGGTTCGATTTGGTTTCGATGTATTTGAATATATAGGGTGGGGGGGGGGGGGAGGGGGGCGATTTGCACACCTACACGCCCACTATCTTCAAACTATTTAGATGATGACCTTGTAGTTTGGGCAAACGACGCTTCCCATATAAAGGTATGTTGTTGCAAAATTTGGAAGTGATCAGATGATTAGCTTAGTTAAGCTTTGAACATTTGGGTGACCACCATTCCGTTTCCGTCAAGACGGCGATATAAACCATGACACTGAGGTGTCATTTGCTAGTGCTACCTCTGTACCAAATTTGGTTCAATTTGGTTTCGGCATGTTTGAATTGATACGGGGAGACAAACGTACCCAATCACACAATTTCCCACACAGAGAGGCTGACGTCTGGCCAGTGTAGATCTCGTAAGTCTACTTTCATTTTTTGCAAAAATCGAAAGTAGGTTAAAAATTCGAGGATAGAACTTTCTTGAGTTGCAGTTACACATAAAGGACAAAGTGCAGACTCAGGCCAAGCAGAGATTGGTGAAGGTTTGATCAAAGGGTGTACTAAATAGAGCCAAATTCTTTATTGTTAATTGGTTCATAGAATCATCAACAATGTATAGATTTCCTGTCGCCTGATGAAGAGAATGTGTTTTTGTGGCATCCTAACCAGATCAGTCCTTGCCGCCAATTCAGGTAATGTGGTTGGGGATTAATTAAATCAATGATTTCCAATCGATGATTTGCTGTGAAATACTTATAATTCCTTCTATTTAAGATATTTGTATGCCATACACTACTCGTACAAAAGAAGATACCACAACAGATGTTATTTAGTTCTGACACCACACCGTTTTGCTTTCATAAATATTGGACTTTTAACGTTTAATTGTTTAACCTTCGTCCGGTCGCGCCCTCGGTAGATTACCGTTCGAATGAAAAAAAAAAAAAGACGCGTGTAGAGTTCCTCTGATCGTTACAATGGGCGCAAAAGGCACATGTATTCTCAAGGTACGATATCCTTCGCTAGATGACAGAGGAGTAGCGGTTCTTGATGGCAACGTTTTCGCTTAGTTGTTCATCAAAGTGCTAAGAGCGCATCGAGCGGTAGACTACCGTCACGCGCGACTGGAAGTGCAATTTATTTTGCCGACCGCCCGAAACAAAATGTGCGTATTTATCCTAGTTTTTCCTAATTTCCAACACATTTCATTCAGTATTGATAGCCCAGTTGCTCATTCTCCCCCCAACATCCACACAACACTATCTTTGAAGCTGTCATATAGTGCTTTTTTTCATTTTTGCCACCACCGTTGTCGCTCTTATTAATCGCAGTTAGCTTGCCACGGTGGCTGAGTGGTCAACGTGTCGGTCTACTAACCCCAAGATTGCAGGTTCGCTCCTGGTCGTGGTAAGTGATTTTAGAAAGGCGGCAAAAATACGACACGCATGTCATACGATGTTGGCATGTCAAAGAACCCATTTGAATTCAGTAGGCCGTGTTCATAATGGCAAAATTAATCTCGGGAGTTTCCGCCAACACAAGTTCCTCATTTCTCTAATAGAAAGCACTATAGTGTTCAAGGAGATTAGATATCTAACCTCTTTGACTTTCATAGTGATTCAAGGAACAACGAAATTCAACATGCAAGCTACCCACTGGGTGTCAAATAACAAACCTTGCACCCGGCACCCGAGGCCATACGATATTATTATTATTCGCAGTTTATGATCAACTCTGAACTCCCATGTTTTTTCGACATATATACTGAACACTTTAGTATTGCAGTGTTTATATGTAAGAAATCTTAATCAAGGGGTCGCGCTCAGTTCATAGTGTGATGTTTACGTTCGCCAAACAACATGCTCTACTGAAGTAAGGGTCATAGGATTAAAACTATAATTAAGAAAGAAGTGACAAGACATAAAATAATAACATAATTTAATGACTATTTGTGCAAAATGAAATGAATATAAACAATAACAATAATAAAATTATTCCTCCCTGAATCTTCCCATGACAAAAACATCTATCAATGTTGAGGAGTCAGACGGATCTCCCCCTTATAAAAATGTGGATTCAAGTTCCACTAACTTGCATTGGATTTTATGTATGCGTAATGACTAACTACGAGAGATGAGTACTTGGATGACTGTTCGTTTGCATCGAGTAACAGCCACGATGCTTACGATCAATCATCTCGTAAATCAACGTCTACGGATATGGGACACAACACTAATAAAACCCTTAAAAATTAATGCTGACACACAATCTAAAATCTAGTATTTACAGGAATCTCCCTCGAGACCCTCCTTCAATGCGGTGACGCATCTGACAAATGAGCTGCCAACCCGGCCAATTGCTCAATACACAAACAAGGAAAGACAGCATCGCACGTGACTACACGGGTCACAAATATGAAACACAAATATGGAATTAAACCAACAACAACAAAAGCCTCAACGGCTGAGATTACCTTATATGAACAAATATGCACGTTAAGCTAACGCTTCGGAGATTATAGTGATTCGTAGGCAAATCCCATTTATTTAAACAAATTTTACCATTGAGCATTTCTTAATCTGTATTTCAAGTAACTTTACGGAGCCAAAGCACTCCCTAATGACCTTGCTGCAATCCTTTCAGCCCGCCTTGTGAAACATCTTCCCCCTACCACAACACCTGTCATCGTCCAGCCCAGTGTGTAAAAATAACCAGACCAACTGTCCCGTTATCTCGTAGAATCAACAGCAACAAATCTCAACCACATAAACATATGGTAAGACATTAATCGAAATAGCCACATATGTCCTCGCAAGGTAACCATATGGACCTGGCACCAAGCTGACAGAAATCAGTCTACGCTGAAATTCCCGCTTGTAATGACCAATAAAAACACACACACACACTGCTGGAAATGACATAACACTTTTCACACAGGTCGGTTGAATAAGATTCTCACAAACTAATTAAGAAAATATTAAAACCTACGAGAGAGCTGACTGCTCCTCGCCACAAATTACATTGCTCCAACGGCAATAACTTCACTGAATCTGATCAATAATAAACATTACAAAGATTAATTTACCCTCCAATCTACTGCATGATTATACTAATTCAGTCCTACTTCTGAAACACAACATATCTCCGAGAGACGTTTCTCAACCGCATTACGTAAACATATGCGAACACGGTCGTCCACATAGTCACGTTAGTTAATAAAAATAAAAAAACAAGGAACTATCACTAAATAAAATTGTGCGAGCTGTTTCCATGCAAAAGGTGTGTCAGACCAAAACTAAATACACTACGTTAATCAACACAAGCAAGATATTTACCAAACCAATTTGTCCCATATACCATAAGTTAATTTATCAGATAATAAGAATATTATTCAGTACTCATCCTCAGCCAATCACCGTCAACGGACATCTGCAGCCATTTCCCAACTATATGCTGCTTAGCTCGTCTCAAACATTTCGACGGAGTGTTGTCAGTTCCAAACTTCTTCCATGGTCAGTGATGTCATCTCTCGTGCTGATGTAAAAAGTTATAGATTATTATACACTCGATATCTGACTACTAAATTCGCCGTTCTAGGTACTTAGTTCCCCAGAAAACAGTCTGTTGGCGAATTGTCGAAGATACTGTCCCTACAAAAATAGTACAGTGACCATCTATCACACTGATTTTAACACACTTTAGTCTTAATAAAAATCTGTGTCCTCATGACACGCAAAGTACAAGTGCCTACGTCCTCGGATGCGCGAAATGTAGTAATAACCTGTGTCTTCCGACACACAATGTATAAGAGCAGTTACGTCCTTAGACGCACAAACGTAATCAGTAGAAGTAACCTGTGTCCTCCGACACACACAATATAATCAACTTCTTGGCTCTTCACGCCACTTATAAATGAACTGGCCCTAGGTATCGATAGAGGGGGAAATTATATAAAAATTTCTCAAAATAATGGTGGTACAGGAATGAAACAAATATCACTGAACTCGTAGAATTGCGCAGGTCAAGAATATGCCCATTAATTCAAGAATCGATCGTAGAGATGTTGTCTAGCCGATCTCCCGCGTTAATGCTAGATATCGCGTGCCCAAGCTCGACTTGGCGCGCTCGTAAGCATTCATCTCCCATTGGTTCCACATTTTCTGTTAACTTCGCGGTTTTATCAGACCTTGGCTTCGTAGGAGTGTCCAATGGTACCATCGACCACTCACGTTACTGCATTATATTTTTTCTAGGCGCGAATAGTACAATGCACATGCCATAAGCATGTCTCACCACGCGTCCCTTTTATATTGAGGTAGCCACCACCTGTCCTTCTGAATCATTGCTATGCTATTTCTTTTCACAATCCTTAAGTATTCAGCCTTTTGTCAAACTGCTGCAGGTATGTCCCAACTGTCTCCAACAAATGCTTGAAATTTCATCTTCGTCTGGCTATTTTATGACGCTTGTGGAAATATTAATTAATTGAAGAAATAAAACATCGAATCATTTATCCATCAGAGGATAAAGGGTTCAATACAATATATTGGTTCTACGTTCCTAAGAGTTTTACGTTATTTTCTAAAAATAGTAATTTTTGAATACCTCGTTGGCAACATTTGGGATTTTTATTGAATACATGTTGCTATATTTACACCTATATATGCCAATTACATGTTCGATCAACCTCAAAGCGAGTCATATTGCCATTGAAAGTGAAAAAAAAAAACTCACAATTGAAAAAACGGGAGGATGGTAGACTACCGCCGCGCGACCGCGTGTGTTACATGAAAGGGGACGACATCAGGGAGGTTAATAGAAAACCAAATAATATAAAAGCACTTTAACATTGAATGAATGAAAAAGAAAACTTCATATGATGTTGGTCCATAAAAGACTTCTTGTAGCACATTTGTTGGACATATCACAAATTACAGCCAAGAAATGTGCTGCAACGGAGACTCGGACTCAAATAAAATATTCCATTCTAATGCATTGTATCTAATTTGTAATAAAGTATTTAGATCTATTCAGCTTTGCTATAATGATTTGGCCACCCCTGTGATGTAATAGTCAATCCTCAACAGTTGTCATGCTTGCCACAGTGGGTGAGTGGTTAACGTGCCAGTCTACTAACCCCCAAGCATGCAGGTTCGCTCCTGGCCGTGGTAAGTGATTTTTTTGAAAGGCGGCAAAAATTACGACACACATGTCATACGATGTTGGCATGTCAAAGAACCCATTTGAATTCAGTAGGCTATGTTTTTAATGGCAAAATTAATCTCGGGAGTTTCTGCCAACACAAAGTTTCTCATTTCTCTACTAGAAAGCGCTAGCCTATAGTGTTCAAGGAGCTTAGATATCTAACCTCCTTGACTTTCATAGTTCTTCAAGGAACAACGAAATTCGACACTCAAGCTACCCTCTGGGTGGCAAATTACAAAGCTTGCACCCGGCACCGAGGCCATACGATATTATTATTATAACAGCTGTCATACAGAATTTTTTGTATGTGTGATAGTTCAACGAGACAAAAAGAAATTACCTATCCTACGACTTTGTTTCTAGGCCACAATCTATACCTGATAATGTGTCACTCGGCAAGGAACAAAATCTTCAGTGATGAAGATATTTGAAAATGGTTTGCAGTACTTTGTTGATGTTCATCATGCAGCAATTGTAATAGCCGGAGGAGTTTTAATACATTGCAAAATTAATGATTCGATTTTTGGAGGAGTTATTTCAAATTATGAACGCAATGTTGGTTGGTTGGTTCCTCAGTTTAGGGGCTGCACCAACGCGGTCATGTAGCCCCGTGTACTTTGGGTGTGTGTAGAATCTGTCTGATAACCGGTGTTAATTGTGATGACTGTATTAGTCTGTGTTATCTGCTTTTAATTCAAATAAGGATTGCAGACTTTGATGTTTTCAAATATTCCCTACTTTTGCCGCCAAACGCCACCATCAACGACAACTAGTTCAGAACTTAGCTACTAGACGCCACCGCAGTCGGCTCCTGGCAACGAACGTAGGAACCTAAGAGCGTTGTTTACATTCTTAACCTATATAATTGAGCTTCACACAGGTGTAATTAGTGGAAGGTTCTTTAACATGCCATAAATCTATGACATGGGATCGCCGGCTTTACTTCCTCTCCGAAGGAAGGCATACTGAGGGATTTTTAACGCTCTTAAAAAATCCGACGACATCGGCCGGGTTTGAATCCGCGATCTTGAACGCAATGTTGTCATCATCTTTGACGGATATCCAGAACATTCAAAACTTCTGCTGTTTACTCGTTACACAGGGATGATAACCTTGATGTTTGGCTCCTTAAAATAATCGATGCGAGGGTGCCGTGGCCATCCCAAAGCAATATCATGGAGACTAAGAATCTTGCAGCTCTTTAGGAACCCTAGTCTCATCTTCTAAATTGCTCTCAGATTTATGCTGTCACACAGTATCTTATCTTTGGGTGGAAACCATTGGACTACAGTTATACACTTTAAGTGGAAAGTGGTTTACACTGTTGCAGATGCATACACAGCATGATAACGTGGAATTCTCTCGCTTTATCCCATATCAGATGTCACAGAGGTCAATTGCTCCCAGCTTACGTAATATTACAGCTGTGTCAGGTCGTCTATGCACGTAGCGAGGTCCAGCCTAGTTCTAGGTATACAGTCTTAACGTCAATAAGGTATTTCAGGTCTCAAACACAGCTTGCATCACGGCAGTGGGTACACTACACAAACAATTTGCTTGAGAGAATTGAGCGTGTTAATATGTAACCTTCTGTACTTGTAAATATTATTATTATTATTATTATTATTATTACTTTCGTACATTTCCCAATAAGAAGAGCGCTAAAATCACAAATATCTAGCTTTTGGTGGTGGCTATTTTTCTTTTTTTCTCTTCCCAAAACCCTTTCTTCCGTTCTCTGTATGCCGCCTTCTCTTCATCGGTCTATTTACGCTTATTTCTTTTGGGTTGTGATCTAAATTCAAATTTCTGGTTTCTGATTTTTTCTCTCTACGAATGCTGCCGTCGTGAATGTCTTCTATGGTGATATGTAATTGTTGTAAGTCTTCCATAGTTTCTTTGTACCCAATATCGACGTAGAAATTATGTTGAATATTCTTTTAGTCAGTCTGGTGTCGTTCATTTTGGCGATGTATGTGTAAATAACTTCACTCTGAGTTTTCTGATGAGTGTCGTGATAGATTCAGTACTTCTGTATAAATCTTCTGTGTGTCTTTTATGCCAGAAATTATCTCCGAAAAACGGTGCCGTAAATTTTTCTCAGAATTTTCCTTTCTTGTTAGCCTATTTTCAATTTAGAAAAAATAGGCTTATGAGATCACCTTTTGTCCGTGTGTGTGTGCGTGTGTGTGTGTGTGTGTGTGTGTGTGTGAGGTGTGTGTATGTCCCCCCCCCCTAATAAATTCTAAACGGCTGGAGCGATTTCATTGAAACACGGTTAGTTCATAGCACTATACCGGGAGACCCCGACCGTGCCCTTCAAATTTTGTTACGCCTCACCTATCCAACATGGCGGCTGTGCGAAATATTTCACCAGTATTCAATATCTCCGAAGCTATTCCCGATATCACCATGGAATTCTTTACGGTGATAAAGGGAAATACTAGAAGTTCACCTAAGTGACGTTTGAAAAACTGGTAACTAGAAAACCAACATGGCGGCCACGCGAATTTGCGACTTTTAAATAGACGTTTCTCGCGATTTAACCAACCAAACGCAATAAAACTTGGTACAGTATATGTTTATACACATTGTAATGCACCTACATCTAACTTGGATCAATTGTTTACATAACCACAAGATGGCGGATGTGCGAAATATTTCACCGGCATTCTATATATCTGAAACTATTAGTGGTATCACCCTGAAATTTTGTACGGAGATAAAGGGCACTACCGGAAGTTCATCTATACGACTTTCAAAAACAGGTTAACTACAAAAAGAACATGGCGGCCAAGCGAATTTGAAAATTTTAAATAGATCTTTCTCGCGATTTAATGTTCCAAACGCTATGAAATCTGGTACAGGAAATGTTTATACACATTGTAATGCACTGGTATCTAATTTAGTTGAATTGTTTACATAACCTCAAGATGGCGGCTTTGCGAATTTTAAAATTAAGTTTTTATTCCTTGTGTCGTAATCATGCGATCGAAGTGAAAGTTTGAATAGTGAACATACGAAATAATTTTCCTTCAATGGTACATGACTCTATGGCCTATACATTTAACAATCCATCATGGCGACCATCCGAAATATTTAGACGGCTCTGAATATCTATGAATGCATTATAGCAATCAAACTGGATTTTTTAATGTTCATAGCGGCTATGAACTTAAATTCACCTATATGACTCTAAATAACCTGGTGATCACATATCCAACATGGCGGCGACGCGAAGTATAAATATTCACATGGACATTTTTCGCAATTTAACCATCCGAGTGCAGTGAAACTTGGTACAGTAAATCTTTATACGAATGTTACTCCACTGGTATCTAATTTATTTCAATTGCTTCCATAACCACAAGATGGCAGCTGTGCGAATTTTTTAAAATCTCCTTGTTACTTCATGGGTCCTGATCATGCGATTGAAGTTTGAATGCTACACGTACACAATAATATTCATGTAACAGTACATAACTCTAGGACCTACATATATAAAATCCAAAATGACGACCATCCGAAATATTTAGTCGGTTCTCAATATCTACGAATCTATTAAAGCAATCATACTGAAATGTTGTATGTAGATAGAGGCTATTAACATAAGTAGGATATGTGAAAATAGGCTGCATAGTTCTTCACGGAACTACTTGTTTTTCAATGTCTTTAACTTTGGCAATTTCCTTGGTGCTTGTGATTTCTGATGCATATAAGGTTTCCGGCAAGACTACCGTTTTATAATGTCGTAATTTCGCAGCCGTGGAGATGCTTTTTTTTTTTCTTGTAGTGGGACTAGCTAAGTTTGTACGCTTTCTGTAATTTTGAGACTCTTTCTTCTTTAGCCTTTGTGTTCAGAACAGATTTTTGCACGATTTCTTCTAAATATTTGAAGTCATTATTATTATTATTATTATTATTATTATTATTATTATTATTATTATTCTTTCCGATGAGGCCTGCTATGGACCACGCGCAATTTCAATTCTTCACTCTTTGTTGTTTTCTCTCCCCAATATTTCTTCATTCTTAGCTGCTGCGTTCTGTCCTCAGACCACTTCCTTTCCACGCTTCCCTGGATCCTTCCATACATAACACTTCCTTTCGAAAAATCTCACTGTCCACAGTGTCTTCTTCTCTTATATTATTTCTTTATACATCTTTCTTTACCTCTTGAATCCAGCTAGTCGTTGTCCCTTTCTCCCAAAGGTACATGAATATCATTTTTGTTAATCTGCATTCATAATATAATAATAATAATAACCCCAGGCACTACAGCCCATGAAGGGTCTAGTCCTACCAAGCGACCGCTGCCCAACGATTTGGCCTGCAGATATTGGGGTGACGTGTGGTCAGCGAGTGGGGACCCCTCGGCTGTTAATCTTGGTTTTTGTGACCGGGGCGCTGCCTCACTGTCAGACAGCTATTCAATTGTCCTCACGAGGCTGAGTGCACCCCGTTCCAGCCCTCACGTCAGTTTCTAAAATACCTGGCGGAGCCGGGAATCGAACTCGGGGCCTCCGGGTGAAGGGCAGACGCGCTACCCCATCACCACGGGGCTGGCAATCTGGAATCATACATTCCGTAAATATGTCCACAAATATCAATTATTATTATTACTATGTCGCCTCCGTGTTGTAGTGGTCTGCGTGCTTAGCTGCCAGCCCGGAGGTACGAGGTTCGATTCCCGTCTCTTCCACGAAATTTGAGAAGTGGAACGGAGTCTACTCAGCCTCGGGTGGTGCAAAAGAGTAGAGGGGGTTCGATTCCCAACTCAGCCATCTTCTAAGTGGTTTTCCGTGGTTTCCCACTTCGTTTCCAGGCAAATGCCGGGATGGTGCTTAACGACCGGCCACGGCCGCCTTCTTCCCTCTTCCTTCCCTTTCCCTCCCAATCTTTCCATCCCTCACAAGGCCCGTGCTCGCTTTGCAGGCGAGGACACCTGGGCGACGAGCTCGTCCCACCTCCCCAGTTGTATCCCCCGATTCGAAGTTTCAAGCTCCAGGACACTGCCCTGGACGCGCTAAAGGTGGGATCCCTTGCTGAGTCCGAGGGAAAAAATGAACCCTGGAGGGTAAACTGACTTAAAAATATATATTTATTCGGAAAGGTGTGAGGCAAGGCTGTAACTCATCACCCTTGTACTTGTCAATCTTTACATTGAACAAGGAAGGAAATTGGAGAACAATTTTAAGTAGGAGTAAAGATTCAAGGAGAAATCATATCAACTCTGAGATTTGCTGATGACATTATCATCATAGCGGATTCACCAGAAGATTTGAATGGATTTTTAAATAGCATGGACTCCGTCTTGAGGAAAGAATTGATGGTGAAACTCAATAAATGTAAAACAATAATAAAAGCATGCAGAGGAAATAAATCATAAACTCTCATTGACATCAAATTGGCAGGTGAAAAGCTCAAGGAAGTAGGAGACTTATGCTACTTAGGTTGCACAACAACCAGTGATGGACGAAGCAAAGAGGACATAAAAGTAAGTTGGCTCAGTCAAGGAAAGCACTTCTAGAGAAAATAAATCTATTGACATCGAATATAGATTTAGGTATCAGGAAGTCATTTTTGTAAGCCTTTGTCTGGAGCGTGGCGCTCTATGAAAGTGAAACTGGACAGTTGGTGCAGCAGTAAAGATAAGGATAGAAGCGTATGAAATGTGGTGTTACAGGAGAATGATAAAGATTAGATGGGTAGTTCTTGTAAGAAATGAAGAGGTATTAGGACGAGTGGAAGATGAGAGATGTTGACGACTGCTGATAAAGAAAACAGATAGGATGGTAGGACACATACTAAGACACCCAGGAATGGCAAACTTAGTTAAGGAAGGAAGGATCGAGGATAAGAACTATCGGGGTAGACCAAAGTTAAAATATGTTAAAACTGATTGCCTCGGATGTTAGGTGTGGTAGCTATGTAAAGATGAAACGATTAGCTCAGGGCATGGAGTGCTGCATCAAACCAGTCAAACGATCAAAGACTCAAACACACACATTATCATACAACATTTTAGGTTGATTGCTGTAATAGTTTCGGACATACTGAATATTTCGAGTGACCACATTTTTGTGGATTCATGACACAATAAAATTTGAAAGCCAAAGTTGAGGTTGGACGAGGAAGTAGTAAGAACTTACAAGTTTCAATGAAATTGCTACAGTCAATCACAAACACATTGCACGCACACACAGGAGCAAAAGGTAATCTTATAAGCATTAAGATGAAAACTGGCAAAAAAAAAAAGGCACTGGTAGTTTAATCACTCAATGCCCATAAAAGAATTCAATGCAATTAGTTAAACCAACAAGATAATTCATGAATTGCACATGATACATTCCTATGCCAAGTAGCCTGCTGATGTGGAAGTTATGTAGGCCTACGTTGTTTTTGTTGTGAAACATCTTTCCACTCGGTAGCCGGATATTTTTTGTGGGAGTGAATTTGGAAAAGTGACGGAAATGAGATGGAAATGGGACGGAAACAATGAGCGCGCGCGGTTGCGGAGATTGGTACCACGACGTACTGTCGGCCATGTGGCTATGTTGAATGTATACCTTATACGTTTTACTTCAAGGTTTGGAGGCCCCATTAAAGATATTCCTACAATAAATCATCTTCATGTTGTCGTTCTTTGGTATGAAAATATTCATTATATCATATTTGCTGAAAACAATAAAATTATGATTTATTAAATCTTCACACTTTTGCTGCATTCTTATTTAATGTAAGCATTCGAGGTACTGTCGGCCAACATACAGCCTTATGTGGAATGTATATCGCATACGATTTATTTCAAGGTTTGGAGGGCCCAAAAGATTTTTATTAGCCTACTTTTCACATTTTGAAAAAATGAGGAAAAAGTAGACTTATGAGATCGGGCAAATGTGTGTCTGTCTGTCTTTCAGGCTGTGTGTGTGTGTCGCCCCCCCCCCCCCCCCGATCAACTCCTAAACGGCTGGAGCAATTGAAACAAAATTTGGTAGAAGTAAAGATCTATACCTGAATATCTCACGGCCATATTTGAAAATGATGTCAGTGCTACCAACTGCTGAAAAATCGCAATTAAAATTTGAGCTCCATGTTGGATATCTTGGAAGGTATGAATGGGAGTTATTTCAAAATTGGCACACGTGTAGATAATAATATTGCAGTTTAATTTCCAGGAGGCCATACATGGCAGTGTTGCCAAAATGATTATAAGCATGCTGATAGGTCCAATTTTTAAATGCATATAACTTCTACACTATCAATTGGAATTCAACCAAATTTCGTATGTACTATGTGTACATACACAGATATGAATGAGCATATTCTTAAGAACCACCAGGGCTGCCAACTGTTAATAAATGCACTCCCTATTGTTTTTATCCAAATATCAATATATCAGAAAGTATGCAAGCAGACAGCTTTAAACTATGCACACGCATAGTACCTGACACTCTATATTAATTTGGAGTAACTTATATACGTCAGTGCTACCAACATGATTCTAAGCCTGCAGAGAGGTCCAACTTTAAATACACGTAACTTCTATACTATCATTTGGATTTCAACCAAATTTCGTGTGTGTTATGTGTACCATGACAGATATGACTATGCGTATATTTAGGAGCAACCAGGGCTGCCAACTGTTAATAAATACTGTCTGTATTTTTGTTACCCTAGTATCAATATATCAGAAAGTATGCAAGCCAATAGCTCTAAACTTTGCGCACGTATAGTACCTGGCATTCTAGATTAATTTGGAGTAACTAATATAGGCCTACGCCAGTGCTGCCAACATGATTCTAAGCCTGGTGATAGGTCCAATTTTAAAATGCATGTAACTTCTATACTAACTAATGGATTTCATTCTAAATTGACACAACAATAGATCATATTATTTCAGATTATTTCTGACCAATACATGTATGTCATTGATGCCAACATGATTTTACGCGCTGTTAGATGCAATGTTTAACTGCATTGGATTTCAACCAAATTTTGTATTCTGTACCTTAAGAGATGGAACTAAGAATATACTCAGTCACCAGGGCTGCCAACTGAAAAATGAAAAATGAAAATCCACAGCCTGCTTCCAGTCTCCGACCGGGTCAGGAATGGAATGAATGAAGCCCCCATCTAGCGGCGAGGATATGAACTGTGCCGGCTGCCGAGGCCTGACGCACTCCTCTGGGGCAATGATTAAATGAATGACAGATGAAATGAAATGATAGTGGAGAGTGTTGCTGGAATGAAATGTTGACAGGTAAAACCAGAGTACCCGGAGAAAAACCTGTCTGCCTCCATTTTGTCCAGCACAGATCTCACATGGAGTGACCGGGATTTGACCCTGTCAAAAGAATCCACAGTTAGTTTGCTATTTCTACCACAACGATCACTAGTATGAGTCAATGAAATTCAACCTTAACCGCATGATTAGAATAGCAGTTTGCTATTTCTACCGCTACGAGCACTAGTGTGAGTCAATGAAACTCAACCTTATCCGCTCGATTAGATTAGAATTTTGCTATTTCTACCACTATGAGCGCTAGTGTGAGTCAATGAAACTCTACCATATACGGTCGATTATATCAGCAGTTTGCTATTTCTACCATTACGAGTGCTAGTGTGAGCCAATGAAACTCGACTTTATGTGGTCGATTAGATTAATAACCCCTGGCACTACAGCCCATGAAGGGCCTAGGCCTACCAAGCGACCGCTGCCCAGCCATTTGGCCTGCATATATTGGGGTGACGCGTGATCAGCGCATCGGGTCCCCTCGGTCGTTAATCTTGGTTTTCGTGATCACTGCCTCACTGTCAGACAGCTACTCAATTGTCCTCACGAGGCTAAGTGCATTCTGTTCCAGCCATCAGGTCAGTTTCTAAAATCCCCGACGGAGCCGGGAATCGAACCCAGGGCCTCCGAGCTAGAGGCAGGCGCGCTACCCCAACACCGTGGGGCCTGCCGGTCGATTAGATTAGCAGTTTGCTATTTCTACTTCTACGAGCGCTAGTGTGAGTCAATGAAACTCAACCATATCAGGTCGATTAGATTAGCAGTTTGCTATTTCTACCACTACGGGCGCTAGTGTGAGTCAATGATACTCAACCATATTAAGAACAAAGTTCCAAATTGTTCCGCCTCGTCAATACTGTTTATTAAAATGTCGTGATACAATCACCTGTCCTTTATCACATGGTACATGTTTCAACGTCTAAATCGTATTGACGTCTTCATCAGCCTAAATATTTGGGCAGCACTTAAAACATTCCCTTTATATACTGGGTGTAGTTAAAAATTGTACATAAAAACACACATAGATCACTGTAACACATTAAAAAGTTGTTAAAACATTTTCTTATGTTAAAAGCTTAATAAAATCCTGTGCTGTACAGCACTGTCTCCGTCCGACTCAGCACGGCCCTGTTAGCTCATTGCCGCATTACATCTTGGGAATGGTCACCCCTTGCTTGGGCTTTTGAAGCTAACATTAGAAATAAACCAAGAAAGACTGCCAAGCTACATTGTATCCAACCCAGTCATTGGACAAATTCGTGTTGACAGACTGACATTTGTCATTAGGTCAAATTTAGACATAGTTTGTATATTATCTATAGATTAAGCTTTTTACTACTATGCATTTTGATCTGTGTGAACTTTCTAGTTTTAAGAATTACATTAAGATATTAATACTTAATGCAGACATATCAGGAAATGTATCTTACTGTGTAGGTGCACTATTATTGGGGCGCACACTGAGCCCTGTTGTGTACCATCAACAAATAAATAAATAAATAAATAAGTAAATAAATAAACATTTACAGGTAGTGGTACGGTAGTTTACGTATTGAGACTCCAGTTTTAAAGTTACCCCGAGTTCGACTCTCGGGTCTGCCTAGAAGTTCAACTCTAGTCTGTGCACTGGAACAAAGTTTGTTAAGTTTCTCATAAGATGTGGGTTCGCATCGATTACCATCTCAGCCATATTAGAAGTGGTTTTGAGTATTTTCTCATTTCTACTGCAGACCAAAGGCACGACAACTTCCTTCCCAATAACAACCCCAATTGCAACTTACAAGTACATGCCCGGGTGCAAATATCACAATAACACAGGTTCCATTCCCACCCAAGTACTCGGGACTGATAACCACGATGTCACACGCTCCTAAATGGATAATCAGCTCGCTACGCTCGTCAAAACGAAATCATACACACTTTTCTATCTCATTCAAACTATTAAAAATCCACAGCCTGCTTCCAGTCGACCGACCGAGTCAGGGATGGAATGAATGGAATGACTAGCGGCGAGAATATGAACTGTACCGTCTGCCGAAGCCTGTCGCACTTCCCTGGGGCAATGATTAAAAGAATGACAGACGAAATGAAATGATAGTGGAGAGTGTTGCTGGCATGAAATTTGTGACAGGGAAAACCAGAGTAACCGGAGAAAAACCTGTCTGTCTCCACTTTGTCCAGCACAAATGTCACATGGAGTGACCGGGATTTGAACCACGGACCCAGTGGCGAGGGGCCGGCGTGCTGCCGCCTAAGCCACGGAGGCTGCATCTCATTCAAGCTATTGCTTACCGGTATTTTAATTTCATTTAATAATAACAGAGGCGAGGCTCATTGTGCTGTCAGACAAAAAATACTGGTGAAGAAACACTTCCCAGTATAAAAATTATCTCCCACAAGGGGCGGCTTCGGTGCTGTAGTTGATAGCATGCTGAGCTTCTATACCCAAGGTTGCGGGTTCAAACCCGGCCGAAATCGTCGGATTTTTTAAGAGCGTTAAAATCCCTCACTATGCCTTCTTTCGGAAGGGAAGTAAAGCCGCCGGTCCCATGTCATAGATTTATGGCATGATAAAGAACCTTCCACTAATTACACTTGTGTGAAGCTAAATTATAGGTTAGATTTGACTGTCGCTCTTAGATTCCAACGTTCGTCGCCAGGAGCTGACTGCGGTGGCATCTAGTTACCAAGTTCAGAGCTAGTTGGTCGTTGACAGTAGCCTTTGGTAGCAAAGTTGAAACTACTTGAAAATCGAATGTCTGCAGTGCTTTCTTGAATTAAAAACAGATAACACACACTAATACAGTCATCACATTTAACACCGGTTATTAGACAGAGTCTACACACACCCAAAGTACACGGGGCTACATGACCGCGTTGTCACAGCACCTTAACTGAGGAACCAAGCAGCTCTCACAAGGGATCTTTTCATAACCTATAATTAGTATGCATTGTTTGGTTTCTAAGCACTTCCTGTTGACTTGCGTACTTACCGTTGCTAGAAGCAGCCAATAGCAGAAGCGGAAGGGACCAAAGCACCAGCTGACGCGATTCCATCTCACCTAATGCTAGCAGTACGGGGGTAGAAGGTTCTGGATTGAGCTACACACGACAGTCGCTTGCTCCTGGCACTTCACCTGATGCAACCAGTACTGGGGCGTCTGACGTGAGCTAGACTAGACTCTTCCACACGACATTCACTTGTTTCAGCGAGCAGCGCCAAGTACCGTATGTGGCGCGTTTCGCTTGTCTATTTTAACGGCTTCAGTACACAAGTAGGCTTTTACGATATGATAAGGGCCCACAGGCACCACAGATTACCCTGACTGGCATTGACGTGTGTTTCTCACCTGAACCGCGTGCTGTACTGTTTAACACAGACAGGGTTGCCAATATGAGGGAAGCGGTGGTGCTGCTCGTAAGCAGGTGAGCGTGTCAGCTGTGTTAGTCGATATTGTTTTACTCGCTACTTGTGACTGACTCATATAGAGCTAGTGCTTATTCGCTTTAGTCCTGTGACGTAGCCGTGTTTGTTAACCCCTGAGAATTGACTTGGAAAAATATAACAGGTGGAATTGCGCCAGGTCACTTTGACCCTCCCCCAGGGTCTTACATCTAGTGGGACGTGGGTTGGCGACCACGGGGTCCCAGCTGAGTCTGGCATTGCTTCCACTTACTTGTGCCGGGCTCCTGTCTGTCTTCATTCCTGTCGACCTCACTTGGTCAACTCTTGTTCTCTTCCGACCCCGACGGTATTAGGGTATCCGAGGCCTAGGGAGTCTCTTCCTTTCCCGCCTTAATTGGCCCTTGTCTCATCTTTTCTGATTCCCTCCTTCTGCGAGCGGTCAGCCTTCTTTTTCTTTTCATGTTATCTCCTGCCTTCTGCTCAAGGCCCTCGAGGAGGCCGGGTGTATGTAGCCCCAATACTTTTGGTGCACCCTAGATAATGCTACACCCTCAGGGGCTCACGGTTGGTGAGTTCGGGAGTTAGCGACCCCGAGGGATTCCTGAGCTGGGTCCGTTTCCCCTTTTGTTCCTTAGCTTTGGGGCGGACCCTCTCCTCTTTCACTTTCCTATCTGCCTTTCATTGCTCTCCTTCCTTCCAAGTTCCTCAATCCGCATTCTTCGAAAGTTGAGGGTATTTCTTTTCCTTCTGTCCTTTATTTGCCTTATTCTCCTTTTGTTTTCCATTTCTTCTTCTAGTATATAAGTTAGTAGTTAGTTTTAGTTATAGTTAACATTTCATTTTCATCTTCTCGATCACCCAAACCATTCGGGGCCGATAATCTAGATGTTAGGCCCCTTAAAACAACAATTATCATCATCATCATCATTTTGACCCATAGTGTGTCACTCCCTTTTTGTCGTAAACGTAGTTATTTTAATGAAGTAACTTTACACCTGGTGTCTTCCTATGAACTATTCCCAATATAAAATTAGATTTATTTATATTTTTCAAATTTAACATTCAGAAAAATGACAATAATTTTCGTTGGTCGGAGTTGAAAAGCATTAAGGCAAAAATGGTAATGTTTTTAAACAATTGTAGTATTCTGAAGTATTTACTCAAGGGCGTTGGAACGGCATAGGAAAGAATTAAGCCAGCCTTATGTTTAATCCAGAAACCACTGCTACATGTTGTGCGATCAGAGGAGAAAAGCATTAAGTCAAAGACTTGCTGCCTTTCAGCGCCGTATTCCCTACTTAATATTGGCCGCACTGCAAGATTCCCGCGTGTTACCGTGCTATTGTAAATTACATTTGTTCAGGATTAAAGAGGTTTTTATGTTACAGATAAGTTTTAAAATAAAATATCATGTGAAATATTCATTCTGAATGGCTTTGTGATGCACTAAGCTGAACACGGAGCTGAAAGGCATTAAGTCATGTCACACTTCAAAAATTGATTTGAAAAATATGTTTATTAAATTAAAATTGATATTCCTCTAGCAAGAGCCTCCGTGGCTTAGGCGGCAGCACGCCGGCCTCTCACCGCTGAGTCCGTGGTTCAAATCCCGGTCATTCCATGTGAGATTTGTGCTGGACAAAACGGAGGCAGACAGGTTTTTCTCCGGGTACTCCGGTTTTCCCTGTCACAATTTCATTCCAGCAACACTCTCCACTATCATTTCATTTCATCTGTCATTCATTTAATCATTGCCCCAGGGGAGTGCGACAGGCTTCGTCAGCCGGCACAGTTCATATCCTCGCCGCTAGATGGGGGCTTCATTCATTCCATTCCTGACCCGGTCGGAGACTGGAAGCAGGCTGTGGATTTTTTTCATTCCTCTAGCACAAATATAACCTGAATAAATGCTGCACAACATAGATGACTAATATAGTGTGCTTGCCAAGTTCTGTTCTGTCAATGACGTTTTATCTGTCTCCTGAAAAGTAGTGAACACTGACTAAATGCTTTTCAGCTCCGACCAATTCAATTGGCCTTGATAGTGGCGGTAAAGCAGTCGTCTTAATTTTTTTGAACAAAGTATTTGATGACCGAGATGTTCCTAGACCCGAAACATGGATCAACAAGAACGTGAGCTATGTGATTGTGCTGCACCAAAAAAGTTGGATTTTCCCCCTTATGTTTTACAGATTGTCCCGACTAACGTAAGCCGAAAATTGTCACGCGAGGACTGGAGCCATGGGTAAATCTGACACGACCGTAAATAATATAGAAATAACTTGGGTGTTCAAAAAGCTATGGACATGTTTCTTTTGCAGGGTGAAGTTCAAGTGTAGGAAAGAAGGTACAGTAAGCGATAGAAAAAAAAAAGATACGAGCCTTAAAGTAGTCGCATATGATGTGTAACATCTGACATGTCATCCTACCTTGAAGTTGTTACCGTATTTAGCCTATTTTCAATTTTGAAACAAGATGTTCAGTAAAGAACATATAGCCTACTTTCTCCTAAATGTATGAGTATAGTTATAACTCGTTGTTATTATCAAAGAGTATAATAGAACTATTCTTTGTTGAAGACCTTAGAAACGATTTACCTCTACCAAACGCCACAACCTAGATAAAAACTGCTACCATCATTGAAGAAAGAAAGATAAGAAGTATATCAAGAATGTTATGGATCTGGAGACATAATCGACCGGACTGGCGGCGTGGCTCAGCGGTAACGTTCTCGCTTGCTGGGCCCTAGGTTGCAGGTTCGTATCCTGGCGCAGTCAGCTGGCATTTGAGGGTGCACAAATGCGAGGGAGCCGTGTCAGTACATTTACTGGCACGTTAAAGATCCCCTTCGGGCCAAAATTCCGGCACCCCGGTGTCTCTAAAATCAGCAGTAGTTAAAAGGGATGTAAAACCAATAACATTATTATTATTATTATTATTACGACCTGCCGTGGGCAACATCCAACTTTGAGTTGAGGCATGTCTTTACACGTCTGGTTGTGCATGGCTTTCACAACCCTAATTGAATTAACAAATCTTTCCATGACCCTACAGAGACGTGTGTATACAAACTATGTGGATATTTTCGATAATATAATCCTAACAGAGCGAGTGCATTCTAGCGGCCAGAAGAAGAAACTTTTCAATAAAATCTGGAAGTTACCTTTTTGGCAGCTAGATGTCTCGAGTAAATCTGCTGGCGAATTATGTTTTAATTAAATATATATTTTACACCATAATGTGCACAATATAACGCTTAATAACATTTTCAAGTTACGCAAAATAGGCTGTTACAAACCCTTTAAAATAAAAAGTTAAAATGTATCGTAGTATCATCTTGTCATTCTTCAAATTCGATGCGCATAGAATGATAATGGTATAGTAATCAATGGATCCCCACGTAGACTAGTCGTGACATCTATTGGTGAAATATCGAACAATATAATCCTAACAGAGCGAGTGCATTCTAGCGGCCAGAAGAAGAAACTTTTCAATAAAATCTGGAAGTTACCTTTTTGGCAGCTAGATGTCCCGAGTAAATCTGCTGGCGAATTATGTTTTAATTAAATATATATTTTACACCATAATGTGCACAATATAACGCTTAATTTTAAAACATCTGAGTCATTACAAAACAATAAACATATAACATTTCAAGCAAAAAACCTAGCTCTGATCGGGTTTGAACCATAGGCATTTGAGCGATAGGCTAACGCTCTACCACTTTTTTTTTTTTTATAGCTCTTTACAGAATTACAGAATTTTCAGATATGATAAATACCATACTAATACATCACAAGAAATCCAGATAGTGTCCATATTTATCGTACAATTGTCCACTTTCACTAAGCTTCCAACGCTCTTTTTGCAGGTGATACCTGAGATCCATGAAAGAGAAATGTTGATCATTGTCCATCACGAAGTGTACATATTGGCCCATTATCCACACAATGGCAGTCTGTTTAATTTGGGGGAAGGCGGTCACCGACAACCGAACCAACTTCCTGTCATCAAGGTCATCCGAGGGCACATTTAATAGTTGACATACTTTTCCCTTACACCACAGCCACGTGGAGGCAACTCGCGTGCATGATGTGAAGCGGTGTATCGCCGTATCAGTTTGACCACATATAGTACACCATGGGTAAGCTTCAAGATGGATGGTATATCGCCGTAGAGCGGTTGGGATGAGATCGTTGAGGAAGATAAAAACTTGGGAGTGTACATCAGAAGAAATGGTCATAGCCCCAAAATTTTTCCAAACAGTGGGCCAATGGACGTAGAGGGTGGTGGCCTCTATTCGCGGTTTGGAGTGTACCACTTGCCGCAACATGTTATAGATACTTTTCGTCGTTGGAACAATCCCTGAAGGCATTTGGCGAACAGTTTCCAGAAGGTGCTGTTGATGGTCCCTAAATATCTTCGGCAAAGCTCTATCACAACCACGGGCTGTGTTTCGAATATCTTTGTATAGCGCTTTCGTAAAAGTGTCATGTTGGGAAAGAATGGTGATATCGTTCTTGCAGAGGAGTGCACGGCATTTCATGCCATGAGCTGTTAGCCCTAGCCCGCCTTGCCGGGATGGGAGATACAACTGTTCCCGTTGTACTCGGAACAAAAATCCTTGCCATATAAACCAACCTGTATATTTTGCCAATTGGCTCTCAAACATTTTGGGAAGTGGGAAAAGTTGTGCTACATACCATATTTTAGAGAGCGCAAACACGTTGAGGACCATGACCCGTTGCACTATATTGAGGTTTCTTTGACCAAATTGGATCAGGACTCCCCTAACTTTGGCAATGACCTTAGTCCAGTTTACTTTCACTGTGTCCAGAAGCGATTGCTTCCAGGTAATGCCAAGAATTTTCACCTCATTTACTATCCGGAACCAGGGCTGTGAGGTAATCACTGAGTTAGTATTGAGCGGAAGCAAAGCAGTTTTCTGGGGGTTCGATTGTGCTCCAGAGGCGATATGGTAGAGCTGAAGGATGCTATCGATGTGGGAGATGTCTTCTTTATTGCGGATCAATATTGATACGTCATCAGCATAGGCGCACATTCCAAAAACATGTGTGGACAGTGTGTAACCCTGTAGCTTCACCTGGGTAGTCCGAATGAACGGTTCAAGGCCAATGACAAAAAGTAGCATAGAAAGGGGACATCCTTGCCTAACCGATCGTTGTATTGGAATCAGAGGGGAAAGAAAACCGTTGACGAGCACTCTAGACGTAGCATTACAATTTATCATACGAATGTAGTCAATAAGGATTTCAGGAAATTCGAAGTGTTGCAAGACCATGTACAAGTATTCATGACTGATGCGGTCGAAAGCTTTATCAAGATCTAAGGTGAGAAAACTCATTGGCTCAGTGGGGAGCATTTCGGCTTTTTAGGTGTAGGTCCCGTAGTATCGCTAAGTTTGTTAACATTCTTCCAGGAATACTGCAACATTGTTCATCACCAATGATATCAGGTAGAACAGTCTTCAATCGGCATGCAAGTACTTTGGTAAGGACTTTATAGTCACTGCAGAGCAGAGTAACTGGTCGGAAGTCACCAACTGCCATGGGAGAGGATGTTTTTGGTATGAGGACTATGGTACCCTCGTGATGTGATTGACAAAGAGCACGACGTTGGAGAATGGTACGCAGGACATGACAAAATTCTTTGCCAATGAGAGGCCAGAAGTGTTTATACATTTCATATGGCAGTCCATCAATGCCAGGTGAGCGGTTGTATGGGAGTTGTTTAACCACAGAGTGAATCTCTTCATCCGTAATATCCGCGCTGAGCAGAGTTTTGTTGTCCGGAGATAGTTTGGTACTGCAAGATGACAGCAATAGGGTCACCTGCTGTGGATCAATGGGAGCCTTAGCGTAGAACCGTTGATAAAATAATGATATTTCACTACGTATAGCTTCAGGGGAGGTGACAACACTTCCAGTACTGGTGCGGAGGCGGTGGATATATTTACGTTGCCGCTCACGTTGTCCTTTGGCGATATGGTATACACTTGCACTTTCGTCCGGGAGCACTGTACGATCTTTTAAAGCCACGTTGATATGAGCGAGCGTTCGTTGCTGTAGAGACAGGAGTTTGGTTTTAACTTCCCGGATCTGGTCATATATACGCTCCCCAGCATCAGATCTTTGCTGGAGCTGGCGAAGAACTCGATAGTAAAATTCAACTGTATCCCGTCTTTCCCGACCTCGTTGGTAAGATATGTTCTTAAAGACGCGGCGGATCCCTGGTTTAACTAAAATATCCCACCAGTCTGTGCAGTCGCGAAATTTGCATTTTTGTTGGACCCATCGAGTCCAGTGTTGTCTGAAAATATCTTGGCATTCCTCCTCCAGTAACAGCGAGCAATTCAGCTTCCAATAACCTCTTCCTATGTGAAATATGGGATGGGGGTAAGAGATTGTACATACGACAGCATGATGGTTAGTCAAACTGGCAGGTATCACTTCATATCGTCTAGGCTGGATAAGTTCCTGTGAAAAGTAGATGCGGTCAAGTCGTGATGAGGAGTTGTGACTTATACAGGTGTAATGGGGCAGGGGCACCCTTAAACTATCCACAGCATCAATGAGGTGTAGGGAGGTAAGAAGGGTCCTGAGAGCCGGGTTGACACCTTGGTATGAGCTAGTGGAATCTTCTGGGCGTTGAATACAATTGAAATCCCCTGCAAGAATAAGTTTTTCCTTAACTTCGTGCAGATGAGGCAGTATACTCTGTTGAAAGAACATTTTCCGTTCCACACGTTTATTGGACCCGGATGGGGCATATACATTTATCAGGGTGGTATTGTTTATGTGTCCAGATATTATGCGTCCTGATGGATGACATAGCACACCTTCGAGTGGGATATCATGTCTTATGAGGAATCCGGTCCCTCTATTCGTATTACCGGTATTGATGTATTGTTTGTAGAAGGCAGATATGGGCAAACAGGGTAGAGCAACTTCTTGAATGAAGGCAATGTCAATGTCTGCATCTCGAAGGAATCTCTCCAACAGTTGAAATTTCAGAGGGCATTCTATTACATTGATATTCACAGTGGCCACAGTGAGAAATTGCGCCATTAAGAGAAGTATAAAAGTTGTGCTAGACATACTGGAAGTTGGACTCGAGAAAAAAGAAAAAAGAAAAAAAAGACACAGGTGAGAAATATACAGGTGCACTATGTCAAATTAGGTTGAGATAGTTCCTTTTGACTGCCATTCATAGGCCGGCTGTCAGCGGTTGAGAGCGTTCGTAAGTCCCTAGATGACGTAGAATGAAGATTTTGTTTCTTTTTCACAGCTGCGGGAACATTTGTAGAGCCAGTTTGATTCTTCGGGGCTGGTACGGCAATCGAGGCATTTGTTTTAATCTTCTTAGAGACGTTCTCGGATCCCCGATCAACATTCTTAAGTGAGTCGGTAGGGACCAGCGAAGGCGGGGGCAGTGAAGACAAAATTTCTGTGGCAGCCTGTAGTGACGGCAGAGTTGGTTCTAAGGCTGCGATACAGGTTGCCGATAGCACAGGGGCACTCTGTGTCTCGCAGCTCTGGTCAGGGCAAGGTACCAGTTCTGCGTCAGATGTATCCGAGGTCACTCCTGGTGTTGTCCCAGCTGACTGATCAATAAGCATGTTTTCATATGACGTTTGCTGCGTCACAACTTCCGAGTATTGTACACGTCGTTGTTGTGTAGGAGTTATACCGAGGGAATCATTTTCTTTGGGCAGTTAATACGTAGATGTGTGGTAGCATTGCAAATTAAACAGGTCTGTTTCTGTCCATTATACGTTACTAGCTGAAGTACCCGTGCTTCGCTACGCGTCATAAATAAATTAAAATGTGAAAGTGACAGTTAAAACAGGGGATAGGCGAGGTGCTGCGCAGAGGGAGATTAAGGATGGAACATTTTGTCCAACTACACCGTTCGGCGTTGACCGTGTTTTATAGCACAAATTTAGGTTTTACTCGCTAACCGTTGGAGATACCTTTCGGACAGAAAATGTAATTTTAAACCTCGTATATGCCATCAAAAGTTTGCTATTTCTTAGCGTTCACTTTTTATTTGAAATGGAAATCTGAAAGTTTGAAACCAAAGGGTGTAGTGACGTCACTAAAATGGTCGCCATAGTGCAAAGTATTGAAATCAAAAGTAGCCTATATGTTAACCAGTTAAATCAGCTACTTTCATGTAAAATTCATGTAAGTCGGACCAGTGGTTCTTGCGTGATTGAGTAATACACAGACACACACCATCTCATTTTTAGCCTCGCTTCGCTCGCGTCATAGTCGTGTCATATTGTTATTCAATGACATGCAGGTTTAATTCCGTTAACACCCCTTTAGAACCTGAATATCCAAAAATCCCTCCTTAGTAGACATTTTCGACACACAACAAACATATCCCCTTCTTCTAACTTCAATAGTTTTGATTGGTCGATGAGAGTGAACATCCAAAAATCCTTCCTTAGTGGACGTTTTTATTCCAGAATTTCACCCCTCCCCATATGCCCCTTAAATTGGATTTATGAAAAAAAAACGGTCGAACATCTACTTATTTTAATTATTTATTCATTTATTAATTTTTAAGGTGATTGGAACTCGGAGAAAATCAAACTCCTCGTCTATGTCGTTTAAGAGATACACGCTCCGTTCGGAATCTTTCAACCCCCACTTTTCATCCCTTTCACCTCATAATATACACCACATCGAAAAACCATTAGACATGTGTCAGCTTATTTTAAATGATTAGTATATATGCCAAGTACCACATCCCCAAATGAAACCACTCATGAGATATTGTTATTCAATGAAATGCACGTTTACCCCCTTAACACCTCATTAGAACCTGAATATCCAAAACTCTTTCCTTAGTGGACGTTTTCGACATACCACGAACTTATCCCCAAAATTTCATGTTTCTAACTTCAATAAATTTGCTGGGCGATGATGAGTGAGTGAGTCAGTCAGGACATTTTCTTTCATTAATATTTGAGAATTTCACCCCTCCCCAAGAATCCCTTAAATTGGATTTATGAAAAAAAAAAACGGTCGAACACCTATTTACTTATTTAAAGCTGTTTTCCCCCTGAGTTTGATAAGTGAGTAAGTAAGTCAATCAGTTAGCACACCTTCTTTCCTGTTCCCCCCCCCCCCGAATTTCACTCCTCCCCATGGGCCCCTTAAATTGGATTTATGAAGAAATGGTCGAACACCTATTTACTTATTTTTAAGCTGCTTTTTCCGCTGAATTTCAAACTTATCGCCTATGTTGAATAAGAGATACAGTACACGCTCCGTTAAGAATCCTTCAACCCCCAATTTTCTCCCCTTTCACCTCATAATATACACCATATCGATAAACCCTTAGACATATGTCTGCTTATTTTAAATGATTAGTTTGTATGCCGAATATCACATCCCCATATGAAACAACTCGTGAGATATTGTTATTCAATGAAATGCAAGTTTAACCCCCTTAACACCCCTTCAGAACATGAATATCCAAAAATCCATCCTTAGTGGACTTTTTCGACAAACAACGAACATATCCCCAAAATTTCAAGTTTCTAACTGCAATAGGTTTGCTGGGGGATGATGAGTGAATATCCAAAAATCCTTCCTTAGTGGACTTCTTTCCCCAGAATTTCATTCCTCTCCATGAGCCCCTTAAATTGGATTATGAAAAAACGATCGAACACCTATCTACTACTTTTTCAATCTGATTTTTCTCCCTGAGATTCTTACTTTTTGCCTCTGTCTCTTAAGAGATACTTGCTCCGTTAAGAATCCTTCAACACTCACTTTTCACACATACACCTCATAATATACACCACATCGAAAAACCCTCAGACATGTGTCTTCTTATTCTTAATGATGAATTTATATGCCTAGTATCCCATCCCAAAGGAAATCATTCGGGAGATATTGTTATTCAATTAAATGCAAGTCTACCCCCTTAACACCCCTTTAGAACCTGAATATCCAAAATTCCTTCCTTAGTGGACGTTTTCAACATACAACGAACATAGCCCCTTAATGTCATGTTTCTAACTTCAATAATTTTGGCTGGGGGATGATGAGTGAGTAAGTCAGGACATTTTCTTTCAATTATTTTTCAGAATTTCACCCCTCTCATGAACCCCTTAAATTGGATTTATGAAAAAAAAAACGGTCGAACACCTATTTACTTATTTTTGAGCTGTTCTTCCCCCCTGAGTTTGATGAGTGAGTGAGTTAGGACACTTTCTTTCCTGTTTTCCCCCCAGAATTTCACCTCTCTCCAAGGGCCCCTTAAATTGGATTTATGAAAAAACGGTCGAACACCTATTTACTTATATTTTAAGCTGTTTTTTCCCGCCGAATTTCAAACTTCTCGCCTATGTCGTTTAAGAGATACACGCTCCGTTAAGAATCCCTCAACCCCCAATTTTCACCCCTTTCACCTCGTAATATACACCTCATCGATAAACCCTTAGACATATGTCTGATTCTTTTAATGATTAGCTTATATACCGAATATCACATCCCCAAAGAAACAACTCATGAGATATCGTTACTCAATGAAATGCACGTTTACCCCCTTAACACCTCTTTAAAACTCGAATAACAAAAATCATTCATTAGTTGACGTTTTCGATATACAGCGAACATATTCCCAAAATTTCATGTTTCTAACTTTAATAGTTTTCGCTGGGCGTGACGAGTGAGTGAGTCAGACAGGACATTTTCTTTCAATTATTTTTACCAGAATATCACCCCTCCCCATGGGCCCCTTAAATTGGATTGATAAAAAACGCTTGAACACCTATTAACTTATTTTTTAAGCTGTCTTTTTCCCCTGAGTTTGATGATTGAGTGAGTTAGTCAGTCAGTTAGGACACTTTCTCTCCTTTTTCCCCCCAGAATTTCACCCCACCCCATTGGCTCCTTAAATTAATTTATGAAAAAACGGTGGAACACCGACTTACTTATTTTTTAAGCTGATTTTTTTCGCCGAGTTTCAAATTTCTCGCCTATGTTGTTTAGGAGATAGGCCTACACGCTTCGTTAGGAATCCTTCAACCCCCAATTTTCACCCCTTTCACCTCATAATAATACACCACATCGAAAAACCCTTAGACACATGTCTGCTTATTTTTAGCCTATTTTCAATTTTGAAAAAATAGGCTTATGAGATCACCTTTTGTCCGTGTGTGTGTGTGTGTGTGTGTGTGTGTGTGTGATTCGTGTGTGTGTCCCTCCCTAATAAAATCTAAACGGCAGGAGCGATTTCAATGAAACTCGGAAAGTTCATAGCACTATTCCCGGCGACCTCGACCGTGCCCTTCAAATTTTGTTACGACTCACCAATCCAACATGGCGGCTGTGCGAAATATTTCACCAGCATTCAATATCTCCGAAACTATTACCGATATTACCCTGAAATTTTCTATGTTGATAGAGGGAACAACTATAAGTTCACCTATGTGACTTTTGAAAACCTGGTAACTACAAAACGAACATGGCGGCCAAGCGAATTTGCGACTTTTATATAGACGTTTCTCGCGATTTGACCAACCAAACGCAATGAAACTTGGTACAGTATATGTTTATATACATTGTAATGCACCGACATCTAACTTCGTTCAATTGTTTACATAATCACAAGATGGCGGATGTGCGAAATATTTCACCGGCATTCTATATCTCTGAAACTATTAGCGGTATCTCCCTAAAATTTTGTACTGAGATAAAGGGCACTACTGGAAGTCCATCTATAAGATTTTCAAAAACCGGTTAACTACAAAACGAATATGGCGGCCAAGCGAATTTGAACATTTTAAATAGACCTTTCTCGCGATTTAATGTTCCAAGCGCACTGAAGCCTGGTACAGGAAATATTTATACACATTGTAATCCACTGGTATCTAATTTAGTTCAATTGTTTACATAACCTCAAGATGGCGGCAGTGCGAATTTTAAAATTAAGTTTTTATTTCTTGTGATGTAGTCATGCGATCGAAGTGAAAGTTTGAATAATGAACCTACGCAATAATTTTCCTTTAATGGTACATGACTCTATGGCCTATACATTTAACAATCCAACATGGCGACCATCCGAAATATTTAGACGATACTGAATATCTACGAATCTATTTTAGCAATCAAACTGCATTTTTTAATGTTCATAGGGGCTATGAACTTAAGTTCACCTATAGGACTTTAAATAACCTGGTGATCACAAATCCAACATGGCGGTGACGCGAATTATAAATATTCACATGGACGTTTCTCGCAATTTAACCGTCCGCGTGCAGTGAAACTTGGTACAGTAAATCTTTATCCGAATGTTAATCCACTGGCATCTAATTTATTTCAATTGTTTCCATAACCTCAAGATGGCAGCTGTGAAAATTTTTTAAATCTCCTTGTTTTTTCTTGTGTCCTAATTATGCGATTGAAGTTTGAATACTACACGTTCACAATAATCTGCATGTAACAGTACATAACTCTAGGACCTACATATATAAAATCCAACATGGCGACCATCCGAAATATTTATACGCTTCTCAATATCTACGAATCTATTACAGCAATCAAACTGAAATTGTGTATGTTAAATAGTGGCAATTAACATAAGTAGGATATATGAAAATAGGCTGTATAGTTCTTCACTGAACTACTTGTTAATGATTAGTTTATATGCCGAGTATCACATCCACAAATGAAACCACTCGTGAGATATTGTTATTCAATAAAATGCAGGTTTAACCCCCTTAAGACCCCTTTAGAGCCTGAATATTCAAAAATCCTCCCTTAGTGTATGGTTTTGACATACAACGAACATATCCCGAAAATGACATGTTTCCAACTTCAATATTTTTGGCTGGGCGATGATGAGTGGGTGAGTGAGTCAGGACATTTTCTTTCAATTTTTTCTTCAGAATTTTACCCCTCCCGATGAACCCCTTAATTTGGTTTATCAAAAAAACTGTCGAACACATATAAGTTATACTTATTTTTAAGCAGTTTTTCCCCCTGAGTTTGAAGAGCGAGTGAGTCAATCGGTAAGGACACTTTCTTTCCTGTTTTTTTTTTACACAGAATTTCACCCCTCGCCATAGGCCCCTTAAATTGGATTTATGAAAAAAAAAACGGTCAAACACCTATTTACTTATTTTTTATGCTGATTTTTTCCCGCTGAGTTTCAAACTCCTCGCCTATGTCATTTATGAGATACAGGCTCCGTTAGGAATCTTTCAACCCCCACTTTTCACCCCTTTCACCTCATAATATACACCACATCGAAAAACCCTCAGACACATGTCTTCTTATTTTTAATGATGAGTTTATATGCCGAGTATCACATCCCCCAGTGAAACCAATCGGGAGATATTGCTATTCGATGAAATGCAGGTCTACACCCTTAACACCCCTTTAGAACCTGAATATCCAAAAATCCTTTCTTAGTGGGCGTTTGCGGCCCTTGAGTAAGCTGCATACCAAATTTCATTCCAATCCGTTGGGTGGGTTCTGAGATTTCGTGATGAATGTGTGAGTGAGTGAGTGAGTGAGTGAGTGGTATTTGACAAATATCTAGTAGATAGTGTCAAGTCTTTGTTATGCTATACTCGGTTGACAGTGCTGTGTGATCAGTTGAGTAACTAACGGGATTTCAAGTAAAGATCCTCATTTTCTATACCGGTAGTGCAGAGCGCAATTGGCATCCAGACGGCCGTGTCTCGACTTGAGCTATGTTGCCATGGAAACTATCTGCCTTGCCATTCCTTCATGAGTATATTTTATGATTTGATTAGCCTGTTTTTGAGTGAAAAAGGGCCGAAATCAGAAGAATGAGAAAGACTATCGAAAATTCATGTAGCCAGCGGTTCCTTCTGGGTCCTAAACTATATGTATGCAAAATATGGTTGAGATTGGTGGAACGGTGTAGATTTGTATACGGAACCAACATATATACATACATACATACATACATACATACATACATACATACAGACTTTCACTTTTATATATTAGATATAGCCAGAATGGCCACCAAAAGTCTCAGTGGAGGGGATATCTTGCTTGATTTCCATCGTGACGGCACGTATTCCATTATACACCGGGAACTGATAAGCAGAAGACCATTGTTCTTTCCTGACGTCACTCACAGTGCCATATTTCGACAGGACGGATTTGAAAATTTCAGGGGGTACTTCGAGTGGGACATTAAATATACGCACTGTGGTAAAATTGGAATCCGCTGTGGAGAGCTTAACATTTGTCATTTCGCCTGAGTCATACTGAAATTTGATAGGATCTGCAAAAGTATTTAACAATTTCTGATAAATAGATATGCTGATTACCTTGATGTACATGGTTTTTTCGTGCGCATTTAACTGGATGGCTTCTACTTGGTCGACAGTCAACCGGAGGGTATCGCCAATCCAGCGGTGAATTTCTCCTGGTGAGGGGCGAGAACTCTGCCTGTCCCATTGGCAGCGTACGGTGTTTTTTCTCTGGTATCCGGACATGATTTTCAGCGGGGTTTTCTGGGTTCCTGGTTTTGTTGTCCTATCTGGAACACTACTTAAAAAAGTATTGTCCGAATGACACACGGAAAGTCAGTACACACGTGGAACTAAGGAAGCACCGGTATTAGGAACCGTAACCTCTTCCAATGCGGTCACACAGCGCGCACACACGTACCGCACTCGGCCACGACTAGTGACCAACTGCCACTGAGCTAATTGTGTCAACGAATACCGTTCTTTATAAAATGACTTACATAGAACTTGTTAGCAAATAATGATTTATACTAAACGATTTCATCACTGGAGTATATTATTTATATATAAAGCATTTCATACAATGTTTATTTTTTTTTATCAGTACGCTATATTGCATGCAATACTCAAATTAGTGAAATATAAGTCCGGCACAAGATATCCGCTGCCATCTTGTCTTATTACTGAATCAGTTCAGCTTTTTAAAATCACGTCTGCACTATAGTATTACAAAATATACTTTTAATTTCGAACGTGCCTCTTCCTTTAGAACAGTTAAAACGATTCTCGGCTCGATAATCGGAACTGGTGGGTCCCATGATATGGATTATAAAGTTTGCATAATTCGCACGGCCGCCATCCTGAAATGGTATGGCGGACGACCTTGTAATTTGGTCACAAGACGCATCCCATACGAAGGTATGTTGTTACCAAATTTGGTAGAGATCGGATGATTTGGTTAGTCGTTATTTGATTTTACGTTTTGAACGTTTGAGTGGCCGCCATTCAGTTTTAGTAAAGATGGCGGCGATATAAAACATGACACTGAGGTGTCCTTTGCTAGTGCTACCTTTGTACCAAATTTCGTTCAATTTGCACTCACCGTGTTCGAATTGATAGGGGGGGACAGACATTCAGAGTACACACACTCACACACACACACACACACTCACACACACACACACACACAGACTCACACACACACACACACACATACACACACACAGACTCACACACACACATACACACACACAGACAGACACACTTTTTTCGCCCTGTGTTGATCTCATAAGTCTACTTTCATTTTTTGCAAAAATCGAAAGTAGGCTAAAAAAATAGGCTTATGAGATCACCTTTTGTCCGTGTGTGTGTGCGTGTGTGTGTGATTCGTGTGTGTGTCCCCCCCTAATAAAATCTAAACGGCTAAAGCAATTTCAATGAAACTCGGTAAGTTCATAGCTCTATTCCGGGCGACCCCGACCGTGCCCTTCAAATTTTGTTACGACTCACCAATCCAACATGGCGGCTGTGCGAAATATTTCACTAGCATTCAATATCTCCGAAACTATTAGCGACATTACCCTGACATTTTGTATGGTAATAAAAGGAACTACTATAAGTTCACTTATGTGACCTTTGAAAACCTGGTAACTACAAAACCAACATGGCGGCCAAGCGAAGTTGCGACTTTTAAATAGACGTTTCTCGCGATTTAACCAACCAAACGCAATGAAACTTGGTAGAGTATATGTTCATATACATTGTAATGCACCGACATCTAACTTCGTTCAATTGTTTACATAACCACAAGATGGCGGATGTGCGAAATATTTCCCCGGCATTCTATATCTCTCAAACTATTACTGGTTTCTCCCTGAAATTTTGAACGGAGATAAAGGGCACTACTGGAATTCCATCTATAAGTCTTTCAAAAACCGGTTAACTACAAAACGAACATGGCGGCCAAGCGAATTTGAAAATTTTAAATAGTCCTTTCTCGCGATTTAATGTTCCAAACGCACTGAAATCTGGTACAGGAAATATTTATACACATTATAATGCACTGGTATCTAATTTAGTTCAATTGTTTACATAACCTCAAGATGGCAGCTGTGCGAATTTTAAAATTAAGTTTTTATTTCTTGTGATGTAATCATGCGATCGAAGTGAAAGTTTGAATAATGAACCTACGTAATAATTTTCCTTTAATGGTACATGACTCTATGGCCTATACATTTAACAATCCAACATGGCGACCATCCAAAATATTTAGACGGCTCTGAATATCTACGAATCTATTATAGCAATCAAACTGAATTTTATAATGTTTATAGGGGCTATGAACTTAAGTTCACCTATAGGACTTTAAATAACCTAGTGATCACAAATCCAACATGGCGGCGACGCGAATTATAAATATTCACATGGACGTTTCTCGCAATTTAACCATCCGACTGCAGTGAAACTTGGTACAGTAAATCCTCATACGAATGGTAATCCACTGGCATCTAATTTATTTCAATTGTTTCCATAACCTCAAGATGGCAGCTGTGCGAAATTTTAAAATCTCCTTGTTACTTCCTGTGTCCTAATTATGCGATTGAAGTTTGAATACTACACGTACACAATAGTCTGCATGTAACAGTACATAACTCTAGGGCCTTCATATGTAAAATCCAACATGGCGACCATCCGAAATATTTAGTCGGTTCTCAATATTTACGAGTCTATTACAGCACTCAAACTGAAATTGTGTATGTTGATAGTGGCAGTTTACATAAGTAGGATATATGAAAATAGGCAGTATAATTCTTCACGGAACTACTTGTTATTAACCTTGACATTCATCAACACACAAAAAAAACTTTTTATTTTTTACACTCTCATAATACATAGGCCCTAACAATTCCAAGACTCTTTTTTAGCCTATTTTCAATTTTGAAAAAATAGGCTTATGCGATCACCTTTTGTTTGTGTGTGTGTGCGTGTGTGTGTGTGATTCGTGTGTGGGTCCCCCCCTAATAAAATCTAAACGGCTGTAGCGATTTCAATGAAACTCGGAAAGTTCATAGCACTATTCCCGGCAACCTCGACCTTGCCCTTCAAATTTTGTTACGACTCACCAATCGAACATGGTGGCTGTGCGAATTATTTCACCAGCATTCAATATCTCCGAAACGATTACCGATATTACCCTGACATTTTCTATGGTGATAGAGGGAACTACTATAAGTTCACTTATGTGACTTTTGAAAACCTGGTAACTACAAAACCAACATGGCGGCCAAGCGAATTTGCGACTTTTAAATAGACATTTCTCGCGATTTGACCAACCAAACGCAATGAAACATGGTACAGTATATGTTTATATACATTGTAATGCACCGACATCTAACTTCGTTCAATTGTTTACATAATCACAAGATGGCGGATGTGCGAAATATTTCACCGGCATTCCATATCTCAGAAACTATTAGCGGTAAAACCCTGAAATTTTGTACGGAGATAAAGGGCACTACTGGAAGTCCATCTATAAGACTTTCAAAAACCGGTTAACTACAAACCGAACATGGCGGCCAAGCGAAATTGAAAATTTTAAATAGACCTTTCTCGCGATTTAATGTTCCAAGCGCACTGAAACCTGACACAGGAAATATTTATACACATTGTAATCCACTGGTATCTAATTTAGTTCAATTGTTTACATAACCTCAAGATGGCGGCAGTGCGAATTTTAAAATTAAGATTATATTTATTGTGATGTAGTCATGCGATCGAAGTGAAAGTTTGAATAATGAACCTACGCAATAATTTTCCTTTAATGGTAAATGACTCTATGGCCTATACATTTAACAATCCAACATGGCGACCATCCGAAATATTTAGACGATACTGAATATCTACGAATCTATTTTAGCAATCAAACTGCATTTTTTAATGTTCATAGGGGCTATGAACTTACGTTCACCTATAGGACTTGAAATAACCCGGTGATCACAAATCCAACATGGCGGTGACGCGAATTATAAATATTCACATGGACGTTTCTCGCAATTTAACCATCCGCGTGCAGTGAAACTTGGTACAGTAAATCCTTATACGAATGTTAATCCAGTGGCATCTAATTTATTTCAATTGTTTCCATAACCTCAAGATGGCAGCTGTGAAAAATTTTAAAATCTCCTTGTTTTTTCTTGTGTCCTAATTATGCGATTGAAGTTAGAATACAACACGTTCACAATAATCTGCATGTTACAGTACATAACTCTAGGACCTACATATATAAAATCCAACATGGCGACCATCCGAAATATTTAGTCGGTTCTCAATATCTACGAATCTATTAAAGCAATCAAACTGAAATTGTGTATGTTGATAGTGGCAATTAACATAAGTAGGATATATGAAAATAGGCTGTATAGTTCTTCACGGAACTACTTGTTTTTCTTCACTGCCTGCTTGATATTACTATTCTCGCACTGCCTTCTTGATACTCTGCTGTTACATAACTCATCTGCCAATAACTAAGTTACGTTAACAGAGACCGACTTTTTTTTCTTCACCGTCTACTTGATATTTCTACTCTCGCACTGCCTTCTTGATACTCTGCTGTTAATGCCCGACTCAGGAATGTCTGTCGCGACGCAGTTACGCACTTTAATTCGTTCACACCTCCTCTGGCACACGTGACACGTCCTGACACCCCGAGTCCCCATGTAGCAACATCGTTCATTCTCTGCATGGAGTTGGCCTTGATAACATAATGCTACGCGAAGTAGACGAGAGTTTCGCTCACCCGCTCGTCATTGTGCAACGGCTTGGCAACATTACATTGGCTCCCCAACTCAGCAGCGGCTCGTATCGAAGCATGTTTTAAAATAACATAAAGGTTAACTACTGGGCGTAGAATTGTGATTCATGTTTCTATATACTCAGTAAAGTGCTGCCTTTCATACTACTTTTATGTAGAAACCGTATCCTGTCAAACTTGACCCCTCGGTGCGCGTGATAATTCGTTTCGGTGACACCTGACGCGAGCCGTCAGTCGTGCTAGACAGTCCTATTCCCCTCCCACTGTTCTGAAGCCACGCCTGTCCGGTCATATCGCGGCAGAAACCGGTGGGTCGGGCTATACAAAGTAATCCGTGTGTGATAAACATTCTACATGATACCACTGCCAGCTGGATTACATCCCTTCTGGCATCACTCCCACAAAATTAACCAGCAACCGAGTGGAAAGATGTTACACATCAATTAGTATTGACCAAAATGAAAATATAGAGCATTATTTAATCATCGGGTCTAAAATACCAATGAGCCAGTTCTCGCGGGTTAAATCTTACCCGCTCGGGAAACAAGTCTCCGGAGATCGTAGATTAGAATCCCAGTACTGTCAGCGGCTATGAAAGGATTTCTGGCTGGAAGCAGGTACAAACAATAGCTAATCAACAGCCTATAAATTGAAAGTACATTTCTAATTGCAAAAAAGTAATTAACTTTCAAATATAATCCATTGATATCTCCTAAAGTCAAGACGATTAAATGGATATAGCTTCAAAAGAGTCAGTTCAATCGTAAGCAATAGCAGACAAATCATTACTTAAGTGACAAAATTACCAAGAATATTCAATCTTTTGGTACCTCTATATAAGGAAGAGCTATTAGTTACAGCAGCAAAGAATGAAATGTGCATCATACCGGGCGATTCAGCAGCCCCTTCAAATATTGATTACTGCAACCTAACTAACGCGTGTTGGCAGGAAGGTCGATAATTCTCTCCTTCCATCCCGTATGATGCTAATGCACTGCAAGCATATCCTGCAAACGATACTGAACCCTATTATTAGCCTATTTTCAATTTTGAAAAAAAAAAAAAAAAATAGGCTTATGAGATCACCTTTTGTCCGTGTGTGTGCACGTGTGTGTGTGTGTGTGTGATTCGTGTGTGTTTCGCCCCCTAATAAAATCTAAACGACAGGAGCGATTTCAATGAAACTCGGAAAGTTCATAGCACTATTCCCGGCGACCTCGACCGTGCCCTTCAAATTTTGTTACGACTCACCAATCCAACATGGCGGCTGTGCGAAATATTTCACCAGCATTCAATATCTCCGAAACTATTACCGATATTACCATGACATTTTCTATGGTGATAGAGGGAACTACTATAAGTTCACTTATGTGACTTTTGAAAACCTGGTAACTACAAAACCAACATGGAGGCCAAGCGAATTTGCGACTTTTAAATAGACGTTTCTCGTGATTTGACCAAACAAACGCAATGAAACTTGGTACATTATATGTTTATATACATTGTAATGCACCGACATCTAACTTCGTTCAATTGTTTACATAATCACAAGATGGCGGATGTGCGAAATATTTCACCGGTATTCTATATTTCTGAAACTATTAGCGGTATCTCCCTAAAATTTTGTATGGAGATAAAGGGCACTACTGGAAGTCCATCTATAAGACTTTCAAAAACCGGTTAACTACAAAACGAACATGGCGGCCGAGCGAATTTGAAAATTTTAAATAGTCCTTTCTCGCGATTTAATGTTCCAAGCGCACTGAAACCTGGTACAGGAAATATTTATACACATTGTAATCCACTGGTATCTAATTTAGTTCAATTGTTTACATAACCTCAAGATGGCGGCAGTGCGAATTTTAAAATTAAGTTTTTATTTCTTGTGATGTCATGCGATCGAAGTGAAAGTTTGAATAATGAACCTACGCAATAATTTTCCTTTAATGCTACATGACTCTATGACCTATACATTTAACAATCCAACATGGCGACCATCCGAAATATTTAGACGATACTGAATATCTACGAATCTATTTTAGCAATCAAACTGCATTTTTTTAATGTTCATAGGGGCTATGGACTTAAGTTCACCTATAGGACTTTAAATAACCTGGTGATCTCAAATCCAACATGGAGGTGACGCGAATTATAAATATTCACATGGACGTTTCTCGCAATTTAACCATCCGAGTGCAGTGAAACTTGGTACAGTAAATCCTTATACGAATGTTAATCCACTGGCATCTAATTTATTTCAGTTGTTTCCATATCCTCAAGATGGCAGCTGTGAAAATTTTTAAAATCTCCTTGTTTTTTCTTGTGTCCTAATTATGCGATTGAAGTTTGAATACTACACGTTCACAATAATCTGCATGTAACAGTACATAACTCTAGGACCTTCATATGTAAAATCCAACATGGCGACCATCCGAAATATTTAGTCGGTTCTTAATATCTACGAATCTATTACAGCAATCAGACAGAAATTGTGTATGTTGATAGTGGCAATTAACATAAGTAGGATATATGAAAATAGACTGTATAGTTCTTCACGGAACTACTTGTTTTTTCCTCGCATTAATCTGTAGTCACATCGAGGGTAAAATAATAGGGTTCAGTATCGTTTGCAGAAAATGCTTGCAGTGCATTGGCACGATACGTGATAGAAGCAGAGAATTATCGACCTTCCTGCCAACACGCGTTAGTTGGGTTGCAGCAAACGATATTTCGTATACTGATGAACGACTATGAGGCCCCGTACCCTGCCCATCTCACAGGAATATTACACACATTGTGGTGTAGTGGTGAGGCTAAGGTTCGATTCTTGGGTAAACCAAGATATTTCATTTTGTAACTGTATAATTCCAGTGGAATAACTAGGACTTGCTTCTAGAGGGGGATGAGCGGTGTCAAATCTGAACTAATAAGTTAGGAGAGCGTCTTAAGATGTTGCTTTAGGTTTTGTGTCTTTTGTGCGATTCTTGTGTTTGTTGGCTTGGATTTTGGTTTTGTATTTGCTTCTGTTTTTGGTTATGAATTTTGTTTTGTTTTTTGTTTTTGCTCTGTTTCCGATTTTGCTTCTGTTTTAATTTTAGGTCTACTTTTTTGCTTTTAATTAAGATGTTTTGTATTTGTTTTGGGTTTGTTTTCCTTTTATGAGTTTGATTTTGCACTAGTTTTTGTTTTTATTTTGCCTTTGTATTTGCTTTTGTTTCGATTTTGTTTTTTGATTTAGCTTTGCTTCCGATTTTGCTTTTGTTTTTGTTTTTACTTTTTTGAATTTGCTTTTGTTTTTGGTTTTGATTTTGTTTTTGTTTTTGCTTTGTATCCAATTTTGCTTTTGTTTTTGTATTTAGTTTAATTTTTTCATTTAATTTGGATGTTTTGTTTTTGCTTTTGCCTTTGCTTTTGGTTTTGTATTTCTTTTTATGATTTTTATTTTGCGTTAGTTTTGGTTTTTATTTTGTTTTTGTACTTGCTTTTGTTTTGCTTTTGTTTTTTGTTTTTGCTTTCTTTCTGATTTTGCTTTTGTTTTCATTTTTACTTTTTTGTTTTTGCTTTTGATTTTGTTTTTTTTATTTTTGCTTTTGATTTTGTTTTTACTTCTTTTGTTTGTTTTTGCTTTGTATTTTATGGAATTGTGTTTGTTGCTTTCTGATTTTGTTTATGAATTCTGATTTTGTGCTTTGTGTTTCTTGTTCGTTGATTATGTATCTCTTTCTGCTTTTGTTTTTGATGTTCTGTTTTTGCCCTTTTAGGTGGCAGGGGGTGGGGGGGGGGGGGGAGAAATTAAGTTTGAGGTTAAGCAAGTGTTAAGTTTTGGTAACACTAAAAGATTTACTCGATTGAACAGAATTATTCTCGAATACATTTCGTTTGCCATCAATCCGAAGATTGGTTTTATTCAAAATAAATATTTGCCACGGTGGGTGAGTGGATAGCGTGTCGGTCTACTAACCCCAAGATTGCAGGTTCGCCCCTGACCGTGGTAAGTGATTTTTGAAAGGCGACAAAAATACGATACGCATGTCATACGATGTTGGCATGTCAAAGAACCCATTTGAATTCAGTAGGGCGAGTTCATAATGGCAAAATTAATCTCGGGAGTATCCGCCAGTACAAAGTTCCTCATTTCTCTACTAGAAAGCGCTATTGTGTTCAAGGAGATTAGATATCTAACATCTAACCTCCTTGACTTTCATAGTCAAGGAACTACGAAATTCGACATGCAAGCTACCCTCTGGGTGTCAAATAGCAAAGCTTGCACCAGGCACCCGAGGCCATACGATATTTTTTTTTTTATTTTTTTTTATCGAATTGCGTATAATTATTATTTGGCTCTAGAGGGGAAAGGGGGGGGGTAACATTCCCATAATCACCTCCCGTGGTTATGCCACTGAAACATTTAAGTCACCTATGTAGTGTCAGTTTCGAAGACATGCACCAGGCCAGTTCGCTACGTGTGTTACTTACAGAAATATTATCTCCTCTTCAAAGTCAATGACCTGCATTTTATCTTTTTTAGAAAGTCTGTTGAGTGACGTGTTGTGTTATAAAGTTGGCTGCACTCTGTCGAACTTCACCCTCACTGAACATCACCTGTTCATTGCTCCACCTACCGACCCTCATCATTCAAGCGATTCAGCACCTGAGACCACGCCTGCTCTTCCCCCATTCTAACTATTATGCATGCAGGCTTTCGTGTTGGACCTCAGAAACACAGAGCATGTTGTTGTTGTTGTTGTTAAGGGGCTTGGCCATCGTTGGCATTAAGCCCCGTGTGTGTAGAATTTGCTGGATAACCTGAGTTATTGTGTGGTCTGTAGTACATTATCAGCTTCTAAAGGCTAAGAGCCTTGTCGTTGCAGATATTTCTTACGGTGTTCAGCAGTTCTCTTCATATTAGCATACGAGTCACATTTCATCTCCTTGACAATGTTCTTGAGATATGATTTTCTTGGTCGTCCCCTTGGTTTCTTCCCACAAATATTTCCTTCAAAAATTACCTGGAGGAGAGTGTCATGTCTGTATATGTGTCCCATAAATTTTGATTTCCTTTTCTTGATGGGGTTCAACAGGCATCGATTCTCCTGAATTTGTCTTTCTTTCCATCCAGCTTGTTCGGGTCATTCGTCTCCAAAACCACATTTCAGCTGCCTCAAGTTTTGTTTCTTCTCTTTTCCCAAGAGTCCAAGTTTCACAACCATAGGACAACACACTTCAAACAAAGGTCTTGAGAAATGACTTCCTTATATTCAAGTTGAGGTGCTCATTGAGCAGCAAATTCTTCTTATTTTGAAAGGCTTCCTTCGTCAGCACTATTTTCTTAATTTCTGAGATGCATCCGTAGTACAGTGTATTCAGGTGAGGATTGGGAAGGAAGTGGACACGATATTTAGTTAAGAACCATCCCGGCATTTTCCTGGAGTAGAAGAGGGAAAGCACTGAAAACCACTCCCAGAATGGCTGAAGTGCCTTAGTAAACTCACTTTACAATATGTAGCGCACGAGTGGATTTAACAAATGAGCGACGACGCTCGAAGCGTTTCAACGAAAGTCCCGTATGCGTTCATATACCATTCGTCTGATAGCGATGAAACTTGGGTGAAATGTTGTGTACACTCCGGGAGAGGTTTCTGGCTTTGTAAATCTATTTTACAATAGGTAGCGCACGAGTAGATTCAACAAATGAGCGACGACGTGCGAAGCGTTTCAACAAAGTCCCATATGCGTTCATATACTATTCATCCCATTGCGATGAATCTTGGGTTGGATGTTGTGTACACTTCAGGGAAGGTTTCTGGCTTAGAAAAACCCACTTTATAATATGTAGCGCACGAGTAGATTTAACAAATGAGCGACGAAGCTCGAAGCGTTTAAACAGAAGTCCCGTATGCGTTCATATACCATTCGTCCGATAGCGATGAAACTTGGTGAGATGTTGTGTACACTCAAGGAGAGGTTTCTGGCTTTGTATATCTATTTTACAATAGGTAGCGCACAAGTAGATTCAACTAATGAGCGAAGACGTGCGAAGTGTTTCAACAAAGTCCCGTATGCGTTCATATAACATTCGGCCGATAGCGATGAAACTTGGGTTAGATGTTGTGTACACTCCAGGGAAGGTTTGTGGCTGAGTAAATCAACTTTAAAATATGTAGCGCACGAGTAGATTCAACAAATGAGCGACGACGCGCTAAGTGTTCCAACAAAGTCCCGTATGCGTTCATATACCATTCGTCCGATAGCGTTGAAACTTGGGTGAGAAGTTGTGTACACTCCAGGGAAGGTTTCTGGCTTAGTAAATCTATTTTACAATAGGTAGCGCACGAGTAGATTCAACCAATGAGTGACGACGCGCGATGCGTTTCAACAAAGTCCTTTATGCGTTCATTTATCATTCGTCCGAAGGCGATGAAACTTGGGTGAGATGTTGTGTACAATCTAGGGAAGGTTTCAGGCTTGGAAAATCCATTTTACAGACGGTAGCGCACGAGTAGATTCAACAAACGTGCGACGACGCTCGAAGCATTTCTACAAAGTCCCGAATGCGTTCATATACCATTCCTACGATTGCGATGAAACTTTGGTGAATTGTTGTGAACACTCCAGGAAAGGTTTCTGGCTTAGTGAATCCAGTTTACAATAGGTAGCGCACGTGTAGATTCATCAAATGAGGAATGGCGTGCAATTCGTTTCAACTAAGTCCCGTATGCGTTCATATACCATTCATCCGATTGCGATGAAACTTTGGTGAATTGTTGTGTACACTCCAGGAAAGGTTTCTGTCTTAGTGCATGCATTTTACAATAAGTAGCGCACGAGTAGATTCAACAAATGAGCGACGGCACGCGAATCGTTTCAACAGGGTCTCGTGTGCGTTCATATACCATTCATCCGATTGCGATGAAACGTGGTGAATCGTTGAGTAGGCTACACTCCAGGAATGGTTTCAGGCTTAGTAAATCCATTATACAATTAGCTTACGAGCAGATACAACAAATGAGTGACGACGCGCGAATCGATTAAACAAAATCCCGTATGCGTTCATATGCCATTTATCCGATTGCGATGAAACTTTAATGAGTTGTTGTGTACACTTACGTGAAGGTTACTAACTTAGTAAATCCATTTCAAAGTAGGTAGCACACGAGTAGATTCAACAAATGATTGACAGCGCCCGAATCGTTAAAACAAAATACCGCATGCGTTCATATGCCATTCATCCCATTGCGATGAAACTTTGGTGAGTTGTTGTGCACGCTCCCACAAATGTTTCTAAATTAGTTAATCCATTTTACGATGGAAATTGAAGAAAAATATTGTGTATCCAAAATCACTTCAAGAAACAAAATTACAATGCCAACACTTTCTTGATTGTCATTGCAACGCATGCCGGGCTCAGCTTGTCTATAATAAATAATTTGATAAAACTTCTAAACACTCATATCCCTCTGACATGTCCCTCTTAAATTTAAGAACATGGGCATGTTAAGTTTTGGAAATGACTGCAATATTCAAGAATTAATAACTACAGGACATGTCAAGTTATGGAATTTATCACTTTGCCCTCAATAACTCACCTCGTCAAAGATACAGAAACTGGCATTAGCCTATCTCAATTTCGTATTGTATTTGACATGTTGAGTTTTGGAACTCATCAACTCAGATATTTAATAAGGCAATTTACACTAGAATTTAGAGTAAATGTGATGTGTGAATGTTAAAAACTGATTTTAACAACAATTTTTTGAAAAATGTGATAAAGTGGTTTTGATAGTTCATTATTGCAGTAATTTGCTTGCCACGGTAGGTGAGTGGTTAATGTGTCGGTCTACTAACCCCAAGCTTTCAGGTTCGCTCCTGGCCGTGGTAAGTGATTTTTTTTTAAAGGCAGCAAAAATTACGACACGCATGTCATACGATGTTGCCATATCAAAGAACCCATTTGAATTCAGTTGGCCTTGTTCATAATGGAAAAATTAATCTTGGGATTTTCCGCCGACACAAAGTTCCTCATTTCTCTACTAGAAAGCGATATAGTGTTCAAGGAGCTTAGATATCTAACCTCCTTGACATTCATAGTGCTTCAAGGAATAACGAAATTCGACATGCAAGCTACCCTCTGGGTATCCAAATAACAAAGCTTGCACCCGGAACCGAGGCCATATGATATTCTTCTTCTTCTTCTTCTTCTTTCCGATGAGGCCTGCTAGGGACCACGTGCCAATTTCAATTCTTCACACTTGGTTGTTTTCTCTTCCGTTCCCTCCAGTACTCCTTCATCCGTTCACTATGCTGCTTCTTTCTGTCCTCGGACCACTTCGCACCAGGTTTCTTTGGCAATCTTCCTTGGAATCCTTTCATACTTAATACCCTTTTTCTGAAGATCTCTCTGTTCACCGTTTCTTCTTCTCTTATATTATTTCTTTCTAAATCTTTCTTTACTTCTTGAATCCAGCTAGTGGTTGCCCTTTTCTCCCAAAGGTACTTGAATATCCTTTTTGTTAATCTGGAATCATCCATTCTGTAAATATGTCCAATAAACTGCAATCTCCTTTTTCTTATCGTTTCTGTTATATTTTCTATGTTCCGGTATATTTCATCATTAGATCTTAATTTCCATACTTCTGCTGTTTTCACTGGACCTAAAATTGTCCTCATGATTCTCCTTTCTAGTACTTCAAGTTTATCTAATCTATCGTTTAGTACCAGACATTCACTTGCGTATAGGCATTCCGGTTTCACCACTGTAGTGTAGTGCCTTATTTTAAGTTTTTTAGATAAGCACTTTTTGTTATAAAAATTCTTAGTGATACCATATGCTCATTCCATCTTGTGTACCCTTTCTTCTACCGAAGATTTTTCTAAACCGTTTTCTTGAATTATGTCTCCCAGATATTTGAATTTCTTTACTTTTTCCACTGGGCCAATATCTGTTGCCAAATATTTTGAAGCGTTCTTGATGTTTGTAGTAAATTTAGTTTTTTCTGTGGAGATTCTCAAACCTGTTTTGTTGGCTATTTCTTCCAAGAGATTGATTTGTGTTGTTGCATTTGTTAGGTTTTCTGACAATATAGCAAAATCGTCTGCAAATGCTAGGCAAATTATTTCAATGCCTTTGTTTCTTCTCTCCAAAGTTACTGGCGAAATGTTATGTTCTTTTAGCTTTAAATTCCAAATTCTTACAATTTTCTCTAAAACACAGTTGAACAGAAGGGGTGATAATCCATCACCTTGCCGTACACCTGTATTTAACTTAATAGATTTTGATATCTCACCCATAAATTTTACTTTTGAAATCGTGTCAGTAAGGGTTTCACGTATTAGGTTTGCCAATTTAGTTTTCACTCCAAATTCACGAATTGTTTTATCTATGGTTTCTCTATCAACCGAGTAAAGGCCTTTTTAAAATCTACAAAAGTCACAACTATGTCCTTTGAATTCAGAATCCTATGGCGAATTATGGATTTTAAGTTAAACATATTTGTTCCGAACAAGATCTACCTTTTCGAAATCCAGCTTGATACTCGCCCAGTTGCTTGTCAGGTGATATTTCTACTCTATTCAGCAATATTTTTGAAAATACCTTGTATGCAATTTGAAGAAGAGAGATGCCTGTATAGATATCAACGTTTTTCTGTCCCCTTTTTTATGCAATGGGTGTATTAGAGCCACTTTCCATTCCTCTGGAATCCTCTCTGTTCTCCAAATATCTTCAAAGATTAACTGCAGCTCTTCAATGATTTTTGATTGAGACCATTTCAAAAGTTCAGCTGTTATAGAGTCCTCTCCGCTAGCTTTATTATTTTTTAGATTGTTAATTGCTTCTTTAATTTCTTCAGCATCGGGTGGTATATCTTCTTCCAGATTTTCTATTGCTTGTGAGAATTCCAACTTATGATCTGGTTCAGGGCAGTTTAAAAGTTAATCAAAGTGCTTCGCAAGTATTTCACAGTTCTCAACATTGCTTCGGCCAAGTCTACCATTTTCATCTTTAAAGCATATGCTAGGTGCTTGATACCCCTTTAATTGACTCTTAAAAGTCTGATAGAAGTTCGAGAGTTATTTTTAACAAAGCTGTCTTGCAGGTCAGTAAGTTGTGATTTTTCGAATGATCTTTTAACTCCCCTTATTATTCTAGCAGTGTCTTTCCTTTGCTGTTTGAATTGGTCATAATGTTCCGTCTTTCCAGAGCATTTCCACTTTTTCCATTGTTTTGTTCTCTCTTGTAAGGTATCTTCACATATTTGATTCCACCAAGGTTTCTTCTTAGGTTTGGCTTGCCCAAACGTCTTCTGGGCTGCGTTGGTTATTTCTTTAGATAAATCTTGCCACTTCCCATGATGAGTTACTTTTATTTCTTCCTGAAATGTTTCCAATGTTTCTTGTGTAATTTGAAGTCTATTTGTGTTATATTTATTTACTCTTTCCCCTCTTCTATGGTTTCTGTTGGATAAGAATTTGAGTTTAATTTTAGACAAATAGTGATCAGAGTCAAATTCTCTGCTTCTTATAACCTTGGCATTCATAATTTCTTTCATGTTTTTTTTGATATAGCTACATGATCCAGTTGAAATTCACCTAGTATTGGATTTGGAAAAATCCATGTTTTAGATATTATTATTATTATTATTATTATTATTATTATTATTATTATTATTATTATTATTATTATTATTATTATTATTATTGCAGTAATTCAAATGGTTATTTAGATCATGCATTTCTCTGCCGACGGTAGGAAAGTCAAATACGAGGTGACTTATGCTTTGAGATGATCCACAGATGCAAGAGAAATCTTCTTCTAGTTTAATTTTGAAACGTTCGAAGTAAAATTTAGGTTTTCCAGTGATTTGAAAGGAATTATGAAAGCTCGAACCTTGGTGTCAGCATTTTGCATTGGAGTCGGTCGAAAACTTCGGAGAAGAATTTATTCCTGGTAACTGCGCCCTTTGAAGAGGATGTTCATAGGTGTTTCCACCGATCGAAGGAGTATTGTTTTATCTGTCTTCTCGTATAACTTACTGGACATTTATCATACGACACCAGCAAGTGGAGCCGTATTTACCGTGGCCCACATTTTAACCGAGTGTGTGGATCTTGCTGACTTACAAAGAAACCTTGGTTTGCAGATGATACTCAAACTTATATTAGCCGATGACGCGGTGGCTGCTAATCGCGTTATCCGCTTTATAAGTGAGAGTGGGTTGGGGCCTGCATTCTAAATCTTCCAGTGTACATTAACTCAACGATTTGTTCGTTTTTGAATGACGATTTTTTGTTTTTCCGTAATTTTTGTTTCTTTTTGTAATTATTAGTTTTATTTTTGTTTTAATAATTTTCGGTGTTTTCAAATTTAGAAATCCACCTCTAAAATTTAAATTCCATTCCAAATTCGTATACTTTAATCCGTGTTAAGAGGGGCGGATTACCTCATAGTTCCGCCCCTTAAAAATAACTAACTAACCAGCAAATTAGACATGGCAGCAGTTTTCGTAAGCTGGTCTGCTCTTACATTTCCAACGGTTCCAATATGTCCTTGAGTCCAAGAAAAACAAATGTGCACAGTTTACTGAGCCAAAGATCTTATGACAACAAGTTTATTGGGCTCACATTATATTGATCATGTATAGACTTTAACGCTGCCTGAGAATCGCTAGAGCCTTGCGCAGATAATCAAAACGTTATCCGCATCCGCACGACTTTTATCCTCATCCACACGTTTGTTATCCAAATCTACTGGCATTACAACAATATTTTCAGTGATATAAAATATAAAAGCAACATGTTTAGTTTTGAGGAGAAATTCGTTTCCTTAGTCCAGGGGCGCCCAACCTCTTTTAAGTAAGGGCCACATTGTAAATAGTTGTGGGACCTTGCGGGCCAACGACACTCCGGGGGGTTTGAGGGGTATGGAATGTTTTTTTTTAATATAGGTGCAATATGGTGAGTTTTATGGCTGTATGAGCCTAGTTTTCTTAGTATTGTTGCCATTTTCTATTTTGTTTGTGGTGGATACAAAAATAAAACACTAAAAATAAATTTAAATAATTTCAATAAATCCCTTTAAAATAGAAATACGATGATATTCAATACACTCATACAGCATGAATGACAAAGAGTGAGCATTTATGTTCATTTGACACAATTATTAATGGAATTATGAAATAAAGTTCATGATAATTTAGTTTAGAGCGACGACTGGAACTTGTTTCAAAGTTTTGGTGATACGGCGCGGGCCATACAAAATAGTCTCGCGGGCCAAATCCGGCCCGCGAGCCGTAGGATGGGCAGTCCTGCCTTAGGCTATGCATGTCAAGTTCTATGTTTTAAATGAATGTTACACATCCAGAATTGCAACCCTCTAAAGTTCGGAGTGTTAGTTGTGCTTAATGGCATAATTTGAATGAGATTAGCGTAAATCATCTTTCATTTGTCATGAAAAAGATACATAACGGTAAAATATGATATGTCATAAACATCCGGGTTCTAGTAATGATAACACAGGCCAACGACAAAAAAACTTTTTCTACAAAATTAGCTCTATTTAATGATTTTTGGTGTGCTGAGTCCGAAAATCATATTATAATTGCTCTATCACCCACCATTTTCTTGCAAATTTTAATTTAAAATATAAAAATTACATTTTGTATGTTTTTTTTATTTTATTTTATTTTATTACAGTAAAATAAACAAAGAAATTAAATGTTAGAAGGTTGGCAGCAGTACTGCAATACTGTTTTTCTCTCACATTCTTTTTCTTCTTCTCTAACAGCTGTACAGTTGATTCATTCCAATAAACATAACCTCACTTTTCACTTTTTGTCCTATGTGCTTTAAGTATGGTTAGCCGTGGTTGTAAAAACTGTCCTAACACGTTTTGCTATATATGTGCTGATTTTGTGATTAATAAACATCAAAGAAACATAACTGACTTTGTAAAAAAAGTGTACTTTGCATATTTTGGTGTTAAAATTGGTGACCTAGGCAAAAGTTGGGCTCCTCACAAGGTTTGTTATGTTTGTGTTGAGGATCTAAGGAAGTGGTCTAAAAAAGAAAAGAAAGCTTTTAGATTTGCAGTGCCTATGGTATGGAGAGGGCAAAAAAATCATTCAAAGGACTGTTATTTTTGTACTGTTGATGTTTCTGGGTACAACTCTAAAAATAAGAAAGTGATTGTTTATCCGTCCGGTAGAACATGGTCCTGGACTGCCTGTTCCTGAGCCTCCTCATTGTATTGACGACATTTTAAATACCAGTGAATCAGAATCTGATGGAAATGCACCAGAAAATGATGATGAATTTCAATGTTCTTCAGAAAGTTTACAACCACAGCTGTTTACGCAAACTGAGCTAGATGACTTAGTGCGAGATTTAGGTTTGACGAAGGAAAAAGCAGAACTTCTTGGCTCAAGATTAAAAGAAAAACATTTATTTGCTCCTAGTACCTGTATTTACAAGTACAGATATAGAGATAAACAGTTCTCTCAGTTTTTCAAGCGGGAAGGGGATTTGGTTTACTGTCACGATATTGTTGGTCTAATGAACGAATTCGGTATTGAGTATAATAAGGAAGATTGGAGGCTTTTTATAGACTCATCAAACACTAGTTTGAATGCTGTCCTTCTACACAATGTAAACACTTACGCTTCACTTCCTATTGCTCATTCAGTCTACATGAAGGAGACATATGCAAATCTTGACACGATTTTACAGAAAATCAACTATTCAGCTCACGATTGGATGCTCTGTGGAGATTTAAAAGTTGTTTGCATGCTCCTTGGTCAACAAAAGGGTTTTACTAAGTTTCCATGTTTTATTTGTGAATGGGACAGTAGAGCAAGAGATAAACATTGGTCCATAAAACAATGGCCCAAAGGAAAAGTTTTAAAACCTGGCGAAAAAAACATTTTGTATAGATCTTTGGTAGATCCAAAAAAGGTACTCCTTCCACCTCTACACATCAAATTAGGCTTAATGAAACAGTTTGTAAAAGCCTTGCCTAAAGATGGAGAATGTTTTAAGTATTTGAGTGAAACATTTCCTCATCTATCAGAGGCCAAACTAAAAGGAGGCGTTTTTGTGGGACCTGATATTCGAAAAATGATGTTCGATTCCACCTTTGAAACGAAGATGACTACGGTTGAAAAAGAGGCTTGGATTGCATTTAAAGAAGTTGTAATCAAGTTCTTAGGCAATGTAAAAGACCCTAACTATGAGTTCATAGTGGCTAATATGCTGAGTGACTTTAAAAGTTTGGAATGTCTTATGAGCCTTAAAGTCCACTTTTTACACAACCATCTTGACTTTTTCCCTGAAAATCTTGGTGATGTGAGTGAAGAGCACGGGGAACGATTCCATCAGGACATCAAGGTGATGGAGAAACGATACCAGGGACTTTGGAACACCAACATGTTGGGTGATTACTGTTGGTCACTTCATCAGGAACAACAAAATGCATCACATCGGAGAAAAAGTTACATAAGACGTTTTACAGAAAAAAGAGAAAGAAAATACAAAAAAATAACTCCTAAAGTATTTATGTTCGACCCTCACTATTAAGTGTCAGATAACTGTATCATAATGATGGTCATTATAACACTGTTTTCCATTATGATACAGTTTCTCCAGCCAATCAGAGCTCGTTCATTGACCAATTAGGTAACGATAACTTCGCGCATGCGCTCAAAATCCAACATGTCGGACATAAACACAACATCGAACTATAATAAATTACCGACATGGAATACCCACCGTCCATATGTTCGCGTAAATAAACTGGCGAATATGAGACAAGAAATAGCACTGTACCTTAAAATCACCAACACTAATTTCTACACAGCGCATTGTCTTCAAATGACTGCGGTGACAATATTACTGAGGGACGGCTGATGTAAACATATGGTTGCATATGGCATTGCAACCACACAGAGCGCATGCGTCGGTTGTTCAAAGCTCTTGAAAGACAAAGATATAACACCCAACGCTCGCTCTGCGATCACAAAATTCCAGTAGCTGACTCTCAACAGATATTTATGAATATTTATGTTAAAACATATAATAAAGTTATAATTATCGTCGAACATAAACAGTCGTATGCAACTCGCCTATAATGGTAATTAAGACACTCGTATGGAAATTATAAAACTCGCATACGCTCGTTTTATAAAAAATACTTGTGTCTTAATTATAGCCATTATAGGCTCGTTTCATAATGTACTATTATGTGTCTTTAAATTAACCAACAATTGTAGCATAATTAAATAAATAAATATTATTTTATAATTTGTGATTTCCTTGGATATTACTAATTTCCCCCTTTTCCCAATTGTTTAGAGTAATCGGTGTCATAATGTGAAAGACATGTAGGTGATACATAAACCCTGACACCAGAATCGTTTTTAGCACCCAAAATTACATAGGAATCACATATATTTATTAAAAAAGCTTTTAAAAATATTTTTTTTTGGCCTGTGTAATTCAACAAGTTCATATTGTATTCTAAAAACTATCCGCAAATGTACTCCGCAGCTTATCCGCTATCAGCACAGCCATGCAAACTGTATCCGCATGGAGAAAAATTTTGCGGATATCCGCATCCTCGCAAGGCTTTAAAAATCCCTGCGTAATTTAATGGGGACGAAAGAACGCCACGTGGGTACACGTTGACCGTCACGTCTAAACACACATTTCACCATTATGGTGTTTGAAGCCATATTTAGCCTACTTTCGATTTTTGCAAAAAATGAAAGTAGACTTATGAGATCACTACAGGGCGAAAAAAAAGTGTGTCTGTCTGTGTGTGTGTGTGTGTGTATGTGTGTGTGTGAATCTGTGTGTGTGTGTGTGTGTGAGTGTGTGTACTCTGAATGTCTGTCCCCCCCCCCCCTCCTATCAATTCGAACACGGTGAGCGCAAATTGAACGAAATTTGGTACAAAGGTAGCACTAGCAAAGGACACCTGTGTCATGTTTTATATCGCCGCCATCTTGACGGAAACGTAATGGCGGCCACACAAACGTTCAAAGCTTAAATCAAATTACGACTAACCTAATCATCCGATCTCTACCAAATTTTGCAAAAACATACCTTTATAGGGGCAGCATCCTTTGACCAAACTAATAGGTGCATCAGCCTAATAGTATGCGGATGGCGGCCATCTTTGTGTGAAAATCGATTGCCCCTATTAATTCGAACACGGTGAAACCGAATGGAACGAAATTTGGTACAGAGGTAGTACTAGCAAAGGGCACCCCAGTGTCATGTTTTATATTGCCGCCATCTTGACGGAAACGTAATGGCGGCCACACAAATGTTCAAAGCTTAAATCAAATTACGACTAACCTAATCATCCGATCTCTACCAAATTTGCAACAACATACCTTTATGGAGGGAGCATCCTTTGACAAATCTAATAGGTCATTAGCCTAATAGTTTGCGGATGGCGGCCATCTTTGTGTCATAATCGATTACCCCTATTAATTCGAACACGGTGAAACCGAATGGAATGAAATTTGGTGCAGAGGTAGCACTAGCAAAGCGCACCCCAGTGTCATGTTTTATATCGCCGCCATCTTGACGGAAACGTAACGGCGGCCACACAAATGTTCAAAGCTTAAATCAAATTACGACTAACCTAATCATCCGATCTCTACCAAATTTTGCAACAACATACCTTTATGAAGGGAGCATCCTTTGACAAATCTAATAGGTCATTAGCCTAATAGTTTGCGGATGGCGGCCATCTTTGTGTCAAAATCGATTCCCCCTATTAATTCGAACACGGTGAAACCGAATGGAATGAAATTTGGTACAGAGGTAGCACTAGCAAAGGGCACCTCAGTGTCATGTTTTATATCGCCGCCATCTTGACGGAAACGTAATGGCGGCCACACAAATATTCAAAGCTTAAATCAAATTACGATTAACCTAATCATCCGATCTCTACCAAATTTTGCATCAACATACCATTATGGAGGGAGCATCCTTTGACCAATCTAATAGGTCATTAGCCTAATATTTTGCGGATGGCAGCCATCTTTGTGTCAAAATCGATTACCCCTATTAATTCTAACACGGTGAAACCGAATGGAACGAAATTTGGTACAGAGGTAGCACTAGCAAAGGGCACCTCAGTGTCATGTTTTATATCACCGCCATCTTGACGGAAACGTAATCGCGGCCACCCAAATGTTAAAGGCTAAAATGTAATTACGACCAACCTAATAATTTAGTCTCTACCAAATTTTGCAACAACAAATCTTTATGTGGGAAGCATATTCTGACCAAACTGCTAGATCATCAGCCCAATAGTTTGCAGATGGTGGCCAAGTATGTGTGCAAATCGATTCCCCCTATCAATTCAAACACGGTGAAACCGAATTGAACGAAATTTGGTACAGAGGTAGCACTAGCAAAGACACCTCAGTGTCATGTTTTATATCGCCGCCATCTTGACGGAAACGGAATGACGGCCACCCAAATGTTAAAAGCTTAAATCAAATTTCGACCATCCTAATAATTTGATCTCTACCGGATTTTGCAACAACATGCCTTTTTGTGGAAAGCATCTTATGACTGACTACAAGGTCATCAGCCAAATAGTTTGCAAATAGCGGCCATGTATGTGTGCAAGTCCATTCCCCAGATCAATTCAAACACGGTGAAACCGAATTGAATGAATTTGTTTACAGAGGTAGCACTAGCAAAGGGCACCTCATATTCATGTTTAATATCCCTATATCACGTTGTATTTCAACAAGCTACTACAACCAACATTCAATTATACTCCTTGAAAAGGACAAAGTGTTATAACAATACCCATGTATTTAGGAGAAAGTAGGCTATATGTTCTTTACTGAACATCTTGTTCAGTGTTGCCTTAGTCACAGTATAGTAACCATATACAGTATGGACACATCAGGCCTTTATCATGTAATTTTTTCGTCATGGTTTTGAAACGACCGTCACCGGAAACACCGCACGCACGCACGCATGACGGCGACGGTTCACCATGTATCCGCGAGAGAGCAGTCTACCCATATTCGTTATTGAGTGCGGCCTGTCGATTTTGTCTGAAGAAAATATTGCTTGTAATTATTAAAAACAACTCCGAAATATAAATTTGCAATTTAACCAAAAACAGAAATGTGGGAAACCAACATCTGTGCGGTAATTCCGGCTTCCTTGGACATTGGAGCGGCAAATACAAATATCAAACGTTACACCGAATGACTCTGGTTTTAATACCTATGAAATATCAGTCCCTCAAACACCTATTCATTAATTCACAAAACAAAAAACACATTTGCCCCTCACTTTTCAATATATCGTGTTATTTTAATCATTTCAAACGTATCATCGTTACGATGCAATCACAATGCGACACCACTGGACTGAAGGAATGTGGTGTTAAACATTAAATTACACACTTCTTACAATTAAAACTCAGTAATAATAACACTCTATTTTCTTGTTATTTATTTTCTTAAAATACGGTATCTGAATATAAAGATCGAGTTGAAATCGAGTTAATAAATGACGTAAATTATAGGCTACATTCAGCACCTAGCTGTTTACAGCTGAATTGGTGCTGCCGATTATCAATTGTTGTTTTCAAAATCCGTTCTTCCGGTTTTGCCTAAGTGTCAGATACAAAAGGCATTAATCATATTGATCCAATAGCCTAAAACAAGATATCAAATAAAACTTCAATGACTGTAAATTATGAGATAAAGAAAATTTTACTGTAATGATATCTATACTGTGCCTTGATAAAGAAAATTTTGGTGCTTTTCAGTCGGTCAACACTTTTGTTTTGTACACATTACACCACTGAATTGCAAATATTCAGACAAATTCCACAGGCATCCAAGTACACAGAACTGATCACCAAAGTTTTCCTAGCCCCTAATGGTACGAAATCACAGCAATACTAGGTACATAGCCTACCTCTGTCATGATATTGGCAGTAGTACCAATATTTTCCTCTTTGCGATACCAATATCTGTTTTCCTCACCTCGAATAAGTCATGCGTCGCGAACCAGGCTGCTATTTTTCTGAACTGCCAATATCCTGCTTTTTTTAATATCCTTTGCAAGCACACTCGCGTATTTTCTCACAACCCGCCTTTAATTTCCTGGCACAAGACCAGAACTAGCGGCACTGAAGGATTCACTGACCTGAGGGGTAGCCGTACGTGTTAACACGTTTATAAGGCAGAATATTATTTTATGTTCGACGATGTCGAAATGTAAATATTATATGTCAGAAAACTGTATCATAATGAGGCTCATTATAGTACTATTCTTCGTTATGAGACAGTTTCAGCAGCCAATCACAGCTCATTCATTGACCAATTAGGTAAGGATAGCTTCGCACATGCGCTCAAAATCCAATATGTCGGACATGATTTACATGATTTGAAAGTTCAAATTGGATATCGGATCAACCATTGTAGTTACAATCCCAAACACAAAGACAAAATCAGCACAAACCTTTACGGCAACAAGAAAGTACATGTACTATGACATATGCAAGAAATTTATGAATCTACGTCCAGAAGTTAGCAAAACAGCATCCTTCTACATAAATTACTGACATGGAAAGTGCACCGTTCCATATGTTCGCGTATATAAACTGGCGAATATGAGACAAGAAATAGCACTGTACCATAATATCCCCAATGTCTACACAGCGCATTGCTTTCAAACGACTTCGGTGACAATATTAGTGAATGCTGGTTCTGATCGGCACTAGACATCATGCAGGCTGTAAACAATAGCATTGCCAAGCAGAATAAATCGTATTTGCTTTCGAAATTCTTTGACCCACGCATGCGCTGTGTTCAGTCAGCAAACCACCCAGCGCGCTCTGTTCACTAACTGAAGTTACTGATTCCCACTGATATTTATGAATATTTATGTCAAAACATATAATAAAGTTATAATTATCGTCCAACATAAACAGTCGTATGCAACTCGCCTATAATGGTAATTAAGACACTCGTATGGAAATTATAAAACCCGCTACGCTCGTTTTATAAACATACTCGTGTCTTAATTATAGTCATTATAGGCTCGTTGCATAATGTACAATTATTTGTATTTATTTTAATGTCATTTTAATTCTTTTAGCCTAATTGCAATTATTATTGATTTTAGGTTTCTTTAACGTTTTAATGTTCATATGTATTTGATAATTTTTATCTATTTATGATTTTTAGCCTATTTTAATTTTATGAAAAAAAAAAAGGCTTAGGAGATCACCTTTTGTCCGTGTGTGTGTGCGTGTGTGTGATGGTGTGTGTGTGTGTGTGTGTGTCCTGATAACTTCTAAACGGCTGGAGCGATTTCAATGAAACTCGGTAAGATCATATCACCATTCTGGCCGACCCCGACCGTGCCCTTCAAATTTTATTGTGTCTCACCAATCTAATATGGCGGCTGTGCGAAATATTTCACCAGCATTCAGTATCTCCGAAACTATTACAGATATCGCCCTGGAATTGTGTACTGTGATAAAGGACACTACTAGAAGTTCACCTATGAGACTTTAAAAAACCTGTTAACTACAAAACCAACATGGCGGTCAAGCAAATTTGAGACATTTAAGTAGACTTTTCTCGCGATTTAACCATCCTAACGTAATGAACCTTGGTACAGCAAATGTTTATACATATTTTAATGCACTGGCGTCTAAGTTAGTTCAATTGTTTACATAACCTCAAAATGGCGGCTGTGCGAAATATTCCATATCTCCGAAACTTTTACAGATATTACCCTGAAATTTTGTACATTGATAAAGGACACTGGTACAAGTTAGCCTATGTAATTTTCATAAATCTCTAAAGTACAAAACGAACTTCGCGGCCAAGCGAAATTGAAACATTTTAATAGACTTTTCTCAAGATGTATCCATCTGAGCGCAGTGAAATGTGGTACAGTAAATGATTATACATATTTTAATGCACTGGCATCAAATTTAGTTCAATTGCTTACATAACCTCAAGATGGCGGCTGTGCGAAATTTTAAAATTATGTTTTTATTTCTTGTGTCGTTATTATGCGATCGAAGTGAAAATTTGAATAATGAAGCCACGCAATAATTTTCCTCTAATGATGCATAACTCTATGGCCTATACATATATCAATCCAAAATGGCGAGCATCCGAAATATTTAGACAGTTCTCAATATCTACGAATCTTTTACAGCAATCGAACTGAACTTTCATAGTTCATAGAAGCTATGACCATAAGTTCACCTATAGGACTTTCAGTAACCTGGTGATCACAAATCCAACATGGCGGCGACGCGAATTATAAATATTTAAATGGACGTTTCTCGCGATTTAACCATCCAAGTGCAGTGAAACTTTGCACGTTATATGTTCATACAAATGTTAATCCACTGGCATTTAATTTATTTCAATTGTTTTCTTAACCACAAGATGGCAGCTGTGCGAAATTTTAAAATCTCGTTTTTACTTCTTGTGTTCTAATCATGCGATTGCAGTTTGAATAACACACGTACACATTAATTGTAATAGTAATAGTAATCTTATATATAAAAGTGAAAGTCTGTATGTATGTATGTATGTATGTGGGTGGGTGGGTGGGTTGGTTCCGTATACAAATCCACTCCGTTTCACCAATCTCAACCAAATTTTGCATACACATAGTTTAGGACCCAGAAGGAACCGCTGGCTACATGAATCTTCGATAGACTTTCTCATTATTCTGATTTCGGCACTTTTTCCCTCAAGCACAGGCTAATCAAATCATAAAATATACTCATGAAGGAATGGCAAGGCAGATAGTTTCCATGGCAACATAGCTCAAGTCGAGACACGGCCGACTGGATGCCATTTGCGCTCTGCACTACCGGTATAGAAAATGAGGATCTTTACTTGAAATCCCATTAGTTACTCAACTGCTCACAAAGCACTGTCAACCGAGTATAGCATAACAAAGACTTGACACTATCTATTAGATATCTGTCAAATACCACTCACACACTCACTCACACATTCATCACGAAATCTCAGAAACAACCCAACGGATTGGAATGAAATTTGGTATACAGCTTCCTCAAGGACCGCAAACGCCCAGTAAGAAAGGATTTTTGGGTATTCAGGTTCTAAAGGGGTGTTAAGGGGGTAGACCTGCATTTCATTGAATAGCAATATCTCCCGATTGGTTTCATTGGAGGATGTGATACTCGGCATATAAACTCATCATTACAAATAAGAAGACACGGGTCTGAGTGTTTTTCGATGTGGTGTATATTATGAGGTGTAAGGGGAGAAGAGTGGGGGTTGAAAGATTCCTAACGGAACCTGTATCTCTTAAACGACATAGGCGAGGAGTTTGAAACTCAGCGGAAAAAAATCAGCAAAACATAAGTAAAGAGGTGTTTGACCGTTTTTTCAATAATCCAATTTAAGGGGCCCATGGGGAGGGGTGAAATTCTGGGTTAAAAAAACAGGAAAGAAAGTGTCCTAACCGATTGACTCACTCGCTCTTCAAACTCAGGGGGAAAAACTGCTTAAAAATAAGTATATGTGAGTTCGACAGTTTTTTGATAAATCAAATTTAAGGGGTTCATCGTGAGGGGTGAAATTCTGAAGAAAAAACAAGATGTTCAGTAAAGAACATATAGCCAACTTTCTCCTAAATGCATGGGTATTGTTATAACTCTTTGTCCTTTTCAAGGAGTATGATTGAATGTTGGTTGTAGTAGCTTGTTGAAATACAACGTGCTATAGGGATATTAAACATGAATATGAGGTGCCCTTTGCTAGTGCTACCTCTGTACCAAATTTCGTTCAATTCGGTTTCACCGTGTTTGAATTGATAGGGGGAATCGATTTGCACACATACTTGGCCACCATCTGCAAACTATTAAGCTGATGTTCTTGCAGTTTGGTCTGAATATGTTTCCCACATAAAGATATGGTGTTGAAAAATTTGGTAGAGACTAGATTATTAGGTTGGTCGTAATTACATTTTAGCTTTTAACATTTGGGTGGCCGCGATTACGTTTCCGTCAAGATAGCGGTGATATAAAACATGACACTGAGGTGCCCTTTGCTAGTGCGACCTCTGTACCAAATTTCGTTCCATTCGGTTTTACCGTGTTCCAATTGATAAGGGGAATCGATTTTCACACAAAGATGGCCGCCATCCGCAAAATATTAGGCTGATGACCTATTAGTTTGGTCAAAGGATGCTCCCTCCACAAAGGTACGTTGTTGCTAAATTTGCTAGAGATCGGATGATTAGGCTAATCGTAATTTGATTTAAGCTTTGAAAATTTGTGTGGCCGCCATTAGGTTTCCGTCAAGATGGCGGCGATATAAAACATGACACTGAGGTGCACATTGCTAGTGCTACCTCTGTACCAAATTTCGTTCATTCGGTTGCACCGTGTTCGAATTAATAGGGGGAATCGATTTTCACACAAAGATGGCCGCCTTCCGCAAACTATTACGCTGATGACCTATTAGTTTGGTCAAAGGATGCTTCCCCCATAAAGGTATGTTGTTGCAAAATTTGGTAGAGATCGGATGATTAGGTTAGTCGTTATTTGATTTAAGCTTTGAACATTTGTGTGGCCGCCATTACGTTTCCGTCAAGATGGCGGCGATATACAACATGACACTGAGGTTCCTTTTGTTAGTACTACCTCTGTACCAAATTTCGTTCCATTCGGTTGCACCGTGTTCGAATTAATAGGGGGAATCGTTTTTCACACAAAGATGGCCGCCATCCGCAAACTATTACGCTGATGGCCTATTGGTTTGGTCAAAGGATGCTCCCCCCATAAAGGTATGTTGTTGCAAAATTTGGTAGAGATCGGATGATTAAGTTAGTCGTAATTTGATTTAAGCTTTGAACATTTGTGTGGCCGCCATTACGTTTCCGTCAAGATGGCGGCAATATAAAACATGACACTGAGGTGTCCTTTGCTAGTGCTTCCTTTGTACCAAATTTCGTTCAATTCGCATTCACCGTGTTCGAATTGAATGGGGGGGGGGGGGGACAGACATTCAGAGTACACACACTCACACACACACAGACACACACACACACACAGACTCACACACACATACACACACACACACAGACTCACACACACACATACACACACACAGACACACTTTTTTCGCCCTGTGTTGATCTCATAAGTCTACTTTCATTTTTTGCAAAAATCGAAAGTAGGCTAAAAATGAAAGAAAATGTCCTGACTCATTCACCCATCATCGCCCAGCCAAAAATATTGAAGTTGGAAACATCTCATTTTCGTGATATGTTCGTTGTATGTCAAAACCATACACTAAGGGAGGATTTTTGAATATTCAGGTTCTAAAGGGGTCTTAAGGGGGTTAAACCTGCATTTCATTGAATAACAATATCTCACGTGTGGTTTCATGTGTGGATGTGATACTCGGCATATAAACTATTCATTAAAAATAAGCAGACATGTGTCTAAGGGTTTTTCGATGTGGTGTATTACTATGAGGTGAAAGGGGTGAAAATTGGGGGTTGAAGGATTCCTAACGAAGCGTGTAGGCCTATCTCCTAAACGACATAGGCGAGAAATTTGAAACTCAGCGAAAAAAATCAGCTTAAAAAATAAGTAAATCGGTGTTCCACCGTTTTTTCATAAATTAATTTAAGGAGCCAATGGGGCGGGGTGAAATTCTGGGGGAGGGAAAGGAGAGAAAGTGTCCTAACTGACTGACTAACTCACTCACTCATCAAACTCAGGGGAAAAAGACAGCTTAAAAATAAGTTAATAGGTGTTCAAGCGTTTTTTCATCAATCCAATTTAAGGGGCCCATGGGGATGGGTGAGATTCTGGTAAAAATAATTGAAAGAAAATGTCCTGTCTGACTCATTCACTCATCACGCCTAGCGAAAACTATTAAAGTTAGAAACATGAAATTTTGGGAATATGTTCGCTGTATGTCGAAAACGTCAACTAATGAATGATTTTTGTTATTCGGGTTTTAAAGAGGTGTTAAGGGGGTAAACGTGCATTTCATTGAATAACGATATCTCATGAGTTGTTTCTTTGGGGATGTGATATTCGGTATATAACTAATCTTAAAAGAGCGTGTATCTCTTAAACGACATAGGCGAGAAGTTTGAAATTCGTCGGGAAAAGACAGCTTAGAATATAAGTAAATAGGTGTTCGACCGTTTTTTCATAAATCCAATTTAAGGGGCCCTTGGAGAGGGGTGAAATTCTGGGGGAATACACAAGAAAGAAAGTGTCCTAACTCACTCACTTATCAAACTCAGGGGGGGAAGAACAGCTCAAAAATAAGTAAATAGGTGTTCGACCGTTTTTTTTTTCATAAATCCAATTTAAGGTGTTCATGAGAGGGGTGAAATTCTGAAAAATAATTGAAAGAAAATGTCCTGACTTACTCACTCACTCATCATCCTCCAGCCAAAATTATTGAAGTTAGAAACATGACATTAAAGGGCTATGTTCGTTGTATGTCGAAAACGTCCACTAAGGAAGGAATTTTGGATATTCAGGTTCTAAAGGGGTGTTAAGGGGGTAGACTTGCATTTAATTGAATAACAATATCTACCGATTGGTTTTCATTTGGGAAGGGATACAAGGCATATAAACTCATCATTAAGAATAAGAACACACATGTCTGAGGGTTTTTCGGTGTGGTGTATATTATGAGGTGTATGTGTGAAGAGTGAGTGTTGAAGGATTCTTAGCGGAGCAAGTATCTCTTAAAAGACAGAGGCAAAAAGTAAGAATCTCAGGGAGAAAAATCAGATTGAAAAAGTAGTAAATGGGTGTTCGATCGTTTTTTCATAAATCCAATTTAAGGGCCTCATGGGGAGAGATGAAATTCTGGGGAAAGAAGTCCACTAAGGAAGGATTTTTGGATATTCACTCATCATCCCCCAGCAAACCTATTGCAGTTAGAAACTTGAAATTTTGGGGATATTTTCGTTGTATGTCGAAAAAGTCCTCTAAGGATCAGTGGCGGCTGGTGTAGAAAATTAGTTGTGTGCTGTAGGCCTAACCCCCCTTCCAATTTCTTTTTTGTATATAAACATATAGAAACACTCACTCAGTGACGAAAAATGAAGTCCATACGTCGCTCCTTCTTGCTGCAGAACTTGTCAATCACCCTGGCATTGAACCCCTCCATACTGGAGACCATCTTCTTCTCAATGGAGAGCATAGCGAAGGCACTTAGTCTTTCTTGTGCCATGGTGTTCCGCAGAAAGGTCTTGATCCTCTTCAGCGATGAAAAACACCTCTCAGGCTCTGAAGTAGTCATGGGTGTTGTTACTAATATCCTCAGAAGCTTGCTTGTTTGGCAGAACGTACCTTGCGGATTACTGGATATTATGAAATGCAGAAGAGGGACTGCCCCACCAATATTCCTAAAATCTGGCCTACAGTACAGAACCGACAGTTCTGTTCTGAGCCTTTTCTTTTCCAGCATGCTATAGGCCTGAACAGTTACACCTAGTTCTTTATCTGGAAACGTTTTGGAAAATCTTTCAAAGTTGGTGGAATCTAACAGTTTTGCTGCTTCCAGGTGATCCAAGGTTTAGAAGCGATCGCGGGCTTCTCGTGTTATTCTATCACATACTTCCTTGGCATCAGTACGCCGACATGATAACTTTCTGCGCTTGTTTTCTGAAGCACACGTTTCTTCAGAAGTATCGGTACTAGCAATGTCTTCTACCGATTCCCTGATGTTGTTGATCACTTGCATGAAGTGTGACACAGCGGATTTTATCTTCACGGCATCAGCTGTTCTTGACTGCAACTGATTGTACATAATGTCCACATGTGGCATCAATTTATGAAAGAAATGTAGCCAAAATATGAATTCCTCGTCTTCTAAGCTGCGACGAAGCCCGTTTGCCTGCAGGCAAGTTTTATAGGATGGGGTTTTCTCCAGCATTAATAAACACTCCCTTATGGATACCCTTTGCTCGTACACCACATTCACGGTGCGCGACCTGAAATTCCATCTAGTCGCTGGTCCAGTTGGAATTCTTCGAGCTACCACTGCTTCTAAAGCAGACGTCCGTTGCGGCGACCTTGAGAAGAAAGCAGGGAACGCTGACAGGTGAGCGAAGAACATCCTAGCCGACTGATTCTGCGAAGCTGCATGTTCCATTGTTAAATTCAGTTGGTGTGCATAGCAGTGGATGTAATGTGCGTTGGGATAGCAGGCTTTTATCTTTGCTTGCACTCCACCTTTACCACCACTCATTACTGATGCCCCGTCGTAGGTCTGCGCAATAACTTTGTGTGGTGTAGCGTTAAACATGTTGTCCATTACACTTAAAATACATGATGCAAGGGAATCCGCATTCTGACCTTCTGGTTTAAAGAAGCCCCAAAATCGTTCGTATGGAATACCATCTTTCTCATACCGAAATACCAACACTAACTGTGTCTGCTCTGAAACATCTGTAGTTTCATCCGCTATCACACTATCAAAATATGATTGCTGCATTTCTTCTGCTATCACTTCTCTGCAGGTTTCTAGCATGCAGTCCAACAGCTCGTTCTGGATGGTTTTTGAGGTCCCTTTGAAAGCTCTATTAGATTCAATGTGCTCCTTTACTGCACTGTCTATACTGGAAATTAAATCTACTAGGCCCAAGAAAACGCCAGGATTGTCTGAATTATCACTTTCGTCGTGCCCTCTTAAAGCTAATTCAAACGCAGCACAAAACTTAATGCACTCTATAATTCTGGATCGCACATACCTGTTCTTCTCCACTTGTTGATTGTGCTTTTCTTTTTCTTCATGATAAGCACGGCTTAATAGTGTTGCAATATTAACTGTTCCTAAAGCACTTAAATTTAAAGAATTATTGATGTGTTTCTCGCTGTCATTATGCTTCCTCATTAAAGCGTTTAGATGTCCAAGATCTCTAACACCCACTGTTCCCCAAGAATCACTATTGCCAAAACACAAACAAGGGAAACAAAAAAGGGCTTTTCTAATTTCACACCCGCACACCCAATCGTTTTCATACACTTTTCTATTAAATTTTCTAGTGTATGCAGATTTGTTAGAAGTGGCTTTCTGAGCAATATCTAAGTCCGGGGTAGGTCTACCTAACTTCTTTACCTTAGTTTTTTCTTCAAGAGTTCTGGTTGAAAATGGGGGTTTCAAGAGACTCTCCACTGAGTTTTCCATATTGCACCAACACGCAAACAAACTCAAAACATATACTCATTTCTCATACAAAATTAATTAAGTACTGCACACAATAACACCTGCAATTACAAAATATTCACGAACTCGGAAACACTTGGTCTGACCGCGCAAAAACAGTACTACTCAGTATTACCAAAAGCATTAAAATGAAACCAGCAACGCCGTAATGCAAAATCACATATTATTTTGCTATAGTGAAATTTATGAACTAGGCATCACAATAATCATGTCCTTATTTTGACGGCATAAAAATTATAATTTTGATAGTACATCGATTAACAAAATGTGGCTATAGAATAAGTAGGTTGTGAGTATTGAAAAAGACCTTCTGGCGGGAACAGCTGATGGCTTCCACTGCTTTTTTCGCCCCATTTTCTTTGAGCGATTCCCTCTTAAATCCTATTGCTGAGTCCAGATAGTGCCACTGGCCACGTTCACATTCCGTGTGACCAGTGCTGCCTCTCTGTGGTCGAATGAAGAATCGCTGTGATGACTGGTCTTAGCTGTTTTCCCAACAGCACATCCAGAACACAAGGGAAAAGTTGGGCGCGCATGCGCAGAAGACAAAATTCACGCTTCCTGCCAATAAACTTGGAAATTCTCGCTGGGCTGTGATCTGCACAGCTAACGCTGTGCACGGAGTGGAGCGCACGCCTAGATACCTCGAACCATACATATTCTGAACCTCGTAGTGAGGGGAGTAGAAATATTTCCTATTCTTTGTTTGCTTGACGTCTTTTTAAAGCGTTGTATTTGTTGATAATAGGCCTACTATTAAAATAATTTATTTTCAAATAAAGCAATGTGCTGCAGTACTTCAGCACATAAGGAGCGGCCGCCCCTGCTAAGGATGGATTTTTGGATATTCATGTTCTGAAGGGGTGTTAAGGGGGTTAAACTTTCATTTCATTGAATAACAATATCTCACGAGTTGTTTCATTTGGGGATGTGATATTCGGCATATAAACTAAGCATTCAAAATAAGCAGACATATGTCAAAGGGTTTATCGATATGGTGTATATTATGAGGTGAAAGGGGAGAAAATTGGGGGTTGAAGGATTCTTAACGGAGCGTGTACTGTATCTCTTATTCAACATAGGCGATAAGTTTGAAATTCGGCGGAAAACGCAGCTTAAAAATAAGTAAATAGGTGTTCGACCATTTCTTCATAAATCCAATTTAAGGGGCCCATGGAGAGGAGTGAAATTCGGGGGGAAATACAGGAAAGAAAGTGTCCTAACTGATTGACTCACTTACTCACTCATCAAACTCAGGGGGAAAACAACTTTAAATAAGTAAATAGGTGTTAGACCGTTTTCTTTTTCATAAATCCATTTTAAGGGGTTCATGGGGAGGGGTGAAATTCTCAAATATAAATGAAAGAAAATATCCTGACTGACTCACTCACTCATCATCGCCCAGCCAAAATTATTGAAGTTAGAAACATGAAATTTTGGGGATAAGTTCTTTGTATGAGGAAAACGTCCACTAAGGAAAGAGTTTTGGATATTCAGGTTCTAAAGAGGTGTTAAGGGGGTAAACGTGCATTTCATTGAATAACAATATCTCACGAGTGGTTTCATTTGGGGATGTGATACTTGGCATATATTCAAATCATTAAAAATAAGCTGACATATGTCTAATGGTTTTCCGATGTGGTGTATATTATGAGGTGAAAGGGATGAAAAGTGGGGGTTGAAAGAGTCCTAACGGAGCGTGTATCTCTTAAACGACATAGGCGAGGAGTTTGATTTTCTCCGAGTTTCAATCAGTTTAAAAATAAATAAATGAATAAATAATTAAAATAAGTAGGTGTTCGACCGTTTTTTTTCCGAAATCCAATGGGGAGGGGTGAAATTCTGGAAGGAAAACGTCCACTAAGGAAGGATTTTTGGATGTTTACTCTCTTCGACCAATCAAAACTATTAAAGTTAGAAGAAGGGGATATGTTTGTAGTGTGTCGAAAAAGTCTACTAAGGAGGGATTTTTGGATATTCTGGTTCTAAAGGGGTGTTAAGGGGGTTAAACCTGCATGTCATTGAATAACAATATGACACGACTATGACGCGAGCGAAGCGAGGCTAAAAATGAGATGGTGTGTGTCTGTGTATTACTCAATCCCGCAAGAACCACTGGTCCGACTTACATGAATTTTACATGGAAGTAGTTGATTTACCTGGTTAACATATAGACTACTTTTGATTTCAATACTTTGCACTATTTTAAGATGGCGACCACTTTAGTGACGTCACTATACCCTTTGGTTTCAATTTTTCATATTTCCATTTCAAATAAAAAGTGAACGCTAAGAAATACCAAACTTTTGATGGCATATACGTGGTTTAAAATTACATTTTCTATCCGAAAGGTATCTCCAACGGTTAGCGAGTAAAACCTAAATTTGTGCTATAAAACACGGTCAACGCCGAACGGTGTAGTTGGACAAAATGTTCCATATTTAATCTCCCTCTGTGCAGCACCTCGCCTATCCCCTGTTTTTACTGTCACTTTCACATTTTAATTTATTTATGACGCGTAGCGAAGCACGGGTACTTCAGCTAGTAGTACATAAATCAAAATCGAACCTGGCGACCATCTGAAATATTCAGACGGTTCTCAATATCTACGAATCAATCACAACCTTCAAACTGAAATTGTGTATGTTGATAGAGGCAATTAACATTAGTAGGATGTATGAAAATAGGCTGTATAGTTCTTCACGGTACTACTTGTTATAATCTCAAAATTATAATTATTATGGGACTAATATTAATTTTTATGAACTTATTTATTTTTTAATTTTTAGAAGCATATTTATTATTGATTCTAATTATTTATCTCGTATTTTTAGCCTACTTTCGATTTTTGCAAAAAATGAAAGTAGACTTATGAGATCAACACAGGGCGAAAAAAGTGTGTCTGTCTGTGTGTGTGTATGTGTGTGTGTGAGTCTGTGTGTGTGTGTGTATGTGTGTGTGTGAGTATGTGTGTGTGTGTGTGTGTGTCTGTGTGTGTGTGAGTGTGTGTACTCTGAATGTCTGTCCCCCCCTATCAATTCGAACACGGTGAATGCAAATTGAACGAAATTTGGTACAAAGGTAGCACTAGCAAAGGACACCTCAGTGTCATGTTTTATATCGCCGCCATCTTTACTAAAACTGAATGGCGGCCACTCAAACGTTCAAAACGTAAAATCAAATAACGACTAACCAAATCATCCGATCTCTACCAAATTTGGTAACAACATACCTTCGTATAGGATGCGTCTTGTGACCAAATTACAAGGTCGTCCGCCATACCATTTCAGGATGGCGGCCGTGCGAATTATGCAAACTTTATAATCCATATCATGGGACCCACCAGTTCCGATTATCGAGCCGAGAATCGTTTTAACTGTTCTAAAGGAAGAGGCACGTTCGAAATAAAAAGTTTATTTTGTAATACTATAGTGCAGACGTGATTTTAAAAAGCTGAACTGATTCAGTAATAAGACAAGATGGCAGCGGATATCTTGTGCCGGACTTATATTTCACTAATTTGAGTATTGCATGCAATATAGCGTACTGATAAAAAATAAATAAACTTTGTATGAAATGCTTTATATATAAATAATATACTCCAGTGATGAAATCGTTTAGTATAAATCATTATTTGCTAACAAGTTCTATGTAAGTCATTTCAAATAGAACGATATTTATTGTCACAACTAGCTCAGTGGTAGAGCGTTAGCCTATCGCTCAAATGCCTATGGTTCAAACCCGATCAGAGCTAGTTTTTTTGCTTGAAATGTTATATGTTTATTGTTTTGTAATGACTCAGATGTTTTAAAATTAAGCGTTATATTGTGCACATTATGGTGTAAAATATATATTTAATTAAAACATAATTCGCCAGCAGATTTACTCGGGACATCTAGCTGCCAAAAAGGAAACTTCCAGATTTTATTGAAAAGTTTCTTCTTCTGGCCGCTAGAATGCACTCACTCTGTTAGGATTATATTGTTCGATATTTCACCAATAGATGTCACGACTAGTCTACGTGGGGATCCATTGATTACTATACCATTATCATTCTATGCGCATCGAATTTGAAGAATGACAAGATGATACTACGATACATTTTAACTTTTTATTTTAAAGGGTTTGTAACAGCCTATTTTGCGTTACTTGAAAATGTTATTAAGCGTTATATTGTGCACATTATGGTGTATAATATATATTTAATTAAAACATAATTCGCCAGCAGATTTACTCGAGACATCTAGCTGCCAAAAAGGTAACTTCCAGATTTTATTGAAAAGTTTCTTCTTCTGGCCGCTAGAATGCACTCGCTCTGTTAGGATTATATTATCGAAAATATCCACATAGTTTGTATACACACGTCTCTGTAGGGTCATGGAAAGATTTAATTCAATTAGGGTTGTGAAAGCCATGCACAACGAGACGTGTAAAGACATGCCTCAACTCAAAGTTGGATGTGGCCCACGGCAGGTCGTAATAATAATAATAATGTTATTGGTTTTACATCCCTTTTAACTACTGCTGATTTTAGAGACACCGGGGTGCCGGAATTTTGGCTCGAAGGGGATCTTTAACGTGCCAGTAAATGTACTGACACGGCTCCCTCGCATTTGTGCACCCTCAAATGCCAGCTGACTGCGCCAGGATACGAACCTGCAACCTAGGGCCCAGCAAGCGAGAACGTTACCGCTAAGCCACGCCGCCAGTCCGGTCGATTATGTCTCCAGATCCATAACATTCTTGATATACTTCTTATCTTTCTTTCTTCAATGATGGTAGCAGTTTTTATCTAGGGAGCATCCTTTGACCAATCTAATAGGTCATTAGCCTAATAGTTTGCGGATGGCGGCCATCTTTATGTCAAAATTGATTCCCCCTATTAATTCGAACACGGTGGAACCGAATGAACGAAATTTTGTACAGAGGTAGCACTAGCAAAGGCCACCTCGGTGTCATGTTTTATATCGCCGCCATCTTGACGGAAACGTAATGGCGGCCACACAAATGTTCAAAGCTTAAAGCAAATTACGATTAGCCTAATCATCCGATCTCTAGCGAATTTAGCAACAACATACCTTTATGGAGGGAGCATCCTTTGACCAAACTAATAGGTCATTAGCCTAATATTTTGCGGTTGGCGGCCATCTTTGTGTGAAATTCGATTCCCCTTATCAATTCGAACACGGTGAAACCGAATGGAACGAAATTTGGTACAGAGGTAGCACTAGCAAATGGCACCTCAGTGTCATGTTTTATATCACCGCTATCTTGACGGAAACGTAATCGCGGCCACCCAAATGTTAAAAGCTAAAATGTAATTACGGCCAACCTAATAATCTAGTCTCAACCAAATTTTGCAACACCATATCTTTATGTGGGAAACATATTCTGACCAAACTGCTAGAACATCAGCCCAATAGTTTGCAGATGGTGGCCAAGTATGTGTGCAAATCGATTCCCCCTATCAATTCAAACATGGTGAAACCGAATTGAACGAAATTTGGTACAGAGGTAGCACTAGCAAAAGGCACCTCATATTCATGTTTAATATCCCTATAGCACGTTGTATTTCAACAAGCTACTACAACCAACATTCAATCATACTCCTTGAAAAGGACAAAGAGTTATAACAATACCCATGCATTTAGGAGAAAGTAGGCTATATGTTCTTTACTGAACATCTTGTTTTTGGTATTGTGTTTCTTTTCTGGAAAATCGAAATAAAACAAAATAAATAAAACAAAATCAAAATAAAACAAAACAAAATAAAATAAACCAAAATAAACAAACCAAAATAAAAACAAAAACAAAATAAAACAAAACAAAACAGAGAAAAAACAGAACAAAAATAAAACAAAACAAAATAAAAAAAGTAAAATAAAATAATTAAATATTTTACGACATGCTTCTTATTCACAAGTGGTTTAAACGAGTTTTGCAACTGGACGACTCAATTGTCCTCACAGTAGGTGGTACATTTACAGACCACTGACCTACCAAAGGGTTAAATGGCTCACCACGATAGGTATCTGCAACAAGTCCAGAGATTGGAGTTTCGAAACCGGCTGCTGAAAGAACGGCCATCCTGAATGTTGGACTTTCCATAGTAACATGGGTAAGTTTTTGGGCTGAGAGTCCATCTGAAATTAGCGTTATCAATATCCCGACACCATAGTAACCATGACAACCAATGTTCGCCATTTATGTATACTAGTTCAATAGCGTCAAGGAAGTATACATTACCTTGCTCTAAGAACATAAGCTTTTGGTTACGAGGCTTACGTGCGCATTGTTTCATTTGTTGCTTGGATGGTTGGTTCCTTAGATTAGGGGCTGCGACAACGCGGTCATGTTGCCCCTTGTACTTTGGGTGTGGGTAGAATCTGTCTGATAACCGGTGTTAATTGTGATGGCTGTATTAGTGTGTGCTATCTGTTTTAATTGAAGTAAGGATTGCAGACAATAATTTCCAAGTAGTTCCTACTTTTGGCACCAAATGCTACCGCCCACGACACCTAGCACCCAGCTACTAGATGGCATCGCAGTCAGCACCTGGCGAGGAACTTTGGAACTAATAGAGCGTTATCAATTCTACCCTACAAATTTTGGCTTCACACAAGTGTAGTTAGTGGAAGGTTCATTTTCATGCCATAAATCTATGACATGGGACCGCCGGCTTTATTTCCCCTCCGAAGGAAAGCTTACTGAGGGATTTTTAACGCTCTTAAAATATCCGACGACTTCGGCCAGGTTTTAACCCGTGACCATGGGCATACAACCTCACCATGCTGCCAACTACGCCACACTGATATTAGTGTCATCAATATCCCGACACCATAGTAACCAAGACAACCAATGTTTGCCATTTATGTATAGCCTACTAGACTAGTTCAGTAGCGTCATGTTGGCCTATAGAGTACCTTGCTCTAAGAACATAAAGTTTTAGTTACGTGGTTTACGTGCGCATTGTTTCTGTTGTTACAAGTTTGTTTGTTTCGTGCTGTATAATGTTAAGTCGCCTCGGTGGTGTAGTGGTCAGCGTGCTTAGCTGCCACCCCGGAGTCCGAGGTTCTGCCACGAAATTTGAAAAGTGGTATGAGGACTGGAACGGGGTCAACTTAGCCTCGGGTGGTCGAAATGGTTAGAGAGGGTTGGATTCCCACCTTAGACATCTTTGAAGTGGTTTTCCGTGGTTTCCCCACTTCGTCTCCAGGCAAATGCCGGGATGGTAGCTAACGTAGGGACACGGCCGCCTCCATCCCTCTTCCTTGCCTATCCCTCCCAATATTCCCTTCCCATCCCTTATACCCTGTTCGCTTTGAAGGTGAGGCCGCCTGGGCGAGGTGCTCGACCCACCTCCCCAGTTGTATCGCCCGACCCGAAGTTTCAAGCTCCAGAACTCTGCCCTGGAGGCGGTGAAGGTGGGATCCCTCGCTGAGTCTGAGGAAAATGCGAACCCTGGAGGGTAAAACGACTAAGAAAAGAAAAAAAAACTGTATATTGTTGAATGTTGAAAAATGTAATAATTATCGTGAACGGAAACGTGCAGAGAACGATGAAAATGTGTTTCAAAAACGTATCCTCGACACCGTCATTCTCCTTTACAACTACCAATAAAGAAATGAACAAAGCGTTTGAAGAATTCAGAATGTGCTATAATGTTAGCCATATTGGTTATTATTATATGTGACTGGCTGCGGGGCTCAGTGGTAACGTTCTCACCTGCTGTTCCCTAGGTTAAAGGATCGAATACTGGCGTGGTCAGTTGGCTTTTGATGGTGCATAAATGCGAGAGAGCCAGGGTAAAGGGGGTAAGGACCTTCGGTTTAAGTCAAACAAACAACTTTCTAGAATTCCTAGTTTTGGAAATATAGCCTACTTTTCAAAATGAACTATTTTTGAAAAAAAAAATCAAAAATACCATGTTTGATTCTGACGATAAAGAACACAGAGACCTTTTGTTTGTGATATCATATGACTTTCTTTGAAGTTAAGTTTTGAAAATCTAACTTACTTTCCAAATTGAACCTTTTACAAAAAATCTAAAGAATTCTATATTTTGTTCAAACGATAAAAAGTGCAGAGACTTTTCGTTTGAGCTATCATATGACTTTCTAGGAAATATAGTTTTGAAGATATAGCCTAATTTCTAAATTTCACTTTTTTGGAAAAAAAATCTAATAAATACCATGTTTTGTTCAAACGATTAAGATTTTGCCTATATAGACCTTTCGTTTAAGCCGATATATGACTTCTTAGAATGTTTAGTTTTGGAAATTGGAAATTTGGACTTTCCAAATTAAACTTCGCATTTTGAAAACATTTTATATGTCATCATTTTTAGCCTACTTTTCACATTTTGCAAAAATAAGGAAAATGTAGACTTATGAGATCGATCCGGGAAAATGTCTGTCTGTCTGTCTGTCTGTCCTTCTGTCTGTCTGTCTGTCTGCCTGTCTGTCTGGCTCTGTATGAGTGTCCCCCTATCAACTCCTAAATGGCTGCAGCAATCAAAACCAAATTTAGTATGAGTAAAGATGTATCCCGGAATATCTCAAGCCCATATTTGAAAAAGACGTCAGTGCTACCAACTGCTGAAAAACGCACAACAAATTTGAGCTACATGTTGGATATCTTGGAAGGTATGCATGGGAGCTATTCCAAAATTGGCACACATGTAGATAATACTATTTCAGTTTAATTTCCAGGAGGCCATACATGACAGTGTTGCAAAAATAATTTTAAGCCTTCTGGTAAGTCCAATTTTTAAAGGCATATTGAACCCGAGGGGGTTATGCTGACTGATATCGAACGTGGATCTCAGAGACTGTGATCTCATAATAAAGGTTCCACCAGGGAAGTTGAGGGAGTTTCATTGTAAAAACCCCTAGAGAAAAGTATATATTTAATCACTGGTGTGATTTCAGTTGATAATGACATTATTTATTAAAATAATGCAGGGAAATTGAGCGGAATACAGCATTATTGGACTACTTGGAGTAGGCTATGCTGGACTTGGAGCACAGTAGTGCAGAGTTTGACGTTTTACTAATAGGCCCAGAATAGAAGGAGGAGACTCTTGGAGCCGTGTCAATCTTGCTGACCTGTTATGTCGTCTGGAAGAGGTTGGGGGGTTGAATAATGACCCAGTTTTCCCCGACTGAGAATAGGACGAAGAAGAGTGGGGAGAGATCCCATGGAAGATCATTGATTACTCGTGATTGGAGTAACGCAATGACATGAGAGTTGCACACAGGTGAATCTTTAGCCAGGAGGCTAATTTTAGAGCCTTTAATCTGCGAAATTGACGCATATTTAATGGAGTGCGGAAGGACATAAGACTATGGAGGTTCGCGGCTGGGTTTGACGATGTCGCCAGGGATTCCCACAGAAACAGCGTCCCCACGCTATGGAGAAAGGAATTAATATTAATTAATTGGCCGAGCGATCCTTCAGCACGCAGATAGTTCTGGGATCAGTGAAGAAAAAGGGACCCGATGAGCATGGTTTCGAGGCCAGAATCATGCTGGGAGAGGAGTCGAGATAGCGCGGGAAAATTTAGCTCTACTTTTTGTGTGAAACCAATATAAGGGAGTCGACCCTTGGCAGAGCACAGTTTTTGTCAGTTGTCAAGCAGTTTTTGAGGCGGAACGTATGTCGGTCCGGCTCATGAAAGGACGCTCAAACAAAGACTTGTACATTTGAGTGAACCATTATATTCACCGCACATGGTAATGCACCAAGTGAGAAGATAATAATGTATAGTCAGAAATTAATAAGAAGTACGGTAATCAACGAACTTTATTGTGTGAAATGTGTATTACCGAAGGCAAGGAAGGAGGCCCGGACTTCAACTTGGGAAGCCGTGCAGTAAAACCTTTAGAAAGCTTTTATTAAAGACAGTCGTGCTGCATGTGTAAAGTCAGCAGTACGAACACTGGTTTGTGTTCACTTAGGAAGCACCGTGTGAGATAAGTTGCAGAACTATTGAAAATAATAATCTGTGTAAGGTTATGTACAATGTTAAGCGCAGTGTGGAATATATTGACTGATCATACATGTCTTATTACGCTGGAATGCGCTGGGAGAAACTTTACGAAGCATTTGGTAATGTCTTAAGAATACCAAATAGTAACGCTCAGGACGGAAAGTTTGCATATTTATGCAAATCAGGAAGCTTACCGTAGGATTATCGATAGACTGTTGGTGAATTCCGAGGGCAGACTTTCAATCAGGAGTTGGTAGGAGCACGGAAGATGCCGTCGACACCTGCAATTTTGATATCTTTGCTAGGGAATTTCAACCAATGAAAAGTGTAAAAAGTGACGTGTGTTATGTATAAATCATATGTGAAATGTCTTTTAAATTAATGGTTTAATAAGTGTTATAAAGTGTTATGTGTTTGGAAGCAATAGCTTCTTTATAGAAATGCAAAGTGCCGTGTGGTTAGTAGAAGAAATGTATCATAAAATGTGTGTATTCAAGATGCAAATGTCGCACTAAATCTGCATATGGCAGGCGACCCGGAAGAATATGAGTGGTTGGAGCCACCATGAGGAGCCTATATATATGTGAGTACCGCACAAATTATGTTGATGTAGAAGTATAGGCCACTGCATGTAATGTGATTTCAGAGTTATAAAGATGCCAGTAAGAATCAGTATTAGGAGATAGACCCTCCAGGTTTAATAATTATTGTGTTGATTTTAATAGAGTTGAGATGTTATTTTGCATCAGTGAGTGGATTAATCGTTACCACTATTATTAAAAATGGCAAATCAGTTATGTAAACGTATCGAACACGGTTGTTCGGTTTTTAAGATGATTAAGTTGTGTCGGATTTTGGTAATTTATGTCAGTGAGAATAACAATAATAATAATAATAATAATAATGAATAAATAAAGGTATGAATGAATGAATGCATCAGGCAAAATGTTGTAAGCAAGAAATATTTACGCTAAAGGGCAAGACTTATCGATCTAAGCAGTGAGATTATACAGTAAGATTACATTAAGGGATTAAGGAAAGAGTTTTATATCAGAATATATTGTATTAATGGGAATATAATTATGCCAGGAAATGGAAGAGCTTTCTAGTGAATTGAATTTGCAGCTTGAGTAAAAGCTAATAGAGTAATTGATAGATTTCTCTTAATAATTATAGGACAAAGGTCGTAACATTAGGTCAGGAACCAGGTGGCCTATTCGACGTATGAAATCTCGTATGCCGTGGGTATACTGGGAGATATGCTTTGTGCCAGAGTGTAATTAGTGATTGGACCCTAACTCTGATGATGGATATGGAATGTTCCGGGTTCGAATCCCGTGATAGGTGAGAGGAAAACGATGGACATCTCTGCACTCTATCTGATTCCCCGAGAACTTATTGTTGAGTGATTCGGCTCGTTGAAGCGAATCTTATGACGGCAGCATGTGGGCTGACCGCAGCATTTATTTGAGATACCGGTTATCCTACTAGACCAATGTTGTATGAACCTCGTGCCTTCATGTTGAAATGGGCCTATTTGGTGCCAGTTATTATTATCCTCAGGGTAGGAATAAATGTTAAAAAGCTCATCCAGTACCTTTTTGCATAATATTCAGTTTAAGTCCATTGGGATATGTGTGTCACTGGGACCACGGTATTTGTCTTGTAGAATCTTATACTGCTTAGGGGAGATAAAGACTTGAGACAGGAAACGAGGGTCGAGGTACTGTGGGACCTCACTCCACTTCTATTGTGTACAGGCCGCTCGGAAGAGGGTCTGGGACGGTCAAGCGAACCGTGATAGAAGGTTTAAAAAGGGCAGATTTTAGACCCTAGTTGTAGTGTGGAATGAAATATTGTTATATTGAGTAATGAAGCCATGTGGTTTAAGAACACATTGATAATTATAGATCACCCTGATGGTTCATGATTTTAGCAATCTAACGAATGGTTAGACGTTGCATTTGTACTGTCACTGACAACTTTTTCAGAAGTTGGTTACTCGACGCCACAGGCTACGCGCGCAAGGGTAGTTTAATAGTACCATCCGACACAACGATAACTAACGTTTTTAAGATGAAATCACAAACGGCATGCAGTGGAACTATATAAATAGAGGAAGTGTGGGGGTAGCTTACATAATTATGGAGTTGCACGTTGACTGCTGTGCAACACCAGAATAGGCTAATGCATGTAAAGCATTTGGTGGGAAGAGAAAGATAAAACACACACGGTACACATAATTGTCAAATTAAGACGAGGTATAAGGAATAATTAATTTTGTGAAATTAAAGAAGTCACATTGGATGACAGTAGAATTAAAGTACAGTTTGTTTCTGAAGTTGTATGTGCATCAGCGCACTAGAGTATCATTGTAAAGTTGATATAAGGGTAAAGGTGTGTGTTATGATATGATTTTATTATGATAATATTATGTTAATATTAGTGGATTGTGGAAGTAATTTTTGTTTGATTTTGTTTTTTGGTTGTGGGGATTGTTTTGTTTGTTTGAAGCCATGATTTTATTACTGAATTAAAGTTTTAGAATAGAGTTGTGCTTTATCATTGTAGAGTTGATACCTTTTAGCCTCAAATCCAAAATATGCAACTGCTCAATGGGGGAACGGTACACGCCCGGGTCCTGACGCTAGCTGGAGGCGGAAGCATATTTTCCAACGAGATTACTCACATGGGTACAATGTATCTTCTACACTATCAATCGGAATTCAACAAAATTTTGTATGTAATATGTGTACTTAAACAGATATGACTGAGCGTATTTTTAAGAACCACCAGGACTGCCAACTGTTAATAATTGCTCTCTCTATTTTCTTTTTCCAAATACCATTATATCAGAAAGTATGCAAGCCGACAGCTTTAAAGTATGCACACGTATAGTACCTGACATTTTTGATTAATTTGGAGTAACTAATATACGTCAGTTCTACCTACATGATTCTAATCCTGCTGATAAGACCAATTTTTAAATACATGTAACTTCTATACTATCAGTTGCATTTCAACCAAATTTCATTTGTGCTATGTGTAACATAACAGATATGACTATACGTATTCTTAAGAGCAATCAGGGCTGCCAACTGTTAATAAATGCTCTCTGTATTTTTTAACCCTAATATCAATGTATCAGAAAGTATGCAAGCCAATGGCTCTATACTTTGCACACGTTTAGCACCTGACATTCTAGATTAATTTGGAGTAATTAATATTAGTCAGTGCTGCCAACATGATTCTATGCCTGCTGATAGGTCCAATTTTAAAATGCACGTAACTTCTATGCTATCAAATGGATTTCATCCAAAATTGGCACAACAAGATTTCATAATATTTCAGATTATTTCTGACCAGCACACGCATGCCATTGTTGCCAACATGCTTTTACGCGTGCTGGTAGATCGAATGTCTAACTGCATGTAACGTCTATTGGACTTCAACCAAATTTTGTATTCTGTACCTTAAGAGATGGAACTAAGTATATATTCAGTCACCAGGGCTGTCAAATGTAGTGCTCTATTAGGCTACATTATACCAGGCATATTTAGAAATAATTAGACATTTCGATATTACCGACTTAATTTCGTAATTAATCTAGATAGGTACATATACTGTAAATTAATCATTGGCATGAATCTTAATTTTAAGAAAAGTAGGCTCCTTAGTTATTCACGGAACTTCTTGTTAACTTTTCAGGGGTGGGGAGTGATAAGCTTCAATGTATCCAGGTTCTGGGTCTTTATTAATGTTAATGTACATGCAAAATCCTACGTATTATGTGAATTTTTATTTTGAAACAATTCAAAATTTAAAAAGTCTTCTCGGCACGCCGGAAGGTGGAGGTAGATTTCACCGGACAAACTTGGGGATAGGCGAAAATAGGCAGAATATGCAGGTTTTCGTAGAAGAATCAGACAGAGGTGCCAACTATTACGGATTGTCCGTAATTATTACGGAATCAAGCTCACGATTACGGCATTACGGTCGAAAGGGAAATTATTACGGAAAAGCGACATCACGAAAAAAATACATTTCTATGAAGAAAAAGATAAGAAAGTTACAGGTTGTCTAACGGTAACGAAAAGTAACGAAAAAGTAAGCTAATTTTACAAACAGGAAATGAAAGTAAAAGTAGCTAATTTATGTCTGCATAGTTGTGGCTAACGAAAATTCGCCGAGGTCGGTTTAGATCGTCTAAACTCGCGCCGCTTGGCTCACACATTGCGATGGAGCCGATTACGTATGCTATTTCTCTGTGCCCGACCTCAAGTAAATGCATACTGAGGATACCTTAAGTGGAATGCATCGGTCCAACGTATAATTTCGGTATCGAGAAGAGTTTTTAGTTTTGTTTGAAATATTTTTCTGTATTATTTGGAAACCTGACTTTCCGCGAGACGTTTATTCGTGAAAAGTTCCGAAACTCAACGAAAAGCTCTTATTTCTATTTTTGAGCTCTAAATTTGGAGACTATCTCAAATTGAAGTCCAGAAATAACTCGAAATAATTTAATGTCGCAATCTTGCGAAATGATGCAGTTTCGACAAGAAAATAATCCCGAAAATGCTTCAAAATATATTTATTTTAAAAATCTATTCGTCGGGAAAATTTGCGACATCCATGTGGTTAATTCAAAATTCCGTTATGTCGACTTTTCCTTGGAACTTTTGTTCCATGGGATAATTTAACCGGTTATCTCAAAAACTTGTATAACTTGTATAATTCGTGATTTGAATTCGAAAAAAAATGTACCCTCTTGTGGTATTATTCATGCAATTCTCTCAGATTAATTCGTAATATTCGATACCTACTTCCAACAATTATCCTCCGAACTCACATGCTCAAGACGGCCGGCTGACTGCACGACTTGCCTGCGGGAATCTCGTCAAACGGACCGAGATCGACGCCAGTTGCGTAAAATCCTAAAACCCGTGCCCAATCGCGAACTTGTGACCACGAGGACTGTGGGAATCCTGTCAAAGGTGATTGGGCACCCATCACGAAACATCCCGGAACCTACTCGCCATTTTTCCCATGACCGTATACTTAAAAGCGTACGGGGAGCGAGAAGTGCATCAACCCACTTAGAAATGACAGTCTATGTAGCATCGCGATACTCATTTCTCCTCGTGATTCACCGTGAACTCCCCCCCCCCCCTACAGCATAGGGACAGCGGGAATCACGGCGCCGACCATACAACATGTCGATAACTGCTCGTGAATTTTAACTATGCCCAACCTCGAGCTTGCCTCCGCCATTCTGCCAGGACAGATAGACAGGCAGACAATCGTCGAACGGCCAGATGCCGATTGCATAATATCCCGTTCTCGGTGATCAACCGCGAGGACATCGTGATTCTCGTATAATGACCGAAAGCGGCAGCGATTGCAATACATCGCGATATTTCTCCGCATTCGATCACGAGAACAACTGGATTCTTGTCAAACGTACAGCAAGTGGCGCCGATTACGTAGTTTTGCTATAATTTCCCGTTCCCACATCAGGGACAATGGAAATCTCGTCGATCGGCTAAAAGTGATACCAATGATGTAAATAGCGATTTTTCTCCGTGTTCTATCGTGAAAACTACGGGAATCAAACGGCTCAGGCCAGCGCCGATCGTGTAACATCTCAATATTTTTCTTAAGATGAAGATTTCCTAATCATCTCTTGATTATTTTGTTCAAAAATTCCCAAGTTTGGGCAAGGAAAGTGAACATGACAAACTTGAAGAGGAATTTGCTGTTTATCAGTGTGATACTTTCCCTGAATATATTTTACAAGGACCTAGAATTGATGTAAACTGGGGCAAAATTGCTGACCTTAAAAACGAAAATGGGTAGTTCAAGTATACAATCTTAAGTAATGTGGTATTTGCAATATTACTTGTACCTCACAGTAACTCTCCCATAGAAAGAATTTTCAGTGTTGTTAGGAAAAATCAGACAGAATTCAGACCAACATTAAGTACATCTACACTGGAATCGCTTATGATTCAGAAGGCGAAAATGTCATCACAGGGGGAAGTATGTTGCAAGAAAACTTTCACGGAAAACCAGTTACTGGATGCAAAACAAGCTACAAGGAATTTTTATCACAGAACTAGCAGGTGATGTGCAAATTTTGTTGTGTAATATGATATTCTTTACTATAGGTTGCTTCCGGGTAGGGCAAAGGTGATGTCATTATCGAGAAGGGAGGAGGATGCTTTGGATTTGACGTGAAAATTTTTCAGTGGGTGGGGGGCAATATAAGGGATTACTGATAACACACTTCAAAGGTTGGCACCTCTGATCAGACCTCATTTATTGCGAGAAAGTATGTTATAATCCGAGCTTAATTAACTTTGTTTTTCGTCATTTTATGCATGTTTTAAACATTTTATTGTCTTATGGGGACGGTAACCTTCTTGTCATTTGGGGTCCATTTTTATTATACTTGTGGTCACACTGTCCTTATGCAAGGTTTCGACACTAATGTGTAACTATGTAACGGTCTGTTACTTCTTCACGCAAAAATATATCTCCCGCAGAGATTTTGGTTGGTTCCTCAGTTTAGGGTCTGCGACAACGCGGTCATGTAACCCCGTGTACTTTGGGTGAGTGTAGAATCTGTCCGATAAACGGTGTGAATTGTGATGGCTATATTAGTCTGTATATCAGGTAAGTACTGCAGACGGTCAATTTCAAGCAGTAGTTCCTAATGTTGCTACCAGATACTACCATCAACGACATCTAGCTGTGAACGTGGCTACTAGATGCCACCGCAACCAGGAACTCGCAACGAACGTTGGAACCTCCCCTCCAAAGGAAAGCATACTGAGGGATTTTTAGCGCTCTTAGAAAATCCGACGACTTCGGTCGGCTTTGAACCCGTGACCATGGGCATAGTTGTTCAGCATGCTACCAGTTACGTCACCGAAGCCGCTTCACACTTAGTCAGATGGAAATCTGAATCTGATCTCGTGCAAGTGCGCTGTCATGGCAACGTCTGATGGCTCACCCCTCATCAATTTAGTAGTGTTGCCATGGCAACCTCTGTTAGCTCTTGGCATTTTCTTATAATTCCGAAATCATTTTTCTCATCCCTTGGCGTAATGGTGGGTCATATCAAAAATTATTTCAGACAAAAGTTTTAGGTAATTATTAGGGGAATATTGGCCATTTTATACGGTTTTGATATTGTGCCTATTAAGAGAGATATTAATGTTTCACGAAAAACCCACTTTTTCCACCCCTTTGGTCAATGGTTGGTGCTATAAAAAACTCTTCAAGCATAAATTTTTGGGCATTATCCGACACATAGTATGAACTTTGATCGGATTCGATATCTCATATATTGAGAGATTTATAGCAATATTTCACTTTTTCGAAAAATGCCAGCCATTTTCACCCCCTTTGACCGATTTAGCCCAGTAACGAACTCCACCGAAATTTTATAAGTATACATCTTCGGTAAAAAATTCAAAGTGAATGGTGCAAAATTACGGCAGTTATCGTGTCCACAAGAAACTGATATATATATATACTAGCTGTCCCGGCAGACGTTGTCCTGCCAATCAAAGAAAGTGTTGTAACTTTGTTTCTTGAAGTGCTTTTGGATACACAATATTTTTTCAATTTCTCTTAACTGCCTCTAAACTATCGTGAAATGAATTAACTAATCTAGAAACATTCGTGGGAGCGTGCACAACAACTCTCCAACGTTTCATCGCAATTGGATAAATGGCATAAAACGCATACGGGATTTTGTTTAAATGATTCGTGCGCTGTCACTCATTTGTTGAATCTACTCGTGCTCTACCAACTGTGAAATTGATTGACTGAGTTAGAAAGCTTCACGTAAGTATCAACAACTCATCAAAGTTTCATCGGAATCGGATGAATGACATATGATCGTATACGGGATTTTTTTAAACGATTCTCGTGCCAACACTCATTTGTTGAATCTACTCATGCGCTACCTATTGTAAAATAGATTTACCTAGCCTGAAACCTTCTCTGGAGTGTACTCAATCATTCACCAAGGTTTCATCGCAATCGGGTGAATGATATATGACCGCATACGCGACATTTTGGAAACGATTCACGCGCCGTCGCTCATTTGTTGAATCTACTCGTGCGCTACTTATTAAAACCAGGATTTACTAATCCAGAAACCTTTCCTGGAGTGTACACAACAATTCACCAAAGTTTCATCGTAATCGGATAAATGGTATATGAACGCATACAGGACTATGTTGAAACGATTCGCGCACCATCGCACATTTGTTGAATCTACTCGTGCACTACCTATTGCAAAATGAATTTACTGAGCCAGAAACCTTTACTGAAGTGTACACAACAATTCACCAAAGGTTCATCGCAATCGGATAAATGGTATATGGACGCATATGGTACTTTTTTGAAATGATTCGCGTGTCGTCACTCGTTTGTTGAATCTACTCGTGCGCTACCAATTGTAAAATTGATTTATTAGGCCAGAAACCTTCCGTAGGGTGTACACAACATCTCACCCAAGTTTCATCGTAATCGGACGAATGGTATTTGAACGCATACGGGACCTTATTGAAACGCTTCGCGCGTCGTAGCTCATTTGTAGAATCTACTCGTACGCAACCTCCTGTGAAATGGATTTACTATGTTAGAAACCCTCACGTAAGTGTACACAACATCTCACCCAAGTTTCATTGCAATCGGATGAATGGTATATGAACGCATACGGGACTTAGTTTAAACGTTCGCACATCGTCGCTAATTTGTAGAATCTACTCGTGCGCTACCTATAGTAAAATGGATTTACTAATCCAGAAGCCTCCCCTGGAGGGTACACAACATCTCACCCAAGTTTCATCGCTATCGGACGAATGGTATTTGAACGCATATGGGACCATGTTGAAACGCTTCGCACGTCGCCGCTCATTTCTCGAATCTACTCGTGCGCAACCTCCTGTGAAATGGATTTACTAAGTTAGAAACCTTCACGTAATTGTATACAACAACTCATCAAAGTTTCATCTCAATCGATGAATGGTATATTAACTTATACGGGATTTTTTTGAAACGCTTCGCGCGACGACACTCATTTGTTGAATCTACTCGTGCGCTACCTATAGTAAATTGAATTTACTAAGCCAGAAGCCTTCCCTGGAGTGTACACACCATCTCACCCAAGTTTCATCGCTATCGGACGAATGGTATTTGAACGCATACGGGACCTTATTGAAACGCTTCGCGCGTCGTCGCTCATTTGTTGAATCTAGTCGTGCGCTATCTATTGTAAAATGGATTTACTTAGCCAAACACCTTCACTGGAGTGCACTCAACATCTCACCAAAGTTTCATCGCAATCGGATGAATGGTATATGAACGCATACGGAACTTTGAAACGCTCTAACGTGCAGAGACAAACAGAATTTGAAATCCCTGCCACCTTGGGTATAAAACACAACTTTCCGCCATGGGCGGAGTGTATGTTATGGCGGTAGTTGCACAGGTTGCGACCAGGTAGCTCTACGTGCAGAGACACACAGTCCAAAAGGATCACTTTTCATTCAGGCTAGCGGTTTCCATGACGACTGTTTATGACTGTATATTGTGGTTCTAAATTTGTGTGTAAATTGTGGTTCTAGAATTCTAAAATTCCACCTATCTGGTCAAATTGTGAATCTAAACCATACATGGGCCCACCCTAACATTCATCAAAATCGGCCCAGGCGTTTAGGAGGACTTCAGTCACATACACACGTGTCGAAGAATTGTATATATAAAGATGTACATACATATATATATATATACATAAATTATGTATAAACTTTTATACTGACGGTGGTTTTGGGGTCTGGGGGATGTGAAACGCGAAGATATGTCGAAATTTTCCGGAAGTCGAAACATGGTACCCATTGCAATAGTTAGCTTTCTAATGAAATCTACCTAAATGTATGTATCCACGCATGCATCATCTCCATCCCAGGTAAAAGGCCCCAAATAATACAATTCTCTAAAATCAGTAGGCAACTAATACAGGGTCATCGAAAAATAATGCCAACATTTCAAAAAATTATAGCTGGTTAAAGTCAGTTTTGTTTTGGAGGGGACGTGACCTTGCTATGCGCACAATAGATGCGCAGTAGCCAAGGTCGGCCGGGGGCGCGCGCGCCAATGACTGCTGGGTAGATTATTAGCTTGGGAATAACCTAACCCCCAAGGGAAGATGATGAAGAAAAAGAAGTGGGTTTCGGACTGGAGAAAAAGGATGGAGAAATAGGACGAGAGTCCAACAGAAGTTATAATTTTAACTTTAAGTATACTCAAAGGCAGCTGCCACTGCAAATCCGCTTTCCGATACCTAAAGTGGGTAGGGACCTGGACGAAGCTAACATGAAACGCAGCTGGAACTTTGGCTATTCGCAAGAAAGTTGCTATAGCGTATTCCCTCTCAAGCATAAATATACCTACTATGGGGAAGGGCGGTTGTCTGGCAAGACAAAGAGTAACAGATTTATTGCGTATCTGTTCAAAGGAGTTTGTTTCTAAACAAGTATTTTGAAGAATACAAATAATTTGAATCAGCCTTGATATTTTAGTTCTTGAAATTGTAGAATTTCTAAAGAGCGACCGAATGCTTCCAAGAAGGATAGGGATAAAGCAATTATACCCTTGGGAATACTTTTGGTAAGAGCACCAATAGTTGCATTTAGAAATGACTAAGCTTTTACCCAGCAAGGCGCCGACTAAAAGTTTAGACAATCAGAAACACTTAAATTTTGAAAAACCAACCATAAGTGGTAGAGAGAATCTCCACAAGCAGGAAGCTGGCGTAGCGGGCTATGCTTGCCTTACTGGCCAGTTAGAATTAGCTATCAAAGCTAAGAGAGACTTTACTAAGTTAGTAACTAAGAGTTCTTGCTCAAATGCAACAAGTGGTGAAAACCCTAACAATAGATTTATTTTCATTAAAGAGGGCATAAACCTAGGAAGAGTCAAGGAAGACAGGATCTTGCCTAACCGTTATGTTTGAGAAATGATAAATCAAAATAACAAATCTTAATTTATTTAGCAATGTAAAAAGAAGTAGTTTATGTAACAAATATATAATTTTGATTTTTTAAACAATTGGGGTCGCAGACCTCCTAAATCATTCAAAGCTTGCGCCAGGCAATTGACAATTCTTTTGGTTTTAAACCTTTTATATGCTTTAAAATCTTCGTAAGATTTTGAAATATTGTTAAGATTAACAAATGGGAAATTTAAAGATAATTGAAATAATTAAGGTTAAACAATGAATCAAGTACAAGATGTGTACTTTAAGGATTTCTAGATAGGTATCTTAGAAATATAAACAAATAACAACTTCGAAAGTAACAACAAAAACAGGAAGAAATGAAATAGAAGTTTCTATAACTTCTTGTATTAATACAAAGCTACATTTGGCGATTATACAAATAGGGCAGGTCACTTATTGTGAAACCTGAAGAGAAAAATTGAAAGGAAGTTTCTAGAACTCCTATGTGGGTAGGGATCACGAGAAAAATAGGGCAAATTTCCCTTTCGTGAAACCTAGAGATAACTCACTTTTGAGTAAAAATAATTGGATTCCCTCATTAGAAGGGAGAAACAATATACTTTAAGGCGTGTACTAGACACGAAGTTTTACAGACATTAATTCGTTATACGTGGAGCAAGTAAGGGAGGGCACTTATGGAGAGTGACACCTCATTGAAAAAAGACCTAAAGTAACAATTTTATTATTCTAGTTTGTTAGTAAAGGGTTTGGGAAAGATCAAATGGGATTGTGGAAGAGTGTCCATGGCCGTATTTATTGTACTCGGACGAGCGGGACGCGTATGAAAAGTTAAACAGGCACTGTTTTCACTATAGTCTGTTGATATAGTTGAAAAGTTCACTGTAGTAGCACAAAAAGTTGATAGAAAGAAACGTTATTGCAGTTATGTAAAAGTTGAGTTTTGGCTTGAGAGAATTATGAGTTAAAGTTTCTATGGGCGGCAGTTAAATACGGCAGAAAATTGCCCATGTAGGAAGACTGTTTATGTGGATTAGAAGTTTATCCCACATAAGTTTCTCAGCGAAGAAAGTATTCCCATATCAAGTGGAAAATACATGACAGTATAACTGGTAGATAGAGTGTAGGTTCTGGAAGGTTCCATAGCAATGATGAGTTGTTTAATTTGGGTAGAGAATCCCTCGGCGGAAAACTAGATTATATAGACAGTGGGTATTTTAAAAATATCCCTCGATGTGAGATAGCATCTCAGAAAATCTTTCATTTTGAAAGTTAGACTTGATAGTTCGAGTTTGATCAAGAAGATCTCTAGAAAGCAGTTATTTTGTCACATATAGCAATTTTCACTGTCTATAAAATCCAAATAAAAGCACTGAGCCTTTTAAAAGCGATGAGAATGTGGTTAAAACATGAAGTCAGTACTTATCTTTGCTTCATGAAGAAGGCGATGTTGCTGTTGACGGTTGATTCTAAAACTCGAACATGGCGTCGAATTTAAAAGTTTGCCTCTAGAGTAGAGGAGGCGAGCTTTATTTAAGCTCCAACTGACTGGTTTGACTTCAGACGCACAAGTGAGACCCGCTCAACGGAGCGCGGAGATACCAGGGAAGGGAAGAATGTGGGGGTAGGAGACAAAAGGAATACATATAAGAATAGCCAACATAACAGGAAAAAAAATCTTCTTGATGAAATGGTCTTCAAAGAGTTGAAAGCAGGCGTCACTAGCGCGGCCTGCTGGGTGAAAAAGTAGGCGAAGTTCTCTTGATCACGGAGATGATAGCTGGCGATAGAGACGAGATCTGGTGGCTAGATTGGTAAGGAAGTCCTCTTGTACATGGAAGAATTGAGGAACTTCAGAGATTCGCTGCTAGATGACGCTAGGTGGGTCGTGGAAGATATATATCTAGAACAGACTTACAGGTAGTGTAAGAGACATATACCAACAAAGGGAAATCAGGAGATCACTGTTGGTGTTTGTGGAAAAAGGAAGGGATGAACTAAAGCAAAGAGAAGCAGAAGCTTACTCTGTCTTACCGTGTATTCCAAAGAATACACCAACTGCACCGCCCGACAAACTGCACCTGATTACAAAGCTGTCATTCGGTGGTTTAATCAGTTTAAGGAAACAGGGACTGTAGAGAAAAAATCTAGGCCAGGCCGACCACCAACATCAGCATTGAACGCACGCTTTCCCAATAGCTGGATTGGTACGTGCAAACATTTCAGGAGTAACTGTCAAGATGGCGGCAGAAATTCGCTCCCGCAGGTGCTCCAATCCCGAAATTTTTCTGCATACACTGTTTTTAATGTACCCCCAGAAAAAAAATCCAAAGGGGTTAGTTCAGGACTTCATTGGCGCACGCGCCCCCGGCCGACCTTGGCTACTGCGCATCTAGTGTGCGCATAGCAAGGTCACGTCCACTCCAAAACAAAACTTACTTTAACCAGCTGGCATTCAGTGAAAGAATTACACGTTTAACATAAAGGGTTTCGGTGCTATAATTTTTTGAAATGTTGGCATTATTTTTCAATGACTCTGTACTTGTTGCTCCTTACTAGTACACACATTGATATTCTTGGATCCGAAATCAGAACGCCGCGTGAAGAATTTACTTGTTATTCCACCCTGTTTATTTACATCTCAGATGAACTCTGTAGAGCTGTAGAGGACAGCGTTTACAAAATGCTCTGTTTGTTACTTCCGGAAGCAAATATATCCAAGCTCAAGTACTATCCCATTGAATCCGAGTACTATCCAAGTACTATAAGATGACCAACAGATGCCCATAAATGCCAGAGATCGATTCGGCACTCAAAAGCAAATGAGCAGCAAGAAAAACAAAAGTTCTTTTGCAAAATTTATAGACGGGCGTAGCATTCAAAGGGTTAAATATCCCCTTAGGCTCAAAATTCCGGCACCCTGGTGTCTCTAAAAGCCGCAGTGGTTTAAAAGGGACTCAAAACCAATAGCATTATTATTATTATTAGTTATCCCACGATTGGTCTGCAAAAGTCAAAAAACTCCGAAAATTGAAATACCTAGGGGAATGGATTACCCCTAATAATTCAGAAATAGCTGCCATTGAGAGCAGATGTAACAAATTGGAAGGTGCCTTTCAAGCCTGCAAAAACATTTACAGAAGTAAAAGCTTGTCCCGGAATGCCAAACTTTGTCATTATAACACAGTAATTAGGCCGTCAGCACTGTATGCCGCAGAATGCTTAAATTTGACAAAGGCCCATTGTGAAAATTAGAACTTGAGGATCGGAAAATTCTAAGGAAAATACTAGGACCTGTTAATGATAATGGTACTTACAGAAGAAGACATAACAATGAATTATTTGAACATATAGAAGATTTGGTGAGTGTGATGAGAAAAAGGAGAATGTATTTCCTTGGACAATTGGAACGGATGGAGCATCATCGACTTTCATATCGAATACACTCATCAATCTCTAAAAAAATCCTATTGTAAATGGTCGATGCAAGTTAAAAAGGACCTAACAGAAGCTCGAATCAATCAAGCTCTGGTATGGGATAGGAACCTGTTCAGAAAGGCGGTTAAATCAACCAGTAATCTACACCCATTAACATCTGTGATGCCTCGCCCTCACTGCAAGTGGACGGAAGAAAGGAGAGCTGAACATTCGTCAAGAATGAAGATCTGCTGGCAGGCAAGAAAACAAGCATTACAGTGATCATATGAGTGAAGAACATCGTGGTCCATTGATGGACGAAACTACTCCAAAAAAGAAGTTATCACTGAGCAGAATTTCGATGTAGATATTGAGATTCCTCTTTTCACTGAAGATGAGTTGAGTAGGGCTACTCAGTCTCTGCATAGCAAAAAATCCACTGGTCCTGACGGCATCTCAAATGAGATTCTCAAATTATTAATCGAGTTACATTCACAATTAATATTACGAATGTTCAACGAGTATCTAAAAGCAGGAGTGTTCAGCATCTGCTGGAAGGTCTGTCGTCTGGCGGTCATTAATAAGGGAAAGGGATACCCGGATTTACCATCATCATACCGCCCTCTATGTATGCTCGATACAACAGGCAAGCTCTTTGAGAAGCTTCCGAGAGTCAGATTGCGCCAAGCGAGCATGGCAGTGGGCGACTTATCACCAAAACAATATGGATTTCGAACAGGATTATCGACTCTGGATGCGATACAAGAAATTGTTGCAGCTGTCCAGCAGGCGGAGAATTACAATCACCACTCTCGTCGTGTGGTTCTCTTTGTTACTATTGACGTAAGAAATGCATTCAACTCTGTCAAGTGGAGTGACATGCTGAATGCGTTGGAGAATACATTTCATGTTCCAAATTATCTCTTACGGATGATAAATTCCTACTTGAAAGATCGTTCGTTGCTTTATAACACGACAGAAGGACAACGCAGGGTTCGTATCTCAGCCGGAGCAGCACAGGGTTCGATTTTAGGACCAGATCTATGGAATATCACATATGTTAGCTTGCTGATATCTGAAGTCCCTGATGAAACTATCCTAGTAGGTTATGCAGATGATGTTGCTGCTCTTGTAGCAGGAAGAAGTGTCGAGCAGGCACAGTTGCGACTCAATATGGTAATGCGTACGATCAATATTTGGATGGAGGAACATGGTCTGCCTCTAGCACTTAGTGAGACAGAAATTGTAATCCTAACAAAGAAGAGAATTCAGACCAATACTCCCAATACAGGTAGGAGACATACAAGTAGAGGCGCGGCCATTAGCAAAATATCTGGGCCTCATGATCGACAATAAACTGAATTTTAGAGAACAAATTAGACGGACTGCAGATAAGGCGGCAAGAGGAATAACGTCTCTCAGTCGGCCAATGGCCAATGTTGGTGGGCCAAAATCTAGTAAGAGGAGATTACTGATGACTACGCGTGGCATCTGCTTATCACGCGGTCTCTGAAGAAGCAGTTCTTGTTATTGCTGGGATAATTCCAATTTTTAGCCTACTTTTCGTATTTTGCCAAAATGAGGAAAAAGTAGACTTATGAGATCGATCCGAGCAAATGGGTGTCTGTCTGTCTGGCTGTGTGTGTGTCCTCCCCTATCAATTCCTAAGCGGCTGCAGCAATCGAAACCAAATTTGGTATGAGTAAAGATCTATACATGAGTAGCTCAAGGCCATATCTGAAAATGATGTCAGTACTATCAACTGCTGAAAAAAACGAAATTGAAATTTGAGCTCCATGTTGGATATCTTGGGAGATAAGCATGGAAGCTGTTCCAAAATTGGTACACATATAGATAATAATATTTCAGTTTAATTTCCAGGAGGCCATACATGCCAGTGTTACCAAAATGATTATAAGCCTGCTGACAAGTTCAATTGTTAAATGCATATAACATCTACACTATCAATTGGATTTCAACCATATTTCGTATGTACTATGCGTACATAAACAGATATGACTGTGCGTATTCTTAAGAGTCACCATGGCTGCCAACTGATAATAAATGCTCTCTCTATCTTTTTATCCAAATACCAATATATCAGAAAGTATGCAAGCCGACAGATTTAAACCATGCACGCGTATAGTACCTGACATTCTAGATTAATTTGGAGTAACTATTATACGCCAGTGCCACCAACATTATTCTAAGCTGCTGATAGGACCAATTTTTAAATACATGAAACTTCTATACTATTAATTGGATTTCAACCAAATTTCGTATGTGCTATGTGTACCATAACAGATATGACTATGCCTATTCTTGAAAGCAACCAGGGCTGCCCACTGCTAATAAATACTGTCTCTCTTTTTTACCCTAATATCAATATATCAGAAATTATGCAAGCCGACAGCTTTAAACTATGCACGCGTATAGTACACGACATTCTAGATTAATTTGGAGTAACTAATAAACGTTGGTTCTGCCAACATGATTCTAAGGCTGCTGATAGGACCAATTTTAAAATACATGTAACTTCTATACTAACAAATGGATTTCATCCAAAATTGGAACAACAATAGATCATAATATTTCAGACTATTTATGACCAACACCTTCATGACATTGTTACCAACATGATTTTACGCGTGCTGATAGATCCTATGTTAACTGCATGTAACGTCCATGCTCTCCACTGGACTTCAACCAAATTTTGTATTCTGCACCTTAAGAGATGTAACTAAGAATAGATTCAGTCACCAGGGCTGCCATTTGTAGTGCTCTATTAGGCTACATTATGCCAGGTATATTTCGAACTGATTAGATATTTCAATATTACCAACTTCATTTCGTCATTGTCCTAGATAGGTCTATATAGATTTATCATTGGCATAAATTTTAAATTTTTTGAAAAGTAGGATCTTTTGTTCGTCGCGGAACTTGTTGATTTACTTATGATTTAATTATTTATTTATTTTCTTATTCGGTTGTTTGGGCCACCACCTATGGACCACGGTGTTTGTGGTTTAGCTGTTGTCTGCCACTTCTGGGGTTTTTGGTGGATTGTTTAGTGGCTGCATTCGTACTGAAATTTTGAGCCTTTCTATTGTACCACCCCACAGGGGCTCACAACTAGTGGGACGTGGGTTGGCGACCACAGGACCCCAGCTGAGTCCGGCATTGCTTCTACTTACTTGTGCCGAACTCCTCTCCGTCTTCTTTCCTGTCGACCTCACTTGGTCAACTCTTGTTCTCTTCCGACCCCGACGGTATTAGGATATCCGAGGCCTAGGGAGTCTCTTCCTTTCCCGCCTTAATTGGCCCTTGTCTCATTCTTTCTGATACCCTCCTTCTGCGAGGGGTGGGCCTTCTTTTTCTTTTCCTGTTATCTCCTGCCTTCTGCTCAAGGCCCTCAAGGAGGCTGGGTGTACGTAGCTCCACTACTTCTGGTGCACCCTAAATATTGCTACACCCTCAGGGGCTCACGGCTGGTGAGTTCGGGAGTTGGCGAACCCGAGGGATTCCTGAGCTGGGTCCGGTTTCCCTCCTTTTATCCCTCACCTGTGGGGCAGACCCTCTCCTCTTTCACTTTCCTATCTGCCTTTTATGGCTCTCCTTCCTTCCAAGTCCTTCAATCCGCGTTCTTCCACGGCTGAGGGCATTTCTTTTCCTCCTGTCCTTTATTTGCCTTATTCTCCTTTTGGTTTCCATTTCTTCTTCTAGTATATAAGTCAGTAGTTAGTTTTAGTTATAGTTTACATTTCATTATCATCTTCACGATCATCCAAACCATTAAGGGCCGATAACCTAGATGTTAGGCCCCTTAAAACAACAATTATCATCATCATCATCTATTGCACCAGCAATCTTTCATTTTATGGCCGAACTCTTATCTTACGTTTCTCGGTCGATTTCCTGGACGCTTTGTGGTAAACTTCTGTACTGAATGTGAGAAAGGTTAGTTAGTTATTGTTGTTTTAATGGGCGTAACTACGAGGTCATCTGCCCCTGATGTGACGAAAGGCCTGGTTTTATTTTTGTCAGACGGTAGCAACGTCTGTCATTTATTTATTCAGCAAGATTTATTTATTTATTTATTTATTTATTGGTCCTTTAATTGTGGCGAAGTTTTTTTTAATGATGTATCATTTTATTTACATAACCAACATTTAAACACACTTAGCAATGTTGACTTCCTGAACCATTAAAAATATACATATAGGTACCAACAAGACCTGCATGGAAACAGAATAAGGGAAGTCTGACTGAAAGACGTCACTAAAAAAATTATAGAAGAGGTTATAGTATTTCCCACAATGAGAATTAATATGAGATATAGGGATCTGACTTCCCTCATTCTGTATCCATCCTCATAGCAGGCTGCTCAATTCTTCTTTCAGATAAATATTATCATATTTATTAATGGTCCTTTTGCTACCAACAACCTCAATATGAGGCAAATATTTACTTTCAAGTTCAGTTACAAAGTCATTCACATGAAATGCCCTACTCTTAAATCAAATCATGTACAAGTTTATTTTCTACCAGGAAAAATAAATAAAACCCTTACTATACTGCACAGTAATATAAGAAATTGGAATGACCATGGAAATGAACAGGAAGTTTACAACTTGGATCTATTATAACATTTTACTTGCTTACTGATAATAATAAAGTCTACATACTGCAATTTGAATTAAAATGACAATTATTGATGAATAAACAAATTTATGCTCCATATTAACATTATACACTGTACATATTTTGTATAATATAGCTCCTTCGCAAGAGATTTCGGGACACTAACTTCCATAGAATACCGTATTTACAGCATAAAAAATATTAAATAAATTTACATAACTTACTTTGGTTTGTCATTTTTCCACTACACTATTAATCTCCTATTCTGCAGGGTCAGCATGCAAAATGTCTTTCTGTCATAAACTGTCCAGTTAACACTGCTTTAAGGAGTGAATATCAATGCAGTAGTGTTATTAATTAAATAAATTCATGTGTTTCAAAGTACAAAAGTAAAATAGCACCAAGAAGATTCATTTCATACCGTAAATGCACTCATAAATGAAAATGCATATGCATTCATTTCGTAACTATATTTTAGTCTCTGAGGATATGCATGTCAAAATGTTCCCTCAAATTATTAAGATACAATTCCCTATGATCAATGAAGATACGCATTCTTAAACTGTCTTCTCAAAATATCACATTTGAAACAACACGTCATAGCACTACTTATTGCTTCGAGTATAAATCTTCAACACATACGACTGTACTTCCTCACTTCATAGAAACTATATTGGTCACACATCCAGTTTAGTACTGTGGTCCATTCACCCCAGGATGCAAAAACGGACACTTTTCCGAAAGTGCTTGCAAATTGTCCTGCTTGGTCCTCCACCTTGCCAGTTACCACCGCGTCCTCCACCTTGCCAGTTGCCACCGCCACCACTGCCCATGGGCCGATACCAAGGTCCACCAGGCCCACCCCTGCTGCCTCTGCCTCCTCTCATTCCACCTCCCATGCCCATCCCGGGGCCACGACTCCCTCGGAAACCAAACATATTGGGAGGTCCACCCGTGGGGTAACCTTGTGGTGGGAATGGGTTCATATCCTCTCCACCCATCATGTTGAAATTCATCTCTGAAGGCATCGCTGCACCTATGTTACCAGCCATTCCCATGTTCATATTGCCCATATTCATGTTCATATGCATACCCATATTGGCATTCATGGCGGCCACACCTGGGTACATGTCCATGGGTGGTGCAATGTCATTCATTGCAATCACTTTGCCATCTCCAGTCCTCCAATCTCCATTTCCAGGAGCCACTGCATTTGGATGTATCATATTGATAGGGCCTGCTATGTTATTAGCCATGACAGGTTGAGCAGGATACATCTGAGGAGCATTGAATGGTTGAGCAGATAATGAAGGAAACTGTTGAGGAGGTTACTGAGGTATAATCATTGGTTTAGGGTCAGGCCAAGGAGTGTTTTGGAAGTCATTTACACTATCCGCATTGCCAGTCGCGTCATCCAGAGGTATTGGAGTAGGATCTGTAGTGGCATGGATTTCCATATCTGGTTCTGCTGGAGAATCTGGAATCATAGCACGGTTGAAGTAGATTGCCTGGAGCGTTGCCTTTTCACGAGCGTACTGTATATCCTTCTCTCGGCTACACTTGCCAGGTTCAGCCAGACTTGGAGGGAGATCGATAGGAATGAATGGGAGCCATGGAGTCTTTTCTTCCATATTATCATCTTGAGGGAGTTTTCTAGCCAACATAAATGCTTCCCTCTCATGACTTCTCTCCATTTGCTTCATATCTAGGAATGTTTTGGTAACGTTAACTCTTTCTGTTTCATCCTATTCAAAGTATTTAATTACTTCTAGGTCTTTCTCTGGCTTCCATCGCACACTCTTTTAGGTCCCTTTCTCAGCTTGTGATAAATGAGGACACCTCCTTAGTATCTTTGAGACTTCTCCTCTGCAGAATCTCTTTGTGGTGATCCTGATGCAGATGACCCAGTAATATCCTCAGATAGCCTTCTCCTCTTTTCCTCAGATTCACCAGGATCTTTAGGCTCACCATCTTCATTGAAATCTTCTTCATCCTCAACTGCAGGAGTGCCATCTTTCCAATCGTCTTCAGTTTTTGAATCCATACTATCCTGATCTCTCTTTTCATGGTCCTTCTCTGCATCTTCACCCTCTTTCTCCTCCTCTGCTTCCATGGTATCTTGATAAAACTTAAGTGTTGGTTTGACTAATGTTGGAGATCTTATTTCATCACCAATAGGAGATGACGGTGGCGTTGTGTCTTCTTTGTTACCAGTCTCCTTTTTGGAATCGGATCCCTCTTTGCCGACACTAAGGCGGCGTTTGCGTTTCCGTGGTTCCTTTTTGGATGATGCATTCAAAGCGTCCATAAAATTGTCACTTTCTTGGAGGAAGGCAGGTTTATGTCTAGGAGGAATAAGTTTAATGCTCCCATTCTCTAGGCCTTATAATCGAAATTTACTATATATCAGTTTGTCAACATCGTTGCCACGACGATTCGTAGTTAAAATATCGTCGCACTTTTAACCCACAACAAGAATCGAGATGTTTGTAGGATTGAAATCAAGCTACAAAACCAACAACGCTAGGAGAATTCTGGGGGAATTTCAACCCATCTAGAGACATGATATCAAGCAAAAACAATAACGTGCCATGATTCAAATCTGTATGGAATTCGAGGGGAAGAGGGGGGGGGGGGAATTCATGCAAAAAACACGGGGATATTTTCCATGAGCATTACAATAATATAAATCACGCAACAAAACAAGGGGGCATTTCCAGAGCCTTTTCTATCACAGACATCAAGCAGACGCGAAAATACACAGGAATTCTTGGGAGATACACGGGGACGCGCAAAATCATGCGGGGCGAATTATTTAATAGTCATTTATAGTATTAATATTATTTTATTAGTCATTTTTATCCAAACATCACGCCAAGATTCAAATCTAGGGGAATCTAGGGGGATTTTGAGCCCAGCTGGAGACATTTCACCATCACAAGTTGCCTATCGAGGGATTTCCAGGGATCCCCAGTTCCAGGAAACAAGCCGACATTCGCAGAAAGCATGAACATCTTAGGCCTCTCGTCCATTGGGAGCGGAAAGCTGCGAACTGCGAAGCAACGAATTCGGTCGACCACCGTTCGTACGAAATCGTGCGAATGCCTATCGTCCATTGCCTCAGTATTTGTCGGGATTCTTAGAGGAGATGACTCTCCGGAACGGTTTTCCATATGATTCTGATGAAGAATTTTTCACTTTGGAATTATCACCTTTGATTCAACGTATCACGCACAGGCGACATCGACGAAGACGGGAAATGTGGGTGAATCACATTTACGCAAAACGAAAGGAGTTCGGTGAATTTTCTCATTTGTGGCATGATTTTCAAGCCGACGAAGACCACCACATTTCCTATTTTCGAATGAGAAAGGACACATTTTGCTACATTCTTGGCAACATTACTTCTAATTTCAAGATATTCATTAATTTTAGATATTTCCTTTCCTGAACAAGCAAAATTAACATTTCACATCCATTTTTCACTGCCCTCTTCGCACTCATTCGCAACTAAAATCCCAACAGAACGGGATCGGTTCGCACTTCACAGCTGTTGGGATAAAAACTAATCAACGATACGGGTTCTGTGGACGCAGTTCCCCACCAAGCCACGTCTTTGGATCGTTTGTGCGTTTTCGTGCGACTTCGGACGAATTCGATTTCGCACCTTTTCGGAGCTTTCCGTTCTCAATCGACGAGAGTCCTTACAAGAATTCATACGAACGATTTCCGCTGGACGTTAGCACTGAACTCAACAAACCATGAATCTAACAATGCGCGCGTAACCATAGTGATTAACTAATTCCAGTGCGATGTGTATACCGTGTGCTTCTTACCAAATGTAATAAGCTACTTGACCCGTGCGTGTGGATGAATGGTCAAGGGAGATCCCAATCAATGAGCGACGCGACGGTGAATTTCCAGCAAACACACCCCCTGTATGTAGGCAATTAGTTTATACTTCCAACCTGCTTGATATGCTCCACGTCCATATCAGTTCAAGCTAACTAATGGCAATAATATTTACTGAATTGCAAACCCGAGTAACTAGATCAGTGTTCGCCAAACTTTTAAGTTACAGAGCTACCTTACAGCTCATAAACCTTACCGTGAGCTAGCCAACAAAGTAGGAAAATAATACATGTTTTTGTTTAAATCACACAGTTGTTAATTACCTATAAAAATATAGGCTACTAACTGTATTTGATGACAGTCGAATAGACTGATTAGCAGAGATTATATCACCTTTGTTTTTAAAATTGTTAAGCAAGGTATCTGAAGCTTCTTAAAAAGCCTCTTTGATTAATTCATCATATTCGTAAGATTTTTTTATTTTGAGCAATACCTTTGGAAAAATGAACTGACACCTCAGTTGCTGCTTTGTTTCTGTCTAATTTCTTGAAAAAAGTAGATTGTTGACCATTTAATTGAGATTTCAGTTGTATTACGTTATCTTTCCTTGAGGAAGAATTCTGAGGGAATTCCTTTTAAATACTGGAGTGAACGGTATTTTAATGACGTTCGACGTTTGCTTTCATCCCACTGCCAAACTTGCATTACAAAGTAAGCACACACATTTCTCCTTTACCGGGGTAAAAAATAATCAGTTATAAGTTTTTTGTGTTTTTGCTGGAACTCGCCATAATTAGAACATTCCGTAGTCCACAGTATGCATAAAATACAAGAAAAATAAAATAACCTGCACTGACGATCACACACCAGACACTGAATGACGGAACCGCGGGACGCGTAGTGGGAATCAGGGGAGATGAATAGTGCAGATTAGCCAACTCCAGCGCTGCATCTGAAATTTCCCCGCGAGCTACCAAAAAATTCCCTGCGAGCTACGGTTTGGCGACCACTGAACTAGATCATCGTGTAAGTCATCCCGGACATCCCTCAAGTGTCATGTCGAATCTTCTGCTGTTCAACATTTACAAGAACCAACTGACCTTCGTGCCTTATACAGTGTCATTATCTGTGTGCACCCCGATAAATACGGCAAGCTTAGTCGGCTTTGACTGGTGCTGACGCGGGCGCACGTACACGGTTCAACCGGTGGTGGCGCACCCCGCTGACTCATATCGTTAGTACACACGTGTTTTGTCATTCATATGGACGTGTATCTGCAAAGCTTAGACGTTAGTATTGCACGTTTAGTGAGTATTGTGATTACTGTGATTGTTGGTCATGTTGGACACCAATTCACATTGCGCGAACGTGTGTATATTCGTAATTCGTATATGAAAAGCAGAAAGTCTTGTTCTGAAACAAGATGAAAATTTCGAATCTAGTTTTCAGGAAGACCTTTGCCTAATGCCAGTAAAATTAGGAGACTCACTAAACGATTCAAGGAAACAGGCTCCGTAAATAATAAAAGAGTTGACAGACATTGCTTCATCAGAAGATGATATGTGTCTGTTACAAGAGAGGGAGGGCATTTTCAGCATCGGCTATGAGCACCGTACACATTATTATTGCGCGCCCACTACCGACTGAACCGTGTAAACGGGCCCGCGATCTGCGCCAGTCAAAGCTGGCTTAGCTTGCCGTGTTTATCCGGGCGCACATAGATAATGACCCTGTAGAATGAACATTCCAGTGGACTCCATCCTCAACTGCAAACATAGAGATTGCGAGTCATGGGTATCATCGGTGAGGTAGTATTGGACTAAGGACCAGTAAGTGTTTTGAGAATCAGTAAGTGTCTAGTTTATTAACAGATATCATGTGTGCGTGTGAACTAATATACAGTAGTATTGTTCGAGCCCTTCTGAGGAAATTAAGAGGTGAATTCCTATGTGTATCAGCAAGCGCTAGTCGCTTAAACATCAACTCTGAGACACGACTTATTACAAAGAAGAGCACGAAGAGGGAGACAAAAGGAAAATATCAATACTAAAAGGATCAGAAACACTATTCCAGAAATGAAGAGACAGCAAACAATATCCTACCGAAATAGAATTATTACACTCATATGAGTGAAATGTTTTGAAACATAAGAAAATGACAGACATCATCCAAATGATCATGATCGAAAGAACATTTAGCTCTTCAAATTTTATGGTGTTTGAAGTCATTTTTCAGTGTTGCCTTAGTAAACAAAAGTGTGTTGCTTTTCAGTCGGTCAACACGATTGTACCCAAATGAGATGGGTTATTGACTAATCCTGAAAAAAAAAAACATGAAATTTATAAATTCATAAATATGTATTAATCTCATGTAATAAATATTTATTAAACTCATGTAATTTTGAACAAGTGAAACAATTTTGATATCTCGGTAGTATAATCACAGAAGACAATAGATGATTAATGGAAGTGAAGAGAAGGATTGCATTGGCAAAACAGGCATTTATGATATTTTATCCAGCAAATTTAGATGTAAGGAAAGCCTTTGCAGATTCATTTTTATGGAGTACACTGCTCTATGGAAGTGAAAGTTGGACTCTGGGTAAATTGGGAAAGAATCGATTTGAAGCTGCTGAAAGGTAGATATGGCGGAAAATGACAAGAACAAGCTGGATGGAAAGGAAAACCAACCAGGAAGTCTTAAGGGAAATCAAAGAACTGGAACTGAAAAGAACCGCCAATGACAGAAGAGTGTGGTTGCATCGACAAGGGTTTTAGATTATGATAATGATGATGATGATGTTCTTAGGATTAGGAAATAACCCATCTCATTTGGGTACAATCGTGTTTACCGACTGAAAAGCACCAAACTTTTGTTCTTCAAATTTTCTTAAAGGTAGTCAATGACGGCCAACTGTTGCTTTGTATTAAGTCTGATTTAACATGTAGAGTGATTATTAATTTCTATAATGAAAGAACCAATAATAAGTCAATGGATGACGAGTCACCAGTAGAAACAGTCGTCGCCTACATGGAAAACGCTGAAAGGTTACGATCAGTTTACAGCGATTTAGACGCAGTGTTGCTGAATATTACGTGAGACAGAACCTTCGACAAGATCACCTCAAACGACATCGTAAACAGGGGAATCATGGACTAGGTCTGCCGGGGAAACCACGTAAAATTAACGCGCCATGTACTCTACCTCATGGTGGTGTGGAAATGAGTATTCAGCCAGACCTTTCTAGGTAAGATCGCCTTAAGTAAGACTAGCAAATATTTAATTATACTTTATATATCTAAGAACCCCATCCTGAGTAGGGATCTTCCCCTGACTTTCCCCTCACACTCTCTCCAGACAAATGCTGGGATAGTACCTTATTTCAAATCCCAGGTCTCCTAGTCTGTTCCGGACTAGTACAGTTGGCCAAAATGGTGGTATGACCTTACCGAGTTTCACTGAAATCGCGCAAGTCGTTTAGAAGTTATTAGGAGACACACATACACGTCGCACAGACACACATCACACAGACACACACTCATCACACATAAATACGCACACACACACACACGGACAAAAGGTGATCGCGTAAGCCTTTTTTTTTTCATAAAATGAAAAGAGGCTAAAATTGAGGAAAAAGTAGAATTATGAGATCTATATGGCAAATGTGAGTTTGCCTGTCTGTCCGTGTGTGTGTGTCCCTCTACCAACTCCTAAACGGCTACAGCTATCAAAACCAAATTTGGTATGAGTAAAGATCGATACCTGAATATCTCTCGGCCATATCTTAAAATGACATCAGTGCTACCAACTGCTGAAAAATCACAATTGAAATTTGAGCTCTATGTTGTATATCTCAGAAGTTATGCATGCGCGCTGTTCCGAAATTGGCACACACAGAGATAATAACATATCAGATTAAGTTTCAGGTGCCCATATATGACAGTGTTGCTAATATGATTCTATGCCTGCTGATAGGTCCATCATGTAAATGCTGTAACGTCTATACTGTCAATGGGATTTCAACCAAATTTCTTATGTGCTTTTTGTGCCTTAACAGATAAGACTACGCGTATTCTTAAGAGCCATCAGGGTGCCAACCGTTAATAAATGTTCTCTCTAGACATTTTATCCTAAATCCAATATATCAGAAAGTATTGTTTTATCCCTTTGTTGGGGGTGGGATAACAGAGTAGTGTAAGTGTGTTAATTTTGAGGGCTGCTTCCGGATGAGGGTAGTTTCCCGTGATTGGGAGAGACTACCAATGTAGTGTGTTGGTGTGAGTGCTTAATCTATAGGGGGCGTCCCGCAGGATGCGTTTACCTGCTAGGGGATGGATGTCTAAGTGCAGGCTGCTAACCTAGCCTGCCAATTAAGTAGAGTGAGCAATTCAGTGAACGTGCAGAGTCGGTGACTCGGCACTCTGCAGTCGGGTCGCTTGCTCGAGTACAATAGAACCTGACGATGCAGTTACTGGTCTTTACGGTCAGGGGCAATTATGACTAAGGTCAGGTTGGGTATAAGGATGTAAAATGAGGTGTAATTAGTAATAAACGTGTGTGTTTACTGACCAAGTGTTTATTGGCCAGTAGCTGTGATGTGATGTCCCTTTTTGGGGAGTTAAACAAATATAAAATGAAGTACAAGTTGTAAATTGCACAAATGTTTAGAGTAGTTGTTTACAGAGATAAGGAATCTGAGCACACAGCTAGATCTCACCTGGTGAAGAGCTGGAACGGACCTCGTCGGGCAGGGCCGCTGGCCAAGAACAGATAATGGGGCTCCTCCGGGCCTAGCCTTTAAGGCCTCCCTCCACTGCCTGGTCAGCACTTCCTCATTGCTGTTGTTCCAGTTACCGTGTTTGTGTTAGTATTACGTAAGCGTTGCCGTCAGCAGTATGCCGGGTCCGCTTGTGTTTGAAGAAGTGGCTGAGGCTTATGGTATGCCTATGAGGGTGGTTTTGATGAAAGATGGAGGGGTGGGTCTTAGCGGGTACTGCCCCCGGGCTGTACAAGACCCCCTCGTCGTTTGTTCGCGTCCTCGCGAACGGGAAATAGAGTGGGCGTGTCGTAATGATTTTTCCTCGTTTTCTTCTTGTCCCTCTTCTTCTTCTTCTTCTTCTTCTTCAGTGTCGGTGTCGTGTGGGTGTATCGATGTCGTGTTGTCCTGGTGGTGATGTGAGTTTAGCGTGTGCTCAGAGGGGGTGGGTTCTGGGTATGTACATGTTCATTATTCATCTAAAATTAATCATTATAAAACTTGACATTGGAAATAAAAATACAGAAAAATACACGTTCTTGATGTTATTGCTGTTAACGAAAAGAGGAAGAAAAAACATGGATATATGCGTATTGGTGCCACGCAGGAAGGAAAAAAACCATGGTTGGACGGGTGGTTGTGTCGTCCGTCGTTGTGTGGGAAAAAAAATTGCTCCCAGCATGTACCTTGTGTCTATGAAGTATAGGCAAGGTATTGTATAAAAGATGGAAGAAAATAGAAAAACAGGTGCCCCAGGGTATAAGTTAAAGGTATATATCAGAATGATTTATTGTTGTTGGGATGAAACTGGACACCTTCACAAATTTTAACGTTAGTAGAAAGAAAATGAAAGAAACAAAAGCATAATCAGTGTGCGTGTATATATATACATTGGAAAAAAATATAACAATATTCGCCGTGGCGATGATGGCAATAATGGTGCCGTATACAGGCTGGTGATAGTCCTGTGGTAATTATGGTAGCATTGCATAATGACATTGGTAATCATGATGATGATAACAGGCATGACCTGATAATAATAATAATAATAATCATGACATTTATAATATTTATAATAATTTATAAATAAACAAAATAAACATAATAATAATAATAATGACCATAGTTATAATGATGGTTGCCATGTTGGTACTCTATGTATAGGTACCAACCATGTGGAACATGTACGTGTATAACGTTATGATATAACTATAAAATACAAAATAATTTACAACTATTATATATTACCTTATAGAGCTCTTTTAAGTGGCCAGTTATTTTATACCTCTTGCGCTGTTAATTCTCTACCTTGCTTCTGAAGCGTCCTTAAGTGGCCGTTCCTGCTAGGGTTCAGTGGCTAATCCGCTGTCTCATTTTGTTTTCTCTTATACCCTAGTGGTTTTCCCACCGTGGTTAGGAATTCCACCTTAGCGTCGAAGGCGCGGCGCTTACAAGCCGCCCTTGGACACTGAATCCACGCTTCATTTGCGTGCATAATGTGTTTTTGTGTTCATTGATACTCAGTATTCCACGGTTACTGTGTATCGTTGACCACTGTGTCTTGAAGAGTGTATGTGTTTGTGACATAGGAGAGTGTGTACAAGTTGGTGTTGGAAATATATTTGCAAAAGACATGTTTATTGCGTTGTGGACCTGTGGACAAAGTATATTAGTGGATTGCCGCTCGGGTGATTTGTAATAGAGCATAGAAATATTATATAAGTTATATATACCATTTATAGGCGCATGCCGATATCGCTTGCCTTTGGCACTTTATATTACTTTACCTTAACCTATGCCGGTTAGAGTCCTATCTTAGCCTATTTGCTCTACTCTTTTGTGTACATGTGTAATTGTATGTCTCCTCAGTGTACTCCAGTTGTGTGTAGTGTATGTGTGACGTCACCTTTACCTGGTAAATCATGTGGTCAGCATTCCCACGATGCTGCAGTGAAGGAGCTCTTTGCAGAAAAAACAAAGACAAGTGGTATATATGCCCTTGGCCAAATATATATATTGCGCACCTATCGCGCAGCGCTGTTTTAAGGGTCGGCTTGGATGGGGCCACCGCCCTTGAGACCTCTTCGGACGTCTCGTGTATTATCGGGATCGGTCAGCTCCAGTGACTGTACCGTATACCTCGCTGATGGGTCGGACGGCTTCAGTGCCTCCGCCCTGTTATGTTTTCCTATCGTTACTTTATAGATTTATCGGGCTTATCCTGGCAACGTCTAGCCGCCAGGTGCCGAACGCTCTGTGTCGCGTTCACATTACGTGTGCCGTTGCATGTTGTTCGGACTTACCCTATAAGGTGCCGAACGCCATATGTCGCGTTCGCGTCGCATACGCGTGTTTTCGCAATGTGTTGTCGGTCTTACCCTGGTAACGGTTTTAGTTGCCAGGTGCCGAACGCTCTATCTTAATTAAAAAGTGCTTAACCTAAATTATATTAATTAATACTAAATAAAAAAAATATTTTGTATGTACATGCCGAGATAGACCTTAACCTAGTGCCGAAAAGTGCTGTAGCTACTGCTTTACAAAAGTGCTTATTAAATTTGCTTAAATCTAAGTTGCCTTTTAAATGGAACTGTATCTTATATACTAAAATTTTGACGGAGGCTCCCCCCGGTCGGTCTCCCTCCCGAGGTGCCCTTGAGACATCCTGCCGGGACCGGAACCCAGCAGGAGCACGTAGTCCCCTCCTCTTAAACTAACTGTCGACTTCCCCCCTTAATAACTAATATAGGCCTGTGCGACTGCGTTGCTTAAGGAGCAAACGCCTCGCGCGGATATCCTTTCCGTTGGTCTTATGCATGCTTATATTGGCATTATTCGCCATTTGGTGTTTATTAATGTTTATTACTGGGTAGCCCACAAGGCCCCTTTTGGCAGACCGTTGCATACCTATTTAATATCTCTGGCCGCCCGATGCGTTACCATTTAAGCTCTGGAGACTCGGTGTCATCCATTTATGTGGGCACGGAACCGAATGACCGCATTCATTCCATACGCATTGTTTATTATTCATTGGTTATCATTTGTTAAATCGTCTTCACCTCATCGTCCGGGATAAGGACTTGTCGTGCCTAGGATTGGTCCCGCTGAATTCTGAGGCACTGCTTCACTTCCTCGAATGGAAGACTAGTTCCCCGCCATAGGAACGCTACTTATATTACAAGCTAACTACAAGTCTAGTCCTAGTTTGTCGTCTCTAGGTTCGTCTCCTGAGTCTAGTATGGAGCTGGTTAATTCTCCTACTAGCCGTCAAAAAGTCTCCCCTGCAGGTCTGGCTTCGACGACCACAGTGGATAATGGGTGTAAGTTTCTTCGTCCCCGGGAACAGGGTAGGTTTCCCAGGATTCTGAAGCTTGCCCGCACTGAGTCATCGGCGCTTCAACCCTACGTCTATCAGTCATTCCACTGGGTCAGGATCTGTTGGCGTTTTGCCCCGTCTCTGCCCTTCCGTGGAGCTTCTGCTCCCTCCGTTTACCTTCTCATCACCATCTAGTGTGATGTCAGATTCCTTTAAAAATAAGTGTGCATCTGCATAATTATGTAATTATTTAAAATTTCTAGTGTTCTGGGGGTTGTAGAATCTTCGAAATGCAGTGACTACTTTAGGCCTGTCATTGCCGTGTCAGATTTCCAGCGGTGATGCCTTGGTACTTTCCTAGAGGTTTTAGTAGGTTTGTAGGGCGCTTGGTCCCTTGTTATTAGGATCCGGGGGTGTTATTTACTGAATGGGGTTAAAGCATGGTGGGAGGGGGTCGTGGATCGTTGGACTCCATGTTTATGGTGGCCGGGAGCCAATGATGCTGTTAGGAGGTATTTACTGTGAGTGAATGGGCTGGGTTTTTCCCAGGTGTGCAAAATTTGAAAATATCATGCGGGTGTAATAATAATACAATCCCTGGTGTGTGGATAGGATACCTCGTGCAGTTGGATGGATATGAGGCGTGTCTGTTCTCATTTGAGGACAAGGCTTGTGCTGGGATACGATAAGTTTATGTCCCTTGCGTGCGGGATTATTTAATAAAATTCTTGTTAGTATCAGTATGGCCTCATCTATCTACACAGAGATGTGCATTGCCGCTTGATATTAGTTTCCGAATCACCTCTAATACTCAGGTGTAGGCGTTTGGGGCCAAGGTGTAGCAAACCTTAGTTTATTAGAAGCATGAAGTCTATCAACCCCGATGTATATTTTGAAATGTAGTGTAGGTGTTTTTATGTATCTGTATGTCTGTGTTGGATAGTGTTGTAGGTGACAGGGTATGTAGGAAGAAGGGTGTGGGGATGGTAGCCCGTAGTTGGTACCATGGCCATCCTGACGGCATTATCCACCTCTACTCCTATTGTAGTGTGTCATCCTCTCTTGGTCGCTAGGTGTTTTCTACCCGCTCCTAGGGATGTACGCTGGTTTAGTTGAGATGCCATAAAGCACCTACTGTCTCCTAAAATACCAGTCTGTGGAGTGCCTGTGGGTCTGTGATACCTACGTTGTGTGAAAATGTTTGTGTATGTGGGCACCGCCCTCGGGCTGCCTTTAGGATGTTTAAGTGCGGTGACGCTGTGACGTCACGGCCTAACCTGGTCTCCTGTTCATAACGTGGGGTAGCATGCAATTGTGAGTATAAATTGGCATAGCGTGATCGCCTGTAATGGATTTTAGGGGAAAAAAAGAAAAGAAATTATTAGGGGGGGGGGTTGTTCCCTCATGGAATCTGTCTGTATCCGCCCCTGAGTGTTGGGCGCGTGTAGGAAGGAAGTGGCCGTGGCTGTAATTAGCGCGCCTGTGTGTGTGAGGTCACCCACCGCTGACGTCTGCTGGCGCGTGGGATGTTATCGGAGAAGGCTTATCTCGTGTCGCGTGGCTAATTGTCAGGTGCCGCTTACTGCGTGTTATCACCCTTGTAGACATGTTTCTAGTGTCGCTAATGATAGGCGTATGGTAGCCTGCTCTTCCGAGATCAATCCGGCCCACAGTATTTGTGTACTATTGGATGCGGAGCCTATTGTAATGGTGCTCTCACTTCCTGTATCAACATCCGTGTCACTGTATATCGTTATTGTTATTGATTTTATGTCAGTGTCATCATGTCTGCATGTCATTGTCACGTCTTGCTATCACAGGAATGCCTTCCGGCAACAGTGTGTCGCAACGTGCCGGAATTCGCTTATTTGCAACGCAGTGTTAGGTAGATTTCATTAGAAAGCTAACTATTGCAATGGGTCCCATGTTTCGACTTCCAGAAAATTTCGACATATCTTCGCGTTTCACATCCCCCAGACCCCAAAACCACCGTCAGTTGAAAAGTTTATATATAATTTATGTTTGTATGTATATATATATATATATATGTATATCAGTTTCTTGTGGACACGATAACTGTCGTAATTTTGCACCAATCACTTTGAATATTTTACATAATATGTATACCCTTAAAATCTCGGTCGAGTTCGTTAATGGGCAAAATCGGTCAAAGGGGGTGAAAATGGGAGGCTTTTTTCGAAAAAGTGAAATATCGCTATAAGTCTCTTAATATATGAAATATTGAATCCATTAAAAGTTCATACTATGTGTCGGAAAAGGCCCTAAAATTTATTTTTGAAAAGTTTTTTGATAGCACCAACCATTGACCAAAGGGGTGGGAAAAAGTGGTTTTTTCGGGAAACATTAATCATATCTCTGTTAATAGGCACAATATCAAAACCGTACAAAATGGACAATATTCTTCTAATAATTACCTAAAACTTTTGTCTGAAAGAATTTTTGATATGACCCACCATTACGCCACGGGGTGAGCAAAATGATTTAAATTATAAGAAAATGCCAAGTGCCAAGAGAGGTTGCCATGACAACTTTACTTTTAATTGATAAGGGATGAGCCATCAGCAGTTGCTATGACAACGCCACTGCACGAGATAACATTCAGTTTTCCATCTGTCTGTGGGAAGCGACTTCGGTATCGGAACTGGTAGCATGCTGAACTTCTATGCCCAAGGTCGCGGGTTCAAACCCGGCTGAAGTCGTCGGATTTACTAAGAGCGCTAAAAACCCTGAGTTTGCTTTCCTTCGGAGGAGAAGTTCCAACGTTCGTTGCGAGTTGATGGTTCCGGTGTCATCTAGGAGCCAAGTTCACAGATAGATGTCGTTGATGGTAGTATTTTAGGAAGATTTCATTAGAAAGCTAACTATTGCAATGGGTACCATGTTTCGATTTCCGGAAAATTTCGACATATCTTCGCGTTTCACATCCCCCAGACCCCAAAACCACCGTCAGTTCAAAAGTCTATATATAATTTATGTATGTTTATATATATATATGTATATCAGTTTCTTGTGGACACGATAACTGCCGTAATTTTGCACCAATCACTTTGAAATTTTTACCGAGTAAGTATACCCATAAAATCTCAGTCGAGTTCGTTACTGGGCTAATTCGGTCGAAGGGGATGAAAATGGGGGACTTTTTTCGAAAAAATTAAATATTGCTATAACTCTCTTAATATGTGAAATATCGAATTCGTTCAAAGTTCATACTATGTGCCGGATAAAGCTCAAAAATTTATGTTTGAAGAGTTATTTTTTATAACACCAACCATTGACCAAAGGGGTTGGAAAAAGTGGGTTTTTCGGGAAACATTAATCATATCTCTCTTAATAGGCACAATATCAAAACCGCACAAAATGGACAATATTCCCCTAATAATTACCTAACTCTTTTGTCTGAAAGAATTTTTGATATGACCCACCATTACGCCAAGGGATGAGAAAAATGATTTCAGAATTATAAGAAAATGCCAAGAGCTATCAGTGGTTGCCATGGCAACACTACTAAATTGATGAGGGATGAGCCATCTAACGTTGCCATGACAACCCACTTGTGCGAGATCAGATTCAGATTTCCATCTGACTAAGTGGGAAGCGGCTTCGGTGACGTAACTGGTAGCATGCCCAAGGTCGCGGGTTCAAAGCCGGCCAAAGTCGTCGGATTTTCTAAGAGCGCTAAAAATCCCTCAGTATGCTTTCCTTTGGCGGGGAGGTTCCAACGTTCGTTGCGAGTTGCTGATTGCGGTGGCATCTAGTAGCCAAGTTCACATTTAGGTGTCGTTGACGGTAGTATCTGGTAGCAACATTAGGAACTACTGCTTGAAATTGAGCGTCTGCATTCCTTACCTGAATTACAGACTAATACAGCCATCACAATTCACACCGTTTATCAGACATATTCTACACTCACCCAAAGTACACGGGGTTACATGACCGCGTTGTCGCAGCCCCTAAACTGAGGAACCAACCAACATCTCTGCGGGAGGTATAATTTTGCGTGAAGAAGTAACAGACCGTTACATAGTTACACAATGATTTCGGAATTATAAGAAAATGCCAAGAGCTATCAGTGGTTGCCATGGCAACACTACTAAATTGATGAGGGATGAGCCCTCAGACGTTGCCATGACAACGCACTTGCGCGAGATCAGATTCAGATTTCCATCTGACTAAGTGGGAAGTGGCTTCGGTGACGTAACTGGTAGAATGCCCAAGGTCGCAGGTTCAAAGCCGGCCAAAGTCGTCGGATTTTCTAAGAGCGCTAAAAATCTCTCAGTATGCTTTCCTTTGGAGGGGAGGTTCCAACGTTCGTTGCGAGTTGCTGATTGCGGTGGTATCTAGTAGCCAAGTTCACCGCTAGGTGTCGTTGACGGTAGTATCTGGTAGCAACATTAGGAACTACTGCTTGAAATTGAGCGTCTGCATTCCTTACCTGAATTACAGACTAATACAACCATCACAATTCACACCGTTTATCAGACAGATTCTGCACTCACCCAAAGTACACGGGGTTACATGACCGCGTTGTCGCAGCTCCTAAACTGAGGAACCAACCAACATCTCTGCGGTAGATTTAATTTTGCGTGAAGAAGTAACAGACCGTTACATAGTTACACATCAGTGTCGAAACCTTGCATAAGGACAGTGTGACCACAAGTATAAAAATGGACTCCAAATGACAAGAAGGTTACCGTCATCATAAGACAATAAAATGTTTAAAATATGCATAAAATGACGAAAAACAAAGTTAATTAATCTCCAATTATAAAATACTTTCACGCAATAAATGAGGTCTGATCCTTCTACGAAAACCTGCATATTCTGCCTATTTTCGCCTATCCCCAAGTTTGTCCGGTGAAATCTACCTCCGCCTTCCGGCGTGCCGAGAGGACTTTTTTTTGTGTATTTGTTTTGTGTCCTTGTGTACGGAAAGTCTTTAATGATATGTATGAAGTCTGACAAAACGTGACTTCCGCCACTGTCTGTATGTTGACATGTGTTTGCATTCTAGAAAGGCCAACGTGCTACCTTGTCACCTTTTTTTCGCTCACAAGCTTGTTTGGGAATTTGTTTTCATGCTCACTTCCCCATTGTGTCTTGCTCTACTATTTTATGTCCGGGGTAATCTACATTGCCATGATTTTTGGCCGTAGAGATGTGGTGTTACCTACTTTGCGTGAGCGTTTGTCAGTGCCCGTGGCGTCCCCCGTATTCAGATGTCGGGCGCAATTGTCCAAAAAAAGTATCTTGTGGTCTCCGTAGAGGCCTGGCGTTCCCGGTACGTCCCCTATTGGCAGTCCCGGGGTCGCTAATGCCCTAAGTAGGCTATTATAGCGAGTACCTTAGAACGAGCCTACAACCCTGTATGTAAAAGAACCTTCCTGTGTTCATGATTGTGTGGCTCAATCGTTTATGTGCTTGTGTGTGGCATTAGTGCAATTCATCTGCCCTCCCTAGTGTATGTTTAAAGCGTGTTCACAGTAATAATATGCCATTCATATTCGTATAAGACATTCTTATGCCTATCTTCTCTCTTAGCTATACTCTATGGGGCACAGTGTCTATATGGGACCCTATGGTTTTTCTTTATGGGATTGAGTATGCATGCTGTCTGTGCGATGCCGCCCGTGTGATTGTCTGTCCCTGTGTCCATATCCCTGGTTTAATTTTAACGTACTTGCGAATTGCCTTAACTTTGGCCAGTTTCCGTCTAGGTGGGAGTGAGTTTTTCCCCCGTAAATGTGTCTATCCGGTGTCTAGTCGCGCTGGCTGAGTTTTCTGACTTTCCAGGTTGAAAAACCTGTGTGGGATCTAACTGATCTTTCGTCGGTCGACAGTTTTGTTTTTCACGGCGTCCGGTTTTATTGGGCCTTCGGACCCGTGATCCCGTGTAACGCTCCCTAGTGTGGCCTCTAATTGTGTTGTCGCGCCCAAAATGCCGTTAGCTAGCATCCTTTGGGCACGTTTGTATCGTGTTTTTGTGTGATGAATGTGTTAGGCCCTGATACATACCTCATACATTTCTGTAGCCTAGGCCGCTGGAGGCTGTAGACTGTCTATTATGTATGTAACATGTTTGGTACAGGCATGCGGGTTTGACGCAACCCACAAAGGTATGGTATCTGTTCTGTGCGTCCGCATATGCCTTGGGCTAATGCCTCGGTACCACAATTTTTGTGTTTTATGTACCATGGCGTGTATTGTATGTTTGAAATACGCGTGCGAAAATGTACATTAGTGTGAGTGTTTTGTGTAATTCGGAACGTCCCTCGTACTTTAATTTCGGGAGTTATCCGGCTTTGAAAATGGCGTGAATGATTGTGTATATTTCTGCCAGAGTGGGAGCGTTCCTAACCTGTCTGGTACTAGCGAATGCCACATGTTCATTTATGTCTTATCGCTGACTGGGGATAGTGTCGAGTTTCAATGGTGTGGGAAGTACCTGCTGCTAGCCTAGCGGTCTGTTTATCGCATGTGTTGAGCAAGTGTGCGTGGGTTCGCTGACACGCTTTTCTATTGTCTGCATACATGGTGTGCCTTTGGTTCCTCGTCATGTAAAAAACCCTACCTCTGTTCATATATATTGTGTCCCCAATTTTTGTTACTATAGGTCTGATGCGAATATATTCCTGTTCTTGATATGTCTCTGTGCGTAGCTGATGTATTTATGTACGTGTATCTCCGGGCTTCTAGTCGCGTGTCTGGTCACTAGATGTCGGAGGCGGTTTTATTTTCATGGATATTAATCCCTGTTAGCGTGACTGTCCCTTATTGCTGTGTCCTCCAATTGGATGGCTACCTGACCATTCGTTCCTGGTTTTCAGAAGGTTGCGGGTTTGAGACCGTCTTTGTTCAGGATGATCATTCCTGTTGCCTTTTGGGCCTGTGTCTCTGTGACAGTTTTGTCAGTCTTATTGACCCTTTTTGTGGTAACTGTGTTTACTGTGTGACCTCAAAAATATATTACAGTAATTTCCCCTGAACTGTGTGTGTTATCTCATGGTATTTACGCTTAGTTTGAGCGACGTCATAGGGGACAAGAAAAATTCCTGCTATGGGCATTATAAGAAATAACATACCCATATGGATCAAATATATATATATATACGCATGCAAATTGTACAGTTTTGGTCATGATTTTTTTGTGTGTTTACCCTTTCTAATTTAACTATTGCCTGCCAGTATATCTCAAGTGTTATCATGCTGTATGGAAGTGTAAGTCTGTGATGTTGTATCTCCAGACCGCGCAATTTGTTTTCCCCTGGAGTGTCGTGTTTGTGTGAATGCATCCCGATTGTGTGTCTAACCTCTACAGAGGTAGAACCTGACTTTTGTGTTAATTGTAGTGTACGCGCCCCCGTGAGGGTTTTGGGAATGTTTCAGCGTTTTATGTGGAAAATTCCGTGTGTTTTGTCCTGGGAACATTTATCCATGGGCTTGTGCGGTCAGTGAATTTCACTATTGTGCGCGCGCCCTCGCCCGCCGGGGTGAATTACTGCGCCCTGTTATGAAGGCATAGGCCTCAGGTTCCCATTGAGGTGCTTCTTTACTATCTTTCAGGGGTGTTTTAAGTAAAGCAGGCCTAAGCCTACGTTCCCCGTAGTGCCTGTTAATAGGCGTAGGTATGCTGGCGCCTGAAGGGCTGTGTTGGCTCCGCGCTCCCCTATTAGTGTCTGTGCGCGTGTATGCCCTCCTGTCTACCTGGCCTCGTGGGGTGGGCGGTAAAATTTCCCTTAAACCCCGTGTAATTTGTTTCGGAGGCAGGATAGTGTGTGCAGGCGTGTGTGTTACATTCTGATGAACTGTAAGCAATCCCCCTGTATATCTTTGCACTGGGGGTGCACATGTTGGTGTCCGCTTCCATTCAGGCGAAATCGCCCTCTGAACTGGCGGTAGGGGTCGTGTAATTGTCTGTGAGCGCCCTTGCAATGTATTGGAGGGTAGTCTGACCGATTTCTGGCCTATGGCCACGGTAGACTCCTTCCCTCGTGTGGCGGTACGTGTCGAGAGGGAAATCCTCGCGAATTGCTGAATTAGCGTATCTATGCCTATGTCCTCTCTTGGCTGGGCTGGTGGCCCTGCCGTGAACTCAAAGATGGCCTTGTTGGCTTGGAGTTCTCGATATTCTTCCCAAATTTGGGCGTACTGCCTATTGAGGCATATGGCCTGTTCGGCAACTTTGGTACCGCTAGTTCCTATCCGTTTGTGTTCTTTGATGAGTGACTCCCATTCCTGGAACATGACCTCGTGTCGGCAGTGTAGTTTCCAGTGTGCTTTGGTGAATTGTGTACGGAGGGTGGGGATTTTCGCTCTAATCTTTCGATTCTTGGCGCTGTGAAGTGGCCGGACAAGTGCCCTTATAATTCTCATATACTGGGCGTGCAGGAGCTGCTGATACCTTCTGAGGTAGTCCTGCCTTGTCTCACAAGACCTTATGCCAGGCAATTAATTCCTGGTATTCCCCAATGCTCCTCAGCACAGCTAAACGGTATAGGGGGGGGGGCATCCTGAACTAAGTGTGTGTATAAAAAGAAATGTGTGTGGTTTCTAATGTATTAAATTTCTGTATCTTCCCAGGGGGGGGGGGGTGACTAAAATTTCCCTTGTGTTCCCAGAGTGAAGGGAAAAGTAATGCTTTCTCTCAAGAATTTCTTTTTTTAAATCTCGCTTGGCTGCTTGCGTTATGGATCGCTCTACCACGAGGGCTCGTTGTTTGAGTCCCTTACCCTTATTTTGCGTGGTAGTGGCGCCTCCACCAAATATGTTTTATCCCTTTGTTTGGGGTGGGATAACAGAGTAGTGTAAGTGTGTTAATTTTGAGGGCTGCTTCCGGATGAGGGTAGTTTCCCGTGATTGGGAGAGACTACCAGTGCAGTGTGTTGGTGTGAGTGCTTAATCTATAGGGGGCGTCCCGCAGGATGCGTTTACCTGCTAGGGGATGGATGTCTAAGTGCAGGCTGCTAACCTAGCCTGCCAATTAAGTGGAGTGAGCAATTCAGCGCACGTGCAGAGTCGGTGACTCGGCACTCTGCAGTCGGGTCGCTTGCTCGAGTACAATAGAACCTGACGATGCAGTTACTGATCTTTACGGTCAGGGGCAATTATGACTAAGGTCAGGTTGGGTATAAGGATGTAAAATGAGGTGTAATTAGTAATAAACGTGTGTGTTTACTGACCAAGTGTTTATTGGCCAGTAGCTGTGATGTGATGTCCCTTTTTGGGGAGTTAAACAAATATAAAATGAAGTACAAGTTGTAAATTACACAAATGTTTAGGGTAGGTGTTTACAGAGATAAGGAATCTGAGCACACGGCTAGATCTCACCTGGTGAAGAGCTGGAACGGACCTCGTCGGGCAGGGCCGCTGGCCTGGAACAGATAATGGGGCTCCTCCGGGCCTAGCCTTTAAGGCCTCCCTCCACTGCCTGGTCAGCACTTCCTCATTGCTGTTGTTCCAGTTACCGTGTTTGTGTTAGTATTACGTAAGCGTGGCCGTCAGCAGTATGCCGGGTCCGCTTGTGTTTGAAGAAGTGGCTGAGGCTTATGGTATGACTATGAGGGTGGTTTTGATGAAAGATGGAGGGGTGGGTCTTAGCGGGTACTGCCCCGGGTTGTACAGTATGTAGGCCAACAGCTCTAAATTTTGCACGCGTATAGTACCTGACATTCTAGATTAATTTGGAATAACTGATACATGTCAGTGCTGCCAACATGATTTTAAGCCTGCCGATAGGTCCAATTTTTAAATACTTGTAACATATATTAACAAATGGATTTTACCAAAATTGGGATTATAATATGTCATAATATTTCAGATTAATTCTTAGCAACACATACATGTCACTGTTGCCAACATTATTTTACGACTGCTGATAGATCCAATGTAATATTTCATTTCTGATATATAGATTATTCATTGGCATGACTCCTAAATTTTAAGAAAAGCAGGCCCTTAATTTCGTTACGGAACTACTTGTTTTTTCTAGCGAAAGAACGCAAGTACATATACTGGAGGAAATCGGAAGTAGGTTTACAAAATGCAAGACGAACAGCAAGAGCACAAACCTTTCATAATTGGCAGATCAAATGGGAGCAAGGACACCGATGCCAGTGGATTAAGAGAATGATACCCCAGGTGCAGGTTTGGACAGAGAGGAAACATGGTGAGGTTGGTTATTATCTCACTCAGTTCTTGGCTGGCCATGGATACTTCTGTTCTTATCTTAAGAAGATGGGGAAAGTGGATTCTCCAGATTGTATCTACTGTGTTAATGAGGTAGATAGTGCTAATCACACCTTCTTCTCTTGTGGACGGTGGGTCCAAAATAGGCAGTCTCTTCAAGATCAAATTGATGTAGAGATATCTCCGGACAATATTGTTGCGGTAATGCTCCAAAATGAAGAATATTGGAAATTTATAGCAAGTTTTGTTGAAGATATCCTCCGAACAAAGAAGACGGATCTGGATCGCCATTGAAGATAATTCACTAAGGAGGAGAGCCCTACAGGCAAATATAAAATTACTCTAGCCTGAAGTAATGTGATAAACGGTTCCAGGCTAGTGTTCAGAAGTAACGGGGGAGTTTTAGTCGGTAGTCTGCTACTCAGGAGCAGGAGCCCGACACTCTGTGCGTAAATGCATTTCTTTCCCTAAAAAACAAGTAGTTCCGTTACGAACTAAAGGGCCTACTTTCCTTAAAATTTCAGATTGATGCCAATCTATATAGACCTATCTAGAATAATGACGAAATCAAGTAATAGAGTAATAGAGTAACTTACTACAGTAGGCAGCCCAGGTGACTCTGAATATATACTTAGTTCCATATCTTAAGGTATAGAATGCACATACAAAATTTGGCTGAAGTCTAAATGATAGTATGGACGTTACATGCTGTTTGATGTTGGATTTATCAGTGCGCATAAAATCATGTTGGGAACAATGTCATATATGTGATGCTCTGAATTAATCTGAAATACTACGAACTATTATAGTGCCAATTTTGGATAAAATCAATTTGTTAGTATAGAAGTTACATGAAATTAAAAATTGAAACTATCAGAAAGCTTAGAATCATGTTGGCAGCACTGATGTATATTAGTTAACCCAAATTAATCTAGAATGTCAGGTACTATACATGTGCAAAGTTTAGAGATGATGACTTGCATACTTTCTGATATATTGATGTTAGGATTAAACAAATAGAGAGAGCATTTATTAACAGTTGGTAGCCCTGCTTGTTCTTAGAATAGGCATAGTCATATCTGTTATATTACACATAGTACATACGAAATTTGTTTGAAATCCAACTGATAGTATAGACGTTACATCTATTTAAAAACTGGTCCTATCAGCAGGCTTAGAATCATGTTGGTAGAACTGACGTATATAAGTTACTCCAAATTAATCTAAAATGTCAGGTACTATACGTGTGCATAGTTTAAAGCTGTCGGCTTGCATACTTTCTGATATATTGGTATTTGAAAAAAAATAGAGAGAGCATTTATTAACAGTTGGCAGCCCTGGTGGCTCATTAGAATACGCACAGTCATATCTGCTGTAATACACATAGTAGATACGAAATCTGATTGAATACTTTTTCTTCATTTTTGCAAAATGAGAAAAGTAGGCTAAAAAATATTAGTTATAAGTATTCACCGTATTGACTTACAAATCTTAAAATATGGTGATATCCATCGGTCAACTGCATGGGCCTGATGACCAAGATGACCCAAGCCCCTACATGAATTAACATTGACGACACTGCGACGAACAAGGACATTCTACCAGCTCTTGGTTTGGACTTGTTTTGTTATGAGATTTGTTTAATTTGTTTATATGATTTCCTTTGTTACTTGGCTGTTATTTGTACAAGCGTGAAGGGCTCACATACAGTAGCTGTAGTTTGTGCTTAGATTAATAAATAAATAAGTACACAGACAGACTCACCAATATAATCAGAAAACGCAGACTAACGTTTTGCGGGGACATACAGAGAATGAACAACAACAGACTTACAAAGAAGATCTTTGATGTAGTAAACAGCTCAAGCAGGAAAACTAATTGGCATCATGAAAATAGAGGAAGACTTAAGGCAGGTGGGGATCGACAGGCAAATGATTGGAGACAGAGGAGAATTCAGAAACAAAATTAAGAATACAACATTTAATGTAAATGAAAAGAAGAAGACGGGAACATTGTGGACGGAACAGTGGAAACAGGAAACAGTCAAAGGATGAAGAGATTTTGGGAAGATAAGAGGAAGAAGGGAGAGAAGTGAAAATTGTGTCATCATGAGATATTTAAGGTCAAACACTGTCCATAAGGGCAAAACGATATAATAATAATAATAATAATAATAATAATAATAATAATAATAATAATAATAATAATAATAATAATAATAATAATAATAATAATAAACTCCGCTATGCCGGTCGCAAGCCCTGGGCCTTGTCACGTAAGTGACGAGGAAGGAGGAGGAGGAGGACTAACAACCTCGTTAAAAAACTAGGGTTCACTTCGCCCGAGTGATAGCACCCTATGAGGGCTCCTTGCTAGGATTACAGCGAAGACCTCAACGGCAGTGAAGGCGGAGAGAATGGATCTCGGTACGTCGGAACTGGCGGAAGAGGCATACTATTCTGCGAAATCCACATTGCGTCAGACTTGAAACAAGTGGCAAAGTTGTCAGCGTCTGTTTCTCTAATTGAGGCGGCTGCACTAAAATCTTCTCGAACTCAAAAATCGAGTCGTATACCTGTGGTCTCAACTGAGGTCACCACAAAAAACAAAACTCAACTTGAACGCATGATGGAAAAGACGATCACAGAATCACTACCCCAGGCACCAGTCGATTGACTAGACTCCCTGATCATCGGATTCTGGGGGATCAGGAACGCCATGCGGAGAAAAATCGGAGCTTCTCAAGAACTCTTCACACTCTCAAAACTCGACGCAACAATTTTATTGGCACAATTAATGTGAACACCCTCACTAAAACAGGCAAATTAAAACAACTCACTAACGCCCTCGAAAAATTTGACCTCAAAATCACCGCACTTCAAGAGACACGATTCACGGATGAAGAACACTAATACGGAGAATTTCAGAATCTATTAAGGCAAACCTGCCATAAAAGTTAGAGGCAAACTACCACTCCTGGGAACCGGTTTCGCCATACTCAATTCCGTACTCGACTCAGTCATCGATTTCTCTTCTCCCAACGAAAGAGTATCTCTGCTCTCAGTAAAGTCAGCCAATAAAGCTTACACACTGATCAACGTCCCATAAATCAACTCAACAAATCCGATCCTGAAACTATGGACAATTTCTGGGAAACTCTCAAAGAAACAACCAACTAAATACCAAGGCACCATGTGAAGATCTTATTGGGCGATTTTAATGCCCAGTTAGGTAAGGTAAGGAAATTTAGTGATACCACAGGCCCCCATACTAAGCACGAACGTACCAACGGGAATGGTGAAAGACTAATTGACTTTTGCAGAAACTTTGAACTTAAAATCATGAGCACACAATTTCAAAAACCTCCACACAAGTTAACCACATGGAAATCACCCAATTTTAGACAGGATGAATACCAAATTGACCATAACGCAATTTCCAAGAAAAACACAAAAGCAATTTTAAACGTCCGAGCTTGCAAAGGTGCCTTTGAATCAGACCATCATCTTCTCCAAATTAAGATGAAATTCCAACCCAATAGAAAGCAAAAAGGCCCATCCAAAAATATCAAACCAGATCCAGAGTACTTGAAACTCCACAAAGATGAAATCATAATGCAAATTAATCAGAAGACATCAACAGACTGGCCGAAAATAACGAAGAAAATTCAGGAAGTCATGAAAATAGGATAACCTCCTCGCACAAGAAAACATCGTTGGTGGAATGCAATTTGCGATCGGGCAGTTGACAACCGAATTACTGCGTGGAAAAACTTTAACAGTCACAAAACTGAGGAAAACTGGGAGAGCTTTCTTAAAACCCAAAAATATGCCTCCAAAACAATTAGGAAAGAAAAACGAAGATATGGCAACAACAGACTCCATGAAATTCATCAGGATTTCACTCAAAATAATACTAGAAGACAAGACGTTTAGAGAAAACTTAAAGGGATATCATGCGCCCAGCCTGTGCTTCAAAAAACCCGATGGCACGTTGGAAACTAACGCGAAAGAAAACTGTAAAATATTAGCCCATTACTTCAACTCCCTTCTTAACTGCAAACCATCCCAAGAAAAACTTGCCTTCACTCCTCCGGTTTCCACAGAACCGGACTCACAAGCCCCTGACCCAGAAGAAATTCAGATCATCCAAAAGCTAAAAAATAACAAGGAGAAGATGGGATCATTGCTGAATTCTGGAAACTGAACGATCCTGCACTTACGCAGAAATTTCATCACATCATTTCAGACATATGGATGATGGAGCGAATACCATAAGACTGGAAATGTGCTCTTATTCATCCGTTACACAAAAAGGGTAATAAAACAGACATCAGTAATTACAGAGGAATCTCCCTGCTCCCTATTGCTTATAAAATCCTTTCCAAGGCACTTTTAAACAGGCTAGAACTCCAGACGGATCCACAAATTGGTGAATACCAAGCCGGATTCAGAAAAGGGCGATCATGTGCAGAACAGGTGTGGAGCTTAAAAACAATATTAACAAGTAGTTCCGTGAAGAACTATACAGCCTATTTTCATATATCCTATTTATGATAATAGCCTGTATCAACATACAAAATTTCAGTTCGATTGCTTTAAGAGATTCGTAGATATTGAGAACCGACTAAATATTTCGGATGGTCGCTATATTGCATTTTATATATGTAGGTCCTAGAGTTATGTACTGTTACATGAAGATTATTGTGTACGTGTAGCATTCAAACTTCAATCGCATGATTAGGACACAAGAGGTAATAACAAGGAGATGTTAAAATTTCGCACAGCTGCCATCTTGTGGTTATGGAAACATTTGAAATAAATTAGATGCCAGTGGATTAACATTCGTATAAGGATTTACTGTACCAAGTTTCACTGCACGCGGATGGTTAAATTGCGAGAAACGTACATGTAAATATTTATACTTCGCGTCGCCGCCATGTTGGATTAGTGATCACCAGGTTATTTAGAGTCCTATAGGTGAACGTAAGTTCATAGCCCCTATGAACATTAAAAAATCAGTTTGATTACTATAATAGATTCGTAGATATTCAGAGCCGTCTAAATATTTCGGATGGTCGCCATGTTGGATTGTTAAATGTATAGGCCATAGAGTCATGCACCATTAGAGGAACATTATTGCGTAGGTTCATTATTCAAACTTTCACTTCGATCGCATGATTACGACACAAGAAATAAAAACTTAATTTTAAAATTCGCACAGGCGCCATCTTGAGGTTATGTAAACAATTGAACTAAATTAGATACCAGTGAATTACAATGTATATAAACATTTACTGTGCCAGATTTCATTGCGTTTGGAACATTAAATCGCGAGAAAGGTCTATTTAAAATTTTCAAATTTCCTTGGCCACCATGTTTGTTTTGTAGTTAACCAGATTCTGAAAGTCTTATAGATGAACTTGCAGTAGTGCCCTTTATCTCCATACAAAATTTCAGGGTGATACCGCTAATGGTTTCAGAGATATAGAATCCCGGTGAAATATTTCGCACATCCGCCATCTTGTGGTTATGTTCACAATTGAACGAAGTTAGATGTCTGTGCATTAAAATGTGTATAAACATGTACTGTGCCAAGTTTTATTGCGTTTGATTGATTAAGTCGCGAGAAACGTCTATTGAAAAGTCGCAAATTCACTTTGCCGCCATGTTGGGTAGTTCTCTTTATCACCATAATAAATTCCAGGGTGATATCGGGAATAGTTTCGGAGATATTGAATGCTGGTGGAATATTTAGCATAGCCGCCATGTTGGATTGGTGAGACTTAACAAAATTTGAAGAGCACGGTCGGGGTCGCCCGGAATAGTGCTATGAACTTACCGAGTTTCATTAAAATCGCTCCAGCCGTTTAGAATTTATTAGGGACACACACACACACACACACCTCACACACACACACACACGCACACAAACACGGACAAAAGGTGATCTCATAAGCCTATTTTTTCAAAATTGAAAATAGGCTAAAAATGAGAAAATGCAGAAATACAGTTATAACATCCGTCGACTTCAGAGAAGCGTATGATTCTGTAGACCGTGAAACCCTTTTCATGATCATGGACGAATTCGGGATAGACAGAAAGACCCGAAAATCATTGAACAGACGCTTACAGGAGCTATGTCCAAAGTGAAATTCATGGGTGAAATATCGGAGCCCTTTGTCATCAAAACTGGAGTTCGACAGGGGGACGGATTATCCCCAATGCTCTTTAATATTGTTCTAGAAAAGATCATTAGGGAATGGGAACCTCATGTGAAAGGCATTCTAATTGGTATCAAAAAAGAGAACCGTCTTATAGCCAAGTGCCTCGTTTTTGCGGACGATATTGCCATTATCACTAACACCAGACATGAAGCCATACACGCAATGGAAAAATACATGAAATTGCGCAAAGAACCGGACCACAAATTTCTTATGAAAAACCCACTATATGGAAAGACGGCCAGAAAATAACTCATCTTTAATCACACAATACGGTAAAATAAGTCCCCCATTTTAAATACCTTGGTGAAATCATACAGTCCTCGGGACTAAACCGAATCGCCAATGAACAAAGAATCACCAAACTACAGAAGGCCTACAAGCTAACGTGGGCTCACTACAACAAGAAGAGCATCTCGCTAGACGCAAAATTAAGGCACTGTACGACGGTGATTCTTCCGGAAGCAACTTACGCAGCCGAAACAATGGTGATCGACGGTCATTCCAAAATTAAGGATATAGAAAAACAGGAAAGAAAAATTCTCAGAAAGATTTACGGGGCAGTTAATAATAACGGTATTTGGATGAAGAGACCTCAAAGCGAACTCTACCAAAAGATCCACACGATAACGGAGGTAATCAGAAAACGCCGAGTACAGTTTTATACACACATTTACAGGAAGGGAAATTTCAGAACGGCGAAGAAATTGCTGAACGTTGTAACTCGGAGTAAGTGTGGCACGGAGTGGCTGACAGAGGGATCTAAAACCGGTCAACATTGAAAATCTTGAGGACCGCACCGAGTGTAGGAATAAAATCAAAAATGTTAGGTTTGATCAGAGACCGTCACGACAGCCTGGAAGAAAATGACAGCTGAGCGGAAGAAGGAGCATTCTGAGAAGATGAAAAGATTTTGGGAAGAGAAGCGGGAAAACGCCAGGAGTTGAAATCATGTATTCAAGTTCAATCGTTCTCCTAAAGGGGAACAATCGATTAAATAAATAAATAAATAAATAAATAAATAAATAAATAAATAAATAAATAAATAAATAAATAAATAAATAAATAAATAAATAAATAAATAAATAAATAAATAAATAAATAAAAATAATACTAATACTAATAATGATAATAATAATAAATAAATAAATAATATCAACAAAAACGCTGATATACTGAACTTTGCACTACGTCCCATATAAGAAGGATATCGAATCTTCTTTGTTGGAGAAACTAAGAGCTCCTTCTAATCTGCCTCCTCGATTATAGGTTCGAATCCTAACGCTGACAGTGGCTATCCCTGGTTTCTTCACACTCCCTCCAGGCAAGTGCCGGGATGGTACCTTATATCACGTCCCGGGGCAGCTACTCCATTCCTGGCCCAAATACTTACATTTGCACACTGCTAAAATCATCGCAGAACACAGGTTATTAGACAAATTGGAGGATCATGATGCTATTGTTTTAATGGACCTAACATCTAGGTCATTGGCCCCTAATGTTTGAATGAAAATGAAAAAGATGATATAACAGGAATTAGTTTTTTTCATAGTCGGTTTACCCTCCAGGGTTGGTTTTTCCCTCGGACTCTAGCGCCGCTAGAGGCAGTGACCTGGAGCTTGTGACTTCGTGACGGGGGATACACCTGGGGAGGTGGGACTAGCACCTCGCCCAGGTGGCCTCACCTGCAGAGCGAACATGGGCCATATGAGGGATGGGAAATTGGGAGGGAGAGACAAGGAAGAGTTAAGGAGACGGCCGTGGCCTCACCTTAGGTGCCATCCCAGCATTTGCCCGGAGACGAAGTGGAAAACCATGGAAAACCAATTAGAGGATGGCTGAGGCTCATTTGGACCACCCGAGACTAAATAGACCCCGTTCCAGTCCTCATACCACTTTTCAAATTTCGTGGCAGAGCTGGAAATCAAACCTCGGACCTCCTGGGTGAAATGTTGAGGCTATCCAAACAATTGAAGTAAATTCGATGTCAAAGCATTACAATGTGTATAAACATTTTCTGTATCATGAATCACTGTGCTCGGATGGTTAAATCGAGTGAAAAATCCATTTAAATGTTTCAAATTCGCTTGGCTGCCATGTTCGTTTTGTAGTGAACAGGTTTTTGAAAGTCTCATAGGTAAACAACTAATAGTGATTTTTATCACAGTAAAAAAATCAGGGTGATATCAGTAATAGTTTCGGAGATATGGAATGCCGGTGAAATATTTCGCACAGCCGCCATGTTGGATTGTTGAGACGTGATAAAATTTAAAGGGCACGGCCGGGGTCGGACGAAATAGTACTATGAACTTACCGAGTTTCATTGAAATCGCTCCAGTCGTTTAGATTTTATTGGGGGTCACACACACATACGCACACACACACACACACGGGCAAAAGGTGAACTTATAAGCCTATTTTTTCATACTTGAAATCAGGCTAAAAATTTTCACAGCCACCATTTTTAGGTTTTCATAAAAATTAAATTATATTAGTTGCCAATATTTTAAGCCTTCTAAGAAGATTTACTGTGCAAAGTTTCACTGCACTCGCATAATTAAATCGCGATTAAATTACATTTAAATATACTCATTTCACATCGCCACCATATTGGGTTCGTGCTCACCAGGTTATTTAAAGTTACATTCTTCTTCTTCTTCCTCAAGTGCCTCGTCCTCCAAGAACATTGGCGATCAGTAACATGATCTGCTGTTTGTCCATTGCTGTTCTAAACAGTGACACTGTATTAAGTCCAAACCACTGGCTTAAGTTCTTTAGCCAGGATATTCGTCTGCGTCCTGGGCCCCTAATGCCATCAATCTTCCCTTGGATAATTAATTGCAAGAGGTGGTATTTGTTGTTGCGTATAAAATGACCAAAGTATTCTAGTTTTCTCCTTTGGATAATACTGAGAATTTGCAAGTCTTTGTTCATACGCCGCAGTACTTCCACATTTGTGACTTTAGCTGTCCATGATATCCTTAAAATCCTGCGATAATCCACATTTCAAATGCTGTTAGTTTCTTATTTAAAATCTCGGTAAGTGTCCATGATTCAACTCCATAGAGCAGGAGACTAAAAACGTAGCATCGAAACAGTCGGGCGCGTAATGACAGACTTAAATCGCGGCTGATCAAAACATTTCTCATTTTCATGAAAAAACTTCTGGCCTGCTAAATTCTACAGCGAATTTCTTGATTTAAGTCCCAGTTATCATTGATTTGACATCCTATATATGTATATGATGAAACCCTTCCAATTCTTTCATTAGCAAGTGTAAGAATGCCCTGAATTTCATCTTTGTTTCTACTAACAACCATCCACATAGTTTTTTGTACATTTAAATGTAATCCCATGGCATTACTCTCTTCAGAAATAGAATCCAGTAGTGTTTGTAGATCATCCATACTTGTTGCAAGGATGACAGTGTCATCAGCATATCGGATGTTATTAATGATAGATCCATTTACTACTACTCCCTGAGACTTTCCATCAAGAGCATCTTGGAAAATCTTTTCAGAATAGATGTTGAAGAGGTGTGGAGAAAGAATGCAACCTTGGCGAACTCCCTTCATAATCGATACTTCTTCAGACAGCTGACCATCAACACGTACTACAGCACGTTGATTCCAGTACAGATTTCCAATTAATCGGATGTCACGTCCATCTAGTCCCAGGTCACATAAAATGTTCATCATTTTATCGTGTTGAACAGTGTCAAAGGCTTTTTCATAATCGATGAAACACATGTAAACATCGACACGAACATCACGGCATCGTTGAATCAACACCTGAAGACTGAGCAATGCCTCCCGAGTTCCGAAACCACTCCTGAATCCAAACTGTGTGCCACCAATGTTTTCCTCACATTTATGATATAACCTTACGTGCAGGATTTTAAGGAATAACTTCAGGGCATGACTCATTAAACTGATCATTCTATAGTCATTGCAGCACGTTGCATTGGTCTTTTTGGGAATCGGTATAAAAGTTGATTTGAGCCAATCATGTGATATGTATCCACTTCGATAGATGTTATTGAAAGTTACATTGGAGAACTTATATTAATGGCATCCATGAACATACAATATTTCAGTTCGATTTCTGCAATAGACTCGTAGATATTGAGAACCGGTGAAATATGTCAGATGATCGCCATGTTGGATTGTTCTATATGTAGTCTATAGAGTTATGAAGCAGTAGATGAAGATTATTGCGTTGGTTTAATATACGAACGTTCACTTCAATATTAGGACTCAAAATATAAAAAAGAAGAATTTGAAACTACGCACAGCTGCCATCCTGGGTTTATGAAAATATTTGAATTAATTAAATGTCACTAGATTAAATCTAATATGAACATATACCCTGCTAAGTTGCACTGAGCTCGAAGGATTAAATCGCGAGAAAATTACTTTTAAATATTTTAAATTCCCTTGGCTGCCATGTTGGTTTTGTACTTAAAAGGTTTTGTAAAGTAATATAAGTGAACATCTATCACCAAACAAAATTCCAGGGTGATACTCTGATGACCAGGTTGGTGTTCTAACTTGAATGTGGATTAAAGCACTTAGCTGGTTATTTGGGCGATGTGTTGTTCGTTCTCGATCAGTTTACGTCACAATTCATTGACAGTTCATATCCCCTATTTGCTAAAACATTGAGGGGGATGCGGCCCTTCGCCACTAGAGAAATTGTCCACATACTTATACAGGGTGAAACACTTAAAACGGTTTTTCGGAATATTTAGAATGATACTAATCGGATATAAAAAAGTTGCAATAAAAGTTGTTCACCTCGAAGATGAACATCCATAAACATAAATCACGCCCTCCCCCCCCCCCCCCTGCACCATCCCCGGGGGCGGGAGGGGGAGACTTTGAAATCTAAAATAGGAACCCTTATTTGTTATTGCAGATTTGGATTCTCTGTGAAAGCGTATGTAACTTTTGTATGAAAAATGTTTTTCGTTTCATGATAGATGGCGCTGTAATCGACAAAAATGAAAATGAGTTGAACATTGTTGAAAAATATTAATATCTCAATTAAATGCACATCGGTTTAGGAAAATCAAAGCAATTTTTTTGATGTTTTTGAAAATGCTATCATGTGACACCGTCAACACTCCCGGAATGCATTCTTAGACTAATTTTAGCGTTACCCAGGAACAATGACGTGGACGTAATAGTAATTTGTTACATTCGGGGTGCTTGATTTTGGTGATTCCCCTTGCCTCTCACTATCTTGGGGTGCTTGATTACTGTGAATCCCCTTGCCTCTAACTATCTCGGGGTGCTTGGTTACTGTGAGTCCCCTTGCCTCTCACTATCTCAGGGTGCTTGATTACTGTGAGTCCCCTTGCCTCTCACTATCTCAGGGTGCTTGATTACTGTGAGTCCCCTTGCCTCTCACTATCTCGGGGTGCTTGGTTACAAGGATATTGTCGATTACAACGCCATCTATTATGAAACAAAAAAATTATTTCATACAAAAGTTACATATTTTTGCACGGAGAATCCAAATCTGTAATAAAACAAGTAGTTACGTGGAGAACTATACAGCCTATTTTCATATATCCTATTTATGTTAATTGTCACTATCAACATACAAAATTTCAGTTTGATTGCTGTAATAGATTCGTAGATATTGAGATCCGTCTAATATTACAGAAGGTCACCATTATGGATTTTTATATATGTAGGTCTTATAGTTATGAACTGTTACATGAAGATTATTGTGTATGTGTAGTATTCAAACTTCAATCGCGAGATCAGGACACAGGAAGTGTAAACAAGATTTTAAATTTCCCACAGCTGCCTTCTTGTGGTTAAGAAAACAATTGAAATAAATTAGATGCCAGTGGATTAACATTTGTATAAGGATTTACTGTACCAAGTTTCACTGCACTCGGATGGTTAAATTGCGAGGAGCGTCCATGTGAACATTTATACTTCGCGTCGCCGCCATGTTGGATTTGTGATCACCAGGTTATTGAAAGTCCTATAGGCGAACTTATATTCATAGCCCCTATGAACATAAAAAAAACAGTTTCATTGCTGTAACAGCTTCGTAGATATTGAGAACCGTCTAAATTTTTCGGATGGTCGCCAAGTTGGATTGTTATATGTATAGGCCATAGAGTCATGTACCATTAAAGGGAAATTATTGCGTAGGTTCATTATTCAATCTTTCACTTCGATCGCATTATTACGACACAATAAATAAAAACTTAATTTTAAAACTTAATTTTAAAATTCGCACAGCCGCCATCTTGAGGGTATGTAAACAATTGACCTAAATTATATACCAGTACATTACAAAGTGTATAAACATTTGCTGTACCAAGTTTCATTGCGTTTGGATCATTAAATCGTGAGAAAGTCTATTTAAAACTTTCAATTCAATTGGCCGCCATGTTCGTTTTGTAGTTAACCGTTTTTTTTAGTCTCATAGATGAACTTCCAGTAGTGCCTTTTATCTCCGTACAAAATTTCAGGATGATACCGGTAATAGTTTCAGAGATATAGAAAAACGGTGAAATATTTCGCACAGCCACCATCTTGAGGTTATTTAAACAATTGAACGATGTTAGATGTCGGTGCATTACAATGTGTATAAACATATACTGTACCAAGTTTCATTGTGTTTGGTTGGTTAAATCGCGAGAAACATCTATTTAAAAGTCGTGACTTCACTTGGCCGCCATGTTGGTTTTGTAGTTACGAGGTTTTCAAACGTCACGTAAGTGAACTTCTAGTAGTTACTTTTATCACCGTACAAAATTCCAGCGTGATATGGGTAATAGTTTCAGAGTTATTGAATGCTGGTGAAATATTTCGCACAGCCGCCATGTTGGATTGGAGAGACCTTACAAAATTTGAAGGGCACGGTCGGGGTCGTCCTGAATAGTGCTATGAATTTACCGAGTTTCATTAATATCGCTCTAGCCGTTCAGATTTTATTAGGGGGAGACACACACACGAATCACACACGCACAGAAACACGGAAAAAAGGTGATCACATAAGACTTTTTTTGCATAAATGAAAATAGGCTAAAAATAGGGGTTCCTATTTAAGATTTCAAAGCCACACCCCCTCCGGCCCCCGGGGGTGGTGCAGGGGGGTGGGGGGTCGAGCTTTATTTTAATGGATGTACCTCTTATGTTTAAACCGATTTCTATTTTTCCAAATATATCGAAAAACAGTTTATACAAACAGGCTATACAATGTTTATACAGTAGTGTCTAAGTTCTGGCAAAATGAGCTGAGTTAAAATGGGATGGAGATATACTTTTCGCACTTTCCTACTCTGTTCAGACTTGCCCATTGGGAGGGAAGGTTGTCCTAGTTTGGCAACACTGGCTGGTATAGGCTACAGGATACAGCCTCTGCTACGTATTCTGGTACTGCAGGTTAATAAGTTATTCATGAAGTTCGGTCGGTAGCCAACAGAGTGCGCCGGGAGTTATTTACCGCTTTCTACATAAGCCAGTGTCTCATACATGCACGATGTAAGATAACTAGACTTAGAGAATAACAGTGTTCGAGAGCAGCGTGTCACCGTAACAGTCTCCAGTAAGCGATTCTCAACGGGATGGATTTATGGCACGTAAAAGAACCTTCCCCTAATTACTCTTGTGTGAAGCTAAATTATAGGTTATAATTGACTAATGTTCTTAGGTTCCAACGTTCGTCGCCAGGTGCCGACTGCGGTGGCATCTAGTAACCGAGATCAGAATTAGTTGTCGTTGATGGTGAGGTTTGGTACAAAAGTAGAAACTACTTGAAAATTGAATGTCCGCAGTCCCTACTTGAATTAAAAACAGATAACACCCACTAATACAGTCATCACAATATTAACACCGTTATCAGACAGATTCTACACACAACCAAAGTACACGGGGCTACATGACCGCATTGTTAGCCCCTTAACTAAGGAAACAACCAACCAAAGTTCTAAAAGAATATTCATAAACTTTTAAAAGAGTTTCAATTTGTCAAGTTATTAAAACTCAGCAATTCTTCTAGGTCTGTGCCGTGTCCTACACGGGCACAGACCTAGAAGAATTGCTGAGTTTTAATTCACCGGCCGTGAAAGCCAATATACCATCTTTTTGTCAAGTTATTGTTGTTTCATTTAGGAGCATGGACATCGTGGTTATCAGCTCAACGTAGCCCGATTGCAAGTGAGTGTAATTTGGCTATATTGTAAGTGCCATACCAACAAGAGACGTAAGCGACCCGAATAGATTTGTTATTTCATTTAGACCAGACGTTCTCAACCTTGTCAGACAAGGAGCGCTACCCTCATGTCATACCAAAAATATATATATTTTTTTAGTCGGTTCACCCTCCCGGTTGGCTTTTCCCTCGGACTCAGCGAGGGAACTCACCATTACCGCCTCCAGGGCAGTGTCCTGGAGCATGAAACACCTGGTCGTGGGATACAACTGGGGAGGTGGGACCAGCAACTCGCCCAGGCGATCACACCTGCGAAGCGAACAGGGCCTCATGAGGGATGGGAAGGGAGGGAAAGATTGGGAGCGATAGGCAAGGAAGACGGAGACGAAGTGGGAAACCACGGAAAACCACTTCGAGGATGGCTGTGGAGGGAATCAAACCCCCTCTACTCATTTGACCACCCGATGCTGAGTAGACCCCGTTCCAGTCTTCATACCACTTTTCAAATTTCGTGGCAGATACGAGAATCGAACCTTGGACCTCTGGGGTGGCAGCTAAGCACGCTGACCACTATACCATGGAGGCGACGAATATAATAATAATAATGATGATAATGATATATATATATATATTGTAGTCTTTTACCCTCCAGGTTGGTGGAACCCACGGACTCAGCGAGGGAACTCACCACTACCGCCTCTACGGCCAGTGTCCTAGAGCGGGGAACATCGAATCGGAAGGGATACAACTGGTGAGGTGGATTGGCACCTCGCCCAGGCGGCCTCACCTGCAAAGGGAACAGGGGCCTCATGAGGGAAGGTAAGGAATGGTTAGGATGGATAGGCAAGGAAGAGGGAAGGAGGCGGCCGTGGCCTTGGAGAAGGTACCATCCCGGCATTTGCCCGAAGACGAAGTGGGAAACCACGGAAAACCACTTCGAGGATGGCTGAGGGGGAATCGAACCCCCTCTACTCATTTGGGCCACCCGAGGCTGAGTAGACCCCGTTCCAGTCCTCGTACCACGTTTCAAATTTCGTGGCAGAGCCGGGAATCGAACCCAGGACCTCCGGGGCGGCAGCTAACCATGCTGACCACTACGCTACGGAGGCGACATAATAATAATAATAATAATAATAATAGGAGCCTCCGTGGCTTAGGCGGCAGCACGCCGGCCTCTCACCGCTGGATCCGTGGTTCAAATCCCGGTCACTCCATGTGAGATCTGTGCTGGACAAAACGGAGGCAGACAGGTTTTTCTCCGGGTACTCCGGTTTTCCCTGTCACAATTTCATTCCAGCAACACTCTCCGCTATCATTTCATTTCATCTGTCATTCATTTAATCATTGCCCCAGAGGAGTGCGACAGGCTTCGGCAGCCGGCACACTTCGTATCCTCGCCGCTAGATGGGGGCTTCATTCATTCCATTCCTGACCCGGTCGGAGACTGGAAGCAGGCTGTGGATTTTCATTTTCAATAATAATAATAATAATGCAACAAGCATGCGCCTTTCTTTCCTGCCTTTCTCTCCCTCAGAAGTGTTAAATAGCTAGGGATTCACCGCTCACCAGGCATGCTGAACTGCTTGCATGACTCATGCAGTTAAGATGCATTTACATGTGAACAGTCGAGTCGAATCAGCGTCTTTCGTGTAAAACAGGGACGCCCAATTATTTTTACTGTAGATTAGTACGAACTTTGAATGGATTCGAATTACTACGTAGACAACTAAGAAAGTTACAGTGATTTTTCACTTTTTAGAAAAAGCCCCCCCATTTTCACCCCCGCCCCCCTTTATGTATACATTTGAAAGAGATTAGTGAAAAAATCGGTAGTTAGCGTGTCTACAATTAATTGATATAAATTATATAATAAATAATAATATCGTATGGCCTCGGGTGCCAGGTGCAAGCTTTGTTAATTGACGCCCAGAGGGAAGCCCCCATGTCGAATTTTGTTGTTCCTTGGAGCGCTATGAAGGTAACGGAGGTTAGATATCTAAGCTCCTTGACATTATAGAGCTTTCTAGTAGAGAAAGAAGGAACTTTTTTTGTTGGCGGAGAATCCCGAGATTAATTTTGCCATTATGATCACGGCCTACTGAATTCAAATGGGTTCTTTAAAATGCCTACAACGTATGCATGCGTTTCGTGATTTTTGTCGCCTTTCCAAAATGCCTTACCATGGCCAGGAACGAACCTGCAAGCTTGGGGTCGGTAGTCCGACACGATAACCACTCACCCATCGAGGCAAACAATAGATATACTTTTGAACTGACGATGGTTTTAAGGTCTGCGGGATGTGAAATGCAAATGTCAAATTTTCCGGAAGACGCAACATGGTTCCCGTTGCATTAGGTAGCTTTTTAATTATATGTTAGTTATTGTTGTTTTAAGGGGCCGAACTACGAGGTCATCTGCCCCTGTAGCTTTTTAATGAAATGTGCCTTAATAACGAGAAAATTTACATTTGGAATGATCCTCGTACAAATATTACACACACTGGTAAGCCCATCACAATTACACTAATAATTAGACAAATTTAACACACACCCAAGTATACGGGGCTAAATTACCACTGTGTCACACATTCCTAATTAAATCAACAACAACAACGTCAATCTCTCATAAGATGTGTTTTATCAATCTATCCGTTCATTTCATCAGATCTCCCCACAAACATCTCTTCCCCCCTCCTGCTGCAATAGCTTTTCAATTCATGCTCTATCTAATAAGCTCTGCGCCTGAAGACGCATACCTCTACCACCCATTGATTTCCAGTAATTTAATATTTGCCTTTCAGGCACACAGAATATCAAATAAGCTTTGTTGAGCCCGGCAACATACAAATGGAGAAGGCAGAGCAGATTGTATTCTTTCAATGTTAAATTTTTGACATTATGCTCCATAATAGGTACTAGAGTAAGGGCCTTCTCTACAAGGGCTGTGGGGGCTCCATCCCCCCCCCCCCCATCTCCCCTCATGAAATAAAGCCAATAAAAATTAAGAAAGTGTTGCTTTGGTAAGAGCATAAAAAATTGTAAATTTGTTTGTACCCTAATCTTAACTTATTGGCTAAGTTATAAACAATATTAAGATTGAAATTAGACTACCTCGTGGTGTAGTGGTTAGCATTCTTGGCTGTCGGATGGCCCAATACGATTCCCAGGTCTGCCAAGAAATTTTAATTCTGGTCTGAGGGCTGGAACGGGGTACACTCAGCCTTGCTAGTCAAAACTGAGAATTCCACAGTGTGCTACTTTTGAGAAATATATTATCTAAACTTATTTGTAAAAAAAAAATTGTTTCATAAATTGACCAATATTTAGATATTTGCCATTAATACTCCATAGGCCATAAGAAAATAAATTACGTATGAAAATGTATTTGTGTGTTGAGTTGTATTTTACAACTTTTTTGTATTGCCACTAATTGTACGCTACATAAACTTAGAATTTTACAATAGACTATTATCAAAAGTAATTACACAAAGTTATATGCTCTATGGTATTGGTTGATATTTCTGAGAATACTCACAATTTTCTAGAATAGTCAGTCCCCATAAAAAATTGTATATACGCCCGTGCTTCTCTATAGAACGGAACCTAGCCGGAGCCATGTGACGGGTAAAAGTGTTGTGTCAGCGCCAGATTACCAGCATTTGCCGAATACACAAGAGTGTGTCGGGAAGTATCGGTAGCTGTCATTCCATTTATTACATACGGAGCTGGTAAGATACCATAGTTGAGATAATTAATACTTGTGGTCAAGTACTGTAGCCTATATCGTATCCCGTGAACATGGTTAGGTATAGAACAAAACAACAGTTCGTACGTTTCAGAGCCAAGCGATTTTTAGCCTACTTTTCACATTTTGCAAAAATGAGGAAAAGGTAGACTTATGAGATCGATCCGGGAAAATGTGTGTCTGTCTGTCTGTCCGTCTGTCTGTCTGTCTGTCTGGCTGTCCTTCTGTCTGTCTGGCTGTGTGTTTGTTCCCCCTATCAACTCATAAACGGCTGCAGCAATCGAACCAAATTTAGTATGATTAAAGATCTATACGTGAATATCTCAAGCCCATGTATGAAAATGATGTCAGTGCTACCAACTGCTGAAAAACTGCACTTGAAATTTGAGCTCCATATTGGATATCTTGGAACCTATGCCTGGGAGCTATTCCAAACTGGCTCACATATAGATAACAATATTTTAGTTTAATCTCCAGGAGGCGATACATGGCGGTGTTACCAAAATGATTATAAGCCTGCTGATAGGTCCAATTTTAAATGCATATAACTTCTGTACTATCAATTGGATTTCAATCAAATTTCGTATGCAATATGTGTACATAAACAGGTATGACTGGACGTATTCTTAAGAGCCACCAGGTTTGCCAACTGTTAATAAAATCTCTCTCTATCTTTTTCTTTATCCAAATACCAATATATGGAAATTTTTCAAGCCGACAGCTTTAAACTATGTACACGTATAGTACTTGACATTCTAGTTTATTTTGGAGTAACTAATATACGTCAGTGCTACCAACATGATTCTAAGCCTGCTGATAGGACAAATTTTCAAATACATGTAATTTATTTACTATCGATTGGATATCAACCAAATTTCGTATGTGCTATGTGTACGATAACGGATATGTTTATGCGTATTCTTAAGAGCCACCAGGGCTGCCAACTGTTAATAAATGCTGTCTCTTTCTTTTACCCATATATCAACATATCAGAAAGTATGCTAGCCAACAGCTCTGAACTTTGCACACGTATAGTACCTAATATTCTAGATTAATTTGGAGTAACTAATAGGCTATACGTCAGTGCTGCCAACATGATCCTAAGCCTGCTGGTAGCACCAATTTTTAAATATATGTAACTTCCATACTAACAAATAGATTTCAACCAAAATTGGCACAACAAGATATCATAATATTTCAGATTATTTCTGACCAAAACATGCTTGATATTGTTGCCAACATGATTTTACGTGCGCTGATAGATCCAATGTCTAACTGCATGTAACGTCCATGCTATCCATTGGATTTGAACCAAATTTGGTATTCTGTACCTTAAGAGATGGAATTAAGATTATATTCAGTCACCAGAGCTGCTAAATGTAGTGCTCTATTAGGCTACTTTATACCAGGTATATTTCGAACTAATTAGAAGTTTCGATATTACCAACTTATTTTCATCATTATTCTAGATAGGTCCAAATAGATTAATCATTGGCATGAATCTTAATTTTAGGAAAAGTAGGCCCTTTAGTACGTCACAGAACTTCTTGTTACTTATGGGGAAATCTCAAACAAAAGGTATACCTGTACAGAAACAATCCGCGTACTCTGGAGGCATTTCTACAGAAAGAGAATCTGTTGACATCGAATATAGATTTAGCTATTAGGAAGTCTTTTTTGAAAGCCTTGTCTGGAGCATGGCACGATATGGAAGTGAAACTTGGACTATTGGTGCAGCAGAAAAGAGGAGAATTGCAGCGGGTAACAAATGAAGAGGTATTAAGACGAGTGGGAGAGGAGAGATGTTTCTGGCGTTTGCTAATGAAGAGAAGAGATAGGTTGGTAGGACACATACCAAGACACCCAGGGATAGCAAGCTTAGTTATGGAAGGAATGGTCGAGGACAAGAACTGTAGGTGTAGACCAAGGTTAGTATATGTTAAACAGATTGCCTCTGATGTAGGGTGTGGTAGCTATGTAGATATGAAACAATTAGCTCAGAACAGGGAGACATGGAGAGCTGCATGAAACCAGTCAAAAGACTGAAGACTCAAACAACAACAACTCTGGAGGCTCTCGAGAACGAAATAACGGCATCAGTGAAGATGAATTTACAGTGAGATTACCAAAACTTCCTACGTCAGTGCAACGTTGGTTTCGAAAATGAAGGAGTGTTTTTCCAACAATTACTGTAAATTCATGTATGCAAATTCATTAAACACCTTAAAAATTATCGTTAAGAAAATCCTTTGCAAAGTCATTTGTGGAAAATGACAAGAACGAAGTGGATGGGAATATAGATAAACCTGGAAGTCTTAAGGGAAGTCTAAGAAGAGAGAGGATTAATGAAGCAAATGGGAAAGGGAAAAATAACATTTAGCCTATTGGACATGTGATCAGACACAATACTTTCATCGTTAGCATTCTTGAAGGGAAAATGCTGGGAAAGAAAGGAAGAGGATGGCCTAGGACCAAGTATTTGGAAGACATCAAGAATAGAATGGGATGTGACAATTACATGGAACTGAAACGAACCACCAACCACAGAAGAGTGTGGTTGCATTAGCCTTTAGAATATGATGACGATGTTAAAAAGTGTTGAACTACTTGGGTGCTACGCTGTCTATGAAGAAGGCCCTGACTGTTTTATCATTAGAAATGATCTTGTCGACTTCATCGTTATGCTTTGGTCTACCGTTATGCGTTACGGTTACGGCGTGTATGACGTCATGATGTTGTTCAGTGCATATGAACCGAGTCTGAGTTTACTCCTGGGGTCTGGCGTTATGCGATACGGAGATGGCGAGTGCGTGACGACATGCAGCAGAGTGCACCTCCCGCTCTCCGTTCCCCACGTGGGATGCCTAAGTTAATGGGCAATGGAGTCTGTTGAAAGAGTCCTGGGGCTTCGAGCGAAGCGAGAAGCCCTCCTGAGCCTTTCTAACATGTGTAGCATTTGTAGCATGCGTCATTTGAAATGATATAAAGTCTAGTCTCTCAGACTGACTGTATCTTTTTAATCTGATCACAGAGCTGTCTTTTACTTCAGTGTCGGGAGTGTCCGAGGACATGTTCGGCTCGCCAGAGTTTGTAGCTGCTTCTATGCGGACACCCATGGGGTGAGCTACAAGTAACGTCGCGTGCGGAGTGTTGTCTGGGGGAGGAAAGTGTGAATGTAAGGACGAGGAGTTGGAAGGTAGCGGCTGTGGCCTGTAGTTAGGGACCAGCCTCGGCATTTGCCTGGAAGGAAGATGGGAAACCACAGAAGACCATCTTCAAGGTTGCTGGCGGGAGGATTCAAACCTCCATGCCTCCCGGATGTGAGCGACTGCCTGCAGCCACGCCGTAACGACCATGGCTAACTCACCTGGTACAGAGCTGGTATATAACACAAATAAATTCTTGGGAACCACTATTGTTCAATATACAGAATTTAATTCATGTGTGCATAGACGAGATATCTAGATCAATGGTTGAACAGATTCCTTTTTTTTTGTTGTTTAATATTTGTACTATAAGAGGACAACGTGCGGAAAATCAGCTGCCAGATTGAACTGCAAGGCTCTGAAATCATGTGACGAATCTCTCATATAAATCAATGGGAGGTAGCGAGTACCGTACATGTTGGAATGGACAGCCCTGACCGCCCAAACACTCAAGGCCGGTAGGAAGGAGCCGCACGCTCCAGATTCGAAACTCCTCGCCTCCCGGATGTGAGCGACTGCCTGCAAGCTTAGTTATGGATGGAATGGTCGAGGACAAGAACTGTAGGGGTAGAGGAGAGGTATTAAGGCTAGTTGGAGAGGAGAGATGTTTCCGGCGACTGCTATTGAAGAGATGAGATAGGTTGGTAGGACACTTACTAAGACGCCCAGGGATAGCAACCTTAGTTTAATATATTTATTAATTAATTTATTTGTTGATGGTACACACCAGGGCTCAGTGTGCGCCCCAATAATAGTGCACCTACACAGTAAGATACATTTCCTGATTTGTCTGCATTAAGTATTAATATCTTAATGTAATTCTTAAAACTAGGAAGTTCACACAGATAAAATGCATAGTAGTAAAAAGATAATATAAAAACTAAATCTAAATTTGATCTAATGCCAAATACAAAAACAGGTTTTGAAATTATTGTATAATAAACTAAATGGTAACATTAATAACGAGGTAACAGGCCTATCCACATATATACATTGTTGATTCTGTTATGTGTGATAATTTTATTTCATGTATGAATTAGAGTGACTGGATTATAATTTCCAAGAACGGTCTGATTGAGAGACAGAAATCTAGTTTCCAGTTTACACGAACCGCATCGTTGTAAATACTGCAAAGCCTCCATACAGGTGAATTGTTATGTGAAGTGGTATTGGTTATATCATTTTTGAATGTTATGGTTGATCTTATGGAAGGAAGGGTCGAGGACAAGAACTGTAGCGGTAGATCAACGACAGAAGAGTGTGGTTGCATCGACAGGGCATTAGCCCGCCTCACTACTACTCCGAGTGCCACAGGGATGTCAAGCTCCTCCAGCCGGCATGCCTGCGTACTAAGATGTCAGGTACGATTTCGGAGCCTTGCAGTTCAATCAGGCGGCTGATTTCCCACACGTTGTCCAATTATAGAACAAAAATTGCGTTCAAGAAATTTCATGATAGGTCTCGACCTGATTTACCTCATACTTCCCTTGTTAGGACGAAGAGATATAAAAATGACTATGTCTACCCAAAATATCCTTATTGATAAAGTTAAATAAATTAGGAAAATAATAACTTAAGTCATTAAAATTATATTCTTAAAATTCAGTGTACCGGTTTCGGTCTTATTATGACCTTCGTCAGCAATAAGTATAATTAATACGAAATATTTTGATTTTGGGTTCCATAATCTCTTATGAGAGCTCCTATTTCACACGAGTTTTAACTCTCTATTTTCAGAAATCAATAAAAGATTAGTGCTAGCAAAACATGCCTCCCGAAATAAATATAACTTATTGCTAAATAATCACCTAAGTTTGAGAACTAGACAAAAGTTTGGTGCTTTTCATTCGGTCAACATGAATGTACCCAAAAAGAACTGGGTTGTGCCCTAATCCTGAAATAAATTACATGAGATTAATAAATACACTAGGATGACCAGTTTCGATCGTCAAGCGATCATCATCAGATCCATTACACTTAGGCTAAAACATCTATGTTTGAGAATACAGGTGAAAAATATTTACAATATGTACAATTATTTAGTTGCAGTATTGGTAATGCAACTGTCCACGCGTGGCGAAGACAGTTCCACGGTCTTTAATAGTTGTAGATCTTCCTGGATTCAATAACATACATTCTTATCTAGACTTGGCAACGTCACACAAATAAACACTGCACTGACCTCAGAAACCACATTGTAACAAAAGGGGGGAGAAAGGGAAAAAACAGTTTCGTCCAGTTAACACCCAGGTTAGTCGACCAAAACTGGTACCAGAGTGAACACGAAACTGCTCGAAGTTCCAGTAAGGAAGACAAACCGGGTAAGTATCACCCTGTATTATTACAGTATAACCATAGTTGATTTTGTATAACCATATTATCACCCCAAGCAAACTCCGGATTTTTATCACCATTTTAGCATTTCACCTAACATTAGATATACTACAATTAGCATGCACCGACAGTTGCATTACCAATACTGCAACTAAAAAATTGTACATATTGTAAATATTTTTCACCTGTATTCTCAAACATAGATGTTATAGCCTAAGTGTAATGGATCTGATGATGATCCCTTGACGATCGAAACTGGTCATCCTAGTGTATTTATTAATCTCATGTAATTTATTTCAGGATTAGGGCACAACCCAGCTCTTTTTGGGTACATTCGTGTTGACCGACTGAAAAGCACCAAACTTTTGTTTACTTAGGCAACACTGAACAAGTAGTTCCGTGAAGAACTATACAGCCTATTTTCATATATCCTACTTATGTTAACTGCGACTATCAACATACTACATTTCAGTTTGATTGCAGTAATAGAATCGTAGATATTGAGAACCGACGAAATATTTACAGATGGTCGCCATGTTGGATTTTATATATGTAGGTCCTAGAGTTATGTACTGTTACATGAAGATTATTGTAAACGTGTAGCATTCAAACTTCAATCGCATGATTAGGACACAAGAAGTAACAAGGAGATTTTAAAACTTCGCACAGCTGCCATCTTGTGGTTATGGAAACAATTGAAATAAATTAGATGCCAGTGGATTAACATTCGTATAAGGATTTACTGTACCATGTTTCACTGCACACGGATGGTTAAATTGCGAGAAACGTCCATGGAATATTTATATTTCGCGTCGCCGCCATGTTGGATTTGTGATCACCAGGTTATTTAAAGTCCAATAGGTGAACTTAAGTTCATAGTCCCTATGAACATTAAAAAAATCAGTTTGATTGCTATAATAGATTCGTAGATGTAGCCTCCGTGGCTTAGGCGGCAGCACGCCGGCCTCTCACCGCTGGGTCCGATGTTCAAATCCCGGTCACTCCATGTGAGATCTGTGCTGGACAAAACGGAGGCAGAAAGGTTTTTCTCCGGGTACTCCGGTTTTCCCCTTCAAAATTTCATTCCAGCAACACTCTCCACTATCATTTCATTTCATCTGTCATTCATTTAATCATTGCCCCAGAGGAGTGCGTCAGGTCTCGGCAGCCGGCACAGTTCATAACCTCGCCGCTAGATAGGGGCTTCACTCATTCCATTCCTGACCCGGTCAGAGACTGGAAGCAGGCTGTGGATTTTCATTTAATAGATTCGTAGATATTCAGAGCCGTCTAAATATTTCGGATGGTCGCCATGTTGGATTGTTAAATGTATAGGCCATAGAGTCATGTGCCATTAAAGAAAAATTATTGCGTAGGTTCATTATTCAAACTTTCACTTCGATCGCATGATTACGACACAAGAAATAAAAACTTAATTTCAAATTCGCACAGCCGCCATCTTGAGGCTATGTAAACAATTGAACTAAATTAGATACCAGTGCATTACATTGTGTATAAACATTTCCTCTGTCAGATTTAATTGCGTTTGGAACATTAAATCGCGAGAAAGGTGTATTTAAAATGTTCAAATTCGCTTGGCCGCCATGTTCGTTTTGTAGTTAACCGGATTTTGAAAGTCTTATAGATGAACTTCCAGTAGTGCTCTTTATCTCCGTACAAAATTTGAGGATGATACCGCTAATAGTTTCAGAGATATATAATGCCGGTGAAATATAACGCATATCCGCGATCTTGTGGTTATGTAAACAATTGAACAAAGTTAGATGTCGGTGCATTACAATATGTATAAACATATACTGTACCAAGTTTTATTGCGTTTGGTTTGTTAAATCGCGAAAGACGTCTATTTAAAAGTCGCCAATTCGCGTGGCCGCCATGTTGGTTTTGTAGTTACCAATTTTTCAAAAGTCACATAGGTGAACTTCTAGTAGTTCCCTTTATCATCGTAATAAATTCCAGGGTAATATCGGTAATAGTTTCGGAGATATTGAATGCTGGTGAAATAATTCGCTCAGCCGCCATGTTGGATTGGTGAGACGTAACAAAATTTGAAGGGCACAGTCGGGGTCGCCCGGAATAGTGTTATGAACTTACCGAGTTTCATTGAAATCGCTCCAGCCGTTTAGAAGTTATTATGGGGAAACACACACACACGGACAAAAGGTGATCTCATAAGCCTATTTTTTCAAAATTTAAAATAGGCTAAAAATGGACCCCAAATGACAAGAAGGTTACCGTACCCCTAAGACAATAAAATGTTAAAAATATGCATAGTAAGACGAAAGAAAAGTTAATTGAGCTCCAATTACATTGTAAAACAAGAAGTTCCGTGAAGAACTATACAGCCTACTTTTCATGCCAATGATTATTCTACAGTATATGAACCTATCTAGAATAATGATGAAATTAAGTTGGTAACATCGAAATGTCTAATTAGTTCAAAATATATCTGGTATAATGTAACCTAATAGAGCACTACAGTTGGCAGCCCTGGTGACTGAATATATTCTTAGTTCCACCTCTTAAGGTACAGAATACAAAATTTGGTTGAAGTCCAATGGACGTTACTTGCAGTTAGACACTGGATCTATCAGCACGCGTAAAAGCATGTTGCCAACAATACCATGCGTGTGCTGGTCAGAAATAATCTGAATTATTATGATATCTTGTGTGCCAATTTTGGATTAAATCCATTTGTTAGTATAGAAGTTACATGCATTTTAAAATTGGACATATCATCAGGCATAAAATAATGTTGGCAGCACTGCCTTGTATTATTTACTCCAAATTAATCTAGAATGTCAGGTGCTATACGTGTGCAAATTATAGAGCTGTTGGCTTGCATACTTTCTGATATATTGATATTAGGGTAAAAAGAATATAGACAGCATTTATTAACAGTTGGCAGCCCTGATTGCTCTTAACAATACTTATAGTCATATCTGTTATGGTACACATAGCACATACGAAATTTGGTTGCAATCCAACTGATAGTATAGAAGTTACATGGAATTAAAAATTGGTACTATCAGCAGGCTTATAATCATGTTGGTAGAACTGACGTATATAAGTTACTCCAAATTAATCTAAAATGTCAGAATATACGTGTGCATAGTTTAAAGCTGTTGGCTTGCATACTTTCTGATATATTGGTATTTGGATTTAAAAAAAATAGAGAGAGCAATTATTAACAGTTGGCAGCCCTGGTGGCTCTTCAAAATACGCTCAGTCATGTCTGTTTATGTACAGATATTACATACAAAAATTGGTTGAAATCCAGTTGTTAGTGTAGAAGTTATATGCATTTAAACATTGGACCTATCGGAAGGCTTAAAATTATTTTGGCAACACTGTCATGGTTGGCCTCCTGGAAATTAAACTGAAATAGTATTATCTACATGTGTGCCAATTTTGGAATAGCTCCCATGCATACCTTGCAAGATATCCAACATGGAGCTCAAATTTCTAGTGCGTTTTTCAGCAGTTGGTAGCACTGACATCATTTTCAAATATGGACGTGAGCTATTCCGGTGCACATCTTTACTCATACTAAATTTGGTTTTGATTGCTGTAGCCGTTTGGGAGTTGATAGGGGGGGACACACACACAGCCAGACAGACAGACAGACAGAAGGACAGACAGACAGACAGACAGACAGATAGACAGACACACACACATTTTCCCGGATCGATCTCATAAGACTACTTTTTCCTCATTTTTGCAAAATGTGAAAAGTAGGCTAAAAATACTTTCTCGCAATCAATGAGGTGTGATCCTTCCACGAAAACCTGCATATTTTGCCTATTATATATAGCCTATGCCCTAGTTTGCCCGGTGAAATCTACCTCCGCCTTCCGGCGTGCCGAGAGGAATTTTTAGCCTACTTTTCACATTTTCCAACAAGAAGTTCCGTGAAGAACTATACAGCCTACTTTTCATGCCAATGATTATTCTACAGTATATGAACCTATCTAGAATAATGACGAAATTAAGTTGGTAATATCGAAATATCTAATTAGTACAAAATATACCTGGTATAATGTAGCCTAATAGAGCACTACAGTTGGCAGCCCTGGTGACGGAATATATTCTTAGTTCCACCTCTTAAGGTACAGAATACAAAATTTGGTTGAAGTCCAATGGACGTTACATGCAGTTAGACACTGGATCTATCAGCACGCGTAAAAGCATGTTGCCAACAATACCATGCGTGTGCTGGTCAGAAATAATCTGAATTATTATGATATCTTGTTGTGCCAATTTTGGATGAAATCCATTTGTTAGTATAGAAGTTACATGTATTTTAAAATTGGACATATCAGCAGGCATAGAATCATGTTGGCAGCACCGCCTTTTATCAATTACTCCAAATTAATCTAGAATGTCAGGTGCTATACGTGTGCAAAGTATAGAGCTGTTGGCTTGCATACTTTCTGATATATTGATATTAGGGTAAAAAGAATATAGACAGCATTTATTAACAGTTGGCAGCCCTGATTGCTCTTAACAATACTTATGGTCATATCTGTTATGGTACACATTGCACATACGAAATTTGGTTGAAATCCAACTGATAGTATAGAAGTTACATGTATTTAAAAATTGGTACTATCAGCAGGCTTATAATCATGTTGGTAGAACTGACGTATATAAGTTACTCCAAATTAATCTAAAATGTCAGAATATACGTGTGCATAGTTTAAAGCTGTTGGCTTGCATACTTTCTGATATATTGGTATTTGGATAAAAAAAATAGAGAGAGAGCTATTATTAACAGTTGTCAGCCCTGGTGGCTCTTAAGAATACGCTCAGTCATATCTGTTTATGTACAGATATTACATACAAAATTTGGTTGAAATCCAGTGGATAGTGTAGAAGTTATATGCATTTAAACATTGGACCTATCAGAAGGCTTAACATAATTTTGGCAACACTGTCATGGTTGGCCTCCTGGATAATTAAACTGAAATAGTATTATCTACATGTGTGCCAATTTTGGAATATCTCCCATGCATACCTTGCAAGATATCCAACATGGAGCTCAAATTTCTAGTGCGTTTTTTCAGCAGTTGGTAGCACTGACATCATTTTCAAATATGGGCGTGAACTATTCCGGAGCACATCTTTACTCATACTAAATTTGGTTTTGATGGCTGAAGCCATTTAGGAGTTGATAGGGGGGGCACACACACAGCCAGACAGACAGACAGACAGAAGGACAGACGGACAGACAGACAGACAGACAGACACACATTTTCCCGGATCGATCTCATAAGACTACTTTTTCCTCATTTTTGCAAAATGTGAAAAGTAGGCTAAAAATGAGGAAAAAGTAGACACATGAGATCGATCCGGGAAAATGTCTGTCCTTTTGTCTGTCTGTCTCTCTGGCTGGCTGTGTGTGTGTCCCCACCTATCAACTCCTAAACGGCTGCAGCAATCGAAACCAAATTAAGTATGAGTAAAGATGTATACCGGAATATCTCACGTCCATATTTGAAAATGATGTCAGTGCTACCAACTGCTGAAAAAACACACTAGAAATTGGAGCTCAATGTTAGATATCTTGGAAGGTATGCATGTGAGCTTTTACAAAATTGGCACATATGTAGACAATACTATTTCAGTTTAATTTCCAGGAGGCCATACATGGCAGTGTTGCCAAAATAATTTGAAGCCTTCTGATAAGTCCACTTTTTAAATGCATATAACTTCTACACTATCAATTGGATTTCAACCAAATTTTGTATGTAATATGTGTTCATAAACAGATATGACTGAGCATATTCTAAACACCATGCCAACTGTTGATAATTTCTCTCTATATTTTTTTTATCCAAATACCAATATATCAAAAAATATGCAAGCCGACAGCTTAAAACTATGAACACGTGTAGTACCTGACATTTTAGATTAATTTGGAGTAAATTATGTACGTCAGTTCTACCAACATGATTCTAAGCCTGCTGATAGGACCAATTTTTAAATACATGTAACTTCTATACTATCAGTTGGATTTCAACCAAATTTCGTATGTGCTATGTGTAACATACCAGATATGACTACAAGTATTCTTAAGTGCAATAAGGGCTGCCAACTGTTAATAAATGCTGTCTGTATTTTTTATCCTAATATCAATATATCAGAAAGAATGCAAGCCAACAGCTCTATACTTTGCACACGTATAGCACCTGACATTCTAGATTAATTTGGAGTAATTAATATAAGTCAGTGCTGCCAACATGATTCTATGCCTGCTGATAGGTCCAGTTTTAAAATACATGTAACTTCTATACTAATAAGTAGATTTCATCCAAAATTGGCACAGCAAGATATCATAGTATTTCAGATTATTTCTGACCAGCACACGCATGACATTGTTGCCAACATGCTTTTACGCGTGCTGATAGATCCAATGCAACGTCCATTGGACTTCAACCTAATTTATTATTCTGTACCTTAAGAGATCGAACTAAGAATATATTCAGTCACCAGGGCTGCCTACTGTAGTGCTCTATTAGGCTATATTATACCCGGTATATTTCGAACTAAATAGACATTTCGATATTACCTACTGAATTTCGAGATTATTGTAGATAGGTTCATACACTGTAGATTAATCATTGGCATGAAAAGTAGGCTCTTTAGTTCGTCACGGAACTTCTTGTTATTTCCTGTGTCCTAATCATGCGATTGAAGTTTGAATACTTCACATACACAATAATTTTCATGTTATAGTACATTACTCTAAGACCTACATTTATAAAAATGCAACATGGCGACCATCCGAAATAATTAGACAGTTCTCAATATCTACCAATCTATTACAGCAATCTAACTGAAATGTTGTATGGTGATAGAGGCAATTGACATATAAGTAGAATATATGAAAATAGGCCTTAGTTTTTCACGGAACTACCTGTTTTATAATTATGTTTTAATGGATTATAATTTGTTCCCTCAGTTTGCTAATATCTGATAATTATTATTATAGGCTATCAAACTAGGAATCGAACCAACGTTAGACTCAGTTATCCCCACGGGTCTGTATTGATTCGAATGTAGCACTGAAATCAGAATTACATCATTTGGAAGAGCGGGAATTCGAACTAAGAACCTGAGGCAAGGTTAACAATCACACCACGAAGCTGTCAGCAGACTGGGAAGTAGAGGTGTAGAGGATTTTCGTCATAATCCCATCCCTATCTGACCCATAAAACCATGTTTATTGGTGCTTTGAATCATGGAATATTACAAATAGAGCACGATTACGTCATTATATGCGAACCATCAGTAGTTGATTCTGATGGGCGACTGCGAGAAAGGAGCCAAAGGAAGGAGGTTATTTGCAATTACAGTAGCCTCCTTCATTGCAAGTGCTGGCAGGACCACAGTAGGCTGGGCAATGGCATTTCTTCTTGCCTGCAAAGAGAAAAATAATAATAGAACCTATAGGACTGAATCAAAATGCAAACAAAGAGAAATTGCAAAGATTTTAGAAGATCACAGGGAACCATATACAACAAGATATTCTTATCTCGTTAGGCAATATTAAGACATTACAACACTGTATCAAACCAGAAGCACTATATGCATACAAAAGATCATTAGGGGAAAGTTTCTTTTTAAATAGCCTATTGTATATATAGGGTCTTAATATTTGCTTGGCAAGGACATTCTCGCTCACGCGCTCCGCCAGTGACGGCTCAGTTGCCGGTTACCGCGCGGCAGAATACGGTGCTTAAACTCAGTATCATGTATTTTACTCACCATGTTTACAGTAGATGCTGAAAATGTTCCCCATCCGCTGTCAAACATAATCGGCATCCCCTTAGGAAGTTTCTGGTTACTGTGATAAATTAAGCTTCAGTAAGGAAATAACGGCTTTTAAGTCTATTTTTATTGTTTACTGAACCTGTACGTTTGAATCTCTTAGCGAGTTGTTTTATTGACCGATTTATAGGAATGGGTCTCCCTGGAAATTTTACTCGAAACTTTTGTCTTGTTCTAGCGTACGATTTCCTGCACTTTATGTGTGTATTGTGCAGATATACACATTACTTACGAATATTTCACGAAAGGCATTACAGCACTATACACAATCACAATAAAACAACAGGCTAAGATATTCAAACGTACAGTTATTTATTTACTTATCGTATGGCTTTTTGTGCCGGGAGTGTCCGAGGACATGTTCGGCTCGCCTGAGTCTGTAGCTGCTTCCATCGGACACCATAAAGGGTGAGCTACAAGTTCCGTTCAATTTCAAGTAGTTCCAACTTTTGCCACCAGATATCAATGATACCTAGTGGTGAACGTTGGAACTTTGATAGAGCGTTCTGACTAAATCAAACCTAACAATTTTGCTTTAAACAAGTTTAGTCTGTAAAAGGATCTTTTACATGCCATAAATCTATGACATGGGACCGCCGGCTTTACTTCCCCTCCGAAGGAAGGTATACTGAAGGATTTTTAACGCCCATAAAAATCCGACGACTTCGGCCGGGTTTGAACCCGCTATCTTGGGCACAGCAGTTCAGCATGCTACTGACTACACCACCGAAGCCGCTAAACGTACAGTTTCAGTAACCAATAAAAATAGACGTAAAGGTCGTTATTTCCTTACTGAATCTATCTTGATCGGAGTAACTGGAAACTTCATAAGGATAATGCGGATTATGTTTGGCAGCAGATGGGGAACATTGTCAGCATTTATTGTAAACATGGTCAGTAAAAATGCATGATACTGATTTTAAGCAGGGACCCGTAACTTAACTAAATGGACATTATTAACGCTGAGTTTTACGTTACGTTACACGTAACGTAACGTGGAACTGATGTGGCTTGGTAACGTTACTATTGCGTGTACCGCAACAAACGGTATATTCAAGTGTAACGTTACAGTAGTAACGTAACAGTTGTACCGTAGGCATTGATCAGTACAGTAGAGACGATACAGGCTGTAACGTTGCATTTCATATAACGCTAGTTCCGGAACAGGCATTAGTAACGTTACAGCTATTCCGCATGTGTTGTACCGCGATCATTGGCCGTCAGAGTTGAGATGGTACAGGCTGTAACGTTAAGTTTGGATCTCGTAGCAGTTCCGGTACAGCCATGAGTAACGTTACTCAAAGCTGTACTGCGTGTTTCAATCGGTACAGCACGCGGCCCGGGTGCAAGGGATCAAATATGGCGGAGCAGAGTTAGGAAGTAAAGTGTGTTATTTTACGATTTGTATAAAACACAAAGATTTAAGAAATAAAATTAAACTAAGCCGCCTTCCGTCAACAGAGTGTTTACTGAGGCTCCTGTTTTAATGGTCCTGGGTTCGAATCCCATCTCTTCCAGGAAATACATTTCTAGCCTGAGTGCTAGGAAGGGTACACTAGGCCTCTTGAGGATAATAAAGAAGAGGTAGGTGAGATTCCCACCTTAGCTATCCTGTAGATGGATGGCGTGGTTTCCTACTTCTACGCCAGGCAAATGGCCGGATGGTTCCCAACTGAAGGTGACGGTCATTTCCTTCCAAATCCTAGCTTCAATTACAAATACGCACATTACCACAGGCAACACAATGGCATGGGTTACCGGAGAGATTCCTCACACACCTAAGATAATAACAATAATAATAATAATAATAATAATAATAATAATAATAATAATAATAAATAGTGTTAATTATGTAGATAATATCTAGTTGAAACCCGTCAAAATATAACGGACAATGGAAAAAATTACTGAAGAAGCTTCTTATATAAGTTACATTCTTTGTACGATTACTTTTTAACACTATTGCGACTTAAAGGGCGTCAAAAGATAGCACTCTCAACATTGCAACATAATGCTGGTCATGACTGAAAACGTGATGAGGTAAATAGCCCAATACGTCCCAGAGTTTCTCCTTGAGCTTGATTGATTGATTGTGATAAAGTAGGTCAAGCGAATAGGAAATTGTTGCCTATTAAAAGAAAATGTACTGTACCTGCAAGTGTTTTTTCAGAAGGTGTTAAATCAAGTCGTAGGATTTGAGCTCTCTGCCTAATATTACTGCACCTATTATATCCGAATCCAAGCAATTTCTTACATATTTCTTACAATTAATATGTTTCCATATAGGAGTCCTTGGGAAACGTTCAGATTTCTAAGGAGCATAACTATGGCTCAAACGTTCGGAGTATGTGGAGGTGAATCACTTAATTTCAAGGAATTGAAGAATTCTATAGTAGAGAACTGAAGTGGCTGGCTTTCATCTTCAGTATCTAATCTGTTAGCGCTGATGTATGTGTTTGAACTACTGGATATAAGTTCAGTGACTTTTAAATTAATATCATTACATTGTTGCAGCTTGGCAAATATTTGATATTCCACAGCAGATAAATTTTTCCATCACAACAGCAAAGGCCAAAGTAACCACGCGTAGATTTTACGCAAGAGAAATACAATGTAGAACAATGTTTACATTATCGTCAAAGACCTTACACTGTACTGCATAATATCTGGATTTTTTTCTGAAATGGCCTATTTATATTGGATTTTAAAAGTGTCTTCGTATTACTCGATAACACTATAGTGTCCCGAAATAAAGGAGCCGCTAAATATTAAATGACAAATAATACTTCCATTGTCGAAATTAACTGCGTAGTTAGACTCAGTACTCTAAACGAATAATCAATAAACAATTGCCTTATACAATGAACTTCAACATGACCGTCCAGAGACTTTAATACTCAAGTTTGTTGGTGAGGAGAATGCGATGAGACTGATCGCTTAAAATAAATTCCTTATAATTGTTCCTGCCAGTGATTTCTTTGCAATAGCTTGAAAACACAGCTCAGAATGACGTTCTTCATTTTGATATAAACAGTACGAAACTACTCTAAATAAGCAATTTCCATCACCTGCTATAGGTTATGGCAGTACATTTTGCAGGGGAACATAGAATCACTTCGCCATCTACTGGAATGAGCACAGGCCTATACTTAATACTCACTTCGGCAGTCACCCTAATGGAGGCAGTTTTAGAATTCTCTGTCCCGTGCTTGTCAAAAATCGTATTATCACATGGAAGCCCACCCATTCTTGGCTATTGCCCCGGAGACCCGGGCTACATTTCCTGCTCTGCCAAGAAATGTAATTCTGGCATGAGGGCAAAAACGGGGCACATACAGTCTCTTGAGGTATAAATAAGAAGGGAAAGGTTTGATTCCCACCTCGACAATCTTGGATGTGGAATTCCGTGGTTTCCCACTTCCACTCAAGGCAAATACCGGGATGGTTCCTAACTTAAGGCCTTGGCCGTCTCCTTGCCATTCCCCACCTTAATTAGAAATACACGCATTAATGCAGCCATCACAATAACACAGGTTATCAGAGAACATTTTACACATTCACACCAAATTACACGGGGCTGAGTGACCACGATGCCAGAGCCCTTCAAACGAATTATGTTTGCCAAGTGTCTCTCATGGGGAAAGCAATTGTGGACACGTGCGAGTGCCTGGAAACCTACATTTTTCTTTAATAATTTAAGAGTATATTGACGATGCATAATTATAACTTTTAGTCTAGGACGCTACCAACTTGACCAACGAAGCATTGGGAAGAAATTGCAATTTTAAGGTACATAAACAACATAGCCTACACAACCAATTGTCAGTTAATATTCTCCAACATTTCCCTTCTTTTATAACTCTCGGGAACCCTTCTAGATGAAGGATTTCAGATTCAAGTTCGCTTTGCATACTATGGCCTGCTGGAAGAGGGTTCTAGCAGAAAGAACGTTGAAAAGAAGGAAAATCTGGAAAGAGGTCTGCTCGACCGAGGCTATGATCAAAAGTGCATGGATGGAACCGAACCAGGACTTGCGGCACTTTGTGACCTCTTTGGCTGTGCACGGCTTCCACCATAGAATATGCAAGACAAAGGCATTCCATGATCCGGACACGACCTGTGTCTGTGAGCTGTGTGACGGAATCTGTGAACGTTATCACGTTCTTCATTGTAGGAATAGAGGGAAGACCATCATAGATTTCTGCATTGGCTGAAGTGCATCTTACCTTGCATATTACTTGTAATTTTGCAGAACTTGTGCGCAATAAAACGTTATTATTATAACTCTATTCCAATATACATATCGTGGAAACATCATAGAAAATATTCCCCTCCTTTATAATTCTCATAAATAACTATTACGTGAAAACGCTCCATGTCTTGTGTTTAAAATATATCGAAGCAATGGTGCTGCCATCTCTTGTCAGTTGCTGGAACTATATGGGCGAGGTACTGCCATCTGTGGTCAGTTACTGGAACTGATTGCAGATATTCACACGGCGTATTGAGGGCAACAGTTAGCTCTTTTGATCACATGCTGTAATGCAATGGTAAAACGGAAATAAAATGTATTGAGAGGGAATGTAGAAATATGTATCTTTAACTGATATAAAACGTTACTAATACTCCTTGATAAAACAATATTTCAGTGGTAAAGAAACGAGAGGTGGGATCGAACCTGTGCTCCTTGGATCAACAGTCAGTCACCTTAACCAAACAGCTATTCGCGCACTTACGTTTATCAGCAGACGCAACCATTCACTATCTTCAAAACCCGCTGTCTGAAGATAATAATCCATTTCATTAACAAAAAAATCAATGTTGCAAATTCGTATAGGTTCATACTGTTACTATATTTTATTGTCAGAACTTGGTTAATATATGTTTTCAATTACATTGAAGCGTTATACACGGGCACGTAGAGTTATTAAATAATATTATATTTTAATATATTTCTCACCGCCATTTTGTCATGAGCCAAGGCGGATTGTGCGCATGCGTGAGGGGAAAGAATTCTGCTTTTTTCTATATTAATTTAAAATATATACTGTAACATATTTGTTTATTTTAGAGACACTCTGCAAATCTACAGGCCAAGAACTTTCGTTAGAGTGCTCTACGAAGTAAATCGGTTCTGTCGTTCTCTCAATCTCATGTTAACAAAAATCACCTTAGTGTTTTAAATATATAGATAGTAATGTTGTCGGGACCAGTAACTTAATGAAATAAGCGTTATTAACGCTGAGTTTTACGTCATGTAGCAAGAGATGGTACAGGTTGTAACGTTCCAGCTGTACAGCTGTACCGCATGTGTTGTACCGCTAGCATTGGCTGGCAGAGCAGAATCGGTACAGGCTGTAACGTTAAGTATGGAGAAGGCCTCAGTTCCGGTACAAGCATGAGTAACGTTACTCGTAGGTGTACCGCGTGTTTCGATTGGCTCAGCAGGCCATGATGTAATCAAACATGGAGGAAGGTTGTGGTTTAAGAGTAATATTTGCTGTTGATTGGCATTATTCATGCAATTCAGTCTTTAAGATGCGTTAATTTTAAACTAACGAGGCGCTGACTGATTGAATGCATACCTGTCGCTATTTAAGATTCATGAAATCATTCACATTTAGCCGTACGGATTAAGTAACGTAGCTACGAGATACCTGTTCGAACGGAAATGTGTACGCGTGTATCGTTATAACTTCGTAACTAATGGGACCTGGGTTCGAGACGCAGTAGTGGCGAAAATTTTTAATCTTTTAAAATTATTTTATGGCATCAACCTTACTTTGCACTGTACATTTTCAACTTCCTTTTTGTTCACTTGATTTACGGGGGCGAATTTAATAATGATCATTGGTAGGGAAAATTGTTCTATTATTTCATTCAAATTTGTATTTTTCCCAATTCCCTATTCAAAACCATGATTTTAATACTATTCATGAAAATATTTCAATTTTGATAGCAAAATAATATATTTACCCCACAATATATAATAATACTAATTTTATATTATTTTCATTGTAATAAATTCATCACTCAAAAGTGTCAGATTGTTCGTACGATACAATTTGTTTATTGTATTGAAGACCAAGACTGTTACGCCGCTCAAAATGTCCAAGATAGTTAAGCGAAAGAAAAAAATGAACAACATGAAATCAAAACAGCTGTGAAAACAGAGATTGGAAGTAAAAGTGAATTCTTTTAAGATATGTATAATACAAACAGATTTATTTTCGTAGTCAGTTTACCCTTCAGGTAGGCATTTCCTACTGACCCAGAGAAGGATCCCACCTCTATGGGCAGTGTCCTGGAGCTTGACATCAAGATGGGGGATACAACTGGGGAGGCGGAACTAGCGCCTCGCCCAGGGGGCCTCATGAGGGATGGGATGGGATAGGAAGAATGGGAGCGATAGACAAGGAAGGGGAAAAGAGTCGGCCGTGGCCTGAAAGTAGATACCATCCTGGCACTTGCCCGAAGACGAAGTGGGAAGCCACGGAAAACCACCTTTAGGATCGCTGAGATGGGAATCAAATCCTCTCTACTCATTTGGAACACCCGAGGTCAAGTAGACCCCGTTTCAGTCCTCATACCACTTTTCAAATTTCGTGACAGAGTCGGGAATTGAACCTTGGCCGTCAGCGGTGGCCGCTAAGCATGCTAACCACTACGGAGGAGACCACAAAGAGATTTAAGAAATAAAATTACATTAAGCCACCTTCCGTCAACAGAGTGTGTAATCAGACTCGTGTTTTAAAGGACCTGGTTTCGATTCCCATCTCTTCCAGGAAATACATTTCTAGCCTGAGTGCTAGGAAGGGTACACTAAGCCTCGTGAGGATAATTGAGAAGAGGTATGTTAGATTCCCACCTTAGCTATCCTGTAGATGGTATGGCGTAGTTTCTTACTTCTACGCCAGGCAAATGCCCGGATGGTTCCTTACTGAAGGTGTCTGTCATTTCCTTCCAAATCCTAGCTTCAATTACAAATACGCATATTACCACAGGCAACACAATGACATGGGTTACCAGAGAGATTCCTCACACACCTAAGATAATAATAATAATAAGAACAATAATAATAATAAGAAATAGTGTTAATAATATAAATAATAATAGTAATGTTGTCGGGACCAGTAACTTAACGAAATGAGCGTTATTAACGCTGAGTTTTAAGTCATGTTGCAAGAGATGGTACAGGTTGTAATGTTCCAGCTGTACAGCTGTACCGCATGTGTTGTACCGCGAGCATTGGATGCCAGAGCAGAATCGGTACGGGCTGTAACGTTAAGTTTGAAGAAGGCCTCAGTTCCGGTACAGGCATGAGTAACGTTACTCGTAGGTGTACCACGTGTTTCGATTGCCTCAGCAGGCCCTGAATGAATCAAACACAGAGGAAGGTTGTGATTTCAGAGTAATATTTGCTGTCGATTGGCATTATTCATGCAGATCAGTCATTAAGGTGCGCTAATTTAAAACCAGCCAGGCGCTGACTGATTGAATGCATTACTGTCGGTATTTGAGATTTAAATGAAATCATTCGCATTTAGCCATACGGATTATGTAACGTAGCTATGAGCTATCTGATCGAACGTTAAAGTGTACGCGTGTTATAGTTCTAACTTCGTATCTTATGGAACCTGGGTTCAAGACGCTGTAGTGGCGAAAATTTGTATTCCTTTATTATTGTATTTTTGCATAAACCTTTCTTTGCACTGTAAGTTTTCAACTTCCTTTTTAGCGTATTTTCATTTATTGAAAGGATAGGCTTTTGAGATCACCTTTTGTCCGCGTGTGTGTGGGTGTGTCTCTGTGTTTCCCCTAATTAAATCTAAACGACTGTATTGATCTCAATCAAACTCTTTAAGGTCATTTTAAGCACCGTATTCTGTTGTACATAAGTGCGCGCTGCAGCCGGCAACTAAGCCGTCACTGGCGGTGTACGTGAGCGAGAATACCTTTGCCAAGCAATTACACAACGACCCTGTACAAAAGCAAGGGAAGAAAACCCGTGAAAAGTTTTCGGCCTTGTTTGTACTGAGAGAGTTGATGTAAGGGAAATCCTAGGAGCTTAATAAGCATTCGGAGAAATATTTTTAATAATATAGATAAAGGTTTGGGGTGCATGATAATTCAGGTTTTTTGGCCTCCAATGGCCCAAATTCTTAAAAGATGCAAAAAATAATATATTTCAATTCAGGAATTTTTGAAAAAATGTTGCTGTTTGGTGATATAGTAGACTTTATGTACGACATTTCGCACGTTTAAGTCGTGTGAAAAAGATCTTGGGTACCCCTTTACCCCCCCCCCCCTTAAGCGCATTGATGAATTTTACAGTCTAAGTTGGTTCCGTAATAACCTTATAGCTATTTAAAAACTTTCAAAGAAATGTAATATATGGAATGGCATTGCTTCTTACAGAAATGGATGGAAAGTTGGATGTCACCTCTTGAGATACTGTTGTCATGGTTACCGGCTTGCATTCCTTCGTTAGTTTATTAAATGAAAGTAGTTTTCTTAGAATATCTCAGAAACTGTTGGTTTTAGAGCCTTAAAATGTAGTTTTCGGGGAACCTTTAGGGGCCCGAGTTTTGTTTCTGATACCAAGGGGCTGAAAATGAGCTTCATCTCGTCGATGTACGTCATAATATATTAATACTAATATAACAATATAGAGATAGGGATATAATAGACCTTCCGTACCACACCCGCACATGTAAATCGCGTGACGCCCTTAAGCGCATTATATGTATTGATGAATTTTACAGCTTAATTTGGTTCCGTTATAACCTTACAGCCGTTTGCAAACTTTCACAGTAATGTAATAAATGTAATTGTTTGTGTCTTACAGTAATAGATGGACCTGTGAGATTCTGTTGCCATGGCTACCGGCTTGCACTCTTTTATTAGCGTACTAGCAGAAGTACCAGCTCATCGGACGGTCTTCGGTATTAATAACCAGACGTTATCAATTGAACTACTGTTGCAATTGTTAGAGGCTTATCATTCCTTCATAAGTTTAGAAAAACGAAGTTATTTTTCTGGGTAAATCACAGACAATGTTAATTTAAGGGCCTTAACATGTGGTTTTCGGAGACCCGCATAGTCAACGCCCATATCCGCACAGATGGAATGTTTTGCAGGGATGTCATTACCCGGCTAAAGAATCAACAATACCCTACTAGACGAATAACTAGGGAACCCTCGACTCACAAAAAACATATCTGATAGTACTACCAACTAGTTACATAACAAATCTTAGCCAACATTTTTTTTTTCGAGAACCTCGAATCTCAGGGGAGATAAGGTTAAAGATATGTCGAAAAAGTGCCTGCACCTAACTAGTAGTACCATCATATGCCAATTAAGCGGTGAGTAAAAGATCAAATTTTAGAAAAATGAACAAGCATACTAAACAGTGCTTGTAGTATTTATTAACTTAGAACGGCACAGAAAATGTCCCTTCTCATTAACGACAATAAAATGCTGTCTCTCTAGACACAACTGATAATAAAAATAAAATCAAACTTCGACATGTATTGGACTTCACTAAGTCTACCTCCACAATATTTATAGGTGTACTTAAAATACCACACTGAATTAAATCTTTCTTAACCCTAGTCTAGTCGCGCGAGAATAATTACGCTATTAGTCGCGCACGGAGGAAAACTCCGGGTTTATAAAAAAATCTATTTTATTAGGTTTATTTTGGCAAACATATTTTTAGAATCACATATTATGGCCTGAAAACGAACATGTGTTTTTCTCTGGCATATTTTCTAAATAGTTCGTTTAAAATAATAGGCCTAGTTAAATGTTTAACAACATTGCATATGGTAATTAAATTAAATCCATGAGTGTTGTTGTTACCTATAACCACATCATACAAAATATATCTTAACAAAAACAAAAACGTAAGTTTAGAAAAGTAAAACTGCAAGGTCATCGGATTACAGAAATATAAAGTCTCAAAATCATATGCAATAATTTAATGTGTCTGAAAACATTATGTAGAAGTTTATAAAATAACATATACTTGTAATAAATGTTCAAAACTGTCCAATTAGGAATAATTTATGTATTAATGTAGTACAAACATAAACATATGGTTTATAGGTTTTCTTTTTTAGATATCTCTGCATAAACAATCTTACTTGTATATTCTTTCATAAAAGAAACACAACACAATCACATTTTACCTCAGGATAACTTCGGTCACTAATCACACATCACTGTTATAGTTAGTTAGTTATCGTTGTTTTAAGGGGCGTAACATCGAGGTCATCTGCCCTACACATCACTGTCATCGTCATTTTGACCATCGGCGGTGCTTGCGCAATCCCGGCAGTATGTTACTCTATGTTCTGTGCACAGAAACTTGTGACAGGATAGACAAGATACCTTCGATGAGCGGTTTTGTTTCCAAGAACAAAACGCGCAGCGTCCGCTTCCTTCTGCAGCATTTTGACAGGGTTGTGGCTCCTCTTCAATCCCAGCAAGTCCTCGTATCTTCATCTTCAGCTGACGTGGAATATTCGTTAGTGAGTGTCTCCTCTTCAAATAATCTAAACAGAGCTCTCGGGACAAATTTTTCAGGAATGTGCGCCTGTTTGTCTCTTCCTTCGCGTTAACTAAGAAAATAATGTAGGCATTTATTGCTCCAATATTCATGAGAGCAAAAAAGAGTGATAATGGCCATCTCTGAGTTCGCCTCGCTACTGTGTACGTTGCTTTTAACTTGTCCAATGTATCTACTCCTCCTTTTGTGAGATTATAAAAGGTCAACATCTCCGGTTTCATTGCATCACCGGAGTCCTCATCAATGGAGTCCGAGTTGTGGAAACTAGACAAGAGAAGTACAAGTCTATTTCTTTTGGGCACGTAGGAAAGTAGAGTACTATTATCTCCAAACCCAAATAGGCTACTAAATTCCTCACGTCCCTTGCTCTCTGTAAAAAAGCGGGTATTTCTCGTTTGTTTTTTCTCAAAGTGCCAACGACCGTCAAACGGTGATCTTTCAACAAATCATTTGCAAGCGGGATTGAAGAATACCAATTATCTACGGTTACGTTGCGTCCTGAACCAGATATTGGTCGGATTAGTCGGAGAACTACCTGATGTGGAGAATTGCTCACTTGGTAAGGTCCATCTGGTTGGCTTCCTAAATATACCTCCATTTTTTGAGCGTAATACGTCCGGGCATCGGCGAGAGCAAAAATCTTAATTCCATACTTGGCTGGTTTTGATTTTATATACTGCCGAAAACTTCATTTCCCTCTAAATGGCTCTAACATTTCATCAATAGTCACATATTCACCTGTGCTATAATGCTCAGTGCAATGATCGTTAAATTTCTCGAAAATAAAACGTAACGGAGCAAGTTTATCATATTCCCGTCTCTCTTCCCGTGTGTTAACATTGTCAAACCTTATGGCTCTTAACAAAAATCTCAATCTTTGCAATGACATAGTGGTTCTGAAAAAATCGACACCTGTGAAGTCCTTCGCATATAAGTCCTCTAGATTTTGGTGAGACGAGTGCAGCGCTCCGGCCAGGTATAGAAGACCAAACAAAGCTTTCATCTCCGTAAAGTCTGTCTCTCGTGCGTCCCTTTCACGCTGATATTTACCTCTGGTACGCTTAATCCATATATTTGTACAATTTACAATTTCATTCACCATATAGTCGTCAAAAAAGAGATTCCAGGCTTCTAGAGCAGTTTTAGCACTTGTGGCCAGACCTCTGGTTCTCACATTTTGTGGTGGACAGTGGGTGTACCATATTGTATTGTTGTCCTTGCCAAGTAGATAACCCCTTCGACCTCTATTTATGTTATAAATAGGAATAGTTTCAAGTTCGTCTGCAGACTGCTCACTTTCTGAAACGTGATCACTATTTTCTAGGATATCCTCATTTTCATCAGATGAACCTCAACCATCCGATTCCTCTGGAATTTCTTCAAGCAAACGTCTGATACGCTCCTCCTCACGTAGATCCATTTTTCTGCAGACAAAAGATCAAAATCCCATAAAGCCTTTGCGATAGTAAAGAAATCCGCTAAATATAACGTGACGAAAAGTATTCCTTAGTAGCCACACAGGGGATCCTCATCCAGGTTTGGAAAATATATACTGGTTTGCAAGGAAATTAATTTAAAAATTGTTATTCTACGTATCAACATAACTTACCAACGATTAGTAAAGGTAGATCACAAATAATACCACTTCACATACAAAACGAGTTCACTTACAAAGTAAGAATACGACGGCACTTGTTAGTCGCGCACGGAAGAAACGTTCGGGTAATGGACAGCGGTCGCTATAGTGATACTTTCCCCGCACACAGGAAGAGTAACCTTGACAAATTCCAGACTGGGCTAGTCCAAATGAACCAGGGAGAAGGTATAGGGGTGGAAAGGGCAATCCGTGAACAAAGAAGTACTCTCTCATGCATAATAAAATGGACCCGGAGGAAATCTCCGTGCGCGACTAATTAAAGGTTAATAATGCAAAAACTTATTAAACACAGTGTATTTCTTAAGTTTACCAAATAATAGACTTGCAAATAACCTGTCGTTTCTCACAAAAATCTCCCCTATTTAATAGATCCGTTCACATATCCGCACTATCGTTCCAAATCTAAATTCACTTCTCCAAATTATGATATAAAATTATTATTTACATAAATGTTTAATATATACATGATCTCGTCCTGCACGATTTTTCTCCTCCTACTACTTTCCATACTTCTTCGAACACCATTCTATTTCAGATAACACAATACTTTCTGGTTTTGCTTATTTAAAAATACTGGGTCATGTCAATATGAATATTTGTATCAAACAACTAAGTTCAATACTGCTCATGAATACACATCAGGTTTAATAATTTTTCAATAACGTTTGAACTACGATACAAGACTCTCAGATTGCAAAATATAACATTACTAGGTGAGTGGCATTAACCCTCACTACTCACACCTTCCTCTACAAAACTTCAATAATCAATAAACTTTGTTACCATACTGTACTTCAATTCTTACCGCTGTAATGACTATTCTCATTTTACACAAATTTCGTGAACAAACTTATAAGTGCCTACACTACACTTTTTTTTAACAATAAATCTTCATATATGTCGTAGCACGTTATCACAACAATACTAAAAACCACTTCAAGTACATTCAACAATGTAATGATCAATATTACTGCTGTAATAGTTTTCAAGAAACAAATTCCTCTTCTACATAAATTCTATCGATTATAAAAACGTCGTGATATTATTCCTTATTTGTTCGACTAACAAATCTTTACTCTCATTGTACAGCTTTCATATTCTCCGTATTTGAATATACGTAATATTTCTTCTTTTAACTTAAATCTTAAACTTTGTTATACAATCACAGTTTCTTTCTGATTTTCAGTCTGCACGTGTTCGCAATGTAATAAATATTGAACCCTTAATATTATCGTTATATATTAATGTTTCATATTTTCTGTTCTGTGTGGGGACAAAAGAAGATATTTGAAGGCACACCTGCCAGTATGTTGAAATAAGAGGCAACTGTGGCAAGGAAAAGGCGCCTGACATCCTGTACGAACAATGAAGTAGGGTTGAGATTGGAATGCAGCCCGTACTGAAGAAAGAGCCAAAACTCCGTTAGCCGGAGTTCAAGAACCCGGCTTGGCGCGAAGGACGAGTGAGTCACCCCTAAGCGTCTGTTCTTTGTATGACAAGAGGAAATACGGAGAAAGCAGAGAAAATATTGAGAGGAAACTACTTTTCGTCAACGCCTACGTGGGAGGAGTCCGCAAAATGCCGCGAGTTTGGAAACAGCACCGGCCAATGAGAAAAGAGGACGCGGGACTTTTCGCACTCTTTCGAAGGCACGCCGTCAGAAGAAGTTAAGGAGAGAAATTAATTACGATTAATTGCACGATAAAATTGAATCCCGCATGCCAGAGATGTTTGATTCACATCAAGACGAGATCGCTGATATGAGTTGTTTGTCTATAGGACCACTGGTTAAAAATTAGATATTTTATTCAGTCCCACCCCCACATTTTGGACTGAAATGTATAAATACTGAGTGGAGTGTTCACTCGAGGACATTATTAGTTCATTCTTTGGCTTACCTTGAAGGCTGACTACGCTCATTCTACGTTATTATTTTGAGGAAGTTACCCTGTCCGTTATTATACAAGTCCGTTGAGTTAGCAGTTTTCGAGCCAGTGATAGAGAGGAACTTAAACTTTGAATATAAAGTCATTGCTCTTAGGAGATGAATTCTATCGCATCTCAAGTGTATTAACTAATGTGTTTTGCGTGTGAAATGTTTGAGATAGCGCACTACTATAAATTAGGGACAGTCAACGTTTGATATTGCTCTCAGAACTTGTGGATGGATATATCAATCCACTCGAGCAATCAATAGGGATAAATGTGTGAGGCATTAATTTAAAGCAAACTGACATTCTATTTGAAGCAGCCAGCCAACGATGCACACCGTGGCATCAACATCTGAAGGAAGGATGGTACTACTGGAATCGACCATGTATATGATGGTTGCGTGCTAACCGCATATGTTTGGGGTCATGCCCAGAAACGTCAACTATGGAGGAGGATAAAAGGGTGAGTAGAGAGTGATTTACTTCATTATGTAGCCTAGTTTTGGTTCATGATTATCTTGATTTGTGTTAATTTTCTTGTTAGCTACTGTCTCATAAATTTTGTAATATTTATCGCATACTTTGATGCGCTTCTTGTAACTTTGTTGTGTTCGTGAAACTACCGGTTTACCCCAGTGTTTGTTGCTGATGACCACGATTGTGTATTCACCTGGTGTCTGTAAGACCTATTTTTAGGCAGCTTGATATTGTGTGCAATTTGCACTAATGTATGACTTCTCGCGGAAGTAATGTTAGTATTATAGTAAAGGGTAGGGTAGTCGGTTGTCATTTCATTTTGTGCTAGCCATTTAAGTGTGGATCCCGATGCCAAGGCCTGGTGAAAACATTCATGGATATGAGTCCTGCGACCTGGTTCTAAGGAAGCATACCTCGTGACCAAATGTACTCATTCTAGTCTTAGTCTTGCCAGAAAACCGGCATACGCAAACACACAACAATAAGAGAACTAAGGACGAGGTCCATGTATTTTGTTTTATTGTGACAGCATTTGCAGCTGTAATTTTGATTCAGTGTAATTAACTATCTGATTGTTTGTTTTTTTGTGTTTACATTTGGGTTTCTTATGGGTTTAATGTTTGTCATTATGGTGTCTTTTTATCGGAATATTAAAATATTTGTTTGTTAGAATTTGGGTCATTTTTTTGTCAGTTATATTCACCTTATTTCACCTTGAAATTATGGAAGCAAAGTACAAATTACCCAACCTCACGACGATGAACTGTACACCCCCGAAATTAGTCTCGTGTACGCTTTCTCAAGGGGACAATATACACATATCCTCACGTTCATTATCATTCCAAATGAATAAATATATTCACAATAGTCCTCTATGACTTCTACTTAACAATAAGTTGATTTTCATAATCACACCTCTCCTTGCTTTCAAAATTTATACGCTTATAACGTCGTATTCTTAGTTTGAACTACTCCAATAATGAGTTTCCTGTCATCAATAACTTATATTGACATTAATGTTATTCATTCAATATTTTTCTTTACTTTCATTCAGATTCATAAATCTGGACATAACAATGTTGTAATTCTGGGTTTTACAATAATATTCTTGGCTTTAACTGAGTGTATCAAACGCAATTGTCGAACACTCCTGACAATTATTTACGTTTTAAAATTGACAAATTATTTCGTTTACCTAACGAAATTGTTTCCAATCGTATAACGATATCAATTCTTTTCCAACACAATAATGACAATATTTCTTTCTTTCAATCAGAGTAACGAAACTACCTCATTCTTCGTTGTAAAATAGATAGATAAAAATTCGTAAATTGTTAAACAACAGCGAAAAATATTTAAACATGAAAATTCTAACGAATATTACTAAAATATGTCAAAAACGAAATTCGTTGACTCCAAAAAATGTAAGTGAAATTTCAAAAATATAGGAAAAATAACAACGTGAGTTAGGAATAAAATAGGCAGATGTTGGTCAAACAATGGAATATTCCCAAAATAAATGCTAACTACATAGTTGATAGATCATCACTCATCTACCTTGATCTGGATCGATTTCGTTGAGAACCTGTAATCTCGCCACGTTGGAATGTGACCACGTGCGCCTGTCGCACGCCGACATTCTTCAAGAAGCGTGACTGCATTCTCGAAGCGCTTGCTGTCCACCTTGCAGGTGTTAGTTGCGGGCTGGCTGGAACTGGGACACAGCTGATCAGGACTGCGCTGCTCCTCGCTCTGCGTGTCATTGAACTGCATGGTCATCAGGATCTCCTTTCTTCAAGACCACCGGTCTAGATACTGCATTCGTTTCCAAGTCCTGTGGCTTCTGACGATATTCGCGTCAATCGACTCCTCTCTAGACCATCATGACCGTAGTCATATGTTGTGATATGTTTACGATAAGAATCCCGAAATACCAGTGGAATCTTACGTAGTAGTTGCATGTTTTGTGGCTTTGGCGAACTACTGATGGATATGCATTTAAGTTCCATTATTGCTCTGTGTGATCATCGCTGGACTTCGCTTAATTAGTGTAGTCTAACTCCTCTCCATGATGAAGTTAGTGAAATTCTTCCCCTCTGACTTAGCTTAGAAAGCATTTTTAATAATTCTGTAGAATTGTGATAATAAAATGTCGGTAGAATGCTTTCACTGGGTTTTCGTGTAATCTCAGTAGTTTATCACTTAATATGTAGTGAATACTTGTAGTAAGGATCTCTTCTTATTCTTTCACGTAATACTGCGTTCAAATATGTTGTTTCTAATACTGTAGTTTCCTATACATCTTCTTCTGTAGATTACTCTGATATATTTTTACGGAGACTCCACTCCTGCTTGACTATTAACGACGCATCTCTTGCCGCTAAAATGTTTCTTCCTTCCTCGGTTCAGTTTATGCTGTTTCTTGGAGTGACTTTACAATAGGTCTTACTTCGACCGAGCGATGTAGTAGAGTGTCCCTCGTCTCTCTCCTCCGCTAGCCTCCTGAGTTCCTTTCCCTCTCAAAGTAGCCGCGCTAGCCTCGCTGCACCTTCAAATATCACTTATTTGCTCATATCTTCTATTGTTGAAAATTAACTCACATTCTGTTTTGCCAATAAAATTTCATTTATTTTTCTCATAATGTTATTATACTCCAGTCAGTTATAATGTTTATATTTATTTAGTATAGCAACGTAGCCACTCGACATCGCCAATTATTTTGTTTGGTGAATCTGTTGCTATCTCAATCCTATTGTTCCTTGCTTATCGAAGTGGGGCCGTGTGCCAAAATCCCCTCTTCTCGGCTCCTCGCGACCTTTCTCTCCGCTCTGTTGAAACCGGTTTTAATACAGTTTCTCCGAGTAACTTGTCATATGCCTGACTTCATTGAAAGTCATTCTTTCCTGGTTAAAATAATTCAGATAATAAAATTACTATTTCTTCTTCAAATAAAGACTTTTCTGTGCACCCAAAACTTGATAAATACCTTCATTCACATTACCAACTCTCACTATGTGTGAAAATAACTCAAATCACGACTTATTTTCTAGGCGTAAAATTCTCTTGTTACACAGTTCAAATCTCTGTCGATGCATTCACTTGGACTATGATAAATTCGAGTACAATATGCTTTGGTCGTCTTTCTAGTATAATTTATATTTTTCACCTATTTTAGCATGTATTTTGAAAATCTTTCCCTATACCCACCCTTCTATGGAAGTACGGTGAAGAGGTTTATAAATTAATGGTGTATTGACTCGTGGTTACAATACCTAATTTTGCTATGCTCAAAGCACCCGAATATGAGTTATATGCGTACATAAAATTAAAGATATATCAACCACACAGTGTCAAACAAAATCATCTTTACGATGAACCCGATTGTCGACAAAAATATGATTAGTTAAAATGTGCTCTCAAAATAAATTCACCTAACGTGTGCTTCCTGACGTGAAAATAATATTGAAAACCTCACAGACGAAACTCAATATATGTCAAATGAAAACTGACGCTCACCGTTGTGGAAAGTCCACCTTTCCCAGGAAGACTCCATTAATTAATTATAAAGGCTTTTGGTGCATGAACATTCAGGGTTTTTAGCCTCCAATGGCCCAAATTCCCAAAAGCTGCAAAAAACACTATTTCAATTCAGGATTTTTTGAAAATAATGTTTCTATTTGGAGATATAATAGACTTTCTGTACAACATATCGCACGTGTAAGTCACGTGTAAATATTCTAGGGTACCCCTTGACCCACTTAAGCGCATTGATGAATTTTACATTTATGTTTGATTCCAAGATAACCTTACAGCCATTTGCAAACTTTCACAGGAATTTAATAAATTGAGTGGCATTGCTTCTTACAGAAATATATGGAAAGTTTGATGTCTCCTCCTCAGATACTGTTGTCATGGTTACTGGCTTGCATTACTTCATTAGTTTCTTCTTCCGGATGGGCCTGCTAAGGACCACGACGTTCAACTTTTCAGCTTGATATTTGCCCAATATTGGTGAATTCTCCGGCTATGTTCCTCCTTTCTCTCCCTTGTCCAGATGATGCCGGTTTTCTTACAGGGTGGTCAGTCCTTAAAACTCTTCTGTTTAAGTATTTTTCTGAGATGTGATCGGCTTGTAATATCATTTTCTATTTTCTTCAGTTCTTGGATGTCCTTGTTAACACTCTGTTAGCCACGGTGTCACGCTCCTTCTATTCTCCCAGTAGTTGAGAAGCCGGTTGGTAAGTCTTGTTGGGTTCATCCTTGAGACATGTCCGTAGAAAGCCAGACGTCTCTTCGTGGCCACATCTGTGATTTTATCAGTATATCTAAATAGCTCCTGACTTGATCTTCTTCTGTACTCGTCATCTATATAATTATTAGTTTATTAAATTAAATTAGTTTTCTGGGAACATCTCAGAAACGTGGCTTAGAGCCTTTAGAGCCTCCAAGCTTTTTCTCGTCCTTGAACGCCTAAATATAATAATAATCTGAATAATAATTTAATAATATTGGGATAGGGATACAATAGACCATCAGTACCACACCCGCACGAGTAAATCGCGTGAAAAAATTCTAGAGTACCCTTTGACACACTTACTGTAAGCGCATTATATACGTATTGATGAATTTTACAGCTTAAATTGGTTCAGTGAAAACATTATAGCCGTTTGCAAACTTTCACAGTAATGTAATAAATGGAACTGTATTCCGTCTTACAGAACTAGATGGACTTCTGAGAATGTGTTGCCATGGTTACCGGCTTGCATTCATTCATTCATTAGTTTATTAAATGAAATTAGTTTTCTGGGAATATCTCAAAAACTGTTGGTTTAGGAACTTAAATTGTGGTTTACGGGGGCCCGTAGGGCCTCCGAGTTTTGTTTCTCACATTGATACGCTGAAAATGATTTTGTCCCGTCTTTCTACGCCCATTTCAGCATGTATTTAAGGGGGTAGTCCCCCTATTATTGGAGTTACATCAATGATTACTGTCATGCCTCTGATGGACATCTGTACTGAGCGCGAATTTATTGAGACACAAGAGATGATGCAGTCAGGAATCGAACCTGCGGAACGAAAGTGTCGCCAATATATTAGGAAAAGCTTGGATATAAAATACGGAGTACAGATATGTTACTAATCCTAGTGAAAAGAGGTAGACTTATTATAAGCTTTGATTTAGCAAGAAGAACGGAAGAAATGCTATGATTTTAAATTTGCATAATATTTAACATTGAGTAAATGATGGTTAGCAAGAGCTGGAAAGCGTTACATTGATGAAGCCTTGGCAGGATATGGAGAGCTAGAACCTGTTTATGACGCGTGAGTGAGTGAGATAAGCAGAGTCTTCTGGCAGCGGCGAGTCGTACATGCGACCCAGTAACATTGCGAGGCAGGGGCACGTCATGGCACGCGCCAATTTACATAGAGGAGTCACGTGATCGCATCCCAACCAATCAAATAATTTACAAGCTTTAGCGCGGATATAATTATAAACATTTATTGAAATTGTTATAAACAATTTGAGCAATGAAATATCAAGCTAATTGGATATAAACGACATTGGATTAAAAACTTCTTGAGTTTATGCTTTGATAATGAGATAATTAGATAAGAAATGGATAGAAGCAGTTTGCGCGCTAAGACGCCATTTCTTATTCTGAGGAAGCAGGTCTTTCTTCGAGACCACAGGCATTCCACTTCGAACGATTGAACTGAATAGTCGTCAAAAAGTAAAGCTCCAACTGATTGAAAGTTTTGAGTCGGCGAGGAAGATTGAGACACCGGCAAGGAAGAGACTTCCTTCGGTCAAACTGAAGAAGAAAGCCTCGCTGAATATAAGCATCGAAATAACGCATTATTTGAAGCAGAGAATCATTATTACATTTCTACGAAAGTTTATACAACTACAGAAGTAGACTATTTATAAATAATATTCGATAATTTCTCGAGATATACATAAGATCTCAATAGAAACATTATAATCTACAATTCTTCAGAAACATTCAAATATACTTACGATGTCGACCAAATTTATTATGAAGGCAGAATGTAATATGAAATCTACTGTAGAAGACATGAGTCACCAAAGACATGATGGGGAAATAGTCTACTACCGATGTTGAGGATATCGGGTGTGAATTGGCAGACAGGAAGGAAATATGAAGAAGAACTACACCACTTCCAACCGTAGTTCAGAGAAGTCACAGAATGCACCCCTACTAAGCGAGATCCTAGCACTATCATGGAATCATCGCAGCATAATCGTCAAACTACATATAATCGCCGTGGAACATCGAGAGAGCAGTCGTATGAAGCGAAATACATCAGAATCAAGGAATTCCGAAGCGTACGAGGGATGGCAGTCCTTGTATGAGATTCGAGATCGCAGAGCCAAGCAGGTTCAACTCTGATCATGCTGGGAGGAGTGCTGGCGTGTCTGGGCCCAGCTGGTTCGATCGAGGGCAAGGTCGGCGGCCAAGAATGCGGTCTGACATTTCGAGCTCGCAGCACTTAGGAATCCAGTTATCAGCTGTTCGCTGCAATCGCAGTGGCGAGAGATGTTTTCGGGCAGTAAGGTATTTGAGATTTTATGATTCATGTAGTAGTTGTTGCCATATTGTGTGTATCTTGTGTGACCAACCTTAAGACCAGGTTAATCTTCAGTATTTTATTCATTGTTTGAGTCATGTTTAGATATAATTTTTGCCAGTTTTAATTCAGTAGTATATTTTCCACGTCACCGTGTGTCGTTTTGACGTGTTTTAAAATTTATTTTAGAATATTCTAGGTCTGCTTCTTTAATAATAACGAGTTTCCGAATTGTGTAGACGCGTTTCATAGATCAGTAGAAAGTAAAACATTACAGATGTATTAATAATATGTCAAAGCTATTGAAAGATCTTGTAAGGCTTATAGATGCTGTAAATAAAACTGTCTATTTTATTGGGGGCGTTATGGAACGATATATCGATCCATAGAATGTTTCAAGGAGATAAATACGCAATTTAATTTGTTTTCAATAAGTTATACCAGCATGATATTCGTTGCTGTGGTGAGATGTAAAACCAGAATTGTTACGATAGATATTGTAAGCACATACAAAGTGCAGAAACACGATTGTACTCTAGCAATCAGCTGTGTTTCAGGAAGAGAACTTGTAAGATGTTAGTAAATCGAAAGAATTTGTATTGAAAGTTTAAACATGTAACTTAAATGAAGCCTCCGTGGCTTAGGCGGCAGCACGCCGGTCTCTCACCGCTGGGTCCGTGGTTCAAATCCCGGTCACTCCATGTGAGATCTGTGATGGAAAAAACGGAGGCAGACAGGTTTTTCTCCGGGTACTCCCTGTCAAAATTTAATTCCAGCAACACTCTCCACTATCATGTCATTTCATCTGTCATTCATTTATTCATTGCCCCAGCGTCAGGCCTCGACAGCCGGCACAGTTCATATCCTCGCCGCTAGATGGGGGCTACATTCATTCCATTCCTGACCCGGTCGGAGACTAGAAGCAGGCTGTGGATTTTTTCAAACACGTAACTTAAATAGAAAAGGAACACATACACTCAGGTATTTTAATGGAGTGTAGCCAATCATTTATTGCAGTTATAAACACGAACGTGAGGTTATGTAGTAGTATTATTAAATATGATGACGAATGCAGATATTAATATTTAATGTTGATGGTTTAAAAATATAACGTGGTTTAAATGGGAAGGTAAACAGTAAAGGAATAACTTATCGCAAGTTGAATCGCTATGATAAGATAAATAAACAAGATGTTCAGGAAAGAACATATAGCCTACTTTCTCCTAAATGCATGGGTATTGTTATAACTCTTTGTCCTTTTCAAGGAGTATGATTGAATGTTGGTTGTAGTAGCTTGTTGAAATACAACGTGCTATAGGGATATTAAACATGAATATGAGGTGCCCTTCGCTAGTGCTACCTCTGTACCAAATTTCGTTCAATTCTGTTTCACCGTGTTTGAATTGATAGGGGGAATTGATTTGCACTCACACTTGGCCACCATCTGCAAACTATTGGGCTGATGTTCTTGCAGTTTGGTCAGAATATGTTTCCCACAGAAAGATATGGTGTTGCAAAATTTGGTAGAGACTAGATTATTAGGTTGGTCTTAATTACATTTTAGCTTTTAACATTTGGGTGGCCGCGATTGCGTTTCCGTCAAGATAGCGGTGATATAAAACATTACACTGAGGTGCCCTTTGCTAGTGCTACTGTGCCCGTTTAGACCGGAGTCCGCACGACCACATATGCATTTTACCAATAATCAGTCAGCACGAGAGTCAAAATATCCCGGAGCGCCAGATGGGTTAAAGCAAATCGCAAAAACGACATCAAATTAAACAAAATGCTTTACTGATTTTTGGCTCAATGCAACAATAAGGATAGAAGGAGATTTAATTGGGTGAAACACATCTGGTAAAATTATCTCAGTTTATTTTAAAGTTAAAATCTGATTGCAAGGATGCTCAAAGCAGCATCACTCCACGTGTGGCGATCCACACCCTTATTTACACACAATATACAGAAATCTTCCAAACACATTTGACAATCTTTTTGGAAACACAAGTCCGATTAATAGTCCTGTGGACTGTGTTCCAAAATTATTAATATTTAATTCCAGTTCAAAATTAATTGTCCATACTGGAAATAACGTTGATCACTGTTTGACTATTTAAATGATATTAACACTCGTAGAATAAATGTTTATAGAATTTCTTAGACTTTCATTTGTTTTCCAGTTTTCAAAAATATATCGTTGAAAATATTATTATCATCATCGAAGCAACACAAATTATTAACACATATTAATAACATTTGAAAAGTATTTGACCTTGAGCATAGCATCGAAGAACTGTGCGAAGCACAACAACAATTAATTGTTCTTCTGACATTAAACATTCGAGAAGTGACTCGATTATGAACTTCAAGTTCCAAACAAAATATATGATTTCTGAATCATCAACTTGATCAATAAATGGTTGAACCATTCAACTATTAAATTATCCACTTGGAAACATTATTATAAAAATATTTATATTCATGGCCATTTCTAGTAACTTTTACAACTTGCAATTCTTCGACAGAATGCGGAAATTAGAATTGTAGCTTTATAATGAATTCATTTAGTTCATGGCACTAGGATTGAAAATATCCTTCAAATTATTCGTGGTTAAAGAATTATTTTTAATTGGCAGTGGCCCATTCTACTATTTGTGTAAGAACACAATATTACAACAACAACAACGGCAAAGGTCTTCCTCTGAAGAAGAATAAACTACTATCATGACAAATCCGGGTTCTAGCAAAATCAAAGTCTAAATGGAATTCGTAAACAAGGTTGAAACAAGAACTGATGGTTTCAAAGAAATAACCTTCGGGTCATTCATACGACGAAATGTGTGGCTCCAATACTCCTACTATAAACCTGAGCCATCGAACCTGCTATTTGATTGATGCTCGAAAAAACCTTCATTCTTGCGACTTAACATGCGCACCTGGGAATGGCATTCAACTACTCCACACACATAAATTATCTTCCCAAAATTTATACAATAAATCAAGCCTCTGCTTGTTATCAACACTGGAAGATTAATAAACTGACAAGTTTATTTTATTTTACCATTCAGTTTAACCCGTGAATTTACCATACTTATGAAAGCTTTACTTCACTTTCGAGTGTATTTACGTCATGATTTTATATAAATACAACAATATCCTATTTGATACAAATATCATTTGCTTCCCGTTTCACGCCTCTCCGTGTTATATGAAAAATATACTTTGCTCAATGCAAATATCAACTGTTCAACCAGAACTGAAATGTTGGTTGAATGCGGGCTTGCGCTAACCACTCTCCTTCGGAAAATCTCATGTTCCAGACTAGAAATGATTAAACTACTTCATAGGCTCTTTCTCAATACATATGATTATTAGAAAATATAATATCCAAGAATTATTTAGAAAAATTATGAAAATTATTATTATTATTATTAGTGGATTATTATTATTATTATTATTATTTATTATATGTTTAATTATCATCTCATTATGTGAGAATCCACATGTTCGAACCTTCGAATATGGAAAAAATATCCATTCCTCAACAAAAATAAATTTAACTTTTACAGTTACATCGGCTGATTACCGTGATTTCCTTAAAATATGAAAAATTCAAATAAATGCTCGAAATGCTCGGTCATCGATCCTAAACTGTTCTGAGTGCTGAAAATGCTCAGAATAACTCTAATAAGTCTTGCGTAAATCATTACAAGCTTTAAATACGACGAAAAAAATGTGTTGGTCATCTGCAGAAAAATAGTTTGTTCCAATTAGCTAGGCATAATATAATTCAAATGTGGCTTACATTTCTTGATGGTCTTGAAGTGTAGTAAACCTGGTCTATGCCAGATTTATCCGTAGACATGCCCTATCGGACAAGCACGTATAATCCTTGTATCGGCCGCCATTGTAGACCCACAATTCGTCTAGTCAGACATAGTGGTAGTATCTTTCGACGTTTGAATAAACTGTGGTTCCATTTTAATATGAGCTTCTATCAAAGCCATAACAGTTTGTTGAAATAGGGTCAGATCTAAGTGATCTCTTCTTAAATATGTCAGTTGTAACATAACTCACTGTAATCTCATCAGTACAAGAAAAACATTGACAGTCTAAGCAGTTAACGGCTGTTCTGAAGATCGTTCCCTGGGCATGGTTTATTAATATCACCATCTGCCATGCGCTAGACAACTTGCAGTTTCCCTTGCGTAGACTAACGAACGCCACCGTTATAGACTAGTCTTCAATGTACTGACAGATCGAAGTGGTTAACTAGTTACAAAAATGAAAACTGACTTGAAATGGATTTAAACATCCAAGTATTAAGTTACTATTGGACTGTGACAAAATACTATTTCCTAGACAAAGTCTAGCATATGTCCTTTTGGAAATATAAATATTTCCACCAATGTCTGTAGAAACCAATCACCTCAGTGATTCTCCTCACCAGAAACTTACTAAGTTCCAACTCGTTTGCGCAGCACTTCTCGTGACTATCACGATTTGAAAAGAACTTCTGCGTAGATACGGCAACCATGTGCCTTGGCTCAGCGTAGACGCAACTTGCTTGCCAAGTGCTTGTGTTGAAGTGAGCTCCCCATGCCTCCTCCAGCAGGCTTTTATTCAAAACTGTCAGGGTCACGCGTCATCGCCTGATATCTAGAAATCCTCATATCTCTTGAATCCCTGGTCCGATTTACTTGATACTAATTGCATTCTCTTTCATTTGGCCGTGCCAGTAATCTGATCCCAGTCTCAAGTCTCTACTCCGTAGTTAACTATTTAATCAATAAATAGCCTCCACCTCTGCTGTTACTCGCTACGTCACTTGACATCCAACTATCGGTAAAATCCTTCGAAATGCTTCGAGAAGCAATGTAGCGCGATATTCAAATATCTGAACTTTCAAAAGCGGCTACAGCCTTTCCCTTGATATCTAGGTGTCTGAAACTTGGAATACCCATTCCTAGAGTTGGGCACACTACCTCTGTACCAAATTTCGTACCATTCGGTTTCACCGTGTTCGAATTGATAAGGGGAATCGATTTTCACACAAAGATGGCCGCCATCCGCAAAATATTAGGCTAATGACCTATTAGTTTGGTCAAAGGATGCTCCCTCCATAAAGGTATGTTGTTGCAAAATTTGGTAGAGATCGGATGATTAGGCTAATCGTAATTTGATTTAAGCTTTGAACATTTGTGTGGCCGCCATTACGTTTCCGTCAAGATGGCGGCGATATAAAACATGACACTGAGGTGCCCTTTGCTAGTGCTACCTCTGTACCAAATTTCGTTCATTCGGTTCCACCGTGTTCGAATTAATAGTGGGAATCAATTTTGACATAAAGATGGCCGCCATCCGCAAACTATTAGGCTAATGACCTATTAGATTTGTCAAAGGATGCTCCCTCCATAAAGGTATGTTGTTGCAAAGTTTGGTAGAGATCGGATGGTTATGTTAGTCGTAATTTGATTTAAGCTTTAAACATTTGTGTGGCCGCCATTACGTTTCTGTCAATATGACGGCGATATAAATCATGACACTGAGATGCCCTTTGCTAGTGCTATCTCTGTACCAAATTTCGTTCCATTCGGATTCACCGTGTTTGAATTAATAGGGGGAATCGATTTTGACACAAAGATGGCCGCCATCCGCAAACTATTAGGCGAATGACCCATTAGATTGGTCAAAGGATGCTCCCTCCATAAAGGTATGTAGTTGCAAAATTTGGTAGAGATCGGATGATTAGGTTAATCGTAATTTGATTTAAGCTTTGAACATTCGTGTGGCCGCCATTACGTTTCAGTCAAGATGGCGGCGATATAAAACATGACACTGAGGTGCCCTTTGCTAGTGCTACCTCTGTACCAAATTTCGTTCCATTCGGTTCTACCGTGTTCGAATTAATAGGGGGAATCAATTTTGACATAAAGATGGCCGCCACCTGCAAACTATTAGGCTAATAACCTATTAGATTGGTCAAAGGATGCTCCCTCCATAAAGGAATGTTGTTGCAATGTTTGGTAGAGATCGGATGGTTATGTTAGTCGGAATTTAACTTAAGCTTTGAACATTTGTGTGACCGCCATTACGTTTCCGTCAATATGGCGGCGATATAAAACATGACACTGAGGTGCCCTTTGCTAGTGCTACCTCTGTACCAAATTTCGTTCATTCGGTTCCACCGTGTTCGAATTAATAGGGGGAATCAATTTTGACATAAATATGGCCGCCATCCGCAAATTATTAGGTTAATAACCTATTAGATTGGTCAAAGGATGCTCCTTCCATAAAGGAATGTTGTTGCAAAGTTTGGTAGGGATCGGATGGTTATGTTAGTCGTAATTTAACTTAAGCTTTGAACATTTGTGTGGCCGACATTACGTTTCTGTCAATATGGCGGTGATATAAAACATGACACTGAGATGCCCTTTGCTAGTGCTACCTCTGTACCAAATTTCGTTCCATTCGGTTTCACCGTGTTTGAATTAATAGTGGGAATTGATTTTCACACAAAGATGGCCGCCATCCGCAAACTATTAGGCTAATGACCTAGTCATTTGGTCAAAGGATGCTTCCTCAATAAAGGTATGTTGTTGCAAAATTTGATAGAGATCGGATGATTAGGTTAATCTTAATTTGATTTAAGCTTTGAACATTTGTGTGGACGCCATTACGTTTCCGTCAAGATGGCGGCGATATAAAAATGACACTGAGGTGCCCTTTGCTAGTACTACCTCTGTACCAAATTTCGTTCCATTCGGTTGCACCGTGTTCGAATTAATAGGGGGAATCTATTTTCACACAAAGATGGCCGCCATCCGCAAACTATTACGCTGATGACCTATTAGTTTGGTCAAAGGATGCTCCCCCCCATAAAGGTATGTTGCTGAAAAATTTGGTAGAGATCGGATTATTAGGTTAGTCGTAATTTGATTTAAACTTTGAACATTTGTGTGGCCGCCATTACGTTTCCGTCAAGATGGCGGCGATATAAAACATGACACTGAGGTGCCTTTTGTTAGTACTACATCTGTACCAAATTTCGTTCCATTCGGTTGCACCATGTTCGAATTAATAGGGGGAATCGATTTTCACACAAAGATGGCCGCCATCCGCAAACTATTACGCTGATAGCCTATTGGTTTGGTCAAAGTATGCTCCCCCCATAAAGGTATGTTGTTGCAAAATTTGGTAGCGATCGGATGGTTAGGTTAGTCGTAATTTGATTTAAGCTTTGAACATTTGTGTGGCCGCCATTACGTTTCCGTCAAGATGGCGGCGATATAAAACATGACACTGAGGTGTCCTTTGCTAGTGCTACCTTTGTACCAAATTTCATTCAATTCGCATTCACGGTGTTCGAATTGATAGGGGGGACAGACATTCAGAGTACACACACTCACACACACACAGACACACACACACACACACACAGAGACTCACACACACACACATACAGACACACACACACACACAGACTCACACACACACATACACACACACAGACAGACACACTTTTTTCGCCCTGTGTTGATCTCATAAGTCTACTTTCATTTTTTGCAAAAATCGAAAGTAGGCTAAAAATGGTCTGATGTGTATTTAAACGGAAAGTTGTGAGGCAATAGAACATGAAGGTTATATTTAAAGCACGAAGACGTTGTATAAGGATAGTCATATTATAATTGTAACTTGAAAGTTGTGCCATAGTATTTGGATAACAAGTAGGATTACAGATTTTCACGCATCATTGACGATGTGATGAAATGGGATATTTTTATTTAGAGATTGTTGGAATTTCATGCAGAAGTGAAGGTTATAAGGAAACGTCATGGTTATGGACGTATGCGCAGGAGGTAAGACGCTATTATTGGAAGACCTTGTTCATTGCAGCGATAATATAGTATATCCACGTGTATAAGCGATATTTTATGATGTAATATGAGTAAGATTTATGTTGTTTGAGAACAACAGAGTTGATGCGATAGGTGCAGGATTGTTGAAGCACCAGGAAACCACAGGATTGAAGAAATAGTAACCACAGAGATTATCTGACATGTCATGCATCAGTTATCGAAGTTATGAATGATTTTGACACACAGAACAGTTATACCTTTGTTGGTCGTGACGTATGTTCACTGGACTGGAAATATACTTTAAAGAAATCATTTAGGTGATGATTCAGTGTATTAAGGAATGGAAGGAAGTTTTTAAGGGATGATCTATGAAGATATATTTATGATCTATCAAGTAATATAATGCAGGTCGTGATGGTTGTACATAATGTATATAAATTGTAAAATTGTAACTATATTCAAGTCAATTTAAGTGTTATTGAAACGAGTTAATATTCGAATTTTATTGTATTATGTAGGGTATGCGATATGTAAACGTTAGTCAGATCTGAACGTAATCGATACTCAGATATGTGAGAGGATCAATGAGGTTATCCAGGTAAATATTTTAGACCAGATGTCTAGTTTAAAGGTTACTGTGATTTTATTTATGTCAGGACGTAGAAAGGTACCTAGAAGCGACGAAATTCGCAGATACTTAATTATTTTGCAGAGAACGTTTATTTGTGTGTTAAATTTGTGCTTTTTTATGAATAAACGTTAGCAGGCAATCATTACTCTGCCTGTTCCCTTTTAGGTAGATTTCTTTAGAAAGCTAAATATTGCAATGGGTACCATGTTTCGACTTCCGGTAAATTTCGACATATCTTCGCGTTTCACATCCCCCAGACCCCAAAACCATCGTCAGTTCATAAGTTTATACATAATTTATGTATATATATACATATATATATCAGTTTTTTGTGGACATGATAAATGCCGTAATTTTGCACCAATCACTTCGAATGTTTTACATAATATGTATCCCTTTAAAATCTCGGTCGAGTTCGTTAATGCAAAAAATCGGTCGAAGGGTGTGAAAATGGGTGTCATTTTTCGAAAAAGTGAAATATCGCTATAACTCTCTTAATACGTGAAATATCGAGTCCATTCGAAGTTCATACTATGTGTCGGATAAGTGCCAAAATTGTATGTTTAGAAAGTTTTCTGATAGCACCAACCATTGACCGAAGGGGTGGAAAGAAGTGAGTTTTACCGGAAACATTAATCATATCTCTCTTAATAGGCACAATATCAAACCCGTACAAAATGGAACATATTCCCCTAATAATTACCTAAAACTTCTGTCTGAAAGAATTTTTGATATGACCCACCATTACGCCAAGGGATGAGAAAAATGATTTCGGAATTAGAAGAAAATACAAAGTGCCATCAGTAGTTACCATGACAACGCTTCTAAATTTGTGAGGGACTAGCAGAAGTACCCGCTCTTCGAACGGTCTTCGGTATTAATAACCAGACATTATCACTTGAGATACTGTTCCAATGGTTAGGGGCTTGTCATTCCTCCATAAGTTTATCAGAACGAAGTTACGAAGTTAGTTTTCTGGGTATATCGCAGACACTGTTAATTTAAGGGCCGTAAAATGTGGTTTTCTGAGACCCTTTATAGACTCCCTAGTGTTGTGTCACACATTGAGAAGCGCAATATATGCTTCGGTCGTCCTTCTAGGATATTTTTTATTTTTCGCCTATTTTAGCATGTATTTTGAAAAGTTGTTCCTTATACCCACCCTTCTATGAGAAGTACGTTGAAACTTTTTCTAAATGATTGGTGTATTGACTCATGGTTACAATACCCAATTTTACGATGCTCCAAGCACCCGAACATGAATTATAGGCGTACATAAACATAAAGATATATCAACCACACAGTATCAAACAAAATCATCTTTACGATGAACCCGTTTGTCGACAAAAATATGATTAGTTAAAATGTGCTCTCAAACTAAATTCACCTAACGTGTACTTCCTGACGTGAAAATAATATTGAAATCCTCGTAGACGAAACGCAATATATGTCAAATTAAAACTGATCCTCACCGTTGTGGAAAGTCCTCATCCCCAGGAAGATGCTTTAATAAATTACAAAGGCTTGTGGTGCATGAAAATTGGGGATTTTTAGTCTCCAATGGCCCAAATTCCCCAAAACCGCAAAAGCACTATTCCATTTCAGGAATTTTCTGAAAATAATGTTGTTGTTAGGAGATATAATAGACCTTCTGTACAACATATCGCATATCGCACGTGTAAGTCACGTGTAAAAATTTTAGGGTACCCCTTGACCCCTGGTTACTTGGCTTAGTTGGCTTAGTTTTCTAAAGTTCTCACCTTGAGTGTTCCAGTCGCTTGCTCTCTCAAGCGTCCGTACTCCCGACATACAGGGCATCCACTGGCTTGTTCTGCTGTCCTCGCAAACCGAACAGACTCTCACCACAGAAATCCCAATCCCCCCGCCCCTTCCTCCTACACTCAAGCACACAAAGTCAGTCCAAACGGCTACAACTGAGCTCCTTCACGAGCATAGTCAAACAGAGCCAGATGTAGTCGTGAAATGGACTCAAACACACCTTGCTCACATTAGACCTAAACGTAAGCACAAAAACACGCAATTCACCAGCCCTAGCAGACACATCCTCACTAACAAACAGTTACCTTCACAGTCAACAATACAGACAACAATAGTAGCACAGGAAGACCCTAATTCACCGCCAAACTCTGCCACCACTCAGACGGCCGCCTCTCCCTCAGAGAACGACGTCACACCAGTTATCCCTACTCCCGTTAACACAGTAAATTCTTCCCCAAAACCAAAAAGACAGAGGCCATGGCCTCCCCCTTCCAAACAACACACGACTCTCGTCATACAATGTTTCAACTGCCAAAAATTGCACCACAACTCCGCGTGTTGCCCCCACAGGATCCGCTGCAACCGATGTGGGGATAATCATCACCATTCGGTCTGTAAGATCCCAAAAGACAAACCTAAGTGCGTCAACTGTGGCGGTGCGCACGCGGCCTCCTTTGGAGGTTGCCCCTACATTAAAACAGCCATTAGGAGAAAGCAGTTGGAACTCAGACAACGCTCACACACCAACATTCCCCCTCTCATGTCCCTCAATGTCCCCTCACCTACATTTAACTCTACTTCAACTCTCACTCAAATACTGCACTTCATTCAACACCTAGCTTCCACAACACTTTAAATACATCCGACCTTCCCCCCCCCCCCTTCAATTAAATCATAATCCCGGACCCTGTGGCTCAATCTGCCCGGGAGGCGTGGTGAACGCCAACCTACCCGGGGTGAGGGGCCGCAGGCCATGGGATTACTACCCGCTTACAAACAAAATCTCCAACATAAATAACAATACTACACAACTGAGGCTTATTATTATTATTATTCTCCTAAACCTCAAACCTTCTAAAGGACTATCTTTTTCACCTTTCTTTTTCACCTTCTACAAAACCAAACCTAACTAGAGGTCTATCATTCTTCCTTAGTAAACTCTTAAATTCATACATTAAAAACACCCATTATTACTATTATTAACCTCGCTGAAGCGACCGCTGCCAGGCCATGGCGGTGCGAACAGAGTGTAATAACAACTAGCGCCGCTGCGGGTCGGACGGTAATTAGCCATGCCGCTGACCCAAGTTCGAACCCGCAGCTCCTCAGGCACATCAACAGACTCTAGTGCTCTCAATATCTAACAGAAAAATTAAAGCAAAGTAAAATAAAAAATCAAGACAGCAATTTCCAAAGGACAAATTCTCTCTATAAGGCATTATCCACTAATGTCTTAAGGGAGAAAATTAAAATTCATTAATTCAACTAAATTTTACCAAAAATAAAAAATATTGCCAATCAATAATGGAGTGAAAGGAGCCCAATAGGGCACCAGACTCCAAGCATTTTTCTATCGCTATAGCGATAATTGACGAAGAGAGTACTACTACTTCTGCTGCCCGTTGAGTGTCAGTGTCGAGTGACGTCACCGTGACCTTCGTCCAGCCAATAGCACGACTCGTGAGTCTAGGGTGTAGCACCATCTAGGTGTTTCTGTGGCCATCGTTTATAAGACGCTACTTGCTGGCGTTCATCATCACTCTGATCACCGCATCACTCTGATCACATCGTCATTCAGATCCACACAACAGTCAGATCATCACTCTCTACACGCTACTGCTTCTCATGGCACTATTGTGCCACTCCTCTCAGTGCCGCATCGCTAACCGCTACGCTACCGAACCGTTACACCATGAGTTCCTCACTCTGACGCAACGACCCAGCTGGTACAAGTAAATAACGGCTGTATTACTCAGCGAGCCACCTCTTAGATGGTGTCTATTTTGATTCATCCTGCAAGGCAACAGCAGTTTTCCCGACTGCTAGCAACCTTCAGATTTCCTATAAATCATCGCCTGGATACTACAAGAGAGATGGAAGAAGAGTTGGAATTTTCTACTTCTGGCATACCTATCTTAAGGCCATGAACGCCTCCTTCCAAAGGAACTGTAAATACTTTGCAACAACATTTTTTTTGGTAACTGGAATTTTTAAGGAGCTGGCTCTGCAAGGACATATCTTCAACTCTCTTTTGAGAAGATAAGTTCATTTTATGTAAAATTTAAATTTTTACTATTGTCATGCATTTCTTGATTCTGTTTTATTATTAGCGCAATATTTATATGTCAAGCTCAACCTTTCTCTAGTCAGAATCAAGAATTCCATTTTTTTCTCTTAATTAGGGTCTCTGTAATCAAACCCTTACAATTGTTATATTTAAACTATTCATTTGAGCACTTATCTGCATTTTTTGTTTACTGTTATCAATTTGCACTTTAGCAATAAATATTGTTATCTAACCTTTCATTTTCTGGTGATGTACCTCGATGCCCTCTACCACATATCACTTAGGGCAGATCTTCTCCAACCCCCTTAATCGCATTGTTGAATTTTACAGTCTATGCTTGATTCCACGATAACCTTATAGCCATAATCACTTATTAATTTAAATAATTACTTAAACTAAACTGAATTAAATTCATTTCTTAGGAAACTAGATATCTTAAAAAACGATTAACATTTCATTACTAATATAATATTTTTAATAAATATATTACATTAAATAACATATTATATTAGCTCTTTTTAACTCGAGAAATATAAATTCCTTACAAAATTTTTAATAAACCCTGATACACAAGGATGTCACCTCTTGTGACACTGTTGTCAGGGTTACCGGCTTGCATTACTTCATTACTCTTTCACAGTACTTATTTTGGTCAGGCTTAAGCCTACTTCGCGTTCTCCCGTTATGAGAAAGATTAGGGCAGATCTTCTCCAACCCCCTTAATCGCATTGTTGAATTTTACAGTCTATGCTTGATTCCACGATAACCTTATAGCCATTTGCAAACTTTAACATAAATTTTATAAATTGAGTGGCATTGCTTCTTACAGAAATAGATGGAAAGTTGGATGTCACCTCTTGTGACACTGTTGTCAGGGTTACCGGCTTGCATTACTTCATTAGTTTCTTCTTGTTCTTCTTCTTTCGGATGGGCCAGCTAAGGACAAAGACGTTCAACTTTTCAGCTTGGCGAGGGACGTGATGTTTGCCCAATATTCTCGCATTTTCTGGCTATGATTCTCCTTCCTCTCTTTTGTCCAGATGATGCCGGTCTTCTTACAGGGTGGTCTGTCCTGAAAACTCTTCTGTTTAAGTATCTTTCTGATATGTGATCGGCTTCTAACATCACTTTTCATTATCTTCAGTTCTTGGATATCCTTGTTAACTACTGTTAGCGACGGTGTCACTCTCTTTCTCTTCCCCCAGTAGTTGAGAAGCCGGTTGGTTAGTCTTGTTGGGTTCATCCATGAGACATGTCGATAGAAAGCCAGACGTCTCTTCCTGGCCACATCTGTGATTTTCTCAGTATATCTACATAGCTCCTGATTTGGTCATCTTCTGTACTCGTCATCTAGTTATTAGTTTATAAAATAAGAGAGTGCCATATCCCCTCCAGGGACGTAGGCGACCTGAATAAGAGCCCTTGACTAAGTCAAGGGATCACTAACCAGGCATCCAGAGCCGGAGTTAGCGTGTGGTAGGGTGGCCAGTTCCTTTCCACTCCTCCTCCTACCATAGCATCCGGCAGGTTACCATTTTGCATCACGAGGCTGGGAGACCCCGTACCAGACCATACCAAGACTTTTAAATTCTTGGCAGAGCCGGGGATTGAACCCGGTACCTCGGGGGTGACAGCCAACAATGCTAGCCACTGCGCCACGAGGTGGTATATATTAGTTTATTAAATTAAATTAGTTTTCTGGGATTATCTCAGAAACGTGGTTTTAGTCCCTTAAAACGTAGTAGCCTCCGAGCCACTGAGGGGCTGAATATGAGTTTTGCTCGACCTTGTACGCCATAATATAATAATAATCATAATAATAATTTAATAATATAGGGATAGGGATATAACTCCGCCAGTGCCGGTCCCAAGCCCGGGGCCTCATCACGCAAGTGTTGAGGAAGGAGGAGGGGGAGGTGTAACACCTCGTTAAAAAACCTGGGTCCATCTGGCTCCGGATGGTATCACCCTGTGAGGGCCCCTGCCTAGGGTTACTAGGTGAAAATTTTAAATCCAGACACGTCTGTGTGGTAACCACCGGTACTCTGGTCGGCGTCTGTTAGCTCTGTGAGCTCGGCTGTGATCCAATCTTCTGGAATTCAAAACTCCAGTCGTAATTCTGTGAGATCCCTTGGGGTTTCACCACCACAACTTGAACATAAATCAATAATCATGACAGAACGACGTGAACGAACACACTACCCTGGTCCCCAGTCAATAAAACTGGGTATTGTACCTGATCATCGGATTCCAGGGGATCAGGTATGTCATGAAGAGGAGAATTGCTTCTCAAAAACCCTCAAAACTAAGAGAATATTTTACATGGGAACACTCAACGTAAACACACTCCTGAAACTAGGAAAAGTGAAACAACTAACAAACATCATGGACACATTCAATATCAGGATACTGGCTATACAGGAAACGAGATTCTCAGATGAGAATCACTTCGATTCGGGAAGTTACAGAATATACAAAGGGAAACCAGCCATAATTATTCCAGGAAAAAATTTCAAACTCTTCGGATCAGGTTTTGTAGTCCACAACTCAATATTGGACTCTGTAACAGATTTCACCTCAAAATCTGAAAAAATTTCCACACTTACGATACGTTCTGGTAACAAAGCGTATACAATAATCAATGCTCATGCCCCCACAAATAACTACAATAACAAAAATCCACAGATGATAGAAGAATTCTGGGAAGACTTAGATGAAATCACCAACAAAATCCCCACTAAGCATGTAAAATTATTGCTTGGTGATTTTAATGCACAATTAGGCCGCGAAAGAAAATTCAGAGACACAACAGGAAAACATACAGCGCACCAGAGGACAAACAAGAATGGAGAGAATTTGATAAACTTCTGTAGGAATTTTGACCTCAAAATCATGTCAACACAATTCCAGAAACCCTACAAGAAACTATGGACTTGGAAATCTCCAAACAGCGCCCTCGGAGAATTTCAGATAGACCACGTTGCGATATCTACAAAAAACACCAGAGAAGTTATGAATATACGAACGAGAAAAGGTTTTTTCGAATCTGAACATCATCTACTACAAATCAAGGCTAAGTTTATACCAAACAGACAAACTAAGAGAACAACCAGAATTCTCAGAACAGACCCAGAGTATTTACAATTAAACAAGAAAGAAATAACACAAGGACTTAAGAAAATTGAGAGTAACAACTGGACGGACATGTCCGAAAACATGAAAGAACTGATAAAAATGGGGCAGCCCCCGAGGAAAAGGAAGCACAGATGGTGGAACGTGACATGTGACAGAGCCATAGAGGATAGAATACAAGCCTGGAAAAAATTTAACAGCCATAGAACACCCGAAAAATGGGAAGAATTCAACAAGATACAAAAAGACCCCTCGAGAATAATCCGCAGAGAAAAAAGAAACTACGATAACAACAGACTCAAGGAGATAGAAGAGGATTTTACCAAAAATAACACACGAAACTTCTATAGAACATTCAGAGAGAATATGACAGGATATCGACCACCGAGCTTATGCTTCAAAAGACAAGACGGAACACTGGAGACAAACCCGAAAAAGAACTGTACGATACTGGCACAATATTTTGACTCACTGCTTAACTGTGATAAACCAACACACAGATTACAGTTCGAAAAGCCAGAACCTAACATTGATTCCAAACCTCCAACACTTGAAGAAATCGTGGAAATAATAAAATCACTAAAGAACAATTGAGCGCCTGGAGAAGACGGATTGATTTCGGAAATCTGGAAATTAGACCACGAAAATGTCACACCAAAAATACACAAAATCATCGAAAACATCTGGGAAACAGGGAAGGTACCAGAAGAATGGAAGTCAGCTCTAATACACCCCCTCCACAAGAAGGGAGACAAAACGAACCCTAATAATTATAGAGGGATTTCACTATTACCCGTCGCATACAAAATTTTCTCCAAAGCCCTGTTAAAACGGATAGAGCCTCAGATAGATCCACAGATAGGAGAATACCAAGGAGGGTTCAGGAAGGGAAGATCGTGCTGTGAGCAGATTTGGTGCCTGAGAACAATACTAGCAACGAGAAAAACCAGGAACACAACAATCACATTCGTCGACTACAAAAATGCGTATGACTCCATAGATAGAGAAACACTTTTTAACACATTAGAAGAAATGAAGGTCGACAATAAGTCCAGAAAACTAATCCAAGAAACATTAACAAATACAATATCCAAAGTTAAATTCATGGGAGATATCTCGGAACCCTTCAAAATTAATACTGGATTGCGACAAGGTGATGGTTTATCACCCATTCTATTCAAATCAGTTTTGGATAAAATAATCAAGACATGGGAAAAAGGAGTCAAAGGCATAAAAATGGCAAAACTCCAGAAAAGGACAGTCAACATTAAGTGTTTGGCCTTTGCCGATGATGTAGCGATTATAACAAATAACAGAAAAGAAGCCAAAGAAGCTCTAAAGACGCTACATGAAATCTCTGCCAAAACAGGGTTACAAATCTCATACGAAACAAGTAGTTCCGTGAAGAACTATACAGCCTATTTTCATATATCCTACTTATGTTAATTGCCACTATCAACATACACAATTTCAGTTTGATTGCTGTAATAGATTCGTAGATATTGAGAACCGACTAAATATTGCGGATGGTCGCCATGTTGGATTTTATATATGTAGGTCCTAGAGTTATGTACTGTTACATGCAGACTATTGTGAACGTGTAGTATTCAAACTTCAATTGCATAATTAGGACACAAGAAAAAACAAGGAGATTTTAAATTTTTTCACAGCTGCCATCTTGAGGTTATGGAAACAATTGAAATAAATTAGATGCCAGTGGATTAACATTCGTATAAGGATTTACTGTACCAAGTTTCACTGCACGCGGATGGTTAAATTGCGAGAACCGTCCATGTGAATATTTATAATTCGCGTCACCGCCATGTTGGATTTGTGATCACCAGGTTATTGAAAGTCCTATAGGTGAACTTAAGTTCATAGCCCCTATGAACATTAAAAAATGCAGTTTGATTGCTAAAAAAGATTCGTAGATATTCAGTATCGTCTAAATATTTCGGATGGTCGCCATGTTGGATTGTTAAATGTATAGGCCATAGAGTCATGTACCATTAAAGGAAAATTATTGCGTAGGTTCATTATTCAAACTTTCACTTCGATCGCATGACTACATCACAATAAATAAAATCTTAATTTTAAAATTCGCACTGCCGCCATCTTGAGGTTATGTAAACAATTGAACTAAATTAGATACCAGTGGATTACAATGTGTATAAATATTTCCTGTGCCAGATTTCAGTGCGCTTGGAACATTAAATCGCGAGAATGGTCTATTTAAAATTTTCAAATTCGCTTGGCCGCCATGTTCCTTTTGTAGTTAACCGGTTTTTGAAAGTCTTATAGATGGACTTCCAGTAGTGCCCTTTATCTCCATACAAAATTTCAGGGTTTTACCGCTAATAGTTTCAGAGATATAGAATGCCGGTGAAATATTTCGCACATCCGCCATCTTGTGATTATGTAAACAATTGAACGAAGTTAGATGTCGGTGCATTACAATGTATATAAACATATACTGTACCAAGTTTCATTGCGTTTGGTTGGTCAAATCGCGAGAAACGTCTATTTAAAAGTCGCAAATTCGCTTGGCCGCCATGTTGGTTTTATAGTTACCAGGTTTTCAAAATTCACATAAGTGAACTTATAGTAGTTCCCTCTATCACCATAGAAAATGTCAGGGTAATATCGGTAATAGTTTCGGAGATATTGAATGCTGGTGAAATATTTAGCACAGCCGCTATGTTGGATTGGTGAGTCGTAACAAAATTTGAAGGGCACGGTCGAGGTCGCCGGGAATAGTGCTACGAACTTTCCGAGTTTCATTGAAATCGCTCCAGCCGTTTAGATTTTATTAGGGGGGGGGGACACACACACGAATCACACACACACGCACACACACACACACACGGACAAAAGGTGATCTCTTAAGCCTATTTTTTCAAAATTGAAAATAGGCTAAAAACACAGTTCATGGACACAAAATCTACAGACAAGCACCCACTGGAAACCAAGTATGGAAAAATAACACATGTGGAAAGTTTCAAATATCTAGGAGAGATTATACAGAAAACAGGACTGAACTTGGCATCCAATGAAGACAGGATCGCTAAATTGCAGAAAGCATACCGACTTACATGGAACCACTACAATAAAAAAAGTATTTCCATCAATGCCAAATTACGACACTACCGTACAGTAGTCTTACCAGAGGCCTTATACGCTTCAGAAACGACAGCAATCAAGGGGCGAACAAAAGTCAAGGAATTAGAAAAACAAGAGAGAAAAATTCTGAGAAAGATCTACGGGCCAGTTCAGAATGAGGGAATATGGATGAAGAGACCGACAATAGAACTGTACAAACAGACAGAGACGATTACAAACAACATAAGGAAAAGAAGGGCAAAATTTTATGGACATATACATAGGATGACCGAAGACAGACTGACCAAGAAAATTTTTAATATAGTTACGAATAGCACACTAAAAACCAATTGGGTAAAGGAAACCGTGGAGGACCTTAAGAAACTAAACATCTCTACAGAAGACATCGCAGACAGGAGCAAATACAGAGAAAAACTTAGACTACAGAAGTTTGAGCAAACTCCCAAAGAGAGACAACCAGCAAAGAGGTGGACAGAAGAGAGAAAGAGGAAACATAGTGTGTATATGAGAGGTTTTTGGGAAAAAAGAAGAAAGGTCCAGAATGAAACATGAAAATTGATTGTGTTGTAACGCTCTCCTTATGGGGAATTAACGAATAAATAAATAAATAATAGGGATAGGGATATAATAGACCTTTAGTACCACACCCTTCCGTGTAAATCACGTGAAAAAATTCAAGAGTAGCCTACCCCTTGACCCCCTTAAGCGTATTATATACGTATTGATGAATTTTACGGCTTAAGTTGGTTCCGTGATAACCTTATAGCCGTTTGCGGACGTTCACAGTAATGTAACAAGTAGTTCCGTGAAGAACTATACAGCCTATTTTCATATATCCTACTTATATTAACTGCCACTATTGTACCCAATTGTCATCATATGGAACATGTGTTCGTATCCCAGCTAACTCACGGTCTTTCGAGGTATGGGACGTTCCTGCCCACCATACGACCACATGCTCAGGATTTGAGTCTGTCAGGTAACTACTCTACATGAAAGAAACAACATATTCCTAAATAAAACATTTACTGATATAAAGTCATGGCTATACAACAAAATACAAACAAAGGGTAAGTTACATTTACTTCCCACAATGAAATTGAAGGTTATTTGTGAGTTTCTTATCAATTAGTGCTTCACTGCACTCAAATATATTTCTAGCATCCTATCATTGATACTTTCGGACATCTACGAGCGTCCATAGTGTTCTTCATGTCGCACAATTTAACAAACTGGAGTATCACAACACAAAGTCACAATATCACTTTTAAATGACATCAATTCTGTAATAATTAAACATTAATCTGTTTCTCACGGGCATTTACTCTCATTAACATAAATTCATTATCTTATGCCTTAATTAACAAATGTTGTGTCGTGTGAATCGTCCTCCTTTTTCCCATCAATATGAAACGCTAAAGTGGTACGTTTTCCCTTCCAAAATACACGTGGATAGAAATGTTTATAGTTTCACCATACAACGATTTTCTGGGTCTGGTCGGAATTATTATCGTTACAAACGAGTCATGTTATAGAAATCACCTACCCGTCTGCATAAATTAGTGTGAACTGGGCAAAATGCACTTTAAAAAGATGCCTACATTTATTTGGTTCAGCGTTCCTCCTCATAGAATAACTGGGCCAAATATTATCCGATCACAATGATCCCACAAGGTATGTGTGTTGAAACACATAATTTAATTCAATTGGCATCATCACAACAATCATATCTTAATTACATTTCGAAATATCGAGATTCTTCAGTGTCCCACTATGCTTCTAAAATAAAGGGACCAGGTCAACAGACCTCCCTTTCATGCAGGCAATAAAATTAGTTCCAGCTGGCCGAGCAAGATGGCCGCCGTCCTCGTGGCATACCTGCCACACCCCTCTGGCTGCTAGCAAGGTCAACTTTGTTTACAATTGCAATACAATGGAGTTACGCTGAGTGTTGTCTCTAGTAATTGAGTCATTCTAATTATTTACCACCTATATTTATAGTGTAATGGGCTCAACTCGGCTCCTACTTAACATTCATGGCTGGGGATGGATCCTGTAATAGCCTTGTCGTTCTGTGGCGATTACTAGTGGCTTCGGGCGCGCATCACGATTGAGAATACAAGTTTTCTAGTCAGCAGCTGCCTACAATAATAAGGAAATGTGCGTTTCCTATACGACGAACATGATTCTCCTCTCAGGGCAGATCAATTAATACATGAGCTCACGGGGTCTCGAAGAGCATCCCTCGTGGCAATATTCCTGCAAGCGATGGATACAGACAAGCTCCGTTCCAATTCGCTGCGAATAATATAAGTATGCTCCAACGGCAATACTATCTCGTAGATTAGCCAACCTTTCACCTAACGTGCAAGCTATGTTAGAGTGGTCCCCGCAAATTTATTGACGTAAATCACTTGATTCTACGTTACATTGCTTGCTATATGTGGTTCAAACAATACTTCTCATAGATGACTCAATTATTAAAGCACTCACGTCCTCTCTGCAATTACTCTTAAGCCAAAGCTTTAAATAGCTCCAAAAACAATTATAAAATTACTGGCTTACATTACTTTAATGGTTCTCAAATACACTCCTAAGAATTGACCATATCAAATATTCATTCAACACTTCACTGACACCGAAAAATTCTCGTATCTCGATATATTTTATGTTACTTTCTTACTGTTTACCAAATACAGTATCTTTATATTAGACATGACACACTTTGAACGTTCTTTAGGCCAGAAATGCCTATTACTTTACTTATTACTGTTACCGACCCCAGATTATTATTATTATTATTATCATTTAACGTTACCGTTACATTAATCACTATCTTAGGCCTAAATGGCCCTAACCAAATCACCCTCCAAGCCATATTATACCAAAATACGAGTGGTGAAAGCTCGTACATAAGTGACAGTTACATCTTAGTCTTAAAGTGATGCTTCGTTGTATCGTGAACTATATAATTAGATTAACATTATAAATTTGTACTCACTTTTCATTTTCGCTGGATTATTCCAGCACACCAGCCACGAACCTACCATGATGCTTGGTTTAAGCCATCATGCTATATCTCACACGACACATGCTATCACATACTTCACACATGATAATCATATTTTTATCAGTGGCTTTTCTCACTTTAACACAATACATATTTAGCCTACTTTCGATTTTTGCAAAAAATGAAAGTAGACTTATGAGATCAACACAGGGCGAAAAATTGTGTGTCTGTCTGTGTGTATGTGTGTGTGTGAGTCTGTGTGTGTGTGTGTGTGTGTGAGTGAGTGAGTGAGTGTACTCTGAATGTCTGTCCCCCCTATCAATTCGAACACGGTGAAACCGAATTGAACGAAATTTGGTACAGAGGTAGCTCTAGCATAGGGAACCTCAGTGTCATACTTTATATCGCCGCCATCTTTACCAAAACTGAATGGCGGCCACTCAAACGTTCAAAACGTAAACTCAAATTACGGCTAAACTAATCATCCGATCTCTACCAAATTCCAAATTTGGTGACAACATACCTTTGTATAGGACGCGTCTTTCATCCAAACTTCAAGGTCATCGGCCTTGCCATTTCAGGATGGTGGCCGTGTGAATTATGCAACCATTATAATCAATAGCTTAAGACCCACCAATTCAGATTATCAAGCCTAGGGTGGTTTAAGCTATCCTGAAGGTCGTGATCCGTTATTTATTATAATTTAATATTATAATATTATTCTGTATGACTGGCTTAAAAGAGCTGAGCTGTATCTGCCACACGACAAGATGGCAGCTGTCCTCATGAGCCTGTCTTATATTTCAGTAGTTTTAGTATGTTGTATGCGATATACCCTACTGATACAATAATATAAACTTTGTATGAAATGATCTATAATGAAGATGTACTGCAGTGAAGAAATAGTTTATTTCAAGTCATTATTTGCCAACAGGTTGAATCTAATATATCAGTTAAGATCGCCATGATGTTACGGATATGTTTAGCTCTGGGCTAGCGTGTTAGCCTGTCACGCAGTTGACTGGGGATCGAATACTGCTACAGTTGACTTTTTTTTCTTGAATTCTTTTACAAATGATGTGCACAAGCTCTTTTCACAGATACTGAATAAAATGTCATTTAGCTCAAAGGGGAGGCTAATGTATACACTCGTTTATTAATAAAATCACAGTCCCAGCATTGCACATAAACAGAAGACATTACGAAAAGGAGAATAGAAGAATTAGATACACGTTGTTATCAACCACAGCCTTCTTAATGTCTCTGTACGGTGCTGTCCTCTTGTGGGTTATGTGGGTAGTATTGTTCCAAATATACCGCTGTGTCAATACCTGGCCTCCTAAAGTATGGCAATTTTGTAATACTGGTAGTTCGACTATTAGCCACGATCGCGCTCCGATTACCTTTAATGATAGAACGTACAAGGCACTGCCGGCAGGAAGTTAGGTCCTCATTTGAGTACGTAATTCAATTGCTTATATGAGGACGAAGCGTCCTGCTGGCAGGACCGTTCTTTTTTCCATTATATAGAGGGAAATGTAACGAATCAGCGCATGCAAGTCTGAAGTTGGTAGCTCTGACCGTTCAGTAATGGCGGCGATTATACGTAATGGTGACTGTGTTTATGTTTTTGCTACCTATTTCTATGCTCCAAACAGCGGAGATGCATGGAGTCGCTCGTTATTTGCTAGTAATTATGATATCAGTAAATGTCATGGTACTGTAGTTTAAATTACGTGTAGTTGTGCAACTGTGCAGTGGGATATTGACAAAAACACAACTAGGCTTTTTTTATTTATTTATTCTCGAGTGATGGACGCACCGTCGCTCATACATTTATTTAGTCTCTGTACTATAAGAAAACACGTTTATACTTTATACGTTTATATATTTTAGAGTCAATATGTTGTTAAGAGACAGTTATTGTATTAGTCAATATGAGTCATATTGAATATTTTAGAATATTTACAGACTTTTATTGTTTGCCCAGTACCAGAACTGCAATATTATTACGCTCTGATAACCCAAAGTACTGCCGGAAGGACGCGTCCTGCTGGAAGGCCAGTTCAAACATTTGCCATAAGGGTCCAAAGTCCTGCTGGAAGGACGCACCGCTGTGTACAAAAGTACTTCCGGTAGGTCCTTCTAGCAGGACGAGTGACTGTACGCTCTATCATTAAGCACTGCCAGTTGGATCGACCCCCTCCTGGCTACTTTAAACTGCCTACTCGTTGAACACCCAGAGGCGTACTAGATAAATATGAATTCACTGCTAGGTCGCAGCACCAACCTACTGTGATTGGCGCGGATTTTTTAAGGGGAAGGTACCCAAAACGATAGATCCTTAAGTTTGCAGGCTGGCTTAATATAGAGATTAACGGACGTGAATGCATTACAATAAGTTAGTAGTTTTGTTATTCAATCATCATAAAGTATATAATATTGATTTTGACACTTACTGGCTAATTATCAATATAAAAGAAAACAAACACTACATGGTGGTAGAGGTGGTTTTAGGGATGAGGACAAAGAGTTATAAATATACCCATACATTTAGGAGAAAGTAGGCTATATGTTCTTTGCAGAACATCTTGTTTTCACAATACACATAAACACTTTTGAAATCACTCTAATAAAACTTATATACACTTTTCGCACTATTTCACATGTGGATCCTTAATCGGACTCCTCCTAACGCCTGACCTCAGAGATGCGATGCAGCTAACTTCTGACAACCGCTTGTCTCCGTGAAAGTCTATCTGCGTGTGCGTGCGTTCGATTCTCGTCACCTTCAATACTGTTCAGTTCACCGTCATGATTACTTGTGATGCCTTCCAGGCCCCCGTAATTGTAGTGATCCTGACGATACCGCGTCATTTATAACTATGCCAATACCTCCTGGTATATTCACTGTCCAAAAATATCCTAACTTGTTCCTACGAGGTAGCGAACTATACTTGCGTATGCTAATGGATAAATATCTGCTGTAGATTAAATCTTACGCGATTCATGATTACTATTAAGAATCTGTATGATGCGCTTCCATTGTTCTTCATATATACTCGAGCGTCGATACTTTAACATTTCGCGCACTTTCTGGCAGCGTTTTAGTTTACGTGTTGAGTCAAGAAGACTAAAGAAGAACTGAAGACGAACTGCAGAGCAACTCAAGACGAAATGGCTTGGTCTGCGCTGCTTCCCCTATATAAAGGTTTCTCGTAAAACGTAGTCCACAGGACATACGGGTGCGACCCTTTTCTTGAAATAATGCAGTTCCATTCAAAGTGACGTATACACCTCGTTTATCTAGGTGTGGAAGTCCCATAATCACTCGCGTGCAAGCGATCGTTTCGGCCAATTAATTACAATTAATTGCCATCTTCCATAGCGTCATGACGCCACCATGGTAAATCCCCTCGTGTGGGTCTCCAAATCATTCCTCTCGCGCGTAGGCTCTGTGTTCACAGGCTTATTTAGAGATATAGGCTTTAATTTAGGCGTGAAACCTCTCCTAAATTATCTCTCCTAGAATATATTCACCTGGGTGTACATTTCACTCCATTTCGATGCTCCAATTGGCTGCAATCAATTAATTTCCGTGGACAATTACCCCCTCTCCATTCTCAAGCGTTGTCCATCGTTGAACCCCAGAGTCATTAATTTTGAGCTGTCGTGGCGGTCCAGACGAAATGAGTTCCTTCGGCGTCACGAATCCACGCCCATCTGCAGGCTGCGATTAGTAAACTGTCAAGCTGGCTAGCCTTCATACTTCTATGCTTCCAAAATGTACATATGCCTGCATTTTCTAACAATTATTCCCTTAAACAGCTATGATATTCACATTCTAGCCGTGAAATCATGCTATATTATTATATGTCATTATAACTCTCATTGCTCTTCGGTTTCCCTGTAGCTGTTAGCCCTCAGAGATCAATGGTTCGACCCTAGGCATAATCATGGGCCTGGTCTTCTCTGATAAGACCCGAGTTCGATGCCAGTCTGCACACTATCAACATACAAATTGTCAGCTTGATTGCTGTAATAGATTCATAGATATTGAGTACCGACTAAATATTTCGGATGGTCGCCATTTTGGATTTTATATATGTAGGTCCTAGAGTTATGTAATGTTACATGAAGATTATTGTGTACGTGTAGCATTCAAACTTCAATCGCATGATTAGGACACAAGAAGTAAAAACGAGATTTTAAAATTTCGCACAGCTGCCATCTTGTGGTTAGGGAAATAATTGATATAAATTAGATGCCAGTGGATTAAAATTAGTAAAAGGATTTACTTTACCAAGTTTCAATGCACTCGGATGGTTAAATTGCGAGAAACGTCCATGTGAATATTTATACTTCGCGTCGCCGCTATGTTGGATTTATGATCACCAGGTTATTTAAAAGTCCTATAGGTGAACTTAAGTTCATAGCCCCTACGAACATAAACAAATTCAATTTGATTGCTATAATAGATTCGTAGATATTGAGAGTCGTCTGAATATTTCGGATGGTCGCCATGTTGGATTGTTAAATGTATAGGCCATAGAGTCATGAACTACTAAAGAAAAATTATTGCGTAGGTTCATTATTCAAACTTTCACTTCGATTGCTTGAATACGACACAAGAAATAAAAACTTAATTTTTAAATTCGCACAGCCGCCATCTTGAGGAGGTTATGTAAACAATTGAACTAAATTAGATACCAGTGCATTACAATGTGTATAAACATTTCCTGTACCAGATTTCATTGCGTTTGGAACATTAAATCTCGAGATAGGTCTATTTGAAATTTTGAAATTCGCTTGGCCGCCATGTTCGTTTTGTAGATAACCGCTTTTTGAAAGTCTTATAGATGAACTTCCAGTAGTGCCCTTTATCTCCGTACAAAATTTCAGGGTGATACAGCTAATAGTTTCAGTGATATAGAATGCCGGTGAAATAATTCGCTCATCCGCCATCTTGTGGTTATGTAAACAATTGAGCCAAGTTAGATGTCGGTGCATTACAATGTGTATAAACATATACTGTACCATGTTTTATTGCGTTTGGTTCGTTAAATCGCGAGAAACGTCTATTTAAAAGTCGCAAATTCGCGTGGCCGCCATGTTGGTTTTGTAGTTACCAGTGTTTCAAAAGTCACATAGGTGAACTTCTAGTAGTTCCCTTTATCAATATGATAAATTCCAGGGTGATGTCGGTAATAGTTTCGGAGATATTGAATGTTGGTGAAATATTTCGCCCAGCCGCCATGTTGGATTGGTGATACGTAACAAAATTTGAAGGGCACGGTCGAGGTTGCCCGGAATAGTGCTATGAACTTACCGAGTTTCATTGAAATCGCTCAAGCCGTGTAGAATTTATTAGGGGGACACACACACACTCCTCACGCTCACACACACACACAGACACACACACACACACGCACAGACACACGGACAAAAGGCGATCTCATAAGCCTATTTTTTCAAAATTGAAAATAGGCTAATAAATGGAATGGCATTGCGTCTTACAGAAATAGGTGGACTTCTGAAATTGTGTTGCCATGGTAACCGGCTTGCATTCCTTCAATAGCTTAATAATTGAAATTAGTTTTATGGGTATATCTCAAAAACTGTTGATTTTAGGACCTTAAAATGTGGTTTTCGGGGCCAGTAGGGCTCCCGAGTTTTGTTTCTCACATAAAGACGCTGAAAATGAGCTTTGTCTCGTTTTTCTACGCCCATTTCGGCATGCATTTTAAGGGGTTAGGCCCTCTTTTATGAGAGATATGGAGAACAGTTACATCAATGATTACTTTCGTGCCTCTGATGGACTTCTGTACCAAATTTTACGTTGATCCACTCAGCCGTTCTCAAGTGATACGCGTGCAAACTTGTACACAGACAGACAGACGGACAGACAGACAAAAAATTTGTTTTTGCGCGCAACCGTCATAAACCAGTCTGAAACGCATTAATAACTCAAACTTCCGTGGAAATTCAGAAAAAACAGACAAACTTTCATTTTTAGCCTATTTTCAATTTTGAAAAAAATAGGCTTATTAGATCACCTTTTGTCCGTGTGTGTGTGTGTGTGCGTGTGTGTGTGTGTGTGAGGAGAGTGTGTGTGTGTGTCTCTAATAAAATCTAAACGGCTGGAGCGATTTCAATTAAACTCGGTAAAATCATAGCACTATTAAGGACGACCGCGACCGTGTCCTTCAAATTGTGTTATCTCTCACCAATCCAACATGGCGGCTGTGCGAAATATTTCACCAGCATTCAATATCTCCGAAACTATTCGTGATATCTCTCTGAAATTTTTTACTGTGATAAAGGGAACTACTAGAAGTTCACCTATGTGACTTTTGAACAACTGGTAACTACAAAACCAACATGGTGGCCTCGCGAATATGCGATATTTAAATAGACATTTCTCGCGATTTAACCAACCAAACGCAATGAAATTTGGTACAGTAGATGTTTATACACATTGTAATGCACCGACATCTAACTTGGTTCAATTGTTTACATAACCACAAGATGGCGGATGTGCGAAATATTTCACCGGCATTCTATATCTCTGAAACTGTTAGCGATATCACCCTGAAATTATGTACGGAGATAAAAGGCACAACTGGATGTTCATCTATAAGACTTTCAAAAATCGATTAACTACAAAACGAACATGGCGGCCAAGCGAATTTGAAAGTTTTAAATATACCTTTCTCGCGATTTAATGATCCAAACGCAATGAAATCTGGTACAGCAAATGTTTATACACATTGCAATGCACTGGTATTTAATTTAGTTCAATTGTTTACATAACCTCAAGATGGCGGCTTTGCGAATTTTAAAACTAAGTTTTTATTTCCTGTGCCGTAATCATGCAATGGAAGTGAAAGTTTGAATAATGAACCTACGCAATAATTTTCCTTTAATGGTACATGACTCTATGGCCTATACATTTAACAATCCGACATGGCGACCATCCGAAATATTCAGACGGCTCTGAATATCTACGAATCTATTATAGCAATCAAACTATTTTTTTTAAATGTTCATAGGGGCTATGAACTTAAGTTCACCTATAGGACTTTAAATAACCTGGTGATCACAAATCCAACATGGCAGCGACGCGAATTATAAATATTCACATGGACGTTTCTCGCAATTTAACCATCCGAGTCCAGTGAATCTTGGTACAGTAAATCCTTATACGAATGATAATCCACTGGCATCTCATTTGTTTCAATTGTTTCCATAACCACAAGATGGCAGCTGTTCGAAATTTTTAAATCTCTTTTTACTTCCTGTGTCTTAATCATGCGATTGAAGTTTGAATACTACACGTACACAATAATCTTCATGTAACAATACATAACTCTTGGACCTACATATATAAAATCCAACATGGCAACAATCCGAAATATTTAGTGGGTTCTCAATATCTACGAATATATTACAACAATCAAACTGAAATTTTGTATGTAGATAGAGGCAATTAACATTAGTAGGTTATATGAAAATAGGCTGTATAGTTCTTCACGGAACTACTTGTTATATATATAGACATGAGCTATCAGAGGTTGCCATGACAACGCCATTGCACGAGATCACCATCTCACTCTGTGGGAAGCGGCTTCGGTAACATAACTGGTAGCATGCTGAACTTCTATGCCCAAGGTCGCGGGTTTAAATCCGGCCAAAGTTGTCGGATTTCCTAAGAGCGCTAAAAATCCCTCAACGTGATTTTTTCGGAGGGGAAGTTCCAACGTTCGTTGCAAGTTGCTGGTTGCGGTGGCATCTAGAAGCCAAGTTCACAGCTTGGTGTCGTTGATGGTAGTATTTGGTAGCAAAATTAGGAACTACTGCTTGAAATTGACCGTCCGCAGTCCTTACCTGAATTACAGACTAATAGTCATCACAATTAACACTGTTTTTCAGACAGATTATACACACACCCAAAGTACATGGGGTTACATGACCACGTTGTCGCAGCCCCTATACTGAGGAACAATGTATCATGTCATGACTTCGAGTTACAGGAACAAAACCAACTTTAATCATTCTAAGTTATAATACCGAAACAGTTATATTAAATACGAATGTCCAGTACAACCGTAAAGTTAACGCAGAAAAATAAAATAATAACTCTGTAAGTCGGTAGGAATCGTCACATTAATCTGTGAATTCAAGTTGCTGTTCCTTTCATAAAGCGGCAAAGAGCAGTCAAGTAGTTGTAATCGGAAATATTCAATTGGCGAAAAATAAAAGCCGTCATCAGAATTAAAGCACACCGCGGAAAATATTATGTATTATACCTTCTTATAAAGGCTTACTAAGACAGTAACTCACATTATACTGACGGCACGAAGAGTATATAATTAGACTCAGAATCACGTATTGTTTCCGACCCCACAAAACCGTTCCATAAATATTACAATACAGAATCAGATCATATTGGAAAGAAACCAATAAACAAAGGAAGGCTGTATAGATAAGCTCTTAAACTGAGGAACCAACCAACACCTCTGCGGTAGTTAAAATTAGCGTGAAGAAGTAACAGACTGTTAGATAGTTACACATCAGTTCCAAACCTTGCATAAGGACAGTGTGACTACAAGTAAAACAAGTAGTTCCGTGAAGAACTATACAGCCTATTTTCATATATCCAACTCATGTTAATTGCCTCTATCAGCATACAAAATTTCAGTTCGATTGCTGTAATAGATTTGTAGATATTGAGAACCAACTAAATATTTCGAATGGTCGCCATGTTGGATTTTACATATGTTGGTCCTCGAGTTATGTACTGTTACATGAAGATTATTGTGTACGTGTACCATTCAAACTTCAATCGCATGATTAGGACACAAGAAGTAACAAGGAGATTTTAAAATTTCGTACAGATGCCATCTTGTGGTTATGGAAACAATTGAAATAAATTAGTTGCTAGTGGATTAGCATTCGTATAAGGATTTACTCTACCAAGTTTCACTGTACTCGGATGGTTAAATTGCGAGAAAAGTACATGTGAATATTTATACTTCGCGTCACCGCCGTGTTGGATTTGTGATCACCAGGTTATTTAAAGTCCTATAGATGAACTTAAATTCATAGCCCCTATGAACATAAAAGAATTTAGTTTGATTGCTATAATAGATTCGTAGATATTCAGAGCCGTCTAAATATTTCGGATGGTCGCCGTGTTGGATTGTTAATTGTATAGGCCATAGAGTCATGTACCATTAAAGGAAAATTATTGCGTAGGTTCATTATTCAAACTTTCACTTCGATCACATGATTACGACACAAGAAATAAAAACTTAATTTAAAATTCGCACAGCTGCCATCTTGAGGTTGTGTAAACAATTGAACTAAATTAGATACCAGTGCATTACAATGTGTATAAACATATCCTGTACCAGATTTCATTGCGTTTTGAACATTAAATCGCGAGAAAGGTGTATTCAAAATTTTCAAATTCGCTTGGCCGCCATGTTCGTTTAGTAGTTAACCGGTTTTTGAAAGTCTTATAGATGAACTTCCAGTAGTGCCCTTTATCTCCGTGCAAAATTTCAGGATGATACTGCTAATAGTTTCAGAGATAAAGAATGCCGGTGAAATATTTCGCACTTCCGCCATCTTGTGGTTATGTAAACAATGGAACGAATTTAGATGTCGGTGCATTACAATATGTATAAACATATACAGTACCATGTTTTAATGCGTTTGGTTGGTTAAATCGCGAGAAACGTCTATTTAAAAGTCGCAAATTCACATGTCCGCCATGTTGGTTTTGTAGTTACCAGTGTTTCAAATGTCACATAGATGAAATTCTAGTAGTTTCCTTTATCACCGTAATAAATTCCAGGGTGATATCGGTAATAGTTTCGGAGATATTGAATGCTGGTGAAATATTTCACACAGCCGCCATGTTGGATTGGTGAGACGTAACAAAATTTGAAGGGCACGGTCGGGGTCGCCTGGAATAGTGCTATGAACTTACCGAGTTTCATTGAAATCGCTCCAGCCGTTTAGAATTTATTAGGGGACACACACACACATTCCTCACACACACACACACACACACACACGCACGCTCACACGGACAAAAGGTGATCTCATATGCCTATTTTTTCAAAATTGAAAATAGGCTAAAAATGAACCCGGAATTACAACAAGGTTACCATCCCCGTAAGGCAATAAAATGTTAAAAGTATGCCTAGAAAGACGAAAAAAAGTTAATTATGCTCCAATTGTGGAATACTTTCTCGAAATAAATTAGGTCTGATCCTTCTACGAAAATCTGCATATTTTGACAATTATATCCTATCCCCTAGTTTGCCCGGTGAAATCTACCTCTGCCTTCTGGCGTGCCGAGAGGATTTTTTAATAATATATCACGATTCTTCATTTAACGATCAAAGGCGGTGGTACTGCTGGCAAGATATAGGCGCCCACATAATTTGTAACCGTGCACCCTCGTGATCCGAGAGTTTCGTCCTACCTTACTTTATTGTAGGAGGTTCTTTTTATTGTATCTAGTTAGAAGTGCGACTGTGTTTTGATAACGATGTTCAAAGAGAATCCTAGCTGTCTATCTAGCGGGATATATTAATATATCTAGCTGGGTATCAGCAGTACTTGCGATCCTTCCCATCCTCGGACATAGGTAGTGGCTATGCGAATTTCGGGTACAGTACCAAATTTCATGTTGTTCCACTCAGCAGTTCTCGAGTGATGCGCGTACAAAGTTGTACACAGACAGACAAGTAGACAGACGGACAACAATTCTGTTTTTGGGCGCAACCGTCATAAACCAGTCTGGAACGCGTCAATAACTCAAATTTCCGTGGAAATTTAGAAAAAAAAAACACAGAAACTTTCATTTTCATATGCTGCTCCAAAAAATTAAAGCACCACTTTTTTAAAGGCCACCACATTTTGAAAAGTTGACTGCAGAAGCTCGAAATCTCAGTATGACGTTTTTCTTGACGCCTACCAAGCATATGATTTAGCACAACTCCCCAACTTGATTAGTTTCGGGGTAGCGCCCCCAAAACCAGCCCATTTTTGAAAACCACAAATTGAAGTTTGCGAAAACCGCTGTAGGATTTGTCGCAGGTTGCCGAAGCAGTCGAAAATGAATGAGTTTTGCTCTTAAAGGTTCCACAAACACGTTGAAATCGTTACATTTGACGTTTGGGCATTTTCAACCCCCTTCATCATCCCCTGAACATGGACTACGATTCGGGGCGACTGAGTAGGTACCGGGTGTGTTTAACCACCTGAAAACCTGCACACCGTCCTCAGTTGCTGATTGCAGTAAGTTTGTTTGATTTTTCGAATCAGGCCTTTTTTGAGGGCTGAAACGAGGTCTTAATCCCTGAAAGGGCTCTAAAGGTCCTTAGAGGTAGTGGTGACACGAAATCAACCCCTTTCGATCGTTGATTGACACTCCATCCCCGAAACTTGACATTTTTTCACCCTCTACCCTCCCTGTCTGGAGCAGGTTGGCTGGAAATTCATCGGTAGAGTTGGAAACGAGACCAAAGTTCTTTCAAACAAGTTAACATGCGTGGGGGCTGCCTATGATCGGCAATGGGTTACAAAGGATGGACGTGATGTGACGTGATGTGGGTTGCCTATGCTTGGGCGTACTTACCAGAGTCTGTTAACTTGTTTGAAAACGTTTTGGTCTCGTTTCCCACCTTACCGATAAATTTCCAGCCAACGTGCTGTTTTGGGCTCGATTGCAGGCCATACGCTTCATTTTCATTCAACTCTGAAAATTCTGCCATGACGCATTACGCGTCCAGACAGGGAGGGTTGAGGATGCAACAATTTCATGTTTCGGGGATGGAATGTCAATCAACGATCGGAATGGGTTGATTTCGTGTCACCACTACTTCTAAGGACCTTTACAGCCCTTTCAGCGATTAATACTTCGTTTCAGCCCTTAAAAAGGGCCTGATTAGAAAAATCATACAAAGGGGGTAGCAGGGGAAGGGGTGGTGGCACAGGCACAGCTCCTTTTTTGAAACGTTAGGGGGTAACCCCCCATTAGCAGCACTGATAAACATCTCGATTTAAACCTTCCTTAGGGATGAATCGAGACGGGGTGGTTTGGTCCCATGCCAGTTGAGGGTGTTAAGGGGGGGGGGGGTGAACATTGCCGGAGGCCTTAAGAACTTACTGCAATCAGCAACTGAGGATGGTGTGCAGGATTTCAGGTGGTTAAACACACCCGATACTTTCTCAGATGCCCCCTATGGTAGTCCATGTTTAGGGGATGATGAGGGGGTTAAAAATGCCCAAACGTCAAATGTAATAATTTCAACGTGTTTGTGGAACCTTTAAGAGCAAGTCTCATTCATTTTCGACTGCTTTGACAACCTGCGACAAGTCCTACAGAGTGTTTCGCAAACTTCAATTTGCGGTTTTCGAAAATGGGCTGGTTTTGGAGGCGCTACCCCGAAACTACTCAAGTTGGAGAGTTGTGCTGAAGCATATGCTTGGTAGGCGTCAGGACAAACGTCATAGTGAGATTTCGAGCTTGTGCGGTCAACTTTTCAAAATTTGGTGGCCTTTGAAAAAAGTGGTGCTTTAATTTTAGAGCAGTTTATATAGGGATTAAAAGAAACTAGTTATCTGGAAAGAGGCGTCGGTTGCGTAGTTGGTAGCATGCTGAACTGCTGATCCCAAGATAGCGGGTTCAAACCCGGCCAAAGTCGTCGGACTTTTTAAGAGCGTTACATCCTTCAGTATGCATTCCTTTGGAGGGGAAGTAAGCCGGCGGTCCCATGTCATAGATTTATGGCATGTAAAAGATCCTTCCACTAACTAAACTTGTGAGGAGCTAAATTTCTTGGTTAGATTTCGTTGTAACGCTCTACCAAGGTTCCAACGTTCACTACTAGGTATCATTGACATCTGGTAGCGAATGATGGAACTACTTGAAATTGAATGGAACTTGTAGCTTACCCTATGGCTGTCCGACTGAAGCAGCTACTGCCTCTGGCGAGCCAAACATGCCCTCGGACACTCCCAGCACTAAAAGCCATACTATAAATAATTAATTATCTGGGAATATCTCAAAACCTGTTGGTCTTAGGGCCTTAAATGTGGTTTTTACGGGGCCCTTAAGGGATTCCGAGTTTAGTTTCTCACATTGAGGGGCTGAAAATGAGCTTTGTCTCGCCCTTCTATGCCTATTTCAGCATGTATTTTAAGGGGGTAGACCCTCTTTTATGAGAGATACGGAGAAGAGTTACATGAATGATTGGTGCCGTTCCTCTCATGGATATCAGTACCAAATGTTACGTTGATCCACCCAGCCTTTCTCGAGTTATAAGGGAACAAAGTTGTCCACAGATAGGCAAACAGACAAAAAAATATATTTTCGCGCTCATCCGTCATTAAACAGTGTGAAACGCGTTAATATTGCAAATTTAATTGTGAGGTTTGAAGCCATTTTTCAGTGTTGCCTAAGTAAACAAAAGTTTGGTGCTTTTCAGTCGGTCAACACGAATTTACCCAAATAGAGCTGGGTTATGCCCTAATCCTGAAATAAATTACTTTTCTTTCTTTCTTTCTTTCTTTCTTTCTTAGTCGTTTACCCTCCAGGTTGGTGGAACCCACGGACTCAGCGAGGGAACTCACCACTACCGCCTCTACGGGCAGTGTCCTAGAGCTGGGAACATCTAATCGGAGTGGATACAACTGGTAAGGTGTGATTGGCACCTCGCCCAGGCGGCCTCACCTGCAAAGCGAACAGGGGCCTCATGACGGATTTCAGATTTCGTGGCAGAGCCGGGAATCGAACCCAGGACCTCCGGGGCGGCTGCTAACCATGCTGACCGCGAAGCTACGGAGGCGACTGAAATAAATTACATGAGATTAATAAGGTTGACGGACTGAAAAGCACCAAACTTTTTGATTGCAAATTTCCGCAGAAATTCAGTAAAGAGAGATAAATTTCATACACAGGCACTCACTGTCAGCAATAATGAACCGTGATTCCCCACCCAACCACTCCAGCTGAAGGTCAACACGGAAAAAGCCCTGCAGTGAGACTGCGTACACAGCGACATGACTGTACAGCCAACCCAACAAGTCCCACAAGGCGAGACCCGCGTAGCTCGCCACTGCGGAGAGAATTTTCGGACAAACTGTATGTATTCTTTTCAGGAGTACTTATTTACTTACGAGGCACGTCCAGAAAGTAAGTTAAGTTTGGTAATAAAATTAAATTGTGTACAGATACAGAAAAATTATTTATTGCACAACATTCTACACCTCTTAAACTACTTTTCCACATAACTGCCGAACTTTTGCAGGCATTTGTCATAGCGTAGCACAAGTTTTTGGGTGCCTTCTTCATAGAAGTATGCCGCCGACCGTAAACGAGAGTGAAGACTCCCCTGTAAGATATCATAACGTTTGCCCACCAATGTTAGGCAAATTGCGTATGTGGTCAGGAGAACTCCTAAACATACGCAGTTCTCCTGGTAAGCACGCAATTTGCCTAACAGTGGTGGTCAAACGGTAGGATATCTTATAGGGGAGTCTTCACTCTCGTTTACAGTCGGCGGCAAACTTCTATGAAGCGGCTTCGGTGGCGTAGTTGGTAGCATGCTGAGCTTCTATGCCCAAGATAGCGGGTTCAAACCCGGCCGAAGCCGTCGGATTTTTTAAGAGCGTTAAAAATCCCTCAGTATGCCTTCCTTCGGAGGGGAAATAAAGCCGGCGGTCCCATGTCATAGATTTATGGCATGTTAAAGATCTTTCCACTAATTACACCTGTGTGAAACTAAATTGGATAGGTTAAGAATGTAAACAACGCTCTTAGGTTGCTACGTTCGTTGCCAAGAGCCGACTGCGGTGGCGTCTAGTAGCTAGTTCTGAACTAGGCCTAGTAGTCGTTGACGGTGGCGTTTGGCGGCAAAAGTAGGAACTATTTGAAAATTCAAAGTTGCAGTCCCTACTTGAATTTAAAAAAAACAGATACACACACTAATACAGTCATCACAATTAACACCGGTTATCAGACAAATTCTACACACACCCAAAGTACACGGGGCTACATGACCGCGTTGTCGCAGCCCCTAAACTAAGGAACCAACCAACCAAACTTCTATGAAGAAGGTATCCAAAAACTTGTGCCACGCTATGACAAATGCCTGCAAAAGTTCGTCAGTTATGTGGAAAAGTAGTTTAAGAGGTGTAGAATGTTGTGCAATAAATAATTTTTAGCCTACTTTTCACATTTTGCAAAAATGAGGAAAAAGTAGACTTATGAGATCGATCCAGGAAAATGTGTGTCTGGCTGTGTCCCCCCCCCCCTATCAACTCCTAAACGGCTGCAGCAATCAAAACCAAATTTAGTATGCGTAAAGATGTGCACCGGATTATCTCACGTCCATATTTGAAAATGATGTCAGTGCTACCAACTGCTGAAAAAACGCACTAGAAATTTGAGCTCCATGTTGGATATCTTACAAGGTATGCATGGAAGCTATTCCAAAATTGGCACACATGTAGATAGTACTATTTCAGTTTAATTTCCAGGAGGCCAACCATGACAGTGTAGCCAAAATAATGTTAAGCCTTCTGATAGGTCCAATGTTTAAATGCATATAACTTCTACACTATCAATTGGACTTCAACCAAATTTTGTATGTAATATCTGTACATAAACAGACATGACTGAGCGTATTCTTAAGAGCCACCAGGGCTGCCAACTGTTAATAATTGCTCTCTCTATTTTTAGCCTAATTTCGATTTTTTGCAAAGAATGAAAGTAGACTTATGAGATCACTACAGGGCGAAAAAAAGTGTGTCAGGCTGTGTGTGCGTGTGTATGTGTGTGTGTGTGTGTGTGTGTGTGTGTGTGTGTGAATGTGTGTACTCTGAATGTCTGTCCCCCCACACCAATTCGAACACGGTGAGCTCAAATTGAACGAAATTTGGTACAACGGTAGCACTAGCAAAAGACACCTCAGTGTCATGTTTTATATCGCCGCCATCTTGACGGATACGTAATGGCAGCCACACAAATGTTCAAAGCTTAAATCAAATTACGACTAACCTAATAATCTGATCTCTACCAAATTTTGCAACAAAATACCTTTATGGGGGCAGCATCCTTTGACCAAATTAATAGGTCATCAGCCTAATTGTTTGCGGATGGCGGCCATCTTTGTGTGAAAATGGATTGCCCCTATTAATTCGAACACGGTGAAACCGAATGGAATGAAATTTGGTACAGAGGTAGCACTAGCAAAGGGCACCCCAGTGTCATGTTTTATATCACCGCCATCTTGACGGAAACGTAATGGCGGCCACCCAAATGTTCAAAGCTTAAATCAAATTACGACTAGCTTAATCATCCGATCTCTACCAAATTTTGCAACAACATACCTTTATGAAGGGAGCATCCTTTGACAAATCTAATAGGTCATTAGCCTCATAGTTTGCGGATGGCGGCCATCTTTGTGTCAAAATCTATTCCCCCTATTAATTCGAACACGGTGAAACCAAATGGAATGAAATTTGGTACAGAGGTAGCACTAGCAAAGGGCACCTCAGTGTCATGTTTTATATCACCGCCATCTTGGCGCAAACGTAATGGCGGCCACACAAATGTTCAAAGCTTAAATCAAATTACGACTAACCTAATCATCCGATCTCTACCAAATTTTGCAACAACATACCTTTATGGAGGAAGCATCCTTTGAGAAATCAAATAGGTCATTAGCCTAATAGTATGCGGATGGCGGCCATCTTTGTGTCAAAATCGATTACCCCTATTAATTCGAACACCCTGAAACCGAATGGAATGAAATTTGGTACAGAGGTAGCACTAGCAAAGGGCACCTCAGTGTCATGTTTTATATCGCCGCCATCTTGACGGAAACGTAATGGCGGCCACACAAATATTCAAAGCTTAAATCAAATTACGATTAACCTAATCAACCGATCACTACCAAATTTTGCATCAACATACCATTATGGAGGGAGCATCCTTTGACCAAACTCATAGGTCATTAGCCTAATATTTTGCGGATGGCGGCCATCTTTGTGTGAAAATCGATTCCCCTATTATTTCGAACGCGGAGAAACCGAATGGAACGAAATTTGGTACAGAGGTAGCACTAGAAAAGGCTACCTCAGTGTCATGTTTTATATCACCGCCAGCTTGACGGAAACGTAATCGCGGCCACCCAAATGTTAAAGGCTAAAATGTAATTACGACCAACCTAATAATCTAGTCTCTACCAAATTTTGCAACAACAAATCTTTATGTGGGAAGCATATTCTGACCAAACTGCTAGATCATCAGCCCAATAGTTTGCAGATGGTGGCCAAGTATGTGTGCGAATCGATTCCCCCTATCAATTCAAACATAGTAAAACCGAATTGAACGAAATTTTGTACAGAGGTAGCACTAGCAAAGGGCACCTCAGGGTCAGGTTTTATATCGCCACCATCTTGACTGAAACGGAATGGCGGCCACCCAAATGTTAAAATCTTAAATCGAATAACGACCAACCTAATTATTTGATTTCTACCAAATTTTGCAACGACATACCTTTTTGTGGGAAGCATCTTTTGACTGATCTACAAGGTCATCAGCCCAATAGTTTGCGGATAGCGGCCATGATTTGTCCAAATCCATTCCCCGGATCAATTCAAACACGGTGAAACCGAATTGAATGAATTTTTTTACAGAGGTAGCACTAGCAAAGGGCACCTCATATTCATGTTTAATATCCCTATAGCACGTTGTATTTCAACAAGCTACTACAACCAACATTCAATTATACTCCTTGAAACGGACAAAGAGTTATAACAATACCCATGCATTTAGGAGAAAGTAGGCTATATGTTCTTTACTGAACATCTTGTTTTTATCCAAATACCAATATACCAGAAAGTATGCAAGCCGACAGCTTTAAACTATGTGCACGTATATTCTGACATTTTAGATGAATTTGGAGTAACTTATATACGTCAGTTCTACCAACATGATTATAAGCCTGCTGATAGTACCAATTTTTAAGTACATGTAACTTCTATACCATCAGTTGGATTTCGACCAAATTTCGTATGTGCTATGTGTACTATAACAGATATGACTATAAGTATTGTTAAGAGCAATCAGGGCTGCCAACTGTTAATAAATGCTGTCTATATATTTTTTAACCTAATATCAATATATCAGGAAGTATGCAAGCCATCAGCTCTATACTTTGCACACGTATAGCACCTGATATTCTAGATTAATTTTGAGTAATTAATTCAAGGCAGTGCTGCCAACATGATTCTATGCCTGCTGATATGTCCAATTTTAAAATACATGTAACTTCTATACTAACAAATGGATTTCATCCAAAATTGGCACAACAAGATATCCTAATATTTCAGATTATTTCTGACCAGCACACGCATGGTATTTTTGGAAACATGCTTTTACGCATGCTGATAGATCCAGTGTCTAACTGCACATAACGTCCATTGGACTTCAGCCAAATTTTGTGTTCTGTACCTTAAGAGATGGAACTAAGAATATATCCGTCACCAGGGCTGCCAATTGTAGTGCTCTATTAGGCTACATTATACCAGGTATATTTTGAACTTATTAGATATTTCGATATTACCAACTTAATTTCGTCATTATTCTAGATAGATTCATATACTGTAGAATAATCATTGGCATGAAAAGTAGGCTGTATAGTTCTTCACGGAACTTCCTAACTTCCTGTTCTGTATCTGTACACAATTTAATTTTATTACCGAACGGAACTTACTTTCTGGACGAGCCTCGTAATAAGTTAGATTTTACACATTGCACCACGCCCAGTCATTGGGCAAATACGTGTTGACCGACTGGAGAGTTACAACTAACAGTTTGTAGAGGCATCACTGTAAAATATGGCTTCAAAGCCACACATAACCAGGTGACGGGTCACTTATCACTTGGTACCAGTGGAGTACAATTTATAGTTCTCTCAAGTGAGCTTCATAACGGGGATTAACTTTTGATGGATGGGTGGTATTGTGACTTACCTTGGGCAGCGATGAAAACCACTACGAGTAGCATCACCAGGACAGTTACGATGACTCTCATGTTGAACAGGAAACTCAGTGGATAGTAGTGTTCTTACCCTCAATTTAAACTTCCTGAGCACTGTTTATGCGTTAGCTAGTCTCTATTTACGTTTAGTGATAACAGGTAGAACAACAGTCCATAAATTTTCACTAAGTGATATACCACTGTATACACTATATCACTTTTGTTATCGTCAAGCACGTGCCTTGATTAGCACATAGACTATAGGTGATTATCATATTTAGTTCCGTGAGGTAAGTGTCGCCTCCGTAGCGTAGCGGTCAGCATGGCTAGCTGCCACCCCGGAGGTCCTGGGTGCGATTCCCGGCTCTGCCGCGAAATTTGAAAAGTGGTATGAGGACTGGAACGGGGTATACTCAGCCTCGGGTGTTCCAAATGAGTAGAGGGGGTTCGATTCCCACCTCAGCCATCCTCGAAGTGGTTTTCCGTGGTTTCCCACTTCGTCTTCGGGCAAATGCCGGGATGGTACTGTCCCCGTTTACCTGGATAGTAGGCTGTCAGATATCCGCCCCCTCAATCGGATTGCCAATTATCAATTGCACCGGCACAGTTACATCAATGAAAATGGCACTGACAGATACTATCGAGATAAGAGCACAGAAGTTCACAGGAAATCATTGTGGAACACACCAAAATAGACGGGGGTTCATACTTACCGTTACTTACCTCTTAATTATCTCGGGGTTTGAGTTGACAACAGGATCACTAAAAGTCTGTTCACACAATAACCTCCACCATGACATTTAAAAATGAACCAAAACGAAGACGAGAACTTTGAACTGTACAAAAGCTTTATTTCTAATAAAGGGTATGATTTTGATAACACAACAAAATCAACGTGGCTATCAGTAGCCCAAGTCAATCTGACTACGTCCTCAGTAGGACTTGCAAAATTTATCATACAACATGATATAAAACATTTTAGCTCCCAAGAGCTCCAAATAACGTAATATTCATAACACTATTGGATTGGAAAAGGACATCAGGGTGTGACATATATAGAGCATTTGGTTTCCTTTAATAAACATGAGAATGGTATTTATAGTCGCAAGGCCGGAGTGTGTACGACCTCACTCTCTGTGAACCAGATGTTGGCCCAGCTGCGAGCTACCTTCCAACCTGTTGCATACTGGTCAAATGCACTCCCTTCTCATATGCTATGTTACGTAAGAATACAGCTTGTTCTCTCAAGCTTTTAAATGTCTACAAGACAACTCACATTATATTTACGCAAATCTTTCAAGTACTTTACTCACATCCTATTGGATCATTATGTTAATTTCTTAAACTTGTTAACTTCAATCCAAATGTTTAATTAGCTCTTAAATGTTTATAACAAAATCACATAAATTATTTATAACAATTAGAAATTGTTTATAATATTTGTCAAAGACAATAAAAATATTATAAGCACGTCTTTAACATCACTCTCGTTCCATATTATCTTCAAAAATATTTACAGCAATTATTTACAATATTAACATTTTAATTGTTTAAATTATTAATTTCAGAAATACATTGACCACATGTTCATCCGGTTGATAATTTTCATAATCGTGTTTAATATAATCGACCAATGAAGGTTAGTTATACATGTTAATGTCACAATCTGGTTTAATAAAGGTTTTAATAATGATTTGTGACGGCAACCTTCATTCAAAATCTTATCTCAAATTCTTTCAAAACTCGTGTTAATTATAACAGTAAATCACTTGATCTATTTTCAACGAACTATGACAATCTTACTCCAGCGGAAAATCCTTCGCTAACAAGTTAATGCACAAACTGCATTAAAAATATGCCCAAAATCATCATATATTAATCTATATGGCATTCAACTTCCACATAACTTACAAAACTTCCACAAATAATTCTTTAACATTTATTCCTGTGCGAACTTCCTTCATATTCAAGGGCATTATATCTCAGCGACTTTCAACACGCGCTGCACTAGCGATTATACATTCATAGTTCCACTTAAAAATTTTTATAATCATTAATTGTTTCAAAACTGTTTTTCTATTTAACCTTCGTGAATTTCATTCATGAACCGAAATGAAGTCAAAACTTGCCAATCACAAACAAATTTAATAGTGAATACGCTTATATACGCCTGTCTGGTCTATCAAAATTTAAGATTAACATCTTAAAAGAAATGTGTAGTATAAAAATACTATCTTCAAATAAAGTGCGACTAAAATGCAAAGTAGTCGAATAGAATCCATTTAGACTGGGGAATGCAAACATCGTTCTATAAATCTCTAATTGAGAAAAACTCCTAACAAAAGTACTTGACTTTAATGCATTCAATAATTCATTATTAAAGTTAATCTTTCACAAAAGTGTCTATAATGCAATGTTCATTCATAACTGACGATAAATGTCTGTGTTGCAATCAATTCAAATAACGACTAGTATTTCCAAGATCGTCGACAACGTAAGAGATTTTAACGCTCTAAAATCATTTAAATGTTCTTCCTTCTTGATGATGACAGAAAATTGGTCAAAGTAATTAAACTGGGGTTGAATTACTTTAATAAAATGACACGCTGTCTGAATTTAAATCTGCCATAAAAATCATTAACTTACAGTCAAATCGTGACTACCAAAAATATTAATTACTGAAAATTCTAAATATCAGTCTCAACTGATTCAAAATCATTAACTATGCCCATGACATAACAATGTCTTAATAAATCGTCGAAAAATGCAAAACTCATCAAAGTGTATTGAGAATAAGAATCTCAACAAGAAAATAGGGCAAAAAAAAACATGAGGATAAAAATATGGGAAAAATGGTTGCTCAAACATCATTAGTAAACTCAAATACAATAAACGTTCACGACTACCTTATCTGCCGATTGACGTTCCAGAGGAAAATTCCCCAAAGAAGACTGCTGATGGATCCATTTCACCACGTTAAAGCTGAGCTCCATCCTCGAAATAGGAAATAGCACCCTCGGAGAATCGAACTGCTTCCTTCTCCGTGAATCGCTCTGCTCCTCGAAGACGAATAGACATCCTTCCGGCAATAATCTTCTTTGTGAGTCGGGATATCCCTGACCTCTCTTGAAAAATTCCCTGAAGTTCCAGTAGACAATCGCCATGAAGTTTTGTAGAAATTTCCGAAGAAATTATTCATATTCAGCGTATGAAATTGTTTCTATGGCTGTTCGATGGTATTCAGCCTTTAATTACGAAACATGGGTGTAGATGGTATTCACCGCATGTTCGCTTGTGTGGAATAGCAATTAGCGAAGTTCCATGTCGCTATCTTACTCCGTTGAAGTATGTCCCAATTGCAATAAGCCCTTAGCCTTCCATCTGCTCTTCGGTTGTAGTGTCAGAAGAACAAACTGCCGTATTCAATTGCTCCATTATACTGTATCGTTGTGTAACCAAGCAATCTGAAGTCTTTCTATTCCACTCGCTGCGTCAGCCGTTGCGTTGATTCTGGCTATACAAAAGTGCTTCTCTTGTGGCGAGATAATCACTTTTCTCAGTCGTATAAAACTGCTAATATCTTTCGAACTAATCGGTTGAAATTGTTCTGCTTTTCTCTATAACTGCATGTAGCACTGCACAATACAATTAGCTTATCGTAGACCGCTAACTGTTCGAAGCTAAACTTGTAGAAGCTTTCTAAGGTCCGTTTCAACTTCACCTAGTTTGACATGGATCTCGTTAATATAGTGGCCTCGCCACGCGTTATAAAGACGATTCTTTTCACTGCTGTTCACTTCGACGTCTCACTATAATGAATGTATAAGAAAAAAAAACTTTCACAAATATACTTCGATGCTCTGAGATTGAGATCTCAGAATAATCAGAGAACGAAAGGAGGCTCCTCTCTTCTGCGCAAGCCCTTTTATTAACTTCACGAGGGGCGTTTCCATCCCTTCCAAAGCGTGATACTACGTCATCGCTCAAAGTTCCAACTTCGTTAATACATGACGGATTTTCAAAATTCAAAAACTGAAAATAAATTTCACCAAAATTCCAAATCAATGCTATTATTGCACATGGATTTCCACAATTCTGCATTCCAAAAGTAATAAAAATACCACAGTTTTAGCAATCTCCGTCTTCCTTTAAACTATCGTTCATTGGTTCATGCCTCTCCTCCAATAGCATAGTTTCTTCCTCAGCAGAATTCCTCGTTTCCTGCGACTGCGTCGTAAATCTTGGAACATTCTCGACTAAATGCTGACGTCACTGAGAATCTCAGCTCAAGTAGCTTGCTGGCATAACATTTACGTCATCCGGGCTTACGTCATGACTACCCACGTCATAACTATGACAGCCATAACTCTCATTATATTTTCAAATATAGCCACCGTGGTCTCCATATAATTCAATTACGGGGGCAGTACTGAGACAGTATTTTGCTATTTACTTGAACCCTGATACGACAGTGAGACGTATTTTGAATTATTGCTTGGCATTAGTTTGACTGCAGGTTTGAGACGCAGTACGCTTGTGATTCACTAAGGAGATGGATAGACAATCCCGCCACGCTCTTGATCACGTGCACAGGTCATGCTCACTGACTTGGTCCTGCAACTATTTGATACACATATGACACGATAATCGACTGGGTTCGATTGTCCACCTCGATACAGGAGTGATGCATCTTGGGTAGGCTGCCAGCTGGGACGTGGATGAGCAGTTTTGAAACGACACACACTTGAGTTCAGTGACATATGCAGTGAACATGTTATCGCTGTAGTAAGAAAGTTCCGTTTATCACGCAGTAATACGAGTGTTCTCTACTCGCGGCGCGGATCGAACGGGTGAATTGCTACCATAGCAATATGCGGTTGTCCGTACTTCTGGTGTGTTTGATATAACCCAGAGATTAAATATACCCGAGTGAACTTAGCTATTGCATAGACTTGTTAATACAGACTCCTCGATGAGGAAATTTACTACGTATATATTTGAAATGCAGGAAAGCATTAATGTTATCAACAACAACACGACTGGATTTTATTGTGAGAACCTAGTTGTTGTAGCAATGATGGGCTAAACATATCGTGCTGGAATGTAATGCAGAAACAGAGTTGATCATTTGGGGTGACATCCTTATTAAACACTACAATGAAGAGGAAGAAACGTTGGGGAACGTTAGTTCTGATCCAGAGGTTTTAAAGTAGCCAAGAATGAAGAAACAACTCCAAATGAACGAAACTACTTTACTGATAACGTCGAGGGAGCCTTGTACAAGCAATATGCAGGAACTCCGTTTCGTAGACAGTAGTTTTCGAGTTAGGAGGAAGTTGGTTCGGCGACTTGCAGCTCCAGCCATGAACAACTCAGGGATGATGGTTCAGTTCCTGAAAGGAATGTATATTCCTATACTTTCTTCAATCTCAACCAGAACTTCGCCCAAGGTAGCTGGAAAACTTTTCTTCTCTTGTAGACAGTAGACCTTGTCACTTTTAGTTTGATACTTTTCACCAATATTTTATTAATTAGTATGAAATTCATTCGAAGACTAGATCTGGTTCTTTTTATCATTTCTGTCGGAGAGTGCAATTTATTGTGTAGTTAACAGTAAACGTGATGCTATTTAGAGCATTACTTTGTTGCTCTTGTTTTGAAAATTTTGGAAATAAAACCAAGCATTGAATTTTGTTGAGAAGATATCTGCAGCATAATTAGGACCAAGACGACGATATCTTTGTATAAGAATAGCAATTAGGAAGAAGATGGCCACACACTCGTGCACTTGAACTATTCCAAAAATATTTCAGTGATACTATTCGTATGGGCTTATGACATTCTAGTAGAAATTCTTTCTTTTAGAAATGATAGTGCATTTTCATCGTTATTTTCCATGGTTATGGAATTATGGAAATCGTCCAGCGAAAACAATTGTGAATTGATTGCCAAGGCATTTGTAGCCTACTTTCATATTTCTTTTTGATTAAAGATTTTTCTTTAAATGAAATTTTTAGTTCGTTCAGTTTTTTTGCTTGTGTTATTTCAATTCGTTTTTGGGAAGACTCTTGGATAGATCATCGTTTGATTTAATGGTTTGCGTGTATCTAATGATATGATAATAGACTCCTTTCCATGGTGTAAGTCTCACGTGTTTTCTTCTGAGTAGTTGAGCCATTTTTCGAGTTTGAATAGGCGAAACTGATAGTGTCTATTTACAATTTTTCTCTCATATATAAGTCTTTATGGAAATAAATATATATAAATATATTGGAATTGTGAACTAAATTTAACAGTTCAAACTAGTATAACAGAACTTGTCGTAGACTTAAATGACGATAATTTGTGGAAATAGATAATACAATTTATCTTATAAATTGTTGTTTCTTGTTTAGTGAAGTTAGAAAAGAAGTAATCTGTGGCATTTCTATATTTGTCTATGATAGGGCATGATATTTTCAGAGCAATTTTTGAAAGGTTTTAAGTTTAATAACGTTTGGGATTAATTCTTGACAGCTTCGGAAAGCTGAATTAAGGTATTGCAATTTTGTGCATACGATTTATTGTGTTAGTGAAGCGAATATATGACATCATTGGATGGTCAATATTAATGTTGTATATTGTACTCGTAGTCTTTTGAGAAGACATTAACGTTGTCATTGCGTTTTAGTAAGAGTGAAATTAGCTTTTGAGCTATCACTATTTTGGATATGAAGTTGTAGTTATCGTGAATTGGAATCACGAATGTTTCTCTTATATGCTTGTTTCATTCAAGTAACCCTACGTTTTATTCTTGCCTAGTAGGATTTGCCGGAGATGAATTGCTTATATCATGACACACATATTTAAGTGATACAGCCACTTTTCGAATAACTTTAATTAATTCATGCAATATAATACATGTGATATTTCAGTAATTTTAGAAAAATATACTGCATTCTTTGAATCATATAAATAGTTAATAAACTATTTTCATAACTTGTAACACTATTCGATTATCTTAATTGATTGTTGAATGCAACGAATTAAGAGAATGATAACCTTGAAACATACTTGTAAAATTAAATGAAGATGGGCAGCGTTTATAACAAAATCCTAATTGAGGATATAACTTGTATAATAAATGTAAAATATGTATAAATCTTTAATAAGGGTATAACATCAGTGCATAATTTAATATTGTATTTTTCTTGTGATTTGTTCAGCGGATGATATGAGCAGTAAGATGGGGCCTTATTATAGGCGTTTATTTAAAACTATTTTTTTCATCATTTGATCTAAAGAAGCTTTTCTTTAATTTTGTGTCTAGTTGACGGACATTCATCACTTACCAGTCAATAAACTGAATTTAATTTTAAAAGAATCTTAGAACGACTGGTGTTTTCTATCAGAAAAGGGGAGTGCGTTAGGAGGACCAGTGGGCAGTTTTTCCTTGAGTTTGCTTAAACTTAACGCCCGAGATATTTTTACTGTATTTTAGAGTCTCTTGTTCGAGTTCTTTTGAGCTTCGTTTCATCGTAATTTTCTACACCACTGGCATCTTCGTAACGCATTCTTTACTATCGACGTATCCTAATCCCTGGTTGATCCTAGTTGGTAGGTTTTTCAGAGGTCATTTCAGCCGGGAACTTCTAGAATCTACGATCCAGCTTTTCCATCGGATTGCAACAGGTAAGACCACGTGGATTACGGGTACAGTACCTTCTTCAAGGCCACCTTCTCCCTCTTCCTTGCCTATGCATCCTGACCTTCCATTACCTTCCCTCATGAGGCCCCTGTTCGCTTTGCAGGGAGGCCGCCTGGGCGAGGTGCCAATCACACCTCACCAGTTGTATCCACTCCGATTAGATGTCCCCAGCTCTAGGACACTGCCCGTAGAGGCGGTAGTGGTGAGTTCCCTCGCTGAGTCCGTGGGTTCCAACAACCTGGAGGGTAAACGACTAAGAGAAAGAGAGAGGTAAGTCTTTTTTTTTTGCAAAAATGGAAAGTAGGCTAATAATAATTATAATAATAATAACGAATGGTATCCATCCATTGTTTTGAACAGTATTTAGGGAAAATAACCATTTAAATGGGACAAGAGAACAACTTTCCCTATCGTCTTCGTAGATAATGTGAACAAAACCAAGTTGAAATCTTGCTATACGAGGTATGGAAGGTATAATAAAATACTTAAAAAGAATTTAAAATTTCCGCCGTTGAATAGTCTGGAACCCGGGATCTTCGAAACAGCGAGCGTGGGCGATAACGCTCCCACACTTTTCCAACACACTCTGTAGGTCTTTGTTGCGCTTCTTCTTAACGCGTATGGTGAAGTATTCAATTATTAGAGTAAGATCTTAAATATTGATTGGAATGCATTCATTCAGTACCTGGCATTTTCTCTAATTTACTCACAGCAAGTTTCGCGAACTCCTTGCGTTAATTAGGAAAATGAACTGCAAATAATGCCCTCAAACGACAGCCCTTCACTATGTTTTATTTCATACAACTTTGCGTGGAAAATGCTAGCGTGTCATACAAGCAGGTGTTCTGACGAAGAGAACAGAATCATACAGGATTTTGTACCAGCGATCACAACAGCTTCCTTGGCAGCGAGTGTCATGTAATATGGGCCTAAAAACTTTTTGTTAAAATTTAATAACAAAACAAGATTTTCAGTGAAGAACATAGCCTACTTTCTCCTAACGCATGGGTATTGTTATAACTCTTTGTCCCTTTCAAGGAGTATAATTGATGTTGGTTGTAGTAGCTTGTTGAAATACAACGTTCTATACGGATATTAAACATGAATATGAGGTGCCCTTTGCTAGTGCTACCTCTGTACAAAATTTCATTCAATTCGGTTTCACCGTGTTTGAATTGATATAGTAAATCGATTTGCACACATACATGGCCGCTATCAGCAAACTATATGGCTGATGACCTTGTAGTTCAGTAAAAAGATGCTTCCCACAAAACGATATATTGTCGCAAAATTTGGTAGAGATCAAATGATTAGGTTGGTCGTAATTTGATTTAAAATTTTAACATTTGGGTGGCCAAAATTCCGTTTCCGTCAAGTTGGCGGCGATATAAAACATGACGTTTAGGTGCCCTTTGCTAGTGCTACCTCTGTACCAAATTTCGTTCAATTCAGTTTCACCGTGTTTGAATTGATAGGGGAATCGGTTTGCACACATTAATGGCCGCCATCTGCAAATTATTGGGCTGATGATCTTGTAGTTTGGTCAAAATTTGCTTCCCACATAAAGGTATGTTGTTGCAAAATTTGGTAGAGATCAGATGATTAGGTTGGTCGTAATTTGATTTAAGCTTTTAACATTTGGGTGACCGCCATTATGTTTCCGTCAAGATGGCGGCGATAAAAAACATGACACTGGGTTGCCTTTTACCAAATGACGTTCAATTGGATTTCACCGTGTTTGAATTGATAGGGGGAAGGGTTTTGCACACATACATGGTTGCTATCTGCAAACTATTGGGCTGATGACCGTGTAGTTTGGTCAAAAATGCTCCCCACATAAAGGTATGTTGTTGCAAATTGTAGTAGAGATCTAATGATTAGTTTGATCGTAATTTGATTTAATCTGTCAATATTTGGGTGCCGCCATTACGTTTCCGTCAAGATGGCGGTGATATAAAATATGACACTGAGGTGCTATTTGCTAGTGCTATCTCTGTACCAAATTTGGTTCCATTCGATTTCACCGTGTTTGAATAGATAGAGGGAATCGATTTGCACACATAAATGGCCGCCATCTACAAACTGTTGGGCTGATGACCTTTTAGTTTAGTCAAAAGACGCTCGCCATATAAATATATGTTGTTGCTAAATTTGGTAGAGAACGGATGATTAGGTTGGTCGTTATTTGATTTAAGCGTTTAACATTTGGGTGGCCGCCATTACGTTTCCGTCAAGATGGCGGCGATATAAAACATGACACTGAGATGCGCTACCTCTGTACCAAATTTCGTTCAATTTGGTTTCACCGTGTTCGAATTGATAGGGGGGGAGCGGACATTCGGAGTACACACACTCACACTCAGACACACAGACACACAATTTTGGCCCTGTGTAGATCTCATAAGACTGAGGTGCCTAGAATCAAAACCCGCCAAATCCACTCGTTCACTTTCTCGGCAAAGTGGCAAAAACTGTCACAAACGAACCAATACCCAAAACAAAATACTTTTTTCACTAAAAAATGAACGAATTATTTTTAAAAACAGTGACGAAGTACGAAGCTGATTCCCGATATAATTAAAAATGTATGTAGAAAAACAAGATGTTCGGGAAAGAACATATAGCCTACTTTCTCCTAAATGTATGGGTATAGTTATAACTCTCTGTCCTTATCATCTCCTAATTTCTTCCTATTTGAAGTGCAAATTGGCACACAGGATTTGAACAGTGGCGTTCAAACCATAGTTTATAATTTACCCCAGCATTTTGCAATTTCATCAGCAAACACTCCAAACACCGACTACTTACAATAATTGAAACTTCGTTGCTCTAATAAGGCCCATCTACAATGCGCAGTTGGCAGTCCGTAGTTGGTAGTCCTCGGTCGGCAGTCGCGATCGACTCCGTGTATACTATAGGCACCATACACAACATGAAGTTGCAGTTGGTAGCTGGCAGTTGGCAGTCGCGAATTTTATCCTTGACTGCCAACTACCCGACTGCAGCAATGTAATAGCCAATCAGAGCAGATCAGAAACTGACGTCACGTTGTTGTTCTGTGTCGTATACGAATGATATAGGACTAAGTGAAGTAACTTCGCAACCCGTTAATTTATAGGCTAATCTTAAATACACGGTATAACAAAATAATCCATCTCCAAATCATACATATTGCAAGGTTTGAGGTTATCAACAACGCCTCTGTGCACAAGGAATAAACAAATGTTACTGTATTATTACTCCTAGCAGTCGTTAAGACTGGGTTCACTAACTGGCCGGTATAGAGCGCTGCTCGAATCTATAGTTTCTGCGTAGTATAACTGAAGGCTGGTAGATGTCACTCAGGTGGAGAATGTCGTTTTTTTTAATATATAATTTCCATTGCAAAAAGCACCATATAACGCTTTATTTTATAACATCTCAGTACTCACGAAACAATGAATATAAAAAAATCAAGCAAAAAAGTTCTACTCTGATAGGATTTAAACCCCGGCCAGCCACATGAGAGACGAGAGCTCTAACCACACAGCCAATCGTACACTCATAACTCACGCGTTATCGATCAAATACATATAACGTACTGTATTAGCAAATAATCACTTGGACTGAAGATTTCTTCACTGGAGTGTATTTCAAACCGAGTTCATTTCTTACTAAGTTCTATGCCTTTCACCAAGGCGGTCCGGGTTCGATTCCCGGTCAATGCATGTGAGATTTTCGGAGTGAAATGCCATGTCCTGTGGTTCGGATTCCACGTAAAAAGGAGGTCCCGTGGCTCATGATCTCAAGATTAAACGATTCTTGGTTCGATTTTCACAAGGAATAAACGAATGTTACTGTATTATTACTCCTAGCAGTCGTTAAGACTGGGTTCACTAACTGGCCGGTATAGAGCGCTGCTCGAATCTATAGTTTCTGCATAGTACAACTGAAGGCTGGTAGATGTCACTCCGGTGGAGAATGTCGTTTTCTTTAATATATAATTTCCATTGCAAAACGCACCATATAACGCTTTATTTTATAACGTCTCAGTACTCAAGAAACAATAAATATAAAAAAAATCAAGCAAAAAAGTTCTACTCTGATAGGATTTGAACCCCGGCCAGCCACATGAGAGACGGGAGCTCTAACCACACAGCCAATCGTACACTCATAACTCACGCGTTATCAATTAAATACATATAACGTACTGTATTAGCAAATAATCACTTGGACTGAAGATTTCTTCACTGGAGTATATTTCAAACCGAGTTCATTTCATATTAAGTTCATATAATTTTTATCAGTAGGTTATATTGCATGCAACATACTGAAATTAGTAAAATATAGGTCAGAACGAGAGATCAGCTGCCATCTTGTCAAATAGCCAAGACGATTCAGATTTTTAAAGTCACTTCTAGATTATAATATTATAATATAAACTTTTAATTTCGAACGAACCACGTCGCTTAGAACAGATTAAACGATTCTTGGTTCGATAATCGGAACTGGTGGGTCCCATGTTATGGATTATAAATTTTGCATAATTCACACGGCCGCCATCCTGAAATGGTACGTTTGATGACCTTGTAGTTTTGGCACAAGACGCGTCCCATATGAAGGTAGGTTGTTACCAAATTTGGTAAAGATCTGATGATTAATTTGGTCGTAATGCATTATTAAGTTTTGACCATTCGATTGGCCGCCATTACCTTTTGGTAAAGATGGCGGCAATATAAAACATGACACTGAGGTGCCCTTTGCCAGTGCTACCTCTGTACCAAATTTCGTTCAATTCGGTTTAACCGTGTTCGAATTGATAGTGGGGGACAGACATTCAGAGTACACACACTCACTCACACACACACACACACACAGACTCACACACATACACACACACAGACAGACACACCTTTTTTTCGCCCTGTAGTGATCTCATAAGTCTACTTTCAATTTTTGCAAAAATAGAAAGTAGGCTAATATAAAGCAATAATTCGGATTTGTCGGGGTTTGTTACTAAGATTTGCATTTGGCAGGTTTTGATACCAAAGAGCCCTAATACATTTGAAGTTGCGAAGAGATTGTAGAAACTGCATAAGCTTTATTCAGAAATTAATATTTGAATGAAAGTTAAATAAATATAGGTTATAAAATATATACAAATCGTATAATTTTTGTGTTTTGTTTTTGTTGTTATTATTGTTTTAAGGGGCGGTTGTGTTTTATTAGAATAAACAGAAAAATAATAAAACTCATATTACCCATTCAAGATTTGATTGCCGCTGAGTGTGGCTGTGCCAGCGTTTATGTTAATTGTAGCATGAGCTCTGCGGGGCGAAGCGGAGGACACAGCGATGACAGAGTGCAATCTGCACATAGGTCACGCTGCATTGCGTCAGATAAGCATCACAGGAGCTCATGTCACCATGGACAGTTAAATCCAAAACTGGAGCTGAGTCATATCCTACAAGCGCAACTGTACCTGTCAACGAAGCAAGCTGACGTGTGACACAATTACATAAAGAGTAGTTCCCATCTCCACCGCCGGCAATCAATTCCTAAAAGGGTAATAATACTGTACAGTAAATAACCCCTGGCACTACAGCCCGTGAATGGCATAATCCCCAGCCATTTGGCCTGCATGTATTGGGGTGCCGCATGACCAGCGCATCGGGTCCCCTCGGCCGTTAATCTTGGTTTTCGTTATCGGGGCGCTGCCTCACTGTCAGTTACTCAATTGTCCTCACGAGGCTGAGTGCACTCCGTTCCAACCCTCACGTCAGTTTCCAAAATCCCTCACGGAGCCGGGAATCGAACCCGGGGCCTCCGGGTGAGAGGCAGGCGCGCTACCCCAACACCACGGGGCCGGCAATACTGTAGCCTACAGTACTGAACAATAATAAGGAAAAGCGTCAAATTAAATTAATATTCAATGACTATGGTCCAGGCCTTTAGAGACAAAACTATCGTCATTCAACTATTAAATCACATTCTTTACTAGAAGTTATAGCTACACAATTTCTATTTCTACCTCATCCTCAATAGTAGTTTCTCAATCATCATCATTCTCTTCTTGTTCACCACGACTTTGCAGATTGCAATAAAACTGCAGCTCTACATTTTCCCTCCATCTTTCTCCAGAATGCTTTGAAAGCAGTCTCGAAACATCTTTCACTTCTTATGCCGGAAGGACAATCCCTCTGTTTATGGCTTCTGGCTTTACGTGAGTCATATCAAAATCAGGTTTCATGACACGTTTGTGTTCGCAAATGTCAGTTCTGTGGAAAACATCACCCAGACCAGAATGTCATTGTTCTTCTCGTTCTTTGTCAAAATTATCCAAAACAAATTATTATCAGAAAGTACAACAACATAAACCATTCTAATCACGTCAGGCAGGGGTACATTCTCCGACAAATGCACGTAGGTAAACAGTACACACTTCGCAAAGCATCATGGAAGGTCAGATGGCGGATCTGGGTGCTCCTATTGGCTGATGTGGATGTGGCGGGTTTTGTGACCAAAAATGGCGAAACTGTCGTTGGACTTGGCGGGTATTGCAACTAAGCCTCAACTTTGACTTCATTTTACAGTAGGATGTAGCGGGTTTTGTAACAAAATAATAGTTTTAATGAATTCAGCGCTGCAAAAGCTATATGAAACAATGCTTATCTCAATTTTCATAAAATATGGATTTGGTGGGTTTGATTCTAGGCGCCTCTAGTCTACTTTCAAATTTTGCAAAAATCGAAAGTATGCTAATAATACCAAGGGAAATTCTAAGGAATACGTATACTTCGATGCAAGCACTGGCGATCAGAATATCCTTCGATATGTTGTTTTGTTTCATTTGAGGGGGTAGAACATCGCGGTCATTTTGCCCCGTGTACTCGGGTGTGTGTGTGAGGAATTTGTTTTGTAATGATGTGTGTATTTGCAATTGAGGATTGGGAAGGAGGCGGCCGTGGCCTGAAGACAGGAACCGCCGCGGAATTTGGCCGGAGTAGAGGTGGGAAACCACGGAAAACCCCTTCCAGGGTGGCTGAGGTAAGATTTGAACCCACCTCTTTTCATATTTGCTTCACGAGGCTAAGTGTACCCAATTTCAGCCCTCAGACAAGTATTAAATTTCTTGGCAGAACTGGGAATCGAACGCGGACCTCCGGAGCGACACATCGATATGTTATGTTAATATCCATGCCAGTTTTTAGCCTACTTTCGATTTTTGCAAAAAATGAAAGTAGACTTATGAGATCAACACAGGGCGAAAAAAGTGTGTCTGTCTGTGTGTGTGTATGTGTGTGTGTGAGTATGTGTGTGTGTGTGTGTGTGTGTGTGTGAGTGAGTGTGTGTACTCTGAATGTCTGCCCCCCCCCCCCCCCTCCCTATCAATTCGATCACGGTGAATGCGAATTGAACGAAATTTGGTACAAAGGTAGCACTAGCAAGGGACACCCCAGTGTCATGTTTTTTATCGCCGCCATCTTGACGGAAACGTAATGGCGGCCACACAAATGTTCAAAGCTTAAATCAAATTACGACTAACCTAATCATCCGATCTCTACCAAATTTTGCAACAACATACCTTTATGGGGGGAGCATCCTTTGACCAAACTAATAGGTCATCAGCGTAATAGTTTGCGGATGGCGGCCATCTTTGTGTGAAAATCGATTCCCCCTATTAATTCGAACACGGTGCAACCGTTTTGCAACAGCACACCTTTATAGAGGAAGCATCCTTTGACCAAATGAATAGGTCATTAGCCTAATAGTTTGCGGATGGCGGCCATCTTTGTGTGAATATCAATTCCCCCTATTAATTCAAACACGGTGAAACCGAATGGAACGAAATTTGGTACAGAGGTAGCACTAGCAAAGGGCATCTCAGTGTCATGTTTTATATTGCCGCCATAATGACAGAAACGTAATGGTGGCCACACAAATGTTCAAAGCTTAAGTTAAATTACGACTAACATAACCATCCGATCTCTACCAAACTTTGCAACAACATACCTTTATGGAGGGAGCATCCTTTGACCAATCTAATAGGTTATTAGCCTAATAGTTTGCGGATGGCGGCAATCTTTATGTCAAACTTTATTCCCCCTATTAATTCGAACACGGTAGAACCGAATGGAACGAAATTTGGTACAGAGGTAGCACTAGCAAAGGGCAACTCAGTGTCATGTTTTATATCGCCGTCATCTTGACGGAAACGTAATCGCGGCCACCGAAATGTTAAAAGCTAAAATGTAATTACGACCAACCTAATAATCTAGTCTCTTCCAAATTTTGCAACAACATATCTTTATGTGGGAAGCATATTCTGACCAAACTGCAAAATCATCAGCCCAATAGTTTGCAGATAAGGCCAGTATGTGTGCAAATCGATTCCCAATATCAATTCAAACACTGTGAAACCGAATGGAACGAAATTTGGTACAGAGGTAGCCCTACCAAAGGTCACCTCAGTATCATGTTTTATATCTCCGCCATCTTGACGGAAACGTAATGGCGGCCACACAAATGTTCAAAGCTTAAATCAAATTACGATTAACCTAATCATCCGATCTCTACCAAATTTTGCAACAACATACCTCTGTCAGGGGAGCATCCTTTGACCAAACTAATAGGTCATTACCCTAATAGTTTGTGGATGGCGGCCATCTTTGTTTGAAAATCGATTCCCCCTATTTATTCGAACACGGTGAATCCGAATGGAACGAAATTTGGTACAGAGGTAGCACTAGCAAAGGGCACCTCAGTGTCTTGTTTTATATCGACGCCATCTTGACGGAAACGTAATGGCGCCCACACAAATGTTCAAAGCTTAAATCAAATTACGATTAGCCTAATCATCCGATCTCTAGCAAATTTAGCAACATCATACCTTTATGGAGGAAGCATCCTTTGACCAAACTAATAGGTCATTAGCCTAATATTTTGCGGATGGCGGCCATCTTTGTGTGAAAATCGATTCCCCTTATCAATGCGAACACGGTGGAACCGAATGAACGAAATTTGGTACAGAGGTAGCACTAGCAAAGGGCACCTCAGTGTCATGTTTCATATTGCCGCCATCTTGATGGAAACGTAATCGCGGCCACCCAAATGTTAAAAGCTAAAATGTAATTACGACCAACCTAATAATCTAGTCTCTACCAAATTTTGCAACACCATATCTTTATGTGGGGAACATATTCTGACCAAACTGCAAGAACATCAGCCCAATAGTTTGCAGATGGTGGCCAAGTATGTGTGCAAATCGATTCCCCCTATCAATTCAAACACGGTGAAACCGAATTGAACGAAATTTGGTACTGAGGTAGCACTTGCAAAGGGCACCTCATATTCATGTTTAATACCCCTATAGCACGTTGTATTTCAACAAGCTACTACAACCAACATTCAATCATACTCCTTGAAAAGGACAAAGAGTTATAACAATACCCATGCATTTAGGAGAAAGTAGGCTATATGTTCTTTCCTGAACATCTTGTTTAATTTTCTGCCACACAGGTCACGTGGCATAACGTACCAATTCGATCGTATTCTCTTTATAAATCAGCAAAATTCAACGTACTCTTCACAAAAGTACATCGTAAGGGAATAAATGTGGCAATGTAGTTACACCCCTACTAAAATGGAGCGTGGGCATTCGTTCAAAAAAGTTTGCCCACCCTGAATTCCAAGCACTAATCTTCCCATTCGCGCCCACCACGTACGTTCAGGCTTTAACCGACTCAGCCACCAACACATGGTTGATACCGCGCGCTAAACGTGCAGTAGTACTGTGGCGTCCCACCTCAAACGTTTATGTCCATGTCAAAGTCTTAAATGATGGGTTATGGTGTTGCTTTAACCTTCTACTATTACAGATCACGTGGCGTAAGCTTTTAATTCGATCGTATTACGTGTATGTGTGTTATTTCAAGGAGCAATAAGTCATATTTTAGTAGAATGGGCCTTTGTATTCGGCAGGGAACGTTTACGGTCGGTTTTTCTTTGCTAGACCCATGACCCAATTACATTGCTGTCACACAGTCAGAGCGCAGAGCTATATCGACCATCGGGAGAAATGCAATGTTAGTTGGGTTTCATAAAACTAAATAATAAGGGGCTGGTGGACCACACTGTATACCAGTGTATGAGGATTTTTAGGGTGGTTCATTATTCGAACTTTCTCTTAGATCGCTTATTTAAGACACAAGAAATTAAAACATGTATTTTATAATTTTCCACTGCCACGATGTTAAATTTCTCAAGACAATTCAATTAAATTCGATACCCGTATATTAACCCTTGTATAAAGATACATGATTCCAGGTTTCATTGTGACAGGGTGAATTAATTTGCTTGATAATCCAATTTAATATCTGAAATTTGCTTGGCCGCCATGTTGGTTTTTTACTTACTAGGTTCTTGAAAGTAACCTTATTAGTATAGTATCCTCTATGACCATACAATATTTCACGTTGATAGCGGTAATAGTTTTGGAGGTAATTTAAACGGGTAAAATATTTTGTGCAGCCGCCATGTTGGATTTGTAACACTTATTGAAATTTAAAAGCCACAATTGAGGCCGGACGAGGTGGTAGTAAGTTATTGCCAAGTTTCATTGAAATCGTTCCAGCTGTTTAGATCTATTTGGGACACACATTCACACACACACGGTCAAGAGGTGATCTCATAAGCTGTAAACGCATAACATACAGTAGGCTGATAAATCCTCCCATGGGACTTTGAGAAACCTATTAAGTACAAAACCAACATGGTGGTGAAGCGAATTTAAAATAATTAACTGGATTTTTCTCTCACTTTTATCAACCAACCACGGGGAAATTTTGGTATTATAAATGTTTATACTTTTCTTCTTCTTCTTCTTCTTCTCCTCCTCTTAGTCGTTTACCCTCCAGGTTGGTGGAACCAACGAACTCAGCGAGGGAACTCACCACTACCGCCTCTACGGGCAGTGTCCTAGAGCTGGGAACATCTAATCGGAGTGGATACAACTGGTGAGGAGTGTGGAAAACACTAGAAATATCTAGCTATGGCCCCCCTTAATGCGACCTCTTTATACTTCTATAAATCATCACACCTCGCGATAAAAAGAAATGACAAAGTATTTATTACCAAAAGATAATCTGACGAAGGGTCAGACCAGATTGTCCTTGACTGGACACAAAAACAAGAAAATAGGAGCAAGAATCATGCCCATAAAGGCATGAATTAGCTGTCCCCTTGGACCAAGAATGCATTTAATCCTCAATAGAAATTGTTAATTATATAAACAAAGGTGATCCCTTAAGAAAACACAAAAAAAAATTAGATACATCGCCCGAATGGTTCTTCCACCCATTCTAACATTAGAGTACACGTGAATTAATTCAGAGATATATATACATATTTACTTATTTACAGTCAAATCATTTTTAATGTTATTACACCCTCAGGTGTAAATGCCTTCGCAAACACGTAATTCCCCACTCCTCATTGGTGCTTTGTCAAAATTGAGATTGCATAACTTATATTGCCTTAGCAATGTAGTCAAAATTTATATTATCAATCAAGCACTCAAGCTAAAAAGACGTGAAATTCGTAATTCAAAATCTCTAAAGATTCAATAATTTCTCATTATAAATGTACTTATTTAAATGCATCCAGAATGTATAATATAACGATCGTGAATCATTATCTAACATTGCTTAAATCTTATAAACTGAGCACAACCGAAGAATTAATTAAATGGGAATGCCACACAAAAACAAACTCTGAGGCTTAACAAAACTAGATCCATAATTGGAATTGCCAATTACATCAATAAATCGTAACAAGAAATGCAAAAAGAACAGAGACTATGTTCTTTCAAAAACATTCATAGATTAGTATAACCTTGCACTGAATTACTGTCATTATAATGGTCACTCATGACCTCGATTTCTGAATACGGGTGGGCATTACCACCAACATCACCAAGTTTATATTTTTTATAACCGCAATACATATTATGCTTTCATTAGCATCTTAATATTAACGTACTTCAACGAGTACCACCGTAAATATATTACACGCCCATTGACGTTTCTTCACACACTATCACCCACATGGTGATTATTTTATTCGATAACCAGTAATCAGATATATTCAGTTGTGTTTTTTAACTATTATGTTTTCTCATTCAGATGCATCATAAATTTAACATGGGTGGCTACTTAATGAAGTCCACTGGATCACAAAAAGCTTGCCTTACAGAGTTGTATTTACAGTCACATAAGAATTCATTTCCCCTTAAAGTTAATCCCTGGGATCTGTTTCGAAAAAGATTCTTGTTCTTCAAATAGTACTCTAAAGCAATGTTCTAAACAAGAAAAACTCGAAAGACTGAATCCAAGTTCAGTTATAGCAAAATTAATTAATATAACTATCAACGAGGTGTATCCAAGTACACGTGACTACAAAATCAAACGTTAAAGTTGATCAGACGAAAAATAGAAATGTCCCCTCAAGGGAATTCACGAAAATCAGACTGGTTCTACAGCATGTATCCAGGTAACCACTCCAGTTAACTCCTGTTGACACATCAGAATTCAGTATGACAGCGTTTACTCTCAAGGGAAAGAAAATCCCCCTTCTAAAAGAACGATCAAACTTCACATTCTAAATTATATTTAACTAGTTATAATGCAAGAGTGCATAGCCAAATTCGAACCTCGCAATTTATTGTCGAACAGAAAAATAAAGGAACGACAACCCCTCAAGCCAAAGCTTGATAAAAAAAACAAGTAATTCCCTCTGAGCATAACGTATATTTCTTCCCCTACGAAGATCTGTTCTCCACAATCAAGAAGTTCGGAATAAATTTAATGAATTTAAATTTAATAAAATTATTAAGCTGAAAAATAGACAAATAATTCATAATACAGTATTATGAAATGAGTGCACCTGATTAACCAGGCCTAAACTCGACTGAAAATGAAGTCACACATGACATGGGATAGCCATGCATCAACCTCACTCCTCAATCATACTGCTCAAAAAAAAAACAGATGGCAAAGTGTTTACACTGGACTATCTACCTTGCAAAACTACGTGAAAAGATGTTTCTCTACCTGGCTGAAGATTCTCGAAGGCGATATGAAGCGTGAAGATGCCCACCATCTGACTCCACCATGGTGTAGCAGGACTACACGGTTCCAATCCAATTTCCAATGAACGCACTGGGAATTTCTTACTCCAATGTCCCAAGTCCACTGGTAGAAGTCGAACTGCTTCCTCATCTCGGAAATTGTCCTAGCCCGAATTTCGAATTGTTCCAACCCGGCTCGAAAATACGTCACGCGCGCGAATGCAATATTGCAATAAGCAGGTGGACACATGACGGTAGCCTGAGTTAAATTTCAGCTGCATGTTACCAAAAGTACATGTTGCACAAGCCAATAGTCCGCGTCGCGAGTATGCTATGTTCCACTTCGCGAACAGCATTGTAATTCACTCGTGACGTCCACTGCATTTGCTTGGAGAATGATGTCCACACTAAAATGCCTAGCCGCACATGGCTAATATGCTTATATACATCCTAGACATCTCTCCCACTACCTCGGATTTCCAAGCACTATACATTGTTAAACAGTGTTCACTCGGAATGTACTTGACATTTAGATGCAATAGTCTTGGCGTGAGAAAAGACAGCACGCCTTCTCAGTGTGCATGGACTTCGGAAACGAGCCTCCTAATGTAACACTGCACTTCGTTCCTCATCTATACATGCATCTAAATCACGTGAAAAGAGACTGATCCTCTAGCTGAATATTGCCCGCATACAATGCCAGGCGCTCTGACGTTTGAAGTTCTCATTCGACACTGAACTTTAAGTATGTCGGCCTTAATACGTCGAAACACAATGTATAACCACGAACTAGCACCGCCGTTAACTCATAATAGCTTGACACTTCTTCCAGCCGAAGCAACATTGCGATACGAGTCCATGCTTAGGCGTGAATACATCTGCGTTTTTAACATGCTCTGCTCGTCGCACACCTGTGTCCGCCTGCAGGAGACGACAACTGGCCCGCTGTCGCTAGTGCGCATGACGAGACGATCTCTCTGAGGTCGATATAATAAATCTATATTCTTGATGTTACAGATGCTATTATCATTAAAGCAAGACCACTCTGTCTCTCTCTGCTTTAATGTCGAACTTCAATATACACTTGACATCATAACTGTGCCTTATTTCCAAAAAATATTCAAATGTAAATGTCAATCTCCCCACTACCTCAAGCTCAAGGACTCCTGCGCATCCTCGCGGCCTACAAGCGAAACACTCTTCCGAAGGAAGTTGATGAAACACCAGCTGAGCCGCAAGATCACGTGACTATATGCGCTCTCCAAACTAGGTCAAAACCTGACGTTTGTGGCGGCGGTTTGCATAGGAACATGTACCGTACATCAGGCCAAAATAAAGAAAACGGTACATCTCTCTCCTAATACCTCAAATAAAAGCTGGCTAGACTTTTATTTCATCATTCCAGATAATCCCGCTACAATACATGGCCACATACAAAGTTAAACTAACTTCTTGTAGTATCTGCGCATGTTCTTGGCATTGAAGCGACCTATAATATCCCTTCCGTCTATGCTGGTGACTTCATATCAATTGTTCCCGAAGCATCGAGCTATTCGGAACGGCCCATAGAAAATATAAGAGAACTTGGTGTATAGTTTCTTGGCTACATCTGCCTTCGTTGGTTTCTTTATGAGCACTAAATCATTCATTCTGAATGGTTGCCTGAATCTCTTATTTCTATTTCTTCTCTGCCGTTTCTCGGCTGCATCCATAAGCTTTTCACGAGCCGCGTCAACTCGCTCCTGATTGGTGGGCTCAATATCCCGAGGAATATACCTGACAATGTCATCCCAAGCTCTCACTGGCTTGACACCTAAATGAACTGTCATATGTATGTCTGCAAGACTCTCATGGTAAGTGGAATTCATGCATTCTTGCATAAAAGGCACAAATTTAACCCAGCTTGCGTGATCCTCTGGGCAATACAGGCGGGCGTATTTTGCAATTTCACCCATAATTCTCTCTGACACGTTGGATTCTGGGTATCGCACGCTCGAAAAGACTTGTTTAATCCCTAGTCTTTCCATGGCAGACTCAAATTCCTGCGATGTAAATTGGGTTCCATGGTCTGATTGCAGTATTTCTGGGATGCCTGTCTTGGGAAACACACTGTTCTCTAACCGACTGAGGACTTGAGCTGAGGTGGCCTTCTGCATCGGATCAAGTGTCACATACTTTGAGAATACATCAACAGTTACTAGGAGAAACTGATTCCCCCTAGCTCCCTTCGGGCAGGGACCGAAGATGTCACAAGCCATAAGCTCTCTCGGCTTCGAAGGAATAATAGCTCGAGGCTGTTCTTTGCTCAAAGCTGATGGATGTTTCCCTCGTTGGCACTCCTGGCATGTTCTAATCACATTCGCAATGGAGCTCCGCATCCTGGTCCAGGTGAACGTCTCCAATAACGTTTGGAACGTCTTGTCAACGCCACCGTGACCAATGGTGCAATGAGCTAACCACACGAGACAAGTGACTAGTTTAGGAGGAACTATAATTCTCACTTTCGTTCTCTCCCTGTCGATATATTTACAAAGAGTATCATCGCACAGGAGATACCTCACAGAACGCTCTCTGACCTTATCGTAGTTTGGATCAGAATTATCCATAGTGCCTCTCAAAAACCTGTACATTTCTCGAGTTGGGGTGTGTCTCTTCTGTGACACTGCTATCTTCCTTAGCCTATCTAGGGTGATCTGATGTTCCCTCGCCAACTGTACAGTACTGATCAGGATGTTTTTACTGGATTCCTCGAGAGCGCGTCAGCCAGAAGGTTATCCTTGCCAGGTTGATGAACGATGGTAGCATTGAACTGCTGGAGAAACAATGTCCACCTCGTCAATCTGTCACTGGACAAATCGGATTGCAGCATGAATTGCAGCGCTCTGTGGTCCGTAATTATGACAACTTGATGACCGATAAGCAGTTTCTTCCACTTCTGCAGGGCAGAAATGAAAGCAAGAGCTTCTAGTTCAGCAGTGAAATAGTTTTTCTCATGCTCTTTTAGCTTCCTGCTGTGAAAGTCCAGATAGTGCTTCTTACCCTCCGTATCCTTCTGATACAGTACAGCACTAACACCTACTCTTGAGGCATCTGACTCAATAAAGAATGTTCTATCAAATTCTGGATATTCCAGTTTTACACAGTCTCTGAGCATTACCTTTGCAGCTTCAATCGCTAGGTATGTTTCGTCAGTCCATTTCCAGCGGTTGTTTTTCTTGAGGACCTCATATAACGGAGCCATCGTTATAGAGTATCCTGGACAGTGGCTACTAAGAAATTGGCACATCCCCAGAAATTCACGAAGCTGTTTGATCTTCACAGGTTTTGGAAATTGGGATAAGGCATGAATTTTCTTGACATTGGGATGATATCCGAATTGATCGATGGTATGTCCCAGAAAATTGATACTCTTATGCATAAATTGACATTTGTTATAATTTAACTTGATGTTAGCTTCACGGAGATTGTCAAATAGTAGTCTAAGGTGAGCAAGATGTTCCATAGTACTTGCTGAAGACAAGATTAGATCATCGATGTAGCAAATGACGTACTCCTTTACTTCCTCTGTCAGTTTGCCATCCATCGCTCTAATCAGGGCCTGTCCGCTATTAACCATTCCAAATGGAACGCGACAGAAGACAAACGTGGTTTGATCGAAAAGAAACCCAGTATATTGTCTACTGTCCTCTTCCCACTCCACTTGATAAAATGAAGCCGTTAAATCCATCACACTGAAGCACGACTTGTTTTTAAATCTTTTTAATAGCTCCCTAATCTTTGGAGGCCTGTCCATTTCCAAGTGAATTCTAGTATTTATTTTCCGTGCATCTAGGCACAATCGAAGCTGCCCATTAGCCTTCTTTACAACCGTGATAGGTTTCAAGTATGATGACGCCTGTTTTGTGATTATTCCTTCTTGTTCCATCTTTTTGATAATCACACGAACCTCGTCATAATATTTCTCGGGTATCGGGTATAGTTTGGCTTGATAAGGCGATTCATCTGTAAGCCTAATCTTATACTTATAATCCTTTATGAGTCCCGGCTTGTCATCAAAGATCTCTTTATATTCCTCTATCAGATCTATGAAATCCTCCTTTACATCCTCAAATCCCTCGGCTTTGAGTGCATAATGCTCCCTCTCTTGCTCGATTTCATTGACGATGCATTCTAGGATTTCCTGTCTAGGGTAATCACCATGATTATCAAAATCCTCTTTTTCTTGTATGGTTGCTTTTTCTACAACTTCTTCATTAAATTTTATGATCCGTTTATCCATGTCTATTATGGCCCTTTCCTTGATTATAAAATCAATCCCGATGATGACGTCAAAATTGATGCCTTTCACGACAACGAATACGTGTTCGTATTGCCTCTCATTTATGCCAAACCTCATAAGTATCTGTATTCTACATTTCAGAGATTTGTCCTTGAATATACCCTTAATTTTCATGGGAGAAGCAGGTAACGACGTGAATCGGTCATCTCTTTTAAGCCTTTCATAACAGTCTTCACTTATTATCGATATCATAGCACCAGTATCTACTAATGCTCTGCACTCCTGTTCTCCTACTTGAACACTGATCACAGGCAGTTTAATGGGTCTTTCTCTAAACTTCGGGCCTTCCTCAAATAACAAGTCTTCATCCGTTACATTGAATGTCTCATATATAGTAATCACAAATGAGGGTGCAGAATTACAAGGTTTTATTTCTGTTTGGAATTTGGCGTTTTTTTCTGTGTCACCATCTCTTTCTGGGTTTTGTTCACTGCTACCCTGGCTACTAGTACTTGCGTGGGCTTCATTTATTGTATCGTTTCTCTTATCATCTTTCTTTCTTTCTTTCTTTGTCCTTCCCCATCGGACTTTTCCTGCTCCCCTCTGAGCCTTTCCCGGTCTCTCCTTCGATAAAACTCTTCCGTCCTATAGTTCTTGTACCTGCTGTGCCCCTGACGTGGTCTGTAATTAGGGTCATAAGGTGCGTCACGACGGTTGTTACGGTTATTGCCGTAATCCCTCCTGTAGAAATTACGTTCCTCATAACGTCTCCGCCACGGTGGTTCCGTGTATTCCCTATACTGGTTTTGGTATCTCGCATCCTTTTGGTAGTGGTTTCGGGTTTGTCCTATCCTCTCCGGATTCCTCTGGTCGGATCTGACCTGATCCGTTTGTTGGGTTCGGTTCATTACTACCGTGTTGATCCCTTTAGACTCATGTCAACTGGCACGCGATATGATAGGTGTTGACATTGCATTTACGTGGTCCAAACGACGTAGCAAGTCGTCCATCGTGGCTAAGTCAGTCACTCCTGATGAAATTATTGACTTTCTGACATCCACGGGAAGTTGCTGCGATATAGCTTCCACTAGCTGACCCTCAGTCATCGGGGGTTGCAGAAACCGCAATTTCGAGAGCTGACAAGCAAAGTACTCGGCGTAGCTTGTGGGACCTGTGTTCGCATACTTTCTCGAGTAAACTTCTGACCTTATATTCTGTTGCACTTCAATGCTCCAGAATCTTTTGATAAATGCGTCAGCAAACTCTTCGAAATTATTGAAGGTATACCTAAAAGCCTTATACCACTGAAGTGGGGCATGAGTCAAATAGCGCTCCACTACTCTAAGTTCACGTTCGTGTGGCACCTGTGATTCCACAAAGTAATCCCTTAATCCACGAATAAATTCGAGAGGGGTAGTCCCATCTAAATTACTGAATTTACGAGGTTTATCCTTTTAATGGTTTCCAATTGCGTTCGAATTGCATTTAATTCCGAAGTTTTCTTTTCCCTGTCTTCATTCAGTTCTATCTTGTTCCGATCCACCTTAACCTCAATGGACTTTAATTTATTTTCTAAACTAGTTAAATCATCTGTTTGAGAAATTTGAAGAACAGTAATCTTCTTATCGACATCCTCCCTCACATCTAATATTTCTTTAGTAGCTTTTAACTCGCTAGTGGCAAGGTTTTGTTCCATTTACTGTTTCAGATCATTAAAAGAATCTTCATTAATCCTACGCATACCATTTCTTAATAAGTCTATGTTTTCTTTAACAATTGCCTTAAGATCTATATCAAAGTCATCTTTCAATAATTTATTATGATCACTGACTTGAACTCGAAAATAATTCATTTCAGTTCTCAATTGATCTATCGAAGCCTGTGCCTGGATAGTGTCGTTAGTGAATTGTAGTTGCAAAGCTTCCAAATTATCCTTTGCCAACCGTTTACTGATATCTAAATCTAATTTAAATTCCATTTGGAAATCCTTATTAGTTTTCTCTAATTCATTGATCTGGATTTGCATAAGGTTTTGATTAGCTTCTACAATGCTAACTTTAGACTGGATGTTAGTTACATCTGCCCGTACACTATTGACTTTGACTTCAATAATATTTTGGCATGTTTGCATCTGGTTCTGACTAGCCTGCATTTGACTTTGACTGGATTCAACCTTAATAATTTTCGACTGAATGTTATCAATGTCTACTTCTATTTTTGTTTGACTGGATTCAACCTTAACAATTTTCGACTGAATGCTATCAATGTCTACTTCTATTTTTCTTTGACTACTCTGCATTTGACTTTGAATGGATTCAACCTTCACAATTTCCGATTGAATGTTATCAATGTCTACTGTACTTCCATTTTTGTTTGACTACTCTGTATTCGACTTTGACTACTCTGCATTAGTTTTATACTAGTCTGCATTTGACTTTGACTGGTTTTAATATCTTTATTGCTGGACTGATGGTCATTTAAAGAGTCTTTTATACTCTCTGCAAGAGCATCCTGAATTTTCATCTGTGCCTGAAGCAGTTGATAAATTTGCTCAATCTCACTAGGAGATTCCTTCCCATCGTTCTCGGACATATCAAAAATATATCACTCAAAAGCTGAAAAACATGGACACCACTCCACCAAACAAAGCATAGACATCACAGAGTAAACCACATTTGCCATCATACGAACTTCTTGATTGTGTTGCGTTAACTTAAAATCTAATTAAAATTACCAATCAGTGCTCTGTTAGAATCGAGGAATTCCCAGAACCTACTCATACTATGCGTGATGATTTATATCAGTATATATCCTAAGTATTCCTATTATGACCATCTTTAAATTAATGAAAATGGTATTACATTTAAAATGGGCTCAGAAATACCCATCCGCCGGTTGCAAGAAAATGGGACACCTTGAGTGCAGCTCACCCACGAGCTACATCACAAAGCCCTACTCGACTGATCAAGTCAATTCAGTTTTTCAGAGAATGTCTTTCATTGATCTTGGCTCTAGTTGTATATTATTTCCAAATCAGTGTAGCACCACTTAAAAATCCACAAAATCTATTAATGGTTGCAATTCTACCCGTATGCCGTGTAGATCGAGAATACTCTTAATTGCTTTATTCACGAATGAATTCCAATATCTTGTGCAAAAGACATTGGTGAACCATTATTTCCCGACGTTCATTCAACGAGTTCACAATTGATCGCTGTAATGTTGTCGGAATTGACTAGCACATAACGTCACCACGTGTTCGAAAGCAAGATTCGAAACGATCATGAAATGGCGTCATATCACCAGTCAGATGCCCTTCCACGAGGTTCGACATCTATAATGGCCTCAAACTATGTTCTCGTTTCTGGTATTCCAGTTTTCTCGAGTCCATCATCTGTATGCCATTTTACTCAATTGGCACCTCCCATAAAGACACGATATCTCTATTCGATGCCCCTTAAGTTTGGGCCGCCAATTTACTGTACCCGTAAATACCTACCCTTTACCTGTTGAAATCCCTCGATGGTAGCTGGATCGTAGGACCTGAAAACCCCCCGGCTTAGAAAAGTCCCCAAATCCTACCAACAGGGGAAGGGAGTACTATGGTGCAGTAGATCCTAACAGAGGTGGCATTAAGCACGACCAAAGCATATCAGATAACTGTTCTAAGAACACGAGAATCGTGGGAAATCACCCTCTCAGGAGTGTGGAAAACACTAGAAATATCTAGCGATGGCCCCCCTTAATGCGACCTCTTTATACTTCTATAAATCATCACACCTCGCGATAAAAAGAAATGACAAAGTATTTATTACTAAAAGATAATCTGACGAAGGGTCAGACCAGATTGTCCTTGACTGGACACAAAAACAAGAAAATAGGAGCAAGAATCATGCCCATAAAGGCATGAATTAGCTGTCCCCTTGGACCAAGAATGCATTTAATCCTCAATAGAAATTGTTAATTATATAAACAAAGGTGATCCCTTAAGAAAACACAAAAAATAGATAAATCGCCCGAATGGTTCTTCCACCCATTCTGACATTAGAGTACACGTGAATTAATTCAGAGATATATATACATATTTACTTATTTACAGTCAAATCATTTTTAATGTTATTACACCCTCAGGTGTAAATGCCTTCGCAAACACGTAATTCCCCACTCCTCATTGGTGCTTTGTCAAAATTGAGATTGCATAACTTATATTGCCTTAGCAATGTAGTCAAAATTTATATTATCAATCAAGCACTCAAGCTGAAAAGACGTGAAATTCGTAATTCAAAATCTCTAAAGATTCAATAATTTCTCATTATAAATGTACTTATTTAAATGCATCCAGAATGTATAATATAACGATCGTGAATCATTATCTAACATTGCTTAAATCTTATAAACTGAGCACAACCGAAGAATTAATTAAATGGGAATGCCACACAAAAACAAACTCTGAGGCTTAACAAAACTAGATCCATAATTGGAATTGCCAATTACATCAATAAATCGTAACAAGAAATGCAAAAAGAACAGAGACTATGTTCTTTCAAAAACATTCATAGATTAGTATAACCTTGCACTGAATTACTGTCATTATAATGGTCACGCATGACCTCGATTTCTGAATACGGGTGGGCATTACCACCAACATCACCAAGTTTATATTTTTATAACCGCATTACATATTATGCTTTCATTAGCATCTTAATATTAACGTACTTCAACGAGTACCACCGTAAATATATTACACGCCCATTGACGTTTCTTCACACACTATCACCCACATGGTGATTATTTTATTCGATAACCAGTAATCAGATATATTCAGTTGTGTTTTTTAACTATTATGTTTTCTCATTCAGATGCATCATAAATTTAACATGGGTGGCTACTTAATGAAGTCCACTGGATCACAAAAAGCTTGCCTTACAGAGTTGTATTTACAGTCACATAAGAATTAATTTCCCCTTAAAGTTAATCCCTGGGATCTGTTTCGAAAAAGATTCTTGTTCTTCAAATAGTACTCTAAAGCAATGTTCTAAACAAGAAAAACTCGAAAGACTGAATCCAAGTTCAGTTATAGCAAAATTAATTAATATAACTATCAACGAGGTGTATCCAAGTACACGTGACTACAAAATCAAACGTTAAAGTTGATCAGACGAAAAATAGAAATGTCCCCTCAAGGGAATTCACGAAAATCAGACTGGTTCTACAGCATGTATCCAGGTAACCACTCCAGTTAACTCCTGTTGACACATCAGAATTCAGTATGACAGCGTTTACTCTCAAGGGAAAGAAAATCCCCCTTCTAAAAGAACGATCAAACTTCACATTCTAAATTATATTTAACTAGTTATAATGCAAGAGTGCATAGCCAAATTCGAACCTCGCAATTTATTGTCGAACAGAAAAATAAAGGAACGACAACCCCTCAAGCCAAAGCTTGATAAAAAAAACAAGTAATTCCCTCTGAGCATAACGTATATTTCTTCCCCTACGAAGATCTGTTCTCCACAATCAAGAAGTTCGGAATAAATTTAATGAATTTAAATTTAATAAAATTATTAAGCTGAAAAATAGACAAATAATTTATAATAAAGTATTATGAAATGAGTGCACCTGATTAACCAGGCCTAAACTCGACTGAAAATGAAGTCACACATGACATGGGATAGCCATGCATCAACCTCACTCCTCAATCATACTACTCAAAAAAAATTAGAAAGAAAAACAGATGGCAAAGTGTTTACACTGGACTATCTACCTTGCAACACTACGTGAAAAGATGTTTCACTACCTGGCTGAAGATTCTCGAAGGCGATATGAAGCGTGAAGATCCCCACCATCTGACTCCACCATGGTGTAGCAGGACTACACGGTTCCAATCCAATTTCCAATGAACGCACTGGGAATTTCTTACTCCAATGTCCCAAGTCCACTGGTAGAAGTCGAACTGCTTCCTTATCTCGGAAATTGTCCTAGCCCGAATTTCGAATTGTTCCAACCCGGCTCGAAAATACGTCACGCGCGCGAATGCAATATTGCAATAAGCAGGTGGACACATGACGGTAGCCTGAGTTAAATTTCAGCTGCATGTTACCAAAAGTTCATGTTGCACAAGCCAATAGTCCGCGTCGCGTGTATGCTATGTTCCACTTCGCGAACAGCATTGTAATTCACTCGTGACGTCCACTGCATTTGCTTGGAGAATGATGTCCACACTAAAATGCCTAGCCGCACATGGCTAATATGCTTATATACATCCTAGACATCTCTCCCACTACCTCGGATTTCCAAGCACTATACATTGTTAAACAGTGTTCACTCGGAATGTACTTGACATTTAGATGCAATAGTCTTGGCGTGAGAAAAGACAGCACGCCTTCTCAGTGTGCATGGACTTCGGAAACGAGCCTCCTAATGTAACACTGCACTTCGTTCCTCATCTATACGTGCACTGAACTTTAAGTATGTCGGCCTTAATACGTCGCAACACAATGTATAACCACGAACTAGCACCGCCGTGAACTCATAATAGCTTGACACTTCTTCCAGCCGAAACAACATTGCGATACGAGTCCATGCTTAGGCGTGGATACATCTGCGTTTTTAACATGCTCTGCTCGTCGCACACCTGTGTCCGCCTGCAGGAGACAACAACTGGCCCGCTGTCGCTAGTGCGCATGACGAGACGATCTCTCTGAGACAGGTCGATATAATAAATCTATATTCTTGATGTTACAGATGCTATTATCATTAAAGCAAGAGCACTCTGTCTCTCTCTGCTTTAATGTCGAACTTCAATATACACTTGACATCATAACTGTGCCTTATTTCCAAAAAATATTCAAATGTAAATGTCAATCTCCCCACTACTTCAAGCTCAAGGACTCCTGCGCATCCTCGCGGCCTACAAGCGAAACACTCTTCCGAAGGAAGTTGATGAAACACCAGCTGAGCCGCAAGATCACGTGACTATATGCGCTCTCCAAACTAGGTCAAAACCTGACGTTTGTGGCGGCGGTTTGCATAGGAACATGTACCGTACATCAGGCCAAAATAAAGAAAACGGTACAGTACCATCCCGGCATTTGCCCGAAGACGAAGTGGGAAACCACGGAAAACCACTTCGAGGATGGCTGAGGTGGGAATCGATCCCCCTCTACTCATTTGGAACACCCGAGGCTGAGTAGACTCCGTTCCAGTCCTCATAGCACTTTTCAAATTTCGTGGAAGAGCCGAGAATCGAACCCAGGACCTCCGGGGCGGCAGCTAACCATGCTGACCGCTACGCTACGGAGGCGACATAAATGTTTATACAAGGTTTAATATTCTGACACCAAATTTTATTCAATTGTTTTCATAACCCAAGATGGCAGCTGTGCGAAATTTTGAAATATATTTTCTAGTTTTGTGTCCTAATCATGCGATGGAAGTGAGCGTTTGAATAGTGAACCTACGCAATAGTCTTCCTCTACAGGTACATAGCTCTATGGCGGACATACAGAACAACATGGTATAGCTATAGAGAGAATGGCTGAGGACAAGAACTATATAGGCCCTGTAGGTAGGTCAGGGTTAGAATGTTAAACAGATTGGTTCGGGTGAAAGGTGTGTTAGCTATGTATAGATGAAACGATCAGCTCAGAACAGGGAGTTGCATCAAACCAGTCTTGACATCGCAGACTCAACACACACACGATGCACAGATCGTATCAAATAGAATATCCCGCGTCAGGTTTCTACGGAACCCACGCGCCATATTCCTTGGTGCATTACATTGCTTAGTACTGTCATATAAATCAGAGCTTGAAACTCTGACCCGATACGATAGACAGCTAACGTCACCTTTCACAACGCCTGCCACTTTACAGTCATAGATAATTTACTTTAAAGATAAAGATAACCACATTGCTTCACCACCAGATAGGTTACAAAACCATTCAAGACAAATGGAAAAAATTATGTTATAAAATAATCAATACAGAAGGTGATTGAAAAACATGTATTGTTATTAAGAGATGTACCCTGTTTAATGACGTTACAATGAAGTGAACATGGTGTCCTAGGCGAAACCCCACACAAAACACGGCACAAACCTAGAAAAATTGCTGAGTTTTAAATCACCGGCCGTGAAAGCCAATATACCATCCTTATGGAAGCCTTCATAGGGAGGTTGAGGCTGCTTGAAATTTAAGTTCTCGCAGTCAAGTAGTACAGTTGCACTCTATATAAAGGGAGGTAGAGCGCTGCTCGTTACTCCTGTGGGGGTTTGTCGGGGACACCAAGAGCCCGCCGATGAGCCAGCTTGGTGTCCTAGGCGAAACCCCACACAAGACACGGCACAAACGTAGAAGAATTTCTGAGTGATTTAGAAAGGTTTATATCTATACTAATATAATAAATTTGAAGAGTTTGTGACTGTGTTTGTGTGTTTATGTGTTTAAACGAGCTAATCTCTGGAACCACCAGTCCGATTCGAAAAATTCTTTTTTTATATGATAGACTGATTCAAGAGGAATAGTTTAGGCTATCTAGTATTAGGCTACACCTCTCAGGTAACCTTCAAGATTGATTTTTGTTCAGTAAGTCGGTAGAACTAGTGCTCCCGAACAGCTCTATCCGCACGCGCTGGCGTTATGGTTAGTGATACGTACATCGTTTCACCTATCTGAATCAAAATTTGTATACTTACCCTTTGGAACCCTGATGGTAACATTGTCTACATGAAATTTATGACAGACCAGTCCATTCCCTGCATTTAGGTTCTTTGGTTCAAATCTACACCTTTTCCCCGATCTGAACCAAAATTTGTATACATACCCTTTGGAACCCTGCGAAATGAAATTTTACGTGAAATTTCGGACAGACTACTCCATTACTTGCATTTAGGTCCTTTGCCACAAATCTACACCGTTTCACCGATCAGAACCCAAATTTGTATACCTACCCTTTGGAACCCTGTGAGTAACACAGTCTGCATGAAATTTCGGACAGACCACTTCCCTGCATTTAAGCCCCTTGACACAATTCTACACCGTTTCACCGATCTGAACCAAAATGTGTATACTTACCCTTTGGAACTCTGCGAGTAACACTTCCTACATGAAATTTATGACAGACCAGTCCATTCCCTGCATTTAGGCCCTTTGGCACAAATCTACACCCTTTCACCAATCTGAACCAAAAGTTGTATAAAGGGTCTTTCATATAAAATAAGAGCGCCAAGCGGCGGCTTTGTTAACCGCAGCTGCGGTCACCTTTGCCGAGCTTTTGACGCGCCAAGGCCCCCTGCTATAAGCGTGTGTACAATCCTATATGATGCAGCGGCCTTGCTAGCGTGTGTACAATGCTGAAATCTTACTTTAGTTAGTTAATTAGTTAGTTATTGCTGATGAAACCGAACCCCCTACATGTGCTAATTTTGTGAGTGATTTATTCGGAGACCGTTCAAGATTCTCGCCAATGTCATCTAGCTCATCCTTGGTTAAAACTGTTCGTGTGCGGGCATGTTTTTTATTGAGCACCGAGCCAGTAGTGTCAAACTTATTTGCAATTACGTGAATATGTGCTAGTGAAGATGGCACTTCATCAGGAAATTGCTGACCAAATGCATCACGTACCCACCGAGCCGACTCGTACTTAAAATACGTTTTACATAAAACAAGCAGTTCCGTGAAGAACTATACAGCCTATTTTCATATATCCTGCTCATGTTAATTGCCTCTATCAACATACAAAATTTCAGTTTAATTGCTGTAACAGATTCGTAGATATTGAGAACCCTCTAAATATTTCAGATGGTCGCCAGGTTGGATTTTTATTTTTGTACTATTATATTAAGATTATTGTGTACGTGTGGTATTCAAACTTCAATCGCATGATTAGAACACAAGAAGTAAAAACGAGATTTTAAAATTACGCACAGCAGCCATCTTGTGATTATGCAAACAATTGAAATAAATTAGATGCCAGTGGATCAACATTTGTGTAAGCATTTAACGTGCAACGTTTCACGGCACTCGGATAGTTAATTCGCGAGAAACGTCCATTTAAATATTTATACTTCGCGTCGCCGCCATGTTGGATTCGTGCTCACCAGGTTACTGAAAGTCCTATAGGTGAACATAATGTTCATAGTCTCTATGAACATAAAAAAATCAGTTTGGTTGCTGTAAAAGATTCATAGATATTGAGAACCGTCTAAATATTTCGGAAGCTTGCCATTTAGGATTGTTATATGTATAGGCCATAGAGTTATGTACCATTCAAGGACACTTATTGCCTAGGTTCATTATTCAAACTTTCACTTCGATCGCATGACTACGACACATGAAATAAAAACTTAATTTTAAAATTTCGCACAGCCGCCATCTTGAGGTTATGTAAACAATTGAATTAAATTAGATGGCAGTACATTACAATCTGCAAAATCATTTACTGTACCACATTTCACTGCGCTCAGACAGTTAACTCACGAGAAAAGTCTATTAAAATATTTCAAATTCGCTTGGTCGCCATGTTCGTTTTGTACTTAACAGGTTTATGAATTATACATAGGTAAACTTGTATCAGTACCCTTTATCACCGTACAAAATTGCAGGGTGATATCAGTAATAGTTTCGGAGATATAGAATGTCATTGAAATATTTCGCACAGCCGCCATTTTGAGGTTATGTAAACAAATGAACTAAATTTGACTCCAGTGCATTGCAATGTGTATAGATATTTGCTGTACCAAGTTTCATTACGTTTGGATAGTTAAATCGCGAGAAAAGTCTATTTAAAAGTCTCAACTTCGCTTGGCCGCCATGTTGGTTTTGTAGTCACCAGGTTTTTGAAAGTCTCATAGGTGAACTTCTAGTAGTACCCTTTATCACTGTACACAATTTCAGGGCGATATCGGTAATAGTTTCGGAGATATTGTATGCTAGTGAAATATTTCGCACAGCCGCCATGTTGGATTGGTGAGACGTAACAAAATTTGAAGGGCACGGTCGAGGTCGCCGGGAATAGTGCTATGAACTTACCGAGTTTCACTGAAATCACTCCAGCCGTTTAGATTTTATTGGGGACACACACACACACACACACGCACACACACACGGACAAAAGGTGATCTCATAAGCCTTTTTTTTTTTTTTTTTAAATTGAAAATAGGCTAAAAATACGATGTTGCAATGATTACTGTCTCACCATGTTTGCACTTGAGGTTTAGACTGGCGACTGAGCAACTGCACGCTTATTGCAAGGTCAAGTTTGGTACTGTAAATCTGTTATTTTTTATACAGTCCATCGGAACTTGAAAAAAAAAACAGCCATCGTATGTAGCCTACTATGCGCGCGCTTTCAATACTATAGGGGGTTCGGTTTCATCAACAATAACTAACTAACTAACTAACTAAAGTAAGATTTCAGCATTGTACACACGCTAGCAAGGCCGCTGCATCATATAGGATTGTACACACGCCTAAAGCCTTGGTGCTCCAATAGCTCGACCAAGGTGACCGCAGCAGCGGTTAACAAAGCCGCCGCTTGGCGCTCTTATTTTATATGAAAGACCCTGTACTTACCCTTTGGAACCCTGCGAGTAACACTGTTTACATGCAATTTCGGACAGACCACTTCATTCCCTGCATTTAGGCCCTTTGGCACACATATACACCGTTTCACCGATCTGAACGGCAATTTGTATACTTACCCTTTGGAACCCTGCGAGTAACACTGTCAGCATGAAATTTTGGACAGACCCGTTCATTCCCTGCATTTAGGCCCTTCATCACAAATCTACACCGTTTCTCTTAATTGCACCAAATTTTACATACACATTGAAACCCTGCTGGTAACACAGTTCACTTGATATTTTGGACAACGCTCCCCATTCCCTACATTTAGAATAACAGACAAACTGAACTTGAAAACGACGTATTAAGGCCCTACAACCATCCATGTCCGTAGTAGTGTACCTGTAAGAGTATTTTAATAAGTCTGTTGTTGACGGGCCTTTCGGGCTGCATCACGTCACCCCCACCAGTGTTCTGGTGCAGAATTGCGAAAATAGTTGCATCTTGCGCTGTTTATAAATTGCAGTCACGGGGGGTAATTAATGCAAAAATATTTCTTAGGCCCATTTAAACAGTGTTATCATCATGAAAATATTATGCCTCTGTATAAGTGCAATGGTGTTGGTGCAGTACTTTGAGTTTATCAGCTGCAATAAGCGTTGGTGCTTTCAAATTTACCTTCATTTATTCCGAAACTTATCGTTAAGCGCTTTGTGGCGATAAATGATACTATTGCTACCTCAGTAGCTCGGGACAGCCGAAGATTGCCAAAGACTTCTGATTATTTTCCTACGGCGCTATGCGACAAAAGACGACTCTATTGGTCTCTACATTTCTAACAACCAGTGAGATATAGACCCTAGGCAGTGTCTTTTGTTTCACTTACTGCTCTTTCTATTTTTTTTATTTTTTTATTTTTATTTTTGTAAATTTGTTTGTAAATTACATGTGTAAGTGCTGTAGTTAGTAAATAGCTGTTCCCCTATTCATAATTATCATTACGGGATATTGTCCTGAATGTTACGTCCATTAAACTGTACTACTTATCGCCCCCACTACAACCACCACCACCACCACAACGACTACAAAAAGATACATTTTTAGCCTACTTTTCACATTTTGCAAAAATGAGCAAAAATTAGACTTATGAGATCGGGCAAATGTGTGTCTGTCTGTCAGTCTGTCCTTCTGTCTGGCTGGCTGGCTGTCTGTGTGTGTGTGTGTGTGTGTGTGTGTGTCCCTATCAACTCCTAAACGGCTGCAGCAATCGAAACAAAATTTGGTAGGAGTAAAGATCTATACCTGAATATCTCACGGCCATATTTGAAAATGATGTCAGTGCTACCAACTGCTGAAAAATCGCAATTGAAATTTGAGCTCCATGTTGGATATCTTGGAAGATATAAATGGGAGCTATTTCAAAATTGACACACGTACGGTATAGATAATAATATTGCAGATTAATTTCCAGGAGGACAAACATGGCAGTGTTGCCAAAATGATTATAAGCCTGCTGATAGGTCCAAATTTTAAATGCATATAACTTCTACACTATCAATTGGATATCAACCAAATTTCCTATGTGCTATGTGTACATACACAGATATGAAAAAGCGTATTCTTGAGAGCCACCAGAGCTGCCAACTGTTAATAAATGCTCTCAATTTTTTTACATCCAAATACCCATATATCAGAAAGTATGCAAGCCGACAGCTTTAAACTATGCACACTTTTAGTACCTGACATTCTATATTAATTTAGAGTAACTTATATACGTCAGTGCTACCAACATGATTCTAAGCCTGGCCTGGCCTGGCCTGACCCATGTAATAGGAGCCGGCGGAGCCGGCTTCGATGCATTTTACCGAGAGCTCCAACTTTAAATACTTGTAACTTCTATACTATCATTTTGATTTCAACCAAATTTCGTGTGTGCTACGTGTACCATAACAGATATGACTATGCCGATTCTTAGGAGTAACCAGGGATGCCAACTGTTAATAAATGCTGTCTCTATTTTTGTTACCCTAATATCAATATATCAGAAAGTATGCAAGCCAATAACTCTAAACGTTGCACACGTATAGTACCTGGCATTCTATATTAATTTGGAGTAACTAATATAGGCCTACGCCAGTGCTGCCAACATGATTCTAAGCCTGCTGATAGGTCCAATTTTAAAATGCATGTAACTTCTATACCAACTAATGGATTTCATTCAAAATTGACACAACAATAGATCATATTATTTCAGATTATTTCTGACCAATACATGTATGTCATTGTTGCCAACATGATTTTACGCGCGCTGTTAGATCCAATGGTTAATTGCATGTAACGACAATGCTATCCATTGGACTTCAACCAAATGTTGTATTCTGTACCTTAAGAGATGGAACTAAGAATATATTCAGTCACCAGGGCTGCCAACTGTAGTTATGTATTAGGCTACATTATGCCAGGTATACAGTGTTTCGAACTAATTAGAAGTTTCGATATTACCAACTTAATTTCGTCATTATTCTAGATAAGATTCATATAGATTAATCATTGTAATGAATCTTAAAATTTTAAGAAAAGTAGGCTCTTTAGTTCGTTACGGAACTTCTTGTTAAAATATTGGTGTCTTTTAGTTTAAGTATCATGTGCCAGTTCTCTAGTAGTATTCATTATCATCCATAAAACACATAAATCCACCGGGCGAAGCCGGGCACTACTGCTAGTATGCTAATAAATCTGGAATTATGACTGTTCGTCGTTTTCCTGGGTTGGCACATAAACGTCTGCACTCATGAGGATGAAATATCGGGATAGTTTAATATTACGTAGGGAAATTGGACTGCTGTCTAATACATAGTAAATACCTTCTATTTTCAATTCGTATATTCAGTGTATAGCGACACGGACGCCCTGAAATTGTCCGCCAGATCATGGACGTTAACGTCACCAGAAAAGTAATTTTACAATATCGGCCGTCGTAATATGCTTGTGTTCCTCAGGATTTTAAAAGGCCTCTATCCCATATAACATTCAGTTTGCTTGCTTAAATATTTGCAGAGATATTGTGAACCGGTGAAATACACAGCGTGGACGCCATGTTGGATTGTTTATGTATAGGCTATAGAATTATATAAAATGCATAGACATTAACCATCATGAAGATGGTATAGCCATTACCCGTGTTGACTGAATATCTTATATCTTATATCCTTATATTGGCCTGTTCACCATCTCTTGATGAATACAGTACTTTTGCATTTGTCAGTTGGCACAGGCTAGAGTAAAAGGTGGCTTTTCACCGATGTCTCAGTCTCACTCATGGCTGTGATTATATGGAAGCTACTGAGGTATGGGTGGTGCTTAGTAATGGCAATCGAGGCACAGTCAGTGCCTGTGAATGCTGTGAAAGGTTCAACTCATAGGGTTAGGACTACTGTTCTGACTCAGTGAGGAAAGCAATGGCAAACTACCTCACTCCTCTTCTTGCCTAGAACGCCTCAAAAGAGTGCTGCCTTGGGTTTTTGTGGGTATCTACTCACATAACGTAACGGCGGTACTTTTTGAGGATCCAACCAGCCTTCGGGCTGACTACCTAACAGACGATATCCTTATATATAAAAATGGAAAAGTATATATGTCCTATGCCAATGGACTACGACACCGTTTAACCGATTGCATTGAAATTATGTAGGGTTGTAGTGCATACCCCAAGAAAGGTTTTTGGCAACAATAATCTTAGATAGCCCTCTCCATCCCTTTCATTTAGGCCCTTTGCCGCAAATCTACACCGTTTTACTGGGCTCAAATCTACATCGTTTCACCGAGCTCAACTGAATTTTACATACTTACCATTTGGAACAAGACCAGTAACACGAACACTATCTACTTGAGGCAGATGTCCTCGTAGCTCCGTCCCTGAAATCAATAACCATCTACTTGAAAATTCGGACAGCCCCATCTATTTCCTTCATTTAGGCCCTTTGGCACAAATACTGAATTTCCATGCCCCACAAGCTTGATAATTTTATTTAAGGGCGTCATCACAAGGATGTGGGCTTACAGCATAGGCGAGGATTCGTTATTTTAGAGTATGAGCGGAGAAAATGTTAATTTCCATGCTTCATGTACACTTTATTTGATTTTTTCTATTTTTCCGAAAGAATGCAAACTATCTTTTAGGGTCTTTTTATAAAGGTGGTGACACTGTTCATACGGAAGCTCGCGACACTGACGTCTATCTATTTAACAGTCTGTTATTCCTTCATGCAAATATTATCTCTTACAGAGACAGAATGCAAGCGGATTTGGACCTCGAGATATGGTGTTTCCATGGTATCGATCTTCAATCCCTATCCCCTTCTCTCTATATATAACAAGTAGGAGTCCACGCAGCACGACCTGCTTTTGATGAGACGGTGGTGCAGCAGCAAGGGGCCAGCAAGAGGGGTTATAATCTCAAACAACAACTTCGTTGGCGGCAAGGCCTGCGGAATTGCATTTCGGACCTTCGACCCGATTGCGAGGAAATGTAGGAAAATTATAAAATGTAATTCTAGGCAATGCTGACACCATCACATGGTTTTGAAAGCCGGACGTCCTCGGAAGTGGAAAATATCTTACTGCTGTAAATACATGATTCAACTTATTGAAGAGGTTAAAACGAGTTATTATAGATAATTTTCCGTAGAATTCAATTAGACAATTAGTTGAATTTTTACCAGTTATTATATACATTTGGTCCCCATTTTTTCAAAAACCAAAAACATTTAATAACATCAAAACGGTGAGAGATATCAAAATATGATAAGGGGTAGAAAAGTTGCAAAACACTGAGATCTTACACCTGTAGATTTAACTTTTTCGATAGGATCGATGCTTTCCGAGATATAACGATTCGAAAATAAGAATGAAATTCACGGCCCAAAAAAAAAAAGGAAAATGGTGAGAGATCAAAAAATCATAAGAGTTAAAAAAGTTGCTAATCAGTGAGGTCCTATATCTGTAGATTTTACTTTGTTCGATACGGCCAACCGTTTCCCAAATATAACGGTTCGAAAAAAAGGAAGAAAGGCCCGATTTCTTTCCCCATACCACATTTCAGCTCGATATCTTGAAAATTCCGACCTTTAGTTTGCTAAACGTAAAACGTCACGCACATACATACATTTTCAGGGCCCCAAAAAAAAGACAACGCTGAGAGATATCAAAAAAATCGTTATGGGTAAGAAAGTTGCATACCGCGGAGATTTTACACCTGTACATTTAAATTTTTTCGATATGACAACCGTCTCCGAGATATATCGATTCCAAAAGTGTTTCAAATTCAGGGCCCCCAAAAATGCTCCGGCCCTGCACCGATTTTAACGCCCAAAAATAGGGTTCCTCATGGGCTCTAGCTCTTTTACCGCTCCAAATTTCAGCTTGATATCTTGAAAATTGTGACCTGTACTTCGCTAAAACCAAAAACGTCACGCAAATACGCACAATTTCAGGTCTCCAAAAAAGAAAACGGAGAGAGATATCAAAAAATCGTTTTGAGTAAAAAAGTTGCATACCGCGGAGATCTTACACCTGTACATTTAACGTTTTTCGATACGACCAGCCGTTTCCGAGATATATCGTTTCCAAAAAAAGTTTGAAATTCAGGGCCCCCAAAAAAGATCCGGCTCTGCTCCGTTTTTAACCCCCGACAACAAGTTTCCTCTCAGGGTCCAACTCTTTCAACGCTCCAAATTTCAGCTCGATATCTTGATTATTGCGACCTGTACTTCGCTAAACCCAAAAATATGACGCACAATGGACATTTTCAGGGCCTCCAAAAAATAAAACGGTGTGAGTTATCAAAAAATCGTTTTGAGTAAAAAAGTTGCATACCGGGGAGATCTTACACCTATTTAACGTTTTTCGATACGACCAACCGTTTCCGAGATATATCGATTCCAAAAAAAAGTTTGAAATTGAGGGCCCCCAAAAAAGATCCGGCCCTGCACCGTTTTTAACGCCCGACAATTGGTTTCCTCACAGGGTCTAACTCTTTCACCGCACCAAATTTCAGTTCGATATCTTGAAAATTGCGACCTGTACTTCGCTAAACCCAAATATGTCACGCACAATGGACATCTTCAGGGCCCCAAAAAAAGAAAACGGTGAGAGATATCAAAAAATCATTATGAGTAGAAAAGTTGCATACCGCGTAGATCTTACACCTGTACATTTAAAGGGTATTAAAAGGAAGTAGTACCTCTGCTAAAGAATTAGGCTATGCATGTGAGATTTTCGAAGTGAAATGCCATGTCCTGTGGTTCGGATTCCACGTAAAAAGGAGGTCCCGTGGCTCATAATCACAAGATTCACGGTCACGTAAAACTACAATCTTCCTTCCTTTTCCTGTTTGTCACTATTCTGGAATATGCCTCGGCGGTTTGGGATCCATATCAAGTAGGGCTCATCAATGAGTTGGAAATGGTACAAAGAAAGGCCGCTAGATTTGTGCTCTGTGACTTTAATCCCAGGAGCAGTGTGAGCCGTATGTTAAAGAAACTTGGGTGGGAATCACTGGAGGCTAGGAGGATGAAATCTAGACTCTGCGCTATGTACAACACGTATACAAATCAACCAGCATGGGGTGAGCTTAGCAAACGATTGGGAAAGCCCACTTACATGAGTAGGAGCGATCATCCTTTCAAAGTTAAGGGCCGACCACAGCGAACAAATTATGGTAAATATTCTTTTGTAAACCAAATGCCTCCGTGGCTTAGGCGGCAGCACGCCGGCCTCTCACCGCTGAGTCCGTGGTTCAAATTCCGGTCACTCCATGTGAGATCTGTGCTGTACAGAACGAAGGCAGACAGGTTTTTCTCCGGGTACTCCGGTTTTCCCTGTCAAAATTTCATTCCAGCAACACTCTCCACTATCATTTCATTTCATCTATCATTCATTTAATCATTGCCCCAGAGGAGTGCGTCAGGCCTCGGCAGCCGGCACAGTTCATATCCTCGCCGCTAGATAGGGGCTTCATTCATTCCATTCCTGACCCGGTCGGAGACTGGAAGCAGGCTGTGGATTTTCATTCATTCTTTTGTAAACCGTGCCATTGATAACTGGAACTCTCTACCTGCCGCAGTCTTAGAGCCTTTTCCCAAACATATAGGTGTGTTTAAGAAATGACTGACTAGTTGTGTAAATACTCCAGTTTAATTGTTGTATAATTGTTATTGAATTGTTATGTAAAATTATTTGTTATGTATATCCAATTGGCCACCGGGGGACACACCCCCCATTGCAAATAAATGAATGAATGAATGAATGAATTTAACGTTTTTCGATACGACCAACCGTTTTCGAGATATATAGATTCCAAAAAAAGGTTGAAATTCAGGGCCCCCAAAAAAGATCGGGCCCTGCTCTGTTTTTAACGCCCGACAACAGGTTTCCTCACATGGTCTAACTTTTTCACCGCTCCAAATTTCAGCTCGATATCATGAAAATTGCGACCTGTACTTCGCTCAACCCAAAAATGTCACGCACAATGGACTTTTTAGGGCCCCAAAAAAGATAACGGTGAGAGATATCAAAAAATCGTTCTGAGTAAAAAAGTTGCATACCGCGGAGATCTTACACATGTACATTTAACGTTTTTGGATACGACCATCTGATTCCGAGGTATATCGATTCCAAAAAAAAGTTGGAAAATCAGGGCCCCAAAAAAGATCCGGTCCTGCACCGTTTTTAACGCCCGACTATAGGTTTTTTCACAGGGTCTAACCCTTTCATCGCTCCAAATTTCAGCTCGATATCTTGAAAATTGCGACCTGTACTTCGCTAAACCCAAATATGTCACGCACAATGGACATCTTCGGGGCCCCAAAAAAGAAAACGGTGAGAGATATCAAAAAATCATTTTGAGTAAAAGAGTTGCATACCGCGGAGATCTTACACCTATACCTTTAACATTTTTCGATACGACCAGCCGTTTCCGAGATACATCGATTCCAAAAAAAAAGTTGAAATTCAGGGCCCCCGATAAAGATCCGGCCCAGCACCATTTTTAACCCCCGACAACAGGTTTCCTCACACGGTCCAACACTTTCACCGCTCAGAATTCAGCTCGATATCTTGAATATTGCGACCTGTACTTCGCTAAACCCAAAAATGTGACGCACAATGGACATTTTAAGCCCCCCCCCCCCCAAAAAAGGGTGAGCGATATCAAAAAATCGTTTTGAGTAAAGAAGTTGCATACCGCGGAGATCCTACACCTGTACATTTAACGTTTCTCGATACGACCAACCGTTTCCGAGATATATCGATTCCAAAAAAATGTTTGAAATTCAGCACCCCCCCCCCCCCCAAAAAAAAGATTCGGCCCTGTACCGTTTTTAACTCCCGACAATTGGTTTCCTCACAGGGTCTAACTCTTTCACCGCACCAAATTTCAGTTCGATATCTTGAAAATTGCGACCTGTACTTCGCTAAACCCAAATATGTCACGCACAATGGACAACTTCAGAGCCCCAAAAAGGAAAACGGTGAGAGATATCAAAAAATCATTATGAGTAAAAAAGTTGCGTACCGCGGAGATCTTACACCTGTACATTTAACGTTATTCGATACGACCAACCGTTTCCGAGATATATCGATTCCAAAAAAAAAGTTTGAAATTCAGGGCCCCCAAAAATGATCGGGCCGTGCACCGTTTTTAACGCCCGACAACAGGTTTCCTCACAGGGTCTAACTCGTTCACCGCTCCAAATTTCAGCTCGATATCATGAAAATTAAGACCTGTACTTCGCCCAAACCTAAAATGACATGCACAATGGACATTTTCAGGGCCCCAAAAAAAGAAAACAGTGAGAGATATCAAAAATTGTTTTGAGTAAAAAAGTTGCATACCGCGGAGATCTTACACCTATACCTTTAACATTTTTCGATACGACCAACCGTTTCCGAGATATATCGATTACAAAAAAAAGTTTGAAATTCAGGGCCCCCTAAAATGATCCGGCCCTGCACCGATTTTAACGCCCAACAACAGGATTCCTCACAGTCACTTAACCTTTCACCGTACCAAATTTCAGCATAATATCTTGAAAGTTGCGACCAGTACTTAGCTAAACGCAAAAATGTCACGCACAATGGACATTTTCAGGGCCCCAAAAAAAAGAAAACGGTGAGAGATATTAAAAAATCGTTTTGAGTAAAAAAGTTGAACACCGCGGAGGTCTTATACCTGCCCTTTTAACGTTTTTCGATACGACCAACCGTTTCCGAGATATATCGATTCCAAAAAAAAGTTTGAAATTCAGTGCCCCCTAAAATGATCCGGCCCTGCACCGATTTTAACGCCCAACAACAGGATTCCTCACAGTCACTTAACCTTTCACCGTACCAAATTTCAGCATAATATCTTGAAAGTTGCGACCAGTACTTCGCTAAACCCATAAATGTCACGCACAATGGACGTTTTCAGGGCCCCAAAAAACGAAAACGGTGAGAGATATCAAAAAACCGTTTGGGTAAAAAAGTTGCACACCGCGGAGGTCTTATACCTGCCCATTTGACGTTTTTCGATACGACCAACCGTTTCCGAGATATATCGATTCAAAAAAAAAGTTTGAAATTCTGGGCCCCCAAAAAAGATCCGGCCCTGCACCGTTTTTAACGTCCGACAACAGGTTTTGTCACAGGGTCTAATTCTTTCTCCGCTCCAAATTTCAATTCGATATCTTAAAATTGCGACCTGTACTTCGCTAAACCCAAGAATGTCACGCACAATGGACATTTTCAGGGCCCCAAAACACGAAAACGGTGAGAGATATCAAAAAATCTTTTAGAGTAAAAAAGTTGCGTACTGCGGAGATCTTACAACTGTACATTCGACGTTTTTCGATACGACCAACCGTTTCCGAAATATATCGATTCCAAAAAAAGTTTGAAATTCAGGGCCCCCCAAAACGATCCGGCCCTGCACCGTTTTTGAAGGCCGACAATAGGTTTTATCACAGGGTCTAACTCTTTCACCGCTCCAAATTTCAGCTCGATATCTTGATAATTGCGACCTGTACATCGCTAAAGCCAAAAATGTCACGGACAATGGACATCTTCAGGGCCCCAAAAAATGAAATCGGTGAGAGATATCAAAAAATCGATTTGAGTAAAAAAGTTGCATACCGCGGAGATCTTACATCTGTATATTTAACCTTTGTTGATACGACCAACCGTTTCCGAGATATATCGATTCCAAAAACAGGGTTGAAATTAAGGGCCCCAAAAGAAGGTCCGGCCCTGCACCGATTTTAACGTCCAACAATAGGGTTCGTCACAGGCCCCAACTCTTTCACCGTACCAAATTTCAGCTCAATATCTTGAAAATTGCGACCTGTACTTTGCTAACGCAAAAACGTCACATACATACATACATACATACATACAGACAGACTTTTTTTTGATTTTTTTTTTTCAACTCCGATTCGATTGGTATAGGTTTGAACACTGGGCGACGCTTAGTTTCCGAGATCTCGAAAAATCCTACCACGGCTATATGAAAGCCTATAGGATCTAGATCCGGCTTTCATAACAAGTAGTTCCGTGAATAACTATACAGCCTATTTTCGTATATCCTACTTATGTTAACTGCCACTATCAACATACTACATTTCAGGTTGATTGCTGTAATAGATTCGTAGATATTGAGAACCGACTAAATATTTCGAACGGTCGCCATGTTGGATTTTATATATGTTGGTCCTAGAGTTATGTACTGTTACATGAAGATTATTGTGTACGTATACCATTCAAACTTCAATCGCATGATTAGGACACAAGAAGTAACAAGGAGATTTTAAAATTTTGCACAGCTGCCATCTTGTGGTTATGGAAACAATTGAAATAAATTAGATGCTAGTGGAAGGCTTATTCGTATAAGGATTTACTGTACCAAGTTTCACTGCACTCGGATGGTTAAATTCCGTGAAAAGTCCATGTGAATATTTATACTTCGCGTTGCCGCCATGTTGGATTTGTGATCACCTGGTTATATAAAGACCTATAGATGAACTTTAATTCATAGCCCCTATGAACATAAAAGAATTTAGTTTACTGCTATAATAGATTCGTAGATAGTCAGAGCCGTCTAAATATTTCGGATGGTCGCCATGTTGGATTGTTAAATGTATAGGCCATAGAGTCATGTACCATTAAAGGAAAATTATTGCGTAGGTTCATTATTCAAACTTTCACTTCGATCACATGATTACGACACAAGAAATAAAAACTTAATTTTAAAATTCGCACACCTGCCATCTTGAGGTTGTGTAAACAATTGAACTAAATTAGATACCAGTGCTTTACAATGTATATAAACATATCCTGTACCAGATTTAATTGCGTTTGGAACATTAAATCGCGAGAAAGGTGTATTCAAAATTTTCAAATTCGCTTGGCCACCATGTTCGTTTTGTAGTTAACCGGTTTTTGAAAGTCTTATAGATGAACTTCCAGTAGTGCCCTTTATCTCCGTACAAAATTTCAGGATGGTACTGCTAATGGTTTCAGAGATATAGAATGCCGGTGAAATATTTCGCACATCCGCCATCTTGTGGTTATGTAAACAATGGAATAAATTTAGATGTCGGTGCATTACAATATATATAAACATATACTGTACCAAGTTTTATTGCGTTTGGTTGGTTAAATAGCGAGAAACGTCTATTTAAAAGTCGCAATTTCACATGTCCGCCATGTTGGTTTTTTAGTTACCAGTGTTTCAAAAGTCACATGAATGAAATTCTAGTAGTTTCCTTTATCACCGTAATAAATTCCAGGGTGATATCAGTAATAGTTTCGGAGATATTGAATGGTGGTGAAATATTTCGCACAGCCGCTATGTTGGATTGATGATTCATAACAAAATTTTAAGGGCACGGTTGGGGTCGCCCGGAATAGTGCTATGAACTTACCGAGTTTCATTGAAATCGCTCCAGCCGTTTAGAATTTATTAGGGACACACACACACTCCTCTCACACACACGCTCACACACGCACGCACACACACACGGACAAAAGGTGATCTCATAAGCCTTTTTTTTTTTTTTTTCAAAATTGAAAATCGGCTAAAAATGGCTTTATACCTCACAATGTTTGAGAACTAGAAAGTCATTTCTCAAGACCTTTGTTTGGAGTGTCTTACTGTATGGATGCGATACCTGGACAATAGGGAAACTGGAGGAAACAAAACTTAAGTTTGCAGAAATGTGGTTTTGGAGAAGAATAACAAGAACTAGTTGGATGGACTGGAAAACAATTGATCTTGTTCTGCAGGACGTGAAAGAGGATCGATGTTTATTAAAAACAATAAAGAAGAGGAAAACAAAGCTCCTTGGACATGTACTCAGGCAGAATCTCTTGACCAAACTCTTATCGAGGGCAAAGTATTGGGATAGAAAGCTAGGGGACGTCCAAGGATGTCGTACATCGAGAACTCCATTGATGAACTGGCATGTGGTTCTTATGGCAGCTTGAAGAGACAAGGCTTTGCCTTAAGTAAATGATGGTGATGATGATGATGAAGATTAGATGGTTGGTAGGGGCAGATGACCTCGTAGTCCCGCCCTTTAAAACAACGATAACTAACTAGATGGTTGGTTGGTTCCTCAGTTTAGGGGCTGCAACAACGCGGTCATGTAGGCCCGTGTACTTTGGGGGTGTGTAAGAATCTGTCTGATAACCGGTGTTAATTAATTGAGATGACTGTTTTAGTGTGTGTTATCTGTTTTTAATTCAAGTAAGGACTGGAGACATTCGATTTCCAAGTAGTTTCAACTTTTGCTATCAAACGCCACCGTCGACGAACAATTAGTTCTGCACTTTGTTACTAGATGCCACTGCAGTCGGCTCCTGGCGACGAACGTTGGAACCTAAGAACGTTAGTCAAAGATAACATATAATTTAGCTTGACACAGGTGTATTAGTGGAAGGTTCTTAATCATGCCATAAATCTATGACATGGGACCGCCGACTTTACTTCCCCTCCAAAGGAAGGCATACTGAGGGATTTTAACGCTCTTAAAAAATCCGACGACTTCAGACGGGTTTGAACCCGCGACCTTGGGCATAGACACTCAGCATGCTACAAACTACGCCACGGAAGCCGCCATGAATAGATGGATGTTGTCTATTCCTGAGATTGGAAGGATCTTTCCAAGAAACCTGTGTCTGCGTGAGTAAGGTTACGTTGGCTTGTTTATCTTCCCTTCTTTGACTTTAATTCACGCTGAAATCTGTGCACTGAAATGGGATTAAATTCGCGACATCCACCACTTACTGTAAGTAGCTGCGTCACGAGGCAGCTTGGTCGTTGGACTGGTAAATGTAACAGTAGCTCAAACAATAGCTCCCACTAGAAATATCAACAAGAAGGCAGGAACTAGTCCCTTTTCATATGAACACTCACAAATGCTTGTAGTGGCATGCTTTCTTACGCAACAAATTACCATGGAGCTGATATCATTATCAACAAGACAATAATGCTCTATGGGAATTCATCAGATAAGCTAATGGACATCTAATTGTCAGGTGAAAAGCTAAAGGAAGTAGGATACTTCTGTTACTTAGGAAGCAAAATATCCAGTGATGGACGAAGCAAAGAGGATATAAAATATAGGTTGGCTCAGGCAAGGAAAGCATTTCTACAGAAAAGGACATGGAATATAGATTTAGGTAATAGGAAGTCATTTTTGAAAGCTTTTGTCTGGAGCGTGGCACTCCATGGAAGTGAAACTTGGACTATTGGTGCGGCAGAAAAGAGGTGAATTGAAGCGTTTTAAATGTGGTGCTACAGGAGAATGATGAAGTTCAGATGGGTAGATAGGGTTACAAATGAAGAGGTATAAAGGCGAGTTGGAGAGGAGAGATGTTCTGGCGACTGCTAATGAACAGAAGAGATAGGTTGGTAGGACAGTTACTAAAAGACACAGGAATAGCAAGTTTAGTTATGGAAGGAAGGGTCGAGGACAAGAACTGTATTGGTAGACCAATGTTAACCAGTTGCCTGGTAGCTATGTAGAGATGAAACGATTAGCTCAGGACAGGGATGCATGGAAAGCTGCATCAAAGCAGTCAAAAGACTGAACTCTCAAACAAGCTAATGCTAGCCTGATAGAATAAAGCCACAATTTGTTATCTCCAGTAGACATCTGGTAATATATTTCACTAAAGGGAGGGGAAGATGTCCTCGTAGTTCCGCCTCTTTAAACAACAATAACTAACTCACTAAAGGGATTTAATTAGGAGATAATCCACCACAGTGGATCAGTGTAGTGGGTCGACTCATGGTCCCAAGATCGTAGGTTTGTTCCTTGAGTGAGGAATTCTGATTTCTCAAAGTTAGGAAAGCCCAAATTCCACTAAGAATAAAATAATATAAAAATGACCTTGATAGCCTGATTCCTTATCGATGATGCAATTATAATAAAATGTATATAACCTTAAGTTGTACTGTACCGGTGACCTTCCTCAGTGTAATTTATGAGGGGCGTTCAAAAAGTAACGAGCCGGAGGCTGGAATGCGCAAACCGGTGACGGCATCGGCTAATCGTGGCGTGTGTAACGAAGTGCGGTTCCGACAAGAGCGTGGAAGGTCACAGCCCGTCGCTAGAGGGCACGCGTGCACGTCACGTGGCGATACAAAACGAGCAGCAGCATGCATAAATCGTCCAACGCATTGCAAACAGTGACATGGAGGCGTCAACCGAATTCAAAAGAGGTGTCGTTCGGTTTCTGACAACGGAAGGAGTAGAGGGAACGGACATTCATCGCCGAATGTCACAAGTGTACGGCGAGCACTGCATGTCCCTTGAAAGGGTCAAGGTGTGGCACAAGCGCTTCAGGGAAGGACGGGTGTCGTTAGCCGATGATGCCCGGTCTGGGGCACCCCCATGCATTGCCGCTGAAAACGTCCAGCTGGTTGATGCACTCATTACCCAGGACCGCCAAGTGACAGTGAACGCCATAGACGCCATCGTGGCTCCATGACAATGCACGACCTCATACGGCCAACACAGTCGCGGCACTCCTGCAGAAATTCAAATGGGAGGTTCTCGGCCACCCTCCATACAGTCCAGACCTCTCTACCTGTGATTACGCCATGTTTGGTCCCCTGAAAAGGGCTCTGCGGGGCCAATGATTCACCTCAGACGCCGACGTCCAGCTGGTGCCTCTACAGCCAGGGCCAATACTTCTAACATACAGTTACAGGTTTTTGTAATTATGCCTCCAGCTCGTTACTGTTTGAACGCATCTTATAGGACATGAAAAGGTGCACGTACATATGTTTAATATAAATTTGCCATAACAGATGATGTTATCATAAAATATTCTTCGTCCAAAAGTTCACAAATTAAAATAAAATATAAAAAAAACAACAGATCTGTTACAAAATGTGTTGAAAATGAAAATCCACAGCCTGCTTCCAGTCTCCGACCGGGTCAGGAATGGAATGAATGAAGCCCCCAAATGTGTTAAATAAGAAAAATAAGAAAAATACAAGTAAGTCTCGATAAAACAGCGTCGAATAGAAGGGATGTGGATATGAAACTATATCAGTGGAAATAGCGAGGTTAGAACTGATCGTTTGGTATGTGTTTGCGATGTAATGGAGAAATAATTGAATTAAAACGTTGGAAAAAGTGTTTCGAGGCAATGTTATCGTGCTGAGCCGTGCCTTCCCGTTGGGTCAAAATGGAGGAAATTGTTTGCTCACTAGTCCATATTTTGGGTGAGGATACAATCAATCAATATATAATATAACACGTTGTTATTCAACAAGCTACTACAACCAACATTCAATTATACTCCTTGAAAAGGAAAGTAGGCTATATGTTCTTTACTGAATATCTTGTTCTATAGATATAATTATTAATTTTTAATTCTTTTAGGATCGTTTCAACATCCAATGTGTTACGCTTACACAACGTTCTGGCCGTTGATTTTCCTTCCTTTTAAGCCAACACTCCATAATTATCTTGCTGGCTCTTGGTCGTTCCTCATCCAAAAAAAACCTGCTTGTTCTCCAGGATTTCTCTACGAACAGATTCGTCACATCCACAGTTTTCCTTCTGAACACGGTTCTGTTTGCAATACCTCCCTCCTCAATGCCACATTTCAAAGATCCTTATGAACTTCTTTCAACCATGGTATTTGAGTCTTTCTCCTTTCCTGGAAGATGAGGAACGTAATTGCCAGGGTTCCGGTCTGATTCTTATCAGGGATCCATAGGAAGTCAGTCGCCTTTCTCACTCAAGTTGAAATGTTCTCGCATTTTTCATAAAGCTCTTGATTTGATCTCAAACAGAAGGTAAACTCATTTGTTGTTGCTATCTGGGTTCCCATAATTTCCTCAGAAATGTTCGCTCTTTTTTTTTCAATTTCGGTAATCCCCCTTTCTGGCAATATTGTCTCCGCTGCATAGAGTCATTCAGGTTTATTATTATCATTAGTTTACTTTTTAAAGAAGAGAATTGAAGAAGCTATTTTATTTCAGCTTTGCTCTTTAGAAGTGTGTGGGCTAGCATTAGTCTAGGCCAAAGGTCATGCTTATCGATTATGAGAATCTGCTTATTATGTTCAACAGCTTCTGAAGTTCTAAAGTTCTGAAGTTCTGAACCAGCAGACCGTTTCAAGTCAACCATTTACTGGAAGAGATTAATAGTACGGTCTGTATTATTGTCTAGCCTTAAACTGTTTTCTGTTTAGTTGAGTCAGCAATTTAGTAGTTTCCATAACAAGCAGAATTGGAGGATAATCATAAGTGTTGTTAGTGGCTACGGTGGCGTAGTTGGTAGCATGCTGAACTGCTGTGCCCAACATAGCAGGTTCAAACCCGGCCGGAGTTGACGGACTTTTAACAGCATTAAAATCCTTCAGTTTGCCTTCCTTTGGAGGGGAAGTAAAGCCGGCGGTCCTATGCCATAGATTTATGGCATGTAAAAACCATTCCACAGACTTAACTTGTGTGAAGCTAAATTTCTAGGTTTGATTTCGTTGGAACTCTCTATCAAAGTTCCAACGTTCACCACTAGGTATCAGTGACATCTGGTAGCGAAAGTTGGAACTACTTGAAATTGAACGGGTGTCCGGTTGAAGCAGCTACAGCCTCTGGTGACCCGAACATGTACTCGGACACTCCCGGCACTAAAAGCCATACGATACATAAAGTAATAATAATTAGAGTTGTTGTTTCATTTGACGGCTTGGACATCGTGATTTGTCTAATAACCGGTGTTAATTGTGAAGGCCGTATTAGTGTGTGTTCCTGTTTTCAATTCAAGTAAGGACTGCAGACATTGAATTTTTTCAAGTAATTCCTACTTTTGCCGTGAAACGCCACCGTCAACGACTACTAGTTCAGAACATGGTTAGCAGACGCCACCGCAGTCGGCTCCCGGCGACGAACGTAGGAACCGAAGAGCGTTTGTCAAATGTTAATTTAGCTCCACACAGGTGTAATTAGTGGAGGGTTCTTTAGCATGCCATAAATTTATGGCATGGGACCGCCGGCTTTACTTCTCCGAAGGAAGGCATACTGAGGGATTTTTAACGCTCTTTAAAAATCCCAGACTTTGGCCGGGTTTGAACTCGCGATCTTGGGCATAGAAACTCAGCATGCTACCAACTACGCCACAGAATCCGCTCACAGGGATTAGTAAGGAGGCGGCCGTTGCCATAAGTTAGAACCATCCCGGCATTTGCCTGGAGTAGAAGAAGGGAATCTGTGGAAAACCTCTTCCAAGATGGCTGAGGTTCTCAGTTTTTCTTCACAAACGGAATGCATCCCATTCCAGCTCTCAGATCGGAATTAAATTTATTGGCAGAGTCTGAAATCGAACCCGCACCTTAGGGGTGACAGCCCCCAATGCTAGCTGCTACTCCACGAAGTGGTTCAGCCCAAGCGAGAAGATCAAGAGACTTTGAGAGGCTAAGAAAGCGGAAACCAACAATTCAAACGCACTTTTCGAAATGGCTTAACAAATGAAAAATGAAATTCCACAGCCTGCTTCCAGTCTCCGACCGGGTCAGGAATGGAATGAATGAAGCCCCCATCAAGCGGCGAGGATATGAACTATGCCGGCTGCCGAAGCCTGTCGCACTCCTATGGGGCAATGATTAAATGAATGACAGATGAAATGACATGATAGTGGAGAGTGTTGCTGGAATGAAATATTGACAGGGAAAACCGGAGAACCCGGAGAAAAACCTGTCTGCCTCCGTTTTGTCCAGCACAGATTTCACATGGAGTGACCGGGATTTGAACCACGGGCCCAGTGGTGAGAGGCCGGCGTGCTGCCGCCTAAGCCACGGAGGCTCTGTCTTAACAAATAATAATACTAATAATAATAATAATAATAATGTTGGATCAGAAATCTGGTATATATACTTTGAGTTGAAGCCATTTAAGTGATCTAGGACCCGTGCGAGAAATGTCGCATGTTCACCAATAGTTTTATAATGAGAGACTTAAGGAGAAAGGTTGTTATGTTTTTATTTCAACCAAATTATGCTAGAACACAATTTACATTTCAGTTAGAATTCCAAGTTCTACGTTCCCTAACTTAAGATGGCAATCACTGAAAATTGGATCATCGTTACAGTCACCGGTTATTCGTTATTTATGAAATTATACGATTAGAGTACCGGTACTCATTCCTTTGATTTACTCTTTCTGAAATCCATGCAAACTGATAAAGGAAAGACCTCAGAATGTGGAAATGACGTGAAACAGGCATCACAGTGGCCAAAATGTGAAGTGGACAGCAATTATGAAGCATATTTTCGTACACCAACAGTATCTGCCAATCGCACACTTCGTACAGATTTTAAAATGTCATAAAAAGATATCTATGAAATTAGAGTGCAATTCGTCACTGCTAATGTTAATTCTCTTTAATTTGAATGCTCATTTGTCACGATCAGTCGCTTGTGAGAGCCGCAGGAGGGATCTATACTATTGAAATAATATGTATGATACTTTGAGTTGAAGCCATTTAAGTTATCTAGTTTGGTTTGCGCTGCCACGTATGAGTAAAATAGGAATTATTGGGCAACCTGTAGCTGTGATTCAAATTAATCACCACATATGATATGTGAGTTGGGAAGCGTGATGGCGCATTGGCTTAGCTGCTTGTCATTCACTCGGACGGCTGGGGTTCGAATCCTGGTGACAGCGCGGTGGAATTTTCACCTGAAAAATCACGTGGCGTCAGGAAAGGCATCCGGCCTTAAATCCCCGGCCAAAACCAAAATGAGCCAGGTTGGCTCCGGTGATCCCAATTAATTGGGAAAAGCCGAAGAAAGAAAGATAGAAAGAAAGAAATGTGATATGAGAGGTCTTCTACGAACTGAAACCGTTTGACTCGCAATTGCCGTGGATTTGTCTCACCCTTTAGAAACCTGACTACCTTGGCCAGGAATCAAGCCCGTATGGCGGATACTCCATGATTGATTCACCGAAGAAGCTATGGTTTAGTAACAGAGGAACCACACATACACATACCAGTTGCTCAATCACAGAGGCTCCCTCCATTTTTACCACGAAAGACGTAGCCGGATTATTCCAGAATGCACCTTAAAAATCTTCCGTGCTACACGAAGTCAGATATTGCCTCAGTTTGCCTGTTAAATAGCATGCAAGGAAGAGCTCAAAACAAATGCCTTCAGATAATATTCAAATCAGATAGTTGAAGAAAGAAGTGAGGTACACGCGTAAGATCTGTCTGTTCGCGTGTTTGCCTGCCCTTTAATATGACACGTGCCTGTTTTTATATTCTATCTAGGTAGTTTTTTGGAGTTTAAAGGGGCCTGTTTGCCATCTCTCGATGAATACAGTACATTTGCATTTGTCAGTTGACACAGGCTAGAGTAAAAGGTGGCTTTTCACCGATGTCTCAGTCTCACTCATGGCTGTGATTATATGGAAGCTACTGAGGTATGGGTGGTGCTTAGTAATGGCATTCAGGGCACAGTCAGTGCCTGTGAATGCTGTGAAAGGTTCTACTCATAGGGTTGGGACTACTGTTCTGACTCAGTGAGGAAAGCAATAGCAAACTACCTCACTCCTCTTCTTGCCTAGAACGCCTCAATATAGCGCTGCCTTGGGTTTTTGTGGGGATCTACTCACATAACGTAACGGCGGTGCTTTTGAGGATCCAACGAGCCTTCGGGCTGACTACCTAACAGACAAAGGGGCGCAACAGTGAGGTTATTTGCTCCTCTCAACCTGGATTAAATCATACTAATTTGGAATAGATTAAAATTGAGAGGTGGAAGCCTAAATATGAAATGAGTTAAATGTAATCAAACAAAAAATTAAATAAAATTAATATAATACATTATCCAACGAGCCTATAATGGCAATAAATGGGGCACATACAGCTCAAGGAGCCACAACAATAACTATTTTAATATTATAACTGTGCCTGCCACAAATCTTGTACAACAATGATATACATATCCAAGGAAACACACACATCTTGCTATTAGAAGCAAAGTTAAATATTATCAAAATTCAAATGATAATTATTTTTATCAATTTTTTCAAAATTGGTTCATGTTTTGTGCTGACCTTCACCATTTCCCTGATATCTCCCGTGTTAATACGGATTTTGGGAGTTTTCTTTTTTTAATATGGGTGTTAAACCTTCTGTTATAAAATGAATCTCGCATATTTTCACATTATTAATTAATTAATTAATTAATTAATTAAGCGCCATTATTTCCATTTTATTCTGAGCAAACTAAAAAATAAATGTTAAAGTTTCATAGAAAGACTAATTAAAGTCACAGCGGTTTTGAGTGAGATTCATTTTGTAGCAGAAGGTTTAACACCCACATTAAAAAAGGAAAACTCCAAAAAGCCCTATAAACACGAGAGATATCAGGGAAACGGTGAAGGTCAGCACAAAACAAGAACCAATTTTGAAAAAATTGATAAACATAATTATCATTTGAATTTTGAAAATTTTTAACTTTGCTTCTAATAGCAAGGTGTGTGTGTTTCCTTGGACATGTATATCATTGTTGTACAAGATTTTTGGCAGGCACTGTTATAATATTAAAATCGTTATTTTTGTGGCTCCTTGAGCTGTATGTGCCCCCTTTTTAAGACACGAATATGTTTATAAAACGAGCGTATGCGAGTTTTATAATTTCCATACGAGTATCTTAATTACCATTATAGGCGAGTTGCATACGACTGTTTATGTTCGACAATAATTATTAGAACTACTAGCAGAAGTACCCGTTCTTCGAACGGTGTTCGTTGTTAACACCAGACATTATCAATTGAGCTGCTGTTGCAATGGTTAGTGGTTTGTCATTCCTTCAAGTTTATCAGAACGAAGTTAGTTTTCTGGGAAATTCACACACACGGCTAATTTAAGGCCCTTAAGATGTAGTTTTCGGAGACCCTTTATAGATTCCCGAATTTTGTGTCTCACATTGAGAAGCGCAATATATGCTTCGGTCGTCCTTCTAGGATAATTTTTATATTTCGCCTATTTTAGCATGTATTGAGAAGTTTTTCTCTATATCCACCCTTCTACTGTATGAAAAGTGCGGTGAAGAGTTTTATAAATGATTGGTGCATTGACTCTCATGGTTACCATACCTAATTTTACGATGCTCCAAGCATCCGAACACGAGTTATAGGCGTAGGCTCCATAAAGATACAAAGAAAGACAGACAGACAATTCTATTGTCTACAACATATTACCGAGATATACAAATATGGGTATATCTACCACAAAGTATCAAACAAAATCATCCTTACGATGAACCCGTTTGTCGACAAAAAAAAATAGTTTAAATGTGCTCTCAGACTAAATTCACCTAACGTGTACTTCTTGACGTGAAATAGAATTGATAGCCTTGTAGACGAAACGCAATACACGTCACATAAAAACTGACCCTCTACGTTGTGCTAGGTGCCCATACACAGGAAGACACCTTTCATAAATTATAAAGGCTTGTGGTGCATGAAAATTCAGGTTCTTTAACCTCAAATTGCCCAAATTCCTTAAAGCTGCAAAAAATGCTGGTTCAATTCAAGAATTTTTGAAAATAATGTTGCTGTTTGGAGATATAATAGACCTTCTGTACTATATGTCGAACGTGAAAATTGCATGAAAAAATTCTAGGTTACCCCTTGACCCCCTTAATTGCATTGATGAATTGTACAGTCTACGTTAGTTCCGTGATAACTTTATAGCCATTTGCAAACTTTCACAGAAATGTAATAAATGGAGTGGCATTGCTTCTTACAGAAATAGAAGGAAAGTTGTAAGCCACCCCTTGATATAGGCTAATGTTCTCATGGTTACCGAATTACATTCCTTCATTAGTTTGTTAAATTAAATTAAATTAGTTTTCTGGGAATATTTCAGAAACTGTTGGATTTAGAGCCTTATAATGTAGTTTTCCAGGACCCTTTAGGGCCCCCGAGTTTTGTTTCTGGCACCGAGGGAATTTGTCTCGTCATTGTACGCCATAATATAATACTAATAGTAATATAATATAGGGAGAAATTATAACACCTATTTTTTTAAATTATTAATGCAGCCAATGGCCATGTACTTTTCTTTTCAGGACGGGTCAGGGAAGGGATATTATCAGAGAAAGAAGCATTTAATCACGCATGAGCAAAATGGAAATGGCCTACCATTTAACTAAGGACATCTATAAGAAAAGGTCAATATCCTTCAACGCAAAACTAAAACATTACTGCAGTGTCATCCGTCCGGAGGTCTTGCATGCTTCTGAATGCCTCAATATGAACATAAAAGGCTTGGTCGAGAAACTGGAGGCCAAAGAAAGAAACATTTTGAGAAAGATATTGGGTTCCATCAAAGACAATGGGGAATACAGAAGACGGGATAACCATGAACTATATACTCATGTAGATAAGATAAGTAACGTCATCCGGAAGAGAAGGATATCATTTTTTGGGCATGTGAAACGAATGAGCCCAGCGAGACTGATCAACCGCAACATAACTTACTTTCAGGAGAGGAAAACAAAATGGGCCTGGTTCATAGAACTGGATAAAGATCTGAAAGAAGTGGGGATTACACCAATAGACATTCAGGAGCGCGCCCCACTCAAAAGGAAACTTCAAGCTTGTAAAGGTTTCCAAGAAAAACCGAAGCTGAAAACGGGAAAGATTTGGACCCAGGAACGGAAGGAAGTCCACCGAGAACGAATGCGGGCGTACTGGGCAAACATCAAAGCCAGTAGGAGACAGTGGGAATGACGCGGCCCATAGATGGCCTATACGTAATGAATGAATGAATAATATGGGGATAGGAATATAATAGACCTGCCGTACCACACCCGCAGGTGTAAATCGCGTGAAAAAATTCTAGAGTACCCCTTGATCCCCTTAAGCGCGTTAAACGTATTGATGAATTTTACGGCTTAATTTGGTTCCTTGATAACCTTCTAGCCGTTTGCAAACTTTCACACTAATGTAATTAATGGAATTGCATTGCGTCTTACAGCAATAGATAGACCTCGGAGAATCAGTTGCCATGGTTACTGGCTTGTATTCGTTCATTAGTTTATTAAATGAAATTAGTTTTCTGGGAATATCTCAAAAACGGTTGGTCTTAGGGTCTTAAAATGTGGTTTTCGGGTACCCGAGTTTGTCTCTCACATTGAGGGGCTGAAAATGAACATTGTCTCGTCCTTCTACGCCTATTTCAGCATGTATTTTAAGGGGGTAGGCCCCCCTTTTATGAGGGGTACGGAGAAGAGTTATATCAATGATAAGTGCCGTGCCTCTGATGGACATCTGTACCAAATTTTACGTTGATACACCCAGCCGTTCTCGAGTTATAAGGGAAAAAATTTGTCCACAGACGAACAAACAAACAAACAGACGAAAAAAATATTTCGCGCACATCCTTCAAAAACAGTCTGAAACGCGTAAACAACTCAATTTTCCGTAGAAATTCAGAGAAAAACAGACAAACTTTCATTTTTATATATAGAGAGATATACTGCACCGGTCGGTATTGACCGTGTTTTATTGCACAAATTTAGGTTTCACTCGCTAACCGTTGGAGATATACGAAAAGTGATAAGGACCTTTCGGATAGAAAATTAAATGTTAAAGCTCATGTATGCCATCAAAAGTTTGCTATTTCTTAGCGTTCTCTTTTTATTTGAAATGGAATTATGAAATTTTGAAACCAAAGGGTGTAGTGACGTTACCAATATCGGTTTCACTCGCTAACCTTTGGAGATACACAAAAATTGATAAGGACCTTTTGGATAGGAAATTAAATTTCAAAGCTCGTATGTGCCATCAAAAGGTTGCTATTTCCTACCGTTCTCTTTTATTTGACAAGGAAATATGAAATTTTGAAACCAAAGGGTGTAGTGACGTCACTAAAATGGTCGCCATTTTTTAATAGTGCAAAATATCGAAATTAAAAGTATCCTATATGTTAACATGGTAAATCAGCTACATCCATGCAAAATTTCATCTTAATCGGACAAGTGGTTCTTGCGTTATTGAGTAACACACAGACAGATAGACACACACAATCTCATTTTTAGCCTACTTTCGATTTTTGCAAAAAATGAAAGTAGACTTATGAGATCAACACAGGGCGAAAAAAGTGTCTGTCTGTGTGTGTGTATGTGTGTGTGTGAGTCTGTGTGTGTGTGTATGTGTGTGTGTGAGTCTGTGTGTGTGTGTGTGTGTGTCTGTGAGTGTGTGAGTGTGTGTACTCTGAATGTCTGTCCCCCCCCTATCAATTCGAACACGGTGAATGCGAATTGAACGAAATTTGGTACAAAGGTAGCACTAGTAAAGGTCACCTCAGTGTCATGTTTTATATCGCCGCCATCTTGACGGAAACGTAATGGCGGCCACACAAATGTTCAAAGCTTAAATCAAATTACGACTAACCTAATCATCCGATCTCTACCAAATTTTGCAACAACATACCTTTATGGGGGAGCATCCTTTAACCAAACCAATAGGCCATCAGCGTAATAGTTTGCGGATGGCGGCCATCTTTGTGTGGAAATCGATTCCCCCTATTAATTCGAACACGGTGCAACCGAATGGAACGAAATTTGGTACAGAGGTAGTACTAACAAAAGGCACCTCAGTGTCATGTTTTATATCGCCGCCATCTTGACGGAAACGTAATGGCGGCCACACAAATGTTCAAAGCTTAAATCAAATTACGACTAACCTAATCATCCGATCTCTACCAAATTTTGCAACAACATACCTTTATGGGGGGGAGCATCCTTTGCCCAAATTAATGGGTCATCAGCGTAATAGTTTGCGGATGGCGGCCATCTTGTTGTGAAAATCGAATCCCCTATTAATTCGAACACGGTGCAACCGAATGGAACGAAATTTGGTACAGAGGTAGTACTAACAAAAGGCACCTCAGGGTCAAGTTTTATATCGCCGACATCTTGACTGAAACGTAATGGCGGCCACACGAATGTTCAAAGCTTAAATCAAATTACGATTAACCTAATCATCCGATCTCTACCAAATTTTGGAACTACATATCTTTATGGAGGGAGCATCCTTTGACCAATCTAATAGGTCATTATCCTAATAGTTTGCGGATGGCGGCCATCTTTGTGTCAAAATCGATTCCCCCTATTAATTCAAACACGGTGAAACCGAATGGAACGAAATTTGGTACAGAGATTGCACTAGCAAGGGCATCTCAGTGTCATGATTTATATTGCCACCATATTGACTGAAACGTAATGGCGGCCACACAAATGTTTAAAGCTTAAATCAAATTACGACTAACATAACCATCCGATCTCTACCAAACTTTGCAACAACATACCTTTATGGAGGGAGCATCCTTTGACCAATCTAATAGGCCATTAGCCTAATAGTTTGCGGATGGCGGCCATCTTTATGTCAAAATTGATTCCCCCTATTAATTCGAATACGGTGGAACCGAATGAACGAAATTTGGTACAGAGGTAGCACTAGCAAAGGGCACCTCAGTGTCATGTTTTATATCGCCGCCATCTTGACGGAAACGTAATGGCGGCCACACAAATGTTCAAAGCTTAAATCAAATTACGATTAGCCTGATCATCCGATCTCTAGCAAATTTAGCAACAACATACCCTTATGGAGGGAGCATCCTTTGACAAAACTAATAGGTCAGCAGCCTAATATTTTGCGGATGGCGGCCATCTTTGTGTGAAAATCGATTCCCCTTATCAATTCGAACACGGTGAAACCGAATGGAACGAAATTTGGTACAGAGGTAGCACTAGCAAAGGGCACCTCAGTGTCATGTTTTATATCACCGCTATGTTGACGGAAACGTAATCGCGGCCACCCAAATGTTAAAAACTAAAATGTAATTACGACCAACCTAATAATCTAGTCTCTACCAAATTTTGCAACACCATATCTTTATGTGGGAAACATATTCAGACCAAACTGCAAGAACATCAGCCCAATAGTTTGCAGATGGTGGCCAAGTATGTGTGCAAATCGATTCCCCCGATCAATTCAAACACGGTGAAACCGAATTGAACGAAATTTGGTACAGAGGTAGCACTAGCAAAGGGCACCTCATATTCATGTTTAATATCCCTATAGCACGTTGTATTTCTACAAGCTACTACAACCAACATTCAGTCATACTCCTTGAAAAGGACAAAGAGTTATAACAATACCCATGCATTTAGGAGAAAGTAGGCTATATGTTCTTTACTGAACATCTTGTTAAAATGGTGATAGCCATTTCTTTATTTTCAACAAGCTACTAAACCCAACATTCAATTATACTCCTTGAAAAGGACAAAGAGTTATAACAATACCCATGCATTTAGGAGAAAGTAGGCTATATGTTCTTTACTGAACATCTTGTTATATATTAGTATGATTTTATGTTCGAACATAAATATTCATAAATATGTGTCGAGATTTCGCCAGTTTTATGTACTGAACAGAGCGCATGAGACGCAGAGAATGCCTTGTATTTGACCATGGCTTCCTCGATTACCCCACTATGACACTAGGCCACGGAGTGAAATTTAAATTAGAAGGCCTTAGAACTCAGCGCAGGTTCGATGCTATCCTCATTTAATTGGTCAAAAAACTGTTTCTTGAGCTGTGATTCGTGGGAGGAACTATTTAATAATGAAAAGTAATGTTATAATGACCATCATTATGATACAGTTTTCTGACATACAATAGTCAGGGTCGAACATAATAGTACATTATGCAACGAACCTATAATGGCAATAATTAAGACACTTATCTTATCATACTAATATATAACAAGTAGTTCCGTGAAGAACTATACAGCCTATTTTCATATATCCTACTTATATTAACTGCCACTATCAACATACAAAATTTCAGTTTGATTGCTGTAATGGATTCGTAGATATTGTGTACCGACTAAATATTTCGGATGGTCGCCATGTAGGATTTTATATATGTAGGTCCTAGAGTTATGTATGTTACATGAAGATTATTGTGTACGTGTAGCTTTCAAACTTCAATCGCATGATTAGGACACAAGTAGTAATGAGGAGATTTTAAAATTTCGCACAGCTGCCATCTTGGTGTTATGGAAAAAATTGAAATGAATTAGATGCCAGTGGATTAACATTCGTAAAAGGATTTACTGTACCTAGTTTCACTGCACTCGGATGCTTAAATTGCGAGAAACTTCCTTGTGAATATTTATACTTCGCGTCGCCGCCATGTTGGATTTGTGATCACCAGGTTATTTGAAGTCCTATAGATAAACTTAAGTTCATAGCCCCTATGAACATAAAAAAAAATCAGTTTGATTGCTATAATAGATTCGTTGATATTCAGAGTCGTCTGAATATTTCGGATGGTCGCCTTGTTGGATTGTTAAATGTATAGGCCTTAGAGTCATGTACCATTGTAGGAAAATTTTTGCGTAGGTTCATTATTCAAACTTTCACATCGATCGCTTGATTACGACACAAGAAATAAAAACTTAATTTTAAAATTTGCACATCCGCCATCTTGAGGTTATGTAAACAATTGAACTAAATTAGATACCAGTGCATTATAATGTGTATAAACATTTCCTGTACCAAGTTTCATTGCGTTTGGACCATTAAATCGCGAGAAAGGTCTATTTAAAATGTTCAAATTCGCTTGGCCGCCATGTTCGTTTTGTAGTTAACCGCTTTATGAAAGTCTTATAGGTGAACTTCCAGTAGTGCCCTTTATCTCCGAATTAAATTTCAGGGTGATACAGCTAATAGTTTCAGAGATATAGAATGCCGGTGAAATATTTCGCTCATCCACCATCTTGTGGTTATATAAACAATTGAACCAAGTTAGATGTCGGCGCATTACAATGTGTATAAACATATACTGTACCAAGTTTTATTGCGTTTGGTTGGTTAAATCGCGAGAAACGTCTATTTAAAAGTCACAAATTCGCGTGGCCGCCATGTTGGTATTGTAGTTACCAGTTTTTCAAAAGTAACATAGGTGAACTTTTATAAGTTCCCTTTATCACCGTAATAAATTCCAGGGGGATCTCGGTAATAGTTTCGGAGATATTGAATGCTGGTGAAATATTTCGCACAGCCGCCATGTTGGATTGGTGAGACGTAACAAAATTTGAAGGGCACGGTCGAGGTCACCCGGAATAGTACTATGAACTTACCGAGTTTCATTGAAATCGCTTCAGCCGTTTAAATGTTATTAGGGACACACACACACACCTCACACACACACACACACACACACACGCACACACCCACGGACAAAAGGTGATCTCATAAGCCTATTTTTTCAAAATTGAAAATAGGCTAAAAATGTGATGGTGTGTGTCTGTCTTTCTGTCTGTCTGTCTGTCTGTCTGTGTGTTACTCAATAACGCAAGAACCACTGGTCCGATTTAAATGAAATTTTGCATGGATGTAGCTGAAATACCAGGTTTACATATAGGATACTTTTAATTTCGATATTTTGTACCATTAAAAAATGGCGACCTTTTTAGTGACGTCACTACACCATTTGATTTAAAAATTTCATATTTCCATATCAAATAAAAAGAGAACGCTAAGAAATAGCTAACTTTTGATGGTATACACGAGCTTTAGCATTTAATTTTCTATCCAAAAGGTTCTTATCACTTTTCGTTAGCGAGTAAAACCGAAATTTGTGCAATAAAACACGGTCAACACCGAGCGGTGCAGTATATCTCTACATATATAAAAAGAAAATTTGTCTGTTTTTATGAATTTCTACGGAAATTTGAGTTATTTACACGTTTCAGACTGTTTTATAATAGATGCGCGCGAAAATAATGTTTTGGTCTGTCTGTCTGATTGTCTGTGGACAATTTTGTTCCCTTATAACTCGAGAACGGCTGGGTGTATCAGCGTACAATTCGGTACACTTATCCATCATAGGCACGACACTAATCATTGATGTAACTCTTCTCCGTACCTCTCATAAAAAGGGGCCTACTGCCTTAAATTACTTGCTCAAATAGGAGTAGAAAGACGAGACAAAGCTCATTTTCAGGCCCTCAATGTGAGAGACAAAACTTGGGGGCCCTAAAGGGTCCCCGAAAACCAAATTTTTAGGCCATAAAACCAACCGTTGTTCGAGATATTCCCAGAAAACTAATTTCATTTTACAAACTAATGAATGAATGCAAGCCGGTAACCATGGCAACAGATTCTCAGAGGTCCATCTATTGCTGTAAGACGGCAGTTCCATTAATAACATTAGTGTGAAAGTTTGCAAACGGCTAGAGGGTTATCACGGAACCAAATTAAGCTGTAAAATTAATCAATACGTATAATGCGCTTAAGGGGGTCAGGGAAACTCTAGAATTTTTTCACGCGATTTACACTTGGGGGTGTGGTAAGGCAGGTCTATTATATTCCTATCCCTATATTATATTATTATTATTAGTATTATATTATGGCGTACAACGACGAGACAAAGCCCCTCTGTGCCAGAAACAAAACTCGGGGGCCCTAAAGGGTCCTAGAAAACTACATTATAAGGCTCTAAAACCAACAGTTTCTGATATATTCCCAGAAAACTAATTCAATTTAATTTAACAAAGCAATGAAGTAATGCAAATCGGTAACCATGACAACATTATCTCAAGGGGTGGCATCCAACTTTCCATCTATTTCTGTAAGAAGCAATGCCACTCCATTTATTACATTTCTGTGAAAGTTTGCAAATGGCTATAAGGTTATCACGGAACCAACGTAGACTGTATAATTCATCAATGCAATTAAGGGGGTCAAGGGGTAACCTAGATTTTTTTCATGCAATTTTCGCGTGCGACATATAGTACAGAAGGTCTATTATATCTCCAAACAGCAACATTATTATCAAAAATTCCTGAATTGAATCAGCTTTTTTTGCGACTTTTAGGAATTTGGGCCATTTGAGGCTAAAGAACCTGAATTTTCATACACCACAAGTCTTTATAATTCTTGAAAGAGATCTTCCTGTGTATGGGGACCTAACACAACGTAGAGGGTCAGTTTGTATGTGACGTGTATTGCGTTTCGTCTACAAGGCTATCAATTCTATTTCACGTCAGGAAGTACACGTTGGGTGAATTGAGTTTGAGAGCACATTTTAACTAATCTTTTTTTTTTTTTGTCTTTTTTTTTTCGACATAAGGGTTCATCGTAAGGATGATTTTTTGATACTGTGTGGTAGATATACCCATATTTGGGTATCTGGGTGATATGTTGTAGACAATAGAATTGTCTGTCTGTCTTTCTGTGTATCTTTATGTACGCCTATTACTCGTGTTCGGATGCTTGGTGCATCGTAAAATTAGGTATGGTAAACATGAGTCAATACACCAAACATTTATAAAACACTTCACCGTACTTTTCATAGAGTAGAAGGGTGGATTAGGGAAAAACTTCTCAAAATACATGCTAAAATAGGCGAAATATAAAAATTATCCTAGAAGGACGTCCAAAGCATATGTTGCGCTTCAAAATGTGAGACACAAAATTCGCGAGTCTATAAAGGGTCTCCGAAAACCACATTTTAAGGCCCTTAAATTAACAGTGGGTGTGATATTCCCAGAAAACTAACTTCGTTCTGATAAACATATGGAGGAATGACAGACCGCTAACCATTGCAACAGTAGCTCAATTGATAATATCTGGTGTTAACACCGAACACCGTTCGAAGAACGGGTACTTCTGCTAGTGTACTATATATTTGTCAAATACCACTAACTCACTCACTCACACATTCATCACGTAATCTCAGAAACCACCGAACCGATTGGAATGCAATTTGGTATGCAGCTTCCTCATGGGCCGCAAACGCCCACTATGAAAGGATTTTTGGATATTTAGGTTCCAAAGGGGTGTTAAGGGGGTAGACCTGCATTTCATTGAATAGTAATATCTCCCGATTGGTTTCATTGGGGAATGTGATAGTCGGCATATAAACTCATCATTAAAAATAAGAAGACACGTGTCTGAGGGTTTTTCGATGTGGTGTTTATTATGAGGTGAAAGGGGTGAAAAGTAGGGGTTGAAAGATTCCTAACGCAGCGTGTATCTCTTAAACGACATAGGCGAGGAGTTTGAAACTCAGCGGAAAAAATCAGCATAAAAAATAAGTAAATAGGAGTTTGAAAGTTTTTTCATAAATCCAATTTAAGGGGCTCTTGGGGAGGGGTGAAATTCTGGGGGAAAAATCAAAAACAGGAAAGAAAGTGTCCTAACTGATTGACTGACTGACTCACTCATCAAACTCAGGGGGAAAGAACTGCTTTAAAGTAAGTAAATAGCTGTTCGACAGGTTCTTTTTCATAAATCAAATTTAAGGGGTTCATGGGGAAGGGTGAAATTCTGAAAAAAGGAAATTGAAAAAAATGTCCTGACTCACTCACTCACTCATCATCGCCCAGCCAAAATTATTGAAGTTAGAAACATGACAGTTTGGGGATATGTTCATTGTATGTCAAAACCGTCCACTATCGGAGGATTTTTGGATATTCAGGTTCTAAAGGGGTCTTAAGGGGAATAAACCTGCATTTCATTGAATGTCAATATCTCCCGATTGGTTTCATTGGGGGATGTGATACACGGCATATAAACTCATCATTAAACAAGATGTTCAGTCAAGAACATATAGCCTACTTTCTCCTAAATGCATGGGTATTGTTATAACTCTTTGTCCTTTTCAAGGAGTGTGATTGAATGTTGGTTGTAGTAGCTTGTTGAAATACAACGTGCCATAGGGATATTAAACATGAATATGAGGTGCCCTTTACTAGTAATACCTCTGTACCAAATTACGTTCAATTCGGTATCACCGTGTTTGAATTGATAGGGGGAATCGATTTGCACACATACTTGGCCACCATCTGCAAACTATTGGGCTGATGATCTTGCAGTTTGGTCAGAATATGTTTCCCACATAAAGATATGGTGTTGCAAAATTAGGTAGAGACTAGATTATTAGGTTGGTCGTAATTACATTTTAGCTTTTAACATTTGGGTCGCCGCAATTACGATTCCGTCAAGATAGCGGTGATATAAAACACGACACTGAGGTGCCCTTTGCTAGTGCTACCTCTGTACCAAATTTCGTTCATTCGGTTCCACCGTGTTCGAATTAATAGGGGGAATAAATTTTGACATAAAGATGGCCGCCATCCGCAAATTATTAGGCGAATGACCTATTAGATTGGTCAAAGGATGCTCCCTCCATAAAGGTATGTAGTTGCAAAATTTGGTAGAGATCGGATGATTAGGTTAATCGTAATTTGATTTAAGCTTTGAACATTCGTGTGGCCACCATTACGTTTCGGTCAAGATGACGGCGATATAATACATGACACTGAGGTGCCCTTTGCTAGTGCTATCTCTGTACCAAATTTCGTTCCATTCGGTTCCACCGTGTTCGAATTAATAGGGGGAATCCATTTTGACATAAAGATGGCCGCCATCCGCAAACTATTAGGCTAATAACCTATTAGAATGGTCAAAGGATGCTCCCTCCACAAAGGTATGTTGTTGCCAAGTTTGGTAGAGATCGGATGGTTATGTTAGTCGTAATTTAACTAAAGCTTTGAACATTTGTGTGGCCGCCATTACGTTTTTGTCAATATGGCGGCGATATAAAATATGACACTGAGGTGTCTTTTGTTAGTACTACCTCTGTACCGAATTTCGTTCCATTCGGTTGCACCGTGTTCGAATTAATAGGGGGAATCCATTCTGACACAAAGATGGCCGCCATCAGCAAACTATTACGCTGATGACCTACTAGTTTGGTCAAAGGATGCTCCCCCCATAAAGGTATGCTGTTGCAAAATTTGGTAGAGATCGGATGATTAGGTTAGTCGTAATTTGATTTAAGCTTTGAACATTTGTGTGGCCGCCATTACGTTTCCGTCAAGATGGCGGCGATATAAAACTTGACACTGAGGTGCCTTTTGTTTGTACTACCTCTGTACCAAATTTCGTTCCATTCGGTTGCACCGTGTTCGAATTAATAGGGGGAATCGATTTTCACACAAAGATGGCCACCACCTGCAAACCAGTACGCTGATGACCTATTAGATTGGTCAAAGAATGCTCCCTCCATGAAGGTATGTTGTTGCAAAATTTGCTAGAGATCGGATGATTAGGTTAATCGTAGTTTGATTTAAGCTTTGAACATTCGTGTGGCCGCCAATACGTTTCAGTCAAGATGGCGGCGATATAAAACATGACACTGAGGTGCCCTTTTCTAGTGCTACCTCTGTACCAAATTTCGTTCCATTCGGTTCCATCGTGTTCGAATTAATAGGGGGAATCAATTTTGACATAGAGATGGCCGCCATCCGCAAACTATTAGGTTAATAACCTATTAGATTGGTCAAAGGATGCTCCCTCCATAAAGGTATGTTGCTGCAAAGTTTGGTAGAGATCGGATGGTTATGTTAGTCGTAATTTAACTTAAGCTTTGAACATTTGTGTGGCCGCCATTACGTTTCTGTCAATATGGCGGCGATATAAAACATGACACTGATATGCCCTTTGCTAGTGCTACCTCTGTACCAAATTTCGTTCCATTCGGTTTCACCGTGTTTGAATAAATAGGGGGAATTGATTTTCACACAAAGATGGCCGCCATCCGCAAACTATTAGGCTAATGACCTATTCATTTGGTCAAAGGATGCTTCCTCCATAAGGGTATGTTGTAGCAAAATTTGGTAGAGATCGAATGATTAGGTTAATCGTAGTTTGATTTAAGCTTTGAACATTTGTGTGGCCGCCATTACGTTTCCGTCAAGATGGTGGCGATATAAAACATGACACTGAGGTGCCTTTTGTTAGTACTACCTCTGTACCAAATTTCGTTCCATTCGGTTGCACCGTGTTCGAATTAATAGGGGGAATCGATTATCACACAAAGATGGCCGCTATCCGCAAACTATTACGCTGATGACCTATTGGTTTGGTCGAAGGATGCTCCCCCAATAAAGGTATGTTGTTGCAAAATTTGGTAGAGATCGGATGATTAGGTTAGTCTTAATTGGATTTAAGCTTTGAACATTTGTGTGGCCGCCATTACGTTTCCGTCAAGATGGCGGCGATATAAAACATGACACTGAGGTGTCCTTTGCTAGTGCTAACTTTGTACCAAATTTCGTTCAATTCGCATTCACCGTGTTCGAATTGATAGGGGGGGACAGACATTCAGAGTACACACACTCACACACACACAGACACACACACACACACACACACAGACTCACACACACATACACACACGCACACACACACAGACTCACACACACACATACACACACACAGACAGACACACTTTTTTCGCCCTGTGTTGATCTCATAAGTCTACTTTCATTTTTTGCAAAAATCGAAAGTAGGCTAAAAATAAGAAGACACGTGTCAGACGGTTTTTCGATGTGGTGTATATTATGAGGTGAAAGGGGTGAAAGGTGGGGGTTTAAGGATTCTTAACGGAGCGTGTATCTCTTTAACGACATAGGCGAGGAGTTTGAAACTCAGCTGAAAAAAATCAGCTTAAAAATTAAGTAAATAGGTGTTCGACCGTTTTTCCATAAATCCAATTTAAGGGGCCCATGGGGAGGGGTGAAATTCGGGGGAAAAATAAAACAGGAAAGAAAGTGTCCTAACCGATTGACTCACTCACTCTTCAAACTCAGGGGAAAAACTGCTTAAAAAAGTGTTCGACAGTTTTTTTTGATAAATCAAATTTAAGGGGTTCATCGGGAGGGGTGAAATTCTGAAGAAAAAAATTGAAAGAAAATGTCCTGACTCACTCATCATCGCCCAGCCAAAAATATAAGTTAGAAACATGGCATTTTGGGGATATGTTCGTTGTATGTCAAAACCGTACACAAAGGGAGGATTTTTGGATGTTCAGGTTCTAAAGGGGTCTTAAGGGGGTTAAACCTGCATTTTATTGAATAAGAATATCTCACGAGTGGTTTCATTTGTGTATGTGATACTCGGCATATAAACTAATCATTAAAAATAAGCCGTCATGTGTCTAAGGGTTTTTTCGATGTGGTGTATTATTATGAGGTGAAAGGGGTGAAAAGTGGGGGTTGAAGGATTCATAACAGAGCGTGTAGGCCTATCTCTTAAACGACATTGGCGATAAATTTTGAAACTCAGCGGGAAAAAAATCAGGTTAAAAAATATGTCAATCGGTGTTCGACCGTTTTTTCATAAATTACTTTAACGGGCCAATGGGGTGGGGTGAAATTCTGGGGGAAAAAGTAGAGGAAGTGTCCTAACTGACTGACTAACTCACTCACTCATCAAACTCAGGGGAAAAAGACAGCTTAAAAAGTAAGTTAATAGGTGTTCAAGCGTTTTTTCATCAATCCAATTTAAGGGGCCCATGGGGGGGGGGGGTGAAATTCTGGTAAAAATAATTGAAAGAAAATGTCCTGTCTGACTCACTCGCTCATCACGCCCAGCGAAAACTATTAAAGTTGGAAACATGACATTTTGGGAATATGATCGCTGTATGTCGAAAACGTCAACTAATGAATGATTTTTTAAAATTAGGGTTTTAAAGAGGTGTTAAGGGGGTAAACGTGCATTTCATTGAATAACGATATCTCATGAGTTGTTTCTTTGGGGATGAGATATTCAGTATATAAACTAATCATTAAAAATAATCAGGCATATGTCTAAGGGTTTATCGATGTGGTGTATATTATGATGTGAAAGGGGTGAAAATTGGGGGTTGAGGGATTCTTAACGGAGCGTGTATCTATTAAACGACATAGGCGAGAAGTTGGACATTCGGCGGGAAAAAAACAGCTTAAAATATGATTAATTAGGTGTTCGACGTTTTTTTTTTTCATAAATCCAATTTAAGGGGCCCTTGGAGAGTGAAGAAATTTCGGGGGGAAAAAACAGGAAAGAAAGTGTCCTAAACTCACTCACGCATCAAACTCAGGGGGGAAGAACAGCTCAATAATAAAATAGGTGTTCGACAGTTTTTATTTCATAAATCCAATTTAAGGGGTTCATGAGAGGGGTGAAATTCTGAAAAATAAATGAAAGAAAATATCCTGACTTACTCACTCACTCATAATCGTCCAGCCAAAATTATTGAAGTTAGAAACATGACATTTTGGGGCTATGTTCGTTGTATGTCGAAAACGTCCACTAAGGAAGGATTTTTGGATATTCAGGTTCTAAAGGGGTGTTAACGGGGTAGACTTGCATTTAACTGAATAACAATATCTCCCGATTGGTTTCCTTGGGGATGGGATACTCGGCATATAAACTCATCATTAAGAATAAGAAGACATATGTCTGAGGGTTTTTCGATGTGGTGTATATTATGAGGTGTATGTGTGAAAAGTGGGGGGTTGAAGGATTCCTAACGAAACAAGTATCTCGTAAAAGACAGAGGCTAAAAGTATGAATCCCAGGGAGAAAAATCAGCTTGAAAAACTAGTAAATATGTGTTCGATCGTTTTTTTTTCATAAATACAATTTAAGGAGCCCATGGGGAGGGGTGAAATTCTGGGGAAAGAAGTCCACTAAGGAAGGATTTTTGGATATTCACTCATCATCCCCCAGCAAACGTATTGAAGTCAGAAACTTGCAATTTTGGGGATATGTTCGTTGTAAGTCGAAAAAGTCCACTGTGGATGGATTTTTGGATATTCATGTTCTGAAGGGGTGTTAAGGTGGTTAAACTTGCATTTCATTGAATAACAATATCTCACGAGTTGTTTCATTTGGGGTTGTGATATTCGCCATATAAACTAATCATTCAAAATAAGCAGAGATATGTCTAAGGGTTTATCGATACTGTGCCCGTTTAGACCGGAGTCCGCACGACCACATATGCATTTTACCAATAATCAGTCAGCACGAGAATCAAAATATCCCGGAGCGCCAGATGGGTTAAAGCAAATCGCAAAAACGACATCAAATTAAAAAAATGCTTTGCTGATTTTTGGCTCAATGCAACAATAAGGATAGAAGGAGATTTAATTGGGAGAAACACATCTGGTAAAATTATCTCAGTTTATTTTAAAGTTAAAATCTGACTGCAAGAATGCTCAAAGCAGCATCATCCCACGTGTGGCGATCCACACTCTTATTTACACACAATATACAGAAATCTTCCAAACACATTTGACAATCTTTTTGGAAACACAAGTCCGATTAATAGTCCTGTGGACTGTGTTCCAAAATTATTAACATTTAATTCCAGTTCAAAGTTCATTGTCCATACTGGAAATAACGTAGATCACTGTTTGACTATTTACATGATATTAACACTCGTAGAATAAATGTTTATAGAATTTCTTAAATTTTCACTTGTTTTTCCAGTTTCAAAAATATATCGTCGAAAATATGATCATCATCGAAGCAACACAAATTATTAACACATATTAATAACATCTGAAAAGTATTTGACCATTGAGCATAGCATCGAAGAACTTGTGCGAAGCACAACAACAATTAATTGTTCTTCTGACATTAAACATTCGAGAAGTGACTCGATTATGAACTTCAAGTTCCAAACAAAATATATGATTTCTGAATCATCAACTTGATCAATAAATGGTTGAACCATTCAACTATTAGATTTTCCACTTGGAATCATTATTATAAAAATATTTATATTTATGGCCATTTTTAGCAACTTTCACAACTTGCAATTCTTCGACAGAATGCGGAAATTAGAATTGTAGTTTTATAATGAATTCATTTAGTTCATGGCACTAGGATTGAAAATATCCTTCAAATTATTCGTGGTTAAAAAATTATTTTTAATTGGCAGTGGCCCATTCTATTATCTGTGTAAGAACACAATATTACAACAACAACAACAACGGCAAAGGTCTTCCTCTGTAGAAGAATAAACTACTATCATGACAAATCCGGGTTCCAGCTAAATCAAAAGTCTAAATGGAATTCGTAAACAAGGTTGAAATAAGAACTGATGGTTTCAAAGAAATAACCTTCGGGTTATTCATACGACGAAATGTGTGGCTCCAATACTCCTACTATAAACCTGAGCCATCGAACCTGCTATTTGATTGATGCTCGAAAAAACCTTTTTCCTGCGACTTAACATGCGCACCTGGGAATGGCATTTCAACTACTCCACACACATAAATTTTCTTCCCAAAATTTATACAATAAATCAAGCCTCTGCTTGTTATCAACACTGGAAGATTAATAAACTTACAAGTTTATTTTATTTTACCATTCAGTTCAACCCGTGAATTTACCATACTTATGAAAAGCTTTATTTCACTTTCGAAGTGTATTTACGTCATGATTTTATATAAATACAAAAATATCCTATTTGATACAAATATCAATTGCTTCCCGTTTCATGCCTCTCCGTGTTATCTGAAAAATGTACTTTGCTCAATGCAAATATCAACTGTTCAACCAGGACTGAAATGTTGGTTGAATGCGGGCTTGCGCTAACCACTTTCCTTCGGAAAATCTCCTGTTCCAGACTAGAAATGATTAAACTACTTCATAGGCTCTTTCTCAATACATATGATTATTAGAAAATATAATATCCAAGAATTATTTAGAAAAATTATAAAAATTATTATTATTATTATTAGTGGATTATTATTATTATTATTATTTATATCATTTTAAATGTGTTTAATTATCATCTCATTATGTGAGAATCCACATGTTCGAACCTTCGAATATGGAAAAAATATCCATTCCTCAACAAAAATAAATTTAACTTTTACAGTTACATCGGGGGTTTTCCGTGGTTTCCTTAAAATATGAAAAATTCAAATAAATGCTCGAAATGCTCGGTCATCGATCCTAAACTGTTCTGAGTGCTGAAAATACTCAGAATAACTCTAATAAGTCTTGCGTAAATCATTGCAAGCTTTAAATACGACGAAAAAAATGTGTTGGTCATCTGCAGAAAAAATAGTTTGTTCCAATTAGCTAGGCATAATATAATTCAAATGTGGCTTACATTTCTTGATAGTCTTGAAGTGTAGTAAACCTGGTCTGTACCAGATTTATCCATAAACATGCCCTATCGGACAAGCACGTATAATCCTTGTATCGGCCGCCATTGTAGACCCACAAATCGTCTAGTCAGACATAGTGGTAGTATCTTTCGACGTTTGAATAAACTGTGGTTCCATTTTAATATGGGCTTCTATCAAAGCCATAACAGTTTGTTTGAATAGGGTCAGATCTAAGTGATCTCTTCTTAAATATGTCAGTTGTAACATAACTCACTGTAATCTCATCAGTACAAGAAAAACATTGACAGTCTAAGCAATTAACGGCTGTTCTGAAGATCGTTCCCTGGGCATGGTTTATTAATATCACCATCTGCCATGCGCTAAGCAACCTGCAGTTTCCCTTGCGTAGACTAATGAACGCCACCGTTATAGACTATTCTTCAGTGTACTGACAGATCGAAGTGGTTAACTAGTTACAAAAATGAAAACTGACTTGAAATGGATTTAAACATCCAAGTATTAAGTTACTACTGGACTGTGACAAAATACTATTTTCTAGACAAAGTCTAGCATATGTCCTTTTAGAAATATAAATATTTCCACCAATGTCTGTAGAAATCAATCACCTCAGTGATTCTCCTCACCAGAAACTTACTAAGTTCCAACTCGTTTGCGCAGCACTTCTCGTGACTATCACGATTTGAAAAGAACTTCTGCGTAGATACGGCAACCATGTGCCTTGGCTCAGCGTAGACGCAACTTGCTTGCCAAGTGCTTGTGTTAGAATGAGCTAACCATGCCTCCTCCAGCTGGCTTTTATTCAAAACGGTCAGGGTCACGCGTCATCACCTGATATCTAGAAATCCTCATATCTCTTGAATCCCTGGTCCGATTTACTTGATACTAATTGCATTCTCTTTCATTTGGCCGTGCCAGTAATCTGATCCCAGTCTCAAGTCTCTACTCCATAGTTAACTATTTAATCAATAAATAGCCTCCACCTCTGCTATTACTCGCTACGTCACTTGACATCCAACTATCGGTAAAATTCTTCGAAATGCTTCTCGAAGCAAAGTAGCGCGATATTCAAATATCTGAACTTTCAAAAGCGGCTACAGCCTTTCCCTTGATATCTAGGTGTCTGAAACTTGGAATACCCATTCCTAGAGTTGGGCACAATACGGTGTATATTATGAGGTGAAAGGGGTGAAAATTGGGGGTTGAAGGATTCATAACGGAGCATGTACTGTATCTCTTATTCAACATAGGCGATAAGTTTGAAATTCAGCGGAAAAAGCAGCTTAAAAATAAGCAAATAGTTGTCCGACCGTTTCTTCATAAATCCAATTTAAGGGGCCCATGGGGAGGGGTGAAATACTGGCGGGAAAAAAGAGGAAAGAAAGTGTCCTAACTGATTGACTCAATTACTCACTCACTCATCAAACTCAGGGGGAAAATCCGCTTAAAAAAAGTAAATAGGTGTTCGACCGTTTTATTCATAAATCCAATTTAAGAGGTTCATGGGGAGGGGTGAAATTCTCAAAAATAAATGAAAGAAAATGTCCTGACTCACTCACTCACTCATCATCGCCCAGCCAAAATTATTGAAGTTAGAAACATGAAATGTTGGTGATATGTTCGTTGTATGTCGATAACGTCCACTAAGGAAGGAGTTTTGGATATGCAGGTTCTAATGAGGTGTTAAGGAGGTAAACATGCATTTCATTGAATAACAATATCTCACGAGTGGTTTCATTTCGGGATGTGTTACTTGGCATATATACTAATCATTAAAAATAAGCTGACACATGTCTAATGGTTTTTCGATGCGGTGTCTATTATGAGGCGAAAGGGATTAAAAGTGGAGGTTGAACGATTCCTAACGGAGCGTGTATCCCTTAAACGACATAGGTGAGGAGTTTGAAACTCCGAGGAAATCAATCAGCTTAAAAATAAATGAATTAATAAATAATTAATTAAAATAAATAGGTGTTCGACCGTTTTTAGCCTACTTTCGATTTTTGCAAAAAATGAAAGTAGACTTATGAGATCAACACAGGGCGAAAAAAGTGTGTCTGCCTGTGTGTGTGTATGTGTGTGTGTGAGTCTGTGTGTGTGTGTGTATGTGTGTGTGTGAGTCTGTGTGTGTGTGTGTGTGTGTGTGTCTGTGTGTGTGTGAGTGTGTGTACTCTGAATGTCTGTCCCCCCCTATCAATTCGAACACGGTGAATGCAAATTGAACGAAATTTGGTACAAAGGTAGCACTAGCAAAGGACACCTCAGTGTCATGTTTTATATCGCCGCCATCTTTACTAAAACTGAATGGCGGCCACTCAAACGTTCAAAACGTAAAATCAAATAACGACTAACCAAATCATCCGATCTCTACCAAATTTGGTAACAACATACCTTCGTATAGGATGCGTCTTGTGACCAAATTACAAGGTCGTCCGCCATACCATTTCAGGATGGCGGCCGTGCGAATTATGCAAACTTTATAATCCATATCATGGGACCCACCAGTTCCGATTATCGAGCCGAGAATCGTTTTAACTGTTCTAAAGGAAGAGGCTCGTTCGAAATTAAAAGTTTATTTTGTAATACTATAGTGCAGACGTGATTTTAAAAAGCAGAACTGATTCAGTAATAAGACAAGATGTCAGCGGATATCTTGTGCCGGACTTATATTTCACTAATTTGAGTATTGCATGCAATATAGCGTACTGATAAAAAATAAATAAACTTTGTATGAAATGCTTTATATATAAATAATATACTCCAGTGATGAAATCGTTTAGTATAAATCATTATTTGCTAACAAGTTCTATGTAAGTCATTTTAAATAGAACGATATTCGTTGACACAATTAGCTCAGTGGTAGAGCGTTAGCCTATCGCTCAAATGCCTATGGTTCAAACCCGATCAGAGCTAGGTTTTTTTGCTTGAAATGTTATATGTTTTTTGTTTTGTAATGACTCAGATGTTTTAAAATTAAGCGTTTTATTGTGCACATTATGGTGTAAAATATATATTTAATTAAAACATAATTCGCCAGCAGATTTACTCGGGACATCTAGCTGCCAAAAAGGTAACTTCCAGATTTTATTGAAAAGTTTCTTCTTCTGGCCGCTAGAATGCACTCGTTCTGTTAGGATTATATTGTTTGATATTTCACCAATATATGTCACGACTAGTCTACGTGGGGATCCATTGATTACTATACCATTATCATTCTATGCGCATCGAATTTGAAGAATGACAAGATGATACTACGATACATTTTAACTTTTTATTTTAAAGGGTTTGTAACAGCCCATTTTGCGTTACTTGAAAATGTTATTAAGCCTTATATTGTGCACATTATGGTGTAAAATATATATTTATTTAAAACATAATTCGCCAGCAGATTTACTCGAGACATCTAGCTGCCAAAAAGGTAACTTCCAGATTTTATTGAAAAGTTTCTTCTTCTGGCCGCTAGAATGCACTCGCTCTGTTAGGATTATATTATCGAAAATATCCACATAGTTTGTATACACACGTCTCTGTAGGGTCATGGAAAGATTTGTTAATTCAATTAGGGTTGTGAAAGCCATGCACAACCAGACGTGTAAAGACATGCCTCAACTCAAAGTTGGATGTTGCCCACGGCAGGTCGTAATAATAGTAATAATGTTATTGGTTTTACATCCCTTTTAACTACTGCTGATTTTAGAGACACCGGGGTGCCGGAATTTTGGCCCGAAGGGGATCTTTAACGTGCCAGTAAATGTACTGACACGGCTCCCTCGCATTTGTGCACCCTCTAATGCCAGCTGACTGCGCCAGGATACGAACCTGCAACCTAGGGCCCAGCAAGCGAGAACGTTACCGCTGAGCCACGCCGCCAGTCCGGTCGATTATGTCTCCAGATCCATAACATTCTTGATATACTTCTTATCTTTCTTTCTTCAATGATGGTAGCAGTTTTTATCTAGGTTGTGGCGTTTGGTAGAGGTAAATCGTTTCTAAGGTCTTCAACAAAGAATAGTTCTATTATACTCTTTGATAATAACAACGAGTTATAACTATACTCATACATTTAGGAAAAAGTAGGCTATATGTTCTTTACTGAACATCTTGTTTTTTTTCATAAATCCAATTTAAGGGGCCTACGGGGAGGGGTGAAATTCTGGAAGAAAAACGTCCACTAAGGAAGGATTTTTGGATGTTCACTCTTATCGACCAACCAAAACTATTACAGTTAGAAGAATGATATTTTGGGGATATGTTTTCTGTGTGTCGAAAACGTCTACTAAGGAGGGATTTTTGGATATTCAGGTTCTAAAGGGGTGTTAACGGGGTTAAACCTGCATTTCATTGAATAACAATATGACACGATTATGACGCGAGCGAAGCGAGGCTAAAAATAAGATGGTGTGTGTCTGTGTATTACTCAATCACGCAAGTACCACTGGTCCGATTTACATGAATTTTACATGGAAGTAGCTGATTTACCTGGTTAACATATAGGCTTCTTTTGATTTCAATACTTTGCACTATTTAAAGATGGCGACCATTTTAGCGACGTCACTACACCCTTTGGTTTCAAACTTTCATATTTCCATTTCAAATAAAAAGAGAACGCTAAGAAACAGCAAACCTTTGATGGCATATACGAGGTTTAAAATTTCATTTTCTATCCGAGAGGTATCTCCAACGGTTAGCGAGTAAAACCTAACATTGTGCTATAAAACACGATCAACACCGAGCGGTGTAGTTGGACAAAATATTCCATCCTTAATCTCCATCTGCGCAGCACTTCGCCTATCCCATGTTTTAACTGTCACCTCCACATTTTAATTTATTTATGACGCGTAGCGAAGCACGGGTACTTCAGCTAGTATATATATAAAAGGAATGTCTGTGTGTTCGTCTTTTATGCGTTCATAAACCATTCATCCGATTGCGATCAAATTGTGATGAGTTGTTGTAAACACTTCCGGGATGATCATAGGCATAGTTAATCCATTTCAAAATAGATAGCGCGCGAGTAGTTTAAACAAATGCATAATGGCGATGCGTTCATATACAATTCATCCGATTGCGATCAAATTTTGGTGAGTTGTTGGGCACAGTCCCGGAAAAGTTATAGGCGTAGTAAATCCAATTTACAATAGATGGCGCGCGAGTAGCTTCAACAAAATGGCGTGCGTTTGTTTCAAGAAAGTTCCACATATGTTCATATACCATTCATCCCATTGCGTTGAAACTTGGGTGAGAAGTTCTGTACACTTCAGGTAAGGTTCCTGGCTTAGTGAAACCACTTAACAATAGGTAGCGCACGAGAAGATTCAACAAATGAGCGACGACGGGCGAAGTGATTCAACAAAGTCCTGTATACGTTCACATACCGTTCGTCCGATAGCGATGAAACTAGGGTGAGAGGTTGTGTACACTACAGGCAAGGTTTCTGGCTTAGTAAATCCATGTTATAATATGTAGCGCACGAGTAGATTCAACAAATGCGCGACGACGCGCGAAGCGTTTCAACAAGGTCCCGTATGCGTTCATATACCATTCATCTGATGGCGATGAAACTTGGGTGAGATGTTGTGTACACTATAGGGAAGGTTTCTGGCTTAGTTAATCCACTTAAATTAGGTATCGCACAAGTAGATTCAACAAATGAGCGACGACGGGCGAAGCGTTTCAACAAAGACCAGTATGCGTTCACATACCATTCGTCTGATCGCGATGAAACTTGGGTGAGAGGTAGTGTACACTACAGCCAAGGTTTCTGACTTAGTAAATCCATGTTATAATAGGTAGTGCACGAGTAGATTCAACAAATGAGCGACAACGCGCGAAGCGTTTCAACAAAGTCCCGTGTGCGTTCATATACCATTCGTCCGATAGCGATGAAACTTGGGTAATATGTTGTGTACTCATCAGGGAAGGTTTCTGGCTTAGTACATCCACTTTACAATAGGTATCGCTCATGTAGTATACCCTTGGAAAATAGCATGTAGACAAGATTCGAGGTTTCGGGCTCGTAATTGATTCTTGTGAATGTGATTTAGAGATTTTATGCAATCAAAATAACTTCCAGGGTTCATAAGGTTAACTAATATTTCCACAGCCAAGAAAACAACACGATCTTCTAACAAATAAAATTTTAATAACTGAATCAATCATAAAAACACATAACGATAAACCACCCTTATATAGTTCACTCGCACGTGAACAGATCTGACACTTACCAGCCTGACGTACCATGATAACACGGCATGACAGCGGTCAAACAAGCGTTGTGACTGCAATGTCACTTAATACAAAGTAACAAAAGAAAACGGATCACAAGATCCAAAAATAACAAACAAATAAAATAGTATAATAATTTAATATTTATGAGCGACACGCGTTTTAAGATTAGTTCAAGTAATGAGCACTTTGACGGGCGCTCGTTTCCGACCAAAACAGTCGGTTCGGGAACGAACTCCGTACTGCGAAGACGAATTACGGAAATGTGGGAACAACAATTACATATTTAAATACACTACTGACATGCTCTAACCTTAGATTACCACAACCAAATACACGTGTGTATTATTTAAAATAAGGGCTGCGGAATTACCGCCTTATACCTCAAACATTAGGAAAGCATAACATGACATGAACAAGTTTGGCCGGTTGCCAAATTATATTTATAATGAATACAATGGCCTTGGAAATAAGAGCCAACAACAACAAATACAAATTTTTAATTTTACGCCGGAAAATTTGGCGTTTAAACAATGAACAAATAAGTCGTAGTCATGATAAAAACCCTCGGATCGACAACATGGCAACTCCCCAAAATTAAACCAAATAAAATAACATTAACTCATCAGGCTTCAAAGCAAACATTTACGTGCCATAACAGAGCTGGACACAGCCGGGTCTGTTATCGCATATCTGAGTAAGTGGCTGATTCCTTCCCCCAACGTAGTAATGTGTGCCACGCTAAATATAGATTCTGGCCCATAGCCAGCGTCACCTGTTAAACGCGTAAATACAAAATATCACATTATCTCAAAACATCCTCTCAGGGATTTTCAAGAACACATCTCCAGGTCAAACTTAGCCCCAAGGGTAACTAATTTGCCGGAATTATGTCGCAGTCAAGGACAGGCTTTACGCTTCCTCATCATCACACTTACACCCAAAAATACGTGGCACTCTCTCGAAGATCTCGTCGCAGCATATGAACCAGGACACCCTTCAGATAAATGACACATGACTTGTCCAAATGACAATAAAAGAATTAATAACTGGAATCAGAATTAGCCCGAGTTATCAAAGGAACTAAAACACTAATTTTCCCCCACGTCTAGTTTTGGTTTTACATTATCATTAATCCAGTCCATTTATCATTGTCGTTCCTAAGTTCTCATTCTTGGCTACAAGTTTTATTGATACGTTAATCATATGCGGCCATTTCGCTATAAGAATTACGTATTCATAAGGACAGCATTTAAGTTACAAAAATTATTGTACAACATAATTGTCACGCAATGCCAAAAATTACAACACGCATGTCAGTTAAGAAATCAAACCCTAAATTTAAATTAAACAACACAAATAAAATCTGTACAAAGTTCCACACATCTCTTGCGATTCCCCTCGTCCAAAATCAATAAATCATTTTTTTTTATACTCATCACTTAAACCGCTTTCCAGAGGCCTCCCGCCTCGTCATCTCCCACCATAGGCCTATAGCCCATTACACTCATGGTGATGGAGGATGAAACTTGTTGCCTTCTTTCCATGGTCGACATCTTGCCGCTGTTAAAAACACAATTATATTAAAGTTTTAAAACTGTTCTATCTGCTTCATGAGTATTTTATTTCCTCATATAGTCCTATGCAGAATCGTAGACTTTCCCTATTTTATGGCTAATTGCCATCTCACAAATTATGAAATTATAACTTAGTTATCGACACACAACTAGAATTTTAAAACATAGTCCGTCATAAGGACGTCTTAAATTGACTGTCGAAGAATAATTAGGAGTGCCCCGGTTCATCTCAGACATTTGTTTATATACAGAAAGCCTAAAAGTTCCCATGGAGGGAGAAACAGCTCCTCAATATTTTAAACAATGGGCCCATAATTATGTGTGACCTCTCAAAAATCTTGTAATTTCTCACAGGTCGCGAATCTGCCGCCGAACACGCAGACCGATCGCTAGAACTTTTTATAACCGATTGGCGCGCAAAAACACACTGATGCTATGTTCTGGCGTCCTATCCTCTCATTGGTCAGTTAAGTTGGCGTCGGGGTTCTGACCTTACAAATCCCGCCCTTATTTTGACGTCGGGACACTTCTCCTCTCTCTCACTCCTTGCCTTGGACCAAGCATCGTGGCCTGTCGAGAGTCACGTACGCCTCAGCGTCATTCCTGATTTTCTCAGAAGAATAAGAATAGCATTGGTTGTGAAACTGTCGGTAGCTTCCACCCAGCACGTAGCCCAACTTGCTAAGTCCAGTTTGCTTGCTACATCAATTTTACTCAAATATCCAGCATATCATGTATTTAGTATTTCCAGCAATTTTAATAATATGAAACATTATTATTGGACACAATGATAAGGGTTCAGTAGATTCATCGCGAATCGTTTCAACCAAGTCCCGTATGCGTTCATATACCATTCATCCGATTGCTATGAAACTTTGGTGAGTTGTTGTGAACACTTCCGAAATCATTATAGGCATAGTCAATCCAATTTACAATGGACAGCGCGCGAGTATTTTAAACAAATGAGTGTTGGCGATGCGTTCATATAGCCTACAATTCATCCGATTGCGACAAAATTTTGGTGGGTTGTTTGGCACACTTCCGGGATGGTTATAGGCATAGTTAATCCAATTAACAATAGATAGCGCACCAGTAGTTTAAACAAATGAGTGTTGCTGATGTGTTCATACACAATTCATCCGATTGCAATCAAATTTTGGTGAGTTGTTGTGCATACGCCAGAAAATGTTATAGGCATAGTAGATCCAATTAACAATAGATTTCTACAAATGAGCGACGACAGGCGAAGCGTTTCAACAAAGACCAGTATGCGTTCATATACCATTTGTCCGATAGCGATGAAACATGGGTGTAATGTTGTGTACACTTCCGGGAAGGTTTCTGGCTTAGTAAATCCACTTTACAATAGGTAGCGCATGAGTAGATTCTACAAATGGGTAACGGCACGCGTATCGTTTAAACGAAATTCCGTAGGCGTTCATATACCATTCATGCGATTGCAAAGAAATTTGGTGAAATGTTGTTTCCACTCCCGCGAAGGTTTCTGATTTAGTATATCCATTTTACAATAGGTAGCAAACGGATAGATTTAACTAATAAGCGACAGCGCGTGAATCGTTTCAATAAAGTCCCGTATGCGATCATATACCATTCATCCGAGTGTGATAAAACTTTGGAGAGCTGAGTACAGTCCTGCGATGTTTCATGAATTAGTAAGTCCGTTTTAGGTAGATTTCTTTAGAAAGCTAACTATTGCAATGGGTCCCATGTTTCGACTTCCGGAAAATTTCGACATATCTTCGCGTTTCACATCCCCCAGACCCCAAAACCACCGTCAGTTCAAAAGTTTATATATAATTTATGTATATATGTATCTATCTATCTATCTATCTCTCTATATATATATATATATATATATATATATATATATATATATATATATCAGTTTTTTGTGGACACGATAACTGCCGTAATTTTGCACCAATCACTTTGAATTTTTTACATAATATGTATCCCTATTAAATCTCGGTCGAGTTCGTTAATGGTCAAAATCGGTCAAAGGGGGTAAAAACGGGGGGCTTTTTCGAAAAAGTGAAATATCGCTATAACTCTCTTAATACATGAAATATCGAATCCCTTCAAAGTTCATAATATGTGTCGGATAAGTGCCAAAAATTTATGTCAAATAAGTTTTTTGATAGCACCAACCATTGACCAAAGGGGTGGGAAAAAGTGGGTTTTTCGGGAAACATTATTCATATCTCTGTTAATAGGCACAATATCAAAACCGCACAAAGTGGACATTATTCCTCCAATAATTACCTAAAACGTTTGTCTGAAAGAATTTTTGATATGACCCACCATTACGCCACGGGGTGAACAAAATGTTTTAAATTATAAGAAAATGCCAAGTGCCAAGAGAGTTTGCCATGACAACTTTACTTTTAATTGATAAGGGATGACCATCAGCAGTTGCTATGACAACGCCACTGCACGAGATCACATTCAGTTTTCATATGTCAGTGGGAAGCGACTTCGGTATCGGAACTGGTAGCATGCTGAACTTCTATGCCCAAGGTCGCGGGTTCAAACCCGGCTGAAGTCGTCGGATTTACTAAGAGCGCTAAAAAACCTGAGTTTGCTTTCCTTCGGAGGGGAAGTTCCAACGTTCGTTGCGAGTTGCTGATTGAGGTGGCATCTAGTAGCCAAGTTCACAGCTAGGCGTCGTTGACGGCAGTATTTTAGGTAGATTTCATTAGAAAGCTAACTATTGCAATGGGTACCATGTTTCGATTTCCGGAAAATTTCGACATATCATCGCGTTTCACATCCCCCAGACCCCAAAACCACCGTCAGTTCAAAAGTTTATATATAATTTATGTAATATATGTATATATGTATATCAGTTTCTTGTGGACACGATAACTGCCGTAATTTTGCACCAATCACTTTGAATTTTTTACCGAATATGTATACCCATAAAATCTCGGACGAGTTCGTCGAAGGGGATGAAAATGGGGGACTTTTGTTTTCGAAAAAATGAAATATTGCTATAACTCTCTTAATATGTGAAATATCGAATCCGTTCAAAGTTCATACTATGTGTCGGATAAAGCTCAGAAATTTATGTTTGAAACGTTTTTTGATAGCACCAACCATTGACCAAAGGGGTGGGAAAAAGTGTTTTTTTCGGGAAACATTAATCATATCTCTGTTAATAGGCACAATATCAAAACCGTACAAAATGGACAATATTCCCCTAATAATTACCTAAAACGTTTGTCTGAAAGAATTTTTGATATGAGCCACCATTGCGCCAAGGGATGAGAAAAATGATTTCGGAATTATAAGAAAATGCCAAGAGCTATCAGTGGTTGACATGGCAACACTACTAAATTGATGAGGGATGAGCCATCAGACGTTGCCATGACAACGCACTTCCGCGAGATCAGATTCAGATTTCCATCTGACTAAGTGTGAAGCGGCTTCGGTGACGTAACTGGTAGCATGGTGAACTTCTATGCCCAAGGTCGCGGGTTCAAAACCGGCCAAAGTCGTCGGATTTTCTAAGAGCGCTAAAAATCCCTCAGTAAGCTTTCCTTTGGAGGGGAAGTTCCAACGTTCGTTGCGAGTTGCTGATTGAGGTGGCATCCAGTAGCCAAGTTCACAGGTGGGTGGCGTTGACGTTAGTATCTGGTAGCAACATTAGGAACTACTGCTTGAAATTTAGCGTCTGCATTCCTTACCTGAATTACAGACTAATACAGCCATCACAATTCACACCGTTTATCAGACAGATTCTACACTCACCCAAAGTACACGGGGTTATATGACCGCGTTGTCGCAGCCCCTAAACTGAGGAACCAACCAACATCTCTGCGGGAGATATAATTTTGCGTGAAGAAGTAACAGACCGTTACATAGTTACACATCAGTGTCGAAACCTTGCATAAGGACAGTGTGACCACAAGTATAACAAGTAGTTCCGTGAAGAACTGTACAGCCTATTTTCATATATCCTGCTCATGTTAATTGCCTCTATCAACATACGAAATTTCAGTTTAATTGCTGTAACAGATTCGTAGATATTGAGAACCGTCTAAATATTTCAGACGGTCGCCAGGTTGGATTTTTATTTTTGTACTATTATATTAAGATTATTGTGTAAGTGTGGTATTCAAACTTCAATCGCATGATAAGAACACAAGAAGTAAAAACGAGATTTTAAAATTACGCACAGCAGCCATCTTGTGATTATGCAAACAATTGAAATAAATTAGATGCCAGTGGATCAACATTTGTGTAAGCATTTAAAACGTGCAACGTTTCACGGCACTCGGATAGTTAATTCGCGAGAAACGTCCATTTAAATATTTATACTTCGCGTCGCCGCTATGTTGGATTCGTGCTCACGAGGTTACTGAAAGTCCTATAGGTGAACATACGTTCATAGTCTCTATGAACATAAAAATTTCAGTTTGGTTGCTGTAAAAGATTCATATATATTCAGAACCGTCTAAATATTACGGAAGCTTGCCATTTAGGATTGTTATATGTATAGGCCATAGAGTTATGTACCATTCAAGGTCACTTATTGCCTAGGTTCATTATTCAAACTTTCACTTCGATCGCATGATTACGACACAAGAAATAAAAACTTAATTTTAAAATTTCGCACAGCCGCCATCTTGAGGTTATGTAAACAATTGAATTAAATTAGATGGCAGTACATTACAATCTGCAAAATCATTTACTGTACCACATTTCACTGCGCTCAGAGAGTTAACTCACGAGAAAAGTCTATTAAAATATTTCTTGTGGGCGTGGGTTGGCGACCACGGGGCCCCAGCTGAGTCCGGCATTGCTTCCACTTACTTGTGCCGGGCTCCTCTCTGTCTTCTTTCCTGTCGACCTCACTTGGTCAACTCTTGTTCTCTTCTGACCCCGACGGTATTAGGGTATCCGAGGCCTAGGGAGTCTCTTCCTTTCCCGCCTTAATTGGCCCTTGTCTCATCTTTCCTGACACCCTCCTTCAGTGAGGGGTCAGCCTTCCTTTTCTTTTCCTTTTACCTCCTGCCTTGTGCTCAAGGCCCTTAAGGAGGCCGGGTGTATATAGCCCCACCACTTTTGGTGCACCCTAGATAATGCTACACCCTCAGGGGCTCACGGCTGGTGAGTTCGGGAGTTGGCGACCCCGAGGGATTCCTGAGCTGGGTCCGGTTTCCCCTTTTGTCCTTTACCTTTGGGGCGGACCCTCTCCTCTTTCACTTTCCTATCTGCCTTTCGTGGCTCTCCTTCCTTCCAAGTCCCTCAATCCGCTTTCTTCGAGGGTTGAGGGCATTTCTTTTCCTCCTGTCCTTTATTTGCCTTATTCTCCTTTCGTTTTCCATTTCTTCTTCTAGTATGTAGGATAGTAGTTAGTTTTTAGTTTTAAGTTCGCTTTTCATTTTCATCTTCATGATCACCCAAACCATTAGGGGCCGATAACCTAGATGTTAGGCCCCTTAAAACAACAATTATCATCATCATCACTATTAAAATATTTCAAATTCGCTTGGTCGCCATGTTCGTTTTGTACTTTACTGGTTTATGAATTATACATAGGTAAACTTGTATCAGTACCCTTTATCACCGTACAAAATTGCAGGGTGATATCTGTAATAGTTTCGGGGATATAGAATGTCACTGAAATATTTCGCACAGGCGCCATTTTGAGGTTATGTAAACAATTGAACTAAATTAGATTCCAGTGCATTGCAATGTGTATAAATATTTGCTGTACCAAGTTTCATTACGTTTGGATAGTTAAATCGCGAGAAAAGTCTATTTAAAAGTCTCCACTTCGCTTGGCCGCCATGTTGGTTATGTAGTAACCAGGTTTTTGAAAGTTTCATAGGTGAACTTCTAGTAGTACCTTTTATCACCGTACACAATTTCAGGGCGATATCCGTTATAGTTTCGGAGATACTGAATGCTAGTGAAATATTTCGCACAGCCGCCATGTTGGATTGGTGAGACGTAACAAAATTCGATGGGCACGGTCGACGTCGCCGGGAATAGTGCTATGAACTTACCGAGTTTCACTGAAATCGCTCCAGCCGTTTAGATTTTATTAGGGGGGGACACACACCCACACCTCACACACACACACACACGCGCGCACACGCACACACACACGGACAAAAGGTGATGTCATAAGCCTATTTTTTCAAAATTGAAAATAGGCTAAAAATGGACTCCAAATGACAAGAAGGTTACCGTCCCCGTAAGACAATAAAATGTTTAAAATATGTTTAAAATGAAGACAAACAAAGTTAATTAATCTCCAATTATAAAAAACTTTCACGCGATAAATGAGGTCTGATCCTTCTACGAAAACCTGCATATTCTGCCTATTTTCGCCTATCTCCAAGTTTGTCCGGTGAAATCTACCTCCGCCTTCCGGCGTGCCGAGAGGACTTTTTTCAATGGGAGGCGCACAAGAAGATTCAACAAATGAGTGACGACACGAATCGTTTAAACAAAATCCCGTATGCGTTCATATGCCATTCATCCGATTGCGATGAAACTTTGAAGAGTTGTAGTGTACACGCCAGGAAAGGTTCTCGAGTTAGTAAATCCATTTTACAATAGGTAGCGTACGAGTATATTCAACAAATTGTTGACGGCGCTCTAATCGTTTCTGCAGTCCCGTATGCGTTCATATACCATTCATTTCATTGCGATGTAACTTTCGTGAGTTGTTGATCACGCTCCCGTGAAAGTTTCTGAGATACAGTACTATTTTTTTATAATATAATAGTTTAGAGGTGGTTAACGGAAAAAAAAAGAAAATATTGGGAATCAAAAAGCACTGCAACTAACAAAGCCAAAACCCCAACACTTTCTTTGATTGGCATTGCAACGCATGCCGGGTACAGCTAGTATGTTTATAAAACGAGCGTATGCGAGTTTTATAATTTCCATTATAGGCGAGTTGCATACGACTGTTTATGTTCGACCATAATTATTATTAACTGAACAGAGCGCATGAGACGCAGAGAATGCCTTGTATTTGACCATGGCCTCCTCGATTACCATACTATGACACTAGGCCAGGAAGAGAAATTTAAATTAGAAGGCCGTGGAACTCAGCGCATCTAATTGGCTAATTGGTCAAACAACTGTTTCTTGAGCTCTGATCGGTGGGAGAAACTGTTTCCTAATGAAAAATAGTGTTATAATGAGCCTCATTATAGTACAGTTTTCTGACATATAATAGTCAGGGTCGAACATAAATTATATTAATAAACAAAATTGAGGTAAATAGAAAACTTCAGAATTCTCGAAAGAACAAGTCATTGAGTAAACGTGCACTTGAAAACAAAAATTGCTGTCCCTAACCCATTCTTAGACTACTTATAAAGCGGAGTCAGCAAGATCCACACACTTGGTTAAAGTGTGGGCCACGGAGAATATGGTTTCACAGGTGCCCGAAAAGAGCTCCGCCACATGCGAATAGCTCCCTTGATATTCTGTCTCTTGCTGTAAAGAATCCAAATACCTATTTTAACAATAGAATTTCAACCGAATTTCGTATGTGTAATGTACTCGGCATTTTTATGGAGTCAACAGGTCTACCAACTGTTTATATTGCTCTCCATAATTATGAACCCTAGTCACAATGTATGCACCCATAGGGTGAGCTACAAGTCCCGTTCAATATCAAGTAGTTCCAACTTTCGCCACCAGATGTCACTGACACCTAGTGGTGAACGTTGCAACTATGACAGAGCGTTTGAACGAAATATAACCTAGAAATGTAGCTTCACACAAGTTTAGTTAGTGGAAGGATCCTTTACATGCCATAAATCTATGACAAGGGACCGACGGCTTTACATCACCTCCGAAGGAAGGCATACTAAGGGATTTTAACGCTCTTAAAAAAATCCGGTGTCGCCTCCGTAGCGTAGCGGTCAGCATGGTTATCTGCCGCCCCGGAGGTCCTGGGTTCGATTCCCGGCTCTGCCACGAAATTTGAAAAGTGGTATGAGGAATGAAACGGCGTCTACCCAGCCTCGGGTGGTCCAAATGAGTAGAGAGGGTTTGATTCCTTCCTCAGCCATCCTCGAAGTGGTTTTCCGTAGTTTCTCACTTCGTCTTCAGGCAAATGTCGGGATGGTCCCTACTGTAAGGCCACGGCCGCCACTTTCCCTCTTCCTTGCCTCTCCATCCCAATCTTCCCTTCCCTTCCCATCCCTCATGAGGCCCCTGTACACTTCGCAGGAGAGACCACCTGATCACACCTGCCCAGTTGTATCCAATCCGACCAAGTGTTCTCAGCTCTAGGACACTGCCTGGAAAGACGATAGTGGAGATTTCCCTCGCTGAGTCCGTTGGATCCACCAACCTGTAGGGTAAAATTAACTTTAAAGAAATCGAATGATCTTGGGCACAGCAGTTCAGCCACCGAAGCCACCAAACAAGTGCCTTTTCGTGCTTTCGCTACTTCTGCTCCCAAAACAATGCCAACATAGTATAGTACTTAAATTAAGGGTACAGCTGTTTCCTACGTAAATCCTAGTCCTATTACAATTACACGTACACAGGTTATATCAGACAGATTCAACACACATCCAAGTTCACAGGGCTACATGAACACGATTCCACGCAAAGAGGTGGTCCCGTGGCCTATGATCGTGAGATTAACGGTCACCTAGAACTACAGGCTCATGTGATAACGCTATTTGTAACTTTGCAATACAGTATCAAGGGCTTGTCAAACGAGCAAGTGATGAGAAGAACATACTGTACTGTGACAGCACGTGATGTGACTGTCTGCTGCGCTGTTGACAAACCAATGTAACCGTAGATTGCAGTTGCTTGGATCTGGACGAAGTTTGTGTCATCAGGAACATCTTTATACGAGGCAGTCTTAAGGTGACCCAAGTATTCAGAAAAGTCCATGAAAGACAATTGCTCAGGTAAGGACATGTTAAGCGCGGGCCTGGGAACTATGTAGGAAGAAGAGTGTTCGACCTGGAGGTGAAAGGCATGAGATAGAGAGAGAGAGAGAGAGAGAGAGGGGCATAAAAAGAAGAAATAGTAATATATAGTAGGGGGCAACCGAGTTTGAACCGGGGACCTCTCGATCTGCAGTCGAATGCTCTACCACTGAGCTATACCCCCATCTGGGGCTCGGAACTATGTAGGAAGAAGAGTGTTCTACCTGGAGGTGATAGGCAGGAGAGAGAGGCATACATAGAAGAAATAATAATATATAGTAGGGGGCACCCGGGGACCTCTCGATCTGCAGTCGAATGCTCTATCACTGAGCTATACCCCTTCTGTGGTTGAGCGCAATGTAGGAAGGAAAGTGATCGACCTGGAGGTGAAAGGCAGGAGAGAGAGGCATAATTAAAAGAAATAATAAAACATAGCAGGGGGCACCCGGGTTTGAACCGGGGACCTCTCGATCTGCAGTCGAATGCTCTACCACTGAGCTATACCCCCATCTGGGGCTCGGAACTATATAGGAAGAAGAGTGTTCTACCTGGAGGTGATAGGCAGGAGAGAGAGGCATACATAGAAGAAATAATAATATATAGTAGGGGGCACCCGGGGACCTCTCGATCTGCAGTCGAATGCTCTATCACTGAGCTATACCCCCTCTGTGGTTGAGCGCAATGTAGGGAGGAAAGTGATCGACCTGGAGGTGAAAGGCAGGAGAGAGAGGCATAATTAAAAGAAATAATAAAACATAGCAGGGGGCACCCGGGTTTGAACCGGGGACCTCTCGATCTGCAGTCGAATACTCTACCACTTTTTTTTATTATTTTTTTTGCACTTTTTTTTATTAGCTCTTTACAGAATTACAGAATTTTCAGATATGATAAATACCATACTAATACATCACAAGAAATCCAGATAGTGTCCATATTTATCGTACAATTGTCCACTTTCACTAAGCTTCCAACGCTCTTTTTGCAGGTGATACCTGAGATCCAGGAAAGAGAAATGTTGATCATTGTCCATCACGAAGTGTACATATTGGCCCATTATCCACACAATGGCAGTCTGTTTAATTTGGGGGAAGGCGGTCACCGACAAACGAACCAACTTCCTGTCATCAAGGTCATCCGAGGGCACATTTAATAGTTGACATACTTTTCCCTTACACCACAGCCACGTGGAGGCAACTCGCGTGCATGATGTGAAGCGGTGTATCGCCGTATCAGTTTGACCACATATAGTACACCATGGGTAAGCTTCAAGATGGATGGTATATCGCCGTAGAGCGGTTGGGATGAGATCGTTGAGGAAGATAAAAACTTGGGAGTGTACAGCAGAAGAAATGGACATAGCCCCAAAATTTTTCCAAACAGTGGGCCAATGGACATAGAGGGTGGTGGCCTCTATTCGCGGTTTGGAGTGTACCACTTGCCGCAACATGTTATAGATACTTTTCGTCGTTGGAACAAACCCTGATGGCATTTGGCGAACAGTTTCCAGAAGGTGCAGTTGATGGTCCCTAAATATCTTCGGCAAAGCTCTATCACAACCACGGGCTGTGTTTCGAATATCTTTGTATAGCGCTTTCGTAAAAGTGTCATGTTGGGAAAGAATGGTGATATCGTTCTTGCAGAGGAGTGCACGGCATTTCATGCCATGAGCTGTTAGCCCTAGCCCGCCTTGCCGGGATGGGAGATACAACTGTTCCCGTTGTACTCGGAACAAAAATCCTTGCCATATAAACCAACCTGTATATTTTGCCAATTGGCTCTCAAACATTTTGGGAAGGGGGAAAAGTTGTGCGACATACCATATTTTAGAGAGCGCAAACACGTTGAGGACCATGACCCGTTGCACTATATTGAGGTTTCTTTGACCAAATTGGATCAGGACTCCCCTAACTTTGGCAATGACCTTAGTCCAGTTAACTTGCACTGTGTCCAGAAGCGATTGCTTCCAGGTAATGCCAAGAATTTTCACCTCATTTACTATCCGGAACCAGGGCTGTGGGGTAATCACTGAGTTAGTATTGAGCGGAAGCAAAGCAGTTTTCTGGGGGTTCGATTGTGCTCCAGAGGCGATATGGTAGAGCTGAAGGACGCTATCGATGTGGGAGATGTCTTCTTCATTGCGGATCAATATTGATACGTCATCAGCATAGGCGCACATTCCAAAAACATGTGTGGACAGTTTGTAACCCTGTAGCTTCACCTGGGTAGTCCGAATGAACGGTTCAAGGCCAATGACAAAAAGTAGCATAGAAAGGGGACATCCTTGCCTAACTGATCTTTGTATTGGAATCAGAGGGGAAAGAAAACTGTTGACGAGCACTCTAGACGTAGCATTACAATTTATCATACGAATGTAGTCAATAAGGATTTCAGGAAATTCGAAGTGTTGCAAGACCATGTACAAGTATTCTTGACTGATGCGGTCGAAAGCTTTATCAAGATCTAAGGTGAGAAAACTCATTGGCTCAGTGGGGAGCATTTCGGCTTTTAGGTGTAGGTCCCGTAGTATTGCTAAGTTTGTTAACAGAGTTCTTCCAGGAATACTGCAACATTGTTCATCACCAATGATATCAGGTAGAACAGTCTTCAATCGGCATGCAAGTACTTTGGTAAGGACTTTATAGTCACTGCAGAGCAGAGTAACTGGTCGGAAGTCACCAACTGCCATGGGAGAGGATGTTTTTGGTATGAGGACTATGGTACCCTCGTGATGTGATTGACAAAGAGCACGACGTTGGAGAATGGTACGCAGGACATGACAAAATTCTTTGCCAATGAGAGGCCAGAAGTGTTTATACATTTCATATGGCAGTCCATCAATGCCAGGTGAGCGGTTGTTTGGGAGTCGTTTAACCACAGAGTGAATCTCTTCATCCGTAATATCCGCGCTGAGCAGAGTTTTGTTGTCCGGAGATAGTTTGGTACTGCAAGATGACAGCAATAGGGTCACCTGCTGTGGATCAATGGGAGCCTTAGCGTAGAACCGTTGATAAGATAATGATATTTCACTACGTATAGCGTCAGGGGAGGTGACGACACTTCCAGTACTGGTGCGGAGGCGGTGGATATATTTACGTTGCCGCTCACGTTGTCCTTTGGCGATATGGTATACCACTGAGCTATACCCCCTCTGTGGTTGAGCGCAATGTAGGAAGGAAAGTTATCGACCTGGAGGTGAAAGGCAGGAGAGAGAGGCATAATTAAAAGAAATAATAAAACATAGCAGGGGGCACCCGGGTTTGAACCGGGGACCTCTCGATCTGCAGTCGAATACTCTACCACTGAGCTATACCCCCTCTGTGGTTGAGCGCAATGTAGGAAGGAAAGTGATCGACCTGGAGGTGAAAGGCAGGAGAGAGAGGCATAATTAAAAGAAATAATAAAACATAGCAGGGGGCACCCGGGTTTGAACCGGGGACTTCTCGATCTGCAGTCGAATACTCTACCACTGAGCTATACCCCCGTCTGGGGCTGGGAACTATGTAGGAAGAAGAGTGTTCGACCTGGAGGTGAAAGGCAGGAGGGAGAGAGGCATAAATAAAAGAAATAATAAAACATAGCAGGGGGCAGCCGGGTTTGAACCGGGGACCTCTCGATCTGCAGTCGAATGCTCTACCTTTATTTTCTTTCTTAGTCGTTTACCCTCCAGGTTGGTGGAACAAGGGACCTGGAACAGAACTGAAATGCGTTACGTACCGCTGTGTTCCATGTTACGTTACGTATGCCATACCGCGGCCCCGAGCTGGCTTGCGGTATCGTTCCGGAACTGTAACTTGGAACTCAGTACGAGCATGTGGAACGTTACAGCGCTGGAACGGTACAGCCAGAACTCGACTCCCAACTGTACCGAGCATCAAGGTACGTGTTAGCGGAACGTTACGCATGGAACGGTACATGACTGGAACGATTCCTCAGCGTTACCAATTGGAAAGTTACTCTGCGTTATCGAAATAGAGTAACGTTTCCACCAGTACCCGGTTACACTGTGTACCGTTCCAGGTTCTTTTTTTTTTTTTGCGTATGGCTTTTAGTGCCGGAAGTGTCCGAGGACATGTTCGGCTCGCCAGTTTTGTAGCTGCTTCGAGACGGACACCCAATGGGTGAGCTACAAGTACCGTTGGGGAGGAATGTTGGATGGAAGGGCGAGGAGTGGGAAGGTAGCGGCTGTGGCCTATAGTTAGGGACCAACCCCGGCATTTGCCTGGAAGGAAGATGGGAAACCACAGAAGACCATCTTCAAGGTTGCCGGCGGGGGGATTCGAACCTCCTCGCCTCCCGGATGTGAGCGACTGCGAACAGTCATGCCGCAACGACCTCGGCTAACTCACCCGGTGTTCCAGGTTATACCAACCAGCCACACGGTATCTCTGCGTAACGTTCCAGGTTCTCATGTTCCAACGGAAAGTGGAACGATACGGAGCCTGTAACAGTACAGCAGCATTTCCCAAAATGTATGTAGGCCTACAGACTATTGCAGGACTGTTACCGGTACTAGGCTACTGCTCACTAGCTATTAAAACCATTATGGCTATTACACCGAATTTTTACGTAGACTATTACGGCTATTACACAGTCTAATTAGTTACCACGGCAATTGTAACACTGCGTTTATTACACTGTTACGCTGGTTGTTACAAACTGTCACATAATAGCCTAATTACACAACAACTACATAAATTACATACCTGTTATCTTATCTAGGGGCATTTCTTTCATGATATCGACATACTCTATCTAGCCTAAGGATGTTTTTCAGTATCTACTGTCCTACCTAGAACCCTGATAAAAAAAGATCCTCTTTCAGCGTCAACAACTATCCCAGTTTGAACGATGCCATTTGCAATTCCAGGCAAATTATTTATATAAACATAGGATAATTACTTCTTGAAATATCAATAAAAATAAAAATAACAAGTGGTTCTGTGAATAACTATACCGCCTATTTTCATAAAATCCTACTTGTGTTATTTGCCCCTATCTACATACAAAATTTCAGTGTGATTGCTGTAATAGATTCGAGATATTGAGAACCGACTAAATATTTCAGATGGTCGCCATGTTGGATATTATATATATGTAGGTCCTAGAGTTTTGTACTGTTAAATGAAGATTATTGTGTACGTGTAGCATTCAAACTTCAATCGCATGATTAGGACACAAGAAGTAACAAGGAGATTTTAAAATTTCGCACAGCTGCCATCTTGTGGTTATGGAAACATATGAAATGAATTATATGCCAGTGGATTAACATTCATATAAGGATTTACTGTTCCAAGTTTCACTGCACTCGGATGGTTAAATTGCGGGAAACGTCCAAGTGAATATTTATACTTCGCGTCACTGCCATGTTGGATTTGTGATCACCAGGTTATTTAGAGGTGAACTTAAGTTCATAGCCCCTATGAACATAAAAAACAGTTTGATGGCTAAAATAGATTCGTAGATATTCAGAGCCGTCTAAATATTTCGGATGGTCGCCATATTGGATTGTTAAATGTATAGGCCACAGAGTCATGTACCATTAAAGGAAAATTATTGCGTAGGTTCATTATTCAGAGTTTCACATCGATCGCATGATTACGACACAAGAAATAAAAACTTAATTTTAAAATTCGCAAAGCCGCCATCTTGAGGTTATGTAAACATCATCATCATCATCATCATCATTTCCCCTTATCCAGCTCCTGCCGGGTCGGGGTATTTATGGCACTTCTCCACTTTCCTCTTTCCTTCCACCATTCTTCTTCCACGATCTTGTCCCAGTCCAGATTTCTTTTTCTTACGCTGTTCTTCACTGAATCAATCCACCTTGTTCTAGGTCTTCCTCTTGTTCTCTTACCCTTGCACTTTGCCTCCAGCATCTGTCTTGGTGTTCTATTTTCCTCCATCCTCTTTACATGTCCAAACCACCTTAGTTTATTCTTCTCAATTCTCTCATTTAGTTTTCCGATCCCAACATCCTTCCTAACATCTTCATTCCTCACTCTGTCTTTCCTTGTCTTTCCTATCATACTTCTTAGGAATTTCATTTCACTGGCTTGGATTCTACTCTCTTGCCTGCTTGTCAGGGTCCAAGTCTCAGCTGCATAAGTTAATATGGGTACATACAGTAGTACACTTTATGCATTACCTCCTTGCTTTTCCTTGGTACTTCCTTATCCCAAACAAGTTTTATTACACTTTGATAGAATGCATTGCTCTGCTGTACTCTCCTGCCAATCTCCATGTCCAACCTACCAGTTTGCATCAATTCACTTCCTAGGTATTTGAATGTGTCCACAATTTCCAAACTCTGACTTTCAATTTTCACAGTGCCCTTTCCTTGTCTTTCCCCTCTTGTCATCACCATGGTCTTGCTTTTCTCTACACTGATTTTCAGGCCGTACTTCTGAATATTTTCGTTCAGTGCATCTAGTTGTTTTTGCACTTCTTCGGTGTTCCTTCCCCAGACCACAATATCATCTGCAAATAACAGTAACTTCATTTCTTTATGTCCATATGCTTCCTTTGTTTCCTTTACAGTTTCATCCATCACCATTATGAACAAGAGAGGTGACAGCACACTCCCCTGTCTTAGTCCAGTCTTGTTCCTAAACCAATCTGTCTTTCCAACTGGGGTCAGTACCCTGCTAACACAGTTGTTGTACATTGCTTGCACCATTTCCAACATTTCTCTTACCAGTCTCTTCTTAACCATGGTTTCCCATACCTTCTCTCTGGGGACACTATCATATGCCTTTTCTAGATCTATGAAAGTCATGATCAAATCTTCTCCATATTCCCAGTTCTTTTTCATCACCTGCCTCAAGCTAAAGATTGGGTCCACTGTGGATCTTCCACTCCTGAAGCCATACTGTTCCTCTTGCAACTCTACTTCCACCTTTCTTCTCATTCTTCTTTCTAATATCCTTTCCAGTATTTTTACTATCTGTGATAAGAGGGTGATCCCTCTATAGTTATCACACACCTTCTTGTAAACAATTAATCTAAATTAGATACCAGTGTATTACAATGTTTATAAACATTTCCTGTACCAGATTTAATTGCGGTTTGAGCATTAAATCGCGAGAAAGGTCTATTTGAAAAATTCAAATTCGCTTGGCCGCTATGTTCGTTTTGCAGATAACTGGTTTTTGAAAGTCTTATCGATTAACTTCCAGTAGTGCCCTTTATCTCCGTACAAAATTTCAGGGTGATACCGCTAATAGTTTCACAGATATAGAATGCCGGTGAAATATTTCGTACATCCGTAATCGTGTGGTTATGTAAACAATTGAATCAAGTTAGATGTCGGTGCTTTACAATGTGTATAAACATATACTGTACCATGTTTTATTGCGTTTGGTTGGTAAAATCGCGAGATACGTCTATTTAAAAGTCGCAAATTCGCGTGGCCGCCATGTTGGTTTTGTAGTTACCAGTTTTTCAAAAGTCACATGGGTGAACTTCTAGTAGTTCCCTTTATCACCGTAAAAAATTCCAGGGTGATATCGGGAATAGTTTCGGAGATATTGAATGCAGGTGAAATATTTCGCACAGCCGCCTTGTTAGATTGGTGAGACGTAACAAAATTTGAATGACACGGTCGGGGTCGTCCGGAATAGTGCTATGAACTTACCGAGTTTCATTGAAATCGCTCCAGCCGTTTAAAATAATTAGCGGGGGGGGGTACACACACACCTCACACACATACACACACACACGCACACACACACACGCAAACACACACGGGCAGAAGGTGATCTCATAAGCCTATTTTTTCAAAATTGAAAATAGGCTAAAAATACAGATTTCAGTCTGAGTGCGTGCCGCATCAGACAGGGCAAGGCACCTTGCTCGTTTCGATCGCGGTCATACTGTAGCCTACGTCAGAAATAAGTTTCCTAAAAAAATACGATGGATCCCATTGATTCGAAATATTTATTGTTGCTCCATGTAGAGGTTTGGAACATAGGCTATTGTTCATCGGTCCATGTAGTTGAGGTTTTTATGGAATTTGCCTGATAGGCCTAAACTTAGTTATTGTGATGTCTGTAGTAACGTGGGTATTTGTAATGATGTCATGGCTTGGAAAGGAGAAGGCCGTGGCCTTGACTTAGGAACTATCTACGCATTTTCCTGGAGTAGAAGTCCGAAACCACGGAAAACCACTCTAAGATGGCTAAGATGGGAATCCAACTCACCTTCTTGCAGTGTTGCCATATAAGGCAGAGTGTAACCTACACACCAAACTTTTGCTCCTTTGTGACCAATAATAGTATTTCTTTTCTAAATTAGCTTGCCACGGTGGGTGAGTGGTTATAGTGTCGGACTACCAACCCCAAGATTGCAGGTTCGCCCCTGGCCATGGTAAGTGATTTTTGAAGGCGACAAGAATCACGATACTCATGTCATACGTTGTTGGCATGTTAAAGAACCCATTTGAATTCAGTAGGCCGTGTTCAATGGCAAAATTAATCTCGGGATTTTCCGCCAACACAAAGTTCCTCCATTCTCTACTTGAAAGCGCTGTAGTAGTGTCAAGGAGTTTAGATATCTAACCTCCTTGACTTTCATAGCGTTCAAAGGAACGACGAAATTCGACATGCAAGCTACCATCTGGGTGTCAATTAACAAAGCTTGCACCAGGCACCCGAGGCCATAAGATATTATTAATATTATTATTTTTTTCTAAATTAAACCTCCCGTTCTTGCTTTTCGTTTACTTGTTAGCCTATTTTCATTTAGTATTGATAGAAGCCATTTTTCAGTGATGCTTAATTCTAATAATGAAAGCTATTCAGTCGTGTTGACCGACTGAAAAGCTTCCTTTATTATACACATTTATGAAAGATAGGCCTATGACATCACATATAGTCCGTGTGTGTGTACGTATATGTGTGTTTGCATGTGTCCGTCGCCTCTATCCCCTCCCTAATAAAATCTAAACTGCTGGAGCGATTTCAACGAAACTCGGTAAGGTCATAGTACTATTTTGTCCGACCCGACTGTGCTCTTCAAATTTTATTACATCTCACCAATCCAACATGGCAACTGTGCGAATTATTTCACCGGCATTCCATATCTCCGAAACTATTACAGATATCACCCTCACGTTTTGTATGGTGGAAAAAAGCACTAATAGAAGTGTAACGATGGGACTCTCAAAAATCTCTTTACAAAACGAACATGGTGACTAAGCGAAGTTGTTGTATTTAAATAGACTTTTCTCGCATTTAAACCATCCGAGCGCTGTCACACATGGTACAGAAAATGGTATACACCTTGTAATGCACTGACATCCTATTCAGCTCAATTGTTTACATAACTTCAAGATGGCGGCTGTGCGAAATTTTAAAATTAAGGTTTAATTTCTTGTGTCCTAATCATGCGATCGAAACCAACGTTTGAACAATGCACCTACGCAATAATCATCATCTAATAGTACATAGCTCTATGGCCTACAAAGTATATACAAATCCAATATGGTGGCCATCCGAAATACTTAGACGATTCTCAATGTCAACTAATCTGTGACAGCAATTAAAATTTTTTTTTTACCACGAGATGGCGCCAGTTTCAATTTTAAAATCTCTTTTTTGCCTAATTCTATTTATGAAAAAATAGGCTTATGAGATCACCTTTTGTCGTGTGTGTGCGCCCGAGTGTAGGCCCCCCACCTATCACTAATAAAATCTAAGTGGCTGGATAGATTTCAATTAAATTCGGTGAGGTCATAGTACTTTCTATTTCGGCTGACCCTGACCGTGCCCTAAAATTTTTATTACGTTTCAATAATCCAACATGGCGGCTGTGCGATATATTTCACTGGAATTCTATATCTCCGAATCTCAGAAGACTTCTGTTACTTAGGAAGCAAAATAACCAGTGATGGATGGTGGAAAGAGGATATAAAAAGAAGGTTGGCTCAAGCAAGGAAGGCATTTCTACAGAAAAGGAATCTGTTGACATCGAGCGTAGCACTCTATGGAAGTGAAAATTGGACTATTGGTGCCGCAGAAAAGAGGAGATTTGAAGCGTTTGAAATGTGGTGTTACAGGAGAATGATGAAGATCAGATGGGAAGAGAGGGTTACAAACGAAGAGTTATTAAGACGAGTGGGAGAGGAGAGATGTTTCTGGCGACTGCTAATGAAGAGAAGAGATAGGTTGGTAGGATACATACTAAGACACCCAGGAATAGCAAACTTAGTTATGGAAGGAAGGGTCGAGGAAAAGAACTGTAGGGGTAGACCGAGATTAGAATATGTTAAACAGTTTGCCTGGAATGTAGGGTGTGGTAGCTATGTAGAGATGAAACGCTTAGCTCAGGACAGGGAGGCATGGAGAGCGGGATAAAACCAGTCAAAAGACAGAAGACTCAAACAACAACATCAGCCGATATGAATGAATTGATAAATATCAAAGACACAAGATAAATGTATAGCGTAAACACTAAAAAGTCCCTTGGTATTAAACCTTATATGGTGCTCCATAAAGAAGGATGGAAAATTGAACGCCTAAATCAACATACCGTAACATGATGTATGAAAATATGATAAAATAATAATTTGCAACAAATTTCAAACACATATTAAAACTCTAAAAATGCCTGATTTTCTTACAGATCACTGCCAGTGGAAGAACGTGGCTAGTATTAAGGGACTTTTTTCAAGAAACATTGTGTGTCTGTGTGTGTATATGTCTGCTCCCCCTTTTCAATTGAAACACGAAATTTTGTTCAGAGGTAGCACTTGAAAAGGGCACCTCAGTGTCATGTTTATTTTGCCGCCATCTTTACCAAATCTCAATTGTGGCTACTCAATTGGTCAAAACCTAACATTAATAAACGACTAAACTAATCCTCAGGGACCCGGAACAGAAGTGAAATGCATTACGTACCGCTGTGTTCCACGTTACGTATCCTATTCCATACCGCGGCCCCGAGCTGGCTTGCGGTATCGTTCCGGAACTGTAACTTGGAACTCGGTACGAGCGTGTGGAACGATACAGCCCTGGAACGTTACAGTCGGAACTCGACTCCCAACTGTACCGAGCATCAAGGTACGTGTTAGCGGAACTTTAGCTCCTTTGTGACCAATAATAGTATTTCTTTTCTAAATTAAACCTCCCGTTCTTGCTTTTCGTTGACTTGTTAGCCTATTTTCATTTAGTTGTGATAGAAGCCATTTTTCAGTGATGCTTAATTCTAATAATGAAAGCTATTCAGTCGTGTTTACCGACTGAAAAGCTCCTTTATTATCTACATGTATGAAAGATAAGCCTATGACATCACGTGTACGTATGTGTGTGTTTGCATGTGTCCGTCGCCTCGCTCCCCTCCCTAATAAAATCTAAACTGCTGGAGCGATTTCAACGAAACTCGGTAAGGTCATAGTACTATTTTGTCCGACCCGACTGTGCTCTTCAAATTCTATTAGATCTCACCAATCCATCATGGCAACTGTACGAAATATTTCACCGGCATTCCATATCTCCGAAACTATTACAGATATCACCCTGACGTTTTGTATGGTGGAAAAAAGCACTAATAGAAGTGTAACGATGGGACTCTCAAAAATCTCTTTACAAAACGAACATTGTGGCTAAGCGAAGTTGTTGTATTTAAATGGACTTTTCTCGCATTTAAACCATCCGAGCGCCGTCACACATGGTACAGAGAATGGTATACACCTTGTAATGCACTGACATCCTATTCAGCTCAATTGTATACATAACTTCAAGATGGCGGCTGTGCGAAATTTTAAAATTAAGGTTGAATTTATTGTGGCCTAATCATGCGATCGAAACCAACGTTTGAACAATGCACCTACGTAATAATCATCATCTAATAGTACATAGCTCTATGGCCTACAATGTATATAGAAATCCAATATGGCGAACATCCGAAATATTTCGACGATTCTCAATGTCAACTAATCTCTGACAGCAATCAAATTTAATTGATTTCTTAACCACGAGATGGCGCCAGTGTCAAATTTTAAAATCTCGTTTTTAGCCTATTTCTATTTACGAAAAAATAGGCTTATGAGATCACCTATTGTCCGTGTGTGTCCGTGTGTGCCCCCACCCCCCACTAATAAAATCTAAGTGGCTGGATAGATTTCAATTAAATTCGGTAAGGTCATAGTACTTAATATTCAGGCTGACCCCGACCGTGCCCTAAAAATTTTATTACGTTTCAATAATCCAACATGGCGGCTGTGCGATATATTTCACTAGCATTCTATATCTCCGAATCTCAGAAGACTTCTGTTACTTAGGATGCAAAATAACCAGTGATGGATGGAGGAAAGAGGATATAAAAAGTAGGTTGGCTCAGGCAAGGAAGGCATTTCTACAGAAAAGGAATCTGTTGACATCGAGCGTAGCACTCTATGGAAGTGAAAATTGGACTATTGGTGCCGCAGAAAAGAGGAGATTTGAAGCGTTTGAAATGTGGTGTTACTGGAAAATGATGAAGATCAGATGGGAAGAGAGGGTTACAAAAGAAGAGGTATTAAGACGAGTGGGAGAGGAGAGATGTTTCTGGCGACTGCTAATGAAGAGAAGAGATAGGTTGGTAGGATACATACTAAGACACCCAGGAATAGCAAACTTAGTTATGGAAGGAAGGGTCGAGGAAAAGAACTGTAGGGGAAGACCGAGATTGGAATATGTTATACTGTTTGCCTGGAATGTAGGGTGTGGTAGCTATGTAGAGATGAAACGCTTAGCTCAGGACAAGGAGGCATGGAGAGCGGGATAAAACCAGTCAAAAGACTGAAGACTCAAACAACCACATCAGCCGATATGAATGAATTGATAAATATCAAAGACACAATATAAATGTATAGCGTAAACACTAAAAAGTCCCTTGGTATTAAACCTTATATGGTGCATCATAAAGAAGGATGGAAAATTGAACGCCTAAATCAACATACCGTAACATGATGTATGAAAATATGATAAAATAATAATTTGCAACAAATTTAAAACACATATTAAAACTCTAACAAGAAGTCCGTGACGAACTAAAGAGCCTACTTTTCCTAAATTTAAGATTCATTGCAATGATTAATCTACAGTATGTGAACCTATCTAGAATAATGACGAAATTAAGTTGGTAATATCGAAATGTCTAATTAGTTCGAAATATACCTGGTATAATGTAGCCTAATAGAGGAGTACTGTTGGCAGCCCTGGCGACTTAATATATACGTCTTCGTTCCATCTCTTAAGGTACATAATACACAATTTGGTTGAAGTCCAATGAACTTTACATGCAGTTAGACTCTGGATTTCTCAGCACGCGTAAAAGCATGTTTGGCAACAATGTCATGCGTGTGCTGGTCAGAAATGATCTGAAATATTGTTTTAGATCCCTTAGTTGGGGGTAGCTAGATCTAAAACGGATGTGTTAATGTACTAATTTATAAGGTGATGCCTAGGAGGGGGTAGCTTCCCGTAGCTGGGTAAGCTGACCAGTGTAGAGTGTTGTTTAGTGTTAGGATGCTAGGGGGTGCTCCTATAAAGACGTAAGTGTATTTCAGGGGATGAACCTCTGTGTACAGGTTAATGTACTAGCCTCTCAGCTGGTTGGAGAGAGTTATATATCCGCCGTGCGTGCGTCAGCTAGGTTGGAGGCTCGCTGCTCAGGCAGTCGGGCCGCTGCGGGAAGTACAATGAAGCTTGAGCTAGCATCTAAATGGCTACTATTGTCACAGTTAATTGTGACGGGAATTAGGAAGGGAGTTAGGGCGTAAAGAGGCGTGTAATTAGTAAGACAAGTGTAGTGTACTGACCAAGTATTTATTGGTCAGTGAATATGAAATTGTAAGTCCCTTTTAGGGGAATGTAATAAATGTTATAAGTTTAAGTGTACAAGTTTGTGGGGTAGGTTACAAAATATAGGATTTCTGAACACTTCACTGATGCTCACCTGGTGATAGCAGCTTGCAGCAGAGCCTTCGGCGACACACGGTATGACAGATAGTAGAGAGAGAGTCTGTCCTCCTTAAGGCCTTCCTCTTTATAGGTTTTGCTGTTGTACTGTCAGCATTCCATTGGCATAGCTGTCCCAGTTAGTTATAGTGTAGGTGTTTATGGTGTGATGCAAGTGTTTGGCAAGCCTTCCAAGTTGGTCGGCGGCCCTTGCTGTATAAAAGATAGTGTTCTGGACTTATGAGATTTGCCAGTTAGGGGTGGTTTTAATAGATGATGGAGGGTGGCTTCCAGGGGGTGCAGCCCCCTGGGGGCCTGTACAAGCCTCTTCCTCTGTTTAGTTCGCGTCCCCGCGAACGGGAACGGAACGTGGAGTTGGGGTGTCGATGTAGTAGGTCGTAGTGGAATCTTTCTTGTATCTGATCTTCGTTTCTTCTGTTCCGTGTAGAGGTAGTGATGTCGTGTTGATGTATCGATGTCGTGTAGGTGTGAGATCAGCTCGTGTACAGAGGGGTGGGTTTTGGGATATACATATACATTTGACATTTTAAAACGGTGCATGAGAGAAGAAAAAAAATTGGCATTTGCAATCTATAAAAAGTTCCCCAAAAATACATGGTTTTAAACATTATGTAATATATTGTTGTGCAGGGAAGAAAAAACCCAGGGCTGGACGGGTGATTGTGCCGTCCGCCTCTGTCTTGGGGAAAAAATTTCTCCCTGCCATGTGAAAGATGGAAGAAGTAGAAAAAATGGGTGTTCCAGGGTATAAGTTAAAGGAAATATTTAAAATATGTTTATTGAGTTGGGATAAAACGGAACACCTTTACAAATTGGGACGTTAGAAGGAAGAAAATGAAAGAAACAAATCATAATCATTGTGTACATGTGTGTGGCATCATAATTTTGTGTGTAGTGCCTTTGAACAATATTACCGTATATTGTATTACATTATATTACATTATATACTTATATTTATCTATCTTACTTATTAATTATGCTATACTTAGACGGCCGTGTCTATTGTAACTTGCGTGCACGCGACCCTTGGTACTGTGCCCGTTTAGACCGGAGTCCGCACAACCACATATGCATTTTACCAATAATCAGTCAGCACGAGAGTCAAAATATCCCGGAGCGCCAGATGGGTTAAAGCTAATCGCAAAAACGACATCAAATGAAAAAAATGCTTTACTGGTTTTTGGCTCAATGCAACAATAAGGATAGAAGGAGATCCAACTGGGAGTAACACATCAAGTAAAATTATCTCATTTTATTTTGAATTTAAAATTGACTGCAAAAATGCTCAAAGCAGCATCACTCACGTGTGGCGACCCACACTCCTATTTACACAATATACAGAAATTTCCCAAACACATTTGACAATTATTTTTTGGAAACACAAGTCTGATTGTTAGTCCTGTAGACTGTGTTCCAAAATTATTTATGATTAAATCCAGTTCAAATTTAATTGTCTCTACTGGAAAAATCGTAGTTCACTGTTTGAATTTTTACATAATATTAACACTCGTAGAATAAATGTTCATAGAATTTTTAACTTTCACTTATTTTTCCAGTTTCAAAAAAATATATTGTCGAAAAATATTATTATTTCTGAATCAACACAAATTATTTACACATATTAATAACATCTGAAAAGTATTTGACCTTGAGCATAGCATCGAATAACTTGTGCGAAGCACAACAAAAATTAATTGTCCTTCCGACATTAAACATTTCGAGAAGTGACTCGATTATGAACTTCCAAGTTCCAAACAAAATATATGATTTCTGAATCATCAACTTGATCAATAAATTGTTGAACCATTCAACTATTCAATTTTCCACTTGGAATCATTATTATAAAAAATATTTATATTCATGGCCATTTTTTAGCAACTTTCACAACTTGCAATTCTTCGACAGAATGCGGAAATAAGAATTGTAGTTTCATAATGAATTCATTTAGTTCATGGCACTAGGATTGAAATTATCCTTCAAATTATTCGTGGTTAAAGAATTATTTTTAATTGGCAGTGGCCCAATCTATTATTTGTGTAAGAACACAATATTACAACAACAACGGCAAAGGTCTTCCTCTGAAGAAGAATAAACTACTATCATGACAAATCCGGGTTCTAGCAAAATCAAAGTCTAAATGGAATTCGTAAACAAGGTTGAAATAAGAACTGATGGTTTTAAGAAATAACCTTCGGGTCATTCATACGACGAAATGTGTAGTTCCAATACTCCTTCTATAAACCTGAGCCATCGAACCTGCTATTTGATTGATGCTCTAAAAAACCTCTTCATTCCTGCGACTTAAACATGCGCACCTGGGAATGGCATTTCAACTACTCCACACATATAAATTTTCTTCCCAAAATTTATACAATAAATCAAGCCTCTGCTTGTTATCAACACTGGAAGATTAATAAACTTACAAGTTTATTTTATTTTACCATTCAGTTCAACCCGTGAATTTACCATACATATGAAAATCTTTATTTCACTTTCGAGTGTATTTACGTCATGATTTTATATAAATACAAGAATATCCTATTTGATACAAATATCATTTGCTGCCCGTTTCTTGCCTCTCCGTGTTATCTGAAAAATATACTTTGCTCATTGCAAATATCAACTGTTCAACCAGAACTGTAATGTTGGTTGAATGCGGGCTTGCGCTAACCACTCTCCTTCGGAAAATCTCCTGTTCCAAACTAGAAATGATTAAACTACTTCATAGGCTCTCTCTCAATACAAATGATTATTAGAAAAAATAATATCCAAGAATTATTTAGAAAAATTATAAAAATTATTATTATTATTATTAGTGGATTATTATTATTATTATTATTATTAGTTATATTATTTCAAATATGTTTAATTATCATCTCATTATGTGAGAATCCACATGTTCGAACCTTCGAATATGGAAAAAATATCCATTCCTCAACAAAAATAATTTAACTCAACCATTACATCGACGGTTTTCCGTGATATCCCTAAAATATGAAATATTCAAATAAATGTTCGAAATGCTCGGTCATCGATCCTAAACTGTTCTGAGTGCTGAAAATACTCAGAATAACTCTAATAATTCTTGCGTAAATCATTGCAAGATTTAAATACGAAGAAAAATAATTGTGTTGGTCATCTGCAGAAAAATAGTTTGTTCCAATTAGCTAGGCATAATATAATTCAATTGTGGCTTACATTTCTTGATGGTCTTGAAGCGTAGTGAACCTGGTCTGTACCAGATTTATCCATAGACATGCCCTATCGGACAAGCATGTATAATCCTTGTATCGGCCGCCATTATATACCCCCAATCCGTCTAAAAAGACATAGTGGTAGTATCTCTTGACGTTTGAAGTAACTGTTGTTCCATTTTAATATGGGCTTCTATCAAAGCCATAACAGTTTGTTTAAATGGGGTCAGAACTAAGTGATCTATTCTTAGATATGTCAGTTGTAACATAACTCACGGTAATCTTATCAATACAAGTAGACACTGACAGTCTAACCAATCAACGGCTGTTCTGAAGATCGTTCCCTGGGCATGGCTTCACACCATCTACCATGCGCTAAGCAACCTGTAGTTTCCCTTGCGTAGACTAACGAACAACACCGTGATAGACTGGTCTTCAATGTACTGATAGATCGAAGTGGTTATTAAGTTACAAATATGAAAACTGACTAAAATGGACTTAATTATCCAAGTATTAGGTTATTACTGGTCTGTGACAAAATATTAATTCTAGACAAAGTCTAGCATATGTCCATGTAGAAATAAAAATATTTCTACCAGTGTCTGTAGAAAATAATCAATCACCTAGTGATTCTCCTCGCCGGAAACTTACTAAGTTCCACCTCGTAGCGCAGCACTTTTGTGACTATCACAACTTTGAAAATAACTTCTGCGTAGATCCGGCAACCATGTGCCTTGGCTCAGCGTAGCAGCAACTTGCTCGGCAAGTGCTTGTGTTGGAATGAGCTAACCATGCCTGCGCCAGCCGGCTTTTATTCAAAACTGTCAGGGTCACGCTGCATCAGCTGATATCTGGAAATCCTCATATCTCTGGCATCCCTGGTCCGATTTACTTGATACCAAGTGCATTCTCTTTCATTTGGCCGTGCCAGAAATCTGATCCAAGTCTCAAGTCTCTACTCCATGGTTAACTATTTAATCAATAAATAGCCTCGACCTCTGCTATTACTCGCTACGTCACTTGACATGCTAGTATCGGTATATTCTTTCCAATTGCTTCGAGAAGCAATGGAGCGCGATATTCAAATATCTCAACTTTCAAAAGCGGCTGTAGCCTTTCCCTTGATATCTAGGTGTCTGAATCTTGGAATACCCATTCCTAGAGTTGGGCACAGTACTTGTGTGCCGTCCCACGGCTAATCCCGTCCGGCTGTTTCCCGGCGTAGCTTAGTGGTCGTGCCGCTGATATATACCCCTACTTTGTGAATCATTCTCTGTGGGCGAATGCTTTCACACTTGACAATGAGAGTTGCCACCACAGATCGGTTGCGCCCTCATTGCCGTATGTTGCGTCGCATCTTTGACGCTTGATGTTCTTTGTTTATGTTGATCTGTCAGCAAGCCTGATACCCCACAGGTATCAACCCTGCTGTTCAGATTTCTGGAGTGTAGCTGTAAAAAAATGGAGGTGTATGTGTTGGGTTGTGTGAGGATGAATACAAATTACGAATGTAAATTAGTGCGTAAAGGTGGTACACAATAATATCATGGCACAAATAACGTGCTGCTGCTGTATGGCAGTGAAATCATTGTCACCAGTGCCATATTCCTGGTGACGATGCCTGAAAAATGGAGAGGTTAAAAAAACATATGAATAATACATATTCTTTATGTCGGCTCCTGTGACAGTGTGTTCACTGGCTGAAGCTCTTTTTCCCCTGAAAAAAAAATAGCATGATTAGTGTTAACCTGTGGCCATTATTAATGTCATGTTCTCTTTACACATGATTGTTTTACTTGATGTGTGATCGGGCTTACCCTACGCGGTGCCGTAATGTTTATTCTTACTCTCAAAAAGTTTATATTAGTCTTAGTTAACCTAGTTAATCTAACTTAATGTATTATCGGGCTTACCCTGATGACGGGTTTGTCAGTCATCAGGTGCCGAGATATTCTACCTTAGTCTATTGTTAACCTACTGTGTTATCGGGCTTATCCTGATGACGGGTTTGTCGGTCATCAGGTGCCGAAATCGTTACCTTAATTATGGTAAGTAAAAATGTGTGCTATTTATAAGCCGAAAGGTTGACCTTACTTTATTGCCGAAATATGCTGTGCTATTATTTAGCAACAGCGGTTAGTAAATTTGCCTCATCCTAAGTTGCGTGTCAAATGCAACTGTCTTACAGCTAAAATTTTGACCAGAACGATCGCCCGGGGCAGTTTTACCTCCCCAGATCACCACCCGCACGTATCCTAGAAACACCGGGTGTCTCTAGAATCGCCGGATTCCGCTCCCTTAATACTAGTTGTCGACGCTTATGCTAATGATTATTAACTAGTATTAATATAGTCGCAGGCGGCTTACGGTGTCACTAAGCAAACCGCTTCGCCCGCTGTATTTGCCTGCTCATTGCCGTTGCCTTTGCATATGTTGTCGTTGTTGGGTCTGCCCACTTTGACCCCTGTGAGAGCTCGCCATGCTTCTCATTTAATGCCCTTGGCTGCCCGCTGCGTCACCATTTATGTGGGCATTGGACATCGTCCAATGGCATAGTATCATCTTCGCCCTTATTGGCAGTAATAGTATTCTTTTCGCCCTTATTGGCAGTAATAGTATTCTCTTCGCCCATTTTGGCAACAATAATTCTTCACTCCTGCGTCTAGGAGTCTAACTCCCCACCCTGGAAGTTCTACTTATTTATATTTAACTACAAGTCTAGTCCTAGTTTGGTCGTCCCCAGGGTCAACTCCTGAGTCCGGCGTGGTGCTGGCTATTTCTCCCACCATCCTCAGAAAGTCTCCCCTGCAGGTCTTGGCTTCGACGACCGTGGCACATAGTGGGTGTAACATCTCTTCGTCCTAGGGGCAGGCTAGGCACACCTAGGATTCCGAAGTTTGCCCGTGCCAGGCCATGAATGCCTCAACCTTACGTAGTTCGTCTTTTTGGTCTAGTCGTTAAGTTAACTAGGGTAAGGCTCATCATCGCCTTACCCGCTCTGCTCCAGTGTGGTGCCTCTGGCCTTCTGCTTATGTCGTTATCACCAATCAGCGTGTTATCAGATTCTTTTTTATATAAAAAATATAAGTGTATTGTGTAAATAATTTATTGTGTATAACATGTAAAATTTTTCAAGTGTTTTGGGGTTATACAAACTTCTAAGTGCATAGATTACTTCAGGTCTACTGTGCTACGTCGGATTTCCAGCTGTAATGCTTTGTTAACTTTCATGGAGGCGTTAGTAGGGTTTATGGCGTTAGGTTCCCTGTTATTAGGATCCGGGGGTATTATTCGTTGGATAGGCTTGAAGCAAGGTAGGAGGGGGTTGCGCATCTTTGGGCTTCCTGTAAATGGTGGCCTAAAGCCGGTGATGCTACCAGGATGCTTCTACAATGAGTGGACGGGGGTAGGTATTTCCCGGGATTGCAAAAAAAAATTAACAAAGTGTCATGCAGGTTTAATAATAATAACCCTTGGAATGTGGATGGGATATTCCATGCATGTGTCTGGATATGAGGCGTACCCGCACTCATGTAAGGATAGGTATCGGTCAGTGTAAAATAATATTATGTCCCTTTCATGCGGGATTATTTAATAAAAAGATTTGTTAGTATATATATTTGGCCTCATCTCTGACTTAGAGATGCGCATTACGCTTAATTGTCGTTTTTCCGACACACCCCTAATATTCAGGTGTTAGCATTGAGATCCAGGGCGTAGTAAGCCCTCTCTTTAAACGCATGAAGCCTATCAACCCCTATGTAAATTTTGTCATGTAGTGTAGCTGTTTTTATCGTGTCTGTATGTCTGTGTTGGTTAATGTTGTAATTGGGAAGGTTATGGAAAGATGAGGGTGGTACTATTGTAGCCTGTAGGTGGTATATTGGTAATCCCGCTGGGATTGTCCACCTATGCTCCTGTCATCCTCCCTTGGTCAATATTTGTTTTCTATTGGTCCTTGGGATAGTACCGTATGGTGACGCTATGACGTCACGGCCTAATCTGGTCTCCCATCTGTTAATGTTAAAGTGGCAAGTGGTCGTAGTGTGATTGGTTATGTCCTGATCGCCTGTAATGATTTTTTAGAAATAAAGTCCGGAAAAGAAGTTATTAGGGGGGGGGGTCTTGTTCCCTCAGAGCCCCTGTCTGTATTTACCCCTGATTAGTGAGCGCATGTGTATGGGACTATGTTCCGCTACATCATGCGGGCGGGAGGCCTGTTATCGGCTAAGTCCTATCGTGTATCGCGTGTCTGAGTGTCAGATGGCGCGTGCAACTTGTTAACATCTTTGTAGATATGTCCCTGTGGCCCAGAGATAAGTCCGGCCTAATATGTCTGTACGTTGCTAAATGTCACAACTGTTGTAGCCGTGCTGAAAAATGTATGGCATTATAATTGGTTTGTGTTTGTGATTTCATGGTCACTTCCGATATAACAATAGAGTATGTCGACAGCAGTGTTGCAATGCGGCGGAATCTGCAAGTCAGTATTTTTGTCATGTTATGCTTTCATTTGTTTGTGTACATGAAGTCTCTGACATTGCGTATGTCGGCTGTCGGAACGTGACATTTTTGCCAGTATGTGAGTGTTGTCACTGGTTGGGATTCCGGGCGGGCCAGTGTGTCAATTCGTCCTATTTTTGCTAGTACTGTTGTGTGGACACTATTCCCTAAGACTTTTGCCTTGCGAAATTTCTTTACCTGTGTCTGGGAAATCTATTTCCTATGTCTGGTGTAATTGAAATTTTTGCATGGTGTTTGGCCGGAGGAAATGTGGTGTTACCTGATTATGTACTTGTATGGGCCGATTTCGGTCTAATTGGGAGTCTGTATAGTTGTTTTCCACGGTGTCCGATTTTTATTGGGCATTTGGACCCGCAATTTCATGTAATTCTCTGTGTTCTATGTCTGCGTTGTCTGTTGGTTTTGATCGCCCCTTGTATGTATTTTGATTGTGTTTTTCGTACCAAAAATACCGTTGATTAGTTAGTTTTTGGCACGAGTGTGTTGTGTGGTTATGAGTTCGGACCCGCCTTGGTTCAAGGTCCTGGTGTTACGATTTTTTGTACCGTGTATACAATGGCACACGCATCGTGTATTTAAGGCATGCGGATAAAAATACGCTTTAGCGTGAGAAGTTTGGGTCTTTTTGAATTCTCCTTGTAGTGTAATTTTGCAAGTTATGGGGTTCTGGACTTGGCGTGAATGAATGTGTATTTCCCAGTTCAGCCTGGAGTGCTCTCAGTCTGTCTGTGCCAGGAAAGGTCGCCCACGCGGAGCGTGTTATCGCTGAGTGCGACAGTATTGAATTACAATGGCGTGTGCACTCACTTGTTACTAGTCTGGCTCTGTTCATGTTTCCAGCACGTGTATGTCTAACCTGCTTGCTCTCTCTGCTGTTGCGAGTAGGGCTTTCCGCAATGTAAAAGAACTCTCCACTCAATACATTCGTGTCCCCTAGCTTTGTGTTAATGTAGCGTGGGTCGAATATATCCCTATTAATGGTACTAAATGTCGTTATGCACGAGTGTCTCCGGACCGATAGTCGCGTGTTTGGTGACTAGGTGTCGGATGTGATTTTATTGTCATCCGCGTATGAATATCTGTCAGTGTAACTGTCCTTTCTTATTATATCCTCCCATGGGATAATTACCCGACCTTGCACTCCTGGTATTCAGGAGGTTACGGGTTCGAGACCGTCTTTAACCAGGATAATTATTTCTGGTGCCATTTTAGGCTGTGTCTCCGGGCCAGTTGTGTTAGCGTATTAACTTGTTATGTGGCAATGTGAATTGGCTGTGTGCCGTCCAAAAATATGTAGGCTTTCCCAAAGTCTGGGATTTTCACGCCCTATGGTGTTTGTGTTTTAGCTTGCGTGTTGTTATGGTGGTGAGAAAAAGTCATGTTATAGGCAGTGTAATGTGCCACGTATGCCTATGGATTAAATACATACAGTTCAACTTGGCTAACTCTCCTTTCTCCGGATTAATGAATGAGGCAAAAAAATGAGTTATGCAACGCTCCGAATTAAGAGAGTACTTTGAAAAGAGTAGAGAAAATATATTGTATCCCGCCTGCACAATGCTTTATGCTTATTAAAGCGGGTTGCCATGCGGCGGTCGTGAATAATGTCAAAATGTTGAAAAATGAAAGGTAGGACCTGAGTGTACTATGCACCTATATGGCGACGTTAGTACGACGGTAATCTAGTTACGTCTCAGGGAAAATCTATCAATTTTGAAAAATAGTTTGAGATTCTTACTCTTGTCTATGATTAGGGTTCTCGGCCATCACAAGGGAATCTATGAAATTGTGGGAATGGAACACAGAACGCCTTAGCCATTTGTACTTAGAAAGGCCTGCCTAAGCTCTATGCTGTGGTTTATTGCTTAAGCTGTGTTTGAAATAGCTCTCGGAGGACCTAAGCCGCGTGGCCCATTTATTGGCTTCCGCTTGGCTTTGCTTATCAAAAACTTTGCATTGTCCAAAATATGTCCTCAATTAGTCACGATTATAAGCCATTGGTGGCCTAAAAAAAATGCTAAGAGCCAAAAAGAAACCAAGAAGAATTTTGAATTATACACTTTTGATTTAGCCATGTTTCACTGTATATACATGAAAAAATGTGCAGTTTATGTTTGTGAGTCTCTGTGTGTCTATTATCGTATTTTTCACGTGTAAACGAGCCTACGTTTATCTATAATATTGATGCAAGTGATATTGGTTTATTTTGTGTCCCTGGTGGAAGTCGTTATTCCCGTCCGAGCGTCCTTGGTCTGAAAGGTGAATACTTTCGGCCTGTTACTAGGGCATAGGCCCCTGAAACCCATTGAGGCGCTCCTTCGCTATTTTTCGGAGGAGTTTGTAGCAAAGTAAGCCTGGGCCTACTTTCACCGTAGCGCCTGGCTGTTGGCCTGAGTGTGCCTGTGTTCGAGGGCCTAATTGCGCTCTGCGCTACCCTAGTAGCGTTTACGGGGGTGTGTGTATTTTTGCCTGACCGGTCTCGTGGGGTAGGTAATAAGACCTTTCTTATACCCCGTGTACTGTGTGTTAGCGCCTGGTCAGAGTGTGCGGGTGTGTGTTGTGCACCCTGAGGGCCTGAAGGCAACACCCTCTTATGCATTCGCACCTGGGGTACGAATGCCAGTGCCCGCTTCCGTTCTGGCAAACTTGCCCTTTGAACTGGCGGCAAAGGCCGTTTAATTGCCTGTTTTTGCCCTAACAATGTATTTGAGCGTAGTCTGGCCGATTTCTGGCCTATGGCCACGGTAGACCCCTGCCCTAGTGTTTGCCTATTTGTGTAGGTGTGTGTAGGCTTAATGTGCTGTAGGGCGGTCTCTACGTCCTCAGCCCATGACGTGGTTACCTCCCGTTTACTCCCTGTTATGTCATGTGTGGCCGAGAGTCCTGGCGTCAACTCCCTCTCGTTCATCCGTTTTGAGGGGGTTGGCCTAGGCTCTGCTCCTCGGTTTGGCAAAATTGCCTTCCGAACCGGAGCTGAAGGACGTGTATTTATGTAGCTTGGGTCCCGCAGTGTGTTGGAGTCTAACCTGGCCGTCTTCTGGACTGTGGCCACGGTGAACTCCTTCCCTTGTGTGGCAGTACGTGGCGAGAGGGACATCCTCGCAAATTGCCGAGTTAGCGTATCTACGCTTATGTCCTCTCTCGGCTGGGCTGGTGGCCCTACCATTAACTCAAAAATGGCCCTGTTAGCCTGGATTTCCTTATGTTCCTCCCCAAATTTGGGCGTACTGCCTATTGAGGCTCATGGCCCGTTGGCCGACTGTTGTGTTAATGTTCTTGTGCCCTATACAGTTCTGTGGCCGCCAGTTGGAGAAACGCTTGTTCGCGAATGAGCCCCCTGTACTGAGTGTATAGAATCGTGTAGTGCACCCTCATCCTCTCGAGGGTTGCATTATCTATTACAGGACCATGTGTGGTGATTAATTGGTCGTAATTTCTGTTTCTTTGGCCATGGATCCTATTGAGGTGTTCATGTATGTGCCTCAAGTGCTTGTGTGCGCATCTCAATCGCGCTGTCCTACCCTCTGACGGAGTGTATGGCTGTTTGCCCTGTATTGCCCTGACTTTTGTTTGGAGTGCCCGTATCTGTGTCTGCCGGCTTTGTATATGCCCCTGGCATCTTAGCAATAATGCTAATAGTATCGCCGTACCCCTATTTCCTCTTTGGCTTATAATCTCTGTTTCCTCTACATGTGGTGCCATTCTGAGTAGAGGGTGGGTATAAGAAGAAATGTGTACGCGATCTTTGATTCTTTCTAGGGGCTGGGGGATTGGTGTAATAATATAACCTCCTATGTAATAGAGGAAAAATGTGTGACGTAATATGAGATCAAGAAAAAAAATCCAGACTCGCTTGGCTGTATGCGGTACGGGCCGTTTTGACCACGAGAACTCGTTGTATGAGCCCTTTGTCTACTGTGCGTGGTACCCGGCCTCCACAAATCTGTTTTAGATCCCTTAGTTGGGGGTAGCTAGATCTAAAACGGATGTGTTAATGTACTAATTTATAAGGTGATGCCTAGGAGGGGGTAGCTTCCCGTAGCTGGGTAAGCTGACCAGTGTAGAGTGTTGTTTAGTGTTAGGATGCTAGGGGGTGCTCCTATAAAGACGTAAGTGTGTTTCAGGGGGTGAACCTCTGTGTACAGGTTAATGTACTAGCCTCTCAGCTGGTTGGAGAGAGTTATATATCCGCCGTGCGTGCGTCAGCTAGGTTGGCGGCTCGCTGCTCAGGCAGTCGGGCCGCTGCGGGAAGTACAATGAAGCTTGAGCTAGCAACTAAATGGCTACTATTGTCACAGTTAATTGTGACGGGAATTAGGAAGGGCGTTAGGGCGTAAAGAGGCGTGTAATTAGTAAGACAAGTGTAGTGTACTGACCAAGTATTTATTGGTCAGTGAATATGAAATTGTAAGTCCCTTTTAGGGGAATGTAATAAATGTTATAAGTTTAAGTGTACAAGTTTGTGGGGTAGTTTACAAAATATAGGATTTCTGAACACTTCACTGATGCTCACCTGGTGATAGCAGCTTGCAGCAGAGCCTTCGGCGACACACGGTATGACAGATAGTAGAGAGAGAGTCTGTCCTCCTTAAGGCCTTCCTCTTTATAGGTTTTGCTGTTGTACTGTCAGCATTCCATTGGCATAGCTGCCCCAGTTAGTTATAGTGTAGGTGTTTATGGTGTGATGCAAGTGTTTGGCAAGCCTTCCAAGTTGGTCGGCGGCCCTTGCTGTATAAAAGATAGTGTTCTGGACTTATGGGATTTGCCAGTTAGGGGTGGTTTTAATAGATGATGGAGGGTGGCTTCCAGGGGGTGCAGCCCCCTGGGGGCCTGTACAATATTATGATATCTGGTTGTGCCAATTATGGATAAAATCCATTTGTTAGTATAGAAGTTACATGGTTTTTAAAATTGGACCTAGCTGCAGGAATAGAATCATGTTGGCAGCACTGACTTACATTGATTACTCCAAATTTATCTAGAATGCCAGATGCTATACGTGTGCAAAGTATGGAGCTGTTGGCTTGCATATTTTCTGATTTATTGATATTAGAGAAAAAATATAGACAGCATTTATTAACAGTTGGCAGCCCTGTTTGCTCTTAAGAATAAGCATAGTCATATCTGTTATGGTACACATAGCACATACGAAATTTGGTTCTAATCCAACTGATAGTATAGGAGTTACATGTATTGAAAAAATGGTGCTATCAGCAGGCTTAGAATCATGTTGGTAGAACAGACTATATAAGTTACTCCAAATTAATCTAAAATTTAAGGTACTATACGTGTGCATAGTTTAAAGCTGTCGACTTGCATACTTTCTGATATATTGGTATTTGGATAAAAAAAATAGAGAGAGCAATTATTAACAGTTGGCAGCCCTGGTGGTTTTTAAGAATACGCTCAGTCATATCAGTTTATGTGCACATATTACGTACAAAATTTGGTTGAAATCTAATTGATAGTGCAGACGTTATATGCATTTAAAACTTGACCTATCAGAAAGCTTAAAATTATTTTGGCAACACTGTCATATGTGGCCTCATGGAAATTAAACAGAAATAGCATTATCTACATGTGTGCCAATTTTGGAATAGCTCCCATGCATACCTTGCAAGATATCCAACATGGAGCTCAAATTCTAGTGCATTTTTTCATCAGTTGGTAGCACTGACATCATTTTCAAATATGGGCTTGAGATATTCCGGTATTCATCTTTACTCATACTAAAAATTGGTTTCGATTGCTGCAGCCGTTTATGAGTTGATAGGGACACACACACAGCCAGACAGACAGACAGACAGATAGACAGACACACACACATTTTCCCGGATCGATCTCATAAGTCTACTTTCTCCTCATTTTTGCAAAATATGAAAAGTATACTAAAAATGCCTGATTTTCTTGCAGTGGAAGAACGTGGCTAGTATGCTGGCTTGAGGTATCGTTCCGGAACTGTAACTTGGAACCCGGTACGAGCCTGTGGAACGTTACAGCCCTGGAACGTTACTGTCGGAACTCGACTCCCAACTGTACCGAGCATCAAGGTACGTGTTAGCGGAACATAAGCGCCTTTGTGACCAATAATAGTATTTCTTTTCTAAATTAAACCTCCCGTTCTTGCCTTTCGTTTACTTGTTGGCCTATTTTCATTTAGTAGTGATAGAAGCCATTTTTCAGTGATGCTTAATTCTAATAATGAAAGCTATTCAGTCGTGTTGACCGAATGAAAAACTTCCTTTATTATTTACATTTATGAAAGATAGGCCTATGACATCACATATAGTCCGTGTGTGTGTACGTATATGTGTGTTTGCATGTGTCAGTCGCCTCGCTTCTCTCCCTAATAGAATCTAAACTGCTAGATCGATTTCAAAGAAACTCGGAGAGGTCATAGTACTATTTGGTCCGACCCCGACTGTGCTCTTCAAATTTTATTACATCGCACCAATCCAACATGGCAACTGTGCAAAATATTTCACCGGCATTCCATATATCCGAAACTATTACAGATATCACCCTGACGGTTTGTATGGTGGAAAAAAGCACTAATAGAAGTGTAACGATGGGACTCTCAAAAATCTCTTTACAAAACGAACATGGTGGCCAAGGGAAGTTGTTGTATTTAAATAGACTTTTCTCGCATTTAAACCATCCGAGAGCCGTCACACATGGTACAGCTAATGGTATACACCTTGTAATGCACTGACATCTTTTGTTTGTTTGTTGTTGTTTGAGTCTTCAGTCTTTTGACTGGTTTGATGCAGCTCTCCATGCCTCCCTGTCCTGAGCTAATCGTTTCATCTCTACATAGCTACCACACCCTACATCCGAGGCAATCTGTTTAACATATTCTAACCTTGGTCTACCCCTACAGTTCTTGTCCTCGACCCTTCCTTCCATAACTAAGCTTGCTATTCCTGGGTGTCTTAGTATGTGTCCTACCAACCTATCTCTTCTCTTCATTAGCAGTCGCCAGAAACATCTCTCCTCTCCCACTCGTCTTAATACCTCTTTGTTTGTAACCCTATCTACCCATCTGATCTTCATCATTCTCCTGTAGCACCACATTTCAAATGCTTCAATTCTCCTCTTTTCTACTGCACCAATAGTCCAAGTTTCACTTCCATAGAGCGCCACGCTCCAGACAAAGGCTTTCAAAAATGACTTCCTAATAACTAAATCTATATTCGATGTCAGCAGATTCCTTTTTTGTAGAAATGCTTTTCTTGCCTGAGCCAACCTACTTTTTATATCCTCTTTGCTTCGTCCATCACTGGTTATTCTGCTTCCTAAGTAACAGAAATCTCCTACTTCCTTCAGCTTATTCAGCTCAATTGTTTACATAACTTCAAGATGGCGGCTGTGCGAAATTTTAAAATTAAGGTTTAATTTCTTGTGTCCTAATCATGTGATCGAAACCAACGTTTGAACAATGAACCTACGCAATTATCATCATCTAATAGTACATAGCTCTATGGCCTACAAAGTATATAAAAATCCAATATGGTGACCAGCCGAAACATTTAGACGATTGTCAATGTCAACTAATCTGTGACAGCAATCTAACTTAATTGTTTTTTTAACCACGAGATGCGCCAGTCTCAATTATAAATCAATTTTTTGCCTAATTCTATTTATGAAAAATAGGCTTATGATATCACCTTTTGTCGTGTATGTGCGCCCGAGTGTGTGCCCCCACCTCCCACTAATAAAATCTAAGTGACTGGATAGATTTCAATTAAATTCGGTGAGGTCATAGTACTTACTATTCCGGCTGACCCCGACCGTGCCCTAAAAATTTTATTACGTTTCAATAATCCAACATGGCGGCTGTGCGATATATTTCACTGGAATTCTATATCTCCGAATCTCAGAAGACTTCTGTTACTTAGGAAGCAAAATAACCAGTGATGGATGGTGGAAAGAGGATATAAAAAGAAGGTTGGCTCAAGCAAGGAAGGCATTTCTACAGAAAAGGAATCTGTTGACATCGAGCGTAGCACTCTATGGAAGTGAAAATTGGACTATTGGTGCCGCAGAAAAGAGGAGATTTGAAGCGTTTGAAATGTGGTGTTACAGGAGAATGATGAAGATCAGATGGGAAGAGAGGGTTACAAACGAAGAGGTATTAAGACGAGTGGGAGAGGAGAGATGTTTCTGGCGACTGCTAATGAAGAGAAGAGATAGGTTGGTAGGATACATACTAAGACACCCAGGAATAGCAAACTTAGTTATGGAAGGAAGGGTCGAGGAAAAGAACTGTAGGGGTAGACCGAGATTAGAATATGTTAAACAGTTTGCCTGGAATGTAGGGTGTGGTAGCTATGTAGAGATGAAACGCTTAGCTCAGGACAGGGAGGCATGGAGAGCGGGATAAAACCAGTCAAAAGACAGAAGACTCAAACAACAACATCAGCCGATATGAATGAATTGATAAATATCAAAGACACAAGATAAATGTATAGCGTAAACACTAAAAAGTCCCTTGGCATTAAACCTTATATGGTGCTCCATAAAGAAGGATGGAAAATTGACCGCCTAAATCAACATACCGTAACATGATGTATGAAAATATGATAAAATAATAATTTGCAACAAATTTCAAACACATATTAAAACTCTAAAAATGCCTGATTTTCTTACAGATCACTGCCAGTGGAAGAACGTGGCTAGTATTAAGGGACTTTTTTCAAAAAACATTGTGTGTCTGTGTGTGTATATGTCTGCTTCCCCTTTTCAATTGAAACACGAAATTTTGTTCAGAGATAGCACTAGAAAAGGGCACCTCAGTGTCATGTTTATTTTGCCGCCATCTTTACCAAATCTCAATTGTGGCTACTCAATTGGTCAAAACCTAACATTAATAAACGACTAAACTAATCCTCAGGGACCCGGAACAGAAGTGAAATGCGTTACGTATCCTATGCCATACCGCGGCCCCGAGCTGGCTTGCGGTATCGTTCCGGGGCTGTAACTTGGAACTCGGTACGAGCGTGTGGAACGATACAGCCCTGGAACGTTACAGTCGGAACTCGACTCCCAACTGTACCGAACATCAAGGTACGTGTTAGCGGAACTTTAGCTCCTTTGTGACCAATAATAGTATTTCTTTTCTAAATTAAACCTCCCGTTCTTGCTTTTCGTTGACTTGTTAGCCTATTTTCATTTAGTACTGATAGAAGCCATTTTTCAGTGATGCTTAATTCTAATAATGAAAGCTATTCAGTCGTGTTGGCCGACTGAAAAGCTTCCTTTATTATCTACATTTATGAAAGATATGACATCACATATAGTCCATGTGTGTGTACGTATGTGTGTGTTTGCATGTGTCCGTCGCCTCGCTCCCCTCCCTAATAAAATCTAAACTGCTGGAGCGATTTCTATGAAACTCGGTAAGGTCATAGTGCTATTTTGTCCTACCCGACTGTACTCTTCAAAATTTATTACATCTCACCAATCCAACATGGCAACTGTGCGAAATATTTCACCGGCATTCCATATCTCCGAAACTATTACAGATATCACCCTGACGTTTTGTATGGTGGAAAAAAGCACTAATGGAAGTGTAACGATGGGACTCTCAAAAATCTCTTTACAAAACGAACATGGTGGCCAAGTGAAATTGTTGTATTTAAATATACTTTTCTCGCATTTAAACCATCCGAACGCCGTCACACATGGTACTGCAAATGGTATACACCTTGTAATGTACTGACATCCTATTCAGCTTAATTGTTTACATAACTTCAAGATGGCGGCTTTGCGAAATTTTAAAATTAAGGTTTAATTTCTTGTGTCCTAATCATGCGATCGAAACCAACGTTTGAACAATGCACCTACGCAATAATCATCATCTAATGGTACATAGTTTATGGCCTACAAAGTATATAAAAACCCAATATGGTGACCATCCGAAATATTTAGACGATTCTCAATGTCAACTAATCTGTGACAGCAATCGAACTTAATTGTTTTCTTAACCACGAGATGGTGCCAGTGTCAAATTTTAAAATCTCGCTTTTAGCCTATTTCTATTTATGAAAAAAAATAGGCTTATGAGATCACCTTTTGTCCGTGTGTGTGCGTTCGTGTGGGTGCCCCCCCCCCCCCCCACTAATAAAATCTAAGTTGCTGGATGGATTTCAATTAAATTCGGTAAGGTCATAGTACTATTCTGGCCGACCGCAACCGTGCCCTACAAATTTTATTACGTTTCAACAATCCAACGTGGCGGCTGTGCGAAGTATTTCACTGGCATTCTATATCTCCGAATCCATTACTCATATCAACCTGAAATTTTGTACGGTGATAAAAGGCACTACTACAAAATCGTTCAAGGGACTTTCAGAAACTTATTAACTACAAACGAACATGGCGGCCATGTGAATTTGAAACATTTAAATAGACTTTTCTGGCGAGTTAAAAATCTGAACGCAGTGAAACTTGGTACAGCAATTGTTTATACACTTTGCAATGCACTGACATTTTTTTTTCAAATTGTTTACATAACGTCAAGATGGCAGTTGTGCAAATTTTTAAAACTAAGTTTTAATTTTTTGTGTCGCAATCATGCGATCGAAATCAACGTTTGAATAATGAACCTACGCAATAATAGTCATCTAATAGTACATAACTCTATGGCCTACATATGTTACAATCCAACATGGCGAGCATCCAAAATATATACTCGGATCACAAAATCTGATAATCTGACAGCAGTCAAACTGACATTTTGTATGTTGATAGAGGCTATAAACATATGTTCACCTATGGAACTTTCATAACCTGGTGATCACAAATCCAACCTGCCGGCGACGCGAAATGCGAATATTTAAAAGGACGAGCACAGTGAAACTTGGTATGGTATATGCTTATACAAATTTTAATCCACTGGCATCTAATTTATTTCAATTTTTTTCAGAACCAGAAGATGGAGGCTGTGCAAAATTTTAAAATCTCGTTGTTACTATTTCTTGTGTCCTAATCATGCAATTGAAGTTTGAATAATACACTTACACAATAATCTTCATGTAATAGTAGATAACTCTAAGGCCTACATATATAACAATCCAACATGTCGACTATCCTATATATTTAGACGGTTCTCAATATCTACGAATCTATTACAGCAATCAAACTGAAATTTTATATGTGATAGAGGCAATTAACATAAGCAGGATAAATGAAAATGGGCTATACATTTCTTCACGAAAATACTTGTTATTTCTTGTGTCCTAATTATGCGATTGAAGTTTGAATAATACATTTACGCAATAACCTTCATGTTTTATATTATATTTTTAAGCGTATGGCTCTTAGTGCCGGGAGTGTCCGAGTACATGTTCGGCTCACTCAAGTTTTCAGCTACTTCTATGCGGACACCCATGGGGTGAGCTACAAGTACCGTCACGTGTGGTGGTTGTCTGGCGAGGAAAGTGTGAATGTAAGGACGAGGAATTGGAAGGTAGCGGCTGTGGCCTATAGTTGGGGACTAACCCCGGCATTTGCCTGGAAGGAAGATAGGAAACTTCAGAAAACCATCTTCAAGGTTGCCGGTGGAGGGATTCTAGCCTCCTCGCCTACCGGATGTGAGCGACTGCCTGCAGTCACGCCGTAACGAGTAGGCTAACTCAACCGGTATCTTCAGGTAATACTAGTCTACATAACTCTATGGCCTACATACCGAGTGGTCCACTAGCCCCTTGCGATCCAGTTTTATGCATTCTGTCACATGTAATACAATTCTGAAAGACATAGGTCCTTTTCCCTAAACCAGGGTAATATAACGAGATGTGTGTTTACGGGCTAGAAGACAGCAGGAATCGTGAGTGCCACTATTAATTCAGTATGGGTACCTCGAATGAACCCGTTAAACGAGCACAGATACGCAGAACACACACTTGAAAACAAGAGGTGCACGCACACACCGAAGCAGGCATTGTATAGACCGGGAGGTGCGCGCTGCAGGTCAAATGTCGCAGTAGATCACATGGCAAGCGCGCGATTGGAGTTGCCTGGCAAGTGGCAAGATTGTATACGTAATAGTTTTCACAGACTGATTTGTTATTTCTTTTTTCTTTCGTTATCGTTTTACCCTCCTGGGTTGGATTTTCCTACGGACTAAGCGAAGGACAGTGTCCTGCAGCTTGAGGCTCTGAATCGGGGGATACAACTGGGGAGTGTGACTAGCAATTCGCCCAGGCGGCCTCACCTGCGAAGTGAACAGTGGCCTGATGAGGGGATGGTAAGAGTGAGAGGGATAGGCAAGGAAGAGGGAAGGAGGCGGTCGTGGCCTTTGGTTAGGTACTGTACCATTCCAGCATTTGCCCGAAGACGAAGTGGGAAACCACGGAAAACCACTCAAAGATGGCTGAGGTGGGAATCGAACACACTCTAATCTTCTCCCCGAGGCTGAGTAGACCCCGTTTCAGCCCTCATACCACTTGTCAAATTTCTTGTTAGAGCCGGGTATCGAACCTCAGACCTCCAGGGTGGCATTTATGCACGCTGACCACTACACCACGGAGGCGACACGATTTGTTTATTTGGCTCTGTAAAAGACCATGTCACTGTGGAGGCCCGGTTCAAATCTCGGCTCTGCCACGAAATTTTGTTCCTGGTCTGAGGCCTGGAACGGGGTTCACCCAACCTCGTGGGGCACACAAACTTAGTAGAGGCAGGTTCGCCTCCTGCCTCAGCCATCCTAGAAGAGGTTTTCCGTGGTTTTCCACTTCTCCTCCAGGCGATTGCTGGGATGGTTCCTTTCGACAGGACCACGGCATCTTTCTTCCCACTCCCTTCGCTGCCCTTTCCTTCATTAGACCCAAGTTCGTGGTCACCTAGGCGATTGGCTTGTCACCATCCCCAGTTGTATCTGCTGTGAAGGTGTGTTCAGCTCCGAGACACTGTCCTGGAATTCGACGGTAGAGGACTGATCCCTCGCAAAGTCCGAGGGTAAAGCCGAGCTTGGAGGGTAAGCGATCAAATAAAAAGAAAAAGAAAAGAAGACCGTGGGTATCGTTGCATAAACTATGGTGCTGGATTGGACGAGGATGAGGAGGTGATTGTCTCTGGCTAGGGCACAGGCAACCAGTTAGCTACGTCGTACATGTTCCAAGCTTCGTAGACCACAGTTAGGACAATGTGTGCCCCATTGGAAAGATAACAACATGCGATGGCAAGTCAGTATGTAGCTGCGCGAACTCGCTCCTTCGAAGTAATTCACAACACGAAGCGTATTCACTGCCTCGAGATGTATTCCAGCGATGAGTATATGAATATGTTATATTTATGGAGGAGCTCGACAGTATGCATACCAGGCACATCGCCTGTACCAAGAACTCTATCCAGATAGACAACGACCGACAGGCATGGTATTTCGGAGTGTGGAAAGACGCCTGGGAGATAGTGGATCCCTGGGAAAAACACGGCCTGTTTGAGATCATCGCGTGACGTCTGCTCACAATGAAGGGGTTGTGTTTGACGCTATCCGGCGTCACCCTCATACTACCACACGGGCTATTGCACTGGAGACGAACATCAGCCGAGCGTCTGTTATGCGGATAATGCATACTCACTGGTTTCACCCGTACCATCTGCACATACACCTGGAGATACATGGTCATGATTTCGAAGCCCGGGTGGCGTTCTGTGGAAACTGATCCTGCTTTTCTAGCGACCATCTTATTTACGGACGAAGCACGATTCCACAACAATAATGCCATAATATGCATTACTGGAGTGTGGATAATCCCCATTGGGTGCGACAGACATCCTTTTAGGTACACCCCCGTGTGGGTTGCGGGTTAGAATACACACACGGTATGCTCTGCTTGTCGTAGGAGGCCACTAATAGGGCCGACAAGACAGACTGACATGACTGACTTTGATTTTGAAGACTACCTGTGGATGGGAAGATAAAATTCATCTACGGTATCCCCTGCCTGTCGTAAAAGGTCTTTTTCGACTTCCGGTCACATTTTTGGTTTGACCCTTAGAAATAAACGTCATGCTGCCTGGGGAAGGGCCACCAACTTGGCCATCGGGGCAGAAAGCCTGGACGGTATTCCCCATCCCGTCAGGTGGGTGCGCCATGTACCCTTTCAGAGGTATCGGCCTCACAACAGAGGTCCCTGCACGGCTGAGTAATTGCGCCAAACATATCACTGCCGAGGGGGAAGTGCCTATTCAAGGCACTGGGACCCCGGGCAATATATGCTATGCCAGGTAGGTATTGCCTTGGCTGGGTGGCGCCCACAGTGATGACCCTCGTTCGGAGTAGGTTGTATTCGGGGAGGATGATTTCGGGATGACGCGAAAGAGGCCCAATAAATCATCAGAGGGTGGCCCCCTTAAATAGCCGTCTCTTGAGTGTCGGATCAGGGATAAAACTTTCAATGCACGTTTCCCTGTTGACAAGTCATCTCGCTACCTGGTAGCTACCAGGACAGACGGGGATTATTTCAAAGTGGTGAAATCAATAATCTTTTCCGAGGAATTCGAGGGGAAATTTGGAGATCTAAACGGGATTTCCAATCTCCGGAACGGACAGCTCCTACTGCATACAATTAGCTGACAGCAAACCGAAACGTTGCTGGAATGCACGCATTTCAGCGAAATTCCCGTTAAGGTCTCAAAACACGAAACGCTGAATGAGGTCCGTGGAGTTATTTTCCATCGTAACCTCATTTTGAATAGCGATGCGGAATTGTTGCGGACTCTGGGGAAGATAGGCGTCACCAAGATTGGGCGCATCACCCGAAAGATAGGAGAGAACATCGTCAATACCGGCGCTTTTATTCTCCATTTTGAGGGTGATGTTTTACCTAAGCAAATGTAGGTCACATCGAACCACTGCGATGTTCGACCGTACATCCCTCCACCTATGTGATGTTATCAATGCCAGTAATTCGGACATATTTCTGCCAGGTGCACTGCCAAGGCCGTATGTAGAGAGTGTGACAAGGGGACACATGAGGGTGAGAGATGTACGCCTCCCCCGATATGTCCTAACTGCCAAGGAAGTCACTCTCCACGATCGAAGCAGTGCCCTGAGTTCTGTAAAGAAGCCTCAATCCAAGAAATCAGAACAATGCATCGGCTTTCATATCACGATGCTCGCAAGAGGTACCGTGATATGGTTGCCCCCGAATTTCGGGTGACGTTTGTGGCCGCAGCGACGCCCTCATTCACCCCTGCTGTCACAGTTCCCAGTGTAGTACCCTCGACGTCCGGTAATTCAGCAGATTTGAAATCACCCCTCGCTGTACCAGCGAAAATTGTCTGCCCGAAGGAGGTCCCACAACCTCCTTCGGGCAAGGAAAAGAAGGCGGCAGTTATACCATCTAAACCGGCGAAATCGGAGAAGTCCTCTTCTTCTTCTTCGAACCGGTCGGCTAACAGTCTTCCCCAGTTAACAGGGGAAAGAAGAGTTTGCCAACCAGGGCTGGTCCTTCTTCCAGTCCACCCGATATGACAAAGGTAGTAGTGGAGATGAGAGAGGAGGTTCGTCGCCGTCTCTCTCGCCCTCCTTCTGACGGAGTGGCTACTATCTCTGCTGGCCTTTCCGACCCCACTACCATCATGGGAACGAAGCCAGCTGAAGCCAAACTCATCCGTATGGAGGAACTCCCCTACAAATAGGAAAACACATCGGCGGAGGAGAGAGGAACAGTTCAGCGCCGTTTCTCTTCCTCTCCTAGAGACAGGGCTGCTCAGGTATCTGCTGGCCATTCCACTCCCACCACCACCAGTGGAGCGGTGTCAGCAGGCGCGGCCATGTTTTGTAAGGAACTGGCGTCTGTGGGGAAGCGACCATCTACTTCCCCAAATAGACGTCAGCGCCGATCAAGAAAGAAATCTCTTCGGGACGTGTTGGGGGCAGACACCCAGTCTTCGGACCGGGAGAAAGTCCCTCGACAGCGCTCTCGCTCTTCCCCTAGAGCGAGGCTCGTGAAGTCCGACAAGAACCGCGCGCCATCCAGGGGACTGCCCGCTCCATTTTCTTCGTCTTCGGACGGAGATGTGGAGATTGAGGTGCGCTCTCCTGCCCCATCATCTCCAACTAGAGATGGGGAATGGTGGCAAACGGTGAAGCGTAAGTAGAAGACCCACTTCTACTTACAATGGAATTGTAATAGCTATTCTGGTCATCTCAATGAGTTACGTCAATTAATATCTTCGTTTTCGGCAAACATTTTCTGTCTTCAGGAATCCAGGTTTCGTCCTGGACATGAGACAATAATGCGTTACTTCAAACTCTTCTCTGAAGACCCGGTGGATGGAGCTGTGGCCGTCGGTGGCGTCTGCATTCTCGTCCACTCTAGCCTTTTAGTGAAGAGGTGCCGTTGCGTACTCAGCTAGAAGCATTTGCAGTTCGTACTTCGTTGCCAGTAATGGCAGCAGTATGTAATGTGTACATTCCACCTGATTCTCAACTGGATTGAAACCAGCTGGTGGATCTTGTCTCTCAGCCCCCTCCTTTTCTCCTTCTGGGATATGTTAATGCCCACAACACCATCTAGGTCTCCGCTACCACTAGTGATGGAGGGAGAGATTTTGAGAGACTGATCAGGCGGCTGGAGCTGTATTTGTTGAACACAGGGGAACCTACGCACTTCTCTATTGCACACGGCACTTATTCAAGTTTCGATATCACCTTGTGCTGTCGTGCGCTGGTTTCCCTGCTACAGTGGGGTGTACACGGCGACCTTTGTATTAGTGACCATTTCCCGACTATCGTTACTCTTCCGAACCAGAGAGCCATCGAATTACCAAGTCGATGGCTTCTCCGTCGGACTGATTGGACAACTTTCACAGCACGTGCGGATTTTGCCGAAGATACCTTTGAGAGTGTCTATGATCATACCATTCCCATGATGCATGGTATTTTGCCTGCTGCTGAGGAAACAATACCTTCCTCATCCGGCAACTCCCACTGGGAACTTGTCCCTTGGTGGACAGCCGAGATTGCAGCAGCCTTTAAAGTTCGTCGACGTGCTTTCAAATGCTATCGGAGGCAAAACACTATGGCCAATCTTATCACCTTCAAAAAGATGCGTGCTAGAGCCCGATATCTGATTCGGGAGAGTAATAAAACGACGTGGGAAAAGTATGTGTTGTTTATGACGACACATACTCCTTCATCTCAAGTGTGGACTAAGCTTCGTCGGATCTCCGGACTCCCGATATCATTGATGGCACACGGAGTCTCCATCATCGGAGACATCATCACGGACCAACTCGCCATTGCCAACAGTATTGGATCGTACTTCAATTATGTATCCTGTTCTGGTAGTTACGATCCTACGTTTCTGACTCTGAAGCGGGAGGCGGAGGCTCACCCCTTGTCCTTTGCCACTGCTGTTTGGAGTCCTACAATGTACCAGTCTCTGATTGGGAACTGCGCAGTGCGCTTTCACTGTGTAGGGATACGGCTCCCGGACCGGATAACATACAGAATCAAATGTTAAAACATCTGTGCGAATCCAGTATAAAGCAATTGTTGGTCCTCTTCAGTCGTATATGGATTGATGGGCAGTTTCCATCTCAATGGCGAGAGTGGATCGTGGTACCGGTTCCCAAGGCTGGAAAGGATCCCAAACATGTCAGCCTTTCAAATGCCTTATGTAAGCTGCAAGAGAAGATGGTGAGCCGTCGACTGGTGTGGTTCCTGGAAGAGAGAGGCTTACTGCCAGGGTGCCAGTCTAGATTTCGCTCCCATATGTCCACCACCGCCCATCTGGTGCGACTTGTGAGCGCCATACAGGAGGCATTTCTCCGAATTGCCTACGACACCATATGGCGCTACGAGATCCTTTCCACCCTTCATGAGTGGGGACTCCGTGGTAATCTACCGACTTTCATTGCGAATTTCATGTAGTCCGACTCTTCCGTGTAAGGGTCGGTAGAACATATCGCAATATTATACCCAAGAAAATGGAGTTCCTCAGAGTTCTGTTCTGAGTGTCACCTTGTTCGAGGTTGCCATAAACGGCATTGTTACCGCCACCGGGCCCACGATACTTCGATCGCCATATGTAGCCGATTTAGCTCTGCTTTACAGCTCTGGAAGTATGTCAATCGTGGAACGGCAATTGCAGATAGCTATTAACCGGGTCGACAGGTGGGCTCACGACCGGTTTTCATCAGCGAAATCCTCCGTCGTCCATTTTTGTCGGCTCCGAAGGCTACACTTACACCCTGAACTACATCTCAGGTATGCTGCGTTGCCGTTGGTTGACACTTATCGCTTCCTGGGGCTCCATTTTGACAGCACATTAACGTGGCAGCACCATATACGGCAACTAAGAACGACGTGTCTCAGGAAACTGAACATGCTCAAGTTTCTTAGTAGCACTACGTGGGGGGGGGCTGACGGAGCGGCGCTGCTACGGTACTACCAAGCCCTCGTCGTGTCCCGGCTAGAATATGGTTCTGCGGCTTACGGTTCAGAAAGGCCGGCAACCTTGAAAATTCTGGACAGTATCCACCATAGTGGGGTTAGGCTGGCTACTGATGCCTGCCGGACCAGCCCGATACCCAGCAGACACGCCGAATCGGGTGTTCCACCTCTAAATTATCGACGCCAACTTATGCTTTTAGCATATACTACCAATGTGCGTCAAATGCCGCAATATCCGAACTATCGAGCGCTCGTCAGTACCCAATACGACCAGAGGTACGCCAACCAGCCTCGAACCACTCGGCCGGTTGGTATTAGACTCGATAGCTCGTGTACTGAAATAGGAGTGGCTGTGGGCCCTGTATGATCCGGACAACTAGCAAGGTGCCTCCGTGGCAAGTCTCGCGTCAGGAAATTCGGTTAGATCTACACGGAGGTCCTAAGGTGAACAAGGGTGCCTCCGTTCGGAGGTGTAACTATATACAATAGCAAGTCCGTGAAGTTCCAACACTCCTTAGTCGAAACTCCGCAGTACTATCGCATTTACCACAACCTTTTATTTTTCCTACGTTTAGAGGGGTCAATTATGACGTAATTTAATAAGGGTAGAAGATCTTAAAAATTTGCCGAATAGTATGGGTGCGTTTCCGCGAATAAATTTGCCAGGTTTCATTCCATTCCCTCATTTTGGAAAATGTGGTAAAATCGTTTCAAAGCGGACAATTAATACATTTTTTTGGCTGAGTTATAACAATATTTCTTAAACGCAATGCGTTCAGATGTTAACAATAGGGTGAATGTTACAAGTTTTCATTCTGAGAATAGAAAGTTAGTGAGTTTGTCCTAGCTTGGCAGGTGAGTACAGTATATGATACTGTGTCCACATATGGTGCAGGTGTGGAATCCTCTCTCTGCGCAGAATCTGTGATCAAACCCAAGGGCCGAGGTCCTCGTGAAAACGTGTCACGGCTTGAAGTTTACCTTATTCCACTCTACTGTTTCCATGTTTCTGTTTTCTTACTTATGAAACCACCCAACCATCTTCTTCTTTCCTGGCGTTTATCCCAGTACGGAGTCCGCTGCTCTACCACCCAACCATCGGAATATAATAAATAGGGGCCGGATTTTGGTGGTTTTTAAAATTGTCATTTTATGCTTTCAAAAACATAAAATTGTTTTTTTTAGGTTTTTATTAGGTAGAATGGGTTTTTACAATAGGTTCTTATGTTTAAAGGGTAGCGAAAGTTGACTTACATTACATAAGGCTTAAAATTAATATCTCATTGTTAGTAGACAATCTGATTGCAACGAGAGAGTAAATATTTTACATAATGATGCGTAATCAAATTATCACCGATAACTTTACACTTTTAGGGATTGCAATAACGCCAAGGATGTCAGAGATGATTTTCACACTCTATCTCGTTCAAATAATTTTGTTTCCTTACAATATTGGATTCTTGGGAATAATAAGAGATTTATTCGCTCTTTCCTCTCGGTAAATAACCAAACAATAATATATAAGCTGGAAAGTGCTGAAAATATTTCATTTTTCCTGTAGGTAGGATTGCTTTCAATCAACTGGAGCTAGGAATAAACACTATCTTCACATTTATTTTCAAGAATTATGGACACAATTTGAAATATACTACAATAAATGGTACAAAACTGCAATTAGTTATTTTTAGGTACTCGCGTATCATTTAGTTTTTTAGGTAGTACGGAATTTCAGTGTGATTCGTAAAAGTATTTAGAAGTATGGGAAAAATAGATAAGAACCTAAGAATCCGGTCCATAATAATAGGCTAACTGCGCCCCGATAGTATAAGGTAGTTTCTCTGTTGCTGGATAGCGAATTTTTGTACAAACTCAATTGTCTAGAATAATAAAAAAATATAATAATAATAGTATACTAACAATAATCATTATTGACTACTAATTATGCAAATATTAATAACATAACTGTCTAATGATAATAATAATAACAATAGTCTGATAATAAGTATTTCGCTGTCCTCTTGGAGTGACGATGTGGGTAGTCATAATATAGCCTTATTCTGAAATCAGAGACATGAAATGATTCTCAATGATATGCAAGCCAACCAAAATTTGATTAAACTAGAGAATCGTCTGTACTCGCCTCTCCAACTCCAGGCAGCTTGAAGTGTATACATTTTATATGTGGTCTCAAACCTCATGTCTCGGTGATAATCAACGTTGAAGTACAAACAAACACTACGGTGTTCCCGTAAGTTAGATATACTTAGTTATATACGGAAAAGGTGCCACGGAACCGCTTGATAGCACTGTGCTTTGCCCATTGCCCTACCTCACAAATCGTGTACGGTATCCCAACGATATTTTGATCAACCGATCACAACGAGGGGACGGAGTCGCGCAGCTTTCTTTTGGGGTACAGGATCTCTACATTAGCTGAAACAGAAGGCTGGCGTGCTGTGAGGTGAGCGAAAAAAATGGGATTGAGTGAGTAAATGCATGCACGTCGTCCCAATAAATATAACAGCTAAATCACACGCCTTCTGCTTGACCTTGAGACGTCATAATGCAGCCTTGTAACAATACAATCCCGTTAAATTTGTAACGTTCCGTTCCGTCTGTTTGTTCCTTTATTATAAGTAGAACGCTCCGAACTGTAACGTATCGGATATTCCTCTGTTCATTTCGGTGCGGGACAACGTAACGTTCCAACCGTCTCCAATACGCTGTACCGGTACAGGCTCGGCTAACGTTCCACTTTTCCAGATACCGGGTACGGTTTCAGAATCAGTTCCGTTCCAGGACGGTAACGTTACGCTTGGAACAGACAGCGGTAACGTTACAACTTGGAAATAACCTTGGAGATAACGGAATTTCTCCGTTCCACATAGACAAGAGTTCCGTTCCGCGTTGCGTTCTGTTCCGGGTCCCTGGGTGGAACCCACGGACTCAGCGAGGGAACTTACCACTACCGCCTCTACGGGCAGTGTCCTAGAGCTGGGAACATCTAATCGGAGTGGATACAACTGGTGAGGTGTGACTGGCACCTCGCCCAGGCGGCCTCACCTGCAAAGCGAACAGGGGCCTCATGAGGGAATGTAATGGAAGGTCAGGATGGATAGGCAAGGAAGAGGGAAGGAGGCGGCCGTGGCCTTGAAGAAGGTACTGCCCCCGTAAATTGAATTATATTGAGACCACGATGATTGTATTGGCAAATATGAATTAAGTTATGGCTGTCATAGTTGTGACGTGGATATTCATGACGTAAGCACGGATGACGCAGACTTTATGCAAGTAGGCTGCTTGAGCTGAGATTCTTGGTGACGTCATGATTTTGTTCGAGAAAGATCTGAGATTTACGACGCAGTCGCAGGGAAACATGGAATTGTGCTAAGGAAGAAGTTACGCGATTGGAGGAAAGGCTCAAACCAATGAATGATAGTTTGGAGGGAGACGGAGATTACTGAAACTATCATATTTAATTACTTTTGGAATGCAGAATTGTGGAAACCTATTTTCAGTTATGGCATTGATTTGGAATTTTGAAGAAATTATTTTTGAGTTTTTGAAATTTGAAAATCCGTCAAGTATAGCCAAAGTTAGAACTTCTAGCGATGACGGAGAAACAAGCTATGAAAGGGATGGATACGCCCCTTAAGAAGTTGATAAAAGGTCTTGCACAGCAGAGAGGAGCTCTCATAGCTCATATATCAGTTCTCATACCGCATATATTTCAGTCATATAGTCGTTTTCGAGTGAATAAGTGAAGCGAGTCGTCTTTAGCGCGTGTGGTATAGCCCACCGCATTGAACGAGTACGGAGCGTGCCGCAGTTCCATTTTACGGTGATTGAAACTAGGCGAAGTTGAAACGCACACATTAACGAGTCTACAAGATAATATATCAAGAGTTGACTAATGCCTTTAAGCCAATTCGATTGTGCAGTACTATATTAAAGTGTGTAGAAAGGTTGAACATTTTCAAGATTATAATTCGAAAGATATTGGCATTTTAAGACGGCAGACAAAAGTGATTTTCTTGCCACCTGAGAAGCACTTTTAAAATATCACATTCTACGCTACGGCTGACACGTGTAGTGCAACCGTGATATTACATATTGCTTTTGGTGATACAACGCTGCATTCTAACATGGAACAATATAATATGGCAGTTCTTTCAACTATTATAACGGAAATGGAGATGGAAGGCTAAGGACTTTAATGCAATTGGGACATATATCAATGGAGTGAAATAGCAGCATGGAACTTCGCTAATCGTCTTTCTACAAAAGCGAGCATGTAGTGAACATCCAACTACACTCATGCATCGTTGTCCAACGCTGAATTATATCAAATGGCAGTGGAAACGTATTCATACTCCACAACTATGAATATTTCTACGGAAATAACTGCAATAAACTTCATGGCGAATTTCTGCCAGAACTTCAGGGAACTATCAAGAGAGGCCAGGGTAGACCCGGCTCACAAAGAAGAGTTTTGCCAGAAGGATGTCTATCGTATACACGGAGCAGTGCAATTTCCGGAGGAGGAAGCAGTTCTATTCTCCGAGGGCGCTGGTTCCAGGTTCGAGGTCGGAGCACATCTTTTTGGTGAAATGGAACCATCACCAGTCTTCTTTGGAAGATTTTCCTCTAGAACTTCAATCAACAGATAAGGTAGTCGTGAACGTTTCTTGTTTTATTTGAGTCATTTAGCGATATCTGAGCAACCATTTTTCTCATATTTTCTGTCCTATATTTTGCCCCATATTCTTGCTTGATATTTCTGTACTCAGTACACTTTGATGATTTATGCTTTTTCTACGATTTATTAAGACATTGTTATGTCATTGGCAGATTTAAATAATTTTGGATCAGTTGAGACTGATAATTTATATTCTTTCAGTAATTTGCATATTTTAGTAGTCACGATTTGACTGTAAAGTTAACGATTTTCTATGGCAGATTTGAATTCAGACAGCGTGTCACTTTATTAAAGTAATTCTTTTCAGTAAATTACTTTGACCAATTTTCTGTCATCCTCAAAAAAAGAAGAATAATTAAAAGATTTTAGAGCGTTAAAATCTATTACTGTATCGACGATCTTGGAAATACTAGTCGTTTTATGAACATGATTGCAACATAGACATTTATCGTCAGTTCTGAAATTACCATTGCATTATAGACAATTTTATGAAATATGAACTTTGATTACGATTTATTGAATACACTATAGTAATGAACTTTTGATAGGAATTTTTCTCAATTTTAGATTGGAACAATAATGTTTGCATTCCACAGTCTAATTGTATTCTATTCGACTATTTATGCAGTTTAGATGAACTTTGTTTGAAGATAGTATTTTTTATACCACGATACTTAGGAGATATTAATCTCAATTTTGATAGACCAGAGAGGCGTGTATAATCGTATTCGCTATTAAATTTATTTGTGATTGGCAAATTTTTACTTCATATCGATTCATGAATGAAACCCACGAAGGTTAAAAATAATAACAGTTTGACACAATTAATGAATATAAGAATTTTTAAAGTGGAACTATGGATGTATAATCGTTAGTTCAGTGGACGTGTAAAAGTCGCTGATGTATAATGCCCTTGAATAAGTGTAGGAGATTCCCACAGTAATATTAATGAAGTTAATGAATTTGTAAGTGGAGGTTTTTGTATATATTGTGGAAGATTTTTATGCCATATATATTGAAATATATGATGAATTCTGGGCCTATTTTATGCAATTTTGTGCGTTTGAGCGAAGTATTTTTCCGCTGAGTTTATTGTCCAGGTCCTTTGAAAATTAATCATGTGAAATTGCTGTTAAAATTAACAAGAGTGTTAAATTATTTGAGATAACGATTTTGAATGGAGGTTACCGTCACAAATAATAATAATTATTATTAAAACTTATTATACCTGAATATAAGCATAAATATAACTAACCTTCATTGGTCGATTATATTAACCTGATTTGAGTAATTATCAACCGGATAAACGTGTGGTTTAATGTATTTCTAAAATAAATAATATTAATATTGTAAATAATTGTGTAAGTATCTTTAATAATAATTGGAAATGAAAGGAATTAAGAGAGGCGTGTATAGATTTTTCAATTGTCATTTGACAATATTATAAACAATTTATAATTGTTATTAACAATTAATGAGCATTTGTTATAAACATTAAGACTTTTGTTTATATACTCTAAAGAACGCTAATTATACAAGTGGATTATGTAATTAAACAAGTTTTGGGATTATTAGAGTAATCCAGTGATATTTGATTGGAGCATTTAAAAGATTTGCGTGATAATATTTGAGTTGAGTTGAGGACATTTAAAGTGCTTGAAAAGGAGCTAGGCTCGGAGGTTACGAGCATATGCTAACGCTGGCTGGACAGGTGGGTCCATTTAACGACGTGGGCATGCGACATGATGTAGGGTGGATCGCAGCTGGCCTGACAACTGTATGTTAGAGGCCAAGGTCGACTACATAACAGGCTTGCAGTTATAAATAAAGTGTGATGTTTATGAAAGAGGAAAACAATTGCTACATGTCTCGTTCCAATTCCCTCATCCATTCCAAGTGTATTACTATTATTACGTTCTTTATAAGCTAGTAAAGCTGAGATTTTGTATGTAACGTCTACAAGTCCTACAGGAGGACATGGTTATATTGACAATGGCTTCTGATTGCCACGTGTATTTTGTTGTCTATTTTTGTTAGAATCATTCCCTTTAGGCTATGTGAAATAAATTACTGTACAGTTTAAGGTTTCTTGTTTCCGTCTTGGTTCATTTTAAATATCATGGTGGAGGTTATTGTGTGGGCATACTTTAAGTGATCCAGTTGGCAACCCATACCCGAGATTAATTTGAAGAGGTAAGTAAAGGTAAGTATGAACCCCCGTACATTTTGGTGTGTTCCACAATAATTTCTTGTTTACTGCTGTGCTCTAATCTCGGTAGTATCTGTCAGTGCCATTTTCATTGATGCAGCTGTGCCGGTGCGATTGATTATTGGTAATCCGATTGAGGGGGCGGATATCTGACAGCCTACTATACGGGTTATCGGGGACAGTACCATCCCGGCATTTGCCCGAAGACGAAGTGGGAAACCACGGAAAACCACTTCGAGGATGGCTCAGGTGGGAATCGAACCCCCTCTACTCATTTGGAACACCCGAGGCTGATTAGACCCCGTTCCAGTCCTCATACCACTTTCCAAATTTCGTGGCAGAGCAGGGAATCGAACCCGGGACCTCCGGGGCGTGAGCTAACCGTGCTGACCGCTACGCTACGGAGGCGACCGAATGCTCTACCACTGAGCTGTACACCCTCAGGTTATGAGTACAGTGTAGGAAGGAAAGTGATCGACCTGGAGGTGAAAGGCAGGAGAGAGAGGCATAAATAAAAGAAACAATAAAACACAGTAGGGGGCACCCGGGTTTGAACCGTGAACCTATCGCTCTGCAGTCGAATGCTCTACCACTGAGCTATACCCCCTCAGATTACGAGTACAATGTAGGAAGGAAAGTGATCGACCTGGAGGTGAAAGGCAGGAGAGAGAGGCATAAATAAAAAGAAATAATAGAACATAGTAGGGGGCACCCGGGTTTGAACCAGGGACCTCTCGATCTGCAGTCGAATGCTCTACCACTGCACTATACCCACTCTGGGTATGAGTACAATGAAGGAAGGAATGTGATCGACCTGGAGGTGAAAGGCGGGAGAGAGAGAGGCATAAATAAAAGAAATAATAAAACATAGCACGGGGCACCCGGGTTTGAACCAGGGACCTCTCGATCTGCAGTCGAATGCTCTACCACTGAGCTATACCCCCCCCTGGGTATGAGTACAATGAAGGAAGGAATGTGATCGACCTGGAGGTGAAAGGCGGGAGAGAGAGATGCATAAATAAAAGAAATAATAAAATATAGTAGGGGGCACCCGGGTTTGAACCGGGGACCTCTCGATCTGCAGTCGAATGCTCTACCACTGAGCTATACCTCCGTCTGGGGCTGGGAACAATGCAGGAAGAAGAGTGTTCGACCTGGAGGTGAAAGGCAGGAGAGAGAGGCATGAATAAAAGAAATAATAAAACATAGTAGGGGGCACCCGGGTTTGGACCGGGGACCTCTCGATCTGCAGTCGAATGCTCTACCACTGAGCTATACCCCCGTATGGGGCTGGAAACAATGCAGGAAGAAGAGTGTTCGACCTGGAGGTGAAAGGCAGGAGAGAGAGGCATGAATAAAAGAAATAATAAAACATAGTAGGGGGCACCCGGGTTTGAACCGGGGACCTCTCGATATGCAGTCGAATGCGCTACCACTGAGCTATACCCCCTCTGTGGTTGAGCACAATGTAGGAAGGAAAGTGATCGACCTGGAGGTGAAAGGCAAAAGAGAGAGGCATAATTAAAAGAAATAATAAAACATAATAGGGGGCACCCGGGTTTGAACCAGGGACCTCTCGATCTGCAGTCGAATGCTCTACCACTGAGCTATACCCCCGTCTGGGGCTGGGAACAATGCAGGAAGAAGTGTTCGACCTGGAGGTGAAAGGCAGGAGAGAGAGGCATGAATAAAAGAAATAATAAAACATAGTAGGGGGCACCCAGGTTTGAACCGGGGACCTCTCGATCTGCAGTCGAATGCGCTACCACTGAGCTATACCCCCTGTGTGTTTGAGCACAATGTAGGAAGGAATGTGGTCGACCTGGAGGTGAAAGGCAAAAGAGAGAGGCATAATTAAAAGAAATAATAAAACATAGTAGGGGGCACCCGGGTTTGAACCGGGGACCTCTCGATCTGCAGTCGAATGCTCTACCACTGAGCTATACCCCCGTCTGGGGCTGAGAGCTATGTAGGAAGAAGAGTGTTCGACCTGGAGGTGAAAGGCAGGAGAGAGAGGCATAAATAAAAGAAATAATAAAACATAGTAAGGGGCACCCGGGTTTGAACCTGGGACCTCTCGATCTGCAGTCGAATGCTCTACCACTGAGCTATACCCCCGTCTGGAGCTCGGGACAATTTAGGAAGAAGAGTGTTCGACCTTGGAGAGAATGGCAGGATATAGAGAGAGAGGCGCATAAATAAAAGAAATAATAAAACATACTAGGGGGCACCCGGGTTTGAACCGGGGACCTCTCGATCTGCAGTCGAATACTCTACCACTGAGCTATACCCCTTCTGGGGTTTGTTACTTGTCAATCATTAACTTTGAGTGGACCTGTTGAAAGGAACCGTCCAGGAATTTACCTGGAGGTGAAAATGGGAAAACAAAGAAAAACCATTTTCAGGACGGCTGAGATGGGGTTCGAACCCACGCTCTCCCGATGCCGGTGAAGCATGCAGTAGTGCGTCAGCGATCTCAGCCATCGCGGCCAGTGGAAACTTAATAGTAATGTTTATACGTTCAGAAATTTGAATCCAATGTGTCATACTATAGAAGAGATGAATCAACAAAAGACAAAATATGCTGCCAATAATAAGTAAAAAGTAGGGGGCACCCGGGTTTGAACCTGGGACCTCTCGATCTGCAGTCGAATGCTCTACCACTGAGCTATACCCCCGCTCTGCCGCGGTAGATTTACATGTGTTTGCAATTCGTCCAACCTTCCCGGTTCTGTTACAGCCTACGCTCGCACGACCTACAGTGTCGAGTGAGAGTGATGAAGTATATGAGCTTCACAGTCGCTACTTTGTGAAGCCTGGGAGCAACACAGAACTCGCATTTATTAAACTGAAAGTTAAGTTGTTTTGTTCGAATCCAGACCTCAGCGCCTTTCGGTGGAGGGCCCATTCTGAAATCAAGACCTCAAAATCCAATGATGCCTGATTATGCTGACCCAGCCGAAGTCGTCGGATTTTTAAGAGCTTTAAAAATCTCTCAGTATGCCTTCCTTCGGAGGGTGGATAAAGCCAGCGGTCCCATGTCATAGATTTATGGTATGTTAAGAACCTTCCACTATTTATACCTGTGTGAAGCTAAATTAGTTTAAAAATGTAAACAACGCTCAGGTTCCTACGTTCGTCGCCAGGAGCCAACTGTGGTGGCGTCTAGTAGCCAAGTTCTGAACTAGTAGTTGTTGACGGTGGCGTTTGGCGGCAAAAGTAGGAACTAGTTGAAAAATTCAAAGTGTGCATTAAGAAACAGAAACACACACTAATACAGTGATCACAATTAACACCGGTTATCAGACAGATTCTACTCACACCCAAAGTACACGGGGCTACATGACCGCGTTGTCGCAGCCCCTAAACTGAGGAATCAACCGACATGATTATGCTGCCATATTTCGCTGGGCTCATAAACTATTGCAAGCATGGTTTATTATGCTAACGATAAACACAAAAGTCGTGGATAAATATTCTGCACCAAGTAAATCAGATTAGCCATTTCCGAAATATTCAATATTATCATTTGATATCGCCTCCCTGCTCGCTTTGAAGGTGAGGCCGCCTGGACGAGGCGCTAGTCCCGCCTCCCTAGTTGTATCTAACTACCCGATGTTGAAGCGGTAGAGGTGGGATTCCTGGCTGAGTCCGTGGGAAAAGCCTACCTAAATGGCAAAACAGTCTCAAACGAATATGTATGTATTTATGATAATCACGTACCATTTCAGCCTATTTTCATTTTATGAAAAAAATACGCTTATGAGATCACCTTTTGTCCGTGTGTGTGTATGTGTGTGTGTTTCCCACTCTAATAACTAATAACTTCTAAACGGCTGACGCGATTTCAATGAAACTCGGCATGTTCATAGTACTATTTTGGCCGACCCCGACCGTGACCTACAAATTTTATTACGTCTCACCAATCCATCATGGCGGCTGTGCGAAATATTTCACCGGCATTCTCTATCTCCGAAACTATTACCGATATCACCCAAAAATTGTGTACGGTGTTAAAGGGCACTACTAGAAGTTCACCTATGAGACTTTCAAAAATCTGGGGGCTACAAAACCAACATGGCGGCCAAGCGAATTGTAAACGATTAAATGGACTTATCTCACGACTTAACCATCCAAACGCAATGGAACTTGATACAGCCTATGCTCGTATATACACATATTAATGCATTGGCATCTAATATAATTCAATTGTTTACATAACCTCAAGATGGCGCCTGTGCAAAATATTTCACCGACATTCTACATCACCGAAACTATTACTGATCTCACCATGAAATTTTGTACGTTGTTAAACGGCACCACTAGAAGTTCACCTCTGAGACTCTAAAAATCCTGTTAACTACAAATAGAACATGGCGGTCAAGCGAAGTTGAAACTTTTAAATAGACTTTTCTCGCGATTTAAACATCCAAACGCAATGAAACTTGGTACAGCAAATGTCTATACACATTGTTATGCACTGGCATCTAATTTTGTCCAATTGTTTAGATAACCTTAACATGGCGGCTGTGCGAAATTTTAAATTTAAGTTTTTATTTCTTGTGTCTTAATCATGCGATCGAAGTGAACGTTTGAATAATGAACTTACGCAATAATCGTCATGTAATAGTACATAACTATATGGCCTACATATATTAAAATCAAACATGGTGACCAGCCGAAATATTTAGACGTTTCTCAATATTAGTCAATCTATGACAGCAATCAAACTCAACGTTTGTGTGTTGATAGAGGCTATGAACATAAGTTCACCTATGGGACTTTAAATTACCTGGTGAACACAAATTCAACATGGCGGCGACGCAAAATATATCTATTTAAAAGGACGTTTCTCACGATTCAACCATCCGAGCACAGTGAAACTTCACGGTAAATCCTTATACATTTTTAAATCTACTGGCATATAGTTTATTTCAATTCTTTTGATAACCACAAGATGGCAGCCGTGCGAAATTTTAAAATCTCGTTTTTACTTCTTGTGTCATAATCATACGATTGATGTTTCAATTCTACACCTACACAATAATCTTCATGTAATAGTACATAACTCTAAGATCTACATTTATAAAAATCCTACATGGCGACCATCCGAAATATTTAGTTGGGTCTCAATATCTACAAATCTATTAAGTTACAGCACTCAAACTGACATTGTGTATGTTGATAGAGGCAATTAACATAAGTAGGATATTTGAAGTCGCCTCCGTAGCGTAGCGGTCAGCATGGTTAGCTGCTGCCGCGGAGGTCCTGGGTTCGATTCCCGGCTCTGCCACGAAATTTGAAAAGTGTTATGAGGACTGGAACAGGGTCTACTCAGCCTCGGGTGTTCCAAATGAGTAGAGGGGGTTCGATTCCCACCTCAGCCATTCTCGAAGTGGTTTTCCGTGGTTTCCCACTTAGTTTTCGGGCAAATGCTGGGATGGTACTGCACCATTATTCATAAAAGGGCTTAAGTACAGACATGGTTACAGTATTTTGGGAACACCCTGTAACTTCCTAACTAGCCTCTGAAGTCGATCATAACAGCTGGTCTGCAGCAAGAAAAAGCCATGCTATCATGAACGAGATCGGCAGAGCTCGTGTTTCCGACGAGAATCCCGAAGGTCATCGATAATAACCATGTTGACTGTGTCTAACACCATATCGATCGATTCACCTGAGAGTGATTAATACAAATTAATGCATATTTAGCGCTTTTTGTAAGCAGATACATGTGTATATATGTATATTTCCATGGCAGAAAGCTATTATTAAGAAAGCCATTATTAAGGAAGTATAAAGAACAGAAGATGATATGTTAACTCACTGCTGATTACGTTTCGACTGCGATATATTTCGTATCGAGTCATGACGTGTGAAGGAGTGGGGGGGAGCAGATGTGAGACTCAGGCGACCTCGTGCAGAGCGCAATGTGTATAGAACTTGACAGCGCAGAGGGTTGAGCTGGAAATCAGTGAAAGTAAAATCGCCAGCTAACGGGAGTTTTAAAAACGTGTGACCGTGCTGAAGTGTATTCTAGTTCGTTAAGCATTCTACGTGAAGTAGAAACGTGTTTAATAGGGCTCAGACATGGTCTTAAACATGTAATAATTTACCTCTGCGACTGTGTGTGTCTACAGCAACTAACGGGCCATGCGGATGGATACTTTTATAATCACGACAGCGAGCTCAGCCGTGATGTGTCACGAAACTCTGCATATAAACCGTCGTGGAAATGCAGCCTAGATTTGATTCACTCTTCACAGTGATTATACCTTTTGAAAAGAGTACATTCTCAAGCAAGGCGTCAGGGGGAAGGGACAATATGAAGCTTATATCCACTACGATGGTAGGCTAAATTGATTTAAGAATACTGCATTAGCAGGGTACAGCGGGGACTTGTCGAAGGCAACTTTCATTTAGCATGAAGTGTGCACGCGACTCTCGTGTCGAGAGGGACCGCGTCGACCCTCGTGAACTTGTTCACACGCGCGTTCTCATATTGGAACTTGTTAGTGACGGTTCGAGTTCACCTTCGCGTCGTGACGAGTTGATAAACTGTGTGCGGTCCTTCCGTTGGTATTCGAATATGTATGGGAAGATATCGCCAGGATATGTTGGAACTATTTCGACCGACCGGGTGTTGTTCGAGCCTGGGAGGACTTTGGTTCGTTCTATGGAAACCCAGTTGAAGTCCAGCATATTTTCTGTTGGTTTGGAGCTGATTATGGCCAACGATATCCTTTTTTCCTCATCTAGATTCGCCAAAGGTACTGATCACTTCAACTTGTTACAGTAGTGTAGCGTGGACATTTATAGATACCACTTTGCCATATTTGATTTTGTAGTTTAAATGGTTCAGTAGAAAGTGCAGGTTCGATGTTTATTTCGAAACTGACCTTCTATGATGCCAGGATTTTGACTCATAAAAATGAGTGCATCCTTTGTGTAATTTTGATGAATAAATTAATAATTTCAGTAGTATTTTATAGTATTTAAACTAATATGCTCATTCTTATTTGTCGAGAAGCAAATGTAGGAGGAAGATTTACAGTTTTTCTTGTGTAAGAACATTTTTAGTAACGCAACTTTCTTTTGAGAACGTTGGTTGAGTTTTCATATTCTAGTGCATTGTTCTTTAAGCACTTTCGCTTGGATTATCGTATTCTTTGGAGGGGAATTTTCCTTTTCGTATTTTGATTAAGATATTAGGAAGTTTTCGGACCCAGTTATTCTAAATGTTACTTCGAGTCCTTGGACTATATTTTCTTCAGTTTTTTTTATAACAGATTTAACTTGTGTTTTCTGAGCGTGATTTTCGAAATGGATTGCCTAATGGGTCATTAGTCGCTTAGCCTTTGTTGCTAACCTAGATCCATGCTGTAGGTCTAATCCATCGACATTTTCGCGTTCGGGAAATTCAGGGAGGATCTTATTTTGAGATTGAATTTATTTTTTATAGATCACTTTACAACCTCAGTTTGTGTGGTTGGGCAGCGTTATATACAGTTTATATATATTTTTTTTTTGATGTTAACACTGGATTAAATTGATATCATTGCCTTTAGTGCAATAGTTTTTCTTTAGTAAGAGGGTATTTGAACGACATCCAAATTTGCGAGGATAATCCCAGGGACAACTTACTATAAGTCATACGTTTAAGAATTATGGACCTTGTAATAAATCAATGTAAGGCAAGTTTTTAAAGTTAGGTGGAATATTTCTGAAATCCACTGGGCTTTGTTGGTAATCTGTTACGGGATCATATTTTTCGAGTTCAGGATTTTTACCATAAACAGCTGATTTGCATAATTGTGGATTTATAACAGTAAGGCTCCTATTATAGGTGCATATTGGTCTTTAGAGAGGCATGTACTATGAGTAATGTCTTTGTGTTTAAGTATATTGATGCAATGCTTTGTAAAGCATATTTTTCTTGTTGAAGATTGAGCTAGGTGTGCCAATCAGGATTAGATTGATTGGGGTTTTAACCCAGAGAGAGGTGTTGTTTTAACCTAGAATGGTTAATAATTGGTCATTGTTAACTTTATCGCTGTTATCGTGAAAATGCCTGTGTGAAGATTAATATTTTTCCGAGCAGTATTATTGGGAATCTTGAGTGGATATTCGGTTAAATATTTCCAGTAAAACTAATATAACAATTTTGTCATAAGATGTATATTTAAAAAGGAAACCGATAACTATTTAAGACTGACTTTACAATTAATTTTTGCTTAGCTTAACTGTTCGGCAGAATTTCCCTAAAACAAGAATTGAAATAATATTAAACAGAAAGGAATGTCGTGACTTCAAGTCAGTAGGAAGAGAATAATTGAAATTATTCTGGAATTTTGTGTAAATTATATTCTGTAAATAGGCCATATGAATTTCTTCATTCAATAACAAGAACATATAATGTTACTGAAGATGTCGTGTAGGATTAGTAATTATAACCAGGATATTTTTGTATAAGATGTTATTTCCGTTAAGGAACCGAAATTAATTTAATGTATTCAAGTCTTATAATATTTCTCTTTTTGTAAATGCTTACCCTATGGGATTGATCATCATTATTATTAATATGCCTTATATTTTAATCAGCTAAAAGTTAGTTGTGACAATGGGTAATATTTTTTTTTTAGAAAGATAATCCAATATTATCAATGAGATTGTTTTTTTTTTGATTGGTCGTGGTATCGACGAAATTGATATTATTCTGTCTTGTTTATTCTTACAATAAATCACTTTACTACTTGGTTTTAATTATTGCGTGATGCTTTATAGAGGTGATGGAAGGGTGTATTAAGGGGGCCATCGCTAGGTATTTTAGTGTTTACCACACCTTTGAGATTCTTTCTTCCTTTTGAAGAATTCTCGTGTTTTGAGCTAGTTTTTTCTTTTTCTGAGCCTTGGTCAGTCTTAATACATCCTGTTAGGTATTCGAGTGGCCCTATTATCCCTGTGTCTGTTGGTAGAACTTGGGGGGTCTTTAGAGCCGGGGCATTTTCAGGTTCTACGATCCAGCTGCTATCCAGGGATTCAACAGGTATTGGTAGGTAAAAGGGTACATTAGGTGGCGCCCAGCTCAGGGGCTTCGAAAAACTGGAATACCAGAGCGAATACCAGGGAGTTGAATGCCATAATTCTGCCAAAATTGAAACTGAAAGTACAAAGTGGAAATTAGTTTATGATCATGTAACACAGATCGCGAATTGGAACACCGTGTTTCTTGTGTGACTATGAATCAAGGCGATAAAATAATGGTGAACCAATATTTTGGCACGAACTATTGGAATTCCTATGGAACAAAGCAATTACGAGGATACTCGAGCTACTTGACCCACAAGTGGTATTGCAACCATTATTAATTTTTATTTTATTTTATGTATTGGAGTGGTGCCACACGCTTTGTTAATAATTTGTTCTACTTGTTTCCGGCTGATGATCATTGCTGACATCATTAAAAATAGAAGTATTTGTAGTAAATTTAAAATTTAAGTAATGGTAGAATCATAGACCTTCACCGATATAAACCAACACGCACTTGTATATGGTCGATCCCAAATGAAATGGGGCACTTTGTGTTTAGACATAAGTTTATTTTAAGGTAACGCCAGACAATAAGAATGAGCATATATGGTAAATGGTGGTTGTTTGTAGATGTTCTCGCTGTGCTTTGTTGGTGTGGTATTCTTATTTCTTGTGAAGTGTAGTGAAGCATGTCTGAAGGTAATATGGTGACTGTTGGTGACGTTAAGAAGATGTTTGAAATTCTTCAACATAAAATGGACAATTTGAATCAGGACATGGACAATATTAAGGTCCAAACTAGATCTGCATTATACCATATGTCTGAAACTGTGCAGGGTGCAGTTGCTGAAGGTATCAGGGGGGAAATTGATACTATGCAATCCTCCTTGAAGGCTATCAATGACAGTTCTAAAAGGGTAGAAAAGAAGGTTACCAGTGTAGAATCTAATATCGAAGATATCCAGGATGATAATAGAAAAACTCAACTAGATATCAGTACATTACGGGCTAATGTTGGCCTGGTACAGGTTGCCCAAGAAAGAATCCAAAATAGTCAAACTTCAATGCAAACTAGTCAAACATCAATCCAAACAGATCTTAACAATATGCAAACTAGTCAAACATCAATCCAAACAGATCTTAACAATATTCAGACTAGTCAAAGGGGAATTGAGGAAACTGTAAAGGATGTAAACTCTAATGTAAGGATTATGCAATCCCAAATCAATGATTTAAGAACAGATGTGGGATTAATAGAATCCAGTCAAAATAAAATGGAGCTAGAGGTCCGAAAAATCGAAACTAGTCAAAATCAGACGGAGGTTAAGTTAATGGAGCTAGAAAAATCTAATAAAGAATTTCAAGTTGAGATTAGACTAGACTTTGAAAAGAGTGTGAAGCTCAGTAAAAAAAATTTAGAAACACTTCAGCTGCAGTTTTCCCATGACACTAATCAGACCCAGAATAGCCTGGAACAGTTGAAATGTGAAATGGGGACACTCCGAGCTCAAGTCACTGATCATACGAAACTTCTCAGGGATGATTTTGACATCGATTTGAAAGGGATCATAAGTGATAATATTGTAACATTTCGTCAAGATATTATGAAAATTAATGAGGAATGTTTTAAAGTTGAGAAATCTAAGTTAGAATCTAAACTTGCCACTGGTCTTGCAACTAATAGCAAAGACATAATAAATGTTAGGGAAGATCTAAGCAAAAGAATGGATGGAATTCAAAATACTCAGGTTAATAACATATCCGATTTAGAGAAGCGTATTAACAATGTTGAAACTAAAGTCGACCAAAGTAAGATAGAGTTAAATGAGGTCAGGGAGAAGAAAACTTCCGAGATTAATGAAATTAGAAAGGGTCTCGAGCAAATTAATCTAGAGGGGCATATCAGTTTGGATACTCTAAAAGATCAATTGCGATCACTTTTACAGTCCGATTTTCGAGTTGTAGTTGAACAACCTGAAGTGATAGTACCTGATGGTAGGGAAAGGATGATACAGGAATCTTCCAACAACGAACCCAACGTTCGGCTCAGTCAAATGGAACATTCGAGTCCCATTCGAACAAGCAGGGAAACTTTTAGTTCTCCGAACCCCAACGTAGGCGTGGGTGATTATACTTCGAAATCATCGGAAAGGACACCGAATGTAACCATAATACGAAATTTTGATGACAAACCTAGGAAGTTTAGCAATTTGGATGGAATGACACCAATCGAATTTGTCAGGACATTAAGAGATTACTTTTTGGAGTCACATGTGCCACGTGAGCGTGAGCTACGTATGGTGGAAAGGTTTCTCACCGATGCTCCGTTACAATGGTTCAGGGCTTTTCGTTACACATTTGACAACTTTGAGCAGTTTTCGGAAGCCTTCATACAAAGATTTTGGTCGATCGAGGTCCAACAGAATGTGAGATCAGAAGTCTATTCACGCAAGTACTCCAGTACAGGACCAACCAGCTACGCTGAATACTTTGCGTGTCAGTTAGCAAAACTCCGTTTTCTTCAGCCGCCGTTAACCCAGGAAGAACTCCTTGAAGCTATCTCACGTCAATTGCCTGCGGAAGTAAGGAAATCAATTATATCTTCCGGAGTATCGTCTTTAACGTCGTTAGATGACCTGTTACGTCGATTAGATCACATGAGTATGATGACGCAACCTACTATAGTCAAAAATGCCAGACAGGAATCGAAAGTTGTAAACGCGGTAATGATGAACCGTACACAGCAGACGGATCGTTTCGAACAAAGAAGAGATGATAGAATAGGTCCTATTAGAAATACCCATCAGGAAGAGAAGAGATGGGAAAACCAACGTAGGGACGCCCAGGAGAGGCCTTGGCAACGTCGCTACGAGGAGAGAAATTTTTATCGAAGAGATAATGATCGAGACCGGAATGATCATCGAGAAACGCCTTATGATAGGAATTACAGATATGATCAAAATAATCGAGATAACAGATATAATAGGAATGATAGAGATACCCGAGACAATAGAGATAACAGATACAATAGGAATGATAGAGATACCCGAGACAATAGAGATAACAGATATAATAGGAATGATAGAGATACCCGAGACAACGGAGATAATAGACAAAATCAAGGGTACTCAAGATACAACAATTATCGAACGGAGGCGTCCGATAAAAAAGTGCAACAGGAGAGGCTCAAGAGAGGGCGAGATAAGTCCACGGAGGTTGGACGAAGAAAATCGAAGGAAAGAAAGGATGAAAATCTAGATAAGTCACAACCCAGTACTAGCAGAGAAGGTCGGAGTTCAGAAAGAGCTCCGGATCGAGAAAAAAAAACGCCAATTTCCGGGCGAAATTAATAACTGACGTTGCCACGCATTCCTCTGATATCACGATTTTTGAAATATTTGAAGCTACTGACGAAGACCTTCTATTTGAACCAGAAACGAAACCGAGAGGAAGGATAGTTGAACTTCCCGTTATTGATATACTAATTGGTCTACAACATTGTAAAGCCTAGATTGACACAGGTGCTATGATCTCTATAGTTGACGAGGACTGTTTTGAAAGATTGAAACCAGAAAATCAATTTACCATTCTTCCAGCATCTCCAACAAAAATTCGTGGGATATTTAAGGATAAAACTATGAAATGCAAAGTGCAGATTCTAATGAAATTCTGGATCAATGAGAGAAGTTACGAACATATTTTTATAGTCGTTAAGAATATTAATTTTGACGTCATACTAGGGATCGATTTTATTACTCAAGCTAGAGCAATCATCGACATGGACAAAGGAATAATAAGATTCAAGGAAGAAAGTACAGAGGATGTAGTGATGGAGGAAATGGATGGAAACGAAATTAATAGAGATATCCGGAATCTAACGTCTCGGAACGTGTTATGGCAGGAATTAGCAAGTTCGCGAGAATTTACTGTCCTGAGGATCATGCGAGCTGGGTGAAGTTCATCCCACTCATGGAAAGATGCATGAATTCCACATTCCATGAGAGCTTATCAGATATACCTATGGTTGTTCACCATAATAAGAGGCCAGAAAGAGCCTGGACAGAGATCGTGAGATTTCTACCTAAGGACAGGGAGCCTACAGTCCAAGAAAGAATTAATTCAGCTAGAGAAAGCTTGATGGATGCAGCCGAGAAGCGGCATAAACGAATCAGAAATAAAAGATATCGGCCACCGATGAGAGTAGGCGAGATGATTCTCGTCAAGAAACCGACGAAAGCAGATGTGGCTAAGAAGCAATTCACCAAGTTTTCCTATGTCTTCCACGGACCCTATAAGATTGCTAGGTCGTTCGGAAATAATTGTTATGAGGTAGTAAGCCTAAATGGAAGAGAAATGATAGGTCGTTTCAATGCAAAAAACCTGAAAAGATATGTGAAGAAGATAGATTGAGTGTTGACTGAATAATGCTACATATGCTGAGATTACCTGGAATGGTGTAAATAAAAGTTGAGGAGACTTTTATTTAAGGCATCAAAGGGAAAATGCACCATTATTCATAAAAGGGCTTAAGTACAGACATGGTTACAGTATTTTGGGAACACCCTGTAACTTCCTAACTAGCCTCTGAAGTCGATCATAACAGCTGGTCTGCAGCAAGAAAAAGCCATGCTATCATGAACGAGATCGGCAGAGCTCGTGTTTCCGACGAGAATCCCGAAGGTCATCGATAATAACCATGTTGACTGTGTCTAACACCATATCGATCGATTCACCTGAGAGTGATTAATACAAATTAATGCATATTTAGCGCTTTTTGTAAGCAGATACATGTGTATATATGTATATTTCCATGGCAGAAAGCTATTATTAAGAAAGCCATTATTAAGGAAGTATAAAGAACAGAAGATGATATGTTAACTCACTGCTGATTACGTTTCGACTGCGATATATTTCGTATCGAGTCATGACGTGTGAAGGAGTGGGGGGGAGCAGATGTGAGACTCAGGCGACCTCGTGCAGAGCGCAATGTGTATAGAACTTGACAGCGCAGAGGGTTGAGCTGGAAATCAGTGAAAGTAAAATCGCCAGCTAACGGGAGTTTTAAAAACGTGTGACCGTGCTGAAGTGTATTCTAGTTCGTTAAGCATTCTACGTGAAGTAGAAACGTGTTTAATAGGGCTCAGACATGGTCTTAAACATGTAATAATTTACCTCTGCGACTGTGTGTGTCTACAGCAACTAACGGGCCATGCGGATGGATACTTTTATAATCACGACAGCGAGCTCAGCCGTGATGTGTCACGAAACTCTGCATATAAACCGTCGTGGAAATGCAGCCTAGATTTGATTCACTCTTCACAGTGATTATACCTTTTGAAAAGAGTACATTCTCAAGCAAGGCGTCAGGGGGAAGGGACAATATGAAGCTTATATCCACTACGATGGTAGGCTAAATTGATTTAAGAATACTGCATTAGCAGGGTACAGCGGGGACTTGTCGAAGGCAACTTTCATTTAGCATGAAGTGTGCACGCGACTCTCGTGTCGAGAGGGACCGCGTCGACCCTCGTGAACTTGTTCACACGCGCGTTCTCATATTGGAACTTGTTAGTGACGGTTCGAGTTCACCTTCGCGTCGTGACGAGTTGATAAACTGTGTGCGGTCCTTCCGTTGGTATTCGAATATGTATGGGAAGATATCGCCAGGATATGTTGGAACTATTTCGACCGACCGGGTGTTGTTCGAGCCTGGGAGGACTTTGGTTCGTTCTATGGAAACCCAGTTGAAGTCCAGCATATTTTCTGTTGGTTTGGAGCTGATTATGGCCAACGATATCCTTTTTTCCTCATCTAGATTCGCCAAAGGTACTGATCACTTCAACTTGTTACAGTAGTGTAGCGTGGACATTTATAGATACCACTTTGCCATATTTGATTTTGTAGTTTAAATGGTTCAGTAGAAAGTGCAGGTTCGATGTTTATTTCGAAACTGACCTTCTATGATGCCAGGATTTTGACTCATAAAAATGAGTGCATCCTTTGTGTAATTTTGATGAATAAATTAATAATTTCAGTAGTATTTTATAGTATTTAAACTAATATGCTCATTCTTATTTGTCGAGAAGCAAATGTAGGAGGAAGATTTACAGTTTTTCTTGTGTAAGAACATTTTTAGTAACGCAACTTTCTTTTGAGAACGTTGGTTGAGTTTTCATATTCTAGTGCATTGTTCTTTAAGCACTTTCGCTTGGATTATCGTATTCTTTGGAGGGGAATTTTCCTTTTCGTATTTTGATTAAGATATTAGGAAGTTTTCGGACCCAGTTATTCTAAATGTTACTTCGAGTCCTTGGACTATATTTTCTTCAGTTTTTTTTATAACAGATTTAACTTGTGTTTTCTGAGCGTGATTTTCGAAATGGATTGCCTAATGGGTCATTAGTCGCTTAGCCTTTGTTGCTAACCTAGATCCATGCTGTAGGTCTAATCCATCGACATTTTCGCGTTCGGGAAATTCAGGGAGGATCTTATTTTGAGATTGAATTTATTTTTTATAGATCACTTTACAACCTCAGTTTGTGTGGTTGGGCAGCGTTATATACAGTTTATATATATATTTTTTTTGATGTTAACACTGGATTAAATTGATATCATTGCCTTTAGTGCAATAGTTTTTCTTTAGTAAGAGGGTATTTGAACGACATCCAAATTTGCGAGGATAATCCCAGGGACAACTTACTATAAGTCATACGTTTAAGAATTATGGACCTTGTAATAAATCAATGTAAGGCAAGTTTTTAAAGTTAGGTGGAATATTTCTGAAATCCACTGGGCTTTGTTGGTAATCTGTTACGGGATCATATTTTTCGAGTTCAGGATTTTTACCATAAACAGCTGATTTGCATAATTGTGGATTTATAACAGTAAGGCTCCTATTATAGGTGCATATTGGTCTTTAGAGAGGCATGTACTATGAGTAATGTCTTTGTGTTTAAGTATATTGATGCAATGCTTTGTAAAGCATATTTTTCTTGTTGAAGATTGAGCTAGGTGTGCCAATCAGGATTAGATTGATTGGGGTTTTAACCCAGAGAGAGGTGTTGTTTTAACCTAGAATGGTTAATAATTGGTCATTGTTAACTTTATCGCTGTTATCGTGAAAATGCCTGTGTGAAGATTAATATTTTTCCGAGCAGTATTATTGGGAATCTTGAGTGGATATTCGGTTAAATATTTCCAGTAAAACTAATATAACAATTTTGTCATAAGATGTATATTTAAAAAGGAAACCGATAACTATTTAAGACTGACTTTACAATTAATTTTTGCTTAGCTTAACTGTTCGGCAGAATTTCCCTAAAACAAGAATTGAAATAATATTAAACAGAAAGGAATGTCGTGACTTCAAGTCAGTAGGAAGAGAATAATTGAAATTATTCTGGAATTTTGTGTAAATTATATTCTGTAAATAGGCCATATGAATTTCTTCATTCAATAACAAGAACATATAATGTTACTGAAGATGTCGTGTAGGATTAGTAATTATAACCAGGATATTTTTGTATAAGATGTTATTTCCGTTAAGGAACCGAAATTAATTTAATGTATTCAAGTCTTATAATATTTCTCTTTTTGTAAATGCTTACCCTATGGGATTGATCATCATTATTATTAATATGCCTTATATTTTAATCAGCTAAAAGTTAGTTGTGACAATGGGTAATATTTTTTTTTTTAGAAAGATAATCCAATATTATCAATGAGATTGTTTTTTTTTGATTGGTCGTGGTATCGACGAAATTGATATTATTCTGTCTTGTTTATTCTTACAATAAATCACTTTACTACTTGGTTTTAATTATTGCGTGATGCTTTATAGAGGTGATGGAAGGGTGTATTAAGGGGGCCATCGCTAGGTATTTTAGTGTTTACCACACCTTTGAGATTCTTTCTTCCTTTTGAAGAATTCTCGTGTTTTGAGCTAGTTTTTTCTTTTTCTGAGCCTTGGTCAGTCTTAATACATCCTGTTAGGTATTCGAGTGGCCCTATTATCCCTGTGTCTGTTGGTAGAACTTGGGGGGTCTTTAGAGCCGGGGCATTTTCAGGTTCTACGATCCAGCTGCTATCCAGGGATTCCCTCTTCCTTGCCTATCCATCCTGATCATCCATTACCTTCCCTCATGAGGCCCCTGTTCGCTTTGCAGGTAAGGCCGCCTGGGCGAGGTGCCAATCACACCTCACCAGTTGTATCCACTCCGATTAGATGTTCCCAGCTCTAGGACACTGCCCGTAGAGGCGGTAGTGTGAGTTCCCTCGCTGAATCCATGGGTTCCACCAACCTGGAGGGAAACGATTAAGAAAAGAAGAGAAAAGAGGATATATGAAAATAGGCTGTATAGTTCTTCACGGAACTACTTCCTTGCTTCATTTTCTTTTATAGGTTAATTGCCAGTGTAAACTTGATGTTTATCTACTACTGCCCGCGCCAACAATCAAGAAAGAAACTGATGCAAGTATCTTAGTCTATTTCTGGACGAAGACCTAGACTTAAAATCATTAGTTGCCAATCAGGCTACTGTATATAGGCCATTCTCGGGAAATGAACCCTGCCAATTTAATGACGCAAAAATGCTACTTTCCAAAGCTATTGCATCACAATATTTTAACCAACGGCCGCGCTGGCTGAGAGCGCTAAGACACTATCTCGTGCCTTGCTAGTATCGGGAGAGCGTGGTTTCAAATACCTCCTCAGCAGACCTGACAGGCAGGCGATCTGCCTGTCACCATCCCAAGTTGTATCTGCTGACAAATTGTGTCCAGCTCCAAGACACTGTCCATGTGACGGTTGAGGAATGATCCCTCGTAGGGATCGTGAGTAAAGCTGAGCTGGGAGAATAAGCGATAAAACAAAGAAACTATTTTAACGTTAAACCACCACAAGTTATTCACTCCATTCATATTTCTTGTTCCTGTAACAACGCTCTTAGGTTTCTACGTTCGTTGCCAGGAGCCGACTTCGGTGGTGTCTAGTCGTTAAGTTCTAAACTAGTAGTCGTTGACGGTGGCGTTTGGCGGCAAAAGTAGGAACTATTTGAAAAATGTAAAGTCTGCAGTCCTTACAAGAATTAAACAAGAAGTTCCGTGACGAACTAAAGAGCCTACTTTTCTTAAAATTTAAGATTCATGCCAATGATTAATCTATATGGATCTATCTAGAATAATGACGAAATTAAGTTGGTAATATCGAAATTTCTAATTAGTCCGAAATACTGTATACCTGGCATAATGTAGCCTAATAGAGAACTACAGTTGGCAGCCCTGGTGACTGAAAATATTCTTAATTCCATCTCTTAAGGTACAGAATACAAAATTTGGTTGAAGTCCAATGGACAGCATGGACGTTACATGCACTTAAACATTGGATATAACAGCACGCGTAAAATCATGTTGGCAACAATGACGTACATGTATTGGTCAGAAATAATCTGAAATAGTATGATCTATTGCTGTGACAATTTTGAATGAAATCCATAGAAGTTGCATGCATTTTAAAATTGGACTTATCAGCAGGCTTAGAATCATGTTGGCAGCACTGGCGTACCCAGTTACTCCAAATTAATCTATAATGCCAGGTGCTATACGTGTGCAACGTTTAGAGCTATTGGCTTGCATACTTTCTGATATATTGATATTAGGGTAACAAAAATAGAGACAGTATTTATTGACAGATGGCAGCCATGGTTACACTTAAGAATTGGTATAGTCATATCTGTTATAGTACACATAGCACACACGAAATTTGGTTGAAATCCAAATGATAGTATAGAAGTTACATGTATTTAAAGTTGTACCTCTCAGCAGGCTTAGAATCATGTTGGTAGCACTGACGTATATAAGTTACTCCAAATTAATATAGAATGTCAGGTACTATACGTGTGCATAGTTTAAAGCTGTCGGCTTGCATACTTTCTGATACATGGGTAATTGGATAAAAAATGAAAGCATTTATTAACAGTTGGCAGCTCTGGTGGCTCTTGAGAATACGCTCAGTCATATCGGTTTATGTACACATAGCACATACGAAATTTCGTTGAAATCCAATTGATAGTGTAGAAGCTATATGCATTTAAAATTTGGACCTATCAGCAGGCTTATAATCATTTTGGCAACACTGCCATGTTTGTCCTCCTGGAAATTAATCTGCAATATTATTATCTATACCGTACGTGTGTCAATTTTGAAATAGCTCCCATTTATATCTTCCAAGATATCCAACAAGGAGCTCAAATTTCAATTGCGATTTTTCAGCAGTTGGTAGCACTGACATCATTTTCAAATATGGCTTTGAGATATTCAGGTATAGATCTTTACTCCTACCAAATTTTGTTTCGATTGCTGCAGCCGTTTAGGAGTTGATAGGGGACACACACACACACACAGACAGACAGACACACATTTGCCCGATCTCATAAGTCTACTTTTTCCTCATTTTTGCAAAATGTGAAAAGTAGGCTAAATACAGATAACACGCACTAATACAGTCTTCACAATTTATTAAGCAGTCGTATGCAACTCGCCTATAATGGTAATTAAAACACTCGTATGGAAATTATAAAGCACTCGTCATACTCGTGTCTTAATTATTACCATGATAGGCTCGTTGCGTAATGTACTATTTTGCCTCACAAGCCTAAGTGTACCTCGTCCCAGCCCTCAGATCCGCGATTCGAACCTGAACCTCCAGGGTGACAGACAAGAATAATGCACCATGAGGCGACTCATCACCATCATCCGTAATCGTCCCCAGCTAGCCGGGTGCGGTATATGAGTGCTCGCCATCCCTGTCCATCCAGGTCTATTTCTTCATCCAGGATCCATTGCCAGTCCAAGCCTTGGTCTTCCAGATCTTGTTGAACCTTAGTGATCCACTTCTTCCTTGGTCTACCTCTTGAACTCTTGCATTTGATCTCCTTATCCACCCCCCAGGGTCTCACATATACTGGGAAGTGGGTTGGCGACCACGGGACCCCAGCTGAATCCGGCATTGCTTCCACTTGCTTGTGCCGGGCTCCTCTTCGTCTACTTTCCTGTCGACCTCTCTTGGTCAACACTTGTTCATTCATTCATTCATTCATTCATTCATTCATTCATTCATTTATTTGAAATTGAGAGTGTGTCCCCCAGTGGCAAATTGGGTATACATAAAAATACATAATTATGCATAACAATTCAATAACAATTAATAATTAAACAGGACTATTTACACAAATCGTCAATCTTTTCTTAAACACACCTACGGTATATATTTGGGAAAAGGTTCTAAAGTTGCCTGTACACTGGAGAGTCATTTTCATAGAGCAAGTCTAGCTAGACTGCTCTAGCTAAACTGAGTGCTTGTACACTGTAGAGTAATTTTCCCTAGGTAGAGCATTCGTAGAGTGAAGATAGACAAATCTACCTAGAGCACTCTCTGAACCTGTGTACACTGTAAAATGTAAATGCACTAGCTAGAGCAGCGCTAAACATTTCTGAGAGCAGTGTGAGTCTAGGTTTATTGCGCTGTGTTGTGAAATTAAAATGTCATCAAGAGAGCTTTTAGCATCTGTGGTGGTTGTGTGTGCCTTGTTAAAAAATAAAACTATGAAGAGGAAAAAAAGGTTGTGGGTGAGGAATTGGATATCAAAAAGAAATACGAGGGAATGCACGCTAAATTATTGCAAGAGTTATGTTCAGAAGATTCTGAAGCGTACAAGAACTTTTTAAGAATGAGCAAAAATGACTATTATTTCCGAGTACAATTCCAAGTTTCTGGATGTTCAATTAATGTTATTGTTTTTTCGCGAATCCACACAAATTCAGACATATTAAAACACTATAATTAACAACAAATAACGCCAGCAATCCACCACTGACTCTACATAGAGCACTTTCCAATATTCAACCGAGCGAATAGAGCTAGACTGGTTTAGCTAGGGCACCCAAATACTGTTTACACCGTAGAGTCAGCCGGCCCTAGCTAGAGCTTAGAGCAGTCTCCGCTAGGGATCTCTACCACCTGTGTACACTGGAGAGGAGCTTAGAGTGCCCTAGCTAGAGCTACTCTATGCTCTAGCTAGGGCAAAAGCTCTCCAGTGTACAGGCACCTTAAGACTGCGGCAGGTAGAGAGTTCCAGTTATCAATGGCCTGGTTAACGAAATAATATTTACCATAATTTGTACGCTGTGGTCGGCCCTTAACTTCGAAAGGATGATCACTCCTGCTCATTGCTCATGTAAGTGGGCTTTTCCATACGTTTGCTAAGCTCACCCCATGCTGGTTGATTTGTATACGTGTTGTACATAGCGCAGAGTCTAGATTTCATCCTCCTAGCCTCAAGTGATTCCCACCTAAGTTTCTTTAACATACGGCTCACACTGCTTCTGGGATTAAAATCACTGAGTACACATCTAGCGGCCCTTCTTTGTACCATTTCCAACTCATTGATCAGCCCTACTTGATATGAATCCCAAACCGCCGAGGCATATTCCAGAATAGGTCTTACAAGTGAAATATCCTAATTCTTTAGCAGAGGTACTATTTCCTTTTAACACCCTCATTATAAAGTGCAGAGATTTGTAAGCTTTAGAAACTACACATCCTACATGAGTACTCCATATCATATCATTCCTTACGTTAACGCCCAAATATTTGCAAGAATTTTCTTCTACAAGTAGTTACGAGCCAATGTTCTATTGAAAAAAAGTCTTGCCTGCGCCCTGTCCCGATATTTTATGAGACTACATTTTCTTGTGTTTATTTTCATTTTATTTTCAATCGCCCAATTATAGACCAGGTTCAGGTCGTCTTGAAGTACTGCGTTGTCTTGTGAGTCATGTATATTTCACTTCCGACCCCGACGGTATTAGGGTACCGGTACCGAGAACTATGGAGTATTTCACCTTCCTGCCTTAATTGGCCCTTGTCTCATCTTTTGAGATACCATCATTCTTCGAGGGGTCAGCCTTCTTTTTCTTTTTATGTTATCTCCTGCCTTCTGCACAAGGCCCTCAAGGAGGCAAGGTGTATGTAGCCCCACCATTTCTGGTGCACCCTGGATCACGCTATACCCTCAAGGGCTCACGGCTGGTGAGTTTGGGAGTTGGCTACCCCGAGAGATCCCTGTCCCCGTTTCCTATGACCTTGGGGCGGGCCCTTTCCTCTTTACCCTTTCTTATCTGCCTTTCATGGCTCTCCTTCCTTCCAAGCCCTTCAATCCTCTTTCTTCGAGGGTTGAGGGCGTACACAGCACTGTAGAGTTCCCTGTACTTGTGGCAAGGTTTATACCGGGCAAACTTCGAGAACGATATGTACTTGCATTAAGGAACATAATAGATGTATCAGGCTCATTCAACCTGATAAATCAGCTGTTGCTGATCATGCATTAATACCTGGCCATTATGTCATGTTCCAAGGAGTGGATGTTCTTGCCTGTATAAAGCAATATCGTCCCAGAATCATCAGGGAAGCGGTTGAAATATGTTAACACCCAGATAATTTCAACCGCGACACCGGCTACAATCGCAGTGAGTCCTGGCTACCTATTATCAGAACCCTTAGAAATTAATACACTGCTGCTTTTCGTTGTCCCTAACATGGGGATAAAATGGCGTCCATCTTAGGGCACCTTGTTTAGGTTCTTTGTTGCTTTCTCTTAGCAACCATTTAGTCGTATTTCCATTTATTCCTGATGAAGAAAGACATGGTTTATTTCGAAACGCGTCGAGTTTGATATAATAAAACACAGCATAAGCCCAAAATTCTTCATTATGGACAGTATCACGGGCCGTGAAAGTCTAAATGATAATATTAGTTAGTATTAGTTACAGTTATCATTCTCATCTCAACTTTCACTATCACCCAAACCATTAGGGGCCGATAACCTAGATGTTAGGCCCCTTAAAACAACAAATATCATCATCATATCCTTATCCAACACCTGCGGGCTGTTCTCCGATTCGCCATGCTCTTGAGGTATCCAAACCATCGTAGCCTGGCGTTGGTTACGGATTTACAGGGTGATTGGTAGATGCCTATTTGACGTCATATCTCTTCATTTCTAATCCTGACTCTCTGCGTTTTCTGAACCATAGTCCTTGAGAACTTCAGTTCCATTGCTTGAAGCTTACAGGCGTACTTCCTCGTAGGGACGCACGTTTCAAGGCTGTGGGTGGTGTACAGAACTACCTTACCTCTCAATGAAATTTGTTTATCCCAGAGACTCAAAAGAAAAAAGAAATAAGCTGGCATGCAGAACTAGGGAAAATAATTACGGTTTTTCCGTAATCTTCACGATGTTCTTGATTGAGTCTTCAGTCATTAACTGGTTTGATGCTGCTCTCCCTTCCTCCCTGAGCTAATCGTTTCATCTCTAATAGCTACCACACCCTACATCCGAGGCAATCTGTTTAAGATATTCTAACCTTGGTCTACCCCTACAGTTCTTGTCCTCGACCCTTCCTTCCATAACTAAGCTTGCTATTCCCGGGGGTCTTAGACTGTGTCCTACTAACCTATCTCCTCTCTTCATTAGCAGTCGTCAGAAACATCTCTCCCTCCCACTCGTCTTAATACCTCTCCATTTGTTACCCTATCTACCCATCTGATCTTCATAATTCTCCTGTAACACCTCATTTCAAACGCTTCAATTGTCCTCTTTCCTGCTTCTCCAATAGTCCAAGTTTCACTTCCATATAGTGCTACGCTCCAGACAAAGACTTTCAAAAATGATTTCCTAATACCTAAATCCACAGTATATTTGATGTCAACAGATTCCTTTTCTGTAGAAATGCTTTCCTTGCCTGAGCTAACCTACTTTTTATATCCTCTTTGCTTCGTCCATCACTGGTTATTTTGCTTCCTATTTAACAGAGGTCTCCTACTTCCTTTAGCTTTTCACCTGCCAATTTGATGTCCATAGAGGTTTCTGATTTATTTCGGCTGGAGTCCAATTGTGTGGATCGTGCACATAAACAGCAATTTCCTACGAAGTACTGCAGCACATTGTTTTATTAGAAAATTAATTACTTTAATAATATTATGTAAAATTAAATCTAGTGCATTAAAAGAGACGTCAGTAAAAGAATCGTAAATATTTCAACTCTCCTCACAACGAGTAGTCGTAGTCGTGCGTTCCATTCCGTGCCCGGCTCTGGCTGTGCAGATCGCAGCTCAGCGAGAATTTCTACGCTCATTGCCAGCAAACATGAACTTTGCCTTTGGCGCATGCGTGCCCAACGTTTCCGTTGTGCTATTGGCAACTCCAAGAAACTTACCAAGTAGGGTACATTTGTCACGTGGTAACTCTTTGTATGGTTTCTTGTATTGGTAAGCAGATCGTGGTAAATTCTTCGTGTCTTTATACATAAGTAATAAGTTTTACTCGTTGATAGAGTGCAAAATGAGTAAAAGCAAAGTATATTGCTCAGTTTACAGCTGTAAGTCGATGTATAAGAGGGCTGCGGTATAAGTTTTCATCACTTTCCAAAAGATGCTAATAGCAATAGCCGAAAGGTGGCGTTACCAAATAAATACGGGCAACATGAGTGGGTTGGACCACTCACCACTACACTCACTGACGACAGGACGGGTTGTTCACTGTTACGCCGAGCCAAGCCGCATCTAGACAGCCAAGCACAGTCTCGCCGAACCACGCCGTACCAAGACAGCCAAGCCTACACCAGCCGAGGACAGCCGAGCTTCATCAGTCAGGTATCCTTCCCCGCTCCCTAGTTAATTTCCAATAACCCTACCAACCGCCATCACCTCGCTCTGCAATATCCGAGCCATTCCACAACGAGTCATATAGGCCTAATTGACTTTGCTGGGTAAATATCTACTCTGCGAGAACCTGCTACCAGTCTGATATTCAACACCAAACCCACCTGCTAACCATCCAAATCAAGCAATTCCTGTCTCCCCCAAGTTTTAGTACAAGTTAAACTCATCCCTTCGCCCTACCAAGCAGCAAATAATTTCTAGAGTCTATGGTACAGTGAGCAAACTCAAATATAGCTTTTAAACGTAACAATGCCATGACTCGAACTGACTCGAACTGCTCAAAAACAAACACCAGCAGACAACCGATGCTTGATAATATGCAATTGACACATACAATCCAGTGGAACACACAAATTAGATCACGTGTATCGCACAGTTATACATATTGTTACGTGCCACCCCCTAGTGGCACTTTTGTTAACTGGATCACGGTGGGTTGAAGCACAACACAGATTGTTCCTTTAAAGAAATATAATTAGCCTTATTGCGGCCAGAAAGATACACCACTCAACAGCAAATACAAGCAATTAGAACCTTACTCCAGGTTTTCTCGCGGAGAGAACACTTCCCTTTCACTTGTCAATAAGGCGCAGAAGTTAATTCCTCGTAATGAGGAGGCCCCGTGCGCTGGCTGGAAATATCTGCACTCAGCCTGTCACCGTACTACACTCTGTTTCACAATTCACCACATTCATCTCTGTCGCACTGGAAAACACACTCGTTCAAGACACAGTTCCTCTGTAGGCTTTTCTCTCCCTCGCTGTCAAGAGAATCAGCTTCACTAGGGGTTTCGCAAGTCACGTCGCCAACAACTGTCACTCAAGGTAAGCGCTCGCACTAGCTCGAAAAACACACTCGAGCCCACTTGCCAGGTCGCTCTTATGTAGCAGGCCGGTGCCTCAATAAATGCTTCTAGACCCATCCAGGGTTCACGGCTTCTCGAGGTTTCCATCACTGGCTGGGTCACGAATATTCTGGACCATCCCTTTGCCCTAGTAGTCCTGTTGCGTAAGGCGCACGTAATACACTGAGGCAGAGCACAGCCCAGCCCGGGGGCAGCCGTGACTCATGCGGCGAGCGACGAAACAAACTCACAGCCGTAGCACCACCCCCTTCCTAAAAGGCTGATCGTCCCGATCAATCATTGGTCCGTCTGTGTCCCTCCGTAGGCTACCAGGCGATCTCGATGCACGATCTTCATCTTCGCCCGCGGGCTCCGCTGGATCCTGTAGACGACATCGTTGATCCGTTTCAGGACTCGGTACGGGCCCTCCCAGGACTTCTGCAGTTTGGGTGACAGGCCTTTCTTCCGTTATGGGTTGAAGAGCCAGACCAGGTCATCCTCGTGGAATCCGCCGGCATCCGTCTGTTGGTCGTATCGGGTTTTCATTCGGTCGGTCTCGATCCGCAGTTTCCTCCTCGCGAACGTGTGCTTGTCCTCCAGATAGTCGACCAGTTCTTGACAATACTGGCTTACCGGGACCGGATCATTCCCAGGTCGGCCGAAGGCAAGATCGACAGGTAGACGGAGTTCCCTCCCAAACATGGCCCGGGCTCGTGTGCACCCGGTGGCTTCATGCACGGCGGCGCGGTAGGCCAGGAGAAATAGTGGAAGATGTCTGTCCCAATCCCTCTGGTGCTTGCTGACGACTATTCGGAGATGGCTCTCGATGGTGCGATTGAATCGCTCTACCATCCCGTCGGACTGAGGGTGTAGCGGCTTCGTCCTTGTCTTCCGGATTCCCAGCAGCTGGCATAGGTTCTGGAACACCTGCGACTCGAAGTTCCTCCCTTGGTCGGAGTGCAGCTCCAGGGGTACTCCGTACTGGCTGACGAATTCCTTCACCAGGGTCTCTGCAATCGTCGCGGCTTCTTGGTTAGGGAGCGCATACGCCTTTGGCCATTTGGTGAAGTAGTCGCTGACGACCAATATGTAGCGGTTCCCTGCCTCGCTCAACGGGAATGGCCCAGCAACATCGATGGCCACTCTCTCCATGGGGCCGCCCACGTTGTAGGTCTTCAGTGGACCCCATCGTCTTCGTCCTGGGCCTTTGCTGGCTGCGCAATCATGGCACCTCGCGCAGTGGTTCTCCACGTCTGTTCGGCATCCGATCCAGTAGAACCGCTCTCTCAGCTTCTCCAGTGTCTTCTTTATCAATAGGTGTCCACCAGATGATCCTCCGTGGACTTCCTTCAGGACTTCCTCCGTCATAGCCTTTGGAACGACGACTTGTTCCCGAGATGTCTTCCCGTCGGTGCTCTCCCAGGTACGGCAGATGAGGACATCCCTTACAATCAGCGAGTCCCACTGCGCCCAGTTGGTCTTAAAATTTGGGCTGCAGTCACTCACAATGTTCCACCTGGGTCTGGGGGACACAGGCCCTCTTCCATTCGGCTAGCAGTCCCAGGTCATCATCTTCCGCTTGCGCCCGCGTGAATGATTCGCGGCTCCAGCTCCATTGAATTTCCACGGTAGTCCATCGGCAATGTATCCCGGAGTTCTTCTCCCTACGGGCACAGAAGGTGCAGTCTTTGGGGCACGGTCGTCGTGACAGGGCGTCAGTGTTAGAATGCAGTTGGCCTTTCCTGTGCTGGATCTCAAAGTTGTACTGTTGAAGCCTCTCTAACCACCGCGCGAGTTGACCCTCGGGCTGCTTGAAGTTCAGGAGCCACCGCGGGGATGCATGGTCGGTCCTGATGAGAAATTCTTGCCCGTACAGGTATTTGTGGAAGTGTTCAATGGTCGTCACGATGGCGAGCAGCTCCTTCCTGGTGACGCAGTAGTTCCTTTCTGGCTTTGACAAGGCTTTGCTGAAGTAGGCCACTACTCTCTCCTCGCCGTCCACTATTTGCGACAGGATTCCCCCTATACCAAAATCGCTGGCATCGGTAACGACGATGAACCTTGTTCCAGGTCTGGGGTAGGCCAGAATAGGTGCGGTGCACAGAGCCTGCTTGAGTTGTTCGAAGGCACTGTGGCATACTGCTGTCCACGTGAAGAGTTGGTCCTTCTCAGTCAGTCGATGCAGTGGTTTGGCGATGTCGGCGAATCCTCTCCCGAAGCGACGGTAATAAGTGCAGAGTCCCAGGAAGCTTCGTAGTTGGGACTTGTCCTTCGGAACTGGCCACTTTCTCACAGATGCGGTCTTTTCCGGGTCGGTGCGCACCCCTTCCTCGGAGACAATATGCCCAAGGTACTGGACCTGCTTCTGGAAGAGCTGACACTTCTTGGGGCTCAACTTCAGCTGGGCAGCCCGTAGCTTCATCAAGATCTCCTTCAGGTTGCTGTAGTGCTCCTCGAAGCTTCTCCCCAGAACGATGACGTCATCTAGGTAGACCAGGCAGGTCTTCCAGTGTAGTCCCCTCAGAATGGACTCCATTAGCCTTTCGAAGGTCGCAGGGGCGTTGCACAGACCGAATGGCATGACGGTGAACTGCCAGAGCCCGCTGCCCACAGAGATCGCAGTTTTCTCGCGGTCCCTAGGGTGGACCTCCACCTGCCAGTAGCCACTCTTCAAATCCAAGGTGGAGAACCATCTTGACCCTGATATGGTGTCCAGGGTGTCGTCAGTCCGGGGTAGAGGGTAGCTATCCTTCTTCGTGACGTCATTCACCCACCTGTAATCCACGCAGAACCTGGTGGAACAGTCCTTCTTCTTCACTAGCACGACCGGAGAACTCCAAGGACTATGTGATTGCTCGATCACCCCTTGCTCCTTCACCTCTTCTACCATCCGGTCGACTTCGGCTTGCTTGGCGAGCGGGACACGTCGGAATGGGGCCCTAATCGGTGCGCTGTCCCCAACGTCGATTCTGTGCTGGACCAAGCTTTTCCAGCCGAAGTCTTAGCTCCCCACGGAGAAGACATCCTGGAATTCATGTAGCAGGTCCTGAAGTTGGAGTGATTGTTCCTCGTCTAAATGGTCCTGGGATCCTTGGTACAGCTTCTGTAGTTCTTCTGACAGTGCGCGTCTTCTTCGGTTGTCCGTCTGCAGGTGTCCGTCCGTCGTGTCTGTGATGCGGGCAATCCAGGTAACGGGCTCGCAGACTCCTAGGTTGGTGTCCCGGTGAACCGTAATGTCGTAGTCGTTCAGGTTGAACAGGCGGACGTACGGCCGAGACGTCGTGTTGATGAGAGTCTTGGCAACTAGCAATCCTTTTGTCTGGATGTCCTCATATTTTGGCTCGACGATAGCCGCTACTCCCTCAGCAGTTCCGTCGACAATTACGGCAGCGCTGACCTCCGTCCTGGCGAGAACGATGACGACCTCTCTCAGCCTTACTCGTCGTGCGGTGACGGCCTCGAGTGCTGGTTGCAAAGCAAGTTCCTCACCTCCGAAGTGCAGAGTGTTGGTACTCAGGTCCAAGATGATGATGTTCTGGTCCAGGAAGTCCAGTCCGATGATCACTTCGTTTGATACGTCAGCCACGAGCACTGGATGCTTCACCGCCCGTCGACCAATCACGTACTCCAGAGATGCTTCGCCATGTAACGTTGCGGTCTCTCCAGTCGCGTTTATTAGCTGGAGGTTCCTTTGCGTGGGTTGCACTCTCCACTTCGGGATCACGGTGGGATTGATGATGGTCCTTGACGCTCCCGTGTCGATCAGCATGGGCCAGCTCACTCCGTTGACGACTCCGTCGACCATCAGGCTGCTATTATCCCTCCGTAACTGCGTCACACGAACTTGGACTGCCGGGGCTTGACGACTGTCACAAGCCAACCTTTGCCCCCCCAAAGATGGCTAATACTCGTTTCCCTGGGCCACGCGGTTTTCAGACGACTGACTTCCCGTCGGATACCCTTGGCGGCGGCGATCACCGCAGTCCTTGCTCAGGTGGCCTTTCTTACCGCAGGTCCAGCAGGTCGGTAGCCCTCTTCCGGGCCGTCTCTCTGGTTGTCTTCCGGCTGTGTCATTACTGGTGGTGCCGCGACTATCGAAGAAACGGCTTAGCGTCTCCATCAATTCGTCGGCCAGGGGCTTGGTCTCATAGGTTTTTGCTGGTTCGTCGACGTCTACTTGACGCACCCGCGCGTGCATTCTAGATGCCTGTTTTGCCGTCTCGAACTCAAGTGCGTGGCTCAGCGCATCTGCCAGGGTCTTATTGCGCGTGAGTCGCAGCGCCTGTTGAGTGTCCGAGTCCAGTAGCCCGTCGGTGAAGGTCTGCGTCGCTATCTGTTCCAGAAAGTCGGCCGGCGCTGTTGGATAGGCGTGCCTTACGAGGCGTGCGATGTCCATCTCGAGCTCCTGCAGGGTTTCCGCGTTCTTTTGTACCCGGGTCCGGAGCTGCATCTGGTAGGCCTGCTGAAGATGGCTATCTCCATATCGGGACTCCATATGGGCGATTAGTGAAGCGTAGTCCTGGGATCCAGTCGGGATGGCCTGAAGGATGTTAAGGGCGTCACCTCTCAGCGCTACAATGAGAGCTGTAGCCTTTTCCGTGCTGTTCAAGTTGTTTATGGAACAGGCTGCCTCGAACTGACGTAAATAGGTGCTCCACGGGACCTTTCCGTCAAAGGTTGGGGGCGTCACTCTGCTCTGTCCCGCTCCTGATATTCCCGGTGTACCTGTGGGCGGGCGTCGGCACAGCTCGGCAACTTCCTCTTGTAGAGCGTTGAATCTCGCTTCCATCCCCGTCGGCGGGCGTTGGCTCAGCTCAGCAATTTCCTTTTGTAATGCGTTGAATTTCTCTTCCACCCCCGTCAGTGGGCGTTGGCGCAGTTCGGCAACTTCCTCTTGTAAGGCGTCGAACTTCTTTTCCACTGCCGTGACTTCCTCACGCAGGCCCTGTTCCAATTTCCTTTGACTTTCCTGTAGTTTCGTCAGCAGTCACTCTTCCAGATTTTTCTGGCCATCCAGAAATTTGGCGGTTAGGTCCTCTGCTAGCTTATTCTGACCGTCTTCCATCTTCTTCAGGTCCTCTGCTAACCTCTTCTGGCCGTCCTCCATCTTCTTCTGGCCGTCTTCCATCTTCATCAGGTCATCCTTCAGGTCCTTGGCTAATTTCTTCTGGCCGTCCTCCATCTTCTTCTGGCCGTCCTCCATCTTCTTCTGGCCGTCTTCCATCTTGGCTTCCATGCCTCTTAACTTTTCTAGCAATGCTGCAAATTGCGCTTCCATTTTAGATGTTTGTCTTGTAAAGGGCATGCATTCACAGGAAAATTAGAGAATTGACCTGCTCGGGTTTAGAAACCAGGACGGTCAGGTGTTGTGCTTGTGTTTGAGTTCGTAATCCCGCTTCTGACACCAGTCGGTACGTGCCACCCCCTAGTGGCACTTTTGTTAACTGGATTACGGTGGGTTGAAGCACAACACAGATTGTTCTTTAAATAAATATAATTAGCTTTATTGCGGCCAGAAAGATACACCACTCAACAGCAAATACAAGCAATTAGGACCTTACTCCAGTTTCCTCGCGGAGAGAACACTTCCCTTTCACTTGTCAATAAGGCGCAGAAGTAATCCCTCGTAATGAGGAGGCCCCGTGCGCTGGCTGGAAATATCTGCACTCAGCCTGTCACCGTACTACACACTGTTTCACAATTCACCACAATCACCTTTGTCGCACTGGAAAACACACTCGTTCAAGACACAGTTCCTCTGTAGGCTTCTCACTCTCTCGCTGTCAAGAGAATCAGCTTCACTAGGGGTTTCGCAAGTCACGTCGCCAACAACTGTCGCTCAAGGTAAACGTTCGCACTAGCTCGAAAAACACACTCGACCCCGCTTGCCAGGTCGCTCTTATATAGCAGGCCGGTGCCTCACGGCTTCTCGAGGTTTCCATCACTGGCTAGGTCACGAATATTCTGGACCATCCCTTTGTCCTAGTAGTCCTGTTGCGTAAGGCGCACGAAATACACTGAGGCAGAGCACAGCCCAGCCCGGGGGCAGCCGTGACTCATGCGGCGAGCGACGAAACAAACTCACAGCCGTAAAAATATATACAATTTAAAATAACACTGTCATTATTTTAGGGACCATATCAAACGCGTTATATTGAGTATTTTACCCTACTTATCTAGACCGACCGCAGCACCCCAAGTGTTAGTTTGATTTGCCAATTGGGACAAAAGCCAAAACCGGAGCCAAGACATCACAGCGATTCTTCGTTCAACCACAGGAAGGCAGCACTGGTCACACAAAAAGAGAACGCGACAGGTGGCAACCTGGGGACTCCTGGGAAGCATTTAAGAGGGAATCACTCAAAGAAAATGGGAGAAATATTAGAGGAAGCCATCAGCTGTTCCCGCCAGAAGGTCACTTAATCTCCTAACTTATTTATCCTATAGCCACATTTTGTAAAACGATGAACTAAAAATAAAAATTAGACATTTTTTGTTGTTCAGGAGACAGTCCAGACTGTAATGGCTTAGAAATCATAGATTATGGTAAACCAACAACAACAACAAGCCCCACTGTTGTGGCTGCTGATTGTAATCAGTTTTATATAGGGTCTATGATTTGATTTGATAAAACAGGTGCTCTTAACCCCTATTCGTAATAAATATAATTCTGTGGGTGTCAGCTTACAATAAATATAGTAAAGCACGGAAGACTCCTCTTACTCGAGTTGTAGGGTGAATTTATCACCAACCAAGATTCATTTTATAAGAGGCAAGTGATCATATAGTGTAATCTATATTTTAGTACCGCAAGCAATTCGACAAGAAAAGAATTTAATAAAATATGAATCACAACAAAGAATATTTATAGATGCTAAAGTAATTCGTAAACTTGTGAAAAGTCATAGTAAATGCTTACCGAGTTTTCATGCTTAAACGTGGTTTATTTTTGTAGGTTAACCAAGTATCTCTGAACAATAGGTTTATTATGAATTCATGTTATATAGGTCTATATTCATATTCCGGCCATTTTCAACAACATCAAATATTTCATTCATGAGAATTACTATTCTCTAATGTACGCATTGGGATAATCAGTAATAAGTTGTATTTTAATAGATTTCTTTCTCATATAACGTCCCTTACCATCTTTCTATTATTCTCTCTTACTGTTGATGTCCAATCACCGAATAAAACAACAAGAGTACCACTCTTTTCTCTTCTCCTCGATCTTGAAATATAATTCCAAATATCACCACCGCACAAATCCATCAGTAGCAGCAGCCATTTTTCACGTCATGAATATAAAGTCTGGAGCATATACAAATGATACCTACTCGTAATTTCTTTACTCTTTGCAAGTCATAGTGTCGTATTGAATATGTTACAAGACGTACCCACCTCAGTGGTGGCAGAATGTTTTGCCGAGGGCAATGGTAAGCTGGTGTAACGATACGACAAATGTTTCAATCGTTCTGGCGATTATGTTGAGACAAGAATAAAACAAGCAAACATTAGTAGTAAAATCTGTTTGGTATGTCAATCTGTTATGTTTATACAGTCCATCGTAACTTTAAAAAAAAAGCTCTCGTATTTTTAGCCTACTTTCGATTTTTGCAAAAAATGAAAGTAGACTTATGAGATCAACACAGGGCGAAAAAAGTGTGTCTGTCTGTGTGTGTGTATGTGTGTGTGTGAGTCTGTGTGTGTGTGTGTGTGTGTATGTGTGTGAGTGAGTCTGTGTGTGTGTGTGTCTGTGTGTGTGTGAGTGTGTGTATTCTGAATGTCTGTCCCCCCCTATCAATTCGAACACGGTGAATGCGAATTGAACGAAATTTGGTACAAAGGTAGCTCTAGCAAAGGAAACCTCAGTGTCATGTTTTATATCACCGCCATCTTGACGGAAACGTAATGGCGGCCACCCAAATGTTCAAAGCTTATTTCAAATTACGACTAACCTAATCATCCGATCCCTACCAAATTTTGCAACAACATACCTTTATGGGGGGAGCATCCTATCACCAAACCAATAGGCCATCAGCGTAATAGTTTGCGGATGGCGGCCATCTTTGTGTGAAAATCGATTCCCCCTATGAATTCGAACACGGTGCAACCGAATCGAACGAAATTTGGTACAGAGGTAGTACTAACAAAAGGCACCTCAGTGTCATGTTTTATGTCGCCGCCATCTTGACGGAAACATAATGGCGGCCACACAAATGTTCAAAGCTTAAATCAAACTACGACTAACCTAATCATCCGATCTCTACCAAATTTTGCAACAACATACCTTTATGGAGGGGGCATCCTTTGACCAAACTAATAGATCATCAGCGTAATAGTTTGTGGATGGCGGCCATCTTTGTGTGAAAATCGATTCCCCCAATTAATTCGAACACGGTGCAACCGAATGGAACGAAATTTGGTACAGAGGTAGTACTAACAAAAGGCACCTCAGTGTCATGTTTTATGTCGCCGCCATCTTGACGTAAACATAATGGCGGCCACACAAATGTTCAAAGCTTAAATCAAATTACGATTAACCTAATCATCCGATCTCTACCAACGTTTGCAACAACATACCTTTATAGAGGAAGCATCCTTTGACCAAATGACTAGTTCATTAGCCTAATAGTTTGCGGATGGCGGCCATCTTTGTGTGAAAATAAATTCCCCCTATAAATTCAAACACGGTGAAACCGAATGGAACGAAATTTGGTACAGAGGTAGCACTAGCAAAGGGCATCTCAGTGTCATGTTTTATATCGCCGCCATATTGACAGAAACGTAATGGCGGCCACACAAATGTTCAAAGCTTAAGTTAAATTACGACTAACATAACCATCCGATCTCTACCAAACTTTGCAACAACATTCCGTTATGGAGGGAGCATCCTTTGACCAACGTAATAGGTTATTAGCCTAATAGTTTGCGGGTGGCGGCCATCTTTATGTCAAAATTGATTCCCCCTATTAATTCGAACACGGTGGAACCGAATGGAACGAAATTTGGTACAGAGCTAGCACTAGCAAAGGGCACCTCAGTGTCATGTTTTATTTCGCCGCCATCTTGAATGAAACGTAATGGCGGCCACACGAATGTTCAAAGCTTAAATCAAATTACGATTAACCTAATCATCCGATCTCTGACAAATTTTGCAACTACATACCTTTATGGAGGGAGCATCCTTTGACCAATCTAATAGGTCATTTGCCTAATAGTTTGCGGATGGCGGCCATCTTTGTGTCAAAATCGATTCCCCCTATTAATTCGAACACGGTGGAACCGAATGGAACGAAATTTGGTACAGAGATACCACTAGCAAAGGGCATCTCAGTGCCATGATTTATATCGCCGCCATATTGACAGAAACGTAATGGCGGCCACACAAATGTTTCAAGCTTATATCAAATTACGATTAGCCTAATCATCCGATCTCTAGCAAATTTAGCAACAACATACCATTATGGAGGGAGCATCCTTTGACCAAACTAATAGGTCATCAGCCTAATATTTTGCGGATGGCGGCCATCTTTGTGTGAAAATCGATTCCCCTTATCAATTCGAACACGGTGAAACCGAATGGAACGAAATTTGGTAAAGAGGTAGCACTAGCAAAGGGCACCTCAGTGTCATGTTTTATATCACCGCTATCTTGACGGAAACATAATCGCGGCCACCCAAATGTTAAAAGCTAAAATGTAATTACGACCAACCTAATAATCTAGTCTCTACCAAATTTTGCAACACCATATCTTTATGTGGGAAACATATTCAGACCAAACTGCAAGAACATCAGCCCAATAGTTTGCAGATGGTGGCCAAGTATGTGTGCAAATCGATTCCCCCTATCAATTCAAACACGGTGAAACCGAATTGAACGAAATTTGGTACAGAGGTAGCACTAGCAAAGGGCACCTCATATTCATGTTTAATATCCCTATAGCACGTTGTATTTCAACAAGCTACTACAACCAACATTCAATCATACTCCTTGAAAAGGACAAAGAGTTATAAAAATACCCATGCATTTCGGAGAAAGTAGGCTATATGTTCTTTACTGAACATCTTGTTTTTTCTTTAATTACAAAATGTCTGGTTTGTAAACTTAATCATAACAAAATAATAATACGGCGTTGCTGGTTCCATTTTAATGCGTTTGCTAACACTGACTGTGAGTTGTTCTGTTCTTGCGCGCTCACACCAAAAGTTTATGGGTTCTTGAAATACGAGTGTTTTTTCATTGCAGGTGTTATTGTGTGTTTAATGAGGAATGTACGAAGGTGGATCAAAAAGTTAGTTGCAGTAAGGCGTTGCAGCAGCGCGCTGTGTGTCGCAAACGTGGGCACAGCGGAGAAAGGGACAGACACTGCCCACACATTTGTTAGACAGGTCGCTGTGGTGTCTCGTCTTGTATGGTGTGAATAGCGGCCAAAAGCAATGGCGCGTCGACTGGACGTTCACTCCAAATATGAGGTGCGTGCGACAATCCGATTCCTATGGGCCAAAAGGAAGAATTGCACGGACATTCATCGTGAAATTAGTGCTGTGTATGGGGAGCGGGTCATTTCCCGGCAAGGGATCGTAAAGTGGTGTCAGCAATTCGAAGCCGGACGCATGGATATCACGGACGAATATCGCGAGGGCAGGCCCGCAACGTCCAGGATCCGTGCAAATGTCAACAGTGTGAATGCGATCATTAGACAGAACGGTGGTCGACATTCCCATACCGATGAGGAGGTGAAGGCCGCTGTCTCAGTGTGGTTGCAGAACGCTGGAGGAACTTTCCATGTATCCGGCATCGACAAGTTGGTTGTGCGTTCGCAGAAATGTTTGGAGTCTCTTGAAAACTATGTGAAAAAGTGACGTTACATTGTATGCCGTTATAGGCGTGTTGCTGTTGTATAGGTGGTATAATAAATGGCCATAACTGGGAAGTGCAACTTATTTTTTGATCTGCCCTCGTATTATTGAGTTTGTTATCGTGTTTGCGGAGTATGGAAAACTCAGTGAAGAGGTTGTTGAGTGTTTTTGAATGTTTTTATTATTTTGAGGGAGGATGGGCTACAGTTTACAACAGATTTTCTGTACCAACCACCACTGCAATAACGCTCTGTTGAATATGTAATGCCCTCTGACCATGTACACTGTATGGATCATTAATCAAGCTCCAAGGGACGGTAAACAACACCAGTGCGGTAAGGGGGAAGGCTTTCACGCAGGTGGCTAGAACAACTGCTACTGCCTATCGATCAGAAAAGTTCTTTGCCATTTGATGTAATTATTAATTATTGTTAATAATAATAATATTTTATTGCAGCCAGATGGCCATACAATCCCTCCCTATACTATTCTGCTAAGGTCCCATTCCAGTTTTGTACCGAAAATAAGGTACCATTAACACCAACCTACACATATGGGGTACCTACAGGTTCAGCATAACCCAATGCGTAAGCGAAACGCACTCACTTACTCTTTAAATGCCTCACAATTAAATAAATACTGTACCTTAAAGCATGTATATTTACAATGAAATAATGAAAGAATGCAACACGGTAACAGAATCTCACAGGTCCATCTATTTCTGTAAGACGCAATGCAATTCCAATTATTACATTACTGTGAAAGTTTCCAGACGGTTATAAGGTTATCACTGAACCAAATTAAGCTGTAAAATTCATCAATACATACAGTATAATGCAATTAAGGGGGTCAAGGGGCACTCTAGAATTTTTTCACGCAATTTTCACGTGTGAGTGTGGTACGAAAGGTAATTTTCACCCGACTATAAAGGGTCTCCGAAAACCACATTTAAAGGCCCTTAAATAAACAGTGTCTGTGATATTCCCTGAAAACTAACTTCGCTGTGATATGCCTATGAAGAAATGACGAACCCCTAACCACTGCACCATTAGCTGAATTGATAAAGTCTGATTATTCATACCAAGGATAAATCAGTCATAGCATTCATGATTGAGATTTTGCTAGGTGTACTCTTCACATCTAGAATATTCGCGGGCGAAGCGGCGACGGGTAAAGCTAGTACAAATTATTCAAGTAGTTTCAAGTTAGCGTTCTGGTGCCTTGGTTTGCATATTCTGTAATTGATTGGGTTCTTTTTAGCACAATTCTATATGGTAGCATTCACATGCTTGTCCGCATAAGTCGCACACACATGTCTCAGCTGGCTCATGGTATGATGTGTTCACACAGATGAGATGATGGGATCCATGTACCGCCATTCTGGTAAACACGTGCCTCATCACAAAGCTGGATGTGGTCCATGTCCGATCTACCATGGCCCCCGTCCCATAAAACTCTCGGGGTACTTCTTCTCTGTTAGCTTTTAATGTTGATAAAAGATTTTCCGAGGCTCGAGTTCTGGGAAGAGTCAAACGTGTCCTTCGATAAGGAATGTTTCTCTTGCGAGGAGGTAGACGAGTCTGGAACGTGTAGTCTTTGACACTCTTAGTGCTCTTTTGATGTATAATGCTTTTACCCGTTCTAATACGGATAGGTTCTTTTCGGTAAGATGCGACCACATGACTTCTATCCCATACATCAGTATGGGCATTATTTTAACTCTGAAAAGCATCATTGCTGTTTCTAAGTGAGGGATTTATTGTATCCTACCTCATAATAATAATAATAATAATAATAATAATAATATTAATGAGGGAATGTCTTCTCCGTAGCGTAGCGGTCAGCATGGTTAGCTGCCGCCCCGGAAATCCTGGGTTCGATTCCCGGCTCTGCCACGAAATTTGAAAAGTGGTACGAGGACTGGAACGGGGTCTACTCAGCCTCGGGAGGCCCAAATGAGTAGAGGGGGTTCGATTCCCCCTCAGCCATCCTCGAAGTGGTTTTCCGTGGTTTCCCAACTTGGTCTTCGGGCAAATGCCGGGATGGTACCTTCTTCAAGGCCACGGCCGCCTCCTTCCCTCTTCCTTTCCTATCCATCCTACCCATCCCTTACCTTCCCTCATGAGGCCCCTGTTCGCTTTGCAGGTGAGGCCGCCTGGGCGAGGTGCCAATCTCACCTCACCAGTTGTATCCCTTCCGATTAGATGTTCCCAGCTCTAGGACAGTGCCCGTAGAGGCGGTAGTGGTGAGTTCCCTCGCTGAGTCCGTGGGTTCCACCAACCTGGAGGGTAAACGACTAAAGAAAAAAAAATGAGGGCATATTGGACATCAACCCCGTTCACTAGGTTGTGAGCTCTATTTGTCTGATAAACAAGTAGTTCCGTGAAGAACTAAATAACCTGTTTTCCCATATCATATTAGACTAGTCTTCACCACTAGAAACTCTTCCGCCTATTAAAAGGATCGTCATGTTGGATTATTTTACTGTAGTTAGACCATAGAGTTATGTATCTGTGGATGACAATTATTGCTTTGATAGCTTGCCTCGGTGGGTGAGTGGATAGCGTGTCGGTCTACTAACCCCAAGATTACAGGTTCGCTCCTGGCCGTGGTAAGTGATTTTTGAAAGGCGGCAAAAATACGACACGCATGTCATACGATGTTGGCATGTCAAAGAACCCATTTGAATTTGGTAAGCCGTGTTCATAATGGCAAAATTAATCTCGGGAGTTTCCGCCAACACAAAGTTCCTCATTTCTCTACTAGAAAGCGCTATAGTGTTCAAGGAGCTTAGGTATCTAACCTTCTTGACTTTCATAGTGATTCAAGGAACAACGAAATTTGGCATTCAAGCTACCCTTTGGGTGTCAAATTACAAAGCTTGCACCCGGCCTCCGAGGCCATACAATATTATTATTATTATTATTGCTTTGGTTCATTACACAAATGTTTACTTCGCATGTTTAGGATACAAAAATTAAAGTAATAATAAAAAAACGCACTGCTGCCATCTTGAGTTTCTGAAAACTATTAAATTAAATTTGGAAGCCAGTATATTAAATTCTGTATAAACATTTACCGTACTAAGTTTCATTGCGCTCGGATGACGAAATCGCGAGTAAACTCCATTTAAATATTATAAGTTCACTAACTTGCCCGCCATGTTAGTTATGCACTTAACATATTTTAGAAGGAAATATTTCGTGCGGCCGCCATGTTGGATTGATGATACGTATTAAAATTCGAAACGCATTTTTGATACCGGACGAGTTAGTAGTACTGTATATTCTTATCAAGTTTCATTGACATCGCTTCAGCCATTTAGATATTATTTGGGACACACACACCCATGGCCTATATTTTATACACTGAAGAAAATGGAAATTGCAACACCATGAAGGCATTGGTCGTTTGTGTTGATTTTCAAGATATGGAACGATGCCATGTAGGTATGTAAACGATCAAAGTTTCAGACCCATTTGGATTGTTGCTACAGGTCTCCCCACGTGATAGGTCGCGGACGAATCAACTCCAGTATACGGACTCTGGTGTAGCGTAGTTGACTTGCAGTCTGTGCAGTGAAGTGTTCCCCGTCAAACATGCCTCGACGACAGAGAAGAGCACGCTATCGACAACTGTCGCCGTATGAGAGAGCTCGGATAACTGGGCTGTGTGAGGCTGGATTATCGCTAAGGACTGTCGCTGCACGTGTTGGCCGACATGCATCTACGGTACAACGTGTATGGCAGCAGTGGTCAAATGAAGGTACCCACATTCGTAGACCTGGCACAGGCCCAGTGCGACAGACAACTGTGAGAGAGGATCGCCGCATCATTCGGATGGCCCGGATGGAACCCCATGCAACAGCAGCGCAAATTCGAGCAGCTGTGGCACTCCACGTTACACAATAAACAGTTGGTAATCGCATGCGTGCAGCTGGCTTATGATCTCGTGTCCCTGCAGAAGGTGTTCCATTGACCCCACAACAGCGACGTGTAAGACTGGCCTGGTGTCGAGAACGATCGACGTGGGTCGACGAATGGCATAGGGTCGTCTTTAGTGATGAATCGCGCTTCTGTCTTGCCCGCAGTGATCGCCGGAATCGTGTGCGCTGACGTACCGGGGAGAGGGGCCGCCCAGACCTTATTGTCGAGAGGCACACAGGGCCAACACCAAGCATTATGGTCTGGGGAGCTATTGGCTTTAATGTGAAATCACAATTAGTGCTTGTTGAGGGCACTATGACTGCTCGACAGTACGTTGATAGGGTACTCAATCCAGTGGTTGTCCCTATGATGGCGAACATTGCTAATGGGTTGTTTCAGCAGGACAATGCCCGGGTTCACCTGCATGCATCTCCAGAGAAGCTCTCCACGACATCACAACCTTAGAATGGCCCGCCAGATCCCCGGACCTCAGTCCTATTGAGCATGTGTGGGACATGATGGGTCGACAACTGGCCAACCGTCCTCAGCCACCCACAACTCTGGAGCAACTGACCCGAGCAGTGCAGCAAGCATGGGCCACAATTCCTCAGGAAGCGATCCAGTGCCTTATTGACTCCATGCCTCGCGAGAATTCATCAATGTATTGCAGCTCGTGGTGGGCACATCCTGTATTGATTGTTCTCAAAACTTGCGGTCAGAGGGACCTGAAAGTGTAATCATCGAATCACAACCGAACACTCGTCCTGCATGTTCAATTGCAGCAATGTAGCACCACCCCTTCTGGGTGTTTCAATTTCCATTTTCGTCAGTGTATGATCAAAATCGGCTAGTAACCTATGCACGTAGCCACCTAGCATCTCAATTACAAACACAGTAAAATATGCCTTCAGCGGAGCCTTTATTAAACGGAAACTGTATTACGCGGACAACGGAAATAAAAATGAACATTTTAATGGAAATTTTCCAAGTTCGGCAATGCAGTGTTCAGAAAATGTTCAGGCATCCGGTGAAAGTTTGCTGTAACTGTTTATTCTGTAGCTAACAAGCAATGTGCAAATTGGTCTTCCTTCTTGTGTTCTTCAACTTACACGTCAAAGACTCAAAGTGTATGGTTAATTGCCTGTTTCTCTTCTCAATGCACGGTTTATTTAGTTGTCAATCAACTTAGAATTCAGGTTTTAACTGAGCACTTCTCAACTTGCATTATTGTCATTGGCTTAGTTAATGCAAGTCAGATTTTCGAAGTGAGATGTCACGCCTTGTGGTTCGGATTTCACGTTAATACGTTGGAACCTTAGAGTGTAAGTCCAATCTAACCTATAATTTAGCTTCACACAAGCGTAATTAGTGTAAGGTTGTTTTACATGCCACAAATCTATGACATGGGCCGCCGGCTTTACTTCCCCTCCGAAGGAAGGCATACTGAGGGATTTTTAACTCTCTCAAAAAATCCGACGACTTCGGCCAGGTTTGAACCCGCGACCTTGGGCATAGAAGCTCAGCATGCTATCAACTACGCCACAGAAGCCGCAAAAATTCAGCTTTTAACTGAGCACTTCTCAACTTACATTACTGTAATAGTTCAGCAGCAGTCATTATGATTCTTCCCGATTAATGCATGTGAGATTTTCGAAGTGAGATGTCACGCCTTGTGGTTCAGATTCCACGTTAATAGGAGGTTTCGCGGCTCATGATTGCGATATTAACGGTCACGTAAAACTACAAGCTTTTTCATTATGGTTCGAAAGCAAGAGTTGTACTTGAAATTAACACAAGAGTAATGTAATACAATACTGTATTAATGAACATGGTTCAATTATTTTAGCATGAACTTACCTCCATTAACCGGAAACCTATCTTTAACGGAAAAAATGCAAGTCCCGTTCGACCCCATTGAAGGCAGGTTTCAGTGTACACACACACGCAAGTACATGGGGCTACATGAACCCAATTATTTATCAGAGGTAGGAAAGTGAAAATCCACAGCCTGCTTTCAGTCGACCGACCGGGTCAGGGAATGGAATGAATGAAACCACCATCTAGCGGCGAGGATATGAACTGTGCCGGCTGACGAAGCCTGTCACACTCCCGTGGGGAATTGAATAGATGAATGACAGATGAAACGAAATGATAGTGGAGATTATTGCTGGAATGAAATAGTGACAGAGAAAACCGGAGTACCCGGAGAAAAAAAACTGTCTGCCCCCGCTTTGTAGGTAGGAAAGTGCGTTTATATATTGGAAATAATTATCAGCTTCTAGATGTAGTAAAATTTAAATAACCTTTCTTAAATATTAAACACCTATCGTTTAACGTCTTCATACTATAGTTAATGCTGAGCTTCTATGCCCAAGATCGCGGGTTCAAACCCGGCCGAAGTCGTCGGATTTTTTAAGAGCGTTAAAAATCCCTCAGTATGCCTTCCTTCGGAGGGGAAGTAAAGCCGGCGGTCCCATGTCATAGATGTGTGGCATGTTAAAGAACCTTCCACTAATTACACCTGTGTAAAGCTAAATTAGCTTAAAAATGTAAACAACGCTCAGGTTCCTACGTTCGTCGACAGGAGCCGACTGCGGTGGCGTCTAGTAGCCAAGTTCTGAACTAGTAGTCGTTGATGGTGGCGTTTGGCGGCAAAAGTAGGAAATACTTGAAAAATTCAAAGAATGCAGTCCTTACTCGAATTAAAAAACAGATAACACTCACTACTACAGTCATCACAATTAACACCGATTATCAGACAGATTCTACACACACACAAAGTACACGGGGCAACATGACCGTGTTGTCGCACTGATGGTGACGTCAGCAGTGTGTGTAATTACAGTGAGGACTATCCCTATAGCAGGGGCGTATTCTTAGGGCTACTGGTGGTAATCGAAGAAAATTACATTAAAAATAAACAACATTTTATTACAGGTTCAACAAAGCATTCAAACAATCGTGACTTTCATGCACATTCTTCTTTATCGAAAGAAATAATGATTAGTGAGTAGTCAACGCGTCAACGCAGCAGAAACTGACCGAGAATGCGGCAGCCTTACGCCGCTCTACCCATCTCTCCGCACCCACCCTTGTTCCGTGCAGGCCCAGCGCTCATAGCGAGCGAGTTGCCGCTACGGCCAGCGGTTTCTTACCATACTGGACAGCGCCTGACAAGGATAAACACAGCTTGGAGCGGCGATGGTCTGAGTAACACGGAGGGAAATAGGTACTAAGACATTTATACCACGCAAAATAACATCAAACTACCAAATATTTAAATGATTGCATACACAACATCAAATAAAAATTATTCGCTTAACAACTTGAAACCACGCAAGAAACCGCCAATTGTTAACCCCGATTCAAGTTAAACCCCTCGCTAAGGAGCGCTTAGTCGCACCGCATACCTGGCCCACACGCCGCTGGCTCGCGCAGCCAGAGGCTAATTTAATTGAGTACCAGCGGTTTCTTTGAAGTTAAAAGCAGTTAAAGGAACAAATAGCCTACAATAAATATACATTATCGCGCGCATATATGTGAATAAGTTTTAGAAGTTGTAGTGATTTCGATGTGTGATTTATTTAAATGTGTGTATGCTGAAGAATCTTTATGTAGTGTTTTGTTTATAACTGTGTCAGTTGTGATTTTGTAAGAAAATTATGGAACAAACACATGCGGGGGCTTTAAATGCCAGTGACTGTATAATAGAGAGTTTGTTAGAAGTTCCTTTCAGCCGTCGTCTATACAGTGAGAAAGTTCATATTATACATATGACAAGGCCTACACCTGAACTGCAATTGTGTGCCAATGTATACACGTCATTTCATATCATCTACATGCTAGGTGGAATAGGTTATCTGGCAGTTCTAAACTGTCTAAATTGTATTGCTGGCCGTGTTTGTTATTTAGTCGTGAAAGGAAGGGTTTTCAAATATGAAATCTCTTCACACGGCAGTTCGAAAGCATGTTTTGTGTAATATTAAACTCAGTGATAGCCCAGATCTTCAGACCAGTTTACGCCACTGCCCTATAGAACGGAGCTTCGGATGCACCACGTAACGGGATGGCCACTGTGTGTAGCCGCCTGTCGAGCCACGGCCGACTGAATACGAGCTGCGCTCTATACCGGCCTTGACATTCCCAGTCAGAACCCATGTATAACATGTAATTGGAAAGTTTCTACTCGTTGCCGGTAGAGCGCACTCCCATCCCATTATAGGCGCGATAAGGAATCAGCTGTACAGTTCGTATATCAAATGTGTAATCTCAAGAACCACTGGATGGATTTTGATGCTGCTTTCACCATTCCGTAAAGGTGATCTCGAGGAAGATTTGTGTAGAAAATAATTTAGTTTTGACCAAAGGGAGCCAAGCAGTAACGATTTCAGTGAAAAGGTCGAAAAAATAGCCTGGCTTCCGTGCGCTTTTTAAGCTTACGCTGGGCAAACCGTTAAAAATATCACTATATTATGAGTGTAAGAATTGTTCAGCGTGAGAAATTCTACAAAAAAAAATGTCCGGGAGAGCATATCTCTATCTTCGATACATCGCCCACTATAAGTGTTTTTAGTTTGGACGGAAGGGGGATTTGTGTATCATGCACCTCGCCATTCTTAAATTACGTCTGACAGGAATTTCTTGCACATTCATAACTTTCCCGGGCGAAGCCGGGGCGGGTTGCTAGTGACACTATATAATTATTATCATTATAATTTCCGCATTATCAAAATTAAAATTATATCACAAAATAAAATAGCGTGCTAATAAATCTAAGAGAAATTAGACATACCTTGCACCTTCTTCGGGTACAAGGACACAACTCCAGCACCGTCTCATCAAAAGGAAAGAGAGGGTGAAAATTACAGCCGGGAACAAGTAGCAGCCAATCGTGTGTTGTGTTTTGTGCTAAGAGATCTTTCGACAAATTATCAGATACCGTGTGCCTTCTTTTTCACGAAGCAGCTGTCAGGACGGGACTTACATAAACTCCTGCTGGACGTTATTCTCGAGGTTGAACAATGCTGTTTCATAATTATAATAACTGTCTCTGATCAGGGGCGGATCTAGAGGAGGGCGAGGAGGGCGACCGCCCAGGGCCCCGCGGTCTGGGGGGCCCCGCGCAATGGATTGTTTTAAATTTAATTGATTAATTATGAATTATACTTTTCGAACTAATTTATAAATCATATTCTTTTTTCACTGCAGCTATGACCTCCCGTGACCGTTAAGCAAGTTTAGATTTCAGTGAAATGATGGAAGAATTCGGCCGGGAAAAATGTCGCAAAGTAATATTTTAATATTTCATAGCTTATATAATCTTCTTCAAGGGGACTTACACGTTTCTTTCATTTTATTAAAAAAATGTACGGTAATTTATTCAAAATATTGTAACTATTCATCATTTTATTATTACAACATTATTTTCCATTTGATTTGATTTTTTTAAATTTCCTATTGTTGTGGGCCCCTTCTTATCATATCACCCAGGGCCCCGCAAGGCCTGGATCCACCACTGTCTCTGATATTCACAAAACTAACACTACAATGATGAGGCATTTAGGGGGAGGGAATTTGCAACCAGCCCCAAGAATGGCGAGGTGCAAGCCAAATCCCCCTCCCGTCCAAACTAAAAACACTTATAGTGGGCGATGTATCGAAGATAGAGATATGCTCACGCGGACTTTTTTGTACAATTTTTCATGCTGAACAATTCTTACACTCATAGTATATTAATATTTTTAACGGTTTGTCCAGCGTAAGCTTGAAAAGCGCACGGACGTCGAGTTCTTTCTTCGACCTATTCACTGAAATCTAAAATCGTTACTGCTTGGCTCCCTTTGATCATAAATAAATTATTTTCTACAGAAATCTTCCTCGATATTACCTGTACAGAATGGTGAAAACCGCATCAAAATCCATCCAGTGGTTCTCGAGATTACCCGTGATATCCAAGAATCGGGGACTTAGTTTTACACTAAGTAGAGATAAGTCTTAGTCGTGCTATGCTTGGTGAACAGCGCTGTGTGAGCAGTTGAGTAACTAACAAGATTTCATGAAAAAGGTCTCATTGTCTAGGCCGGTATGAGCGCATTCAGTCGGCCGTGGTCGAACAAGGAACTATTGTCATCGCGCCAGGAGATGGCAGTTCAACACGTTGAGACGGGGAGTGGGGGGTCTTGCAATACGCATGCGTGGCCCGCCTATTTAGTCGTCACGGTACATTTTACAGCATGGAGTACTTCACCACAAGTCTTAACTCTCTCATTTAAGGTATCTTGCCAGCTGAGTGTGTAATAAATGCAACTAGCGGACCCGTGCGAAAACCCTCGCATAATGATTTGTGTGCGCCCCATGTGTACAGACTACCAGCCTGGCACTAGTGCTATGCGGGCTGGACGCGATACAGTCCTGGCAGGAGCTATCGTCTTGTTTATTTGTTTAAAACGTGGCAGTCAGTCTTAAAGACTAGACTTTGTATCATTTTAAATGCTACAAATGCTGAAAAATGTTAGAAAGGCAGGAGGCTTCTCGCTTCGCTCGAAGCCAAAGACTCTTGATATGTTAGAAAATTATCTGCATAATACTTATCTTCCTTATCTTGTTTCAAATTACTCGCGATCGGCAGGTGCAAACCAAGAGCAAAGCAAGGTCAAGCGCGCGGGGACGTGCCCCTTCCATCCAGTGGGCGGTGTATTGAAGATAGAGATATGCTCTCGCGGACTTTTTTGTAGAACTTTTCATGCTGACCAATTCTTACGCTCATAGTATATTGATATTTTTAACGGTTTGCCCAGCGTAAGCTTAAGAAGCGCACGAACGTCAAGTTTGTTTTCGACTTTTTCACTGAAATCGTTACTGCTTGGCTTCCTTTGATCATACATAAATTATTTTCTACAGAATCTTTCCTCGAGATATCCTTTACAGAATGGTGGAAACCGCATCAAAATCCATCCATTGGTTCTCGAGATTACCCGTGACATACAAGAATCGGCGATTTTTGACTTATACTAACGAAGTCGAGATTGTCGGGGAACATATGCACCAAGCGGTACTATGACGTCACACACCTCAGTGCATCTGGGTACATTTCGTCCCGTCACCGTAACGTAACGCCAGACCCCAGCGTACCGACGAAGTCGACAAGATCATTTAAAATGATAAAAGCACTTTATAAACAAATAAATATATTTCCGTTGACCATTCAAGAAATTCATGATATTTCCTGGACTATAGAGACGATTTGTATGATGTTGGTACAAACCACACCTTCTAACTTCCTCTGGTTTAGGAGCTTGAGTATTGTGAAACATACACCTTTGCGTATTATATAATAAGATGCTAGCATTTGCGACTTCCCCGGCCTGCTCTTGTGTTATCACTAAGTGGTTATCAAGAGGCGGTGACTAATCACACTCCGCCCCTCTTGTAGTCAAGCAAACCTCCAATCTTTAGGGAAGGCTCTCACTGTATAATTAAAAGGGTCATGAATAGAGTAGGTGCCGCGGTACTCGTAAAAAGGGAATAAGGAAGTGTACGAAAAATTACAGGGAAAAACCACAATCTGGACACTTATATCAATGCTTCACAATAACCGTACAACGTACGTCCCTAGGGCTATTTGTTGCTGTTGTTGATGATTTCTTTACGTGCTTTGCGACATAGTAGTCATGTAGCCCCGTGTACTTGAGTGTGTGTAGATTCTTGTCTGGTAGCCTGCGTCACAGGGATGTCTGTATAAGTGTGTATTTGTAATTGAGGTAGGATTTGGGTTGGAAGCGACCGTGGCCTTAAGTTATCTTAATTTACCATCGCAGCATTTACCTGGAGTAGAAGTGGGAAACCACGGAAAATCACTTCCGGGATGGCTGAGGTAGGAATCGAATCCACCTCTTCCCAGTTTTGCCTCACGAGGCTGAGTGTACCCCACTCCAGCCCTCAGACCAGAATTCAATTTCTTGGCAGAGCTGGGAATCGAACCCGGGCCTCTGCGGTGACAGCCAAGAAGCCTAGCCGGCAGACTAGGGATATTTGTGTATTACCATTAAAAGTTCTTAGACTTAAGTCTGCCCATATTGAGACCGATGACTCAGAATATGTCCAAAACCAATATTTATTGGCAACAGGTTTTCTACACGTGGAACCACTTTCCAGGCTTCCCGATCACTGCTCGTGGCTCACGAACTAGGACATGAGTACATTAACCAAGATCATGTATCATCTAAAAGTAACCAAAATTAGTTTGACAGGTAGTTCTGTGAAGAACATAGCCTATTCTACAGGCCCATTACATCGCAATGCTCTCCTTGCAGTTAAACTGTTTTTTGACAATCAGGGCTGCCCAACCTACGGCCCGCGATACTATTTTGTCCGGCACGCCTCTCCGTGCCCACGCTGCGCCGTGTCGCCAAAACGTTGAACCAACTAAAGCCAATTGGACAAAGTAGTTTGCGCACACCCCTACCCAAGGTCATTGACTCACTGATGAACACTTAAAATCCTTATTAATAATTGGTACAACTAAGTTCGATCCTAAATGGAGAGAAATTTTAAGTTCCTGTGCATAGCTTTTCTATGTCATTTGGTCCGACTTTTACTCCACATATGCCATAACGACGGAAGAGTGGAAACAAGCTAACTACGAGCTACGACACGTAATCACACGTTACGCCACCCATGGAATTCACTATAGATTCTGTAATACTAATAATTTCCACCAACCGAACGAAGACTGTGTATGTTACCTGTGCAACGAACATTGTGAAAGGTACCACGCACAGAACTGCAAAATGAGGACAACCTCAATAATAACACTGGCATTTGTACAAATATGTATCTGCACATTGTGCGCTTTTCTTTTAAGAAAAGCTTTTCCAGTCGTTAAATTAAACTAGTAGCGTAGCGGTCAGCATGGTTAGCTGCCGCCCCGGAGGTCCTGGGTTCGATTCCCGGCTCTGCCACGAAATTTGTAAAAGTGGTTGAGGACTGGAACGGGGTCTACTCAGCCTCGGGTGTTCCAAATGAGTAGAGGGGGTTCGATTCCCACCTCAGCCATCCTCGAAGTGGTTTTCCGTGGTTTCCTACTTCGTCTTCGGGCAAATGCCGTGATGGTACTGCCCCCGTAAATTGAATTATACTGAGACCACGGTGGCTGTATTGGCATATGTGAATAAAGTTATGGCTGTCATAGTTGTGACGTGTATATTCATGACGTAGGCACGGATGACGCAGACTTCATGCAAGTAGGCTGGATGAGCTGAGATTCTTGGTGACGTCATGATTTTGTTCGAGAAGGATCTGAGATTTACGACGCAGTCGCAGGGAAGCAAGGAATTGTGCTGAGGAAGAAGTTACGCTATTGGAGGAGAGGCTCGAACCAATGAATGATAGCTTGGAGGGAGACGGAGATTACTGAAACTACCATATTTAATTACTTTTGGCATGCAGATTTGTGGAAAACTATTTTCAGTTATGGCATTGATTTGGAATTTTGAAGAAATTAATTATGAGTTTTTGAAATTTGAAAATCCGTCAAGTATAGCCAAAGTTAGAACTTCTAGCAATGACGGAGGAACAAGCTATGGTAGGGATGGATACGCCCCTTAAGAAGTTGATAAAAGGCCTTACACAGCAGAGAGGATGTTCTCATGGCTCATTTTCTCATTCTCATATTGTCAGACTTCGAGTTCTTAATTCCGATAGAACAAGTATATATTATTCAGTGAAGCAAGTCGTCATTAGCAAGTGTGGTAGAGCCCACAGCATCGAACAAGCACTGAGCGTGCAGCAGTGCAATTTTACGGTTACTAAAACTAGGCGAAGTTGGAGCGCACACATAAACGAGTCTACAAGATTATCTATCAAGAGTTAGCTACTGCATTTATGCTAATTCAATTGTGCATTACAATATTGAGGCGTGTACGAAAGTTGATCATTTTCACTATTATACTTTGGAAGATATTCGCATTTTAAGACTGCAGACAAAAGTGATTTTCTCGACACCTGAGAAGCACTTTTATAATACCACATTCTACGCTACGGCTGACACATGTATTGCAACCGTGATACTGAAGATTACATTTGGTGATACAACGCTACATTCTACAATGGAACTATATAATCTGGCAGTACTTTCGACTATTATTATAACGGAAGTGGAGATGGAAGACTAAAACTTTAATGCAATTGGGACATATATCAATGGAGTGAAATAGCAGCATGGAGCTTCGTTAATCGTCATTCTACAAAAGCGAGCATGTAGTGAACATCCAACTACACTCATGCATCGTAATCCATCGCTGAATTACATCAAATGGCAGTGGAAATATCTTCATACTCCACAATTATGAACATTTCTGCGGAAATAATTGCAATAAACTTCATGGCGAATTTCTACCAGAACTTCAGGGAACTTTCAAGAGAGGCCAGGGTGGACCCGGGTCACACAGAAGAGTTTTGCCAGAAGGATGTCTATCGTCTACACGGAGCAGTGAATTTCCGGAGGAGGAAGCAGTTCTATTCTCCGAGGGCGCAGGTTCCAGGTTCGAGGTCGGAGCACATCTTTACGGTGGTGAAATGGAACCAACAGCAGTCTTCTTTGGAAATTTTCCTCTAGAACTTCAATCAACAGATAAGGTAGTCGTGAACGTTTCTTGATTTATTTGAGCCATTTAGCGATATCTGAGCAACTATTTTCCCCTTATTTTCTGTCCCATATATTTTGCCCCATATTCTTGCTTGATATTTCTGTACTCAGTACACTTTGCTGATTTATGCCTTTTTCTACGATTTATTGAGACATTATTATGTCATTGGCATATTTAAATAATTTTGGATCAGTTGAGACTGATAATATATATTCTTTCAGTAATTTGCATATTTTTGTAGTTACGATTTGACTGTAAAGTTAACGATTTTCTATGGCAAATTTTGAATTCAGACAGCGTGTCATTTTATTAAAGTAATTCTTTTCAGTAAATTACTTTGACCAATTTTCTGTCATCCTCAAGAAAGAAGAATGATTAAAAGATTTTAGAGCGTTAAAATCTACTACTTTATCGACGATCTTGGAAATACTAGTCGTTTTATGAACATGATTGCAACATAGACATTTATCGTCAATTCTGAAATACCATTGCATTATAGACAATTTTATGAAATATGAACTTTGATTACGATTTATTGAGTACACTATAGTAATGAACATTTGATAGGAGTTTTTCTCAATTGTAGATTGGAACAATAATGTTTGTAGTCCACAGTCTAATTGTATTCTATTCGACTATTTATGCAGTTTAGATGAACTTTGATTGAAGATAGTATTTTTATACTGCGATACTTTGATGATATTAATCTCAATTTTGATAGACTAGGGAGGCGTGTCTAATCGTATTTGCTATTAAATTTATTTGTGATTGGCAAATTTTTACTTCATATCGCTTCATGAATGAAACCCACGAAGGTTAAATATAATAACAGTTTTCGATACAATTGATGAATATAAGAATTTTTAAAGAGGAACTATTGATGTATAATCGTTAGTTCAGTGGACGTGTAAAAGTCGCTGATGAATAATGCCATTTAATAAGTGAAGGAGGTTCCCACAGTAATATTGATGATGATGATGAATTTATAATTGGAGGTTTTTTGTGTGTATTGTGGAAGATTTTGATGCCATATATAATGAGATATATGATGAATTATGGGCCAATTTTTGTGCAATTTTGTGCGTTTTGAGCGAGGTATTTTTCCGCTGAGTGTATTGTTCAGGTCCATTGAAAATTATTCATGTGAAGTTACTGTTAAAATTAACAAGAGTGTTTAAATAATTTGAGATAACGATTGTGAATGGAGGTTTCCGTCACAAATAATAATTATTAAATCTTATTAAACCTGAATCTAAAATTTAAATATAACTAACCTTCATTGGTCGATTATATCACCACGATGTAAGTAATTATCAACTGGATAAACGTGTGGTTTAATGTATTTCTAATATAAATAATATAAATAATGTAAATAACTATGTAAATATCTTTAATAATAATTTGAAACGAACGGGATTAATAGAGGCGTGTATAAATTTTTCAATTGTCGTTTGACAATGTTATAAACAATTTAAAATGTTATAAATAATTAATGAACAGTTTGTTATAAACATTAAGCGTTTTCGTTATTATACTCTAAACAACGCTAGTTCAACAATTGAAATATACAATTAAACAAGATTTGGGATTATTAGAGTAATCCATTGATATTTGAACGGAGCATTTAAAAGATTTGCGTGATAATATTTGAGTTGAGATGTGAACATTTAAAGTGTTTTGAAAAGGAGCTAGGCTCTGAGGTAACTAGCATATGCTAACATTGGTTGAACAGGTGCGTCCATTTGACGAAGCAAGCATGCGACACGGTGCAGGGTGTATCGCAGGTGGCCAGATAACTGTATGATAGAGGCCAAGGTCATCTACATAGCAGCCTTGCGGTTATAAATAAAATGTGAAGTTCATGAACAAGGAAACAAATGCTATATGTCTCGTCCCAGCTCCCTTATCCATTCCAAAGTGCATTGTTGTTATTATTAAGTTCTTTTGAGCTAGAGAAAGCTGAATTTTTGTATGTAAAGTCTACAAGTCCTACAGGAGGACATGGTTGAATTGACAATGGCTTCTGATTGCCACGTATATTTTGTTGTTAAATTTTGTTAAATTATATTTCTCTTTATGTGAAATAAAGTATTGTGCAGTTTAAATTTTCTTGTTTCCGACTTGGTTCATTTTAAATATCGTGGTGGAGGTTATTGTGAGGGCATACTATTAAGTGATCCAGTTGAAAACCCAGACCCGAGATTAAATTGAATAGGTAAGTAAAAGGTAAGTATGAAACCCCGTATATTTTGGTGTGTTCCACAATAATTTCATGTTAACTACTGTGCTCTGATCTCGGTAGTATCTGTCAGTGCCATTTTCATTGATGTAGCTGTGCCGGTGCGATTGATTATTGGCAATCCGATTGAGGGGGCGGATCTCTGACAGCCTACTATCCGGATTATCGGGTACAGTAGGATTGGCACCGCAGTTTCGTGGGGATCGACAAAACTGGATTACCAAGTTATCGATGTCAATGGGATTGTGAAGACTCAAATAAAGAGGTTGATTCTTTGTTAGATGTCTTGGCCAATTGTAGAATTTGAGAGTGTGATTATATAGGGATTAAATGTTGTGTTGTATTAGGAAAATTACACTCAGAAAAGATCAGATCTTATACATCCTGAGAGAGGTTAAATAGGCTGGAAACTTAGAAAAATCGCCTATGATCTGGAGTCTTATTTTATTTGACCGGCTTATGACATGTTTAGTCATATTAAAGATAAAATTAAACTATTTGGATTGTAAATGTAAATTATTTGTGTTAGGATATTTAGAATGAACCAGGGAAATTTGAACATGTGCTTGAGTTTGTTTCAACATGAAGTGTCTACGAAAGTTAATTATAAGGTAATTATAAGTTAGATTTAAGACAGAAAATTGCTCAAACTTTATATATGGTGAAAGATGTTGCTCAGATGTTGTTATCTTGCTCTGTTTGATGTATGTCCCTAAAGCAGTCTATTATTGAAATATTATTGAGATGGCAGATGAGAGTATGAGAAAGATGTTGGAGGAGATGTCCAACAGTTTGAAAGCTAGCATGAATAACAGTATGAAGCAGATGATGGAGGAGAATGCTAGTAATTTGTCTATTAGGCTGGATGAAAGTTTGAAAGTTCTTCAGACCAGTTCTGCAAACTTGGAAAATAATGTGTCGCGTTTGCAGACCAGTACCCAGGGAATCCAGAATGCCGTGACTGACATTCACAAGGATGTCTTGGATGTTAAAGTAGATTTATCCAATGTCCATACAGATGTTTCCAATGTACATAAGGACCTTAATATATTGAATCTTGATGTTGCTAATGTCCGGGGTGATATTTCATGAGCTAGAGCAGAAGTAATCGTTGTTAGGAATGATGTTGCTACTGTACAAGACAAGGTAGAAGAAGTTCAAAAAGAGATTAGAAATGTTCGAACCGATGTGTCAAACGTTCAAGTAGACATAAATAATATTCATTCTGATGTTAATGATATGCAAAGCGATATCAATTAGATGCAAATAGAAGTTAATACAGTTTTTGTAGACATTGCCAAAGTTCAAACTGATGTTAATAAGGTTAGAGAAGAAATTGAAACTTCAAAAACGATTTGTACTCGTAACATTAGTGCTTTAACAACTAGATTGGTTGACGAGTCTGTTAGGACAACAGCTTCTCTAGCTGGATTAAAACATGATGTAGAGGTCATGATGACCCAAGTCTTAGATCATAATCGTTTACTTAAGGAAGACATTGAAGTAGATATTTCTGAAATGTTAACTGCAAATGTAACGGTTTGGAAAGATGAATGGAACAGGTCAAGTGGGGAACATGTCAATCAGATTCAGGAGCGAATTGAACGAAAACTTGCCAGTACACAAGTAGATATAAATAATGAGGTAGTTCAAATTAGAAAGGACTTGAATATAAGGATGGATTCGCTATCCGAAAAGCAGGTAGAGGATATAACTCAAATAGGCCAGGACGTGCAAGCATTAAAAACCGCGTTAGAGGAACAAATTCATAAGGTTGTCTCTGATGTCAATGAAACCACGAGCAAACTTCAGAATTTGAAACTAGGAGAAGCTAGCATGATGGAAACGTATAAAGAAGAGTTGATTAGGAAAGTCATCACGGAAATCACAGATAAGGATCCAGAAGGGTTGACTTGTGAAGATAATAGGAATTACGTGAGAAGATGTAACCTCGCTACTGAAGAGAGAGATATTAGTCCTGAGGAACGTATATTCAGATTCCGGGAAGAAGAAGAGGATAGGAATATTGAACCTGAATGGAAATATCGTGATAGTGGGAAGAATTACATGGATTCATATCCAAGAAATGTGACAGTCATCCGAAACTTTGAGGACAAGCCTCAGAAATTTAGTAATACAGATAGTCTAACACCGATAGAGTATATCAGAAACCTGAAAGACTATTTTATTGAAGCCCATATTCCTAGAGAAAGAGAAATGAGAATCGTAGAAAGATTTCTAGCTGGAGGACCCCTTGAGTGGTTCTGAGCATTTCGGTACACTTTTAGTAATTTCGATGAATTTGCAGAGGCACTGATAAAACGATTCTGGTCAATAGAAGCACAAAATTCATTAAGAGCTGAGGTATACTCGAGGAAGTATTCAGGTACTCTTCCAACACGGTACGCTGATTTTTTCACGAGCCAGTTATCGCGCTTGAGATTTTTGCAACCCCCATTGTCGACAGAGCAGTTGATAGATGCTATTTCTCGTATGCTACCTGTGGAGGTGAGAAGGCTTATCATATCGTCAAATATCAGGGATTTGACCAGTATGGACGAACTATTGAGAAGGCTTGACTACACGAGTCCAATGCCAAATTTGGTTCAAAAAGGTCAGAGGCACGAATTCAAAGACATTAATACAGTCTACATGGATCAAGTTCAGCAAACTGATACGCCTGCTGAAGAGAAAACTGAAAATGTAGGTCCTCACAGGAACAATTATTTTCGCAACAACGGATCACAAGGTTACCGTCCATATCAGCAAAGACGAGGCTGGAATAACAATAGAGGGAACTATAATAACGGAAGAGGTAGATATTATAATAACAATGGGTACAATAGGAACTACAACAGAAATAACCAGTACCAGAATCGGAATCAGAATTCTCAAGGTCAGGTTATGACACCGGACAAGTATCAAGAGAGAGAGAAAGAAAGTCAGCAGTATTTGAAGGAATTACGAGAGAAGGAAGCTGAAAACCAGAAGAAAAGACAGGATGTAGTGATCGATCCTGGTCCTTCTACAAGCCAGCAGAATTTGGAAAACAGGAATACAGGACAGAAGAGAAAGTAGAGAGGAGAGAATGCATTAGCCACACACAACCCAGAGAAGAAGAGACTTATGATTAAGGAACATAGAGGAAATATCATACAAGAGTAGAATTATAATTCAATTTCGTGTTCAAGTGAATTCAGATATTTATAACTGAGTTTAAAAACAATTTGCAACTATTTTTAAAACGTGGTGAAGGGAGAATGCCCCCGTAAATTGAATTATACTGAGACCACGGTGGCTGTATTGGCATATGTGAATAAAGTTATGGCTGTCATAGTTGTGACGTGTATATTCATGACGTAGGCACGGATGACGCAGACTTCATGCAAGTAGGCTGGATGAGCTGAGATTCTTGGTGATGTCATGATTTTGTTCGAGAAGGATCTGAGATTTACGACGCAGTCGCAGGGAAGCAAGGAATTGTGCTGAGGAAGAAGTTACGCTATTGGAGGAGAGGCTCGAACCAATGAATGATAGCTTGGAGGGAGACGGAGATTACTGAAACTACCATATTTAATTACTTTTGGCATGCAGATTTGTGGAAAACTATTTTCAGTTATGGCATTGATTTGGAATTTTGAAGAAATTAATTATGAGTTTTTGAAATTTGAAAATCCGTCAAGTATAGCCAAAGTTAGAACTTCTAGCAATGACGGAGGAACAAGCTATGGTAGGGATGGGTACGCCCCTTAAGAAGTTGATAAAAGGCCTTGCACAGCAGAGAGGATGTTCTCACGGCTCATTTTCTCATTCTCATATTGTCAGACTTCGAGTTCTTAATTCCGATAGAACAAGTATATATTATTCAGTGAAGCAAGTCGTCATTAGCAAGTGTGGTAGAGCCCACAGCATCGAACAAGCACTGAGCGTGCAGCAGTGCAATTTTACGGTTTCTAAAACTAGGCGAAGTTGGAGCGCACACATAAACGAGTCTACAAGATTATCTATCAAGAGTTAGCTACTGCATTTATGCTAATTCAATTGTGCATTACAATATTGAGGCGTGTACGAAAGTTGAACATTTTCACTATTATACTTTGGAAGATATTCGCATTTTAAGACTGCAGACAAAAGTGATTTTCTCGACACCTGAGAAGCACTTTTATAATACCACATTCTACGCTACGGCTGACACATGTATTGCAACCGTGATACTGAAGATTACATTTGGTGATACAACGCTACATTCTACAATGGAACTATATAATCTGGCAGTACTTTCGACTATTATTATAACGGAAGTGGAGATGGAAGACTAAAACTTTAATGCAATTGGGACATATATCAATGGAGTGAAATAGCAGCATGGAGCTTCGTTAATCGTCATTCTACAAAAGCCAGCATGTAGTGAACATCCAACTACACTCATGCATCGTAATCCATCGCTGAATTACATCAAATGGCAGTGGAAATATCTTCATACTCCACAATTATGAACATTTTTGCGGAAATAATTGCAATAAACTTCATGGCGAATTTCTACCAGAACTTCAGGGAACTTTCAAGAGAGGCCAGGGTGGACCCGGCTCACACAGAAGAGTTTTGCCAGAAGGATGTCTATCGTCTACACGGAGCAGTGCGATTTCCGGAGGAGGAAGCAGTTCTATTCTCCGAGGGCGCAGGTTCCAGGTTCGAGGTCGGAGCACATCTTTACGGTGGTGAAATGGAACCAACAGCAGTCTTCTTTGGAAATTTTCCTCTAGAACTTCAATCAACAGATAAGGTAGTCGTGAACGTTTCTTGATTTATTTGAGCCATTTAGCGATATCTGAGCAACTATTTTTCCCATATTTTCTGTCCCATATATTTTGCCCCATATTCTTGCTTGATATTTCTGTACTCAGTACACTTTGCTGATTTATGCCTTTTTCTACGATTTATTGAGACATTATTATGTCATTGGCATATTTAAATAATTTTGGATCAGTTGAGACTGATAATATATATTCTTTCAGTAATTTGCATATTTTTGTAGTTACGATTTGACTGTAAAGTTAACGATTTTCTATGGCAAATTTTGAATTCAGACAGCGTGTCATTTTATTATAGTAATTCTTTTCAGTAAATTACTTTGACCAATTTTCTGTCATCCTCAAGAAAGAAGAATGATTAAAAGATTTTAGAGCGTTAAAATCTACTACTTTATCGACGATCTTGGAAATACTAGTCGTTTTATGAACATGATTGCAACATAGACATTTATCGTCAATTCTGAAATACCATTGCATTATAGACAATTTTATGAAATATGAACTTTGATTACGATTTATTGAGTACACTATAGTAATGAACATTTGATAGGAGTTTTTCTCAATTGTAGATTGGAACAATAATGTTTGTAGTCCACAGTCTAATTGTATTCTATTCGACTATTTATGCAGTTTAGATGAACTTTGATTGAAGATAGTATTTTTATACTGCGATACTTTGATGATATTAATCTCAATTTTGATAGACCAGGGAGGCGTGTCTAATCGTATTTGATAATAAATTTATTTGTGATTGGCAAATTTTTACTTCATATCGCTTCATGAATGAAACCCACGAAGGTTAAATATAATAACAGTTTTCGATACAATTGATGAATATAAGAATTTTTAAAGAGGAACTATTGATGTATAATCGTTAGTTCAGTGGACGTGTAAAAGTTGCTGATGAATAATGCCATTTAATAAGTGAAGGAGGTTCCCACAGTAATATTGATGATGATGATGAATTTATAAGTGGAGGTTTTTGGTGTGTATTGTGGAAGATTTTGATGCCATATATAATGAGATATATGATGAATTATGGGCCAATTTTTGTGCAATTTTGTGCGTTTTGAGCGAGGTATTTTTCCGCTGAGTGTATTGTTCAGGTCCATTGAAAATTATTCATGTGAAGTTACTGTTAAAATTAACAAGAGTGTTTAAATAATTTGAGATAACGATTTTGAATGGAGGTTTCCGTCACAAATAATAATTATTAAATCTTATTAAACCTGAATCTAAAATTTAAATATAACTAACCTTCATTGGTCGATTATATCACCACGATGTAAGTAATTATCAACCGGATAAACGTGTGGTTTAATGTATTTCTAATATAAATAATATAAATAATGTAAATAACTATGTAAATATCTTTAATAATAATTTGAAACGAACGGGATTAATAGAGGCGTGTATAAATTTTTCAATTGTCGTTTGACAATGTTATAAACAATTTAAAATGTTATAAATAATTAATGAACAGTTTGTTATAAACATTAAGCGTTTTCGTTATTATACTCTAAACAACGCTAGTTCAACAATTGAAATATACAATTAAACAAGATTTGGGATTATTAGAGTAATCCATTGATATTTGAACGGAGCATTTAAAAGATTTGCGTGATAATATTTGAGTTGAGATGTGAACATCTAAAGTGTTTTGAAAAGGAGCTAGGCTCTGAGGTAACTAGCATATGCTAACATTGGTTGAACAGGTGCGTCCATTTGACGAAGCAAGCATGCGACACGGTGCAGGGTGTATCGCAGGTGGCCAGATAACTGTATGATAGAGGCCAAGGTCATCCACATAGCAGCCTTGCGGTTATAAATAAAATGTGATGTTCATGAACAAGGAAACAAATGCTATATATCTCGTCCCGGCTCCCTTATCAATTCCAAAGTGCATTGTTGTTATTATTACGTTCTTTTGAGCTAGAGAAAGCTGAATATTTGTATGTAAAGTCTACAAGTCCTACAGGAGGACATGGTTGCATTGACAATGGCTTCTGATTGCCACGTATATTTTGTTGTTAAATTTTGTTAAATTATATTTCTCTTTATGTGAAATAAAGTATTGTGCAGTTTAAATTTTCTTGTTTCCGACTTGGTTCATTTTAAATATCGTGGTGGAGGTTATTGTGAGGGCATACTATTAAGTGATCCAGTTGAAAACCCAGACCCGAGATTAAATTGAATAGGTAAGTAAAAGGTAAGTATGAACCCCCGTATATTTTAGTGTGTTCCACAATAATTTCATGTTAACTACTGTGCTCTGATCTCGGTAGTATCTGTCAGTGCCATTTTCATTGATGTAGCTGTGCCGGTGCGATTGATTATTGGCAATCCGATTGAGGGGGCGGATCTCTGACAGCCTACTATCCGGATTATCGGGGACAGTACCTTCTTCAAGGCCACGGCCGCCTCCTTCCCTCTTCCTTGCCTATCCATCCTGACCTTCCATTACCTTCCCTCATGAGGCCCCTGTTCGCTTTGCAGGTGAGGCCGCCTGGGCGAGGTGCCAATCACACCTCACCAGTTGTATCCCCTCCGATTAGATGTTCCCAGCTCTAGGACACTGCCCGTAGAGGCGGTAGTGGTGATTTCCCTCGCTGAGTCCGTGGGTTCCACCAACCTGGAGGGTAAACGACTAAGAAAGAAAGAAAGAAGAGAAATTAAACTAAATTATCATGAACTTTATTTCATAATTTGATTAATAATTGTGTCAAATGAACATAAATACTCACTCTTTGTCATTCATGATGTATGAGTGTATTGAATATCATCGTACTTGTACTTTAGAGGGATTTATTAAAGTACTTAAGTGTTTTTTGTGTTTTATTTTTTATCCAGTGTAAATAATTATAGAAAACGGTAACAATATTAAGAAAACTAAGCACAGACATCCTCAAAACTTACCATATTCCATACCCCCTAAAACCCCCGGAGTGTTGTTGGCCCGCAAGGTCCCTCAACTATTTATAATGCGGCCCACAGTTAAGAAAGGTTGGGCACCCCAGCCTTTAATTATGATAAAATATTGGTCAATAATAACATACTCAATAATCTGCACTAAACCGATGCGCAGGGCTATGCCATGGGGCAAAGCTCTCTGCGGACTCGGTAGACGTGGGTTCGAGCCCCACCGTCGGTCGTCTTTGAAATCGTTTTCCGTGGTTTCCCTCATTGTCAACTCCAGGCAAATGCTGGGATGGTACCGGTACCTTATGACCTCCTGACCACGGCTGCTTCCTTCCACATCCTTGCCCCGTTTCGTTCATCATCAATCATTCCATCTCTCATTGACTCCTCTGATGAGGTTGGCGTCAGGAAAATACTCGAGAATCCACCTAGTCAACACATACGAGGGGCGTAATGTATTGTTTTACACTTTATTTTTAGCCTACTTTCGATTTTTGCAAAAAATGAAAGTACACTTATGAGATCAACACAGGGCGAAAAAATGTGTGTCTGTCTGTGTGTGTGTGTGTGTGCGTGAGTGTCTGTGAGTCTGTGTGTCTGTGAGTGAGTGTACTCTGAATGTCTGTCCCCCTCTATCAATTCGAACACGGTGAAACCGAATTGAATGATATTTGGTACAGAGGTAGCACTAGCAAAGGGCACTTCATTGTCATGTTTTATATCGCCGCCATCTTGACGGAAACGTAATGGTGGCCACCCAAATGTTAATAGCTTAAATCAAATTACGACTAACCTAATCATCGGATCACTACCAAATTTTGCAACAGTATACCTTTATGTGGTAAGCATTTCTTGACCTGCCTACACGGTCATCAGCCGAATACTTTGCGGATGGCGGCCATGTATGTGTGCAAATCGATTCCCCCTATCAAGTCAAACACGGTGAAACCTAATTGAACGAAATTTGGTACAAAGGTAGCACTAGCAAAGGGCACCTCAGTGCCATGTTTTATATCGCCGCCATCTTGACGGGAACGTAATGGCGGCCACCCAAATGTTAAAAGCTTAAATCAAATTACGACCAACCTAATCATCTGATCTCAACCAGTTATTGCAACATTATACCTTTAGGCTATGTATGTAGAATCGTTTGACCAAACTAATAGGTCATCTGCCCAATAATTTGCAGATGTTGGCCATGTATGTGTGCAAATCTATACCCCCTATCTATTCATACACGGTGAATCCGAATTGAACGAAATTTGGTACAGATGTAACACTAACAAAGGGCACTTCATCGTCATGCTTTATGTCGCCGCTATCTTGACGGAAACGTAATGGAGGCCACCCAAATGTTTAAAGCTTAAATAAAATTAAAACCAACCTTATCATCTGAGCTATACCAAGTTTTTCAACAGCATACCTTTATGTGAAAAGCGTTCTTTGACAAAGCTACAATGTCGTCAGTCCAATAGTTTACATATGGCGGCTATATATGTATGGAAATCGATTTCCCTATCAATTCAAACACGGTACAACCGAATTGAACGAAATTTGATACGTAGGTAGCACTAGCAACGGGCACCTCAGTGTCATGTTTTATATTGCCGCCATCTTGACGGAAACGGAATGGCGGCCACCCAAATGTTAAAAGCTTAAATCAAATTACGACCAACCTAATTATTTGATCTCTATCATGCCATAAATTTATGACATGGGACCGCCGGCTTTACTTCCTCTTCGAAGGAAGGTATACTGAGGGATTTTAACACACTTAAAAATCCGACGGATTCGGCCGGGTTTGAACCCGCGACCTTGGGCATAGAAGCTCAGCATGCTACCAACTACGCCACGGAAGCCGCAGTAGTTTTTCTGTTATAAGATGGAACAGTTTAGTTTTGCTGTGTGTGAATAATAAGTTTGTGAAAATTCTATCAAAGATCTTTACAACAGAGTGATATCATTGATGACTTAGAGGCCGATTTACCAGAAAACCTTGAAATTGAAAGTGAAGAAGCTACTGACAATGTTGGAAGTTCATCGGATTCAAGTGATGATGAAGTTACTACAAATATAATAGGAATTTCTGGGAAATACAGCACAGGATTGGGAAGAGTTTACCGTTCAGAAGCTAAGAAGCAATCTCAACGGTGTTTTGCTAATATTGTTACGGCTGTGAGTTTGTGTCATCACTCGCCACATGATTCACAACTGCCCCAGGGCTGGGCTGTGCCCTGCCTCCTGTATTGCGTGCACCTTATGCAACAGGGCTACTAGGACAAAGGGATAGTCCAGAATATTCGTGACTGGACCAGCGATGGAAACCTCGAGAAGCCGTGAACCCTGGATGGATCTAGAAGCATTTATTGACTCACCGGCCTGCTATATAAGTGCGACCTGTCAAGCAGTTGTTGTTGTGTTTTATGAGGTAGTACGAGTGTTTATCCTGGGCGACAGAGGTGTGGTGACTTGCGAAATCCCGAGTGAAGCTGATTCTCTTGACACCGAGGAAGTGATTGTGGTGCTTGTGAAACAGTGTATAGTACAGTGACAGACCTAGTGCAGCTATTTCCAGCTAGCGTACGGGACCGGACTCATTAGCGAAGAGGATTAACTGTGGTCTGTTGACAAGTGAAAGGGAAAGTATTCTCGACGTGAGGAAACTGGAGTAAGGTAATAATTGCTGTTGAGTAGTGTATTTTTCTGGCTGCAATAAAATTAATTATTTCTTTAAGCAGTAATTGGTGTTGTGCTTTATACCCACCGTAATCCAGTTAACAAAGGTGCCACTAGGGGGGTAGCACGTAACAATATTATTCGCGATGCACAAGGGGTAACACCTGATGGGAAAACGACAGACATCCTTGAATCGTTGTAGAATGCATACCGTACTGTAACATTGCAATGAAGAGGCAGCACGAAAAAGTATTACTTCCATAAATGGCAATGATATTAAGTATTTTCAGAAGTTAGAATTACGTGCAATCTATATATATTATATAATATGCTAAGGTGTATGTTTCACAAAACTCAAGCTCCTAAACCAGAGGGAGTTAGAAGGTGTGGTTTGTACCAAAATCTTCCAATTCGTCTCAATAGTACAGGAAAAATCTTGCATTTCTTGAAAAGTCAACGGAAATATATGTATGACGAAATGAAATTGGTAATATCGAAATTTCTAATTAGTTCGAAATACAGTATACTTAGCATAATGTAGCCTAATAGAGCACTACAGTTAGCAGCCCTGGTGACTGAATATATTCTTACTTCCATCTCTTAGGGTACAGAATACAAAATGTGGCTGAAGTCCAATGGTTAGCATGGACGTTACATGCAGTTAAACATTGGATCTAACAGTGCGCGTAAAATCATGTTGGCAACAATACCATGCATGTATTGGTCAGAAATAATCTGAAATAATATGATCTATTGTTGTGCCAATTTTGAATGAAATCCATTAGTTACTATAGAAGTTACATGCATTTAAAAATTGGACCTATCAACAGGCTTAGAATCATATGAGCAGCACTGACGTATATAAGTTACTCCGAATTAATCTAGAATGCCTGGTAGCTATTGGCTTGCATACTTTCTGATAAATTGATATTAGGGTAACAATAATAGAGACAGCATTTATTAACAGTTGGCAGCCCTGGTTGCTCTTAAGAATACGCATAGTCATATCTGTTATAGTACACATAGCACATACGAAATTTGGTTGAAATCCAAATTATAGTATAGAAGTTACATGTATTTAAAGTTGGGCGTCTCAGCAGGCTTAGAATCATGTTGGTAGCACTGACGTATACATGTTACTCCAAATTAATATAGAATGTCAGGTACTAAACGTGTGTATAGTTTAAAGCTGCCGGCTTGCATACTTTCTGATATATTGGAATTTGGATAAAATAAATTGAGAGCATTTATTAACAGTTGGCAGCCCTGGTGGCTCTTATGAATACGCTCAGTCATATCTGATTATGTACACATAGCACATAATTATTTGGTTGAATTCCAATTGACAGTGTAGAAGTTATATGCATTTAAATATTGGACCTATCAGCAGGCTTATAATCATTTTGGCAACACTGCCATGTATGGCCTCCTAGAAATTAAACTGAAATAGTATTATCTATGCGTGTGCCAATTTTGGAATAGCTCCCATACATACCTTCCAAGATATCCAACATCGAGCTCAAATTTCAATTGCGATTTTTCAGCAGTTAGCACTGACATCAATTTCAAATTCGGCATTGAGATATTCAGGTATAGATCTTTACTCCTACCAAATTTTGTTTCGGTTGCTGCAGCCGTGTTGGAGTTGATAGGAGGGGGGGGGGGGACGACGACACACACAGCCAGCCAGACAGACAGACAGAAGGACAGACAGACAGACTCACATTTGCCGGGATCAATCTCATAAGTCTACTTTTTCCTCATTTTTGCAAAATGTGAAATGTGGGCTAAAAATAAGAAAAATGTACAAGTTGTTTTTGGGAACATTCTTAATTGAAATTGTGTCCACCTCATAGTGTAGCAGCGAGCATTCTTGGCTGTCACCCCGGAGGGTCAGATTCGATTCCTGGCTCGGCCAAGGAATTTAATTCTGGTCTGGGGACTGGAACGGGACAAAATTAGCTTCGTGAGGCAAACCTGAGAAGAATTCGGTTAGATTCCCACTTGAGCCATTCTGGAAGTGGTTTCCTGAGGTTTCCCACTTCTAATCAAGGCAAATACCGGAATGTCTTCTAACTTAAGACCACGGCCACCTCCTTCCCAATACTCATCTTAATTACAAGTACTCGCACTAATACAGCCATGACATTAAAGCAAACAACTTTTACACACACACAATAACACGAGTTACATGACCATGCTTTCGCAAAGCCCCCAAATACACCAATCTACAACAATAAATCTTATTTACAGCTCTGCTCGACAAAATATGTGTACAGAAGGCAGACGTTTATTTGGAAATTTACTTACTTAGTCCCTGGCGCTAATGCCCTTGTAGAGCCTTGGCCTCCCGGACAATCTCCACCCATTCTTCCCTGTTGACTGCTTTGTTTCTCCGTCTTCTGACTCCCATCTTTCTCAGATCCTTCTCTACGTTGTCCAGCCATCTGGTCCTAGGTCTTCCCCTCACACGCCGTCCTCTTGGCTTCCCATTGAAGACCTTCCTTACCAGCCTGTGCTCTGTCATTCTTTCTACATGTCCCAACCAACGCAGTCTACTACTCTTTATTTCCACCACTGTATCTGACTTACCATACAACTCCCTTATCTCCATATTATTTCTGATTCACCAGAATTCATCCTCTTTTACTGGTCCATATACATTTCTGAGTATCTTCCTTTCCCATCTCCTTAGCAATTCCTCATCACCTCGTATCATGGTCCAAGTCTCCTAATCATACATCACCACAGGTCTCACTACCGTACGATATACAGTCAGCTTCAGATTTCTACTAAGATTTCCTGCTTTAAAAAGTTTGCTTAAAGCAAAGTAACTCCTATTTCCAGCTGCTATCCTTGCATGTATTTCTTCTCTCATATCATTGCTTTCAGCTATATTTTACCCTAAATATTTAAAATGTGTACAGCGTTCGTATTCTTTCTCATACAGTTTCACATTTTTCTCTAATTCATTATATTTTCTCCTAGATGTTAGCATATACTTTCTTATCGACTGATTAATTGTCAGTCCAATCTCTGCCCCGTATTCCTCTAATTTCCGTAGCTCATCTTCCAAATCCCTTTTCCTGCTAGATAACAAATCAATATCATCTGCATAAGCAAGGTCTTGCGTCACTCGGTTAAACAATGTTCCTCCTGCTTTGCCCGCTTGTGTCCTTCGCATTACATTCTCCCAGGCAATATTAAACAGTAAGTTGGAGAGAACATCACCCTGTTATAATCCTTGGTTAACTTCAAAGGTATTTGATAACATTTTATTTGGAAACACCTGAGCATAATTTGACTGCATTGCAACCAAATTCTCCACATGTTCCCTCGCCGTTGCTGCACACCCCAGGCTGTAGAGGTGCTGTTGTACCAAATTCCAGCCCGCTACTATGCAGTAGTCCTCGAAAGCGTAGCTTCATGACGCTATTCGACGCAATATGATACAACCTGAAATAATTAGTTGGTTGGTTGGTTACTTCCTTAGTTCAGGGGCTGCGACAACGCGGTCATGTCCCAGGTACTTTGGGTTTGTGTAGAATCTGTCTGATAACCGGTGTTAATTGTGATGGCTGTATCAGTGTGTGTTATCTATTTTTAATTCAAGTAAGGACTGCAGACGATAATTTCAAGTAGTTCCTACTTTCGCTACCAAATGCTAGCGTCCACGGCACCTAGCTGTGAACTCCGCTACTACTGGATGCCATCGCAAACAGTGCCCTTAAGAGCGTTAAAATCCCTCAGTATACCTTCCTTCGGAGGGGAAGTAAAGCCGGCGGTCCCATGTCATAGATTTATGGCATGTTAAAGAACCTTCCACTAATTACACCTGTGTGAACCTAAATTGGATAGGTTAAGAATGTAAACAACGCTCCTAGGTTTCTACGTTCGTTGCCAAGAGCCGACTGCGGTGGCGTCTAGTAGCTAAGTTCTGAACTAAGCCTAGTAGTCGTTGACGGTGGCGTTTGGCGGAAAAAGTAGGAACTATTTGAAAAATTCTAAGTTGCAGTCTGTACTTAATTAAAAAACAGATGCACACACTAATACAGTCATCACAATTAACACCGGTTATCAGACAAACTCTACACACACCCAAAGTATACGGGGCTACATGACCGCGTTGTCGCAGCCCCTAAACTAAGGAACCAACCAACCAACCAACCAACCAACCAACCAGTGCCCGGTGACGAACGTTTGAATTTAACAGCATTAATCAAACCTAACATATAAATTTTGGCTTCACACAAGTGTAGTTAGTGGAAGGTTCTTTTTCATGCCATAAATCTATGACATGGGACCGCCGGCTTTACTTCCCCTCCGAAGGAAGGCATACTGAGGGATTTTTAACGCTCTTAAAAAATTCCACGACTTCGGCCGGATTTGAACCCGCGAACTTGGGCATAGAAGCTCAGCATGCTACCGACTACGCCACCGAACCCGCCCTGAAATAATTACAGTGATTTAAAGTTATTGGTGCAGATTACAAGGATATGTTGTTGTTGATTCATTTTAGGAGCCTGGGACTTCTTGGTCATTAGCCCCGAGTGTTTAACTAGTCGGATAACCTGTATTTCTGTGATAACTGTAGTAACTATAAGAGGGACAGGAACGCTTTCCACGGTGGGTGAGTGGTTAACGTGTCGGACTACCAACCCCAAGATTGCAGGTTCGCCCCTTGCTATGGTAAGGGATTTTTGAAAGGCGACAAAAATCACGACATGGATGGCATACGTTGTTGGCATGTTAAAGAACCCATTTGAATTCAGTAGGCCGTGTTCAATGGCAAAAATAAATCTCGGGATTTTCCGCCAACACAAAGTTCCTCCATTCTCTACTAGAAAGCGCTGTAGTTTCAAGAAGCTTAGATATATAACCTCCTTGACTATCATAGCGTTCAATGGAACGACGAAATTCGACATGCAAACTGCCCTCTGGGTGTCAATTAACAAAGCTGGCACCCGGCACCTGAGGCCATACGATATTATTATATTATTATTATAGGGACAGGAATGAGGTAAATGTCCCGGGACTTGAAATAAGGTACTATCCCGGCATTTACATGGAGAGAGTGTGGAAACACCTGAGTAAGAATCTCACTCAGGATTGTCACAGTCAGTGGCGGAATTCAAACCTGCGATATCCGGACTTGCTGCAGCTTCCCTCACAACCCTATTGCACACAGTATAACAAACAATTCTATGCCGTGGGTATTACAACAAAAGGGGGATGTTTCGTTCGTCAAGCTAGCATCGTCAGGTCCTTAAAATGTTTAATCTGCAAGACAAAAAATTACAGTCAGTCTGAAAGACTAGACTTTGTATCATTTCAAATGACGCATGCTACAAATGTTAGAAAGGCTCAGGAGGGCTCTTTCAACAGACTCCATTACCCATTAGCTTAGGCTTCCCGCGCGGGCACCTCTTTAAGGGTCACCCTGTATTTGAGTCTGACATCTTTTACAACTCTTTGAAGGTCACCCATTATTTGAATCTGATATCTTGCAAACCTCTTTGAGGGTCACCCTCTATTTGATTGAATCTAACATACTGTACACCTCGTTAAGTGTCACCCTGTATTTTGCTCTGACATCCTGCACACCTCTTTAGGAGGCACCCTGTATTCTTATCTGGCATCTTGTATATCTCTTTAGAAGTCACCCTGTAGTTTTGTGTTGCATCTTGTACACCTCTTTAGGAGTCACCCTGTATTCTTCTCTGCCATCTTGAACACCTCTTTAAGAGTCACCTTGTATTCTTATCTGGCATCTTGTATATATCTTTAGGAGTCACTCTGTATTCTTATCTGGCATCTTGTACTGTATTTTGCTCTGACATCCTGCACACCTCTTTAGGAGGCACCCTCTATTCTTATCTGGCACCTTGTACACCTCTTTAGGAGTCACCCTGTATTCTTGTCTGACATTATGTGCACCTCTTTATGAGTCACCCTGCATTCTTCTCTGCCATCTTGTACACCTCTTTAAGAGTCAGCTTGTATTCTTCTCTGCCATCTTGTACACATCTTTAAGAGTCACCTTGTATTCTTATCTGGCATCGTGTATATCTCTTTAGGAGTCACCCTGTATTCTTATCTGGCATCTTGTACACCTCTTGAGGAGTCACCCTGTATTATTTTCGCTTCGCTCGAAACCCCAGGTCACTCGACGCCCCAGGACTCTTTCAACAGACTCCATTAACCATTAACTTAGGCTTCCCGCGTGGCTGCATGACGTCACGCACTCGCCGTCCATTACCTATTAACTTAGGCTTCCCGCTCGGCTGCATGACGTCACCGTCTCCGTCTCCGTAACGCATAACTTTTGACTCAAGCTTAACAATGAAGTCGACAAGATCATTTGAAATGATAAAACTCTACAAATCTGCTAGCAGTTCTACTCGTACTTAAGTTAGTGTTGCTCCTTGGTGGGTGAGTGTCGGAGGGCCACGTCCGTTCTTCTTTGAAATTGTGGGCTTTGGAAGTGTGTTGTAGAGTTATTTATCATTTCAAATGATCTTGTCGACTTCATCGTTATGCTTGAGTCAAAAGTTATGCGTTACGGAGACGGTTGCGTTACGGAGACGGTGACGTCATCCAGCCACGCGGGAAGCCTAAGTTAATGGTTAATGGAGTCTGTTGAAAGAGTCCTGGGTGGCCGAGCGACCTGGGGCTTCGAGTGAAGCGAAAAGAATACAGGGTGACTCCTAAAGAGGTGTACAAGATGCCAGATAAGAATACAGGGTGACTCCTAAAGAGATATACAAGATGCCAGATAAGAATACAAGGTGACTCTTAAAGAGGTGCACAAGATGGCAGAGAAGAATACAGGGTGACTCCTAAAGAGGTGCACAAGATTTCAGACAAGAATACAGGGTGACTCCTAAAGAGGGGTACAAGATGTCACACAAGAATAAAGGGTGACTTCTAAAGAGGGGTACAAGATGTCACACAAGAATACATGGTGACTCCTAAAGAGATATACAAGATGCCAGATAAGAATACAGAGTGCCTCCTAAAGAGGTGTGCAGGATGTCAGAGCAAAATACAGGGTGACACTTAACGATGTGTACAGTATGTTAGATTCAATTCAAATACAGGGTGACCCTTAAAGAGGTTTGCAAGATATCAGATGCAAATAATGGGTAATGGAGTCTGTTGAAAGAGCCCCCCCCCCCCCCCTTGAGCCTTTCTAACATGTATAGCATTTATAGCATGCGTCATTTGAAATGATATAACGTCTAGTCTCTCAGACTGACTGTAATTTTTTGTCTTATGGATTTAAACTTTTAGAGATCTGACGATGCTCGCTTTACGAGCGAAACCCCCTGTTCTTGTAATTTGTACAAATAACTGTTTATCACATTTAATATTTATTTCCAGACATTTTTCTCGTGTTGACCAATTGTAAAGTTACAATATTAATTGTTAATAATTGGCGCGTCGGAGTAGAATTACCATTAATATGGTGGTTTCATTATTTTTGGTTCAGAGAATTGCGAGTAACAGAACTTCATTTATAACCTATGTCAGCTGAAACCAGTCGCGGCACCATAATTATATTACTGTCCTGTAATTGAGTACCGTACATGATTGATGTGGAACGAGTTTTAAATTGAGCCCCGTGCTGTTTTACATCAAGGGAGTCGGGTTGACTGATACTTGAAACCGTGTGATTTATACTGCGCCGGGTTTCTATTTCAGAATCAGTTTATGATAATATCACAACTTCATATTTCATTTAAAGACGTACCTTGAATAGAATTAGGGCTCATCAATGAGCTGGAGATGGTACAAAGGAAGGCTGCTAGATTTGTGCTCAACGATATTAATCCTAGAAGCAGTGTAACTCGAATGATAGAAAAACTAGGGTGGGAATCTCTGGAAGATAGAAGGACGAAATCCAGGCTATACGCTATGTTTAACACTTTCACTAATCGGCCAGCATGGGGAGAACTATGCAAACGTCTGGTAAATCCCACCTACCTGAACAGGGCAGATCTTCCCATAAAGTTAAGGTCCGACCACAGCGTAAAAATTATTCGAAATATTCTTTCATTAACCGTGATATTGATAATTGGAACTCATTACCTGCCTCAGTCTTAGAGCTTTTCCCCAAACATAGTCTATTGATGTGTTTAAGAGAAGATTGACATTTTGTGTGAATACGACGATGTAATTACTCTAGTTCCTTTTTGTATATTGTGTTTAATGGTATTGTTTGTAATTTTCTATGTTTGTACAATTTTCCACCGGGGAAATACCCCCATTTGCAAATATTATGAATAGTAATAATAATAATAATAATAATAATTGGACTGTCACCTTTACTTTTCAACTGTGTACTGGAGAAAGTAATTCGTGAATGGCGCAAGAAGATGGGGAAAGAAGTGTTAGAAAATGGTGTCAGAATGGGCTGCAGGAGCTTGGACCTGACAATTGACTGCCAAGCTTTCGCAGATGATAAACAAGTCAACCAACTCAGAATACAAGCGGCAAAGGCAGGCTTACACATTTCTTTTGAGAAGACCGAGTTTATAACTAATATTAGCCCTGCAGTCAAAGAATTAAATGTTGAACATGGAAAGATCCATCCGGCAACAAAGTTTAAGTACCTAGGGGAGTGGATCGAGCCCAAATTATCAGAGAAGGAAGCCTTCAAGAATGAACAAGATGTAAGTGGCCTACCAGCTAACGAAAGGAGTGTACAACAAGCGAACACTGTCCCGCAATGCCAAACTAAGACACTATCGTACAGTTATCCGACCTGAGGCGCTGTACGCAGAATGCCTGGCAAAGAATAGGAAGGGTCTGGTTGAGAAATTAGAAGCCAAGGAAAGGAAGATCCTCAGGAAGATCTTAGGCCCGTGAATACAGGAGACGGCATAACAATGAGCTGTACCATCATGTAGAAAGGATATCTCAAGTAATTTGGAAGAGAAGAATATATTTCTATGGCCACTTAACCCGTATGAAACCCGAGAGAATCACCAATCGGATATTTACCTATTTTCTTAACAACAACAAAACAAGGTCCCCTGGTTTTGTGAGGTAGACAACGTTTTACACGAAATAGGAATCACCCACGCAGACATTATGGAACGTGAACTTTTGAAGGAAAAGCTTGGAGCACACAACCAATTCCAAGAAAAAGCGAAATTAAAAACCGGCAAGAAGTGGTCAGACGAAAGAAAGGAGTCTCACAAGCAGCGAATGCGTGAACCCTGGGCTAAGATCAAGGCCCAAGGACGGATGCAGTTGAAATGGCGTGGTCTATAGCCTGCCTAAACGAAGAAAGAAATAATAATAATAATAATAATAATAATAATAATAATAATAATAATAATAATACTGATACACAGGAGACCACAAGAGCAGGCAAACCGAGAAAGCGCATGAAATGGACAAATGAAATGAATATGTACATCATGCGTTCATATTATCAGATAACGAATATGGAAACTGACACTACTGCATATAGACAGAAGTTGCACGCTGCATTCTGCCAGAAATTCCCTGATATTAATGTTACGGAACAGAGAATAGCAGATCAGCGCCGTGCTATAGTTTTGAAGAAACTAATCCCAGAACATCACCTCAAGCTGCTAATGGTTAACGTAGCTGCCGACAATACTCATACCTCTGTAGACGAATCCATAGATCAGGAGAGTACACGTTTGGTCAATGAACAAAGGCACACCGATCATCGTTCAGATGACAAAGATGTAAGAATATCGCAGGAAGCACTCGGAGATCCAGTGCGGAAACAACTCGAAGATGAATTTGGGAAGGCTCTCATAGAATTTGAAGGGACTGATCCAATAGAGCGGCCCATGATCACGAACCAACATTGCTCTAAGAAACTTGCTACCGCTGTTGTAACAATGAACGACATTCTCTCTCAGCATCTGTCCCAGAAATCATATTGTTTCAACCATGTTCCGACTGCAATTTACGCTGGAGCGATAGCTGTGATACGAGTGACAGGAGGTAGATTATGGCGACCTAAATATACGTCAGGTCGACAGAAGAAGATGCCAGCTTGGGAGATACGTTTACGAAAGTCTGTTGATGAACTGAGAGTAAATATCGGAAGAATGCATCAGTATGTTGCAGGCAATAGAAGTAAGAAGGTTGTTCAATGTGTTAAAATGTTGAGCCATACGAAGAGTAAACATGCAAAGTATAATCCTCCGAACTGTAGCCCCCTTGAGATCCTAGACACATTAAAGCAACAACTTGAGGCAAAGGCACAGAGATTACGTCGATATAAAGAATCGAACGAACGAAAGCAAGAGAACAAGCTATTTGTTACCAGTGAGAAAGGGTTCTATAGGAATCTTGACGATCCTGGAACTCAAATGGGCAGTTCACCGCAAAAAGTAGAGGTAGAGAATTTCTGGTCATCCCTATGGTCGAATGCTGGAGATTATAACAGCAGCGCTAAATGGATTACGGAGGAGGAGGAGAGAATGTCAGAAATTGACACGATGAGTGACTCTTCGGTATCAATTGAAGATGTGACCCGTGTGGTTAAGGAGACCCAAAATTGGAAAGCGGTAGGACCAGACAACCTCCACAACTTTTGGATCAAACGTTTCACTTGTACTCATGAGCATCTTGCCCGCTGCTACACAGATTTCATCCAAAATCCACAGCTTATCCCCTCTTACTTGATGCGAGGTAAAACATACCTTCTGCCAAAAGATGATAGAACCAATGATCCTTCCAAATATCGACCTATCACCTGTCTGTGCACCCTGTATAAGATATTTACATCTTGCATTGCACCTAAGATTTGTGAACACATAAATCATAATAACATCCTGGCTGAAGAGCAGAAGGGGTGCATGAAGAAGTCTCAAGGTTGCAAAGAGCAATTTGTAATCGATGCAGTTACTATGGAACAAGCGGGAAAGATGATGCGTAACCTCTACATGACCTTTATTGATTACAAGAAAGCTTTTGATTCAGTGCCACATTCCTGGTTAATCCAAACCCTGAAGATATATAAAGTTGATCCTGCCATCATTATAAGTCTGCAACATATGATGTCCCATTGGGGGACCAATTTATTAATGTCTAATGGAGACACATGTATGGAATCAGGATTTATTCAAATCAAAAGAGGTATCTTTCAGGGTGACAGCTTGAGCCCTCTATGGTTCAGTTTGGCGCTCAATCCACTATCATCATTGCTGAACAATGCAAAGTGTGGTTTTCCAATTAAGCACCATGGTATAGTCAAAAACAAAATTTCTCATTTGATGGATGTGGATGACATTAAACTATATGCATCCTCGGAGAGACACGTCGACAATGTAATTGCAATTACTACTTCATTTTCTTCTGATATTGGAATGTCCTTCGGATTAGATAAGTGTCGCACCCTCAACATTCGGCGTGGAAAATTAGAGGCCCGAGCATTTCAACTTGATGACGGCTGTTTCATAAAGCCTATGGAAGGTAATGAGACCTACAAATATCTTGGTCTCCTGCAATCTAATCGAATTGATCATAAAGGTATTAAAGATAGAACCGTAGCTATCTACAATCAACGCCTTAACAAGATTTTAAAATCAAAGTTGAATGGAAAGAACACCTTTAAGGCTATTAATACCTATGCTATTCCTGCTCTGACATATACTTTCGGTATTATCAAATGGACGCAGACTGACTTGGGGAACATCCTAATTAGGACACGCACCATCTTAACAAAACACAGATGTCTCCACCCTAAGTCAGCTGTTGAGCGCTTGACAATCCCGCGTCAAAGAGGTGGACGAGGGCGCACGAACATTATCCAATTGCATGCAAGGCAAGTGAGGAACCTTCAGAGATATTTTCTGGGAAGACATGACTCTCCCATACATCAAGCCGCTGTGAAGGCAGATGACAAGTGCACACCGCTGGATCCTCTTCACGTAAGGGATATACAGTTAGCCACTGATGAGGAATGTTCAGCCATCAAGCTTCAGCAGTGGACGCAGAAAGCTCTGCACGGTCGTCATCCGTATGATCTCAACCAGAAACATGTCGACATTGATGCGTCGAACTGCTGGTTGACTCATGCGGACCTATTCACTGAGACTGAAGGATTCATGGTTGCAATCCAGGATCAAGTTGTGGCTACCAAAAACTATCTTAAATATATAGTTAAGGCAAATATTCAGAATGATAAATGCCGATGATGCCAACTTGAACCGGAAACAATTCAGCATATCACAAGAGGCTGCCAAGCAATCTCCTGTACTGATTACATGAAAAGGCACAACAAAGTGGCCAAAATAATGCACCAACACCTTGCTCAAAAGCATTTATTATCTGATAATATTTTGCCTTACTATCAGTATGTTCCTGACGGCGTTTTGGAAAATCCCAGTCACAAGTTGTTATGGGACCGATCAGTTATTACTGATAAAACCATACCAGCAAACCGACCAGATATCGTTCTTGTGGACAAGGTGCAGAACAGAACCTTCCTAATTGATATTGCAGTGCCCAATTCCCATAATCTGCAACAAACCTGCTGTGATAAGATCACCAAATATCTGCCTTTGGCTGAGGAAATACGGCAAATGTGGAGACAGGAAAGTGTAGTGGTTCTGCCCATAGTAATTTCTTCTACCGGCATCATCCCCAAATTATTGGCTCGCAATCTACAAATATTGGGAATACATCCTGGTCTACATATCACCATGCAGAAGGCCGTCATCTTGGAGACCTGTTCCATTGTTCGCTCGTTTCTCAATGTGCCACCTTAAGAGAATTAGCCATACCGTCTTGCAAACAAGCCGACGATAATGTTGATATGTCCCACTTATGTGGTGAAATGAATGTAGAAATAATAATAATAATAATAATAATAATAATAATAATAATAATATGCTACATACCCCAAGTTGTGCAAATTAAGTGTCGGCTGGTGTGACATCAATGAAACCCAGGATCTACGAGTATAAATTGTATCCTTAGTTTACTAGCACAGCTAGTTGCTTTCGCCCCTCCTGTCACAGTGAGTATTTATGTATTTCTATACTGCTTGCATGTGCTCAACTTTGGTGAATTGCTTAAATATTTAACACGAAGAGGTCGATTAAGATCTGATAGTTCCAATGCAGGTTAAGGATAACTCGTCTCATACTCTTTCGATATCAGCATCAAAAGCGTCGGCAAAATTTACAAGAAACGATTACTAGACTATTAATCATTTAGGGTAGGTAGGACTCTTCAGCCGTAGTGAAGGCAACCTGCCTAGGGGATGAAAACCCCGAAATCAAACTCATTGCAGCAGCGTCTATCCCGCAGCGGGCGGCTGCTAACGACGTCTGTTCCCCATGTTAGGGGTGGTCGAAATCATATCCTGGCCGTAGGTATAAAAGGCACACCATCATCATTATGAGATCAAATAAGAAAAGTGGAAATAAAAAAGCCGCTATCCGAGGAGCGTCGGGGCACCCTTGGAGCCATCGCTGGGGGTGACAGCATACAAGCCGGTGGTGATCAGGAGCTGAACAGGTGGGCCCTGATCGGGGAACACCCCGAACATGTTACAGTCGATGATGATAGTAGCATCCTAACAGCATTCAACGCTACACCTGCTCCTAGTGTTTCTTATGATACTCAAGAGACCTCAAGAACAGGCAAACCGAGAAAGCGCATGAAATGGACAAATGAAATGAATATGTACATCATGCGTTCATATTATCAGATAACGAATATGGAAACTGACACTACTGCATATAGACAGAAGTTGCACGCAGCATTCTGCCAGAAATTCCCTAATATTAATGTTACGGGACAGAGAATAGCAGATCAGCGCCGTGCTATAGTTTTGAAGAAACTTATCCCAGAACATCACCTCAAGCTGCTAATGGTTGACGTAGCTGCCGACAATACTCATACCTCTGTAGACGATTCCATAGGTCAGGAGAGTACACGTTTGGTCAATGATCAAAGGCACACCGATCATCGTTCAGATGACAAAGATGTAAGAATATCACCGGACGCACTCGGAGATCCAGTGCGGAAACAACTCGAAGATGAATTTGGGAAGGCACTCATAGAATTTGAAGGGACTGATCCAATAGAGCGGTCCATGATCACGAACCAACCTTGCTCTAAGAAACATGCTACCACTGTTGTAACAATGAACGAAATTCTCTCTCAGCATCTGTCCTAGAAATCATATTGTTACAACCATGTTCAGACTGCAATTTACGCTGGAGCGATAGGTGTGATACGAGTGACAGAGGGTAGATTATGGCGACCTAAATATACGTCAGGTCGACAGAAGAAGATGCCAGCTTGGGAGATACGTTTACGAAAGTCTGTTGATGAACTGAGAGTTAATATCGGAAGAATGCATCAGTATGTTGCAGGCAATAGAAGTAAGAAGGTTGTTCAATGTGTTAAAATGTTGAGCCATACGAAGAGTAAACATGCAAAGTATAATCCTCTGAACTGTAGCCCCCTTGAGATCCTAGACACATTAAAGCAACAACTTGAGGCAAAGGCACAGAGATAACGTCGGTATAAAGAATCGAACGAACGAAAGTAACAGAACAAGCTATTTGTTACCAGTGAGAAAGGGTTCTATAGGAACCTTGACGATCCTGGAACTCAAATGGGCAGTTCACCGCAAAAAGTAGAGGTAGAGAATTTCTGGTCATCCCTTTGGTCGAATGCTGGAGGTTATAACAGCAGCGCTAAATGGATTACGGAGGAGGAGGAGAGAATGTCAGAAATTGACACGATGAGTGACTCTTCGGTATCAATTGAAGATGTGACTCGTGTGGTCAAGGAGACCCAAAATTGGAAAGCGGTAGGACCAGACAACCTCCACAACTTTTGGATCAAACGTTTCACTTGTACTCATGAGCATCTTGCCCGCTGCTACACAGATTTCATCCAAAATCCACAGCTTATCCCCTCTTACTTGATGCGAGGTAAGACATACCTTCTACCAAAAGGTGATAGAACCAGTGATCCTTCCAAATATCGACCTATCACCTGTCTGTGCACCCTGTATAAGATATTTACATCTTGCATTGCACGTAAGATTTGTGAACACATAAATCTTAATAACATCCTGGCTGAAGAGCAGAAGGGGTGCATGAAGAAGTCTCAAGGTTGCAAAGAGCAACTTGTAATCGATGCAGTTACTATGGAACAAGCAGGAAAGATGATGCGTAACCTCTACATGACCTTTATTGATTACTAGAAATCTTTTGATTCTGTGCCACATTCCTGGTTAATCCAAACCCTGAAGATATATAACGTTGATCCTGCCATCATTATAAGTCTGCAACATATGATGTCCCATTGGGGGACCAATTTATTAATGTCTTATGGAGACACAAGTATGGAATCGAGATTTATTCAAATCAAAAGAGGTATCTTTCAGGGTGACAGCTTGAGCCCTCTATGGTTCAGTTTGGCGCTCAATCCACTATCATCATTGCTGAACAATGCAAAGTGTGGTTTTCCAATTAAGCACCATGGTATAGTCAAATACAAAATTTCACATTTGATGTGTATGGATGACATTAAACTATATGCATCCTCTGAGAAACACATCGACAATCTAATTGCAATTACTGATTCATTTTCTTCTGATATTGGAATGTCCTTCGGATTAGATAAGTGTCGCACCCTCAACATTCGGCGTGGAAAATTAGAGGCCCGAGCATTTCAACTTGATGACGGTTGTTTCATAAAGCCTATGGAAGGTAATGAGACCTACAAATATCTTGGTCTCCTGCAATCTAATCGAATTGATCATAAAGATATTAAAGATAGAACCGTAGCTATCTACAATCAACGCCTTAATAAGATTTTAAAATCAAAGTTGAAAGGAAAGAACAACTTTAAGGCTATTAATACCTATGCTATTCCTGCTCTGACATATACTTTCTGTATTATCAAATGGACGCAGACTGACTTGGAGAACATCCTAATTAGGACACGTACCATCTTAACAAAACACAGATATCTCCACCCTAAGTCAGCTGTTGAGCGATTGACAATCCCGCGTCAAAGAGGTGGACGAGGGCTCACGGACATTATCCAATTGCATGCAAGGCAAGTGAGGAACCTTCAGAGATATTTTCTGGGAAGACATGACTCTCCCATACATCAAGCCGCTGTGAAGGCAGATGACTAGTGCACACCACTGGATCATCTTCACGTAAGGGATATACAGTTAGCCACTGATGAGGAATGTTCAGCCATCAAGCTTCAGCAGTGGACGCAGAAAGCTCTGCACGGTTGTCATCCATATGATCTCAACCAGAAACATGTCGACATTGATGTGTCGAACAGCTGGTTGACTCATGCGGACCTATTCACTGAGTCTGAAGGATTCATGGTTGCAATCCAGGATCAAGTTGTGGCTACCAAAAACTACCTTAAATATATAGTTAAGGCAAATATTCAGGTTGATAAATGCAGAAGATGCCAACTAGAACCGGAAACAATTCAACGTATCACAGGAGGCTGCCAAGCAATCTCCTGTTCTGATTACATGAAAAGGCACAACCAAGTGGCCAAAATAATGCACCAACACCTTGCTCCAAGCATTTATTATCTGATAATATTTTGCCTTACTATCAGTATGTTCCTGACGCCGTTTTGGAAAATCCCAGTCACAAGTTGTTATGGGACCGATCAGTTATTACTGATAAAACCATACCAGCAAACCGGCCAGATATCGTTCTTGTGGACAAGGTGCAGAACAGAACCGTCCTAATTAATATTGCAGTGCCCAATTCCCATAATCTGCAACAATCCTGCTGTGATAAGATCACCAAATATCTGCCCTTGGCTGAGGAAATACGGCAAATGTGGAGACAGGAAAGTGTAGTGGTTCTGTCCATAGTAATTTCTTCTACCGGCATCATCCCCAAATTAATGGCTTGCAATCTACAAATATTGGGAATATATCCTGGTCTAAATATCCCCATGCAGAAGGCCGTCATCTTGGAGACCTGTTCCATTGTTCGCTCGTTTCTCAATGTGCCACCTTAAGAGAATTAGCCATACCGTCTTGCACACTAGCCGACGATATGTTGATATGTCCCACTTATGTGTTGAAATGAATGTAGAAATAATAATAATAGTCTCAAACAGGAAGTGAACTTCATGCGACGAGTGGCCCTCTGCTCGGAAAATGATGGATGCCCCTTCGAACACCTTATGTAAATGTCCATTTGCAGTAGATGTAACGTCTGTGATAAATTAACTTTTTTTTAGTCGCATCGAAGACTGATTAAACTTTTGTAACAAATCATTTCCAATTGGGGCAGAAGACCTCGTAGTTCCGCCCCTTAAAACAACAATAACTAACTAGCTAAATAGATTCCAAATTGTATCTCGTTTTGTGGTATGGGGTTAAAAAGCAATACATTGTGTTGTAAATAAAATACAACACAAAAATACATTGTGTTCTAATAAACTTTGTTGTAAAATAAAATTTTATTTCATAGAAATGCTCTGCAAAAGTCATTTACAGAAGCGTAAAATAACAAGTTGTGAAACAGAAATCGTTCAAATTTACAGTGAAGCCTGTGTAAATATATTTTGAAAGAGCAAAATACTTTGCAATGCTGTATAATAAGGCGGCAATCAGTGAAATCGAACTCAGCCCCGTCCTTAGCGCGCTGCGAGCAGATTTCAAAGCCGATTGCGGGTGGGTAGGCAACCCATTTTACAGTTCCGTGTTGAATCGGAACACGCTGTACATAGGTAGATTCTGGAAGCAATAATAATGGAAAAGGATTGGTTTCAAATAGGTTTATGAATTACAATCACATAATGATATTTTAATTTTTTATTTATACTTATTAATTCTTTATCCATCTTTCCACCATAATTGTGTCTTAAATTTATAATATCTTACAATAAGAGAAAGGGTGATGTGTGATATATTAATAAACAATTTTCCGAATCAGAAGATATAAAGACACGATAAACCTGAGAAGTTGGAGACCTGACGATGCTGGGCACTTCTCAAAACATCTTCAATGGTCTTCCTTCTCAAAAAATCAAAGTTATTTTGTACTTGCGCACTATATGTACAATGCCATCTACAGGGCGAAGGGAGTTTGAGAGCGTTCACTTTCACATGGAGCATTATTCTGTAGAGAATAAGAGAAATAATGAATACAATCTGAGATGGGGGGGGGGGGGTGACTGGGACGACTCACTCTCTCTCTCGAGTCCATACAACCACTATCCCTTTTAAATTTGTTGCGTATCTTTTTGAGAGTTTGGATGTATTGCTTTTATCTTTAACTAGATTATTTATTCCTTTTGATTGAACGGATCCTTTCAATAAAGACAGGAGGGGGCCTTTAATCTGGTGATTATAAGATGCAGAACCTACTTCTTTACGTGAAATCTGAACCAACATACGTGGAATTTCACAGATAAAATCCTACATGCATTAACGAGGATTCAAACCCATTTTTCTGGCTGGGAGGCGACCAGTTTGAACCCTGTGTCTTCACGCTCCATCACTTCTAATAGTAGTGCTATCAATTCCGGATCCCATGTTATATCCTGATCATCTTTCAATGGAATGATTTCAGGTTTAGTGATATTTTAGAGGACTTATTTATATTTTATAAGGTTTTTTTTTTCATAAACATACTCTGTATTAATATTATGAAATACTGGAGTAATTATACGTGCTACATGTGGAATTAATAAACTCAGGCTTATTATATGGGACAAAATTTTTCAAAATAGTAAGAGCATTATAATCGAAAAAATATTTTGAAAAATATTTTAAACATTACTCCGATTCATTTTCTTTAGGGCCTCATATGAGACGTTTTACACATAATTTAATATCGTGGATGAGCAAACATTCAGAAAATACGTGTATGAGAAGTTAAAATAACATGTATTCATGCAGTAAAATTTAATTTTTTAAAATCTTGTTTTTGACGTTGCAAGTGAATTTCATTTTGTTTTACTCCGGCTCATAATATTTAGCCAATTTTGTTCGAGTTGGCCGGACATCAAATTTTGCGCGCCGTTTAGTCTAATTTTTGTCTTCAGATAGACGGCCTTTATCTCAGCAAGATTCATGCCCTTCTATACGATTTTGGTAGTTGTAGAAGTACTATCGCCTAGAAACAGAATCAATAGCAGTTCGTAATTATTGTATTGTCATAATCTGCCCCAACATTTATCGAATTATTACGTAGGTATTGCCAACATGCCCATCAGTAAATATGAAAGCTTCTACCAGTTCCCCTTGAGCTCTCAAACTCCTTTCAATCGGTATTCAGTTTTCCATTAAAGATATTTAAGCATAATTTAAAAAAGTATCATTATATCTCAACCAATATAATATAGCTTTAATGAAATATTTATATTGTATATACATATTTATCGAGTCCCCACGCCTTGTATAGAGGTTATTTGATTGAAAATAACAAATATAAGAAACTAAATTCTAAACAATGGTGCTTGACTAAAATGCCCCGGTCATTAAGATTGGAACATAATCACGTACTGAGTAAAGACCAAATACTGGGCAGAATTAGCCGTCCCATGTACAGTCTGGAATGATATATGTACTTCTTACAATTATGATCACCTAATTTAAAAATATAATCTATATTTATTTGATTTAAATATATTCATATAAACGTAAGAGCTATAATTAGTTGATTTCATTTTACCAAGCTGGAAATATGAGTAGAAAGGAATGCAAGTTTCAAATTAGTTTGATTAACTAGCGTTTACATTGAGTCAGAGCTGAACTTTTGACGAAATTTGTAAGAATTAGTATAGTTCATTAAATTGTGCTGGTGAGATTAAAATTGCAATTTGAAGTAATTTATGATCAACAAGTAAATTGATAAAATTCTGAGAGCTATTGTATTATTATTTTGATAATAACAAATCACTGGTTTATTCTTAACATTCAGACCTTAGCACATTATTCATTTTATGGAGTATTTCACTTTGGAATATCTAACACAAATAATAATAGGCTGATCTGCTTTAAATGTACAAACAACTTGATTATCCATACAATGCTATTACACGTGAAGGCAAAATTACACGAACATTAAAGATAAATATATCATTACAAGCAATTTGAGAAGACTGTAATTACAAAATCATGTCCTAAAATACCGGATCATCATATGTGATATTTTGATTGCAGTATTAAAGTTCCGGTTCTTTAAGTTAGCTATGAGAACACCTCTATTCCTGTCATAAATCCAGTGCGCGTTCAGAAAAAAAAACTTATCTAGAGAATACATAAAGAAGAAAAACAATACGTTTGATTGACCCTTTGCAAGTTTATGAGATAAGTCATTGTTACCAATTCAGTTCATAAATATTGAAAATATTTTAATTTGAAAACCCTCATAATCCAATGCCCAGGGAAAAAAATATTAATGTTCTTTTAAGGGTTAGATTTTGGAGCTTATAAGTCGAATTTTATCAATCTAATTTCAAAACTCATTTGATATAATATATTTAAGGCTTTGAATTAACTTCCAACTTTAAGTTCTTTCAGTTTTCTCCATTCCGATTGTAATTCATAACTTCATATTTTGCCGAGATATTAGAGCGACAGATGACTGTAGATTAGTTAAAGCAGGCTTCAGATAATTAAGCAACACATGTCTCATACACCATGAAAATATTAATCCAAACTCCTTTCAATACTGATTGCGATATGTTCAAATTTGAGACCCATTCATATATTTTTATTCTAAAAAATCTACAATCATATTATGTCCATATGGATTTGTTATTAAAATTCTAATTCTTTAATCGAAGAGAAAGATTTTGAGAGTATTAATTCGATAAGTTCTATATTTACGTTTCCCTATAAATTATGTTAGTATTATAAAGATATCAATATTTTCCATAAAAATTATATCCATGGATAATAAATCTGATGCTTTCTAACAAAATACGAGAGGGAATTAACCCTCGTTAGCTGACATTTTGAATGTCTTTTAAATAACATTGAAAATTAATTTGTCGACGTGTTAATGTTAAATAATTTCATACATAAATATTATTTTGTCGATATATTGAGATTTCAAATATAATCTGTTGTATATTGATTTGTTTCCACGGACGGACATTTATATCTAAGAGATAGAAAATTTTTCATAATATGTGAATATCAAATTTGAAAGTTTTTAATGTTACCACCGGCGATTATTAACTAATTTACAATCCTATTTACATTGCCTATTTTATAAACACGAAGCGTCTACAATTGTTAAAAGTTAATTACAGCACCTTACGATAGAAAATCATAAAATATTTCGGTTAATATAATAATAATATTAATATTATTATATATATGCCCAGCTTCGTCAGGTTTCACTGTAAATATACAAAAGTTGGTAAAAAGTATATCCAAAAAAGTGGGTGGTCCTCCGGTGTTAGTGTCTTGGCCAGGCTAGGGGGATGATCACCAGTGCCGCGAAGAGCAGCGCCGGTAACAGGTTGGTGCCTGGCGCCGAGTTACAGCCGTCTCTGTCACAGGTGGCGCAGTGCCCAGAGCCGACAGCGTCCGGGCAGAGACCCTCGGTGTGAGAGCATGAGCGGTAGTACACGTAGTGACCGTTCACTGCAACACAGATACAAGATCATTAGTCACTGCTACACTGATACAAGACCGTAATAATATACAATACATGTAGTGACCGTTCACTGCAACACAGATACAAGATCATTAGTCACTGCTACAGTGATACAAGACCGTAATAATATACAATACACGTAGTGACCGTTCACTGCAACACAGATACAAGATCATTAGTCACTGATACACTGATACAAGACCGTAATAATATACAATACACGTAGTGACGGTTCACTGCAACACAGATACAAGATCATTAGTCACTGCTACAGTGATACAAGACCGTAATAATATACAATACACGTAGTGACCGTTCACTGCAACACAGATACAAGATCATTAGTCACTACTACACTGATACAAGACCGTAATAATATACAATACACGTAGTGACCGTTCACTGCAACACAGATACAAGATCATTAGTCACTGTTACACTGATACAAGACCGTAATAATATACAATACACGTAGTGACCGTTCACTGCAACACAGATACAAGATCATTACTCACTGCTACAGTGATACAAGATCGTAATAATATACAATACACGTAGTGACGGTTCACTGCAACACAGATACAAGATCATTAGTCACTGCTACAGTGATACAAGATCGTAATAATATACAATACACGTAGTGACGGTTCACTGCAACTCAGATACAAGATCATTAGTCACTGCAACACAGATACAATATCATCAGTCACTGCTACACTGATACAAGCTCGTAATAATATACAATACAGAAAGTGACCGTTCACTGCAACACAGATACATCAAGATCATTAGTCACTGCTACACTGATGCAAAACCGTAAAAATATACAATACAGGAAGTGACCACTCACTGAATGATGGGGAAATATTTCGCACAGCCGCCATGTTGGATTGGTGAGACGAAACAAAATTTGAAGGGCACAGTCGGGATCGTCCGGAATAGTGCTATGAACGTACCGAGTTTCATTGAAATCGCTCCAGCCGTTTAGATTTTATCAGGGGAGGGGGACACACACAAACACACGAATCACACACACACGCACACACACCGACAGACTCATAGACAAAAGGTGATCTCATAATCCTATTTTTTCATAAATGACAAGTAGTTCCGTGAAGAACTATGCAGCCTATTTTCATATATCCTACTTATGTTAACTGCCATTATCAACATACAAAATTTCAGTTTGATTAATGTAACAGATTCGTAGTTATTGAGAACCGACTAATTATTTCGGATGGTCGCCATGTTGGATTTTATATATGTAGGTCCTAGAGTTATATACTGTTACATGAAGATTATTGTGTACGTGTAGCATTCAAACTTCAATCGCATGATTAGGACACAAGAAGTAACAAGGAGATTTTAAAATTTCGCACAGCTGCTATCTAGTGGTTATGGAAACAATTGAAATAAATTAGATGCCAGTGGATTAACATTCGTATATGGATTTACAGTACAAAGTTTCACTGCACTCGGATGGTTAAATTGCGAGAAACGTCCATGTGAATATTTATACTTCGCGTCGCCGCCATGGTGGATTTGGGATCACCAGGTTATTTAAAGTCCTATAGGTGAACTTAAGTTCATAGCCCCTATCAACATAAAAAATCAGTTTGATTGCTATAATAGATTCGTAGATATTCAGAGCCGTTTAAATATTTTGGATGGTCGCCATGTTGGATTGTTGAATGTATAGGCCATAGAGTCATGTACCATTAAAGGAAAATTATTGCGTAGGTTCATTATTCAAACTTTCACTTCGATCGCATGATTACGACACAAGAAATAGAAACTTGATTTTAAAATTCGCACAACCGTCATCTTGAGGTTATGTAAACAATTGAACTAAATTAGATATCAGTGCATTACTATGTGTATAATTATTTCCTGTACCAGATTTCATTGCGTATGGAACATTAAATCGCGAGAAAGGTCTATTTAAAATTTTCAAATTTGCTTGGCCGCCATGTTCGTTTTTTAGTTAACCGGTTTTCGAACGTCGTAGAGATGAACATCCAGTAGTGCCCTTTATCTCCGGTCAAAATTTCAGGGTGATACCGCTAATAGTTTCAGAGATATAGAATGCCGGTGAAATATTTCGCACGTCCGCCATCTTGTGGTTATGTAAACAATTGAACGAAGTTAGATGTCCGTGCATTACAATGTGTATAAACATATACTGTACCAAGTTTCATTGCATTTGGTTGGTTAAATCGCGAGAAACGTTTATTTAAAAGTCGCAACTTTGCTTGGCTGCCATGTTGGTTTTGTAGTTACCAGGATTTCAAAAGTCACATAGGTGAACTTCTAGTAGTTCCCTTTATCACCGTAAGAAAATTCCAGGGTGATATCGGTAATAGTTTCGGAGATATTGAATGTTGGTGAAATATCTTGCACAGCCGCCATGTTGGATTGATGAGACGTAACAAAATTTGAAGGGCACGGTCGGAATCTTCCACAATAGTGCTATGACCTTACCAAGTTTCATTGAAATCGCTCCAGCCGTTTAGATTTTATTAGGGGGGGGGGAGGATGCACACACACACGGACAATAGGTGATCTCATAAGCCTATGTTTTCATAAATGAAAATAAGCTAAAAATAACCTAATGCATGCACTATCAGTTGGCTGTATTGGTTGTATTAAATGAAATGTACACGTTTTACTTCAGGCTTTGTAACCTTAGTTTCTCATCACCCCTAGTACGCTGCAATATTGCCAATAAACACACATTGCTTCCTCTCAAACCCTGTAGTGATCTGCCCTCCTTCCTTTCAATATTGATAGGTTTCAGTTTATTTTCAGTTATTATGAGCCTTTGAACGGAAATGGCCACATCCCGATCCTGGCCCTCACTCTGAAAATATCATTCTCCTCGCGGAAGTTTAATTTCCTGGCGCTCCCCGCGCTAATGTGCGCACGTTTAATTGCAGAACAAATTAGCCTAGCGACACAATTCTATGAGCGACACGTACAGTAGCAAGGAGTGTTTTAATTGAGAGATTTATAATACAGCTCTGGTGTTATATTCCTTTTAACTTTCAACGGGCTCGCTGCCATGAATATTAACTCAGGTTATATTTCTTAAAGGTTTCATTCGCAGAGCGGAGTAGTTGAGCGACAGTTGATATTGCAAATCTTCAGTCGGTCAACAGAATATTATCACACTTAATGGGACTAGCGGAACAAGTAGTTCCGTAAAGAACTATACAGTCTATTTTCCATATATCCTACTTATGTTAATTGCCTCTAACAACGTTCAAAATTTCAGTTTGATTGCTGTAATAGATTCGTAGATATTGAGAACCGTCTAAATATTTCGGATACCACGTTGGAATTTTATATATTGGTCTTAGAGAAATAATGATCGTGTGGCCTCCGGAGAGGCCGAGTGCAGGTCCTTTTAGTTGACGCCCGTGGGCGACCTGCGCGTCGTAATGAGAATGAAGTGATGATGAAGACGTCACATACACCCAGTCCCAGTCACGAGAATTAACCCCAGGAGATTAAAATCCCTGATGGCTCGGCCGGGAATCGAACCCGGGGCACTTTGGCCAAAGCCTAGCTCACTAACCATATATCCACGGAGCCGGACAGGTCTTAGAGTTGTGTACTATTACATGAAGAGTATTGTGTAGGTGTTTTATTCAAACTTCAATCGCAAGATTAAGACACAAGAATTAAAAACCAGATTTTAAAATTTCCCTCAGCCACCATCGTGTGGTTATGAAAACAATTTAAATGAATGAATGTCAGTGGATTAATATATATATATAAGCATTTGCCGTACCAAGTGTCACTGCACTAAGATGGTTAAATCGCGAGAAACGACCATTTGAATATTCAAATTTCGCGTCGCCGCCATGTGGGATTTCTGCTCACCAGATTACGGAACGACCCATAGGTGAACTTATGTTTATAGCCTCTATACGCATACAAAATATTAGTTTGATAGCTGTCATAGATTAATAGATATTGAGAACCGTCTAAATATTTCGGATGGTCGCCATGTTGGATTCCTTCTATATGAAGGCCTAGGCCATAGAGTTATGTATTATAAGATGAGAATTATTGTGTGCGTTCATTTTTGAAACGTTAATTTTGGTCGCATGATTAGAACACAAGAAAAAATAACTTAGTTTTGAAATTTCGCACAGCCGCCATATTAAGGTTATGTAAACAATTGAACTAAATTATATGTGAATATATTGCAAGTTGTATAGTCATATGCTGTACCAAGTTTCACTGCGTTTGGATGGTTAAATCACGAGAAAAGTCTATTTAAGTGTTCCGACTTTGCTTGGCCGCCATGTTCGTTTTGTAGTAAACAGGTATTTGAAAGTCACATTGGTGTATGTCTAGTAGTGCTCTTTATCACCGTACACAATTTCAGGGTGATATGAGTAATAGTTTCGGAGATATAGAATGCCGGTGAAATATTTCGCACAGCCGCCATGCCGGACTGGTGAGAAGTAACAAAATTTGAAGGGCACGGTCGGCATCGGCTAAAATAGTACTATGATCTTACCGAGTTTCATTGAAATCGCTCCAGCCATTTAGACGTTATTAGTGGGGTACACACACACACACACACACACACACACACACACACACGGACAAAAGGGGAACTCATAAGTCTATTTTTTCATAAATGAAAATAAGCTAAAAATCAACTCAATGTTGAAAACTTCCTTTAATGTCATAGACTAGACTTTCCATTAAGAGAAAGCAATTCTAGTATATACATATCTCAAGTTTAGTACTTCATTTTTTCCTGGAATGTAAAGAACATGTTGCTTGACAAAATGAATGGATTGGTTTTTTTAGAATAATTATTTTGATCCGTTTAAAAACCAACAAACTCAAAAAACATTTTTGCTTCTTAAAATGTGATACTTTAAATTTATGAATTGAAAAGATAAAGATTATTTTAAATATATTTCAGTTCATTCTATAAAACTACATGGTTATCAAAACATTACAATAGATCAGGCCTGTAACTTCAGTAGTTCCTGAGAAAAGTGTACCAGAATCTCTAAAATCATAACTTGCGGGATTGTTTTCTGTGACCTTGTTTTTGGACACCCTGAGAATCAGACAATAATATATCATATTTATTGTTAGCAGGTGGCTTAGAATGGTTAGATCTTTGTTTACAGTAAAATTAACGACCATATATCAAACGGAAATCACAGAAATTTGTTTTTAAAATTTACTCATTTAATTGTGTCAAGTCCACGAATGGAGTGACCGTTTAAGTCAATATGGCCTGCGGCTTAACAAAGATAAAACAGAATATATGACAACGGATGCTGGAGAAATCGGAACAATCCAAGTCGACGGCGATGATCTGCCTCGAACGACAAAATTTAAGTATCTCGGCTCTACGATAACTGCTGAAGGTCGTCTCACCGAGGAGGTCAACATAAGAAGTAATGCTGCGTGGATGAAGTGGCGAACAACGACAGGTGTCATGTGCGATCGCCAGATGAAAGACCACCTAAAATCGAAGATTTACCGCACTGTCATTTGTCCCATGGCGCTTTATAGTACCGAATGTTAGCCGACCACGAAGGAAGCAGAACGTCGGCTAAGTGTCAAGGAGACCAAGATGCTTAGATGGACAGCTGGCATTACTAGGTTGGATCACATCCCCAATCAAAGAATAAGGGAATGTTTTGGTATCGCGGCAATCAATAACAAAATGCGTGAGGGTCGTCTGCGATGGTTTGGGCATGTGCTACGGTAACAATATCTAGCCATTGCAAAACAGGGCTACACACTGGAGGTCGCCGGGAAAAGACCAAAGGGGCGACCGAGACAACGTTGGGCCGATACACTGCACAGGGATTTGAAAGGCGTCATCCTACATCCGGACGTGGCCCATGACCGAGTAAAGTGGATACAGCGGATCAAATAGCGGACCCTGCTACGAGGCGGGACAAACGCTAAAGCAAGAGAAGTAGAAGAAGAAGACTCATTTAATTGAGTAAAATAAGCCATTGTCACAACCCAGTGTCCTTAAACCAGTGGTTCTGAACCCATTGAATTCTGCGGACCACTCAGCCTGAAATTGAATCATGTACGGACCGCCCCCTCCCCCCCCCCCCCAATACACCCTACCAGTTGTAACCCTTTCTCAATAACACTTATTTTAAAGATATTTCAATTCAAAACATGATAGTCATTGCTGCGAATACATTCGGATGATTCTCGTTCAATGCACATCGTTTCCGAAATCCTCATTTATTGGCCACATTTCTATACGTGCTGGTGGACCCTTTTCTCCCGCGGACCACTTCTGAGGCACTCGCGGACCACCGGTTAAGAACCACTGTCTTTCACACGATTAGCAGCTAAACATGCTGACCACTGCACCACGCAGGCGAATTTGCCATTATTTAATACGAAATAAAAACAGAACCAGAATATCTTAGCTACAAATTTTGTTTGGTTCTGCTGAGGTTATAGTTACATTATTTAAGTGACTCATGGTGGTTCCGTATTGATATGCTAGAATAGTTATTAACAAAAAAAGTACATCCGCCTGAATCAATACTATAAAGAAAAAATTAATTATTAAACTTGTTTTCAGTGCATGTTTCGAGGATTAATTACATTTTATCCCCTTCATCAGCTATTGAAAAAAAATTGAAGCACAGTAATAACCTAATAACCATTTTCTAAATGTAACATTGTCCTAACCTCATACACTATATGCTTCGAACTAACCTCTCTTTACCAAGAGTTCGCATTCCATCACGTCGAGTTTCTGGAAGCCGCTTTGTTTTGTAAAGGCTAAAATTGGATCTTTAAGCATACAGGCTCTTCATTTATTACAGACCTACACGAATTGGTGAAGTATGGGTGTTCCATATCTACCGTTTCAAGCTTCAACACAGAACTACTATTTGTCATAAGCACCTGCAAGCTGATCACCGTCACCATCTATTTCATTTCATTTTATTCTGTTCTTATAACCTAAATTTTATGGTGCACCATATTAGATTTAAATACGTATCTCATTACTGTGCTACGCTTTTTTTCAATAGCTGATGAAGGGGATAAAATGTAATTAATCCTCGAAACATGTACTGAAAACATGTTTAATAATTATTTCTTTCTTTATAGTATTGATTCAGGCGGATGTACTTTTTTTGTTAATAACTATTTGAGGTTAAAGTTGGTGGTTAATATAAAGTGTTAGGATGCCTTAGGACTTGAAGTAGGGCAACTATCAGGACACTTTACTTGAAGAAATGTAGAACAACCACTGCTAGGTCAGCACCACGATTCGAATCTCCGATCTCTGGACTGACTACAGCTCCACATCACGGTAGTAACTCGACGTCAAATGAGCTGGCAATCACTATCATGAGCCAAGACAGCTGACGAAGTCAGAGACCAAGCCTCAAAGAGAACTTGTCACAGTGACATAACAAGTTGAACTGAATGCCCCAGCACATGACTTGCAAGGAAGCCCTTTGAGGACATGACCACAATGTATGTTTGTAAAGGTCAAGGTGTCAGAAAATTTGTGAGGAACGCACACGTCATCAACTGTCAGGCTTAATCCTTTGCCAAGGCTACGAGCCTTAAGCCTTGAACCCTACTCTCCTTAACCATACCAAACAGATCCGTCTCTTTCGATGAAACGCTGACTTCAATTAGGTGCAGTTACCTATCTGCAGTGACACGTAGTTGCGTCATATATGCGTGGCTCCAATTTTTAGCCTATTTTCATCTTATGAAAAAAAAATAGGCTTAGGCCTATGAGATCGGTTTTTGACCATGTGAGTGTGTGCGTATGCGAGTATGTGTGCCACCTACCCCCCCCCCCCCCCTCAACCCTCTCCACCCCACTTAATAAAAATCTAAACGGCTGGAGAAATCTTATTGATGTGTGACATTTTTCCGCTCGGTTGCTGGATATTTTTGTGGGAGTGATTTTGAAAATTGGAGACGGAAGTGGATCGGAACGATCGAGCTGGCAGTGGTGGATCAAACGGAAGTATGCACTGCCCGCTCGATCGATCAAACGAAGTGTACTAGCTGGCAGTGGTGGACAACGGAACTATGCACTGCCCGCTCGATCGATCAAACGGAAGTGTACTAGCTGGCAGTGGTGGACAACGGAAGTATGCACTGCCCGCTCGATCGATCAAACGGAAGTGTACTAGCTGGCAGTGGTGGACAACGGAAGTATCCACTGCCCGCTCGATCGATCGAATGGAAGTGTGCCCTAGCTGGCAGTGGTGGATCGAACGGAAGTATAAGACGCACTGCCAACTCGATCGATCGATCCAGCTGGCACTGATAAGAGAAACAATCAGCGCGCGGTGTCGAAAATTGATACCATGACGCACTCTCGGCCTTGTGCAATGTATATGACATACTGAACGGAAAACGCTCATGCGAACTCTGGTGTCAAGTGATTTAAACAAATGACATGGTACATGTTCGAAGTCTTCGTATCAGTATTTAAATGGTAAAATGCCTTAATATCAAACATTGTAAGTAGTCGGCATTGCATTGGCATAAGGCATTTTAAACTCAATGTCACTCAGGAACATTATCGAAACAAGCAAAATATAAATGAAACTTAATTCCGTAATACAGTATTATTGGAACGTGGAAATGAATCACCATCTTGTGCACAATATTTGCGTAGTCGAAATAGCCGTACATTGCGTATGACTGTGAATCTCGAGATCTTGGGTTCGAATCCTGGACGGGGTTGATATTTTTGCTACCAGATTATCATTTTAAACGATATTTATCATATCAATATGACTCATTTTAACAGAATCCATATGAAATTACGTGATGGCCTGTGAATCGAGAGGACCTGTTTATAAGGAATTTAAGGTTATGAGCGGTGTCGCGTCAATTAATATAGTTGATCCATATCGTATTCTTTATTTATGCTAGTGCTGGTGGAAGCTACAAATCATCTAATAAAATGAGTTCCGTATTATAAACTACAATATCTCTATAATACTCCCTTTTACAATAGATTAATATTTGTGCCAATAATACTATAAAATACCGGTGTATCAACAATTTCACATGAGGTTTCTTCTATGTCAGATGTTACACATCATATGCGACTACTGTAAGGCTCGTCATTTTTTATATAATACGCTAAGGTGTATGTTTAACAAAACTCAAGCTCCTAAACCAGAGGGGTTAGAAGGTGTGGTTTGTACCAAAATCTTCCAAATCGTCTCAATAGCATAGGAAATATCTTGCATTTCTTGAAAAGTCAACGTCTCTATGTTTTTTGTTTATAAAGTGCTTTTAAATAAATAAACAAGACGATAGCCCCTGGCATCGCGTACAGCCCGCGTAGTACTAGTGACGGGTGGGTAGTCTGTACACATGGGGCACACACAACCCATTATGTGAGAGTTCTCGCATGGGTCCGCTAGTTTCAATAAAACTCGAATGTGACTTTCAAATTTTAATACGTTTCATCAATCCAATATGGTGGCCACGCGAAATATTTCACCAGCATTCTATAACTCAGAAACTACAACTATTACGGTTATCGCCCTGAAATTTTGTATGGTGGTAGAGAATACAATAGTAAGTTTCGTTATGTGACACTTTAAGACCTGTTATAGTACATTATGCAACGAGCCTATAATGGCAATAATTTAGACACGAGTGTCTCAATTACAATTATAGGCGAGTTGCATACGACTGTTTATGTTCGACGATAATTATAACTTTATTTTATTTAATTTTATGTTCGAACAGAAATATACATAAATATATGTCGAGATTCAGTCACTTGAATTTAGTGATCGGAGTGCAAGTGCCGAGTGTGCTCTCTGTGCCTTCCAAGTTCTTTGACCCACCACGCATGAGCTCTGTCTGCTTGGCAATGTTTATTACAGCCTGCTGTATGCACTTGGATTCGATCAAAATTGTCAACGAAGTTTTATGAAAGATGGCCTGTGTAGAAATTGGAGTTGGGGATATTACATTGAAGGTTCGTGCTGATTTTGTCTTTGTGTTTGCCATTCTAACTACAATGGTTGATCGGATATACTATTTTACATTGTCAACTTACAAATCATGTAATTCCTATCCGACATGCTGGATTCTGTATTCAAGTGCGAAGTTATCAAGTACCTAATTGGTCGCACATCATACATCTTGAGCTCTGATTGGTTGGAGAAACTGTACCTTAATGAAAACTTGTACTCTAATGAGCCTCAGGGTCGAACATAAAGTAATAAAGCAACAAGGCGGCCAAGCAAATTTAACGTATTTAAATTACGTTTTCTCCGAGCGCAGTGATTCAATCCACTGGCATCCAATTTAATTGAATTGTTTCCGTAAATTTAACTTGGCGGCTGTGCGAAATTTTGATATTAATTTTTTATATTAAGTATCCTAGTCGCCTCCGTAGCGTAACGGTCAGCATGGTTAGCTGCCGCCCCGGAGGTCCTGGGTTCGATTCCCGGCTCTGCCACGAAATTTGAAAAGTGGTACGAGGACTGGAACGGGGTCTACTCAGCCTCGGGTGGCCTAAATGAGTAGAGGGGGTTCAATTCCCCCTCAGCCATCCTCGAAGTGGTTTTCCTTTGTTTCCCACTTCGTCTTCGGGCAAATGCCGGGATGGTACCTCCTTCAAGGCCACGGTCGCCTCCTTCCCTCTTCCTTGCCTATCCATCCTCACCATCCCTTACCTTCCCTCATGAGGCCCCTGTTCGCTTTGCAGGTGAGGCCGCCTGGGCGAGGTGCCAATCCCATCTCACCAGTTGTATCCCTTCCGGTTCGATGTTCCCAGCTCTAGGACACTGCCCGTAGAGGCGGTAGTGGTGAGTTCCCGCGCTGAGTCCGTGGGTTCCACCAAACTGGAGGGTAAGCGACTAAAAAAAAAAGTATCCTATCATGCGATCAAAGTGAACGATTGCACAATGAACCTACGCTAAAATGTTCATCTGATAGTACATAACTCTAAGGCCTTTATATAAAACAATCAAACATGGCGATCATCCGAAGTATTTAGACGATTCTCAATATCTAAGAATCTATTGCAGTAATCACACTTGAATTTTGCAGGTTGATAGAGGCTAATAACGTAAGTTCACCCATGGGACTTTCAATAACCTGATGAGCACAAAACCAACATGGCGGCGACGCAAAATTTAAGTATCTATATGGATTTTTCTCGCGACTGAATGATGCAAAATCTTCATACAAGGTTTAACCCTTACCCCTCGATTTGAAATTATCTTGGCTCTCCCTACAGCTCGTATTTAACCCTTGACTGCATAGTGTAGTAAGTTTTACGGCAATCCATCAACGTCTATTCAATTGTGCACTCATTCAAACACACATACCAGCGAGGCCTTGTTTTTAATACATAACATACGACAAAACAGCCCGACAACCAAAAGTACTCCTTCCACCCCGTCTACATCCACGCGTACCAACCACTGTTTATTTTCCGTGGGCCCTCCCCATCCAGTTACCGCAGGCTTCTGGAGTACCTTTGGCTCAACCTCAAAGACATTACCGACCTACGGTCGTGCAAGTATTCTTGCGCATTGCAATACGTACCCATGGCCAGTAGGCAGTAATGTTCGGTCTTCGAGAGTTAAAAGCTTAGCGTAGGAATCACAAAAGATCATATATATATTCCATTATGGCATTCCACATCACATACGAGTGTTAAGGTATTAGCGCCAATTAAAAATTGTTGGTAAATCTAAGACACTAAACGCCAATTGCATATTGAAGCTTGAAATTTTGAACAGCTTGATTTTTTTAAATGTTATGAAGTTATGATATTATCGAAGACTGAAAAGGAGTGTATGATATAGGGATTATATTATAACTAAGATAAGTAGTCCTTACGCCACAACATGGAAAGTTTTGTTAGTTACAAATTACTGTATACGTGGGTGAAGTTCTTAGAGCTTATGATTCAACAAATAGGCTACATTTACTGATTGTTTTGTTAATAGATAGCCTAAAAGTAAATTAACTTAAGGAAAAGTAAAGGTGAAATACAAGCTCAGGGCTTAATATATTAGCATCTAATTGTATTCATTTTTGAGAACCTAAGAATGGCAGCTGTGCAAAATATTTACAAATTACGTTTTAATTTCTCGTGTCATAAACAAGGGATAGAACCCGTGGGGGTTTCAGCCTGTTCCCCTATCGGGCGCGTCCCAGGTGGCGGATAGGGAGGCTCGCCGGACTTGTCCGGAGGGTTTGAGCGAAATAAAATACCTCTCGCGGACCAAAAACAGGCACAGCTTGACAACATCTTCAGCAACCTCTGAAGCTCACTACTTCAGTTGTAACCATGACACCGAAATATATCGATGTCCCCACTACTTTCAACTTGTTAGCATGATGGAAACAACCTACAATATAACTACCCCAGGTCCTAGTAGACATACTAGTTATTTTTCTCGGTCATCGGATTCTGGGGGACCGAGAACATCATGCGGGAATGTATCGGAGCTTCCCAAATCTCTTCGCCCAAAATGCAAAACTTTCATTGGTAGCTTAAACATCAACACACTTCGGAAAACTGGCAACTTAAAACAATTAACAGACATGTTGGATAACTTCAACATCCAAATTTTAGCACTACAGGAAACCAGATACACGGATGAAAATCATTTTGAATCAGGAAATATTAGAATTTATAAAGACAAGCCAGCAATCTCCCTCCATATGAAGCCACTACAATTTGGTGCTGGATTCGCTGTCAGAAAAAACATTATAAACTCAGTGCTTAACTTTTCCTCGCCTTCTGAAAGAATTTCAACACTATCCGTTAAATCAGGAAACAAAGCTTATACGCTTATTAATGCGCATGGACCCACCAACAACTACAATCGTAAAGATCCACAAAAGGTGGAAGACTTCTGGGAACTGCTGGAAGAAACTACAGCCATCATTCCAAATCATCACATAAAAATCCTATTGGGAGATTTTAATGCCCAAATTGGTAGAAAAAGGAAATTCAGGACCATTGTAGGACTATATCCAGCACACAATAGAACTAATAAAAATGGAGAAAGATTACTTGATGTTTTGCAAAACTTTTGATCTCAAACTAATGTCAACACATTTCCTGGCATTTCCACACAAGAAAAAGACCTGGAGATCCCCTAATTTTCACTTAGGAGAATTTCAAATAGATCATGTGGCTATTTCCAAAATGAATCAAAAAGAAATTATGAATGTCAAAGTCAAGAAAGGAGTCATTGACTCTGACAACCATCTATCCTTAACCAAGGTAAAATTTCAACCAAACAGGTCCAAACCAAAAATAACAAAAAATCTGCGCGTCGATCCAGAATTTCTTAAACAGAACGCCAGTACTTTCCAAGAAAGTATCCCTACTCACGATTCTTCTGGCTGGTTAGAACTCAAATATATACTTTCGAAAGCTTCTCAAAACATTGGCACACCGCCCAGGAAACGCAAGCATAGGTGGTGGAACGAAACCTGTGACAAGGCTACAAACTTCAGAATTAAAGCCTGGCAGAATTGGAATTCTCACAAAACGGAACAAAATTGGCACGAATTCACCAAAGTACAGAAACAAACCTCTAAAATCAGCAGATCTGAAAAACGCAAGTACGATCACTACAGATTGGCTGAAATTGAACAAGATTTTACTAAAAACAATACACGAAACTTCTACAAAACCTTCAGAGAAGAATTATCAAATTATCAGGCACCCAGTCTTTGCTTCAAACGCCCGGATGGGACATTGGAAACAAATAATCAAGAAAATTGCAAACTTCTAGCAGATTATTTCAAGGATCTTTTAAACTGTGAATCCCCTAAAGAACAACTCATCTTTGAAAAAAAAAAAACATCCAACCAAGATTCAGAACCCCCAACATTGAAAGAAATTAAAGAAATAATCCATGGACTCAAAAATAATAAATCCCCAGGGGAAGATGGTATAATTGCCGAAATGCTGAAGATAGGTGGTGAGAACGTAGTCCGAAAAATCCACTCAATTCTTGAAAACATCTGGATCACCGAAGAAATACCTGAGGATTGGAAATGTGCGCTAATCCATCCACTGCACAAGAAAGGGGATAAAACCAACATCAATAATTATAGAGGAATTTCCTTGATACCAGTTATTTATAAAATTTTCTCCAAAGCCCTGCTCACTAGACTTGAGAAACAAACAGACCGTCTGATTGGAGAATACCAGGCAGGTTTCCGAAAAGGAATATCATGTACGGAACAAATTCTTAATCTCAAAACTATCCTACAAATACGCAAAACCAGACAGACAGTCATTACCTTTGTAGATTTCAGAAAAGCATATGACTCTACAGATCGTCAAACACTTTTCAATACTCTGGAAGAATTTCAAGTGGATAGAAAAACAAGAGAATTAATCAGACAAACACTAACTGGCACTATGTCAAAAGTTAAATTCCTCGGCGAAATATCTGAGCCTTTTGCAATTAACACTGGGGTCCGCCAAGGAGACGGATTATCTCCGTTACTGTTCAACCTCGTACTTGAGAAGATAATCAGGACCTGGGAAAAGGAAACTAAGGGAATAACCCTTGGCAGACTACTCAAAGATAGAATTCATGAACATTGTTTGGCCTTTGCTGATGACATAGCAATCCTTTCTAATAACAGGCAAGAAGCAATTCATTCCATTGAAAAATTACATGAAATTGCCATCAAAACGGGACTTCAAATTTCTTATGAGAAAACTCAGTACATGGAAGGAGCCTCACGATACTTAGACGGACAACCTATGAGAACTAAATTCGGCAAAATCTTTCAAGTGAACGATTTCAAATATCTGGGAGAAATTATTGAGCCCTCTGGTTTAAACCGTGAAGGAAATAAAGAGAGAATTTCCAAATTACAGAAAGCTTACAGAATCACTTGGAATAGGTATAACAAAAAAATCAATATCTCGGAAAGCAAAACTTAGACATTATAATACAGTAATCAAACCGGAGGCGTTATATGCATCAGAAACCTTAATCATTGGTGGCAAATCTTTAACCAAAGAGATTGAAAAACAAGAAAGGAAAATTTTACGAAAAATTTTTGGCCTAGTTTTTATAGAGGGAATCTGGAGTAAAAAGTCATCCCAGGAAATATATCGCCAATGTGAAAAAAGGTCTCATACTTTCCGGAAAAGACGATTGAAATTTTACGGGCACATTATCAGAATGAACAATGGCAGATTGACTAAAAGAATTCTCAACTTGGCCCTCTTACTAAAAACCAAGAACAGCTGGCTACGTGAAATTGAAACAGATCTCCAGGAAATCAACATTTCAGACAATATTATACAGGACAGATGCAAATTCAGAACCCTAATCGACAATCGACAATTTGAAGACAAACCCAACACCAGGGCCACCATAACTTGGACAGAAGACCGAAGAAAGGCGCTCAGCGAGAGGATGAAGAGATTTTGGAAGGAAATGAAGGCCAACACATCAGCTAAACAGGTTCAGCCGTGCTCCTGAGTCGGGCATAACGATGCAAGAAGAAGAAACAAGGGATAGAAATGTAGGTTAATATAATGAGCCACGATTAGAATATTCATGTCCTGGCATAGAATTATATAGCATATTATATAAAACAATCCAACATGGCGTTCATGCCATATATTTTAACAGTTCTCAATATCTCTGAATGATTGATCGTGTGGCCTCCTGAAAGGCCGAGTGTAGGTCTTTCTAGTTGACGCCCGTGGGCGACCCGCGCGTCGTAATGAGGATGAAGTGATGATGAAGACGACACACCCCGTCCCCGAGCCACGGGAATTAACCCCAGGAGATTAAAATCCCTGATGGTCCAGCCGGGAATCAAACCCGGGGCACGTCGGGCCAAAGCCTAGCGTGCTAACCATTTAGCCATGGAGCTGGACTCAATATCTCTGAAACTATAGCAATAAAACTGACATTTTGTATTGTGTTGGAGGACTGTTAGGTAAGGAGATATTATGTGACATTCCATATTCTGAGAAACAAGACGTTCCGTGACGAACTAAGGAGCCTACTTTTCTTAAAAATTAAGATTCATGCCAATGATTAATCCATATGGATCTATCTAGAATAATTACGAAATTAAGTTGGTAATATTGTTTTAGATCCCTTATTTGGGGGTGGTAGGATCTAAAAGGAAAGAGTTATTGTGTTAATTTATAAAGCTGTGCCTAAAAGGGGTAGCTTCCCTTGGCAGGGTAAGCTGACCAGTGTAGAGTGTTGTTGTGTGTTAGGAACTAGGGGGCGCTCCTATAAATAATGTAGTAGTGTTTTAGGGGATGTGACTCAATGCAAGGGTCACTGCGCTGGTCGCTCAGCTGACTGCTTATTATGTAACTGAACTTGCTCGTATCAGCTAAGTGGCACGCGCTGCTCTCTAGCAGCCGGGCCGCCTCGAGAAACACAATGCACAGTGGGTCAAAATCGAAATCTAGGAGGACAAAATTATTTATTTTCATAATTAAAAAATCAAAATTCATTACTTTTACAGCATTCTCATATGATTGCCGCTCACTATTCCGGGATATAAACGCATCTTAGTGTAAATCTGACACCACTGTTCGAGCTGGAATCTAATCTTATCTCCTGCGCTGAGCTTGCGTTAACTCGCAGTCTGAATTGGAGGGTGAATGTAAGTGGCTGTAGTTTGGTTGTCTATGTGGTTAGAGTGATGCTTTAAGATGGAACATGCAGCTGAAGGTATGATATTTACATTTGTAACGTGTTTCAGTTATTAATAGGCGTAATTGTTCCGTAATTTTAGCCCTATTTGTATTATATAATATTTAACTATTATTTTTAAAATTATATTTTCACTTAGATTTTTAGTATGCCGCGTCACTCTGCGTCACGTTCTGCATAATGTTAAAATGTAGATAAAGTCTTGTAGTTTACGCCTGTTATAAGTTTTTTTGCATCTTCTTGCAACTTACTTAGTTATTTTACGTTTTAGGAGATGCCGCGCAACCAGTTCTCACACGTTTACAACTGTTTGAAGCACTGGGTTCGAAGACTGTGTGAAAAGTGGAACTTTGTGAGTTTGTTAAAAGTAAATTAGGGGTAGAAAATTGTTCTGAAGAAATAACTGAATGCTTAAAAGGAGATTTTAAGGATTTTGTTGATAATTTTACCAGGCGGTGGAAGCAGGTTCATAGAAATAAATCAAAATTCATTTCAAAATATTCTTATTCGTTAAAAGAGGAGATAACATTTTCGAAAATTGCGTATGATTCTAAATTAACAGAAAATTTAAATCATCCTACTCCATCCACATCGAAAGTCGGAAGGCCTACGAAGGTTTTTCATGAAAGTAGCGAAAAATCAAAGAGACGAAAAATTCAACCGCTACTCTCTGCACATTCAGAACAAGAACTTATTCATGACACACAAGTATCACTGCACATGTCTGGAAAACGAGATGCTGCAAAAATGGTTCAAGAAGTCCCCACATAGAGCTACTAAAATTAAAAAATCCTCTATATCACCAGCTGTAAAACCTGTACCACTTACCGGTGAAGAGGCTCTATCATTCCTTGTAGATAACAATTACAGCAAAAGCCAATATATGAATATGCGACTTGAATGCAAAAATAGGAACTGTAATATTTTCACACCTTACCACTTCATTAGAGAAACAAAACAGAAAATCTATCCACCAAGTGAATCAATAACAATAACGGAAACATCAGCCACAATAAAATTGCAATCACTGGTCGACCATACAATTGAGCGCCTTGCAGTAGTTCAAGAAGATGTTTTGAAGCAGTCTATCTCTGGCAATGATACAGTTCATATTATATTAAAATGGGGGTGTGATGGTTCAAGCGGACACAGCCAGTATAAGCAGAAATTTACAGATGATGACGGCAGGGACTCTGATATGTTTGCAGTTTCAGTTGTTCCATTACAAATGAATTCTCTAAATGTAGAAAGCAACAATGATAAGAAAATTCTATGGCAGAACCCACGACCTTCTTCGACACGATTTTGCAGACCTCTTAAATTATTGTTTGAAAAGGAGACTGTCGAATTGACTAGGCGAGTGGTTCAATTATTTGAAACTGAAATAATGTCCCTCCAACCAAGTAAAATAGAACTTGGTGATCAATCAAACTCTATTGCTGACCATGGTGGATGGAAAAGTCTGCAATTCTATTACAGGTTCATCAGCACAGAGGTGTTACGTGTGTGGTGCTGGTCCCAGAATTATGAATAACACACTCCCAAAAACAGTTTGTCCTGAGGAGAGCTATAAATTTGGATTATCTACCCTCCATTGTTGGATCCGATTTTTGAACGCCAGCTACATATATCTTACAAAATAGAAATTAAGAAATGGCAAGCAAGAGGGGATGAAGATAAGAGAAAAAAGAAAGAAAGTAATACAAAATGAATTTCGATCAGAAATGGGTCTGCATGTTGACAAACCAAGATCTGGAGGCGTCGGAATTTCGAATGATGGCAACACTGCTCGCTGTTTTTTTTTATTTTTTTTAGGATCCAGTCTTGTCATCAGAAATTACGGGTATAAATGAAGAGCTAATCAGACGTTTTTCTACAATTTTGTGTGCTCATTCTTGTCAGTTCCCTATAAATACACTCGCTTTCAAAACCTACATCCGGGATACAGCAAAATTCTATCTAAATCTATATCCATGGTATTATATGCCAGTCACTGTGCATAAAGTATTAAGGCATGGTGCAGATATAATTGATTTTTGTATTATACCCATCGGGCAATTGTCAGAAGAAGCCCAAGAATCATGTAACAAAGATTTGAGAAAATACAGATTTGGACATTCTAGGAAATTCTCACGAAAACATACAAATGAGGACAAATTACATATGCTTCTGATATCTTCGGACCCCGTAATATCTCATAAAATCAAAATTCAACATAAAAAGAGAAGATCATTATCCAGTGAAAGAACCAGATGTACCGGCTCATCATGAACAGCATGAGGCAGCGAGTGACGATGATGCTTCAGATGACACATGTGATGAGTCATCAAGGTCAGGTCATCGAGTGATTAATGATAGTGACTGAAGTGCTGTCTGCAATTATCCAAAACTGCAGTCTTCCAAATTAAAGGTAAACTGAGTACAATCTATTGTAGTTTAGTCTCCATCCAACTTCTAGTCATAGACAATTTCTTGCATGTACACGTAGATGTAGCTTAAAAAAGGGCTTAACTGATGATTATTATGAAGTAAACGAATTATATACGTTGCTTTCACTCTAATTTCATGATTAAAACGTAAAAATAATTTTGTCCCCCTAGATTTTGATTTTGACCCACTGTGCAATGGTATCTGAGCTAGCACTATCAGACTACCGTGTGTCACGTCTAACCGTGACGGGAATAAGGAAGGGCGTTGGGATGTAAAGAGGCATATAAACAGTAAGGCGAGTGTAGAGTGTTGACCAGGTGTTTATTGGTCTGTGATTCTAAGGTATGAGTCCCTTGTAGGGAATGTAACAATGTTTACAATGTGAAGTACAAACTGTGGATAAAGGTTATAAAAGTAGGAAGTCTGAACACGACTGACTCACCTCTGATGACACCAGCGTAGCCTTCGGCCGTAACGTTGAAGCACTGATAATGGAGAGATCCCCTGACCTGATTAAGACGCCTTCTTATACTCTTCGGCGCTATGCTGTCAGCAATGTGTTGGCATTGCTGCCCCAGTTAATAGTATGTCGCTGTGTGTAACAATTGTGCAAGGACTGAGCTGCTTTCTAGAGTGGCAAGCTGTCCTTGCGACGTTTATGGATGTTGGCCCGGGTTTCCAAGGGTTGCCCGTTAGGAGATTTAGGCAGATGATGGGGGGATGGTCTCCAAGGGGTGCATACCCCTGGGAGGCTGTACAAGCGTCTTCCTTCATTTGTTCGCGTCCTCGCGAACGGGAACGGAACTGGAGGTTGGGATGTTGATGTAGTGGTTCTTGAAGCCCCCTCGTATCTCCTGGTGGTGTCTCTCTCGTCGTCGTCGGCGTCGTCGTATAGAATGGGTGGTGTCGTATCGAAGTGTAGGTGTGAGATCAGCCCGTGTTCAGAGGGGAGGGTGTGGATGTACAGAGATATATATATAACATTGACATTGGCATTGTGACAATAGAAATGGACGTTGAAAAAAGTTGACATTGAAAAAAAATTGATATTGTTGGCATATTGCTAGTTTCAAAAAAAAGAAAAAAAAACATGGTTTGGATACTCATCCTTTACATAGTTGTGCAGGGAGGAAAAACCCAGCTAGACGAGGAATTGTGTCGTCTGGCTTTATTTTGGGGAAAAAGTGCTCCCTGCTTAGAGAAAGATAGAAGAGAATAGAAAAAATGGGTGTTCCAGGGTATAATTTAAGGGATATAACCAAAGTGTATTTATTGGGTCGGGATGAAACGGAACACCCTGACAAATGGGGAAGTTAGAAGAAGGAAAAATGAAAGAAAACAAATCATAGACATGATGTACGTTGGTGGTCTTGATAATGGTAACAGATATGACCCGATAATAATAAGAGTAATCCTTACATTTGTAAAATTCCTGACAAGTTATAATTGAAAATGGTAAACATAGTAATAAAGATGAACATAGAAAAAATAATGGTTGCCATGTTGGTACCCTGTACGTATAAGTATGTTGGCCACCCTTGTGGAACCTTTTAATTGTATGACATGGCGAGAAAATACAAAATAATTTACACTTTACAATTATCACTATCATATATATATATATACCTTATAGAGCTCTGTTACCTGGCCAGTTATTATATACCTCTTATACTTGGTGCGCACCGTACTATCATGCCTCGCCGACCGTTCTCTAATCGGCCATTCCTGGTGCGGTTTAGTGGCTAGTCCCTTATTCTCTCCCTGTACTTATCACATAACCTCGTGGTTTTCCGTCGTGGGTCGGAATCCCACCTTAGGGTCGAAGGGTCGGCACTTACAAACTCTGTGTCGCCCTTTGAGCCTGAAGTAACGCTTCATTTGCGTATGCTGAAATGTGTTTGCGTTCAGCGATGGTCATCATCCCACGTATGCTGTCCACCGCTGACCGCTGGCGTTGTCACCTTTAAGGGTGCAACTAAAATTGATGAGGAGTGTATTTGTGTATGACATAGATGTGTATTTTGGTAATATATTTACCACAGACATATTCATGTTCTTGGTTACCTGTAAATCAAAAAAAAATGTATCCATATAAAGATGTTTATCTCTGCGAAGCTCCGTGGTCTTCCTGTGTGGGTGAAAGTGGATTAGTCATGAATAGGACAGTACAATACAGTGCAATGCATTACAGGTATATATAGAACCTTCCCTTGGTAACGCTTAATTGGTAAACTAAGTGTAGCGCCATCGAAGTCTAACTTAATCTAGGTTAGCCTACGTTAACCTATCTTAGCTTAATGGTGTCGGGCTTACCTTGGTAACGGATGTTTAGTCACCAAGTGCCGAGATATTCTACTGTAATCTATATATATATAATAAAAAAAATTGCCTTGACTGTAGGCTTAAGCTATCTTACAACGAATTATCATGACTTATCATGAGTTGTCGGACTTACCCTGATGCCGGGTTTCTGGGTCATCAGGCGCCGAACGGCGTTACTTAGTGCCATCTATCTTAATTATGGTCTAATAAAAAAAAATGCTATCTCTAAGCCGAAAGGGTTGCCTTAATCTACTGCCGAAATGTGCTGTGCCATACCTGGCAACAGCGGTGAATAAATTTGCTTAATCCTAGGTTGCGTGTCAAATGCAACCGTCTTACAGCTAAATTTGGCCTAGAACGATCGCCTGGGGCAATTTACTTCCCCAGGACACCACCCGCACGAGTCCTAGAAACACCGGTTGTCTCTAGGATCGCTGGATTCCGTTCCCTTAATTCTAGGTGTCGACGTCTATTACTAGTACTAATCTAGTCACAGGCGGCTTACGGTGCCACTAAGCAAACCGTTTCGCCCGCTGTAGTTATCATTTCTTTGACCGTTGCCATTGCGTATGTAGTCGTAGTTGGGCCGCCCACGTAACCCTTATGAGGCGCTCGCAATGCCCCTCTCTTAATGCCCATTGGCTGCCCGCTGCGTTGCCATTTATGCGGGCATTGGACATTGTCCAATGGCATAATATCCCCCGGGAAGTGAGCGTCCGGGGAGTCCTCTTCGCCTGTGTCGGCCGCAATAGTAATTATTCATGTGTCCTCCGGGAAGTGAGCGTCCGGGGATTCCTCTTCGCCTGTGTCGGCCGCAATATTTATATTCATGTGTCCTCCGGGAAGTGAGCGTCCGGGGATTCCTCTTCGCCTGTGTCGGCCGCAATATTTATATTCATGTGTCCTCCGGGAAGTGAGCGTCCGGGGATTCCTCTTCGCCTGTATGGCCGTAGTGTGTTTTGCTCCAGCGCATAGGAGTCTTGCTTCCCGCTATGGAAGCCGTACCTACTTAAATTTAACTAGAAGTCTAGTCATAATGGGGTCGTCTCTAGGGATAGTTCCCGAGTCCGGCGCTGAGTGAGCTATTTCTCCCGCCATTCTCAGAAAGTCTCCCTGCAGGTCTTGGCTTCGACGACCGTGGCACAAAGTGGGTGTAGCATCCCTTCCTCCCAGGGGCGGTTTATGCGCACCTAGGATTCCAGAGCTTGCCCGGCCAGGCCGCGAATGCTTTGACCTTACGTGGTTCGTCTGTGTGGTCGGGTCAGTGATTTGTTGAGCCAACTGGGGTAAGGGTCCACATCGCCTTCCCCTGCTCTCAAAGTGTGGTCCCTCCGACCTTCGGCTTACGCCGTTGTCATCAATCAGAGCGTATCAGATTCCTTTATAAAAAAAAATGTGGGCGTAACCTGTGTAAATAGTTTAATCTCTGTGTAAAATGTAAAGTATTTCCAGTGTTGCGGGGTTGTAGATCTTCTAAGTACATAGGCTACTTCTGGTCTACCATTGCTACGTCAGCTTTCCAGCAATAATGCTCTCTTTACCTTAATGGAGGTGTTAGTAGGGTCTGTAATGTCAGGTACCCTGTTATTAGGATCTGGGGTAGTTATTTGTTGAGTGGGCTGAAAGTATGGTGGGAAGGGGTTGCGCACCTTTGGGTTCCACGTTAGTGGTGGCCTGGAACCGGTGATGGCGCTGGGATGTTCCTATAGTGAGTGGACTGGGGAGGTAAATTCCCGGGATTGCAAAGATACGAAAATTCCATGCAGGTTTGATATTAATATTCCTGGTGAATGGATGGGATAGTCATGCATGTGTCCGGATATGATGCATCTGCACTCATATAAGGATAGGTGTAGGTTGGGGCATAATACCAATATATTCCTGTCATGCGGGAGTGTTTAATTAATAAAGAATGGTTAATATATATCTATGGCCTCATCTCTCATTTGGAGATGCGCATTATGCTTATTTAATGTTTGCCGACCCACCCCTAATACTCAGGTGGTAGCATCGTAGTCCAAGGCGTAGCATGCCTTCTCTTTAGACGCATGAAGTCCATCAACCCCTTGTGTCTACTCCGTAATGTAGTGTAGCTGTTTTTGGTCGTGTTCATGTGTCTGCGTTGGTTTATGTTGGACGTGAGAGGGTTATTGGAAGGGAATTGGGTATTAACCATGGTAGCCTGCTGTAGTATGTCGGTAATCCCTCTGGGATTATCCACCTATGGTTTGTCATCCTCCCTTGGTCCATGTTGGCTTTCTATCCGCGCCTTGGGATAGTAAAGCTTCACGACCTAATCTGGTCTGCCATTTGTAGTGTAAATGTGGCCAGTGGTCGTAGTGCGACTGGCCATGTCCTAGTCATCTGTAATGACTCCTATGCCTTACGATCGATAAAAGAAGTTATTAGAGGGGAGATCTTGTCTGTGTTTGCCCCTAATTGTTGAGTGCATGTGCGTGTGTGTGACTATGTTCCGCTACACCACGCGGACGGTTGGTCTGTTGCAGGCTAAGTCGTAATATGTATCGCGTGTATGGGCGGGAGGCGCCCGTGGCCTGTCAACGTCTTGTCCATTGCCAAGTGCTTTTGCAGTGTTAAAAAAAATGTATGTTGTTATGATTGTTTTGCGTTTTTGATTTCATTGTCAAAGCCGGTAAACAATAGTGTCCTGTCATCAGCAGTATTGCAGTATGACTAGTCTGCAAGTCAGCAGTTGGTATGTGTAATGTCAGGCTGGGATGTTATTGTTTGTCATCCGCCGGCATGTGCTTTCCTGCACGTAGGCAAGTGTGGTCATTGTTTTAGATTCCTGGTGGACTAATGTAGCAATTCATCCTAATTAGCTAATGATGTTGTGTGGCCATTGTTTCCTAAGACTTGTGTCTTGCGAAATTTTCCTACCTGTGTTTGGGAAATGTATTTTCTATGTCTGGTGTAATTCGAAATTTTATGTCTGGCTATTGGTGGGAGGAAATGTAGTATTCCCTACTTGTGTGGTTGTGTGGGCTAATTTCAGTGTGGTTGGAAGCCTGGATAATTGCTTTCCCTTGTGTCTAATTTTTTTACTGGGATTGGAACCCGTGACCTTATGTCATTCTCTGTGTTCTATGTCTGCGTTGTGTTTTATGGCTTGAGGCGTCGCCAGTGTGGTTTTTGCTTGTGTTGCACGTACCAAAAATACCATTGGATAGTTAGTTTTTGGTACGAGTGTGGTGTGTGGTCATGGGTTCGGACCCGGTTGCCCGTAAAGACTTGGTGTGACCCTCTCTGTGCCGCATATATTATGGCACATGTACTGTGTATCTACTTATGTGCAAACGAAAGTACTCATTACTGTGAGGAGTTTGCGTATTTTTGAACTCTCCTCGTAGTGTAATTTTGGAAGTTATAGGGTCCTTGGATCGGACGTGAATGATGCGTTTATACCTGTTCACTAGGAACTGGCTTAGCTCGTCTGTGTCGAGCAGTCTTGGCCATTGAGGAGTGTGACTGCTGACTCGATGGTGTTGAATTACGATGTTGTGGGCTTTCATTTGTTTTATGTTCAGCCCACGTCCTTGTTTTCTGCACGTGTGCCAGTGTGTGGACTTGATTGCTGTCTGTAGTAATTGCGAGCAGTGCTTCTCGCATTGTAAAAAAAAAGACTTGTAGTTTAACATGACCGTTAATCTGTAGGTTATGCGCCACGGGACTTCCGTTTTACGTGGAATCCAAACCACAGGCCGTGGCCTTTCACTTCGAAAGTCTCACATGCATTGGCCGTACTTGTAAAAGAACCTCTTACTAACTACATGTGTGTCCCCTAATTTTGTGTTAACTGTATCGTGGTTCAGGTATATTCCTTATCCATTGTACCCAATGTCGTTATGCACGAGTGTCTCCGGGATAGTTCTGGTGAGTGTTAGGATCATATCCCGGTTCGGTCAGTGGTGTTTGAAGGCTATTTCTTGGTCTTTTTCCCACGTCTGCCAGCGGGATCGTTTCCTTTTCTTTTAGCAGTGTGCCCGCCTGTACGTGTAGGTGTGTGAGCTTTACGTGTATGATACGCCTTCATCCGGCGGGCGTGAATAGTGTCCTTTATGAGTTTTCTCCCATGGCGCACGTTCACTATATAATTTAGGTCAGATACCTTCCTGCAGACTTTGAAGGGACCTGACCAGCGTGGCAGGAGAAATTCGGACACGTTTTTCTTACGGGCAGAATTGGAGACCATGACCAATTGCCCGGGTGTGTATTCCACGGTTTTCCTATTTCGATCGTACCGCTCTTTTTGCTTTTTCTGGGCCTCGGCTATGTTTTTTCTAGCGTCCATGCGGGCTATTTGCAAATGCTCTAGCCGGGCCGCGTTGTCTGTGTGGGCGTCCTGTGGGATACATATATTGTCTATGGGACTTCTGGGTGTGTATCCGTGCAGTAGGAAGTGTGGAGAGTGTTTCGTAGCCGTAGATACAGAGGTATTATAACTAAAAGTAATGCTTTGCAGGTATTCATCCCAGTCTGTTCCTGCGTCCTCTGTAAATTTAGCCAGCGCTATTCCAAGTATTTTGTTCATACTCTCCGTGAGTCCGTTGGTTTGCGGGGAAAAACTCGTGGTAGTGTATGCCTTAATCCTGAGTATCTCCAGAAACTGTTGGAGCACTCTCGAGGTGAAAATAGTACCTCTGTCGGATAATAAGGTTTGGAATAGGCCATATCGTGTAATTATATCAAATAGAAATTCGGCTATGCTGTTCGTGTCTGCTTTGGGAACAGCCTTTGTAATCATATATCGTGTGAGATATTCGGTGGCCACCAGGATATATTTATTACCTTTCTGACTTGTCGTAATGGGGCCTTTCACATCTATCCCAACTCTGTGAAATAACTCTCCCACGGGAATTGGGTTGAGTAGTCCATGAGGCTTGCCAGGTCTTGTTTTAAATCGTTGGCAAGTGTGACATGTCTTTACAAAGGTATCTATGTCGGCCTTCATGTTTACCCAATAGTACTTGTCACGGATTCTAAGGTATGTTTTATGCGTACCTAAGTGCGCCCCTGCCAGTGGGCTATTATGGTGTCCGATCATGATATTTTCTCTCAATGATTCCGGAACCGCTATAGGTGCGCTATCGTGCATGGCCGTGGGCTTAAGTTTCAGTACCCCGTCTTTGTCTAGGAAAAATCGCCTAGACAGCCGTGCTGTCTTGGAGTCCACATTATCCAAGTTTTCTAGTGCCAATAGAATCTGTTTCAAGTACGGATCACTTTCTTGCTCCTGCTTGACGTTAATCACCGTCAGGGCAAAGGTGGGCATATCGTCCCAGTCGTGGTCCTTACTGTCATCCGGGGGATCGGCTACTGGCAGCCTAGACAACCCATCTGCGTCTAGGTGTGTAGCGCCTTTCTTGTGTTTGACCACGAAGTCATATTCATACAGGCGGAATATAAACCTGTTGAGCCGCGAATTTGGGTTTTTAAATTTGTCCCAAAAAAGCAAGCTCGCGTGGTCAGTCACTACCGTGAACTTGATACCATAGAGGTATACTCTAAAATAGTTCACTCCCCACGAAAATGCCAGCATTTCCCGCTCTGTGGCAGAGTATCTAGTCTCAACGGCCGTTAGCTTCCTGCTAGCGTAGGCGACGGGCCGTTTGCGCCCTTCGGCGTCTTCCTGCAATAGGGCCGCACCCAGCCCGTACAGGCTGGCATCCACGTGTAAAAATGTGGGCCTATCACTGTGGAAGTGTTGCAGTAATGGAGGTGAGGTCAATAGTTGCTTCAGTGTGTTGAAGGCATCTATGTGTTCCTGCTTGATGCTGAAGGGCGTTTTTTCACGTGTGAGTTCAGTTAGGGGATGGGCGATGTGTGCAAACCTATAGATATGCTTGCGATAGTACGAAGCCAAGCCAATAAAACTGCGCAATTGTTTCAAATTTGTGGGCATTGGGATGCCCGTTATTGCGTCAGTCTTAGCTGGGTCGGGAATAATGCCCTCCCTGTTGACAATATGGCCCAATATGTTTATCTGCTGTCTGGCAAATTGACATTTCGCAGGTTTAAGCCTTAGTTTAGCTTCTCTGATCCTTGCGAAAGCCTCCTCCAAATGTACGATATGCTCGTCAAAAGTGTTGGAGAAGACCGTTATGTCATCCACGTACACTAATACGGAACGCCACTTAAGCCCTGAAAATGTCTTATCCACTAGCTTTTGGAAGGTTTGGCTGGCGTTACGGAGACCCATCGGTAAACGGGTGTAGGTAAATAGTCCGTTCTCTGTAACGAACGCCAGCTTGTGCCTATCTGGTTCATAGACGGGGATTGAATAGAATCCACTATAGCAATCCATCGAACTGAACCAGCTAGCTCCGCCAAGGGCATCCAAATAGGTGTCTGCCCTTGGTAGTGGATAACTATCATTTTCGACTAACTTATTGAGCCTCCTGTAGTCAGTACAAAACCTGTGCGATCCGTCCTTTTTTTTGGTCAGCAGAACCGGTGAGGAGTAGTTAGAAATAACGGGCTCAATGACCCCTGCCTCGAGCATCTCTGAGATCTGAGCGTCGATGGCATGTCTCTCCTTCTGGCTCACTCTGAAGGGAGGCTGGTGTACTGGTCGGTCACTAGTGAGTGTGACATGGTGTTCAATGAGGTCTGTCACAGCGAGATCCTTCATTGAGTGGGCAAAAATATCTCTGTTGGTCTCCAGGAGCTCCGTGAGCCTTTTATTTTGCTCCGGAGTCAGGTCCTGCCTGTGGTTCTGGCTGGCCGCCTTATCTGTGTGTGTGTGTGTTGGCTGATAGTATGTAGTGCAGAGGCCTGTTGCTCGTGATTTTCTCGCTCCGCTCGAATCCCATTTTTGTTCGTGGTGTATATCATGGGATGTGTGGTGAGCCTCTGGCCGTGCTTTAAAAGCATCTGACCACTAGCGAAATTTATGCTAGCCTCATATTTAGCGAGAAAATCCATGCCAATTATGGCTGACGCAGAAAGGTGTTCGATAACGAACATGGGGTGCGTTGTGGCAAAATGGTCTATCCTAAGATGTATGTCTGCCACCCCCGCGTTCTCTAACGTCTGAGCATTGGCCGTTACCAGCCGGATGTCCCTCGTGACACCGTGTATTTGGGCTTCGGTAACGTGTCTCCTATTAACACAACTTACTGCTGCCCCGGTGTCAATTAGGGCCTGCACTCTGTGGCCATTTATGGTGGCGTGTATCGTGAGGGCCGATACCTGAAATCCACTGCCCTGCACCGATGTGTTGTGTAAGATGTATGTTGTTGTTGTTGTTGTTGCCGGAGTGACATTTGTGCTGGGAAGGCACGGAGCTGCCCGCTTATCGTACCTGGCACGCTTCGCCTCTCGGCTGACTTCCTGTCCTGAATACTTTGACCCGGTCAGCAAAGTGCGTTTGCCAAGTACATTGCCAGCTCCTTTAACCGGTCTTGCTGTTAGACTAGGAGTCTGCTGGCGAACGTTTAATGTATTAATCGTTCCCAGCCTTTGTGTAGTTGTGTTGTTGTTGGTTTCTTCCTCTCGGGAAGGTGTGTCTGCGAACGTGACCCTGAGCTTGCCCTTGTTACCCCGTCTTTTGTTCCAGGCGGTCGCGAGTTCGACTCCTGTTGCTGGCTTCCCCATGCCGAGCGAGCTCGCGTCATGCGCCTGTGTGTGGTCAATTCCCCCCCTGTGTTGTGGTGAAGGGGGTAGGGTTTTCTGTTTGGAGGGTGTGGGCGTGTTCTCAGGCTGTTTGCTTATGATTGTGAGGGGTGTGTAATGTCCCGCCTTAGGGTTTCCTGTAAAAAGTACATGTAGGTCCCTATCGAATCCCGCAGTTGAGAATAGCGGAGGCGAGTGCACATCAGTGTATACATGGATGTTGGCTTTCAGCACCTTGCCGAGAGCGGTCACCTCTACGGCACTGCCATAGGTGCCGTCCTTACCCATGTATTTTCGGTAATCCGCCCCGGTCTGGAATGGGTTTTCCCTCTCGTCCGACACAAAGTCCCGGTACTCTTTCCAGTTGGCCAGGATATGTTTGACCGTTTTCTGTCTGTAGTCCCCATGATAGTCCTCGGTATTCCGGATTAGGAAGCTCATGGCCCTAAACAGACAGTTGCCGTCTCCTTGCACGGGGTGTGTTTGGAAACGGTCCGGGGGCGGATCGTCAGCCTTAGCTTTAGCTGGCTGCTTCTTCCCCTTACTCTTGCGAGTTTGCTTGGGGGAAGGGCCTTTCTTGTGTTGTGTTGGGGGAGGAACCTCAGCCGCTTCATTAGCTGGCCGAACCTCCCCGTCTAGGCGTTTTTTGAAAATGTGGGTGTACGCCTGCCTGTAATGTATGTGCGCCCCCCCTCGGGGTGGCTGCGCCAGCTCCCCGCCTGCGGTGTGTGTCTAGGCGTAGGGAGTATTGCCCCCCTGTCTGTCCTGTGGGGTGTCTCATCCCTGAACTCCCTCGGGTATTCGTCGGGGAGGGGGTAGTGTTCCGGGCCCTTCGTGTGTGTTCTTCCCTGTCTATTATTGCCCGGGGGTCTGTTTTCCTGTTTCCTCCAGGGTGGGGTGTATGTCTGATGCTGGGGGAGCGGGTTTTCCCGTCGGTTCCCCTTTTCCCTATATTGGGTAGCTGCATACTCCTGTCTGGTCGGGGGTGGGTTTTCTCGCCTGTCCCTATTTCCCCTGTATTGTGGGGGTGTATAGCTTTGCCTGCGTGGGGGCGGGTTTTCCCGGTACTCCCTGTCTGCCCTGTATTGTGGGGCAGCGTAGGACTGTCTATTTGGTGGCGGGCTGTTTCGTCGGGGGATGTCGTGGTCGTACTCCTCAGGGTAGTACTCCCGTGTGTACGGAGATGGTGACCGCCGTGGGGGGTATGTCGGCTCTGTGTCCGTGTATGACATCGGTGAGTATCGAGGAGGGTAGTGTGGCCTATCCTGTGGGGGAGGTGTTGTTGGCCGCTGTGAAGGGTAGTAATTTTCCTCCCTCCCGTAGCGTCTCCTCTCTGTGTACCCCCTGTCCCTCTCAGTATGATAGTGTTCTCGTTTGTCTGCGTGCTCATCCCTTAGCGATCTCCCGCCCGCTTGGATGGCAGCTATGGTAAGTTTCTCCATCCTGTCCACTAATTCGTCCATTTTGTCGTTAGTGTCGTCTTTCTGAGTTTTGAAGTGCAGATCCACGGCTTTTTCCGTAGCCTTTTCCGTGATCTTTCTCCCCTCCTCTATGGTCTTTATGTTATTTAACATATGTTGGACCGTGGGGTTGTTCATGATGCATAGCTTTTCCACTATGGCTGGTCTGAGGCCCTGCATTAACAGCTTGACTTTCTGTTTATTTGTCATGGCTGCATTGTACTTTTCGCACATTATCAATTTAACATTGATGTATGCCTGGGCGCTCTCTTTGGGTCCCTGTGACCTCTGTCTAATCTGGTCATAGAGATCGTCATCGTCTGGTATAAGCTGAAACTCATTTTTCAAGAGTAAAGCGGTTTCCTCCCATGTGGCAGCTTCTAGCGTGTCCTCATGGAGCTCATACCATGTCATGGCCGCCTTTGTGAGATAGGCAGGAAGGAGCCGTTTCCTAACTTCCTCGCTCCAACCATTGATCCGGGCCGTTCTATTGAAGGCCTTAAGGTATTCCTCGGGATCCTGGCCTTCCCCCGTGAACTTTGTGGGGTGGATCATAGGGTACTCAGTGCGTCTATTCATCTCGTTTTCAGCTGTCTCTTGTTGGCTGTGTAGTGATTCTGGTCTGTCTATTCTGTTCGCACCACTATCGTGTGCTGAGGTGTTTGGGCTGTTTAGAGGGGAATTAGCCTCGCTTCCCGTGTACGATACCTGTGTTACGTTACCAGGTGGCTCGTCACCTGATATGTCTGTGCTGATGGATGGTGTGTTGTCGTACTGTGTGGATTTGACTATGTGTACGGTTCTGTCTAAATCCTGCTTTACTGTTTCCAAAATAGTGTGGATGTCAAGAACCGCTTCTGTTGTGTGATTATTGGCTTTGATAGTGTCTGTCTCTAATAGCTCTGAAATGCGCTCGAGCAGGTTACTGGCTTTCTGCTCTGTGATCTGCAGTTGCTGCAACAATAGGGGATGGAGTGTTGGCAGGCAATCTACCTCACTAGCGCTGGATACTGGTGATTCTTGTGTGTGTTCACTGGCCTGGGACCGTGTAAAATGTATAACTTGTGCTGCGGCGGCAGGGTGTTGAGCACGGATCTGTGCTGTTTTGAATTCAAGGTCCCTGAGAAGTTGTACTGCAGTCTGGTCAGTTATTAAGTCACCGTTCCTAATTTTTAGCTTCGGCAGGAGTGGAGTCGTACTAGCCGACAAATGGTGCGCAAAGTCTCTTAGTGTGTTTCTAAATGTGGACATCTAATTTCCCCTGAGTCTGTACTATGGGGCGAATGGGGTTGGCGTAATAATACAAACTTTTATATGTATATAAAAAATGTGTAACGTAATATAAGGTCAAAAAAAATTTTTTTCATTATTTGCTTGGCTTTTTGCGGTACGGAAGGGGTCGTTTTAACTACGAGGGCTCGTTGGTTGAGCCCCGTTCTATTATGCGTAGTACCCCGCCTCCACCAGTGTTTTAGATCCCTTATTTGGGGGTGGTAGGATCTAAAAGGAAAGAGTTATTGTGTTAATTTATAAAGCTGTGCCTAAAAGGGGTAGCTTCCCTTGGCAGGGTAAGCTGACCAGTGTAGAGTGTTGTTGTGTGTTAGGAACTAGGGGGCGCTCCTATAAATAATGTAGTAGTGTTTTAGGGGATGTGACTCAATGCAAGGGTTACTGCGCTGGTCGCTCAGCTGACTGCTTATTATGTAACTGAACTTGCTCGTATCAGCTAAGTGGCACGCGCTGCTCTCTAGCAGCCGGGCCGCCTCGAGAAACACAATGGTATCTGAGCTAGCACTATCAGACTACCGTGTGTCACGTCTAACCGTGACGGGAATAAGGAAGGGCGTTGGGATGTAAAGAGGCGTATAAACAGTAAGGCGAGTGTAGAGTGTTGACCAGGTGTTTATTGGTCTGTGATTCTAAGGTATGAGTCCCTTGTAGGGAATGTAACAATGTTTACAATGTGAAGTACAAACTGTGGATAAAGGTTATAAAAGTAGGAAGTCTGAACACGACTGACTCACCTCTGATGACACCAGCGTAGCCTTCGGCCGTAACGTTGAAGCACTGATAATGGAGAGATCCCCTGACCTGATTAAGACGCCTTCTTATACTCTTCGGCGCTATGCTGTCAGCAATGTGTTGGCATTGCTGCCCCAGTTAATAGTATGTCGCTGTGTGTAACAATTGTGCAAGGACTGAGCTGCTTTCTAGAGTGGCAAGCTGTCCTTGCGACGTTTATGGATGTTGGCCCGGGTTTCCAAGGGTTGCCCGTTAGGAGATTTAGGCAGATGATGGGGGGATGGTCTCCAAGGGGTGCATACCCCTGGGAGGCTGTACAATATCGACATTTCTAATGAGTTCGAAATACTGTATACATGGCATAATGTAGCCTAATAGAGAAATACAGTTGGCAGCCCTGGTGACAGAATATATTCTTAGTTCCATCCCTTAAGGTACAGAATACAAAATTTGGTTGAAGTTCAATGGATAGCATGGACGTTACATGCAGTTAAACATTGGATCTAACAGCGCGCGTAAAATCATTTTGGCAACAATGACATACATGTATTGGTCAGAATAATCTGAAATAATATGATCTATTGTTGTGTCAATTTTGAATGAAATCCATTAGTTAGTATAGAAGTTACATGCATTTTAAAATTGGACCTATCAGCAGGCTTAGAATCATGTTGGCAGCACTGGCATAGGCCTATATTAGTTACTCCAAATTAATCTAGAATGCCAGGTACTATACGTGTGCAAAGTTTAAAGCTATTGGCTTGCATACTTTCTGATATATTGATATTAGGTTAACACAAATAGAGACCGTATTTATTAACAGTTGGCAGCCCTGGTTACTCTTAAGAATCGGCATAGTCATATATGTTATGGTACACATAGCACACACGAAATTTGGTTGAAATCCAAATGATAGTATAGAAGTTACATGTATTTAAAATTGGATCTCTGAGCAGGCTTAGAATCATGTTGGTAGCACTGACGTATATAAGTTACTCCAAATGAATATAGAATGTCAGGTACTATACGTGTGCATAATTTAAAGCTGTCGGCTTGCATACTTTCTGATATATGGGTTTTTGGATTTAAAAAATGAGAGCATTTATTAACAGTTGGCAGCCCTGGTGGCTCTTAAGAATGCAATGAAACTTGGCACAGCGAATTATTATTCTTAGCTTTGTATAGAGATACCTAATGATGTTCAATTGTTTTCAAATATTTTCAAAGATGGATTCAATTGGAACTTTTAAAGTCTCAATTTTTAAAATTTCTCGCATCCTATTCAGGCGATAGCAGAGAAGATTCTTATGATGGGCTATACCAGTGCACAATTTCTTGGCGTTAAGAGCCTCATCGTCACAACTTTGGACATGTACAGTATTTTCAAGCGCTGGAGGTGTGTTGAAGTGAATTATCCTGACGAACGATGAAAGCATTGATTTAAGATAGGGCATGCTCTAGAACCATACTAAGACGATTATGCCTTCTTGATGTTTCTTGTCTAAAGGGTCACTATTTATGTGCACCCTGATAAACACGGCAAGCTAAGTCAGCATTGACTAGCGCAGATCGCGAGCGCGCGTACTCGCTTCAGCCAGTGTCTAGCGCGCACTTCCACAATTTTACCAAACATGTTCAATAATGTGTACTTACAGTGTTCATAGTCGATGATGAAAATGTCCTCCCTCTCTTGTAACACACACCTGACATCTTCTGATGAAAGAATGGACAACAATCTCATGTAATATTTGTTCTGTAAGAACACAACGTTGTCTGTTATTTTTTTATTACTTACGGAGCCTGTTTTCTTGAATCGTTTAGCGAGCTTCCTATGTGTACTGGCATTAGTCACAGGTCTTCCTGGAAATTTTCGTCTTGTTTCAGAACAAGACTTTCTGCTATTCATATACGAATTATGGATATACACACTCTCGACAATGTGAATTGATGTCTAAGCATGACCAACAATCACGGTAATGACGATACTTACTAATCGTGCAACACTGACGTCTAAGCTTTGCAGATACACGTCCATATGAATGACAAAACACGTGTGAACTAACAATATGAGTCAGCGGAGCCAACCACCAGCTGAAACGTGCACGCGCCCGTGATCTGCGCCAGTCAGAGCCGGCTTAGCTTGCCGTGTTTATTGGGGCGCACATAGATAATGACCCTGTATAATGACTACAACACATGGAAAAATCTTTTAATAGGAGGGACAATGTTTAATGGAAAAGACACAACTACTTGGTTTACACGTGTTAAGATGGCGAACTTACCAGAAATTTTGGGTTCAACCCATTCACTGAGGTACTTGAATATTTCCAGTTTCAAGATCCCACTGTGGGCATTATAATTGCTATTTGTTATTTTTATTATTATTGGAAAGCCTTCGTGGCTTAGTCGGCAGCACGCCGGCCTCTCACTGCCGGGTCCGTGGTTCAAATCGTGGTCACTCCATGTGAGATTTGTGCTGGACAAAGTTGAGGCAGACAGGTTTTTTTTTTCGGGTACTCCGGTCATCCCTGTCACAATTTCATTCGAGCAAAACTCTCCACTATCACATCATTTCAGCTGTCATTCATTTAGTCATTGCCCCAGGGGAGTGAGACATGCTTCGGCAGCCGGCACAGTTCATATCCTCGCCGCTAGATGGGGGCTTCATTCATTCCATTCCCTGACCCAGCCGGGTGACTGGAAGCAGGCTGTGGATTTTCATTTCAATTAATAAATAATTTCAAATTCAAAGTCATTATTACTATTATTATTATTAGCAATATTATTATGAATACAAAGAATGTCCAATCAACCCATACATTGTGGCCTCCTGACCTGTCGACTAAACCCTCACACTTGCTCAGGTGTGTGATTGGACTGTGTAATGCATTTCCTGTTAGCTGAACCACTCTCCATTTCATTACCTTCCTACAAGATTGTTACGGCATCTAACACAGCAAGTGTGAGTGTTCCATTATTGGGCTAATGCTTTTAACTGTAAACAAGCCAGAACACACTCGGGGGCCTGTAAGATTCCCACAGGACTACTAATGCAAAGCTCTCATAAAATAGTGTTTCTTATCTCACCCTCGGTTTTAATTCATAAACAGGTTGGTTGAGGTAAAACTAGTCTTGGTTGGTTGGGTCCTCAGTTTAGGGGCTGCGACAACGCGGTCATGTAGCTCCGTGCACTTTGGGTGTGTGTAGAATCTGTCTAATAACCGGTTTTTAGTGCGATGGTTGCATTAGTGTGTGTTATCTATTTTTAATTCAAGTAAGGAATGCAGACAATCAATTTCTAAGTAGTTCCTACTTTTGCTACCAACCGCCACCGTCGACGACAAACTAGTTCTGAACTTGGTTACTAGATGCCAACGTAGTCGGCTCCTGGTGACGAACGTCGGGACCTAAGAGCGTTAGTCAAATCTAACCTATGAGTGTGATTAGTGAAAGGTTCTTTTACATGCCATAGATCTATGACATGGGCCCGCCAGCGCCGGCTATACTTCCCCTCCGAAGGAAGGCATACTGATGGATTTTTAACGCTCTTGAAAAATCCGATGACTTCGGCTGGGTTTGAACCCATGACCTTGCTGCCAACTACGCCAGCGAAGCCGCAAATATAACTAGTCTGCCGGGAACTTACGATCAAGTGGCCACCTTGCGGCGTAGCGGCCACCATGCTTGGCTGTCTCCTCTGGAAGTCCAGGTGCGATTATAGGTTCTGCCAAGAAATGTAATCCTGGTTTGAGGTCTGACACTCACCCACGTGAGGCCATCCTAGATTGTTCTTTATTAGTTATCCATTTTTACTCCAGGAAAATGCAGGTATGGTTCCTTAACATGAGGCCACGGCCACGGCCGGCTCCCCTCATTCATAAAGGCACTCAGTAAAACAGACGCCACAATTTATTTATTTAGTGAATGACAAGGGTAGGCCTACAGACGTATGCAAATTATTAGACTGAAATAAAGAATCACGTTTGATTTCACAGGAAAACAAGATGTTCAGTAAAGAACATATAGCCTACTTTCTCCTAAATGCATGGGTATTGTTATAACTCTTTGTCCTTTTCAAGGAGTATAATTGAATGTTGGTTGTAGTAGCTTGTTAAAATACAACGTGATATACGGATATTAAACATGAATATGAGGTGCCCTTTGCTAGTGCTACCTCTGTACAAAATTGCATTCAATTCCGTTTCGCCGTGTTTGAATTGATATGGTGAATCGATTTGCACACATACATGGCCGCTATCTGCAAACTATTAAAATGATGACCTTGCAGTTCAGTCAAAAGATGCTTCCCACAAAAAGGTATGTAGTTGCAAAATATGGTAGAGATAAAATAATTATAGCCTATTGGTGGTAATTTGATTTAAGCTTTTAACATTTGGTTGGCCGCCATTTCGTTTCCGCCAAGATGGCGGCAATATAAAACATGAACCTGAGGCATTCTTTGCTTGTGCTACCTCTGTACCAAATTTCGTTCAATTCGGCTTCACCGTGTTTGAATTGATAGGGGGAATTGATTTACACACATACATGGCCTTCATCTGCAAACTATTGGGCTGATGACCCTGTAGTTTGGTCAAACGATTGCTTCCCCTTAAGCGGTATGCTGTTGCAAAATTTGGCAGAGATCTGATGGTTAGGTTAGTCGTAATTTGAGTTAAGCTTAGAACATTTGGGTGGCCACCATTACGTTTCCGTCAAGATGGCGGCGATATAAAACATTACACTGAGGTGCCCTTTGCTAGTGCTACCTCTGTACGAAATTTCGTTCAATTCGGTTGCACCGTGTTTGAATTGATAGGGGGGGGGACAGACATTCAGAGTAGGCCTACACACACTCACACACACACACTCACACACACAAACACACACAGACAGACACACAATTTTTCGCCCTGTGTTGATCTCATAAGACTACATTCATTTTTTGCAAAAATCGAAAGTAGGCTAATAATGTACATATCTACATGACCTTGGTGAGAGCTGTGGTCCTATATGGCTGTGAGACTTGGGCCACGCCTCAAACACTTGAAGAACGTCCCTGCGTGTTTGAAAGGAAGGTCTTCTGGAAACTATATGGTCCACTATATAATGCAGAAACAGAAAGGCGGGAAAGAATATCTCACAAAGACCTTTATCAACGCTTTTGGAAGACGAGCATCAACCAGATTCTGGAGAGGAGGAGGTTGCAATGGTTGGGACATGTCATTCAAGCTGAGGATTCCATATCCAATCGTGTTTTCTGCTCGACACCAACTGGGAGACGCCCGAGAGGCCGCCCAGGAACAAGATGGAAGGATCGAGCGATAATGTCACTGGTAAAGGTGACACCTACAGCAACTGTGGAGGATGCAAGGGACAGAGAAAAGTGGAAGACCATCTGCGACCGATACTTGTGAAGAGTCTCAGTCCCTCCTGTTGTAATGCTGTGTTGTTTTGTATATGAGTTTTTAGCCTACTTTCGATTTTTGTAAAAAATGAAAGTAGACTTATGAGATCTACACAGGGCCAAAAATGGTGTGTGTGTGTGTGTGTGTGTGTGTGTGTGTGTGTGTGTGTGTGTGAGTCTCTGTGTGTGTGTATGTGTACTCTGAATGTCTGCCCCAGCCCCCATCAAGTCAAACACGGTGAAACCGAATTGAACAAAATTTGGTACAGAGGTAGAACTAGCAAAGGTCACCTCAGTGTCATGTTTTATATCGCCGCCATCTTGACGGAAAAGTAATGGCGGCCAACCAAATGTTCAATGATTAAATTAAATTTCGACTAACCTAATCACCCGAACTCTACCAAATTTTGCAACAACATAGATTTATATGGCGAGCGTCTTTTGAAAAACTACAAGGACATCAGCCCAATAGTTTGCGAATGGCGGCCATGTATGTGTGCAAATCAATTCCCCCTATCTTTTCAAACACGGTGAAACCGAATTGAACAAAATTTGGGTCAGAGGTAGCACTTGGAAAGGGCACCTCAGTGTCATGATTTATATCGCCGCCATCTTGACGGAAACGTAATGGTGGTCACCCTAATATAAAAAGCTTAAATCAAATTACGACCAACCTAATCATCTGATCTCTACCAAATTTTGCAACAACATACCTTTATGTGTGAAGCGTTCTCTGACCAAGCTACAAGATCATCAGTCCAATAGTTTGCACATGGCGGCCATGTATGTGTACAAATCGATTCCCCCTATCAATTCAAACACGGTGAAACCGAATTGAATGATTTTTTTACAGATGTACTACTAGCATATTCATGTTTAATATCCGTATAGAACGTTGTATTTCAACAAGCTTCTGCAACCAATATTTAATTATACTCGTTGAAAGGGACAAAGAGTTATAACAATACCCATGCATTTAGGAGAAAGTAGGCTATAAGTTATTTTCTGAACATCTTGTTGTTTTATGCTCGTATTGTCTGTCCTCGGTCTTAATGGCCTGTTAATGCTATAAATGATGATGATGATGATGATGATGATGATGTAATGAAGTTGAAATGAATGATGAATACAATACAGATACTCAGTCCTCGAGCAACGGGAATTAACAGTAGGCTACGAAGTTAAAATCCCGCGAGTGGGCTGGTAATCGAATCTGGAAACCTTCGGATCAATAGCAAGCGGCCTATCCAGTTTGCCTGACACAGAAGAAAAAGTGAAAAATGAATAACTAAAGGAGCGTGTGGTTTAGTACAAAAAAGGAAATGGTTTCATTGCGTTATTAGCCTACTTTTCACATTTTGCAAAAATTAGAAAAAAAGTAGACTTATGTGATCGGGCAAATGTGTGTGTGTCTGTCTGTGTGTGAGTGTCCCCCCCCCCTATCAACTCCTAAACGGCTGCAGCAATCGAAACAAAATTTTGTAAGAGTAAAGATCTATACCTGAATATCTTACGGCCATATTTGAAAATGATGTCAGTGCTACCAACTGCTGAAAAATCGTAATTGAAATTTGAGCTCCATGTTGGATATCTTGGAAGGTATGAATGGGAGCCATTTCAAAATTGGCACACGAATAGATAATAATATTGCAGTTTAATTTCCAGGAGGCCATACATGGCAGTGCTGACAAAATGATTATAAGCCTGCTGATAGGTCCAAATTATAAATGCATGTAACTTCTACACTATCAACTGGATTTCAACCAAATTTCGTATGTGCTATGTGTACATAAACAGATATGACTGAGCGTATTCTTAAGAGCCACTAGGGCTGCCAACTGTTAATAAATGCTCTCAATTCTTTTTTATCCAAATACCCATATACCAGAAAGTATGCACGCCGACAGCTTTAAACTATGCACACGTATAGTACCTGACATTCTATATTAATTTGGAGTAACTTATATACGTCAGTGCTACCAACATGATTCTAAGCCTGCTGAGAGGTCCAACTTTAAATACATGTAACTTCTATACTATCATTTGGATTTCAACCAAATTTCGTGTGTGCTATGTATACCATAACAGATATGACTATGCCGATTCTTAAGAGTAACCAGGGCTGCCAACTGTTAATAAATACTGTCTCTATTTTTGTTAACCTAGTATCAATATATCAGAAAGTATGCAAGCCAATAGCTCTAAACTTTGCCCACATATAGTACCTGGCATTCTAGATTAATTTGGAGTAACTAATATAGGCCTACGCCAGTGCTGCCAACATGATTCTAAGCCTGCTGATAGGTCCAATTTTAAAATGCATGTAACTTCTATACTAACTAATGGATTTCATTCAAAATTGACACAACAATTGATCATATTATTTCAGATTACTTCTGGCCAATACATGTATGTCATTGTTGCCAACAGAATTTTACGCGCGCTGTTAGATCCAATGTTTAACTGCATGTAACGTTCATGCTATCCATTGGACTTACACCAAATGTTGTATTCTGTACCTTAAGAGATGGAACTAAGAATATATTTAGTCACCAGGGCTGCCAACTGTAGTTCTCTATTAGGCAACATTATGCCAATTATACAGTATTTCGAACTAATTAGAAATGTCGATATTACCAACTTAATTTCGTCATTATTCTAGATAGATCCATATAGATTAATAATTGGCATTAATCTTACATTTTAAGAAAAGTAGGCTGTTTAGTTCGTCACGGAACTTCTTGTTTTTTAAATCGCTTATTCTCCCAGCTCGGTTTAACCCACGGACCCTGAGAGGAATCATTCCTCTACCGTCGCAAAGGCAGTGTCTTCGAGCTGAACACACTTTGCCAGCAGATACAACTAGGGATGATGATAGGCCGATCGCCCAGGTGACCGCTAACTATGTTATAATGAAGGAAAGGTCAGGGAAAGGGTTATGGAAGGAAGTCAACCGTGGAGCTATTGAAAGGAACCGTCCCGGTGTTTGCTTAGACTGGCTACGTGGCTCAGCGGTTACGTTCTCACCTGCTGCTCCCTAGGTTGCAGGAACGAATCCTGGTGCAGCCAGTAGGCATTTAAAGGTGCGTAAATGCGAGGGAGCCGTGTCAGTAGATTTATTGGCTTGTTAAAGATCCCCTTTGGGGAAAAATTCCGGCACTCTGGCGTCTCTACAAGCTACAGTAGGTAAAAGGGACGTAAAACTAATAACATTATTCATGATATTTGGCTGGTGGTGAAAATGAGAAACCACGGAAACTCATTTCAAGGACGGCCGACGGTGGGGCTTGAACCCACGTTTACCGTGTCCGAAGGTAGCTTTTCTTGCGTGTTAGCGAGCGTAGCTACCACTGTCAGTAAGATTCGAACCCTAGTCAAGTTGGACCAACAAACAATGAAACAATGAACCAAATTATTGATCGCGATTAAAGGTACAGTAAATGTGAAAATAACTTGGATCTGTATTTGACAACAATCTCCTATAAATAATGTCCGGCTCCGTGGCGAAATGGTTAGCGCGCTAGGCTGTGGCCCGAAGTGCCCCAAGTTCGAATCCCGGCAGAGCCATCAGGGATATTAATCTCCTGCGATTAATCCCCGGGGGCTGCGTGGAGCAGTCGGTAGAAGCGCTGAGCTTCTGACTGAAAGGGAGTGGGTTCGATCCCCACCCAGGTAGTGGATATTAGAAACCAAACTACCAGTTTCGGAAACGCAAATAGCCCTGGGGTTCAATCAGCCTACACCAGAAATGAGTACCAGGGCAATTCCTGGGAGCAAAGACGGCCGGGCTTGGAGCTGACAACTCCATCCCATCTAGTGCTAGCCTCTACCTTCCACTACTCCCAGGGCCTCAATGGCCTGAACGGAGTCGGCTTTGCTTTTTTTTTTTTTTTTTTTTTTTTTTGCGGTTAATTCCTGTGGCTCGGGTGCTGGGTGTATGTGACGTCTACATCATCACCTCATCCTCATTACGACTCACAGGTCGCCCATGAACGTCGACTAGAGAGACTTGCACTCGGCCTCTCCGGAGGCCATGCGTCTGATGCTGGTTCATGTACGTCACGGGCGTGTCTATTTGTATTGTATTTAAAATTTGTATCCATGAATATTCAGTGGAGGGTGTTACTAAAATACTTTCAATAGCCTTCCTTCAAAGAAAGAACATTCACGAGTGAAAATAATGAGGACTCGACTAGTGGTTTGTCTACAAAGGACTAAGTTGCTGAAAGCAATGACGTCCTTAATACAAGGGTGAATCAAATATAAACCTCAAATTTTATTTTCAACATTAATTTATTTATGTAGCGCTTGACATTCAAGTAGAGCCTCCGTGGCTTAGGCGGCAGCACGCCGGCCTCTCACCGCTGGGTCCATGGTTCAAATCCCGGTCACTCCATATTATGAGATCTGTGCTGGACAAAACGGAGGCAGACAGGTTTTTCTCCGGGTACTCCGGTTTTCCCTGTCAATTTCATTCCAGCAACACTCTTCACTATAATTCCATTTCATCTGTCATTCATTTAATCATTGCCCCAGAGGAGTGCGACAGGCTTCGGCAGCCGGCACACTTCATATCCTCGCCGCTAGATGGGGGCTCCATTCATTCCATTCCTGACCCGGTCGGAGACTGGAAGCAGACTGGATTTTTTCATGACATTGAAGTAGGCTTTCATTTAAACAGAAAATTACATTATTTCTAAACATTTAATCACAAACAAACAAACATCTAGGACTGTAGACGATTAATTTCAAGTACTTCCTACAAAATGCTACTGTCAACGACGCCTAGCTAGCCTACAAACTTTGCCTCTAGATGCCCCCACCACTGGCATCTGGCGACGAATGTTGGATTTCTTTTACCGAATGTCTTTCAGTGTCGGGAGTGTACGAGGATTTGTTCGACTCGCCAGAGTTTGTAGCTGCTTCTATGCGGACACCCATGGGGTGAGCTACAAGTACCGTCGCATGTGGAGTGTTGTCTGGAGAGGAAAGTGTGATTGTAAGGACGAGGAATTGGCTGGTAGCGGCTGTGCCCTATAGTTAGGGACCAACCCCGGCATTTGCCTGGAAGGAAGATGGGAAACCACATAAGACCATCTTCAAGGTTCCCGGCGGGGGGATTCGAACCTCCTCGCCTCCCGGATGTGAGCGACTGCCGACAGCACGCCGTAACGACCACGGCTAACTCACCCAGTAACGTTGGAATTTAAAGAGCGTTAATCAAATCTAACATATAAATTTAGCTTCACACAATTGTAGTTAGTGGAAAGTTCTTTTACATGCCATAAATCTATGACATGGGCCCGCCGGATTTCCTTCCCCTCTGAAGGAAGGCTTACTGAGGGATTTTTAACGCTCTTTTAAAATCCGACTACTTCGGCCGGGTTTGAACCCCCGATCTTGGGCGCAGATGCTCAGCATGCTATCAACTACGCCACCGTAGCCGCTAGCTAGAATGAAGACAAATCCTCATGTAACCACAAGTGGTACAAAAAGTAGAGCGCTCAATTACTACTGTAGTTAAACTTGAGAAGGCTTATTCTCATGAAACTTGAGTGTACCGTAATCACAAGTCCTAGCCACGCCCACAACACGGACTAATTCTCTGATAACTGTGTATCTCGAGTTTCTGGAGACATCTAACCTACTGCTAATTACCACCACCCGTAATCTTCAACAATCTAGAGAAATAAATGAGTCGAAATTTCCACTCGTACAAACTTTAAAGTTACAGTGTATTTCAAAAATATACACACCTAAATGAAAATAAGAATTGATAATCCTTGTTTGCCTTGATTCAGAGCTTATGAGGGATATTGGGAAATTCTATATTAATATATTCATGTCAAGTTAGGACATGGTTGCTATTATAGCTTTAGTGTTAATGTTTGCTACGGACGCTCCCCACCGTATTTTCATCTAAATTAGGATTTAGCTAGATGATTAAAATTAAGCTGATTAAATACGGAAGTGGTACCAACGTAACTTAGAGTATACTTATTGGTGCTATTAAATATAAATCTATTCTTGTGTCATGTCGACGATTATGTTGCTTTTATTTGCTGTAAATTCTACTGATGTCACTATTCGTATTATTAACCATTTTTCCTGGTTTTGAGTAGGGATTTTATTTACGGGCCATATTCCAAGCTTTGTTGTTGTTGTTGTTGTTGTTTAGATTTTTGTTAAAAGGACATTCGAGAGGGTTAACTTAGCTTCAGTTAGGACATGATTATTTATTTATTAATTTGATTTTATTAGCTTTGCGGATTAGCCGATTTCAAACACTCCGAAGTAAAATAGAGATTTGTCTTTTACTGAATAAATGATTACGAATTTTTACTGAAGCCTGGATCTTTTTATTTGCTAGCTTTGTGTTTAGGGTGTACTTCTTTGGGCATGTCTATGACCCTTTCCCCCCGTACAGCCCGTTATTGGTCTCATGGCGGAGCTGGCCTAAGGAAGTACATCCGATCCTCTCAGAGTGTGTGTTCGGAAGATGAGGCTGTCTGAAATGCCATTTACGGTTGGTGGTACTCCGGCAACCTCGTATGACGGGCAAACTACAGTGCTCTCTCGGTAATCCGGCAGATATCGGACCAGAGCACTGCCGGATTACCGAAGACGACGGATTACTGGTAAATATCGAGAAAACGCAGATATCATTTGAAAATCAGTTTTAATTCCATTGTACTATACAAAGTAAAAAAATCCTCTCGGCACGCTGGAAGGCGGAGGTAGATTTCACCGGGCAAACTAGGGGATTGGCTATAATAGGCAAAATATGCAGGTTTTCGTAGGAGGATCAGACCTCATTGATTGCAAGAAAGTATTTTACATTTGGTGGTTAAAAATCAACTTTTTTTCGTTTTTGTATGCATATTTTTATCATTTTATTGTCTTATGGGGATGGTAACCTTCTTGTCATTCGGGGTTCATTTTTATACTTCTGATCACCTTATCCTTATGCAAGGTTTGGAACTGATGTGTAACTATCAGACAGTCTGTTACTTCTTCTCGCAAAATTTTATCTCCCGCAGAGATTTTTGTTGGTTCCTCAGTTTAGGGGCTGCGACAACGTGGTCATGTAACCCCGGGTGTGTAGAATCTGATAAACGGTGTTAATTGTGATGACTGTTTTAGTCTGTAATTCAGGTAAGGTCTGCAGACGGTCAATTTTAAGTAGTAGTTCCTAATTTTGTACCATATACTAACGTCAACGACACCTAGCTGTGAACTTGGCTACTAGATGCCACCGCAACCAGCAACTTGCAACGAACGTTGGAACTTATCCTCCAAAGGAAAGTATGCTGAGGGTTTTTTAGCGCCCTTAGAAAATCCGACGACTTTGGCCGGCTTTGAACCAGCGACCTTGGGCATATAAGTTCAGCATGCTACGAGTTAGCCGCCTCCCACAGTCAGATGGAAAAATGAATGTGATCTCGTGCAATGGCGTTGTCTTGGCAACCTCTGATAGCTCATCCCTCATCAATTTAGAAGCGTTGTCACGGTAACCTCTGATGGCACTTGGCATGTTCTTTAATTCCGAAATCATTTTTCTCTTCCCTTGGCGTAATGGTAGGTCAGATCAAAAATTCCTTCAGACAAAGTTTTAGGTAATTATTAGGGGAATATTTTCCATTATGTACGGGTTTGATATTGTGCCTATTAAGAGAGATATGATTAATGTTTCCCGAAAAAAAACACTTTTTTCCACCCCTTTGGTCAATGGTTGGTGCTATCAAAAAACCTATTTGACATAAATTTTTGGCACTTATCCGACAAATATTATGAACTTTGAATTGATTCGATATTTCACGTATTAAGAGAGTTATAGCGACATTTCACTTTTTCGAAAAAAAAAGCCCCCCCCCATTCCCCCCCCCCCCCCCCCCCCCTTTAACCGATTTTGCCCATTAACGAACTCGACCGATTTTTAAGGGGTTACATATTATGTAAAACATTAAAGTGATTGGTGCAAAATTACGGCAGTTATCGTGTCCACAAGAAACTGATATATATGCATATATATACACACACATATATATAAACTTTTGAACTGACGGTGGTTTGGGGTCTGGGGTATGTGAAACGCGAAGATATGTCGAAATTTTCCGGAAGTCGAAACAAGGCACCCATTGCAATAGTTAGCTTTCTGATGAAATCTACCTAAAATAGGCTACATAATTTAAAATACTACCATCAACGACACCTAGCTGTGAACTTGGCCATTAGATGCCACCAGAACCATCAACTCGCAACGAACGTTGGAACTTCCCCTCCGAAGGAAAGCATACTCAGGGTTTTTTGGCGCTCTTAGTAAATCCGACGACTTCAGCCGGGTTTGAACCCGCGACCTTGGGCATAGAAGTTCAGCATGCTACCAGTTCCGATACCGAAGTCGCTTCCCACAGACATATGAAAACAGAATGTGATCTCGTGCAGTGGCGTTGACATAGCAACTGCTGATGGCTCAACCCGTATCAATTAAAAGTAAAGTTGTCATGGCAACCACTCTTGGCACTTGGAATTTTCTTATAATTTAAATCATTTTGCTCACTCCGTGGCGTAATGGTGGGTCATATCGAAAATTCTTTCAGACAAAAGTTTTAGGTAATTATTGGAGGAATATTGTCCATTTTGTACGGTTTTGATATTGTGCCTATTAAGAGAGATATGATTAATGTTTCCCGAAAAAAACACTTTTTTCCACCCCTTTGGTCAATGGTTGGTGCTATCAAAAAACTTATTTGACATAAATTTTTGGCACTTATCCGACACATATTATGAACTCTGAATGGATTCGATATTTCACGTATTAAGAGAGTTATAGCGAAATTTCACTTTTTCGAAAAAAGCCCCCCGTTTTCACCCCCCTTCGACCGATTTTGCCCATTAACGAACTCGACCGAGATTTTACAGGGATACATGTTATGTAAAAAATTCAAAGTGATTGGTGCAAAATTACGGCAGTTATCGTGTCCACAAGAAACTGATATATATATATATATATATATATATATATATATATATATCATACTAATATATAAAAATGAGGTGGTGTGTGTCTGTCTGTCTGTCTGTCTGTTACTCAATAACTCAAGAACCACTGGTCCGATTTAAATGAAATTTTGCATGGATGTAGCTGATTTACCAGGTTTACATATAGGATACTTTTGATTTCGAAATGTTGCACCATTAAAAAATGGCGACAATTTTAGTGACGTCATTAGACCCTTTGGTTTCAAAAGTTCATATTTCCATATCAAATAAAAAGAGAACGGTAGAAAATAGCAAACTTTTGATGGGACATACGAGCTTTGAAATTTAATTTCCTATCCAAAAGGTCCTTATCACGTTTCGTGTATCTCCTACAGTTAGCGAGTAAAACCGACATTTGTGACGTCACTACATCCTTTGGTTTCAAAATTTCATATTTCCTTTTCAAATAAAAAGAGAACGCTAAGAAATAGCAAACTTTTGATGGTATACATGAGCGTTAACATTTAATTTTCTATCCGAAAGGTCCTTATCACTTTCCGTATATCTCCAACGGTTAGCGAGTAAAACCAGAATCTGTGCAATTAAACACGGTCAACACCGAGCGGTGTGGTATACAGTATCTCTCTATATAGAAAAGTGAAAATGTGTGTTTTTCTCTGAATTTCTACGGAAATTTGAGTTGTTTACGTGTTTCAGACTGTTTTATGATGGATGCGCGCGAAAATATTTTTTTTAATCTGTCTGTCTGTTTGTTTGTTTGTTTGTTTGTCTGTGGACAAATTTGTTCCCTTATAACTCGAGAACGGCTGGGTGTATCAATGTAAAATTTGGTACAGATATCCATCAGAGGCACGACACTAATCATTGATGTAACTCTTCTCGTACCTCTCATAAAAGGGGGGCCTACCCCCTTAAAATACATGCTGAAATAGGCGTAGAAGGACGAGACAAAACTCATCTTCAGCCCCTCAATGTGAGAGACAAAACTCGGGTCCCCGAAAACCACATTTCAAGGACCGAAGACCAACCGTTTTTGAGATATTCCCAGAAAATTAATTTAATTTAATAAACTAATGAACGAATGCAAGCCAGTAACCATGCAACGGATTCTCAGAGGTCCATCTATTGCTGTAAGACGCAATGCAATTCCATTAATTACATTAGTGTGAAAGTTTGCAAACGGCTAGAAGGTTATCACGGAACCAAATTAGGCCGTAAAATTCATCAATACGTATAATGCCCTTAAGGGGATCAAGGAGTACTCTAGAATATTTTCACGCGATTTACACCTGCGGGTGTGGTACGGCAGGTCTATTATATTCCTATACCCATATTATTCATTCATTCATTCATTTCGTATAGGCCATCTATGGACCGCGTCATTCCAACCATCTCCTACTGGCTTTGATGTTTGCCCTGTACGCCCGCATTCGTTCTCGGTGGACTTCCTTCCGTTCCTGGGTCCAAATCTTTCCCGTTTTCAGCTTCGGTTTTTCTTGGAAACCTTTACAAGCTTGAAGTTTCCCTTTGAGTGGGGCACGCTCCTGAATGTCTGTTTGTGTAATCCCCACTTCTTTCAGATCTTTATCCAGTTCAATGCACCAGGCCCATTTTGTTTTCCTCTCCTGAAAGTAAGTTATGTTGCGGTTGGTCACTCTCGCTGGGCTCATTCGTTTCACATGCCCAAAAAATGGTAACCTTCTCTTCCGGATGACGTTGCTTATCTTCTCCACATGAGTATATAGGTCATGGTTATGCCGTCTTCTGTATTCCCCATTGTCTTTGATGGAACCCAATATCTTTCTCAAAATTTTCCTTTCTTTGGCCTCCAGTTTCTCGACCAAGCCTTTTTTGTTCATCGTGATGCATTCAGAAGCATGCAAGACCTCCGGACGGATGACACTGCAGTAATGTTTTAGTTTTGCGTTGAAGGATATTGATCTTTTCTTATAGATGCCCTTAGTTAAATGGTAGGCCATTTCCATTTTGCTCATGCGTGATGTGAATGCTTCTTTCTCTGATAATATCCCTTCCCTGACCCGTCATGAAAAGAAAAGTACATGGCCATTGGCTGAATTAAAAATAAAATAAAAATAGGTGTTATAATTTATCCCTATATTATATTATTATTAGTATTATATTATGGCGTACAACGACGGGACAAATCCCCTCGGTGCCAGCAAAGAAACTCGGGGGCCCTAAAGGATCCTCGAAAACTACATTATAAGGCTCTAAATCCAACAGTTTCTAAATTATTCCCAGAAAACTAATTTAATTTAATTTAACAAACTAATGAAGGAATGCAAATCGGTAACCATGAGAACATTATCTCAAGGGGTGGCATACAACTTTCCATCTATTTCTGTAAGAAGCAATGTCACTCCATTTATTACATTTCTGTGAAAGTTTGCAAATGGCTATAAGTTTATCACGGAACTAACGTAGACCGTATAATTCATCAATGCAATTAAGGGGGTGAAGGGGTAACCTAGAATTTTTTCATGCAATTTTCACGTTCGACATATAGTACAGAAGGTCTATTATATCTCCAAACAGCAACATTATTTTCAAAAATTCCTGAATTGAACCAGCATTTTTTGCGGCTTTTAGGAATTTGGGCAATTTGAGGCTAAAGAACCTGCATTTTCATGCACCACAAGCCTTTATAATGAGCAACTAGCACAACGTAGAGGGTCAGTTTTTATGTGACGTGTATTGCGATTCGTCTTCAAGGCTTTCAATTGTATTTCACGTCAGGAAGTACACGTTAGGTGAATTTAGTCTGAGAGCACATTTTAAAATTTTTGTTGTTGTCGACATACGGGTTCATCGTAAGGATGATTTTATTTGATACTGTGTGGTAGATATACCCATATTTGGATATCTGGGTAATATGTTGTAGACAATAGAATTGTCTGTCTGTCTTTCTGTGTATCTTTATGTACGCCTATACCTCGTGTTCGGATGCTTGGTGCATCGTAAAATTAGGTATGGTAACCATGAGAGTCAATACACCAATCATTTTTAAAACTCTTCACCGTACTTTTCATACAGTAGAAGGGTGGATATAGAGAAAAACTTCTCAATATATGCAAAAATAGGCGAAATATAAAAATTATCCTAGATGGACGACTAAAGCATATGTTGCGCTTCTCAATGTGAGACACAAAATTCGGGAATCTATAAAGGGTCTCCGAAAACTACATTTTAAGGGCCTTAAATTAACAGTGTGTATGATATTCCCAGTAAACTAACTTCGTTCTGATAAACTTGAAGGAATGACAAACCGCTAACCATTGCAACAGTAGCTCAATTGATAATGTCTGGTGTTAACAACGAACACCGTTCGAAGAACGGGTACTTCTGCTAGTATATATATATATATAGATAGATAGATAGATACATATATACATAAATTATATATAAACTTTTGAACTGACGGTGGTTTTGGGGTCTGGGGGATGTGAAACGCGAAGATATGTCGAAATTTTCCGGAAGTCGAAACATGGTACCCATTGCAATAGTTAGCGTTCTAATGAAATCTACCTAAAAGTACGAAAGTACATCATATAACTCACGTTATTCCTTGGAAGTAGACGGCTAGAAATGTGCATCAATTGTCTTTTGCTTTTTACGGTTTGACAACTTGTTCCTGTAACCTTCTTAAAACTAAGACATCGTTAGCAGAATTGTAGCTCGGCCAACACCGTATTCGTTAGCAACACTAGTAAACGTTTCGCCCTTTTCAAGCCGCTTTAGGATTTCATGTTTATCTAACAAGGATAGAGTTTTATGTTTACGTTTTTTCTGCACGGATGCCATCTTTAACACAACACTACTACAGTACAACTGTCGTACACTAAGCACCTGAGGGGGGCGGCGTGAGTCATCGCTCTTGGCGCCAATGCATTGTTTACTCAGACACTAGTCTTGTCGCTGCGTGGGAAACATTGTACAGTATTGGGGACGCATTATCAAATCAGGTCTTGAGCTCGTACTCGAATACAAAACGCCGGATTACTGGGAGTGCCGGAGAGCTGAGATGCCGGATTACAGAGGGAGTACTGTATATCCATTCTACGATATTTAACATTGCAACGATAGCATAGCATAGCATAGGATTAACATTTTGGGACACGTTTGAAGAATTATACATTAACTATTGTATTGAACCTTTCGATTCATAATGAATGTTAGTAGTGTAACTGTGCTGAAGAAGACTTAGGTATAGTTATTTATATTCAAGGGTGTTTCGAAAACCTTTTGCCCCAATTTTTTGAGGCATAAAAATGTACATTCAGGTAATTACAAATACACGTACTGTTCTACGGACCTTACACTGCTTTTCCGCATAATCTCCACATTTGTTCAGACATTTGAAAGAAGAAAGGGAGGAAGGAAGGGAGGGAGGAAGGAAGGACGGAAGGGAGGAAGGAAGAAAGAGAGAAGGGAATGAAGAAAGGAAGGGAGGAAGGACGGAAGGGAGGAATGAAGAAAGGAAGGGAGACTGGAAGGAAGAAAGGACGGAAGGGAGGAAGGAAGAAAGGGAGAAAGGAAGGAAGAAAGGAAGTAAGAAAGGACGGAAAGGAGGAAGGAAGAAAGGGAGAGAGGAAGGAAGAAAGGACGTAAGAAAGGACGGAAGGGGGAAGGAAGAAAGGAAGGGAGGAAGAATGGAAGGGAGGAAGGAAGAAAGAGAGAAGGGAAAGAAGAAATGATGTAAGAAAGGACGGAAGGGAGGAAGGAAGAAAGGAAGGGAGACAGGAAGGAAGAAAGGACGGAAGGGAGGAAGGAAGAAAGGGAGAAAGGAAGGAAGAAAGGAAGTAAGAAAGGACGGAAAGGAGGAAGGAAGAAAGGGAGAGAGTAAGGAAGAAAGGACGTAAGAAAGGACGGAAGGGGGGAAGGAAGAAAGGAAGGGAGGAAGGATGGAAGGTAGGAAGGAAGAAAGAGAGAAGGGAAGGAAGAAATGATGTAAGAAAGGACGGAAGGGAGGAAAGAAGAAAGGAAGGGAGACAGGGAGGAAGAAAGGACGGAAGGAATAATGGGAGAAAGGAAGGAAGAAAGGAAGTAAGAAAGGACGGAAAGGAGGAAGGAAGAAAGGGGGAGAGGAAGGAAGAAAGGACGTAAGAAAGGACGGAAGGGGGGAAGGAAGAAAGGAAGGGAGGAAGGACGGAAGGGAGGAAGGAAGAAAGAGAGAAGGGAAATAAGAAAGGACGTAAGAAAGGACGGAAGGGAGGAAGAAAGAAAGAAAGAAGAGAAGGAAGAAAGGACGTAAGAGAGGACGGAAGGGAGGAAGGAAGAAAGAGAGAAGGGAAGGAAGAAAGGAAGGGAGGAAGGACGGAAGGGAGAAAGGAAGAAAGGACGTAAGGAAGAGAGCAAGGAAGGAAGGGAGGAAAGAAGGAAGTAAGGAAGGGATGAAAGAAGGATGAAAGGGAGGAAGGAAGGGAGGAAAGGAGGAAGGAAGGGTGGGGCACAGCGGTGTGAAATAGAATGTAAGAAGCCTTTCAGTGCACTGACACAGTTTCATTCGTCCAAGAGATGTCAGCTTTCAAACGCCAATTTCCGTCACTAAACTAGGGACATGCTTTTGGTATACGAGTCTAATCCAACATATATATTTTTATTTTATTTTAAAGGTTCAGTATAACAGGAAGATCCCTTTATAATGCAAGTAAATGTTTCAGATCACTATCTAACATGGATTACGAAAAAAGAGACCCTGAATATGACTTAAACATTCATTTTGAAAGCGATGAAAGTTTTTTCCCGTAAAACTCCTGTTTCATAGTTGAAACTAAGCGTGACTAGTAACATTAAATGACACACGTGAATCAAACCTGAACATGAAAGCGCCTAGTAATACTGTTTTAATGAACACTTATTGACCGCTTCCAACTAATATTTCCGTATCTAGACTAATTGGCGCACTTCCTGTTGTCCCTTCAATTGTAACAACAACCATATCGGTGAGCCTTGAAATTTAATTTGTTCGTGTCGATGTTGAATTGACAAAGCATCAGATACCGCGCCGTGGAGAGCTCCCTTCCCCTAGTGAGTCAACTGATACGCATGTCACTGCCACTCCATGACACTGATATTATATTTTATTTTCTCAACCGAATTCATGTTATTTCGCTAAGTGATGTGTTTGAGAGTATGCTCGGTAGGATAGAGAAACGTGAACTGCAGATCAAATGAGCTGCAATAAGTGGCAGGGTTCAGCATTAGCAGATTTAGGAATTCATAGCGTATTAGCGTACTTTCGATTTTATATCCTACTCATATTAATTGCCTCTATCTACAGTACATACAAAATTTCAGTTTGAAGGTTGTGATAGATTCATAGATATTGAGAACCGTCTAAATATTTCAGAGGTCGCCAGGTTCGATTTTGATTTATGTACTATTACATGAAGATTATTGTGTACGTGTGGTATTCAAATTCAATCGCATGATTAGAACACAAGAAGTAAAAACGAGATTTTAAAATTTCGCACAGCTTCCATCCTGTGGTTATGAAAACAATTGAAATAAATTAAATGCCAGTGGATTAACATTCATATGAGCATATAACGTGCAAAGTTTCACTGCACTCGGATGGTTAAATCGCGAAAAACGTCCAATTAAATATTTATACTTCAAGTCACCGCCATGTTGGATTTGTGCTCACCAGGTTACTGAAAGTCATATAGGTGAACGTCTGTTCATAGCCTCTATGAACATAAAAATAATCAGATTGATTGCTGTAAAAGATTCGTAGATATTGAGAACCGTCAAAATAATTCGGTTTGCCGCCATTTTGGATTGTTATATGTATAGGCCATAGAGTTATGTACCATTAAAGGAAAATTATTGCGTAGCTTCATTATCAAACTTTCACTTCGATCGCATGATTACGACACAAGAAATAAAAACTTAATTCAAAAAATTTTAAAATTTCGCACAGCCGCCATCTTGATGTTATGTAAACAATTGAACTAAATTAGATGCCAGTGCATTACAATGTGTATAAACATTTGCTGCACCATGTTTCATTACGTTTGGATGGTTAAATCGCGAGAATGTCTATTTAAAAGTCTCAACTTTGCTTGGCCGCCATGTTGGTTTTGTAGTTACCAGGTTTTTGAGAGTCTCATAGTTGAACTTCTAGTAGTTTCCTTCATCACCGTACAAAATTTCTGGGTGATATCGGTAATAGTTTCGGAGATACTGAATGCTGGTGAAATATTTCGCACACCCGCCATATTGGATTGGTGAGACACAATAAAATTTGTTGGGCACGGTCGGGGTCGGCCAGGATGGTGCTATGATCTTATCGAGTTTCATTGAAATCGCTCCAGCCGCTTAGAATGCATTAGGGACACACACACACACCATCACACACACACACAGACACACACACGAACAATAGATGAACTCATAAGCCTATTTTTTTTCATAAAATGAAAATAGGCTAAAAATTGAGTGTCTGTCTGTGTGTGTGTGAGTGTGTGTAGGCTACTTTGAATGTCTGTCCCCCCGTACTGGCTTTTATTTCTTAAGCCTCAATTCGAACACGGTGAAATCCAAGGAATTGTCACTTCAATTCAATGGTTTAGTCTAATATTTAGTCCAGGGAATAAACGAACTTCACCCTACATCAGTTGCGGGATCGATATTAGCCTACGTTCGATTTTTGCAAAACAAATGAAAGTAGACTTATGAGATCAACACAGGGCGAAAAAAGTGTGTCTGTCTGTGTGTGTGCATGTGTGTGTGTGTGTGAGTCTGTGTGTGTGTGTATGTGTGTGTGAGTCTGTCTGTGTGTCTGTGTGTGTACTCTGAATGTCTGTCCCCCCCCCCCACTATCAATTCGAACACGGTGAATGCGAATTGAACGAAATTTGGTACAAAGGTAGCACTAGCAAAGGACACCTCAGTGTCATGCTTTATATTGCCGCCATCTTTACTAAAACTGAATGGCGGCCACTCAAACGTTCAAAACGTAAAATCAAATAACGACTAACCAAATCATCCTATCTCTACCAAATTTGGTAACAACATACCTTCGTATAGGATGCGTCTTGTGACCAAACTACAAGGTCGTCCGCCATACCATTTCAGGATGGCGGCCGTGCGAATTATGAAAACTTTATAATCCATATCACGGGACCCACCAGTTCCGATTATCGAGCCGAGAATCGTTTTAACTGTTCTAAAGGAAGAGGCACGTTCGAAATTAAAAGTTTATTTTGTAATACTATAGTGCAGACGTGATTTTAAAAAGCTGAGCTGATTCAGTAATAAGACAAGATGGCAGCGGATATCTTGTGCCTGACTTATATTTCACTAATTTGAGTATTGCATGCAATATAGCGCACTGATACAAAATAAATAAACTTTGTATGAAATGCTTTATATATAAATAATATACTCCAGTGATGAAATCGTTTAGTATAAATCATTATTTGCTAACAAGTTCTATGTAAGTCATTTTATATAGAACGATATTCGTTGACACAATTAGCTCAGTGGTAGAGCGTTAGCCTATCGCTCAAATGCCTATGGTTCAAATCCGATCAGAGCTGGATTTTTTGCTTGAAATGTTATATGTTTATTGTTTTGTAATGACTCAGATGTTTTAAAATTAAGCGTTATATTGTGCATATTATGGTGTAAAATATATATTTAATTAAAACATAATTCGCCAGCAGATTTACTCGAGACATCTAGCTGCCAAAACGGTAACTGCACGTCGACCTACTTATTAACTTCCAGATTTTATTGAAAAGTTTCTTCTTCTGGCCGCTAGAATGCACTCGCTCTGTTAGGATTATATTGTTCGATATTTCACCACTAGATGTCACGACTAGTCTACGTGGGGCTCCATTGATTACTATACCATTGGCATTCTATGCGCATCGAATTTGAAGAATGACAAGATGATACTACGATACATTTTTACTTTTTATTTTAAAGGGTTTGTAACAGCCTATTTAGCGTTACTTGAAAATGTTATTTGAAGTAAAGAACAAAACGATTTCACATAGTAACTGAATTCAAGCCGTTGGTGTTAGTTCAGGTTATTAATTACTACTTTTATTTCAGGCAAATAGCAATCGAAAATATCCACATAGTTTGTATACACACGTCTCTGTAGGGTCATGGAAAGATTTGTTAATTCAATTAGGGTTTTCGATTCCCGGTCAATGCATGTGAGATTTTCGAAGTGAAATGCCATGTCCTGTGGTTCGGATTCCACGTAAAAAGGAGGTCCCGTGGCTCATAATCACAAGTTTCACGGTCACGTAAAATTACAATCTTCCTTGGATTACAGTGACCTGGAGGATCGTACTGGCCTTTATTTCTTGAGCCTCATATTTATTGACCCTGAGTTTCCAGATTTCCCTGGAGGGTAGGCACACCCGAGTACACAGGACACTTTTATCTTCACAATCCCTTAAGCACCTTGGGTGGTCACAGCTGCTCTTGGCCGACGAATCTTACAATTAATCTCTTTGTACAAATAGATGGGCTTTTGGAGTGAGTAAACTGCGCTGTATTCACTAAACCACCCGGGATCATCTCCTGCACGTTCAGATTCACACTAGAGATCAGTGCTGCTCTAGAGGTGGGAGTAAATCTGTGTTGCATGAACCCTAAATAGATATTAGTGTTCCCTTATGAATTAGGCAACCCTACTGCCTAATTACGTCTGCGGGTGGCCTTCACAAGGCGCGAACATCATGAGCTTCTCGGGTTCGATTTCTTGCCAGTTTACAAGTTTTGAAAATATACCGTAATTTTAGTTATTTATTTATCAATTAATTATTTATTTATTTATTTATCAGATGGGAGTGGGACTCAACCAATCCCATAGGTCCGAGGCTTGCTCATGATATTTTTAACTGGTTTAGAGTACAAGTTAACCCTCTTTGTGCCAAGCCTTTTCCTGAAATACTTGCCAAGAATGCCAAGCCATTTCCAATGGTCACGCAGACTATTCGAAAAAAATAATTATAAGTACCACATTTCCAACGAGAGAATCATTATTTTTGCTTTGCATTTTAACCAATACTTCATTCTTTCATATATTATGTTCAAAAAAGTAAATACGGCGTCTAAACCTTGCAACAAGTATGGATGATCTACAAACACTACTGGATTCTATTTCTGAAGAGAGTAATACCATGGGATTACATTTAAATGAAAAAAAAATGGATGGTTGTTAGTAGAAACAAAGATGAAATTCAGGGCATTCTTATACTTGGTAATTAAAGAATTGAAAGGGTTTCATCATATAAATATTTAGGATGTCAAATCTATGATAACTGGGACTTAAGTCAAGAAATTCGCTGTAGAATTGAGCATGCCAGAAGTTATTTCATGAAAATTAGGAAAGTTTTGACCAGCCGTGATTTAAGTCTGTCATTACGCACCCGACTGCTTCGATGCTACGTTTTTAGTGTCCTGCACTATGGAGTTGAATCATGGTCACTTACCGATGTTTTAAGTAATAAACTGACAGCATTTGAAATGTGGACGTATCGCATGATTTTAAGGATATCATGGACAGCTAAAGTCACAAATGTGGAAGTACTGCGGTGTATGAACGAAGTCTTGGGAATTCTCAGTATCATCAAAAGGAGAAAATTATAATACTTTGGTCATTTCATGCGCAACAACAAATACCACCTCTTGCAATTAATTATCCAAGGCAAGATTGATGGCATTAGGGGTCCAGGACGCAGATGAATATCCTGGCTAAAGAACTTAAGCCAGTGGTTTGGACATAATACAGTGTCACTGTTTAGAACAGCTATGGACAAACAGCAGATCATGTTACTGATCGCCAATGTTCTTGGAGGAGGAGGCACTTGAAGAAGAAGAAGAAGAAGCAACCTTTTTAATTGAGGTTATTCGGATAATTGCTCAATTTTTTGTTGTTGAAAAAAATCAGTTTTGAGCCAAAATTAAGGACACCTAAGAGTCATATTCAAAGAAACACTACGTTTCCATCTGTAGAAAGTTCTTAAATACATCTGTAGGCAGAAAACTTCAACAAGAAGAAAACAACTACACCGCATTTTGGCGGGAACGGGCGTGATTGGGGGAGCGCAAAGGGAGGGCGTGAATACAAACTCAAACCTATCGCGTAACGGACTTCGAAGGAAAAGGTAAACACAGCACAGGCAAGCTTGAAACCTCTCCTTTTCAACAGTATGAAATAATCACTGACATATGCCTACAGAAATATACAAATATAAGATAAACAGCGCGCCGATTGAATCGGCTTTGGCACTTTTGGCGCGAGCAGCGAGGGCCGATCTGATCGGCGCGTGGCTCTGAGAGGGTTAAAATGATACAGTATGAACAATGTATTTAGAATAGCTGGTGTAGGGACTATATGAACTGTCTACTTACACAGTTTTACCTCATGGCGAAGTTAGAAATGAACACGCTTGATGAAGCTGTTCTTATGAGCCGACTCATATGGTGGGTGGGGTCATGTGATGAGAATAGGGGAGGAGAGAGTATTACCTAAGAGGTATAATAATAATAATATCGTATGACCTCGAGTGCCGGGCGGAAGTTTTTTATTTGACTCCCAGAGGGTAGCTTGCATGTCAAATTTCGTTGTTCCTTGAAGCACTATGAAAGTTAAAGGAGGTTAGATATCTAAGCTCCTTGAACACTATAGTGCTTTCTAGTAGAGAAATGAGGAACTTTCAGTTGGCGGAAACTCCCGAGATTAAATTTGCCATTATTTATTTAATCGTATGATAATTTATACATTATACAATACATAACAAGGTATAATCACACTTCTCAACCATTCGGTTAAATTAGGTGTGAGAGCAATCAAATCGTCAGGAATGACAGGGTACGAATAAAGAGGGCAGCGTTGGACCAGATGTTCGATCGTCTGTTCTTCCAGCTTGTTGTTGTTGTTTGAGTCTTCAGTCTTTTGACTGGTTTGATGCAGCTCTCCACGCCTCCCTGTCTTGAGCTAATCGTTTCATCTCTACATAGGTACCACACCCTACATCCGAAGCAATCTGTTTAACATATTCTAACCTTGGCCTACCCCTACAGTTCTTGTCCTCAACCCTTCCTTCCACAACTAAGCTTGCTATTCCTGGGCGTCTTTGTATGTGTCCCACTAATCTATCTCTTCTCTTCATTAGCAGTCGCCAGAAACATCTCTCCTCTCCCACTCGCCTTAATACCTCTTCGTTTGTCACCCTATCTACCCATCTGATCTTCATCATTCTCCTGTAACACCACATTTCAAATGCTTCAATTCTCCTCTTTTCTGCTGCACCAATAATCCAAGTTTCACCTCCATAGAGCGCCACGCTCCAGACAAAGGCTTTCAGAAATGACTTCCTAATACCTAAATCTATATTCGATGTCAACAGATTCCTTTTTTGTGGAAAGGCTTTCCTTGCCTGAGCCAACCTACTTTTTATATCCTCTTTGCTTCGTCCATCGCTGATTATTTTGCTTCTTAAGTAACAGAAGTCTCCTACTTCCTTCAGCTTTTCACCTGCCAATTTGATGTCCATAGAGGTTTCTGATTTATTTCGGCTGCATTCCAGTATTTTTGTTTTACATTTATTAATTTTCATCATGTATTCTTTCCGTAAGACGGAGTCCATACCATTCAAAAACTCATTCAAATCCTCAGGTGTGTCGGTCAAGATGACGATGTCATCAGTAAATCTCAGAGTTGAAATTATTTCTCCTTGAATCTTCACTCCCACTTTAAATTTTTCTCCAATTTCCTTCATTGCTTGTTCAATGTAAAGATTGAAAAGTATGGGTGATAAGTTGCAGCCTTGCCTTACACCTTTCTGAATACCAGCTCCTCTCTCATGTCCTACAGCTCGAATGACTACTGTCTGGTTTCTGTATAGATTGTATATCACCCTCCTATCTCTGTACTTTATTCCAAGAGTTTTCAAAATGTCAAACATTGGTGAGCTGATCCAGCCCCACTTGTACCTGAAATAATTGCAGCAACGATGTCCAGTCCTCAGCCTGTTGATGCGGCAACAGAAGTTCCTCGGTAAGTCAAAGCCGTTTTGTGTGGGATCAAGATGGTGGGCACTTGTTCCCAATGTTTTAGTTGACCACTCATGCTTCCAGCTTTCATTTAGGTCAAATCCAGCAGCAATTAGTTGCCCCGCAGTGACACTTACTGGTCTTGTAGATTGCAGTCGTTGCTGTGATGGATGGCAGAATTCTTGGTGCAATGGCAAAGAGGGTGATGAAATTATGAACACGGCCTACTGAATTCAAATGGGTTCTTTGACATGCCAACATCGTATGACATTCGTGTCGTATTTTTTGCCGCCTTTCAAAAAATTACTTACGACGGCCAGGAGCGAACCTGCAAGTTTGGGGTTAGTAGACTGACACGCTAACCACTCACCCACCTAAGTGGATAATGAATTCGGCTGTAGAGGGTAAAAAAAAAGGAAGGAAGCTTGTAGTTTAACGTGACCGTTAATCTCGCGATCATAAGCTACGGGACCTCCGTTTTACGTGGAATCCGAACCTCAGGACATGGCATTTCACATCGAAAATCTCGCATGCATTGACCGGGAATCGAACCCGGTCCGCCTTGGTGATGTAGAGGGTAAAAGAAGCAGAGGTAGATATAGGAGGCAATGTTTAGTTTCAGTGTTGAACAATTTCAAAGTGAGAGGTATAGAATTACAGGAGCCGCAGTGCTAACGGCTAATAGGGGATCATGGAGGCGACTCGTTCGCAAACAGAGGCTTGCAGACTGGGCTGTACGCTGAAAAGCAAAACAGCCTCAAATTTAATTTTATTTAATTCTCAGCAATGTTTCTAGGTGTATGCCATGTCTTGTGTGGGGTTTTGCCTAGGAACAGCGAGCTGGCTCAAAAATTGCTGAGTTTTAATTCACTGCCCGTGAAAGCTAATATACCATCATTTTGAAATTATATTTATTTATTAGTTTATTTATTTATTCATTTGAGCATTTATTCATTTATTCATTTATTCATTCATTTATTTATTCATTTATTCATTTATGTATTTATTAATTTATTCATTAGTTATTCATTTATTCATTTATTAATTTATTCATTAGTTATTCATTTATTCATTTATTCATTTATTCATTTATTCATTTATTAATTTATTCATTAGTTATTTATTCATTCATTCATTCATTCATTTATTCATTTATTCATTTATTTATTTATTCATTCATTTATTTATTTATTTATTCATTTATTAATTTATTCATTAGTTATTCATTTATTTATTTATTAATTTATTCATTTATTAATTTATTAATTTATTCATTAGTTATTCATTTATTCATTTATTTATTTATTCATTAGTTATTTATTTATTCATTCATTCATTTATTCATTTATTCATTTATTCATTCATTCATTTATTTATTTACTCATTTATTCATTTATTCATTTATTTATTTATTTATTCATTCATTTATTAATTTATTCATTTATTCATTGATTCATGTATTTATTTATTTATTTATTTATTTATTTATTCATTAACCGACAGTAGTGGCTACGCTGACTAACTTGCAGCATTAGGTCAAGGGGCCAAGCTCTCTGCTGACTCGGTAGACGCGTGGGTTTGAGCCCCACCGTCGGCCGTCCTTGAAATGGTTTTCCGTGGTTTCCCATTTTCAACACCAGGCAAATACTGGGACGGTACCTTCTGACAGGCCACGGCCGCTTCCTTCCACATCCTTGCCCAGTTTCATTCATTTCATCTCTCATTAACTCCTCTCCAGAGGTTGGCGTCAGGAAGGGCATCCAGCCGTAGAAATCATCGCCACAAAGACTTCCATCGCATCTCATCCCCGACCCCGTTGGAAAAACGGGAATAATAAGGGGTAGTCATACAATACATTTATTTATTCATTCATTTAATCATTTATTCATTTATTTATTCATTCATTTATTTATTCATTTATTTATTTATTTATTTATTTATTCATGTATTCATTTATTCACTTATTCCTTTATTCATTTATTTATTTATTCATTTATTTATTAATTAATTTATTTATTTATTTATTAATTTATTTATTTATTCATTTATTAATTTATTTATTCACCGACAGTAGTGGCTACGCTGGCTAACGCGCAGCATTAGGTCATGGGGCCAAGCTCTCTGCTGACTCGGTAGACGCGTGGGTTCGAGCCCCACCGTCGGCCGTCCTTGAAATGGTTTTCCGTGGTTTCCCATTTTCAACACTAGGCAAATGCTGGGACGGTACCTTCTGACAGGCCACGGCCGCTTCCTTCCACATCCTTGCCCAGTTTCATTCACCATCATTCATTTCATCTCTCATTAACTCCTCTCCTGAGGTTGGCGTCAGGAAGGGCATCCGGCCGTAAAAAATCATCGCCACAAAGACTTCCATCGCATCTCATCCCCGACCCCGTTGGAAAACGGGAATAATAAGGGGTAGTCATACAATACATTAATTTATTTATTCACTTATTCATTTATTTACTTATTTATTCATTTATTCATTTATTCACATATTCATTTATTCATTTATTTATTTATTCATTTATTTATTTATTTATTCATTTATTCATTTATTCACTTATTCACTTATTAATTTATTTATTTATTCATTTATTTATTTATTCATTTATTCATTGATTCATTTATTTAGTTATTCATTTATTTATTCATTTATTTTTTTACTCATTTATTAATTTATTAATTTATTAATTTATTCATTTATCTATTTATTCATTTATTTCCTTATTTATTCCTTTATTCATTTTTTCATTTATTCATTGATTCATTTATTTATTTATTTATTTATTTATTTATTTATTCATTTATTTATTTAATCATTTATTCATTTATTTATTTATTCATTTATTTATTTATTTATTTATTCATTTATTTATTTATTCATTTATTTATTTACTCATTTATTCATTTATATGTTTATTCATTTATTAATTTATTTATTCATGTATGCATTTATTTATTTCCTTATTTATTTATTCCTTTATTCATTTATTTATTTATTTATTTATTTATTTATTTATTTATTTATTTATTTATTTATTCCTTTATTCATTTATTCATGTATTTATTTATTTACTTATTTTTGTATTTGATTATTTGTGACATCGTGGTCATGTAGCCCCGTGTACTGAAGTTATGTGTAGAATATTTCTAATAACCTGTGTTTTCGTGGTGTCTATAATATTGTGTGGGTATTTGTAATTGAGGCTGAAATTGGGAAAGGAGATGTCCGTAGTCTTAAGTTAGTAACCATCTTGACATTAGCCTGGTGTACATGTGGGAAACCTCGGAAAACCATTTCTAGAATGACTGTGTTTGGAATCGAACCACCCTATCTCAATTTTATCTCTGGAGTGTCCCAGTTCTAACCCTAATATCAGCCATTTGAAAGCCCACTCACGAGGGCCATCAGCGAGAATAGCTACAATCAGGGGCGTAGGCTCCAGCCCCCCTCCCGCTCCACCCCCCCCCCCTCCCCCACCGCCCCTCCCGTAAACGCCAATAAAAATTAAGAATGTGTTGCTTTGGTAAAAACATAAAATAGGTTATTTGTAAATTTGGCTGTACCCTAAACTTAACTTATTGGCTAAGTTATAAACAATATTAATATTGAAATTAGACTACCTCGTGGTGTAGTGGCTAGCATTCTTGGGCACCACCCCGGAGGTCCGAATTTGATTCCTGGCTCTGCCAAGAAATTTTAATTCAGGTCTGAGGGTTGGAACGGGGTACACTCAGCCATGTGAGGCAAAACTGAGAATTCCACAGTGCGGTACTTTTGATAAATAAATTATTAGTTTGTAAACAAAACAAAAACTGCTTACTTTTGTGCTTAATAAATTGACAAATATTTTGATATTGCTATTCATACTCCATAGGCCTCAATAAGAAATTCATTAAGCATAAAATTGTATTTGTTTGTTGTGTTGTATTTTACAACTTTTTTGTATTGCCACTATCTATCTATTTATCGTATGGCTTTTAGTGCCGGGAGTGTCCGAGGACATGTTCGGCTCGCCTGAGTCTGTAGCTGCTTCCAGCGGACACCCTAAAGGGTGAGCTACAAGTTCCGTTCAATTTCAAGTAGTTCCAACTTTCACCACCAGATATCAATGATACCTAGTGGTGAACGTTGGAACTTTGATAGAGCGTTCTGACGAATTCTAACCTAACAAATTTTGCTTTACACAAGTTTAGTCTGTGAAAGGATCTTTTACATGCCATAAATCTATGACATGGGACCGCCGGCTTTACTTCCCCTCCGAAGGAAGGCATACTGAAGGATTTTTAACGCTCTTAAAAAATCCGACGACTTCGGCCGGGTTTGAACCCGCTATTTTGGGCATAGCAGTTCAGCATGCTACCGACTACGCCACCGAAGCCCACTAATTGTAGGCTATATAAACTTAGAATTTTAAAATTAACTCTTATCTAAAATAATTACACAAAGATTTTCCAGGATAGTCAGCCCCCCCCGCCCCCTTTCTGTAAATATATACAGGGTGTCTCAAAAAATGCACTAAAACTTTGAATGACTATATATTGATTATTTATGAACATAGAGACAAGTTTAAGGGCTTCAATTATAGAAGAGACATGTAATTAAAGACTCATGTTCGCAAATGTTCAAATTGATCACCGTCAGTGTCCAGGAGTTCGACAAACCGTCACCAACGCACTGGACCATTGCTCGCATCGGAGATAAATTTGAAGCAGATGGAACCGTTCACAACGTCAACAAGAATCGTTCTGGACGACCATGGACATCCACCAGTCCTAGAAAAGAAGAACAGGTGCAGAAAGCCCTCACTCGATCCCCCCACCAAACCACTACGACCAACGGCTCGAGAGACACACATCTCAAAAGATAGCGTCCATCGCATCATAAAGCGTCTGCACTGAAGATCCTACATTCCAACACGAAATCGGAAATTGACAGACAATGTCACGAAATTCCAAATGAACTTCGTCGTAACGTTTGCAAATCCATTGCTTCGCGTTATCAGCTTTGTCTGGACACTGACGGTCATCAATTTGAACATTTGCGAACATGAGTCTTTAACTACATGTCTCTTCTATAATTGAAGCCCTTAAACTTGTCTCTATGTTCATAAATAATCATTATATAGTCATTCAAAGTGTCAGTACATTTTTTGAGACACCTGCATATACGCCCCTGGCTACAATACCCTCCACTTGTCCACAACTGTGGCAGTAGGAAGCGCGGGGAGGTCTCAGTACAGAATATAAAAGTACACACTAGATGCGATATTTCACCAGGGAGTGAGTCTAGTAACATTGTATGTACATGTCGTGTTTCGCACGCCCATGCAGGCCACTGACATCCACCTTATATAACAGCCATTGGACCTTGACGAGTTGGAGCAAGGTCATGGAGGAGAGACAAATAAAACACGGACCGGAAGCTGAATTAGAGCCTCCGAGCAGAGGTGTGCTGATTCACTACTGCGCTCAATGGCAAACCTTCATCAGCTCAGTGAATGAAAATGCGTGTTACAATGAACTATTTAATTCGTTTAAGCGCACAAACATTTTATGTAATCCTGTAGTACTGTACAACACCACGTATTAGATGAACATAGACATAAAAAACAAGTAGTTCCGTGAAGAACTAAAGCCTATTTTCATATACCGTACTTATGTTATTTGCCTCTATCAACATGCAAAATTTCAGTTTTATTGCAGTAATAGATTCGTGGATATTGAGAACCGTCTAAATATTAGACTACAGATGGTCTCCATGTTGGATTTTAATATATGTAGGCCATATAGTTATGTACTAATAGATGACGATTATAGCGAAGGTTCATTATTCAAACGTTCACTTCGATGAATAATACACTTAATTAAAAACTTAATTTAAAATTTCGCACAGCCTCCATCTTGAGGTTATGCAAACAATTGAACTAAATTAGATGTGAGTGCATTTTACTGTGCAAAACATTTGATGTGCCATGTTTCATTGCGTTTGGATGGTTAAGTCGGGAGAAAAGTGCATTTAAAATTTTCAACTTCGCTTGTCCGCCATGTTGGTTTTGTAGTTAACAAGTTTTTGAAAGCCTCATGGGTGAATTTATAGTAGTGCCCTTTATCACCGTACAAAATGTCAGGGTGATATCTGTAATAGTTTCGGAGATATAGAATGCCGGTGAAATATTTCGCACAGCCACCATTTTGGATTGGTGAGACGTAATAAAATTTGAAGGGCACGGTCGGGGTCGGCCGAAATAATACTAAGCCCTTACAAGTTACATTGAAATCGCTCCAGCTGTTTAGAAGTTATTAGGGACACACACACACACACATACACACACACTCGGAAAAGGGTGATCTCATAAGCCTATTTTTTCATAAATGAAAATAGGCTAAAAATCACAGGTTTAGTCCCTGTGGCTGGGAACTTTCAAACATGACTTGGGAATTAATATTTTAGGATAACCATAAAGAACAGAAATAATAAACATTATATCAATTTAGTGAACTAGGCCTACCTACAACCACGGATGTGGTCTAACGCTTGGTGTGCATGACTTGTCAGTCAAAACAGAAGTAGATATTTCGATTTTGATTTGACCATGTATGGGTCAACACTGGAGCTCATAGTGATAGATTTGGTGACTACATACGACAAAGGATGTGGTCTAACGCTTGGTGTCAGTAGATTTGCTGGCACGTTAAATATCCCCTTTGGGGGGAAATGAAGCAACTCGGCGTCTCTATAGAAGCAGCAGTAGTTAAAAGGGCAGTAAAGCCATTATTATTGTTATTATTATTATTTATTATAATTAATAATAAGAAGAAGTCCAGTATGCATTTACTGCGAGAACGAACGATATGACGTATACCATACGTTCTTCTTCTGCACTCGTTGGACAGCGGAAAATCAACGACTTGAAGCTGAGGTTGGTCCAATAACGCCGGACAATGTAGTTAAAATTATGCTGAGGAACGAGCTCATCTGGGATACGGTCGCTTTCTTCTTCGTCAGAAGAAGTCGGATGGGGACTTGCACGAATTAGTAGATTAAGTCTGCGATCCGCGGACTGAGTATGAATTGAGAACTAAGAAGGTGCTTGTGAAGCAAAAAAAAAAGGCTCCATCCTGAAGTAATACGAAAGTGGTCCCGGGATAGGTTTTGTGAAGAGGATAGGGCGTGGATGTTAGTGGGTAAGAATCCCGCACACTTGAGGATTACGGACTCACTTCAAGCGTCTTGATAGAAAATTTTTCCACTTCCGTCGTATTTTTATCATTTTAAATGATTATGTCGACTTCGCTGGGGTCTGGCGTTACGTTACGCTGACGGGACGAAATGTACCGAGAATGCACTGAGGGTGTGTGACGTTATAGTACTGCTTGAGCTTCCTCCTTTCCCCGCACGATCCGGTGAGCGTGACGTCATAGAGCCAGCTACCTCCTTTGCCCTTGATTTGCACTTTTTTTTTTCTAACGGACTTTGAGTTCACGCAAGATATAAAGTCTAGTCTTTCAGACTGACCATCAATGTTTTTTAAATTATATTATTATTATTATTTATAATTATTATTATTACGATTTATATTTGAATTACAGTATATTTATTCATGTAATATACAGTGATTTGTTTTAATAATAGATTAAATGCTCCATTAGGTTCATGTTTCTTACTTTTTATGTATTTCGTTGGCTCTCTTCCGTTAGAGACTTAATAAATGAGCTTCAGAGTAGCTTTAATTTTAAATGATATACTCTAATTTTATGAATTACGGATATCGGTTTGCCGGTAATTCTTTTCCATTTTATGATTTAAACTACTGTGGCTTTTATTTCAGCTCCTCTGTTATAATTCACTTACCTGTTAAGTCCCAACATGCACGAGGCCTAGATTCCGGACACTCATGAATTATCATGCACAGTGCTGTCCTCCATGTTTTCATTTTGACATAACTCATTTTAGGCAAAATTAATTCAGGCTCGTTAAGTCACGCACTCTGCCAGGGCCACGGTGACTTCCTGTTGCGGGTGGCTCACTCCACCCCACTTCCTCAATCCAGGAAAATGCTGGTATCGTTAAATTCTGATCTAAGGGCTGGAATGGGACACACTCTGCCCCGAGAGGCAAAACTGAGAAGAAATGGGTTTGATTCTCACCTCAGCCATTTTGCAATGATATTAGCCTATATGTAGTCTATTTTCATTTATGAAAAAATAGGCTTATGACATCACCTTTTGTCCGTGTGTCTGTCTGTGTGCGTGTGTGTGTGTGTGTGTGTGTCTAATAAAATCTAAGCGGCTGGACCGATTTCAATGGAACTCGGTAAGCTCATAGCACTATTCCGGGCGACCCCTTCAAATTTTGTTACGTCTTACCAATCCAACATGGCGGCTGCGCGAAATATTTCACTAGCATTCAATATCTCCGAAACTATTACCGCTATCACCCTGGAATTTAGTACGGTAACTACTAGAATTTCACCTACAGTACGCGACCTTTGAAAACCTGGTAACTACAAACCCAACATGGTGGCCAAGCGAAGTTGCGACTTTTAAATAGACGTTTATCGCGATTTAACCAACCAAACGCTTTTAAACTTGGTACAGCATATGTATATACACATTGTATAGCACCGACATCTAACTTCGTTCCATTGTTTACATAACCTCAATATGGCGGCTGTGCGAAATATTTCAATGGCATTCTATATATCTGCAAATATTACCGGTATCACCCTGAAAATTTGTACGGAGATAAAGGACACTACTGGAAGTTCATCTATGAGATTTTCAAAATCCGGTTAACTACACTACGAACATGGCCAAGCGAATTTGAATATTGTAAATAGACTTATCTCACGATTTTGTATTCCAAACGAAATGAAACTCAGGCTGTGTCCCAATAGTACAATTTCAGCCGTAGTGAACTAGATAGTCGACTACTTTGCCGGATGTGACGTCAGAAGTCGTGATCCAATACTGCTTAGCACATAGCAATCAAGTCTGTAGCATCTAGTGAACGAAAGTGCATGCTAGATTGTCGACTACGTCAAGGAAGTTATAGCAATTGTAGCTTATCGAAATTGTAGGTTATATAAATTGTAGGTTGTCTTTGACTTAAGCCAAACACAAACCATAATTAGGGCTCGGCTAAAAAGTGATCTTTTTGGCGCATCCGTGATCGTATAATTCAGGTATTGTTTATTTAAAACAGCCGATGAAAGCGCAAAGAACTTACAAGGAGTAGCAGATCACCGCCATCTTGAGTGTTGGTTTTGTACCAGCATGTAAGTCCAGTGCGTTTCAGGACACAAGGAGGCTGTGATCAAGCAGACATGTCCCAAATCTCCGTAGTGCATAGCACATAGCACATAGTAGCTAGCAGCTAGTCAATAGCAGACAACTTGAGTATTGGGACACAGCCTTAGTACAGAAAATGTTTATACACATTGTAATGCACTGGTATCTCATTTAGTTCAATTGTTTACATAACCTCAAGTACGCGGCTGTGCGAATTTTAAAATTAAGTTTTTATTTCTTGTGTCGTAATCATGCGATCGAAGTGAAAGTTTGAATAATGAACCTACGCAATAATTTTCCTTTAATGGTACATGACTCTATGGCCTATACATTTAACAATCCAACATGGCGACCATCCGAAATATTTAGACGGCTCTGAATATCTATGAATCTATTATAGCAATCAAACTGTTTTTTTATGTTCATAGGGGCTATGAACATATGTTCACCTATAGGACTTTCAATAAGCTGGTGATCACAAATCCAACATGGCGGCGACGCCAATTATAAATATTCACATGGACGTTTCTCGCAATTTAACCATCCGAGTGCAGTGAAACTTGGAACAGTAAATCCTTATACGAATGTTAATCCACTGGCATCTAATTTATTTCAATTGTTTTCATAACCACAAGATGGCAGCTGTGCGAAATTTTAAAATCTCGTTGTTACTTCTTGTGTCCTAATCATGCGATTGAAGTTTGAATGCTACACGTACACAATAATCTTCATGTAACAGTACATAACTCTAGGACCTACATATATAAAATCCAACATGGCGACCATCCAAAATATTTAGTCGGTTCTCAATATCTACGAATATATTACAGCAATCAAACTGAAAGTTTGTATGTTGATAGTGGCAATTAACATAAGTAGAATATATGAAAATAGGCTGTATAGTTCTTCACGGAACTACTTGTTATTTTATGAAAAAATTGGTTTATGAGACCACCTTTTGTCCGTGTTTGTGTGTGGGTGGGTGTGTCCACCCCCCTAATAACTTCTAAACGGCTTGAGCGATTTCAATGAACCTCGGCAAGGTCATAGTATTATTTTGGCCAACACCGATCATGCCCTTCAAATTTTATTACGTCTCACCGATCCAACATGGCGGCTGTGCGAAATATTTCACCGGCATTCTATATCTCCGAAACTATTACTGATATCACCCTAAAATTTTGTACGATGATAAAGGGTTCGTACTAGAAGTTTAGCTATGAGACTTTAAAAAACCTGTAAAATACAAAACGAACATGGCTGCCAAGCGAAGGTGAAGCATTTTAATAGACTTTTCTCGCGATTTAATCATCTGAACTCAGTGGAATATGGTAGCCTACAGTAAATGCCTATACACATTGTAATGCACTGCCATCTAATTTAGTTCAATTGTTCACATAACCTCGTGACGGCAGCTGTGCGCAATTTTAAAATTAAGTTTTTATTTCTACTGTATTCATCATGCGACCGAAGTGAACGTTTGAAAGAAAATCGTCATCAAATGGTACATAACTCTATGGCCTACATATATAAAATGGCGACCTACTGAAATATTTAGACGGTTCTCAATATCTATTAATCTATGATAGAAATCAAACTGATACTTTGTATGTAGATAGAAACCATAAACATACGTTCACCTATAGGACTTTGAATAACCTGGTGGGCACAAATTCAACATGGCGGCGACGCGAAATATAATTTTTTAAATGGATGTTTATCGCGATTTAACCACCCGACTGCAGTAAAACTCGGTATGGTAAATGCTTATACAAATTTTAATCCACTGACAACTAATTTATTTCAATTGTTTTCATGACCAGAAGATGGCAGCTGTGCGAAATTTTAAAGTCTGATTTTCATTTCTAGTGTCCTAATCATGCGATTGATGTTAGAATAGTACACTACAAAATAATCGTCATGTAATCATACTAATATATAAAAATGAGATGGTGTGTGTCTGTCTGTCTGTCTGTCTGTTACTCAATAACGCAAGAACCACTAGTCCGATTTAAATGAAATTTTGCATGGATGTAGCTGATTTACCATGTTTACATATAGGATACTTTTAATTTCGATATTTTGCACTATTAAAATATGGCGACCATTTTAGTGACGTCACTACACCCTTTGGTTTCAAAATTTCATATTTCCATATCAAATAAAAAGAGAACGCAAAGAAATAGCAAACTTTTGATGGATCATACGAACTTCAAAATGTAATTTCCTATCCGAAAGGTCCTTATCACTTTTCGTGTATCTCCAAAGGTTAGCGAGTAAAACCCACATATGTGACGTCACTACACCCTTTGGTTTCAAAATTTCATATTTCCATTTCAAATAAAAAGAGAACGCTAAGAAATAGCAACCTTTTGATGCATACACGAGATTAAACATTTAATTTTCTATCCAAAAGGTCCTTATCACTTTTCGTGTATCTCCAACGGTTAGCGAGTAAAACCTAAATCTGTGCAATAAAACACGGTCAACACCGAGCGGTGCAGTATATCTCTACATAAGTAACAAGTAGTTCCGTGAAGAACTATACAGCCTATTTTCATATATCCTACTTATGTTAATTGCCACTATCAACATTCACAATTTCAGTTTGATTGCTGTAATAGATTCGTAGATATTGAGAACCGACTAAATATTTTGGATGGTCGCCATGTTGGATTTTATATATGTAGGTCCTAGAGTTATGTACTGTTACATGCAGATTATTGTGAACGTGTAGTATTCAAACTTCAATCGCATAGTTAGGACACAAGAAAAAACAAGGAGATTTTAAAAATTTTCACAGCTGCCATCTTGAGGTTATGGAAAAAATTGAAATAAATTAGATGCCAGTGGATAAACATTCGTATAAGGATTTACTGTACCACGTTTCACTGCACGCGGATGGTTAAATTGCGAGAAACGTCCATGTGAATATTTATAATTCGCGTCACCGCCATGTTGGATTTGTGATCACCAGGTTATTTAAAGTCCTATAGGTGAACTTAAGTTCATAGCTCCTATGAACATTAAAAAATGCAGTTTGATTGCTAAAATAGATTCGTAGATATTCAGTATCGTCTAAATATTTCGGATGGTCGCCATGTTGGATTGTTAAATGTATAGGCCATAGAGTCATGTACCATTAAAGGAAAATTATTGCGTAGGTTCATTAATCAAACTTTCACTTCGATCGCATGACTACATCTCAATAAATAAAATCTTAATTTCAAAATTCGCACTGCCGCCATCTTGAGGTTATGTAAACAATTGAACTAAATTAGATACCAGTGGATTACAATGTGTATAAATATTTCCTGTGCCAGGTTTCAGAGCGCTTGGAACATTAAATCGCGAGAAAGGTCTATTTAAAATTTTCAAATTCGCTTGGCCGCCATGTTCGTTTTGTAGTTAACCGGTTTATGAAAGTCTTATAGATGGACTTCCAGTAGTGCCCTTTATCTCCGTACAAAATTTCAGGGTTTTACCGCTAATAGTTTCAGAGATATAGAATGCCAGTGAAATATTTCGCACATCCGCCATCTTGTGATTATGTAAACAATTGAACGAAGTTAGATGTCGGTGCATTACAATGTATATCAACATATACTGTACCAAGTTTCATTGCGTTTGGTTGGTCAAATCGCGAGAAACGTCTATTTAAAAGTCGCAAATTCGCTTGGCCGCCATGTTGATTTTGTAGTTACCAGGTTTTCAAACGTCACATAAGTGAACTTATAGTAGTTCCCTCTATCACCATAGAAAATGTCAGGGTAATATCGGTAATAGTTTCGGAGATATTGAATGCTGGTGAAATATTTCGCACAGCCGCCATGTTGGATTGGTGAGTCGTAACAAAATTTGAAGGGCACGGTCGAGGTCGCCGGGAATAGTGCTATGAACTTTCCGAGTTTCATTGAAATCGCTCCAGCCGTTTAGATTTTATTAGGGGGGGACACACACACGAATTACACACACACACACACACGCATACACACACGGACAAAAGGTGATCTCATAAGCCTATTTTTTCAAAATTGAAAATAGGCTAAAAATTAAAGTTTATATGTTTTTTTCGCAATTTGTACGGAAATTTGAGTTATTTACGCGTTTCAGACTGTTTTATTATGGATGCGCACGAAAATAATTTTTTGGTCTGTCTGTCTGTCTGTCTGTTTGTTTGTTTGTTTGTTTGTTTGTCTGTATGTGGACAAATTTGTTCCCTTATAACTCAAGAACGGCTGGGTGTATCAACGTAAAATTTGGTACAGATATCCATCAGAGGCACGACACTAATCATTGATGTAACCCTTCTCCGTACCTCTCATAAAAGAGGGCCTACCCCCTTAAAATGCATGCTGAAATAGGAGTAGAAGGACGAGACAAAGATCATTTTCAGCCCCTCAATGTGAGACAAAACTCGGGTAGGTCCCCGAAATCCACATTTTAAGGCCCTAAAACCAACCATTTTTGAGATATTCCCAGAAAACTAATTTCATTTAATAAACTAATGAACGAATACAAGCCGGTAACCATGGCAACAGATTCTCAGAGGTCCATCTATTGCTGCAAGACGCAATGCAATTCCATTAATTACATTGGTGTGAAAGTTTGCAAACGGCTAGAAGGTTATCACGGAACCAAATTAAGCTGTAAAATTCATCAATACGTATAATGCGCTTAAGGGGGTCAAGGGGTACACTAGATTTTTTTTTCACGCGATTACACCTGCGGGTGTGGTACGGCAGGTCTATTACATTCCTATCCCTATATTATATTATTAGTATTAGTATTATATTATGGCGTACAACGAGGAGACAAAGCCCCTCGGTGCCAGAAACAAAACTCGGGGGCCTCGAAAACTACATTATAAGTCTCTAAAACCAACAGTATCTGAAATATTCCCAGAAAACTAATTTAATTTAACAAACTAATGAAGGAATGGAAATCGGTAACCATGACAACATTATCTCAAGGGGTGGCATCCAACTTTCCATCTATTTCTGTAAGAAGCAATGTCACTCCATTTATACCTTGCCACGGTGGGTGAGTGGATAGCGTGTCGGTCTACTAACCCCAAGATTGCAGGTTCACTCCTGGCCGTGGTAAGTGATTTTTGAAAGGCGGCAATAATACGACTCGCATGTCATACGATGTTGGCATGTCAAAGAACCCATTTGAAATCAGTAGGCCGTGTTTATAATGGCAAAATTAATCACAGGAGTTTCCGCCAACACAAAGTTCCTCATGTCTCTACTAGAAAGCGCTATAGTGTTCAAGGAGCTTAGATATCAACCCTCCTTGACTTTCATAGTGATTCAAGGAACAACGAAATTTCGACATGCAAGCTACCCTCTGGGTGTCAAATTACGATGCTTGCACCCGGCATCCAAGGCCATACGATATTATTATTAGGCTATTCCATTTATTACATTTCTGTGAAAGTTTGCAAATGGCTATAAGGTTATCACGGAACCAACGTAGACTGTATAATTCGTCAATGCAATTAAGGGGGTCAAGGAGTAACTTAGAATTTTTTCATGCAATTTCACGTGCGACATATAGTACAGAAAGTCTATTATATCTCCAAACAGCAACATTATTTTCAAAAATTCCTGAATTGAATAAGCATTTTTTGCGGCTTTTAGGAATGTGGGCCATTTGAGGCGAAAGAACCGGAATTTTCATGCACCACAAGCCTTTATAATAAATTTATGAAAGAGGTCTTCCTGTGTATGGGGACCTAACACAACGTAGAGGGACAGTTTTTATGTGACGTGTATTGCGTTTCGCCTACAAGGCTTTCAAATCTATTTCACGTCAGGAAGTACACGTTAGGTGAATTTAGTTTGAGAGCACATTTTAACTAAACTTTTTTTTTGTTGTCGGCATACGGGTTCATCGTAAGGATGATTTTGTTTGATACTGTATGGTAGATATACCCATATTTGGATATCTGGGTGATATGTTGTAGACAATTGAATTGTCTGTCTGTCTTTCTGTGTATCTTTATGTACGCCTATAAATCGTGTTCGGATGCTTGGTGCATCGTAAAAGTAGGTATGGTAAACATGAGTCAATACACTAATCATTTATAAAACTCCTCACCGTACTTTTCATACAGTAGAAGGGTGGATATAGGGAAAAACTTCTCAAAATACATGCTAAAATAGGCGAAATATAAAAATTATCCTGGAAGGACGATCAAAGCATATGTTGCGCTTCTCATTATGAGACATAAAATTCGCAAGTCTATAGGGGGTCTCCGAAAATCACATTTTAAGGCCCGTAAATTAACAGTGTGTGTGATATTCTCAGAAAACTAACTTCGTTCTGATAAACTTATGAAGGAATGACAAACCGCTAACCATTGCAACAGTAGCTCAATTGATAATGTCTGGTGTTAATATATAACACCGTTCGAAGAACGGGTACTTCTGCTAGTAGTACATAACTCTAAGACCTTCATGTATAAAAATCCAACATGGTGACCATCCAAAATATTTAGATGGTTCTCAATATCTACGAATGTATTACAGCAAACAACTGAAATTTTTTATGTTGTTAGAGGCAATTAACATAAGTAGGATATATGAAAATAGGCAGTATAGTTCTTCACGGAACTACTTGATTTATTTTGTACTTATGAACGTAGTACTCTACTGCACGAGACATTGTCAAAAGCTGTCACAGATGCCAAGTTCACTTTTAATCGGCATGCTTGTTTTTAATACTGTCCACGGAATGAGCCACCACCGACTCGGTGACCAGTCTCATTCTTGTATTACTTTTACAGTACATTTGATGTCCTAATATACAAGTTCATTTTAGACTGACATTGGTGCTTTTCAATTTTTCATTTACAATTTTTGTAATGGGTTTCTGGACATTCGAGGTTCGGATTAGTGGGGTTAGGACTAGCGTGTTTCGTATTAGTGGGGCTAGGACTAGCGTATTTTGGTTTAGTGGGGTTAGGACTAGCGGGTTTCGTATTAGTGGGGTTAGGACTAGCGGATTTTGGATTAGTGGGGTTAAGACTAGCAGAGTTCGGATTAGCGGGATTATGACTAGCAGAGTTCGGATTAGCGGGGTAATGACTAGCAGAGTTCAGATTAGCGGGATTAGGACAATCGGTGTTAGGACTAGCAGTGTTCGGATTAGCGGGATAAGGATTCGTGGGGTTATGACTAGCAGTGTTCGGATTAGTGGGGTTAGGATTAGCAGGTCTAGGACTAGCAGTGTTTGGATTAGTGGGGTTGGGATTAGCGGGGTTAGGACAAGCAGTGTTTGGATTAGCTGGGTTTGGACTAGCAGAGTTCGGATTTGCGGGGTTATGACTAGCAGTGTTCGGATTAGCGGGGTTAGGACTAGCAGTGTTTGGATTAGCGGGGTTAGGATTAGCGGGGCTAGGACTAGCAGAATTCGGATTAGCGGGGATAGGATTAGCGGGGCTAGGACTAGCAGAGTTCGGATTAGTGGGGTTGGGATTAGCGGGGTTAGGACTAGCAGAGTTCGGATTAGCGGGGTTAGGACTCGCAGAGTTCAGATTAGCGGTGTTAGGATTAGCGGGGTTAGGACTAGCAGAGTTCGGATTAGCGGGGTTAGGACTAGCAGTGTTCGGATTAGCGCGGTTAGGACTAGCAGAGTTCGGATTATCGGGGTTAGGACTAGCAGAGTTTGGATTAGCGGGGTTAGGATTAGCGGGGTTAGGACTAGAAGAGTTCGGATTAGCGGGGTTAGGACTAGCAGAGTTCGGATTAGCGGGGTTAGGACTAGCAGTGTTTGGATTAGTGGGGTTAGGATTAGCGTGGTTAGGACTAGCAGAGTTCCGATTAGCGGGGTTAGGATTAGCGGGGTTAGTACTAGCAGAGTTCGGATTAGCGGGGTTAGGATTAGCAGTGTTCGGATTAGCGGGGATAGGACTAGCAGTGTTTGGATTCGCGGCGTTAGGACTAGAGGTGTTCGGATTAGCGGGGTTAGGATTAGTGGGGTTAGGATTATCAGAGTTCATATTAGCAGGGTTAGGATTAGCAGTGATCGGATTAGCGGGGTTAGGACTAGAGGTGTTCGGAATAGAGGGGTTAGGACTAGAGGTGTTCGGATTAGCGCGGTTAGAACTAGCAGAGTTCAGATTAGCGGGGTTACGATTAGCGGGGTTAGGACTAGAGGTGTTCGGATTAGCGGGGTTAGGACTACAGGTGTTCTGATTAGCGCGGTTAGGACTAGCAGAGTTCGGATTAGCGGGGTTAGGACTAGATGTGTTCGGATTAGTGGGGTTAGGATTAGCGGGGCTAGGACTAACAGTGTTCGGATAAGCAGGGTTAGGATTAGCGGGGTTAGGACTAGCAGAGTTCGGATTAGCGCGGTTAGGCCTAGAGGTGTTCGGATTAGTGGGGTTAGGATTAGCGGGGCTAGGACTAGCAGTGTTTGGATTAGCGGGGTTTGGACTTGCAGTGTTCGGATCAGCGGGGTTAGGACTAGCAGAGTTCGGATTAGCGGGGTGAGGATTAGCGGGGTTAGGACTATCTGTGTCCCGATTAGTGGGGTTAGGATTAGCGGGGTTAGGACTAGCAGAGGTCAGATTTGTGGGGTTAGGACTAGCAGAGTTCGGATTAGCGGGGTTAGGACTAGCAGTGTTCGGATTAGCGGGGTTAGGACTAGCGGTGTTCGGATTAGCGGGGTTAGGACTAGAGGTGTTCGGATTAGTGGGGTTAGGATTAACGGGGTTAGGACTAGCAGAGTTCGGATTAGCGGGGTTAGGATTAGCGGGGTTAGGACTAGTAGTGTTCGGATTAGCGCGGTCAGGACTAGAGGTGTTCGGATTAGTGGGGTTAGGATTAGCGGGGTTAGGACTAGCAGAGTTCGGATTAGCGCGGTTAGGACTAGAGGTTTTTCGGATTAGTGGGGTTAGGATTAGCGGAGATAGGCCTAGCAGAGTTCGGATTAGTGGGGTTAGGACTAGTAGTGTTCGGATTAGCGGGGTTCGGACTAGCAGTGTTCGGATTATCGGGGTTAGGACTAGTTGTGTTCGGATTAGCGGGGTTAGGACTAGCAGTGTTCGGATTAGCAAGGTTATGACTAGCAGTGTTCGGTTTAGCGGGGTTAGGATTAGTAGTGTTCGGATTAGCGGGGTTAGGACTAACAGTGTTCGGTTTAGCGGGGTTAGGACTAGCAGTGTTCGGATTAGCGGGGTTAGGACTAGTAATGTTCGGATTGGCGGGGTTAGGACTAGCAGTGTTCGGATTAGCGGGGTTAGGACTAGTAGTGTTTGGATTAGCGGGGTTAGGACTAGCAGTGTTCGGATTAGCAAGGTTATGACTAGCAGTGTTCGGATTAGTGGGGTGAGGATTAGTGGGGTTAGGATTAGCGGGGATAGGACTAGCGGGGTTCAGATTAGTGAGGCTTCAATATATCTCCTCCGATGAACTTGTCCAAGGTCGTTGCCACGTAAATCTTACCTCATACCTCGCCCCATATAACGGGAATAATAAAGTGGTGACATACTACTGTAGAATAGAATCTGAAATCCATAGTTGTTAGTGTTTACCGTGCAGTACAAATACAGTAACTTTAATTAAATGAGACTGTACCGTAGCATCCCACCCACTATTGGTTAGCAGCCCCATTCATGGCGCTGTATGGTTCATCAAGCCCGTGTTTGTGTGAACGGAAGTGAGCGGGCTTGTTCTAAAACAGGAGAGGGAAATGAAGTGGACGGTGTAACACAGTCGAGAATGACGGGAGGTCACATGAAATTCCCCAGAGCGGGTTTGTTTCAACACCAGGGTCTTCCTCCCCCTGCGCTTAGTAATACCTCCCCCGAGGAATTATGTACTGACAGAGCGAGACGTCATCTTACTCAAATCACTAAAAAGTTCTGTAAATTATTCTTTGAAGAACATTGAGGACATTTCTTGTCCTGAAATTAGAGCGAGCGTTCCAACTGACTAAAAACATCAACAAATAGAAGATGCTGAGTATAGGAGCCAAAATAAGGCATTACAGCACTGTTGACAGACCAGAAGGTTTATGTGCTTCGGAGACCATGTGTATTAATCGAACAGGACAAGTCAATTAGCTACTTAAAAGAGAACGCAGGCTACTACGGAAGATCTTGGACAACACATGGGTTTACGGACAGGTTCAACTGAGATCAAATAAAGAAGACCTGTACACAGCTAGATGGAACCGATAACAACAGCAATTAGAAAACGAAGATTGCTGTTTTATGGGCACATCTTCCGTATGAATAATGACCGGCTCACAAAGAAAATCTTACCGAAGATCTCCAAGTTGAAATGGTTCTAAGAAAGTGAGAAAGATATGACACTGGTGGGCATTACGGAGGATAAACACAATGACAAGAATAGTTTCAGAAGGATGGTGAAAAGCTATCAGGGTTTTAAGGCGGATGCAGTACCAAGAACACGGAGTGGCCCTTTAACAGAGGAACGGAAGAACAAGCTGATATATGGGCTCAAGAGATAATGGCAAGATGTCAAAGCCGGCAAACGAACAAGACGCAGACACTGAAATCTTGTTGTTGTCATTTATTGAGTCTTCAGTCTCTTGATGCAGCACTGCATGACTCTCTGTCCTGATCTAATCGTTTCATCTCTACATAGCGACCACATCCTACATCCAAGGCAATCTGTTTAACATATTCTAACCTTGGTCTACCCCTACAGTTCTTGTCCTCCACCGTTCCTTCCACACCAAGCTTGCAATTCCTGGGTGTCGTAATAAGTGTTCAACCAACCTATCTCCTCTCTTCATTAAAAAAAAAAATCGTTTTGCCAGAAACATCTCTCCTAGCCCACTTGTCTTAATACCTCTTGATCTGTTGAGGTGCGTCAAGCTGGGCCGATGAAAATCATCTGTTTAGGTGTGTCAAACTGGGTCGATAAAATGATATCATTCTGTTCAGGTGTCTCAAACTGGGTCAATAAAATGATATCTGTTTAGGTGTCTCAAACTGGGGTCGATAAAATGATATCTCTTCAGGTGTCTCAAACTAGGGTCGATAAAATGATATCTGTTTAGGTGTCTCAAACTGGGTCGATAAAATTATATCTGGTTAGATGTGTCAAAACTAGGGTATATAAAATGATGTCTGTTAAGGTGTGTCAAACTGGGTCTATAAAATGATTATCTGTTAAGATGTGTCAAACGGGGTCAATAAAATTATATCTAAAACTCAGCATTTTGCTAGGTTTATGCCGTGTCTTGTGTGGGGCTTCGCCTAGGAACACCTAGCTGGCTCATCAGCTGGCTCTTGGTGTTCACGCCCAGACCCCCACAGGAGTAGCGAACTGTGCACTACCTCCCTTCTTATGAAGCTCACATGCGTCTCTTAACTGCGAGAGCGAAAAGCTCAAGCAGCCTTTCACCTTCCTATAAAGGCGAAACCATACATAAGACACGGCATAAACCTAGAAAAATTGCTGAAATTTAATTCACTGGCCGTGAAAGCCAATATACCAAAATTATATCTGTTAAGGTGTCTCAAACTGGGTCGATAAAATTATATGTGTTAAGGTATGTCAAACTGGGTGGATAAAATTATATGTGTTAAGGTATGTCAAACTGGGTCGATAAAATTATATGTGTTAAGGTGTGTCAAACTGGGTCGATAAAATTATATGTGTTAAGGTATGTCAAACTGGGTCGATAAAATTATATGTGTTAAGGTATGTTAAACTGGGTCGATAAAATTATATCTTTTAAGGTATGTCAAACTGGGTCGATAAAATTATATCTGTTAAGGTGTGTCAAACTGGGTCGATAAAATTATATCTGTTAAGGTGTCTCAAACTGGGTCGATAAAATTATATCTGTTAAGGTGTCTCAAACTGGGTCGATAAAATTATATCTCTTAAGCTGTCTCAAACTGGGTCGATAAAATTATATCTGTTGAGGTGTCTCAAACTGGGTCGAGAAAATTATATCTGTTAAGGTGTCTCAAACTGGGTCGATAAAATTATATCTGTTAAGGTGTCTCAAACTGGGTCGATAAAATTATATCTGTTAAGGTGTCTCAAACTGGATCGATAAAATTATATTTGTTAAGGTGTCTCAAACTCGGTCGATAAAATTATATCTGTTAAGGTGTCTCAAACTGGGTCGATAAAATTATATCTGTTAAGGTATCTCAAACTGGGTCGATAAAATTATATCTGTTAAGGTGTCTCAAACTGGGTCGATAAAATTATCTGTTAAGGTGTCTCAAACTGGGTCGATAAAATTATATTTGTTAAGGTGTCTTAAACTGGATCTATAAAATTATATCTGTTAATGTGTCTCAAACTGGGTCGATAAAATTATATCTGTTAAGGTGTCTCAAACTGGGTCGATAAAATTATATTTGTTAAGGTGTCTCAAACTGGGTCGATAAAATTATATTTGTTAAGGTGAGTCAAACTGGGTCGATAAAATTATATCTGTTAAGGTGTCTCAAACTGGGTCGATTAAATTATATCTGTTAAGGTGTCTCAAACTGGGTCGATTAAATTATATCTGTTAAGGTGTGTCTAACTGGGTGGATAAAATTAGAAATGATCCGTTCAGCCATGTATGAAAGGACGTGAATGTCAAAACCATCAATATGTCAACATTCATACATTATGCCCATATTATGAGACATTCTTACGATATTTTAGATTGAATATCACTATTTATGGAAAGCTTGAAGCCTCCGTGGCTTAGGTGGCAGCACGCTGGCCTCTCACCGCTGAATCCATGGTTCAAATCCCGGTCACTCCATGTGAGATATGTGCTGGACACAACGGAGGCAGACAGGTTTTTCTCCGGGTACTACGGTTTTCCCTGTCAAATTTCATTCCAGCAACACTCTCCATTATCATTTCATTTCATCTGTCATTCATTTAATTATTACCCCATAGGAGTGCGTCAGGCCTCGGCAGCCGGCACAGTCCATATCCTCGCCGCTAGATGGGGGGCTTCATTCACTCCATTCCTGACCCGGGCAGAGACTGAAAGCAGGCTGAGGTATTTTTTTCATGGAAAGCTTGAATGCAAGCAAGAAGCTGGCAGAAGAAGGACACCGTGGCTTGTTGATTTGTGGGAAAGATTTTGATTGTCGAATGATGGACTATTTCGCGTGACAATTAACAAGCAAATGAGGAGCTTGTTTCCAAAACTGAACACCTCCAAAAATTAAAAGAAAAGTTTTATAGTTGATTCGCTAACATTTGCCTCAGCTGTATTGGATGGTAAAATCTCTTTTGATCAAATGTTAATATTTCCCATTGATAAGGCTGTGAGAAAACATGCTTTTCGTTCAAAACTGAATATATCCATCACTTACAATATATTGAACTATTTTTTTTTTAATTTAGGCATTTAATTTCTAATTGTATATATTAATATTATGTTCAACATAAATATCACGAATTAGGAAAATTATTTAAGAGTAGGCCTATGTGAAATATCCTGCTTTCCATAGCTAAATACAACCTCCATTTTTTTTCCAAAACTAAATATATCCATTAATTTTTATCAATCTTTTAACAATAACTTTTTATGTACTATATATAATTTGGTGCAGTTTTGCTGATAGTATGCTGCTCTTTCTAGCTATCAGTCATCTATATATTAGCTTGCCACGGTGGGTGAGTGGATAGCGTGTCGGTCTACTAACCCCAAGATTGCAGGTTCGCTCCTGGCCGTGGTAAGTGATTTTTGAAAGACGGCAAAAATACGATACGCATGTAATACGATGTTGGCATGTCAAAGAAGCCATTTGAATTCAGTAGGTCGTGTTCATAATGGCAAAATTAATCTCGGGAGTTTCCGCCAACACAATGTTCCTCGTTTCTCTACTAGAAAGCACTAGTGTGTTCAAGGAGCTTAGATATCTAACCTCCTTGACTTTCATAGTGATTCAAGGAACAACGAAATTCGACATATTCAGTTTTCAAAACAAGCTCCTCAAATGATCACTAAAGTCCACTGAGCACATAAAGAATTAAATGAGAAGGAGGAGGAAGAAAAGATAGGCGTCCTCCAACCTTGGAGGAAAGTAACAGCACTCTGCTGAAAATGACGACCCCATCAGTGATAACAAGAATAAAGCAGGATCTCCCCAGGTAGCGCGTCCCTGTTTACAGCCAATTAACTCCATTACTCAACCGAGTGGCTGTGTCATTACAGCGCTGCGTAATTGTACCCGTAGGGGTAGGGTGACCTCTGTGCTTCACCCTCAATGTTCAGCCACCACATCACGTCACCAAAAGTGCTCCATTACTTCCAACAATAAGTGGCGATGATGACGATGATAATGATAATGATTTTTAGCCATTATTCGAAATTTTGCAAAAATTTAAAGTAGACTCTTGAGATCTACACTTTAGGTTTTTTGTTTTGTTTTGTTTTGTCGTGTGACCTCCGGAGAGGCTGAGTGCAGGTCTTTCTAGTCGACGCCCGTGGGCGACCTGCGCGTCGGGATGAGAGATGGGATGGATGAAGATGAATGAAACTGGGCAAGGATGTGGAAGGAGGAGGCCGTGGCCTGTTAGAAGGTACCGTCCCAGCATTTGCCTGGTGTTGAAAATGGGAAAACCACGGAAAACCATTTCAAGGACGGCCGACGGTGGGGCTCGAACCCACGCGTCTGCCGAGTCAGCAGAGAGCTTGGCCCCATGACCTAACGCTGTGCTTTAGCCAGCGTAGCCACTGCAGTCGGTTACACTTTACACTTTATGTGTGTGCATGTCTGATAACCGGTGTTAATTGTGATGACTGTATAAGTATAATTCAAGTAAGGACTGCAGACGGTAATTTCAAGTAGTTCCTAACAAATGCTACCGTACACGACACCTAGCTTGCGAACTTGGCTACCAGAAGGCATCGCAGTCAGCACCTGGCTGTGAACGATGGAACTAATAGAGCTTTATCAATTCTAGGGTAAGGTCGGGGGAATGGGGTCAAAAATAGGAAAACTATGATTTGCAGTCAACTCGTCACCATAAAGTCTGATCATTGCACATATCTTTAAAGAGCCACCTTTCAGCTACAAACATCAATACATAACAGTTTATAAATATTGTTCAATGTCTATAAAAATAAGTTTTAAAAGAGTCCTGCATGACCATATTCGCCTTTTTCAGGTGATGTAAATCGGGTCACAATGTCTGGCGAATAGGGTCAATCCAAAATTTGAAATATCAGTCAAGAGCAACACATTTTCCACAAATAAAACGTCTCTCCCTTTAGCACCAACACAGTTCATGGTACCATTCCCTCCCCTTGCCTTGACGCTGAATCCAGTCCCCAAGTTTAACTGACATTGGATCCGTGTATTTGATGCTGCAGAGTTCACATGATGTGTCATTTACCTCACCATCCACTTCTTCTTCGGATTCGGATGACTCTGATGATGATGATCGTGTATTAGCCTTACGCAATTTTTTTTTTTTTGGTAAATTGCAGTCTGTTTTCCAGTTTCCAGTTTATTACATCCGTTGAATCTAACGGGAACCCACAATCAGACAGTTTCAGGATTCGAGAAACAGACTCTTTTTCTTGGTCTTTATCAAATATACTTTGACCACCCTTTGTCTTTGCAGGACTATACATACTACTTTGCAGTCGCCTTTGAAGGCATGAATGCGGAACTCCAAAGAACTCTGCTGGATGGCGCTGGCTTCTACCTTCACGGAAACCTTCAATTTCCCTTTGCATATCATCCACGGGCCACTAAGAGCTGGTTTTACTTTTATATTTCCCCATCTGCATTTTGAAGCGAAATAGAATAAATTATCGAAAGGAAAATACGTGGGAAATATTGACCCTATTCACCTGCATTTAAATGACCCTATTCCCCCGAAAGGCAGCATTTAATTTTCTACGTTGGCAAACCTGCACGAGTCAGTAAAAAGCGCGGAACGACATAACCTCTTTCATAATAATATATCAGTTTCTTTTATGGCAAATATTCAATCTATTAATAATACAATTATCACAGACAGTTCAATAAAAAGTTAATACTATTTTGAAAACAAAACAAAAATTCGAAACTTACCTGAAACGGCACGAACTTATTCAATAATAACACACAAACAAATACGACTCACAGTACTGTAGCTACTTGTCACCAGCTTACAGACGAAGTTAAGATGCATGCCGCTAGATGGGAGCACATCCATGAGTGTGTTTCATTTCGTGGCTAGGAGAATTTTTTAAAAATTGACCCGATTCATCTGTTGACCCGATTCGTCCGTCCCTACCCTAACCTACACATCTTGGCTTCACACACCTGTAGTTAGTGGAAGGTTCCGCTCCCAAGGAAGGCATACTGAGGGATTTTTAACGCTCTTAAATAATCCGACGACTTCAGCTGGTTTTGAACCCGCGACCATGGCCATAGAAGCTCAGCATGCTACCAACTACGCCACCGAAGCCGCCCAATCATACTTTTGAAAGCTTTCTGTTGTAATACGAACAAAAATCCTGTTACGTCAACATCGTGGGAGATGCGAATTCTATTAACCTGTCTCGGAAGCAGTCAAAAGTTGCGAGTGATTAGAAAAAGCTTGCCTCCCCTTCTTGCTGTTTTATTTTAAGACAGTTTTTATTATCTTCGTGATTCGCTTGTCACGCAGATGAAGACAAGATCGCTCTACTCAGCTGCAATCGATTACCAGCTCCACGCTCTTGTTTGGTTCAACTCTGCCTGAAATATAGGGCAAACTTTTCTTGTTACTCTTCATTTTATATTAAGCTTAAGGGTAATCCCATCAACCCTTGCTCGTCGGGGGGCTCACCACTTGTGACAAGAGGGATGAATATCATGGGACCCACAGCCGCGTCCAGCCGCACCCTGAAAGTTGGTTTTCCTGAGAGTGAGTGTGTGTGAGTCTTCAGTCTTTTGACTGTTTTGATGCAATTCTCCAAGCCTCCCTGTCCTGAGCTGCCGTAATCGTTTCATATCTACATAACTACCACACCCTACATCCGAGACGATCTGTTTGACTTATCCTAACCTTGGTTTACCCCTACAGTTCTTGTCCTCGATCCTTCCTTCCATAACTATGTTTGCTATTCCTGGGTGTCTTAGTATGTGTCCTACCAACCATTCTCTTCTCTTCATTACCAGTCGCCAGAAACATTTCTCCTCTCCCAATCGTATTAATCCCTCTTCGTTTGTAATTCTATCTACCCGTCTGATCTTCATCATTCTCCCATAACACCGCATTTCAAACGCTTCAATTCCCCTCTTTTCTGCTGCACCAATAGTCCAAGTTTCACTTCCACAGAGCACCACGCTCCACACGAAGGCTTTCAGAAATGACTTCCTAATACCTAAATCTATATTCGATGTCACCTCTATCAGAGCGAAAAACACGACGACTGGACTTTATCTGCAAAAATCTCTAAGGTATGAATTTAAGAATACCCAATGGCATGAATGTAGCTTCGCCACAGCAAAAATCCAAACTCAAGTAGTAGTGTATAATGCCCAACAGATGGCAGAACATGCCAGAGATCGACTTGGCACTCCAGAGCGAACGGGGAATATGATAAACATGAAAGTTCTCGTGCACCGCCTGTAGTGGGCGTAGCAATGGTGAGCAGCGCACAGTGGGTCAAAATCGAAATCTAGGGGGACAAAATTATTTTTACGTTTCAATCATGAATTTACAGTGAAAGCAACGTATATAATTTGTTTACTTCATAATAAACATCAGTTAAGACCTTTTTTTAAGCTACGTCTACACATGCAAGTAATTGTCTATGACTAAGAGTTGGATAGAGCATTCAGTTATCTCTTCAGAACAATTTTCTATCCCTAATTTAGTTTTAGCAAAGCCACAAAGTTCCACTTTTGACTTAATCGTCGAACCCAGTGCTTCAAACAGTTGTAAACGTGTGAGAACTGGTTGCGCGGCATCTTCTAAAACATAAAATAACTAAGTAAGTTGCAAAAAGATGCAAAAAACTTTAGAACAGACGTAAACTACAAGACTTTATCTAAATTTTAACATTAAGTAGAAAATGACGCAGAGTGACGTAACATACTAAAAATCTAAGTGAAAATATAATTTTAAAAATAATAGTTAAATATTATATAAGGCGAATATAGCTAAAATTACCCAACAATTACGCCCATTAATAACTGAAACACGTTACAAGGATCATACCTTCAGTGGTGACAGATTTACACTAAGATGTGTTCATATCCCAGGATAGTGAGAGGCAATTATATGAGAATGCTGTAGTAGTAATAAATTTTGATTTTTTTAATTATAAAAATAAATAATTTTGTCCTCTTAGATTTCGATTTTGACCCACTGGGCAGTGGCGACCGTCCGTCTAGAAGCGGGCGTAGCACTCATAGGGATAAGTTTGTAATACTAACACCATATGAGTCGTCCAGTAGCAAAACCCTTTTAATCCACTAGTGAATAAGAATCATATTCATGAGAAACGTTTATCTGGGCTTTGCCTCGCGTATCTTTTGTGTTTGTTGTTTTCTATGTTTTTTTCTTTTTGCTTTGTGTTTTTGTTTTTTGGTCTTGTGTTTGCTCTGTGCTTTTGCTTTTGAATTTTACTTTTTGCTTTTCTTTCTTGGTTTTGGTTTTGTGTTTGTTATCTGCTTTTGCTTTTTTTTTTTTCTTTTTGAATTTTGCTTTTTGCTTTGTGTTTTTTTGTTTTAGGTTTTATATTTGTTTTCTGGAAAATCAAAATTAAACATAACAAAATAAAATAAAACAAAATAAACAAAACAAAAACAAAATAAAAAACAACAAAATTAAATGAAACAAAAAACGAAATAAAAAACATGACTAAATCAAAATAAAATAAAATAAAATTAAATTAAATTAAACCAAACAAAAAAAAACAAAATAAAATAAAGTAATTAAATAAACAATTTTACGACATGATTCTTATTCACAAGTGGATTAAACGAGTTTTGCAACTGGACGACTCATTATTTACCATCAAGCTGAAAAGGACCCCAATTAACGGCTGAAAACATGTTTTAAAACAATTCATAATAAAGTATTAACTGGAAAGACGAAAACTTCGGTAAATCATGGGTCCAGTCCAGACTGAACCCCTCCCCCAGGGTCTCACATCTAGTGGGACGTTGTGCCCAACTCTAGGAATGGGTATTCCAAGATTCAGACACCTAGATATCAAGGGAAAGGCTACAGCCGCTTTTGAAAGTTGAGATATTTGCATATCGCGCTACATTGCTTCTCGAAGCAATTGGAAAGAATTTACCGATACTTGCATGTCAAGTGACGTAGCGAGTAATAGCAGAGGTCGAGGCTATTTATTGATTAAATAGTTAACCATGGAGTAGAGACTTGAGACTTGGATCAGATTACTGGCACGGCCAAATGAAAGAGAATGCACTTAGTATCAAGTAAATCGGACCAGGGATACCAGAGATATGAGGATTTCCAGATTTCAGCTGATGACGCGTGACCCTGGCAGTTTTGAATAAAAGCCGGCCGGCCGAGGCATGGTTAGCTCACTTCAACACAAGCACTTGCAGAGAAAGTTGCTGCTACGCTGAGCCAAGGCACATGGTTGCCGAATCTACGCAGAAGTAATTTTCAAAGTTGTGATAGTCACAAAAGTGCTGCGCTACGAGGTGGAACTTAGTAAGTTTCCGGCGAGGAGAATCACTGAGGTGATTGATTATTTTCTACAGACACTGGTAGAAATATTTTTATTTCTACATGGACATATGCTAGACTTTGTCTAGAATTAGTACTTTGTCACAGTCCACTAATAACCTAATACTTGGATGTTTAGTCCATTTCAGTCAGTTTTCATATTGGTAACTTGTTAACCACTTCGATCTATCAGTACACTGAAGACCAGTCGATCACGGTGGTGTTCATTAGTCTACGCAAGGGAAACTACAGGTTGCTTAGCGCATGGTAGATGGCGAGAAGCCATGCCCAGGGAACGATCTTCAGAACAGCCGTTGATTGGTTAGACTGTCAGTGTCTTCTTGTATTGATAAGATTACCGTGAGTTATGTTACAACTGACATATCTAAGAAGAGATCACTTAGATCTGACCCCATTTAAACAAACTGTTATGGCTTTGATAGAAGCCCATATTAAAATGGAACAACAGTTCATTCAAACGTCAAGAGATACTACCACTATGTCTGACTAGACGGATTGTGGGTATATAATGGCGGCCGATACAAGGATTATACATGCTTGTCCGATAGGGCATGTCTATGGATAAATCTGGTACAGACCAGGTTTACTACGCTTCAAGACCATCAAGAAATGTAAGCCACATTTGAATTATATTATGCCTAGCTAATTGGAACAAACTATTTTTCTGCAGATGACCAACACATTTATTTTTCTTCGTATTTAAATCTTGCAATGATTTACGCAAGACTTGTTAAAGTTATTCTGAGTATTTTCAGCACTCAGAACAGTTTAGGATCGATGACCGAGCATTTCGAGCATTTATTTGAATATTTCATTTTTTTGGGGAATCACGGTAATCAGCCGATGTAACTGTAAAAGTTAATAATTACGTTTGTTGAGGAATGGATATTTTTTTCCATATTCGAAGGTTCGAACATGTGGATTCTCACATAATGAGATGATAATTAAACATATTTAAAATAATATGACTAATAATAATAATCCACTAATAATAATAATAATAATAATTTTCATAATTTTTCTAAATAATTCTTGGATATTATATTTTATAATAATCATATGTATTGAGAGAGAGCCTATGAAGTAGTTTAATCATTTCTAGTTTGGAACAGGAGATTTTCCGAAGGAGAGTGGTTAGCGCAAGCCCGCATTCAACCAACATTTCAGTTCTGGTTGAACAGTTGATATTTGCATTGAGCAAAGTATATTTTTCAGATAACACGGAGAGGCATGAAACGGGAAGAAATTGATAATTGTATCAAATAGGATATTTTTGTATTTATATAAAATCATGACGTAAATACACTCGAAAGTGAAATAAAGATTTTCATAAGTATGGTAAATTCACGGGTTGAACTGAATGGTGAAATAAAATAAACTTGTAAGTTTATTAATCTTCCAGTGTTGATAACAAGCAGAGGCTTGATTTATTGTATACATTTTGGGAAGAAAATCTATATGTGTGGAGTAGTTGAAATGCCATTCCCAGGTGCGCATGTTTAAGTCGCAGGAATGAGGAGATTTTTTCGAGCATCAATCAAATAGCAGGTTCGATGGCTCAGGTTTATAGAAAGAGTATTGGAGCCACACATTTCGTCGTATGAATGACCCGAAGGTTATTTCTTAGAAACCATCAGTTCTTATTTCAACCTTGTTTACGAATTCCATTTAGACTTTGATTTTGCTAGAACCCGGACTTGTCATGATAGTAGTTTATTCTTCTTCAGAGGAAGACCTTTGCCGTTGTTGTTGTAATATTGTGTTCTTACACAAATAGTAGAATGGGCCACTGCCAATTAAAAATAATTCTTTAACCACGAATAATTTGAAGGATATTTTCAGTCCTAGTGCCATGAACTAAATGAATTCATTATAAAACTACAATTCTAATTTCCGCATTCTGTCGAAGAATTGCAAGTTGTGAAAATTACTAATAATGGCCATATATATAAATATTTTTCATAATAATGATTCCAAGTGGAAAATCAAATAGTTGAATGGTTCAACCATGTATTGATCAAGTTGATGATTCAGAAATCATATATTTTGTGAGGAACTTGAAGTTCATAATCGAGTCACTTCTCGAATGTTTAATGTCAGAAGAACAATTAATTGTTGTTGTGCTTCGCACAGTTCTTCGATGCTATGCTCAAGGTCAAATACTTTTCAGATGTTATTAATATGTGTAAATAATTTGTGTTGCTTCAATGATAACAATATTTTTCGACAATATTTTTGGAAACTGGAAAAATAAGTGAAAGTTAAAATTCTATGAACATTTATTCTACGAGTGTTAATATTATGTGAAAATTCAAACAGTGAACTACGATATTTCCAGTAGAGACAATTAAATTTGAACTGGATTTAATCATAAATAATTTCGGAACACAGTCTACAGGACTAACAATCAGACTTGTGTTTCCAAAAAATAATTGTCAAATGTGTTTGGAAAATTTCTGTATATTGTGTAAATAGGAGTGAGGGTCGCCACACGTGGATGATGCTGCTTTGAGCATTTTTGCAGTCAAGTTTAAATTCAAAATAAACTGAGATAATTTTACAGGATGTGTTATACCCAATTGAATCTCCTTCTATCCTTATTGTTGCATTGAGCCAAAAATCAGTAAAGCATTTTTTTTTCATTTGATGTCGTTTTTGCGATTTGCTTTAACCCATCTGGCGCTCCGGGATATTTTGACTCTCGTGCTGACTGATTATTGGTAAAATGCATATGTGGTCGTGCGGACTCCGGTCTAAACGGGCACAACGTGGGTTGGAGACCACAGGATCCCAGCTAAGTCCGGCATTGCTTCCACTTACTTGTGCCGGGCTCCTCCGTCTTCCTTCCTGTCGACCTCCCTTGGTCAACTGTTGTTCTCTTCCGACTCCGACGGTATTAGGGTATCCGAGGTCTAAGGAGTCTCTTCCTTTCCCGCCTTAATTGGCCCTCTCTCTTCTTTCCTGTTCCCTCATTCTTCGAGGGATCAGCCTTCTTTTTCTTTTCATGTTATCTTCTGCCTTCTGCTTAAGGCCCTCAAGGAGGCAGTGTGTATGTAGCCTAAACACTTCTGTTGCACCCTGGATAGTGCTTCACCCTCAAGGGATCGTCGCTGGTGAGTTTGGAAGTTGGCGACCCCGAGGGATTCCTGAGCTGGGTCCGTTCGATGCCCGTTTTCTCTGACCTTGGGGAGAGCTCTCTCCTCTTTCCTTTCATATCTGCCTTTCATGGCTCTCCTTCCTTCCAAGTCCCTCAATCCTCATTCTTCGAGGGTTGAGGGCATTTCTTTTCTTCCTGTCCTTTATTTGGCTTATCCTTTATTTGTTTGCCATTTCTTCTTCCAGTATGTAAGTTTGTAATTAGTATTAGTTATAGTTTTCATTCTCATCTCATCTTTCACTATCACCCAAACCATTAGGGGCCGATAACCTAGATGTTAGGCCCCTTAAAAAACAACTATCATCATCATCATCAGACAGAAACCGACTGGAAACTTCGGAACAACAATGAAGTCTATAAAAATGTGGAGAATAACTCAGAGACCATGAAAAGGAAGAGTGTGTCATTTCTCGGATATTTGTTCAGAATGGGCTAAGACAGAGTAACTAACAAGTAGTTTCGTGAAGAACTAAAGCCCATTGTCATATATCCTACTAATGTTAATTGCCACTATCAACATACAAAATTTCAGTTTGATTGTTGTAATAGATTCGTAGATATTGAGAACTGACTAAATATTGCGGATGGTCGCCACGTTGGATTTTTAGCCTATTTTCAATTTTGAATAAATAGGCTTATGAGATCACCTTTTGTCCGTGTGTGTGTGTGCGTGTGTGTGTGTGTGATTCGTGTGTGTGTCCCCCCCCCCCCCTAATAAAATCTAAACGGCAGGAGCGATTTCAATGAAACTCGGAAAGTTCATAGCACTATTCCCGGCGACCTCGACCGTGCCCTTCAAATTTTGTTACGACTCACCAATCCAACATGGCGGCTGTGCGAAATATTTCACTAGCATTCAATATCTCCGAAACTATTACCGATATTACCCTGACATTTTCTATGGTGATAGAAGGAACTACTATAAGTTCACTTATGTGACTTTTGAAAACCTGGTAACTACAAAACCAACATGGCGGCCAAGCGAATTTGCGACTTTTAAATAGTCGGTTCTCGCGATTTGACCAACCAAACGCAATGAAACTTGGTACAGTATATGTTTATATACATTGTAATGCACCAACATCTAACTTCGTTCAATTGTTTACATAATCACAAGATGGCGGATGTGCGAAATATTTCACCGGCATTCTATATCTCTGAAACTATTAGCGGTATCTCCCTAAAATTTTGCACGGAGATAAAGGGCACTACTGGAAGTCCATCTATAAGATTTTCAAAAACCGGTTAACTACAATACGAACATGGCAGCCAAGCGAATTTGAACATTTTAAATAGACCTTTCTCGCGCTAATGTTCCAAGCGCACTGAAACCTGGTACAGGAAATATTTATACACATTGTAATCCACTGGTATCTAATTTAGTTCAATTGTTTACATAACCTCAAGATGGCGGCAGTGCGAATTTTAAAATTACGTTTTTATTTCTTGTGATGTAGTCATGCGATCGAAGTGAAAGTTTGAATAATGAACCTACGCAATACTTTTCCTTTAATGGTACATGACTCTATGGCCAATACATTTAACAATCCAACATGGCGACCATCCGAAATATTTAGACGATACTGAATATCTACGAATCTATTTTAGCAATCAAACTGCATTTTTTAATGTTCATAGGGGCTATGAACTTAAGTTCACCTATAGGACTTTAAATTACCTGGTGAACACAAATCCAACATGGCGGTGACGCGAATTATAAATATTCATATGGACGTTTCTCGCAATTTAACCATCCGCGTGCAGTGAAACTTGGTACAGTAAATCCTTTTACGAATGTTAATCCACTGGCATCTAATTCATTTCAATTGTTTCCATAACCACAAGATGGCAGCTATGCGAAATTTTATAATCTCCTTATTACTTCTGAACCCGATGGGGTTATGCTGACTGGAATCGAACTTGGTTCTCAGAGACTGTGATCTCAGTAAAAAGGTTCCGCCAGGGAGCGAACCAGAGATCTGTACAGGGAGTTTCTTGGTAAAAAACCCCTCGAAAGAGATGTATATTTAATCACTGGTGTGAGTTTTGATGAAATGGCATTATTTATTAAAATAATGTAGGAAATAATGAGCAGATTATATCATTATAGACGATTTGGTGTAAGCTATTGGGAGTTTGAAGCACAGAGGAGGGCAGAGCTGACATTTACTAATCGGCCCAGAATTGTGGGTTGGTCCCAGTGGAGCCACGTCCATCTCTGTCACCCCATTATGTCGTCTGGAGCAGGGGAGAGGCCTGAAAAATGACACAGTTATTCCCCGACGGAGAATAGATGTAGAGGAGGGGCGGTGAAATGCCCAGAAGAATCATTGATTACTCGTGATTGGAGTAACGAATCGAGATGAGAGTTGCACACAGGTGAATATCTTGGCAAGAAGATAATTTTAGAGTCTTTTACATGCGAAATTGGTGCATATTTAGTGATGTGCGTAAGGACTGTGAAGCGACCATTGTTCGCGGAGGGATGTGAAGATGTTGACGGGGAGTTCCCGGTTAGGTAGCGTCCCACGCCATGGAGAAAGGAATTAATATTAATTAATTGAACGAGCGATTCCTTTGCACACATATAGTTTTGGGACCTGTGAAGAGAGAGGAACACAATGATCATGGTTTGAAGACCTGAATCATGCTGTGAGAGGAGCGAAGATTACGCGGGAAGATGTTGCTCTACTTTCTGTGGAAATCCGATATAAGGGAGTAGACCCCAGGAGGAGCTCTCAGTCCTACTCTGTTCTCAGTGTTACTCTGTTCTAGCTCAGTTGAACCTCACTTTGAAACTCACTCTGTTCTAACTCAGTCAAGCTCAGTCTACATGCCGCCAAGCGCAGTTACAGCCAGTTACAGTTTTACTCAATTGTCAATTGTAGCACAATGGAAATAAGTTGCAATCAGTATGCAGCAAATATACAGCAGTACGAGACAGCGTGTAAGCCGCAGACAGAAGTCTTCAAATAAGTTACGTGCAGTCTTCGAGTGAAACTTCAGTCAGCTACAGCCAGGTTGAAGCAGTTCGTCAAGGCATAACGCATGACGGATCTATTCATCGAGACGCCGAACACAGACTGGTATGTGTAAAAGAAACAGTAAACATGCTTGTATGAATAATAGTCGTGATACAGGCATAATCAGCCGCACGAACTATGACGTGTTCAGTTATGAAGCACCGTATAGACTAACGGCAGCACTATTGTATATAATTATTTGTGAAAGTGTTGAACTTTATTAAGCGCAGTGTGTATTGTATGAACTAATCGTATATGTGTAACTACGATAGAATGCGCTAAAGAAACTTTACTAAGTGTTTGGTATTGCCATGAGGATACCAGATGTTAACGCTCATGTTTGGGAGCCAGCGTATGGATGTAACGCAGGACGCTTACTGTAGGAGTAATGATCGTCACAAAAACTGTTGGGGAGTTCCGAGAGCAGATAACCAGACTTTCAATCAGGAGTTGATAACGTCAGATGCCGTCGACACCTGCAATTTCGATCTCTGCTAGGGAATTTCAGCATTGAAGTGTGTATAAGTGACGAGTGTTCAGTGTAATGTATATGTAAAAAATATCATTTAAAGTAGTGTTTGATGAAGTGTTTCACATGTTTGGGGAGTGATAACTTCCTGAAAGGTATGCAACGTGTCGTGTTGGTGATAGAAATTATGTATAATCAAATGTGTGTAAACAAGAGAAATATGTCGCGTTAAACCCATTATGGCGGGCGACATGGAAGAATATGATTGGTTGGAGCCACCTTAGATGCCTATAGAGATGTAAGTACCCCACAAATTATGGTTATAATTATGTAGAAGTATGGACCGATGCATGTCTGTGATTCCGTAAAGATATTGTGAATTCCTTATAGATGCCAATAAAAGTCAGTTAGGAGGCTGATCCTCCATGTTAAATCAGTATTGAGTTGATTTTTATAGAGTTGAAATGATGATTTGCATCATTAAGTGGAGTAATTATTCCCACTATGAATTAAGAATGGCAATCAGTTATGTAAATGTAACGAACGCGATTGTTCGAGTTTAAAACGTTTAGCTATGTCGGAAATTTTGGTAATTTATATGAGAATAATAATAAATAATGATTTCGGTCATTTATGTCAATGAGATTTTCAATAATAATAATAAATAATGATTTTGGTCATTTATGTCAGTGAGAAATGATGATAATAATAATAATGGTTATTAAGAGTATGAATGAACACATCAGGAAACAAATGATTGTTGTAAGCGAGAATTATTAACGCTAAGTGCAAGACTTATCAATCTAAGCAGGAGGATGTTACAGTGAGATTACATTTCAGTAATTATGGAAAGAAGCTTTATAACAGAATATTGCATATATTCGGTAATGATACCAGTAATGAAAGAGCTTTTATTGAATTGAATTTGCAGCTTAATTGAGAAGCTTATAGAGTAAATGTTAGATTTCTCTTAATATTATAGGTCGGTGTGTCGTAGCATGGAGCATTAGGGGCCAGATAGTCTATTCTACGTATGAATTCTCCTATGTCGTGGACATTGTTGGAGACATTATTTATTCCGGAGTTTTAGTGAATTGGACCCTAACTCTGAAGAAGGATTGAAATGTGTTCCGGGCTGGAATCTTGATAGAGTCGAGGATAACAAGGACACCTCGCAGCTCTATGATTTCCCGAGAACTTATGATGAGTTATTTACGCTCGTGGGCAGCGAAAACTCATGGCGACAGTGGTTTTGTGCGCCTATATTATACTTGAGACATCGGTCACCGCCAGGCTCATGCATTACGAACCCTGAACCTTCATGTTGAATGGACCCATGTGAGGCCATTAATTAATCGTTATCCTCGACGTAGGAATAATTACAAAAGCTCATTCAATACCTGTTGGCATAATAGTCAATTAAGATCCTTTGGGAACATATGTGTCGGTCAGGACACAGTATTTGTCTTGTAAATCTCCACTGCTTAGAGAGGGAAGCTTTCAAACTTTTAGAAAGGTCGAGATAATTGGTGGAACGACCCATCCCACTTTCTATTGTGTAGCGATTTCTTTAGCCGAGGGTCGGTGCCAACCACCCGAACCGCTCAGGCAAGTTATAAAGGGAAGAGATTCTAGACCTTGTTAAAATGACATATAATGCGAGATTGTTATGTTGAGTATTATAGCCATGTGGTTTGTGAACACATGGATAATTATAGTTCATCCTGATGGTTCATTAATTTAGCTATCTGACGAATAGTTACATGATATATTTGTACTGTCACTGGAGCCAAGTCATGTAGTTGGTTACTAGATGCCAATCGCCATGAGCGCGAGGCAGTCTATCGTACAATCCGACATAAGCTATAACGTAACGTTTTATCTAGGAATCACAGACAGCATGCGGTGAAACCATATAATTGAAGGATGTGTCGGGGGTAGCTTACATAATTATGGAGTTGCACGTTGATTTTGGTGCAACGTCCAAATAGGTAAATGCATGCAAAGCATTTCATTGGTGAGAAGAAATATATTAAAACACGCACGGCACACATAATTGTTTAACATAAAGAGGTTTAAGGAATAATCCTTGTTGTAATATTAAAGAAGTCACATTGTATGACTGTTATGTTAATGTAAAGTTGTTTTGAAGTCGTAGGTGCATCAGCGCACTAGTATATCCTTGTGAAGTTCACAGAAGGGTAAAGCATTATGGCTAGTTTTGACTTTGTTGTGATTTCATATTTGTTTATTTGTGGATTGTGGAAGTAAAAATTTTGTTTGCTTTTATTTTATGCTTTTTTGGGTAATTGTTTTGTGTTTGAAGCCATGATTTATTTTAATGAATTAAAGTGTTAGAATAGAGTTGTGCTTTATCATTGTAGAGTTGATACCTTTTAGCCTCAAATCCAAAATATGCACTGCAAAATTGGGGTTACCGTACACGCCTGAGAGCTGATGCTAGTTGGAGGCGGATGCATATTATCCAACGAGATTACTCACATGGGTACATGGGATTTGATGTCCTATACTGTGATTTGAGCTAAAGGTACGACTAAAGTCGGTCAGATTTAATGCACACAACTCTATTAAAGTAAGAGTTAACGAAGTAGGGTGTGACCGCTCCTAATCCATAGCTAAGTTCCGATACGTATATATAAATTTTGATAGATTGTGCTTATTCTCTACTCATTTATCATGGCCCAAGCAGCGTGGGACGGTATTAACTCTTCATGGAACCGCCTGCGTCAGTGCAATATGAGCGATGTTGGCATTGCACGAACCGGGCAACGATAGATACATATATAATTTATCATGACGCCCATCTGTGGAGTCTATGGTAGTAAAAGCTCTATTAATTTATCATGGCGCCCAGAATACGTGGAACTTATGGGATTTAGGGAAAACCCATAGATTTTTTATGGTATTTCATGGGGAAAACCATAGTAATTGTTTTGCCTCAAACTGTGTTTGAGTGATTTTTGAAGTCAGTAGGCTTTTTGAGGTAACGCAGAATCTCTCTATTGAGAAGAGAATGGCCTAAGGTTACGAGCGTTACATACCCAATCCACAATCTACCATAATATCAGGTTTTGTACGACTTCACAATATGTGTGCAGTGTTTGATGTTTCTCTTCGAAACGTATCCACATATTTTTCCAGGAAGCCTGCCTGCATATTTAAGTGTGTTATTGTAAAATGTCAGGTACGGAGGAGATCTTGCAAGTTATTGCAGGACTGAAACAACATTTTGATGCTGCTAACGAGCAGAATAAACTGGAAACAAAGGCTTTCCAGGAGAGTATAAACAATCGTTTAGATGCCAATCAGGAGGCAATTAATGCAAATCAGGTTGCAATGAACAATAACCAGATTGAATTAAACAACCGTTTAGAGGCAAATAAGGTTGAATATAAAGATGAATTAAACAATAAGTTAGGTCAAATGCAAGAAGTCATTAAGACCGAAGTAACAGATACTGTTGTAAGCATTGTATCGGAAATGCAGGTAAATACTGACAAACGTTTCGAGGCCATAGAAGCCAAACTTGAGGGTAATTTGCAAGCGTGTAGGCATGCTCAGGAGCAAACCAACAGTAAATTAGAGGCGTTGTCTAACGATATTAAGGATATTCAGATCCAAAATGAGGCGAATCTCGAACGCCAAGCGAAACAGTTCGCAGAGTTTACGAAAACAGTAGACCAGAGATTAGAGGAGAACGACTCCAAATGGGATCAGAAATTGAAAAGCTACGCTAGAGCAATTAACGGTGACCTCAAGAAACAGGACCAGAATATATTAGGTCAATGCCAGGAAATAGGCGAAGTTAAGGCTATCGCGCAGGAAAGTAAGGAGCTGGTAGGCAACGTGAAAGGTCAGATGGGTAAAGTTCATAAAGAACTGGACCAAGTGCAAAGCGACATTATCATAGTCAATAAAAGACAAGAGGAAAATAGAGGCGAGATCACCAAGGTCCGGAATGAATTGTCTAAAGTCAATGGACACATTCAAGATGAAATTAAAGGTCTGAGAGAAGAACTCGAAATAAGAGAAGGCCAGAAAACAGAGGCAAGCGACAAGACCCTTGCTCAAATTAAAGAGGACGTAGAGGATGAAATATCCCATATCAAACAAAGTCTGAAAGAAGACAAGGTGAAAATCTTTCAAGTAGCCGAGGAAAACCGAGATAGGCTTACAAGAATAGAAAAAGAAGTCATTACTCGCCTAGAAAGAGCAGAAATGCGCCATAACCAAATGGAGACTAGGATAATAGCACAGGAGGAGACACTTCTGAAATATCCTAAGTCAAGTGAAGGCAGCATAGAGGATATAAGAAAAACAAGGTGGGCAGACCTAGAAACCCAACCTATAAGCAGGAACGCTGCAGGCGCAGGAGAAAGTCCTTACATGACGCCAGGTGTACCAATTGCGGCATCGACGCCACATGAAAATGCGATGCACACCCAGGTGATAAACGTCATTAGGGCAAGCGAAGAAAAACCTAGGAAGTTTTCAGGTAGTCACTGTAGTATGACACCAAAATATTGGTTAAAGGAAGTGACTGAATATCTCAATGATGCACGAATACCGCAGGAGCGTAGGCTACGTGCTATAGAGAAGTTAACAGAGGGGGAGTGCGCATTATGGTTTCGCAGCTTCCGTTACACTTTTGATACTGTTGAGGAATTCCGCGAGGCATTCTTGAAAAGATATTGGGACGCCGCGACTCAGCAGAATTTACGGCTGGATTTGTATGCCAAAATGTACAGCACGAACAACCCGACGAAGTACGCAGAATTCTTCATATCGCAGATGTGTCGTTTTAAAGAGCTGGATCAAAAACCTAGTGAACTGGAGCTATGCATTGCTATCGCCAAACAGCTTCCATACGAGATCCAAAGGCTACTAATCTCGGCTAATGCGAAAACGGCTATGGAAATGGAGACAGTTCTAAGGCAACTGGACCTCACCACAGCAAATACTATGCGTCAGAGTCGAACCGTGGAACAAGTCCACGTGACCAACACACAGACTGACCAACAGCAAGCTCCAAGGAACAACAAGGCCACGAGCACAGAAACTTTAGATTCCGATGGACGGCAATGGGAACAGGAACCCAGAAAATGGCAGTCAAGGTACAAAGGAAATGCTAATAAAGCAGGAAAAGGTCGAAGTTTGTGGAATAAACACAATAACAGGGGCAAACCGTACCATAACAATGGAGGTAATAATGGCCAGGAAGGCAATAATAGAAATTGGAGACCCCAAGAGAGAAGAAATAACTTCGATGACGAGGCAGAAGAGCGATATCATGCTTCTTTGCGATACCTCGAAGAAAGGGGAGATGAGCCCCAGAAATCACAAGTCCGCTGGCAAGAAGTCATGCAGAACAGGACATCGCCAGACAGATATGGAGATGGAGCCAAGAGTTTGGAACTACAGCGCAGCGAACAGGAGAGAAGGAACTCCAAAGGGGCGGGCGCTGAAGAAAAAAAAAAAAAAAACGCCAAAATTAGAAGAGCTCGAGACTGATGGATGGAAGTCTATTAACATCATCAATTGGATAGCCAACCCAGAAGAATTGATTGAGGATACAGGAGGACCACAGGTCATGGTCAAGAGAGAATTGCCTATTATAATTGTGAGAGTGGCAGGATTAATAGTCAGAAGTCTGCTAGACACAGGATCAACAGTGAGCCTGATGACACAAGCTCTATATAATGAAATAGCCCGGAGAGAGAACATTTTGAAGATACCGATCTCCAGTGTCAAAATTAAAGGGGTAATTCCAGACAGAACAATGATATGTAAATACCAGGTATTCCTAGATTTACAGATAGGAGGCTCTATTTTCTCACAGAGTTTCCTGTTAGTGAACAAACTACCTTATAACCTACTTATTGGGGCAGAGTTTATAAGGGAATACAGAGTGATAATTGACCTAGCACAGGACAGGGTTATGTTCCATGTGAATGAAGAAGCTGAAGGCTTAGAGGTCGCACTCAATGAAATTGAACCAGGATCCAGTGAACAAGTATGGCATACATACAGAGATGTGGCTGATGAAGAAGTGTTAGCTATTGAGCAGTTAGAAGCGGAGCTCAAAACACTAGCCACAGACTTGGAAAAAGATCTGGAACCCAAATTGGAAGACTACATTTCGGAGAAGCTAGAAGAAGCGAAAATTGGGCTAAAAGAGAAGGAAAATTTAAAGCAGTTATTGCTGGAACAGAAGGAAGTCTTTGATTCGAGACCTGGTCGGATAAAGAACTTCACTTATGCTTTTCAAGTCAGTGATTGGACACCATTTAGGCAGAAACCCTACCCTATAGCTGAAAAGCATTATGCTAAAGTGAAAGAGGCAATTCAGGAGATGTTGGAGGCCGGTGTTATTGAGAAAACACCTACGCCTTATGTAAGTCCATTGGTAATTGTACCAAAGACAGACGGATCTGTCAGAGTCTGCTTGGACCCGAGACGCTTAAATTTGAGAGTTATTCCGGAATTTGACCAAGTGCCACCTATTAAAGAGATCCTCAGGAAGTTTAAAGGGAAAACTATATTCTCAAACTTGGATATCACATCCAGTTTCCACCATCTTGAATTAGAGAAGAAAACTAGTCTGTTGACAGGATTTATGTTTGATCAACATACATTCACATTTTTAAGGCTACCTTTTGGGTTGAAAACAGCTGGTTCAGCCCTGATAAGAGCGTTAGATCGCAATCTATCAGATGAAGTTAAAGAGAGTACCATCAGATATGTAGACGACATTCTACTCACATCAGAATCTCTGGAGGAGCACATGAGAGACCTGAAGAAGTTGCTAGATGACCTTCGAGAAGCGAACTTTAAGGTCAATATCAAGAAATCGCACTTCTGTCAGAGGGAAGTTAAATTCCTAGGGCATGTTATTGATGCAAATGGAGTGAAGCCTAACCCAGATAAATTGGAGGTAATTCGGAATTTCCCTCGACCCACGAAAGTTAAGCACGTCCGACAGTATTTGGGAGTAATTGGATTCTTTTCGAACCACTGCCCAAACTATACTGCGACAGTAGCACCACTGCAGGACCTATTGAAGAAAGGCGGCAGATGGAATTGGACGGAGCAATGTCAGGAAGCATTCGTGAGGTCAAAACAAATGCTTTTGGAATATGTGAAACTGGGATACCCAGATTATACCCAGAAGTTTATCATACAGACGGATGCATCACTTATTGGGATTGGAGCGATGTTATTCCAGGAAAATGTTGACCAGCCTGAGAAGAAAGTTTTTATCGCCTTTATCAGCAGAAGACTGAGAGCCCATGAGAAAAATTACACGATCACAGAGATAGAATTGCTCGCAATTTTGTACGCGTTGCAATCGTGGCACAAACTCGTGTACGGCTTCCGAATAGTCCTGAGAACAGACCATAAAGCTTTAACATTTTTGTTAAAGACAGATTTGTCTAGTCAGAGATTGACAAGATGGTCCCTGTATATCCAGCAATTTGATGTGGAAATAGAATACTGTCCAGGGAAAGAGAATGTAATACCGGACATATTAAGTCGTTACCCTAGAGAAGAAGAAGTACTAGCGGTCCAGATTGAGAATCGAGATCAGAAGACGTTGGATGACTTAAGGAACATTACCAACCTACAACGCGAAGACCCATGGTTGAAGATGATAATCGATTACTTTGAGGGACGATTAGCAAGGGGAACTGCGATATACAGAGAGGCGGAGGCATTGGCAACAGAATATGTATGGTATAATCAGATATTACACAAGTGGGACGATGTGGATCACACACGTCAAAGGATTGTAATTCCTGCATCTTTGCAGAGGAGGTTAGTATGGCTAGCCCACAGAGCATTTGGTCATCCGGGGATTGATAAAATCTGTGCTCTGTTGAAGGAAGCATTTGCTTGGCCAAAATTGAGAGAAACGGTGAGAAATGCTATTAGAACATGTGATCTTTGCCAAAGGGTAAAGCCGAATCCCTTTTTAATGAGGCAACGACCTATCCCGTTATTACCAGAGAAGCCAAGGCAGCTATTGAGTATCGACAACTTTGGACCATTGCCTAGAGCACGTAGAGGCAATAGACACATTTTTGTAGCCATGGATGTATTTTCGAAAATGGTGGTGTTGTGCCCCATTCAAAAGATAAGTTCAAAACAGGTCTTGAAGCGCCTGAAAGAGAGAGTTATTCCGATTCTTGGGAAGCCGGATAACATTCTCTCGGACCACGGAAGTTGCTTTACTAGTGCAGAATTTCGTCGAGAACTGGAAACTCTAGGAATTAGGCAGATTTTATCTACCATTCGCCATCCTGAGGCAAGTCCCGTTGAAAGAGTAATGAGAGAGATCCAGAAATACATGAAGATCTACTGTTCTGAAGCGAATTGGCGTTGGATTGAATTTCTAGAAGTAATTGAATACTGTATAAATAATACTGTACATGAGGCGACAGGTCAGGTTCCCGTTATTCTACATCTGGATCAGAGACCAGAGAGACCGTGGAATGGTGTTATTCCATTACCAGTAGACGCACAGCTCGGTAGAGAATTGAGGATCCAACGAACCTTTGAATATCTAAAAGCACAGGCGGAGAGACGTCAGAGAAGGAATCGTGCGAAGAGGTATCATAAACCGCTTCTCGTGGGACAGAAAGTTTTAATTAAGAAACCCGCCAGTTCAGATCCAGAGGCACGGAAGTATAAGAAGTTTAATTTTTCTTACCACGGCCCGTTCGAGGTGATAAGAGACCTCCAGAACAATGCATACAGGTTAAGGCATTTAGAGAATGGAAACGAGGTCGTTATGAACATAGCCAACTTGAAAATTTATTACTCGCCAGAAGAATTCGATGAACCAGAAGAAGAATTAGTAACGCACACCCAACTCAACGTGGAGAGCGGAGGCAGCCAAGCAGGCAGACCTGAATGTTGGAACGGCGAGACGGGACGAGAAGCAGACAGTTTACCCAGTGTAAGCGGAGAGCAGAAAGAATGCCAGTGTTTGCAAGAATTCTATGAAGAAATGGTCAGAGTAGCCAGAGAGGTTGAGGCTGTAAACGCGACCCTTCGCAGGGAGAATAGACAGCTCAGAAACAAGGCCGAGCGTGGAAGGGGGGAACACTACTAACCCACTCGCAGCCAGACAAGGTGAAGGACCCCAGACGTAAACACAGACGGTGGTCGACAGTCAGCTGGTTACTTATATAAGCCACTTGCATTGGACTTTTATAAGTTTTGCAAGGGGAACATGAACCCGATGGGGTTATGCTGACTGGAATCGAACTTGGTTCTCAGAGACTGTGATCTCAGTAAAAAGGTTCCGCCAGGGAGCGAACCAGAGATCTGTACAGGGAGTTTCTTGGTAAAAAACCCCTCGAAAGAGATGTATATTTAATCACTGGTGTGAGTTTTGATGAAATGGCATTATTTATTAAAATAATGTAGGAAATAATGAGCAGATTATATCATTATAGACGATTTGGTGTAAGCTATTGGGAGTTTGAAGCACAGAGGAGGGCAGAGCTGACATTTACTAATCGGCCCAGAATTGTGGGTTGGTCCCAGTGGAGCCACGTCCATCTCTGTCACCCCATTATGTCGTCTGGAGCAGGGGAGAGGCCTGAAAAATGACACAGTTATTCCCCGACGGAGAATAGATGTAGAGGAGGGGCGGTGAAATGCCCAGAAGAATCATTGATTACTCGTGATTGGAGTAACGAATCGAGATGAGAGTTGCACACAGGTGAATATCTTGGCAAGAAGATAATTTTAGAGTCTTTTACATGCGAAATTGGTGCATATTTAGTGATGTGCGTAAGGACTGTGAAGCGACCATTGTTCGCGGAGGGATGTGAAGATGTTGACGGGGAGTTCCCGGTTAGGTAGCGTCCCACGCCATGGAGAAAGGAATTAATATTAATTAATTGAACGAGCGATTCCTTTGCACACATATAGTTTTGGGACCTGTGAAGAGAGAGGAACACAATGATCATGGTTTGAAGACCTGAATCATGCTGTGAGAGGAGCGAAGATTACGCGGGAAGATGTTGCTCTACTTTCTGTGGAAATCCGATATAAGGGAGTAGACCCCAGGAGGAGCTCTCAGTCCTACTCTGTTCTCAGTGTTACTCTGTTCTAGCTCAGTTGAACCTCACTTTGAAACTCACTCTGTTCTAACTCAGTCAAGCTCAGTCTACATGCCGCCAAGCGCAGTTACAGCCAGTTACAGTTTTACTCAATTGTCAATTGTAGCACAATGGAAATAAGTTGCAATCAGTATGCAGCAAATATACAGCAGTACGAGACAGCGTGTAAGCCGCAGACAGAAGTCTTCAAATAAGTTACGTGCAGTCTTCGAGTGAAACTTCAGTCAGCTACAGCCAGGTTGAAGCAGTTCGTCAAGGCATAACGCATGACGGATCTATTCATCGAGACGCCGAACACAGACTGGTATGTGTAAAAGAAACAGTAAACATGCTTGTATGAATAATAGTCGTGATACAGGCATAATCAGCCGCACGAACTATGACGTGTTCAGTTATGAAGCACCGTATAGACTAACGGCAGCACTATTGTATATAATTATTTGTGAAAGTGTTGAACTTTATTAAGCGCAGTGTGTATTGTATGAACTAATCGTATATGTGTAACTACGATAGAATGCGCTAAAGAAACTTTACTAAGTGTTTGGTATTGCCATGAGGATACCAGATGTTAACGCTCATGTTTGGGAGCCAGCGTATGGATGTAACGCAGGACGCTTACTGTAGGAGTAATGATCGTCACAAAAACTGTTGGGGAGTTCCGAGAGCAGATAACCAGACTTTCAATCAGGAGTTGATAACGTCAGATGCCGTCGACACCTGCAATTTCGATCTCTGCTAGGGAATTTCAGCATTGAAGTGTGTATAAGTGACGAGTGTTCAGTGTAATGTATATGTAAAAAATATCATTTAAAGTAGTGTTTGATGAAGTGTTTCACATGTTTGGGGAGTGATAACTTCCTGAAAGGTATGCAACGTGTCGTGTTGGTGATAGAAATTATGTATAATCAAATGTGTGTAAACAAGAGAAATATGTCGCGTTAAACCCATTATGGCGGGCGACATGGAAGAATATGATTGGTTGGAGCCACCTTAGATGCCTATAGAGATGTAAGTACCCCACAAATTATGGTTATAATTATGTAGAAGTATGGACCGATGCATGTCTGTGATTCCGTAAAGATATTGTGAATTCCTTATAGATGCCAATAAAAGTCAGTTAGGAGGCTGATCCTCCATGTTAAATCAGTATTGAGTTGATTTTTATAGAGTTGAAATGATGATTTGCATCATTAAGTGGAGTAATTATTCCCACTATGAATTAAGAATGGCAATCAGTTATGTAAATGTAACGAACGCGATTGTTCGAGTTTAAAACGTTTAGCTATGTCGGAAATTTTGGTAATTTATATGAGAATAATAATAAATAATGATTTCGGTCATTTATGTCAATGAGATTTTCAATAATAATAATAAATAATGATTTTGGTCATTTATGTCAGTGAGAAATGATGATAATAATAATAATGGTTATTAAGAGTATGAATGAACACATCAGGAAACAAATGATTGTTGTAAGCGAGAATTATTAACGCTAAGTGCAAGACTTATCAATCTAAGCAGGAGGATGTTACAGTGAGATTACATTTCAGTAATTATGGAAAGAAGCTTTATATCAGAATATTGCATATATTCGGTAATGATACCAGTAATGAAAGAGCTTTTATTGAATTGAATTTGCAGCTTAATTGAGAAGCTTATAGAGTAAATGTTAGATTTCTCTTAATATTATAGGTCGGTGTGTCGTAGCATGGAGCATTAGGGGCCAGATAGTCTATTCTACGTATGAATTCTCCTATGTCGTGGACATTGTTGGAGACATTATTTATTCCGGAGTTTTAGTGAATTGGACCCTAACTCTGAAGAAGGATTGAAATGTGTTCCGGGCTGGAATCTTGATAGAGTCGAGGATAACAAGGACACCTCGCAGCTCTATGATTTCCCGAGAACTTATGATGAGTTATTTACGCTCGTGGGCAGCGAAAACTCATGGCGACAGTGGTTTTGTGCGCCTATATTATACTTGAGACATCGGTCACCGCCAGGCTCATGCATTACGAACCCTGAACCTTCATGTTGAATGGACCCATGTGAGGCCATTAATTAATCGTTATCCTCGACGTAGGAATAATTACAAAAGCTCATTCAATACCTGTTGGCATAATAGTCAATTAAGATCCTTTGGGAACATATGTGTCGGTCAGGACACAGTATTTGTCTTGTAAATCTCCACTGCTTAGAGAGGGAAGCTTTCAAACTTTTAGAAAGGTCGAGATAATTGGTGGAACGACCCATCCCACTTTCTATTGTGTAGCGATTTCTTTAGCCGAGGGTCGGTGCCAACCACCCGAACCGCTCAGGCAAGTTATAAAGGGAAGAGATTCTAGACCTTGTTAAAATGACATATAATGCGAGATTGTTATGTTGAGTATTATAGCCATGTGGTTTGTGAACACATGGATAATTATAGTTCATCCTGATGGTTCATTAATTTAGCTATCTGACGAATAGTTACATGATATATTTGTACTGTCACTGGAGCCAAGTCATGTAGTTGGTTACTAGATGCCAATCGCCATGAGCGCGAGGCAGTCTATCGTACAATCCGACATAAGCTATAACGTAACGTTTTATCTAGGAATCACAGACAGCATGCGGTGAAACCATATAATTGAAGGATGTGTCGGGGGTAGCTTACATAATTATGGAGTTGCACGTTGATTTTGGTGCAACGTCCAAATAGGTAAATGCATGCAAAGCATTTCATTGGTGAGAAGAAATATATTAAAACACGCACGGCACACATAATTGTTTAACATAAAGAGGTTTAAGGAATAATCCTTGTTGTAATATTAAAGAAGTCACATTGTATGACTGTTATGTTAATGTAAAGTTGTTTTGAAGTCGTAGGTGCATCAGCGCACTAGTATATCCTTGTGAAGTTCACAGAAGGGTAAAGCATTATGGCTAGTTTTGACTTTGTTGTGATTTCATATTTGTTTATTTGTGGATTGTGGAAGTAAAAATTTTGTTTGCTTTTATTTTATGCTTTTTTGGGTAATTGTTTTGTGTTTGAAGCCATGATTTATTTTAATGAATTAAAGTGTTAGAATAGAGTTGTGCTTTATCATTGTAGAGTTGATACCTTTTAGCCTCAAATCCAAAATATGCACTGCAAAATTGGGGTTACCGTACACGCCTGAGAGCTGATGCTAGTTGGAGGCGGATGCATATTATCCAACGAGATTACTCACATGGGTACACTTCCTGTGTCCTAATTATTCGATTGAAGTTTGAATGATACACGTACACAATAATCTTCATATAACAGTACATAACTCTAGGACCTACATATATAAAATCCAACATGGCGACCTTCCGAAATATTTAGTCGGTTCTCAATATCTACGAATCTATTACAGCAATCAAACTGAAATTGTGTATGTTGATAGTGGCAATTAACATAAGTAGGATATATGAAAATAGGCTGTATAGTTCTTCACGGAACTACTTGTTATATATGCATGTCTTAGAGTTATGTACTGTTACATGAAAATTGTTGTGTACGTGTAGTATTCAAACTTCGATTAGGACACAAGAAGTAAAAACGAGATTTTATAATTTCGCACAGCTCCCATATAGGAAGATCCAACATTCAGGAAGTTCAGATGTTATATAGGGATACATTTCGGACCATTATTCAAAATATGGAATGGTTCCAAGATGGAAGAACTGCGAAGACTGGAAGAACCTGGACGTATGAACAGAAGGAGCTGCACAGCGTCCATATAAAGAATACTGGAGGAGGAGGAAAAAGAAATGAAATTGTATCGTGATCCTCAGTGGTCTATTCGCAAATAAAAAACAAGTAGTTCCGTGAAGAACTATACAGCCTATTTTCATATATCCTACTTATGTTAACTGCCACAATCAACATACAAAATTTCAGTTTAATTGCTGTAACAGATTCGTAGATATTGAGAACCGTCTAAATATTTCAGATGGTCGCCAGGTTGGATTTTTATTTTTGTACTATTACATTAAGATTATTGTGTACGTGTGGTATTCAAACTTCAATCGCATGATTAGACAACAAGAAGTAAAAACGAGATTTTAAAATTACGCACACCAGCCATCTTGTGATAATGCAAACCATTGAAATAAATTAGATGCCAGTGGATCAACATTTGTATAAGCATTTAACGTGCAATGTTTCACGGCACTCGGATAGTTAATTCGCGAGAAACGTCCATTTAAATATTTATACTTCGCGTCGCCACCATGTTGGATTTGTGCTCACCAGGTTCCTGAAAGTCCTATAGGTGAACATATGTTCATAGTCTCTATGAACATTAAAAAATTCAGTTTGGTTGCTGTAAAGGATTCATAGATATTGAGAACCGTCTAAATATTTCGGGAGCTCACAATTTAGGAGTGTTATGTGTATAGGCCATAGAGTTATGTACCATTCAAGGACAATTATTGCCTAGGTTCATTATTCAAACTTTCACTTCGATCGCATGATTACGACACAAGAAATTAAAACTTAATTTTAAAATTTCGCACAGCCGCCATCTTGAGGTTATGTAAGCAAATGAATTAAATTAGATGGCAGTGCATTACAATCTGCAAAATCAATTACTGTACCACATTTCACTGCGCTCAGAGAGTTAAATCACGAGAAAAGTCTATTAAAATATTTTAAATTCGCTTGGTCGCCATGTTCGTTTCGTACTTTACAGGTTTATGAAATATACATAGGTATACCTGTATCAGTACCCTTTATCACCGTACAAAATTGCAGGGTGATATCTGTAATAGTTTCGGAGATATAGAATGTCAGTGAAATATTTCGCACAGCCGCCATTTTGAGGTTATGTAAACAATTGAACTAAATTAGACTCCAGTGCATTACAATGTGTATAAACATTTGCTGTATCAAGTTTCATTACATTTAGATAGTTAAATCGCGAGAAAAGTCTATTTAAATGTCTCAACTTCGCTTGGCCGCCATGTTGGTTTTGTAGTCACCAGGTTTTTGAAAGTCTCATAGGTGAACTTCTAGTAGTGCCCTTTATCACCGTACACAATTTCAGGGTGATATCTGTAATAGTTTCGGAGATATTGAATGCTAGTGAAGTATTTCGCACAGCCGCCATGTTGGATTGGAGAGACGGAACAAAATTTGAAGGGCACGGTCGAGGTCGCCGGGAATAGTGCTATGAACGTCCCGAGTTTCATTGAAATCGCTCCAGCCGTTTCGATTTTATTAGGGGGGGACACACACACGAATCACACACACACGCACACACACACACACACACACACACACACGGACAAAAGGTGATCTCATAAGCCTATTTTTTCAAAATTGAAAATAGGCTAATAAGAAAGTATTAATAGGTGTCTCTTATTTGAAGCTTGAATATACTTACAGTCGCCTCCGTGGTGTACTGGTCAGCGTGCTTTGCTGCCACCACGGAGGTCCGAGGTTTGATTCACGGCTCTGCCACGAAATTTGAAAAGTGGTATGAGGACTGAAACGGGGTCTACTCAGCCTCGGGTAGTCTGAGTAGAGGGGTTTCGATTCCCACCTCAGCCATCCTCGAAGTACTTTTCCGTGGTTTCCCGCTTCGTCTCCAGCTAAATGCCGGGATGGTATCTAACGTAAGGCCACGGCCGCCTCCTTCCCCTTTCCTTTCTATCCCGCCCAATCTTCCCCTCCCTTCCCTTCTCTCATAAGGCCTTTTCTTCCTGTCCTTTATTTGGCTTATCCTTTATTTGTTTACCATTTTTTCTTCTAGTAGCCTATGTAAGTTTGTAGTTAGTCTTAGTTATAGGGACAGAACCGGGTGAGTTAGCCGTGGTCGTTACGGCATGACTGCTGGCAGTCGCTCACATCCGGGAGGCGAGGAGATTCGAATCCCCCCGCCGGCAACCTTGAAGATGGTCTTCTGTGGTTTCCCATCTTCCTTCCAGGCAAATGCCGGGGTTGGTCCCTAACTATAGGCCACAGCCGCTACCTTCCAACTCCTCGTCCTTACATTCAAACTTTCCTCCCCCAGACAACACTCCACACGCGACGGTACTTGTAGCTCACCCATTGGGTGTCCACCTCGAAGCAGCTACAAAACTGGCGAGCCAAACATGTCCTCGGACACTCCCAGCACTAAAAGACATATTAAAAATATAGGAACAGAACCGTATCACACGGGGGTCTACGATGTATGAAGTTGTAGCTGAGGCCGCATGGACCAAGTGCTTGTCCCAACTCCCCAGTTGTATCCCCCACCCCGATGTTTCAAGCCCCGGGACACTGCCCTGGAGGCCGTAATGGTGGGATCCCGCGCTGAGTCCGACGGAGGGTAACTGAAGGGTAAACCAACTTCAAAAAGTGTAATGTCGTCTTAACACAACAGAGAAACGCAACATCAAGAGCCATAAATAGTGAGGCTTACAAATCGTAAATAATACTATAATTACCGTCAATCTTGATCTTGCTACAGAACCGCATCTCCTGCCCGTCATTGGGCAAGTTCCCTTGAGTGCAGTCCCTCAGGGCGATCGTTGTGTTGTCGAACGGATCACCACATTTGGAATCCGCCTCTGAGTTGCAGCTAAAACACTTGATAGCTTCACCTGGAACAAGACAGAACCGTATCACACATGGGTCTATGATATATGAAGTTCATCAGGACAATCGCCCTGTCGTCAAACTAATCACCATATTTGAAGTCTGCCTCTGAGTTGCAGTTCGAAGATTTGACAGCCTAAGATATTCTTATGCGTTTTTTTTTTCAAATATTTCCCTGATTTTCAACTGAACTCATTTAGGGGAGAACTAGAATCTAAATAAAGTCAGTTATTTATGCCATCAGAATTGTTAATTTAAGGGGTTTACATGTTTTTATTTTTTTAAGAATAGGCTTATAGCCATGTTTAGCCTACTTTCAATTTTTGTAAAATGTAGTAGAAAGTAGACTTGAGAGATCTACACCGCCCAAAAGTTGTCGGTCTGTGTGTGTGTGTGTGTGTGTGTGTGTGAGAGAGAGAGAGAGAGACTTTGTATATCTGTCCCCACTATCAATTCAAACACGACGAAACAGAATTGAACGAAATTTGGTACAGATGTAGCATTAGCAAAGAGCACCTCAGTGTCATGTTTTATATTGCCGCCATCTTAACTAAATCCTAATGGCGGCCACTCAAATGGTCAAAACTTAAAACTAATCCATGCCCAAACTAATCATCGGATCTTTACCAAATTTGGTAAAACATACTTTCATATGGTACTCGTCTTGCGCCTAAACTACAAGTTCATCAGCCGTACCATTTCAGGAAGGCTTCCATGTTATTTATGCAAACTTTATAAAGCATAATATGGGAGCAACCAGTTCAGATTATCGAACCGAGAAACAAAAGGACGTGGTCCGTTCAAAAGTAAAAGTTTATATTATAATATTACACGGTAGCAGTGGCTTTAAAAAGCTGAGCCGTCTCGGTTAACAGACAAGATGGCAGCTGATATCTTGTGCCTGACCTATATTTCACTAGTTTGAATATTGGATGCAATATAGCCTACTGATAGAAATAATATAAACTTTGTATGAAGTGCTTTATAATAAATTAAAAAACTCCACTGAAGGACTCGTTTAGTCCAAGTCATTATTTGCTAAGACGTTGTATGTAAATCGATTGATATCATTTTTCTTTGGTGGACACGTTTATCTCTGGGGTTAGAGCTTTCGTCTTATACCCAGCCAGCCGGGATTCGAAACCTTTCATAGTTGTATTTCTTTGCTTGATTGTTTATATTTTTTTTTTAAGTACTGATTCGTTATAAAATTGAGCGTTTTGTTGTGCATTTTAAATGGAAAACATATATTTCATTAAAACAAAGTTCTCCACAGGATCTGCATGAGTGACATCTACAAGCAACCAATTCAACTATGCGTTACCCAACCACGGCCTACTAAATGCGAGCTGTGCTCTGTACCGGCCTTGACATTCTCAGTTGGTGAGCCCATGCATACGGTGTAATTGAAACATAACCTCTTATTGCCGATAGAGCGCACTCGCCCCCAAAGATAGGCGCGATAAAAAATTAGCTGTGCAGTAGGTTTATTAAATGTGTTTTCCCAGTGATACGTTTAGACCTACAAAGTTTCAATTATTGTAAGAAGTCGGTGTTAAAATGCTGAATTCCTACGTTGTTCGGAGTGTCTGCAGATGAAGTTGCAATATGCTGGGGTAAATTATAAACTGTGGTTTGAACGCCGCTGCTCAAATCCAGTATGTCATACTGTTGTGTGCCATTTAGCACTTCGAATAGGAAGAAAATAATGACAAAGAGTTATAACTACACCCGTACATTTAGGAGAAAGTAGGCTTATATATTCTTTCCTGAACTAGCACCAACAGATAGAGTACAGGCACTATGTGGGATCGATTTGTTATTTGGTTCAAATAACATTTTCAAATAACACAAGAGCTTTAAAATTAAATAAAATCGTATTATCAACTTGCCGTTCTTAAATTAGATGCGGATGGAATGACAACAGTAGGCAAACCAATGGAGTCCCACATAGAAAAGTCATGACATCTGGCGGAAAAGTTTCGCATAAGATAATCCTAAAAGGGTGAGTGCAGTCTAGCGGACATAATAGGAAACTTTTCAATTGCAGCTGTTCCAACGTCCAGGCCGGTGCGCTGCTCGCAACCAGTTGGCCGTGATGTCACACTCATAGTTCATCTGGTTGCTGTTAGTTGTCTCTCGAGCATATCCAGTGGTGAATGTGTTTAGCCCATTTTCATGTTATGAAACAAGATGTTCAGTAAAGAACATATAGCCTACTTTCTCCTAAATGCATGGGTATTGTTATAACTCTTTGTCCTTTTCAAGGAGTATGATTGAATGTTGGTTGTAGTAGCTTGTTGAAATTCAACGTGCTATAGGGATATTAAACATGAATATGAGGTGCCCTTTGCTAGTGCTACCTCTGTACCAAATTTCGTTCCATTCGGTTTCACCGTGTTCGAATTGATAAGGGGAATCGATTTTCACACAAAGATGGCCGCCATCCGCAAAATATTAGGCTCATGACCTATTAGTTTGGTCAAAAGATGCTCCCTCCATAGAGGTATGTTGTTGCTAAATTTGCTAGAGATCGGATGATTAGGCTAATCGTAATTTGATTTAAGCTTTGAACATTTGTGTGGCCGCCATTACGTTTCTGTCAAGATGGCGGCGATATAAAACATGACACTGAGGTGCCCTTTGCTAGTGCTACCTCTGTACCAAATTTCGTTCATTCGGTTCCATCGTGTTCGAATTAATAGGGGGAATCAATTTTGACATAAAGATGGCCACCATCCGCAAGCTATTAGGCTAATGGCCAATTAGATTGGTCAAAGGATGCTCCCTCCATAAAGGTATGTTGATGCAAAGTTTGGTAGAGATCGGATGGTTATGTTAGTCGTAATTTGATTTAAGCTTTAAACATTTGGGTGGCCGCCATTACGTTTCTGTCAATATGGGGGCGATATAAATCATGACACTCAGATGCCCTTTGCTAGTGCTATCTCTGTACCAAATTTCGTTCCATTCGGTTTCACCGTGTTTGAATTAATAGGGGGAATCAATTTTGACACAAAGATGGCCGCCATCCGCAAACTATTAGGCGAATGACCTATTAGATTGGTCAAAGGATGCTCCCTCCATAAAGGTATGTAGTTGCGAAATTTGGTAGAGATCGGATGATTAGGTTAATTGTAATTTTATTTAAGCTTTGAACATTCGTGTGGCCGCCATTACGTTTCAGCCAATATGGCGGCGATATAAAACATGACACTGAGATGCCCTTTGCTAGTGCTACCTCTGTACCAAATTTCGTTCCATTCGGCTCCACCGTGTTCGAATTAATAGGGGGTATCAATTTTGAAATAAAGATGGCCGCCACCCGCAAACTATTAGGCTAATAACCTATTAGATTGGTCAAAGGATGCTCCCTCTATAAAGGAATGTTGTTGCAAAGTTTGGTAGAGATCGGATGGTTATGTTAGTCGTAATTTAACTTAAGCTTTGAATATTTGTGTGGCCGCCATTACGTTTCTGTCAATATGGCGGCGATATAAAACATGGCACTGAGATGCGCTTTGCTAGTGCTACCTCTGTACCAAATTTCGTTCCATTCGGTTTCACCGTGTTTGAATTAAGAGGGGAATTAATTTTCACACAAAGATGGCCGCCATCCGCAAACTATTAGGCTAATGACCTAGTCATTTGGTCAAAGGATGCTTCCTCTATAAAGGTATGTTGTTGCAAAATTTGGTAGAGATCGGATGATTAGGTTAATCGTAATTTGATTTAAGCTTTGAACATTTGTGTGGCCGCCATTACGTTTCCGTCAAGATGGCGGCGATATGAAACATGACACTGAGGTGCCTTTTGTTAGTACTACCTCTGTACCAAATTTCGTTCCATTCGGTTGCACCGTGTTCGAATTAATAGGGGGAATAGATTTTCACACAAAGATGGCCGCCATCCGCAAACTGTTACGCTGATGACCTATTAGATTGGTCAAAGGATGCTCCCCCCACAAAGGTATGTTGTTGCAAAATTTCGTAGAGATCGGATGATTAGGTTAGTCGTAATTTGATTTAAGCTTTGAACATTTGTGTGGCCGCCATTACGTTTCCGTCAAGATGGCGGCGATATAAAACATGACACTGAGGTGTCCTTTGCTAGTGCTACCTTTGTACCAAATTTCGTTCAATTCGCATTCACCGTGTTCGAATTGATAGGGGGGGACAGACATTCAGAGTACACACACTCACACACACACAGACACACACGCACACACACACAAACTCACACACACACACACACACAAACACACACACACACAGACTCACACACACACATACACACACACAGACAGACACACTTTTTTCGCCCTGTGTTGATCTCATAAGTCTACTTTCATTTTTTGCAAAAATCGAAAGTAGGCTAAAAATAGGCTTATGAGATCACCTTTCGTCCGTGTGTTTGTGTGTGCGTGAGTGTGTGATTCGTGTGTGTGTGTGTGTGTGCCCCCATATTAACTTCTAAACAGCTGGAGCAATTTCAATGAAACTCAGTAAGATCATAGCACCATTCTGGCCGACCCCAACCGTGACCTTCAAATTTTATTGTGTCTCACCAATCCAACATGGCGGCTGTGTGAAATATTTCACCAGCATTCAGTATCTCCGAAACTATTACAGATATCACCCTGAAATTTTGTACAGTGATAAAGGGCAAAACTGGAAGTACACCCATGATACTTTTAAAAACCTGGTAACTACAAAACCAACATGCGGCCAAGCGAAGTTGCGACTTATAAATAGACTTTTCACGCGATTTAACCATAGAAACGCAATGAAACATGGTACAGAAAATGTTTATACACATTGTAATGCACTGGCATTTAATTGAGTTCAAATGTTTAAATAACCTCAAGATGGCGGCTGTGCGAAATATTTCACTGCCTTTCTATATCTCCGAAACTATTACAGATATCACCGTGAAATTTTTTACGGTGATAAAGAGCACTGCTACAAGTTTATCTATGTAACTTTGAAACACCTGTAAAGTACAAAACGAACATGACGGCCAAGCGAATTTGAAACATTTTAATAGACTTTTCTCGTGATTTAACCATCCAAGCGCAGTGAAATGTGGTACAAGAAATGATCATAGATATTGTAATGCACTGGCATCTAATTTAGTTCAATTGTTACATAACCTCAAGATGGAGGATGTGCGAAATTTTAAAATTAAGTTTTTATTTCTTGAGTCGTAATCATGCGATCGAAGTGAAAGTTTGGATAATGAAGCTAGGCAATACTTTCGCTTTAATGGTACATTCCTCTATGGCCTATACATATGACAATCCAAAATGGCGAGCATCCGAAATATTTTGACGGTTCTCAATATCTACGAATCTTTTACAGCAATCAAACTGATATTTTTTATCTTCATAGAGGCTATGAACATAAGTTCACCTATACAACTTTCAGTAACCTGGTGAGCACAAATCCAACATGGTGGCGACGCGAATTATAAATATTCACATGGACGTTTCTCGCAATTTAACCATCCGAGTGCAGTGAAACTTTGCACGTTAAATGCTTATACAAATGGTAATCCACTGGCAACTAATTTATTTCAATTGTTTTCATAACCACAAGATGGCAGCTGTGCGAAATTTTAAAATCTCTTTTTTACTTCTTGTGTCCTAATCATGCGATATAAGTTTGAATACCTCACGGTCAAAATAATCTTCATGTAATAGTACATAAATAACAAGATGTTCAGTAAAGAACATATAGCCTACTTTCTCCTAAATGCATGGGTATTGTTATAACTCTTTGTCCTTTTCAAGGAGTATAATTGAATGTTGGTTGTAGTAGCTTGTTGAAATACAACGTGCTAAAGGGATATTAAACATAAATATGAGGTGCCCTTTGCTAGTGCTACCTCTGTAAAAAAATTCATTCAATTCGGTTTCACCGTGTTTGAATTGATCTGGGGAATGGATTTGCACACATACATGGCCGCTATTTGCAAACTATTGGGCTGATGACCTTGTAGTCAGTCATAAGATGCTTTCCACAAAAAGGCATGTTGTTGCAAAATCCGGTAGAGATCAAATTATTAGGATGGTCGAAATTTGATTTAAGCTTTTAACATTTGGGTGGCCGTCATTCCGTTTCCGTCAAGATGGCGGCAATATAAATCATGACACTGAGATGCCTTTTGCTAGTGCTACCTCTGTACCAAATTTCGTTCAATTCGGTTACACCGTGTTTGAATTGATAAGGGGAATCGATTTGCACACATACTTGGCCACCATCTGCAAACTATTGGGCTGATGATCTAGCAGTGTGGTCAGAATATGCTTCCCACATAAAGATTTGTTGTTGCAAAATTTGGTAGAGACTAGATTATTAGGTTGGTCGTAATTACATTTTAGCCTTTATCATTTGGGTGGCCACGATTACGTTTCCGTCAAGATGGCGGTGATATAAAACATGACACTGAGGTGGCCTTTTCTAGTGCTACTTCTGTACCAAATTTCGTTCCATTCGGTTTCACCGTGTTCGAATTAATAGGGGAATCGATTTTCACACAAAGATGGCCGCCATCCGCAAAATATTAGGCTAATGTCCTATTAGTTTGGTCAAATGATGCTCCCTCCATAATGGTATGTTGATGCAAAATTTGGTAGAGATCGGATGATTAGGTTAATCGTAATTTGATTTAAGCTTTGAATATTTGTGTGGCCGCCATTACGTTTCCGTCAAGATGGCGGTGATATAAAACATGACACTGAGGTGCCCTTTGCTAGTGCTACCTCTGTACCAAATTTCATTCCATTCGCTTTCACCGTGTTCGAATTAATAGGGGTAATCGATTTTGACACAAAGATGGCCGCCATCCGCAAACTATTAGGCTAATGAACTATTAGATTTGTCAAAGGATGCTCCCTTCATAAAGGTATGTTGTTGCAAAGTTTGGTAGAGATCGGATGATTAGGTTAGTCGTAATTTGATTTAAGCTTTGAACATTTGGGTGGCCGCCATTACGTTTCCTTCAAGATGGCGGCGATATAAAACATGACACTGGGATGCCCTTTGCTAGTGCTACCTCTGTACCAAATTTCATTCAATTCGGTTTCACCGTGTTCGAATTAATAGGGGTAATCGATTTTGACACAAAGATGGCCGCCATCCGCAAACTATTAGGCTAATGACCTATTAGATTTGTCAAAGAATGCTCTCTCCACAAAGGTATGTTGTTGCAAAATTTGGTAGAGATCGGATGATTAGGTTAGTCGTAATTTGATTTAAGCTTTGAACATTTGTGTGGCCGCCATTACATTTCCGTCAAGATGGCGGCGATATAAAACATGACACTGGGCTGCCCTTTGCTAGTACTACCTCTGTACCAAATTTCGTTCCATTCGGTTTCACCGTGTTGGAATTAATAGGGGCAATCGATTTTCACACAAAGATGGCCGCCATCCGCAAACTATTAGGCTGATGACCTATTAGTTTGGTCAAAGGATGCTGCCCCCATAATGGTATGTTGTTGCAAAATTTGGTGGAGATCGGATGATTAGGTTAGTCGTAATTTGATTTAAGCTTTGAACATTTGTGTGGCCGTCATTACGTTTCCGTCAAGATGGCGGCGATATAAAACATGACACTGAGGTGTCCTTTGCTAGTGCTACCTTTGTACCAAATTTTGTTCAATTTGCGCTCGCCGTGTTCGAATTGATAGGGGGACTGACATTCAGAGTACACACACTCACACACACACAGACTCCCACACACACATACACACACACAGACAGACAGACTTTTTTTCGCCCTGTAGTGATCTCATAAGTCTACTTTCATTTTTTGCAAAAATCGAAAGTAGGCTAAAAATCCAACCTGGTGACCATGTGACATATTAACATGGCTCTCAATATCAACGAATCTATCACAACAATCAAACTGACATTTTGTTTGTTGATAGAGGCAATTAAATGAGTAGGATATATGAAAATAGGCTGTATAGTTCTTCACGGAACTTCTTGTTTTTAATTAAATATATATTTTAATTGTAATATGTATAATATAACGCTTAATTTCATAACGTCCGATTAATTACAAAACAATAAATATAAAAAATTCAAGCAAAAAGAACCCATCTCTGATAGGGTTGGAACCCCATCCAAACGGGTAAAAGACTGAAGCTTTACCACATAGCCAAACATGTTCACTGAAATTCGTTGTTATCAATTGACTTACATTGCAAATAATGATATGGACGAAACGATTTCTTCTGTGGAGTTTTTTTTTAAATTATAATGCACTTCATAGAAAGTTTATATTATATCTATCAGTAGGCTATAGGGGCGTGGTGGCGCAGCGGTCAAGCTGTTGGCCTGTCACCAAGGCGGACTGGGTTCGATTCCCGGTCAATGCATGAGATATTTTCGAAGTGAAATGCCATGTACTGTGGATCGGATTCCACGTAAAAAGGAGGTCCCGTGGCTCATTATCGCAAGATTAACGGTCACGTTAAACTACAAGCTTCCTTCCTTCTTTCCTTCAGTAGGCTATATTGCATGCAATACTCAAACTAGTGAAATATAGGTCAGACACAAGATATCAGCGGCCATCTTGTCTTGAAACAGAGACAGCTCAGCTTTTTAAAGCCACTGTTTCCGAACTTAAAGTACCAAACGGGCCGCGTCCTCTAGGACAGTAGAAACTATTCTCGGTTCGATAATCGGAACTGGTGGGTTCATAGTTATTTAGTAAAATGCTTACATAATTCACACGGCCACCATCCTGAAATGGTACGTCTGATGACCTTGCAGTTTCGGCGAAAGACGTGTCCCATACGAAGATATGATGTTACCAAATTTGGTAGAGATCGGATGATTAGTTTAGTCTTAATTTCATTCTACGTTTTGAAAGTTTGAGTGACCTCAATTCAGTTTTGGTAAAGATGGCGACGATATAAGACATGAAACAGGTGCCCTTTGCTAGTGCTACCTCTGTACCAAATTTCGTTCAATTCGGTTTTGTCGTGTTTGAATTGATAGAGGGGATAGATATACAGTACACACTCACACACATACAGACTGACCCGTGTAGATCTCATGTCTACTTTCATTTTCTGCAAAAATCGAATGTAGGCTAAATGGGTACAACCGTGTACACCGACTGAAAAGCATTCAAATTACGTTTACTAAGGCAACACAGAATAATGGGTACCAACACGATAACAATAAAGATTGATTGTTGCAGTCTTGATTTCTTTCTTAAATTGTTGCTCACACATCTCACTCACAGTATCCCCTGAGTGCCTCCTGGTAATCGATCTGTTCTCTATCTCATTCCCACTTACTCCGTACCTCTCTCTCTCTCTTTCATCTCCGGAGCTCGCTGACATTGGCTCATCTCCTACAAGTCCAGACAGCCTAGGGCTGACACGAGCTATCACTTGTGGCTGTCCACTTGGAATGGTCTACTCTACTGAACCCAATAATGGAGATAAGATGAAGTAACTATGCGCTCTGTTAGAATACGTCAAGTTATTGTATGAACAATATGTTGTTGTCTAAAGGCGAAGTGTCATCTTAATTTTGTTGTTGTTGTTGTTGTTGTTTGAGTCTTCAGTCTTTTGACTGGTTTGATGCAGCCTCCATGTCTCCCTGTCCTGAGCCAATCGTTTCATCTCTACATAGCTACATAGGCAATCTGTTTAACGTATTCTAACCTTGGTCTACCCCTACAGTTCTTGTCCTCGACCGTTCCTTCTACAACTAAGCTTGCTATTCCTGGGTGTCTTAATACTGTACGTGTTCTACCAACCTATCTCTTCACTTCATTGACAGTCGCCAGAAATATCTTTCCTCTCCCACTCGTCTTAATACCTCTTTATTTGTTACCCTATGTACCCATCTGATCTTCATCATTCTCCTGTAACACCACATTTCAAACGCTTCAATGCTCCCCTTTTCTTCTGCATCGAAAGTCCAAGTTTCACTTCCATAGAGCACCACGCTCCGGACAAAGGCCTTCAAAAATGACTTCCTAACACCTAAATCTGTATTCGAGTTCAACAGATTCCTTTTCTGTAGAAATGCTTCCCTTGCCTGAGCTAACCTACTTTTTATATCCTCTTTGCCTCGTCCATCACTGGTTATTTTGCTTCCTAAGTTACAGAAGTCTCCTACTTCCTAAATAATTTAAAATAATCGCGCCATATTAATTTGGTTGGTTAGTTCCTCAGTTTGGGGGCTGCGACAACGCAGTCATGTAGCTCCGTGTACTTTGGGCGTGTGTAGAATCTGTCTGATAACAGGTGTTAATTATTGTGATGACTGTATTAGTGTGTGTTATCTGCCTTTAATTCAAGTAAGAACTGCATACGATAATTTCAAGTAGGTACTACTTTCGCTACCAAATGCTACCGTCCACGACACCTAGCTGTGAACTTTACTACCACAAGATGCCATCGCAACCAGCGCCCGGTGACGAACGTTGGAACTTAAGAGCATTAATTAAACCTAACCTACACATTTTTGCCTCACACAAGTGTAGTTAGAGGAAGGTTCTTTTTCATGCCATAAATCTATGACACGGGACCGCCGGCTTTACTTCCCCTCCGAAGGAAGGCATACTAAGGGATTTTTAACGCAATTAAAAAATCCGACGACTTCGGCCGGGTTTGAACCCACGACCTTGGGCATAGAAGCTCAGCACGCTACCAACCATGCCACCAAATCCACCCCATATTCATTTACGTACTTTTAGCTTTCCTGCGGTATTTTATTTTTCATAGCTCATTCCTTAGGCTACTTTCTTTATATTTTCCCCCACAATCGTGCGTCATGTTAGTAAAACCACCAAAGTACTTTTTTTCTATTATATGATAGCTCCCAAATCTTTTAAGAAAGAGACTGCGTTGGACGCATAGGCGTGGACATGGAACAATAGCAAAATGGATGCTAGTGCTTCAAATGGAAGTACAGTATAGGAATTCTATGGTAATAGTATTTTCTAAAATCCGGAAAAATATTTCTCGCTAAAATGTTTTCCTAGACATAAACTTCCCTTTGTTTCATAACTTTTCAACATACAAAGCTGAAATGTTTGGATGTAAATCCTCACTCGACCACTTTTCAAAATTTACTTTAGTTTAATTTTGCCAGATGAAAATGTTCATGAAAACGCTCGTAAATTATCATCATATTCCAAAGGCCAATGCCTTGTCGATGCAACCACACCCTTCTGTCGTTGGCGGTTCGTTTCAGTTCCATGTAATTGTCAAATCCCATTCTATTCTTGATGTCTTACAAATACTTCGTCCTAGGCCGTCCTCTTCCTTTCTTTCCCAGCATTTCCCTTCAAGAATGTTAACGATGAAAGTGTTGTGTCTGATGACATGTACAATAAATTTTATTTTTCTGTTTCTCTTTCCCATTTCCTTCATTAATCTTCTCTCGTCTTTGACTTCCCTTAAGACTTCCAGGTTGGTTTTTCTTTCCATCCAGCTCGCTCTTGTCATTCATCGCCATATCCACATTTCAGCAGCTTCAAGTCGATTCTTTTCCAATTTACCCACAGTCCAACTTTCACTTCCATAGAGCACTGTACTCCATACAAATGATTTTGCAAAGGATTCTCTTACATCTATATTCATATGTTTGCTGGATAAAATGTTTTTCTTAAATCATAAATGCTTGTTTTGCCAATGCAATCCTTCTCTTCACTTCCATTAAGCATCTATTGTCTTCTGTGATTATACTGCCGAGATAACAAAATTGTTTCACTTGTTCAATTCTCAAGTATTCAATTTTTATATGGGTTTTAATTTTTTTCCATATTTTTCTGAACTAACAATACTTTCGTTTTCCATTTGTTAAATTTTACACTGTCAAAATGATTCTTCAAAATTCAAAAATACATTAATATTTTAAAAAAACTGTGTCAAAATTAGAAGAGAGACTTCAAGAAAATTCCTGAAAAAATCGATTAGTTCCAGTTAATACGATAGTTTTTGAGAAAAAGGTAAATGAAAAGGTTGGGAATTAGTTTGGGCTATAAAGGACATACCAAAGTCCCTTAACAGAAAACGCATCGAACACCAGAATTTCTAGCCAAATCAGACGCTGAAAACTGGAAAGGTATGATCCAATGAGAAAGAGATAACTGGGCTAATTTTAAAGCTAAACAGTTGAAATGGAGTGTTTCTTGGTTGGCTGAAACGAAACAAGATGAAGAAAAGAAGAATCGCTTGGTCTCAACTAACTTACCTGTGTGTAGATCAGGGATTCACAAACCCTTTTAAGAATTATTGTACACCTAAGTTATGACTAGTTTTCTGTTGTACCCCACTATATGTTTCTCAAAATCAACGTTCAAAATTACTGAGTTAACAAATAATAGTCATATTAAAAAGTTACAGTCAGTCTGAAAGACTAGACTTTGTATCATTTTAAATGTTATAAATGCTGAAAAATGCTAGAAAGGTTGGAGGCTTCTCGCTTCGCTCGAAGCCAAAGACCCTTGACATGTTAGAAAATGATCTGCATAGTACTTATCTTGCTTATCTTGTTTCAAATTACTCGCGAACGGCAAGTGCAAACCAAGGGCAAAGCAAGGTCAAGCGCGCGGGAAGTTGTCACGCTCACCAGAGCGCGCTGGGACGTGCCCCTTCCATCCAGTCTAAAAACACTTATAGTGGGCGATGTATTGAAGATAGAGATATGCTCTCGCGGACTTTTCTGTAGAACTTTTCAAGCTGACCAATTCTTACGCTCATAGTATATTGATATTTTTAACGGTTTGCCCAGCGTAAGCTTAAGAAGCGCACGGACGCCAAGTTTGTTTTCGACTTTTTCACTGAAATCGTTACTGCTTGGCTTCCTTTGATCATACATAAAGTATTTTCTACAGAATCTTTCCTCGAGATATCCTTTACAGAATGGTGAAAACCGCATCAAAATCCATCCAGTGGTTCTCGAGATTACCCGTGACATCCAAGAATCGGGCATTTTTGTCTTACACTAACGAAGTAGAGATTGTCGGGGAACACATGCACCAAGCGGTACTATGACGTCACTCACCTCACTGCATCTGGACACATTTCGTCCCGTCACCGTAACGAAACGCCAGACCCCAGCGTAACGACGAAGTCGACAAGATCATTTAAAATGATAAAATGTGGCGAAGTTTTTAAATTTAAATAATTCAAATATTGTAGTTTAGCATAATGTGTTTTAGTATCAATTTAAAACAGTATTATAATTGCAGTTTCAATAAAAACCTTTATGCTCGTCGATGTCGATATGTAAATATTATTTGTCAGATAACTGTATCATAATGAGGGTCATTAAAGTACTACTTTTCATTATGATACAGTTTCTCCAACCAATCACAGCTCAATATTTTCATTCATTGACCAATTAGGTAAGGATAGCTTCGCACATGCACTCAAAATCCAACATGTCGGACATTAATTACATGATTTGACAGTTGACAATGTAGCCTATATTGGATCAAACATTGTAGTTACAATGCCAAACACAAATACAAAATCAGCACGAACCTTTACGGTAACAGGAAAATACTATAAAATATACAAGAAATTTAGGAATCTACCTCCAGAAGTTTGCAACACCATCCTTCTACCCATTACCGGCATGGAAAGTGTGCACCGTCCCGTTTGCATAAACAAACTGGGCAATATTGCAAAATAAATAACATTGTACCTTAAAATCTGCAACTCCAAGTTTTAAATTCGTAAGATTTCGCCGACAATTTTATTGAATGCTGTTGTTGGCATAAACACACCAGAACGTCAAGGAGGAAGCAAGCGCATGACATTAGTTCCACGGAAATTATAGTCCAGCTCTCTGTTCAGTAAAATGGATTTGTTATGCGAAACTTTTCCGTCAGATGTCATAACTGTTCTACTTGGGACTCAATTAATTTGCCTTTCGTTGACATTCTATACGCATCGAATTGTATCAATAACTACAGTAGTTGATAATACGATACAATTTAATTTTAAAGCATTTATAAGTCTATTTTGTGTTATTTGATCAAAATAACAAAATGATCCAACATAGAACCTGTGCGCTATTTGTTGGTGCTACTTCAGGATAAACAATGTTTCAAAGCTTTGGGCAGAGATCAAATGCTGAGCCCACACAATTCCCAAGAAGAAAAAGGCAACCGACAGAATCTCGACAGATATTTATGAATATTTATGTTAGAACATATAATAACGTTATAATTATCTGTATGCAGCAGAAACACTAGATATGATTGGGAAGGGTGGCCTCGAAGACATCGGAAAGAAGGGAAAGGAAAATGCTCCGAAAATTCCTAGGCCCAAGTATCAAGGATGGAGAGAGGAGACTCAAACCTAACAAAGAACTATGCCTGAAGACAGAAGGAGTCGTAGCCCTAATGAGAAAAAAGTGACAGTCAGTCTGAAAGACTAGACTTTGTATCATTTTAAATGCTACAAATGCTGAAAAATGCTAGAAAGGCTTCGCTCGAAGACTCTTGACATGTTAGAAAATTATCTGCATAATACTTATCTTGCTTATCTTGTTTCAAATTACTCGCGAACGGCAAGTGCAAACCAAGGGCGAAGCAAGGTCAAGCGCACGGAGGGGGATGGCTGGATGACGTGCCCCTTCCATCCAGTCTAAAAACACTTATACTGGGCGATGTATTGAAGATAGAGATATGCTCTCGAAGACTTTATTGTAGGACTTTTCATGCTGACCAATTCTTACGCTCATTGTATATTGATATTTTAACGGACTGTCTAGCATAAGCTTAAGAAGCGCACGGACGCCAAGTTTTGTTTTCGACTTTTTCACTGAAATCGTTACTGCTTGGCTTCCTTTGATCATACAAAAATTATTTTCTACAGAATCCTTCCTCGAGGTGTCCTTTATAGAATGGTGAAAACCGCATCAAAATCCATCCAGTGGTTCCCGAGATTACCCGTGACATCCAAGAATCGGGGATTTTTGTCTTATACTAACGAAGTAGAGATTGCCGGGGAACACATGCACCAAGAGGTACTATGACGTCACACACCTCAGTGCATCTGGGTACATTCCGTCCCGTCACCGTAACGTAACGCAAGACCCCAGCGTAACGACGAAGTCGACAAGATCATTTAAAATGATAATATGGGAATACAGTTTTATGGACACTTGGTGAGGATGAACATTGCCAGATTGACAAAGAGGATTTTTGAATTCTTCAGGAAGAGGAAGACGGAGCCGAAATGGTTTTGGGAAGTGAGATGGGACTTGGATCGGATGGGGGTAAAAGAAGAAGACATAAAGGACAGAGAGCGATTTAGACGACTGGTTAAGGAGTTTACAGAGACTGGGGAGTTGTCAGTGAGGAAAGGAAGATCTTACACGGGGGAACAGAAGAAGGAAGTGGGAGCGATATTGGCAGAGAGTGAAGACAACAAATAATATATAAGGTGCGTTCAAAAAGTAACGAACCGGAGGCTGGAATGCGCAAACCGGTGACGACATCGGCTAATCGTGGCGTGTGTAACGAGGTGTGGTTCCGACCAGAGCGTGGAAGGTCACAGCCCGTCGCTAGAGGGCACGCGTGCACGTCACGTGACGATACAAAGCGAGCAGCAGCATGCTTCAATCGTCCAACCGAGACCAAGACAGTAGGCCATTCGACATGCTTCCTGGTGTGGTTGAAGACTGTGGGGCACCCATTGGGCACACACTTTCCGCAAGTGCAGTCGTTCCTTCATGATGGTGTGCACACTTCCAACGCTCAATCCGACCACGGCGGCTATGGCGTTCACTGTCACTCGGCGGTCCTGCGTAATGAGTGCATCAACCAGCTGGACGTTGCCATCGGTAATGGAAGGGGGTGCCCCAGACCAGGCATCATCGGCTAACGACACCCGTCCTTCCCTGAAGCGCTTGTGCCACGCCTTGACCCTTGCAAGGGATATGCATTGTTCGCCGTACACTTGTGACATTCGGCGATGAATGTCCGTTCCCCCTACTCCTTCCGCTGTCAGAAACCGAACAACACCTCTTTGCTCTTCGTTTGATGCCTCCATGTCACTGTTTGCAATGCGCCTGGCAGCGTTAGACGATTGATGCAAGCTTCTGATCGCTTTGTATCGTCACGTGACGTGCACGCGTGCCCTTTAGCGACGGGCTGTGACCTTCCACGCTCTGGTCGGAACCACACTTCGTTACACACGCCACGATTAGCCGATGTCCTCACCGGTTTGCGCATTACAGCCTCCGGCTCGTTACTTTTTGAACGCACCTTGTAAAAGCTGTCAAACGTGGTCCATGGTTGGCCGTGACGAATAAACATATATATCGTCGAACATAAACAGTCGTTTGCAACTCGCCAATAATGAATGGTAATTAAGACACTCGTATGGAAATTTCTTTCAGGTTAGGTTATATAAATGCTAGTTTTCACGCCTAATGTAATTGGAGACAATTTGTGGTGACCGATTGGAAAGCCTTCATTAATACAATTAATTGGTACACACACAAGTATAAAATGGTTTTCTTTTTGCTCTCGAATGTGACATGGAGTGACTCAAGCAAGCTTAACCCTCCCCCGATAAAAAGCAGTATAATTGGACTATTCAATTAGCGTATTTTCGCACTATTTCTGAAATTATTACAGTCAAACTAGAGACAAATATTTTAAAAGTGTAATGCAAACAAACAAACAAACTAGTGGAAGTCGTGGTCACATCTCTTTGAATATCTCTGGCGTCCCTCCAGCCACTACTAACACGACTGTGCTGCCAAATGTGAATATGTTAAGTAGTGAAATAACTTTCCTTAATGGCGTTGCGCCTTGCTGAACACAGCTAGACTCATAGAAAAAAGACGTTCAGTTATTATAGCAAGCTGGGGAGCGTGATGGCGCATTGGCTTAACAGCTCGTTTTTCACCCGGACGGCCGAAGATCGAATCCCAGTGACAAAGGGGTGGGAATTTCACTTAGAAAATCACATGGCGTCAGGAAGGGCATCCGGTCTTAAATCACCAGCCAAAACCAAAAAATGACCCTGGTTGGCTCCGGCGACCCCAATTAATTGGGAGCCGAAGAAAGAAAAGAAAGAAATAAGTTAATATAGCATGCCAATTTTGTTATTTACATTTTGAAGGAAATTATGTTTGTTCTAGATCTGGATCTTAGCGGCTTCGGTGGCGTAGTCGGTAGCATGCTGAGCTTCTATGCTCAAGATCACGGGTTCAAACCCGGTCGAAGTCGTCGGATTTTTAAGAGCGTTAAAAGTCCCTCTGTATGCCTTCCTTCGGAGGGTAAGTAAAGCCGGCAAGCTCATGTCATAGATATGGCATGTAAAAGAATCTTCCACTAACTACAATTGTGGGAAGCTAAATTTGTAGGTTAGATTTGATTAACGCTCTTAAAGTTCCAACGTTCGGCACCAGCTGCTTGTTACGGTGGCATCTACATTAGTAGCCAAGTTCACAGCTAGGTGTCGTTGGCGGTAGCATTTGGTAGCAAAAGCACGAACTACTTGAAATTGATCGTCTGCAGTCCCTACCTGAATTACAGATAACACAAAATATTACAGCCATCACAATTAACACCGGTTATCAGACAGATTATACACACACCTAAAGCACATGGGGCTACATGACCGCGTAGTCGCCGCCCCTAAACTTAAGAACCAACCAACCAGATCTGGTTTCTTGTGATTTCCGATATTCAACTCCAAGCACTTTCTAACGCCTTCTACCAACTTCTTTCTATATTTTATTCATTTCTAATTAAATGATATTATATATACTTGCGAGCATACATCGCACAAAATCTTCAGTACCTCGGTAAATATTTGAAGGAGATTCTTAAAATTTGAGTACAGAAATTGACATCGAAACACACACAAAGTGGGTTACAGCCGATGTCACCATAGGTTATGTTATATCGTGATTCTCTCAGCCTGAAAGTTCTAGTTCAAAATCACCCCTTGTTGATTCTGGTTGGTTTGTTCCTCAGTTTAGGGGCTGCGACAACACGGTCATGTACCCCCGTGTACTTTGGGTGTGTGTGGAATCTGTCTGATAACCGGTGTTAACTGTGATGGCTGCATTAGTGTGTGTTATCTGTGATTGAAGTAGATGGACAGCAGACGATTAATTTTTTCAAGTAGTTCCTATTTTTGTTACCAAATGCTTCCGTCCACGACACCTAGCTGCGGACGTGGCTACTTAATGCCATCGCGGTCTGGACCTGGCGGTGAACGTTGGAACTAATATAGCGTTATCAAACTAGCCTACGAATTTTAGTTTCCACAAGTGTAGTTAGTGGAAGGTTCTTTTACATGCCATATATCTATGACATGGGACCGACGGCTTTACTTCCCCTCCGAAGGAAGGCATACTGAGGAATTTATAACGCTCTTAAAAATTCCGACGACTTCGGCCGGGTTTGAACCCGTGATCTCGGTCATAGAAGCTCAGCATGCTACCAACTACGCCACCGAAGCGCCCTTGTTGATTCTGTCTTCTTCGATTGACGCTCTCAAGCTGGTCTTGAGCCTCATGCAGAATTGACAATGTCGCCTCGCAAAGCTTATTTGAATTCACCCACGAAGCGATGTGATTGGCCAAGCTCAATTGCTGGTAAAATGACTCCAGTGCGACGTTTATTATTTATCGGTATGGCCAATCCTCTAACACATACTGGGTCTTTGTATTAGCTTGGCAAAGACACTTTCGCTCACGTGCTGCCGATAGTGACGGCTCAGTTGCCGACTACCACACGCGCATATGTACGGCAGAATACGGTACTTAAAATCAGTATCATGCTTTTTGACTCACCATGTTTACAGTAGATGCTGAAAATGTTCGCTGTACGCTGCCAAACATAATCGGCATCTCCGTATGAAGTTTCCGGTTACTCAGTTAATTAAGATTCAGTAAGTAAATAACGACCTATACGTCTATTTTTATTGTTTACTGAACCTGTACGTTTGAATCTCTTAGCCAGTTGTTGTATTGTCCGATTTATAGGAACGGGTTTCCCTGGAAATTTCACTTGAAACTTTTGTCTTATTCTAGCGCATGATTCCCTGCACTTTATGTACGTATTGTGCGGATATCCACGTTCACGGAACGAATATTTCACATAAGGCATTACAGCGCTATACAAAATCACAATAAAACATTATACAATACGATATACAGTACACAGTAGCTTTATAAAATACCCAATTAGCTCGGATCTCACACGTCTACCTCAGGAAGAACGTGGGAATACGGCCGGAGACCGCGCGCGCTATCTGTAACAGCCGGCAATTGGGCGGGGACCGGCGGCAAAGGTCTAGCGGAATCACCTTGCCAAGCAAAAATAAAGACCCTATATATAGGCTACCCGATTGACGTTGTTTTCGACCTTCCTGTACACAGAATAACTTGGCTTACAAGATTATATTAATTTCTTGTTAATTGCTTATCCTCCCAGCTCGGCTTCACCAACGGACACTGCGAGGGATCATTCCTCTACCGTCACAAGGATGGTGTCTGGGAGCTGAACACACTTTGACAGAAGATATAACTGGGGATGGAGACAGGCCGATGGCCCAGGTAACCACTGACTCGGGTTTAATTAAGGAAGGGACAGGGAAGCTTGTCTACTTTATCCTGCGTTGCCCCTTGATGCAGAGCATACACTGAAATAATCCTGACCAGCATTCCTGAGATTTCAATAGGGATGCAATAGTTACATGGAATAATAGATTTGCCATGGGATTTAGGAAAGGTACCCTCTGACTGGACAAAAGCAGTAATTTCCCCAATTTATAAGCAAGGTAACAGAAAATATTGCAACAATTACAGAAGTATTTCTTTTGATAAGTATCCCAGAATAGGTGTTCTCAGGTATTGTATTAGGGAGAGTTCGATCACTGGTCTAGAGTAAGATGCATGAAAATTAGTGTGTCTGACCACCGGGATGTCAGAATCAAGTTTTAGTTAGTTAGTTATTGTTGTTTTAAGGGGCGGAACTACGAGGTCATCTGCCCCAGAATCAAGTTTTAAGTATGTGCCAAGTTACTGAGAAATGCCAGAAGAGAAACAAACAGTTGTGTTTTGTAGATCAAAAGAAGGAATACGATAGGGTACAGAAGGAAAACGTGCCGAGCATCCTGAGGGATAATGGTTTCGGGGGAAGGTTGCTACAGGCAATCAAAATCATTTATATTGATTAGGCTCCTGTAAGAGCAGATAGTAGGATGAGTTGTTACAGGAGTGAAGCTAACTGTAATCTTTCATTGTTACTGTTTTTATACATATGGACCATTTGCAGAAGGGCTTCAAATGGCTGGGTGGTATTCAGTTTGGTAGAAATTATAGCAATATTGCAAGTCAATGCGGAAAGCAACCAACCATACTGGTTTTCTCAAAGCTTGGTAGAAATTATGTAAGCGGTCTGGCTTATGTTGATGACCTGGTTATAACAACAGACACTGTCAATGGCTTACAAGCTAACATGTTCGAATTTTTTGCCTGGTGGTGAAAATGACAAACCACGAAAATAATGTTCAGGACGGCCGAGGTCAGATTCGAATGCACGCTCTCCTGATGCCAGTGAGGCACGAGCTAGCTCTTTAATATTTACAAACAAATCCCGTATTGAGGCAGAAGTCCGCTGCCCAACATAATTGGCATCTCCTTATGAGGTTTCCGGTTACTCCGGTTAATTTAAATTCAGTAAGGAAATAACGACCTTTACGTCCATTTGTATTGTTTACTGAACCTGTAGGTTTGAATCTCTTAGCCAGTTGTTTTATTGTCCGATTTATAGGAATGGAGCTCCTTGGAAATGCAAATACATATTCTGAACATAACAGCATATTTTAGCATATACAGTTGAAATTAAATATAATGTAAAACTTCTTGAACAAAATGGGTTTCTCCTGCGTGTTGGACATCCCTTGTAAGCAACGTTATGAGCAACAGATTAATAACTAATATTATTTTTACGCATGCTGCCAGGTTATTTCAAGAAGGGAACGGGGTGGGTCCTTTCACCATCTGGGCAATATCCCTTGTAAGCAACTTTCTGAGAAACAAATAGCGAGATGACAGTAGTCGTACTTTACGTAATGCTCCTGGCTATTTGAAGAAGGGAGTGGGGTGGGACATTCCTTTCACCATCCCGACAGCCCGGGGTTAGTTTTGTGAGGAGTCTCTTCAGTTAATGTGTTACTTTATTCTTAGTCTGCAAATCCTTAACTCAAAATGCCTAAAGAGAAGAGCAGAAGAAAGTATTTATCAAAACAGTGGGTGTCAGGTAATAGTGATTATTCAACGGATGGCTAGGGGCCGGACATTTATGCACTGAAATCGATTAGAATAGACGTAATTTGTCTCCTGAAAATATTGAAATACTTACAATTATCTATTGTGATGCTTCTTTCTGCAGTGAATGATACATGTATAAAGTGAGTGAATAAGATTGGCTTAATGTTAAGGGCATATTCTTTAATATTTAATGCATTTATTCTACATTTTTAGTGCATAATTGCAGGTCAACAGTGGAACCCATTTTCATTCTGAGACAGAACATTGAAAAGAGTTGGGAATATGAGAAGGATATGGTAATGACTTTAATTGATCTAGAAAAGGCCTATGATAGCATCCCTAGAACAAAAGTTTGGGAAAGCTTAACAAATAGGGGGATAGGCAAGGAACTGAGAGACATGATAAAAGGAATGTGCATGGAGTGCTACAGTAGTGTGAAGACAAGAGTCGGGACATCGGAATGGTTTAAAATTGACACTGGACTAAAGCAAAGAAGTGAGTTGTCACCATTATTGTTCGTAATGGTGATGGATGACATCATGAAGGCAGCAATGGAAGAATATACTAGGGCAAAGATGAAGGTAATGTTGTTTGCAGATGACGTGATCTGGGGCGAGGATGAAATAGAGCTACAAGAACAGTTAGACGTAATAAATGAAAAGATTGAGCAATGGTCATTGAAGATAAATGTGGAGAAGAGTAAAACAGTGGTGATGAGTAGAGCTAATAAAGAAGGAATAGGAATAGGCCTAATCAAAGTTGGAGATAAGGAATTGGAAGTGGTGAAACACTTCAAATACTTGGGAAGTGAACTGACTGAAGACTAGATTTGGAAATTAGCAGAAGAATACAACTCGGGAGTGCTTTCTACCAACTGGTATGGGAACTAGAATGGAACAAGGATATACCAATTAAAGCTAAAGAAGTTATATACAAGGCATATTTTGTTCCTTCCTATAATGGCATATGCAGCAGAAACTTGGACAATAACTAAGAGGGATGAGAGCAGAGTACTGGCAGCTGAGATGAGATTCCTGAGAAGTATGGTCCAGAAAACGAGGAGAGACAGAATGAGAAATGAAGATATGCGGAAAGAACTGGGAGTACAGAAACTAAATTACAAACTGGAGCAAAACAGATTGAGATGGTTTGGACATGTCAAATGGATGAATGAAGTAAGGCTACCAAGACGAGCACTGGAACGACGGATGACAGGGAAGAGAGGACGAGGAAGATCAAGAATGCGTTGGATGGACTCGGTGAAGAATAGTATTAGTAAACGGAACCTAGATTGGAACACCGTGTCGGAAGAGGAATGGTGGAACGACAGAACAAAGTGGAGAGGAACCATATTTGTCCCCACCCAGTGTCAGCTGGAAAAGGGGAAATGAAGATGAATGAATGAATTGCATACATATTTTAATTGTTTTCAGTGCATAAATGTCTGATCCCTACTTATGTCACATGTCAGGCTGGACTGACGCCCTAGTAATTCCATGACGAAATAAGATGTTTTCCTCCTCAGAATTATGAGTGTCCCTCACATCCGAAGACATAACTACACTTTTAATATAACTGTCTGCACTCATGTTTACTGATGGAACAGGCATGTTACTGATCAGAAAAGATACAGTACTGTTGGACTACACATATATTCGCTTAAAGTCGATACCAGTAAACAACTCTGTTGGAAGGTGGAGCCTAGTCCTTAAGAAATTTTCTAGGCGAGTCAAATACCAATATTTCTCATACTGTGATCCAATAGCATAAAAGAATATGCAGTGAGATTCTTTTGCTGGAGAGGGACTGGCAGCCGGCTGCCGGGCGCGCACGCCTTCGCCAGCCAACCGAGCTCAGGCCGCGGGGTTGCGCGAGGCGGAGGCGAGCTAACCAGGGTCATTAAAGTCCATTAAGTCACTAAACTTTCATCAACTAGGGTGTTTAGTGTCCGCGCACAGATAAGAAGGAAGCATAAACGACAGCTGCAAGATTTAATTAAAGAAGCACAGATGTTCTTTTATTTCTTGGGAATCTGGATGACTCACGTCACCAGTTAAAGGTTAGAACTTATCTTTTCACAGAATATACTAAAAATGTTCTCCTTCAGCTGACAGACAGACATCGTTACATTATGTCGCTACTCCTGCACCTCCCCCTCCCCCCTCCCCCTCCCCTTCCACCACTCCCCCACCCCTGCGTGTTTACTGTAATTAATCGAAGCACGGACCTAAGCCCGTTTGTTGTTCAATTGTGGATTAATTTAACATTCAAAGTGTACAGATCAATTACCCGTACTCTAGTGGAGCTGGAGAACAATATACGGCAACAGATATCCCTCACAACAGAAGGGAATTACAACGTGTAAACGCTAATTTATTTACACGGTACAACGCCTGTCTGTCAGCTGAAGGAGAACATTTTCAGCATCTTCTGAGAAAAGGTAAGTTCTTTAGTCATGATTTGCTGGTGAATTTACCATTAATTAATGTACTTTGTTACGGTTTCCACCTGCGCACAATCCGCGGTTCGAGCTCGGTTGGCTAGCGGAAGGTGCGCGCACCCAGCAGCCGGTTGCCCATCCCACTCCAGCAAAAGAATCACCCTGTATATATTCATTTACGGCCTTTAAAGACCATGTTAGGCAACAATTGCACATTATTGGAAGTCTTCTTCACCGCCCAAAATCTTCGCATTCTTTCTCTGGCAGTCTGTCTTTGTTCTTCTGTCATATAATACTTCTGGCATATAATACTTAAATTAACAGAAAAAAAATATTTTATAGATATAACTTTTTGTGGTGGTGGTGGGGGTGATAAGTAGTACAGTATAATGGACGTAACATTCAGGTCATTTTCCCGTAATGATAATGACAATAATGAATAGGGAAACGGCTATTTACTAACTACAGTACTGGCGCATTACAAACGAATTGAAAAATATGATTAGAAAGAGGAGTATGTGACATAAAAGACACTGCCGAGGGCCTATATCTCATTGGCTGTTAGAAAAGTAGAGATCAATAGTGTCGTCTTTTGTCACATAGTGCCATAGGAAAATAATCAGAGCACTTTGGAAAACTTCGGCTGTCCCAAGCTCCTGAAGTAGCAATAGTGTCATTTATCGCCACATACCGCTCAAGGATAAGGATCTGAATAAATGAAAGTAAATTTGAAAGCACCAACGCTTATTGCAGCTGATCACCTCTATGTACTGCACCAACACTATCGCATTTATACAGAGGCATAATGTGTTAATGATTATAACTGTTTTACGGGGCCTAAGAAATCTTCTTGCAATAATTACTCCCAGTGACTCCAATTTATAAGCAGTGCAAGTGGTAACTATTTTCGCAATTCTGGTAGGGCGACGTGATGCAGCTCGCATTGCCAGCCAACAATTGGCTTATTAAAATATTCTTACAGTTACACTATACGGACATGAATGGTTCTAGGACCTTAAAACGTAGTTTTCAAGTTCATTTTGTCTGTTGTTTTAAATGTAGGGAATGGAGAGAGTTGTTCAAAATATCAAGTGGATAGTGTTACCCGCAGGGTTTCGAAGGGTAAGTACATTAAGTGTGGTTAAGATCGGTGAAACGATGTAGACTTGTGCCAAAGGGCCTAAATGCAGGGAATGGAGTGGTCTGTCCGAAATTTCATGTAAACAGTGTTACTCGCAGGGTTCCAAAGGGAAAGTATACAAATGTTGGTTCAGATCGGTGAAACTGTGTGGATTTGAATAAATAACAGACAAACCAACATTGAGCTTTATACCTCATTTACACATGCTAGTGCAACAATCGCACTAACGCAGGTTATCACATAAATTATACACACACACCCATGTACACGGGGCAACATGACCACGATGTCTAAGCCCAGCAAGTGAAATATTAACTGTGCATACGATAGTATAGAGAATACTACTGTCCAATACAATCCTTGATTGTCAATCGGTCAATTTTCCCATGTGTCCTTTAGCAAATTTTACCGGACTATCATGATACAGGGTAAATCGTTGTTGCCTAGTGACAACCTGTCCATCAATGGTGCGGCGTTGACTATCATGATACAGTGTTAGTCGTTGTCGCCTAGCGACAATATGTCCGTCAAATTATTATATCGGTTTAACGGTGTCGACTTGTGCAAAAGGGCCTAAATGCGGGGAATGGAGTGGTCTGTCCGAAATTTTACATAGCCTAAACTATTCCTCTTGAGTCAGGCTATCATATACAAAAATAATTTTTCAAATCCGGCTGGTAGTTCCAGAGATTAGCGCGTTTAAACACACAAACATACAAACTCTTCAGCTTTATTATAGTGCCGTAATTTAGCCCGTTTCAAGATGGATTTCTTCTCGTATATAAAGTGTATGTTGTGCAGAAAGCCGCAGCCATCGTCTCTCGTCTGGTATTTTTGATGTGTAACATCTTTCCACTCGGTATCTGGATATTTTTGTGGGAGTGATTTTGGAAAAGGGACGGAAATGGATGGGACGGAAGTGCATGGGACGGAAACAATAAGCGCGCGTGGTGGCGGAGATCGGTACAACGATGTACTGTAGGTCGAGTGGCTATGGGGAATGTATATCGCATACAGTTTAGTTCAAGTTTTGGAGACCCAATTTAAGATATTCCTCAATAAATCATCTTCAAGTTTTCGTTCTTTGGAGTGAAAATATTTATTTTATCATATTTGCTTAGAACAATTACGACTTATTAAATCTTCATACTTTTTCTGTATTCTTATTTAATAAATGCACTCGACCTACTGTCGGCCATGTGGCTATGCGAAATCTATATCGCATCAACAAACACTCCAAACAACGTAGGAATTCAGTATATTAACACCGACTACTAACAATAATTGAAACTTCGTTGATCTAAACAGATCACTGGGGGGAACACATTTAAGATACTTTCCGCACACTTAATTTTTAATCGCGCCTATACTTGGCAGTGGATTGCTTCCGCCATGGCAAATAACAATTATGATTCATTACGGTCAGGATTTTGCACTGGAGTTATACAAGTAGTTATTTCAGTGACCAACAGAGTTCACTGTCAACAAGGGATTTGCGCTCCCGGGACAGACATAGTAGGATAACGTCACATGTTACACATCATATGCGACTACTGTAAGGCTCGTATAATGTTTTGACCTACCTTTCACTGGTTTTCAACTGTACGATTTCACCCATCTACGTAAAGCTGTCAACTCTGTCTATCTTACCATGCTCGGTCTGTAGATAGCAAGGAGCTGTTTTGATGTCGGTCATAGCCTACCTAGTTTTTTTTTCAAAAGAAATTTGTAGTCCGGTTTTCTCCGCTTGGCGTTGTAGGACATTCAGTTGTTCTATAGCAGCGTCAGTATTCCTCGACAATAAAGCGAGTTCATCAGCAAAAGGAAGGGAATTAATCATAATAGAATATTATAATTAAAAGCTAAATCCCTGAGGCATGACAGTCTCTTGTTTGATAACAGGCGGAGTGTTTTTAAACAGTAATGTGACTCACAAAAAAAGTCTTTAATTGTTTGAAATCTCTGTATATGAAAATGAATGTTTCTTGATTGCTCGTATTTTTGTCCCGTATTCGTCCATATACCATTCATCCGATTGCGATGAAACATTAGTGAGGTGTTTTGTACACTCCCGTGAAGATTTCTAAAGTAATAAATCCATTTCACAATAGGTGGTGCACAGCAGTTTAAACAAGTGAGTGTTGGCGCGTGATTCCTTTCAACAAAGTCCGGCATGCGTTCACACACCATTCATTCTATTGCGATTAAACCTTAGTAAGGTGTTTTGCACATTCCCGTGAAGATTTCTAAAGTAATAAATCCATTTCACAATAGGTGGTGCACAGCAGTTTAAACAAGTGAGTGTTGGCGCGTGATTCCTTTCAACAAAGTCCAGCATGCGTTCATACACCATTCATCCGATTGCGATGAAACATTAGTGAGGTGTTTTGCACACTCCCGTGAAGATTTCTAAAGTAATAAATCCATTTCACAATAGGTGGTGCACAGCAGTTTAAACAAGTGAGTGTTGGCGCGTGATTCCTTTCAACAAAGTCCGGCATGCCTTCATGCACCATTCATCCGATTATGATAAAACATTAGTGAGGTGTTTTGCACACTCCCGTGAAGATTTCTAAAGTAATAAATCCATTTCACAATAGTTGGTGCACAGTAGTTTAAACAAGTTAGTGTTGGCGCGTGATTCCTTTCAACAAAGTCCGGCATGCGTTCATACACCATTCATCCGATTGCGATGAAACATTAGTGAGGTGGTTTGCACACTCCCGTGAAGATTTCTAAAGTAATAAATCCATTTCACAATAGGTGGTGCACAGCAGTTTAAACAAGTGAGTGTTGGCGCGTGATTCCTTTCAACAAAGTCCGGCATGCGTTCATACACCATTCATCCGATTGCGATGAAACATTAGTGAGGTGTTTTGCGCACTCCCGTGAAGATTTCTAAAGTAATAAATCCATTTCACAATAGGTGGTGCACAGCAGTTTAAACAAGTGAGTGTTGGCGCGTGATTCCTTTCAACAAAGTCCGGCATGCCTTCATGCACCATTCATCCGATTGCGATGAAACATTAGTGAGGTGGTTTGCACACTCCCGTGAAGATTTCTAAAGTAATAAATCAATTTCACAATAGGTGGTGCACAGCAGTTTAAACAAGTGAGTGTTGGCGCGTGATTCCTTTCAACAAAGTCCGGCATGCGTTCACACACCATTCATCCTATTGCGATTAAACCTTAGTGAGGTGTTTTGCACACTCCCGTGAAGAATTATAAAGTTATAAAACAATTTCACAATAGGTGGTACACAGTAGTTTAAACATGTGAGTGTTGGCGCGTGATTCCTTTCAACAAAGTCCGGCATGCGTTCATGCACCATTCATCCGATTGCGATAAAACATTAGTGAGGTGTTTTGCACATTCCCGTGAAGATTTCTAAAGTAATAAATCCATTTTACAATATTTGGTGCACAGTAGTTTAAACAAGTAAGTGTTGGCGCGTGATTCCTTTCAACAAAGTCCGGCATGCGTTCATACACCATTCATCCGATTGCGATGAAACGTCGGTGAGGTGTTCTGTAGGCTATACTTCTGCTAAGTTTTCTGAATGATTAAATCCATTTTACAATAGGTTGTGCACGAGTCATTTCAACAAATAAGCGTGGTGCGCAAATCGTCTCAATTGAACGTTGGTTAGTTATCGTGTGCACGTCAATGAAAGCGGCTTCGGTGGCGTAGTTGGTAGAATGCTGAGATTCTATGCCCAAGTTCGCGGGTTCAAACCCAGCCAAAGTCGTTGGATTTTTAAGAGCGTTAAAAATCCCTCAGTATGCCTTCTTTCGGAGGGGAAGTAAAGCCGGCGGTCCCATATCATAGATTTATGACATGGAAAAGAACCTTCTACTAACTACACTTGTGGAAGCTAAAATTTGTAGGTTAGTTTGATAACGCTATATTAGTTCCAACGTTCGCCACCAGGTGCTGACTGCGATGGCATTTAGTAGGCACGTGAGCAGCTAGGTGTCGTCGACGGTAGCATTTGGTAGCAAAAGTAGGAAGTATTTGAAAAAAAAAACGTCTGCAGTCCTTCTACCTGAATCACAGATAACACACACTAATACAGCTATCAAATTAACACCGGTTATCAGACAAATTCTACACACACACAAAGTACACGGGGATACATGAACAAACACCGGTTATCAGACAGATTCTACACACACCCAAAGTACACGGGGCAACATGACCGCGTTCTCTCAGCCCCAACAAAAATATTTTTAAAACGAAACTTCACCACCTCCTGTTATTGAGCATGGTGGGAGAGACTGTCACAGAGATTCTGGAGGGAAATCAGATTCTGATCACGTGCAAGATGTCGGGTTACTTTCGAGACCATCCGCTAAAAGAGGAGAAGGTTAGGCACGACTGAGGTCGAGCGTGCTTTGTTTATTCCCCAGAAGGACGTTGTTCGACTGCTGGGAACACATTTGGGATTTTACAAATGAAGCTACAATTTTCTGGACATATTTAGAGTTGGTTGGTTCCTTAGTTTAGGGGCTGCGACAACGCTGTCATGTAGCCCCGTGTACTTTGGGTGTGTGTAGAATGTGTCTGATAACCGGTGTTAATTCTGATGGCTCTATTAGTGTGTATTATCTGTTTCTTAATTCAAGTCAGGATTGTAGACAATAATTTCAAGTAGTTCCCACTTTTGCTACCAAATGCTACCGTCCACGACACCTAGCTTGCGCCTTGGTTACTAGATGGCTACGCAGTCATCACCTGGCGACGAACGTTGGAACTAATAGAGCGTTATCAATTCTAACTTACAAATTTTGGCTTCACACAAATGTAGTTAGTGGAAGGTTCTTTTTCATGCCATAAATCTATGACACGGGACCGCCGGCTCTACTTCCCCTCCGAGGGAAGGCATGGGGGACTTTTAACGCTCTGAAAAAATTCGATGACTTCGGATGGGTTTGTACCCGCGACCTTGGGCATAGATGCTCAGCGTGCTACCGACTACGCCACCGAAGACATCCAAGTCAGAGTTGACCCAATTTTAAATGGCAGATCATAAACACACACACAATAATATCCTATCCATTTTCCGGAGAATAATCGTTGTTGTTGTTGTTGTTGTTGCTGATTCATTTAGGAACTTGTGTCATCTAGCCACCTGTCTGATAACCCGTGTTGCTGTTGTGACTGGTGCAGTGAGAGTAAGTGCATTATTTGGGTCAAGGATTGGTGTATGTGTCCCGTAACTTGAAAATAGGTACCAACCTTGGATTTGTGTAAATACCCGGGAGAACACTACACCCAATCTGGAAGATTCGTACATTTTATAGAAATTAAGAGTATCAATAACTTCTTTCATGACATGACTGCCATAAAACGACAAGAATCTCAAACTAAATCATGTGATAACAAGGAAAAGTGAATTGATCAAATATAAACGAGAATTTTCCAAGTTTGAGAGGGCCTACCACTCCTGCCGCAACATCTACGCATCAAAGTTCCTCTCCAAAAACCTCAAACTCAGACACTACAATTCAGTAGTAAAACCATCTGTTCTGTACGCCTCTGAGTGCCTCGTGATGGCCAGGAAAGGCCCACTCAGGAAACTTGAACTCAAAGAGAGGAAGATCCTGCGGAGGATACTAGGACCTATACGGGAAGAGGGAGGCACCTACAGAATTCGGCACAATGATGAGCTTTACAGCCATCAAGAAGACATAGTGACTTGTATAAGAAAAAGGCGCCTGGCCTTCTATGGATACTTGACGCGCATGATCCCTTGCCGGCTCACCAGTAAGATCTTCACAGTCGCAAGAAGAGGGAAGGCCTCTAGGACCAAGTGGATCTCTACGGTCAGGACGGATTTAGACCACCTAGGGATCCCACTTAATTCCATACAGGACCGCCAACAATTCCGGCAAGCCATCCGACAGGGAGTTGAACCTGTATCACTGACAGCTAGGAAGAACACCGGAGTCAGAAGACCACCATGGACGGAGGAAAGAAAGCTGGCTCATAGTCAGATGATGAAAAAGTACTGGAAGAAGAGAAAAGACAATGCGACGAGAAGATACGAGCCCCGTGGTCCTCAGTAGGCCCAAACGACGACGACGAAGAGGAAGAAGAAGAAGAAGAAGAAGAAGAAAAACGAGAATTTTGCTGTAAATATATATATTTAAAACGATGGTATATTGGCTTTCACGGCCCGTGAATTAAAACTCTGCAATTTTTCTAGGTTTATGCCGTGTCTTGTGTGGATTTTCACCTTGTAACACCAAGCTGGCTCATCAGTCGGCTCTTGGTTCTCCCTGCCCGGACCCCCACAGGAGTAGTGAACTGTGAACTACCTCCCTTCTTATGAAGCGCACGTGCGCCTCTAACGGCGAGAGAGAAAAGCTCAAGCAACCTCTCACCTCCCTGCAAGTAGAGCCCTGCATGGATAAACAAAACGTTATCCGCATCCGCCCCACATCCACACGATGTTTATCCGCATCCGTCCCGCATCCTCACGACTGTTACCCGCATCAGTCCCGCTTCCTCACGACTGTTACCCTCATCCGCACAACGTTTATCCGCATCCACCCCACATCTGCACGACTGTTATCCGCATCCGCCCCACATCTGCACGACTGTTATCCGCATCCGTCCCACATCCACACGACGTTTGTCCGCATCCGCCCCGCATCTGCACGACTTTTATCAGCATCCACCCCGCATCCGCACGACTGTTACACGCATACGCCCTACATCTGCACGACTGTTATCTGCATCCACCCCACATCTGCACGACTGTTATCCGCATCCGCCCCACATCTGCACGACTGTTATCCGCATCCGCCCCGCATCCACACGACGTTTGTCCGCATCCGCCCCGCATCTGCACGACTTTTATCAGCATCCACCCCGCATCCGCACGACTGTTACACGCATACGCACGACGTTTATCCGCATCCCCCCACATCCGCACGACTTTACCGCATCCGCCCCGCATCCGCATGACTGTTATCCGCATCCGCCCCGCATCCACACGACGTTTATCCGCATCTGCCCCACATCTGCTCGATTTTTATCCGCATCCGCACGACTGATACCTGCATCCGCACAATGTTTATCCGCATCCGCCCCGCATCCGCACGACTATTATCCGAATTCGCCCCACATCCGCACGAATGTTATCCGCATCCACCCCGCATCCACACGACGTTTATCCGCATCCGCCCCGCATCTGCTCGATTTTTATCCGCATCCGCACGACTGTTACCCGCATCCGCACGAAGTTTATCCGCATCCGCACGTTTCTTATCTGAATCTACTGGCATTACAATAAGATAATATATTTAATTAGATAAAGTATTAAACAACACAAGCCTCCGTGGCTTAGGCGGCTGCACGCCGGCCTCTCACCGCTGGGTCCGTGTTTAAAATCCCGGTCACTCCATGTGAGATCTGTGCTGGACAAAACGGAGGCAGACAGGTTTTTCTCCGGGTACTCCGGATTTCCCTGTCAAAAATTTCATTCCAGCAACACTCTCCACTATCATTTCATTTCATCTGTCATTCATTTAATCATCGCCCCAGAGGAGTGCGTCAGACCTCGGCAGCCGGCACAGTTCATATCCTCGCCGCTAGTTGGGGGCTTCATTCATTCCATTCCTGACCCGGTCGGAGACTGGAAGCAGGCTGTGGATTTTCATTTCATTAAACAACACATTTAGACATTTAAGGAGAAAGTCGTCCCTTAGCCTATGTATAAAATGAATGTTATACGGCCAAAATTGCAATTCTTTACAGTTCTGAGTGTTAATTATGCGTAATGGCATTGTTTGAATGAGATTAGCGTAAGTCATCATCTTACATTAGTCATGAAAAAGAAAACATAACGGAAAAATATGATATCTCATAAACATCCGGATCCTAGTAATGATATTCAAAAATTTCGGATTGTATTCTGAAAACTATCCACGAATTTACTCCAAACATTATCCGCAGCTTATCCGCTATCCGCATAGCCATTCAAACTATATCCGCATGGCGAAAATATTCGCGGATATTCGCATTCGCGCAGAGCTTTACAGGCTATAAAGGCTTCCAAAACGATGTTATATTGGCTTCCCGGGCAGGGAGCACAAGACCCCTGTTGAAGACTGTTGTAATGTTTCAACAAACAACCCAATGGCCTACATTCCTAAATTAACCCTATAAATAAAATGTTTACTCATGAAGACTACAAACGCTGAATATAAATTATTTAGAAACAATTACGGCCTTGTAAAAATGAACGATTAGAACATTCCGAATGGTCTTTTTGAAATACAGTCAAGAGATAAGATTGAAAGGAGTGGAGGTCAGGGTCTATGTATAGATCGTAAGGACATTAACAGGCGGGGAGCAACATTTTATCTGGAACACACAAACATTTTAAGTTAAAAGTTACAAAGTACTGCTTCACATGCAACAGGAGGGCAATTACCGTGCCATCCTCCTCGAGTCAGTCCGTCATCCAGCGGGTCGCTTTGAGTTGTAACACCCCTTCGTGGTTCTGAGTTGATCTCCACGCAGTTTCTTCCACTTTCTTGTCCTCTCGTTCATCTTTGTTTCACATACGACAGAAGAGCAATTACCGTGCCATCCTCCTCGAGTCAGTCCGTCATCCAACGGGTCGCTTTGAGTCGTAACACCCCTCCGTGGTTCTGAGTTGGTCTCCACGCAGTTGCTTCCACTTTCTTGTCCTCTCGTTCATCTTTGTTTCACATACGACAGAAGAGCAATTACCGTGCCATCCTCCTCGAGTCAGTCCGTCATCCAGCGGGTCGTTTTGAGTCGTAACACCCCTCCGTGGTTCTGAGTTGGTCCCCACGCCGTTGCTTCCACTTTCTTGTCCTCTCGTTCATCTTTGTTTCACATACGACAGAAGAGCAATTACCGTGGCATCCTCCTCAAGTCAGTCCGTCAATGAGTGGGTCGCTTTGAGACATAACACACCTCAGTGGATGTGAGTTGGATCCCACACTATTGCTTCCACTTGCTGATCGAACCTCACTTGTTTGCGAGTGTGGGGTGAGACGGAGAACGAGGGGAAGAGGCTTCCCTCCACACAGCGTTCCTTTCGTTGCTATTGCAACCTGCTTACTGCTCAGCAGAATATGTCGGCCCGTTGTGCGCTCTGTAGATCGAATGCCCTCTTACGAGAGTAGCATAAAATCAGCAGAAACCCCCCACTACCCGTAGGAGAAAACATCCCTGCACTTAATCTTCAAAGATTGAAGTCACGCCATCCACCTTTGCAAGTTGTTGCTGACATGGCTCACAACAACTTCGACGCTGTGAAAGTTTGGAAAGACCGTTGGGAAACTTCAACAGACTTGTCCCTACACAACATCATTTCTGGTGTGCAAATAGCTAGTGGATCCCATCTTCCACCCAGACAGTGGGCCACTCTTAACTGAGTTCGGACAGGCCATGGAAGATGCAGGGACTCACTCTACAAGTGGAACTGCTTAACGTCACCGAAATGCGACTGTGGTGCTCCACGGCAAAAAATCCCCCACCATGTCGGTAGCTGCAAGCTACGAGCGTACTCGGGTAGCTGAGCTGATTTCATCATCCCATCAGAGAGAGTTTTTTTTTTTTTTTTGAGCGTATGGCTTTTAGTGCCGGGAGTGTCCGAGGACATGTTCGGCTCGCCAGTTTTGTAGCTGCTTCGAGACGGACACCCAATGGGTGAGCTACAAGTACCGTTGGGGAGGGAAGTAGGGAAGTTGGAATGTAAGGACTCAGGAGTTGGAAGGTAGCGGCTGTGGCCTATAGTTAGGGACCAACCCCGGCATTTGCCTGGAAGGAAGATGGGAAACCACAGAAGACCATCTTCAAGGTTGCCGGCGGGGGGATTCGAACCTCCTCGCCTCCCGGATGTGAGCGACTGCCATCAGTCATGCCGTAACCACCACGGCTAACTCACCCGGTATCAGAGAGAGTACTAAGAGTGGACAGAAGTACTGGACATTTCGATATGAAATTATGCTTTCTTGTTATTGTAATATATTTAATTATATATATGTAATTTAATGCCACAGGCTAAATAATAATAATCTCTAAACCTCAGCCAGACAACGAGGCACCGCGTTCTTGGTGGCTACATTCCTCTGTCTAGCATTCTAGTGAGCTCCCAATAGTGCTTTTGTCGTTACCCCACATATAACAAACAGGTAGTTCCGTGAAGAACTATACAGCCTATTTTCATATATCCTACTTATTTATTTTCCTCTATCAACCTACAAAATTTCAGTTTGATTGCTGTAATAGATTCGTAGATATTAAGAACCGACAAAATATTGCGGATGGTCGCCATGTTGGATTTTTATATATGTAGGCATTAAGAGTTATGTACTGTTACATGGAGAGTATTGTGTACGTGTAGTATTCAAACTTCAATCTCATAATTAGGACACAAGAAGTAAAAACGAGATTTTAAAATTTCGCACAGCTGCCATCATGTGGTTATGGAAACAATTGAAAAAAATTAGATGCCAGTGGATTAACATTTGTATCAGGATTTACTGTACCAAGTGTCACTGCACTCGGATGGTTAAATTGCGAGAAACGACCATGTGAATATTTATATTTTGAGTCGCCGCCATGTTGGATTGGTGATCACCAGGTTATTGAAAGTCCGATAGGTGAACTTATGTTCATAGCCCATATGAACATTAAAAATTTCAGTTTGATTGCTGTAATAGATTCGTAGATATTGAGATCCATCTAAATATTTCGGATGGTCGCCATGTTGGATTGTCATATGTATAGGCCATAGAGCCATGTGCCATTAAAGGAAAATTATTGCGTAGGTTCATTTTTCAAACTTCAACTTCGATCGCATGATTACGACACAAGAAATAAAAATTTAATTTTAAAATTCACACAGCCGCCATTTTGAGGTTATGTAAACAATTGAACTAAATTAGATACCAGTGCATTACAATGTGTATAAACATTTCCTGTACCAAGTTTTATTGCGTTTGGATCATTAAATCGCGAGAAAGATCTATTTAAAATTTTCAACTTCGCTTGGCTGTCATATTAGTTTTGTAAAGAACCGGTTTTTAAAAGTCTTATAGGTGAACTTCCAGAAGCGCCCTTTATCTCCGAAAAAAAAATCAGGGTGATACCGCTAATAGTTTCAGAGCTATAGAATGCCGGTGAAATATTTCACACAGCCGCCATGTTGAGGTTATGTAAACAATTGAACGAAGTTATATGTCGGTGTATTACAATGTGTATAAACATAATACTGTACCAATTTTCATTGCGCAAAAGTAGCAACTTCGCTTGGCCACCATGTTGGTTTTGTATTTACCAGGTTTTGAAAAGTCACATAGGTGAACTTCTAGTAGTTCCCTTTATCACCGTAAAATATTCCGCGGTGATATCGGCAATAGATTCGTGGATATTGAATGCTGGTGAAATACTTCACACAGCCGCCATGTTGGATTGGTGATACGTAACAAAATTTGAAGAGCATGGTTTGGGTCGCCCAGAACAGTGCTAAGAACTTACCGAGTTTCATTGAAATCGCTCCAGCCGTTTAGAAGTTATTATGGGGGACACACACCATCACACACGCACACACACATACAGACACACGGAGAAAAGGTGATCTCATAAGCCTATTTATTCATAAATGAAAATAGGCTAACAAATCTTGACTACTTGCGTTAGTTCAATAGCTCTAAACATTACAGGTCCGGACCTGAACATTAAATATATTCTCGTGGTCAACTCTAAGTGGCCCTGTCGCGTGTTACTTTCAAAGAAATATTATTTGTTTTGGCCCCAGACGGAGAGTCACGTAACGTAGCATATACGGAGATATTTATAATGTAAGGTTACCCGTGCGAAGCTGGGACGGGTCAGTGTGATGAAGCTGTTCGTATGAGACGACTAAGACCGGGAGTGTCCGAGGACATCTTCGGCTTGCCAGAGTCTGTAGCTGCTTCAAGCGGACACCCATAGGGTGAGCTACAAGTTCCGTTCAATTTCAAGTAGTTCTGACTTTCGCTACCAGATGTCACTGATGCCTAGTGGTGAACGTTGGAACTTTGATATAGAGTTCCAACGAAATCTAGCCTAGAAATTTTGCTTCACACAAGCTTAGTCTGTGGAAGGATCTTTTACATGCGATAAATCAATGACATGGGACCGCCGGCTTTACTTCCCCGTCCGAAGGAAGGCATACTGAGCGATTTTTAACGCTCTTAAAAAACCGACCACTTCGGCCGGGTTTGAACCCGCGACCTTGGGTATAGAAGCTCAGCATGCTACCAACTACGCCACCGAAGCCGCTCAACTAAAACTTGCAATATCAATTGTTAATAAGGCAAAGCTGAAAAATGGCTTCTATTATATCTTAACCCTAGATATCTCTTCTAGGGGGCTGATGACCTCGCTGTCCGCCCCTTGAAACAACAATAACTAGCCATTTAGCGTCTTCTGACGTCCGTGTTAAATATTATCTTACATCTGGATACTACAAATTTTTATTCTTAGGTTAAACGGTACCGTAAATATCGTATTATACCAGGTGGCCCGTTTGCCCCGTGCAATCTAGTTTTAGGTGTCCCGCTTGCATTAATGCTGTATGGGATGTCTGTTAACTGATTTCGACAGGGGTCACACTGAACCCAGACCGATTACGTCAGAATACGAAAGAATAACAGCAAGACGGCCGCCAGCTGCATGTTCCTCAGCGCTACCCGTCTAATGCACCACATTGCATTTTAGAGCCTCGCATTTGAGAGTGTAATGCCTCATATGTGGTACAACAACTAACAGCTGCTGGCAACATATTGACGATGGCTGGTGTATTCAGTATCGATGAGTACACGGACATGACACTAATCTATGGAGAAGCTGGTCATAATGCCGTTGAAGCTCGTAGACGGCAAGCACTGGTGTTTCCAGATAGACGTCTGCCGTCTTCGCTCGCCAGCGAGGCTTCATACCGCTATGGGGCGCATTAGACGGGAGTACTGAGGAGCATGCAGCGTGCGACCGTCTGGTTGTTATCTCTTGGAAATCTGACGTAGCCGGTTTGCATGCTAGGTTACCCCTTAGCAATTCAGTTATTAGACCTCCCGTTCATCACCCGTTCATGCGGGACACTTATAAGTAGATTGCTCGGCGCAAATGGGCCACCTGGTATAATACGCTAAGGCGTACCCTACATTTCACAAAACTCAAGCTAACCAGAGGGAGTTAGAAGGTGTGGTTTGTACCAAAATCTTCCAAATCGTCTCAATAGTACAGAAAAAAATCTTTCGTTATTGAAAGTCAAAGATATTTATTTGTTTATAAAATGCTTTTAAACTGTGGCAGAACTGTGTCGCGTACAGCCCGCATAGCACTAGGGCCGGGCGGGTAGTCTGTACACATGGGGCACACACAACCCATTGTGCAACGAGCAGCAGTGATGAATTGCACTCTGATTTTATAAATATTGACAATTTTGTTTAAAAAGTGCGTTTAAACAAATTATATTTATAGAAGCCCGCTTAACACTAAAACCAGGCGGGTGGTTTATACTGCTCGGTTCCAAGCTCTGTGAACTTGCGGGATGAAGGGCACAGGCAGAGTAGGAGCAGGCGAGAATTGAGAAGCATGTCGACAGCCCACCGTGTTACCTGACATTCTCGTCTGTACTGCTAACATGGGTCTTTTCTGAAACCAGTGTGGCGTTGAGAATGAGTGAGTGAGTCACCGACTAATGTATTTGCTTCTGTTACTACGCAAGGACCGAGAAACCGCATCACTCGTCACCTCCACTACGTATAGTCTGCGATGCACATTCCTCCCAAGTCCACGCAGCTTAGACTTGAGCAGTAGGCCTACTCATGCGAGAGTTCTCCACTAGTTTATTACAAATGCTCCAAGTTCATGAAGTATGACTGTACGTGTTAACATTTCCCTGACATGTGATGTGTAGCTGAGCTGTCGTGGATTACTCACGCACTTGTTTTGATACCTGCTGCTGCGTAGTTCCTGAAAGTGGGTCACGCCGATTAAACCCAAATGTGAGATGGTAATGGGAGAACAACAATGCCAAGGATTTAGCTCCACACATGTTGTGATACTCTTACTTAACTTGATCCTTGGTCCGTGACGTTCATCATGTCGCGAAATAGAAGCGGGTTATAGAGTATGCTTACAGTGATGATGATGATAATTCTTGTTTTAAGGGGCCTAACATCTAGGTTATCAGCCCCTTTATATGCTTACGCTTTATTGTTGTTTTTGTTTCATTTGGGGGGCTTAGACATCATGGCCATTAATTCGCGTGTACTTTGGGTGTCCCCCCAGGGGCTCACATCTAGTGGGACGTGGGTTGGCGACCACGGGGCCCCAGCTGAGTCTGGCATTGCTTCCACTTACTTGTGCCGGGCTCCTCTCCGTCTTCTTTCCTTTCGACCTCACTTGGTCAACTCCTGTTCTCTTCCGACCCCGACGGTATTAGGGTATCCGAGGCCTAGGGAGTCTCTTCCTTTCCCGCCTTAATTGGCTCTTGTCTCATCTTTTCCGGTACCCTCCTTCTGCGAGGGGTCAGCCTTCTTTTTCTTTTCCTGTTAACTCCTGCCTTCTGCTCAAGGCCCTCAAGGAGGCAGGGTGTATGTAGCCCCACCACTTCTGGTGCACCCTGGATTTTGCTACACCCTCAGGGGCTCACGGCTGGTGAGTTCGGGAGTTGGCGACCCCGAGGGATTCCTGAGCTGGGTCGGGTTTCCCCCTTTTATCCCTTACCTGTGGGCCGGACCCTCTCCCCTTTCACTTTCCTATCTGCCTTTCATGGCTCTCCTTCCTTCCAGGTCCCTCAATCCGCATACTTCGAGGGTTGAGGGCGTTTCTTTTTCCTCCTGTCCTTTATTTGCCTTGTTCTCCTTTTGTTTTCCATTATTTCTTCTAGTATATAAGTTCGTAGTTAGTTTTTAGTTATAGTTCGCATTTCATTTTCATCTTCGCGATCACCCAAACCATTAGGGGCCGATAACCTAGATGTTAGGCTCCTTAAAACAACAATTATCATCATCATCACTTTGGGTGAATGTAGAATTTCTCTGATAACCTGTGTCATTGCAAAAGGGAGCTTGTAGTTTTACGTGTCCGTGTATCTTGTGACTATGAGCCACGGGACCTCCCTTTTACGCGGAATCCGAACCACAGGACATAGCAATTCACTACGAAAATCTCACATGCATTGGCCGGGAATCGAACCCAGTCCACCTTGGTGAGAGGCCAACAACTTGACCGCTGCGCCAACACGCCCCTCTGTGTTATTGCGATGTCTGTGTTCTTTTAATTCAGGTGAGGATTGGGAAGGAGGCGGCCGTGGCCTTACGTTAGGTACCATACCAGCATTTTCCTGGTGTAAAAGTGGGAAATCGCGGAAAAAAACACTTCTAAGGTGGTTGAGGTGGGAATTGAACCCAACTCTTGTTGTTGTTGTTGTTGTTTCATTTCGGGTCTTAGACATCGTGCTCATTTAGTCCCGTGTACTGTATTTTGGGTGAATGTAGAATATGTCTGATAACCTGTGTTATTGTGATGTCTGTAACAGTGTGTGTGTGTGTGTGTGTGTGTGTGTGTGTGTGTGTGTATTTTTAGTTCAGGTGAGGATTGGGAAGGAGGTGGCCGTGGTATAAAGTTAGGAACCATCCCGGCATTCGCATGGACTAGAATTGGGAAAACAATTACTAAGAAGGCTGGCGTGGGAATTCAACCCACTCTTCTCAGTTTTGCCTCAAAAGGCTGAGTGCACCCCGTTCCAGCCCTCAGATTAGAATTAAAATTCTTGGCATAGCCCGAACCCTGTTCTCCCTACACGCTACGAAAAGGTTGTAGGCCTACTATTTATTAAAAGACAGTTGGTATGAATGATTTTATGGTTCGAAAAGCATTTGTCCAGAATATTAGGGTGGTTTCATGTATATTTGAGAGCCTCCGTGGATTAGGCGTCAGCACGCCGACCTCTCACCGCTGGGACCGTGGTTCAAATCCCGGTCACTTCATGTGAGATTTGTACTGGACAAAGCGGAGGTGGACAGGATTTTCTCCGGGTACTCCAGTTTTCCCTGTCACCAATTTCTTTCCTGCGACACTCCACAATAATGTCATTTCATCTGTCATTCATTTAATCATCGCCCCAGGGGAGTGCGACAGGCTTCGGCAGCCGCCATAGTTCATATCCTCGTCGCTAGATTGGGGCTTCATTCATTTCCTGACCCGGTCGATCGACTGGAAGCAGGCTGTGGATTTTTTTTTTCCATTTATCATTCTGAAAAGGTAATTGGGAAGGATGATTTCCATCACCAATCAAGCTGTAGAGCACAGTACTTTACATTAGCAATACTTTACAACAGGGCAACGTTTCTAAGGTCCACATCGTGGCAGAGTGGCTAGCATTCTTGTCAATCACTATGCCATTTCTAGTTCGATTTCCGACTCTGCCAAGAAATTTAATTCTGGTCTGAGGGCTGGAATGGGACTTTCTCATCCTCGGAAGGCAAAACTGAAAAGAGGCAGGTTCAATTTCTTCATCAGACACAATACAATGTTTCTTTTTATGGCTTCCCCATTTCCATAAAAAAGTAATCTATCTTAAAAAACAACAAACTTAAAAAACGACATTACTTCTGAGACATCCTAATATTAATTAAACTGGATTCCATACCAGACAAATTTGTTCCATTATTCGGTTGGAGATTATTGACTAATTGGACTCACACTTTTGGCCTGTCCCCATTAGCCTTACATAAGTGGTGACATAGGTGTTACCACTCCGTCGCACGAACACGGCCAGCTACTTGCCAGCTCTCCCCCAGGGACTCACATCTAGTGGGACGTGGGTTGGCGACCACGGGACCCCAGCTGAGTCCGGCATTGCTTCCACTTACTTGTGCCGGGCTCCTCTCCGTCTTCTTTCTTGTCGACCTCACTTGGTCAACTCTTGTTCTCTTCCGACCCCGACGGTATTAGGGTATCCGAGGTCTAGGGAGTCTCTTCCTTTCCCGCCTTAATTGGCCCTTGTCTCATCTTTTCTGATACCCTCCTTCTGCGAGGGATCAGCATCCTTTTTCTTTTCATGATATCTCCTGCCTTCCGCTCAAGGCCCTCAAGGAGGCAGGGTGTATGTAGCCCCACCACTTCTGGTGCGCCCTGGATATTGCTACACCCTCGGGGGCTGGTGAGTTCAGGAGTTGGTGATCCCGAGGGATTCCTAAGCTGGGTCCGGTTTTCCCCCTTTTATCCATTATCTCTGGGGCGGACCCTCTCCTCTTTCACTTTTCTATCTGCCTTTCATGGCCTCTCCTTCCTTCCAAGTCCCTCAATCCGCATTCTTCGAGGGATGAGGGCATTTCTTTCTCTCCTGCCTTTTTTCCCTATTCTCCTTTTGTTTTCCATTTCTTCTTCTAGTATTTAAGTTAGTTTTAGTTACAGTTTACATTTATTTTCATCTTCACGATCACCCAACCCATTAGGGGCCGATAACCTACATGTTATGCCCCTTAAAAGTTGCGGCAGTTCATCATGGTTGTACTGGATGATACATAGCTACCCTCTATTGGAAGCGAAGGAGCGCATCGTCGATGTTAATGGGACACATCCGTTGATAGAATATAGTACCTGTGTATTTGGATGTGTGTAAGCTGTCTGATATCCGGTGTCATTGTGATGACTGTAGTAGTTTGTGTATTAGTAGAGTCTATGATTTGGAAGAAAGCAGCCGTGGTCTTAAATGTCAAACCATCCCAGCGTTCGTCTTGAGTAGAAGTGAGGATAGCTGAGGTTGGAATCGAACCCACCTCTTGTCAGTTTTGCCTCACGGGGCTGAGTGTACTCCTCTCCAATCCTCAGACTAGAGTTATATTCTTGGCTGTCGCCCTGGAGGTCCGCGTTCGAGTCCCAGCTCTGCAAAGAAATTTCATTCTGATCTGAGGGCTGGAACGGGGTACACTCAGCCTTCTATTTTCACCTTAGCAATACTGAAAGTGGTTTCCCACTTCTACTCCAGGCAGATGCCGGGACGATTCCTAACATAAAGCCACGGGCGCCTCCTTCCCAATCGTCGTATGTATTACAAGTACACACACTAATACAGCCAACACAATTACACAGGTTATCAAACAACTTCCGCACGCACCCAGGAAAACAGGGCTATATTACCAAACTGTTGAAAGCCCCTACATATATCGACAACAACAACAACAACAACAACAAAAATTACATTTCTTAGCAGAGAAGGGAATCGAACCAAGAACAATTGAATCTGGTGTCTTCAATACGTACCGTGAAACCAAGAAGGTGGTTAGTAAAACAGTTGTTAATTCATTTTAAGGTATTGGGATATCTTGGTCATCATCCCCGAGTAGTTTGGTGCGTGTTGAACTTGTCTTATAATCTGTATTTACGTGAGAACTGTAGTAGTGTGTGTAATTGTATTAGGGACCGGAATCAGGTAGGCTCCCCGGGACTTGAAGTCACGAGACCCAACGCTACCAACGTCATTATAGAATGCTACGTGCCTAACGGAGGGTTAAAGGCCAATATATTTCGCTCTAAACATTCGCTTTGCCAAGTTTCATTGTGCTCAGATGAATAGATCGCCAAAAATGGCAATTAAAATATTTGGCCGAGAATGGTGTTTTACTGTTTATCAGGGTTTCGAAAGTCGCATACATATAGTCGTAAATCAGCATAGAAAATGGAATGTTGATTACTGCAATAATTTCGGAGATATTGACTACTGTTGGAGTATTTCGCGCAACCACCATATTGGATCGGTGACGGTAATGAAAATGTAAAAGGCACAGTTGAGGTTTCCGGAGTTGGAGCTAACTTTCATTAACATATGTCAAGTCAATCACACACACAAAGGTTTCATATGATGGAAATAGGCTAAAAATAGGAAATTTAGTTCTTTTCAGAAATACCACTTTTTTCTAATTTTCTAGGGGCACATGACCTCTTAGTTACGCCCCTTAAAACAACAATAACTAACTAACTAAATTTCTGTTTTCAACTTCCCGTAATATCATTTTCCTAAACATTCTTACAAACAGGTGCGTCCATGAAAGCAGTTAGGACTCTTGCTACTACAGCTTTAACTCTCACATGTCCGGTACGTGATTAAATAGACTTTGACCTGAAGGACCCAAGGATTTTAACTTCATATGGTTAATTTGACTCTGCGACTAGATGGTTCATACCCATCGCGACTTTAAGGTTGCCTATGGGCTTCAATTCGAAAGACTGCATCGGGCTTCTCCGGAGGCCACACGCTATTAATAATATTACCTTCACAAGATCTTGAAGAAAGAACTGGTTTGCTTATTATTCAGATGACCTAAGACTTGACGGAAGGTATTCCGCTCCTGTATGTTCGCCTGGAGCTATGTTTCAAGATACTGTGTTGGTGCTCGTATAATTAACATGGCGTCATGGTCTGTCGCCACCTTCAGCCGGTAACTAGCATCATCCGCATTGTTTCAAAACGACAGTGTGAGCATTGTATATATATAAAACAAGTAGTTCCATGACAAACTAAAGAGCCTACTTTTCTTAACATTTAAGATTCATGCCAATGATTAATCTGTATACAGTAGAGTCTCGCAAACTCGAAACTCGGTAATCCGGCACTCCGGATTTCTCGGCCACCCTGACTGGAGAAAAAAATCATGATTTTTGTTTTTGTGTTTCCGCACAGAGCGTTATTATATTTTCTTTCGTCTTCTCCATCAATGGAAATATCGACAGTTAAATACGACGCGAAACAAGTTGACCTACAGTACATAGTAAGAAGAGTAACGACGACCTGATAAATACAGGTACTGTACAGTACTGTTGGCAGTAAGAAGTAAACAAACGGTTCTCGTGCAGAGCGTTGTATTTATTTGATTGCGCATTCTCCGCAATTCTGTTTCTTCGCCGTCTTCGTGACGAGGCTTCAAGAAACAGGTTTCAAAGCGAGAATCAAAAGAACATTACTTACCTTTTTGCAAAAAAAAAAAAAAAGGAAATGGTAATTTTCATTAAGTGAAAAAACTATTTGCCTACAGGGATTGTTTTGTACATATACTGTACAGTGTACATATTATAAAAATAATTTGTAGGCCTAGTATTTCTAAGTTTTCTTTTATAATTTACAGTAATTGTTTTCCTTGATTTTTGTGCAGTACAGTACTGAGCTATATAGGTACAAATTTTGTAATTGTAGTGGCTTAATCGTTTTAAATTTGTGCGTCTGTTAAAACAAATAAATGTACTGCATTCCATTACTTCTAAACCAAAACATGCAGCGTATTTCTTCTTTTTAACACATTTCCCGATAACCCGGCATTTTCGCGAACTCGGCCACCCTTCGGTCCACATTAGGCCGAGTTTGCGAGACTCTACTGTATCAGAACTGAAGTGTTACATTGGATATATCAGCCAGCGGGCATAAAATCATGTTGGCAACAATATCATGTATGTGTTGCTCAGAATTAATTTTCCCATAGGTTATTTGGGTGAAATCAATTTGTTAGTATAGAAGTTACAAGTATTTAAAAATTGGACCTATCAGCAGTCTAAGAATCATGTTGGTAGCACTGATATGTATGAGGTATTCCAAATTAATTTAGAATGTCAGGTAATATACGTGTGCAAATTTTATAGCTATTGGCTTTCATACATTCTGATATATTGGAATTAGGATTAAAACAAGATGTCCAGGATTCGAACCCATCTCTTCTCAATTTCGGCTCACGAGGCTGAGTGTACCTCGTTCCATCCCTCAGACAAAAATACGTTTCTTGGCAGAAACGGTAATCGAACCTGGAAGTTTAGGGTGACAGCCATGAATGCTAGCCACTACACCACGAGGTGGTGGTGATAAGAAAGAGAATATTGATTGATATGTTTTCTTTTATTTAGTCAATTTACCCTCTAGGTTGGTGGTTCCCACGGACTCAGCGTGGGAACTCACCACTACCGCCTCTATGGGCAGTGTCCTGGAGCTTGGAACATCTGGTTGGGATGGATACAACTGGGGAGGTGTGATCAGCACTTCGCCCAGGTGGCCTCACCTGCAAAACGAACAGGGGCCTCATGAGGGATGGGAAGGGATGGAAGAATGGGATGGAGAAGCTAGGAAGAGGGAAGGAGGCGGCCGTGGCCTAACAGTAGGTACCATCCCGGCATTTGCCCGAAGACGAAGTGGGAAACCACGGAAAACCACTTCGAGAAGGGCTGAGGTGGGAATCGAACCCCTTCTACTCATTTGGACCACCCGAGGCTGAGTAGACCCCGTTCCAGTCCTCATACCAGTTTGCAAATTTCGTGGCAGAGCCGGGAATCGAACCCAGGACCTCCGGGGCGGCAGCTAACTATGCTGACCGCTACGCTACGGAGGCGACATTGATATGTTTGGTGGATCAAAATAAATGTTATTTATTTTTGTTGTGGTGTTGAAGCCATTTTTCACCTGTATTTTCAGACATAGATTTGATAGCCTAAGTGTAATGGATCTGATGATGATCGCTTGACGATCGAAAGTGGTCATCCTAGTGTATTTATTAATATCATGTAATTTATGGGGGTGAAGCTGATTCTTGCCCGTGGTGCCCCTGCATAGGTACTTGGACTCAAATTTCCAGTACTGAACTGAACGTCAGCATTCCAGGAACATAGTATATTTACATACCAGAATGGTCTATGATAAATGGAAAAGGCTCTTATCAGAGCCAAAAATGACTATAATTTCTGTGAACATTGAGGGAATTTCTATAACTAAGGAAGAACTATTACATGACATATGCCACAAACACAATTGTGACGTATTGTGCATACAAGAAACGCACAGAGACATTAACCAACGCCGACCTAAAATTCCAGGTATGAAGCTGGTAGTGGAACGTCCTCATGGCCAATATGGTAGTGCTATCTTCACGAAACCAGACATCATGATCCAGGCGACATCCATTTCAGAAGAAAACGATATAGAAATCATTGCCGTAGAACTGAGCAATTTGATCATTTTCTCAATATACAAACCACCTAAGTCACAGTTTTCATTCAAAGTTCCTGACAATTTAAGTTCGCAAAAAGTGTCTGTTATCATTGGTGATTTTAATAGCCATAGTAATGTGTGGGGATATTCCCACGATGATGAAAATGGGGAAACAGTTTTAAAATGGGCAGAATTACTTCAGCTGTCCCTCATACATGACAGTAAACTCCCTTCATCATTTAACAGAGGAAGATGGAAGCGTGGCTACAACCCAGATCTCATATTTGTAAGTGAGAGTGTCACCAGCCAATGTGTGAAATCGGTTTGTCCGCCCATCCCAAATACTCAACATCGTCCCATAATGTGCCAGCTATTTCCAGCTGTCAGACCACAGACTGTCCCTTTTCGAAGAAGATACAACTTCAAGAAGGCTAACTGGACACTGTTCACCTCATTACTTGATGAGAAGATCACCTCAGTCAGTCCCATTCCAGAATCCTATGAGCAATTCATTGATGTGATTAAAGTATGTTCTAATGCAGCCATCCCGAGAGGATGTAGAACAAATTACATACAAGGTCTTACTCCTCAGACAACGACTCTTTTGTCAAATTACTGCAAATCATTTGACGAAGATCCTTTCAGTGAGGAAACTATTGCTAGCGGACAACGTGTTCTCTCTTCTATTTCAGACTCAAAACGACAACAGTGGTTAAAGCTTATGGAAGATTTGGATATGGGAAGGAGCAGCCAGAAAGCTTGGAGGTTTCTTGGACGCCTTAACAATGATCACAATAGAACTTCTTCACATTCTAATGTCTCTGCCAACCAAATTGTTAATCAACTTATTCGAAATGGTAATTCTGGAAAGACAATCCATAAACCTAAATTGAAGTTGGTAAGGGAACATGAACAGGAAGACAACATGTTCCTTAAACCTTTTGTACTTTCAGAACTGAATATAGCTATTAATTACTGTAAGAATGGAAAGGCGGCTGGTCTGGACGGAATTTGTGTGGATCAAATCGAACATTTTGGACCTGGGGCTAAAGAATGGCTGCTAGAATTGTTTAATAACTGCATTACTACCTGTAAAATACCCAAAATGTGGAGAAAGAGCAGAGTAATAGCGATTCTCAAACCCGGGAAAGATGCACATGATCCTAAGAATTATAGGCCTATTTCATTGCTCTCCCACCTTTTCAAGATACTGGAGCGATTGATTCTAAGTAGGCTCACAAAGGTAATTGAACCTTTCCTAATACCTGAACAGGCTGGCTTCAGAACAGGTAAAAGCTGCACTTCACAAATCCTACATCTTACTCAGCATATTGAAGATGGATTCCAGAACCGGAAGATCACAGGGGCAGTATTCATTGACTTAACAGCTGCTTATGACACAGTCAATCATCACTTACTGCTGAATAAACTCTACTTGATGACAAAGGACTATAAATTAACTGAAATAGTCAGGTGTCTTCTTCAAAATCGTAGACTCTTTGTAGACTTTCAAGGGCAGCACAGCCGTTGGAGGAATCAACGAAATGGACTGCCTCAAGGTAGTGTTCTGGCCCCTGTCCTCTTTAACATATATACAAATGACCAGCCAATACCAGTAGGTACTCGAAGCTTTATTTATGCGGATGATCGTGCCATTACCGTCCAGGCGGATCAGTTTGAATTTGTGGAAAGACGTCAATCTGAAGCTCTGGGGGAAGTAAGTGATTACTATAGAGGAAACCAATTGAAACTAAACCCTTTGAAAACACAAGTCTGCGCTTTCCATCTCAAGAACAGACAGGCAAAGAGGAAACTGCATTTAACGTGGGAAGGCATGCTGTTGGATCACTGTGCGAATCCCAAATACTTAGGGATTACATTGGATCGTGCACTCACGTATGAAAGACATTGTCTAAACACCAAAAATAAGGTATCCGCAAGAAACTGCCTCCTTCGCAAATTATCTGGTACCAGCTGGGGGACTCAAGCTCAAACAATAAGAACCACTGCTTTAGCAGTCTGTTACTCTGCAGCAGAATATGCATGTCCTGTGTGGTATAGGTCGTGTCATACCAAGCAGGTTGATACTGCATTAAATGAAACGTGTAGACTTATCACTGGCTGCCTGAGACCCACGCCATGTGATAAACTGTATTGTTTAGCAGGCATTGCACCTCCAGATATCAGAAGAGAAATTGCAGCTAAATGTGAGAGATCTAGGGTTGATGTGTCTCAAGCACATCCATTGTTTAGCCTTCAACCAGCCCACTCTCGACTGAAGTCCAGAAGAAGCTTTCTTCACACAACTGAGTGCCTAACTGACAAACCTCAGGTTTTGAGGATTACATCTTGGTTGACCAGAAGCCCCCACATTACCCAGTGGATGGTTCCATCTGAAAGGCTCCCAGCAGGACATACAGAGGCTTGGACAACTTGGAAGTCTCTCAACAGATTGCGATCTGGTGTTGGCAGATCCAAGTTCAACCTTCATAAATGGGGTTTTTGCTGCGATCCGGTCCTTTGTGAATGCGGTGAAGAACAGACTATGGGTCATCTGCTTCAGTGCAGTCTGTGTCCTATACTGTGCACCATGGAGGATCTGGTGAAGGCTACACCAAATGGACGTGACATGGCAAAATATTGGTCATGCATTATTTAGTAGTGATGAATGTCGGAACTTTGATAGGGGGTTTCAACGAAATCTAACCTGAAAAATTACCTTCACACAAGTTTAATTAGTGAATAGTTCTTTTACATGCCATAAATCTATGAAATAGGACCACTGGCTTGAATTCCCCTGAAGGATTTCAACGCTCTTAAAAACCCGATGACTTCGGCCAGGTTTGAACCCGCGATCTTGGGCATAGAATCTCAGCATGCTACCGACTACGCCAACGAAGCCACTCAATGTGAAGTGAAGTTACTCGGTGCCTCGCCCTCCATATCCGTCCAATGAAAGTACCACTACTCCTATGTCCGAAGAAATAAGATTGGTGTCGCACACGTTAATTCCCTCGCAACTACCTCACTAAATAATAATAATATCGTATGGCCTTGGGTGCCGGGTGCAAGCTTTGTAATTTGCACCCAAAGGGTACCTTGCATATCGAATTTCAAAGTCAAGGTGGTTAGATAGCTAAGCTCCTTGAACACTATCGCGCTTTCTAGCCGAGAAATGGGGAACTTTGTGTTGCGGAAACTCCCGAGATTAATTTTGCCATTATGAACACGGCCTACTGAATTCAGATGGGTTCTTTGACATCCCAACATTGTATGACATGCGTGCCGTATTTTTGCCGCCTTTCAAAAATCACTTACCACGGCCAGGAGCGAACCTGCAATCTTGGGGTTAGTAGACCGACACGCTATCCACTCACCCACCGTGAATCACTATGGAAGTCAAGGAGGTTAGATTTTAGATATCTAAGCTCCTTGAACACTATAGCGCTTTCTAGTAGAGAAATGAGGAACTTTGTGTTGGCGGAAACTCCCGAGATTAATTTTGGCATTATGAACACAGCCTACTGAATTCAAATGGGTTCTTTATCATGCCAACATCGTATGACACGCGTGTCGTATTTTTGCCGCCTTTCAAAAATCACTTACCACGGCCAGGAGCGAAGCTGCAAGCTTGGGGTTAGTAGACCGACACGTTAACCACTCACCCACCGTGGCAAGCTACTTCACTAAATGAAAGGGCTTTTATGCTCAATGGCAAGTAATTGGGCAATCCATTCGAATCATTTCAAGTCAATTCTTTATCTCATTCTTCTTTAACGTGTGAGCTAGAGTAGATTGCCGTGATTCCTCATGCCCTTGACTTTCCTTGGATTCACGTCAAAGAACCATTGCTTCTTCACTGTGTACCCGTTCGTCCTGGGGATGCGATGACCCATCTGCTATAACATCGCATTCCTGGAGTTCCAGGACAGAGCGGAGTTAAATGAACCTCTAGTCAAATAAGGAATGCGTCGGAAATTCAGCTGAGTTCTCGAAAAAGCAGTGGGTATCACGAGACAAAGTATCTCTAGGGTCGTTACGGGCTTAAGTTTAATAGAAATAATGCAAATATAAATGGGCGCCATCAACTGAATTCCTAGCAAACCACTTCCTTTCCGGATAAGCCTTACTCTAGACAAGGAAAGAAAAAGGAACATCACACCGTCATCAGATCACAACTAAGATAAAAACAAATTTATTTTACTTTGATAGTCAGACAGACATTTTAAATATAACTCCTACCTAAGAGTATGGTCGAATGCCAAAGTTAAATTGTCATTGTCCAAAAATTGAACCATCTTTTTTCTAATCCAAAAATTATTTTTATCCACATAACAAGAAAAATTTATAAAGTTATCTTGGGTTCTCAGGATCACTGTAGCACTATGTCTTTCGTCACTGACATTTGTGAAACCTGAGGCCTAATTTCTCTCTAATTTAACATCAATGTGGATTTAAAAATGTTATTAATCTGTCTAAACATACACATATAATAATCACACATATTAAATATCACGTAAATTATGGTTTGCATGGCATAATTTGAATGTTGAACATGTTAATTAAATGCTCATAAACATCGAATAATTAATTTACACTATTTACATCGTCATTCACAATCTCTTATCTGTGAATTCAAATTCTCATTGGTCATCATTATCGTCATCATCAAAATTAAATATTTCTCACACTAATTCTCACTTCAAAATTCTACATATTCCTGTCAGAATCCTAAATTCATCACCATAACATCATTTAAATTCTCAACTCAAGTTGCAATTCCTTCAAATTATCTCTCAATTAAATTTATTTAATTCCATATAAATTCATTAATCATCAGCTTCTTTAATTAATTATCACCTTCTAATTCAGTTATTCATTATCATTACAATCGTCTATTAATTTATTTCAATGAGTTTATTTATTCAATCTTTAATTCATCCATGTATTTAATTCATCGATTTATTAAAAAATTTAATTTATCAACTTATTTAAATTTCAATCATCTGGTTATTTAGTTTTTCATTATTTCATCTAGTCATTCTGATTTTTATTTCATTAGGTCAGATCGTTAATATGCTTAAATCTCAGATTATTATTTCGTTAATTATTATTTTCAGAAAATCTTGTATTATCAACTTCATTTATTTGTTTAATTTCCTAACAAATTGTTTAATATGGTTTATAGAACGTTGTCTTACAGTTTTATCACTTCCAAGTTATATCTCGTATTTAATTTATCATGCCAAAAAATATTATTGCCTCCACGACATCACGTTGGATCTAACTATCCACAACGACATTACATTTCTTCAATACTTCAAATATCACATTTGAATACAATAATTATTCCACAAAACTCCATAAATATTCAGCACATACAGCATGAATCTCAACAAATACGCTAGACTGGGTACGACGACCTCACGTCTGTTTCAAAATACATTATCAACGTTGCAACTATCACATGGCAACTTCCACAAAATGCCTATCACAAACTTCACTTAACCATGTTGCATGATCTACAAAAAATATATAACTGGCTTCAAATTATCAACGCACACAATCTCCAATAACTGTAATTACTCTGATCACATCTAGACAACTTCTTAAACAATTGGAAAAATATTACTTCAGTAGTTTATGATCTGGTTTCAAATAGCATAAATTCTCTTACAATTCTTATAATTCACATCACAGAAAAACACTAATGTGCTATAATCTCTCATCAAAATCTGCAATACCGATCTGCCTTAAAATAATTCTTGACCATTAATGATTAATCTTACAAGATTCAATTACTTTAAATCCTTCTCAAAAGGTATCAAACACAATTATAAAAATCATCAAAAGCGTCAGCTGTAACAGCTGTTAAACTGAAATTACTCTCAAAAGAGTGCAGCAACAAAATATTGGATTGGCAAACAAGAATTACTAAATGCAATCCTGTTGACATTTATCGTTACGGTACTTTATTTAACAAAATTTCGACTGATATGTGACTAGTAGTTCCTTGTTTGATTCACTTACATCTCGTGTACACTCGGATGATAAAAATGAGTCCCTCAATGGCGAGTAAGATGTGTAACCACCGTACAGTCGTATAAATACGAAAGACCTCGCCCCGTCGACTTGGATGATAGTTCCCTGAACGATGGGTAAGATGAGTAGCCACCATACAATCGTATAAATACGAAAGACCCCACCTCGTAGACTATATGAGTGAATGTATCAGATAGGAATCAACAAGTTTCTAGTTGTCATATAAAAGCGATGTTCATTCACTAAAGTGAATAACTTCTTAATATCTCCAAACAATCCAATGAAAAAAATCCCTACTGATGAATAATACATACTCGCTAGTATGCAATGAACTGACGAAGTAATTTTTGATAATCAATTGCAGATCACGAGTTCGAAATACTCGTTACACAAAAAACTATTCATGAAAAATATCCTAGCTGGAAAAATTGTCTAAAAGACCAAACATCTGCTTAATAAAGCCAATCAATGGTGAGAATTTCGTATAATGATGCCTGCCATATCATATGGTCACTCCATATTCTAGCAAATTCGAAGTATATAAATTCAAACCATGTCTTAATAATCGAATCACTCCTATTAGAAAAATATACATGTGTGCCCAGTATTCATGAAAATAATCGTATTAGGTAGTTATGACTCTTACAGTACCTTTCATTATCAGCTGTAATTAAATTTCCAAGATCGTCGATTTTCCCTACATAAAGAATTTCTCGAAAGATCGGCGTGAATATCATTCCATCCATGAAATGACGATTGCATTCGAAATCCCAAGTGAATCAGCTGGTGGACTCCTCTCGTCAGGAATCGAATCCATCGCTCTGCGGTGCCATCTTGTCTCTATTTGTGTCTACTCGGACATGTTGAACTTCGGATTACCCATAGCGGATATTGTCCAACTCCTTCTCGAAAATGTTCATGGAAACAGCGGACCCCCTACTCCTCTTCTAAGATACGCCACTGTTCCGTTAAATGTTCAGTTTGAGTATTGCAAGTTCAATCTCAAATGACTGCTAAGTCTCACTTTCGTAAAATAAAATTTTACTTGATAGTGTTCAAGATTACGAAACACCCTGTAGTTGTCTGTATTTGGTAATTCATGAAAACTGCATAAGAAGTAAATCTTATTAATGCACGATCTAATGTTCATCGGTACCTATGCTAACAACATTCCGTTTACTTGAAATAGTTAAAGTAGCTTTGAATGCGTTATATAACAGCATAGTCATAAAGTTATTCATCAAAGCTATGTTCAAACTGCGTTGAAATGTCGCTTGAAATAAAGCCTTCAACTACTTGCAGTGCGGTTCTGACATATCCCGGCCGTCTGCGATTGCTTCCTTGGCCAGCCCGCCTGGATCAATGACCCGCTCGGCCTTCGCTGCTCGGCGATGCAGGAACTGTCGCCTACACTTTGCCGTGACAGTTTCTGTATGTTACGTGACCTTCACTGTGCGTCTTGCTTGCGCTATAGAGCTGCTCCTACCTGCTCGTCTGACTGAGCTCAACCGAATTTGCTGGCACTGTCTTCTTGCTTATGTGCTTGGCGCAGGCACGTGGTGTAGTCCCCCACCACTGTGCTCTCACGTCACGGTCATAGTCTCGAACCCAGATCATCTCGGCTATTCCGTTATAAAATAACTTAAGGGTTATCTGACTTCCATAAAATTATTTCCACATATAATGCATGTTATATATCCTCTTCTAAGATGTTTAATTGCTATAATTCCATATATATCTCAATAAAGCTTCACATCTCTATCCATAATTCCATCTTCTTACAGATATCAATGCCTCCTTGATTCTAGACCTCCTACGTCATCTGGACATTCTTCTTGACGCGATCGGTGCGCTATCTTTTAAGAGCTCTTCCCAAAACCTCAACTACAGCTTAATGTCAGCTGGCGTAGCCGATAGCCTAAACTAGGTATCGGGTACAACTGGAAGGACTCGTTAAATATCACTCACGGCTGAAGCTATCAAAACGAAATTTGGTATGAGTAAAGATCTATACCAGAATATCTCACAGCCATATTTGAAAATGACACCAGTATTACCAACTGCTGAAAAATCACAATTGAAATTAAGCTGTATGTTGGATATCTTAGCAGTTATGCATGCGAACGGTTCCAAAATTGGCACACACATACAGTAGATAATAACTTTCCAGATTAATTTTCAAGAGCCCTTATAGATGACAGTGTTGCCAACATTATTCTAAGCCTGCTCGTAGGTCAAATATTTAAATGCATGTACCTTGTATACTAACAATTGGATTTAAACCAAATTTCGTATGTACTTTGTGTACAATAACAGATATGACTAAGCGTATTCTTGAGAGCCATCAGGGCTGCCAACTGTTAATATGTGCTCTCTCTCTATTTTTAGCCTACTTTAGATTTTTGCAAAAAATGAAAGTAGGCTTATGAGATCTACACAGGGCCATAAATTGCGTCTGTCTGAGTGTGTTTGAGTATATCTGTATTCTTTGCCACTCCCCGCCTATCAATTCAAACACGACGAAACCGAATTGAACGAAATTTGGTACAGAGGTAGCACTAGCAAAGGGCACCTCTGTGTCATGTTTTATATTGCCTAACGTATGGAATAGAAATAACCTGGGAAAAACTAGGAATGAAAGACCTATCAGCCATGGAAGCCGCCAAAGCTCGGTCCCTGAAGTCCACCCTAGCAATATCCAAATACACCCGCTCACAACTCGTCTATGTCCTAGCAAGAAATACCTTTCTGATGGAAGTCTCAGGACCAAATATAATCTACCTTTTACTAAAAACTGGGAAAAACAAGTGGAAATAAGAAAATAAAAATCAAAAGAGATATGCCCTGACTTCTATGCAACGAAGGCCTTGGTGAATAGATAATGGATGGAAACCAACCAAGACCTGCGCCATTTCGTGAACTCCTTGGCAACGCACGGATACCACCACAGAGTGTGCAAAGTGAAGAACCATCACGAGCCGAACGAAACTTGTATATGTGATCTTTGTGAACGCCCATGTGATCGATACCACATTACAAGATGCAAAAAACTATCCAAATCAATAATTGAGACCTGCTTAGAACCATAAGACTGAGACAAAGTTAAGTAGAAATGAATGTAGTGTAAATGTATTTATGTTCGACCCTCACTATTATGTGTCAGATAACTGTATCATAATGATGGTCATTATAACACTGTTTTCCATTATGATACAGTTTCTCCAGCCAATCAGAGCTCGTTCATTGACCAATTAAGTAACGATAATTTCGCGCATGCGCTCAAAATCCAACATGTCGGACATAAACACAACATCGAACTATAATAAATTACTGACATGGAATACCCACCGTCCATATGTTCGCGTAAATAAACTGGCGAATATGAGACAAGAAATAGCACTGTACCTTAAAATCACCAACGCTAATTTCTACACAGCGCATTGTCTTCAAATGACTGCGGTGACAATTTTACTGAGGGACGGCTGATGTAAACATATGGCTGCTTATGGCATTGCAAGCCCACAGAGCGCATGCGTCGGCCGTTCAAAGCTCTTGAAAGACAAAGATATAACACCCAACGCTCGCTCTGCGATCACAAAATTCCAGTAGCTGACTCTCAACAGATATTTATGAATATTTATGTTAAAACATATAATAAAGTTATAATTATCGTCGAACATAAACAGTCGTATGCAACTCGCCTATAATGGTAATTAAGACACTCGTATGGAAATTATAAAACTCGCATACGCTCGTTTTATAAAAAATACTCGTGTCTTAATTATAGCCATTATAGGCTCGTTGCATAATGTACTATTATGTTCGACCCTCACTATTATGTGTCAGAAAACTGTATCATAATGATGGACATTATAACACTGTTTTTCATTACGATACAGTTTCTCCAGCCAATCAGAGCTCGTTCATTGACCAATTAGGTAACGATACCTTCGCGCATGCACTCAAATCCAACATGTCGGACATAAACACAACATCGAACTATAATGAATTACCGACATGGAATACGCACCATCCATATGTTCGCGTAAATAAATTGGCGAATATGAGACAAGAAATAGCACTGTACCTTAATATCACCAACCCTCATTTCTACACAGCACATTGCCTTCAAACGACTCCGGTGACAATATTACTGAGGGACGGCAGATGTAAACATATGGCCTGCATAATATGGCATTGCAAGCACACAGAGCGCATGCGTCGGTCGTTCAGAGATCTTGAAAGACAGAGATAGTATACCCAGCGCTCGCTCTCCGATCACAAAATTCAAGTGGCTGACTCTCAACAGATATGCATGAATATTTATGTTAAAACATATAATAAAGTTATAATTATCGTCGAAAATAAACAGTCGTATGCAACTCGCCTATAATGGTAATTAAGACACTCGTATGGAAATTATAAAACTCGCATACGTTCGTTTTATAAAAATACTCGTGTCTTAATTATAGCCATTATAGGCTCGTTGCATAATGTACTATTGTATGCTATGCACAACTTAAGCGCGTTTCTTTAATAATATTGCCGCCATCTTTACCAAAACTTGGAGGCGACCACTCAAATGGTCAAAACATAGAATCCCTATATATATTATAATTGTGAAAATCTGTGTGTCCGTGTGTGTGTGTGTGAGTGTGTGTGTTAGTTTGTTACCTCTTGACACTAAAACGGCTGGACGGATTTGGATGAAATTTGAAATGGAGACAGCTTATACCATGGGATAACATATAGGCTGCCTTTTGTCCGGAAATAAATCATTGTTCCCGTGGAATGGGCAACATAACTGAAAAGTCACCAAAAAAACTCAACCAGGACAAAATATCGAAGTTGTCGCATAAAGACCGGACAAAGCTCATTTTACTCCCCTCGATGCAAGAAACAATACTCGGTATGTCCCTATGGGACACCGAAAACTACATTTTAAGGCTCTAAAACCAACAGTTTCAAAGATATTCGCAGAAAACTATCTTCGCTCTGATTGATGAACTAATCGCAAGTCCGTTTCCATGGCAACACTACCTCAAGGTATGACATCCGATTTTCTACATATCCCTCTAGGAGGCAATGCCAATTCATTTATTATCTTTTTTTAAGATATATATAAACACAATAAGAACAGTGTAGCGCGCCTGCCTCCCGTCCGGAGGCCCCGGGTTCGATTCCCGGCTCCGTCAGAGATTTTAGACACTGACGTGAGGGTTGCAACGGGCTGAACTCAGATTCGTGAGGACAATTGTGTAGCTGTGAGGCAGCGCGCCGGTCACGAAGAACAAGATTAACGGCAGAGGGGACACTATGCACTGACCACGCGTCACCACAATATCTGCAGGCCAAATGGCCGACTTTCTATATATCCCTCTAGGAGGCAATGCCAATTCATTTATTATCTTTTTCAAGATATATATAAACACAATAAGAACAGTGTAGCGCGCCTGCCTCCCGTCCGGAGGCCCCGGGTTCGATTCCCGGCTCCGTCAGAGATTTTAGACACTGACGTGAGGGCTGCAACGGGCTGAACTCAGATTCGTGAGGACAATTGAGTAGCTGTGAGGCAGCGTGCCGGTCACGAAGAACAAGATTAACGGCTGAGAGGACACTATGCACTGACCACGCGTCACCACAATATCTGCAGGCCAAATGGCTGGGAAGCGGTCGCATGATAGGCCTAGGCCCTTCATGGGCTGTAGTGCCAGGGGTAAAAAATATTAGGGGAAGTGCCTTCTAATACCACCTTTAATTTTTAAACACTACAGTAGCGGCTATTAAATAAAGGTAGCGATATAGCTACGTTCAATTTCATAAACACTGGGCTCACAAATCCCGTATAGTTAAGTACAAATATCGGTCTGGTCATAATTTCAATAGCAACGAAGCTCTTAGGCGGCTATTGCCGTTTCCTTAACACTTAAGGCATCCCGCCGTCATATACCTCAATGTGCACTTACCAAATTGTGAACCAGTCTATTTTACTGAAAAGAATTTCTACTAGCGAGTATCCACTCCGGCAAAAACCACTCTCACTACATTTTCCAAAATTTACACAAGACATGATTTTTAAAGCACTCTTCTGTATGTTGAGGTACAGAGACATACCACATGGAAAGAAACAATAAAATGTTGGCAAATCTGAGTTCAAGGAACTGCTGTCCAGAATAGGCTTTCGGTACAGGTTATTCGGCCCATGTTCGTAACATGGAATGTTTTCCTTTGACAATGCATTTACACCATGTGCGAGGGCAACGCATTTCAAAGATCTCTGAAAACACAATAATCAGGAAATTGGAGAAAAATTTAAAGTCGGAGTGAAGATTCAAGGAGAAATAATTTCATCTCTGAGATTTGCTGATGACATAGTTATCTTGGCCAATACGCCAGAAGCTCAATGTGCACTTACCAAATTGTGAACCAGTCTATTTTACTGAAAAGAATTTCTACTAGCGAGTATCCACTCCGGCAAAAACCACTCTCACAACATTTTCCAAAATTTACACAAGACATGATTTTTAAAGCACTCTTCTGTATGTTGAGGTACAGAGACATACCACATGGAAAGATACAATAAAATGTTGGCAAATCTGAGTTCAAGGAACTGCAGTCCAGAATAGGCTTTCGGTACAGGTTATTCGGCCCATGTTCGTAACATGGAATGTTTTCCTTTGACAATGCATCTACACCATGTGCGAGGGCAACGCATTTCAAAGATCTCTAAAAATACAATAATCAGGAAATTGGAGAACAATTTAAAGTCGGAGTGAAGACTCAAGGAGAAATAATTTCATCTCTGAGATTTGCTGATGACATCGTCATCTTGGCCAATACGCCAGAAGATTTGAACGAGTTTTTGAATGGTATGGACTCCGTCTTGACGAATGAATTCATGATGAAAATCAATAAATGTAAAACAAAATTATTGGAATGCAGCCGAAATAAATCAGAAACCTCTATGGACATCAAATTGGCAGGTGAAACGCTACGGGAAGTAGGAGACTTCTGTTACCGGTACTTAGGAAGCAAAATAACCAGTAATGGACGAAGCAAACAGGATATAAAAAGCAGGTTGGCTCAGGCAAGGAAAGCATTTCTACACAAAAAGTAATCTCTTGACATCGAATATACATTTAGGTATTAGGATGTCATTTTTGAAAGCTTTTGAGTCACTATAAGGAAGTGGAACTTGGACTAATGGTGCTGCAGTAAAGAGGAGAATTGAAGCGTTTGAAATGTGGTGTTACGGGAGAATGATGAAGATCAGATGGTTAGATAGGGTATCAAATGAAGAGCTATTAAGATGAGTGGGAGAGGAGAGATGTTTCTGGCGACTGCTAATGAAGAGAAGAGATAGGTTGGTACGACACATATTAAGACACCCAGGAATAGCAAGCTTAGTTATGGATGGGAGGGTCAAGGACAAGAACTGTAGGGGTAGACCAGGGTTATACAGATTGCCTCGGATGTAGGGTGTGGTAGCTATGTAGTGATGAAACGATTAGCTCAGGAGAGCGAGGCATGGAGGGCTGCATCAAACCAGTCAAAAAACTTAAGACTCAAACAACAACAATCGGGAATTTTAATTACTTAGAGAGGCATGTGAGGCAAAAGGGTTGTTGGAGAATTTCAATCCCTGGGATGTAACACTGGAAGTGACTGCATAATGTACATCAGCGACCAAGGTGAGAGATATTTTACTATAGGTCTATTAATAGCGACATGTTGACGTTCAAATCATCAATAAGTGTGGCAAAATTATACCCAGAATAGCTTAAGGAAAAATACTTTTAATTCCCCATATTCAGATAGATTTGCCATTCCAGGTGTACGTTTAGACAAAACCATTATTTCCCATGGACAACTGTATGTGGCGTGCTGGCGAGTATCCGGACAACAAAATCGTTATGTCTCAGCAGAAGATGGCAAAACCAAAACTAAAATTTTCAAATGTGTTCACAACTCTATAAAATTCCCACTTTGCTGCTCATATCTATATACTGTATGTATCAGAATTCTCAGAATTTGAATCTACCCACCTGTAGCCGCGATTGCTGTAATAGAATAAACCAACTATCAGCAATAATGCATCGTCCCCATTGTCTTGATCGCGAGCGAAGCCGCGGGTACCTGCTAGTTAATGAATATATTGAAAACAAAACAGTACAGAATTCAAGCTTTATTGAGTAGAAGAATGAGTTGTGACACCGAAATAATACTATATATCCAGTGAAGTGCAACTTGCAAACCAGCAAGAGCAATATGGCTGGCACCAATTCAAATTATACAGCGCATTGCTAGAGATTAGTTTCACGATATCAAATTGTTATTTAATTAAACCCTCCCCATAATTGTGACGTTATCTAGTAATGAACACCACAAATGACTCCAGTGTATTTCCTTTAACCAATTTAATCTGAAAATTGATTACATTGAAGCTAAATGTACGATAAATCCTTCCATTTGTGAACAGTATAATGATGTGAGTTATTACATTTATTGTACGTAGTTTTGCTGGTTTGAGGAATATTTATGTTGTTGTTTCTGCTTTAGTTAGGAGCTTGCGGCACCTTTGAATATGCATATAATGACCTGTGTTATGGTAATGGCTGTACTGGAGTGGCGTGATGAAGCAGCGGTCAAGCTGCTTGTCTCTCACCTGGACCTAGTTAATGTACTGTATGTGGGATCTTGAGGTGTAATATAACGTCCCGTAGTTCGAATTGACCTCCGTAGCGTAGCGGTCTGCGTGGTTAGCTGCCACCCCGGAGGTCCTGGCTTTCGATTCCCGGCTCTGACACGAAATTTGAAAAGTGGTATGAGGACTGGAACGGGGTCTACTCAGCTTCGGGTGGTCCAAATGAGTAGAGGGGGTTCGATTCCCACCTCAGCCATCTTCGAAGTGGTTTTCCGTGGTTTCCCACTTCGTCTTCGGGCAAATGCCGGGATGATACCTCCTGTAAGGCCACGTCCGCCCTCTTCCCTGCCATTCCCTTCCCTCACGAGGCCCCCATTCGCTTTGCAGGTGAGGCCGCCTGGGCGAGGTGTCAATCCCACCTCCCCAGTTGTATCCACTCCGATTAGATGTTACCAGCTCTTGGACACTGCCTGAAACATGGCGGTAGGGGTTAAATCCCTCGCTGAGTCCGTGGGAGCCACCACCTTGGAGGGTAAACTCGATTTAAAAAAGTCCTCTCGGCACGCCGGAAGGCGGAGGTAGATTTCACCGGACAAACTTGGGGATAGGCGAAAATAGGCAGAATATGCAGATTTTCGTAGAAGGATCAGACCTCATTTAATGCGAGAAGGTATTTTATAATTGGAGCTTAATTAACTTTGTTTTTCGTCATTTCATGCTTATTTTAAACATTTTATTGTCTTATGGGAACGGTAACCTTCTTGTCATTTGGGGTCCATTTTTATACTTGTGGTCACACTATCCTTGTGCAAGGTTTCGACACTGATGTGCAACTATGTAACTGTCTGTTACTTCTTCACGCAAAATTATATCTACCGCAGAGATTTTGGTTGGTTCCTCAGTTTAGGGGCTGCGACAACGCGGTCATGTAACCCCGTGTACTTTGGGATGGCTGTATTAGTCTGTAATTCAGGTAAGGACTGCAGACGGTCAATTTCAAGCAGTAGTTACTAATGTTGCTACCAAGTACTACCGTCAACGACACCTAGCTGTGAACTTGGCTACTAGATGCCACCGCAACCAGCAACTCGCAACGAACGTTGGAACTTCCCCTCCAAAGGAAAGCATACTGAGGGATTTTTAGCGCTCTTAGAAAATCCGACGACTTCGGCCGGCTTTGAACTCGCGACCTTGGGCATAGACATTCAGCATGCTACCAGTTACGTCATCGAAGCCGCTTCACACTTAGATGGAAATCTGAATCTGATCTCGTGCAAGTTCGTTATCTTGGCAACGTCTGATGGCTCATCCCTCATCAATTTAGTAGTGTTGCCATGGCAACCACTGATAGGTCTTGGCATTTTCTTATAATTCCGAAATTATTTTTCTCATCCCTTGGCATAATGGTGGGTTATATCAAAAATTCTTTCAGACAAAAGTTTTAGGTAATTATTATGGGAATATTGTCCATTTTGTACGGTTTTGATATTGTGCCTATTAAGAGAGATATGATTAATGTTTCCCGAAAAACCCACTTTTTCCCACCCCTTTGGTCAATGGTTGGTGCTATAAAAAAACTCTTCAAACATACATTTTTGGGCTTTATCCGACACATAGAATGAATGTTGAACGGATTTGATATTTCACATATTAAGAGAGTTATAGCAATATTTCACTTTTTCGAAAAAAAAGGCCCCCATTTTCACCCCCTTCGACCGATTTAGCCCAGTAACGAACTCGACCGAGATTTTATAGGTATACATATTCGGTAAAAAATTCAAAGTGATTGGTGCAAAATTACGGCAGTTATCGTGTCCACAATAAACTGATATACATATATACATATACATACATAAATTATATATAACTTTTGAACTGACGGTGGTTTTGGGGTCTGGGGGATGTGAAACGCGAAGATATGTCGAAATTTTCCGGAAGTCGAAACATGGTACCCATTGCAATAGTTAGCTTTCTAATGAAATCTACCTCTGGTTGGTTCCTCAGTTTAGGGGCTGCGACAACGCGGTCATCTAACCCCGTGTACTTTGGGTGAGTGTAGAATCTGTCTGATACACGGTGTGAATTGTAATGGCTGTATTAGTCTTAATTCATGTAAGTACTGCAGTCGGTCAATTCCAAGCAGTAGTTCCTAATGTTGCTACCAGGTACTACCGTCAACGACACCTAGCTGTGAACTTGGCTACTAGATGCCACCCCAACCAGCAACTCGCAACGAACGTTGGAACTTCCCCTCCAAAGGAAAGCATACTGAGGGATTCTAGTGCTCTTAGAAAATCCGACGACTTCGGCCGGCTTTGAAACCGCGACATTGGGCATAGACATTCAGCATGCTACCAGTTACGTCACCGAAGCCGCTTCCCACTTTGTCAGGTGGCTTCGGTGGCGTAGTCGGTAGCATGCTGAACTTCTATGCCCAAGATACCGGGTTCAAACCCGGCCGAAGCCGTCAGATTTTTTAAGAGCGTTAAATATCCCTCAGTATGCTTTCCTTCGGAGGGGAAGTAAAGCCGGCGGTCCCATGTCATAGATTTATGGCATGTTAAAGATCCTTCCACTAATTGCACCTGTGTGAAGCTAAATTGGATAGGTTAAGAATGTATGCAACGCTCTTAGGTTTCTATGTTCGTTGCCAAGAGCCGACTGCGGCGGCGTCTAGTAGCTCAGTTCTGAACTTGGCCTCGTAGTCGTTGACAGTGGCGCTTGGCGGCAAAAGTAGGAACTATCTGAAAAATTGTTAGTTGCAGTACTTAAATTAACAAACAGATAACACACACTAATACAGTCATCACAATTAACACCGGTTATCAGACAGATTCTACACACACCCAAAGTAAACGGGGCTACATGACCGCGTTGTCGCAGCCCCTAAACTTAAGAACCAACCAACCACTTAGTCAGATGGAAATACTGAATCTGATCTCGTGCAAGTGTGTTGTCATGGCAACGTCTGATGGCCCATGCCTCATCAATTTAGTAGTGTTGCCATGGCAACCACTGATAGCTCTTGGCATTTTCTTATAATTCCGAAATCATTTTTCTCGTCCCTTGGCTTAATGGTGGGTCATATCAAAAATTCTTTCAGACAAAAGTTTTAGTTAATTATTAGGGGAATATTGTCCATTTTGTACGGTTTTGATATTGTGCCTATTAAGAGAGATATGATTAATGTTTCCCGAAAAACCCACTTTTTTCCACCCCTTTGGTCAATGGTTGGTGCTATCAAAAAACTTATTTGACATAAATTTTTGGCACTTATCCGACACATATTATGAACTTTGAATGGATTCCATATTTCATGTATTAAGAGAGTTATAGCGAAATTTCACTTTTTCGAAAAAAGCCCCCCATTTTCACCCCCTTCGACCAATTTAGCCCTGTAACGAACTCGACCGAGATTTTATAGGTATACATCTTCGGTAAAAAATTCGAAGTAATTGGTAGAAAATTACGGCAGTTATCGTGTCCACAAGAAACTGATATACATATATATATATATATACATATATATATATATACATAAATTATATATAAACTTTTGAACATACGGTGGTTTTGGGGTCTGGGGGATGTGAAACGCGAAGATATGTCGAAATTTTCCGGAAGTCGAAACATGGGACCCATTGCAATAGTTAGCTTTCTAATGAAATCTACCTAAAAAAAAAGTTCGAATTGAACGAAACAAATATGATATCCCGTGATTTCTGATCAAGGGGTTAGGGGCCACGAAAAACTACCTTACTCTGACTGTATTAGCGTGTGCAACTGTGATTGGGGTAGAGGCCTACGGGATTTGTGACAAGATGTCATCTCGGCATTTGCTTGGAGGTAGTGTTGAAAAACCCGGCAGGATCCTCTTTTGTTGGATATTGATAGACATGTTTCTTTCTTTCAGTAATCATTAAGAAAATCTATTTAATAAAATATGTATTGGAAAACAGGCATTGAGTCTAATCATTTTCCGGGGGGCGTGATGGCTCAGCGGTCTAGCTGTATGCCTCTCACCAAGGCGGTCCGGGTTCGATTCCCGGTCAATGCATGTGAGATTTTCGAAGTGAAATCCCATGTCCTGTGGTTCGGATTCCACGTAAAAAGGAGGTCCCGTGGCTCATGATCTCAAGATTAACGGTCACGTTAAACTACAAGCTTCCTTCCTTTTCCTTAATAATTTTCCACACCTCAGTTAGTCTATTTGTTTCTTTATTTAATGTACATTATTAATTTTATTTTATTTCAAATTTAATTGTAATTTTAATTTATATTTTAATTATTTTTTTATTTTTAAGTAAATTTTCTTTTTTTCTTAATTTTTATATTTTCTTTTTTATATATTTTTTATTTTAATTAAAATTTTTATTGTTTTGTTTATTTATTTCTTTATTTTATTTTTATTGTTAAATGAATTTTCATTTGATTTTTAAATTTATATTTTATTTTTTATATTTAATTTTAATTTGTAGTCTATATATTTATATTTTTATACTTTTACTAGCTGACCCGGCAGACGTTGTCCTGCCAATCAAAGAAAGTGTTGTAACTTTGTTTCTTGGAGTCCTTTTGGATACACAATATTTTTTTCAATTTCTGTTAACTGCCTCTAAACTATCATGAAATGAATTAACTAATCTAGAAACATTCATGGGAGCGTGCACAACAACTCTCCAAAGTTTCATCGCAATCGGATAAATGGCATATAACGCATACGGGATTTTGTTTAAATGATTGGTGTGCTGTCACTCATTTGTTGAATCTACTCGTGCTCTACCAACTGTGAAATGGATTTACTAAGTTACAAAGCTTCACGTAAGTGTACACAACAACTCCAAAGTTTCATCGCAATCGATGAATAGTATATGAACGAATACGGGATTTTGTTGGAACGCTTCGCGCGTCGTCACTCATTTGTTACATCTACTCGTGCGCTACCAATATTGTAAAATGGATTTACCAAGTTGAACACCTTTCCGGGCATTTACACAACAACTCATCAAAGTTTCATCGGAATCGGATGAATGACATATGAACCCATTCGCGTGCTGTCACTCATTTGTTGAATCTACTCACGCGCTACCTATTGTAAAATAGGTTTACTAAGCCTGAAACCTTCTCTGGAGTGTACTCAATGATTCACAAAGGTTCCATCTCAATTGGATGAATGATATGTGACCGCATACGGGACATTGTGGAAACGATTCGCGTGCCGTCGCTCATTTGTTGAATCTACTCGTGCGCTACTTATTAAAAATTGGATTTACTAAGCCAGAAACCTTTCCTGGAGTGTACACAACAATTCACCAAAGTTTCATCGAAATCGGATAAATGGTATATGAACGCATACAGGACTTTCTTGAAACGATTCGCGTGCCGTCACCCATTTGTTGAATCTACTCGTGCGCTACCTATTGTAAATTGGATTTATTAAGCCAGAAACCTTCCGTAGGGTGTACACAACATCTCACCCAAGTTTCATCGCTATCGGACGAATGGTATTTGAACGCATACGGGACTTTATTGAAACGTTTCGCGCGTCGTGGCTCATTTGTTGAATCTACTCGTGCGCAACCTCCTGTGAAATGGATTTACTAAGTAAGAAACCCTCACGTAAGTGTACACAACATCTCACCCAAGTTTCATTGCAATCAGATGAATGGTATATGAACGCATACGGGACTTTGTTTAAATGTTCGCGCGTCGTCGCACATTTGTTGAATCTACTCGTGCGCTACCTATTGTATACTGATTTACTAATCCAGAAGCCTCTCCTGGATTGTACACAACATCTCACCCAAGTTTCATCGCTATCGGACGAATGATATCATACGGGACCTTGTTGAAATGCTTCGCACGTCGTCGCACATTTGTTGAATCTACTCGTGCGCAACCTCCTGTGAAATAGATTTACTAAGTTAGAAACCCTCACGTACTGTAGGTGTACACAGCAACTCATCAAAGTTTCATCTCAATCCATGAATGGTATATAAACTTATACGGGATTTTGTTGAAACGCTTCGTGCGTCGTCACTCATTTGTTGATTCTAGTCGTGCGCTACCAATTGTAAAATTGATTTACTTAGCCAGAAGCCTCCCCTGGAGTGTTCAGAACATCTCACCCAAGTTCCATCGCTATCGGACGAATGGTATTTGAACGCATACAGGACCTTGTTGAAACGCTTCGCACGTCGTCGCTCATTTGTTGAATCTACTCGTGCGCAACCTCCTGTGAAATGGATTTACTAAGTTAGAAACCCTCACGTAAGGGTACACAACAACTCATCAAAGTTTCATCTCAATCGATGAATGGTATATAAACTTATACGGGATTTTGTTGAAACGCTTCGTGCGTTGTCACCCATTTGTTGAATCTAGTCGTGCGATACCTATTGTAAAATTGATTTACTAAGCCAGAAGCCTTCCCTGGAGTGTACACAACATCTCACTCAAGCTTCATCGCTATCGGACGAATGGTATTTGAACGCATACGGGACCTTTTTGAAACGCTCGTGTGTCGCCGCTCATTTGTTGATTCTACTCGTGCTTAATCTCCTGTGAAGTGGATTTACTAAGTTAGAAACCTTCACGTAAGAGTACACAACAACTCATAAAAGTTTCATCGCAATCGATGAATGGTATATAAGCTTATACGGGATTTTGTTGAAACGCTTCGTTCGTCGTCGTTCATTTGTTGAATCTATTCGTGCGCTACCTATAGTAAAATGAATTTACTAAGCCAGAAGCCTTCCCTGGAGTGTACACAACATCTCACCCAAGTTTCATTGCTAACGGACGAATGGTATATGAACGCATACGGGACCTTTTTGAAAAGCTTCGCGCGTCGTCGCTCATTTGTTGAATCTAGTCGTGCGCTATCTATTGTAAAATGGATTTACTAAGCCAAACACCTTCCCTGGAGTGCACTCAACATCTCACCCAAGTTTCATCGCAATCGGATGAATGGTATATGAACGCATACGGGACTTTGAAACGCTCTAACGTGCAGAGACAAACAGTAGAATTCGACATCACTGCTACCTTTGGTATAAAACACAACTTTCCGCCACGGGCGGAGTGTATGTAATGGCGGTAGTTGCACAGGTTGCGACCAGGTGGCTCTAACGTGCAGATACAAACAGTAGAATTCGACATCACTGCTACCTTTGGTATAATACACAACTTTCCGCCACGGGCGGAGTGTATGTAATGGCGGTAGTTGCACAGGTTGCGACCAGGTGGCTCTACGTGCAAAGTCCAAAAGCATCACTTTTCACTAAGGCTAGCGGTTTCCATGACGACTGTTTATGACTGTATATTGCGGTTCTAAAATTGTGTATAAATTGTGATTCTGCAATTCTAAAATTCCACCTACCTGGTCAAATTGTGAATCTAAACCATACATGGACCCACCCTAATATACATACCGAATTCCATCAACATCGGTTCAGTCGTTTAGGAGGAGTTCAGTCACATACACACGTGTCGAAGAATTATATATATAAAGATAAATAATATTTTTTTTTTTCATGTTTTTATATTTTTTTTTCATGTCGCCTCCGTAGCGTAGCGGTCAGCATGGTTAGCTGCCGCCCCGGAGGTCCTGGGTTCGATTCCCGGCTCTGCCACAAAATTTGAAAAGTGGTACGAGGACTGGAACGGAGTCTACTCAGCCTCGGGTGGCCCAAATGAGTAGAGGAGGTTCGATTTCCCCTCAGCCATCCTCGAAGTGGTTTTCCGTGGTTTCCCACTTCGTCTTCGGGCAAATGCCGGGATGGTACCTACTGTAAGGCCACGGCCGCCTCCTCCCCTCTTCCTAGCCTATCCATCCCGAAACTTCCCTTCCCATCCCTCACGAGGCCCCTGTTCGCTTTGAAGGTGAGGCCGCCTGGGCGAAGTGCTGATCACACCTCCCCAGTTGTATCCAACCCCGACCAGATGTTCCAAGCTCCAGGACACTGCCCGTAGAGGCGGTAGTGGTGAGTTCCCTCGCTGAGTCCGTGAGAAACACCAACCTAGAGGGTAAATCGACAAAAAAAAACATATTTTTATGTTTTTATATTTTGATTTCGTTTTTAATTTGGATTTTATTGAATTGTTTATATACTTTATGTTCGACCCTGAATATTATATGTCAGAAAACTGTGCTATAATGAAGCTCATTATAACAGTATTTTCCATTATGAAACAGTTTCTCCCACCAATCAGAGCTCAATAATCAGTTGTTTGACCAATTAGATAATTAGAAGCGCTGAGTTCCACGGCCTTCTAATTTAAATTTCACTGCCTGGCCTAGTGTCATAGTAGCGTAATCGAGGAGGCCATGGTCTGCGTCCCATGCGCTCTGTTCAGTACATAAAACTGGCGAAATCTCGACAGATATATAAATATTTATGTTCGAACATAAAATAGTTATAATAATTATCGTCGAACATAAACAGTCGTATGCAACTCGCCTATAATGGTAATTAAGACACTCGTATGAAAATTATAAAACTCGCATACGCTCGTTTTATAAACATACTCGTGTCTTTATTATTGCCATTATAGGCTCGTTGCATAATGTACTATTATATTTTTATTTTTATTCGAAGTTTACCTTCCTTAATTCGAAGTTTCTATACATGGGTACTAAATTATAAGTCAGACGTCAATGCAAAAGTTCCCTCACTATTCACTATTTCATTCACTAAACTTACTTGAACAGATCTTTAACTCTGCAAAACAATCAGCTATTGCAATCTATATTAAATTTGAAAATATCCTGGATTATTTGTTTATTTATCGTATGGATTTTAGTGCCGGGAGTGTCCGAGGACATGTTCAGCTCGCCTGAGTATGTAGCTGTTTCCAGCGAACACCCTTAGGGTAAGCTACAAGTTCCGTTCAATTTCGAGTAGTTCCAACTTTCGCTACCAGATATCAATGATACCTAGTGGTGAATGTTGGAACTTTGATACAGCGTTCCGACGAAATCTAACCTGACAATTTAGCTTCACACAAGTTTAGTCTGTGGAAGGATCTTTTACATGGGACCACTGACTTTACTTCCCCTCCGAAGGAAAGCATACTGAGGAATTTTTAACGTTCTTAAAAAATCCGACGACTTCGGCGGGGTTAACAAGAATACCTTCTAGAAAATAACAAGCCTTCCAAGAACTTACAATCTATTTACTTGTTAGAGAATTGAGGAATCTTGTTTCAAGATTATCTAAAATGTTCTTGTAGGCTATCGTAATGGAGTGTTCTTGTATCAGTAAATGGTTATTCCTTAGAACTCTTATGCTTCTGATGGCTATGGGTGGTTTACACTCTAAAAGCTTACATACACTTCTGCTTAAGTTAATGATGGCCAAGCCTTGGTGTTTTCTCATGTGCGTAGGTTTCATGTCGAAACATCCTACCTGCCATGTCTTGTATTCTCCTTACTAGAGAAATAATAATAATAATAATGATTTTAAATTAAATTCATTAGGAGATGCAGTCTTGAGTTCAATACCGGGTGAGGTATATAATTCTAGGACTGCACTACACTGCCGGGGATTCGTTACAGCTGGACGTGGAGCGGGACCGTTGTGTAGCCTATACATTACGTCATCTCGATACGTTATGGCTGCTGCGGGCGGGTGCAGGGCAAGAGGGGAAACGCATGTACAGTCATACAATGACACAATCAAACTACTGGATTGTGGTTCTGGAGAAGTCTGACAAGGAAGAGTTGGAGGGAAAAGAAGAATAATGAACAAATCTTGGATGACCTTAAGGAGAAACGGTCATTACTTTATTCATTAGAGCAGAGAAAAACTTTATTTCTTGGACACGGTTTACGGTATGACACCCTTCTCCACACACCGCACAGCGCACGACCCTGCACAGCACACGGACACAAGCCATGCGATGAGGTTTTGCTGGTGACGACTGCTTGTCTATCCCAGGCGTATGGTTGGGCGGAGCGCCCAAGTTCCGATTTCCGCCACCGGCAACAATTAGCTGGCAGGGTGGTAGCCTACATATTCCAAGATTGAGTATTTCGAATTGTTCCAAAAATTTCTAATACGAATATTCGATTCTAAAATACGAACAGTTCGGATTATTCGCACATTCGAATTTCGATATATTAGGGTGGCTTCGGTGGCGTAGTTGGTAGAATGCTGAGCTTCTATGCCCAAGATCGCGGGTTCAAATCCTGACGAAGTCGTCGGATTTTTAAGAGCGTTAAAAATCCCTCAGTATGCCTTCCTTCGGAGGGGAAATAAAGCCGGAGGTCTCATGTCATAGATTTATGGAATGTTAAAGAACCTTTCACTAATAACACCTGTTTGAAGCTAAATTAGGTTAAACATTTGACAAACGCTCTTAGGTTCCGTCGATCGTCGCCAGGAGCCGACTGCGATGGCATTTGGTAACCAAGTTCTGAACTAGTGGTCGTTGAAAGTGGCGTTTGGCGGCAAAAGTTGGAACTAGATGAAAAAATCAATGTCTGCAGTCCTTACTTGAATTGAAAACAGATAACACACACTAATACAGTCATCACAATTGACACCGGTTATCAGACAGATTCTACACACACCCAAAGTACACGGGGCTATATGACCGCGTTGTCGAAGCCCCTAAACTGAGGAACCAACCATCGATATATAAGGTGCGTTCAAAAAGTAACGAGCCGGAGGCATGATTCCAGAAACCAGTACCTGTATGATAGAAGTATTGGCCCTGGCTGTCGAGGCACTTGTCCCACTGTGACACGAGGTGGTGAATGGCTGTCTCATAAAATTCTCTGGGCTGCGATGTGAACCAGTTCCGCACATACAGCTGGACGTCGGCGTCCGAGGTGAATCGTTGGCCCCGCAGAGCCCTTTTCAGGGGACCAAACATGGCGTAATCACAGGGAGAGAGATCTGGACTGTATGGAGGGTGGCCGAGAACCTCCCATTTGAATTTCTGCAGGAGTGCCGCGACTGTGTTGGCCGTATGAGGTCGTGCATTGTCGTGGAGCGACCACGGCGGCTATGGCGTTCACTGTCACTCGGCGGTTCTGGGTAATGGGTGCATCAACCAGCTAGACGTTGTCATCGGTATTGCACGGGGGTGCCCCAGACCAAGCATCATCGGCTAACGACACCCGTCCTTCTCTGAAGCGCTTGTGCCACGCCTTGACCCTTGCAAGGGACATGCAGTGTTCGCCGTACACTTGTGACGTTCGGCGATGAATGTCCGTTCCCCCTACTCCTTCCGCTGTCAGAACCTGAACAACACCTCTTTGCTCTTCGGTTGACGCCTCCATGTCACTGTTTGCAATGCGACTGGCAGCGTTGGACGATTGATGCATGCTGTTGCTCGCTTTGTATCGTCACGTGACGTGCACGCGTGCCCTCCAGCGACGGGCTGTGACCTTCCACGCTCTGGTCGGAACCACACCTCGTTTCACACGCCACGATTAGCCGATGTAGTCACCGGTTTGCGCATTCCAGCCTCCGGCTCGTTACTTTTTGAACGCACCTTACATTAGTGAAATAAATTGACGATTTGGTCAATAATCGAATAATACGTCGAACAAGTTGAATCATCCCAATGATTGTATGTATGTCTACCACTTACTATTCCCGTTTTCCAATCGGGGTCGAGGATGAAATGCGATGGATGTCTTTGTGGTGGATGGTTTTACGGCCTGATGTTCTTCCTGACGCCAACCTCATGAGAGGAATTAATGACAGATGAAATGCATGATGGAGAATGAAACTGGGCAAGGATGTGGAAGGAAGCGGCCGTGGCCTGTCAGAAGTTACCATCCCACCATTTGCCTGGAGTTGAAAATGGGAAGCCACGGAAAACCATATCAAGGACGGCCGAAGGTGGGGCTCGAACTCACGCGTCTACCGAGTCCACAGAGAGCTTGGCCCCATGACCTAACGCTGCGCTTTAGCGAGAGGTATCCAAATGATTGAATAAACATAGAAACTAGAACTGGCATACCAACTGCCTAAGAACACCAACAATAAGAAGTGCCTTTCCCGCAACACCAAAATGAAGCATCCGACCTGAAGCCTTATTTGCCTCTGAAAATGAAAATCCACAGCCTGCTTCCAGTCTCCGGGTCAGGATATGAACTGTGCCGGCTGCCGAGGCCTGACGCACTCCTCTGGGACAATGATTAGATGAAATGAAATGATAGTGGAGAGTGTTGCTGGAATGAAATGTTGACAGGGAAAACCGGAGTACCCGGAGAAAAACCTGTCTGCCTCCGTTTTGTCCAGCACAGATCTCACATGGAGTGACCGGGATTTGAACCACGGACCCAGCGGTGAGAGGCCGGCGCTACCGCCTAAGCCACGGAGGCTTCCTTATTTGCCTCTGAATGCCTCATATTAAACAGGAAAGGACTCACGAACAAACTTGAAATCCAAGAGAGGAAGATATTGGGTTCAGTCAAAGAAAGGGAGAGAATACAAAAGACGACCCAACCAGAAGGTCTATACAGGGTGTAACAAAAATGTACGGCACAAGATCCAGGGCACATTTCTCACACGTAGACGAAATATAATGTTATATGAATTTGGGTCAGGAAACGCTTTGTTTCCATGTTATACCTCATTGTTTCCAATTCATTTATCATGGGAAACATACAAGAACAGAACTTACCAACATACCACATGCAACTCTTTCTCACAGGAAATGTTCTATTTGCCCTACGTGCGCATTGATACATTCATCAACCCACCGCCGTAGTGAATCTTGGATGCGCTGATGTATGCCTGGAGTACTGCGTATGGTTTCGTAGCCTTCCATAATACGGGCACGGAGACTCTGAACATATTGTACTGGGGTTCGATACACAAGAACTTTCAAATGCCCTCACAAATAAAGTTCAGTGATTTTAGGTTCAGAGAGCGTGGAGACCAGGCAATTGGTCCACCTCTACCTATCCATTTGTCACCAAATCTGTTATTTAGACGCCGACGAATATTAGCACTAAAATGAGGAGGTGCTCCATCGTGCATGAAGTACATGTTTTGTCTCACAACTAAAGGCACATCTGCTAAGTCGCCTGGCAACAGGGCCATGCAAAACAAACGATTGGGGGTGCACCTACGATAATGACAACGTAACCAGACGTAACCAAGAGTGCATGTTCCCCACGATTCTAACGTTCTGTTCTTGAGTGTTTCCCATGCTTAATGAGTTGGAGACAATGAGGTGTAACACGGAAACAAAGCGTTTCCGGACCAATGTTCATATAACCTAAATTCTTCGTCTACGTGTGAGGAACGTGTCCAGTATTTTGTGCCGTACACACCCAGTAGATACTCAGAAAGAATTACAGACGTGGCCAGGAAGAGACGTCTAGTATTTTATGGACACGTCTCCAGGATGCATCCCACCAGGCTGACCAACCAGCTTCTCACTTTCTGGCAAAGAAGAAAGACCAAGTCACCGTGGCTGATACAAGTATGTAGACAAGATCTGCTGGAGCTGGGAGTGACAGAAAAAGACATAAAAGATCGAACATCTCTCAGGACTAAACTGAAGCAAATGAAGTTTCTGGCCCCAAGGAATAAGATGCTGCTGATGATGATGATAATTGTTGTTTAAAGGGGCCTAACATCTAGGTTATCGTCCCCTAATAGTTTGGGTGATAGTGAAAGATGAGATGAGAATAAAAACTATAACTATTACTAACTACAGACTTACAAACTAGAAGAAGAGATGGTCAACAAATAAAGAACAAGGTAAATAAAGAACAGGAGGATAAGAAATGCCATCAACCCTCGATGAATGAGGATTGAGACAGTTGAAAAGAAGGAGAACCATGAAAGGCAGATAGGAAAGGGAAAGAGGAGAGGGCCCGCCCCAGAGGCAATGGAAAAGGGGATAAAACCGGTCCCAGCTCAGGAATCCCTCGGGGTTCCCAACTCCCGAACTCACCAGCCGTGAGCCCTTGAGGGTGTAGTACTATCCAGGATGCACCAGATGTGGTGGGGCTACACACACCTTGCCTCCTTAAGGGCCTTGAGCAGAAGGCAGGAGATAGGAAGAGAACGGAAGACGTCTGACCCCTCGAAGAATGAGGGCTCAGGAAAGATGAGACAAGGGCCAATTAAGGCAGGAATGTATGTAAAAGACTCCCTAGGCTCTCGGATAACGTAACACCGTCGTGGTTGGAAACGAACAAGAGTTGACCAAGGGAGGTCGACAGGAAAGGCAACAAGGAGGAGCTAGTGTAAGCAATGCCGAACTCAACTGGGGTCCCGTGGTCGCCAACCCACCAAGGAATAAGACAGGTGGCCTCTGGAGAAAGGAGAGAAAGGAACAACACAGCCAGAGGGTGCGTGACTACTGGGCAATCAAGACCCACTTCAAAAACAATAGTTGAATGTTGTGGTCCGCAGTTGGCCTATACGGAACATGAAGAAGAAGAAGAAGAAGAAACAGTTTTAGTTATCATCACTAACTAAAGACTAAACCTAGTCACTGCAGCCACAACCCACGATCTTCAGTAGCTCTCTTCATCATGACGTAGGAAGCAAAATCCAGCTGAGTGATTGTGTTACTAAGGTATGAGAGCCGCGGTCATGCCGTAAGACGTGTCCATGAAATTTAGTTTTTCTCTGCTCTAATGAATAAAGTAATTTCTGTTTATCCTTAACTTTATACAAGATTAGTTCATTAGTCTCCTTTTCCCTCCACCTCGTCCTTGTCAGTATTCTCCAGAACCACATTTCAACAGCTTCTAGTTTTGATATTGTTTGCTTTCTCACATCCGTAAGCTAGCCTGAATTTTCTAACGTGTTGTTTAGCAAACCGAACATCTGAATCATCTACCAAACCAATATCATCTACAAACCGAATACTATGATTTCTTTTTATTTTGTTTTAGTTAAAGATGAAATTTCGTTCAGGTTATATTAATGGCCTATATAAGTTGATAATAATAATAATGAAAATGAAATTCCACAGCCTGCTTCCAGTCGACCGACCGGGTCAGGGAATGGAATGAATGAAGCCTCCATCTAGCGGCGAGGATATGAACTGTGCCGGCTGCCGAAGCCTGTCACACACCGCTGGGGCAATGATTAAATTAATGACAGATAAAATGAAATGATAGTGGAGAGCGTTGCTGGAATGAAATTGTGACAGGGAAAACAGGAGTGCCCGGAGAAAAACCTGTCTGCTTCCGCTTTGTCCAGCACAACTCTCACATGGAGTGACCGGGATTTGAACCACAGACCCAGCGATGAGAGGCCGGCGTGCTGCCGCCTAAGCCACGGAGGCTCCCAATAATAATAATAATAATAATAATAATAATAATAATAATAATAATAATAATAATAATAATAATAATAATAACAATAATTAGTAGGAATAGTAGTAGTAGACGTGTAGTGGGTGCTGTAACAAAAGACTCAAACAGGGTTTGAATTATTTTCACAAGAGGAGGTCACGGAGCACAGCGTAAAACATAAATACGTGATAACAGAATAGTAGTGATAAACCTTCATACTGTAATCTAGTAAAAGGCAATTACTATCGTGCAAGTATAATGAAGCATGCACCAATTTAAATTAGGCGACGCATTATCGGAGATTACTTTTACCAATCCCATAACAATATCAAATAGTTAATTAAGCCTTCCTCCAACCCCATTAATTGTGACATTATCAAATAATGACCTGCACACAAATGACCACAGTGTATTTCCACTAGCCAACACTATACGAAAATTGATTTCGATGAGGCTAAATATGATAATAGTATATAATATTATACTGCAGTGCCGGACTCGGTGGCCGAGAGCGTTAATGCGCTAGCTCACGCCTCGCTGAGCGTGGGTTTGAATCCCATCTCAGCCATCCTGAAAATGTTTTTCGTGGTTGCCCATTTTCGTTTTTACAGGTCCACGGCCAACATTCTTCCAAAATCCCTTCATCAATCCCTGAGAGTGGCTTCGGTGATGTAGTTGGTAGCATGCTGAGCATCTATGCCCAAGATTGCGGGTTCAAACCCGGCCGAAGTCGTCGGATTTTTTAAGAGCGTTAAAAATCCCTCAGTATGCCTTCCTTCGGAGGGGACGTAAAGTAAAGCCGGTGCGGCGGTCCCATGTTTTAGATTTATGGCATAAACAAGAACCTTCCACTAACTACACTTGTGGAAGCTGAAATTTGTAGGTTAGTTTGATAACGCTATATTAGTTCCAACGTTCGCCGCCAGGTGCTGACTGCGATGGCATTAAGTATCTAGATTTCGTGGACGGTAACATTTGGTAGCAAAAGTAGGAACTACTTGAAAAAATGAATCGTCTGCAGTCCTCCTACCTGAATCACAGATAAAACACACTATAATACAGCCATAACAATTAAAAAGGTTATCAGACAGATTCTACACACACCCAAAGTACACGGGGTACATGACCGCGTTGTCGCAGCCCCTAAACTAAGGAACCAACCAACCAACCAATCCTTCCCTGACCCTTCTTTAATTATACCCAAGTTAGCGGTCGCCTGGGTGATCGGTCTGTCACCATTCCCAGTTGTATCTGCTGGCAAAGTGTGTTCAGCTCCCAGACACTGACCTTGCGACGGTAGAGGAATGATCCCTCGCAGAGTCCGTGGGTGAAGCCAAGCTGGGAGGATAACTGATTTAAAAACAAGATGTTCAGCAAAGAACATATAGCCTACTTTCTCCTAAATGTATGGGTATCTTTATGACTCTTTGTCCTCATCCCTAACACAATCACCCCTACCACAATGTATTGTTTGTTTTCTTTTATATTGATAATAAGCCAGTAAGTGTCAAAATCAATATTATATACTTTATGATGATTGAATAACAAAACTACTAACTTATTGTAATGCATTCACGTCCGTTAATCTCTATATTAAGCCAGCCTGCAAAATTAAGAATCTTCCGCCCCAATCACAGTAGGTGGTGCTGCGACCTATCAGTGAATTAATCTTTATCTTGTACGCCTATGCACTGCCATCGTAATGTACTACGATGGCAGTGGCCTAAGGGTGTTGAATGAGTAGGCAGTTTAAAGTAGCCAAGAGGGAGGCGATCCAGCTGGCAGTGTTTAAAGGTATTCGGAGCGCGATCGTGGCTAATAGTTGAACTACCAGTATTACAAAATTGCCATACTTCAGGAGGCCAGCTCAGGCATTTACACAGCGTTATGTTTGGAACAATATTACCCACATAACCCACAAGAGGACAGCACCGTACAGAGGCATTAAGAAGGCTGTGGTTGGGTAGTTCTTCTATTCTCCTTTTCCTAATGGTTTCTGTTTATGTGCGATGCTGGGACTGTGATTTTATTAATATACGAGTGTATACTTTATCCTCTCCTTTGAGCTAAATGACATTTTATTCAGTATCTGAGGAAAAAGCTCGTGCACATCATTTGTAAAAGAATTCAAGAAAAAAAAAACTAACTGTAGCAGTACTCGATCCCCAGTCAACTGCGTGTCAGACTAACATGCTAGCCCAGAGCTAACCGTATCCATGACGTCAGGTGTTCTTAACTGACATATTAGATACAAACTGTTGGCAAATAATGACTTTAAATAAACGATTTCTTCACTGCAGTACATCTTCATTAAAGATCATTTCATACAAAGTTTATATTATTGTATCAGTACGGTATATCACATACAACATACTAAAACTACTGAAATATAAGACAGGCACATGAGGACAGCTGCCATCTTGTCGTGTGACACAAACGGCTCAGCTCTTTTAAGCCACTCATACTGTATAATATTATAATATTAAATTATAATAAATAACGGATCACGACCTTCAGGATAGCTTAAACCCCCCTAGGCTCGATAATCGGAATTGGTGGGTCTTAAGCTATTTATTAAAATGGTTGCATAATTCACACGGCCGCCATCCTGAAATGGCATGGCCGATGACCTTGAATTTTGGGTAAACGACGCGTCCTATATAAAGGTATGTTGTCACCGAATTTGGTAGAGATCGGAAGATTAGTTTAGCCGTAATTTGATTTTACGTTTTGAACATTTGAGTGGCCGCCATTCTGTTTTGGTAAAGATGGCGGCGATATAAAGTATGACACTGAGGTGTCGTTTACTAGTGCTACCTCTGTACCAATTCGGTTTCACCGTGTTCGAATTGATAGGGGGGGACAGACATTCAGAGTACACACACTCACACACACACAGACACACACACACACACACACAGACTCACACACACACATACACACACACACACACACACAGACTCACACACACACATACACACACACAGACAGACACACTTTTTTCGCCCTGTGTTGATCTCATAAGTCTACTTTCATTTTTTGCAAAAATCGAAAGTAGGCTAATATATAGTACTTTCCATTTGCGCAAAATGATGACCCTGCTGGTTTCATACCGACGTGCTAGTATTTCTATAAATCAAATATTATATACGTATCTACTTGGCGTAATGTGTTGGGTAAAAGAATTTCAAACTAATAACATGAACTATTTAAGTGTAAAAATAAAATATAAATATATAAAGAAAAATCATCAAAATAAAATTTAAACAATAAAAGAAATATAAAAAATTAAATTAATGTACATAACTATAAAATAATTGTAAAAATAAATTTGAACTTAGTTAATTCATTAAAATATCAAAATTAGATCTATAAGAACATAAATAGAAAATTAACAAGTAGTTACGTGAAGAACTATACAGCCTATTTTCATATATCCTACATATGTTAATCGCCTCTATCAACATACAAAATTTCAGTTTGATTGCTGTAATAGATTCGTAGATATTGAGAACCAACTAAATATTGCGGATGGTCGCCATGTTGGATTTTTATATATGTTGCTCTTAGAGTTAAATGTTACATGAAGATTATTGTGTACGTGTAGCATTCAAACTTCAATCGCATGATTAGGTCACAAGAAGAAAAAACGAGATTTTAAATTTCGCACAGCTGCCATCTTGTGGTTATGGAAACAATTGAAAAAAATTAGATACCAGTGGATTAGCATTTGTATAAGGATTTACTGTACTAAGTGTCACTGCACTCGGATGGTTAAATTGCGAGCAACGACCATGTGAATATTTATAATTCGCGTCGCCGCCATGTTGGATTTGTGATCACCAGGTTATTGAAAGTCCTATAGGTGAACTTATGTTCGTAGCCCCTATGAACATTAAAAAATCAGTTTGATTGATGTAATAGATTCGTAGATATCCAGATCCATCTAAATATTTCGGATGGTCACCAAGTTGGATTGTTATATGTATAGGCCATAGAGTAATGTACCATTAAAGGAAAATTATTGCGTAAATTCATTATTCAAACTTTCACTTCGATAGCATCATTACGACACAAGAAATAAAAACTTAATTTTAAAATTCCCACAGCCGCCATCTTGATATTATGTAAAAGAAATTAACTAAATTATATACCAGTGCAATACAATGTGTATAAACATTTGCTGTACCAAGTTTCATTGCGTTTGGATCATAAAATCACGAAAAAGGTCTATTTAAAATTTTCATCTTCGCTTGGCCACCATATTCGTTTTGTAGTTAACCGGTTTGTGAAAAATTTATAGATGAACTTCCAGTAGTGCCCTTTATCTCCGTACAAAATGTCAGGGTGATACCGCTAATAGTTTCAGAGATATAGAATGCCGGTGAAATATTTCGCACAACCGCCATCTTGAGGTTATGCAAACAATTGAATAAAGTCAGATGTCGGTGCATTAAAATGTGTATAAACATATACTGTACCAAGTTTTATTGCGTTTGGATGGTTAAATCGCGAGAAACGTCTATTAAAAAGTCAAACTTCGCATGGCCGCCATGTTGGTTTTGTAGTTACCAGGTTTTCAAACGTCTCATAGGTGAACTTCTAGTAGTTCCCTCTATCACCGTAAAATATTCCAGGGTGATATCGGTAATAGTTTCGGAGATATTGAATGCTGGTGAAATATTTCGCACAGCCGCCATGTTGGATTGGTGAGACGTAAAAAAAATTGAAGGGGATGGTCGGGGTCGTCCGGAATAGTGCTATGAACTTACCGAGTGTCATTGAAATCGGTCCAGCCGTTTAGAAGTTATTAGGGGTGGACACACATCATCTCACACACACACACCCACACACAGACACACGGACAAAAGGTGATCTCGTAAACCTATTTTTAGCCTACTTTCGATTTTTGCAAAAAATGAAAGTAGACTTATGAGATCAACACAGGGCGAAAAAAAGTGTGTCTGTCTGTGTGTGAGTCTGTGTGTGTGTGTGTGTCTGTGTGTGTGTGTGTGTGTGTGTGAGTGTGTGTGTGTACTCTGAATGTCTGTCCCCCCTATCAATTCGAACACGGTGAATGCGAATTGAACGAAATTTGGTACAAAGGTAGCACTAGCAAAGGACACCTCAGTGTCATGTTTTATATCGCCGCCATCTTGACGGAAACGTAATGGCGGCCACACAAATGTTCAAAGCTTAAATCAAATTACGACTAACGTAATCATCCGATCTCTACCAAATTTTGCAACGACATACCTTTATGGGGGGAGCATCCTTTGACCAAACCAATAGGTCATCAGCGTAATAGTTTGCGGATGGCGGCCATCTTTGTGTGAAAATCGATTCCCCCTATTAATTCGAACACGGTGCAACCGAATGGAACGAAATTTGGTACAGAGGTAGTACTAACAAAAGGCACCTCAGTGTCATGTTTTATGCCGCCGCCATCTTGACGGAAACGTAATGGCGGCCACACAAATGTTCAAAGCTTAACACAAATTACGATTAACCTAATCATCCGATCTCTACCAAATTTTGCAACAACATACCTTTATGGGGGGAGCATCCTTTGACCAAACCAATAGGTCATCAGCGTAATAGTTTGCGGATGGCGGCCATCTTTGTGTGAAAATCGATTCCCCCTATTAATTCGAACACGGTGCAACGGAATGGAACGAAATTTGGTACGGAAGTAGTACTAACAAAAGGCACCTCAGTGTCATGTTTTATATCGCCGCCATCTTGACGGAAACGTAATGGCGGCCACACAAATGTTCAAAGCTTAAATCAAATTACGATTAACCTAATCATCCGATCTCTACCAAATTTTGCAACTACATACCTTTATGGAGGGAGCATCCTTTGACCAATCTAATAGGTCATTCACCTGATAGTTTGCGGATGGCGGCCATCTTTATGTCAAAATTGATTCCCCCTATTAATTCGAACACGGTGGAACCGAATGGAACGAAATTTGGTACAGAGGTAGCACTAGCAAAGGGCACCTCAGTATCATGTTTTATATCGCCGCCATCTTGACTGAAACGTAATGGCGGCCACCCGAATGTTCAAAGCTTAAATCAAATTACGATTAACCTTATCATCCGATCTCTACCAAATTTTGCAACTACATACCTTTATGGAGGGAGCATCCTTTGACCAATCTAATAGGTCATTCACCTAATAGTTTGCGGATGGAGGCCATCTTTATGTCAAAATTGATTCCCCCTATTAATTCGAACACGGTGGAACCGAATGGAACGAAATTTGGTACAGAGGTAGTACTAGCAAAGGGCACCTCAGTGTCATGTTTTATATCGCCGCCATCTTGACTGAAACGTATTGGCGGCCACACGAATGTTCAAAGCTTAAATCAAATTACGATTAACCTAATCATCCGATCTCTACCAAATTTTGCAACTACATACCTTTATGGAGGGAGCATCCTTTGACCAATCTAATAGGTCATTCGACTAATAGTTTGCGGATGGCGGCCATCTTTGTGTCAGAATCGATTCCCCCTATTAATTCAAACACGCTGAAACCAAATGGAACGAAATTTGGTATAGAGGTAGCACTAGCAAAGGGCACCTCAGTGTCATGTTTTATATCACCGCTATCTTGATGGAAACGTAATCGCGGCCACCCAAATGTTAAAAGCTAAAATGTAATTACGACCAACCTAATAATCTAGTCTCTACCTAATTTTGCAACACCATATCTTTATGTGGGAAACATATTCTGACCAAACTGCAAGAACATCAGCCCAATAGTTTGCAGATGGTGGCCAAGTATGTGTGCAAATCGATTCCCCCTATCAATTCAAACACGGTGAAACCGAATTGAACGAAATTTGGTACAGAGGTAGCACTAGCAAAGGGCACCTCATATTCATGTTTAATATCCCTATAGCACGTTGTATTTCAACAAGCTCCTACAACCAACATTCAATCATACTCCTTGAAAAGGACAAAGAGTTATAACAATACCCATGCTTTTAGGAGAAAGTAGGCTATATGTTCTTTACTGAACATCTTGTTTTTTCATAAATTAAAATAAATTAAAATGTAGAACACATAAAAGTAAAAAGAATTTTGCCCTATAAAGGGTTAAGGGGCGGAACAGCGAGGTCATCTGCCCCTAACAATTTAACAGCATGACAACAACATAATACTGTACTGCAGTGGAATATAATTATTAATTTGGCAAGTAGCCTACAATGATGCTGGCGCCAATTCAAATTACGCGACGCATTGCCAGAAATTACTTTCACCAAACCCATAACAGCAGCGAATAGTTAATTATTTAAGCCTTCCTCCAACCTCATTAAATGTGATATTAGAAAATAATGAACTCCACACAAATGGCCACAGTGAATTTCTGCAACCTAATGTTATATGAAAATTGACTTCAATGCTGCTTTAACCCTTAGAACTCACAAGGCGGGAAATCCCCGATAATGAAAATCGGTGGCGTAGTTCGTAGCATGCCCAAGATAGCGGGTTCAAACCCGGCTGAAGTCGTCGGATTTTTTAAGAGCGTTAAAAATCCTTCAGTATGCCTTCCTTCGGAGGGGAAGTAAAACCAGCGGTCCCATGTCATAAATTTATGGCATGTAAAATATCCTTCCACAGACTTAACTTGTGTGAAGCTAAATTTTTAGGTTAGATTTCGTCGGAACGCTCTATCAATGTTCCAACGTTCACAAGTAGGTATCATTGATATCTGGTAGCGAAAGTTGGAACTACTTGAAATTGAACGGAACTTGTAGCTCACCCTGAGGGTGTCCGCTGGAAGCAGCTACAGACTCCCGGCTCTAAAAGCCATACGTAGATAGACAGATCGTTTTGAAAGCCATTTTTCAGTGTTACTTCAGTAAATGAAATGTAAATTCCCAGGTGTAAGGAATAACACCATTAGAATTAGAGTAGGCCTGAAAATATCTCATAGATCCTCTGTGGGTTCATACCCGACAACGATTTGTGCCGGCTATAACTCCGTTGCTGCGGTACACCTGACGAAATACTGGCAATACTACGCTTCTGCCATCTATTGGCGACACCGTAAACTACTGTTATGCTATATTCTCTTTGGAAACCAGCCTTGAGGAGAGGTAATTTGAAGGCCATGATAGTTTGAAATCAGGTGTTGCCTAGCAACATCTATATTTAAGGTGCCTGTATACTGGAGAGTGATTTTTATAGAGCAAGTCCAGCTAGACCACTCTAGCTAAACTGAGTGCGTGTACACTGTAGAGTAACTTTCCGTAGATAGAGCATTCGTAGAGCGAAGATAGACAAATCTACCTAGAGGACTCTCAGAACCTGTGTACACTGTCAAACGTAAATGCACTAGCTAGAGCAGCGCTAAAACATTCTGAGAGCAGTGTGAGTCTAGGTTTATTGCGCTGTGTTGTGAAGTTAAAATGTATTCAAGAGAGCGTTTTGCATATGTGGTGGTGGAGTGTGCCTTGTTAAAAAAGAAAATAATTATTTATATTCGTAAATTTAAATATAGGGTTTTTTTCGGAAATGTTGTTTGCGAAATATGTGGCAAAATTAAAAACAGTTTTTGTTTTGAATATATTCATGTAGTACATAATTAATTGTTTGATGAGAAAATCACTGCATATTTAAATATAATACATTTCCTATGCAAATCCCGGTCACTCCATGTGAGATCTGCGCTGGACAAAACGGATGCAGACAGGTTTTCCTCCGGGTACTCCGGTTTTCCCTGTCAACATTTCATTCCAGCAACGTTCTTCACTATAATTTCATTTCATCTGTCATTCATTTAATCATTGCCCCAGAGGAGTGCGTCAGGCCTCGGCAGCCGGCACAGTTCATATCCTCGCCGCTAGACGGGGGCTTCATTCATTCCATTCCTGACTCGGTCGGAGACTGGAAGCAGGCTGTGGATTCATTTCACATTTTCTATGTTTCTCCACTTCCATTAAAAATAAAAGCCGTGTTTTTACTTTCCTCTACATTTCCTTCAAGTGGTGTACCTGAGATGGTCCTCACACAATCTGAGTTCCCAATCATAAACTGTAATGCATCAAAATACTCCCAAGTACTCTTCTTAATGTCACCTTCATCGCCAGTTTTTAGCCTACTTTTCACATTTTGCAAAAATGAGGAAAAGGTAGACTTATGAGATCGGGCAAATGTGTGTTTGTCTGTCCGTCTGTCTGTCTGTCCTTCTGTCTGTCTGTCTGTCCTTCTGTCTGTCTGTCTGTGTGTGTGTCCCCCCCCCTATCAACTCCTAAACGGCTGCAGCAATCGAAACAAAATTTTGTAGGAATAAAGATCTATACCTGAATATCTCACGGCCATATTTGAAAATGATATTAGTGCTACCAACTGCTGAAAAATCATAATTGAAATTTGAGCTCCATGTTGGATATCTTGGAAGGTATGAATGGGAGCTATTTCAAAATTGGCACACGTATAGATAATAATATTGCAGTTTATTTTCCAGGAGACCATACATAGCAGTGTTGCCAAAATGATTATACGCCTGCTAATAAGTCCAAATTTTAAATGCATATAACTTCTATACTATCAATTGGATTTCAACCAAATTTCGTATGTGCTATGTGTACATAGACAGATATGACTGAGCGTATTCTTAAGAGCCACCAGGGCTACCAACTGTAAATAAATGGTCTCAATTTTTTATATACAAATACCCATATAACAGAGAGTATGCAACCCGACAGCTTTAAACTATGCACACGTTTAGTACCTGGCATTCTAGATTAATTTGGAGTAACTAATATAGACCTACGCCAGTGTTGCCAACATGATTCTAAGCCTGCTGATAGGTCCAACTTTAAATACATGTAACTTCTATACTATCATGTGGATTTCAACCAAATTTCGTATGTGCTATGTGTACCATAACAGATATGACTATGACGATTCTTAAGAGTAACCAGGGCTGCCAACTGTTATTAAATACTGTCTCTATTTTTGTTACCCTAATATGAATATATCAGAAAGATGCAAGCCAATAGCTCTAACCTTTGAACACGTATAGTACCTGGCATTCTAGATTAATTTGGAGTAACTAATATAGGCCTACGCCATTGCTGCCAACATGATTCTAAGGCTGCTGATAAGTCAAATTTTTAAATGTATGTAACTTCTATACTAACTAATGGATTTCATTCAAAATTGACCCAACAATAGATCACATTATTTCAGATTATTTCTGACCAATGTACGTATGTCATTGTTGCCAACATGATTTTACGCGCGCTGTTAGATCGAATGTTTAACTGCATGTAACGTCCATGCTATCCATTGCACTTCAACCAAATTTTGTATTCTGTACCTTAAGAGATGGAACTAAGAATATATTCAGTCACCAGGGCTGCCAACTGTAGTGCTCTATTAGGCAACATTATGCCAGGTAAACAGTATTTCGAACTAATTAGAAAATTTGATATTACCAACTTAATTTCGTCATTGTTCTAGATAGATCCATATAGATTAATCATTGGCATGGATCTTAAATTGTAAGTAAAGTAGGCTCTTTAGTTCGTCATGAAACTTCTTGTTTTCTTGTTAGTTTTCCGCAACAGCTTTGAATTGGCAGCGGAGGTTGTGAAACTTTCTGCAAATTTCATGCATAGTGCTTCCCATGGCTTCTGCTATCACCCAAAACAACTGTGCTTTCACATTTCTGACTCTGTATTCTTTCACAGTACAATTCGAAGTTTTTGGATGGGCTTCAATATGTTCAATTAAAGTTATTGTTTTTTAGCGACTCCACACAAATTCAGCCATATTTAAAAACTATAATAATAAACAAATAACATATTCAACCGAACGAATAGAGCTAGACTGGTCTAGCTAAGGCACCCAATTACTGTTTACGCCGTAGAATCAGCCGGCCCTAGCTAGAGCTTAGAGCGGTCTCCGAACGAGCTACTTTACGCTCTAGCGAGGGCAAAAGCTCTCCAGTGTACAGGCACCTTTATACACAGTCCACAGTAAGTGTTATGTTGCTATTCAAACTTAAAATACGTATAAAGGACTGTGTATTTATGATAGATATAAGCTGTCGTTGACTCTTTTGTTGAACGTTTTAAGCTGAATAAGGATATTGGTGAAATATTGATATATCATTAACGGTTTAGCCAGAGTAAGCTGAAAAGACGCACGGACGTTGGTTTTAACGTTGAAATGACACTAAGAGCACTCAGACTATAACTTAATTGTTCAGTTCAGCAAAGACGCAAAATAAAGCTATATTGACAGTTGTGCCGAACGTTGAAAAGCTAGAAGACCCGGAAAAGAAATTTTACGTTTTTGGTTGGTTGGTTCCTCAGTTTACGGGCTTCGCCAACGCGGTCATGTAGCCCGTGTGTTATATGTTTTTAATTCAAGTGAAAATGAAAATCCACAGCCTGCTTCCAGTCGACCGACCGGGTCAGGGAATGGAATGAATGATGCCCCCAACTAGCGGCGAGGATATGAACTGTGCCGGCTGCCGAAGCCTGTCGCACTCCCCTGGGGCAATGATTAAATGAATGACAGATGAAATGAAATTATAGTGGAGAGTGTTGCGGGAATTAAATTTGTGACTGGGAAACCTGGAGTACCCGGAGAAAAGGCTGTCTGCCCCCGCTTTGTCCAGCACAAGTCTCACATAGAGTACCGGGATTTGAACCACGTACCCAGCGGTGAGAGACTGGCGTGTTGCCGCCTAAGCCACGGAGGCATTTCGGGGATTGGACATCGTGGTGATCAGCCCTGTGCTGACTTTGCCTGATAACCTGTATCACTATGAATAGTTGTAATGCTGTTGCCAAACAATGAAATACATTGAAAATGGCACAGAATAAACACGAGAGCAGTAGATGTAAAGCTGTTGCCAAATAAATAAATAAATAAATAAATAAACAAATAAATACTGGGAACGGCTATTATAATCTAAATTTACTGGTAAGTGTCCATTTAGATTAGTTCTCATAAACTATAGATGGTGCCCATGTCAATTCTTAAAAACTGAAATACTGTAACCGTTCAAGTAGTTATCCGAGCTCCGTGAAGTGTGGTAAAATGAAACTGTGTCATAGTTAAATCTCTTGCTACCTAGATACATTAAGTGCAGTTTCCTATAAGTACAGAGAAGCGCAGTTTGCCCATTCAACCACTACGAGCGCTGGCAATGCGTCGCGTAATTTGAATTGGCGCCAGCATCATTGTACTTGCCAAATTAATAGTTTCATTCCACTGCAGTACAGTGTTATGTTGTTGTCATGCTGTTAATGCTGTTACTAACTTGGTTACTAGATGCCACCGCAGTCGGCTCCTGGTTATGAACGTTGAAACCTAAGAGCGTTAGTCAAATCTAACCTATAATTTAGCTTCACACAAATGTAATTAGTGGAAGGTTCTTTAACATGTCATAAATCTATGACATGTGACCGCCGGCTTTACTTCCTCTCTGAAGGAAGGCACACTGAGGGATTTTTAACGCTCCTTAAAAATCCGACGACTTCGGCCGGGTTTGAGCCCGCGATCTTGACCATAGAAGCTCAGCATGCTACCAACTACGCCACCGAAGCCGCTTCCCGCAGAGACGTTTCATAGCAAACTTACAAATTACGTTCACTCCTCACTTTCCATTAAAAAGTTAATAGACTTTTTCTCATGAAAGTAATCGAAAAGTGCTAATAATGAGAGTCAGGCAACGTTCGCTTGGACTGACGATATCATAAAACTCGACAGGGAAAGACAGAGAATTTCAACAAGCTCACGTACTTGGATCATGTCCGTTCGTTGATGAACTGACGAACTCTCGCCACCATAAAATCAAGTCCCTCATTGCTGAAGAACTCAATACCAGAGTTTCAACGTGCTTGACACGGTGGGTGAGTGGATAGCGTGTCGGTCTACTAACCCCAAGATTGCAGGTTCGCTACTGGCCGTGGTAAGTAATTTTTTCAAAGGCGGCAAAAATACGACACGCATGTCAAACGATGTTGCATGTCAAAGAACCCATTTGAATTCAGTAGGCCGTGTTCATAATGGCAAAATTAATCTCGGGAGTTTCCGCCAACACAAAGTTCCTCATTTCTCTACTAGAAAGCGCTATAGTGTTCAAGGAACTTAGATATCTAACCTCCTTGACTTTCATAGTGATTCAAGGAACAACGAAATTCGACATGCAAGCTACCCTCTGGGTGTCAAATTACAAAGCTTGCACCCGGCACTCGAGGCCATACGATGTTATTATTATTATTATTATTATTATTATTATTATTATTATTATTAACGTGCATGAAGAAGTCCACTGCATTTTATCATGTAGGCCTAACTTGCTGTACCCGGAATGCGCTGCAACGCCAATCAAAGAAATACAAATGTATGCTGTAATTTTGTTCATTGAAGTGCTCGTGGATACACAATACTTTTGTATTTCTGTAAACTGCCGTTAAACTATATGAAATCACTTCCGGACTTAATGCATTTCCAAACAACTTAAAATCGCTTGTTCCTTTACTCGTTTCCTTTTTCATTCATATCCTATACTAGCCAAATTAACTTATTTACATAATTCTTGTTTCAATACCCACAGGTGATTTTTGATTATTTGAAGAATATTCACACCGGAAGTAGTTATAAGGGCTGTGAAACTCTGCATTGACTCACACTAGCACTCGTAGTGGTAAAAAAGACAATCTGTGGCTCTCTGCAATGTTATGTTCTATAAGTGTACAAAGTTTAGAACTGTTTGCCTACTAACTTTCAGATATATTGTCATGGCTTTTTTTTTGGTCAATTTTACTCTCCAGGTTTTTGGTTCCCACGGACTCAGCGTAGGAACTCACCGCTACAGCCGCTACGGGCAGTGTCCTGGAGCTTGGAACATTTGGTCGGGGTGGATAAAACTGGGGAGGTGTGATCAGCACTTCGCCCAGGCGGCCTCACCTGCAAAGCGAACAGGGGCCTCATGAGGGATGGGATTGGAAGGTGAGGATGGATAGGCAAGGAAGAGGGAAGGAGGCAGTCGTGGCCTGACAGTAGGCACCACCCCGGCATTTGCCCGAAGACGAAGCGGGAAACCATGGAAAACCAATTCGAGGATGGCTGAGGTGGGAATCGAACCCCCTCTACTCATTTGGACCACCCGAGGCTAAGTAGACTCCGTTTCAGTCCTCATACCACTTTTCAAATTCCGTGGCAGAGCCGGGAATCGAACCCAGGACCTCTGGGGTGGCAGCTAACCACGCTGACCGCTACGCTACGAAGGTGACCCGAGGTACAGTAACCATGCAAAAAAGTAACTTATGAGCTAGTTTCATTTTGCCACACCTCACGGAGCTCGGATAACTACTTGAACGGCTACAGTATTTCAATTTTTAAGAATTGAGAAGAGCACCGTCTATAGTTTATGAGAACTAATCTAAATGGGCACTTACCAGTACATTTAGATTATATTAGCTGTTCCCAGTATTTATTTATTTATTTATTTATTTATTTATTTATTTATTTATTTATTTATTTATTTATTTATTTGGTAACAGCTTTATATCTACTGCTCTCGTGTTTATTCTGTGCCATTTTCAATGTATTTCATTGTTTGGCAACAGCATTACAACTATTCATAGTGATACAGGTTATCAGGCAAAGTCAGCACAGGGCTGATCACCACGATGTCCAATCCCCGAAATGAACGATACTTCCCATTATTGGCAGTGTAACCTCCACAAGTAGGGAGACAGTTCACCCCACCCCCTGGAGACTTGCTCCATGTGATCGATCAGCATTAGCAGCCTTCATGAGTTGATAACAGCCAAGTCTGTCAAAACATGTCCCCATCAGGTGAGGTCTTCTCAGCCTGCCATTCATCACAAGCTTCATAATGAAATCTTGTACGTATCTATCGCCAGCATGGATTCTGCCATGGAGGAAACTTCGTAAATATTCAATCATAAATTAAGGTAATCCGTGGTTGGGCTGGTTAGTCTAGTGCCTGTCACCATTCCTAGCCATCAACCTATAGAGCAACAAGAGGTGACTCGCGTACCACAATAGGTAAAGCACCGCGCGGATGCGTATACCCGTGGATAAACCCACGTATATCCGCAAAAGTTTTTGCTATGCGTAGGGGCCGTATTTTTGGTAACAGCGATACGTGCGACCTTTTTTCATATCTTATTTCTTGCCTATATATGGCCTTCAAAGTACTTAAAGTAGGCTACTGTATTTTAGCTAAATGAACTCGCGAAATATCACGAAATCAGATTTATTGAGCGAATTGCACAAATAATCACGAAATATACTCCACTTGGTACGTAAAATGCTAAATATTATCGAAAAAGCTCTCCAATACACATTTAAATGCTTCTGAGGAATTGACCGTCGTGGTTTCCTTCTCATTTGATTGATAATGCTGCATATTCTCTACACAAAAGCCCACAAGGCGGAAGTATGTGTATTCAGTTCCGCGATATCTAAGGCTATCGATGAAAATCGATATCTGCTATCGATTACATTAAATGTCGTTGTAGTCGTAGATAAAGCAGTGCGAGTTGGCGACTGATAAAACTTTATCGGTAAACATCCAGCATTTAAGTATAAAAATGACGAAAACTAAAGTCACAACAGTTTTCTCGAGGGCTGAGGAATCCAACAGTGAGGGGTTCTAAGTATTTGACGCTGCAATCACATAATTTGTTACATTTACCCCATACTAGAAGGAAGATTTCAAAAGGAACATCGATCATTATGACAATTTATTTCGTGAAATACCCACCGAAATAGTGTCAGTTTTAACACCGAAATCAACAGTTTTATTTTTCCCAAAAATAAGGCCCATAGGTGCGGATATAGTTTGCATGGCTGTGCGGATAGCGGACAAGCTGCGGATAATGTTCGGAGAAAATTTGCGGATAGTTTTTAGAATACAATCCAAACTTGTTGGTTAGCATTACTAGGACTCGGATGTTTATGAGATATTATGTTTTTCCGTCACGCTTTTTTTTTCATGACAAATGTAAGATGATGATTTAAGCTAATCTCATTCAAATAATGTCATTAAAGCATAATTAACACTCCGAACAGGAAAGGGTTGCAATTCTGGCTGCATAACATTCTTTTTAAACATAGCACATGACATACAAAGTCTAAGGGAACGACTTTTGACACAAATGTCTAATTGTGTTGCTTTAGTAGTTTATGCTTTAATGCCAGTAGATTCGGATAACAAACGTGCGAATGCGGAAAAAAGTCGTGCGGATGCGGGGCGGATGCGGATAACGTTTTGTTTATCCGCGCAGTGCTCAAATGATAGGTTCTATCCCAGACAAAGTCGACAGATCAACATCTATATCTCCCTATTTATTGTGTCACCTTCTGCCATCAATGTATTTCATCGTTTGGCAACAGCGTTACATCTACTGTTCCCGTGTTTATTCTGTGCCATATTCTGACATAAATGTATTTGATTGTTTGACAACAGTGCTAGATCTACTGCGCTGTTGTTTATTCTGTGCCATAATCTTCCATCAATGTATTTGAATATTTGGCAGCAGTGTTAGATCCCCTACTCTCTTGTTTATTCTGTGCCATGTTCTACCTTGAATTCATTTGATTCTTTGGCAACAGCGTAAAAACCAATGCTCCCTTGTATATTCTCTGCCTCTCTCTGACATCAATGTATTTTAATATTTGACAACAGTGTTAGATCCACTACCCTCTTGTTTATTCTGTGCCGGAAACAACAGCAATAATGGGTACGTCAGTCCTTGAGTGTTCACCAAGCTGCTACGTCATCTTGTGAAGAATTATATAGTACTTAGCTCTCTTTTATTGCACGAGTGGCGAAAGCCCAAGTACTCCAAGACAAATTAAAGCCGATTGCGGCACTAAGTTCGCTTTAAGCTTCTCGGTGGTGCGTGAAATTCTGTATGAAGCTTCGAGTGGCCTGCATACAAGTACGGTTAGGAAGCTTTCAAAAAAAAAAAAAAAGGAAGGAAGCTTGTAGTTTAACGTGACCGTTAATCTTGAGATCAAGAGCCACGGGACCTTCTTTTAACGAGGGATCCGAACCACAGGACATGGCATTTCACATCGAAAATCTCACATGCATCGACCGGGAATCGAGCCCGGTCCACCTTGGAGAGAGACCAACAGCTTGACCGCTGCGCCACCACGCCCCTGGAAGCTTTCAATTGGCACCTTCGGTGGCGTAGTTGGTAGCATCTGAGCTTCTATGCCCAAGGTCGCGGGTTCAAACCCGGCCAAAGTCTTCGGATTTTTAAGACCATTAAAATCCCTCAGTATGCCTTCCTTCAGAGGGGAACTAAAGATGGCGGTCCCATGTCTTAGATTTATGGCATGTAAAAGAACTTTCCACTGACTACACTTGTGTAAACCTAAATTATGGTTTAGATTTGCCTAACGCTCTTAGGCTCCAACTTTCGTCACCAGGAGCTGACTGAGGTGGCATCTAGTAACCAAGTTCATAACTATTTTTTCGACAGTGGAGTTTGGTGGCAAAAGTAGGAACTAAGTTTACTTGAAAATTGAATGTCTGCAGTCCTTACTTGAATTAAAAAACAGATATCACACACTAATACAGCCATCACAACTAACACCGGTTATCAGACAGATTTTTCACACACCCAAAGTACACGGGGCTACATGACCGCGTTGTCGCAGTCCCTAAACTGAGGAACCAATCAAGCATTCAATTAATATTATTGTCATTCGGTAATATATGGTTTCAAGTGTATAGTACGAGTAGACCCCCTTGTGATATAGCGGCTAGCATTCTTTGGTATCGCCCTTGCAGTCTGGGCTCGATTCCTGGCTCTATCAAGAAATATAATTCTGGCCTGAGAGTTGGAAAGGTGAACATTCATCCTCTTGAGGCATAACTGAGATCAGTTGGGTATGAATTCCATCTCATCAACTTTATAAATGACTTTCTGTTGTTTCACCACTTCTACTCCAGGAAAATGCTGGGATAGTTCCTAACTTACGGTCACAAGCACCTCCTTCCCAATCCCAGTTCCCATTACTAACACAGGGCAGTAGAGAGCGGTCACGGGCCCCTCCACTATTTTCGACGTGTGACAATATTTTGGATGTATTAAACTTGAATTTGTTTAACCCGTAAAGAACTCCGTGGAAGTTAGCATATCCATATTGAATATCATTTTACTTGGTTATCAGTTCTTCAGTTGCTTTACATAAGAGCTGAAGATGACTCCATAGAATGGATGAAATATGTACTTCAATTTAATAGATGATTCATGAATTGTATTGATAGATGTATTACTTTTAAGAGGAGTTAAATAGACTTGTCGTTAATGAAAAATACTAGAACTGGACGTAGTGCTGGAAGTGGCCTACGCCATTTGTAACTCACCCTCTTGCAAAGGCCACACAACATGCATTGCTCAATCGACAGAAGTAGACTGGGTTTTACCTGAAACAAAAGAAACAGACTGTTATAGGACAAGCAGGAAAAGTAAATCAATGCATCACTTTTCACTGTCTACCCACTTATGTGCTGCACCAGGGGCGTATATAATTTTATTTTTATTTTTGGCTGGTGGGAGTTTGGGGGCATCGAATAGCCCCCAAAGAAAAAGGGGTCCGGGGAAACTCCCCGAGAAACTTTTGTATACTTTGGTGCAAAATGATGGCTATCGTTCAACCAATTATTTGTTGTAATGTTTTATGTTTGGTTGATGTCAAACTCAACTAAGATAGTTTTATGTTACTTTTTATTAACACAGTTATCTTGAACACTATATAGCAAAAACAAATGAATACTACTGTTTTTGATTCGGGACACATGACCTCGCTGTTCCACCCCTTAAAACCTCAATAACTAAATAACTGTTTTGATTTACAACTTACACTACATTTATTTATTATTTATTGAATATCCTAATATTATGAACCCTATTGTACATTAGTACATTATGCAACGAACCTATAATGGCAATAATTAAGACACGAGTATGTTTATAAAACGAGCGTATGCGAGTTTTATAATTTCCATACGAGTGTCTTAATTACCATTATAGGCGAGTTGCATACGACTGTTTATGTTCGACGATAATTATTATAACTATTTTATGTTCGAAAATAAATATTCATAAATATCTGTCGAGATTTCGCCAGTTTTATGTACTGAACAGAGCGCATGAGACGCAGAGAATGCCTTGTATTTTACCATGGCCTCCTCGATTACCCTACTATGACACTAGGCCAGGCAGTGAAATTTAAATTAGAAGGCCGTGGAACTCAGCGCATATAATTATCTAATTGGTCAAACAACTGTTTCTTGAGCTCTGATTGGTGGGAGAAACTGTTTCATGATGCAAAATAGTGTTATAATGAGCCTCATTATAGTACAGTTTCCTGACATATAATAGTCAGGGTCGAACATAAACGTATATTAGGGTGTAAGTTTTGATCATTTAATTACTGGTCCATTAACACAAAATTATGAATCTAGATTATTGTAGATGTGGTGAATGAGCTTAAAATCAGCAGAATTTCTTAAACAAGTGGAATAATGGTTTTGAAAGTTCCATATTACAATTCTTCAGGTGACTCTCAAGATCGGATCTTGTCCTGCTAAACATGACACAGTCGAGCAGTAAATGGTCCACTGTTTGAGAAGAGCCACAAGAGCACACGGAATCGCCTGCAATGTTAATTATAAAACGTTCGAAGTAGCACTTAAACTTTCCATGACCAGAGAGAAACTGCGTAAGAATGAATTCGGACACTAATGTATTGCACTGGAGTCGGCTATAATGTCGGGGGAAAATAATTATCTTGTGGCAGAACCTATATTACTGTTACGCGTGCTAGACAGCTTCATTGCCTCGCGCGTGACTCAGGCCGCCCCAGACTATCCCTGGCTGTGTGTTACCAGCGCCTTACGCAACGGGGCTGCAAGAACAAGGACATGGTCCAGAAGATTCGTGGCCCGCCTAGTATTGGAAATCTCGAGAAGGTCTGAGAGTAGCTGTGAACCCTGGTCTACTCTAGAAACATCTGTGAGTCGTCAGCCCCAATATATAAAGAGTGACCCTGGCCAGTGTCAGTGAGTGTGTTCTTGCCAGTGCGATAGAGGTGTTACGGTGACTTTCGAATAGCGAAACAGTGTGTATTCAAGAACAGTGAGTGACAGACTGTGGCTTGTGTACAAGAGGAAGAGTTGTGGTTATTTCTAGCGAGGTCACGGGACTAATTACGGAAGGATTAACTGCATGACCAAGTGAAAGAGTGAATGTTCTCTACAAGTGGAAACTAATAGTGACTAGTAGTCTTTTATGACTCACTGTGCCTATAGTGTGGTGTATATTTCTGACCTGCAATAAAGCTAATATTTCTTTAAAGGACCATTTGTGTTATGCTTTACCTACTGTGATCCAATTAACGAACTTGCTACTAGGGGGTAGCGCGTATCATTAGGCTACTGTATTACAGTATAAAGTCAAGGTTTCTTGAAGCATTGCCAAATTGGTTTACAACTTTGTCAGTGTTTTATATGTCTCTGTGGATAAATAACAATGCTAGACCGTTAAGTCTGTTTTCAGAAGTAGAATTTTCTTAAGCATGTTGTCAGCCAACTCAAACTCAGAAAACTCCGTTCAGCGGTAGATACAGAGACAGGAAAAACTTCCAAAAGTTTGATAAGATATGGCCATTGGCTGCAATTCAAATATACAAGTTAGTAAAAGAAAAACTTTTGTTACGCGCTTCAAGGGCACTTGTTGCTGTTCTAGGTAGACTCTTAAGAGCGAAGGCATTGGCGAGTTATAAGAGGTTATGTTGTTACACATACGAGATCAGAGCAAAGTGATTGTCACACTGTTTACATCGCGCTACCGTAGCCTCGCTTTGCAACGTTGCCATATGTTCCTTAGTAACAATAGTACATCGTTTTTAATGTTTTAATTCATTTGAAATTGACGTCAGTGCTACCAACTGCTGAAAAATCGCAATTGAAATTTGAGCTCTATGTTGGATATCTCAGAAGTTATGCATGCGACCTATTCCAAAACTGGAGCACATATAGCCAATAAAATACCAGGTTAATTTTCAGAAGTTCACACATGCCAGTGTTGCCAACATGATTCTAAGCCTGCCGATATGTCCAATTTCTAAATGCATAAAACTTCTATACTATCAATTGCATTTCAACCAAATTTCGTATGTACTATGTGTACTACAACAGATATGACAGTGCGTGTTCTAAGGAGCCACCAGAGCTGCCAACTGTTAATAAATGCTCTCTATATGTTTTAACCCCAATATCAATATATCCAGAAAGTATGCAAGCCAGTAGCTCTAAACTTTGCACACGTACAGTACCTTACATTCTACCTTAGTTTGGCGTAACTTATATGCATCAGTGCTGCCAACACGATTCTAAGCCTGCTGATAGGTCCAGTTTTTAAATACATATAACTTCTATACTAACAAATGGATTTCAACCAAATTTCGTATCTGCTTTGTGTACCATAACAGTTATGACGATGCGTATTCGTAAGAACCAGCGGAGCTGCCAACTGTTAATAAATGCTCTCTATTTGTTTAATCCTAATATCAATATATCAGAAAGTATGCAAGTCATCAGCTCTAAACTTTGCACACGTATAGTACCTGACATTCTAGATTAAATTGGAGTAACTAATATACCTCAGTGCTGCCAACATGATTCTAAACTTTCTGATAGTTTCAATTTTTAATTACACGTAACGTCTATACTAACAAATGGATTTTATCCAAAATTGGCACTATAATAGATCGTAATGTTTCAGATTAATTCTGAGCATCACATACATGACATTGTTCCTAACATGAATTTTACGCGCACTGATAAATTCTATATCAAACAGCATGTAACGTCTCCATTCTATCCATTAGACTTCAACCAAATTTTATATGTGCATTCTATACAAAAGAGATGGAACGAAGAATATATTCAGAGTCTCCAGGGCTGCCAACTGTAGTAAGTTACTCTATTAGGCTACACTATTTCAGGTGTATTTCAAACTGCAGTACCTAGAAATTTTAGTATTACCAACTTGATTTCGTTATTATTCTAGATAAGTCTATATAGATTGGCATGAATCTTTAATTTTAAGAAAAGTAGGCTCTTTTGTTCGTCACGGAACTACTTGTTATTATTAGTCTATTATTTCATCGCGATATTTAGTTACCAAGCAATGACCCAAAGTTTATATATGCTCTCTACAACGACTAAACGGCAACAAAATTAGTGAAGGTAGCAAGACCTCAAAGAATGTAGGAGTTTCATTGTATCAACATACTGTTAGTTTTGTTTTAAAGGTTGGAACAGCGTGGTCATCTGCCCCTAGCAACATACTGTATGTATAAAGTTTTTGGATGGATCTGTCGAAGGTGACCTCAAATGCTCACTTGCACTGCAAGTCAAAACTCGTATGGACTTATTTTAAGTCTACTTTTATATTGGAGCAATACAATTTCCCATGAATTAGGCAAAAGTTGCTTAGTCGCATCGTGGATTCAAACGTTTGAGTATAATTTTATAAGTGCTACAAGAAGTGGAAATTAACGCGCGCAGCTATGTGGAACGCTACATATGACATGTATAAGCAATCCTACTGGAACATGCACTTGAAATTCTTCTCTCGGTATTAGTCTGGCTTTCACCTTTATGAGAACATTATAAAACACGTTCAGTTCACATTCCACCCTGCGTATCGGCGAGCCTTGTCTAATTCTTGCCGCATTAAAGCTGCAGTCAGTCGTGAACCAGACATGATACCTGTAAGGGGGAGGGAACTGTGTTCTGCTCACCCCTATAGAGCTTCCACAATTCAAACTGGCACCGAACCTTATGCATTGTGAATTTCCGGTCAACGAATCTTCATTTAATTCTCATAGAAAATGAAAGCTTTGTTATTAGTAGCCTACTTTTCACATTTTGCAAAAATGAGGATAAAGTAGACTTAAGAGATCGATCCGTTCAAATGTGTATCTGTCTGTCTATCTTTCTGTCTGTCTGTCTGTGCCTGGCTGCGTGGCTCAGGGGTAACGTTCTCGCTTGCTGAGCCCAAGGTTGCAGGTTCGAAACCTGGCGCAGTCAGCTGGCATTTGAGGGTGCGCAAATGCGAGGGAGCCGTGTCAGTACATTTACTGGCACGTTAAAGATCCCCTTCGGGGCAAAATTCCGGCACCCCGGCGTCTCTAAAAGCCAGTGTAGTTAAAAGGGACGTAAAACCAATAACATTATTATTATTATTGTCTGTCTGTGTCAAAACAAAATTTGGTAGGAGTAAAGATCTATACCTGGATATCCCAATGCCGTATTTCAAAATGATGTCATTGCTACCAACTGCTGAAAAATCGCAATTGAAATTGGAGCTCCATGTTGGATATCTTGGAAGGTATGAATGAGAGCTATTTCAAAATTGGAACACGTATAGATAATAATATTTTAGTTTAATTTCCAGGAGGCCATACATGGCAGTGTTGCCGAAATGATTATAAGCCTGCTGATAGGTCCAATTAGGTATATTTCATTAGAAAGCTAACTATTGCAATGGGTACCATGTTTCGACTTCCGGAAAATTTCGACATATCTTCACGTTTCACATCCCCTAGACCCCAAAACCACCGTCAGTTAAAAAGGTTATATATAATTTATGTATGTATATATATGTATATGTATATATATCACTTTCTTGTGGACACGATAACTACCGCAATTTTGTACCAATCAATTTGAATTTTTTACATAATATGTATCCTTATGAAATCTCGGCCGAGTTCGTTAATGGGCTCAATCGGTCGACGGGAGTGAAAATGGGGGTATTTTTTTCGAAAAAGTGAAATATCGCTATAACTCTCTTAATATTTGAAACATCGAATCCATTCAAAGTACATACTATGTGTCAAATAAGGCCCAAAAATTTATGTTTGAAGAGTTTTTTGATAGCACCAACCATTGACCAAAGGGGTGGGAAAAAGTGGGTTTTTCGGGAAACATTAATCATATCTCTCTTAATAGACACAATATCAAAACCGTACAAAGTGGACAATATTCCCCTAATAATTACCTAAAATTTTGTCTGAAAGAATTTTTGACATGACCCACCATTACGCCAAGGGATGAGAAAATGATTTCGGAATTATAAGAAAATGCCAAGAGCTATCAGAGGTTGTCATGACAGCACTACTAAATTGATGAGGGATGAGCAATCAGACGTTGCTATGACAACGCACTTGCACGCGATCACATTCAGATTTCCATCTGACTAAGTGAGAAGCGGCCTCGGTGACGTAACTGGTAATATGTTGAACTTCTACGCCCAAGTTCGCGGGTTCAAAGCCGGCCGAAGTCGTCGGATTTTCTAAGAGAGCTAAAAATCTCTCAGTATGCTTTCCTTTGGAGGGGAATATCCAACGTTTGTTGCGAGTTGCTGGTTGCGGTGGCATCTCGTAGCCAAGTTCAGAGCTAGGTGTCGTTGACGGTAGTATCTGGTAGCAACATTAGGAACTACTGCTTGAAATTGACCGTCTGCAGTCTTTACCTGAATTACAGACTAATACAGCCATCACAATTCACACTGTTTATCAGACAGATTCTACACTCACCCAAAGTACACGGGGTTACAGGACCGCGTTGTCGCAGTCCCTAAACTGAGGAACCAACCAAAATCTCTGCGGGAGATGTAATTAGGCGTGAGGAAGTAACAGACCGTTACATAGTTACACATCAGTGTCGAAACCTTGCATAAGGACAGTGTGACCACAAGTATAACAAGTAGTTCCGTGAAGAACTATACAGCCTATTTTCATATATTCTACTTATATTAATTGCCTCTATCAACATACAACATTTCAGTTTGATTGCTGTAATAGATTCGTAGATATTGAGTACCGACTAAATATTTCGGATGGTCGCCATGTTGGATTTTATATATGTAGGTCCTAGAGTTATGTAATGTTACATGAAGATTATTGTGTACGTGTAGCATTCAAACTTCAATCGCATGATTAGGACACAAGAAATAACAAGTAGGTTTTAAAAATTCGCACCGCTGCCATCTTGTGGTTATGGAAACAATTGAAATAAATTAGATGCCAGTGGATTAACATTCGTAAAGGGATTTACTGTACCGAGTTTTACTGGACTCGGATGGTTAAATTGCGAGAAACGTCCATGATAATATTTATATTCACGTCGTCGCCATGTTGAATTTGTGATCACCAGGTTATTTAAAGTCCTATAGGTGAACTTACGTTCGTAGCCCCTATGAACATAAAAAAAATCAGTATGATTGCTATAACAGATTCGTAGATATTCAGAGTCGTCTGAATATTTCGGATGGTCGCCATGTTGGATTGTTAAATGTATAGGCCATAGAGTCATGTACCATTAAAGGAAAAGTATTGCGTAGGTTCATTATTCAAACTTTCACTTCGATCGCTTGATTACGACACAAGAAATAAAAACTTTATTTTTAAATTCGCACAGCCGCCATCTTTAGGTTATGAAAATAATTGAACTTAATTAGATACCAGTGCATTACAATGTGTATAAACATTTCCTGTACCTGATTTCATTGCATTTGGAACATTAAATCGCGAGAAAGGTCTATTTAAAATTTTCAAATTCGCTTGGCCGCCATGTTCGTTTTGTAGTTAACCGCATTTTGAAAGTTGCATAGTTTAACTTCCAGTTGTGCCCTTTATCTTTGTACAAAATTTCAGGGTGATACAGCTAATTGTTTCAGAGATATAGAATGCCGGTGAAATATTTCGCACATCCGCCATCTTGTGGTTATGTTAACAATTGAAGCAAGTTAGATGTCGGTGCATTACACTGTGTATAAAGATATACTGTACGAAGTTTTATTGCGTTTGGTTGGTCAATTCGCGAGAAACGTCTATTTAAAAGTCGCAAATTCGCTTGGCCGCCATGTTGGTTTTGTAGTTACCAGTTTTTCAAAAGTTACATAGGTGAACTTCTAGTAGTTTCCTTTATCACCGTAATAAATTCCAGGGTGATATCGGTAATAGTTTCGGAGATATTGAATGCTGGTGAAATATTTCGCACAACCGCCATGTTGGATTGGTGAGACTTAACAAAATTTGAAGGCTACGGTCGAGGTTGCCCGGAACAGTGCTATGAACTTACCGAGCTTCATTGAAATCGCTCCAGCCATTTAAAAGTTATTAGGACACACACACACACACACACACGCGCGCGCGCACACACACACGGACAAAAGGTGATCTCATAAGCCTATTTTTTCAAAGTTGAAAATAGGCTAAAAATGTACCCCAAATGACAAGAAGGTTACCGTCCCCATAACACATTAAAATGTTTAAAATATGCATAATATAACGAAAAACAAAGTTAATTAAGCTCCAATTATAAAATACTTTCTCGCAATAAATGAGGTTTGATCCTTCTACGAAAACGTACATATTCTGCCTATTTTCGCCTATCCTCAAGTTTGCCCGATGAAATCTACCTCCGCCTTCCGGCGTGCCGAGAGGACTTTTTTTAATGCATATATATAACTTCTACACTATAAATTGTAATTCAACCAAATTTTGTATGTGCTATGTGTACATAAACAGATATGACTGAGCGTATTGTTAAGAGCCACCAGGGCTGCCAACTGTTAATAAATGCTCTCAATTCTTTTTTATCCAAATACCCATATACCAGAAAGTATGCAAGCCGACAGCTTTAAACTATGCACACGTATAGTACCTGACATTCTATATTAATTTGGAGAAACGTATATACGTCAGTGCTATCAACATGATTCTTAGCCTGCAGAGAGGTCCAAATTTAAATACATGTAACTTTTAAACTATCATTTGGATTTCAACCAAATTTCGTATGTGCTATGTGTACAATAACAGATATGACTATGCGCATTCTTAAGAGCAACCATGGCTGCCAACTGTTAATAAATTCTGTCTCTATTTTTGTTACCCTAATATCAATGTATCAGAAAGTATGCAAGCCAATAGCTCTAAACGTTGCACACGTATAGTACCTGGCATTCTAGACGAATTTGGAGTAACTAATATACGTCAGTGCTGCCAACATGATTCTAAGCCTGCTGATATGTCCAATTTTAAAATGCATGTAACTTCTATACTAACAAATGGATTTCATTCAAAATTGGCACAACAATAGATCGTATTAATTCATATTTTTCTGGCCAATACATGAATGACATTGTTGCCAACATGATTTTACGCGCGCTGTTAGATCCAATGTTTAACTGCATGTAACGTCCATGCTATCCATTGGACTTCAACCAAATTTTGTATTCTGTACCTTAAGAGATGGAACTAAGAATATATTCAGTCAACAGGGCTGCCAACTTTAGTGCTCTATTAGGTTACATTAGGATACATTATGCCAGGTATACAGTATTTCGAACTATTTTGAAATTTTTATATTACCAACATAATTTCGTCATTATTCTAGATAGATCCATATAGATTAATCATTGGCATGAATCTTAAATTTTAAGAAAAGTAGGCTCTTTAGTTCGTCACGTAACTTCTTCCGACGGCTTCGAACCCACGATCTTGGGCATAGAAGCTCAGCATGCTACCAACTACGCCACCGAAGCCGCCTATTCTCACGTAGGCCTACATGAATTAAGTTCTTTCTCTCAACAAGCAATGGTCCCTCGAGTTTAGAACGTGGCTGTGTTTTCCTTTGGTTGGTTGGTTCCTCATTTTAGGGGCTGCGACAACGCGGTCATGTAGCCCCGTGTACAGTGCCTGTGTGTAGAATTTCTCTGATAACCGGTGTTATGTGTAATTCAGGTGAGGACTGCTGATGATCAATTTCAAGTAGTTCCTGCTATTTCTACCGTCAACGACACCTAGCTGCAAACTTGGCTACCTATATGCCACCGCAACCGGCACCTGGCGACGAACGTTGGAACTAATAGAGTGTTAATCAACTCTAGCCTACAAATTTAGCTTCACAAAATTCCAGTTAGTGGAAGGTTCTTTTATATGCCATAAATTTGCCCGCGGGCCCTACATCCCCCTCCGAAGGAAGGCATACTAAGAGAATTTTAACCCTCTTAAAATATCCTACGACTTCGGCTGGGTTCGAACCCGCGATCTTGGGCATAGAAGCTCAGCATGTTACTAAATACGCCACCGAAGCCACGCACTTTACATTGCTCTCCAATGAAGAAGGCTCCAGTTGACTTCCAATATATGTTTATTTACAAGAGTATCGATGAATCTGATTAAATAACGGACGTGACTGCACGCCCAGTTTGTGAGCCCAGAGACAGATAACAATATACTGTTGTATGCTAACTCATTACAATAGAGGGTCATCGTTCAAAGGATATCGGCTTGGATGACAAACACGGAACTTTCTGGGTAGCTTTCCAAACTCTTCCAAGCATGACAAAGTACATTCGAAATGTTATCTGTAGAAGCGAGAAAGTCGCCTGTGATTACAGTATTTGGGGAACCCACAGGTCTTATTGGTAATATCCTGGTGACACACAAGTCTTGTGACTGACAGTAATAATGATACTGTAGTGAAAACAAGATGTTCAGTAAAGAACATATAGCCTACTTTCTCCTAAATGCATGGGTATTGTTATAACTCTTTGTCCTTTTCAAAGAGTATAATTGAATGCTGGTTGTAGTAGCTTGTTGAAATACAACGAGTTATACGGATATTAAACATGAATATGAGGTGCCCTTTGCTAGTGCTACATCTATACAAAATGTCATTCAATTTGGTTTCACCGTGTTTGAATTGATATGGTGAATCGATTTGCACACATACATGGCCGCATTCTGCAAACTCTTGGGTTGATGACCTTGTAGATCAGTCAAAAGATGCTTCCCACAAAAAGGAATTTCGCTCCTAAATTTGGTAGAGATCAGATGATTAAGTTGGTCGTAATTTGATTTAAGCTTTTAACATTTGGGTGGCCGCCATTCCGATTCAGTCAAGATGGCGGCGATATAAAACATGACCCTAACGTGACCTTTGCTAGTGCTACCTTTGTACCAAATTTCATTCAATTCGGTTCCACCGTGTTAGAATAGATAGGGGGAATCGATTTGCACACATACATGGCCACCATCCGCAAATTATTGGTCTGATGACCTTGTAGTTTGGTCAAAAGATTCTTCATACATAAATGTATAATGTTGCAAAATTGGTAGAGATCCGATTATTAGGTTGGTCGTAATTTGATTTAAGCTCTTAACATTTGGGTGGCCGCCATTAGGTTTTCGTCAAGATGGCGGCGATATAAAACATGACACTGAGGTGCCCTTTGCTAGAGCTACCTCTGTACCAAATTTCGTCCAATTCGGTTTCACCGTGTTCGAATTGATTGGGGGGGGGGACAGACTTTCAGAGTACACTCACACACACACACACACAGACTCACACAGACACACAATTTTTCGCCCTGTGTTGATCTCATAAGTCAACTTTCATTTTTTGCAAAAATACGAGGGGCGTATATATATATATATATATATATATATATATATATATTGTTGTTTTAGACGTTATTTCTTTCTATCCAAATGAAGTACATTACACATCAGTTGTTACGTCCACCTTCTCAATATAATCTCCTTGTAACTTTATGCACTTTTTCCATCGATGTGTCAGTCCTTCCAGATATTGCTGAAACCATTCTTTCGGAGTGCTGCGTACTCATGCCTTGACAGCTGTGTCCAGTTCTGCAAAAGCCGCAAGCATAGGGGCAGTCCATCGCCAAAGAAATGTCGAACAGCGCCAACAGTTGGCAAGCGAATGGCGACAGTGTTCTGGGACACAAAGGGCATCATCCTCATTGACTGGCTGGAATTGGGGGCCACGATTAACAGTGCAGCATATGTGGCAACCCTTAAGGGGAGTTTGTAAGCCCTATCTCCGCCATGTTAATTATGTCAACTTCATGTTCCTTTTTCTCATTAAGTATTTAACCTATTGAACCTTACATATATTTAGATCTATATTTTATCTTTATAGGGTTGTTTTTGTAAATGTGTATGTTTGTATTTTTTTCAGAGGTTAAATTTTTCTACTTTTTTCTCTACGAAAACATAAAATATTATATTTTCTATTTATGATAAAATCACAGGAAAACATACAGTCCATTAGTTGATCCTATTGAATTACTGAACAAAAATTCAGAGCGCTATTGTTAATACTTCCTGAGGAAAAGGAACATTTGCCTCGAAAAAATCAAAAGTGAACAAAAATGCTCTTCAAGATAAGTGTTACCTTAATGTGCACCAGGCCCATATTCAGGATCATCTGGGTTGTCTTCATCTTCTCTGTCCCTCTTCTGGTTCCTTTTTAACTTCCTAGCTTCTTTAGAGAGAGAAAAGAAGGAGAAAGAGGATAAGAAGGAGGAGAGGGAGGAGCAGGAGGAGCAGGAGAAGGGGAAAGAGAAGAAGGAGCAGGAGGAAGAGGAAAATGATCAGGAGAAGAAGAATGAGGAGGAGAAAATACGCCAGTTCTCAGGAACAGATCTTCAAGGGGGTGTGGATTTAAATGACCTATAAATGGCGTTTAGCTAACATTTTCACCAAATAAGCATATGTATATTATAAATTGGACTTCAGGCTATCAAAATAACATAAAATCTAAAATTCCACTTTTTGACCCAAAACAGCTTACAACCTCCCCTTAAGTGCTTACGTCGTGCCATTCAAACTAAGTGACCAGGAAAATGGGCGAATGGTGTGCTTCTGCGACATGACAATGCCCGCCCCCACACTAGGTGAGAGACTACCGCTTCCATTGATCAAATAGGATTCACGGTGCTGCCATATCCACCATACTCTCCAGACTTGGCACCAAGTGATCATCACCTGTTTGGGAACATGAAGAAACCTCTGGATACAGCTGTCAAGGCACGGGTGCGCAGTACTCCGAAAGAATGATTTTAGGGAGGTCTGGTTAGACTGACACATCGATGGCAAAAGTGCATAAAGGTACAAGGAGATTATGTTGAGAAGGTGGACGTAACAACTGATGTGTAATGTACTTCATTTGGATAGAAAATAAAAGACACGGATAGTCAGTCTGAAAGACTGGACTTTATATCACATTACATGCTAGCAGCCGAGTACCAAGAAGGCAATGCGAGAACAGAGTTTCAAGATTCTATTTTGTTTCTTCACTGCCTACTTGATTGTTCTCGCACTGCCTTCTTGAAACTCTGTTCTCGCACTGCCTTCTTGGTACTCGGCTGCTACATCGTACTATGACGTCACACAGCTCAGTGCATTCTCGGTACATTTCGTCCCGTCACCGTAACGTAACGCCAGACCTCAGCGTAACGACGAAGTTGGCAAGATCATTTAAAATGATAATAATCAAGTGCAAAACAATATAGTACGCCCCTCGTAATAATAATTCAGAATGAATATTCTTGAGGAGTAACAGTCCTTGGTTCTGTACTAGCCTGTGCATATAACATGAACACAGCACTTCAGTTCAAAGTGACTTTCTTTACACTAGCAAGAAGTTTAATAATAACTGTGGCAAGGTTTTTTAGCTGTGTAAGTAATTGTTTTCAAGAACTTTATTAAGATAATTGTTCACCTTGAGCTTAACTGTGACAAATCACAATGTATTGGAAAACGTGCTTCAGAAGAAACAATTGACACGAACCAACAGATTTTGCAATAACAGTGACATCATTGCTCCAGTATCTTTTATATATCGCTCCATTAATGTTACAGGAACTAAGGTGAGCTGATGGCTTCATCCTGCACCGGAGATTGCTCATGAATTGCTATGGTTAATGGAGCGGTGATAGAATAGGATATGGCGTAGGAGATTTCCCAGGAACTCTGCTTACAGTGTTACCAACAAAGCGCGTATTCCGCTCAATTAGGTATTATTTAGACAGGGAATACCATGTTTTAATGAGCAGTTAATTGATGGTAGACTTTTTTATGGTTTTGTCCCAATTAGTTAGAACACAGAATATTTCGCAACCTTTTAAGAGCATGTGAATGTTCATCGGGCTCAGAGACGTCATTACAGGCACACTTTTTAAACCATAAGTAGTTTCAATAATGAACACATTCCTTGACATACGAGGTGCATCTATAAATTAAGTTTTCCTATTATTAGCCTACTTTTCACATTTTGTAAAAATGAGGAAACGTAGACTTATGAGATCGATCCGGGCAAATGTGTGTCTGTCTGTCCGTATGTCCGTCTGTCCATCCTGTCTGTCTGTCTGTCTCTGTGTGTGTCTCCCCCTATCAACTCCTAAAACGGCTGCAGCTCAAATGTGGTATGAGTTAAGACCTATGCCTGAATATCTCACGGCCATATTTGAAAATGACGTCAGTGCTACCAACTGCTGAAAATTCACAATTGATAATTGAGGTCTATGTTGGATATCTCGGAAGATATGCATGGGAATTGTTCCAAAATTGTCACACATATAGATAACATAACATCAGACTAATTTACAGGAGCCCTTTCATGGGATTGTTGCTAACATGATTCTATACCTGCTAATAGGCCCAATCTTTAAATGCATGTAACTTCCATACTGTATATTGGATTTCAACCAAATTTGGTATGAGATTAGCGCACAGGAGTAGATATGAATATGCGTTCTTTTAAGGGGCGGAAATACGAGGTCATTTGCCCCTCTTAACATTGATTTAAGTATACAAATTGGAATTGAATTTTACATTTACAGGTGGACACCTAAATTTGGAACGGCCAGAAATAAAAAAGAGAATAATTATAATGTAAACAAAAAAAAAATACTGAAAAACTAAAATTCAGCATTCAAAAACGAACAAGTCGTTGAGTCAATGTACACTGGAAAATTTAGATTTCTAGCCCTAACACTCTCTCACTTATAAAGCGGATGACGAGATCAGCAGACACTGCATCATCGGTTTATATAAGTTTGCGTCTACTCGCTTTCAGCATGGAGAAACATGGTGGGAAGATCAAGAAGCGTGTAGCACTCATCGTTGTTTGCGATGCTTTCTTGAGAGTTTCTGGAACATAATTAAAAAGGGAGGGAAATACAGAAGACCTTAGTCATAGCGAAAGCCGTACATGATATGAACCAAGTATTTCGGAGAACTGGTAGTTGTCTGTGTACATTGGTTACATAGCTAAATAGGACGCGGTCTCTCGTCGTAGCGTAAGGGGTTGCGTTGCTGACTCTGAGCGTTTAATGCACAGATGGAAGGAGTTTGAATCCCAATTCGGATATGTTTTTTTTAATTCCGTATATTACTTTCTGTATGATCTTTTATAATTGTATTGTCTTATTTATTTATTTATTTATTTATTTTGTATAATTTTTTTTAAATGGAATTTACCCTCCAGGTTGGTGGCTCCCAAGGACTCAACGAGGGAACTCACCTCTACCGCATCTACGGGCAGTGCTCTAGAGCTGGGAACATCTGATCGGAGTGGATACAACTGGGGAGGTGTGACCAGCACCGCGCCCAGGCGGCCTCACCTGCCTCATGAGGGAAGGGAGGGGAAGATTAGGAGGGATGGACAAGGGAGAGGGAAGGAGACGGCCGTGGCCTTACAGTAGGTACCATTTACCCGAAGACGAAGTGGGAAACCATGGAAAACCACTTCGAGGATGGTTGAGGTGGGAATCGAACCCCCTCTACCACCCGAGCCTAAGTAGACCCCATTCCAGTCCTCATACCACTTTTCAAATTTCGTGGCAGAGCCGGGAATCAAACCCAGGACCTCCGGGGCGGCAGCTAACCTCACTGACTGCTACGCTACGGAGGCGACGATAATTTTATATTCATATGGATGAAAGTTCGTGTGAAACTCGAAAACAAACCAATTCTTTTGCCATTGCAAAAGGCACGAGGCAGAATTCAGCTGTTACCCTCCACTTTAACGGGGGGCGTGGTGGCGCAGTGGTCAAGCTCTATGCCTCTCACCAAGGCGGACCGGGTTCGATTCCCGGTCAATGCATGTGAGATTTTCGATGTGAAATGCCATGTCCTGTGGTTCGGATTCCACGTATAACGGTGGTCCCGTGGCTTATGATCGCGAGATTAACGGTCACGTTAAACTACAAGCTTCCTTTCCACTTTAACGATGCTTTAGAGAGTGCAGTGGTCAGAATTGGCCATTTAACGTAATTGCTTGTTATAGGTAAATTAACGAACGTTTCTGTTTTATGAACTGCTCGTGCAATGTTAAATAAACTTTAATGATGACAAGAGGTTAGTGCTTTTCAGTCGGTCAACACGAATGTACCCAAAAGAGCTGGGTTATGCCTTAATCCTAAAATAAATTACATGAGATTGATAAATACACTAGGATGACAAGTCCACCACACCTGGAGTAAGAGTGAACACGAAACTGGGCGTAGCTCCAGCGAGGAAGACAACCAGATAAGTAGTAGCATGTAATATTACAGTATAACCATAGTTGATTTTTTACAACCATATAGTCACTCCAAATAGCCTATACAAACTCCGGATTTCTATCACCATTTAGCATTTCACCTAACATCATATATACTACATTTAGCATACACCGACAGTTGCATTACCAATACAGCAACTAAATAATTGTACATATTGTAAATATTTTCACCTGTATTTTCAAAATTTTCACCTGAATTTTCAAACATAGATTTTATAGCCTAAGTGTAATGGATCTGATGATGATCGCTTGACGATCGAAACTGGTCACCCGAGTGCATTTATTAATCTCATGTAATTTATTCCAGGATTATGGCATAACCCAGCTCTTTTGGGTACATTCGTGTTGACCGACTGAAAAGCACTAAACTCTTGCTAACTAAGGGAACACTGAAAAGATGGCTTCAAACCCCACAATGCTGTAATGATGAATTAGGAGATAATAATTGAAGTATGTGAAAACGGCTCTAAGTCACAGAAAATAACATCACTTATGTACAATATTGTAGAATATGATTATATTTAAAAGCATATGCAACCACGAAAGTTCATGGCGTTCAAATCTCGATCAGTGCTATCGAGTATTCAGGAATTCCCCATGATCATGATATCTCGACCCCTAAATGAAAGAGAAGCCATCATCCATTGACACTGATTAGCACAAACTGACCAGCCCCTAAAACAGGAAACTATAAATTGAGGACATGACCGTAACATTCAGCCCAATGAAATTAAACGCCAAACAGTCGATCAATCAGGGGCGCAATGTCATTTCTGTTATCACACCTCGTGGCTGATCACACTTGTTGTTGTCTCCAATGGACCGTACAGCTGCACTTTAGATTATTGTTACTTTATGTGTCAGCTGAACAAGGGCATGGAGACTAATTTAACAAGCAATTCTGCCACTGCGGTACAAATCTCATCATGAAACATTTCCAGACTAACCAATATTGTTTGTGGCCTCTTTCTATGACACATAAATTAGTGCTTCGATATTAAGGATGCAGGGGAAATGGAACAGGGTTACTACAGGGCGTAGTCGATAGCATGCTGAACTGCTATGCCCATGATCGTGGGTTCAAACCCGGCCGAAGTCGTCGGTTTTTTAAGTAAGGGAAGTAAAGCCGGCGGGTCCAAGTCATAGAGTTAAGGCATGTAAAAGAACCTCCTACCTTTACCTCGCTTGTGCAGGCAGCGCCCTCACTCAGGGCTTCACTTGAACTTGCCGAGCATTAATTGTTTATATTCCGTAATATTTTACACAGTTGCCTCCCTAGCGTAGCGGTCAGCGTGGTTAGCTGCCACCCCGGAGGTCCTGGGTATGATTCCCGGCTCTGCTTCGAAATTTGAAAAGTGGTATGAGGACTGGAACGGGGTCTACTCAGCCTCGGGTGGTCCAAATGAGTAGAGGGGGTTTGATTCCCACCTCAGCCATCCTCGAAGTGGTTTCTCGTGGTTTCCCACTTCGTCTTCGGGCAAATGGTACCTCCTGTAAGGCCACGGCCGCCTCCTTCCCTCCTCCTTGCCTATCCCTCCTGCTCTTCCCTTCCCTTCCCCTCCCTCATGAGGCCCCTGTTCGCTTTGCAGGAGAGGCTGCCTGATCACACCTCCCCAGTTGTATCCAATCCGACCAAGTGTTCCCAGCTCTAGGACACTGCCCGGAAAGGCTGTAGTGATGAGTTCCCTCGCTCAGTCCGTGGGAACCACCAACCTGTAGGGTAAAATGACTTTAAAAAAATTACATATCTGTTACCTGCTGGTGGTTAACATCTCACTAATCCTTTTTGGTTCACCCTGTTATTTTATCCTCTTGTACCCTTCTTGTAATTCATCAATCTTGAGAAAGGAATTTCTAGACCTTTATGGTCACTTCTCTTCAATAAATCCTGTTTTACGATCCGATCCGATCAGAGTGGAGTAACATGTAATCCCATGTTACAGTACGTGACTAATTTATTAGACACGGCGTAAAAATATTCCATTTCAGAATTAAAATGCGATGCATTCAAGACTGAGATATGCCTCAAGTGGCAGATGATTCTCATTCGGTCAGATTACTGTCTAACAGAAGTCGCTTTAAAAATTCGCAGTGTCAATGCAATATCTCATACTACCCTGCCAGGGAATTGTGGAGCGGGGCTGTTGTGTATACATTACGTCAGCTCGCCACGTTAAGGCTGCCGCGGGTGGGTGCGGGACAAGAGGGGGAACGCATGAACAGTCATACAAAGAGAACACACCGCACAGCGTACGACATGCGATGAGGTTTCGCTGGCAAAGACTGCACGTCTATAGTAGGCCTGTGGTTGGACGGAGCGCGTGAGTTCCAATTTCCGCCACCGGCAACAATTCGCTGGCCGGGTAGTACCTGACAATGATATTTTCTAATATTTTCCTTATGATTGGTGTCGCCTCCGAGGCATACAGTATGTGACTGTGCCGACCAACAGAGCAATTCACGCTAGGTTCATATTACTGTGTGTAGACCCAAAGAAAACGAAACTTAAATACGCTGTACTGTAGGGGTACACTACACGGAAATATACTCTTCTACAGTACAATGACTTTAACCCGTTAAGGGATAGTGGTCTCTATATTAACCACCTGTCATAAGGACAGTTTATGCTTTCAAAGATTCTGATAGTTCAATCTTTCAGCCAAATTTTGGAGAATTTTCGTACCGAAGTGCTATTATTTCCAAAGATCAAATATACCTACGTATCTACGTGACGTAATGTGTTGGAAATCATTTTAAAAAAAATTTAAAACTAAAGACATTAACAATTAAAATGTAAAAATAAAATATAAATATAGAAATAAAAATCATTAAAATAAAATGACAATTTATTATTATAATAACGAACATAACTATAAAAACATTATGAAAATAATTGTAAAAATCAATTCGAAATTAGTTTATTAATTAATTCAATAAAAATATCAAAATCAAATCTATAAGAACATACATTGAAAATTAAAAGTAAATATATAAACATTAAAATTAGAGAAACAAAAAACAAAAGTATTATTATTATTATTATTATTATTATTATTATTATTATTATTATTATAAACTAAATAAAAATGTTAAAGCACATAAAAATAGAAAATACCTTTGCCCTATAAAGGGTTAAAGCTGATTTTTCCTTACACCCTAAACTGGAAAATGAACGCAACGCCTCAGAAATACGTGCAGAACAAGACTCGTACAAATACTTGGGCATCCATGAGAGGAATGATATGAAATGGAGTATACATGTGGGATGTGTCGTCTCCAAAGTGTACAATTCACTTCATTTTGTAATGAGGGTATTAATAGGCAGTTGTTCCACCACAAGAGAATTAGGATATTTGACTCTGGTGAGGCTGATCTTGGAATAAGGCTCAGCGGATTGGGTCCCATATTAAGCAGGACTCACCAATGAGCTGGAGGTGGTACAAAGGAAGGCTGCTAGATTTGTGCTCAACGATTTTAATCCTAGAAGTAGTGTAACTCGAATGATAGAAAAACTAGGGTGGAAATCTCTGGAAGATACAAGGACGAAATCCAGATTATACGCTATGTTTAACACCTACACTAATCGGCCAGCATGGGGAGAACTAAGCAAACGTCTGGTAAATCCCAGCAGGGCAGATCATCCGCACAATGTTAAGAACCAAGGAAATATTATTTTATTAATCGTAGTTTTGATAATTGGAACTCATTGCATGCCACAGTCTTAGAGCCTTTCCACGAACATATTGATGTGCTTAAGAGAAGACTGATGTTATGTGTAAATACTCCGAAGTAATCTCTACTTAGTATAAAACCAAGTCCCTGATTCTTGGATGTCACGAGAAATCTCACTAGATGGATTTTGATGCGGTATTCACCATTCTGTAAAGGATATCTCGAGGAAGGTTTCTGTAGAACATTTATTTATGATCAAAGGAAGCCAAGCATTAACGAATTCCGTGAAAAGTTCGAAAAATAACCTGGCGTCCGTGCGGTTTTTAAGCTTACGCTAGGCAAAGAGTTCAAAATATAGTATACTATGAGTGTAAGAATTGTTCAGCATGAAACGTTCCACAAAAAGTCCGCAAGAGCATATCTCTATCTTCAATACATCGCCCACTATAAGTTTTTTACGTTTTCATTTCTTCCAATAATCTCCATTCAATTTCTGAGATTACTATTCCGGGTTGCTAGTATGACTATAATTTCCAAATCGCAACTTGTGCACATTAAGTATGTTTGATATTATTGTGAGTAATTTTCTGGCCACAGGGAAATTACCTAATTTGCAAATAAAGTATGGCAAATGAAATGAATGAATGAATGAATTAACAAACGGTGGGAGGCGTGGACAATCATACGGAAAACAATGGAAAAGAAAGAGCCTTGTCAGATACGAGGTAATGCATTGACACCGTTGAAATTCTGTTTTACCACGGTGGGTGAGTGGTTATCGTGTCGGACTACCTAACCCAAGCTTGCAGGTTCGCTCCTGGCCGTGGTAAGTGATTTTTTGAAAGGCGACAAAAAAACACGATACGCATGTTATACGAAGTTGGCATGTTAAAGAATCCATTTGAATTCAGTAGGCCGTGTTCATAATGGCAAAATTAATCTCGGGATTTTCCGCCAACACAAAGCTCCTCATTTCTCTACTAGAAAGCGCTATAGCTAAGCTCCTTGACTTTCATAGCGCTTCAAAATTCGGCATGCAAGTTGCCCTCGGGGCGTCAATTAACAAAGCTTGCACTCGGCACCCGAGGACATACGATATTATTATTATTAGCATTATTATTATTGTTATTGTTGTTGTTATTATTATTATTATTATTATTATTATTATTATTATTATTATTATTATTACCAGAAAAAAGGTCATGGAACTCTGCACTACTTGTATTTATTATTTATTCTCAGACTGATAACTATCCACAGAATTGCTCTTCAGTCGGTCAACATAAATGTGCCCAATTAAACTGGACAGAAAGTTGTTGTTGTTGCTTTAAGGGGCGGAAGTATGAGGTCATCTGCCCCAGAAAGTGACGATTATTTTATCAGCCTATTATCTGAAAGAACTGTTACATGAATCATTTTACATTAACACACGTCTCTGACAAATAGTGGGGGTTTAATAGAATGATATGTTTCGCTCGTCAAGTGAGCGTCTTCGTATCAAAATATACAAGACAAAATAGCTCTACAAAACACTACCAAATCCACAAATAGTCTCGGCTCTCTAACGACAGCCCACTAAAATCACCGCAAATCTTAAAAGGAGCGGCTAATGCTACTAATTAACACTATAGCATTAAGTACCATTGGTGTATTCTTGGAATACACGGTACGAGAGAATATAAAGTTTAATGCTCTTTGCTTGTTCATTCCTTCCTCTTTATCAAACACCAACAGTGATCTTCTATTTTCTCTTTGATGGTCATGTCGCTTATATCTTTTGTGAGTCTGTTCTAGATATATATCTTCCATGACCCACCTAGCGTCATCTAGCAGCGAATCTCAGAAGCTCCTCAATTCTTTCTGGTGCAAGAGGATTTACTTATCCATCTGGCCACCAGATTTTGCTACCATCGCCAGCTATCTTCTCCATGAGCAAGAGAACTTCGTTTACTTTTTCACTCACCATGCTGTGCTAGTATCGCCTGTTATCAACTCTTTGAAGACCATCTCCTCAAGAGAATTTCATTTCTTATGTTGGTTATGCTGATATGTATAACTTTTGTCTCCTACCCCCACTCTTTCCCTTCCTTGGACCCTCCGCGCTTTGCTGAGCAGGTCTCACTTGTAAGTCGGCAGTTGACTCGGTCAGTTAAGGCTCAACTAGAGCCAGTCTCCTCAAACCAAGAGGCACTCTCTACGCCATGTTGGTACATTAGGTATCCGTCAAAGGGAACTTCACCTTCGACATGCAACCAAGATAAGTACCTACTTCAAGTTTTAACTTCATCTTCATCGGTTTTAACTTCTACATGCTTTAAACGATATTTTATAGACAGCGTGAGATTACTTATTTGGGGCAAAAATCATTCTTCGCGGGATTTGCCATGTTGAGCTTTTGTCTGTCTGGCCAACCTTAATAGAAAGTAGCTTTTCTTAAGCTAATTAATGGGAAATATTCTCTCCGCGTGGGATATTATCTAATACCCGCTGTCTATAAATCACCAAGCTTGTTCCTCCGCGGGATTAACTTTGGCCCCATTCTTCTATTAGATCGTTCTGGAACCTTCCAGATCCTGTACTTTATCTACAAGTCCTGCCGTCATGTATTTTTCACTCACTTGTGAGAATACTATTTAAAATTGAAGAATCTTACTTCTAAATTAAAGCTCAATAGCGAATTTTCTTCCACCGCTGGAATGTTCTATGGCGCATTTAATTGTAATTCACAAACTTCTCCAGAAATAGACTCTCGCCTACCTAGTGCAACCAGTTATTTTCATCATTGCAATAACTTTCTTTCCCATAAACTTTCGTGTTACTAAAGTGAACTTTTCATCTATTCAACAAACTATAGTGAGAAACAGTGCTTTCAGTATTTCTTCCGCGTCGCGATCGTCAGTTTACATTAAATAAGGCCATGAACATTTATCCTCAATCCCAATTGATCCTTCCTAAACCTTCTACTAACAAACTATATTAATAAAATTATAAATCTGGATCATTTCCAATAAGGTGTCACTCTAGCGAAGTGCCCTTCCATCTTGCTTGTTTATCATTACTAAATTTCTGCATAACTACCTGTTTTATACACGGTTCAAACTTACATTGTTTCTACCTTATAATCAGGGAAAACAATTCTTTCAACTCTTGAGTGAGTTATTTCTAGGTCTCACGAAATGGAAACTGCCCCATTTAGCTCGTGATTCCTATTTAAACATAGGAGGTCGAGAACCATCCTTCTGATTTTCTCTTCAGGTTTCACAGTAAGTGACCTGCCCTTATTTGTATATCAACCAACAGTAATTCTGTATAAATATAAGAAGTTATAGGAACTTCTCCTTCATTCTACCCGCTTTCTTTTTTGTTATTTTCGAAGTTGTAACTTTTTTTAAAATAGTTACCTGGAAATTTCTTAAAGTACACTCCTTGTACTTAATTTAATGTTTAAACTTTAATCACTTCATTTGTCTTTTTTAAATCTTACAAAGATTTTAGTACATATATAAGGTTTGAAACCTAAAGAATTGTTAATTGCCTGGAGCAAACTTTAAATGTTAGGGGGTCTGCGACCCCAAATTGTTACTAAAAATTTAAACTATATATTTGACAAATTTATTAGACTCTTTTGCCTTGTTAAATAAATTAAATATTTGTTTTTGTATTTATCATTTCTCTAATACCACGGTTAGGCAAGATCCTGTCTTCCTTGGCTCTCTACTCAATGACATTAAATCTATTGATAGGGCTTTCACCACTCGTTGCATTTGAGCAAGAACTCTTAGTGGTAATCTCGTCAAAGTTTCTCTTAGCTTTAAAAGCTAATCCTAACTGGCCAGTAAGGCAAGTAAAGCTCGCTACGCCAGCTACCTGCTTGTGGAGATCCTCTCCGAAAACTTATGGTTAGTTTTCCAAAAGATAAGTGTTTCTTTTTGTCTAAACTTTTAGCCGGCTCCTTGCTGAGTAAAAGCTTAGCCATTTCCAAATGCAACCATTGGTCCACTTCCCAAAATTACTCCCCAAGGTATAATTTTTTTATCATTATCCTTCTTGGAAGCACTTGGTCGCTTTTTCAGGAACTCTATAACTTCGAAAACTGGAAATAACAAACCTGATTCAAATTATTGGTATCCTTCGAATTACTTTGCAAAAACGAATTTCTTTGAACAGACATACAATAAATCTGTTACTCTCAGTCTTGCCAGACCAACACCCATCCCCATAGTAGTCTTATGCCTGCTTGAGAGGGAATTTACTAAGGCCACTCTCTTGCAAACCACCCAAGTCCTAGCTGTATTTCCCGTCAGCTTAGACCAAGCTCTTACCCATTTTAGGTATCAGAGAACGGATTTTCAGTGGAAACCGCCTCTAAGTGCATTAAAGGTTAAATTTATAACTTTTGTGTGACTCTCCTCCTATTTTTCTATCCTTTTTCTCCAGCCCGAAACCTATCTCCTTTTCTTAATCATCTTCCCTTGGTGGTTAGGTTATTCCTCAGCCAATAATCTACCCAAAATTTGGTGCCGAAACCCGGGAGAGTCCATTTTCTATTCTTATTCTTTTTAAAAGTGTCATTTGACAATACTTTGCAAATTATTAATATCTGCTTTGAATCTTTCAGCTATAACCACATCGTTCAAAGCCTGTGAAGGGGAAAGGGGCCGCTCCTGTCTCCGTTGGTGTGTCCCGTTCTTTCTACTTATTTGCTGCTGCCAGCTTGACAGCATTTCCAAGGTTCCACAGTTTCGTGAGTTGCATTTCAATCTATTTTCTTTAACATGGCTCCTACTGAAAAGGATAAGGATGAAAAACTTTCTTCTAAACGAGCATCCTATAAAGGGCAAATTACCCGATTCAGAAAGTACATAAAAGAGTTAGATCCCTCAGAAGCTCAATTAGACTTGTTGAAACATCGTGTAAGGAATTTTGAACGTTCTTATGAAAATTATTGTAACATTCAAACTGAAATAGATACTTGTATGCTCAATCAAACCGAAGATCGAGTCGAAGTAGAAAACCAATATTACGAAGGCATAGGTTTTGCTTTCAAAATAATAGGCCAACTCGAAGAGGAGCAGAAAAAGGACGCTTCTGTTCTTGGTTCCCTTCACGAACCACAAACTTCTTTCGGTGATGGTACTCATAAGCCCAAACCAATTTTACCTAAAATTGATTTACCCCATTTCTCTGGAGATGAATCTACTTGGGATTCTTTCTATGAATTATTTTGCTCCCTTGTTCATGACAATGAAGACATTCAAGTCATTTACAAGTTTCATTACTTGAGATCTATCCTTCGAGGTCAAGCTTTGCAGTTAGTCGAAGCACTCCTCTACGTGCCGAAAATTACCCCATTGCCTTTAACTTATTAAAAGAAAGATACGGAAATTTATGGTTACGTGTTCAACGCCATATGTAGCCTCTATTCAACCTACCTGCGTCACAGCACAATGACGTCACTAGTTTGCGTACTCGAGTTGACACTACACAACTTCACGTTAAGGCTCTGTCCCAATTAGATCAACCTACTGAACATTGGGATACTTTCCTAATACATTTAGTGGTTTCTAAAGTTGATGCTGCTACCCTCAAAGCTTGGGAAATTGAACTTTCTAAAGAAGACGACTACTCTTACGAGCATTTAGTCACTTTCATAAACGCTAGATGCCAACTCTTAACCGCTCTAGCTAATCAAAGTGAACCCTCTTCCCCGAGTTCCAAATTTGAATTAATGTCCATTAAACCTAAAAGCGAACGCTTATCGTCCAATACCCAAAAACCCGGGTCCAGCTCATCTAAATTTAAATCAAACACTACTGGTTACCCAACTAGGTCTAGTGAACGTCGTGTTGCTAGCTCTATGGTTTTAAACACTCAAAGCGAACCTCGCAAGAGTTTAAACGAACCTTTAAAGTGCATACTTTGTAAAGATCCCCATGCCCTATACCTCTGTAAATCCTTTAAAGAAATGTCAGTCGACGACAGACGAAAAATAGTTTCCCAGAACAAACATTGCTTCAATTGCCTAGCGCCTACTCATTCTGCTTCTAATTGCAAGTCCACAAGACTTTGCTACCATTGTGAAAAGGCTCATCATACTTTGCTACATCGTCATGATCAGGCAAGGTCATCGACAGCATCTACTTCTACGAAAAATGATAGTGCTAACAGTTCTAATGCTTCATCGTATATTCAAAATGCCAAGTCCATTCACAGTGCTCAAGTATTGTTGTCTACTGTCCAAATCGAAGTTCAGGATAACTTTGGCAACTGGGTCCGTGCACGCGGTCTTCTAGATTCAGCGGCAACTCATGATTTTGTGTCTAATTCCTTGATTAGAAAACTAGGCCTACCTGTAAACCCCACTTCTATCAACGTGTCGGGCATCAACAGCTCAAAATCGCAAGCTTTACAATTCTCAAAGCTAACCATAAGAGATATTTGTCATAGAAACAACTTCTTTAAACTTAATTGTCTAATTCTCAATAGCATTGGAGAAGACACTCCAAGTCACTCTGTGGATATTTCAGGGTTAAACATTCCCTCGCATTTAAGGCTAGCCGATCCTTTGTTCAACATGCAAAACCCTATTGACATACTCTTTAGTGCCAATGTTTGCTGGAATTGCCTTCGTAAACAGGTTCGAAAGTTATCCTCAAACGTGGTCGCCAGAGACACTAATTTTGGATGGATCGTCACAGGTCAACTTCCCCATTATTCTCCCCAACCCGCATCGCAATGTTACTTCTCCAATACTGACTTGGAACAGTTTTGGAGGCTTGAAAGCGTTGATCCTCCTAATGTAACCTCTTCAGAAAATGAATTCTGTGAGCAACCTTTTTTTGAACACCACCACTCGTTCTTCTGATGGCCGGTTCGTTGTTCAAATGCCAAGATTATATAATCCTCACAAACTTATTAAGTCTCAGCCCAAAGCTCGAAAAGCTATCTTTGCTATCGAGAGCAAATTCAAGAAAGAACCTCTTGTTAAACAGCAGTACACTGATTTCATGGATGAGTATGAAAGCTTAGATCATATGGAAGTTGTTAACAAATCTGATGATGAATTGCACCCCCCAATTGAAACGGTTTATTTAAACCATCATCCCGTGTGGAAAAACCCTCTTGTAAAAGATAAAATCCGAGTTGTTTTCAATGGTTCATCACCCGACGTTAATGGCAACAGCCTTAACGACACTCTTTACTCTGGTCCAGCTATTCAGTCAGATCTATCTGCTATACTCTTAAACTTTCGATTATTTCCCATAGCTGTCATAGCTGATATAAAACAGATGTACCGTCAAGTTTTAATTCAACCGGAACAACGAGATCTCCAAAGAATCTTGTGGCGTGATGAAATCAGTAAGCCCATTAAGGTATTTCGCTTAAAAACGGTTACTTATGGCTTAAAACCCTCTGCTTTCCTTGCTATCCGATCCCTACACTTGCTAGCCTCACAAGATGGTCATTTTTTTAATTCCAAAGCCTCTGAAGCACTAACTACGTCATTCTATGTTGACGATTATTATTTGCAGTCCTTCCCCACTTTGGAGGAAGCTTCTTTTGTGTCTTTAGAACTTCAGGCATTGCTAAGGAATGGAGGTTTCCCACTTCATAAGTGGAATTCCAACTCCCCTGAGTTTCTCGCCCAGTTTCCCATCGAAGACGTAGATCCTTCTTCTGTCGAAATTTGTGGAAACTCCGAATCCATAAAAACTCGAGGAGTTCATTGGTGCACTAGCGCTGACACTCTCATCTATAAAGTTTCGCTCGCAGAAGAGCTTCCTAACACAAAAAGACAAATTCTCTCTGAAATTGCAAAAATTTTTGATCCGCTTCAATTCCTTGCCCCAGTTATCGTTATAGCCAAACTCTTCATGCAAGAGCTGTGGTCGCTCAAATGTGAATGGGATGACACTGTCCCTCTTTCTTTTCTTAATCGTTGGCTCTCGTTTCGCAGCAATTTGCTGGATCTTTCCCTTATTGAAATTCCTAGGAATTTAATTAACGCTCATTCTAATGCATCGTTTTTCCTTCATGTGTTCGCGGACAGTTCCGAAAAAGCTTACGGTTGCTGCGCATATTTAGTTTATCACGGTTCATTCTATGAATCTCCAGTTTCCAAACTTGTTTGTGCCAAATCGAAGGTCGCTCCTCTTAAAACTATCACTTTGCCTAGGCTTGAATTGTGCGCTGCACTCATGGCTGCAGAACTTGTTAAGAAATTACGGGAGGTATTAAAAGTCGAATTCTCGCAAATCTATCTCTGGAGCGATTCCATGTTCACCCTTTCTTAGATCGCCAAGAACCCCTCTCACTGGCAAACTTTTGTTGCAAACAGGGTTTCCAAAATTCAAACTCTTTCTTCTGGATGTCAATGGAGGCATGTGTCCAGTGCTGATAATCCAGCCGATATAATCTCTCGTGGTTGTTTACCTTCTCAATTGGCAGCTTCCCAGTTGTACTGGCATGGGCCCTCGTGGTTACTCGAAGACTCTTCTTCATGGCCTTCTAAACCTCCAGCTACAAACTCCAACTTGCCTGACGCAAAAGTACCTCTATCCATTGCTTCGTGTCTTGTTTCCAACGCTTCTCATCCCTTGTTGTCCCGCTATTCTTCTTTTCATAAATTAATACGAATTGTCGCCTATCTCCTTAGATGGAAATATTTTGTGGTTGACCAACCTCTTCTCCCCAAACCACACCTTACCAATCATGAATTGAATCTCGCTACCATTAAGGTTTTACAACTGACACCGCAAGAAGCCTTTTCTTCTGAATTGTCTTTACTTTCTTCTAAAAGGGATCTTTCCAAATCCAGTCGTCTTCGTGCTTTGGCCCCGTTCCTTGATGACCATGGGTTACTCAGGGTAGGTGGAAGGTTCTCGCAATCTTTGCTCTCTGAGGACAAAAAGCATCCCGTTATTTTGCCTTCCAAACATCACGTAACTTCCTTAATTATACGTGACTTTCATTATCGCAATCTGCATGTTGGTACACGCACTCTGCTTTGCCTCTTAAGGGAAAAGTACTGGATTATAAATGGAATTCATGAAGTTTCTTCTGTAATTCACAAGTGCATTCCTTGCTTCAAAGCGAAACCTAAAATCAATACTCAATTAATGAGCGACCTGTCCTCTTTTCGCTCTTCTCCTATACGCCCATTTGCTTTAACTGGTGTGGACTATATGGGTCCGTTCCAATATCAACGAAATTCTCCTGAAGCTAAACACAAATTGTTTGGTAAGCTTTATGTTTCTCTCTTTGTTTGCATGGTTACTGGCGCAATCCACTTGGAACTAGTAACGAATGCTTCTACTTCTTACTTTTTATCAGCTGTCTCTCGCTTCACTGCTAGGCGTGGTGTTCCTTCAGAGATGTTCTCTGATAACGCTTCCACTTTTCAGGGCGCAGCTTCCCTGTGGAAGAAAGCTCTCACTTCCTCTCCTGCCATGGAACTAATTTCTAATTTTTCCTACTCAAAGGGTTTCAAATGGCGCTTTATACCTCCCTACGCTCCTCATCACGGTGGTAGGTGGGAATCTTGCGTAAAGCTCACTAAACGTCATTTAAGAAAAGTCTTAGGTAATCGCATTTTGACTTACGAAGAATTCAATTCACTATCCGTTCTGATTTAAGGTGTTGTTAATTCTCGCCCTTTAACTCCGCTTTCCAATGACCCCGATGACTTGCTTCCACTCACACCTGGTCACATCCTTATCGGCACTTCTCTTTCTGCCCCTCCTCCTCTTCCAAATTCTTACAGGGATTCTAATCTACCTATTGTTTGGCGTAAACTTGAAGCCCTCCGTAAATCTTTTTGGAAGAGGTGGAACTTGGAATATTTAACTTCCTTGCAACGGAGACAGAAGTGGTTTCTTTCCAGTCCCGACATTAAAGTGGGGGACTTGGTCTTGGTTAGGGATGTTTCACCCCCCCCCCCCCTAGTCTGGATTTCGGGTAGAGTGACCGAGTGTTATCCTGGAAGAGATGGGAGAGTCAGGGTGGTCAGAGTTTTGACCACTAATGGTCCGATCACAAGACCACTGTCTTTGATCGCTCCATTACCTTTAAATGTTTAACTGCTTATTTGTTCTCTGTTGGTGTTTTCTCCTCCCAGTATGGTGTATTCTTGGAATACACGGTACGAGAGAATATAAAGTTTAATGCTCTTTGCTTGTTCATTCCTTCCTCTTTATCAAACACCAACAGTGATCTTCTATTTTCTCTTTGATGGTCATGTCGCTTATATCTTTTGTGAGTCTGTTCTAGATATATATCTTCCATGACCCACCTAGCGTCATCTAGCAGCGAATCTCAGAAGCTCCTCAATTCTTTCTGGTGCAAGAGGATTTACTTATCCATCTGGCCACCAGATTTTGCTACCATCGCCAGCTATCTTCTCCATGAGCAAGAGAACTTCGTTTACTTTTTCACTCACCATGCTGTGCTAGTATCGCCTGATATCAACTCTTTGAAGAACATCTCCTCAAGAGAATTTCATTTCTTATGTTGGTTATGCTGATATGTATACCTTTTGTCTCCTACCCCCACTCTTTCCCTTCCTTGGACCCTCCGCGCTTTGCTGAGCAGGTCTCACTTGTAAGTCGGCAGTTGACTCGGTCAGTTAAGGCTCAACTAGAGCCAGTCTCCTCAAACCAAGAGGCACTCTCTACGCCATGTTGGTACATTAGGTATCCGTCAAAGGGAACATCACCTTCGACATGCAACCAAGATAAGTACCTACTTCAAGTTTTAACTTCATCTTCATCGGTTTTAACTTCTACATGCTTTAAACGATATTTTATAGACAGCGTGAGATTACTTATTTGGGGCAAAAATCATTCTTCGCGGGATTTGCCATGTTGAGCTTTTGTCTGTCTGGCCAACCTTAATAGAAAGTAGCTTTTCTTAAGCTAATTAATGAGAAATCTTCTCTCCACGTGGGATATTATCTAATACCCGCTGTCTATAAATCACCAAGCTAGTTCCTCCGCGGGATTAACTTTGGCCCCATTCTTCTATTAAGATCGTTCTGGAACCCTCCAGATCCTGTACTTTATCTACAAGTCCTGCCATCATGTATTTTTCACTCACTTGTGAGAATACTATTTAAAATTGAAGAATCTTACTTCTAAATTAAAGCTCAATAGCGAATTTTCTTCCACCGCTGGAATGTTCTATGGCGCATTTAATTGTAATTCACAAACTTCTCCAGAAATAGACTCACGCCTACCTAGTGCAACCAGTTATTTTCATCATTGCAATAACTTTCTTTCCCATAAACTTTCGTGTTACTAAAGTGAACTTTTCATCTATTCAACAAACTATAGTGAGAAACAGTGTTTTCAGTATTTCTTCCGCGTCGCGATCGTCAGTTTACATTAAATAAGGCCATGAACATTTATCCTCAATCCCAATTGATCCTTCCTAAACCTTCTACTAACAAACTATATTAATAAAATTATAAATCTGGATCATTTCCAATAAGGTGTCACTCTAGCAAAGTGCCCTTCCATCTTGCTTGTTTATCATTACTTAATTTCTGCATAACTACGTGTTTTATACACGGTTCAAACTTACATTGTTTCTACATTATAATCAGGGAAAACAATTCTTTCAACTCTTGAGTGAGTTATTTCTAGGTCTCACGAAATGGAAACTGCCCCATTTAGCTCGTGATTCCTATTTAAACATAGGAGGTCGAGAACCTTCCTTCTGATTTTCTCTTCAGGTTTCACAGTAAGTGACCTGCCCTTATTTGTATATCAACCAACAGTAATTCTGTATAAATATAAGAAGTTATAGGAACTTCTCCTTCATTCTACCCGCTTTCTTTTTTGTTATTTTCGAAGTTGTAACTTTTTTTAAAATAGTTACCTGGAAATTTCTTAAAGTACACTCCTTGTACTTAATTTAATGTTTAAACTTTAATCACTTCATTTGTCTTTTTTAAATCTTACAAAGATTTTAGTACATATATAAGGTTTGAAACCTAAAGAATTGTTAATTGCCTGGAGCAAACTTTAAATGTTAGGAGGTCTGCGACCCCAAATTGTTACTAAAAATTTAAACTATATATTTGTCAAATTTATTAGACTCTTTTGCCTTGTTAAATAAATTAAATATTTGTTTTTGTATTTATCATTTCTCTAATACCACGGTTAGGCAAGATCCTGTCTTCCTTGGCTCTCTACTCAATGACATCAAATCTATTGATAGGGCTTTCACCACTCGTTGCATTTGAGCAAGAACTCTTAGTGGTAATCTCGTCAAAGTTTCTCTTAGCTTTAAAAGCTAATCCTAACTGGCCAGTAAGGCAAGTAAAGCTCGCTACGCCAGCTACCTGCTTGTGGAGATCCTCTCCGAAAACTTATGGTTAGTTTTCCAAAAGATAAGTTTCTTTTTGTCTAAACTTTTAGCCGGCTCCTTGCTGAGTAAAAGCTTAGCCATTTCCAAATGCAACCATTGGTCCACTTCCCAAAATTACTCCCCAAGGTATAATTTTTTTTATCATTATCCTTCTTGGAAGCACTTGGTCGCTTTTTCAGGAACTCTATAATTTCGAAAACTGGAAATACCAAACCTGATTCAAATTATTGGTATCCTTCGAATTACTTTGCAAAAACGAATTTCTTTGAACAGACATACAATAAATCTGTTACTCTCAGTCTTGCCAGACCAACACCCTTCCCCGTAGTAGTCTTATGCCTGCTTGAGAGGGAATTTACTAAGGCCACTCTCTTGCAAACCGCCCAAGTCTTAGCTGTATTTCCCGTCAGCTTAGACCAAGCTCTTGCCCATTTTAGGTATCAGAGAACGGATTTTCAGTGGAAACCGCCTCTAAGTGCATTAAAGGTTAAATTTATATCTTTTGTGTGACTCTCCTCCTATTTTTCTATCCTTTTTCTCCAGCCCGAAACCTATCTCCTTTTCTTAATCATCTTTCCTTGGTGGTTAGGTTATTCCTCAGCCAATAATCTACCCAACCATGAATACTTTATTTTAATATCTACAAGGTTGCAACACTGAGAAATTACAATCCCACCCGTACTGTTGATTATTATACAGGGAATACTGCGAATTTGCTTCTATCATTTCTATATACACTGGCAAAAAACGTTTTGCATATTGCAATATGTTGTATTTACATTGCAGTATGACGACATTTCGTTTTTGCACATTGGCTCATGAGTTAACTCTAAGACAACATGTTGGTTAGTTTATACCGTACACTGTTATCGGACATGGAGTTTGTGCATACAACCTGCACAAATGGGGGAAGTGGCCAAACCCCTGCTGTGATCAGACCAGACCATCAGGCACATTGTCGAAGATTGCAAACTAAGAGCGTACTTAGGTGACCCTATCGACTATTTCAGTGATACACCATCGAGCCTGGACTGGAGAAATAGACTGGACATAAGGTTGTAATAAGGTTGATATCTGTGCTAGTATGTACTTGTTATTATTAATTGTCATTATTATTATTATTATTTATTTTGCGCATGCGCTTACACATTCTCAGCATTTTCTGGAAGGAAAACCTTTTCAATCCCAGATACCGTACATATCACAAGGAGCAAATTTTTGGTGACTGCATTGAGTAGTAGCTTCATATTTCCCTCATTGCTTCAGGCCTGATTGCCCAAGAACAGCCTTACTACGCGACACGTAGAAAGTATGACTGTTTTCTGCATCAGTTTGAAAAGGCCTGGGTCTAATTTCAACGCCGTGAGCGATTCCTTTAAGTTGTTGGGAATCACGCCAGTGCTGGAGATAATAATAGGAACTGTCCTGACTTGTGCCATGTGCCATTGCTTCCTTATCAGTTCTGAAAACTCTGTGTATTTTGACAGCTTTTCAACATGCTTTGTTAGTATGTTGCCACTGTTTGGGATCGCCACATATATGAAGGTAGTGTGCTTCATGCATTTGTCAACAAGTACTAAATCAGGTCTGTTGTGCACAGCTGATTGGTCTGTCAATACAGTACGATCCCAGTACAACGTAAAGCTGTCATTTTCCAGTACACTTTCAGGAGAATATCTGTAGTACGGCACTTTCTCTTGGCTCATCAGTTGAAGTTGTATAGCCAATTCTTGATGGACTATCTTGGCAACAAAATCATGTCTCTTCCTATATTCTGTCCCTGAAAAATGGCGACAACCTGATATAATATGCTGAACAGTCTCAGATGTTGGGCAACCGTATCTGCAATGGTCATCTTGCACAGATGCATCCTTGATTATGAACTTTAGGTAGTTCCTCGTGGGGACAACCTGGTCTTGAATAGCCATCATAAAGCCTTCTGTTTCAGGAAACATCTGCCCAGAAATCAACCAAAGGTTCGACGCTAGCTTGTCGACGTGAGTTTGGATGACTTCATTGGGATGTCTTCCGTGTAGTGGCTTGGACAACCAGGCATTGAATCTATCCAAATCACTGCGCACCTGAATTTGAGTCTCTTGCTGACTTAAGAGTAGTGGAGTTGAATCATCTGCTTCTGTGACAGCCTTGTGCAGCATCGAATGGTTCGATACAGAACAGAAGTATTTTCTTAGCTCATAGATCTGTCGAGCTACCTGGTTGTTTATATCAACAATTCCTCTCCCACCCATATGTCTCGGTAACATGACTCGTTCCACAGACGTCCTGGGATGGTGTTTTCGTGACTTGGTCAGTGATGTTCTAATTTTCTGTTCTAATCTTGCAATGTCAGTTTTACTCCTCTTGATGACCCCAAACGAGTAACTAAGAATAGGGACAGCATAAGCGTTGATTGCCTTAACCAAGTTTTTACTGTTGAGGCTGGTGTTAGAAACAAGCTTAATTATTCTGACAAATTCCTTCGTCAGATCTTGTTTCACTACTGAGAGTTCTATGCGTCTGGCTTGCTTCATTCCCAGATACTTGTAGGTCTCACTAGTGAGCATTGTTGCAATCTGCTGGCCCTGAGCTGTTTCATATACACCTTCCTGCAGCTTGCCTTTCATAATGTTCAGCGTCTTACATTTCTCCAGCCCGAATTCCATTCTCACATCCTGTGAAAAGGTTTCCACTATCTTCAACAGAAACTCTAGTTGTGCTCCGGTGGCAGCATATAGCTTTAGGTCATCCATATACAGGAGATGGTTGAGCTTTGCAAGCTCCCTGGAGTTCTTCTTGATACTGAAGCCATATTTTGTTGAATTAAGTTGGTTTGATAGTGGGTCCATCGCAAGACAGAACCATAATGGGCTCAAGGAGTCTCCTTGGAATATTCCCTTGTGGATTGGGATCATACTTGTTGCAATACTGCCATTTGTTGTACTAAGGCACATCACTGTACGCCACGTTGTCATGGCGTGTTCCAAGAAATATATAATCTGAGGATCAATCTTATACACTGACAAAATATGGATCAACCAATCATGGGGTACGGAATCATAGGCCTTCTTGTAGTCAATATATGCCGTGAATAAATTTCTGTTATTGGTAAAGGCCTGGTTAGAAACCACTGAGTCAATGATAAGTATTTCTTTACACCCTTTGGACCCTTTCGTGCATCCTTTTTGTTGTGTTGCTATGATGTTATTTTTTTCACAGTGAGCATATATCCTCCTACTAAGACAGGACGTGATGATCTTATACATCGTGGGAAGGCATGTAATTGGACGGTATTTTCCAGGATCTTGCATATTTTGTGGGTCTTTCGGAAGTAGATGTGTTACACCTTGTGTAAGGAAATTTGGCATCTTCTGTGGATGAGCAACAACTTCATTCACCAGAGTAGACAGAAGATCGTATACGCCCCAGAATTTCTTATACCAGTAATTCTGTATCTGATCTAAACCAGGTGCTTTCCAGTTCGGAAGACCTTTAATGATGGAAGAAATTTCAGTGGATGTTATTGGATCATATTGCATCGGATTAAATTCTTTAGAGATGTTTGTTACTTCCTGAAACCAATGAGAGTCTGAGTTAAAATTGGTGGCTTTGGATAGTTGATTGCTCCAAAACTCTTCAATTTCTTCTCTTGTTGGATAAGGAGCATTTAAGGATACATGGTTTTCACTCAGTGCTCTGTAGAAATTCTTCTCGCCTTTGACAAATAAGTTGTTGTCCAGTCTCCGTTTCCTACTGGCTCTGTATCTGGAAAGTCTGTTCGCTATCAACGTAAGTTTCTGTTTGAGTGTATCTAAACACTGTTCGGCTTTTGTGTTTGGATCATCTCGGTCGGTGTGGATTTTGGACCGCCTCATTATTGCCTTACAGAGTCGCACCAGTCTTCTTGTGTGCGTTCCTCTGATAAACTCAGTCAAACGGCCAATATCTGTTCGCAATTTGTCGATATTGCCTATCAGACGTCTCTCCCACTTAGGAGTAACAGGTGCACATTTCTTACTGCAGGAATTATTCCTTTCTCTCAGTTGGATGCCCATAGTTCTGATAACTGTGACGGCTCCACAGTACAGAACAGTGTGAAGAGAATCTAAGTCATTCACATCTATCAAGTGTTTGGGTAGGATAGCTTGATTCATGATATTTAAAATTTTTGATACCTTCCTATACGAATTTACTCGAGGCAAGGCAGGTCTAAGCATTGGGTCTGTTCCATTGAACTGAGTCATAGCCGTCATCATTTCATCTGCTAGGATCTTGGTATGTGACTCATCTTCATGATGCGTATCCGGCTGTATGCCACTGACTGGCTCATTGTGTTCTTCTTGATGTTGTTCCTGCTCATGGAGCTCTTGTGCTAATTCACTCTCCAGATTAGTTCCTTGATCACAATCAAACACTCTTCTGACCTCCTGCTTGATTGTATTAAGTCTTGCTTCTGGCACTAAATTATTACGGACTATCGCCCTATATTGGTCCGCCACTCTCTGTTCAGCCACACGGAGTTCGGGGTATGCTTCATGGAACTCATTGAATAATTTCTGCCTATATCCAGTTAGTTCTGTTCCAATGCGAGTCACCTTATAATAAATGCGCATTATGGTCTCGTTCATTGCGATTGACCATTTTAAGCGCTTTCTTGGCAGGCCTGCTTGGGTGAGTGCCGGAAGTGGTTCTGGCGCAGCACTTTCAGCAGGCAAAGCACTTGACGTTGGTTGGCTTTGTTTTAGTTGTTGGGCTGTATCTTCTTGTGCGACAGGAGCCCGCCTCATCAGCATCCTGCCACCGACGGTTCGCTTGCTGTCATGTCCATCGCCGGCTCTAGACATGCCCTGACGAACCTCAGGCAGCGGCCTTTCATTAATTTTTAAATTTATTTTCTCCATATTATGGGTGGGTGCGTTTTTAACCTACAGCCAGGTGTTCATCTTCAGCCGCTCCTAACATGGAGAACAGACGCTGTTTGCAGCCGCTCGCTACGGATCAGACACTGCAGTTAAGGTTTGTTATCAGGGTTTTCCCTCCCCTAGGCAGGTTGCCTTCACCACGGCTGCGGAGTCCTGCCTACCCCATTTAGTATATCTCGTCATTTCTTGTAAGCACATACCTTATCATTGCAGATTTCTCACAACTCACTTTAGATAGGTTATACGGTATAATTATCTTGCAGGGATATTGCTTATATTACAACAGTGGACGTCATTTAACTGCAAACGATCAGCAGAGAAGGAATGCCGTACTTACAAGAATATATGCAGCAAATACGTGTAACCTAATTTTGTAGGTTAAGCAGATGTACACTTCACCTTTCGTATTATTATTATTATTATTATTATTATTATTATTATTATTATTATTATTATTATTATTGTGTTTCATGTGTAATGCCATACGTTACATAAATGAATAAAACCAGTTATCGGATAAAGCACGTGTATTATATTTGGTCCACAAATTCATAATCTTGCAATAGCCTATGTAAAACATTTTTGATCAGTTTATAATAATTCGCCTTAAAATTTAAAAGGTTAAACAAAACACAAAGCATGGTGGCCGAGAGTGCTAGCGTGCTACCTCGTGCCCCGCTGGCATCGGGAAGGCGTGAGTTTGAATCCCACCCTGGCCATTCTGAAAATGGTTTTAGTGGTTTCCCATGTTCACCAGCAAGCAAATGTCGGGACAGTCATTTCAAAAGGTCCACGGTTGACTTCCTTCCTAGGGGAAGATGACCTCGTAGTTCCGCCCCTTTTAAGCAACAATAACTAACTAACTGACTTCCTAACCCTTCCTTAATATTAAACCATAGTTAGCCGACGTCTGGGTGATCAACCTGTTACCTTCCCCAGTTGTATAAATGCTGACAAAGTGTGTTCAGCTCCCAGACACCGTCCTTGTGGCGGATAAGCCATTAAGAAATACTGAAAAATCATTGGTGTTTGTAATACTGACCTACAAAATTAACTTCCCCCAGGTGCTCACATCTAGTGGGACGTGGGTTGGCAACCACGGGATACTAGCCGAGTCCGGCATGGCTTCCACCTACTTGTGCCGGGCTCTTCTCCGTCTTTTTTACTGTCGACCTCTCTTGGTCAACACTTGTCTTCTACCAACCCCGAGGGTATTAGGGTATCCGAGGCCTAGGGAGCCTTTCACTTTCTCACCTTAATTGGTCCTTTTCTCATCTTTCCTGATACCCTGATTCTTCGAAGTGCAGCCTTCCTTTTTCTTTTTATGTTATTTCCTGCCTTTTGCACAAGGCCCTCAAGGAGGCAGGGTGTATGTAGTAGCCCCACCACTTCTGGTGCACCCTAGATAGTGCTACACCTTCAAGGGCTCACGGCTGGTAAGTTTGGAAGTTGGCGGCCCCGAGGGATTCCTGAGCTGGGTCCACTTTGTCCCTTTTTTCCTCTGACCTTGGGGTGGGCCTTCTCCTCTTTCCTTTTCCTATCTTCTTCGACGGCTCTCCTTCCATTCATGTCCCTCAATCCTCATTCTTCAAGGGTTGAGGGCATTTGTTTTCTTCCTGTCCTTTATTTACCATTTCTTCTTCTAGTATGAACGTTTGTAGTTAGTATCAGTTATGGTTTTCATTCTCAGATCATCTTTCACTATCGCCCAAACCATCAGGGGCCGATAATCTATATGTTAGGTCCCTTAAATTAACAATTATCATCATCATCATCACAAAAATAACTAAAAGGCCTATTTTATGGGTATAGAATATCAAAATCGGAGGCTAACAGAACTTAGAAATCCTTGGCCCTAAATATCACATGTGACAAATAGATGCGGTGCGATGGATGTTGAGAATGAATCAGCCTGTCTGTGTAACTGGTTATTATAGACCCAATCAAGGGCCCAAGAGATGTGACAGAGCGGGTTCTGAGCGACACAAGACCAGGAGATGGAGCTTATCAACCAAGCCGTCTGTCAGATCTCTTGAGACCCGGTCTATGCCACTTTGCATGGGAACTGCACAAGATGGCGAGAATATTATCCCAGTAGGGAATCGGAAGTGCTGACAGAAGAAGTATACCAGATTTGAGTTACCTAAACCAGCAGCGTTCATCTTTGTATATATTCCTCGAATACATGAGGACGAAATATGAAACTCGAATTGGATAACAAAGCATCACGCATACAAGATATTGGTTGTTAGAATAACTCATATTTAGCTTTATGTACTAACTATAAAGTAATCACCCAATTACGTAACAGAGCCCACCAATTAATGCTGATGACATCGTGTAACCTTCGGTGAGGACCGGTGCATGTCTTGAGTTGACGCCTGTGGGAGACATGCACAACCATGAATAACGAAGATGGTTGGTTGGTTGTTTCCTCAGTTTAGGGGCGATCATGTAGCCCCGTGTACTTTGGGTGTGTGTAGAATCTATCTGATAACCGGTGTTAATTGTGATAGCTGTATTAGTGTGTGTTATCTGTTTTTAATTTAAGTAAGGACTGCAGACATTCAATTTTCAAGTAGTTACAACTTTTGCTACCAAACACCACCGTCAACGACCAATTAGTTTTGAACTTGGTTACTAGATGCCACAACAGTCGGCTCCTGGCGAGGAACGTTGGAACCTACGAGCGTTAGTCAAATCTAACCCATAATTTAGCTTCACACAACTGTAATTAGTGGAAGGTAGTTTATCATGCCATAAATCTATGACATGGGACCGCCGGCTTTACTTCCACTGCGAAGGAAGGCATACTAAGGGATTTTTAACGCTCTTAAAAATGCGACGACTTCGGCCGGGTTTTAACCCGCGACCTTGGGAAAAGAAGCTCAACATGCTACCAACTACACCACCGAAGCCGCTAATAACGAAGACGACATAAACATCAAGTTCCCAAGAAAGGGAATTAACCATATGAAGTTTTAAAAAAAACTACCCAGTCTACAATCGAACCCGGGAACTCTCGCTCCACTTAGCCACAAAATTGGCCACGAAATCTTGCTGCCTGATGGGGCAGAGAATCCCCTATTCAGAGATTCGTAGTTCGAATTCCAGTCTTAATTGTGGCCATCATTTTGCCGTGTCTATATGAACCAACTGAGGTAGCCTACAGTGTTGAGAAGCACAGCCATGGAGCCAGGCTATCTCCACACTCCGAAACCAAGTGGCATTTCTTTAACACATTCTAACCTTGTTCTACCCCCACAGTTCTTGTCCTCTACCCCCTTCCTTCCATAACTAAGCTTGCTATTCCTGGGTGTCTACCAACCTATCTCTTCTCTTCAGTAGCAGGCGCCAGAAACATCTCTCCTCTCCAACTCGTCTTAATACATCTTCATTCGTAACCGCATCTACCCATCTGATCTTCATCATTCTCCTGTAACACCACATTTCAAACGCTCAATTCTCTTCTTTTCTGCTGCACCAATAGTCCAAGTTTCACTTCCATAGAGCGCCACGCTCCAGACAAAGGCTTTCAAAAATGACTTCCTAATACCTAAATCTATATTCGAGGTCAGCAAATTCCTTTTTTGTAGATAAGCGGTCAAAAATGTCTCGTGTTTATTTATTTATTTATTTATATAAAAACACCCAAGTACGTGGGATTATAGCCACGATGTTGCAAAGCCCTTAAATGAATCAACATCTCAAGTCATACTTAACAGAAACATCATCACCTTACTGTGGCATCCGCCTCGTTGCGTAGTGGCTGGCATTCTTGGCTGTCATCGCATAGGCCCGGGATCGATTCCCAACTCTGCCAAGAAATGTAATTCTGGTCTGAGAGCTGGAACGGGATTCACTAAGCCTCGTGAAACCAAAACTGAGAAGGGGTGGGTTCGATTCCAACCTTAGCCATCCTGGAAGTGACTTTCCTTGGTTTCCCACCTCTACTCCAGGCAAATGTCGGGATGGTGCCCAACTTAAGGACACTGCTGTTAGGTAGATTTCATTAGAAAGCTAACTATTGCAATGGGTACCATGTTTCGACTTCCGGAAAATTTCGACATATCTTCGCGTTTCACATCCCCCAGACCCCAAAACCACCGTCAGTTCAAAAGTTTATATATAATTTATGTATATATGTATATATATATCAGTTTCTTGTGGACACGATAACTGCCGTAATTTTGCACCAATCACTTTGAATTTTTTACACAACATGTATCCCTATAAAATCTCGGTCGAGTTCGTTAATGGGAAAAATCGGTCGAAGGGGGTGAAAATGGGGGGCATTTTTCGAAAAAGTGAAATTTCGCTATAACTCTCTTAATACGTGAAATATCGAATCCATTCAAAGTTCATAATATGTGTCGGATAAGTGCCAAAAATGTATGTCAAATAAGTTTTTTGATAGCACCAACCATTGACCAAAGGGGTGGAAAAAAGTGGGTTTTTCGGGAAACATTAACCATATCTCTCTTAATAGGCACAATATCAAAACCGTACAAAATGGACAATATTCCTCCAATAATTACCTAAAACTTTTGTCTGAAAGAATTTTCGATATGACCCACCATTACGCCACGGAGTGAGCAAAATGATTTAAATTATAAGAAAATTCCAAGTGCCAAGAGTGGTTGCCATGACAACTTTACTTTTAATTGATACGGGTTGAGCCATCAGCAGTTGCTATGACAACGCCACTGCACGATATCACATTCTGTTTTCATATGTCTGTGGGAAGGGACTTCGGTATCGGAACTGGTAGCATGCTGAACTTCTATGCCCAAGGTCGCGGGTTCAAACCCGGCTGAAGTCGTCGGATTTACTAAGAGCGCCAAAAAACCCTGAGTATGCTTTCCTTCGGAGGGGAAGTTCCGACGTTCGTTGCGAGTTGATGGTTCCGGTGGCATCTAGTGGCCAAGTTCACAGCTAGGTGTCGTTGATGGTAGTATTTTAAATTATGTAGCCTATTTTAGGTAGATTTCATCAGAAAGCTAACTATTGCAATGGGTGCCATGTTTCGACTTCCGGAAAATTTCGACATATCTTCGCGTTTCACATCCCCCAGACCCCAAACCACCGTCAGTTCAAAAGTTTATATATATGTGTGTGTATATATATGCATATACACACATCAAAAAAAGTTTTGCATCACCTCGGTTCCCAGATCTCCGGCATATAGACGTTGACTGTGTATATTGTATCAAAGATACAGTCCCTTTGACTGTTCATAGATGTCACTAAAACTGCTCAAAGATGTAAACAACCATGCATGAGCAGGGCCTATTAGACGGAGGGGGGACGACAGCCGATCAGTTCCAGTCATTCCACCAGGACGAAGGTACGCTGCTCATGTTGTCTGTAGTTCTACCATGCCTAGAAGGTCAATACCGCAGTTCGATCGCGTCCGCATTGTTACTTTGTGTCAAGAAGGGCTCTCAACAAGGGAAGTTTCCAGGCGTCTCAGAGTGAACCAAAGCGATGTTGTTCGGACATGGAGGAGGTACAGAGATACAGGAACTGTCGATGACAGGCCTCGCTCAGGCCGCCCAAGGGCTACTACTGTAGTGGATGACCGCTACTTACGGATTGCCGCTCGAAGGAACCCTGACAGCAATGCCACCATGTTGAATAATGCGTTTCGTTCAGCCACAGGACGTCGTGTTTCAACTCAAACTGTGCGCAATAGGCTTCATGATGCGCAACTTCACTCCCGACGTCCATGGCGAGGTCCAGCTTTGCAACCCCGACACCATGCAGCGCGGTACAGATGGGCCCAACAACATGCTGAATGGACCCCACAGAATTGGCATCACGTTCTCTTCACCGATGAGTGTCGCATATGCCTTCAACCAGACAATCGTCGGAGACGTGTTTGGAGGCACCCTGGTCAGGCTGAACGTCTTAGACACACTGTCCAGCGAGTGCAGCAAGGTGGTGGTTCCCTGATGTTTTGGGGTGGCATTATGTGGGGCCGACGTACGCCACTAGTGGTCATGGAAGGCTCCGAAACGGCTTTACGATACCTGAATGACATCCTCCGACCCATAGTGCACCCATATCGGCAGAATATTGGAGAGGCATTTGTCTTCATGGACGACAATTCTCGACCTCATCGTGCACATCTTGTGAATGCGTTCCTTCAAGATAACGACATCGCTCGACTACAGTGGCCAGCATGTTCGCCAGACATGAACCCTATCGAACATGCCTGGGATATGTTGAAAAGGGCTGTTTATGGACGTCTTGACCCACCAACCACTCTGAGAGATTTACGCCGAATTGTCGTTGAGGAGTGGGACAATTTGGACCAACAGTGTCTTGATGAACTTGTGGATAGTATGCCACGACGAATACAGGCATGCATCAATGCAAGAGGACGTGCTACTGGGTATTAGAGGTAGTGGTGTGTACTGCAATCTGGACCACAAATGCTGAAAGTCTAGCTGTATGATGGTACAACATGCAATGTGTGGGTCTCATGAGCAATAAAACGAGCTGAAATGTTGTTTGTGTTGATCTCTATTCCCTTTGTATTTAAAGGTTCCGGAACTCTTGGAACCGAGGTGATGCAAAACTTTTTTTGATGTGTGTATATCAGTTTCTTGTGGACACGATAACTGCCGTAATTTTGCTCCAATCACTTTAATGTTTTACATAATATGTAACCCCTTAAAAAAATCGGTCGAGTTCGTTAATGGGCAAAATCGGTTAAAGGGGGGGGAAATGGGGGGGGGGGGGCTTTTTTTTTCGAAAAAGTGAAATGTCGCTATAACTCTCTTAATACGTGAAATATCGAATCAATTCAAAGTTCATAATATTTGTCGGATAAGTGCCAAAAATTTATGTCAAATAGGTTTTTTGATAGCACCAACCATTGACCAAAGGGGTGGAAAAAAGTGTTTTTTTTCTCGGGAAACATTAATCATATCTCTCTTAATAGGGGGGCGTGGTGGCTCAGCGGTCTAGCTGTATGCCTCTCACCAAGGCGGTCCGGGTTCGATTCCCGGTCAATGCATGTGAGATTTTCGAAGTGAAATGCCATGTCCTGTGGTTCGGATTCCACGTAAAAAGGAGGTCCCGTGGCTCATGATCTCAAGATTAACGGTCACGTTAAACTACAAGCTTCCTTTCCTTCCTTTTCTCTTAATAGGCACAATATCAAACCCGTACATAATGGAAAATATTCCCCTAATAATTACCTAAAACTTTGTCTGAAAAAATTTTTGATCTGACCCACCATTACGCCAAGGGAAGAGAAAAATGATTTCGGAATTAAAGAACATGCCAAGTGCCATCAGAGGTTACCGTGACAACGCTTCTAAATTGATGAGGGATGAGCTATCAGAGGTTGCCAAGACAACGCCATTGCACGAGATCACATTCATTTTTCCATCTGACTGTGGGAAGCGGCTAACTGGTAGCATGCTGAACTTATATGCCCAAGGTCGCTGGTTCAAAGCCGGCCAAAGTCGTCGGATTTTCTAAGAGCGCTAAAAAACCCTCAGCATGCTTTCCTTTGGAGGAGAACTTCCAACGTTCGTTGCTGGTTGCGGTGGCATCTAGTAGCCAAGTTCACAGCTAGGTGTCGTTCACGTTAGGATATGGTACAAAATTAGGAACTACTACTTAAAATTGACCGTCTGCAGACCTTACCTGAATTACAGACTAAAACAGTCATCACAATTAACACCGTTTATCAGATTCTACACACCCGGGGTTACATGACCACGTTGTCGCAGCCCCTAAACTGAGGAACCAACAAAAATCTCTGCGGGAGATAAAATTTTGCGAGAAGAAGTAACAGACTGTCTGATAGTTACACATCAGTTCCAAACCTTGCATAAGGACAGTGTGATCAGAAGTATAAAAATGAACCCCGAATGACAAGAAGGTTACCATATCCATAAGACAATAAAATGATAAAAATATGCATACAAAAACGAAAAAAAGTTGATTTTTAACCTCCAAATGTAAAATACTTTCTTGCAATCAATGAGGTCTGATCCTCCTACGAAAACCTGCATATTTTGCCTATTATAGCCAATCCCCTAGTTTGCCCGGTGAAATCTACCTCCGCCTTCCGGCGTGCCGAGAGGATTTTTTTTCTACCCAAATCCTACCTCAGTACTAGTTCAGACATCACAGTGAGCGTAGTGGCGCAGTGGTCAAGCTATTTGCTCTCACCAAGGTGGACCGAGTTCGATTCCCCGTTTTATTCAAAATTGAAAACTTCAGCAAATTTCATACTTTCATTATTTGACTCTGGAGGGGGATTGTTAACCCCCAACCCGTAGTTACGTCACTGAATCGCACGATTTACGGTCACGTAAAACTACCACGTTCTTGCCTGCCTTCCATCCTTCCTTTCTTCTTTCTTTCCTTCGTCCCTTCCTTCCCCTTTCTCCCATCCTTTCTTCCTTCTTCCCCCTTCCTTTCCCTTCCTTCCTTCCCCTTCCTTCTCCTTCCTTCCCCTTCCTACCTTCCTTCTCCTTCCTTCCCCTTCCTTCCTTCTCCTTCCTTCCTCTTCCTTCCTTCCTTCTCCTTCCTTCCTCTTCCTTTCTTCCTTCTCCTTCCTTCCTCTACCTTCCTTCCTTCTCCTTCCTTCCCCTTCCTTCCTTCCTCATCCTTCCTTCCTTCCTCTTCCTTCCTTCTCCTTCCTTCCCCTTCCTTCCTTCCTCTTCCTTCCTTCCTTCCCCTTCCTTCCTTCCTCTTCCTTCCTTCCTTCCCCATCCTTCCTTCTCCTTCCTTCCCCTTCCTTCCCCTTCCTTCCTTCCTTCTCCTTCCTTCCTCTTCCTTCCTTCCTTCTCCTTCCTTCCTCTTCCTTCCTTCATCTTCCTTCCTCTTCCTTCCTTCCTTCCTCTTCCTTCCTTCCTCTTCCTTCCCCTTCCTTCCTTCTCCTTCCTTCCTCTACCTTCCTTCCTTCTCCTTCCTTCCTTCTCCTTCCTTCCTTCCTTCTCCTTCCTTCCTCTACCTTCCTTCTCCTTCCTTCCCCTTCCTTCCTTCCTTCCTCTTCCTTCCTTCCTTCCTCTTCCTTCCTTCCTTCTCCTTCCTTCCATCCTTCTCCTTCCTTCCTATTCCATCCTTCCTTCCTCTTCCTTACTTCTCCTTCCTTCCTCTTCCTTCCTTCCTTCCCCTTCCTTCCTTTTCCTTCCTTCCTTCTCGTTCCTTCCTCTTCCTTTCTTCCTTCTCCTTCCTTTCTCTTCCTTCTCCTTCCTTCCTCTTCCTTCCTTCATTCTCCTTCCTTCCTCTTCCTTCCTTCATTCTCCTTCCTTCCTCTTCCTTCCTTCCTTCCTTCCCCGTCCTTCCTTCCTCTTCCTTTCTTCCTTCTCCTTCCTTCCCCTTCCTTCCTTCCTTCCCCTTCCTTCCTCTTCCTTCCTTCCTTCTCCGTCCTTCCTCTTCCTTTCTTCTCCTTCCTTCCTCTTCCTTCTTTCCTTCTCCTTCCTTCCTCTTCCTTCCTTCCCCTTCCTTCCTTCCTTCTCCTTCCTTCCTTCCTTCTCCTTCATTCCTCTTCCTTCCTTCCTTCTCCTTCCTTCCTTCCTTCTCCTTCCTTCCTCTTCCTTCCTTCCCCTTCCTTCCTTCCCCTTCCTTCCTTCTCCTTCTTTCCTCTTCTTTCCTTCTTCTTCCTTCCTTCTCCTTCCTTCCCCTGCCTTCCTTGTCCTTCCTTCCTCTTCCTTCTCCTTCCTTCCCCTTCCTTCCTTCTCCGTCCTTCCTTCCTTCCCCTTCCTTCCTTCTCCTTCCTTCCTCTTCCTTCCTTCTCCTTCCTTCCTCTTTCTTCTCCTTCCCTCCTTACTTCTCCTTCCTTCCTCTTCCTTCCTTCCTCTTCCTTCCTTCCTTCTCCTTCCTTCCTCTTCCTTCCTTCCTTCTCCTTCCTTCTTCTTCCTTCCTTCGCCTTCCTTCTTCTTCCTTCCTTCGCCTTCCTTCCCCTTCCTTCCTTCCCCTTCCTTCCTTCCTTCCTCTTCCTTCCTTCCTTCTCCTTCCTTCCTCTTCCTTCCTTCCTTCCTCTTCCTTCCTTCCTCTTCCTTCCTTCCTCTTCCTGCCTTCCTTCTCCTTCCTTCCTTCCCCTTCCTTCCTTCTCCTTCCTTCCTCTTCCTTCCTTCCTTCCATCCTCTTCCTTTCTTCCTTCAAAGTGACACAGGTTGTCAAAAAATCTACCCGCACCTAAGTACACGGGGCTACATGACCACGATGTCCCAAAGCCCCTAAATTAACAACAACACACAACAACTCTTACTGTGTCATTCGTTGATGAACATGTACAGTACCTCCAAGGCTGCTCGAATAACCTAGTGTTTTGAATCTCTCACCTGCAACAATAACAAGTCTGCGTGACTCGGGAACAGTAGAATAATACATTTAAGAATGTTCTTTGTTCTCTTATTACGTCTCGTACGCTTCGCCTCACTTCGCTGGCGTGCAAGAGGGAAATGCGTCACCTTCTGCTCGGATCTTATCAGCAACAGCATTTAAAAATACATCATAAATAATTTATTTATTTCTCTTGCATAATAGCTACTACATAACTCACAGTGTTATGAATATGTCTCCTTAAGAGGAAATATAATGCAGGTTATATACCGCCATAATTATGTAGCAAAATTATAGTGAAGGTGTATTGCATTGTATTTACGCCGATAACTGTCACTGGACAATAGATTTATGACTTTGGAGTAGAAATTGCTAAACGAGAATTGCCGAAGTATTGAGAAACGGCTACTGTCGACATGTCTATAATCGATTGGTCGTTGGACAGAGTCGTGACTAAGTCCAGTTGTGCAAATGTTGTGCTTTCAGGCAATATTTAATGAATATCTATAAATAAAGTAAGATTTCCGTCTGAACATTTTGAAATTTATGCTTAACAAGAAGTTCCGTGACGAACTCAAGAGCCTACCTACTTTTCTTAAAATTAAGATTCATGCCAATGATTAATCTACAGTATATGAACCTATCTAGAATAATGACGAAATTAAGTTGGTAATATCGAAATATCTAATTAGTTTGAATTATTACTGGTATAATGTAGCCTAATAGAGCACTACAGTTGGCAGCCCTGGTGACTGAATATATTCTTAGTTCCATCTCTTAAGGTACAGAAGACAAAATTTGATGGAAGTCCAATGGACGTTACATGCAGTTAGACATTGGATCTATCAGCACGCGTAAAAGCATGTTGGCAACAATGTCATGCGTGTGCTGGTCAGAAATAATCTGAAATATTATGATAACTTGTTGTGCCAATGTTGGATGAAATCCATTTGTTAGTATAGAAGTTACATATATTTTAAAATTAGACCTATCAGCAGGTATAGAATGATGTTGGCAGCACTGACTTATATTAATTACTGCAAATTAATCTAGATTGTCAGGTACTATACGCGCGCATAGTTTAAAGCTGTCGGTTTGCATACTTTCTTATATATTGGAATTTGGATTTTAAAAAAACATAGAGAGAGCAATTAGAAACATTTGACAGCCCTGGTGGCTCTTAAAATACGCTCAGTCATATCTGTTTATGTAAACATATTACATACAAAATTTGGTTGAAATCCAATTGATAGTGTAGAAGTTATATGCATTTAAAAATTGGACCTATCAGAAGGCTTAACATTATTTTGGCAACACTGTCATATATGGTCTCCTGGAAATTAAACTGAAATAGTATAATCTACATGTGTGCCTAATTTGGAATAGCTTCCATGCATACCTTCCAAGATATCCAACATGGAGCTCAAATTTCTAGTGCGTTTTTTTCAGAAGTTGGTAGCACTGACATCATTTTCAAATATGGGCTTCAGACAGACAGAAGGAAAGACAGACAGACACACATTTTCCCAGATCGATCTCTTAGGTCTACTTTTTCCTCATTTTTGCAAAATGTGAAAAGTAGGCTGAAATTGTTGGGTGGTTAGTTGGTTCCTCAGTTTAGTGGCTGCGACAACGCGGTCATGTAGCCCCGTGTACTTTGGGTGTGTGTAGAATCTGTCTGATAACCGGTGTTAAATGTGATGGCTGTATTAGTGTGTGTTATCTGTTTTTTAATTCAAGTAAGGACTGCAAAGTTTGAATTTTTCAAATAGTTCCGACTTTTGCCGCCAAACGTCACCGTCAACGACTACTAGTTCAGAACTTACCTACTTGACGCCACCGCTGTCGGCTCCTGGCAATGAACGTAGGAACCTAAGAGCGTTGTTTACATTCTTAACCTATATAAGTTAGCTTTACACAGGTGTAATTAGTGGAAGGTTCTTTAACATACCATAAATCTACGACATGGGACCGCCGGGTTTACTTCCCTTCCGAAGGAAGGCATACTGAGGGATTTTAACGCTTTTAAAAAATCCGATGACTTCGGCCGGGTTTGAACCCGCGATTTGGGGCATAGAAGCTCAGCATGCTACCAACTACGCCACCGAAGCCTCCTGCTTAAGAATATATTAGCCTATTTTCATTTATGAAACAAGATGTTCAGGAAAGAACATATAGCCTACTTTCTCCTAAATGTATGGGTATAGTTATATCTCTTTGTCCCTATCACCTCCTAATTTCTTCCAATTCGAAGTGCAAATTGGCACTTTGCATTTCAGGAGTGGCGTTCAAACCATCTTATTATATAATACGCTAAGGCTAAGGTGTATGTATCACAAAACTCAAGCTCCTAAACCAGAAGGAGTTAGAAGGTGTAGTTTATACCAAAATCTTCCAAATTGTCTCAATAGTCAAGAAAAAATCGTGCATTTCTTGAAAAGTCAACGGACTTTTTTTTTCGTTTACCCTCCAGGTTGGTGGAACCCACGGACTCAGCGAGGGAACTCACCACTACCGCCTCTACGGGCAGTGTCCTAGAGCGGGGAACATCGAATCGGAAGGGATACAACTGGTGAGGTGGGATTGGCACCTCGCCCAGGCGGCCTCACCTGCAAAGCGAACAGGGGCCTCATGAGGGAAGGTAAGGGATGGTTAGGATGGATAGACAGGGAAGAGGGAAGGAGCCGGCCGTGGCCTTGAAGAAGGTACTGCCCCCGCAAATTGAATTATATTGAGACCACGGCGGTTGTATTGGAAAATATGAAGAAATTTATGGCTGTCATAGTTGTGACGTGGATATTCATGACGTAAGCACGGATGACGCAGACTTCACGCAAGTAGGCTGCTTGAGCTGAGATTCTTGGTGACGTCATGATTTTGTTCGAGAAAGATCTGAGATTTACGACGCAGTCGCAGGGAAACATGGAATTGTGCTGAGGAAGAAGTTACGCGATTGGAGGAGAGACTCGAACCAATGAACGATAGTTTGGAGGGAGACGGAGATTACTGAAACTATCATATTTAATTACTTTTGGAATGCAGAGTTGTGGAAAACTATTTTCAGTTATGGCATTGATTTGGAATTTTGAAGAAATTAATTTTGAGTTTTTGAAATTTGAAAATCCGTCAAGTATTGCCAAAGTTAGAAATTCTAGCAATGACGGAGAAACAAGCTATGGAAGGGATGGATACGCCCCTTAAGAAGTTGATAAAAGGTCTTGCACAGCAGAGAGAAGCTCTCATACCGCATATATAGCTCATATCGCATATATATTTCTGATGTCATATAGTCGTTTTCGAGTGAATAAGTGAAACAAGTCGTCTTTAGCGTGTGTGGTTTAGCCCACCGCATCGAACGAGCTTCGAGAGTGCCGCAGTTCCATTTTACGGTGATTGAAACTAGGCGAAGTTGAAACGCACTCATTAACGAGTCTACAAGATAATATATCAAGAGTTGACTAATGCCTTTAAGCTACTTCTATTGTGCAGTACTATATTGTTACGGCTGTGAGTTTGTGTCATCAGTCGCCGCGTGAGTCACAACTGCCCCAGGGCTGGGCTGTGCCCTGCCTCCTGTATTGCGCGCGCCTTATGCAACAGGGCTACTATGACAAAGGGATAGTCCAGAATATTCGTGACTGGACCAGCGCTGGAAACCTCGAGAAGCCGTGGACTCTGGATGGATCCAGAAGCATTTATTGAGTCACCGGCCGGCTATATAAGAGTGACCCGTCAAGCAGTGGTTGTTGTTATGTTTTACGAGCTAGTGCGAGCGATTATCTTGTGCGACAGAAGTGTGGTGACGAAGTGCTGTGCGAGTTACGAAATCCTGTGACATTGTTTCTCCCAGCTTGTGAACAGCGTACATCAAGTGCTCGTAAGTAACTGTTTTTGTTGTACCTGAGGAAGAGGGGCAGGTAGCTTCTGCCAAGGCCACCGGACTCATCAGGACGGATTAACTTCTGTGGTCTGTTGCAAGTGAAAGGGGCCAAGAGCGCATAAGGAAGAGACTTGAGGAAACTGGAGAAGGCTCCTAATTGCTTGTATTTGCTGATTAGTGTAATTTTCTGGCCACAATAAATTTAATTATTTCTTTAAGCAGTAATTGGTGTTGTGCTTTGTACCCCCACCGTAATCCAGTTAACAAAAGTGCCACTAGGGGGTGGCACGTAACAACTGGCGTCAGAAGCCGGATTACGAACTCAAGCACAACACCTGACGGTCCTGGTTTCAAAACCCGAGCAGGTCATTTTCTCTAATTTTCCTGTGAGTGCATGCCCTTTACAAGACAAACAACTAAAATGGAGGAGAAATTGGCAGCACTGCTAGAAAAGTTAAATGGCATGGAAACCAAGATGGAGGACGGCCAGAAGAATTTAAGCAAGGACCTAACTGCCAAAATGGAAGACGGCCAGAAGAAGATGGAGGATGGCCAGAAGAAGTTAGCAGAGGACCTAACTTCCAAATTAGAAGAAGGCCAAAATAAGTTAGCGGAGGACCTGAAGCAGATGGAAGACAGCCAGAACAAGTTAGCAGAGGACCTAACCGCCAAATTTCTGGATGGCCAGAAAAATCTGGAAGAGTGTCTGCTGACGAAATTAGAGGAGAGCCAAAGGAAATTAGAACAGGGCCTACGTGAGGAAGTCGCGGCAGTGGAGGAGAAGTTCAACACCTTGCAAGTGGAAGTTGCCGAGCTGCGCCAACACCCGCTGATGGGGGTGGAGGAGAAATTCAACGCCTTGCAAGTGGAAGTTGCCGAGCTGTGCCAACGACCGCTGATGGGGGTGGAAGAGAGATTCAACGCTCTACAAAAGGAATTTGCTGAGCTGCGCCGACTCCCGCCGACAGGGATGGAAGGTAGATTCAAAGCCCTACAAGAGGAAGTCGCCGAGCTGCGCCGACGCCCGCCGACCGGGATGGATGAGAGAGTCAAAGCCCTACAAGAGGAAGTTGCCGAGCTGCGCCAACGCCCGCCCACCGTTACACCGGGAATATCAGGAACGGGACATAGCAGAGTGACGCCCCCAACCTTCGACGGAAAGGTCCCGTGGAGCACCTACTTACGTCAGTTCGAGGCGGCCTGTTCCATAAATAACTGGAACAACACAGAAAAGGCTACAGCTCTCATTGTAGCGCTGAGAGGGGACGCCCTTAACGTCCTTCAGGCCATCCCGACTGGATCCCAGGACTACGCTTCACTGATCGCCAATATGGAGTCCCGATATGGAGATAGCCATCTTCAGCAGGCCTACCAGATGCAGCTCCGGACTCGGGTACAGAAGAACGCGGAAACCCTGCAGGAGTTCGAGATGGACATCGCACGCCTCGTAAGGCTTGCCTACCCAACAGCGCCGGCCGACTTTCTGGAGCAGATAGCGACGCAGACCTTCACCGACGGGCTACGGGACTCTGACACTCAACAGGCGCTGCGACTCGCGCGCAATAAGACCCTGGCAGATGCGCTGAGCCACGCACTTGAATTCGAGACGGCAAAACAGGCATCCAGAATGCACGCGCGGGTGCGTCAAGTGGACGTCGATGAACCAGCAAAAGCCAACGAGACCAAGCCCCTGGCCGACGAATTGATGGAGGCGCTAAGCCGTTTCTTCGATAGTCGCGGCACTACCAGCAACGACACAGCCGGAAGACAAACGGAGAGGCGGCCTGGAAGAGGACTACCGACCTGCTGGGCCTGCGGTAAGAAAGGCCACCTGAGCAAGGACTGCGGTGATCGCCGCCGCCGAGGGTATCCGACGGGAAATCAGTCGTCTGAAAACCGCGCGGCCCAGGGAAACGAGTATTAGCCAGCCTTGGGGGGGCAAAGGTTGGCTTGTGACAGTCGTCAAGCCCCGGCAGTCCAAGTGCGTGTGACGAAGTTACGGAGGGACAATAGCAGCCTGATGGTCGACGGAGTCATCAACGGAGTGAGCTGGCCCATGCTGATCGACACGGGAGCATCGAGGACCATCGTCAATCCCACTGTGATCCCGAAGTGGAGAGTGCAACCCACAAAAAGGAACCTCCAGCTAATAACCGCGACCGGAGAGACCGCACCGGTACATGGCGAAGCATCACTGGAGTTCGTCATTGGTCGACGGGTGATAAAGCATTCAGTGCTTGTGGCTGACGTATCAAACGAAGTGATCATCGGACTAGACTTCCTGGACCAGAACATCATCATCTTGGACCTGAGTACCAACACTCGGCACTTCGGAGGTGAGGAACTTGCTTTGCAACCAGCACACGAGGCCGTCACCGCACGACGAGTAAGGCTGAGAGAGGACGTCATCGTTCCTGCCAGGACGGAGGTCAGCGCCGCCGTAATTGTCGACGGAACTGCTGAGGGAGTGGCGGCTGTCATCGAGCCAAAATATGAGGACATCCAGACAAAAGGATTGCCAGTTGCCAAGACCCTCATCAACACGACGTCTCGGCCGTACGTCCGCCTGTCCAACCTGAACGACTACGACATTACGGTTCACCGGGACACCAACCTAGGAGTCTGCGAGCCCGTTACCTGGATTGCCCGCATCACCGACACGACGGACGGACACCTGCAGACGGACAACCGAAGAAGACGCACACTGCCAGAAGAACTACAGAAGCTGTACCAAGGATCCCAGGACCATTTAGACGAGGAACAATCACGCCAACTTCAGGACCTGCTACGCGAATTCCAGGATGTCTTCTCCGTGGGGAGCAAAGACTTCGGCAGGACAAGCTTGGTCCAGCACAGAATCGACGTTGGGGACAGCGCACCGATTAGGGCCCCATTCCGACGTGTCCCGCTCGCCAAGCAAGCCGAAGTCGACCGGATGGTAGAAGAGATGAAGGAGCAAGGGGTGATCGAGCCATCACATAGTCCTTGGAGTTCTCCGGTCGTGCTTGTGAAGAAGAAGGACGGCTCCACCAGGTTCTGCGTGGACTACAGGCGGGTGAACGACGTCACGAAGAAGGACAGCTACCCTCTACCCCGGATCGACGACACGCTGGACACCATATCAGGGTCAAGATGGTTCTCCACCTTGGATTTGAAGAGTGGCTACTGGCAGGTGGAGGTCCACCCTAAGGACCGCGAGAAAACTGCGTTCTCTGTGGGCAGCGGGCTCTGGCAGTTCACCGTCATGCCATTCGGTCTGTGCAACGCCCCTGCGACCTTCGAAAGGCTAATGGAGTCCATTCTGAGGGGACTACACTGGAAGACCTGCCTGGTCTACCTAGACGACGTCATCGCACTGGGGAGAAGCTTCGAGGAGCACTACAGCAACCTGAAGGAGATCTTGTTGAAGCTACGGGCTGCCCAGCTGAAGTTGAGCCCCAAGAAGTGTCAGCTCTTCCAGAACCGGGTCCAGTACCTTGGGCATATCGTCTCCGAGGAAGGGGTGCGCACCGACCCAGAAAAGACCGCAGCTGTGAGGGAGTGGCCAGTCCCGAAGGACAAGTCCCAACTACGAAGCTTCCTGGGACTCTGCACTTATTACCGTCGCTTCGTGAGAGGATTCGCCGACATCGCCAAAACCTTTACATCGACTGACTGAGAAGGACCAACTCTTCACGTGGACAGCAGAATGCCACAGTGCCTTCGAACAACTCAAGCAAGCTCTGTGCACCGCGCCTATTCTGGCCTACCCCAGACCGGGAACAAGGTTCATCGTCGATACCGATGCCAGTGACTTTGGCATAGGGGGAATCCTGTCGCAAGTAGTGGACGGCGAGGAGAGAGTAGTGGCATACTTCAGCAAGGCCTTGTCAAAGCCAGAAAGGAACTACTGCGTCACCAGGAAGGAGCTGCTCGCCATCGTGAAGACCATTGAACACTTCCACAAGTATCTGTACGGGCAAGAATTTCTCATCAGGACCGACCATGCATCCCTGCGGTGGCTCCTGAACTTCAAGCAGCCCGAGGGTCAACTCGCGCGGTGGTTAGAGAGGCTTCAACAGTACAACTTTGAGATTCAGCACAGGAAAGGTCAACTGCATTCTAACGCCGACGCCCTGTCACGAAGACCGTGCCCCGAAGACTGCACCTTCTGTGCCCGAAGGGAGCAGAACACCGGGATACATTGCCGAAGGACTACCGTGGAACTTCAAGGGAGCTGGAGCCGCGAATCTTTCACGCGGGCGCAACCGGAAGATGATGACCTGGGACTGATAGCCGAATGGAAGAGGGCCTGTGTCCCCAGACCCGGGTGGAACATTGTGAGTGACTGCAGCCCAAAGTTTAAGTCCTACTGGGCACAGTGGGACTCGCTGATTGTAAGGGATGGCCTCATCTGCCGTACCTGGGAGAGCACCGACGGGAAGACATCTCGGGAACAAGTCGTCGTTCCAAAGGCTATGACGGAGGAAGTCCTGAAGGAAGTTCATGGAGGATCATCTGGTGGACACCTAGGGATAAAGAAGACCCTGGAGAAGCTGAGAGAGCGGTTCTACTGGATCGGATGCCGAACAGACGTGGAGAACCACTGCGCGAGGTGCCACGATTGCGCAGCCAGCAAGGGCCCAGGACGAAGACGACGGGGTCCACTGAAGACCTACAACGTGGGCGGCCCCATGGAGAGAGTGGCCATCGATGTTGCTGGGCCATTCCCGTTAAGCGAGGCTGGGAACCGCTACATATTAGTCGTCAGCGACTACTTTACCAAATGGCCGGAGGCGTATGCGCTCCCTAACCAAGAAGCCGCGACGATTGCAGAGACCCTGGTGAAGGAATTCGTCAGCCGGTACGGAGTACCCCTGGAGCTGCACTCCGACCAAGGGAGGAACTTCGAGTCGCAGGTGTTCCAAAACCTATGCCAGCTGCTGGGGATCCGGAAGACAAGGACAATGCCGCTACACCCTCAGTCCGACGGGATGGTAGAGCGATTCAATCGCACCGTCGAGAACCATCTCCGAATAGTCGTCAGCGAGCACCAGAGGGATTGGGACAAGCATCTTCCACTATTTCTCCTGGCCTACCGCGCCGCCGTGCATGAAGCCACCGGGTGCACACCAGCCCGGGCCATGTTTGGGAGGGAGCTCCGTCTACCTGTCGATCTTGCCTTCGGCCGACCTGGGAATGATCCGATCCCGGTAAGCCAGTATTGTCAAGAACTGGTCGACCAACTGGAGGACGTACACGCGTTCGCGAGGAGGAAACTGCGGATCGAGACCGACCGAATGACCAGCAGACGGATGCCGGCGGATTCCACGAGGACGACCTGCTCTGGCTCTTCAACCCATTACGGAAGAAAGGCCTGTCATCCAAACTGCAGAAGTCCTGGGAGGGCCCGTACCGAGTCGTGAAACGGATCAACGATGTCGTCTACAGGATCCAGCGGAGCCCGAGGGCGAAGATGAAGATCGTGCATCGAGATCGCCTAGCAGCCTACGGAGGGACACAGACGGACCAATGATTGATCGGGACGATCAGCCTTTTTAGGAAGGGGGTGGTGTTACGGCTGTGAGTTTGTGTCATCAGTCGCCGCGTGAGTCACAACTGCCCCAGGGCTGGGCTGTGCCCTGCCTCCTGTATTGCGCGCGCCTTATGCAACAGGGCTACTATGACAAAGGGATAGTCCAGAATATTCGTGACTGGACCAGCGCTGGAAACCTCGAGAAGCCGTGGACTCTGGATGGATCCAGAAGCATTTATTGAGTCACCGGCCGGCTATATAAGAGTGACCCGTCAAGCAGTGATTGTTGTTATGTTTTACGAGCTAGTGCGAGCGATTATCTTGTGCGACAGAAGTGTGGTGACGAAGTGCTGTGCGAGTTACGAAATCCTGTGACATTGTTTCTCCCAGCTTGTGAACAGCGTACATCAAGTGCTCGTAAGTAACTGTTTTTGTTGTACCTGAGGAAGAGGGGCAGGTAGCTTCTGCCAAGGCCACCGGACTCATCAGGACGGATTAACTTCTGTGGTCTGTTGCAAGTGAAAGGGGCCAAGAGCGCATAAGGAAGAGACTTGAGGAAACTGGAGAAGGCTCCTAATTGCTTGTATTTGCTGATTAGTGTAATTTTCTGGCCACAATAAATTTAATTATTTCTTTAAGCAGTAATTGGTGTTGTGCTTTGTACCCCCACCGTAATCCAGTTAACAAAAGTGCCACTAGGGGGTGGCACGTAACAATATTAAAGTGTGTAGAAAGGTTGAACATTTTCAAGATTATACTTTGAAAGATATTGGCATTTTAAGACGGCAGACAAAAGTGATTTTCTCGCCACCTGAGAAGCACTTTTAAAATATCACATTCTACGCTACGGCTGACACGTGTAGTGCAACCGTGATATTACATATTGCTTTTGGTGATACAACGCTGCATTCTAACATGGAACAGTATAATATGGCAGTTCTTTCAACTATTATAACGGAAATGGTGATGGAAGGCTAAGGACTTTAATGCAATTGGGACATATATCAATGGAGTGAAATAGCAGCATGAAACTTCGCTGATCGTCTTTCTACAAGAGCGAGCATGTAGTGAACATCCAACTACACTCATGCATCGTTGTCCAACGCTGAATTATATCAAATGGCAGTGGAAACGTATTCATACTCCACAAATATGAATATTTCTGCGGAAATAACTGCAATAAACTTCATGGCGAATTTCTACCAGAACTTCAGGGAACTATCAAGAGAGGCCAGGGTGGACCCGGCTCACAAAGAAGAGTTTTGCCAGAAGGATGTCTATCGTATACACGGAGCAGTGCAATTTCCGGAGGAGGAAGCAGTTCTATTCTCCGAGGGCGCTGGTTCCAGGTTCGAGGACGGAGCACATCTTTTTGGTGAAATGGAACCATCACCAGTCTTCTTTGGAAGATTTTCCTCTAGAACTTCAATCAACAGATAAGGTAGTCGTGAACGTTTCTTGTTTTATTTGAGTCATTTAGCGATATCTGAGCAACCATTTTTCTCATATTTTCTGTCCTATATTTTGCCCCATATGCTTGCTTGATATTCTGTACTCAGTACACTTCGATGAGTTATGCATTTTTCTACGATTTATTAAGACATTGCTATGTCTTTGGCATAGTTAAATAATTTTGGATCAGTTGAGACTGATAATTATTCTTTTAGTAATTTGCATATTTTTGTAGTCACGATTTGACTGTAAAGTTAATGATTTTTCTATGGCAGATTTGAATTCAGACAGCGTGTCATTTTATTAAAGTAATTCTTTTCAGTAAATTACTTTGACCAATTTTCTGTCATCCTCAAGAAAGAAGAATAATTAAAAGATTTTAGAGCGTTAAAATCTATTTCTGTATCGACGATCTTGGAAATACTAGTCGTTTTATGAACATGATTGCAACATAGACATTTATCGTCAGTTCTGAAATTACCATTGCATTATAGACAATTTTATGAAATATGAACTTTGATTACGATTTATTGAATACACTATAGTAATCAACATTTGATAGGAGTTTTTCTCAATACTAGATTGGAACAATAATGTTTGCACTCCAAAGTCTAATTGTATTCTATTTGACTATTATGCAGTTTAGATGAACTTTGATTGAAGATGGTATTTTTATACTACGATACTTAGGAGATATTAATCTCAATTTTGATAGACCAGAGAGGCGTGTATAATCGTATTTGCTATTAAATTTATTTGTGATTGGCAAATTTTTACTTCATATCGATTCATGAATGAAACCCACGAAGGTTAAATAAATAACAGTTTTGAAACAATTAATGAATATAAGAATTTTTAAAGTGGAACTATGGATGTATAATCGTTAGTTCAGTGGACGTGTAAAAGTCGCTGATGAATAATGCCCTTGAATAATTGAAGGAGATTCCCACAGTAATATTAATGATGTTGAAGAATTTGTAAGTGGAGGTTTTTGTAGGTTTTGTGGAAGATTTTTATGCCATATATGTTGAAATATATGATGAATTCTGGGCCTATTTTATGCAATTTGTGCATTTGAGCGAAGAACATTTCCGCTGAGTTTATTGTCCAGGTCCTTTGAAAATTAATCATGTGAAATTACTGTTATAATTAACAAGAGTGTTAAATAATTTGAGATAACGATTTTGAATGGAGGTTACCGTCACAAATAATAATAATAATTATTAAAACTTATTAAACCTGAATATAAGCTTAAATATAACTAACCTTCATTGGTCGATTATATTAACCTGATTTGAGTAATTATCAACCGGATAAAAGTGTGGTTTAATGTATTTCTAAAATAAATAATATTAATATTGTAAATAATTGTGTAAATATCTTTAACAATAATGTGAAATGAAAGGAATTAATAGAGGCGTGTATAGATTTTTCAATTGTCGTTTGACAATATTATAAACAATTAAGGAGTTTTTGTTATAAACATTAAGAGTTTTGTTAATATACTCTAAAGAACGCTAATTATACAAGTGGATTATGTAATTAAACAAGTTTTGGGATTATTAGAGTAATCCAGTGATATGTGATTGAAGCATTTAAAAGATTTGCGTGATAATATTTGAGTTGAGTTGAGGACATTTAAAGTGTTTGAAAAGGAGCTAGGCTCTGAGGTTACGAGCATATGCTAGCACTGGCTGGACAGGTGGGTCCATTTAACGACGTGGGCATGCGACATGATGTAGGGTGGATCGCAGCTGGCCTGACAACTGTATGTTAGAGGCCAAGGTCGACCACATAACAGGCTTGCAGTTATAAATAAAGTGTGATGTTTATGAAAGAGGAAAACAATTGCTACATGTCTCGTTCCAATTCCCTCATCCATTCCAAGTGTATTACTATTATTACGTTCTTTTAAGCTAGTGAAAGATAAAATTTTGTATGTAACGTCTACAAGTCCTACAGGAGGACATGATTATATTGACAATGGCTTCTGATTGCCACGTGTTTTTTGTTGAATTTTTGTTAGAATCATTCCCTTTATGTGAAATAAATTATTGTACAGTTTAAAGTTTCTTGTTTCCGTCTTGGTTCATTTTAAATATCATGGTGGAGGTTATTGTGAGGGCATACTTTAAGTGATCCAGTTGGCAACCCATACCCGAGATTAATTTGAAGAGGTAAGTAAAGGTAAGTATGAACCCCCGTATATTTTGGTGTGTTCCACAATAATTTCTTGTTAACTGCTGTGCTCTAATCTCGGTAGTATCTGTCAGTGCCATTTTCATTGATGTAGCTGTGCCGGTGCGTTTGATTATTGGCAATCCGATTGAGGGGGCGGATATCTGACAGCCTACTATCCGGATTTACGGGGACAGTACCATCCCGGCATTTGCCCGAAGACGAAGTGGGAAACCACGGAAAACCACTTCGAGGATGGCTGAGGGGGAATCGAACCCCCTCTACTCATTTGGGCCACCCGAGGCCGAGTAGACCCCGTTCCAGTCCTCGTACCACTTTTCAGATTTCGTGGCAGAGCCGGGAATCGAACCCAGGACCTCCGGGGCGGCAGCTAACCATGCTGACCGCTACGCTACGGAGGCGACCGGAAATATATGCATCTGTTTATAAAGTGCTTTTAAACAAATAAACAAGACGATATCCCCTGCGAGAACTCTGTCACCTACAGCCCGCATAGCACTTGCGCCGCGCGGGTATTCTGTGAACATGGGGCGCACTCAACCCATTATGCGAGAGTTCTCGCACGGGCCCGCTACTAGTTTATAATTTACCCCAGCATTTTGCAATTTCATCAGCAAACACTCTAAACAGCGTAGGTATTCAGTATATTAGCACCGACTACTTACAATAATTGAAACGCCATTGCTCTAAACGAATCACTGGGAGATACATATTTAATATACCCATTACACAGCTAATTTGTAATCGCGCACGGCTAACGAGAAAGACAGGCCATGGCGCGTAAACCAAACCCTTCTGTGACGTAGGCAATGTACCGGTACTGCTTGATGGTGCTTGTACGTTTAAGTCGAGAGCAATTCATAAGCAGCAGAAATGCAATATTTTATATCAATCTTCATGAAATGGACGATGTTCGTGTGTTTTAAACATGATAAATTATACTGTGTAGGGCTACAAAACTACGCCTGTTGAAGTTGCTCTTTAATCCACGCGAACTAGGATTCAAGGGTTCGTTGTGTCTTTAATAGTTGCAACGAGTAGGATTACAATAAGTTGAGTTGTAAAGTCTGTGACCTTCGTTGTGAGTTAAATTATGTGCACGGGAGTATAATTAGACCAAAGAATCTTTCAGCACAGTATAGATATCATTAACTTAGTCTATTGTTGTTTCAAGGGGCGGAACATAAATTACGTTTATAGAAGAGATCTGCGGAATACACTCGCCACCGACTAACGACTTGTATCAATACCGTCTATGAAGACAAGTGATAAATGAATACCACATTTATACAGGTTCAATTATGTAGACAAGATGACTAGGTACCACACCGGCAGTAAAACGAAGACCATAGAATATTATGTTTGTGAATATATTTTTATTATAAAAACGTTTGATACATTTATGTACGGTATATCTTTCAATTATAAGACTTATACAGGCATACATTGTCCGGCGTCATTCATAGCTTTTCATAACCTTCCAGAACACATTGTAACCGTCAAGTAATTCAACATAATTAACAAGCTGTCGCCAGGGAAAGATAACATTCGTTATGTGTATTTTGTATATTCTCCTGAAAAGTATTATCTTGTGAACAACTACGTACAACGATTAAATATGGTCTACTGGTTGTACATAGAGTAGACTAATGGATAAACACGTACATTGTGGCGCAGTATTGGACTTCATAAGACTGATCAACGTAAGACTTGAGTTGTAATTACCATGTATGTTCTGTCAGAAGTCAATTTCAAGTAGTTCCTACTTTTGCTACCAAATTCTACCGTCAATGACAACTAGTCATGAACTTGGCTACTAGATGCCACCGCGACCAGGACCTGGCGGCGAACGTTGAAATTAACAGAGCGTTAATCAAATCTAACCTACAAATTTAGCTTCACATAATTTTAGTTAATGGAAGGCTCTTTTACATGTCATAAGTCTATTGTTACCCTAATCTATTGGCATTACAATAATAGTTTTAATTAGATAACATATATAAGCAACACCTTTAGACATTTGAGGAGAAAGTCGTTCCCCTAGGCTTTGTATGTCATGTGCTATGTTTAAAATGAATGTTCCACAGCCTGAATTGCAACCCTTTCAGTTCGGAGTGTTAATTGTGCTTAATGATATAATTTAAATCATATTAGCGTAAATCATCTTACATTTGTCATGGAAAAAGCATAACAAGAAAATATGAAATGTCATAAACATCCGGGTCCCTGTAATGATTAGGGGCCGATAACCTAGATGTTAGGCACCTAGTGATAATATTCAAAAGATTGGGATTATATTCTAAAAACTATCCGCAAATTTACTCCAAACATTATCCGCAGCTTATCTGCTTTCCGGACAGCCATGCGAACTATATCCACACGGCGAAAAAATGTGCAGATATCCGCAGGTTTATCCGCGCAAGGCTTTAGATCCACTCCAACTGCTCTATAGGTGCTGCCCTCCATAGCTAGTGGCAGCTTATTACATTAACATTCACCGAATTGGAGCCCCAACTACAGTAGTTGGCCCACTTGTTGTTCTCTTTCACTGTTCAAACCATAATCTGTGGTTCAAACAGTGCATAGTTCAGAGTGGATTGGATTCTTCAGCCCGTCAACATTACGAAGTCTGTGTAAACTTCCTGTCATGAGTTGTTTGCTTCACTTTACCAAGCTTACAGAAATACTTCCTTATACATATTACCAATAGTGGAAATCCACAGCCTGCTTCCAGTCGAAAACCGGGTCAGGGAATGGAATGAATGAAGCCCTCATCTAGCGGCGAGGAAATGAACTGTGCCGGCTGCTGAAGCCCGTCGCACTGCCCTGGGGGCAATGATTAAATGAATGACAGATGAAATGAAATGATAGTGGAGAGTGTTGCTGGAATGAAATTGTGACAGGGAACACCGGAACACCCGGAGAAAAACCTGTCTGCCTACGCTTTGACCAGCACAAATCTCACAAGGAGTGACCGGGATTTGAACCACGGACCCAGCGGTGGGAGGCCGATGTGCTGCCACCTAAGCCACGGAGGCTTCGCCAATAGTAATAATAATAATAATAATAATAATATCGTATGGCCTCGGATGCCGGGTGCAAGCTTTCTAATTTGACACCCAGAGGGTAGCATGCATGTCAAATTTCGTTGTTGCTTGAATCACTATGAAAGTCAAGGAGGTTAGATATCTAAGCTCCTTGAACACTATAGTGCTTTCTAGTAGAGAAATGAGGAACTTTGTGTTGGCGGAAAATACCGAGATTAATTTTGCCATTATGAACACGGCCTACTGAATTCAAATGGGTTCATTGACATGCCAACATCGTATGACATACGTGTCGTATTTTTGCCACCCTTCAAAAATCACTTACCACGTCCAGGAGCGAACCTGTAATCTTGGGGTTGGTAGACCGACACGCTATCCACTCACCCACCGTGGTAAGCTATAATAATAATAATTAGGTTCCATGATGAACCACAACCGCTGCCATCGCCCAGAATCCCCTCATCCTTTGGGAATAAGCCTGCTTGCACTCCTCTGTCCAAGGGACACCAGGTCTTCTTTTTGAAGCCCGTTCGTCACCATCTACTGTATTTACGAAAGACATCCCTGTCCAATGCGTCGTCGGGATTGATTTGGAGCATTTGGACGCCTTCTTTGGTGTTTCTAAACCAGCGAATCGTGGTTTTGTGTTTGGAATGAAAAAGTGAAAGATCCTCTTTTTCATTATTATTATTATTATTATCCCCCAGGGGCTCACATCTAGTGGGACGTGGGTTAGCCCCAAGTGAGTGCCGGGCTCCTCTCCGTCTTCTTTCCTGTCGACCTCTCTTGGTCAACTCTTATTCTCTTCCGACCCCGACGGTATTAGGGTATCCGAGGCCTAGGGAATTTCTTCCTTTCCCGCCTTAATTGGCCTTCGTCACATCTTTTCTGTTACCCACCTTCTGCGAGGGTCAGCCTTCTTTTTCTTTTGATGTTATCTTCTGCTCAAGACCCTCAAGGAGGCAAGGTGTATGTAGTCCCACCACTTTTGGTGCACCCTGGGCATTGTTACACCTTCAGGGGCTCACGGCTGGTGAGTTCGGGAGTTGGCGATCCCGAGGGATTCCTGAGCTGGGTCCGTATTTCCCCTTTTTTTTCACTAACTTTGAGGTGGGCCCTCTCCTCGTTCCCCCTTTCCTATCTGCCTTTCATGGCTCTCCTTCTTCCCAAGTCCTTCTTTTCTTCCTACCCTTTATTTGCCGCATCCTTTATTTGTTTACCATTTCTTCTTCCAGTTTGTAAGTTTGTAGTTAGTATTAGCTACAGTTTTCATTCTCACCTCATCTTTCACTATCACCCAAGCCATTAGGGGCCGATAACCTAGATGTTAGGCCCCTTAAAATAACAATTATCATCATCATTTTTCTTTCTTTCTTTCTTTCTTTCTTCGTTTTGCCCACTTAGGGAGTGCGCTTGAACGTGTTGACTCGGGTTGATGGAGCTTTTCTCTTCTTCTCTTCCCAAAATCTCATCATGAACTCGCTATGCCCCTTCTTACGTTCCTCCGTCCATTTTTTTCCAGTGGTCTTTTTAGCTTTTTCGGCGAAAGTGAGATTTGTAACTCGAGTTCCAAAAGTCTTGCGATTCATGATGCTATCTTCTGTAATGTTTATTTCCTTTAAGTCCTGTTTGATTTCTTCTAACCAACTGATTTTGACCTTCTTTGAATTAATTATATCAAGCAGTTTTTGGCATATCTGGTGTTGTCCATTCGGCAGATGTGACCATAAAATTTCAATCGCCTCTTACGCACGGTATCAGTGAACTTATTGATCACTGTGTACAAGTCTGTGGTTTTCCTTTTAATCCATATACCATTAACATATACGGGGCCATATATTTTCCTGAGAATTTTACGTTCCTGGATTTCGATTTCACCAATTTGAGATTGGCCTCTTAGAGATATAGTTTCGGAGGCGTACAATGCTTCCGGAAGAACAACTGTCTGGTAGTGCCGTAGTTTTGCATTTCGTGACATCACTCTTTTATTATAGTGATTCCATGTTATTCGGTATGCTCTTTCTAAATTAGCTTTCCTGTCCAATCCAGACGGTACAATAATTTCTCCTAAATATTTGAAGAAAGGTACTGTGCCCAAATCTAGGAATGGGTATTCCAAGTTTCAGACACCTAGATATCAAGGGAAAGGCTGTAGCCGCTTTTGAAAGTACGGATATTTGAATATCGCGCTACATTGCTTCTCGAAGCATTTCGAAGGATTTTACCGATAGTTGGATGTCAAGTGACGTAGCGAGTAACAGCAGAGGTGGAGGCTATTTATTGATTAAATAGTTAACTATGGAGTAGAGACTTGAGACTGGGATCAGATTACTGGCACGGCCAAATGAAAGAGAATGCAATTAGTATCAAGTAAATCGGACCAGGGATTCAAGAGATATGAGGATTTCCAGATATCAGGCGATGACGCGTGACCCTGACCGTTTTGAATAAAAGCCAGCTGGAGGAGGCATGGTTAGCTCATTCAAACACAAGCACTTGGCAAGCAAGTTGCGTCTACGCTGAGCCAAGGCACATGGTTGCCGTATCTACGCAGAAGTTCTTTTCAAATCGTGATAGTCACGAGAAGTGCTGCGCAAACGAGTTGGAACTTAGTAAGCTTCTGGTGAGGAGAATCACTCAGGTGATTGTTTTTCTACAGACATTGGTGGAAATATTTATATTTCCAAAAGGACATATGCTAGACTTTGTCTAGAAAATAGTATTTTGTCACAGTCCAGTAGTAACTTAATACTTGGATGTTTAAATCCATTTCAAGTCAGTTTTCATTATTTGTAACTAGTTAACCACTTCGATCTGTCAGTACACTGAAGAATAGTCTATAACGGTGGCGTTCATTAGTCTACGCAAGGGAAACTGCAAGTTGTCTAGCGCATGGCAGATGGTGATATTAATAAACCATGCCCAGGGAACGATCTTCAGAACAGCCGTTAATTGCTTAGACTGTCAATGTTTTTCTTGTACTGATGAGATTACAGTGAGTTATGTTACAACTGACATATTTAAGAAGAGATCACTTAGATCTGACCCTATTTCAACAAACTGTTATGGCTTTGATAGAAGCCCATATTAAAATGGAACCACAGTTTATTCAAACGTCGAAAGATACTACCACTATGTCTGACTAGACGAATTGTGGGTCTACAATGGCGGCCGATACAAGGATTATACATGCTTGTCCGATAGGGCATGTCTATGGATAAATCTGGTACAGACCAGGTTTACTACAGTTCAAGACCATCAAGAAATGTAAGCCACATTTGAATTATATTATGCCTAGCTAATTGGAACAAACTATTTTTCTGCAGATGACCAACACATTTTTTTCGTCGTATTTAAAGCTTGCAATGATTTACGCAAGACTTATTAGAGTTATTCTGAGTATTTTCAGCACTCAGAACGGTTTAGGATCGATGACCGAGCATTTCGAGCATTTATTTGAATTTTTCATATTTTTGGGAAATCACGGTAAACAGCCGATGTAACTGTAAAAGTTAAATTTATTTTTGTTGAGGAATGGATATTTTTTTTCCATATTCGAAGGTTCGAACATGTGGATTCTCACATAATGAGATGATAATTAAACATATTTAAAATAATAATAATAATAATAATCCACTAATAATAATAATAATAATTTTCATAATTTTCCTAAATAATTCTTGGATATTATATTTTATAATAATCATATGTATTGAGAAAGAGCCTATGAAGTAGTTTAAACATTTCTAGTTTGGAACAGGAGATTTTCCGAAGGAGAGTGGTTAGCGCAAGCCCGAATTCAACCAACATGTCAGTTCTGGTTGAACAGTTGATATTTGCTATGAGCAAAGTATAGTTTTCATATAACACGGAGAGGCATGAAACGGGAAGCAATTGATATTTGTATCAAATAGGATAGTTTTGTATTTATATAAAATCATGACGTAAATACACTCGAAAATGAAATAAAGATTTTCATAAGTATGGTAAATTCACGGGTTGAACTGAATGGTAAAATAAAATAAACTTGTAAGTTTATTAATCTTCCAGTGTTGATCACAAGCAGAGGCTTGATTTATTGTATAAATTTTGGGAAGAAAATTTATGTGTGTGGAGTAGTTGAAATGCCATTCCCAGGTGCGCATGTTAAGTCGCAGGAATGAAGGTTTTTTCGAGCATCAATCAAATAGCAGGTTCGATGGCTCAGGTTTATAGTAGGAGTATTGGAGCCACACATTTCGTCGTATGAATGACCCGAAGGTTATTTCTTTAAAACCATCAGTTCTTATTTCAACCTTGTTTACGAATTCCATTTAGACTTTGATTTTGCTAGAACCCGGATGTGTCATGATAGTAGTTTATTCTTCTTCAGAGGAAGACCTTTGCCGTTGTTGTCGTAATATTGTGTTCTTACACAAATAATAGAATGGGCCACTGCCAATTAAAAATAATTCTTTAACCACGAATAATTTGAAGGATATTTTCAATCCTAGTGCCATGAACTAAATGAATTCATTATAAAACTACAATTCTAATTTCCGCATTCTGTCGAAGAATTGCAAGTTGTGAAAGTTGCTAAAAATGGCCATGAATATAAATATTTTTATAATAATGTTCCCAAGTGGATAATTGAATAGTTGAATGGTTCAACCATTTATTGATCAAGTTGATGATTCAGAAATCATGTATTTTGTTTGGAACTTGAAGTTCATAATCGAGTCACTTCTCGAATGTTTAATGTCAGAAGAACGATTAATTGTTGTTGTGCTTCGCACAGTTCTTCGATGCTATGCTCAATGGTCAAATACTTTTCAGATGTTATTAATATGTGTTAATAATTTGTGTTGCTTCAATGATGATAATATTTTCGACGATATATTTTTGAAAACTGGAAAACAAGTGAAAATCTAAAAATTCTATAAACATTTATTCTACGAGTGTTAATATCATGTAAATAGTCAAACAGTGATCTACGTTATTTCCAGTATAGACAATTAATTTTGAACTGGAATTAAATATTAATAATTTTGGAACACAGTCCACAGGACTATTAATCGGACTTGTGTTTCCAAAAAGAGTGTCAAATGTGTTTGGAAGATTTCTGTATATTGTTTGTAAATAAGGGTGTGGATCGCCACACGTGGATGATGCTGCTTTGAGCATCCTTGCAGTCAGATTTTAACTTCAAAATAAACTGAGATAATTTTACCAGATGTGTTTCTCCCAATTAAATCTCCTTCTATCCTTATTGTTGCATTGAGCCAAAAATCAGTAAAGCATTTTTTTAATTTGATGTCGTTTTTGCGATTAGCTTTAACCCATCTGGCGCTCCGGGATATTTTGACTCTCGTGCTGACTGATTATTGGTAAAATGCATATGTGGTCGTGCGGACTCCGGTCTAAACGGGCACAGTACGTGTCTAATTATTCCATAGTTGGTCTGTAGTGGAGATCTCGGGATATTCTGGTCTCCATTTACTATGAAATGCGTCTTCTCATACGATATTTGGAGTCCTGTCTTTGATGCTAACTCATGTAACTTCTCTATGGCATACTTGGTTTCTTCACTAGTCTTGGTAAAGATAGCTAGATCATCAGCAAAAGCTAGGCATTTTACTTTTATTTTCTGTTCCAGAGTACCAATGCTTATGCCTTTGATGTTGTTTTCCCACTCCCTGATGACTTTGTCTAACACTAAGTTAAAAAGCAGTGGGGAGAGGCCGTCACCTTGTCGAACTCTGGTATGTACTTCGAAAGGCTCTGATAGTTCACCTAGAAACTTCACTTGAGATGTTGTGTCAGTGAGAGTCTGGCGGATTAAGTCCCTGGTTTTCCTGTCAACTCTGAGCTCGTCTAGGGTGTTCAGAACAGTTTGTCTGTCAATAGAATCATACGCCTTCTTCAAATCCACAAAGGTGACAACTGTGTTGGTACTGCGGCGTATCCTTAATATCGTCTTTAGGCTCCAAATCTGCTCCGAACACGATCTACCTTTCCTAAAGCCAGCCTGGTATTCACCAATCAAATGATCAGTTTGTTGTTCTACTCTGTTTAAGAGTGCTTTAGATAATACCTTGTATATAATTGGTAAAAGTGATATACCTCTGTAGTTGTTGGGATCCTCTCGGTCGCCCTTTTTATGCAACGGATGGATAATGGCATTCTTCCAGTCCTTCGGCATTATTTCGCTCTCCCATATTTCTGTTAGGAGTGTATGAATTCTCCTTATGAGGTCATCTCCTCCTATTTTCAACATCTCAGCAGTTATTCCATCGTTCCCAGGGGCTTTGTTATTTTTGAGCGCTTGGATTATCTCTTTTATTTCTTGAGTTGTTGGGGGAAGTGAGTCTGGGTTTGGTACAGGTTTTTCAAACTGCAGTCTTTCCACTGGAGGATCACAGTTCAGTAGAGTTTGGAAATAATCAGCCAGTATCTTGCAGTTCTCCTTACTGTTTGTTTCTAGTCGTCCATTACGTCGACGGAAACTTAATATTGGTGGTTTGTACCCTGACAAGTCCTCACGGAATGTCTTGTAAAAATTTCGAGTGTTGTTTTTCTGCAAATCCTGTTCTAACCCTTCGAGTCTGATTTTGTTGTAGGCACGTTTTCCGCACCGGATTGTTTTAGAGGTCAGTTTTTGAGTTTTTAGGAAGTTCTCCCATCTTTCCACTGTTCGATGTCCATTCCACTGATATCATGCTTTGACTCGGTCATTGACGGCTTCATCGCACGTTGTGTTCCGCCATCTGTGCTTTCTTTTCCTAGGTGGTTGTCCTAATTTCATGGCTGATGACTGTAATGTTTTGCGAAGGTCTGGCCACTCCCTAGGATTTTCTTCCTGTAAATCTCGTACGAAAACCTCGGCGTTCTTCCTCAAGCAATCCGGATCAACTCTTTGAAACCGGTTGCCTTTAGGTTTGGATCTGTTTGGTTGAAACCAAACCTTGATTTGCGTGAGGTAGTGATCCGAATCTACCACTCCCTTCCGTACTTTAACATTCTGAATCTCCAGCATATTCTTTGCGGAAATAGCCACACGATCTATCTGAAATTCCCCTAATAACGGGTTAGGTGATCTCCAGGTTTTCTTTTTGTGCAATAGTCTCATAAAGTGCGTGGACATGAGTCTCAGCATGAATAATGTACAAAAGTTTATTAGACGCTCTCCATTCTTATTAGTCCGCCGATGTGCGGGATGGAGTCCTACTATTGATCTGTATATCTTCTCTCTGCCAACCTGTGCATTGAAATCCCCTAATAAGAATTTCACTTGATGTTTGGGGATTTTACATGTAGTTTCCTCTAGTAATTCCCCAAAGTCTTCTACATTCTGTGGATTTCTCTTATTGTCTATGTTAGTGGGAGCATGGGCATTTATCAAGGCATATGCCTTGTTGCTTGATTTTACTGTAAGCACTGAAATTCTTTCTCATGGCGATGTGAAGTCGATAACTGAATCTAAGATAGTTTTCCTCACTGCAAAAGCCGTCCCAAACATTAATAAATTGCCTGTGATATTAATGGCTGGTTTACCCTTACATATCCTGAAGTTTTCAGAGTCGAAATGGTTCTCATCTTGGAATCGTGTTTCCTGAATTGCTAGGATTTGAATAACAAGTTTGTCCAGGACGTCAGTCAGTTGTTTGAGCTTTCCTGTTTTCAACAGGGTATTGATGTTAATAGTACCCAAGAAGTTCTTTTTCTTGGGGCGAAGAGATTTTGAGAAGCTCCGATTCTTCTCTGAAGCATGATTTCGTTCCCGATCCCTCAGAATCCGATGATCGGGAAAGACCGGACGTGTGTCCGGGGCCTGGGGTAGTTGCGTTAGTAGTGTGTGTTCCATTATGCCTTAGTTACAAGTTGAATGTACAACTAGTGGTGATCTTAAGATAAGATCACGAAATTACTACTCGATAGTTGAGATCGAGAGGTGCCTCTAGGTGTTCTCTGGCTTAAGTGTGTTTGGTCCGCGAGAGCTATTTTATTTCGCTCAAGTCCGCCGGCAAGCCGGTGAGGACCCCCCTATCCGCCACCTGGGACGCGCCACGTCGGAGTATCACCTCTCCGCCTGCTACGACAGCGTAGTAGGTTCGTGGCTATCATCATCATTTTTAGCCTACTTTTCACATTTTGTAAAAATGAGGAAAAAGTAGACTTATGAGATCGATCCGGGAAAATGTGTGTCTGTCTGTCTGTCCGTCTGTCTGGCTGTGTGTGTGTCCCCCCCTATCAACTCCTAAACGGCTGCAGCAATCTAAACCAAATTTAGTATGAGTAAAGATGTGCACCGGAATATCTCACGTCCATATTTGAAAATGATGTCAGTGCTACCAACTGCTGAAAAAACGCACTAGAAATTTGAGCTCAATGTTGGATATCTTGCAAGGTATGCATGGAAGCTATTCCAAAATTGGCAAACATGTAGATAATATTAATTCAGTTTAATTTCCAGGAGGCCAACCATGACAGTATTGCCAAAATAATTTTAAGCCTTCTGATAAGTCCAATGTTTAAATGCATATAACATCTACATTATCAATTGGATTTCAACCAAATTTTGTATGTAATATCTGTACATAAGCAGATATGACTGAGCGTATTCTTAAGAGCCACCAGGGCTGCCAACTGTTAATAATTGCTCTCTATATTTGTTTTATCCAAATACCAATATATCAGAAAGTATGCAAGCCAACAGCTTTAAACTATGCACACGTATATTCTGACATTTTAGATTAATTTGGAGTAACTTATATACGTCAGTTCTACCAACATGATTATAAGCCTGCTGATAATACCAATTTTTAAATACATCTAACTTCTATACTATCAGTTGGATTTCAACCAAATTTCGTATGAGCTATGTGTACCATAATAGATATGACTATAAGTATTGTTAAGAGGAATCAGGGCTGCCAAATGTTAATAAATGCTGTCTATATTTTTTTACCCTAATATCAATATATCAGAAAGTATGCAAGCCAACAGCTCTATACTTTGCACACATATAGCACCTGACATTCTAGATTAATTTGGAGTAATTAATACAAGGCAGTGCTGCCAACATGATTCTGATATGTCCAATTTTAAAATACATCTAACTTCTATACTAACAAATGGATTTCATTCAAAATTGGCACAACAAGATATCATAATATTTCAGATTATTTATGACCAGCACACGCATGGTATTGTTGGCAACATGCTTTTACACCTGCTGATAGATCCAGTGTCTAACTGCATGTAACGTCCATTGGACTTCAACCAAATTTTTTATTCTGTACCTTAAGAGATGGAACTAAGAATATATTCAGTCACCAGGGCTGCCAACTGTAGTGCTCTATGAAGCTACATTATACCAGGTATATTTTGAACTAATTAGATATTTCGATATTACCAACTTAATTTCGTCATTATTCTAGATAGGTTCATATACTGTAGAATAATCATTGGCATGAAAAGTAGGCTGTATAGTTCTTCACGGAACTTCTTGTTTTTATTATTATTACAGCATTATGATTATTATTAATTAATTCATTCATTCTGTTCTTTTATTTGCAATGCCTCTGTATTTGAACCTTCAAGTTTGATAATGCAATAACACAATCGAGAATATCTGCAATTGGCCTGTTCGAATGTGATTATCCGCTAGCCTGGAGTGTCGTGTCCCCTGTAAGGCCACGCCACATGATTGTTTACGCCTTGCCATTGTCTGGAGCTGCCTGTGAGCGCACGAGATACGAGGGAGCAGAGAATGCCTGCACGCGCTTCTCTTGAGTGATGCGGTTAAACTCTATTACTCTCTGACGTCAGATGGTGGGTGCATGTCTCCACATGAGACAGTTCCTGCTAAATTCGTGTGTTACATTGAGATGAGGCGTACAGTATATGTGAATATATGCTCCACAATTTGGAATAAATAGCACTGTGGTCAGTCGCCTCCATAGCGTAGCGGTCAGCGTGGTTAGCTGTCGCCCCGGATGTCCTGGGTTCGATTCCCTGCTCTGCCACGAAATTTGTAAAAGTGGTATGAGGACTGGAACGGGGTCTACCCAGCCTCGGGTGGTCCAAATGAGTAGATGGGGTTCGATTCCCACCTAAGCCATCCTCGAAGTGGTTTTCCGTGGTTTCCCACTTCGTCTTCGGGCAAATGCTGGGATGGTGCCTGCTGCAAGGCCACGGCCGACTCCTTCCCTCTTCCTTGCCTATCCGTCCTTGCCATCCATTCCTTTCCCTCATGAGGCCCCTGTTCGCTTTGCAGGTGAGGCCGCCTGGACGAGGTGCCAATCCCACCTCAGCAGTTGTAGCCACTCCGATTAGATGTTCCCAGCTCTAGGACACTGCCTGAAAAATGGTGGTAGGAGTGAGTTCCCTCGCTGAGTCCGTGGGAGCCACCACCCTGGAGGGTAAACTCGATTTTTTTAAAGTATTGTGGCCAATGAAAACAGATATGACGACGTTACCTCACGAAATACTGCTGTGGGAAAAATGTCATGATTTACAATGTTTTAACTCATCTACTGTAAACCACTCGAAGGGCAGTGTTAAAATCTACCGTTGGAAATATTAACCTGACTTCTTTATTTTAGGCTTTCATCGTGGAGGACCGGGTTCAATTCCTGGTTTATTGTAACATGTTTTCAACCCTTAATTGGGGTCTTCATCAGCATTGCTATAACATACTTATACTGTACACAGCGGTAGCTGCGCTCGCTAACGCGCAGCAGTAGGTCATGGGGCCAAGCTCTTTGCTGACTCGGTAGACGCGTAGGTTCGAGCCCCACCGTCGGCCGTCCTTGAAATGGTTTTCCGTGGTTTCCCATTTTCAACACCAGGCAAAATGCTGGGACGGTACCTTATGAAATTCCACGGCCGCTTCCTTCCAAATCCTTGCCCAGTTTCATTCATCTTCATCCATTCCATCTCTCATCCCGACGTGCAGGTCGCCCACGGGCGTCGACTTGAAAGACCTGCACTCGACCTCTCAGGAGACACACGACCGAAAAAAGGAGTCCTCTCATGAGGTTGGCGTAAGCAAGGGCATCCGGGCGTAAAAAACCAACCGCCACAAAGACTTTCAACGCATCTCATCCCCGATCCCGTTGGAAAACGGGAATAATAATGGGTAGACATACATTACCGTACATACACTTATTCTGTACACTAAATTGTGCATTTTGTACGTAAAACAATATAAATATATTATATATAAAAGTGAAAGTCTGTATGTATGTGGGTATGGATGTGGATTTGTTCCGTATACAAATCTTCACTGTTCCACCAATCTCAACCAAATTTTGCATACACATAGTTTAGGACCCAGAAGGAACGGCTGGCTATATGAATTTTTGATAGGCTTTCTCATTCTTCTGATTTCGACCTTTTTTCACTCGAGCAAAGGCTAATTAAGTCAGAAAATTAATTGATGAAGCAATGGCAAGGCCGGCCATCTACATGGCAACACTAGCTTGAGTTGAGACAGGGCCGACTGGATGCGAGTTGCGCTCTCCACTACCGGTATAGAAACTGAGGCTCTTTACATGAAATCCCGTTAGTTACTCAACTGACCACACAGCACTGTCAACCCGGTATAGCATAACAAGGACTTGACACTAGTAGTAAATAAAACTTGACTCCAGAAATACAATTCTGAATATACTGAACAAGTCTAATAGAAATGAACGCCCATAAAAAGTATTTATGAAAGTATTTAAACATATATCTTGACATTTCCATGTAGTGCAAATTAGCATTTTAGGTCGTGAAACAGTCTTAGTTTTAATGTCCATCGAATCCGTTATTTTAAGAAGTCTATTTGTATGTTGCTGGCTTCTGTGTATGTTTCCTTAATTAATGAAGTAATGTAGGCTATTAATATGTGCCATTGACGTTAATAATAATATCGTATGACCTCAGGTGCCAAGTGCAAGCTTTGTTATTTAACGCACGGAGGGCAGTTTGCATGCCGAATTTTGCCGTTCCATGGAGCGCTATGAAATTCAAGGAGGTTAGATATCTAAGCTCCTTCATAGTATAGCACTCTCTAGTGGAGAATGGAGGAAGTTTTGTGTTGGCGGAAAATCCCGAGATTAATTTTGCCATTATGAACATGGCCTACTGAATTCAAATGGGATCTTTAACATGCCAACATCGTACGACATGCGTGTCGTGATTATGTCGCCTTTCAAAAGTCACTTACCATGGCCAGGAGCGAACCTGTAAACTTAGGGTTGGTAGTCCGACAGGATAACCACTCACCCACCGTGGCAAGCTATAAGGTGCGTTCAAAAAGTAACGAGCCGGAGGCTGTAATGCGCAAACCGGTGACGACATCGGCTAATCGTGGCGTGTGTAACGAGGTGTGGTTCCAACCAGAGCGTGGTAGGTCACAGCCTGTCTCTAGAGGGTACGCGTGCACATCACGTGACGATAAAAAGTGAGCAGCAGCATGCATCAATCATCCAACCAAGACCAAGACAGTAGACTATTCGACATGCTTCCTGGTGTAGTTGAAGACTGTGGGGCACCCATTGGGCTCACACTTTCCGCAAGTGCAGTCGTTCCTTCATGATGGTGTGCACACTTCCAACGCTCAATCCGACCTCGGCGGCTATGGCGTTCACTGTCACTCGGCGGTCCTGGGTAATGAGTGCATCAACCAGCTGGACGTTGTCATCGATAATGCAGGGGGTGCCCCAGACCGGGCATCATCGGCTAACGACACCCGTCCTTCCCTGAAGCGCTTGTGCCCCGCCTTAACCCTTGCAAGGGACATGCAGTGTTCGCCTTACACTTGTGACATTCGGCGATGAATGTCCGTTCCCCCTACTCCTTTCGCTGTCAGAAACCGAACAACACCTCTTTGCTCTTCGTTTGACGCCTCTATATCACTGTTTGCAATGCGACAGACAGCGTTGGACGATTGATACATGCTGCTGCTCGCTTTGTATCGTCACGTGACGTGCACGCGTGCCCTCTAGCGACGGGCTGTGGCCTTCCACGCTCTGGTCGGAACAACACCGCGTTACACACGCCACGATTATCCGATGTCGTCACCGGTTTGCGCATTTCAGCCTCCGGCTCGTTACTTTTTGAACGCACCTTGTATTTGACGTTTTGTTGTTTTATAAACATTGTAGTATTCTCAAGAGTCCCTCAGTACTCAATTAATACGAAACTTAATAGGTTTATTATTACAAAGAAAGCTTTTCAGTCGGTCAACACAACTTTTCGTGCCCAATTTCATCAGGCGGGAAAACAAATATTAAATGCACTAACCTGAAAAGCACAGCGTAAGACATTTATCATAAAATTGTATAAAGGCCGTATAATACAAAACACTTTTACCCTTCCGTGGGTTGCAACCGATCTTACAGGTTGTTGTTCGAGGTCAGTTAGCCGCGTGTACTTGGGTGTGTGCAGAAGTTCACTGATAACCTGTGTCACTGTGTCTGTACTAGTGTGTGCACTTGTAATCGAGGTGAGATTTGGGAACGTAGCGATTGTGGACCTAAGTTAGAAACCAGCCCGGCATTCATCAGGAGAGGAAGAGGGAAACCACGGAAAACCACTTCCAGGGTAGTTAAGTTAGGAATCGAACGTGCCTCCTCTAAGGTTTGCCTCACGAGGCTGAGTATACCCCGTTCCAGCCCTCTGACCAGAATTAAGTTTCTTGGTAGAACTGGGAATCAAACCCGGGCCTACGCGGTGAAAGCCAAGAGTGCTATATACTACGCAACGAGGCAGACTGTCTTATATTTAGGGTCATTCTTTTTAATATTTTGATTCCTTTTAGGCTGGCCGCGGACCTCTGGGAGTCCGTGGACCATACGTTAACAAAGGTATACTGGCTTGAAATTGTTGAGATGCCTGGATATTTCTATGCCTTCTCTGATTTTTCTGTTGTAGAGACAGTTGCTGGGGGCTAGGAGTTGCGTTTCATTGAATAAAATATTGTCCGATGACTGTTCTGCCTCTAATGATTTAGAAGCTTGGGACGCACCTACCGAATATGTTCTGAAACTTCTTTAAAGAGAAGAAGGAGGAGGAGAAGTAGAGAGAGAAGAAGGAGGAAAAGGAGGAGCAGGAGAATGAGAAAAGAAGACGCAGGAGGAGGAGGAGGAGGAAAATGAGGAGGATAAGGAGAATGAAAGGAAGGGACAGGAGAAGGAGGAGAAGGAAAAGAAGGAAGAGAAAGAGAAGAAGAAGCAGGAGAAAGAGAAAGAGAAGATGAAGCAGGGGGAGAAGGAGGAGTAGGAGAAAGAGAAGAAGAAGCAGGAGATGGAGACGAAGGAGGAGGATAAGGAGAAAGGGAAGAAGGAGCAGGAGAACGAGAAGAAGAGGAGGAGCAGGAGAAGGAGGAGGAGAAAGAGAAGAAGAAGCAGAAGCCGAAGTAGAAGGAGCAGGAGAAGAATGAGAAGGAGGAAAAGGAGAAATCGAAGAAGGAGAAGAAGGAGGCGCAAGAGAAAGAGAAGAAGGAAGAGAAGGAGAAATAGAAGAAGGAGCAGGAGAAGGAGGAGGAGAACGAGCAGGAGAAAGAGAAGAAAGAGGAGAAGGAGGAAGTGAAAGAGAAGAATGAGCAGAAGGAGGAGGAGAAAATATGCCAGTTCCCAAGAACAGATGAGTAAGGGTGGTGGGTGTGGCTTTAAATGACCTATAAATGGCGTTTAGCAAACATTTTCAGCAAATAAACATATGTACTGAACCCTTATTGATCTTCGATAAATAAGTATTCATATTTATTATTATTATTACTACCGCCCAGGCAGTACTTGAGGAAGTCGACATGGATATAAAGGAGGCTAGCATTTCGTAATATTGCAACAGGAGCTGAGCTGGTAGCTATTCTTGGGGGACGGCTAGAATTAGTCGGGTTCAAGGCCAAATTGAGCAACTACTGTACCAAAATTGGAAGCATAAAGGAAGGATCACGAGGCACTTGCAACGAACATACGATTGAATCAGCCAATCACAAGAGACCAAGCCATGACCACGCGGTGGACAGCGTCAGTAGTAAAAGGCCCGCGGAAATGGATATCTAGAGAACCGCCGAACGGATTAATCTCCGCACGAGTGAATTGAGACGTTTGATTTATTTGAAGAAGAATGACACTAGTCCCATCTTTGTGAGACAAAAACTCTGGAAGTTATTTTATCCGACTCCACCCCACTCCTCCGCCCTGTCAGTTTTCTAATAAATAGTTTGGCCTGACGCCACTCTAAGTCAATCGTTTAGGAGCCGTGAGGGGCTTACTTCACGCCAGTTTGTATCGTGATTTTGACGCTCGAAATTATTGGAAGTCATTCTTTTTGGAGCCGTGAGGGGCTTACTTCACGCCAGTTTGTATCGTGATTTTAACGCTCTGAATTTGGTTAAGTCATTTTATTTGGGAGCTCTGAGGAGCTAAAGTCACAGCGTTTGCATTATCGAATTTTAAAAGCTCGAATACATTTTTTTAATTCTGGAATCAACTTTATTTTGTGAGCTAAATATTTCACGCCAGTGCGTGATAACTTGTAACATTTATTTAAAGACGACGATTCAGCTCTAAGGGGCAAGTATTGTAACACCCTAATTAGCGCTCACCGGAGCAAAGGTCCACAGTACAGGACGGAAATACCGAGCAAGATAGCGACTGCTAGTGCAGCCAAGATCTTAAACTTGTTAACGAGCCAGTGACGTGGTCTTGAGGTGTATATTTATGTACATATTGCAGTGTATTTTATATGTGTTTTATTGTGCGTGTGTGCGAGATATTTAGGGCCAGTCTTCGCTATTAATCGCATTAGGACAATTGTGGGTGAACTGAGTAACCTGCAAGCGATTATAGATAGGTAAAATAATTAACATTGAACTTTTCTGCCAAGGAGTCGATACCAAGATGATTAGCACGTGGTTTGGAGTTGGGATGAACTTCAACAGATCAACGCAGACGACTACTATGGAGTGCTAATTTGTCCATAGGGGCAATGGGTTGAGGAGGATGTCCTTAGTTCTACAAGCAGAGCGGTGATGTACAACAATTGGATTATTTCAATTATGTAGTTAGATTTGGCCGGGGAACTTTGTAAATAGTCATGTTTCTTTTCTTGTTGTTTAGAGTTTTTCTTGCACCGACGCTCAATGTTTTAAATGTCCGTTGGCGCGTGGCCAAAGTGTTTGTTAGATATTTGTTTTTCCTTGAGTCATATGTAATGCGCGCGGCGTGCGTGCGTGATTTTTATCCTTGCAAATGCGGAACCCGTTACATTCGATAAATGGTGCTTTATTAACGTTAATATTTGAAATAGGAATGGGAGGAAATTACTGTAAGATATTTGCTGAACAGGTTATTATTCATATTAGGGTTGCCAAGCGCACCAACTTAAAAGTAATTTGTAGAACACCTTCGTTCTAAATTTGATAGATTTTTTTGAGTCCTTTTCAGGTTGACTAGTCACGGCATAGAACGGTGGCGCCAGCATGTGGAAATTATTTGTGTCTTTTTATTTCAGGGTCTTTCTAAACCCATACGTGTGATTGTGTGTGTTACTGTGTCAAGTGTGTGTTGATTTTACGTGAGGAGTGGGTAGAGGTCCTACCGCTCTCATATTTTTGCTGCTGTTTTTTTTTGATGGAAAGACAGGGTGCTCTAGGGAGACCGCTGTTTCTTGTCCATATTTTTCTGACACACACACGTATTTTGTGCTTTGGGGCACACTTCTTCGAGATTCGACCCCATGTCCTGGGAGGTCGAGATATTTGACACGTGGGTTGACAGACATGCAGAGTTCCACAAACCGCCCGTTTTGCCTGTGACTTATTTTGATAGGCAGTCCTATTTGTCCGACTGACCCCTGTAAGCTTTCATGTAGCAAACCTGTTCATTGTGATGGTGATTTTTTTAGCCATAATTAATTGGGGAGTTCGCCATGTGTGTAGCGGCTTGTTGTACGTTGTATGGGTAAAATATTGTATTATTAACGTAAATGTTGGCTGTGTGCCTATTGCTTTGTTGATGACTCGATTCATGTAATTTTTGTGTATCACACCCGTGCGGTGTAGTGGTAGAGTATTTGTAAATTTTGACAGCGGTCATATTTGTGTATTTTTATTTGGTCACGTGTTAATGTACTTGTGTTGATTTGTGTGAGAAGTCCTAAGTTTTTAGGCAGTAAAAGTTGCTACGGCAATTTGATTCCAATTTCACACGGAAATTTTGTGTTTGTTTATATTAGATTTAGGAAGTGTCGGTTTAATTTTAAGTATTGTAGTTGTGTTCCCCTGTGTCGGTCTAGCTCTAGAAATGTGGATTCATTGTCTGAAGGATCATTCTGGATGATGACGAATCACGCATTCACTGTACACATCGTGATGCATGTAGAACGGCATACGCACATATATGGTCACTTTTGTATTTTATCTTAGGGACACTTGGTCCAGGTAATTAATCTCTCCAGAGATTTTCGCCTAGTTTTTTTTTGGCATTTTTTATTAAGTGGGAGTAAGATGGGAGTTTTTGTTGTTTATTTGTTAAGTGTAAATATGGTGATTTGTTATTAAATTCATTTGTTTTTAACCCTGGCTTCACTCTTTCCTGCATGTTATTTTGTTATATGTTACCCTGCAAGTTAATGAAGCGCCTTGACAACAACCATTACACCCCCCGAAACTGAGTCTCATATGCTTCTTTGCAAGGGTTCATAAAACAAAAATGGCTGCCCAAGTGGGGTTGTTGTTGTTGTTGCTTCGCTGACCTCATATTTATTTCGTTGAGAAATGATACCAGGTCAAGCGGACATGTAAATTCAGTAAATTCAGGCGATGTTGTACCGCCATGTGCATTAGTAAAATCACTGTGTTCCTAAAGTTAGAGATATTGAACAAGGTTAGAATTTGATATTGTATTTGTTATAAACTTGTTCTGGCGCCCGGCATTAAAATTAGAAATTTGCATTATTATTGAACTCAGTCAAAGCAGGAAGGTGTTGCCATATATTTGACATTTAATTGACTTCGGTTAATTGGTGTTTCGTAAATTCTTTTGGTTAGGAATTTAAAAGCAGATCTCCAGGGGTTATCTTGTTGTTTGGGAATAAGTGTCATTGTATTCAGTAAATTTTGTTACTGAAATTTTCATTAAATTAGAGCCAGTAATATTTAAATGTGTGACATGTATGTGTGTATATGGCTGAAACCTTGGCCCATAACCCTGTTTTCTCTGAATATATTTTGTGTGTGATATGGCGAGTGTTGATGAGATTAAGGCATTGTTAGAACAGATGTCGATCCAAATGTCCGCGAAAAGTGAAGAACAATTAGTGCAGATGTCCGTGAAGACGGAAAAACAATTAAAAGAACAATTAGGAGCTCAGCGTGAGCATAGTGAAAAACAATTAGAACAGATGTCCGCGAAAACGGAAGAACAATTAGTGCAGATGTCCGTAAAGACGGAAGAACAATTAAAAGAACAATTAGAAGCTCAGCGGGAGCATAATGATAAACAATTAAAGAACTGTGAAAAACAATTACATGACATTAGTGGTAATATTTCGGTCCAGTTAGAAGTCCAGAAATTAGACACGGACAAACAATTAAATGAACTAAATCACAAATTGTCGGAACAGGCGGTAACACAAACGGCACAAACCGAACAATTAGGAAAAATCACTAATGACATTAATCAGAGCGTTAAAAAAGTAGAGAAACTGGCAGGCGAGGTCGCGGAGAACAACGTCAAACTGTTAGGCGAAATTAAGAAATTGGAGGCGAAATTTGATAACAAATTAGTACAATTTGACGAGATGGTGGCAGATAAACTCAAACAGATAGAGGCAGCATGTGTCAGTAACACCGCGGGAATGAAGAAAACCCAAGAGAAACTACAGCAGCAAATTAATTCGGTAGACAGCAACGTGCTGGAATTAATAAAGGAAATCGATAAAGTCGAGGTTAAGGCTGAAACCGAACGGATACACTTGTCGGAGAATTTAGAGGAGCAATTAGGCAAAACACAAGAAATCATAAGAAAAGAGATGGAAGGCCAGCTAATAAAAACACAAGAGGTTATAAGAGAAGAGGTGGGGGAACAGCTAGTAAAAACGCAAGAACAGATACGTGAAGAGCTAGAGAAAAATCAGGAAAGGAACGAGGAGAAAATTAATAGCTTGAAAAGTAGGATCCGGCGAGATTGGGACCAGCAGGCTCACGCAAATAAAGAAGACCGCTTGACAATTTTAAAACGCTTGGGGGAACACAGTTCAAGAATGCAGGAATTGGAGGAAAATATAAAGTCAAAATTACAGGAACACTCAGAGTTAATCATCAAAAACGAGATTAGATCTTTAGAGAATGCGACAGTATTTTCGACTGAAAATATACCGGAGAAGCAAACAAGTATTGGAATTCCTGCAGGTTTGAAGTTGGCTGAGGATACGAGCCGGGGTCAAAGTCCCAGACTAACGAGTAATGCATTCCAGCAATACAGGGGGGGGAGACTTCAACACCGCAACCGAACTTGGCACCAGCCCAAGTCATCCAAGTCATTCGGGGTAATGATTTTAAGCCCGATAAGTTTAAGGAACATTCAGGAACTACTCCCAAAGCATTTCTACGACAATTAACTGATTACTTTAATGACCAGCACATCGGCCCTGAGAAACAATTAAGACTAGTGGAGAAATTTTTGGAAGGACCTAGCCTAACCTGGTTTTTAAGCTTCAAGTACACGTTCACAGACATGGCTCAATTCCGCGAGGCATTTTTGAAGAAGTTTTGGAGCCCTTCGTTACAGCAGGGGTTGAGAATGGACCTGTACACGCGCAAATATCATAGTACGCATCCAACCCGTTTTTCAGAATTCTTCAGTCAGCAATTGGTAAAATTCAGAGATTTTGACGACCCGCCTAGCGAGCCAAATATGGTTCTAACCATCGGGAAACAACTCCCAATGCACATCCAACAACTATTAGTCGCAGGGAACATTCAAACCGCAGTCCAAGCCGAAGAATTACTCAGACACTTAGACGAAACAAGTATGGTGAGCCCACAGACAGGAAGAAGGAATCTGGAATGTGTCAACACGGCAGAGGTAGTTCAGGGACTCCAAAGTAACCACAGCCAGGGGAACCAAACTAAGACACAGTCCACAGGGACACAATTCACGCCAAGAAGACAAGATTTTGACGGCCGAAACCAGTTCCACAATAACAATCAGAATTATCAGAATAACCGCGGGAGATACAATCAGAACAATCAAAATCATAACAATCAGTGGACGTACCAGCGGGAGTACACAAATTGGAGGGGAAACCAGAGACAAGGTAGACCTTACCAAAGAAATGGAGATGGTAGATGGAATAACGGCAGGGACTATCGCCAAGACAATAGGGGAGATTATCGGAACACCTGGGACGAGCGATATATTGAATCACGTAAATACTTGGATCAATTAAGTACTGAAGAAGCGGAGAAAGAGAAGTGGGGGCGTGCCATGGCGAACAGACAGAGCCCAGACAACCATCAAGGAGAGGGGGCGGAGAGTTTATTGAGACAACAGGAGCGACAGAATGACAACCGGCGAAACACGACAAATGGGTCCCGGGATTTAAAAAAAACAAATGAACTGAAAGGTGACAGGCTGAAAATGGAGGTCGCCAGGGAGCGAGAAGAGATGATAGTGGCCAATATAGAAGAGTGGGTAGCGTTCCCGGACGACTGCCTGGAGGAAGTGGTGAAGAACCGTGAAAATGTGATCAGACAGCTACCAATTATTTACGCGCATGTTGGAGGCATGAGGGTGAGATGTTTGATTGATACAGATAGCCAGGTGAGCTTAGTCACTGAAAATTTGATAAAGGAAATAGGAAGGAAACAGTCTGTTCCTATTATGCCGGTACCGCTAATGAAAGTCAGAGGTGTTATTCCTGATAAAACTATGAATTGTAAACAGCAAGCATTTCTAGATTTGGAAATATTGAACCATACTTTCTCACAAACGTTCATTGTTATTCCAAAGATGAACTACAACATAATTTTAGGAGCCAACTTCATCTGCGATTTTCATGCTGTAATTGACTTACATAACAACACTGTAAGCTTCAAACAAGTAGAGGGGTTGAATCATTTGGGTTTAAATATGGAAGAGAGTCCGTTGGAGAGAGAGGCCAATACTTGGGTTGTTGAGGAATGCACTAATGAGGCCGGAAATAAGATCTTGATGGGGGAGCGAGTCAGCCAGACAGCAGTGCTAGAAATTGACAGCCAAGATATTTCGCAGGAACTTTGGGTGCATTTGGCAGAAGAAGAAATTAGCGGAACCAAATTTGAAATTCTACTTCAGGAGCGACTTAAGGAGGCCATCGTAGGGGAACCGGATAAAAGAAGACTGGAAGAAATTTTAAGATTACAGAAAGGAGCTTTTGACACCGTACCTGGGAAAGTTTTAAATTTTCAATATGCTATGCAGGTAACAGATTGGACCCCATTTAAAAGTAAATTGTACCCGATCCCAGAGAAACATTTTTCTCAGGTGAAGGACATTATTACTAACTTATTAGATTCTGGCATGATAAGGAAAGCGGCAACCCCTTACCAGAACGCAATATTGGCTGTGACCAAGCCAAACGGATCAATTAGGCTATGCCTAGACGCGCGAGTTTTGAACAGCAAACTGCTAGTTGAGCATGACCAAGCGCCTAGGATCAAAGATGTTTTGAAAGGCTTCCGTGGGAAGAAGATATACTCAAGTGTTGATTTGACGAATAGTTTCCACCATCTTGAACTTGAAGAAAAATCCCAACTGTTGACGGGATATTTATTCGATAATCAAAGTTATATCTGGTGTCGAATGCCCTTTGGCGTGAAAACTGCGGGTTGTGCACTCATTAGAGCACTCGGTAGAAATCTGACTGAGGAGGTCAAGAACTTCACCACGAGATATGTTGACGACATATTAATTGCTTCCGAGACAATGGAGGAACACCTGATAAATTTAAATAAACTGTTGGACAACTTGAGAACCATGAACTTCAAAATCAACCTAAAGAAGTCACATTTTTGCCAGAGCGAGATTTTATATTTGGGGCATATAATTGATGTCGAGGGTGTGCGGCCTAATCCAGCCCAGATTGATGCTATTAAGAAATTTCCCACCCCTACCAAAGTCAAACATGTGAGAGCGTTTTTGGGAGTGACAGGCTTCTTCAAAGAAAATTGCCCTGGTTACACAGAAACAGTAACTCCTATGCAGGAGATGTTGAAGAAAGCGAATCGATGGTCGTGGAACGAGGAGTGCGACAGGTCTTTTAAAGCAACGAAGGATTTATTGGAAAACTGTGTGAAACTTGGATATCCGGATTTTGAGAAGCAATTTATTATTCAAGCAGATGCTTCATTAATTGGAATTGGTGCTATGCTGTACCAAGAGGACGCTGAAGAACCCAAGAAGAAATCCTATTTGGCATTTACGAGTCGTAAATTACGGAAGCATGAGAGGAACTACACCGTTACGGAACTTGAGCTACTAGCAATTCTCTATTCTCTTCAACAGTGGCGTAAGATGATCTATGGTTATTCCATCATTGTTAGAACCGACCACCATGCACTGACATTTTTATTCAAGACAACAATGGCAAGTGAGAGAGTTACGCGCTGGTCCATCTACATACAGCAGTTTGACATCACAATAGAGCATTGCCCTGGAAGGATGAACGTCATACCGGATGCCTTGAGTAGAAATCCTGAGGACGGAAACGAAGTAACAGCGGAAGTTCACAATATTACATTAACACCTAAGGCTCGTGAGTTTTTGGCAAGATTGAAGGATATTCGGAAGGAGCAAGAAGCAGACCCATGGATGATGATGATGATAAAATTCTACAGGAAGGAATTACAACCAAATTCACCGGAGTACCGAGAAGCCAGTGCTAAACAAGCGAGATTTCACTACTTAAATAACTTGTTACATAAGTACGTGGATGAGCATCATACTAAACTGCGGATCTTAGTTCCAGCATCACTACAGAGGGGATTAACTTGGCATGTTCACGAGAGCCTAGCACATATCGGCACGGATAAGACTGAAGCTACGATAGGGGAGACCTTTACTTGGCCGAAGATGAGATTCACCATTGTTGAAGTAATTAGAACGTGTGACGCATGCCAGCGCACAAAACCGAACAACTTTATTCTGAAACAACCTCCAAGACCACTGTTACCTCAGAAACCATGCGAGATGCTCGCTATTGATTGCTTTGGCCCTTTAGTAAATGGAAAGCGTGGATGCCGACACCTTCTGGTGTGTGTCGACGTATTTTCGAAGATGGTCGTGCTATGTCCTATTCAGAAGACGACATCAAGACAAGTCCTCAGTCGAATTAAGAACAAAGTTATTCCGATGCTTGGGAAGCCGGAATCCATTCTATCAGATCACGGTACCTACTTCACGAGCAATATTTTTAGGCAAGGTTTGGAGAGCCTAGGAATAAAACACGTATTTTCAAGCATTCGTCATCCTTGTGGAAATCCGAGCGAGAGAACAATTCGCTGTGTTGCTAAGTACTACAGAGTAATGATTCCTAACGAGCACAATAAATGGGTTGATAAAGTAGGGGAAATTGAGATGTGCATGAACACCACTAAGCACGAGTCGACGGGTCAAGTCCCACTGATTGTACACCACAATAGATTACCAGAAAGAACTTGGGATAAGATCATTCCTTGCCCAAGGGATCCATTATTAGCGCATGATTTGCGAATCCAGCGAACGAGAGAGCACATGAGGAACCAAGCGGACCGAAGGCTGAGACGGTACCGAGGAAAGAAGTTTCACCGAGAGTTACAAGAACAAGAATTAGTGCTGGTTCGTAGATCACCGATATCCGACCCTAAGAACAAAGTCTTCGCCAAATTCTGTCCGAAATTTATTGGCCCGTTCCGGGAAATTAAGAATCTGGGTAACAATGCCTACAGGCTGGAAGAAGTGAGCACTGGTGCAAAATCTGTGTTTAATAGCGCCAATTTAAAACCTTACTACAGAAGGGAACCATTTGATGACTAGGAAAGATGATGTGTGCAGAATCAGTATTGCAAAAATTTTATTTTGAAAGCCAACACCCAAATCTACGGGAAGCGCCAGAGTACGCACTTTGTTTGTAAACAACGAGCAGCTGAGACGACAGGAGTGGCAACTACTTGAGGAGAAGGGGGAGACCTAGTGAGGAAGTATGAATGACAATCCAGCGAGAAGGAGAGCACACTAATTGAGTCAGAGGGGCGTACACTCGAGCAGCTGAGTGAGATTTAAAGAGATGTGTTGTTACTACAGTGAATTTTGTTTTTGAAATCCAAACCAATAAATTGTTTCGAATTTCAAAACCTTGCTGAGGATAAATGAACCCTTATTGATCTTCGATAAATAAGTATTCATATTTATTATTATTATTACTACCGCCCAGGCAGTACTTGAGGAAGTCGACATGGATATAAAGGAGGCTAGCATTTCGTAATATTGCAACAGGAGCTGAGCTGGTAGCTATTCTTGGGGGACGGCTAGAATTAGTCGGGTTCAAGGCCAAATTGAGCAACTACTGTACCAAAATTGGAAGCATAAAGGAAGGATCACGAGGCACTTGCAACGAACATACGATTGAATCAGCCAATCACAAGAGACCAAGCCATGACCACGCGGTGGACAGCGTCAGTAGTAAAAAGCCCGCGGAAATGGATATCTAGAGAACCGCCGAACGGATTAATCTCCGCACGAGTGAATTGAGACGTTTGATTTATTTGAAGAAGAATGACACTAGTCCCATCTTTGTGAGACAAAAACTCTGGAAGTTATTTTATCCGACTCCACCCCACTCCTCCGCCCTGTCAGTTTTCTAATAAATAGTTTGGCCTGACGCCACTCTAAGTCAATCGTTTAGGAGCCGTGAGGGGCTTACTTCACGCCAGTTTGTATCGTGATTTTGACGCTCGAAATTATTAGAAGTCATTCTTTTTGGAGCCGTGAGGGGCTTACTTCACGCCAGTTTGTATCGTGATTTTAACGCTCTGAATTTGGTTAAGTCATTTTATTTGGTAGCTCTGAGGAGCTAAAGTCACAGCGATTGCATTATCGAATTTTAAAAGCTCGAATACATTTTTTTTATTCTGGAATCAACTTTATTTTGTGAGCTAAATATTTCACGCCAGTGCGTGATAACTTGTAACATTTATTTAAAGACGACGATTCAGCTCTAAGGGGCAAGTATTGTAACACCCTAATTAGCGCTCACCGGAGCAAAGGTCCACAGTACAGGACGGAAATACCGAGCAAGATAGCGACTGCTAGTGCAGCCAAGATCTTAAACTTGTTAACGAGCCAGTGACGTGGTCTTGAGGTGTAAATTTATGTACATATTGCAGTGTATTTTATATGTGTTTTATTGTGCGTGTGTGCGAGATATTTAGGGCCAGTCTTCGCTATTAATCGCATTAGGACAATTGTGGGTGAACTGAGTAACCTGCAAGCGATTATAGATAGGTAAAATAATTAACATTGAACTTTTCTGCCAAGGAGTCGATACCAAGATGATTAGCACGTGGTTTGGAGTTGGGATGAACTTCAACAGATCAACGCAGACGACTACTATGGAGTGCTAATTTGTCCATAGGGGCAATGGGTTGAGGAGGATGTCCTTAGTTCTACATGCAGAGCGGTGATGTACAACAATTGGATTATTTCAATTATGTAGTTAGATTTGGCCGGGGAACTTTGTAAATAGTCATGTTTCTTTTCTTGTTGTTTAGAGTTTTTCTTGCACCGAAGATCAATGTTTTAAATGTCCGTTGGCGCGTGGCCAAAGTGTTTGTTAGATATTTGTTTTTCCTTGAGTCATATGTAATGCGCGCGGCGTGCGTGCGTGATTTTTATCCTTGCAAATGCGGAACCCGTTACATTCGATAAATGGTGCTTTATTAACGTTAATATTTGAAATAGGAATGGGAGGAAATTACTGTAAGATATTTGCTGAACAGGTTATTATTCATATTAGGGTTGCCAAGCGCACCAACTTAAAAGTAATTTGTAGAACACCTTCGTTCTAAATTTGATAGATTTTTTTTGAGTCCTTTTCAGGTTGACTAGTCACGGCATAGAACGGTGGCGCCAGCATGTGGAAATTATTTGTGTCTTTTTATTTCAGGGTCTGTCTAAACCCATACGTGTGATTGTGTGTGTTACTGTGTCAAGTGTGTGTTGATTTTACGTGAGGAGGGGGTAGAGGTCCTACCGCTCTCATATTTTTGCTGCTGTTTTTTTTTGATGGAAAGACAGGGTGCTCTAGGGAGACCGCTGTTTCTTGTCCATATTTTTCTGACACACACACGTATTTTGTGCTTTGGGGCACACTTCTTCGAGATTCGACCCCATGTCCTGGGAGGTCGAGATATTTGACACGTGGGTTGACTGACATGCAGAGTTCCACAAACCGCCCGTTTTGCCTGTGACTTATTTTGATAGGCAGTCCTATTTGTCCGACTGACCCCTGTAAGCTTTCATGTAGCAAACCTGTTCATTGTGATGGTGATTTTTTTAGCCATAATTAATTGGGGAGTTCGCCATGTGTGTAACGACTTGTTGTACGTTGTATGGGTAAAATATTGTATTATTAACGTAAATGTTGGCTGTGTGCCTATTGCTTTGTTGATGACTCGATTCATGTAATTTTTGTGTATCACACCCGTGCGTTGTAGTGGTAGAGTATTTGTAAATTTTGACAGCGGTCATATTTGTGTATTTTTATTTGGTCACGTGTTAATGTACTTGTGTTGATTTGTGTGAGAAGTCCTAAGTTTTTAGGCAGTAAAAGTTGCTACGGCAATTTGATTCCAATTTCACACGGAAATTTTGTGTTCGTTTATATTAGATTTAGGAAGTGTCGGTTTAATTTTAAGTATTGTAGTTGTGTTCCCCCGTGTCGGTCTAGCTCTAGAAATGTGGATTCGTTGTCTGAAGGATCATTCTGGATGATGACGAATCACGCATTCATTGTACACATCGTGATGCATGTAGAACGGCATACGCACATATATGGTCACTTTTGTATTTTATCTTAGGGACACTTGGTCCAGGTAATTAATCTCTCCAGAGATTTTCGCCTAGTTTTTTTTTGGCATTTTTTATTAAGTGGGAGTAAGATGGGAGTTTTTGTTGTTTATTTGTTAAGTGTAAATATGGTGATTTGTTATTAAATTCATTTGTTTTTAACCCTGGCTTCACTCTTTCCTGCATGTTATTTTGTTATATGTTACCCTGCAAGTTAATGAAGCGCCTTGACAACAACTTACGATATGAACCGTTACACCCCCCGAAACTGAGTCTCATATGCTTCTTTGCAAGGGTTCAGTACATTTTACATTGGACTTCAAGCCATCAAAATAACATAAAATCTAAAATTCCACTTTTTGACCCAAAGAAGCTTGGGACGCACATACCGAATATGTTCTCATAATCTGTTGTCAATGATTCCGTCCGTCTGCCCAATGTAGACCTGGACAGTCTCACGTTGTTTTTTAGGATTGTGACTTTTACTCCACCCTGTATTATATTTTCATTTATTCATTACCTTACGACCAAGATAGCCTGCTACCTTGTGAAACTAAAAGACAAGATGTTTTCCTCTAAGGTACGACAAGGCTGCAAAATATAGTGTTTGGAGCAAGTGGAAGGTCATGAATCTTTTAATAAGCAGAGCGCCACCATCTTCTCTGCTTTGCCTGGGGAGACGGTCTCCTCCCAGCATCCTTCCCTCGCGCCTGCTTGTCAGACGAACCCTTCCGTAAGAAACTATCGAGGTATGTTTTGTCAATCTACCTCATCTTACCCATCTTCCACCTTGTGGCGTAGTGACTAGCAATCTTGGCTGTTACCGTAGACGGCTGGCTGCGTGGCTCAGGGGTAACGTTCTCGCTTGCTGAGCCCAGGGTTGCAGGTTCGTATCCTGGCGTAGTCAGCTGGAATTTGAGGGTGCGCAACTGCGAGGGAGCCGTGTCAGTAGATTTACTGGCACGTTAAAGATCCCCTTCGGGGCAAAATTCCGGCACCCCGGCGTTTCTAAAAGCCAGTGTAGTTAAAAGGGACGTAAAACCAATAACATTATTATTTATTATGTTACCGTAGAAGCCCAGGTTCAATACTCGGCTCTGTTAGAAGTTAGAACCAGTGGTGACTGCTGATTTTTGTAATTTGTAGGACGTAATATGATAGGCTTAACTTAAGATAATTATTATATCTGGGCTAAATTGAGATATTAGACTCGGTCTAATATTAATTATTCAGTCGCACACCAATATTACGGACACATTACACAATAAAATACAATCGAATACCATTCCAAAGATGAGCACACGCTGAAATCAGACTATCCATTTTGACCGCGCGAAATCGAAACCAATAAGCCCGTAGTGTGGGTTTAAATTCAACCAATAGCGAGACTTGAGGATCTCAGTCGACGTCCTCAGAGCGCTATTAAACAGACCAAACCTGCCCCTTCCTCCTCAAGGGTTCCCATACATTTCTAAGGCTATAAACGCGTGCTTTGAGGATGCAACGCTTCCTTCCTCAGCTTTCTACACCCATCAAGGGGTGAAATGTAGAACTAGTTACAAGTACTGACAGTGACAGTGAGACAGAGCTTATCGAGAGGGCGTGCAAGGTAGACCCAAAGACTCTTTTACAAAACAATCAATTTTTTTAAAACAGTTACAGCTGAGAGCTGACTGTAGGATGATCCTACATGGGGGAATCGCCACTGGTTAAAAGTTTAATTACCGACAGTAGTGGCTACGCGGGCTAAAGCGCAGCGTTAGGTCAAGGGGCCAAGCTCTCTGCTGACTCGGTAGACGCGTGGGTTCGAGCCCCACCGTCGGCTGTCCTTGAAATGGTTTTCCGTGGTTTCCCATTTTCAACACCAGGCAAATGCTGGGACAGTACCTTCTGACAGGCCACGGCCACTTCCTTCCACATCCTTGCCCAGTTTCATTCATCTTCATCCATTCCATCTCCCATCCCGACGTGCAGGTCGCCCACGGGCGTTGACTAGAAAGACCTGCACTCGGCCTCTTAGGAGGCTACACGACAACAACAAAAAGTTTAATTCTGGATTGAGGGCTGGATAGATGTTCATTCAGCTTTATGAGGTAGAACTGAGAAGAGGTGGGTTTGATTCCCATCCCAGCGATCCTAGAAGTGATTTTCCTTGGTTTCCCACTTTGACTCCAGGCAAATGCCGGGATGGTTCTTAACTTACAGAGGTGTGTGAATTATTAGATTGGATGCCAGTTTACCAACTTTACAGTAAATTTAAAAAAAAGGTACAGTGGCTTTTACGGCCAGTGAATCAAAACTCAGCATTTTATAGGTCTATGCCGTGTCTTGTGTGGGGTTTCGCCTAAGAACACTAAGCTGGCTCATCAGCGGGCTCTTGGTGTCCCCACAGGAGTAGTGAACTGCGCGCTACCTCCCTTATTATGAAGTATACCTGCGCTTCTTTACTGTGAGAGCTGAAAGCTCAAGCAGCCTTTCGCCTCCTTATAAAGGCTTCCAAAAAGATGGTATATTAGCTTTCACGACCAGTGAATCAAAACTCAGCAATTCTTAGCCTATTTTCATTTTATGAAAAAAAAAAATGGGCTTATGAGATCACCTTTTGTCTGTGTGTGCGTGTTTGTGTGTGTGTGTATGTGCGTGGATGTGTGTGTGTGTGTGTGTGTGTGTGTCCCTAATACCTTCTAGACGGCTGGAGCGATTTCAATGAAACTCAGTAAAGTCATAGTACTATTTCGGCCGACCCCGCCCGTGCCCTTTAAATTTAATTATCACGAATCCAACATGGCACCTGTGCGAAATATTTCACCGGCATTCTATATCTCCAAAACTATTACCGATATCACCCTGAAATGTTGTACGGTGATAAAGGGCACTACTAGAATTTTACCTATGAGACGTTCAAAAGTATGTTGACTACAATACGAACATGGCGGTCAAGCGAAGTTAAAACATTTAAATAGACTTTTCTCGCGAGTTAACCATCCAAATGCAATGCAACTTGGAACAGCAAATGTTTATTCACATTGTAATGCAATGGCATCTAATTTAGTTCAATTCTTTACAAAATCTCAAGATGGCGGCTGCGCGAAGTATTTCACCGGCATTCTTTATCTCCGAAACTATTACTGATATCAGCCTGAAATTTTGTAGGGTGATAAAGGGCACTACTAAAAGGTCACCTATGAAACTTTCAAAAACCTGCTAATTACAAAACGAATATGGCGGCCAAGCGAAATTTATACTTTCAAATAGACCTCTCTCGCGATTTAACCATCCAAACGCAATGAAACTTGGTAAAGCAAATGTTTAAACACATTGTAATGCATTGGCATATAATTTAGTCCAATTGTTCACATAACCTCAAGATGGTGGCTGTACGCAATTTTAAAATTATTTTTTTTATTTCTTGTGTATTAAACATGCAATCTAAGTGAAAGTTTGAATAATGAACTTACGCAATAATTATAATATAATGTTACATGGCCTATACATATAACAATACAACATGGTGATCCATCGGAAGAATTTAGACGTATCTCAATATCTACGAATCTATTATAGCAATTACCGGCTGGTCCGGCGAGCGGGTCGGGAGGGTGAGTGAGTGACGTCAGTTGAGTTCCGAGAAGTCCCTTAATCCTCTGGGTATCATGGCCAAACGGAAAGACTATAGTCCATATATTAATATTTTGTGCCATAACGTTGAGGTCCATATTGATACATACCTCCTGCCACATTGAAGATCAATATTACTAGCCTTGAGTGGAATAACGTGTTATGTAGCCAATTTCATGTGGCCCAGCCGGTGTCTGTATTTCTGTATCTAACTGTGTCTCCAGTAAAGTTTATGAAAGTCGACATACCACGTTCTTCCATCCGTTCACTCAATTACTGATTTGTTACTAATTATTGTGGGTGATATACACCTACACTTGTAAAGACACTGATCGATATTGCTAGGGTGTGTGACACTCCCCTATGCTTCATTAAACTCCCTCGTTTATTTATCAAGTAAACGCTTTGCACCCTCTAGTCTTTAGACTCCTTTTATGAGGAATCGACTTGAAAAACATGACGCCAAAGGGAAGCTGCGATGCAAACTTAATAACTGAAATGATGGAGCGAAACGCAGCAAAGGATGTGTTAATCTGCTGAACGCTCCAGCGCAGCGGAGAGAATTTATATGTGCTTACTGAATAGATTACCAAGCTTTTACATAATCTTGCTGAATATTTCGTTGGCAGGGAAAAATAAACAGTTATAAGAAACCGGCAAAATCAGACTCGAAGAAAAATAAATTTACACTAAATTTATTTATTTTATTTATCGTATGGATTTTAGTACCGGGAGCTACTTCAAGCGTACACCGATAGAGTGAGCTACAAGTTTCGTTCAATTTCAAGTCAATGATACCTAGTAGTGAACGAAATCTAACCAAACAATTTAGCTTCACACAAGTTTAGTCTGCAGAAGGATCTTTTACATGCCATAAATCTATGACATGGGACCGCTGGCTTTACTTCCCGTCCGAAGGAAGGCATTTTTAACGCTCTTAAAAAAATCCGACAACTTCGACTGGGTTTGAATCCGCGACCTTGGGCATAGAAGCCCAGCATGCTACCAACTACGCCACCGAAGCCGCCTTAAGAAAATGTATGTTCTAATATTGAAAATATTTCCTTGTAGCATAAACGTAAAATTAAGCAATTTCCTCAATTGTTTGTACGGCGCTTCAGGACTCTTCAGTTATTACCAACATCTCGGATACAAAATACAAATACACCTTGTATTTATGTGAAAAAGCATTATATACTCGTATATATCTACTTAGTATAAAACAAAGTCCCCGATTCTAGGATGTTACGGGTAAACTCGAGAACCACGGGATGGGTTTTGATGCGGTTTTCACCATTCTGTAAAGGATATCTCGAGGATGATTTTTGTAGAAAATACTGTAATTTATGTATGATCAAAGGAAGCCGAGCAGTAACGATTTCAATGGAAAAGTCGAAAAAAAAACTAACGTCCGAGCGCTTTGTAAGCTTACGCTGGGCAAACCGTTAAAAATATCTAAATACTATGAGTGAAAGAATTGTTCAGCATGAAAAGTTCTACAAAAATGTCCACGAGAGCATATGTCTATCTTCAATACATCGCCCACTATAAGTGTTTTTACGTTTTAATTTCTTCCAACCGTGTCCATTCAACTACTGAGGCGACAGTTTACGAGCTAGCTAAGGGCGAGTCTATCATCCCTGTTACAGCCTAGCTAGCGGGCGAACCTATTGCTCCCGATACAGCCAGCAGCAAACCATTGAGTCGTGTTGAGTTAAGACCTCTCAGAAGGGTGGTTGTGTTCGGAGATTCCCTCGAACTTAGCGAGGGATCCCACCATTACCGCCTCCAGAGCAGTGTCCTGGAGCTTGAAACATCTGATTGGGGGATACAACTGGGGAGGTGGGACCAGGACCTTGCCCAGGTGGCCTTATCTGCAAATCAAACAGGGGCTTCATGAGGGATGGGAAGAGAGGGGTAGTTTTGGGAGTGATAGGCCAGGAAGGGGGAAGGAGGCGCCCGCGGCCTTACGGTAGATATCATCCCGGCATTTGCCCGGAGACGAAGTGGGAAACCACGGAAAATCACTTCGATGGGTGAGATGGGAATCGAACCCCTTCTATTCATTTGGACCACCCGAGGCTGAGTAGACCCCGTTCCAGTCCTCATACCACTTTTCGAATTTCGTGGCAGAGCCGGGAGTCGAATCGTGGACCTTCGGGGTGGCAGCTAAGCATGCTGACCACTACACTACGGAGGCAACTAAAAACGAATTAATTGGCAAAACGATTGGCCTGGATAAAAGTTATTGATGTGTGAGTACTCTCACTGTGCGTGGGAGTACATATATTTTAGCTAAGGCGGTCCTGTAAATATTGGACTAGGCAAAAAACATTGGTCTGGATAAAGATCATTGATGAGTGATACCGTGTTCACGGGGTTGAAAATATTTTATTTGTGCCATAATTCACGCGTATAATGGCGGACACAACTAAAGGTTTACTACATAAGCCGTGATCTAAAGAGGGACAGATGTGCTGGTTATAGACAGTGGAGGAGAAAACAACTATTACCGCTACCTCGCTCCTCGCTGGCATCGAAAGAGCGTAGGTTCGAATCCCATCTCGGCCGTCCTGAAAATGGTTTTCGTGGTTCCCCATTTTCACCGCCAGGCAAAAGCCGGTATTTTATAGTTGGTATTACTTTCACAACCATAAATATAGTGTGTCCCAAATATCGAGCACTTACAGGGCTGCGTTAGCTAATATATACACACCTGGATTTTGCCACACACAGTGGGAGTATTCACGCAACAATAACCTATATCCAGACCGATCACGCGAATCATGGGACAAATACAATATTGCCAACCCCAAGAAAAAGATACTACTCATCAATGTTGTTGTTTGAGTCTTCAGTCTTTTGACTGGTTTGATGCAGCTTTCCATGCCTCCCTGTCCTGAGCTAATCGTTTCATCTCTACATAGCTCCGACACCCTACATCGGAGGCAATCTGTTTAACATATTCTAACCTTGGTCTACCCCTATAGTTTTTGTCCTCGACCCTTCCTTCCATAACTAAGCTTGCTATTCCTGGGTGTCTTAGTATGTGTCCTACCAACCTATCTCTTCTCTTCATTAGCAGTCGCCAGAAACATCTCTCCTCTCCCACTCGTCTTAATACCTCTTTGTTTGTAACCCTATCTACCCATCTGATCTTCATCATTCTCCTGTAACACCACATTTCAAATGCTTCAATTCACCTCTTTTCTGCTGCACCAATAGTCCAAGTTTCACTTCCATAGAGCGCCACGCTCCAGACAAAGGCTTTCAAAAATGACTTCCTAATACCTAAATCTATATTCGATGTCAGCAGATTCCTTTTTTGTAGAAATGCTTTCTTTGCCTGAGACAACCTACTTTTAATATCCTCTTTGCTTCGTCCATCACTGGTTATTCTGCTTCCTAAGTAACAGAAGTCTCCTACTTCCTTCAGCTTTTCACCTGCCAATTTGATCTCCATAGAGGTTACTGATTTATTTCGGCTGCATTCCAGTATTTTTGTTTTACATTTATTTATTTTCATCATGAATTCTTTCCGAAAGACGGAGTCCATACCATTCAAAAACTCATTCAAATCCTCAGGCTTGTCGGCCAAGATGACGATGTCATCAGCAAATCTCAGAGTTGAAATTATTTCTCCTTGAATCTTCACTCCCACTTTAAATTTTTCTCCAATTTCCTTCATTGCTTGTTCAATGTAAAGATTGAAAAGTATGGGTGATAAGTTGCAGCCTTGCCTTACACCTTTCTGAATACCAGCTTCTCTCTCATGTCCTTCAACTCGAATGACTGCTGTCTGGTTTCTGTACAGATTGTATATCACCCTCCTATCCCTGTACTTTATTCCAATTGATTTCAAAATGTCAAACAATTTAGTCCAATCAACGTTATCAAAAGCCTTTTCTAAGTCTACAAAAGCCATGAACGTTCTCTTATCTTTCCTTATTCTACCTTCCAAAATCAGCCTAAGACTTAGTACAGCTTCCCTTGTTCCTACATTTCTCCTGAAACCAAACTGGTCTTCACCCAACTCCGTTTCTATCTGGCTTTCAATCCTCTTGTAAATTATTCTAGACAGGATCTTTGAAGCATGAGTAATCAAGCTGATTGTACGGTAATCTTCACATCTGTCAGCTCCCACTTTCTTTGGTATAGGGATGAATACATTCTTCTTGAAATCAGGGGGTACCTCACCTGTCTCATAAATCCTACACACCAAGTGAAATAACCTGATCAGACCTTCATCTCCTATGCAGCGTAGCAACTCAATCGGTATATCATCTATGCCTGGTGCTTTGTTCCTGCTTAAGTCTTCCAAAGCTCTATCAAATTCTGATCTCAATATTAAATCTCCTTTCGCATCCTCATCAATTTCCTCCTCCCTTTCCATTACACGATTCTCAATCTCCTTTCCCTTATACAAACTCTCTATGTAAGCTTTCCATCTCTCAACCTTTTCTTCCCTATCTGTTAGAGGCTTTCCATTTGTGTCCTTAATATTACAGCACTTAGTCTTCTTTTCCCCAAAAGTATTCTTAATCCTTCGATAAGCTGTGTCTACTTTTCCTAATTTCAGACAATTTTCTATACCTGCACATTTCCCTTTCAACCATTCTTCTTTCGCTTCCTTGCACTTCTTGTTAACCTCATTTCTCAGACGTCTGTATTCTGCTTTCCCCTTTTCATCTCTTAGATTCTTGTGTTTCCGCCTTTCATCCATCAATTCTAGTATATCCTGAGTGATCCACGTTTTTCTGCCTATTTTTTCTTTCCTACCTAAGTTTTCTTCTGCGGATTTTGTTATTTCCTTTTTCAAAAGTGCCCATTCGTCAGCAATTGAAGATTGTTTAGGGTTTTTCATTAGTCCTTCCTTTATACTCTTCTTGAATCTTTCGTTTACATCCTTCTCTTTCAGTCTGTCTATTGCCCACCTTTTTGGCTTTTGACTTTTCTTCAGTTTCTTCAACTTTAATCTGCATTTCATTACAACCAGATTGTGATCAGAGTTTATGTCAGCACCAGGATATGTTTTACAATCCAAAATCTGGTTTCGAAACCTCTGCTTGACCATAATGAAGTCGATTTGGTAACGCCCTGTATCTCCTGGTCTCATCCATGTGTATATTCTTCTATTGTGGTTATTGAATAAGGTGTTAGCTATGACCAATTCATGCTCGGTGCAGAATTCTACCAGCCTGCTTCCTCGATCATTCCCTTCACCTAATCCGAAATCTCCTACTATCTTCCCTTCTCTCCCTTTTCCTACCACAGCATTCCAATCTCCCATTACTATAACATTTTCATCACCCTTGATATACCTCAGAATTTCGTCTATTTCTTCGTAGACCTTTTCAACATCCTCATCATCAGCTTGACTGGTAGGCATATATACTTGTACCACTGTAGTGCAGGTAGGTTTTGTATTGATTTTTGCTACAATAATCCGTTCACTATATTGCTCATAATATTCCACCCGCTGTCCAAGTTTCCTACTCAATATGAGGCCAACCCCTGCTTGGCCATTGTTTGATTTAGTACTAATGACCCTATAGTCTCCTGACCAAAAGTCCTGTTCTTCCTGCCAGCGCATTTCACTAATCCCAACCAAATCCAACCTCAACCTATCCATTTCCCTTTCTAAGTTTTCTAACCTTCCACTTCCTAGCAGACTTCTAACATTCCACGCTCCGATCCGTAGAATGTCAGATTTCCTCTTTGTCACTTCTGTGATGTTAACCCCCTCTCAAGTAGTCCCCACCCGGAGATCCGAACGGGGGACTAGTTTACCTCCGGATTGAAATTTTACAAGGGAGGAGGCCATCATCACATGTAATTATGCATAGAGAGGTGCATATCCTCGGGAATAGCATACGGCTGTAGTTTCCCGTTGCTTTCAGCCATGCAGCAGGACGCAGTGTAGCCATTATTGGCTTATATTATCAATATCTTAACTGTCTATAAGACTAGTAAAGAATTGATTTATTCTGAAAGGCTGCTACTCCCTTTCAGAATAAGTAAAGAGCAATTCTACTAACAAAAATACTAACCTTCTACCGTACTAACAATTAAATACCAAAACTCTACTAACAAAAAACTTAAGTTCCACCAACAACAAATACTACCACTAAAACAGTCTGTCAACAGGCACACTCACATGCACCCTCACACATCACAGTCTACTGAAACAATGAACTATAACTAATAAACAATGCAACTGCTACCAGACACACTCACACACCACAGTCTAATAGAACAATGACATATATCTAATAGACAAACTAACTACCTACTTACAACTAAAACTAACTACATACTTACTGTACTTTTATAGGACTATAAAAAGTTACGGTAACACCACATTTTTTCTTAGATCATTAATCATAAGAAAAGACCAAGCAAGACAAACTACTGTCAACCAAAACATTATGCGCACCCGAGCCTGAAGGTGTTCCGTGAAGCAACCAAAAGGCCTACACAAAATCCAATAACATCACCTTCGTCGTACCATTCCACGTTAATTCGTGTAGGTTTGGAACTTCTAATTCATACTCTAATACTTTTAATCGCAGCTGGAACACAAAAGGTGCCAGTCTCCAAGCGTGTCTCAACCATGCGTCACATTTAAGAATCATCATCCCACAAACCCGTCATCAGACCAAATCCAAATTTTAACACTATACACATTGGAACGTTGTACAATAAAAATCTTTATCCAGACCAATGGTTTTTGTCAACATTTCCTTCCAAAATCCCTTCCCTGTCTCGTCCTAAAAAGAAAAGGCCATTGCATTAATTTAAATAATTTACTTAGTTAGTTATTGAGGTTTTAACGGGCGGAACAGCGAGGTCATCTGCCCCTAATATTAATGAATTACTCGTATTACAATTACAATTATCCTTCATCATTACAGAAAGTATTTCAGACAACCTCCTTGGCTTAGGCGATAGCACGCCGGCTTCTCGCCGCTGCACAGTGGGTCAAAATCGAAATCTGGGAGGACAAAATTATTTATTTTCATAATTAAAAAATCAAAATGTATTACTTCTGCAGTATTCTCATATAATTGACACTCACTATTCTGGGATATAAGCGCATCTTAGTGTAAATCGGTCACCACTTTTCGAGCAGTCTGAATTGGGGGGTGAATGTAAGTGGCTGTGGTTCGATTGTCTTTGTGGTTAGTGTGATGCTTTAAGATGGAACATGCAGCTGAAGGTATGATCTTTGTAACGTGTTTCAGTTATTAATGGGCGTAATTGTTACGTAATTTTAGCTATATTTGCATTATATAATATTTAACTATTATTTTTAAAATTATATTTTCACTTAGATTTTTAGTATGTCGCGTCACTCTGCGTCACTTTCTACTTAATGTTAAAATGTAGATAAAGTCTTGCAGTTTACGCCTATTATAAGATTATTTGCATCTTTTTGCAAATTACTTACTGTAGTTATTTTACGTTTTAGAAGATGCGCGCAACCAGTTCTCACGTTTACAACTGTTTGAAGCACTGGGTTCGACGATTATGTTAAAAGTGGAACTTTGTGACTTTGTTAAAAGCAAATTAGGGGTAGAAAATTGTTCTGAAGAGATAACTGAATGCTCTATCCAACTCCTAGTCATATACAATTTCTTGCATGTGTACACGTAGCTTAAAAAAGGTCTTAACTGATGTTTATTATGAAGTAAACAAATTATATACGTTGCTTTCACTCTAAATTCAAGATTAAGACGTAAAAATAATGTTGTCCCCCTAGATTTCGATTTTGACCCACTGTGCGCTGGGTCCGTGGTTCTAATCCCGGTCGCTCCATGTGAGCTCTGTGCTGGACAAATCGGAGGCAGACAGGATTTTCTCCGTGTACTCCGGTTTTCCCTGTCAACAGTTCATTCCATCAACACTCTCCACTATGTAAAAATTCAGACTTTCACGACCGGCGTTGAAATAAGAATCTCTGTTTCGCGGGCTTATAGGCCGTGTTCTAAGAACGTTCGCTGTTACGTGAACGCATAAGCTTCGCACGTAAGGGGCTCGCTACTACAGATCAGGCACTCTTACAGCTGCACTACCGCATCAGCACCACACTCTCATCAGGACTGGGAAAATGTAGATCGTATCACCTTCTACTCTATGCGTTCAACATTTGAACAGTCTAGCATCCCGCTGAAGAAAATGTATGAGCGATTACAGAGAGACCAACCCACGCCGGTACCTGCGCCTACGCTGGACATCTCACGGACAATTCTTAACCAGACCAATCGCCACCTGTCAGCGGAGGAAATCTCTATACTAGCGAATGGAGGAAATTACGCAGTGACCCCTCCTTCGATTCCCGTGGAAGACATTGTCACCAATATTGAAGCGGCAATCCGTGAGCTACCATCTGAACACGCAGATGAAATTCGTCATGAAGCCTCACGTATAATTAAGAAGGCACCGGCACCGCAGAGTAACCTCACACCTCAGGAAAGAAGGCTATAAAGACTCTCAATATGGACGAGAGCACAATAATTCTTCCTGCAGACAAAGGGAACGCAACGGTTATCTTGGACATGGACGATTACACTGGCAAGGTTTTGGAACTTTTAGACCCGGGTACCTATTGCAAACTACTGAGAGATCCTACCAACCGGATTCTTCGTGAAACAAACGGCCTGATCAAGGTATCTTCGCTACCTGAAAACGTAAAGAAGGGAACCACCAGAAGTGAGGCTTTACCACCAAGACTATATGGCTTACCTAAGATACACAAAGATAATGTTCCTCTTCGTCCTATCGTGAGTGCTATTGGATCACCAACTTATAGCATTGCCAAACATCTAGCCACCTTACTTCAACCACATATCGGCGGTACACAGTCGTACGTCAAAAATTCCGGCCATTTCATTGAAAAATTGAAAACTATTCAACTAGAAGCTGGTGACTTACTAGTCAGTTTTGACGTGGTCTCTCTTTTCACGAAAGTACCTATAAAGGCAGCCCTGGAGTACATCGCACGGATTTTTCCAGATGATATCGCTGCCTTATTCCGCCACTGCCTCACCGCTAGCTACTTCCTGTGGAAAGGTGATTTCTATGAACAAATTGATGGGGTTGCCATGGGCAGTCCCCTGAGTCCCGTGATCGCGAATTTCTTCATGAAAAAATTTGAACAAATAGCACTCGAGACCGCACCTTTGAAACCTAAGGTGTGGCTAAGATACGTGGACGATACTTGTAATATGGGGCCATGGTAAAGATCAATTAAATCTGTTTTTACTACATCTTAACAGCCTGAACTCTAACATTCAGTTTACCAAGGAGTTAGAGAATGAACAGAAAATCGCTTTTCTCGACGTTATGGTAACGAAGACCGCTGATCTAACCTTGGGACATACAGTTTACCGTAGGCCGACCCATACTCACCGACATTTAGATAAGACGTCCAACCACCACCCACGACAGAAATACGGAGTGATAAAAACACTGGCTGACCGCGCGAAAAGAATTTGTGAAAAGCAGTGCCCAAACCAAGATATTAAACACCTCAACGAGGCCCTACGCGCCAATGGGTACAGCCAGAAAGATATCCAGCGAGCACTCCATCCAAGACGTCCAACTACAAGGGTAATTGGAGACAAGCAGCCCCTGGCTAGAGCTTTCCTTCCATATTTAAAAAAGGTCACGGACAGAATAGGGAGGCTACTCGAGTCCCATGATATAAAGAACATATACAGGCCTACGAGAAAAATTAAGGACATGTTTAGGTCCGCTAAAGATAAGCGACATCCTCATACCGCGGCAGGGGTTTATAAAATCCCATGTGAATGTGGCCAAGTATATATTGGAACAACGAAAAGAAGTATTGCCACTCCCTCAAGGGGCACGAACGACACAGCCGGCTGGGACAAACAGATAAATCCACTATTGCAGCACACTCGTTACTCGCAGGTCACGACATAAGATATGGAGACACCGAATTTCTGTCCACCACGGTGTCTTAACATGCCAGGCTACAAAGGGAGGCCATTGAAATCCTGAAGCATACTAACAGCTTCAATTTAAGGAGGAAGCAGAACGTGTGAACAGAGCTTGGCTTCCAGTTCTTAATCCCCTCAAGTCTGCCCTCATTGACCGTCGTAGACGAGAAGATGCAACGGAAGAGCAGCCCTGTCCTTGATGCATTACTTTTATGTGGTACGCCGTTGCTATGGTAGCCTCTATGTGTGGGTTGTTGACTATTTATATATCTTCTGTTTACTTGTTTTTCCTCGCTTAATGTAACCTGTGAACATGCTGAACGCAGTTTTCAGCGAAACGTCACGACAACAAAATAATGTCCTTAGAACACGGCCTATAAGCCCGCAAAACAGAGATTCTTATTACTCTCCACTATCATTTCATTTCATCTGCCATTCATTTAATCATTGCCTCAGAGGAGTGCGACAGGCTTCGGCAGTCGGTACAGTTCTTAAGCTCGCCGCTAGATGGGGGTTTCATTCATTCAATCCCTGACCCGGTCGGTCCACTGGAAGCAGGCTGTGGACTTTCATTTTTCAAAGAAGGTATTTCGGCTAATTTAAGTAGTGTTGTGGAAGGTTCACAACTCTTGAACTGTTACCAAAATTTCAATTTTATCGTTGGTAGGCTACTGTATATCTTTCACAACCATACTATAAGTCCAAATGATCACGCATTTGAATTTGGTCTCATAATTTTGAATGACACTGCGTATGGAATACCCTACACTAGTGGTGTCATTCCGGCCGGATGCTAAAATTGTTGCAACTTGTAGAACAGGCTACTAAATGTGTTAAACTAAAGATCCAGTGGGTAATTTGGAATGTGAATTCTGACAGATGTGACTCCAAGGCACAGAGCCGAGTTCAGCGCTATATGAATGGAGGATTCTGATAATTATACAGAAGGAGAAGAATGACATGTAAATCCCGCGTTCTAACAGTTATGAATATGAAATGAGTGGAATTTGTTACACACGAGGAAGTATTTAAACATGAGCAAAGAGACGATGAAAGCGCATGGATCAGAATAAAGCTCGTTCTGCTGGTAACTTGAAGACAGTACGACCAACTTTATCGGCTCTATGCTAGCAATTTGTAATTCAACAAAAGTTCACACCATCCCGTCTGTTAACGGCTTTTAGGCAGTTTTAATAAATCGTTTGAAACAAGTTTAATTTTAAATGAGGAATATAATTGTCAGACCAGTGGTTTCGGTGGCGTAGTCGGTAGCATGCTGAGCTTCTATGCCCAAGGTCACGGGTTCAAATCCGGCCCTAGTCGTCGGATCTTTTAAGAGCGTTAAAAATCCCTCAGTATGCCTTCCTTCGGAGGGGAAGTAAAGCAGGCGGGCCCATGTCATAGATTTATGGCATGTAAAAGAACCTTCCACTTACTAAACATGTGTGAAGCAAAACGTGTAGGCCATTTTTGATTAATGCTCTTAAGTTTCAACGTTCGTCACCAGGCGCTGGTTGGGATGACATCTAGTAGTAGCCAAGTTCACAGCTACGTGTCGTTCACGGTAGCATTTGGTATCGAAAGTAGGAACTACTTGAAATTATCGTCTGCAGTCCTTACTTGAATTAAAAACAGATAACACACACTAATACAGCCATCACAATTAACACTGGTTATCAGACAGATTCTACACACACCCAAAGTACACGGGGCTACATGACCGCGTTGTCGCAGTCCCTAAACTGAGGAACCAACCAACCAGGAACCACTTTGTATCCAAATCACTTCAAACTGCTATACAGTACGTGTATAATATCAATCACTCTCCCGTATCGAGTTCGAACCCTTGATCGCCTTCACTACAATTTCAATGACCACCCTTGCTTGTCTGGATTCACGTTTGATAGCTCTGCTCATCTCATTATAAATGTATCATTATGATTTACAAATAAAAATTTCCTTGAAGGATATGTTGGGTGGTTCCTCAGTTTAAGGGGTTCCAACAACGCGGTCATGTAGCCCCGTGTACTTTGGGTGTGTGTAGAATCTGTCTGATAACCGGTGTTAATAGTGATGGCTGTATTAGTGTGTGTTATCAGTTTTTAATTCAAGTAAGCACTGCAGACATTCGATTTTCAATTAGTTCCAACTTTTGCTAACAAACGCCACAGTGAGCAACCGACTAGTTCTGAACTTGGTTACTAGATGCCACCGCAGTTGGCTCCTGGTGACGAACGTTGGAACCAGAGAGCGTCAGTAAAATCTAACCTATAATTTAGCATCACACAAGTGTAATTAGTGGAAGGTTCTTTATTATGCCATAAATCTATGACTTGCGACCGCCGGTGTTACTTCCCCTCCGAAGGAACGCATACTGAGGGATTTTTAACGCTCTTAAAAATCTGACGACTTCGGCCGGGTTTGAACCCGCGACCTTGGACATAGAATCTCGAAGGATATTATGTTACTTATTAAATTAGGTCCAGAAGTTTCTGAGTAGTCTATAATGACAAAATTGTTGCTGCTGTTAATTCATTTTGGGCTCTTGGTATACCATGGTTCTCAGATCCATGTACTTGGATGTGTTGCTTTTTTTAGCCTATTTTCATTTATGAAAAAAAATAGGCTTATGAGATCACCTTTTGTCCGTGTGTCTGTCTGTGTGCGTGTGTGATGGTGTGTATGATGGTGTGTGTCCCTCCCTAATAACTTCTAAACGGCTGGAGCGATTTCAATGAAACTCGATAAGTTCATAGCACCATTCCGGAAGACCCCGACCGTGCCCTTCAAATTTTGTTACGTCTCACCTATCCAACATGGCGGCTGTGCGAAATATTTCACCAGCATTCAATATCTCAGAAACTATTACCGATATCACCCTGGAATTTTTTGCGGTGATAAAGGGAACTACTAGAAGTTCACCTATATGACTTTTGAAAACCTGGTAACTATAAAACCAACATGGCAGCCAAGCGAATTTGCGACTTTTAAATAGACGTTTCTCGTGATTTAACCAACCAAACGCAATAAAACTTGGTACAGTATATGTTTATACACATTGTAATGCACCGACATCTAACTTCGTTCAAATGTTTACATAACCTCAAGATGGCGGCTGTGCGAAATATATCACCGGCATTCTATATCTCTGAAACTATTAGCGGTATCGCCCTGAAATCTTGTTTGGAGATAAAGGACACTACTGGAAGTTCATCTATAAAACTTTCAAAAATCGGTTAACTACAAAACGAATATGGTGGCCAAGCGAATTTGAAAATTTTAAATAGACCTTTCTCGCGATTTAATGATCCAAACGCAATGAAACTTGGTACAGGAAATGTTTATACACATTGTAATGCACTGGTATCGAACTTAGTTCAATTGTTTGCATAACCTCAAGCTGGCGGCTGTGCGAATTTTTAAATTAAGTTTTTATTTCTTGTGTCGTAATCATGCGATCGAAGTGATAATTTGAATAATGAACCTACGCAATAATTTTCCTTTAATTGTACATGACTCTATGGCCTATACATATAACAATCCAACATGGCGACCATCCGAAATATTTAGAGGGCTCTGAATATCTACGAATCTATTATAGCAATCAAACTGAATTTTTTATGTTCATAGGGGCTATGCACGTAAGTTCACCTATAGGACTTTCAATAACCTGGTGATCACAAAACCAACATGGCGGCGACGCGAAATATAAATATTCACATGGTCGTTTCTCGCAATTTAACCATCCGAGTGCAGTCACACTTGGTACAGTAAATCCTTATACAAATGTTAATCTACTGGCATCTATTTTTTTCAATTGTTTCTATAACCACAAAATGGCAGCTGTGCGAAATTTTTAAATCATGTTTTTACTTCTTGTGTCCTAATCATGCGATTGAAGTTTGAATACTACACATACACAATAATCTTCATGTAAAACAGTACATAACTCTAAGACGTACATATATAAAAATCTAACATGGCGACCATCCGCAATATTTAGTAGGTTTATTTTATTTATTTATTTATTTATTTATTTATTTATTTATCGTATGGCTTTTAGTGCCGGGAGTGTCCGAGGACATGTTCGGCTCGCCTGAGTCTGTAGCTGCTTCCAGCGGACACCATTAGGGTGAGCTACAATTTCCGTTCAATTTCATGTAGTTCCAACTTTCGTTACCAGATATCAATAATACCTAGTGGTGAACGTTGGAACTTTGATAGAGCGTTCCGACGAAATCTAACCTAACAATTTAGCTTCACACAAGTTTAGTCTGTGGAAGGATATTTTGCATGCCATAAATCTATGACATGGGACCGCCGGCTTTACTTCGCCTCCGAAGGAAGGCATACTGAAGGATTTTTAACGCTTCATATTTCATATTCTTTTCAGTAAATCACAGCTTCTAACTTTGTTGATATACTAATGCGCGAAATAGCTTACTTAAATGGTCGTTGAAGATACCGTATTGGCTACTATTTTGCCTGTGAACTATATCTGCGAAGATCAATCGCCATTTACAGCCATCATTAGAACCATATACAAGATGAGATTTGGCTGGCTGCGTGGCTCAGCGGTAACGTTCTCGCCTGCTGTGCTCAAGGTTGCAGGATCGAATTCTGATTTAGTCGGTTCTCAATATCTACGAATCTATTACAGCAATCAAACTGAAATTTTGTATGTTGATTGAGGCAATTAACATAAGTAGGATATACCGTATGAAAATAGGCTGTATAGTTCTTCACGGAACTACTTGTTGATACTGTGCTGACTGTATTTGTGTGTATCTAATTATCAGGGAAAGGAATTGTAGGAGGTGCCCAGGGAAATAGTAACGTTGATAGCACGCTGTGATTAAACCTATAATGATGCTTCATATAGTTTTAGTTGCTCCTACTTTCACTGTATGCGATGTAGCGGTGATAGTGGTTTCCATGTTATCGTCACATTACCATTACAGCGCGGGTAAACACGACGTTTGCGTCAAAGCCAATGAGATCATTACTATGTCAGCGTGTGGGCATGATTTCTATCCATTGGTGTTCCCGTTTCTATAGGATCAGAACGTCAAATGGCGTTTTGATTATGTCTGGTTCCGTTCAGTTTTGTTTTCAACTTTAACCTAGTCAGGTATTTTGTTCATGTTCATGTTTTAGGTTTTTTTAGTTTTAGTTTTAGTTTTAGTTTTAGTTTTAGTTTTAGTTTTAGTTTTAGTTTTAGTTTTAGTTTTAGTTTTAGTTTTAGTTTTAGTTTTAGTTTGTGTATTTTTTTGTTGTTTTTTTAGCCTGGATTTTTTAATTGTTCTTGGTTTTTGAATTTTGTATTTAGCCGGGTATTTTGTTTTGTTATTATTTTTTGTTTTTAATTCTGAAATCAGCCTGGTATTTTGTTTTAGTTATTTTGATTAATCTATTAATTTAGTCGGGGTTTTGTTTTTAGCCTATTTTCAATTTTGAAAAAATAGGCTTATGAGATCACATTTTGTCCGTGTGTCTGTCTGTGTGTGCGTGTGCGATGGTGCGCGCGCGTGTGTGTGTGTGTGTGTCCCTAATAACTTCTAAACGGCAGGAGCTATTTCAATGAAACTCGGTAAGTTCATAGCACTATTCCGGACGACCCCGACCGTGCCCTTCAAATTTTGTTACGTCTCACCAATCCCAAATGGAGGCTGTGCGAAATATTTCACCAGCATTCAACATCTCCGAAACTATTACCGATATCACCCTGGAATTTTTTGCGGTGATAAAGGGAACTACTAGAAGTTCACCTATGTGACTTTTCAAAAACTGGTAACTACAAAACCAACATGGCGGCCAAGCGAAGTTGTGACTTTCAAATAGACGTTTCTCGCGATTTAACCAACCAAACGCAATAAAACATGGTGCAGTATATGTTTATACACAATGTAATAAACTGACATCTAACTTCGTTCAATTGTTTACATAACCGCAAGATGGCGGCTGTGCGGAATATTTCACCGGCATTCTATATCTCTGAAACTATTAGCGGTATCCCCCTGAAATGTTGTACGGAGATAAAGGGCACTACTAAAAGTTCATCTATAAGACTTTTAAAAATCGGTTTACTACAAAAGGAACATGGCGGCCAAGCGAATTCGAAAACTTTAAATAGACATTTCTCGCGATTTAATGTTCCAAACGCAATGAATCTTGGTACAGAAACTGTTTATACACATTGTAATACACTGGTATCTGAAAATGAAAATCCACAGCCTGCTTCCAGTCTCCAACCGGGTCAGGAATGGAATGAATGAAGCCCCCATCTAGCGGCGAGGATATGAACTGTGCCGGCTGCCGAGGCCTGACGCACTCCTCTGGGGCAATGATTAAATGAATGACACATGAAATGAAATGATAGTGGAGAGTGTTGCTGGAATGAAATATTGACAGGGAAAACCGGAGTACCCGGAGAAAATCCTGTCTGCCTCCGTTTTGTCCAGCACAGATCTCACATGGTGTGACCGGGATTTGAACCACGGACCCAGCGGTGAGAGGCCGGCGTGCTGCCGCCTAAGCCACGGAGGCTCTACACTGGTATCTAATTTTTTCAATTGTTTGCATAACCTCAAGATGGCGGCTGTGCGAATTTAAAAATTAATTTGTAATTTTTGTGTGCGAATTTTTAAATTAAGTTTTTATTTCTTGTGTCGTAATCATGCGATCGAAGTGAAAGTTTGAATAATGAACCTACGCAATAATTTTCCTTTAATGGCACATGACTCTATGGCCTATACAATTAACAATCCAACATGGGGACCATCCGAAATATTTAGACGGCTCTGAATATCTTCGAATATATTATAGCAATCAAACTGATTTTTTTAATGTTCATAGCGGCTATGAACTTAAGTTCACTTATAGGACTTTCAATAACCTGGTGATCACAAATCCAACATGGCGGCGACGCGAAGTATAAATATTCACACGGACGTTTCTCGCAATTTAACCATCCGAGTGCAGTGAAACTTGGTATAGTAAATCCTTATACAAATGTTAATCTACTGGCGTCTAATTTGTTTCAATTGTTTCCATAACCACAAGATGGCAGCTGTGCGAAATTTTAAAATCTCGTTTTTACTTCTTGTGTCCTAATCATGCTATCGAAATTTGAATGCTACACGTACACAATAATCTTCATGTAACAGTACATAACTCTAGGACCTACATATATAAAATCCAACATGGTGACCATCCGAAATATTTAGTCGGTTCTCAATATCTACGAATCTATTACAGCAATCAAACTGAAATGTTGTATGTTGATAGTGGCAATTAACATGAATAGGATATATGAAAATAGGCTACTTGTTGATTTTTCTTTAATTTAGTCAGGTATTTTGTTTTACTCGGGTATTCTGTTTTTGTTTATTGGTTTTTGTTTTCAATTTTTAATTTAGTTGCGTATGTTTTTATTTATGTTTTTTAATCTTTAATTTAGTACGGTATTTTGCTTTTGATTATGTTTTTGTTTTTGAGTTTCGTTGCTTTATTTTTATTTTTTATGGAAACGGGAATAATATCGGGAGGCATGCATACAGTACATTTTGCTTTTGTTTTTAATTTAGAGAGTTTAGACATCGCGGTCACTTATCGCCGTTTGTGTGAGGAATTTGTCAAATAATTTGTATTTCTGTGGCTTCTACAGTAATGTGCGTGATCATTGTAATCATGGCTAGGATTGGACAGAAAGCGGACATAGCCTTGAGTTAGGTACCTTTCCGAATAATGCTATACCCTTAAGGAATCACGGCTGGTGATCTCGGAAGTTGAATATCCCCGAGGGAATCCTGAGCTGGGTCCGGTTTCCCCTCTTTCCATTGCCATTGGGCAAACCCGCTCCTCTTCTCTTCGCTATCTGCCTTTCTCGGCTCTTCTTCCTTCAGTCCGCCTCTTGGTGTAGAGACTAATGTTCTTGGCTGTCACCCTGGAAGCCCGGGTTCGATTCCCGGCTCTGTCAAGAAATTTAATTATGGTTTGAGGACGGGGAACGGGGTACACTCAGCGTCGTGTGGTCTAGGTGGATTCGATTCCCACCTCAGGCATCCTGGAAGTGGTTTTCCGTTGTTTCCCCACATCTACTGCAGGCAAATGCTGGGATGGTTCCTAATTTGAAGCCACGGCCACCTCAATCCCAATCCTCGCCCTCAATTACAAATTCACATATTGAGGGAGGCACTACAATAGCACAGGTTATATATCGTACATATTCGATTATGTATACACCAAAGTACATGGAGCTGAAAAGATCACGTTATCCGAGAACCTTAATTGAAACAACTACAACTACATCAAGGTTGCACATGAATATAAAACGGGGGTAATTGAATGTTGTTCTATTTCAGTAATTTGGCCACATCTGAATTTGTACAGTATTTTTTAGCCTACTTTCGATTTTTGCAAAAAATGAAAGTAGACTTATGAGATCACTACAGGGCGAAAAAAAGTGTGTCTGTCTGTGTGTGTGTGTGTGTGTGCTCTGAATGTCTGTCCCCCCCTATCAATTCGAACACGGTGAAACCGAATTGAACGAAATTTGGTACAGAAGTAGCATTAGCAAAGGGCACCTCAGTGTCATACTTTATATCGCCGCCATCTTTACCAAAACAGAATGGCGGCCACTCAAACGTTCAAAACGTAAAATCAAATTACGGCTAAACTAATCATCCGATCTCTACCAAATTTGGTGACAACATACCTTTATATAGGACGCGTCTTTCATCCAACATTCAAGGTCATCGGCCCTACCATTTCAGGATGGCGGCCGTGTGAATTATTCAACCATTTTAATCAATGGCTTAAGACCCACCAATTCCGATTATCGAGCCTAGGGTGGTTTAAGCTATCCTGAAGGTCGTGATCCGTTATTTATTATAATTTAATATTATAATATTATACTGTGTGAGTGGCTTAAAAGAGCTGAGCTGTCTGTGTCACACGACAAGATGGCAGCTGTCCTCATGTGCCTGTCTTATATTTCAATAGTTTTAGTATGTTGTATGTGATATACCCTACTGATACAATAATATAAACTTTGTATGAAATTATCTTTAATGAAGATGTACTGCTGTGAAGAAATCGTTTATTTAAAGTCATTATTTGCCAACAGGTTGTATCTAATGTCAGTTAAGAACACCATGATGTTAAGGATAGGATTAGCTCTGGGCTAGCTTGTTAGTCTGTCACGCAGTCGACTGGGGATCGAGTACTGCTGCAGTTAACTTTTTTTTTTTCCTGAATTATTTTACAAATGATGTGCACGAGCTCTTTCCACAGATACTGAATAAGATGTCATTTAGCTCAAAGGAGAAGCTAATGTATACACTCGTTTATTAATAAAATCACAGCCCCAGCATCGCAAATAAACAGAAGACATTAGGAAAAGGAGAATAGAAGAACTAGATACACGTTGTCATTAACCACAGCCTTCTTAATGCCTCTGTACGGTGCTGTCCTCTTGTGGGTTATGTGGGTAATATTGTTCCAAACTTACCGCTGTGTAAATACCTGGCCTCCTGAAGTATGGCAATTTTGTAATACTGGTAGTTCAACTATTAGCCACGATCGCGCTCCGATTACCTTTAAACACTGCCAGCTGGATCGCCTCTCTCTTGGCTACTTTAAACTGTCTACTCATTCAACACCCTTAGGCCACTGCCATCGTAGTACATTACGATGGCAGTGCATAGGCGTACAACATAAAGATTAATTCACTGATAGGTTGCAGCACCAACCTACTGAGATCGGCGTGGATTTTTAAAGGGGAAGATACCCAAAACGGAAGATTCTTAACTTAGCAGGCTGGCTTAATATAGAGATTAACGGACGTGAATGCATTACAATAAGTTAGTAGTTTTGTTATTCAATCATCATAAAGTATACAATATTGATTTTGACACTTACTGGCTAATTATCAATATAAAAGAAAACAAACAATACATTGTGGTAGAGGTGATTGTGTTAGGGATGAGGACAAAGAGTCATAAATATACCCATACATTTAGGAGAAAGTAGGCTATATGTTCTTTGCTGAACATCTTGTATGAATAGTATTTGTAACGATAGAATAGTTAATTTTGACTTATTTTATACCTGGACTGAAACAGATTATACTCTGACAAATCCAGCCTTTTCCCAAAACTTAAAATTTGCACTGAACTTTTGATTCTGTCTTACTTATAGGCCGAGGGGACCCGATGCGCCGATCACGCGTCACCCCAATATCTGCAGGTCAAATGGCTGGGCAGCGGTCGCTTGGTCAGCCTAGACCCTTCATGGGCTGTATAGTGCCAGGAGTTGACTTACTTATAGGCAAATGATTGAATGGAATAGGCGTCAACAGGGAGCATTGTACCTCTCAAGGTAATATTCACGGTCCCTCCGCATCCACTTTGCTGAAATATTGAGGGCATTACTTGCTACCTCGTGATATACTGCGCTCTCCCGTTAAATAATCTGGCTCACAAAGCCTTCGATATCTTCAAAGTCTTATCCTACGGGGATCTACTTTGTAAAGAACAAAGTACAACATAAAATAGCAGACGACAACTAATGGTAAAAGCATTATTACTTTATAATGAAGCAAGGACCCGGTAATAAAATTGCTCTTATATATCAGAGGAACAAACAACCTCGTCACTGGCGGAGAATGAAATTCTGAGCAATAACGATGTATCTCATTGCATTATCTCGTGTCCTAAAGAAGCTAAGTAATGTTCCGAAGTAACTTGAGTACCTCTCTCTTCTTCCTCACCTATCATCAACCTTACGTCTGTCTCCATCCTTTTTTCACCAGAGAAGGGAGGTATTGAATTGCGAAGTACCGTGTCACTCGTAATGTTTATTTTAGCCTACTTTCGTTTTTTGCAAAAAACGAAAGTAGACTTATGAGATCAACACAGGGCTAAAAATTGTGTGTCTGTCTGTGCGTGTGTGTGTGTGTGTGTGAGTGTGTGTACTCTGAATGTCTGCCCCCCCCCCCTCCCTCCCCTATCAATTCGAACACGGTGAAACCGAATTGAACGAAATTCGGTACAGAGGTAGCACTAGCAAAGGACACCTCAGTGTCATGTTTTATATCGCCGCCATCTTTACGGAAACGTAATGGCGGCCACCCAAATTTTAAAAGCTTAAATCAAATTACGACCAACCTAATCATCTGATCAGGGGCGTGGTGGCTCAGCGGTCAAGCTGTATGCCTCTCACAAAGGCGGTCCGGGTTCGATTCCCGTTCAATGCTTGTGAGAATTTCGAAGTGAAATGACATGTCCTGTGGTTCGGATTCCACGTAAAAAGGAGGTCCCGTGGCTCATGATCTAGAGATTAACGGTCACGTTAAACTGCAAGCTTCCTTCCTTCCTTAATCATATGATCTCTCCTAAATGTTTCAACAATATTACCTTTATGTAATAAGCATCTTTTGACCAAACTACAAGATCATCAGCCCAATAGTTTGCAGATAGCGGCCATGTAAGTGTGCAAATTGTTTCACCATACCAAATCAAACACGGTGAAACCGAATTGAATGAAATTTTGTACAGAGGTAGCACTTGCAAAGGGCACCTCATATTCATGTTTAATATCCGTATAACACGTTGTATTTCAACAAGCTACTACAACCAACATTCAATTATACTCCTTGAAAAGGACAAAGAGTTATAACAATACCCATGCATTTAGGAGAAAGTCGGCTATATGTGCTTTACTGAACATCTTGTTTTAAATCTTCAAAATGATTTTAAAGTTATTCCACTGTATTTCTTTAGTTAATTAAAATGCCCCGCCAATCAATAAAAATTCCATTCAAATGTTAGTACATGTTTCGATACACGATATTTTCTTCAGCGTTTGTACAGTATTAAAATAAAATAAAACAATAATTTCATTGTAGTCAGCCTGGAGGCTGGTTGGATCCTCAAAAAGCACCACCTTAGGTTATGTGGTAGAAACCCACAAAACTGTGGCAGCACTATAATGCGGCGAACTAGGCAAGGTGAGAAATGAGGTACAGTGACTCCGGGAATGTTCTACGCAGCGCCTACATGCGGCTGCGAGAGCTAGCTACAGCAGTTACGTTGGTAGCACGGCTGCCGCATGCATCATAACAAATAAACTGTAAACTTTGTACTCGCCACAGCCATTCATAACAGATGCTGGAACCATTCACTGTACATCATTCTTTTGCCGTAATCAGTTTGTTTTAATTCATGAACCACGGTAACTTTATAAGGGAACAACTGAAGCTTGACTCTTACAGCTTTATGTGCTGTCGACTTAGAGATTCCTGTTTGATGAGCTAATTTTCGTGTTGATTTACTTGGACTACGCAGCATTATATCGGAGATTTCATCAAGTTTTTCGTCTGTTAAAAGCATAGGCCTGCCTGTTCCCGGTACATCGTGAACTGAGCCAGTCACACGAAATTTACTTACCAAATCCCGAACGGTATCACGGTTTGGACACTTTGAATTAGGAAACCACGCCTGAAATCTTAATTTTACATTTTCTGTAAACCAATCGCCTTCACGAAAAACGTATTCCAACAAAAAAAAAACTCTCTCTTCAGTAGTAAACATTACCGCCTGTATACTGTTGCACTTTTCCAATAATCCATCTGAACGCTCGCTGACTGTAATACACACTGAAGACATACAGGCTCGCTCACTTATCGCAATACACACTGACAGCCAACACGCGGGAGTCCCCCTTTCAAGGACACAGTGCAGCCAACTAAACTTATAACTCAACCACTCGCAGCTGCACGTACCCACTGCGAAGAACATTCTCGGGCGCTCTGTACTTTGGCATTGCTTTCCTCACTGAGTCAGTACAGCAGTACTAACCCTATGAGCAGACCCTTTCACAGCATCCACAGGCACTGACTGTGTCCTGAATGTCATTACTAAGCACCACCCATACCTCAGTAGCTTCCATATAATCACAGCCATGAGTGAGACTGAGACATCGGTGGAAAGCCACATTTTAATCTAGCCTGTGCCAATAGACAAATGCAAATGTACTGCATTCTTCAAGAGGCAAGAATGTCTCAACTAGGATATGTCAAATTCAAATTTATAGAAATACAACCAAAAGCACTGTATATTTAACTACTACTTGAGCTGGATGGTGGAATTAGTCTATCATCAGTAAAGTCAGGAGAAGCTTACAAGTTACCGTGTGATGTAGTAGTTAGCATTGTTGGTTGTCATCCCGGAGGTCCGTGTTTGATTCCTGGCTCGACCAGGTCAAAGGTTTGAACAGGGTCGATTCATCCTCGTGAGGCAACACTGAGAAGAAGACGTGGGTTCGATTTTCACCTCAACCATCCTAGAAATGTTTTTCTGTGGTTTCCCACTTCTACTCCAGACAAATGCCAGCATGATGCCTAAAATAAGGCCACAACCACCTCCTTCCACAATCCCCAATACACACATTAATACAACCATCACAATAGCGCAGGTTATCAAACAATTTCCCCTACTGTCTGGCTGCGTGGCTCAGCAGTACTGTTCTCGCTGCTGAACCCAAGATAGCGGAATCGAATCCCGGTGCAGTCAGCTGGCATTTGAGGGTGATCAAATGTGAGGGAGCCGGGTCAGTTGATTTACTGGCACATTAAAGATCCCGGCAAAATTCCGGCACCCCGGCGTTTCTAAAAGCCCCTATTATAAAAAACGACGTAACACTCAGAACGATAATATTATGGAGGCAGCTAGCGTGATGAAGTTTTCTTGGCTGAGTTTCCTGTGTTGCAGTTGTGGAGGAGCAGCTGCACGCGCAATCACCAGCCTACAGGCCTACAGGTTGTGGCAATTCAAAAGTCGGTGTTATCAGGCCTAAAATTTACGGATTTTTGTTTAAATTAAAATGATGTCAGAATGAGTAAGAACTTCTTTAAGGCCTTCAAACAGGGGTCATTTTAAAGCTGTTGTTTTCTCCCAGGAACCACGTAAAAATCAGCATTCATTGTTGGATAGCTTTTTAATTGTTTTCTTTGGTTTCTTCAAAATCAAACTTACTTTTTGGTGGCCATAAAATACAAAAAAATTACAACTCATGAACTATTTGAGCCACAGTCCTCAAATGTTCAACCAAACACGATATTAGAGTACTCTACATTAGTTGTACGTAAAGGGACAGTCTGTTCAAGTCTGACATACGGATGTCCCTAAAGTTTTTGACAATACTTTTCGGGTCCAAATTCCGGCACCCCGGCGTCTCTAAAAGCCCCTGTCTTTTAAAGGGACGTATCACTCATAATGTTATAAATATATTAATGTTCCCCACACATACACATATACGCCCAAGTACACGGGGCTAAATGACCAGAATGTCGCAATGAATCAACAACAACTACAACTACAACAACAACATACAGTTCGCAATGTATAAACCAACATATGTGACTGTTTCACCTCTTTTGACATATTTAAAACCACTTGTATCGTGCGTGTGTGTGTGTGTTACATGAAATGACGAGTGTCCAGGCAGATTACATAGCATTAACCAATCACAAACGCTATATATTATACTACCACTTGAGCTGGATAGTTGATTAGTCTATCATCAAAAAGGTCGGAAATTCAAATATCAATTCACAAGCAAATTCTGGCAAAGCTTGTTCAAATAGTTGTTGCCTCATTAGCCAAGTACTCATTATATGTTCAGCTATTCGCTTGTTTCAGTAAAGGTCAACATCCATCAGCCGTGTACATTACATTGTAAACACAGAGTTTGGTTTAATCTTCATTCATTCATTCATTTATTTGCAATTGGGGGTGGGTCTCCCGGTAGCAAATTGGGTACACATAACAAATACATAATTATACATAACACTTCAATAACAATTAACAATTAAACTGGAGTATTTACACAAATAGTCAGTCTTTTCTTAAACACACCAATATGTTTGGGAAAAGGCTCTAAGACTGCGGCAGGAAGAGAGTTCCAGTTATCAATGGCCCGGTTAACGAAAGAATATTTACCATAATTTGTACGCCTTGGTCGGCCCTTAACTTTGAAAGGATGATCACTCCTGCTCATGTAAGTGGGCTTTCCCATACGTTTGCCAAGCTCACCCCATGCTGGTTGATTTGTATATGTGTTGTACATAGCGAAGAGTCTAGATTTCATCCTCCTAGCCTCCAGTGATTCCCACCCAAGTTTCTTTAACATACGGCTCACACTGCTCCTGGGATTAAAGACACTGAGCACAAATCTAGCGGCATTTCTTTGTACCATTTCCAACTCATTGATGAGCCCTACTTGATATGGATCCCAAACCGCCGAGGCGTATTCCAGAATAGGCCTTACAAGCGATCCTAATTCTTTAGCAGAGGTTCTACTTCCTTTTAATACCCTCATTACAAAGTGCAGGGATTTGTAAGCTTTAGAAACTACACATCCCACATGACTACTCCATTTCATATCATTCCTTACGTGAACGCCCAAATATTTGCAGGAATCTTCTTCTACAAGTATTTCCGAGCCAATATTATATTTAAAATCTTGCCTTCGCCCTTTCCCTATTTTTATGAGACTACATTTTCTTGTGTTAACTTTCATTTTATTTTCAATCGCCCACTTATAGACCAGGATCAGGTCGTCTTGAAGTACTGCGTTGTCTTGCGAGTCATGTATATTTCGATATATTACACAATCATCCGCAAACAATCGACAATCACTACGAATTCCATTTGATAAGTCATTTATAAAAGCCAAATATAACAAAGTTCCGATTACGCTGCCCTGAGGGATACCCAACGTTACGGTAATTTCATCCGAGAATAGGCCTTCGACTTTTACTTTCTGGCAACGACCCGTCAAAAATTCTTGGATCCATAAAATTACCCTTCTATCAATCTTCGTTGAAGCTAATTTATGGAGTAGCATGTCGTGTGGTACGACATCAAATGTCTTCGCAAAGTCTATAACTACGATGTCGACTGAAACTCCATTGTCTAACGATTCGCTAATATCTTGAAAAAGTGATAACATCTCACTCTCGCATGAGTAACCTTTCCGAAATCCATGTTGCCTATCATTAAACCATGATAATCCTTCCCACTGCTCCCTCAAGTAGTCGCAAATGAGATGCGCCATCTGTTTACAAGGATGACATGATATTGTTTTTACCACTCTACCTAGGCAATTCAAAAATAATCTCTAATAAAAAAAACACTGATAGTCTGAAAGACTAGATTTTATATCATTTTAAATGCTACAAATGCTGCAAAAAATAAAAAATAAAAAAATAAAAAAATAAAAAATAAATAAATAAAAAAGAAAGCAAGTGCAAACCAAGGTCAAAGGAGGTAGCTGGCTGGATGACGTCACGCTCTCCGGAGCGCGCGAGGAGAGGAGGAGGCTCAAGCAGTACTATGACGTCACACACCTCAGTGCATTCTCGGTACATTACGACCCGTCACCGTAACGTAACGCCAGACCCCAGCTAAGTCGATATCTATATATTTAAAACAGTAAGGTGATTTTTGTTATCACGAGATTGAGAGAACGACAGAACCAATTTACTTCGTAGAGCACTCTAACGAAAGCTCTTGGCCTGTAGATTTGCAGAGTGTCTCTAAAATAAACAAATATAATACGGTATATTTTTAAAAAAATATAGAAAATAGCAGAATTCTTTCCCCTCGCGCATGCGCACAATCCGCCTGGGCTCATGACAAAATGGCGGTGAGAAGTCCATTAAAATGTAAGTTATTTAATAAGCTTCCATGTAATTGAAAACATACATTAACCAAGTTCTGACAATACAATATAATAACAGTATGAACATATACGAATGTATATTGATTTTATTGATAATGAATTGGATTATTTTCTTCAGATAGCGGCTTTTGAAGATAGTGAATGGTTGCGTCTGCATCTAAATGTGAGTGCGCGAGTAGCTATTTGGTTAAGGCGATTGACTGTGGATCCAAGGATCGCAGGTTCGATCCCAACTATCGCCAGTATTTTTTTTTTTTTTTGCCACTGAAATATTGTTTTATCAAGGAGTATTAGTAAGGTTTTATGTCAGTTAAAGATACATATTTCTACACATTTTCTCAACACGTTTTATTTCCGTTTTACCATTGCATTACAGCATGTCCTCAATACGTCGTTTGAATATCTGCAATCAGTTCCAGTAACTGACAACAGATGGCAGTACCTCGCCAATATAGTTCCAGTAACTGAGAGCAGATTGCGTCGATATATTTAAAACACAAGGCATGGCCTTGGTGGCGAGTTTTCGCGTGATAGTTAAATATTGTTTTATCAAGGATTATTAGTAACGTTTTATGTTAGTTAAAGATTCCTACATTCCCTCTCAATAAGTTGTATTTCCGTTTTACCATTGCATTACAGCATGTGGTCAAAAGAGCTAATATCTGCCATCAATTGCAGTAACTGACAAAAGATGGCAGTACCTCGCCCATATAGTTTCAGTAACTAACAACAGATGGCAGCACCATTGCATCGATATATTTAAAACACAAAACATGGCGCGTTTTCAAGTGATGGAGAGTTATAGAGGGGAATTTTTAAGAAGGGAAACGTTGAAGAACATTAACTGACAGTTGAGTGTGTAGGCTATGTTGTTTATGTACTTTAATATTGCAATTTCTTCCCAATGCTTCGGTGGTCAAGTTGGTAGCATCCTAGACTAAAAGTTATAAATTATGCATCGTCGATATACTCTTAAATTATTAGTGAAAAGGTAGTTTTCCAGGCCCTGGCGCGTGTCCACAATTGCTTCCGCCATGAGAGACACTTGGCAAACATAATTCGTTTGAAGGGCTCCGACATCGTTGTCACTCAGCCCCATGTACTTTGGTGTGTAAGTGTAAAATTTTCTCTGATAACCCGTATTATTGTGATAGCTGCATTACTTTGTGTATTTGTAATTAAGGTGGGAAATGGCAAGGTGACGGCCGAGGCCTTAAGTTAGGAACCATCCCGGTATTTGCCTTGAGTGGAAGTGGGAAACCACGGAAAACCACATCTAAGATTGTCGAGGTGGGAATCAAACCTTCCTCTTCTTAGTTATACCTCTAGAGACTGAATGTGCCCCGTTTTTGCCCTCAGACCAGAATTAAATTTCTTGGCAGAGCAGGAAATGTAACCCGGGTCTCCGAGGCGATAGCCAAGAATGGGTGGGCTTCCATGTGTTAATACGATTTTTGACATGCACGGGACATAGAATTCTAAAACAGCCTCCATTAGGGTGACTGCCGAAGTGAGTATTGAGTATATGCCTAAGCTCATTCCAGTAGTTGGCGAAGTTATTCTATGTTCCCCTGCAAAATGTACTGCCATAAACTATAACAGGTGATGGAAATAGCTTATTTAGAGCAGTTTTGTACTGTTTATATCAAAATGAAGAACGTCATTCTGCGCTGCGTTTTCAAGCTATTGTCAAACATTTCGCTGGCAGGAACAATTATAAGGAATTTATTGTAAGCGATCAGTCTCATCGCATTCTCCTCACCAACCAACTTGAGTATGAGAGTCTCTGGACGGTCATGTTGAACTTCATTGTATAAGACAGTTGTTTAATGATTATTTGTTTAGAGTACTGAATCTAACTACGCAGTTGATTTCGGCAATGGAAGTATTTTTTGCCATTTAATATTTAGCGGCTCCGATATTGCAGGTCACTATAGTGTTATCGAATAATACGAAGCCACATTTAAAATCCAATATAAATAGGCCATTTCAGAAACAATTCCAGATGTTATGCAGTACAGTGAAAGGTCTTTGACGATCAAATGTAAACATTGTTCTACATTGTATTTCTCATGCGTAAAATCTACGCGCGGTTACTTTGGCCTTTACTGTTGTGATGGTAAAATTGATCTGCTGAAATATAAAATATTTGCCAAGCTGCAACAATGCAATGATATTAATTTTAAAGTCTGTCTGTCTGTCTGTTAGGTAGTCAGCCCGAAGGCTGGTTGGATCCTCAAAAAGTACCGCCGTTACGTTATGTGAGTAGATACCCACAAAAACCCAAGTCAGCGCTATTTTGAGGCGATCTAGGCAAGAAGAGGAGTGAGGTAGTTTGCCATTGCTTTCCTCACTGAGTCAGAACAGTAGTCCTAACCCTATGAGTTGAACCTTTCACAGCATTCACAGGCACTGACTGTGCCCCGAATGCCATTACTAAGCACCACCCATACCTCAGTAGCTTCCATATAATCACAGCCATGAGTGAGACTGAGACATCGGTGAAAAGCCACCTTTTACTCTAGCCTGTGCCAACTGACAAATGCAAAAGTACTGTATTCATCAAGAGATGGGGAACATTGAACTTATATCCAGTAATTCAAACACATACATCAGCGTTAACATATTGGCGAACAGGTGTGCGAGTGTAAACTTTTCTCTGATAACCTGTGTTAATGTGATGGCTGTGTTGATGTGTGCATTTGTAATTAATGTGGGGAATGGGGAGTTAACGACCGAGGCTTTAAGTTAGGAACTATCCCGGTATTTGCCTGGAGTGGAAGTGGGAAACCACGGAAAACCAAATCCAAGATTGTTGAGATGGGAATCAAACTTTGCTCTTCTTAGTTTTGCCTCACGAGTGCGCCCCGTTCCAGTCCTCAGACCAGAATTAAATTTCTTGGCAGAGCGGGGATCGAACCTGGAATCCGGGGCAATAGCTCAGAATGTAGCCTTAAGAATGGGCTTCCCTGTGTTAATACGATCTTTGACAAGCACTGAACATATAATTCTAAAACTCCCTCCATTACTGTGGCTGGCGAAGTGAGTCTATGCTCATTCCAGTAGTGGCGAAGTGATTCTATGCTCCCTTGCATAATTTACTGTCATGGAAATACAAAGTATTGTACCTTCAACAGGTGATGGAAATTCATTATTTACAGCAATTTCATTCTGTTTATTTCAAAATGAAGATCGTCATCCTGAGTTGCGTTTGCAAGCAAATTGCAACAATTGCAAGGATTTTATTATTGGCGATCAATCTCATCGCATTATCATCAGCAACCAACTTGAGAATGGAAGTATTCATTGTATATGTGAATATTATTGTTTATTGATTATTTGTTTAGAGTGCATAACAATGGGTCTAACCACGCAGTTGATTTTGGCAATGGAAGTAAGTTATTATTTGCCATTTAATATTTGGCGGCTACGTTGATGCAGGCCACTATAGTTTTATATAAAATGACGTTAATTTGGGCAGAAATGCTGCTATAAATAAACCCATTTGACGAAATAGAACATTAGCCGCAAAAAAGTGGGAAATCGGAGAAAAATACGAAGCCACTTTTAAAATCCAATATAAATATGGCATTTCAGAAACAATTCCAGATACTATGCCGTTACAGTTTAGGGTCCTTGACGAACAAATGTAAACATTGTTCTGCACTGTATTTCTCTTGCGAGAAATCTACACTTGGTTACTTTGACCTTTGCTGTTGTAATGGTAAAATTAATCTGAATAAATATAAAATATTTGACAGGCTTTAACAATTATTTTTCACTGGAGATGATATCTCAAGGAATTCCAGAGGGACTAATCGGCAGTACAATGCTATGTCCTTCGTTTCACGGCGCAGCGGTCAAGCTGTATGCCTCTCACCAAGGCGGATCGGGTTCGATTCCCGGTCAATGCATGTGAGATTTTTGATGTGAAAGGCCATGTCCTGTGGTTCGGATTCCACGTTAAACGGAGGTCCCGTGGCTTATGATCGCGAGATTAACGGTCACGTTAAACTGCAAGCTTCCTTCCTTCCTTCGTTTCATTTGGTGCCAATGTTACTGTGCCACACGCACACGGTCCACATTGTTTTAAAATGTATGGAATTGCACATCATCGCATTTCTTCGTTATATTCCAAAAATATAAGCGATGGTTTGCGGCCAGTTGTATTAGACTCATGAGAGTTCTTGAATCCCTTGGAACTAAACGACTGGCCGCCACATACTCCAAACGCTTGGCCCGTTATGCTGCTTAGAAATCTGAACGGTTCCCAAGGACTCCTAAATGCAACCATATTGCTTGGATTTGGAAATAATAGGTGCAGTTAAAATTAGGCAGAGATGTCTAATCCTTCGACTTGATTTAACACCATCCGATAAAACACTATCATTTTCTTTTAAGAGGCAATATTTTCCAATTCATTTGGCATACTTTATCACAATCAATAAAGCTCAAGGGGAAACTCTGGAACGTATAGGCCTCAATTTGCCCCAACAATTTTTCAGTCATGGCCAGCAGTATTTTGCAATGTTGAGAGTGCAATCTTTTGACGCCCTCATAGTTTCAATAGAGTCAAAAAATAATCGTACAAAGAATGTACAGTAGGCCTATATAAGAAAATTCTTCAGTAAATATTTTTCTATTGACCGTCATGTTTTGACGGGTTTCAACTAGTAATCATTTAAAATGATAAAAAAGTTTTGTCTGACATTCTGAATTCATAAAACTTTGTCCTATGTCAGTCAAAAAGAAACCGTAACAATTGGGAAAATGTAAGTTGTCGGAGAGTGTTTCATAATTACGCTCTTCTTCTTCCTTCCGGCGGCTTCGGTGGCGTAGTTGGTAGCATGTTGACCTTCTGTTCCCAAGGTCGCGGATTCAAACCCGGCCGAAGCCATCGGATTTTTAAGTGCGTTAAAAATCCCCCAGTATGCCTTCCTTTGGAGGGGAAGTAAAGCCGGCGGTCCCATGTCATAGATTTATGGCATGTAAAAGAACCTTCCACTAATAACATTTGTGTGAAGCTAAATTATAGGTTAGATTTGACTAACGCTATTAGGTTCCAACGTTCGTCGCCAGGAGCCTACTGCGGTGGCATCTTGTAACAAAGTTCAGAACTAGTTGGTCGTTGACTGAGGCGTTTGGTAGAAAAAGTTGGAACTACTTGAAAATCGAATGTCTGCAGTCCTTACTTGAATTAAAAACAGACTAGCGGACCCGTGTGAGAAATCTCGCATGTTCATAAACCACACTTACCCCAATAGGTTTTACAAAAATTGATATTTAAGAAATTAGAATGATATTTTTGTCACTGATAATGTCATTTGTGTACTGAGTGTGCTGTAACACTCACCGGTTACTCGATATTTATGAAATTATACGATTTGACAACTCATTCCTTTGATTTACTGTTTCTAAAATCCATGCAAAATGATGAAGGTAAGACCTCATAATATTAAAATGACACGAAACGGGCGTCACAGCGGCCAAAATGTGAAGTGGACAGCAATTATGGAGCGTATTTTCATGCATCAACAGTATCTGCAAATCGCACACTTCGTACATTTTTAAAGGTCATTTTTAAGAGAATTATTGATATTTATGGAATTAGAGCGCAATTCGTCACTGCTAATGTCTATTCTCTTTCATTTGAATGCTCATTTTCACGATCGGTCGCTTGTGAGTGCCGCAGGAGGGATCTATACTACTGTAATAATATATACTAGTTGAAACCCGTCAAAACATGACGGTCAATAGAAAAATATTTACTGAAGAATTTTCTTATATAGGCCTACTGTACATTCTTTGTACGATTATTTTTTGACTCTATTGAAACTATGAGGGCGTCAAAAGATTGCACTCTCAACATTGCAAAATACTGCTGGCCATGACTGAAAAATTGTTGGGGCAAATTGAGGCCTATACGTTCCAGAGTTTCCCCTTGAGCTTTATTGATTGTGATAAAGTATGCCAAATGAATTGGAAAATATTGCCTCTTAAAAGAAAATGATAGTGTTTTATCGGATGGTGTTAAATCAAGTCGAAGGATTAGACATCTCTGCCTAATTTTAACTGCACCTATTATTTCCAAATCCAAGCAATATGGTTGCATTTAGGAGTCCTTGGGAACCGTTCAGATTTCTAAGCAGCATAACGGGCCAAGCGTTTGGAGTATGTGGCGGCCAGTCGTTTAGTTCCAAGGGATTCAAGAACTCTCATGAGTCTAATACAACTGGCCGCAAACCATCGCTTATATTTTTGGAATATAACGAAGAAATGCGATGATGTGCAATTCCATACATTTTAAAACAATGTGGACCGTGTGCGTGTGGCACAGTAACATTGGCACCAAATGAAACGAAGGAAGGAAGGAAGCTTGCAGTTTAACGTGACCGTTAATCTCGCGATCATAAGCCACGGGACCTCCGTTTAACGTGGAATCCGAACCACAGGACATGGCCTTTCACATCAAAAATCTCACATGCATTGACCGGGAATCGAACCCGATCCGCCTTGGTGAGAGGCATACAGCTTGACCGCTGCGCCATGAAACGAAGGACATAGCATTGTACTGCCGATTAGTCCCTCTGGAATTCCTTGAGATATCATCTCCAGTGAAAAATAATTGTTAAAGCCTGTCAAATATTTTATATTTATTCAGATTAATTTTACCATTACAACAGCAAAGGTCAAAGTAACCAAGTGTAGATTTCTCGCAAGAGAAATACAGTGCAGAACAATGTTTACATTTGTTCGTCAAGGACCCTAAACTGTAACGGCATAGTATCTGGAATTGTTTCTGAAATGCCATATTTATATTGGATTTTAAAAGTGGCTTCGTATTTTTCTCCGATTTCCCACTTTTTTGCGGCTAATGTTCTATTTCGTCAAATGGGTTTATTTATAGCAGCATTTCTGCCCAAATTAACGTCATTTTATATAAAACTATAGTGGCCTGCATCAACGTAGCCGCCAAATATTAAATGGCAAATAATAACTTACTTCCATTGCCAAAATCAACTGCGTGGTTAGACCCATTGTTATGCACTCTAAACAAATAATCAATAAACAATAATATTCACATATACAATGAATACTTCCATTCTCAAGTTGGTTGCTGATGATAATGCGATGAGATTGATCGCCAATAATAAAATCCTTGCAATTGTTGCAATTTGCTTGCAAACGCAACTCAGGATGACGATCTTCATTTTGAAATAAACAGAATGAAATTGCTGTAAATAATGAATTTCCATCACCTGTTGAAGGTACAATACTTTGTATTTCCATGACAGTAAATTATGCAAGGGAGCATAGAATCACTTCGCCACTACTGGAATGAGCATAGACTCACTTCGCCAGCCACAGTAATGGAGGGAGTTTTAGAATTATATGTTCAGTGCTTGTCAAAGATCGTATTAACACAGGGAAGCCCATTCTTAAGGCTACATTCTGAGCTATTGCCCCGGATTCCAGGTTCGATCCCCGCTCTGCCAAGAAATTTAATTCTGGTCTGAGGACTGGAACGGGGCGCACTCGTGAGGCAAAACTAAGAAGAGCAAAGTTTGATTCCCATCTCAACAATCTTGGATTTGGTTTTCCGTGGTTTCCCACTTCCACTCCAGGCAAATACCGGGATAGTTCCTAACTTAAAGCCTCGGTCGTTAACTCCCCATTCCCCACATTAATTACAAATGCACACATCAACACAGCCATCACATTAACACAGGTTATCAGAGAAAAGTTTACACTCGCACACCTGTTCGCCAATATGTTAACGCTGATGTATGTGTTTGAATTACTGGATATAAGTTCAATGTTCCCCATCTCTTGATGAATACAGTACTTTTGCATTTGTCAGTTGGCACAGGCTAGAGTAAAAGGTGGCTTTTCACCGATGTCTCAGTCTCACTCATGGCTGTGATTATATGGAAGCTACTGAGGTATGGGTGGTGCTTAGTAATGGCATTCGGGGCACAGTCAGTGCCTGTGAATGCTGTGAAAAGTTCAACTCATAGGGTTAGGACTACTGTTCTGACTCAGTGAGGAAAGCAATGGCAAACTACCTCACTCCTCTTCTTGCCTAGATCGCCTCAAAATAGCGCTGCCTTGGGTTTTTGTGGGTATCTACTCACATAACGTAACGGCGGTACTTTTTGAGGATCCAACCAGCCTTCGGGCTGACTACCTAACAGACAGACAGACAGACTTTAAAATTAATATCATTGCATTGTTGCAGCTTGGCAAATATTTTATATTTCAGCAGATCAATTTTACCATCACAACAGTAAAGGCCAAAGTAACCGCGCGTAGATTTTATGCATGAGAAATACAATGTAGAACAATGTTTACATTTGATCGTCAAAGACCTTTCACTGTACTGCATAACATCTGGAATTGTTTCTGAAATGGCCTATTTATATTGGATTTTAAATGTGGCTTCGTATTATTCGATAACACTATAGTGACCTGCAATATCGGAGCCGCTAAATATTAAATGGCAAAAAATACTTCCATTGCCGAAATCAACTGCGTAGTTAGATTCAGTACTCTAAACAAATAATCATTAAACAACTGTCTTATACAATGAAGTTCAACATGACCGTCCAGAGACTCTCATACTCAAGTTGGTTGGTGAGGAGAATGCGATGAGACTGATCGCTTACAATAAATTCCTTATAATTGTTCCTGCCAGCGAAATGTTTGACAATAGCTTGAAAACGCAGCGCAGAATGACGTTCTTCATTTTGATATAAACAGTACAAAACTGCTCTAAATAAGCTATTTCCATCACCTGTTATAGTTTATGGCAGTACATTTTGCAGGGGAACATAGAATAACTTCGCCAACTACTGGAATGAGCTTAGGCATATACTCAATACTCACTTCGGCAGTCACCCTAATGGAGGCTGTTTTAGAATTCTATGTCCCGTGCATGTCAAAAATCGTATTAACACATGGAAGCCCACCCATTCTTGGCTATCGCCTCGGAGACCCGGGTTACATTTCCTGCTCTGCCAAGAAATTTAATTCTGGTCTGAGGGCAAAAACGGGGCACATTCAGTCTCTAGAGGTATAACTAAGAAGAGGAAGGTTTGATTCCCACCTCGACAATCTTAGATGTGGTTTTCCGTGGTTTCCCACTTCCACTCAAGGCAAATACCGGGATGGTTCCTAACTTAAGGCCTCGGCCGTCACCTTGCCATTTCCCACCTTAATTACAAATACACAAAGTAATGCAGCTATCACAATAATACGGGTTATCAGAGAAAATTTTACACTTACACACCAAAGTACATGGGGCTGAGTGACAACGATGTCGGAGCCCTTCAAACGAATTATGTTTGCCAAGTGTCTCTCATGGCGGAAGCAATTGTGGACACGCGCCAGGGCCTGGAAAACTACCTTTTCACTAATAATTTAAGAGTATATCGACGATGCATAATTTATAACTTTTAGTCTAGGATGCTACCAACTTGACCACCGAAGCATTGGGAAGAAATTGCAATATTAAAGTACATAAACAACATAGCCTACACACTCAACTGTCAGTTAATGTTCTTCAACGTTTCCCTTCTTAAAAATTCCCCTCTATAACTCTCCATCACTTGAAAACGCGCCATGTTTTGTGTTTTAAATATATCGATGCAATGGTGCTGCCATCTGTTGTTAGTTACTGAAACTATATGGGCGAGGTACTGCCATCTTTTGTCAGTTACTGCAATTGATGGCAGATATTAGCTCTTTTGACCACATGCTGTAATGCAATGGTAAAACGGAAATACAACTTATTGAGAGGGAATGTAGGAATCTTTAACTGACATAAAACGTTACTAATAATCCTTGATAAAACAATATTTAACTATCACGCGAAAACTCGCCACCAAGGCCATGCCTTGTGTTTTAAATATATCGACGCAATCTGCTCTCAGTTACTGGAACTATATTGGCGAGGTACTGCCATCTGTTGTCAGTTACTGGAACTGATTGCAGATATTCAAACGACGTATTGAGGACATGCTGTAATGCAATGGTAAAACGGAAATAAAACGTGTTGAGAAAATGTGTAGAAATATGTATCTTTAACTGACATAAAACCTTACTAATACTCCTTGATAAAACAATATTTCAGTGGCAAAAAAAAAAAAAAAAATACTGGCGAGAGTTGGGATCGAACCTGCGATCCTTGGATCCACAGTCAATCGCCTTAACCAAATAGCTACTCGCGCACTCACATTTAGATGCAGACGCAACCATTCACTATCTTCAAAAGCCGCTATCTGAAGAAAATAATCCAATTCATTATCAATAAAATTAATATACATTCGTATATGTTCATACTGTTATTATATTGTATTGTCAGAACTTGGTTAATGTATGTTTTCAATTACATGGAAGCTTATTAAATAACTTACATTTTAATGGACTTCTCACCGCCATTTTGTCATGAGCCCAGGCGGATTGTGCGCATGCGCGAGGGGAAAGAATTCTGCTATTTTCTATATTTTTTTAAAAATATACCGTATTATATTTGTTTATTTTAGAGACACTCTTCAAATCTACAGGCCAAGAGCTTTCGTTAGAGTGCTCTACGAAGTAAATTGGTTCTGTCGTTCTCTCTATCTCGTGATAACAAAAATCACCTTACTGTTTTAAATATATAGATAGATAGATGATAATACACACTAATACAGCCATCACAATTAACACCGGTTATCAGACAGATTCTACACACACCCAAAGTACACGGGGCTACATGACCGCGTTGTCGCAGCCCCAAAACTGAGGAACAAAGCAACCAAATTTCAAATTGTATGTCGGATCAACCAGTGTAGTTACAATCCCAAACACAAAGACAAAATCAGCACGAACCTTTATGGTAACAAGAAAATACTATGACATATGCAAGAAATTTATGAATCTACGTCCTGAAGATTGCAACACAGCATCCTTCTATATACATTACGGACATGCAACGTGCACCGTCCATATGTTCGCGTAAATAAACTGGCGAATATGAGACAAGAAATAGCACTGTACCTTATTATCCCCAACACCAATTTCTTCACAGCGCATTGCTTTCAAACAACTTCGGTGACAATACTAGTGAATGCTAGTTCTGATCGGCACTAGACATCATGCAGGCTGTAAACAATAGCATTGACAAGCAAAGTAAATGGTCTCTGCTTTCGAAATTCTTTGACCCACTGTTCACTAACTAAAGTTACTGAATCCCACAGATATTTATACATATTTATGTTAAAACGTATAATAAAGTTATAATTATCGTCGAACATAACTGTATCATAATGAGGCTCATTATAACATTATTTTTTATTATGAAACAGTTTCTCCCACAAGAAACAGTTGTGTGACCAATAAGGTAAGGATACCTTCGCACATGTGCTCAAAATCCAACATGTCTATATAAATTACCGAAAGAGCACCGTCCATATCTTCGCGTAAATAAACTGGCGAATATGGGACAAGAAATAGCACTATACATTAATATCCCCAACTCTAATTTCTACACAGCGCATTGCTTTCAAACGACTTCGGTGACAGTTTGAGTGAATGCTGGTGCAGATCGGCGGGCAGGCTGTAAACATATGGCATTACCTAGTAGACAGAGTGCATGCGTGGGTCAGATAACTTGCTTGGCATAGTTAGCAAACCCAACGCTTGAAATCCGATCACTAAATTCAAGTGACTGAAACTCGACAAATATTTATGAATATTTCTGTTCGAACATAAAATAAAATGAAGTTATAAAGTTATAAGTTATAAGTTACAAAAGCTCCTCCTTTTTCTACTAGAAAGCGCTATAATGTCAAGGAGTTTAGATATCTAACCTCCCTGACTTTAGCGCTCCAAGGAACAACAAAATTCGACATGCAAGCTGCCTTCTGGGTGTCAGTGACAAAGCTTGCACCCAGCACCCGAGGCCATACGTTTGTATTTTTTTATTTTTTTATTTTTAGAGGCAGTGATTTCGGATTAAGCACAGAATGTTGAAAATAAAGTAGCGTCGTCCAATCTTGAAAGTTTGCCAAAAATCAAAGAACTTTATTTATAGGCCTACTCATCTGAAAGTAACCTTTTAAGTGAAAAATTATCTTTCCCTTAAAATACAGTTTCTGTTTATCTTCCTTGCATTTATGTTTCAAAATAATGGACGTCAAAATAATTCTGTCTTCATTCTTTGAAAATATCCAAGTGTTATTCTTTTCCTGGCCGGCACTGTATTTATCCCGGATGAGGTGTATAATGACATCACAACCAAGCAACTTCGGATTGTGCAATCATTTTTAGCCTACTTTTCTCATTTTGCAACACGTAGTTCCGTGAAGAACTATACAGCCTACTTCCATATATCCTACTTATGTTAATTGCCTCTATCAAGACACAAAATTTCAGTTTGATTGCTGTAATACATTCGTAGATATTGAGAATCATCTAAATATTTCGGATGGTCGCCATGTTGGATTTTTATATAATGTAGGTCTTAGAGTTATGTACTATTACTATTATTATTACATGAAGATTATTGTGTAGGTGTAGTATTCAAACATCACTCGCATGATTAGGACACAAGGAATGAATATCAGATTTTAAACTTTCGCAGAGCTGCCATCTTGTGGTTAGGAAAACAATTGAAATGTTGGATTGGTGATATGTAATAAAATTTTAAGGGCTCGGTCGGCGTGGGCCGAAACAGCACTATGACCCTACCGAGTTTCATTGAAATCGCTCCATCCGTTTAGAAGTTATTAGTAGGGACACACACACACACACACAGACACACAGCCAGACAGACACTCGCACACACAGACAAAAGGTGATCTCATAAGTCTATTTTTTTTTTCATAAAATGAAAATAGGCAAAAAATTAGGAAAACCGGGAAAATGTGTGTCTGTCTGTTTGCCTGTTTGTCTGTCCTTCCTTCTGTCCGTCAGTCTGCTTGTATGTGTCGTCGTCGTCCCCCCTCCCCCCCCCCCTATCAACTCCTAAACGGCTGCAGCTATCGAAACCAAATGTGGTAAGAGTCAAGACCTATATCTGAATATTTCACGGCCGTATTTGAAATTGACGTCAGTGCTACCAACTGATGAAAAATCGCAATTGGAATTTGAGCTCCATGGTGGATAGGCTATCTCAGAAGATATGCATGAGGACTATTCGAAAATTGGGACACATATATTTAATAACATTCCAGATTAATTTTCAGAAGTCGATACATGCCAGCGTTGCCATCTTGATTCAAAATAAGCAAGTAGTAAGTAGTTCTTAATAAGTTACTATATTTGGCTAAAATATCTCAGGTGTATTTCAAACTGCATTGCTTAGAAATGTTAGTATTACCAACTTGATTTTGTCATTATTCAAGATAGGTCTATATAGATTGGCATGAATCTTAAATTTTAAGAAAAGTAGGCACTTTAGTTCGTCATGGAGCTACTTGTTTTAAATCACTTATCCTTCCAGCTCGGCTTCACCTACGGGATCTGCGAGGGATCATTCCTCTACCTCCGCAAGGACGGTGTCTGGAAGCTGAACACACATTGTCAGCAGATACAACTGGGGATGGTGATTGACCGATAGCCCAGGTGATCACTAACTTGTGTCTAATTAAGGAGGGGTCAGGGAAGGGATTTTAGAAGGAAGTCAGCCGTGGACATATTGAAAGGGTGAGTTAGCCGTGATCGTTACGGCGTGGCTGCTGGCAGTCACTCACGTCCGGGAGGCGAGGAGGTTCGAATCCCCCTGCCGGCAACCTTGAAGATGGTCTTCTGTGGTTTCCTATCTTCCATCCAGGCAAATGCCGGGATTGGCCCCTAACTATAGGCCACAGCCGCTATCTTCCAATTCCTCGTCCTTGCATTCACACTTTGCTCCCCAGACAACACTTCACACGTGACGGTACTTGTAGCTCACCCCATGCGTGTCCGCATAGAAGTAGCTGCAAACTCTGGCAAACCGAACATGTCCTCGGACACTCTCGGCACGAAAGGCCATACAAAAAAAAACTATTGAAAGCAACCGTCCCGGCATTTGCCTGGTGGTGAAAATGGGAAACCTTTTTCAGGACTACCGAGGTGGAATTGGAACACACGCTCTCCCAATGTCAGAGAGGCACGAGCTATCGCGTTACTGCTGTCGGACACCGTGACCGGTTCGTACTCTTTTTCAGAACCTATTTGGAGTCTGTGTGTGTGTGAACTCAACACGTGAGGGATGTTGAGTGCAATTTGGCAGCAAGCCGACACTCCTCTTCCCTGTTACAGACAAATAGATCTCGGGGTTGAAATACTCCCTGACAGTGTGGTATTTTATCGAGGAGCATCTGCTAAGTGGTACACGCTCCCACTGATCTGCTGGATGCGAGATCGTACAATTCGTCAAGAAGACAACGCGGTCATGTAGCCCAGTGTACTTTGGGTGTGCGTAGAATCTGTCTGATAACCGGTGTTAATTGTGATGGCTGTATTAGTGTGTTTTAGCTGTTTTTAATTCAAGTAAGGACTGCAGACGATAATTTCAAGTATTTCCTACTTTCACTGCCAAATTGCTACCGTCCATGACACCTAGCTGTGAACGTGCCTACTACTAGATGGCATCGCAAACAGCACCCGGTGACGAACGTTGGAACTTAAGAGCATTAGTCAAACCTAACCTACAAATTTTGGCTTCACACAAGTGAAGTTAGTGGAAGGTTCTTTTTCATGCCATAAATATATGACATGGGACCGCCGGCTTTACTTCCCCTGAGCGATTTTTAACGCTCTTAAAAATCCAACGACTTCGGCCGGGTTTGAAGTGAACCTTGGGCATAGAAGCTCAGCATGCTACCGACTACGCTACCGAAGCCGCTAACAGATGAATGGACATAGTGTCCTATACCTCCTAAGTACAGAACTGTTTTGTTAGTAAACGCTACTATTCAAATTTCCTGTTTACGTAAGGAGTTTTTGTGATCGGTTGGTTAGGTTATTCACTTAAATCATCGTACTGAGAGTCAAAATTTTTGCGAGACTCCAAATCCACCAATAATCTGTGAAATGACACTAAAGTATTGTTACGGCTGCGCGGTTGCTTCATCACCTCGATGCGTGATTGACAGTCCGCCTCGGGCTACCCCCTGCCTCTGTGCTAACCAGCGGTTTGCGCAACAAGAAGACAGGCAGTAACAAAGAGACCATATCGAACCTTCGTGGCCCACCCGGTAATGGAATTCTCGAGTAACCGTGAATCCTGGTCTGCTCTGGAAACATCCATTGAGTCACCAGCCCCGCTATATAAAGCGACCTGGCCAGCGAGGGACGGACTGTCTCTTTGTTACTGCCTGTCTTCTTGTTGCGCTAACCGCTGGCTAACACAGAGGCAGGGGATAGCCCGAGGCGGCCTGTGAATCACGCAGCGAGGTGATGAAGTAACCGCACAGCCGTAACAGTATGTTATCGAATACATGCCTTAACTAAAAGTAAAGAGAGAGAGGAAATATATAACCCTAATAAATGGCAGGTGTCTCTCCCATATACTTACCACTTTTGACAGTTTCTCCATTTACTTGCGATACGCTCATCTTTTGACCTCCCTTGTCTAAATTTTCATTTTATCTTAGCAAACCCCCTTAAGGGAAACATCATTTAACCAAAATCAGCTAAATATAGGATATGAGGATGTGGTGACACATCACTGCTGCCATCTAGATCGATTTCGCCTTCCTGTGATCAAGACTGACGGAGATAGCAGCCTCTATTAGTTTTCACCCTTTCTGCGTTGCCTCGTCAACGAATTCTACAAAACTTTTGGCATGATTTCAAAGTTTTGGGATCCGAAATTTTCATTTCTTTTTTGTGCAACCCGGTAATTTCTGCACCAAATAATAACTGTTTCTTCACTACTTCTCTTTAGTCTGGCAAGAGACCTAAGGGTAGACCGAAGCAACGGTGGATGATACGCTAAATGGAGATCTGATGAACCAACACCTTCATCCAGACATGGTCCGAGGCAGAAACAAATGGCGACAACCTATCCATATAGCGGACCCTGCAGCTAGGCGGGACAAACGCTAAGGAAGAAGAAGAAGAAGAAGAAGACTGTTTTTCTTTAGTATCCATGTATTTTGTCGCCACTATCGTGTTCACATAAAATAAAATACCAAGGTTGTAGTCGTTTGGCAGTGCGATCAGAGACTTACAATAGGTTAGGTTAGGTTGAATTTGATTAGGTTAGGTTAAGTGTTATTTGATTAGGTTAGGTTAGGTTCTATTTGATTAGGCTAGTTTCTATTTGATTCAGTTAGGTCAGGTTAGGTTAGGTTGGGGTCTATTTCATTAAGTTAGGTTAGGTTAGGTAGGGTTCTATTTGATTAGGTCAGGTTACGTCTTGTTTGATTACGTTCGATTAGGTTAAGTTAGGCCAGGTCCTTTTAGGATTGGTTAACTAAGCTAGGTTCCAGAGAAATATTTATGATGTCGATTTAAAATATCATTAAATCAGCCTCTATGTAATGTTGTATTGTTTCCTATGTATGAGTTGAAACTGTGAGCAATACTGAACAGTATGCTTGAAGACGATAGACACTTGTATTGAGACGTAGACAAATTATACTAGAATTCATACAAATGCTACGTGCTGCGTGCATCGCAGAATATTAAAATTCCATTACTTTTCATTCCCTTATTCAATTTAGCACCGCGCTATTGGTGATGAAGCTATTACCTCCCAAGATATACATTTGCGTGCGCAGAGGAGCAACATCATCGCTAGCTGGCATGGGTGGGCAACCGGTTCTATAGAGCTCATGGCGATACAGTGTGTGTCTAAAGAGTAGGCACTCTACAAACCTTCTGGTGATCTCACAGTTATGTTTTTCTTATATGGTATAAGCGAGGTCAGTACAAACTGTGTGTTTCCCGAAGTTTAGAATTTTCTAACTCCCTCTGGTTTAAGAGCTTGGTTTTGTGAAAGATAAGCCTTAGCATTTTATATATACGAGGGATACTTTTGATGTGTAACATCTAGGAGAGATGCGATCAAGCTGGCAGAGGTGCCATGTGGAATGTATATCACATACGGTTTACTTCAAGGTTTGGAGGCGCCATTACAGATATTTCTGCAATAAATCATCTTCAAGTTGTCGTTCTTTGGTGTAAAAATTTTCATTATATCACATTTGCTGAAAACAATTATGATTTATTAAGAGTCTGTTTTTCAATCTCTGGATAAAAGTGATGGGCATCCACTCCCCCGAGTAACTTTGCTCAACACTTTCATACTGAACGGTAAACGCTCATGCGAACTCTGGTGTCAACTGATTGAAACACAAACCACATGTTAAAAGTCTTCGTATTAGTATTTCAATGATGAAATGAAAATCCACAGCCTGCTTCCAGTCTCCGACCGGGTCAGGGAATGGAATGAATGAAGCCCCCATCTAGCGGCGAGGATATGAACTGTGCCGGCTGCCGAGGCCTGACGCACTCCTTCTGGGGCAATAATTAAATGAATGACAGATGAAATGAAATGATAATGGAGAGTGTTGCTGGAATGAAATGTTGACAGGGAAAACCGGAGTACCCGGAGAAAAACCTGTCTGCCTCCGTTTTGTCCAGCGCAAATCTCACATGGAGTGACCGGGATTTGAACCACGGACCCAGTGGTGAGAGGCCGGCGTGCTGCCGCCTAAGCCACGGAGGCTCAGTATTTCAATGGTGATATGCTTTAATATGAAACATTGTAACTAGTCGGAAAAGCCGGTATTATGTTTCTGCACAATGGCTATTCAGATATTAACTCACATTGCGTAATGCAGTGATCCATGCAATATAATTATATCGATGTTTTATACGGGAACTTGGCTAGCCTTTTACGGACCACTATAGGAATTCCCTTTACTGTCAAGTAGGCGTATTCATAACTAATTTAAAACTCAATTCCACACAGGGGTCGCCTCCGTAGCGTAGCGGTCAGCATGGTTAGCTGCCGTCCCGGAGGTCCTGGGTTCGATTCCCGGCTCTGCCACGAAATTTGAAAAGTGGTAAGATGACTGGAACGGGGTCTACTCAGCCTCGGGTGTTCCAAATGAGTAGAGGGGGTTCGATTCCCACCTCAGCCATCCTCGAAGTGGGTTTCCGTGGTTTCCCACTTCGTCTTCGGGCAAATGCCAGGATGGTACTGCCCCCGTAAATTGAATTATACTGAGACCACGGTGGCTGTATTGGCATAAGTGAATAAAGTTATGGCCGTCATAGTTGTGACGTGTATATTCATGACGTAAGCACGGATGACGCAGACTTCATGCAAGTAGGCTGGATGAGCTGAGATTCTTGGTGACGTCATGATTTTGTTCGAGAAGGATCTAAGATTTACGACGCAGTCGCAGGGAAGCAAGGAATTGTGCTGAGGAAGAAGTTACGCTATTGGAGGAGAGGCTCGAACCAATGAATGATAGCTTGGAGGGAGACGGAGATTACTGAAATTACCATATTTAATTACTTTTGGCATGCAGAATTGTGGAAATCTATTTTCAGTTATGGCATTGATTTGGAATTTTGAAGAAATTAATTATGAGTTTTTGAAATTTGAAAATCCGTCATGTATAGCCAAAGTTAGAACTTCTAGCAATGACGGAGGAACAAGCTATGGTAGGGATGGATACGCCCCTTAAGAAGTTGATAAAAGGCCTTGCACAGCAGAGAGCAAGTCTCTCATGTCTCATGTCTCAGGGCTCAAGTTCTCAAGTTCTCAGGGCTCATGGCTCATTTTCTCATTCTCATATTGTCAGACTTCGAGTTCTTATTTCCGATAGAACAAGTATATATTATTCAGTGAAGCAAGTCGTCATTAGCAAGTGTGGTAGTGCCCACAGCATCGAACAAGCATTGAGTGTGCAGCAGTGCAATTTTACGGTTACTAAAACTAGGCGAAGTTGGAGCGCACACATAAACGAGTCTACAAGATTATCTATCAAGAGTTAGCTACTGCATTTATGCTAATTCAATTGTGCATTACAATATTGAGGCGTGTGCGAAAGTTGAACCTTTTCACTATTATACTTTGCATGATATTCGCATTTTAAGACTGCAGACAAAAGTGATTTTCTCGACACCTGAGAAGCACATTTATAATACCACATTCTACGCTACGGCTGACACATGTATTGCAACCGTGATACTGAAGATTACATTTGGTGATACACCGCTACATTCTACAATGGAACTATATAATCTGGCAGTACTTTCGACTATTATTATAACGGAAGTGGAGATGGAAGACTAAAACTTTAATGCAATTGGGAGATATATCAATGGAGTGAAATAGCAGCATGGAGCTTCGTTAATCGTCATTCTACAAAAGCGAGCATGTAGTGAACATCCAACTACACTCATGCATCGTAATCCATCGCTGAATTACATCAAATGGCAGTGGAAATATCTTCATACTCCACAATTATGAACATTTCTGCGGAAATAATTGCAATAAACTTCATGGCGAATTTCTACCAGAACTTCAGGGAACTTTCAAGAGAGGCCAGGGTGGACCCGGCTCACACAGAAGAGTTTTGCCAGAAGGATGTCTATCGTCTACACGGAGCAGTGCGATTTCTGGAGGAGGAAGCAGTTCTATTCTCCGAGGGCGCAGGTTCCAGGTTCGAGGTCGGAGCACATCTTTACGGTGGTGAAATGGAACCAACAGCAGTCTTCTTTGGAAATTTTCCTCTAGAACTTCAATCAACAGATAAGGTAGTCGTGAACGTTTCTTGATTTATTTGAGCCATTTAGCGATATCTGAGCAACCATTTTTCCCATATTTTCTGTCCCATATATTTTGCCCCATATTCTTGCTTGATATTTCTGTACTCTGTACACTTTGCTGATTTATGCCTTTTTCTACGATTTATTGAGACATTATTATGTCATTGGCATATTTATATAATTTTGGATCAGTTGAGACTGATAATATATATTCTTTCAGTAATTTGCATATTTTTGTAGTCACGATTTGACTGTAAAGTTAACGATTTTCTATGGCAAATTTGAATTCAGACAGCGTGTCATTTTATTCAAGTAATTCTATTCTGTAAATTACTTTGACCAATTTTCTGTCATCCTCAAGAAAGAAGAATGATTAAAAGATTTTAGAGCGTTAAAATCTACTACTTTATCGACGATCTTAGAAATACTAGTCGTTTTATGAACATGATTGCAACATAGACATTTATCGTCAATTCTGAAATACCATTGCATTATAGACAATTTTATGAAATATGAACTTTGAGTACGATTTATTGAGTACACTATAGTAATGAACATTTGATAGGAGTTTTTCTCAATTGTAGATTGGAACAATAATGTTTGCAGTAAACAGTCTAATTGTATTCTATTCGACTATTTATGCAGTTTAGATGAACTTTGATTGAAGATAGTATTTTTATACTGCGATACTTTGATGATATTAATCTCAATTTTGATAGACCAGGGAGGCGTGTCTAATCGTATTTGCTATTAAATTTATTTGTGATTGGCAAATTTTTACTTCATATCGATTCATGAATGAAACCCACGAAGGTTAAATATAATAACAGTTTTTGATACAATTGATGAATATAAGAATTTTTAAAGAGGAACTATGGATAAGTAATAAGTGAAGGAGGTTCCCACAGTAATATTGATGATGATGATGAATTTATAAGTGGAGGTTTTTTTGTGTGTATTGTGGAAGATTTTGATGCCATATATAATGAGATATATGATGAATTATGGGTCAATTTTTGGTGCAATTTTGTGCGTTTTGAGCGAGGTATTTTTCCGCTGAGTGTATTGTTCAGGTCCATTGAAAATTATTCATGTGAAGTTACTGTTAAAATTAACAAGAGTGTTTAGATAATTTGAGATAACGATTTTGAATGGAGGTTACCGTCACAAATAATAATTATTAAATCTTATTAAACCTGAACCTAAAATTTAAACATAACTAACCTTCATTGGTCGATTATATCACCACGATTTAAGTAATTATCAACCGGATAAACGTGTGGTTTAATGTATTTCTAATATAAATAATATAAATAATATAAATAATGTAAATAACTATGTAAATATCTTTAATAATAATTTGAAACGAACGGGATTAATAGAGGCGTGTATAAATTTTTCAATTGTCGTTTGACAATGTTATAAACAATTTAAAATGTTATAAATAATTAATGAACATTTTGTTATAAACATTAAGCGTTTTTGTTATTATACTCTAAACAACGCTAGTTCAACAATTGGAATATACAATTAAACAAGATTTGGGATTATTAGAGTAATCCATTGATATTTGAACGGAGCATTTAAAAGATTTGCGTGAGAATATTTGAGTTGAGATGTGAACATTTAAAGTGTTTTGAAAAGGAGCTAGGCTCTGAGGTAACTAGCCTATGCTAACATTGTTTGGACAGGTGCGTCCATTTGACGAAGCAAGCATGCGACACGGTGCAGGGTGTATTGCAGGTGGCCAGATAACTGAATGATAGAGGCCAAGGTCAGCTACATAGCAGCCTTGCGGTTATAAATAAAATGTGAAGTTCATGAATAAGGAAACAAATGCTTTATGTCTCGTCCCAGCTCCCTTATCCATTCCAAAGTGCATTGTTGTTATTATTACGTTCTTTTGAGCTAGAGAAAGCTGAATTTTTGTATGTGAAGTCTACAAGTCCTACAGGAGGACATGGTTGCATTGACAATGGCTTCTGATTGCCACGTATATTTTGTTGTTAAATTTTGTTAAATTATTTTTCTCTTTATGTGAAATAAATTATTGTGCAGTTTAAATTTTCTTGTTTCCGACTTGGTTCATTTTAAATATCGTGGTGGAGGTTATTGTGAGGGCATACTATTAAGTGATCCAGTTGAAAACCCAGACCCGAGATTAAATTGAATAGGTAAGTAAAAGGTAAGTATGAACCCCCGTTTATTTTGGTGTGTTCCACAATAATTTCATGTTAACTACTGTGCTCTAATCTCGGTAGTATCTGTCAGTGCCATTTTCATTGATGTAGCTGTGCCGGTGCGATTGATTATTGGCAATCAGATTGAGGGGGCGGATATCTGACAGCCTACTATCCGGATTATCGGGGACAGTACCTTTTTCAAGGCCACGGCCGCCTCCTTCCCTTTCCTTGTGTATCCATTCTGCCCATCCATTACCTTCCCTCATGAGGCCCATGTTCGCTTTGCAGGTGAGGCCGCCTGGGCGAGGTGCCAATCACACCTCACCAGTTGTATCCACTCCGATTAGATGTTCCCAGCTCTAGGACACTGCCCGTAGAGGTGGTAGTTGTGAGTTCCCTCGCTGAGTCCGTGGGTTCCACCAACCTGGAGGGTAAACGACTAAGAAAAAGACGAGAGAAAGAACAAAAGAAGAAATTCCACACAGGAACATTATCGAAAAAAGCAAAATATTAATGGAGCATAAAAAATACTTCCATATTATTACTGGCACGTGAAAATGTGTAACTGTCTTGTACTCGAAATTTCTGTGGTTGTAATGCCTGCGTGGATAGCATCTTGGTCTGCGAATCATGAGGTCTCAGGTTCGAACCCCATTCCCGGAAATTACTTTTGCTACCGGATTATCGATTTAAGCGATATCTATCATGACATTATGCGTCATTTTAACAGAATCTACATGAAATTACGATTTATCTAATTTTAAATACAATAGTTTGCACCAAGCAGGAGTTGGGAAAATTGATTGTATTGAACATTATTTATAGTTGTTTGTAGACAGGCTAGAGGCTATGGTTTCATTCCTCCTCTTAATTTACAATATAATATGTGATGTTTGTTCAAACAAGTGTGACAGTAGCATATCTCCAATTCAATCTATACATTCATCATAGTACCAGTATGAAAACGGAGCGCAAGTTAACATTTTAAGAATGTCCAAGCTGTGTAGTATACGAGTAGGATAACATGTCAGATGTTACACATCATATGGAACTACTGTAAGGCTCGTATCTTTTTTATTATTCAATATCAAGCATTTGGAACTATAAAGGCCTCCCGGCTGGACAACCGTGGTATAGTGCGTATCTTTGACCGGTAGGATATAGACCTCATATTGTATCTATAAGGTGCGTTCAAAAATTAACGAGCCGGAGGATACCTTTCCTGCACTCTTGTGGATGGCCTTGCCTATTTTGGGTGGTGGTGACCCTGGATGCTTCCACTGGAGGCTTTGTCGTTTGGATTCTGGTTCGAAGTGATGACACCATGACTCATCTCCAGCCACCACTCGTGCCAGGAACCCATTCCCTTCCCTCGCCTAGCGCTGCAGATGATCAAGACAGTGGGCAATTCGACATGCTTCCTGGTGTGGTTTAAGACTGTGGGGCACCCATTGGGCACACACTTTGCGCAAGTGCAGTCGTTCCTTCATGATGGTGTGCACACTTGCGACGCTCAATCCGACCACGGCGGCTATGGCGTTCACTGTCACTTGGCGGTCCTGGGTAATGAGTGCATCAACCAGCTGGACGTTGTCATCGGTAATGCAGGGGGGTGCCCCAGACCGGGCATCATCAGCTAACGACACCAGTCCTTCCCTGAAGCGCTTGTGCCACGCCTTGACCCTTGCAAGGGACATGCACTGTTCGCCGTACACTTGTGACATTCGGCGATGAATGTCCGTTCCCTCTACTCCTTCCGCTGTCAGAAACTGAACAACACCTCTTTGCTCTTCGTTTGACGCCTCCATGTCACTGTTTGCAATGCGACTGGCAGCGTTGGACGATTGATGCATGCTGCTTCTGGCTTTGTATCGTCACGTGACGTGCACGCGTGCCCTCTAGCGACGGGCTCTGATCTTCCAAGCTCTGGTCGGAACCACACCTCGTTACACACGCCACGATTAGCCGATGCCGTGATCGGTTTGCGCATTCCAACCTCCGGCTCATTACTTTTTGAACGCCCCTTATATATTGTACTAATCTATAGGGTAGATCGATCTTCCTGACTCAACCTTTATTTACCTCCTTAAAATTGGCGGGGAAGAATTGATGGAAGTAGAGAGTTTCAAGTATCTGGGAAGCATGATACAAGAAAATGGAAGAAACGACAGAGAAATAAATGAGCGAGGTAGGCAAGCAGAATTATTCAGGAAAAGTGTTAGGAGCCTGGTATGGAGTAAGGATGTCCCCCAAAACAGCAAAAGGGTTATATACAGCGTGTCTTTTATGTACCTTTGGAGAATGGTAGGTCATGTAGGGGACGGGTATAGAAGTAATTTGAGATAGGGAACTTGGGGTCGGAGCGGCCTCCTTAACCCCTAAAATAAGGGTTGATTCAGGCCCTCCATACTGTCAGTTGGGCAACCGACCCAGACCTCTAATACCTTACTCAATCCTTCAACTCTTGGCAAGATTCATTTCACCATGTGGCGCTGGCGTAATGGATAGCGTTGCGGTGCGGAAGGCCGATAATCCCGGGTTCGATTCCGGGCTTGGGCAAAATCTTTTTTAACGTTATTTGTCGTATTATAGTCACATGATACAGTCTGGTGCTACGTCAGAGAAGAGAGTGCAAATACGACAAATAACATTAAAAAAAGATTTTGCCCAAGCCCAGAATCGAAGCCGGGACTACCGGCCTTTCGCACCGCAACGCTATCCATTACGCCAGCGCCACATAGTGAAATGAATCTTGCCAAGCGTTAAAGGAATGAGAAAGGTAATAGAGGCTTGGGTCGGTTGCCCAACTGACAGAGTGGAGAGCCTGAATCAACCCTTATTTTAGGGGTTATGGAGGCCGCTCTGACCCCAAGTTCCCTATATCAAATTACTTCTATACCCGTCCCCTACATGACCTATTATTCTCCAAAGGTAAATAAAAGACACCCTGTATAGGATGTACTACGTTCCAAACCTGACGTATGCCTCAGAGACCTGGGTTATGAAAGGAAGGGAGCGAAGCAAAATACAGGCTAGTGAGATGAAATTCGTGAGAAACAGTATTGGAGTAACAAAGGTGGCCAGGTTAAGAAATGAAAAGATCAGAGAATTAGTCAAGGAGGGAGCATTACAGGATAGGATAGAGGAATCAAGGCTTAAATGGTATGGGCATGTTAAGCAAATGGATGGGAGGAGGATACCCAGGATGATTCACGAAATGAAGATTGAGGGAAAAAGACCAAGAGGAAGGCCAAGAGGTAAGTGGCTGAAGGTGTGGAGGACTGCGTGCGAAAGAAAGGAGAAGACTGGACCAAGGTGGTGATGGAGAGATGGTGGGGAAGACAGAAGACGATGGAGAGGCTTGTGTTCCAAACAGACCGGGCCAGTGGCTGGAAACTGTGCAAGATGATGATGATCAAGCCCATTCGGCTAAATCCACTCACCCAAATATTTAAATGTATCTGCTCTCTTTATGTTCCTAAACACCTACCTTGTTTCCAGGTGTTTTTCTTTGTCATGTTTGTACTCTATGTAAGTTATTCTGTTTTTCTTCAACCTCTGATGGGCTATAAAAATACACTTTGGCATTGCAAAATTATTTTATTACTAAAAGTTTATTAATTTCGTACTTATTTTCCAACACAATTTCCAAAACGATTGAGACATTTGTCATATCACGGCAAAAGGTCTCCGATACCCTCTGTCACCAGTGAGATGCCGTAACTCTGGATATTGTTGTTGAAGCATTGTCCGCCCAACCACGCCTTCAATGCTCGTAAGAGGTGAAAGTCACTCGGAGCGAGGTCTGGGCTATACGGAGGCGGGGTCGAAAACTTCCCTTCCCACTTACATTTTTTGAGGTCAGTCGTCACGTTGGCACAGTGCATAGTGCGGTCATGAATTGACAAAACCTCGCCGGACGAGAGCAAGCCTCTCCAACAGTCAACATTCTTGGAACCCATCGTGCACAAAGTTTCCTGTATCCTAGGTGTGTAGTCAATATTCTGCACAGAGAATACCATAATATGTCTGGGATAGCTGCAGAAAGTTCACTTACCGTACAGCTCCGTTTTCATTATCAACACGATAATGAATGATCATGTGGCCTCCGGAGAGGCCGAGTACAGGTATTTCTAGTTGACGCCCGTGGGCGACCTGCGCGTCGTAATGAGGATGAAGTGATGACGAAGACGTCACATCCATCCAGTCCCCGAGCCACGGGAATTAACCCCGGGAGAATAAAATCCCTTATGGCTCGGCCGAGAATCGAACCTGGGGCACTTCGGCCAAAGGCTAGCGCGCTACCCATCCAGGCACGGAGCCGGACATAAACACGCTCAACCAAGGATATAGCAGCGACAGACTTGCATCCTTGCCCAGCTTCGTCATGGATGTCTGTAAATTTCCGACACCAATCCTGTACCTGTACCATCACTCATGAACTTTGCAGCATTACGCTGAATTTTAGCAGCTCTACATCCCTCTGCTTGTACAGTAGAAAACGTATCACACTTCACAACTCACATTTGGCGGGACAATCGACTGTAACAGCCATGTTTGTTCAATTGCCCGTAGCTTGGTTTCGCCTGGCGCATTGGTGCCAAAAATTGCTGAGGTTGTGGAGGGGACGTTGCGCAATCCCACGACGTACAGACCTGGCCCCTGCTTATCTCATGTTTATTTAGATGCTTGATTGGAAGTTGGAAATAAACAGCCCATGTATATATAATTATTTAACTTGTATATTAAGAATCACTTAAAATAATTTTATTTTACCCTTCGTTTGTAACATTACTTTAAGAATGTATTTATAGATTGATTTGTCTATCTAGCTATCTAGGCTACCTATCAATCTATCAATTTATTTAACTACCCATCAATTTATCCGTTTATCCATCAATTTATCTATCTAACATGTTAATAAGTAGACTTCATCCCTTCGATGTTGAAAGGAAGGAGTCGATCGCGTTTTTTTTGCGACCCGCACTCGCGGGAGCGTGTAGTCAATTGTTTGAAATTGTTAAACTTACGACAGAAAGTAAGGTCACAAAATAAAGGTTTTAACAATCGGTAAACGCAACAGCGTTTTATTCACGTCAAAAATACATACAATAACACTATCTATACATCAATTTATCCATCAAACTATCAATTTATTTATCTATCTATCTACTTATCAATCTCTCAGTTTATCTAACTCTTTATTTATCTACCATCTTATCTATATACCAATTTATCTATCTGCCTATCAATCTATAATTGTATATATCAATCTATCAGCTTATCTATCTACCTATCAATTTATCTAGCCATCTATCAATTTGTTTATCAATCTATCTATCAATGTATTTATCTATCAATGTTTCTATCTAACTATTTATAATTATATCTAACTACCTATCAATCTATCAATTCATCTCTCTACTTATCAATCTATCGATTTATTTGTATATTTATGTATTTATCTATTTATTTATTTATTTATTAATCAAGTTGTCTATCTATCTATCTACCCGTCAATCAATTTATCTATTTATCAATTTATCAATCTACCAGTCTATCAATCTTTCAATCTACCTATCTACCTATCAATCTATCAATTTATTTATCAATCTATGTACCAATTTATGTATCGGTCTATTTTTAGCCTATTTTCAATTTTGAAAAAATAGGCTTATGAGATCACCTTTTGTCCGTGTGTGTGTGCGTGTGTGTGTGTGTGTGTGTGTGTGTGTGTGTGATTCGTGTGTGTGTCCCCCCCCCCCTAATAAAATCTAAACGGCAGGAGCGATTTCAATGAAACTCGGAAAGTTCATAGCACTATTCCCAACGACCTCGACCGTACCCTTCAAATTTTGTTACGACTCACCAATCCAACATGGCGGCTGTGCGAAATATTTCACCAGCATTCAATATCTCCGAAACTATTACCGATATTACCCTGACATTTTCTATGGTGATAGAGGGAACGACTATAAGTTCACTTGTGTGACTTTTGAATACATGGTAACTACAAAACCAACATGGCGGCCAAGCGAATTTGCGACTTTTAAATAGACGTTTCTCGCGATTTGACCAACCAAACGCAATGAAACTTGGTACAGTATATGTTTATATACATTGTAATGCACCGACATCTAACTTCGTTCAATTGTTTACATAATCACAAGATGGCGGATGTGCGAAATATTTCACCGGCATTCTATATCTCTGAAACTATTAGCGGTATCTCCCTAAAATTTTGTACGGAGATAAAGGGCACTACTAGAAGTCCATCTATAAGATTTTCAAAAACCGGTTAACTACAAAACGAACATGGCGGCCAAGCGAATTTGAACATTTTAAATAGACCTTTCTCGCGATTTAATGTTCCAAGCGCACTGAAACCTGGTACAGGAAATATTTATACACATTGTAATCCACTGGTGTCTAATTTAGTTCAATTGTTTACATAACCTCAAGATGGCGGCTGTGCGAATTTTAAAATTAAGTTTTTATTTCTTGTGATGTAGTCATGCGATCGAAGTGAAAGTTTGAATAATGAACCTACGCAATAATTTTCCTTTAATGGTACATGACTCTATGGCCTATACATTTAACAATCCAACATGGCGACCATCCGAAATATTTAGACGATACTGAATATCTAAGAATCTATTTAACAATCAAACTGCATTTTTAATGTTCATAGGGGCTATGAACTTAAGTTCACCTATAGGACTTTAAATAACCTGGTGATCACAAATCCAACATGGCGGTGACGCGAATTATAAATATTCACATGGACGTTTCTCGCAATTTAACCATCCGCGTGCAGTGAAACTTGGTACAGTAAATCTTTATCCGAATGTTAATCCACTGGCATCTAATTTATTTCAATTGTTTCCATAACCTCAAGATGGCAGCTGTGAAAATTTTTAAATCTCCTTGTTTTTTCTTGTGTCCTAATTATGCGATTGAAGTCTGACTGCTACACGTACACAATAATCTGCATGTAACAGTACATAACTCTAGGACCTACATATATAAATCCAACATGGCGACCATCCGAAATATTTATTCGGTTCTCAATATCTACGAATCTATTATAGCAATCAAACGGAAATTGTGTATGTTGATAGAGGCAATTAACATAAGTAGGATATATGAAAATAGGCTGCATAGTTCTTCACGGAACTACTTGTTTATTTTATTTCTTCGATTTGATGGAAGCATCTTGGTCTCTTGTAGAGGCTTGCAGCCTAGATCTGTGTATATATTAATAATAATAATAATAATAATAATAATAATAATAATAATAATAATAATAATAATAATAATCATAATAAATAAATAATTATTGTAATGGTAGACATAGTAATAACAATTACAACAATAATTCATGGACTCAGCTGCCTGGTATAGATCTCATGAGTAGGAGTCTAGGAGATTCAATTTCAACATTTTGTAGTCACTGAATATGACTCGGAGAGCTGTAGAATTTTCCCAGCATTCAGGTATAAGTTACGACTGCCTCAGTCAGGAACATAAGGTGAACACTCTTAACTTTGATACACCAATGGAACTAGGTTTAATGCTGTATATAAAAGGATCACTGGAATAAATTGGCTGTCGTTTGCAGTAGACATGAACGGAATCTGAAACTCCAGTGTGGGAGCTAACATGGCTGTCAACGGAGCTACCCACCCGGCAAAATGGAAGAGCAGTGGGAGCCTGCTTCAAGGGGTGACGAACCACTTTGATCAGCTATCGGAAGATAATGCCATCTCCTGAGTGTCTAGTCGTGTGAGTGAGTCGATCTTGTCTGACGCGATGCTCGAGAGAACTGTATGCTCGTGCCAAAAGAAACAAGTTTCTTGCCATACTGGTGAATGTTTCCACAGCCGAGGTAAGATTCATCAGTAAGGGCAATAAACGATTGACTAAAATGTGTGCAATGATCTTATCTGCTATTGAAAATAAAGCTATTCCTTGTTAGTTACCACATTTCACGGCCAACCCCACTGCGTAGCCGTAAGCTTCAGATCTCAGGGAAGCTGCAGAAGGTCCGGAGATCTGACGGCGGTTATTCTGAGTATGGCTTTTGATCTGGTTTTAAAATGGATTTGTCTTTGGACTGGGGGTCAATCAAAAATTTGATGAAATAAGACCAAAAAGTGAAAAGGCCACCTAGGCCTCCTATATGGTTACCAAGGCAACAAGTATTCATCATCTAAATCTAAAGCGTAAACGCCATCTAGGTCTCCTATATGGTTACCAAGGCAACAAGTATTCATCATCTAAATCTAAAGCGTAAGGTCCATCTAGGCCTCCTATATGGTTACCAAGGCAACAAGTATTCATCATCCAAATCTGAATGGTAAAGGCCATCTAGGCCTCCTATATGGTTACCAAGGCAACAAGTATTCATCATCCAAATCTGAATGGTAAAGGCCATCTAGGCCTCCTATATGGTTACCAAGGCAACAAGTATTCATCATCTAAATCTGCAGTGTAAAGGACATCCAGGCCTCCTATGTGGTTACCAAGGCAACGAGTATTCATCATCTAAATCTAAAGCGTAAGGTCCATCTAGACCTCCTATATGGTTACCCAGACAACAAGTATTCATCATCAAAATCTGCAGTGTAAAGGACATCTAGGCCTCCTATGTGGTTACCAAGGCAACAAGTATTCATCATCCAAATCTGAATGGTAAACGCCATCTAGGCCTCCTATATGGTTACCCAGGCAACAAGTATTCATCTTCTAAATCTGCAGTGTAAAGGACATCTAGGCCTCCTATGTGGTTACCAAGGCAACGAGTATTCATCATCTAAATCTAAAGCGTAAGGTCCATCTAGGCCTCCTATGTGGTAACCAAGGCAACAAGTATTCATCATCCAAATCTGAATGGTAAACGCCATCTAGGCCTCCTATATGGTTACCAAGGCAACGAGTATTCATCATCTAAATCTAAAGCGTAAGGTCCATCTAGGCCTCCTATGTGGTTACCAAGGCAACAAGTATTCATCATCTAAATCTAAAGCGTAAGGTCCATCTAGGCCTCCTATGTGGTTACCAAGGCAACAAGTATTCATCATCTAAATCTAAAGCGTAAGGTCCATCTAGGCCTCCTATGTGGTTACCAAGGCAACGAGTATTCATCATCTAAATCTAAAGCGTAAGGTCCATCTAGGCCTCCTATGTGGTTACCAAGGCAACAAGTATTCATCATCTAAATCTAAAGCGTAAGGTCCATCTAGGCCTCCTATGTGGTTACCAAGGCAACAAGTACTCATCATCCAAATCTGAATGGTAAACGCCATCTAGGCCTCCTATATGGTTACCCAGGCAACAAGTATTCATCGTCTAAATCTAAAGCGTAAGGTCCATCTAGGCCTCCTATGTGGTTACCAAGGCAACAAGTATTCATCATATAAATCTAAAGCGTAAGGTCCATCCAGGCCTCCTATGTGGTTACCAAGGCAACAAGTATTCATCATCCAAATCTGAATGGTAAACGCCATCTAGGCCTCCTATATGGTTACCCAGGCAACAAGTATTCATCATCTAAATCTGCAGTGTAAAGGACATCTAGGCCTCCTATGTGGTTACCAAGGCAACGAGTATTCATCATCTAAATCTGCAGTGTAAAGGACATCTAGGCCTCCTATATGGTTACCAAGGCAACAAGTTTACATCATCTAAATCTGAAGTGTAAAGGACATCTAGTTCTCCTGTATGGTTACCAAGGCGTTGTTGTTAATTCATTTTAAGGGCTTAAGATATCTTGGTTATCAGCCCCGCGTGCTTGGGTGTGTGCCTAACGTGTCGGATAACTTGAATTTCTGTGATGAATGACGAAGTGCGTGAAGACCTAACTGTATTAGGGACAGGGATACATTAGGTGTCCTGGGACTTGAAATAAGTTACTATCGTGGTATTTTCCAGAGTCGTTGTTTGAGTCTTCAGTCTTTTGACTGGTTTGATGCAGCCCTCCATGCCTCCCTGTCCTGTGCTAATCGTTTCATCTCTACATAGCTACCACACCCTACATCCAAGGCAATCTGTTTAACATATTCTAACCTTGGTCTACCCCTACAGTTCTTGTCCTCAACCCTTCCTTCCATCACTAAGCTTGCTATTCCTGGGTGTCTTAGTATGTGCCCTACTAACCTATCTCTTCTCTTCATTAGCAGTCGCCAGAAACATCTCTCCTCTCCCACTCGTCTTAATACCTCTTCGTTTGTAACCCTATCTACCCATCTGATCTTCATCATTCTCCTGTAACACCACATTTCAAATGCTTCAATTCTCCTCTTTTCTGCTGCACCAATAATCCAAGTTTCACTTCCATACAGTGCCATGCTCCAGACAAAGGCTTTCATAAATGACTTCCTAATACTTAAATCTATATTCGATGTCAACAGATTCCTTTTTTTTTAGAAATGCTTTCCTTGCCTGAGCCAACCTACTTTTTATATCCTCTTTGCTTCGTCCATCACTGGTTATTTTGCTTCCTAAGTAACAGAAGTCTTCTTCTTCCTTCAGCTTTTCACCTGCTAACTTGATGTCCATCGAGGTTTCTGATTTACTTCGGCTGCATTCCAGTATTTTTATTTTACATTTATTAATTTTCATCATGTATTCTTTCCGTAAGACGGAGTCCATACCAATCAAAAACTCATTCAAATCCTCAGGCGTGTCGGCCAAGATGACGATGTCATCAGCAAATCTCAGAGTTGAAATTATTTCTCCTTGAACCTTTACTCCAACTTTAAAAATTTCTACAATTTCCTTCATTGCTTGTTCAATGTAAAGATTGAAAAGTAAGGGTGATAAGTTGCAGCCTTGCCTTACACCTTTCTGAATACCAGCTTCTCTCTCATGTCCTTCAGCTCTAATGACTGCTGTCTGGTTTCTGTATAGATTGTATATCACCCTCCTATCCCTGTATTTTATTCCAATAGATTTCAAAATGTCAAACAATTTAGTCCAATCAACGTTATCGAAAGCCTTTTCTAAGTCTACAAATGCCATGAACGTTCTCTTATCTTTCCTTATTCGACCTTCCAAAATCAGCCTAAGACTTAGTACTGCTTCCCTTGTTCCTACATTTCTCCTGAAACCAAACTGGTCTTCACCCAACTCCGTTTCTATCTGGCTTTCCATCCTCTTGTAAATTATTCTAGACAGGATCTTTGAAGCATGAGTAATCAAGTTGATTGTACGGTAATCTTCACATCTGTCAGCCCCAACTTTCTTTGGTATAGGGATAATAACATTCTTCTTGAAATCAGGGGGTACCTCACCTGTCTCATAAATCCTACACACCAAGTAAAATAACCTGATCAGACCTTCATCTCCTATGCAGCGTAGTAACTCAATCGGTATATCATCTATGCCTGGTGTTTTGTTCCTGCTCAAGTCCTCCAATGCTCTGTCAAATTCTGATCTCAATATTAAATCTCCTTTTTCATCCTCATCAATTTCCTCCTCCCTTTCCATTACATGATTCTCAATCTCCTTTCCCTTATACAAACACTCTATATAAGCTTTCCATCTCTCAACCTTTTCTTCCCTATCTGTTAGGGGCTTTCCATTTGTGTCCTTAATATTACAGCAGTTACTCTTCTTTTCCCCAAAAGTATCCTTAATCCTTCGATAAGCTGTGTCTACTTTTCCTAATTTCAGACAATTTTCTATACCTGCACATTTCCCCTTCAACCATTCTTCTTTCGCTTCCTTGCACTTCTTGTTAACCTCATTTCTCAGACGTCTGTATTCTGCTTTTCCCTTTTCATCTCTTACATTCTTGTGTTTCCGCCTTTCATCCATCAATTCTAGTATATCCTGAGTGATCCACGTTTTTCTGCCTATTTTTTCTTTCCTACCTAAGTTTTCTTCTGCGGATTTTGTTATTTCCTTTTTCAAAAGTGCCCATTCGTCAGCAATTGAAGATTGTTTAGGGTTTTTCATTAGTCCTTCCTTTATACTCTTCTTGAATCTTTCGTTTACATCCTTCACTTTCAGTCTGTCTATCGCCCACCTTTTTGGCTTTTGACTTTTCTTCAGTTTCTTTAACTTTAATTTGCATTTCATCACAACCAGATTGTGGTCAAAGTTTATGTCAGCACCAGGATATGTTTTACAATCCAAAATCTGGTTTCGAAACCTCTGCTTGACCATAATGAAGTCAATTTGGTAACGCCCTGTATCTCCTGGTCTCATCCATGTGTACATTCTTCTATTGTGATTACTGAATAAGGTGTTAGCTATGACCAATTCATGCTCGGTGCAGAATTCCATCAGCCTACTTCCTCGTTCATTCCTTTCATCTAATCCGATATCTCCTACTATCTTCCCTTCTCTTCCTTTTCCTACCACAGCATTCCAATCTCCCATTACTATAACATTTTCATCACCCTTGATATACCTCAGAATTTCATCTATTTCTTCCTAGACCTTTTCAACATCTTCATCATCAGCTTGACTGGTAGGCATATAGACTTGTACCACTGTGGTGCACGTAGGTTTAGTATTGATTTTTGCTACAATAATCCGTTCACTATATTGCTCATAATATTCCACCCGCTGTCCAAGTTTCCTACTCAATATGAGGCCAACCCCTGCTTGGCCATTGTTTGATTTAGTGCTAATGACCCTATAGTCACCTGACCAAAAGTCCTGTTCTTCCAGCCAGCGCATTTCACTAATCCCAACCAAATCCAACCTCAACCTATCCATTTCCCTTTCTAAGTTTTCTAACCTTCCACTTCCTAGCAGACTTCTAACATTCCACGCTCCGATCCGTAGAATATCAGATTTCCTCTTTGTCACTTCTGTGATGTTAACCCTCTCTCGAGTAGTCCCCACCCGGAGATCCGAACGGGGGACTAGTTTAGCTCCGGAGTGAGTGACGAAAAACATTTGTAACTCCACTACACCGAGAAATATCGAGTCATATAATAGATAAATAAATTATTTAAATATTTCTCAGTGTACTTTATTTAAATGTTTTTTCTCACTCACTCCGGAAAATACCACGATAGTAATTTATTTCAAGTGCCAGGACACCTACCGGATGGGTCCCTAATACAGTTAGACCTACACACACTTCGTCATTTATCACAGAAATACAAGTCATCCGACAAGCACGCGGGGCTAATGACCAAGAAGTCTTAAGCCCTTAAAATGAATTAACAACAACATCGATAGTTTTATTTCCCTTTCCTTAGATTCAGCAAACAGAAGCGTTTCATAATCATATGACCATTGGTGCTTTACGGTGACGCAAATTCTTCAGAGATAGGTCAAGGACTTGACACCAAAGATTAGATGGATTGTTCATTTTGTAGTATAGACTCATAAATGCAGGCCCATTTTGTAGTAGTAGAGTAATGAGTATTATTATCTTTAATTCCCCATGAAAATGACAAAACTCAGTCTACAAAATTCGGATTCCACAATCAATTATCATTACAATTTTACTGTGATTACAAGGTTCCGAAAATAACTAAATACTGTAGTCTATTTCATTGTTTTCTACTGATCATTTTTTAAGTTTTTAAAATTTCGAACAGACGCCATCTTGATTTTTTTAGAATAAAGATTCTTGGGTGATAAGATGCCAGAAAAGTTACTTTAAACGTTTGAAAATTAGGTGGCTGCATGTTGGTTTTTGTGTTTATCAGGATTTTGAAAGTCGCATAGCCTAGTTGTACTTAATTGTTTACTATCACCATAGGCCTACAAAATTTCAATTTGAATGCTGAAATAGTTATGGAGGTATTGACAGCTGGTGAAATATATCTATCAAATGACAACCCTTCTCCATGCTTTATTTCTTACAACTTGGCGCACAATATACCAGCGTGTGATATCCTTTGGTCATAAAAGCAGGTGTACTGACGAGGATGAACATAACCATACAGGATTTTGTACCATCTATCACAACAGCTTCTTTGCCAGCGAGTGTCGTGTGATATGGGCGTAAGGCAGTGATGCCACACAGAGGGGAATCAGAAAGGATAAAGGTGGTAGCACAGGGAGTGATTAAAACTCTGGTGTTTAGGTGACTTTACTAGATGTTCGACCTGCAAATCAGGAGACAAGAGTAGGAGATTATTCCATCCCAAACTCGAAACGACCACTGTAATTTTCCTTAGCAGCTGAGATCTATAAGGCAGTGAGATCACACAGAGGGTATTAACTCTCGTATTTAGGTGGCTTTGCTAAACGTGTGACATGCAAATTAAGTCACAAGAGTAGGAAATTACTCTTCTCGATTCATAACTCACAATAACCAAAGTAATGTTTCCAGTGAGAAGTCGATATCAAAGCCATTCAGTACACATGCTAGTCAGTAATAGAGATGGAAGTTGTTAGAAATGCTTTTATGTGGCGCATAATTATATAGATAAGCACTTGTGTATGTCGTGTGTATGGCAACGGAATGCATTTATCATTCCACATCAGCATGTTGGACTATTATGCTTAGAAACCAAGTCTGAATCAAGATAAGGCCACATGCCAGAATATGAAGATTATAAGGGTGATTCATTATAAAAACCTTAAATTAGATCACTTGAATATGATACAAGAAATAAAAACCTAATTTTAAAATTTCGCACCTTCGCCTGTTATAATCTCTCGTAAAAATTAATTCAATAGGCACCAGGCCTTGTATAAAGATATACCGTGCCTGGTTTCATCGTATTCGGATGATTAACTCGTGAGAAAAGTCCATTTAAATATATCAACGGTGTCAATGCAATACCTCGTAGCAGACAATGCTCTCTGTTTGCATTACTTTCCTAGAACATTCATGTTGGGTTCATTTGCCTGAGGAGGACCTTAATTAAGAAGTAGTTCCGTAAAGAACTAAATATCCTTATTTTCATATATCCTACTTATGTTAATTGCCTCTATCAACATACAAAAATTTCAGTTTGATTGCTGTTAAAGATTCGAAGATATTGAGAACTGTCTAAATATTTCGGATGGTCGCCATGTTGGATTTTTATATATGTAGACCATAGAGTTATGTACTCTTTCATGAAGATTATTGCGTGGGTGTATAATTCAAACTTCGATCGCATAATTAGCACATAAGAAATAAGAAACGAGATTTTAACATTTCACTCAGCCGCCATCTTATGCTTATGACAACAATTGAAATACATTAGGACGTCAGTGGATTAAAATTTGTATAAGCATTCACAGTACCAAGTATTACTGCGCTTGGATGGTTAAATCACGAGAAACGTCTATTTAAATATTTAAATTTCACGTCACCGCCATGTTGTATTTGTGCTCACCAGGTTATTGAAGGTCCCATAGGCAAACTTATGTTAATAGCCTTTATCAACATACAAAATTTCAGTTTGTTTGCTGTCATCGATTAGTAGATATTGAGAACCGTCTAAATATTTCGGATGGTCGCCTTGTTGGCTTTTTTATATGTAGGCCATAGAGTTAAGTACTATTAGATAATGATTATCGTGTAGGTTCATTATTCAAATGTTTACTTCGATCGCATGATTAGCACTCAAGAAATGATTTTTAAATCTAAAATTTCATACAGCCGCCATATTGAGATTATGTAAGCAATTGAACTAAATTCGATGTCAGTGCATTACAATGTGTACAAACATTTGCTGTACCATGTTTCATTGCGCCGGATGGTTAAATACTTCTTCCTAGCTGTCAGTGATACAGGAAAAACTTCCTGTCGGATGGCTTGCCGGAATTGTTGGCGGTCCTGTATGGAATTAAGTGGGATCCGTAGGTGGTCAAAATCCGTTCTGAGCGTAGAGATCCACTTGGTCCTATAGGCCTTCCCTCTTCCTGCCACTGTGAAGATCTTACTGGTGAGCCGGCAAGGGATCATACGGGTCAAGTGTCCATAGAAGGCCAGGCGCCTTTTCCTTTTACAAGTCACAATGTCTTCTTGATGGCTGTAAAGCTCATCATTGTGCTGAATTCTGTAGGTACCTACCTCTTCCCGTATAGGTCCTAGTATCCTCCGCAGTATCTTCCTCTCCTTGAGTTCCAGTTTCCTGAGTGGGCCTTTCCTGGCCATCACGAGGCACTCAGAGGCGTACAGAACAGATGGTTTTACTGCTGAATTGTAGTGTCTGAGTTTGAGGTTTTTTGGAGAGGGACTTTGATGCGTAGATGCTGCGGCAGGAGTGGTAGGCCCTCTCGAACTTGGTGCATCTGGTGGCTATGGCCAGATTCTCACTCTGGTTTGCCGAGATCCACTCTCTTAGGTACTTGACCGAAGGGACTTTTCGGATGATGACCCCTTCAAGTGGAATTGTGGACGGGGTTTCCTTATGTTAGTCATGATTTCAGTCTTCATATTAAACTATTTATTTTACATAAAGTCATTGTTTAGTATATTGAAACTGTACTGGTTTCGTCACTCTGTGACCTTCTTCTGCAGGAATATGAGTAACTGTGTTGTACCATACCAAAAGTTCACAGAGTAAAATTTCAAAAAACAACCAGATGCCTTACAATAATTTTGATAATAATGCATAAAAAATGTCTTGAAGAACAGCCTAGAAATGGGGAGATGTGTATGTGAAACTATGTACTGTATGTTGAAAAACGTAGGTTATAACAAGTAGTTCCGTGAAGAACTATACAGCCTATTTTCATATATCCTACTTCTCTTAATTGCCTCTATCAACATAGAAATTTCATTTTGATTGCTGTAATAGATTCGTAGAAATTGAGAATCGACTAGATATAGCGTATGGTCGCCATGTTGGATTTTTATATAGGTAGGTCTTAGAGTTATGTACTGTTACATAAAGATTATTGTGTACGTGTAGTATTCAAACTTCAATCGCAAGATTAGGACACAAGAAGTAAAAACGAGATTTAAAAATTTCGCCCAGCTGCCATCTTGTGGTTATGGAAACAATTGAAAAACAAGATGTTCAGTAAAGAACATATAGCCTACTTTCTCCTAAATGCATGGGTATTGTTATAACTCTTTGTCCTTTTCAAGGAGTATGATTGAATGTTGGTTGTAGCAGCTTGTTGAAATACAACGTGCTATAGGGATATTAAACATGAATATGAGGTGCCCTTTGCTAGTGCTACCTCTGTACCAAATTTCGTTCAATTCGGTTTCGCCGTGTTTGAATTGATAGGGGGAATCGATTTGTACACATACTTGGCCACCATCTGCAAACTATTGGGCTGATGTTCTTGCAGTTTGGTCAGAATATGTTTCCCACATAAAGATATGGTGTTGCAAAATTTGGTAGAGACTAGATTATTAGGTTGGTCGTAATTACATTTTAGCTTTTAACATTTGGGTGGCCGCGATTACGTTTCCGTCAAGATAGCGGTGATATAAAACATGACACTGAGGTGCCTCTTGCTAGTGCTACCTCTGTACCAAATTTCGTTCATTCGGTTCCACCGTGTTCGAATTAATAGGGGGAATCAATTTTGACATAAAAATGGCCGCCATACGCAAACTATTAGGCTAATGACCTATTAGATTGGTCAAAGGATGCTCCCTCCATAAAGGTATGTTGTTGCAAAGTTTGGTAGAGATCGAATGGTTATGTTAGTCGTAATTTGATTTAAGCTTTAAACATTTGTGTGGCCGCTATTACGTTTCTGTCAATATGGCGGCGATATTAATCATGACACTGAGATGCCCTTTGCTAGTGCTATCTCTGTACCAAATTTCGTTCCATTCTGTTTCACCGTGTTTGAATTAATAGGGGGAATCGATTCTGACACAAAGATGGCCGCCATCCGCAAACTATTAGGCGAATGACCTATTAGATTGGTCAAAGGATGCTCCCTCCATAAAGGTATGTAGTTGCAAAATTTGGTTGAGATCGGATGATTAGGTTAATCGTAATTTGATTTAAGCTTTGAACATTCGTGTGGCCGCCATTACGTTTCAGTCAAGACGGCGGCGATATAAAACATGACACTGAGGTGCCCTTTGCTAGTGCTACCTCTGTACCAAATTTCGTTCCATTAGGTTCCTCCGTGTTCGAATTAATAGGGGGAATCAATTTTGACATAAAGATGGCCGCCATCCACAAACTATTAGGCTAATAACCTATTAGATTGGTCAAAGGATGCTCCCTCCAAAAAGGTATGTTGTTGCAAAGTTTGGTAGAGATCGGATGGTTATGTTAGTCGTAATTTAACTTAAGCTTTGAACATTTGTGTGGCCGCCATTACGTTTCTGTCAATATGGCGGCGATATAAAACATGACACTGAGATGCCCTTTGCTAGTGCTACCTCTGTACCAAATTTCGTTCCATTCGGTTTCACCGTGTTTGAATTAATAGGGGGAATTGATTTTCCCACAAAGATGGCCGCCATTCGCAAACTATTAGGCTAATGACCTATTCATTTGGTCAAAGGATGCTTCCTCTATAAGGGTACGTTGTTGCAAAATTTGGTAGAGATCGGATGATTAGGTTAATCGTAATTTGATTTAAGCTTTGAACATTTGTGTGGCCGCCATTACGTTTCCGTCAAGATGGCGGCGATATAAAACATGACACTGAGGTGCCTTTTGTTAGTACTACCTCTGTACCAAATTTCGTTCCATTCGGTTGCACCGTGTTCGAATTAATAGGGGGAATCGATTTTCACACAAAGATGGCCGCCATCCGCAAACTATTACTCTGATGACCTATTAGTTTGGTCAAAGGATGCTCCCCCCATAAAGGTATTTTGTTGCAAAATTTGGTAGAGATCGGATGATTAGGTTAGTCGTAATTTGATTTAAGCTTTGAACATTTGTGTGGCCGCCATTACGTTTCCGTCAAGATGGCGGCGATATAAAACATGACACTGAGGTGCCTTTTGTTAGTACTACCTCTGTACCAAATTTCGTTCCATTCGGTTGCACCGTGTTCGAATTAATAGGGGAATCGATTTTCACTCAAAGATGGCCGCCATCCGTAAACTATTACGCTGATGACCTATTGGTTTGGTCAAAGGATGCTTCCCCCATAAAGGTATATTGTTGAAAAATTTGGTAGAGATCGGATGATTAGGTTAGTCGTAATTTGATTTAAGCTTTGAACATTTGTGAGGCCGCCATTACGTTTCCGTCAAGATGGCGGCGATATAAAACATGACACTGAGGTGTCCTTTGCTAGTGCTACCTTTGTACCAAATTTCGTTCAATTCGCATTCATCGTGTTCGAATTGATAGGGGGGGACAGACATTCAGAGTACACACACACACACACAGACACACACACACACAGACACACACACAGACTCACACACACACATACACACACACAGACAGACACACTTTTTTCGCCCTGTGTTGATCTCATAAGTCTACTTTCATTTTTTGCAAAAATCGAAAGTAGGCTAAAAATAGATGCCAGTGGATTAACATCTGTATAAGGATTTACTGTACCAAGTGTCACTGCACTCGGATGGTTAAATTGCGAGAAACGACCATGTGAATATTTACACTTCGCTTGGCCGCCATGTTGGTTTAGTATTTACCTGGTTTTCAAAAGTCACATAGGTGAACTTCTAGTAGTTCTCTTTATCACCGTAAAATATGCCACGGTGATATCGGTAATAGTTTTGGAGATATTAAATGCTGGTGAAATAATTCGCACAGCCGCCCTGTAAGGTTGGTGAACAAAATTTGAAGGGCACGGTTGGGGTCGTCCGGAATAGTGCTATGAACTTACCGAGTTTCATTGAAATCGCTCCAGCCGATTAGAAGTTATTGGGGAGGGGGGAGGGGGGACACACATCATCACACACGCACACACAGACAGACACACTGACAAAAGGTGATCTCATAAGCCTATTTTTTAGCCTATTTTCAATTTTGAAAAAATAGGCTTATGAGATCACCTTTTGTCCGTGTGTCTGTCTGTGTGTGCGTGTGTGTTCCCTTCTAATAACTTCTAAACGGCTGGAGCGATTTCAATGAAACTCGGTAAGTTCATAGCAAATTACGTCTCACCAATCCAATATGGCGGCTGTGCGAAATATTTCACTAGGATTCAACATCTCCGAAACTATTACCGATATCACCCTGGAATTGTTTGCGGTGATAAAGGGAACTACTAGAAGTTCACCTATGTGACTTTTGAAACACTGGTAACTACAAAATTAACATGGCGGCCAAGCGAATTTGCGACTTTCAAATAGACGTTTCTCGCGATTTAACCAACCAAACGCAATAAAACTTGGTACAGTATATGTTTATACCCATTGTAATGCACCGACATCTAACTTCGTTCAATTGTTTACATAACCTCAAGATGGCGCCTGTGCGAAATATTTCACCGGCATTCTATATCTCTGAAACTATAAGGGGTATCACCCTGAAATTTTGTACGGAGATAAAAGGCACAACTGAAAGTTCATATATAAGACTTTTAAAAACCGGTTAACTACAAAACAAACATGGCGGCCAAGCGAATTCGAAAATTTTAAATAGACCTTTCTTGCGATTTAATGTTCCTAGCGCAATGAAACTTCGCACAGGTAATCTTTACACACATTGTAATGGACTGGTATCTAATTGTTTGAATTGTTTGTATAACCTCAAGATGGCGGCTGTGCGAATTTTAAATTTTTTTTCTTGTGTCGTAATCATGCGATCGAAATGAAAGTTTGAATAATGAACCTACGCAATAATTTTCCTTTAATGGTGCCTGTACATTTAACAATCCAACATGGGGACCATCCGAAGTATTTCGACGGCTCTGAATATCTACGAATCTATTATTGAAATCAAACTGATTGTTTGAAAGTTCATAGGGGCTATGAACATAAGTTCAACTATAGGACTTTCAATATCCTGGTGATCACAAATCCAACATGGCGGCGACGCGAATTATAAATATTCACATGGACGTTTCTCGCAATTTAACCATCCGAGTGCAGTGAAACTTGGTACAGTAAATCCTTATACAAATGTTAATCCACTGGCATCTAATTTATTTCAATTGTTTCCATAAAAACAAGGTGGCAGCTGTGCGAATTTTTGAAATCTCGTGTTTACTTCTGGTGTCCTAATCATGCTATTGAAGTTTGAATACTACACGTACACACTAATCTACATATAACAGTACATAACTCTAAGACCTACATATATAAAAATCCAACATGACGACCATCCGAAATATTTAGTCGATTCTCAATATCTACGAATCTATTACAGAAATCAAACTGAAATTTTGTATGTTGATAGTGGCAATTAACATAAGTAGGATATATGAAAATAGGCTGTATAGTTCTTCACGGAACTACTTGTTCATAAATGAAAATAGGCTAAAAATGATGCTTGATGTGTATTTGCCAGGTATTGTAGAGAAGAACTTTGGAATATGTGTGGCGAAGATTGAACTGTTGAACTACACAACCGATACATTTCTCAATGCATTATTTTATGCATTATTAACAAAATTATTATAACAGATCTGGCTTTTTTACTCTGTGGACTTTCGGTGTGACCGAAAAATATACTAAATATTGTCTTTAGGTAAAAATAAATAGTTAAGTATATTTAAGGTGCATTTTCCTTTAGGGTTATACACAATTAAATGAACCTAGCGAGAGATGTTCTTTTGGACCGCACATCCCCATACGGAGGGAGGGGTGACCAATCATTAGCAAAATATTGGGAAAGAATAGCATTTTCTGATACGAGGTACTGCATTGACACCGGCAATATGAAATTTGCTTTGTCCGCCAAGTTTGTTTTGTGCTCTCCGAGGTTTTGAAAGTGACATGGTTACACTTATCCTAGTACTACCGTAGCAGAAGTACACGTGCTTCGCTACTGGTCATAAAGCAATTGAAATGTGAAGGTGACAGTTAAAACAAGGGATAGGCGAGGTGCTGCGCGAAGGGGAGTAAGGATGGAACATTTTGTCCAACTACACAGCTCGGCGTTAACCGTGTTTTATAGCACAAATTTAGGTTTTACTCACTAACCGTTGGAGATACAAGAAAAGTGATAAGGACCCTTCGGATAGAAAGTTAAATTTTAAAACTCGTAAATTCCATCAAAAGTTTGCTATGTCTTAGCGGTCTCTTATTATTTGAAATGGAAATATGAAAGCAAGAGTTTAGTGCTTTTCAGTCGGTCAACACGAATGTACCCAAAAGAGATGGGTTATGCCCTAATCCTGAAATAAATTACATGAGATTAATAAAACACTAGGATGACTAGTTTCGATCGTCAAGCGATCATCATCAGATCCATTACACTTAGGCTATAAAATCTATGTTTAAAATACAGGTGAAAATATTTACAATATGTACAATTATTTAGTTGCAGTATTGGTACTGCAACTGTCAGTGTATGCTAAATGCAGTTATATGATGTTAGGTGAAATGCTAAATGGTGATAGCTATCCGGAGTTTGTACTTTAGGGAGATTATATGGTTCTAAACGATGGTTAAACTATAAAATTGTAGGCTAACTACTTATCTGATTGTCGTCCTTAATACTCGCAGTTTTCGTGCTCACTGGAACTCACTGTGGGGTCGACTGCGGTGGTTATCTTAACGACTGGTTTTTCCCTGCCTTCTCCCCCCCCCCCCTGCCCATACGTGCTGTGGGGAGTGATAGCGATGTGTTTCTGTGAGGTGTTGCCAACCTAGATAAGATGTATGTTATTGAATGAGGTGGGTCTACAACTATTAAAGACCGTGGATTAGCCCTCGCCACGCGTGGACCATAAGCCATTCGAACTAAACGTTGACGGTCTTATGAGGACGTCCCGGCACCTTTAATACTGCCGAGAATATGGGCCTTGTTTTATTGCAGAAGAAAAGTACATCGTACACCTGATCCAGATAACATTTACCTATCAAAAACACCCTAATTTCCCCCCTTTTTTATCTAGCTTGGCTGTGTCGCTAAATTGTGTCTTGTTTCCGACAGGGTGTGCTTTTTAGTAGCGTGAAGAGGGGTGAGCTCTCCATGAACGTGTGTTCATTTAGATTGTTGGGATTGTTTCGTTTGGCTAGGTGTATCTCGATTGCTTCCTCTATGTCAAGAGCTCTGCCTTTCGATTCGTGATGGATTATTTTAAGGTCCGACTCTATGTTGGTAAAGCTGTGCCCTGCGTCACACATATGTTCGCTCACGGCTGAATGTATTCCGTATCTTATCGCATTCCTATGTTCATTATAACGTGTGTCTACTCGCCTTCCACTCTGCCCGATGTAATTAGCTTGACAATCGGTGTCTTGGCACGTTATAGAATATACCCCTGACCTTGAATACGGGTCACGTTTATTTAGATTACTATTTAGGAGGTGCCTAGCGGTTGTGTTTTTCGTCGTGAAAGCTATCTTTATGCCTTGATTTTTGAATAGGTTAGTGATTTTATATGTATTCGCATTCACTTAGTTGAAACGCGCAAATTTTTTCTCATTACTGTCCGGTTTGGGAATCGTTTTATCTTTATTTTTATGTTTGGCTATAATTTGATTTATTTTGCTTGGCGGGAAGTTGTTTTCCTTTGCTATTTGCTTAATAGTTCTTATTTCCTTATTATAGTTGTCTTTTGACATGGGTATGTTTAAAGCCCTGTGCACCATTGAATTGAAACCCGCTAGTTTGTGCGTACTGGGGTGATTAGACTGATTGTCGATTGCATGCGAGGTTTGTGTTGCTTTCCGGAATATGGAATATGAAAGGTCGTAGTCTTTACGTTCAATAGTTATATCGAGATAATTTATTTTCCGGTCTATTTCGGATTCCTTAGTGAAAATACACAATACACAATACACAAAACGGAATGCCCAATGAGACTAATAGTCAATTGTAGGAATGCCCCTAATTACAAAATCAGCAAAGAGTTACTAAAAATCTTAAAATGCCGTCTTTCCAACGACAAAAACAACTCTGTAAAGAACACAACAGAACTAGTAACAGCATTGAACACCCTACAAATGAAACCTAGCTTCAGGCTAGTATCCTTCGATGTAACTAACATGTACACCAATATTCCGATTATTGAAGCAATCAACACTATCGAAAACAACTTAAAATCCAACAATTCGGTAAAAGAAACTGAAGAGATTGTGAGATTACTGAGGGTCGTTCTCACCCAAAACGTGTTTCAATTCGACAATAAAATAAACACACAGAGAGAAGGCCTAGCAATGGGATCGCCACTAAGTGGGTTAATCGCTGACATCTTCATCAATGCACTAGAAAATGCGTTCTTAGAAAAGACTTCAACAAAGGGAATAGTAATATGGAAAAGATACGTAGATGATGTAATTTGCATCTACGATACTGACCTAACAAGCGAAGAAACAATTCTCCAATCCATTAATAGCCTACACCACTCTATAAAATTCACTAAGGAATCCGAAATAGACCGGAAAATAAATTATATCGATATAACTAATGAACGTAAAGACAACGACCTTTCATATTCCATATTCCGGAAAGCAACACAAACCTCGCATGCAATCGACAATCAGTCTAATCACCCCAGTACGCACAAACTAGCGGGTTTCAATTCAATGGTGCACAGGGCTTTAAACATACCCATGTCAAAAGACAACTATAATAAGGAAATAAGAACTATTAAGCAAATAGCAAAGGAAAACAACTTCCCGCCAAGCAAAATAAATCAAATTATAGCCAAACATAAAAATAAAGATAAAACGATTCCCAAACCGGACAGTAATGAGAAAAAAAATCGCGTTTCAACTATGTGAATGCGAATACATATAAAATCACTAACCTATTCAAAAAGCAAGGCATAAAGATAGCTTTCTCGACGAAAAACACAACCGCTAGGCACCTCCTAAATAGTAATCTAAATAAACGTGACCCGAATTCAAGGTCAGGGGTATATTCTATAACGTGCCAAGACACCGATTGTCAAGCTAATTACATCGGGCAGAGTGGAAGGCGAGTAGACACACGCTATAATGAACATAGGAATGCGATAAGATACGGAACACATTCAGCCGTGTTCGAACATATGTGTGACGCAGGGCACAGCTTTACCAACATAGAGTCGGACCTTAAAATAATCCATCACGAATCGAAAGGCAGAACTCTTGACATAAAGGAAGCAATCGAGATACACCTAGCCAAACGAAACAATCCCAACAATCTAAATGAACACACGTTCATGGAGAGCTCACCCCTCTTCACGCTACTAAAAACACACCCTGTCGGAAACAAGACACAATTTAGCGACACAGCCAAGCTAGATAAAAAAGGGGGGAAATGAGGGGGTTTTTAATAGGTAAATGTTATCTGGATCAGGTGTACGATGTACTTTTCTTCTGCAATAAACCAAGGCCCATATTCGCGGCAGTATTAAAGGTACCGGGACGTCCTCATAAGACCGTAAACGCTTAGTTCGAATGGCTTATGGTCCACGCGTGGCGAGGGCTAATCCACGGTCTTTAATAGTTGTAGACCCACCTCATCAATAACATACATCTTACCTAGGTTGGCAACACCTCACAGAAACACATCGCTATCACTCCCCACAGCACGAATGGGCAGGGGGGGAGAAGGCAGGGAAAAACCAGTCGTTAAGATAACCACTGCAGTCGACCGCACAGTGAGTTCCAGTGAGCACGAAAACTGCGAGTAGCTGTATTAAGGAAGACAATCAGATAAGTAGTTAGCCTACAATTTTATAGTTTAACCATCGTTTACAACCATATAATCTCCCTAAAGTACAAACTCCGGATAGCTATCACCATTTAGCATTTCACCTAACATCATATATACTGCATTTAGCTTACACTGACAGTTGCAGTACCAATACTGCAACTAAATAATTGTACATATTGTAAATATTTTCACCTGTATTTTAAACATAGATTTTATAGCCTAAGTGTAATGGATCTGATGATGATCGCTTGACGATCGAAACTGGTCATCCTAGTGTTTTATTAATCTCATGTAATTTATATCAGGATTAGGGCATAACCCATCTCTTTTGGGTACATTCGTGTTGACCGACTGAAAAGCACTTAACTCTTGTTTACTAAGGCAACACTGAAAATATGGCTTCAAACACCACAATGAAATATGAAAGTTTGAAACCAAAGGGTGTAGTGACGTCACTAAAATGGTCAGCATCTTTAAATAATGCAAAGTAACGAAATCAATAGTAGCCTATATGTTAACCAGGTAAATCAGCTACTTCAAAGTAAATTTCCTGTAAATCGGACCAGTGTTTCTTGCGTGATTGAGTAATACAGAGACACACGGACACACACCATCTCATTATTAGCCTACTTTTCACATTTTGCAAAAATGAGGAAAAAGTAGACTTATGAGATCGATCCGGGAAAATGTGTGTCTGTCTGTCCTTCTGGCTGTCTGGCTGTGTGTGTGTCCCCCCTATCAACTCCTAAACGGCTGCAGCAATCGAAACCAAATTTAGTATGGGTAAAGATGTATACCGGAATATATCAAGCCCATATTTGAAAATGATGTCAGTGCTACCAACTGCTGAAAAACGCACTCGAAATTTGAGTTCCATGTTGGATATCTTGGAAGGAATGCATGCGAGCTATTCCAAAACTGGCACACATGTAGATAATACTATACATGACAGTGTTGCCAAAATAATGTTAAGCCTTGTGATAGGTCTAATATTTAAATGCATATAACTTCGACACTATTAATTGGATTTCAACCAAATTTTGTATGTAATATGTGTACATAAACAGATATGACTGAGAGTATTAGTAAGAGCCACCAGGTCTGCCAACTGTTAATAATTGCTCTCTCTATTCTCTTTATCAAAATACCAATATAACTGAAAGTATGCAAGCGGACAGCTTTAAACTATGCACACGTATAGTACCTGCCATTTTAGATTAATTTGGAGTAACTTATATACTTCAGTTCTACCAACATGATTCTAAGCCTGCTGATAGGACCAAATTTTTAAATACATGTAACTTCTATACACTCAGTTGGATTTCATCCAAATTTCGTATGTGCTATGTGTACCATAACAGATATGACGATGATTAGTCTTAAGAGAAATCAGGGCTGCCAACTGTTAATAAATGCTGTCTATATTTTTGTTACCCTAATAACAATATATCAGAAAGTATGCAAGCCAACAGCTCTATACTTTGCACATGTATAGCACCTGACATTCTAGATTTATTTGGAGCATTTAATGTAAGTCAGTGCTGCCAACATGATTATATGCTTGCTGATAGGTCCAATTTTAAAGTACATGTAACTTCTATACTAACAAATTGGATTTCATCCAAAATAGGCACAACAAGATATCATAATATTTCCGATTACTTATAACCAGCACACGCATGATATTGTTGCCAACATGCTTTTACGCGTGCTGATAGATCCAATGTCTAACTGCATGTAACGTCCGTTGGACTTCAACCAAATTTTGTATTCTGTACCTTAAGAGATGGAACTAAGAATATATTCAGTCACCAGGGCTGCCAACTATAGTGCTCTATTAGGCTGCATTATACCAGGAATATTTCTAACTAGTTTGACATTTCGATATTACCAACTTAATTTCATTATTCTAGATAGGTTCATATACTGTAGATTAATCATTGGCATGAAAAGTAGGCTCTTTAGCTCGTCACGGAACTTCTTGTTATATATTAGTATATATGGCGGCTGTGCGAAATATTTCTCCAGCATTCAGTATCTCCGAAACTATTACCTATATCGCCCTGAAATTGTGCACGGTGATAAAGGGCACTACTAAAAGTTCACCTATGAGACTTTTAAAAAACTGGTGACTGCAAAACCAACATGGCGGCCAAGCGAATTTGAGACTTTTAAATAGACTTTTCTCGCGATCTAACTATCCAAACGTAATGAAACTTGGTACAGCAAATGTTTATACACATCGCAATGCATTGGAATTTAATTTAGATAAATTGTTTACATAACCTCAAAATGGCGGCTGTGCGAAATATTTCACTGACTTTCTATATTTCCGAAACTATTACAGATATCACCCTGAAATTGTGTACGGTGATAAAGGGTACTGATACAAGTTTATCTATGTAACTTTCATAAACCTGTAAAGTACAAAACGAACATGGCGGCCAAGCGAAGACGAAACATTTTAATAGACTTTTCTCGCGATTTAACTCTCTGAGCGCAGTGAAATGTGGTACAGTAAATGATTTTACATATTGTAATGCTCTGGCATCTAATTTAGTTCAATTGTTTACATAACCTCAAGATGGCGGCTGTGCGAAATTTTAAAATCTCGTTTTTACTTCTTGTGTTCTAATCGTGCGATTGAAGTTTGACTACCACACGTACACAATAATCTTAATGTAATAGTACAAACATAAAAATCCAACTTGGCGACCATCTGAAATATTTAGACGGTTCTCAATATCTACGAATCTATCACAACCTTCAAACTGAAATTTTGTATGTTGATAGAGGCAATTAACATAAGTAGGATATATGAAAATAGGCTGTATAGTTCTTCACGCAACTACTTGTTTTATATATGAGTTTTTGTTTTATGCACTTATTGTCTGTCCTGGGTCTTAATGGCCTGTTAATGCAATAAATGATGATGATGATGATGATGATGATGGTGATGATGATTGATATTATTATTGTTGTTATTATTAGACTAATATTATTATTATTATTATTATCATTATCTGTGATTTAGGTACAGTGGAACTTGGATAATTCGAACCTCTAGGGACCAGTAAGAAAATTCGAATTATCCAAAAATTCGAATTAAGAAAGTTATTTAAAAAGGGTAGAGAAAATATATTGTAACTTAATGTATTACGTTTACATAATGATTTACGTTCAACAAAGCAGATTAACAGACAACGGTACTGTAAAATGACGGTATCGTGAATAACCTCAAAAGTTTCAAATGATAAAATAAAACCAAAATGTACTATTCACTTATTTAACGACAGTAGTAATCCAGCAATATAGTTAGGTCTTCGAAGAATCCACTGTTTTTCAAAAAAGTTTGAGATTTTTACCTGTTTTCTACAATTAAGTCTCTCGGCCATCATAAAAGGATCTAACAAATTTAATAAACAGAAAAAAGAATCACTTACGTCATTTCTACTTAAAAAACGCCGTAGTTCTGTGATGTGGTTTTTTGCTTGGGCTGCATACGAAACAGTTTTTTCGGGAACCAATTTGTTTTTCGGAGTTTTTCCACGTAAAAACTTCCAATTATTCAAAATATAATTCGAATTAACCACGGTTTTTTTGCATTAATTCTATATAAAATGCTAGGGACCAAGAGAAAAATTCGAATTAAAGAAGTTTTCGAATTATAGAAGTTCGAATTAGCCACGTTCTACTGCAATAAATGATGATGATGATGATGATTGTTATTATTATTGTTGTTATTATTAGACTATTATTATTATTATTATAATTATCTGTGATTTAGGTATAACTACCAGACGCAAAGATTTAACAAATGTTCTCAAATTTTACCGAAGGTTAAAATAATGGTCATGTCTAAGAGTTTTGTAGGGCTCTTATGTCTTGTATATTTGGATTGGAAGATGCTCGCTTGACGAGCGAAACATGTCTCCCCTTCGTAGTCAATAACAAATTTTAATCACGTGTATTTTTTTTCAGGTTATGTTTTCGCATATTCCAGTACTCGGAAGTACATTGTGTTGACCGACTGAAAGTTATAATATCGTCAATATGGCAACACTGAAAAATGGATTCAAAGCTATATTTTGTTGTTGTTGTTGTTGTTGTTGTTGATTGATTGATTTAGGAGCTTTGCGATATCGTGATCATGTACTCGTGTGTGTGCCCAATCTGATAAACTGTGTCATTGTGTTGCCTTTAATAAAATACTTATTTGTAGTCGGGTTTAGGATTTTGGCAGGGGTTAACCACGACCTTAATGCAATAACCATCCCGGCATTTGCCTGGATTAGAATTTGGGGACGGCAAAAGTCCACTTCTAGTATGGCTGGATGGAAACTGAATCCACATCTTTTCAGGCAACTTCCACACACACCCAAATACACGGGATATATTGCTTGGCACGGTTGGTGAGTGGTTATCGTGTAGGACTACCAACCACAAGCTTGCAAGCTTGCTGTGGTAAGTTATTTATGAAAGGCAACATAAATCAAGTCATACGTTGTTGGCATGTTAAAGAACCCATTGGAATTCAATAGGCCGTGTTCGTAATGGCAAAATTATTCTCGGGATTTTCCGCCAACATAATAGTTCCTCATTTCTCTACTAGGATGCGCTATAGTGTCAAGGAGCTTAGATATCTAACCTCCTTGACTTTCATAGCGCTCCAAAGAACGGTAAAAGATTCGACATGCAAGCTGCCCTCTGGGCGTCCAATAACAAAGCTTGCACCCGAGGCCATACTATATTATAATTACGGGCTATATGACTATGATGTTACAAAGCCCTCAATTCAATCAATAACAACAACAACAACATTATAAAACAAACGAGGAGTGGTAAAAGGCTCAGGCTGTAATAATTTTATATTCATGTCGGCGTTCACTACAAATGGCTAATACATGAAGAGGCGAGAGGATCCATATCCATAAAGGAGTAATTCAGATAACAATGTTAATCTTCCTATTGGATGCGTGCGGTCGGACAGACGCAATGCGCGAACTACGCACACTCACGCACCCAAAATCAATACTGAGGGGTCATTGACCTAGTAACCTATTCAACAGGTCTCTTACTTTTCTTTAGCACTTGAGATCTATAAGGCCGTGAGGTCACACAGGAGGGAAGCAGAAAGTGCACAGGAAGTGATTAACTCTGGTATTTAGGTGGCTTTGCTAAATGTGCGACATGCAAATTAAGTCGCACTCTATTCCAAACTCGATACAGCCGCTGTAATAGTCCTTAGTGCTTGATGGTTGGTTGGTTGGTTGGTTCCTCAATTTAGGGGCTGCGACAACGTGGTCATGTAGCCCCGTGTACTTTGGGTGTGTGGAGAATCTGTCTGATAACCGGTGTTAATTGTGATGACTGTATTAGTGTATGTTATGTGTTTTTTAATCTAACTACTGCAACTTAGAATTTTTCAAATAGTTCCTACATTTGCCGCCAAGCACCACCGTCAACGACTACTAGGCCAAGTACAGAACTTAGCTACTAGACGCCACCGCAGTCGGCTCTTGGCAACGAGCGTTGTTTACATTCTAAACCTATCCAATTTAGCTTCACACAGGTGCAATTAGAGGGAGGTTCTTTAACATGCCATAAATCTATGACATGGGACCTCCGGCTTTACTTCCACTCCGAAGGAAGGCATACTGAGGGATTTTTAACGCTCTTAAAAAACCCTGTCTGATAACCGGTGTTAATTGTGATGGCTGATTAGTGTGTGTTGTCAGTAATTCCGGTAAGGACTGCAGACGTTCAATTACAAATAGTTCTACTTTAGCTACCAAATGCTACTATCAACGAAACCTAGCTGCGACCTTTGCTACTGGTGACGAACGTTGGAAATTAATAGAGCGTTTATTTATTTATTTATTTATTTATCTATCGTATGGTTTTTAATGCCGGGAGTGTCCGAGGACCTGTTCGGCACGCCAGAGGCTGTAGCTGCTTCTAGTGGACACCCATAGGGTGACCTACAAGATCCAAACAAAGGCATACTGAGGGATCTTTAACGATCTTAAAAAATCCATTGACTTCGGCCGGGTTTGAATCCGCGGTCTGGGGCATAGAAGCTCAGCATGCTACCGCATCTTAGTACTTGCGATCTATAAAGCCTGTATGACAGGAAACTCGATGGCATGGAAACTCCTGCCAGTACGGGTATGATGGCTGGTACAGACGCGTCTATTACCGTGTGACTTGTACCTTCCAAGCTAGGTTCTGCCTTCAATACAACTCAACGGAATTGAACAGATGCCATTTTCCCCGGCAGTTTTCATTGAAGATTGAGTACAAGAACCAAACGAATTTCTTTTCTCGTTCTTCCAGAGATCCTAGCGGCAAGATAAACAAATAGATTTGTCGTGTATAGGCCCACGAATAAATTCATCACAACGAAGTTATATTTTTTTAAATGCCATCTGTGGGAAGAGCCCTCGCTATATACAGTAAAAAATAATCAGTTTTGGTGGCGTAGTCTGTAGCATACTGAACTGTTATGCCCAAGATCGTGGGTTTAAACCCGGCCACAGTTGTCGGATTTTTAAGAGCGTTAAAATCATTCAGTATGCCTTCTCTCCTTCGGAGGGGAAGTAAGGGCCCATGCCATACATTTATGGCATGTAAAAGAACCTACCACTATAATTGGTAGTGTGTAATGAAATTTTAAGGTTATTTGGTTAGAAACGCTCTATCAAGCTCCATCGTTCGCTGCTAGAGGTCAGTGATAGTGGCATCTCTGGTAGTCATTGTTGGAACTACGGGCGTTCAATTAAAACGCCCCGCTATTGCCACTGGCTGCAATTCAAATATATTATACAGTAAATAGAGAATGTTTCATATTATTATTATTATTATTTAGGGTAAATACTGAGGTATAATAATTCGTACAGTTATCACTAATAGTATGGTTTTGACTTGCAAGTAGTGAAATACACATTTGAATGACAGACGAAAACAATTTTCCCTGCCAACGGTTATCATTTAAATCGTCCTGGTACGTAGATCATATGAATAAAAAGTGACAGTCAGTCTGAAAGACTAGACTTTGTATAATTTTAAATGGTACAAATGCTGAAATATGCTAGAAAGGCTGGAGGCTTCTCGCTTCGCTCGAGCCAAAGACTCTTGACATGTTAAAAATTATCTGCATAATACTTATTTTGCTTATGTTGTTTCAAATTACTCGCGAACGGCAAGTGCAAACCAAGGGCAAGGCGGGATGCCGCACGCTCACCAGAGCGCGCGGGGACTTGCCCTTCCATTCTGTCTAAAAACACATATATTGGGCGATGTATTGAAGATAAAGATATATTCTCCCGGACTTTTTTGTAGAATTTTTCATGCTGACCAATTCTTACGCTCATAGTATATTGATATTTTTATCGGTTTGCCCAGCGTAAGCTTAAGAAGGGCACGGACGCCAAGTTTGTTTTCGACTTTTTCACTGAAATCGTTACTGCTTGGCTTCCTTTTATCACACATAAATTATTTTCTACAGAATCTTTCCTCGAGATATCCTTTACAGAATGGTGAAAATCGCATCAAAATCCATCCAGTGGCTCTCGAGATTACCCGTACCATCCAAGAATCGGGGATTTTTGTCTTACACTAACGAAGTAGAGATTGTCGGGGAACACATGCACCAAGCGGTACTATGACGTCACACATGTCAGTGCATCTACAGTAAGTACATTTCGTCCCGTCACCGTAACGTAACGCCAGACCCCAGCGTAACGACGAAGTCGACAAGATCATTTAAAATTATAAAATTAAGTTGAAAACTGTCTGTACGAGGAAGGGAGGATATAACAAAAGAATTAAAAAGAAATAAAATATTTCGCTGTTGAATAGCCTTGACCACGGAATCATTAATTCAGTGAGCAAGCACGCCCACTTTTCCAACGGATTTTGGACCTCATTGTTGCACAATGTATCAACGCGTATGGTTAAATATCCAATTATTACAGTTAGATCTTATAAACTGATTAATTCAGTACCTGGCATGATTTCAAATTTACTTAATGCAAGTTTCACGACCGCCTTGCGTTAATAATGTGAATCAACAGCCAATATTGTCCTCAAATGGCAACACTCTTCCTTGGTTTATATCTTACAACTTAATCTCAAATTATAATAGCAGCCTTGTTTAACACTTTAAAAACCTTCAATATTTAAATTAATACGTACATGTTTCGGTGTACAATTATACCCTCGTCAGCGTAGATTGAATTAAAAAATTATACGAGTCTTACAGTAGTCGCATATGATGTGTAACATGTGATATGTTATCCTGCTATGTGTGTCCCGGGAGCGCAAATCCCTTGTTGACAGTGAACTCTGTTGGTCATTGAAATAACTACTTGTAAAACTCCACTGCCAAATCCTGACAGTAATGAATCATAATATTGTTATTTTCCGTACCGGAAGCAATTCACTGCCTACTTGATGCGAGCTGCGCTCTATACCGGCCAGTTAGTGAACCCATGCCAGCGATGTTATTGAAAATGGCCTCGTTTTGCCGATCAGCTCACTGCCAAGTATAGGCGCGATTAAAAATTAGGTGTGCGGAAGGTATATTAAATGTGTTTCTTCCAGTGATATATTTAGAACAACGAAGTTTCAATTATTGTTAGTAGTCGGCGTTAATATACAGAATTCCTACGTTGTTTGGAGTGTTTGTTGATGCGATATAGATTCCACATAGCCACATGGCCGACAACATATCGAGTGCTTACATTAAATAAGAATACAGAAAAGTATGAAGATTTAATAAATAGTAATTGTTTTCAGCAAATATGATAAAATGAAATTTTTCACTACAAAGAACGATAACTTGAAGATGATTTATTGTATGAATATCTTAAATGGGGTCTCCAAACCTTGAACTAAACTGTATGCGATATACATTCCCCATTGCCACATGACCTACAGTACGTCGTTGGACCGATCTCCGCCATCACGCGCGCTCATTGTTTCTGTCCCATGCACTTCCGTCCCATCCATTTCCGTCCCATCCACTTCCGTCCCTTTTCCAAAATCACTCCCAAAAAAATGTCCAGCTACCGAGTGGAAAGATGTTACACATCAATAAAAGAATCTTAAAAACTATGTTAACAAATACCAAAGTGAAAATGGATATACTTACAAACAACACATTAAAATTTAAATAAAGTATAAAATTTAAATATACTAGCGTGTGATATCCTTCGGTCATAAAAGCAGGTGTACTGACAAGGATGAACATAATCATACAGGATTTTGTACCAGCTATCACAACAACTTCCTGCCAGCGAGTGTCGTGTGATATGGGCGTAAGGCAGTGATGCCACACAGAGGAGAATCAGAAATCGAAAGGTGGTTCGCACAGGGAGTGGTATTTAGGTGACTTTACTAAATGTTTGACATGCAAATCAGGAGACAAGAGTTGAAAATTACTCCTTTCCAAAATCGAAACAACCACTGTAATGTTCTTTATGTTCGTCGAAATGTAAACATTATGTGTCAGAAAACTGTATCATAATGAGGCTCATGAGAACGCTATTTTTCATTATGAAACAGTTTATCCCACCAATCAGAGCTCAAGAAACAGTTGTGTGACCAATTAGGTAAGGAAACCTTCGCGCATGCGCTCAAAATCCAACATATTTCTGTGTTGGCATGCAAAGTGAATGGTCTCTGCATTCGGAGTGCCTTGACCCACGAATGCGCTCTGCTCAGTCAGCCAAGCCAGCACTCACTGTTCACTAACTGAATTAACTGAATCCCACAGATATTTATGAATATTTATGTTAAAACATATAATAAAGTATTATCGTCGAACATAAACAGTCGTATGCAACTCGCCTATTATGGTAATTAAGACACTCGTATGGAAATTATAAAACTCGTGTCTTAATTATTGCCATTATAGGCTCTTTGCATAGTGTACTATTAGCGGCTGAGATCTGTAAGGCAGTGAGATCACACAGGAGAGGATTGACTCTCGTATTTTGGTGGCTTCACTAAATGTGTGACACAAGAAATTAGATTTTACTCATATCAATACATAACTAAGCGGCTTCGGTGGCTTAGTTGGCAGCATGCTGAGCTTCTATGCCAAAGGTCACGGGTTAAAACCCGGCCGAGGTCGCCGGATTTTTTTAAAACGTTAAAAATCCGTCAGTATGTCTATCTTCGGAGGGGAAGTGAAGCGGTCCCATGTCATAGATTTCTGGCATGTAAAAGAACCTTCCACTAATTACACTTGTCTGAAGCTAAATTATAGTTTAGATTTGACTAACGCTCTTAGGTTACAACGTTCGTCGCCAGGAGCCGACTGCGGTGGCATCTAGTAAGCACGGTCAGAACGAGTTGTCGTTGACGGTGGTGTTTGGTAGTAAAAGTAGGAACTACTTGAAAATTGAATGTCTGCAGTCCTTGCTTGAATTAAAAACTGATAACACACACTAATACAGCCATCACAATTAACACCAGTTATCAGACAGATTCTACTCACACCCAAAGTACACGAGGCTACATGGCCGCGTTGTCGCAGTACCTAAACTGAGGAACCAACCAACCATTAATTCGTAACTCACAATAACCAAAGTAATGTTTCCGGTGAGAAGTCGATATCAAAGCCATTCAGAACACATGTCAGTCAGTAATCAAGATTGGAAGGTTACTTGTTAGAAATGCTTTTATATGGCGCATAATTATATAGATACGCACTTGTGTATGTCAGTGTGTATGGCAACGGAATGCATTTATCATTCCACCACAGCATGTTGGACTATAATGCTTAGAAACAAGTTTGAATCAAGATAATGTAGATAATGGCACCTTTACCTCAAACCTCAATGCCATAGCTAATGTCATTATGAATGGGAACACGAAAGAGGATCGATTTAGAACTATTCAGGGTGAAATATTGTTATTCTTTTATTAAATTACTAGCAACCCTACCCAGCTTCGCCCAGGAACAGTTATGAATGCATTACGTGATCATCGTTTGTTTTTTTTTCAACGTCAATGAACAACGACCAATATCCTTTTTCCGTCTCGGCATGATGGGTTAAAATCACTGACTGGACTATTATATTATCATAGAGATGCTTGTGCAAGAAATTCATGTCAGACGTAATTTATGAATGGCGAGGTGCATGAAACACAAATCCCCCTTCCGTCCAATCTTAAATTGACTGTGAATTTTGCGGAACGAATAGTTAACAGGCGAAATGAAAGTTGCATTTCCAGGGAATGGCGAGTGAATGAAACTCAAATCCCCCTTCCGTCCAATCTTAACTTGACTGTGCTTCACAGGCGAAATGAAGAAAACCCGAGTTGTACTTCCAGGGAAACATCAAACACAACCACCCTTCTCAGAAGTCTTAACTCAACATGACTCAACGGTTTGCTGCTGGCTGTATCTGGGGCAATAGGTTCGCCCGCTAGCTAGGCTGTAACAGGGATGATAAACTCGCCCTTAGCTAGCACGTAAACTGTCGCCTCAGTAGTTGAATGGACATGATTGGAAGAAATGAAAACGTAAAGACACTTCTAGTGGGCGATGTATTGAAGATAGACATATGCTCTCTCGGACTGTTTTGTAGAACTTTTCATGCTGAACAATTCTTACACTCATAGTATTTAGATATTTTTAACGGTTTGCCCAGCGTAATCTTACAAAGCGCTCGGACGCCGGGTTCTTTTTCGACTTTTCCACTGAAATTTTTACTGCTCGGCTTCCTTTGATCACAAATAAATTATTTTCTACAGAAATCATCCTAGAGATATCCTTTACAGAATGGTGAATACCGCATCAAATTCCATCCAGTGATTCTCGAGTTTACCCGTAACATCCAAGAATCGGGGACTTTGTTTTATACTAACTACTAAGTAGAGATTTAAATGACTAATCTTTTGTTTTTCATTTGGTGAAAACAAAATGAAAATATCCTTAATACTTCCAGAGATATGCCCCTAAATTTTAGTTGCTGTCGCTTAAGTTATCTCCTTAAACTCTACTCTTAGGTAAGTTTGAAGCTCGTTACCTGTAAACTTTATTTTCACAAAGCGTTTAAATGATGACTCAAATACTATTCAAGATATATTATTGATATTTTGCATCATTGTGTATTGTACTAATATGAACAGCATGCACCAACATATTTTGTGTATCAAGCATACTTCCCATTTAAGGGAATATTTCTTACCCAACAACAGTAAACAAATATATATTTTGAGTAATAATATGAAAAGAATATACTTTCTGAATATGTGTATCAATTACTTTGGTATATGTTGTGCCCGTGAATGTTACCAACAGCTCAAAATAACATTCATGTAAATATTTTAAATTGTTGGGTACTTATCATGTAACGCTATCCGACTGTACAAAAACAGCTGAAACTTCGGTGGTATAATAATGCATGACTGCAAGCATAATAATTAGTGAACTGTGCCATCTACGAAACAGGGACGCTCGGCGACAGCTGGACATCACATGGTAAGGTGAGCGACTGAAACATTGCCCAACACCAGTTTACCTAGGTGTCACACTAGACCGTGCTCTAACCTACAGACAGCAATGTCTGAACACGATACAGAAGGTCAGTGCTCGTAATGGCATACTCAAGAAGCTGATCGGCAGCACCTGGGGGAGCCAGCCCGCACATCCTGAGGACTTCCGGACTTGCACTATGTGTGTCAGCCGCTGAGTATGCCGCTCCTGTGTGGAGCACTTCAGCACATGCTAAGCAGGTTGATACTGCGGTCAACGACACTGCAAGGATACTCTCGGGATGCCTGAAACCAACACCAGTGCTCAAACTATACCCTATTGTTGGAATAGCCCCACCCAACATCCGGAGGGCCACTGCTGCGGACACCGAGAGAACAAAGCAAGAGAATGACCATCGACATCCACTATATGGTCACCAGGCAGCAAGGTCTCGCCTCAGATCCCGCAAGAGTTTCCTTGCTAGGACTACACCGCTGGAGAGAACACCAGAGACAACTCGCCTCAACAGATGGAGAAGCTCACTGCCCACAGACATGTCACCAAAGGAAGAACTGGCTCCTGGCGCCGACCTACCTTATCCTGTGTGGAGGTCCCTCAACCGCTTAAGAGTGGGTGTCCCTCGATGCAAGACCAACCTGCAAAAATGGGGGATCCTTCCAGCAGACGCAGACACCTCTTGTGAATGTGGAGCTGAACAAGACCGAAGCCACCAACTTATCTGCACCCTCCTGGAGAACCCATGCACAATGGAAGATGTTTTTAGAGGAAGTAACAAGGCCATCGCAGCTGCAAGTTTTGGAAATGTTGACCAGACACGGAAATGAATGATGAATGATGAATGAATGAATGATGAGTGAACTGTGTTTAAATAATCCAGCAAAGTTTTATTTCCTTGCAGCAGATACTTCATGAGATATATTTTCTTTTAACTAAGTCATGTGAAAGGTGAAACTCCCCCCTTAATAACCCAAATATCCTATAACAGCTCACCGCACTAAGATACGGGTTCGAATCTCGGTTCTGCCAAGAAATGTAATTCTGATTTGAGGTTTGGAGTGGGGTACATTCAGCCTCGTGAGAGAAAACTGAGAAGAGGTGAGTTCAATTCCCTCCTCTGCCATCTTGAATGTGGTTTACCGTGCAATTCTACTTCTACTCCAGCGGGAAGGTTCTATGGCTTTCAGTGCCGGGAGTGTCCGAGGACATGTTCGGCTCGCCTGAGTCTGTAGCTGCTTCCAGCGGACACCCTTAGAGTGAGCTACAAGTTCTGTTCAATTTCAAGTAGTTCCAACTTTCGCTACCAGATAGCAATGTTACCTAGTGGTGAACGTTGGAACTTTGATTGAGCGTTCCGACGAAATCTAACCTAACAATTTAGCTTCACACATTTTAAGTCCGTGGAAGGATCTTTTTCATGCCATAAATCTATGACATGGGACCGCCGGCTTTACTTCCCCTTCGAAGGAAGGCATACCATACTGAAGAATTTTTAACGCTCATAAAAATCCGACGACTTCGTTCGGGTTTGAACCCGATATCTTGGGAACAGAAGTTCATCATGCTACCAACTACGCCTCCGAAGCCGCTTTTACAAAGTGTTAGTGTTACACTTGCAACTTCATATGTATTAACTAATTTTGCTGATGATGGTGACCGAAACGGTACCAGCACTGTACTTAAGATTAATTTATTCACTTACGATATTAGTTTACTAATTATTTAAACTATTTCAATAAGGATTTTTGGGCAGACATGGTTATTTTCATGTCACTTCGTTTTCTATTGTAGTTCTCAACTGTATAATACCAATTGGTGTACATTTTGATTATATCGTCAATAAGGAGGCTATTAGAGATATGAATAAGTTTTTATCACGTCATTTCTTTTAATTGTTTATTGGGACAAACAGAACTTGCAGTTTTATATTTGATGCTTTAATTTTGGACGCGAATGTTCGAATATGAGAGGAGAATAATGCCCTGCTCCCTTAACACTCAGGATTCATTTTATATTACATTTTACATACAGTACATATATAATAAGTAATTTCATTCCCACCCATGAAGGGTGGGCGGGCCCCTATAGATGGCCGCACCATCGCTTGGGCCAGGAGAGAAGAAAGAGTTAGAGAAGGGAGCTGTGTTGAAGGTGGAGGTGTTGAGGTGTGGAATTGGGAGTAGAGAAAGTGGAATGGACCTCTTGGCTAAGATTAAGTTTTTGAATTCTGAAATTTTGAGAATTTTTGTAAGTTTTGTAATTTTGGAATTTTGAGAGTTAAAAAATTTTGAAGTTTTATAATGTGAAAATTCTGAAAATTTTGAGGTTTTGTAATTTTGAAAATTTTGAAGTTTTTTTATTTTTTTTTTATTTTTATGTTTTTGTTATGAATGCGATTGGAGAAATGGATGATGGCGTTTAATGAGTTGAGAGTAATGGTTGATGTTTTTGAAGATGAGAAAGGGAGTGGTGCTGTAGAAGAGAGAAACAGAAGAAAAGGGAATGAATAGTTACATTATTTATATTATGTATGAGAAAGGAAAAATCGGCACTGAGGTTGCAAACAGTTACATAACCTTATTTAACTCTAGTGTGTTTTATCATTTGTGTACTCGCCACATTAAAATATGCCTCCAGTTTAACCCGTTGACTGCTACGCCCGTCTATAGACGGTGCACGAGAGCATTTTTTTTCTTTCCCCCGTTCATGCTTAAGTGACGAGTTGATCCCTGGCATGTTCTGCCATCTGTTGGGCATTATGTACTACTACTTGAGGTTGGACTCTTTTCTTTCAGAAGTAGCTAATAGATCACGTTGTATTAGTCTCAAATCTGTTCTCTACAGCTGGAGTTCATCTGTGATGTAAACAAACATGGCGCAACAACAAGCTAGTTGTTTCACCTGTTGTGATTTTTTTTCTCTTAGGTTCCGACGTTCGTCGCCAGGAGCTGACTGTGGTGGCATCTGGTAACCAAGTTCTGAACTGGTAGTCATTGACGGTGGCGTTTGGCGGCAAAAGTAGGAACTAATTGAAAAAAATTCAATATCTGCAGTCTTTACTTGAATTGAAAACAGATAACACACATTAATAAAGCCATCACAATTAACACCGGTTATCAGACAGATTCTACACACACCCCAAGTACACGGGGCTTCATGACCGCGTTGTCGCAGCCCCTAAACTGAGGAACCAATCTGTTTTGAATTTGGATCAAAGAAAATAATAGTACGTACCTGTGATGAGCAATTTGAATTAGTTGCCTACTGATGTAAGGAAATAGAACTAATTTTGGTCCTTTACCTTGTATGAAGAGGTGGCAAGCGTGAAGCACAAAAATTTTAAATTTGTCTCAAAATACGAAATAATATACAGTAAATATAATATTTTGAATTTGCATTTTGATTAATAAAAACGCAAAAGCTAGAGACATTTTAGCCCCCCTCCCCCCCCCCCCCCCTTACCCCCGCCCTGCCCCCCCCCCCCCTCCCCCCTCTTCCTGATAAGTTACAAATTACGGCTTCTACATTTTAAATTATGTATGTGAATGAAGTCGGCTGCGTGGTGTAGTGGTGAGCGTCCGTAGCTGCCACCCCGGAGGTCCGAGGTTCGATTCCCGGTTCTGCCATGAAATTTGAAAAGTGATATGAGGACTGGGACAGGGTCTACTCAGTCTCGAATGGTCCAAATGAGTAGAGGGGGTTCGATTCCCACCCCAGCCATCCTCGAAGTGGTTTTCCGAGGTTTCCCACTCGTCTTCAGTAACTCAAGTCTCACTATTTATGAGACCCTGTGGTGAGTATTGTCGCAAAATTAGGACCATCACAACATCAAAGAACCTTCAATTTCAATCATGTCCAGTGTCAAATTGCAGTTTATGCTACTGATGTGACGATGTAGTCTTCGATAATAAATACGCTGAGGTAATATTTGTCATCTCATTAAACGTATGGACAGTGCGTTTGGTTGAGGAAATTTGCAGATTCTTCTAGGATACATTGCAGCCATAAATTAGTCAATTCTTCGTAGAATTTAATAGTTCTGGATTATTTTTGCGAAGGTTTCTATGATTCATGGAAAATGAAATTTAAAAGGAAACAGTTCATTGCTTGTAATGTTTTCCTTTGTAGAAAATGTAATGCATCGTTGTTAAAAAGCAATGCAAACTAAATCCATAGACTTCCTTATTTCCATTTGCCCATGTTTTGTTCACTTTCATAAAATACTGAAGTGGAAGGAAACGCTGAATAAGAGCTAATCGTACGATACAAGTTTGTTAAGTAATGTACTGAAATTAGCCAAAGTACATTTTCTAATGATGAAAAATAAATTAGGAAATGATGTAGTAATAGAATGAACTTGTTTGGAGCTCTCGGGCGTACAATCAAATATGACCAGCTACACTAACACAATTCTGTTCAAAAATCAGTAGGCCTAATTCAGAGTTGGATTTGTTATTAATTATTTACAAGAGGGGATCCTGGATGTATGAGTATTACGGAACACGACAGTTACTTTTAACACCAAATATGTTACCGGTACATTCTTAACCTTTGCTACCTTCCGGTACGTAAAGAAACATGCAATGCATTTCCCAATGTCGTATAAATTACGAAAATGTGTGTTTAAACCCTCATTAAAAATCATTTCCCCTCCTACTCCTATCACCTTCCATTACGAGTTCCTCTGTTTACCCTTTAGTCAGCTGATCGAGATGTTGGTTTCACGTCACAGTACAGGCGCAGTGTGGCAATGCGCACTCGATTGTATTTATGCTTGAAGGGGTGAACAGAGTAGTTGCGCATTACCTGACTGACAAACCGAGGGGCACCGCATGCTAGCGACCCGTCAGCACCGCTTGACAAATGGAGTTGGCCAAGTGCCTAGCAATGTTTTAAAGAATTAAAAGATTAACATAGAGAGTTATAGAACATAACGGATGCTGCACTTCAACTAGTGGCATGTGCGATCCGGTTGGGGAGTCGCGACGTATACGAATCGTATCCCAGTTAGAGTTAAGAGTCCATTTCCTATTCTAGCGGCTAGCAATCTTCGCTGTCACCCCGAAGGTCCGCGTTCGATTCCCACCTCTGGCAAGAAATTTAATTCTGGTCCAGGGACTGGAATGGGGTTCACTGAGCCTGGTGAGTCAAAACTGAGAACAAATTCCTACCTCAGCCATTCTGGAAGTAGTTTTCCATGGTTTCCTACTTCTACTCAGGCAAATGCCAGTTTGATCGCTAACTTACGGCCAAGACCACCTTCTTCCCAATCCTCACCTGAATTACACATGAAGTGTCTCCCAATAGATTAAGACTATCAGCTAAATTTTAACAAAGACATCCTGGCGTTATAATTTTATTACAAATTTCGCCAAAGATATTATGAAAATAATGTGGTCACTTAGACATTCCACTTGTACCAAAACATTGTGATATGACTTTGAGATTTTGAGTTCCAGTTTTTTCAATACAATTGGAGTATCTGAAAAAAGCCTGCCACGGCGGGTGAGTGGTTATCGTGTCGGATTACTACCCCCAAGCTTGCAGGTTCACTCCTGTCCATAGTAAGTGATTTTTGAAAGGTGGCAAAAATGACTACACGCATGTCATACGATGTTGGCATGTTAAATAACCCATTTGAATTCAGTAGGCAGTGTTCAAAAAGGCAAAATTAATAGCTTGATTTTCCGCCAACACAAAGTTCCTCATTTCTCTACTAGAAAGCGCTATAGTACCAAGAAGCTCAGATATCTAACCTCCTCCACTTTCATAGTGCTTAAAAGTACAACAAAATTCGACATACAAGCTGCCCTCTGGGTGTCCAATAACAAAGCTAGCACCCGGCATCCGAGGCCATGCGATATTATTATTATTATTATTTTTCTGAGAAAACCTCCCCATTCATAACCACAGATCAATGTAGTTTTTTTAATTGTTTTTAAAGTTTTGTAGAGGGTATGGAAATGTTTTGGTACGTCTTAAAAAAATCCAAAAACAATCTTGTCATTTGGCAGTGATTTTTGTACTTTTTGTAAACTGTAACATATTGAAGCTAAGACTACTAAGCGTTCACTGGCTAATAGCCCCTGTGAGCGTTGAGTTATAGCAGACCAAACTTTCACCTGTCTGTAGCACAGGATTTTGCCAACATACGGTCTGCGCTAGTGTTTTTAAACATGCATTCCTGGAACATACCGAGTGCAACCTTATTCCAAATTTTCGAAGTGAAATATCACGTCCAGTGGTTCGGATTCCGCGTAAAAATGGAGGTCCCGTGGCTCATGATCGCGAGATTAACGGTAACGAAAAAATACAAGCTTCTTTCCCGTTTTACCTTATTTGGTGTCTCAGAGCAGCTTATAAAATCCTAGACACGAACACAATTACAGTTATCACAAGAACACATGTAATCAGGAAAAAATACAATATGAAACAAGTACTCAGTGGTGATGACCAAATATTTTCTAATGCCCTAACTGAAGCAACAACAAAATATAGCACCCCTTGCTTTGTTTAGTTTAGGGTTGTGTTCTGTTTTATTTTGTTTTCTTTTGTTTAGTTCAGTGTAGTTTTATTTTGTCTTCTTTTGTTTAGTTTAGTTTAATTTATTTTTCTTATGTCTTCTTTTGTTTAGTTTAGTTTAATTTATTAGCCTACTTTCGATTTTTGCAAAAAATGAAAGTAGACTTATGAGATCAACACAGGGCGAAAAAAGTGTCTGTCTGTGTGTGTGTATGTGTGTGTGTGAGTCTGTGTGTGTGTGTGTGAGTCTGTGTGTGTGTGTGTGTGTGTGTGTGTGTGTGTGTGTGTGTGAGTCTGTGTGTGTGTGTGTCTCTGGGTGTGTGAGTGTGTGTACTCTGAATGTCTGTCCCCCCCTTTCAATTCGAACACGGTGAATGCGAATTGAACGAAATTTGGTACAAAGGTAGCACTAGCAAAGGACACCTCAGTGTCATGTTTTATATCGCCGCCATCTTTACTAAAACTGAATGGCGGCCACTCAAACGTTCAAAACGTAAAATCAAATAACGACTAACCAAATCATCCGATCTCTACCAAATTTGGTAACAACATACCTTCGTATAGGATGCGTCTTGTGACCAAACTACAAGGTCGTCCGCCATACCATTTCAGGATGGCGGCCGTGCGAATTATGCAAACTTTATAATCCATATCATGGGACCCACCAGTTCCGATTATCGAGCCGAGAATCGTTTTAACTGTTCTAAAGGAAGAGGCACGTTCGAAATTAAAAGTTTATTTTGTAATACTATAGTGCAGACGTGATTTTAAAAAGCTGAGCCGATTTAGTAATAAGACAAGATGGCAGCGGATATCTTGTGCCTGACTTATATTTCACTAATTTGAGTATTGCATGCAATATAGCGTACTGATACAAAATAAATAAACTTTGTATGAAATGCTTTATATATAAATAATATACTCCAGTGATGAAATCGTTTAGTATAAATCATTATTTGCTAACAAGTTCTATGTAAGTCATTTTATATAGAACGATATTCGTCGACACAATTAGCTCAGTGGTAGAGCGTTAGCCTATCGCTCAAATGCCTATGGTTCAAACCCGATCAGAGCTAGGTTTTTTGCTTGAAATGTTATATGTTTATTGTTTTGTAATGACTCAGATGTTTTAAAATTAAGCGTTATATTGTGCATATTATGGTAAAAATATATATATTTAATTAAAATATAATTCGCCAACAGATTTACTCGAGACATCTAGCTGCCAAAAAGGTAACTGCACGTCGACCTACTTATTAACTTCCAGATTTTATTGAAAAGTTTCTTCTTCTGGCCGCTAGAATGCACTCGCTCTGTTAGGATTATATTGTTCGATATTTCACCACTAGATATCACGACTAGTCTACGTGGGGCTCCATTGATTACTATACCATTGGCATTCTATGCGCATCGAATTTGAAGAATGACAAGATGATACTACGATACATTTTTACTTTTTATTTTAAAGGGTTTGTAACAGCCTATTTTGCGTTACTTGAAAATGTTATTTGAAGTAAAGAACAAAACGATTTCACATAGTAGTTTGTATACACACGTCTCTGTAGGGTCATGGAAAGATTTGTTAATTCAATTAGGGTTTTCGATTCCCGGTCAAAGCATGTGAGATTTTCGAAGTGAAATGCCATGTCCTGTGGTTCGGATTCCACGTAAAAAGGAGGTCCCGTGGCTCATAATCACAAGATTCACGGTCACGTAAAACTACAATCTTCCTTCCTTTTTTTCAATTAGGGTTGTGAAAGCCATGCACAACCAGACGTGTAAAGACATGCCTCAACTCAAAGTTGGATGTTGCCCACGGCAGGTCGTATATGTAATAATAATAATAATAATAATAATAATGTTATTGGTTTTACATCCCTTTTAACTACTGCTGCTTTTAGAGACACCGGGGTGCCGGAATTTTGGCCCGAAGGGGATCTTTAACGTGCCAGTAAATGTACTGACACGGCTCCCTCGCATTTGTGCACCCGCAAATGCCAGCTGACTGCGCCAGGATACGAACCTGCAACCTAGGGCCCAGCAAGCGAGAACGTTACCGCTGAGCCACGCAGCCAGTCCGGTCGATTATGTCTCCAGATCCATAACATTCTTGATATACTTCTTATCTTTCTTTCTTTCTTTCTTTCTTTCTTCCTTCAATGATGGTAGCAGTTTTTATCTAGGTTGTGGCGTTTGGTAGAGGTAAATCGTTTCTAAGGTCTTCAACAAAGAATAGTTCTACTATACTCTTTGATAATAACAACGAGTTATAACTATACTCATACATTTAGCAGACAGTAGGCTATATGTTCTTTACTGAACATCTTGTTTTTCTTATGGTTTCTTTAGTTTAGTTTTTTTAGTTTAGTTCTTTTAGGTTTCTTTAGTTTAGTTTAGTTTTTTAAAGTCAAATTTACCCTCCAGGTTGGTGGTTTCCACGGACTCAGCGAGGGAACTCACCATTACCGCCTTTCCAGGCAGAGTCCTAGAGCTGGGAGCTCTTGGTCGGATTGGATACAACTGGGGAGGTGTGATCAGCACTTCGCCCAGGTGGCCTCACCTGCAAAGAGAACAGGGGCCTCATGAGGGATGGGAAGGGAAGGGAAGATTGGGATGGATAGGCAAGGAAGAGGTAAGGATGCGGCCGTGGCCTTACAGTAGGCACCATCCTGGCATTTGCCCGAAGACGAAGTGTAAAACCACGGAAACTCACTTCGAGGATGGCTGAAGTTGAAATCGAACCCCCTCTACTCATTTGGACCACCCGAGGCTGAGCAGACCCTGTTCCAGTCCTCATACCACTTTTGAAAGTTTGTGGCAGAGCCTGGAATCGAACCCAGGACCTCCGGGGTGGCAGATAACCATGCTGACCACTACGCTACGGAGGCGACTTTTAGTTTAGTTTAGTATAGTTAGTTTAGGTAGTGGAATAGGCCGAGAAAACTCCCCATAATGTAAATAATAAATGCATCATTTCATTAAGCTACTTTCTGGAACCACTGATTCCTTATGAGATCTCTATGCAAAAATCTTGTTCTGGCCCACTAGATCGCCAGATATTTCTCTATCAGAAAATATTTCATGGAAAAGTGGGAAAGAACTGGCCACCCTACCGCAGTTTAATTGTGACTCAGGTAAGAGCAAACCGTCTTTCAAATTATATTATTGCTATTGTTATTTTAAGGGGTCAAAGAATCTAATACATATACCGGGGGATAGCAAACCGCATCTTGACACTGTTCTAGTGTTTCTTTTTTTTCAGAATAGCAGTGAATAATCTAGCCAGTGGCAAGGCTCCTTTGAGCCAACTGGTTTATATATGAGCACTGCAGACCACGGGCGAGCCAATTGAAAATTCCAGCTCTAGATCCGCACTCGGTGAGGAAACTGAGGCACCTCTCACTTTAGAATAATGCCCGCTATTCTATTGATTTCTGCTTGGGCTCTGTCCCTAACAATGGTGCACTCTCCGGCCAACAATCAGCAACTATTCATTGTCCCAGCACCATGTCACATAGTCCACCTTGTCGAGTGCTCTTTTCACTCTGTTAGAGGTTAATGGATATTGATCTTAACACTCCAGTGGGCGCGCGGTTCGCCGTAACGCGAGTGGGCGCGTGGAGGACAGGTGTCCTCCACTTGGTTTTGCCATTTTACCCTATGAAATATATATTTAACGATCATGATTTTTTGTTTTGGGTTGGGTAGGAATATATTAAACACTTTTTTCATAAAAAAGTGTATTCTAGGAAATATTAAGTAGGAAATATACAATTATGATAATTCTGACAAAAACGTGTATAAGTTTGGTAAGTTATGTTATAAATGTTACAAAAACGTGTATAAGTATATATGTTTTCATGTTATAAATAAAAAAATATAAATGATGTTATTACTTTCTAGATTGGAAAGAAAATAATCATGGGTGTCTGCTAATGACCTGCATCTGGATCGATTGCCATGATTTCATGCATAGTCGATATTGTCAACCCAGCCTTGTTCTTCTTCGGTACGTTAGATAAAATGTACAGCTCTTTTGAAAGGCAAACAAACTGCTTTGGACTTCTCTTAACTTATCAGGTAGAAAATTTGGGGGAATTGTTGCTTTGTTCTTTCTCAGAGAAGCAATCATAGTTACTTTTTCTTCTTCCCGTAGCTTCATTTCCAAGGGCACAGATGCGATCCAATTGTCACAGGTAATATTCCTATTGGTTCCTGAAATAGGCTGCACCAAACTCAAAACTAAGTCTGACGTGTTGTTCCTTCTTCTGAAAGGGCCGTTTGGTTGCTTCTCTACATTCTCTTCAAGGTTTGTAGCATAAAATGTTGTTGTGGACACCATAGTAAAGATCTTTATCCCCTACTTCGCATGTTTACTAGGCATAGGCCTATACACCCAGAAACGACAGTTTCCTCTAAATGCAACTAGCTGTTCATCAATGTGGTTGGTTTGTATGCATTCGTGCAATTGAGCACGAACATCTCCAAGATTTCTCTAAAAGCATCTAGTTTGTCAACAGATTTTCTTTGATCTCTGTTGTGTACGTTATCGAATCTTAGACAACGTAAAAGAAATCGAAACATTTTTCCGCTCATGGTTACATAAACAGCCTCTACTCCCGTGCCGTGTGAATTATCCCACATTCCAAAAACATTTCTTCTTCTAGCCTTCAAAGCTCGAGCATGACATAATATACCAATCAATGCACGAATTTCCCGGGAATCAGTGGGCCTGGCATCCCTTTCTCGAACAAACTGACGGTGAATTTTAATTACCGGTATGTAAATGTTAGTTAGTACAATCAACTATTTTTTTACCATTTCATCATCAATAATACACTGTAAAGCAGCGTTTGGAGAGATAGCATTTTTCGTAGACCCTTGAGGTCCTGTAAGATGAAAAACAGGCATAATGTTATGTCTGGGTGTATGAGAAGTCTGGGCACCTTGAGGTTCTAAGTACCACCTTGATGTGCGATCTTTTCCCCAATAAAACTCTGGGTTGACGAAAGGGACAGGAGGGACTGCTTCTTCAACCACTTCCATTTCCCCAGAGTCGTCAGGAATATCAGCCAGGTCTTCTTATGCATTGATTTCATTTTCTCTACTCTCTGTGTGGTATTTCAGGTAGTCTTCTCGTTCATCTTTATCCTCTACCCCCAGAACACTCTGGATATCCTCAGTCTCATCTAGCCAACGGCGTACCTGTTCACGGTCACTTTGACTTGTCATTATTGTTTTCACGCATAAACTATTTCAATTAAATCGTTATGCCGTTCAAAACTATGAAACAAAAGAAAAACACCTCAGCAATATCCGAGAAAACTGTAACACCAGTGGGCGCGCGGAGGACAGATGTCCTCCACTACTGCACAGCGCAAATAAACACGCGGTGACGGCGACAACTATGAAGCATAAAAGCTGACAATGCACTGACGGGTAGAGGGTGAGTAGGGAGAAAGGTATATGGTCACTCAAGGTGACGAGTGTTGCCAACCCTTGTAGTCACGCAAAACAAAATCACTGGAGGACACCTGTACTCCGCGCACCCACTGGAGTGTTAAGGAAGAATTGTGAAGGGTGTGAGGCGAATGCATGGTAAGTCACATGATGTGTGTGATTTAGCGTGTTAATGTACTTTCTTCTGTGCCCAAGGTCGCGGGATCAAATCCGGCCGATGTCGTCGGTTTTTTAAGAGCGTTAAAAATCCCTCAGTATGCCTTCCTTCGGAGGGGAAGTAAATTCGGCAGTCCCATGTTGTAGATTTATGGCATGAAAGAGAACCTTCCACTAACTATACTTGTGTGAAGTCAAAATTTGTAGGTTAGAATTGATAACGCTCTATTAGTTCCAACGTTCGCCACCAGCTGCTGACTGCGATGCCATCTAGTAGCCAAGTCCGCAAGCTAGATATCGTGGACGGTAGCATTTGGTAGCAAAAGTAGGAACTACTTGAAAATTACTGTCAGTATTCCTTACTTGAATTTAAAAAAAAAGATAAAACAAACTAATACAGCCATCACAATTAACACCCTTTATCAGACAGATTCTACACACACCCAAAGTACACGGGGCTACATGACAGCGTTGTCGCAGCCCCGAAACTAAGGAACCAACCAACCAAAAGGGACGTAAAACCAATAACATTTATTTCACTTTTTTGGGGGGGGGGGAACAGAGCCATTCATCAGACCTGAACTTCCGGTATGGCAGCCAATAAAGCCAGTCGCTACACCACGAGGGAGTGACAGAATACAGACGACAGTGGTGGGCAATTTAGATTAAATTAATGGATATAAATCAGTTAAAATTCTTCATTCAATTTTTTTTACTTAGTCAATTTACCCTCTAGGTTGGTGGTTCCCACGGACTCGGCGAGGGAACTCACCACTACCGCCTCTACGGGCAGTGTCCTGGAGCTTGGAACATCTGGTCAGGGTTGATACAACTGGGGAGGTGTGATCAGCACTTCGCCCAGGCGACCTCACCTGCAAAGCGAACAGGGGCCTCATGAGGGATGGGATTGGATGGTGAGGATGGGTAGGCAAGGAAGAGGAAAGAAGGCGGCCTTGGCCTGACAGTAGGCACCATCCCGGCATTTGCCCGAAGACGAAGTGGGAAACCACGGAAAGCCACTTCGAGGATGGCTGAGGTGGGAATCGAACCCCCTCTACTCATTTGGGCCACCCGAGGCTGAGTAGACCCCGTTCCAGTCCTCATACCACTTTTCAAATTTCGTGGCAGAGCCCGGGAATCGAACCCAGGACCTCCGGGGCGGCAGCTAACCATGCTGACCGCTACGCTACGGAGGCGACTTCATTCAAAATCATTTTATTTTATTTGTATTATCGTGTATGCGGCAACGCTGCACCCGAATTCACCAGCCCGCTTGCTTTTAATCGCACGATCCAGCGCGCACAAAACCTCCCATTAATATTACTCTTCATAAATTCGGCATCACACTGTACGTGTACAGTGGTTATAGTTTTCGATAATCACGAATGAGAGCTTCAAAATGAGGCCAGGTTTCCTGCTGTATGTTTATCCTGGACTGAGAAAACGTTACTTCAGAAAAAGTATAAGAACTTTTTATTGGGTAGTTGAAGAAAATTGAAACTTGAGTTTTACACTACCAATACTCGTGCCTATCACATATAAACATTTCATTACCCTCAGACAAGTAGTTTTCCATGTATAGAGTTTTAAGTAAGCGGTTCCTAGAAAAGACGCAAAAATCCCGGACACTTTTTAATACAACCACTAATAAAAATAAAAAATATATGAAACTTACGAATAATTGGCTTAATAAGTCTAATGCAGAATTAAATAAGGAAAATATTGGTATAACTCATCTTTTAATAATTCCGTTGTTTTGTTTGTAATTAAAGCCTAAACTTGAGTATTCATAATAAAAAATCCAACAGTAGTGCTATATTTTCTCCCCTAAGGACTTACAACTATTCCTATAAGTAATTGCGTGAAAAAATATTGATATTGGAAATTCTGAGGGATACCTAAGCTGGGTCAAATTTCTCTTTTTTTCATTGAATTTGGAATGCAGCCCTCTAAATCAGGTGATTTCAATCCATGGGCCACGAATCTATGAATATTTCAAGAGCAGATCATCATTAATGAAAGTTGTTGAATCCATGTGCACTAAATTTGCAGGAAACCAAGATTAACGTAATCAAAAAGCTACAAAACGCGAGATATTCTGCATTAGCAAAGCTGCTTAATCAGTGCAAATTGGGGCAGATAACCTCGTAGTTTCACCCCTTAAAACAACAATAACTAACTAACTCAGTGGAAATTCTAAAAAAGTCAATTTACTGTCGGTTTACTAAGATAAAATATAATTAAGACTATATTGTTGTTTGAGTCTTCAGTCTTTTGACTGGTTTGATGCAGCTCTCCATGCCTTCCTGTCCTGAGCTAATCGTTTCATCTCTACATAGCTACCACACCCTACATCCGAGGCAATCTGTTTAACATATTCTAACCTTGGTCTACCCCTACAGTTCTTGTCCTCGACCCTTCCCTCCATAACTAAGCTTGCTATTCCTGGGTGTCTTAGTATGTGTCCTACCAAACAATCTCTGCTCTTCGTTAGCAGTCGCCAGAAACATCTCTCCTCTCCCACTCGTCTTGATACCTCTTCATTTGTTACCCTATCTACCCATCTGATCTTCATCATTTTCCTGTAACACCACATTTCAAACGCTTCAATTCTCCTCTTTTCTGCTGCAGCAATAGTTCAAGTTTCACTTCCATAGAGCACCATGCTCCAGATAAAGGCTTCCAAAAATGACTTCCTAATACCTAAATCTATATTCGATGTCAACAGATTCCTTTTCTCTAGAAATGCTTTCCTTGCCTGAGCCAACCTACTTCTTATATCCTCTTTGCTTCGTCCATCTATGGTTACGGTATTTTGCTTCCTAAGTAACAGAAGTCTCCTACTTCATTTAGCTTTTCACCTGCCAACTTGATTTCCATAGGGGTTTCTGATTTATTTCGGCTGCATTGCAATATTTTCGTTTTACATTTATTGATTTTCATCATGAATTCTTTCCTCAAGACGGAGTCCATTCCATTCCAAAACGCATTCAAATCCTCTGGCGTGTCAGCCAAGACTATTGGTTAATCGTTTGAAAAATGCCACGCAAACATTTTTACTGCATTGAGTCATAAAAAGAAATAAGAAAATATTGGAAAACTATCATCGTGTCTAATAATCTGCACATTTGTGTACATAAAATGCGAATAACACTAAAAAAGAGAATTATAAATAAAGATTGTTACATTAAATGTGCTCGAGTTGAGTGAGAGTCATTTATCATTTGCCCTAAAATTAAATTACTCCATCTCGTCTCCACATCCTCTCACGAAATTAACTTCCCCCTCTAACACATTGAAATCCCAGTATCAGCGCTGGTGTCTCTCTCGGGAATAGAGCACTCACTGTGGGTTTGACCTACGATATCCGAGCGTAAAAATTAAATGGTTCTGTGAGAAAGTTAGACCAGTAATGGGGTCGGATGACAGTCGCTCCCAAAAGTTACGTAACTCTACTGTTGGCGTTTCATCACAGCCAAGGCCCACTCGAGGAGGTGTGGCTGCTACAATACTCGCCTCGCACGTAGCCAGGTTCAGCTACCTATCAAGGTAGGTCAGTTCGTTAAGACAGGTGGCCAGTGGTTCTAAACCCAACGTCCTCTTAGGTGCCTAGAAGGAAATCAAGCCTGCAGTTTCTTTCTTTCTTTTTTTCTTTTTTTTTCTTTCTCGCTTACCCTCCAGGGTGGGTGAGTGGTCAACGTGTCGGTCTACTAACCCCAAGCTTGCAGGTTCGCTCCTGGTCGTGGTAAGTGATTTTTGAAAGGCGGCAAAAATTACGACACCATGTATACGATGTTGGCATTTCAAAGAACCCATTTGAATTCAGTAGGTAATCTCGGGAGTTTCCGCCAACACAAAGTTCTTCATTTCTCTACTAGAAAGCGCTAAAGTGGTCAAGGAGCTTAGATATCTAACCTCCTTGACTTTCATAGTGCTTCAAGGAACGACGAAATTTGACATGCAAGCTACCAATTGGGTGTCAAATAACAAAGCTTGCACCCGGTACCCGAGGCCATACGATATTGTTGTTATTATTATTATTACCCTCCAGGATTAGCTTTCCCCACGGACTAAGGGATCCCACCTGTCCTGGAGCTTGAGACTCTGAGTCGAGGATACAACTGGGGAGTGTGACTAGCACGTCGCCCAGGCGGCCTCACCTGCAAAGCGAACAGGGACCTGATGAATGGTTGGGACGAGTGGGAGGGATAGGCAAAGAAGAGGGAGGGAGGCGGCGGTGGCCTTACGTTAAGTGCCATCCCGGCATTTGCCCGAAGACGAAGTGGGAAACCACGGAAAACCACTTCGAGGATGGCTGAGGTGGAAATCAAACCCCCTCTACTCATTTTGACCACCCTTAACTTTTCAAATTTCGTGGCAGAGCCGGGAATCGAACCGCGGACCTCCTAGGTGGCAGCTAATCATGCTGACCACTACACCACGGATCCAGCAGTTTCTACCACACAATAATAAGATTTGAAACGTTCCGTTTTAGTTGAATGTGAACCACTGGACGTTTCTTACATTCCGAAAATCGCATGTGTACTAAAGTTTGTTCGCGCCTGGCTACCCGGACAGAGGAGCACGCCCAGTTCACGTCATTGGCTCTGCTGGACAGGGGTAGCCAAGAAGCACCGAGATACATAAACGAACAATAAATAAACCGCGCTGTAGCATGTAGCCTTCACATGTAGGATATACACAGCACTGAAGTTGGCGTACCTTCAACAGATACAGCTCCATGCACCCCTTGCGGGCAGCCCTGCAATCACGTGTACAACTGTGTTTACTTCCACTATCTCGACTCGGCAAACATACTTTAGGTAGAAATGAAACACGATCTGCGTTAGTGGGAAGGAATTTAATTTCAATAATAATAATAACATATGGTTGAAGGATGGTTCGCTCTTCAGAGAAACTGAGGGCTATATAATTGCGATACAGGACCGAGTCATTGCAACAAAAAATTATTATATTTATTGAAAATACAGCGCACAAATTGTGCAGAGGGTTAATAAATTTGAATATGCATTAGTGTTTTCACCTTCCACCTTCGCAAAGTATCACAATGGAAGGTCCCCGGTTCTTACATGTGATTATGTGGTACCGACTACATTGCTTACCACATAATTTACAAATACAGGATACGTCTATGTCATGAAAGTACTCGGGGACGCGCAGTTTATGGTGATACCCATGTACCGCCATCGAGTTAACAAAGTGTCGTAAGTCATGATTGGAGTCAGTCCATACCCTATTCGTCATGGCTTCCGTTATGTAAAATTCGAGCCAAATTGTATCCCTCTTCTTCACTCTCTCATGCATTAGTCTTTTCCAGGCGTCCGTAGATGGTAGTCCTCTCTTCATCCGTAGGTCCTCAATGAAGAAGTTCTCCCTGGCAAGTTCGTACACTAGTCTAGATTTTGATAACCCCAGGGTTGCTTTTGGGAAGTGCGTCTTCTCTGCCTCGAGCGTTCTCAAGTCCGCCAGGGTCAGTTTCTCCCAGATGATTATAGAAAGCACATCCTTAAAGAGAATGTAGCAGATGATCGATGTCGTAGACGCACTTCAGTACTGGAAACTATCGATCACAGTATCGGTGGCTGCTCTACGATGGCTGGTATAGAGTATACCAAGAGGCGCAATGATGTTGCTAAGATCTTACATCAAGAGCTAGCTATAAAATGTGAACTTCTGGATACGAGCATGGTGTACTACAATTACCAGCCTGCCAACGTGCTTGAAAATGAGCATCATAAAATGTATTGGGATAGACCTATTTTAACCGACCAGAAAATCTTGACCAATCGACCTGATATTGTCTTTCTCAATAAAAGAAAGCAAAAGATCTACCTATAGACGTTGCTGTCCCACTTAGCCAAAATGTGCTAACTATCCAGGCTAAACAACAAACAAGTACGCACCTTTGGGGGAAGAAATGCGAAGACTATGGGGACTAAATTGCGTGAGAATTTTGCCAGTGGTGATCTCTTCCACAGGAGTTGTTCCAAAGACGTTGGCAATGGCTTTGGAGGAACTGCAAATGAATCACCTGGTTGACAGAATGCAGGAGGTAGTGCTGCTGGATACGTGTCATATTGTTAGGCTGTTTTCATCTCAGTAAGGTTTACAGGATACTTGATTGTGAAATCCGTATCTTGTAAACTGAGTTGTACCATACTTGATTGTGAAATCCGTATCTTGTAAACTGAGTTGTACCATATTTATGAGAAATTAAAGAAAATAATAATAATAATAATAATAATAATAATGATAATAATGGTCACGAAATGTTTGTATTTTTTTCTTTTTTAGCGTATGGCTTTTAGTGCCGGGAGTGTCCGAGGACATGTTCAGCTCGCCAGAGTTTGTAGCTGCATCTAGACGGACACCCATGGGGTGTGCTACAAGTACCGTCGCGTGTGGAGTGTTGTCTGGGGAGGGAAGTTTGAATGAAAGGACGAGGAATTGGAAGGTAGCGGCTGTGGCCTTTAGTTAGGGACCAACCCCGGCATTTGCCTGGAAGGAAGATGGGAAACCACAGAAGATCATCTTCAAGGTTTCCGGCGGGGGGATTCGAACCTCCTCGCATCCCGGATGTGAGCGGCTGCCTGAAGCCATGCCGTAACGACCACGGCTAACTCACCCGGTTAAAATACAGTAATGTGAAGTCTCTGAAGAGTGTAATGTGTGTCAATATGTGGTGTGGGTTACTTCGTGACCAAGTTATTGGACCTGTCTCTTTCGCTGAAAAAACAATTACAAGGCTAATTTAACTCGACATGCTTGCACAGTTTGTGTTCGCTCAAATAGAAGATATCGTACAACAGACTGGACAGCGTGTCATTTTTGTGAAAGGTGGGGCTCCGCCTTAATACTTCGCGCGGTACACGATACACTCGACGCACGTATATATATATATATGCAGTCGTTCCATTCCGCCACATGGCTATTGCCCCTGCGGCGGCGGGCCCCCTTAGACGGTTTCGCCGTCTCTTCGGGCCAACGGGTTAGGGTGTTTAGGAGAGGTGGAAATTTTGGTGATGGGTCGGTCTGGTTTTAGGATTTGGAAGAAAGTGTGTGAGAATTTTAGGTTGGGGCATTGCGGGGGAAATTTGGAGAAGGGTGCTGGGGCGAAGTTTTGTTTTGAGAAGAGAGAGTTAGATGCAGGAAGGGGGATGTGGAGGAGAAGGGTGACTGCTTCATTGTGCGTATGTATAATTTTAAATGTCGGAAATTTTTATGAAACAAAGAAAACACGGAAACAACTGCCGCAATTGCCAAAGCAGACGAAGGAACTTCTATTGCTCGCTCTGAGATTAATAAGAATTTTAAGTTTATTGGGGAAAAAGAAAATGGGGGCTGTGTTTAAGTCCAGATCATAAGGGGATGTTTGTTTTTTATTATTATTTATATATATATATATATTATTATTATTATTATTTTTTTATTTATTTATTTATATATGGCGATGAGAAGGGAGTACACGTCTGCAGTGCAACAGACGGAGCTCACATTGAAACTTACTAAGGTATGAAAATAAAATGTTATCTTTTCCACGCATTTTAAGGCTAAAACCATTACATTTTCTCTAATGTTTTTATAGCAATTATTAAAATTCTAAGCATTATTTTTCTATGACCGTATATAATGAGATTCAAATTGAGATTCGTAATACACCAATTAAACGCACTACAATATTATTTATTCTACATAAAATTCGTTAAATATTTTCTACTTCTTCTTCTTCTTCTTCTTCTTCTTCATTTCCCGTTTCCAGTTCCCTGGGTCGGGTTGCGAATCAAGGACCTCCACAGTTGTCTATCCCTCCACCATTCATTTCTTTCTTTCAATACTTCTCTTTCTTTTACTCATCTTTTCTGTATGCTTTCCTTCACCGTATCTATCCACCTCTTTCTGGGCCTTTCTCGTGGTCTTCTTCCTGGTATTTTCTCCATAAATATTCTTTTTGGTACTCAATATTCTTCCAGTCTCATCATATGTCCGTACCACTTCAGCTTACTGGTTTCTATCTTGTCTTGCAGTTTTGGGAACCCAGTTCTCTCCCTAATGTGCACATTTCTGATTTTATCCCTCTGTGTCTTTCCAATTATTCCTCTAAGGAACTTCATCTCGGCTGCTTGGATTCAGCTTCATCGCGTTTTGTTGTGGTCCAAGTACCTGCTGCATATGTCAAAATTGGTGTGTAATACATTGAGAATAGAACTTTCGTTAAATATATGGGATAAAAATAAATGAGGAAAAAAAAAACAAAAAAATATGGTCATACGTGGAAAAGATGAAAAAATTACAATAAAATTAGAAGATGAAATTAAACAAGTAGATAGTTATAAATACCTAGGAAGTTGGGTTACACAAGAAATGATCTGCACTAAAGAAATATAAACAAGGATTGCAATAGCAAAAGAAGCCTTCAGTAAGAAAAGAAAGTTGTTTTGTGGAGCAATGAAATAAGCCCAAGGAAGAGATCAATGAAATTATTTGTTTGGAGTGCAGCAATGTATGGAGTGGAAACTAGGACGCTTAGGAGAGAAGACGAGAGAAGAATAGAGGATTTCGAAATGTGGGTATGGAGAAGAATGGAGGGAATAAGTTGGAGGGACAAAGAGAGAAATGAGGAAGTGTTAAAGAAAGTAGAAAAAGAAAGAATGTTGCTAAAGAAGATAAGGAGGAGAAAAATGAATTGTATTGGACACTGCATAAAAGGAGATGGTTTGGTGAAAAGTGCATTAGAAGGGACAGTCCAAGGGAAAATCCGAAGAGGAAGAAGAAGGTTTCAGATGCTGGATTCCATCAAGATTGATAAATCTTATGAGCTGATGAAACGTGCTGCTGAAGACTGGATAAGGAGGAGAGACTGACCATGAGGAAACCTGCCATCAGGCAGATAAACTGATGATGATGATGGCAATATTTGTAGTTGAATAATATTTGTATATAAAATTTAAACCTCAACACACTGATCAAGATCTGACGATGACCGCTTGAAGGTCGAAACGTGTAACTCTAAAAATGCTCCCGAATATAACAGGGAGCATAACTAATACATGTAATTCTTCCCCATGAGTGTTATTAGGCGTAGGGCCCGGATGTAAAAATGTTAAAAAATGCACTTAAACTTTCCAAAAATGACTGTAATAAATGACCTAAAAATTCGAAAAATGCACTATAAAATGGAGAAAATGAAAATCACAAATGTGTTTATCGCGACTGTTGCGTTACAGTAAATCTTCTTTCAGCAGCTACTTTAGTTCCGCAGTTTGCAAAACAATATGCTTCCATCGGTAGAAGACACATTGTCACCAAATTCAGATACTAGTTGTTTTAAATGCACTGACACACTCGGTTTTATTTTAGGCATTTTGGAAGCGGCGATGAACGATATCTCTCGCGTGAACTATGCGGAACTGAGACAAGAATATACACCCCTTCCCCTTTCTACCCCGCCACAGCTGATCTTGGTCAACAGAGCAGGTAACATTCAGTTCCGCAAATGACTGGTTTGCGACGAAAACAAGATCACCTGTATACCTACGGTACCGTTCTTCTGCATCCAAGATATATATATATTTCTACTAAAAAGTTTAAATTATCTTGTATGAGCTACTAGCTACTTCTTAACTCAGAGAGACGTAACTCCCTCATAAAGCTGTGACATGACTAAATTCTAAATAAATGACCTTAAAAGGCCGATTTCTCTAAAATATGACCAAAAAATCTACCAAACTTGAAAAAATGCTCTTAAAATGGAAAAATAGCACAAAACAAGATGTTCAGTAAAGAACATATAGCCTACTTTCTCCTAAATGCACGGGAATTGTTATAACTCTTTGTCCTTTTCAAGGAGTATGATTGAATGTTGGTTGTAGTAGCTTGTTGAAATACAACGTGCTATAGGGATATTAAACATGAATATGAGGTGCCCTTTGCTAGTGCTACCTCTGTACCAAATTTCGTTCAATTCGGTTACACCGTGTTTGAATTGATAGGGGAAATCGATTTGCACACATACTTGGCCACCATCTGCAAACTATTGGGCTGATGTTGTTGCAGTTTGGTCAGAATTTGTTTCCCACATAAAGATATGGTGTTGCAAAATTTGGTAGACACTAGATTATTAGGTTGGTCGTAAATACATTTTAGCTTTTAACATTTGGGTGGCCGCGATTACGTTTCCGTCAAGATAGCGGTGATATAAAACATGACACTGAGGTGCCCTTTGCTAGTGCTACCTCTGTACCAAATTTCGTTCCATTCGGTTGCACCGTGTTCGAATTAATAGGGGGAATCGATTTTCACACAAAGATGGCCGCCATCCGCAAACTATTTGGCTGATGACCTATTAGATTGGTCAAAGGATGCTTCCTCTATAAGGGTATGTTGTTGCAAAATTTGGTAGAGATCGAATGATTAGGTAAATCGTAATTTGATTTAAGCTTTGAACATTTGTGTGGCCGCCATTACGTTTCCGTCAAGATGGCGGCGATATAAAACATGGCACTGAGGTGCCTTTTGTTAGTACTACCTCTGTACCAAATTTCGTTGCATTCGGTTGCACCGTGTTCGAATTAATAGGGGGAATCGATTTTCACACAAAGATGGCCGCCATCCGCAAACTATTTGGCTGATGACCTATTAGATTGGTCAAAGGATGCTCCCTCCATAAAGGTATGTAGCTGCAAAATTTGGTAGAGATCGGATGATTAGGTTAATCATAATTTGATTTAAGCTTTGAACATTCGTGTGGCCGCCATTACGTTTCAGTCATGATGGCGGCGATATAAAACATGACACTGAGGTGCCCTTTGCTAGTGCTACCTCTGTACCAAATTTCGTTCCATTCGGTTCCACCGTGTTCGAATTAATAGGGGGAATCAATTTTGGCATAAAGATGGCCGCCATCCGCAAACTATTAGGCTAATAACCTATTAGATTAGTCAAAGGATGCTCCTTCCATAAAGGTATGTTGTTGCAAAGTTTGGTAGAGATTGGATGGTTATGTTAGTCGTAATTTAACTTAAGCTTTGAACATTTGTGTGGCCGCCATTATGTTTCTGTCAATATGGCGGCGATATAAAACATGACACTGTGATGCCCTTTGCTAGTGCTACCCCTGTACTAAATTTCGTTCCATTCGGTTGCACCATGTTCGAATTAATAGGGGGAATCGATTTTCACACAAAGATGGCCGCCATCCGCAAACTATTACGCTGATGACCTATTGGTTTGGTCAAAGGATGCTCCCCCCATAAAGGTATGTTGTTGCAAAATTTGGTAGAGATCGGATGATTCAGTTAGTCGTAATTTGATTTAAGCTTTGAACATTTGTGTGGCCGCCATTACGTTATTGCCAAGATGGCGGCGATATAAAACATGACATTGAGGTGTTCTTTGCTAGAGCTACCTTTGTACCAAATTTCGTTCAATTCGCATTCACCGTGTTCGAATTGATAGGGGGACAGACATTAAGAGTACACACACTCACACACACACAGACACACACACACACAGACACACACACAGACTCACACACACACATACACACACACACACACACACAGACTCACACACACACATACACACACACAGACAGACACACTTTTTTCGCCCTGTGTTGATCTCATAAGTCTACTTTCATTTTTTGCAAAAATCGAAAGTAGGCTAAAAATGCAGAATAAAAATGACATATTTGAATACGGGGTGGCCCGTCCGGAGTTTCTATGTACTTCAGCATTGTTTTAGACAGCTCTGTAAAAAGATGACATGTCATCAACATCCGGGACCTAGATATTACTTATTGTTCATATACTGAATACGTACATTGTACCCCGCCCAGACATTGGGCAAATTCGTGTTGACCGACTGAAGAGTTACAGCAGACATTTAATATAGCCAACACTGAAAGAACGGCATCAAAATTTTTACATTTACATTACAAGCCCTTCAAATAAATCAAAAGCAACATAATCACAGAAGACAATAGATGCTTAAAGAAAGTGAAGAGAAGGATTGCATTGGCAAAACAGGCATTTATGATTAAGAAAAACATTTTATCCTGCAAACATACGAACATAGATGTAAGAAAATCTTTTGTATGGAGTACAGTGCTCTATGGAAGTGAAAGTTGGACTCTGGGTAAATTGGAAAAGAATCGAATTGAAGCTGCTGAAATGTGGATATGGCGGAAAATGACAAGAACGAGCTGGATGGAAAGAAAAACCCACCTGGAAGTCTTAAGGGAAGTCAAAGAAGAGAGAAGATTAATGAAGGAAATGGGAAAGAGAAAAATAAAATTTATTGGACATGTCACCAGACACAAGACTTTCATCGTTAACATTCTTGAAGGGAAAATGCTGGGAAAGAAAGGAAGAGGACGGCCTAGGACGAAGTATTTGGAAGACATCAAGAGTAGAATGGGACGTGACAATTACATGGAACTGAAACGAACCGCCAACGACAGAAGAGTGTGGTTGCATCGACAAGGCATTAGCCTCTAGAATATGATGACGCAAACTACTGCAGCCACCACTGAAACACAGGTTATCAGACAAATCAACATACACTTAATTACAAGGGGCTGATGACAAGATATTTCCCAAGCCCTCAACATGAATTAACAACAACAACAACAATTACAACAGCCTAACTGAAGAAATAGCTGCAACAACATCTTGAATTCAAGCTTTTCTCTAACATCAGCTCTCAAGAACCACCGGGCGTAATTTAATAGCCCGAGACACACCCACAGCTAATAGCAGGAGACACAAGTGATTCTCGTAAAGTGCTGTATTTATAGCTCGATAACTGTTGCGCGGTACTCTTTGATTCTCACCGCTCCAGCTCAGAGAAAACCTTCCCGAAAGTAGAATAAGTTGCCTATATACCAGGAGCATTCCGAATAAAAGTTCGTCATTTCGCTTCACATGGAAGTTTATTAAACACAAAGTGGCAAAACACAGAGCTCGGATAATTATTAGCGTAACGTTTCAGAAATATGTTTTCCTAAATCTGTACTATATACCCCACCAGTGTTTTGAAAATATACTTAAATCGTTCAACTGATTGAAAAAAGTTGTGCCAGTTTTTTTTTCTGTCGCAATATATTGCTTAACTTAAGGTTGGTAGCATACAGGAATAGCAAACATAGTTATGGAAGGAAGGGTAGAGGACAAGGTTGGTTGATTGGTTCCTCAGTTTAGGGGCTTCGACAACGCGGTCATGTAGCCCCGTGTTACTTTGGGTGTGTGCAGGGCTAGATTTGTGACGGTACGCTCCGGTTCACCGTACCGAAACCTCTGATCGGGGGAAAAATCGAATATATAACATAATTTTTAGAACTGTGGAACGTTAGTTTTAAGTCAAGGTCAACTTGGTCTTTGACTGGATAATTATTTCAGAAAACTGTAAAGACAAAATTATAGAACAAGAAATAAAGATTGTTGGTTAACATGTGTGTATTTTCAGACCGAAAGTATTTTTTTTAAATCACGTAAAAATTAAGCTGAAATAATGTACGTTGTTTAAATGGTAGCCTAGTTGGCCAACATTAAAATTTAATATGGTTAGAAAAATGTTGCTACAGCAGTCTCAATTTTATTTGAAATTGCAATCAAAATTAGATGGCTATTTTGTCCGCCGATTAATTTTTAAAGGTGATCAGAAAAGGCTAAAAATGTCATTTTTAGATCTCTATATTTCAATAATCCGAAAAGACCCCACTCACCCCCTTCCCACCATCCCCCATTAGCCCACAGTACCGGAACCTTCTTTTTTACAAATCAAGCACTGGGTGTGTGTATAATCTGTCTGATAACCGGTGTTAATATTGTGATTACTGTATTAGTGTGTGTTATCTGTTTTTTATTCAAGTAAGGACTGCAGACATTCAATTTTCAAGTAGTTCCTACTTTTGTTACTAAACGTCACCATCAACGACTACTAGTTCTGAACTTGGTTACTAGATGCCACCGCAGTCGGATCCTGGTGAAGAACGTTGGAACCTAAGAGCGTTAGTCAAATCTAACCTATAATTTAGCTTCACACAAGTGTAGTTAGTAGAATTTTCTTTTACATGCCACAAATCTATGACATTGGACCGCCGGCGTTACTTCCCCTCCGAAGGAAGGCATACCGAGGGATTTTTAACGCTCTTAAAAAATCCGATGACTTCGGCCCAGTTTGAACCCACAATCTTGGGAATAGAAGCTCAGCGTGCCACCAACAATGCCACCGAAGCCACCTGTCGAGAACAAGAGCTGTAGGAGTAGACCAAAGTTAGAATATGTTAATCAGATTGTTTCGGTTGTAGGATGTGGTAGCTAGCTATGTAGAAATGAAGCGATTAGCTCAGAACAAGGAGCTATGGAGAGTTGCATAAAACCAGTCAGAAGACGAAAGACTCAAACAACAATATGCCAGAATTTGTATTTAATTATAACAACTGCGATTTTGCGAAGTTCTTCACTGCCTATTGTTTGCTTCCGAAGTGATCATTCACAATAGTGTTGAAGACCGAAGAATCCCGGTGTCAGCTGTGGTTATCTTGAGTGTGGACCTTTTCCCGGGGGTTTCCACACCATTTCCAGGCAAATGCCGAGATAGTACCTTACTTCAAGTCCCGGGGTTCCTACTCCATCCCTGTCTCTGATACACACACTACTACAGTCCTCCGCAGGGGCTCACATCAAGTGGGACGTGGGTTGGCGAACACGGGACTCCAGCTGAGTCCGACATTGCTTCCACTTACTTGTGCCAAACTCCTCTCCGCCTTCTTTCCTGTCGACCTATCTTGGTCAACTCTTGTTCTCTTCCGACCCGACGGTATTAGGGTATCCGAGGCCTAGGGAGTATTTTCCTTTCCCCCCTTAATTGGCCCTTGTCTCATCATTCCTGATCCCTCACTATTCGAGGAAACGGCCTTCTTTTCTTTTCACTGTATCTCCTGCCTTCTGCTCAAGGCCCTCAAGGAGGCAGAGTGTGGGAAGCCCCACCACTTCTGGTACACCCTGGATAGTGCTACTCCCTCAAGGGCTCACGGCTGGAGAGTTCGGGAGTTGGCGACGCTGAGGGATTCCTGAGCTGGGTCCAGTTTTTGGTCTTTATCCATTGCCTTTGGGACGGGCCGTCTCATCTTTCCCTTTCCTGTCTGCCTTTCCTGGCTTCTAAGCCCCTAAATCCCCATTCTTCGAGGGTTGAGGGATTTATTTCCCCTACTCTTCTTTTCATTTCCTTTTCTACTTCTAGTTTGTAACTGTAGTTAGTTTAGGTTCACTTTCATTTTTCATAATCATCCAAACAATTAGGGGCCGATAACCTAGATGTTAGGCCTCTTAAAACATCATCATCATTATCATCACTACTAGCTTGCGACGGTGAGTGAGTGGTCATCGTGTCGGTCTACCAACCCCAAGCTTGCAGGTTCGCTCCTGGCCTAACATCTTGGTTAGATGACCTAGTCATCTTGGCCGACACGCCTGAGGATTTGAATGAGTTTTTGAATGGTATGGACTCCGTCTTGAGGAAAAAATTCATGATGAAAATTAATAAATGTAAAACAAAAATATTGGAATGCAACCTAAATAAATCAGAAACCTCTATGGACATCAAATTGGCAGGTGAAATCTAAAGGAAATAGGAGACTTCTGTTACTTAGGAAGCAAAATAACCAGTGATGAACGACGCAAAGCGGATATAAAAAGTAGGTTGGTTCTGGCAAGGAAAGCATTTCTACAAAGAAAGGAATCTGTCGACGTCGAATATAGATTTAGGTATTAAGAAGTCATTTTTGAAAGCCTTTGTCTGGAGCGTGGCACTGTATGGAAGTGAATCTTGGATATTGGTGCAGCAGAAAAGAGGAGAATTGAAGCGTTTGAATTGTGGTGCTACAGGAGAATGATAAAGATCAGATGGGTAGATAGGGTCACAAACGAAGAGTATTAAGACGAGTAGGAGAGGAGTGATGTTCCTGGCGACTTCTAATGAAGAGAAGAGATAGGTTGGTAGGACACTTACTTACTAAGACAGCCAGGAATAGCAAGCTTAGTTATAAAAGGAAGGGTCGAGGACAAGAACTGTAGGGGTAGACCAAGGTTAGAATATGTTAAACAGATTGGCTCGGATGTAGAGTGTGGTAGCTATGTAGAGATGAAACGGTTAGCTCAGGACAGGGAGGAGGCATGGAGCGCTGAATCAAACCAGTCAAAAGACTGAAAACTCCAACATATAATCGGAATACCCTTCACAGATTACGTAGTCCTCCTAGCTCTCATTACACACAAGTTCAGGGTCATATCACTTACAAAGAGTACTAGAGAAATGTTATTACCGCCTCCATCTATGGCATGATATCTGGCACGCAAGAAAACTTGTCGATGAACTTAACATGCCAGGAAGAGGCGTGACTTGGTGAGCATGACTTGTGTGCTGCCTGCTATTAGGGGTAGCTCAGGGCATTGGCCTGTCAAAGCTGCCAGCTAGCTCTCATGTCGGAGAAATGGAAGTAAGGTTCTTTCCAGTCATTGACGCCAAAGGTGGTCAAATTACGGCTTTACACATTGGCACTAACTTATATGGTGGACACAAAATGGAACTAACTCTAAAATAGTAATAATAACAATAATACACACATTTACAGGATGGAAAATTTCAGAACGCCGAAGAAATTGCTCAACGTTATAACACGTTATAACACGGAGTAAGTGTGGCACGGATTGGCTGACAGAGGTTCAGAGGGACCTACAACAGGTCAACCTTGAAAATTTTGAGGACCGCACCGAGTGCAGGAATAAAATCAAAAATGTTAAGTTTGATCATAGACCATCACGACAGCCTGGAAGAAAGTGGACAGCTGAGCGGAAGAAGGAGCATTCTGAGAGGATGAAGAGGTTTTGGGAACAGAAGCGGGAAAACGCCAGAAGATGAAATCATGTATTCAAGTTCAATCGCTCTCCTAAAGGGGAACAATCGATTAAATAAATAAATAACAATAATAATAAAAACGAGCCTGACGGCAGTCGCATATGATGTGTAACATCTGACATGTTATTCGAATAATTCCATATTAATTACTCGCATTTTTATAAGAATGAACTCATAGTGCTACTGGTACTGTCAAGTCTACACCTCGCCACTGGTTACCCGTTCTTAGCCATATCCCACCACCCCACCTGAGGAGAAAGGAAGCTCTGCTGAGAGAAGCAAAGAAGATCCGGTCATCTCCCTCTTTACTAGTTCACCAGGAATTTTTTTACCCATCGCCACAACGACTTCGATCTAGGAGACCAGCAAGTGTGTTGGCCGGCCGACTCTTGAGGGACAATTTTAACCTAAACCGGAGCAGGCAAGAAGAGTGGTCAAATTCAACATCTGCTGAAAGGATTTCCATGAGATAAATCCAACTCGGAAAATGAATGGATTTGACCTCCCTAGAAAACTATGGTGTCGCCTCAACAGACTGAGAACTGGGCATGGGCGCTGTAATTTCTTGCGCCATAAGTGGGGATGGATGGATGGATTGATTCTCCAATGTATGAATGCCGTGAAGAGGAGCAGACCATGGACCATGTCATCCTGCGTTGCCCTCTTCATGCGTACTCTGGAAGTCCCAGGGACCTGTTTCATCTTTCTGATAGTGCTGTTGTGTGGTTGAAGAACTTGGACCTGGACTTATGAATTCCTTGTTGTACTCACCATACGATTAAATAAATAAATAAATAGGGCTACCGTATGCCAGAATACATGAAGGATTAGTTCGTGTTATTGCCATCGGTAAGTTCACATTACTGTGAGCCTCCGTGGCTTATGCGGCAGCACGCCGGCCTCTCACCGCTGGGTCCGTGGTTTAAATCCCGGTCACTCCATGTGAGATCTGTGCTGGACAAAGCGGAGGCAGGCAGGTTTTTCTCCGGGTACTCCGGTTTTCCTTGTCACAATTTCATTCCAGCAACACTCTCCACTCTCATTTCATTCATCTGTCATTCATTTAATCATTGCCCCAGGAGAGTGTGACAGGCTTCGGCAGCCGGCACAGTTAATATCCTCGCCGCTAGATGGGGGCTTCTTTCATTCCATTCCTGACCCGGTCGGTCGACTGGAAGCAGGTTGTGGATTTTCATTTTCAAGTTCTCATTACTGTTATTTCTGCAATAACTACTTACAAAACTCCAGTGACAAATCCTTTCAGCAAATATGATATAATAGTGCTGTATTTTGGCCGACAGTGCCTCGAGTGCTTGCATTAAATAAGAATACAGCAAAAGTAGTAAGATTTAATAAATCATAATTATTTTCGGCAAATATGATTTATGAATATTTTCACACCAAAGAACGACAGTTTGAAGATGATTTATCGTAGGAATATCTGTAATGGGGCCTCCAAACCTTGAAGTAAACCTATGCGATTTACATTCGACATAGCCACATGGCCGACAGTATGCCGTTGTATCAATCTCCGCCACCGCGCGCGCTCATTGTTTTCGTTGCATTTCCGTCCCACTTCCGTCCCACTTCCGTCTCTTTTTACAAAATCACCCCTACACAAAAATATACAGCAACCAAGTGGAATGATGTTACTTATCAATAATAATAATAATAATAATAATAATAATAATAAGGATTACGGTCATCCGGCCAGAATTAGTGTTTGCAGCGGAATGTCTCGCCATGAATAGAAAAGGCATAATGGAAAAACTGGGAACCAATGACAGGAAGATTTTGAGAAAAATCCTGGGTCCAGTCAAAGAAAACGGTGAGTTCCGAAGACGCCACAACCAAGAGTTGTACACACACGTAGGAAAAATAACTGACGTAATGAGGAAAAGTAGGATATATTACACCAATATCTAGTTTACAATACAAAAATGTTTTTATATGATGTCCTTACACTCTGCGACACACAGACACACAGAGTGTAAGGACATCATATAAAAACATTTTTGTATTGTAAAGTGGATATTGGTGTAATATATCATAATCAATATGGGAAAATCTAGAATAATGACGAAAGTCATAGATATTCATTCGAAAAGGAGGATTTCCTTCTATGGACATGTAACCCGAATTAAATCAACACGCCTATCCAACCGAAATTTTGCTTTTCTCCGTGAGAAAAAGACAAAGGGGGCCTGGTTCAGTGAAGTAGAGAAAGATCTGTTGGAGATTAGGATAGCATGTGAGGATAATCAGGAGCTTGGCCCACTTTGGGTAAAACTTCAAAAACATCGGGATTTTCAATCCAAGCCGAAACTAAAAACCGGGAAGGCGGAAAGAAAGGAGCAACATCGATTGCAAATGAAGGAGTATTGAGCCAACATTAAAATGCAGAAGAAACAGTTGACATGACGTGGTCTATAGTTGGCCGTAACGAGGCAAGAATACTAATACTACTACTAATAATAATGATTAGGGCCCGGATGTTGATGCCGTAAAAAGTTTAAAAATTGCACTTAACATTTTCAAAAATGACTGTAATAAATGACCTAAGAATTCGAAAAAAAAGCACTATCAAATGGAAAAAAATGATCTGATAAAAATAAACTCACCAATATTTCTAAAATTTGAAAAATGCACTATAAAATGGAGAAAATGAACTGAGACAAGAATATACACCCCTTCCCCTTTCTACCCCACCACAGCTGACCTTGGTCAACAGAGGAGGTAACATTCTATTCCGCTAATAACTGGTTTGCGACGTAAACAAGAGCATATGTATACCTACGGCACCGTTCTTCTGCGCCCAAGATATATATTTTTCTACTGATAGCAATACTGAAATATTTTATTTGAATATTTTAAATTATCTTGTATCAGCTCCTAGCTTCTTCTTAACTCTGAGAGACGTAACTCCTTCATATAAAGCTGTGACACTGTAACGTGTTTTTCGAGGGGTTTTTATGCAACTGGCATAAGTCAGTAGGAAGCCATTCTATATTTATTTATGCGGCAAATTGTTCAGCCAAGAGAATTTTTCATGTTAATTTATTATTATTATTAATTTATTATAATTATTATTAAGATATTTTCGGAGAATTTTATAAAAATTATAAGCATACAGATAGGTTTTCTATGTCTTAGAAAACGCTATCAAGCAAATTATTACGAACGACAATATCATAGAAAGTTATGTGATTACGGAATTTAACGGAGTTTCGTCAGTTAGGGTATATCGGGAGACGTGACTCACTGGGAATTCAAGTACACGCTTAATCTTGTCGGGAAGCATGACGCAATCCTGGGTCGCAGCGTCAAGGAAAGGCGAATGTATGGAACGGAAAACGACTTCTCCCTCCCGCCGAGTGTAACGAGCCAGAGTGGGGATCTAGCGCGTAGGGAGCAGCCAATCAGTGGAGACCACGCAAGCTAGAAGTCGGATGAAGAGTGGGGATGCGACGGGTGCATATATCGTTCAGTGTTCCGTGGAATGTGGACTATCTGTATAGAACTTAACGAGTACGGTTGTACGCGGGAGTCGCTCCGATGTTCCGTGGAGTGGAGGACTAACTTTTGTAAAACTTAACCAGTGTGGTTGTACGAGTGTTGGGGTCCGATGTACGGACCATAGAATTATCTAATCTACCAGAATATCATCATATATCGACGGAGATGTCGACGTCCAGGAGACTGTGGGAAGCTCACAGCATCATCCAGTACGAGGGAAAGGCTTCGGCTATTTCCAGTGGTAAGCGCGAATGACGCAGAAATACGCAATCTCTCATTTCTCTTTGTTTTATATTTCATATTTCAGTAACTTCATAGCTTGGGAATAAGAGTAAAATCAATAATTTATCAGACTCGGTTTTCACGTAATTTTCTATCGGTAATATTAAAATCGCAACGCTCCAATTTAAATTTTAAACTTATTATTATTATTATTAATTTTGCTATACTTGTTTTATATAATAAATTCATTTCTTTTACAATGCAATCTTTGCTTTCAGTAGGTAGCATTAGATATAGACCAATTCCTTCTCCTGATACAATTGTTTGTTGGGTTAATGATCAAATCATACCACGATCTGAGTGAATAGAGTCTTGAAGGTGTTCTGCCAGAGCTAGACGTTGTTAAATACAAATTTAGATTTCAACATTGCGTTGAGGTCTTGGCGCCCATTAAAACAACATAGCTTAGGCAAAGGTAAACAGTTACATTTATCTCCCAACAGTTAGGGGCAGTCAAACCGTTACAATTGTCGCTACCAACATGGGGCATTAATAACCGCTACACTTGACGCTCAACGTGTGGGCTAGCAAAACTGCTACATTTGTACGCTCAACGTGGAGCAAAGTAAATACCGTTTCACTTGTCATCCCAGCCTAAGGAAAGCTGCTACAACACGACTAAATTGAAAAAGAAAAAAGAAATTTAAAAGGCCGATTTCTCTAAGATATGACCAGAAAATCTACCAAACTTAAAAAAAAATGCCCTTAAAATGGAAAAATAGCAAATAATGCAAAAAAATGCAAAATAAAAATGACATATTTGAAGACGGGGTGACCCGTCCGGAGTTTTTATGTACTTCATATTGTTTGAGACAACTTAGTAAAAACATGACATGTCATCAACATCCGGGCCCTAATAATAATAATAATAACAATAACAATAACAATAATAATATAAATCTATCTTATTTGGAAATAATATGAAAATTTGCTTACAAAACCACTGAGGATAACTTAAGAAACACAAAAATGTTTCAACCTACGCATAACAGTTCAGAGTTAATACGAGGCATGGGGATAGGCTATCTTCGGACTCGGAAGACGAGTGGGTTCCAACCAGCGTTGCTACGTCAGGTTTCTACAAAACTCCGAGAAGTAATCAAAAGTCAATTTAGTTGTATTTTAGTTGTTTTTATACTAGTTGTTCTAGGGCTAAATCCGTGATACCTTGTCTAAATCTGCATTATGACAAGTATAATAATATGCAGAAAACTATATTTTGCTGCTAATGGAGTTTAAATAGCCACTGAATCAGTTTCTAAGCAATACTACATTTTAAGAATATTGTCATCAAATTTTCGGAAAAGTCACTAGATCTAGCGACAAAGTCATTAAATTGGGAATACAGGTTCTGACTCCACTGTAGGCCGTAATTTAAATGGTATTTCCATGGTTTCCCAGTGAGGGATGATGGAACATCTGGAAGATTTGGACTTTGAGGATGATATATGCCCAGTATGCCACTCATTTAGACATATGTCGGAGAAAATGAAAGACCTTGAAATGGAAGCACACAAGGTGGGGCTCAGAATAAACATCGCTAAAGCAATGGAGCTAAGGGTAAACGCCAGGAACACAAACCCACTGGTATTAGAAAACTAAATAGAGAAAATTGACCAGTTTTGTTATCTAGGAAGCATTATTTCTAGAAGTGGAGGGGCAAATGAAGATGTCCAAAACAGAGTCAACAAGGCCAATGGGGCCTTTGCACAGCTCCGACCAGTGTGGAAGTCTTGAGAATTGAGGATAAAGACAAAACTGAGGATCTTCGAGACGAATGTGAAATCATTACTCTTCTACGGCTGTGAGACGTGGAAGGTGACGAGAGAGATAACACACAAGGTTCATACATTCATTAACAGATGTTTTAGAACCATCCTAGGAGTGCGCGATGGCCAGATATTATATCAAATACGGATTTGGGGGAACGTACTCAACAACGCACATCAGAAATCCAGATTAAGGGACACTGAGTTCTTAGGCAAAAAATGACAAAATAACTGTTTCTTTGTTTTTCCCATATATGGACCCCTGTGGATGATTTCAGTAAAACAGTTTTCATGCACCGTCATTTTTAAAGGCTCAGCGGCATTTTTAAATCTCCTCTGGGTAAGAAGATGTTAGGAGGTAAATCATATGAAAGCAGGCTATATTTTTAAGACTAGAAATCCTAGAAAGTCGTATGTTAACTCAAACGTAAGGTCTCTATGCTCTTTATCTCCAGAGCAAAACACTGTATTTTTCAGATTTTTTTCCAAAAAAGTTTCATTAGGTGAGTCAAACTGGTTAATATAACATTTGATTTTATAAAAATGCTTTTATCTCCAAACAACATTTTTAGGTAATCAAAATGCTCCATGTGCACGAGATAATCACCAATTTTACTCAAACAATTACTGGATATTCAGAAATACATGTTTTGTAAGATAACATTGCAATATCTCCGGTCACTTAGTAAATTACACGCCCAAAAAAAATAAAGAACTATGGAAAATTATGAAAATTCATAAAACATGATGGTACATTAAGAAAAATTAATCTGACAGCACACGTGTATCACTTTCCTGAAATGTCTCAATGTTACAATATTTAGAATACTCTTAAGTATATATAATGAAGGAAGGAAGGAAGATTGTAGTTTTACGTGACCGTGAATCTTGTGATTATGAGCCACGGGACCTCCTTTTTACGTGGAATCCGAACCACAGGACATGGCATTTCACTTCGTATATATAATGCAAATATCAAACGTTTTACACAATTTCTACTACGCGTAGAGCATTTTGATCACATGGTATATTTTGGTTGGTTGGTTCTTAAGTTTAGGGGCTGCGACATCGTGCTCATGTAGCCCCGTGTACTTGGTGTGTGTGTAGAATGTGTCTGATAACCGGTGTTAATTGTGATGACTGTATTAGTGTGTGTTATCTGTTTTTTTAATTTAAGTACAGACTGCAACTTAGAATTTTTCAAATAGTTCCTACTTTTGCCGCAAAGCGCCACCGTCAACGATTACTACCCCAAGTTCACAACTTAGCTACTAGACGCCACTGCAGTCGGCTCTTGGCAACGAACATAGAAACCTAAGAGCGTTGTTTACATTCTTAACCTATCCAATTTAGCTTCACACAGGTGTAATTAGCGGAAGGTTCTTTAACATGCCATAAATCTATGACATGGGACCACCGGCTTTACTTCCCCTCCGAAGGAAGGCATACTGAGGGATGGTATATTTTAATAGGATAATTAGTAAAAAATCAATTAAATTTCATCCGATTGCTTTCAAATTTCGTATGTGACTTAGTGTTACTATTCTAATTATGCAGTTTAAATTTCAACTCATTCTGATACAAAATGTGGAAGTTGAAAAATTCAGTCCTACTATCCCTTAAGAATGGAAATGGATAGGCCATACTCTGTGTAAAAGTCCTGACAGCATACCAAAACAGGCTCTTGAATGGAATCCTCAGGGAGCTAGAAGAAGGGGAAGACCAAGGATAGCGTGGCGACGAACAGTGGACGCAGAGGCGACATCAGTTGGGAAGTCTTGGAAGAACATCAAGACCGTGTCAGCAAATCGAGTCAGATGGAGAGCTCTTGTACAGCGCGTCAGGGAATGTTCTCCGCAGTGACTAGGCACTGCTACGTTAGGTGAGAGCCAGAGTTAAGTTGGCAGCGCGGTCTCAGACCTTTCGCTCACTCGCCGACAGCCAGGTACTAGCTTGTCTTATCCAAGGTCGACAGGATATCAGAACACACGGGTGAGCTGTGCTGTGCTGTGCTGTGGAGAGCGTCAGTGTAAATGCGGTAAGGGAGCGTTTAGATTATTGGAATAGTGCAACAGGATACAGGCGGTAATGTTTACTACTGAAGAGATAGTGTTTTGGTGGAATACGTTTTACGTGAAGGCGATCGGTTTACAGAAAATGTAAAACTAAAATTTCAGGCGTGGTTTCCTAATTCAAAGTGTCCAACCCGGGATACCGTTCGGGATTTGATAAGTAAATTTCGTGTGACCAGCTCAGTTCACGATGTACCAGGAACAGGCAGGCCTACGCTGTTAACAGACGAAAAATTTGATGAAATTTCCGATATAATGCTGCGAAGTCCAAGTAAATCAATTTGTCAGGAATTCTGACTCTAGTTACAGATACTGGTGTACAGAGAGTCCAGTTTGTATGTATCGGAGACCCTCGCTAGCCCGCTAGCCCACGGCGCGAGCCTGTCTCCCGCCAGGAACTTTGCCGTTTTGCGACGCTCGCACGGCATTGAGTCATTGAGTATAGGAATTTGTACTTAAAATTGTACTTCAATGTGATCCTTGACCAATTTCTTTGACGAACTGACTTACGGAGAGCGATTGTCAACTTATTTTCAACAAGATTCTGCCACTGCTCACAATGACGAAGCATCCATGACAGAATTGCGTCGCATTTTTGCTGCTAGGATTATAAGTCGGAACGTGTGACCCCCGCGAAGCCCTGACTTATCACCATGTGACTTTTATCTGTGGGGGACGCTTAAAAATAGAGTGTATGCGAGAAACCCTCACACTATAAATGAGCTTAAAGGCTATATTACAGCTGAAATACAGTCAATCGGTGCTGAGGAACTTCAGAGAGTAAATGCCAGTTTCATAAAAAGGTGCCAGCGATGTGTAGCAGTGAATGGCGAACATTTTCAGCACCAGCTGTGAACTAGGTAAGTACAAATTCCTATACTCAATGACTCAGTGCCGCGCGGGCGCCGCGTAACGGCAAAGTGCGTGGCGGGAGACAGGCTCGCGCCGCGAGCGAGCGGGCTTGCGAGGGTCTCCGATACATACAAACTGGGCTCTCTGTATATTATAGCAAACCACTCACTTACTGATCGTTACACCACCATACTCTCATAATGGATAATGTTTTACTAACCGAATTATTCAACTGCATTCGCACTACATGGGTGTTGTAGAATATTCTGCATTTAATTGCCTTACGTCATGAAACTGGAGATGATGTCATTTTCCTTACCTGAAAACAAATAGAACATTGTATGAGGGTACAGTTAGCATATACAGTATACAGATTCACAACACATAACATATAGTCACTGACACAAGATGATATATGCTTTACGTAAATATTTTATTTTTTGTTGTTTCTTTTTCATAATAATCCCTATATTATTCTGCTAAGGTCCCATTCCAGTTTTGTACCGAAAATAAGGTCCCATTAACACCAACCTACACATATGGGGTACCTACAGGTTCAGCATAATCCAATGCGTAAGTGAAACGCACTCACTTACTTTTTAAATGCCTCACAATTAAATAAATACCTTAAAACATGTATATTTACAATGAAATAATGAAAGAATGCAACACAGTAACCATGGTAACAGAATTTCACAGGTCCATCTATTTCTGTAAGACGCAATGCAATTCCAATTATTACATTACTGTGAACGTTTCCAGACTGTTATAAGGTTATCTCTGAACCAAGTTAAGCTGTAAAATTCATCAATGCATACAGTATAAAGCGCTTAAGGGGTTCAAGGGCCACTCGAGAATTTTTCACTCAATTTTCATGTGTGAGTGTGGTACGAAAGGTCTTTTTCACCCGACTATAAAGGGTCTCCGAAAACCACATTTAAAGGCCCTTAAATTAACAGTGTCTGCGATATTCCCAGAAAACTAACTTCGCTCTGATATAGATATGAAGGAATGACAAACCCCTAACCACTGCACCAGTAGCTGAATTGATAAAGTCTGATCATTCATACCAAGGATAAATCAGTCATAGCATTCATTATTGAGATTTTGCTAAGTGTACTCTTTATAACTAGAATATTCGCGGGCGAAGCCGCGACGTGTAATGCTAGTAATAATAATAATAATAATAATAATGGCCTTTGCTACGATAACAGACGAAAATAGAAAACGCCGAGGCGAATTTTTACACTCACATCCACAGGATGGCCACCTCCAGATTGCCAAACAAACTACTTGGTATCATAACACAGAGTAAATGTGGCACAGAATGACTTAAAGAGGTACAGAGAGACTTACAAGTAATCAACATAGAGAATTTCAAAGACCGAACTGTGTGCCAGACGGAAATCGCGAATGTTAAATTTGAACCAAGATCATTACGGCAACCTGGGAAAAATTGGATGGATGAGAGGAAGAGGGAGCATTCCGCGAGAATGAAGAGATTTTGGGAGGAGCGGAGGAGACACACCTCCAAATGACATCATGTTATCAAGTTTAATCGCTTTCCTGTAGGGGGATTTTCGACTTTGCCGATGATATATCCATTATAACAAATAACAGAAAAGATGCCAAAGAAGCTCTTGAGACGTTACATGAAATCTCAGCCAAAACAGGGCTATAAATCTCATACGAAAGAAACGTAGTACATGGACACAACATCTACAGACAGAAACTCTATGGAAACCAAGTATGAAAAAATAACGCAAATGGGAAGTTTTAAATACTTGTGAGAGATTATACAGAAAACAGGACTGAACTTGGCATCCAATGAAGAAAGGATCAACAAAATTACAGAAAACATACAGACTTACATGGGACCACTACGTCAAAACAAAGTATCTCCATTAATGCCTAACTATGACACTATAATGCAGTAGCCCAACCAGCTCGCTTTAGAAACGACAGCAATCAAGGAAAGAACAAAAGATCAAGGAACTAGAAAAACAAGAGAGAAAAATACTGAGAAAGATCTACGGGTCAGTTAAGATAGAGGGAGTATGGATAAAGAGATGGATAAAACGAAGTCCCCGATTCCTGGATGTTACGGGTCAACTCGAGAACCACTGGATGGAGTTTGATGCGGTTTTCACCATTCTGTAAAGGATATCTCGAGGATGATTTCTGTAGAAAATAATTTATTTATGATCAAAGGAAGCCGAGCAGTAACGATTTCAGTGTAAAAGTCGAAAAAAAACCTGGCGTCCGAGCGCTTTGTAAGCTTACGCTTATTATGAGTGTAAGAATTGTTCAGCATGAAAAGTTCTACAAAAAAAGTCCGCGAGAGCATATGTCTATCTTCAATACATCGCCCACTATAAGCGTTTTTACGTTTTAATTTCTTCCAACCATGTCCATTCAACTACTCAGGCGACATTTACGAGCTAGCTAAGGGCGAGTCTATCATCCCTGTTACAGCCTACGTAATGCATTCATAACTGTACCCGGGCGAAGCCGGGGCGGGTTGCTAGTACAACTAGGCATATATAAAAAGATGCAGTCAGCTGGCATTTGAGGGTGCGCAAATGCGAGGGAGCCGTGTCAGTACATTTACTGGCACGTTAAAGATCCCCTTCGGGGCAAAATTCCGGCACCCCGGCGTCTCTAAAAGCCAGGGTAGTTAAAAGGGACGTAAAACCAGTAACATTATTATTATTATTATAAAAAGATGGAGACGATTTCAAACAATAACAGGAAAAGAAGGGCAAAGTTATATGGACACATACATAGGATGAACGAGGACACACTGACCAAGAAGATTTGAATCTAGTACACTGAAAACCAATTGGGTAAGAGAAACCATGGAAGTTCAAAGAAACTATACTTCTCTACAGAAGACATGGCAGACAGGAAAATATACAGAGACAAAATCAGAAAATAGAAATTTGAGCAAACGCCTAAAGAGAAAGGAAACAAGTAGTTCTGTGAAGAACTGTACAGCCTATTTTCATATATCCTACTTACGTTAGTTGCCTCTATCTACATACAAAATTTCAGTTTGATTGCTGTAATAGATTCGTAGATATTCAGAACCGATTAAATATTACAGATGGTCGCCATGTTGGATTTTTATATATGTAGGTCTTAGAGTTAGGTACTGTTACATGAAGATTATTGTGTACGTGTAGTATGCAAACTTCAATCGCATGATTAGGACACAAGAAATAAAAACTTAATTTTAAAATTCGCACAGCCGCCATCTTGAGGTTATCTAAACAATTGAGCTAAATTAGATACCAGTGCATTACGATGAGTATAAACTTATCCTGTACCAAGTTTCATTGCGTTTGGATCATTAAATCGCGAGAAAGGTCTATTTAAAATTTTCAACTTCGCTTGGCCGCCTTATTCGTTTTGTAGTAAAACGGTTTTGGGAAGTCTTATAGATGAACTTCCAGTAGTGCCCTTTATCTCCGTACAAAATTTCAGGGTGATACCGCTAATAGTTTCAGAGATATAGAATGCCGGTGAAATATTTCGCACAACCGTCATCTTGAGGTGCATTACAATGTGTATGGACATATACTGTACCAAGTTTGGTTGGTTAAATCGCGAGAAACATCTATTTAAAAGTCACAAATTTGCTTGGCCGCCATGTTGGTTTTATAATTACCAGGCTTTCAAAATTGACATAGGTGAACTTCTAGTAGTTCCCTTTATCACCGTAAAATATTCCAGGGTGATATCGGTAATAGTTTCGGAGATATTGAATGCTGGTGAAGAATTTCGCATAGCCGCCATGTTGGATTGGTGAGACATAACAAAATTTGAAGGGCACGGTCGAGGTTGTCCTGAATAGTGCTATGAACTTACCGAGTTTCATTGAAATCGCTCCAGCCGTTTAGAAGTTATTAGGGGGGACACACACCATCACACACGGACACACAGACACACGGACAAAAGGTGATCTCATAAGCCTATTTTTTTCATAAATGAAAATAGGCTAAGATGAGGGAAGAAGTGGACAGAAGATAGAAAAAGGAAGCATTGTGAATATATGAGAGGTTTTTGGGAAGAAAGAAGAAAGGGACAGAAAAAAAACATGAAAATTGATTGTGTTTTAATGCTCTTTAACTTAACTAAGAAGAAGAAGAAGAATGGTTTTACATCTCTTTTAACTGGGCCTACTGCGGCATTTAGAGCCGAGATTTTTTTTTTGGAAAGAGGACCATGTTTTACACATTCATCATGGTTCACAGGTACATCTAACATTTACTTTCCTTGCTTGATTAGATATTAACAAATTCTTTACTGCATTAACTTCATGGTCACTTGCTTGATTTTTACCTCTTCATTCAATTCATCCATTCATTTCATCAGGCAATTCATTAATCATTCATTAATTCACTTCTGCCCACAGGAGCTTACTCAGATAAAGGCGTTTCTCTATGAAGCAAGTTCTTGACTCTCCCTATCAGTGTTTCTATGTCCAACCCCTTAAAACAAAAACACCATCACTACCTCTGCATCAGAGTACACAGTGTAACAACGGGGAACATCGCCAGATAATGTTTACAGTGCTTACAACTGTCAAACTGACAGACAGTGAGAACTTCACAAGGACCTATCAATCGCAGCCCGAGGCCGTCATCCCACTTCAAATACGATGTGACGGAGGGTGAAATGTAATGGCAGTTTGAAGTCCACTCATGACAGAAGGGGATGGATCAACAGCCAGGATACACTGCTGGAGTCAGTGGCCATTATTGCTAATGATTAGAGGATTCTGAACCTATGTAGGTACTCGACAGATAATCTAGTCACACAGAAAATCAACTTTGTGGATTGCAAATTGTACTTTATGCTTGGGGGCCAATTATAGTCCACGTCACCTTAAATTACTAACAATGTTATCATACCATTTGTTCCCCGTCACTAAAAACATGTTGATTTACACAGTAGTATAATTTCAAACTGTAGGGTAGAATCACTGTTGTCACTCATCATACAAAAGTCACCGTATCTGAAGACCACATGCAGACACTTACCCATTAGATTTTAAATATTTATTGTTGCAAAATTGTACGTTTATATTTTGTTATTTTCGTCGTCGTTATTCATTTTTTCCTGTTTTTTTATGTGTATCATCTTTCCACTCAGTAGCTGGATATTTGTTGTGGGAGTGATTTTGGAAAAGGGACGGAAATGGGGCAGAAATGGGACGGAAACAATGAGCGCGCGCGGTGGCAGAGATTGGTACCTCAACGTACTGTCGGCTATGTGGAATGTATATAGCATACGTTTACTTCAAGGTTTGTAGGCCCCATTAAAAATATTCCTACAATAAATCATCTTCAAGATGTTGTTCTTTGGTGTGAAAATATTCATTATATCGTATTTGCTGAAAACAATGAGGATTTATTAAATCTTCATACTTTTGCTGTATTCTTATTTAATGTAAGCATTCGAGGTACTGTTGGCCAACATACAGCCCTATGTGTAATGTATATCGCATACGGTTTATTTCAAGGTTTGGAGGCCCTATTAAAGATATTCCTACAATACATCATCTTCAAGTTGTCGTTCTTTGGTGTGAATATATTCAGAGCTTTACAGTAGTCGCATATGATGAGTAACATGTGACATGTTATCCTACTATGTGTCTGCCGGGAGCACAAATCCGTTGTTAACAGTGAACTCTGTTGGTCATTGAAATAACTACTTGTAAAACTCCAGTGCCAAATCCTAACTGGTTCGCGCATGTCGGCCATGCAGCTATGTGGAATGAATATCGCATACGATGTACTTCAAAGTTTGGAGGCCCCATTAAAGATATTCCTACAATAAATCATTGGTAACGTTGGATCGAAACATGTACGAACATTTGAATACAATTTGTTTTGATTGGCTGAGCATTTTAATTAATTATCTATTAATCAAATCGGCAATTTTCTTACATTTTCCAAAAATGGTAAATGTTCATGCTTTTAATGAATAACTTGCTCGTTACGAGTTAAAGTGATTCAAAGTACGCTAGGATACCTGTGCATTGTAATACATGCACCCGTATTTATGTTAAGATTATGTATAACTAGAGATACATGCATTTAATTTATGAAGTGTATCGCTTGCCACGTTTGTATCCAGCTGTTTCATAAGCAGGTGTATTATAACAGCTGATGATGAAACTAACCCTCGGTAAGGTCGAGGTTACTGCGGACTATATTTACTTGTTTTCTTCGTCCTTGTTAGTGCAATGGTCACGTTCATAAGTACAGTGCAGGTCATGCTTGTCCCTGCGGCGCAGCGCACCACGGTGGGTAATAATTACCCCCCTCACCGCCTCTCTCGCTGGCGTGCGCCTAATGTTCATATTTAATTGCTCTGCGAAATATACTACATTGTCTACCTTACAATCCTTCTTGTCCTTCACCGTCTGTTCTGATTTTTTTGACTGAAGTCCACAGTATTTATGTCACACAGAATAGTCAGCTGCTTGGCATTTATTTATTTATTTATTTACTTATTTATTTATTTATTGATTTATTGATTGATCTATTTATTTATTTTTGTATTTATTTATTTCCTTGCAAACGGGCAAAACTAAGGACCACGCAAATATAACTTCATTTCCTTCTCATCGTCCTTCCTTCCTTCCTCTTCCTCCACACTTCCTTTATTCTCTCAGAGTGTTGCGCCTTTATCAATTCTATCCTTAATCCTCCCATACACTCTCTCTTTTCCTCCACATGAACCTTTATGTTAGAAAGTCTTTCCCTGAATTGCTTTCTGTCTTGACAGTCTTCATCTGTGATTCCTAGTCTCCTGAGTTTTCCTTCTTCTGCTTGGTGTAGCCTCCCAGCCTCTTATGATTGTATATATGTATTGTATGAACACGAAACTGCTCGAAGTTCCCGCCAGGAAGACAACCGGATAAATATCAGCCTGTATTATTACAGTATAACCATAGTTGATTTTTTACAACCATATAATCACCCCAAACAGACAAACTCCGGATTTCTATCACCATTTTAGCATTTCACCTAACATTAGATATACTACATTTAGCACACACCAACAGTTGCATTAAATAATTGCAACTAAATAAGTGTACATATTGTAAATATTTTTCACCTGTATTCTCAAACACAGACGTTATAGCCTAAGTGTAATGGATCTGATGATGATCGCTTGACGATCGAAACTGGTCATCCTAGTGTATTTATTAATCTGATGTAATTTATTTTAGGATTAGGGCCTAACCCAGCTCTTTTTGGGTACATTCGTGTTGAACGACTGAAAAGCACCAAACTTTTGTTTAATTTAATTTATATTTATTTATTTATCGATTTATTCATTTATTTATTCATTTATTAATTTATTTGTGAGTTTGTTTGTTGTTTGTTGCTTTCTTTCTCTCTTTCTTTCTTTCTTTCTTTCTTTGTTGGTTTATTTTTTATTTATTTCTTTATTTCTTTATTTATTATTTTGTATAAACATTTACCGTAGAGTGTTTTACTGCGCTCGGATGGTTAAATCACGAGAATCGTCCATTAAAATATTTATATTTCACGTCACCGCCATGTTGCATTTGTGCTCACCAGGTTATCGAAAGTCCCATAGGTGAACTTATGTTTATAGCCTCTATCAACATACAAAATTACAGTTTGATTGCTATCATAGATCTAAATATTTCCGATGGTCACCATGTTGGATTTTTATATATGTTGCTATAGAGTTATGTACCATTAGATAATGATTATTGCTTAGGATCATTATTCAAACGTTCACTTCGATCGCATGATTAATACACAAGAAATAAGAAACTTAATTATAAAATTGCGCACAGCTGCCATCTTGAGGTTATGTGAACAATTGAACTAAATTAGATGCTAGTACACTACAATGTGTATAAACATTTACTGTACCATATTTCACTGTGTCAGATGGTTAAATCGCGAGAAAAGTCTACTAAAATATTTCACCTTCGCTTGGCCGCCATGTCCGTTTTGTATTTTACAGGTTTATCGAAGTCTAATGGCTGAAATTCTAGTAGTACCCTTTACCACCGTACAAAATTTCAGGGTGATATCAGTAATAGTTTTGGAGATATAAAATGCCGGTGAAATAATTCACACAGCCGCCATCTTGAGGTTATATAGGCAATTGAACTCAATTAGATGCCAGTGCATTACAATGTGTTCAAACATTTGCTGCACCGAGTTTCATTGCGTTTGGTTGGTTAAATCACGAGAGAAGTCGATTTAAAAGTTTCAACTTCGATTGGCCGCCATGTTCGTTTTGTAGTTAACAGGTTTTTGAAAGTCTCACAGGTGAACATCTACTAGTGCCCTATATCACTGTACAAACTTTCATGGTGATATCGGTAATAGTTTCGGAGATACTGAATGCTGGTGAAATAATTCGCACAGACGCCATGTTGGATTGGTGAGACGTAATAAAATATGAAGGGCACGGTCGGGGTCGGCCAGAATGGTGCAATGACCTTACTGAGTTTCATTGAAATCGCTCCAGCCATTTAGAAGTTATTAGAGAAGGACACACTTACACACACACACACAGGCAAAAGGTGATCTCATAAGCCTATGGTTTAAGACCAGTGCGGATGCGGATTCCGCGATTTTTTTCGCGTTGCGGATATAGTTTGTATGGCTGTGCGGATAGCGGATAAGTTGCGGATAATGTTTGGATTAAATTTGCGGATAGCTTTTAAAATACAATCCGAAATGGTTGAATACCATTACTAAGACCCGGATGTTTATGACTAGGGCTCGGATTTTTAGGTGCTAAAAATCGGGAAAATATTTATTTTTTATGTGTTAAAAATACCTGAAATATGTGACAAAAAGTAAAAATATTTAATTATAATTTAGTTTATTAATGTGAATATAAACAATATGCAGTACTAACGAATGCAATTTATTCTATGTCTCACTGACTGCTGAAGCATTACAATACACAACGAGATACATCTTTAGGTTGTCCATCACAAATAACCGACGATTATCACGAAACACTTCTGAAGGCGCGAAACTGCGACAATATGTGTTTTGCCCTTGCGGTGTTGTGTAACTTGAGATCGCTCCTCAGCCTCGATTGCTTTCCCACATGTTTGGCAGAACAGAACGCCCCCATGAGAAGTAAAATTATCTTGAAATTCTGCAACAGACGATAACTTGTAGTTGTTTTTACTTCAGGCACCGTAGAACTGCCTTACCACTTCACAGTGCCAGAAATGAACTGCATGTGAGTGACACTGGTTCAAGGTAGCTGGGGGAGGGGGAGGTCTAGCACGTGGTGCAATATGGCTATGGACAAGGAAATACCCGGCTTCCACAGTGAGTGGCACGGGGCGACAAGTTAAGAATAATACAGTTGCAAGCTGACATACGCCCCTGCATGAAGATTAGATAGCTGACAGTTTATTCCTCGTTGAAGTAACACAGAACAAAAGAGCAATAAACTGATTTAAATAAATGTAAATATTATTTATTTTTATGTGCTAATAAGCGAAAAGCTGGAATTTATGTATTTATAGAAAAATGCTTAAAAATTTATTTACATAAAGAAATATTTATTTACTTAAAAAACCGAGCCCTATTTATGACATATCATATTTTTCCGTTATGTTTTTTTTTTCATGACAAATGAAAGATGATTTACGCTAATCTCATTCAAATTATGTCATTAAGCACAATTGACATTCCCAACTAAAAAGGGTTGTAACTCTGGCTGTATAACATTCATTTTAAACATAGAACTTCACATAAGGAAACGACTTTCTCCTAAAATCTAAATGTTTTGCTTTATTATTTTATCTAATTAAAATATTACTAGTTGAAACCCGTCAAAACATGACGGTCAATAGAAACATATTTACTGAAGAATTTTCTTATATAGGCCTACTGTACATTCTTTGTACGATTATTTTTTGACTCTATTGAAACTATGAGGGCGTCAAAAGATTGCACTCTCAACATTGCAAAATACTGCTGGCCATGACTGAAAAATTGTTGGGGCAAATTGAGGCCTATACGTTCCAGAGTTTCCCCTTGAGCTTTATTGATTGTGATAAAGTATGCCAAATGAATTGGAAAATATTGCCTCTTAAAAGAAAATGATAGTGTTTTATCGGATGGTGTTAAATCAAGTCGAAGGATTAGACATCTCTGCCTAATTTTAACTGCACCTATTATTTCCAAATCCAAGCAATATGGTTGCATTTAGGAGTCCTTGGGAACCGTTCAGATTTCTAAGCAGCATAACGGGCCAAGCGTTTGGAGTATGTGGCGGCCAGTCGTTTAGTTCCAAGGGATTCAAGAACTCTCATGAGTCTAATACAACTGGCCGCAAACCATCGCTTATATTTTTGGAATATAACGAAGAAATGCGATGATGTGCAATTCCATACATTTTAAAACAATGTGGACCGTGTGCGTGTGGCACAGTAACATTGGCACCAAATGAAACGAAGGAAGGAAGGAAGCTTGCAGTTTAACGTGACCGTTAATCTCGCGATCATAAGCCACGGGACCTCCGTTTAACGTGGAATCCGAACCACAGGACATGGCCTTTCACATCAAAAATCTCACATGCATTGACCGGGAATCGAACCCGATCCGCCTTGGTGAGAGGCATACAGCTTGACCGCTGCGCCATGAAACGAAGGACATAGCATTGTACTGCCGATTAGTCCCTCTGGAATTCCTTGAGATATCATCTCCAGTGAAAAATAATTGTTAAAGCCTGTCAAATATTTTATATTTATTCAGATTAATTTTACCATTACAACAGCAAAGGTCAAAGTAACCAAGTGTAGATTTCTCGCAAGAGAAATACAGTGCAGAACAATGTTTACATTTGTTCGTCAAGGACCCTAAACTGTAACGGCATAGTATCTGGAATTGTTTCTGAAATGCCATATTTATATTGGATTTTAAAAGTGGCTTCGTATTTTTCTCCGATTTCCCACTTTTTTGCGGCTAATGTTCTATTTCGTCAAATGGGTTTATTTATAGCAGCATTTCTGCCCAAATTAACGTCATTTTATATAAAACTATAGTGGCCTGCATCAACGTAGCCGCCAAATATTAAATGGCAAATAATAACTTACTTCCATTGCCAAAATCAACTGCGTGGTTAGACCCATTGTTATGCACTCTAAACAAATAATCAATAAACAATAATATTCACATATACAATGAATACTTCCATTCTCAAGTTGGTTGCTGATGATAATGCGATGAGATTGATCGCCAATAATAAAATCCTTGCAATTGTTGCAATTTGCTTGCAAACGCAACTCAGGATGACGATCTTCATTTTGAAATAAACAGAATGAAATTGCTGTAAATAATGAATTTCCATCACCTGTTGAAGGTACAATACTTTGTATTTCCATGACAGTAAATTATGCAAGGGAGCATAGAATCACTTCGCCACTACTGGAATGAGCATAGACTCACTTCGCCAGCCACAGTAATGGAGGGAGTTTTAGAATTATATGTTCAGTGCTTGTCAAAGATCGTATTAACACAGGGAAGCCCATTCTTAAGGCTACATTCTGAGCTATTGCCCCGGATTCCAGGTTCGATCCCCGCTCTGCCAAGAAATTTAATTCTGGTCTGAGGACTGGAACGGGGCGCACTCGTGAGGCAAAACTAAGAAGAGCAAAGTTTGATTCCCATCTCAACAATCTTGGATTTGGTTTTCCGTGGTTTCCCACTTCCACTCCAGGCAAATACCGGGATAGTTCCTAACTTAAAGCCTCGGTCGTTAACTCCCCATTCCCCACATTAATTACAAATGCACACATCAACACAGCCATCACATTAACACAGGTTATCAGAGAAAAGTTTACACTCGCACACCTGTTCGCCAATATGTTAACGCTGATGTATGTGTTTGAATTACTGGATATAAGTTCAATGTTCCCCATCTCTTGATGAATACAGTACTTTTGCATTTGTCAGTTGGCACAGGCTAGAGTAAAAGGTGGCTTTTCACCGATGTCTCAGTCTCACTCATGGCTGTGATTATATGGAAGCTACTGAGGTATGGGTGGTGCTTAGTAATGGCATTCGGGGCACAGTCAGTGCCTGTGAATGCTGTGAAAGGTTCAACTCATAGGGTTAGGACTACTGTTCTGACTCAGTGAGGAAAGCAATGGCAAACTACCTCACTCCTCTTCTTGCCTAGATCGCCTCAAAATAGCGCTGCCTTGGGTTTTTGTGGGTATCTACTCACATAACGTAACGGCGGTACTTTTTGAGGATCCAACCAGCCTTCGGGCTGACTACCTAACAGACAGACAGACAGACTTTAAAATTAATATCATTGCATTGTTGCAGCTTGGCAAATATTTTATATTTCAGCAGATCAATTTTACCATCACAACAGTAAAGGCCAAAGTAACCGCGCGTAGATTTTACGCATGAGAAATACAATGTAGAACAATGTTTACATTTGATCGTCAAAGACCTTTCACTGTACTGCATAACATCTGGAATTGTTTCTGAAATGGCCTATTTATATTGGATTTTAAATGTGGCTTCGTATTATTCGATAACACTATAGTGACCTGCAATATCGGAGCCGCTAAATATTAAATGGCAAAAAATACTTCCATTGCCGAAATCAACTGCGTAGTTAGATTCAGTACTCTAAACAAATAATCATTAAACAACTGTCTTATACAATGAAGTTCAACATGACCGTCCAGAGACTCTCATACTCAAGTTGGTTGGTGAGGAGAATGCGATGAGACTGATCGCTTACAATAAATTCCTTATAATTGTTCCTGCCAGCGAAATGTTTGACAATAGCTTGAAAACGCAGCGCAGAATGACGTTCTTCATTTTGATATAAACAGTACAAAACTGCTCTAAATAAGCTATTTCCATCACCTGTTATAGTTTATGGCAGTACATTTTGCAGGGGAACATAGAATAACTTCGCCAACTACTGGAATGAGCTTAGGCATATACTCAATACTCACTTCGGCAGTCACCCTAATGGAGGCTGTTTTAGAATTCTATGTCCCGTGCATGTCAAAAATCGTATTAACACATGGAAGCCCACCCATTCTTGGCTATCGCCTCGGAGACCCGGGTTACATTTCCTGCTCTGCCAAGAAATTTAATTCTGGTCTGAGGGCAAAAACGGGGCACATTCAGTCTCTAGAGGTATAACTAAGAAGAGGAAGGTTTGATTCCCACCTCGACAATCTTAGATGTGGTTTTCCGTGGTTTCCCACTTCCACTCAAGGCAAATACCGGGATGGTTCCTAACTTAAGGCCTCGGCCGTCACCTTGCCATTTCCCACCTTAATTACAAATACACAAAGTAATGCAGCTATCACAATAATACGGGTTATCAGAGAAAATTTTACACTTACACACCAAAGTACATGGGGCTGAGTGACAACGATGTCGGAGCCCTTCAAACGAATTATGTTTGCCAAGTGTCTCTCATGGCGGAAGCAATTGTGGACACGCGCCAGGGCCTGGAAAACTACCTTTTCACTAATAATTTAAGAGTATATCGACGATGCATAATTTATAACTTTTAGTCTAGGATGCTACCAACTTGACCACCGAAGCATTGGGAAGAAATTGCAATATTAAAGTACATAAACAACATAGCCTACACACTCAACTGTCAGTTAATGTTCTTCAACGTTTCCCTTCTTAAAAATTCCCCTCTATAACTCTCCATCACTTGAAAACGCGCCATGTTTTGTGTTTTAAATATATCGATGCAATGGTGCTGCCATCTGTTGTTAGTTACTGAAACTATATGGGCGAGGTACTGCCATCTTTTGTCAGTTACTGCAATTGATGGCAGATATTAGCTCTTTTGACCACATGCTGTAATGCAATGGTAAAACGGAAATACAACTTATTGAGAGGGAATGTAGGAATCTTTAACTGACATAAAACGTTACTAATAATCCTTGATAAAACAATATTTAACTATCACGCGAAAACTCGCCACCAAGGCCATGCCTTGTGTTTTAAATATATCGACGCAATCTGCTCTCAGTTACTGGAACTATATTGGCGAGGTACTGCCATCTGTTGTCAGTTACTGGAACTGATTGCAGATATTCAAACGACGTATTGAGGACATGCTGTAATGCAATGGTAAAACGGAAATAAAACGTGTTGAGAAAATGTGTAGAAATATGTATCTTTAACTGACATAAAACCTTACTAATACTCCTTGATAAAACAATATTTCAGTGGCAAAAAAAAAAAAATACTGGCGAGAGTTGGGATCGAACCTGCGATCCTTGGATCCACAGTCAATCGCCTTAACCAAATAGCTACTCGCGCACTCACATTTAGATGCAGACGCAACCATTCACTATCTTCAAAAGCCGCTATCTGAAGAAAATAATCCAATTCATTATCAATAAAATCAATATACATTCGTATATGTTCATACTGTTATTATATTGTATTGTCAGAACTTGGTTAATGTATGTTTTCAATTACATGGAAGCTTATTAAATAACTTACATTTTAATGGACTTCTCACCGCCATTTTGTCATGAGCCCAGGCGGATTGTGCGCATGCGCGAGGGGAAAGAATTCTGCTATTTTCTATATTTTTTAAAAAATATACCGTATTATATTTGTTTATTTTAGAGACACTCTGCAAATCTACAGGCCAAGAGCTTTCGTTAGAGTGCTCTACGAAGTAAATTGGTTCTGTCGTTCTCTCTATCTCGTGATAACAAAAATCACCTTACTGTTTTAAATATATAGACTAGGGTGCCCGTACTGCTACGCATCATTATTTTTCAGTATTGGAATAAAAAATACGACATTATGTAATACCTTTATTTCACAATACTTCCTTTTAGACAATGTTCGCTGTGCGTCGACCCTTAGGTTTAATTTCTACTTCTACATCATTATGTGATTTTCCTCGGGATAAGGCAACATAGAACAACCCATGGCCTAAAACAGGATCAGGCAAGTAGATACCAACTCGATGAAGCGTTTGACCCCGCGCTTTGTTGATTGTAATACAAAACGCTAGTGTAATAGGACATTTCCGTCATTTGAACCAAAGATATGATTGCTATAATGAGAAACAAGTAGTTCCGTGAAGAACTATACAGCCTATTTTCATATATCCTACTTATATTAATTGCCACTATCAACATACACAATTTCAGTTTGATTGCTGTAATAAATTCGTAGATATTGAGAACCGACTAAATATTTCGGATGGTCGCCATGTTGGATTTTATATATGTAGGTCCAAGAGTTATGTACTGTTACATGCAGATTATTGTGAACGTGTAGTATTCAAACTTCAATCGCATAATTAGGACACAAGAAAAAACAAGGAGATTTAAAAAAAATTCACAGCTGCCATCTTGAGGTTATGGAAACAATTGAAATAAATTAGATGCCAGTGGATTAACATTCGGATAAAGATTTACTGTACCAAGTTTCACTGCAAGCGGATGGTTAAATTGCGAGAAACGTCCATGTGAATATTTATAAATCGCGTCACCGCCATGTTGGATTTGTGATCACCAGGTTATTTAAAGTCCTATAGGTGAATTTAAGTTCATAGCCCCTATGAACATTAAAAAATTTAGTTTGATTGCTAAAATAGATTCGTAGATATTCAGTATCGTCTAAATATTTCGGATGGTCGCCAGGTTGGATTGTTAAATGTATAGGCCATAGAGTCATGTACCATTAAAGGAAAATTATTGCGTAGGTTCATTATTCAAACTTTCACTTCGATCGCATGACTACATCACAAGAAATAAAAAAATAATTTTAAAATTCGCACTGCCGCCATCTTGAGGTTATGTAAACAATTGAACAAGATTAGATACCAGTGGATTACAATGTGTATAAATATTTCCTGTACCAGGTTTCAGTGCGCTTGGAACATTAAATCGCGAGAAAGGTCTATTTAAAATTTTCAAATTCGCTTGGCCGCCATGTTCGTTTTGTAGTTAACCGGTTTTTGAAAATCTTATAGATGGACTTCCAGTAGTGCCCTTTATGTCCGTACAAAATTTCAGGGAGATACCGCTAATAGTTTCAGAGATATAGAATGCCGGTGAAATATTTCGCACTTCTGCCATCTTGTGATTATGTAAACAATTGAACGAAGTTAGATGTCGGTGCATTACAATGTATATAAACATATACTGTACCAAGTTTCATTGCGTTTGGTTGGTCAAATCGCGAGAAACGTCTATTTAAAAGTCGCAAATTCGCTTGGCCGCCATGTTGGTTTTGTAGTTACCAGGTTTTCAAAAGTCACATAAGTGAACTTATAGTAGTTCCCTCTATCACCATAGAAAATGTCAGGGTAATATCGGTAATAGTTTCGGAGATATTGAATGCTGGTGAAATATTTCGCACAGCCGCCATGCTGGATTGGTGAGTCGTAACAAAATTTGAAGGGCACGGTCGAGGTCGCCGGGAATAGTGCTATGAACTTTCCGAGTTTCATTGAAATCGCTCCTGCCGTTTAGATTTTATTAGGGGGGGGACACACACACGAATCACACACACACACACACACACGCACACACACACGGACAAAAGGTGATCTCATAAGCCTATTTTTTCAAAATTGAAAATAGGCTAAAAATGTTGAAATAATGAGATGTATTATAGAATGTTCACTCATAACTTTCCTCAGAATCAGCCGATTTGAATATTTAACAGCTCAAATGAAAGCGCTTGATTCACTGAGTGTTCTTAGACCAAAACGACCTGCGTACCTTAATTAGAACCATAGATATGATTGCTACAATGCGAAAAATGTTGAAAAAATGAGATGTATTATAGAATGTTACCTCGATTAGAACCAAATATATGATTGATTCGAAGTTGGAAAAAGTTGAAAAAAATCAAACAATTTGAGGAAGGCGGTAGTTAAGTGATTTGTAATACTTGATAACAAATCTGTGCATCAATACCTTTCATTAAAAACGGTATGAAGGAAATCGACCGGATAGTATGGCCGCACGGACTCGGATAAGTTTTCATCAATATGTTTAATGATATAGATAGCTTCAATGTGAAAAAAAGTTGGAAAAGGTCCAAAAACTCAAATAATTTGAGGAAGGCAGAAGTTAAGTGATTTGAAATACTTGATAACAAATCTGTGCATGAATACCTTTCATTTAAAAAAGTAATGAAGGAAATCGACCGGATAGAAAGGCCGGACGGACTCGGTTAAGTTTTCATAAATATTTGTAATATTCGCTTCGGCACTCATAACATTCCTCACAATCAACCAATTTAAATATGTAATACCTCCAAAGATAGAGCTTGATCCACTGATAGCTCTTAGACCAAAACGAACAGTGTAACTCAATTAGAACCAAAGATATGATTGCTACAATGAGAAAAAATGTTGAAAAAATGAGATGTAATATCGTATGTCCACTCATAACCTTCCTCAGTATCATCCGATTTGAATGATCTAGAGCTCAAATGATAGCGCCTGATTCACTGAGTGTTCTAAGACTAAAACGACCTTCGTAACTCAATTATAACCGATGATATGATTACTTCAAAGTTGAAAAAGTTGGAAAAATCAAATAATTTGAGAAAGGCGTAATTTATGTGATTTGTAATACTTGATGACCAATCTGTGCATGAATACCTTTCATTTAAAAAAGGATGAAGAAAATCGGCCGGTTAGTATGGCCGCACGGACTCGGATAAGTTTTCATCAATATTTTTAATAATATAGACAAGTTTACCTATGTATATTTCATAAACCTGTCAAGTACAAAACGAACATGGCGAACAAGCGAATTTGAAATATTTTAATAGACCTTTCTCGTGATTTAACTCTCTGGGCGCAGTGAAATGTGGTACAGTAAATGATTTTGCAGATTGTAATGCACTGCCGTCTAATTTAATTCAATTGTTTACATAACCTCAAGATGGCGGCTGTGCGGTATTTTAAAATTAAGTTTTTATTCTTGTGTCGTAATCATGCGATCGAAGTGAAAGTTTGAAAAATGAAGCTAGGCAATAATTGTCCTTGAATGGTACATAACTCTATGGCCTATACATATAACAATCCTAAATGGCGAGCTTCCGAAATATTTAGACGGTTCTCAATATCTATGAATCTTTTACAGCAACGAAACTGATTTTTTTTGTTCATAGAGACTATGAACATATGTTCACCTATAGGACTTTCAGTAACCTGGTGAGCACAAATCCAACATGGCGGCGACGCGAAGTATAAATATTTAAATGGACGTTTCTCGCGAATTAACTATCCGAGTGTCGTGAAACGTTGCACGTTAAATGCTTATACAAATGTTGATCCACTGGCATGTAATTTATTTCAATTGTTTGCATAATCTCAAGTTGGCTGGTGTGCGTACTTTTAAAATCTCGTTTTTACTTCTTGTGTTCTAATCATGCGATTGAAGTTTGAATACCACACGTACACAATAATCTTAATGTAATAGTACAAAAATAAAAATCCATCCTGGCGACCATCTGAAATATTTAGACGGTTCTCAATACCTACGAATCTGTTACAGCAATTAAACTGAAATTTTGTATGTTGATAGAGACAATTAACATGAGCAGGATATATGAAAATAGGCTGTATAGTTCTTCACGGAACTACTTGTTAATAATATAGATAGCTTCAATGTGAAAAAAGTAAAAAAGGTGCAAGAAATCAATTAATTTGAGGAAGGCAGAAGTTAAGTGATTTGTAATACTTGATATTAAATCCGTACATGAATAACATTCATTTAATAGTGGTATGAAGGAAATCGACCGGATAGAAAGGCCGGACGGACTCGGTTAAGTTTTCATAATTATATCTAATATTCGCTTCGGCACTTATAACATTCCTCATAATCAACCAATTTAAACATTTAATACCTCAAAAGATAGAACTTGATCCACTGAGTGCTCTTAGTCCAAAACGAACAGTGTAACTCAATTAGAACCAATGATATGATTGCTACAATGAGAAAAACTGTTGAAAAAATGAGATATAATATCGTATGTCCACTCATAACTTTCCTCAGAATCAGCCGATTTGAATGGTTAAGAGCTCAAATGATAGCGCATGATTCACTGAGTGTTCTTAGACTAAAACGACCTTCGTAACTCAATCAGAACCGAATATATGATTACTTCAAATTTGGAAAAAGTTGGAAAAAGTTGAAAAAATCAAATAATTTGAGAAAGGCGTAATTTAAGTGATTTGTAATACTTGATGACAAATCTGTGCATGAATACCTTTCATCTGAAAAAAGGATGAAGAAAATCGGTCGGATAGTATGGCCGGACGGACTCGGATGAGTTTTCATCAATATTTTTAATAATATAGATTGTAATGCCAGTAGATTCTGATAACAAACGTGTGGATGCAGTTAAAGGTCATGCGGATGCGGGTAACAGTCGTGAGGATGTGGGGCGGATGCGGATAACAGTCGTGAGGATGTGGGGCGGATGCGGATAACAGTCGTGAGGATGTGGGGCGGATGCGGGTAACAGTCGTGAGGATGTGGGGTGGATGCGGATAACAGTCGTGAGGATGTGGGGCGGATGCGGATAACAGTCGTGAGGATGTGGGGCGGATGCGGATAACAGCCGTGAGGATGTGGGGCGGATGCGGATAACATTTGTGTATCCGCGCAGGGCTCTACCTATGGTTACATGTCACTTGAATATCAATTGTTAGTACAGTACTGTACTTGACGCTATTGCAGAATATTGTGCCATTACGAAATACCTCATGTTTTGCTTGGCATATTATTACGAGCAATATGATTGCTCAATACACTCTGCACGTAGGCAATTGCATTACTTTGAGCCCATTGAGCGCTTCGTGTGACAAGGACACACCTGCGGCCTCTGGCTCTGACTCTGGCAGCTACGCAGTAGAATGCGAACCTCGCTGGACCATGTATTTCACCGGGGTTGCGACATCCGCCCAGCATTCATGGCTACAAGTAACCGTTAGCTCTGCAGAAACAACAACATTACTAATTTATTAAATGAATTATTAAAGAAAACTTTTCAGTCGGTCAACACGAATTGAGCCCAATCACAGTAGGTGGGGATAAAGAAAACGTTTTCCGGATCCGACCCGCATCCGTACAACTGTTATCCGCATCCGTCCCACATCCGTCCCACATCCACACGACTGTTGTGAGCATCCACCCTACATCCGCACGACTGCTATCTGCTTCCGCCCCGCATCCGCAGGACTGTTACCCACATCCGTCCTGAATCCACACGACTGTTTCCGCATCCAGCCCGCATCCGCAGGACTGTTATACGCATCCGCCCCAAATCCGCAGGACTGTTATACGTATCCGCCCCAAATCCGCAGGACTGTTATACGTATCCACCCCAAATCCACAGGACTGTTATACGTATCCACCCCAAATCCGCAGGACTGTTATACGTATCCGCCCCAAATCCGCAGGACTGTTATACGTATCCGCCCCAAATCCGCAGGACTGTTATACGTATCCACCCCAAATCCGCAGGACTGTTATACGTATCCGCCCCAAATCCGCAGGACTGTTATACGTATCCGCCCCGAATCCACATGACTCTTATCCGCATCCACCCCAAATCCGCAGGACTGTTATACGTATCCGCCCCGAATCCACATGACTCTTATCCGCATCCACCCCAAATCCGCAGGACTGTTATACGTATCCGCCCCGAATCCACATGACTCTTATCCGCATCCACCCCGAACCCACACGACTGTTATCCGCATCCAAGCCGCATCCGCAGGACTGTTATCCGCTTCCAACCCGCATCCGCAGTACTGTTAAACGCAAACGCCCCGCATCCGCAGGACTGTTATCCGCTTCCAACCCGCATCCGCAGTACTGTTAAACGCAACCGCCCCGCATTCGCAGAACTGTTAACCGCTTCCAACCCGCATCCGCAGTACTGTTATCCGCATCAGCACGTTTGTTATCCGAAAACGCTGACGTTACAATAATATATTAAGCCTACTTCACATTTTGCAAAATGAGGAAAAAGTAGACTTATGAGATCGATTCGGGAAAATGTGTGTCTGTCTGTCAGTCTGTCCTTCTGTCTGTCTGTCTGGTTGGCTGTGTGTGTGTCCCCCCCCCCCCCCCTATCAACTCCAAAACGGCTGCAGCAATCGAAACCAAATTTAGTATGAGTAAAGATGTGCACCGGAATATCTCCAGCCCATATTTGAAAATTATGTCAGTGCTACCAACTGCTGGAAAATACGCACTAGAAATGTGAACTCCATGTTGGATATCATGGAAGATATGCATGGGAGCTATTCCAAAATTGGCACACATGTAGATAATACTATTTCAGTTTAATTTCCAGGAGGCCATACATGACAGTGTTGCCAAAATAATTTTAAGCCTTCTGATATGTCCAATTTTTAAATGCATATAACTTCTACACTATCAATTGGATTTCAACCAACTTTTGTATGCGCTATGTGTACATAAACAGATATGACTGAGCGTATTCTTAAGAGCCACCAGGGCTGCCAACTGTTAATAATTGCTCTCTCTATTTTATTATCCAAATACCAATATATCAGAAAGTGTGCATGCCGACAGCTTTAAACTAAGCACAAGTATAGTACATGACATTTTAGATTATTTTGGAGTAACTTATATACGTCAGTTCTACCAACATGATTCTAAGCCTGTTGATAGGACCAATTTTTAAATACTTGTAACTTCTATACTATCAGTTGGATTTCAACCAAATTTCGTATGTGCTATGTGTAACATAAGAGCAATCAGGGCTGCCAACTGTTAATAAATGCTGTCTATATTTTCTACCCTAATATCAATATATCAGAAAGTATGCAAGCCAACAGCTCTCTACTTTGCACACGTATAGCACCTGACATTCTAGATTAATTTGGAGTACTTAATATAAGTCAGTGCTGCCAAGATGAGTCTATGCCTGCTGATAGGTCCAATTTTAAAATACATGTAACTTCTATGCTAACAAATGGATTTCATCCAAAATTGGCACAACAAGATACCATAATATTTCAGATTGTTTCTGACCAGCACATGCATGACAATGTTGCCAACATGCTTTTACGCGTGCCGATAGAACCAATGTCTAACTGCACGTAACGTCCATTGGACTTCAACCAAATTTTGTATTCTGTTCCTTAAGAGATGGAACTAAGAATATATTCAGTCACCAGGGCTGCCAACTGTAGTGCTCTATTAGGTTACACTATGTCAGGTATATTTCGAACCAATTAAAAATTTCGGTATTACAGCTTAATTTCGTCATTATTCTAGATAGGTTTCTATAGATTAATCATTGGCATGAATCTTACATTTTAAGAAACGTAGACTCTTTAGTTTGTCACGGAACTTCTTGTTAATTTATTAGATAAGGCATAAAGTATCCTAATAAAGCAACACATTTTTTTAGTTCCGTTTGGGCCGGCTGTGGACCACGTGGTTCTTATCTCTGGCAGCTTTCCTCCTAGCCCAGTATTCCTTCATTCTGGCACTGTGAATGTCCTTCCGCTCCTGAGTCCATTTCACACCTACTCCTGGACGCACTGTTTTGCTGTTAGTGACTGGAGCGAGTCTGATGTTCTGACTAAAGTCCTGTATTTATTCCTGTCATAGATGTTACTGGGGTCAATATCCAATAGTTCAAGGTCTTTCCTGACTAGTTTCGACCACTTGGCGTTAGTTGCTTTCCCTCTAGAGACAGTGTTGAAAATTCTGGAGGTGAGCGTCTGATTATCCATTCTCACAATATGACCATAGAAGATAAGCCTCCTCTTCCTCATGGCTGCTGTAATGCTCTCCACGTGTTCATAGAGTTCATTGTTGTGCCTGATTCTATACTTGCCTTCCTCTTTAATAGGGCCCATGATTTTTCACAGAATCTTCCGGTCCTTCAGCTCCAATTTCCGGAGTTGTCCTTTTCTGACCATATTTAGGCATTCTGAGGCATATAGAACTGATGGTCTCACTACAGTACTGTAGTGTTTGAGTTTGAAATTCATTGAGAGGGATTTGGATTTGTACATATTCTTGCATAGGTGGTAGGCTCTCTCCAGTTTGATGCATCTGTCGTTCATGGCCAGGTCTTCATTGATGTTTGGGGTTATCCATTCTCCTAGGTATTTGAAGGAGTTAGTCCTTCGTACTACTTTGTCCCCCAGTGGGATTGACTCGGGCGCATCTCTGATGTTGCTGCTAAACTGTGTTTTGTTGATGGCGATCTTTAAGCCTACTTTAGCTGCTATATAGTTCAGAGAGGATAGTTGATGGGTAGCTTCCTCCACACTGGACGCTAGGAGTGCAAGGTCGTCTGCAAAGGCTAAACAGGGGACTGTTAACTTGTCTTTCTTGTAGCCTATTCTTAATCCAGAATCATCCTTCAGAGTTTTCGTCCACTCACGAATTACTTTTTCTAGTAGGCAATTGAAGAGGATCGGAGACAAGCCATCCCCTTGTCTAACACCAGTTCTGACCTCGAAGCTCTTAGACAGTTCCCCTCTGAATTTGACTTTGACTGTGGTGTTGGTGAGAGTCGCTTTCACTAGATTCAGGGTCTTTTTATCTAGCCCCAATTCAGCCAGCGTCTCAAAGAGTGACTCTCTATCTACTGAGTCGTAGGCCTTTTGGATGTCAACGAAAATTGCAACATAAAAAGCAACACATTTATATATTGAAGGAGAAATTCGTTCCCCTAGGCTATGTGTGAATCGCAAGACAGTGTTGGCAGAGTTCTTTCCCTCTGAGTAACGGCAAGTGAAACAATGGGTGGCTAATTATAGCACTTATATGGTCGTCGGATGTACCCACGCAAGCAAGCGCAGCTATAAAGGACATTTTTTACTGAAGTCAACACTTCTCCTGTATTCTAATAAAATCCAAGCGAAAGCAAATACGGAATCTGAAAGACCCTGAACTTAGCAAAAACTGAAATTATTAAACTAAAATCCCGTTCAACATTGTATTCTAAAACCGCAAATTTATTCTAAACATTATGCGTAACCAATCCGCTATCCGCAAAGCCATGCATACTATATTCGCAAGGCGAAAAATTTTGCAGATTTCCGCGGGCTTATCTGCGGATATCCGCATCCGCGCAGAGAATACCTTTTGATACTTAACCAGCGGTACCAATGTAAATAGTAGATTATTATAACAGCTCAACAGTAGTGATATAAAGCGTTCCATGATATTGATGGAAGTAGAAAGTGAACCAAGCAAGTCTTCATAATGTAACATTTTTAATGAAGTCCTTCATCGTGGTTGATGACTATTGTGGTTCAATAAAACAAACATGATATGAATAAATAATATACACTGTGGTGTGACCTTACCTGTGATAGTGTAATATAATAAGTTGTTGAGCGCCAGATTCCTATTTAAGATAGTGAATCGAAATTTATTGATTTAACCTCGGCTATCAGCAGTAGAGTCGAGAACCACTTACCCGGGCCGTAGTGAGACAAAGTCATCTAACCAATCCGTATTTAATCAAGGAGTATGATTGCCTTAAAGTACCAACTACAATGAAAGAAATAGGCATTACGTTGAAGAGAATGAATTTATTAAATGCAAAAACAAAATATTAATAAAACAGAATAGTGATAGTCACACAATTGAATTTAAAATTACTCAATGCGGCAATTAATTATTTAAAAGAAAATGAATATTAAAATGAATTGAAAGTTACATGAAGTTAAATTATAATAGAGACGATAGTTTTATTGAATTGTTGGCTCACCCAGTCGAAGATTCGTCATATTTAAGAAATGATCGATGATCTCGATGTTACGTCGCTTATGTTTAAAAAAATGATGTGATATCTCATTTACTATGAAATATCCTCATTAAGTACGTTGCCATCTGTAGAAAGACTCTTGATCAGGGATATAACCCATTATGTATTGATATAGATGTCGGCAAGACATCGTTCAGTGTCGACTCTCGGTGCTCAGTCCATTAGGACCCAGAAAGCAAGGTTACAACTTCCTTCCTTCATTGATAGCTATAGATCAATGCCTCTTTTGTCGGAGTCGCAGGTACTAATGACTTCCTTGTCACGTGGTCTTCGACGGTCTCCCCCTCCAGTACGCTTCCCTTTCTTCAGTGTTCATTCTCTCACGAGGGTTAATTGCACCACAATTTGTAATCTTAGACGCGTACGTACCGTAGAAAATGGCGTGTTGGTTACACCATAGTGGGTGTCTTAGCATCTCAGGAAAATGACGCAGTTTGCCGTGGTGAAATTCTTACTACGTCGTTCAGTTTGTGACGCACAGGGTTAGTCCATATCGCCAGTCTTGTTGCAATATATAATACTTCGTCTCTTTACAAGTAATTGTTAATAAAAATCTAATTGAATATAATAATCAAAACCGCTTACAATTATCTGATATAAAAATCATCTCATGGATGTACTAGTTAATAATAATAATAATAACATGATAATAAATGAATAACCCTTTAAATATAACAGCTATGGGATCGAATCGTTACAATCGCCCCTGATATAAATAATTTAAAATAAAATGTAACATTATTTATATCACTACACATCCTACACAAATGAATACAAATTTAAATATTAATACCCCCATAACGACAACATACAAATAATACCCTTCAACAATACATAAAGATATACAAGAACATACTCTTTTCACTTTACATATTTGTACTATCATTTCTCATTCTTCCAAATGTTCATAATGTTCATTCTTCTTTATATATGTTGTAAAAAAAATATACATAAATGTATTCTTCACAAAAAAATCATATTTTAACTTTCATTCATCTCATTCTTCCAAATGTTCATAATGTTCATTTTTTTTTTTTTTTTATGCTGTAAAAAAAATATATATAAAATGCCCTTCACTTTTATTTTTGACATATATGTCAACGCTGCACTCGTTTATATTTCGGTGATCGTATGCATGACATACAATTTTGGCTTCATCTCTTTTGAACGTAGTTTTTGTATATCAGTCTGGCGTAGAAGTACATTGTTGTAATACCAGCTGATTAACCCATAATAACTATTACAGCACACGATAATAGGATGCAAACAATACAATATTCCTTTCGTCTTTATAAAGGGATTACTCAAATGCAGTAAAATTTCAATAATTGAAGAAAAAAATAACTTAGCAAGATACCTAAGGCAATTCCTATTTCAGTGCATATGTCATACATGTAAATATTTCCCCAAATACATAATGACATCGAAATACCTCAAAGCAGTTATTAAACAGTTCATTTAAATATCCAAGTTACTACTCACCTGCCTTCGTGGCTTAATTCTTTCTTAGGCCACGGCCGCCTCCTTCCAAATTAATACTTCCTAAGTCTCCACGACTTCTTAACTTCTCATAAAACCATAATTCCTCTTTACTACTTCTCGAAAACAATAACTTGGATTTTCAAAATCACCAATAAACATAAAATCTGACTTCTCGTTCACTTTATAAAATTTAACTTAGCGTCAAGATATAACTTTTCCGTAACGTCATTCCTTACTTACCATAACAAAATGATTAAGACTTGGACAAAATACTACTCAATACCTGAATTACGTATATCACTAAACTATTTCACAAAAACACATGACAAACTCCTCGGAATAAATATTTCGTTCCACAAAATATTAATGCTCTTATACTTTGAACTTAGTCTAATTATGATTTGACTTTTTGCTGAATGCCTATAAACCCCCCTTAGTTTTCTCTCAAAACTCTTAATTAAGTACCGTGTCCTCCAAACACCACTTCCTACTTGTTCTGACCGCCTGGACTATAGCTCACACTTGCTATACCAGAATCTCTCAAAACTCATCGTGACATCACACGTCACATACAAAAAAAAAACTCCCCTATTCGTGGTATAATCCCACATCTTCGTATTGTTACAGGTCACCTCTTACTGACCAATAACACATTAAATTTCAGCTAAAAAAATCTTACATGCTTCGACTAATTCCTTGGAATAATAACATCACACTATGCTTTCCTAGCTATTGTCTTCCTAAAATAATGACAGTGTTCCAGTTGATAGTTAATAACACCGACACTCCTAATTCGCAAATATTCTCCCATAATCACTTCATAAAGCAAGTTCTGAGTTCTAACACAGTTCAGATACTTTCTTCTCTATCAAATTAAATGCGTAAATTACACCTGCCTTTAATTGAAACTTCATTATTACCCCTTAGGTATACTCACCTTACATTACTAACTTATTCTTGTCTTCAAAATATTAAACTTCTCTTTACTAACTCCGTATGACATAAATAAAACTTTAATTTCCTGTCTACTAAAAAAAATGATTTATCTTTAAATCCTAAAACGTCGAATTATAATAAATTCCTTTCAATATTAGTAAATATTATGTCAACCTTTTAATTATTATTATCATCTTTACTTTTACCTGTGTGTAGGACAACAATCTACCACATAATTAATTCGTTATTAATCATCAGTAACTTTTTACTACAAAGTGGTTTAGCTCGATAACAAGCCTTGTAATATCTTTAAAACGTGCGTAACTGTAACTAAAACTTGGGAGCATCTTACCTTTGTAATCTCTTATTACCTTGTGTGCATACATCCATATATACTTTAAAAAAAACTCCCTTATTAACTTCACGTAGTCCCGTAGATACCATAAAAAAATAATTATTGCTCAACGGAATATACCTCGCTGACCTACTTCATCTTACCAAAAACTTCCTCCAACCTACTTCATTTGGCATCTTACCAAAAACTTCCTCAAAAAACAACTTCATTTGGCATCTTACCAAAAACTTCCTCAAAAAACAACTTCATTTGGCATCTTACCAAAAACTTCCTCAAAAACAACTTCATTTGGCATCTTACCAAAACTTCCTCCTTAAAAAACTTCATTTGGCATCTTACCAAAACTTTAAAACCACATTGCTCAACGGCATTACCTTCGTTGGCCTACTTCTTCAAACTCACGTCCATTTACGTGAAAATACACACATATCTGTCAACAAGTACCAGATGTCCTAATTAGTTACTACTTCCTCATTTCAATCCGATGTTGGTTAATTCATACAACGCATTACCATTAACAATTCTAAACCACTTATAAATTTCTCAAAATATATCCACTGATAACCTCGCTGTCCTCAACTGAAACTTCTTTATTAAATCAATACTTAATTCTTCAACTCACTAGTTTTATTACCACTGTATCATCTGATCTTCACTCACTTTTGAATTAAATCTTTATTACCATTATATTCTTAATTATGGTTGCCATAATAATTATTACTTTCTTTCGATTACTTACCTATGTAATAACCTTCCTACTTTTAAAATTTAATTCTTACTTCATCCAACTTACCTGCAGTTTAAGGACCTACATTCAACTTACCTGCATTGCTCAATAGCACGACAACCTCTGTCTTCAAAATTAAATAATTTTAGTCAATCTAAATCAATAAGCGTAGGCACTACGCGCCCCTTACCATCCTAACTTCACGACTGAATTAAAATTACACACAGCAGGTTCCTTATCTACCTCTGTTAAATCCTATTAAACTTCATTACTTAATATTTAAGTCATACGGAACAGTAACTATCGGTAATATAAATTTACATAAATACGTTCACTGGCATTTCACCGTTCTTACCACATTCATCTTCAATTCTATCTTTAACTAGAATTCCACATAATTCCTTCCGTGTTACATTAGTTTCTACTTCCTCTGTACTACATTCATCCATAGTAACACAGTACTTCGGCTTTCCCCCTCTCACATCCCCAAGTCTGGCTAATTCAGTACGCCACTGCACGTCATATGCTTTCTTTCTCTCTCTCATCCTGATTTCTTTCTCCTCTAGCAACTTAATTCTCTTTTCTTTCATTTTACTTCTAAAATATCTACCTTTAGGTTTCATTTTCATTTCTCCGTTACTATCACTTAATGCTCTCTTTAGCCGTGGACTACTGCTTCTGCTCTTATCTATCTCTCTCCTCCTCTTAACCTGTTTACTAATTATGTTCTTCTGACTATGACTTAACGCACGCTTCTCTGCCACTAATAATTTCATATTAACTTCCTCTATCACAGGACTAAATTCTTCCCTAGTTTGCCTATCTAATTTATCTATGATTGTCTGCATCTTAATTTCTTGGGTGCTTAGTACTTTCTTTATCTTACCTACTTCTATCCCTATCTTTTCTCTCATCTTCTTCACTTCTTTTTCGCTACATTCTATAGTCTCTTCTACAGCTATCCTGCGTTCATCTAAAATCTCCTTCAACTCTACTATGCTTTCTCCTACTATCTCCTCTGACGCTAATCTATTTTCACCTAAAATCTCGTCTGACTCTAATCTGATTTCACCTAAAATCTCCGCTATTTGCCGTTCCTCACCTAAGATCTCCTCCGATTCCAATCTGCTTTCACCTACAATCTCCAATGACTCTAATCTACTTTCAATTACAGTCTCCACTAATTCCAATTTGCTTTCACCTAAAATCTCGTCTGACTCTAATCTGATTTCACCTAAAATCTCCGCTAATTCCAATTTGCTTTCACCTAAAATCTCGTCTGACTCCATTCTACTTTCAATTATAGTCTCCTTACAGGCTGTCTTTACTGATTCTACTGCAGTTTCCCCTAAAGTCTCTACCACCTGCCTAGTTTCCACTTCTACCAATTTGCTAAAACTTTCACCTTGAGTTGCTATTTTCTCTTCAATCACAGTTACTATTCTTTCCTGAATCCTACTTTCTGCTGCTTCTAATTTCTTATCTACTGTCTTAATAATATCTTTAGCCTTCATCTCTACCTCCTCCTTAATTTCACCTCTGATTTCCTGTTTCACCCCCTGAATACTCTCCTGTAGCATATCATACTTCATACTTAATTCTCTATTCATCGTTTCCACAATATCTAGTTTTACATTATTCTCTTCCAATTTCTGATTTATTTTACTCATATCCTCTCTCATCTCTTGATTACTCTTATCTAATTTCTCACCTAAATCTCTACTCAATTCCTTCCTACTTTCCAAATTATCTTTCTTACTCTCTTCCATATTTTTATTCATATCTTTATCTAATTTCTCAAATTTATCATTGAATTCCTTCCTACTTTCTAAATTATCTTTCTTATTCTCTTCCATATTTTGATTTAGCCTACCAATATCTTCTTTCATCTCCTTACTATTACTTCTCATCTCCCTCATAAACACAGTTAATGGATCTTCAGGAATCTCTATAGACTTTTCTTTCTCTAGACTACCACTAGTCTCAGGATGTACCTCTGTATTCTTGTCAGGGTTAACCTCAGGATTATTCTCAAGATTTACCTCCGACATCTTGGTATTATTCTCTACGCTTTCAACATCGCTACCGGTATCAACCTCCTTATAATTAACTTTCTCGACGTTATTCCTACTTCTCAACTGCCTCTGTTCCTCCTCCGACATCTCGAAGTACACCGTATAACAATTGCCCTTCCAAAATTTCACTTCACTTCACTGTCCCCCAAAAGCACTGACAATTTGCACTGAAATTATACACTCCTCTGACTAAATACCGAATGGTTTTCGTGTCCTACTTTGTGGCGCCAAATGTAACATTTTTATAAAGTCCTTCACCGTTGTTGATGACTATTGTGGTTCAATAAAACAAACATGATATGAATAAATAATATACACTGTGGTGTGACCTTACCTGTGATAGTGTAATATAATAAGTTGTTGAGCGCCAGATTCCTATTTAAGATAGTGAATCGAAATTTATTGATTTAACCTCGGCTATCAGCAGTAGAGTCGAGAACCACTTACCCGGGCCGTAGTGAGACAAAGTCATCTAACCAATCCGTATTTAATCAAGGAGTATGATTGCCTTAAAGTACCAACTACAATGAAAGAAATAGGCATTACGTTGAAGAGAATGAATTTATTAAATGCAAAAACAAAATATTAATAAAACAGAATAGTGATAGTCACACAATTGAATTTAAAATTACTCAATGCGGCAATTAATTATTTAAAAGAAAATGAATATTAAAATGAATTGAAAGTTACATGAAGTTAAATTATAATAGAGACGATAGTTTTATTGAATTGTTGGCTCACCCAGTCGAAGATTCGTCATATTTAAGAAATGATCGATGATCTCGATGTTACGTCGCTTATGTTTAAAAAAATGATGTGATATCTCATTTACTATGAAATATCCTCATTAAGTACGTTGCCATCTGTAGAAAGACTCTTGATCAGGGATATAACCCATTATGTATTGATATAGATGTCGGCAAGACATCGTTCAGTGTCGACTCTCGGTGCTCAGTCCATTAGGACCCAGAAAGCAAGGTTACAACTTCCTTCCTTCATTGATAGCTATAGATCAATGCCTCTTTTGTCGGAGTCGCAGGTACTAATGACTTCCTTGTCACGTGGTCTTCGACGGTCTCCCCCTCCAGTACGCTTCCCTTTCTTCAGTGTTCATTCTCTCACGAGGGTTAATTGCACCACAATTTGTAATCTTAGACGCGTACGTACCGTAGAAAATGGCGTGTTGGTTACACCATAGTGGGTGTCTTAGCATCTCAGGAAAATGACGCAGTTTGCCGTGGTGAAATTCTTACTACGTCGTTCAGTTTGTGACGCACAGGGTTAGTCCATATCGCCAGTCTTGTTGCAATATATAATACTTCGTCTCTTTACAAGTAATTGTTAATAAAAATCTAATTGAATATAATAATCAAAACCGCTTACAATTATCTGATATAAAAATCATCTCATGGATGTACTAGTTAATAATAATAATAATAACATGATAATAAATGAATAACCCTTTAAATATAACAGCTATGGGATCGAATCGTTACAATAACTAAATAATAATTTGAACACTTGAATTCAAGACATCGGTAACACAATAACACTGAAATTATGCAAGGAGCCTGCAATGGCAATAATTAAGACAAGAGAGTCTTAATTACCTTTATAGGCGAGTTGCATACGACTGTTTATGTTCGACGATAATTATAACTTTATTATATGTTTTAACATAAATATTCACAAATATCTGTGGGATTCAGTAACTTCAGTTAGTGAACAGGGCACGCTGGGTGGTTTGCTGACTGAACAGAGCGCATGAGTGGGTCAAAGCACTCCGAAAGCAGAGACCATTTACTTTGCTTGGCAATGCTATTGTTTACAGCCTGCATGATGACTAGTGCTGTACAGGTCTAGCATTCACTAATATTGACACCGAAGTCGTTTGAAAGCAATGCGCTGTCTAGAAATTGGGGTTGGGGATATTAAGATACAGTGCTATTTCTTGTCTCATATTTGCCAGTTTATTTACGCGAACATATGGACGGTGCACTTTCCCTGTCGGTAATTTATATAGAAGGATGCTGTGTTGCTAACTTCTGGACGTAGATTCATAAATTTCTTGCATATGTCATAGTATGTTCTTGTTACCGTAAAGGTTCATGCTGATTTTGTCTTTGTGTTTTGGATTGTAACTACAATGGTTGATCCGATATCCAATTTGAACTTTCAAATCATGTACGCGAAGGTATCCTTACCTAATTGGTCAATGAATGAGCTCTGATTGGCTGCAGAAACTGTCTCATAATGGAAAACAGTACTATAATGACCATCATTATGATACAGTTTTCTGACGTATAATATTTACATTTTGACATCGTTGAACATAAAATACGTTATAACAAATATTACACAGTATTTTGAATGTTCGCGACCTTAATTAGAAACACCGAATATTAGACGATAATCACTGCCCTACCTTGGGTCATAACCAAAGTGGCAAGTTCAGCCTCTGTGAATTGCTGGGGACATTTGATGAACTCTGCAACTTAATCAAAGATGGGATCTTGCTAATAATGAAGTTAAGTTATGTATAGAGTTGGCGGTTAAGCGATGCTACCACGCTGATTGTGTTTCTCCTCGAAACGTAACATTCATGAATACTAATACAACTGAAGATCGGTCGTGGTAATACAAGATATAGACGTTTCAATGATTACATTGAGTGTTCTCATTCTCTGAGCGAACTGGGGTATGTTAGGTAAACTTCATTATAAAGTTATGAATACATATTGCAATAAGTACCATGTTGCGCCTTCCGGAAAATTTCGACATATCTTCGCGTTTTACACCTCCCAGACCCCAAATAAACCATCGGTTCAAAAGTTTATGTATAAATTATATATCTATTTTAATGACAGTCCTTCTATTAGGTTACTTCAATATGTTTCATGTTCGACGATGTTGATATGTAAATATTATGTTCGACGATGTAGATATGTAAATATTATGTCAGAATACCGTATCATAATGAGGGTCATTATAACAATATTTTAGGTAAATTTCATTAGAAAGCTAACTATTGCAATGGGTGCCATGTTTCGACTTCCGGAAAATGTCGACATATCTTCTCGTTTCACATCTCTCAGACCCCAAAACCACCGTCAGTTCAAAAGTTTATATATAATTTATGTATATATGTATATATATATATGTATATCAGTTTCTTGTGGACACGATAACTGCCGTAATTTTGCACCAATCACTTTGAATTTTTTACCGAATATGTATACCTATAAAATCTCGGTCGAGTTCGTTACTGGGCTAAATCGGTCGAAGGGGGTGAAAATGTTTTTTTCTTTTCGAAAAAGTGAAATATTGCTATAACTCTCTTAATATGTGAAATATCGAATCCGTTCAACGTTCATACTATGTTTCGGATAAAGCCCAAAAATTTATGTTTGAAGAGTTTTTATATAGCACCAACCATTGACCAAAGGGGTGGGAAAAAGTGGGTTTTTCGGGAAACATTAATCATATCTCTCTTAATAGGCACAATATCAAAAACCGTACAAAATGGACAATATTCCCCTAATAATTACCTAAATCTTTTGTCTGAAAGAATTTTTGATATGGCCCACCATTACGCCAAGGGATGAGAAAAAGGATTTCGGAATTTTAAGAAAATGCCAAGAGCTATCAGAGGTTGCCATGGCAACACTACTAAATTGATGAGGGATGAGCCATCAGACGTTGCCATGACAACGCACTTGCACGAGATCAGATTCAGATTTCCATCTGACTAAGTGTGAAGCGGCTTCGGTGACGTAACTGGTAGCATGCTGAACTTCTATGCCCAAGGTCGCGGGTTCAAAGCCGGCCGAAGTCGTCGGATTTTCTAAGAGCGCTAAAAATCCCTCAGTAAGCTTTCCTTTGGAGGGGAAGTTCCAACGTTCGTTGCGAGTTGCTGGTTGCGGTGGCATCTAGTAGCCAAGTTCACAGCTAGGTGTCGTTGACGGTAGTATCTGGTAGCAACATTAGGAACTACTGCTTCAAATTGACCGTCTGCAGTCCTTACCTGAATTACAGACTAATACAGCCATCACAATTCACACCGTTTATCAGACAGATTCTACACTCACCCAAAGTACATGGGGTTACATGACCGCGTTGTCGCAGTCCCTAAACTGAGGAACCAACCAAAATCTCTGCGGGAGATAAAATTTTGCGTGAAGAAGTAACAGACCGTTAGATAGTTACACATCAGTGTCGTAACCTTGCATAAGGACAGTGTGGCCACAAGTATAAAAATGGACCCCAAATGACAAGAAGGTTACCGTCCCCATAAGACAATAAAATGTTTAAAATATGCATAAAATGACGAAAAACAAAGTTAATTAAGCTCCAATTATAAAAAACTTTCTCGCAATCAATGAGGTCTGATCCTTCTACGAAAACCTGCATATTCTGCCTATTTTCGCCTATCCCCAAGTTTGCCCGGTGAAATCTACCTCCGCCTTCCGGCGTGTCGAGAGGACATTTTCATTATGAAACCGTTTCTTCCACCAATCAGAGCTCAAGAAACAGTTGTGTGACCAATTACGTAAGGATAGCCTCGCACCTGCGCTGACTTCCACGCCTCTTAATTTAAATTACACTGCATGACTAGTGTCAGTGGAATAATCGAGGAGGCCATGGTCAAATAAAGGTATTCTCTGCGTCCCATGCGCTCTGTTCAGTACATAAAACTGGAGATATCTCGACAGATATTTATGAATATTTACGTTCGAACATAAAATAGTTATAATTATCGTCGAACATAAACAGTCGTACGCAACTCGCCTATAATAGTAATTATATTGAATGTTGTTCAATGAAACTTTCTGGTGATTGCCTGTTTTTATTCAAACGCTTCTTATCGGTGTAATAATTATGTACCCTGTGTTTTGGAAGTACAAATTTTTCTTTATTGTCAACGATGTCGAAATGTAAATATTATACGCCAGAAAACGGTATCATCATGAGGGTCATTATAGTACTGTTTTTCATTATGAAACAGTTTCTCCAACCAATCATAGCTCATTCATTGACCAATTAGGTAAGGATAGATTCGCGCATGGGCTCAAAATCCAACATGTCGGACATGAATTACATGATTTTAAAGTTCAAATTGGACATCGGATCAACCATTGTAGTTGCAATCCCAAACACAAAGACAAAATCAGCACGAACCTTTACGGTAACAAGAACATACTATGACATATGCAAGAAATTTATGAATCTACGTCCAGAAGTTAGCAACACAGCATCCTTCTATATAAATTACCGACATGGACAGTGCACCGTCGCATATGTTCGCGTGAATAAACTGGCGAATATGAGACAAGAAATAGCACTGTACCTTAATATCCCCAACACCAATTTCTACACAGCGCATTGCTTTCAAACGACTTCGGTGTCAATATTAGTGAATGCTAGTTCTGATCGGCACTAGACATCATGCAGGCTGTAAACAATAGCATTGCCAAGCAAAGTAAATGGTCTCTGCTTCCGAAGGTCTTTGACCCACGCATGCACTCTGTTCAGTCAGCAAAGCCAGCGCGCCCTATTCACTAACTGAAGTAACTGAATCCCACAGGTATTTATGAATATTTATATTAAATCATATAATAAAGTTATAATTATCGTCAAACATAAACAGTCGTATGCAACTCGCTTATAATGGTAACTAAGACACTCGTATGGAAATTATAAAACTCGCTACACTCGTTTTATGAACATACTCGTGTCTTAATTATTGCAATTATAGGCTCATTGCATAATGTACTAATTCCTGTCTGAACCCATACAAATCTTCAATGGACTTTAATTAGGAGCACACCCCCTCGTATCGTTGCCTATGTTAATGTTTAAATACTGTAATCCACAATTAATATGCAGTCCGTGCTAGCGGATAGTGGGCGGCTTCAGCAGGTCGATTATACGCTCTATTGCACAGCATAACCGGTCGCAGGACCTATCACCGTTAAAAACTGACGAGGTTAACAGATCACCTCATGGTGCATTGGCTGGTGTTCTTGTCAGCACAGAGGTCAGGGTTCGATTCGTGACTCTGCCAAGAAATTTAAATCTGGAATGTATTTATTTACCTATGACTTTTAGTGCCGGGAGTGTCCGAGGCCTTTTTCGGCTCTCCTCAGTCTGTAGCTGCTTCCAGTGGACACCCAGGGGGTGAGCTACACATTTCGTTCAATTTCAAGTAGTTCCAACTTTCGCTACCAGATATCAATGATACCTAGTGGTGAACGTTGGAGCTTTGATAGAGCGTTCCAACGAAATCTAACCTAGAAATATAGCTCCGAACAAGTTTAGTCTGTGGAAGGATCTTTAACATGCCATAAACCTATGACATGGGACCGCCGGCTTTACTTCCCCTCCGAAGGAAGTCATACTGAAGGATTTTTAACGCTCTTAAAACATCGGACGGCTTCGGCCGGGTTTGAACACGTTATCTTGGGAACAGCAGTTCAGCATGCTACCAACTACGCCACCGATGAGGTCAATGCAAGGACACAAGCAGCCTGGATGAAGTGGCGAATGATGACAGAAGTCACCTGTGATCGTCGGATGAAAAACTTTCTGAAGTCAAAGATTTACCGGTCTGTTATCCACCCCGTCGCTCTCTAGTTAGTTAGTTAGTTATTGTTGTTTTAATGGGAGGAAATAGGAGGTAATCTCTAGAGTTGGCCAGCTACAAAAGAGGCAGAACGACGACTGGTGGTCATGGAGACGAAGATGCTTAGCTGGACAGGTGGCATCACTAGACTGGATATTAAATGCGGATTTTCTACTGTTGTATTAGGTCGTCGTGTGTACATGAAGTCATCAAGACATTAAACAAAGAGTTAAAACGCCCGACGAGATCAGGACTCGAACTTGGGACCTTCAGATTTCCAGTACGATGCCTCTCATCCGGAGGCCCCAGGTTCAATTCCCTGCTCCGTCATGTATTTTAGAAACTGGTGTGAGCACTTGAACGGGGTGCACTCAGCCTCGTGAGGACAATTGAGTAGCACTCTGATCAGGGAGGCAGTGCCCCGGACATGAAAACCAAGATTTAAGGCCGAGGAGACATAATATGCTGACCACGCGTCGCCTAACAATCTGTAGACCAAATGGCTGGGTAGTGGTTGCTTGGTAGGCCTAGGCCCTTCATGGGCTAAGTGCCATGGATATTTCTATGATAGGTTTTAAGAAGAATTGGAAAGGTAGCCTGCCTGACGAGGAACATGAGAAAATACTAAAAATAAACGTCTTGATTGGACATATTTTCATTAGTTAGTTATTATTGCTTTAAGGGGTGGAACAGCGAGGTCATCTGCCCCTGAATATTAATTGATATTGCAACTTTTCAGATGGTCGACACGATATAAACCAATTACTGGGACGTAAGAAACAAGAAATTCCGTAACGAACTAAAGAGCCTAATTTTCTTAAAATTTAAGATTCATTCCAATGATTAATCTCTATGGACCTATCTAGAATAATGACGAAATTAAGTTGGTAATATCGCAATTTCCAGTTATTTAGAAATATACCTGGTATAATGTAGTGTAATAGAGCACTACAGTTGGCAGCCATGGTGACTGAATATATTCTTAGTTCCATATCTTAATGAACAGAATACAACATTTGGTTGAAGTCCAATGGATAGAATGGACGTTACATGCAGTTAGACTGGGATCCATCATTGCGCGTAAAAACATGTTGGCAACAATGGCATGCATGTGTTGGTCAGAAATAATCTGAAATATTATGATCTCTTGCTGTGCCAATTTTGGATGAAATCCATTTGATGGTATAGAAGTTACATGTATTTTAAAATTGGACCCATCAGTAGGATTAGAATCATGTTGGCAGCACTGACGTATATTAGTTACACCAAATTAATCTAGAATGCCTGGTACTATACGTGTGCAAAGTTTAGAGCTGTTGGCTTTACTTTCTGATACATTGATATTAGGATAAGAAAATAGGGACAGCATTTATTAACAGTTGGCAGCCCTGGTTGCTCTTAAGGATACTGTGCCCAATGGGACAAGGCTGACTGGCATCGAACCGGGGTCTCTATAGAGGAAAGATCAGGTCCATGATTTTCCTAAGAATCGAACCATTGATCTCTGAGGGGGGAACAGCCACAGTGAACCCAAGGAGTAATGAGATAATAATAGTAAATAATAATAAAAGCTTAATTCCACGTCCAGAACGGGAATTTTAGGCAGTAAAATGTTGGAATATTGTGTAAACTGCAAGCCAGTATACGAACATGCTAGCAAAGGCTAACGAAACCGAGCCAACTTGACAGCTGACTAATTGGATTTGAAAATGGGAGGTGCAGACTGTCTCCGATGGACTATTTCTTGGCGGCACTGGAGTGGGAAGGCCGTGAATATTGACCGTGAAAACCCCCGACAAAAAAGGCAGACGAGAGAGGAGGGGATGGTCATTGAGAGAAATTAATTAATTAATTACTGCCAAATGAAGAATTCTAATGAGATGAGACTTACACCCAGATACTTGTATTCGAAGAGAGGTAATTTAGGAGTGTCTGCACACCTAAATTAAAGCCTGTATGTGATTATGAGCATATTCACACACATACTGCGGAGGGGCATTGGTTAGTCTCGTAGAAAGAGGGGATTCACCCAAGATAGCGTTACCACGCCATGGAGGAAAGCAATTAATTTTAATTAATTGAAGGAAGGAATCACCGGCATGCAAGTGGATCTGGAACCTCCATGAAAAGACGATCAAGAATCACGCTTTACCTTGTCAGTAAACGCGATATTTCAGAAAAGAGCATCTCCTGAGATGCAAGTGGACTACTTTTTGTCAGAAACCCTTATATGGAGGAGGAAGGAGGAGAGAGTCAGTTTTTCTTTGACTCAACTTGTGGGACGACATGCTGTCCAGCCACACGGAATAAGTGCGCACAGTATGCAAGTAGTTATGTTCAGAATCTTTGTGATGCACAATGAAAGGTGCATTATGCCGCCTAGTACAAGTAATTCTGCATTAATATTATAAACAGTCTACGGCAGACATATAAGCAGGCAGTATACGCGACTAGTAATCAGTACAGCGTAGAGATATTGCAGTATGATTTTGATAGACATTGAACTTATCCACAGGAAGAGTTATGATCTTTAAAGTATCATATATAATTGTAACAGATACTACAGATTATGGGAATCTGGAAGGCATCACAAGTATTTTTGATATATAATTGAGCAGCACACTACAAGATCGAAGATAGGAATTGTAGGAGACGGGAGATGAGCACACATACTCGAGGTAGACTTTCGGAAGAGACAGGCGGATGTCAGAATCTTGCAGCATGGCATCTCTGAATTCACGCAATAGTGGAAAGCTCAGCAAGGCTCCATGTGTAAATTACCTGTAAAGTTAGTGTTAAAAGTGATAACCAAAAGTGTTTAAATTTGTGTGTTAAAATAATGTGTGGTATTTCAAAGTATAAAATGCAGGTATTACAAGATGTAATTACCATGTGCAAACCATATTCAATGTTCTGTGTGAAAAGTGTTGTGATGGCTTAAGAACAAAGCAAAATGGTGGGCACAAGGCTGTACTGTTGGATAAATCCAGCCAGAATGAAAGTGAGTACCATCCAATTAATATGTTAATATGATTTAAGAGCTCACCATACAACATGTCATTCCCTCAAATACTAAGAATTTGCAGTCATTTGTATACGAGCTCACATCCCTCGTGTTTTAATAAATATATCGCTTTGAGGATGATAAAATTACGACCCTGTAGGCGTAAGATGTTGATGAAAGTAACGGCAACGTTAACTAATAATAATAATAATAATCTGAGGTCGATGTCAATAATAAATGTAAAAATCGGCATAGTGATGCCTTATAGAACGTGCAAATTCTGTCATGTCCATTGAAAGAATAGTGTTATTGTGAAATGTGAGAAAGAGAGATATAATAGCGAGATAAAGAGAGTTTTTCAGTGTCATTGAAATATTAAATAATGTTAAACGCTACATGTTTGTGTTTGAGAGCCATTAAGGTAGATAATGTAAGTGCCAGTAAATTGATACATGTTTTAGAGCTACGTAAAGCCTTGGTTTAGTTAAATGAAAGGGGGACATGAGGGTATTATGAATTGAGTCATCTAAAATAAATATTGTTTTAGCCGCTCCAAGCGAGCATGTCTAACGTAGAATCAAGAGATTTGCGTCAATAATTGCAGGGACCATCCAAGATAGTTCGCGCGTTGATGAATATAGTAGGCCAATCTTCGAATCAACGATGAGTTGTATATCCTCAGAGCATACAGATATTTAGCAACAGAGTTGGGGCAGATGTTATCTGTAACCCACTGTTAGCAGAGTCTTCGCTACCCTGGAAAACAATGAGACACCCTAGGTATGCCATTTTAATAATTGATCTACCCATGGAGGTAAGACAATTTCTTCGAATAGGAAACAGGTTGATTTCCTTATATATATTCGTACCCGTACGGCGCGAGATAACAGTTTGAAACTCGGCTGGTACGCGTCCAGAGCCACTGATTGCATCCAAAAACGGCGAAACTATTGGAGATCCATCCCTAGCTATGAATACTAATTAGGAGCCGAAATTAGCCCATTAAATACCCTAAGTCATCATCAGCATCTTGTACAGTTTCCAGCCCCAGGCTGGGTCTGTTTGGAACATAAGCCTCGCCACTTAAATACCCTAAGTGTAGGTGGTAAATACTTGGCTCGACTCCGTTCATAATGACACACTCAATCATGTACCCCTGAGAGAACTGCACCAAGAGTGAGCTATGGCCAGGTTTGTTTACAAGTAGAATGTCGGTCAGGAAGGCATGCGAGGGCCACAGACCGGGTAGCCATCTTGGAGGGGCGGAACTTGACGACTCTTTTGTGTTCGCACTGAGGGGAGTTAATGGACCGTGGCCCCTTTACTTTTCATTTTAAGGTTGTACTGGAACACTGAAAAATCTCGTTATCTCCGAAAGTAATTGAAATATGCTTGAAATTATTGTATCAAATGAATTATATGCATTGTATCCATTGGAATAGAATGTTGGATCAAAGTAATCGGATAAGATTTGGCCAAGTTGTTGTCTGAGGACAGCTTAACTGCACCAAATAAATAGATGCATTTTGTGAAGAGTAATTACCCAGTTTATGCTAATTTACTCAGACGAGTAGCATTATTGAATGATATGGCGCGTTTGTAATGATAGTAATGACATGACCAGACCCAGAAGATTGTCGTATGGTGAAGCTAAATCAATAACTATGTGTGTTTTGGAAGGGAAGGTAATTCACTTCAGCGTTTGAAATCTATGGGAAAAGAAAACGATGTTGTGCAGAAAACAACACATGTTAAGCAAAAGAATAAGGTAATGAAATCAATGTTGTTCAAGGTAAATGTTCCGTTTCAGAACGGACAAATATTTAATAATTGCACATAATGATTATTCAGTTGTAATTTGTGTTCTTATTGTTGTGTTGAGATATGCAAATTTAAGATAAATTGTGCGATGTGAAAGACACTATGAACGCTCGTCAATGTCAAAGAGTATCAATGTTAGGATATCTAGGATAGATATGGGTGCGGAGGAGTGCCAACTTTATGAGAAGAGACTCACATATAATTTTGATTTTGTGTTGTGGGAAAGTAATTATAATATTTTTGTGTTTTGTTGTGTTTTGCCATGAATTAATACCATTAAATGATATATCTAGGAGCTTGTTGTTTCTTTCAAGTAGAGTAGTTACCTGACAGACTCAAATCCTGAACATGTGATCGTATAGTGGGATGAACGCCCCATGCCTCGAAAGACCGTGAACTAGCTGGGATACGAACACATGTTCCATATGATGACGCAAGGGTACAATACGAATTGTCATATCTGTAATTGTACACACAGCACATACGAAATTTGGTCGAAATCCAATAGATAGTATAGAAGTTACATGTTATTGAAAATTGGTCCTATCAGCAGGCTTAGAATCATGTTGGTAGCACTGACGTATATTAGTTACTTCAAATAAATTAATGTGTGCATAGTTCAAAGCTGTCGGCTTGCATACTTTATGATATATTGATATTTGGATAAAGACATAGAGATAGAATTTATTAACAGATGGCAGCCCTGGTGGCTCTTAAGAATACGCTCAGTCATATATATTTATGTACACACAGTACATACGAAATTTGGTTGAAATCCAATTGATGGTGTAGAAGTTATAAGCATTCAAAAATTTGACTTATCAGCAGACCTAGAATCCTTTTGGCAACACTGCCATGCATAGCCTCCTGGAAATTAAACTGAAATATTATTATCTATACGTGTGCCAATTTTTAAATAGCTCCCATGCATACCTTCCAAGATATCCAACATGGAGCTCAAATTTCAATTGCGATTTTTCATCAGTTGTAGCACTGACATCATTTTCAAATATGGGCTTGAGATACTCATACCGAATTTGGTTTTGATTGCTGCAGCCGTTTAGGAATTGATAGGGACACACACACACACAGACAGACACACATTTTACCGGAACGATAAGTCTACTTTTCCCCATTTCTTCAAAATGTGAAAAGAAGGCTAAAAATTACCTCAATTACCTCAAAAATGTGATTAAAAACCATGCATGTATGTACAGTATACCTACCACTTCCTTTTCCCGTTTTTAACGGGGTTGGGGATGAAATACGATGAAAGTATATGTGAAAAGTGGTTTTACGGCCGGATGCACTCCTAACGCCAAACTTGTGAGAGGAGCTAACGAGAGATTGAATGAATGAAGATGAATGAAACTGGGCAAGGATGTGGAAGCAAACAACCCTGACCTGTCAGATGGTACCGACCCAAGATTTGTCTGGAGTTGAAAATGGGGAAAGAAAGGAAAACCATTTCAAGGACAGCCAACGATGGGGCTTGAATCCACGTCCACTGAGTCTGCAGATAGCTTGGCCCCATGGGCTTAAGAATTATTATTATTTATTTAAGCGAAAATTCCCCTACAGGAGAGCGATTAAACTTGATAACATGATGACATTTGGAGGTGTGTCTCCTCCGCTCCTCCCAAAATCTCTTCATTCTCACGGAATGCTCCCTCTTCCTCTCATCCATCCAATTGTGCCCAGGTTGTCGTAATGATCTTGGTTCAAACTTAACATTGCGATTTTCGTCTGGCACACAGTTCGGTCTTCGAAATTCTCTATACTGATTACGTGTAAGTCTCTCTGTGCCTCTTCAAGCCATTCTGTGCCGCAGTTACTCTGTGCTATGATACCAAGTAGTTTCTTTGGCAATCTGGAGGTGGCCATCCTGTGGATGTGAGTGTAAAATTTGGCTGTGCGTTTTCTAATTTCGTTTGTCATCGAATTGCTCTTTTGATAAAATTCTGTACTAGGACTATTCATCCAAATGCCGTTTCTGTTGATTGCTCCGTAGATCTTCCGGATAATTTTTTGTTCCTGCTATTCCAGTTCCCTAATCTTGGATTGACCATCGATTACTATTGTTTCAGCGGCATATATTACTTCTGGAAGAATATCTGTTTTATTACGTCGTAATTTGGCGTTCGTCGAAATGCATTTCTTGTTGTAATGGGCCCACGTTAGCCTATAGGCCTTCTGAAGCTTAGTGATTCTGTCTTCATTGTCGATTTGTTTAAGTCCTGAGGGCAGTATAATTCCGCTAAGGTATTTAAAATTGCAGGCTTGGGCGATTTTTTTCGTATTTAGTTTTTAAAGGGGATTTATTATCTGGCCTTCTCTCCTTATATTTGGTCTTGTCGTAAGAGATATGTAGTATATAATTTATATTTGTTATGAACTAGAGAAGAGGGTGAGAACTATACGATGACATGTTTCGGTCGTCACGCGAACATCATCGAATCCAAATAAACAAGACGAAATAGATCTATAAAACACTACCAAACCACATTTGCAATATAGTTATAACAGTCGTGGAAGTCTAAAAAACTATCAGCAAAAAGAAAGTTTTGTGGAGCGAAACAGACTTATGGCGTCATGGATAGTTAGCTACCAGCAGGGAGAATTTCTGCCCCGGGGACTGTCCTTTGTCAATAAAACGCGCCCCGCTGCTATATTGCTGTGCTATAAATTGAAAGTCAAAATGAATTTATAGTTAAAAGCAGATAACCTAATAGACTAGCGCTCAATCTGTTCGCCAGGTAATCGCATTAGCGATATATATAATGTGCTTATGGCTCGATGGTAGCTGTGCCCGGGAGGGTTTAAAGTTACTTATCAAGGACATCCAGGGTAGTATCAGTAGTTTGTGACGCAAGCATACAAACAGTATATCTTCATAATAGGGCAAGCATCGAAGTATTTAAATTTATTGAATAATTAGCTGAAGTACCCGTTCTTCGAACGGCTTTCAGTACTTGCTGGACTAAATCATTCATATAATCACACATTTGTAATGTAGTTATGTTATTTCCATGTTACCAACTAAATCCGTAACTTAACCAGCGACCCCGTGTTTTAAGGCCCTAAAACGAACGGTTTTCGAGATATTGCCAGAAAACTATTCCCGGTCTGCGAAATTGATGGACGTTACCACGGCAACGCCATCTGTTTCTCAGAGGAAATACAGTTTTTTAGAAATATTTCCGAAACCATTCATTTTTAGGTAGATTTCATTAGAACTATTGCAATGGGTCCCATGTTTCGACTTCCGGAAAATTTCGACATATCTTCGCGTTTCACATCCCCCAGACCCCAAAACAACAGTCAGTTCAAAAGTTTATATATAATTTATGTATGTATATACTGTATATATGTATATATGTATATATGTATATTAGTTTCTTGTGGACACGATAACTGCCGTAATTTTGCACCAATCACTTCGAATTTTTTACCGAATATGTATACCTATAAAATCTCGGTCGAGTTCGTTACTGGGCTAAATCGGTCGAAGGGGGTGAAAATGTTTTTTTTTCTTTTCGAAAAAGTGAAATATTGCTATAACTCCTTAATATGTGAAATATCGAATCCGTTCAAAGTTCATACTATGTTTCGGATAAAGCCCAAAAATTTATGTTTGAAGAGTTTTTATACAGCATCAACCATTGACCAAAGGGGTGGGAAAAAGTGGGTTTTTCGGGGAAACATTAATCATATCTCTCTTAATAGGCACAATATCAAAAACCGTACAAAATGGACAATATTCCCCTAATAATTACCTAAAACTTTTGTCTGAAAGAATTTTTGATATGACCCACCATTACGCCAAGGGATGAGAAAAAGGATTTCGGAATTATAAGAAAATGCCAAGAGCAATCAGTGGTTACCATGGCAACACTACTAAATTGATGAGGGATGAGCCACCAGACGTTGCCATGACAACGCACTTGCACGAGATCAGATTCAGTATTTCCATCTGACTAAGTGTGAAGCGGCTTCGGTGACGTAACTGGTAGCATGCTGAACTTCTATGCCCAAGGTCGCGGGTTCAAAGCCGGCCGAAGTCGTCGGATTTTCTAAGAGCGCTAAAATCCCTCAGTATGCTTTCCTTTGGAGGGGAAGTTCCAACGTTCGTTGCGAGTTGCTGGTTTGGGTGGCATCTAGTAGCCAAGTTCATAGCTAGGTGTCGTTGACGGTAGTACCTGGTAGCAACATTAGAAACTACTGCTTGAAATTGACCGTCTGCAGTCCTTACCTGAATTAAGACTAATACAGCCATTACAATTCACGCCGTTTATCAGACAGATTCTACACTCACCCAAAGTACACGGGGTTAGATGACCGCGTTGTCGCAGCCCCTAAACTGAGGAACCAACCAGAGGTAGATTTCATTAGAAAGCTAACTATTGCAATGGGTACCATGTTTCGACTTCCGGAAAATTTCGACATATCTTCGCGTTTCCAATCTCCCAGACCCCAAAACCACCGTCAGTTCAAACGTTTATATATAATTTATGTATGTATATATATATATATATATATACCGACAGTAGTGGCTACAATCGCTAAACCGCAGCTTTAGGTCATGGGGCCAAGCTCTCTGCTGACACGGTAGACGCGTGGGTTCGAGCCCCACCGTCGGCCGTCCTTGAAATGGTTTTCCGTGGTTTCCCATTTTCAACACCAGGCAAATGCTGGGAAGGTACCTTCTGACAGGCCACGGCCGCTTCCTTCCACATCCTTGCCCAGTTTCATTCACCATCATTCATTTAATCTAACATTAACTCCTCTCATGAGGTTGGCGTCAGGAAGGGCATCCGGCCGTGAAAACCACCGCCACAATGACTTCCAATGCATCTCATCCCCGACCCCGTTGGAAAACGGGAATAATAAGGGGTAGACATGCAATGTATGTATGTATATATATATATATATATATATATATATATATATATATAATTCTTCGACACGTGTGTATGTCACTGAACTCCTCCTCAACGACTGGACCGATTTTGATGGAATTTGGTATGTATATTAGGGTGGGTCCATGTATGGTTTAGATTCACAATCTGACCCGGTAGGTGGAATGAACATAATATCAGAACCACAATTTACACACAATTTTAGAACCACAATATACAGTCAAAAACAGTCTTCATGGAAACCACTAGCCTTGGCCTTGGTGAAAGCTGATGTCTTTGGACGGTTTGTCTCTGCACGTTAGAGCCACCTGGTCGCAACCTGTGCAACTACCGCCATTACATACACTCCGCCCGTGGCGAAAAATTGTGTTTTATACCAAAGGTGGCAGTGATGTCGAATTCTACTGTTTGTCTCTGCACGTTAGAACGTTACAAAGTCCGGTATGCGTTCATATACCATTCATCCGATTGCGATGAAACTTGGGTGATATGTTGAGTGAGCTCCAGGGAAGGTGTTTGGCTTAGTAAATCCATTTTACAATAGATAGCGTACGAATAGATTCAACAAATGATCGACGACGCGCGAAGCGTTTCAAAAAGGTCCCGCATGCGTTCAAAAACCATTCGTCCGATAGCGATGAAACTTGGGTAAGATGTTGTGTACACTCCAGGGAAGGCTTCTGGCTTAGTAAATCGATTTCATAATAGGTAGTGCACGACTAAATTCAACAAATGAGTGACGACGAGCGAAGCGTTTCAACAAAATCCCGTATAAGTTTATATTCCATTCATCGATTGAGATGAAACTTTGAGGAGTTGTTGTGTACACTTAAGTGAAGGCTTCTAACTTAATAATCCATTTCACAGGATGTTGCGCACGAGTAGATTCAACAAATGAGCGACGACGTGCGAAGCTTTTCAAAAAAGTCCCGTATGCGTTCAAATACAATTCGTCCGATAGCGATGAAACTTGGGTGAGATGTTGTGTACCCTCCAGGGGAGGCTTCTGGATTAGTTAATCCATTTTACAATAGGTAGCGCACGACTAGATTCAACAAATGAGTGACAGCACGCGAATCATTTCAACAAAGTACCGTATGCGTCCATATACCATTTATCCGATTGCGATGAAACTTTGGTGAATTGTTGTGTACACTCCAGGAAAGGTTTCTGTCTTAGTAAATTTAGTTTTTAATAAGGAGCGCAAGAGTAGATTCAACAAATGAGTGACGGCACGCGAATCGTTTCTACAATGTCCCGTATGCGGACATATATCATTCATCCGTTTGCGATGAAACCTTGGTGAATCATTGAGTACACTCCAGAGAAGGTTTCCAGCTTAGTAAATCTATTTTACAATAGGTAGCGCATGAGTAGATTCAAAAAATGAGTGACGGCACGCGAATCGTTTAAAGAAAATCCCGTATGCGTTCATATGTCATTCATCCGATTCCGATGATACGTTGATGAGTTGTTGTGTACACGCCAGGGAAGGTGTTCAACTTGGTAAATTCATTTTACAATATTGGTAGCGCACGAGTAGATGTAACAAATTAGTGACGACGCGCGAAGCGTTCCAACAAAATCCCATATGCGTTCATATATTATTCATCGATTGAGATGAAACTTTGATGAGTTGTTGTGTACACTTACGTGAAGCTTTCTAACTTAGTAAATCCATTTCACAATTGGTTGAGCACGAGTATATTCAACAAATGAGTGACAGCGAACGAATCATTTAAACAAAATCCCGTATGCGTTATATGCCATTTATCCGATTGCGATGAAACTTTGGAGAGTTGTTGTGCACGCTCCCACGAATGTTTCTAGATTAGTTAATTCATTTCACGATAGTTTAGAGGCAGTTAACAGATATTTTAAAAAACGTTTGTATCCAAATGCACTTCAAGAAAGAATAAGTTACAACACTTTCTTTGATTGGCAGGACAACGTCTGCCGGGTCAGCTTGTATATATATTTATATATATATCAGTTTCTTGTGGACACGATAACTGCCGTAATTTTGCACCAATCACTTTGAATTTTTTACCGAATATGTATACCTATAAAATCTCAGTCGATTTCGTTAATGGGCTAAATCGGTCGAAGGGGGTGAAAATGGGGGGCTTTTTTCCAAAAAGTGAAATATTGCTATAACTCTCTTAATATGTGAAATATCGAATCCGTTCAACGTTCATACTATGTGTCGGATAAAGCCCAAAATTTTATGTTTGAAGAGTTTTTTATAGCACCAACCATTGACCAAAGGGGTGGGAAAAAGTGGGTTTTTCGGGAAACATTAATCATATCTCTCTTAATAGGCACAATATCAAAACCGTACAAAATGGACAGTATTCCCCTAATAATTACCTAAAACTTTTGTCTGAAAGAATTTTTGATATGACCCACCATTACGCCAAGGGATGAGAAAAATTATTTCGGAATTATAAGAAAATGCCAAGAGCTATCAGAGGTTGGCATGGCAACACTACTATATTGAAGAGGGATGAGCCATCAGACGTTGCCATGACAACGCACTTGCACGAGATCATATTCAGATTTCCATCTAAGTGTGAAGCGGCTTCGGTGACGTAACTGGTAGCATGCTGAATTTCTATGCCCAAGGTAGCGAGTTCAATGCCGGCCGAAGTCGTCGGATTTTCTAAGAGCGCTAAAAATCCCTCAGTATGCTTTCCTTTGGAGGGGAAGTTCCAACGTTCGTTGCGAGTTTCTGGTTGCGGTGGCATCTAGTAGCCAAGTTCACAGCTAGGTGTCTTTGACGGTAGTACCTGGTAGCAACATTAGGAACTACTGCTTGAAATTGACCGTCTGCAGTTCTTACCTGAATTACAGACTAATACAGCTATCCCAAAGTATACGGGGTTACATTACCACGTTGTCGCAGCCCCTAAACTGAGGAACCAACCAAAATCTCTGCGGGAGATATAATTTTGCGTGAAGAAGTAACAGACCGTTACATAGTTACACATCAGTGTCGAATCCTTGCATAAGGACAGTGTGACCACAAGTATAACAAGTAGTTCCGTGAAGAACTATACAGCCTATTTTCATATATCCTGCTCATGTTAATTGTCTCTATCAACATACAAAATTTCAGTTTAATTGCTGTAACAGATTCGTAGATATTGAGAACCGTCTAAATATTTCAGATGGTCGCCAGGATGGATTATTTTTGTACTATTACATTAAGATTATTGTGTACGTGTGGTATTCAAACTTCAATCGCATGATTAGAACACAAGAAGTAAAAACGAGATTTAAAAATTACGCACACCAGCCATCTTGTGATTATGCAAACAATTGAAATAAATTACATGCCAGTGGATCAATATTTGTATAAGCATTTAACGTGCAACGTTTCACGGCACTCGGATAGTTAATTCGCGAGAAACGTCCATTTAAATATTTATACTTCGCGTCGCCGCCATGTTGGATTTGTGCTCACCAGGTTACTGAAAGTCCTATAGGTGAACATATGTTCATAGTCTCTATGAACATTAAAAAATAACAGTTTGGTTGCTGTAAAAGATTCATAGATATTGAGAACCGTCTAAATATTTCGGAAGCTCGCCATTTAGGATTGTTATATGTATAGGCCATAGAGTTATGTACCAATCAAGGACAATTATTACCTAGCGTCATTATTCAAACTTTCACTTCGATCGCATGATTACGACACAAGAATAAAAACTTAATTTTAAAATTTCGCACAGCCGCCATCTTGAGGTTATGTAAACAATTGAATTAAATTAGATGGCAGTGCATTACAATCTGAAAATCATTTACTGTACCACATTTCACTGCGCTCAGAGAGTTAAATCACGAGAAAAGTCTATTAAAATATTTCAAATTCGCTTGGTCGCCATGTTCGTTTTGTACTTTACAGGTTTATGACATATACATAGGTAAACTTGTATCTGTACATTTTATCACCGTACAAAATTGCATGATGATATCTGTAATCGTTTCGGAGATATAGAATGTCAGTGAAATATTTCGCACAGCCGCCATTTTGAGGTTAAGTAAACAATTGAACTAAATTAGACTCCAGTGCATTACAATGTGTATAAACATTTGCTGTACCAAGTTTCATTACGTTTGGATAGTTAAATCGCGAGAAATGTCTATTTAAAAGTCTCAAATTCGCTTGACCGCCATGTTGATTTTGTAGTCACCAGGTTTTTGAAAGTCTCATAGGTGAACTTCTAGTAGTGCCCTTTATCACCGTACACAATTGCAGGGCGATGTCGGTAATAGTTACGGAGATATTGAATGCTAGTGAAATATTTCGCACAGCCGCCATGTTGGATTGGTGAGACGTAACAAGATTTGAAGGGCACGGTCGAGGTCGCCGGGAATAGTGCTATGAACTTACCGAGTTTCATTGAAATCGCTCCAGCTGTTTAGATTTTATTAGGGGGACACACACACACCTCTCTCTCACACACACACACACACACACACACACACGGACACGGACAAAAGGTGATCTCATAAGCCTATTTTTTCAAAATTGAAAATAGGCTAAAAATGGACCCCAAATGACAAGAAGGTTACCGTTCCCATAAGACAATAAAATTTTTAAAATAAGCATAAAATGACGAAAAACAAAGTTAATTAAGCTCCAATTTTAAAATACCTTCTCGCAATAAATGAGGTCTGAACCTTCTACGAAAACCTGCATATTCTGCCTATTTTCGCCTATCCCCAAGTTTGTCCGGTGAAATCTACCTCCGCCTTCCGGCGTGCCGAGAGGACTTTTATTTTTATCTTAAAACGTGTGTTTCGGGGTCCTGAGTAGGCCTATTGTTTTTCGTAACTGGCGGCTTAGAATGAGCTATGTCCGGTCTTTGTAACTTTTTTCCATGCTCAGTGCCAAAGGGCCGAAAAGACACACTTAGAAATTGAATTTTCTAAAATCGTTTCTTCGTGAGTCCCTACAGCATAGGATCAACCAACATGCAAAATTTCAGCTTCCTAGGCCTAGTGGTTTGAGCGCAGCTTTTTAGCCTTTGCTCGAGGGCCAAAAAGCTGAAATCCGAAGAATGAGAAAGACTATCGAAAATTCATGTAGTCAGCGGGTTCTTCTTTGCAGGTTACTTTTACATCTTGTCACGCCTGCCCGTAATCTGTTCAGAGATCTCCAGGTACTCCATTTCTCCATATGACCAGGTGTAGGTGTCAGCCATTCTTCGGAGCGATTGCAGCTTGCACGCCATAGATGGATTCGGGATTGTTGAGGTGTCCCCTTAAGAGCCTCGGTAATTTTGAGGAAACTTTTCCTTGATTTGAGTCTCGAAGTAGCTGGCTTGTATCCATACAGAGGGTGAGCTTTAGATGTTACCACCTTCTTCTTCTCAATTCTTGCTGCAATCTCACGACGAATATTAGGAGGGGCAATGCCAGCAAGACTGTACAATTTATCCAAAGGAGTAGGCTTTAGACATCCGGTAATAATGCGACAGGTATCGTTTAGAGCTGTATCTACATTCCTGGCGTGGGTTGACTTGTACCATACTGGGGATGCATATTCCGCAGCAGAGTAACATAGAGCAATGGAAGAGGTTCTCACAGTATTGGGATGTGCCCCCCAGGTAGTACCCGTTATCTTCCTTATAATATTATTTCTGGCTGCCACTTTTTGCTTGGTGTTTGAGCAGTGTTTCTGGTAAGTGAGAGCACGGTCGAGGGTAACTCCAAGATATTTTGGTGAGATGCAGTGCTCTAATGTGGTTCCTTCCCAAGTGATTTTAAGGGTTCTGTTTGCCATTTTATTTTTAAGGTGGAAGGCACAAGTCTGTGTTTTATTGGGGTTTGGACTCAGCTGATTCTCCTTGTAGTAAGCAGACAGCTCTGTAAGTGCATTAGATAGTTTCTGCTCAATAGCGTCAAAGCAGGAGTCTTGAGTGGTGATGGCACAGTCATCTGCATAGATAAAGCTTTGTGTTCCTACAGGTAGTGGCTGGTCATTGGTGTAGATGTTGAACAATGACGGAGAGAGCACACTTCCCTGTGGTAATCCGTTCCTCTGTGATCTCCACCTGCTTCTTTTCCCCTGAAATTCGACGAAAAATCTTCTATTTTCAAATTCAGACAATAATCGAATGATTCAACGAACAAGTCAATCATTGAAATGTGCAAATAAAAGAACAATATATTTATTTACAATATAGCTGCTTGTATACACCCAAAATGCCTTAAGGCACAGCATACCCCTCAATCATTGTTAGGACAATCCATTAATATACATTCTTGTTTTACAATTTAAAATCCAGTGGTATTTTCTGATCAGAATGTCAGGTGTTGGCACTTTTGTAAATATTGTGCTGCAATAAGGCCACAGTGTCAGCAATGATAGTCTCTGCAAGAGTGATCAGGTTAATCCTTTCTATGCCAAGCTTCTTAACAGTTCCACAACTTCAAGATAGATACCCTAGCACCAAACAGCATTCCTCGTACATTGAAGATGTGAGTCCTGTACCTATCTCCGTATTTTTTCCGAAAGTACGGAACGCAATCTTCATAGATGGCCTTTTTCTCCTGGTCAACCTCTTTAGCCTGATCTGGTGCATTCTTCTCAAACCGAATGGTTGGATCAAGAATATAGGCTTCTTTAGATGATTTCTTAAATGTTAAACATAAACCACAGAAAGCATAAAGGGGAAGAGAAGATTATTATTATTATTATGGTGTTTGATGCTTTTCAGTCGGTAAACACGATTGTACCTAAATGAGATGGGTTATTCCCTAGTCCTGAAGACAATTACATGATATTAATAAATACTGTACACTTGGATAACCAGTTTCGATCGTCAAGCGATCATCATCAGATCCATTACACTTAGGCTACATAATAACAATTGTGGCCATGGATTGAAAGTTGAAAAACGCACGGAAGAAATAGTTAACAATCAACAATATTAGAAGTATAAAAGGACGATCATTGCTTGACGGAAGTAACGGACGTTTAGATATCTTAATAATTAACGGGCCTGCAAAAATAGACTAATGAGAATGTTGACCAGGCACAGGAAGTGGATGACGGATGTCTTCTCTTTGGTGCACATGGGAATTCTTTCAAGTGAACAAAGGCTCAACTAAAATGCCTTGGAATGACGGAACAACAGTTTTAATTAACCATTTATACAACAGCCACATCATATAGAATATCGTTGACTACCTTGTAGTGTAGCGGTCAGCATTCTTTTGCTGTCACCCCGAAGGTCCAGATTCGATTCCTGGTTCTGCCTAGAAATTTAATTCTGATCTGAGGGCACACTCAGCCTCCTGGGGGCAAAACTGAGAAGAGGTGGAATTGGTTTGCCACTTCTACTCCATTGCCGGGTTGGTTGTTAAATTAAGGCCACAGTTGCCTCTTTCCCGATCCTCATATGGATTAGGCTACAAACACATGCATTGTGATTTACACCATAATAATAGAAGTTATCAGACAAAATATTACACACACCCAAGTACACGGGGAAGAATGACCACAATGTCTAAGTCCCTCAAGTGAAAAAACAACAACAGGATACTATTGAATTGTTATCCTATCCCTCCATAGTCACCTTGTGTGTAAGTAGGAATGACTTCCTCATTATCCAAACAAACTGACATCAGTTTCGGTAATAGCAAAGCTATTTACCATCACTAAGTTATGGAATAAAATGGGCAGCAAAAAGAAGCTATTGTTTTGGAAAAAAATATTCGTTTTGAAAAGTGTAGAGCCTCCGTGGCTTAGGCGGCAGCTCGCCGGCCTCTCACCACTGGGCCCGTGGACCAAATCCCGGTCACTCCATGTGAGATCTGTGCTGGAGAAAACGGAGGCAGACAGGGTTTTCTCCGGGTACTCCGGTTTTCCCTGTCAATGTTTCATTCCATCAACACTCTCCACTATCATTTCATTTCATCTTTCATTCATTTAATCATTGCCCCATAGGAGTGCGACAGGCTTCGACAGCCGGCACAGTTCATATCCTCGCCGCTAGATGGGGGCTTCATTCATTCCATTCCTGACCCAGTCGGAGACTGGAAGCAGGCTGTGGATTTTCATTTTCATTCGTTTTGAAAAGAACCTTGAGCAGGCACAGGATATGGATGACGAGGAACAGGATCGGTATCATCTTCTATTAAGTGAGAGATCCATTAATATAATTCCTGTCAATATTATTGACAACAGCCTGGCCATGTTGAAACACCAGATCCCATGAGAACTCCGCAGTTTATCAGCATTAGGCGTGTTTAGACCTTGGATGGAATGCCGGTTCAGTAGGACCACGCGCTGTTGGCAAAAGAAAGGAGGAGCTGAAAAGCTCTGGCCGCCGTACCGCACGTAAACTCTGGCTGATGATAGCCTCGTCGGAGGTACGGACATGCTTTCAGGCAGAATACCAATAATAAATATTATTGAACCTGAAACTGAAGCTTCTATATGGGCCTTGCGTAACCACAATAGTCTACTCTAGAGCAGGTGAATCAGCTGCCCCTAATAATATTTTTTATGCATCCCAACTAGCGCATGTTATCAGGAAGGTCGATATTTCTCTGCCTGCATCCCGTATGGTAGTAATGCACGTCAAGCAATCCTGCAAACGATACTGAACACTATTAATTTTCCCCTTGATGTGACTGCAAACTAATGCGAGGGAAAAATAATAGTCTAGTGTTCAGTATTACCTAGGGCAGTGCCATACGGCAGGCCTGTCCTGCTATGCCACTGGTGGCTGTGGCGCCATGGCTTGCCATGAGACTCGCTCCGTTGCAAACTAAGCCCAGCTCTTCCCCGCTCTACTGCCTCTCCCTCCAGCTTCTCCTCTCACCACGGTACGAGTAACTGACAACACTGGGTACTTCAGCACCACCCCACTACGAGCGCTGCTAGGCAAAAGGCCGCCTCGTGATTGGTTGATTTGGCCTGGTTATATTTGGTGTTCTATGGTGTTGTTAACATGGCGGCTCCACATGCTTGAAACACGTTACGGTAACTGTCATTATCCTGATTTTGAGAGATATTTAAGTCACTTAAGAAGCTTATAATCGTGCTTCATACTTTTAATTCGTAAACCGTATTTGTCAAATGCGGGTGTTGCTCACGCCAAAGAATATGGGTCATACAACATCGGCGTGAACAGTTCTGAATAAAACAATCAAGTCCAAAGTCACATGTTGGGGCGATTTAAAAAAATGGAAATGTGTCCTTTAATAAAATATGGATTGGAGTGAACCAGTTAAATAAAATAAAAAATTAAAGGAAAACATATTTGGGAGCTAATATTTTCATACTGATAGTTGGCTGCCACACCACTATGCGTGCTGCAGTAGTTTCTTGTTTCCGTGCTTTACCATGCGTCATTCACGTCCATTATATTTGGTGATCTGTGCCTCTCACTACTTTCTCTTGCTAGAGAGGAGAAGTCGAACTTGCCCCCCCCCCCCCCCCCTTGTCCTAAACACGCTGCGCTGTAGTGTGGAATGGGTCATAAGCCAAGTACGGTATCAAGCAGGGCAAGAAGGACATTCTGATTTCCTCTTCTTAAATAGAATGAAGCTATTCTCAGAATTCACTCGTCAAACGCAATGCAACCGAACATTGCAAATATAATTGTATTGAAATCGTAAACATGAACTACGTAAACATGTGACCGGTTGATAGTTGTAAATAGTTTTATCTTCTACAGTATATATATATTATTTTAATTTTTTTTAGTCGTTTACCCTCCAGGTTGGTGGAACACACGGACTCAGCGAGGGAACTCACCACTACCGCATCTACGGGCAGTGTCCTAGAGCTGGGAACATCGAATCGGAAGGGATACAACTGGTGAGGTGGGATTGGCACCTCGCCCAGGCGGCCTCACCTGCAAAGCGAACAGGGGCCTCATGAGGGAAGGTAAGGGATGGTTAGGATGGATAGGCAAGGAAGAGGGAAGGAGGCAGCCGTGGCCTTGAAGAAGGTACCATCCCGGCATTTGCCCGAAGACGAAGTGGGAAACCACGGAAAACCACTTCGAGGATGGCTGAGGGGGAATCGAACCCCCTCTACTCATTTGGGCCACCCGAGGCTGAGTAGACCCCGTTCCAGTCCTCGTACCACTTTTAAAATTTCGTGGCAGAGCCGGGAATCGAACCCAGGACCTCCGGGGCGGCAGTACAGTATATTAATATATACTGTAAAAATGAGATGGTGTGTGTCTGTGTGTCTGTGTATTTCTCAACCACCCAAGAACCACTGCTCTGATTTACATGACATTTTACATGGAAGTAGCTAATTTACCTGGTTAACATATAGGCTACTTTTGATTTTGTTACTTTGCACTATTTAAAGATGGCGACCATTTTAGTGACGTCACTACACCCTTTGGTTTCAAACTTTAATATTTCCATTTCCAATATAAAAAAAGAACGCCAAGAAATAGCAAACCTTTGATGGCATATACGAGGTTTAAAATTGTATTTTCATTCCGAAAGGTCCTTATCACAGTTAGCGAGTAAAACCTAAATGTGTGCTATAAAACATGGTCAACGCCGAGCTGTGTAGTTGGACAAAATGTTCCATCCTTACTCTCCCTCCACGCAGCACCTCGTCTATCCCCTATCACCTTCACAAATTAATGTATTTATGACCCGTAGCGAAGCACGGGTACGTCAGCTAGTAAAATAATAAAGCAGGCAGTATGATTCAACGGATTGTTATAGCTACTAAGCATTGATTACTAATGTCCCATTCAACGCCACGTACAACGTTGCCCGCCCTTCAGCCAGCTCGCTACCTCTGCTACTGCAACTTCTTTCTTGCCTGCAGCCATGCCTCGACCCCCACCATCCAAACACAATCTCCGATTCACTAAGGAAAGCCCGTGGCACTAGCGTGGATGACGACTGCAACCTTGGCATTTCCCCTGGACAGGCGTGCCATACGGGCTGCAAGCAGAGCAATATCAACCTTCCTGACACATGCGTTAGTTGGGATGCATAAAACAATATTGTAAGGGGGAGATGAATAAGCTGTTTTGTTTTTTTTTCTTTTTTCTTGATGTGTAACATCTTTCCACTCGGTTGCTGGATATATTTGTGGGAGTGATTTTGAAAAATGGGACGGAAGTGGATTGGAACGATCGAGGTGGCACCAGCTGGCAGTGGTGGATCGAACGGAACTGTAAGACGCACTGCCAACTCGATCGATCGATCCAGCTGGCAGTGGTAAGAGAAACAATGAGCGCGCGGTGTCGGAAATTGATACTATGACGTACACTCGGCCATGTGGAATGTATTTGACATACTGAACGGTAAACGCTCATATGAACTGTGGTGTCAAGTGATTGAAACAAAGCACATGGTATACAGTTCGAAGTCTTCGTATCAGTATTTAAATGGTAAAATGCCTTAATATCAAACATTGTAAGTAGTCGGCATTGCCGGTATTATGTTTCTGCACAATGGCTATTCAAATATTAACCCACATAACGGTAATGCAGTCATCAATATAATATAATCGTTGTGGTTATACGAGAATTGAGCAAGCCTTCATGAACTATTACTGAATACATTCTCTTTACTCTCAAGAGGGTCTATTCATAAGGCATTTTAAACTCAATTTCACGCAGGAACATTATCGAAACAAGCAAAATAGAAATGAAACTTAATTCCGTAATACAGTATTATTGGAACGCGGAAATAAGTCACAATCTTGTGCACATTACTTGCGTAGTCGAAATAGCCGTGGGGTTAGCGCCTATAACTGTGAATCTAGAGATCAAGGGTTAGAATCCCGGACGGGGTGGATATTTTTGCTACCGGATTATCATTTTAAACGATATTTAACATATGAATATGACTCATTTTGACATAATCCATATGAAATTACGTGTTGGTCTGTGAATCAAGAGGTCCTGTTTATAAGGAATTTAAGGTAATGAGCGGTGTCGCGTCTATTAATCTAGTTGATCCTCATCGTATTCTTTATTTAGGCTAGTGCTGGTGGCAGCTACAAATCATCTAATAAAATGAGTTCCATATTATAAACTACAATATCTGTAAAACACTCCCTTTTACAATAGATTAATATTTGTGCCAATAATACTATAAAATACCGGTGTATCAACAATTTCACGTGAGGTTTCTTCTATGTCAGATGCTACACATCATATGCGACTACTGTAAGGCTCGTAATATATATATTTTTTAAGCGTATGGTATTTAGTGCCCGGCTCGCTAGAGTTTGTAGCTGCTTCTACGCGGACACCCCTGGGGTGAGCTACAAGTACCGTCGCGTGTGGAGTGTTGTCTGGGGAGGAAAGTGTGACTGTAAGGACGAGGAATTGGAAGGTAGCGGCTGTGGCCTATAGTGAGGGCCCAACCCCGGCATTTGCCTGGAAGGAAGATGGGAAACCACAGAAGACCATCTTCAAGGTTGCCGACGGGGGAATTCGAACCTCCTCGCCTCCCGGATGTGAGCGACTGCCTGCAGCCACTCCGTAACGATCACGGCTAACTCACCCGGTATTCACCTTGTATATAGGTATCTAAACTATAAATGGTAAACGTAAAGGTAAATAAAATACTATTCTCGACGTTAGATTGGGATTAGGTAGCCATAACCTTACATTAGATACTATCCCAGCATTCGCATGGAGTAGAAGTGGGGAAATTTTGGAAAGAAATAAAAACACGTGCAGGATGGCTGAGAAGGGAATCGAACCCACCTCTTCTCAGGTTGCCTCATGGATCCCGTTCCAGCCCTCAGACCAGAATTGAATGTCTTGGCACCATGCGTGCTGGGGCTACACACACCATGCCTCTTTAAGACCTTGAGCAGAAGGCAGGAGAAACTTTTTTTTTTAGCGTATGGCTTTTAGTGCCGGAAGTGCCCGAGGACATGTTCGGCTCGCCAGGGTTTTGTAGCTGCTTCTAGACGGATACCCATGGGGTGAGCTACAAGTACTGTCGCGTGTGGAATGTTGTCTGGGGAGGAAAGTTTGAATGGAAGGACGAGGTAGCGGCTGTGGCCTATAGTTAGGGACCAACCCCGGCATTTGCCTGGAAGGAAGAGGGGAAACCACAGAATACCATCTTCAAGGTTGCCGGCGGGGAAATTCGAACCTCCTCGCCTCCCGGATGTGAGTGGCTGCCTGCAGTCATGCCGTAACGACCATGGCTAATTCACCCGGTAGGAGAAACAATGAAGAGAAAAGAAGAGTTCTGACCCCTTGAAGAATGAATAAACGGAATAAACCGTGGACGAAGAAAAGTAATAATTACACATAAAAGTGGTTATCATTAATAAAATAAAAATAACCCCTGCCACTACAGCCCATGAAGGGACTAAGCCTACCAAGCGACCGCTATCGAGCCATTTGGCCTGCAAATATTGGGGTGACGCGTGGTTCCGCATTGGGTTTCCTCAGGCGTTAATTTTGGATTTTGTGACTGGGCACACTCAGACAGCTATTCAATTGTTCTCACGAGGTTGAGTGCACCCCGTTCCAGCCCTTACGTTAGCCCTGGCAGAGCCGGGAATCGAACCAGGGGCCTCCGGTGGAGAGACTGGCACGCTACCACAACACCATGGGGCCGGCACGGTTATCATTAATAACAAAGTATTACTCTCCTAGCCACAGTAGAGGTGTGGTGGCGCAGCAGTCAAGCTGTTGGCCTTTCACCACGGCAGACCGGGTTCGATTCCCGGCAAATGCATGTGACATTTTCAAAGTGAATTTTCATGTCCTGTGGTTCGGATTCGACTTTAAAAGGAGGTCCCGTGGCTCATGATCGCGAGATTAACGGTCACGTAAAACTACAAACTTCCTTCCTTCCTCACTCTATATCTTCCTTCCTCCCTCCCTCCCTGCCTCTATTCATTCCTTCATTTATTCCTTCGTCCCTCCCTTCCTTCCTTCATCCCCCTCTTTCTTTTTCCCTTCCTTCGTCCCTCCCTTCCTTCGTCCCTCCCTTCCTTATTTCCCCCCCCCTCCTTCTTCCCTTCCTTCCTCCCTCCATTCCTTCTTCCCCCTCCCTTCCTTCTTCTCCCTTCCTCTCTTCATACCTTCACTCCTCCCTCCCTTCCTTCATTTCTTCCATCCTCCCTCCCTTCCTTCCTCCCTTCCTCCATCCCTTCCTTCTTCCCCCACGTTTCCTTCCTTCTTCCCCCTCCCTTCATCCTTTCCTTCCTCCCTTACTCCCTTCCTTCCTCCATTTCTTCCTTCCTCCCTTCCTTCTTCCCCCTCCCTTACTTTCTTCTTCCCCCACCCTTCCTTCCTTCTTCCCCCTCCCTTCATCCTTTCCTTCCTCCCTTACTCCCTTCCTTTCTTCATTTCTTCCTTCCTCCCTCCATTCCTTCTTCCCCCTCCCTTCCTTCATCCCTTCCTCCCTCCCTTCCTTCCTTCTTCCCCCACCCTTCCTTCCTTCTTACCCCTCCCTCCCTTCCTTCTTATCCCACCCTTCCTTCCTTCTTCCCCCACCCTTCCTTCTTCTTTCCCCCTCCCTTCCTCCTTTCCTCCCTTCCTTCCTTCATCCCTTCCTTCTTCCCCCACCCTTCCTTCCATCTTCCCCCTCCCTCCCTTCCTTCTTCCCCCTCCCTTCCTTCCTTCTTCCCCCACCCTTCCTTCCTTTTCCCCCTCCCTTCCTTCCTCCCTTCCTTCCTCCCTTCCTCCCTCCCTCTCTCCCTCCTTTCCTTCTTCCCCCTCCCTTCCTTCCTTCATATCTTCCTTCCTCGCTCCCTTCCATCCTCCCTCCCTTCCTTCTTCCCCCTCCCTTCCTTCCTTCATTTCTTCCTTCCTCCCTCCCTTTATCCCCCCCCCCCCGCCCTTCCTTCCTCCCTTCCTCCCTAATAATTGCTTGCACACACACACCAAACGTAGGTTAGTCGAAACCATACTCAATGTGGTGTTATAATGGAACATTGCAGTACTCAAAATAGAGTCGTGTTTACAAGTCTAGTAACGATCATTAGCCTCGCTAATGCCTCCTTCTTGTCTGTTATAAGCGTACGTAAATCAGTAGCTAGAATGGCTCAATCGATTTCTGCCAGTTATGCTTTGTGAGCTTCGTGAATTATAACTGTGACAAATCTTACATGTTGTTTCACGTGTTTTCCCACTGATAGCTGCAGTATATTATGGAACTGTAACATCCTTGAGGCATGTTGCCCAACAAGCAGGATGTGCATTTAATAACGTGTTCATTAGACTCCACCTGTTAGAAGAGGAGTTTCTGGTGGCCTATTTTACAGGTCCCTGTGTGTGTTTTATACCGTAGTTGCAATTAAACGAGAGAATATTCATCAACAGGGATAATAAAGCTTGCAATTCCAATAGCTTCCACTACATATGCATGAGTTGCGTGATGACATGCACTGTGGTTCACAAGCCTTCATGCGTGATAATCCGGGAAGTTGCTCTATACGCTCTGCGGTCTTTGGACGAGATCGAAGCTCCCATCCGTGCGAGACCGGAAGGGAAACAGAGAGACATTTCATTCACTCAACCTAGGAGTTTTAGACTAATAACATCAATTTTAATGAGCACCTTCCAAAATCCAAGCCACTCAAAAAGAACATGTTCTGAGCTTTGAGATACTGTATTTAACAAGTAGATTCATCACTAATGCCCGGAAGTGCATAATTATGCATGTTTTGGTCATTTTGGAACAATAAATCATATTTTTCTCCTTTGCCTGTTGAAGTGCTTATCTCTGCCTGAGAAGGACGTACAGTATATTCTAATTTCCTGTTGTTTTGAAGCTCTTTATGTTACTTTATGTTCTTAAAGTCGTATATATTTCGATTCGGACTCTGAGAGGCTCTCTTAGAATAATACGGAAATTATTTCAATACCTAGTACTGTACGTTTCAGTCCGTTTTGCAAGTTAATATCAATTACTTTTGTTCAGCATTCTCTATGTGAAAAATGAAAATCCACAGCCTGCTTCCAGTCTCCGACCGGGTCAGGAATGGAATGAATGAAGCCCCTATCTAGCGGCGAGGATATGCCGAAGCCTGTCACACTCCTTTGGGGCAATGATTAAATGAATGACAGATGGAATGAAATGTTAGTGGAGAGTGTTGCTGGAATGAAATATTGACAGGGAAAACCGGAGTACCCAGAGAAAAACCTGTCTGCCTCCGTTTTGTCCAGCACAGATCTCACATGGAGTGACCGGGATTTGAACCACGGACCCAGCGGTGAGAGGCCAGCGTGCTGCCGCCTAAGCCACGGAGGCTCTATTCTCTATGTAAATATTGTAAAATTATTTTCACTTTCCAGTACCAGTTGTTCAGTAGATTACGGAACTGATGATCCGAGTACAAAGTACAGACACAAGCAGGCTTCTGTCCGTATTCTATAACTCATTACCAATGTAATTGATGGACACCGAATTTTACCAGGAAGACTTCTTGTAATTCATTTCACGATACGACACATGTTCGATCCTGGTGGCGACAATGTGGAGAAATATCCAAAGGTTTGTCTTTTGTTATTATTAAGGTTCGGAAGTTAAGGAAAAGTAATTTTAAAAGATGAATGAAACTGGGCAAGGATGTAGAAGGGAGCAGCCGTGGCCTGTCAGAAGGTACCGTCCCAGCATTTGCCTGGAGTCGAAAATGAGAAGCCACGGAAAACCATTCCAAGGACGGCCGACGGTTGGGTTCGAACCTACGTATACCGAGTCAGCAGAGAGCTTGTTCCCATGGCCTAACGCTGCACTTCAGCGAGCCTAGCTACAACTGTCGGTATGAGATAGTTGAAGATGTAAATACCAGAAAATACTTCTAGAGAATGGTGGGAATGTTAGATCAAATGTTTCAAATCGTTAGTGTAGTCCAATACCCAGTAACAGCTTGGTGGAGACAGTTCTCAACATGATAATTCTCCAAAAGCAGTTTAATGGATAATTTAAGAGGGATGACTGTTGTTATTTTACTATAAAGATAAGATTAAAATGAGATATAGGTGTGTAATGTAAATTGCACACTGGAAATGGAGAAATTGATATGAAACACTTACATGGAATGAAGTAGGCTACTTATATTGTGGTGTTAATTAATACTAGCACTACCCGTCGCCGCTTCGCCCGCGAATATTCTAGTTGTAAAGAGTACACTTAGCAAAATCTCAATCATGAATGCTATGACTGATTTATCCTTGGTATGAATAATCAGACCTTATCAATTCAGCTACTGGTGCAGTGGTTAGGGGTTTGTCATTCCTTCATAGGTATGTCAGAGCGAAGTTAGTTTTCTGGGAATATCACAGACACTGTTAATTTAAGGGCCATTTAATGTGGTTTTCGGAGACCCTTTATAGTCGGGTGAAAAAGACCTTTCGTACCACACTCACATCTGAAAATTGCGTTAAAAATTCTAGAGTGCCCCTTGACCCCTTTAAGCACATTATACTGTATGTATTGATGAATTTTACAGCTTAATTTGGTTCAGTGATAACCTTATAACCGTCTGGAAACTTTCACAGTAACGTAATAATTGGAATTGCATTGCTTCTTACAGAAATAGATGGACTTGTGAGATTCTGTTACCATGGTTACCGTGTTGCATTGTTTCATTATTTCATTGTGTATATACATGTTTTAAGGTATTTATTTAATTGTGAGGCATTTAAAGAGTAAGTGGGTGCGTTTCGCTTACGCATTGGGTGATGCTGAACATGTAGGTACCCCATATGTGTAGGTTGGTGTTAATGGGACCTTATCTTTGGTACAAATGGAATGGGACATTAGCAGAATAATATAGGGAGGGATTTGAATTAGAAGAATGAATTATGTTGGTAGATGGAGGATATAACCTATAACCTTATGTCGTGGAACATCAGTTACGTAATCACGTTGCATGTATGGCGAGAAAACAAACAATTTTATTGAATTATAATTAAAAATGTTTATAAATTATAATAACTCGTTATAAAAGGACTCTTGAGAATTAGTTGTTAAAATAAAATTATTAATGATAACGCGTATGGCATTTGTATTATGATCATGGCAGATGTTGTGTGTATATGTTTACGTTCGACAATTTCGGTATGTTAATATTATATGTCACGAAACTGTCTCATAATGGGTGTCATTAAAGTACTACTTTTCATTATAACACAGTTTTTCCAACCAGTCAGATCTCAATATTTTCATTCATTGACCAATTATGTAAGGATAGCTTCTCACATGCACTCAAAATCCAACATGTCGGACATGAATTACATGATTTGAAAGTTGACAATGAAGCCTATATTGGATCAACCATTGTAGTTACAATGCATAAACAAACTGGACAATATTGCAAAAGAAATAGCACTGTACCTTAATATCCGCAACTCCAATTTCTACACATTCGTAAGATTTCGCCGACAATTTTAGTGAATGCTGTTGTTGACATAAACACACCAGAACGTCATGCAGGAAGCAGGCGTATGACATCAGTTCCACGGAAATTATAGTCCAGCTCTCTGTTCAGTAAATGAATATCTTATGCGAAACTTTTCCGCCAGATGTCATAACTGTTCTATTTGGGACTCAATTGATATGCCTTCCGTTGACATTCTATACGCATCGAATTTAAAGTATAACTAGTTGATAATACGATACATTTAAACTTGTTTGTAACAGCCTATTTTGTGTTGTTTGACAAAAATAACAAAATGATCCAACATAGTACCTGTGCGCTATCTGTTGGTGCTACTTCAGGATAAACAATATTTTAAAACTCACACAATTCTTAGGAAGAAGAATTCAACCGACAGAATCTCTACAGATATTTATAAATACTTATGTTAGAACATATAATACAGTAAATTATCGTCGAACATAAACAGTCGTATGCAACTCGCCTATAATGGTAATTAAAACACTTGTATGGAAATTATAAAACTCGTGTCTTAATTATTGCAATTATAATGCATAATGTACTTTTATAATTTTCTATTTACTGTGTTAGAAACATCATGGCAATACAAACTATCTAAGCGGTTTTCTTACACTACATTAGTACACGGGGTTCATGACCAAGCAACAAGCCATGCGGTTCTAAAGGGAGGATGTTGAGAGGCTCTTTAGTTCTGAGCGGAACACGCAAGCTTACATTAATTAATTGATAGAGCCCTGAGGATATCGAACAGAATACATAATCGATTTGCAGTTCTCGTCCGCCCCCTTAGGGGATTTCAATGCGCTACTTGGTACTACAGTAGGCTACAAAGGAACTTCTTTAACGAGCTCTCCATTTACACAGTTAGTTCTCTAACCTACTGTACTACTGACTTTTCCTTCAAAATCCAGTCTGTTGAACATTGCATCATCCATTGCAGAGCCATAAGAACCTGGCGAAGAAATAGGAGAGTAAATAATGATGAGAAAATAAATTTCACTAATATTATTAACAGTAATATACCGCTCCTTTGGTTACAATTAATACCAAACTAAACCTGGCGAAGAAGTAGGAGAGTAAATAATGATGAGAAAATAAATTTCACTAATATTATTAACAGTAATATACCGCTCCTTTGGTTATAATTAATAGCAAACTAAGTTCACAAATAAGGATGATGTCATCTAAGATCAAGTTGAAATTGATTGCAATATATTGCTGCTTATTTAAGGAATATTGAATTTCGATACGTTTTGAGTGCAAATAAAATGTTATACTTAACTGAAAATGAAAATCCTCAGCCTGCTTCCAGTCTCCGACCGGGTCAGGAATGGAATGAATGAAGCCCCCATCTAGCGGCGAGGATATGGACTGTGCTGGCTGCCGAGGCCTGACGCACTCCTCTGGGGCAATGATTAAATGAATGACAGATGAAATGAAAATGATGGTGGAGAGTGTTGCTGGAAGGAAATGTTGACAGGGTAAACCGGAGTACCCGGAGAAAAACCTGTCTGCCTCCGTTTTCTCCAGCACAGATCTCACATGGAGTGACCGGGATTTGAACCACGGACCCAGCGGTTAGAGCCCGGCGTGCTGCTGCCTAAGCCACGGAGGCTTTTTGTTAGAACCCTATATAATTAATAAGCTCACTCTACTGCACCTTGATTTCATTCATGGAATAATCCAATTAAAAGAATAAATAAAAACATATTCTTACTAAAGTTTATGAGGTAATATCTGATCTTTGTATAATAATAGACACAGGTAAGTCGAGCAATTTCTACATCAAAAATTAAGAAAATTACGGCAATTAAAAAGAATCGAAGAAGCACGCAGTCCTTTGGTAGTTCGATTTTCAGACGGGATTTTAACTTTGTGCAGTTTACAATGGCTGAGTGATTTTGACGTTTCCATCGTTCATTTCTTCCTCATTATGAAATGCAGGTCATCAGGTCGTCCATGGGTGTCAACTCTACCGGGCTCCCCTGTAGACCACATTCCAATATTATTATATACTAGCAGGTACCCGCGGCTTCGCTCGCGTCATATTTGAGTTATACCCCATTATACATTTTGTTATTTTCCATTTTCTTTTGAATGCCACCGAACCAAGCGTTAGATGTTCATTGACTTTCGTCAGAATTGTAAGACGTGGACGTAAATTATGTGTTTTCCCGTCCGACTTCGGCCGCGGAATTCAAAAGTTTCACGTGTTATGTAAAACTTATATCATAAATAGATATTCTATTTAAACCGATTATCATTCCGAATGTCGCCTCCGTAGCGTAGCGGTCAGCATGGTTCGCTGCTGCCCCAAAGGTCTGGGTTCGATTCTCGGCTCTGCCACGAAATTTGAAAAGTGGTATGTGGACTGGAACGTTGTCTACTCAGCCTCGGGTTCGGTTCCCACCTCAGCCATCCTCGAAGTGGTTTTCCATGGGTTCCCACTTCGTCTTCGGGCAAATGCCGGGATGGTTCCTACTGTAAGGCCACGGCCGCCTCCTTCCCTCTTCCTTGACTATCCATCCTAATCTTCCCCTCCACCCTTCCCTCATGAGGCCCCTGTTCGCTTTTCAGGCGAGGCCACCTCGGTGAGGTACTGATCACACCTCACCAGTTGTATCCCCTCCGACCAGATGTTCTCAACTCTAGGACACTGCCTGGAAAGGCGGTAGAGGTGAGTTCCCTCGGTTAGTCCGCGGGAGCCAACCTGGGGGGTAAAATTGACTTTAAAAAATTAATTCCGAGTTCGCTGTTAATGAAATTTAAAATTTCTCATGATATCAAAATGCAAATATAATAATATTTTAGATTACTTCTTTTGTAACAATTTCTTTGCCTGTTTTGTGAATGGAATGAAATAATAAAATATTAAAGATTTGAATGAGCTTAATGAAATTGTCTTAATGCTGAAAATTAACTTTTAAATATGAAATCAAAATACAGAGTTTAAAATACAAATATTTGCTATCGGACTAAATTTTAATTTTGAAGATTTAAAGAAACATATTATAATTAACTATATCTTTAACCTAACCATAAATAACTTAAATATATTTTGAAAACATGATCTTTAATATGCTTCATGTATAAGTAACGTAAAATCGAACGTCACATAACAACAAATAAAAGAACAAGTTTAAATATAATAATTTAGTTTGGAACTTCTTTATTGGCAGTTCTTCCTTCTAGTGCCAAAATGACTAAGCTACTTGGAGAACTTACTCTGGAACAGGCAACATAAAATTGTCCATGGGAGAAATAGTCTTAGCGTACGTCGATTCCTGCAAATGTTAAACTTTGGCCTTGTGTTTTGGAATGCACGATAAGCAGTGAGTGGGAAGACATCCGCAATTCATACACAACTGCCATCTCCTGGCACATATCGGTTTATTGGCTATTTAACTATACGGGATTTGTGAGCCCTGTGTTTATGAAATTGAACGTAGCTTGATCGCTGCCTTTATTTAGTACTCGCTACTGTCATCATCATCATCTTGTACAGTTTCCAGCCCCAGGCTGGGTCTGTTTGGAACATAAGCCTCGCCACTTAGTTCTTTCTTCCCACCATCTCTCCGCTGTCACTCTGGTCCAGTCCTCGCCTCTCTTCTTGACACATTCCTCCACTCCTTTCAGCCATCTATCTCTTGGTCTTCCCCTTGGTCGTTTCTTCTGCATCTGCATCTCATGTATCCTCTTGGGAATCTTCTTCTCATCCATTCTCTTTAAGTGTCCATACCACCTCAGTCTTGATGTCTCAATCCTACCTTGCAAGGGCTCCTCTTTCACCATTTCCCTGACCTTTTCATTCCTCACCCTGTCTCTTCTTGTTACTCCGATCCTACTTCGCAGGAACTTCATTTCACCTGCCTGTATTCTGCTTATGTCTCTTTTCTTCATTGTCCATGTTTCTGAAGCATAGGTCAGTATCGGGATATAGTAGCTTCTGTATAACACTTCCTTGCTTTTTTGTGGGACATCTTTATTCCACACTAAGCTCCTAATGCTTCTCAGAAATGCTTCTGCCTGTCTGCCACGTTCCGTAATCTCTTTGTCATTTCTCCCATTTTCCTCCACTATACTTCCCAAGTACTTGAGACTTTCCACCTTCTTCAGCTGTCCACCTCCAAGTGTTATCCCACTCATTGGTCTGTCCTTTTTCCTGGTCGTTAACAGGATCTCACATTTACTAATGTTGAACTTCCAACCGTACTCTCCCACTGTTTCTTCCCAAGCCTTCAGTTGCTCCTGAATTTCCTCCTCCTTGTTTCCCCAGACCATGAGATCATCTGCAAACACCATTGCTTTCATCTTATCTTCTCCTATCTTTCCTGCTATCCGTGTCATTACCTCGTCCATAACCACAATAAAGAGAAGGGGTGACAGCGCACTACCCTGTTTCAGGCCACTCATTTGTCTGAACCAGTCTGTTCTTTCCCCTCCAACTTTCACACAACTCACACTTCCACAATACATCTCCTTCACTCTGCCTACAGTCTCTTTTTCCACTCCCATGTTTTCCATTGCTTTCCAAACCTTCTCCCTACACGCACTATCATAGGCCTTTTCGATGTCCAGGAAGGCCATCAACAGATCCTCTCCAAATTCGTAGTGGTGTTCCTGGAGCTGTCTCACTGAAAATATGAGATCCACTGTTGATCTCCCAGGTCTGATATCGCTACTGTAGTGTTACAAAATTAAAGGTGGTATTAGATGGCGCTATCTCACTCTAATGTTCGTTATTGTAGCTCTAAAACATAGAAAGTTATTTTTAAATTATGATATAGATATATCTTGAAAGAGGGATTACCGTTTAGATTTCTAATGTTCTTATCGTGTTTAGATATATCTTGAAAAAGGGATGACCGTTTAGATTTCTAATGTTCTTATCGTGTTTAGATATATCTTGAAAAAGGGATGACCGTTTAGATTTCTAATGTTCTTATCGTGTTTAGTAATAATCTTATTGGATTTACGTTCCTTTTAACTACTGTGGCTTTTAGAAACGCCGGGGTGCGAGAATTTTGCCCCGAAGGGGATCTTCAACGTTACAGTAAATCTACTGACATGGTTCCCTTGCATTTGCGCACCCTCAAATGCCAGCTGATTGCGCCAGGATAGGAACCTGCAACCTTGAGCCCAGCAAGCTAGAACGTTACCACTGATTCTAGCAGCTAGTATATCGTGTTTTAGATAATAAGTGGATTGTCATAGCCTCCTACAGGGATAAATGGACAATTGGATGTCATGTCTTGAACGACTGTTGCCATGGATACGGACTTGCGATTAAATCAGTTTATCGGAGCATACAGTTGCCATGGATACGGACTTGCCATTAGTTCGTCAGTTTATCAGAGCGAAGATAGTTTTCTGGGAATATCTTTGAAACTGTTGGTTTTAGGGCCTTAAAATGTGGTTTTCCGTATCCCGTAGGGACCCACCGAGTATTGTTTCTCACATCGAGGGGCGTACAATGAGCTATGACCGGTCTTTATGCAACAACTTCGATATTTTGTCCCAGTTAAGTATAACAAAAATGTAAAATCACATTTCACCCCTTTTCACCCCTTTAAAATCTGAATTTTTAAAAATCCTTTCTTAGTGCGCATCTACTCTACGGTAGGAACATACCTTCAAAGTTTCATGCAATTATATCCTGTAGTTTTTGCTGTGCGTTGATTATATCAGTCAGTCAAAACATCTTCCTTTATATATACAGATAGATGATATTTATAAGGTGCGTTCAAAAAGTAACGAGCCGGAGAAAGGAATGCGCGAACCGGTGACGACATCGGCTAATCGTGGCGTGTGTAACGAGGTGTGATTCCGACCAGAGCGTGGAAGGTCACAGCCCGTCGCTGGAGGGCACGCGTGCACGTCACGTGACGATACAAAGCGAGCAGCAGCATGCAACAATCGTACAAACCAAGACCAAGACATTGGGCCATTCGACATGTTTCCTGGTGTGGTTGATGACTGACAATCCGACGACGGCGGCTATGGCGTTCACTGTCACTCGGCGGTCCTTGGTAATGAGTGCTGGACGTTGTCATCGGTAATGCAGGGGGTACACCAGACCGGGCATCATCGGCTTATGACACCCGTCTTTCTCTGAAGCGCTTGTGCCACGCCTTGACCCTTGCAAGGGACATGCAGTGTTCACCGTACACTTGTGACATTCGGCGATGAATGTCCATTCAACCTACTCCTTCCGCTGTCAGAGACCGAACAACACCTCTTTGCTCTTGGTTGACACCTCCATGTCACTGTTTGCAATGAGACTGGCAGCGTTGGACGATTAATGCATTCTGCTGCTCGCTTTGTATCGTCACGTGACATGAACACGTGCCCTCTAGCGACGGGTTGTGACCTTCCACGCTCTCATCGGAACCACACCTCGTTACACACGTCACTATTAGCCGATGTCTGCACCGGTTTGCGCATTACAGCCTCCGGCTCGTTACTTTTTGAACGCATCTTATACATAAAAATACAAAACCATCACCGTCGGACTCCTTGCTGGCCCAAGACACTGGTGATAGCACTGTATCTCAAGTTGTTCAGAGCAAATCACTGAAGACACAAAACCTTACGCACTATACTTACAGTACCAAGGAGGGCAGCTTTTTGCATTATCTGCATAATATGGTTACTCTTCAAGCTAAGACTCTCCTTTCTATTTTCCCAGTCCTTGGTTACTAAACCATTCACAGAGACATCTGGGATGACGAAAACTTCATTTAAGCCGTGTATGTGACTGAGCTCAGCGGCAAGTGGCTGGTATTTGCGCCTTTTCTCAGCCACCGTATTCTGTGGGTTTTCATCGCAGGGAACAGCAACGTCGACGATGGTAGCCTAGTGAGCTTGCATATCGAATATCACAAGGTCTAGCCTGTTGGCTTCTACAGAACGATCAGTTATTATAGTGGAATCCCATAAGATTATGTTTGTCTTGTTCAGAACCTTATCAGGTCTACATTTATAATATGAGACTTCTTTCTCAACAAAACCAAATTACTATTATTATTATTATTGTTATCAACATCATTACTTTAATATAATTTTCAAAAGTGTTAGAATCATTGTTCCCGTCAGTTGAACCCATGGCATAGAATATCTATCAGATCGCACGATGCGGGCTTGAACAGAGCTCTGGGCCAAGCGACGGAGACAGCGACCCACATCACCTACCTCTGACACACCTCTTACACAATACGGCACGGGCTTGATTAATTGGTTCTATCTCTCAGCACATAGCAAGCCTAATTGGACTCAATTCAACATGATAATACAATTAACAGTAGCGTTAAAAATTCATGAACTGGATGTTTTTGTGTGTGAAACTTTAAAAGCTACACTTTATTAGCCTACTTTCGATTTTTGCAAAAAATGAAAGTAGACTTATGAGATCAACACAGGGCGAAAAAAGTGTGTCTGTCTGTGTGTGTGTATGTGTGTGTGTGAGTCTGTGTGTGTGTGTGTGTGTCTGTGTGTGTGTGTGTGTGTGTGTGTCTGTGTGTGTGTGAGTGTGTGTACTCTGAATGTCTGTCCCCCCCTATCAATTCGAACACGGTGAATGCGAATTGAACGAAATTTGGTACAAAGGTAGCACTAGCAAAGGACACCTCAGTGTCATGTTTTATATCGCCGCCATCTTGACGGAAACGTAATGGCGGCCTCACAAATGTTCAAAGCTTAAATCAAATTACGACTAACCTAATCATCCGATCTCTACCAAATTTTGCAACAACATACCTTTATGGGGGGAGCATCCTTTGACCAAACCAATAGGTCATCAGCGTAATAGTTTACGGATGGCGGCCATCTTTGAGTGAAAATCGATTCCCCCTATTAATTCGAACACGGTGCAACCGAATGGAACGAAATTTGGTACGGAAGTAGTACTAACGAAAGGCACCTCAGTGTCATGTTTTATATCGCCGCCATCTTGACGGAAACGTAATGGCGGCCACACAAATGTTCAAAGCTTAAATCAAATTACGACTAACCTAATCATCCGATCTCTACCAAATTTTGCAACAACATACCTTTATGGGGGGAGCATCCTTTGACCAAACTAATAGGTCATTAGCCTAATATTTTGCGGATGGCGGCCATCTTTGTGTGAAAATCGATTCCCTCTATTAATTCGAACACGGTGCAACCGAATGGAACGAAATTTGGTACAGAGGTAGTACTAACAAAAGGCACCTCAGTGTCATGTTTTATATCGCCGCCATCTTGACGGAAACGTAATGGCGGCCACACAAATGTTCAAAGCTTAAATCAAATTACGATTAACCTAATCATCCGATCTCTACCAAATTTTGCAACAACATACCCTTATAGAGGACGCATCCTTTGACCAAATGAATAGGTCATTAGCCTAATAGTTTGCGAATGGCGGCCATCTTTGTGTGAAAATCAATTCCCCCTATTAATTCAAACACGGTGAAACCGAATGGAACGAAATTTGGTACAGAGGTAGCACTAGCAAAGGGCATCTCAGTGTCATGTTTTATATCACCGCCATATTGACAGAAACGTAATGGCGGCCACAGAAATGTTCAAAGCTTAAGTTAAATTACGACTAACATAACCATCCGATCTCTACCAAACTTTGCAACAACATACCTTTTTGGAGGGAGCATCCTTTGACCAATCTAATAGGTTATTAGCCTAATAGTTTGCGGATGGCGGCCATCTTTATGTCAAAATTGATTCCCCCTATTAATTCGAACACGGAGGAACCTAATGGAACGAAATTTGGTACAGAGGTAGCACTAGCAAAGGGCACCTCAGTGTCATGTTTTATATCGCCGCCGTCTTGACTGAAACGTAATGGCGGCCACACGAATGTTCAAAGCTTAAATCAAATTACGATTACCTAATCATCCGATCTCAACCAAATTTTGCAACTACATACCTTTATGGAGGGAGCATCCTTTGACCAATCTAATAGGTCATTCGCCTAATAGTTTGCGGATGGCGGCCATCTTTGTGTCAGAATCGATTCCCCCTATTAATTCAAACACGGTGAAACAGAATGGAACGAAATTTGGTACAGAGATAGCACTAGCAAAGGGCATCTCAGTGTCATGATTAATATCGCCGCCATATTGACAGAAACGTAATAGCGGCCACACAAATGTTTAAAGCTTAAATCAAATTACGACTAACATAACCATTCGATCTCTACCAAACTTTGCAACAACATACCTTTATGGAGGGAGCATCCTTTGACCAATCTAATAGGTCATTAGCCTAATAGTTTGCGGATGGCGGCCATCTTTATGTCAAAATTGATTCCCCCTATCAATTCGAACACGGTGGAACCGAATGAACGAAATTTGGTACAGAGGTAGCACTAGCAAGAGGCACCTCAGTGTCATGTTTTATATCACCGCTATCTTGACGGAAACGTAATCGCGGCCACCCAAATGTTAAAAGCTAAAATGTAATTACGACCAACCTAATAATCTAGTCTCTACCAAATTTTGCAACACCATATCTTTATGTGGGAAACATATTCTGACCAAACTGCAAGAACAACAGCCCAATAGTTTGCAGATGGTGGCCAAGTATGTGTGCAAATCGATTCCCCCTATCAATTCAAACACGGCGAAACCGAATTGAACGAAATTTGGTACAGAGGTAGCACTAGCAAAGGGCACCTCATATTCATGTTTAATATCCCTATAGCACGTTGTATTTCAACAAGCTACTACAACCAACATTCAATCATACTCCTTGAAAAGGACAAAGAGTTATAACAATACCCATGCATTTAGGAGAAAGTAGGCTATATGTTCTTTACTGAACATCTTGTTTTTTTACCCAAATGAAGTACATTACACATCAGTTGTTACGTCCACCTTCTCAACATAATCTCCTTGTAACTTGATGCACTTTTGCCATCGATGTGTCAGTCTCTCCAGACCTTCCTGAAACCATTATTTCGGAGTGCAGCGTACCCATGCCTTGACAGCTGTGTCCAGAGGTTTCTTCATATTCCCGAACAGGTAATAATCACTTGGTGCCAAGTCGAGAGAGTATGGTGGGTGTGGCAGCACCGTGAATCCCATTTGATCAATCGCCTAGTGTGGGGACGGGCATTGTCATGTTGCAGAAGCACACCTTTAGCCCATTATTCTGGCTGCTCAGTTTGAATGGCACGACGTAAGAGCTTAAGGGTTGCAACATTTGCTGCACTGTTAATCGTGGCCCCCAATTCCAGACAGTCAATGAGGATGATGCCCTTTGTGTCCCAGAACACTGTCGCTATTTGCCTGCCAACTGATGGCACTGTTCGACATTTCTTAGGCGGCGGACTGCCACTATGCTTCCATTGCATGGGCACCGTTTTGAGGATTTTGCAGAAATGGGCACAGCTGTCAAGGCAAGGGTACGCAGCACTCCGAAAGAATGGATTCAGCAATGTCTGAAGAGACTGACACATCGATGGCAAAAGTGCATAAAGTTACAAGGAGATTATGTTGAGAAGGTGGACGTATCAACTGATGTGTAATGTACTTAATTTGGGTAGAAAAAATAAAGTGCAAAACAATATAGTACGCCTCTCGTATATTATTAAAGATCCATATTCCAAATATACAAAACATCCCTCTCCCATTTTAACATGGAATGTTTTTGAACTGGAATTCTGTGCTGGAATTAGCTCCATCAATTTCCGGACACCATCCCAACGATAGCAACCAGTGTTTGTCATCTATGTGTCAGTAGTGACATCTATACGCTTTTATAAAAACGCAAGCTCTTAGTTACGTTTCCTTTGCTTATCTTACTAAATCAGTAGCGTAACATACAGTGGCTTATACGTTGCTATACGAACACAAGCTCTTAGTATATGTTGTTTGTTCATCTATGTATAGGGGAAGGTACCCCAGTATCGGACACTTAAGGTTATTTCTGTATAATAACTTAATCAAAGGGTCAAATTAAAATTAAAAATTATTTTTGATAACTTGATTTGATTCTGTTTCATTGTAGTTAATCAGCTTTCGACATTATATACTGGTATCAAATAATTTAAAACATTTATAAATCTCACATTTTTCACAATTTAAAAAAAACAAGGCGCAAAATATCGGACAGTCTCAATATTGTGAGATTATTATATTATTATACTAATGTATGTACAGTATATCCACATTAATTTTTAACACATATGTCACATTGATAATAAGGAAGTTTCCCTTCAAGGCTGGCACAGTTTTCATGGGCCCAACCTGGATCCAGTCTTCACTGAAATTCTCACCACAAATGATGCAGTCAATTATTTCGCAATCAAAATCCAGTGCCTGCCTTGCATTTTTTGCCAATTACGCCAAAGACTTGTAAATTCAGGTCAACATGCCTTATTTTCACATTGTGCTTTGTATGAAAATCCACAGCCTGCTTCCAGTCTCCGACCGGGTCAGGAATGGAATGAATGAAGCCCCTATCTAGCGGCGAGGATATGAATTGTGCCGGCTGCCGAGGCCTGACGCACTCCTCTGGGGCAATGATTAAATGAATGACAGATGAAATGAAATGATAGTGGAGAGTGTTGCTGGAATGAAATGTTGACAGGGAAAACCGGAGTACCCGGAGAAAAACTTGTCTGCCTCCGTTTTGTCCAGCACAGATCTCACATGGAGTGACCGGGATTTGAACCACGGACCCAGTGGTGAGAGGCCGACGTGCTGCCGCCTGAGCCACGGAGGCTCTTGTGCTTTGTATATAATATAATAATAAATTAAGGGAAAGGATTTCCAAAAATTAGCATATAAATTAAATTATTACTTAATTGTGACGTAAATATAGTTCTAAAAATGTTCTTAACATGTTTAAATCAGGGATTTGCTCATCAGAAACCGTGTTTTTAAATGCACTCGTGGCAGGTTCCATTTGTGATCTTTCCCTGAAGAAATTAATTTCAATCTGTCTCCTAATGTACTTTTAGGGACACCAAACTGCTCGCTTGTATTCCTAATGCTCATTTTACTCCCTCTTACTTCATAAATTTCTAATTTCATGTTTTCCATCACCCAGCTTCCCCGTTCTCCCCCCCCCCCCCCCCCCCCCCCCCCATATTTGTCTGAAATAAACGAAGGTATTGTAAGAATTGGCAAAAAACTTTCGGGTACGTTTGTCCGATACTGTGTGCCGGAAGCTTGTCCGATATTTGGTGCCCAACATGTAAAACTTGAACGGGCCATCATACGTAACACATTTAAACAAAAGCTAAGCCATCATCCACATTTTTTAATTAACATATTATGTTTAACAATGAACAACCCTTAAAATATTTCAATCGCCAGTATTAAGGTGCAGAACAGGTTCACAAAATTATCTTCATGCAGCAAGAAACAGTCACAAAAGAGAAAGCTTCTTACCATGTGCTTACTTCTTTGTTCACGGACACACAATGGTCACCCACCGACTTACCCTGAATATGTTTAACGTCTTACACATAGCCTATCCTTTCCAGAATTAGCCAAGAGTGCAATGTCATCTGCAATGCGGATACTGTGCACCTGTATACCATTAAACTTCACTCCCCTTGTTTTCTCTTTCATTTCTCTAACTACCGACAGTAGTGGCTACGCGGGCTAAAGGGCAGCGTTAGGTCATGGGGCCAAGCTCTCTGCTGACTCGGTAGATGCGTGGGTTCGAGCCCCACCGTCGGCTGTCCTTGAAATGGTTTTCCGTGGTTTCCCATTTTCAACACCAGGCAAATGCTGGGACAGTACCTTCTGACAGGCCACGGCCGCTTCCTTCCACATCCTTGCCCAGTTTCATTCATCTTCATCCATTCCATCTCTCATCGCGACGCGCAAGTCGCCCACGGGCGTCGACTAGAAAGACCTGTACTCGGCCTCTCAGGAGGCTACACGACAAAAAAAAATCTCTAACTGTGCTTGCCACGGTGGGTGAGTGGTCAACGTGTCAGTCTACTATCTCCAAGCTTGCAGGTTCGCTCCTGGCCGTGGTAAGTTATTTTTGAAAGGCGGCAAAAATTATGACACCATGTCATACGATGTTGACATGCCAAAGAACCTATTTGAATTTAGTAGGCCGTGTTCATAATGGCAAAATTAATCTCGGGATTTACCGCCAACACAAAGTTCCTCATGTCTCTACTAGAAAGCGCTGTAGTGTTCAAGGAGATTGGATATCTAACCTCCTTGACTTTCATAGTGCTTCAAGGAACAACAAAATTCGACATGCAAGCTACCCTTTGGGTGTCAAATAACAAAGCTTGCACCCGGCACCCGAGGCCATATGATATTATTATTATTATTATTATTATCTATGTATGCTAGATCAGTAGAGTCATTCATATTGTTAAGTGTTACCCCTAGTACCACGTTCGTTAATTGGATTACAGTGGTTAAAAGCACAACACAGTTTGGTCCTTTAAAGAAATACAGCTTTATTGCAGGTTAAGAAAGTTACACCACACAATAAACACTTGGAAACCAATAATTAGCAGTCCCAGTCAAGTTCCTCCCTTATGTAGTTCACTCACCTCCTTGCACTCACTCACAGAAGTTAATCTCTCACTAATGAGGTAGACCCGTGTCCAGACACAGTCTGTCATTCAATATTCTTGAATACCGTACTACACACTGTTTCGCAATTCACACGTCAATAACCTCCGTCGCACTGGAAAACACACTCACTCGGTACTTCGCCTCAATACTTTTGTCGCACAGTTAAACGCACACAATCCTCAAAAACACAGTTCGTCCTCACCGGCCAGGGTCGCTCTTATATATCGGAGCTGATGACTCAATTGATGCTTCGAGAGCGGACCAGGATTCACGGTTTCTCGAGAGTTCCATTTCTGGGTGAGCTGCGTAGGTTCTAGGCCGTGCCCTTCTGTTCTTACAGCCCTGTTGCGTAAGGCGCTGGTAACACACAGTCTGGAATAGCCTGAGGCAGCCTCAGTCACGCGCGGGCGACGAAACTGTCTAGCATTCGTAGCAATATGTTGCTATAAGAACAACGTGTTGAGTGCTCATCTAGGCATACGTTGCTATAGGAACGCAACCTCTTCGTTACTTGTTGTTTAATGATCTATATCGGTATCATCAGAATAACCATAAGTCTAGTGTCACTTAAATTGGATGCGTGGTGCAGCAGTAACGGTCTCGTCTGCTGTTCCCAAGGTTGCAGGATCAAATTCTTACGCAATCAGCTGGCATTTTAGGGCGCGCAAATTCGAGGGAGCAATATCAGTAGATTTTCTGGCACGTTAAAGATCCCTTTTGGAGCAAAATTCCGGAACTCCGTCTCTAAAAGCCTCAGTAGTTAACAGAGACGTAAAACCAATAACATTATAAGGTGTCACTTAACATAGGGGCTGTTTGGAATCGCTACTGAAGCCTTCTTTTCATCTGCTGTCAACGTTGGTAGATTCCCTTGTAGGGGTATTGCATTTGGGACTCTATCAGCGTGGGTGAAGAGCAGGTTCCGTTCATCACTTCCTTTCAGAGGCACCTCTGCATCCTGTTTAAATGTTATTTTGTAGAAAATATTCAGCCCTTTTCTTTCTTCAGATTTTACGCCCTCATTGGAGCACTTTATTCAATACAAATACATTTTAGTCTAATAACGGTATTTGGAGATTAGCGATTCCGCTTCAGCTTCTTCTGTACCCAAAATGTCTTCATTCTATCTGACCTGGCTGCCCTTTGTTCATCTGTGATGGTGTAGTTTTTTCGTTCAAATGTTATTAATGTGAATCGTAAGTATTTATTCCTTAAAATGTTCTTCTCTTCTCTAGTTTTAATTTGGATCATCGTTAAATTGAATTCATCTAAATCATGCTGGATCTCTTTGAATCAGTTGTTCTTTGTATTACTCTTCCAAAAGTAACTAAAGGGCTGGTTAAAATAGCATATTTTAAATAATTATATGTATCTCCAAAATTATCCTTAGTAGGCTGAGCATGTGAGTTGTTCACAGATCTAGGTGGATGCATTCTGAGAGATGTTTGGAGAACTTATTACAATGCAATACGAACCCGTAACGGCAAGTAGTCGCAGGTAATGAACATTGATGTTTGTATGTATGCTATGAGAACGGAAAACCTAGCTTTAGTGGCAAATAAGAGACACTAATTACCTTAGCACCGTTTGTAAGTAGATACATTAGTTCTTAACTGGGCTACCTGTTGTTCCTGTTGTCCAGAAGTGACACATTCGACAGAATGCAATGATATCATCGCTAAGTAACTCGTATTGATTGCAGAATAAAAGAAGTTAATACCGATATTATGGCGCAACATTACGCATGGTGTTAATTAGTTGCCATGGACACGTAAGCTATAGCTGTCAACCTGGGTGACGTTGGAGAAATTGGGGGCGGAAGGCAAAGAGAAGTCATTAACGTGATCACAACATGTTATGTAGGTAGCTTTGACATTTCTCCACTACCTTCATTAAATTATATTACATATCTTGTAATATGCATGCATAAATATTGAGGAGGTAGATTCCAAACTGCACTAAGTAAACTTAATTAACTTTCAAGGGGGAATCATGGATGAACGGAGCAATATGAAAGCGCTCAAGCTATTTTGATTATACAATATTGATTCCTAATGCATGATTATGAAGTACTCTGGAATTATTAATAAGTCACGATTTTGAAAGTGTGGGAAAGAGAGAATCTCCTGTGTACTGCGACAGATCTACTAGGCTGGCTAACAGAGGAGTTTCCCAGTAGTACAGTACAGCTGGAATGGTTTTGTTCCAAAAACTGTGCTATGGTTGGCTTTTTGTAAATCGTTAGAAAAGCACACAAAAAAGCTTAACTCTGAATTTTAGAATAATTTGCACGAACATTTTGTCGGAAAACTCAAAAAAAAACATTGAAAAGCGTTTTTCTCTGAATCGACGTATTATAAAGAAAAGATTTTTAAACAAAAAATGTAGAGGACATTGTCACCTACAATTCGTCTCATTGAGGTCATGTCATACGTTTCGAAATGCAGAAGCTAGGTGGCGCCAAAGTTTACAAAAAAGTGTTTTTTCACTTTTTGTCCTAGAAAAAATAGTTTTGTTCACAAAAGAGCGAATCAGAAATTTGTTCCTCTCAAAATTGTCTGCAACATTTATTTAAACGTTTGTTTCCTCCGACTTACCGTTCCAAAGTTATAGCGCAGCAAATGGATCGCTGCTTAGTCAAGGCTACTATTGTTACTGCGGAGAGAGCGGTGGCCATAATTTAGACAGGGACCGTTGTCGGACAGCTGCCTAAGATTCGGTAAAACAGGACGCGGGCTGTGTTTGTTAATTAGCTCAAACAATCATATATATTTCAATCGCAACGTATCAATCATAAATGTACACATATTAACCTTTGTGCCACCTGAATAGTACAATTTTCACAGTTCGGCAGACTATAACTTTGGAACGGTAAGGCGGAGGGAAAAAATGTTTCAATAAATGTTGTAGACAATTTTGAGAGGAACAAATTTCTGATTCGCTCTTTTGTGAACAAAACATTTTTTCTAGGCCAAAAAGTGAAAAAACATTTTTTTGGAAACTTTGGCGCCACCTAGCTTCTGCATTTCAAAACGTATCACATGACCTCAATGAGACGAATTGTAGGTGACAATGTCCTGTACATTTCTTGTTTAAAAAACTTTTCTTTAAAATACGTCGATTCAGAGAAAAACGCTTTTCAATGTTTTTTTTGTTTTTTTGAGTTTTCCGACAAAATGATCGTGCAAATTATTCTAAAATTTAGAGTTAAGATTTTTGTGCTTTCCTAACGATTTAAAAAAAGCCAACCATAGCACAGTTTTTGGAACAAAGGGGTTTTTTTCTGTGCAGCAGTCCTGTGCTATAGGCGCGCCACTCTTGCTGGCCGCAAGGCTGTCCTCCCTAACAAAAGCGCCTCTGAGTCGCGCAGGTCATTGACACGCCGAGCAGCGCCAGGAATGTTCAGTTTCTAGAAACAGCCGGGTGAAAACGAGCTTTCGAATAGTTAGGGACATCGTGTCGTTACCTATTGGCTCTGGGATGGGTCAGATACTACAAGAGAAGCACTAGCAGCATTTAAAGACCAGCAGAGTAGAGCCCAGTGGAGACAACAAATGAGTTCAGTGCAGTGCAGTTCAAAGAGATGTGCGAGAATTCCAACAGTCAATTATGGCCGATGGCGGTGTGTGCAGTATAGTACAGGATAGCTGCACAGAAAAAAAACTTTTGTTCCAATAACGGTGCTATGGTTGGCTTTTTGTAAATCGTTAGAAAAGCAGAAGAAAAGCTTAACTCTGAATTTTAGAATAATTTGCACGATCATTTTGTCGGAAAACTAAAAAGAAAAACATTGAAAAGCGTTTTTCTCTGAATCGACGTATTTTAAAGAAAAGTTTTTAACACAAAAACTGTAGAGGACATTGTCATCTACAATTCGTCTCATTGAGGTCATGTCATACGTTTTGAAATGCAGAAGCTAGGTGGCGCCAAAGTTTCCAAGAAAGTGTTTTTTCACTTTTGGTCCTAGAAAAATGTTTTGTTCACAAAAGAGCGAATCAGAAATTTGTTCCTCTCAAAATTGTCTACAACACTGATTGAAACATTTTTTCCCTCCGCCTTACCGTTCCAAAGTTATAGTCTGCCGAAGTGTGAAAATTGTACTATTCAGATGGCACAACGGTTAATATGTGTACAGTTATGATTGATACGTTGCGATTGAAATATATATGATTGTTTGAGCTAATTAACAAACACAGCCCACGTCCTGTTTGACGGAGCCTTAGGCAGCTGTCCGACATCGGTCCCTGTCTAAATTATGCCCACCGCTCTCTCCGCAGTAACATTAGTAGCCTTGACTACGCAGCGTTGCATTTGCTGAGCTATAACTTTGGAACGTTAAGTCGGAGAAAACAAACGTTTAAATAAATGTTGCATACAATTTTGCGAGGAACAAATTTCTGATTCACTCTTTTGTGCAAAAAAAAAACCTATTATTTCTAGGACAAAAAGTGAAAAAACACTTTTTTGGAAACTTTGGCACCACCTAGCTTCTGCATTTCAAAACGTATGACATGACCTCAATGAGACGAATTGTAGGTGGCAACGTCGTCTACATTTTTTGTTTCAAAAACTTTTCTTTAAAATACGTCGATTCAGAGAAAAACGCTTTTCAATGCTTTTTTGAGTTTTCCGACAAAATGATCTGCAAATTATTCTAAAATTTAGAGTTAAGCTTTTTTGTGCTTTTCTAACGATTTACAAAAAGCCAACCATAGCACAGTTTTTGGAACAAAACCATTCCAGCTGTACTGTACTAGTGGATTTAGCCAGTATGCTTGTGCGAATGGGGTGGGATATTGAAGCGGGATTCTGGGGGGGGGGGACATCACGGAGAAGCATCACCGAGCAAAGAACTGTGGACATGGCAGCCTGTTGCGGGAGAATTGTGTAAAGAACTGTGCATAGTACAGAGAGTTTAATTTGTATGTAACGGAGACCCTCGCTTGCCCGCTCGCCCGCGTTGCGCGCCTGTCTCCCGCCAGACACTTTGCCGTTTTGCGGCGCTCGGGTGGCACTGAGTCATTGTGTATAGGAATTTGTACTTTAATTTGTACATCAGTGTCATCCTTGACCAATTTTTTGACGAACTGACTTACGGAGAGCGATTGTCAAATTACTTTCAACAAGATTCTGCCACTGCTCACACTGCCGAAGCATCCATGACAGAATTGCGTCGCATTTTCGGTACGAGTATTATAAGTCGGAACGTGTGGCTACAGCGAAGCCCAGACTTATCACCATGTGACTTTTATTTATGGGGGACGCTTAAAAATAGAGTGTATGCGAGAAACCCTCACACTATAAATGAGCTTAAAGACTATATTACAGTTTAAATACAGTCAATCGGTGCTGAGGAAATTCAGAGAGTTAATGCCAGTTTCATAAAAAGGCGCCAGCGATGTGTAGCAGTGAATGGCGAACATTTTCAGCACCAGCTGTGAAATAGGTAAGTACAAATTCCTATACTCAGTGCCGCTCGGGCGCCGCATAACGGCAAAGTGCGTGGCGGGAGACAGGCTCGCGCCGCGGGCGAGCGGGCAAGCGAGGGTCTCCGTTACTTACAAACTAAACTCTCTGTAGTAATAAATTCAGTGATCAGTACTGCATGCTACCAGTTGTGCCTGACTTAGCGTGTTAACCCCGATCCCGTCAAAATATTGTTTCATTAAGGTCTTCAACGGTTCTGTACGTAAAATAGATAACAGAATGTCGTAAATAGTCATTTCTTAAATGATTCAGATCACAGAGTGTATAACAAAGGTATTACTTCAACAATTTACGACTCCAAGTAACAATAACACCGATTTAAATAAAACACGTTCCCTAACTTCCACTTTCATTTACCAGGGGAGCCACTACGGTTACTCAAAGTTTATTAATGATCCACTGGGCCATCGGCTCTAAATTTATTAAGAAAAACAAGATGTTCAGTAAAGAACATATAGCCTACTTTCTCCTAAATGCATGGGTATTGTTATAACTCTTTGTCCTTTTCAAGGAGTATAATTGAATGTTGGTTGTAGTAGCTTGTTGAAATACAACGTGCTATAGGAATATTAAACATGAATATGAGGTGCCCTTTGCTAGTGCTACCTCTGTACAAAAATTCATTCAATTCGGTTTCACCGTGTTTGAATTGATCTGGGGAATGGATTTGCACACATAAATGGCCGCTATTTGCAAACTATTGGGCTGATGACCTTGTAGTCAGTCATAAGATGCTTTCCAAAAAAAAAAGGCACGTTGTTGTAAAATCCGGTAGAGATCAAATTATTAGGATGGTCGAAATTTGATTTAAGCTTTTAACATTTGGGTGGCCGTCATTCCGTTTCTGTCAAGATGGCGGCGATATAAAACATGACACTGAGGTGCCTTTTGCTAGTGCTACCTCTGTACCAAATTTCGTTCAATTCGGTTTCACCGTGTTTGAATTGATAGGGGGAATCGATTTGCACACATACTTGGCCACCATCTGCAAACTATTGGGCTGATGATCTAGCAGTTTGGTCAGAATATACTTCCCACATAAAGATTTGTTGTTGCAAAATTTGGTAGAGACTAGATTATTAGGTTGGTCGTAATTACATTTTAGCCTTTAACATTTGGGTGGCCGCGATTACGTTTCCGTCAAGATGGCGGTGATATAAGTGGCCTTTTCTTGTGCTACCTCTGTACCAAATTTCGTTCCATTCGGTTTCACCGTGTTCGAATTAATAGGGGGAATCGATTTTCACACAAAGATGGCCGCCATCCGCAAAATATTAGGCTAATGACCTATTAGTTTGGTCAAAGGATGCTGCCTCCATAATGGTATGTTGATGCAAAATTTGGTAGAGATCGGATGATTAGGTTAATCGTAATTTGATTTAAGCTTTGAATATTTGTGTGGCCGCCATTACGTTTCCGTCAAGATGGCGGCGATATAAAACATGACACTGAGGTGCCCTTCGCTAGTGCTACCTCTGTACCAAATTTCATTCCATTCGGTTTCACCGTGTTCGAATTAATAGGGGTAATCGATTTTGACACAAAGATGGCCGCCATCCGCAAACTATTAGGCTGATGACCTATTAGATTTGTCAAAGGATGCTCCCTTCATAAAGGTATGTTGTTGCAAAATTTGGTAGAGATCGGATGATTAGGTTAGTCGTAATTTGATTTAAGCTTTGAACATTTGGGTGGCCGCCATTACGTTTCCGTCAATATGGCGGCGATATAAAACATGTCACTGGGGTGCCCTTTGCTAGTGCTACCTCTGTACCAAATTTCATTCCATTCGGTTTCACCGTGTTCGAATTAATAGGGGTAATCGATTTTGACACAACGATGGCCGCCATCCGCAAACTATTAGGCTAATGACCTATTAGATTTGTCAAAGGATGCTCCCTCCATAAAGGTATGTTGTTGCAAAATTTGGTAGAGATCGGATGATTAGGTTAGTCGTAATTTGATTTTAGCTTTGAACATTTGTGTGGCCGCCATTACGTTTCCGTCAAGATGGCGGAGATATAAAACATGACACTGGGGTGCCCTTTGCTAGTACTACCTCTGTACCAAATTTCGTTCCATTCGGTTTCACCGTGTTCGAATGAATAGGGGCAATCGATTTTCACACAAAGATGGCCGCCATCCGCAAACTATTAGGCTGATGACCTATTAGTTTGGTCAAAGGATGCTGCCCCCATAAAGGTATGTTGTTGCAAAATTTGGTAGAGATCGGATGATTAGGTTAGTCGTAATTTGATTTAAGCTTTGAACATTTGTGTGGCCGCCATTACGTTTCCGTCAAGATGGCGGCGATATAAAACATGACACTGAGGTGTCCTTTGCTAGTGCTACCTTTGTACTAAATTTCGTTCAATTTGCGCTCACCGTGTTCGAATTGATAGGGGGGACAGACATTCAGAGTACACACACTCACACACACACACACACACAGAGACTCACACACACACACACACAGACTCACACACACACATACACACACACAGACAGACACATTTTTTTTTCGCCCTGTAGTGATCTCATAAGTCTACTTTCATTTTTTGCAAAAATCGAAAGTAGGCTAATACAATGTATACAATTAATTACAAGCATAAAAAGCACCTGAACAATGCATTAATTCCACATTGAATTCATCAACGTTATTTTAATGTTAGGCGGAATATAGGCCAAGCTAGACGATGTAAATTATCCGAATTCTAGCAGAGTTTCATAGTGGGTACCTGAAAATGATTCAACACTAAAATCTAATCAATATTCCTCCATCCAGTTTTCTCCCGTCGCATTCAGAAAATTATTTGGTAAACTTCTTCTTCTTCTTTTTCTTCTTATTCTTCTTCTTCTTCTTCGTCGTCGTATTCTTCTTCTTATTCTTATTCTTCTTCTTCTTCTTCTTCTTCCGAATGTGGACAACTAGGGACCGCATAGAACTTAAGGCTTCTTGGCCTTCCTTCTCTTTTCTTCCCAGACCCTCTTCATTCTTTCGCTCCTTATCTTCTCTCCTCCTCGGAAATGATCCGCACGGGTCTCTTTGTAATTGGTTTCTCTTCAAATGATTTTAAACTGTCTACCTTTCTTCTAAACTCACTTCTATCGTGGATCAACTCTGGAGTAATTCCAACTTCTGCTGCATCCCTCTTGACCTCTTCTACCCACTTAGAGGTGGCCTTTAATCCCATGATGTATTTGAAGATCTTTTTGGTTAGTCGGCTCTCGTTCAATCTTACCAGGTGTCCATAGAATTTCAGCCTTCTTTTCCGCATTGTGTCCGTGATATTTTCAGAACACTTGTAGAGCTCCTCGGTTTTCCTCTTCTTACAAGTTCCAACAGAAGTCTTCTGAGGTCCTAGAATTTTCCTGAATCTTCCTATCCTTTTTCTCGAGTTCTTGCAGCTCCACTTTTTATTTAAAATTGGACACTCTGAAGTGAACAATCCTTCTGGTTTTATGACTGAGTTATAGTGTCGGATTTTGGCCTTGTGTAATATTGCCCGTTTGTTATACCTGTTCCGTGTTAGCTTGTAGGCCAGGTCTAATTTTCTGGCTCTTCCCTTGTTTGCCTCTTTATCCAGTCCGTTGGGTTGGATCCATTCTCCCAGGTATTTGAATTTCTCTGTTCTTTTAATTTTCCCATGCTTTACCTCCACATACCTCTCGTGATGTTGCATGTACTCTATATATTCCGTCTTTTCATGAGAAACTTTAAGACCCGCTTTTTCGGTGATTTCATGCAGGATCTCCAGCATTTTTTGAGCGTCTTCCCGGGTTTTGGCTAAGAGGGCAAGGTCATCGACAAAACCTAAACACTTGAATAAGTTCTGTCCTTTCCTTCCAAGGTGAACCCCGCGTATTCCTTCCCCTTTCAGAGCTTCTTCCCGTGCTTTCATTATTTTTTCCTAGTACGATGTTGAAGAGGAACGGGGATAATCCGTCTCCTTGCCTGACCCCTGTCTGTATTTCAAATGAATCAGGGACTTCTTCGAAGAACTTCACTTTTGAGATGGTGTCGGTCAGGGTTAGCTTTTTTTTTTTTTTTTTGTAAACTTATTAACCCCGTGGTGTTGGGGTAGAACGCCTGCCTCTCACCCGGAGGTCCCGGGTTCGATTCCCGGTTCCGTCAGGGATTTTAGGAACTGACGTGAAGGCTGGAGTAGGGTGCACTCAGCCCCATGAGGACAATTGAGTAGCTGTCTGACAGTGAGGCAGCGCCCCGATCACGAAAACCAAGATTAACGGCCGAGGGGATTCGATGCACTGATCACGCGTCATCCCAATATCTACAGGCCAAATGGCTGGGCAGCGATCGCTTGGTAGGCCTAGGCCCTTCACGGGCTGTAGTGCCATGGGGGGGGGGGGATAACCCATAAAACTAACGAAAATAACACAAACAAGTAGTTCCGTGAAGAATTATATAGCCTATTTTCATACATCCTATTGGTCTTCTCAATTAAAAAGAATCCCGCCTATGAAAAGGATCACCATGTTGGATTGTTATATGTGTAAGCCATAGTGTTATGTACCAGTACATGAAGATTATTGCGTAGGTTCATTATTCTAAGGTTCACTTCGATCGCATGATTAGGACAAAAGAAATGAAAACCTAATTTTAAAATTTTGCTCAACCACCATCTTGAGGTTATGTAAACAATTGAACAAAATTAGATGTTAGTGCATTAAAATGTGTATAAATATTTTCTGTACCAAGTTTCACTGCGCTCAGATGGTTGAATTGCGAGAAAAGTCTATTTAAAAGTTTCAACTTTGCGTGGACGCCATGTTAGTTTTGTAGTTAACAGGTTTATGAAAGTCACATAGATGAATTTCTAGTCGTACCCTTTATCGCCGTACAAAATTTCAGGGTGATATCTGCGAATGTATAGAATGCTAGTGAAATATTTCACGCGGACACCATGTTGGATTGGTAAAACGTATTCAAATTTGAAGGGCACGGTCTAAGTCAGACAAGGTATTAATATGCACTTACCGAGTTTTAATGAAATCTCTTCAGTCGTTTAGATTTTATTAGGGACACACACGCACACACACATATTCCCCCAGGGGCTCACATCCTGTGGGACGTGGGTTGGTGACTACGGGGCCCCAGCTGAGTCCGGCATTGCTTCCACTTACTTGTGCCGGGCTCCTCTCCGTCTTCTTTCCTGTCGACCTCACTTGGTCAACTCTTGTTCTCTTCCGACCCTGACGGTATTAGGGTATCCGAGGCCTAGGGAGTCTCTTCCTTTGCTGCCTTAATTAGCCCTTGTCTCATCTTTTCTGATACCCTCCTTCTGCGAGGGGTCAGCCTTCTTTTTCTTTTCCTGTTACCTCCTGCCTTGTGCTCAAGGCCCTCAAGGAGGCAGGGTGTATGTATCCCCACCACTTCTGGTGCACCCTGGATAGTGCTACACCCTCAGGGGCTCACGGCTGGTGGGTTCGGGAGTTGGCGACCCCGAGGGATTCCTGAGCTGGATCCATTTTTCCCCCTTTTATCCATTTCATGTGGGGCGGACCCTCTCCTCTTTCACTTTCCTATCTGCCTTTTATTGATCTCCTTCCTTCCAAGTCCCTAATCCGCATTCTTCGATGGTTGAGGGCCTTTCCTTTCCTCCTGTCTTTTATTTTCCTTATTCTCCTTTTGTTTTCCATTTCTTCTTCTAGTAGATAAGTTAGTAGTTAGTTTTAGTTATAGTTTACATTTCATTATCATCTTCATGATCACCCAAAGTATTAGGGGCCGATAACCTAGATGTTAGGTCCCTTAAAACAACAATTATCATCATCATCATCATCATAAACACACACATATACACACACACGGACAAAAGGTGATCTCATAAGTCTATTTCTTTCATAAATGAAAATAGGCTAAAATGAGACAATGATAGACATACGTACTTATTGAGTAATAAATAGATTGAAAGTTCCGACTAATCAATACTTTTTATTAAATAAAGATCGCAGTGTGTTCATTGGTGGGACATGTTTCAAGGCCTAATTGTGTTTGGCCCCTTCATCAACCGATATGAATAAATAGATGACAAAGACACAAAAAATGTATAGCGTAAGACAAAAAAAAAGCCCCTTGTTGAACCTTATATGATTGTGAGTGCTATTTGTTTCTTCAAGTTAGAGGGCGATAAAATTGGCGATAAGCGATATCCGGTGCTCCAGCGAGTTGCTGATTTTCTTGGAGTGTCCCTTTGCTCGTCTAAAGAGGTGATTGCTGAGAATGTGAGGGATGAAAATCCAGGACCAGCCAAGAGGAGAAGATTATCGGCAGGGCGACCGTCCATTCACATTGACCAATTTACAATTAGAATTATATGTAAATCTATTCATCGTGTTTATTTCTTTTTCTTCATGTGTCTCGTCCCCCAAGAACATTGGCAATCAGTAGCATGATCTGCTGTTTGGCCATAGGTGTTGTAAACAGTGACACTGTATTAAGTCCAAACCACTGGCTTAAGTTCTTTATCCAGGATATTGTCTGCGTCCTGGACCCCTAATGCCATCAATCTTTCCATGGATAATTAATTGCAAGAGATGGTATTTGTTTTGTGCATGAAATGACCAAAGTATTCTAGTTTTCTCCTTTTTATGATACTGAGAATTTCCGAGTCTTTGTTCATACGCCGCAGTACTTCCACATTTGTGACTTTAGCTGACCATGATATCCTTAAAATCCTGCGATACGTCCACATTTCAAATGCTATCAGTTTCTTACTTAAAACCTCGGTAAGTGTCCATGATTCAACTCCATAGAGCAAGACACTAAAAACGTTGCATCGAAGCATTCGGGTGCGTAATGACAGACTTTAATCACGGCTGGTCAAAACTTTTCTAATTTTCATTAAAGAACTTCTGGCCTGCTCAATTCTACAGCGAATTTCTAGAATTTAGAAATGTTATTTCCAACTATCGGAAAACTGAAAACTAAATTGGAGGAGTGTTTAACAGACCTTCCGACAATGTCAAATACTTAACTTCGAGAAGTCGTTAAGTAAATTGGATTTCGGTTCAAAAAATTGAATAAGAAGCCAATTTTGATGGAATCGACTACCAGTGCTGCATCTCGCCACACATTTCTCAGAAGAATACGACGACTCCGAAATGAAGGCTACACAATATTTTACACGGACGAAATCTGGTGTGACCAAAACCATTCAATGAAATTCGCTTGGCAAGAAAACGTCAGTTAAGTACAATCATGTTAAACGACTGAAAAACATCAAACTTCGATTACTATGGCAACACTAACAAGTAGTTCCGTGAAGAACTATACAGCCTATTTTCATATATCCTACTCATGTTAATTGCCACTATCAACATACAAAATTTCAGTTTGATTGCTGTAATAGATTCGTAGATATTGAGAACCGACTAAATATTGCAGATGGTCACCATGTTGGATTTTTATAATGTAGGTCTTAGAGTTATGTACTGTTACATGAAGATTATTGTGTACGTGAAGTATGCAAACTTCAGTCGCATGATTAGGACACAAGAAGTAAAAACGAGATTTTAAAATATCGCACAGCCGCCATCTTGTGGTTATGGGAACAATTGAAAAAAATAGATGCCAATGGATTAACATTTGTATAAGGATTTACTCTACCAAGTGTCACTGAACTCGGATGGTTAAATTGCGAGAAACGTCCATGTGAATATTTATACTTCGCGTCGCCGACATGTCGGATTTGTGAACACCAGGTTATTGAAAGTCCTATAGGTGAACTTATGTTCATAGCCCCTATGAGCATTAAAAATTCAGTTTGATTGCTGTAACAGATTCGTAGATATTGAGATACATCTAAATATTTTGGATGGTCGCCATGTTGGATTGTTATATGTATAGGCCATAGAGTCATGTACCATTAAAGGAAAATTATTGCGTAGGTTCATTATTCAAACTTTCACTCTGATCGCATGATTATGACACAGGAAATAAAAACTTAATTTTAAATTTCGCACAGGCGCCATCTTGAAGTTATGTAAACAATTGAACTAAATTAGATACCTTTGCATTACAATGTGTATAAACATTTCCTGTAACAAGGTTCATTGCGTTTGGATCATTAAATCGCGAGAAAGGTCTACTTAATATTTTCAAATTCGCTTGGCCGCCATATTCGTTTTGTAGTTAACCGGCTTTTGAAAGTCTTATAGATGAACTTCCAGTACTGCCCTTTAACTCCATACAAAATTTCAGGGTGATGCCGCTAATAGTTTCAGAGATATAGAATGCCGGTGAAATATTTCGCACAGCCGCCATCTTGTGGTTATGTAAACAATTGAACAAAGTTTGATGTCGGTGCATTACAATGCGTATAAACATACACTGTACCAAGTTTTATTGCGTTTGGTAGGTTAAATCGCGAGAAACGTCTATTTAAAAGTCGCAAATTCGCGTGGCCGCCATGTTGGTTTTGTAGTTACCAGTTTTTCAATAGTCACATAGGTGAACTTCTAGTAGTTTCCTTTATCACCGTAAAAAATTCCAGGGTGATATCGGTAATAGTTTCGGAGATATTGAATGCTGGTGAAATATTTCGCACAGCTGCCATGTTGGATTGGTGAGACGTAACAAAATTTAAAAGGCACGGTCGTCCAGAATAGTGCTATGAACTTACCGAGTTTCATTGAAATGCTCCTGCCGTTTAGAAGTTATTAGGGGGGACACACACCATCACACACACCATCACACACGCGCACACAGCCTACGTTTTGTGGGTCTTTTTCAATCTATTCTTTTTGTGAATCTTTTCGTTCTAAATACCCTTTTGTAAGACCATATTGTGAGTTGTTTCCATCTGAGTTTCTCTTTGTACTTATTTTCCGTCTCATATAATTTTCGTTCTGGTTCCCATTTCATTCTATTTTCGCTATCACCCAGATCATTAGGAGCCGATAACCTAGATGTTACGCCCCTTAAAACAACAATTATCATCATCATCATCATCACACGCACACACAGACACACACACGGACAAAAGGTGATCTCATAAGCCTATCTTTTCATAAATGAAAATAGGCTAAAAATGGTGTCCAACACGGCTGTGCTTTCTTTTTATTAAAAGGAATGGGAAACTTAATTTCTGGATGGGCCTCGTATTATTCTGTGTAACTGTCCTATTAAATCCTGCCAGATAAATGTACGATGATTGAATTCTGAATCAAAGGGGTTTGTATCACAAACGTATTGGGAATTCCTCTATCCTTGCTGTCGCTACGTTAGTAATGTGAAGCTATAACTGCGCTGCACAGATTGAAAGCCCACTTCAGTGCTAATCAGTAACTAATGAAACTTGAAAGTACTTTTTTGCAATGATTTTCCGTTTATTATAGCCTTGGCCATTTCCAATTATAGACCAAAGCTGTATCGCTCACAAGGTAATTTACAAAATGCAATGAAACGCCTATACAGTACATGTAGAGTCCATTTACCGTGGTGATCCTACAAAGAGACAAGTAGCCATTCGATGCAAAAGTTCCCAGGCTGACAGTAAACATATATTGGCCATTAAGGGAATTGGGTCACGGGGCCTGTGTATCTTACAGTAGTTTATAGACCAAGCGTTTACAAGTTTGACTTAATTAGAACAACTTGGCTTCATGTTTCTTATATCCCTTGTCTGGCAGGTTGCTTTTTCTTTCTTGATCGAGGTGTTCAGATAAATTAAACAAGTGTATCGCTTAACAGACCTAGAAAGTGGATTAGACTAAAGACTGCCGTTATGGTCCAAGTCGTATAAGAGTAAACTACAAAAATCAAATATGTAAGTCCAGTTAGTTCCACCAAAGTGCATATGATTATTTGATGATGATGATGATGATGATGATGATGATGATGATGATAATTGTTGTTTTAAGGGGCGTAACATCTAGGTTATCGGCCCCTAATGGTTCGGGTGATCGTGAAGATGATAAAGAAAAGTAAACTATAACTAAAACTAACTACTAACTTATATACTAGAAGAAGAAATGGAAAACAAAAGGAGAATAAGGCAAATACAGGACAAGAGGAAAAGAAATGCCCTGAACCATCGAAGAATGCGGATTGAGGGACTTGGAAGGAAGGAGAGCCATGAAAGGCAGATAGGAACGTGAAACAGGAGAGGGTCCTCCCCAGAGGTAATGGAAAAAAGGGAGAAAACCGGACTCAGCTCAGGAATCCCTCGGGGTCGCCAACTCCCGAACTCACCAGCCGTGAGCCCCTGAGGGTGTAGCAATATACAGGGTGCACCAGAAGTGGTGGGGCTACATACACCTTGCCTCCTTGGGGGCATTGAGCAGAAGGCAGGAGATAACATGAAAAGAAAAAGAAGGCTGACCTCTCCCGGAAGGAGGGTATCAGAAAAGATTAGACAAGGGCCAGTTAAGGCGGGAAAGGAAGAGACTCCCTAGGCCTCGGATACCCTAATACCGTCGGGGTCAGAAGAGAACAAGAGTAGACCAAGTGAGGTCGACAGGAAAGAAGACGGAGAGGAACCCGGCAGAAGTAGGTGGAAGCAATGCCGGACACAGATGGGGTCCCGTGGTCGCCAAACCATGTCCATCTAGATGTGAGCCCCTGGGGGACCGCTATTGTGAATTCACGATGATATTATCTAACTAGCAAATATGCCTACCCGTTATCATCCCGCTCCCATGGATATTGATAATGATTGTAATGATGATGATGATGATGATGATTATGATGATGGTTTTAATAATAATAATAATAATAATACCGTATGGCCTCGGGTGCAGGGTGTGAGCTTTGTTATTTGACACCCAAAGGGTAGCGTGCATGTCCACTTTCGTTGTTCCTCGAAGCACTATGAAAGTCAAGGAGGTTAGATATCTTAGCTCCATGAACACTATAGCGCTTTCTAGTAGAGAAATGACGAACTTTGTGATGGCGGAAACTCCCGAGATTAATTTTGCCATTAAGAACACGGCCTACTGAATTCAAATGGGTTCTTTGACATGCCACCATCGTATGACATGGTGTCGTAATTTTTGCCGCCTTTCAAAAATCACTTACCACGGCCAGGAGCGAACCTGCCAGCTTGGGGTTAGTAGACCGACACGTTTACCACTCACCCACCGTGGCGAGCAATGATGATGGTGATGATGATGATTAGGCTATATTGATGGTAATGATGACGTTGAAATTGGAGAGTAGATTCCCTTAATTGCTTCAAATAATGCCTACGCATTGTGATGCTGGTCGCCAATTTCTCACAGCTCCCCCAGCATCTGAAGAACTGCGCGTCGCCTGCAGGGGACGCCCTAGCACTTTCCGAGGCTGAACCATATTTGCTTTCATTTTAGGCTATTATTAAGATGTTCCTATAATTACATATGCAGCAGAAACTTGGACAATGACTAAAAGGGATGAGAGCAGACTACAAGCAGCTGAGATGAGATTCCTGAGAAGTATGGTCCAGAAAACGAGGAGGGACAGAGTGAGAAATGAAGATATACGGAAAGAACTGGGAGTACAGAAACTAAATGACAAACTGGAGCAAAACAGATTGAGATGGTTTGGACATGTCAAACGGATGAATAAAGTAAGACTACCAAGACGAGCACCGGAACGACGGATGACAGGGAAGAGAGGACGAGGAAGACCAAGAATGCGTTGGATGGACTCGGTGGAGAATAGTATTAGAAAACGGAACCTGGATTGGAACACCGTGTCGGAAGAGGAATGGTGGAACGACAGAACAAATTGGAGAGGAACCATATTTGCCCCCACCCAGTGTCAGCCGGAAAAGGGGAAATGAAGATGATGATGATTAATACCTACGCAATGGTAGCTGAGGCAATACGATTATTATTATTATTATTATTATTATTATTATTATTATTATTATTATTATTATTATTATTATTATTATTATTATTATTACAGGCACCTCAATGGATCATTGGTAGTGTTTCCGCTTCATGATCATATGCTCGTGGGTTCGATTCCCGGTCAAGGAAGTAGGAAGATAGAAAGTCGTGAAAAATCCATCACATACTCCGAGTCGTAAGAAGTGAACGAACAAAAGAAACTTGCTTGTTGAAATGTTGACAGAAGTAATGACGCAAGTGGTACGTACTTTGAACTGTAATTACATTAGCAACACTTGTTACATCACTGTATCATAGGGTTAGCTGCATGGCTAGAAGAAGGCGCCCTTTGGCCACTTGGTATAATTATTGGAAAACACTGAGAAAAATGTTTAAAGTCCACCGCCGTAGATATGAGTTCATGAAATTATTGAATACACGGTGTAACAATTTCTGGTCAGTCTGGTTCTGCTGCATGCCTCTGTGCACAATTAAATACAGCTTCAATTAAATATTGTGGAATTTCAATTAAGGCATCAGTCACCCATATACAAAGTTCATTAATGTTTCATTGGAAGCATTACTGCTCGCATGGCGCTCATGAGTAATATACACAATTATTGGCCAGGGAAGAGCTGGAACACTATTTGCTCTTAGGAGAACTCGAGTTGCCATGGCAACATGAAAATCTTTGCAACGTATGTGTAGTCTACGTGTTAAATCCTACACTTGTAGGATTACATTGGAGATGGATCACACATGTAGTGAGTTGTATTATAATGGGTGACTTCAGTGACGTAGTTGGTAGCATGCTGAACTTCTAAGCCAAAGGTCGTGGGTTCGAACCCGGTCGAAGTCGTCGGATATTTAAGAACGTTAAAAATCCCTCAGTATGCCTTCCTTCGGAGGGAATGTGAAGACAGCGGACCCTTGTCAAAGATTTTTTATTTTTATTTTTTATTTAGTCAATTTACCCTCTAGGTTGGTGGTTCCCACGGACTCAGCGAGGGAACTCACCATTACCGCCTCTATGGGCAGTGTCCTGGAGCTTGGAACATCTGGTCGGGATGGATACAACTGGGGAGGTGTGATCAGCACTTCGCCCAGGGGACCTCACCTGCAAAGCGAACAGGGGCCTCATGAGGGATGGGGAGGGATGGAAGATTGGGATGGATAGGCTAGGAAGAGGGAAGGAGGCGGCCATGGCCTGGCAATAGGAAACATCCTGGCATTTGCCCGAAGACTAAGTGGGAAACCACGGAAAACCACTTCAAGGATGGCTGAGGTGGGAATCAAACCCCCTCTACTCATTTGAACTACCCGAGGCTGAGTAGACCCCGTTCCAGTCCTATACCACTTTGCAAATTTCGTAGCAGAGCCGGGAATCGAACCCAGGACCTCCGGGGTGGCAGCTAACCATGCTGACCGCTACGCTACGGAGGCGACTACATGTAAAAGATTTATGGCATGAAAATGAACCTTCCACTAACTAAACTTGTGTGAAGCCAAAATTTGTAGGTTAGAATTGATAACGCTCTATTAGTTGCAACGTTCGCCATCAGGTGCTGACTGCGATGCCATCTAGTAGCCAAGTTCGCAAGCTAGGTGTCGTGGACGGTAGCATTTGGTAGCACAAGTAAGAACTACTTGAAATTATTGTATGTAGTCCTTACTTGAATTAAAACAGATAACACACACTAATACAGCCATCACAATTAACACCGGTTATCAGACAGGTTCTACACACACCCAAAGTCCACTGTGCTTCATGACCGAGTTGTCGCAGCCCCTAAACTGAGGAACCAACCAGCCTGTTGGAAATTCAGTTTGTTCGGATGAGCCGAAAAATATATACTGTGTAACCGAATTTCCTATTGTAATTGGTCGATGCAAGTTAAAAAGGACCTAACAGAAGCTCGAGTCAATCAAGCTCTGGTTTGGGATAGGCACCTGTTCAGAAGGGCAGTTAAATCAACCAGTAATCTACACCCTATAACATCTGTGATGCCTCGCCTTCACTGCAAGTGGACGGAAGAAAGGAGAACGGAACATTCGTCAAGAATGAAGATCTACTGGCAGACAAGAAAACAAGCATTACAGTGATCATGTGAGTGAAGAACATCGTGGTCCATTGATGGCCGAAACGACTCAAAACAAGAAGTTCCGTGACGAACCAAAGAGCCTACTTTTCTTAAAATTTAAGATTCATGCCAATGATTAATCTATATGGATCTATCTAAAATAATGACGAAATTAAGTTGGTAATATCGAAATTTCTAATTAGTTCGAAATACTGTATACCTGGCATAATGTAGCCTAATAGAGAACTACAGTTGGCAGCCCTGGTGACTGAATATATTTTTAGTTCCATCTCTTAAGGTACAGAATACGAAATTTGGTTGAAGTCCAATGGATAGCATGGACGTCACATTCAGTTAAACATTGGATCTAATAGCGCGCGTAAAATCATGTTGGCAACAATGGCATGCATGTATTGGTCAGAAATAATCTGAAATAATATGATCTATTGTTGTGTCAATTTTGAATGAAATCCATTAGTTAGTATAGAAGTTACATGCATTTTAAAATTGAACTTATCAGCAGGCTTAGAATCATGTTGGCAGCACTGACGAATATTAGTTAGTCCAAATTAATCTAGAATGCAAGGTACTATACGTGTGCATAGTTTAAAGCTGTCGGCTTGCATACTTTCGGATATATGGGTATTTGGATTTAAAAAAATTGAGAGCATTTATTAACAGTTGGCAGCCCTGGTGGCTCTTAATAATACGCTCAGTCATATCTGTTTACGTACACATAGCATATACGAAATTTGGTTGAAATCCAATTGATAGTGTAGAAGTTATATGCATTTAAAATTTGGACCTATCAGCAGGCTTATAATCATTTTGGCAACACTGCCATGTATGGCCTCCTGGAAATTAAACTGCAATATTATTATCTATACGTGTGCCAATTTTGAAATAGCTCCCATTCATACCTTCCAAGATATCCAACATGGAGCTCAAATTTCAATTGCGATTTTTCAGCAGTTGGTAGCACTGACATCATTTTCAAATATGGCCGTGAGATAATACCAAATTTTGTTTTGATTGCTGCAGCCGTTTAGGAGTTGATAGGGGGGACACACACACAGCCAGACAGACAGACAGACAGACAGAAGGACAGACAGACAGACAGAAGGACAGACAGACAGACACACATTTCCCCGATCTCATAAGTCTACTTTTCCTCATTTTTGCAAAATGTGAAAAGTAGGCTAAAAATATACTGTAACTAGACCTCGTTTAGGTATATAGTGAGTCTTGTGCTAAGTCAACATGGCAGCAATGTAGCTAGTGACACTGAGGAAGAAGAAACTTCGACAGACAATGTGACTTATACTGAATCTGCATCTGCTCTTGACATCGCATTGTGCTTCGTAGGACAACTCGCAGCAGCCACGCCAAACGATGTCATGTTCATGCAACGTTGGTGGGCAATTGCCTCCGCGAAAAGGTTTTCGTCACTTCGACAATTGAATATAACTGATTTCAAGTACCGTAAATGGGACCCGTGCGAGAACTCTCGCAGGTGTATAAACCACCCGCCTGGCTTTGCTGTTATGCGGGCTTTGCGTATAAACCTCACGTCTGGCTTTAGTGTTAAGCGGACTTCTATAAATGTGTTTATTTGTTTACACGCACTTTTTAAACAATTTGTCCATATTTATGTAATCAGAAAGCAACTCATCACTGCTGCTGGTTGTGTGCGCCCCATGTATACAGACTACCCGCCCGGCCCTAGTGCTATGCGGCTGTACGCGACACAGTTCTGCCAGAGGCTATCGTCTTGTATATTTGTTTAAAAGCACTTTATAAACAAATAAATATATTTCCGTTGACTTTTCAAGAAATGCAAGATTTTTCCTGTAATTACTATTGAGACGATTTGGAAGATTTTGGTGCAAACCACACCTTCTAACTCCCTCTGGTTTAGGAGCTTGAGTTTTGTGAAACATACATCCTTGGCCCAAGGAAAACAGAAACAGTCTATAACAGACCACGACCTAACAAGGAAATATACACCCATGTGGAGAACATTATTCACACCATGCGCAAACGACGGTTGTCATTTTTAGGGCATTTAAATAGAATGAATAATGACAGGCTAACAAAAGGCAAAAAATTAAACTTAAAGTTCAACCAGCGTGGTTTACACAGACATTAAAGGATCTTAACGAAGCCTACATTGACATAACAGATACATTATAATAGGGATTCATTTCGGGACAAAATTCAAAAAGTGATGTTCATGGAGGAACAAGAAAGACAACGAAAGCAGCCACGGAACATTGAACAGCTCCGAAATCAGAGATCAGAGAGGATGAAGCGAACGTGGGCAGAGAGAAGAAAGTCGTGTGGCAAGATTTGAAGTATTGATTTTACGTGCTCTGTAATAGTGCTATTCGATTAAATAAATAATAATAATAATAATAATAATAATAATAATAATAATAATAATAATATAGATTTTGTGTGTTTCTATTGTTATATCATTACAATAACCAACGTTTCCGTTTTTCAATCCTGAATGTGGTAAGCCCAGTATCCTAGGCACATTTACACTTTGTTAGGCATGCTAACTGTACTACCTTGTTAATTTTTCAACTAACTACAGTTTGTGAAATAAGGTTATAATGTAGAATATATAATTGTCTTATTACTAAATAAATAAGTTTCTCTTTTTTTGCGTGTGGTTTTCAAACTTAAAATTGTCGGAAAGAACTCGTTCGGATTTCTGGGGTTCGGATTTGAGGGGTTTCACTCTATTGAGTTTACGTTGTATCTAATCCGTGTGATTGATTCTATCGTCTATTTGTAATTCAGAGATTCTCCCATTGTTTGCTTCACGTTTTAATCCAGATGGTTGAATGATATCGGTTGGGTTGGTTGGTTCCTCAGTTTAGGGGCTGCGACAACGCGGTCATGTAGCCCCGCCCCGTATACTTTAGGTGTGTTTAGAATCTGTCTGATAACCAGTGTTAATTGTGATGACTGTACTAGTGTGTGTTATCTGTTTTCAATTCAAGTGAGGACTGCTGACATTCAATTTTTTCAAGTAGTTGCTACTCTTGCCAACAAACGCCACCTTCAACGACTACTAGTTCCGAACTTTATTACCGGATGCCACTGCAGTCGGCTCCTGGCCACGAACGTCGCAACCTAAGAGCGTTTGTCGAATGTTTAACCTATATATAAATTAGCTTCACACAGGTGTAGTTAGGGAAGGTTATTTAACATGTCATAAATCTATGACATGGGACTGCTGGCTTTACTTCCCCTAAGTATTTGAAATTAATATTATTATTATTTATTTATTTAAGCGAAAATTCCTCTATAGGAGAGCGATTAAACTTGATAACATGATGACATTTGGAGGTGTGTCTCCTCCGCTCCTCCCAAAGTCTCTTCATTCTCACGGAATGCTCCCTCTTCCTCTCATCCGTCCAAATTTTCTATGGTTGTCGTAATAATCTTGGTTCAAACTTAACATTCGCGATCTTCGTCTGGCCCTCAGTTCGGCCTTCGACATTTTCTATGCTGATTAATTGTAAGTCTCTCTGTACCTCCTTAAGCCATTCTGTGCCGCATTTACTCTGTGGTATGATACCAAGTAGTTTCTTTGGAGGTGGATGTGAGTGTAAAATTTGTCTCTGCGTTTTCTAATTTCGTCTGTTATCGTATTAGTCTTTTGATGGAGTTCTGTAATAGGTCTCTTTATCCAAATGCCGTTCATGTTGATTGCTCCGTAGATCTTCCGGAGAATGTTTCGCTCCTGCTTTTCCAGTTCCCTAATCTTGGAATGATCATCGATTATTATTATTATTATTATTATTATTATTATTATTATTAGAGGAAAAGTAAATCTCGGGAGCTTTATCATCAAATCTCGGATTTATTCAGTAAATAGGCGTTTGAATTTTTTCAGGCATATTCTTAGAATGAGCGATCACAGACTGTCCAAAATAATTTCTGAATAACTATGAATAAAATTAAAGAACAGCAGGATGCTTGAAGTTGAAAAAGATCTTCAGTAAAAGGGCTTCTCAAGTGATACGGTACTGGACAGATCTAAATACTGGAAACTAACCGATAATCTCCAATTGCCAGGCCTCTCAAACATTACAGCCAACAGGACCTGGGCGGAGGAACGCTGGAAGAGCCATAGCGAGCAGATGAACAGATTATGGGAGGACATGAAAGCAAGATCCGCTAGATAGGTTCAATTGTGCTTCTTCTATGGCCATAACAATGTAAAAGCAAGAAGTTCCGTGACGAACTAAAGAGCCTACATTTCTTAAAATTTAAGATTCATGCCAATCTATATGGACCTATCAAGAAAAATAGCGAACTTAAGTTGGTAATATCGAAATTTATAATTAGTTCGAAATATTCCTGTAGCCTAATAGAGCACTACAGTTGGCAGCCCTGGTGACTAAATATATTGTTAGTTCCATCTCTCAAGGTACAGAATTCAATATTTGGTTGAAGTCCAATGGATAGCATGGATGTTACATGCAGTTAGACATTGGATCTATCAGCTCGCGTAAAATCATGTTGGCAGCAATGTCATGCATGCGTTGGTAGAAATAATCTGAAATATTATGATCTCTTGTTGTGCCAATATTGGATGAATTCCATTTGTTAGTATAGAAGTTAAATGCATTTTAAAATTGGACCTATCAGCAGCCTTAGAGTCATGTTGGCAGCACCGAAGTATATCAGTTTCTCCTAATTAATCTAGAGTGTTAGGTACTATACGTGTGCATAGTTTAAAGCTGTCGGCTAGCATACTTTATGATATATTGGTATTTGGATAAAAGAATAGAGACAACATTTATTGACATATTACATACAAAATTTGGTTGAAATCCAATTGATAGTATAGAAGTTATATGGTTTAAAAATTGGACTTATCAGCAGGAAATATTATTATTTATACGTGTGACAATTTTGAAATAGCTCCCATGCATACCTTCCAAGCTATCCAACATGGAGCTCAAATTTAAATTGAGGTTTTTCAGCAGTTGGTAGCACCGACAGAATTTTCAAATATGGGCTTGAGATATTCAGGTATAGATCTTTACTCATACCAAATTTGGATTCGATTGCTGCATCCGTTTAGGAGTTGATAGGGGGACACTCACACACAGCCAGACAGACAGACAGACAGAAGGACAGACAGACAGAAATTTGCCCGGATCGATCTCATAAGTCTACTTTTCCTCATTTTCGCAAAATGTGAAAAGTAGGCTAACAAGAAGTTCCGTGAAGAACAAGACAGCCTACTTTTCATGCCAATGATTATTCTACAGTATATGAGCCTATCTAGAATAATTACGAAATTAAGTTGGTAATATCGAAATATCTAATTAGTTCAAAATATACCTGATATAATGTAGTCTAATAGAGCACTTCAGTTGGCAGTCCTGGTGACTGAATATATTCTTAGTTCCATCTCTTAAGGTACAGAATACAAAATTTGGTTGAAGTCCAATGGACGTTACATGCAGTTAGACACTGGATCTATCAGCACGCGTAAAAGCATGTTGCCAACAATACCATGCGTGTGTGTGCTGGTCAGAAATAATCTGAAATATTATGATATCTTGTTGTGCCAATTTTGGATGAAATCCATTTGTTAGTATAGAAGTTACATGTATTTTAAAATTGGACATATCAGCAGGCATAGAATCATGTTGGCAGCACTGCCTTGTATTAATTACTCCAAATTAATCTAGAATGTCAGGTGCTATACGTGTGCAAAGTATAGAGCTGTTGGCTTGCATACTTTCTGATAAATCGATATTAGGGTAAAAAAATATAGACAGCATTTATTAACAGTTGGCAGCCCTGATTGCTCTTAACAATACTTATAGTCATATCTGTTATGGTACGCATAGCACATACGAAATTTGGTTGAAATCCAACTGATAGTATAGAAGTTACATGTATTTAAAAATTGGTACTATCAGCACGCTTATAATCATGTTGGTAGAACTGACGTATATAAGTTACTCCAAATTAATCTAAAATGTCAGAATATACGTGTGCATAGTTTAAAGCTGTTGGCTTGCATACTTTCTGATATATTGGTATTTTTATTTTAACAAAATAGAGAGAGAGCGCAATTATTAACAGTTGGCAGCCCTGGTGGCTCTTAAGAATACGCTCAGTCATATCTGTTTATGTACAGATATTACATACAAAATTTGGTTGAAATCCAATTGATAGTGTAGAAGTTATATGCATTTAAAATTGGACCTATCAGAAGGCTTAAAATTATTTTGGCAACACTGTCATGGTTGGCCCCCTGGAAATTAAACTGAAATAGTATTATTTACATGTGTGCCAATTTTGGAATAGCTCCCATGCATACCTTGCTTGATATCCAACATGGAGCTCAAATTTCTAGTGGTTTTTTTCAGCAGTTGGTAGCACTGACATCATTTTCAAATATGGACGTGAGATATTCCGGTGCACATCTTCACTCATACTAAATTTGGTTTTGATTGCTGCAGCCGTTTAGGAGTTGATAGGGGGGGGACACACACACACACACACACACACACACAGCCAGCCAGACAGACAGACAGACAGACAGACAGACACACATTTTCCCGGATCGATCTCATAAGTCTACTTTTTCCTCATTTTTGCAAAATGTGGAAAGTAGGCTAAAAATAGAGAGAGCATTTATTAACAGTTGGCAGCTCTGTTTGCTATAGAAATACGCATAGTCATATCTGTAGTCCACATACTACATTCGAAATTAAGTTAAAATCGAATTGGTAGTATGGAAATTAGATGCATATAACAATATGACCTATTAGCAGCCGTAGAATCATGTTGGGAACAGTGTCATTCATGAGCTCCTGAAAATGAAACTGAAATATTATTATCTATATTTGTACCAATTTTGATATAGCTTCTATGCATACTTTCTGAGATATTCAACATGGAACTCAAATTTCAATTGCTATTTTTCAGCATTTGGTAGCACTGACGACATTTTCAAATATGACCGTGAGATTTTCAAGTATAGATCTTTACTGACACCAAATTTGGTTTTGATAGCTGTAGCCGTTTAGGAGTTGATAGGGAGGGACACACAGACAGACGGCCAGACAGACAAACACACATTTGCCTGTATCGATCTCATAAGATAAGTCTACTTTTTTCTCATTTTTACAAAATGTGAAAAGTTGGCTAATAATAATAATAGCATACCTGAATATCTACCCTGCAAGGGGACAACTGGAATACTCTTATTATAGCGAGAGTTGCCATGGCAACATGGAAACGTTTTCAAACGAATCTGTACTTGTCGGAAAGCCTGCTCTTTGTAGGATTACACGGGAGATGGACTCCATATTAGGTGAATGGCATTATATTGCTGTACGTGAATTAACTCGTGTTAGGTGCACCCTTGATCTGTAATTAGAGCGATAATATACGTTCTTTCATGTGTCATTAGTTTCTGATTAACCTTCGCTTTGAATATCAATGGAATTAGCTTTGAAATAATCAACCTACTGATGCCACATAAAGTTACCAGTTACACATGACTGTGATACAGACCCTTTCATTCAGAATTGAATCATTGTAATGAGGCTAATGATCAAAGATTTTTTTCCAAGGACCTAATTGAAGCACTACCACCTCAATATAATGGGACCACTTCGTGTAGCGGATAGCATTTTTGGCTGTCTCCCCGGAGGTCTGGGTATGATTCCCGGCTCAGCCATGAAATTTTAATATTGGCCATTTTTAAGATTACGCGTTTCGACCATCTAGCGGTAATCATATACATACAATATTATATAACTACACAAAATTTATAGTGCGTTTGTTTGGTGTTTATAGTTTGATTCGCAGTTTGAATCTCGTTATGCATGGGTTGATTTTTAAGTAGTGGCAACTATTTTATTATTATGTAAAGTGCTGGTCAAAACAATAAGGACACCACCCATAAAGTAACTTTTGCCACTTCCCTTCAATGTATTGGTAATGTGCTGTTTTCGTAATTATTAATACAACCTACAGAGAATGAGCAGGCGTTTAGTAAAAACACATGGATTTTGGTTGAAAAATACGAAAGTTATTGGCAATTTTTAAGTACCGCATGGCACAAAAATTAACACTCGTATGCACGGAAACCCCCATACTAAGAGAAGACTTGAAATTTGGCACATCAATAAACCTCATAAAGACCTATCAAACGTGTAGTGTAAAATTATTGAGGAAAAATGTGAGGATGAGTGGGAGAGTAATTATTTGAAATTTTCAGGTAAAGTCCCAATATGTTATGGTCTTTTTAAAATTTTATGTTTGGCACCAGCGCTCAAATGTTATCACAGCCTTCTTTATACACGTCTGTTTAGGCGGGAAATGATGTTTGAGAACAGCTGATTGGCTTGTTCTCTGAGCAGCTTGTGACATTTTTGAGGAGAAGTGCGTACTTCGTCGAGTTCAGGAATTTGTTGAAACAAAATGGGTCGTCTAAGTGTTCCAGATGAAATAAAGTGGCAAATTGTAGGTAGTAAGAGACTCCCTAGGCCTCGGATACCCTAATGCCGTCAGGGGTTGGAAGAGAACAAGTGTTGACCAAGAGAGGTCGACAGGAAAGGAGACGGAGAGGAGCCCGCCACAAGTAAGAGAGGAAGCAATGCCGGACTCAGCCACAGCCTTATTGACTCTAAGGTGCAGCGGGTTTCTGCATGCAGGAAAGCCAAAGGTGGCTAACAGTGTAATGTATGTGAATTGATCACTTATTAATTTTGAAATGGAATAAATGACTAAAGAATACAATTTTATCTGTTTATGGGACGTGTCCTTATTGTTTTGACCAGCACTGTAGATTAAGGCTTTCACGGCCCGAATTACAATATAAATAATTCATGGTTTTTGGGCTAATGCCGCGTGAAATTAAATTAAATACCGGACGTTTCGAAGGAACCTTGCCTCCTTTTTCAATGGAATCACAAAAAAAAAGATAAATTCCCCTGTTCGTCACCAGAGAGCAGCTGCCAGAAATTACTGTATGGACCATGGTGGAACGGCGGACAGAGTAGTAAGTAAGGAGAAGGTAAAGGGGGCGGGGCGAAAACATAGAGACTCCTCGAAGAATGAGGATGTCCAAATAAGGAGAAAGGGGGGGGGGAGGAGGCTTAGATGGATATAAGGAAACCGAAACAAAAGGGAAGTGTATCTGAACGATACCTAACGTTCTACAGGCAATGGCGAAAAAACAGATTGTGCGTTTTCCTCTATGGCTACAGAGCCTGGATTTGATCTCCTTTGTTCGTCACTGGAGGAGTTTCCATGTAAAACAAAACACTGGCGCTGCACTTACGATAATGACAACGTAACCAGACGTAACCAATTATGTATATTCTCCATGATTCGAACGTTCTGTTCTTGTGAGTTTCTCATGATTAATGAGTTGGAGACAATGAGATTTAACATAGAAACAAAGCGTTTGCGGACCCATATTCATATAACATAATTTCTTTGTCTAAGTGTGAGGAATGTGTCCTGCATTTTTTGCCGTATATTTTGGTGACACCCTGTATAAGCTATATAACTTTGTTTAAAAATGGTTACATTTATCTCATTTTTATTCACACAAGACTTAAGAGTGTGTCCTGGAAAAACATCCAAAATTGTACATGGCAAACTCCGAGAGAAAACAATTGTGATAATTCTTGCGCATGCAGAGTCATGTTTGGATTACCTCAGTTGGGTTATTTCAGCCGTGACCTACATTAGGGGTGTCCATGCCATATGACGTAGTAACAAACCTGGCCAGAGTCTTAATTTCAAAAGATGTTCACTGACAACTGATAGCGTCCAATATATTGTCTAGGCTTAGGAATTCAATGTTAAATATTCATAGGCATAACAATAATCAACTTGTGTAACAAATCCAAAAATTAATTCAGTTCTAGCTCTTTAGGTAATAAACTCAATGTTGAAATAGTACATTATGCAACAAGCCTATAATGGCAATAATTAAGACACGAGTTATTTCCATACGAGTGTCTTAATTAATATTATAGGCGAGTTGCATACGACTGTTTATGTTCGACTATAATTATAACTTTATTATATATTCTAACATAAATATTCATAAATATCTGTCGAGATTCTGTCAGTTGACTTCTTGTCCTTGGGAATTATGTGGGCTCAGCATTTGATCTCTACCCAATAACAAATTCCAAAGCTTTGAAAAATGTTTCATCCTAAAGTAGCACACAGATAGCTCACAGGTACTATGTTGGATCATTTTGTTATGTTGGTTAAATGACACAAAATAGGCTGTTACAAACGCTTTAATATTAAAATGTATCGTATTATCAACTTGTTATTCTTCAAATTCGATGCGTATAGAATGTCAACGGAAGGCAAATCAATTGAGTCCCAAATAGAATAGTTATGACATTTGGTGGGAAGGTTTCGCGTAAGAAATCCATTTACTGAACAGAGAGCTGGATTATAATTTCCGTGGAACTAATGGCATACGCTTCCTTCCTCCATGACGTTCTAGTGCGTTTATGTCAACAACAGCATTCACTAAAATTGTCGGCGAAATCTTACGAATGTAATGCCCTCTGTAGAAAGTGGAGTTGCGGATAATATGATACAGTGCTATTATTTTGCAATATTGCCCAGTTACGGTTTCTGGGAAGGTGCACACTTTCCATGTGGGTAATGGCTAGAAGGATGGTGTTGCAAATTTCTGGACGTAGATTCCTTCATTTCTTGCATATTTCATAGTATTTTCCTGTTATCGTAAAGGTTCTTGCTGATTTTGTCTTTGTGTTTGGCATTGTAACTACAATGGTTGATCCAATATAGGCTACATTGTCAACTTTCAAATCATGTAATTCAAGTCCGACATATTGGATTTTGAGTGCGTGTGCGAAGCTATTCTTACCTAATTGGTCAATGAATGAAAATCGTGAGCTCTGATTTGTTGGAGAAACTGTATCATAATGAAAATTAGAACTTTAATGACTCCCATTATGATACAGTTTTCGGATATATATTTACATTTCGACATTGTCGAACAAAAATATAACTATGCTTTAATTAGACCTATCCATTTCATGTCTTTTATGCAAATATTGATAAATACAATATCATGAACGTTAACATAAATGGCTCATGTCTCGCCCGACCAGCGCCAAAATATTACTTTTTCTAAACACTTGGTCATATGGAGCTCTCACATCTATCACTCTCATTTCTGGTCAAGACCTGCATAAATGAGGATGAAATCGGTGATGACTAATAGTCGCGGTACCCTAGTTTAACATATTGATATATTGTATTGGTTGTATTGATTTAAAAAAATAGTAATAATATTGCGTGGATGGAAATAAAATTAATAAAAGTTATAACAACCAGTTCCGTGAATAACCAAATTGCCTATTTTCATATATCCTACTTATGTTAATTGCCTCTATCAACATACAAAATTTCAGTTTGATTGCCGTAATAGATTCCTAGATATTGAGAACCATCTAAATATTTCAGATGGTCGTCATATTGGATTTTTATATATTTAGGCCATGGAGTTATGTACTATTACCTGAAAATTATTGCTTAAGTTTATTATTCAAACTTCAATCACATCATTAGGACACAAGAAATGAAGAAACGAGATTTTAAAATTTTGCACTGCCGCCATCTTGAGGTTATGAAAACAAGTGAAATAATTTAAATGTCTGTGGATTAAAATTGCATAAGCATTTACCGTACCAAGTTTCACTGCGCTCGGATGGTTAAATCGCAAGAAACGTCGATTTAAATGATTAAATTTCGCGTCGCCACCATGCTGGATTTATGCTCATCAGGTTATTGAAAGTCCCAAAGTTTAACTAATTTAATATCCTCTATCAACATACCAAATTTCAGTTTGATTGCTGTCATAGATTGGTAGATATTTAGAACCGTCTAAATATTCCGGATGGTCACCATGTTGAATTTTTATATACGTAGGCCATAGAGTTATATATTGTTAGAAGACGATTATTGCGTAGGTTCATTATTCAAACGTTGACTTTGATCGCATGATTAGGACACAAGAAATAAAAACTTAATTTTAAAATTTCGCACATCTTGAGGTTATGTAAACAATTTAATTATGATGATGATGATGATGATGATGATGATGATGATGATAAGTGTCGTTTTAAGGGGCCTAACATCTAGGTTATCGGTCCCTACTGGTTTGGGTGATCATGAAGATGATAATGAAATGTAAACTATAACTAAAACTAACTACTAACTTACATACTAGAAGAAGAAATGGAAAACAAAGGGAGAATAAGGCAAATAAAGGACAGGAAGAAAAGAAATGCCCTCAACCCTCGAAGAATGCGGATTGAGGGACTTGGAAGGAAGGAGAGCCATGAAAGGCAGATAGGAAAGTGAAACAGGAGAGGGTTTTCCCCACAGGTAATGAACAAAAGGGGGAAACCGGACCCAGCTCAGGAATCCCTCGGAGTCGCCAACTCCCGAACTCACCAGCCGTGAGCCCCTGAGGGTGTAGCAATATCCAGGGTGCACCAAAAGTGGTGGGGCTACATACATCCTGCCTCCTTGAGGGCCTTGAACAGAAGGCAGGAGATAACATGAAAAGAAAACGAAGGGTGACCCCTCACAGGAGGAGGGTATCAGAAAAGATGAGACAAGGGCCAATTAAGGCGGGAAAGGAAAAGACTCCCTAGGCCTCGGATACCCTAATACCGTCGGGGTCGGAAGAGAACAAGAGTTGACCACGAGAGTTCGACAGGAAAGAAGACAGAGAGGAACCCGGCACAAGTAAGTGGAAGCAATGCCGGACTCAGTTGGGGCCCCGTGGTCGCCAACCCACGCCCCACTAGATGTGAGACCCTGGGGGAACAATTTAATTAAATTATATGTCAGTGCATTACAATGTGTATAACTATTTGCTGTAGGCCTACTAGGTTTCACTGCGCTCCGATGGTTGAATCGCGAGCAAAGTCTATTTAAAGTTTAAACTTCGCTTGGCCGCCATGTTCGTTTTGTACATAACAGGTTTCTGAAAGTCACATGGATGAACTACTAGTACTGTAGTATCGTTTATCATCCTACAAAATGTCAAGGTAGTATCAGTAATAGTTTCGAAGATACAGAATGCCGGTGAAATATTTCGCACAGCCGCCATGTTGGATTGGTGAGACGTATTAAAATTTTAAGGGCACGGACAGGGTCGGACAAAATAGTACTATGTTCTTACCGAGTTTAATTGAAATCGCTCCAGCCGTTTAAATTTTATTAGGGGGAACACACATATTGCTCGGGTCCAAGCTCTGTGAACTTGCGGGGTGAGGGGAAGGGGTAAGGAAGGGTTAGACGAGAAGAGAAGGGTCTGTCAACAGCCCGCCGTGAAATCTGGTGTTCCTTTCTATTCCAAAACTGCTAACATAGGACCGTTGCTCAAACTACAGTGGTGTTGCGAATGAGTGAGTTAGTCACCGACTAATGTATTTGGTTATGTTACTACGCACGGACCGAGAAACCTCATCACTCGTCACCATCATCTCTCATAGTCCGCGATCCACATTCCTCTCAGGTTCACGTAGCTTGTTCCCGAGCAGTACACACATACACACACACGGACAAGGGTGATCTCATAAGCCTATTTGTCTTTCATAAAGGAACATAGGCTAAAAACGGGGCTGATAGATCAGGCCCCTGGCACAATAAGGGTTAATACCACAGAAGCATTATGCGAAAAAGGTAGGAGGTGTTACTTTAGGTTGAAACTTAAGTACTGTGCCCTTTTAGCAAGAAATATGCAAATCACAGTATGCCAGCAATGCTCAAATCGGGATTTTCGGGGTTATGGTATGTTCTCCCACTCTGTGACTTACACATTTTGGATTAAATAGAGGATACACTTCCCAAATAAAAACAAAATCAACTCCTATTATAAAACATTTAATTTACCAAATATATGGCGCTACAAACAAATAAAACAAATAAACTACTGACCAATCCTTCTCATCTTGTTCAAAGTGAACAAGGAATACATAAAATCAAACAGATATTATATTAAAATACATGGTTTCCTTCAAACCAACAAACTTATAATTCTTTTCACTTCCATAAAGTATCCCTTTTAAAATTCACTACAATCACGAGCTCCAATGGCTCGATACTTTCCACTATAAACTGTGTTATTCTTTTACACCCGTCAATATCTATTTTATGAGTTTCTTATAATCAAAACAATATATAATCTTATTCAAAGTAATTGTACTCCTTTACTTAAATTTTTGGGCATTTCACAATGTTCTCATGTTACCACCTCTCTCGAGTTAACAATTTCACTACAGTGATCGGGAAAAATACTTGTGTACTCCCGAGTTATAGAAGACTACTTGAACAAGGTCAAAAATTATGATCACTCCCGAAATCTAATTGAACTCGTGAAATCCTACATCAATATCTCATTACATTAGGGATTTATATTTATTATTATCTGTCTTAAAAGACCATCATCTCATAAGAAAGCAAACGATCTGAACTTGCAAGCGATAACTTTCATCTACAAGAACCTCGGTTCGAATCGCGGGTCATTAACAAACTCTAAACACTCATGGTTTATTATTACTTCAAATAGACGGTTCCCCTGACCTACCGTACTTTCAATAGCGAGGGGTTGGACCGTGACACTCGACTTGATTTATTGCCCGGGAAGGAGACCCTCAGTATCGCCCACACGGGACCGCTCTACTCATGCTTTAAAACAGCTATTTCTCAAACACAGTTCTCTGAACAGACATACATTTACATTTAAATACATTTAAACAACATTATTTAGGTTCATAGACCACTTTCGTAACCTTGGCATTTATTAATTATGAAGTGTCATCATTGATGGGTAAGAATAATTCAATACAACGACAATATTTAGGGGCGTCAACAACTATACGAGTCTGGGTTCGACTCTCTCAACTGCCTCGGGTACCAATCCCATACTGGAGGACTTTACAACAAATTAGCGGCTTAGGGCGACCTCGGTCTAACCTGCGCTCATCAATACAATAATTCGCACCCTTTTACAACGCCTCGTGATCTACATCACTATATGGAGGACTTATCATCAATTTCCGCAATCAACTGTCCCTCACAATTAATTTACCAAGTATATTTAGATTCAACGCCTTCCTAGCGTGACAATTTACTTTAATGCGCGACAATGCGCTATACATTACTTTAAGGCCTAGCGTCTTCCAGAGAACTGATAAATTCAAAATCATCATTTGATCTATATCTCAAAATTTCATATTAATCCTCTCCCGTGACAATAATCGCTATACAATAGCTCAAAAGCTATTACTTTCATATAATTCAATTTAATCTTCATTTATATAATTTATATTATTATTATATTTTTCCGCTTGCTTTCATAACATTTATCAAATACACTGATATTTTATTCTATACATTTCCTCTAAGGATTTATTCATTTCACATAATCATTTTATAATTTCTCAATTTTTATTTGTTCAGATCGCGCTCCTATTCTGTATTTATTATTCAAAAACATCCCTAATTATCATTCTCAGGTGGATTGTACACAAATATTCCCCCAACACATAACATAATGAAAATAGTTACTTACATGCTCAGACGGTCCATTACCGTGCTTTCCAACGATGTTTCATTTTTGCCCACTATTTGTGATTACACCATCGTGCTCAAATTCATTTCATACACTGACATATCTTGACACACATATACTTTATATACTTTAAACACTGGTAACATTTTAAAATACACTTCGGTATTCTTCTATTACACACAATAAAATCACTGAAAAATTACTATCTAACACAAATTTTATATATTTACACTACACTGATTCTAATCACTGAGGCTTTGATTAGGCCTTGCACACGTGATATTTGCTTCCCGTCTCCAAGGGTGAACTAGTAGATGTCGGCTTCCTATCTGACCAGAATATGAAAGTCTCGAACACTCTACCCCTCCCTGGAATGGTACTTCTTTAAATCCGGTTTCCTGACGATCGGCTATTATTATTATTATTAGCTCGAACTGCTTCTTTCTAGACCCTATTAGTTGTCTAGCGAAAGTCTGTCTTGTTCACGGTCTCCCAAATACTCTATCGGTGACCTATTATTTTCTAGCATCTAATACTCCTCGTAACTTAGTGCTTTTTATAGTTCGATTGTTTCCTTGAAACAACGTCTTGAATTTACTTCTCCTTTCTGATTACTCAGTTCTCTAGTTCCTATCTTTTCAGACTACTATGCGGACCTTATTTTGTCCGACCCTGATCGGGTTCTTTACGTTGATAGAATGTTTATTTCGCTGTTATGGTACTCCAAACGTTACGATTCACTTGGTCGTTTAAATAAACTGTTATTGAAGACCTATCGTCTCTTCTTTAAGTTCGCAGCCTACTTCGACTGTAATACTGAACTTTTCACTATAAGATTGATATTGGCGGAACTAAATCCTGTATTAGGATTTTCCTAATTCTCCACACGGCGATACTTTGATGATACTTCTCGGCCACTCCTTACGGGTGCTCGCTGGTGATTGATACAGAGTATCACGACCTCTCGAGGTCTAGTAAGTACTGCATTCGATGTGATGTAGCACAGTGACGCCCTCTCTGGCTGTTTGAAACTGCATGATTAGCCTGGCCCTGCCAGGGCTTTTATACAAATCGGCGACAAAAAGATAAATTCTACGTCTTTTTCGGAACCAACTTTTGAAGTAATGGTCGCACATTAATTAAAATTATATCTATGGAAAGCTCGTTTTCTAAATGTAAACTGACTTCTTTGCACATGAAAATCGATCGTGCAGTTCTGAGATATTAAATAAAATTTAGTCTTCAGCTGTGTGGGTGTTACAGTTGATTTTTAATTCCCCACTCCTCGGGTCTCGGGAAACCCCCAATGACGTATGACCACGTCGGCACTTCTTTCCGGGGCCTTTATTATATCATCTTTCTCCACACAAAAATCTCTATTCCGAAATGATTCACAATGCTGTATTTCTTTAGTTAATTTTATTCCTGCAAATGGGTTAAATCTCATTATTCTTCTTCTGGCACGGCTGCGCGGTTGCCATTTTACTGCAAGGTAAGGGCGATTTCCGAAACACGCTCTTCGTCACTCGCTTGGAAAATTCCACTCGTTCTATTTATTTTCGTGACTGGCTCCTTATCAATGCGTCAGGCATGATCTCATTTCCTGGCCACCTGGCTTCAGTTTCTTACACAACGTTATGCTAGCCTTCTTGTATAAAATCTTTCTATATTCCTCTGAAGACAGTATATTTCCTTCCTTCCTTTTATAAAAAATACATGGATTCGACCCCTTGAACCAATGGTACATGGGTTCAGTACATCAGAGAGATAAAAACTACTCCTCTATCAGGCGAGAAGAGAAGGATCTGTCAAGAGCCCGCCGTGATATCTGGTATTCCTTTCTATTCCAAAACTGCTAACATAGGGCCGTTGCTCAAACCACAGTGGTGTTGCGAATGAGTGAGTGAGTCACCGACTAATGTATTTGGTTCTGTTACTATGCACGGACCGAGAAACCTCATCACTCGTCACCATCACTTCTCATAGTCCACGATCCATATTCCTTTCAGGTTCACGTAGCTTGTACCCGAGCAGTACACACATACACACACACGGACAAGGGTGATCACATAAGCCTATTTGTCTTTCATAAAGGAAAATAGGCTAAAAACGGGGCTGATAGATCAGGCCCCTGGCACTATAGGGGTTAATACCACAGAAGCATTATGCGGAAAAGGTAGGTGGTGTTACTTCAGGTTGAAACTTTAAGTGCGTGAGAGAGATAAGAACTACTCCTCTATCTAGTCCATATTTCAAGCAACAATAAGAGAGCGCCTGTAAGAAACTGCTGAACGTGAGAATCCCGCGTATCCAGAGCTAGAAGTCGATAATGAGGAACTCGACACACTCGCAGTCGCAGTGAGGAGCCTCTTTAGTGTAAAGCAGTGTGGTCGACAGGATGTGGAGCTTCTTTACGGCACGTAACGTGACATATATAGAATATCACCCGCAGAGCAGGCAGGAGAATGAGGGAAACTACTCTGATAACGCAGAGTGAAATTGTTATAATAATCATATATTATTATTATTATTATTATTGTTATTATTATTATTATTAATATTATATTAAAGAATTGTTTCAAATTACTGTACTGAATCTCTACTACCATGATCCAAGATTCAGGCATAAGGTCTATCACAACATACAAACAAGAGCCATAACTAGTACTAAATATGTAAAACCTTTATGTATAAATTGCTTTTTTTTTTTTTTCAAGAGACTAAATTATATTATACCATCACTACTTAATGAACTACCAACTGGATTGACGAGCATTAACAGCAAACAGCTAGCTATACGTTGCATTAAAAATATTACCTAACTAAACATTAACTCATAACATAAATTTATTAATATAACTATTATAGTGTAACTTGTTGTATCTTTAATTATTTACATTAATATTTTTATCATTATCACCAATATCATTATCATTATTGATTATTATGAATTGTTGTCGTACTGAGCGGTTGGTGCGTCTTGGCTTTCGTGGTTTAAGTGAGTTTGACGGTATATTTCAGTGACTATATTCGTTGAAAGGGTTGAGTTTTGTGTGGCAGAGCCTCTTCCGCACGACGAAGTGATTTCTCTACCTGAGGGGTGGCTGGGTGAGTAATTCTTCCATCTGTTCAGGAATTGTGTCCCCGTCGCTTGTGGAAAGTAAGGTTATGTCCAACAGAAGAGAAGAGATCGGTGTCATGGAGAGATTGTGTGTGGAATCCACCGAGATTGTAAGCGGCGCAGATACCAGCGCTCAGGCCCAAGTGGGAGATTCTAATGGCGCGCGATGTGTGGCGTCTACAAGAACTACTTCATCTAGGGAGCTGGACGTTGCATCTAATGTCATGGCGGGGCAGAGTACAATAATCTCGGGTGAGAATGGAGGTTCAGATGAATTGAGGTTCACTGCGGACAAAGGTAAATGTCGAAATGAAATAGACATAAAAGAAGAGTCAGAGATTCTGAAAGGAATAGGATTACTGAAGATCATGATGGCAGCTACCAAAACTCAAAGAAATGTGAGTAATAATATCAAGAATAGCCTAGCGCAGTTAGTAGAGGTTTTTGATGTCCTCGATCACTGCCGCAAAACTAGATTGGCAACAGAGGTCACTACCATCACTCGACCTAGAACTCCCATATGCGAGAAGGCTGCAAGTCAAGGAGAAACAATGATTACTGTAATTGAGAGCAGTGTCAATTCCGAAAACATATCTGCAAATGAAATTGTGGTCATTGAACCTCCCGTGGAGAAGTTAGCAGAAGATGCCTGGCAAACAGTTCGAACAAGGAAACACAGGGGTCATAGCGGTAAAGTTATTCTGGAGGACGAAAAGGGAGAACTTAGAAGTAATCATTCTCTACATCAGAAGGGAAATAAAACGAAGGATAGAAGACGCAACGAGGCAATTGTTATCAAGCCTACTGAGGGGAAGACATATTCAGAAGTTCTTCAATCATTGCGTCAGCAAGCAACATCTGATTGCAGTGGCGTAAACCTTAAATCGATTCGCAGAACGTCGACTGGTGCGGTGCTCCTTGAAATGAAAGGGAAAAATGGAGATAAATCTAAGTTCAGGGAGATGATTTCCAAAGCCGCTGAGGGTTTGGGTGAAGTTAAAATGTTGGCTCCTACCATAACCTTGGAAATTAGGGATTTGGACTGTCTTACAACAGCAGAGGAAGTCCAGGCAACATTAGAGGACCGGCTTAAGGATAACATGGGTGAAATAAAAGTTACTATTACCAAGCCCAATTCCAGAGAACAGCGTATGGCCATAGTTGTGGTAAACTCCAATGCGGCAAATGAGTTGCTCCTTGATCAGCATATTAAGATAGGCATGGTTAGCTGCCGTATTCGGAAAAGGACCAATGTGCTGAAATGCTTCCGATGTATGGGCTATGGTCACATGGCAAGACAATGTACGGGTCCTGACAGGTCGAAGTTGTGCTACAGATGCGGGGGAAAGGAGCATAAAGCTGCTCACTGCACGTCTGCCCCAAAATGCTCGATCTGCGCGTGTGAAGGCAAGAATGACGACCATGTGATCGGGTCAGGTATGTGTGCTGTCTTTCGACGTGCATTGGAGAGTGCTCAACAGTCAAAATGCTAAGATTTCTACAAGGCAATATTCATCGTAGCAGGGTGGCTAACGATCTCCTAGTTCAGTTTGCCGTGGAAAAGAATATTGATGTTTTGCTTATTAGCGAACAATATAAGAACAGGGATATTCCATCGTGGTACTCTGATGAAAGTGGGACGGCTGCTATATGGGTAGCGGATCCAAGCAGAGTTTTTATTGAAAAGTTTGGTGCTGGAAATGGATTTGTCTGGGTCAAGAGCAGAAATATTTCTTATGTAAGCTGTTACTTAACACCCAATGAATCAATTCGGCAGTTTGAGACCCGACTATCTGCCCTTGAGGATTTCCTAGGTACAGTAACTGGGGGTATTCTGGTGGCCGGTGATTTTAATGGTCGAGCAGTTGAGTGGGGCTTGGCTCATACAAACGGGAGAGGCCATAGAATTTTGGAGATGGCTGCTAGGTTGGACTTGGTGCTGCTAAATAGCGGTGATGTTCCAACATTTTGTCGGCCTGGGCAAAACGAAACCACACCAGACCTAACGTTTGCCTCTGCAGATCTTGCTGCTTGCATTGCAGACTGGCATGTAATGCTAGATTATAACAACAGTGATCATAGATACATCCTTTTTAATACTAGGCCTCGAGGAGGCCTAGTCCATGAAATTCCGATACCGTTTAGATGGAACGTTGATCACATGGATGGTGAAATTCTTCTTGCAGTAATAGCACAAGGGAAACAAGTTCTGGAGGATTTGTTTCAACATAGCCCCGCGAGCTCTGCAGAAACCCTGGTTAGGTCGACCATTGATCTCATTGTTAAGGCTTGCGGAGCATCCATGCCCAAGAAGAAGATTTTTCCAAACAAACGGCCAGCCTATTGGTGGAATGTTGAAATAGCAGAGGCTCGACGATTGTGTTTTCGATTAAGGAGAAGGGCACAAAGGCTCTGCAGAGATTCTCTAGAGTTTGCAAATGCGATAGAAGAGTGTAGAGTAGCGAGGAGGACTCTCAAACGGGCCATTGCTCAAAGTAAGGCACATAAATGGAACGAGCTCATTAACGATCTGGATCAGGACCCATGGGGTCTGGGCTACAAAATTGTCAGTAAGAAGCTCGGCGGCATTATGGTGTCTACTGCTGCTATGACGGCATCCCAGAAGGAAGCTATTATAGATGAGCTATTTCCTAATCACCCAGAGAGATTTCCCGATCACATGCCGGTGATGCTAGATGATATTCCGCTATTCACTAGGGAGGAATTACAAACTACAGCACGATCTTTTCAGAATAAGAAGGCACCAGGGCCGGATGGAATTCCTGCTGAAGTGTTAAAGATGATATCCGAAGAGGAACCAGATGTTTTGCTGAATATGTATAATTGTTGTTTACTACAGGGAGTCTTTGCGACCCCGTGGAAAGTGGCCAGGCTTGTGCTCATGCCTAAAGGCAAAGGAGATCCCACTACTGCTTCAGGTCAGAGACCTCTATGCATGTTGGACATGGCTGGCAAACTGTTTGAGAAGATGATTAAAGGAAGGCTTCAGGCAGCGATTGTTGCTGCAGGAGGTCTGTCCCCCAAACAATACGGTTTTGTGAAGGGTAAGTCCACCATCAGCGCCATTGAAGAAGTGGTGATGGCTGTCAGATCCATTGAGCATGGCAACCATTTCTCTAGAAAAATGTGCTTACTGGTTACTCTGGATGTGAAAAATGCCTTCAATTCTGCCCGGTGGATTGACATAATAGCTGCACTTGAAACAACATTTAACATTCCTCGCTACTTGGCGTCTGTTCTGAGGAATTATCTTTGTGATCGTTGGATTCAGTATGACACAGATGAAGGAGTCAAGTGTCGCAAGGTAACAGCGGGGGCGGCTCAAGGCTCGGTGTTAGGTCCTGATTTATGGAACGTAAATTATGACAGTATTTTACGGATGGAGATGCCAGAGGACACTTCTTTGGTGGGATATGCTGATGATCTCGTTGTACTCATTATGGAGCGCTCCATGGAGGGTCTGCAACTTAAACTGAATCAGGTAATGCGGAGAGTTTCCACCTGGATGAATGAACATGGTCTCCAACTAGCAGTTCATAAAACAGAACTAGTCCTTGCTACTAAGAAGAGAGTTCCACGAGTTGTACCCATGCTAGTAGATAATCAAGTGATAGAAACAGCTCCTGCTGTTCGTTACTTGGGTGTTATGATTGACAGCAAGTTAACATTCTGGAATCATATCAGCAAGATTGCTGATAGGGCTGCAAGGATTGTTAACAACTTGTCGCGGCTCATGGCTAATATTGGCGGCCCTTCACCATTGAAGAGGAAACTGCTGATGAGAGTGGCGGAATCAGTTATTGTTTATGGTGCAGAGATTTGGTCAGTAGCTCTTGGCACTGAGATGTATAGGAAGCGGATAAACTCTGTTCACAGAAGAGCTGCCCTCAGAATAACTTCTGCCTATCGTACAGTGTCTGGACCGGCAGTGCTAGTAATAGCTGGGGCGATACCCATTTACATCCTGGCCAAGGAAAGGCGCCGTATATACTTGCGCAAAGACGAGCATTCTAAGATACGCGTGAAGAGGGAGGAAAGAGACAGATCTCTTCTGGAATGGCAGGAAGAATGGGAACGTGAAAATCGTGGCAGGTGGACCGTTAGGCTCATCAAGCAACTGAAGCCATGGTTGTCGAGGGAACATGGTGAGGTTAATTATTACATTACCATGTTTCTCTCTGGCCATGGTTATTATGAAGCATACCTCCATCGAATGGGAATTTCACCGAGTTCACGTTGTCGTTATTGTGATGATCAATGGGACGATGTTCAGCACACATTCTTTGCATGCTTGAGGTGGAGAAATCTTCGAAGGCTTCTGGAGACAAAAGTAGGTGTCATTACACCAGACAATGTGGTGGATAAAATGCTCAGCAGCAGAGAAAGTTGGGCACAGATTGCAGTCTACATCTCTGAGCTGCTGAAAACAAAAAAAGAAGAGGAACCGAGAAGATTGGTTGCTGAAGACAGTGAAGATGATGATGAGTAATTTCATTATCATCACATTTAATGAAATTGACTGAGACTTCTGGTCGTAACAGAGGCTCCACCCTGAAGTAAGGCTGAACAGGCAGTTCCGGGGTGGCCTTAAGCCAAGTATAGGGTTTGTGGGTTTTTAGTAGGTAAGAATCCTGCACAGTTGTAAGTCCGGAAGCTTGCAATCTGTCTTTTGAAGATTTCCCCACGTTTCCCTCGAAAAACAAACAAAAAAAAAAAAAAAAAAAAAAAAAAAAAATATCATTATCATTATAAAAAATGCATGCACTCTTGTATTGAAATATAATCAGTATAGGGTATATGTTGTAAATAATAATTAATATGTCTCACAGTTAATCTGTACTGCCATCAGATTCGTGAGACATATCACAATAATGTAGCATAAATAGTATTAAATAAATTAATTAAATTAAATTATTATTATTATTATTATTATTATTATTATTATTATTATTATTATTATTATTATTATTATTATTATTATTATTATTATTATTATTATTATTATTATTATAGTTTATTGTTTGACAACATTATCACGGCAAATACCGGCTACATTTTCTGTTACAGCCTGGTTCGGCCTTAGCAAGGAAACATCAGTACTGAGATAATTACGATTACACTGTTCAGAGACTTCACATCCATGTCGTGCCCGCAGTCTTCACGAGTCTCCTTCATTTGTAGGATGAGCTAAATTCCCATCTGGATCATCGAGCTTTGCTGAGTATTCGGCCAGGACATTGTCACCAAGGAACTTCCTAACAATATGGCATGTGTTTAACAGAATTGCCTTCTGAAGTTCAATATATATCTGCGGGTGCAGATTCAATATTGATAGACTACTGTGGAGAGTTTTTGGTATAACACCAGTATACGATACAATTATTGGGATGGTAGTCACCGAATCAAGTTTCCACATCTGCTTTATCTCAATTGCCAGCTCTGTGTGCTTAGATATTTTAGTAGCAGCTGTTGTTTGGATGTTTTGAGTGTTGGGACATGCGATATCTATCAGTAATGCCTCTTTGTGTACTTTATTGATGACAATGCTATCTGGCCGGTTGTTACTGACTGCGACATCTGTCACAACTCCTCTGTCCCAATAGAGCTTGTGTGTGGCATTTTCGAGTACTGCAGATGGTGTGTATTTCCAATAGGGGACGGGGCTTTGAAGAAGTTTGTACTTCAAGGCCAGTTTCTGGTGGATAATGTTGGCATCTTGATCGTGTCGATGTTTGTAGTCAGTGTTGGCAAGGTGGGAACAACCTGATATAACGTGTTGAATGGTCTCACTACATTTGCCACAGCGGCGACACTTCTCACTCTCTGTTATTGGATCTTTTATGATAAATTTCCGATAGCTTCGAGTAGCAACAACTTGGTCTTGGATAGCTACGACAAATCCCTCTGTTTCCGGAAAGAGGACCGAGTTGGTCAGCCATGCGTGCGACGCTAACTTGTCGATGTGAGGCTGGTCCAACACATGTGGAAACGTCCCATGAAGTGCCTTCTGTTTCCAATTCCCGATCTTGTATTCAGTAGTTTTCATTTCTTTTACTGGTGGATCTAAAGATGACAGATGGAGCGGTGTGTAATTATCATCAGCTGAAGATACAGTGTGATGGAGATGGGATGTTTCTCCTTTGTTGTGGAAAAATGCACGCAGAGTTGTCACTTGTTTTGTATGAAGGTTCATGATGTCTATCAGTCCTCTACCACCTTCAGACCGAGGTAGAGTCAGGCGCTCTGTTGCTGATTTCGGATGGTGCATACGATGGCGTGATAAAAGCACCGATGTTTTTCGTTGCAGATCGTGCAGTTCAGTTTGAGTCCACCTGATTATACCAAAGGAGTATGTAACTACGGGCATTGCAAATGTGTTAACTGCCTTAGTGATATGTTTAGCGCTAAGTTTTGAAGAGAGAACACTGCGAAGTCGTGAAGTATACTGCTCATTTATGTTCTTCTTGATATCACCATGTCTGAGACGGGTACTCTGGGCGAACCCAAGATATTTGTACAATGCGCCTTCCTCCAACGGCTGAATACTTCTCTGACCCTCTCCAACAGGTATTCCTTGTGCAGAGTGCGAGCCTCTAATAACAGTCTGTGTTCTGCACTTATCAAAACCAAACTGCATATGGATATCTGAAGAAAAGCTCTGAGTGATAGAGATGAGATATTGTAGGTGCACTTTAGTTGATGCATACAGTTTAATGTCATCCATGTAAAGAAGATGGTTCATCTTGTGTGCTTCACCATGATTACCTTTAATACTAAATCCGTAGTTACTACTGTTCAGGATTTGCGAGAGAGGATTCAATGCCAGACAAAACCAGAGTGGACTTAGTGAGTCTCCTTGGAAAATTCCTCGGCGAATCGGTATTAATGAAGATGTTAAACGAGTGCCACCCACTGTAAGTTGGAGGGCAGTGCTCCATGAAACCATTGCGCACTTCAGGAAGTTCACTATAATAGGGTTGACCTTGTAAATCTCCAAGCTCTGTATAAGCCATGTATGAGGCACGGAATCGAAAGCTTTTTGGTAATCAATAAAGCAGGCATAAAGATTTCGTGATCTACGGCAGGCCTGCTCTAATACCACGGCATCAATAGTGAGCTGTTCCTTACATCCTTGAGAATTCCTTCTGCAACCCTTTTGCTCCTCTGCGAGAATGGCGTTTTCCTCACAATGCGCACGAATTCGATTTGCAATAATGGATGTAATGATCTTATAAAAGTTTGGCAAGCAGGTGATGGGGCGATATATAGATGGGTTTGTGATTTTAGAGTCCTTTGTCTTGGGATAGGTTAACCCTCTGGCTAGGAAAACTGGAAATGCAGCAGGATTTTCCAAAAAACATTGTATGTGAATAGCCAGTAAACGGTGGGTACATGTGGGCCTTTTATAGTAGTAATTATGGATCCGGTCAATTCAAGGTGCTCTCCAATTCTGTAGGCTGCTGATGACCTGGCGTAGTTCCTCAACATCACCGTCTGTATGTGCCATTTGATTTATTCGTCTGGTAGCATTCTCTATTTCCTTAAACCACGGAGCTTCATTGTTGTGTTCTTCCGGCCTAGACCATATTGATGACCAGTAGTCGGTAACACTCTCCGCACTGGGTCTTTCTGGAGAATCATTCTGAACTTGAGGTGTTTTTTTCAGGTCTTCATAGAACTTTCTCTCATTTCTCTTGAAGTCATTGTTCTGTTTCTTCCGTTCGGTAGTGTTCTGGTATCTCTTAAGACGCTTAGAGAGGGCTGCAAGTTTTTGTTTATAAGTATCAAGTACTTCTGGTATCACTGAGTCCTCGGGGACCTGAAATTCTTCTAGTGAGGAGTCCATCATGATCCTTCGTATGCGGTTGTTCAGACGTCTACTTCTCACTCCATTCTTATACTGTTGCAGTCTGTTCACATTCTGGCGTAGTTGTCCAATGCGTTGTTTTAAACGTTTTGCCCAAGGTGGATCGCTGGGTTTCCTTGCAGCAGACTGTTGGTTTGGAGGGCGTGGCCTACCCCCATTAATTCGTACTGCAGCTAGTGCTGCACAATACATAGCAGTATGAACCTCCATGAAAGATTATTATTATTATTATTATTATTATTATTATTATTATTATTATTATTATTATTATTATTATTATTATTATTATTATTATTATTATTATTATAGTGGATGGTTAAGTATTGTTTACAAGATTGAAGAGTAAAGTTCCAAGTAAATGCCATATTTGCTATGAATAAATGAGATAAAAGCGTTAATTGTACAATTAATTTATTGAATTAAAATAAAATGTGATAAAGAATTTAATTATTATTACTATTTTTATTATATATATATATATATATATATATATATATATATATTATTATTATTATTAAAATATATACATTTTAAACAAATTGAAAAAAAAACATTTTTCTGTATTCACCCATGTATTGAAATACAATCTGTATAATATATATGTTGTAAATAATAGTTAATATGTCTCACAGATAATCTGTACTGTATTTGCCGTCAGATCCGTGAAACATATCACATTAATGTAATAGTGCTTGCCACGGTGGGTGAGTGGCTATAGTGTCGGACTACCAACCCCAAGCTTGCAGGTTCGCTCCTGGTCATGGTAAGTGATTTTTGAAAGGCGACAAAAATCACGACACGCATGTCATACGTTGTTGGCATGTTAAAGAACCCATTTGAATTCAGTAGGCCGTGTTCATATTGGCAAAATTAATCTCGGGATTTTCCGCCAACACAAAGTTCCTCCATTCTCTACTTGAAAGCGCTGTAGTGTCAAGGAGTTTAGATATCTAACCTCCTTGACTTTCATAGCGTTCAAAGGAACGACGAAATTCGACATGCAAGCTGCCCTCTGGGTGTCAAATAACAAAGCTTGCACCAGGCACCCGAGGCCATACGATATTATTATTTATAATGTAATATCAATAGTATTTAATAAATAAATCAAATTAAATTATATAACAATCGTTATAATAATGACAAATTGGCTGGTGAGACGCTAAAGAAAGTAGCAGACTTCTTTTACTTAGGAAGCAAAATAACTAGTGATGGACGAAGCAAGAGAGATATAGAAATAGGATGGCTCAGACAAAGGGAGCATTTCTACAGAAAAGAAATGTGTTGACATATGGATTTAGGTATTAGGAAATCATTATTGAAAGTCTTTGTCTGGAGCGTGGAGTTCTATGGAAGTGAAAATTGGACTGTTGAAGCAGTAAAGAGGGCAATAGAAGTTCTTGAAATGTGGTGTTACAGAAGAATGATGAAGATCAGATGAGTTGATAGAGTAACAAATGAAGACCGATGGGAGAGGAGAGTTGCTTCTGGCGATTGCTAATGAAGAGGACACGTACTAAGACACCCAGGAATAGCAAACTTAGTTGTGGAAGGGAAGGTCGAGGGTAAGAACTGTAGGGGTAGATTAAGATTAGAATATGTAAAACAGATAGCCTCGCATGTAAGCTATGTAGTTATGAAACGATTAGCTCAGGACAGGGAGACATGGAGAGTTGCATTAACCAATCAAAATACAAAAACAACAACAATCGACTAATTTCAACTACCTGGAGAAGGTTGGAGTGATCTAGGTGAGCTACTTTTCAATTTTGACGTTCTGCTTGCACTGCCACCTAGCAGTGAAACAAGAAATTCATTAAGTGACATGAGACTGATTTTTAATGATTCTTTCCTTGCATTTTACGAGTCTACGTCCTATGACTCAGAGTGCCCAGGATTATTCCCAGTTTTCTCGACTTCCTCGACCGGGAATGGGAAGTTTCTCTGTCACGTGACATCTTCGTCAGGCGATGGATTACAACACTGAGCTTGGCGTTGCGTTGGCTTCAAATCACGAAGTGACATCAAAGTCACATTTTACAGAAATTCAATAAATTAAACGCATTTACAGTACATCATTAATATCATAGCAAACTGGCATTATTAATTTGAGCTTCATTCTTTAACATAGCAAACAACACGTATCCATCCATGTATTTTGAAAGCGTTCTTATTTATTTATTTATTCATTTATTTAATTATTTATATAGCCTAATTATATGTATTTATTTATTTATTTTATTTGCTTATTTACTCATTTATTTTTATTTTTATTTATGTATTTATTTAATTTGCATATTTACTCATTTATTTTTTTATTTTTTTATTTATTCATTTATTTACTCATTTACTTATTTATTTATGTATTTATTTATTTATTCAATTTCCATATTTACTCATTTATTTATTTATTTATTTATTTATTCATTTATTTACTCAATTACTTACTTATTTATTTGTGTATGTATTTATTTATTTACTAATTTACTAATTTATTTATTTATATATTTATTTATTTATTGTATTTGCTTATTTACTTATTTATTTATTAATTATTCATTTACTCTTTTTTATTTTTTTATTTATTAATATTTTTATTTATTTATTTTCGCATTTATTTATTTATTTATTTATGTATTTATCTATTAATTCATTTATTTATTTAATTACTCATTTATTTATTCATCTATTTCATTCATTCATTTATTTATTTTTATTTATTTATTTGTTTATTTATTTATTTATTTATTTACTACAACATCATGCCCAACTAAGGAGCGCGATTGAACCTATTTAACAGTTGAATTTGAATTAAATCTCATCTCTTCCCAAAATCTCTTTATACTCTCACTATGATTTTTTCCCCTTTCTTCCATCCATTTATCCTGTCCCATAAAATTTGCCTTGGTACGTTGATTTCTTAAGTTTCAATTGCTATTATGCAGTTATTCTTGGCTTTTAATGAGGAAGCATGATTGAATATTCTTTTAGTAAGTCTGATATTGTTCATTCTTTGAATATGCCCATTAAATCTTTTTCTAATAGTGTGTGATATATTTTCGGAATGTTGGTACAACTCGTGAGACCTCCTTTTCATCCACACTGCTTCTAGGCACACTGGGCCAATGATTTTCATAAGGATTTTCGTTTCTTGTCTTTCTAAATTTTTAGTTAGTTAGCGATCTGCCTCCAACACATGCTTATTTTATTACGTATCACCAATCCAACATGGTGGCTGTGCGAAATATTTCACCGGCAATCTATAACTCCGAAACTATTACCCTGCAATTTTTATCGGAGATAAAGGGCACTACTAGAAGTTCACCTATGAGACCTTCAAAAATATGTTAACTATAAAAAGAACATGGCGGCCAAGCGAAGTTGAAAATATTAAATAGATTTTCCTCGCAATTTAACCATCCAGAAGCAATGAAAGTTGGTATTGAAAATGTTTATACACATTGTAATGCACTGGCATCTAATTTAGTTCAATTGCTTACATAACCTCAAGATGGCGGCTGTGAGAAATTTTTAAATTATTTTTTTATTTCTTGTGTCGTAATCATGCGATCGAAGTGAAAGTTTGAATAATGAACCTACGCAATAATTTTAATTTAATGGTATATAACTCTATGGCCTATAGGCTATATATAACAATCCAACATGGCGAGCATCCGAATTATTTAGACGGTTCTCAATATCTACGAATCTATTATATCAATCAAACTGATTTTTTATATTCATAGAGGCTATTAACATAAGTTCACCAATGGCACTTTCGATAACCTGGTGAGCACAAAACCAACATGGCGGTGACGCAAAATATAAATATTTAAATGGTTGTTTCTCGCGATTTAACCATCCGAGCGCAGTAAAAAAAATGGTACGATAAATACGTATACAAATATTAATCCACTGGCATCTAATTTATTTCAATTGTTTTCATAACCACAAGATGGCAGCTGTGCGAAATTTTAAAATCTGGTTTTCATTTCTTGTGTCCAAATCATGCGATTGAAGTTTGAATACTACACCTACACAATAATCTTTATGTAATAGTACATAATGCTATGACCTACATATATAAAAATCCACGAATCTATTACAGCAATCAATCTGAAATTTTGTGTGTTGATAGTGACAATTAACATAAGTGGGATATATGAAAATAGGCTGTGTAGTTCTTTACGGAACTACATGTTTTTATGAGCTTATAAACTGTACATCAACGCTCCTCGGTTTAATTCTAGTTAGCCTGCTTCCAAGATTCTACAAGAGCAAACGCTTGATGAAAGTGATAGCCACCTTTGAAGAAATCCCCTGCCTTACATGTTCCCCCAGGGCAACAACTCATCAGACAGAGTGAGAGTGTAGCAACAAACATCAAGCTTGTGCCCACTGGGATGGACCGTAATGCCCTACTGACCTGCTGATTATATGGAAGCCACTGATGTATGGGTGGTGTTTAATAATGACCTCCAGGGCACAGTCAGTGTCTGTGGATGCTGTGAAAGGTTCTACTCATAGGGTTAGTACTGCTGTTCTGACTCAGTGAGGAAAGCAATGGCAAACTACCTCACTCCTCATCTTGCCTAGTACGCCTCAATATAGCGCTGCCATGGGTTTTTGTGCGTATCTACCCACATAAACAAACGGCGGTGCAATTTGAGGATCCAACCAGCCTTCGGGCTGACTACCTAAGAGACAGTTGTAAAATTCTGTTCAATCTGAGTCTTCAAACTTTGAATCTGCTCTCCTAAACAAGTTGCTTTATGTGACACTGATCTACCTTCTCAGTACCATTCAATTTATTTAAAACAAGTAGTTCCGTGAAGAACTATACAGACTACTTTCATATATCCTACTTATGTTAATTGCCTCTATCTACATACGAAATTTCAGTTTCATTGCTATAATAGATTCGTAGCTATTGAGAACCGAGTAAATATTTCGGATGGTTGCCATGATGGATTTTATATATGTAGGTCCTAGAGTTATGTACTGTTACATGAAGATTATTGTGTACGTGTAGCATTCAAACTTCAATCGCATGATTAGGACACAAGAAGTAACAAGAAGATTTTAAAATTTCGCACAGCTGCCACCTTGTGGTTATGGAAACAATTGAAATAAATTAGACGCCAGTGGATTAACATTCGTATAAAGATTTACTGTACCAAGTTCCACTGCACTCAGATGGTTAAATTGCGAGAAACGTCCATGTGAATATTTATACTTCGCGTCGCCGCCTTGTTGGATTTGTGATCACCAGGTTATTTAAAGTCCTATAGGTGAACTTAAGTTCATAGCCCCTATGAACAGAAAAAAAATCAGTTTGATTGCTATAATAGATTCGTAGATATTCAGAGCCGTCTAAATATTTCAGATGGTCGCCATGTTGTATTGTTAAATGTATAGGCCATAGAGTCATGTACCATTAAGGGAAAATTATTGCGTAGGTTCATTATTAAAACTTTCACTTCGATCGCATGATTACGACACAAGAAATAAAAACTTAATTTTAAAATTCGCAAAGCCGCCATCTTGAGGTTATGTAAACAATTGAACTAAATTAGATACCAGTGTATTACAATGTGTGTAAACATTTCCTGTACCAGACTTCATTGCGGTTGGAACATTAAATCGCGAGAAAGGTCCATTTAAAATAATCAAATTCGCTAGGCCGCCTTGTTCGTTTTGTAGTTGACCGGATTTTGAAAGTCTTATAGATGAACGACCAGTAGTGTCCTTTATCACCGTACAAAATTTCAGGGTGTAACCGATAATAGTTTCCGAGATATAGAATGGCGGTGAAATATTTCGCACATCCGCCATCTTGTGGTTATGTATACAATTGAACCAAGTTAGATGTCGGTGCATTACAATGTGTATAAACATATTGTCGGTGCTAGCCAGCGCGAGCTCTTCAATTGACTTACTCGCGCGCCCGTTCCTCCCTTCTAGCCGTAGGTGGTACATGGCAGGTAGCTGGTAGTCCCCACGATGCTCCTCCAGCGTCGCGACGATCCCGTTGTACCCAGTCCCCGTCCGGACGTTGTGTAGCACTTCCACCATGCGAAGTCCTGTGGTGAGCTGAACGGCTACGTCCTCCAACGTACACCTGGCATGGTCCACCACAGTGTCGAACCCGGTCCCGCAGATCTGCCATGATGTAGTCTCATCGACGTGCGGCGTCCTCACACTCGTAACACTGTTCCTGCCATCAGAGCTGCTAAGCCTTGGCCCGATTTCCATGCCCGTGACGCTTCCCAGTTGCTCGTCGCTGACTAGCTGTGCATTCCGAACTCCGGACTTCACGAACTGTTTGTCTTGGCCATCAGCGTCCTCGGCCGCCCCACTCTCCATATCACCTCCAAGCTTGTTATACTCCGGTCTTGATTTCAGGTCATATTTCAGCTCGTCCTGACTAGTTCCCTGCTCCATTTTCTTTTCAGAATTTTCGGAACTTTCCCCAATTTTCTTTTCCAAATTTTCCGAATATATCACCATTTTCTTTCCCAGGTTTTCAAAATGTTCCGTCATTTCCTTACCCACTTTTTCGAAATGTTCTGTCATTTTCTTTTCCACATCCTCTATCTTGGAAGTTAACTTTTCTAGCAGGAGTTGTATTTGCGCATCCATTTTATTTGTCTGACTTGTGACGGGCATGCACTCACAGGAGAATAATGAACTGTGATACAAAGACCTGCACGATTTTGAACCTAGGACCTTCAGGTGTTGTGCTTGCTTGGGTTCGTAATCCGGCTTCTGACACCAGTTGTTACGTGCCACCCCCTTAGTGGCACTTACGTTAACTGGGCGAAAAGCACAAACACAATTGTTCCTTTAACGAAATATAATTTTATTGCAGCCCACAAACATACACCGTGCACACATACACACACACTGAGTCTAACCTCAGAAAACACTACTAGTCACTATTAGTTTCCACATTTACAATCTACCACTGTCCTCGCTATTTATGCTCTCCCTGTCCGTGAGGCGTTACAGTGTTCCAGCTTACACTCACACGTACAGTCTACACAGGTACTCTACAGCCTTGCCACTGCCACTTCACTTACTTCCAGAGTCCTCTTGCTGCTCCTTGTGCGCTCTTGCTCGTCCCGTGTCGATCCCACGACCACGTATTCCACGAAGCACCGCGACACGTCCAAGCACTCACAGTCTTGACTCCAAGTTGCACCTTGGCAGAAAGACTTCCTCTCTGTTACCGTAGACGTCCAGTAATAATCGCTGTACTGCTCCGTACGCACTCACTCGACAACACTTCAGTACACACTAGCACTGACCAATACTGTCCAATACACACTGCAATACACACTCCCCAATACACTCCAATACACACTGCCTCCTCGCCGCGGCTCGCTGGTTTATATGGGATCAGTCCCTGGCCTGGAAAGTTCGAAATGTGACAACCTATTGCCGCATTTAGTCTGTTCTCGATGGTTCTAAGTCCAGACTTTTCACGTATATTCTGGCCCGCCCGCGATGACTCACAGATGTCCCGCTATTGTGTCTGCCGGTGGGAGGGGCCGGGAGGATGTGGTAACTTTCTCTCTCCGGCTGATGGTTCGGCCCAAGACCAACGAGACAGCTGCTTTGGTCTGTCACACTGTCGCTCACCCGAAAGTCTCCTGCCGGTTCGCGGCGGTACGTAACAATATACTGTACCAAGTTTTATTGCGTTTGGTTGGTTAAATTCCGAGAAACGTCTATTTAAAAATCGCAAATTCGCGTGGCCGCCATGTTGGTTTTGTAGTTACCAGTTTTTCAAAAGTCACATAGTTGAACTTCCAGAAGTTTCATTTATCACCGTAAAATATTCCAGGTTGATATCGGGAAGAGTTTCGGAGATATTGAATGCTGGTGAAATATTTCGCACAGCCGCCATGTTGGATTGGTGAGACGTAACAACATTTGAAGGGCACGGTCGAGGTACCCCTGAATAGTGCTATGAGCCTACCGACTTTCATTGAAATCGGTCCAGCCGTTTAGAAGTTTTTTCAAAATTGAAAATAGGCTAAAAATATATATTCTTAATTTAGAGCGTCATGTAATCGGCCTCTTCATTTGCGAGTGTGGCGTTGAATAACTCATGAAGCTTTTAGGTCACATTTTGCTGCTAAGAATGGATATGCGGAGAGATAAAGAAACCATTTGCGACTGACTGTACTGGCACTGTTACGCTTTAACCACATGCCGTGAGCGATGAGAAGAACGTTGTTGTATTGTTTCTCTAAACATATCACATTCCTGTGCAACTGTCAATCACTGTCATTACCAAGCAGCGACTCCGCTGTTTTTAGTGTTGATCACCCGCTTCTGAACACTTTCACAAAAACTACCTCTCTCTCTTTGTAAATGTTCGTCTTTCTCACTCACACACTCTTTGTCTCTATGTAATTTAACTGCTGTGCTTCAGTTACATACTTGCATACTCTATCGAAATGTAATGATTTTCAATCGGTGAACACGATTTTGCCAATTGTAATGGGTGTCGGGCAGCTTCGGTGGCGTAGTTGGTAGCTTGCGGGTTCAAACTCAGCCAAAGTCATCAGATATTTTAAGAGCGTTAAAAAATCCTTCAGTATGCCATCCTTCGGAGCAGAAGTAAAGCCGGTGGTTCCATGTCATTGATTTATGGCCAAATAATATCGTATGGCCTCGAGTGCCGGGTGGAAGCTTTGTAATTTGACACCCAGAAGGTAGCTTGTATGTCGAATTTCGGTGTTCCTTGAATCACTATGGAAGTCAAGGAGGTTAGATATCCAAGATCCTTGGACACTATAGCGCTTTCTAGTAAAGAAATGAGGAACTTTGTGTTGGCGGAAACTCCCGAGATTAATTTTGCCTTTATGAACATGGCCTACTGAATTCAGATGGGTTCAATGACATGCCAACATCGTATGACATGGTGTCGTATTTTTGCCGCCTTTCAAAAAAATCACTTACCACGGCCAGGAGCGAACCTGCAATCTTGGGGTTAGTGGACCGACACGCTATCCACTCACCCACCGTGGCAAGCTATTTATGGCATGAAAAAGAACCTACCGCTAACTACACTTGTGGAAACTAAAATGTGTAGGTTAGTTTGATAACGCTATAATAGTTCCAACGTTCACCGCCAGGTGCTGAATGCAATGGCATTTAGTAGCCACGTCCGCAGCTAGATGTCGTGGACGGTAGTATTTAGTAGCAAAAGTAGGAACTACTTGAAAATATTAATCGACTACAGTCCTACCTGAATCACAGATAACACACACTAATACAACCATCGCAATATTAACACCGGTTATCAGACAAATTCTACACACACCAAAGTACACGGGGTTACATGACGGCGTTGTCGCAGCCCCTAAACTAAGGAACCAACCCACCAACCTATTGGGTGTTACACTAATTCTGGAAAAGAATTACTTCAGATTAATAAATGCACTTGGATGACCAGTATCGACCGTCAAGTGATCATCATCAGACCCTTTACACTTAGGCTATTAAATCTATGTCCAGGAGTGGTTTCATAGGCAAATGCCTGGATGGTTCCTAACTTAATATCATGGCTGACTCCTTCCCAATCCTCACCTGAATTATAAACACACACACTAATACAGACATCACTGAGCCTCCGTGGCTTAGGCGGCAGCTCTCCGGCCTCTCACCGCTGGATCCGTGGTTCAAATCCCGGTCGCTCCATGTGAGATTTGTGCTGGATACAACGGGGGCAGACAGGTTTTTCTCCAGGTACTCCGGTTTTCCCTGTCAAAACTGTCATTCCAGAAACACTCTCCACTATCATTTCATTTCATCTGTCATTCATTTAATCATTGCCCCTGAGGAGTGCGACAGGCTTCGTCAGCCGGCACAGTTCATATCCTTGACGCTAGATGGGGGGACTTCATTCATTCTATCCCTGACCCATTCGGACGACTGGAACAGGCTGTGGATTTTCATTTTCAATAATTTCTGGTGTGAAAATTAGAACATGGGCGCTGAGAAAATCTCTATATAAAAATATGAATGTTTATTAGTAGTTTGTTAGGTTTCTGAATTAGTAAATCCATTTTACAACAGGTGGCGCACGAGTTGATTCAACAAATGAGCGTATGCGTTCATGTAGCATTCAACCGATTGCGATAAAACTTTGGTGAGTTGTCATGTGCACTCCTGCGAATGTTTCTGAATTAGTAAATCCATTTTACAATAGGTGGCATGCGAGTCGATGCAATAAATGAATATTGGCACGCTGATTGTTTCAACAAATGAACTTTAGTCAGCTATTGTGCACGCCTGCGGAGGTTTCTGAATTAGTAAATCTATTTTACAATGGGTGGCTAATGAGTGGTTTCAACAAATGGGTGTATTTCACACAGTTTAGTGGCAGTTTTTGAGTTTCCAAACGTTTGCAGTTTCCGCTGCGACTCACATTTCTTATGATCATGCACAAAGCTCAGGGATAATCCCTACAAGTGTCTGACCTATATTAGGAAAATCCATGCTTATTGCATGGGCAGCTAAGTGGCCTGCTCACGCGTCGGAAAGCCTTCTGATTTATTCATGTACGCACCAAATGTAAAAACAAAAAACATTGTATACCCCAAAGCACTCCATTACACAAAATTACATCACAAACACTTTCTTTCTTTCTTTCTTTCTCTCTATCTTTCTTTCTTTCTTTCTTTCTTCCTTCCTTCCTTTCTTCCTTCCATTCCTTCCTTTCTTTCTTCCTTTCATTCTTTCTTCCTTCCTTTCTTCCTTTCTTTCTTCCTTCCCTGCTTTCTTCCTTCCTTTCTTTCTTCCTTCCATTCCTTCCTTTCTTCCTTTCTTTCTTTCTTTCTTCCTTCCTTTCTTTCTTCCTTTCTTTCTTCCATTCTTCCTTTCTTTCTTTCTTTCTTTCTTTCTTTCTTTCTTTCTTTCTTTCTTTGATTGGCATTGTAACACATGCCGGGTACAGCTATGTATTTTAGCGTATAAGGCCCTGCACACACTTGGTATATTTCACCCTTGATCAGTTCGACATGAAACCCCGCCATTGTAATTGTGCGTCAGAGGAAATGAAATGAGACCTCTACATACAACAACTATAACTCACGAACTGTGGCAATTCCGCTCCAATTGGAAACATTATGCTCACTGAAATTCAGCTCGATTACTTCCACTGTAAGTCTGCGATGCGCGAAATTAACTACAATTGTTAACTCACTTATTCAGTCAGAGGCGAGGATGCCTTTCTCTTCGCACATACAGATTCGGAATTCATCGTATATCTCCTCCAGCCTTTCCGACCAGACCCAAAGTGCTACAGCGTTTTGGAGACAGGAAATGGATGGTGGGTAGTCTAGTTTTAGGAGGGCAGTGGGTTTTTTTCTTTTTCCGGGGAGGGAATGACAAACGCTGCTTTCAACCGCAGCTTCTAGCACACATGGGGCTCGCATGTACAAACAGTGGTGTGCTTTCAGGCGCAAACTGTGACTTGCTGATAAAACCTTAATATCTCAAAGAAAAGGTCCTGTGGATTTATCAGCCGTAATATGGGGCAGATAATATTGATAATCAACCCGTTGAAATGAAAATCATCACCAGCTCTTGAATAATTTCTCAGGTAATATTAATAATTATATTCATATATTTTAATTTGAGACGTTTTTGCCTTTCAGCGTCCATTCTATAAGGTGCGATCAAAAAGTAACGAGCCGGAGGCTGTAATGCGGAAACCGGTGCCGACATCGGCTAATCATGGTGTGTGTAACGAGGTGTGGTTCCGACCAGAGCGTGGAAGGTCACAGCCCGTCGCTAGAGGGCACACGTGCACGTCACCTGACGATATAAAGCGAGCAATAGCATGCATCAATCGTCCAACCAAGACCAAGACAGTAGGCCATTCGACATGCTTCCTGGTGTGGTTGAAGACTATTGGGCACGCACTATCTGCAAGTGCAGTCGTTCTTTCATGATGGTGTGCACACTTCCGACACTCAATCCGACCACGGCGGCTATGGCGTTCACTGTCACTCGGCGGTCCTGGGTAATGAGTGCATCAACCAGCTGGACGTTGTCATCGGTAATGCAGGGGGGTGCCCCAGACCGGGCATCATCGGCTAACGACACCCGTCCTTCCCTGAAGCGCTTGTGCCACGCCTTGACCCTTGCAAGGGACATGCAGTGTTCGCCGTACACTTTTGGCATTCGGCGATGAATGTCCGTTCCCCCTACTCCTTTCGCTGTCAGAAACCGAACAACACCTCTTTGCTCTTCGTTTGACGCCTCCGTGTCACTGTTTGTAATGCGACTGTGAGCGTTGGACGATTGATGCATACTGCTGCTCTCTTTGTATCGTCACGTGACATGCACGCGTGCCCTCTAGGGACGGGTTGTGATCTTCCACGCGCTGGTCGGAACCACACCTCGTTACACACGCCACGATTAGCCGATGTCGTCACCGGTTTGCGAATTACAGCCTCCGGCTCGTTACTTTTTGAACGCACCTTATGGTGCAAGCCTCAGTTTGCGAACAAGTCACCCACATGATGCCCTGAGAACAGTTAGCATCGCGGAACCCTCTGCTTCTACACCTCTCACTTTGAAATCGTTCAACACCGAATCTAACCATCGCCTCCTATGTCTACCTCTGCTTCTCTTACCCTCTTAAGTTATTGTTATTATTATTATTATTTCTTTCTTTGAATGAGCCAACTATGGACTACGTGGGTTAAAAAAATGGTTTTCTGCTTGATGATTTGGGATTGGTTTCACGGTCTTTAGAGTCTTCTTAATAGCTCATATCTCTTTCATTTTCTGACTTTGTATTATAGTTGTTTAGCTGCTTCTGACCTCTTTGGTCTCTGGCCTTTCTTAAGTTTAATCTGTGGGTCTTCTTTTAACATTTTCCGGAAAGCGTGTCTGTCTTGTTTAACGGATTCAGAGATGTTAAAGGTTTTCAGATCTTGTTTAATTTGCTAGTAGGCCTACCACAGTGATGTTGATTTCTTGCAGGAACTGGTTCTGTGGATTGCACTGGTCAATCTTGACTCGTTCATTCTCTCAAGGTGTCCGTAGAATTGGAGGCGTTTCTTGATGATTGTGTCCATAAGAAGTTCTTTCTTTAGGTATAGATCATCGTTGGGCCTGTGATACCTTATATTATTATTATTATTATTATTATTATTATTGCCGGCCCCGTGGTGTTGGGGTAGCGCGCCTGCCTCTCACCCGGAGGCCCCGGGTTCGAACCCCGGCTCCGTCAGGGATTTTAAAACTGACGTGAGGGTTGGAACGGGGTGCACTCAGCCTCGTGAGGACAATTGAGTAGCTGTCTGACAGTGAGACAGCGCCCCGATCACGAATACCAAGATTAACGACCGAGGGGACCCGACGCGCTGATCACGCGTCACCCCAATATCTGCACGCCAAATGGCTGGGCAGCAGTCGCTTGGTCGGCCTTAGCCCGTCATGGGCTGGATAGTGCCAGGGGTTGTTTTGTTGTTTATTATTATTATTATTATTATAGCTTTCCACGGTGGGTGAGTGGATAGCGTGTCGGTCTACTAGCCCCAAGATTGCAGGTTCGCTCCTGGCCGTGGTAAAAGATTTTTGAAAGGCGGCAAAAATACGACACGCATGTCATACGATGTTGGCATGTCAAAGAACCCATTTAAATTCAGTAGGCCGTGTTCATAGTGGCAAAATTAATCTCGGGAGTTTCCGCCAACACAACGTTCCTCATTTCTCTACTAGAAAGCGCTATAGTGTTCAAGGAGCTTAGATATCTAATCTCCTTGACTTTCAAGGAACAACGAAATTCGACATGCAAGCTACCCCTTGGGTGTCAAATAAAAAAAGCTTGCACCCGGCACCCGAGGCCATACGATATTATTATTATTATTATTATTATTATTATCAGTTTTAATTCAAGTACGGACAGCAGACAATAATTTCAAGTAGTTCCTACTTTCGCTACCAAATGCTACCGTCCTCGACACCTAGCTTGCGGGCTGGCTACTAGATGGCATCGCAGTCATCACCTGGCGGCGAACGTTGGAACTAATAGAGAGTTATCAATTCTAACCTACAAATGTTTGCTCACACAAGTGTAGTTAGTGGAAGGATCTTTTTCATGCCATAAATTTATGACATGGGACCACCGGCTTTACTTTCCCTCCGAAGGAAGGCATACTGAGGAATTTTTAAGGCTCTTAAAAAATCCGACGACTTCGGCCGGGTTTGAACCCTCAACCTAGGGCATAGAATCTCAGCATGCTACCAACTACGCCACCGAAGCCGCCCTTGTGTGTTTTCTCCATCGAATATCACAAGGTCTGGCCTGTTGGCTTCTATAAAACGATCAGTTATTATAGGGGAATCCCATAAGATCTTGGCTTTGTCATTTCTCAGAACGTGATCAGGTCTGCATTTATAATATGGGACTTTCTTCTCAACAAAACCGTATTGTCGCGCAAAGGATTATTATTATTATCATATATATTATTTCAGTAGTATAGATCCCTCCTGCAGCGCTCACAAGCGACCCATCGTGACGAAAGAGTATTCAAATGAAAGAGAATAGACATTAGCAGTGACGAATTGCACTCTAATTTCATAAATATCTATACTTTCTATAAAAATAACTTTTAAAAAATGTACGAAGTGTACGATTTGCAGATACTGTTGCTGTTGGAAAATACTCTCCATAATTGCTGTCCACTTCACATTTTGGCCGCTGCGACAACTCTTTCATATCATTTTAATATTCTGAGGTCTTTCCTTTATCATTTTGCATGGATTTCAGAAACAGTAAATCAAAGGAATGACTACTCAAATCGTATAATTTCATAAATATCGAATAACCGGTGAGTGTTATGATGATTCAATTTTCAGTGATTGCCTTCTTAAGTTAGGGAACGTAGAACTTGAAATTATAACTGAAATGTAAATAGTGTTCTATAATCATTTGGTTGATATAAAAACATAACAACCTTTCTCCTTAAGTCTCTCATTATAAACGTATTGGGGAAAGTGTGGTTTATGAACATGCGCGATTGCTCGTACAAGTCCGCTAGTTATTAGTATGTTTCCATCAGGCGCGTGTATTCCATGGATTGCTTACTCAAGTAAAATAATGACGGGTACAATAATTATTTACTTTGGGTATAGTGATATTCCAGTCTCTGTGTCCTGTATTGTTTTAATGTACCCATTCACACTTAGTTGTTCTTTGATGCCTACTGCGAGTTCCTTGCGGAGTCGCTAGCAGCAGCACAAAGGCGTAACATGCCCTCTTTTGGTATTTCTTGGTACTGCAGGGTGAGTGAAAGCGAAAGCTAGGAAGCAATTCCTTAAGTTACATACCTTAGGCCGAAAGCAAGGACCGGTCAGTTTTCAAAGATAGTGTGTTTACTCGCCCATTATAGTTTGAAAAAGCGTGTCAGTGTTTGTGTAAAACAGCTTTTTACATGCTGTGTTAAAGCGTATGATAGTTGTACAGTGGTAAGCCGTTATTTCTATAGTTCAGCGATATAATAATAATGTTATTGGTTTTACGTCCCTTTTAACTACACTGGCTTTTAGAGACGCCGGGGTGCCGGAATTTTGCCCCGAAGGGGATCTTTAACGTGCCAGTAACTATATAATGTTGTCTCGTGCAATAGAAGGGAGTAGGGTATGTAGTAGACGTTTTTGTTTACACTCGTAGCCGGGAGAAATCTGTAAAAATATGGCACCGGGAGTTGGGTCTAGATATGACAGCGTGTGATGTGCGGTAAATTTGAGAACAAAATATTAATGTTATTAGGAAGTCGTCCAACTCCTCAATTGAGTAGGCCTATTAACACGAAATTGAAAGCTTGTATTCGCTATTTTAACTAAACGGTATAACATTTATCATTGATTTCAATTGAGATAGGTTTACTTTGTAAGTTCAAAATATCCCAAACTTCAACAACTGGGTCTTCAATGATTTTGCGAAGAAAACCATTGCTTGCCCTTACTAAATTTCCACCACACGCCACTGGTTTCCATCTAATCTAGTAAACTAAATGACTGAACTAAAAACATAACTATCCTCTCAGTAGGTGATGTACTATAATACTTAACAGCGGTGGAGCCGAGAGACAGCTAATGGCAACATTGGACGCTATTTCTCACAAGAGCCTGAGGCTCGATTGAGAGCCACGCCACGTATGGAAGTAGAACATTTTACTGCTAGAGAGGATACATTTGAGGTGGCTGAATTTATGGCCGGACCAGAATACGAGGCAGCAGCTGCAGTAATACACTCGCCTTCCTCCAGGAAAGCGTATCGATCCTCCAAGGTGACTCTACTTTTGGACCACACTGTACCTCCTTATATATCAAGCAAATGAGATGATTGACTGTCCCACCAATGCTTCCCGTGTTGAGCCATCCTTCATCTGACGTATCAAACAAATTGAAGTAAATTGACACTTTGATTCACTCAGGCGCAATAACTGCTGCACATTGCTACGCAGCTGATCGGTCCCAGATGGCACTCAACTCAACAAGCGAGTACTGGCTGACTCAAATCTATAATAATAATAATATTTTTTTTATTTTTTTATTTTTATTTAGTCAATTTACCCTCTAGGTTGGTGGTTCCCACGGACTCAGCGAAGGAACTCACCACTACCGCCTCTATGGGCAGTGTCCTGGAGCCTGGAACATCTGGTCGGGAGGGATACAACTGGGGAGGTGTGATCAGCACTTCGCCCAGGCGGCCTCACCTGCAAAGCGAACAGGGGCCTCATGAGGGATGGGAAGGGATGGAAGATTGGGATGGATAGGCGAGGAAGAGGGAAGGAGGCCGCCGTGGCCTTACAGTAGGTACCATCCCGGCATTTGCCCGAAGTCGAAGTGGGAAACCACGGAAAACCATTTCGAGGATGGCTGAGGTGGGAATCGAACCCCCTCTACTCATTTGGACCACCCGAGGCTGAGTAGACCCTGTTCCAGTCCTCATACCACTTTTCAAATTTCGTGGCTGAGCCGGGAATCGAATCCAGGACCTCCGGGGCGGCAGCTAACCATGCTGACCGCTACGCTATGGAGGCGACTAATAATAATAATAATAATAATAATAATAATACAAAAAATGCCTGTCCAAAAATACTAAATTACGTCATTATGAGATTATGAGACTGTTGTGAAGCCAGTAGTTATGTATGCAGCCGAAACCCTATCCCTAAATGCTAATAAAGGACTCCTTGAAGAACTGGAGAAAAAAGAGCGCAAAATCGTCAGAGGTATAATGGGATCAAATTACAAGAATGGAATCCACTATAAAAAAAACAAAGAAGTCTACAGTGAAATAGGGAAAATTTCAGAAACGATCCGTAAGAGGCGGGCACGGTATTACGGTCATCTCAAACGAATGGTCGGAAACAGGCCGACTAAACAGATTTTTCATTTCTATGACTCCAAACCCAAAACCACAATACCCTGGTTTATGAATACCAAAGACAACCTCAAAATGCTGCATCTAAAACCAGATGACGCCTTCAATAGAGATCTCTTTCGCAAAAAGATACTGACTAATGGGCTAACCCGAGACGAGACATCGAACCCGAAAAGAAGACAAGGTACCACTTGGACAGCGGAGCGCAAGATGGCCCACTCACAGAGAATGAGGGAATTCTGGGCTCAGAGGAAAGCGAAACAAATTGCCAAGTGTAGCAAGACTTAACGTGGTCCTAGATGGCCTCAACGAATTATGTATATAATAATGATAATAATAAGTAGAACTAAAGTACAGAACTCTATCAAAAGACCAATACGATAACAGACGAAATTAGAAAACGCCGAGGCGAATTTTTACACTCACATCCAGATGATGGCCACCTCCAGATTGCCAAAGAAACTACTTGGTATCATAACACAGAGTAACTGCGGCACAGAATGGATTCAAGAGGTACAGAGAGACTTGCAAGTAATCAGACCGAACTGAGTGCCAGACGAAAATCGCGAATGTAAAGTTTGAACCAAGATCATTACGACAACCTGGGAAAAGTGGACGGATGAGAGGAAGAGTGAGCATTCCGCAAGAATGAAGAGATTTTGGGAGGAGCGGAGGAGACACACCTCCAAATGACATCATGTTATCAAGTTTAATCGCTCTCCTGTAGGGGAATTTTCGCTTGAATAAATAGTAATAATAATTAAGACTGTAGCCTCCGTGGCTTAGGCGGCAGCACGCCGGCCTCTCGCCGCTGGGTCCGTGGTTCAAATCCCGGTCACGCCATGTGAGATCTGTGCTGGACAAATCGGAAGCAGACAGGTTTTTCTCCGGGTACTCCGGTTTTCCCTGTCAAAATTTCATTCCAGCAACACTCTCCCCTATCATTTCATGTCATCTGCCATTCATTTAATCATTGCCCCAGAGGAGTGCATCAGGCCTCGGCAACCGGCACAGTCCATATCCTCGCCGCTAGATGGGGGCTTCATTCATTCCATTCCTGACCCGGTCGGAGACTGGAAGCAGGCTGTGGATTTTCATTTCAATAATTAGGACTAAATGATCTGAATACAGAGACTTGGACCACATTAGTGAAATTTAAATGGTTCAGAATAAATTCCTAAGATATCTGCAGTATAAAATCATGGGTATTTATCCGAAATATGCTTGCCACGGTGGGTGAGTGGTTAACGTGTCAGTCTATTAACCCCAAGCTTGCAGGTTCGCTCCTGACCGTGGTAAGTTATTTTTGAAAGGTGGCAAAAATTTACGACACGCATGTCATACGATGTTGGCATGTCAAAGAACCCATTTGAATTCAGTAGGCCGTGTTCATAGTGGCAAAATTAATCTCGGGAGTTTCCGCCAACACAAAGTTCCTCATTTCTCTACTAGAAAGCGCTATAGTGTTCATGCTTTTTAGATAATATCTAACCTCCTTGACTTTCATAGTGCTTCAAGGAACAACGAAATTCGACATGCAAGCTACCCTCTGGGTGTCAAATAACAAAGCTTGCACTCGGCACCCAAGGCCATACGATATTATTATTATTATTATTATTATTATTATTATTATTATTATTATAGTTTATTGTTTGACAACATTATCACGGCAAATACCGGCTACATTTCTTTTACAGCCTGGTTCGGCCTTAGCAAGGAACCATCTGTACTGCGATAATTACGATTACACTGTTCCGAGACCTCACATCCATGTCGTGCCCGCAGTCTTCACGAGTCTCCTTCATTTGTAGGATGAGCTAAATTCCCATCTGGATCATCGAGCTTTGCTGAGTATTCGGCCAGGGCATTGTCACCAAGGAACTTCCTAACAATATGGCATGTGTTTAACAGAACTGCCTTCTGAAGTTCAATATATATCTGCGGGTGCAGATTCAATATTGATAGACTACTGTGGAGAGTTTTCGGTATAACACCAGTACACGATACAATTATTGGGATGGTAGTCACCGAATCAAGTTTCCACATCTGCTTTATCTCAATTGCCAGCTCTGTGTACTTAGATATTTTAGTAGCAGCTGTTGTTTGGATGTTTTGAGTGTTGGGACATGCGACATCTATCAGTAATGCCTCTTTGTGTACTTTATTGATGACAATGATATCTGGCCGGTTGTTACTGACTGCGACATCTGTCACAACTCCTCTGTCCCAATAGAGCTTGTGTGTGGCATTTTCGAGTACTGCAGATGGTGTGTATTTCCAATAGGGGACGGAGCTTTGAAGAAGTTTGTACTTCAATGCCAGTTTCTGGTGGATAATGTTGGCAACTTGATCGTGTCGATGTTTGTAGTCAGTGTTGGCAAGGTGGGAACAACCTGATATGACGTGTTGAATGGTCTCACTACATTTGCCACAGCGGCGACATTTCTCACTCTCTGTTGCTGGATCTTTTATGATAAATTTCCGATAGCTTCGAGTAGCAACAACTTGGTCTTGGATAGCTACAACAAATCCCTCTGTTTCCGGAAAGAGGACCGAGTGGGTCAGCCATGCGTGCGACGCTAACTTGTCGACGTGAGGCTGGTCCAACTCATGTGGAAACTTCCCATGAAGCGCCTTCTGTTTCCAATTCCCGATCTTGTATTCAGTAGTTTTCATTTCTTTTACTGGTGGATCTAAAGATGACAGATGGAGCGGTGTGTAATTATCATCAGCTGAAGATACAGTGTGATGGAGAGGGGATGTTTCTCCTTTGTTGTGGAAAAATGCACGCAGAGTTGTCACTTGTTTTGTATGAAGGTTCATGATGTCTATCAGTCCTCTACCACCTTCAGACCGAGGTAGAGTCAGGCGCTCTGTTGCTGATTTCGGATGGTGCATACGATGGCGTGATAAAAGCACCGATGTTTTTCGTTGCAGATCGTGCAGTTCAGTTTGAGTCCACCTGATTATACCAAAGGAGTATGTAACAACGGGCATTGCAAATGTGTTAACTGCCTTAATGATATGTTTAGCGCTAAGTTTTGAAGAGAGAACACTGCGAAGTCGTGAAGTAAACTGCTCAGTTATGTTCTTCTTGATATCACCATGTCTGAGACGGGTACTCTGGGCGAACCCAAGATATTTGTACAATGCGCCTTCCTCCAACGGCTGAATACTTCTTTGTCCCTCTCCAACATGTATTCCTTGTGCAGAGTGCGAGCCTCTAATAACAGTCTGTGTTCTGCACTTATCAAAACCAAACTGCATATGGATATCTGAAGAAAAGCTCTGAGTGATAGAGATGAGATATTGTAGGTGCACTTTAGTTGATGCATACAGTTTAATGTCATCCATGTAAAGAAGATGGTTCATCTTGTACGCTTCACCATGATTACCCTTAATACTAAATCCGTAGTTGCTACTGTTCAGGATTTGCGAGAGAGGATTCAATGCCAGACAAAACCAGAGTGGGCTTAGCGAGTCTCCTTGAAAAATTCCTCGGCGAATCGGTATTAGTGAAGATGTTAAACGAGTGCCACCCACTGTAAGTTGGAGAGCAGTGCTCCATGAAACCATTGCGCACTTCAGGAAGTTCACTATAATAGGGTTGACCTTGTAAATCTCCAAGCTCTGTATAAGCCATGTATGAGGCACGGAATCGAAAGCTTTTTGGTAATCAATAAAGCAGGCATAAAGATTTCGTGATCTACGACAGGCCTGCTCTAATGCCACGGCATCAATAGTGAGCTGTTCCTTACATCCTTGAGAATTCCTTCTGCAACCCTTTTGCTCCTCTGCGAGAATGGAGTTTTCCTCACAATGCGCACGAATTCGATTTGCAATAATGGATGTAATGATCTTATAAAAGTTTGGCAAGCAGGTGATGGGGCGATATTTAGATGGATTTGTGATTTTAGAGTCCTTTGGCTTGAGATAGGTTAACCCTCTGGCTAGGAAAACTGGAAATGCAGCAGGATTTTCCAGAAAACACTGTATGTGAATAGCCAGTAAACGGTGGGTACATGTGAGCCTTTTATAGTAGTAATTATGGATCCGGTCAATTCCAGGTGCTTTCCAATTCTGTAGGCTGCTGGTGACCTGGCGTAGTTCCTCAACATCAACGTCTGTATGTGCCATTTGATTTATTCGTCTGGTAGCATTCTCTATTTCCTTAAACCACGGAGCTTCATTGTTGTGTTCTTCCGGCCTAGACCATATTGATGACCAGTAGTCGGTAACACTCTCCGCTCTGGGTCCTTCTGGAGAATCATTCTGAACTTGAGGTGTCTTTTTCAGGTCTTCATAGAACTTTCTCTCATTTCTCTTGAAGTCATTGTTCTGTTTCTTCCGTTCGGTAGTGTTCTGGTATCTCTTAAGACGCTTAGAGAGGGCTGAAAGTTTTTGTTTATAAGTATCAAGTACTTCTATTATCACTGCGTCCTCGGGGACCTGAAATTCTTCTAGTGAGGAGTCCATCATGATCCTTCGTATGCGGTTGTTCAGACGTCTACTTCTCACTCCATTCTTGTACTGTTGCAGTCTGTTCACATTCTGGCGTAGTTGTTCAATGCGTTGTTTTAAGCGTTTTGCCCATGGTGGATCACTGGGTTTCCTTGCAGCAGACTGTTGGTTTGGACGGCGTGGCCTACCCCCATTAATTCGTACTGCAGCTAGTGCTGCACAATAGATAGCAGTATGAACCTCCATGAAAGATTGGTGCTCTTCTAAATAGTTGGGAAGTACGGTTTCGTTCAGTTCTTTCAACACCATGGCAAACTTGCGGGAAGACTGCTGCCTCGGAAGTATTGGACGTTGGGTAGGGTCAGTACCTGCATATTCAAACAGAGCTGAATTAAATTCGTCTTGGAGCTTGGAATGATGGCTTGTTTCCCCATTATTAGGTTCATTTACGTGAGTCGTTTCATTCATGGAGACCTCATTATCAGTATTTATTTGGCTAGTTTCACCACTTGCAGCTGAGGGATATAGTTCATGAGATATCTCCTGTCTGATTCGATCCAGAACAGGGTCGGGAACTAAATGATTCTTTACAATTGCTCTTCTTTGATCCGCGACTCGTTGCTCAGTGATGCTAAACAGAGGATACTGCTGCTTGAAAGCCGCATGCAGTGCTTGGCGGTAGTTTGTTATATCTGTTTCAAGACGAGTTATTCGATAATATGCCCGCATGATATATTCATTCATATGAGTTTCCCATTTCATGCGTTTTCTGGGCTTACCTGCGAGAGTGGTTGTATTTATTACAAAGGCACTGCCGTCAGGTGCGGTGCGAGACTCAAGATTTTGTGTACCGCCAATATCGTCTTGAGCTGCTGGAGCTTCTTCGGGTCTACTGGTGGGTGGACAGCAGCTTGTCATCCCACTGCCACCGGTTTGCGTATTGTCACCTCTAGCGGTGGTTCTAGAGGTAACCTGCCGTATCACAGGCAGTGACATTTCTTAAAGCAAATTACTATTATTGCCTTTCCTGTGTGCTTTTTATACCTTCAGCCAGGTATTGCCTGGGTATTGCCTTTGATACCTATGGCAAGGTTTACGACAATCCTGTGAATGCCAGTGTGTTATTTTGACTGATCGACGCAGATTCTTTGTAAATACGTGATCCAACTGATGCCATTTAACTCAATCCTAACCCTTATTTCTAAATAAATAAACGACATTACACAATTAATATCTGTTATAGGGGCCCAATTGGACTAATTGAGTAAACGGAGTAATAAACACACAATACAGGGCATAGATTAAACTATTTTAAACGGAATATTTGTGGTAATGTTAACCTAACCTGTACCAGCAATTCCTAGGCAACCACGTAAACAAGTTTCATGCACAGACATATGATATCCAAATATCACTATAAAAACCTCGCACAATCACTATTAAACACTGTGTACTGTCAGTAAGTCACTCAAAAACATCTTCCAAACCATAAAACACTGAAGTAGACATTAAATAACTAAACAAACTATATAAATAGGAGGAGCCTCGATCCGATCAGCCTCACCAAGTCACAGCCTTCTATATTATTATTATTATTATTATTATTATTATTATTATTATTATTATTATTATTATTATTATTATAGTTTATTGTTTGACAACATTATCACGGCAAATACCGGCTACATTTTCTGTTACAGCCTGGTTCGGCCTTAGCAAGGAACCATCTGTACTGAGATAATTTCTATTACACTGTTCAGAGACTTCATAAGTTATCCATGTCGTGCCCGCAGTCTTCACGAGTCTCCTTCATTTGTAGGATGAGCTAAGTTCCCATCTGGATCATCGAGCTTTGCTGAGTATCCGGCCAGGGCATTGTCACCAAGGAACTTCCTAACAATATGGCATGTGTTTAACAGAACTGCCTTCTGAAGTCCAATATATATCTGTGGGTGCAGATTCGATATTGATAGACTACTGTGGAGAGTTTTCGGTATAACACCAGTACACGATACAATTATTGGGATGGTAGTCACCGAATCAAGTTTCCACATCTGCTTTATCTGTGTACTTAGATATTTTAGTAGCAGCTGTTGTTTGGATGTTTTGAGTGTTGGGACATGCGGTATCTATCAGTAATGCCTCTTTGTGTACTTTATTGATGACAATGATATATGGCCGGTTGTTACTGACTGCGAAATCTGTCACAACTCCTCTGTCCCAATAGAGCTTGCGTGTGGCATTTTCGAGTACTGCAGATGGTGTGTATTTCCAATAGGGGACGGGGCTTTGAAGAAGTTTGTACTTCAAGGCCAGTTTCTGGTGGATAATGTTGGCAACTTGATCGTGTCGATGTTTGTAGTCGGTGTTGGCGAGGTGGGAACAACCTGATATAACTTGTTGAATGGTCTCACTACATTTGCCACAGCGGCGACACTTCTCACTCCCTGTTGTTGGATCTTTTATTATACATTTCCGATAGCTTCGAGTAGCAACAACTTGTTCTTGGATAGCTACAACAAATCCCTCTGTTTCCGGAAAGAGGACCAAGTGGGTCAGCCATGCGTGCGACGCTAACTTGTCGATGTGAGGCTGGTCCAACTCATGTGGAAACTTCCCATGAAGCGCCTTCTGTTTCCAATTCCCGATCTTGTATTCAGTAGTTTTCATTTCTTTTACTGGTGGATCTAAAGATGACAGATGGAGCGGTGTGTAATTATCATCAGCTGAAGATACAGTGCGATGGAGAGGGAATATTTCTCCTTTGTTGTGGAAAAATGCATGCAGAGTTGTCACTTGTTTTGTATGAAGATTCATGATGTCTATCAGTCCTCTACCACCTTCTGACAGAGGCAGAGTCAGGCGCTCTGTTGCTGATTTCGGATGGTGCATACGATGGCGTGATAAAAGCACCGATGTTTTTCGTTGCAGATCGTGCAGTTCAGATTGAGTCCTCCTGATTATACCAAAGGAGTATGTAACAACGGGCATTGCAAATGTGTTAACTGCCTTAATGATATGTTTAGCGCTAAGTTTTGAAGAGAGAACACTGCGAAGTCGTGAAGTATACTGCTCAGTTATGTTCTTCTTGATATCACCATGTCTGAGACGGGTACTCTGGGCGAACCCAAGATATTTGTACAATGCGCCTTCCTCCAACGGCTGAATACGTCTCTGTCCCTCTCCAACAGGTATTCCTTGTGCAGAGATAGCCTCTAATTACAGTATTATTATTATTATTATTATTATTATTATGATTATTATTATTATTATTATTATATTATCCGAATTATGATAGCTATGTAAATCTTCTAAGTTACTTGAATTGTAACCCTCTGGCTAACAGACGAAAAATATTGCAATTCTTGTTTTTGTCTTCCAAAGTATTCAACAACCTTTTGTATAGTCAGTATTTAATATCACAGTTTAATTTACGTGTCACACCTTCCTCAACTCGACCTAAGTTTATTAAATTTTACTGACCAAGAACTAGAACTGAAAATGAAAATCCACAGCCTGCTTCCAGTCTCCGACCGGGTCAGGAATGGAATGAATGAAGCACCCATCTAGCGGCGAGGATATGAACTGTGCCGGCTGCCGAGGCCTGACGCACTCCTCTGGGGCAATGATTAAATGATTGACAGATGAAATGAAATGATAGTGGAGAGTGTTGCTGGGATGGAATTTTGACAGGGAAAACCGGAGTACCCGGAACAAACCCTGTCTGCCTCCATTTTGTCCAGCACAGATCTCACATGGAGTGACCGGGATTTGAACCACGGATCCAGCGGTGAGAGGCCGGCGTGCTGCCGCCTAAGCCACGGAGGCTCTAGAACCCAACAGCATAAACATTCCCCAATAATAAGTGCTATTTAATTATACAATGAACATTCAATAGCACCCAACCTTGACTTATTCCGTTACACATATAGTTCTTTTGTTTCAGCCTGCTGAGAAACTCGTACTTTCCACCTACCAATTTCCTGCACAGAATTATTATACTTTTGTATTTAGTTGTAGAATTAATTTAGAATACAATCTCAAAATTATGCCTGTCAATTACAGTAGAACCTGCCTAAGCAGGTCCCTTTATATACCGGAAACCTGGACAAACGGAAAACAAAATTTAGAACGGAGGTATTTCCTATGTAAAATGACTCTGTAAACCGGTAAACTGCCTAACGCGTGAACGGAAAGAAAATCCGTAACTGTATGCGTAAATAACCTACTAAGACGGATTATCTTATCCATAATACAAAGCAATGTACTAAATTTTGAGCGCGACTGTACTTGCACCAAAGTCCTAGGAAACATTAACTCTAATTTATCCTCAATGATGCAGCAGGTATGCTACAGGGCGCCCGAGAATGTTCTCCGCAGTGGGTACGTGCAGCTGTGAGTGGTTGAGTCAAGAGTTTAGTTGGCTGCACTGCACTGTGTCCTACAAAGTGGGACTCTCCCGTGTGGTCTGTCAGTGTGCATTGCGATAAGCCAGCGAGCCTGCATGTCTTCAGTGTGTAGTACAGTATGCGAGCATTCAGATAGATTATTGGAAGAGTAAACAGTATACAGGCGGTAATGTTTACTACCGAAGAGAGAGTTATTTTGGTGGAATACGTTTTTCGCGAAGGCGATCGGTTTACCGAAAATGTAAAATTAAGATTTCAGGCGCGGATTTCTAATTCAAAGTGTCCAAACCGTGATATCGTTCGAGATTTTGTAAGTAAATTTCGTGTGACTGGCTCAGTTCACGATGTACCGGGAACAGGCAGGCCTACGCTTACAACAGATGAAAAACTTGATGAAATCTCCGATATAATGCTGCGCAGTCCAAGTAAATCAACACGAAAATTAGCTCAACAAACAGGAATCTCTAAGACGACAGCACATAAAGCTGTAAGAGACAAGCTTCAGTTGTTCCCTTATAAAGTTACCGTGGTTCATGAATTAAAACAAACTGATTACGGAAAAAGAGTGATGTACTGTGAATGGTTCCAGCATCTGTTATGAATGGCTGTGGTGAGTACAAAGTTTACTGTTTATTTGTTATGTTGCCAGCGGCAGCCGTGCTACCAACGTAACTTCTGTAGCTAGCTCTCGCAGACGCATGTAGGCGCTGCGGAGAACATTCCCGGACTCACTGTACATTTCACAACATATGTGCCATTACTTCCTCCAACCCTCTTGTAATACACACAGTTTCCTTCTCACAAATGAGAGTAGCAGTACGAGTAGAGGAAAACAGTGAACTTGAGTGATTTTTTTACTGGGCACTGCATTTTTTTACGTACTGTAATTGAGTGGCAATTTATTTATTTATTTATTTATTTATTTATTTATTTATTTATCGTATGGCGTTTAGTGCCGGGAGTGTCCGAGGACATGTTCGGCTCGCCTGAGTCTGTAGCTGCTTCCAGCGGACACCCTTGGGGTGAGCTACAAGTTTCGTTCAATTTCAAGTAGTTCCAACGTTCGCTACCAGATATCAATGATACCTAGTGGTGAACGTTGGAGCTTTGATAGAGCGTTCCGACGAAATCTAACCTAAAATTTATCTCCACACAAGTTTAGGCTGTGGAAGGATCCTTTGCATGCCATAAATCTATGACAAGGGACCGTCAGCTTTACGTCCCCTCTGAAGGAAGGCATACTGAAGGATTTTTAACGCTCTTAAAATATCCGACGACTTCGGCCGGGTTTGAGCCCGCTAACTTGGGCACAGCAGTTCAGCATGCTACCAACTATGCCATCGAAGCCGTTAATGACTTCTAATCATAAGACACTTGTACTGGAGGAGAAAATTAAAGTTACTGAAGAGCAAGAGAAAAACAAACGGTTGTGTCCTGATTGCGGTCATTCCAGATTGCGTTCACCTCATTAGCAGTCCAGATTGCGGTCACTTTCATTTTAGGGAAGAACTATAAACATTCCAGCGTCCAGATTTCGGTCACTTTCCTTGGGAGACCTGTCCTTGGTTCTTGGTTCTTCCTGACTGACTCCTACCTTCCGTAAGTTTTGTGGATAACAAGGGGAAACTGATATTTCAATACCAAACCAAAGAATACAGTTCAGTGTTCAGCTGAGCACACCCCATAAGACTCCCAATCTGACGGCAGCTCGTAAAGCAATGATTATAACATTTTCAGTCTTAAGAATAGAAACGTTTCAGGATCGGAATCAACGACCTTTACTTTCAACAAAATTGTTGTAACGGGAAATTTTATACTTGCATGGTATAATTTTTAATTTCTGCCCCTCCTCTCCCATTTGAGGCGCGAGATATCTATTTTAATAATAGGTACTGTATAAGGTGAAAAATATTCTTGTCATTGTCTCGAAAAATTCGTCTCGTTAAAGTAATTTGTTCTGCGTTTTATTTTAAAATAAATTTTCGTCCCCGTCCCCTCCTACACACAAATTCAAACATTTGAAGTTTTAGGTTTATTAACATCCCAGATTTGAAACCTGTGACTTTTGATAAGTCAAAATCAATAAGTTCACTGTCAAAACAACTCAAATTATAAGATGGTATTTTTAATGGAAGCTTTCCCGCTACCTTGTCCTCAATGATGTGGTCAAGGTAGGGTACTCCTGCAAGAGCGTAGGGTCCGGACAGGTCTCCCAAGGAAAGTGATCGCAATCTGGACGCTGGAATGTTTATAGTTCTTCCCTAAAATGAAAGTGACCGCAATCTGGACGCTGGAATGTTTATAGTTCTTCCCTAAAATGAAAGTGACCGCAATCTGGACTACTAATGAGGTGAACGTAATCTGGAATGACCGCAATCAGGAAGACACCAAACAAACGTCCGGCCAAAGAATTAATTAATTGTTGTTTAAAGTGGAAAAAACTCAAATTATTCCATAGTAACCCTATGCGATAATACAGCATTTCTTTGTAGTGTATTTTGTCTTATTAAAACTCAACCCTTTGTAAAACGGAAACCTGTGAATACGGAAAAAAAAATCCGGAACGATCGCGTTCTGCTTTAGGCTGGTTATAATTTGATAGAATTGTGTTACCGAATGTACATGTGTTCCTTTTTGTGACGTATATGCCTGTTAGAAACAAAATAAATCCAAATAAATATATAAACAAGCAGTTCCGTGAAGAACTATACAGCCTATTTTCATATTTTGTTAGGCCCCTTAAAACAACAATTATCATCATCATCATTCATATATCCTACTCATGTTATTGCCACTATCAACATACAAAATTTCAGTTTGAAGGTTGTGATAGATTCGTAGATATTGAGAACCGTCTAAATATTTCAGATGGTCACCAGGTTGGTTTTTTATGTATGTACTATTACATAAAGATTATTGTGTACGTGTGATATTCAAACTTCAATTGCATGATTAGGACACAACCTATAAGCCCGCGAAACAGAGATTCCTATTTTAACGCCGGTCGTGAAAGTCTAAATTTTTACTCAGTGGATTAACATTTGTATAAGCATTTAACGTGCAAAGTTTCACTGCACTCGGATGGTTAAATCGCGAGAAACGTCCATTTAAATATGTATACTTCGCATCGCTGCCATGTTGGTTTTGTGCTCGCCAGGTTACTGAAAGTCCTATAGGTGAACTTATGTTCATAGCCCCTATAAACATAAGAAATATCAGTTTGATTGCTGTAAAAGATTCGTAGATATTGAGAACCGTCAAAATATTTCGGATGCTCGCCATTTTGGATTGTTATATGTATAGTCCATAGAGTTATGTACCATTAAAGGAAAATTATTGCGTAGCTTCATTATTCAAACTTTCACTTCGATCGCATGATTACGACACAAGAAATAAAAACTTAATTATAAAATTTCGCCCAGCCTCCATCTTGAGGTTATGTAATCAATTGAACTAAATTAGATGCCAGTGCATTACAATATGTAAAATCATTTTTGTACCACATTTCACTGCGCTCAGATAGTTAAATCACGAGAAAAGTCTATTAAATTGGTTCAATTAGTTTGGCCGCCATGTTCGTTTTGTACTTTACAGGTGTTTGAAAATTACATAGATAAACTTGTAGCAATGCCCTTTATCACCGTACAAAATTTCACGGTGATATCTATAATAGCTTCGGAGATATAGAATGCCAGTGAAATATTTCGCACAGCCGCCATCTTGAGGTTATGTAAACAATTGAACAAAATTAGATGTCAGTATATTACAATGTGTATAATCTTTTGCTGTAGTAAGTTTCATTGCGTTTGGATGGTTAAATCGCGAGTAAAGTCTATTTAAAAGTCTCAACTTCGCCTGGCCGCCATGTTGGTTTTGTATCTACCAGATCCTTAAAACTGGCATAAGTGAGCTTCTAGTAGTGCCCTTTATTACCGTACAAAATTTCATGGTGACATCTGTAATGGTATCCGACATACTGAATGCTGGTGAAATATTTCGCACAGCCGCCATGTTGGATTGGTGAGACACAATAAAATTTGAAAGGCACGGTCGGGGTCGTCCAGAATGGTGCTATGATGTTACCAAGTTTCATTGAAATCGCTCCAGCCGTTTAGAAGTTATTAGGGGGAGACCTACACACGAATCAATCACACACACACGCACACACAGACACACGGACAAAAGGTGATCTCATAAGCCTATTTGTTCGTAAAATAAAAATAGGCTAAAAATAGAAGACCATTATGTAGATGTAAATTTGTGAGACCATACAGGAGGAGTGGTACCGAGCTGCGCTAATGGGTTCTCTGCACGGGAGTCAATTAGGAAAATCCGAACAGGAGAAATTGTTTGAGGCGTGTTTCACTGCCACCCCCACTCCAAACTGGACGTGTGAAGGTAAATATTGTCGGGATGTGTCAACCTAAACTAATCTTCAAGGTGTCCTTAACTATCTACTCTTGTTATGTCAAAGACTTATTCGATACTATTCATTAGCAAGTTTTGGCATTATTCCAAATTCTTAGATTTCTTTAGCATTGCATTTAGAGCTCAAGTTCAGACATTGTCTTTGTGTTTCACAGTTACTCTTCAGATCTGCACATTTTAATTTCTATCTTGTAGCTACGTAAAAATGTCTTCGTATGCAAGTTATAGCCTGCAGTAAGAGCTTTAAAACGATATCATGAAAACCAAAATGATTATATGTATTATTCTGCTACAAAACAAGGTGCATTCGTAAATAAAAGGGCAGAACATTCCTTGTTCAAACACTTCCACTTTTGGCCCCGTTGTGACAAATCACTCTTACAAAATGCATTCTGTAGTTTCCTACAACTCGCAATTCTCCACGTCTATGACTGTACATGGATAAAATATTTGCTGCGCTGATTATACTCGTATCTACGGAAACTCCAGGGGATCCAGGTGTATGTAGCTGCCACTCAACTCATGGCTTACCCAACATTTCAGATTGTCTACCCCCACTCTCTTCCCAAATCCATTAGTGTAAACTGACTGGACTCTCTGGGTTTAATCCAATTAGTGCAGTGCGATCATCCCTTACGACAGAATGGATTAGGAAAAGTCGCAGTGGGAGATTGGATCTCAAAAATGGAGAGAGCTTAAGGCTTGACAAAAAAAAAGCACTGATAGTCAGTCTGAAAGACTAGACTTTATATCATTTTAAATGCTACAAATGCTACAAATGCTGCGTGAACTCAAATCAAGTGCAAACCAGGGTCAAAGGAGGTAGCTGGCTGGATGACGTCACGCTCACTGGAGCACGCGGGGAAAGGAGGAAGTTCAGGCAGTACTAAGACGTCACACACCTCAGTGCATTCTCGGTACATTTCGTCCCGTCACCGTAACGTAACGCCAGACCCTAGCGAAGTCGACATAATCATTTAAAATGATTTTAAAAAAATCAGCAATCTATGTCTACCAGTTATTAATCCCGTTTCAAACGGAGTCGGGGATGAGATGCGATGAAATGCTACGTGGATGATGGTTTCTACGGCCGGATGCCCTTCCTGACGCCAATCTCACGAGAGGAGTTCATAAGAGGTGAAATGAATGAAGATGAATGAAAGTTCAATTTCAAGTAGTTCCAACTTTGGATACCAGATGCCACTGTCATCCAGCGGCGAACGTTGAAACTTGATAGAGCGTTTCTAAACCAAATAACATACACATTTATCGGCACATTACGAATTGTAGTGGTAGGTTCTTTTTCATGCCATTAATCTATGACATGGGCGCGCCGGTTTTACTTCCCCTCTGAAGGAAGGCATACTGAAGGATTTTAACGCTCTTAAAAATCCGACGACTTCGGCCAGGTTTGAACCCACGATCTTAGGAATAGTAGTTGTGTATGCTACTGACTACGCCACGAAATCCACTAAAACATCAGCAATAAGAAGTGCTTATCCTAAAATGTCAAAATAAACACTTCAACACTGTGGTGAAAACAGAATATCTGTAAACCTGTGAAAGTCCTTTCATGAACTACAAGCTGGAGCAGTTAGAAGTCATGGAAAGAAGATCCTTAAAAAAATTATGGATGCTGTTCACACTACAGTAAAGTGGATGGAAACTTCGGAGCAACAAAGAAGTTTGCCAGAAGGTTGAAAGAATCTCGGAGACTGAGGCGGCTGGCGTTTCGATGTTTGAATAGTGTTCTTCTGTATCAATATAATTATTTTCTAAGCGCGTCTTTTCTGGAGAAAGTTTTCATTATAGGATTCAGTACAAAAAATCCACGATAATTTTGACAACATCTCCCATCTCCTTTCTTGCATATAGAGCTAATATACCCTAATATTATTTCCTGAGGGATGACTCCCCTTTGTAAAATCTATCTACACAATTTTGACAGCAATGTTATTATTTTATCTCCTCCATACTTTAGCATTGCTAAGTGTATCTCACCCGGACCAGGCACCTTTCCATTTCTTCATTTTACTATGCAATGTTTAACATCCAACTTAGAGAGATCCCAATTTGCACTGCTATGGGTAAACTTCTCCTTTTCTTTAAAGTCCGACCTGGTTTCATTTAATAAGCCCTCATAGTAATCCGCCCATCTCTCTAGAGGTATCAGTCCATTTTTATTTATTTTTACTTGCTATTTGACCACTTAGGATCACGCTACAATTTCACTGTTTTAGTTGTAATTTCCTCTGTCTCCAGTACTCCTTCATACGATCGCTGTGCTGCTGCCGTAGTAGGGGCTGCCGTCATGAAACCTTCCAAATTGCGTATACTGATTTGAAACGTATCCCTTTCCAGCATTTGGGCCTCTGGGATGTTAGATCTTTCAAGGTCTTTCCGAGTTTCTTTAATCCTTGATGCAGTTGTTTTGTTGTTCCAGAAGTAGTCAAATAACTGCTTGATTAATCTGGATTTGTCCAATCTATACATGTGCCCAAGAAATATAAGCCTCCGTTTCCTCATGGTCGCAGAGATTTTTTCTACATTCTGGTAGACTTCGGAGTGGCTCCGAAGTTTCCATTCGGGTTTCGTCTGGATTGGGCCCACGATTTTCCGCAGGATTCTCCTTTCCAGGACCTCCAACTTCTCTAGCCTGTATATCATTGAAAGGCATTCACAGGCGTACAGGCATTCTGTTTTGACTCTAGTGTCGTAGTGCTTAATTTTGACGTTCCAGGAAATGCATTTCTTGTTATAGATGTTTTTTTTGGAAGTCCATACGCTCTCTCCATTTTTGAGATTCTATCGCCTACCGCAGGTTTCTCTAGACCATTGTTCTGTGTCGTTTCACCTAGATATTTAAATTTATTATTATTATTATTATGTATTTATTATTTATAATTATTTATTATTATTATTATTATTATTAATAATAATAATATTATTATTATTATTATTATCATCATTTAAGTGCCTTAATTGCTGGGTCTGTAGTCATGGGGACGATTTTGGGGATTGGTACCACTGCTACTACTACTACTACTACCTTTACATGATTTGCCATGGACCGGATATACTGCCATATTGAAACACCTTCAATACAAGTGGAAGTATAGTTTTCTCACTTTCCTCGTTAACGACCGGTGACTCTAACGTTAGGCATTACCACGCGCCGACAATAAACATTGTTCGCTCCTGACCAATAGCTGACGCCAATAGCATACTTCCGGTGTTGGTGAATTGCGCCAGCTAATCTTCCGAGTTGATGTTTATTATCTTGTCATTCCATCGCCCAGTCCTTTTACGCCACTTGTCCTAGTCTAAGTTCTGGTTCTTCCAGTGAAATCATCCTCCCTTCCATCCCCCACTACTACCATTGTGAAAACCCAAAAGTGAACTTTGCACTTCCAGAATGACCGACTGGCTCTTGAATTTCCTGTAAACACTCTGCCATACAGGGCTATTCTATGAAAATTGTTTTTTGTTGTCGTTGTTGTTTTTTAAATTTATTTTTCACATTCATACGTTTGTGCAATGAAAATTTGGTAAAATGATAGAGCTTACACTTAGGTTATATTAACGGTGTCAGTTTATCGAACACAATCTCATGGATGTCCATATTTGTGAAACTATTGAGGACATATCGTATTCTTTGGATAAAGCTCTTCACATAGTTGTTACCATATCTTGAACGCTAGATCATGTATGTGGCTTTGTAGTAATTGACACCCCTGAGACGGTCAAACTGAGAGTCACTTTCCCTCCAACAGTCAATATGACGAAAGGTTGGTACATATGAATAGTTTGGTATGTGTAGGCTGCAGAGTGGGGGAAGAGAGGGAAAGTTTCTAATGAGCTATCACGGGCGCAATCGGACTATGAATTATCGAAGGGGCAGGTCACACAGGCATCAACGTCGGGAGATATGGAACTGCGCCCATAATCAGTGGTATTTCCAGATCCTTTTAATTAGGCCGATTGAACTGCGCCCATAGTCAAGTCGGCTGTTAGCCCTAGGTCGGTTTAAGGGGAAGTGACGGACTGTCTCCCACCACTAGCTTCTGCACTGCTGAGAATAAGAGGTAGTCCCCCGTCCCGATAAGCAGCTGTACTACGGGCCTCCGGGGGTGGCAGCTAATCACACTAACCACTACACCACAGAGGCGAATAATAATAATGATAATAATAATAATAATATTAATAATAATGAAAATCCACAGCCTTTTTCCAGTCATTGGACCGGTTCAGGGTTGGAATGAATGAAGCCCCCATCTAGAGGCGAGGATAGGCATTGTGCCGACTTCCGAAGTCTGTTGCACTCCTCTGGGACAATGATTAATGAATGACAGATGAAATGAAATGATAATGGAGAGTGTTGCTGGAATGAAAGATGACAGGGAAAACCGGAGTACCCGGAGAAAAATCTGTCCCGCCTCCGCTTTGCCCAGCACAAATCTCACATGGAGTGACAAGGATTTGAAGCACGGAACCCAGCGGTGAGAGGCCGGTGCGCTGCTGCCTAAGCCACGGAGGCTACACTAATAATAATAATAATAATACAACTCTCTCTAATCCACCATAAATAACTACCCCTCTAGTTTTGTTATACAATAAAAAAATATAATAATCTTCCAATTACCTCAAACTAGATTATTAAACATTTGCAATAACAAAACTATTTTTAAAATATGGCTAGGTTGTCAAAAACATCCCAATGTACCAGTTAATGCTAATATTGCTAGAACAAAAATTAAATATTAGTCTGTTTTGAAAACTGTACCTGTTTTATGTATCCCAGGCCAACACTAATCTCTTGTCCGCAATCTGGACAGGGTATATTTAGTTGTTCGAAATCTGGACGGTTTTTGACTTGTTCGCAATCAAGACACAACCGATTTGAAATGAGTCACTTCAAATTCACAACACTCGACACAACATAAATCGGTAGAGGGGTGGTGGGAGGGAACCTACCTGACCGCTCTCAATGGGCGCAGTTCCACTGCCACTTTTGAAAGGTTTATGCTAATGACCAGGGTCATTAGTGAAGCTTGGGCGCAGTTCCATACAACCCTCAACGTCTGTCCGATTTTATCAGTGCAATTAACTGGCGCAATTGGACTGCGCCCCATAGTTCCCCTATCTCTCCACGTTGACTCCAAAGTACTGTCCTAGCTGTCGACTCCCTTAATACGTCTCCAGCGTTGCACAGTTGCACTTAGTTCTGCCCAGTCTCGCTGCTTGCTCTCAGTGGCTACGGTGCAGAGTTGACAGCACTGTTCCTCGAGCTGGGAAAGCTTTGACCCCCCACAGACATGGAATGTAAGCATATCCTCCCAGCTAGGTTTCAAGGGCGTGCCGATCGTTACTGAGGAAAGTGAGAGATCTATACGAATACTGCTCAAATTATAACTGATTTAGTGATGTTCATCAAGAGCCCTATCAAAAAGAAAATATCGCAGTACTCTCAGATGCCATCGAACTGATTTGAGATCGAACTAACAATCGTATTTTAAAAGTCCATCACTTCAACAACGGCCATTCAGTCCGATGTTTATCAGTTTAATGAAAACTATGCGGCAGTGAACATGGTAAGCCTTGGTATCATGCTATTGTGAGTCTTTCAAGGTCAAATTGTGTAGAGAGATCATTATCAAAGATCCACGCACTTAATAGCTGTTTTGTACCGTACCATGAAAGAGGCCGATGAACTTCATCAACAAGACATTAATTATAGCATCGCTGTACTTACTACGAAGACAGTCTGTCGGAAGAAACTTCAATGGTGACGTTCTGACGGGAGTCACACTCAGAATATTCACGGTATAGGGTTCAAACAGGGCAAATTAAAGTTTTCAATATTGTAATAATGGCTGATATATTTCCTGAATCTGAACAGTCTGGGTGTGAATCTCTCTGTTACTATTCTACGATTGCATGTATTTATTTACTTATTTATTTATGATTTATGGTTATTTATTTATTTATTCATTCATTTATTTACCTTTGAATAAATTTATCTATTTAATTATCTACTTATTTATCTTTTTTTAGTTCCGTTTGGGCCGGCTCTGGACCACGTGGTTCTTATCTCTGGCAGCTTTCCTCCTAGCCCAGTATTCCTTCATTCTGGCACTGTGAATGTCCTTCCGCTCCCGAGACCATTTCACACCTACTCCTGGACGCACTGCTTTTGCTGTTAGTGACTGGAGAGAGTCTGATGTTCTGACTAAAGTCCTGTATTTATTCCTGTCATAGATGTTACTGGGGTCAATATCCAATTGTTCAAGGTCTTTCCTGACTAGTTTCGACCACTTGCCGTTAGTTGCTTTCCCTCTATAGACAGTGTTGAAAATGCTATTATTTATTTATTTATTTATTTATTTATTTATTTATTTATTTATTTATTTATTTATTTACCTATCAATAAATTAACTACTTAACTATCTACTTTTTATCTATACATTTATTTATTTACTTATTTCATCCAACAATTATTTATCTACTCTATTTATTTTGTCTATTTATTTAACTATTTATTTATTTATTTATTTATTTATTTATTTTATTATTCGTAAATATGTAAAATAAATTTGTAAAATAAATTCTACTCCGTCATTTGGCTTACGTGTCAACATTCCTCTCTTCTTATTCCAGTGCCCACGAACCCAGAACGAGTTTTATTTGATCATCCCCCCTCCCCCAAACAATGTAAGTCACGTCAGAGGAATCGTCTGTTTCACTGAAGAGTACGTCTCCAGTGATTCGTCAATTGCATCGTTCTTCTTACTGTCAGCCCTGCAATTTTTCTCAGTACAAGTGTGGAATGACCATGGTATACGTGAAGATTACGTTCCACAGTCCCTCACCCCGGACTACTATAGACCAGGTGGATCAGAACACAATGCGGACAAGTAAGCTGGGAGGTGTACCGCCCAGGGGCACTTAGAAATGTCACGGACTACGAGAGAAACTATCCCGTGAGGTGAAAGGCTAAGATACTTGTCTTTCTTATCATTGCATCTCCGTATATTTGACTGTAGGCATTGTCAGTAACTTTTGTATTAAGCTCCTTTATTATTAATATTATTACTATTAATATTATTATTGAAAATCCACGACCGGGTCAGGGAATGGAATGAATGAAGCCCCCTTCTAGCGATGAGGATATGAACTGTGCCGGCTGCCGAAGCCTGTCGCACTCCCCTGGGGCAATGATTAAATGAATGACAGATGAAATTAAATGATAGTGGAGAGTGTTGCTGAAATGAAATTGTGACAGGGAAAACCGGAGTACCCGGAGAAAAACCTGTCTGCCTCCGCTTTGTCCAGCACAAATCTCACATGGAGTGACCGGGATTTGAACCACGGATCCAGCGGTGAGAAGCCGGCGTGCTACCACCTAAGCCATGGAGGCTCACTATTATTATTATTATTATTATTATTATTATTATTATTATTAATATTAACTATTTTATATTTCTAATAAATATGGTACAGGTTAGCCCAGCATTTCTCAAACTGTGGTACGCGTACCACTGGTGGTACGGTCGTACTGCTGCAGTGGTATGGGGTGATGTTTCGAAAAATATCGAAATATAAAATATAACAATAAAAATATAAAAACATTGATATGTTGCCGGAGGACTGAAGGGTCAAAGATAAGGAGCAGTTTTGTGAATTGAATTGTGATTCAGAAAACTTTAAAAGAAATGGCTCTTGTGGACTTTTGGGTTGAGAGGCATGCAGACTATGCAGACATAGCTGACAGAGCAGTTAAATTGTTACTGCCTTTCAGTACTTCGTACTTGTGTGAGACTGCATTTTCTTCACTTGTTTATCTTAAGAATAAATACCGGAATAGGCTCCTTGCAGTGGAAAACGATCTGCGTTTGAGACTCAGCAATCTTAAATCAGACATTCCTAAGTTGGCTTCTAATCTTCAAGCTCACCCTTCACATTGAAGTTGTTCGTTGAACTTTGGATTTTATGTTTAATTATTAAGAGTTTTTTAATTAATATTATTTGTACAGTGTCACATCTGAATGTTTGAATTGAGACTTATTGAAAAAAAAAACTGGTCACACTTTTTATTATTTGAACTTTAACTCTAACAGTCCAACTCTAACAAACCCAATTTACAATCCATCGTTTGGTCTGCTACGTAGTGGTGGTGGGGGTTATAGTTACTGTATCTCCAGACCGCTAGGTGGTAGGCGAAAGATTATCATCTCTTAAAGTGATACACACACAAAAAAGTATAGGAAACACTTGGTTAGCCCACAAGATACGGATTTAAGACGATTGGGAGAGGAGTGATGTTTCTGGTGACTGCTAAAGAAGAGAAGAGATAGGTTGGTGGGATACATATTAAGACACCCAGGAATAGCAAGCTTAGTTATTGAAGGCAGTTTCGAGATAAGAACTGTTGAGGTAGACAATGGTTAGAATATGTCAAACCGATTGCCTCGGATGTAGGGTGTGGTAGCTATATAGAGATGAAACGATTAGCTCAGGACAGGGAAGCGTGGAGAAGCTGCATCAAACCAGTCAAAAGACTTAAGACTCAAACAAAAACGACACAGCTTCTCTGTGAAATAAGTTAGTTATTGTTGTTTTAAGGGGCGGAACTACGAGGTCATCTGCCCCTCTTAACACAGATTAATGAATACAAATTTGAAATTTAATGTAAAATTTTGAGGTGGACACCAAGATTAAAAAATTAAATAAAACAAAAGCAACTTAAATAAAAATGATAAAAATGAACAAAAATTACGGAAAAACAAAAAATTATCATTCAAAATCGAAAAAGTCGTTGAGTCAAATTACAGTGGAAAATTTAGATTGCTGGCCCTAACCCACTCTCACTTATAAAGCGGATGACGAGATCAGCAGCCACCGCGTCATCGGCTAATATAAGTTTGAGTGTCATCTGCAAATCAAGGTTTCTTCGTAAGTCAGCAAGATCCACACACTCGGTTAAAATATGGGCCACGGTGTAAATGGCTCCACAGGTACAAAGTGGAGGGTTTTCCCTTCTCATTAGGTACGAGTGGGTGGATCTTGTATGACCTATCCTTGGCCTACACAAAATGACGGACTCTCTCCGTGACTGGAAAGAGCTCCGCCACACGCGAGTAGTTCCCTTAATCGCTCTCAGTTTACTGGGCAGTGGGTCAGCTAGCCACTGACTTTCCCAAAATGCCAGAACTTGTAGGCGTAACTGGGAGCTAATATCTCTAGCGGGTACCCCCATCGGTCGAGGTGGTAGTGATACCGCCTCTTTTGCAGCAGGATCCGCTAACTCATTTCCCCCAATTCCCATGTGGCTTCTGTGAAATAAACTGATGAAACTAACATTCTGAACATCCCTCGTACTCGTACATCAGTATTCTGACACCGGGTGAGTTTTCCGTGGTCGTTACGGCATGACTGCTGGCAGTCGCTCACATCCGGGAGGCGAGGAGGTTCGAATCCCCCCGCCGGCAACCTTGAAGATGGTCTTCTGTAGTTTCCCATCTTCCTTCCAGGCAAATTCCGGGGTTGGTCCCTAACTATAGGCCACAGCCGCTACCTTCCAACTCCTTGTCCTTAAATTCAAACTATCCTCCCCAGACAACACTCCACATGCAACAGTACGTGTAGCTCACCCATTGGGTGTCCGCCTCGAAGCAGCTACAAAACTGGTGAGCCAAACATGTCCTCGGACACTCCCGGCACTAAAATCCATACGCTAAAAAAAAGTGACAGTCAGTCTGAAAGACCAGACTTTGTATCATTTTAAATGCTACAAATGCTGGAAAATGCTAGAAAGGCTGGAGGCTTCTCGCTTTGCTCGAAGCCAAAGACTCTTGACATGTTAGAAAATGTTCTGCATAATACTTATCTTGCTTATCTTGTTACAAATTACTCGCGAACGGCAAGTGCAAACCAAGGGCAAAGCAAGGTCAAGAGTGCGGGATGCCGTCACGCACACGAGAGCGCGCGGGGACGTGCCCCTTCTATCCAGTCTAAAAATACTTATAGTGGGCGATGTACTGAAGATAGAGGTACGCTCTCGTGGACTTTTTTGTAGAACTTTTCATGCTGACCAACTCTTTCGCTCATAGTATATTGATATTTTTTACGGTTTGCCCAAGGTAAGCTTAAGAAGCACACGGACGCCAAGTTTGTTTTCGACTTTTTCACTGAAATCGTTACTGCTTGGCTTCCTTTGATCATACATAAATTATTTTCTACAGAATCTTTCCTCGAGATATCCTTTACAGAATGGTGAAAACCGCATCAAAATCCATCCAGTGGTTCTCGAGATTACCCGTGACATCCAAGAATCGGGGATTTTTGTCTTATACTAACGAAGTAAAAATTGTCAGGGAACACACGTCACACACCTCAGTGCATCTAGGTACATTTCGTCCCGTCACCGTAACGTAACGCCAGACCTCAGGGTAACGACGAAGTCGACAAAATCATTTAAAATGATTTAAAAAAGATAAAGATGAAAGGATTAGCTCAGGACAGGGAAGCATGGAAGGCTGCATCAAACTAGTCAAAAGACTTCAGACTCAAACAAAAACAACACCGCATCTCTGTGAAATAAACTGAGGAAGCTAACCGTACATCAGTATTCTGACGTTGTGACGCAGTGTAGCCTATATTGTCCAATACATATTGCATTCACTATAATTCTCGTACATACCCTCAGTAGTACAGTACGTGAGTGAGCTACAATAGCCCTCTTCATATTTATTGGCTGATATCAAAAATGTTTGTATAGTATTTTATATAAGCCCTTTCGTTGAATATACTGCATCTAACACGTGCGTCCCGATAACAGGCCCAACACGAACGAAACAATGAATAATGTAACAAATGATTTGGGTCAGCAGCTCAGTGCTGGGCCAAATGGGATTAATTCTTGTTGAAGGTCTGAATTCACTCCATGATAAATTGGCAAACATACCGGGGAAACAAAATATTCTGCTTTAAATACTGCCAGAGGCTCTGTATTTAATTTGGCATAAATATTCCCTTTATGTATTTATACAAGCAAGCATGTGATTTATTGGAATATTCAGAATATATTAATGATGTTCATTTATACAATTGTGGCGCAGTCGGTAGAATGCTGAACTACTACGCGCAAGATCATGAGTTCAAACCTGGCTTAAGTCGTCGGATATTTAAGAGCGTTAAAATTCTTCACTATGCCTTCCTTTGGAGGGAAAGTAAAGCCGGTGGGCACATGTCATAGATTTATGGCATGTATAAGAACCTACCCGACAGCCCCGTGGTGTTGGAGTAGTGCACTAGCCTCTCACCCGGAGGCCCCGGGTTCAATTCCCGGTTCCGTCAGAGATTTTAGAAACTGACATGAGGGCTGGAACGGGCTGCACTCAGCCTCGTGAGGACAATTAAGTAGCTGCTGACAGTGAGGCAGCACCCCGATCACGAAAACCAAGATTAACGGCCGAGGGGACCCAATATCTGCAGGCAAAATGGCTGGGCAGCTGGCGCTTGGTAGGCCTACGCCCTTCATGGGCTGTAGTGCCAGGGGTTATTTTTATTTTATTGATATGTAACATCTTTCCACTCAGTTGCTGGATACTTTTGTGGGAGTGATTTTGAAAAATGGGACGGAAGTGGATCGGAAGGATCAAGGTGGCACCAGCTGGCACACTTCCGTTCGATTGAACGGAAGTGTGCTGGAACGGAATTGTAAGACGCACTGCCAACTCGATCGATCGATCCAGCTGGCAGTGGTAAGATCCAGCTGGCAGTGGTATGAGAATCAATGAACGCGCGGTGTCGGAAATTGATTCCATTACATACTCTCGGCCATGTGGAATGTATGACATACTGAACAGTAAACGCTCATGCGAACTCTGGTGTCAAGTGATTGAAACAAAGAACATGGTACATGTTCGAAGTCTTCGTATCAGTATTTAAACGGTAAAATGCCTTAATATTAAACATTGTAAGTAATCGGCATTGCCGGTATTATGTTTCTGCACAATGGCTATTCAAATATTTACCCACATAACGGTAATGCAGTCATCAATATAATATAATCGTTGTGGTTATACGAGAATTGAGCAAGCCTTCATGAACTATTACTGAATACATTCTCTTTACTCACAAGAGGGCCTATTCATAAGGCATTTTAAACTCAATTTCACGCAGGAACATTATCGAAACAAGCAAAATATAAATGAAACTTAATTCCGTAGTTGCGTAGTTGAAATAGCCGTGGGGTTAGCGCCTATGACTGTGAATCTAGAGATCTCGAGTTCGAATCGCGGACGGGGTAGTTATTTTTGCTATCAGATTATCATTTTAAACGATATTTATCATATCAATAGGACTCATTTTAACAAAATCCATATGAAATTACGTGTTGGTCTGTGAATGAAGAGGACCTGTTTATAAGGAATTTAAGGTTATGAGCGGTGTAGCGTCTATTAATCTAGTTGATCCATATCGAATTATTTATTTAGGCTAGTGCTGGTGGAAGCTACAAATCATCTAATAAAATGAGTTCCGTATTATAAACTACAATATCTGTAAAACACTCCCTTTTACAATAGATTAATATTTGTGCCAATAATAGTATTAAATACCGGTGTATCAACAATTCCACGTGAGGTTTCCTCTGCTGTATGTCAGATGTTACACATCATATGTGACTACTGTAAGGCTCGTAATTTTTCTGAAAGGACCTACCACTACAATTGGTAGTGCTTAGCTAAATGTGTTGGCTATTGGGTTATTTGGTTAGAAACGCTCTACCAAGTACCAACTTTCGCCGCTAGGTGTCAGTGAGAGTGGCATCTCTGGTAGGCAAAGTTGGAACTACTTGAAATTGAACGGGCAATCGAAAGAGATTTACTCGCAGCAGCAGTGACGAATTGTACTCTGCGGGCCCCTGTCGCCTAGAGTTGGATTTGGAATTTTATCGCGGTAACTGCATTAACCATACAGCTTCGCGTTGCCACTATTATTGGGAATGGTGGTTTGTTGTGGAATTGTTTGGCTCTCATCTAATGACTTACTTGCCACGGTGGGTGAGTATATGAAAAGTCTTATTCTGAAACATGGCGAAAATTTCGAATCAAGTTTCCAGGAAGACCTGTGCCTAATGTCAGTACAATTAGGAGGCTCGCTAAACGATTCAAGATAACTGGCTCCGTAAATAATAAAAAAGTTAACAGATAACGTTGTGTTCTAACATACAAAAATTAGATGAGATTGTTGTTCATTCTTTCATCCTAATAATCAGGTGTGTGTTACCGGGTGAGTTAGCCGTGGTCGTTACGGCATGACTGCTGGCAGTCACTCACATTCGTGAGGCGAGGAGGCTCGAATCCCCCCGCCAGCAACCTCGAAGATGGTCTTCTGTGGTTTCCCATCTTCCTTCCAGGCAAATGCCGGGGTTGGTCTCTAACTATAGGCCACAGCCGCTACCTTCCAATTCCTCGTCCTTCCATTCCAACTTTCCACCCCAACGGTACTTGTAGCTCACCCATTGGTGTCCGTCTCTAAGTAGCTACAAAAACTGGCGAGCCGAACATGTCCTCGGACACTCCCGGCACTAAAAGCCATACGCAAAAAAAAGGTGTGTGTTACAAGAGAGGGAGGACATTTTCAGCATCGGCTATGAGCACTGTAATTACACATTATTGAACATGTTTGGTAAAAGTGTAAACGACACGCCAACCACCGACTCAACCATGTACGCGCGCCCGCGATCTGCGCCAGTCAATGCTGGGTTAACGTGCCATGTTTATCGGGGCGCACATACATTATATAATGACCCTGTAGTAATTTTTGTTTAATTATACAGCCAAGCCGGACACACTCTATTACGAGTTATACACCCACATGTTTCCACACGCTCAATTTTGTACAGAATGTCTACTGCCCAATAGTGTGGCACGTAGCGCTTAGCTTAAACATAGGAAGTCGATTACCCGTTTCGAGAAGGCGTCACACCAGAATTGCTAAACAAGAACCAGATGAGTGCTTCGATATATCGATCCTTGGTAAACATCATGGCGGAAAGCAAATGTTTCCAACTTGGTCGTTATGCACACTTGATATATTATGTATGCAGAAAACAGGGTGAATCACAAGGTAGGGTCAACCAGCATCATAATGAGCATTATTAATACAGGAACTTAGGATATGAATTGAGCATTACCTACAGTACTGTGGTCTGGTTGGTTGGTTCCTCAGTTTAGGGGCTGCGACAACGCGGTCATGTAGCCGCGTGTACTTTGGGTGTGTGTAGAATTTGTCTGATAATCGGTGTTAATTGTGATGACTGTATTAGTGTGTGTTATCTATTTTAATTCAAGTAAGGACTGCGGACAATAATTTCAAGCAGTAGTTCCTACTTTTGCCTCCAAATGCTACCGACCACGACACTTAGCTTGCGGACTTGGCTACTAGATGGCATCACAGTCAGCACCTGCCAGCGAACGTTGGAACTAATAGAGCGTTATCCAACTAACCTACAAATTTTAGCTTCCACAAGTGCAGTTAGCGGAAGGTTCTTTTTCATGCCATAAATCTATGACATGGGCTCGCCGGCTTTAATTTCTCTCTGAAGGAAGGTTTACAGGGGGATTTTTAACGCTCTTAAATAATCCGACGACTTCGGCCGGGTCTGAACCCGCGATCTTGAGCATAGGAGCTCAGCATGCTACCAACTACGCCACCGAAGCCCCCTACTACTGTGGCCTAGACTGTTGTTGTTTTTTTATTATTAGTTAAGGAGCTTTGCGACATCCTGTTTATGTAGCCCCATTTACTTGGGTGTGTGTAGAATTTGTCTGATAACCTGTGTCACTGTGATGCCTGTACTAGTGTGTGTATTTTGTAGGCCTAATTGAGGTAGGATTTAGGTAGGAAGTGGCCGTGACCTGAAGTTAGGTACCATCCCAGCATTTGCCTGGAGTAGAAGTGGGAAACCACGGAAATCCATTTCCAGGATCTCTTCTCAGTTTTGCCTCACGAGCTGGGGTGTACCCCGTTCCAGTCCTCAGACCAGAATTTGATATCTTGGCAGAGCTGGGAATCGAACCCAGGTCTCCTCGGTGACAACCAAGAATGCTAGGCACTACGCAAACTGGCGGACGGGCGGCTTCGGTGGTGTAGTTGGTAGTATGCTGAGCTTCTATGCCCAAGATCGCGGGATTTTTAAGAGCGTTAAAAATCCCTCAGTATGCTTTCCTTCGGAGGGGAAGTAAAACCGGCGGGCCCATGTCATAGACGTATGGTATGTAAAAGAACCTTCCACTAATTGCACTTGTGTGAAGCTAAATTATAGGTTAGATTTGACTAACGCTCTTAGGTTCCAACGTTCGTCGCCAGGAACCGACTGCGGTGGCATCTAGTAACCAAGATCAGAACTAGTATTCGGTGACAGTGACGTTTGGAACAACAAAAGTAGGAACTACTTGAAAATTGAATGTCTGCAGCCCTTACTTGAATTAAAAACAGATAACACACACTAATACAGCCATCACAATTTACACCGGTTATCAGATAGATTCTACACACACCCAAAGTACGTGGGGCTACATGACCGCGTTGTCGCAGCCCCTAAACTGAGGAACCAATCAACCTGGCGGACGAACAAAGTGAGACAGATAGTTCAAATAGGTACTCTAATACAGATAACACATAAGTTAATAATGCAAATGGTCTCGGAAATTATCGCTCTCTTCATAATCGAGAATCGATCCTAAGCCGTCGAAGTGCCACCAGTCCCGTCCTCAACAATGTTGTCTGGAGGAATAAGAATGTCTATTGGGGGGGGGGACTAATTGCTTCCTAATGATGATGATGATGATGATGATGATGATGGTGATAAAAGGAAGCTTGTAGTTTAACGTGACCATTAATCATGCGTTCATGAGCCACGGGACCTCCTTTTTACGTGGAATCCGAACCACAGGACATGGCATTTCACTTCGAAAATCTCACATGCATTGACCGGGAATCGAACCTGGTCCACCTTGGTGAGAGGCCAATAGCTTGACCGCTGCGCCACCACGCCCCTGATGATGATTATTATATATTCAGCGTATGGTTTTTGGTACCGGGAGTGTCCGAAGACATGTTCGGCTCGCCAGAGGCTGTAGCTGCTTCAAAGCGGACACCCATGGGGTGAGCTACAAGTTCCGTTCAATTTTAAGCAGGGGCGGTTCTAGGTGTATTGCCACCGTGCCATGACACTACCCTTTAAGAGAAAATAAATTATTCATAGTCCTGAAAGAATAATTTCGAACGCGTACGTTTAATACCGGTATCTAATTAGTTTCAAATCACTTAGTAGTTTAAATATTCCGTCCATAGAGTATGATCATTGATTCCATCTTCGAAGTCTATTCGGCACGGTTGACGCATGCACAGCACAGTCAAATTCAGGATCTTTTTCGTAGCCTCTCTCGTCACTCGCTATGAGGATATAAGCTGGGCTCTGTGCCGGATCCAGTTTGGCTCAAGGTAGTACAGAAACTGAAGTGCAGTGCCATATATCGGTCTTTATAAGGTACTGGGCCAGCGCTATTCCTGACCAGGGGTCTCTGTCTGTCACACACTGTCACAAAGGGAGGAAGAGGACCAATGGCCTGATTGGCTGGAAGAAATGTGACACTCATTGGTTATTGGTGGGGTTCGTTGACACAAACTGACAACCAATTGCTCTTACACAAAGAATCGCTCTCACACAAAGAATATTAATTCTAGATTTCTCTAAAAGGGGGCTCTGCGTTCAACATTGAAATGTAAACTTGCGCTTGAAAATAATAGCTATTTATTAATTCCTGGTAAAGTGAATAACTACCGTAGGCCTACGTGTTAAGGCTTCACGGATTAATCTCGGTAGCTAAAAATGTATGGTTGATAAACCATCTGCACCTGTCAGGCCTGGATGAAATCACACGAATTTCTGCATGTAGCCTATCTTCAGTTCTTGTTAGCGGTTCGGTGTTATTTTTAGTGAGTGACAGGGTGTTAAAGAGTCAAACATTGAGTTTGTGTTGTAGGCGCTACGTGAGTAAATGGTTGAGTACTGAAAAAATGTATTTTATATATTTTCTCATCGTAGTATACTGTATATTATAATATCGGTACCGATAAGTTCCGATGTGAAATGTTGACTGTCAAGATTAGTATAGGCCCTATTATGTACATCAGAAATCGAACCATTGGTGAGAAATGAGCAAGTAGACTGCTCTGCTATCATGATATGTAAATACCAATATTTTCATATTTTAGCCTATTTTCAATTTTGAAAAAATAGGCTTATGAGATCACCTTTTGTCCGTGTGTGTGTGCGTGTGAGGTGTGTGTGTGTGTCCCCCTAATAAATTCTAAAACGGCTGGAGCGATTTCAATGAAACTCGGTAAGTTCATAGCACTATTCCGGGCGACCCCGACCGTGCCCTTCAAATTTTGTTACGTCTCACCAATCCAACATGGCGGCTCTGCGAAATATTTCACCAGCATTCAATATCTCCGAAACTATTACCGATATCGCCCTGAAATTGTGAGCGGTGATAAAGGGTTCTACTAGAAGTTCACCTATGGGACTTTCAATAACCTGGTTACTACAAAACCAACATGGCGGCCAAGCGAAGTTCAGACTTTTAAATAGACTTTTCTCGCCATTTAACTATCCAAACGTAACGAAACTTGGTACAGCAAACTTTTATACACATTGTAATGCACTGGAGTCTAAGTTAGTTCAATTGTTTACATAACCTCAAAATGTCGGCTGTGCGAAATATTTCACTGATATTCTATATCTCCGAAACTATTACAGATATCACCCTGAAATTTTGTACGGTGATGAAGGGTACTAATACAAGTTTAACTATGTAACTTTTATAAACCTGTAAAGAACAAAACGAACATGGCGGCCAAGCGAATTTGAAATATTTCAATATATTTTTCTCGTGATTTAACTTTCTGAGCGCAGTGAAATATGGTACAGGGAATGTTTATAGACATTGTAATGCACTCGTATCTAATTTAGTTCAATTGTTCACATAACCTCAAGATGGCGGCTGTGCGAATTTTAAAATTAAGTTTCTATTTCTTGTATCGTAATCATGCGATCGAAGTGAAAGAGTGAATAATGAACCTACGCAATAATTTTCCTTTAATAGTACAGGACTCTATGGCCTATACATTTAACAATCCAAGGTGGCGACCATCCGAAATATTTAGACGGCTCTGAATATCTACGAATCTATTATAGCAATCAAACTGAATTTTTTAATGTTCTTAGGGGCTATGAACTTAAGTTCTCCTATAGGACTTTAAATAACCTGGTGATCACAAATCCAACATGGCGGCGACGCGAAGTATAACTATTCACTTGGACGTTCCTCGCAATTTAACCATCCGAGTGCAGTGAAGCTTGGTACAGTAAATCCTTATACGAATGTTAATCCACTGGCATCTAATTTATTTCAATTGTTTCCATAACCACAAGATGGCAGCTGTGCGAAATGTTATTTTCTCCTTGTTACTTCTTGTGTCCTAATCAGGCGATTGAAATTTGAATGCTACACGTACCCAATAATCTTCGTGTAACAGTACATAACTCTATGACCTACATATTTAAAATCCAACATGGCGACCATCCGAAATATTCAGTCGGTTCTCAAAATCTACGAATCTATTACAGCAATCAAACTGAAATGTTGTATGTTGATAGTGGCAGTTACCAAAAGTAGGATATATGAAAATAGTCTGTATAGTTCTTCACGGAACTACTTGTTTTACTTGGTACTACCCAAAGTACCAGCCAAATTTATGTTTTCTTTCTATGATGTTCGACAAAGAAGATAAGTAATGCTTAATTCTATTGCATATTTTGTGCTCTAATAAATGTAAAATAATTACAGTTTCCCACACTACTACAGTAACCACAGCAACACGAGTTATCAGACTCAAGTTCGATTCCTGATTCCATCCGGGATTTTAGAAACTGACGTGAGGGCTGCAACGGGGTGCACTCAGCTTCGTGAGGACAATTGAGTAGCTGTCTGACAGTGAGGCGGTCATGGAGACCAAGATTAGTGGCCGAGGGGACCCAACGCGCACTCCACGCGTCACCCTATAATCTGCAAGCCAAATGGCTGGACAGTGTTGGCTTGGTAGGCCTAGGCTATAGCGCCACGGGGTTTGGTTTGGTTTGTTGTTATTGCTTAATTTAGGTGATGCTACAAGGCGGCCAAGCGAAGGTGAAACAGTTTAATAGACTTTTCTCGCGATTTAACCATCTGAGCGCAGTGAAATTTGTTACAGTAAATTTTTATACACATTGCAATGCACTGGCATCTAATTTAGTTCAATTGTTCACATAACCTCAAGATGGCAGCTGTGAGCAATTTTAAAATTAAGTTTTTATTTCTTGTGTAGACCTATTCATCATACGATCGAAATGAACGTTTGAATAATGAACCTAAGCAAACATCCTAATCTAATAGTACATAACTCTATGGCCTACATATGTAAAAATCCAACATGGCGACCAACCAAAATAGTTAGACGGTTCTCAATATCTACGAATCTATTACAGCAATCAAATTTAAATTTTATATGTTGATAGAGGCAATTAACATAATTAGGATATATGAAAATAGGCTGTATAGTTCTTGACGAAACTACTTGTGTGTGTAGAGTTTGTGTGTTAACTTCTGTTATTTTTATGGCTGCACTAGTATGGATATTCGTAAATTGAGGGATAAGATTGGGAAGGAAGCGGCCGTGGCCTTAAGTTAGGAACCATCCCAGCATTTGCCTGGAATAGAAGTGTGAGAGGAACCTCATCCAGGATGGCTGAGATAGGAATCGAACATGGACCTCCGGAGCGACAGCCAAGGATGCTAGCCGCTACGCCACGAGGTAATAAACAAGATGTTCAGTAACGAACATAGAGCCTACTTTCTCCTAAATGCATGGGTATTGTTATAACTCTTTGTCCTTTTCAAGGAGTATAATTGGATATTGGTTGTAGTAGCTTGTTGAAATACAACGTGCTATAGGGATATTAAATATGAATATGAGGTGCCCTTTGCTAGTGCTACCTCAGTAAAAAAAAAATCATTCAATTCGGTTTCACCGTGTTTGAATTGATATGGGGAATGGATTTGCACACATACATGGCCACTATTTGCAAACTATTGGGCTGATGACCTTGTAGTCAGTCATAAGATGCCTTCCACAAAAAGGCATGTTGTTGGAAAATCTGGTAGAGATCAAATTATTAGGATGGTCGTAATTTGATTCAAGCTTTTAACATTTGGGTGGCCGTCATTCCGTTTCCGTCAAGATGGCGGCGATATAAAACATGACACTAAGGTGCTCTTTGCTAGTGCTACCTCTGTACCAAATTTCGTTCCATTCGGTTTCTCCGTGTTCGAATTGATAGGGGGAATCGATTTTCACACAAAGATGGCCGCCATCCGCATGCTATTAGGCTAATGACCTATTAGTTTGGTCAAAGGATGCTCCCTCCATAAAGGTATGTTGTTGCAAAATTTGGTAGAGATCGGATGATTAGGTTAATCGTAATTTGATTTAAGCTTTGAACATTTGTGTAGCCGCCATTACGTTTCCGTCAAGATGGCGGTGATATAAAACATGACACTGAGGTGCCCTGCGCTAGTGCTACCTCTGTACCAAATTTCGTTCCATTCGGTTTCACCGTGTTCTAATTAATAGGGGGAATCGATTTTGACACAAAGATGGCCGCCATCCGCAAACTATTATGCTAATGACCTATTAATTTGGTCAAAGGATGCTTCTTTCATAAAGGTATGTTGTTGCAAAATTTGGCAGAGATCGGATTATCAGATTAGTCGTAATTTGATTTAAGCTTTGAATATTTGTGTGGTTGCCATTACGTTTCCGTCAAGATGGCGGCGATATAAAACATGACACTGAGGTTCCCTTCGCTAGTGCTACCTCTGTACCAAATTTCGTTCCATTCGGTGTCACCGTGTTCGAATTAATAGGGGGAATCGATTTTCACACAAAGATGGCCGCCATCCGCAAACTATTATGCTGATGACCTATTAGTTCGGTCAAAGGATGCTCCCCCATAAAGGTATGTTGTTGCAAAATTTGGTAGAGATCCGATGATTAGGTCAGTCGTAATTTGATTTAAGCTTTGAACATTTGTGTGGCCGCCATTACGTTTCCGTCAAGATGGCTGCGATATAAAACTTGACACTGAGGTGTCCTTTGCTAGTGCTAACACTGTGCCAAATTTCGTTCCATTCGGTTTCACCGTGTTCGAATTAATAGGGGGAATCGATTTTGACACAAAGATGGCCGCCATCCCCAAACTATTATGCTAATGACCTATTAATTTGACCAAAAGATGCTTCCTCCATAAGGGTATGTTGTTGCAAAATTTGGTAGAGATCGGATGATTAGGTTAGTCGTAATTTGATTTATGCTTTGAACATTTGTGTGGCCGCCATTACGTTTCCGTCAAGATGGCGGCGATATATAACATGACACTAAGGTGCCCTTTGCTAGTACTACCTCTGTACCAAATTTCGTTCCATTCGGTTTCACCATGTTCGAATTAATAGGGGGAATCGATTTTCACACAAAGATGGCCGCCATCCGCAAACTATTAGGCTGATGACCTATTAGTTTAGTCAAAGGATGCTCCCCCCATAAAGGTATGTTGTTGAAAAATTTGGTAGAGATCGGAGATTAGGTCAGTCGTAATTTGATGTAAGCTTTGAACATTTGTGTGGCCACCATTACGTTTCCGTCAAGATGGCGGCGATATAAAACTTAACACTGGGTGTCCTTTGCAAGTGCTACCTTTGTACCAAATTTCGTTCAATTCGCGTTCACCGTGTTCGAATTGATAGGGGGGACAGACATTCAGAGTACACACACTCACACATGCACAGACTCACACACACACACATACATACACACACACAGACAGACACACTTTTTTCGCCCTGTGTTGATCTCATAAGTCTACTTTCATTTTTGCAAAAATCGAAAGTAGGCTAAAAATGGCACTTGACTCTTCAATGGAGGAATATTCTGCTGAAAGCGTTTATCGTATGTTATTTGTATAATGATTTGTATCACAGTGGCGTGCAATATTTGGGAGAAATCGTATTTGCTTCTTTATTCTGTCTGTTTCTGCATGATGTCCGTCCATTCGTGCCGGTACTTAAGCTCAAGAATAGCTCCACCGTTCAGGAGAATCAATATCTAAATTCTCAGGAAAAATAATACACTATTTTCCTTCTGTTGTAATGACTTCATCCAAGGTCGCTTATATTCGGTGGTGGTGCTTTATGGGCCACAACACTGTTTGCGGTGAGTGATGGAGGAAATTATACCCACCGTGCGTTTCAATTCACCCCGCGGCTTAGACGTGCAAATTATATCGCGCATCTCGTCTGCAAAGGGGGCCTGCAGCAAGGCCCGAACGCTCCTGGGAATTAAATTAAGGTTCCATCTCGCTGGTTGGTTGGTTCGTTGGTTTCTCAGTTTAGGGGCTGCGACAACGCGGTCATGTAGGCCCGTGTACTTTTGGTGTAGTAACCGGTGTTAATTTTGATGGCTGTATTAGTGTGTGTTATCTGTTTTTAATTAAAATAAGGACAGCAGACATTCGATTTTCAAGTAGTTCCAACTATTGCTAACAAACGCCAACGACCAACTAGTTCTGAACTTTGTCACTAGGCTAGATGCCACCGCAGTAAGCTCCTGGCGACGTACGTTGAAACCTAAGAGCGTTAGTCAAATATAACCTATAATTTAGCTTTTCACAAGTGTAATTAGTGGTAGGTTGGTTGGTTGGTTCTGAAGTTTAGGGGCTCCGACAACGTGGTCATGTAGCCCCGTGTACTTTGAGTGTGTGTAGAATCTGTCTGATAACCGGTGTTAATAGTGATGACTGTATTAGTGTGCGTTATCTGTATTTTAATTCAAGTAAGGACTGCAGACTTTTGATTTTTTCAAATAGATCCTACTTTTGCTGCCAAACGCCACCGTTAACGACTACTAGTTCAGAACTTAGCTACCTGACGCCACCGCAGTTGGCTCTTGGCAACGAACGTAGGAACCTAAGAGCGTTGTTTACATTCTTAACCTACACAATTCAGCTTCACACAAGTGTAATTAGTGGAAGGTTCTTTATCATACCATAAATCTATGGCATGGGACCGCCGGCTTTACTTCCCCTCCGAAGGAAGGCATACTGAGAGATTTTTAACGCTCTTAAAAAATCTGACGACGTTCGCCGGGTTTGAACCCGCGACCTTGGGAATGGAAACTCAGCATGCTACCAAATATGCCACCGAAGCCGCGTACCATCTCGGCATTTGCCTGGGGACGAAGTTAGAAACAACGAATAATCTCTCTTAGGACTATTGAGATGGGAATCAAATCCACCTTTTCTCAGTTCTGCCTCTAGAGGCTGAGTGAGCCATGTTTCAACCTTCGGACAGAAATTAAATTTCTTGGCAGAGCCAGAAATCGAAACTGAAACTCGAGGGTCACAGCCAAGATTGCTAGCCGCAACACCACGAGGCGGTATAACCCTGCACGTACATAACTTTACGTCAACGGTTATGTTATCCTTCCGTTGTATACAGCACTGATTAAAGGTAGCCTAGGCCGTGTTATTTGATCTTGGTAGGTGTATTAATACTTCAGTACCACGGCACTATTAAGGACTATAATCCAGTGTGAGGGTTAGAACGGAAATCACTTAATTAGTGAGGGAAAGAATTCATGGTTATTTATTTATTTATCGTATGATGATACAGAGTTAAAATTAAAGTTCATACACTACATATAAAGTTATATATACAGTTATATACATAGTCATAAACACAAGTTCTTGGTTTAAACTTCTAAATCCAGGCCATCAATCCACTGAAGTACCTCAGAAGATGCATGATGAATGTCACCTACTGATCCTTGGAACGCTCGTTGCGGACTTTCACCAACAATATGTTCGATGGTTTGCAGGGTAGCTCCACAATCGCAGTTAGCAGAAATAACCCAACCCCATTTGTGAAGCAGGAATCCACATTTGCCTTGTCCTGTACGGATCCGGTTAATTATTCTCCATTGGCGTCTGGGGAGTTTGAAACCTTCTATCCGGTTGGAAAGGTTTTCAATCAGATGCGCATTGAATACTGATGATTCTTCCCACATAGTTTTCCATGCTTCTGAGATGTTAAATGAAGAGTCTTCAAGAAGTACTGCAGAGCGCCAAGGTGGATTTCTTGACTTCAACCATTGATTACCTGCTTTTGCTACATCCGTATGTATGGGTTTTCCAGATCTTCAGGAGAGCCTCTGATCTTCGAAGAGCTGGAGGTTGGATGTTACTTAGAACAGGTAACCATGCAGTGGGTGTGCTACGTATGCAGCACGTAATCAGTCGCATTGTCTGGTTAAGTTCATGGTGAAAGATAGTAAATTTAGAAGAAATATAATGGAATGCAGTCGAAAGAATTCAGAAAGCCAGAATCAGATAAAATTGGCGGGTGAAAACCTAAAGGAAGTAGGAGACTTTGCTACTTGGGAAGCTAAATAACCAGTAATGGACGAAGTAAAGAGAATATAAAAAGTAGGTTGGCTCAGGCAAGGAAAGCATTTCTACAGAAAAGTAATCTGTTGGCGTAGTTGGTAGCATGCTGTACTCCTGTGCACAAGATAACGGGTTCAAACCCTGCCGAAGTCGTCGGTTTTTTAAGAGCGTTATTATTATTATTTATTTATCGTATGGTGTTTAGTGCCGGGAGTGTCCGAGGACATATTCGGCTCGTCTGAGTCTGTAGCTGCTTCCAGCGGACACCCTTAGGGTGATCTACAAGTTCCGTTCAATTTCAAGTAGTTCCAACTTTCGCCACCAGATATCAATGATACCTAGTGATGAACGTTGGAAATTTGATAGCGCGTTGTGACGAAATCTAACCTAACAATTTAGCTTTACACAAGTTCAGTCTGTGAAAGGATCTCTTGCATACCATAAATCTATGACATGGGACCGCCGGCTTTACTTCCCCTCCGAAGGAAGGCATGCTGAAGGATTTTAACGCTCTTAAAAATCCGACGACTTCGGCCGGGTTTGAACCCGCGATATTGGGCACAGCAGTTCAGCATGCTACCAACTGCGCCACCGAAGCCGCTTAGACCGTTAAAATCCTTCAGTATGCCTTCCTTCGGAGGGGAAGTAAAGCCGGCGGTCCCATGTCATAGATTTATGGCATGTTAAAGATCCTTCCACTAACTAAACTTGTGTGAAGCTACATTTCTAGGTTAGAATTCGTTGGAACGTTCTATCAAAGTTCCAACGTTCACCACTAGGCAACAGTGACTTCTGGTAGCGAAAGTTGGAACTACTTGAATTTGAACGGAACTTGTAGATCACCCTATGGGTGTCCGGTTGGAGCAGCTACAGCCTCTGGCGAGCCGAACATGTCCTCGGACACTTCCGGCACTAAAAGCCATACGATAAATAAATAAATAAATAAATAAATAAATAAATAAATAAATAAATAGATAGATTTAGGTATTAGGAAGTCATTTTGAAAATCTTTATCTGGAGCGTAGCGCTATATGGAAGTGAAACATGCACTGTTGGCGCAGCAGAAAAGGGGAGAATAGAAGCATTTTAAATATAACTAGTTGAAACCCGTCAAAACATGACGGTCAATAGAAAAATATTTACTGAAGAATTTTCTTATATAGGCCTACTGTACATTCTTTGTACGATTATTTTTTGACTCTATTGAAACTATGAGGGCGTCAAAAGATTGCACTCTCAACATTGCAAAATACTGCTGGCCATGACTGAAAAATTGTTGGGGCAAATTGAGGCCTATACGTTCCAGAGTTTCCCCTTGAGCTTTATTGATTGTGATAAAGTATGCCAAATGAATTGGAAAATATTGCCTCTTAAAAGAAAATGATAGTGTTTTATCGGATGGTGTTAAATCAAGTCGAAGGATTAGACATCTCTGCCTAATTTTAACTGCACCTATTATTTCCAAATCCAAGCAATATGGTTGCATTTAGGAGTCCTTGGGAACCGTTCAGATTTCTAAGCAGCATAACGGGCCAAGCGTTTGGAGTATGTGGCGGCCAGTCGTTTAGTTCCAAGGGATTCAAGAACTCTCATGAGTCTAATACAACTGGCCGCAAACCATCGCTTATATTTTTGGAATATAACGAAGAAATGCGATGATGTGCAATTCCATACATTTTAAAACAATGTGGACCGTGTGCGTGTGGCACAGTAACATTGGCACCAAATGAAACGAAGGAAGGAAGGAAGGAAGCTTGCAGTTTAACGTGACCGTTAATCTCGCGATCATAAGCCACGGGACCTCCGTTTAACGTGGAATCCGAACCACAGGACATGGCCTTTCACATCAAAAATCTCACATGCTTTGACCGGGAATCGAACCCGATCCGCCTTGGTGAGAGGCATACAGCTTGACCGCTGCGCCATGAAACGAAGGACATAGCATTGTACTGCCGATTAGTCCCTCTGGAATTCCTTGAGATATCATCTCCAGTGAAAAATAATTGTTAAAGCCTGTCAAATATTTTATATTTATTCAGATTAATTTTACCATTACAACAGCGAAGGTCAAAGTAACCAAGTGTAGATTTCTCGCAAGAGAAATACAGTGCAGAACAATGTTTACATTTGTTCGTCAAGGACCCTAAACTGTAACGGCATAGTATCTGGAATTGTTTCTGAAATGCCATATTTATATTGGATTTTAAAAGTGGCTTCGTATTTTTCTCCGATTTCCCACTTTTTTGCGGCTAATGTTCTATTTCGTCAAATGGGTTTATTTATAGCAGCATTTCTGCCCAAATTAACGTCATTTTATATAAAACTATAGTGGCCTGCATCAACGTAGCCGCCAAATATTAAATGGCAAATAATAACTTACTTCCATTGCCAAAATCAACTGCGTGGTTAGACCCATTGTTATGCACTCTAAACAAATAATCAATAAACAATAATATTCACATATACAATGAATACTTCCATTCTCAAGTTGGTTGCTGATGATAATGCGATGAGATTGATCGCCAATAATAAAATCCTTGCAATTGTTGCAATTTGCTTGCAAACGCAACTCAGGATGACGATCTTCATTTTGAAATAAACAGAATGAAATTGCTGTAAATAATGAATTTCCATCACCTGTTGAAGGTACAATACTTTGTATTTCCATGACAGTAAATTATGCAAGGGAGCATAGAATCACTTCGCCACTACTGGAATGAGCATAGACTCACTTCGCCAGCCACAGTAATGGAGGGAGTTTTAGAATTATATGTTCAGTGCTTGTCAAAGATCGTATTAACACAGGGAAGCCCATTCTTAAGGCTACATTCTGAGCTATTGCCCCGGATTCCAGGTTCGATCCCCGCTCTGCCAAGAAATTTAATTCTGGTCTGAGGACTGGAACGGGGCGCACTCGTGAGGCAAAACTAAGAAGAGCAAAGTTTGATTCCCATCTCAACAATCTTGGATTTGGTTTTCCGTGGTTTCCCACTTCCACTCCAGGCAAATACCGGGATAGTTCCTAACTTAAAGCCTCGGTCGTTAACTCCCCATTCCCCACATTAATTACAAATGCACACATCAACACAGCCATCACATTAACACAGGTTATCAGAGAAAAGTTTACACTCGCACACCTGTTCGCCAATATGTTAACGCTGATGTATGTGTTTGAATTACTGGATATAAGTTCAATGTTCCCCATCTCTTGATGAATACAGTACTTTTGCATTTGTCAGTTGGCACAGGCTAGAGTAAAAGGTGGCTTTTCACCGATGTCTCAGTCTCACTCATGGCTGTGATTATATGGAAGCTACTGAGGTATGGGTGGTGCTTAGTAATGGCATTCGGGGCACAGTCAGTGCCTGTGAATGCTGTGAAAGGTTCAACTCATAGGGTTAGGACTACTGTTCTGACTCAGTGAGGAAAGCAATGGCAAACTACCTCACTCCTCTTCTTGCCTAGATCGCCTCAAAATAGCGCTGCCTTGGGTTTTTGTGGGTATCTACTCACATAACGTAACGGCGGTACTTTTTGAGGATCCAACCAGCCTTCGGGCTGACTACCTAACAGACAGACAGACAGACTTTAAAATTAATATCATTGCATTGTTGCAGCTTGGCAAATATTTTATATTTCAGCAGATCAATTTTACCATCACAACAGTAAAGGCCAAAGTAACCGCGCGTAGATTTTACGCATGAGAAATACAATGTAGAACAATGTTTACATTTGATCGTCAAAGACCTTTCACTGTACTGCATAACATCTGGAATTGTTTCTGAAATGGCCTATTTATATTGGATTTTAAATGTGGCTTCGTATTATTCGATAACACTATAGTGACCTGCAATATCGGAGCCGCTAAATATTAAATGGCAAAAAATACTTCCATTGCCGAAATCAACTGCGTAGTTAGATTCAGTACTCTAAACAAATAATCATTAAACAACTGTCTTATACAATGAAGTTCAACATGACCGTCCAGAGACTCTCATACTCAAGTTGGTTGGTGAGGAGAATGCGATGAGACTGATCGCTTACAATAAATTCCTTATAATTGTTCCTGCCAGCGAAATGTTTGACAATAGCTTGAAAACGCAGCGCAGAATGACGTTCTTCATTTTGATATAAACAGTACAAAACTGCTCTAAATAAGCTATTTCCATCACCTGTTATAGTTTATGGCAGTACATTTTGCAGGGGAACATAGAATAACTTCGCCAACTACTGGAATGAGCTTAGGCATATACTCAATACTCACTTCGGCAGTCACCCTAATGGAGGCTGTTTTAGAATTCTATGTCCCGTGCATGTCAAAAATCGTATTAACACATGGAAGCCCACCCATTCTTGGCTATCGCCTCGGAGACCCGGGTTACATTTCCTGCTCTGCCAAGAAATTTAATTCTGGTCTGAGGGCAAAAACGGGGCACATTCAGTCTCTAGAGGTATAACTAAGAAGAGGAAGGTTTGATTCCCACCTCGACAATCTTAGATGTGATTTTCCGTGGTTTCCCACTTCCACTCAAGGCAAATACCGGGATGGTTCCTAACTTAAGGCCTCGGCCGTCACCTTGCCATTTCCCACCTTAATTACAAATACACAAAGTAATGCAGCTATCACAATAATACGGGTTATCAGAGAAAATTTTACACTTACACACCAAAGTACATGGGGCTGAGTGACAACGATGTCGGAGCCCTTCAAACGAATTATGTTTGCCAAGTGTCTCTCATGGCGGAAGCAATTGTGGACACGCGCCAGGGCCTGGAAAACTACCTTTTCACTAATAATTTAAGAGTATATCGACGATGCATAATTTATAACTTTTAGTCTAGGATGCTACCAACTTGACCACCGAAGCATTGGGAAGAAATTGCAATATTAAAGTACATAAACAACATAGCCTACACACTCAACTGTCAGTTAATGTTCTTCAACGTTTCCCTTCTTAAAAATTCCCCTCTATAACTCTCCATCACTTGAAAACGCGCCATGTTTTGTGTTTTAAATATATCGATGCAATGGTGCTGCCATCTGTTGTTAGTTACTGAAACTATATGGGCGAGGTACTGCCATCTTTTGTCAGTTACTGCAATTGATGGCAGATATTAGCTCTTTTGACCACATGCTGTAATGCAATGGTAAAACGGAAATACAACTTATTGAGAGGGAATGTAGGAATCTTTAACTGACATAAAACGTTACTAATAATCCTTGATAAAACAATATTTAACTATCACGCGAAAACTCGCCACCAAGGCCATGCCTTGTGTTTTAAATATATCGACGCAATCTGCTCTCAGTTACTGGAACTATATTGGCGAGGTACTGCCATCTGTTGTCAGTTACTGGAACTGATTGCAGATATTCAAACGACGTATTGAGGACATGCTGTAATGCAATGGTAAAACGGAAATAAAACGTGTTGAGAAAATGTGTAGAAATATGTATCTTTAACTGACATAAAACCTTACTAATACTCCTTGATAAAACAATATTTCAGTGGCAAAAAAAAAAAAAAAATAATAATACTGGCGAGAGTTGGGATCGAACCTGCGATCCTTGGATCCACAGTCAATCGCCTTAACCAAATAGCTACTCGCGCACTCACATTTAGATGCAGACGCAACCATTCACTATCTTCAAAAGCCGCTATCTGAAGAAAATAATCCAATTCATTATCAATAAAATCAATATACATTCGTATATGTTCATACTGTTATTATATTGTATTGTCAGAACTTGGTTAATGTATGTTTTCAATTACATGGAAGCTTATTAAATAACTTACATTTTAATGGACTTCTCACCGCCATTTTGTCATGAGCCCAGGCGGATTGTGCGCATGCGCGAGGGGAAAGAATTCTGCTATTTTCTATATTTTTTTAAAAATATACCGTATTATATTTGTTTATTTTAGAGACACTCTGCAAATCTACAGGCCAAGAGCTTTCGTTAGAGTGCTCTACGAAGTAAATTGGTTCTGTCGTTCTCTCTATCTCGTGATAACAAAAATCACCTTACTGTTTTAAATATATAGATGTTACAGGAGGTGGCCTCCGTAGCGTAGCGGTCAGCATGGTTAGCTGCCACCCCGGAGGTCCTGGGTTCGATTCCCGGCTCTGCCACGAAATTTGAAAAGTGGTTTGAGGACTGGAACGGGGTCTACTCAGCCTCGGGTGGCCCAAACGAGTAGAGGGGTTCGATTCCCACCTCAGCCATCCTCGAAGTGGTTTTCCGTGGTTTCCCACTTCGTCATCGGGCAAATGCCGGGATGGTACTGCCCCCGTAAATTGAATTATATTGAGACCACGGTGGCTGTATTGGCAAATATATGAATAAAGTTATGGCTGTCATAGTTGTGACGTGGATATTCATGACGTAAGCACGGATGACGCAGACTTCATGCAAGTAGGCTGGTTGAACTGAGATTCTTGGTGACGTCATGATTTTGTTCGAGAAAGATCTGAGATTTACGACGCAGTCGCAGGGAAACATGGAATTGTGCTGAGGAAGAAGTTACGCTATTGGAGGAAAGGCTCGAACCAATGAACGATAGTTTGGAGGGAGACGGAGATTACTGAAACTACCATATTTTATTATTTTTGGAATGCAGAATTGTGGAAATCTATTTTCAGTTATGACATTGATTTGGAATTTTGAAGAAATTAATTTTGAGTTTTTGAAATTTGAAAATCCGTCAAGTATAGCCAAAGTTAGAACTTCTAGCAATGACGGAGGAACAAGCTATGGAAGGGATAGATACGCCCCTTAAGAAGTTGATAAAAGGTCTTGCACAGCAGAGAGGAGCTCTCATATCTCATTTTCTGGTATCTTATTGTCAGACTTCGTGTGATTCAGTGAAGCAAGTCGTCTTTAGCGCGTGTGGTATAGCCCACCGCATCGAACGAGCACGGAGCAGTGCAGCAGTACCATTTTACGGTTTGAAACTAGGCGAAGTTGAAACGCACACATAAAGGAGTCTACCAGATAATATATCAAGAGTTAGATAATGCCTGTATGCTAATTCTATTGTGCATTACAGTATTAAAGTGTGTAGTAAAGTTGAACATTTTCACGATTATAATTTGGAAGATATTGGCATTTTAAGACGGCAGACAAAAGTGATTTTCTCGCCACCTGAGAAGCACTTTTATAATATCACATCCTACGCTACGGCTGACACGTGTATTGCAACCGTGATACTACATATTGCATTTGGTGATACAACGCTACATTCTACAATGCAACAATATAATATGGCAGTTCTTTCAACTATTATTATAACAGAAGTGGAGATGGAAGGCTAAACCTTTAATGCAATTGGGACATATATCAATGGAGTGAAATAGCAGCATGGAACTTCGCTAATCGTCTTTCCACAAAAGCGAGCATGTAGTGAACATCCAACTACACTCATGCATCGTAGTCCAACGCTGAATTATATCAAATGGCAGTGGAAATATCTTCATACTCTACAATTATGAATATTTCTGCGGAAATAATTGCAATAAACTTCATGGCGAATTTCTACCAGAACGTCAGGGAACTATCAAGAGAGGCCAGGGTAGACCCGGCTCACAAAGAAGAGTTTTGCCAGAAGGATGTCTATCGTCTACACGGAGCAGTGCAATTTCCGGAGGAGGAAGCAGTTCTATTCTCCGAGGGCGCTGGTTCCAGGTTCGAGGTCGGAGCACATCTTTATGGTGAAATGGAACCAACAGCAGTCTTCTTTGGAAATTTTCCTCTAGAACTTCAATCAACAGATAAGGTAGTCGTGAACGTTTCTTGTTTTATTTGAGCCATTTAGCGATATCTGAGCAACCATTTTTCCCATATTTTCTGTCCCACATATTTTGCCCCATATTCTTGCTTGATATTTCTGTACTCAGTACACTTTGATGATTTATGCCTTTTTCTACGATTTATTGAGACATTATTATATCATTGGCATATTTAAATAATTTTGGATCAGTTGAGACTGATAATAGATATTCTTTCAGTAATTTGCTTATTTTTGTAGTCACGATTTGACTGTAAAGTTAACGATTTTCTATGGCAAATTTGAATTCAGACAGCGTGTCACTTTATTAAAGTAATTCTATTCAGTAAATTACTTTGACCAATTTTCTGTCATCCTCAAGAAAGAAGAATAATTAAAAGATTTTAGAGCGTTAAAATCTATTACTGTATCGACGATCTTGGAAATACTAGTCGTTTTATGAATATGATTGCAACAGAGACATTTATCGTCAGTTCTGAAATACCATTGCGTTATAGACAATTTTATGAAATATGAACTTTGATTACGATTTATTGAATACACTATAGTAATGAACATTTGATAGAAGTTTTTCTCGATTATAAAATGGAACAATAATGTTTGCATTCCAAAGTCTAATTGTATTCTATTCGATTATTTATGCAGTTTAGATGAACTTTGATTGAAGATAGTATTTTTATACTGCGTTACTTTGAAGATATTAATCTCAATTTTGATAGACCAGGGAGGCGTGTCTAATCGTATTTGCTATTAAATTTATTTGTGATTGGCAAATTTTTACTTCATATCGATTCATGAATGAAATCCACGAAGGTTAAATATAATAACAGTTTTGACACAATTAATGAATATAAGAATTTTTAAAGTGGAACTATGGATGTATAATCGTTAGTTCAGTGGACGTGTAAAAGTCGCTGATGAATAATGCCCTTAAATAAGTGAAGGAGGTTCCCACAGTAATTAATGATGTTGAAGAATTTGCAAGTGGAGGATTTTTGTATGTATTATGGAAGATTTTGATGCCATATATATTGAGATATATGATGAATTCTGGGCCTATTTTGTGTAATTTTGTACGTTTGGAGCGAGGTATTTTTCCGCTGGGAGTATTGTCCAGGTCCTTTGAAAAATAATCATGTGAAGTTACTGTTATAATTAACAAGAGTGTTTAAATAATTTGAGATAACGATTTTGAATGGAGGTTACCGTCACAAATAATAATAATTATTAAACCTTATTAAACCTGAATCTAACATTTAAATATAACTAACCTTCATTGGTCGATTATATCACCACGATTTAAGTAATTATCAACCGGATAGAGATGTGGTTTAATGTATTTCTAAAATAAATATTATAAATATTGTAAATAATTATGTAAATATCTTTAATAATAATTTGATATGAAAGGGATTAATAGAGGCCTGTATAAATTATTCAATTGTCGTTTGACAATATTATAAACAATTTAAATTGTTATAAATAATTATGAGCAGTTTGTTATAAACATTAAGCGGTTTGTTATTATACTCTAAACAACGCTAGTTAAACATTTGGATTATATAATTAAACAAGTTTTGGGATTATTAGAGTAATCCATTAATATTTGATTGGAGCATTTAAAAGATTTGCGTGATAATATTTGAGCTGAGACGTGAACATTTAAAGTATTTTAAGAAGGAGCTAGGCTCTGGTGTAACTAGCATATGCTAACGCTGGCTGGACAGGTGGGTCCACTTGACGATGCAAGCATGCGACTTGGTGCAGGTGGCCTGACAACTGTATGATAGAGGCCAAGGTCGTCTACATAGCAGGCTTGCGGTTATAAATAAAGTGTGATGTTTATTAAAAGGAAAACAATTGCTATATGTCTCGTCCCAACTCCCTTATCCATTCCAAGTGTATTATTATTATTACGTTCTTTTGAGCTAGAAAGCTGAAATTTTGTATGCAGAGTCTACAAGTCCTACAGGAGGACATGATTACATTGACAATGGCTTATGATCGCCACGTTTATTTTGTTGTTCAATTTTTGTTATATTATCCCTTTATGTGAAATAAATTATTGTACAGTTTAAAGTTCTTGTTTCCGTCTTGGTTCATTTTAAATATCGTGGTGGAGGTTATTGTGAGGGCATACTTTAAGTGATCCAGTTGGCAACCCATACCCGAGATTAATTTGAATAGGTAAGTAAAGGTAAGTATGAACCCCCGTATATTTTGGCGTGTTCCACAATAATTTCTTGTTAACCACTGTGCTCTAATCTCGGTAGTATCTGTCAGTGCCATTTTCATTGATGTAGATGTGCCGGTGCGATTGATTATTGGCAATCCGATTGAGGGGGCGGATATCTGACAGCCTACTATCCGGGTTATCGGGGACAGTAGGATTGGCGCCGCAATTCGGTGGGGCTCGATTGACAACACTGGATTACCAGGTTGAACGCCAGTAGAATTGGCACAATCGAAGTTCGGAATGCTTGAATAACATTGGATTATCAAGTTAATGGAGTAGAATTGGCACCGCAATTTTGTGGAGTGCTCGAATAACATTGGATTACCAAGTTATCGATGTCAATGGGATTGTGAAGACTCAAATAAAGAGGTTGATTCTTTGTTAGATGTCTTGGCCAATTGTAGAATTTGAGAGTGTGATTATATAGGGATTAAAGGTTGTGTTGTATTAGGAAAATTACACTCAGAAATGATCAGATATTATACAACTTGAAAGAGGTTAAATAGGCTGGAAACTTAGAAAAATCGCCTATGATCTGGAGTCTTATTTTATTTGACCGGCTTATGACATGTTTAGTCATATTAAAGATAAAATTGAATTATTTGGATTGTAAATGTAAATTATTTGTGTTAGGATATTTTAAAATGAACCAAAGAAATTTGAACATGTGCTTGAGTTTATTTCAACATGAAGTGTCTACGAAAGTTAATTATAAGCTAATTATAAGTTAGATTTAAGACCGAAAATTGCTCAAATTTATATATGGTGAAAGATGTTGCTCAGATGTTGTTATTTTGCTCTGTTTGATGTATGTCCCTAAAGCAGTCTATTATTGAATATTATTGAAATGGCAGACGAAAGTATTAGGATGATGTTGGAGGAGATGTCTGCTAATTTGAAAGCAAGCATGAAGGAGATGGAAGCTAGGAATACTAGTCGAATGCAGGAGATGATGGAGGAGAATACTAGTCGAATGGAGGAGAATATGAAAGGTCTCCAGACCAGTTCTGCAAACTTAGAAAATAATATGTCGCGTTTACAGATCAATACCCAGGGAATCGAGAATGCTGTAACTAACATGCGCACAGACGTGTCCAATGTCCATAAAGATTTATCCAATGTATATAAAGATGTTTCAGATGTTAAGACTGATGTTTCTAAGGTACAGAAAGACCTTACTATGTTGAATCTTGATGTTGCTAATGTCCGGGGTGATATTTCATGTGCTAGAGCTGAAGTAATTGTTGTTAGGAATGATGTTGCTACTGTACAAGACAAGGTTGAAGAAGTCCAAAGAGAGATTAAAAATGTTCGAACCGATGTGTCAAACGTTCAAGTAGACATAAATAATATTCATTCTGATGTAAATGAGATGCAAAGCGATATTAATAAGATACAAGTAGAAGTTAATACAGTTTTTGTAGACATTGCCAAAGTTCAAACTGATGTTAATAAAGTTAGAGAAGAAATTGAAACTTCAAAAACACTTTGTACTCGTAACATTAGTGCTTTAACAACTAGGTTGGTTGACGAGTCTGTTAGGACAACAGCTTCTTTAGCTGGTTTGAAATATGATGTAGAGGTCATGAGAACCCAAGTCTTAGATCATAATCGTTTACTTAAGGAAGACATTGAAGTAGATATTGCGGAAATATTAACTGCAAATGTAACGGTTTGGAAAGATGAATTGAACAGGTCAAGTGGGGAACATGTCACTCAGATTCAGGAGCGAATTGAACGAAAACTTGCCAGTACACAAGTAGATATAAATAATGAAGTAGTTCAGATTAGAAAGGATTTGAGTATAAGGATGGATTCGCTATCCGAAAAGCAGGTAGAGGATAGAACTCAAATAAGTCAGGACGTGCAAGCATTAAAATCCGCGTTAGAGGAACAAATTCATAAAGTTGTCTCTGATGTTAATGAAACTACGAGCAAACTTCAGAATTTGAAACTAGGAGAAGCTAGCATGATGGAAACCTATAAAGAAGAGTTGATTAGGAAGGTCATCACGGAAATCACAGATAAGGATCCAGAAGGCTTAACTTGCGAAGATAACAGGAATTACGTCAGAAGATGTAACCTCGCTATAGAAGAGAGAGATATTAGTCCTGAGGAACGTATATCCAGATTCAGGGAGGAAGAAGAGGATAGGAATATTGAACCTGAATGGAAATATCGAGATAGTGGGAAGAATTACATGGATTCATATCCAAGAAATGTGACAGTCATCCGAAACTTCGAGGACAAACCTCAAAAGTTTAGTAATACTGATAGTCTAACACCGATAGAATATATCAGGAACCTGAAAGACTATTTTATTGAAGCCCATATTCCCAGAGAAAGAGAGATGAGAATCGTAGAAAGATTTCTAGCTGGAGGACCCCTTGAATGGTTCAGAGCATTTCGGTACACTTTCAGTAATTTTGACGAATTTGCAGAGGCACTGATAAAACGATTCTGGTCAATAGAAGCACAGAATTCATTAAGAGCTGAGGTATACTCGAGGAAGTATTCAGGTACTCTTCCAACACGGTACGCTGATTTCTTCACGAGCCAGTTATCGCGCTTGAGATTTTTGCAGCCCCCATTGTCGACAGAGCAGTTGATAGATGCTATTTCGCGTATGCTGCCTGTGGAAGTAAGAAGACTTATCATATCGTCAAATATCAGAGATTTGACCAGTAATGACGAACTATTGAGAAGGCTTGATTACACGAGTCCAATGCCAAATTTGGTTCAGAAAGGTCAGAGGCACGAATTCAAAGACATTAATACAGTCTACATGGATCAAGTCCAGCAAACTGATAAGCCTGCTGAGGAAGAGAAAACTGAAAATGTAGGTCCTCACAGGAATAATTATTTTCGCAACAGATCACAAGGTTACCGTCCATATCAGCAAAGACGAGGCTGGAACAACAATAGAGGGAATTATAATAATGGAAGAGGTAGATACTACAATAACCAGGGCTACAATAGAAACTACAATAGAAATAACCAGAATCGGAATCAGAATTCTCAAGGTCAGGTTATGACACCCGACAAGTATCCAGAAAGAGAGAAAGAAAGTCAGCAGTATCTGAAGGAATTACGAGAGAAGGAAGCTGAAAACCAAAAGAAAAGACAGGATGTAGTGATCGATCCTGGTCCTTCTACAAGCCAGCAGGGGAACTTTGAGATGGGTAACACAAAAAAAACGCCGATTTCTCAACGACAGTGAGAAACTATGAATACATTGCCACACCACACCTAATTACCATTAATGAAATTTACGAAGTAACTGATGAGGATTTATTAGAAGAGAGGGGAATCGTCAAAGAGGAAAGACCATGTGCCTTACCTATTATTTCAGTACTGATAGATGGCCAACAGTACAAAGCTCTTATGGATACCGGCGCAATTATCTCTATCATTTCTGATGAATGCTATCAAAGTCTATTAAAAGAGAAAACATGACAGTTTTACCTGTTTCTACCGTCAAAGTGAGAGGAATTTTCCAAGACAAGGCAGTGAAATGCAAGATCCAAGTGTTGTTGAACTTTGAAATTAATGGAAGGAATTATGAACAGATCTTTATTGTGGTGAACAAGATCCATTTCGATATTGTGCTAGGAATCGATTTTATATCGAGAGTTGGAGCCATTATTGATATGAAGAATAGGAGTATTAGCTTTTATGATGGGTACATGATCACAGAAGAGATCGAAGAACAGGACGTGAAAAACAGTCTGGAGATAGACCTTAGGGAAGAGATTTTAAATACCATTATCAATGAAGTGGAGAATCTAACAGAAATACCCAGTAGAAAGACTGAAGGATTTGAAGAAATTCAGGGGGAATTTGAGGATTTGATAAAGGAATTCCAAGATATTTTTGATGAAAAGCCTGGATTGATTAAAGACTATAAGTACAAGATAAGGCTGACCGATGAAACCCCTTACCAAAAGAGAATATACCCCATACCTGAGAAATACTACCAAGAAGTACGAGGGTAGATCAGAAAAATGGAGGTAGACGGGATTATTAAACAAGATGTTCAGTAAAGAACATATAGCCTACTTTCTCCTAAATGTATGAGTATAGTTATAACTCGTTGTTATTATCAAAGAGTATAATAGAACTATTCTTTGTTGAAGACCTTAGAAACGATTTACCTCTACCAAACGCCACGACCTAGATAAAAACTGCTACCATCATTGAAGAAAGAAAGAAAGAAAGAAAGATAAGAAGTATATCAAGAATGTTATGGATCTGGAGACATAATCGACCGGACTGGCGGCGTGGCTCAGCGGTAACGTTCTCGCTTGCTGGGCCCTAGGTTGCAGGTTCGTATCCTGGCGCAGTCAGCTGGCATTTGAGGGTGCACAAATGCGAGGGAGCCGTGTCAGTACATTTACTGGCACGTTAAAGATCCCCTTCGGGCCAAAATTCCGGCACCCCGGTGTCTCTAAAAGCAGCAGTAGTTAAAAGGGATGTAAAACCAATAACATTATTATTATTATTATTACGACCTGCCGTGGGCAACATCCAACTTTGAGTTGAGGCATGTCTTTACACGTCTGGTTGTGCATGGCTTTCACAACCCTAATTGAATTAACAAATCTTTCCATGACCCTACAGAGACGTGTGTATACAAACTATGTGGATATTTTCGATAATATAATCCTAACAGAGCGAGTGCATTCTAGCGGCCAGAATAAGAAACTTTTCAATAAAATCTGGAAGTTACCTTTTTGGCAGCTAGATGTCTCGAGTAAATCTGCTGGCGAATTATGTTTTAATTAAATATATATTTTACACCATAATGTGGACAATATAACGCTTAATAACATTTTCAAGTAACGCAAAATAGGCTGTTACAAACCCTTTAAAATAAAAAGTTAAAATGTATCGTAGTATCAACTTGTCATTCTTCAAATTCGATGCGCATAGAATGATAATGGTATAGTAATCAATGGATCCCCACGTAGACTAGTCGGGACATCTAGTGGTGAAATATCGAACAATATAATCCTAACAGAGCGAGTGCATTCTAGCGGCCAGAAGAAGAAACTTTTCAATAAAATCTGGAAGTTACCTTTTTGGCAGCTAGATGTCTCGAGTAAATCTGCTGGCGAATTATGTTTTAATTAAATATATATTTTACACCATAATTTGCACAATATAACGCTTAATTTTAAAACATCTGAGTCATTACAAAACAATAAACATATAACATTTCAAGCAAATAAACTAGCTCTGATCGGGTTTGAACCATAGGAATCTGAGCGACAGGCTATCGCTCTACCACTGAGCTAATTGTGTCAACGAATATCGTTCTATTTAAAATGACTTACATAGAACTTGTTAGCAAATAATGATTTATACTAAACGATTTCATCACTGGAGTATATTATTTATATATAAAGCATTTCATACAAAGTTTATTTATTTTTTATCAGTACGCTATATTGCATTCAATACTCAAATTAGTGAAATATAAGTCAGGCACAAGATATCCGCTGCCATCTTGTCTTATTAATGAATCAGCTGAGCTTTTTAAAATCACGTCTGCACTATAGTATTACAAAATAAACTTTTAATTTCGTACGTGCCTCTTCCTTTAGAACAGTTAAAACGATTCTCGGCTCGATAATCGGAACTGGTGGGTCCCATGATATGGATTATAAAGTTTGCATAATTCGCACGGCCGCCATCCTGAAATGGTATGGCGGACGACCTTGTAGTTTGGTCACAAGACGCATCCTATACGAAGGTATGTTGTTACCAAATTTGGTAGAGATTGGATGATTTGGTTAGTCGTTATTTGATTTTACGTTTTGAACGTTTTAGTGGCCGCCATTCAGTTTTAGTAAAGATGGCGGCGATATAAAACATGACACTGAGGTGTCCTTTGCTAGTGCTACCTTTGTACCAAATTTCGTTCAATTCGCATTCACCGTGTTCGAATTGATAGGGGGGGGACAGACATTCAGAGTACACACACTCACACACACACACACAGACTCACACACACACATACACACACACAGACTCACACACACACATACACACACACAGACAGACACACTTTTTTCGCCCTGTGTTGATCTCATAAGTCTACTTTCATTTTTTGCAAAAATCGAAAGTAGGCTAAAAACAGGCGTCGTCTTACATAAACCCCATCACTGTAGTCAAGAAAAGTAATGGTCAGATACGTCTTTGTCTCGATGCTCGGACCATCAACTTGAAGATTCTTCCAGAAAATGACCGACCACCTAAGATTAGAGATCTGCTTCGAAAGTTCAAAGGGAGAGCATGTTTCAGTGTTCTTGACTTGACATCTTCGTTTTACCAGTTCAACTGGAAGTAGAAAGTATGCAGTACACTGGATTCTTATTTGACCAGACGTCATGGGTCTTTGTGAGAATGCCTTTTGGAATGGTTAACAGTGGACCAGCACTTATTCGAGCACTTGATAGCAAGCTCACTGACGAAGTAAAGGAAAATGTAATCTGCTACATTGACGATTTAATTGTATCTTCACCCAACGCCGCAGAACATTTAGTGCACTTGAGAAAGTTGTTTGAAAATTTAAGGGAGGCCAATATCAAGGTCAATTATGGAAAATGTCAATTCTTGAAGAAGGAGATCAACTACTTGGGGCATACTATTGATAAGGATGGATATCATCCAAACATGCAGAAAGTAGATGCGATCACAAGGTTCCCAAAGCCAACTAAGGTGAAACAAGTCAGAGAATTTGTAGGCGCATGCCAATTCATTAGCAGCCACTTTCCGAGATACTCAGAAATTATGGCTCCTCTGTATGACTTACTCAAGAAAAATAACAGATGGAAATGGAGTACCGCAGCAGACGAGGCTTATGAGAAAGCAAAGGAGATGCTCAGAAACAACGTTAAACTGGAGTACCCAGACTTTGAGAAGGTGTTCTATATTGAGTCTGATGCATCAAGAATAGGCATTAGTGCAGTCTTATACCAAAAAGACGAGGCAGGCAACAAGCACTACATTGCGTTCACTAGTCGGAAGTTAAAGAAACACGAGGAAAACTACTTTACGACAGAACTAGAAGCGTTAGCTTTTGTAACAGCTTTGCAAGCGTGGAAGAAAATGCTGCTGGGACACAAGGTTATCATTATTACAGATCACAAAGCACTTCAGTTTATGCTGCAAACTGACATGTCTAGTGATAGATTGACACGTTGGGCTTTGTTCACCCAACAGTTTAACGCCACTATCGTCCATCAGCCTGGGAAAGACAACTTACTGGCTGATGCTTTATCACGTCACCCTATCAAAAATGTGCAGATACACCATGTACAATTGGAGCAGCAAGATCAAGAGACCGTTAGGAGGTTAGCCCGAATCGGTGTGTCACAGAAGAGACACGCTCCAATCAGGAAAATGTACAGGTTCCTCAAGGGTCACATGGACAATACTGATGTTGACTATGCAGCTACACAGAGAGATTCACGACACTTTGTCTTGAGTGGAGACATCGTATGTAAGTATGCTGACTCTGCGCATACAAAGCTCCGAATAGTCGTGCCACCTAAACTTGTTGTCGATTTAGTGTGGGTAGCTCATCACGCAACTGGTCATGCAGGTCTGGATAAGACTCTTGATACTCTTTTGGACTAACATGCGTTCCAGCATTGCTAATGTCATTCGTTCATGTGATAAATGTCAAAGAGCAAAGTATGCTTCCGCTCTATTAAAAGGAAAACCTAAGGCTATGATTCCCTCTAAACCAAATGAACTCATGGCGACGGACATATTTGGCCCCTGTCCGAAGGTATACCAGGGTAATCAGTTCCTGTTGGTTACCGTGGATGTCTTCTCGAAATTTGTAACAATGAGTCCCATGCAAAAAGCTAACACGAGGCACGTTGTAAGCAGACTGGAACATGCTATATTTCCAAAAGCTGGTAAACCGGAATATCTACTATCGGATCATGGAGCTCAGTTTACATCCTTAGAATTTACTGCAGATATGGAAAGGCTTGGTATTAAGCACATATTTTCAAGCGTGCGTTATCCGGAATCGAATTCTTCAGAAAGATATATGGCTGAATTTTCGAAATTTTGTCGAATTTTCTGTCCGAATGATCATTCTGGTTGGGTGAGATTTGTACCCCTTATTGAGGAATGTCTAAATTCTACAGTGCAGGAGAGCACAGGAGAGGTGCCAATGAGACTTCATCTAGGAAGAAACCCAGAAAGGCCGTGGGACAATCTTTTCAACCACGTTCCTAGAGATCCCGACCTAGGAAGGCAGCAGAGAATTGACAGAGCGAAGGAACAACTCCAGAAAGCAGCACAAAAACGACTGAAAAGAGTAGCTGGAAAACGTTTTGGTGCTCCCTTAGAAATTGGAAATCTGGTATTACTACGCAGACCTGTCAAGGCTGATGTGAGTAAGAAAATCTATCCCAAGTTTGGAATTGTGTTTATGGGTCCGTTCAGAATTACGAATGCTTATGGAAACAACTGTTATGAACTCTACGATGATGAGAATAATGTCGTTTATGGCAAGTTCAATGCTGGAAACTTGAAGAAATATTATCCAAGAGTAAGCCAATAATAATTCAATTTCGTGTTCAAGTGAATTCAGATATTTATAACACAGAGTTTAAAAACAATTTGCAACTGTTTTTAAAACGTGGTGAAGGGAGAATGCCCCCGTAAATTGAATTATATTGAGACCACGGTGGCTGTATTGGCAAATATATGAATAAAGTAATGGCTGTCATAGTTGTGACGTGGATATTCATGACGTAAGCACGGATGACGCAGACTTCATTCAAGTAGGCTGGTTGAACTGAGATTCTTGGTGACGTCATGATTTTGTTCGAGAAAGATCTGAGATTTACGACGCAGTCGCAGGGAAACATGGAATTGTGCTGAGGAAGAAGTTACGCTATTGGAGGAAAGGCTCGAACCAATGAACGATAGTTTGGAGGGAGACGGAGATTACTGAAACTACCATATTTTATTATTTTTGGAATGCAGAATTGTGGAAATCTATTTTCAGTTATGGCATTGATTTGGAATTTTGAAGAAATTAATTTTGAGTTTTTGAAATTTGAAAATCCGTCAAGTATAGCCAAAGTTAGAACTTCTAGCAATGACGGAGGAACAAGCTATGGAAGGGATAGATACTCCCCTTAAGAAGTTGATAAAAGGTCTTGCACAGCAGAGAGGAGCTCTCATATCTCATTTTCTGGTATCTTATTGTCAGACTTCGTGTGATTCAGTGAAGCAAGTCGTCTTTAGCGCGTGTGGTATAGCCCACCGCATCGAACGAGCACGGAGCAGTGCAGCAGTACCATTTTACGGTTTGAAACTAGGCGAAGTTGAAACGCACACATAAAGGAGTCTACCAGATAATATATCAAGAGTTAGATAATGCCTGTATGCTAATTCTATTGTGCATTACAGTATTAAAGTGTGTAGTAAAGTTGAACATTTTCACGATTATAATTTGGAAGATATTGGCATTTTAAGACGGCAGACAAAAGTGATTTTCTCGCCACCTGAGAAGCACTTTTATAATATCACATCCTACGCTACGGCTGACACGTGTATTGCAACCGTGATACTACATATTGCATTTGGTGATACAACGCTACATTCTACAATGCAACAATATAATATGGCAGTTCTTTCAACTATTATTATAACAGAAGTGGAGATGGAAGGCTAAACCTTTAATGCAATTGGGACATATATCAATGGAGTGAAATAGCAGCATGGAACTTCGCTAATCGTCTTTCCACAAAAGCGAGCATGTAGTGAACATCCAACTACACTCATGCATCGTAGTCCAACGCTGAATTATATCAAATGGCAGTGGAAATATCTTCATACTCTACAATTATGAATATTTCTGCGGAAATAATTGCAATAAACTTCATGGCGAATTTCTACCAGAACGTCAGGGAACTATCAAGAGAGGCCAGGGTAGACCCGGCTCACAAAGAAGAGTTTTGCCAGAAGGATGTCTATCGTCTACACGGAGCAGTGCAATTTCCGGAGGAGGAAGCAGTTCTATTCTCCGAGGGCGCTGGTTCCAGGTTCGAGGTCGGAGCACATCTTTATGGTGAAATGGAACCAACAGCAGTCTTCTTTGGAAATTTTCCTCTAGAACTTCAATCAACAGATAAGGTAGTCGTGAACGTTTCTTGTTTTATTTGAGCCATTTAGCGATATCTGAGCAACCATTTTTCCCATATTTTCTGTCCCACATATTTTGCCCCATATTCTTGCTTGATATTTCTGTACTCAGTACACTTTGATGATTTATGCCTTTTTCTACGATTTATTGAGACATTATTATATCATTGGCATATTTAAATAATTTTGGATCAGTTGAGACTGATAATAGATATTCTTTCAGTAATTTGCTTATTTTTGTAGTCACGATTTGACTGTAAAGTTAACGATTTTCTATGGCAAATTTGAATTCAGACAGCGTGTCACTTTATTAAAGTAATTCTATTCAGTAAATTACTTTGACCAATTTTCTGTCATCCTCAAGAAAGAAGAATAATTAAAAGATTTTAGAGCGTTAAAATCTATTACTGTATCGACGATCTTGGAAATACTAGTCGTTTTATGAATATGATTGCAACATAGACATTTATCGTCAGTTCTGAAATACCATTGCGTTATAGACAATTTTATGAAATATGAACCTTGATTACGATTTATCGAATACACTATAGTAATGAACATTTGATAGAAGTTTTTCTCGATTATAAAATGGAACAATAATGTTTGCATTCCAAAGTCTAATTGTATTCTATTCGATTATTTATGCAGTTTAGATGAACTTTGATTGAAGATAGTATTTTTATACTGCGTTACTTTGAAGATATTAATCTCAATTTTGATAGACCAGGGAGGCGTGTCTAATCGTATTTGCTATTAAATTTATTTGTGATTGGCAAATTTTTACTTCATATCGATTCATGAATGAAACCCACGAAGGTTAAATATAATAACAGTTTTGACACAATTAATGAATATAAGAATTTTTAAAGTGGAACTATGGATGTATAATCGTTAGTTCAGTGGACGTGTGAAAAAGTCGCTGATGAATAATGCCCTTAAATAAGTGAAGGAGGTTCCCACAGTAATTAATGATGTTGAAGAATTTGCAAGTGGAGGATTTTTGTATGTATTATGGAAGATTTTGATGCCATATATATTGAGATATATGATGAATTCTGGGCCTATTTTGTGTAATTTTGTACGTTTGGAGCGAGGTATTTTTCCGCTGAGAGTATTGTCCAGGTCCTTTGAAAATTAATCATGTGAAGTTACTGTTATAATTAACAAGAGTGTTTAAATAATTTGAGATAACGATTTTGAATGGAGGTTACCGTCACAAATAATAATAATTATTAAACCTTATTAAACCAGAATCTAATATTTAAATATAACTAACCTTCATTGGTCGATTGTATCACCACGATTTAAGTAATTATCAACCGGATAGAGATGTGGTTTAATGTATTTCTAAAATAAATATTATAAATATTGTAAATAATTATGTAAATATCTTTAATAATAATTTGATATGAAAGGGATTAATAGAGGCCTGTATAAATTATTCAATTGTCGTTTGACAATATTATAAACAATTTAAATTGTTATAAATAATTATGAGCAGTTTGTTATAAACATTAAGCGGTTTGTTATTATACTCTAAACAACGCTAGTTAAACATTTGGATTATATAATTAAACAAATTTTGGGATTATTAGAGTAATCCATTAATATTTGAATGGAGCATTTAAAAGATTTGCGTGATAATATTTGAGCTGAGACGTGAACATTTAAAGTATTTTGAGAAGGAGCTAGGCTCTGGTGTAACTAGCATATGCTAACGCTGGCTGGACAGGTGGGTCCACTTGACGATGCAAGCATGCGACTTGGTGCAGGTGGCCTGACAACTGTATGATAGAGGCCAAGGTCGTCTACATAGCAGGCTTGCGGTTATAAATAAAGTGTGATGTTTATTAAAAGGAAAACAATTGCTATATGTCTCGTCCCAACTCCCTTATCCATTCCAAGTGTATTATTATTATTACGTTCTTTTGAGCTAGAAAGCTGAAATTTTGTATGCAGAGTCTACAAGTCCTACAGGAGGACATGATTACATTGACAATGGCTTATGATCGCCACGTTTATTTTGTTGTTCAATTTTTGTTATATTATCCCTTTATGTGAAATAAATTATTGTACAGTTTAAAGTTCTTGTTTCCGTCTTGGTTCATTTTAAATATTGTGGTGGAGGTTATTGTGAGGGCATACTTTAAGTGATCCAGTTGGCAACCCATACCCGAGATTAATTTGAATAGGTAAGTAAAGGTAAGTATGAACCCCCGTATATTTTGGCGTGTTCCACAATAATTTCTTGTTAACCACTGTGCTCTAATCTCGGTAGTATCTGTCAGTGCCATTTTCATTGATGTAGCTGTGCCGGTGCGATTGATTATTGGCAATCCGATTGAGGGGGCGGATATCTGACAGCCTACTATCCGGGTTATCGGGGACAGTACCTTCTTCAAGGCCACGGCCGCCTCCTTCCCTCTTCCTTGCTTATCCTTCCTGACTTTCCATAACCTTCCCTCATGAGGCCCCTGTTCGCTTTGCAGGTGAGACCGCCTGGGCGAGGTGCCAATCACACCTCACCAGTTGTATCCACTCCGATTAGATGTTCCCAGCTCCAGGACACTGCCCGTAGAGGCGGTAGTGGTGAGTTCCCTCGCTGAGTCCGTGGATTCCACCAACCTGGAGGGTAAACGACTAAGAAAAGAAAAGAAGAAAAAAGTTACAGGAGAATAATGTTCCGATAGGCAGAGAGAATAAGGCGTTTTGGAGAGGAGAGATGTTTGTAGATCACAAACTAAGACACCCAGTGATCAGGGGCGTATATAATGGGGGAGCTGAGGGGACTCCAGCCCGCCCAAAAAGCCGATAAAAATTACGAATGTGTTGGTTTGGTAAGTGCATAAAATAATTGTAAGTTTGGTTGTACCCTAATCTTAACTTATTGGCTAAGTTATAAACAATATTAAGATTGATATTAGACTATCTGGTGGTGTAGTGGCAAGTATTCTTGGCTGCCAACCTGGAGGTCCGAATTCGAATCCTGGCTCTTCCAAGAAATATTAATTCTTGTCTGAGGGTTGGAACGGGGTACACTCTGCCATGTGAGGCAAAACTGAGAATTCAACAGGATGATACTTTTGTGAAATAAATCATCAATTTGTAAAAATAAACAACTGTTTACCTTTCTGCTTCATAAATTGACAAATATTTAGATATTTGCCATTCATACTCCACAGGCCATAATAGAAAATTCATTAAGTATAAAATTTTATTTTGTTGTATTTTACGACTTTTTTGTATTGCCACTAATTGTGGGCTATATAAACTTAGAATTTTACAATTAACTCTTATCTAAAATAATTACACAAAGTTATAAGCTTTGTGATTTATTTATTTTTTACCCTCCACCGACAGTAGTGGCTACGCTGGTTAAAGCGCAGCATTAGGTCATGGGGCCAAGCTCTCTGCTGACTCGGTAGACGCGTGGGTTCGAGCCCCACCGTCGGCCACCCTTCAAATGGTTTTTCGTTGTTTTCCCCCATTTTCAACACCAAGCAAATGCTGGGACGGTACCTTCTGACAGGCCACGGCCGCTTCCTTCCAATCCTTGCCCAGTTTCATTCACTAACATTCATTTCATCTCTCATTAACTCCTCTCATGAGGTTGGTGTCAGGAAGAGCATCCGGCCGTAAAAACCATCGCCACTAAGACTTCCATCGCATCTCATCCCCGACCCTGTTGGAAAAACGGGAATAATAAGGGGTAGACATACATAGAATTTACCCTCCAGGTTGGTGGAACCCACAGACTCAGCGGGGGAACTCACCACTACCGCCTCTACGGGCAGTGTCCTAGAGCTAGGAACATCTAATCAGAGTGGATCCAACTGAAGAGGTGCGATTAGCACCTCGCCCAGGCGGCCTCACCTGCAAAGCGAACAGGACCTCATGAGGGAAGGGAATGGACGGTTTGGATGGATAGGCAAGGAAGAGGGAAGGAGGCGGCCGTGGCCTTACAGTAGGCACCATCCCGGCATTTGCCCGAAGACGAAGTGGGAAACCACGGAAAACCACTTCGAGGATGGCTGAGGTGGGAATCAAACCCCCTCTACTCACTTGAACCACCCGAGGCTGAGTAGACCCCGTTCCAGTCCCCAAACCACTTTTAAAATTTCGTGGCAGAGCCGGGAATCGAACCCAGGACCTCCGGGGCGGCAGCTAACAACGCTGACCGCTACGCTACGGAGGCGACATGCTCTAAGATATTGGTTGATATTTCTGGGTATTTTGCGGCGACAATCTCCTCAGAATACTCACATTTTTTTTCAGGATAGTAAGCTCCCCCTGAAATAAAAAATGTAGCCTATATACGCCCGTGCCAGGGATAGCAAACCTAGTTATGGAAGGAAGGGTCCAGGACAAGAACTGTAGGGGTAGACCAAGGTTAGAATATGTAAAACAGATTGCCTTTGATGTAAGGTGTGCTAGCTTTGCAGAGATAAAACCGTTAGCTCAGGACAAGGAGCCATTGAGAGCTGCATCAAACTAATCAAGAGACTGAAGACTTAATCAGCAACAACAACAAGAGTGAGGATATCTAAGATAGGGATTTCCGATGTGTCCCATGTTTTCTCCTTTCAAATGGCCGCAACGTCGCGACCAATGCTAGTACACATTGTAGTTCAGATACCAAATATAAGGCAGGCTGCCACACATACACTGAAACACCCAAGTACACGGAGCTGATGACCACGATATCACAAACCGCTATCTGAAACAATGACAAATGCTTTGCTAAAATTCTGTCTTCTTGAATGTACAGTAGGTTAGTGGGAAATGATTCACTATTCGACTGCAGGCCATATGACTGGGGAGCGGTAGCTTGGTAGGCTAAGGCCCTTTGTGGGCTGTGACTCATGAGGTTGGGGTTCGATTGCTGGACGGTTCACTCCTCCCTCTCTCTCTCCCATAAAACGTAGCCTATAATCCGCAGGGAATATGTTGTTTGTCGTTGTTGCTGCTGCTGTTGTTGTTGCTGTTGTTATTGTTATTATTGCTGATTTTGTTCTTAATGTTGTTGTTGCTGCTGTTGTTCTTGCTATTATTGTTGCTGTTGATTTTGTTGTTGTTGTTGTTGTTTCTGCTGTTGTTGTTGTTGCTGTTGTCATTGTTATTATTGTTAGGACACGGATATTTCCGGAAATTCCTGCATAGAGTAGGCGGAGCGATTAGTGCAACATGGATATATTGTGACGACATCGATGATGTACTTCACACCTTCTTCGTGTGCGGCCATTGGATGATAAAGAGAGAATATGTGGAAACTGAATTGGGAGAACTGACACCAGATAATATACACACATCAAAAAAAGTTTTGCATCACCTCGGTTCCCAGATCTCCGGCATATAGACGTTGACTGTGTATATTGTATCCAAGATACAGTCCCTTTGACTGTTCATAGATGTCACTAAAACTGCTCAAAGATGTAAACAACCATGCATGAGCAGGGCCTATTAGACGGAGGGGGTATGACAGCCGATCAGTTCCAGTCATTCCACCAGGACGAAGGTACGCTGCTCATGTTGTCTGTAGTTCTACCATGCCTAGAAGGTCAATACCGCAGTTCGATCGCGTCCGCATTGTTACTTTGTGTCAAGAAGGGCTCTCAACAAGGGAAGTTTCCAGGCGTCTCAGAGTGAACCAAAGCGATGTTGTTCGGACATGGAGGAGGTACAGAGATACAGGAACTGTCGATGACAGGCCTCGCTCAGGCCGCCCAAGGGCTACTACTGTAGTGGATGACCGCTACTTACGGATTGCCGCTCGGAGGAACCCTGACAGCAATGCCACCATGTTGAATAATGCGTTTCGTTCAGCCACAGGACGTCGTGTTTCAACTCAAACTGTGCGCAATAGGCTGCATGATGCGCAACTTCACTCCCGACGTCCATGGCGAGGTCCAGCTTTGCAACCCCGACACCATGCAGCGCGGTACAGATGGGCCCAACAACATGCTGAATGGACCCCACGGAATTGGCATCACGTTCTCTTCACCGATGAGTGTCGCATATGCCTTCAACCAGACAATCGTCGGAGACGTGTTTGGAGGCACCCTGGTCAGGCTGAACGTCTTAGACACACTGTCCAGCGAGTGCAGCAAGGTGGTGGTTCCCTGATGTTTTGGGGTGGCATTATGTGGGGCCGACGTACGCCACTGGTGGTCATGGAAGGCTCCGAAACGGCTTTACGATACCTGAATGACATCCTCCGACCCATAGTGCAACCATATCGGCAGAATATTGGAGAGGCATTTGTCTTCATGGACGACAATTCTCGACCTCATCGTGCACATCTTGTGAATGCGTTCCTTCAAGATAACGACATCGCTCGACTACAGTGGCCAGCATGTTCGCCAGACATGAACCCTATCGAACATGCCTGGGATATGTTGAAAAGGGCTGTTTATGGACGTCTTGACCCACCAACCACTCTGAGAGATTTACGCCGAATTGTCGTTGAGGAGTGGGACAATTTGGACCAACAGTGTCTTGATGAACTTGTGGATAGTATGCCACGACTAATACAGGCATGCATCAATGCAAGAGGACGTGCTACTGGGTATTAGAGGTAGTGGTGTGTACTGCAATCTGGACCACAAATGCTGAAAGTCTAGCTGTATGATGGTACAACATGCAATGTGTGGGTCCCATGAGCAATAAAACGAGCTGAAATGTTGTTTGTGTTGATCTCTATTCCCTTTGTATTTAACGGTTCCGGAACTCTTGGAACCGAGGTGATGCAAAACTTTTTTTGATGTGTGTATATTATTCCTGTGATGTTACGGAACCAGCAATCATGGGATCAGGTAGCAGTGTATGTGGAGGATGTCCTTCGCCAGAAAAAGCGGGATATGGAAGTGTACGAACGTCTTTAAGAAGAAATGAAGAAAGAAGAAGTCTGAATGGCTAAGTAAGCACGACATCACCCTGAAGTAATGCGAGAGTGGTTCCGGGGTGATGAACGCATCGTGGGAAAAGGGATGTGGTTTTTAGAGGGTAAGAATCCCACACTACTGTGGAGTGCGGACCCTTCACAAGTGTCTTTTGATGATTTTCAACAGTCCCTCGTAAAAGAATATATATATATATATTGTTGCTGTTGATTTTGTTGTTGCTGTTGTTATAGTTGTTGCTGCTGCCGGTGCTGTTGTTGTTGTTTCTGTTGCTATTATTGTTGTTGCTGTTGATTTTGTTGTTGCTGTTTTTGTTGCAGCTGTTGTTGTTTATTTTGTTCTTGTTATTATTGTTGCTGTTGTCGATGTTTTGTTGTTATTATTGTTATTGTTGCTGTTGATTTTGTGGTTGTTGTTGCTGTTGTTGTTGATGTTGTTGTTGTTGCTTTTGTTCTTGTTATTATTGTTGCTGTTCATTTTGTTGTTGCTGTTGTTGTCAATGCTGGTGTTATTGTTTTTGTTGCTATTATTGTTGTTGTTGCCACTGTTGTTGTTGTTATTGTTATTATTGTTGTTGTTGCTGTTTTTATTTTTATTGTTGTTGATTTTGTTGTTGTTGCTGTTGTGTTTGCTGTTGTTTTTGTTGTTGTTATTATTGTTGCTGTTGTTGTTGTTGTTGTTGTTGTTGTTGTTGTTGCTGGTGTTGTTATTAATTCATTTTAGTACTTGGAGAATCTTGGTCACCAGCTTCAATTACAAGGGTGGCTGTTCATTTTTTCTGTTAACCTGTGTTTCCGTGGTGACTATAAATGTGAAACTGTAATTAATAAGGTTGGGAATAACAAATGTGTCCCGGAACTTGAAATAGTGTACTATCCCCGAAAATGCCTGGAAGAAGGGTGGAAAATCTCGGGGATATCAAAACTCAGGATAGTCACTGTCAGTGGCGGGATCTGAACCTCTAAACTCTGGATTTACTGCACCTCCCAGTCATGACTCTGGTGGGCAATTTAGCGCGCATGCCTGTAAGCTTCATGTGCTTACTTTAGACAATATTCGCCCTGTTAATATGAAATTGTATTGAAAAGTTGGTTGGTTGGTTGGTTGGTTCCTCAGTTTAGGGGCTGCGACAACGCGGTCATGCAGCCCCGTGTTCTTTGGGTGAGTGTAGAATCTGTCTGATAACCGGTGTTAATATTGTGATAGCTGTATTGGTGTGTGTTATCTGTTTTTAATTCAAGTATGGACTGCAGACATTCGATTTTCGACTAGTTCCAACTTTTGCTACCAAACGCCTCCGACAATGACCAACTAGTTCTGAACTTGGTTACTAGATGCCACCGCAGTCGGCTCCTGGCGACGAACGTTGGAACCTAAGAGCGTCAGTCAAATCTAACCTATAATTTAGCTTTTCACAAGTGTAATTGGTGGAAGGTTCTTTATCATGCCATAAATCTATGACATGGGACCACTGGCTTTACTTCCCCTCCGAAGGAAGGCATACTGAGGGTTCTTAGCGCTCTTAAAATATCCGATGACTTCGGCCGGGTTGTATTGAAAAGTATCATCTCTACTTAGTATAAAACATAGTCCCCGATTCTTGGATGTTACGGATAAATTCGAGAACCACTGGATGGATTTTGATGCGGTTTTCACCATTCTGTAAAGGATATCCCGAGGATGATTTCTGTAGAAAATAATTTATTTATGATCAAAGTAGGCCGAGCAGTAACGATTTCAGTGGGCACGTCGAAAAAAACCTGTTGTCCGAGCGCTTTGTAAGCTTACGCTGGGCAAACCGTTAAACATATCTAAATACTATGTGTGTAAGAATTGTTCAGCATGAAATGTTCTACAAAAAAGTCCGCGAGAGCACATGTCTATCTTCAATACATCGCCCACTATGAGTGTTTTTACGTTTTAATTTCTTCCAACCATGTCCATTCAACTACTGAGGCGACAGTTGACGAGCTAGCTAAGGGGGAGTCGATCATCCCTATTACAGCCTAGCTAACGGGCGAACCTATTGGCCCAGATACAGCCAGCAGCAAACCGTTGAGTCGTGTTGAGTTAAGACTTCTGAGAAGGGTGGTTGTGTTTTGAGTTTCCCTGGAAGTGCAGCTCGGGTTTTCTTCATTTCGCCTGTGAAACACAATCAAGTTAAGATTGGACGGAAGGGGGATTTGTGTTTCATGCACCTCGTCATTCTTAAATTACATCTGACAAGAATTTGTTGCACATGCATCTCCATGATAATATAATTAATAGCCCAGTCAGTGATTTTAACCCATCATGCCGAGACGTAAAACGGATATTGGTCGTTGTTCATTGACATTGAAAAAAAAAGCGCCTATCACTTAATGCATTCATAACTGTTCCCGGGCGAAGCCGGGTCGGGTTGATAGTCAATAATAATTTGAAGATCGACTAATACAGAAATACGGAGTCTAACATGTTTCCATGTAAACTATGATAACAGACATTTGTACACGGTCGATAGCAAAGGCGCTGGTAATAGTTGCTGTGTAATATTCCAGAAAGTACCACAGGGAAATTTATTGGGTTTGCTATATTGACCTTTGTGTCTTGGACTAATGGCGGCAAATTGCTTGCAAGTGAAATGTCTTTGTCACACGGTTACTCTGATGACAAATCAATATCAAGTTGCGAGTAATTTTCGAAAACATCATCCTGGTGACGACAATTTCCCCAACAGAAATGGACTACATGAAATAACCTTCCATACAATACAGTATAATCAAGCATTCAAAACATTTCAAACATTCTTGCGTCTCTTGGTGGGTGCCATAATCAGAAGTTTCAACTGAACCATGATTTCTACGGGTAGTCATGAAAAATAGATAGTTAATATAACTCTCCAACCGACAGCGGTAGCTACGCTAGGCCATGGGGCCAAGCTCCCTGCCAACTCGGTAGACGTGGGTTCGGCCAGCCCTGAAATGATTTTCCGTGGTTTCCCATTTTCAACACCAGACAAATGCTGGCCACTTCCTTCCACATCATTGCCAACTTTCATTCATCATCATCCATTTTATCTCTCATTCACTCCTCTCATGAGGTTCGCGTTAGGAAGGGCATCCGGGCATAAAAACTATCCACCACATAGACTCTCATCCCTGACCCCGTTGAAAAACGGGAATAATAAGGGGTAGGCATACATTATAACTGTCAAATTTATTCAATTATTTATTTATTTACTTATTTATTTATTCATTCATTCATTCATTCATTCATTTATTTATTTATTTATTTATTTATTTATTTATTTATCCATTTATTTATTTATTTATTTATACATTTATTTATTTATTCATTTTATTCATTTACTAATTTATTTATCCATTTATTTATTTATTTACTTATTCATTCTTTCACTCATTCATTCATTTATTTATTTATTTATTTACCCATTTATTTATTTATTTACTTATTCATTCTTTCATTCATTTACTTATTTATTTATTTATTTAGCCGACAGTAGTGGCTACGCTGGCTAACGCGCAGCATTAGGTCATGGGCCAAGCTCTCTGCTGACTCGGTAGACGCGTGGGTTCGAGCCCCACCGTCGGCCGTCCTTGAAATGGTTTTCCGTGGTTTCCCATTTTCAACACCAGGCAAATGCTGGGATGGTACCTTCTGACAGGCCACGGCCGCTTCCTTCCACATCCTTGCCCAGTTTCATTCACCATCATTCATTTCATCTCTCATTAACTCCTCTCATGAGGTTGGCGTCATGAAGGGCATCCGGCCGTAAAAACCATCGCCACAAAGACTTCCATCGCATCTCATCCCCGACCCCGTTGGAAAACGGGAATAATAAGGGGTAGACATACATACACATTTATTTATTTATTTATTTATTTATTTACTTATTTATTTATTTGATTTTTAGAACTTGAATATTATAATAATACAAATGTTTTTTCAGTTCAAAATGGTAAGACTATCTCGTCCTGTCGTAGCTAGCATTCCTGGCTGTCGCCCATGAGGCAAGGGTTCGATTACCGACTCTGCCAAGAAATTTAATTACTGTGTAGTCTAAATGCTGGAATGAAGTGCACTCGCACAGATGAGGCAAAAGTTAAAAGAGGTAAATTCATTTCTCACCTTAGCCATACTGAAAGTGGTTTTCCGTGGTTTGACACTTCTACTCCTGGAAAATGCCAGGATGGTTCCTGACTTAAGGCCACAGCCTCCTCCTTACCAATCCTCATATGAATTATAATTATACGCACTAATACAATCATCACAATAACACAGGTAATTAGACGAAATTCCACACGCACTCATGTGCAACACGGGGTTAAATGACTGGGAAACGCAACCCTCAAAACAACAACAACAACAACAGCATCAAAAGAAGTACAGACCTTGATAAAGTATTAACTGTGCTTGGAAAACTGAAAGGTTATTATTATTATTATTATTATTATTATTATTATTATTATTATTATTATTATTAATTTTTTTTTAGCGTATGGCTTTTAGTGCCGGGAGTGTCCGAGGACATGTTCGGCTCGCCAGTTTTGTAGCTGCTTCGAGACGGACACCCAATGGGTGAGCTACAAGTACCGTTGGGGAGGGAAGGAGGGAAGTTGGAATGTAAGGACGAGGAGTTGGAAGGTAGCGGCTGTGGCCTATAGTTAGGGACCAACCCCGGCATTTGCCTGGAAGGAAGATGGGAAACCACAGAAGACCATCTTCAAGGTTGCCGGCGGGGGGATTCGAACCTCCTCGCCTCCCGGATGTGAGCGACTGCCATCAGTCATGCCGTAACCACCACGGCTAACTCACCCGGTATTATTAATAATAATAATATTATATAAGCAGCTAAGAAAGTAAACAACGGATTTGTAAGATGACTGTTTTAAAATACAGGATGTCTACGAGTAGTGAATCAGAATGACGTAAATCGTATCATGTTTGCTTAAGGTTCCATATTGAGGTGAAATTAATTTGAATGTTTTTATCATTGTTCCTCCAAATTTGATGGAATTATTTTGTGGACATATTTTGGCATATACACTGTCAGTTCATCAGCAGCATACAGTACAGATGCAAGCAAAAACAATTTAGAAATTAGGACAGACATCTCCATTTAAATTATTCAGTGTGAAGTATTTCATAAATGTAAATAAGACTACACCAGGGTCAGATGACCTCACTGTTCCGCCCTTTAAAACAATAATAATAATAATAATAATAATAATAATAATAATAATAATAATAATAATAAATATATTTGACTACACCTTACGTGATGTTTTCATTTTATTAATTATTTTTTCAAATATTTCCTTACCATATTACTACATGCTGATGAAACAAGCTCGAAATATTATAATTAAATCTCTGCTTCCCCGTAGGATTATTTCAGATAGTCCAGTTATGAGGTAAACGTTTAAAATGGCTAAATTTAACGAACATACAGTTGTCATTTTGATGGAATAGTCCCTCATAGAATCTACGTCATTAGTTCACAGGATCTTACAGCAATTATTTCGTATTATGTGTCGATTATCTTACGGTATGTGTACAATTGGGATCATTTACGAACTAAATTTAAAAACAGACATCTAATATTGCGTTAAAATTATTTTTCAGTGGCTGCAGCCAGAATCTATAATAAGTAAATGATTGACTGGCGGATGGTCTAGCTCGTACCTGGTGCACATTTAGTAGCTATCTACAGCATCCTTAACGTGTTGCGCGCGGTTCATCTGTTGTTATCGGGCGTCACAATGTGAGGAAAACAATAATAACTAGGAAGATATCGACTGGACGTGAGGAAGAATGTTTCCCTGGGGAGTAGACAACACAACTCACCTCTGTGCACGGCCAGGAGCATGCCCAGTAGTACGAGGTTCAGCAGTGCCGCCATCTTGCACTTGACTAGTTCTGCCGCACTGCAAGTCTCCCGCTAAACTAACCGATACGAGCAGAGGCGAGCACAAGCGGACCCGCGCGGGGCGTCACGTGCCAGCCAGCCCAGGCAAGGTTGGTTAGCGTGACCATCAGGACTGGACCGGCGCGGAGCGGAGCGCAGCAACAGGGGATAATAAAATAAAGCCCGCAATCATCAAAAGAAAACACACCACTCGCTCCCTCACCCCACATTTATGAATCCCGCCATATTTGTGGCAACAGTCTTTTAATGTTGAAGATATTTCTTAGCAGACAAAGTAAGGGTTCCCATCTTAGCAGACAAAGTAGGGGAGCCTATCTTAGCAGACAAAGTAGGGATGCCTATCTTAGCAGACAAAGTAGGGGGTCCCATCTTGGCAGACAAAGTAGGGGTTCCCATCTTAGTAGACAAAGTAGAGGTTCCCCATCTTAGCAGACAAAGTAGAGGTTCCCCATCTTAGAAGACAAAGTAGAGGTTCCCATCTTAGAAGACAAAGTAGGGGTTCCCATCATAACAGACAAAGTAGGGGTTCCCATCTTAGCAGACAAAGTAGAGGTTCCCATCTTAGCAGACATAGTAGAGGTTCCCATCTTAGAAGACAAAGTAGAGGTTCCCATCATAACAGGCAAAGTAGGAGTTCCCATCTTAGCAAACAAAGTAGGGGTTCCCATCTTTGCAGACAAAGTAGGGGTTCCAATCTTAGCAGACAAAGTAGGGGTTCCCATCTTAGAAGACAAAGTAGAGGTTCCCATCTTAGCAGACATAGTAGAGGTTCCCATCTTAGAAGACAAAGTAGAGGTTCCCATCATAACAGGCAAAGTAGGGGTTCCCATCTTAGCAGACGAAGTAGGGGTTCCCATCTTAACAGACAAAGTAGGGGTTCCCATCTTAGCAGACAAAGTAGAGGCTCCCATCTTAGCAGACAAAGTAAGGGTTCCCATCTTAGGAGACAAAGTAGAGGTTCCCCATCTTAGCAGACAAAGTAGAGGTTCCCCATCTTAGAAGACAAAGTAGAGGTTCCCATCTTAGAAGACAAAGTAGAGGTTCCCATCTTAGCAGACATAGTAGAGGTTCCCATCTTAGAAGACAAAGTACAGGTTCCCAACATAACAGGCAAAGTAGGGGTTCCCATCTTAGCAAACAAAGTAGGGGTTTCCATCTTTGCAGACAAAGTAGGGGTTCCCATCTTAGCAGACAAAGTAGGGTTTCCCATCTTAGCAGACAAAGTAGGGGTTCCCATCTTTGCAGACAAAGTAGGGGTTCCCATCTTAGCAGACAAGGTAGGGGTTCCCATCTTAGAAGACAAAGTAGGGGTCCCCATCTTAGCGGACAAAGTAGTGGTTCCCATCTTAGAAGACAAAGTAGGGGTTCCCATCTTAGCAGACAAAGTAGGGGTTCCAATCTTAGCAGACAAAGTAGGGGGTCCCATCTCAGGAGACAAAGTAGGGGTTCCCATCTTAGCAGACAAAGTAGGGGTTCCCATCTTAGAAGACAAAGTAGAGGTTCCCATCTTAGAATACAAAGTAGGGGTCCCCTTCTTAGCAGACAAAGTAGGGGGTCCCATCTTAGAAGACAAGGTAGAGGTTCCCATCTTAGCAGACAAAGTAGGGGTCCCCTTCTTAGCAGACAAAGTAGGGGGTCCCATCTTAGAAGACAAAGTACAGGTTCCCATCTTAGCAGACAAAGTATGGGTACCCATCTTAGAAGACAAAGTAGAGGTTCCCATCTTAGCAGACAAAGTAGGGGTCCCCTTCTTAGCAGACAAAGTACAGGGTCCCATCTTAGCAGACAAAGTAGGGGTTCCCATCTTAGCAGACAAAATAGGGGTTTCCATCTTAGCAGACAAAGTAGGGGTGCCTATCTTAGCAGACAAAGTAGGGGTTCCAATCTTAGCTGACAAAGTAGGGGTTCCCATCTTAGAAGACAAAAGTAGAGGTTCCTATCTTAGCAGACAAAGTAGGAGGTCCCATCCTAGCAGACAAAGTAGAGGCTCCCATCTTAGCAGACAAAGTAGAGGTTCTCATCTTAGCAGACAAAGTAGAGGCTCCCATCTTAGCAGACAAAGTAGGGGTTCCCATCATAACAGACAAAGTAGAGCCCCCATCTTAGCAGACAAAGTAGAGGTTCCCATCTTAGCAGACAAAGTAGAGGCTCCCATCTTAGCAGACAAAGTAGGGGTTCCAATTTTAGCGGACGAAGTAGAGGTTCCCTTCTTAGCAAAGTAAGGGTTCCCATCCTAGCAGACAAAGTAACTTTTTTACACACAAAAAAGCCTATAATCGCTCCTTTCTTTACCTGTATTATTTTTGATTCAAATCAAACCCTATCCAAAATAACTTTTTACAAAAATATTACTTTAAAGTGTTCCTTGGTTCAATACCCTCAAGCTTAGTTTATTTTTTTGAGAAATCTTCACACCGGTAGTAGTTATAAGGGCTTACGTGAAACCCTGCATTCACTAACACTAGCGCTCGTGGTGGCAAACTAATAATCTAATCGACCGGATATAGTTGAGTTTCCGGTGAACGATCTATCAGTCTACCGCGTGTGGTACGTAAATTGTTGATGATGATGATAATTGTTGTTTTAAGGGGCCTAACATCTAGGTTATCGGCCCCTAATGGTTTGGCGGGGGCGTGGTGGCTCAGCGGTCTAGCTGTATGCCTCTCACCAAGGCGGTCCGGGTTCGATTCCCGGTCAATGCATGTGAGATTTTCGATGTGAAATGCCATGTCCTGTGGTTCGGATTCCACGTAAAAAAGGAGGTCCCGTGGCTCATAATCACAAGATTCACGGTCACGTAAAACTACAATCTTCCTTCCTTTTTCCTAATGGTTTGGGTAACTGTGAAGATGATAATGAAATGTAAACTATGACTAAAACTAACTACTAACTTATATACTAGAAGAAGAAATGGAAAACAAAAGGAGATTAAGGCCAATAAAGGACAGGAGTAAAAGAAATGCCCTCAACCCTCGAAGAATGCGGATTGAGGGACTTGAAAGGAAGGAGAGCCATAAAAGGCAGATATGAAAGTGAAAGAGGAGAGGGTCCGCCCCACAGGTAATGGATAAACGAGGGAAAACCGGGCTCAGCTCAGGAATCCCTCGGGGTCGCCAACTCCCGAACTCACCAGCCGTGAGCCCCTAAAGGTGTAGCAATTACTAGGGTGAACCAGAAGTGGTGGGGCTACATACACCCTGCCTCCTTGAGGGCCTTGAGCAGAAGGCAGGAGACAACAGGAAAAGAAAAAGAAGGCTGACCTCTCGCAGAAGAAGGGTATCAGAAAAGATAAGATAAGGCCCAATTAAGGCAGGAAAGGAAGAGACTCCCTAGGCCTCAGATACCCTAATACCGTCGGGGTCGGAAGAGAACAAGAGTTGACCAAGTGTGGTCGACAGGAAGGAAGACGGAGAGGAGCCCGGCACAAGTAAGTGGAAGCAATGCCGGACTCAGCTGGGGCCCCATGGTCGCCAACCCACTTCCCACTAGATGTGAACCCCTGGGGGAAGGTACGTAAATTCCCAAGTCCATATCCCCTAAAGGAATACTGACCATGGAAGGTCTAGTCTATAACATTAAATGATATTTTTAACTTTGAGTTACTTGCCTAGAAGATCAGTGGATTTTTTTTGAGAAGTGGAGGGTTCGAATCCCGTCTCACCGATCCTGGAAGTGGTTTTCCGTGAGTTCCCACTTTTACTCGAGGCAAATGCTGGGATGGTTCCTAACATTAGGGCAAGTCCGCCTCTTTCCCAATCCTATCCCCTTCACAAATACACACACTAGTGCAGCCGTCATTATAACACAGATTATCACACAAATTATACACACACCCAAATGCACGGGGCAATATGACCACGATATCGCAGCCTCTAAAATAAGCAACAATAACAAGTACTTGTTGACATTTTTTTTATAATAATATAATATCGTATGGCGTTGGGTGCCGGATGCAAATTTTGTTATTTGAAGCCCAAAGGGCAGCTTGCATGTTGAATTTTGTTGTTCCTTGGGGCACTATGAAAGTCAAGGAGGTTAGGTATCTAACCTCCTTGACACTATAGCGCTTTTTAGTAGAGAATGGAGGAACTTTTTGTGTTGGCGGAAAATCCCGAAATTAATTTTTCCATTATGAACACGGCCTACTGAATTCAAATGGGTTCTTTGACATGCCAACAAAGTATGCGTGACGTGATATTTGTCGCTTTTCAAAAATCACCTACCATGGCTAGGAGTGAACCTGCAAGTTGGGGTTGGTAGACCGACACGATAACCACTCACCCAGCGTGGCAAGTGTTTTTTTAATTCAATTTGTTGTTGATTATTTAGGGGCTTTGAGATATCGTGGTAATGTAGCCCCATGTGTGTAGAATTTGTCTGATAACCTGTGTCACTGTGATGTCTGTAGTGTGTGTATTTTTAGCCTACTTTTCACATTTTGCAAAAATGAGGAAAAAGTAGACTTATGAGATCGGGCAAATGTGTGTGTGTCTGTCTGTCTGTCTGTCTGTCCTTCTGTCTGTCTGGCTGTGTGTGTGTCCCCCCCTATCAACTCCTAAACGGCTGCAGCAATCGAAACAAAATTTGGTAGGAGTAAAGATCTATACCTGAATATCTCACGGCGATATTTGAAAATGATGTCAGTGCTACCAACTGCTGAAAAATCGCAATTGAAATTTGAGCTCCATGTTGGATATCTTGGAAGGTATGAATGGGAGCTATTTCAAAATTGGCACACATATAGATAATAACAATGCAGTTTAATTTCCAGGAGGCCATGCATGGCAGTGTTGCCAAAATGATTCTAAGCCTGCTGATAGGTCCAAATTTTAAATGCATATAACTTCTACAATATCAATTGGATTTCAACCAAATATCGTATGTGCTATGTGTACATAAAGAGATATAACTGAGCATATTCATAAGAGCCACCAGGGCTGCCAACTGTTAATAAATGCTCTCATTTTTTGAAAATCCAAATACCCATATATCAGAAAGTATGCAAGCCGACAGCTTTAAACTATGCACACGTATAGTACCTGATATTCTATATTAATTTGGAGTAACTTATTTATGTCAGTGCTACCAACATGATTCTAAGCCTGCTGAGAGGTCCAACTTTAAATACATGTAACTTCTATACTATCATTTGGATTTCAACCGAATTTCGTGTGTGCTATGTGTACCATAACAGATATGACTATGCGTATTCTTAAGAGCAACCAGGGCTGTCAACTATTAATAAATACTGTCTCTATTTTTGTGTCCCTAATATCAATATATCAGAAAGTATGCAAGCCAATAGCCCTGAACTTCGCGCACATATAATACCTGGCATTCTAGATTAATTTGTAATAACTAACATAGGCCTACGCCAGTGCTGCCAACATGATTCTAAGCCTACTGATAGGTCCAATTTTAAAATGCATGTAACTTCTAGACTAACTAATGGATTTCATTCAAAATTGACACAACAATAGATCATATTATTTCAGATTATTTCTGACCAATACATGTATGTCATTGTTGCCAACATGATTTTACGCGCGCTGTTATATCCAATGTTTAACTGCATGTAACGTCCATGCTATCCATTGGACTTCAACCAAATTTTGTATTCTGTACCTTAAGAGATGGAACTAAGAATATATTCAGCCACCAGGGCTGCCAACTGTAGTTCTCTATTAGGCTACATTATGCCAGGTATACAGTATTTCGAACTAATTAGAAATTTCTATATTACCAACTTAATTTCGTCATTATTCTAGATTGATCCATATAGATTAATCATTGGCATGAATCTTAAATTTTAAGAAAAGTAGGCTCTTTAGTTCGTCACGGAACTTCTTGTTATAATTGACATAGTATTTAGATAGGAAGTGGCCGAGGACATCTTTTAGGGACCATCCCTGCATTTTCCTGGAGTAGACGTGGCGAAACCACGGAAACCACTTCCAGGATGGCGGAGGTTGGAATCGAACCCACCTCTTATCAGTTTTGCCTCACGAGGCTGAGTGCACCCTGTTCCAGACCTCTGACAAGAAATAAATTTCTTGGCAGAACCGGGAATCGAACCCGGGCCTTTGCGGTGACAGCTAAGAATGCTAGACACTACACAACGAGGCGGATGTTGTTGATTGATTTAGCGACTTTGTGACATCATGGTCATGTAGCCCCGTGTATTTGGGTCAGTGTGGAACTTAACTTATAACCTATGTCATTGCATTTGTAATTCATATGAGGATTGTGAAGGAGACGGCCGTGGCCTTAAGTTATTAACCATCCTGGCGTTTGCTTGGAGTAGAATTGGGCAAAACCACGGAAAACCACTTATTGGATGACGGAGGTAGGAATCGAACCCACCTCTACTCAGTTTTGCCTCACGAGACTGAGTGTACACAATTTCAGCCCCCAGACCGGAAATAAAATGTCTTAGCAGAGCCGGGAATTGAAGCCAGTCCTCCGAGGTGACAGCCAAGAATCCTAGAGGCTACACCATATTTATTTATTTAGTTATTTATTTATTTATTTATTTATAGAAGTCAGTGAAATATTTGTTAAATCTCGTAAATTTTCACAACGGAGCTATTGCTGTAAGGGGAGGTATGACTGAAATTTGAAACTTCTACAGTTTTCATGATATCAGTACCAAATTTTAAATACACATGTAGATAGATATCAGTATATCATGTACCAAGTTTAATACATTTATGCCTACTGGTTCTCAAAATATCCTTGTTTTTAGTACATAATAATTAGTCGTTTGAAAAATGCTCCTTGCGATGCAATTTTCAGGCTGCTGAACTGAAATTTGGTAAGAACGTACCTTACTAGTATATTAACAGTATTTGCCATCAACTTTAAAATCTGTTGAATATTGAACTGTCTAGAATTTTTCTAAATTAGTATTTTTATTTTTTTTAAATTAATGCTGCAACATTCAAATTTAACAAGCCAAAAAAAATACTAATATACATTTGACATAAAAACTGAGAGCAAATTCATATCCCTACCTAAGCTGGAGCATGCAAGTAACTTTTCAGCTAATTCTGATTTAAACTCTGTCGCAAGGAGCATTTTGTATACAGCAAAATGTGTTGAAATTTGTAACTGAGAAAATTGCATTTAAAGTTTTAGTACCATGGTCTTACCTTAGAACTGCCGTGCTCCATATGTATCCCCCTCAGATGTCTTTTTTCTGTCTTCTTCTGATATTTTCATCCACTTTTGTAGTTTCCTGGATTGTTTTTGGTGATTTGATCTCCTTTTTCTACTCAAGGTGACACGCCGCATATCCTGACTTTTGCTGCCAAAGACCGCACAAGCAGATATAGTTTCCCCTCGGACAGAATGAACAATTTCCAGTGTTTTGAGACAACCCATGTTGAACTCACTGACTGCCTTAAGAACAGCAAGTTCAAGTTTTTTCCTCGATACAAAGACTTCCTTGGGGTATTTCGTCCAAACAACACTATGAAGACATTCGTTCGCATTTTGTGTTCCCCCTTGGGTGCAACGTTGTAACAGCTGATCTGATGCAAGCCTGTGGTATGCTGGCATGATTTTTAAAACTACTGTAGGACTTAATTTACAACTCATTTTACTATGGCTATCCACTGGTTTCCCTTCCGCAATTTGTCGATTATAAAAACACCATGATGTTAAAGATTTTGGACATGTGCCATGTTGGGGCTTAGTGTCTGTGGACATGCAGTGTCTAAGAGTGGCATAAACTGCCCTCTTCATTTCAATAACATCAGGAATATTACTAGCAATGGCATGCCTGTAGTAGTTTGTAAGCTTTGTAATGGTGGTCTCTTTTAAACTGCCTTCTTCACGACCACCCAGAGTGACACCTTTAACCTTCCACTCCTTAACAATGTTCCGAAGTGCAGTACCAAGTCGTTTAGCCACATGATTGATGCACTCCTCTTTTTCGATGACTTGCTGAGGACCATACACTTGAAGAGCATTCAAATGGGCATGGGTTTTGGCATCACCATCAGACAACATCGTAGTGTACCTCATCCCTCGGTCAGCAATAGATCTTTTCCAAATAATTTCCCCAATGTCTTTCTCCATGGCATTAGATGAGCCATTGTAATTTCTCTGGCATTCTCCTGAAGCCTTATGCCCATTGAACCAAATGTCAAACTCTACACTATTTTTACCCAGTTCCTTCTCAGTCCTTTTACAATCAACACAGCATTTTGACAGTACCTCATAATCTAATACAATGCCTGTTTGGATGTCAATAGCAAAGCCAACCCCATAGTTAGAACTGTGCCCTCGTTTATGCCACGTGGCATCGTAGGAAACACCAATGTCAATTATTTCATTGTCATCCCCATTATGAGCTTTGCGAACTGCATCAGCTGCCATACGAAGGACCTCTTTCTTATATATTTTCCCCTCATCCACTAACAAGTTCAAATGTTTAGCATAAGGTCTCTTTCCGAGAGTATTCATGCCCATGTTAGAAGAGAATTTCTGCACTGCTTGATGACCCTTTCCTATGGCACTAAATGTCTCCACTATAGTTTTATTCACATGAAAAGGAGGTCTTTGACTCTGTGAACTGGATATTCGAGGAGAACTATACTCACTAGCAGCCACATACCCACAGTTCCTACACTTAACTACTATTTTGCTGCAGAAACCATGACTTTCTCTAAATTCAACTATCACAGACTTTGTCTGACATTCACTACATTGTAAATCTTTCATGAGATTATCCCATACACTTGTGTGAACTAAGGTATAAATCACAGGACCATCATTTATAATTGGGGGCCCATACTGTGTTGAGCATTCTGAAAATGAATTTAATTTTCTCTCACTGCTAGAAATATCATAATTTTGTTCTGCTACAGAGCTCAAACCACTGACAGATGCTGCACTAGAAATACATTTTGTATCTAAATTACACTGTAGTTTCTCATTTGTGTTTTCAGCCTGGCCTACATTTAGGCCTAAGTTTTGAGATTTCTCATAGGACAATTTACCTGCAATACTTTTCTTCGAAGGGCGTTTCTTTGGCTTTCTATAACTACTTCTGAGAGTAGATAGTCGCCCCATGATGAATAAAGAAACACAAATCACAATTCAACACAATTTCGAACGCGCACAAACAATTTTTCACACTTTGTATTAGTACACCAACACGTTACACTGTTTACAAACACCAAGCAACCATGTTGTACTACTCAACACATTTAAATCTAATATTTCACATATAAAAACATCATACACTTAGAATTCCTGGCCAAAAATAAGGTAGTCATTTAACACAACCCTTGAAATAATTTTACAAGTTACAAGATTCTTAGAGAATAATTTCTAAATCGCTGTGGAACTTAGTCTCTGTTTTGAACACTAGCAGACAAAGGAGCATCACGATCCACACCGCTTCCAACACTAGATTCTTAGCGGAGTATTTGAAAAGAACTACGAAGTAAAATCTAGGCCTAAAACAAATATTCTGCAGTACTGCAAGTGAGTGGGCGTGCACCAGAGCATTAAATACCCATGCAGCACCTTTTAAAAATGGCTACCACGGGTTAAATAAATGGCGCATAGAAAAAAATATACCATTTTCTGATAGAGCACACATTGTAATATTTTATTTTTAATAAAAATAAAAATGACTTTTTTCAACAAAATATCAAATATTTCAGTCATACCTCGCCTCTTTAGTGTCCTGGGTTTATTTGCCACGTCCGGTGTTGCTTCGTTGCCGACGTTTTGCCATCGATACAGTAGGCTTAGTCATGGCAGATTGTCTGCAGGCAACCTGTCAGACCACGTAGGGAACCTCTTGCTGCTTGAGACTGGATTCTACCAGCTGTAACTAACCGGACCTATGATATGGGTAGGGGCCCTAATTGTTTCTATCCTATCCTGGAGTTTCCAGATTCCTGACCTTTTTCTAATTTCCTCATTCCTTACTCTATCATTCTTTGTCTTCCCTTCGATGCTTCTTAGAAACCTCATCTCTGCTGCCTGTATCCTGCTCTCCTCCCTTTTAGTCGTCGTCCATGTCCCAGCTGCATATGTCAGTGATAAAACATTAAATGGCGTCTAGCATAAATAAACAAAGTATTTTCTATTTTCGTATCGCTTATCGTCTCAGCTCGTCTTCACCCACGGACTCTGCGAGGGATCTTTCCTCTACCGTCACAAGACCGATGTCTGTGAGCTAAACACACTTTGTCAGCAGATACAACTGGGCATGGTGACATACCGATCTTCCAAGTGACCGCTAACTTGGATCTAATGAAAACAGCGGGTATGGGAAGGAATTATTGTAGGAAGATGGCCGTGGAACTGTTGAAAGGAACCGTCCTGGCATTTGCCTGGTGGCAATAATAATAATCATAATAATAATAATCGTGTGGCCTCCGGAGAGGCCGAGTGCCGGTCTTTCTAGTTGACGCCCGTGGGCGACCTGTACGTCGCAATGAGGATGAAGTGATGATGAAGACGTCACATACACCCAGTCCCCGAGCCACGGGAATTAACCCCAGGAGATTAAAATCATTGATGGCTCGGCCAGGAATCGAAGCCGGGGCACTTTGGGCCAAAGCCTAGCGCGCTAACCATTTTGCCACGGAGCCGGACATAATAGTCTAATAATAATAATATCGTATGGCCTTGGATGCTGGGTGCAAACTTTGTTATTTGACACCCAGAGGCAGCTTGCATGTCGAATTTTGTTGTTCCTTGAAGCACTATGAAAGTCAAGGAGGTTAGACATCTAAACTCTTTGACGCTATAGCGTTTTCTAGTAGAGAAATGAGGAACTTTGTGTTGGCGGAAAATCCCGAGATTAATTTTGCCATTATGAACACGGCCTACTGATTTCAAATGGGTTCTTAAACATACCAACAACGTATGACATGCGTGTCGTGATCTTTGCCGCCTTTCAAAATTCACTTACCACGGCCAGGAGCGAACCTGCAAGCTTGGGGTTAGTAATCCGACACGATAACCACTCACCCACCGTGACTAGCTTGGCTGGTGGTGAGAATGGGAAACAACGAGTACTATTTGGATTTGAACCCACGCTCTTCCGATGCCATCGAGGCATGAGCTAGCTCGTTAAATAAACAAAATACATTAGTAAATTGTGAATTTCATGAACTTGTATTTAAAGCAGCATATTTGCGAACCAGATCAATGTATTATACCGAGAGGATCTTGATATTACACTGGACCAATAGCCTAGATGTTAGGCTCCCTAAAACAACAATTATCATCATCACAACAATTATCTTCATCATCATCATCATCTTTTGCCCAGTATATGAGATTTTTGAAGTGAAATGCCATGTCCTGTGGTTCTGATTCTACGTAAAAAGGAGGTCCCGTGGCTCATAATCACAAGATTCACGGTCACGTTAAACTACAATCATCCAACAATCTTTTGCCCAGGCATGACAGCTAAATGCAAGACGCTGGTATACTACAAGGGGTTAGCAGCAATTTATTGTGAGGTTATTGTGGAATGTACGCAATAGGACATGTATGTACTGAAAACGACTAAAATATGCATTAAAATTGAAAAGTACGCACTTAACATTAATCCAAGCTTATTCGCTCACTTTATACATGTATGATTCACTGCAGAAAGAAGCAAGTTCTTCAATGTTTTCAGAACACAAATTACGTCTATCTTAATCGTTTTTGTTCAACCCTGGCGCAATGTAAATATTATATGTCAGAAAACTGTACTATAATGAGGCTCATTATAGTACAAGTTTTCATTATAATACAGTCTCACCCACCAATCAGAGCTCAAGAAACAGTTGTGTGACCAATTAGGTAAGGTTAGCATCGCACTTGCGCTGACTTCCATGTCCTCCTATTTTAAATTTCACTGCGTGGCTAGTGTCATAGTGGGGTATTCAAGGAGGCCATGGTCGTATGCAATGTATTCCCTGAGTCCCATGCACTCTGTTCAGTACATAAAACAGGCGAATCTCGTCAGATATTTATGAATATATATAGCTACTTGCAGAAGTACCCATTCTTCGAACAGTCTTCGGTATTAATAACCAGATGTTATCAATTGAGCTACTGTTGCAATGTTTAGGGGCTTGGAACCTGTTTGTTGGCAAAGAAAAATTATTAGTTAAAATGTGCTCTCAAACTAAATTTACCTAACGTGTTCTTCCTGGCGTGAAAATAAAATTGAAAACTTCGTAGAAGAATCGCAATACACGTCACATACGAACTGACCCTAACCGTTGTGTCAAGTGCCCAACTACAGGAAGACCCCTTTTATAAATTATAAAGGCTTGTGGTGCATGAAAATTCAGTGTTTTTAGCCTCCAATGGCCCAAATTCCTAAAATCAGCAAAAAACTGTCTACTATTTCTATTCAGGAATTTTTGAAAATAATGTTGATGTTTGGAGATATAATAGACCTTCTGTACGACATATCGCACGTGTAAGTCGTGTGAACAAAATCTAGGGTACTCCATTTGCAACCTTTCACAGAAATGTAATAAATGGAGTGGCATTACTTATTCCAGAAATAGATGGAAAGTTGGATGCCACCTCTTGAGATACTGTTGTCATGGTTAGTAGCATGCATTCCTTCTTTAGTTTATTAAATGAAATTAGTTTTCTGGGAATATTTAAGAAACTGTTGGGTTTAGAGCCTTAAAATATAGTTTTCGGGGACCCTTTACGGCTCTTGAGGGGCCCCGAGTTTTGTTTCTGACCCCAAGGGTTTGAAAATGAGCTTTGTCTCTTCGTTGTACGCCATAATAATGATAATAATTTAAAGAATAATACTAATAATAATAATAATAATATAACAAAATAGGGATAGGGATATAATAGACCTTCCGGACCATACCCGCACGTGTAAATCGCGTTAAAAAGTCTAGATTACCCCTTGACCCCTTAAGCGCATTATATGTATTGATGAATATTTCAGCTTAATTTGGATCCGTTATAACCTTATTGCCGTTTGCAAACCTTCACAGTAATGTAATAAATGGAATTGTATTGCGTCTTACAGAAATAGATGGACCTCTGAGATTCTGTTGCCATTGTTACCGGCATGCATTCCTTCATTAATTTATTAAGTGAAATTAGTTTTTTGGGAATATCTCAAAAACTGTTGGTTTTAGGGCCTTAAAATGAGGTTTTCGGGGTCCTTTTAGGGCCCCCGAGTTTCGTTTCTCACATTGAGGGGCTGAAAATGAGCTTTGTCTCACGCTTATTTCAGCATGTTTTTTAAGGGGGTAGGCCCCCTGTTATGAGAGGTACGGAGAAGAGTTACATCAATGATTAGTGTCGTGCCTCTGATGGATATCTGTATTGTGACCGATCCAGTCAGGGTCAATTACCGGCCCCGGATGACAGGAGATCGGAAGGAACTCGGAGAGTCAGTATGACGTCATGGCATGACGCGGCGAGGTAACCGCGAGAGCAGGGGAATGCTCCAGAAGGTTCCAACCCCTCCCACTTTCTTTTTCTCGAAGAAGGACGCGGTTCCGGAATGTTCGGTATGTGAGTCAGCAGTGTGTGAGTCAATAGTGCGTGGACGAGAATGTTATACAGCGGAGCACGGACGAATAGCCCATGTCACGCAGACTGTGATTTTACATCGGGAACTTGAATGGTTTTCGTGAGTGACCAGCAGGCCATGAGGCCTGAAACTAGCGTGCATGTATTGCCAGTGAGTTTTTTTTACAGTGAAGTATGTCAGTTTGTTGGTCGAACAGTGTGAATTTCAAGACGATTTCGGACTCGCTAGTATGTGAGGAAACAGTTAGAACTGATAAAGGAAGTCCGTTTATGCCGACAATTTATGTTCATTAAAGATTGATACCAGGAGGTGTTTAAAATTACGAGTATCAGGGGAAGAACTATATAACGATAGTCGAGGCGAAGCATTATCGCGAGGCCCTATTGTAACAGACATCCATTCGGAAATAGCATAGCAGTACGGCGTTTTAAGAAACGCAGTGAGAACGCAGTAAGGAAGGCCACATCTACTTTAAGCTTGTGTTGGAAGACGGTAGGCCGTAGGCAACTTGATATGTCGGTCAAGGCCGGCTCGAAATAGCTCCTCGTGGAAGGAAGTGTGTCACCGGGTTAAAGGAAGTGAAAACATATAACTCAAGTGAACCAGGAACTAGACGCTATAGTGTGCGAGCGTGAATGTGCTCTGATATAGTGAGATGTAATATTGTCACACGGCAGCATGAACTTAATAACCATGGACTCATATATTCTGGGCATCAACATGCACATTAACACGCGAATTATGCTGCACTGAACTTCTAAAGGGGCCATAATGGGGTGAACGGTCGCAACGAGATGGACGAGTGGACCATGGTTGGGACGTCGGGAGACGCCGCTGATGAAGGTGACCGGGGACAACCTGTGGGCACACATGGGCGTCGCCAGGAGATCGAGAGGTGCCATGGGCGGATACCTCTACCAGTACGCTGGGAGACCACATCGCGGAGACACTGGAGGGACGCCGCCGCCCTGATGCCGCAGACGATGATGACACCGACGCCATGGATTTCCGAGGACACCGGATATAAAGTAAGACGTTTCCTTTCCATCCTTGTTCATCAGAAAGAAGAGAACTTCTACCTCGGATAGCCATGCCATGAGATAACCTGAGATCGTGTAACTTAACGCCCTTTATAATCATTTATTCCAGGTTGAATAAGAGCATCATTTTTTTTCATAGGGTCGTGCAGATGTTTTATCTTCCTTTTCGGGTCATTTGACCTACATAAATTTACAGCATCAATGGTAGGAGTAAGACATTTATTTATTCTCTGAGACATAATAATAATAATAATAATTTGAAATTGGGTAACGATAATAGGAGATGCCCATTTTTGCTGGGAGATTCTAGCATGACGATTTCAGAGGTCATTATTCGAATTTTATTCTGAAAGGTTTGTCACGGATTGCATAGATTTTTATTGCAAATGAATATGGTTGAAGATTGTCGGATAAGGTTCCTTGGATAGGATGCCATATTATCATACGACCTCGTGGTCCCGATAAAGTTGATACGCTCTTTTGGTGTGGGTTCTTGAGACATGCTAATAATGCATGATTTATTTTGTAATGATGTTGTGTAAATTTTATGTGATAATTATATGGTAATTAGATATGGTATTATTCCGTCAATTATGACGAGGTTATTCACGGGGCGACGGATGCCCGTTGAATTGTATTTGTAAGGACAGGGTCCTCTTGACGAACGTGCCACGTTCATTGATGAGTTGTATTGAATAGCGCAGGGGTGTAATTGATGGTGCGCTCGACAGTCAGGTTGTTTGGATCTTCACACAGAGTGTTCGGCGGAAGGGTTACGATTAAATGTTTGTTGTGAGTATGAAATACGCTAGGGCGCCTTATTGCGAGGTTCTTAACCTTTCATAAACATTTGACAATGCTATAATTTAATTACAAGGACAAATATGACCGTGTGGATCAAGGTTGTTGGAAAGGCGGAGATAAATCATTAATAATAATAAGAATTAGTAGTGTAAAGTAAGCACATTCTGGGTGTGTTAATAATTTATGATAGGTTATAATTAATTGTTGAAATGTCATCTTATGTGAAGCTGAGTCGATGTTTGAGTGCTATTTGATGTAACATGATGCTCTTTAATTATTAATTTGCAGTTCGATGGAGGAGATCCGTCCATTACTGTATAAGGGTAGACAGTTGTAATTTACATAGATATTCGATATTTTCTTAGAGTTTTTTTGCCGCAGGTGAACTTTGTGTTAAGTGGCTAGTGATGTTTACATGCGTGTGCACCGATAAATGAAGGGTTAATTTAGCTTTTTGAAAGGCGATCTCCTTGTCGGAACTTTAAGAGAGGACACCCACGAGTTTGAATAAGTATAATTTTTTGTAACTTTAAGAGAGGACACCCACGAGTTTGAATAAGTATAAATTTTTTGTTTGTTTAGGGACTATGAACTTTATTTTTTTTTTCGGACTTTGTCCCACCATAACATTATACTCGTGCGTGATAGGCAGGTTGCATATTTATTTATCCTTTGGCCAATAAAGGAGCAGATGTGATTTTACGAGGGCTTTTCCTTTCTTTTCTGTTTGTCAATTCAAGTTAGGGTTTTGCTTGTGAATCCTGGTTCAGTCTATTTACCATCCCGACCCGTAAACGACCCGAGACCCTTTGTCTCTAGCTCGCTGGAGCTTTTCTTTTAGTCTTGTCTGTATGAACCAAGATTCATGCCCTAATTTTTTTTGTACCCACTCCCTTGGCTGTTTCTTCTGATGGGGCCGGGATACTAGCCGGGTGATCGCCTGTCCCATTGGAGAAGCGGGCACAGGGGGGGGGGGGGAAGTGGCGCCGCCAACGTGTTGGGCTCGACGACGATGGGGTGTTTCGTTTCCGTCATGGGCATGTTTTTTGTACTCAATCATTTGTTGTGGTGATGGGAGTATACTGTGTGGTCAGATTCGTGCCTTTGATGGGAGCGCGATACTTGCCATGTGTAATTCTTGTGTAAAATTAACCTCGTATCACACTGAGCCTTTAGTGAACCATTTGACAGGGTTGGTACACGATCTCAGGTTATGGCTATACTCGACGACCTACATTCCCATGTAGGCCCCTATATTTAAGTTGTATTGTGAGATGTCACAAGTAGTAACCGCAGAAAATATTGCTGATATACTAAAACAAATCCAAGTTGGATTAACTGGTCTAACCACTGATATGAATAATGTTAAGGATAGTGTTGGGTCAATTAAAACAAACATGAAGAGCGATATGGATCGCTTATGGACGGCACAGGAGGGTGTCGGTATTCAGGTAGCAGAGGTACAGAGGACACAAGAGGGTGTCGGCACTCAAATAGCAGGAATAAAAAAAGATGTTAGTGATAAAGTTGATGGTCTCAGAACCGACTTATTAGAAGTCATGGGATCTAATCTTAAGAGTTTAGAATCTCATTTGCAGAAAAACATTGATGCTGTAGAACGTAATCTTAGACTATCAGGAAAGGCTATAGATAATAAGATTAATCTACTCGATAAAAAGGTAGAAACTACATTCCAAGTGCTCACCGCGGAGCTCAAAGATTCTATGGCACGGCAAATCAGGGATACTCAGAGTTCGCTTCGGGGGAATATTGAAGGACTTGAGGAGAAGTTGAACAGTAATATTAAAGGCATGGGACAAGATTTGACGGCAAAAATTAGCAAATTGGTCAGTCTAGCGAGGAAACCCTGGATAAGTTGAAACAGGACGTGTCAGGTTGGAAAGAAGAGGTTGCGAAGGACGTGAAAAACATGCAGATACAGGTTGAATCATTCCAGGACACGTATGACAGGAAAATCACTCATTCACAAACGACATTACTCGAACATGTGAGAGAATCTATCCACACTTCCATTGTTGAGTTGGAGGAGAAGATCATTATTCAACAGGGAAGGCAACTCACTCGATTAGGCAACTTAGAGGCGGAAATGACGCAGATAAAAGACAAATCGGAGTCAGAAAGGGTTAGATGGTCCGAAATTGAAAACACGCCACATCTTAACGGGACGGAAAGTGAAAACGCCTCATCTTCTAGAAAGGCGGGTGAGGTAGTTGCAACGCCGAGAATACGGAGTACAAATCCCGTGGGACACCTAACTATCATTAGAAGTATAGACCACCAGCCGAGGAAATTCTCGGGGAACAATGGGACTAATAACGTCACACCTATCGAATTTATGAGGGAGGTCCGTGAATACATGGCGGAGAATAAGATACCACGTGAGAGGGAACTAAGAGTTATTGAGAGGTCCCTGGAATCAACGGCATTAACTTGGTTTCGCGCATTTCGATACACGTTCACGAGTACGGATGAGTTCGAACGATTATTAATCAAACGTTTTTGGAGCCCTGAAGAACAATTGAACATACGGGCGGAACTATACGCTAAACGGTATGCGACGTCCAATCCGACTAGGTATGCGGGGTACTTCGCGTCGCAACTCGCCAGGCTGCAGTATTTGACTCCACCAGTGCCGGAGGACGAATTGGTCCAAGCCATTATACGACAGTTACCTGTAGAGGTCCAGAAGAGTGTAATAGCGTCAGGAGCCGAGACTTTAGAGGGATGTGAAGACATTCTTCGAAAACTGGACCACACTAGCGCACAGTTACAGGCGAGGTCCGGACGACAGGAAAATAGAGATGTGAACACGGTCGTGATTGACAAAATTGCGCAGACGGAAGAGTGAACGCCGCGGGAGACGGACAGGCCAAGAGACACGGGGTACTATCGGAGCCGAGATAGGAGCTACGGTGGAACAGACGAGCGACCCAGATGGAGGAATAAACCGTACGAAGAACGTAGGAGATCCCGATTCAACAATACGAAGGGACGATATGGTGAATATCAGTGAAGGCAGTCAAATCAATATTATCAGAGACAGAATGCCTATAGGGATTCTCGTTCGCAGGGGTCGCGGCCGAGCTATACGGAAAGACATCGAGAGAGCCAGGAATATTTACAACAATTACGGAGTAATCCATCCGCACCACCGGGGGAAGCTGACCGACCACCTGACACAAGTCGGTCAGATCAACAAAAAAAACTTCAAATTAAGAAATTCCTCAAACCTTGGTCCTCCCGAACTGATTGAAATTCAAGAGATATTTCTGGCTACCGATGAAGACTTGATTCATGAGGAAGACGTTATCCGCCGCGGGAAAGTGTATCCTTTGCCAATCATAACAGTGGAGGTGCTCGGTAAACGAATAAAAACCCTGGTTGACACCGGAGCGATGATTAGTGTGGTGTCTCAGTCATGTTTGGACGAGATAATGGAGGCAGGACCCGTACATACTCTACCTGTAGCGAATGTAAAGGTTAGAGGTGTAATTCCCGATCGCTCAGTGAGATGCAAGCTGCAGGCCCTGTTGACGATCAAGATTGCGGGGAGGTTTTATGAGCACGTGTTCGTGGCCATCTCCAACATCAATTTTCAAATAATTCTGGGTGTTGACTTCATTTCGGAGTACGGCTGGATTATAAATATGCAAGAGGGTGTTATGTATGTCGGAAACGAATCGCCGAGCAGAGGATCGAAAGGTTATATCAATGCCAGCTCGAGCACGCCCTTCTTGGAGAACACACTTGAGAATATCGTGGAACGTGAGGAAGAGACGATCAACCACATGCCCGTTGGTGTAAAGGAAATTTTGGATCCAACCGTCCAGGAACAGTTTGATGACCTAATACAGGAGTTTCAGGATGTATTTAGCGACAAACCTGGAGTTATCAAGAACTTTCAGTACGATATCAAGTTGAGTGATGACTCACCATACAGGAAACACATATATCCAGTCCCAGAGAAATGGAAGGGGGAGGTAAAGGCCATGATAAACGCCATGGAGAAGGATGGCATAATAAAGAAGGCTCCGACTTCTTTCCTAAACCCTTTAGCGGTTGTAAGGAAGCCAAATGGTCGCCTAAGGATTTGTCTAGATGCACGTGGAATAAATGCACGCATTTTGCCAGAATACGACCGCCCACCGCAAATTAGAGAGCTGCTGAGGCGCTTTAAAGGAAAGAAATATTTCTCAACCGTAGATCTCACAAATTCCTATTATCATGTCGAATTAACCGAGAACAGCAAGCAATACACTGGCTTCCTGCATTAGCAGAAGACCCACGTATTTAACCGCCTTCCCTTCGGTTTGAAAAACAGTGGCCCTGTGCTGATTCGAGCGCTGGACAGCAACTTGAGTGAAGAGGTCAAGAAACACGTACAATGTTATGTGGACGATTTGATCTTGGCATCCACGTCAGTAGAGGAGCACCTGAAACACTTGAGATTGTTGTTTGAGAACTTGCTTACGGCCGGATTCAAGGCAAACCTGGAGAAATGCAATTTCTTTCATCGAGAAATTCGATTTTTGGGACATCTCATTGACGAACATGGATATCGGCCGAACCCGGAGAAAATTGAAGCGATAGCTGAGTTTCCCAGACCAGAAAGGGTGAAACAAGTGAGGCAGTTCCTGGGAATGACTTTATTCTTTTCTAGTCATTGTCCCCGTTACACGGATGTAGTTGCCCCTCTACAGAGCATGCTCAGGAAAAACAATCGTTGGAAGTGGGATCAGGCGTGTGAAGAGGCCTTCACGGAAGCTAAACACATGCTCCTTAACAACGTTAAACTGGAGTACCCAGACTTCTCCAAAACATTTTATATTGACACCGATGCTTCAAAGGTAGGAGTGAGCGCTGTGTTGTACCAGGTGGATGACGAGAAGAAACAACATTATCTGGCATTTACCAGTAGGAAATTGCGACAGCCTGAGCTTAATTACTTTGCCACGGAATTGGAGGCGCTGGCTATAATTTATGCTCTAAAGATGTGGAAGAAGATTCTTCTAGGGCATAAGGTCGTGATTGTGACGGACCATCGCGCGTTACAGTTTATGTTAAAGTCTGACATTTCAAGCGAAAGAGTCACGCGCTGGACCCTGTTCCTGCAGCAATTCGATGCAGAAGTTATTCATAGGCCCGGAAAGCAAAACTTTCTAGCGGATGTTTTGAGCAGAAACCCACGGGAGGAGGCTGTTTTGCACCAGGTAGAGCTAATACCGGACGATCAGGAAACGGTGGAACGTTTGAAACGCCTGAGCCAGGCGCAACGGCGATATACTCCGTTAAGACGGATATACCGGTATTTGAAGAATCGCATGGGTGCAGATGATCCTGATTATGCTGGAACGGCGAAGATTGCTCACTTTTATCACATTGTTGGTGACGTGATTCACAAGTTTGTCGATAAAGACCACACAAGGCTACGTATTGTAATACCGCCGAAGTTGATTTCAGCAGTGGTTTGGTTGGCTCACCGATCTATTGGGCACGGAGGATGTGATAAAACTTACATGCCATAAGAGAAACATTTACCTGGGAGTATATGGGAAAAACCGTACGAGCGGTAATCAGGACATGCGACATCTGTCAGAGATGCAAATTCCCATCGGACGTATCTAAGGAGAAGCCTAGGGCTATTATACCGACTCGTCCGAATGAATTAATGGCTACGGACCTGTATGGCCCCCTTCCGAGGTCCACCAGGGGTAACCAATACATCTTGGTGACGATGGATGTGTTTACCAAATTAGTCATGTTGCACCCTATCCAGAAGGCAACATCCCGATACGTGATTCGCAGGATCGAAACCGGCGTGACTCCAACTGCAGGGAAGCCAGAGTTCCTTCTGAGCGATCACGGAACGCAGTTCACGAGCGCGGAATTTCAAGAAGCTATGGCACGACTCGGCATAAGGCATATCTTGAACTCCATAAGATACCCAGAAGGAAATCCTGTTGAAAGAGTAAATGCGGAGATTGGAAAATACTGCCGGATTTACTGTCATGAACAGCATCATCGATGGATGGAAGTGGTACCCATAATTGAACGTTGCTTGAATTCTACAACACATGAGAGAACCAGACAAATTCCTTGTCTTCTGCACCATGGACGAAAACCGAGTAGACCTTGGCATGCTGTTATACAGGCACCCCCAGAGATTGAGCCGTCGGTGCAAAGGAGAAACGAACTGGCTCGGGAGAGGATGCAGCTACAGGCGCAGAAACGGGAGAGAAGGAAGGCTGGCCGCCATTTTCGCGAGCCACTTCGAGTCAATGACCTGGTGCTGATTCGGAAACCTACGTCATCAAACTTACCACTCAGAGTGTATGGGAAATTTGCGCGCCCATTTTCGGGACCCCATAGGATTGCCAGAGTGATGGACAACAATTGCTATAGGGTGGTTGACAACGTCACGAATGCACTTGTTGGGAATTTCAATGCTGCGAATCTGCGGAAGTATCACCGGCAAGCCCGTTAGTCAGCATTGAGGAGATGACTGAAAAGATCGTTCACATGCATCACTTGAGAAAAAAACATAAGCTATGCTCCCACAGCTTATATTTTGAAGGCCGCGGGAGAGATGTGACCGATCCAGTCAGGGTCAATTACCGGCCCCGGATGACAGGAGATCGGAAGGAACTCGGAGAGTCAGTATGACGTCATGGCATGACGCGGCGAGGTAACCGCGAGATCAGGGGAATGCTCCAGAAGGTTCCAACCCCTCCCACTTTCTTTTTCTCGAAGAAGGACGCGGTTCCGGAATGTTCAGTATGTGAGTCAGCAGTGTGTGAGTCAATAGTGCGTGGACGAGAATGTTATACAGCGGAGCACGGACGAATAGCCCATGTCACGCAGACAGTGATTTTACATCGGGAACTTGAATGGTTTTCGTGAGTGACCAGCAGGCCATGAGGCCTGAAACTAGCGTGCATGTATTGCCAGTGAGTTTTTTTTACAGTGAAGTATGTCAGTTTGTTGGTCGAACAGTGTGAATTTCAAGACGATTTCGGACTCGCTAGTATGTGAGGAAACAGTTAGAACTGATAAAGGAAGTCCGTTTATGCCGACAATTTATGTTCATTAAAGATTGATACCAGGAGGTGTTTAAAATTACGAGTATCAGGGGAAGAACTATATAACGATAGTCGAGGCGAAGCATTATCGCGAGGCCCTATTGTAACAGACATCCATTCGGAAATAGCATAGCAGTACGGCGTTTTAAGAAACGCAGTGAGAACGCAGTAAGGAAGGCCACATCTACTTTAAGCTTGTGTTGGAAGACGGTAGGCCGTAGGCAACTTGATATGTCGGTCAAGGCCGGCTCGAAATAGCTCCTCGTGGAAGGAAGTGTGTCACCGGGTTAAAGGAAGTGAAAACATATAACTCAAGTGAACCAGGAACTAGACGCTATAGTGTGCGAGCGTGAATGTGCTCTGATATAGTGAGATGTAATATTGTCACACGGCAGCATGAACTTAATAACCATGGACTCATATATTCTGGGCATCAACATGCACATTAACACGCGAATTATGCTGCACTGAACTTCTAAAGGGGCCATAATGGGGTGAACGGTCGCAACGAGATGGACGAGTGGACCATGGTTGGGACGTCGGGAGACGCCGCTGATGAAGGTGACCGGGGACAACCTGTGGGCACACATGGGCGTCGCCAGGAGATCGAGAGGTGCCATGGGCGGATACCTCTACCAGTACGCTGGGAGACCACATCGCGGAGACACTGGAGGGACGCCGCCGCCCTGATGCCGCAGACGATGATGACACCGACGCCATGGATTTCCGAGGACACTGGATATAAAGTAAGACGTTTCCTTTCCATCCTTGTTCATCAGAAAGAAGAGAACTTCTACCTCGGATAGCCATGCCATGAGATAACCTGAGATCGTGTAACTTAACGCCCTTTATAATCATTTATTCCAGGTTGAATAAGAGCATCATTTTTTTCATAGGGTCGTGCAGATGTTTTGTCTTCCTTTTCGGGTCATTTGACCTACATAAATTTACAGCATCAATGGTAGGAGTAAGACATGTATTTATTCTCTGAGACATAATAATAATAATAATAATTTGAAATTGGGTAACGATAATAGGAGATGCCCATTTTTGCTGGGAGATTCTAGCATGACGATTTCAGAGGTCATTATTCGAATTTTATTCTGAAAGGTTTGTCACGGATTGCATAGATTTTTATTGCAAATGAATATGGTTGAAGATTGTCGGATAAGGTTCCTTGGATAGGATGCCATATTATCATACGACCTCGTGGTCCCGATAAAGTTGATACGCTCTGTTGGTGTGGGTTCTTGAGACATGCTAATAATGCATGATTTATTTTGTAATGATGTTGTGTAAAGTTTATGTGATAATTATATGGTAATTAGATATGGTATTATTCCGTCAATTATGACGAGGTTATTCACGGGGCGACGGATGCCCGTTGAATTGTATTTGTAAGGACAGGGTCCTCTTTACGAACGTGCCACGTTCATTGATGAGTTGTATTGAATAGCGCAGGGGTGTAATTGATGGTGCGCTCGACAGTCAGGTTGTTTGGATCTTCACACAGAGTGTTCGGCGGAAGGGTTACGATTAAATGTTTGTTGTGTGTATGAAATACGCTAGGGCGCCTTATTGCGAGGTTCTTAACCTTTCATAAACATTTGACAATGCTATAATTTAATTACAAGGACAAATATGACCGTGTGGATCAAGGTTGTTGGAAAGGCGGAGATAAATCATTAATAATAATAAGAATTAGTAGTGTAAATATGTAAGCACATTCTGGGTGTGTTAATAATTTATGATAGGTTATAATTAATTGTTGAAATGTCATCTTATGTGAAGCTGAGTCGATGTTTGAGTGCTATTTGATGTAACATGATGCTCTTTAATTATTAATTTGCAGTTCGATGGAGGAGATCCGTCCATTACTGTATAAGGGTAGACAGTTGTAATTTACATAGATATTCGATATTTTCTTAGAGTTTTTTTGCCGCAGGTGAACTTTGTGTTAAGTGGCTAGTGATGTTTACATGCGTGTGCACCGATAAATGAAGGGTTAATTTAGCTTTTTGAAAGGCGATCTCCTTGTCGGAACTTTAAGAGAGGACACCCACGAGTTTGAATAAGTATAATTTTTTTGTTTGTTTAGGGACTATGAACTTTATTTTTTTCGGACTTTGTCCCACCATAACATTATACTCGTGCGTGATAGGCAGGTTGCATATTTATTTATCCTTTGGCCAATAAAGGAGCAGATGTGATTTTACGAGGGCTTTTCCTTTCTTTTCTGTTTGTCAATTCAAGTTAGGGTTTTGCTTGTGAATCCTGGTTCAGTCTATTTACCATCCCGACCCGTAAACGACCCGAGACCCTTTGTCTCTAGCTCGCTGGAGCTTTTCTTTTAGTCTTGTCTGTATGAACCAAGATTCATGCCCTAATTTTTTTTGTACCCACTCCCTTGGCTGTTTCTTCTGATGGTGCCGGGATGCTAGCCGGGTGATCGCCTGTCCCATTGGAGAAGCGGGCACAGTATCAAATGTTACGTTAATCCACCCAGCCGTTCTCGAGTTATAAGGACACAAAAAATTGTCCACAGTCAGACAGACAAAAATATATTTTTGCGTGCATCCGTCACAAAACAGTCTGAAACGGGCAAATATGTCAAATTTTCGTAGAAAAGCCGAAAAATCAGACAAACATTCATTTTTATATAATAGAGAATGGATATAATAGACCTTCCGTACCACACCCGCACGTGTAAATCGCGTGAAAAAATTCTAGAGTACCCCTTGACCCCTTAAGCGCATTGTATGTATTAATGAATATTTCAGCTTAATTTGGATCCATTATAACCTTATAGCCGTTTGCAAACCTTCACAGTAATGTAATAAATGGAATTGCATTGCGTCTTACAGAAATAGATGGACCTCTGAGATTCAGTTGCCATGGTTACCGCCATGCATTCTTTCATTAATTTATTAAGTGAAATTAGTTTTCTGGGAATATCTCAAAAACTGTTGGTTTTAGGGCCTTAAAATGTGTTTTTCGGGGGCCCTAAGGGCCCCCGAGTTTCGCTTCTCACATTGAGGGGCTGAAAATGAGCTTTGTTTCACCCTTCTACGCCTATTTCAGCATGTATTTTAAGGGGGTAGGGCCCCTTTTATGAGAGGTACGGAGAAGAGTTACATCAATGATTAGTGTGGTGCCTCTGATGGATATCTGTATCAAATTTTACGTTGATCCACCCAGCCGTTCTCACGTTATAAGGACTCCTAGAAGTTGTCCACAGACACACAGACAGACAGACAGACAGACAAAAATGTTATTTTTGCGCGCATCCGTCATAAAACAGCCTGAAACGTGCAAATATCGCAAATTTCCGTGGAAATTCAGAAAAAAACGACAAACTTTCATTTTTATATATAGAGAGATAGAGATAGAGATAGAGATAATTATCGTCGAACATAAACAGTTGTATGCAACTAGCCTATAATGGTAATTAAGGCACTCGTATGGAAATTATTGCCATTATAGGCTTGTTGCATAATGTACTATTTCAGTACATAAATGTCGGGTCACTAGCCATCAGTTGAATAATCACTGACACCCACTGTTTTAATAAATACTTTCTGCTGCTCTCCTCTTTAGGCATTGTTGAGTTAAGAGTACGCAGACTAAGAATAAAGCAATACATTAACTGAAGGAACTCCTCACAAAACTAACCCCAGGCTACTGGTTGTCGAGATGGTGAAAGGATTGTCCCACTCCATTCCCTTCTTCAAATAGCCCGGCAGCATTGCGTTAAATACGAGTACTGTCATCTGACTCACTCGCTATCTGTTTCTCAGAAAGTTGCTTACAAGGGATATTACCCAGATGGTGAAAGGAATGTCCCTCACCATTCCCTTCTTGAGATAACATGGCATAATGCTTACGTAAGATATTAGTTATTAATTTGCTGCTCAGGAAGTTGCTTACAAGGGATGTCCAACACGCAGGAGAAACCTATTTTGTTCAAGATATTTTAAATTATACTTTGTTTCAAATGTATATGCTAAAATATGCTGTTATGTTCAGAAATGCAAAAATCCAATGAACCCTCAAAATATGCATTTGGATATGCGCATATGCATTTTCAAAAAAATCCAGCTCCTAGTAAGCAACCATCAGGTAGTTTTTAAGTGCCGTACCTTATATACCGTGTTTTATACTATTATTTTTTCATACCGGTGATATTATTCAACTTCTAGAAATAAGCTCAATTTATCTTCCCGGTCAAGGCATTTAGGGTGTTCAGAAGGAAAAATCACGTCTAGTCCTTCGAATTCTACCTGGAAAGGATGTCTAATAGCTTGTGTTCTCAAGATTTACACCCAGGTAAAACTCAGAGTGAAGGATAATTAGAGACATTCACGCGAATGCGCGTTGTGTTTCCTTCTATGACATTCCGCCATGCTACCATTCTCATATTCCATATACAGAATGCACATACGTGCTAAAATTTCCCTGAAACAGTATTTCCACTGGCCAGAATAAGAGGTAAAATACCTCGAATAAGAGAAAAAAGGTACAGTCAGTCTGAGAGACTAGACTTTATATCATTTCAAATGACGCATGCTACAAATGCTACTCATGTTAGAAAGGCTCTAGAGGGCTATTTGCACTCTGCTGCATGACGTCACCCACTCACCGTCTCCGTATCACATAACGTCAGACCCGAGGAGTAAACTCAGACTCAAGAGATTCCATTACCCTTTAACATAGACTTCCCGCAAGGGGACTGCATGACGTCCCGCACTCGCCGTCTCCGTTCGCATAACGCCGGACCCCAGGAGTAAACTCAACAGACTCCATTACCCTTTAACTTAGGCTTCCCGCGCGGGGACTGCATGACGTCCCGCACTCTACGTCTCCGTTCGCATAACGCCAGACCCCAGGAGTAAACTCAGACTCTGTGCATATGCACTGAACAACATGATGACGTCATACACGCCGCAACCGTGACGCATAACGGTAGACCTAAGCATAACGATGAAGTCGACAAGATCATTTGAAATGATAAAAAAAGCAACCTGATACTATTTATAGATCTTCAAGGTTTGGTTCAAATAAACGGATGTCCTGATTAACCGGCAGCCCATTTGCACGGAATTCATCGCATACTGTTGGTCTTCTTAACATAGCGCCTTTGCCGCAACCCATCAAACACGTGTGTTAGAAATGTTGCGTTATCAGTGATTTATAAAGGGGCTAGATACATCATACTCATTTCCGCCAATATGCGATGCGTGCGTGTAACGCATGTTATTGTGGTGATTATCAATATGTGTAATTGTTATTATTAAGTACTAGAAGTGGGTTATGACCCCGGGACTTGATTGAGGTCATATTCAGTCATTCGCTTGCAATGAGCCCGTCAGGATGGCTGCAGCGACACAGGTACCACGGCCGAGTATTTAAACAAGGTACTTCTATAGGGCAAAGACCAACAGCGGCAGCTACGTTCGCTAAAGCGCAGCGCTAGGCCATGGGCCAAGCTCTCTCCGGCCTCGGTAGAAGTGGGTTCGAGCCCCACCGTCAGCCGCCCTTGAAATGGTTTTCCGTGGTTTCCCATTTTCAACTCCAGACAAATGCTGGGACGGTACCTTCTGACAGGCCACGGCCGCTTCCTTCCACATCCTTGCCCAATTGCATTCATCTTCATTAATTCCATCTCTCATTAACTCCTCACATGAGGTTGCCTACAGGAAGGGCATCCAGTCGTAAAAACCATCCACCACGTAGAATTTCATCGCATCTCATCCCCGACACCGTTGGAAACGAGAATAATAAGGGGTAGACACACACTTCTATAGGGCAAACAAGTATTACGAGTCATTCATTTCATACATGGAACGTTGCGTAAGGATCACTTTCCTATTTATCACGCTAACTCGTGCCTCGCTGGCGTCGGTAGAGCGTGGGTTCTAATTCCACCTCAGCCATCACAAAAAGATACAGTCAGTCTGAGAGAATAGACTTTAGGCCTATATCATTTCAAATGACGCATGCTACAAATGCTACACATGTTAGAAAGGCTCAGGAGGGCTCTTTCAAAAGATTCCATTACCCATTAACTTAGGCTTCCCACGCGGGGAACGGAGAGTGGGAGATGCACTCTGCTGCATGACGTCACGCCCTCGCCGTCTCCGTATCGCATAACGCCAGACCCCAGGAGTAAACTCAGACTCAGTGCATATGCACTGAACAACATGATGACGTCATACACGCCGTAACCGTAACGCATAACGGTAGACCAAAGCATAACGATGAAGTCGACAAGATCATTTGAAATGATAAAATGGTTTTCGTGGTTTACCATTTTCACCACCAGGAAAATGCAAGGATGGTTCCCTTCAACAAGTCCACGATCGACTTCCTTCAAAAATCCCTTCCCTGGTCCTTCCTTAATTACAGTACACCCAAGTAATCGGTCACTTGTCACCATCCCCAGTTGATGGGTGAGTGGTCAACGAGTCCGTCTACTAACCCCAAGCTTGTAGGTTCACTCCTGGCCGTGGTAAGTGATTTTTGAAAGGCGGAAAAAATTACGACACGCATATCATACGATGTTGGCATGTCAAAGAACCCATTTGAATTCAGTAGGCCGTGTTCATAATGGCAAAATTAATCTCGGGAGTTTCCGCCAACACAAAGTTCCTCATTTCTCTACTAGAAAGCGCTATAGTGTTCAAGGAGCTTAGATTTCTAACCTCCTTGACTTTCATAGTGTTTCAGGGAACAACGAAATTTGACATGAAAGCTACCCTTTGGGTGTCAAATAACAAAGCTTGCACTCGGCACCTGAGGCCATACGATATAATAATAATAATAATAATTATTATTATTATTATTATTATTATTATTATTATTATTATTATTATTATTATTATTATTACTGCTGACAAAGTGTGTTCAGCTCACAAACGCCATCCTTGCGACGGTAGAGGAATGATCCCTCACAGAGTCCGTGGGTGAAACCAAGCTGGGAGGATAAGCCATTAAGAAAGCAAATCAAATAAGATATTCAGTATGCCTTCCTTCGGAGGGGAAGTAAAGCCGGCGGTCTCATGCCATAGATTTATGGCATGTTAAAGAACCTTCCGCTAATTACTCCTGTGTGAAGCTAAATTGTATAGGTTAGGATTGTAAACAACGCTCTTAGGTTTCTACGTTCGTTGCCAAGAGCCGACTGTGGTGGTGTGGTGTCTAGTAGCTAAGTTCTGAACTAGGCCTAGTAGTCGTTGACGGTGGCGTTTGGCGGCAATAGTAGGAACTATTCGAAAAATTCAAAGTTGTAGTCTTTACTTGAAATAAAAAAACAGATACACACACTAATACAGCCATCACAATTAACACCGGTTATCAGACAGATTCTACACACACCCAAAGTACACGGGGCTACATGACCGCGTTGTCACAGCCCCTAAACTGAGGAACCAAATAAGATATTTTTAAAAAGTTCTGTCCTAAAATGGTTAAATTATGTCATTAATCCTCAATACTTTTAGACATCACTTTTACTAGTAACTGCATTGATTGTATAATGTTCATGCCCAAGACTCAAAACTACGTTTATGTTCGACCTTATAAATATTACTATATGCCAGAAAACTGCATCTTAAAGAGGCTCATTATAGTTCAAGTTTCATTATGATACAGGCTCTCCACCAATCAGAGCTCAAGGATTTCATTACGATACAGCTGGTTGACCAATTACGTAAGGATAGCATCGCACCTGCGCTGACTTCCACCTCCTCCTATTTTAAATTTCACTGTGTGGCTAGTGTCATAGTGGGGAAAAGTGCCTACCAAAAGTTTAAGACCACTAGCTTATTTTCAACAAAAGCTTCCTGGACTTATATTTTTGATTCAAATTTTGCGAAATATTTTATGAAATACTTTGATCTAATAGAAATCCACCTGTACCAAGAACATTGTAATATGGCTTTGAGTTTTTGAGTTTCAATTTTTAATACAGGTGGAGTATCGAAGAAAAACGTAATTTTCTACCACAAATTAATTTGTGGATACTAAACCAATGGGGTTACCTTATTGATTATTTTTATAAGTATTGTAGAATGTACACAAACGTTTTGGTAAAAGAAAAGAAAATCCCAAAAATGTTCTTGCCATTTGGTAGTGATGTTTGTACTTTTTGTAAAAGATAACGAATTGAAGGAGTTAGCGGACCCAAACGTTCACCAGGCACAGCACATCATGTTGTCAACAGATAAAGAGACAGTTCCAAGGTCAACACTCCGAGTACCTGGAATCAGTTCCTCTTGTCTATTCTGAGAAGCCAGGTATACAAAAATCACTACCAAATGGCAAGAAAAATTTGGGATTTTCTTTTTATTTACCAAAACGTTTGTATACATTCTACAATACTTATAAAAATAATCAATATGGTAACCCCATTGGTTTAGTGTCCACAAATTAATTTGTGGTTGAAAATTGCGTTTTTCTTCGATACTCCACTTGTATTAAAAAATTGAAAATCAAAAACTGAAAGCCATATTTCCATGTTCTTGGTACAGGTGGATTTCTATTATCTCAAAGTATTTTCATAAAATGTTTGGCAAAATTTGAATCAAACATATAAGCCCAGGAAGATTTTGTTGAAAATAGGCTAGTGGTCTTAAACTTTTGGTAGGCACTGTATTCGAGGAGGCCGTGGTCGAATACAATGTATTCTCTGCGTCCCATGTGTTCTGTTCGGTAAACGAAACTGGCGGATTCTCCACAGATATTTATGTTCGAACATAAAATAAAGTTATAATTATCGTCGAACATAAACAGTCGTATGCAACTGGCCTGTAATGGTAATTAAAGATACTCGTATGGAAATCATAAAACTCGCTTCACTCGTTTTATAAACATACCCGCGTCTTAATTATTGCCATTATATGCTTGCAGCATAATGTACTATTCGAATGAGAAAAGTAATAATATCTGCATTAGGGCTGTCCTGTCAACTGAATCACGTTACTACAATTATTGAAGGTACTGACGACGGCTCTGATTAGATCCATTATAATCGCGTGACATGGAAACTTTTCTTTTAATTAAACGTATCTGCAGATGACATCCGCCAAGATAAAAGCTAACGATGTCGCCTGCACTGGCCTCTTACCCCTTGACTTATAGCTGCGTCATACAGTACAACGCGCGTAGTGCGGCAATTCAAAGCGTTTTAAGAAGTTGAAAAAACTCTGTGTGTGTGTTTGAGTCTTTAGTCTTTTGACAGGTTTGGTGCAGCTCTTTATGTCTCCCTGTCCTGAGCTAATCGTTACATCTCTACTTTTCTACCATATCCCACATACGAGACGATCTGTTTAACATATTCCTAACGTGGTCTACCCCTACTGTTCTTGTCCTCGACCCTTCCTTCCATAACTAAGTTTGCTATTCCTGGGTGACTTAATATGTGTCCAACCAACCTAGCTCTTATCTTCATGAGCAGTCACCAGAAACATTTCTCCTCGCCAACTCGTCTCAATAGTGCTTCATTTGTAACCCCATCTACTGTGCCCGTTTGAGGAGATCACCTGGTCACCACCAACCGTGTATAGCCTCCCCGATGACCTCTTCCTCCGAACACATACCGACGAAGAGGATTGGAGTGCAAACCAAAAGGGCTCGCCGGCTGTGAGACTCCCCTGTCCCAAGGATCAGGTTCCCATCATGATTTGCAAAGTCATAGACACCCTGATATTACACTCCCCCCCCCCCCCCCCCCAAAATAGCTACGAAAGAAAGTAGTCCAGTCTTAAGTAAAGATCGTTGGAATTGTTTATTTATATAATCCAACCCCTAGCCTAGGATCCGAGGGCATAAAATCGGCTAATCCGCTATCTAATCAAAAACAAACAAAGAAAAAAACTAACCCCTAAACTATAAAATTAAACCCTCGCGATCAGCTCTAATTACAAACAAAAGTTGGGCAAAACTGGGGAAAATGGTACAAAATCCTAATTGAAATTACAATAGAAAAGGTAACGATGTTCTAGAAAGAATCATCGTGCCATAAATAACTAGTAACATATGACTGCAGAAATCTAAATGATGCTAAAGACCATCCCGCATTTACATTTAATATTTATCTGTCTGAGCTAAACCTTGAATTACAGCAACATCGGATCCAAATGACCGTGTATAAATTAAACAAAACTAGTATAACAGTCATTTCATTACAATCATACACATAACAAAATAGTGATACAACAACACTACAAAAAAATAACAGTACGGTTCACATAGGGAAAATACACTGAAATAAATTCAGAACACACAATAATTCTTCTTATTACCCTGCCTACTTCGGAATGGAGACTGTTTGTTTCATCCGTCATCTAAAGTGTATGCAAATTCAGATAAGGCATGCTTTTGAAGCATGTCAAAATAAACATGTGGTACACGATCCACTAGTTGACAACCCTTAGGTCAGCAACTGATTCCTATCAAGTCTAACCATATATTTCTCTAAAATTCCCCTCCTAGGGATATTTTATCTCAAGCACGTTGCATTGGTCCAAAATGAAAACAGTCATGATCAAAGTTAAACAGTTGATTAAGATTTAAATGAAGTTTTAACCCACGTCGATTTAATAAATAAAAATATTTCATGATTTAGGTTTCTGATTATTACTATCATTGTTTAAGAGTATTATTGAATGACCAACAATGCAAGGCTAATGGACAGAAAACTAAACACAACAGAATGCACGTGGCACCTGTTTGTCAACAATAACACAAGTTATAATTCCTAATCGTAAGTCTTTTACAGTTCCTTACGAGATGCATGATTCGAATAATCATGGCAACATTGAGCACTAAGCGGCTCCAATATCATAAAGATATGATTTAGTCCACAATAACACATCTCCAGATGGACAAGCAAAGTTCCATCTAAATACCATTCCCAAATATCTAAACGTGTCCTCCACGGGATCACGCAAGAATTCACCTTAGCAGTCATCTCCATGAGTCTGCTGGCATAAAATCTGAACGGGAAACCACCCCAATAAATCAACGTGTCAAAACACAGAAACAATCGATCACCTTAAGTGAGAAAATAAGCCTTCCAAAATAGCAAAAGAGTGGCTCCATTCATTAAGAAATGCTCTGATAGTATACAAATATCATGCCTATTCGCTTACAACATTTGCGAATTTAGTTAAATAGTGAGAATGCAACTTCTTAAACACCCTATACTCAATAATAACAAAGATGCAATTGTACATTTACGACTGAGCTCTATGAACGGCTCGATAAAAAAAATCTGTCTAGCGAAAACAAAGTATGCGGTCATGCGTCAACTGTCCCGCTTGAGAAATCTAGTGTGCTGCTCTGCAGGTGAAAGCAGATAACCTTGAGCGTCGAAAGCTGTCATCCTAACGGAGCTCAAGTATTAACTTGCACGCTTCACTGCGTGTCAAAGTCTATCAACATGTAGAATAAACTGGTGTAATGCACTCAAAAATGTCAATTTTTTCACTTTGTGCACACTATAATACAATGTCATTATAATTGGGATAACAAGGCTTCGAAACTTGCCTTGAAAAATGAGATCCAAACATAAGCTGCATCGCAGCTTGGCAAAGCATACGAACAGAAAGATATGTCACTTTTCAAAGAGATTGAAAGGATACTCCACTGTCACAAAGAAAAGAATTGTTCACAAAAGAACGTGCGCAATGCACTCAACGCAATTAAATGTTCTTACAAACGCCATTATCCTGGCTTATTATTGCAAATGATACAATTTAATGTTGATTGGTCGGTTACAAGTGCTTTAACTATAGTCACTCCCATTATCTAAATTGATTCACCTTGAATCAAGGTTCTGAGGCCTTAAAAAATGTATTTTACAAAAATTGGTAGATGCGTAACCTTTACGACATCAAAATGATACGACCGACAGTGGCGTATTTATTCCTTCAATAAAAGGGGCCTCAAAGTTATCAAAAGAAAATAATCTTACTTTGAGCTGGTTAAATCAAGCAAAACATTGCTCCTTCTCAGCTGATGTCCATTCTAAGGACTATACAAAATTATGACACATATTTGCACCCCTCTGAGGTGTCTAACTCCAAGGCATAAGCTATCTGCCAAAAATGCGGAAGCTTATGGAAATGAAAGTATGCCGTCAGCGGCATCCACAAAAATACAAGATCTACCTAAATGACTGTTATAAAACGGTTGACTACAACTAATCCACCCCCGAGACCAGAACCAAATACAAGTAGAAATTAACGTAAACTCACAGAAACATCCCAGGCTTCAAATTCATGGATCAATCCTTGTGTTCCCAGGTGGTAATATTATTTCCTCGGCCATGGTTTGCGCAATTCTAGTGTCGGCTTCCATATTGCTGATGTCAGATGGCCAATGGCTCCTCCATTGGGATATTTACGGCATCAACTCGTTCCTCGCGGTACAGGCGTAAATCAGAATGCCGTCACCGTCAAACATTTTGACGTTCTCGTTGAAGTAATGAAATAGGTTGAAAAAAAACACAGTTTTATCACTACTGATGATTGATTTAGCAACACTGGCTTTAAACGGTGCAGGCTTTATAGAATAGAAATGGCCATGTGCCTGCTTCACTGAAGCTATCTTTCACAGATTCTAATAGCACGATTAATTTTTTTTGTTTCTTTTTACGAGCATACGTTATTAGCCCAATCACCTTGAACATTTAGATGAGATTCGCCTAGACACGGCATATTTCTTTAGCATTAACATAATTTCCACAGCACTCAACGCTGTTAAATTGCACTATAATTTTCACTTTGCTGGAAATGTTTGCGACCCACATTCCACCATGTGGTGTCGCGTTGCACATATACGGGACGTACAGGATAAATCACTAAATCACTCGTACTTTGAAAATATCACTTTATCGTGATTATAATTCTGTAGTAACAATTTCACAAGCACTGCGGTGCTGATACAACGTAGGATGCTTGGTCAATCCTTAGATACGAATTCCTTAGTCTTTTCACCAACAAAATGTTAATCGGTCACTCGACCGGACTTAGTAACGTACACATCCATGCGGCTCAAACGCATATGGGATTGTCCGTCCTCTCTGCATGGCGTGTTCCGGCTCCGAATATTGCCGAAGTCATTTAGCCTTTACTTCCTACTTCCTCGCGTTTCTGCGATGCAAATACCTTAAAATACCCATAATAGTATCATATTGACGTTGCTAATAATGCAGAATTACTAATTATAATATTTCTCAAATATGCACCTCGTAGATAAAAATCTGCGTTCATGATTAATTCTTTTACTCTTGCAAACGAAGTCAAAAGTTCTCCTGAAGATGATACAAGCTTCCGGAGTGCGTTCAGTGTTTCTCAGTTGGAATATTCTTATGTTACCAATAAAAATCATCACCAGCATGAGATCAATCAAGTGGTCTCACTACATATCTGATCTTCATAATTCTCCTGTAACACCAATTATCACATGCTTTTATTCTCTACTTTTCTGCTGCGACTAAAGTCCAAGTTTCGCTTAGAGCACCACGCTCCAGACAATAACTTCCAAAAATGACTTCCTAATACCTGATTTATTTTTATTTTTATTTTTATTTTTTCCGTGTGGCCTCCTGAGAGGCCAAGTGCAGGTCTTCCTAATCGACGCCCGTGGGCGACCTGCGCGTCGGGATGAGAGATGGAATGGATGAAGACGAAAGAAACTGGGCAAGGATGCTGAAGGAAGCGGCTGTGGCCTGTCAGAAGGTACCGTCCCAGCATTTTCCTGGTGTTGAAAATGGGGAAACCACGGAAACCCATTTCAAGGACGGCCGACGGTGGGGCATCTACCGAGTCATCAGAGAGCTTGTCCACTAGACCTAACGCTGCGCTCTAGCCAGCGTAGCCACTGCAGTCGGTTTACCTAAATCTATATTTGATGTTAACAGATTTCTTATCTGTAGAACTGCTTTCCTTGCCTTAGCCAACCTACTTTTTATATCCTCTTTGTTTCGTCCATCACTGGTTATTTTGCTTCTTATGTTACAGAAGTCTTCTACTTCGTTTAGCTTTTCTCCTAACAAAGCTACAATTGCAAAAACTACAAGATCATTCACGGCATGTCATTTAATAATCTTATAGATGCCTTACACAGCATTAATCCAGCACCTTAGCGCGCTTGCCTCTCACCAGGGGGCCCCGGGTTCGTATATCGGCTCCGTTAGGGATTTTAGATACTGATGTGAGAGCTAGAACGAAGTGTTCTTAGCCTCCTGGGGACAATTGAGTAGCTGTCTGACAGTGAGGCAGCGCCCCGGTCAGGAAAACCAAGATTAAAGGCCGAGAGGACCCGACGTGCTGACCAAGCGTCTGCAGGCCAAATGGCTGGGCAGAGGTTGCTTGGTAGACCAAGTCTCATGATGGGCTGTGGTTCCACGGAGTTTGTTTACCCAGCATAAAATCCAAGAAGAAATCTCGTGGTCTAAGGGGTAAGTTTTATGCCCGTCAGAGGAGCTGTCAGGGTTGCCAACAACCAAAGTGACTTCCCATACACCTCACCTGCCGAACAGCTGTGCCGAGAGGATCGGATGCACTTCTTATAGGTTAGAGCAGCACGAGAAGCGTGATCCAGGGGATCTGGGTGACATGGTAGCTAAAGTCATAGACGACCCAAGAAGTACACCCATTAACAACAAAACTATGAAATTAAAACATCCAGACTTGAGTAAAACTCGTGAACACTTTTATTTAAAATTGTCAAACCCCTATCCTACTTCGGAGGGTTTGTATCGGCGAATCCGCAAGCTAATAAAAAAGAAAATAAAAGATCCAGGCCCTAACTGTAAACCTCTCGAAAGATCTAAATACAAAAGGTTAAGCAACAACAACAATGCTAGGAAGATGGCACGTAAAGGAACCCTACTCAAATTACAAACAGATCAAGTGAATAACAGAATTTACATTTAACAGAGTAGCAAAGCAAAGCTAGGATATGATGGTACCATTACCTTATTTACATTTAACGTTAATCAGTTTAGCTAAGTCCTAACAATGAATACAAAATTTCCGGCGATGACGTCCGTAAGAAAAAAAAAGTCCTCTCGGCACGCCGGAAGGCGGAGGTAGATTTCACCGGACAAACTTGTGGATAGGCGAAAATAGGTAGAATATGCAGATTTTCGTAGAAGGATCAGACCTCATTTAATGCGAGAAGGTATTTTATAATTGGAGCTTAATTAACTTTGTTTTCGTCATTTTATGCTTATTTTAAACATTTTATTGTCTTATGGGAACGGTAACCTTCTTGTCATTTGGGGTCCATTTTTATACTTGTGGTCACACTGTCCTTATGCAAGGTTTCGACACTGATGTGATACTATGTAACGGTCTGTTACTTATTCATGCAAAATTATATCTCCCGTAGAGATCTTGGTTGGTTGCTCAGTTTAGGGGCTGCGACAACGCGGTCATGTAACCCCGTGTACTTAGGGATGGCTGTATTAGTCTGTAATTCAGGTAAGGACTGCATACGGTCAATTTCAAGCAGTATTTCCTATTGTTGGTACCAGGTACTACCGTCAACGACACCTAGCTGTGAACTTGGCTACTAGATGCCACCGCAACCAGCAACTCGCAACGAACGTTGGAACTTCCCCTCCAAAGGAAAGCATACTGAGGGATTTTTAGCGCTCTTAGAAAATCCGACGACTTCGGCCGACTTTGAACTCGCGACCTTGGGCATAGACATTCAGCATGCTTGCTACCAGTTACGTCACCGAAGCCGCTTCACACTTAGATGGAAATCTGAATCTGATCTCGTGCAAGTGCGTTATCTTGGCAACGTCTGATGGCTCATCCCTCATCAATTTAGTAGTGTTGCCATGGCAACCATTGATAGGTCTTGGCATTTTCTTATAGTTCCGAAATTATTTTTCTCATCCCTTGGCATAATGGTGGGTTATATCATAAATTCTTTCAGACAAAAGTTTTAGGTAATTATTATGGGAATATTGTCCATTTTGTACGGTTTTGATATTGTGCCTATTAAGAGAGATATGATTAATGTTTCCCGAAAAACCCACTTTTTCCCACCCCTTTAGTCAATGGTTGGTGCTATAAAAAAACTCTTCAAACATACATTTTTGGGCTTTATCCGACACATAGTATGAATGTTGAACGGATTCGATATCTCACATATTAAGAGAGTTATAGCAATATTTCACTTTTTCGAAAAAAAAAAGGCCCCCCCATTTTCACCCCCCATTCGACCGATTTAGCCCAGTAACGAACTCGACCGAGATTTTATAGGTATACGTATTCGGTAAAAAATTCAAAGTGATTGGTACAAAATTACGGCAGTTATCGTGTCCACAATAAACTGATATACATATACATACATAAATCCCTATATATATATTATAATTGTGAAAGTCTGTGTGTGTGTGTGTTAGTTTGTTACCTCTTGACACTAAAACGGCTGGACGGATTTGGATGAAATTTGAAATGGAGACAGCTTATACCCTGGGATAACATATAGGCAGCCTTTCATCCGGAAATAAATCATTGTTCCCGTGGAACAGGCAACATAACTGAAAAGTCACCAAAAATACTCAACCGGGACAAAATATCGAAGTTGTCGCAAAAAGACCGGACAAAGCTCATTTTACGCCCCTCGATGCAAGGAACAATACTCGGTAGGTCCCTACGGGACACCGAAAACCACATTTTAAGGCCCTAAAACCAACCGTTTCAAAGATATTCGCAGAAAACTATCTTTACTCTGATAAACTGATGAAATAATGGCAAGTCCGTTTCCATGGCAACTGAACCTCACGGTATGACATCCGATTTTATATACATATCCCTGTAGGAGGCAAAGCCAATCAATTTGTTATCTTTTTCAAGATATATATGAACACAATAAGAACAGGGTAACGCGCCTGCCTCTCATCCGGAGGCCCCGGGTTCGATTCTTGGCTCCATCAGAGATTTTAGACACTGACGTGAGGACTGCAACGGAGTGCACTCAGCTTTGTGAGGACAATTGAGGAGCTGTCTGATAGCGAGGCAGCGCCCTAGTCACGAAGAACAAGACTAACGGCCGAGGGGACACGGTACACTGACCACGCGTCACCACAATATCTGCAGGCCAAATGGCTGGGAAGCGGTCGCATGATAGGCCTAGGCCCTTCATGGTCTGTAGTGCCAGGGGGTAAAAAAAATAGGGAAAGCGCCTTCTAATACCACCTTTAATTTGTAAACACTACAGTAGCGGCTTCTAGGGAAGCGTGATGGCGCAGTGGCTTAGCTTCTCGCCTTTCACCAGGACGGCCGGGGTTCGAATCCCGGTGACAGCGGGGTGGAATTTTCACCTGGAAAATCACGTGGCGTCAGGAAGAGCATCCGGCCTTAAATCCCCGGCCAAAACCGAAATGAGCCTGGCTGGCTACGGCGACCCCAATTAATTGGGAATAGCTGAAGAAAGTTTTACAGTAGCAGCTACTAAATAAAGGTAGCGATATAGCTACGTTCAATTTCATAAACACTGGGCTCACAAATCCCGTATAGTTAAGTAAAAATAACAGTCTGGTCGTTATTTCAGTAGCAACGAAGCTCTGTGGTGGCTATTGCCGTGTCCGTAACACTTAAGGCATCCCGCCGTCACATACCTCAATGTGCACTTACAAAATTGTGAACCAGTCTATTTTACTGAAAAGAATTTCTACGAGCGAGTATCCACTCCGGCAAAAACCACACTCACTACCTTTTCCAAAATTTACACAAGACATGATTTTTAAAGCACTCTTCTGTGTGTTGAGGTACAGAGATATACCACATGGAAAGATACAATAAAATGTTGGCAAATCTGAGTTCAAGGAACTGCTGTTCAGAATAGGCTTTCGGTGCAGGTTATGCGGCCCATGTTCGTAACATGGAATGTTTTCTTTTGACAATGCATCTACACCAAGTGCGAGGGCAACGCATTTCAAAGATCTCTAAAAACACAATAAACAGGTAGTTGGAGAAAAATTTTAAGTGGGAGCGAAGATTCAAAGAGAAATAATTTCATCTTAGAGAATTGCTGATGAGATCGTCATCTTGACCGATACGCCAGAGGAATTGAATGAGTTTTTGAATGGTATGGACTCCGTCTTGAGGAAATAATTCATGATGGATATCAATAAATGTAAAGCAACATTATTGGAATGCAGCCAAAATAAATCAGAAACCTCTATGCACATCAAATTGGCAGGTGAAACGCTACGGGAAGTAGGAGACTTCTGTTACTTAGGAAGAAAAATAGCCAGTGATGGACGAAGCAAAGAGGTTGGCTCAGGCAAGGACATCATTTCTACAAAAAAGGAATCTGTTGACATCGAATATACATTTAGATATTAGGAAGTAATTTTTGAAAGCTTTTGTCTGGAGCGTGACACTATAAGGAAGTGAAACTTGGTCTAATGGTGCAGCAGAAAAGAGGAGAATTGAAGCGTTTGTAATGTGGTGTTACAGGAGAATGATGATGATCAGATGGGTAGATGGGGTAACAAATAAAGAGCTATTAAGACGAGTGGGAGTGGAGAGATGTTTCTGGCGACTGCTATTGAAGAGAAGATATAGGTTGGTACGACACATATTAAGACACCCAGAAATAGCAAGCTTAGTTATGGATGGGAGGGTTAAGGACAAGAACTGTAGGGTAGACCAGGGTAAAACAGATTGCCTAGGATGTAGGGTGTGGTAGCGATATAGAGATGAAACGATTAGCTCAGGAGAGGGAGTCATGGAGGGCTGCATCAGTCCAGTCAAGAAACTGAAGACTCAAACAACAACAGTTGGGAATTTTAATTACTTAGAGAGGCATGTGAGGCAAAAGGGTTGTTGGAGAATTTCAATCCCTAGGATGTAACACTGGAAGAGAGTGCATAATGTACATCAACGGCCAAGGTCAGAGATATTTTACTATAGGTAAGGAAAAATACTTTTGATTCCCCATATTCCGATAGATTTGCCATTCCAGTGTGCAAGAGTGCAGTTCCCTCTTCAAACAATATTCGCAATTTCTATTAACAAAGCGCAATCGCACACACTTAACAGCAGGTGTACAATTGCATAGTCCCCATTGACTTGATCGCGAGCGAAGCCGCGGGTACCTGCTAGTTATACATAACTTTTGAACTGACGGTGGTTTTGGGATCTGGGGGATGTGAAACGCGAAGATACGTCGAAATTTTCCGGAAGTCGAAACATGGTACCCATTGCAATAGTTAGCTTTCTAATGAAATCTACCTCTGGTTGGTTCCTCAGTTTAGGGGCTGCGACAACGCGGTCATCTAACCCCGTGTACTTTGGGTGAGTGTAGGATCTGTCTGATACACGGTGTGAATTGTAATGGCTGTATTAGTCTTAATTCATGTAAGTACTGCAGACGGTCAATTTCAAGCAGTAGTTCCTAATGTTGCTACCAGGTACTACCGTCAACGACACCTAGCTGTGAACTTGGCTACTAGATGCCACCCCAACCATCAACTCGCAACGAACGTTGGAACTTCCCCTCCAAAGGAAAGCATACTGAGGGATTCTAGTGCTCTTAGAAAATCCGACGACTTCGGCCGGCTTTGAAACCGCGACATTGGGCATAGACATTCAGCATGCCACCAGTTACGTCACCGAAGCCGCTTCCCACTTTGTCAGGCGGCTTCGGTGGCGTAGTCGGTAGCATGCTGAGCTTCTATTCCCAAGATACCGGGTTCAAACCCGGCCGAAGCCGTCGGATTTTTTAAGAGCGTTAAATATCCCTCGGTATGCCTTCCTTCGGAGGGGAAGTAAAGCCGGTGGTCCCATGTCATAGATTTATGGCATGTTAAAGATCCTTCCACTAATTGCACCTGTGTGAAGCTAAATTGGATAGGTTAAGAATGTATACAACGCTCTTAGGTTTCTATGTTCGTTGCCAAGAGCCGACTGCGGCGGCGTCTAGTAGCTCAGTTCTGAACTTGGCCTCGTAGTCGTTGACAGTGGCGCTTGGCGGCAAAAGTAGGAACTATCTGAAAAATTGTTAGTTGCATAAGGACAGTGTGACCACAAGTATAAAAATGGACCCCAAATGACAAGAAGGTTACCGTTCCCATAAGACAATAAAATGTTTAAAATAAGCATAAAATGACGAAAAACAAAGTTAATTAAGCTCCAATTATAAAATACCTTCTCGCATTAAATGAGGTCTGATCCTTCTACGAAAATCTGCATATTCTGCCTATTTTCGCCTATCCACAAGTTTGTCCGGTGAAATCTACCTCCGCCTTCCGGCGTGCCGAGAGGACTTTTTTTTATTTAAGTAAAGACTGCAACTTAGAATTTTCAAATAGTTCCTACTTTTGCCGCCAAGCGCTACCGTCAACGACTACTAGACCAAGTTCAGAACTTAGCTACTAGACGCCACCGCAGTCGGCTCTTGGCAACGAACGTAGAAACCTAAGAGCGTTGTTTACATTCTTAACCTATCCAATTTAGCTTCCCACAGGTGTAATTAGTGGAAGGTTCTTTAACATGCCATAAATCTATGACATGCGACCGCCGGCTTTACTTCCCCTCCGAACGAAGGCATACTGAGGGATTTTAACGCTCTTAAAAAATCCGACGGCTTCGGCCGGGTTTGAACCCGCTATCTTGGGCATAGAAGCTCAGCATGCTACCGACTACGCCACCGATAGCCGTAGTAGTTGGAATAGTCAGTACAAAGCGCAGTAGATTAGTTACTTCCTGATAGATGGAGTCAAGACCGTTCGTAACAAAATATTTTAAAAGATCTTTTAGAGCTAAATGCTTTGTCTGATCTGCATAAACAATGTGAAGTTCATTTATAGTAATTGGTTAACATTAAAGAATGGATACTGTTTTTCCAAAAAATCTAATTTGCTCTGGGGGAATGTTTCGGTGTATTTTTAAACTTCATTTTCTTGTACTAACTCTATGAAATTTCGATGAGTACGATCTTCAAATCTACTTTTCATTTGAGCTGTTAGTGAATCTACTATTCCAAAAGACAGCACTCTCAAAGTGTTCTTTTGATTGCCATCATACATTACGTTTTCATTCAACTGGATGCTTTTTTGAACACATATGTCAGTGAGATCTTCTTTTCTTAAGTTTTCTATGCTTTTGACGACAGCCTCTTTCTCACTATGGCAAGTTACAATACTCACCGTCGATGATTGTAACAATTTGAAAATATGATCAGTGTAAAAGAAACAAGCTTCGAATACACATAGGTAATATACAAAGATTGGGTCATCCATATGTTATTTGAGACCAATGGCACAGTTCACAGAATCGTCATCCCATTCACTATTTTCATCATAAATAATTTCATCAAAATACATTACAATTCTTGGAAATGTTTAATAATGGTGAAAACTGCCCTCGAATGAAAATTCCATCTCGTATTGTTTGCTCGTGGAAGCTTAAATCCTCTTTTGGTCAACAAAACTGTCCTTTTAGAAGATTTGCTGAAAAAACTGTGAAAAGCAGTCAAGGTACAGACAAGCGAACAAACAAACAAACAAACGAACCTGATTTATTGTTTTTGAGCCATACAGGAGTACCCAATTTAATTGGTGGGCGTAACAATGGACGAAAAGAGCATATGGGCAAAACTGTTTCATTAGCTTTTGAACTCCTCCTTATCTGGCCTGCCATTACAGCTGCGCCATCGTATGTCTGGCTTACGCCTTTTTCTCCATTTACTTCCCAGTCAAGAAAAACTTTGTGCACGATTTCTGACAATCCCGCAGCTGTTTTATTCTTGGAAACGTCATAAAAGCCGACGAATCTCTCCTCTATTCTATCATCCACACAATATCTAAATAATATGCTTACATGACACGTCTAATGTCTCATCCGCTTGTATGGATAGAAAGTGGGATTCATTTATTTGTAATTTGATTTTTTCATTTAATTCAATTGTTTTAACTTCTATCAAGTCATTTTGAATGTCTGGAGATGTCTCTAACTATCGATTCATTTTGAGCGAGCAGATTCAACAATTGCAAATAATTACCCTTGTTAATAGAACTTTCATCTTCGCTATGCCCTCGGAAGGCTAGTTCTTGTGTACTGAGAAATACTACAGATTGAATGAGTCGTCACGCATACTGCCTGTTTGAAGACACGATCTCATTATGTTTTACTGCTTTTAGTCGAGCAACTTCAGAAAAAGCTTGCTTAATGCGAGTTTTACCTAGCAGATGATATGCTTCACAATGTAACAAATGGTATTTTGAAGACTGGTGTTTTACAGCTTTGTTAATTGAATTATTCAGGTCCGAAATTCCTTCTGTTGCACCATTCAGTATATTTCGGCCCAAACATAAGGCAAACGTAACAAAACATTTTGTTTATTTCAACACACCCAGTTAGCCATGAAAACCTGTCATACCAAGAAAACTGAAAACTCCGTGTGCGATTTTTACCAGCTTCTTTAATTGATAAATTTGGCTTTGGTCTTTTTGTTTTTAATTCACATCGCTGTTCACATGATAAAGTGCTCAAAGGAGTTGCCTTTAGAAAATTAATAACATTCGAGTCCTGTGAACTTACTTCAGTCATATTGGCAGCATTAAACACACTCACGCACACTTAAAATTAACTACACTTCTACAGTTCGAACTAGCACTATCGCAGCGATTGGGCCATTGAGTTAGCAGAACAGTGATCATCTGATCATACAAAGTTTACGCCAGTGGGTGTCAACCAGATAGGACTTATTTGGCACCATCGGTGTAGTACGTAATCTGTGGTTTACGCCAGCCAAACGCCGGCGTACGGAAGCACTTCCCTGCCGAGAAGCAAGAATGAACTCGCGCATGCGCTGATCCGTGGCCTGACCGGGGTGGTACATAGCTCTTGACGCCAAGAAGTTCTGGCGTACAAGAAAAGCAAAGCACAGCAGTAGATCGCGGCTAGGCTAAGACTAGTTATATGGTGGGTGCGGAAATAAAATAACTAAGCGCCATGTAATATGCTATCGCCGCATTTATATAAATTAAAAACCATGTTATATTTTACTCTTTGATGAATACACATTCTAATTTTTAAATCAGGGAACGCCCGGCGCATCAGCGTATTATAGCGCTACGCCTCTGCTACGTGGAAATACGCAGTACGATAAGACCTCATGTCTTAAATATCAAACAGTAGTAAAAACCAGAAATGTCACTTGCTCGGAGTGCTTTGCATTGACAGATATGTCACTTCATTTAATATTTACATTTTCTCACATAACCAAAATCCTGTGTCTAAAATCTCTGGACACAAATTATACAATAAACTTGCAAAACCTCACATCTTCTGGGTTTGCTAATGATACGTCGTCAGTCCAGGGATCGATGCTCTAGTAGCATACTAGTTAATCCCTGACTTTGTTCTTCACCAAGAACACAAATGTGGCGTCAAAGCTCACTATAATGAAAATTACAATACAATTACATAACTGATGGCTTCTGCCGGCCATCAACCGATACGACCTGTCTAAGAAAGTCAGTGGCATGACGTAGAAATTACAAAATGAGGCGTCACGACAAAACACTAGAATCACGGCTGTCCATCAGCTCAAAGGAAAAGAAAATCCCATACTAGGGTTGAATGAAATAGCTCAACAGCTACAGTCACGTTCAGGTGCCAATAGACCTGACGTCTCACGGCGTTCAAAATAATGCACCAATTGAACCATGTTCAACCCAAAAGGTGGCTAACTATCACTGAAATGTAATTACAAAAGCATGAGTGCAAAACTACAAAAATCCTACCTATCTGGCTGTCAAGATGAGTTCGGTTGATTTAACTAAACTACTCTACCACAACAAGACCCATACATGAGAGAAGGAACAGACTCACAGACTATGGCATCTCCACCTCATTCGCTCGGAATTAAGGGTTAAAATATCCTCTGGGTTTGAGATATGGCTTTTCCAAGCTAGGCTTCCAATCCAAGCCGTATTCATCACCAGGTACTTGATGCGTCCTCGTGGTCTTCTTCTCCCTAGTAGCGACTCTTGTACAAGCTCGAATCACGTTCATCATCTCCTCGTGGTCGGCTGGTTCATCCGTCATGTTGAAAACTCTTCCCTCAGAACGGCTCCTTCACATTGTGGGGGTTTATTCCATAACACCCATAGTATATAAGTGTTGAACAATTACACTCACGTGGTCGGTTGCAATATGCATGTTTCACGATTTACACACGTGGTAATTCACAGCTTCTAACTTTACACAAATTGTAGATATTAAATAACTCACTGACGTTAGACAGTGGCGCAGACTTTATAATAAATAGGCCATTCACTGTCTGCTCATCACAGATTTTAATTCGCCCACATGGCGTAATCTCACTGAACTTAATACTTTGCAAATCACTGATAATCTCGTCAATCCGTAATCAGAGAATGTTCACGCTGCTGGCGATAATATTTTCTACAATGGTGGCGTTGAAAACAACCATATTAAATCGTTCCAGTTCACAAATGTTGAATAATTTCACGTCCCTTGTGGACATAGAAACTGTCGGCGTCGTGATTAGAAAAGTGGTGTTCCACGACGTCGAGACAATAAGGTAAAATAATACTTCAAAATCACAGATTTTTACACAAATGTTCACCACGCTATCACTGGCGTGAATAATACGATGATTGCACCCAACAGGGTGCCTTAATTAATTACGATGCACACCGATACTATATTCCCTCGCCTCGTGGGTGGACTGTTATCTCGTCCTGAGGACGGAAAATCAAAAAGCGTCCAGCATGGACGGATCCAAAACTAGGTTGTGAAGTGGCTTGACTCTGCCTGCTGGGTCACAGTGCATACTTAAGTCATTGAGCAACTAAATCCTTCCGCTTCGCGTATCCGCGACGTTAAATACCGTTACCAAAAGACAAAATACATTCTCCAGAATGTTTAAAAGTATGCAGAATTACATTATGATTTACTCTGAGAATTGTGAAGTGGAGAAACAAATTAATAGGTACTCAGATAAATAATTCGGAGATTTCTTCGAAGTCAATCACTTCCTTTATCATATCCAGCCATGTGCTGATCTCCGGGTGCATTCTATGACAAAGCATGACATTTACAAATATGCTCGAAAGAAAATATCACTGAGCATGAGCTCAGCGGGCTCAGTATTGAGTCTCTGCCATGAAATATAATTCTGGTCTGAGGCTTGGAGCGGGGTACACTTAGCCTCGTGAGGAAACACTGGAAAGAGGTGGGTTTGATTTCCACCTGAGCTATCTTGGAAGTAGTTTTCGGTGGTTTCCCCACTTCTACTCCAGGCAAGCGGCTTCGGTGGCGTAGTTGGTAGCATGCTCAACTGCTGTTTCCAAGATCGTGGGTTCAAACCCATCCAAAGTCGTCGGATTTTTAAGAGCGTAAAAATCCTTCAGTATGCCTTCTTTCGGTGGGGAAGTAAAGCCGGCAATCCCATGTCATAGATTTACGGCATGTAAAAGATCCTTCCACTTATTAAACTTGTGTGAAGCTAAAGTTCTAGGTAAGATTTCATTGAAACGCTCAATCAAAGTTCCAACGTTCACCACTAGGTGTCAGTGACATCTGGTAGTGAAAGTTGGAACTACTTGAAATTGAACGCAACTTGTAGCTCACCCCATGGGTGTCCGATTGAAGAAGCTACAGCCTCTGGCGAGCCGAACATGTCCTCGGACACTCCCGGCACTAAAATCCATACGATAAATAAATAAATGACTTCTGGCAAATGCCGGGATGGTTCCATACTCAAGGCCATGGCCGCTTCTTTCCCAATCCTCACTCACTACTACAGACACAGCAGTAACACAGATTATCATACACATTATACACGGGGTTAAAAGACCACGATGTCCAAGCCCCTCCAATGAAACAACAACAATAACAAAATCAGGCTATCAACTTTCATCTTAGCTCACTGCACATTGATGCATTAGTGATGTGTTAACTTCAATGTCCCCGCTTCTATTCCTAGCATTGGATATTCGAACCAGCCACGATAGCAAAGAGCGCTGACGCTCTACCTCGTGCCCCGCTGGCATCAGGAGAGCGTGGGTTTGAATCCCACTTTGGTCGTCTAGAAAATCGTTTTCATGGTTTCCCATTTTCACCACCGGGAAGGTTCCATTCCCCAGATCCACGTTCGACTTCCTTCCGAAATCCGTTCCCTGGCCCTTCCTTTATTAGACCCAAGTTTGCCTGGGCGATCCTGTCACCATCCCCAGTTGTATCTGTAGTTGCTTTCAGCTCTCAGACACCGTACTTGCGAATGATCTAATAATAATATTGTAACAAAAGATCTGATGGACATGAGTGAGGAGCTGGTATTCATAAAGGTGTGAGGCAAGGCTGCAACTTATCACCCATACTTTTCAATCTTTACATTGAACAAGCAATGAAGGAAATTAGAGAGAAATTTAAAGTGGGAGTGAAGATTCAAGGAGAAATAATTTCAACTCTGAGATTTGTTGATGACATCGTCATCTTGGCCGACACGCCTGAGAATTTGAATGAGTTTTTGAATGGTATGGACTCCGTCTTGAGGAAAGAATTCATGATGAAAATTAATAAATGTAAAGCAAACAAAAATGGAATGCAGCCGCAATAAATCAGAAACCTCTAAGGACATCAAATTGGCAGGGGAAAAACTAAAGGAAGTAGGAGACTTCTGTTACTTAGGAGGCAAAACAACCAGTAACGGACGAAGCAAAGAGGATATAAAAAGTAGGTTGGCTCAGGCAAGGAAAGCATTTCTACAGAAAAGGAATCAGTTGATATCGAATATAGATTTAGGTATTAGGAAGACATTTTTGAAAACCGTTATCTGGAGCGTCGCACTCTATGGAAGTGAAACTTGGACTATTGGTGCAGCAGAAAAGAGGAGAATTGAAGTGTTTGAAATGTGGTGTTACAGGAGAATTATGAAGATCAGATGGGTAGATAGGGTTACAAACGAAGAGGTATTAAGACGAGTGGGAAAGGAGAGATGTTTCTGACGACTGCTAATGAAGATAAGAGATAGGTTGGTCGGACACATACTAAGACATCCAGGAATAGCAAGCTTAGTTATGGAAGGAAGGGTCGAGGACAAGAACTGTAGGGGTAGACCAAGGTTAGAGTATGTTAAACGGATTGCCTCGGATGTAGGGTGTGGTATCTAGAGATGAAACGATTAGATCAGGACAGGGAGTCCAGGAGACCTGCATCTAACCAGTCAAAAGACTGAAGACTCAAACAACAACAACAACAACAACAACAACAAAAGAAAGATGACGCATATAAGAAACAGTCTACTTGCGTAATATGGTGTGTGTATTAACGATTGGTGGCTTCGGTGGCGTAGTTGGTAGCTTACCCAAGATCGCAGATCCTTTAAGAGCGTTAAAATCCTTCAGTATGCTTTCCTTCGGAGGGGAAGTATAGCCGGCGTTCCCATATCATGGATTTATGGCATGTAAAAGAACCTTCCGACTAATCAAACTTGTGTGAAGCTAAATTTACAGCTGATAGTTCGTTGAAACGCTCTATCAAAGTTCCAACGTTCACCAATAGGTGTCAATGACGCCTGGTACCGAAAGTTAGAACTACTTTAAATTGAACGGAACTTGTAGCTCACCCCATGGGTGTCCGCATTGAAGTAGCTACAGCCTCTGGTGAGCCAAACATGTCTTCAGACACTCCCGGCACTAAAAGCCATACGATAAATAATACGTAATAATATGTCATTTACTGTGACGACGGGTTGATTCAATGTGCACCTCAGACAGTGAGAGTAAGTGGGTAAAGCTAGCTAACAACAGTAGCTACAGTTGAATATGTATGTATTTATCATCACAGAACACCCTTTTTATGTACTCAAATTTTCGATAACTCTAACGAGGGAAGTACCCCAGCTCGAACGGCGAAAACCGACTGAAAGTGGGGGACGTGGTGGCTCAGCGGTCTAGTTGTATGCCTCTCACCAAGGCGGTCCGGGTTCGATTCCCGGTCAATGCATGTGAGATTTTCGAAGTGAAATGCCATGTCCTGTGGTTCGGATTCCACGTAAAAAGGAGGTCCCGTGGCTCATGATCTCAAGATTAACGGTCACGTTAAACTACAAGCTTCCTTCCTTCCTTCCTTTCCGACTGAAAGTGGGTTTAAAGTATACAGTTGTAGCTATGTCAATAGCTACCAATGCCATTCATCAGTAAAAGTACGTGTTTGGTCGCCAGCGCCATCTGAGTATGTGATAATGTGATCACCGTGGCATTTGAGTTTCGACTATTGCAATACGGGAACATTGTAAATAATGGAGTATGTCTATATGTTGCCCTTGTTAAGTGTGCGTACTGTTCCATTCCGCTGTGTTTTAATCACTTCATTGAAACTCCACATTTACACTTCGACGTCGAATGAAGGACAACACAGTATCTTCTATTGAGGGAAAGATGACTATGTCAACACGGTACTGCATGTATTAAGATTTCTTGTTGCAAGCAAGTGTTCAGTCTTTTGCCAGATGATAGTGCACCACATCTGTTTCTTGTTAATATAATGGTCCGAATTTCCTGTTGCACGGTACTTTCTGCTGCGAATTGTGTTTCTGCAATCTTTTTGTAATGTTACCACATATATGCTAAAGGTCTAACCAATTGCTAGGAATGGATTTTCCCTAATATAATGGTCCGAATTGCCTGTTGCACGGTAGTTTCTGCTGCGAATTGCCTTTCTGCAATATTTGGACGCCGTAACTTCCAAACATTGATTGTACACTAATGCGGGGTTTTACAGATAAATGCCTGTGATGGGTAGTAGAACAGACATAAAAATCTTCGTATGTTAAGCGCATTGCCAGTCGGTTTTAGCCGTTCGAGCTGGGGTACTTCCCTCGTAAGTAATTTATATCTCCAAAAGCCCTTCGAGATTCGAATTTCGACTGTATTAGATATTCGATCAGTGGCGTATCCATATAAATATCTTAGTCATAGAATCGTTTTAAAGAATAGTTCCTCTTTAAGCAGCCCCATCTGATAACGAGTTCCTTTCTTCCCCAACCTTATTCGTCTCACGAACAAATGAGGAAAGGAAGCTTATGAAGTGATAACGTATTTTACGACGGACTTTTGTTGGCTGTGAGACATTAATTTCCCTTCTCTTTAAATGACTACGTTATATAAGGTAAAATTTCACATAAAGTGGCAGTGATTAATACTGATTTAAAAAAAGGAAAATTGTTGCTCTAGGGGTAATAATTGTTTTTTTAAATTTATTAATCAAAGCACAAACTACAGCTATGCTAGCCCTTCACGCTTGTACAAATAGCAACCAAATAACGATTTATGATAAAATATAAGATAAAATGTAACTAATCACCAAACAAAACAAGTCCAAATCAAGAGCCCGTAAAATGTCCATTCTCGTAGCCGTGTCGTCAATAGCCAAGATGACAGTTATAAATACAGCTTAACTGCTCCTTCACCTGCTTCAGGAACGTCCTCTTGTTTATGGGTATGTTCAACCAACGCCACCTAAATAATAAGGCCTCCGCACTGGCTGACCAGCGCTAGGCAGCTCGACCAACAGTAGTCAATCGCGTTGTTTGTGGAGCGTTACAAGGTCGGCGCATAAGTTGTACTTTTTGCTGTAGTTTTAATAATTATTGTAGAAACAAAAATCAAGGAAACCTCAAGGACACTGTGCCCAGAAAGACAAACATATTTTCCCATAGCAACTGACACTAATCTTGATAAATCACCTATGTCCAAATCAACATATCTGCCTACTGGTCCTTTACTTCTTTTCAGCTTCAGCTTTCTCATAATCAGGGCTAGGATTTATATGTAAATACAGTACTTATTTCTCTATTACACAGATATTCATATCCTATTAACTTATCTCCATCGATTATGTTGTCCTCTTTCAAATTAAACAAATTTATTTGACATGTTTCTCCATATTTCGGACTTCAGTACATACATGCACAATAAATAATTTTACATATTTAGTAAATTGCAATCCAACCGACAGTAGTGGCTATGCTGGCTAAAGTGCAGCATTAGGTCGTGGGGCCAAGCTCTCTGCTGACTCGGTAGACACGTGGGATCGAGCCCCACCGTCGGCCGTCCTTGAAATGGTTTTCCGTGGTTTCCCCATTTTCAACACCAGTCAAATGCTGGGACGGTACCTTCTGACAGGCCACGGCCGCTTCCTTCCCCATCCTTGCCCAGTTTCATTCACCATCATTCATTTCATCTCTCATTAACTCCTCTCATGAGGTTGGCGTCAGGAAGGGCATCCGGCCGTAAAAAACCATCGCCACAAATACTTCCATCCCTTCTCATCCCCGACCCCGTTGGAAAACGGGAATACTAAGGGGTAGACATACAAGTAAATTGCAATCCAATATATGTACATATTTTACTCTTATGAATAAAAATATATAGAATTGTAGTTTTCAGTGACTGGAAATACGACAGCACAGGACAAGTTTACAGTTATGTAATGAAAAGAAAGATTCCTGAAGTACGTAGGTGTAACGATAGCAATTCTTATGAAAAGATGCTTCAAGTTTGAAAATTTAGAACATTTCATGGCATACTGTTATGGTAGGCAGGAATAACAGGAATAATCGATGAATGAAAGCAAGTGAAAAGTAAGTGAAATAAAAGAAAATTGGATAATTTGATTTATAAATCCAGTATTTTTAATGCATTTATGTGGGTTATAGAAGTAACAAAATTAGTATTATGGGGATAAATTTGTCTTTTGTCCATATTTCATAAAATATATTTACATTTTGACATTTTTTAGATTGTACATATTTCTAAAATATATATACATACATATGTACATATATTGACACTTTTTAGTACATATAAATCCTAGCCCTGCTCATAATTTTACCTTAATGTAGCCTATATCATTAATTGAAGATTTAGCTTTGGCAGTCCTGATGTACCAGATGGGTGAAGCATATTTCTTAACATCTATACATATCAGAAAGTCAATAAGCTTATTATTGATTCCCAAGATTAAGAAATTTAGTCCTATTGTAGTTTCAGAAACAACCCTCTCAAAATGTGAATTGAATCTATTTTGAAAAATTTTAACCCATTTAAACTAATTTTTTAACCTTCATTTACATCCTTTAAGAAATTTTCTAGTAGCAAAATGTAATTTTAATGTAAAATCTGTTAAAATAATAGTTATGAATCTGAAGATATCCTATGCTCTCTCTATTCTCTATTAAGCTACAAGAACAGTAGGCTCATAAGTTGAATTGCTGGTGAGAGTTAATTACGTTCCTGCTGTACAATGTAGTCTCGGCTAAATATGTTACAAGATAAAACTGTATTGTATTGTATTTCTGTCTGTAGCCAAATTGTTGATAAATTTTAGTAAATACCTCCAAAATTCAAAACTTTTAATTAAATTAATATTCTGTAATCCAACGCCAGTAAAATAATACTAAAAATTGAACGAGTGGAAAAAGGACAATATTCAAAGAAATGGGATAATATACCAGCATATTTAATCATTATTTAGTCGCTAACTGATGACACATTTTGAGACATAACTTCTTGCTACTCGTACTACAATTGGCAATTAGTGAATTTTTCAATGCGACGTATAGTTTCAACAGATGATCGTTCTTTTTTCCTCTTGGAAATGGAATGTTATCGTCTTTCGACTCAGCTGTTCAATTATTCTTTTCCATTTTTGCCTTTCTCCCTTCATTTAAAAGTGAGGTTAATAAGTTCATAACGTTCTGAAAATCATAATAAACATCATTATCGTAATAATTACGGGCCTTTTTTTGTTATTATGATGAAACTGTTTATTTCTTTTTCTCCCTCAGTATGGAAGGAGTTTCATAGTTGAAGCATTACTGGAAAGCGTATTTTATGAAAGGTAAGGGAGAAGGTAAATTCTACGAGGTACGGGTAATTTAGCAATGCTGGCTACTCAAAGACTTGCAGGCTATGCAGTGTTCATTTACAGTTGTACAGTGCAACAATATGAGCGTTTTCTTTGCGAGTAGAAACATCGTTTGAAGGGCCGGGAGGAATGACTACTCTTGGCGCGCGTGCTTCCGAGCGCGGAGGCCTTATTCTCTAGGTGGACTTTGGTTCAACTCGGGGTTTCTTGCAATGCTATTGTACAGGGATGATATGCGGTTTTGGAAGGATCTTTGGATTATGGAATGTTTAGTATGTGGAATGTGCAGAATATCTTTGAGCCTGGTAGAACGGGAAGGGGCTCTTAGTTTGAAAAGTGACAGCAGGTGGTCCGAACGGTAATGGCCATTTAAAATAGAATGTAGGAAGGACAGGTCAGTTACCTGTCGTGTCGTGTTGAGGAGAGGGATGTTTATGGCTGAAAGTACCTGCTGAGTGGTGAAGTGTCTAAACCTTGGAATTCTGTCCCTTACAATGGCTGCAACGAAGGATTGAATTCTGTTTAATTTGGCTATGATTGACGGGCAAGAAGTTGTCCAAATGGGAGAGCAGTAATTTTCAATGGGCTGGATTATCGAGAGGTAATAGAGGCGAAGAGCTGTGGGATTTGATATTTCTGAGAAGTGGTAGAGTATGCCAAGGAATTTCATGGCTTTGGATAAAATATGTTGTATGTGATTTTTTAAATCTTAGCTGGTTTTCTAATATGACCCCGAGATCTCGCTGATGCGCAACTGCGGTAATGGGCCTGTCAAGTAAGGAATATGTTGTAGGCTGACGAATTGCTTAGGGTAATTGTTAAAAAACTGCATTTATCTGGGTTTGGTTTCAACTTCGATGTGCGGCACGAGTCGGTTAGAGCGTTAAGTGAGGACTGAAGGACTGCGGCGTCGGCTGGTGGCTTAATTTCCTTGAAAATCATGCAGTCAACTGCGAAGACCAATTGTTCCCAAAGCCGGGTACGCGGACCCCAGGGGTACCCGATAAGTTTTCAGGGGATCCACGGGGAAATTTCATTTTTTATCAGAATAAATTAATATTCCCACGATTTGTATTATGCTGTGAAATTATTTTTTACAATATACTAGCTGTACCCGGTATGCGTTGCAATGCCAATCAAAGTATGTATTGGTGTTGTAACGTTTATTTGTTGAAGTGCTTTTGGATACACAATATTTTTCTTCTTTTTCCGTTAACTGCCTCTAAACTATTCTTCTTCTTTCCTAGCATGTATCCCGCGATGGTGAAAGGTCCACTTGTTTGGTTGCTGTTCGCCACTTCTTCCTGTCAAAGTCATCTTCAGGTTTAAGTCCACACATCACCAAGTCTTCCCTGATTCTGTCCAGCCATCTTTTCTTTGGATGTCCGCGGGGTCGATTTCCTCCTGGATAGTATTGGAGAGCTGTTCTTGCCACTGAGTTCTCATCACTTCTAGTGACATTCCCATACCACCGAAGCCGTGTTTCTCTCATTTTATCGGTAATGGCTGCAACTCCCATCTATTTCCGGATATGTTCATTCCTGACATGATCAAGCCGTGTAACACCCATCGACTAACGTAACATTTTCATCACCATTCCATGTAGGCCTTTATCATGCTTGGTTGAAGATGGCCAACATTCTGTGCCGTTAAGTGCCACTGGTCGTATCATGGTCTTGTAAACAATTGTAAAATGGATTTACAATCTCAGAAACATTCGTGGGAGCATGCTCAACAACTCACCAAAGTTTCATCGCAATCGGATGAATGGTATATGAACGCATACGGGACTTTGCTTAAACGATTCGCGTGCCATCAACCGTTTGTTAGCCTACTTTCGATTTTTGCAAAAAATGAAAGTAGACTTATGAGATCAACACAGGGCGAAAAAAGTGTGTATGTCTGTGTGTGTGTATATGTGTGTGTGAGTCTGTGTGTGAGTCTGTGTGTGTGTGTGTGTGTATGTGTGTGTGTGAGTCTGTGTGTGTGTGTGTGTGTGTGTGTGTCTGTGTGTGTGTGTGTGTGTGTGTGTGTGTGTGTGTGTGTGTGTGTGTGTGAGTGAGTGTGTGTACTCTGAATGTCTGTCCCCCCTATCAATTCGAACATGGTGAATGCGAATTGAACGAAATTTGCTACAAAGGTAGCACTAGCAAAGGACACCTCAGTGTCATGTTTTATATCGCCGCCATCTTAACGGAAACGTAATGGCGGCCACACAAATGTTCAAAGCTTAAATCAAATTACGACTAACCTAATCATCCGATCTCTACCAAATTTTGTAACAACATACCTTTATGGGGGGAGCATCCTTTGACCAAACCAATAGGCCATCAGCGTAATAGTTTGCGGATGGCGGCCATCTTTGTGTGAAAATCGATTCCCCTTATCAATTCGAACACGGTGCAACCGAATGGAACGAAATTTGGTACAGAGGTAGTACTAACAAAAGGCACCTCAGTATCATGTTTTATATCGCCGCCATCTTGACGGAAACGTAATGGCGGCCACACAAATGTTCAAAGCTTAAATCAAATTACGACTAACCTAATCATCCGATCTCTACCAAATTTGGCAACAACATACCTTTATGGGGGGAGCATCGTTTGACCAAACTAATAGGTCATCAGCGTAATAGTTTTCGGATGGCGGCCATCTTTGTGTGAAAATCGATTCCCCCTATTAATTCGAACACGGTGCAACCGAATGGAACGAAATTTGCTACAGAGGTAGTACAAACAAAAGGCACCTCAGTGTCATGTTTTATATCGCCGCCATCTTGACGGAAACGTAATGGCGGCCACACAAATGTTCAAAGCTTAAATCAAATTACGATTAACCTAATCATCCGATCTCTACCAAACTTTGCAACAACATTCCTTTATGGAGGGAGCATCCTTTGACCAATCTAATAGGTTATTAGCCTAATAGTTTGCGGATGGCGGCCATCTTTATGTAAAAATTGATTCCCCCTATTAATTCGAACACGGTGGAACCGAATGAACGAAATTTGGTACAGAGGTAGCACTAGCAAAGGGCACCTCAGTGTCATGTTTTATATCGCCGCCATCTTGACAGAAACGTAATGGCGGCCACACAAATGTTCAAAGCTTAAGTTAAATTACGACTAACATACCATCCGATCTCTACCAAACTTTGCAAAATCATTCCTTTATGGAGGGAGCATCCTTTGACCAATCTAATAGGTTATTAGCCTAATTGTTTGCGGGTGGCGGCCATCTTTATGTCAAAATTGATTCCCCCTATTAATTCGAACACGGTGGAACCGAATGGAACGAAATTTGGTACAGAGGTAGCACTAGCAAAGGGCACCTCAGTGTCATGTTTTATATCGCCGCCATCTTGACTGAAATGTAATGGCGGCCACACGAATGTTCAAAGCTTAAATCAAATTACGATTAACCTAATCATCCGATCTCTACCAAATTTTGCAACTACATACCGTTATGGAGGGAGCATCCTTTGACCAATCTAATAGGTCATTAGCCTAATAGTTTTCGGATGGCGGCCATCTTGTATCAAAATCGATTCCCCCTATTAATTCAAACGCGGTGAAACCGAATGGAACGAAATTTGGTACAGAGATAGCACTAGCAAAGTGCATCTCAGTGTCATGATTTATATCGCCGCCATATTGACAGAAACGTAATGGCGGCCACACAAATGTTTAAAGCTTAAATCAAATTACGACTAACATAACCATCCGATCTCTACCAAACTTTGCAACAACATACCTTTATGGATGGAGCATCCTTTGACCAATCTAATAGGCCATTAGCCTAATAGTTTGCGGATGGCGGCCATCTTTATGTCAAAATTGATTCCCCCTATTAATTCGAATACGGTGGAACCGAATGAACGAAATTTGGTACAGAGGTAGCACTAGCAAAGGGCACCTCAGTGTCATGTTTTATATCGTCGCCGTCTTGACGGAAATGTAATGGTGGCCACACAAATGTTCAAAGCTTAAATCAAATTACGATTAGCCTAATCATCCGATCTCTAGCAAATTTAGCAACAACATACCTTTATGGAGGGAGCATCCTTTGACCAAACTAATAGGTCATTAGCCTAATATTTTGCGGATGGCGGCCATCTTTGTGTGAAAATCGATTCCCCTTATCAATTCGAACACGGTGAAACCGAATGGAACGGAATTTGGTTCAGAGGTAGCACTAGCAAAGGTCACCTCAGTGTCATGTTTTATATCACCACTATCTTGACGGAAACGTAATCGCGGCCACCCAAATGTTCAAAGCTAAAATGTAATTACGACCAACCTAATAATCTAGTCTCTACCAAATTTTTCAACACCATATATTTATGTGGGAAACATATTCAGACCAAACTGCAAGAATATCAGCCCAATAGTTTGCAGATGGTGGCCAAGTATGTGTGCAAATCGATTCCCCCTATCAATTCAAACACGGTGAAACCGAACTAAACGAAATTTGGTACAGAGGTAGCACTAGCAAAGGGCACCTCATATTCATGTTTAATATCCCTATAGCACGTTGTATTTCAACAAGCTACTACAACCAACATTCAATCATACTCCTTGAAAAGGACAATGAGTTATAACAATACCCATGCATTTAGGAGAAAGTAGGCTATATGTTCTTTACTGAACATCTTGTTGAATTGATAGTATAGAAGTTACATGTATTTAGAAATTTGACCTATCGGCAAGCTTAGAATCATGTTGGCAACACTGGCATGTGTGGACTTCTGAAAATTAATCTAGAATGCTATTGTCTATATATGTGCCAATTTTGGAATAGTTCGCTTGCATAACTTCTGAGATATCCAAAATAGAACTCAAATTTCAATTGCAATTTTTCATCAGTTGGTAGCACTGACGTGAATTTCAAATATGGTTGTGAGATATTCAGGTATAGATCTTTACTCTTACCAAATTTGGTTTCGATAGCTGCAGCCGTTTAGGAGTTGATAGGGAGGGACACACACACAGAGATAGACAGACGGACAGACAGACTGACAAACAGACAGTCACACACACATTTTCCCGGATCGATCTCATATGTCTACTTTTTCCTAATTTTTGCAAAATGAGAAAAGTAGGCTAAAAATAGGCTTATGAGGCCACCTTTTGTCCTCGAGATAAGTTTGTAGATCTTCAGCCGGTTGTCTAGGTGAATATGCAAACTTATCGAATTTATATTTGATTTCTTAGATACTTGAGTGAGAATCCACTAGTCGAGTCCTCACAGGTTCTCCTCGCGTCTGAGTTATTATATATTCCAAAGAATGACGACGTTGAAAATAGTCGTTTATTTGGTTAACCAAACACCAAGTATCTTCCATGAATATATACACTGGCATGAATTCTATCTTGCTTGCATTTGCAAAGCGTTAACACAGTATCTACATAGTAAGCAGTATATTGTTGAAGAGGCAGGAGCGACCCCAACCTGGGTTCACACGGGTCATCCGAATAGAATACACCAATAAGGATACATCTTAGTTTAGTTACAACCAGTAACAGGTTAAATTGTGGAGAGGGAAAAACAGCGGCCAATGACAATAGGTTGTCTTGGGCGATGCCCGGGCGTGGTCTATTGGTGACTGACTGACTCTCTTGGGAATCCTGATTTTCCAAGAAATATGGATGGACAAGGAGGAGAGTTGGCAAATTTCTCAGAACGTTAGTCATGGCTGGCGACTGTTAGATTTACCAAGTAAAGTTTACAAAATTATTGAGGCCAGCCTGGCGTTCTGGGAAATTCTTATCAGAGCTGTGTTTTAAGAGTAGCAATATATGTTCCTGTTAAGTGAACTACATGATTTTACTCTATGGGTTATGACGAGACCCTTGAGGCTTGGCCGAGGTTCGGCTTGCTACCTGGGATGGGCTTGGCCGGTTCGCTGGTCTATGAAATATGTTCTGCACATTTGAAGTAAAAACAGAATTCAGCTATTGCGTTTCCAAGTAATAATAATAATAAAATGACATTTAAAACCCAAAATTAGTGGAAGCCTCAGGCTGGTTATGAATATTAAGTGGGTCGCTAGGCAGGGTACATGACTCCCCCCACTTAGCTGGAAATTACTGTCGTCAGTAATTATTACCTTTTTCTTACATCTAAATTTTACAGATTTACACAGGTTACCTAATTGTTGTCCGAATATAAACAAAATCCCTTGGATCGGATTTCTTTTCATTCTAAATTTTAATTTGATTAGCTTGGCTCTCTACGTATTCATTAAGTTTTGGTGACGTAGAAAAGATAAGAACTAATGCCTTGTAGTAAGGACTATAAAGGGTATTGAAAGGTGGTTGTTAGGTTGAAGAGTGAATTGACGAATTATAATTCATGATTGCATTAATGATAAAATGTGATAGTGGAGTGAATTTATCGTGATCTCTCGAGATTCTTAATTTCTCAAGGTGAGTGGATTTCAATCTCTCTACTGGAGAGTTGGATGAGGAATTCATAGGTGTGGTTTCGTGATATTCGATATTAATAGATTTACAGTATTCTGTGATGAAACTGTTTTCGAATTCACCTCTCTGGTAGTGGGTAATTCTCTTGGGATAACCATGATGTGAGAAATACACTTGCAGTTGGTTTAAAACTGCTATGGCTGTGCCATTAGCCAACACATATGCTATTGCGAATTTTGAGAATACGTCTAGTATTGTTAAGATGCGGGTCTGCTCAAAATGAAAGGTATCTATATGAACTTGGGCAAATGAATGATCGGCTGTGATAGGACCTTCGTTCGGTACTACGTTAGGGTGTCTCTCGTATTTGTTTCTTTGGCACAAATTACACTGGTTAATTAAATTCCTGATTTGCTCCTTTAAATGTGGCCAATAGTACTTGGTTCAAAGGTGTTCAAATGTTTCAATGATACAATTGTGGTTTATCGAGTGATATTGTAATATAAGTTGTTTCTGGTTTCTGAACATTCAATATCTTCTGGAAATTTAGATGCTCTAATAATTATTAGTTCTGAAGTGAATAACTTCTGGCATACTCTATTGAATGGAATCTCTATTGTCACATCATTGAAATAGGTGGCATATCTGTTTGAAGTGTTTATGAATTTAAGAAGGTGTTTAGTTAAATCTTCAGCAAGATTTTCTCGTGTTACTGTCATAACATGACGAGTAAATTTCTTGAATAATTTCTGTTCCAAGATTTTTGGAAATTCCCCATACTTTACTATTATCTGGTTTCGGTTTTGGTTTAAATCCTCTCTGATGTTTTCAAGGTGAAAATCAGGTCTTCCCGATTGGAATGTTTAGTTTCATTGTCCATTTCCTGTTGATATGTGTTATCTCCAGGGATGGCTATAGTGGAAATTGCTTCCTCGTTCACATTAATTTGAATCCGTGAAAGGGCGTCTGCTACATAATTAGTTTTTCCTTTCACATATTTTATGTCAAAATCAAACTCTCCCAATTTGATCTTCGAGCGGTAGAGTCTCGAGCTGGGATCCTTCAGAGTGAAAAGCCATTGCAATGGACGATGGTCACATTCTACAGTACAGTGAAATGTCGTCCCCATAAGTAAGGCTTAAAATGCTTCACTTTCTACTATGGCAAGTAGTTCTCTTTCTATAGTAGAGTAATTTCTCTCTGCGGGATTTAAAGTTTTAGAATAGCAGGCAACTGGATGTCCTTTCTGAGAACACTCCCTATTGCGAAGTCTTAGCTATCCGTGGTTAACAAGAATGGTTCCTCAAAATCTGGGTAAGCTAAGACCGGCGCATTTATTAGCAAGGTCTTTTGAGTTTCAAATGCAGATTTCTACTCTGGAATTTCTGCACCTTTTTTTTTCTTTTTAAGTATCGGCTCTTAGGATATGCGATCTTAGCAAAGTCATTTAGAAACTTTCTATAATAACCAGCTAGACCGAGAAATTGTTTCATTTTTCTCGTGTTCTTGGAAATGGGGTAGGTTTTTACTACATTGATTTTCTCAGGATTCGGTTTTACTCCGTTCTATGACACAACGTGGTCTAGAAAGGCTACTTCCTTGTGATGAAATTCAGCCTTATCGAGCTGAATCTTCAGGCTAACCACTCGTAATTTTTGCATTACAAGGGTTAAGTGTTGTCTATGTTCCTCTAGGGATTTACTGTACACGGTAATGTCATCGATATACACAAAACATAACTTTTAGAGGAAAGGGCGTAGGACAATGTCCATTACGCGTTGAAAAGTAGCTGGTGCATTTTTAAGGCCGAATGGCATCCTAGAATATTGCAGGTGTCGATTATCTATAGTAAAGGCTGTTTTTCTACAGATCTAGGATCCATTTCAATCTGATGGAATCCTTGGGCGAGGTCAAGGGTAGATTAATATAACTGTGTCCTAGATTATCTACAATCTCTTCTATCCTAGGAAGTGGATATTTGTCCTCAATGGTCTTTTTATTTAGCTGTCTAAAATCAATGACAAATCTCCATTTCTTCTGTCCATAAGGGTCTAGCTTCTTGGGCACAACCCTGACAGGATTACAGAAAGAGATTCACTTTGAGTGACTATCCCTTCCTTAAGAAGTTTTTCCACTTCTTCGCTCAGTACTGACTTTAATGCGGGAGGATATCGATAGTTCCGTTGATATACCGGATCCTCATCAGTCGTACGAATAAAATGTTTCACTGCATTAGTGAATGATAAATCGCACCCTGGATAGTAAAACACATCTGAAAATTCGGAACATATGTATTATTTATTTATCATATGACATACAGATAACAAGCATGCAAGAGAAATATATACACACATAAACATTGATGTATACATATTTACAGGGACACATGACAAGGCAGGCTTATATCTTTAAATCTAAATTCTGTATCCAATGCAATGCTGTAGGTTTTGCCAACAGGAAGTCAGACCAATTACCCTGATATGCTCTTCTATGGCATTCGTGAACAATGTGGTGAACTGACTGTGAAGGAGCACCGCAGTCACATTGGGGAGAAGGAATTTTACCCCATTTGAAGAGTGATTCAGCACAGACCCCGTGGTTAGTCCGGATCCTATTGAGGGCAGTCTACGTTCCTCTTGGCAGGTCAAAACCGGGTGCAGCGCTATCTTCAATTAAATAACTCCAAGCTTCAGGGTTGATGTTGGTGCTCCATTCATTTCTCCATTGGATATTCGGCTTAAAATGGTTGCCTGTGAGATCCCTAGCATATTTGATGGGTGGATGTCTATATTTCAGTCGGTTTTTGTTCAGATCAGGGATGTCGCAGTGAATAAGAAGAGCTGGATTACTCATCATTTTCTTATACTCGCAGATCAGGGCAGCTTTCCTGCGTAGATCAGAAGGCATGACGTTGCTGAGGACAGGAATCCAATAAGTGGGCGTAGATCTAATAAGGCCACTGATCAGTCTCATGGTGTTATTGAGTTGGGTATCAATTATCATTACATGGGGGCTGTTCCGCCAAACTGGAGCACAATATTCAGCACCGGAGAAGACAAGACCTAATGCAGAACACCTCAGAGTTGTAGCAGAAGCTCCCCAAGTAGTTCCACAAAGCTTCTGCAGGATATTATTCCGGTTTCTAATTTTGGCGGCCGTAATTTCAAGATGTTTTTTTAAAGATAATGTTCGATCCAGAGTGACACCTAAATATTTAGGGTGTTTATTACACGAAGTACGTCCAGAAAGTAAGTTCCGTTTGGTAATAACATACAATTGTGTACAGATACAGAAAAATTATTTATTGCACAAAATTCTACAACCCTTAAACTACTTTTCCACACAACTGCCGAAATGTTGCAGGCATTTGTCGTAGCGTGGCACGAGTTTTTGTATACCTTCTTCATAGACGTGAGCCGCCTGTGTCTTCAACTAGTTGTACGTTCACTGCAGCGCAGTTCCGCATATGCGCGGTGGACGCTCTGTATCAAGGAGAAGAAACGTGCGCCATTTTAAGAGCGCTGTCAGCCACGTACGCGTTGTTGTGTATGTTTACTCGTACAATGTCGGTGTTGATTGAAAATCCCACCGCTTGTGAAATCAGATCTGTGATTCGTTGTCTGAATGCTAGGAAAGTGAAACCAATTGAAATGTATCGGCAAAATTGCGAAGTGTATGGACAAAATGCGATGAGTGATTCAATGGTGAGAAGATGGGTCCGACAGTTCAATGAAGGACGTAGTGAAGTGCACGATGAAGAACGGAGTGGGCTTCCATCTTTGGTTACAGAAGAACTGGTTCACGCGATTGATGACAAGATCCGGGAAAACCGCAGGTTTACAATTAGTGCTCTCGCTCTGGAATTTCCCCAAATCTCACGATCACTAATTCATGAAATTGTTACCGAAAAACTGAACTTTCGTAAACTTTGCCAGAGATTCTTACGGAGCAACACAAAACAAAACGGACGGGTAGTGCACTTCAGTTTTTGACCCGTTACAATGAAGGCGGCGAAGAATTTCTGACACTGATAGTCACGAGATGAAACTTGGGTTTCTTACGACACCCCTGAAAGTAAGCGGCAATCAATGGAATGGAGCACACTTCATCCCCAGCAAAGGTTAAGCCGAAACAAATCTTGACACCTCGGAAAAATGATGTGCACAGTGTTCTGGGACTGGAAAGGCATCTTACTCATTGATTTCTTACCGCGTGGTCAAACAATCAACGCAGATGCTTACTGCGAGACACTTAGCAAATTGCGCCGCGCAATACAGAATATTGCGCCGAGGGTTGCTGTCAAAAGGTGTTGTTTTTCTTCACGACAACGCACGACCACACACTGCAAATGTAACGAAAACCTCCTGCAAGGATTTGGCTGGGACGTGTTTGACTACCCTCCGTACCGCCCTGACCTCGCTCCTAGCGACTTTCATCTGTTCACACATCTCAAGTCTTTCCTTGGCGGTCAACACTTCAACAATGATGACGAGCTGAAAGAAGATGTTTCCAACTGGTTGAAGACAGAGGCGGCAAACTTCTATGAAGAAGGTATCCAAAAACTTGTGCCACGCTATGACAAATGCCTGCAAAAGTTCGGCAGTTATGTGGAAAAGTAGTTTAAGAGGTGCAGACTGTTGTGCAATAAATAATTTTTCTGTATCTGTACACAATTTAATTTTATTACCAAACGGAACTTACTTTCTGGACGTGCCTCGTATCTCAGCCCAGAACCTTGAAATGATACATGAACTGCACTATCAGCCATTCTGTTGTTTAAGTGGAAACATGATACTTCGGTTTTGTTGCACTTGCTTGGAGCCTCCATTTGTGGAAATAACTTTCAAACCTAGCAACGTCATCATTGAGCACATTCTACATGACACTGATGTCTTTGTGCCTTATAGCCAAAGCTATATCATCAGCATAACCAAACTTTCTGGACTGAGTATCTGGTAGATCAGAGAGATACAGATTGAAGAGAAGGGGAGCCAGCACTGAACCTTGTGGGATCCCGTTGTTCAGCTTTCTTTGTTTGCTCATTCTTTTTCCTAGAATGACTTGGGAAAGTCTGTGACTGAGAAAATGAAAATCCACAGCCTGCTTCCAGTCTCCGACCGGGTCAGGAATGGAATGAATGAAGCCACTAGCTAGCGGCGAGGATATGGACTGTGCCGGCTGCCGAGGCCTGACGCACACCTCTGGGGCAATGAATAGATGAATGACAGATGAAATGAAATGATAGTGGAGAGTGTTGCTGGAATGAAATTTTGACAGGGAAAACCGGAGTACCCGGAGAAAAACCTGTCTGCCTCCGTTTTGTCCAGCACAGATCTCACATGGAGTGACCGGGATTTGAACCACGGACCCAGCGGTGAGAGGCCGGCGTGCTGCCGCCTAAGCCACGGAGGCTTCTTCTGTGACTGAGCATATTACCAATACGTTGAATGGTAGTTTTGCAAGATATTACTCGAGACAGTTTATAGAGCAACCCCTCTCTCTATACTGTATCATAAGCGGCAGACAGATCGAGAAACACAACAGAAGTTTTCAGCTGGAGTTGAAAACCAGACTCGATATGCGATGTAAGAGCAAGGTCTTGATCACAACAACTGCGATTAGGTTTAAAGCCAGCCTGTTCCACAGGAATGTGTTCTAAGATAGTCGGACTGATCCTGTTATAAATCAGTCTTTCTAGAAGTTTGTAGCAACGGCTCAGCAATGCTATAGGCCTGTAGCTTTGGGGAGCGTCTTTTGGCTTACCAGGTTTCAAAACGGCTATAATTTTAGTTTTCTTGAACATAATTCCGATATGACTCTACTCTCTAGGTCATTCATGTGCTGTGTAGGGAGATATTGCTGAATATCACCATCCGACATTGAATTTATCTCTAGTGGGTGTATTGCATATTTCTTAAAGGTTCAACTAGCACTGGTTTACTGAATTCTTGTTTCAGTGCTGTTTCTACATGATACATAACCTGGTAGTCTTACGCATGCAAAATCACATCTGCGAAACATATTTCTTGATGCTCAAACTTTGGAATATACACGTCTCCTTGTTCGATATTGACTGGGATGGCATTATCATACATATCTAAAGAGGGTTTGAAATTTATCTGTTTGTTGCTTGAATGAAAATAGAATGGTATGTCTATGTTATTCAGGGTAACTAGGTTTGATTTATTATCTATTTTCCACCTAGATTTACAAAATCAGCTGTGCCAATTAACGCGTCAAAATAGTCGTGACATTGCATGACTCGAAAATCTATGGGTTCGTTAAATTCATATCCGGCAAAAATAGGGAACTGTATATTGTCTTCACCTACAGTTTCTGAATGGACAGACTGTATACGGAATTGTTCCTTGAATAAATATTCCGTAAAATATGCATGTGCTACATTCGGGTTCATTATGGAGTTGCAAGCACCACTATCTATTATAATTCTAATCCAAATAGTGTGATACATGGCAACTTCAGAGCGTTTCTAATGTTATTCAGGTTTTCAACTGAGATGGTTGGGTAAGACGAAATCCCTGGTCTTGTTCATAATTTGCCTAATTATGCTCGAAAGGGGATTCAAGTAATGGTTGGTCGGTACCATATTCAAATAGTTGTTCTAACTCATGTTCAAATGCGTGTTCGAATGTGTGCTCGAATTGTTGTGTTTCCTGAGGATATTCCGAATGTACTTCAGGAGGGTGACTATTTGTCTCATTATTGTCTTCCGCGTGTGCATTTATATTTCCCAGTATGGTGGATATACCTGGGTAGCTCTGGTTGTTTGGTGCGAATCGTCTGCCGATATTATTTGGTGTGGGATAAGGTCTGTTTTTTGGGCTTAAAAGGTTGGTTTTGTGGTTTGGCATTTGTTGGATTCGAACTCTGGAAAGGTCTGAAGTTTGGATGTGGGTTATGATTTCTAAACTGTTGGTTGGGTGAATTTGTGAATTGTCGCATCTGAGGGAAATAATTGTTATGTGGCCTCGGATACGCAAATGGATTATGGGCGAATGCTTTTTGACTGGCAGTGTTATTGGGAGGATATTTTGGTGTTCCTCTCAACTGATCCATGTAATTTCCATGTGCGTGATCATTGTCATAGGTTCTACAGTGTCTCAGCGCACTGCTTAGATCTGCGATATGTGCATAGCGCAGATATGCACGGAACGGCTCTAAGATACCTGCTTTGAACGTATTAAGACAAAGCTCGTCCAATTCTCTCAGTTTCAATTCCAGGATTTGGTCTCCGTAGTTGAGTTTGCATAAGCGTTTACACTGGAGAACAAGAGCGTCTAACCTATCATGATAGTCTGTATAGCTCTCGTTTCTTTTCTGGAAACAATTTGACATTTCTTGTACCAGAAGTCTCTCGTCTTTGACGTCACCAAATTTCATAATTAGCTTTTAATTAAATTTTTCGTAACTACTGTCCACGTCCGCAACAGGCTTCACCTTTCAATTTAGATTTAACAACGTTAAATAGGAATTCATTGATTATGGTCGAATTGGTATTTGCTGCTGCTCTACCATGTGTGTTTAAAAAACTGTTGCGTCTTGCAATGAAGTAACCTAGACTGCAGGTTGGAGTCCCATTAAACTCAGATAATAGTTGAATTTGGGCATACCTAAATTTTGATAATAAGTTTGCCTCAGCCATTATAAGTTATTATAGTTATCTAAAATTAAAACAATTGAAAGTTAATTTAAATGATAATTATTTTAACAAATAGTCAAGAATTATATAGTTTTTAAATTAACTTTTTATTATTATTAATTTGAAAGATCACACATCATAGTTCTTTCGTGTGGGATTATTGTTTAGATTTCGATATTAATTCAAAAAGTTAATAAAAAGTGTAAGGTCTGCTAAATCAGAGCGCACTAGATTATTCTTTCTGAAATACACAAATATTTATTATTATGTATATTTTTTTATTTACTAATTTAATTCAAACGAAATGACAAAGCTAACTCTACTAGTTAAAGTCTACCGTAATTTGCTTTCATTTGAAAGGTTGGTTCCTCAGTTTAGGGGCTGCGACAACGCAGTCATGTAGCCCCATGTAATTTGGGTGTGTGTAGAATATGTCTGATAACCGGTGTTAATTGTGATGACTGTATTAGTGTGTGTTATCTGTTTTTGAATTCAAGTAAGGACTGCAGACTTTGAATTTTTCAAATAGTTCCTACTTTTGCCACCAAACGCCACCGTCAATGACTACTAGTTCCGAACTTAGCTACTAGACGCCACCGCAGTTGGCTCTGGGCAACGAACGTAGGGATTTAAGAGCATTGTTTACATTCTTAACCTATATAATTTATCTTCACACAGGTGTAATTAGTGGAAGGTTCTTAAACATGGCATAAATCTATGACATAATAGTTTAATATTTAAGGTTTTATTTTACAAGTATTAGTTCAAATGAAATAAGGAAGGCGACGTATCTTTCGATCATGCTAAATAAATTTTCATTTGAAAGGCAAAAAGATTTTATTATTAACTTAATATCTACGTATTAATTCAAAGAAAATAGTGTTATATGAAAAATCCCGTTTAGATTTACGCAAAATCACTCTTCTTTTGAATGGCAAATTAAATATTATTATTATTGCTCAACACAAAAATACATACGAACCATGTGTTCACTGGAAATATGCAGGTATTACAAAATAACGTATTTTCATGTACTTACAGGCAGAAGAAGATTGACAGTTCAGATCGCATTTCTTCTGTACTGCTGTTGGCGGATGGTTTCCCTGATGTCGTGTGGTAGAAAGGCGTTACTTGGGGCGTTGGCCTCTTGGAACGTTGTCAGCCCACACATACAGCAATGGCGGTAGGCGGTATTCGAAAGGCCCATCTTCGGAGTTGTCGGATTATCTCCTTCATTCTACGTCTTTGGGCGTCGTCAAGCAGTCGAAAGGCCCTCTTCGGAGTTGTTGGCTAACTTGGACGGTGACAGCGGTCGGTTGTTGTCGAAAGGCGCTTGTTTCAGCGTTGTCAGCTAACTTCCACCCTTCAACTGGCCTAGACGGTTGTTGTCGAAAGGCGCTTATTTCAGCGTAGTCGGCTAACTTCTAACTAGCTGGCTGGTTCTTTTGGAATAGTTGACTGCAGAATTGTGCGGAATGATACAGCTTCTCGGGCAGGTAACGAAAGGCGCTTATTTCAGCGTTGTCTGAATACCTGACCCAATTAGCATATGGATCTAATGATCACGTATCAAACGCGAATTGGGCCCCCAGATAAGTTTGTAGATCTCCAGCCGATTGTCTAGGTGAATATGCCAACTTATCGAATTTATATTTGATTGCTTAGATACTTGAGTGAGAATCTACTAGTCGAGTCATCACAGATTCTTCTCGCGTCTGAGTTACCATATATTCCAAAGAATGAAGACGTTGAAAATAGTCGTTTATCTGGTTAACCAAACACCAAGTATTTTACATGAATATATACACTGGCATGAAGCCTATCTTGCTTGCCTTTGCAAAGCGTAACACAGTATCTATATAGTAAGCAGTATAATGATGAAGTATTTAAATCCAGTTTGGGGTCGCTCCTGCCTCTCCCGAGTTTTGTTTCTCACACCAAGGGGTTGAAAATGAGCTTTGTCTCGTCGTTGTACGCCATAATAATGATAATAATTAAAAGAATTATAATTGACACAGGGGAATGGCCAGGGTGGTTGGGCCTACTTACCTTTCTTCAGAGGTCCGCATCGCTTCCACAGCAAAATCACCTCCAGATGACATGCCCCAACAGAAGAACACCAAAAGGGGTGGAAGGAAGGTGGATAAGAGGGGAAGGCACGGGCTCGACTACAGACACCCCCCAATAACCAATAGAACTGCTGCCGACGAAATAATGCGACAACAGTTGCTTAAAATTTAAAAGAAAAATTTAATTATCAGAAGGATGCAAGAAAAAATGAAAATTTAACAAAATCATTAAAAAAAAGGAAGAAACTCTATGGCCAAGGCACCCTCTAAAGATGCAAGTGGCTTAAGGCCAAAATAAGACAATTATCTTAGAAAACTACATAAGGCTTTACATGCTTGCTTGCTGAACCAAAACGAAAACATTAAATTTAAAAAAAAGCCCAAAGGAAAAAAATCTGTAGACAGGCATTATTAAATGAGAAATGGCTTGATAATTTATTAAGGTATGTAATACCGACCCGACATGCAGAGATCAAGGCCACGATGCCCAAAAAAGACTTAAAATTAATTTAATAAAATAAAAATAGGACCACTTTACAAGTCCACCGCTATCACGACGGAGAAAAACTTAAGAACATTCACCAAAACACAAAGTTAAACCAACAAGGTTAATAAAAACATATTAAGCTAACACCACAACACGTTTGAGTTTCCCGCTCGACGCCAAGAGACTGCACTCCCAAGACCAGAATGCACTTGGGAAAAACAAAAACAAACATGGCCTCCAAAACAGACGACCGCATGTCAAATCGAATTACGGCAAACAATTAGCATAACATTAATTTAAAATCACCAGAGAGAACCAAAGGGAGGAAAGAATTACGCCTTAACACTATGGACATGAAACAATTTAGGGTGCAACGGATCGTAAATTAAATTAATAATAGGGCAATCCCAAAGACTACCCAAAAACAAAATAAATAAAAATTCACAACGTAAAATAAACTAGAAGCGTGTCTCCAAAGGTACGAAGAAAACAATAAAAATTTACATACCTGGTAACATTAGTAAAGGAGAAAAATTAGGCCTACCAGGTGAAACAAAATACAGAATTAAAACATTAATATAAGGCCAATATCGGAGCTCCATAACAAAATATATAAAAATTAATAACGTACCTTAAAACTTCTCTGTGGAGACACAATAAAAATAAAATAATTAACACACAAACCAAATAACGTTATACGGCACTAGATTGCCTGAAAATGGCCCACCCAGCACATGCTTCGTTTGGGTCACAAGCACTGGTCTGCATCGAGTTGCGATAATATATCACTTTCATTCTCAATCTTCAATGCGAAAAGGCGAAATACAGCCTTAAGAGCTCATGCAATTCCTTTTAGCACTTATCCACATTTCGTAGCGGCTAGGGGCCACGGCCCCCAGCACACGGAGAGATACTCTTTCCGACCAACTAGCTTGTTGATTTCTTGACGACAGACTATAAGATCACAACATGGCGGAGAAAATCACAAGTCAAAAACAGCATTGCATTCATGTTAATGTAATTGTCCAATCACAGCTTGACACATCAAGTAACAATGTGATTATTAAGTAATTAATTTGGCGGTATCATGTATATACAGTCTTTTGTTCCATGACGTAGAATATAATAGCCTTCAAATATGACTCGATTAGGACGAGTTTAGAAGGCATCACAAACACACTCTAGCGGTGAAGAAGGAACCACGGCTAGAAGCGCCGAAGTCCGATAGAATCTGCCATCTCGTGTTCATAATCGGAACCAAGCCATCAGGCGGTCGTTTCAAAGGTCGGGAAGTCATATATAGGGAAGATACATATTTAAAAACGTTGGTACGGGCATTGCCCGTAACAATAATAATATTGGGATAGGAATATAGTACACCTTCCGTAGCATACCCGCACGTGAAAATCGCGTTAAAAATTCTAGAGTACCCCTTGACCCCTTAAGCGCATTATATGTATTGATGAATATTTCAGCTTAATTTGGATCCGTTATAACCTTAGAGCCGTTTGCAAACCTTCACAGTAATGTAAATAATAGAATTGGATTGCGTCTTACAGAAATAGATGGTCCTCTGATATCATGTTGCCATTGTTACCGGCAAGCATTCTTTCATTAAGTTATTACGTGAAATTAGTTTTCTGTGAAATCTCAAAAACTGTTGGTTTTAGGGCCTTAAAATGTGGTTTTCGGGGTCCTTTTAGGGCCCCCGAGTTTCGTTTCTCACATTGAGGGCCTGAAAATGAGCTTTGTCTCGCCCTTCTACCCCTATTTTAGCAAGTATTTTAAGGGGGTCGGGCCCCTTTTATGAGAGGTACGAAGAAGAGTTACATCAATCAATGATTAGTGTCGTGCCTCTGATGGATATCTGTATCAAATTTTACGTTGGTCCACTCAGCCGTTCTCGAGTTATAAGGACACAAAAAATTGTCCACAGACAGGCAAAATAAATGTTTGTGCGCATCCATCATAAAACAGTCTGAAACGCGCAAATATGGCAAATTTCCGTGGAAATTCAGAAAAAAAAACAGACAAACTTTCATTTTTATATATAGAGAGATAATCTAAATCATCCTTTTCACTGACTTAGTTCACGACATTTACATCTGTTAAAGTTAATATCCATGCGGTTTTATATCAATCCTGTTTAATTCTACCGAGCAATCAAGCTTATCAGAATGTTTTGAAAAAATCGATATTTAATAAAAATATATAATAATTCTTACATAATTGCTGTTGCATTGTTATCCAAACTTCAATTGTACTATTAATTTGATTAACCATTCAATCGTATCAATACTGTGCTAAGTATAAATTATATTCCTCACGAAGACCTATTGAACAGCTGATTATGTCACCTGGGACATATTATTGCAACCATACTTGGGTCAAATTCACCAAACAGCTGGTGTGAGACTTCACTACTGTCGACCAAAATATTATGTGTACTCGAGTTTGAAGGTTGTTTGTGATGTAGCCAATAGACCGACATAAAATCCAATAACATCATCATTTTAGGTTCTATTTTACGTTAGTTCATGTAGGTTTGGAATTTTTAATTTATATTTTAATATTTTTTATCGCAGTTGGAACACAAAAAGTGCCCGTTTTTAAGCGTATTTCAACCCTACGTCACATTTAAGAATTATTATATCACAAACCCGTCATCAGATCGAATCCAAATTTTAACACCTAAGTGTAACCTCGAAATAATTGAGAAAAAATCAAAGTCTCTCTCTTATCAACTGACTTCAAAAAACTTCCTAATATCAAAGTGATATCTGGAAGAACAAAGTTCCCCATCTAAGATATTGTTAACTTGAATGTAAGTGCAAATATAGATGTGCACTAGATACTATAAAAAAAGTCCTCTCGGCACGCCGGAAGGCGGAGGTAGATTTCACCGGACAAACTTGGGGATAGGCGAAAATAGGCAGAATATGCAGATTTTCGTAGAAGGATCAGACCTCATTTAATGCGAGAAGGTATTTTATAATTGGAGCTTAATTAACTTTGTTTTTCGTCATTTTATGCTTATTTTAAACATTTTATTGTCTTATGGGAACGGTAACCTTCTTGTCATTTGGGGTCCATTTTTATACTTGTGGTCACACTGTCCTTATGCTAGGTTTCGACACTGATGTGCAACTATGTAACGGTCTGTTACTTCTTCACGCAAAATTATATCTACCGCAGAGATTTTGGTTGGTTCCTCAGTTTAGGGGCTGCGACAACGCGGTCATGTAACCCCGTGTACTTTGGGATGGCTGTATTAGTCTGTAATTCAGGTAAGGACTGCAGACGGTCAATTTCAAGCAGTAGTTACTAATGTTGCTACCAGGTACTACCGTCAACGACACCTAGCTGTGAACTTGGCTACTAGATGCCACCGCAACCAGCAACTCGCAACGAACGTTGGAACTTCCCCTCCAAAGGAAAGCATACTGAGGGATTTTTGGCGCTCTTAGAAAATCCGACGACTTCGGCCGGCTTTGAACTCGCGACCTTGGGCATAAACATTCAGCATGCTACCAGTTACGTCACCGAAGCCGCTTCACACTTAGATGGAAATCTGAATCTGATCTCGTGCAAGTGCGTTATCTTGGCAACGTCTGATGGCTCATCCCTCATCAATTTAGTAGTGTTGCCATGGCAACCACTGATAGGTCTTGGCATTTTCTTATAATTCCGAAATTATTTTTCTCATCCCTTGGCATAATGGTGGGTTATATCAAAAATTCTTTCAGACAAAAGTTTTAGGTAATTATTATGGGAATATTGTCCATTTTGTACGGTTTTGATATTGTGCCTATTAAGAGAGATATGATTAATGTTTCCCGAAAAACCCACTTTTTCCCACCCCTTTGGTCAATGGTTGGTGCTATAAAAAAAACTCTTCAAACATACATTTTTGGGCTTTATCCGACACATAGTATGAATGTTGAACGGATTCGATATTTCACATATTAAGAGAGTTATAGCAATATTTCACTTTTTCGAAAAAAAAGCCCCCCATTTTCACCCCCCAACGACCGATTTAGCCCAGTAACGAACTCGACCGAGATTTTATAGGTATACGTATTCGGTAAAAAATTCAAAGTGATTGGTACAAAATTACGGCAGTTATCGTGTCCACAATAAACTGATATACATATACATACATAAATTATATATAACTTTTGAACTGACGGTGGTTTTGGGGCCTGGGGATGTGAAACGCGAAGATATGTCGAAATTTTCCGGAAGTCGAAACATGGTACCCATTGCAATAGTTAGCTTTCTAACGAAATCTACCTCTGGTTGGTTCCTCAGTTTAGGGGCTGCGACAACGCGGTCATCTAACCCCGTGTACTTTGGGTGAGTGTAGAATCTGTCTGATACACGGTGTGAATTGTAATGGCTGTATTAGTCTTAATTCATGTAAGTACTGCAGACGGTCAATTTCAAGCAGTAGTTCCTAATGTTGCTACCAGGTACAACCGTCAACGACACCTAGCTGTGAACTTGGCTACTAGATGCCACCCCAACCATCAACTCGCAACGAACGTTGGAACTTCCCCTCCAAAGGAAAGCATACTGAGGGATTCTAGTGCTCTTAGAAAATCCGACGACTTCGGCCGGCTTTGAAACCGCGACATTGGGCATAGACATTCAGCATGCTACCAGTTACGTCATCGAAGCCGCTTCCCACTTTATCAGGCGGCTTTGGTGGCGTAGTCGGTAACATGCTGAGCTTCTATGCCCAAGATACCGGGTTCAAACCCGGCCGAAGCCGTCGGATTTTTTAAGAGCGTTAAATATCCCTCAGTATGCCTTCCTTCGGAGGGGAAGTAAAGCCGGCGGTCCAATGTCATAGATTTATGGCATGTTAAAGATCCTTCCACTAATTGCACCTGTGTGAAGCTAAATTGGATAGGTTAAGAATGTATACAACGCTCTTAGGTTTCTATGTTCGTTGCCAAGAGCCGACTGCGGCGGCGTCTAGTAGCTCAGTTCTGAACTTGGCCTCGTAGTCGTTGACAGTGGCGCTTGGCGGCAAAAGTAGGAACTATCTGAAAAATTGTTAGTTGCAGTACTTAAATTAACAAACAGATAACACACACTAATACAGTCATCACAATTAACACCGGTTATCAGACAGATTCTACACACACCCAAAGTACACGGGGCTACATGACCGCGTTGTCGCAGCCCCTAAACTTAAGAACCAACCAACCAACCACTTAATCAGATGGAAATACTGAATCTGATCTCGTGCAAGTGCGTTGTCATGGCAACGTCTGATGGTCCATGCCTCATCAATTTAGTAGTGTTGCCATGGCAACCACTGATAGCTCTTGGCATTTTCTTATAATTCCGAAATCATTTTTCTCGTCCCTTGGCGTAATGGTGGGTCATATCAAAAATTCTTTCAGACAAAAGTTTTAGGTAAATATTAGGGGAATATTGTCCATTTTGTACGGTTTTGATATTGTGCCTATTAAGAGAGATATGATTAATGTTTCCCGAAAAACCCACTTTTTTCCACCCCTTTGGTCAATGGTTGGTGCTATCAAAAATCTTATTTGACATAAATTTTGGCACTTATCCGACACATATTATGAACTTTGAATGGATTCGATATTGCACGTATTAAGAGAGTTATAGCGAAATTTCACTTTTTCGAAAAAAGCCCCCCATTTTCACCCCCTTCGACCGATTTAGCCCAGTAACGAACCCGACCGAGATTTTATAGGTATACATCTTCGGTAAAAAATTCCAAGTAATTGGTGCAAAATTACGGCAGTTATCGTGTCCACAAGAAACTGATATACATATATATATACATATATATATATATACATAAATTATATATAAACTTTTGAACTGACGGTGGTTTTGGGGTCTGGGGGATGTGAAACGCGAAGATATGTCGAAATTTTCCGGAAGTCGAAACATGGGACCCATTGCAATAGTTAGCTTTCTAATGAAATCTACCTAAATCTATCAGTGTTCCTAACACTGCTCAACATATGCGCAACTAATAATATTCTTATACAAAAATCTGGAGTTATTCCCCTAAATGTGGTCTTAACGACATTGAGAATATGCATATCACTTTAAATTTACTTCTGAAAAATATACTGAAAGTTATATTTACAAAGCTAATATTACACAAAGGATGTATTCACTTAATTGAACCAAAATCCTGGATGAACAAATATCAGCTCCGAAACAGACATCGAACCAGTGCCTTTGCTCATCCATTTAAACTACTAAACAGAAAAATATGGCAATTGCGGTTGCTTTCAATGCATCACTAAGCTATCGCAACAAACTGATGTTCCAGTACCTTGCGCAGATTCTCGAAGAGGTGCAAAAAGGATATATGATTGCCCTGGTAGCCTCCAGGCTAAACCAAGACATAGAATGTTCCATCTCCATCACCTGTGCTCGAACCAACGGACCTCCCATGCTCGAACAGTGTCTGGCCGGACCCTGCGTTCCATCCTGGCCTCGCAATATTCCTCCACACACGGTAAAATGAGCACAGCTCTCTCGGATAAAGTTAGTCAGTTTGTTACTGCGTGTAAGCAAACTCGAACAACCACAGATAATATCCATCTTCGAAATGGTAACGGAACTACGTTTATACTTGCATGTATAATGTGCAGTAGTATGGAGTCCGTTTATCGAGATCATGGCAGAAAAGTAGGATGCACGATGCTCTCGCTAGTGCCTTTCATGTAGTATTCTCATCGCGTTTAGCCTGCCATGTTAGCAGATACAATAGTCCTTTTTAAATATTCGCTCCGACGTTTCGCTTGAAAGTACGTCGTACATTGAGGGTATAATGCACTTGGAAAAGTCTTTCTGATATTGGGCTGAGTTCCAAAAAATTTTAAACACGCCAGTTATCAGGTGAAAATTACACACAATTGCGGCTCGAAGCAAGGACACTTGACAGACAGATCACTCCGCGTGTCCTGCCATTAGAAGTTTGTGCATGTCCATAAATATAAGCACGTAATGGGCTGAACATATTGTTTAAATCCCATTTTATTAGCCTTTCGTTAACATTCAATGATGCAAAATCATTCTACGTTCACACGATACACTCACAAGTCTTGGAATATCCGTGTTTTACGAAATGCACTCCGCCTCGCGGTTAGAAGATTCCCATACCGGGTCTGACCAAGAAGTCGCTTCATGTCATGCTTGCTGCAATGAGGAAGACGATAATCTCTCCCACCCCTTGACTTCATGTATCGATGATATTCGCTACAGGTGGGAGTAAATTCATGTAATTCAATGGATCTTCTTTAGTTACTCAAATATTCATATAAAATAGCTTTCTGCTATGGAAATGTGCATTCTGACACATACGGAATCTCGTATTTGGCTCTAAATATCTTTTAAATAGTATAAATATTCTTCAGGAGCTGATTGATGCGAGATATGACGTAATCGACTAGATTATTGATCGCTGTTCTTTCGTTCCATCTTCGGAAATGCTCGCTGGCGAGACATACTATCCTCCTACCGCATAACAGCTGTGAAGAGTGACTTCGCTGGCAAGCTCAACAGCTTCACGCCACGTCACATAACTGTACTCATAAATTTACTCAAAAACGTTTAAAATAACGGTACAGTCCCTACCTTAAGGCCACGTCGCTTTCCACCCGAATCCTACCTCAGTTGCAAATACAGACACTAGTACAGACACATTGGCACGGGTTATCAGACAAATTATACACACACCCAAGTATACGGAGCTACATGACCGCGATATCACAAAGCCCCAAAATAATCACCTACAACAGTCCTGTTTAGTAACTACGCAATGAGGTGGACCCTTCATAACGACCTGGCACATAAAACAAAAAACAAGAGCCAACATGCGGTTGGTTGGTTGGTTGGTTGGTTGGTTGTTTGGTTGGTTGGTTGGTTGGTTGGTTGGTTCTTAAGTTTAGGGGCTGCGACAACGCGGTCATGTAGCCCCGTGTACTTTGGGTGTGTGTAGAATCTGTCTGATAACCGGTGTTAATTGTGATTACTGAATTAGTGTGTGTTATCTGTTTTTTAATTTAAGTACTGCAACTTAGAATTTTTCAAATAGTTCCTACTTTTGCCGCCAAGCGCCACCGTCAACGACTACTAGGCCAAGTTCAGAACGTAGCTACTAGACGCCACCACAGTCGGCTCTTGGCAGCGAACGTAGAAACCTAAGGGCGTTGTTTACATTCTTAACCTATCCAATTTAGCTTCACACAGGTGCAATTAGTGGAAGGTTCTTTAACATGCCATGAATCTATGACATGGGACCGCCGGCTTTACTTCCCCTCCGATGGAAGGCATACTGAGGGATTTTAACGCTCTTAAAACAATCCGACGGCTTCGGCCGGGTTTGAACCCGCTATCTTGGGCATAGAAGCTCAGCATGCTACCGACTACGCCACCGAAGCCGCCAAACCAACATGCAAATCCCACATTGATGAATAGGTACTTCATGTACAGTAATTGACTCTAGTATCTTAATCATCGCGTTCATGTCAATATTATATAATTGATGAACGTTATAGACTTCTTAATTACGTCAGACACGTATAATTCCCCTGTGATCACTTATCATGAATACAAATATTTCCTTGCTAGTTAATCGAATGGTTTCCATAGCTACATTGATATAAACAAATACATTTAGCACTCTAGTTAGAAGTGAACTATCGTAGTTGATGATGCAGTTGGATGAGAACTTGGTGCCTGATTGTTAAGTAGAAACGAATGTCGATTCTGTGTTAGCGAAGTAACGTTAAGGGCAATAACCAAATAGAGGAATAGTTATAATTAATAGAATAGAATTTGCACGCCCAGACGTGTAGCTTTCTTTTATTTATCATTCAAGCTACTCGATTTTGAGTTATTGGAAGCTAAAAGAGACTGAGTCGGGCAAATCGTGTGTGCTTTTTCTAGTGAGTATAGCTTTCGCTAAAATATTAAAACAGCGTGACTGAAGATCACTTATACTTGTCATTCACCGTAGATGAACGCCAAGACAGGCAGTTGAAGTCATTCCACCTACTGTACTGTACGTCATTACTACGAGACTTTCCCCAGAATCCACTCGCTGGCCACTTCAGCTGTGCGCTGCGCTGTTTGGGTGTAGTGCAACAGTGACGCATCAGTGTGAACAAGGTGTACTAGTGAAGTGACAATGGACCTTGTTGCTGCTCTAAAGCCGCTCTACATCATCTCCCGCGAATTGGATGTAGTGCAACAGTGGCGCACCAGCGGGAACAAGGTGTAACTAGTGAAGTGACAATGGACCTTGTTGCTGCTCTAAAGCCGCTTTACATCATCTCCCGTGTATTGGGTGTAGTGCAACAGTGGCGCACCAGCAGGAACAAGGTGTAACTAGTGAAGTGACAATGGACCTTGTTGCTGCTCTACAGCCGCTATATATCATCTCCCGCGTATTGGGTGCAGTGCAACAGTGGCGCACCAGCGGGAACTAGGTGTAACTAGTGAAGTGACAATGGACCTTGTTGCTGCGCTAAAGCCGCTCAACATCATCTCCCACGTATTGGGTGTAGTGCAACAGTGGCGCTTCAGAGGGAACTAGGTGTAACTAGTGAACTGACAATGGACCTCGTTGCTGCTCTAAAGCCGCTCAACATCATCTCCCGCGTATTGGGTGTGGTGCAACAGTGGCGCACCAGCGGGAACTAGGTGTAACTAGTGAAGTGACAATGGACCTTGTTGGTGCTCTAAAGCCGCTCTACATCATCTCCCGCGTATTGGGTGTAGTGCAACAGTGGCGCACCAACGGGAACAAGGTGTAACTAGTGAAGTGACAATGGACCTTGTTGCTGCTCTACAGCCGCTATATATCATCTCCCGAGTATTGGGTGCGGTGCAACAGTGGCGCATCAGCGGGAACTAGCTGTAACTAGTGAAGTGACAATGGACCTTGTTGCTGCTCTAAAGCCGCTCTACATCATCTCCCGCGTATTTGGAGCCGCCACTTTCTGTTACGTCAAAGACGATGTGAACGACTCACGAGTTCCAGTATTACGTCGCTCCATTCCGGCTTGCATATACTCTGCAACTTTAATCTCTGTAGTTCTAGCACTCACAGGATGGAATATCTACTTAACGATTTCTTATTTCGATGTAGTCCCCTTTTCACTCATTATGCCCACCATTTTGATTGCTATTTGCACGTACGGGGCAGCCTTTGCAGTCTATCTTCTCCACATCACAAAGATACCTAAGAGTTTGCAAGAAATTCTGGAATTATTTCACGATGTGGATGGCTTGTTGAAATGTCGAAGAGATCCTTTGCACAAGAAAGTCTACAAGAGATTGACCATTTTTATCGTGTTAGGTTCCCTTTTGCTCACCGTTGCCGCTTGTTTACACGTAACTGTGGAAAACCCTTTTCTTGTGATCGCAACGTATGTCATTTATTACGTTTCATACATCACTGTTTTACAGTTTACTTCGTGTGTTACTCTTATACAAATTAGGGTAACTGCCCTAAACCGTGAACTTTATAGAATATTTCCTAAACTCCAAGCTCCACAAACATGGAGAAAATCTTCTGGCATATATAATACACACCAGGCAAATAATACAGTTGAGGTTAGAAGAACACTGCAGTTTTGGGAAAACAAAGAAGGAAGATTTGTTCATGCTTTGAAATTTGAGAACCTGAGCAACTTTGAAGAAGTTCAAAATATTTCCTGGACCCATATGAAACTCTGCCGCATTGGATGCATCTTGAATAGTTCCTTTGGATTACTTCTAATCTTATTTATATCCAAAATAATGCTTTATATAGTGTGTAGTGTATTCTCTCTCGTCGTGGGGCTATCAGGGAACTATTTTGAGTTGGGTATAAGTGGTGTGTTGTGTTTGATATTTAGGGTAGTACTAGGATTCACTGACTCATTCATTGTCATCGAGTCGTGCCATGAAGCTGTTGAAGAAGTCTCAGCAACTATCCATCTTGTTAATCAGCTGTTACTTTTTTATCCTAGGAACGAAGAACTAAGACATTTCTAGACGCAGCTGATGAATATAAAACTGAACTTCTGTGCCAGCACCTATATGCCACTCGATCGGTCCCTGTTTATAACAATAATTGGTGTGTCAGTAATGTACATTACTATCCTAATGCAGTTTATTGTAGCTGGATATTAGTTTCATAGGCAGTGAAGCCGCCGACCACTGCAACTAACCTCGTGGTCGACGGCCGATTTATCTTCGGTCATGGGCATGGATGTTGTTTTTGTTGCAGCGGCAACATTCTTGCCTGCTGACCCCAAGATAGTGGGAAAGAATCTCGGCGCAGTCAGTTGGCATTTAATAATAATAATAATAATAATAATAAAATTAGCCTATAGACATCCCATACGGGCAAAGGCCTCCTGTTTGCACAGGGACGTGCTCGTGATTGGGCTCTGAAGGTGAGAATCCTTGGGAGCATTTGACTTGTTGCACTCACTGTCATTGTCTTTCTGTCATGTTTGGTGCATGTTGATTCCTGTTTGACTCCAGCTGTCTCCAGTTTCCCTGTCTCTTGCCACTCTCGACCATTGGTTTACCGCTTTAACTCTAAAGTAGTCTGCCCATCTGGTTTTTTGGCGTCCCACGTTTCTTCGTCCTTCTCTCGGGTCCCACATTGTGGTGCGATGGTGATCCATGCGTTATACGTGTCCTCCCTATTTCCATTTTAGGTTTTCTACCCTTTCTACCACGTCGCGTATGTTTGTCCTTCTTAGTTCCTCGTTCCTAATTCTGTCTCTTAGATAAACGTTTAGGATCTTACGCTCCATTCTTCTTTGACATACCTTTAGCGGCTTTTTCATTATTTCTGTCAAGGACCATGTTTGATAACCATAAAGTAGGGTTGGCATAAATATTTGTCTAGGATTTCTGCTTTTGTGCTTTCTTTTAGTCTCTTGTCTGTGAGTAAAAGAACTTAAGCGACCAAAATTTAAGGGTGCTTAAATATGAGGGATCCGTATCAGTAGATTTACTGGCTAGTTAAAGATCCTCTTTGGGGCAAGCCTCCAGCACCGCCGCAGTAGCGAAAACTGATGTAAACAAGTAAAAGCCATAACATTTGATTATGTTTTTGTTAATTCTTTACCAGCAATTTCCTGGAGGAAGTGAGGTAATACCCACTCAGAATAACCGCTGTAAACACCGGGATTGAACCCTACGATCTCCGGACTTGCTGCAGTTGCCCTCGCGGCCGTGGTGCACATTTTATGGGATACTTTCGGAGCAATGTGTACTTAAGGGAGGCTGGGACTGAATTTATGAAAAATAGTAATTGATAGAATTGAATGAAATTTGGTTTGTGGTCTCCTGATGGTGAAATAAGGCCATATACCAATTTTCATGAAAATAGCAACAGAAGTTTCTGAGAAATTAACATATAAATTTTAAAATTTTAAAAAATCGATAAGCTTAAAAAATGTTCCAGCTGAACTGTTACTTCAAATATCACATTGAAAACTGGTGTACAGGCACATCAAGGTATGGAAAGAATTTTAACAGAGAGAAAGTCTGCATATGTAGTCCATGAATGTGAGGAAAAAATATGTTTTATGTATTTATGTTTTTCTCAAATTATGCTACAAAAATACCCCCTTTGAAAGCTACTATCTTTTAAAGTATCAACATTATAAGAACATCATTTATGTTAATATCAAGACAATGTAGGTGTTAACAACCCATGAAATTCTCATGGAATTTGAAACCAAATTGGTTCAGCTGGAACATTTTAAATACCTGAAAATGTATATATGATTTAAAAAAACGCATTTTAGTAAATAAAACATGGTTGAAGGCTATACTAATAATACGGCAGTTATATAAACAAAACTGAACACAGAAGAAACACGTTACGTAATTGGCATTTCTATAGTTATTGTAGTATTGTTACCTCGTCAACTCACTAGATAGTAGCTCTGGGGGCAATTTGAAGATGGGCATTGTTGCGTTGAAGTTTGTGAATGGGGGCGTTTCCCCAGAGTAGTGGTTTTGTACGGGTTCAGATACCTCCTCCTCCTCACAAGATGGCGGCAGCCCGATAACTCCCGAACCCGTGGTCGGATTTTGACGAATGAGGTGTCATTGAACTCGGGCTGACACTCCCTTTCCAATGGACAATATATTTCAACCCCAAAAATAAAACCTACCCCTACTAGGGGTGAAATTGAATTTTTAGAGAATCTCTCTTTCCAATTGCAACATGTGAGAGTTTGAATGCCGATATGGATTTAAACGTTGTTCTACATAAAGTGCATGTGTTCGGTGAATAGCCACTATGAATTAACATGCTTGTTTTTGTTTTTTACGCATGCCCACTCATGGCTTTTGTAAGAGGGTGGGAGAGCGGATCCCTATGGATGGGTTATTGTTGACGGGTCATTGTTGGCGGGGTCATTGTTGTCGGGTCCTTGTGGACGAGTCCTTGTGGACAAGTCCTTGTGGACAGGTCCTTGTGGACAGGTCCCTGTGGACCTTATAAAAAGGTAAGTGCCCCTCTCAGAACTTTTAAACAGTTAGAGTGATATTTTCCAATGTTCACTACTAGATGTCAGTGAAAATGGTATATTTGGCAGTCAAAAGTTGGAACTACTTGACCATGGTGTGTAAAGCTAATTTTGTAGGTTAGATTTTGATTACCACTCTATTAAGTCTGAATGTTCATTGCTAAGTGTCAGTGACATAGGGAATATTTAAAGTCTTAACCTCAGTTCACCTAACATAACCTAACTTTACCTAACTTAACCTTATCACTTGACATATTTTACAAGTTTAGACTTGCTTTATAACTGACTATGACGTCACACTTAGCTCACTTAACTGGTGGCTGCTGGTTTCTATCACGTGACATGTTCTACAAGTTTAGTCTTGTTTTAAGACTGGCTATGACGTCACACTTAACTCACTTAACTGGTGGTTGCTGGTTTCTATCACGTAACATGTTCTACAAGTTTAGACTTGTTTTAAGACTGGCTATGACATTACAATTAGCTCACTTAACTGGTGGCTGCTGGTTTCTATCACGTGACATTTTCTACAAGTTTAGACTTGCTTTAAGACTGGCTATGACGTCACACCTAGCTCACTTAACTGGCGACCGCTGGTTTCTATCACTCTATCAAGTTCCAATGTTCACCGCTAGGTGTCAGTGACAGTGGTATATAGTAACCCCCAGTTAGAACTACATGAAGTTAGACTAGCTAGGAGTTCACAGATGATCGATTTAAATACCCTGCTATAACCATTGACTGGAATATAATTAAACTATTTATATATTGTACTTTGTTTTTATCATTTATTAACATTTATGATTTCTTTCTTTTATAGGTAATTTCGAAAGGGATCATCATGTTCAAGTGTGCTGACTGTAAGAAACAGTTCTCAAGACCTGACAACCTTCAACGACACGCAAATGTTAAACATAACATTAAAATGTTTGTGTGCAGTCATTGTGCTACCACATTTAACAGACAAGATAATCTTACACGTCATGTAAATTTAAAGCATGTTAGTTCAGCACCATTTTCATGTTCAGTTTGTGAACTTGTTTTTTCTGCTGTAAAGCAATATCAATCCCACATGGTTGAAGTGCATGGTGAACAACAAGAATTGAAATCTGTAAAACCAACAACTAGCACGGAATCTTTAAACGAAAGTGATGCTCAAAAGCGTAAACGTTCTCAAGATTGTGAAAATAGTTGTGCAACAAAAAGAAAAAAGAATGGTGAACCTTCGATAACCCATTGTAATGTATGTAATATTGATATACCTTCTTCAATCATTCATGGACATTTAAGCAGTATTCAACATAAAAATAACGCTTGCCATGAAAGAAATTCTGGAAATGTTCAACAAATTGGTAGTGCGTTTAAAAGTCGAATTGCTAGTTATAGACTTTATAGTAAAGAAAAAACTCAAAGTATTGAATCATTTTTAAAAAATGTTCAACCAACTGTGTTTGGCTTAGTAGAAAATGTTTTATTAGAGCATAAAACAATTAAAATGAATTTTGAACTTTTTGGACTCTATGTAAAAACTGGGAGTGAAGGTGAAATTACGGATATCAAATCTTTTAATACAAAAAACATAATTGTTAGAGAATCAACTAATATTAGTGATATATATCAAAATATTTCAAGTGCCATCATCGTGAAGAGTGAAGAGTTCCAGGAAAGGGAGTCAGGCTGGGCGTTGGTTGAAGTACTTTATTTAGAAACCAACATGAATAAATACAACCCCCTTCGAGCATCATCATACGTTGATTTGCCAGGATGGATCAAACGTAAACACACTTGTGTAAACGTTATGAATAATGATGACGCATGCTTTGCATGGGCTGTAACCTCAGCTCTCCGTCCAGCAGTGAGGGCCACGATGAGAACATCATCATATCCTCACTATTCTTCAGTGTTAGATTTAAAAGAAATGGAATTTCCTATGGCGATAAAAGACATTCAACGTTTTGAAGAGCTGAACAATGTAAGTATTAATGTTTATGGAATTGAAAATAAGAGTATAGTTGGTCCTCTATATTATACTCAGGAAAAAAAGGATGCTCATGTAAATTTACTGTACATAACTAAAGGTGAAAACGCCCACTATTGTTGGATAAAACATTTAAGTAGACTTGTCGGTAGTCAGATATCAAAAGATAAATCTAAGAAGTGGTTGTGTGATGGCTGTTTGCTACATTTCCAGAAAGAGGATCAACTAACTCAACATCAAAAATGGGGGTGTAATCATGTGTGTACGGTATTACCGACTCCTAAAAATAACATTCTAAAATTTAAAGATTATGAGAAACAGCTTCGAGTACCATTTGTTATATATGCTGACTTCAAGGCTTTGCTAAAACCATTTAATACATGTTCATCAAATCCAGCCCAACCTTTCACCAACACAACTCACATTCATGAACCTTTTAGCTTTGCATATTATATTAAATGTAGTTATGATGACTCTTTAAATAAGTTTGAGCTCTATAGAGGACCTGATGCACCTAAAGTTTTTATGGAAAGGTTTGAGAAAGATGCCATTCGTATATACTCTATTTTAAATACGATCATTCCAATGGAGTCACTAACTTCCTCAGAGCAAATGAATTTTGAAACTGAAACTAATTGTTTTATATGTGGTGAACGTTTATATTCAGACAGGGTTCGCGATCATGACCATTTAACAGGAAAATATCGTGGTGCGGCTCACCAAGAATGTAATTTAAATTATAGAGTAAGTAAATTCATTCCGGTCATTATACACAATGGTAGCAAATACGATAATCACTTTATCGTTAAAGAATTTGGAGCTTCAGATGTGAAAATTGATGTTATTGCAAATAATAAGGAACAATACATATCGTTCACAAAATACGTCAAAGCTAGCAATAAAAAAAAACATTAAACTGCGATTTTTAGATTCATTCCGCTTTATGTCGAGTAGTCTTGATAAGCTGGCTAGTAATTTAAAATCAGGTCAGTTTCATGAAATGCAACGTGTCTTTCCTAAAGAAGATGATTTTAATTTGATTCGTCAAAAGGGTATATTCCCTTATGAATATATTAACTGTGTGGAACGTCTTGAGGAGTGTTGTTTACCACCGAAAAATGCATTTTACAGTTCCTTAAACACAAGTCATATCAGTGATCAGGAATATTTACATGCACAACGTGTATGGACACAGTTCCACATTCAAACTTTAGGAGAATTTTCAGACATATATTTGAAGACAGATGTGTTGTTATTAGCAGATGTTTTTGAAAATTTTCGGAATGTTTGTATGAAAACTTATGACCTTGATCCTTGTCAGTATTTCACAGCTCCTGGGTTAAGTTTCAGTTCAATGTTGAAACAAACGAAAGTAAATTTAGAATTAATGACTGATATAGACATGATCAATTTTATAAAATCATCAATTCGAGGTGGATTAAGTCAATGTAGTGGACGGTACTCTAAAGCGAATAATAAATACATGCCTAGCTACAACCCTTGTGAAGAGTCAAAGTATATTGTCTACCTCGATGCAAATAACCAATATGGTTGGGCTATGAGTCAATATCTACCACTGAAAGATTTTCGCTGGCTGACACAACCTGAAATTGATGTCTTACATGTTGACACTCTTAATGATAACGAAGATAAAGGATATATTTTAGAGGTAAATCTTGAGTACCCTAAAGAGTTACATGATGATCATAATGATTTACCATTTTGTCCTGAGAATATGAAATCTCCATACATCACATCACGAACAAAAATGTTAATTGCTAATGTAAATGACAAATGTAAATATGTAATACATTATCAAAACTTGAAACAGTGTCTACAGCATGGATTGAAATTAACTAAAATTCATCGCGTATTGCAATTTCATCAGTCAGCATGGCTCAAACCGTATATTGATCTAAACAATAATTTAAGAACGCAGTCAACAAACGCGTTTGAAAAAGATTTTTAAAAACTCATGAATAATAGTGTTTTTGGAAAGACTATGGAGAATGTTGATAAACGAGTTGATGTAAAGCTGATAACAAAGTGGGAGAATGATGGTAAAAGGTATGGTGCGAGCAACTTAATAAGCAAGCCTAACTTTCATAGCTGTTCAATTATTCATGAGGATTTAGTTGTAATACAAATGAATCGTCTTAAAGTAACTTACAACAAACCCATATATGTGGGTTACACCATTCTGGAATTATCAAAAACACTTATGTATGAATTTCACTATGATTATGTAAAGAAAAACTATCTTGATAATGCTAAATTACTCTACACAGACACAGATTCTTTTATTTATGAGTTTAAAACTGATGATTATTACGAGGATATCAAAACTGAGCTAAATAGGTTTGATACAAGTGACTACCCCAAGGATAATATTTACCATTTACCTCTAGTAAACAAAAAGGTTCTTGGGAAATTTAAGGATGAATGTGCTGGTGTTATTATAGACACCTTTGTAGGCACAAAATCTAAAGCATACAGCTATATGACAATTGATGATGTAGTAGTAAAAAAATTAAAAGGAGTGAAAAAGAATGTTGTTAGTAAAGAGTTAGATATAAGTGATTATAAAAACTGTATAGTTAGTAACCCACCTGTATTATATAAGAAAATGTGTGTATTTATAAGTAAAAATCATCAGCTACATACCAATTTGTTGAACAAAGTTGCTTTAAGTAATGAAGACAACAAACGATTCATTATACCCAACACATTTAATACTCTTGCTTGGGGAAACAGTCGTATTGACGACTATTACTTTACTTAAGTCTAATGATCACTATATTGTAATATTTGTAGTGTGTTTTATATTGTAATATTTTTTGTAAAAACTGTAAGTAGAATGTATAATGTTAGGCTACAGTAGTTTAGTAAAAATAAGATAAGTAATACATTTTAGTGTAAAATGTTTGCTTTTGTATATTACGAAAAAGATTTTAAAAAATTTACTGAATGTGTGAACTAAACAAGGGGAATGTAAAAAATGTAAAGTGGAAATTGTAAATATCCATGTGTGAAAAAGTGAAATGGCTATCACCATTTTAAAATTAAAAAGACATTGTAATCTGGTAAACCTCGTTTTTTATGTCACAACAACAAAAATGTACAGAATGTGTAAACTAAACAAGGGGAATGTAAAAAATGTAAAGTGGAAATTGTAAATATCCATGTGTGAAAAAGTGAAATGGCTATCACCATTTTAAAATTAAAAATACTTTGTAATCTGGTAAACCTCGTTTTTTATTTCACAACAACAAAAATGTACAGAATGTGTAAACTAAACAAGGGAATGTAAAAATTGAAAAGTGGAAATTGTAAATATTCATGTGTGAAAAAATGAAATGGCTATCACCATTTTAAAAAATAAAAGATATAGTGATTTAGTGAACCTTATTTATATTTCACAAAAAAAATGTACAGAATGTGTGAACTAAACAAGGGGAATTTAAAAAATGTAAAGTGGAAATTGTAAATATTCATGTGTGAAAAAATGAAAATGAAGAAATGACTATCACCATTTTTAGAATTAAAAGACATTGTGATCTGGTAAACCTTGTTTTTATTTCACAACAACAAAAATGTACAGAATGTTTAAACTAAACTAGTTGAAACCCGTCAAAACATGACGGTCAATAGAAAAATATTTACTGAAGAATTTTCTTATATAGGCCTACTGTACATTCTATGTACGATTAATTTTTGACTCTATTGAAACTATAAGGGTGTCAAAAGATTGCACTCTCAACATTGCAAAATACTGCTGGCCATGACTGAAAAATTGTTGGGGCAAATTGAGGCCTATACGTTCCTGAGTTTCCCTTTGACCTTTATTGATTGTGATAACGTATGCCAAATGAATTGGAAAATATTGCCTCTTAAAAGAAAATTATAGTGTTTTATCGGATGGTGTTAAATCAAGTCGAAGGATTAGACCTCTCTGCCTAATTTTAACTGCACCTATTATTTCCAAATCCAAGCAATATGGTTGCATTTAAGAGTCCTTGGGAAACGTTCAGATTTCTAAGCGGCATAACGGGTCAAGCGTTTGGAGTATGTGGCGGCCAGTCATTTAGTTCCAAGGAATTCAAGAACTCTGAGGAGTCTAATACAACTGGCCGCAAACCGTCGCTTATAATTTTGGAATATAACGAAGAAATGCAATGATGTGCAATTCCATACATTTTAAAACAATGTGGACCGTGTGCGTGTGGCACAGTAACATTGGCACCAAATGAAACGAAGGACATAGCATTGTACTGCCGATTAGCCTCTCTGAAATTCCTTCAGATATCATCTCCAGTGAAAAATAATTGTTGCAGCCTGTCAAATATTTTATATTTTTTCAGATTAATTTTACCATTACAACAGCAAAGGTCAAAGTAACCAGGTTTAGATTTCTCGCAAGAGAAATACAGTGCAGAACAATGTTTATATTTGTTCGTCAAGGACCCTAAACTGTAACGGCATAGTATCTGGAATTGTTTCTGAAATGCCATATTTATATTGGATTTTAAAAGTGGCTTCGTATTTTTCTCCGATTTCCCTCTTATTTGCGGCTAATATTCTATTTCGTCAAATGGGTTTATTTATAGCAGCATTTCTCCCCAAATTAACGTCATTTTAAATAACACTATAGTGGCCTGCATCAACGCAGCCGCCAAATATTAAATGGCAAATAATAACTTACTTCCATTGCCAAAATCAACTGCGTGGTTAGACCCATTGTTATGTACTCTAAACAAATATTCAATAAACAATAATATTCACATATACAATGAAGTTCAGAGACTTCCATTCTCAAGTTGGTTGCTGATGAGAATGCGATGAGACTGATCGCCAATAATAAAATCCTTGCAATGTTTGCAATTTGCTTGCAAACGCAACTCAGGATGACGATCTTCATTTTGAAATAAACAGAATGAAATTGCTGTAAATAATCAATTTCCATCACCTGTTGAAGGTACAATACTTTGAATTTCCATGACAGTAAAATATGCAAGGGAGCATAGAATCACTTCGCCACTACTGGAATGAGCATAGACTCACTTCGCCAGCCACCGTAATGGAGGGAGTTTTAGAATTATATGTTCAGTGCTTGTCAAAGATCGTATTAACACAGGGAAGCCCACTCTTAAGGCTACATTCTGAGCTATTGCCCCGGATTCCAGGTTCGATCCCCGCTCTGCCAAGAAATTTAATTCTGGTCTGAGGACTGGAACGGGGCGCACTCGTGAGGCAAAACTAAGAAGAGCAAAGTTTGATTCCCATCTCAACAATCTTGGATTTGGTTTTCCGTGGTTTCCCACTTCCACTCCAGGCAAATACCGGGATAGTTCCTAAATTAAAGCCTCGGTCGTTAACTCCCCATTCCCCACATTAATTACAAATGCACACATCAACACAGCCATCACATTAACACAGGTTATCAGAGAAAAGTTTACACTCGCACACCAAAATAGACGGGGCTGAGTGACCACGATGTCTGAGTCCATCAAATGAATTATGTTCGCCACAGGGGCGCCGAATCCATGGTCGAGGTCTAGCGACCGCTAGACCTGACGAGGGGGTGGGTCTCCCGGTCCCCTTGGGGGTGGGTTCCGTTGGGGGTTACGGATAGAGGAGGAAAGGGAAAGAGAAGGAAAAGAGGAAAGGAAAGAAGGGAGAGAGAAGAGAAGGGGAGAACTGTGCGAAATAAGCTGTAAAACGTAATTATTGGGGGTAGGGGTCCGGTTTAACAAGGGGGGGGGGTCCCACAGAACGAGAGGGGTGGGTGTCTGCTAGACCTGAAAAAAAGAAAAGATTCGGCGCCACTGGTTCGCCAATTTGTTAACGCTGATGTGTGTGTTTGAACTACTGGATATAAGTTCAATGACTTTTAAATTAATATCATTACATTGTTGCAGCTTGGCAAATATTTTATATTCCAGCAGTTCAATTTTACCATCACATCAGTAAAGGCCAAAGTAACCGCGCGTAGATTTTAAGCAAGAGAAATACAATGTAGAACAATGTTTACAATTGGTCGTCAAAGACCTACTGCATGACATCTGGAATTGTTTCTGAAATGGCCTATTTATATTGGATTTTAAATGTGGCTTCGTATTATTCGATAACACTCGTGTCCTGCAATATCGGAGCCGCTAAATATTAAATGGCAAAAAGTACTTCCATTGCCGAAATCAACTGCGTAGTTCGACTCAGTACTCTAAACAAATAATCATTATACGACTGTCTTATACAATGAAGTTCAACATGACCGTCCAGAGACGTTCATACTAAAGTTGGTTGGTGAGGAGAATGCCATGAGACAGATCGCTTAAAATAAATTCCTTATAATTGTTCCTGCCAGCGAAATTTCCTGCAATAGCTTGAAAACGCAGCTCAGTATGACGTTCTTCATTTTGATATAAACAGTACAAAACTGCTCTAAATAAGCTATTTCCATCACCTGTTATAGTTTATGGCAGTACATTTTGCAGGGGAACATAGAATAACTTCGCCAACTACTGGAATGAGCATAGGCCTATACTCGATACTCACTTCGGCAGTCACCCTAATGGAGGCAGTTTTAGAATTCTATGTCCCGTGCATGTCAAAAATCATATTAACACATGGAAGCCCACCCATTCTTGGCTATCGCCTCGAAGACCCGGGTTACATTTCCTGCTCTGCCAAGAAATTTAATTCTGGTCTGAGGGCAAAAACGGGGCACATTCAGTCTCCTGAGGTATAACTAAGAAGAGGAAGGTTTGATTCCCACCTCGACAATCTTGGATGTGGTTTTCCGTGGTTTCCCACTTCCACTCAAGGCAAATACCGGGATGGTTCCTAACTTAAGGCCTTGGCCGTCACCTTGCCATTTCCCACCTTAATTACAAATACACACAGTAATGCAGCCATCACAATAACATGGGTTATCAGAGGAAATTTTACACTTACACACCAAAGTACACGGAGCTGAGTGACCACGATGTCAGCGCCCTTCAAACGAATTATGTTTGCCAAGTGTCTAGGATGCTACCAACTTGACCACCGAAGCATTGGGAAGAAATTGCAATATTAAGGTACATAAACAACATAGCCTACACACTCAACTGTCAGTTAATGTTCTTCAACGTTTCCCTTCTTAAAAATTCCCCTCCTTTATAATTCTCCATCACGTGAAAACGCGCCGTGTCTTGTGTTTTAAATATATCGATGCAATGGTGCTGCCATCTGTTGTCAGTTACTGTAACTATATGGGCGAGGTACTGCCATCTGTTGTCAGTTACTGGAACTGATGCAGATATTGGCTCTTTTGACCACAAGCTGTAATGCAATGGTAAAAAGGAAATAAAACGTATTGAGTGGGAATGTAGAAATACGTATCTTTAGCTGACATAAAACGTTACTAATAGTCCTTGATAAAACAATATTTAACTATCACGTGAAAACGCGCCATGTCTTGTGTTTTAAATATATCGACGCAATGGTGCTGCCATCTGCTCTCAGTTACTGAAACTATATGGGCGAGGTACTGCCATCTGTTGTCAATTACTGGAACTAATCGCAGATATTCAAACGGCGTATTGAGTACATGCTGTAATGCAATGGTAAAACGGAAATAAAACGTATTGAGAGGGAATGTAGAAATATGTATCTTGTAACTGACATAAAACCTTACTAATACTCCTTGATAAAACAATATTTCAGGGGTAAAAAAGAATACTGGCGAGAGCTGGGATCGAACCTGTGATCCTTGGATCCACAGTCAATCGCCTTAACCAAATACCTAATATTTCACTCTTGTTATAACGCAGACGCGACCATTCAGTATCTTCAAAAGCCGCTATCTGAAGAAAATAATCCACTTGATTATCAATAAAATCAATATTGCACATTCGTTTATGTTCATACTGTTATTATATTTTATTGTCAGAACTTGGTTAATGTATGTTTTCAATTACATGGAAGCTTATTAAATAACTTACATTTTAATGGACTTCTCACCGCCATTTTGTCATGAGCCCAGGCGGATTGTGCGCATGCGTGAGGAGCAAGAATTCTGCTATTTTCTATATTTATTTAAAAATATACCGTAATATATTTGTTTATTTTAGAGACACTCTGCAAATCTACATGCCAAGAGCTTTCGTTAGAGTGCTCTACGAAGTAAATCGGTTCTGTCGTTCTCTCAATCTCGTGGTAACAAAAATCTCCTTAGTGTTTTAAATATATAGACAAGGGGGATGTAAAAAATATGTAAAGTGGAAATTGTAAATATTCATGTGTGAAAAAAATGAAATGGCTGTCACCATTTTTTTTAAATAAAAGACATTGCGATCTTGTAAACCTTGTTTTTATTTCACAACAAATAGAGCTTTACAAAAATAGAATACAAAGAAATACCAATTCCTCAATCCTTTTCAATGTCCATGTCCACTCATTATTAACTTTCCTTTTATAACACTAATCACAATGACGACTGCCAACCTCTCACCCACTGAGACATCACAGAATGTCAAAAGTTGTTTAGCTTTTCAACGATACTTTATCCGCTACACGTCTTAATGCAGAATGACTGTGGTGATAAGAAAGGTGCATGCTTGATCCAAAGGAATAATAGGTATAACACTATGCTGTAAAGGTTCTTCAAGACAAGTTCCAGGACTACACAAATAATAACCAGGTAGGTAGATTTCGAAAGTCAAGTATTGAATTACTTTGTTAATGACGCCATTGCCAGTACAGGTCTGGCATATCCTTTTCCATCGATGGTAAAAAGGTTTGATCTTCCTCCTCCTCCTCTGTGGATGATGTTTGTTGTTGTTGCTTTTTTTCTTCATTACTCCCGTGGTATGAGGAAACAAAGTCTTTACACTGACTTTAATGACCATGATACAGTTTGACTAGCTGACAAGTAGCACACTGTCGCATAGAGGGTATTTTTGCCATAGCCACTTGCTTATGGTGATCATAATCCGTACATGGTTGCAATTCACTTAACACAGGGTCTTGAGTCCATGATTTTGGTACATGTTGCCAGATTTCTTTCACAGCATTTGCTGCGACATAATAAATGAATGATTTTGGAAGAGCCAATAATTCTTCTTTAGTAAAACTGTCTAGTTTCTTTTTACACACAAAGAACTTTCCAATCGCTTTATCGGTAGCATCCCCTTTCTCCATGGTATTACGTTGATGTTTACACGTCGCTTGTAGAAATCTCACTGGTGTCATCCACAGGTAAACCTTTAGTTTTAATTTTATTTAACAACTCCCAGCAGGCATTGGTGGATAGCCAATGAAACAATTGCCACACCTGTGCCAAGGCTTTATGGGTAATATTGTCACAGGGGCAGCGATCCATGAGTGTTTGCAGCGATGGACAGCCCATGTCCATTAAATCGATACATTGACAGTAAGACGCTAAGAATGGTTGTAGCCATTGACGTTTTTCACTACCTTTCACAAATATTACATGGGCAGAAGACAAGTGGGCTTTCATGACCATGTCCAGGTGCTTATATGAAATGTTTCCCTGCTTCCAGTCTAGTTGCATATGAGTTTCAATCCACTGGGTTTGTTTACGGTCTTTATCACACAACAAATCAAACGCATAAGGTGGTTTAAACACCAAATGAGTAGCTTGTGATATCCAAAAATTGGAACAATCGATAATGGCCACTTCTTTAAATATAAATTTGTTATCTCCAATTTTAAACCCTTGACAGTCGACAATCAGTGTACGCAACATGTTCACTCTTGTCTGGATCAAGTCCAACTGACCACAGACTGACAATTGTTCAGTGAGGTGTACCCATGTCATTTACTTACATTCCATTCTAGTAAAAGAAAAGAAAAACATCGAGTAGTCACTATAGAGGTTAGGATATGACAGGGGGGCATAACAAATAATAATATAACAACAACAACCAATTTTTTTTATTTCATTATTTTATTAGCATAACAAGTTTTACATTCTTTTTTCATTCTAGGATAGAGGCGGTACCATCTCATACAACAAAAAAGTCTTTTGTGTTTATAGTGTCCATAACACTGATGATATCCCAATGTCTCTAAACTGGATGTTTTTAACTGTGAGCTGCTCACTGAAGCACTACCGGCACCATAAAGTCCACACGTATCATAACTTTTTTCATCACTTAGAGGCATGAGTGAGGGGTAACATGAATGACAGGGTATATTATCCACCTCCATTCTGCACAGGTAGGGGCAGGCAGGTGACCAGCGCTGATGTTCCTGCATGGGTTCATCGCTCTCTTGCCATTGGTCTAAGATGATGGGACAAAACACACATTTCACTTCATCTCTTCTTTTTAAATAGTAGAATCCAGCGGCTGCTAAGGCTTGAGGGTTTATAAAAGGCACCGGCCACGTCGCAAAGGTCTTGAAACGTTGTTCCTCAGATTTTAAATTCATGGATGTAACTTTTCTTGAGGCTTGAAAGCAAGACATGACTGAGTGGTTTGATGTGTGTTGACCTGCTATTTATACACTTGTCACTTGGTTGGACAGTGGATAATAGTTGACTTGTTTGTGATGAATAATCAAACAGTAGGCCGTGGTATTGGCTGGAACATTGTCATGCGTTTCAAAATCTAGTCGAATGTCAATATCGGATGGTTTGACAGACTCTTCCAAGTAGGAACAGTCAAAGACAATCAGTGGCGCCCTTGTCTTAAAAGCATGGAGTGACAACATTGGACAATTCTCTTTTTGATAATACGACCATCTAAATTTAGAAAACAAGTCGTACAGGGGGCCAAACTTATTTTTTGAAAAATCTAAATCCAACCCTTCATAGGGAAACACAGCACCGTTGAGGAAAAGACGTGCATTTCTCAATTGCAGGTGATCAAATTGCGTGACATCTTTGGATTGTTGATACTTGCGATTCGTTTGAAAACCCACAATCATGTAGAGAGGTCTCTCTGTATAGCGGGCTGTTTTTATAGACCAACTGTGTGTGTTGGTGGTGGGCAATAACGGGTACTCATGGAGTGCCCAGCTTCTAAATTCCATGGGTAGAGGTATATCTCTCTTTACCATTTTGAGTATGTCCAGTTTTTTGCTATCGTTAAGGGTCACATGAGGCACTTTCCATAGCAAGCGTTGTAGTTGAATTTTTGAATCAATGGGGGCATTGTCGACTCCCTTGAGTGCATTATTATCACTCCTGTCTCTCACCAGATAAAGCACTTGCCTTGCGTTGACCACAATGCGCTGGTGATCTTCAGCAAAGCCTAAAATCAGTTTAAGAGGTAAATATCCAGTGAAGGTGCCATCGGTGTGTACCATCCAGTCATTGGTCGAGTCAGGGCACCAACCCGCCATGCAAAGTGTTTTAGCTTCTTCCTCACTATAAGAGGGATATAGTTTCATGACACTGGAAATACCCACATTTCGAGTGCTATCCACCACGATATCGTTAATGACATAACGTACTTCAGAAAACAGGAAGGCGAAAGCATGGTTGGCTAACTTGGATGTAGTGGGTGTAGAACCATCGGCTTTGGTGAGCCGACCTTCAATCTGAATAACACTTTCATGTGGTAAAGTGTAAATATCTTGGTTGTTGATAACAAATTGAATTTCATCATTGTTATTGAGTCCAGGTGTTTGAGCTTGATAAGAATGCAGATCAATTCTTACCACTCCTGGTTGCTCCTCGATGTGGTTCGCTACCTCTAGAATAGAATTCATCGCGGGGGTTAATGTGGTAACCCAAATGCTGTAAAATCTGCTTGTTCTGAGATGTTAACGTGTATTCACGTGGTAAACAACTAACACCATTCCTAGACGGTGCTGTTGCTTTATATACAAACTTCATAATGGTTTTAGCACCAACTTGTAAGTCACTGGTGTGATAGAATCTAGATCAATGAGTTGTTGTTCTCTATTGATCAGTCTTAATGTTATATTACTAATACCATCGACAGCCACAGAATGAAAAAGCACCACTGAAGGGTTTTCACGAATAATATAGCCATTGGGCGATGTTACAATAAAGTCATAAAGCGAATGCGACGGTTCTTGATTGGTGTACACTTGACTAATAATATTACACGTCACCGACACATGATGGTCCTCAATGAATGTCACTTCATGGTCTGATTCATGTTTTTTGTTGGGCTCTAACACACGTGGTTTAAATCCTAGTAATGGACCAATGGAATCGGGGTGAGTTTTAAAGTCAATTTGGAATGTAGAAAAAATACTGCAGCGATGAGTGTTGGTATTCAAACTTGCGCGTTCCATCGAGAAATAACTTTAAACCATATTCATTGATCAATACCACATAAATGTGTTCATAAATGTCATCTATCGTGTATCCACCAGAGTTCAGGGTGAGCACAGAATCATCATAGTAAAACTTGTTGTTCACATTTTCACGTATGTTGTATATTCGATTGTACGATTCAAGAGAAACAAGTCCTAAACCATAAGGTTTTTCACTCAATTCGATAGGTGGGTAAAAGTCTAGACTCACTTCAGGTCCACGTCCATGCAGTGTAAACGTCTTACTTTCCACCGACATACTGTTGACGTTTTTGCTTATGTTGCGTCTTATATAAAAAAAATAAACACAAACGTCCACACTGTTGGCTGTTAAACGTTTGCTCACGTTTCACATTATAATATATCTTGATCCTGTTTACAAAATAGGCCACTAGTTCCATGGGCGGGGGCAAATTCCCAAAACTGTCAAAGTACCATACAGTAGATCCCTCTTTGACATAAGCTACATAATGTGTTCCAGGTCCTCGGTGATCATCCAAATTGACAACAGCACATTCATGTTTCCCGGGTTGTGAGGGTAATTGGTTTCGCATAAACACACCTCGAAAATGAGAAAGCTTCAGTTGTTTAGCATAGCTTTCCACTTGCTGATGCGTTAGGGCATGTCTTGCTATGGCTGAGGTTAAAGATGTTTTTTTTATTTCGAAAAGGTGAAATTCCAAATCCTTGTTGATAAAAGGCTGGCTTCAAATTGACATTTCTAGCCCCAGTAGCAATGGCCTCCATTGTTTCATTGTGTCGCTGACTTTCATTGAGTTGTTGCTTGCCCTGTTGCACGGCTTTAATGGATTTTGCCACTGCACTGGCGCCGCCTAAAAGTGAACCTAGAGCAGCCAGACCAGCGAATAATGCAGGTAAAAATCCCGCTCGTTTGGGGACGGGGATCACTCGCCCTTGTTTTGAACCCTGTCGCTGACGTTTTGGAATAACATGTCTCTGTGCTACTCGAAGAGCTTTCCTTATGGTCAACACATTATTTTTTCTTTTTTTCTTTCGTAAGGGCTTGTCCACGAATGTCATAAACCCAGGCTTTGCCAAGGACAGGCTCATATTTTTTGTCTTTCTCACCACATATCTTTGTTTCACCATGATGATGATGATGACCAACAACCTTTCACAAGAAAGTTTAAGTCACAACTAACATTAGATTGTTATTTCATGGCTGTATATTCCAATTCTACATAAAGTGGGAAATCATTTATGGTTTTTTCCAGCTTGCTTTTCATTCCATGTCAACAGGAGATGAAAGGATAATTCGTCTCCTGCATTGACCATTTCATGGTTATGGACCAACATCCTATGACCATTTATCTCTATTTGTAAATGGTTCTCATCAGGTATGGCATATTTGATGTGAATGGTTCCATTATAGTGTAGTCGATAGTGGCTTAAACCTGAAGCAAGCACATAGGTCAAGTGCTGGTCATGAACTAGCGGTATATGGTTTCTCTCATTCACAGGTTTTACATTTGTCAGATGCACTAAAAATACAGATGGGATAAATTTATAAAGCCTTTTCATTTCATAGGTCACGTATCGCTTGGTACAGACATCATCATCTTCTTGTGGGTCTTCCACGTGAATAATGCGGTGATGATTAGCGCTATAGCCATCCACCGTAAGCTGAGGCACTTTATCATAAAACTCATACACCTTGTTATCCACATACTTTTTTGTAGTAACGTCTGTAGACACTTGAGGATGTTTTACATGAGTTAACCGCTTTCCTTTAAAGTCATAATCTCCTTGTTTTGTGCGTGGCACTACTGACCTATCCACATAGTGTTTATTAGCAGGATCTGTTTCTTGTTTAGGATCATGTATGGGAACAGACCTAGCTTTGACCATCAACGCACGTCCAAAGACATCCATCGTCAACCTGTAGTACGAGTCTACTGTTTCTATGACGAGGCTCGGTGCGATGTATATAGACAGCCTGCTAGCCTCTCTAAGCCTTAGTTGAAATGAAGCTAATTAAGCAGCAAGAGTCATTCCCCGTGAGGGACATGGTTTCCCATCTCTGCCCCACATCACGTGAACAACGCCATGGTTCACTGTTTCCATCTTCCATTCGCTGCATCATTGTGGGACCTTCCTGCTGTGGAAAGACCAATCTTTTGCTGACACTTATTACAGCGCCCAATGGTCTGTGTTTTCAAAATATTTATATTTTCGCGAAATCTCTCTACCAACCCCTCTACGTGTTTCTGGATCAAGTCATGTCTGGATTAAAAAATGAGAATTTTCCACGCAAGAAAATGTTATTTCACCGGATGAGGTATAGCCTGATTCACTCATGATTTTCGATGATGTATCCACTGAACGACAAGGTATCATTCAAAGCTATTTCAGCATGGGTCGACACAAACATATCGATTGCTTCTATCTTGGACAAACGTATTCTAAAATGTCCAAACAGCTGATTCGTGACAATGCCAATGTCATTGTTTTATTTCGCCAGGACGAGAGGATCAGTCGTTACATTTATAATGAACATGTGAATCCGGATATGACCTTTCAAATGTTTACAGAATTGTGTGGCAAGTGCTGGAACACACAACGTCATGCCTGTTTAGTGATTGACAAACAAAGTGAACTCAACCAAGGGCGGTATCGCTTAGGGTTTGATCATTTTATTGCTATTTAAGGCACTGTATCATTCCCTCTCAAGTCATTTGTCACATCATGGCGTTAGCAGAGAGTCAATTGAAAAAGCATATTATTAGAGCAAAAAATACTATTCGCCAAAAGTTTCGTCAATTGAAACGATCGCGTGCGGATCATGCTTTGTTTATTCAACAACATTTAGCACCTCCGCTAAAAGCTATGTTGAAACCCTCTTTCAAGCCATCTGAAACGCTACCTACCGTTTCACAAGCCAGTCAGACGCACCACGAGGACTCTGAGGAAGAGAAAGAGGAAGATGTACAGGAAGATTTAACTAGTGTTAGCGAAGTTGAGGATAATGAGGAACAAGTGTTTACGCCTCAAAAAAAAGGCATCACCCCTTGCAGAGTTTTTAAGAAAAAGGAAATCCTTGGCCATGGTCAAAACCCCTTGCCCTTCCAGATCGTCTCCATTTTCACAACTCTTGGCCACCCCTCAACATAAAGCTCAACTGAAAAACATTTTAATAAAATATTATGGATCAACACTGGAACCCTATTTCACCAATCTATTTGTTGGAAACACAGATACCACATATGGCGTTCGCTATGAGAATGATAGTTTTAAAATTGGTCATTCATCGATTAAATTTAGTGGTACTAAAGCTGTCATTAAAAAGATCAGCTATAAATTAACATCAGGACTGTTAAAGCTACTATTCTCTCGGACTCCCTCATCTCAAGATTATACGTCAGAGGACCTTAGTAAATATAAATCCATTTTATTGGATACCCATGCTCACAAAAGACAGTATGATCCCACTCAACAAGTGAATGCTAATATATCCCAAAAATATAAAACCATCATTGCAAAAATGTTCCCCACTAGTCAAAGTGGTCGTCGTAAAGTGTCCGCTTCAGGGGTGACATTTAAACCATTAAAACCCCTTGTGGATGTTACCTACTGGCACAATCCCAATAAGCTCGTCCAGCGATTACAACTATTGCATGCTTCACGTCAAGCCGGTCATACCGGTCACAATTGGGAAATTCAAGAAATTGAGGAAGAACTTCGAAATGCCAAAATTATTGATTAAGCCCTCACCCATTAAAATGTGTATTGCTCACGAGTTGCATCGTCCAGCTAGACGTCACTATCAGCGACTCAAGGTGATTTCACAGGGTGTGGATGAACTTTGGCAAGCAGACTTGGTTGAAATGATTCCCTATGCTAACGTTAACGATGGTGTACGCTATATGTTGACGGTCATTGATGTTTATTCCAAAATGGCGTTTGTTGAACCTGTGCGTCGCAAGTCTAGTCCACTAGTCACCAAAGCCTTTCAACATATTATTCAACAATCTAAACGTCAACCTCAGCTGCTACAAACCGACCAGGGAAAATAATTTTTCAACAAGGAATTCTCCAGTTTTCTCAAATCTAAGGATATTCACCATTACACCACGTACAGCAATCTCAAAGCCAGCGTGGTCGAGCGGTTCAACCGAACATTGAAAACCCATATGTGGAAAGCGTTTACCGCTCAGGGCACTTATCGCTGGTTGGACTTATTACCTGAGTTAGTGTCACGTTACAACGACACCAAACACAGAACCATTGGGACCAAGCCACGACTTGTAACTAAAAATATTCCACAACTGGATAAACTGTTTAACCCCATAAAAACAGCAGACCCTAAACGTCATCGCCTTAACATTGGGGACCATGTTCGTGTGAGCAAATTCAAGTCCGTCTTCGACAAGGGCTACACATCAGATTGGGGGACAGAACTATTTCGAATTCGTCAAGTCAACCTGAACAGTCCAGTCACCTATTTACTCGATGACCTCAACCATCAACCCATAAAAGGCAGGTTTTATCTTCAAGAACTTCAAAAGACAGCGTTTCCTAAACATTACCTTGTGGAAAAAGTGTTGAAACAAAAAGGAAATAAACTATATGTAAAATGGTTGGGATTTAGCTCAGCCTTTAATTCTTGGATTAATAAATTACATGTTGTGTGAACCTGTGTGTCTTGTATTTATTTATTTACTCATGTTGTACTTAACCTACAGTCCTATGTACAGTCCTCAGCTATACATGTATTATGAGCAAATACATATTTCTTTCTCTCTTCACCTGTGTTCTCTCTTACACTAACTCTCCCCCTTCACCTCTCACCACTGTCAAAACAGGTTGTGACTTGTTAGCTCTTATCGTGCACGTGTACAGGTGAACACCTGTGTGTTAGATCATATTACACATGAACTTGCATTTTCTCACGTATGAAGCAAAACAGGATGTGACTTGTTTCACAAGGAGGACGGTAATAAGGTCATCTCACACGTGTTCACATGTATTTCGCCACTTTCCTTTCATATCGTTATCCCATTATAGTAGTGGTGAACAACGTCAATTCAACACACACAAATGTAGTTAGGCCCTGTGACATAATTTAAATAAATTCATGGGCTCGTCCGTAGGAACCAGGCCAAAGGGACCCGTCCAAAGGGATCAGTCCAAAGGGACAAGGACTCGTCCACAGGGACCTGTCCACAAGGACTTGTCCACAAGGACTCGTCCACAAGGACCCGACAACAATGACCCCGCCAACAATGACCCATCAACAATAACCCATCCATAGGGATCCGCTCTCCCACCCTCTTACAAAAGCCATGAGTGGGCATGCGTAAAAAACAAATACAAGCATGTTAATTCATAGTGGCTATTCACCGAACACATGCACTTTATGTAGAACAACGTTTAAATCCATATCGGCATTCAAACTCTCACATGTTGCAATTGGAAAGAGAGATTCTCTAAAAAATTCAATTTCACCCCTAGTAGGGGTAGGTTTTATTTTTGGGGTTGAAATATATTGTCCATTGGAAAGGGAGTGTCAGCCCGAGTTCAATGACACCTCATTCGTCAAAATCGATCACGGGTTCGGGAGTTATCGGGCTGCCGCCATCTTGTGAGGAGGGGAGGAGGAGGAGTTATCTGAACCCGTACAAAACCACTACTCCCCAGCACTCAACCGGACATTTAAATGTCACGATAGTACTTTAAAAATGGCCGAACCCGAAAAGTACCACCGCCAAATGATCCGCAGGAGTCCGGCGTACAATAATATGCACAAATTAAAACATCGATAATTTTTCCTTTTTTCACCAAAACCCAGTCCCAGCCTCCCTTACCAATTACATCTGTGAACTTAAAATTTTAACACATATGAGGTAGCTAAGGATGCTGGCAGTTTTACGTGGCCGTTAATCTGGCGATCATGAGCCACGGGACCTCATTTTTACGAGGAATCCGAACCATAAAACGTGATATTTCACTTCAAAAATCTCATATGCATTGACCGAGAATCGAACCCGATATGCCTTGGAGAGTGGTACTTGACCACTGCACCATCACGCCTCTAAAATTATGCGAGGACATTTATTGATGAAACGGACACAAAATTGACTGTAAATCAAAAATATTCAAATCAGAGGTTATAAATAGACTACGGAATAAATATCTCCAATTTCATGAAAATCGAATGCACTTTTTTTTTTCAAGAAAATTACTCTTAAAATAGAGTAGAAAAATTGCTGTGTTATAAATAATTAAATTAATACTCAGCAATTCTTCTAGGTTTGTGCCGTGTAATTCACTGGCCGTGAAAGAGCCCGCCGATGAGCCAGGCTACTTGAGCATTTAGTTCTCGCAGTCAAGTGGTGCAGTTGCACCTAATTTAAAGGGAGGTGGTGCGAAGTTCGTCACTCCTGTGGGAGTCGGGGCGGGGACACCAAGAGCCCACCGATGAGCCAGCTTGGTGTACTAGGCGAAACCCCACACAAGACACGGCACAGACCTAGAAGAATTGCTGAGTTTTAATTCACTGGCCGTGAAAGCCAATATACCATCTTTCTGGAAGCCTTCATAGGGAGGTTAAGGCTACTTGAGCCTTTAGTTCTCGCAGTCAAGTGGTGCAGTTGCACCTAATATAAAGGGAGGTGGCGCGCAGTTCGTCACTCCTGTAGGGGTCGGGGTGGGGACACCAAGAGCCCGCCGATGAACCAGCTTGGTGTCCTAGGCGAAACCCCACACCAGACACGGCACAAACCTAGAAGAATTGCTGAGTTTTAATTCACCGGCCGTGAAAGCCAATATACCAATTAAATTAATAATGAAGAATGCACAGTTCTAGTCCTTCAGACTGGGAACTTAATGTTGAAAAGTCAGTCGATTAATCGATTAATTTCTATTTATTCGATTTATCTATTAATCGAACATTGCTTATTAACAGCTCGTCCGTGGTCTAGCTAAATGAAGATCGAACGGACAGACAGGCGGTGACCAAGGCAGCCCAAGTAATTGAGGGAACATACGAGGACTAGGTGAACGACGGATGCTATCCATCCGGGGTGGGGTCTGTTAAATTTTGAGCAAAAACAGAATTCCTTTGAGCATTTTTTGGTGGCACACACGAACTGCATACGAGAGCATGGCACTTCATTTGATTAGAGTTGGATATTGAACCGAGCCAAGCGCGATGCGATACATACTACAGGTGTTGTACCAAGTCCAAGTACTATTTCGATACTGCTTCAGACACTTTATGAGGAAATTTTTCGTTGTTGTTAAGGCAGTGGCAATTCGTCCATGTAGGACGTGAGGATCATCCTACAGTCAGCTCTCAGCTGTAACTATTTTAAGTAAATAAATTGATTGTATAATAAAATAGTCTTTGGGGCTACCTTATGCGCCCTCTCGATAAGCACTGTCTCACTGTCACTGTCAGTACTTGTTACTAGTTCTACGCTTCGCCCCTAGATGGGTGAAGTGTGACCTACACTGCCCGGAGTAGAAAGCTGAGGAAGGAAGCCTTGCATCCTCAAAGCACGTGTTTGTAGCTTTAGAAATATATGAGAGCCCTTGAGGGAGAAGGAGCTGGTTTGGTCTGTTTAATGTCGCTCTGGGGACGTCGACTGAGATCCTCAGGTCTCGCTATTGGTTGAATTTAAACCAACACTACGCGCTTATTGGTTACGATTTTGTGCGGTCAGAATGGATGGTCTGTTTTCAGCGCGTGCACATATTTGGAGTGGTATTCGATTGTATTGTATTGTGTAATGTGTTCGTAATAATGCTGTTCGACTGAATAGTTAATATTAGACCGAGTCTAATATCTCAATTTAGCGCAGCTATAATAATTATCATAAGATAATGAGTATCCTATCCTATTACGTCCTACACATTATAAAAATCAGTAGTCGAGACTGTGTTAAGACAGACGGTCCTGAGCGAACCATTGCATAATGCTAATTCTGCCTAACCGCATTTCTCGCTGTGTCTACCATAATATTGCAGGATGAATTAATCCAAAACATTTACCATGTTTGGTCCAAGCCCTGCTAATTACAATGGCCTGATACTTATTGAATTTTGGTTCCTCGTTTTCTCTAATCATACTAATATATAAAAACAAGATGTTCAGGAAAGAACATATAGCCTACTTTCTCCTAAATGTATGGGTATAGTTATAACTCTTTGTCTTTATCATCTCCTAATTTCTTCCAATTCGAAGTGCAAATTGGCACACTGGATTTGTGGAGTGGCGTTCAAATAATTTACCCCAGCATTTTGCAATTTCATCAGTAAACACTCCAAACAACGTAGGTATTCAGTTGATTGACACCGACTACTTACAATAATTTAAACTTCGTTGCTCTGAACGTATCACTGGGAGAAACATATTTATTTTAACTATTACACAGCTAATTTGTAATCGCGCACGGCTAACGAGAAAGACAGGCCATAGCGCGTAAACCAAACCCTTCTGTGACGTAGGCAATGTACCGGTACTGCTTGATGATGCTTGTACGTTTAAGTCGAGAGCAATTCATAAGCAGCAGAAATGCAATATTTTATATCAATCTTCATAAAATGGACGCAGTTTAGATGTTCCGTGTGTTTTCAAACACGATAAATTATACTGTATAGGTTTGCAAAACTACGCCTATTGAAGTTACTCCTTACAAAAATCCACGCGAACTAGGATTCAAGGGTTCGTTGTGTCTTCAATAGCTGCAACGAACAGGCTACATTAAGTCGAGTTGTAGATTCTGTGACCTTCGTTGTGAGTTAAATTATGTGCACATTAGTATAATTAGATCAAAGAATCTTGCAGCACAGTATAGATATCATTAACTTATTGTTGTTTCAAGGGGCGGAACATAAATTAATTCGTTTATAGAAGAGATCTGCGGAATACACTACCCACCGACTAACGACTTGTATCAATACCTTCTATGAAGACAAGTGATAAATGAATACCAACGTTTATACAGGTTCAATGATGTAGACAAGATGACTAGGTACCACACCGGCAGTAAAACGAAGACCAGGCAGTGGTGCAACAGAACTACATTGCTGACGTCACGAAAACTCACCAGAGCCAGTCATTCTCGTTGGCCGTGATAATCGCGCCTTATCTTGGGGATGTGTACCCTCTATCGCCAAAAATAACAACCTTCGCAATTATACTGTAGACATGGGTTCACTAACTGGCCGGTAGAGAGCATAGCTCGCATCTAGAAGGCTGTGGTTACCAATAACATAGTTCAAGTAATTACTCTTAGATGTCACTCCGGTGGTGAATGTTGTTTTAATTAAATATATATTTTCCATTTCAAAATGCACCATATAATGCTTTATTTTATAACGTCTCAGTACTCAAGAAATAATAAATATAAAAAAAAATCAAGAAAAAGTCTAACTCTGATAGGATTTGAACCACGGCCAGTCTGATGAAAGACTAACGCGCTGACCACTCAGCCAATCGTGCACACTCTAATAGATCGTTAGGAACCAATACATATACCACGTTATAGCAAATCATGACTTGGACTAAACGTTTTCTTTACTGGAGTATATTTTAAACCGAGTTCATTTCATAGAAAGTTCATATATTTGTTACCACTAGCCTATATTGCATGCAACATACTGAAATTAATAAAATAAAGGACAGAACGAGAGATCATCTGCCATCTTGTCAAATAACCGAGACGACTCAGCTTTTTAAAATCACTTCTAGACTATAATATTAAAATATAAACTTTTAATTTCAAACGGGCCACGTCGTTTCAAACAGATTAAACGATTCTTGGTTCGATAGTCGGAACTGGTGGGTCCCATGTTATGGATTATAAAGTTTGCATAATTCACACGGCCGCCATTCTGAAATGGTACGGTTGATGACCTCGTAGTTTGGGCACAAGACGCGCCTCATATGAAAGAACGTTGTTACCAAATTTGGTAAAGATCCGATTATTAGTTTGGTTGTAATGCATTATTACGTGTTGACCATTTGAGTGGCCGCCATTAAGTTTTGGTAAAGATGGCGGCAATATAAAACATGACACTGAGGTGCCCTTTGCCAGTGCTACCTCTGTACCAAATTTCGTTCAATTCGGTTTCACCGTGTTCGAATTGATAGGGGGGGACAGACATTCAGAGTACACACACTCACACACACACACAGACTCACACACACACATACACACAGACAGACACACAATGTTTGGCTCTGTAGTGATCTCATAAGTCTACTTTCATTTTTTGCAAAAATCGAAAGTAGGCTAATAAGATGGTGTTTGTCTGTCTGTCTGTCCGTCATCCTGTTACTCAATCACGCAAGAACCACTGGTCCGACTGAAATGAAATTTTGCATGGATGTAGCTGATTTACAAGGTTTACACATAGGCTACTTTTGATTTCGATATTTTGCACTATTTAAAAATGGCGACCGTTTAAGTGACGGCACTAAACCCTTTGGTTTCAAAATTTCATATTTCCATTTCAAATAAGAAGAGAACCCTAATAAATAGCAAACTTTTGGTGGCACATACGAGCTTTACAATTTAATTTTCAATCCGAAATGTCCTTATCACTTTTCGTGTATCTCCAACGATTAGCGAGTAAAACCTACATTTGTGACGTCACTACACCCTTTGGTTTCAACATTTCATATTTCCATTTCAAATAAATAGAGAACGCTAAGAAATAACAAACTTTTGATGGCATATACGAGCCTTAAAATGTAATTTTCTATCCGAAAGGTGCTTACCTCTTTTCGTGCGTGTATCTCCAACAGTTAGCGTGTAAAACCTAAATATGTGCTATAAAACACGGTCAACGCCGAGCGATGTTAGTCTATGTTAGTCTCTACAAGAAATGTTTTATTTATAGAGGTTGTTTGTGGGGTTCGAAACGGAACGTGATTTTGAGTTTAATTTTATACTCTTTGTGACGGTTATTGTATGTGAGTATTTGGATCTTTACGCTGTTTCACAATATTATATCATCATCGTCATACTAATATATAACAAGTAGTTCCGTGAAGAACAATACAGCCTATATTCATATATCCTACTTATGTTAATTCCTCTATCTACATACAAAATTTCAGTTTGATTGCTGTTATAGATTCGTAGATATTGAGAACCGACTAAATATTTCGGATGGTCGCCATGTTGGATTTGATATATGTAGGTCCTAGAGTTATGTACTGTTACATGAAGATTATTGTGTACGTGTAGCATTCAAATTTAAATCGCATGATTAGGACACAAGAAGTAACAAGGAGATTTTAAAAATTTTGCACAGCTGCCATCTTGTGTTTATGGAAACAATTGAAATAAATTAGATGCCAGTGGATTAAAATTCGTATAAGGATTTACTGTACCAAGTTTCACTGCACTAGGATGGTTAAATTGAGAGAAACGTCCATGTGAATATTTATATTCGGCGTCGCCGCCATGTTAGATTTGTGATCACCAGGTTATTTAAAGTCCTATAGGTGAACTTATGTTCATAGCCCCTATGAATATAAAGAAATTCAGTTTGATTGCTATAATACTGTAGATTCGTAGATATTCAGAGCCGTCTAAATATTTCGGATGGTCGCCATGTAGGATTGTTAAATGTATAGGCCATAGAGTCATGTACCATTAAAGGAAAATTATTGCGTAGGCTCATTATTCAAACTTTCACTTCGATCGCATGATTACGACACAAGAAATAAAAAATTAATTTTAAAATTCGCAAAGCCGCCAATTTGAGGTTATGTAAACAATTCAACTAAATTGGATACCAGTGCATTACAATGTGTATAAACATTTCCTGTACCAGATTTCATTGTCTTTGGAACATTAAATCGCGAGAAAGGTCTATTAAAATTTTTAATTCACTTGGCCGCCATGTTCGTTTTGTAGTTAACTGGTTTTTGAAAGTCTTATAGATGAACTTCTAGTAGTGCCCTTTATATCCGTACAAAATTTCAGGGTGATACCGGTAATAGTTTCTGAGATATAGAATGCCGGTGAAGTATTTCGCACATCCGCCATTTTGTGGTTATGTAAACAATTGAACGAAGCTTGATGTCGGTGCTTTACAATGTGTATAAATATACACTGTAACAAGTTTTATTGCGTTTGGTTGGTTAAATCGCGAGAAACGTCAATTGAAAAGTCGCAAAATCGCGTGGCCGCCATGTTGACTTTGTAGTTACCAGTTTTGCAATAGTCACATAGGTGAACTTCTAGTAGTTCCCTTTAGCACCGTAAAACATTTCAGGGTGATATCGGGAATAGTTTCGGAGATATTGAATGCTGGTGAAAGATTTCGCAGAGCCGCCATGTTGGATTGGTGAGACGTAACAAAATTTGAAGGGCTCGGTCGGGGTCGCCCGGAGTAGTGCTATGAACTTACCGAGCTTCATTGAAATCGCTGCAGCCGTATAGAAGTCATTAGGGACACACATACCTCACACACACACACACACACACGCACACATAGACACACGGACAAAAGGGGATCTCATAAGCTTATTTTTTTTTATTGAAAATAGGCTAAAAATGAGATGGTGTTTGTCTGTCTGTCTGTCTGTCTGTCTCTCGTCCTGTTACTCATTCACGCAAGAACCACTGGTCCGACTGAAATGAAATTTTGCATGGATGTAGCTGATTTACCGGGTTTACACATAGGCTACTTTTGATTTCGATATTTTGCACTATTCAAAAATGGCGACCATTTTAGTGACATCACTACACCCTTTGGTTTCAAAATTTCATATTTCCATTTCAAATAAAAAGAGAACGCTAAGAAATAGCAAACTTATGATGGCACATGCGAGCTTTAAAATGTAATATCCTATCCGAAAGGTCCGTATCACTCTTCGTGTATCTCCAACGGTTAGCGAGTAATACCTACATTTGTGACGTCACTACACCCTTTGGTTTCAAAATTTCATGTTTCCATTTCAAATAAAAAATGAACGCTAAGAAATAGCAAACTTTTGATGGCATATATGATATTTAAAATGTAACTTTCTATCCGAAAGGTGCTTACCACTTTTCGTGTATCTCCAACGGTTAGGGAGTAAAACCTACATTTGTGACGTCACTACACCCTTTCGTTCCAAATTCCATATTTCCATTCCAAAAAAAAAGGGAACGCTAACAAATAGTAAACTTTTGATGGCACATACGTCCTTTAAAATTTAATTTTCAATCCGAAATGTCCTAATCACTTTTCGTGTATCTCCAACGGTTAGCGAGTAAAACCTACATTTGTGACGTCACTACACCCTTTGGTTTCAAAATTTCATATTTCCATTTCAAATAAAAAGAGAAAGCTAAGAAATAGCAAACTTTTGATGACATATACGAGCCTTAAAATGTAATTTTCTATCCGAAAGGGGCTTACCACTTTTCGTGCGTGTATCTCCAACGGTTAGCGAGTAAAACCTAAATATGTGCTATAAAACACGGTCAACGCCGAGCGATGTTAGTCTATGTTAGTCTCTACAAGAAATGTTTTATTTATAGAGGTAGTTTGTGGGGTCCGAAACGAAACGTGATTTTGAGTTTAATTTTATACTCTTTGTGCCTGTTATTGTATGTGAGTATTTGGATCTTTACGCTGTTTCACAATATTATATCATCATCGTCATCATACTAATATATAACAGGAAGTTCCATGACGAACTAAAGAGCCTACTCTTCTTAAAATTAAGTTTCATGCCAATGATTAATCTACAGTATATGAACCTATCTAGAATAATGACGAAATTAAGTTGGTATTATTGAAATGTCTAATTATTTCAAAATATAACTGGTATAATGTAGCCTAATAGAGCATTACAGTTGGCAGCCCTGGTGACTGAATATATTCTTAGTCCCATCTCTTAAGGTACAGAATAAAAAAATTGGTTGAAGTCCAATGGACGTTACATGCAGTTAGACATTGTATCTATCAGCACTCGTAAATGTATGTTGGCAACAATGTCATACGTCTGCTGGTCAGAAATAGCCTAATCTGAAATATTTTGATATCTTGTTGTGCGAATTTTGGACGAAATCCATTTGTTAGTATAGAAGTTACATGTATTTTAATATTGGACCTATCAGCAAGCATATAATAATATTGGCAGCACTGACTTATATTAATTATTCCAAATTAATCTAGAATGTCAGGTGCTATACCTTTGCAAAGTTTAGGGCGGTTGGCTTGCATAATTCCTGATATATTGATATTAGGTTAAAAATATAGACAGAATTTACTAACAGCTGGCAGCTCTGAATGCTCTTAAGAATACTTATAGTCATATCTGTTATGTTGCACATAGCACATACGAAATTTGGTTGAAATCCAACTGATAGTATAGAAGTTACATGTATTTAAAAATTGGTCTTATCAGCAGGCTTAGAATCATGTTGGTAGAACTGAAGTATATAAGTTACTCCAAAATTAATCTAAAATGTCAGGTACTATACGTGTGCGTAGTTTAAAGCTGTCGGCTAGCATTCTTTCTGATATATTGGTATTTGGATAAAAGAACAGAGAGAGCAATTATTAACAGTTGGCAGATCTGGTGGCTCTTAAGAATACGCTCAGTCATATCTGTTTATGTACACATATTACATACAAAATTTGGTCGAAATCCAATCGATAGTGTAGAACTTATAGGTATTTAAAAATTGGGCACATCAGAAGGCTTAAAATTATTTTGGCAACACTGTCATGTATGGCCTCCTGGAAATTAAACTGAAATAGTGTTATCTACATGTGTGCCAATTTTGGAATAGCTCCCATGCATACCTTCCATGATATCCAACATGGAGCTCAAATTTCTAGTGCGTTTTTCAGCAGTTGGTAGCACTGACATCATTTTCAAATATGGACGTGAGATATTCCGGTATACATCTTTACTCATACTAAATTTGGTTTCGAATTCTGCAGCCGTTTAGGAGTTGATAGGGAGGGGGACACACATACAGCCAGACAGACAGACAGACAGAAGGACAGACAGCACACATTTCCCAGGATTGATCTCATAAGTCTACCTTTTCCTCATTTTTGCAAAATGTGAAAAGTAGGCTGAAAATGAGATGGTGTTTGTCTGTCTGTCTGTCTGTCTCTTGTCCTGTTACTCATTCACGCAAGAATCACCGGTCCGACTGAAATGAAATTTTGCATGGATGTGGCTGATTTACCAGGTTTATGAAAATGAAAATCCACAGCCTGCTTCCAGTCTCCGACCGGGTCAGGAATGGAATGAATGAAGCCCCGATCTAGCGCGAGGATATGGACTGTGCCGGCTGCCGAGGCCTGACGCACTCCTCTGGGGCAATGATTAAATGAATGACAGATGAAATGAAATGATAGTGGAGAGTGTTGCTGGAATGAAATTTTTTGACAGGGAAAACCGGAGTACCAGGAGAAAAACCTACCAGGTTTATACAAAGGCTAATTTGATTTCGATATTTTGCACCATTTAACAAGTAGTTCCGTGAAGAACTATACAGCCTATTTTCATATATCCTAGTTATGTTAATTGCCACTATCAACATACACAATTTCTGCTTGATTGCTGTAATAGATTCGTAGATATTAAGAACCGACTAAATATGGTCGCCATGTTGGGTTTTATATATGTAGGTCCTAGAGTTATGTACAGTTACATGCAGATTATTGTGAACGTGTAGTATTCAAACTTCAATCGCATAATTAGGACACAAGAAAAAACAAGGAGATTTAAAAAATTTTCACAGCTGCCATCTTGAGGTTATGGAAACAACTGAAATAAATTAGATGCCAGTGGATTAACATTCGTATAAGGATTTACTGTACCAAGTATCACTGCACTCGGATAGTTAAATTGCGAGAAACGTCCATGTGAATATTTATAAATCGCATCACCGCCATGTTGGATTTGTGATCACCAGGTTATTTAAAGTCCTGTAGGTGAACTTAAGTTCATAGCCCCTACGAACATTAAAAATGCAGTTTGATTGCTAAAATAGATTCGTAGATATTCAGTATCGTCTAAATATTTCGGATGGTCGCCATGTTGGATTGTTAAATGTATAGGCCATAGAGTCATGTAGCATTAAAGGAAAATTATTGCGTAGGTTCATTATTCAAACTTTCACTTCGATCGCATGACTACATCACCTGAAATAAAAACTTAATTTTAAAATTCGCACTGCCGCCATCTTGAGGTTATAAAAACAATTGAACTAAATTAGATACCAGTGGATTACAATGTGTATAAATATTTCCTGTACCAGGTTTCAGTGCGCTTGGAACATTAAATCGCGAGAAAGGTCTATTTAAAATTTTCAAATTCGCTTGGCCGCCATGTTCGTTTTGTAGTTAACCGGTTTTTGAAAGTCTTATAGATGGACTTCCAGTAGTGCCCTTTATCTCCGTACAAAATTTTAGGGAGATACCGCTAATAGTTTCAGAGATATAGAATACCGGTGAAATATTTCGCACATCCGCCATCTTGTGATTATGTAAACAATTGAACGAAGTTAGATGTCGGTGCATTACAATGTATATTAATATATACTGTACCAAGTTTCATTGCGTTTGGTTGGTCAAATCACGAGAAACGTCTATTTAAAAGTCGCAAATTTGCTTGGCCTCCATGTTGGTTTTGTAATTACCAGGTTTTCAAAAGTCACATAAGTGAACTTATCGTAGTTCCCTCTATCACCATAGAAAATGTCAGGGTAATATCGGTAATAGTTTCGGAGATATTGAATGCTGGTGAAATATTTCGCACAGCCGCCATGTTGGATTGGTGAGACGTAACAAGATTTGAAGGGCACGGTCGAGGTCGCCGGGAATAGTGCTATGAACTTTCCGAGTTTCATTGAAATCGCTCCTGTCGTTTAGATTTTATTAGGGGGGGGGGACACACACGAATCACACACACACACACACACACGCGCACACACACACGGACAAAAGGTGATCTCATAAGCCTATTTTTTCAAACTTGAAAATAGGCTAAAAATGGTGACCATTTTAGTGACGTCACTACACCCTTTGGTTTCAAAATTTCAGATTTCCATTTCAAATAAAAAGAGAACGCTAAAAAATAGCAAACTTTGATTGCACATACGAGCTTTAAATATAATTTTCTATCCGAAATGTCCTAATCACTTTTCGTGTATCTCCAACGGTTAGCGAGTAAAACCTACATTTGTGACGTCACTACACCCTTTGGTTTCAAAATTTCATATTTCCATTTCAAATAAAAAGAGAAAGCTAAGAAATAGCAAACTTTTGATGACATATACGAGCCTTAAAATGTAATTTTCTATCCGAAAGGGGCTTACCACTTTTCGTGCGTGTATCTCCAACGGTTAGCGAGTAAAACCTAAATATGTGCTATAAAACACGGTCAACGCCGAGCGATGTTAGTCTATGTTAGTCTCTACAAGAAATGTTTTATTTATAGAGGTAGTTTGTGGGGTCCGAAACGAAACGTGATTTTGAGTTTAATTTTATACTCTTTGTGCCTGTTATTGTATGTGAGTATTTGGATCTTTACGCTGTTTCACAATATTATATCATCATCGTCATCATACTAATATATAACAGGAAGTTCCATGACGAACTAAAGAGCCTACTCTTCTTAAAATTAAGTTTCATGCCAATGATTAATCTACAGTATATGAACCTATCTAGAATAATGACGAAATTAAGTTGGTATTATTGAAATGTCTAATTATTTCAAAATATAACTGGTATAATGTAGCCTAATAGAGCATTACAGTTGGCAGCCCTGGTGACTGAATATATTCTTAGTCCCATCTCTTAAGGTACAGAATAAAAAAATTGGTTGAAGTCCAATGGACGTTACATGCAGTAAGACATTGTATCTATCAGCACTCGTAAATGTATGTTGGCAACAATGTCATACGTCTGCTGGTCAGAAATAGCCTAATCTGAAATATTTTGATATCTTGTTGTGCGAATTTTGGACGAAATCCATTTGTTAGTATAGAAGTTACATGTATTTTAATATTGGACCTATCAGCAAGCATATAATAATATTGGCAGCACTGACTTATATTAATTATTCCAAATTAATCTAGAATGTCAGGTGCTATACCTTTGCAAAGTTTAGGGCGGTTGGCTTGCATAATTCCTGATATATTGATATTAGGTTAAAAATATAGACAGAATTTACTAACAGCTGGCAGCTCTGAATGCTCTTAAGAATACTTATAGTCATATCTGTTATGTTGCACATAGCACATACGAAATTTGGTTGAAATCCAACTGATAGTATAGAAGTTACATGTATTTAAAAATTGGTCTTATCAGCAGGCTTAGAATCATGTTGGTAGAACTGAAGTATATAAGTTACTCCAAAATTAATCTAAAATGTCAGGTACTATACGTGTGCGTAGTTTAAAGCTGTCGGCTAGCATTCTTTCTGATATATTGGTATTTGGATAAAAGAACAGAGAGAGCAATTATTAACAGTTGGCAGATCTGGTGGCTCTTAAGAATACGCTCAGTCATATCTGTTTATGTACACATATTACATACAAAATTTGGTCGAAATCCAATCGATAGTGTAGAACTTATAGGTATTTAAAAATTGGGCACATCAGAAGGCTTAAAATTATTTTGGCAACACTGTCATGTATGGCCTCCTGGAAATTAAACTGAAATAGTGTTATCTACATGTGTGCCAATTTTGGAATAGCTCCCATGCATACCTTCCATGATATCCAACATGGAGCTCAAATTTCTAGTGCGTTTTTCAGCAGTTGGTAGCACTGACATCATTTTCAAATATGGACGTGAGATATTCCGGTATACATCTTTACTCATACTAAATTTGGTTTCGAATTCTGCAGCCGTTTAGGAGTTGATAGGGAGGGGGACACACATACAGCCAGACAGACAGACAGACAGAAGGACAGACAGCACACATTTCCCAGGATTGATCTCATAAGTCTACCTTTTCCTCATTTTTGCAAAATGTGAAAAGTAGGCTGAAAATGAGATGGTGTTTGTCTGTCTGTCTGTCTGTCTCTTGTCCTGTTACTCATTCACGCAAGAATCACCGGTCCGACTGAAATGAAATTTTGCATGGATGTGGCTGATTTACCAGGTTTATGAAAATGAAAATCCACAGCCTGCTTCCAGTCTCCGACCGGGTCAGGAATGGAATGAATGAAGCCCCGATCTAGCGCGAGGATATGGACTGTGCCGGCTGCCGAGGCCTGACGCACTCCTCTGGGGCAATGATTAAATGAATGACAGATGAAATGAAATGATAGTGGAGAGTGTTGCTGGAATGAAATTTTTTGACAGGGAAAACCGGAGTACCAGGAGAAAAACCTACCAGGTTTATACAAAGGCTAATTTGATTTCGATATTTTGCACCATTTAACAAGTAGTTCCGTGAAGAACTATACAGCCTATTTTCATATATCCTAGTTATGTTAATTGCCACTATCAACATACACAATTTCTGCTTGATTGCTGTAATAGATTCGTAGATATTAAGAACCGACTAAATATGGTCGCCATGTTGGGTTTTATATATGTAGGTCCTAGAGTTATGTACAGTTACATGCAGATTATTGTGAACGTGTAGTATTCAAACTTCAATCGCATAATTAGGACACAAGAAAAAACAAGGAGATTTAAAAAATTTTCACAGCTGCCATCTTGAGGTTATGGAAACAACTGAAATAAATTAGATGCCAGTGGATTAACATTCGTATAAGGATTTACTGTACCAAGTATCACTGCACTCGGATAGTTAAATTGCGAGAAACGTCCATGTGAATATTTATAAATCGCATCACCGCCATGTTGGATTTGTGATCACCAGGTTATTTAAAGTCCTGTAGGTGAACTTAAGTTCATAGCCCCTACGAACATTAAAAATGCAGTTTGATTGCTAAAATAGATTCGTAGATATTCAGTATCGTCTAAATATTTCGGATGGTCGCCATGTTGGATTGTTAAATGTATAGGCCATAGAGTCATGTAGCATTAAAGGAAAATTATTGCGTAGGTTCATTATTCAAACTTTCACTTCGATCGCATGACTACATCACCTGAAATAAAAACTTAATTTTAAAATTCGCACTGCCGCCATCTTGAGGTTATAAAAACAATTGAACTAAATTAGATACCAGTGGATTACAATGTGTATAAATATTTCCTGTACCAGGTTTCAGTGCGCTTGGAACATTAAATCGCGAGAAAGGTCTATTTAAAATTTTCAAATTCGCTTGGCCGCCATGTTCGTTTTGTAGTTAACCGGTTTTTGAAAGTCTTATAGATGGACTTCCAGTAGTGCCCTTTATCTCCGTACAAAATTTTAGGGAGATACCGCTAATAGTTTCAGAGATATAGAATACCGGTGAAATATTTCGCACATCCGCCATCTTGTGATTATGTAAACAATTGAACGAAGTTAGATGTCGGTGCATTACAATGTATATTAATATATACTGTACCAAGTTTCATTGCGTTTGGTTGGTCAAATCACGAGAAACGTCTATTTAAAAGTCGCAAATTTGCTTGGCCTCCATGTTGGTTTTGTAATTACCAGGTTTTCAAAAGTCACATAAGTGAACTTATCGTAGTTCCCTCTATCACCATAGAAAATGTCAGGGTAATATCGGTAATAGTTTCGGAGATATTGAATGCTGGTGAAATATTTCGCACAGCCGCCATGTTGGATTGGTGAGACGTAACAAGATTTGAAGGGCACGGTCGAGGTCGCCGGGAATAGTGCTATGAACTTTCCGAGTTTCATTGAAATCGCTCCTGTCGTTTAGATTTTATTAGGGGGGGGGGGGACACACACGAATCACACACACACACACACACGCGCACACACACACGGACAAAAGGTGATCTCATAAGCCTATTTTTTCAAACTTGAAAATAGGCTAAAAATGGTGACCATTTTAGTGACGTCACTACACCCTTTGGTTTCAAAATTTCAGATTTCCATTTCAAATAAAAAGAGAACGCTAAAAAATAGCAAACTTTGATTGCACATACGAGCTTTAAATATAATTTTCTATCCGAAATGTCCTAATCACTTTTCGTGTATCTCCAACGGTTAGCGAGTAAAACCTACATTTGTGACGTCACTACACCCTTTGGTTTCAAAATTTCATATTTCCATTTCAAATAAAAAGAGAAAGCTAAGAAATAGCAAACTTTTGATGACATATACGAGCTTTAAAATGTAATTTTCTATCCGAAAGGGGCTTACCACTTTTCGTGCGTGTATCTCCAACGGTTAGCGAGTAAAATCTAAATATGTGCTATAAAACACGGTCAACGCCGAGCGATGTTAATCTATGTTAGTCTCTACAAGAAATGTTTTATTTATAGAGGTAGTTTGTGGGGTCCGAAACGAAACGTGATTTTGAGTTTAATTTTATACTCTTTGTGCCTGTTATTGTATGTGAGTATTTGGATCTTTACGCTGTTTCACAATATTATATCATCATCGTCATCATACTAATATATAACAGGAAGTTCTATGACGAACTAAAGAGCCTACTTTTCTTAAAATTAAGTTTCATGCCAATGATTAATCTACAGTATATGAACCTATCTAGAATAATGACGAAATTAAGTTGGTAATATTGAAATGTCTAATTATTTCAAAATATAACTGGTATAATGTAGCCTAATAGAGCATTACAGTTGGCAGCCCTGGTGACTGAATATATTCTTAGTCCCATCTCTTAAGGTACAGAATAAAAAAATTGGTTGAAGTCCAATGGACGTTACATGCAGTTAGACATTGGATCTATCAGCACGCGTAAATGTATGTTGGCAACAATGTCATACGTCTGCTGGTCAGAAATAGCCTAATCTGAAATATGTTGATATCTTGTTGTGCGAATTTTGGACGAAATCCATTTGTTAGTATAGAAGTTACATGTATTTTAATATTGGACCTATCAGCAAGCATATAATAATATTGGCAGCACTGACTTATATTAATTATTCCAAATTAATCTACAATGTCAGGTGCTATACCTTTGCAAAGTTTAGGGCGGTTGGCTTGCATAATTCCTGATATATTGATATTAGGTTAAACAAGATGTTCAGTAATGAACATATAGCCTACTTTCTCCTAAATGCATGGGTATTGTTATAACTCTTTGTCCTTTTCAAGGAGTATGATTGAATGTTGGTTGTAGTAGCTTGTTGAAATACAACGTGCTATAGGGATATTAAACATGAATATGAGGTGCCCTTTGCTAGTGCTACCTCTGTACCAAATTTCGTTCAATTCGGTTTCGCCGTGTTAGAATTGATAGGGGGAATCGATTTGCACACATACTTGGCCACCATCTGCAAACTATTGGGCTGATGTTCTTGCAGTTTGGTCAGAATATGTTTCCCACATAAAGATATGATGTTGCAAAATTTGGTAGAGACTAGATTATTAGGTTGGTCGTAATTACATTTTAGCTTTTAACATTTGGGTGGCCGCGATTACGTTTCCGTCAAGATAGCGGTGATATAAAACATGACACTGAGGTGCCTCTTGCTAGTGCTACCTCTGAACCAAATTTCGTTCATTCGGTTCCACCGTGTTCGAATTAATAGGGGGAATCAATTTTGACATAAAGATGGCCGCCATCCGCAAACTATTAGGCTAATGACCTATTAGATTGGTCAAAGGATGCTCCCTCCACAAAGGTATGTTGTTACAAAGTTTGGTAGAGATCGAATGGTTATGTTAGTCGTAATTTGATTTAAGCTTTAAACATTTGTGTGGCCGCTATTACGTTTCAGTCAATATGGCGGCGATATTAATCATGACACTGAGATGCCCTTTGCTAGTGCTATCTCTGTACCAAATTTCGTTCCATTCTGTTTCACCGTGTTTGAATTAATAGGGGGAATCGATTCTGACTCAAAGATGGCCGCCATCCGCAAACTATTAGGCGAATGACCTATTAGATTGGTCAAAGGATGCTCCCTCCATAAAGGTATGTAGTTGCAAAATTTGGTTGAGATCGGATGATTAGGTTAATCGTAATTTGATTTAAGCTTTGAACATTCGTGTGGCCGCCATTACGTTTCAGTCAAGACGGCGGCGATATAAAACATGACACTGAGGTGCCCTTTGCTAGTGCTACCTCTGTACCAAATTTCGTTCCATTAGGTTCCTCCGTGTTCGAATTAATAGGGGGAATCAATTTTGACATAAAGATGGCCGCCATCCGCAAACTATTAGGCTAATAACCTATTAGATTGGTCAAAGGATGCTCCCTCCAAAAAGGTATGTTGTTGCAAAGTTTGGTTGAGATCGGATGGTTATGTTAGTCGTAATTTAACTTAAGCTTTGAACATTTGTGTGGCCGCCATTACGTTTCTGTCAATATGGCGGCGATATAAAACATGACACTGAGATGCCCTTTGATAGTGCTACCTCTGTACCAAATTTCGTTCCATTCGGTTTCACCGTGTTTGAATTAAAAGGGGGAATTGATTTTCACACAAAGATGGCCGCCATTCGCAAACTATTAGGCTAATGACCTATTCATTTGGTCAAAGGATGCTTCCTCTATAAGGGTATGTTGTTGCAAAATTTGGTAGAGATCGGATGATTAGGTTAATCGTAATTTGATTTAAGCTTTGAACATTTGTGTGGCCGCCATTACGTTTCCGTCAAGATGGCGGCGATATAAAACATGACACTGAGGTGCCTTTTGTTAGTACTACCTCTGTACCAAATTTCGTTCCATTCGGTTGCACCGTGTTCGAATTAATAGGGGGAATCGATTTTCACACAAAGATGGCCGCCATCCGCAAACTATTACTCTGATGACCTATTAGTTTGGTCAAAGGATGCTCCCCCCATAAAGGTATGTTGTTGCAAAATTTGGTAGAGATCGGATGATTAGGTTAGTCGTAATTTGATTTAAGCTTTGAACATTTGTGTGGCCGCCATTACGTTTCCGTCAAGATGGCGGCGATATAAAACATGACACTGAGGTGCCTTTCGTTAGTACTACTTCCGTACCAAATTTCGTTCCATTCGGTTGCACCGTGTTCGAATTAATAGGGGGAATCGATTTTCACTCAAAGATGGCCGCCATCCGTAAACTATTACGCTGATGACCTATTGGTTTGGTCAAAGGATGCTCCCCCCATAAAGGTATGTTGTTGCAAAATTTGGTAGAGATCGGATGATTAGGTTAGTCGTAATTTGATTTAAGCTTTGAACATTTGTGAGGCCGCCATTACGTTTCCGTCAAGATGGCGGCGATATAAAACATGACACTGAGGTGTCCTTTGCTAGTGCTACCTTTGTACCAAATTTCGTTCAATTCGCATTCACCGTGTTCGAATTGATAGGGGGGGACAGACATTCAGAGTACACACACTCACACACACACAGACACACACACACACACACAGACACACACACACACTCACACACACACATACACACACACAGACAGACACACTTTTTTCGCCCTGTGTTGATCTCATAAGTCTACTTTCATTTTTTGCAAAAATCGAAAGTAGGCTAAAAATATAGACAGAATTTACTAACAGCTGGCAGCTCTGAATGCTCTTAAGAATACTTATAGTCATATCTGTTATGTTGTACATAGCACATACGAAATTTGGTTGAAATCCAACTGATAGTATAGAAGTTACATGTATTTAAAAATTGGCCTTATCAGCAGGCTTAGAATCATGTTGGTAGAACTGAAGTATATAAGTTACTCCAAAATTAATCTAAAATGTCAGGTACTATACGTGTGCGTAGTTTAAAGCTGTCGGCTAGCATTATTTCTGATATATTGGTATTTGGATAAAAGAACAGAGAGAGCAATTATTAACAGTTGGCAGATCTGGTGGCTCTTAAGAATACGCTCGGTCATATCTGTTTATGTACACATATTACATACAAAATTTGGTCGAAATCCAATCGATAGTGTAGAACTTACAGGTATTTAAAAATTGGGCACATCAGAAGGCTTAAAATTATTTTGGCAACACTGTCATGTATGGCCTCCTGGAAATTAAACTGAAATAGTGTTATCTACATGTGTGCCAATTTTGGAATAGCTCCCATGCATACCTTCCATGATATCCAACATTGAGCTCAAATTTCTAGTGCGTTTTTTCAGCAGTTGGTAGCACTGACATCATTTTCAAATATGGACGTGAGATATTCCGGTATACATCTTTACTCATACTAAATTTGGTTTCGAATTCTGCAGCCGTTTAGGAGTTGATAGGGAGGGGGACACACATACAGCCAGACAGACAGAAGGACAGACAGACAGAAGGACAGACAGCACACATTTCCCAGGATTGATCTCATAAGTCTACCTTTTCCTCATTTTTGCAAAATGTGAAAAGTAGGCTAAAAATGAGATGGTGTTTGTCTGTCTGTCTGTCTCTTGTCCTGTTACTCATTCACGCAAGAATCACCGGTCCGACTGAAATGAAATTTTGCATGGATGTGGCTGATTTACCAGGTTTATAAAAAGGCTAATTTGATTTCGATATTTTGCACCATTTAAAAATGGCGACCATTTTAGTGACGTCACTACACCCTTTGGTTTGAAAATTTCAGATTTCCATTTCAAATAAAAAGAGAACGCTAAAAAATAGCAAACTTTGATTGCACATACGAGCTTTAAATATAATTTTCTATCCGAAATGTCCTTATCACTTTTCGGGTATCTCCAACGGTTAGCGAGTAATACCTACATTTGTGACGTCACTACACCCTTTGGTCTCATATTTCATATTTCCATTTCAAAAAAAAAAGAGAACGCTAAGAAATAGCAAACTTTTGGTGGCATATACGTACTTTAAAATGTAATTTTCTATCCGAAAGGTGCTTACCACTTTTCGTGCGTGTATCTCCAACGATTAGCGAGTAAAACCTACATTTGTGACGTCACTACACCCTTTGGTTTCAACATTTCATATTTCCATTTCAAATAAATAGAGAACGCTAAGAAATAACAAACTTTTGATGGCATATACGAGCCTTAAAATGTAATTTTCTATCCGAAAGGTGCTTACCACTTTTCGTGCGTGTATCTCCAACAGTTAGCGTGTAAAACCTAAATATGTGCTATAAAACACGGTCAACGCCGAGCGATGTTAGTCTATGTTAGTCTCTACAAGAAATGTTTTATTTATAGAGGTTGTTTGTGGGGTTCGAAACGAAACGTGATTTTGAGTTTAATTTTATACTCTTTGTGACGGTTATTGTATGTGAGTATTTGGATCTTTACGCTGTTTCACAATGTTATATCATCATCGTCATACTAATATATAACAAGTAGTTCCGTGAAGAACAATACAGCCTATATTCATATATCCTACTTATGTTAATTCCTCTATCTACATACAAAATTTCAGTTTGATTGCTGTTATAGATTCGTAGTTATTCAGAACCGACTAAATATTTCGGATGGACGCCATGTTGGATTTGATATATGTAGGTCCTAGAGTTATGTACTGTTACATGAAGATTACTGTGTACGTGTAAAATTCAAACTTCAATCGAATGATTAGAACGCAAGAAGTAACAAGGAGATTTTAACAATCCGCACAGCTGCCATCTTGTGGTTATGGAAACAATTGAAAGAAATTAGATGCCAGTGGATTAGCATTCGTATAAGGATTTACTGTACCAAGTTTCACTGCACTCGGATGTTTAAATTGCGAGAAACGTCCATGTGAATATTTATATTTCGCGTTGCCGCCATGTTCGATTTGTGATCACCAGGTTATTTAAAGTCCTATAGCTGAACATAAGTTCATAGCTCCTATGAACATTAAAAAAATCAGTTTGATTGCTATAATAGATTCGTAGATATTCAGAGCTGTCTAAATATTTCGTATGGTCGCCATGTTGGATTGTTAAATGTATAGGCCATAGAGTCATGTACCATTAAAGGAAAATTATTGCATAGGTTCATCATTCAAACTTTCACATCGATCGCATGGTTACGACACAAGAAATAAAAACTTAATTTTAAAATTCGCAAAGCCGCCATCTTGTGGTTATGTAAACAATTGAACTAAATTAGATACCAGAGTATTACAATGTGTATAAACATTTCCCGTACCAGATTTCATTGTGGTTGGAACATTAAATCGCGAGAAAGATCTATTTAAAAATTTTAAATTCACTTGGCCGCCATTTTGTTTTGTAGTTAACCTGTTTTTGAAAGTCTTATAGATGAACTTCCAGTAGTGCCCTTTATCTCCGTACAAAATTTCAGGGTGATACCGGAAATAGTTTCAGAGATATAGAATGCCGGTGAAATATTTTGCACATCCTCCATCTTGTGGTTATGTAAACAATTGAACCAAGTTAGATGTCGGTGCATTACAATGTGTATAAACATATACTGTACCAAGTTTTATTGCGTTTGTTTGGTTACAACGCGAGAAACGTCTATTTAAAAGTCGCAAATTCGCGTGGCCGCCATAACTATACAAAAAATCCAGGGTGATATCGGGAATAGTTTCGAAGATATTTAATGCTGGTGAAATATTTCGCACAGCCGCCATGTTAGATTGGTGAGACGTAACAAAATTTGAAGGCCACGGTCGGGGTCGTCCGGAATAGTTCTATGAACTTACCGAGTTTCATTGAAATCGCTCCAACCGTTTAGAAGTTATTAGGGGACACACACACACGGACAAAAGGTGATCTCATAAGCCTATTTTTTCAAAATTGAAAATAGGCTAAAAATTCGATTGAGTTTGTCTGTCTGTCTGTCTGCCTGACGTCCTGTTACTCAATCACGCAAGAACCACTGGTCCGACTGAAATGAAATTTTGCATGGATGTAGCTGATTTACCAGGTTTGCACATAGGCTACTTTTGATTTCGATATTTTGCACTATTTAAAAATGGCGTCCAGGTTAGTGACATCACTACACCCTTTGGTTTCAAAATTTCAGATTTCCATTTCAAATAAAAAGAGAACGCTAAGAAATAGCAAACTTTTTATGGCACATACGAGCTTTAAAATGTAATTTTCTATGCGAAATGTCCTTATCACTTTTCGGGTATCTCCAACGGTAAGCGATAAAACCTACATTTGTGACGTCACTACACCCTTTGGTTTCAAAATTTCATATTTCCATTTCAAATAAAAATAGAACGCTAAGAAGTAGCAAACTCTTGATAGCATATACGAGCTTTGAAATGTAATTTTCTATCCGAAAGGTGCTTACCACTTTTCGTGCGTGTATCTCCAACGGTTAGCGAGTAATACCTAAATATGTGCTATAAAACACGGTCAACGCCGAGCGATGTTAGTCTATGTTAGTCTCTACAAGAAATGTTTTATTTATAGAGGTAGTTTGTGGGGTCTGAAACGAAACGTGATTTTGAGTTCTATTTTATACTCTTCGTGCCGGTTATTGTATGTGAGTATTTGGATCTTTACTCTGTTTCACAATGTTATAGTTCTTTCTACTTTGCACGGTATGCTTTCAACCTTTTTATCGATTTGTTTTTTGTTAACTGAATATTTTTGTTGGCCAATATTTATCTGCTTTTTGTCGTTTTTTTTACCATGATCAGAGAACCAAATTCACAGACGAATGTGTCGAAGACTACCGACTGTTACATTAGTTTATTTAGTGTTCATATTAATCTTACTGCAGAACTGGGCAAATTTTTTCAATAAAATTGGTATTTTGCCTTTCACGGCCAATAAAAAACCCGCACAAAACACGGCGTAAACCTAGAAAAGCTGCTGATTTGTAATTGCTTGGCCCTTCAATCATTTTGGAAGCCTTTATAGGCAGGTGAAAGACTGTTTTAGCGTTTAGCTCTCGCAGTAAAGTAGCGAAGGTGTTCTAAATAAGAATTGAGGTATCGCGCAGTTTGCTACGCCTTTGGTAGTCCGCAAATAGACCACAAGAGCCCACTGATGAACCATCTCGGAGTTACTAGGCGTAATCTCGCACAAGTCACGACATAAACTTAGAAAATGTTTTTGTGATTAATTTGTTTTTGTTGTTATTACTTGGGTTGATTGAAGTTTGTTCCGTTACTGTTACTCTTTAACATGACATGATACGTAGTTTCAATGCGGATATGATAATTGCTATCAATTTTGATGTATTTTTAGCATAATCTTTATATGTTTAAATATAGTATGAAGACGTTAAACGATAGGTGTTCAATATTTAAGACAGGTTATTTAACTTTACTACATAGAAGCTGATATTTATTTCCAATATATAAACACACTTTCTCACCTACAAAGCGGAGGCAGTCAGGCTTTTCTCCGGGTACTCCGGTTTTCCCTATCACAATTTCATTCCAGCAACAATCTCCACTATCATTTCATTTCATCTGTCATTCATGTAAAGAATGCCCCAGGAGAGTACGACAGGCCTCGGCAGCCGGCACAGTTCATATCCTCGCTGCTAGATGGGGGTTTCAATCATTCCATTCCCTGACCCGGTCGGTCGACTGAAAGCAGGCAAAGGATTTTCACTTTCTTACCTCTGATTAATAATTGGGTGAGTGAAAATGCATGTAGTCTACACATGTAGTTGGTAACATGGAAATAACATAACTACATTACGAATTTGTGGTTATATATGTTAATGATTAGGCCAGCAAGTACTAAAAGCCGTTCGAAGAACGTGTACTTTAGCTAGTCACTTTCTAAAATGTGTGGAATTTTTCAAGGGCTTATTGAAATATGTCAGTATGTTGGTACACCTTCCTGCTAAAATATTCATATTACTACATCCAAACTTTTTCCACACATTAAATACACTAATAGCCATATGAAGCCCGAGAATTTTTTACATTTGATAAATATTGAAAGATTAAATTATGAATTGAAATTCTGATCACAAATTGTATAATTTTAGCATCATACAAATGTTTTATAATTAGCGCAATTTAAAAGCTACATTAAAATTTAGACATTCGTATAGCTATGAATGTGTTGAATGTGTGGAATAAATGGATACCTATCAGTAGAAAGGTGCTAGGTGCCATTTTTATGAACATTGAGTATTATAGTAAAAAGTGTTTAGTCAGTTTATTTGTGAGTATTTATTCTTCTAATTTGAATAACATACAGATATAGTATTCCTTGCTATCCAGTGGCAGATATAAGTTCATAATATGAAAATTGTGGAATTCAGTTTGAGTGAAATGTTAGAAGTTGTGAAAGGTGCAAAGTCCACTAGTCTTTACGAATGTGCTACGTGCTAATTAAACACTGTTGACGGCTTTCCGACACGCATACACGTGACATACGGTTGTCCATGCACGAAACACTGAAACTCCAAGTTAATTCCACAAACTTCCAACGACTGACCTTGTGATTTGTTGATGGTCATTGCGAAGGCCATAAGCATGGGAAATTGCAACCGCTTAAAATCGAATAGCACGTCCGGTGGAATCATTGGGATGCGCGGAATCAAAACAACTTCTCCATCGATGACGTTGTTCATTTGCTTTTCCACAGCCAGTCGTGTTCCATTGCATAGTCGAAGTTGATTGATGTTACGCAACATGATGATGACTGAGCCTACTTTCAATTGCAAATTGTGAGGTGGTAATCCAGGCAATTCCAGCGAATTCAAACATTCTGTGAGATGGCTGACTACCTCATCCTGGTTGATAACTGTGTCAACCGATTTGAAGGAAAACAACTGTCCCGGAATGACATTTTGAATTGACTCGTTGGGATCTTTATTTTTCGCTGCCAATATGGCTCGTTCGCTCAGCCAATTATGGTTTTTGAAGTTCTGCGCTACGTTCGGAAAAACAAGCCGAATGAGATCCTCCTTTGATTCGGTCAACTGATGTTCCAGGTTCATAGGAGCATCGCGTTGGCGCAATCAGTCATGTCCATTGTGTCGTGCTCGGTGGCGTTGTGTTTAATATTCACGAACTCATTGCATTCTGAATCTATTCGCTGTTCGTTCATTTTCAGTCGCTCTCGAACGTAAGTCAGACATGCCCATACGACTATTTTCATTATCCGTCGCTCTTTGGTCATCAGTGCGGTTTGCACGTGAAGTAGCTCGCCGCGCATTTAACTGGCTTCGACGACCTCTGTCAGCTCTTCCTCTCCTTGGCAGTGTAATGGACACTAAAATGACATGGAATTTTAGTACCGGTAATATAATGGACACTGCAAAACGACACGGAATTGTTTTTATAGTAACACAAATCTATCGAACCTACCTTGAGAACTTGACAATATTGACATCCTTTCCGTTAGTAGTACATTCTCACATTAGATATGTTGGTCGAAACACATTAACGTGAAAAGTAATATTATTATAACATACTTTAATATGCTGTACTTTGATTATAGAGTATGATTCTGTTACGTTAAGTATTATTTTGTTGCACTTATTGATCAAAGGGTATGGTACGGGATGTTATCTTTGCTCATAGAAAATTTTGAAGTGGATGCACTGTGTCACCATCTGTCAGTCAAGTTATTAGATTCAATATTGGCAACGCTTTTTAATGTAAATTAATTTAAAAATACTGCCAATTCGATTTTGTTCAAACCACTTTGTAAACACTGTCTACCATAATGAGAACAAATCGTAAAATTTTCATTGAAATCGGAGCAGTAGTTTTCGAGATTTTGCAAGACTAATGCACGGCAAAGTCGCGTGTCCAACGGGAAACAAACTGTGCTATTCGTACACAGGTTCCCACCAATACGAACTGCTAATAATTGAGTATTCTAAGTTCCTTGAACAATTCTGTCAACGATGCACGTATTGGAGGGAAATGAGAACAAATGTTTGGCACATTGTACCTTTCTTCTGAATGAGCTGCAGGACTTACCACTAGTGCCATCTTGTGATGCTCTTGGAAGGTCCTTCGAAACCACTGAGGAGTTAGCCCTTTTGATATGTAATGCTACATCGTACATAGCACCATTCTTGCAAAAAAACGGATTTTTTCAAAAAATGGCACTTAGCACCTTTCTACTGATAGGTATCCAAATATGAATGCAGTGTTTTGACTACTTCAGCAGGAAGGTGTACCAACATACTGACATGTTTCAATAACACCTTGAAACATTACACAATTTTAAAAAAGTGCTTGGAGAAAACGACAAGCCTATTTTCATTTTATGAAAAAAAAATAGGCTTATGAGATCACCATTTGTCCGTGTGTGAGTATGTGTGAGCGTATGTTTGTGTGTGTCTGTGTGTGTGAGGTGTGCGTGTGGCCCCTCTAATAACTTCTAAACGGCTGGAGTGATTTCAATGAAACTCGGTAAGGTCATAGCCCCATTTTTGAAGACTCCGACAGAGCCCTTCAAATCTTATTATGTCCCACCAATCCAACATGGCGGCTGTGCGAAATATTTCACCAGCATTCAATATCTCCAAACCTAATACGTATATCACCCTCAAATTTTCTACGGTGATAAAGGGTACTACTAGAAGTACTCCTATGTGACTTTCAAAAACCTGGTAACTACAAAACCAACATCGCGGCCAAGCAAAGTTGAGACTTATAAATAGACTTTTCTCGCGATTTAAACATCCAAACGCAATGAAACTTGGTACAACAAATGTTTATACACATTGCAAAGCACTGGCATCTAATCTAGTTCAGTTGTTTACATAACCTCAAGATGGCGGCTGTACAAATTTCTAAAATTAAGCTTTTATTTCTCGTGTCGTAATATTGCGATCGCAGTGAAAGTTTGAATAACGAACCTACACAATAATTTTCCTTTAATGGTACATTACTCTATGATCTATACATATAACAATCCAAAATGACGACCATCCGAAATATTTAGACGGTTCTCAATATCTACGAATCTTTTACAGCAATCAAACTGATTTTTTTAAATGATCATAGAGGCTATGAACATAAGTTCATCTATAGAACTTCCAATAACCTGGTGAGCACAAATCGACATAAGTAGGATATATGAAAATGGGCTTTAGTTCTTCACGGAACTACTTGTTAATCAAATGCAATTCATTGTAATTAGCAGGGCTAAGACTAAACATGTTAAACATTTTGTACGAGGCACGTCCAGAAAGTAAGTTCCGTTTGGTAATAAAATTAAATTGTGTACTGATACAGAAAAATTATTTATTGCACAACATTCTACACCTCTTAAACTACTTTTCCACATAACTGCCGAACTTTTTCAGGCATTTGTCATAGCGTGGCACAAGTTTTTGGATACCTTCTTCATAGAAGTTTGCCGCCGACCCGTAAACGAGAGTGAAGACCCCCCTGTAAGATATCCTACTGTTTGGCCACCACTGTTAGGCAAATTGCATATGTGGTCAGGAGATCTCCTAAACATACACAGTTCTCCTGGTAAGCACGCAATTTGCCTAACAGTGGTGGCCAAACGGTAGGATATCGTACAGGGGAGTCTTCACTCTCGTTTACGGGTCGGCGGCAAACTTCTATGAAGATGTTATCCAAAAACTTGTGCCACGCTATGACAAATGCCTGAAAAAGTTCGTCAGTTATGTGGAAAAGTAGTTTAAGAGGTGAAGAATGTTGTGCAATAAATAATTTTTCTGTATCTGTACACAATTTAATTTTATTACCAAACGGAACTTACTTTCTGGACGTGCCTCGTATTTCTACATGGTGCATTATTTCAAGGTGCACCGAGAACCATCTGCCCTTAAATCATTTTGGAGACTTGGGACATTTTGACGATCAGCCCCATGTACTTGAGTGTGTTCAATTTGTCCGATAACCTGATTTTCTGTGGTGACTGTAGTTAATTTAATTTTTAGGGTTGGGAGCAAGGTAGGTGGAGGGAGTGTGAGAAACCCCGGGTAAAATACACACTCAGAATAGCCGCTGTGAACGTTACGATTAGAATCTTCGATCTGCAGCTCCCCATAGCGATTTAACGCACTCTCCTAAGTCGCGGGGATTATAGGGTTGCACCAACGTGTGATATTAAGGCACTGAAGTATTTTCTCTATAATATCGTTGTCCACTTTGTGGCATAGTGGATAGCATCCTTCGCTGGGCGAAATATTTCACCGGCATTCTATATCTTCGAAACTATTACCGATATCACCCTGACTTTTTTTACAGTGATAAAGGGCACTACTAGAAGTTCACCTATGAGACTTTCGAAAACCTGGTAACTACAAAATCAACATGGCGGCCAAGCAATTTTGAAACTTTTAAATAGACATTTATCGCGATTAACCATCCCAATGCAATGAAACTTGGTACAGTAAATGACTATACAAATTGCAACGCACTGACATCTAATTTAGTTCAATTGTTTTCATAACCTCAAGATGGCGGCTGTGCGAAATATTTCACCGGCATTCTATATTTCCGAAACAATTATTGATAACACCTTGAAATTTTGTATGGTGATAAAGGGTACTACTACAGTCATGAGACTTCCAAAACCGGTAAAATACAAAACGGACAAGGCGACCAAGGGAAGGTGAAACATTTTAATAGACTTTTCTCGCGATTTAACCATCTGAGCGCAGTGAAATATGGTATAGTAAATGTTTATACGCATTGTAATCCACTGCCATCTAATTTAGTTCAATTGTTCACTTATCTTCAATATGGCGGCTGTGCGCAATTTTTAAATTAAGTTTTTATTTCTTGTGTATTAATTATGCGATCGAAGTGAACGTTTGAATAATGAACTTACCGTACTCAAAAAACATCATCTAATAGTACACAACTCTATACTCTGGGATCTGCCTGAATAGGATTGACATTTGGCCGGATGTTTCACCTCAGTCATCACCTCTCTGCCTCTTGACCAATCCATGATCCCATAGTTGATGTCATAATTCTCTTCGTTGCAATATCACAGCCCACGTGCGTCAGTGCTTGGTTAGCTGTGTCTCTGACTTGTACAGTGTGATCACTTGTTATTCTAACCGTGTATTGGAGCTTTAGTGATAGTAATAGTGCTTTAATAATTGTTTGTGTAGTACAGTTGAGTAGAACATCAGTAGTTAAAAGTAATTAGAAACTTATATTTGTGACTTTATTCAGTTTTCATTGACATTAACAGTCTATTTTCTTATTATATTTTGATATGTCGGAGGCGGGTACGGTGGCTAAGGGAAAGGGTAAACTGAAAACCACTGGGCGAGGAATCGTTCTGCGAGGTCAGACCCGTGAATTGGTATGTACTTTACGGGAATATTTCGAGAAGGAGAGAGATAACGGCGGTCCTTTAGTGCCTTTTAGTAAAGTTATCGAGAGAACTTCTGATGCCCTAAACATCAATAAGAATACAGTAGTGAAGATCTGCAAGGAGAGATTCCAGCTCGAGGAAAGTCAAAATAAATGTGTCAAACTCCAATAACTACCTACCTGAACCTTCGTTTAAAATGACTAGTTGGAAATAAATCTACGGATACACCTGCAACGAGAACTTCCAGTAATGTCAGGTTTAGTGGGTCGCCCATCATCTAGCTACCAGTGTGAAGGTCCTTGATGCTATCCTTCAAATGGTAAGTTTCCTTTTTTTTTAAATCTCTGAACTGACAGTTCACTTTTGTGTGTGTGTGTTTTCTTAAACATGATTTTGCTTTGAGTAACAAATTGCTCTCTCCAATGTTAAGGCGTAGCTTGAGACGTTAAGCTAAGTAGCCGACTTGAGGAATGTTAATGATGCCACAATGAAAACTAACAAGATTACTGACAGCGTTATGACTGGTGCGTATAGCAATAATGGTAATGAGAGCTGATGAAATACCGACAGTAGTGGCTACGCTGGCTAAAGCTCTGCGTTAGGCCATGGGGCCAAGCTCTCTGCTGACTCGGTAGACGCGTGGGTTCGAGCCCCACCGTCGGCTGTCCTTGAAAAGGTTTTCCGTGGTTTCCCATTTTCAACACCAGGCAAATGCTGGGACAGTACCTTCTGACAGGCCACGGCCGCTTCCTTCCACATCCTTGCCCACTTTCATTCATCTTCATCCATTCCATCTATCATCCCGACGCGCAGGTCGCCCAAGGGCGTCGAATAGTAAGACCTGCACTCAGCCTCTCAGGAGGCCACACGAAAAAAAAAAAAAAAAAAAGCTGATGAAATGCCGAGACCTTCTACTCGAACATACGGTACTTCTTAATAAGCTGTAAAAAAAACACGTTGAAAGCATGTGAATAAGTATTTCTCGGGTTTAAGTGCAAACCTGGCCTAACTATTTCGTTCGCAATATAGGAGCAACATCCTCTTTTAAGCCTGAAGCAGTCGAGTGTCACAGAAAAAATGTAGGCTAACATTATTGTAAGTTATCGAACTCAGCGTTTTCTTAAAGCCGTTACTATTATCGCTAAAAATAAGGAGATATTGTATATTCTACATCTGTAGCAACTGTTCTAGATTCTAAATAATTCTGTAGCTTATCACTGAAATAATTATTAAATATATTATAGCGAGTTCAATGTACGGCAGTAACTCATTTGCCCACGTGCGCGCGGTAGGAGCGAGCAGTTTGGCAACCTCGTTCTCAGACCACATGGCGAGGCGAGAACTGTCAATCCCTTTCTGGTAGCTCACAGAGTATATGGCCTACATATATAAAAATTCAACATGGCGACCAACCGAAATATTTAGACGGTTCTCAATATCTACGAATCTATTACAGCAATCAAACTCAAATTTTGTATGTTGATAGAGGCAAACCCTTTATAGGGCAAAAGACTGGGGGTATATATACATTCTTTATATTCACCACTGCCTTTTTCGAAGCTATTGCTGGTGGTGTTTTAATATAGCTAGACCCAGCATTCAACGAGTTGAATTGACAAATGTTGATTTGTAGATGATGAATTTTGTTTAACGCTAAACCACTGGGTCCTTGTTGCAGTTTATCAAATTTTGATAGCAAGGCATTCACCACATGGCTTTGATACCACTGTTCCAAATTATAGGCTATGAATAGCTCTTGCATTTTACTGCAAATATAAAATGTCTCTTTATGCTCTACGTCCTTCTTTTTATATATGAAATCGCACACCAGTTCTGTATTCACCTTTAAAGCCGTATGCAACCTTTGCGCTGTACAAATTTCAATTTTAAACATTTCAAAACAAGATTCTAAAAATTCTTTGGGAATCAAACTATTTCTAACATTGACCACATGACCAGAGCACACACGTGATTTGAAACAACTGTTTAGGGGTTTCCAAGTTAACATATCCGCAGCAGTAAAATACATTATTTTGAAAGAACACTCTCACCTGAGTTTTCAGTTGTAGACTGTTTGACAATGGTTCCACTCTAAAGCCACTTGGTTTTCAGCTGTTGTGGCTAAAGCAGTAGAGTTTTTTTCTCCAAATATCTAAAAAGAAATAAAATAAACCATCATAAGTATTTCATTTCCATACAGTTTATGCATTTCATAAACAAAACAAAATCAAACAGATTATATAAAAAAACAAATCTCACCATGTCTTGTAATGCTTTGCTTTATTCCCGTCTCGTGGCCTAGTCTGGTAATGGTTTCCGTCTCTAGCTGTCCGTTTTCTCTTTCTTTTTCAATCTCTTTCCCACTGACACACAACAGGTAGGCTATACACGTTATCTGCAAACAAATAAATAAACATTTATTTATAACTTTAACAATAAATAATTGCATGTAAATATATATATAAATCAATAAATATATAAACGAATAAATAAATACCTACCTCACAACAAGGTTAAGTATTTTCCACCAACACCAAAACTGTTAAACAAGACCAAGTATTTCACGCAATGCAGTGTGTTCAAAGGTAGTTACATAAGTGAGAGTGGAAATGATAACGACATGTCTTTATATATGTTACCTTGCATGTATAATCATTTTTTCCCACGCTTGAACATTCTGTTATCGTGCACGTGGACAGATAACGTCCAAGGTGAACACCTGTGCCAGGTCAAATTTCACATGAACTTGCATTTTGTCACGTACGAAGCAAACAGGATGTAACTTGTTTAGCGTACATGTGGTTTCACATGTGTTCACATGCATTTCGCTCTTCCCTGCCACCACGATTGTCAGATTATTTCACCTTCAAGCGTCTTTGTCATTTTCCATTGCACCTGTTGTCAAGTCTGATCAGCGCATTCCAATAAGCTCAAATGACATTCACCTCCTGCTAGTCTGCTCCTCTGCAAGTTTGTTTTCTGTACTCGCTTCGACCAACATAGAAACAAGTTCTCATCACCGCTTACACGTTAAAGACCCCCTTCGGGGTAAAGTATCAGAAAAAACGCACCCTCGCTCTGTCATAAACCGAACCCGTCGAAATAGCGATTGTTCTATAAACATAGCCACCGTGGTCAACGACAGGTTCGTTGAAACACACACACCCAGCAGTATCGTCTCTCTCAACCACCACGCTTCATGAACATTATAAACAAGTACCGGTAAAGAAAAAAAAATTCAACAAAAGTGTTGTCAGGCCCTTTGTCAAAATTTCAAACATAGTTTCTAAAAAGGGGCGTGATCCCGAGTCCTAGGACACCTCGTACACGTCTCTAGCGTTATTGGTTTGAGAGATAGAGCAAAAAGTCTAAAATCACGGGTTTACCTCAACATGGTTTTTCATTCCTGCTCAACATGAACATCCTCGGCAATAGGACAACACAACGAAAAAAATGACACCTCGTACACGTCTCTAGGCTTATTGGTTCGTGAGATATCAGCAAAAATCACAAAAAGCACGTGTTTACCCCAAAAACGAGTTTCCAAATTGTTTTAAAAAATATAACGAGTGATCCATAGCAAAGAGGACGTCACCTCGAGTCCTTGGACTCCTCGTACACGCCTCTAGCATGATTGGTTCGCGAGATATAACAAAAAGTCTAAAATCACGTTTTTACCTTTAAAAAAATGTTTCCAGATTTTCACCTTTTCGACACCTACATTCCCGTAAAGAGCACAACGAGACGAAAAAAACGAATCCAAGCATGCCCTCCTAGCAAGACTCCTTCCATTCCAAGGTCGCAGGGGCTCACAACTTCCTAAGTGGCCCAGCTCCCCCCTTACCCCACTACTACCAGTTTTTATCCTAGAGACTTGAAATTTATTTTGGGGGTAGGGGGCGTAGGGACCCTTCATTCATGTCAAACAAACTTTTTTGTATAATTCTTAGTTTCCAAAATATAGGATTTTCAAAATTCGAGTGTTTTCAAAAAAACATAAAAACAAAAAAGTTTTATTACAGAAAATAAAGGACATAGAGACCTTTTGTTTGAACCATGGCACAACGCTCTACCATGTTTTAGTTTCAAACTATGACCTACTTTCGAAAACAACAATTTTCAAAAAAAATATATATAACAAGTGGTCCATAGGAAAGAGGACGTCAGCTCGAGTCCAACGACACCTCATTTGTCAACATTCGACCATGCGTTCGAGAGATATTAATTATGTAACATGGCTGAGGCTTAGTAGTGGGGCAAGGGGGGTTCTAGAGCGCGTTAGAACACCCACTACTCCACTAACTCATCAGGCATTTAATGATTTTCCAAAGCTCCAAGTACTTTAGGCAGCCCATAAGTGTTACACCTTGTTCACTAGGTCCAGTTATATTTTAATTCAACCTGCCGCTTAATTGGACTAGGTGATTCTAGGACCTATCTGGAACAGTTAACCGGAATTTAGTGTATTATTTAGATATTCACACCTGGACTACATCCAGGTGGATTACTCGACATCCCTCGTAGGAGTTTCTGTACAGACGTATTTGCCAGGGCAAGCTTATGATAAAATCCTCTCGTATGACCTGCATGAGGTCCAGAGGGAGATATAAATAATGGAACATTTCAGATGGCCCAGACTCGAGCGGTAATGCAAAGCCTCCTGATGCGTCACCTCTTCCCCGTCACGGACGAAGAAGAGGGCCATGACGTGACTAGCTTTAAACATTTGATTCGTACCACAACATTGTGAGAGGTTGGTTGGTTCCTCAGTTTTAGGTCTGCGACAACGTTGTCATGTAGCCCCGTGTACTTTGGGTGTGTGTAGAATCTGTCTGATAACCGGTGTTAATTGTGATGGCTATATTAGTGTGTGTTATCTGTTATTTTTTAATTCAAGTAAGGACTGCAGACATTCAATTTTCAAGTAGTTCGTACTTGTACGCCACCGTCAACGAAAACTAGTTCTGAACTTGGTTACTAGATGCCACCACAGTCAGCTCCTGGCGACGAACGTTGGACCCTAAGAGCGTTATTCAAATCTAACCTATAATTTAGTTTCATACAAGTGTAATTAGTAGAAGGTTCTTTTACATGCCATAACTCTATGACATGGGACTGCCGGCTTTACTTCCCCTCCGAAGGAAGGCATACTGAGGGAATTTTAACGCTCTTAAAAATCCGACGACTTCGGCCGGAATTGAACCCGCGACCTTGGGCATAGAAGCTCAGCATGCTACCAACTACGCCACTGAAGCCGCTAACATCGTGCGAGGTAGGCTACTGTACATATAAACAGGGATACCGCCGATATTTGGGGAAGGGGCAAGAATATAGATACCGGTAGGTTAAGAACTATATTCTATATTTTAAATCGCTTATCCTCCCAGTTCAGCTTTACGTACGGACCATACGAGGGATCATTCATCTACCGTCGCAAGAACGGTGTCTAATATCTAAACAGAAGATACAACTGGGTATGGTGACACGTCGATCGCTAACTTGGGTTTAATTAGGTTGGTTGGTTGGTTGGTTCCTCAGTTTAGGGGCTGCGACAACGCGTTCATGTAGCCCCGTGTACTTTGGGTGTGTGTAGAATCTGTCTGATAACCGGTGTTAATTGTGATGACTGTATTAGTGTGTGTTAATTGTTTTTAATTCAAGTAAGGACTGCAACTTTGAATTTTTCAAATAGTTCCTACTTTTCCCGCCAAATGCCACCGTCAACGACTACTAGGCCTAGTTCAGAACTTAGCTACTAAACGCCACCGCAGTCGGCTCTTGGCAACGAACGTAGGAACCTAAGAGCGTTGTTTACATTCCTAACCTATACAATTTAGCTTCACACAGGTGTAATTAGTGGAAGGTACTTTAATATGCCAAAAATATGACACGGGACCGCCGGCTTTGAACTTCACCCAGCAAGATAAACATGTCCATAACTTTTTGAACACTCAAGTTATCCCTCCCTATATTATTTACGGTCGGGTCAGATTTACCCATGGCGCCAGTCCTCGTGTGACAATTTCCGGCTTACGTTAGTCAGGACAATCTGTAAAAAATAAGGGAGAAAATCCAAATATTTTGGTGCAGCACAATCACATATCTCACGTTCTTGTTGATCCATGTTTAGGGTCTAGGGACACCTTGGTCATCAGCTTCCTTGTTTAAAAAAAAGTCAAAATGACTGTTTCGCCACCACTATCAAGGCCAATTATACTGTTACGAACCTTATTGTAATTTCTCTGTATGTTAATTTTGAAAAATATGAATAAACCTCATTTTATATTGGAACTAGCAACCCAACCCGGCTTCGTCCGGGAACATTTATGAATGCATTACGTGATGAGCGCTTTTTTTTTTTTTTTTTTCAATGTCAATGAACAAAGACCAATGTCCGTTTTACGTCTCGGCATGATGGGTTAAAATCACTGACTAGACTATTAATTATATTATCAAGGAGATGCATATGCAACAAATTCTTGTCAGACGTAATTTAAGAATGGCGAGGTGCATGAAACACAAATCCCCCTTCCGTCCAATCTTAACTTGACTGTGAACTTTCCGTTCCGCGAAATGAAGAAAAGCCAAGTTGCACTTCCAGGGAAACTCCAAACACAACCACCCTTCTCAGAAGTCTTAACTCAACACGACTCAACGGTTTGCTGCAGGCTGTATTTGGAGCAATAGGTTCGCCCGCTAGCTAGGCTGTAACAGGGATGATAGACTCGCCCTTAGCTAGCTCGTAAACTGTCGCCTCAGTAGTTGAATGGGCATGGTTGGAAGAAATTAAAACGTAAAAACACTTATAGTTCGCGAGGTATTGAAGATAGACATATGCTCTTGCGGACTTTTTTGTAGAACTTTTCATACTGAACAATTCTTACACTCATAGTATTTAGATATTTTTAACGGTTTGTCCAGCGTAAGCTTACAAAGCGCTCAGACGCCAGGTTTTTTTTTTTTTACTTTTCCACTGAAATCGTTATTGCTCGGCTTCCTTTGATCATAAATAAATTATTTCCTACAGAAATTATCCTCGAGATCAAAATCCGTCCAGTGGTTCTCGAGTTTACCCATAACATTCAAGAATCAGGGACTTTGTTTTATACTTAGTAGAGATAGAGATAGTTCATAGGAAGACACAGGTGTAAAATTACTTCATTAATATCCGTACGTCTACGACAAAAAGGGAGTGACACATTATGGGTCGAAAATACCCGGCGCCAGTCCTCGTGTTATATTATTTCACGCCAGTGTTATTGAAGGGTCAGGGAAGCGATTTTGTAAGGATGTTGGTCATGGACCTGTTGAAAGGAACCGTTCCAGCATTTGCCTGTTGGTAAAAATGGGAAACCACAAAATCATTTTCAGAACGGCTGAGGTGGGATTGGAACCAACGTTTATCCGATACCAACGAGACACGAGCTAGCGCGTGGTCGGTCGCCTTCTTCCCAATCCTTACCTAAATTATAAATACACGCACTAATAAAACCATCACAATAACGCAGGTTATCAGAACAAAATCCATACACGCACCCAAGTACAGGGGGCTAATTGACCACGATATCCAAGCCGCTCAAATTTAACCAACAAGAAAAAGAAGGAAATCGTTGATACAATTTGCACCAATTTTGGTGCAACGGAAGCAATCACCACCAATACTTAATTTCAGCAAATGGTAGACAGTGTGGCCAACCGTAAATAAAGTTTCATATTAACTGAACGATCACCTTTTAAGAGATGGTAAAGGAGATGAAAAGAGCGTTGTGCACCTTAATCACCTGATTTCTTCACCTTTAGAAATTATTAGGTCAGAAAACTGCAAATTAAATCTTATACTAAATTGACAGCCACCCTTCCGTGTAACCGAATCGACAGCTTTCGTTGCACATTTAAGCAGAGATGTAGTCGACTTATAAGACTGTATCTATTATCCAACTTACTGAGCTGTGTACCTCTGTAATACCCAGTAATATTTCACGTGTTTCAGGTTGTGTAGTTATATAAATAATTCATGTTTTTTGGGCTAATGCCGTGTGAAATTAAATTAGAACCAGACGTTTCGGAGAAACCCTGCCTCCTTTTTCAATGGAATCAAGCAATGTGGCCAAAGAAAGTATATCAATGAGATTACAAAAAATTACAAAAAATATAGATAAATTCCTCTGTTCGTCACCAGAGAGCAGTTGCCAGAAATTACGTCCGTCTAAACCAACCTGACAAATCAGCTATTGCTGAACATACCCTGTCTTCAGGGTACGATGTATGTTTCAAGGATGCTCATGCGCTTGCCCTTGTTAAGCACAACTGGTCTAGAATTATAAGGGAGGCAGTTGAAATTCGTAAAAATCCCAATAATTTTAACAGAGACACTGGATATCAGCTAAGTGACACTTGGCTACCAGTTATTAAGGATCTAGGAATATAGTTCCTCTCAGTCTCTCTGTTCTTCACCTACAGTATTTCAAATTGTACTTTTTTCCTCTATGGCTACAGAGCCTGGATTTGATCTCCTTTGTTCGTCACTGAAGGAGTTTCCATCTGTATTTTCGCCGTTGCCTGTATGACGTTAGGTATCGTTCAGATACACTTCCCTTTTGTTTATGTTTCCTTATATCCATCTAAACCGCCCACCTCCCCCCCCCCCTTTTTTTTTCTTTTGGACATCCTCATTCTTCGAGGAGTCTCTATATTTTCACCCCGCCCCCTTTACCTTCTCCTTACTTACTACTCTGTACGCCGTTCTATCCTGGTCCATACAGTAATTTCTGGCAGCTGCTCTCTGGTGACGAACAGAGGAATTTATCTATATTTTTTGTAATTTTTTGTAATCTCATTGATATACTTTCTTTGGCCACACTGTTTGATTCCATTGAAAAAGGAGGCAAGGTTTCTCCGAAATGTATGGTTCTAATTTAATTTCACACGGCAATAGCCCAAAAAACAAGAATTATTTATATAGTAATCCGGGCCGTGAAAGCCTTAATATACATATCAGGTTGTGTTGTTGTTTGAGTCTTCAGTCTTTCAACTGGTTTGATGCAGCAATCCATGTCTCCCTGTCCTGAGCTAATCGTTTCATCTCTACATAGCTACCATACCCTACACCCAAGGCAATCTGTTTAACATATTCTAACCTTGGTCTACGCCTACAGTTCTTATCTTCGACCCTTCCTTCCAGAACTAAGCTTACTATTCCCGGGTGTCTTAGTGTATGTCCTACCAACCTACCTCTTCTCTTCTTTAGCAGTCGCCAGAAACATATCTCCTCTCCCACTCGTCTTAATACCTCTTCATTTGTAACCCTATCTACCCATCAATTCTTCATCATTCTCCTGTAACACCACATTTCAAACGCTTCAATTCTCCTCTTTTCTGCTGCACCAATAGTCCAAGTTTCACTTCCATATAGTGCCACGCTCCAGACAAAGGCTTTCAAAAATGACTTCCTAATACCGAAATCTATATTCGATGTCAACAGATTCCTTTTCTGTAGAAATGCCTCCTTTGCCTGAGCCAACCTACTTTTTATATCCTCCCTGCTTCGTCCATCACTGGTTATTTTGCTTCCTAACTAACGGAAGTCTCCTACTTCCTTAAGCTTTTCACCTGCCAATTTGATGTCCATAGAGGTTTCTGATTTATTTCGGCTGCATTCTAATATTTATGTTTTACATTTATTAATTTTCATCATGAATTCTTTCCTCAAGACGGAGTCCATACCATTCAAAAACTCATTCAAATCCTCTGGCGTGTCGGCCAAGATGACAATTTCATCAGAAAATATAAGAGTTGATATTATTTCTCCTTGAATCTTCACTCCCACATTAAATTTCTCTCCAATTTCCTTCATTGCTTGTTCAATGTAAAGATTGAAATGTCTTCATCATCATCATCATCATCTTCATTTCCCCTTTTTCAGTTGACACTGAGTGGGGGCAAATATGGTTCCTCTCCACTTTGTTCTGTCGTTCCATCATTCCTCTTCCGAAACAGTGTTCCAATCCAGGTTCCTTTTTCTAATACTATTCTCCACCGAGTCCATCCAACGCATTCTTTTTCTTCTTCGTCCTCTCTTCCCTGGCATCCGTCGTTCCAGTGCTCGTATTGGTAGCCTTACTTCATTCATCCGTTTGCCATGTCCAAACCATCTCAATCTGTTTTTCTCCAGTTTGTCATTTAGTTTCTGTACTCCCAGTTCTTTCCGTATATCTTCATTTCTCACTCTGTCTGTATGGGTGATAAGTTTCAGCGTTGCCTAACACCTTTCAGGTTAAGCTTTTTTAATATTTTAGCCCATTTTACTGCCGGTTAATATAAATTATCACTACAACTATGTAAGTGGTTAATTATGTACTCAATTTATAAAACCGACAACTGCTGGGATTGGTACCTGACTGGAAATGGAGGACAAAAGGTTCTATAAACCTGTGTCGGAAAATGCATCGTTGCCACGGCAGATGGCACTGACAAATGACATTTTGTCTGACTACTTGCAGTGTGTTTCTTGTATGTTACAGATTGTGTGATTGAAGCAGCGTACTGTCAGAAGCAGAATGGTTCGGTATTCATGTCGGGAACAAGCCGAGATGGTGTTAGTGTACGGCCAAGCAAATGGAATCGGTCGAGAGACAGCCCGGCTATACCAAAACAAGTAGGCCTACCCTTACAGCCACCAACCACATCACACAACGTTTGTTTGTGTGATCATAGGTCCTTTCAGACAGACGAACGTGCAGGGAGGCGGCGGACTGTGCGTACACCAGATTTGGAGGAACAGGCTCTGCAGGATATTGAGACAACCCCTAGTACAAGCCCCAGACAAGTGGTCCGCCAACATGGTGTAAGCCAGGCTGTTCCAAATCCATGAGTTTGAGTATGCGTACACTTGAGTACTCAGCAGTAATGCTCGGAGCACGGTTGGAGAGTGACTGGGGGTGAGAGCCAATACGTCACTGGGCGAAGGTCATAACACAAGTTCATGCGCTTCCTGCTAGTTTTGATGTATCCATTGTGAAGTGACGGCAGCCCCCCACAGCAGAGCTGTTTACTCATGCAAGGCGGCAAGTACTCCGCTGCTCACGGGCGAGCTGCTCGGCTGTATGCCAAAGTACGAGTATATGTACAATGCATAACAACCGCTATTATCCCTATCTCCTGTAACGAGTGCAAGGATTATCACCAGCGGATTTCTCTCTACGAGAAGGATTTTGTCGATGGTTTTTGCATCAGGCCATCACAATTATGGGATTTCTGTCTTTACCGATGTAGCAATCTTTACCAGAAATTGCATCATCAATCTGTATAATTTGTGGGCTACAGAAAATCCACGGGAAATGGAGGAAGCGTCACATCAGCATCGGTTCAGCATCAATGTTTGGGCAGGGATTCTTGGTGACCACATACTTGGACCATTTATTATTCCACAACGCCTCAACGGAGGAACGTACCTGAACTTCCTGCAGACTACTCTGCCTAGTGAGAATATTCCTTTGGCAATAAGACAGATTATGTGGTTTCTGCATGATGGAGCACCACCCCACTTCCACGTAGCCGACACCTCAACGTCATCTTCCCTAGACGTTGGATAGGACGCGGAGGTCCTGTTGAATGGCCTCCTAGATCACTGGACTTAAACCCCCTGGATTTTGCCACTGGGGACATCTGAAAAGCGTTGTGTATGCTGAACGAGTTCCTGATGCGCAGACCCTTCAAGAGCGTCCTCACGACGCCTGACACTATTCGGTGAGAGGCCAGAACGTACGTAAGAGTGAGGCAATCCATGATACGATGTGTGAACATGTGAATTTCAGCCCATGGAGGCCACTATGAACATCCGTTGTGATGTGCATGCGATTCAACTATGTACTGTGTTTCGGGATGATTTGTTGTCGTTGCACGCACATCGTCCATTTCCAGACACATGCTCATTAAACCTTTTGTCCTCCATTTCCAGTCAGGCATCAGTCCCTGCAGTTTGTCGATTTTATTAAGGGGAGAATGTAGTCAGTTTTGATTACGATTTTCGAATATAGTTTTATTTTTCATTTTATGGTAGTTTGGACTGTTATTTATTGGGAACAAGTAGTTCCGTGAAGAACTATTCAGCCTATTTTCATATATCCTACTTATGTTAACTGCGACTATCAACATACAAAATTTCATTTTGATTGCTTTAATAGATTCGTAGATATTGAGAACCGACTAAATATTTCGAATGATCGCCATGTTGGATTGTATATATGTAGGTCCTAGAGTTATGTACTGTTACATGAGGATTATTGTGTACGTGTAGCATTCAAACTCCAATCGCATGATTAGGACACAATAAGTAACAACGAGATTTTAAAATTTCGCCCAGCAGCCATCCTGTGGTTATGGAAACAATTGAAATAAATTAGATGCCAGTGGATTAACATTCGTATAAGGATTTACTGTACCAAGTTTCACTGCACTCGGATGGTTAAATTGCGAGAAATGTCCATGTGAATATTTATAATTCGCGTCGCCGCCATGTTGAATTTGTGATCACCAGGTTATTTACAGTCCTATAGGTGAACTTAAGTTCGTAGCCCCTATGAACATTTAAAAAATTCAGTTTGATTGCTATAATAGATTCGTAGATATTCAGAGCCGTCTAAATATTTCGAATGGTCGTCATGTTAGATTGTTAAATATATAGGCCATAGAGTCATGTGCCATTAAAGGAAAATTATTGCGTAGGTTCATTATTCAAACTTTCACTTCGATCGCATGTTACGTCACAAGAAATAAAAACTTAATTTTAAAATTCGCACAACCGCCATCTTAAGGTTATGTAAACAATTCAACTTAATTAGATACCAGAGTATTAAAATGTGTATAAACATTTCCTGTACCAGATTTCATTGCGTTTGGAAAATTAAATCGCGAGAAAGATCTATTTAAAATTTTCATATTCGCTTGGCCGCCATGTTCGTTTTGTAGTTAACCGGTTTTTGAAAGTCTTATAGATGAACTTCCAGTAGTTCCCTTTATCTCCGTACAAAATTTCAGGGTGATACCGGTAATAGTTTCAGAGATATAGAATGCCGGTGAAATATTTCGCACATCCGCCATCTTGTTTTTATGTAAACAATTGAACGAAGTTAGATGTCGGTGCATTACAATGTGTATAAGCATATACTGTATTATTGCGTTTGGTTGGTTAAATCGCGTGAAACGTCTATTTAAAAGTCGCAAATTCGCGTGGCCGCCATGTTGGTTATGTAGTTACCAGTTTTTCAAAAGTCACATAGGTGAACCTCTAGTAGTTCCCTTTATCACCATAAAAAATTCCAGGGTGATATCGGGAATAGTTTCGGAGATATTTAATGCTAGTGAAATATTTCTCACAGCCGCCATGTTGGATTGGTGAGACGTAACTAAATTTGAAGGGCACGGTCGGGGTCGTCCGGAATAGTTCTATGTACTTACCGAGTTTCATTGAAATCGCTCCCGTCGTTTAGAAGTTATTATGGACACACACACACCTCACACATACACGCACACACACACACACGGACAAAAGGTGATCTCATAAGCCTATTTTTTCAAAATTGAAAATAGTCTAAAAATATTCTCTTTCTTGAATGTAATTTTAAGGGCTTAAAATGGCAATTCGAATCACCCTCTCTACTAGGTGTCACGTCCCCATTTCTTCCTTGAAGTTATTCTCCATGTAATAATGTCTTGTTTATAATAGTACTATGACTTATGCTGGGAATTTTGTTTATGTATGTTGTAGCTCTCCATCCACATAACGTTATGTATTTGTTTTCCTCGATGTTTCTTGTTGTTGTTTGTATGGAAATGTGAGTTTTTGACTTCGTGTGTTCAGAATGCCTCGTCAAAGAGAAATACAGTATATGCAAATCGCAAAGGAGGTCCTGGGAGAAAGAAGATTATACCTATAAATACTGAGGATAGTGTAAACAATTCGGAAACTAGTGTTCATGGCGATAATGGTGAGAGTGGGGATAATTATTCCAAATTCTAGTTCCCGGCACGAGGAAAGAGTTACAGAATGCAGATGAATGATGTAGAGGGATTGCAATTATACATCCAGATCGCGATTTACGATAATGAAAGCAGGAAAGAAAACGAAAATTACAAGAGAGATAGTGAGGTGTACTTTCATTGGGAAGCCGATAGATGAGTGTACATATGTGCAGATTTCTTTGTTGTTGTTTTTTTTACCATAAGAGTAGATCATAAAAAGGAGACACGAGTGGGGAAGATTTTAAGGAGAAAATAAACCTAATACAGGAATTTGAAGCTCTCTGAAGGTTTTTGTTTTGTTCTCCGGTAGCATCTACTAATACAACTCCACAGTAGTTAAATATAGGGAGTATCAAGGTTTGGTCGGGTCTTATTTTCAAATTACGGTGTAGAACGGACTGGTGAATCTTAAGTAGATGAAGTGACCAGTTAACTTTCCTGCAATTATTTGAAACGTGCTCATCCAAATTCAATGTTTCATTTAGTGTGACTCCAAGACGTTTTTCCGACTCAGAGAACGGGATAGCAACACCATTAAGTTCAAATAAGGAAAGTGGCCTACTGTGTAAATGAAAATTAGAGCTAACTAATAATAGACTAACATCTCTCCTTGAATCCAAACTATTTCACATCCTTTAGCTCGGACTCTGTATTTCCTCGCATGAAGATGCGTTCTGCTCTCTCGAGCCCACAAATCTTCATTATCCCTGTCTGTCTGTTTGTTTGATGGGTGCATCACCGTCCTTGGCTCTCTTGCTCGCGTGTTGTAGGTAATTCAACATAACAAAGCTTTCACAGACTTATACTGGGTGAGTCTTTTGCTCCTTATTAGCCTACTTTTCACATTTTGCAAAAATGAGGAAAAAGTAGACTTATGCGATCGATCCGGGCAAATGTGTATCTGTCTGTCTGTCCTTCTGTCTGTCTGACTGTCTGTCTGTCTGTCTGTCCTTCTATCTGTCTGTCTGTCTGGCTGGCTGGCTGTGTGTGTGTGTCCCCCCTCCTAAACGGCTGAAGCAATCGAAACAAAATTTGGTAGGAGTAAAGATCTATACGTGAATATCTCAATGCCGTACTTGAAAATCACTCCAGTGCTACCAACTGCTGAAAAATCGCAATTGAAATTTGAGCTCCATGTTGGATATATTGGAAGATATGAATGGGAGCTATTTCAAAATTGGCACAGGTATAGATAATAATATTTCAGTTTAATTTCCAGGAGGCCATACATGGCAGTGTTGCCAAAATGATTATAAGCCTGCTGATACGTCCAATTTTTAATGCATATAACTTCTACACTATCAATTGGAATTCAACCAAATTTCGTATGTGCTATGTGTACATAAACAGATATGACGGAGCGTATTCTTAAGAGCCACCAGGGCTACCTACTGTTAATAAATGCTCTCAATTTATTTTATCCAAAAACCAATATATCAGAAAGTATGCAAGCCGACAGCTTTAAACTATGCACACGTTTAGTAACTGACATTCTATATTAATTTGGAGTAACTTATATACGTCAGTGCAACCAATAGGATTCTAAGCCTGCTGAGATGTCCAACTTTAAATACATTTAACTTCTATACTATTATTTGCATTTCAACCAAAATCTCGTACCGATATGTGCTATGTGTACCATAACTATGCGTATTCCTAAGAGCAACCAGGGCTGCAAACTGTTAATAAATGCTGTCTCTATTTTTGTTACCCTAATATCAATATATCAGAAAGTATGCAAGACAATAGCTCTGAACTTTGCACACGTATAGTACCTGGCATTCTAGATTAATTTGGAGTAACTAATATACGTCAGTGCTGCCAACATGATTCTAAGCCTGCTGATAGGTCCAATTTTAAAATACATGTAACTTCTATACTAACAAATGGATTTCATTCAAAATTGGCACAACAATAGATCATATTATTTCAGATTACGTCTGACCAATACATGCATGACATTGTTGCCAACATGATTTTACGCGGGCTGTTAGATCCAATGTTTAACTGCATGTAACATCCAGGCTATCCATTTGACTTCAACCAAATTTTGTATTCCGTACCTTAAGAGTTTGAACTAAGAATATATTCAGTCACCAGGGCTGCCAACAGTAATGCTCTATTAGGCTACATTATGCCACGTATGCAGTATTTCGAACTAATTAGAAATTTCGATATTACCAACTTAATTTCGTCATTATTCTAGATAGATCCATATAGATTAATTATTGACATGAATCTTTTTTTTTTAAGTAGGCTCTTTAGTTCTTCACGGAACTTCTTGTTTTTTCTAGTTCTCGGACTCACTTCCAACGTCTGATACCAGCATTGTCGACAGTTCCCCGTCTACAACCAAGCCACAATGACCCTAAACGACTTTACAAGATTTATGACGAGGTGGAAGCAAGACCATTACAAAAACATGTGTGCGACAAGTGATTATTCAATGCATCAAACTATCATACGGGATTGTACATGCCGATAATACGGTTTCAGTTGGATACGAAATTAACGCTGGTTACGGTGGCTTACTGATAAGATCGTGAATGAACCCTCGAAGAGGAAAGCAGTATCACATCTGAAACGCTTTCAGGCTAGGTGAAGGGACGGATAGCCGTGAAGCCATGGTCTACAGTAAGTGCGTAGGAGGTAATCGTCCTTCTTTTGGGAGCTGCGTTCGAATCCCATCACCGCTGAATATTTTTATGCACAGTTTAAGCATCCAACTGAAACCGTATAATCGTCATGTTCTTTGTACATGCCCGTATGACAGTTTGATGCATTGAATAATCACTTGTCGCACCCATGTTTTTGTAAAGGTCTTGCTTTCATTTCGTCATAAATCTTGTAAAGTCGTTTAGGGTCATAGTGGCTTGGCTAAGGACGGGGAACTGTTGACAATGCTGGCATCAGACGTTGGATGTGTGGCCAAAAACTCAAAAAAAAGGGGCAAAAGACTCACTCGGTATAACAAACCCTTTTATGGCGGAACAGTTTGAATTTTTGGCGAAGAAATTTCCGAAGCTTTCTTCGGTGCTACCTTAGTAATCTAATTAATTACATTTACTGATGACACCTGCTGCCAGTCCCGTTGTGTTAGGGTAACGCGTCTGTCTCTCACCCGGTGGCCCCAGGTTCGATTCCCGGCTCCATCAGGGATTTTGAACACTGATGTGAGGGCTGGAACCGGGTTCACTCAGCCTCGTGAAGACAATTGAATAGCTGTCTGACAGTGAGGCAGCGCCCCGGTCACGAAAACCAAGATTAACCATCGAGGGGACACAGTCCGCTGACCACGCGTCGCCCCGATATCTGCAGGCCAAATGGCTGTGCAGCGGTCACTTGGTAGGCCCAGGCCCTTCATGTGATGTAGTGGACAGGGTTATTATGAGACTTGTTAATACCATTTTGATTTACAGGACGCCAGTGCCTACAAGCTGCTGCGACAGATAGCGTCACCAGTTACGTTGGCAGCACTGCTGTCGCTTGTATCGAAACAAGCAAAAAACAGTAAACCTTGTACTCACCACAGACATTCATAACAAACTGTTGCACTCTTCCAATAACCCCCCAGGGGCTCACATCGAGTGGGACGTGGGTTGGCGACCACGGGGCCCCAGCTGCGTCCGGCATTGCTTCCGCATACTTGTGCCGGGCTCCTCTCCGTCGTCTTTCCTGTCGACCTCACTTGGTCAACTCTTGTTCTCTTCCGAACCCGACGGTATTAGGACGTCCGAAGCATAGGGAGTCTCTTCCTTTCCCGCCTTAATTGGCCCTTGTCTCATCCTTTCTGATACCCTCCTTCTGTGAGAGGCCAGCCTTCCTTTTCTTTTCATGTTATCTCCTGCCTTCTGCTCAAGGCCCTCAAGGAGGCAGGGTGTATGTAGCCCCACCACTTCTGGTGCACCCTGGATATTGCTACACCCTCAGGGGCTCACGGCTGGTGAGTTCGGGAGTTGGCGATCCCGAGGGATTCCTTAGCTGGGTCCGGTTTTCCCCCTTTTATCCATTACCTCTGGAACGGACCCTCTCCTCTTTCACTTTCCTATCTGCCTTTTAATGATCTCCTTCCTTCCAAGTCCCTCAATCCGCATTCTTCGAGGGTTGAGGGCATTTCTTTTCCTCCTGTCCTTTATGTACCTTATTCTCCTTTTGTTTTCCATTTCTTTTTCTAGTATATAAGTTAGTAGTTAGTTTTAGTTATAGTTTACATTTCATTCTCATCGGGGCCGATAACCTCGATGTTAGGCCCCTTAAAACAACAATTATCATCATCATCATCATTCTCATCTTCACGATCACCCAAACCATTAGGGGCCGATAACCTAGATGTTAGGCCCCTTAAAACAACAATTATCATCATCATCTTCCAATAATCTAACAATACACACTGACGATTTCGACAGCCCATAACCCACGCATGTGGCCTTCACCCTATCAAGGACACAAAGCTGCCAACTAAACTGATGACGCAACCTCTCGCAGCTGCCCGTGGCCACAGCGGAGAACATTTCCTGGCGCCCTGTATTATTTAACGTAAGATGTTTTCTACCATCAATGGTGTCATCTACAGCATGAGATACTTTGCTCTAACGTAACACACCGAGGGTATAAAACGAAATAACTCATTATATCAAGTAAAAGAACCGACAGCTGTAGCTACGCTCGCTAAAGCGCAATGCTAAGCCATGGGGTCAAGCTATCTGCGGACTCGATAGACGTGGGTTCGAGCCCCTCCGTCGGCCGTCCTTGAAATAGTTTTCCGTGGTTTCCCATTTTCAACTGCAGGCAAATGCTGGGACGGTACCTTCTGACAGGCCACGGCCACTTCCTCCCACATCCTTGCCAAGTTTCATTCGTCTTCATACATTTCATCTCTCAATAACTCCTCTTATGAGGTTGGCGTCAGGAAGGGCACCGGCAGGAAAAAACACACGCCACATAGACTTTCGCCGGCCCCTCACCCGGAGGCCCTGGGTTCAATTCCCGATCCCATCAGGGATTTTAGAAACTGACGTGAAGGCTGGAACGTGATACACTCAGCCTCGTGAGGGTAATTTAGAAGTTGTCTGACCGTGAGGAACACCCCGGTTACGAAATCCAAGATGAACGGCCGAGGGGACCCGATGCGCTGATCACGCGTCAGCCCAATATCTGCAACGGTCGCTTGGTAGGCCTAGGCCCTTCATGGGTTGTAGTGCCAGGGATTATTATTTTACATAGACCCCATTGAAAACGGGAATAAGTGGTAGATCGTTCACATGTACATCAAGTCAAAGATAAACTATGAGAATAATAATCTGAATTACAATTCTATTGACATGGTCGTTCTTACAATATCGTTTAAGAAAGATGCTGTTGAAGTATTAAAGTAAGCAATTTGTATGTATATAGCCTATCATCCCATATAAATCTCGAATTTCACTGTAATGTCAACTGGATTTAGGTTGTGAGGTGGTCCTGGTTTAAATTCTATTGAATCTATTATTTGTGAAATCTATAATTTGAGTTGGATTTGTTAGCCTACTTTCGATTTTTGCAAAAAATGAAAGTAGACATATGAGATCACTACAGGGCGAAAAAAAAGTGTGTCTGTCTGTGTGTGTGTGTGTGTGTGTGTGAGTCTGTGTGTGTGTGTGTGTGTGTGTGAGTGTGTGTACTCTGAATGTCTGTCCCCCCTATCAATTCAAACACGGTGAGCGCAAATTGAACGAAATTTGGTACAAAGGTAGCACTAGCAAAGGACACCTCAGTGTCATGTTTTATATCGCCGCCATCTTGACGGAAACGTAATGGCGGCCACACAAATGTTCAAAGCTTAAATCAAATTACGACTAACCTAATCATCCGATCTCTACCAAATTTTGCAACAACATACCTTTATGGGGGCAGCATCCTTTGACCAAACTAATAGGTCATCAGCCTAATAGTTCGCGGATGGCGGCCATCTTTGTGTGAAAATCGATTGCCCCTATTAATTCAAACACGGTGAAACCGAATGGAACAAAATTTGGTACAGAGGTAGTACTAGCAAAGGGCACCCCAGTGTCATGTTTTATATCGCCGCCATCTTGACGGAAACGTAATGGCGGCCACACAAATGTTCAAAGCTTAAATCAAATTAAGACTAACCTAATCATCCGATCTCTACCAAATTTTGCAACAACATACCTTTATGGAGGAAGCATCCTTTGACAAATCTAATAGGTCATTAGCCTAATAGTTTGCGGATGGCGGCCATCTTTGTGTCAAAATCGATTACCCCTATTAATTCGAACACGGTGAAACCGAATGGAATGAAATTTGGTACAGAGGTAGCACTAGCAAAGGGCACCTCAGTGTCATGTTTTATATCGCCGCCATCTTGACGGAAACGTAATGACGGCCACACAAATATTCAAAGCTTAAATCAAATTACGATTAACCTAATCCGATCTCTACCAAATTTTGCATTAACATACCTTTATGGAGGGAGCATCCTTTGACCAAACTAATAGGTCATTAGCCTAATATTTTGCGGATGGCGGCCATCTTTGTGTGAAAAACGATTCCCCCTATTAAGTCGAACACGGTGAAACCGAATGGAACGAAATTTGGTACAGAGGTAGCATTAGAAATGGCCACCTCAGTGTCATGTTTTATATCACCGCCATCTTGACGGAAACGTAATCGCGGCCACCCAAATGTTAAAGGCTAAAATGTAATTACGACCAACCTAATAATCTAGTCTCTACCAAATTTTGCAACAACAAATCTTTATGTGGGAAGCATATTCTGACCAAACTGCTAGATCATCAGCCCAATAGTTTGCAGATGGTGGCCAAGTATGTGTGCAAATCGATTCCCCCTATCAATTCAAACACGGTGAAACCGAATTGAACGAAATTTGGTACAGAGGTATCACTAGCAAAAGGCACCTCAGTGTCATGTTTTATATCGCCACCATCTTGACGGAAACGGAATGACGGCCACCCAAATGTTAAAAGCTTAAATCAAATTTCGACCATCCTAATAATTTGATCTCTACCGGATTTTGCAACAACATGCCTTTTTGTGGAAAGCATCTTATGACTGACTACAAGGTCATCAGCCCAATAGTTTGCAAATAGCGGCCATGTATGTGTGCAAATCCATTCCCCAGATCAATTCAAACACGGTGAAACCGAATTGAATTAATTTTTTACAGAGGTAGCACTAGCAGAGGGCACCTCATATTCATGTTTAATATCCCTATAGCACGTTGTATTTCAACAAGCTACTACAACCAACATTCAATTATACTCCTTGAAAAGGACAAAGAGTTATAACAATACCCATGCATTTAGGAGAAAGTAGGCTATATGTTCTTTACTGAACATCTTGTTGATAGTTATCATCCGGCATTGCACACACTTACTTGTGACGGGCTCCTCTCCGTCTTCTTTCCTGTCGACCTCTTTTGATCAACTCTTGTTCTTTTCCGACCCCGACGGTATTAGGGTATCCAAGGCCTAGGGAGTCTTTACCTTTCTCGCCTTAATTGGCCCTTGTCCCATCTTTCCCGATACCCTCCTTCTGCGAGGGGTCAGCCTTCTTTTTCTTTTCGTGTTATCTCCTGCGTTCTGCTCAAGGCCCTCAAGGGGGCAGGGTGTGTGTGTATCCCCACCACTTCTGGTGCACCCTGGATATTGCTACACCCTCAAGGCCTCACGGCTGGTATGTTCGGGAGTTGGCGATCCCGAGGGATTCCTGAGCTGGGTCCGTTTTTCCTCTTTTTCCACTGACTTTGGGGCGGGCCCTCTCCTCTCTCCCTTTCCTATCTCTCTTGCATGGCTCTCCTTCCTTCCAAGTCCTTCAATCCTCATATTTGAGGGTTGAGGGCATTTCTTTTCTTCCTGTCCTTTATTTGGCTTATCCTTTATTTGTTTACCAATTCTTCTTCTAGTATGTAAGTTTGTAGTTAGTATTAGTTATAGTTTTCATTCTCATCTTCCACTTTCACCCACACCCTTATGGGCCGATAACCTAGATGTTAGGCCCCTTAAAACAACAATTATCATCATCATCATGTATACATGAAAATTAACACAAAATAATTATTGATGGTCAACACCGCTTGAAGTTCCTTAAAATAACATTTCCTACTATTTAGAACCGTTTCTTAGTTGAGATATTTTACAAAAGGTGTAGTTATAAGTCCGTCTGTTCATATTTTCTGTATATTCAAAATAGAAACGCTAAAGAATACGGAGTGATCGTAATTGCCGTAGTTATTTCATAGTGCATATTTTACCCTATTTTCATAGGCTTGTGAGATCACCTTTTGTTCGTGTGTCTGTGTGTGCGTGTGTGATTTGTGAGTGTGTGTCCCCTAATAAAATCTAAACGGTTAGAGCGATTTCAATGAAACACGGTAAGTTCATAGCAATATTCCAGGCGACCCCGGCCGTGCCCTTCAAATTTTGTTACTTCTCACCAATCCAACATGGCGGCTGTGAGAAATATTTCACCAGCATTCAATATCTCCGAAACTATTCCCGATATCACCCTGTAATTTATTACGGTGATAAAGGAAAAGGAAGCTTGTAGTTTAACGTGACCGTTAATCTCGAGACCATGAGCCACGGGACCTCCTTTTTACGTGGAATCCGAACCACAGGACATGGCATTTCACTTCGAAAATCTCACATGCATTGACCGGGAATCGAAAAGGGAACTACTAGAAGATCACCTATGTGACTCTTGAAAAACTGGTAACTAAAAAACCATCATGGCGGCCACGCGAATTTGAGACTTTTAATAGACATTTCTCGCGATTTAACCAACCAAACGCAATAAAATTTGGTAGTGTATATGTTTATACACATGGTAATGCACCGACATCTAACTTCGTTCAATTGTTAACAAAACCACAAGATTTCAACGGCATTCTATACCTCTGAAACTATTAGCGGCATCACCCTGAAATTTTGTACGGAGATAAAGGGCACTACTGGAAGTTCATCTATAAGACTTTTAAAAACCGGTTAACTACAAAACGAACATGGCGGCCAAGCGAATTCGAAAATTTAAATAGACTTCTCTCGCGATTTAATGTTCCAAACGCAATGAAATCTGGTACAGGAAATGTTTATACACATTGTAATGCACTGGTATCTAATTTAGTTCAATTGTTTACATAACCTCAAGATGGCGGCTGTGCGAATTTTAAAATTAAATTTTTATTTCTTGTGTCGTAATCATGCGATCGAAGTGAAAGTTTGAATAATGAACCTACGCAATAATTTTCCTTTATTTGTACATGACTCTATGGCCTATACAATTAACAAACCAACATGGTGACCATCCGAAATATTTAGACGGCTCTGAATATCTACGAATCTATTATAGCAATCAAGCAGAATTTTTTTTGTTCATAGGGTCTATGAACTTAATTTCACCTATAGGACTTTAAATAACCTGGTAATCACAATTCCAACATGGCGGCGACGCGAATTATAAATATTCACATGGACGTTTCTCGCAATTTAACCATCCAAGTGCAGTGAAACTTGGTATAGAAAATCCTTATACGAATGTTAATCCACTGGCATCTAATTTATTTCAATTGTTTCCATAACAACAAGATGACAGCTGTGCGAAATTTTAAAATCTCCTTGTTACTTCTTGTGTCCTAATCATGCGATTGAAGTTTGAATGCTACACGTACACAATAATCTTCATGTATCAGTACATAACTCTAGGACAGACATATATAAAATCCAACATGGCGACCATCCGAATTATTTAGTCAGTTCTCAACATCTACGAATCTATTACAGCAATCAAAATGAAATTTTGTGTGTTGATAGTGGAAGTTAACATAAGTAGGATATATGAAAAAAAGGCTGTATAGTTCTTCACGGAACTACTTGTTTGAAACGTAGTGCATATTTGCATGCATATTTATTAATTTAATATTGCATGTATTATACTTCCGGGCCTTAATCATCATTTAGTGAAGGCAAAGCCTTGTCGATGCAGCCACATCTGCTAGTCTCTTCATGCTGCCATACGAACCACACGCCAGCTATTGTACCCATGTGAGTAATCTCCATGGAAAATATTCTTCCGCCTCCAGCTAGCGTCAGGTCTCAGGCGTGTACCGTTCCCCCATTGAGCAGTTGCATATTTTGGATTTGAGACTAAAAGGTATCAACTCTACAATGATAAGGCACAACTCTATTCCAAGACTTTAATTCAGTACTAAAATCATGGCTTCAAACATATAAAAACAATCCCAACAAACATAAAACAAAATCAAACAAAATTACTTCCACAATCCACTAATATTCACATAATATTATAATAAACGCATATCATTACTCAAACCTTTACCCTTATATTGACTTCACAATTCTCTCTAGTGCGCTGATGCACATACAACTTTCATAAACAAAACTGTACTTTTACCCTTCTGTCAGCTAGGGTGACTTCTTTAATTTCACAAAATTACTTGTTTCTTAAACCTCGTCTTACTTTGACAATTATGCGTACCGTGTGTGTTTGGTCTCTCTCTTCCCACCAAATGCTTTACATGCATTAGCCTATTCAGGTGTTGCACAACAAGTCTACGTGCAACTCCAGAATTATGTAACTCTACCCTTACACTTCTCTCTATTTATAGTTCCACTGCATGCCGTTGTGATTTCATCTTCAAAACCTTCGTTATTGCTGTGTCGGATGGTATTATTAAGCTACCCTTGCGAGCGTAGCCTGTGGCGTCAAGTAACCAACTTCTGAAATTCGAGTCAGTGACAGTAAAAATGCAACTTCCAACCATTCGTTAGATTGCTAAAATCTTAAACCATCAGGGTGATCTATAATTACCAATGTGTTCTTAAACCACATACATTCATTACACAATATAACAATGCTTCCTTTCATATTACTAACAGGGTCTTAAATCTGCCCTTTTCTAAACGCTAGCCTACACTGTTCATTTGACAGCTCAGCCCCTTGGAGCTGCCTGTATACAATGGAATGGAGTGGGGTGGTTATAGTCGTAAACTGTCCCTCGCCTTTCTGACTCCTGGCTTTCATCTTCCCAAGCAGTATTACGATTCTGAATACAATATTGTGGTCACAATGATCCACGTGATCCCATATGATTTAAACTGAATAGTATGCAATAGATTCTGAATGAGCTTAAATATTTATTCCTAACCTTAGGATATTAATAACGGCCTCAACAGGTCCGTATCATTATATGAAGGCACGAGATTCATCAAACACAGGTCTAGTGGGTAGCCGGTATCTTAATAAATGCTACGGTCAGCCAGCCGCTGCCGTCAATAAGATTCGCTTCACAAGAACCGAATCATTCAATAATAAGTTCTCGGTCAATCAGGTAAGGTGCAGAGGTTTCCAATGTTCTCCCCTCACCTACCACAGGATTCGAACCCGGAACATTCCATATGCATCATCGGAGATAGGGTACCACACTAAATACGCTCCGGCATAAATACATATCTCAGTACGCCCAAGGCTATACGAGATTTCATACGTCAAATAGATTACCTGGCTCCATGACCTGATGCTATGATCTTCGTCCTTTAATTATTAAGAGAAATCTATCAATTACTCTATAAGCTTTTACACAAGCTGCAAATTCAATTCACTAGAAAGCTCTTCCATTTCCTTGCATAATTATATTCCCATTAATACAATATATTCTGATATTAAACTCTCTTCTCATCCCTTAATGTGATCTTACTGCTTGGATCGATAAATATTCCAATTAACGTAAATATTTCTTGCTTACAACATTTTACCTGATGTATACATTCATACCTTTTATTATTTATTATTATTATTATTATTATTATTATTATTATTATTATTATTACTGACATAAATTACCATAATCCGACACAACATAACCATTTTAATAATCGAACATCCGTGTTCGTTACGTTAAGTTTTACATAACTGATTTGCCATTTTATTAATGGTGGTAACGATTAATCCACTCACTGATGTATAACAACATCTCAACTCTACTAAAATCAACACAACAATAAACACTGGAGAGTCTAACTCCTAATACTGATTCTTACTGGCATTTTTTATAATTCCGAAATCACATTACATGCAGTGGCTATAATTTCTATAACAACATGATTTGTGGGGTACTTACGTAGGCTTATCCAGGTGGCTCCAACCACCCATATATTCCAGTGTCACCTGCCATTTGCAGAGTTAGCGCGACATTTGCATACTGAATATACACATTTTATAATACATTTCTTTCACCAAGCACACGGCACTTTCCATTTCTATGATGAAGCTATTGCTTCCAAAACACATGACACTTTATAACACTTGTTATACCATTAATTTAAAAGATATTTCACATATGATTTCTACATAACACACGTCACTTTTTACACTCTTCATTGGTTGAAATTCCTGGCAAGATATCATAATTTCAGGTATTGACGGCATCCTCCATGCTCCTACCAACTCCTGACTGACAGTCTCGAACATCTGCCTACGGATTAACCAACAGTCGATCAATTATCCTACGATAAACTTCCTGCTGTGCATACAGATGCTTACTTATCGTCACGAACATTACCATTTGGTATTCTTAAGACGTATCACCAAATGCATCATAAAGTTTCTCCCAGCGCATTCCGGCGTAATAAGACATGTATAACCAATCAATATATTATACACTGCGCTCAACATTGTACATAGTATTTACACAGAATATTACTTTCAATAGTTCTGCAAGTTATATCACACGGTACTTCCTATGTGAACATAAACAATTGCTCGTACTGCCGCCTATACACATGCAGCACGACAGTCCTCAATAAAAGCATTCTAAAAGTTTTACTGCACGGCTTCCCAAGCTGAAGTCCGAGCCTCCTTCCTTGACTTTGGTAACGCACTTCACATAATAAAGTTCGTTGATTACCGTACTTATTATTACCTCATGACTATGCATGATTATATTATCACTTGGTGCATTACACTGCACGGCGAATATAATGATTAACACTAAAATGTTCAAGTCTTTGTGTGAGCGTCCTTTCCTGAGCCAAAACGACATACGTTCCGCGCTCGAGTCTGTTCCAACTGACCGTTCCAACTGACCCCTTCTGACTGGGTCCACACCCTTATATCCGTTTCACACGAAAAAGTAGACCTAGAATTCCCGCGCTATATCATCTCCTCTCCCAGGATGATTCTGGTCTCGAAACAATGCTCATAAGGTTCCTTTTTCTTCACTGGTCCCAGAACTATCTGCGTGCTGAAGGATCGATCGGCCAATTAATTAATATTAATTGCCTTTGCCATAGCGTGGGGACGCGGTTTCCAGTGGAAATCCCCGGTGACATAGTCAGGTCACACCGCGAACACTCATAGTCCTGTGTTCTTGCGCACTCCATTAAATATGCCTCGATTTCACAGATTAAAGGCTTTATAATTAGCCTCCTGGCTAAAGATTCACATGTGTGCAACTCCCATGTCATTGCATTGCTCCAATCACGAGTAATCAATGATTTTCCTTGGGATCTCTCCCCTCCCTTCTCGGTTTTATTCTCAAACAGGGAAGAACAAGGTCATTATTCAACCCCCCGACCCCTTGCAGACGACTTAACTAGGTCAACGAGATTGACGTGGTTCCATGAGTCTACTCCTACAATTCTGGGGCCATTAGTAAAATGTCAAACTCTGCAAGTTCTGTGTTCCAAGTCCAGCATAGCCTACTCCATGTAGTCCAATGATGCTATATTCCACTCATTTCCCTGCATTATCTCAATAAATAATGTCAGTATCAACTGATATCACACCAGTGATTAAATATATAATTTCCTCTAGGGGTTTTTACAACGAAACTCCCTCAATAGATCTCGGGTTCGTTCACTGGTGGAACCTTCATTCAGAGCTCAACTTATCTCCGAGATCCACGTTCGATAACAGTCAGCTTGACCCCCTCGGGTTCACTATCCAATGGAGTTCTTGATGTACGACATCCTTGGACGTCCGCTATTTGTTATTATTATCCCTCCCTATATTTTTCTGCTAAGGTCCCATTCAAGTTTTGAACCGAAAATAAGATCACATTAACACCAACCTACTGTACACATATGGGGTACCTACAGGTTCAGCATAACCCAATGCGTAAACGAAACGCACTCACTTACTCTTTAAATAACCGGGTGAGTTAGCCGAGGACGTTACGGCATGACTAATGGCAGTCGCTCACATTCGGGAGGCGAGGAGGTTCGAATCCCCCCGCCGGCAACCTTGAAGATGGTCTTCTGTGGTTTCCCATCTTCCTTCCAGGCAAATGCCGGGGTTGGTCCCTAACTATAGGCCACAGCCGCTACCTTCCAACTCCTCGCCCTTCCCTTCCAACTTTCCTCCCCAACGGTACTTGTAGCTCACCCATTGGGTGTCCGTCTCGAAGCAGCTACAAAACTGGCGAGCCGAACATGTCCTCGGACACTCCCGGCACTAAAAGCCATACGCTAAAAAAAACTCTTTAAATGCATCACAATTAAATAAATGCCTTAAAACATGTATATCTTATATCTTATATATCTATAATAAATATAAAGATGAAAGTGTATCTGTTTTTTCTGAATTTCTACGGAAATTTGCGTTATTTACGCGTTTCAGACTGTTTTATGATGGATGCGCGCGAAAATAAAAATTGTGTCTGTCTGACTGTCTGTCGGTCTGTCTTTCTGTGGACAAAGTTGTTCCCTTATAACTCGAGAACGTCTGGGTGGATCAACGTAAAATTTGGTACAGATATCCTTTAGAGGCACGACGCTAATCATTGATGTAACTCTTCTCTGTACCTCTCATAAAAGGAGGCCTACCCCCTTAAAATACTTGCTGAAATACGCGTAGATGGGCGAGACAAAGCTCATTTTCAGCCCCTCAATGTGAGAAACGAAACTCGACCACATTTTAAGGCCCTAAAACAAACAGTTTTTGAGATATTTCCAGAAAACAAATTTCATTTAATACAATAACGAAAGAATGCAAGCCGGTTACCATGGCAATGGAATCTCACAGGTCCATCTATTGCTGTAAGACGCAATACAATTCCATTTATTACATTACTGAGATAGTTTGCAAACGGCTATAAGGTTATAACGGAACAAAATTAAGCTGTAAAATTCATCAATGTCATATAATGGGCTTAAGGGGGTCAAGGGGTACTCTAGATTTTTTTCACGCGATTTACACGTGCGGGTGTGGTACGGAAGGTCTATTATATCCCTATCCCTACAGTATATTATTATATTATTATTACAATTATTATTATTATTATTATTATACTACTGCCTACAACGACGAGACAAAGCTTATTTTCAGTCCCTTGTTGTCAGAAACAAAACTCGGTGCCCCTAAATAGCAGTAATGGGTCCCCGAAAAGTATATTTTAAGGTTCTAAAACCAACAGTTTCTGAGATATTCCCAGAAAACTAATTTCATTTAGTAAACTAATGAAGGACTGTCAGCCAGTAACCATGACAACAATATCTAAAAAGGTGACATCTCTTTCTGCAAGAAGTAAAGACACTCCATTTATTACATTTCTGTGAATGTTTGCAAATGGCTATAAGGTTATTACGGAAACAACTAAAACTTTATAATTCATCAATGGGGTCAAGGGGTACCCAAGATTTTTTTCACACGACTTAAATGTGCGTTATGTCGTACAGAAGGTCTATTATATCTCCAAACAGAAACATTATTTTCAAAAATTCCTGAATTGAAATACGGTGGGTTTTTTTTTCTTTTAGGAATTTGGGCCATTGGAGTCTAAAAAACCTGAATTTTCATGCACCACAAGCCTTTATAATTTAATAGCAGGTACCCGCGGCTTCGCCCGCGATCAAGACAATGGGGGCGATGCATCATTGCTGATAATTGGTCTATTCTATTACAGCAATCGCGGCTACGGGTGGGTCTATTTTAATTCTGAATATTCTGATACATACAGTATATTGATATGAGCAGCAAAGTGGGAATTTTATAGAGTTGTGAAAGTCTGCAGGGTTCGATGTTACATTATGCTAACACATTTTAAAATTACGTCTTCTGCTGAGATATAACGATTTTGTTGTCCGGATGCTCGCGAGCACGCCACTTACAGTTGCCCAAGGGAAAAAAATGGTTTTGTCTAAATGTATACGTGCTACTGTTATGTGTGTGTCATTGCGCTTTGTTAAAGAAATTGCGAATATTTTTTGAAGAGGGAACTGCACTCTTGCACACTGGAATGGCAAATCTGTCGGAATATGGGGAATTAAAAGTATTCTTCCTTAAGCTATTCTGGGTGTAATTTTGCCATACTTATTGATGATTTGAACGTCAACATATCGCTATTAATGGACCTAGAGTTAAATATCTCTCACCCTGGCCGCTGATGTACAGTACATTATGCAGTCTCTTCCAGTGATACATCCCAGGGATTGAAATTCTCCAAAACACTTTTGCCTCACATTCCTCTCCAAGTAATTAAAATTTCCGATTGTTGTTGTTTGAGTCTTCAGTTTTTTAACAGGTTTGATGCAGCCGTCCATGCCTCCCTCTCCTGAGCTAATCGTTTCATCTCTACATAGCTACCAAAACCTTCATCCGAGGCAATCTGTTTAACACTGGTGTACCCCTACAGTTCTTGTCCTCGACCCGCCCATCCATAACTAAGCTTTCTATTCCTGGGAGTCTTAATATGTGTCCTACCCTCCTATCTCTTCTCTTCATTAGCAGTCGCCAGAAACATCTCGTATCTCCCACTCGTCTTAATACCTCTTCATTTGTTACCCTATCTACCCATCTGATAGTAGTATAATTCGCTAGACTCCAAATATTGCATCATCATGACCAGAAATTGTGTAATCCTGATGACGTCATGGGATGACGTCATGGGTCCTTAGAGCGAGCACGTGGTCCAGGAGCGAACATGTGCACTGCGCGTGTTAGCGTGGGAAGGGGTTGACCTTTTGGCTTGTTTGTGCGATGGTGATAAAAAAGTTAATGGGTGTTGACGTCATGGGGGATGTTTATTAGGATGCTAACTGTCATCTAACACCCGTGCGAGTGTGAGCATGTGTGCCACTGCCAGCAATCCACACATGTGGTGTGCAGCGACCACCACGCCTTGTGTTCGCATGGAGAGGACAGCAGAGGTCAGTTGTGTATCTTGGTTATTAATTATTTATTGATTATTGAATTATATTTAGGTAATTGTTTCAAGGGAGTGGAGAGAGTCATTGGTGTCATAACTTTTGAATGAGAGTGTACGGTGAGGCGGTCGACATTGCTGGCTCGCTACCAGACATGTGGTGTGCATCTGTTCCGTTTTTTTGCTCGCGCCCGTGCGGCGAGGCGTGAGACCAGTCTGCGCTCTCCGCACATCTGGTGCATGGTTGTTAAAGTTTTTTGCTCGCTCTCGCTAAATAAGTCAAGTGGCGTTCTAAAGCTGAACTCTGTTTAAGTACAGCATATATCACCAGAGCGTGGGAGTGAACTTGTGTTACTCGTTCTCGCTATGTCATGTCTGTTTAATTTAAATGATGTTAACATTTTTTTTTTTTTTTTTTTTTTTTGTGTTCCGGCTTGCTTCATGATCTCAATCTGGTTACGCTGTTTTATAAGTCAAGTGTGAAATGAATCTTGGTGTGTTTGTTTCTTGTTTCATAGCCGTCATTAGTCAAGTCTGTAATTTTTAATGAGAGAACAAGATCTGAAGCCAGTTCCCAGAGCTCCATGTGAAAATGTTTAAAATATCTTTTTGCAGTTTGATATTCACAATATATAAGAGCACATAGCTATGAAGTAACACTTAGTTTCAAAGTAACACAGTTGACGTCTTATACTCTATCATCATGACCATGTATGGAAGCCTTCTTGTCAAGCTCCAGCAGCTAGGTGAGATAAAATCTCTGAGAGAGCGAGCAGAGAGGCTTGGGTTAAACTTTGCCGTGAGCGCTCTCAAAGTGGAGGAGGATGTGTGGTTTAACGGGTTGAGCAATTTACAGCAAGATATGTTCAACTGCGAACTATTAGAGATCATTCGAGACCGCCAGCATTGTCGGGAGTTGACGTCAGATGGTGTAACTCCCCACATATTGGGAGTGATCATTCAGCGGCTGCAAGCAATCGACTCGGACACTATTGAACTGCTCGATTTTCCGCCGCTGGAGGAAGAGGGTGTGGGGGGGTGGTGATCATGCGGGCATTGATGCCGAAGAAGAAGAAGAAGTCCAAATTGTGAACTAAAAATGGACGGTGGACAGCGGTTGTTTTTTAACTTTAAAAAAAATTGTGCAGTGTAAATTTTTTTAAAAATATATTTATTTGATCATTTGTGGTTTACATTAATTATATAATATGAAATAGTGAAAAATGATATGATCTTCGTTCTTAAAGTGGTAAGTAGTTCTTTTTCCAACAAGCTGCAGAGAATTGAAGATGTTGTGTTGTTTGCAGAGTTGAAATATGCTGGTCTTGTGCACGGGTAAGTACAATCATTCTTTTCTTTCTTGCGTGTGTTGGTTTTAGTGAGCTGAAAAATATATAGAGACTCATTAATAATAATAATAATAATAATAATAATATTTTTGCGAGGTATAAAAAAAACTTACACTGTTGTAATTAGAAGATATTTTTGTTGGGGATCCATGAGTTGTGAGTTGAATCGAATCCGAGCCAAGATACGAAGGCTCGGGTTCCTTTTCTACGTAGTACTTTGTCGACTAAGTAAATATTAGGATGTTTTGTTCTTTGTAACTCTGCTTCATAAAACGCTCCAAATATTGGCATATTTTTATTATTTTTTAAAAGATATGTTCGTGGATTGGTATTTTGAACTTGATAAATTGTAAATAATTCCGTTGTCCAATTAGCTTCGTAGCCCTTAGTGAAGTGTTTCTTGATTTTTGATATTCTTACAATGTCACCGATTTTATATTTTGTTTTTTTTAAAGTTTCATTATATTGTGTTGGCAAGCTGGGTGGATTGTTTCCTTTTACATCAATAGGTTTCATGCCGATGCTGCGATGTATTTTGTGATTATAATTTACTAATAACTCAGGCAAAATATGTACCCATCGGTAAGAACCTCGTGTCGTGAATTCTTTCCACATCGATTCCTTAAGAGTTCGATTAAATCTTTCTACCACACTCGCTTTAATGGAGCTCCCAGTGGAATAATGCTTTAGATTTTGTTTCTGAGACCATGTTTTGAATTCACTGTTATAAAATTTCGTTCCTCGATCGGTGTGAAAATAATTGGGCAATCTTTTACTTTGAGAATAAGCGAATTTTAAGCTTTTTACAATCTCACTTCCTTTTTTGGTTTTAAGAGGAATTGCCCATGCATATTTCGAGTAAACGTCAATAATGGTTAATAAATATTTAAATCCATTATTCCATTTTGCAAGTTTGGACATGTCCACAAGGTCAGCTTCATGGAGGTCATCGGTTCCTTTGCTAATAACACGTCGTCTTTTAAACTTTTTTCTAAGCGGTGCATGAAGTTCTTTTGCAATTTCTCGTCTGATTTCGTTCATAGTTATTTTCCAAAACAATGTTTTATAACATACTGTGCATTGTTTTACAAACGTTTGAATTTTTATTCAATATATCCTGCATTTCTTAGTTCTTCTTCAATTGCAAAGATTTCGCTGTCGAGTCCTGTGTGACCTGCAGCTTTCGATGCAATTAATTTTTTAAGTCTTGATACCAATTTGTTTGGTTCATTCCAGTGAACGAATTCAATATTGTTTCCGCCATCAAATTTCCAAATGGCTTGTGGCGTGATGTGTTTTTTTTTTTTTTTTGACCATATCCAGTATGCATCGTAGTATTTGCTTCTTCTTCATTTTCATCTGCTGTTTTTATAATTCTATCTATGTCTTCAGTGAGAAGGGGTTCAATTATATGTCTATACTTATAAGATTGCGTTCCTCTTGGAGCTGCATTGCTTGTATAATTTCTTTTGTGCACGTTTGAAACATTTAATAATTTCAAATATGAACTTAAATCACTCCTATCTATTAGAGTGGGGTCTGGTACTTTCCTTTGAATCAATTCAAGTAGACCTTCTGTTATAGGAAATTTTTCACCACCAACTTTTATCCACTTTTTATCAAAGAAAACTCGTTCACGTCCCAAGTATTGTTTATCATTTCTTATCGTTATACCATATGTTCTATCCACGTTTTGTTTAATGAACGGATCAAAGTAGCGGTTAAGTAGTGAAATTATTTTGATGCTATCTCCATCTTCTTCGTCTGAAGTAGCAGTGGATTCAGAATCGTCATATTTTCCTTTTCTTTTTCGATTTTCTTTATTTTGAGTTGACGTATTAGCAATAGCTACAAGTTGATTTAATGAACTTGTTACTGGTTTAATGTTAGTCTCTATATCTAATTCTTTTCGTCTAACATCATTTTGAAGTGAAAGATACTTGTCTTTAACATCTTTTTTTAAGCGAGAAAGTTTATCCTTTACTCGACTTTCAGCTTTAATCTTCGAGCTCTTCTCCATGACTAAACGGAAATTGTGGTTGTTTTACTTATTTATAGTATATTCAAAATCGATTTGAAGAGGAAGATCATCAGTTTTATGTTTTTTAGGGTCTCTAAGTCGAAACTGAATTTCATCTTGCTCTTCAACAACAATATCACTGCCATCCAGTTTAATCTCTTGACGTATATTTAAAATTGCATACACTATTGGAGATCTTGGTGAAACTAAAAATGGTTTTAATATGCCTTTGTAGGGAAGTTGGTACTGTATGTTATGATTATGAAGCGTGTATACTGGTGAATGGATTGATGGTGTGTTGGAGAATTTCAGAATAAATTTCGATAAGTTATTTTTCTTTACTTCATCTTTTAATATACCATATTCTTCTTTGGATGCAGTAAAACTTTCGAGTGGTTCTTTGTTAACCAATTGCTCAATTTTTTCTAGTTCAGTTTTTAACTTGTTGTATTTTTCTTTGGATTCAGCAGCATAACTTTCAAGATCTTCTTTTTTAACAATATTGAGATTGTTAGCAACACCCTCAATACGAGTTTGTAAATTGCTTAAAATTTCTTTTAGATGATTAACTTCAGTTCGTGAAGCAGCATAGTGTTCTACAAACCGTTTATTTGTCACATCTTGGTCGTTAACAGGAAACTCAACATTTGTTTGTTTTTGATGTTGTAGATTGTTTACAGTTTGTTTCAATTGATCAAATTCATGTCGGGAAGCGGCATATTGTTCAACAAACGTCTTATTTGCAACATCGTTATCGTATATGGGATTGTTTACGTGAGTAATTCGTTTACTCATCATATTTAAAGTTCCACCATCGTCTACGTTTAAAAAGTTTTGTTTATTAAATTTAGTGATTAAGTCTTCTAGATCTTTTCGAGAGGCAGCAAAGTTTTCTAAGTAATATTTGTTTATTGCATCTAACGAATCGATTGGTTGAGATATGTTTGTTATTCTTCTATTTAACATATCTACAGTTTCATCATCTCTGTTTATATTCAAAAGAGATTTTTTAATTTCATCGAGTTCATTTGTTACATGAGTTTTAAGAAAAGAATACGTTACCGCATCTTGATTTTGAATTGGATCTTTAACATTTCTTATTATTTTGTTACCCAAGTCGAGAGTATCTTGATCATACGGAAAGTGATCTTCTGAAAATTCTCGCACTAAACCATGAATGAATTCTACTCGTTGTAACACTTCGGTTATTCGGGTCTCAAGATATTTTTTTATATTCGATGTATGTTGCTGCATTGCAATAAGGTTTACTGCATCATTTGCAGATGATGGTAAAGCTAAGCCCGCGAGACGTTTGTTTTGAAAGTCAAGTTCTTTTTTCTCTATTTTACAAATTGAAAAAATTAAACCTTTAAGGTCGTTAAAGTTTCGATGTATGTCTTCTTTAGACTCGATTTTATTTAGCTCATTCAATAACTTCACTACATAACCTTTGTTGCACGCATCTTCAACATGTATTGGCGTTCCAACATTTTTTAACCGTTTGCCGTTAATACTTAGATGTCCGTCGCTTGTTGTTGTTGTTAGTTGATTTCCATATTGCAGTAGCTTATCATCAACATATGATTTAGTTGCAATATCATGTCGTGAAGTCGGTCGTCCGATAGACACATTATTGGTTTTGTTAAACGATGTCATAGTTAAGTTGTTAACCACGCAAAAGCTATAACACGAATGGGCATTTAGCTCTTTTTGAAGTCATATTTATAACTGAAAATAAACATCAAATCCATTGCGATATCGACCATTTTGTAAATCGCTATCTTTATCGATAACAAAAAAGCCAAACTTAGAGTTTTGCCAACAATACGAACAAATATCAAAGAACTGATCATAGCTCATATCTGTATTTACATGATCGTTATATACGTGACGCAAGTTTGTTCCGTCTTGTTTAAAAAGAATTAAAAAATTAGCGTTATCTCTAATTAGATGCTTAGGTATACAAGAATATGTTTGACAAAGATAAAATACGTCAACGTCGTGATGACGACCTCTACTGAAATAATCTTTCATGTGTTGTTGTTTATTGCTGGCTACATCATCAAAAACAAATATAGAGTTTTTTCTAGCCATTTCGGGAGGCATAACTTCATCATTATCGGAAAAAAATCACATTTTATTTCTTTTATGGAGTCCAAAAACTTTTTAATTCAACATATTTACTTTGAGCAAGTGATTTAGAATAAATATAAACGTTTTCAAAACGAACTCCATTTTTATGACACAATAAATTTAGCATTACGTTTGTTTTGCCACAGTTCGATGGACCGCAAATGATACATCGAATTGTGTTCGGTAGTAAAACACCATGCTTTCTTTTTTCACTTTTACTCTGGTTTTCAGCATTAGTAAATGAAATTACTGGTAGAGTGTTTGACTGCTTAACAAACTTCAGCATGTCTACGTTTACGTCTGAGAATGCACACTGCACAAAAAATCACATCACATCAACATATATTGCTTCCACACGTATCATAACTTGTATTATATGGAATAATAGTAGGATTTTCAGGATTCAAATCAACGTTGCCGACGTAAAACCCTCTTAAATATGGACAATATGGCGCCCATTTTTCATGATCAATTAAAGGATTATCGTTTTCCCTCCAATTTTCAATTTCAATCTTACAGAATATACATTTCACCTTATCACCATGACCAGTATAATAAAATCCTGCTGATGCTAAACAAAATTCGTTTGGACAGGGAAGAGGCCAATTTTGAAAAGTTTTAAGTCTTTCATATTCAGATTTCAATTCTATGCTAGGAGAAATATTGTTTACGTAGGGGCAAGAAAAAGCCCATTTCTTATGCTCTTCAAACGGATCATCATCTTCTTCCCAATAACTAAGTTGCAGATTACAGAAAGCACACCTAACCATATCCTTATATCCATAATAGTAAAATCCTGCAGCTGCTAACCATGCAGTGTTCGTAAAACTGTCTGAAGACCATGTCTTAAATGTTTTTAGCCGATCTCTTTCAGATTTTAAATTCATTTCTTTTTGACTCAATATAATTTGCATTAACTTTTTTTTGGAATACTTTACACAATTAAAATACTTCATGATGCTGGTTTACTTCACAAAGAAAAAGATGTTCACCACACAAAGCTAAATGCGAACTGAGATGAATCAACAAAACACGTTGGCTAATATGCATGATTTGCATGTGTTGGGTTGGCCGAGCGGTCTAAGGCGTTAGACTTAAGTTCTAATTTTCAGAAATTGAAAGCGAGGGTTCGAATCCCTCACCTGACAATATTATTATTTAATTTACATGTAGAGTGAGGAGGTAATTGATCATTAATAAGAACTTTAATATGAAATGGTACAAAAGACCTTTTCTTCTTCTTTATTCATTTAGAATTACAATTAATACAATTTTATTTCTCTTGAAGTAATCTCATTCTTTTTTAGTTGTCCAGATGAGTGTGGGTGTGTTGAGATGATCTTCTTCTTCTTTTTAGTTGTCCAGATGATTATTTTTCTGTAGACAAAAAATATACACTGTGTTAAAAAAGCAAACTAAAATAAAATATGTATAGCGGTCAACGACACTAGTAGATTTAATTAATCACCTTCTATAGATAGCGATTACAGTTATCACATTTGCAGCGAAGATGAAACAGTTGAAATTTCCTCTTTAGATGATCTGGTAGATGTTCCCACTCTGGACGAATTCGTTGTGGTTCATATATAGTCAGTACGTTTATAGGAAAGTAGTTCCAATCAAACTTATTAAAACCTCGAAGTCCATTGTTTCGAAACTTGTTTATTATCGAACACACGATTTTCATGATGCCATCAGAAGAATTTAACCAATGTTGAACAGCATTGACATTGAATTTAGCACAACTATTGCTTCCCATTGCTAGAGATGGTAAATGTTTTGGACAATCTGTAGGTAAACGATGGCTATGCCTAAACATTAGGTCTGACATTCCATCAATCGTATTAAGATCGAATAATGAGTCGGGGGAAAGTGCTTTTAGTGCAAACAAAGAAAATTCCTGTGGCAAATTATATACAACTAAATATTCATATTTATTCTTAATAGACTCAAAAAAAGAAGAAAGAGTTTTTTCACAATATGCTGCAACCCATGTGATAACGGGGCTGAATGATGGTATATTGCCGTTATTTAACATACAGTAAGCAAGTTCCAAACTGCCGTTTGGTAGCTTGCGAATGTCTGCAACTATTGGTTGCTTCTTATTCCACGTGCCAGCATCAGTAGAAGGAGAATTTGTTGTTGTCAATTCCATGATTGCAACTAAAGTGAGAATACTTGTTTACTTGCTTGCTTATAACTTAGCAAATATTGGTTTAGATAATTACTTCATTCGTTAATGGTCTGTAAGATATTTGACGATCATGAATAAGAACACAATAAAGAGTTGTATCTTCAGGTATATTCTCACTTGTCTCGATTTCAATTCGCACATCGACTGAAGATGTCTTCACTGCTTCCACTTGTTCGAGACAATTAATTAGAATAATCGGACAATGAGACTTAAATTCATCTCGTGAAACCAGAGTCTCTGAACGAACATCATCGATCTGATAATATACATTACGAAATTTAACAAACATGTCATACAACTCGCTGTAGTCATTTATGGCAATTTCAGAAGTTGGCATTTCATAGGGATAAAAAATTGAATTAAAAAAACCTCTTATAGATTTAATGTTACAATGGTCAAAATAGGAAGAGCATGTGTTTAGTAAATTTCTTCTAGTTTGAAATCCTAATAAAAATTGACGTGGTTTTTGAGTTTCAGAAGTTGTCATTACAGTCCAACTATATTTAGTTGTTCTAGGAAGAGAAGGCAAGACATGAACATCCCATGATCGAAAACCTACCTGAATGGGAATATTTTTCTGCATTAGTTTTAATCTTTTAATTTGTTCTTCGTCTGATAATAATAAAACGGGAATTTTTAGATAAACTTTAAATAACTTGACCTTAGAAAGATCGTTTTCGGTTGTCGATTGCAACGCACGTGCGTCACTTGACGATCGGAGAAGTATTACCTCATGCTTGCAGTTTAAAATCGGCTTTCTGTAATCCTCTGCTAAACCTAACACGTTGCTTAAAGGAAGTATTATATGAAAACGTTTTGTGTTACTATCAACAATATTTGCTTCACTTGCTGGTGTTGTTAAAGAGGGAAAATAACCAGCATTTTGTAAAGCTGTATATTCGTTTTTTGAATATGATGCAAAGGTTTTTATAGAACTTGTTATACCTAGATGGCGTGTACGATCAATTTCTTTACCATTTAACGTGATGCGAATTTCGCTAAAAAGATTAGCCCCAAAATTTTGGTCAGGATGTGCTGTAGTAGAAGCAGCTGGATTTATGTTAGAAGTAATAATTTGACCTTCTAAGTGAAGAACACCTTCTGGTAATAAAACTATGTTTTCTTCATTTTGAATCGGTATTCGAATTTCATCATTATTTTCGAATTTATTAGCTGAATAAGGTTGATAAACTCTTTCTTCTCGTCGCACAACTCTGTTGTCAACCTCTCTTTTATCTGTTATGTTAAACATGCTAAACATGTTAACAGCTTCAACTATTGATAGAAACTAAATAAGATTAACAATTGCATATATATTTATATTGAAATTAAAGTACGCGATAGCCTAAAGACTGTAAGAAATGTTTGTTGTTACTCGATAACTGTTTCTTAGATTTCAAGGTGCGATGTCGTTGTTGTTGTTTTTTTTACAAATTTTAGCTGATTGATTTATATTATTTTTTCGAATCAGAGTCGACTTCTTTTTTTTTTCAAACTTTGAGTATTATATAGTATAACCATATTTGTGAAGGTTTTCTAGTAAGCTTACTCAAGTAGAATGAAAAACATAACAGTATTTCATTACTTTATATAGCAAGATATCGTGCTGGACGAATAATTAATTCTACAGTTAAATCTTCATCTTGTAAATCAATGAGCTGTTGAAGATGATCTTCAAGTTGCACAGATACATGTTGAATAACCTTGGTGTTCATAGGCAAAAAATTAATTGTTGTTGGTTGTACAACAATCGGGTAACCAGCAGGAACATGAGCTTTAAAATTATATAAAGAGTGTGTTGGTTTATGGTTCATATAAGAACTCGTACCAAGCACAAGGTTGCAACATACTCGAATACTATTAACAGTGTTAATTTTAATCATATATTCAGAATGATGAGTTGTGTTTGCCTCGAACTTTCTATGAGAAAATCCTAACAAATCTGCAATGGAATCTGCAACACCAAAATCTATAGCAAACACTTTCGAATATAGTTTACAATGATAAAAGACTTTATCATAATTAATATAAAATGATGGGTATTTGTCTTTGTCACCTAATAAATGTTCAACTAATAATTCATTAATCTTTTCACTTAATTGTTTTAACGTATTATTAAATTCGCTCTATCCGCTTCGTTCAACTTTATAGCCAAAACGTTATTATTCTCGCTAATTGTTACTTCGTTATCGATTCTATTTCGATCAATTTCAATTTCTCTTTTATTCTCTTTAGGGTAAACTTTCTTTTCAATACCTAAAGGCCCTGCTACACTGTTGGCTACAGTGAAATCAATATTAAACGGAGAAGACAAAACGAGACGGTTGTCTCTTTTTCCATCTATATCCTCTTCCACATACATTTTTGTTTTTTCTAAATGTTCTGGTATAAGTTTCGACAATGACTGATAACTAAGTAAATCATCAAATGTTGAGGCTAGATCTTCAAATTCATAAATACCCGGTGGTACCACTAAATCAATTGATAAAAAATTAGTAAAATGAATGCGAAATTTATTATTTCTGTTGGTAACATTTCGAATAGAATTAGATGTATACAATCCTGCAAGTATTATTTCAAAAAACTCTGCTCCTACAAGATGAATCGGGTTCTCCAATGTAACATCAATCTTCGAGCCTTTGCCTTCAAGTGTTATCCGTCTTTCGATAGCCATCTTTGAAATGTTTAAAGACGGTCTGTGTTTCTCTTATTTATACAATACAAGAAGACTAAACATAAATGTCCACAAATCGAAGAAGTAATCGATTGATATGAATGAAAATTATATTGTAGATAGCAATTTTTAAGATATGTTAAAATTTCTAATGGTGGTCTTAAATTACCAATACTATCAAAATAATGCACATATTTACCTCGTTTACTGAAAGCCACCCAATGTGAACCGGATTTATCCATCGGTTCAAGGTTAACAATACAGTTTTCATTTTTTCGAAGATATCTTGGTAACTTATCTCGCATAAAGACTCCTCTAAAATTTGGAATCTTTAATTGATGTGCGTATTTAGCTAAATCGAAATTACTTAATGCTTTATTTGGTATTTGGTTAATTATCTTTTGTATGCAGGAGGATTTAAATAAATGCCTTGACCTCCTTTTCCTCGCATTGCTTCTATCATTCGATTGTGTCTTTTCATTTCTTTTAGTTCTTCTTGAGCAGCTTTCGCCTTGTTTATAGCAGACGCCACCCCGGCTGCTCCGCCTGCTAGACCCCCCAAGCCCGACAAGGCTGCAAATATCGGAAGTAGGGGTAAAATACCACCTTGCTTTTTCGATGTTCTTTTTTTTAATCTTTTCTTGTTTTTTTTATTATTATTTAAGTTTCGCTTACCTCCTCAAATCTTAGACTTAGCTTTCATTATGCCACCCACTGTTAGTGCAGCCGCTCTCTCTCTCCAAATGATGCGTCACGGGATTTTACACGAGACCAAACTTTTGAAGCTAAAATTTCATCAGCCTCTCTTCTTTTGTTTGAATCTTTATGCTTTGCGTAAGCAATGTCGTGCTCTTTGCACGCTTTATCTAATATATTTATTCCTGGATCACCACGGCTCAATCGCTTTTCTAATTTTGTTCCTGGTCCACAATATTCATATCCCGGGATGTGTAATTCCACGGGTAAATTATCAATAGTTTTATTAAGTACACGACTAATTAATGATCCACTCCCTGTACGTTCATATCGAGTGGTAGAGTTGCTCCTCTTACAACGCACCATTACTAAATGATATGTAATATAAAGTAATTATACATATATATATATATATTTCTGGAAAATGGGAATGGTGGGGGGAGGTGTTTTTTTTTAATAATACACACAAAATTTGGGTTATTATTTATTCTTTGTTTTTCATAAGCAAAGGAACACACAAAAATTAGTATTATTAACAGCATAAAAGTGTGTGTGTGAAAGAAATAAAGTAAGTGAGATGAAGTGCTTTAATCTCAATTTTGTTTCTAATCATTTTTTCAGAGAAAAATGACCAAACGGTAAAGTATCAATTCCGTTTTCAGTTATGTGTCTTTTATCTTCGTTTGATGAAATTGCCAACTTATTTTGCCGAACAGTAAATACAGAAAGAGATTTTGAAATTATACAAACTTGAACTTTGTTGACTTTATCTCTGTTATAAAGACACTTTCGATACTCATCAATATTCATACTTTTACTCACACTCTTCTTAATGCCTTTAGCCTTACACAAGCTATTCATTTCATCACACAATTTTATTGCATACATTTTGGGTCGTAACCCCACAAATTCTTCAACAATCCTTCCAGCATTTTCATCTTTCATTAAACCAATTTCACCTTTATTTTGTCTCACAATGCCAAAAGGATTGTTTGTTTCATAGTTTCCAGTATCAAACAAATTTGAATGCTGTTTCATGAACTCATAAATATCATAATAGAATATATACATAAAACTATCGGTGTCTGTGTATAACAACCTCACATTTGATTCAGGATTTGCTAAAATAACATTGTAATGAAAGTCGTTCATTTTACATTTAGACAAATCTAATATAGATGCACCAACATATACTGGTTGATTGTGAAAAATCTTTAGTCTACTCATCTCGATGACCATACATTGTTCATCGAATATAATTCTATGTTTAAAATTAGCCTTAGCTATTAAAGACCTAGCACCACGAGCTCCATGCCATTTGGTGACCCATTTGATGTCCCTTAACTTCCTCACATTCATCAGTGAACGACCAAAAATTGCATTATTCATCAATTTATAAAAATTCTTTTCAAAATCATTTTTGGCATGTTTTCGTTTCTCTGTGTTCACATCAATATATGGTTTTAGCCATTGGCTCTGATTGAATTCAATTATTCTGTGAATACGATCTAATTTCATTCCTAGTTGAATACATTGCTTTAACAATCTATAATGCAAAACATAACGTTCTTTATTATCTAGGGTAGCCATTAGCTTTGTCAACTTTTCGGGACATAGAGGGTAATCTGAATGTTTGTCATGTAACTCTTGAGGATAAGTCAAATCTACTTCCAAAATATATCCAATTTCTGAAGTATCATCAATAGTTAAAACATCAAAGCCTTCAACATTTGCAACCCATTTAAAGCCACCCGTTGGAAGATATTCCATCATCGCATATCCATATAAATTATCAACGTCAAAGTACATTATGTAGGACTCTTGCTTTTTCTCATCATAAGTTTTCATATACTTATTATTAGCAATCGCATGTCGTGTTATACACTGAACATTTCCTCCTCGAATAGATCGTTCAAAAAAGTGTAACATATCAATATCTTGAAGCAATTCAAGTTGAACGTTGGTTATCTTTTTCATAGCACACCAAGACATAGATGGAGCAGTGTAAAAATGAGCTGCATCAATGCCATAAGTTTCCATGCCATTCGATCTAAAATTTTGAAAGACATCCGCCAAAAGAAGTGTGTCAACTTTTAAATACAAATCGGCGTATTCTCCTAATGTTTGACAGGAAAACGTTTCCCACACGGATTGAGCAAACTCATACTCTTCATTCGATATTGTTTGATCATTAAGACTGCTATAAAACTTGGATATTTCAGGTAATTTAGTTTCGTTAAGTACATCCATACTCGTAACGTATTCATAGGGAAACACGCCTTTTCTCGCAGTAAGTCGAAACTGTGCATCATCATTAAAATAACGTCGTGTTATTTGCTTTGAATCTTCACGTAACGAATATGAACATTGATCTAGTGAACAGGACAAGAAATTATATGTATCGAAAAATCTTAACTGAATGAATCCATTCTTAACCCGTACATACTTTGTAAACCCTTTATAACGTTCCATATTCACCGCCAACAAACTTATATTACCAGGATTATGTAACACCTCTCCATCACGTTTCTCACAAATTTCTTTAATTATAAAATGTCCATCATAGGCCGTTAGATTATGAAATGCTATAGGCAAAACCTTTCTTACTTTGTAATTTAAATTACAACTATTGTGTGCGCTTCCTCTATATTTTCCAGTTAAGTGACAATGATCGCGTACTTTGAGTTCATTAACTGCAATCGGTTTCTCGCAAATGTGACACATTTTACTTGACAAAAATAATCTTTCTTCATTTTCGGTCATCTTTAACATTGGCTTAACCGATAAGTAATATGTTTGAAGTTTATCCACAATACTATAAAGTTCCTTTACAAACAATTCAATGCAATTATTTCCCCTAAAGAGTTTGAAACTGCACAATTCACTATCGAAATTACAATGAAGGTATAAAGAAATGCTGTAAGGAATATGTTTATGAGTTAAAGTAGAGTTAGAAATGTCACTATTTGGAAAACATGAGGAAATTGGAGACAAGACGCATTCAGTGTCTGCATATATTATAAATGGAACTGTATCTTTAACTCGGAATTCTGTAAAATTAACAAATCTTTGTTCATCAGTCGGCATTATGTTTTTTGCAACAGGAAACTGTTTACAGTCTGCAAAGTGAACATTTAACTCATCCTCAAGAAAATAATATGACAAACAACGTCTACATATATAAATCCTTCTCTGAGTGCTAGTGAGGCTTGAACGCACAAGGCGAGCAAGATTTCTAATTAAACAAAAGTGATAACTTTCACTGTTTCCAATCTGCAACATCAATAAGTCTACACTCCTTTCATATACTTTATCTGATACATACAAAGGTACAATAGTAAAAGTTTTTTTTCCTTTTACTTCGTTTGTTCCCATACATACGCAATTGTTTTCATCATATTGTGCTCCAAACACATTTACAGAAATATTGTTTTGGTTTTCAAACTTGTTTAAATATTTCATTTCCATCGGAATTGGAATACCATCTAAATTTAAAACATCTCTGTAATTAGGATAGGAAGAAAGATGATTCGCGTTTCGAGTTTTTGGATACAAACCAGCGACCACACTCCACGCAAAACAAGCTTCCTTTGTATCATACAAATTTAGCACTGCATTTTTATTGACTACTACGTCAGGCAATCGACTAGTATTGGACATTCCTACTTGAAATCCAACATATTTATTTATATTAATTCTCAAACTATGAATTTTTTCTAAAGCCCACCCGGAACCATTTGCTTCAAATTCGCTCATTTTTGTCAATGTACCTTCAATGATATTCTTATTATAAAATTCATTTAAATCAGTATACTCGAAAACTACCTCATTTTTTATAGCAAAATATTTTGTTTCTGATATGTCGCGAAGCACATATTGTGCACACAAAACTGAATTCACCTTTAAAGCTTGTACAGTTAACGCTTTCTTAACATACTTTGTAAACCAAATATTAGCATTCGCTAAAAATTCGCGAGGATCCAAAAACTCATTCTTAACATTTGATACTGCAAGTGTGTACACTCTAGAATTGAATGCCTTTCAATTAACTCACAGCTCAAGAAAGATTCATCCTTTATTTGAATTGGAATTTCTTCGAAATTCACAGCTTGTTGCAATATGTGCTCACTAATAACTCTCCAACATTCAATCAACTCATCACTGTTCTCAATCAAGTCGGTTTGAGTGTTTTCCCCGATTTGGTATGATACTGAAATAGCACCGTTTAGTTCACTTCGAAAATTAGAAACACTTTCAAATGCATCGTCCAATTGGTTTCTTATATTTTCACTGTTATTATGTATTACAATATCAACCTTTCTACGTTTGCTAGGAGGCGAGGTCATTGTTGCTGTTGTCTAAGCAATTGTCCAATTTGCACTAACGTTAATACACCACCAACAGTTGGTGTACCATCACTGATGTCTAAGCATACGTCCAATTTGCAGTATTGTTAATACACCACCAGCAGTTGCTGTAACATCAGTTTACCATAAACCTATAATCTTTTAAAGTATATTCAAGCCATTGTGATAAATTACTGCCTGCAATCTCCAATGAACAATGAACAGCCTCAAAAGGAAATTCATCCTGAAGTTTACCAAGCAAATTATTTCTATACTCATTCAATTTTGTTACATCGTAACAAGTCATGGAAAATTCGATTTTGAAAACTTCATCAAATGTATTGTATCCGAAGAAACAAATAAAATGTTCATCTTCACATAATTCTTTCAATAGATATCTTAGAACTGTTTCTGTCACCTCTCGCTGACTATCATCTGATTTGCTAACATTGGTAACGTAGACTGAAAATGTTGAAATTCCACTCGAAGATGTCCATTTGTTAAAACAAGCTTCTTTCTCATTACGACTCACCTCGTTATCATCTTCTTCCTCTTCTTTCGGTTGTTGAAAGCATACACGATGATACTCTATTAGCGGGTGCGATCGATGTTCAGTTCCACTCAGGAAATTAACAGTTTTCCACTTCATTATGCTGTTCGTTTTATTAGTTTTTTTAGATGATCTGAAAAATTAAACAAATTAAGAAATAATGAGCAACTAAATATATCAATCGTTATATCAATCAATACATAAAATATATATATAATCCAATACTCACCAAAAAAAATTACTGATTTAAAAACATGTTGATGTGAGCGGTTCTTCAACCAAAAATACACCGTCATCAGTTTGCCATCGAGTACTGTTTCAAAATGACTTGATGTGAGCGGTTCGTCAGCCCCAAATACACCAGCATCAGTGTGCCTCCCATTGAGTTTAGTTCATCGATCTCTGATGCGCTTAATTTTGAAAATACTGCTGGTAGAAATACACTTGTTACTTCATCTTCAATGTTAATGTCCACCACTATTTTTCTTCCAAACCTCGTCTGTACGGGGCGAATAATTTGAACCACATATGGTAAATCAATGACTAGTTCTGCTAGTTTCTTATTAGAATACTCATTACAAGATGATAAGTTATTGAACTCCGTTAGAGCTTCCATCACACAATTTGTTCCTCGTCGTTGACTTTCTTTATTTCTTTCACACACACACACTCTTCGCGCAAAAGTAAAAGTTAAACTCTTCCATGCACTCGTTCATTTATATATCCTTCACCCCCACCCACACTCCAGAAACCATATGCTGCAAACTAGCTTCTAACGCAAACATTTCTTTTTTCCACTATTGCTTAAAGAAGTCAAAGATTACATTCTTAGCCAATGGCGTTAAATGTCAACTCTGTCTCACGCGAACACTGCAGACGAGATCAATCACACTGCTGCACATGGTCAAACTTGCACGGGTGTCAAATGACGGATAGCATCCTAAGCAAAAAACAATAACAGCTGCACACCACATGTGTGGATAGAAACCGCCTCTCCGCTCAGCCCGCCCGGCGCGGCCAAAAAAAAAAAAAAAGCATAACAGCTGCACACCACGTGTGTGGATTGCTGGCAGTGGCACACATGCTCACACTCGCACGGGTGTTAGATGACAGTTAGCATCCTAATAAACATCCCCCATGACGTCAACACCCATTAACTTTTTATCACCATCGCACAAACAAGCCAAAAGGTCAACCCCTTCCCACGCTAACACGTGCAGTGCACATGTTCGCTCCTGGACCACGTGCTCGCTCTAAGGACCCATGACGTCATCCCATGACGTCATCAGGATTACGCAATTTCTGGTCATGATGATGCAATATTTGGAGTCTAGCGAATTATACTACTTCTGATCACCATTCTCCTGTATCACCACATTTCAAACGCTTCAATTCAACTCTTTTCAGCTGCACCATTAGTCCATAAGTCATACTCAGCAACTTCTCTAAGTTTAAGCCGTGCCTAGTGCGGGGATTCAATGGCCGTGAAAGACAAAATACCAACTTTATTGAAATAAGTTTGCCCAATTCCTCAGTAAGAATAATTAAGAAAAAATAGTAATTTAATGTGACAGCCGGTAGAATACGACACATCCGTCTGTGATTATGGGTTGCTGATCATGGTAAAAAACGAAAAAGAGCAGATCAATGTTGGCAAACAGAAATATACAGTTAACAAAACCAAATTTATAAAGAAAATGAAAGCATACCGTGCAAAATAGGAAGCATCTTGACACTGTAAATTAGCGTAAACATACGAAAGCTCGCTTAAAATAACCAGCTCAAAGAGTATAAAATTAGACACAAAATCACGCTCGTATCCGACCCGAAAAACCACCTCTATAAATAAAATGTATCTCATTTTACGCGTATCAATGCGAGGAGCAAAGATCGTGAACCGAACCCCGCGTTTTAAGGTCCTAAAACGAACGGTCTTCGAGATATTGCCAGAAAACAATCCCCGGTTTGCGAAATTTCAGCGGTTGCCATAGTAACGTTGATCTGTTTCTTCGAGGGAACACAGTTATTTGGGAATATCTCCGAAGCCGTTCATTTTAGGAACTTAAAAAGTGTGTTTCGGGGGCCCTACAGGACCTCAGAGTATTGTTTCTCGTATCTGGCGGCTTAAAATGAGCTAAATCCGATATTTGACCGACTGTCCTTGCTCAGTGCCAAAGGGCCGAAAAAGGTAGGCCTAACTTACAAATTGAATTCAAAAAAACCGTTTCTTAGTGAGCCTCTACATACTCGGATCAACCAACATGCAAAATTTCAGTTTTCTAGGTCTAGTGGTTTGAGCCCTGCGTAGATGATTCAATTTTGGATGCTCAGTGCCAAAGGGCCGAAAAAAGACACTTACAAATTGAATTTTCAAAAACCGTTTCTTAGTGAGCCTCTACATACACGGATCAACCAACATGCAAAATTTCAGCTTTCTAGATCTAATGGTTTGAGCCCTGCGTTTATGAGTCAATTTTGGATTATATATTGCACCCTTCAATACAGCATGGTTTCCTCAAGATTCATCGACGGGGTCGTGTTCAGTCCTGACTGCGTTACACAGCAAAGTTCGCTTAAAAACAGCATGCTCTAATGAATAGAAAGGTCCATGACAGAGGCTATACTAGAAATAAAATGAATAACTAGTAGAATAAAATAAATTTAATGACTGAAAAGTATGTGCATAATAATAATAAATAAATAAATAAAAGAAATCCTCCCTGACTTTCACCCCCTAAATAAATAATAATATTACTGAGCGGTAGGAACTCGCTCGTCAACAAAACAATGTGAATGCAGCTTCACACAAAATGATAAATCATAACATAAACATTTGAGCTGTAAGAACTCGCTCGTCACAACATATGGATACAAGTCCATTTTTTCCTGGTCAAGAAGTTATATAATGTGTGGTGTACTGCTCGTTAATAAGAAACTGAGTACTGATGCGAGTCCGTTTACAACTGAAACAGACATTTTGCTCACGGAGTTGCATCTTTTAAATCACACTACGGCTATGGGACCCACCCTTAATTAATACACTATAATTACTACTGACACATGCAAGATCTAATATTATAAAAAGATGAAGAATCTCCCTGAGATCCTTCTGGTGCCAGAGCACATAAATGAACAAAAATAGCATGCCAGAAATAGGCCAAAACGCTCTCATCACAACTTGGGAACATAGCCTCGCGCACCCTAATACCACACGGGTCATTGAACGCATAAAATAAACACACAAGAATTAAAGCAAAAGCAACAAAATACACGCCTAACGGCTGAAAAACTCTGTTTACATTTATATAAAACGCCAGACAAACAGGCGTTTCGGAAGCTACCTTACAACTATGGACAGCACCCATTTAATCAATGAAAATACTCATTATAACCGATCAGGTTTTGTGAATTTAAAACAACGTCTTAAAATTGAAGTACAGGATCCTGGCCCGCTACTAATGACAAGTCGCGTTACCTGATTTGAGCGCGCCCCTCTTGTATGAGTCATCGCTGCCTCAATTATCTCACTCAGTCTCTCAAGCTAGGTGCAATTTCCCTCTGGAAACGCCAACTATCTCACTCATCCCCTTGGATGGCAAGAAAACACAAATATGTACCACAAGTCCAGCCTCGCGAGGTCTTGAACTGGGCTGACGTGGAGCAAGTCAGAATAATCACAATGATATATTCTCGCTAACACATCATAAAAAATCACACCATGCACCAAAAGCTTGGACTGACTCTCATGCACATACCACTGGGTTGGCTCAAAACCGATCAACAATATTGCGTCCATCGACACATAAAAAATACACAACAAAAACTCGGGTGCAAAGTGCCATCCCGTTCAGATCTGCTGAAAAAGCAACTATCAAAATAATCCTGATCCGTCATAAAATTCTGCTCCCAAATAATCTTTACCCTCCAAATTCTATTTTAATCTCAAAATTAATTCAGTTCCATATTTGTTATAAGGCATACCTCCGAATAATAATGCTTGACCGCGATTTACGCAAGCGAATGCTAGCACGAGCTGCGCGTCGCCCCGTATAGTTGAACAAACACAAATCACAATATTTACAAATTACACAACGCTCGGCGTGTCCCATATTTAATGTGTCAGTAAAACAAGAAACTAAGAATCTACATTGCCAAACAAGCAAACAAATATCTACAAAATATGTCCCATAATACCATAGCTGATTTAATAAATAAATAAATTCATTTGTACTCATTCCTTTAAAACAGCGTCAAGGAAACGTCTGCAGCCATCTCCTTTAAGATGCTTATCTCGTCATCGACATCTCCTGGCAAATGTCCTGCTGGTTCCAAGATCCGGTCTCGTTCCTAGACGTCATCTCGTGCTGAATTAAATAAAGTTTTGTCAGATACACTCACGATATATTTCCTACTACATTCACCTATCAAGTACTAAATTCCTTGACAGTCTATTTGGTGAATTATTTCGATGAACTGATCCTACTGGTAGTGCTGGGACTACAAATAAATCACTGAAGTTACACTTATAACTTGACGAAACTGTTCCATGTTCAATAACATGAAAATAAGCAGAGTATGCCTCGTGTCCTCGGACACCTTATGTCCTCAAATGCTCAAATAAAATCAACGTCACGTCCTCAGACGCACAAAATAAAGAGTGTGAACGTTACGTCCTCAGACGCACAAAATAAGCGTTATCTCTCGAAGCTTTCTGGATCCTTATAAATGAAACTGACTAGGGTAGGTGTGGAAGGGGATTTATGAAAAAATATTCCATAATAATTATCAGACTAGCATGCGATCGGTATCATTGAGTTCGTAGCGATGTGGAGGTTACGATTATGCTGTAGCCGGCTCGAATCGATCGTGGAGTTAATCTGTAGATAACTCCCGCGTTAATTTACCAGGGTGCGTTACCAAGCCGAGTTGCCGCTAGAACAAGGCGTCGTGATATTATTGGCCCAGACTCTTGTATGTCTTTGCGCGCTTTTACGTGTATTTCTGCAGTAGGGAGTGTTTAACATGATGATTGACCAATTACGTCGTAGCCTTCGATTTTTTTCTTGGCGCCAACACTCATAGCAACAGGCCATATTGTGCGTGCCCAATCCGTCTCCGCGCTAAACATTGCACCTGTCCTATGTGTCAAGAATATTTATGCTTCTTCTTAAAATACCACAGGAGCTTAAACCATTGTGTCCTCTCGGCCACTGATTTCTCAATATTTCCCAACACTGTCTGGCTCTCATATCTGCTGTCTGTAGAAATGTATCAAAAGATGATGAATAATTATTAGAATCCTTTATACAGCATGTGGATAAAGAGTTCACCATCCTCCTGCATGGAAAAAATCGAACATAGCATATAGTCTATTTTAAAAAAACACATAACATCTGTAATCCATTTCTGCCAATCCTAGAGAAATCTCCCTCTCATCAGTCTCGTCAAGCCGCCACTGTCTTTGGAGTGTCAACACGCACTCGTGTTTACTTCCAGCTCCTTCATTCATTCAGACATTCCCAAGCCTGCCTGCTTGTCTGATTGCCTAAGGCTAGTACCTCTCCCGTCCAGTATCCTTATCTCTCTCGCTCGATCGCTCGCTGTTTCATGATCGTCAGAGCTCATTAGCGTTTGACTACAACAGCCTGCTTCCAACTTCCTCGTTCAACTGACGTACACACTGACTCACGTATAGTTCGATGTGCAAAATTACTTCCATATATTCAAATTGCAGCATTATTTCTGCGTTCCCAAGGTTCGCTAGTAAAATACACCTTTAAATTCGCCGCATTGTAGACAGACATTGTACCTGTACTCAATTCTTTCACTCTGTATGCGTTGATACCAAGATTCCGTACAATACAGAAGGGTCCGATAAATTTTGGACTGAACTTGTCAAATACCTTCTTCTCTGGATCAGATGTCGCTGGCTTCCGTACTAATACAAGCATGTTGACTAATAGTTCTCTGTGATACCTCTTATTTCTGAGGGGGGCGTGGTGGCTCAGCGGTCTAGCTGTATGCCTCTCACCAAGGCGGTCCGGGTTCGATTCCCGGTCAATGCATGTGAGATTTTCGAGGTGAAATGCCATGTCCTGTGGTTCGGATTCCACGTAAAACGGAGGTCCCGTGGCTCATGATCTCAAGATTAACGGTCACGTTAAACTAGAAGCTTCCTTTTTTTTCTTATTTCTGACACGACGTAAACTGCGATCCGCCTGGTTTCTCATATGGACTCTCGTTCTCTCAATTCTCAACTCATGACCAACCATGGGATCTTGTGGGCAATTGATGATGTTGCTCCACGATCTTACTGGATATTCGTTCATGTGCAAGACCATGGGAATATGGCCTGTCGACTCATGTCTAGTTGTATTCATACAGGTCTCTACATCTTTGATCCTGTCTACCCACTTGTGATGTTCATCGGTAATGAAGATCCTTATGTATTTAGTAACGCATTTTATTGCGCGTTCGCTAGGATTAGCTTGAGGGTGGCGAACGCTACTAAACATGTGTTTTACATCCACGTCCTCCATACCTTTCTTGAATTCAGCGCTCGTAAAATAGCTTCCATGGTCTGACAATATAAACTCTGGTTTTCCAAGGATTGGAATAACTCTATTTCGAATACGACTGAGTACTTGCTTCGATGTAGTTTTCTGAATGGGGCACAATATGACAAACTTAGAAAACACATCAATACACACTAGCAAGTGACGGCAACCTCGCCTACCTTTCGGGATTGGACCGAATCAGTCCAGGGCCACAAACTCGCAGGGTTTCTGAGATAGCAATGGTTTAGGATACTGCCTCATTAAGTAATTATTTGGCTTCGTCCTCTGACAAGGATCGCAAGTCTTTATTACGTCACAGATGGTAGTCCTCATTCGCGGCCATGTAAACGTTTCTCCTATGGTCGCCTGTGCCTTGTCTATTCCCACGTGATCGAAGCTTTCATGTATGTGCCAAGTAAGTCCTCTTTGTAATGATGCAGGTACCATGATACGTAATTTGGTGTGTTCTTCATCTATCCATTTATGCAGTAAATTGTTGAGGTAGACATATCTTCCTTCTCTGGCTTTGCTTCTCTGTAGGCTGGGGTTCCTGCTGGTAATTCCTTCTTAATGTACTGGATCATTTGGTACATCCATGGTTCTGCTTCCTGCTCTCGTCTTATCTCGCGTAATTCCTCCAAGAATGCATGGTCCTTTGCTGTTAATTCAATATGCTGTACTATCGCTGTTTCTTCGGTATCAGGCTCGGGGTTCCTGCTTAATACATCCGGAATTACATTCATTTTTCGTGGGCAGTGTTCAATTTCGATGTTAAATTGTTGTATATAGATGGACCAACGTGTCACACGCTCGCTAGTCATAGATGTCTTGAACAAGAACGTTAGTGCTGTGTGATCTGTTCTAATAACAATGGGGTAACCATATACAATTCGTTTCCATTGTTGTAAAGCATGAAGTATTGCAAACAATTCGAGTTCCGTGACCGTATAGTTGCGCTCGTGTTTACGCAATCTGCGGCTCACAAATGCTAAATAATCACGATGTTGAAGTTAAACTGGATCTTCTTGGTATAACATTGCTCCTATACCAACCATGGAAGCATCCGCTTGGATAATAAATTTCCGTCGAAAATCTGGATAACCTAGTTTGATACAATATTCCAGTAATAATTTAGTCTCTTGAAATGCTTTCTCACACTCAGCGTTCCAAAGCCATTTGTTGTTCTTCTTCAGCATTTCCTGCATAGGTGCTACGGTTTCAGTATATCCTGGGCAGTTTTCCTTAAAGAAGCCCGTCACGCCAAGGAAAGCTCTGATGTGTTTCACTCTCGTTGGTGTAGGGAAATTCTTTATCGCCTCTATCTTCGCATGGATTGGTCTCACTCCCTCCTGGTCAATGATTAGCCCCAAGTATAAAATTTCCTTCTTGAAGAAATGGGATTTCTTCAAGTTGACTTTAAAGTTTGCAGTTCTAAGGTTGTCCAAAAGCTTATCCAAATTTTCCATATGTGTCTCGATGTTATCTGAAGCCAAGAGTATATAGTCAATATATAGTACCGTCATTTCCTTCACTTCTTCAGTCAGGTTCCGATCCAAGGCTCGAATTAATGTGCATCCAGCTGTTTTAACGCCGAAGGGCATGCGGATGAAGCAGTATGTCTGATTATCGAACAGGAAGCCAGTAAGAAGCTGTGACTTCTCATCCAGTTCGATATGGTGAAACGAACTCGTCAGATCTACAGATGAATAGATACTCTTGTTCTTAAATCCTTTTAAGACGTCTCTGATGATTGGCGCTCTGTCATACTCGGGAAAAATAAGGCGCATGTTTAGATTTCTGGCGTCTAGACAAAGTCTAATGGATCCATTTGGTTTTGTGACTGCCAAAATCGCGTTTAAATAAGGTGTAGGAGTCTTCTTAATCACTTCAGCTTGCAACACATCATCAATAATCCTTTTGACCTGCTCCCGATGTTTTTCTGGTATAGGGTAAAATTTGCTTCGAAATGGGGACCAATCCTCAACCTGCATAGAATACTGAAAGTTTATTATCTTCCCTGGAACTGTGTCAAACACTGCCTTGTGTCTTCTTAAGATCTCCTCAAGTTTCTTCCTATGTTCAACCCCTAGTTGGATGTCACTGAGCCGCTCCTGTAATAGTTCTTCAAACTGAGTATCGCTGTCTTCTCCTTCAGCTAGTAAAGCCCATATCTCCTGAGAGTCACACTCTTCATTTAATTCCACAACAGCCACATCTATAAGGTCATCTTCCGCCTTTCGTATCTCCTCTTCTGTTTCCTCTGCTATTGCCTCCAATGCCCATGAACTCACGTCCTTCCCTGCAGTTATTTCATCCATGTGTAAGCCCATATCCTTCAGTTTATCAAACTCCTTAAAACTGACTGTATTATTGTGCAAATCTATGACTGCCTGGTAGTCAAAAATGAAATTTGCACCCAAAATAATGTTAAAATTCATTTTGGCCATTATGATGAAGTCTGTCCAAATATATGGTCTAATATATCCAATTCTATAAATGCCTGACGTTTTCAAGTGACGGTGCGTTCGGGAATAACGCCCCTCACCTTGAGTTGCGGTACTGGAATCACAGGAATATTCTGACTCCGTCCCAACTCTCGAACCAAAGCCTCCGATACAAGACTGATTTGTGACCCCGTGTCAACTAAGCATCTCACGTTAATTCCACCAATCTTGGCATAAATAATAGGTAATTGTTTGATATCATCGTTCCGTGGTTTTACAATCTCCTCCAGGCAATCTTCCGGCAAAGCTATCCATTCTTGTATGTGTGCCACGACCCATCCTTCTTCACAATCCGGCTGTTTCTCTCTCAGGGTGAGTCCTTTTTCAATTATTGGGATTTCTTTTTACAACCCCCGCGACTACCATCATCCTTCTGTCGCGTATTTCCCTGACGTTCTTCCTGCTTCAATAAACTCTCGGCCCCCTCAATGTGAGTGTCTGGATTTGACCTCCTATTAATTGCATGTTCCCAATGTTTTTGTCCGTCCCTTCCATTAGCGTGTAATTCTTCCAGGTAACGCTGCGATTCGGCGTGCCTGTCGTTCCATTCATTCCTATAATTATGATAGTCCCCCTGGTTCTGATATCTTCTTTCACGCCACTTTCGATTCTCATTATTGTTATTTTAGTACCGTCTGTAGGGTCCCTCATTTCTCCTATTATTTCTCCATTGTTGGTATCCTCGCTGTTGATACCTATTGTTACCCTGGGTCTGTCTATCATTATTATTTTCATGACGCAGGTATGACCTATTTTCATCGCCCTCCTGACCTCGTCTCGGTGTTGTTGACACACTTGTATTTGTGGCCTGCGACCTGGTTTGTTCTTGGGTGGGTTTAACCACCTCCGTTGTGTTTACAAGTTCCAGCTGTCGTCCCCCTCTTTGCTGCAAGTGAGATGTTGTCTCGTCAATCTGACGTAAGAACTGTTCGGCTCGAACCGCTGTGTCCACGTTTGCTGCTACTAACACCTGCTGAACATTTACTGGCAACTGCCGTGCAATCGTTATAACCAGGTCCGATTCTTCTAAAGGATGATCAAGATCCCGAAATTTCAACAATTGTAGCGAAAAGAAATCTGAGTATTTCGTCTGCTGAGTTGACTGATATTTTCTCGAATAAAGTTCCATTCTAAGGCTTTGTTGTAGAGAAGCCGACCAATACTTTCTAAGGAACGCGTCCTTGAACTCGTCCATCCCTCCGAAAGTATACTTGAAGCTCAAGAACCACGTAAGTACATTTCCCGAAAGAAATCGTTCCATCAGTCTTAAACGACGCGCGGGCGGTATATTATTGTCATTAAAATAGTGATCCATCTCTTCAAGATACGCCTTCGGTGTGACACCAGAATTTTCTGTGAATTTATTAGGTTTAAATTCATTTGATCGAATTACTGGTACGACTTGAGGATGCTGATAGCCATGTTGAGGAGTCGAGGTTCCACCAACGTTGTTGTGAAATCCCTCTGTGTTAGTCGCTAATGGGCTGCCTGTCAGTCCGTGGCTACTCGCCGCGCTAATTGCCCCCTGGCTTGTTGAGTCAACTTCCATATCTTTAGCGTGCTCTGTCTGAAATAACGAGTTCTGTCCTAGTGAACGCAACTCTGCTTTCATGATTCTGACCGACAGTTCTTTCATTTTACTCTTGATTTCTTCCTCAAGTGCTTTAATGCGTGTATGGTTATCACCTACGGTCTTTATGATTGTTAACCGTTCTCCTTTAGAGTCGCTGCTGATCTTACGCCAATCCTTTCTGATGCTATCTTTAATCGCTCCCAGTTTTTCTTCCATCTGCTGTTTCGTGTCCTCCTGGTTCGATTCTATCTTCTCAAGCCTGTCTTCTAGACGTAGATTATTCTCATCTAGCGTACTCTTCAAATTATCCTGGTCCGATTCTATGTTTCGCCATCGCTCTGCTGATTGTATTTCTAATTTATCCATGTCCTTTATCAGGCCCGTAATACTTTCATTTACTGCTGACAATTGTCCCTGGATAAACGTAGAATCCTCCTCCATTATATCAAACCGCTTTTCAAGACCATCCTGTGCCGTTTTAACCTCACTGTTATTTACCGTGCATGCTAATTCTATCTGAGCTAGTTTTGCTAATACAGTTTCATTTAATTTACGGTTGAAGGTGTCCTCTAATTTTTGTATCTGACCTAGCTGTTTGTCGTTATTCTTACTTATATCAAGCGCGAATTGAACCATCTGCTGTGTAGTGTATTCTTTCATCTCTGCAGATAATGTGGCTAACTGACTCTTATTTCAACTTTCTTGCGCTTCTAATTGTTTGTTTATATTTTCATTTACTTGCGCTTGTAATGATTCACTCTGTTCAGCTAGTTGTGTTTTTAACTCGCCTGACTGTTCGTTTAATTGTTTAGTTATAGTGTCATTCATTTGAGTCTGGAATGACTCATTCTGTTCAGATAATTGTGTCCTTATAGTGTCATTCATTTGAGTCTGGAATGACTCATTTTGTTCCGCTAATTTAATATCTAAATTTTCACTCTGTTCCTTTAATAGTTTCTGGGTTCGTGCCGTCGCACTTTCAATGATCGCCTGGATCTCCGCTACTGTTGCCATTATCACACACAATATATATATATATATATATATCACTGAGAAAACAGGAGGATGGCATGCAAATGTCTCCCCGACACACACATATATAATTCTTGACATACATTTACTTCATTTGACCACTTTCAGTTCATTTAAACTTATTCCCTTTACTCCCGCAAATCAATCTGCATCACTGAATGGTTCTAATTTTACTTAATAAATTTTTAACCCCGCACATATTCAGTCATAAAATTACTATCTAGATCTGATGTTAACACTGACTAATTAACAAAGTATTAATTGTCATTCAAGGCTACCAGCCTCCTAATATATTCATGAGATTGACTTTCTAAACCAATCTAATTTTATATTAAATCAATGGGCCCCCGATTTCACGTATACTACTTTACTAATTACATCAATAAACAAAACGTGAATCGTATTTTAACTTGCAAACTCGTGATTCTACTGTATATTATAATTTCTTGGCGGTATTTCTCTTCGCCGTAATTACGTTAACAAAATATCACTTCCGGTGATTTCAAACAGTCAAAAACAGCGAAATACCACATGTAGGGTAACAGCTTGTCTATGATCCGCTAGAAAAGCCCAAAACAGCGAAACGCCCCACGTAGGGTAACGCCAGCTTGTCTATGCTGTCTATCCAACGTGTTCTAGCCTTGAACTAGCAACGAACTAGCCCCACTTGGGGCGCCAGCTTGTCTATGCACCCTTCAATAAAGCATGGTTTCCTCAAGATTCATCGACGGGGTCGTGTTCAGTCCTGACTGCGTTACACAGCAAAGTTCGCTTAAAAACAACATGCTCTAATGAATAGAAAGGTCAATGACAGAGGCTACACTAGAAATAAAATGAATAACTAGTAGAATAAAATAAATATAATGACTGAAAAGTATGTGCATAATAATAATAATAAATAAAAGAAATCCTCCCTGACTTTCACCCCCTAAATAAATAATAATATTACTGAGCGGTAGGAACTCGCTCGTCAACAAAATAATGTGAATGCAGCTTCACACAAAATGATAAATCATAACATAAACATTTGAGCTGTAAGAACTCGCTCGTCACAACATATGGATACAAGTCCATTTTTTCCTGGTCAAGAAGTTATATAATGTGTGGTGTACTGCTCGTTAATAAGAAACTGAGTACTGATGCGAGTCCGTTTACAACTGAAACAGTCATGTTGCTCACGGAGTTGCATCTTTTAAATCATACTACGGCTATGGGACCCACCCTTAATTAATACACTATAATTACTACTGACACATGCAAGATCTAATAATATAAAAAGATGAAGAATCTCCCTGAGATTCTAGCTGGTGCCAGAGCACATAAATGATCAAAAAGAGCATGCCAGAAATAGGCCAAAACGCTCTCATCACAACTTGGGAACATAGCCTCGCGCACCCTAATGCCACACGGGTCATTGAACGCATAAAATGAACACACAAGAATTAAAGCAAAAGCAACAAAATACACGCCTAACGGCTGAAGAACTCTGTTTACATTTATATAAAACGCCAGACAAACAGGAGTTTCGGAAGCTACCTTACAACTATGTACAGCACCCATTTAATCAATCAAAATACTCATTATAACCGATCAGGTTTTGTGAATTTAAAACAACGTCTTAAAATTGAAGTACAGGATCCTGGCCCGCTACTAATGACAAGTCGCGTTATCTGATTTAAGCGCGCCCCTCTTGTATGAGTCATCGCTGCCTCAATTATCTCACTCAGTCTCTCAAGCTAGGTGCAGTTTCCCTCTGGAAACGCCAACTATCTCACTCATCCCCTTGGATGGCAAGAAAACACAAATATGTACCACAAGTCCAGCCTCGCGAGTTCATGAACTGGGCTGACGTGGAGCAAGTCAGAATAATCACAATGATATATTCTCGCAATCACATCATAAAAAATCACACTACGCACCAAAAGCTTGGACTGACTCTCATACACATACCACTGGGTTGGCTCAAAACCGATCAACAATATTTCGTCCATCGACACATAAAAAAATACTCAACAAAAACTCGGGTGCAAAGTGCCATCCCGTTCAGATCTGCTGAAAAAGCAACTATCAAAATAATCCTGATCCGTCATAAAATGTTGCTCACAAATAATCTTTACCCTCCAAATTCTATTTTTAATCTCAAAATTAATTCAGTTCCATTTTTGTTATAAGGCATACCTCCGAATAATAATGCTTGACCGCAATCTACGCAAGCGAATGCGAGCACGAGCTGCGCGTCGCCCCGTATAGTTGAACAAACACAAATCACAATATTTACAAATTACACAACGCTCGGCTTGTCCCATATTTAATGTGTCAGTAAAACAAGAAACTAAGAATCTACATTGCCAAACAAGCAAACAAATATCTACAAAATATGTTCCATAATACCATAACTGATTTAATAATTAAATAAATTCATTTGTACTCATTCCTTTAAAACAGCGTCAAGGAAACGTCTGCAGCCATCTCCTTTAAGATGCTTATCTCGTCATCGACATCTTCTGGCAAATGTCCTGCTGGTTCCAAGATCCGGTCTCGTTCCTAGACGTCATCTCGTGCTGAATTAAATAAAGTTTTGTCAGATACACACACGATATATTTCCTACTACATTCACCTATCAAGTACTAAATTCCTTGACAATCTATTTGGTGAATTATTTCGATGAACTGGTCCTACTGGTAGTGCTGGGACCACAAATAAATCACTGAATTTACACTTATAACTTGACGAAACTGTTCCATGTTCAATAACATGAAAATAAGCAGAGTATGCCTCGTGTCCTCGGACACCTTATGTCCTCAAATGCTCAAATAAAATCAACGTCACGTCCTCAGACGCACAAAATAAAGAGTGTGAACGTTACGTCCTGAGACGCACAAAATAAGTGTTATCTCTCGAAGCTTTCTGGATTCTTATAAATGAAACTGACTAGGGTAGGTGTGGAAGGGGATTTATGAAAAAATATTCCATAATAATTATCAGACTAGCATGCGATCGGTATCATTGAGTTCGTAGCGATGTGGAGGTTACGATTATGCTGTAGCCGGCTCGAATCGATCGTGGAGTTAATCTGTAGATAACTCCCGCGTTAATTTACCAGGGTGCGTTACCAAGCCGAGTTGCCGCTAAAACAAGGCGTCTTGATATTATTGGCCCAGACTCTTGTATGTCTTTGCGCGCTTTTACATGTATTTCTGCAGTAGGGAGTGGTTAACATGATGATTGACCAATTACATCGTAGCCTTCGATTTTCTTCTTGGCGCCAACACTCATAGCAACAGGCCATATTGTGCGTGCCCAATCCGTCTCCGCGCTAAACATTGCACCTGTCCTATGTGTCAAGAATATTTATGCTTCTTCCTAAAATACCACAGGAGCTTAAACCATTGTGTCCTCTCGGCCACTGATTTCTCAATATTTCCCAACACTGTCTGGCTCTCATATCTGCTGTCTGAAGAAATGTATCAAAAGATGATGAATAATTATTAGAATCCTTTATACAGCCTGTAGATAACGGGTTCAATATAATAGATTAAAGAGGTCTTCCTCTGGATGGGGACTTGACACAACAGTGAAGGTCAGTTTTATTTGACGTGTATTGCGTATCGTCTACGAGGTTTTCAATTTTTTTTTCACGTCAGGAAGTACACGTTAGGTAAATTTAGTTTCAGAGCATGTTTTAAGTAATCATTTTTCTTTGTCGACAAACAGGTTTCAAGTCTCTAACCATTGCAACAGTAGCGCAATTGATTAGGTCAGGTTATTAATACCGAAGACCGTTCGAAGAATGGGTACTTCTGCTAGTATATATAGTATATAAAGGAATGTCTGTGTGTTCATCATTTATGCGTTCATAAACCATTCATCCGATTGCGATCAAATTTTGGTGAGTTGTTGTAAACACTTCCGGTAGGTTTATAGGCAGAGTTGATCCATTTCAAAATAGACAGCACGCGAGTAGTTTAAACAAATGCGTAATGGTGATGCATTCATATACAATTCATCCGATTGCGATCAAATTTTGGTGAGTTATTGTGCACGGTCCCGGAAAAGTTATAGGCGTAGTAAATCCAATTTAAAATAGATGGCGCGCGAGTAGCTTCAACAAAATGGCGTGCGTTTGTTTCAAGAAAGCTCCACATGCGTTCATATGCCATTCATCCCATTGCGATGAAACTTGGGTGAGATGTTCTGTACACTTCAGGTAAGGTTTCTGGCTTAGTAAATTCACTTAACAATAGGTAACGCACGAGTAGATTCAACAAATGAGCGACGACGGCGAAGCGTTTCAAAAAAGACCTGTATGCGTTCACATATCATTCGTCCGATATCGATGAAACTTGGGAGAGAGGTTGTGTACACCACAGGCAAGTTTTCTGGCTTAGTAAATCCATGTTATAATAGGTAGCGCACGAGTAGATTCAACAAATGAGCGACGACTCGCGAATCGTTTTAACAAAGTCTCGTATGCGTTCATATACTATTCGTCTGATTGCGATGAAACTTGGGTGAGATGTTGTGTACACTTCAGGGAAGGTTTCTGGCTTCGTAAACCCAATTAACAATAGGTAGCGCACGAGTAGATTCAACAAATTAGCGACGACGGGCCAAGCGTTTCAACAAAGTCCCGTATGCGTTCATATACTATTCGTCTGATAGCGATGATACTTGGGTGAGATGTTGTGTACACTTCAGGAAAGCTTTCTGGAATAGTAAATCCACTTAACAATAGGTATCGCACAAGTAGATTAAACAAATGAGCGACGACGCGCGAAGTGTTTCAATATAGTCCCGTTTGCGTTCATACACCATTCGTCCGACATCGACTAAACTTAGGTGAGTTGTTGTGTACACATCAGGGAAGTAAATCCGCTTAACAATAGGTAGCGCACGAGTAGATTCAACAAATGAGCGACGACGGGCGAAGTGTTTCAACAAAGTCGTGTATGCGTTCACATACCATTCGTCCGATAGCGTGAAACTTGGGTGAGAGGTTGTGTACAATTCAGGCAAGGTTTCTGGCTTAGCAAATCCACTTTACGATAGGTAGGGCACGAGTAGATTCAACAAATGAGCGACGACGCGCGAAGCGTTTCAACAAAGTCCTGTATGCGTTCATATACTAATCGTCCGACAGCGATGTAACTTGGCTGAGATGTTGTGTACACTTCAGGGAAGCTTTCTGGCTTAGTAAATCCACTTACAATAGGTATCGCACAAGAAGATTAAACAAATGAGCGTCGACGCGTGAAGTGTTTCAAAAAAGTCCAGTATACGTTCATATACCATTCGTCCGATAGCGATGAAACTTGGATGAGAAGTTGTGTACACTTCAGAGAAGGTTTCTGGCTTAGTACAGTCACTTTAAAATAGGCAGCGCACAAGTAGATTCAACAAGTGATCGACGGCACGCGAATCGCTTAAACAAAGTCACCTAGCGTCCAAATACCATTCATCCGATTGCTAGGAATCTTTGGTTGGATTGTTGTGCACACTCCAGGAAAAGTTTCTGACTTAGTAAATCCTTTTTACAATAGGTAGCGCACGAGTAGATTCAACAAATAAGTAACGGCACGCGTATCGTTTTAAAAAAATCGTATGTGTTCATATACCATTCATGCGATTGCAATTAAATTTAGAGAAATGTTGTTTCCACTCCCGCAAAGATATCTGAATTAGTAAATCTATTTTACAATTGGTAGCGCATGAGTACATTCAACTAATGAGCGACAGCGCGTGAATTGTTTCAACCAAGTCCCGTATGCGTTCATATACCATTCATCCGATTGTGATAAAACGTTGGTGAGTTGAGTACAGTCCTGAGAAGGTGTATGAATTAGTAAATCCGTTTTTCAATGGGTGGCGCACAAGAAGATTCAACAAGATGTTCAGTAAAGAACATATAGCCTACTTTCTCCTAAATGCATGGGTATTGTTATAACTCTTTGTCCTTTTCAAGGAGTATGATCGAATGTTGGTTGTAGTAGCTTGTTGAAATATAACGTGCTATAGGGATATTAAACATGAATATGAGGTGCCCTTTGCAAGTGCTACTTCTGTACCAAATTTCGTTCAATTCGGTTTCACCGTGTTTGAATTGATAGGGCGAATCGATTTGCACACATACTTGGCCACCATCTGCAAACAATTGGGCTGATGTTCTTGCAGTTTGGTCTGAATATGTTTCCCACATAAAGATATGGTGTTGCAAAATTTGGTAGAGACTAGATTATTAGGTTGGTCGTAATTACATTTTAGCTTTTAACATTTGGGTGGCCACGATTACGTTTCCGTCAAGATAGCGGTGATATAAAACATGACACTGAGGTGCCCTTTGGTAGTGCTACCTCTGTACCAAATTTCGTTCATTCGGTTCCACCGTGTTCGAATTAATAGGGGGAATCAATTTTGACATAAAGATGGCCGCCAGCCGCAAACTATTAGGCTAATGACCTATTAGATTGGTCAAAGGAGGCTCCCTCCATAAAGGTATGTCGATGCTAAAATTGCTAGAGATCGGATGATTAGGCTAATCGTAATTTGATTTAAGCTTTGAACATTTGTGTGGCCGCCATTACGTTTCCGTCAAGATGGCGGCGATATAAAACATGACACTGATGTGCCCTTTGCTAGTGCTACCTCTGTACCAAATTTCGTTCCATTCGGTTGCACCGTGTTCGAATTAATAGGGGGAATCGATTTTCACACAAAGATGGCCGCCATCCGCAAACTATTACGCTGATGACCTATTAGTTTGGTCAAAGGATGCTCCCCCTATAAAGGTATGTTGTTGCAAAATTTGGTAGAGATCAGATGATTAGGTTAATCGTAATTTGATTTAAGCTTCGAACATTCGTGTGGCCGCCATTACGTTTCAGTCAAGACGGCGGCGATATAAAACATGACACTGAGGTGCCCTTTGCTAGTGCTACCTCTGTACCAAATTTCGTTCCATTCGGTTCCACCGTGTTCGAATTAATAGGGGGAATCAATTTTGACATAAAGATGGCCGCCAGCCGCAAACTATTAGGCTAATAACCTATTAGATTGGTCAAAGCATGCTCCCTCTATAAAGGAATGTTGTTGCAAAGTTTGGTAGAGATCGGATGGTTATGTTAGTCGTAATTTAACTTAAACTTTGAACCTTTGTGTGGCCGCCATTACGTTTCTGTCAATATGGCGGTGATATGAAACATGACATTGAGATGCCCTTTGCTAGTGCTACCTCTGTACCAAATTTCGTTCCATTCGGTTTCACCGTGTTTGAATTAATAGTGGGAATTGATTTTCACACAAAGATGGCCGCCATCCGCAAACTATTAGGCTAATGATCTAGTCGTTTGGTCAAAGGATGCTTCCTCTATAAAGGTATGTTGTTGCCAAATTTGGTAGAGATCGGATGATTAGGTTAATCGTAATTTGATTTAAGCTTTGAACATTTGTGTGGCCGCCATTACGTTTCCGTCAAGATGGCGGCGATATGAAACATGACACTGAGGTGCCTTTTGTTAGTAGTACCTCTGTACCAAATTTCGTTCCATTCGGTTGCACCGTGTTCGAATTAATAGGGGGAATCAATTTTCACACAAAGATGGCCGCCATCCGCAAACTATTACGCTGATGACCTATTAGTTTGGTCAAAGGATGCACCCCCTATAAAGGTATGTTGTTGCAAAATTTTGTAGAGATCAGATGATTAGGTTAGTCGTAATTTGATTTAAGCTTTGAACATTTGTGTGGCCGCCATTACGTTTCCGTCAAGATGGCGGCGATATAAAACCTGACACTGAGGTGCCTTTTGTTAGTAGTACCTCTGTACCAAATTTCGTTCCATTCGGTTGCACCGTGTTCGAATTAATAGGGGGAATTGATTTTCACACAAAGATGGCCGCCATCCGCAAACTATTAGGCTAATGACCTAGTCATTTGGTCAAAGGATGCTTCCTCTATAAAGGTATGTTGTTGCAAAATTTGGTAGAGATCGGATGATTAGGTTAATCGTAATTTGATTTAAGCTTTGAACATTTATGTGGCCGCCATTACGTTTCCGTCAAGATGGCGGCGATATAAAACATGACACTGAGGTGCCTTTTGTTAGTACTACCTCTGTACCAAATTTCGTTCCATTCGGTTGCACCGTGTTCGAATTAATAGGGGGAATCGATTTTCACACAAAGATGGCCGCCATCCGCAAACTATTACGCTTATGGCCTATTGGTTTGGTCAAAGGATGCTCCCCCCATAAAGGTATGTTGTTGCAAAATTTGTTAGAGATCGGATGATTAGGTTAGTCGTAATTTGATTTAAGCTTTGAACATTTGTGTGGCCGCCATTACGTTTCCGTCAAGATGGCGGCGATATAAAATATGACACTGAGGTGTCCTTTGCTAGTGCTACCTTTGTACCAAATTTCGTTCAATTCGCATTCACCGTGTTCGAATTGATAGGGGGGGACAGACATTCAGAGTACACACACTCACACACACACAGACACACACACACACACAGACACACACACACACAGACTCACACACACACATACACACACACAGACAGACACACTTTTTTCGCCCTGTGTTGATCTCATAAGTCTACTTTCATTTTTTGCAAAAATTGAAAGTAGGCTAACAAATGATTGAAGGAGCGTGAATCGCTTAAACAAAATCCCGTATGCGTTCATATGCCATTAATCCGATTGCGATGAAACGTTCATAAGTTGTGTACACGCCAGGGAAGGATTTCGACTTAGTAAATCCATTTTACAATAGGTAGCGTACGAATATATTCAACAAATGGGTGACGGCGTTCGAATCGTTTCAACAAAGTCCCGTATGCGTTCATATACCATTTATTTCATTGCGATAAAACTTTGGTGATTTGTTGAGCACGCTCCCATGATTTTTCTTTTGTAGATAGTAAATCAATTTTACAATGGTTTAGAGGTGGTTAACGGAAAATAAATAAATAAATAAATAAATATTGGGAATCCAAAAGGACTTCAACAAACAAAGTTACAACGCCAACACTTTCTTTGATTGGCATGGCAACGCATGCCGGGTACAGCTAGTTTACAATGAAAGAATAATAATATGAAAGAATGAAAGAATGCAACACGGTAACCATGGTAGCTAAGGTCCCATTCAAGTTTTTGTACCGAAAATAAGGTCCCATTAACACCAACCTACACATATGGGGTACCTGCAGGTTCAGTATAACCCAATGCGTAAGCGAAAAGCAATCCCTTACCCTTTAATTGACTCACAATTAAATAAATACCTTAAAACATGTATATTTACAAAGAAAGAATGCAACACGGTGACCATGGTAACAGAATCTCACAGGTCCATCTATTTCTGTAAGACGCAATGCAATTCCAATTATTACATTACTGTGAAAGTTTCCAGACGGTTATAAGGTTATCACTGAACCAAATCAAGCTATAAAATTCATCAATACATACAGTATAATGCGCTTAAGGGGGTCAAGGGTCACTCTAGAATTTTTTCACGCAATTTTCACGTGTGAGTGTGGTACGAAAGGTTTTTTTCACCCGACTATAAGGGTCTATGAAAACCACATTTAAAGGCCCTTAAATTAACAGCGTCTGTGATATTCCCAGAAAACTAACTTCTCTCTGATATACCTATGAATGAATAACAAACCCCTAACCACTGCACCAGTAGCTGGATTGATAAAGTCTGATTATTCATACCAACGATAAATCAGTCATAGCATTCATGTTTGAGATTTTGCTAAGTATACTCATTACAACTAGAATATTCGCGGGCGAAGCCGAGACGGGTAATGCTAGTATATAATATTTGCAAATGGGGGTAAATCCACGGTGGCAAATTGCACAAACACAGAAAATTACCAACCATAACATCAAACAAAATATGCACGATTCCCAATTTTGGAACTATAGTAATTACATCGTAGTATTTACACAAAATTTCAATCTTCTCTTAAACACATCAATATGTTTCGGGAAAGGCTCTAAGACTTTGGCAGGTAATGAGTTCTAATTATCAGAAGCACGGTTAATGAAAGAATATTCCCCACGCTGTGGTTGGACCTTAACTTTATGCGGATGATCTGCCCAGCTGGGATTTCCCAGACGTTTGCTTAGTTCTCCCCATGCTGGTCGATTAGTGAAAGTGTTAAACATAGCGTATAGTCTGGATTTCGTCCTTCTATCTTCCAGAGATTCCCACCCTAGTTTTTCTATCATTCGAGTTACACTGCTTCTAGGATTAAAATCGTTGAGCACAAATCTAGCAGCCTTCCTTTGTACCACCTCCAGCTCATTGATGAGCCCTGCTTAATATGGGTCTCAAACCGCTGAGCCTTATTCTTTCCCAATACTTTGCCCTCGATAATGGTTTGGTCAAGAGATTCTGCCTGAGTACATGTCCAAGAAACTTTGTTTTCCTCTTTCTTATTGTTTTTAATAAACATCGATCCTCTTTCACATCCTGCAGAACAAGACCATTTATTTTCCTGTCCATCCAACTTGTTCTTGTCATGCTTCTCCAATCCCACATTTCAGCAACCTTAAGTTTTGTTTCCTCCAGTTTCCCTAATGTCCAGGTTTCGCATCCATACAGTTTTATTTACTTATCTATCGTATGGTTTTTAGTGCCGGGAGTGTCCGAGGACATGTTCGGCTCGCCTGAGCCTGTAACTGCTTCCAGTGGACGCCCTTAGGGTGAGCTACAAGTTCCATTCAATTTCATGTAGTTCCAACTTTCGCTACCAGATATCAATGATACTAGTGGTGGACGTTGGAACTTTGATAGAGCGTTTCGATGAAATCTAACCTAACAATTTAGCTTCACACATGTTTACTCTGTGGAAGGATCGTTTACATGCCTTAAATCTATGACATGGGACCCCGGCTTTACTTCCCCTCCAAAGGAAGGCATACTGAAGGATTTTGACGCTCTTAAAAATCCGACGACTTCGGCCGGATTTGAACCCGCTATCTTGGGCAGAGCAGTTCAGCATGCAACGAACTACGCGACCGAAGCCGCTATCCATACAGTAAGACACTCCAAACAAAGGTATGAGAAATTACTTTCTATAAGTTGCGTTCTAAAAGTAACGAGCCGGGGGCATAATTACCGAAACCAATACCGGTATGTTAGAAGTATTGGTCCTGGCTGTCGAGGCACTTGTCCCACTGTGACACGAGGCGGTGAATGGCTGTCTCATAAAATTCCCTGGGCTGCCATGTGAACCAGTTCCGCACGTACAGCTGAACGTCAGCGTCCGAGGTGAATCGTTGGCCCCGCAGAGCCCTTTTCAGGGGACCAACATGGCCTAATCACAGGGAGAGAGATCTGGACTGTATGGAGGGTAGCCGAGAACCTCCCGTTTGAATTTCTGCAGGAGTGCCACGACTGTGTTGGCCGTATGAGGTCGTGCATTGTCGTGGAGCAGAATGACCTCAAGGGTGAGATTGCCTGGTCGTTTTGTTTTGATCGCTTGGCGAAGGGTGGTCAAGATTTTCGAGTAACGCTGGGCATTAACTGTTGACCCGTGCGGCATGAAGTGTATAAGAAGGGGGCCATCTTGGTCAAAGAAGAACGTCAGCATTACCTTTCCTGCATTCGTGTGGATGGCCTTGCCTTTTTTGGGTGGTGGTGACCCTGGATGCTTCCACTGGAGGCTTTGTCGTTTGAATTCTGGTTCGAAGTGATGACACCATGACTCATCTCCAGCCACTCGTGCCAGAAACCCATTCCCTTCCCTCGCATAGCGCTGCAGATGACCAAGACAGTGGGCCATTCGACATGCTTCCTGGTGTGGATGAAGACTGTGGAGCACCCATTGGGCACACACTTTGCGAAAGTGCAGTCGTTCCTTCATGATGGTGTGCACACTTCCGACGCTCAATCCGACCACGGCGGCTATGGCGTTCACTGTCACTCGGCGGTCCTGGGTAATGAGTGCATCAACCAGCTGGACATTGTCATCGGTAATGCAGGGGGGTGCCCCAGACCGGGCATCATCGGCTAACGACACCCGTGCTTCCCTGAAGCACTTTTGCCACGCCTTGACCCTTGCAAGGGGCATGCAGTGTTCGCCGTACACTTGTGACATAAGGCGATGAATCTGCGTTCCCCCTACTCCTTCCGCTGTCAGAAACCGAACAACACCTCTATGCTCTTCGTTTGACGCCTCCATGTCACTGTTTGCAATGCGACCGGCAGCGTTATACGATTGATGCACGCTGCTGCTGGCTTTGTATCATCACGTGACGTGCACGCGTGCCCTCTAGCGACGGGCTGTGACCTTCCACGCTCTGGTCGGAACCACACCTCGTTACACACGCCACGATTAGCTGATGTCGTTACCGGTTTGCGCATTCCAGCCTCCAGCTCGTTACTTTTTGAATGCACCTTATAGTCCTCAAACTGAGGTGATTATGTAGCAATAAGATCTTCTCATTTCGGAAATCTTGTTTTTCTACCACTCTTCTTTTCTTGATTTCTGACGGGCACTTGTTATTAGAGGTTATACAAATATGGGAATTCTGTGATTTGTTCAATTGCAGTGTTAATCACGTTTATGTTTGTTCTAGTTGTAGCCACTTTTTTGTCAACTACCAATAATTTCAACTCTGGGATTTGCCGATGACATCATCATCTTGGCCGACATGCCTGAGGATTTGAATGAGTTTATTTTTAGCCTATTTCCAATTTTAAAAAAATAGGCTTATGAGATCACCTTTTGTCCGTGTGTGTGTGTGTGTGTGTGTGTGTGTGTGTGTGTGTGTGTGTGTGTGTGTGTGTGTGTGTGTGTGTGTGTGTGTGTGTGTGTGTGTGAGGTGTGTGTGTGTCTCCCCCTAATAAATTCTAAACGGCTGGAGCGATTTCAATGAAACTCGGTAAGTTCATAGCACTATTCCCGGCGACCTCGACCGTGCCCTTCAAATTTTGTTACGTCTCACCAATCCAACATGGCAGCTGTGCGAAATATTTCACTAGCATTCAATATCTCCGAAACTATTACCGATATCACCCTGAAATTGTGTACGGTGATAAAGGGCACTACTATAAGTTCACCTATGAGATTTTCAAAAACCTGGTGACTACAAAACCAACATGGTGGTCAAGCGAAATTGAGACTTTAAAATAGACATTTCTCGCGATTTAACTATCCAAACGTAATGAAACTTGGTACAGCAAATTTTTATACACATTGTAATGCACTGGAGTCTAATTTAGTTCAATTGTTTACATAACCTCAAAATGGCGGCTGTGCGAAATATTTCACTGACATTCTATATCTCCGAAACTATTACAGATATCATCATGCAATTTTGTACGGTGATAAAGGGCACTGATACAAGTTTACTTATGTATATTTCATAAACCTGTAAAGTACAAAACGAACATGGCGACCAAGCGAATTTGAAATATTTTAATAGACTTTTCTCGTGATTTAACTCACTGAGCGCAGTGAAATGTGGTACAGTAAATGATTTTGCTGATTGTAATGCACTGCCATCTAATTTAATTCAATTGTTTACATAACCTCAAGATGGCGGCTGTGCGAAATTTTAAAATTAAGTTTTTATTCTTGTGTCGTAATCATGCGATCGAAGTGAAAGTTTGAATAATGAAGCTAGGCAATAATTGTCCTTGAATGGTACATAACTCTATGGCCTATACATATAACAATCCTAAATGGCGAGCTTCCGAAATATTTAGACGGTTCTCAATATCTATGAATCTTTTACAGCAACCAAACTGTTTTTTTTTATGTTCATAGAGACTATGAACATATGTTCACCTATAGGACTTTCAGAAACCTGGTGAGCACAAATCCAACATGGCGGCGACGCGAAGTATAAATATTTAAATGGACGTTTCTCGCGAATTAACTATCTGAGTGCCGTGAAACGTTGCACGTTAAATGCTTATACAAATGTTGATCCACTGGCATGTGAAATGAAAATCCACAGCCTGCTTCCAGTCTCCGACCGGGTCAGGAATGGATGAATGAAGCCCCTATCTAGCGGCGAGGATATGAACTGTGCCGGCTGCCGAGGCCTGACGCACTCCTCTGGGGCAATGATTAAATGAATGACAGATGAAATGAAATGATAGTGAAGAGTGTTGCTGGAATGAAATTTTGACAGGGAAAACCGGAGTACCCGGAGAAAAACCTGTCTGCCTCCGTTGTGTCCAGCACAGATCTCACATGGAGTGACCGGGATTTGAACCACGGACCCAGCGGTGAGAGGCCGGCGTGCTGCCGCCTATGCAACGGAGGCTTCCTCCACTGGCATGTAATTTATTTCAATTGTTTGCATAATCACAAGATGGCTGGTGTGCGTACTTTTAAAATCTCGTTTTTACTTCTTGTGTTCTAATCATGCGATTGAAGTTTGAATACCGCACGTACACAATAATCTTAATGTAATAGTACAAAAATAAAAATCCATCCTGGCGACCATCTGAAATATTTAGACGGTTCTCAATATCTACGAATCTGTTACAGCAATTAAACTGAAATTTTGTATGTTGATAGAGACAATTAACATGAGCAGGATATATGAAAATAGGCTGTATAGTTCTTCACGGAACTACTTGTTATTTTTCATGGACTCAGTCTTGAGGAAGGAATTCATGATGAAAATTAATAAATGTAAAACAAAAATATTGGAATGCAGCCGAAATAAATCAGAAACTTCTATGGACATCAAATTGGCAGGTGAAAAACTAAAGGAAGTAGGAGACTTCTGTTCCTTAGGAAGCAAAATAACCAGTGATGGACGAAGCAATGAGGATATAAAAAGTAGGTTGGCTCAGGCAAAGAAAGCATTCTACAGAAAAGGAATCTGTTGACATCGAATATAGATTTAGGTATTAGGAAGTCTTTTTGAAGGCCTTTGTCTGGAGCGTGGCGCTCTATGGAAGTGAAACTTGGATTATTGGTGCAGCAGAAAAGAGGAGAATTGAAGCGTTAGAAATGTGGTGTTACAGGAGATTGATGAAGATCAAATGGGTAGAGAGGGTTACAAACGAAGAGGTATTAAGACTAGTGGGAGAGGAGAGATGTTTCTGGCGACTGCTAATGAAGAGAAGAGATAGGTTGTTAGGACACATACTAAGACACCCAGGAATAGCAAGCTTAGTTATGGAATGGAGGTTTGAGGACAAGAACTGCAAGGGTTAAAATATGTTCAACAGATTGCCTCGGATGTAGGGTGTGGTAGCTATGTAGAGATGAAACGATTAGCTCAGGACAGGGAGGCATGGGGAGCTGCATCAAACCAGTCAAGAGACTGGAGACTCAAAAACACAACACACAGCATTAATTTAGTTTTGTTAGTATTAATATTCAGTTTGAAGTTTACTAAGGATTTGTTGAATATTTTTAACGTCGTACACATATCCTTTTCAGAATTAGCCAAGAGTGCAATGCCATCTCCAAAGCGGATACTGTGCACCCGTATACCATTAAACTTACCCCCCCCCCCCTTGTATTCTCTTTCGTTTCTCTAACTGCATTCTCTATGAACAGGTTAAATAGATAAGGTGACAGTGGGCAGACTTGCCTTACTCCTTTCCTGATTTTAGCTTGTCTTGCAACACCATTAATTTGAAATTTGAAGGTTTTATCGAAACAATAAATCTGAATGAACACACTCTGTGCCTTGTCAAGGGTTGAATCTCTCATTTCAACTGCACAAGACAAACATGTCGGTTAGTTCTCTGCACTACATCACTGTCGGGTAACATGACAGATGGCAGGGAAGGTCAGGCAGTAGGTAAATCCAACCATTTACGAGTACGTGATACTGTCCAGTACATGTTGTTTGTCATAACTAGGGCCCGGATTTTTAGGTGGCTTAAACCTTCACTTTAGGTTTCTTTTATTTTAAAAATTGGTTATATTAGGTTTTTCTTCCAGGATAAATACAGGGAGCAATATTTTTTCTGTTTTTTCTTATTTCTGTGAAATTTATTTATGAGCTTATTTCACAGAAGTTTACATTGTCACTTACTTGTGCCGGGCTCCTCTCCGTCTTCTTTCCTGTCGGCATCTCTTGGTCAACTCTTGTTCTCTTCCGACCCCTACGGTATTAGGTTATCTGAAGCCTAGGGAGTCTCTTCCTTTCCCGCCTTAATTGGCCCTCGTCGCATCTCTCCTGATTCCCTCCTTCTGCGAGGGGTCAGCCTTCTTTTTTCTTTTCATGTTATCTCCTGCCTTCTGCTCAAGGCCCTCAAGGAGGCAGGGTGTATGTATCCCCACCCCTTCTGATGCACCCTGGATATTGCTACACCCTGAGAGGCTCACGGCTGGTGAGTTTGGGAGTTGGCGATCCCGAGAGATTCCTGAGCTGGGTCCATTTTTCCCCTTTTTCCACTGACTTTGGGGAGGGCCCTCTCCTCTTTCCCTTTCCCATCTGCCTTTCATGGCTCTCCTTCGTTCCAAGTCCCTCAATCCTCATTCTTCGAGGGTTGAGGGCATTTCATTTCTACCTGTCTTTTATTTGCCTTCTCCTTTATTTGTTTACCATTTCTTCTTCTAGTATGTAAGTCTGTAGTTAATATTAGTTATAGTTTTCATTCTCACCTCATCTTTTACTATCACCCATACCATTAGGGGCCGATACCTAGACGTTAGTCCCCTTGAAACAACAATTATCAACATCATACTGCATTTCGGTAGTAACCTGAAATATCTCCGTCCTACTGCTTGTAATCGCGGTGTATATAATTTCACGATGCATTTCATTGGGGAAATAACAATCTATATTTGAAAAAGGCAAAACAGCCATTTAGGTTATTTTAGGTGTCAATCCCTCATTTATGTGAAGTGAAACGAACATATATGTTGAAATTTGTGAATTACATAGCCAGGAAAAAAAAAATCCTCTCGGCACGCCGGAAGGCGGAGGTAGATTTCACCGGGCAAACTAGGGGATAGGCTATAATAGGCAAAATATGCAGGTTTTCGTAGGAGGATGAGACCTCATTTATTGCGAGAAAGTATTTTACAATTGGAGGTTAGTTAACATTTTGTTGTCTTTCTATGCATATTTTTAACATTTTACTGTCTTATGGGGATGGTAACCTTCTTGTCATTTGGGGTTCATTTTTATACTTGTGATCACACTGTCCTTATGCAAGGTTTGGAACTAATGTGTAACTATCTAACAGTCTGTTACTTCTTCACGCAAAATTTTATCTCCCGCAGAGATGTTGGTTAGTTCCTCAGTTTAGGGACTGCGACAAGGTGGTCATGCAACCCCGTGTACATTGGGTGTGTGTAGAATCTGTCTGATAAACGGTGTTATTTGTGATGACTGTATTAGTCTGTAATTCAGGTAAGGTCTGCAGACGGTCAATTTTAAGTAGTAGTACCTAATTTTGTACCAAATACTAACGTCAACGACACCTAGCTGTGAACTTGGCCGCTAGATGCCACCGCAACCAGCAACTTGCAACGAACGTTGTAACTTCCCCTCCGAAGGAAAGCATGCTGACGGATTTTTAGCGCTCTTAGAAAATCCGGCGACTTTGGCCGGCTTTGAACCAGTGACCTTAGGCATAGAAGTTCAGCATGCTACCAGGTAGCCGCTTCCCTAATAGTCAGATGGAACAAGAAGTTCCGGAACGAACTAAAGAGCCTACTTTTCTTAAAATTAAGATTCATGCCATAGATTAATCTACAGTATATGAACCTATCTAGAATAATGACGAAATTAAGTGGGTAATATCGAAATGTCTTAATTAGTTCGAAATAAGGTATACTAGGCATAATGTAGCCTAATAGGGGAATACAGTTGGCAGCTCTGGTGACTGAGTATATTCTTACTTCCATCTCCTAAGGTACAGAATACAAAATGTGGTTGAAGTTCAAAGGACGTTACATGGATTTAGACATTGGATTTATTAGTACACGTAAAAGCATGTTGGCAACAATGTCATGCGAGTGCTGGTCAGAAATAATCTGAAATATTATATCTTTTTGTACCAATTTTGGATGAAATCCATTTGTTGGTATAGAAGTTACATGTATTTAAAAATTGGTCCTATCAGCAGGCTTAGGATCATGTTGGTAGAACTGACGTATATAGATTACTCCAAATTAATGTAAAATGTCAGGTAATTTACGTGTGCATAGTTTAAACCTGTCGGCTTGCATACTTTCAGATATATTGGTATTTGGATAAAATAATAGAGATAACATTTATTGACAGTTGGCAGCCCTGGTGGCTCTTAAGAATACACTCAGTCATACCTGTTTATGTACACATATTACATACAAAATTTGGTTGAAATCCAATTGATAGTGTAGAAGTTATATACATTTAAATATTGGACTTATCAGAAGGCTTAAAAATATTTTGGCAACGCTGTCATGTTTGGCCACCTGGAAATTAAACTGAAATAGTATTATCTTCATGTGTGCCAATTTTATAATAGCTCCCATGTATACCTTCCAAGATATCCAACATGGAGCTCAAATTTCTAATGCGTTTTTTTAGCAGTTGGTAGCACTGGCATCTTTTTCAAATATGGGTCTGAGATATTCCGGTATACAACTTTACTCATACTAAATTTGGTTTCGATTGCTGCAGCCGTTTAGGAGTTGATAGCGGGGGGACACACACACACACACACACACAGCCAGACAGACAGAAGGACAGACACATTTTCCCGGATCGATCTCATAAGTCTACTTTTTCCTCATTTTTGGAAAGTGTGAAAAGTAGGCTAAAAATGAATGTGATCTTGTCAATGGCGTTGTCTTGGCAACCTCTGATAGATCATCCCTTATCAATTTAAAAGCGTTGTTATGGTAACCTCTGATGGCACTTTACATTTTTTTAAATTCCGAAATCATTTTTCTCATCCCTTGGCGTAATGGTGGGTCATATCAAAAATTCTTTCAGACAAAAGTTTTAGGTAATTATTGGAGGAATATTGTCCATTTTGTACGGTTTTGATATTGTGCCTATTAAGAGATATATGATTAATGTTTCCCGAAAAACCCACTTTTTTCCACCCCTTTGGTCAATGGTTGGTGCTATCAAAAAACTTAATTGACATAAATTTTTGGCACTTATCCGACACATATTATGAACTTTAAATGGATTCGATATTTCACGTATTAAGAGAGTTATAGCGAAATTTCACTTTTTCGAAAAAAGCCCCCCATTTTCACCCCCTTCGACCGATTTTGCCCATTAACGAACTCGACCGAGATTTTATAGGGATACATATTATGTAAAAAATTCAAAGTGATTGGTAAACAATTACGGCAGTTATCGTGTCCACAAGAAACTGATATATATATATATATATATATATATATATATATATATATATATATAGATACATATATACATAAATTATATATAAACTTTTGAACTGATGGTGGTTTTGGGTTCTGGGGGATGTAAAACGCGAAGATATGTCGAAATTTTCCGGAAGTCGAAACATGGGACCCATTGCAATAGTTAGCTTTCTAATGAAATCTACCTAATAGGTAAAAACCTAAGAATCCGGGCCCTAGTTATTACACTGGGAGAATAAACTCCACATGTTTACGTACTTAAGAACACGTAGATTAGAAAGTGGCTAAGATGATTTGTGGAGTCTGTATGTGTGTTTGTATGTATCGGTATGTTACCTGCTACGTATTACAATCAGGAATTAATTACATCTAGAAAATGTTTGGTTTTTGTTAAAGTTTAATGTGTTGTTATTGGCATACTTAAGATTTTTGCAAATAAATTAAAGTAGCCTTATGAGATCTACACGGGTCAGATAATGTCCGTGTGTCTGTGGGAATGTCCCTCCCTAACAATTCAAACAAGACGAGACCGAATTCAACCAAATTTGGTACAGAGGTAGCACTAGCAAAGGACAACTCAATGTCATGTTCCATATTGCCGCCATATTTACCAAAACAAATTGGTGGCCACCCAAAAGTTCAGAGCTGAAATCCAATTACGACTAAAGTAATCATTGGGTTTCTACCAAATTTTGATGAAAAAAAATACACCTTCGTGAAGGAAGCGTCTGGTGCCCAAACTACAAGGACGTCAGCCAAATCATTTTAAGATGGCGGCCGTGTGATTCATGCAAGCATTATAGTCCATAACGTAATAATAAATTAATCAATATTTACATATTTAGCATTTAGATAATTTTATATAAGAACCTTCTGATGTCAATCCCATTTAGTGCCGATGTCACAAAAAGTGGAAGCCTCTACCTTCCACTACTCCCAGGGTCTCCATGGCCTGTATGGAGTTGGCTTTCTGTTGTCAACGTGATAACAAAATGAGAAAGTATATCTTCTTATATATAAAAGTGAAAGTCTGTATGTATGTGGGTATGTGGGTATGTGGGTTTGTTTCGTATACAAATCTACACTGTTCCCCCAATCTCAACCAAATTTTGCATACACATAGTTTAGGACCTAGAAGGAACGGCTGTCTACATGAATTTTCGATAGTCTTTCTCATTCTTCTGATTTCGGCCTTTTTGCACTCGAGCAAAGGCTAATTTAGTGTGGAAATAAACTGATGTAATAGCAAGGCCGGCCATCTCCATGACCACCAAGCTTCCATCTATCTCGGTAAGAGGCCATGCTACACCCACTGCCAGCTAAATCGCAACACTCCACTCAGTTTAATACCATAATTGTCATTCCAATGATTTAGTGAACTATATATCTGAGTAATGAGTTTCTGATGTACCCATAAAATATGACAATAACGTGAATAAAAGAGAGACCAGAGCCGACACAAACTTATAGTTTATCCTCAAGTAAGTTGAAAATGTAATTTAATATATTTCAAATATTGATAAACTAGATAATATCTCATCACAGATAATTCCAGAGAATTCTTTGTAAGATGTTATCTCGGCACTGCGGCTTCATCGTTTTTAGAGTTCTACATCTGGTGAAGTATTAAAATCTTTACAATACATTTCCATTGTCACTGGTGATTCTATTTGACATGTTGACATCATCTCGAGTGCTGCTAGGGACCAAATTGTATCTCGGTTAACGTATGCAGACCGCAGTGAGGCAGAAATGATACAGAGCTGAACCATTACCCTTTCGTTGGCGTCGACAAACCACAACACAGCGTCTGTTTGTCTTCGAATTTGTAATTATTTCGCCACATGTTTTTCGGAAGAATTAAGACCACATGACAGTTTCCCAAACGAAGAGTGCACAATACAGTGATCTGCAGGAAAGGGTGACCTTTTAGAGTTTAGTTCGTTAGTTATTGTTGTTTTAAGGGGCGGAACTACGAGGTCATCTGCCCCCTTTTAGAGTTTCTTCATATTGTGTTTTGGTTTTCAAATTTCAACTATTTATTTATTTATTTAATTATTTATTTATTTATTTATTTATTTATTTATTTATTTATTTATTTATTTATTTATTTATTTATTTATTTATTTATTTATTTATTTATTTATTTATTTATTTATTTATATTCAGTCACTTATTTTTAATGTGTCTTTGGGGTAAGCATCTTCCACCTTTCCATTATGGTGCACCATAATAGGGTTATTGATGGGAATGTTTTTTGTGTTAAGCTTCCCTACCTCCCGTTTTCCTTGATATTTAAATCTATATCCGCTGATGAAGGGGCCAAAACAATTAGGCCTCCAAACATGTACCCAATGACCACCAAGTGATTATTTATCAAAATAAAGTTATTGATTAGGCGGGAGAATCATGAAGTCCCCATTTATGTAGCATGGCGTTACATCTGGCTTGACCTGTTCTTAGGCGATTTAACTTTGCCCACTGGTTTCTCTTCAGGTTAAATCCCCGAAGTCTTATAGTAGGATCTAGAATACCTTCATGTTTCACAGGAGCAGACTTCCAGTTTTGGCGCCATTGTTTCGTGCAATTAATGTCAGGTATGTTATGCCATATTGGATTCCTTGATCTAAGACGAGTGGAGGGAAGATTATTAAGAACTTGAATTGGGAGATCCTGTAGGTGATTTTGTTGATGTAGCTTTCTCCACTCACGTACTGTTGCTTCCTGTCGTCTTAGTTCTGGAGGTGATATGTTACTGATAGTGTGTAACCAGGGAGTTGGGGGTGGATCTCAGTGTACCTGTTATGACCCTCATACTTTCATTCAGATGAACATCGATCTTTTTAGTATGAGCACTACGGTGCCACACTGGGGCACAATACTCTGCTACAGGATAAACCATGGAGAGGGCAGTCGTGCGTAGTGAAGTTGCATCAGCACCCCATGATGAGCCAGCCAATTTCTTCATGATATTGTTCCGCGATTTGAGTTTTTGGCCTGTGTATTCCAAGTGTTTCTTGAAGGTTAAGGAACGGTCCAAGGTGATGCCAAGATACTTAGGGCTGTAATTGTGCTTAACTCTTTGCTGGCAGAGGTTCACTTTCAGCTGTTGGTGGGCAATCAGGTTTATTTATTTATTTATTTATTTATTTATTTAACAATTATTAGATACAACCATGAAAAGGTCATTTTACACTAATAATTTAACAATTTCAAATAATAATAACAAAAACAACAACAACAATAACAGGTAACAATTGGCAGTGACGGCAGAAAGGATAAATCTCGGGAAGGACGCAGGGAGTGATTGGGGTAGTGAGTGATTAGGAGGGCGAGGGGTTAGGAAAAGAGGGTGAAAGGGATCTTCTAATGTTATGTTTGAATGTTCGATAGGGAGAGAATATGTCAATGTTTGGAAGGGAGTTGCTAAGGGTAGGTAGACGGTGGAAAATAGAGCGCTTCTGTACTTCAAGACGTGGGCGAGGTACGTGGTGTAAATGGTTCTGGCGTGTTGAACGGGAGGGAACATGAAGTGGGAAGTAGCTTAAGAGCATGTTACATTTTGTGTAACCATTCATAATTTTATGTAAGAAACACAGGTCAGTAAATTGTAGACGGCTTCTCAGGTCGAGTACATTGAGCTGGTTTAGAATATCGGATTTGGCGAAGTGCCTTAGTGAAGGATTGCGAGCTTTGACAATTGATATGAAGAAATTAAAGACACTGTTCAATTTAGAAATATTGGTTATAGCCGAAGTAGACCAGATTGGAGAAGAGAAATCTAGGATAGGGAGAACATATGTGGTGAAGTATAATTTAAGTGCAGTGAGGTCTTTAATTTCTGTGAATCTGTATAGAATGCCGAGACTGCGCATTGCGCGAGATTTGATATGGTCAATGTGGGGAGAGAATGTCAGTTTATCATCGTGAATAATACCTAAATCTCTCACCTGAGAAACCGTATCCAATTTATTTCCACATATTTTATAGTTCGCCTGATTTCCAGATTTCAGTAGTGAGAAAGACACATTGAAGCACTTTTTCGGATTTGGGGATATTAATGTAGACACATGCTTACGGGAAAATTTTCAATTGAAAGGAAAGCGAAACATAAATGGTGGTGGAGGTGTTTATTTTCAAGGGGCGAAATGTCTTGCTCATTTTCCCGTAATTACCCGGTACGGATGATAATAAAAATACAACTACTTCCAACTAATTTAAAACTAACTTACATACTAGACGAGATGAAAAGAAAAGAATAAGGGCAATAAAAGACAGGGAAAAGAAATGCCTCCAGCCGCCGAAGAAAGGGATGTTGATTCATTTAGGGACTTTGGAACATCGTGCTCATATAGCCCCGGGTACTTGGCGGTGTGTTGAATTTGTCTGATAACCCGTCATATTGTGATGGCTGTATTAGTTTGTGTATTTATAAGTCAAGTGAATTGTCCGATTGTAACTCATGTAATGAGATTCCTCGGCATTCAAACTTGACCTGTTCTGATTTACAAAAGCACACACATCAATACGCCATCATAATATACTAAACACAACGTCACCATTAACATCAATACAAAACAAATGTCTGTAACAGTGACTGAAAATGTGGCGATCACAGTAGGTTGGTGCTGCTCTAAGCGTCTATATTTCGAAACGAGGTTGTACGCATAAACCAATACTGTAATCGTTTAATGGGCAGGCAGATTAAACCAGCCAGGAGGGTTGCGATCCAGCAGGCAGTGGCCACCCCATTTATTATCTTAAGTACGATAAAAAAATTACAAATCTGAACGCAATAAAAATCGGAAATCGTATCTCCTTTATTAACAGGGGTCGTAATAGGGAAATGAAATTTAAAAAGAAATACATTGCCAAACCCTGCATTTGGCATAGTATTGCAGATTGTTCTTAAAGTAGCATTATTTTCTTTGTGATTAGATTTTGGATGATAAGGACCAAACAGTAGCTACGGTGGTAGTAACACAATTTTCCACCAGGACCGATGTGGTGGTGGTAACACAGAATGACACCAGGTACCGCAATGGACAGGGACAATCCTAAGATATCAGTGTTACCAAAGAGGATGTAAATAAAGTGTTGACTAAGGCGTGGTGCACACTGGAGAAACCTGTTTCATGCAACTGGTTTCATGAAATTGGTTTCAAGAAACCAGTTACATTGGAACATGCACACAGAAGCAACGATTTTCCATCAGTTACGATGGTGGGGCCATGATTTTGTCTTGTCGGATTTCATGGCCCCGCCTTCCTAACGGGGACCATGCCTGCAAAGAAAAATGAACCCGAACGGTAACTAAATACAATTAAAATTCGGTAACCATGCCTGTAGCCTTCAGGGGCCGATAACCTCGTTGATCCGCCCTTTAAAACAACAACCACCAGTAGCCTTCGTGTTATATTCACGTGATCGCCATATAAACCACTATCGCATCCAAGCAGCATCCCCTACTTGCCAGCCCAAAGAAAGAGTGCCCGGTTCAGCTGACGAAAATCAGTAGAAAGGACAAGGACACCCACATAATAAATAACATAATACTAACTTAAATAACTAACCATGCAGATCACGTGAGCAAAGAGGTTGACCGATTCCCGTATATAATAGGGGGGCTCGGGGGGCCCGGGCCGCCACCGACATTTTTGTCACATATACTATTTGTTTATGAATTAAAACATTATTAGTCAACTTATAATGTACTATTCTTACTACGCGACGTATGGCAACGTTGCAAAGCAAGGCGATGGTAGAGCGATGTAAACAGTGCGACAATCAGTTAGCTCTGATCTTATGTGTAACAACATAACCTCCTATTACTCTCCAGTGCCTTCGCTCTTACGAACCTACCAAGAACAGCAACAAGTGCCCTTGAAGCGTGTGACAAACGTTTTCTCCCTAACTTTTATACCCTTATCAAACTTTTGTCAAATTTGCCTCTCTCTGCAGCTACTGGTACTGCCGAACGGAGTTTGAGTTGGTTGATAACATAACGGTACTTTAGAAATTCTACTTCTGAAAGCAGACTCAACGGTCTAGTATTGTAGCAGAGACGATGAAGTTATAAACCAATTTGTTAATGCTTCAAGAAACCTTGACTTTATATTATAGTGTAAGTTGTAAATCAAAACAGTAATGATAATTCTTTCCATGTAAACACTATCAAGTGAACAAGATGATTGTATTAATAAAACGTAACATCAAATGGTCTTAGTTGTGTTTGACATTTTTACCAAACATAAAACATCACAACAAATTGGTTGAAAAAGTGATGCAAGATAGCCTTAAAACTCATCATTTTGCACCAAATTATATAAACGTTTCCCGGGGAGAACTCCGGATCCCCTATTCTTTGGGACCTATACCATGCCCACTAACTCCCGGTTGGGTACCCCGCAAAATAAGACTCTATATACGACCCTGCTGTTTTTACAAGGTACAATTTACATGTCTTGTAAACACCTAGGTTCGTAGTGCCCAACCAACTGCAGGCCACGTTTTTGATTTCAAAGTTCGCACTTCATCCTTCAATAGCAAGTTCATATATTTACGTAAAGGACAGGAGGCTTGGCCAAAGAATAATATTAAAATGCATAGGGCTGTGCACTCTGCGTTTCATGAAACTGCTTTTCCTAGTTTCACGAAACCCGGTTTCACGAAACCAATGCAACTACAGTTTCATGAAACGCAGTGTGCACAGCCCTATGTTAATCTTATCTATCTGTTGCAAGCAACTTTAGTTTCACGTTTCACGAAACCAGTTTCACGAAACGAGTTTCTCCAGTGTGCACCGCGCCTAAGGCTAGCGGTAGCCATGACTACACATGGGTTATTGACAAACGAGTGCTGTTCTTTATACATGTATCTGATCTCTTATTTCTTCAAATAAAAAGTGTGTTCATCCCACATTTTGCTGATTTCCTATGTATTAGCCATTTTAGTGCTTACTGACGAATTATATTGTGTAATGGTGTAGTTCTCACGAATTCCCTGAACTCCGCTATAGCATTTTAGAGATCATTACGGTATGGGTTTAGAGAATATATATCTTCTCTTACGAAAGAAGTCCAATGTGTTCTCAATCAATGCACCTTATTCAACATTATACTGGGACTATACGTTGCTGCATTTATTTAACTAGGTGAGATAGTTTGGATGGTTCCTCTGTTTGTTTAGGGGCTGCGCGACAATGCGGTTATGCAGCCCCGTGTACTTGGGATGTGTGTAGAATCTGCCTAATAACCAGTGTTAATTGTGATGGCTGTATTATTGTGTGTTATATGTAATTCAGGTAAGGACTACAGATAAGTCAGTTTTAAGTAGTTCCTACTTTTGCTACCAAATGCAAACTTGGCAAATAGATACCACCGCAACCACAACCTGACGGTGAACGTTGGAACATAATAGCGTTAATCAAATTTAACCTACAAATTTTACCTTCACACGAGTGTAGTTAATGGAAGGTTGTTTTACACCACATAAATCTATGACTTGGACCCACCGGCTTTACTTCCCCTCCGAAGGAAGGCATACTGAGGGATTTTTAACGCTCCTCAAATATCCTATGACTTCGGCTGGGTTTGAACCCGCGACCTTAGGCATAGAAGCTCAGCCTGCTACCAAATATGCCACCAAAGCCGCCCAATATGAGATAATAGGCATGTAAATACAGCAATACTATTCCCTAAAATGCAGCTATAGTAGCCTACACACTGACCTATGTACATGAATAAGCTATTTCTCATTAATCACACCATTTGTGCGGGGTTAAAAATCGTAAGTATATTTGACTCCAGAATGATGACTTTATATTCCAAACATTGAATAATTTAAATATTGTTTCCTTTCAAAAAGGTAGATGCAACAATTTAAAAATTACAGAGCACTATGTGAATAAAACGACTAAATTACACCCATTAAAACAAAAAAGAAGACTATCAGGAAAGTACTGTAATTGTGAGACTAGGTCCTTGAGAAATGTGCATATGCAGCCCTTTTTAGCCTATTTTCAATTTTGAAAAAATAGGCTTATGAGATCACCTTTGTCCGTGTGTGTGTGCGTGTGCGCGCGTGTGTGTGTGTGTGTGTGAGGTGTGTGTGTGTGTCCCCCTTTAAATTCTAAACGGCTGGAGCGATTTCAATGAAACTCGGTAAGTTCATAGCACTATTCCGGGCGACCTCGACCGTGCCCTTCAAATTTTGTTACATCTCACCAATCCAACATGGCGGCTATGCGAAATATTTAACCAGCATTCAATATCTCCGAAACTATTACCGATATCAGCCTGGAATATATTACGGTGATAAAGGGAACTACTAGAAGTTCACCTATGTGACTTTTGAAAACCTGGTAACTACAAAACCAACATGGCGGCCACGCGAATTTGCGACTTTTAATTAGACGTTTCTCGCGATTTAACCAACCAAACGCAATAAAACTTGGTACAGTATATGTTTATACAAATTGCAATGCACTGACATCTAACTTGGTTCAATTGATTACATAACCACAAGATGGCGGATGTGCGAAATATTTCACCGGCATTCTATATCTCTGAAACTGTTATCTGAATCACCCTTAAATTTTGTACGAAGATAGAGGGCACTACTGGGAGTTCATTTATAAGACTTTCCAAAAGCGGTTAACTACAAAAGGAACATGGCGGCCAAGCGAATTTGAAAATTTTAAATAGACCTTTCTCGCGATCTAATGTTACAAACGCAATGAAATCTGGTACAAGAAATGTCTATACATATTTTAATGCACTGGTATCTAGTTTAGTTCAATTGTTTTCATAACCTCAAGATAGCGGCTGTGCGAATTTAAAAATTAAGTTTTTATTTCTTGTGTCGTAATCAAGCGATCGAAGTGGAAGGTTGAATAATGAACCTACGCAATAATTTTCCATTAATGGTACATGACTCTATGGCCTATACATTTAACAATCCAACATGGCGACCATCCGAAATATTCAGACTACTCTGAATATCTACGAATCTATTATAGCAATCAAACTGCATTTTTTAATGTTCAAAGGGACTATGAACTTAAGTTGACCTATAGGACTTTAAATAACCTGGTGATCACAAATCCAACATGGCGGTGACGCGAAGTATAAACATTCACGTGGACGTTTCTCGCAACTTAACCATCATATTGCAGTGAAACTTGGTTCAGTAAATCCTCATACGAATGTTAATCCACTGGCATCTAATTTATTTCAATTGATTCCATAACCACCAAGATGGCAGCTGTGCGAAATTTTAAAATCTCCTTGTTACTTCTTGTGTCCTAATCATGCGATTGACGTTTGAATGCTACACGTACACAATAATCTTCATGTAACATTGCATAACTCTAGGACCTACATATATAAAATCCAACATGGCGACAATCCGAAATATTTAGTCGGTACTCAATATCTACGAATCTATTACAGCAATCGAACTGAAATTTTGTATGTTGATAGTGGCAGTTAATATAATTAGGATATATGAAAATAGGCTGTATAGTTCTTCACGGAACTACTTGTTTTTTATTGATGCATTCTCTACTACGTTATTGTACTCCACAATTCCTTTCGCCTGGATTTACAGTGAGTTAATATTGCACTTAATTAACTTCAGAGCCCAGGAGAACTGTCTTTGCGAAATATATTGGCATGTATCTTTATATAACAAGTATCAACACCTCCCGGACAACGCCGCGTAAAATAGCTAGTAAGATATAAAAATAAACGCTCAGCACTTAAGCACATAAAATGAAAAGAACTATGACGTCATTTAGAAACATCCTGCCTCCTCGTGGAGAGATCCTCAATGTGTGTTGGGGTGCAGAGAATAATAAAGGGGGGCGCCGGCTCTGATTTCATATTCATATTTCCTTGAAAAATTCATTCCCTGACCCGTCCTGAAAAGAAAATACATGGCCATTGGATGAAAATTATGTATATTCTGTAACAAATATTGCTATCCTCATATCCATGAACCAATCATAGGCAGGAAGCTCCCACCGCCATTCAAGACTAATGAACTCGTGCATTTGCTGTCTTACTTCACAAGAACTGACCAATAGATCCTGCCAGCAGGAATTCTGAGAAAAGGTGCAGAGTAACATTTCCCACACAGCTCCCTTTCACTCGCCACCCGCAGCGATATCTCCTTACCAAACACTCAACAATCACTTATAATATATTTATTGCAGCCAAATAGCCATACACAAAGAAAAGAAATAATACATTTATATGCACTGTACTCGCACGCTTGCGCCTTGGTTTGCATATTCTTTAATTGTTTTTGTTCTTTTGGTGCAGAGTTCTACGTGGTAACGTTCACGTTCACACATGTATCCACATAGTTCGCACTTACATGTCTCTGTCGGTTCATGGTATGAGGTGTTGTTACAAATTAGGTAATATTTATTTATTCGTATCAGAAGCATTAATACTATATATGTATACATTAAAACTCTTAAATATATTTTATGCAAAGTCACACAAACAAACAAGAGTCTATACTACTTTTGCCCAGAAGTTAGCGACATCCAGTGCATTTTCTCTCGCCTGAAGCAAATCTTGTACTGTGCATGTTTAAGGACACCTGCTGCACTGCAACAAATGAGACGTAGTCTGGATTACACCACATTCACACAATGAGGACTCGATGTTGAAACCCCACTTCTGCAGGTACTTTTACATCTTATCACGCCTGCCCGTAATCTGTTCAGTGATCTCCAGGTACCCCATTTCTCCATATGGCCAGCTGGTAGTTCTTCACCAGGTGTCAGCAATTCTTCTGAGTGATTGCAGCTTGCACGCCACACATCGATTCGGGATTGCTGAGGTGTCCCCTTAAGAGTCTCGATAGTTCTGAGGAAACTTTTCCTTGATTTGAGTCTTGAAGTAGCTGGCCTGTATCCATACATAGGGTGAGCTTTAGATGTTACCGCCTTCTTCTTCTCAATTTTTGCTGCAATCTCACGATGAATATTAGGAGGGGAAATGCCAGCAAGACTGTACAATTTATCCAAAGGAGTAGGCTTTAGACTTCCGGTAATAATGCGACAGGTATCGTTTAGAGCAGTATCTACATTCCCGGCGTAGGTTTACTTATACCATACTGGGGATGCATATTCCGCAGCTGAGTAACATAGAGCAATGGAAGAGGTTCTCACAGTATTGGGATGTGCCCCCCAGGTAGTACCCGTTATCTTCCTTATAATATTATTTCTGGCTGCCACTTTTTGCTTGGTGTTTGAGCATTGTTTCTGGTAAGTGAGAGCACGGTCGAGGGTAACTCCAAGATATTTTGGTGAGATGCAGTGCTCTAATGTGGTTCCTTCCCAAGTGATTTTAAGGGTTCTGTTTGCCATTTTATTTTTAAGGTGGAAGGCATAAGTCTGGGTTTTATTGGGGTTTGGTCTCAGCTGATTCTCCTTGTAGTAAGCAGACAGCTCTGTAAGTACAGTAGATAGTTTCTGCTCAATAGCGTCAACGCAGGTGTCTTGAGTGGTGATGGCACAGTCATCTGCATAGATAAAGCTTTGTGTTCCTACAGGTAGCGGCTGGTCATTGGTGTAGATGTTGAACAATGACGGAGAGAGCACACTTCCCTGAGGTAATCCGTTCCTCTGTGATCTCCACCTGCTTCTTTTCCCCAGAAATTCGACGAAAAATCTTCAATTTTCCAAAAGATTTCTTATGAAGCAGGTAAGCTGGTAATCATTAGTAGCATAGTATAGTTTCATGTGGAGACGTCTGTGGTTGGCAGTATCATATGCAGCTGTAAGGTCGATAAAAACCGCTCCAGTGATCTGTTTCCTTTCAAAACCATCTTCGATATGCTGCCCTATTCTGAAGCCAGCTTGCTGTGGTATATAGATTGCCTCTAATTTCTTCATTAGTCTGTGGAGTATGAGTCTTTCAAGGATCTTGTACAGATGACAAAGGAGCGAGATAGGTCGATAGCCCTTTGGGTCATTTGGATCCTTACCTGGCTTACGAATGGCTATAACTTTGGCTTTCCTCCATAATTTCGGGATCTTGCATGATTGGATGCATTTGTTCATCAGCTCTGTTAACCAGTGCTTTGTGACTGGACCGAAATTCTTAATTTACTCAACTCTTAAGTCATCAAGACCAGCAGCTTTACCATTCTTTGTTTTGCTCAGTGCGTGATCAAGCTCAGCCTGAGTAAAAGGTTGATGTAGAATACTGGTTTCTTGATCAGGTTTTCTCTCTAGTGTCTTCTTACTAGTCTTTTTTGAACTTGTAGCTTTTCCATTTTCAATGAGCTGGTGTCCAATTTCATTAGCTTTGACATTTGCATGTGTACTTGTTTGAGAACGATCATTATTTAGATGTCTTAATAATCTCCAAGCTCCTTGACTGCTTCTACTCATGTCACAGTCTGCCATCAGTTTCCCCCATTGGTCTCTCTTTGCCTCCAAGATTGAAGAGAGAATACACGCTGCAATGTTGGAGGTTTCCTCACTAAAAGGGTTTTCGTCGTATGATTTGTAATATTCATCTAGTAATATTGCTGTCTCTGCAGTTACCCCTTGAATATAGTTAGTCCTACAGCCTCTTGGAATACATGTCCGAGAACAGAGATTCAGAGCATCAACAAAACGTTCATATTCCTCAGGTATGGCTGGTATGGTCCGAACTTTCTCATCCAACAATTTGGAAAACTTTGACCAATCAGCTCGCCTGAAGCGAGTTTCTTGAGGTCTTATGACTGGAAGTAGCTGGCACATTATTGGTCTGTGTTGTGTTCAAGGGATCGGCAAACACACAGATTTATGACATTGATGTGCTACACTCTCGCTTACGAAGAGGAGGTCTGGATTAAATCCGCGTTGCCGTCTTCCACAGTTGAAGGATGGAGGTAGTTTGCTGTCATGGATGAGAGAGAGGTGGTTACTTTCAGCCCAAGAAAGGACTGTTTCTCCGTTTTCATCTTCATATGTGTATCCCCAAACGTGGCTGTGACTATTGAAATCTCCTATTACTACAGATATCTTCTCTGAATTTAAATTTATAGGTGGAGTAAAGGAGAAACTTTCTGAAGGAGGCTTATAGACGAAAGTGATTACACAATTGCTAACTTCCAGAGAGATTATCTCGATGTTGTGGTTGAATGTACAATGGACACTCTCAACTTGGATTTCCGGTTTGACAAAGATGGCACTACCATGTCTAGGGTGTGGTATTTCTGCAAACAAGTTCAGACCTGGTATATATGGTCGTTTCTGATGTTATCTTTATGAGTTTCCTGAATGCACAAAACATCACATTTCTGTTCTTGGCAAAGATCGCATAGTAATTGTGGTTTCGGTGATGACAAGCCTTCGATGTTCACTGAAATTACAGTCAGAGTGGCTTCTGAAAAGAACCGTTTCTTAGGTCCCATTATTGGATTTAATCTTTAGTTAACGCTTCTGGAATGCTGACGTTCAGTTCGGTAATGGAAATTTAATTGCAACTACCTTAGCAGGGGCACCACGTGCAGGAATCAGCCTCACCCCCAATTGGATGGTGGGGAAAATGTACTGCCAGTCTTGTGAACACGTGCCTCATCTCGAAGCTGGATGTCGTCCATGTCCGGTCTATCATAGTCCCAGTTCCAAAGAATTCTGAAGGGGTGTCGTCTCTTTTTGTGTGTGTGTGTGTGTGTGTGTGTGTGTGTGTGTGTGTGTGTGTGTGTGTGTGTTCCTAGGAGATTTTCTGATGCTCTGCTGTTGGGCAGGTCCAGGTGTGTTCTGAAGTCTTCAATGAGGAAGGATTCTCGCGCTAGAAGGTAGACGAGTCTTGATCTTGTTGTCTTGGATACTCCGATCGCTCTCTTTATATATAGAGCGTTTATTCTTTATAGAGAGGATAGGTTCTTCCCTGTGAGATACGGCCAAATGATTTCCATCCCATATGTTAGAATAGACATGATCTTTGCTCTAAATAGCGCCATCGCCATCTCTAGGCTGAGTGATCTAATGTAGTTGATTTCGTGCATCGCCCGTATTGCCTGGGTTGTTTTTTTCTATTACATGCTTTGTAAAGCATTTGGCACTTGTTTGCAGAGTATTGCCAAGGTAATTGAAGTCGTTTACTATGGCTAATTTCTGCCTCTTTATGAAGATTTCTGTCATTGCTGGGATCTTTCCTCCTCGCCTAAATACCATCATTTTTGTTTTTTATGTATTCATTTCGAATCTGTGTTTGTAGCACCATTCCTCCATTTCTTTTATCACGTTTTGTAGTTTTGTGATGTCCTTTGATCCGATCACTATATCATCGGCGTACTAATGACAAGCTGCTTGACAATGTGACCGCCACTTCCTCACAAGAATAGATTCTTCTATTTATGCCATTGTCGACTCGAATTCAGCCAGGCCATTGCTGTCCGTTCAAAGACAGTGAGTGAACAGGGGATTTCTAGTGCGTGTTCAGTGAAAGTGGTTAGCCCGATTTACAATACACTGATACAGGTAACGTCATTACCGATGGATAAGTGGCTTATTAGCAGTGGTAAAACGAGACCCCTTGAAAAAGATAGAGCTTGCCCTCCTTCGGAAATATTATCATTATTGTAACTGGCAGTTGCAGAAATTACACAGAAGCAAACACTGTACATCTTGTGATCCATCTTTTTTTGATGTGTAATATCTTTCCACTCGGTTGCTGGATATTTTTGTTGGAGTGATTTTGAAAAATGGGACGGAAGTGGATCGGACGGAAGTGTGTAAGACGCGCTGCCAACTGGATCGTATCCTCCTGGACATTCATCAACACACAAAAATCTGTTTTATTTACACACTAATAATATAGGCCTCTTCGGTACATAACAATTCCAAGACTCTCTCTTTTTTCTTCACTGCCTACTTGCTATTTCCACTCTCGCACGGCCTTCTTGATTGCTCTCGCACTGCCTTCTTGATACTCTGCTGCTAATCATATCAATATGACTCATTTTAACAGAATCCATACGAAATTACGTGTTGGTCTGTGAATCAAGAGGTCCGGGAACTGGGCAAGCCTTTCATGATCTACTGCTGTGCACATTGCTTTTACTCGCAAATTGGCCTATTTATAAGGAATTTAAGGTTATGAGCGGTGTCGCGTCTATTAATATACTTGATCCACATCGTATTCTTTATTTAGGATAGTGCTGGTGTAAGCTACAAATCATCTAATAAAATGAGTTCCGTATTATCCGTAAAACACTCTATTTTACAATAGATTAATATGTGTGCCAATAATATTATAAAATATCGATGTATCAATAATTTCACGTGAGGTTTCTTCTATGTCAGATGTTACACATCATATGCGACTACTGTAAGGCTCGTAAAGTTTGTTTTAGACCTAACATCTAGGTTATCGGCCCCTAATGATTTGGGTGATAGTGAAAGATGAGATGAGAATGAAAACTATAACTATACTCTGATTTACAAAAGATCAACGGTGAAAGCTGTCATCCCCTTGAATGGTGAGGTGAGGAGACGAGTGGAGACACAGCAGTGAGCACATGGTTTGACTCAGTGTTCTACTGTGCCTTCACTCGACACGGTCAATAGACCGCAAGACAGGGGGGATAAACTACTCAGTAGGTGTGTCTTCCTGCAATCCTCTTGGAATGTTATGAGTCATGATCTGCCTCAGTGGCAACGCAGCATTTCCCCACATGCTAGCTTCGACAGCTGTCCCCGTTCATTATTGGTAAATCAGAGTATAATACTAACTACAGACTTACATACTAGAAGAAGAAATGATAAACAAATAAAGGATATGGCAAATAAATGACAGGAAGAAAAGAAATGCCCTCAACCCTAGAAGAATGAGGATTGAGGGACTTGGAAGGAAGGAGAGCCATGAAAGGCAGATAGGAAAGGGGAAAGAGGAGAGGGGTCGCCCCAAGGTCAGAGGAAAAAGGGGGCAAAACGGACCCAGCTCAGGAATCCCTCGGGGTCACCAACTCCCAAACTCACCAGCCGTGATCCCTATCCAGGGTGCACCAGAAGACCCTCAAAAGAAGCAACAGCAACAACATCAAGTGTTACTCAATATACAGGGTTATTCAAAAAGAAGGAACAGATTACAAACACTTATTTCGTCCGAACTACAAAAGGTAGAACCATAATTCCAACGTTCCTGGACAGACAACAGTGTAAAAAGTGAATTATTATTTTTAACCTATTTTCATTTATGAAACAAATGGGCTTATGAGATCACCTTTTGTCCGTGTGTCTGTCTGTGTGTGCGTGTGTGTGTGTGTGAGGATTTTTGTGTGTCCCCCCTAACAACTTCTAAACGGCTGCAGCGATATCAATGAAACTAGGTAAGTTCATAGCACTATTCCACGCGACTCCGACCGAGCCCTTCAAATTTTGTTACGTCTCACCAATCCAACATGGCGGTTGTGCGAAATATTTCACCAGCATTCAATATCTCCGAAACTATTACCGATATCACCCTGGAATTTTGTACTGTGATAAAAGGAACTACTAGAAGTTCACCTATGTGACTTTTGAAAACCTGGTAACTACAATACCAACATGGCGGCCAAGCGAATTTGCGACGTTTAAATAGACGTTTCTCGCGATTTAACCCACCAAGCGCAATGAAACTTGGTACAGTATATGTTTATACACATTATAATGCACCGACATCTAACTTCGTTCAATTGTTTACATAACCTCAAGATGGCGGCTGTGCGTAATATTTCACCGGCATTCTATATCTCCGAAACTATTACCGGTATCACCATGAAATTTTGTACGGAGATAAAGGGCACTACTGGAAGTTCATCTATGAGACTTTCAAAACCCGGTATCTACAAAACCAACATGGCGGCCAAGCGAAGTTGAAAGTTTAAATAGACTTTTCTCGCGATTTAATGATCCAAACGCAATGAAACTTCGTACAGCAAATGTTTATACACATTGTAATGCACTGGTATCTAATTTAGTTCAATTGTTAAGGTAACCTCAAGAGGGCGGCTGAGCGAATTTTAAAATTAACTTTTCATTTCTTGTGTTCTAATCATGCGATCGAAATCAACATTTGGATAATGAACGTACACAATAATCATCATCTAATAGTACATAACTCAATGGCCTACATATATTAAAATCCAACATGGCGACCATCCGAAATATTTAGACACTTCTCAATATCTATTAATCTACTACAGCAATCAAACTGAAATTGTGTAAGTGTATAGAAGCTATAAGCATAAGTTCACCTATGGGTAGAGGTGTTAGTTTTTGTTAATTCGCGATAAAACGAAAAGTCATATTTAGAGGTTAGGATGTTTTATTTTCACGTATTTACATGTTTCGTGCCGCCCAGGAGTGAAATTAAATCGCGAAATAACGCGAATTTTGTGAATAACACCACAAATACCGCAATCTGCGAAATAAAAACAAATTTTCATATTTTTTTCCCCACACCAATCCGAACATTTTTGTCCACAAGTCGATAATCGAATTTGGTTGGTGTTCAATTCGAGAGAATGATCGATTGTATAGTTTCGCGAGGGGTAATACTACGATATACGTCATATTACGATATACTGTCAATATTCTCGTTACTCGTTGGATTTTAGCGCTGTGGTAAACAGCTGTTATATCGCGGCGTGAATAGTTTGGCCGACTACCTCCAAAAGGTTATGTGATATTTGTTCATAATGTAAACTACGTTTGCCTCCTGTTACATCGGTAGTGAGTGTAAATTATAGTAGAGAATTCTATATAATTTAATAAAAAGTGCGCAAATTGTGCGTTATCATCGAAGCTAGTGTGTTATTTGCGTGAATCAGTTGGCGACCACGTGTTCGTCGTATTAGTTCCGAACTTAGCAGTACATGAAGATGAGACGCGACGTAATTTAAATATTATGACACGAATTCAGAAATAAATTTTGCGTGTGGTTACGAATTTATACTGGCGTGTGACTACAGTCAACCGTGTGATAACAGTGTTTGTTACTGGGCATCGCTCAGTTGAGTTTAAAAATGCCGAAGGTAGCTGTTTCTGCCACAGACAGACTTAAAGAATATAAGAATGAAGGATTTATAATTTCTTGTGGCATTCTTATGTGCAAATATTGTGATTGTCGGTTAGATTATCGCAGGAAAGATGCATTAGACAAACATTGCAAATCGGAGAAGCATTCAAAACGCCGAGAAAATTCGCGTCTTGAAGTTAGTGTTCCTAGAGTGGCCACCTTGAGAGAAACATTATCAAATGCTAGTCGTGTGAAGGATATGAAAGAAGAGTTTATTTTGGACACTACTACTGCGTTTGTGAAAGCTAATATACCAGTAGAGAAACTAGACAATCCTGATATCCGTACTTGGTTTAATAAGTACGTTCGCGGAAGTGGAGATTTACCATCAGAAAATCAGATTCGTCAGAAATACATCCCCATGATTGGCGAAAGAAGGAGGGAAGAAATTAGGGAAGATATAAAAAACAGAGACGTGTTTCTGCTATGTGACGAAACAACTGACAAGAATGGTAGGTGTGTTTTCAAAATTCTTTTTCGTCCATCAGTACCATCAACTGAAATGAACACCCATCTGGCTGCCTCTGTTGTTCTAGATTCTGCCAATAGCGTAAATTGCTCCAATGCGATATTAGACACCTTGAATTCCTATGAAATTGAACGGGAGCGTGTAGTGGCAGTAGTTACAGACTCAGCACGCTACATGACAAAATGTGTAACTACTCTTCAAGGATTGATTGAAGAATTAAGTCATGTCCAGTGCTGGGCTCATAAAGTCAATCTTATCGGCTGCGTATTTGAAAACGAGCTGGACGAATTGAACATGTCTATAGTAAAGACAAAGAATGCCTTTTTAAATACGCGAAAAATAAAAAGCAATTACGTTGCATTTCTATGGGAGAAATATGAAAACACAGAAAAAGAGAATGAAATTCTAGCTTTCCCAATGCCTGTATGTTCAAGATGGAATTCATGGTTTAAGGCTGCAATGTATATGGCCACGCATGTGGAAGATCTGGTAGAATTTTTCAAAACATTGGAAGATTCAAATTCTGGGGTCAAATTTTTCCAACAAGCATCGAATTCAACAATACAATTTATACAATTACAAGCATTGTATGTTTCTGTTGTTGGTGCCTCTCTTATGGACTTGCTTAATTTCTTGGAGGGATCTAAGTACCCAACAATTCACTTACTGGCTGGGAAGCTAGATGACCTTGAGGTAAAGCTCAAGCTATTAGGCGATGGTGGAATGTTCAATCATACGATCCTCCAGAACTTGGAACAGCTTCCTCAAAAGATGCAGATAAAGGTTAAGTCCAAGCTTACGTGTGTTGCCCAGTCAGCTCTAGTGAAAGTCAGGACTTTAAGGACCACGGATCCAGCCAGGAAGACTGTAGAAGCCATCGGGTCATTGTTTGATCCTCGGCATGCACCTAAGAACGTATCTCCCACAGAACTGCTCCAATTTAAGAATAATGCCCCATTTCTTACGAAGATGGAGTCTCAACAGTTTTTAGAGGCTCACAGCATTTACCTGACTGCAATCAAGAACCAACTGCGTCATGAAGATAATGTGAATGTTCCAGAGATCCTCATGGGATTAAGGCCTGCTCACCGAGACTATGCAACAGCTGCATTAAAGTGTGTGTGGTATCCTTGTTCAAATGTGGATTCTGAAAGGTCATTTTCGAAATACAGTCTCATAGTAAGTGATAGGAGGCGAAAATTGACAGCTGCAAATGCTGAGACTTTAACCATGATCTACTTCCAGTGATTTCACCGCAGTATTTGGATAAAACTGAAAAAGGTATTCACTGAAATGTGTTTCGAGATGGTGAATGTAAAATAAAAATGGGACTTTCATATAAGTATTATCTTATTCTTCCATAGCCATGTTTAACGTTTTACCCTGCTGTTTTGTTTTTTACTTTGTTTTATTAATTGTTTATATTTTTAAATGCACTTATTGTACAAACCTTATCGCTTTCCAAATTTTAACATGTCATCCCCCGAAAAAAATAATAAAAACACAAAACACCACCTTTTGAATTTTAAATCAACAAATCTTCAAAAAAATAACAACACTTTCTAACACCTCTACCTATGGGACGTACAATAACCTGGTGAGCACAAATCCATCATGGCGGCGACGCGAAATTTAAATATTCAAATGGACATTTCTTGCGTTTTATCCATCCGAGCGCAGTGAAACTTGATATGGTATATGCTTATACAAATTTTAATCGACTGGCGCAACCACAAGATGGCGGCTGAGCGAAATTTTAAAAATCAGCTTTTATTTATTGTGTCCTAATCATGAGATTGAAGTTTGAATGAAACACCTACATCACAATCTTCATGTAATTGTACATAAATCTAAGGCCTATAATATAAAAATCCAACATGGTGACCATCCAAAATAATTACACGGTTCTCAATATTTACGAATCTATTACAGCAATCAAACTGATAATTTGTATGTTGATAGAGGCAACTAATATTAGTAGGATATATGAAAATAGGCTATTTAGTTCTTCACGGAACTACTTGTTTATTATGGATACTCGAGTTTAGGCCTTAAGTACAAACAAACCAACAGACCAATTGAGAAATGAATTATACCAATATTTTTCTTGCTTAATTCTGCGTTAGACTATATAAGCCAATTATTCTCAAATGTAATAATATATTAGCCTATTTTCATTTATCAAAAAATAGGCTTATGAGATCACCTTTTGTCCGTGTGTCTGTCTGTGTGTGTGTGTGTGTGTGTGTGTGTGTGTGTGTGTGTGTGTCCTAATAAAATCTAAACTGCTGGAGCAATTTCAATAAACCTCGGCAAGTTCATAGCACTATTCCGGACGACCCTTCAAATTTTGTTAGGTCTCACCAATCCAAAATGGCGGCTGTGCGAAATATTTAACCAGCATTCAATATCTCCGAAACTTTTAACGATATCACCCTGGAATATTTTACGGTGATAAAGGGAACTACTAGAAGTTCACCTATGTGACCTTTGAAAACCTGGTAACTACAAAACCAACATGGCGGCCACGCGAATTTGCGACTTTTAAATAGACGTTTTTCGGGATTTAACCAATCAAACGCATTGTAACTTGGTACAGTAAATGTTTATACACGTTGTAATGCACTGACATCTAACTTCGTTCAATTGTTTACATAACTGTCAAGATGGCGGCTGTGCGAAATATTTCAACGGCATTCTATATCTCTGAACCTATTAGCGGTATCACCCTGAAATTTTGTACGAAGATAAAGGGCAGTACAGGAAGTTCATTTATAAGACTCTCAAAAACCGATAAACTACAAAACGAATATGGCGACCAAGCAAATTTGAAATTTATAAATAAACCTTTCTCGCGATTTAATGATCCAAACGCTATGAAACTTGGTACAGGAAATGTTTATACACATTGTAATGGACTGGTATCTAATTTAGTTCAATTGTTTACATAACCTCAAGATGGCGGCTGTGCGAATTTTAAAATTAAGTTTTTATTTCTTGTGTCGTAATAATGGGATCGAAGTGAAAGTTTGAATAATGAACCTACGCAATAATATTCCTTTAATGGTACATGACTCTATGGCCCATACATATAACAATCCAACATGGCGACCATCCGAATTATATAGATGGATCTCAATATCTACGAATCTACTACAGCAATCAAACTGAATTGGTTAATGTTCATAGGGGCTATGAACATAAGTTCACCTATAGGACTTTCAATAACCTGGTGATCACAAATCCAACATGGCGGCGGCGCGAAGTATAAATATTCACATGGTCGTTTCTCGCAATTTAACCATCCGAGTGCAGTGGCACTTGGTACAGTAAATCCTTGTCTAAATGTTAATGCACTGGCATCTAGTTTTTCCGATAGTTTCCATAACCCCAAGATGGCAGCTGTTTTTACTTCTTGTATCCTTATCATGCGATTGAAGTTTGAATACTACAGGTACACAATAATCTTCATGTAACAGTACCGTTACGGCTGTGAGTTTGTTTCGTCGCCTCGCCGCGTGAGTCACCAGCGCCCCCGGGCTATGCTCTGCCCCTGTGTACTAATTGCGCCTTACGCAACAGGGCTACTAGGACAAAAGGGATGGTCCAGAATATTCGTGACCCAGCCAGTGATGGAAATCTCGAGAAGCCGTGAATCCTGGACGGGTCTAGAAGCATTCATTGAGTCACCAGTCTGCTATATAAGAGCGACCTGGCAAGCGAGGTGGAAAGTTTTTTTTCGAGCAAGTGCGGGCTTTTACCTGAGCGACAGTTGTTAGTGAATTGACTTGCGAAACCCTAGTGAAACTGTGTCTTGAGCGAGTGTGTTTTACAGTGCAACAGAGGTTAGTGTGGTGAATTGCGAAAACACCGGCGGCTGTTTCCCTAGCCAGCGGACAGCGAAGCAGAGTGTAGTGGTGAGTGACCGGCTATCGTAAATAACTGTAGCTTGCGTATTCAAGGAAGTGTCGCAGGTAGTTCTATCTAGGCCACCGGTCCCATTAGGAGGGATTAACTTCTGTGGCTTATTGACAAGTGAAAGGCAAGTGTTCCTTACAAGAGGAAACTAGAGTGAGATACCAATTGCCTGTATTTGCTATTTGTGTGGTGTATATTTCTGGCCCGCAAAAAAGCTAATGCGTTTCTTTAAAGGAACAATTTGTGTTGTACATTCTACCCACCACAATCCAGTTAACGGAAGTGCCACTAGGGGGTGGCACGTAACAACTGGTGTCAGAAGCCGGATTACGAACTCAAGCACAAGCACAACACTTGAAGGTCCTGGTTTCAAAACCCGAGCAGGTCATTTTACCACAGTTCTCTAATTTTCCAGGGAGTGCATGCCCTTTACTAGACAAACAACTAAAATGGAAGTGCAATTTGCAGCATTGCTAGAAAAGTTAAGTGGCATGGAAGCCAAGATGGATGACGGCCAGAAGAATTTAGCCAAGGACCTATCTTCTAAATCAGAAGACGGTCAGAATAAGTTAGCCGAGGACCTAACTTCCAAATTATAAGACGGCCAGAAGAAATTAGCCAAGGACCTGAAGGATGAACTGAAGAAGATAGAAGACGGCCAGAAGAACTTAGCCAAGGACCTGAAGGATGGCCAGAAGAAGATGGAAGACGGCCAGACTAAGCTAGCACAAGACCTGAAGAAATTAGAACAGGGCCTACGTGAGGAAGTCACGGCAGTGGAAAAGAAGATCGACGCCTTACAAGTGGACGTTGCTGAGCTGCGCCGACGCCCGCTGATGGGGGTGGAGGAGAAATTCAACGCCTTACAGAAGGAAGTTGCAGAACTGCGCCAACGCCCACTGACGGGGGTGGAAGAGAAATTCAACGCTTTACAAAAGGAAATTGCTGAGCTGAACCAACGCCCGCCGACGGGGATGGAAGCGAGATTCAACGCTCTTCAAGAGGAAGTTGCCGAGCTGCGCCGACGCCCGCCCACAGGTACACCTGGAATATCAGGAACGGGACAGAGCAGAGTGACGCCCCCAACCTTCGACGGAAAGGTTCCGTGGAGCACCTATTTACGACAGTTCGAGGCAGCCTGTTCCATAAACAACTGGAACAGCACGGAAAAGGCTACAGCTCTCATTGTAGCGCTGAGAAGGGACGCCCTTAACGTCCTTCAGGCCATCTCGACTGGATCCCAGGACTACGCTTCACTAATCGCCCATATGGAGTCCCCATATGGAGATAGCCATCTTCAGCAGGCCTACCAGATGCATCTCCGGACCCGGGTGCAAAAGCTCGCGGAAACCCTGCAGGAGTTCGAGATGGACATCGCATTCCTCGTAAGACTCGTCTCTCCAACAGCGCCGGCCGACTTTCTGGAGCTGATTGCGACGCAAACCTTTATTGACGGACTACAGGACTCGGATACTCAACTGGCACAGCGACTTGCGCGCAATAAGACAATTGCAGATGCGCTGAGCCACGCACTTGAGTTCGAGACGGCAAAGCGGGTATCTAGAATGCACGCGCGGGTGCGTCACGTAGACGTCGACGAACCAGCCAAAACCGACGAGACCAAGCCCCTGGCCGATGAACTGATGGAGGCGCTAGGCCGGTTCTTCAAGAGTCGCACTACCACCAACAAAAACGTAGCCGAAGGACATCCGGAGAGGCCGCCCAGAAGAGGACTACCGACCTGCTGGACCTGCCGTAAGGGAGGCCACCTGAGCAAGGACTGCGGCGATCGCCGCCGCCAAGGGTTGCCGTCGGGACAGTCAGTCGTAGGGAAACCGAGCGGCCCAGGAAACCAAGTATCAGCCAGCTTTGGGGGACAAAGGTTGGCTTGCGACAGTCGTCAAGCCCCGGCCGTCCAAGTGCGTGTGACGAAGTTACGGAAGGACAATAGCAGCCTGATGGTCGACGGAGTCGTCAAGGGAGTGAGCTGACTCATGCTGATCGACACGGGAGCGTCGAGGACCATCGTCAATCCCACCGTGATCCCGAAGTGGGGAGTGCAACCCACGCAAAGGAACCTCCAGCTAATAACCGCGACTGGAGAGACCGCACCGGTACATGACGAAGCATCACTGGAGTTCGTCATTGGTCGACGGGCGGTGAAGCATCCAGTGCTCGTGGCTGATGTATCAAACGAAGTGATCATCGGACTGGACTTCCTGGACAAGAACAACATCATCTTGGACCTGAGTACCAACACTCTGCACTTCGGAGGAGGAGAACTTGCTTTGCAACCAGCACACGAGGCCGTCGCCGCACGACGAGTAAAGCTGAGAGACGACGTCATCGTTCCCGCCAGGACGGAGTTCAGCGCTGCCGTAATGGTCGACCGAACTTCTGAGGGAGTGGCGGCTATCGTCGAGCCAAAATATGAGGACATCCAGACAAAAGGATTGCTAATTGCCAAGACTCTCATCAACACGACGTCTCGGCCGTACGTCCGCCTGTCCAACCTGAACGACTACGACATTACGGTTCACCGGGACACCAACCTAGGAGTCTGCGAGCCCGTTACCTGGATTGCCCGCATCACAGACACGACGGACGGACACCTGCAGATGGACAACCGAAGAAGACGCGCCCTGCCAGAAGAACTACAGAAGCTGTACCAAGGATCCCAGGGCCATTTAGACGAGGAACAATCACGCCAACTTTGGGACCTGCTACGAAAAATTCCAGGATGTCTTCTCCGTGGGAAGCCAAGACTTCGGCAGGACAAGCTTGGTCCAGCACAGAATCGACGTTGGAGACAGTGCACCGATTAGGGCCCCATTCCGACGTGTCCCGCTCGCCAAGCAAACCGAAGTCGACTGGATGGTAGAAGAGACTAAGGAGCAAGGGGTGATTGAGCCATCACATAGTCCTTGGAGTTCTCCGGTCATGCTAGTGAAGAAGAAGGACGATTCCATCAGGTTCTGCGTGGATTACAGGCGGGTGAATGACGTCACGAAGAAGGACAGATACCCTCTACCCCGGATCGACGACACCCTGGACACCATATCTGGGTCAAGATGGTTCTCCACCTTGGATTTGAAGGGTGGCTACTGGCAGGAGGAGGTCCACCCTAAGGACCGCGAGAAAACTGCGTTCACTGTGGGCAGCGGGCTCTGGCAGTTCACCGTCATGCCATTCGGTCTGTGCAAAACCCCTGCGACCTTCGAAAGGCTAATGGAGTCCATTCTGAGGGAACTACTCTGGAAGACCTGCCTGGTCTACCTAGACGACGTCATCGTTCTGGGGAGAACCTTCGAGGAGCACTACAGCAACCTGAAGGAGATTTTGATGAAGCTACTGGCTGCCCAGCTGAAGTTGAGCCCCAAGAAGTGTCAGCTCTTCCAGAAGCAGGTCCAGTACCCTGGGCATATCGTCTCCGAAGAAGGGGGGCGCGCCGATCCAGAGAAGACCGCAGCTGTGAGGGAGTGGCCAGTTCTGAAGGACAAGTCCCAACTACGAAGCTTCCTGGGACTCTGCACATATTAACGTCGCTTCGTGAGAGGATTTGCCGACATCGCCAAACCACTGCATCGACTGACTGAGAAGGACCAACTCTTCACGTGGACAGCAGAATGCCACAGTGCCTTCGAACAACTCAAGCAGGCTCTGTGCACCGCACCTATTCTGGCCTACCCCCAGACCTGGAACAAGGTTCATCGTCGATACCGATACCAGCGACTTTGGTATACGGGGAATCCTGTCGCAAGTAGTGGACGACGAGGAGAGGGTAGTGGCCTACTTCAGCAAAGCCAGAGAGGAACTACTGCGTCACCAGGAAGGAACTGCTCGCCATCGTGAAGACCATTGACCATTTCCACAAGTACCTGTACGGGCAAGAATTTCTCATCAGGACCGACCATGCATCCCTGCGGTGGCTCCTGAACTTCAAGCAGCCCGAGGGTCAAATCGCGCGGTGGTTAGAGAGGCTTCAACAGTACAACTTTGAGATCCAGCACAGGAAAGGCCAACTGCATTCTTACGCCGACGCCCTGTCACGAAGACCGTGCCCCGTAGACTGCACCTTCTGTGCCCGAAGGGAGGAGAACACCGGGATACAGTGCCGAAGGACTACCGTGGAACTTCAAGGGAGCTGGAGCCGCGAATCTTTCACTCAGGCGCAAGCGGAAGATGATGACCTGGGACCGATAGCCGAATGGAAGAGGGCCTGTGTCCCCAGACCCGGGTGGAACATTGTGAGTGACTGCAGCCCAAAGTTTAAGTCCTACTGGGCGCAGTGGGACTCGCTGGTTGTAAGGGATGGCCTCATCTGCCGTACCTGGGAGAGCACCGACGGGAAGACATCTCGGGAGCAAGTCGTCGTACCAAAGGCTATGACGGAGGAAGTCCTGAAGGACGTCCATGGAGCATCATTTGGTGGACACTCAGGGATAAATAAGACCCTGGAGAAGCTGAGAGAGCGGTTCTACTGGATCGGATGCCGAACAGATGTGCAGAACCACTGCGCGAGGTGCCACGATTGCGCAGCCAGCAAGGGCCCAGGACGAAGACGACGGGGTCCACTGAAGACCTACAACGTGGGCGGCCCCATTGTGAGAATGGCCATCGATGTTGCTGGGCCATTTCCGTTGAGCGAGGCAGGGAACCAGCCGGCCCCGTAGTGTTGGGGTAGCGCACCTGCCCCCCACCCGGAGGCCCCGGGTTCGATCCCCGGCTCCATCAAGGATTTTGAAACTGACGTGCGGGTTGGAACGGGATGCACTCAGCCTCGTGAGGACAATTGAGTAGATGTCTGACAGTGAGACAGCGCCCCGATCACGAAAACCAAGATTAACGGCCGAGGGGACCCGACGCGCTGATCACGCGTCACCCCAATGTCTGCAAGCCGAATGGCTGGGCAGCGGTCGCTTGGTCGGCCCTAGCCCGTCATGGGCTGTATAGTGCCAGGGGTTGAGGCAGGGAACCATTACATATTGGTCGTCAGCGACTACTTCACCAAATGGCCAGAGGCGTATGCGCTCCCTAACCAAGAAGCCGCGACGATTGCAGACACCCTAGTGAAGGAATTCGTCAGCCGGTACGGAGTACCCCTGGAGCTGCACTACGACCAAGGGAGGAACTTCGAGTCGCAGGAGTTCCAGAACCTATGTCAGCTGCTGGGAATCCGGAAGACAAGGACGACGCCGCTACACCCTCAGTCCGACGGGATGGTAGAGCGATTCAATCGCACCATCGAGAACCATCTCCGAATAGTCGTCAGCGAGCACCAGAGGGATTGGGACAAACATCATCCACTATTTCTCCTGGCCTACCGCGCCGCCGTGCATGAAGCCACCGGGTGCACACCAGCCCGGGCCATGTTTGGGAGGGAACTCCATCTACCTGTCGATCTTGCCTTCGGCCGACCTGGGAATGGTCCGTTCCCGGTAAGCCAGTATTGTCAAGAACTGGTCGACCAACTGGAGGACGTGCACGCGTTCGCGAGGAGGAGACTGCGGATCGAGACCGACCAAATGAAGACCCGATACGACCAGCGGACGGATGCTGGCGGATTCCTCGAGGACGACCTGGTCTGGCTCTTCAACCCATTACGGAAGAAAGGCCTGTCATCCAAACTGCAGAAGTCCTGGGAGGGCCCGTACCGAGTCGTGAAACGGATCAACGATGTCGTCTACAGGATCCAGTGGAGCCAGAGGGCGAAGATGAAGATCGTGCACCGTGATCGCCTGGCAGCCTACGGAGGGACACAGACGGACCAATGATTGATCGGGACGATCAGCCTTTTAGGAAGGGGGTGGTGTTACGGCTGTGAGTTTGTTTCGTCGCCTCGCCGCGTGAGTCACCGCCACCCCCGGGCTAAACTCTGCCTCTGTGTACTACCTGCGCTTTACGCAACAGGGCTACTAGGACAAAAGGGATGGTCGAGAATGTTCGTGACCCAGCCAGTGATGGAAATCTCGAGAAGCCGTGAATCCTGGACGGGTCTAGAAGCATTCATTGAGTCACCAGCCTGCTATATAAGAGCGACGTGGCAAGCGAGGTGGACATTTTTTTCGAGCTAGTGCGAGCATTTACCTGAGCGACAGTTGTTAGTGAATTGACTTGCGAAACCCTAGTGAAACTGTGTCTTGAGCGAGTGTGTTTTCCAGTGCAACAGAGGTTAGTGTGGTGAATTGCGAAAACACCGGGGGCTGTTTCCCTAGCCTGCGGACAGCGAAGCAGAGTGTAGTGGTGAGTACCGGCTATCGTAAATAACTGTAGCTTGCTTATTCAAGGAAGTGTTGCAGGTAGTTCTATCTAGGCCACCGGTCCCATTAGGAGGGATTAACTTCTGTGGCCTATTGACAAGTGAAAGGCAAGTGTTCCTTACAACAGGAAACTAGAGTGAGATACTAATTGCTTGTATTTGCTATTTGTGTGGTGTATCTTTCTGGCCCGCAATAACGCTAATACGTTTCTTTAAAGGAACAATTTGTGTTGTACTTTCTACCCACCGCAATCCAGTTAACGGAAGTGCCACTAGGGGATGGCACGTAACAACTGGTGTCAGAAGCCGGGTTACGAACTCAAGCACAAGCACAACACTTGAAGGTCCTGGTTTCAAAACCCGAGCAGGTCATTTTACCACAGTTCTCTAATTTTCCAGTGAGTGCATGCCCTTTACTAGACAAACAACTAAAATGGAAGAGCAATTTGCAGCATTGCTAGAAAGGTTAAGTGGCATGGAGGCCAAGATGGATGACGGCCAGAAGAATTTAGCCAAGGACCTAACTTCTGAATTAGAAGACGGTCAGAATATGTTAGCCGAGGACCTAACTTCCAAATTAGAAGACGGCCAGAAGAAATTAGCGAAGGACCTGAAGGATGACCTGAAGAAGATGGGAAGACGGCCAGAAGAACTTAGCCAAGGACCTGAAGGATGGCCAGAAGAAGATGGAAGACGGCCAGACTAAGCTAGCACAAGACCTGAAGAAATTAGAAAAAGTCCTCTCGGCACGCCGGAAGGCGGAGGTAGATTTCACCGGACAAACTTGGAGATAAGCGAAAATAGGCAGAATATGCAGGTTTTCGTAGAAGGATCAGACCTCATTTATCGCGTGAAAGTATTTTATAATTGGAGATTAATTAACTTTGTTTTTCTTCATTTTAAATATATTTTAAACATTTTATTGTCTTACGGGGACGGTAACCTTCTTGTCATTTGGAGTCCATTTTTAGCCTATTTTCAATTTTGAAAAAATAGGCTTATGAGATCACCTTTTGTCCGTGCGTGCGTGTGTGTGTGTGTGTGTGTGTGTGTGTGTGAGGTGTGTCTGTGTCCCCCCCTAATAAAATCTAACCGGCTGGAGCGATTTCAGTGAAACTCGGTAAGTTCATAGCACTATTCCCGGCGACGTCGACCGTGTCCATCGAATTTTGTTACTTCTCACCAATCCAACATGGCGGCTGTGCGAAATATTTCACTAGCATTCAGTATCTCCGAAACTATAACGGATATCGCCCTGAAATTGTGTACGGTGATAAAGGGTACTACTAGAAGTTCACCTATGAAACTTTCAAAAACCTGGTTACTACATAACCAACATGGCGGCCAAGCGAAGTGGAGACTTTAAATAGACTTTTCTCGCGATTTAACTATCCAAACGTAATGAAACTTGGTACAGCAAATATTTATACACATTGCAATGCACTGGAGTCTAATTTAGTTCAATTGTTTACATAACCTCAAAATGGAGGCTGTGCGAAATATTTCACTGACATTCTATATCCCCGAAACTATTACAGATATCACCCTGCAATTTTGTACGGTGATAAAGGGTACTGATACAAGTTTACCTATGTATAATTCATAAACCTGTAAAGTACAAATCGAACATGGCGACCAAGCGAATTTGAAATATTTTAATATACTTTTCTCGTGAGTTAACTCTCTGAGCGCTGTGAAATGTGGTACAGTAAATGATTTTGCAGATTGTAATGTACTGCCGTCTAATTTAATTCAATTGTTTACATAACCTCAAAATGGCGGCTGTGCGAAATTTTAAAATTAAGTTTTTATTTCTTGTGTCGTAATCATGCGATCGAAGTGAAAGTTTGAATAATGAACCTAGGCAATAAGTGACCTTGAATGGTACATAACTCTATGGCCTATACATATAACAATCCTAAATGGCAAGCTTCCGTAATATTTAGACGGTTCTCAATATATATGAATCTTTTACAGCAACCAAACTGAAATTTTTATGTTCATAGAGGCTATGAACATATGTTCACCTATAGGACTTTCAGTAACCTGGTGAGCACGAATCCAACATGGCGGCGACGCAAAGTATAAATATTTAAATGGACGTTTCTCGCGAATTAACTATCCGAGTGCCGTGAAACGTTGCACGTTTTAAATGCTTTCACAAATGTTGATCCACTGGCATCTAATTTATTTCAATTGTTTGCATAATCACAAGATGGCTGCTGTGCGTAATTTTAAAATCTCGTTTTTACTTCTTGTGTTCTAATCATGCGATTGAAGTTTGAATACCACACTTACACAATAATCTTAATATAATAGTACAAAAATAAAAATCCAACCTGGCGACCATCTGAAATATTTAGACGGTTCTCAATATCTACGAATCTGATACAGCAATTAAACTGAAATTTTGTATGTTGATAGAGGCAATTAACATGAGCAGGATATATGAAAATAGGCTGTATAGTTCTTCACGGAACTACTTGTTATACTTGTGGTCACACTGTCCTTATGCAAGGTTTCGACACTGATGTGTAACTATGTAACGGTCTCTTACTTCTTCACGCAAAATTATATCTCCCGCAGAGATGTTGGTTGGTTCCTCAGTTTAGGGGCTGCGACAACGCGGTCATATAACCCCGTGTACTTTGGGTGAGTGTAGAATCTGTCTGAATAAACGGTGTGAATTGTGATGGCGGTATTAGTCTGTAATTCAGGTAAGGAATGCAGACGCTAAATTTCAAGCAGTAGTTCCTAATGTTGCTACCAGATACTAACGTCAACGCCACCCAGCTGTGAACTTGGCTACTAGATGCCACCTCAATCAGCAACTCGCAACGAACGTTGGAACTTCCCCTCGAAAGGAAGGCTTACTGAGGGATTTTTAGCGCTCTTAGAAAATCCGACGACTTTGGCCGGCTTTGACCCCGCGACCTTGGGCATAGAAGTTCAGCATGCTACCAGTTACGTCACCGAAGCCGCTTCACACTTAGTCAGATGGAAATCTAAATCTGATCTCGCGCAAGTGCGTTGTCATGGCAACGTCTGATGGCTCATCCCTCATCAATTTAGTAGTGTTGCCATGTCAACCACTGATAGCTCTTGGCATTTTCTTATAATTCCGAAATCATTTTTCTCATCCCTTGGCGCAATGGTGGCTCATATCAAAAATTCTTTCAGACAAACGTTTTAGGTAATTATTAGGGGAATATTGTCCATTTTGTACGGTTTTGATATTGTGCCTATTAACAGAGATGTGATTAATGTTTCCCGAAAAAAACACTTTTTCCCACCCCTTTGGTCAATGGTTGGTGCTATCAAAAAAACGTTTCAAACATAAATTTCTGAGCTTTATCCGACACATAGTATGAACTTTGAACGGATTCGATATTTCACATATTAAGAGAGTTATAGCAATATTTCATTTTTTCGAAAAAAAAAGTCCCCCATTTTCATCCCCTTCGACCGATTTAGCCCAGTAACGAACTCGTCCGAGATTTTATGGGTATACATATTCGGTAAAAAATTCAAAGTGATTGGTGCAAAATTACGGCAGTTATCGTGTCCACAAGAAACTGATATACATATATATACATATATTACATAAATTATATATAAACTTTTGAACTGACGGTGGTTTTGGGGTCTGGGGGATGTGAAACGCGAAGATATGTCAAATTTTTCCGGAAATCGAAACATGGTACCCATTGCAATAGTTAGCTTTCTAATGAAATCTACCTAAAATACTGCCGTCAAAGACACCTAGCTGTGAACTTGGCTACTAGATGCCACCTCAATCAGCAACTCGCAACGAACGTTGGAACTTCCCCTCCGAAGGAAAGCAAACTCAGGTTTTTTAGCGCTCTTAATAAATCCGACGACTTCAGCCGGGTTTGAACCCGCGACCTTGGGCATAGAAGTTCAGCATGCTACCAGTTCCGATACCGAAGTCGCTTCCCACTGACATATGAAAACTGAATGTGATCTCGTGCAGTGGCGTTGTCATAGCAACTGCTGATGGTCATCCCTTATCAATTAAAAGTCAAGTTGTCATGGCAACCTCTCTTGGCACTTGGCATTTTCTTATAAATTAAATCATTTTGTTCACCCCGTGGCGTAATGGTGGGTTATATCAAAAATTCTTTCAGACAAAAGTTTTAAGTAATTATTGGAGGAATATTGTCCATTTTGTGCGGTTTTGATATTGTGCCTATTAACAGAGATATGATTAATGTTTCCCGAAAAACCCACTTTTTCCCACCCCTTTGGTCAATGGTTGGTGCTATCAAAAAACATATTTGACATAAATTTTTGGCACTTATCCGACACATATTATGAACTTTGAACGGATTCGATATTTCATGTATTAAGAGAGTTATAGCGATATTTCACTTTTTCGAAAAAAGCCCCCCATTTTTACCCCCTTTGAGCGATTTTGCCCATTAACGAACTCGACCGAGATTTTATAGGGATACATATTATGTAAAAAATTCAAAGTGATTGGTGCAAAATTCCGGCTGTTATCGTGTCCACAAGAAACTGATATATATATATATATATATATATATATATATATACATATATACATAAATTATATATAAACATTTGAACTGACGGTGGTTTTGGGGTCTGAGGGATGTGAAACGCGAAGATATGTCGAAATTTTCCGGAAGTCGAAACATGGGACCCATTGCAATAGTTAGCTTTCTAAAGAAATCTACCTAACAGGGCCTACGTGAGGAAGTCACGGCAGTGGAAAAGAAGTTCGGCGCCTTACAAGTGGAAGTTGCTGAGCTGCGCCGACGCCCGCTGATGGGGGTGGAGGAGAAATTCAACGCCTTACAGAAGGAAGTTGCAGAACTGCGCCAACGCCCACTGACTGGGGTGGAAGAGAAATTCAACGCTTTACAAAAGGAAATTGCTGAGCTGAACCAACGCCCGCCGACGGGGATAGAATCGAGATTCAACGCTCTTCAAGAGGAAGTTGCCGAGCTGCGCCGACGCCCGCCCACAGGTACACCTGGAATATCAGGAACGGGACAGAGCAGAGTGACGCCCCCAACCTTCGACGGAAAGGTCCCGTGGAGCACCTATTTACGTCAGTTCGAGGCAGCCTGTTCCATAAACAACTGGAACAGCACGGAAAAGGCTACAGCTCTCATTGTAGCGCTGGGAGGGGACGCCCTTAACGTCCTTCAGGCCATCCCGACTGGATCCCAGGACTACGCTTCACTAATCGCCCATATGGAGTTCCGATATGGAGATCGCCATCTTCAGCAGGCCTACCAGATGCAGCTCCGGACCCGGGCGCACAAGATCACGGAAACCCTTCAGGAGTTCGAGATGGACATGGCATGCCTCGTAAGGCTCGTCTCTCCAACAGCGCCGGCCGACTTTCTGGAGCAGATTGCGACACAAACCTTTATTGACGGACTACAGGACTCGGATACTCAACTGGCGCTGCGACTTGCGCGCAATAAGACACTTGCAAATGCGCTGAGCCACGCACTTGAGTTCGAGACGGCAAAGCGAGTAACTAGTATGCACGCGCGGGTGCGTCAGGTGGACGTCGACGAACCAGCCAAAACCGACGAGACCAAGCCCCTGGCCGATGAACTGATGGAGGCGCTAGGCCGGTTCTTCAAGAGTCGCACTACCACCAACAAATACGTAGCCGAAGGACATCCGGAGAGGCGGCCCAGAAGAGGACTACCGACCTGCTGGACCTGCCGTAAGGGAGGCCACCTCAGCAAGGACTGCGGCGATCGCCGCCACCAAGGGTTTCCGTCGGGACAGTCTGTCGTAGGGAAACCGCGCGGCCCGAGAAACCAAGTATCAGCCAGCTTAGGGGGACAAAGGTTGGCTTGCGACAGTCGTCAAGCCCCGGCAGTCCAAGTGCGTGTGACGAAGTTACGGAAGGACAATAGCAGCCTGATGGTCGACGGAGTCGTCAACGGAGTGAGCTGGCCCATGCTGATCGACACGGGAGCGTCGAGGACCATCGTCAATCCCACCGTGATCCCGAAGAGGAGAGTGCAACCCACGCAAAGGACCTCCAGCTAATAACCGCGACTGGAGAGACCGCACCGGTACATGGCGAAGCATCACTGGAGTTCGTCATTGGTCGACGGGTGGTGAGGCATCCAGTGCTCGTGGCTGATGTATCAAACGAAGTGATCATCGGAGTGGACTTCATGGACCAGAACAATATCACCTTGGACCTGAATACCAACACTCTGCACTTCGGAGGTGAGGAACTTGCTCTGCCACCAGCACACGAGGCCGTCGCCGCACGACGAGTAAGGCTGAGAGAGGACGCCATCGTTCCCGCCAGGACGGAGGTCAGCGCTGCCGTAATTGTCGACCGAACTGCTGAGGGAGTGGCGGCTATCGTCGAGCCAAAATATGAGGACATCCAGACAAAAGGATTGCTAATTGCCAAGACTCTCATCAACACGACGTCTCGGCCGTACGTCCGCCTGTCCAACCTGATCGACTACGACATTACGGTTCACCGGGACACCAACCTAGGAGTCTGCGAGCCCGTTACCGGGATTGCCCGCATCACAGACACGACGGACGGACAACTGCAGACGTACAACCGAAGAAGACGCGCCCTGCCAGAAGAACTACAGAAGCTGTACCAAGGATCCCAGGGCCATTTAGACGAGGAACAATCACGCCAACTTTGGGACCTGCTACACGAATTCCAGGATGTCTTGTCCGTGGGGAGCAAGGACTTCGGCAGGACAAGCTTGGTCTAGCACAGAATCGACGTTGGAGACAGTGCACCGATTAGGGCCCCATTCCGACGTGTCCCGCTCGCCAAGCAAGCCGAAGTCGACCGGATGGTAGAAGAGACGAAGGAGCAAGGGGTGATCGAGCCATCACATAGTCCTTGGAGGTCTCCGGTCGTGCTAGTGAAGAAGAAGGACGATTCCATCAGGTTCTGCGTGGATTACAGGCGGGTGAATGACGTCACGAAGAACGACAGCTACACTCTACCCCGGATCGACGACACCCTGGTCGCCATATCTGGGTCAAGATGGTTCTCCACCTTGGATTTGAAGAGTGGCTACTGGCATGTGGAGGTCCACCCTAAGGACCGCGAGAAAACTGCGTTCACTGTGGGCAGCGGGCTCTGGCAGTTCACCGTCATGCCATTCGGGATTTCCAACGCCCCTGCGACCTTCGAAAGGCTAATGGAGTCCATTCTGAGGGGACTACTCTGGAAGACCTGCCTGGTCTACCTAGACGGCGTCATCGTTCTGGGGAGAAGATTCGAGGAGCACTACAGCAACCTGAAGGAGATTTTGATGAAGCTACGGACTGCCCAGCTGAAGTTGAGCCCCAAGAAGTGTCAGCTCTTCCAGAAGCAGGTCCAGTACCCTGGGCATATCGTCTCCGAAGAAGGGGGACGCGCCGATCCAGAGAAGACCGCAGCTGTGAGGGAGTGGCCAGTTCCGAAGGATAAGTCCCAACTACGAAGCTTCCTGGGACTCTGCACATATTAACGTCGCTTCGTGAGAGGATTTGCCGACATCGCCAAACCACTGCATCGACTGACTGAGAAGGACCAACTCTTCACGTGGACATCAGAATGCCACAGTGCCTTCGAACAACTCATGCAGGCTCTGTGCACCGCACCTATTCTGGCCTACCCCCAGACCTGGAACAAGGTTCATCGTCGATACCGATGCCAGCAACTTTGGTATACGGGGAATCCTGTCGCAAGTAGTGGACGGCGAGGAGAGGGTAGTGGCCTACTTCAGCAAAGCCAGAGAGGAACTACTGCGTCACCAGGAAGGAACTCCTCGCCATTGTGAAGACCATTGAACACTTCCACAAGTATCTGTACGGGCAAGAATTTCTCATCAGGACCGACCATGCATCCCTACGATGGCTCCTGAACTTCAAGCAGCCCGAGGGTCAACTCGCGTGGTGGTTAGAGAGGCTTCAACAGTACAACTTTGAGATCCAGCACAGGAAAGGCCAACTGCATTCTAACGCCGACGCCCTGTCACGAAGACCGTGCCCCGTAGACTGCACCTTCTGTGCCCGAAGGGAGGAGAACACCGGGATAGAGTGCCGAAGGACTACCGTGGAACTTCAAGGGAGCTGGAGCCGCGAATCTTTCACTCAGGCGCAAGCGGAAGATGATGACCTGGGACTGATAGCCGAATGGAAGAGGGCCTGTGTCCCCAGACCCGGGTGGAACATTGTGAGTGACTGCAGCCCTAAGTTTAAGTCCTACTGGGCGCAGTGGGACTCGCTGGTTGTAAGGGATGGCCTCATCTGCCGTACCGGGGAGAGCACCGACGCGAAGACATCTCGGGAGCAAGTCGTCGTTCCAAAGGCTATGACGAAGGAAGTCCTGAAGGAAGTCCATGGAGCATCATCTGGTGGACACTTAGGGATAAATAAGACCCTGGAGAAGTTGAGAGAGCGGTTCTACTGGATCGGATGCCGAACAGACGTGGAGAACCACTGCGCGCGGTTCCACGATTGCGCAGCCAGCAAGGGCCCAGGGCGAAGACGACGGGGTCCACTGAAGACCTACAACGTTGGCGGCCCCATGGAGAGAATGGACATCGATGTTGCTGGGCCATTTCCGTTGAGCGAGGCAGGGAACCAGCCGGCCCCGTAGTGTTGGGGTAGCGCACCTGCCCCTCACCCGGAGGCCCCGGGTTCGATCCCCGGCTCCGTCAGGGATTTTGAAACTGACGTGCGGGTTGGAACGGGGTGCACTGAGCCTCGTGAGGACAATTGAGTAGCTGTCTGACAGTGAGACAGCGCCCCGATCACGAAAACCAAGATTAACGGCCGAGGGGACCCGACGCGCTGATCACGCATCACCCCAATGTCTGCAGGCCGAATGGCTGGGCAGCGGTCGCTTGGTCGGTCTTAGCCCGTCATGGGCTGTATAGTGCCAGGGGTTGAGGCAGGGAACCATTACATATTGGTCGTCAGCGACTACTTCACCAAATGGCCAGAGGCATATGCGCTCCCTAACCAAGAAGCCGCGACGATTGCAGACACCCTGGTGAAGGAATTCGTCAGCCGGTACGGAGTACCCCTGGAGCTGCACTACAACCAAGGGAAGAACTTCGAGTCGCAGGTGTTCCAGAACATATGTCAGCTGCTGGGAATCCGGAAGACAAGGACGACGCCGCTACACCCTCAGTCCGACGGGATGGTAGAGCGATTCAATCGCACCTTCGAGAACCATCTCCGAATAGTCATCAGCGAGCACCAGAGGGATTGGGACGAACATCATCCACTATTTCTCCTGGCCTACCGCGCCGCCGTGCATGAAGCCACCGGGTGCACACCAGCCCGGGCCATGTTTGGGAGGGAACTCCATCTACCTGTCGATCTTGCCTTCGGCCGACCTGGGAATGGTCCGTTCCCGGTAAGCCAGTATTGTCAAGAACTGGTCGACCAACTGGAGGACGTGCACGCGTTCGCGAGGAGGAGACTGCGGATCGAGACCGACCGAATGAAGAACCGATACGACCAGCGGACGGATGCTGGCGGATTGCACGAGAACGACCTGGTCTGGCTCTTCAACCCATTACGGAAGAAAGGCCTGTCATCCAAACTGCAGAAGTCCTGGGAGGGCCCGTACCGAGTCGTGAAACGGATCAACGATGTCGTCTACAGGATCCAGCGGAGCCCGAGGGCGAAGATGAAGTTCGTGCACCGAGATCGCCTGGCAACCTACGGAGGGACACAGACGAACCAATGATTGATCGGGACGATCAGCCTTTTAGGAAGGGGGTGGTGTTACGGCTGTGAGTTTGTTTCGTCGCCTCGCCGCGTGAGTCACCGCCACCCCCGATCTAAGCTCTGCCTCTGTGTACTACCAGCGCCTTACGCAACAGGGCTACTAGGACAAAGGGGATGGTCTAGAATATTCGTGACCCAGCCAGTGATGGAAATCTCGAGAAGCCTTGAATCCTGGACGGGTCTAGAAGCATTCATTGAGTCACCAGTTTTTTGTTTTTTTTTTTCAGCTAGTGCTAGCTTTTACCTGTGCGACAGTTGTTGGTGACGCGACTTGCGAAACCCTAGTGAAACTGTGTCTTGAGCGAGTGTGTTTTACAGTGCAACAGAGGTTAGTGTGGGGATTTGCGAAAACACCGGGGGCTGTTTCCCTAGCCAGCGGACAGCGAAGCAGAGTGTAGTGGTGAGTGACCGGCTATCGTAAATAACTGTAGCTTGCGTATTCAAGGAAGTGTTGCAGGTAGTTATCTAGGCCACCGGTCCCATTAGGAGGGATTACCTTCTGTGGCTTATTGACAAGTGAAAGGCAAGTGTTCCTTACAAGAGGAAACTAGAGTGAGATACTAATTGCTTATATTTGCTATTTGTGTTGGGGTAACTTTCTGGCCCGCAATAAAGCTAATACGTTTCTTTAAAGGAACAAGTTGTGTTGTACTTTCTACCCACCGCAATCCAGTTAACGGAAGTGCCACTAGGGGGTGGCACGTAACAGTACATAACTCTAAGACCTACATATTTAAAAATCCAATATGGCGACGTTCCGCAATATTTAGTCGGTTCTCAATATCTACGAATCTATTACAGCTATCAAACTGAAATTTTGTGTGTTGATAGATGCAATTAACATAATAAGGATATATGAAAATAGGCTGTATAGTTCTTCACGGAACTACTTGTTTTCTGATGAATCCACTTTTCATCTTTCCTGTACAGTTAATCGCCATAACGTTAGAATTTGGGCAAGTGAAAATCCTATGGCAATTATTGAACATGAACGAGATTTACCGAAGATTAACGTCTTCTGTGCCATATCTGTATACAAAGTGTATGGACCTTTCTCCTTCAGGGAGAAAACTGTAATAGGACTATCCTTTCTAGACATGCTTCAACACTGGTTATTCCACGTCTAGCGTTACCTGAATGACACCATTCCAGGACGTTGGATCGGAAGAGGGCAGCAGAAGATAAACTTCATCGCTAGTGGCCTCCCATGTCTCCAGACCTCACTCCGTGTGATATTTATCTGTGGGGTTACACTGTTGAAAGTCTGTCACATCGAATTGTGGTTTTCTGTGAATTAGATAACTAGAGACCAGCTGATTCGTGTGTGGCAAGAAATGAGCCACCATATTGATGTTTGTCGTGTAACACACGGTGCTCGTATTGAATGCATAAAAAAGTGAACTTTTCTCTTTCCAGGAACGTTGGAATTGTCTTTTTATCTTTTGTAGTTTGGTAAAAATAAATGTTTTAAATCTGTTCCTTCCTTTTGAATAACCCTGTATATGACCAGGGGCGTATTCTTAGGGCTACCGGGGCTACTGGCGGTAGCCCAAGAAAATTACATTAAAAATAAATAACACTTTATTACAGTTTCAACAAAGCATTCAAACAATCGTGACTTTCATGCACATTTTTCTTTATCGAAAGAAATAATGTTTAGTGGGTAGTCAACGCGGCAACGCAGTAGAAACCGACCAAGAAAGCGGCAGCCTTACGCCCCTCTCCCCATCTCTCCGCACCCACCCTTGTTCCGTGCAGGCACAGCGCTCATAGCGAGCGAGTTGCCGATACAGCCAGTGGTTTCTTTGAAGTTAAAAGCGTTTAAAACAACAAAAAGCCTACAATAAATATTCATTATCGCGCGCATAGATGGGAATATGTTTTAGAAGTTATAGTACTTTCGATGTATGATTTATTTAAGTGTGTGTATGTTGAAGAATCTTTCTGTAGTGTTTTGTTTTATCTGTGCCAGTTGTGATTTTGTAAAAAGATTATGGAACAAACATCTGCGGGGGCTTTAAATGCCAATTACTGTATAATGGAGAGTTTGTTATAAGTTCCTTTCAGCCGTCGTTCATACAGTGAGAAAGTTCATATTATACATATGACAAGGCCTACACCTGAACTGCAATTGTGTGCCAATGTATACACGTCATTTCACATCATCTACATAAACTAGGTAGAATAGGTTAATCTGGCAGATCTAAACTGTCTAAATTGTATTGATGGGCGTGTATGTTATTTAGTCGTGAAGTTAATGTATGGACAAATGAAGGGTTTTCAAATATGAACTCTTTTCGCACGGCAGTTCAAAAGCATGTTTTGTGTAATATTAAACTCAGTGGTAGCCCAGATCTTCAGACTAGTATACGCCACTGTATATGACCGCTACAAGGAGACCTATACACTATGTGTTTCATAAGGGATTTGTTGTTTGCTTTGACATCATATTAATCGAATGAACAGTTTCGAAAATAGACTCCCTTATTTTTGATTGACCCACGTAAATACGTAATTACTGGTAAATACAGTAATAAAGTTTTAGGATTATACAGAGGAGTGCAAATTACAGTATTAGACTTAATAAAGTATGTAAATCAGTCTCACATTTGTATTCAAAATTATTTTATTTTATTAGTATTACTACCCTACTTAGTGACACTTTCTACCATGTGGAGTTACAACTTTCCCCATAAGATATTGCGTCTAGGAATTTTAAAATTGAAGATTCGGAGGGATACCTGAGCGGGGTCCGTTTGTTGTTTTTGTTTTCTTTTTTAATTTCGTTTGAAATGTACCCTCTAAATCAGGTGATTTCAATGCATTGCCCACGAATCTTTGAATAGTTCAAGATTGGACCATCAGTAACAAAGACTTCAAATTTCCTTGCTCTAATTTCACACAAGCGGCTTCGGTGGCGTAGTTGGTAGCAAGCTGAGCATCTATGCCCAAGATCGTGGGTTTAAACTCGGTCGAAGTCGTCGGATTTCTTAAGAGCGTTAAATATCCTTTAGTATGCCTTCCTTCGAAGGGGAGGTAAACCCGATGTTTCCATATCATCCACTAATTACACTTGAGTGAAGCTAAATTATAGGTTACATTTGATAACGCTCTTAGGTTCCAAAGCTCGTCGACAGGAGCCAACTGCGGTGGCATCTAGTAACCAAATTCTGAACTATAGTAGAGCCATCATTACTTCCGACTTGACGTTTCAGTACTAGGCAATAGTTTCGTTCGATAAATCATGACATCGCGAACGAAACTCGATTTGTCGTGATATATTGATTTGAATGACTGCCTGTGACTGGTTAGTTAAAGTAATTTTCCTTCTGACCGCTAGATAACTCTTGGGTAACACTGAAACGTCAAGTCGGAAGTAATGATGGGTTTACTATAGTAGTCGTTGACGGTGGCGTTTGGCGGCAAAAGTAGGAACTACTTGAAAAAATCAATGTGTGCAGTTCTCACTAGAATTAAAAAACATATAACACGCACTAATACAATCATCACAATTAACATCGGTTATCAGACAGATTCTAACACACCCAAAGTACGCGGGGCCACATGACCACGTTGTCGCAGCCCTTAAACTAAGGAAACAACCAACCAATTTCACACAAAAACTACAGTTAAGTAATCAAAATGAAGCGTGTGACATTCTGCATTAGCAAGGCTCCTTTATTAGTGAAAATTATAAATAATCATTTTAGACAGTTTCTTAAAAGAAAATGTAATTAAGATTATTTATTAAACGTTTGAAATAATTTCACCACCATGCAAACAATGTTACTGCATTGCTGTAATTCATAAAAAAGTGAAAATGAAATATTGGAAAACTGTTGTTCAGTCTAATAATTTGCCCACCTCTATACATATTGCGTGGGGCCGATAACCTAGATGTTAGGCCCCTTAAAACAACAATTATCATCATCATCATCATCATATTGCGTACATAAGTGCACACCTGGCTGACATGGCTTGGTTCAGTGAGTCCTGCACGAGTCCCTGGCTGAGAAAGTCTGTCCTACACTGTCGTGTGTAAGTATAGCCTACAGGTGTCAATAACTATGGCTTAAAAAACTTAAACAGGTTCTGGAGAAAAGTGCTAGTCTGTAGAGTAATAAAATTTGATTGAGGCTTTCAACCCGTTTCTAGGACAAATAATGACCTGCATTTGGCTTCAATTCCTTAGCATCAAAACTACCCAGAAGTGAACAGGTTAAAAATAAAACAAAAGTTTGGTGCTTTTCAGTCGGTCAACACGATTGTACCCAAATGAGATGGGTTATTCCCTAATACTGAAAAAAATTACATGAGATTAATAAATACACTTGGATGATCAATTTCGATCGTCAAACGATCATCATCAGATCCATTACACTAACGCTATAAAGTCTACGTCTGAAATTATGGATGAAAATATTTACAATACATACACTTATTTAGTTGCAGTATTAGTTGAGATAATGCAACTCGTCAATATTAGCTTAACTAATACTGCAACTAAATAAGTGTATGTATTGTAAAAAAGATTACGAGCCTTACAGTAGTCGCATATGATGTGTAACATCTGACATAGAAGAAACCTCAAATGAAATTGATGATACACCGGTATTTTATACTATTATTGGCACAAATATTAAACTATTGTAAAAGGGGGTGTTTTACAGATATTGTAGTTTATAATACAGAACTCATTTTATTAGATGATTTGTAGCTTCCACCAGCACTAGCCTAAATAAAGAATACGATATGGGTCAACTAGATTAATAGACGCGACACCTCTTATAACCTTAAATTCCTTATAAACAGGTCCCCTTGATTCACAGACTAACGCGTAATTTTATATGGATTCTGTTAAAATGAGCCATATTGATATGATAAATATCGTTTAAAATGATAATCTGGTAGCAAAAATATCTACCCGTCCAGGATTCGAACCCGAGATCTCTAGATTCACAGTCATAGGCGCTAACCCCACGGCTATTCGGTCTACGAAAAATATTGTGCACAAGATGGTGACTTATTTCCACGTTCCAATAATACTGCATTACGGAATTAAGTTTCATTTATATTTTGCTTGTTTCGATAATTTTCCTGCGTGAAATTGAATTTAAAATGCCTTATGAATAGGCCCTCTTGTGAGTAAAGAGAATGTATTCAGTAATAGTTCATGAGGGCTTGCTCAATTCTCGTATAACCACAACGATTATATTATATTGATGACTGCATTACCGTTATGTGGGTTAATATTTGAATAGCCATTGTGCAGAAACATAATACCGGCAATGCCGACTACAGACCTACAATGTTTGATATTAAGGTATTTTACCATTTAAATACTGATACGAAGACTTCGAACATGTACCATGTGCTTTGTTTCAATCACTTGACACCAGAGTTCGCATGAGCGATTGCCGTTCAGTATGTCATATACATTCCACATGGCCGAGAGTACGTCATGGTATCAATTTCCGACACCGCGCACTCGTTGTTGCTCTTCCCACTGCCAGATGGATCTTACCACTGCCAGCTGGATCGATCGATCGAGTTGGCACTTCCGTTCAATCCACAACTGCCAGCTAGCACACTTCCGTTCGAGCACACTTCCACCTCGATCGTTCCGATCCACTTCCGTCCCAATTTTCAAATTCACTCCCACAAAAATATCCAGCAAACGAGTTGAAAGATGAAAAATGAAAATCCACAACCTGCTTCCAGTCTCCGACCGGGTCAGGAATGGAATGAATGAAGCCCCCATCTAGCGGCGAGGATATGAATTGTGCCGGCTGCCGAGGCCTGTCGCACTCCTCTGGGGCAATGATTAAATGAATGACAGATGAAATGAAATGGTAGTGGAGAGTGTTGCTGGAATGAAATTTTGACAGGGAAAACCAGAGTACCCGGAGAAAAACCTGTCTGCCTCCGTTTTGTCCAGCACAGATCTCACATGGAGTGACCGGGATTTGAACCACGGACCCAGCGGTGAGAGGCCGGCGTGCTGCCGCCTAAGCCACGGAGGCTCCCAGTTGAAAGATGTTACACATCAATAATGTCACCCATAGTTTCAGACATAGATTTTATAGCCTAAGTGTAATGGATCAGATGATGATGGTTGACGATCGAAATTGATCATCCAAGTGTATTCCGACACCAAGTGTATTATTTATTCATCTCAAGTAAGCAGCTTCGGGGGCGTAGTTGGTAGCATGATAAGCTTCTATGCCCAAGGTCACGGGTTCAAACCCGGCCGAAGCCGTCGGATTTTTTAAAAGCGTACAAAATCCCTCAGTATGCCCTCCTTTGGAGGGGAAGTAATAAAGCCGGCGATCCCATGTCATATATTTATGGCATGATAAAAAACTTTCCACTAATTACACGTGTGTGAAGCTAAAATGTGTAGGTTATATTTGACAAACGCTCTTAGGTTCCAAAGTGCATCGCCTGGAGCCGACTGCAGTGACATCTAGTAACCAAGTTCAGAACTAGTTGGTCGTTGACGGTGGCGTTTGGTAGCAAAAGTTGGAACTACTTGAAAATTAAATGTCTGCAGTCCTTACTTGAATTAAAACTAATACAGCCATCACAATTAACACTGGTTATCACACAGATTCTACACACACCCAAAGTACACTGGACTACATGACCGCGTTGTCCGCAACCCCTAAACTGAGGAACCAACCAACCATTCTCATGTAATTATTTTTTTTCAGGTTTGGGGAACAACCGATCTCTTTTGGGTACAATCGTGTTGACCGACTGAAAAGCACCAAACTTTTGCTTACTAAGGCAACACTGAAAAGTGACTTCAAACACCATTTAGGTTAAAAATTCTATGATGGCGAAAGTTGACTACTCATAACGAAACAGCGCCTAGAGTATGTCACTTACCTAAATGGGCCTTGGTGACATACAAGCTCACTTCTGGTGCCTAATGGAATTTCTGATTCATGTCTGTCCGTCCCACTAGTACGGATAGATTGGCTAAGCGATTTAAATGATATTTGGCAGGGAGCCAGTATTAGTCCATCCTAACCCAACCGAGCATATAACCATAACTAACAACAATACAGCATTCACACTTATTCCTCATAGGTAATGTTTTTAGCCTACTTTCATGTATGAAAAAATAGGCCTTTTTCATTTGTTTTCATTTATGAAAATATAGGCATATGAGATCACCTTTTGTCCGTGTGTGAGTGGGTCTTAATGACATCTAAACGGCTGGTGCGATTTCAATGAAACTCCGTAAGTACTATTTCGGCCAACCCCGACCGTGCTCTTCAAATGTTATTACGTCTCAACAATCCAATATTTAACCGGCATTTTATATTACTGATATCACCCTGAAATTTTGTTCGGTGATAAAGGGCACTACTAGACCTTCCCCTACGAGACTTTCAAAAACCTATTAACTACAAAACGAACATGGCAGGCAAGCGAAGTTGAAACTTTTAAATAGACTTTTCTCGCGATTTAACCATCCTATATAATAATCTTCATGTAATAGTACATAACTATAAGGACTACATATAAAAAATCCAACATGGTGACAATCCGAAATATTTAGATGGTTCTCAATATCTATTAATCTAAGATAGCAATCAAACTGAAATTGTGTACGTAGATAGAGGCTATGAACATAAGTTCACCTGTGGAACTTTCAACAACCTGGTGAGCAGAACTCCAACATGGCGGCGACGCGAAATATAAATATTTACTTGGACGTTTCTCGCGATTTAACCATCTAAACGCAGTAAAACTTGGTGCGGTAAATGCTTATACAATTTTTAATCCACTGGCATCTAATTTGTACCGATTTTGCAAATCAGTACATGTTCATCTTATCTTCGAGACGCAGCAAGAGCTCCAGGTCTGGCCGGATTATCGTGAGAGCATACACCAGGCCTCTTCTGAGAATTCCTTTCGCCAACCTGGCGCCTGACTACTGGTGAAATGGGATCGCCAAGCCTTTCTGCCAGGATTTCTACCCTTCGTGCGAACTGTCACTTAAGGTATTATCGCAAATGGAAAAGAGGGATAAGTCAAGCTTTGATCTGTGAACATTGGAAAGGTGAACATTTCCTGTTAGCTACATTCGCCAAGCCCTTGTTCTAAGAACGCCCTTGCAAGAACATTGTGTGACGCCTCAACTCGTGGAAGGTTTCTACGCGCTAACCTGTGTGGGGTGAGAGTCAATGATACCAACTCAAACCTCGGGCTCTGGCCCTTGTGTTGGCGGGTTGGGCCACTAGACGCATGTGGTATTACTGGAGTCGAGTGGTGGGGGGACTCTGGAATACAAGGGATGGAATCTGTGACTCGACAGACAGTGTGGTGAGAAGCTTGCTGACGGAAGGACTCTTAAGCGATCGCCTCCGGGGAAACTGGGAAGGCAGCTTCCCCGGAGGGCTGAAATACACCAGGTGGTATGAACTCAATTTGTTAGAAGGGGCAACCGTTCGATGGAACATTAAACTGTGTCATTTGCTATGTCGTTAAGGCCATGTGTCGGTGGACCATCAACTTAATTAGATAAAGACTGACTTTTATTTTAGTATATTAGTATGTAAAATTTGGAAGGGTTTGTATAGTTTGGTGATACCTTTATTTGTAGTTACTGCAGGGTGGGTTATTATTGCCCTATTTCCCGTTACCTGGATGGGAACCTCGTTGATTTAACTTTGGTCAGATAGGCTTCAAAGACAGTCAGTGCTGGACTCTGAAGCTTCTCGGACGTTTTCGTTCGCTAAGGAACGCGTTTGTTGCTTTATGCAATTTGTTTGTGAAACGGCACCGGGCCTGAATTTCATGTTGTTAATTTTCCTTTTATTCTTGCGGATAATTCTACCCTCTATTCAGTAATTCAAATAATCGTGTGATGGGGATATGTAACTTTGCCAACTGGGCAATGTCTGACTTTATTTTATTCACAGTATTATCCGTAACTTGCATTACCTTTTAAATATTAGCCTAAGTTAAGCGGTTTAGGGTTTTAGTTGTAATTTAATCATGATTTAATTGTATCAATTTTAGATTTTCATTATACTTTGATATTGAGATGTTGTTTTTTTATTTTATAATGGCAGTCAGCAGGAAGATTGTTTCTATTCCTTTCACCATGTGTGGCAAGATTAAAATTGTCGGCCTTCCTGAGTACGTCCAGCCTTCCACTCAACAAGCTGGCCTTGACCCCGGTTACATCCCGTCTTTCCCTTATTCTAATTTAGACCAGAGTATTTCCACAATACCATGAAACTAGGAATATTCTCTGCCTAGGTTCTTTTGCTGTGAACTCAGGTGACCTAGCGAAAATTAAATTGTAATTTTGATATGCTAATATTATTATTATTATTATCATTTTGGTTATCTAGAGGGTGAGGGGGGAATGAGAGCCTGTTACATTGGTAGCAGAGCGTGGTTTGTTCTGTGATCTTGCCATTAGCAAATAATCTTTCCTGCTGACTGATTGCAGTAATTAATTAAAATTAAATTCAGTAACTTAATTAATGTAGATTGGGTCCTCCTTACTAATGTTTCTTCTTTCCAATAGGTAGGCTAGTTACTAGAGCAGAACCTAATACATGCTGTGATTTGATTTCATGTAAAATAACTTGCTGTGTACATCGAGGACCAAATGAGCAATCATATCGTCAGCTGTTAGACGAGAAGATAGCTGAAAACTGTAAGTGGCAGTCACGTGCGCTGAACGGAAGTCAGGATTGCTGGAATAATAAATGGCTGAGCTGCGTTTCCAGATTGATGGATCGACCGGCCGAATGAATTTCACACGTGGTGAGTTTTGATATGCTGTTTGTATGTTTTGGGGTGGTTGTAAATTCATTCTGTTCTTGTAGGAAATAGTCCAGCTCAATTTTACTGCGCCTGCGCTAAAAGTACACCTCGGGAAGTGTTGTTTTGACTAAATTGTGTCACGTGTTTGGAAAGAATGAAATGTTTGTCTGATTGGAAGTAGTTTTGGTAAAATTTAAATTAGTGACGTTTTAAATTCTCTTGAAAATAGGCTGAAATTGATAAACTTGTATTTCCAGTAAGAATAACTTAGTGTCTGTTTTGATGTGCGTTTAGTGCACGCATGTTGAATCACGTAGTGATTTTGAACTATCATGGTGGCGACTGTGACAAGTTATTGTTTTATGCAACTGATGTCAGTAAAAATGTGAATTGCGTGTGTGGATTTATCATCAGCAGGTTCCTTGGGGTAAATCTGTAATTATTCTTAATAATTGTTAGTGATGTAAGGCTGAAATTCTGCAATTCGCTGTGCATAATACGTGTGAGGTATTATTGGTAGTTGTCAGCTGTTCGTTAGGCCAAACATTTCAAGTTTTGTTGTCATTTCTTTAGCTGGGGGTTAATTATTTCGCTGTTGGTAGTTCTGTCAAATTAAATTGGACCGTGAGAGTATTAAAATTTGGTGTTGTCAACTTATTCTGCGTTAAATTAATTCTGGAAAATGGTCGAATTGCTGTCTATATGTACGTTCGGTAATTGTGTTTTGAATGATGTTAAATGTCGAGTTGCGTGTGTGCTAATTCAGTATAAATGAATCAGGTGAGTGTTTATGTGTGATTGGTTGATGTTTAAGTTGCTTAGTAATTGGGGGGCGAGTAAATTGTCTTGTTGTGACATAGGATGTTTAAGGTTAGGTTGACATCTAAATTGGTCAAGTATTAAATGGCTTTAATATTCAGTATCTTAGTGTGTGTTCGTTGAGTGACTTACTAAGTGGGATTTTTTCTGGGAGGCATTCACCTTCAGGTCACATCTCATTTAGGGTGTAAATAAATATTTTCCCCCGATTCGTGTCTTTCGTTTTGGGACGTATTTATACTATGTAAGGAGAACTGTGATTTCAGGGCAACAACTACGGGTTGTTTTATCAGGTCCTCACGTGAGTTGATACTCCGTTGACGTTATAGTGTCTTGACGATCCGAACACTAACATACTGGTGTAAATGGGGAATTTAGGATTGTTCAGGGAAGGGAGCACGTATGTCTGGTGGAGGTATGAATGTATTTCTGTGGTTGATTGTGTTCAGGATGAAAGAGTGTGTGTGATGCGATTTTTATTGCTGTCCTGACTAGGGATCGAACTGGTTTTCCTTTGATGTCAAATTTATTTTCTTCTGTAGTCCTTCTAGTTTTTTGAGCCTGTTGATTGAATGAATTAGTCATGTGTGGATGAATTGATGCAGGTTTGCAATTTGAATTTGGGTGGGAGTAATTGAGGCCTAATTGCCATTAACGTAAGGTGGATTGTTATTTATATTAGTTGTATTAGTTGCATTTTGAAAATGGACCTATTATGCAGATGTGCTTCGTTCGGGGATCTACTGCCAGGAGTCCAGTTAATTTGGGGTGTGAGTACCATCTTGATTGGGCCCGGGCAGGGTGTATATAGAATTTGCCCGAGTCGAGTGACTGAAGGTATGGGACTTCGTTATCTCGGTGACAGGCAAGTTTTTTTTTGGGTATTAGAGGCCACTCGTCCAGTTTGTATGGAGAGTCGAGCCACGATTGGTGAGCTGTCGGTAAGTGTTTCTATACCATAGGGTATTTTGTGTTCATGATATCTGTACGATTGCTGATTTGCATAATTGAAAGTAACGGGTTATTGTCGTGGGTGGTAAAATCTTATAATGAGATGTTTGAGAAGGATGTGTGATGGATGATGGATGAATGTTAGGAACTGGAGGCCTGTGTTCGAGTTCCAGTGATGAAGTTGCTAACTCTGGGAATACTTGTTGATTTTTGGTATTTAAAAAAATTTGGTAGTTCGGTTGGTGAAAGTTTTCCTTTAGCGAGATGACCCTGCGGTGGCATGCTGAGCTGTCGTTGTATGTCAGCTGCTGTGTTCGCTAGTCTGATTTTGGGATTTTTAGAGGTCGCAGTGTTTCGTTTGCGATGGCATTGAAATAGGCTGGTTCGTTAGTTATTCATAACTTGCAGTTCTTGCTGTTAGACGGCTAGGTTATTCTATTGTGGTCACATTTCTGAAGGGTTGTAGGTTCGTGAGATTTCATGTAGACTCCCGTTAGCCCCGTCACCTTGGGTGTGTGTGAGTTTGGCTGTTGCCACCGGATGTTCTGATCGATTGTGAGCCTTAGTGACAGTCAGTGTCCTGGGTAGTTACTGGAGTAATCATCTTTTGTGGTAAATAAATTTAAATTCTCTGAGTAATAGTGTGTTGGTAGCTTGGCAGTTTTTTTTGGGTATGTGAGGTTCCAATGTGGTTAGGTGCGAGCTGGATTTATGGATTTATTTTGAAGATTTTAATTGCTTCGTGCCTTTTGAGATGTAACATCTGTCACTTCTGTGATTTGTAATTCTGAATAAATTAGTTTTGATATTCTGGGAGAGATTTTATTGGCGTTAGTATTTGGTGAGATACAGACACGTGTTGTTAGTCGAGGAGGTTGTGAATTTTGAGATTTTAAGTAGCTTCGTGAAGTTAATGTTTTGGGAACGTATGATGACAGTGGTGCGTTGAAGCATCATGGGTTCGATTTGAGTGTGGTCATAAAGCGTCACCCGGTGTTTGGATGGTGAACATTAATGGTAGGTGACACACGTTGTTTGTTAGAGATGTCTGTAGTCTGTGGTAACGCTAGTTAGAGAAATTTTCGGGGTTTTGATTGTCTGTGTTGTGTAATTGGAAGGTGAGCCACGTGCACTAGGGTGTGTGTGACGCTTGGTGGGTGCCCTACCTTTGTGTCGAATGTGTATTTATGTTTTGGTAATGTGTTGTACTGTCATCTTCTGAGGCGGCCGTGCCTTTGTGGGGGAAGATGTTAATTTCCCTCTGTGGGGTCGTGTGTTGATCCGGAGGGGGAGCTCAGGTACCGAGCTGATTTACGTCGTGATGGCCAGGGTTTGGTGGCGCAAGAGTAGATGTTCCTCCCGGTGTCATAAGGGAGAGGACCTGTCGTGTGAAGGACAGGGCGATTTTTATTTGTGTAGTGTGTGGATGATGTTCCTCCCGGTGTCATAAGGGAGAGGACCTGTCGTGTGAAGGACAGGGCGATTTTTATTTGTGTAGTGTGTGAATGACAGTGCATACTGTTTTAATAATTCACGTCAGGTTGTGAACTGCAGTCTCCGTGCTGTTTTCCCGGTTCGCAAGTTGTCCTATGGAATTTAGGGTTATTTATGTTTTGTGTTGTCGCCGGGAACAGTGCCCGTAGGCAGTTATGGAGTGGGAGACGTTGTGTTGTCGCCGGGAACAGTGCCCGTAGGCAGTTATGGAGTGGGAGAAATATCGGGGTGACAGTCCGATGGATCTGAGGATCTTATATTTTGGTGTGAATCGTTCCGCAGAGCCAGTCCTCCGCTTTGTATGAGTCCTTGGCCTTGGGTTCAGTTCTCAGCCCAGGTGCCGGGAGTGTGAATGTGTGTGAATTATGTGGGTGACGTGGTTTTACCTTATTTTGTTTGTCTTGCTGCTAGTATGCTTGTGGGGTAGGATGTTGTGGTCTCTGTTCCTCCTGTCCTTGGAGGCCACTGAGGGCAGTGTGGTTCAGGGGCATGTGAAATTGAGCAAGACATGTAATTTGTGTTTGTGTGCATATCAACACAAACTGTGTGTGATGCCTTCGGTGCGGTAGGTAATTTGGTAATGTATTAACTTGAGCGATACCACGGGCGGTATAGTAAATATAGTTCTGATGGAATGCCCTGTGCGGCATGTTAATGTAATTGTCATTGTGAATTTTGGAAATATTTACGTGCTGTCCTGATTTCGTGAAGTCACAGGAAAATGGTCCTTCGGTTTTTGTTAAAATAAATTCATTTTGAAAAATTGTTTAAAATTTTTTGGTGGGCAAGTTTGTAGGTACCTTTGATTTGAGTATTCTAAAGAAAAATTCTGGGTTCTGTACACCTTAGTCAAATTTTGGTTATTCTTGCTAAGTATTGTAGTGAACCTTTTGTTAAGCTTGTTAACGTCAGTCATATCGTATAGTTGGTTGCCCCTTTCGTGTGATTTAAATACTTCAGCGAACCTTTCATTATGCCCTGGAACCCCTGTCTTGGCACAAAACCTTGTTCGTGGCCTCAAGCATCCCGTGTGTGGCTTGAAAGACTCTTAAGTGAACTTCGATGGCACACTAATGCTTCGTGTGATGTTTTTTTTTTATCCCTCCTGGGATAACTTCAGCTGTTTGGGCTGGTTGACTGGCCTGGAACGATTGTTCCCTCTAAGGGAACTGTATTTGGATCATACGCTGCTGTTCTGATGTGTGTTTCAGTGGTCACTATGTGGGACGTGTACTACCAATCTGGGCCCAGTTTGGAGGTACCATCTAGGTCCCATGGCATCATTCTACCCGAAGAGATCTACTTCAAGGTCCGCTGGCGGAGATTGGGGTAGCCTCTTCAGCTGCCAAGAGACCAGCTGGACACCATCACCCTGTTCATCATCTTCCCATCGTCTTCCTTTGGAGGAGGAGGATGTACCGATTTTGCAAATCAGTACATGTTCATCTTATCTTCGAGACGCAGCAAGAGCTCCAGGTCTGGCCGGATTATCGTGAGAGCATACACCAGGCCTCTTCTGAGAATTCCTTTCGCCAACCTGGCGCCTGACTACTGGTGAAATGGGATCGCCAAGCCTTTCTGCCAGGATTTCTACCATTCGTGCGAACTGTCACTTAAGGTATTATCGCAAATGGAAAAGAGGGATAAGTCAAGCTTTGATCTGTGAACATTGGAAAGGTGAACATTTCCTGTTAGCTACATTCGCCAAGCCCTTGTTCTAAGAACGCCCTTGCAAGAACATTGTGTGACGCCTCAACTCGTGGAAGGTTTCTACGCGCTAACCTGTGTGGGGTGAGATTCAATGATACCAACTCAAACCTCGGGCTCTGGCCCTTGTGTTGGCGGGTTGGGCCACTAGACGCATGTGGTATTACTGGAGTCGAGTGGTGGGGGGACTCTGGAATACAAGGGGTGGAATCTGTGACTCAACAGACAGTGTGGTGAGAAGCTTGCTGACGGAAGGACTCTTAAGCGATCGCCTCCGGGGAAACTGGGAAGGCAGCTTCCCCGGAGGGCTGAAATACACCAGGTGGTATGAACTCAATTTGTTAGAAGGGGCAACCGTTCGATGGAACATTAAACTGTGTCATTTGCTATGTCGTTAAGGCCATGTGTCGGTGGACCATCAACTTAATTAGATAAAGACTGACTTTTATTTTAGTATATTAGTATGTAAAATTTGGAAGGGTTTGTATAGTTTGGTGATACCTTTATTTGTAGTTACTGCAGGGTGGGTTATTATTGCCCTATTTCCCGTTACCTGGATGGGAACCTCGTTGATTTAACTTTGGTCAGATAGGCTTCAAAGACAGTCAGTGCTGGACTCTGAAGCTTCTCGGACGTTTTCGTTCGCTAAGGAACGCGTTTGTTGCTTTATGCAATTTGTTTGTGAAACGGCACCGGGCCTGAATTTCATGTTGTTAATTTTCCTTTTATTCTTGCGGATAATTCTACCCTCTATTCAGTAATTCAAATAATCGTGTGATGGGGATATGTAACTTTGCCAACTGGGCAATGTCTGACTTTATTTTATTCACAGTATTATCCGTAACTTGCATTACCTTTTAAATATTAGCCTAAGTTAAGCGGTTTAGGGTTTTAGTTGTAATTTAATCATGATTTAATTGTATCAATTTTAGATTTTCATTATACTTTGATATTGAGATGTTGTTTTTTTATTTTATAATGGCAGTCAGCAGGAAGATTGTTTCTATTCCTTTCACCATGTGTGGCAAGATTAAAATTGTCGGCCTTCCTGAGTACGTCCAGCCTTCCACTCAACAAGCTGGCCTTGACCCCGGTTACATCCCGTCTTTCCCTTATTCTAATTTAGACCAGAGTATTTCCACAATACCATGAAACTAGGAATATTCTCTGCCTAGGTTCTTTTGCTGTGAACTCAGGTGACCTAGCGAAAATTAAATTGTAATTTTGATATGCTAATATTATTATTATTATTATCATTTTGGTTATCTAGAGGGTGAGGGGGGAATGAGAGCCTGTTACATTGGTAGCAGAGCGTGGTTTGTTCTGTGATCTTGCCATTAGCAAATAATCTTTCCTGCTGACTGATTGCAGTAATTAATTAAAATTAAATTCAGTAACTTAATTAATGTAGATTGGGTCCTCCTTACTAATGTTTCTTCTTTCCAATAGGTAGGCTAGTTACTAGAGCAGAACCTAATACATGCTGTGATTTGATTTCATGTAAAATAACTTGCTGTGTACATCGAGGACCAAATGAGCAATCATATCGTCAGCTGTTAGACGAGAAGATAGCTGAAAACTGTAAGTGGCAGTCACGTGCGCTGAACGGAAGTCAGGATTGCTGGAATAATAAATGGCTGAGCTGCGTTTCCAGATTGATGGATCGACCGGCCGAATGAATTTCACACGTGGTGAGTTTTGATATGCTGTTTGTATGTTTTGGGGTGGTTGTAAATTCATTCTGTTCTTGTAGGAAATAGTCCAGCTCAATTTTACTGCGCCTGCGCTAAAAGTACACCTCGGGAAGTGTTGTTTTGACTAAATTGTGTCACGTGTTTGGAAAGAATGAAATGTTTGTCTGATTGGAAGTAGTTTTGGTAAAATTTAAATTAGTGACGTTTTAAATTCTCTTGAAAATAGGCTGAAATTGATAAACTTGTATTTCCAGTAAGAATAACTTAGTGTCTGTTTTGATGTGCGTTTAGTGCACGCATGTTGAATCACGTAGTGATTTTGAACTATCATGGTGGCGACTGTGACAAGTTATTGTTTTATGCAACTGATGTCAGTAAAAATGTGAATTGCGTGTGTGGATTTATCATCAGCAGGTTCCTTGGGGTAAATCTGTAATTATTCTTAATAATTGTTAGTGATGTAAGGCTGAAATTCTGCAATTCGCTGTGCATAATACGTGTGAGGTATTATTGGTAGTTGTCAGCTGTTCGTTAGGCCAAACATTTCAAGTTTTGTTGTCATTTCTTTAGCTGGGGGTTAATTATTTCGCTGTTGGTAGTTCTGTCAAATTAAATTGGACCGTGAGAGTATTAAAATTTGGTGTTGTCAACTTATTCTGCGTTAAATTAATTCTGGAAAATGGTCGAATTGCTGTCTATATGTACGTTCGGTAATTGTGTTTTGAATGATGTTAAATGTCGAGTTGCGTGTGTGCTAATTCAGTATAAATGAATCAGGTGAGTGTTTATGTGTGATTGGTTGATGTTTAAGTTGCTTAGTAATTGGGGGGCGAGTAAATTGTCTTGTTGTGACATAGGATGTTTAAGGTTAGGTTGACATCTAAATTGGTCAAGTATTAAATGGCTTTAATATTCAGTATCTTAGTGTGTGTTCGTTGAGTGACTTACTAAGTGGGATTTTTTCTGGGAGGCATTCACCTTCAGGTCACATCTCATTTAGGGTGTAAATAAATATTTTCCCCCGATTCGTGTCTTTCGTTTTGGGACGTATTTATACTATGTAAGGAGAACTGTGATTTCAGGGCAACAACTACGGGTTGTTTTATCAGGTCCTCACGTGAGTTGATACTCCGTTGACGTTATAGTGTCTTGACGATCCGAACACTAACATACTGGTGTAAATGGGGAATTTAGGATTGTTCAGGGAAGGGAGCACGTATGTCTGGTGGAGGTATGAATGTATTTCTGTGGTTGATTGTGTTCAGGATGAAAGAGTGTGTGTGATGCGATTTTTATTGCTGTCCTGACTAGGGATCGAACTGGTTTTCCTTTGATGTCAAATTTATTTTCTTCTGTAGTCCTTCTAGTTTTTTGAGCCTGTTGATTGAATGAATTAGTCATGTGTGGATGAATTGATGCAGGTTTGCAATTTGAATTTGGGTGGGAGTAATTGAGGCCTAATTGCCATTAACGTAAGGTGGATTGTTATTTATATTAGTTGTATTAGTTGCATTTTGAAAATGGACCTATTATGCAGATGTGCTTCGTTCGGGGATCTACTGCCAGGAGTCCAGTTAATTTGGGGTGTGAGTACCATCTTGATTGGGCCCGGGCAGGGTGTATATAGTATTTGCCCGAGTCGAGTGACTGAAGGTATGGGACTTCGTTATCTCGGTGACAGGCAAGTTTTTTTTTGGGTATTAGAGGCCACTCGTCCAGTTTGTATGGAGAGTCGAGCCACGATTGGTGAGCTGTCGGTAAGTGTTTCTATACCATAGGGTATTTTGTGTTCATGATATCTGTACGATTGCTGATTTGCATAATTGAAAGTAACGGGTTATTGTCGTGGGTGGTAAAATCTTATAATGAGATGTTTGAGAAGGATGTGTGATGGATGATGGATGAATGTTAGGAACTGGAGGCCTGTGTTCGAGTTCCAGTGATGAAGTTGCTAACTCTGGGAATACTTGTTGATTTTTGGTATTTAAAAAAATTTGGTAGTTCGGTTGGTGAAAGTTTTCCTTTAGCGAGATGACCCTGCGGTGGCATGCTGAGCTGTCGTTGTATGTCAGCTGCTGTGTTCGCTAGTCTGATTTTGGGATTTTTAGAGGTCGCAGTGTTTCGTTTGCGATGGCATTGAAATAGGCTGGTTCGTTAGTTATTCATAACTTGCAGTTCTTGCTGTTAGACGGCTAGGTTATTCTATTGTGGTCACATTTCTGAAGGGTTGTAGGTTCGTGAGATTTCATGTAGACTCCCGTTAGCCCCGTCACCTTGGGTGTGTGTGAGTTTGGCTGTTGCCACCGGATGTTCTGATCGATTGTGAGCCTTAGTGACAGTCAGTGTCCTGGGTAGTTACTGGAGTAATCATCTTTTGTGGTAAATAAATTTAAATTCTCTGAGTAATAGTGTGTTGGTAGCTTGGCAGTTTTTTTTTTGGGTATGTGAGGTTCCAATGTGGTTAGGTGCGAGCTGGATTTATGGATTTATTTTGAAGATTTTAATTGCTTCGTGCCTTTTGAGATGTAACATCTGTCACTTCTGTGATTTGTAATTCTGAATAAATTAGTTTTGATATTCTGGGAGAGATTTTATTGGCGTTAGTATTTGGTGAGATACAGACACGTGTTGTTAGTCGAGGAGGTTGTGAATTTTGAGATTTTAAGTAGCTTCGTGAAGTTAATGTTTTGGGAACGTATGATGACAGTGGTGCGTTGAAGCATCATGGGTTCGATTTGAGTGTGGTCATAAAGCGTCACCCGGTGTTTGGATGGTGAACATTAATGGTAGGTGACACACGTTGTTTGTTAGAGATGTCTGTAGTCTGTGGTAACGCTAGTTAGAGAAATTTTCGGGGTTTTGATTGTCTGTGTTGTGTAATTGGAAGGTGAGCCACGTGCACTAGGGTGTGTGTGACGCTTGGTGGGTGCCCTACCTTTGTGTCGAATGTGTATTTATGTTTTGGTAATGTGTTGTACTGTCATCTTCTGAGGCGGCCGTGCCTTTGTGGGGGAAGATGTTAATTTCCCTCTGTGGGGTCGTGTGTTGATCCGGAGGGGGAGCTCAGGTACCGAGCTGATTTACGTCGTGATGGCCAGGGTTTGGTGGCGCAAGAGTAGATGTTCCTCCCGGTGTCATAAGGGAGAGGACCTGTCGTGTGAAGGACAGGGCGATTTTTATTTGTGTAGTGTGTGGATGATGTTCCTCCCGGTGTCATAAGGGAGAGGACCTGTCGTGTGAAGGACAGGGCGATTTTTATTTGTGTAGTGTGTGAATGACAGTGCATACTGTTTTAATAATTCACGTCAGGTTGTGAACTGCAGTCTCCGTGCTGTTTTCCCGGTTCGCAAGTTGTCCTATGGAATTTAGGGTTATTTATGTTTTGTGTTGTCGCCGGGAACAGTGCCCGTAGGCAGTTATGGAGTGGGAGACGTTGTGTTGTCGCCGGGAACAGTGCCCGTAGGCAGTTATGGAGTGGGAGAAATATCGGGGTGACAGTCCGATGGATCTGAGGATCTTATATTTTGGTGTGAATCGTTCCGCAGAGCCAGTCCTCCGCTTTGTATGAGTCCTTGGCCTTGGGTTCAGTTCTCAGCCCAGGTGCCGGGAGTGTGAATGTGTGTGAATTATGTGGGTGACGTGGTTTTACCTTATTTTGTTTGTCTTGCTGCTAGTATGCTTGTGGGGTAGGATGTTGTGGTCTCTGTTCCTCCTGTCCTTGGAGGCCACTGAGGGCAGTGTGGTTCAGGGGCATGTGAAATTGAGCAAGACATGTAATTTGTGTTTGTGTGCATATCAACACAAACTGTGTGTGATGCCTTCGGTGCGGTAGGTAATTTGGTAATGTATTAACTTGAGCGATACCACGGGCGGTATAGTAAATATAGTTCTGATGGAATGCCCTGTGCGGCATGTTAATGTAATTGTCATTGTGAATTTTGGAAATATTTACGTGCTGTCCTGATTTCGTGAAGTCACAGGAAAATGGTCCTTCGGTTTTTGTTAAAATAAATTCATTTTGAAAAATTGTTTAAAATTTTTTGGTGGGCAAGTTTGTAGGTACCTTTGATTTGAGTATTCTAAAGAAAAATTCTGGGTTCTGTACACCTTAGTCAAATTTTGGTTATTCTTGCTAAGTATTGTAGTGAACCTTTTGTTAAGCTTGTTAACGTCAGTCATATCGTATAGTTGGTTGCCCCTTTCGTGTGATTTAAATACTTCAGCGAACCTTTCATTATGCCCTGGAACCCCTGTCTTGGCACAAAACCTTGTTCGTGGCCTCAAGCATCCCGTGTGTGGCTTGAAAGACTCTTAAGTGAACTTCGATGGCACACTAATGCTTCGTGTGATGTTTTTTTTTATCCCTCCTGGGATAACTTCAGCTGTTTGGGCTGGTTGACTGGCCTGGAACGATTGTTCCCTCTAAGGGAACTGTATTTGGATCATACGCTGCTGTTCTGATGTGTGTTTCAGTGGTCACTATGTGGGACGTGTACTACCAATCTGGGCCCAGTTTGGAGGTACCATCTAGGTCCCATGGCATCATTCTACCCGAAGAGATCTACTTCAAGGTCCGCTGGCGGAGATTGGGGTAGCCTCTTCAGCTGCCAAGAGACCAGCTGGACACCATCACCCTGTTCATCATCTTCCCATCGTCTTCCTTTGGAGGAGGAGGATGTACCGATTTTGCAAATCAGTACATGTTCATCTTATCTTCGAGACGCAGCAAGAGCTCCAGGTCTGGCCGGATTATCGTGAGAGCATACACCAGGCCTCTTCTGAGAATTCCTTTCGCCAACCTGGCGCCTGACTACTGGTGAAATGGGATCGCCAAGCCTTTCTGCCAGGATTTCTACCATTCGTGCGAACTGTCACTTAAGGTATTATCGCAAATGGAAAAGAGGGATAAGTCAAGCTTTGATCTGTGAACATTGGAAAGGTGAACATTTCCTGTTAGCTACATTCGCCAAGCCCTTGTTCTAAGAACGCCCTTGCAAGAACATTGTGTGACGCCTCAACTCGTGGAAGGTTTCTACGCGCTAACCTGTGTGGGGTGAGATTCAATGATACCAACTCAAACCTCGGGCTCTGGCCCTTGTGTTGGCGGGTTGGGCCACTAGACGCATGTGGTATTACTGGAGTCGAGTGGTGGGGGGACTCTGGAATACAAGGGGTGGAATCTGTGACTCAACAGACAGTGTGGTGAGAAGCTTGCTGACGGAAGGACTCTTAAGCGATCGCCTCCGGGGAAACTGGGAAGGCAGCTTCCCCGGAGGGCTGAAATACACCAGGTGGTATGAACTCAATTTGTTAGAAGGGGCAACCGTTCGATGGAGCATTAAACTGTGTCATTTGCTATGTCGTTAAGGCCATGTGTCGGTGGACCATCAACTTAATTAGATAAAGACTGACTTTTTATTTTAGTATATTAGTATGTAATATTTTGGAAGGGTTTGTATAGTTTGGTGATACCTTTATTTGTAGTTACTGCAGGGTGGGTTATTATTGCCCTATTTCCCGTTACCTGGATGGGAACCTCGTGGATTTAACTTTGGCCAGATAGGCTTCAAAGACAGTCAGTGCTGGACTCTGAAGCTTCTCGGACGTTTTCGTTCGCTAAGGAACGCGTTTGTTTCTTTATGCAATTTGTTTGTGAAACGGCACCGGGCCTGAATTTCATGTTGTTAATTTTCCTTTTATTCTTGCGAATAATTCTACCCTCTATTCAGTAATTCAATTAATCGTGTGATGGGGAAATGTAACTTTGCCAACTGGGCAATGTCTGACTTTATTTTATTCACAGTATTATCCGTAACTTGCATTACCTTTTAAATATTAGCCTAAGTTAAGCGGTTTAGGGTTTTAGTTGTAATTTTATCAGGATTTAATTGTATCAATTTTAGATTTTCATTATACTTTGATATTGAGATGTTGTTTTTTTATTTTATAATGGCAGTCAGTAGGAAGATTGTTTCTATTCCTTTCACCATGTGTGGCAAGATTAAAATTGTCGGCCTTCCTGAGTACGTCCAGCCTTCCACTCAACAAGCTGGCCTTGACCCCGGTTACATCCCGTCTTTCCCTTATTCTAATTTAGACCAGAGTATTTCCACAATACCATGAAACTAGGAATATTCTCTGCCTAGGTTCTTTTGCTGTGAACTCAGGTGACCTAGCGAAAATTAAATTGTAATTTTGATATGCTAATATTATTATTATTATTATCATTTTGGTTATCTAGAGGATGAGGGGGGAATGAGAGCCTGTTACATAATTTATTCCAATTGATTTCATAACCACAAGATGACATCTGCGCGAAATCTTTAAATCTGGTTTTCATTTCCTGTGTCCTAATCATGCGATTTAAGTTTGAATACTACACCTACACAATAATCTTCATGTAATAGTACTTAACTCTAAGACCTACATACAGTATGCAGTATAACAAGAAGTTCCGTGACGAACTAAAGAGCCTACTTTTCTTAAAATTTATGATTCATGCCAATGATTAATCTATATGGATCTATGTAGAATAATGACGAAATTAAGTTGGTAATATCGAAATTCTAATTAGTTCAAAATACTGTATATCTGGCATAATGTAGCCTAATAGAGCAGTTGGCAGCTCTGGTGACTGAATATATTCTTAGAGCCATCTCTTAAGGTACAGAATACAAAATTTGGTTGAAGTACAGTGGATAGCATGGACGTTTCATGCAGTCAAACATAGGAACTGACAGCGCGCGTAAAGACATGTTGGCAACAATGCCATGCATGTATTGGTCATATATAATCTGAAATAATATGTTTTATTGTTGTGCCAATTTTGAATGAAATCTATTGGTTAGTATAGAAGTTACACGCATTTTAAAATTGGACTTATCAGCAGGCTTATAGTCATGTTGGCAGCACTGACGTATATTAGTTACTCCAAATTAATCTAGAATGCCAGGTACCATACGTGTGAAAAGTTTAGAGCTATTGGCTTGCATACTTTCTGATATATTGATATTAGGGTAACAAAAAATAGAGACAGCATTTATTAACAGTTGGCAGCCCTGGTTGTTCTTAAGAATATGCATAGTCATATCTGTTATGGTACACATAGCACATACGAAATTTTGTTGTAATCCAAATGATAGTATAGAAGTTACATGTATTTAAAGTTGGACTTCTCAGCAGGCTTAGAATCATGTTGGTAGCACTGACGTATATAAGTTACTCCAAATTAATATAGAATATCAGGTACTATACGTGTGCATAGTTTGAAGTTGTCGGCTTGCATACTTTCTGATATATTGGTGTTTGGATAAAAGAAATTGAGAGCATTTATTAACAGTTGGCAGCCCTGGTGGCTCATAAGAATACGTTCAGTCATATATGTTAATGTGAACATAGCACATTCGAAATTTGGTTAAATTCCAATTGATAGTGTAAAAGTTATATGCATTTAAAATTGGACCTATCAGCAGGCTTACAATCAATTTGGCAACACTGCCATGTATGGCCTCCTGGAAATTAAACTGAAATATTATTGTCCATATGTGAAGATCCAACCAGCCTTCGGGCTGACTACCGAACAGACAGACACATATGTGTGCCGGTTTTGGAATAGCTCCATTGCATACCTTCCAAGATATCCAACATGGAGCTGAAATTTCAGGGTGGTTTTTCAGCATTTGGTAGCACTAACATCGTTTTCAAATATGGGCTTGAGATATTCAGGTATATATCTTTACTCCTAACAAATTGGATTCGATTGCTGCAGCCGTTTAGGAGTTGATAGCGGGGGACACGCACACAGACAGACAGAGAGACAGACAACAACAAAGAGTCAACCCCTGGCACTATACAGCCCAAGGCGACTAAGCGACCGCTGCCCAGCCATTTGGCCTGCAGATCTTGGGGTGACGCGTGATCAGCGCATCGGGTCCCCTCGGCCGTTAATCTTGGTTTTCGTGATCGGGGCGCTGCCTCACTGTCAGACAGCTACTCAATTGTCCTCACGAGGATGAGTGCACCCCGTTCCAACCCTCACGTCAGTTTTTCAATCGCTGACGGAGCCGGGAATCGAACCCGGGTCCTCCGGGTGAGAGGCAGGCATGCTACCCCAACACCACGGGGCCAACTGACAGACAGACACACATTTTCCCGGATCGATCTCTTAAGTCTAATTTTTCCTCGTTTTTGCAAAATTTGTAAAGTTGGCTAAAAATCCAACATGGTGACCATCCAAAATATTTAGACGGTTCTCAATATCTACCAATCTATTACAGCAATCAAACTGAAATTTTGTATATTGATAGAGTCAATTGTCGTAAGTAGGATATATGAAAATAGGCTGTATAGTTCTTCACGGAACTACTTGTTGCTTCGATTAAACGATTATTCGAAAACTGAAATTAATAATTGTGTTGAGGCTTGAAGGTCGCGGTGCAGTATGAGTGGCGGGGAGTCGGAACGCTGGTGGGAAAACCCCTCTTTTGACTGTGCCGAGCAAAAGCCGATTGCATGCACAGATTTTAAGCATTAAAACGCGATGTCGACAGCACGGCGGACGACGAGTGACTGCTTTCACTGTTACCCAACCACTGAAACATGGCTGGAAATCTGTCTGAGCGGCTTCGGTGGCGTAGTTGGTAGCATGCTGAGCTTCTATGCCCAAGATCGCGGGTTCAAATCCGGCCGAACTCGTCGGATTTTTTAAGTGTGATAAAAATCCCTCAGTATGCCATCCTTCGGAGGGGAAGTAAAGCCGGTGGTCCCATATCATAGACTTATGGCATGTAATAGAACCCTCCACTAATTACATTTGTGTGAAGCTAAATTATAGGATAGATTTGAATAACGCTCTTAGGTTCCAACGTTCGTCGCCAGGAGCCGACTGTGGTGGCATCTAGTAACCAAGTTCAGAACTAGATGTCTTTGACGCTGGGGGGGGGGGGTGGTAGCAAAAGTAGGAACTACTTGAAAATTGAATGTCTGCAGTCCTTACTTGAATTAAAAACAGATAACACACACTAATACAGCCATCACAAGTAACACACACCCAAAGTACACGGAGCTACATGACCGCGTTGTCGCAACCCCTGAACTGAGGAACCAACCGAAATCTGTCTGCCCAGAACGGACTGTACTGTATTTTTTTTTAAGAACTTCTGCCTACGAACATATTTCCAGAAAAATGAAAATATATTCTGTAAAGCATAATTTATTTTTTACATTCTCGGTAGTGCTTTCAATTGATATTCTACTAACTTGTTGTTGTTGTTGTTGTTTCAATTGAGTGAATTTGAAATCGTTGTAATTTAGCCCCGTGTACTTGGATATGTGTACAATTTTTCTTGCAACTTGTGTTATTGTGTTGTCTTTACTAGTGTGTGTATTTGTAATTCAGATGAGGATAGGGAAGGAGGCAGCCGTGGCCTTAAGTTAGGAACAATCCCGGTATAAGCTGGAGGAGAAGTGGGAAACCACGGAAAAACACTTCCAGGATGACAGATATCGGAATCGAACCCTTGTCTTCTCAGTTTTGTCTCACGAGACGGAGTGTACCCCGTTCCAGCCCTCAGACCAGAATTGAAATTTCTTGGCAGAGCCGGGAATCGACCCAGGACCACCTGGGCGACAGCGAAGACTGTTAGCCGCTACTCCACGAGGTGGTCTAGCCGCGTGTACTTGGTTGTGTGTAGTATTGTGATGTCTTTAGTAGTGTGTGTATTTGTAATTCATGTGAGGACTGGGAAGGTGGCGCCCGTGGCCTTCAGCTAAGAACCATGCTGTCATTTGCCTGGAGTGGCAGTGGAAAACCACAGGAAACCACCTCCAGGATGACTGAGGTGGGAATCGAACCCACCTCTTCTCAGTTTAGCCTCAAGGGGCTGAGTTTACCCGGGTCCAGCCCTTGGACCAGAATTAAAATTATTGGCAAAGGCAAGAATCGAACCCGCACTTCGAAGGCGACTGCCAAGAATGCCAGCCGCAACACCACGATGTGGTCTTATCAAATAATATAAGACAATGGTCCGGCTAGCTCAAATATTAATTGACAGTGTTTCGCCCCAGTGTACCATTGGGCTCGTCAGTTGGTTATGGTACACCTCACCAAGACGCGTGGCAAGCACATAATTGCTCATGGATTATGTTCATCTGGCTTATTTGCCTTAGCTAATGAACGATTAGGGAGACGAAATTTATTGATTAATAAGGGTTTAATGAATGTCATACCTTCTACGACATTATGATGATTTTTATTAAGATCTTCTAATATAGCAGCTCTACCTTCATTAAATTTAATAGGGGAAATTGGTTTATTGAATAGATTAGTTATATGATTTTCGATTTCAATAATTATATTAATATTGATTTCTTTTTAGAGTAGCTTATTATTTATATTAATAATAATATTGATAATAATATCGTATGGCCTCGGGTACCGGGTGCAAGCTTTGTTATTTGACACCCAGAGGGTAGCTTGCATGTCTAATTTCGTTGTTCCTTGGCTATGAAAGTCAAGGAGATTAGATGTTAGATATCTAAGCTCCTTGAACACTATAGCGCTTTCTAGTAGAGTAATGAGGAACTTTATGTTGGCGGAAACTCCCGACATTCATTTTGCCATTATGAACACGGCCTACTGAATTCAAATGGGTTCTTTGACATGCCAACATCGTGTGACATGCGTACCGTATTTTTGCCGCCTTTCAAAAATCACTTACCACGGCCAGGAGCGAACCTGCAATCTTGGGGTTAGTGGACCGACACGCTATCCACTCACCCAGCGTGGCAAGCTATTCTTCTTTATATTTATATTCCTATAGTCAACATGGTATAATTTATTCTGGAATTTATTCATTACAAGACACAAAATAGCCTACATGTATTATTGACGTCACGAGTAATGCCTATATGCTACGGAAGTCAATCTCCCTTTCACAAAAACAATTAACCTCACCTTGGAAATCCAATTTGCTTTCAAATATTCCCGAAGGAAATATGATGAAAGTTAGCATTTGAGCCGATGTATTATCAAGTAACTAGCGGACCCGTGCGAGAACTCTCGCATAATGGGTTGTGTGCGCCCCATGTGTACAGACTACCCGCCCGGCTAAAGTGCTATGCGGGCTGTACGCGACACAGTTCTGCCAGGGGCTATCGTCTCGTTTTTGTTTAAAATCACTTTATAAACAAATAAATATATTTCCGTTAACTTTTCAAGAAATGCAAGATTATTCCCGTACTATTGAGACGATTTGGAAGATTTTGGTACAAACCACACCTTCTAACTCCCTCTGGTTTAGGAGATTGAGTTTTGTGAAACATACACCTTAGCGTATTATATAATAAGATATGATAAAATTGTCCAGCTAGCTAAAATATAAATTGCCAATCCTGTCTTGTAATGGCCTTCTCAGTATGTGCTAGCCACGCGTCTTGGTGAAGTGTACCATACCAACTGACGAGGCCAATGGTACACTGGGGCGAAACGATGGCAATTATAATTTGAACTACCCGGTCCATTTTATCATATTATTTGATAATACAGTGAGATTGTTTTGCCGGAGCGGGGCCGGTGGCCGACTGCCGGGCACGCGCTCCTTCCGTCAGCCAACCGAGCCTGAGCCGCAAGGTTGCGCGAGGCGGCGGTGAGCTAACCAGGGTCATTTAAGTAATTGAGTCACTAAACTTTCATCAACAAGGGTGTGTAGTGTCAGCGCACAGATAAGAAGGTAGCATAAACAACAGCTGCAAGATTTAATTAAAGAAGCACAGATGTTTTTTTTTATTTCTTGTGAATCTGAATGATTTCACGTCACCAGTTAAAGGTTAGAACTTATCTTTTCACAGATGATATTAAAAATGTTCTCCTTCAGCTGACAGACAGTAACTTTGGAAGTTACATCGTTACATTATGTAGCTACTCCTGCACCCCCCCCCCCCCCCCGCTCTGCGTGTTTACTGCAATTGATCGAAGCACGGACCTAAGCCCGTTTGATGTCCAATTGTGGGTTAATTTAAAAATGCAAAGTGTACAGATCAATTACCCGTACTCTAGTGGAGCTGGAGAACAATATACGGCAGCAGATATCCCTCACAACAGAAGGGAATCACAACGTGTAAACGCTAATTTATTTACACGATACAACGCCTGTCTGTCAGCTGAAGGAGAACACTCTCAGCATCTCCTGTGGATAGGTGAGTTCTTTAATCATGATTTGCTGGTAAATTTACCATTAATTAATGTACTTTGTTACGATTTCCATCTGCGCGCAATCCACAGTGCAAGCTCAGTTGGCTAGCGGAAGGCGCGCGCGCCCGGCAGCCGGCTGCCGTCCCCGCTCCAGCTAAAGAATCACCCTGTACATCTGCTCAATTGGAAACTATCATTATATTTCCTTCGGGAATATTTGAAACGAAGTGGTCTCTCGACTTTAAACTCGGCGAACTAAGCATTGCATGGCCAGCTACCGATGTACAGATCAGCAAGAAAATCTCTTTCCAGTCAATTGGTGTGACGAGTTATCTCCAACTCTCCAAGCATTGACTCTACTAGCTTCTCTCTGTAATGTAGAGAGACAATAAAGGGAATTGGTTACCCGTGACGACGAAACTCATGCCAGCGTGTGCTATATTGGAGTCCTTGCGTAGTTGAGATTCTTGTGGAAAATGACAGGTCGTTAATGAGAACAAATGGGGATGGTTATAGAAACTCGAGCCATTCCGGAAACAATCACTGTTCCAGGAAGGTATGCGATATGTTACGAGCAAACTACACGGAACTAAACCAATTTCATTGCACTCCTGGTGAGTCGGTTGGTTGGGTCCTCAGTTTAGGGGCTGCGACAACACGGTCATGTAGCCCCGTGTACCTTGGGTATGTGTAGAATCTGTCTGATAACCGGTGTTACTTGTGATGGCTGTATTAAAGTGTTTTATCCATTTTTAATTGAAATAAGGAATGCAGACATTCAATTTTCAAGTAGTTCCTACTTTTGCTACCAAACGCCCCCGTTAACGACACCTAGTTCTGAACTTAGTTACTAGATGCCATCGCAGTCAGCTCCTGGCAACGAAAGTTAGAACCTAAGAGCGTTGGTCAAATCTAACCTATAATTTAGCTTCACACAAGTGTAATTAGTGGAAGGTTCTTTTACATGCCATAAATCTATGGTATGGGACCATCGCCGGCTTTAGTTCCCCTCCAAAGGAAGGCATACTGAGGGATTTTTAACGCTCTTAAAAAATCTGACGACTTCGACCGGTTTTGAATCCACGATCATGGGCATAGAAGCTCAGCATACTACCAACTACGCCACCGAAGCCGCTACTCCTGGTGAGTATCACAACTATCAGTCTGAAACTTAAATAAATAAGTAAGTAAGTAAATAAGTAAATAATAAATAAACTCGTACATCATCTATATAAGACCGGGATTATTAGGCCTACAAGGATTAGCGTACGAGGCCATGATACCAGGCTATCTCTGGACTCGAAATACATGTAATCAGTACCATTTTCTAACAAAACAAGGTAGGAACTGAGAATACACAAGGTTAATAGATAGTCGAACAATGTTCCACTGAATACACGGCTCACGTATTAACGTGTACAACGCCGCGCAGAGAGGCTAATAGCTCTTCGTTCCCCTTCCCCTTTGTCAAAATTCCCATCTCTAGAGGCAACAGCCAAACAATCTGATTTGATTTTCTTCAAAAAGAAGACCCCACAGGTTCCGTTGCTATTGAAACCTTTCGCCGACTGTCACTGGCATATAGCTCAGTTCGGAGAAGACGAGGTGTAACTCTCGTAGCAATGCCTACCTGACAAGTTTCTACGGCTGCTCTGCGCAGTTACGGAACATACTGGCAAACGATGCCAAGAACTTGCCTCTTAGGATATTCAGATCGTACATAAAAAAGGACATTCTGTAAATAAACTTCTGTATGAGTGATTGATTCTGTCGCTGAATGAATGGGTATCGAATTAAATGAATGAGTATCCGAATGAAAAGAAAGAATAAATTAATGAATGAGTATCCAAATGAATGAATGAATGAGTATCTGAAGGAATGTGCATCCAAATGAATGAACGAATGAATGAGTATCCAATGATTGAGTATCCAAATGAATGAATGAGTATCTGAATGAATGAATGAATATCCAAATTAATGAATGTGTATCGAAATGAATAAATGAGTATCCGAATGAATGAATGAATGAATGAATGAATGAGTATCCAAATGAATGAATGAATGAATGAATGAATATCCGAATGATGAATTTGTATTCAAATGAATGAATGAATGAATGTGTATCCAAATGAATGAATGAATGTGTATCCAAATGAATGAATGAATGAGTATCCGAAAGTATGAATTAATGAATGAATAAGTATCCAAATGAATGAATGAATGAATGAATGAATAAATATCCGAATGAATGAGTATCTGAATGAATGTACGAATGAATGAGTATCCAACTGAATGAATGAATGAGTATCTGAATTAATGAATTAATATCCGAATGAAATGAATGAATGCGTACCCCAATGATTGAATAACCAAATGAATGAAAGAATGAATAAATGATTAAATGAATGAATGAATGATTGAATGAATGAATGAATGAATGAATGAATGAATGAACGAATGAATGAGTATCCGAATGAATGAGAATTTGAATGTATGAATGAATGAGTATCCAAATGAATGAATGAATGAATGAATGAATGAATGAATGAATGAATATCCAAATGAAAGAATGTGTAGCCAAAGGAATGAATGAATGATTGAATGAATGAGTAACCGAATGAATTAATGAAAGAATTAATTAATTAATTAATTAATTAATTAATTAATGATTGAATGAGTATCCTAATGAAATAAATGAATGCGTACCCCCAATCATTGAATAACTGAGTATTCGAATAAATGAGCATTTGAATGTATGAGTATCCAAATGAATGAATGAATATCCAAATGAAAGAATGTGTAGCCAAATGAATGAATGAATGATGAATGAAAGAGTATCCGAATGAATGAATGAATGAATGAATGAGTATCTGAATGATGAATGAATGAGTATCCGAATGAAACGAATGAATGAGTATCCGAATGAAATAAAATGAATGAATGAGTACCCCAATGATTGAATAACCGAATGAATGAATGAGTATCCGAATAATTGAATATCCGAATAAATAAATAAATAAATAAATAAATAAATGAGTATCCGAATGAAATGAATGAATGAATGAATGAATGAATGAATGGAGTGGTTAAGATGATGATGATGATGATGATGAAAGTTCGTACGTGAGAGAGTGAGTGAACAGGATAAAACTTACTATTTTACTTTTCTTATCTATATTGTGCCCTTTTAGCAAGAAATATGCAAATCACAGTATACCAGCGTAGCTCAATTCGGGATTTTCGGGGTAGCGGTAAGTTCACCCACTCTGCGACTCACATATTTTGGATTAATTAGAGGATACACTTGCAAAAATAACAACAAAATCAACTCCTATTTTAACACATTTAATTAATCAAAATTATGGCGCTACAAACAATTAAACAATTAAATTACTGACCCATAATCATCTACTTGTTCCAAATGAACAAGGAATAACATAAGAATAAAACAAATATAACATATGGTTTCCATATAAACCAACAATTCCTAATTATTTTTACTTCCATAAAGCATCAACTGTAAGTTTCATATAACTCCGAGCTCTTTTGGCTCAATGCTTTCTAAAATAATGGTGTCATTCTTTGTACACCTCAAATACTACTTTTTTATATTTTCTTAATCATCAAAAAAAATGTATAATTACATTTAAAATTACATGTTAATTATCTAACTCAATATTTGGGCATTTCACAGGTTTTCAGCTTTTATCATCTCTCTCTAGTTTTACAAATACATCAAGGTAATCAGGAAATTACTTGTGTACTCCAGAGTATGAAGATACTTGACACAGTCAAAAAACTATGGTCACTCCCGAAACCTAGTTGCCTTCAATTAACTCATGGAATCCTACTTCCATACAACATTACAATAGGGATTGTTATTTATCTCATATGTCTTATAAGACCATTATCACATAAAAAAACTACGATCTGAACAGGCAAGCGGAAATATCAATCTACAAGGACCTCGGTTCAACGCCCGGGTCGTTAACAACTTTAAACACTCACGGTGTATTCATTACTCCTTACAAGACGGCCTTCAGACACCCCTCCTGCTCCAAGGGTCTGACCGTGCTACTCGAGCGTTATTTATGACTATGCGGGAACCCTCCCGTCTAGTCTAAGCTAGAGCTCTCTTTAATGCTTTTACAAACAGCTTTTCGTTCATTCTCAATTCTTTGGGGAGACCTGGCATTCTACTCCTCGTTTAAATTCAACAATATTATTGGGCTCATAAACCACATTCGTAATCTTGGCATTTATTAATTATGAAAGGTCCTCATTGATTGGGGAAGAGTAATACACATTCTACGACGAATAATAAAGGGGCTTTCACAATAAGAGGATTCTGAGTTCGAATCTCTTCACATGCCTCGGGAACCATTCCCATATAGAGGACTATACAAAAATGCGATTTAGGGTCAGCCTATAGCTTATAAGACCTACGCTCAATACCATACATTTGCTCCCTTTCAATACAACATACACAATGGCCTCGTGATACTACGTCACAAATAGAGGACTTACACCAATTCTCAATTCGCTACAATCAACTACCTCTCATAAGTAATTTACCAAGTACATTAACTTTTACGCGTTCCTAGCGTGACATTTTACTTTAATTGCGCTCCTTTTGCGCTATACTTTATTTTAAGCCTAGCGTCATCCAAAGAACTGATAATACCATATTAACAATTGATACACATCTCAATTTTTATATTATTCTTTCCTTTTGCAATAACTTTTTCTCTTTCAAGAACATGTATTTGAACATCATGTCTATACTTTTTATTAAGGCTCTAACGCTCTTATGTTCACATCAATTAATTTGATCTTTATTTAATATTTCCTTACTTGGTTATTATTATTCATTTTATATCTTCATTCTTTACAAAAAGCTCAAAAGCTATTTCTTTCATATAACTCAAATTTACTTTTATTTAAATATCTTTCATGATAATTATTAATATTTCGCTTGCTCTTATGACATTCGTCAAATACACTGACATTTTATTCATATATTTCCTCTACTGGATTTATTCTTTTACATAATTATTTATAGTTTCTCAAATTTCTATTATTGTTCAGACCGCGTTTTTGTTTTGTTTTTATTCAGTATTTATTTATTTAAACACATCCCTTTTACTCAAAAACTCCGGTGGATTTGTACACAATCATTTCCCGACACCAAAATATAATGAAATTCATTACTCACATGTTTTTAAGGTCGTCTCATGACCTTTATCCTTGTGCGGTGTTTCATTTTGGCCCACTTTTTAACTTACTCCATATTGTAGAAATTCATCTCATGTACAAACACTTCTTGACACATATTCAATACACTTAACCTTGACAACATTTTAATACACTGGTGTATCCATTTAGAACACACAATAAACACTAAAAAATATTATTTTAACACACAATCTTGATAGATTTACACTTCACAACTTTTGATCACTAGGCCGTATTTTCCTAGCCTATCACACGTGACCTCTTAATCTCCCGTTTCCAAGGGTGAAATTTATTCAATGTCGGCTTCCTATCCTGCAGAATACGAAAGTCTCGAATCATCTACTTTTCCCTGGAATCCTAATTCTTCGAATCCTATTCTGGATGACCGGCTATTTCTCTAGCTTGAACGGCTTCTTTTTTAGATCTAGTTTATCGATCCTAGTGAAAGTATGTTCGGATCGAGGTCCCCTCGATAACCTATCGATGATCGATGGATTTATTTTATAGCAGCTAGTACTTCTCGAGTCTAGTGCTTTAGAATAGTTCGTCTGCTTTCTGGAGATAATGTCTATAGTCTCCGTTCTTCTTTGTTTATTCGGTTCTCGCACTCCTACTTTTCTGAAATACGTTGCGAACCTTACTCTGTTTTTTTTCCTATTTGGGTTCTTTAAATTAGATAACTGTTTATCTTTCTATTACGGTACTTCCGTACGTTATGATATTTTCGGTCGTTTATTTAAAGACCTATCGCCTTAAGTCCAACGTTCGCAGCCTGCTCTGACTATATTTTACGAACTTTTCACTGTAAACTTGTGTACTGTCGGACCTAAATCCTGTAACTAGGATTTTCCTAATTTTTCAACACGGCGATACTTTAATATTTCTTCTTTACAACTCCTTATGGAGGCACGCAAGTTGTTAATACTGCGACGCCTGTGGCTATCAGATATTAATTCTGCGGTGTAATACAGCGTTTCTCCCATCAAGGAGTACTGGTAAACTGTCTTCGGTGTGAAGCAGAGTAACGCCCCACACGGCTGTCTGAATACTGATGTGTAGCAACGCCCCCCCCCCCCTCGGGCTGTTTTGAACTGCTTGTACTGATGCTCCAGCGTCACGTCCCCTGGACTGTTTGAAACTGTATCTTTGGCTTGGTGATGCCATGAGCTTTATACTCTTTCGCTACAAAAAGATAAGACTCTAGCCCTTTCCGTGCCCAACTTTTAAAATAATGGCTGCACCATTATAAAAATTATACCTTCAAAAAGCTCGTCTTCTCAATGTTAAATAATCTCATTGCGCATAAGAATCGATCGTGCAATTCGGAGATATTAATTAATTTCTCGTCCTCAACTGTGTGGGTGTTGCTGTTCATTTGCATTCTCCCCCTCTCCACAGGCCTTGGTAAATCCCCTATGACGTCTACTTGCGTTTGCAGTTTTCTCCTGTGCAATTATTAAAGGGTTTTTCTTTACACAAAAATCTCTAATTCGAAATGATTCACCGTACTGTAATTTTTTACTTATTTTTATACTCGTAAACGGGTTAAATTTAATTATTCCTCTTCTGGCGCATAGGCGGTGTTGTCGTTTTTAAGCAAGCTCAGCTCGATTTCCGAGTCAGGCTTCCTTGTCTAACAGCCGAAATTTTCCACTCGCTTATTAATATTCATGACCAGCTCCTTCTGAATGTCAAGAGGCGTGATCTCATCTATCGAACACCTGGCTCGCGCTGCTTGCACAATGTTAGGCTAGAATCCTAGCTTGATCTTTCTCTATGTTACATTAGAAACTGTACGTTTCTTTCATTTCTTCCCTAAATACATGGATTCGACCTCCTTGGACCCTATGGCACATGGGTTCAATATATGAAAGTGAAAATCTGTATGTGGGTCGGTATGTGGGTGGGTCTGTTCCGGATACAAATCTACACCGTTCCACCAATCTCAACCAAATTTTGCATACACATAGTTTAGGACCCAGAAGGAACCGCTGGCTACATGAATTTTCGATAGTCTTTCTCATTCTTCTGATTTCGGCCCTTTTGCACTCAAGCACAGGCTAATCAAATCATAAAATATACTCATGAAGGAATGGCAAGGCAGATAGTTTCCATAGCAACATAGCTCAAGTCGAGACACGGCCGACTGGATGTCAGTTGCGCTCTGCACTACCGGTATAGAAAATGCGGATCTTTACTTGAAATCCCGTTATTTACTCAACTGCTCACACAGCACTGTCAACCGAGTTTTGCATAACAAATACTAGACACTATCTACTTTGTCAAATACCACTCACTCACTCATTCATTCATCACGAACTCACAGAAACCACCGAACGTATTGGAATGAAATTTGGTATGCAGCTTCCTTAAGGGCCGCAAATGCCCACTAAGAGAGGATTTTTGGATATTCTGGTTCTAAAGGGGTATTAAGGGGGTAGACCTGTATTTCATTGAATAGCAATATCTCACGAGTGATTTCCTTGGGGGATGTGATACTCGGCACATAAACTCATCATTAAAAGTAAGAAGACACGTGTCTGAGGGTTATTCGATGTGGTGTATATTATGAGGTGAAAGGAGTGAAAAGTGGGGATTGAAAGATTCCTAACGGAGTGTGTATCTCTTAAACGACATAGGCGTGGAGTTTGAAACTCAGCGAAAAAAAATCAACATAAAAGAGAAGTAAATATATGTTTGGCCGTTTTTTTTCATAAATTCAATTTAAGGGGCCCATGGGGATGGGTGAAATTCTGGGGGGGGGGGAACAGAAAATAAAGTGTCCTAACTGATTGACTGACTCACTCACTCATCAATCTCAGGGCGAAAAACTGCTTTAAAGTAAGTAAATAGCTGTTCGACAGTTTTTTTTTTCATAAATCAAATTTAATGGGTTCATGGGGAGGGGTGAAATTCTGAAAAAATAAAATTGAAAGAAAATGTCCTGAGTCACTCACACACTCACTCAATCAATCATCATCGCCCAACGAAAGTTATTGAAGTTAGAAACATGACAGTTTGGAGATATGATCATTGTATGTCAACACCGTCTAATAAGGGAGGATGATTTTCTGATATTCAGGTTCTAAAGGGGTCTTAAGGAGGTTAAACCTGCAATTCATTGAATAACAATATCTCCCGATTGGTTTAATTGGGGGATGTGATACACGGCAGATAAACTCATCATTAAAAAGTAAGAAGACGCGTGTCAGGGTTTTTCGATGTGGTGTATATTATGAGGTGAAAGGGGTGAAAAGTGGGGATTGAAAGATTCCTAACGGAGCGTGTATCTCTTAAACGACATAGGCGAGGAGTTTGAAACTCAACGGAAAAAATCAGCATAAAAAATAAGTAAATATGTGTTTGACCATTTTTTCATAAATCCAATTTAAGGGGCCCATGGGGAGGGGTGAAATTCTGGGGGGGCCAGGAAAGAAAGTGTCCTAACTGATTGAATGACTGACTCACTCATCAAAATCAGGGGGAAGAAACTGCTTTCAAGTAAGTAAATAGATTTTCGACAGTTTGTTTTTGATCAATCAAATTGAAGGGGTTCATCGGGAGGGGTGAAATTCTGAAGAAACACAATTGAAAGAAAATGTTTTGACTCATTCACTCACTCATCATCGCCCAGCCAAAAATATTGAAGTTGGAAACATGGCATTTCGGGCATATGTTCGTTGTATGCCAAAACCGTACACTAAGGGAGGATTTTTGGATATCCAGGTTCAAAAGGGGTCTTAAGGGGGATAAACCTACATTTCATTGAATAACAATATCTCACAAGTGGTTTCATTTGTGGATATGATACTCGGCATATAAACTAATCATTAAAAATAAGCAGACATGTGTCTAAGGGTTTTTCGATGTGGTGTATTATTATGAGGTGAGAGGGGTAAAAAGTAGGGGTTGAATGATTCCTAACGGAGCGTGTAGGCCTATCTCTTAAACGACATAGGCGAGAAATTTGAAACTCAGTGAAAAAAATCAGCTTAAAAAGTAAGTAAATCGGTGTTCGACCGGTTTTTTTTTTCATAAATTAATTTAAGGGCCAATGGGGTGGAGTGAAATTCTGGGGGGAAAAGGAGATAAAGTGTCCTAACTGACTGACTAACTCACTCACTCATCAAACTCAGGGGAAAATGACAGCTTAGAAAACAAGTTAATAGGTGTTCAAGCGTTTTTTCATCAATCCAATTTAAAGGGCCCGTGGGGAGGGGTGAAATTCTGGTAAAGATAATTGAAAGAAAATGTCTGACTCGCTCACTCATCACGCCCAGCGAAAACTATTAAAGTTGGAAACATGAAATTTTGGGAATGTGTTCACTGTATGTCGAAAACGTCAACTAAGGAATGATTTTTGTTTATTCGGGTTTTAAAGAGGTGTTAAGGGGGTAAACGTGCATTTCATTGAATAACACTACGGGAGCAGTGAGAGTTCTAGCGCACTCGGGAACCCTCCTTGCCCCACTACTAAGCCTCAGCCATGTAATATTTGCAAAAGCTCGTGAACCCATGGTCGGATGTTGACAAATGAGGTGTCGTTGAACTCGGGCTAACGTCCTTTTTCCTATGGACCACTCGTTATATTTTGAAAGAATTTTTGAAAATTTTTGTTTTCGAAAGTAGGTGATATTTTGAAAACCAAACATGATAGAATGTTGTGCCATGCCTCAAACGAATGGTCTTTATGTCCTTTATTTTTTATAATAAATCTTTTTTAATTTTTATGTTTTTTGTAAACCCTCATATTTTGAATTTTTACTATTTTGGAAACTTAACACGTTGACAAATAAGTTTGTTTGACATAAATGAAATATCCCTACCCCCGCTACCACGAAAATAAATGTCAAGTCTCTATGACAAAAAACTAGGCATTTTAATTTTTTAATTTTTTAAATAAAACCGTGTTTGTAGACAGAGAGCCGGTAGCGCTGGGCGTGTGTTCCAACGAGGCTGGACTGGCCATGTTGGATACGGGAAATGGCTATTTCGACGGGGCAGCAGGGCGAGGAAGTGCCTTTTGATATTTTTTTCCTATGACACATGAATGAAGGCAAATATTTCGAAAATCCCTCATGGCGATCGTTAAAACAGGTTGGTAAACGGGTCGTGGGTAACATGCCAAATTCATAATGCTATGAGACGAATAAAAAGCGGGAAACGTTGATAGTTGTCATTAAGAACTTTAAGAAGAAGAAGAAAAAGAGGAACTTGCCTTGTATGTATGTATGTATGTATTTATGTATGTATGTATGGATGTATGTATATATGTATGTATGTATGTATGTATGTATGTATGTATGAATGTCTGACTGGCGGCCAGAACGGAAAGAATATCTTCTTGAGGCATGGCTAGTCGGCTAACAGAATGGAATGTCAGTCAAGCTGACAACACTGCTGTCATATGATAGCAGGTTGAACCATGTGGCAACTCCGTAAGAAAGGTGATAACGGCTAGCCAGGCGAGCTAAGCAGTAGCAGCAGGCAAGGGCCTCGCAGAGAGGAAAGGGGGAGAGAGAGTGGGGAAAGGGGGAACACAAAGAGAGAAAACAGGAAATCACGTGACCACTGCAGTGCCTGCCAAGAGCAGTGAGGGACGAGGCCAGAGGACCGCGGGTAGGTGAGGGGTTGGGTAAGAGAGTATTGAGCATATCACTGCACATTGCGCGTCATTCCTATGGTAAACGTTACTGTGTCAACATAGGCTGTGTCTTATGTGTATAAAATTAATTGCATTCGTGTGCTCAACCTCAGTTGGTTATTATATTGGATACATTATATATTTGAGCTAAGTGTTGGAATAACACTGTTTAGTTTATTTTATGCTAATCAATGATTAAATGATTATTGGTTTACCATTTGATTGATGTATTGTTATTTTGTTTTGTTTTAGATGATTGAAATACCTGGTGTTGGGAGAGAGAACCCCCATTCCACTGAATCCTACGACAAGGGAAAAGCAGGGCTTTTTACAAAGCAAGGTAAGATTTTTTGAAAATGAAATATATAAAAACTGGTTTTTTTTATATTTTATTTTATTTATTTATTGTTTATGAAAGATGCTATTGCGAATGGATATTCTCATGGTGGTTTATTTTATTTCTTTTTTAGAGTCTGAGCCTGACAACTGCTGTTGAGAACTTGTGTGTTTGGGGCCATTGCTGAGAAGTCTACGGCTGAAAACTTGGGTGAGATTGTTTTTTTTTTATAAAAATCATGTCTTTTGCCACTGCTACCGATAGCTTAACTTGGGAACCCATTGAATCCTGTTTTAAAAAGCGTGTTTGCTCTGGCCGCCTAGTGAATGTTAGTGAGAGTTTGATCCCAAAAGACTTTATGGAATCATGTTTTGAAATTTTTAAAGAACAAATTTGTACAGCGCAAAGGTTGCATACGACTTTAAAGGTTAATACACAACTCGTGTTCGATTTCATTTATAAAAACAAGGACGGTGAGCATTAAAAAAAACATTTTATATTGGCAGTAAAATGCAAGAGCTTTTGACAGCCGATAATCTGAACGAGTGGTACCAATGCCATTAGGTCAATGCCTTGCTATCAAAATTTGATAAACTACAACAAGGACCAAGTGGTTTAGCGTTAGACAAAATCCATTACCTGCAAATCAACATTTGTCATTTCAACCCGTTGAATGCTGGATCAAGCTATATTAAAACACCACCAGCAATAGCTTCGAAAAAGGCTGTGGTGAATATAAAGAATCATGACAATGATTGCTTTCTGTGGGCTGTGGCTGCGTATTTGCAGCCAGCACAACGTGACTGTTGTCGACCAAGAATGCATAAGGCCAAGTTTGATGAATTAAAACATACTTTAAATTTAACTCGAGTATCTTTCCCTATGGACTTAACCGAGATCCATAGCTTTGAACAAGATAACCAGGACTTTTCGTTCATGGTGTAAGGCCTTGATGGTGATGAGATTGTTGGTCCTCTTTATGCCACAAAAGAAAAGAAACGACACCACATTCATCTTTTATATTTATCTGTGGGAGAGGTGAAACACTATTGTCTAATTAAAAGCTTAAGTAGATTGCTAAGCAGTCAAGCGTCCAAGCATAATGGTAAGAAGTACATTTGCGACCGTTGTCTGCAATATTTTACAACCCCTACACTTTTGGAACGTCATAGGGTAGATTGTGTTTCTCAGGAAGCGGTGAGACTGATATTGCCACAAGGAGACAAGGCTATGTTAAAGTTTAAGGACATTCATAAGCGTGACACTGTTCCCTATGTGGTGTACGCAGATTTTGAAGCTCTCACCACACCCATGGCGGGATGTGAACCAGATCCCACCATGAGCTCAACCACACCCATTCAAAAACATGAACCTTTTGCCATAGGATTTAATGTGGTGTGTGCCTATGACCCCACACAGTCCGCTTACAAATACCGTGAGGGGCCAGATTGTGCCAGATGTTTTTTGGATGAACTTGTTAAGTTGGCCGACCATGTACAGGGATTACTGAACCACCCAGTACCCATGAGCCTAACGCCACAACAGCAACAGTAGTATGAGCATGCCACGACATGCCATATTTGCGAAAAGCCTATTTTAAGTGGAGAGGAAAAAGTCAGAGACCACTCACACTTTACGGGAGAGTTTCGAGGAGCTGCACATAGTAAATGTAATTTGAAGTTTTCAGCCTTTTTCCACAATCTGGCAAATTATGACATTCAGTTTTTGATTCGTGAATTGGGTCATGTCAACAAGGGCTCGTTTACCATTATCCCCCAAAACCATTAGCGTTTTACAGCCCTGACATGGCGGTTGAGCAACCTTAGCATTGGATTTTTGGATTCCTTTAAGTTTATGCCATCCTCGCTAGACAGTCTTTTGAATGGCTTGGATGAAGAGGAATTAAAAAATACTAGAATGCATTTTAATGATCCCAAGCAATTTCAATTGTGCATTCGGAAAGGTATGTTCCCGAATGATTTCTGCAACAGCTGGGACGTGTCAAAGCAAACAAAACTCCCACCACAAGAGAAATTTTACTCAAAACTAACACGCAGTACCGTTTCCGATGAAGACTATGCACATGCATGTCAAGTTTGGTGAGTGTTTGCCATTAAGACGCTAAGTGAATATGCTATGCATTACCTAAAACTGGATGTATTGCTGCTCACTGATGTGTTTGAAAAATTTCGTGAGTTGTGTCAGCACATTTATGGTCTTGACCCGGCTCACTATTATACGAGTCCTGGGCTCTCGTTTGATGCCGCTTTAAAATACACTCAAGTGGAGTTGGATTTGCTCACTGATGTAGACATGGTTCTATTCTTTCAAAAGGGCATTCGCGGTGGCTTTGTGTCGCTTAACAGGCGCCATGCCGAAGTGAACAATGTCTACATGCCTGATTATTTACCAGACAAACCAGAATCGTACTTAATGTACTATGACGTGAATAATTTGTATGGTTACGCCATGAGTCAGCCTTTGTCCTATGGCAGGTTAGCGTGGCTGACAGACAAACAAGTGTTAGAATTTGATGTGATCAAGGCTAGCCAAGAAGCAGGCCGTGGATATGTCTTAGAAGTAGATATTGAATATCCCTCATCCTTGTATGATCACCATGCCGATTTCCCATTCTGCCTTGAGCAAATGGTTTCCCCTGACAGTAAAGTGAAAATTGAAAAATTTATGGGCACATTTTACAACAAAAATCGGTATGTGCTACATATTCAAATGTTGGTGCAATGTCTCACCCAAGGCTTGGTGTTGAAGAAAATCCATAGGGGTATTTCCCTTGCCCAAAAACCATGGCTCAAGCCATACATGCAACTCAACACAGAGCACCGACAAATGGCAACACAGCAGTTTGATTTTTTTTTATTAATGAACAACTGCATCTATGGCAAGTCCATGGAGAATGTCCGCAAATACCGTGACATTAAATTGGTGAATGTCTGGGAAGGACGTTACGGTGCCCGGCAGTACATTGCCAAGCCAAATTTCAAATCGATCAACATTATCGATGAGGATTTGGCCACTATTGAATTGAGTAGGACCAGCGTGACCATGGATAAGCCCATTTACTTGGGCCAAGTCATTTTAGACTTTTCTAAATCGGTCATGTATCGATTCCACTATGAGTTTGCCAAACGCCATTTTGAGGACGTATCTCTTTTGTATATGGATACGGACTCATTCATTTACTACATTCACCACTGCAACCCCTATGACGTCATGAGGCAGCATAGTGATTGATTCGACACCTCTTCGTATAGTGCTGACAACATGTTTCAGCTGCCCATAAAAAACAAGACGGAAATGGGTGTTTTAAAAGATGAATGCGGTGATTCCATTATGACGGAATTCATAGGTTTGGCTTCGAAAATGTATGCTAATCGCACACTAGACTGTAAGGAAGCCAAAAGAGCAAAAGGTGTAGGTAGGGCAGTGGTAAAATCGCTACGTGTAGACGATTACTTAGTGGTTTTACGCACTGGCAAAGCTATGTCCCATACACAGTGCAGGATACAATCCAGCAACCATCATTTGTATCTTGTAGAACAGAGAAAACGCACACTCGCCTCCATGGATAACAAACGTGTGTGGGCTAATAACTTGCTCACGAGCCTGCCCTAGGGTTATTACCGCAAGGAGGAGGAGGTGTGATTTTTCTGTTTGTTCGTTTAGGGGCATGGCTTTTTGTAACTCGTTGATTTAGAATTTTGTATTTTGTAAATATTGGTTTTTGCCATTGTAAATAGTAGATTTTGTAAATAGTGGCAACCCACTTGAACCTTTTGTTCTTTAAAAAAAAGTTCTATGCAACCTTATTAGCCTACTTTCGATTTTTGCAAAAAATGAAAGTAGACTTATGAGATCAACACAGGGCGAAAAAAAGTGTGTCTGTCTGTGTGTGTGTGAGTCTGTGTGTGTGTATGTGTGTGTGTGAGTCTGTGTGTGTGTGTGTGAGTGTGTGTACTCTGAATGTCTGTCCCCCCCCCCCCTATCAATTCGAACACGGTGAATGCGAATTGAACGAAATTTGGTACAAAGGTAGCACTAGCAAAGGACACCTCAGTGTCATGTTTTATATCGCCGCCATCTTTACTAAAACTGAATGGCGGCCACTCAAACGTTCAAAACGTAAAATCAAATAACGACTAACCAAATCATCCAATCTCTACCAAATTTGGTAACAACATACCTTCGTATAGGATGCGTCTTGTGACCAAACTACAAGGTCGTCCGCCATACCATTTCAGGATGGCGGCCGTGCGAATTATGCAAACTTTATAATCCATATCATGGGACCCAACAGTTCCGATTATCGAGCCGAGAATCGTTTTAACTGTTCTAAAGGAAGAGGCACGTACGAAATTAAAAGTTTATTTTGTAATACTATAGTGCAGACGTGATTTTAAAAAGCTCAGCTGATTCATTAATAAGACAAGATGGCAGCGGATATCTTGTGCCTGACTTATATTTCACTAATTTGAGTATTGAATGCAATATAGCGTACTGATAAAAAATAAATAAACTTTGTATGAAATGCTTTATATATAAATAATATACTCCAGTGATGAAATCGTTTAGTATAAATCATTATTTGCTAACAAGTTATATGTAAGTCATTTTAAATAGAACGATATTCGTTGACACAATTAGCTCAGTGGTAGAGCGATAGCCTGTCGCTCAGATTCCTATGGTTCAAACCCGATCAGAGCTAGTTTTTTTGCTTGAAATGTTATATGTTTATTGTTTTGTAATGACTCAGATGTTTTAAAATTAAGCGTTATATTGTGCAAATTATGGTGTAAAATATATATTTAATTAAAACATAATTCGCCAGCAGATTTACTCGAGACATCTAGCTGCCAAAAAGGTAACTTCCAGATTTTATTGAAAAGTTTCTTCTTCTGGCCGCTAGAATGCACTCGCTCTGTTAGGATTATATTGTTCGATATTTCACCACTAGATGTCCCGACTAGTCTACGTGGGGATCCATTGATTACTATACCATTATCATTCTATGCGCATCGAATTTGAAGAATGACAAGTTGATACTACGATACATTTTAACTTTTTATTTTAAAGGATTTGTAACAGCCTATTTTGCGTTACTTGAAAATGTTATTAAGCGTTATATTGTCCACATTATGGTGTAAAATATATATTTAATTAAAACATAATTCGCCAGCAGATTTACTCGAGACATCTAGCTGCCAAAAAGGTAACTTCCAGATTTTATTGAAAAGTTTCTTCTTCTGGCCGCTAGAATGCACTCGCTCTGTTAGGATTATATTATCGAAAATATCCACATAGTTTGTATACACACGTCTCTGTAGGGTCATGGAAAGATTTGTTAATTCAATTAGGGTTGTGAAAGCCATGCACAACCAGACGTGTAAAGACATGCCTCAACTCAAAGTTGGATGTTGCCCACGGCAGGTCGTAATAATAATAATAATAATGTTATTGGTTTTACATCCCTTTTAACTACTGCTGCTTTTAGAGACACCGGGGTGCCGGAATTTTGGCCCGAAGGGGATCTTTAACGTGCCAGTAAATGTACTGACACGGCTCCCTCGCATTTGTGCACCCTCAAATGCCAGCTGACTGCGCCAGGATACGAACCTGCAACCTAGGGCCCAGCAAGCGAGAACGTTACCGCTGAGCCACGCCGCCAGTCCGGTCGATTATGTCTCCAGATCCATAACATTCTTGATATACTTCTTATCTTTCTTTCTTTCTTCAATGATGGTAGCAGTTTTTATCTAGGTCGTGGCGTTTGGTAGAGGTAAATCGTTTCTAAGGTCTTCAACAAAGAATAGTTCTATTATACTCTTTGATAATAACAACGAGTTATAACTATACTCATACATTTAGGAGAAAGTAGGCTATATGTTCTTTACTGAACATCTTGTTTTTATTTTAAATTTAACCGAGTTGGAAATTGGAAAATGGTATAAAGTGTGATTCTTTTAAAGCTGTACAAAGTTGTAGTGTTTGTAAATATGAAATGAGTAATAGTATTTTTAGTAACTTTAATGACTAGTATTTATATTGTTTTTTGTAATGTAAATCGTAAATGGAAAACTAAAAAAAGTTCTTTTGGGTTGAGTGTGCATGAGGAGAATGTGCTTTTGGGAATATATAACGTGGTTGTGCTTGTTCCCAAAAAGACAGGTAGGGTTGTGTGAGTAGAGAGAGAGCTGGTGTGTATGTATGACCAGAGCAAACACGGTGAGGTAGGGTGGGTGGGGAAGGGGAAATTTTCACTTATATACTCATTTTGTTTTGTCGATGGTTTTTTTTTCTTTGAAATGTAGCGGTGAATAGACATTATTTTTGTAAAAACAGTCTTACCTGCAGTGGTCGTAGACCTCAATGTTTCTCAAAACACACATAAACACATTGCAGCATTATCATGGTCAAGCACTCGCATCAACATCATTGACAAATCCCAACTTTCGACATACACCAAATGGAAAAATGTGAAAACAGAAAAATGGGAAATCCATGTTTCAATAACACCAAAATTCAAAAAACGTATAAAACAGTCATTTTAAAAACTGGAAATGGCCATGAGTGAAATATAACAAATTCAAAAACATAAAACGAACATTTTTAAAAAGTGTCATCAACAAAATGGAAAATCCATATCATCAAAAACGCAAAACTTGAAACAGACATTTTTTTAAAACTGTAAATTGCAAATTGACAAATGACAATGTGTGAAAATGTGAAAATGAAAAATCAGCCCATCAACATCATGATTTTTTTAATTAAAATGAAATATTGTGTTCTGGTAAAACTTCGTTTTTTATTTCATAACCATAGGGATTGACAAAAGAAAAAATAGAATACAAACACATCCCAATTCCTCACTCCTCAATTCCTTAATGTTCATGTCCATGCATCATCAACTTTCCTTTCATAGCACTCATCACAACCAGGGCTGCCATTCTTTCACCCACTGAGGCATCACAGGATGTGAAACGTTGTTTAGCTTTTTTCAATAACAATTTATCTGCCACATGTCTTAAACCAGGATGACTCTGGTGATATGATACGTTTTTCAAGATGAGTTCAAGGGCCACAAAAACGATAACCTGGAAGATGGATTTCGAAAGGTAAGTATTGAATCACTTTGTCAATGACGCCACTGCCAGTACAGGTCTGGCATATCCTTTTCCATTGATGGCGAAAAGGTTTGGTCTTCCTCTTCCTCTGTGGACGATGTTTGTGTTTGTTGTTGTTGCTGCTTTTTCTCGCCATGACACCCGTGGAATGATTCAACAAAGTCTTTACACGGACTTTTATGACCGTGATACAGTTTCACTAGCTGACAAGTCGCGCACTGACGCATAGAGGGTATTTTTGCCATTGCCACTTGCTTATGGTGATCGTAATCCGTACAGGGTTGCAATTCACTCAACACAGGGTCTTGAGTCCATGATTTTGGTACATGTTGCCAGATTTCTTTCACCGCGTTGGCGGCCACATAATAAATGGGCAGCGCTAAGAGTTCCTCTTTGGTAAAACAGTCTAGTTTCTTTTTGCACACAAAGAACTTCCCGATGGCTTTGTCGGTAGCATTGCCTTTCTCCATGGTATCAAGTGTTGTAGATGTTTACACGTCGCTTGTAGAAATCTCACTGGCGTCATTCACAGGTAAATCTTGAGTTATAATTTTGTTCAACAACTCCCAGCAGGCATGGGTGGTTAACCAATGAAAGGGATGCCACGCATGCGCTAGGGCTGTATGGATAATGTTGCCACAGGAACAAGTATCCATCACCGTTTGCAGGGAGGGACAGCCCAGGTCCAAGAGGTCGATACATTGACAGTAAGACGCCAAAAATGGTTGCAATCATTCACGTTTTTAATTACCATTCACAAATACCACATTGGCCGAGGACAAGTGTGCTTTCATGACCACGTCCAAATATTTATAGGAAATGGTTCCTTGATTCCAGTCTAGTTGCTTATGATTTTCAATCCACTGGGTTTGTTTGCGGTCTTTTTCGCACAAAAAATCAAAAGCATGGGGCGGTTTAAATAGCAAATGCGTAGCTTGCGATATCCAAAACGTGGTACTATCGATAATGGCCACTTGTTTAAATATAAATTTGTTGTCACCAATTTTAAACCCTTGGCAATCCACAATGAGTGTGCGCAACATGTTGCCGCTTGCCTGGACCAAGTTCAACTGACGACTGACTAACCATTGGCCACTAAGGTGTGGTCATGACATGGACTTACCTGCCATGCTAGTTTGAAAAAAAAATGAGGTTAGGGTAGGACAGGGGGACATGAAAAATATAAGAATTTAAGAATTACATCATTTTATTATCATAACACGTCTTACAGGCTTTTGTCATTTTGGGATAAGGACGATACCAACTGATACAACAATATAGTCCCATGTGTTTGTATCGTCCATAACACCGATGATGTCACAATGTCTCTAAACTAGGCGTTTTTGACGGAGAGCTGCTCGCCGAAGCACCGTCGACACCATACAGTCCACACGTATCGTAACTTTTTTTTTTCATTGCTCAGAGGCACTAGTCAGGGATAGCTTGAATGACAGGGTATATTTCCCACCTCCATTCTGCACAGGTAGGGGCAGGCAGGCGACCAGCGCTGATGTTCCTGCATGGGTTCATCGCTCTCTTGCCATTGGTCTATGATGATGGGACAAAAGGCACATTTCAGTTCATCTCTTGTTTTTAAATAGTAGAATCCAGCGGCCGCCGAGGCTTGAGGGTTTATGAAAGGCACTGGCCATGTTGCAAAAATCTTGAAACGTTGTTCCTCAGAGTTAAAATTCATGAATGTGACTTCTCTTGATGCTTTAAAGCAAGACATGACTGAGCGGCTTGACATGGGTTGACCTGTTATTTATACACTCGCCACTTGGTTGGACAGTGGATAATAGTTGACTTGTTTGTGATGAATAATCAAACAGTAGGCTGTCGTATTGGCTGGTACATTGTCATGCGTTTCAAAATCTAGTCGACTGTCAATATTGGATGGCTTGACAGACTCTTCCAGGTAAGAACAGTCAAAGACAATCAGTGGCGCCCTTGCCTTAAACGCTTGGGTTAGCAGCATGGGGCCGTTCTCTTTTTGATAATACGACCATCGAAATTTAGAAAACAAGTCGAACAGGGGGCCAAACTTATTTTTTGAAAAATCCAAATCCAGTCCTTCATATCGAAAAACAGCTCCGTTGAGGAAAACACGTGCATTTCTCAATTGCAGGTGATCAAATTGCGTGGCATCTTTGGTTTGTTGATACTTGCGATTCGTTTGAAAACCCACGATCATGTATAGAGGTATCTCTGTATAGCGAGCTGACGAACCAACTGTGTGTATTGGTAGTGGGCAATAGCGGGTACTCGTGGAGGGCCCAGCTTCTAAATTCCATGGGTAGAGGCATATCTCTCTTTATCATCTTGAGTATGTCCAGTTTTTTGCTATCGTCAAGGGTCACATGGGGCACTTTCCATAGCAAGCGTTGTAGTTGAATTTTTGAATCTATGGGGGCATTGTCAGCTCCCTTGAGTGCATTATTATCACTCCTGTCTCTCACCAGATAAAGCACTTGCCTTACGTTGACCACAATGCGCTGGTGGTCTTCGGCAAAGCCTAAAATCAGTTTAAGAGGTAAATATCCAGTAAAGGTGCCATCGGTGTGTACCATCCAGTCATTGGTCGAGTCAGGGCACCAACCTGCCATGCAAAGTGTTTTACCTTCTTCCTCACGATAAGAGGGGTATAGTTTCATGACACTGGAAATGCCCACATTTCGAGTGCTATCCACTACGATATCGTTGATGACATAACGTACTTCAGAAAACAGAAGGGCCAAACCATGGTTGGCCAACTAGGATGTGGTGGGTGTAGAGCCATCGGCTTTGGTGAGCCGACCTTCGATCTGAATGACACTTTCATGCGGTAGGGTGTAAATATCTTGGTTGTTGATAACAAATTGAATTTCATCATTGTTATTGAGTCCAGGTGTTTGAGCTTGATAGGAATGGAGATCAATTCCTACCACTCCTGGTTGCTCCTCGAAGTGGTTCGCTACCTCTAGGATAGAATTCATCATGGGGTTTGACGTGGTAACCCAAATGCTGTAAAATCAGCTTGTCCTTAGATGTTAACGTGTATTCACATGGCAAGCAACTAACACCATTCCTAGACGGTGTTGTTGCTTTATACACAAACTTCATAGTGGCTTTAGCACCAACTTGTAAGTCACTGGTGTGGTAGAATCTAGATCAATGAGGTGTTGCTCTCTAATGATCAGTCTTAATGTTATATTACTAATACCATCGACAGCCACAGAATGAAAAAGCACCACTGGAGGGTTTTCGCGAATAATATAGCCATTGGGCGATGTCACTATAAAGTCATAAAGCGAATGCGATGGTTCTTGATTAGTGTACACTTGGCTAATAATATTACACGTTACCGACACATGATGGTCCTCAGTGAATTTCACTTCATGATCCGATTCATGTTTCTGTTGGGCTCCAACACGCGTGATTTAAATCCTAGTAATGGACCAATGGAATCGGGACGTGTTTTAAAGTAAATTTTGAATGTGGAGAAAATACTGCAGCGATGAGTGTTGGTATTTCCTATAAGTTCAAACTAGCGCGTTCCATCGATAAATGACTTAAAACCATATTCATTGATCAACACCACATAAATGTGTTCATAAATGTCTTCGATCGTGTATCCACCAGAGTTCAGGGTCAGCACAGAATCATCATAGTAAAACTTGTTGTTCACATTTTCACGTACCGTACGTTTCGATTGTACGTTTCAAGAGAAACAAGTCCCAAACCATAGGGTTATTCACTCAATTCGATAGGCGGGTAAAAGTCTAGGCTGACTACGGGTCCACGTCCATGCAGTGTAAACGTTTTACTTTCTGCCGACATACTGTTGACGTTTTTGTTTATGCTGCGTCTTATATAAAAAATAAACACAAACGTCCACACTGCTGGCTGTTAAACGTTTGCTCACGTTTCACATTATAATATATCTTGATCCTGTTTCCAAAATAGGTCACTAGTTCCATGGGTGGGGGCAAATTCCCAAAACTGTCAAAGTACCATACGGTGGATCCCTCTTTGACATAAGCTACATAATGCGTTCCTGGTCCTCGGTGATCATCCAAATTGACAACAGCACATTCCTGTTTCCAGGCTCGTGGGGGTAATTGGTTTCGCATAAACACACCTCGAAAATGAGAAAGCTTTAGTTGTTTAGCATAGCTTTCCACTTGTTGATGCGTCAGGGCAGGTCTTGCTATGGCAGAGGGTCTTTTTTATATTTCGAAATGGTGAAATCCCAAATCCTTGTTGATAAAAAGCTGGCTTTAAATTAACATTTCTAGCCCACAGAGCAATCGCTTCCATCGTTTCATTATGTCGCTGACTTTCTTTTAGTGGTTGCTTGCCCTGCTGCGCGGCTTTAATGGATTTCGCCACTGCACTGGCACCCCCCAAAAGTGAACCCAGATCAGCCAGACCAGCAAATAAAGCAGGTAAAATCCAGCTCGTTTGGGGACGGGAATCACTCGCCCTTGGTTTGAACCCTGTCGCTGACGTTTTGGAATAACACGTCTCTGTGCTGCTCGAAGGGCTTTCCTTATGGTCAACACATTTATTTATTTTTTCTTTCGCAAGGGTTTGTCCATGAATGTCTTAAGCCCAGGCTTTGCCAAGGACAAAGTCCTTTTTTAGTCATTCTCACCACATACCTTTGTTTCACCATGATGATAATGACCAACAACCTTTCACAAGAAAGTTTAAATCACAACTAACGTCAGATTGTTATTTCATGGCTGTATATTCCAATTCCACATAAAGTGGGAAATCGTTTATGGTTTTTCCCGCTTGCTTTTCATCCCATGTCAACATGAGATGAAATGATAATTCGTCTCCTGCATTGACCATTTCATGGTTATGGACCAACATCCTATGATCGTTTATCTGTATTTGTAAATGGTTCTCATCAGGTATGGCGTATTTGATGTGAATGGTTCCATCATAGTGTAATCGATAGTGACTTAAACCCGAAGCAAGCACATAGGTCAAGTGCTGGTCACGGACTAGCAGTAAATGGTTTCTCTCATTCACAGGTTTTTCATTTGTCAGATAAACTAAAAATACAGATGGGATGAATTTATAAAGCCTTTTCATATCATAGGTCACGTAACGCTTGGTACAAACATCGTCTTCGTCTTGTGGGTCTTCCACGTGAATAATCCGATGGTGATTAGCGCTATAGCCATTCACTGTAAGCTGGGGCACTTTGTCATAAAACTCATACACTTTGTTATCCACATACTTTTTTGTAGTAACGTCTGTATACACTTGAAGATGATTTACATGGGTTAACCGCTTTCCCTTAAAGTCATAATCTCCCTGTTTTGTGCGTGGCACTACTGACCTATCCACATAGTGTTTATTAGAATGATCTGTTTCTTGTTTAGGATCATGTATGGGGACAGACCTAGCTATGGCCATCAACGCACGTCCAAAGACATCCATCGTCAACCTGTAGTACCAGTCTACTGTTTCTATGACAAGTCTCGCTGTCCTGTATATAGACAGCCTGCTAGCCTGTCTAAGCCTTAGTTGATATGAAGATTATTAAGCAGCAAGAGTCATTCCCCGTGGGGGACATGGTTTCCCATCTCTGTTCCACATCAAGCGAACAACGCCATGGTTCACTGTTTCCATCTTCCATTCGCTGCATTATTGTGGGACCTTCCGGCTGTGGAAAGACCAATCTTTTGCTAACACTCATCACACCGCCCAAAGGTCTGCGTTTTCAAAATATTTATATTTTTGCAAAATCTCTCTACCAACCCCTCTACGTGTTTCTGGATCAAGTCATGTCTGGATTACAAAAAGAGAATATGGGTTATTTCACATTTTCCATGCAAGAAAATGTTATTTCATCGGATGAGGTAAAGCCTGATTCACTCATGATTTTCGATGATGTATCCACTGAACGTCAAGGCATTATTCAAAGCTATTTCAGCATGGGTCGACACAAACATATCGATTGCTTCTATCTTGGAGAAACATATTCTAAAATGTCCAAACAGTTGATTCGTGACAATGCCAATGTCATTGTTTTATTTCTCCAGGACGAGAGGAACAGTCGTCACATTTATAATGAACATGTGAATCCGGATATGACCTTTAAAATGTTTACTGAATTGTGTGGCAAGTGCTGGAACACTCAACGTCATGCCTGTTTAGTGATTGACAAACAAAGTGAACTGAACCAAGGGCGATATCGCTTAGGGTTTGTTCATTTTATTGCTATTTAAGGCACTGACTCATTCCCTGTCAAGTCATTTGTCAAGACACCATGGCGTTAGCAGAGAGTCAATTGAAAAAGCATATTATTAGAGCAAAAAATACTATTCGCCAAAAGTTTCGTCAATTGAAACGATCACGTGCAAATCATGCTATGTTTATTCAACAACATTTAGCACCTCCGCTAAAAGCCATCTTGAAACCCTCTTTCAAGCCATCTGAAACGCTACCCACCGTTTCACAATCCACTCACACGCTGCACGAGGACCCTGAGGAAGAGGAAGAGGAACATAAACAGGAAGATTTGACTAGTGTTAGCGAAGTTGAGGATGACGAGGAACAAGTGTTTACGCCTCAAAGAAAGGCTGCACCCCTTGCAGAGTTTTTGAGAAAAAAGAAATCCTTGGCCATGGTCGAAACACCTTGCCCTTCCAGATCGTCTCCGTTTTCACAAGTCTTGGCCACCCCTCAAAATAAAGCTCAACTGAAAACCATTTTAATAAAATATTATGGATCGACACTAGAACCCTATCTCATTGATCTATTTATTGGAAACACAGATACCACGTATGGTGTTCGCTATGAGGATGATAGTTTTAAAATTGGGGATTCATCCATTAAATTTGCTCGTACTAAAGCTGTCATTAAAAACATCAACTATAAATTAACACCAGGACTGTTAAAGCTGCTCTTTTCTCGGACCCCCTCTTCCCATGATTACACGTCAGAGGACCTTAGCAAATATAAATCCATTTTATTGAACACCCATGCCCATAAAAGACAGTATGATCCAGCTCAACAAGTGAATGCCAATATATCTCAAAAATATAAAACCATCATTGCAAAAATGTTTCCCACCAGTCAAAGTGGTCGTCGTAAAGTGTCCGCTTCGGGAGTGACATTTAAACCATTAAAACCCCTTGTGGATGTTACCTACTGGCACAATCCCAATAAGCTCATCCAGCGGCTACAGTTGTTGCATGCTTCACGTCAAGCCGGCCATACCGGTCACGATTGGGAAATTCAAGAAATTGAACAAGAACATCGAAATGCCAAAATTATTGTTTAAACCCTCACCCATTAAAATGGGTATTGCTCACGAGTTGCATCGCCCAGCTAGGCGTCACTATCTGCGACTCAAGGTGATTTCACGAGGTGTGGATGAACTTTGGCAGGCTGACCTGGTTGAAATGATACCCTATGCTGGCGTTAACGACGGTGTACGCTATATGTTGACTGTCATTGATGTCTATACCAAAATGGCCTTTTTTGAACCTGTGCGTCGCAAGTCTGGTCCACTAGTCACCAAGGCCTTTCAACATATTATTCAACACTCCAAACGTCAACCTCAGTTGCTACAAACCGACCAGGGGAAAGAATTTTTCAACAAGGATTTCTCCAGTTTTCTCAAATCTAAGGATATTCACCATTACACCACGTACAGCAATCTCAAAGCCAGCGTGGTCGAGCGGTTTAACCGAACATTGAAAACCCATATGTGGAAAGCGTTTACCACTCAGGGCAGTTATCGCTGCTTGGACATGTTACCTGAGCTAGTGTCACGTTACAATGACACCAAACATTGAACCATTGGGAGCAAGCCACGTCTCGTGACCAAAAATATTCAGCGACTGGATAAAATGTTCTAACCCCATAAAACAGCAGATCCTAAACGTCACCGACTGAAAATTGGGGATTTTGTACGTGTGAGCAAATTTAAGTCTGCCTTCAATAAGGGCTACACGCCTCAGTGGGGTCTGAACTATTTCGAATTCGTCAAGTCAACTTGGACAGTCCAGTCACCTATTTACTCCAAGACCTCAACCATCAATCCATAAAACGTAGATTTTATCTCCATGAACTTCAAAAAACAGCATTTCCTAAACATTCTTGTGGAAAAAGTGTTGAAACAAAAAGGAAATAAACTATATGTCAAATGGTTAGGATTTAACTCTACGTTTAATTCTTGGATCAATAAATACATGTTGTGTGAACCTGTGCCCTTTTTTATTTTATTGAATCATGTGTACGAGAGCTCTGTGTACGGCGCTCCACGCTTCGTGCATGTCCATATATGTTTCTCTTTCTCTCTCCACACCCGTGTCTCACTCCTTGACTCCATGTTGACATACAACTCGTTCAGCTATTGACTGTCATGGGTTCTCCCACTCCTCCCCTAACCTCACTTCAGGCTCTCTGGCCCCGCCCCCTCACCACTCTGAAGTGGTCACGTGATTTCCTGTTGTGTAGAGGTATCCCTCCTTTCCCCTCACCCACTCTGCGGGGGCCCTGCCCACCGCTGTCTGCTAATCTGGCTGGCCGTTATCACGTTTTACAGAGTTGTCAAATGGTTGCAACCTGTTACCATCTTACAGCAATGTTGTCAGCTCTCACCCACATTCCATTCTCTTAGCTGGCTAGCCAGGCACCAAGCGGGTCTCTCGTGCAGATATTCTGTTTTCCCATTCTGGCTGCCAGTTAGACATACATAGAAAAACAAGTTCTGTTGTTAACAACTATAAAAGAGCCTTGCTTTTTATTCGTCTTATAGCATTATGAATTTTGTCTGGTTACTGATCAGTGTTTACCAACCCGTTTTAACGATCGTCATGAGGGATTTTCGAAATATTCGCCTTCATTCATCTGTCATAGGAAAAAAAAGTATCGAAAAAGACCCCTCGTTTTGCCATACATCGCCCCGTCGAAATAGCCATTTCCCGTATCCACCATGGCCAGTCATAGCCTCGTTGGAACACACGCCCGGCGCTACCGGCTCTCTGTCTACAAACACGCTTTTATTTAAAAAATAGAAATTTAAAAAATTAAAAATGCCTAGCTTTTTGTCCTAGAGACATGACATTTATTTTCATGGTAGCGGGGGTAGGGGTCCTTCATTTATGTCAAACAAACTTATTTATCAACGTGCTAGTTTCCAAAATAGTATAAATTCAAAATTTAAGGGTTTTCAAAAAACATAAAAATTAAAAAAGATTTATTTTAAAACATAAAGGGCATAGAGACCGTTCGTTTGGGCCATGGCACAACACTCTATCATGTTTGGTTTTCAAAATATCACCTACTTTCGAAAACAAACATTTTCAAAAAAAAATTCAAAAATATAACGAGTGATCCATAGGAAAAAGGACGTTAGCCCGAATTCAACGACACCTCATTTGTCAACATCCGACCATGGGTTCACGAGCTTTCGCAAATATTACATGGCTGAGGCTTAAAAGTGGGGCAAGGAGGGTTCCCGAGTGCGTTAGAACTCTCACTGCTCCCCTACTATTAACGATATCTCATGAGTTGTTTCTTTGGGGATGTGATATTCGGTATATAAACTAATCATTAAAAATAATCAGACATATGTATAAGGGTTTATGGATGTGGTGTATATTATGAGGTGAAAGGGGTGAAAATTGGGGATTGAGGGATTCTTAACGGAGCGTGTATCTCTGAAACGACATTGGCGAGAAGTTTGAAATTCAGCGGGAAAAAAACAGCTTAAAATACAAGTAAATAGGTGTTCGACCGTTTTTTAGCCTACTTTCGATTTTTGCAAAAAATGAAAGTAGACTTATGAGATCAACACAGGGCGAAAAAAGTGTGTCTGTCTGTGTGTGTGTATGTGTGTGTGTGAGTCTGTGTGTGTGTGTGTGTCTGTGTGTGTGTGAGTGTGTGTACTCCGAATGTCTGTCCCCCCCTATCAATTCGAACACGGTGAATGCGAATTGAACGAAATTTGGTACAAAGGTAGCACTAGCAAAGGACACCTCAGTGTCATGTTTTATATCGCCGCCATCTTGACGGAAACGTAATGGCGGCCACACAAATGTTCAAAGCTTAAATCAAATTACGACTAACGTAATCATCCGATCTCTACTAAATTCTGCAACAACATACCTTTATGGGGGGAGCATCCTTTGACCAAACCAATAGGCCATCAGCGTAATAGTTTGCGGATGGCGGCCATCTTTGTGTGAAAATCGATTCCCCCTATTAATTCGAACACGGTGCAACCTAATGGAACGAAATTTGGTACAGGGGTAGTACTAACAAAAGGCACCTCAGTGTCATGTTTTATATCGCCGCCATTTTGACGGAAACGTAATGGCGGCCACACAAATGTTCAAAGCTTAAATCAAATTACGACTAACCTAATCATCCGATCTCTACCAAATTATGCAACAACATACCTTTATGGGGGGAGCATCCTTTGACCAAACTAATGTTTCATCAGCGTAATAGTTTGCGGATGGCGGCCATCTTTGTGTGAAAATCGATTCCCCCTATTAATTCGAACACGGTGCAACCGAATGGAACGAAATTTGGTACAGAGGTAGTACTAACAAAGGGCACCTCAGAGTCATGTCTTATATCGCCGCCATCTTGACGGAAACGTAATGGCGGCCACACAAATGCTCAAAGCTTAAATCAAATTACGATTAACCTAATGATCCGATCTCTACCAAATTTTGCAACAACATACCTTTATAGAGGAAGCATCCTTTGACCAAATGACTAGGTCATTAGCCTAATAGTTTGCGGATGGCGGCCATCTTTGTGTGAAAATCAATTCCCCTATTAATTCAAACACGGTGAAACCGAATAGAACGAAATTTGGTACAGAGGTAGCACCAGCAAAGGGCATCTCAGTGTCATGTTTTATATCGCCGCCATATTGACAGAAACGTAATGGCGGCCACACAAATGTTCAAAGCTTAAGTTAAATTACGACTAACATAACCATCCGATCCCTACCAAACTATGCAACAACATTCCTTTATGGAGGGAGCATCCTTTGACCAATCTAATAGGTTATTAGCCTAATAGTTTGTGGGTGGCGGCCATCTTTATGTGAAAATTGATTCCTCCTATTGATTCAAACACGGTGGAACCGAATGGAACGAAATTTGGTACAGAGGTAGCACTAGCAAAGGGCACCTCAGTGTCATGTTTACTATCGCCGCCATCTTGACTGAAACGTAATGGCGGCCACACGAATGTTCAAAGCTTAAATCAAATTACGATTAACCTAATCATCCGATCTCTACCAAATTTTGCAACTACATACCTTTATGGAGGGAGCATCCTTTGACCAATCTAATAGGTCATTCGCCTAATAGTTTGCGGATGGCGGCCATCTTTGTGTCAAAATCGATTCCCCCTATTAATTCAAACACGGTGAAACCGAATGGAACGAAATTTGGTACAGAGATAGCACTAGCAAAGGGCATCTCAGTGTCATGATTTATATCGCCGCCATCTTGACTGAAACGTAATGGTGGCCACACAAATGTTTAAAGCTTAAATCAAATTATGACTAACATAACCATCCGATCTCTACCAAACTTTTCAACAAAATACCTTTATGGAGGGAGCATCCTTTGACCAATCTAATAGGCCATTAGCCTAATAGTTTGCGGATGGCGGCCATCTTTATGTCAAAATTGATTCCCCCTATTAATTCGAACACGGTGGAACCGAATGAACGAAATTTGGTACAGAGGTAGCACTAGCAAAGGGCACCTCAGTGTCATGTTTTATATCGCCGCCATCTTGACGGAAACGTAATGGCGGCCACACAAATGTTCAAAGCTTAAATCAAATTACGATTAGCCTAATCATCCGATCTCTAGCAAATTTAGCAACAACATACCTTTATGGAGGGAGCATCCTTTGACCAAACTAATAGGTCATCAGCCTAGTATTTTGCGGATGGCGGCCATCTTTGTGTGAAAATCGATTCCCCGTATCAATTCGAACACGGTGAAACCGAATGGAACGAAATTTGGTACAGAGGTAGCACTAGCAAAGGGCACCTCAGTGTCATGTTTTATATCACCGCTATCTTGACGGAAACGTAATCGCGGCCACCCAAATGTTAAAAGAAAAAATGTAATTACGACCAACCTAATAATCTAGTCTCTACCAAATTTTGCAACACCATATCTTTATGTGGGAAACATATACAGACCAAACTGCAAGAACATCAGCCCAATAGTTTGCAGATGGTGGCCAAGTATGTGTGCAAATCGATTCCCCCTATCAATTCAAACACGGTGAAACCGAATTGAACGAAATTTGGTACAGAGGTAGCACTAGCAAAGGGCACCTCATATTCATGTTTAATATCCCTATAGCACGTTGTATTTCAACAAGCTACTACAACCAACATTCAATCATACTCCTTGAAAAGGACAAAGAGTTATAACAATACCCATGCATTTAGGAGAAAGTAGGCTATATGTTCTTTACTGAACATCTTGTTTTTTCATAAATCCAATTTAAGGGACCCTTGGAGAGGGGTGAAATTCTGGGGGGAAAAAAACAGGAAAGAAAGAGTCCTAACTGAATGACTCACTTACTCACTCATCAAACTCAGGGGGAAAACAGCTTTAAATAAGTAAATAGGTGTTCGACCGTTTGTTTCATAAATCCAATTTAACGGGTTCATGGGGAGGGGTGAAATCATCAAAAATAAATGAAAGAAAATGTCCTGACTCACTCACTCACTCATCATCGCCCAGCCAAAATTACTGAAGTTAGAAACATGAAATTTTGGGGATATGTTCGTTGTATGTCGAAAAAGTCCACTAAGGAAAGAGTTTTGGATATTCAGGTTCTAAAGAGGTGTTAAGGGGGCATTTCATTGAATAACAATATCTCACGAGTGGTTTCATTTGGGGATGTGATACTTGACATAATTATATACTAATCATTAAAAATAAGCTGACACATGTCTAATGGTTTTTCGATGTAGTGTATATTATGAGTTGAAAGGGATGAAACGTGGGGGTTGAAAGATTCCTAATGGAGCGTGTATCTCTTAAACGACATAGGCGAGGAGCTTGAAACTCAGAGGAAATCAATCAGTTTAAAAATAAATAAATAAATAAATAAATAAATAAAATAAATAGGTGTTCGACCGGCTTTTTTTTTTCATAAATGCAATTTAAGGGGCCTATGGGGAGGGGTGAAATTCTGGAAGAAAAACGTCCACTAAGGAAGGATTTTTGGATGTTCACTCTCATCGACCAACCAAAACTATTAAAGTTAGAAGAATTATATTTTGGGGATATGTTTGTTGTGTGTCGAAACCGTCTACTAAGGAGGGATTTTTGGATACTCAGGTTCTAAAGGGGTGTTAACGGGGTTAAACCTGCATGTCATTGAATAACAATATAACACGACTATGACGCGAGCGAAGCGAGGCTAAAAATGAGATAGTGTGTCTGTGTATTACTCAATCACGCAAGTACCACTGATCCGATTTACATGAATTTTACATGGAAGTAGCTGATTTACCTGGTTAACATATAGGTTACTTTTGATTTCAATACTTTGCACTATTTAAAGATGGCGACCATTTTAGTGACGTCACTACACCCTTTGGTTTCAAACTTTCATATTTCCATTTCAAATAAAAAGAGAACGCTAAGAAATAGCAAACTTTTGATGGCATGTACGAGGTTTAAAATTACATTTTCTACCTGAAAGGTATCTCCAACGGTTAGCGAGTAAAACCTAAATTTGTGCTATAAAACACGGTCAACGCCGAGCGGTGTAGTTGGACAAAATGTTCCATCCTTAATCTCCCTCTGCGCAGCACCTCGCCTATCCCCTGTTTTAACTGTCACCTTCACATTTTAATTTAATTACGACGCGTAGCGAAGCACGGGTACCTCAGCTAGTTAGTAATATTCTGAATATGTAAATACTGCAAATTTCCTTGTGAAACATGTAACTATTATAAAAACGAAATGAGGATGTAAGTTGTGAGTAGTGTGTTTTGATCGGTTCTGGCCCCTCCACCTCCACACCCTCCACACAAGATGGCGGTGGTGCGATATCTCTCGAACTTATGGTCTGATTTTGACAAATGAGGTGTCATTGAACTCGGGCTGACACCCCCTTTCCAATGGACAACATATTTCAACCCCAAAAATAAAACCTACCCCTACTAGAGGGTGAAATTGAATTTTTTAGAGAATCTCTCTTTCCAATTGCAACATGTGAGAGTTTGAATGCCGATATGGAATGTAACGTTGTTCTGCAAACCAATAATCAAAGAGGGGCATGTTAGGCCTTGAGGTGAGAGCCCCTGTTATTGTTGACGAGCCCCCTGCTGTCGGGCCCGTGTTGATGGGTTATTGTGGACGAGTCCTTGTGGACAAGTCCTTGTTGACAGGTCCTTGTGGACAAGTCCTTGTGGACAGGTCCTTGTGGACGGGTCCTTGTTGACAGGTCATTGTGGATGAGTCCTTGTGGACAAGTCCTTGTGGACGAGTCCTTATCCCTTTGGACTGATCCCTTTGGACGGGTCCCTTTGGCCTGGTTCCTACGGACTAGCCCATGGTCCCTAATGCTATGATGAAATTAAACGTTGTTCTACATGAAACGCATGTGAAGAGCCGATTGCTACTATGAATTAACATGTTTGTTTTTTGTTTTTACGCATGCGCACTTGTTTTTTTTGTAAGTGGGCGGGCTTTTTGAATAATGATTTATAGATGAGTTATTTTTAAAAAAATTACCAAAAGATCCAAAACTAATATCTCATGAATCAATAAGGCTAGGGACCTGTATGAGAGGTCGTTGGACTTGAGGTGACATTTTGTTTTTGAATATATTATTTATTTATGTCAAAAAGACCTAACTGCACTTTTGTTAATATCTCGTTAACTAATAATCAGAGAGGGTCAAGTGTGGTGTCATAGGACTCAGGACGGTCAACCCTTTTCCATGACCAACGAATTTAACCAAAAGATCTAAGGTCATTAGATTTTTAATATCTCATGAATCAATAAGGCTAGGGACCTGTATGAGAGGTCGTTGGACTTGAGGTGACATTCTGTTTTTGAATATATTATTTATTTATGTCAAAAGGGTCTAACTACACTTTTGTTGATATGTCGCTAACTAATAATCAGAGAGGGTCAAGTGAGGTGTCATAGGACTCAGGATGGTCAACCCTTTTCCATGATCAACGAATTTACCCAAAAGATTCAAAACAGCAAGGTCATTGACCTATGATTTTATAAACTAATAATCAGAGAGGCTCAAGTGAGGTGTCATGGGACTCAGGATGGTCAACCCTTTTCCATGACCAACGAATTTACCCAAAAGATTCAAAAAACAGCAAGGTCATTGACCTAATATTTTATAAACTAATAATCGAATATCTACATGTGAGGTGTTATAGGACTTAGAATGGTCAACCCTTTCCCATGGCCAATGAATTTACCCAAAATACCCAATACATCAAGGTCATCGACCTGAGATTTTATAAACTAATAATCGGATACGAACATGTGAGATGTTTACCATGTGTGTGATGAAACATAGCTAGATAGAGAAAGAATTAGTGTAGGCTACATGTATGGTGATTGACAAGTCTTTTACCATTGAAACTTGTTTTTCAGATCAAACTGCAGTATAGAGAGAGTATAGGTTGTAGGTATGGGTTAATAAATGACGAACGGTGTACACACAAACTCTGATTTATCGATTCAAGAATTAAGAGTAGACCATATTTAATTGATTGGTTAAAGAGGATAGCTAAAACACAAAAATGCTCTGTGGTTACCGGGGCAAGATGGTCGCTACACACACACACAACAAGCTTTAAATACTTGAGGCTAATAATCTATACACACACACTCGCTTGTTCTAAACTAAACTGTGTTGCTGTCAGTGCTCAGACAGTAGGCTGATGACAAAAAATGCATTGCTAACAGAAATATAATCATTTCCGGTTGTATAATGTTACCAGCTATCCATTGTGTGTTGCAGTGTTAAGCACTTTTAGCTCTTGTACTGGTGGTCTTAACTCAATTTCCTGGTCTGATGCCTAGAACGAGTCAAACTAAGAAACAAGGGCAAGGTGGTGTAGTGGTTAAGCTGTTAGCCTTTTCACCAGGGTTCGATTTCAGGTTAATATGCATGTCATAAACATATTAAACAAAACAAAACAGAGATAACGTTCAAAACTGATTACATTTGTGTCTTTCCAAATTATTACTTGGATTACAAATACAAAGGAGAACTGGGTTTGATATACATTAATTCTGTCTATCACACTCTAGACTGTAAGAAAGCCAAAAGAGAATAAGCGTAGGTAGAGCAGTGGTAAAATTGCTATATGTAGAGAACTACCTAGCGGTTTTATGAACTGGCAAAAGCTAAATATCGCATAAACAGTGTAGGATACAATCCAGCAATCAAATTTGTATCTTGTGGAACAGAAAAAATGCACTTTTACCTTGATGGATAGCAAATGAGTGCAGATGAATGACCTATGCATTAGCCTACCATAGGGTTATAACCACGAGGTGGACGTGTGACTTCTATATTTTATTGTTTAGAGACATGGCTTTTTTGTAACCAGTAGATTTAGTATTTTGTAAATATTCATTTTTGTAATTGTAAAAATAGTGGAAACATTTTTTGGAATAGTAAATGTTAAATGTACAACTAAAAGTTATTTGGGATAAGTGTGCATGTCAAGGATAAATAGCGTGCTTGTATTTGTTTTTCAAAGACAGGTATGGTTGTGTGAATGTATGACTATAGATAGAATGATAGAGAGAGAGAGAGAAAGTGTGTGTGTGTGTGTGTGTGTGTGTGGGTAGCATTGATTGTTCAACCAAAGCAAACACGGCAAGGTAGGATGGTGGGGTAATTAATGTATATAGCAAATGGTAAATAGTATACTGTAGTTTTTTTTAACACTTGTGTTTCTTTTAAATGCAGCGGTAGATAGGTGTTATTTTGTAAAACAGTCTTACCTACAGTAGTAGTATTAGTAGTAGTAGTAGTAGTAGTAGTAGTAGTAGTAGTAGTAGTAGTCCTATACGTTTTTGGAAACAAACAGAAAGAGAATGCACTATTGCCATGGCCAAGCACTTCCATTAAAATAATTTCAAGAAAATTTTAATCAGCAAATGTGTGTTTTACAAAACTAAACTTTCAGCATGGACTAAATCATAAACGTGTCGTCTGTGATATGGAAAAAATAGGAAATCCATGTGTCCATATCAACACAATTTAAAAACTTAAAACTGACCTTTAAAAAATGTAAATGGGAAATTGACAAATGTGTAAACAACAACAGAATGGAAAATTCTTGTTTCCGTATCATGAAATCCAAAAACTTTAAACTGACATTTTCAAATCGTGTACATGGAAAATTGACAAATGGCAATGTGTGAAATGTGAAAATGAAAAACACATGGCTATCATTATTTTAAAAAAAATACAAAAACCGTCGTGTTCTATTGTTAAAGTGTGAATCAAACCACATCTACTTATTTGAATCACCCGAGACTGAGTAGACCTGTTTTAGTTCTAATATACTTTTAAAATTTTATGTTAAAGCTCGAATTGAACTCAAGAGCTTTAGAGTGCCAGCTAACTATTATAACCGTTAGGTCACAAAGACAACTTTACACTACTCTTAATGAACCATAATAATAAAAAGAATAATAAATATTGATTTTTTTTAAGAATGAACATGGTGACACTGTTTCTGTTGCACTGTCTGCTAGCTACTAGCCACCAGCTGGGGTCTTAGAAAACGATACAGTTGACATTTTGCAATGAAATGTGACATGTTTCAAAGTATAGTATTATGGGTTGCTGTTGAGTAAAAAACTAATCCTGTACAAGGAAGCAAGGGTTCGAACCCCTTACCTAACATTACTATTGCCTGAACATGGCTTGACGACACTGTATTATTATGATACTCGGTACACAAACCATAGATAGAGTGTATTGTTTAAGATCACTTTCTTTCTGAACATAGGTGGAGATTGTTGATGGTTAACAATGACATTAATATAGTAGGACGTGGGTATAGCAATTAAGAAAAAACAGACAATACCCATACAATATTTTTATTCATTTAATATAAGTACTTGTACAATAGTTACATTCAAAATACATTTCTTTTTTCTCTATTACTATTTAGTCCTTGTTGATTCTCTTGCATATGAAGGGTAGATAACCTTGTAGTTCAGCCCCTTAAAAACAACAACACAACCTTTTTGCATAGTTTGTGATGTTGATAACTCTTGAGATGTGGAAGATGGATTAAACATAACTTTTACAGCAGGGGTTAAATGTTGCTCAATAAACACTGCACTATTTTGAGTAGTAACATTTTTTTCTTGTACTAGCTTTTTAGCATTGTCATGATTAATTGTTGACACCAACAGTGTTTCATTTGGTGCACTACATAGATGATCACTCACACTTAAAACCTTACCATTTCTACTTTTTAGATTGCCTCGACATCTTTTTGACCTCTCTTTTGAGCATCGCCAAAATATTATTCCTTTTACATTTTGACGATTATAGTTATAAGAGTAGCCTTTATAGAGTACACGTTGTTTACCTTTGTTAGTTGTAGTAAGTTCCATAGTAGCAACTAACCTGTTAGTATGATTTGCTCACTACAAAGGTTATAACTGTTCTGATAATAAAATCATTTAGCTTTGACTTTTATATTTAATATGTACAGTTTGAAGTGATAGCAAAAGTGAGAGCAAAATGGTAGCATAGTGGTAGAAAATATAACATGTATTGTTAAGAAATAGTTTAAGCGGTTATGTGGATCCATTACATAATAATTTTAGCACGACGAAGCTCATTTTCTATATCCAATAGTTCTTCCTCATATTCAGTATAACCAGCCTGTTTATAGACATGCAGTTGCTGAAGCCGCCGGATTAGCTTACTTGGATTGTTCCAGTAGACAAATTTAACAAATGATTTTTAGGTGTAAACAAAGCATTGCCATTATCATTATTATCATCAACATCATCATCATAACCATTATCATTATCATCATCATTATCATCATCATCATGATCATTATAATCCTCATCACTATTACTGTATAGTCCTTTTTGATCCTTTTGCAATACCACATTTTGCACAGTTTGTGTTGCCTTTGATAATGTTGGGAGTTTTTCAGACATTGACAACTGTCCTAACACGACTTTCTGAGGAGATGATACATGCTTCTTAACAAACAATGCACTATCTTGAGCTGCAATATCTTTTTCTGGGACAAGTGTTTTAGCATTTTGAAGAGTTTTTTTAAACAGCAACGATGTTTTATCTGGTACACTACATTGATGATCACTCACACTTAAGACATCACTATTTTTACTTTTCAGCTCACCTCGACACTGTTTTGAACGATGTTTTGAACAACGCCAAATAACAGTTCCATTTTTATTGGTTCGTTTTACAATATATGTATATCCTTTATAGAATGCGTATGGCATACCATTGCTATTTGTTGATACTTCCATGTCAATTGTCAAGCATGAACTAATCTCTAGCAAAGTTCACTCGATAATATAAATAATAGTTTAAAGTGAGAGGAAAAGTGGGTGCAAAAGTGGGTGCAAGAGTAGGTGCAAGAGTGGGTGCAAGATTGGGTGCAAGAGTGGGTGAAAGAGTGGGTGCAAGAGTGGGTGCAAGAGTTTGTGCAAGAGTGGGTGCAAAAGTGGGTGCCGCTTATAGTAGGCATGAATTTTACTAGAATGTGATTTGAGTAAATGTAATTTCTAAACCCAAGTAGTGAATAGTCAGTTGGTTTTGATCTATGCAAGCGTAAATATGTCACATACACTGGTGATGGATACTCAAGGCTTTAAGGTCAACGAAAACAAGTACAGTATATATTTAAAGAGGTGGCTATCATTGATAGCACAACACGCGGGTTACCATATTTTTTTTCGGACTAGTGTTTTAACATTTGATGTATTTTTTTTAGACAGCAACGATGTTTTATCTGGTACACTACATTGATGATCACTCACACTTAAGACATTACTATTTTTACTTTTTAGTTCACTTTGACACTGTTTTGAACGATGTTTTGAACAACGTCAAATAACAGTTCCATTTTATTGGTTCGTTTTGCAATATACGTATAACCCTTATAGTATGCATATGGCTTACCATAACTATTCGTTGATACTTCCATATCAATTTTCAAGCATGAAATAATCTCCAATAAATGTCGCTCGATAATAGAAATAATAGTTTAAAGTGAGTGCAAATGTGGGTGCAAAAGTGAGTGCAAAAGTGAATAGCCTAACCTAACCTAACCTACAACGTGTGTTCAAAAAGTTTCAAAATGGCGGACGTAGCTTCACTTAACCTAACCTAACCTAACCTAACTTAACTTAAACCTACGAGGAGTGATCAAAAAATTTTCAAAATAGTGGTCATAGCTTAACTGAACCTTGCCTAACCTAACCTAAACCTACGAAGTGTGATCATAAAGTTCCAAGATGGCGGTCGTAGCTTAACTCAACCTAACCTAACCCTACGAGGTGTGATCAAAACGTTCCAAAAATGGCTGCCGTAGCTTAACTTAACCTTTGAGTCATTGTTTTTACGGGTCCCGGAGGACGGGTCCTTGTTGACGGGTCCCTGTGGCGGGTCCCTTTGACATAATTTGGAAAAAATGCAATGGCCAGTCCATAGGGATTAGTGTGACATGTTTACGCATGCATAGATCAAAACCAACTGACTATTCACTACTTGGGTTTAGAAATTACATTTACTCAAATCACATTCTAGTAAAATTCATGCCTACTATAAGCGGCACCCACTCTTGCACTCCCTTTTACACCCACTCTTGCACCCACTCTTGCACCCACTCTTGCACCCACTCTTGCACCCACTCTTGCACCCACTCTTGCACCCACTTTTGCACCCACTTTTGCACCCACTTTTCCTCTCACTTTAAACTATTATTTATATTATCGAGTGAACTTTGCTAGAGAGTAGTTCATGCTTGACAATTGACATGGAAGTATCAACAAATAGCAATGGTATGCCATACGCATTCTATAAAGGTTATACGTATATTGCAAAACGAACCAATAAAAATGGAACTGTTATTTGGCGTTGTTCAAAACATCGTTCAAAACAGTGTCAAAGTGAACTAAAAAGTAAAAATAGTAATGTCTTAAGTGTGAGTGATCATCAATGTAGTGTACCAGATAAAACATCGTTGCTGTTTAAAAAAAATACATCAAATGTTAAAACACTAGTCCGAAAAAAAGATATGGTAACCCGCGTGTTGTGCAATCAATGATAGCCACCTCTTTAAATATATACTGTACTTGTTTTCGTTGACCTTAAAGCCTTGAGTATCCATCACCAGTGTATGTGACATGTTTACGCTTGCATAGATCAAAACCAACTGACTATTCACTACTTGGGTTTAGAAATTGCATTTACTCAAATCACATTCTAGTAAAATTCATGCCTACTATAAGCGGCACCCACTTTTACACCCACTCTTGCACCAACTCTTGCCCCCACTCTTGCACCCACTCTTTCACCCACTCTTGCACCCACTCTTGCACCCACTCTTGCACTCACTCTTGCACCCAATTATGCACTCACTTTTCCTCTCACTTTAAACTATTATTTATATTATCGAGTGAACTTTGCTAGAGATTAGTTCATGCTTGACAATTGACATGGAAGTATCAACAAATAGCAATGGTATGCCATACGCATTCTATAAAGGATATACATATATTGTAAAACGAACCAATAAAAATGGAACTGTTATTTGGCGTTGTTCAAAACATCGTTCAAAACAGTGTCGAGGTGAGCTGAAAAGTAAAAATAGTGATGTCTTAAGTGTGAGTGATCATCAATGTAGTGTACCAGATAAAACATCGTTGCTGTTTAAAAAAACTCTTCAAAATGCTAAAACACTTGTCCCAGAAAAAGATATTGCAGCTAAAGATAGTGCATTGTTTGTTAAGAAGCATGTATCATCTCCTCAGAAAGTCGTGTTAGGACAGTTGTCAATGTCTGAAAAACTCCCAACATTATCAAAGGCAACACAAACTGTGCAAAATGTGGTATTGCAAAAGGATCAAAAAGGACTATACAGTAATAGTGATGAGGATTATAATGATCATGATGATGATGATAATGATGATGATAATGATAATGGTTATGATGATGATGTTGATGATAATAATGATAATGGCAATGCTTTGTTTACACCTAAAAAATCATTTGTTAAATTTGTCTACTGGAACAATCCAAGTAAGCTAATCCGGCGGCTTCAGCAACTGCATGTCTATAAACAGGCTGGTTATACTGAATATGAGGAAGAACTATTGGATATAGAAAATGAGCTTCGTCGTGCTAAAATTATTATGTAATGGATCCACATAACCGCTTAAACTATTTCTTAACAATACATGTTATATTTTCTACCACTATGCTACCATTTTGCTCTCACTCTTGCTATCACTTCAAACTGTACATATTAAATATAAAAGCCAAAGCTAAATGATTTTATTATCAGAACAGTTATAACCTTTGTAGTGAGCAAATCATACTAACAGGTTAGTTGCTACTATGGAACTTACTACAACTAACAAAGGTAAACAACGTGTACTCTATAAAGGCTACTCTTATAACTATAATCATCAAAATGTAAAAGGAATAATATTTTGGCGATGCTCAAAAGAGAGGTCAAAAAGATGCCGAGGCAATCTAAAAAGTAGAAATTGTAAGGTTTTAAGTGTGAGTGATCATCTATGTAGTGCACCAAATGAAACACTGTTGGTGTCAACAATTAATCATGACAATGCTAAAAAGCTAGTACAAGAAAAAAATGTTGCTACTCAAAATAGTGCAGTGTTTATTGAGCAAAATTTAACCCCTGCTGTAAAAGTTATGTTTAATCCATCTTCCACATCTCAAGAGTTATCAACATTACAAACTATGCAAAAAGGTTGTGTTGTTGTTGTTGTTGTTTTAAGAGGCTGAACTACAAGGTTATCTACCCTTCATATGCAAGATAATCAAAAAGGACTAAATAGTAATAGAGAAAAAAGAAATGTATTTTGAATGTAACTATTGTACAAGTACTTATATTAAATGAATAAAAATATTGTATGGGTATTGTCTGTTTTTTCTTAATTGCTATACCCACGTCCTACTATATTAATGTCATTGTTAACCATCAACAATCTCCACCTATGTTCAGAAAGAAAGTGATCTTAAACAATACACTCTATCTATGGTTTGTGTACCGAGTATCAAAATAATACAGTGTCGTCAAGCCATGTTCAGGCAATAGTAATGTTAGGTAAGGGGTTCGAACCCTTGCTTCCTTGTACAGGATTAGTTTTTTACTCAACAGCAACCCATTATACTATGTACTTTGAAACATGTCACATCTCATTGCAAAATGTCAACTGTATCGTTTTCTAAGACCCCAGCTGGTGGCTAGTAGCTAGCAGACAGTGCAACAGAAACAGTGTCACCATGTTCATTCTTTAAAAAATCAATATTTATTATTCTTTTTATTATTATGGTTCATTAAGAGTAGTGTAAAGTTGTCTTTGTGACGTAACGGTTATAATAGTTAGCTGGCACTCTAAAGCTCTTGAGTTCAATTCGAGCTTTAACATAAAATTTTAAAAGTATATTAGAACTAAAACAGGTCTACTCAGTCTCGGGTGATTCAAATAAGTAGATGTGGTTTGATTCACACTTTAACGATAGAACACGACGGTTTTTGTATTATTTTAAAATAATGATAGCCATTTGTTCATTTGTTTTTCATTTTCACATTTCACACATTGCCATTTGTCAATTTTCCATGTACACGATTTGAAAATGTCAGTTTAAAGTTTTTGGATTTCATGATACGGAAACAAGAATTTTCCATTTTGTTGTTGTTTACACATTTGTCAATTTCCCATTTACATTTTTTAAAGATCAGTTTTAAGTTTTTAAATTGTGTTGATATGGAAACATGGATTTCCTATTTTTTCCATATCACAGACGACACGTTTATGATTTAGTCCATGCTGAAAGTTTAGTTTTGTAAAACACACATTTGCTGATTAAAATTTTCTTGAAATTATTTTAATGGAAGTGCTTGGCCATGGCAATAGTGCATTCTCTTTCTGTTTGTTTCCAAAAACGTATAGGACTACTACTACTACTACTACTACTACTACTACTACTACTACTAATACTACTACTGTAGGTAAGACTGTTTTACAAAATAACACCTATCTACCGCTGCATTTAAAAGAAACACAAGTGTTAAAAAAAACTACAGTATACTATTTACCATTTGCTATATACATTAATTACCCCACCATCCTACCTTGCCGTGTTTGCTTTGGTTGAACAATCAATGCTACCCACACACACACACACACACACACACTTTCTCTCTCTCTCTCTCTATCATTCTATCTATAGTCATACATTCACACAACCATACCTGTCTTTGAAAAACAAATACAAGCATGCTATTTATCCTTGACATGCACACTTATCCCAAATAACTTTTAGTTATACATTTAACATTTACTATTACAAAAAAATGTTTCCACTATTTTTACAATTACAAAAATGAATATTTACAAAATACTAAATCTACTGGTTACAAATAAGCCATGTCTCTAAACAATAAATTATAGAAGTCACACCTCCACCTCGTGGTTATAACCCTATGGTAGGCTAATGCATAGGTCATTCATCTGCACTCATTTGCTATCCATCAAGGTAAAAGTGCATTTTTTCTGTTCCACAAGATACAAATTTGATTGCTGGATTGTATCCTACACTGTTTATGCGATATTTAGCTTTTGCCAGTTCATAAAACCGCTAGGTAGTTCTCTACATATAGCAATTTTACCACTGCTCTACCTACGCTTTTGCTCTTTTGGCTTTCTTACAGTCTAGTGTGTGATAGACCGAATTAATGTATATCAAACCCAGTTCTCCTTTGTATTTGTAATCCAAGTAATAATTTGGAAAGACACAAATGTAATCAGTTTTGAACGTTATCTCTGTTTTGTTTTGTTTAATATGTTTATGACATGCATATTAACCTGAAATCGAACCCTGGTGAAAAGGCTAACAGCTTAACCACTACACCACCTTGCCCTTGTTTCTTAGTTTGACTCGTTCTAGGCATCAGACCAGGAAATTGAGTTAAGACCACCAGTACAAGAGCTAAAAGTGCTTAACACTGCAACACACAATGGATAGCTGGTAACATTATACAACCGGAAATGATTATATTTCTGTTAGCAATGCATTTTTTGTCATCAGCCTACTGTCTGAGCACTGACAGCAACACAGTTTAGTTTAGAACAAGCGAGTGTGTGTGTATAGATTATTAGCCTCAAGTATTTAAAGCTTGTTGTGTGTGTGTGTGTGTAGCGACCATCTTGCCCCGGTAACCACAGAGCATTTTTGTGTTTTAGCTATCCTCTTTAACCAATCAATTAAATATAGTCTACTCTTAATTCTTGAATCGATAAATCAGAGTTTGTGTGTACACCGTTCGTCATTTATTAACCCATACCTACAACCTATACTCTCTCTATACTGCAGTTTGATCTGAAAAACAAGTTTCAATGGTAAAAGACTTGTCAATCACCATACATGTAGCCTACACTAATTCTTTCTCTACCTAGCTATGTTTCATCACACACATGGTAAACATCTCACATGTTCGTATCCGATTATTAGTTTATAAAATCTCAGGTCGATGACCTTGATGTATTGGGTATTTTGGGTAAATTCATTGGCCATGGGAAAGGGTTGACCATTCTAAGTCCTATAACACCTCACATGTAGATATTCGATTATTAGTTTATAAAATATTAGGTCAATGACCTTGCTGTTTTTTGAATCTTTTGGGTAAATTCGTTGGTCATGGAAAAGGGTTGACCATCCTGAGTCCCATGACACCTCACTTGAGCCTCTCTGATTATTAGTTTATAAAATCATAGGTCAATGACCTTGCTGTTTTGAATCTTTTGGGTAAATTCGTTGATCATGGAAAAGGGTTGACCATCCTGAGTCCTATGACACCTCACTTGACCCTCTCTGATTATTAGTTAGCGACATATCAACAAAAGTGTAGTTAGACCCTTTTGACATAAATAAATAATATATTCAAAAACAGAATGTCACCTCAAGTCCAACGACCTCTCATACAGGTCCCTAGCCTTATTGATTCATGAGATATTAAAAATCTAATGACCTTAGATCTTTTGGTTAAATTCGTTGGTCATGGAAAAGGGTTGACCGTCCTGAGTCCTATGACACCACACTTGACCCTCTCTGATTATTAGTTAGCGAGATATTAACAAAAGTGCAGTTAGGTCTTTTTGACATAAATAAATAATATATTCAAAAACAAAATGTCACCTCAAGTCCAACGACCTCTCATACAGGTCCCTAGCCTTATTGATTCATGAGATATTAGTTTTGGATCTTTTGGTAATTTTTTTAAAAATAACTCATCTATAAATCATTATTCAAAAAGCCCGCCCACTTACAAATAAAAACAAGTGCGCATGCGTAAAAACAAAAAACAAACATGTTAATTCATAGTAGCAATCGGCTCTTCACATGCGTTTCATGTAGAACAACGTTTAATTTCATCATAGCATTAGGGACCATGGGCTAGTCCGTAGGAACCAGGCCAAAGGGACCCGTCCAAAGGGATCAGTCCAAAGGGATAAGGACTCGTCCACAAGGACTTGTCCACAAGGACTCATCCACAATGACCTGTCAACAAGGACCCGTCCACAAGGACCTGTCCACAAGGACTTGTCCACAAGGACCTGTCAACAAGGACTTGTCCACAAGGACTCGTCCACAATAACCCATCAACACGGGCCCGACAGCAGGGGGCTCGTCAACAATAACAGGGGCTCTCACCTCAAGGCCTAACATGCCCCTCTTTGATTATTGGTTTGCAGAACAACGTTACATTCCATATCGGCATTCAAACTCTCACATGTTGCAATTGGAAAGAGAGATTCTCTAAAAAATTCAATTTCACCCTCTAGTAGGGGTAGGTTTTATTTTTGGGGTTGAAATATGTTGTCCATTGGAAAGGGGGTGTCAGCCCGAGTTCAATGACACCTCATTTGTCAAAATCCGACCATAAGTTCGAGAGATATCGCACCACCGCCATCTTGTGTGGAGGGTGTGGAGGTGGAGGGGCCAGAACCGATCAAAACACACTACTGTTGTGCCAGTGAAGCATAAAATATGTATGTGGGGCTTCACTAGGCCTTCCGTACTTACAGTCTGATTTACGGTAAATAAATAATAATAATAACTTGAAGCACTATATGCCACGGAGACCTCGATCATTGGAGGCAGATCTCTTATTGAAGACGTTGAGAAACAAGAAAGGATAATCCTTGGTCCAGTCTGTTCAGAAGGAATCTGGATGAAACGGAAGTCTCAGGAGCTTTATCAGCATTCTCACTGGCACCTTCAGGAAAAGCCGATTGAAGTTCAACGGCCACATTCTCAGAATGAACAATGTCAGGCTCACCAAAAGAATTCTCTACCTTGCTCTCCTAATGAAATACAAGAACAACTGGCTAAGTGAAATAGAAAAAGACCTTCAAGAAATTCGCATTACATAGGAAATTTTGCAAGATCGACTCCAGATCAAAACATTAATCAACAACCATCATTTCACTGAGAAAATTACTACCAGGACCAAGAAATCATGGACCGAAGAACGGAGGAAGATTTCCAGAGCCCAGACGAAAAGATTTTGGGAGAAGCAAAAAACATCATTAGCAAAATAAGATCGGTTGGTTGGTTCTTAAGTTTAGGGGCTGCGACAACGCGGTCATGTAGCCCCGTGTAACTTGGGTGTGTGAAGAATCTGTCTGGTAACCGGTGTTAATTGTGATGACTGTATTAGTGTGTCTTATCTGTTTTTTAATTCAAGTACGGTCAGCAGACTTATGAATTTTTCAAATAGTTCCTACTTTTGCCGCCAAACGCCACCGTCGACGACTGCTATTTCAGAACTTAGCTACCAGACGTCACCGCAGTCGGCTCCTGGCAACGAACCTAGGAACCTATGAGCGTTGTTTACATTCTTAACCTATACAATTTAGCTTCACACAGGTGTAAGTGGAAAGTTCTTTAACATGCCATAAATCTATGACATGGGACCGCCGGATTTACTTCCCCTCCGAAGGAAGGCATACTGAGGGATTTTTAACCCTCTTAAAAAAATCCGACGGCTTTGGCCGGATTTGAACCCGCGATCTTGGGCATAGAAGCTCAGCATGCTACCGACTACGCCACCGAAGCCGCTAAAAAATATGTTCTATCGCGCTTCACAGATGTAAACAAGTAGTTCCTTGACGAACTAAAGAGCCTACTTTCCCTAAAATTATAGAGACTATATATCAACAGTTGGCAGACCTGACGACTCAATATATATTCTTCGTTCCATCTCTTAAGGTACTCAATGCACTTGCAAAATTTGGTTCAGGTCCAATAGATAGAATGCACGGTACATGTTTCTAAATATTGAATTTATCGGCATGCGTGAAATATTAAGATCTATATGCTGTACATGCCAATTTTGAAATAACTTCATTTATTAGTATGGAAGTTGTATGTGATTCAATATTAAACCTATCAGCATGCGTATAATCATGTTGGTAGCACTTTCGTATATCGGTTACTAAAAATTAACCTACATTTTCCAGGTACTACTACAGGGTGGCGCACGAAATGTCATACACTGGGAATTGTTTATAGAATATTTAATATACAACAGATTTAATAAAATATGGTATTAAAACATTCACTGAAATGTACATGATTAGGCAGTATGCAGAACATGTTCAATATGTCCACCTTTTCGGCGTACAACAGCTTCAAGACGAACCTGCATGTTTGTGACCACTCTACGACACATGCCCTCACTCGACCCTCGGAAGAAAGTCACAATAGCCGCTTGCAATTGCAATACATACAGGAAGAAGTCACAGAGATTAAGATCGGGGCTATGTGGTGTCCAGATTGAGCCACTCGGAAAACGTTCGGGATTTCGATGGGACATCACACGGGGCCCGAAATGTCCATGCAGGAAGTCCAGAACAACGTCTGCTGTGTGCGGACAAACTGCATCTTGCATGAAACATTGTGTCTCTATTGGTAGTCGGGATGCAAAGAATTGAGGAAGGAAACTGTTTTGCAACATGTCCATGTAACGCGCACTGTTGACTGTGTTATTGAAAAAGATTGGCCCAATAATTCCACAACTGGAAATTGCAGCCAATACACACACTTTTACACCATGACGTTCAACCTCGTGCACAAAAGCAGGCTGCTTTTTCGCCCAAAACCTGACAGTCTGTTTGTTCACAGCACCGTCGAGATAAACGTATGCCTCATCACTGAACCATGTGTTGTGCAGTACGGGATCATCTTCTGCAATAGCCCACGCAGCAAACTGTACTCGCCGTTGCTTGTCAAGCGCCGTTAGTTTATGACCTGTTGTCATTTTGTATGGGAATAGGTCAAACTCAGACTGCAGTATTCTCTGAACTGACTGACGAGAGATGCCCAGCTGTACACAAGCAGTTCTGGTGGATTTGGAGGGGCTCCGAGCCACAGCCACTCTCACAACAGCAATATTCTCCGGTGAGGGGAATGGCTTGAGACGGGTCCGTTTTCTCTCCTAGTCAAAGGTTGATGCGTTGGGCTTTATATATACAGCAGTTCGATGTAAACATAGAATATTGCCCAGGAAAAGAGAATGTTGTAACGTAATTTGCCTTCTGTTTCAAATTGGCTGGCCAGTCTATACACAGTCTGCCGGCAAGGAGCCCAACGGGTACGGAAATGAACACGAAACCTTTCCTGAGTCCGAATTACACTCTTTGTTTCCGCATAAAACAACACTGTTTTCACCTTCTGTTCGCGCGTCAACCACCCTTTGTCTGCCATGCTGTATAACTGGAAGCCGGTACGCATGCGCGTTACGTGCCGCTGCCTGTCGAATCACGCATGCAATAAGGTTTCAGTTCACGAAAGGACATGTTTGTGAGCCCAGATGTACACATTTTATAAATCATTTTTGATGTATGACATTTCGTGTGCCACCCTGTATGTATGCAAAGTTTAGAACTTTAGGCCTGCATACTTTCTGACATATTGAGATTAGCATAAAAATGTATAGAGTGCATTTTTCAATAGTTGTCAGGCCTGTTGACACCAGAAAATGCATATTCATATCTGCTCGGGTGCGCAAATCACTTACCAAATTAGGTTGAAATCCGATAGATGGTATGGAAGTTACATGCATTTAAAGATTGGACTTATCAGCAGACATAGAATCATGTTGGCATCACTCTCATGTATAGGCTCCTGTAAATTAGTCTGATGAAATATTATTTATATGTGTGTCAATTTTGGAACAATTACCATGCATATCTTCCGAGATATCGAACATAGACCTCAATTTTCAATTGTGATTTTTCTGCAATTGGTAACACTGACGTCATTTTCAAATACCGCCGTGAGATATTCAGGCATAGGCCTTTACCCATACCAAATTTGGTTTCGATATCTGCAGCACTTGTGAGTTGATGGGGGGGGGGCACACACAGACAGACAGACAGACAGAAGGACAGACAGACAAACATTTGCCCGTATCGATCTCATAAGTCTACGTTTTCCCTATTCTTACAAAATGTGAAAAGTAGGCTAAGAAAACGCCAATCAGAGAAGTTTTGAAGTCAAAGATTTCCTTCCGTATGATCCAGTTAACGGTAGGTACCGAAAGCTAGTCAGCCTATAAGTGACTACAAACCGATGCCGGCTGGTCCTACAACAGCCTACCTTAGCACTTCTCCTTGTATGGGACGCGGCCGGTGTGCTTCAGATTTATGAGTGGTCTGGAACTACTTCTCCCTGAAGTATGATGTGCCCTAATAGGCTGTAATTACCATGAATAGCATTAAATGAAGATGGAGCAGCCATGTCTCTAATTTACGAGGAAGCAAACCTGTCTTCAGCGAGGTTGTCCACCACTAATATCAATTACGTCAGGGAAATAAGTCCAAGAGAAAAGGTTATGTCTCTGAGGTCCCGAGTTCAATTTCCGACAATGCTAAGAGGTTTAATCCTGATCTGAGAGATGGAATGATATCCAATCAGTCTCGTGAGGTTAGCTGAATTTGATTCCTAATTGACTGATTTTGCCTAGTTTCACCCCACACCACGGGGTCGGCACGCAATAAGAAGTTACAACCATCACAATAACGCATGTTATCCGACATATTCTCCTCACATCCAAATACACGGGGCAACATTACAAACCAAACAAACTGCAGCCTCTAAGGGCCTAGGCCTACCAAGCCCAGCCATTTGGCCTGCAGATATTGGGGTGACGCGTGGTCAGCCCATCGGGTCCCGTCGGCCGTTAATCTTGTTTATTTTTATCTCGAGTTCAAACCCAGCCGAAGTCGTCAGATTTTTTATGAGCGTTAAAAATCCCTCAGTATGCCTTCCTTCGGAGGGGAAGTAAAGCCGGCGGTCCCATGTCATAGATTTACGGCATGAAAAAGAACCTTCCACTAACTACACTTGTGGAAGCTCAAATTTTTAGGTTAATTTGATAAAGTAATATTAGTTCCAAAGTTTGCTGCCAGGTGCTGACTGCGATGGCATTTAGTAGCCACGTCCGCAGCTAGGTGTCGTGGACGGTAGCATTTGGTGGCAAAAGTAGGAACTACTTGAAAAAATTAACAGTCTGCAGGCCTTCCACCTGAATCACAGATAACACACACTAATACAGCCATCACAATTAACACTGGTTATCAGACAAATTCTACACACACCCAAAGTACACGGAGCTACATGACCGCGTTGTCGCAGCCCCTAAACTAAGGAACCAACCAATCTTGGTGTTCATGACCGGAGCACTGCCTGTCAGACAGCTACTCAATTGTCCTCACGAGGCTGAGTGCAAACCGTTCCAGCCCTCACGCCCTGATGGAGCCGGGAATCAAACCCAGGGTCTCCGGATGAGAGGCAGGCACCCTACCCCAACACCACGTGGCCAGTGGCTACATGACCACAATGTCGCTAAGGTGGTCAAAACATGACTATTCTTTCAGATGACCTCATCAGTCTAATGCGTAAACTTTGGTGGTCATGGTGGTGTGGGGGTGAGAGTGATTGTTGTGTTAATAATAATAATAATAATAATAATAATAATATCGTATGTCCTCGGGTGCCGGGTGCAAGCTTTGTTATTCGACGCCCAGAGGGCAGCTTGCATGTCGAATATTGTTGTTCCTTTTGGAACGCAACGAAAGTCAAGGAGGTTAGATTATCTAAGCTCCTTGACACTACTGTATAGCGCTTTCTAGTACAGAAAGAAGGAACTTTTTGTGTTGGCGGAAAATCCCGATATTAATTTTGCCATTATGAACACGGCCTACTGAATTCAAATGGGTCCTTTAACATGCCAACAACGTATGACGTGCGTACCGTAAATTTTGTCGCCTTTCAAAAATTACTTACCACTGCCAGGAGCGAACCTGCAAGCTTGGGGTTGGTAGTCCGACGCGATAGCCATTCACCAACCGTGGCGAGCATTGTTGTGTTAAAGGGGGAGAGAACTAGGTCGTTGTTGTTGTTGTATGAGTCTTCAGTTTTTTGACTGGTTTGATGCAACACTCCATCCTCCCTGTCCTGAGCTAATCGTTCCATCTCTACATAGCTACCACACACTACGTCCGAGGCAATCTAGGTCATCTGCCCCTAAATAGGGAGATTTACGTTCTCGATTTTCCCTTGTGTTCTGTTTACCTATCATCTTGTTTTCATATTCCAGTGAGGTAAGCGCCGGTAGGATACTTCATTTCAAGTCACAAGGCAACTTTATTAGTAGTGTGTTTTGGACAGTTCTAATGCCACCTCCACCTCCCCACCTCACAAGATGGCGGCGACGCGATATCTCTCGAACGCATGGTCGGATTTTGACGAATGAGGTGTCATTGAACTCGGGCTGACACCCTCTTTCCAATGAACAACATATTTCCACCCCAAAATAAAACCTACCCCTACTAGAGGGTGAAATTGTATTTTTTTTTAGAGAATCTCTCTTTCCAATTGCAACATGTGAGAGTTTGAATGCCAATATGGAATAAAACGTTGTTCTACACATGAGACATGTATACGGTGGAAAGCCACTATGAATTAACATGCTTGTTTTTTGTTTTTTTGTACATGCCCACTCATGGCCATTGTAAGAGGGTGGGGGAGCGGATCCCTGTGGATGGGTTATTGTTGACGGTTCATTGTTGGCGGGGTCCTTGTTGCCGGGTCACTGTGGACGAGTCCTTGTGGACAAGTCCTTGTTGACAGGTCCTTGTGGACAAGTCCTTGTTGACAGGTCTTGTTGACAGGTCCTTGTGGACGAGTCCTTGTTGATGAGTCCCTTTGGACTGATCCCTTTGGACTTGCCCATGAATTTATCCAAATTATGTCAAAGGGCTTAACTAACGGACTAATAAGGCTAGGAACTTGTATGAGGTATTGTAGGACTTGGGATGAAGCCCCCTTTTAGAATGTATTTTTGAAATTTTGACAAAGGGCCTAACCACACTTTTGTTAATATCTCGCGAACCTATCATGCTAGTGACTTGTATTAGGGGTCCTAGCAATTGGGGCGATGTTCCCCTTTGGGGGTGAAACTATCCCCCCACTCCCAAATTGAAAAATCGATATCTTGGAAACTAAGAACCCTAAAATTAAGTGTGATAGCTTTAACAAGTAGTTCCGTGAAGAACTATACAGCCTATTTTCATATATCCTACTTATGTTAATTGCCACTATCAACATACACAATTTCAGTTTGATTGCTGTAATAGATTCGTAGATATTGAGAACCGACTAAATATTTCGGATGGTCGCCATGTTGGATTTTATATATGTAGGTCCTAGAGTTATGTACTGTTACATGCAGATTATTGTGAACGTGTAGTATTCAAACTTCAATCGCATAGTTAGGACACAAGAAAAAACAAGGAGATTTTAAAATTTTTCACAGCTGCCATCTTGAGGTTATCTAAACAATTCAAATAAATTAGATGCCTGTAGATTAACATTCGTATAAGGATTTACTGTACCAAGTTTCACTGCACGCGGATGGTTAAATTGCGAGAAACGTCCATGTGAATATTTATAATTCGCGTCACCGCCATGTTGGATTTGTGATCACCAGGTTATTTAAAGTCCTATAGGTGAACTTAAGTTCATAGCCCCTATGAACATTAAAAAATGCAGTTTGATTGCTAAAATAGATTCGTAGATATTCAGTATCGTCTAAATATTTCGGATGGTCGCCATGTTGGATTGTTAAATGTATAGGCCATAGAGTCATGTACCATTGAAGGAAAATTATTGCGTAGGTTCATTATTCAAACTTTCACTTCAATCGCATGACTACATCACATTAAATAAAATCTTAATTTTAAAATTCGCACTGCCGCCATCTTGAGGTTATGTAAACAATTGAACTAAATTAGATACCAGTGGATTACAATGTGTATAAATATTTCCTGTGCCAGGTTTCAGTGCGCTTGGAACATTAAATCGCGAGAAAGGTCTATTTAAAATTTTCAAATTCGCTTGGCCGCCATGTTCGTTTTGTAGTTAACCGGTTTTTGAAAGTCCTATAGATGGACTTCCAGTAGTGCCCTTTATCTCCGTACAAACTTTCAGGGTTTTACCGCTAATAGTTTCAGAGATATAGAATGCCGGTGAAATATTTCGCACATCCGCCATCTTGTGATTATGTAAACATTTGAACGAAGTTAGATGTCGGTGCATTACAATGTATATAAACATATACTGTACCAAGTTTCATTGCGTTTGGTTGGTCAAATCACGAGAAACGTCTATTTAAAAGTCGCAAATTCGCTTGGCCGCCATGTTGGTTTTGTAGTTACCAGGTTTTCAAAAGTCACATAAGTGAACTTATAGTAGATCCCTCTATCAACATAGAAAATGTCAGGGTAATATCGATAATAGTTTCGGAGATATTGAATGCTGGTAAAATATTTCGCACAACCGCCATGTTGGATTGGTGAGTCGTAACAAAATTTGAAGGGCACGGTCGAGGTCGCCGGGAATAGTGCTATGAACTTTCCGAGTTTCATTGAAATCGCTCCAGCCGTTTAGATTTTATTAGGGGGGGACACACACACGAATCACACACACGCACACACACACACACACACACACACACACACACACACGCACACACACACGGACAAAAGGTGATCTCATAAGCCTATTTTTTCAAAATTGAAAATAGGCTAAAAATAGGTCATGACATACGCTTATACCACGATAGGTCATTTCACCCCTAAAACAGTGAATAGTGATTTTACATGGAAAAAAGGTGTTAAACGCCTAAAAATGATAAATGAACCTAAGATCTTTTGTTTTTGATGAAAAATAGTAAGGGGGTGAAAACTACCCCAAAATTGATTTTTCGATATCTTGGAAACTAAGAAACATAAAATTAGGAGTGATATCTCAAAAAATTGGACATTTAATACTCTTTCACCACGATTGGTCATTTTATCCCTAAAACAATGCATGTAGATTTTACAGGAAAAAAGGGGAACCAATAATCAGATTTGGACACATGAGGTGTTATAAGACTCTGGGCGACAATCTCTTCTTGAATTTATTATTTATTTTTTGAAATTTTGACAACGGGCCTAACCACACATTTTGAAAATTTAGATTTTTAAATTTTTAAATTAATTTTAATATTTATTTTTTTGTAGAGAGAGACAGTACCGGTTGTGTTTAAACGAGCATGTCGCCGATTACTGTGGCCATGTTCAATGGATGAATCGATATTTTGTGAAGCATTGATTGAAGAGGGTCATGCGACGACTTGTTTTAAGAATATTTTTATGATTTTTCCTATGATGCATGCATTTATTTAAATATCCGAAAACGGCGAGGTTACTGATTTGAGTTTTATAAACTAATAATGGGATTTGGACTCATAAGGTGTTCGATAACTTGACGTGACGCTTTCTTTATATGGCTTATGAATTTTCCAAAAAGATTGAAAACAACAAGGTCATGGACTTTTGTTTCTCTTAATATATTGCAAACCCATAATGTTAGATGTTTATGGTGAGTGAAAGTATTATTTTAGGCTTCACGTATGGTGACTGACATAGGGAGTATAGGTTTCAGGCATGACATGACAAACGGTGTGTACAAAATCCAATTTATCGATTCAAGAATTAAGAGTAGACTATCTTTAATTGGTTAGTTAAAGAGGGTAGCTAAGAAAACAAGATGGTGATTACACTGAACCAAACCGAACCAATACAATCCTTTTTGAATGTATAATGTTACTTGCTAACCATTTTGTGCTGCAGTGGCAAGCACTTTTGGCTCTTGCACTAGAGGCCTTAACTCGATTTAACTTTAAGGCTTAGAACGAACCAAACTAAGAAAGATGGTTATAGTGGTGCAGTGGTTAAGCTGTTATCCTTTGACTAAGGTAGACCAGGGTTTGATTTTAGATTAATACGCATGTCAAAAACATATAAAAAAAGCAGGGATAATGTTTTAAGACTGATTACACTTGTATATTTTTTCAAATTATTACTTGGATTACAAATACAACGGAGGACTGGGTTCAATATACAGTAAATGCTAGTAAGATTTTGCATTTGTTTTTTATTTTAGACTTTAGATTTTAGATTTTACATTTTACATTTTAGATTGTACAAAAAGACCAAACCATAATGTCATGACTTTAAATTTTCGGTAACTAATTATTAAAGAAAAACATACAAGGATTTGTATTACTTGGAATTATGTTTTCTATACTATATTTTATTTTGGTTTTAGATTTTAGAAATTTGATATTGAATTTTAGATTTTAGGTAAAGACCAAACTAATATTGACTATTCATTAGACACTGGTATGTAGATAGAAAGATGATTAGACTATATGTTAAGATGAATTTTTAGGTGTTGACTGGCCTTGCAATAAGAATTGACTAACCAGACATGAGTTAACTACCAACGAAACACTTTGGCGACTATGCTTGTTATTGACCAGTGAGTAGGGTTTTAGAAAAACTGTTTGCTATTTTGGGTTATATACAACAAATGCGTAGACCTACTGTACTGAGCGACTATAATTGCTAAACAAGACATTATACCAGAGATGATTAGGATTCTTATGTAGCTCAGGCAAGGAGAGCATTTCTACAGAATTTGTTGATATTGAATATAGATTTAGGTATTAGGATATCATTTTTAAAGACCTTTGTCTGGAGTGTGACGCTCTATGAAAGGGAAACTTGGACTAATAGTGTAGCAGAAAAGTGGAGAGTTGAAGTGTTTGAAATGTGGTGTTACAGGAGAATGATGAAGATTAGATGGGTAAATAGGGTTACAAACAAAGAGGTATTAAGACAAGTGGGAGAGGAGAGATGTTTTTGGCGACAGATAATGAAGTAAATCGATAGGTTGGTAGGACACATACACCCAGGAATAGCAAGCTCAGTTATGGAAGAACGGGTTGAGGACAAGAACTGTAGGGGTAGACCAAGGATAGAATATGTTAAACAGATAGCCTTGGATGTAGAGTGTGGTAGGTATATAGAGATGAAACGATCAGCTCAGGACAGGGAGTCATGGAGAGCTGTATTAAACCAGTCAAAAGGCTGAAGACTCAAACAACATGTAGAGCTTACCAAAATAATGTTGTGTAATGGTAAATACTAGTCAACAAACATTAATGCATTACTAAAACCCATGACACGATACCTGAGAGCTTTTCTAAAAATTATTTTAAGATGCCTTTAACCCTATATTAAACACCTAGTTCTCAAGACTCATAACTACAATGTAATGGAAAAAAAACAACAACAACAAAAACATTTTAAAACGAGCAAGTGGTTCAGTCAATGTACACTGGAAAATTTTGTAAACACTCAAGTGCACAAAACAAATTACATTATTAACTGTCAGGTTGACCGACTGGTTAAGGCGTTTGACTTATGCTCACATTTTCAATACAAGAAAGCAAGGATTTGAACCCCTTACCTGACATAACTATTGCTTTAACATAGCTTAGCGATACTGTATTATTATGATACTCGATACACAAACCATAGATAGAGTGTATTGTTTAAGTCCGCTCTCTTTCTAAACATAGCTAGAGACTGTCAATGGTTAACAATTGCATTAATAGTGGGAGGATGTAGTGATAGTAATTAAGAAAAAGCAGACAATAACCATAAAATATTTTTATTAAATTCATTTTATAATAGATACACACTGAATACAACTATCTCTATTTACCATTGTTTGATATAGATTTTTAAACACAACGCTTGTTGTAGATCCTTTTATAACTTTCTCCAGGTACTCTTGTTCTTCAAAACTGGGGAAGTCGCAGTAGTTTTATAGACATAAAACCCTCATCCTTTTCATCATCATCATCATCATCATCATCTTCATTATGAATATTATCATAAAAATTATGATAGTCATTGTCACAATCATTATCATCATCATCATCATCATCATCATCCTCAACATCACTAGAACAATCCAATTCCTCTTGTTCCTTTTCCACAGGGACCTCTTTTAAAGTCTGCGTTGCTTTTCATAGTGTTAAGGGTTTCTTTGACGTTGACAACTGTCCTAACATGACTTTTTGAAGACATGATAAGTGATTTTGAACAAACACTGCACAATCTTGAGCAGCAATAATTTTTTCTTGGACTTGCTTTTTACCTTGGTTAGAGTATTTTGTCCATTTAAATGTGTATTAATTTGAGATTCACAATGATGCTCGTTTGAAGTAAGTACGTTGGAGTCTTTTGTTTTAATCATTCCTCGACACTTTTAGATCGTTGTTTTGAACATCGACATTCCATTTTTATTGGTTGTTTTTACAATATATGTATATCCTTTATAGTTATGGCTGGTTGTTGAGACTTCCATATTAACTAATACACATTAAATTAATTTTAGTAAAGTCACTTTAGTAATAATAACAGTAAAATAAATTAAGTGGATTGATATTTTTTAAAGGTGGAATTTTCAAAGTACTGACAAGAATAATAATCACATGAACAAATTTTAGACTAAAAGTGATTTACACACACACATTGCTCAATGTCAAGATTTATACTGAACACAATTTATAGTGATTATGATTTTTATTGACTGTAATTGATAGTAGCCATGGTTAGTAGAGGCAATGTATACTGGGTGCGTTTTATAGCACGCTCAATTTATAGTAGGTACGATTAGTAGACGCGTTTGATACTGGGCGCGATTTGTACTGATTATGATTTATACTGAGCGCGATTTTACTAGAAGCGATTTTTACCAGCTGTAATTGATAGCAGTTCATACTCAACGCAATTGATAGTAGGCGTAATTGATAGTAGGTGCAATTGGTAGTTGGCGCAATTGATAGTAGGCACAATTACTAGTAGGCGCGATTGGTAGTAGGCGCGATTGACAGTAGGCGCGATTGGTAGTGGGCGTAATTGCTAGTAGACGCTATTGATAGTAGGTGCAATTGACAGTAGGCGCAATTAGTAGTAGGCGTGATTGGTAGTAGGTGCAATTGATAGTACGTGCAATTAACAGGCGCAATTGATAGTAGGCGCGATTGATAGTAGGCGCAATTGATAGTAGGCGCGATTGATAGTAGGCGCGATTGATAGTAGGCGCAATTGATAGCAGGCGCTATAAGTAGACGTGATTGATAGTAGGCGCGATTGGTAGTGGACGTAATTGATAGTAGGCGCTATTGATAGTAAGTGCGATTGATAGTAGGCGCGATTGATAATAGGCACGATTGGTAGTAGGCACGATTGGTAGTAGGCGCGATTGATAGCAGGCGCTATTAGTAGACGCGATTGATAGTAGGCTCGATTGGTAGTGGACGTAATTGATAGTAGGCGCTATTGATAGTAGGTGCGACTGATAGTAGGCGCGATTGATAGTAGGCGCGATTGGTAGTAGGCGCGATTGATATTAGGCGCAATAAATAGTAGGCGCGATTAGTAAGCGCGATTGATAGTAGGTGCGATTGATAGTAGGCGTAATTGATAGTAGACGCGATTGATAGTAGGCGTGTTTGGTAGACCTTGAGGTGATAACCCCTCTTGATTGATTCCTGTTGATTTGTCCCTTTGGACTGGTCCCTGTTGACTAGCCCCTGTTGACCAGCCCCTTTGGACGGGTCCTTTATGAAGGGAGTCATTTTTGACGGGTCCCTGTGAACGGGCCCATGCATTTATCCAAATTATGTCAAAGTCATTTAACCTAACCATGTCACATGACCTGTTCTACAAGTTTAGACTTGCTTTGAGACTGGCTATGACGTCATAGATGAATGGCGGTGGGAGGCTGGACATTACTTTTTATTACACAAAAACATTCTCCTTAAAGTGAGAGGAAAAGTGGGTGCAAGAGTGGATGCAAGAATGGTTGCAAAAGTCAGTGTAAAAGTGGGTTCAAAACTGGGTGCAAGAGTGGGTGCAAAAGTGGGTGCAAACGTGAGTGCAAAAGTGGGTGCAAATGACCAATCGTGGTAAAAGAGTATTAAATATCCAATTTTTTGAGCTATCACACCTAATTTTAGGTTTCTTAGTTTCCAAGATATCGAATTTTCAATTTTGGGGTAGTTTTCACCCCCTTACTATTTTTCATCAAAAGCAAAAGATCTTAGGTTCATTTATCACTTTTTAGGCGGGAGCGAAATGGATGCAAAAGTCAGTGTAAACGTCAGTGTAAAAGGGAGTGCAAAAGTAGGTGTAATATTGGGTGCAAAAGTGGGAGCAGAAGTGGGTGCAAATATGAGTGCAAAAGTGAATGTAAAAGCCGATGCAAAAGTGGGTGCAGTTTATAGTAGGCACGATTTTTACTAGAATGTGATTTGAGTAAATTTAATTTCTAAACCCAAGTAGTGAGTAGTCAGTTGGTTTTGATCTATGCAAGCGTAAACATGTCTCATACACTGATGATGGATATTCAAGGCTTTAAGGTCAACGAAAACAAGTACAGTATATATTTAAAGAGGTGGCTATTATTGATCGCACAAAACTGAATCTATTTTTGAAATTTTGACAAAGGGCCAAAGTGCACTTTTGTTAATATCTCGCGAACCAATATGAGTAGGGCATTGCATGAGTAATTGTTGGAATTTTCGCTGAAGACTGCTGGTAAACACCTATGTTCCCACGGCCTTTTTAAAGATAGCACCTGACCCACGAGGGGTGATTAAAAAGTATTCCAAGCGGCGCTTGTCGATAGGCAAACCAATAATCAAAGAGGGGTATGACAGACCTTGAGGCGATAACCCCTTTTGATTGATCCCTGTTGATTTGCCCCTTTGAACTGGTCCCTGTTGACTAGCCCCTTTGGACGGATACTTTTTGAATGGAGTCATTTTTGACGGGCCTCTGCTGACGGGTCACTGTGGACGGATCCCTGTGGATTGGTCCCTGTTGACAGGTCCTTTTGACTAATCCCTCTGGACCGGTCCCTTTGACATAATTTGGATAAATGTATGGCCAACCCATAGGGATCAGTCCAAAGGGACTTTTACACTGAAATTTGCACCCATTTTGCACCCACCTTTGCACTCACTTTTGCACCCACTTTTGCACCCACTCTTGCACGCACTTTTGAACCCACCTTTAAATTGACTTTTGCACCCACTTTTGCACCCACTTTTTCACCCATTCTTGCATCCAATGACCAATCGTGGTAAAAGAGTATTAAATATCCAATTTTTTGAGCTATCACACCTAATTTTAGGTTTCTTAGTTTCCAAGATATCGAATTTTCAATTTTGGGGTAGTTTTCACCCCCTTACTATTTTTCATCAAAAACAAAAGATCTTAGGTTCATTTATCATTTTTAGGCGTTTAACACCTTTTTCCCTGTTAAATCACTATTCACTGTTTTAGGGGTGAAATGACCTATCGTGGTATAAGCGTATGTCATGACCTATTTTAAAGCTATCACACTTAATTTAAAGGCTCTTAATTTCCAAGATAATGATTTTTAAATTTTGGGGGGGGTAGTTTTAACCCTCTTACTATTTTTTCATCAAAAACAAATGATAGGTTCATTTATCATTTTTAAGTGTTTAACCGCTTTTTTCCCTGTAACATTACTATTTACTATTTTAGGGGTGAAATGACCTATCGTAGTAAAATCGTATCTTATGACCTATTTTTAAAGCTATCACACATAATTTTAGGGTTCTTAGTTTCCAAGATATCGATTTTTCAATTTGGGAGTGGGGGGATAGTTTCACCCCCAAAGGGGAACATCGCCCCAATTGCTAGGACCCCTAATACAAGTCACTAGCATGATAGGTTCGCGAGATATTAACAAAAGTGTGGTTAGGCCCTTTGTCAAAATTTCAAAAATACATTCTGAAAGGGGGCTTCATCCCAAGTCCTACAATACCTCATACAAGTTCCTAGCCTTATTAGTCCGTTAGTTAAGCCCTTTGACATAATTTGGATAAATTCATGGGCCAGTCCAAAAGGATCAGTCCAAAGGGACTCATCAACAAGGACTCGTCCACAAGGACCTGTCAACAAGACCTGTCAACAAGACCTGTCAACAAGGACTTGTCCACAAGGGCCTGTCAACAAGGACTTGTCCACAAGGACTCGTCCACAATGACCCGGCAACGAGGACCCCGCCAACAATGACCCGTCAACAATAACCCATCCACAGGGATCCGCTCCCCCACCCTCTTACAATGGCCATGAGTGGGCATGTGTAAAATACAAAAAACAAGCATGTTAATTCATAGTGGCTTTCCACCGTATACATGTCTCATGTGTAGAACAACGTTTCATTCCATATTGGCATTCAAACTCTCACATGTTGCAATTGGAAAGAGAGATTCTCTAAAAAAATACAATTTCACCCTCTAGTAAGGGTAGGTTTTATTTTGGGGTGGAAATATGTTGTTCATTGGAAAGAGGGTGTCAGCCCGAGTTCAATGACACCTCATTCGTCAAAATCCGACCATGCGTTCGAGAGATATTGCGTCGCCGCCATCTTGTGAGGTGGGGAGGTGGAGGTGGCATTAGAACTGTCCAAAACACACTACTTTTATTATACCTCAATAATATAAGGTTCGGATATTTAGGAGGTAAAGAAACGAGAAATATGCAATTATAATAGTACATCATGTAACTCGCCTATAATGGCAATAATTAAGACATGAGTATGTTTATAAAACGAGCGTAGCGAGAGTGTCTTAATTACCATTATAGGCGAGTTGCATACGATTGGTTATGCTCGACGATAATTATAACTCTTTTATGTTCGAACATAAATATTCGTAAATAACTGTCGAGATTTCTCCAGTTTTATGTACTGAACAGAGCGCATGGGACGGAGAGAATACCTTGTATTTGACCATGGCCTCCTCGTATACCTCACTATGACACTCGCCACGCAGTGAAATTTAAAATAGGGGGCCATGGAAGTGAGTGCATGTGCGATGCTATCCTCACCTAATTGGTCACACAACTGTTTCCTGAGCTCTGATTAATGGGAGAAACTGTTTCATAATGAACAAGTAGTTCCGTGAAGAACTATACAGCCTATTTTCATATATCCTACTCAAGTTAATTGCCTCTATTAACATACAAAATTTCAGTTTGATTCTTGTGATAGATTCGTAGATATTGAGAACCGTCTAAATATTTCAGATGGTCGCCAGGTTGGATTTTTATTTATGTACTATTACATGAAGATTATTGTCTACGTGTGGTATTCAAACTTCAATCGCATGATTACGACACAAGAAGTAAAAACGAGATTTTAAAATTTCGCACAGCTGCCATTTTGTGGTTATGAATACAATTGAAATAAATCAGATGCCAGTGGATTAACATTTGTATAAGCATTTAACGTGCAACGTTTCACTGCACTCGGATGGTTAAATCACGAGAAACGTCCATTTAAATATTTATACTTCGCGTTGCCACCATGTTGGATTTGTGATCACCAGGTTACTAAAAGATCTATAGGTGAACGTATGTTCATAGCCTCTATGAACATAAAAGATTTCAGTTTGATTGCTGTTAAAGATTCGTAGGTATTGAAAACCGTCTAAATATTTCAGATGGTCGCAATTTTGGATTGTTATATGTTTAGGCCGTAGAGTGATATACCATTAAAGGAAATTTATTGCATAGGTTCATTATGTAAACTTTCACTTCGATCGCACGATTACGACACAAGAAATAAAAATGTACTTTGGAAATTTCGCACACCCGCAATATTGAGTTTATGTAAACAATTCAACTAAATTAGATGCCAGTGCATTACAATATGTATAGTCATATACTGTACCATATTTCACTGCGATCAGATGGTTAAATCGCGAGAATCATCTATTAAAACGTTTAAAATAGCTTGACCGCCATGTTTGTTTTGTACTTTACAGGTTTTTGAATGTTACATAAATAAACGTGCAGTAGTCCCCTTTATCATCGTGAAAAATTTCTGGGTGATATCAGTAATAGTTTCGGAGATATAGAATGAGAGTGAAATATTTTGCTATGTAAGCAATTTAACTAAGTTTGACATCAGTGCATTACAATGCGTATAAGCATTTGCTGTACCAAGTTTCATTACGTTCGGATGATTAAATCGCGAGAAAAGTCTATATAAAGGTCTCAACTTCGCTTGGCCCATGTTGGTTTTTATTTAACAGGTTTTTGAACGTCTCATAGGTAAACTTGTAGTAGTGCCCTTTATCACCGTATAAAATTTCAGGGCGATATCGGTAATAGTTTCGGAGATACTGAATGCTGGCGAAATATTTCGCACAGCCGTCATGTTGGATTGGGGCGACAGAATAAAATTTGAAGGCCACGCTCGGGGTCGGCCAGAATGGTGCTATAATCTTACCGAGTTTCACTGAAATCGCTCCAGCCGTTCAGATTTTATTACGGGGGGGGGACACACACGAATCACACACGCACACACAGACACACGGACAAAAGGTGATCTCATAAGCCTATTTTTAGCCTACTTTTCACATTTTGCAAAAATGAGGAAAAAGTAGACTTATGAGATCGGGCAAATGTGTGTCTGTCTGTCTGTCTGTCTGTCTGTCCTTCTGTTTGTCTGTCTGTCTGTCCTGTATGTCTGTCTGTCTGGCAGGCTGGCTGTGTGTGTGTGTCCCCCTCCCCCCACTATCAACTCTTAAACGGCTGCATCAATCGAAACAAAATTTGGTAGGAGTAAAGATCTATACCTGAATATCTCACGGCTATATTTGAAATTGATGTCAATGATACCAACTGCTGAAAAATCGCAATTGAAATTTGAGCTCCATGTTGGATATCTCGGAAGGTATGAATGGGAGCTATTTCAAAATTGGCACACGTATAGATAATAATATTGAAGTTTAATTTCCAGGAGGCCATACGTGGCAGTGTTGCAAAAATGATTATAAGCCTGCTGATATGTCCAATTTTTAAATGCATATAACTTCTACACTATTGTTACGGCTATGAGTTTGTGTCATCGCTCGCCGCATGAGTCACAACTGCCCCATTTGGCTCGTGATTCCTATTTAAACATAGGAGGTCGAGAACCTTCCTTCTGATTTTCTCTTCAGGTTTCACAGTAAGTGACCTGCCCTTATTTGTATATTAACCAACATTAATTCTGTATAAATATAAGAACTTATAGGAACTTCTCCTTCATTCTACCCGCTTTCTTTTTTGTTATTTTCGAAGTTGTAACTTTTTTTTAAATAGTTACCTGGAAATTTCTTAAAGTACACTCTTTGTACTCAATTGAATGTTTAAACTTTAATCACTTCATTTGTCTTTTTTAAATCTTACAAAGATTTTAGTACATATAAAGGTTTGAAACCTAAAGGATTGTTATTTGCCTGGAGCAATCTCTAAATGTTAGGAGGTCTGCGACCCCAAATTGTTACTAAAAATTTAAACTATATATTTGTCAAATTTATTAGACTCTTTTGCCTTGTTAAATAAATTAAATATTTGTTTTTGGATTTATCATTTCTCTAATACCACGGTTAGGCAAGATCCTGTCTTCCTTGGCTCTCTACTCAATGCCATTAAATCTATTGATAGGGCTTTCAAGACTCGTTGCATTTGAGCAAGAACTCTTAGTGGTAATTTCGTCAAAGTTTCTCTAAGCTTTAAAAGCTAATCCTAACTGGCCAGTAAGGCAAGTAAAGCTCGCTACGCCAGCTACCTGCTTGTGGAGATCCTCTCCGAAAACTTATGGTTAGTTTTCCAAAAGATAAGTGTTTCTTTTTGTCTAAACTTTTAGCCGGCTCCTTGCTGAGTAAAAGCTTAGCCATTTCCAAATGCAACCATTGGTCCACTTCCCAAAATTACTCCCCAAGGTATAATTTTTTATCATTATCCTTCTTGGAAGCACTTGGTCGCTTTTCCAGGAACTCTCTAACTTCGAAAACTGGAAATACTGAGACCGTTTAGTTGATGTCAACAACCACGATGACTCAACTAACGACACATAAATCGAATAAAAAGTACCGTGAGGATCAGGTGACCTTCCAAAAAGGCTAAAGCGGCACGAGAGTCCGAAGTCCACAGGGATCGTGGTACATGGTGACGATGGTCATAGACCGCCTAAGGAAAGGTTCACCTTAAAACTACACTGAGAAAATAAACATCCAGACTCATGTAAAACACCGTGAAAATTTATTAAATTTCACAAGCCCCTAGCCTAGTTCGGAGGGTTATAATCGGCTAGTCCGCAAATTAATAAATAAACTAAGATAAAGAACAGGTCCCCTACCTGAGAAGTTACTGAAAACCCTCGCGAAAGATCTAACTCACAATGATAAAGCAACAACGGCAACGCTAGGAATATGGTACGACGCAAGTCCCTAGTTCAAGTTACAAGATCAAGCTAATATCTGAATTTACATTTAACAAGGTAGCAAAACAAATCTAGGTTAGGATGGTACCATTTCGACATTTAAATTTAACATTAATTCAACTAGCTAAGTCCTATCAATGAACAAAATTTACGGCGATGACGTCCGTAAAAGAAAACAATTACATCCAAAAGCTAAGTGTACAGCCATGAAAAACAAACAATTTAATTATGCTTAATAACTATGTGCTAACAGCACACAATAAAGTAACATGTAGGGTTTAATACACTTGACATATAAATTAATAACGAAATAGACACAGTAGTTTTATTAAAAATTCCTGCCTACACCTTGGTTTACTCTTTGTAAACCATAGTCATCTAATGTGTATAGTTACGGTGACGAATGCGCAGTTGAGACCACGTCTGACATCGCATGGCCTGAGCTCCACAAGCTACGAACTCTAGGTTCGCACATGCTTCAGGTCGCTACAAAAATGTCAACTGTCCTAGTCATTTCCTCACAAGGAAATTATCTTCAACTGCACGGCTATGTCAACAGTTCCAGAATGCAAAGAACAAAGTTAGATAGAAAGAATCGTTAGTTAGGCTTGTTTTACAACAATTATGCATTTTATTATTAGAATGTCGGTTTATAGGTTTATCGTAGGTTTATGGCGAATAACATTGACAATAGCCTGGGCACGGAGTGTCTCCAACTGAGATCATTCTCCACCAAAAAGCCTCGACTCAACAGTCGGAATATAATCAACGAGTGTAACAACTCGGACACACAATAACACGGGTTACCAGCGGCGCTAAGCTCGCGTTCAATAACTCTGGGATAGGCCTGTACAACAGTTACCTTCCAGTAACATCTGGTCAACGGGATCATCCCCGGACAAAGCATACAATAACATCCTGCTATAACAGGGTAGACTTCACCATCCTATAGAAAACCTTACATAACTGTACCTGTCATACGACAATACACGCAACAGAGCGTTAAACTAACAAAAACCGATCCATAAAACAAGTGATCAAATACAAGAGTGGAAACTGATTTCCATAAGCAAAGTAGCAATGAAAGGAAAAGCGAATACAAATTGTACTCTGTCCTCGTCTATAGTAGTTTTGTCTCACAATGAAGCAGGCGTGCTCTAGGTCACTGGGTTACATAACCAGTTTATTCAAGGCCGGCGATTTAATCAATACAAAACCTGCACTTGGCCGGTTCATAAAAAACATTACCATATGTTACGGATCTCTACAGAGTCCGTGTATCAAACGCACGCTATAAATCTGAGTAAAGTAATACAATTCCGTCTTTCTACCAAAGGCGTCTAAATGAAAGTAAACTTACAATAACTGAAGCTCTTTGCTTTAAAAATGCAACTCAGTAGTTGCTAGAACATCAAATAAAAACGTGTCTCACACGACACAAGAAAAATATGATAAATGTGGCACAGATTCACACACTAGATCTGCTTAATGATACGTTGGGAACCGCGTTCGATGCTAGGCAACGAAACATTCCTTCTAGTTGTTAGGTTCAAACATGACCAAGAATAGCTTCTGAGCTTATTCAAAATGAAATATAATGCATTTACAAACTGGTAGTTACTGTCGACTACCTAAATGATACGACCGTTCTAACGACAGTCAGGGGTGTAACAAAGGATGGCTGCGAAGAATGCAGTCAATTAATAACCAAGGCATCTGATTGCCATAACTACAGTCAGCAAAGGCTGACACTGAGTGTGGTTGATTCACAAACTACATTAAAACTACTATACCACCAGAAACTAGAACAAAGAAGGGGTGTGACAAAACTCACGAAATGGAGGAGCTCTCACTCAGCTCTCTATTCCACAACAAGGGTTGAACAAAATAGCCTCAAAATGACTACGATCAGGTTCAGCAAAAAAAAGTAGGCATTGACGTTCCACGACGTTCACCAAGCTGCACCAGGGCTGACCAAAATGTCTGACCCCAAGGGTGTCTCACTCAAAACTGAAATAAATGACATCTAACTAATCTAGTTACATCCCTACCTAGAAAAATGGCTGACACTGAGTGTGGTTGATTCACAAACTACATTAAAACTACTATACCACCAGAAACTAGAACAAAGAAGGGGTGTGACAAAACTCACGAAATGGAGGAGCTCTCACTCAGCTCTCTATTCCACAACAAGGGTTGTACATAAACCTCTCTGGCTCTCTGGATCGGTATCCTCCTCATCAGGATTCCCATCTGGACTCCCCCAAAGACCAGGGTTCGATTTGTCCCTGTCGACATCTTCGTGGATATGCCTGGAAATGGCATTTTGGCTCCTTCCCTCTCGTTCATCGTTCTGGAAGTTCCACCATCATGCTGGTTCCTGGAGTAACGTCACCCCCCCCCCCCATACTGGGATGGTATTAGCCCATGGTGACTGATTCAACCATGGTGAATAAAAGTCCAATCACGTGGGTAGCGAAATAAGTTGCGTGATTATTCATCCTCTCACTTCCAAAATTATAATGTCCGTCGTGACTATTATAGGCTTCAATTATAAAATACGACACAGCCTTAATCTTGCAGATGTGGATTAGCATGTGAGCTAATACTATTTTATAATGCTGCACGTGCTAGTGACGCTACTTTTGTATCACGCAGCATCCGTGAATTATACGACGTTTCAAAGATGAAATTTCCACTTTGGCAATTTAAATATCTCATACTATTATAATCACACTTATTCAGGATAATTGTAACACTATTACCTGTATATTTCCACTAGGCATCTGCCCTCCACATACGCGTGGGTAATATGTGATGTCACAGCAATGTTGTGCAATACACTATACTTGCCAATAATTATTTCCCAAGCTTCTTATTTAATTCACTGGACTTCATCGACAGTGAATATTAGTTTTTGCACCTTATAATCACTTTTATCGCTAAACAGCGGATATTCTTCTACGTCTCGTAGGACAAATGTAATTCCACGCCTACACAAGGCGGATTCTCAAGACGCAGTGCTCCGGTACTGGGTGTCTCTAGAAAGTAGGTCGTCAAAACGAAAACGTTGAGCGACTACTTACGTTCCTTTTTGCGTATCTGCAAGGGTATTACCTTACCTAAAGTAAAAATAAACATTCTCCAAAATGTTTTAATAATGCAGCACGACGAAATGGAATATTCTGAGTCTCGTAGGAAAGATAAGAATAATTAATAAGACCTCAGATAATAATTAGCAGTTTACACCAAAGTCAAAAGTGCGATTCACCGCTACTTCAAAGTATCGCGTGATCTCTCAGCTTCACGTGGCTTCCTGGGTGTGTTCAAAAGTACAACATCCCCTCATAAATGCTCTGTCATAAAAAAATATCACATGAACCATAGCTCAGCGGGTTCATCTGCCTCTCTGTCGTTTCAAATAAAATGTTGGGATAACATTTTTATTTGCTTTGAAATTCATTCAAGAGTGATATTTTTTTAGATTGGCTGCATTAAAGGTTCCAATGCGTTCTCCTGTCCTAATGTCTTCTATCACATAACTTCCATTGTTTAAAGGCTGTCGGATACGACTAGGGCCATAATACAAGGATAGAAATTTCCCATATATGCGGTCTATAGGACTAGAAATTCCGGGTCTCCTTATAAGGATAAGGTCTCCTTCTACTAGTGGTTCTCTAAACCTCTGGCGTCTAGTTCTTCTCAAGCGCTTGGCAGCTTGTCTGTCCATAGTCTCTCTTGCAGCTAAAAGTCTGCTGGCATGTGATGGTTGTAAACAAGGTGGATTTACAATCACACGATCCCATATTCTCAGCGGCATCTGGTTCAAATGCAAGACCATAGGTATTTGACCAGTGCTTTCATGTACTGTAGAATTAATACATTTTGCCATAATAACAAGGACTTCAGTCCATCGCCAGTGTTCTTCTTGACAATATAATCGACAGAATTTTGCGATAATAGACATCACGCATTCTGCTGGGTTGCTCTCTGGATGTCGAATAGATGATAAAACATGACCTATTTCAAGCTCATTCATGGCATTGGCAAATTCTGCTGAGGTGTACTGTGATCCGTGATCAGTCAACAAGAATTGTGGCTTTCCTGCCTCCGGTATCACTTGACGTCTAATCCTCTGAATAATCTGATGTGCAGTAGCTTTTTGAATTGGATGAAGCATCGTATATTTCGTGAACACATCCACCGTGACAACGATGTATCGATTCCCACGACGAGCCTTAGGTATTGGGCCATACAGGTCCTGTGCATACAACTCTCTAGGTTGAGTTGGTAGTATTGGTCTAGGTTGTTCCTTCAGCAAGTGTGACGTGTATTTGTTCCGCTGGCATGCGTCGCAAGCACGTAAACACTGTCTAACGGTGGCTCCTAACCCTTTCCATGTGAAAGACTCCTTGATAGTTGCAATGGTTTTGTCTGTTCCACCATGTCCAATGGATAAATGTACCATAAGAATAACAGATTCTTGGTATCTCCTAGGAATAACTGCACGCAGTTGAGTGTGGTCCTCGTCTACAAACTTGTATAAGACACGATGATAAATCAAATAATCATCTGCAACAGCAGCAATCCTTGCATAATGATCATCCTGTGGATCCATTCTTCATTCTAGGAAACGGATAATATGTCTGAGTTCCTCCTCACGTCGCTGTCCTTCAGGTAAATGACGAAATCGGCGAAGGTGTTCCTCGCATTCTCCCTCGATGTCTATGGCATTAACAGTAGCTTCAGGATTCCGGCTGAGGATGTCGGCCAACACATTCTCTCTGCCTGGTCGATAAACTATTTCCAAATCGAACTGTTGGAGAAACAGCGTCCAACGTGTGATCCTGTCGCTTGCCAGTCTTGTTCTCAAGATGAAGGTCAACGCATGATGATCGGTTCTCACAATAATCCTCTGACCTAACAGAAGTTTCTGCCAGTATTCAAGTGCGTAAACAATTGCAAGTGCTTCTATCTCGGTCGTGAAGTAGTGAGATTCATGTGCTCTTAAACGTCGGCTTAAGAAAGCGATGTAATGACGTTTCTTCTCATCATCTTCTTGCAGTAAAATGGCTCCTATACCAATGGCAGATGCATCAGTTTCTAGAATAAAGTTCCGAGAGTAATCTGGATATTCTAACTGAATTGAGTCCACAAGCATCTGTTTAGCTCTCCTGAAAGCTATCTCGCATTCATCATTCCAGTTCCACCTGCAGTTCTTTTTCAATAATCCTTGCAGTGGTGCAACAGTTTCGGAATACTTCTCACAATGAGCAGCAAAGAATTGGAGAATTCCTAAGAATTGTCTCACGTGTTTCACACGGGTTGGTGTTGGAAATGCAGCAACAGTTCTAATCTTTGCCGGATTCGGTCTATATCCTTCTCCATTGATTATGTGTCCTACGAATTTCACTTCTTCCTGAAAAAATCGACACTTGTCAAACTTGACCTTAAAATTTGCCTGTCGGAGATTCTCAAAAACAAGGCACAATGTCTTTAAATGCTCTTCTTCTGTTCCCGAAGCTATGATTATGTCATCCACATAACATATTACTTTCTGCTTCACTTCATGAGTCAGCTTGGCATCAAGTGCTCTGATTAATGCGGCTCCGGCATTTTTCAATCCAAATGGTAGTTTTTGGAATACATAAGTAGTCTGATCAAACAAGAATCCAGTATATTTCTGAGTATGCTCAGATAATCTGATATGGTAATAAGACTGAACCAAGTCTAATGATGAAAATATCCTTTTTCCTTTGAACTTCCTGAGAATGTCCCTAATCTTGGGCGGTCTGTCGTGCTCAGGAGCTAGGCGTTCATTCAAGGCTCTGGCATCAAGACAAAGTCTCAAGCTTCCATCTACCTTAACCACAGGTATTATGGGATTCAAGAAAGGAGTCGGTGATTTCTTGATTGTACCTGCTGCTTCCATCTCATGGATCTTCTTAGCAGCTTCTTCGAGATGTTTCTCGGCAATCGGATAGATCCTTTTCTGGAATGGGGAATCGTCCAGTAATACAAGATCATACTCGTAGTCTAATATCTCACCAGGTGTGGTGTCGAATATATCTCGGTATTCTTTCAGTATTGCCTCAAGATCCTCATGTGTGGGTGCTGATAACGATTCTGCCTCTTCGTCGTTTCTAGTGTCGCCTCAATTTCCTTGCCCTTTAATGCTTCGACTACGTCTACTTCGGATAGGAATTCCGGTTCTTCTTCAATTAGGCTCATCTGAATGGGTTCGTTCGGCTTGAACTCTACCGTATTCCGTCCCATGTCAATGATTCCATCATATTTTCTAATGAAGTCTGCGCCTAAAATGGCATCATGATGCAGGCCCTTCATTACGAGAAATTCGTGCAAGTACACGTGGCTCGAAATCTTCACAGTACACAAAATCTGGATTTTGCACGTTACAACGCGGTCAGGTATGACACCTCTGACTCTTATAGCTGAAATGGGCAACTCCGTCACCTCAGAGTTTGCTCTAAGTCTGGCATGGCAATCGGCGGAAATTACACTAATCATCGCTCCAGTATCGATGAGTATGACTACACTGACTTCATTCAAGGTGGCTACAATCTTGGGTAGACGTGTTAATTCATAATTGTGGTTCGTCGTTCGTCGTTCGTCCAACAAGTCTTCTTGGATTGGCTCCCAGAGTAATATAGAGGCAGTTACTCGGTGCTCAACCAAACAAGAATCTATTGATTTTTCGGAGTTTTTTTTCTGTCATGGCGAGAAGTACTGGGCTGGTTCTGCTCCGTCTCCTGCGCCGAATGTCTATTTTCCCTCGAAGTAGGGTTCCGTTCTCCCTCTTCTTGGATCTGCAATTCTCTCAATTGTTGGAGGTACTCACGGCTTTCCCGCGCTCTTCCTTTCCAATCCCTGTCTGGCTGGTATCTAGGGTCTCGATTTCTGTCGTAACCCCCACTATATCGATAGTCTCTACGGATACGTCCGTGTTGCTGATTTCTTCCTTCATTCCCTCGGCGGTTGTTTTCATGACGTCGGTTGTCGTCCGTCCTTCGGTCGAATCGCCGGTCCCAATGACTTCGCCGGTCATCATGTTGATTTCGAGTATACGGAGTGTTGTTCCATTCTCTCCTGTTATAACTGTAATTGTTATCACGTCGCCCAGAATCCTCTGTGGTTTGTGTTTGTTGTGGCGTCTGGCTCACTTTATCAACAGTCGTCAGATTCATATGTCTATCCTCGCGCCTATCAGCCTTCTGCTGACGGTGTGTAGGAAACTGTTCTGTGTTAGCGTCCAACCTTCGCAGTATCTGGTCACACTGCTGTAAAGTGGATGCCCCTGCAGCGATTAACACACGTTGTACATCCGCAGGGTACTGCCAAACAATTGTGTTCACCAAATCTTGTTCGGACAATGGAGGCTGAAGACAACGGAGCTTCGCGAGCTGTATTGCGAAGTAATTCGCATAACGAGTAGGTGTATAGGAACTGTACCTTCGAGTGTACATCTCAGCTCGGATGCTCTGCTGGATGTCGCTCGACCAATATGTTCTTAATAACGCTTCCTTAAAGTCTTGGTAGCCTGTGAATGAGTATCGGAATGCTCTGAACCAGGTACCGGCTTGTCCCTCAAGCAGTCGCTCTATAACTCTTAGTTCCCTCTCTGGAGTTACCATAGTATCACGTAAGTAGCTTTCGACATTTGCTAGGAATTCCACTGGAGTAACACCGCTCCCAGTTCCCGAGAAGCGAGCTGGTTGCTCCTCTCTTGAACGAATTATGGTGACATTTCCCTGCGTATTCGCGGGTCTGAAAGTATCTTGCATGTAACTCTGCGTAGGAGTGTTAGTCTCATGACTAATTCGATTAGATGCTGGTTGAAACGGGTGAGCGTTAAATTCAAGGTCTGACCTTGCGCTAAATTAGTGAATTGTGACGGTTGCGATTCCATAGGCGCGCTGGGTTGGAAATGGGTAGGCATCATTCCTCCTGATTGAGATATAGGCGTTTCCTGAGATTCTCCCATCTGTGGGTGTACGTGTCTCTCTCTTGGAGTCGTCTCGAGTCTGTCCAGGCGTCTTTCTATTACTTCTAGACCTGGGATGGTTCTGGCTGCGACTTTGTTGCCTAAGTCGTTCAATTGCAGCTCGATCCTGTCAACCTTTCCCTTGAGGTTTGTGTCTACCTCGCGTATGGCCGTCCTAAGGTTATAACTGAGGTCTAACCTCTCGGTTACCGCGACTTCCTCAAATCTCTTTTGTAAGGAATCGATATCTCCTTCAACTCTGGACATATTTTCTTGGATTTTACCCACATCGTCTCTAACCTCGGCTACCTTAGCCTCGACTGTAGCTTCGTGTTCGTTGAGGTCACCTCTCAATAACATGAGGTCAATTTTGTGTTCCTCATGATGAACATCAACTGTCTCACGTAGACTGGCTACGGTTTCCGTCAATTCAGAAATGTTTCTCCTGTTGGTGTTAAGTTCCTCTTTAATCTCCATCATGCCATCAACGATAGTATTCACGTTGTTATTAACGGCATTGGCAGCTCCTCTCATCAAGATTAAACCAACGTTCATGGTTGCCATGTCCTTCTTCACATTTCCGATAAATCCCTCGACGTGATCTAGTCAAGTCCCGAATTCTTCCCTGGTATGTTCCAGATCTGCTCTCATGTCTATCTGGACTTTATTCAAGGTTGTCTGAATTTGAGCTGTGTGCTCCTCCAATCGGTTTTGCACCTCCTCCCTAGCTCTATTCATCTGGTCGGTTAAGCAATCTACGCGCTGGTTAGCCTCCTGATGGTGTCGTATGACATCAACCCTAACAGCTGCTAAACCTGTCGTCAGATCATTTCTCGCTTCGATCCTATATGTGTCCATGTCTGCCCTGACTTGAGTTAAATCAGCCCTAACATTATTTACAGAGTGAGTGTTAATCTCTAAGTCCTGTCTTACATTGTTGACTTCCTGTCTAACCTGGTCCACATGACCACTGACATTGTTGACTTCCTGTCTAACCTGGTCCACATGACCACTGACATTGTTGACTTCCTGTCTAACCTGGTCCACATGACCACTGACAGTATTTACAGCCTGAGTATTCTGACCTAAGTCAGCAGTAATCTGTTGAAGATTGGCATTCACACCTGCCATCATCTCTCCAAACACACGACGAATAGTTTCCTCATCCATAGATAAGAAATATATGAGAAAGTGAGGGATCAATTTCTACTGGAACTTACAGCTATGATTAGTTACTTGGTGGTATAAAGCTTGCTTCATTTATATAAATATCACGAGTACAGCTGGAGTATGCAAACTAAGTGCTTCTACATTTACAAAGACAACGGTGAGCAAAGCAAAGTATTACATTTACTTAGGATGAGGCATCATCAAAGAAAATCCTATCCTTCATTTATTCAACACTAAAGCCTCACCCCATGGACTTCTATCAAACATGAATGCCATGCGGTCAATTGATCTGCAGTACGACTTTCTAAGTTCGTCCCAGTCCTGTCAATTTACCATTAATCAACATTAGGATCCTCAAAAAAAATAACATGGTACTGAGGGTCCCCACGTTGGGCGCCATTTTATGAGACCGTTTAGTTGATGTCAACAACCACGATGACTCAACTAACGACACATAAATCGAATAAAAAGTACTGTGAGGATCAGGTGACCTTCCAAAAAGGCTAAAGCGGCACGAGAGTCCGTAGTCCACAGGGATCGTGGTACATGGTGACGATGGTCATAGACCGCCTAAGGAAAGGTTCACCTTAAAACTAGACTGAGAAAATAAACATCCAGACTCATGTAAAACACCGTGAAAATTTATTAAATTTCACAAGCCCCTAGCCTAGTTCGGAGGGTTATAATCGGCTAGTCCGCAAATTAATAAATAAACTAAGATAAAGAACAGGTCCCCTACCTGAGAAGTTACTGAAAACCCTCGCGAAAGATCTAACTCACAATGATAAAGCAACAACGGCAACGCTAGGAATATGGTACGACGCAAGTCCCTAGTTCAAGTTACAAGATCAAGCTAATATCTGAATTTACATTTAACAGGGTAGAAAAACAAATCTAGGTTAGAATGGTACCATTTCGACATTTAAATTTAACATTAATTCAACTAGCTAAGTCCTATCAATTAACAAAATTTACGGCGATGACGTCCGTAAAAGAAAACAATTACATCCAAAAGCTAAGTGTACAGCCATGAAAAACAAACAATTTAATTATGCTTAATAACTATGTGCTAACAGCACACAATAAAGTAACATGTAGGGTTTAATACACTTGACATATAAATTAATAACGAAATAGACACAGTAGTTTTATTAAAAATTCCTGCCTACACCTTGGTTTACTCTTTGTAAACCATAGTCATCTAATGTGTATAGTTACGGTGACGAATGCGCAGTTGAGACCACGTCTGACATCGCATGGCCTGAGCTCCACAAGCTACGAACTCTAGGTTCGCACATGCTTCAGGTCGCTACAAAAATGTCAACTGTCCTAGTCATTTCCTCACAAGGAAATTATCTTCAACTGCACGGCTATGTCAACAGTTCCAGAATGCAAAGAACAAAGTTAGATAGAAAGAATCGTTAGTTAGGCTTGTTTTACAACAATTATGCATTTTATTATTAGAATGTCGGTTTATAGGTTTATCGTAGGTTTATGGCGAATAACATTGACAATAGCCTGGGCACGGAGTGTCTCCAACTGAGATCATTCTCCACCAAAAAGCCTCGACTCAACAGTCGGAATATAATCAACGAGTATAACAACTCGGACACACAATAACACGGGTTACCAGCGGCGCTAAGCTCGCGTTCAATAACTCTGGGATAGGCCTGTACAACAGTTACCTTCCAGTAACATCTGGTCAACGGGATCATCCCCGGACAAAGCATACAATAACATCCTGCTATAACAGGGTAGACTTCACCATCCTATAGAAAACCTTACATAACTGTACCTGTCATACGACAATACACGCAACAGAGCGTTAAACTAACAAAAACCGATCCATAAAACAAGTGATCAAATACAAGAGTGGAAACTGATTTCCATAAGCAAAGTAGCAATGAAAGGAAAAGCGAATACAAATTGTACTCTGTCCTCGTCTATAGTAGTTTTGTCTCACAATGAAGCAGGCGTGCTCTAGGTCACTGGGTTACATAACCAGTTTATTCAAGGCCGGCGATTTAATCAATACAAAACCTGCACTTGACCGGTTCATAAAAAACATTACCATATGTTACGGATCTCTACAGAGTCCGTGTATCAAACGCACGCTATAAATCTGAGTATAGTAATACAATTCCGTCTTTCTACCAAAGGCGTCTAAATGAAAGTAAACTTACAATAACTGAAGCTCTTTGCTTTAAAAATGCAACTCAGTAGTTGCTAGAACATCAAATAAAAACGTGTCTCACACGACACAAGAAAAATATGATAAATGTGGCACAGATTCACACACTAGATCTGCTTAATGATACGTTGGGAACCGCGTTCGATGCTAGGCAACGAAACATTCCTTCTAGTTGTTAGGTTCAAACATGACCAAGAATAGCTTCTGAGCTTATTCAAAATGAAATATAATGCATTTACAAACTGGTAGTTACTGTCGACTACCTAAATGATACGACCGTTCTAACGACAGTCAGGGGTGTAACAAAGGATGGCTGCGAAGAATGCAGTCAATTAATAACCAAGGCATCTGATTGCCATAACTACAGTCAGCAAAGACTTGAAAATTACCCCAAGTAGGGTTGAACAAAATAGCCTCAAAATGACTACGATCAGGTTCAGCAAAAAAAAAGTAGGCATTGACGTTCCACGACGTTCACCAAGCTGCACCAGGGCTGACCAAAATGTCTGACCCCAAGGGTGTCTCACTCAAAACTGAAATAAATGACATCTAACTAATCTAGTTACATCCCTACCTAGAAAAATGGCTGACACTGAGTGTGGTTGATTCACAAACTACATTAAAACTACTATACCACCAGAAACTAGAACAAAGAAGGGGTGTGACAAAACTCACGAAATGGAGGAGCTCTCACTCAGCTCTCTATTCCACAACAAGGGTTGTACATAAACCTCTCTGGCTCTCTGGATCGGTATCCTCCTCATCAGGATTCCCATCTGGACTCCCCCAAAGACCAGGGTTCGATTTGTCCCTGTCGACATCTTCGTGGATATGCCTGGAAATGGCATTTTGGCTCCTTCCCTCTCGTTCATCGTTCTGGAAGTTCCACCATCATGCTGGTTCCTGTAGAAACGTCACCCCCCCCCCCCCCCCATACTGGGATGGTATTAGCCCATGGTGACTGATTCAACCATGGTGAATAAAAGTCCAATCACGTGGGTAGCGAAATAAGTTGCGTGATTATTCATCCTCTCACTTCCAAAATTATAATGTCCGTCGTGACTATTATAGGCTTCAATTATAAAATACGACACAGCCTTAATCTTGCAGATGTGGATTAGCATGTGAGCTAATACTATTTTATAATGCTGCACGTGCTAGTGACGCTACTTTTGTATCACGCAGCATCCGTGAATTATACGACGTTTCAAAGATGAAATTTCCACTTTGGCAATTTAAATATCTCATACTATTATAATCACACTTATTCAGGATAATTGTAACACTATTACCTGTATATTTCCACTAGGCATCTGCCCTCCACATACGCGTGGGTAATATGTGATGTCACAGCAATGTTGTGCAATACACTATACTTGCCAATAATTATTTCCCAAGCTTCTTATTTAATTCACTGGACTTCATCGACAGTGAATATTAGTATTTGCTTGCTCGATGGCACCTTATAATCACTTTTATCGCTAAACAGCGGATATTCTTCTACGTCTCGTAGGACAAATGTAATTCCACGCCTACACAAGGCGGATTCTCAAGACGCAGTGCTCCGGTACTGGGTGTCTCTAGAAAGTAGGTCGTCAAAACGAAAACGTTGAGCGACTACTTACGTTCCTTTTTGCGTATCTGCAAGGGTATTACCTTACCTAAAGTAAAAATAAACATTCTCCAAAATGTTTTAATAATGCAGCACGACGAAATGGAATATTCTGAGTCTCGTAGGAAAGATAAAAATAATTAATAAGACCTCAGATAATAATTAGCAGTTTACACCAAAGTCAAAAGTGCGATTCACCGCTACTTCAAAGTATCGCGTGATCTCTCAGCTTCACGTGGCTTCCTGGGTGTGTTCAAAAGTACAACATCCCCTCATAAATGCTCTGTCATAAAAAAAAACACATGAACCATAGCTCAGCGGGTTCAATACCAAACCTGATTCAAATTATTGGCATCCTTCGAATTACTTTGCAAAAACGAATTTCTTTGAACAGACATACAATAAATCTGTTACTCTCAGTCTTGCCAGACCAACACCCTTCCCCATAGTAGTCTTATGCCTTCTTGAGAGGGAATATACTAAGGCCACTCTCTTGCAAACCGCCCAAGTCCTAGCTGTATTTCCCGTCAGCTTAGACCAAGTCCTTACCCACTTTAGGTATCAGAGAGCGGATTTGCGGTGGCAACCGCCTCTAAGTGTATTTAAGGTTAAATTTATAACTTTTGTGTGACTCTCCTCCTATTTTTCTATCCTTTTTCTCCAGTCCGAAATCTATCTCCCTTTCTTAATCATCTTCCCTTGGTGGTTAGGTTATTCCTCAGCCAATAATCTACCCAAAATTTGGTGCCGAAACCCGGGAGAGTCCATTTTCTATTCTTATTCTTTTTAAAAGTGTCATTTGACAATACCTTGCAAATTATTAATACCTGCTTTGAATCTTTCAGCTATAACTACATCGTGCAAAGCCTGTGAATTGGAAAGAGGCCGCTCCTGTCTCCTTTGGTGTGTCCCGCTCTTTCTACTTATTTGCTGCTGCCAGCCTGACAGCATCTCCAAGGTTCCACAGTCTCGTGAGTTACATTTTAATCTATTTTCCTTGTCATGGCTCCTACTGAAAAGGATGAAACTCTCATTGCTAGACGTTCTTCCTATAAAGGGCAACTCACCAGATTCAGAAATTTCATCAACAAATTAAATCCCGCCGAGTGTGATTTAGACATCCTCACACAACGCCTTAAGTTGTACGAACGGTCCTATGATTATTACGATCAAATTCAAACCGAGATTGAATCCGCTTGCCCAGAACTTCAATCGGATCGGGACGAGGTCGAACCCTTGTACTTTGAAGGGATTGCCAAGGCCCACCAACTGATCCGCAGTATCTCAGAACCGGACACTAGGGTCATCAATCCGGCCCAGTTCGCACCCGCTTCAGTTCACAAGAACAAACCGAAACCGTTACTTCCTAAGATAAGCCTACCTCACTTCTCAGGCCAGGAAGGTGAATGGTATTCTTTTTATGAACTTTACTGCTCACTCGTTCATGACAATAAGGAAATTCCCGACATTCATAAATTCTACTTCTTACGTACGTCTTTGTAAGGCGAGGCCTTGGCCTTGGTCCAGTCACTGCCTTTAAGTGCAGATAACTACCACATCGCTTTTAATCTCCTTAAAGAGAGATATGGCAATTTACGTTTGTGTGTGGCTCGCCATATCCGCTGTCTGTTTAACCTGCCAGTCGTCAAACCTAATGACGTCACCTCTTTAAGGGACCTGTTAGACTCTATGCAGTTAAATGTTAGGGCATTATATCAACTTAAGCAGCCCATCCAAACATGGGACACCATACTTATTCATCTAGCTACATCCAGATTCGATTTTTCAACTTTAAAGGCTTGGCAGATCGAACTCGTTCGAACACCTCATCTCGTTTCTCAACAGTCGACGCCAAGTCCTTACAGCACTCTCATTTCAGTGCGAAAATGTCGAAACGAGTCATCAGTGTCACATTTTTGAGAAAAAATTTGCTTTTTCAAAGGGTCATCAGCCCCCATCTGTCGAGAACAAGCAAACCCGTTCTGCTTCATTCAATCATCCAAGAGAACATATCAGGCCGCTCAACAAATCTTTAAAATGCACGCTCTGTAAACAGTTTCACACTTTGTACTCGTGCAAATCTTTTAAAGAATTGTCTGTCGAAGATCGAAGGAAGTTTGTCTTCAATAGCAAACATTGCTTCAACTGCTTGTCACCTAAGCATTCTTCTTCAAACTGTACGTCATCCAATCTCTGTTTCCATTGTAAAAAACCGCACCATTCTTTATTGCACGTTCATGATAAATCGAGGTCATCAGTACCTGCCTCTTCAAACTCCATGCAGAGCAGCTCCGAACAAACTAATGCTTCTTCCTGCATTTCTAACGCCGAAACTTCTCACAGTGCGCAAGTCCTTTTGTCCACTGTACAATTCGAAATCCAAGATAAATTTGGAAATTGGGTTCGAACCCGCGGTCTTCTGGATTCCGCTTCAACTCATAACTTTGTTTCGCAATCATTAATTAAAAAACTAGGTCTTTCGTCATCACATACTTCCATCAATGTATCTGGCATTGACAATTTGAAAACTCAAGTAATGCAGTCTTCAAAATTGAAAATCAGAGACGTTTGCCAAAGAAACACCAATCTTAACTTAAACTGTCTCATTCTTACCAGTATCGGCAAGGACACTCCTAGCAGCTCTATTAATACTTCCGGTTTAAAGATTCCTTCGCACTTAAGGTTTGCTGATCCTCAGTTTAATGCTCAAGGTCCCATTGATGTACTTTTCAGTGCCAATGTTTTCTGGAATTGCCTTCGCAAACAAACACGTAGGCTATCTTCAACCGTGGTCGCTAGAGACACCGATTTTGGTTGGGTTATTACTGGTGAAATCCAACAACCCAGTCTTCAAACCAAATCGCAATTTCATTTCGTTACTGCTGATATAAATCTCATTTCTGAAAAAGAGAACGCCTATGTTTTCGATCTCGATACTTTTGAAAAACACTTGCCGAAACGATGTCTCATCGTGAACAACTACGCCACCTTTGTAAGTTGTTTAAATGGATTTGCCTTCTTACCGCACAAGATGGCAATTCAAGTTCGCCTTGCCTTGTGTTACTTCGTTTACCTTCTCATGTCATTTTTATAGCAGGTAATTGCTTAAACTCTCTATCGAAAACTATCTTCCCTTGTGGAAAAACATGGCTATCAGTCACCATCACTTCGCTGTAAGCTATGTTTCACTTCTTTCGCTATTTAGAAGGATGGCCACGGCCGGCTCCTCCCCCCTTCCTCACAATTGGAAGCCGCTTTTGAAACCGCTTGAAAATCTGAATTCTCTAGCATCTAGAATAACTATTCTTACGCATAAACTCCTTCTCAGTGTCCCAGCTTCTCTTCCTATTTCGGAAGAATCAAGCTTTTTTCTGTTGAAAATTGTCGGATTCCGTGATCCTCCAAATTATGCGAAATTGATTTCCTACTCTATTTCATATGGCTTTAAATTGTTTGTTCACGTCCAAGCTACGGATGACTGCATGTCGTGTTACTCGTTCCGCTTTAAGTTACAGCTGATTCAACTATTGTTGTTTGTTTATTTCGAACTGCTTGTTTGTCAAACTTGTTTGTATACAAGCTTGAGTAAGGCTAAGTTGCTGTTCATATCCTGTATGCTTGCCAAAGGTCAGAGCAAATTTCCCTTATCTCAACTCTGGCTGACTGCCAACCACTGTCTTGCGAGTCGCTTCTGTAAGTTCAGAAGCTGCTCAACTCATCACCAAAATAAACTTGTTCCGGTCAAAGACTCTTTCAGATATTTATATTCCTTATCTCGCTGTACTATGTGGGTCAAGGCCGCGCTTGCCTGTGTCTCCCACTTGTTCAGACTCGTACCCAACAACTGCTTCGATTCTTGTTTCATAACATCGTTGCATATCCTTTACGCGCTTATGTATTGCACTCTGCTTACATATTTTGCACTTTTATTGTTCATTGATGAACAAACTTGTTTCTTCTCGTCGTTACATTCGATGTGTTTTTGTATTTATACTTGCCACGTCACGTTTCTCGCTGACTTAAGTATTTTTCTGATCAACCCCTTTGATACTTATTATGACTTAAGGTCATTGTTTATGGCTACAAGATTGTTACCTATGGCGTTCTTGCCTCCTACTCGCATAGTTCCTTTGTTTATTTGGTATATTCTTATCCTTTGTTTAAACTTGTCAATTCTCCTTTCGCATCTTATCGCAATCTTTACTAGTGCCTTATTTCCCGCAGTTTCTAGCTATTTTGTGATTGAAGGTGTTGTTAATTCTCTTTTTAACTCCGCTTTACAATGACCCTGATGACCTGCTTCCACTCACACCTGGTCACTTCCTTACACGCACTTCTCTTTCTGCCCCTCCTCCTCTTCCCAATTCTTACAGGGATTCTAATCTACCTATAGTTTGGCGTAAACTTGAAGCCCTCCGTAATTCTTTTTGGAAGAGGTGGAACTTGGAATATTTAACTTCCTTGCAACGGAGACAGAAGTGGTTTCTTTCCAGTCCCGACATTAAAGTGGCGGACTTGGTCTTGGTTAGGGATGTTTCACCCCCCCCCCCCCCCCTAGTTTGGACTTCTGGTAGAGTGTCCGAGTGTTATCCTGGAAGAGATGGGAGATTCAGGGTGGCCAAAATCTTGACCACTAATGGTCCGATCACAAAACAACGTTCCTTGATCGCTCCATTACCTTTAAATGTTTACTTGTTTTTCTTGTTCTCTGTTGGTGTTTTTCCCCTCACAGTATGGTGTATTCTTGGAATACACGGTACGAGAGAATATAAAGTTTAATGCTCTTTGCTTGTTCATTCCTTCCTCTTTATCAAACACCAACAGTGATCTTCTATTTTCTCTTTGATGGTCATGTTGCTTATATCTTTTGTGAGTCTGTTCTAGATATATATCTTCCATGACCCACCTAGCGTCATCTAGCAGCGAATCTCTGAAGCTCCTCAATTCTTTCTGGTGCAAGAGGATTTACTTATCCATCTGGCCACCAGATTTTGCTACCATCGCCAGCTATCTCCTCCATGAGCAAGAGAACTTCGTTTACTTTTTCACTCACCATGCTGTGCTAGTATCGCCTGTTATCAACTCTTTGAAGACCATCTCCTCAAGAGAATTTCATTTCTTATGTTGGTTATGCTGATATGTATACCTTTTGTCTCCTACCCCCACTCTTTCCCTTCCTTGGACCCTCCGCACTTTGCTGAGCAGGTCTCACTTGTAAGTCGGCAGTTGACTCGGTCCGTCAAGGCTCCACTAGAGCCAGTCTCACCAAGAGGCACTCTCTACTCTCTACGCCATGTTGGCACATTAGGTATCCGTCAAAGGGAACTTCACCTTCGACATGCAACCAAGATAAGTACCTATTTCAAGTTTTAACCTCATCTTCATCAGTCTTATTCTATACATGCTTTTAACGATATTTTATAGACAGCGTGAGATTACTTATTTGGGGCAAAAATCATTCTTCGCGGGATTTGCCATGTTGAGCTTTTGTCTGTCTAGCCAACCTTAATGGAAAGTAGCTTTTCTTAAGCTAATTAATGAGAAATCCTCTCACCACGTGGGATATTATCTAATACCCGCTGTCTATAAATCACCAAGCTAGTTCCTCCGCTGGATTATCTTTGGCCCCATTCTTCTATTAGGACTGTTCTGGAACCTTCCAGACCCTGTACTTTATCTACAAGTCTTGCCGTCATGTATTTTTCACTCACTTGTGGGAATACTATTTAAAATGAGGAATCTTCATTATAAATTACTGCAATAGCGAATTTTCTTCCACCGCCGGAATGTTCTATGGCGAATTTAATTGTAATTCACAAACTTCTCCAGAAATAGACTCTCGCCTACCTAGTGCAACCAGTTATTTTCATCATTGCAATAACTTTCTTTCACATAAACTTTCGTGTTACTAAAGTGAACTTTTCATCTATTCAACAAACTATAGTGAGAAACAGTGCTTTCAGTATTTCTTCCGCGTCGCGATCGTCCGTTTACATTAAATATGGCCATGAACATTTATCCTCAATCCCAATTGATCTTTCCTAAACCTTCTACTAACAAACTATATTAATAAAATTATAAATCTGGATCATTTCCAATAAGGTGTCACTCTAGCGAAGTGCCCTTCCATCTTGCTTGTTTATCATTACTTAATTTCTGCATAACTACGTGTTTTATACACGGTTCAAACTTACATTGTTTCTACCTTATAATCAGGGAGAACAATTCTTTCAACTCTTGAGTGAGTTATTTCTAGGTCTCACGAAATGGAAACTGCCCCATTTGGCAGTTGATTACTATTTAAACATAGGAGGTCGAGAACCTTCCTTCTGATTTTCTCTTCAGGTTTCACAGTAAGTGACCTGCCCTTATTTGTATATTAACCAACATTAATTCTGTATAAATATAAGAAGTTATAGGAACTTCTCCTTCATTCTACCCGCTTTCTTTTTTTGTTATTTTCGAAGTTGTAACTTTTTTTTAAATAGTTACCTGGAAATTTCTTAAAGTACACTCCTTGTACTCAATTGAATGTTTAAACTTTAATCACTCCATTTGTCTTTTTTAAATCTTACAAAGATTTTAGTACATATAAAGCTTTGAAACCTAAAGGATTGTTATTTGCCTGGAGCAATCTCTAAATGTTAGGAGGTCTGCGACCCCAAATTGTTACTAAAAATTTAAACTATATATTTGTCAAATTTATTAGACTCTTTTGTCTTGTTAAATAAATTAAATATTTGTTTTTGGATTTATCATTTCTCTAATACCACGGTTAGGCAAGATCCTGTCTTCCTTGGCTCTCTACTCAATGCCATTAAATCTATTGATAGGGCCTTCACCACTCGTTGCATTTGAGCAAGAACTCTTAGTGGTAATTTCGTCAAAGTTTCTCTTAGCTTTAAAAGCTAATCCTAACTGGCCAGTAAGGCAAGTAAAGCTCGCTACGCCAGCTACCTGCTTGTGGAGATCCTCTCCGAAAACTTATGGTTAGTTTTCCAAAAGATAAGTGTTTCTTTTTGTCTAAACTTTTAGCCGGCTCCTTGCTGAGTAAAAGCTTAGCCATTTCCAAATGCAACCATTGGTCCACAACCCAAAATTACTCCCCAAGGTATAATTTTTTATCATTATCCTTCTTGGAAGCACTTGGTCGCTTTTCCAGGAACTCTCTAACTTCGAAAACTGGAAATACCAAACCTGATTCAAATTATTGGCATCCTTCGAATTACTTTGCAAAAACGAATTTCTTTGAACAGACATACAATAAATCTGTTACTCTCAGTCTTGCCAGACCAACACCCTTCCCCATAGTAGTCTTATGCCTGCTTGAGAGGGAATATACTAAGGCCACTCTCTTGCAAACCGCCCAAGTCCTAGCTGTATTTCCCGTCAGCTTAGACCAAGTCCTTACCCACTTTAGGTATCAGAGAGCGGATTTGCGGTGGCAACCGCCTCTAAGTGTATTTAAGGTTAAATTTATAACTTTTGTGTGACTCTCCTCCTATTTTTCTATCCTTTTTCTCCAGTCCGAAACCTATCTCCTTTTCTTAATCATCTTCCCTTGATGGTTAGGTTATTCCTCAGCCAATAATCTACCCACCAGGGCTGGGCTGTGCCCTGGCTCAGTGTATTGCGTGCGCCTTATGCAACAGACTACTAGGACAAAGGGATGGTCCAGAATATTCGTGACTCAACCAGTGAAGGAAACCTCGAGAAGCCGTGAACCCTGGATGGGTCTAGAAGCATTTATTGAGTCACCGGCCTGCTATATAAGAGCGACCTGTCAAGCAGTGTGTGTTGTGTTTCACGAGCTAGTGCGAGCGTTTATCCTGAGCGACAGAATTGTGGTGACTTGCGATACCCCTAGTGAAGCCGATTCTCTTGACAGCGAAGGGAGTGAGAAGCATACAGGGGACTGCCTGTGTTTTGAGCAAGTGTGCTTACCTAGTGCGACAGAGGTCATTGTGGTGAGTTGCAAAACAGTGAGTGACAGACTTAGTGCAGCTATTTCCAGCCAGCGTATGGGACCGGACTCATTAGCACGGATTAACTTCTGTGGTTTGTTGACGAGTGAAAGGGGTCAAGAGCTCTCCATAAGGAAGAGACTTGAGGAAACTGGAGTAAGGTAATAATTGCTTGTATTTGCTGATGAGTGGTGTATGTTCTGGCCGCAATAAAGTTAATTATTTTATTTAAAGGAACAATCTGTGTTGTGCTTCAACCCACCGTAATCCAGTTAACAAAAGTGCCACTAGGGGGGGGGGTGGCACGAAACAACTGGTGTCAGAAGCCGGATTACGAACTCAAGCACAAGCACAACACCTGGCGGTCCTGGTTTCAAAACCCGAGCAGGTCATTTTCACTAATTTTCCTGTGAGTGCATGCCCTTTACAAGACAAACAACTAAAATGGAGGCGCAATTGGCAGCATTGCTAGAAAAGTTAAGTGGCATGGAAACCAAAATGGAAGACGGCCAGAAGAAGATGGAAGACGGCCAGAAGAAAATGGAAGACGGCCAGAAGAAATTAGCCAAGGACCTGAAGGATGACCTGAAGAAGATGGAAGACGGCCAGAAGAAGATGGAGGACGGCCAGAAGAAGATGGAGGATGGCCAGAAGAAGTTAGCAGAGGACCTGAAGGACAGCCAGAATAAGTTAGCAGAGGACCTAACCGCCAAATTTCTGGATGGCCAGAAAAATCTGGAAGAGTGTCTGCTGACGAAATTAGAGGAGAGCCAAAGGAAATTAGAACAGGGCCTACGTGAGGAAGTCGCAGCAGTGGAAAAGAAGTTCGACGCCTTACAAGTGGAAGTTGCCGAGCTGCGCCAACGCCCGCTGATGGGGGTGGAGGAGAAATTAAACGCCTTACAAAAGGAAGTTGCCAAGCTGCGCCAACGCCCACTGACGGGGGTGGAAGAGAAATTCAACGCTCTACGAGAGGAAGTTGCCGAGCTGCGCCAACGCCCGCCCACCGTTACACCGGGAATATCAGGAACGGGACATAGCAGACTGACGCCCCCAACCTTCGACGGAAAGGTCCCGTGGAGCAACTACTTACGTCAGTTCGAGGCGGCCTGTTCCATAAATAACTGGAACAACACAGAAAAGGTTACAGCTCTCATTCCAGCGCTGAGAGGTGACGCCCTTAACGTCCTTCAGGCCATCCCGACTGGATCCCAGGACTACGCTTCACTGATCGCCCATATGGAGTCCCGATATGGAGATAGCCATCTTCAGCAGGCCTACCAGATGCAGCTCCGGACCCGGGTACAGAAGAACGCGGAAACCCTGCAGGAGTTCGAGATGGACATCGCACGCCACGTAAGGCTCGCCTATCCAACAGAGCCGGCCGACTTTCTGGAACAGATTGCGACGCAGACCTTCACCGACGGGCTACGGGACTCGGACACTCAACAGGCGCTGCAACTCGCGCGCAATAAGACCCTGGCAGATGCGCTGAGCCACGCACTTGTGTTCGAGACGGCAAAACCGGCATCTAGAATACCCGCGCGGGTGCGTCAGGTGGACGTCGACGAACCAGCCAAAGCCGACAAGACCAAGCCCCTGGCCGATGAACTGATGAAGGCGCTAGGCCGGTTCTTCAAGAGTCGCAGTACCACCAACAAAAACGTAGCCGAAGGACATCCGGAGAGGCGGCCCGGAAGAGAACTACCGACCTGCTGGACCTGCAGTAAGAGAGGCCACCTGAGCAAGGACTGTGGTGATCGCCGCCGCCAAGGGTTTCCGTCGGGACAGTCAGTCGTAGGGAAACCGCGCGGCCCAGGAAAGCAAGTATCAGCCAGCCTTGGGGGCAAAGGTTGGCTTGTGACAGTCGTCAAGCCCCGGCAGTCCAAGTTCGTGTGACGCAGTTACGGAGAGATAATAGCAGCCTGATAGTCGACGGAGTCGTCAACGGAGAGAACTGGCCCATGCTAATCGACACGGGAGCATCGAGGACCATCGTCAGTCCCACCGTGATCCCGAAGTGGAGAGTGCAACCCACACAAAAGAACCTCCAGTTAATAACCGCGACCGGAGAGACCGCACCGGTACTTGGCGAAGCATCACTGGAGTTCGTCATTGGTCGACGGGCGATAAAGCATCCAGTGCATGTGGCTGACGTATCAAACGAAGTGATCATCGGACTGGACTTCCTGGACCAGAACAACATCATCTTGGATCTGAGTACCAACACTCTGCACTTCGGAAGTGAGGAACTTGCTTTGCAACCAGCACACGAGGCCGTCGCCGCACGACGAGTAAGGCTGAGAGAGGACGTCATCGTTCCCGCCAGGACGGAAGTCAGCGCTGCCGTAATTGTCGACGGAACAGCTGAGGGTGTGGCGGCTGTCATCGAGCCAAAATATGAGGACATCCAGACAAAAGGATTGCTAGTTGCCAAGACTCTCATCAACATGACGTCTCGGCCGTACGTCCGCCTGTCCAACCTGAACGACTACGTTATTACGGTTCACCGGGACACCAACCTAGGAGTCTGCGAGCCCGTTACCTGGATTGCCCACATCACAGACACGACGGACGGACATCTGCAGAAGGACAACCGAAGAAGACGCGCCCTGCCAGAAGAACTACAGAAGCTGTACCAAGGATCCCAGGACCATTTAGACGAGGAACAATCACGCCTACTTCGGGACCTGCTACACGAATTCCAGGATGTCTTCTCCGTGGGGATCAAAGACTTCGATAGGAGAAGCTTGGTCCAGCACCGAATCGACGTTGGGGACAGCGTACCGATTAGGGCCCCATTCCGACGTGTCCCGCTCGCCAAGCAAGCTGAAATCGACCGGTTGGTAGAAGAGATGAAGGAGCAAGGAGTGATCGAGCCATCACATAGTCCTTGGAGTTCTCCGGTCGTGCTAGTGAGGAAGAAGGACGGTTCCACCAGGTTCTGCGTGGATTACAGGTGGGTGAAAGACGTCCGAAAAAGGACAGCTACCCTCTACCCCGGTTCGACGTCACCCTGGACACCATATCAGGGTCAAGATGGTTCTCCACCTTGGATTTGAAGAGTGGCTACTGGCAGGTGGAGGTCCACCCTAAGGACCGCGAGAAAACTGCGTTCTCTGTGGGCAGCGGGCTCTGGCAGTTCACCGTCATGCCATTCGGTCTGTGCAACGCCCCTGCGACCTTCGAAAGGCTAATCGAGTCCATTCTGAGGGGACTACACTGGAGACCTGCCCGGTCTACCTAGACGACGTCATCGTTCTGGGGAGAAGCTTCGAGGAGCACTACAGCAACCTGAAGGAGATCTTGATGAAGCTACGGGCTGCCCAGCTGAAGTTGAGCCCCAAGAAGTGTCAGCTCTTCCAGAAGCAGGTCCAGTACCTTGGGCATATCGTCTCCGAGGAGGGGGTGCGCACCGACCCAGAGAAGACCGCAGCTGTGAGGGAGTGGCCAGTTCAGAAGGACAAGTCCCAACTACGAAGCTTCCTGTGACTCTGCACTTATTACCGTCGCTTCGTGAAAGGATTCGCCGACATCGCCAAACCTTTACATCGACTGACTGAAAAGGACCAACTCTTCACGTGGACAGCAGAATGCCACAGTGCCTTCGAACAACTCAAGCAGGCTCTGTGAACCGCGCCTATTCTGGCCTACCCCAGACCTGGAACAAGGTTCATCGTCGATACCGATGCCAGCGAATTTGGCAGAGGGGGAATCCTGTCGCATGTAGTGGACGGCGAGGAGAGAGTAGTGGCCTACTTCAGGAAGGCCTTGTCAAAGCCAGAAAGGAACTACTGCGTCACCAGGAAGGAGCTGCTCGCCATCGTGAAGACCATTGAACACTTCCACAAGTACCTGTACGGGCAAGAATTTCTCATCAGGACCGACCATGCATCCCTGCGGTGGCTCCTGAACTTCAAACAGCCCGAGGGTCAACTCGCGCGGTGGTTAGAGAGGCTTCAACAGTACAACTTCGAGATCCAGCACAGAAAAGGCCAACTGCATTCAAACGCCGACGCCCTGTCACGAAGACCGTGCCCCGAAGACTGCACCTTCTGTACTAGGAGGGAAGAGAACACCGAGATACAGTGCCGACGGACTACTGTGGAACTTCAAGGGAACTGGAGCCGCGAATCTTTCACGCGGGCACAAGCAGAAGATGATGACCTGGGACTGATAGCCGAATGGAAGAGTGCCTGTGTCCCAAGACCCGGGTGGAATATTGTGACTGACTGCAGCCCAAAGTTTAAGTCCTACTGGGCGCATTGGGACTCGCTGATTGTAAGGGATGGCCTCATCTGCCGCGCCTGGGAGAGCACCGACGGGAAGACATCTCGGGAACAAGTCGTCGTTCCAAAGGCTATGACGGAGGAAGTCCTGAAGTAAGTCCATGGAGGATCATGTGGTGGACACCTAGGGATAATGAAGACCCTGGAGATGCTGAGAGAGCGGTTCTACTGGATCGGATGCCGAACTGACGTGGAGAACCACTGCGCGAGGTGCCACGATTGCGCAGCCAGCAAGGGCCCAGGACGAAGACCACGGGGACAACTGAAGACCTACAACGTAGGCGGCCCCATGGAGAGAGTGGCCATCGATGTTGCTGGGCCATTCCCGTTAAGCGAGGCAGGGAACCGCTACATGTTGGTCGTCAGCGACTACTTCGCCAAATGGCCGGAGGCGTATGCGCTCCCTAACCAAGAAGCCGCGACGATCGCAGAGACCCTGGTGAAGGAATTCGTCAGCCGGTACGGAGTACCCCTGGAGCTGCACTCCGACCAAGGGAGGAATTTCGAGTCGCAGGTGTTCCAGAACCTATGCCAGCTGCTGGGAATCCGGAAGACAAGGACGACGCCGCTACACCCTCAGTCCGACGGTATGGTAGAGCGATTCAATCGCACCATCGAGAACCATCTCCGAATAGTCGTCATCGAGCACCAGAGGGATTGGGACAGACATCTTCCTCTATTTCTCCTGGCCTACCGCGCCTCCGTGCATGAAGCCACCGGGTGCACGCCAGCCCGGGCCATGTTTGGGAGGGAACTCCGCCTACCAGTCGATCTTGCCTTCGGCCGACCTGGGAATGGTCCGGTCCCGGTAAGCCAGTATTGTCAAGAACTGGTCGACCAACTGGAGGACGTGCACGCGTTCGCGAGGAGGAAACTGCGGATCGAGACCGACCGAATGAAGACCCGATACGACCAGCAGACGGATGCCGGCGGGTTCCACGAGGACGACCTGGTCTGGCTCTTCAACCCATTACGGAAGAAAGGCCTGTCACCCAAACTTCAGAAGTCCTGGGAGGACCCGTACCGAGTCGTGAAACGGATCAACGATGTCGTCTACAGGATCCAGCGGAGCCCGAGGGCGAAGATGAAGATCGTGCATCGAGATCGCCTGGCAGCCTACGGAGGGACACAGACGGACCAATGATTGATCGGGACGATCAGCCTTTTAGGAATGGGGTGGTGTTACGGCTGTGAGTTTGTGTCATCGCTCTCCGCATGAGTCACAACTGCCCCAGGGCTGGGCTGTGCCCTGGCTCAGTGTATTGCGTGCGCCTTATGCAACAGGACTACTAGGACAAAGGGATGGTCCAGAATATTCGTGACTCAAACAGTGAAGGAAACCTCGAGAAGCCGTGAACCCTGGATGGGTCTAGAAGCATTTATTGTCACCAGCCTGCTATATAAGAGCGACCTGTCAAGCTGTGTGTGTTGTGTTTTACGAGCTAGTACGAGCGTTTATCCTGAGCGACAGAAGTGTCATGACTTGCGAAACCCCTAGTGAAGCCGATTCTCTTGACAGCGAAGGGAATGAGAAGCATACAGGGGACTGCCTGTGTTTTGAGCGAGTGTGCTTACCTAGTGCGACAGAGGTCATTGTGGTGAGTTGCAAAACAGTGAGTGACAGACTTAGTGCAGCTATTTCCAGTCAGCGTATGGGACCGGACTCATTAGCACGGATTAACTTCTGTGGTTTGTTGACTAGTGAAAGGGGTCAAGAGCTCTCCATAAGAAAGAGACTTGAGGAAACTGGAGTAAGGTAATAATTGCTTGTATTTGCTGATGAGTGTTATATGTTCTGGCCGCAATAAAGTTAATTATTTCATTTAAAGGAACAATCTGTGTTGTGCTTCAACCCACCGTAATCCAGTTAACAAAAGTGCCACTAGGGGGGGGTGGCACGTAACGCTATCAATTGGATTTCAACCATATTTCGTATGCGTTACGTGTACATAAACAGATATGACTGAGCGTATTCTTAAGGGCCACCAGGGCTGCCAACTGTTTATAAATGCTCTCATTTTTTTTTAAATCCAAATACCCATATATCAAAAAGTGTGCAAGCCGACAGCTTTAAACTATGCACACGTATAATACCTGCCATTCTATTTTAATTTGGAGTATCTTATATACGTCAGTGCTACCAACATGGTTCTAAGCCTGCTGAGAGGTCCAACTTTAAATACATGTAACTTCTATACTATCATTTGGATTACAACCAAATTTTGTGTGTGCTATGTGCACCATAGCGGATATGTCTTTGCCGATTCTTAAGAGTAACCAGTGCTGCCAACTGTTAATAAATACTGTCTCTATATTTGTTACCCTAATATCAATATATCATAAAGTATGCAAGCCAATAGCTCTAAACTTTGCACTCGTATAGTACAGGTACCTGGCATTCTAGATTAATATGGAGTAACTAATATAGGCCTACGCCAGTGCTGCCAACATGATTCTAAGCCTGCTGAGAGGTCCAATTTTAAAATGCATGTAACTTCTGAACTATCTAATGGATTTCATTCAAAATTCACACAACAATAGATCATATTATTTCAGATTATTTCTGACCAATACATGTACGTCATTGTTGCCAACATGATTTTACGCATGCTGTTAGATCCAATGTTTAACTGCATGTAACGTCCATGCTATCCATTGGACTTCAACCAAAGAAAAGGGGTAGGAGTGATTATGGAAAAATCCATGGGACTCAGAGTAGCGGGATATGTGCAACATAGTGATAGGATAATTCTAGTCAAGATAAATATGGAGCCAAACAATACTGTTATAATTCAAACATATATGCCAACTACAAATGAAGATGACGAGGAAATTGAAAGAATGTATGAAGATCTAAATCACCTGATAGAAGGAACAAGAGCAGGAGACAATGTAATCATTATGGGGGATATGAATGCAACTGTAGGGGAAGGAACGGAGGCCACAACTGCTGGGCAGTTTGGACTGGGAGTCCGAAATGAAAGAGGTGAACGATTGATAGAATTCTGCACGAGGCATAAATTAGTCATAACAAATACACTCTTCAACCATCCCAAGAGAAGACGATACACTTGGAAAGCTTCTGGAGACACGAGAAGAGCGCAATTGGATTACATAACGGTAAAAGATAGGTTTAAGAACCAGGTTAAAAATTGCAGAAGTTATCCAGGTGCAGATATCGTAAGCGACCATAATCTAGTCATGATGCACGCGGAACTCAAATATAAGAAAATCATTACGAGAAAAACTGAGTATCTACAGGTGACAAAACTTAAGATGCCAAATATTAGAGATGAGTCCCAAAGAAGAACAGATGAAATGATTGAAAGAAATACTGACATATTCGAGAAACCAATAGAAAGTCAGTGGGGAATTCTGAAGGAGGAAATACTAGGAACTGCAGAGGAACTGCTGAAAAATAAAAATAAAAACAGCAGGAAAGCATGGATAACTGAGGAAGTTGTAGAAATGATAACTGAAAGAAGAAGGTTCAAAAACGTCACAAGTGACGAAGGAAAACAACAATATAGAAGACTGAGAAATGAAATCGTTAGGAAAAGCAGGCGGGACAAAGAAAAATACTTATGTGATATATGTGATGAAATAGACACCGATTTTAAAGCAAATAACTTAGAAAAAGCATATGGAAATGTGAAGCAATTTTTTGGTGAGAAAAAACAGAAGACATGTGGTATTAAAGATGAGAATAGACAATATCTGTATGACGAGGGAAAGGTTGGGAAGAGATGATGATGATGATGATGATGATGATAATTGTTGTTTTAAGGGGCCTAACATCTAGGCTATCGGCCCCTGGGGAAGAGATGGAAAGAATATCTAGAGAGCCTCTATGGAGATGAAGTTATGAATAAGGAAGTAATAGAGGAAGAAGACCAGACAGATGCAGAGAATAGAGGTGACCAAATACTAAAATCGGAATTTAAAAGAGCACTGAAAGATTTAAAAGACAAAAAAGCACCAGGTGTAGATAAAATCCCTGCAGAACTATTAAATAACTGTGGAGTGAAAACTGAAGATGCAATGTATGGAATGATATGCAAAATGTATGACACTGGAATAGTACCAACTGACTTTACTAAGTGCATAATAATTCCAATTCCAAAGAAGGCCAGAGCACAAAATTGCGATCAATTTAGGACATTAAGCCTGACAACACATGCATCTAAAATTCTTACACGTATTATACTTAGGAGAATAGATAACAACCTTGATAACTACATTACAGATGACCAATTTGGATCCAGAAGGGGCATTGGAACAAGAGAAGCAATATTAACTCTAAGACAAATAATTGAAAAGAGAAATAGAAAAGGAATACCAACATATCTAGCATTCATGGATCTGGAGAAAGCTTTTGACAATGTGAATTGGAATATACTGTTCAAGTTACTAAAGGAAGTGGGAATCTCTTATAGAGATAGAAGAATAATACATAGTTTGTATAAGAATGAAAGGGGAATAATAAGATCTGGCAATAACCAGGAAGAGGTTGAAATAAGAAAAGGAGTACGACAAGGATTCTCGCTATCTCCTTACTTATTTAATTTGTATGTCCTAGGTGCCATAGATAGGATAAGAGAAGAGATTCAAGTTGGAGTAAATATACATGGGGAAAAGATTGACATGCTCCGATTCGCAGATGACATTGCTTTAACAACAGATAATGAAGATGATCTTCAACAGATACTTCATGTAATGAATAACATCCTTAAAAACGAATTTAACATGAAGATGAATAAAAATAAATACTCGTATGCAGTCGGAACCAGGAAGATCATAGAAGAGCACCAGCAATTTATGTCGAGAATGATAGAATACAACATGTGAAGGAATATAAGTAACTGGGAAGCTTCATAACGTATGATGGAACCAGCAAACGAGAAATTTGGAGTAGAATTAGTCAGGCAAAGAATGCCTTTTATAGAAAGAAGAATCTCTTCACATCCAGAAGTATAGACCTAAAAATAAGGAAAAGACTGTTGAAGACATACGTGTGGAATGTGGTTTTGTATGGTAGTGAGACCTGGACAATAGGGAAGTCAGAAGAAAGGAATTTGATGGCTTTTGAGGCTTGGTGCTGGAGAAGAATGCTTAAGATCAGTTGGATACAACATATGACAAATGAAGAGGTATTCAGAAGAGCAGGAGAAAGTAGAAGCTTTATGAAGAGCCTGAAAACAAGAAGAGCAAATATGTTGGGCCATATTCTCAGACATAATAGCCTGCTAGCAAGAGTCATCGAAGGGATGTTAGAAGAGAAAAACACAAGAGGAAGACCACCACTTGCATACATCACACAGTTAATGACAGACACGAACACAAAATCCTATCGTGAATTGAAGAGGATGGCGGAGAATAGAGAAGATTGGCGAGTTGCTGCAAACCAGCCCCAGGGCTGTTGACTTAAGAGAGAGGTAGCACTGACATAATTTTCAAATATGGGCTTGAGATATTCAGATATAGATCATGGCTCATACTGAAATTGGTTTCGATTGCTGCAGCCGTTGAGGAGTTGATAGGGGGGGGGGGAACACACACACAGCCAGACAGACGGACAGATAGACAGACGGACAGACAGACACACATTTGCCCGATCTCATAAGTCTACTTTTTCCTCATTTTTGCAAAATGTGAAGTAGGCTAAAAATATATGGATGCGATCCGCGCAGGACTCTAGTTATGAGACAAATTTAGCACACACTCAAGTAGACGGGTAAAATGACCAAGGTGCCCTCCCAAGCTTCTAAAATGAATGAACTAAAGCAACAACAACAACAGCAACAGCTTACAGTGGCTGTCTGACAAACAGGAAGCCAGTGAAGCTCTGGAGAATACCTGAGCGTATCCCCGCGCGGCAGTAAACTGTCGGTATCGAGCTGATCGCTATTAAAGTTTCATAACATCTCGTCGTCTTCCTTCCGTGTGCTGGGTAATAGAGACAAGACATTACAGGGTACTTTTAAACTGGACAGCTTCTAGAAAATAAGTACGCCTCCCCCCAGGGACTTTACCAATAATTGTGGGACCGATCTCGCGGATACATGTTGGACAAATTACAAGGAAAACCAATGGCGGCTTGTGTATTCTTAGCCTACTTTTCACATTTTGCAAAAATGAGGAAAAAGTAGACTTATGAGATCGATCCGGGCAAATACCTGTCTGTGTGTCTGTCTAGCAGTGTGTGTGTCCCTCCCTATCAACTCCTAAACGGCTGCAGCAATCGAATCCAAATTTGGTATGAGTAAAGATCTATACCTGAATATCTCAAGCCCATATTTGAAAATTGTGTCAGTGCTACCAACTGCTGAAAAACTGCAATTGAAATTTGAACCCCATGTTGGATATCTTGGAAGGTATGCATGGGAGCTATTCCAAAATGGGCACACATATTAGTACATTATGCAACGAGCCTATAATGGCTATAATTAAGACACGAGTATTTTTAAAAACGAGCGTATGCGAGTTTTATAATTTCCATACGAGTGTCATAATTACCATTATAGGCGAGTTGCATACGACTGTTTATGTTCGACGATAATTATAACTTTATTATATGTTTTAACATAAATATTCATAAATATCTGTTCAGTCACTACAGTAGAATGTTGTGATCGGGTGCTGCGGTGGGTAGTATATCTTTCTTGCCCAAGCTCTCTGGACAACCGACGCATGCGCTCTGTGTGCTTCAATACCATATGTTCAGATTGCGCACCAGTATTCAGTAAAACTGTCACTGAAGTCGTGTCAAAACCACGCGCTGTGTAGAAATTGGTTTTGGGGATATTAAGGTACCGGTACAGTGCTATTTCTTGTCTCATATTCGCCAGTTTATTTACGCGAACATATGGAAGGTGCGTATTCCATGTCGGTAATTTATTATAGTTCGATATTGTGTTTATGTCCGACATGTTGGATTTTGAGTGCATGCGCGAAGGTATCGTTACCTAATTGGTCAATGAACGAGCTCTGATTGGCTGGAGAAACTGTATCATAATGAAAAACGGTGTTGTAATGACCATCATTATGATACAGTTTTCTAACACATAATAGTGAGGGTCGAACATAAAGAAAATAATATTTCAGATTAATTTCCAGGAGGCCATGCATGGCAGTGTTGCCAAAATGATTCTAAGGCTACTGATAGGTACAATTTTTAAATGCTTACAACTTCTACACTATCAATTGGATTTCAACCAAATTTCGTATGTACTATGTGTACATAAGCATATATGACTGAGCGTATTCTTAAAAGCCACCAGAGCTGCCAACTGTTAATAAATGCTCTCTATATATTTTCTTATCCAAATACCAATATATCAGAAAGTGTGCAAGCCGACAGCTTTAAACTATGCACACGTATAGTACCTGGCATTCTAGATTAATTTGGAGTAACTAATATACGTCAGTGCTGCCAACATGATTCTAAGCCTGCTGATAGTTCAAATTTTGAAATATATGTAACTTCTGTACTAACGAATGTATTTCATCCAAATTTGGCACAACAAGAGATCATAATATTTCAGATTATTTCTGACCAACCCATGCATGTCATTGTTGCCAACAGGATCTACGCGCGCTGATAGATCCAATGTCTAACTGCATGTAACGTCCATGCTATCCATTGGACTTCAACCAAATTTTGTATTCTGTACCGTAAGAGTTGGAACTAACAATATTCAGTCACCAGGGCTCCCAACTGTAGTGCTCTATTAGGCTACATTATACCAGGTATATTTTGAACTAATTAGAAATGTCGATATTACCAACTTAATGTCGTCATTATTCTAGATAGGTCTATATAGATTGGCATGAATCTTAAATTTTAAGAAAAGTAGGCTCATTAGTTCGTCACGGAACTTCTTGTTTGTTAATAGTTGAACAAAACAGTTCCGTTTCTTAATATAATAATAGTAATATCGTATGGCCTCGGGTGCAGGGTGCAAGCTTTGTTATTGGGCGCCCAGAGGGCAGCTTTCATGTCGAATTATCGCGTTCCTTGGAGCGCTATGAAAGTCACGGGGGTTACATCAGGGTGTTCAAATGTTTGGACAACCCTAAATCCACTTCCTTGGGCATCCCTGGAATCATGTATGCTGTTCTGACACATTGACGTCCTGCACGACGTCATACCCGTTGCCAATATGTCCGATACAAAATACACCACACGTAACTTTGTAAGCATGTGAAAAAAGAAATAAAAGGCAAAAGCATTGGCCTGGATAAAGATTATTGATACGTGACTACATCCACTGTGCATGACAAAATCCAGGGGTATTTATATTAGCTAACGCGGCGACCGAACAATTATTGGTCTAGGCGAAAACCATTCGTCTGCCTGATGCGATACAGTACCGAATGCGTTGGGATGGTAATACTGTACATGATGCTAAAAAAAAAGGCAGTCAGCTGGAATTTCATCTATATAAACCGTGTTCATATATGGGATGGGGGGTCACAGACAGCGGAGGAGTAAATACCTATTACTACATCATCTACAGATATCTTCAGGCATTTTGGTAAATTTCAGTACTTGAAGAATTTTCTCCCTTAAAGTAACACTCGTCAAGTTTTACTGATTCTTGGAAATAGTTTCCATTACTTCCATATGAGCGGTTGATACATCTCGTCTCTGCATATTCTGCGGCAGGTGAATATGCTAGCCCAGTGTGGTATAATTCTGCACAAGCTAAACAAGTTGATATCGCCCTAAATGAGTCTTGCAGACTCTTTACCGGATGTCTGAAACCTACACCGCGGGATAAGCTCCACTACATAGCTGGAATTGCCCCTCCAGACATCAGGCGCGAAGTAGCAGCACACAGAGAAAGGTATAAGGCATCTATCCCCTACATAATCATCATCCTCCTCCTCCAAGACTGAAGTCCAGGGAAAGTTTCATGAAGACAACAGTTAACATTGGCCAACGGAACAGTTAACATTGGCCAACGGATGAATTCCCGGTACCGACAGTAGTGGCTCCGCTGGCTAAAGCGCAGCATTAGGTCATGGGGCCAAGCTCACTGCTGACTCGGTAGACGCGTGGGTTCGAGCCCCACCGTCGGCCGTCCTTGAAATGGTTTTCCGTGGTTTCCCATTTTCAACACCAGGCAAATGCTGGGACGGTACCTACTGACAGGCCACGGCCGCTTCCTTCCACATCCTTGCACAATTTCATTCATCTTCAATTCCATCTCTCATCCCACGGGCGTCGACTAGTAAGACCTGCACTCGGCCTCTCAGGAGGCCACACGAAAAAAACTGTTATCTGAGTGGAAGGTGAGATCTGAACACCATTGGATGACATCATCGGAACATCTAGCTGCTGGTTTCACTGAAGAATGGCCAGTGTGGAAAACTCTGAACAGGCTCACAACAGGGGTTGCAAGGTCAAAAGACAACTTGAGGAAATGGGGTTATTCCACATCATCAACCTTCTGAGAATGCGGGGCTCAACAAACTACGTACCACCTATATCAGTGCAGATTATGTCCTGCAAGATGCACCATCGGTGATCTGATGTCCGCAAGATCTGAAGCCATAGAAATTGCCAAATACTGGGCTAAAGTTGCTTAGACTGTCATCTTTGTTTTGTTTTCCTACTTCATTTAACATTCTTAATGTAATATTACTTTCCATTTCAAATAGTAATTGTGTTATTCTTATTATGTATATGTACATATCTATGTACTTTTTGTATGTTAAATAGTCTAATGCTTTTGACTCGAGTAAATAAATATTCATATCAAAAGGATCCATCTGCTCTATATTACTCTATAGGTGTATTATCCAGAGTTGGAATCTTAAAACAGGGAAATGGCAGTTATGATCAATAACACTATCAGTGACACATCAACACAGGGTATTCATCAAAGCTGTATTATCTCACCTACACGATATAACCTGTTCGTAAATGACATGAATGAAGCCATTAAGCATAGTAAAATATTTATTTTTGCTGATGACACCACTATATTTACCGTACATAAAGACTCTAAAACAGCTTTTGATAGACTTCAAGAAGACTTCAATAACATTACAAAATGGTGCCATGACAATTATTTGTATATAAATACAACCAAATCACAAATAATGCACATCAGAGTTGATCACTTCACACAAGAAAAATACCAACTGACGCACCACAGCATATCATGCATACACGAAAACTTCCTTGCAGTTTACAAATGTAACACCTTTATAAATAGTACTTCGACACAAAAATACCCAGGAATTACCCTTGATGAACTCTTTAAAATGAACACACACAGAGTAAACATGATTAAAAACCTAAGAGCAAACCTTTACACCTTCTACAATCTCCGATTCTACGTAGATAAAAAATACTTACAAAACCATGTATTGAAACTGATTGAAAGCAAATTAAGATTTGCTATAGCAGTTTGGGGAAATCAAAACACAACTTTAATTACTAATCTTCAAGATAGCCAAAACAGGTTCTTCAAATATTTCACTGGTATCCCTTATTTTAATACTAAAGAGTTGTTTCAAATTACTGTACTGAATCTCTAATACCATGATCCAAGATTCAGGCATAAGGTCCCTCACAACATACAAACAAGAGCCATAACAAGTAATAAACTTATTTCGGTTTTCCCCCAATTGATTGGGGTTGCCGGAGCCAACCAGGCTCATTTTTTGTTTTGGCCGGGGTTTTAAGGCCGGATGCCCTTCCTGACGTCACGTGATTTTTTTCAGGCGAAAATTCCACCCCGCTGTCACCGGTATTCGAACCCCGGTCGTCCGGGTGAAAGGCGAGAAGCTAAGCCACTGCGCCATCTCGCTCCCCTAGCCATAACAAGTACTAAATATGTAAAACATTTATGTATAAATTGCTATGGATTCAAGAGACTAAATTATATTATACCATCACTACTTAATGAACTACCACCTGGATTGTCGAACATGAACATGAACAACTAGCTATACGTCGCATTAAAATACATCACCGAACTAAACATTAACTCATAACCAGGGTTAGGATTTTTAGGTGCGCACCTCTTTTCTTGGGTAAATTAAAGCAGTTCGGAAAGATATCAGAGTGAGAAATTTCGTTTCTAGTGGCGAAAGGAGACATTTTTCACGAACCTTTTTCCTTTTTTTTTCCATCCATACCCTTATCCCCTTTCCCTCCCCCCCTTATTCTTTTAAGTTTAATTCCAATTTATTCTATAAGATTTCTAATCAATATAAACTATTTAACTTTCAATTAACGTCTCCTCAGCTTGCTATGTACGTGCGAATAGTAGGCCTACCTCTTTTAGTAAACACTACGCGGGAGTTGAAAGCAAACCTCCAAGAAAGGAAAATTGTGTGTTCGACAAAACCTCCTTCTCTCGCTTTACCGCTATAATGTAGCCCGCAATAATGCAATTGACAATGAGTGATTCTATCCCACCAGAATCAGTAGCCTGCTGTTCGTGAATGCGAGTTTGTTACTGTGAGAGACGCCATCTGTTCGCATGAAGGCGGAGGCTGGTGACGCAGAGATGTCAGCAACCGCACCCCCGTAGTTCCACGAATTGAGACTGGGTTCTGCTCGCAGCTACTAGAAATCGCTGAGACTGCAGCTCCAGCATGAATGAGAACATTCTGGTAATTGTCGCGGTGTTATACGTGAGTGTGGACAGCAAGTGAGTGAGTGACATACAAGAGTGAGTTGTGTGATAGTCGCATTGATTTAGCAAGTGAACTGCTGTTAACACTTTGTTACATTGCTAAACGAGTGTACTACTAGATTTTACCATGCTAAAGGTGTCCAGTGCCCGATTTATTGCTCTGGCTTAGGAATTCAAACTAGATTTCATAGACACTGATGGAACTGTTATGCGATGTATTATTTGCAATTCAGGAATTTTGTTAGATGAAAAATACCAGCGAGATCGCATCGAACAACACATTTCCAGCTCTAAGCATCAAATGAATAAAACTCATCAAGCAAACAAATCGCGACAACCTCTATTACGAGATGCGTTCCAACAGAGTTCTTCAAAAAGCCAAAATTTGAAGGAATTAAACATTGATTTGTGTATAGCTCTTACACAAGCAGGAATGCCACTCAATAAGGTGAACCATCCAGCCTTCAAGGGATTTCTTGAAAAATACACAAAGATGTCAATGCCCGATGAGCGTACTTTAAGAAAGAAAAAAGTCCTTTCGGCACGCTGGAAGGCGGAGGTAGATTTCATCGGGCAAACTTGGGGATATGCGAAAATAGGCAGAATATGCAGGTTTTCGTAGAAGGATCAGACCTCATTTATTGCGAGAAAGTATTTTATAATTGGAGCTTAATTAACTTTGTTTTTCGTCATTTTATGCATATTTTAAACATTTTATTGTCTTATGGGGACGGTAACCTTCTTGCCATTTGGGGTACATTTTTATACTTGTGGTCACACTGTCCTTATGCAAGGTTTCGACACTGATGTGTAACTATGTAACGGTCTGTTACGTCTTCACGCAAAATTTTATCTCCCGCAGAGATTTTGGTTGGTTCCTCAGTTTAGGGACTGCAACAACGCGGTCATGTAACCCCGTGTACTTTGGGTGTGTGTAGAATCTGTCTGATAAACGGTGTGAATTGTGATGGCTTTATTAGTCTGTAATTCAGGTAAGGACTGCAGACGGTCAATTTCAAGCAGTAGTTCCTAATGTGCTACCAGATACTACCGTCAACGACACCTATCTGTGATCATGGCTACTAAATGCCACCGCAACCAGCAACTCACAACGAACGTTGGAACTTCCCCTCCAAAGGAAAGCATACTGAGGGATTTTTAGCGCTCTTAGAAAATCCGACGACTTCGGTCGGCTTTGAACCCGCGACCTTGGGCATAGAAGTTCAGCATGCTACCAGTTACGTCACCGAAGCAGCTTCACACTTAGTCAGATGGAATTCTGAATCTGTTCTCGTGCAAGTGCGTTGTCATGGCAACGTCTGATGGCTCATCCCTCATCAATGTAGTAGTGTTGCCATGGCAATCTCTGACAGCTCTTGGCATTTTCTTATAATTCCGAAATCATTTTTCTCATCCCTTGGCGTAATGGTGGGTCATATCAAAAATTCTTTCTGACAAACGTTTTAGGTAATTATTAGGGGAATATTGTCCATTCAGTACGGTTTTGAAATTGTGCCTATTAAGAGAGATATGATTAATGTTTCCCGAAAAAAACACTTTTTCCAACCCCTTTGGTCAATGGTTGGTGCTATAAAAAAAACTCTTCAAACATAAATTGTTGGGCTTTATCCGACGCATAGAATGAACTTTGAACGGATTCGATATTTCACATATTAAGAGAGTTATAGCAATATTTCACTTTTTCGAAAAATGCCCCCCATTTTCACTCCCGTCGACCGATTGTGTCCATTAACGAACTCGACCGAGATTTTATAGGGATACATATTATGTAAAAAATTCAAATTGATTGGTGCAAAATTGCGGTAGTTATCGTGTCCACAAGAAAGTGATATATGTATATATATACATAAATTATAATTATATAAACTTTTTAGCTGACGGTGGTTTTGGGGTCTAGGGGATGTGAAACGTGAAGATATGTCGAAATTTTCCGGAAGTCGAAACATGGTACCCATTGCAATAGTTAGCTTTCTAATGAAATCTACCTAAAAACTACATGGAGCCTGTTTACCGAGAAACCATACAAGGAATCAAGGAGAAAGTTTCTGATGTTCAACATTAAAAAGATATATTTATAAAACTGTAATATTTAGCCTACTTTTCACATTTTGCAAAAATGAGGGAAAAGTAGACTTATGAGATCAATCCGGGAAAATGTGTGTCTGTCTGTCCTTCTGTCTGTCTGTCCTGTCTGTCTGGCTGTGTGTTTGTCCCCCCCCCTATCAACTCCTAAACGGCTGCAGAAATCGAAACCAAATTTTGTATGCGTAAAGATGTATACCGGAATATCTCACGTCCATATTTGAAAAATGATGTCAGTGCTACCAACTGCTGAAAAAACTCACTAGAAATTTTAGCTCCATGTTTGATATCTTGGAAGGTATGAATGGGAGCTATTCCAGAATTGGCTAACATGTAGATAACACTATTTCAGTTTAATTTCCAGGAGGCCATACATGACAGTGTTGCCAAAATAATTTTAAGCCTTCTGATAGGTCCAAATTTAAATGCCTATAACCTCTACACTATCAATTGGATTTCAACCAAATTTTGTATGTAATATGTGTACATAAACAGATATGTCTGAGCGTATTGTTAAGAGCCACCAGGGCTGCCAACTGTTAATAACTGCTCTCTCTATTCTTTTATCCAAATACCAATATATCAGAAAGTATGCAAGCCGACAGCTTTAAACTATGCACACGTATAGTACCTGACATTTTAGATTAATTTTGGAGTAACTTATATACTTCAGTTCTACCAACATGATTCTAAGCCTTCTGATATGGCTAATTTTTAAATGCATGTAACTTCTATACTATCAGTAGGATTCCAACCAAATTTCGTATGTGCTATGTGTAACATAACAGATGTGACTATAAGTATTCTTAAGAGCAATCAGGGCGGCCAACTGTTTAATATAACATTTTTTTTTACCTAATATCAATATATCAGGAAGTATGCAAGCCAACAGCCCTATACTTTGCACATGTATAGATAGCATCTGACATTCTAGATTAATTTGGAATAATAAATATAAGTCAGTGCTGCCAACATGAGTCTATGCCTGCTGACAGGTCCAATTTTAAAATACATGTAACTTCTATACTAACAAATGGATTTCGTCCAAAATTGGCACAACAAGATATCATAACATTTCACATTAGGCTATTTCTGACCAGCACACGCATGACATTGTTGCCAAAATGCTTTTACGCGTGCTGATAGATCCAAAGTCTAATTGCATATAACGTCCATTGTACTTCAACCAATTATTTTATTCTGTACCTTAAACATGGAACTAAGAATATATTCAGTCACCAGGGCTGCCAACTGTAATGCTCTATTAGGCTACATTATACCAGGTATATTTCGAACTAATTAGACATTTCGATATTACCAACTTAATTTCGTCATTTTTCTAGATAGGTTCATATACTGTAGAATAATCATTGGCATGAAAAGTAGGCTCTTTAGTTCGTCACGGAATTTCTTGTTAAAATTTGCATACGTTCTAAAGCAATATTTTTTTTTTAATAGCTGCTCTAGTAGTAAAGGGTTTACGCTTGTTCATTCAAGCTGTTGCATAATATTATCAAATCATTGTTTTCGAAAATATCAAGTCAATAACGTAGTACAGGTAAAGTCGTGTTCAAACAAAATGTAATTGTTTAAATTCCTTCAGCGCTGTTTACCAACTAAAGATATAACCTAGCTTCGGTTCCTCTAACTGGTAGTCCAGTGTTTGTCATAAATAAAATGCTGTGGAGGAAAGTGTGAATGTAAGGACTAGGATTGGGAAGGTAGCGGCTGCAGCCTCGGATCAATGAACTAGTAGTTCAGTCGTTTGGTTTAATCTAAAAAAGAAATGATTAACAAAAAGTTATATAAATAATAAATTATATAATTAAATAAATAAGATTTTGAAAGAAAAAAACAAAAAAATTAGGGTTAGTAACCGAGTAGTTAAGTCCTTTGGCAAAATCTAACAAGTAGTTCCGTGAAGAACTATACAGCCTATTTTCATATATCCTACTAATGTTAATTGCCCCTATCAACATACTAAATTTCAGTTTGATTGCTGTAATAGATTCGTAGATATTGAGAACCGTCTAAATATTTCGGGTGGTCGTCATGTTGGACTTTTATATATGTAGGGCTTAGAGTTATGTACTGTTACATGAAGATTATTGTGGACGTGTAGTATTCAAACTTCAATCGCATGATTAGTACACAAGAAGTAAAAACGAGATTTTAAAATTTCGCACAAATGCCATCTTGGGGTTATGGAAACAATTGAAAAACATTAAATGCCAGTGGATTAACATTTGTATAAGGATTTACTGTACCAAGTGTCACTGCACTCGGATGGTTAAATTGCGAGAAACGACCATGTGAATATTTATATTTCGATCCGCCGCCATGTTGGATTTGTGATCACCAGGTTATTGAAAGTTCTATAGGTAAACTTATGTCCATAGCCCCTATGAACATTAAAAAATTCAGGTTGATTGCTGCAATAGACTCGCAGATATTGAGAACCGTCTAAATATTTCGGATGGTCGCCATGTTGGATTGTTATATGTACAGGCGTTAGAGTCATGTACCTTTAAAGGAAAATTATTGCGTTGGTTCATTATTCAAACTTTCATTTCGATCGCATGATTACGACACAAGAAACAAAAACTTAATTTTAAAATTCGCACAGCCGCCATCTTGAGGTTATGTAAATAATTGAACTAGATTACATACCAGTGCATTGCAATGTATATAAACATTTGCTGTACCAAGTTTCATTGCGTTTGGATCATTAAATCGCGAGAAAGGTCTATTTAAAACTTTCAACTTCGCTTGGCCGCCAGGTTCGTTTTGTAGTTAACCGGTTTTTGAAAGTCTCATAGATGAACTTCCAGTAGTGCCCTTTATCTCCGTGCAGAATTTCAGAGTGATACCGGTAATAGTTTCATAGATATAGAATGCCGGTGAAATATTTCGCACAGCCGCCATACAGAGGTTATGTAAACAATTGAACGAAGTTAGATGTCGGTGCATTACAATGTGTATAAACATATACTGTACCAAGTGTCATTGCGTTTGGTTGGTTAACTCGCGTGAAACGTCTATTTAAAAGTCGCAAATTCGCTTGGCCGCCATGTTGGTTTTGTAGATAACAGGTTATCAAAGGTCACATAAGTGAATTTCTAGTAGTTCCCCCTGTCACCATACAAAATTCCAGGGTGATATCGGTAATAGTTTCGGAGATATTGAATTCTGGTGAAATATTTCGCACAGCCGCCATGTTGAATTGGTGAGACGTAACAAAATTTGAAGGGCACGGTCGGGGTCGCCTGGAATAGTGCTATGAACTTACTGAGTTTTATTGAAATCGCTCCAGTCGTTTAGATTTTATTAGGGGGACACACACACACACATCACACACACACACACACACGCACACACACACGGACAAAAGGTGATCTCATAAGCCTATTTTTTCAAAATTGAAGTTCCTCAACTAAAGAAGATTGTTAGTGCAAGACAGGTTGCTTAGATACCGTACGACACTATAAATTTCAGGCGAATGAATGAATACCTCCTTACAACTTCTGCATCCCTGATGTTATAAAAAGGAATCTCTGTCTGTTCGTCTTTGATGCGTTCATAAACCATTCATCCGATTGCGATCAAATTTTGGTGAGTTGTTGTACACACTTTCGGGATGTTCATAGGCATAGTTAATCCATTTCAAAATAGATAGCGCGCGAGGAGTTTAAACAAATGCGTAATGGCGATGCGTTCATATACAATTCATCCGATTACGATCAAATTTTGGTGAGTTATTGTGCACACTGCACAGTCCCGGAAAAGTTATAGGCGTAGTAAACCCAATTTACAATATATGGCGCGCGAGTAGCTTCAACAAAATGGCATGCGTTTGTTTCAAGAAAGTCCAACATGTGTTCATATACCATTCACCCCATTGCGATGAGACTTGGGTGAGATGTTCTGTACACTTCAGGTAAGGTTTCTGGCTTAGTAAATCCACTTAACAATAGGTAGCACATGAGTAGATTCAACAAATGAGCGACGACGGGCGAAGCGTTTCAACAAAGTCCTGTATGCGTTCACATACCATTCGTCCGACAGAGGTGAAACTTGGGCGAGAGGTTGTGTACACTACGGGCAAGGTTTCTGGCTTAGTGAATCAATGTTATAATAGGTAGCGCACGAGTAGATACAACAAATGAGCAACGACGTGCGAAGCATTTCAACAAAGTCCCGTATGCGTTCATATACTATTCGTCTGATAGCGATGAAACTTGGGTGAGATGTTGTGTACACTTTAGGGAAGGTTTCAGGCTTAGTAAATCCACTTTACAATAGGTATCGCATAAGTAGATTTAACAAATGAGCAACGATGTGCGAAGCGTTTCAACAAAGTCCCGTATACGTTCATATACTATTCATCTGATAGCGATGAAACTTGGGTGAGATGTTGTGTACACTTCAGGGAAGGTTTCTGACTTAGTAAATCCACTTTACAATAGGTATCGCATATGTAGATTTAACAAATGAGCAATGATGTGCGAAGCGTTTCAACAAAGTCCCGTATGCGTTCATATACTATTCATCTGATAGCGATGCAACTTGGGTGAGATGTTGTGTACACTTCAGGGAAGGTTTCTGGCTTAGTAAATCCACTTTACAATACGGTAGTGTTGTAATTCTTATGCTCCGAGCAGGGATGAATGATCAAGTCATTGTCAATATGTATGACGTCCTTTTATTTATCAAAAATTAAACAGCAAGTATCATCAAAAGGCGCCTGGCAAACAAAGAAATAATACAATAATGGTTTACACTCTCAGTTACAAACTTCTTCTATTATTATGAACATTTTGTAAACTTAAGGTGTGCTTCCATACAACATATAACCTCATTCAAATACAAGTTGAAAAATACATATTAGATAAGTCGACAATATCATACCTTTTGACTCTACAACATAACACATGTTTATGAGTTATCAAAAACTTCCCTACATTCAATATAGATACAATTTTGATGGCTGATGGCTTCAGATTTCACAGACAATATCTTACACATACATTCCGCCATTAGCTGTACATCTTCTTCTGGTTTAAAACAATTGCCAACTTATAAAAGTAAAATACATTTTTGATCACATTGTTGCCAACTTAGATTTACAGTAGAGGTTATAGTCAGTTGTAAACATAATTAAATTTCAACACTCCTCCTTAATTATTTTACAACGAAGCGATTCAAACAATTTTCTATTGTGGGGTTTGGTCAGGATATCAGCAAGTTGCTTGGAGCTCTCGACATGTTTGAGAGCAACAGTTTTGCCCACGTGTTTCTGGTTTGAATTTGCGTGGAATCTCTATATGTTTTTTTCCTTTTGTAGTCTTCCCCTCGTGTGCATTGTGCAGCATGTGGATTGCTGACTGGTTGTCAACAAACAGCGTGACTGGTTTGTCTGACTTCAAAATTTCGAGTTCCAGTCCAATTCTCTTGATCCAGCTGATGTCATCTATCGATGAGACAGCTGCTCGGTATTCTGCTTCTGCTGTTGACGTAGCAACGAGTCGCTGCTTCTGTGTGTACCAAATGATTGGTCCTCCTCTCAACAGTAGAACACCACATGCTGAGCGCCCTGTTACGGTGTCCCCACCGTAGTCTGATTCTGTATATGCCACAAGTTTGTCGTCTCCATTGAAGAAAATCCCATAGTCTGGAGTTCCCTTCAAATACTGAAATACCTTCTTCACCATTTTCCAGTTGCTCTGCATGGCTTTGCCGTTGAAGCGACTCAAGTAGTTCACTGCGTAGCAGATATCCGGTCGGGATATTGTAGCCAGGTAGAGTCGACTTCCCACTGCTTCTCGATATGGAGTTGTAGGTGGCGCTGGTCTGTCGTTGATTCGATCTTCTTCTTTTGCCACCATTCCTTTCTCCATGGGTGTTGAACTTGGGTTGCAAGTGTCGAACCGAAAACGATTGATGATCTTTCTGGTGTATCCAGGCTGGTTAACAAAAATTCCTTCATTCTCTATTCTGACTTCCATGCCTAGGTACGTGAAATGGTTCTGAACTGATCGTTGGTAAGTTATTTCAAATTCCCGAGTTATGACATCCAAGACTTCAAAGATTTATTTTTCATTATATCCAGCGATGAGCCCGTCGTCGACGAAAAGAGCCATCATCAAAGTTCTCTTCTCGTTATAGTAAATGCAGGGGTCATCGTCGGTGTTCACTAGTCCAAGTTTCTTCTCAAGAAAATCTGACATTTTCTCATTCCACTTTCTTGGTGCTTGCTTTAGTCCATATATGCTTTTCATTAATTTGCAGACTCTGCCAGTACCATCTTCAAATCTTTCAGGTTGATACATGTACAAGTTCTCCTCCAAGTCTCCGTGCAAGAAGGCTGTCTTCACATCAAAGGAAACAAGTTTCATATTCTCAGTAGCGGCATGACTGAGAATCAGTCTAATTGAAGCATGGTTTGCTACTGGACTAAATGTTTCTGAATAGTCAACTCCTTCTTCCTGCTCAAAGCCACGTGCTACCAGTCGTGCTTTCATTCTCCCATCAGGCTTCTCTCGTAACACCCAACGGCAGGTCAGGGGTCGAGCTGCTTCCGGACATTTCACTAATTTCCAAGTTTCCATCTTCTGTAAGGATTCAAATTCTTCTGTCATGGCTTTCAGCCACTTAGCATCTTTCAACGCTTTGGAAATAGAGATATCCTGGATTTCTCCTATCATGCTAAGTTGGCACTCTTTCCTCCCCGGAGGTAGCCCATGACATAGTCTGATAGTTTGGCAGGTAGCTGAATATTTTGACGATTGCGTATTCCTGGTCTTCTTGGTTGTTCTTCTTCTTGTCTGGCTTCATCTCTTTCTTCGTTTCTGTCTTGTCTCAGGTCTATGCTGTCTTCATACTCATCTTCTTCAATCAACTCGTTCTCGTTCATGGCTATTTCAACATCTGTCAGGTTTCGCTCATCTTTTTCTCCTTCATTACACACGACGTTGTCTGAACTTACAACGTCATATTCTTCAGGCAGATAGACTCTGTAGGATGGAGAGTCAATGTCGTAACCAACAAATATACCTTTCCTAGACTTCTTGTCAAGCTTGCTTCTCTTGTGGTTGGGAGTCAAAACGTAGCAGTCGCATCCGAAGGTTTTCAGTTTGTTCATGTTGACCTGTCGTCCGAACCATAGGTTGGCTGGACTCTTTCCTTTCACTGAACTTGTGCCAGTCTGGTTGATCGTGAACACAGAATAGTTCACTGCTTCTGCCCACAAATTGTCCTTCAGGTTTAGTGCATGAATTGCTGTCCTTGCTGACTCTACAATTGTTCTCATTTCACGTTCTACTCTTCCGTTCTGTTCTGGGGTGTAAGCTGTTGAAAAAGTATGAAAGACACCTAGCTCCTCCAGCAGCTTACGTGTGTTGGCATTCTTGATCTCGGTTCCATTATCTGATCTTAGAATTTTCACCTTTCTTCCGAATTGGTTTTCCACCAGCTTCATGAAAACATCCAGTTTGGCTGCGGCTTCGTCCTTCATTTTCAAGAAGTATACTGTTCGGAAATGTGAAAAATCATCCTTGAAAAGCAAGAAATATTTTGCTCCTCCTAGCGATGGTGTCGCCATCTCTCAAATATCTACATGGACCAGATCCAATGGTTGGGTAGCAACCTTCTCGTTCAGTGGGTGAGATACCCGATGTTGTTTACCGTAGGTGCATCCTTCGCAGACTCTCTCGTTCCAATCATCAACATATGGAATGCCATTCCTGTCCAAAGCATCCTTCACATACTTCAGGTTTTGGTGTGCGAGCCTCTCGTGCCAGGTTACGATCGAGGTGGCTACCATACAGGCTTCCGACTTCTCCTGGCGTAGCATTATTCTGTACAGGTCACCTTCTTTGACTACCATGGCCACAATTTCACGATGATCAGACGTTTCAAATATTGACTTATCTTTGTTTGCAGTTTGGACATAACCTCTGTCGAGTATCTGACTGACAGATATCAAATTGTAGTTGAGCTTAGGCACATAAAGCACATCCTCCAGGATGACCTTGTACCATTCTGTTCCGTTGAACGCCTCAAGTTGAACGTTGCCGATGCCAACACCCTCTAGTACAGTCGCATCTCCGAAGACAATAGGAGATGGAGTTTCCAATTCAATCAATTTGACGAACCAGTTCCTGTGTGATGTCATATGTTGTGTAGCTCCACAGTCCTGGTACCAGTGATTTTGTGTGTTACATTTCGAATTTAGACTGTTCAGTTCTGCAGTTGACAGTCCCACTGACGCTAGTGCGCGGTATGGGCGATTCGTGCTCTTCTGTTCACTCCGTTCTGACCTTTCATTTCCATTTTTATTGTCATCCTTCTTAGTACAGTCTCTTGCGAAGTGACCTTTCTGTCCACACACATGGCAAGGGTAGTTTTCTTTACAATAGGCAAGATATTTGGCACAGGGTTTGTTTCTGCAGTGTTTCTTCACATGGCCTTTCTGTCCACACTTAAAGCAGCTGACTGGCGCGCTTCCACCTTGTCTGTTGCTATTGTTGTGAGTAGACTGATTTCCAGTTTTCTTCTCCTCTGCGATGAGTGCGTTGACTGCAGTTGCTCCACTTCCCTTTTTACCTTCATTGAGTCGATCCTCTTCCAGCCTCAGTCTTTCGATGAGTGTTTCAATAGTTTTGTCGGCGCCTGTCACATTGTCCCAGGCTGTTCTGAAATGGTGCAGCTTAGCTGGTAGCATACTCAGCATTCGTGTCATGATCCAACTGTCTTTCACCCTGTCGTCATCTGATGACAGGTCTTCGGCTATCTGTTGAATCTCCAAGCAATTCTCAACAGCTGATTTTTGGCTGTCAAAAACATAACCAAAAAATGTCCTTTGCAAACCCTCAACAGTAATATCAGACTTTTTACCATAAACATTTTCTAGCTTATCTAACATTTGTTTTGCAGTTTGGCATTTGACTAGCTTTTTCGCTATATTACTACTGACATTTAAACCTATAAGTGCTTGAGCTTCTACATCTTTCTTTATCCAATTACATACAGGATCGGAGTTTGTACCTGATGGTTTGACAGTCAAACCAGTTGCAATATCAAAACATCCTTTTGTTCTCATAGCTAAATTAATTTTGAAACGCCAAGAATCATAATTGACATTTCCATGCAAATCTTCGGTCAAAGTTTCTAAATGAACCTTTACTGTATCCATGACTTGACTTAAAAAGCAAAATTAAGTTTCAAAAATAAGACAAATTTACAAACGTTTGAATTCACAAGATTTTACTATCTATTTTCAAATAGTTTTATCAATTTACTCTGACTCATGTATAGGCTACTTGACTGACATTTTGAGGTTAGATTGACTTAGCTGACGTTTCTTGGGCTGACGATGTGGTTGACGTCCTCTTCGACGGGGCTTACTTTGTCTGCGATGACTGATGTGGACTTTCTCGGCTGACTGGACTGGCCTGACGACTTCTGACTTGGACGACGACGACTGACTCGGCTGACTTTATCTCGACGTCCAAATTGTATCCCGTAATGCTCGGCGTGTCTGACGTATGAGCGGTACTGTTCCTAACACTTCTATTGGTGTGGCTGAAGATGAGGTTGGACGGCGATTGCCGCAAAGTTGTCCTACAGTACACCAATTATAGACATCATCCGTCAACAAATGTGTCTGTCGTTATACAGTGTCAAATGACGTTTTACATAGAATAGAACAAGTGCAAAAACGTGTACCTGAAGCTTGTGAACTATGCACGCTATTTTTAGATTTTTAGATATTGTTGCAGTGTTTTTAACCATTTATTATGTATGTGCATTTTATGTCATCGTAAAGATTTCGATGTTTTTTGTGTTTAGATGGGCTCTATATATAAGTTTGTGGGCTGAAGAAGGGTCCAAAAGAAACCGGACTTGAAACATGTACCCCTGAAAAGTTGTAACAAATTAAAGTATTGAATAGGCGGAAAATTGAAAAATCTTATTCTTTACAATTACTGTCAATACGGAACCTGAAATGAATAATATTTCTAATAAGTAGATTTAACAAATGAGCGACGATGCGCGAAGCATTTCAACAAAGTCCCGTATGCGTTCATATACTATTCGTCTGATAGCGATGAAAATTGGGTGAGATGTTGTGTACACATCAGGGAAGGTTTCTGGCTTAGTAAATCTACTTTACAATAGGTATCGCACAAGTAATTAAACAAATAAGCGACGACGCGCGAAGTGTTTCAACATAGTCCCGTATGCGTTCATATACCATTCGTCCGATAGCAATAAAACTTGGGTGAGATGTTATGTACACTCCAGGGAAGGTTTAGAGTTAGTAAATCCATTTTACAATAGGTAGCACATGAGTAGATTCAACAAATGAGAGACGACGCGCGAAGCGTATCAAAAGAGTCCCGTATGCGTTCATAAACCATTCATCCGATTGCGATGAAACTTTGGTGAATCGTTGAGTACACTCCAGGGAAGTTTTCTGGCTTAGTAAATCCATTTTACAATAGATAGCGCACGAGTTGATTAACAAATGAGCAACGACTCGCGAAGCGTTTCAACAAAATCCCGAATGCGTTCATATAGGCCTACCATTTCGTCTGATAGCGATGAATCTTGGATGAGATGTTGTGTCCAGGGAAGGTTTCTGGCTTCGTAAATCCATTTTACAAAAGGTAGCGCACGAGTAGATTCAACAAATGAGTGACGACGCGCAAATGTTTCAAAAAAGTCCCGTATGCGTTCATATACCATTCATCCGATTGCGATGAAACTTTGGTGAATCGTTGAGTACACTCCAGGAAAGGGTCCTGGCTTAGTAAATCCATTTTACAATAGGTAGTGTACGAGTAGATTCGACAAATGTGTGACGGCACGCGAATCGTTTAAACAAAATCCCGTATGCGTTCATATGCCATTCATCCGATTGCAATGAAACTTTAATGAGTTGTTGTGTATTCACCAGGGAGGGCTTTTGATTTAGTGAATCCATTTTACAACAGGTAGCGCACGAGTAGTTTACACAAATGAGTGACGGCGTGCCGATCATTTCAAAAAAATCCCGTAAGCGTTAATATGCAATTCATCTGATTTCGATGAAACTTTGATGACAATAGGTAGCGCACGAGTATATGCAACAAATGAGTGACGACGGACGAAGCATTTAACAAAATCCCGTATGCGTTCATATACCACTCATCGATTGCGATGAAACTTTGATGAGTTGTTGTGTACACATACGTGAAGGTTTACAACTTAGTAAATCCATTTCACTGTAGGTAGCGCACGAGTAGATTCAACAAATGAGTGACAGAGCACGAATCGTTTGAACAAAATTATGTATGCGTTCATATGACTTCATCCGATTTCTATGAAACTTTGGTGAGTCGTTGTGCACACTCCCACAAATGTTTCTAAATTAGCTAAACCATTTTACGTAAGTTTAGAGGCAATTAACGGATTTTTTTTAATATTGTGTATCCAAAAGCACTTAAAGAAACAAGATTACAACGCTAACACTTCTTTGATTGGCATTGCAACGCAGGCCGGTCACTGCTTGTATTCTATATTTATGAAAATAAAACTAAGTCCCACTATATGAAGAGAGTCCTGGGTAATAGGAAAGCGGCACGCTTAAGAATAATCCAGTAATTAGGTGACGGAAAGTAGTCGATTCAGAAAAAAATGCTGAAGAATTTTTCTCGACGGATCTATATATCTTTTGGGGTACTGAATCTGAAAATCCAGTTATCGCCTAGATTCGGATATGGCTTCACCATAAAAATGGCGAAAAACCATAAAGTTTGGGAAGTTGTTTTAGTCGTCCACTTATAACTCCAAAACAACGCATCCCAGAGAATCATTACCATGGTTAGGATTTCTAGGTGCAAATTTCAGATGAAAAAAGGAAGGGAAAAGCTGCTCGAATATGGTTTAAAAAAAGGGGACAAAAAGGTGATGGTTTATTTGGCTAATTGTCTCTTTCCTCTATTTCTAGTTTATTGAATTACAAACAATTATATCAAATCACTCATCAAAAGGATGAAAAAACATGAAGCTGTTGTAATTCAAGACATTAAGCATATCTTCGTTTTTAAAAGTAAGTCTGTTTCTATTAGGATATAGAATGTCTTTGTAGATGCTAAAGCTTCTTTCGACATCCACAGAAACCAGTGGGGCAAACCTTGTATTCACTCAGAATGGTAACTCGACTGATGTGGCAAATTCCACAATGTCTGGATTCTTCTGAAGACTAGGCTCAAGTTCGTCTTTGGTAAAGCCATCTTACTGCTCCCTCACGGAAGTCAATATATCCCATTGTATTTCCTTTCCCAGACCTTGTTCTTCTAATCATTTAATAACTGCCGTCAGGTACTTGTAACTATGGACACAATATACAGTAGTTCTGTCTGCAAATTATGTATTTTCTCCGGGAAAAAGAAGTTGCTGTGCCTTGGAAATTAAACCTGCTTCGGCTGGTTCCAAAGAATGCACAAACTCTCTAATTTTGTCAAAATTCTCACACAACATAGCAGCACACTCAATCCACAATTCCCAGCGAGTAATGACCGGGAAATTTGGAACAGGCCAGTGGTTTCCTTGTAGGCAACAACACGATTCGGAACTTCCAGTAGAATCTTCTACAGGGCAGATATGAGTTGATTTGCGATGTCGTATTCGTTCCTTATGGATTCACAAACCCTGTGAAGGGCATGAACCAAGCATGTCACATGCTTCAACTTAGGAAATAAAGGTTTCAATTGGTTAACAGTTGAAACCATGTATGGAGCCTGGTCCGCAACCACAAGAAGAAGTTTTTCAATATGGATACCAGTAGGCCAGAGTTTTTGGCCGAAGTCCGTAATTGATTGTATTAATGTACTGGCATTGGCTTTCTGCAGCTCATACATTTTTAACAACATGGGCTTAACGTTCTCCGCTGCTAAGGGAAAATCTAAAATGATCTAAACATATCGTTCCATTGAGTCTATGGTTTCATCCACAATGATTCCCACATCACAATCAGACACTTTCTCCTTGATTCTGTGTAAGGTTTCTCGATAAACAGGCTCCATGTAGTTTTTGATGTGTAACATCTTTCCGCTCGGTTGCTGGATAGTTTTGTGGGAGTGATTTTGAAAATTGGGGACGGAAGTGAATCGGGTGGAAGTGGATCGAACGGAAGTGGATCGGACGGAAGTGAAGACGCACTGCCAGCTGGATGTACAATTGAAAATGTGTGTATTGGAAACAAGGCAGTGTGTGCTCTGTAGCACGAGAATGTTATGGAAATACAGTAGGCAGTGCATTTAGCAGGCACTGGTTTGACGAGCACAGTGGCAAATGTTTCACCGACTTTCATTTGTCATTGAGCAGTTTATGAAGCTTCACGTTCAAGGTTGAATATCACATGGGGTAGGACAAAGACGACAAATGACATTTAAGTAAGTGGCATTATTGTCAAGCTGTGGGTGAGTAGTCAAATATTAAATGCATAACAGAATGTTGTTATATGAGTGGAATAAAAGCTGTATTTTCATCATATGTGAGACTAGGTCATTTCATGATTGTAGGAAGCCATGTTTTGATTGTTTACGACGAACTGTATGAGAGCCTTGAGAATAATGAATGTTATAGTTACTGAGGAATGTGCTCACAGTATTTGAGAGTACTGTCGACGTTGTGTGTCACTTTGTTATTATGAATTATTAATGTAAAAGGAAGGAAGGAAGCTTGTAGTTTTGCGTGTCCGTTAATCTCACGATCATGATCCACGGTACCTCCCTTTTACGTGGAATGCAAACCACAGGACATGGCGTTTCAATTCGAAAATCTCACATATATTGACTGGGAATCAAACCCGGTCTACCTTGGTGAGAGACTAACAGCTTGACCGCTGTGCCACAAATGTGACAGTAGCATATTCAATCTATACATTCGTCATAGTACCAGTATGAAAATGGAGTGTAAATTAACATTTTAAGAATGTCCAAGCTGTGTAGTATACGAGTAGGATAACATGCCAGATGTTACACATTATATGCGACTACTGTAAGGCTTGTATCTTTTTTTTTCTTAAAGTACTCTCATCGAGCATTGACATCTTTGTGTATGTTTCAAGAAATCCCTTGAAGGCTGGATGGTTCACCTTATTGAGTTGAATTCCTGCTTGTGTAAAAGCTGTACACAAATCAATGTTTAATTCCTTCAAATTTTGGCTTTTTGAAGAACTTTGTTGAAACGCATCTCGTAATAGAGGTTGCCGCGATTTGTTTGCTTGAAAAGTCTTATTCATTTGATGTTTAGAGCTGGAAATGTGTTGTTTGATGCGATCTCGTTGGTATTTTTCATCTAACAAAATTCTTGAATCACAAATAGTACATCGAATGACAGTAAATGCTCGAATCGCACAAGCAAAAGATGCCTTCTCAAAAAAGAAGTCATTACTAACATCCAAGACTGAGGTGCGAATACACTTTGTGAAAAGTTTTGTATGGAGTATTGCAAGTTATGGCTCTGAAACATGGACTCGGCGACAAGCAGATGTATCAAAACTTAGGGCTTTGGAGATGTGGTGCTGGAGACGACTACTAAAGATACCTTGGACTGATAAAGTCACAAATGAGAATGATCTCAAAAGAGCAAAGGAGACACGTACCTTGGTTGAATCCTTAAACAGAAGAAGGAATAGTTTTGTTGGCTATTTGATTCGTCATTCTGACTGGTGCACCACACTCTTCGAAGGGAAGCTAGAAGGAAAGAGGAGTCGAGGAAGACCAAGGACTCAATTTATAGACAGTGTTAAAGGCAAGCACACTTATTGCCATTTGAAACTACAGGCCAGAGAAAGAAGACGTTTTGGAAGACATGCTTGTTACCCACCAACCTTGTGGTTGAGGAGGAAGAGAAGGAGGAGGAGGAGAAGGAGGAGGAGGAGGAGGAGGAGGAGGAGAAGAAGAAGAAGAAGAAGAAGAAGAAGAAGAAGATAACAGTTCTATCAGTGTCTATGAAATCTTGTTTGAAATCCTGAGCCAGAGCGATAAATCGGGCAATGGACACCTTTGGCATGGTAAAATCTAGTAGTACACTCGTTTAGTAATGTAATAAAGTGCTAACAGCAATTCACTTGCTAACTATATTTGATGTCAATTATTTTCTTTTCTGTATAAATGCTTTAGTTGTTGTTGATTGTGTCTTTTGATTGGTTTAATACCATTCCGATCCTAAGCTAATCAATTCATCTCTACACCTTACATCCGAGGCAATCTGTTTAACATATTTTAACCTTGGTCAACCCCTACAGTTCTTGGCCTCAACCCTTCTTTCCATAGCCTAACTAAGTTTGCTATTCCTGGATGTCTTAATATGAGGAGTATTTAGACTTGCTGCTATGTTGTTCTTGAAATGTAAGAGTAACTATTTATTTATGTAATCGTGTCAGAAACATATATTACAAACAACAAAAGATAACAGAAAAAGGAGAAACAAGACAACTAAAATTACAACAACAAAAACGGATATAATCAAGAACATTGTCATCTTATATATAAAAGTGAAAGTCTGTATGTATGTATGTGGGTATGTATGTGGATCTGTTCCGTATACAAATCTACACCGTTCCACCAATCTCAACCGAATTTTGCATACACATAGTTTAGGACCCAGAAGAAACCGCTGGCTACATGAATTTTCGATAGTCTTTCTCATTCTTCTGATTTCGACCCTTTTGCACTCCAGCACATGCTAATCAAATCATAAAATATACTCATGAAGGAATGGCAAGGCGGATAGTTTCCATGGCAACATAGCTCAAGTCGAGACACGGCCGACTGGATGCCATTTGCGCTCTGCACTACCGGTATAGAAAATGAGGATCTTTACTTGAAATCACGTTAGTTACTCAACTTCTCACACAGCACTGTCAACCGAGTTTAGCATAACAAAGACTTGACACTATCTTCTACTATATATTTGTCAAATACCACTCACTCACTCATTCATTCATCACGAAATCTCAGAAACCATCAAACGGATTGGAATGAAATTTGGTATGCAGCTTCCCCAAGGGCCGCAAATGCCCACTAAGAGAGGATTTTTGGATATTCTGGTTCTAAAGGGGTGTTAAGGGGGTAGACCTGCATTTCATTGAACAGCAATATCTCCCGATTGGTTTCATTGGGGGATGTGATACTCGGCACATAAACTCATCATTAAAAACAAGATGTTCAGTAAAGAACATATAGCCTACTTTCTCCTAAATGTATGAGTATAGTTATAACTCGTTGTTATTATCAAAGAGTATAATAGAACTATTCTTTGTTGAAGACCTTAGAAACGATTTACCTCTACCAAACGCCACAACCTAGATAAAAACTGCTACCATCATTGAAGAAAGAAAGATAAGAAGTATATCAAGAATGTTATGGATCTGGAGACATAATCGACCGGACTGGCGGCGTGGCTCAGCGGTAACGTTCTCGCTTGCTGGGCCCTAGGTTGCAGGTTCGTATCCTGGCGCAGTCAGCTGGCATTTGAGGGTGCACAAATGCGAGGGAGCCGTGTCAGTACATTTACTGGCACGTTATAGATTCCCTTCGGGCCAAAATTCCGGCACCCCGGTGTCTCTAAAATCAGCAGTAGTTAAAAGGGATGTAAAACCAATAACATTATTATTATTATTACGACCTGCCGTGGGCAACATCCAACTTTGAGTTGAGGCATGTCTTTACACGTCTGGTTGTGCATGGCTTTCACAACCCTAATTGAATTAACAAATCTTTCCATGACCCTACAGAGACGTGTGTATACAAACTATGTGGATATTTTCGATAATATAATCCTAACAGAGCGAGTGCATTCTAGCGGCCAGAAGAAGAAACTTTTCAATAAAATCTGGTCGGCGTGCAGTTACCTTTTTGGCAGCTAGATGTCTCGAGTAAATCTGCTGGCGAATTATGTTTTAATTAAATATATATTTTACACCATAATGTGCACAATATAACGCTTAATAACATTTTCAAGTAACGCAAAATAGGCTGTTACAAATCCTTTAAAATAAAAAGTTAAAATGTATCGTAGTATCATCTTGTCATTCTTCAAATTCGATGCGCATAGAATGATAATGGTATAGTAATCAATGGATCCCCACGTAGACTAGTCGTGACATCTATTGGTGAAATATCGAACAATATAATCCTAACAGAGCGAGTGCATTCTAGCGGCCAGAAGAAGAAACTTTTCAATAAAATCTGGAAGTTACCTTTTTGGCAGCTAGATGTCCCGAGTAAATCTGCTGGCGAATTATGTTTTAATTAAATATATATTTTACACCATAATGTGCACAATATAACGCTTAATTTTAAAACATCTGAGTCATTACAAAACAATAAACATATAACATTTCAAGCAAAAAACCTAGCTCTGATCGGGTTTGAACCATAGGCATTTGAGCGATAGTCTAACGCTCTACCACTGAGCTAATTGTGTCAACGAATATCGTTCTATTTAAAATGACTTACATAGAACTTGTTAGCAAATAATGATTTATACTAAACGATTTCATCACTGGAGTATATTATTTATATATAAAGCATTTCATACAAAGTTTATTTATTTTTTATCAGTACGCTATATTGCATGCAATACTCAAATTAGTGAAATATAAGTCCGGCACAAGATATCCGCTGCCATCTTGTCTTATTACTGAATCAGTTCAGCTTTTTAAAATCACGTCTGCCCTATAGTATTACAAAATAAACTTTTAATTTCGAACGTGCCTCTTCCTTTAGAACAGTTAAAACGATTCTCGGCTTGATAATCGGAACTGGTGGGTCCCATGATATGGATTATAAAGTTTGCATAATTCGCACGGCCGCCATCCTGAAATGGTATGGCGGACGACCTTGTAATTTGGTCACAAGACGCATCCTATAGGAAGGTATGTTGTTACCAAATTTGGTAGAGATCGGATGATTTGGTTAGTCGTTATTTGATTTTACGTTTTGAACGTTTGAGTGGCCGCCATTCAGTTTTAGTAAAGATGGCGGCGATATAAAACATGACACTGAGGTGTCCTTTGCTAGTGCTACCTTTGTACCAAATTTCGTTCAATTTGCATTCACCGTGTTCGAATTGATAGGGGGGGACAGACATTCAGAGTACACACACTCACACACACACAGACACACACACACACACACACAGACTCACACACACACATACACACACACACAGACTCACACACACACATACACACACACAGACAGACACACTTTTTTCGCCCTGTGTTGATCTCATAAGTCTACTTTCATTTTTTGCAAAAATCGAAAGTAGGCTAATAAGAAGACACGAGTCGGAGGGTTTTTCGGTGTGGTGTATATTATGAGGTGAAAGGGGTGAAAAGTGGGGATTGAAAGATTCCTAACGGAGCGTGTATCTCTTAAACGACATAGGCGAGGAGTTTGAAACTCAGCGGGAAAAAATCAGCATAAAAATAAGTAAATATGTGTTTGACCGTTTTATCATAAATCCAATTTAAGGGGCCCATGGGGAGGGGTGAAATTCTGGAGGGGGGGGGAGAGAAACAGGAAAGAAAGTGTCCTAACTGATTGACTGACTGACTCACTCATCAAACTCAGGGGAAAAAACTGCTTTAAAGTAAGTAAATAGCTGTTCGACAGTTTTTTTCATAAATCAAATTTCAGGGGTTCATGGGGAGGGGTGAAATTCTGAAAAAAGAAAATTGAAAGAAAATGTCCTGACTCACTCACTCACTCATCATCGCCCAGCCAAAATTATTGAAGTTAGAAACATGACAGTTTGAGGATATGTTCATTGTATTTCAAAACAGTCTACTAAGGGAGGATTTTCGGATATTCAGGTTCTAAAGGGGTCTTAATGGGGTTAAACCTGCATTTCATTGAATAACAATATCTCCCGATTGGTTTCATTGGGGGATGTGATACACGGCATATGAACTCATCATTAAAAAGTAAGACAAGCGTCTGAGGGTTTTTCGATGTGGTGTATATTATGAGGTGAAAGGGGTGAAAAGTAGGGATTGAAAGATTCCTAACGGAGCGTATATGTTGTCTTAAACGACATAGGCGAGGAGTTTGAAACTCAGCGGGAAAAAATCAGCATAAAAATAAGTAAATATGTGTTTGACCGTTTTTTCATAAATCCAATTTAAGAGGCCCATGGGGAGGGGTGAAATTCTGTGGGGGGGGGGACAGGAAAGAAAATGTTCTAACTGATTGACTGACTGACTCACTCATCAAACTCAGGGGGAAAAACTGCTTTAAAGTAAGTAAATAGCTTTTCGACAGTTTCTTTTTGATCAATCAAATTGAAGGGGTTATTATTATTATTATTATTTATTTACCATAAATCGTACACGAAGTATGGAAGGCCTAGTGAAAAAGGGCAAGCCCCACATACATATTTCATGCTTCACAGGCACAGCTTACATCTACATTTGTTTTAACAATATTTACAAGTTTTACAAAGATATTTGCAGTATTTACATATTTAGAATATTGACATAGTACATTTTCCTGTTCACTCACTCTCTCACGCACGCACTTTCATAACCTCGATCACGCGATACATACATTCATTCCATTCAGATACTCATTCATTCAGCGAGACAATCAATCACTCATACATACGTTTATTTATACAATGTACTTTTTTACGTACGGCTTGAATTTCCTAAGAGGCAAGATCTTGGCATCCCCTGGCAGCGCGTTCCATAACCGCGCTGAGCGGCCGTAGAAACCTGTCAGGTAAGCATTGCTACGTGCGAAGGGCGGAACGAGGGTTACACCTCGTCCTCTCCGAACTGAGCGATATGCCAATGACAGTCGGCAAAAAGGGTCAATATTAATGGAACCTGTAAGGGATTTTTTAAGAAAAATTAGATCAATTTGTTTGGCTGTTGCCTCTATAGATGGAAATTTTGACAAAGGGGAAGGGGAATAACGAGCTATTAGCCTTTCTGCGCGGCGCTGTACACGCTGGAGCTTGTTCATGTTTTCCGCTGTAGTGGGATGCCAAGCAGGTAAGCCGTACGTTAATATCGGACGGACCATGCATGTGTAAGCCATCCTGAAGGCTCTAGGTTTACAACCTCTCATGTTTCTGTACAAGAAACCCAGAACTTTGGTGGCCTTACATCTTGCCTCTTCACTTTGCATGTTCCAATTCAGGGTGTCGGAGATTGTTACCCCTAATAGCTTTAAGTTTGTGCTCTGTGGGATGACACTGTTCATAATTTTGTATTCATTCTCAATGGGTTTTTGTGACCTGGTTATTCTTATGTATTTACATTTTTGTACATTTATATTTAAATTATTCACAGAACACCACAGCGATAAGTTGTCCAGATCTGATTTAAGACAGAGGGAATCTTCTTCACATTTAATGCCCCTGTATAGCACGGTGTCATCTGCATATAGTGACATTGATGAGGTGACACAGCCAGGAAGATCGAGCACATATATAGTGAAGAGAAGAGGTCCGATCACAGAGCCCTGAATCACTCCAGAAGTAACTTGAGCAGCCTGCGATCGAGCTCCTCCGTACACCACACACTGTGATCGACCCTCTAGGAATGACCTCACCCATGCAAGTAAGCTACCCCGTATGTTAAGCTGCTGTAGCTTTAACAAAAGTCTTTCATGAGACACTTGATCGAAGACCTTAGCCCAATCCAGTGCAATACAGTCCACTTGTTTCACTTCTGGCTGATTCAAGTAGAACTGAAACTCATCAATGACTTTTGTCAATAGAGTAGTGCAAGAACGACCCGGAAGAAAACCGTGCTGATTTGGGTCGAGCAGATTGTTCTCCCGTAGGAATTCCAGCACACTGTTTGCTACTAGCCGCTCCATACATTTACAAATTATAGATGTTAGACACACTGGTCTGTAATTTGCAACATCTTCTCTGTCACCTTGCTTATAGATTGGCACCACGTTAGCACATTTCCACTCACACGGCACAGAACCTTGGTTGATAGACAGGTTGAATAACGCACTCAGAGAGGGCGCTAATGCTTCCGCACACTGCAGCAGGATCCGTCCGGGAACATCATCTGGGCCGGTCGCCGCATGTGGTCTAATCTTCCGTAGGCTCTGAATCACCTCAGTTGTTGTGAAGTACAGGTTGGAGAGTGGGAGGGGTGGAAGTGATGACCTTGGCAGAAGCAGGTTCGTGGTCATATCCGGCTTAGAAAAGTTCTGCTTGAAACTGTCACTGAACGCTGTTGCAATATCTTGGGGTGCACTGAGGAATGTACCGTTACAGTGAAATGAGGCTGGCGCAGCGGTGCCGCGTCTTCTGGACAAAAATTTCCACATTTCACTGGTGCTGCTTATTTTGTGAATATAATTGTCGTATGTTTCGCGAATTAATTTCTTTGTTTGGTTCCTGATGTTCTTGTATTTTTCCCACATGATGTCAGTTGAGCAACTTTTCCATTTCTTGTATAAAACGTTCCTTTTCCTAATCATTTTAATGACTTCCTTCGTCACCCATGGAGAAATTTTCTTCCCACTAATGGTTATTTTCGGTATAGCTATATCCACACATTCAAAGAAACAATTTCGCCAGGCGTGCCACACTGAGTTGATGTCGCTGGTGTCCAGAATACATGGGGTGGGAAGGTGTTTGAGGAATAAAGATGATAGCAATTTCCAGTCTGCCTTTTTGTAATTGTATACTGTCCTCACTGTGCTCTTGCTGCGTGGTTTGTTGTAATGCAATGTGGTAAAGATGGCTGCGTGATCACTGAAACCGGGTATGACTTCAGCTTTCTGTACGGAGGAAGGAAGGCTTGTTAGGAATAGGTCTATTGTGGAGCGTGTAGTTTGTGTGATTCGAGTTGCTTCGGTTATTAATTGGTCAAGGAATAAATCGTAGAATGCGGTAAGGAATTCATTAGCAATGGGATCCTTGGGAGTGGGAGGAGAGTTTTGCCAGTCTATTTCTAAATTAAAATCGCCTGTTATGTAAATGGCCTTGTATTTGTGCTGGATGTATTGTACACGACGGAGGGACTCCAAAAGTTCATCATTGATGTGCCGAGTTGAATTTGGAGCACGGTATACAGAGCCTATTAGAAATGTATTGTTCGCACACGTGAATTCCACCCACACAGCCTCAGCATCAGTTTCAAGCTCCCGTTGGCGAACAGGCCTTAACTCTGGTTTCATGGCTATTAGTACCCCTCCCCCTGATGTCCAGGTTCGATCTTTGCGGAACATGGTGTATGTTACCGGAAATATTTCTGGGTCGTTAGTGGATTTTTTCAGCCATGTCTCCCCTGAACACACAATTGACGGATTAAGTGCTGTGAGACAAGAACGCAGGTCCGGTTGTTTGGAGGGACATGTTACACTTCGAGCATTGAAGGAAAAAATGGACAATGCTTTGCTATCCGAGGGTGTTACGTCACTATCTACACTATTTGCACTCTGTGTCGATGTATTAAAAAATGAGTTAGAGAACTGAGGTAAAGAACAGTTCCAACATAGCCACGATTGTTTCCCAGAGGTGATTATTTTGTGTTTTGAAGCACTGATTTTTGCACAAGTTCTGTGCGCTTGAGAGTGGCAAGATGTACATGTCACAAATAACTGATTCACACGACCCTTCGAATCACAAATTATACACACCTTATTCGGCCCTGGGTTCATCTCCACATCTCCACTGAGAGCCACAGACAGCACCACGAGATGTAATAATGTAGCGGGCGGTCTGGCAACCCCGCGCAGTGCTGGGCGCTCTCTGCCTGCTGCCGTGACTATCAGCCCCTCGCTTCCACACCATGTAAGAGAAGATATATTGAGTTTACAAACTACCATGAGGTGTTCCTTCAGGTCCGAGTTCACACACGAGTCTTCAATTGTTAAAGAATGATCGAGGATCTTTTTCGAGGCACCCACTGAGCTTTTTACTAGGTAGAACACGAGGAAAAGTTGGAGCACTCTAACTGATACACACCTGCTGGCCGCCATCTTGTTACTTCTTTTCGACAGTTTCTTTTTGATCAATCAAATTGAAGGGGTTCATCGGGACGGGTGAAATTCTGAAGGAAAAAAATTAAAGAAAATGTCCTGACTCATTCACTCACTCATCATAGCCCAGCCAAAAATATTGAATTGGAAAAATGGCATTTTGGGGATATGTTCGTTGTATGTCAAAACCGTACACTAAGGGAGGATTTTGGGATATTCAGGCTCTAAAGGGGTCTTAAGGGGGTTAAACCTGAATTTCATTGAATAACAATATATCACGAGTGGTTTCATTTGTGGATGTGATACTCGGCATATAAACTAATCATTAAAAATAAGCAGACATGTGTCTAAGGGTTTTTCGATGTGGTGTATTATTATGAGGTGAAAGAGGTGAAAAGTGGGGGTTGAAGGATTCCTAACGGAGCGTGTAGGCCTATCTCTTAAACGACATAGGCGAGAAATTTGAAACGCAGCGAAAAAACATCAGCTAAAAAGATAAGTAAATCGGTGTTCGACCGTTTTTTCATAAATTAATTTAAGGGGCCAATGGAGTGGGGTGAAATTCTGGGGGGAAAAGGAGAGAAAGCGTCCTAACTGACTAACTCACTCACTCACCAAACTCAGGGGAAAAAGACAGCATTAAAAATAAGTTAATAGGTGTTCAAGCGTTTTTTCATCAATCCAATTTAAGGGGCACATGGGGAGGGGTGAAATTCTGGTAAAAATAATTGAAAGAAAATGTCCTGTCTGACTCGCTCACTCATCACGCCCAGCGAAAACTATTAAAGTTGGAAAAATGAAATTTTGGGAATATGTTCGCTGTATGTCGAAAACGTCAACTAAGGAATGATTTTTGTTTATTCGGGTTTTAAAAAGATGTTAAGGGGGTAAACGTGCATGTCATTGAATAACGATATGTCATGAGTTGTTTCTTAGGGGATGTGATATTCGGTATATAAACTAATCACTAAAATTAATCAGACATATGTCTAAGGGTTTATCGATGTGGTGTATATTATGAGGTGATAGGGGTGAAAATTGGGGGTTGAGGGATTCTTGACGGAGCGTGTATCTCTTAAAGGACATAGGCGAGAAGTTTGAAATTCGGCGGAAAAAGAACAGCTTAAAATACAAGTAAATAGGTGTTCGACTGTTTTTTTTTTTTTCATAAATCCAATTTAAGGGGCCCTTGGAGAGAGGTAAAATTCCGGGGGGAAAAAACAGGAAAGAAAGTGTCCTAAGTGATTGACTCACTTACTCACTCATCAAACTCAGGGGGAAAACAGCTTTAAATAAGTAAATAGGTGTTCGACCGTTTGTTTCATAAATCCAATTTAAGGGGTTCATGGGGAGGGGTGAAATTATCGAAAATAAATGAAAGGAAATGTCCTGACTGACTCACTCACTCATCATAGCCCAGCCAAAATTATTAAAGTTAGAAACATGAAATTTTGGGGATATTGTACCCAACTGTCATCATGTGGACCATGTGTTCGTATCCCAGCTAACTCACGGTCTTTCGAGGTATGGGACGTTCCTGCCCACCATACGACCACATGCTCAGGATTTGAGTCTACCAGGTAACTACTCTACATGAAATACACAACATATTCCTAAAATAAAATATTTACTGGTCTAAAATCATGGCTATACAACAAATACAAATAAAGGACAAATTATATTTAATTCCCACAAATAAAAATAGGGTTATTCTGTGAGTTTTCTTCTTAAAATAGTGCTACACTGCACTCAAATCTAATTCTAGCATCCTATCAATGATACTTTCAGACTTCCATGGGTTTCCATAGTGTTCATCAAGTGACACAATTACTTAACTGGAGTATCATAACACAAAAATCACATATCACATCTAAATGACATTAATAAAACATTACTCCGTTTCTTATGGCATTTACCTTGATTAGCATAAAGTCATTATTTTCTGCATTCATTAACAAATATTTGTTGTGTCGTGCGAATCATCTTCCTTCTTTCCATCAATATGAACGCTTTAAAAAAAGTGGTACTTATCCCTTCCAAAATAAACATGGATAGAATATTTTATAGTTTCACCCTACAACGATTTTCTGGGTCTTGTCGGGCTTATATCGTTACAAACGTGTCATGTTCTTAGAAATCACATACCCGTCTGCATAAATTAGCGTGAACTGGCAAAATGCACTCCAAAAGAAGATGCCTACATTATTTTGGTTCAGTTTTCCTCCTCAGAGAATAACTGAGCCAAATATTATCTGATTTCTATGATACAACAACGTATGTGTGTTGCAACACATCATTCAATTCAATTGGCATCATCATCACACTCATATCATAATTGCATATTGAAATATCGAGATTCTTCAGTGTCCTACTATGACTCTAATTTACAAGGGACCGGTTGACCGACCTTCTCTCCCCTTAGCAGGCAATAAAATTCGTTCCAGCTGGCTAGTCAAGATGGCCGCCGCAGAAGTGGTCTACTACCCCACCTCCTCTCATCTGCTGTCAAGGTCAAGTTTGTTTACAATTGCAGTACTGGAGTTACGCTAAGTGTTGTCCTCAAATAATTGAGTCATTCAGATTATTTTACACCTATCTTTATAGTGTTTTGGGCTCAATTCGGCTCCTTAATTAACATTCATGGCTGGGGATGATTCTGGTGATAGCCTTGCCGTTCTATGGTGACTACTGTGGCTTGGACGCGCATCATAGTGAAAATCCACGATTTTCACCAGCAGCTGTCTCAATAATATATAAGGAAATCTGCGTTTCCTAAACGACGAATATGATCCTTACCTCTCAGGGTAGATCATTTATACACATGCTCACGGAGTATCAACGGACCTCACTCGTGGCCATAATTCATGCACGCGATGGATACAGACAGGCTCTGTCCAATTCGCTGCGAATAATACAGTATGCTCAAACGGCGATACTAACTCGTAGATTTAGCCAACTTCTCACCTCACGCGCAAGCTATACTAGTTGGTCCCCGCAATTATTTATTTACGTAAATCACTGGATTCTACGTTATTTCTGCACGCAATATGCGGCTTCAAACAATACTTCACATAGATGACTCAATTATTAAGGCACTCGCGTCCCCCCTGCAATTACACTTAAGCCAAAGCTTCAAATAGCTCCTAACAACAAGGTATAAATTTACTGGCTTACTTTACTTTAATGGTCCTCAAATATAATCCTAAGGATTGACCATATCAAATATTCATTCCACACTTCACTGACACTGAAAAATCTCTCGTATCTCGCTATATTCCACGTTACTTTCTTACTGTTTATCAAAATACAGTATCTTTATATTAGACATGACACACTTTGAACGTTATTTAGGCCAAAAGTGCCTATTACTTTACTGTTGCCGACCCCAGATTATTATTATTATTATTATTATTATTATTATTATTATTATTATTATTCATTTAACGTTACCGTTACATCCATCACTATTTTCGGCCTGAATGGCCCTAAACAAATCACCTTCCAAGCCATATTCTATTCAAGACGAGTGGTGAAAACTCGTTCAGTAAGTGACTGTTACATCTTATTCTCAAAGTGATAAATCGTTATCTGGTGAACTATTTAGTTAGAATAACATTGTAAATTGGTACTCACTTTTTCTTTTTCGCTGGATGGTGCCAGCACTTCAGCTTTAGCTCTACCATGACGCTTGATTTAAGCCATCATGTTATATTTTTCACAACACTTAATTTCACACATTTCCCACATGATAAACATACTCTTATCAGTGGCCTCTTTCACTTTTACACAATGCATATTAATCACTATACACATGAACACTTTTAAATCACTATTACACAATTTATGTACACTTATTCACTACTTCACAGGTTGATCCTTAAATCGGACTTCTCCTACGCCTGATCTCAGAGATGCGATGCAATTACGCCAACCGTTGGTCTCCGTGAAAATCTAACAGCGTTTTACGGACGTTCGATCCTCGTCACCTGCAATATCGTTCAGTTCACTGTCAAGATGAAGTTGCAATGCTTCCCAAGCTCCCATCATTGTAGTGATCCTGATGATAATGTCATATTCAACTCTGACAGTACCTCCTGGTATGTGTAATGTTCAAAAACATTATAAATTACTCTTTCGCTGTGGCGAATTTATATTTGCGTCAGATAATAGATAAATATCTGTATTAAATTGACTTCGACGCACTTCATGATTATACTTATGAAGCTGTATGACTTGCTTCTATTGTTCTTCAACGGCCGAGCGTTGATACTTTAACATTTGGCGCGCTTACTGGCAGCGTCTTAGTTACGTGTATACTGTAGAATAACTTGAGATGAACTGGTGAAGACTGGAGAACAACTGGCTTGGTCTGCCCTGCTCTCCCTTATAAAGGTTTCTCGTAAAAACTAGTCCACTGGACACATGAGAGCGGCTCCTTTCTTGAAATAATACCTTTTCAGCCGAAATGACATATACATCTTGTTTATTTAGGTGTGGAGGTTTCATAACCGTTCGCGTGCCGGCGATCGCTTCGGCCAATTAATTACAATTAATTGCCTTAGTTCAGCGCGTCAGGACGCCACTGTGGTGGTTCCCCCCTGACTGGTCACCAAATCACTCCTCTCGAGCGTAGGCTAGGTTGTAATGCGTTCATTTGGAGATATAGGCTTTAATTTAGGCGTAAAAACATTCCTAAATTACCTCTCCGTGAATATATTCACCTGGGTGTATATTTCACTCCATTTCAATGCTCCACTTGGCTGTAATTAACTAATTTCCGTGGGCAATCATCCCTACTCCCGATTCCATCGTTGTCAAGCGGTGAATACCCGAGTCATTAATTTTGGGCTGTCTCCTCGGTCCAGACGTAAATAGTGCGCTCGGCGCCTAAGGTCTCCACCCACTTGCTAAGTGTAATTTGTAAAACGCCAAACTGGCCTCCTCTCATTCTTGTATGCTTAGAAAACGTATATTTTCTTGCATTTGGCTACAATTCTTCACCTTAAACTGCTATGATATTCACATATAGGTCGTGAAATCATGCTACAATATTATATGTCAGTATACCTCTCATTGCTCTTTGGGTTCCCTGTAATTGCTCCCCCTCAGAGATCAATGGTTCGACTCTAGGCATAATCATGTGCCTGGTCTTCTCTGATGAGAAGCCAGACTGCCGTGACTGATTGGGCACAATATGTTCGTTGTATGTCGAAAACGTCCACTAAGGAAAGCGTTTTGAATATTCAGATTCTAAATAGGTGTTAAGGGGGGTAAACGTGCATTTCATTGAATAACAATATCTCACGAGTGGTTTCATTTGGGGATGTGATACTTGGCATATATACTAATCATTAAAAATAAGCTGACACATGTCTAATGGTTTTTCGATGTAGTGTATATTATGAGGTGAAAGGGATGAAAAGTGGGGGTTGAAAGATTCCTAACGGACCGTGTATCTCTTAAACGACATAGGCGAGGAGTTTGAAACTCGGAGGAAATCAATCAGCTTAAAAATAAATAAATAAATAAATAAATAAATATGTGTTCGACCGTTTTTTCATAAATCCAATTTAAGGGGCCTATGGGGAGGGGTGAAATTCTGGAAGAAAAACGTCCATTAAGGAAGGATTTTTGGATGTTCACTCTCATCGACCAACCCAAACGATTAAAGTTAGAAGAATGATATTTTGGGGATATGTTTGTTGTGTGTCGAAAACGTCTACCAAGGAAGGATTTTTGGATATTCAGGTTCTAAAGGGATGTTAATGGGGTTAAACCTGCATTTCATTGAATAACAATATGACACGACTATGACGCGAGCGAAGCGAGGCTAAAAATGAGATGATGTGCGTCTTTGTATTACTCAATCACGCAAGTACCACTGGTCCGATTTACATGAATTTTACATGGAAGTAGCTGATTTACCTGGTTAACATATAGGTTACTTTTGATTTCAATACTTTGTACTATTTAAAGATGGCGACCATTTTAGTGACTTCACTACACCCTTTGGTTTAAAACTTTCATATTTCCATTTCAAATACAAAGAGAACGCTAAGAAATAGCAAACTTTTGATGGTTTATTATTTATTTATCGTATGGCTTTTAGTGCCGGGAGTGTCCGAGGACATGTTCGGCTCGCCTGAATCTGTAGCTGCTTCCAGCGGATACCCTAAAGGGTGAGCTACAAGTTCCGTTTAATTTCAAGTAGTTCCAACTTTCGCCACCAGATATCAATGATACCTGGTGGTGAACGTTGGAACTTTGATAGAGCGTATATACGAGGTTAAAAATTACATTTTCTATCCGAAAGGTATCTCCAACCGTTAGCGAGTAAAACCTAAATTTGTGCTATAAAACACGGTCAACGCCGAGCGGAGTAGTTGGACAAAATGTTCCATCCTTAACCTCCCTCTGCGCAGCACCTCGCCTATCCCCTGTTTTAACTGTCACCTTCATATTTTAATTTATTTTTGACGCGTAGCGAAGCACGGGTACTTCAGCTAGTATCTGATAAACATTAAGTTGTGCCACACAAATATGAATTTAATTAAATTAGATTTGGCCCGACAAGTATGTGCCACTTTCACAATAAAATGTTGTTTTATTAATTTTCTGTCTTTTCAAATTTAGGTGTCCACCTCTAAATTTTAAATTCCATTCCAAATTTGTTTACTTTAATCTGTGTTAAGAGGGTCAGATGACCTCGTAGTTCCGCCCCTTAAAACCTCAATAACTAACTAACTGACCGGTCTAATTGTTCCATGATCCTTGTCTCTGACCAATCGCAAAGCTGTTATTTTCTCCCCTGGCGTTTCTACGGGTTTCCATGTTATTGGTCAGGTAAACAAACACAATGTTCGAATTTGGGGCCTACAGAACCCACATGCAGTCACTGAACATGTACGAGATTCGCCCAAAGTCAATGTGTTTTGTGCGATATCCTGATCATCTGTTTATGACCCATTCTTCTTTGATGGAAACACGGTCAACGGTCAGCAGTATCTCGCTATGGTACAAAACTGGCTGTTTCCGAGGCTGCACGAAGACAACTTCATTTTTCAACAAGATGGGGCACCCCCTCACTGGAGTCGCCAAGAGCGTGAATATCTGAATGAAACTCTACCGAACCGTTGGATTGGTCGTCAAGGAGCTGACGAATTAGCATGTCTCAGTTGGGCTCCACAGTCACCGGATTTGACACCCTGTGACTTCTTCCCATGGGGTTTCGTTAAAGACAACGTTTATGTACCACAATTCCCACAGAACTTGGAAGAGTTGAAGAACCGGATCCATACTGCCATAACATCAGTGACGAAGGACATGCTTGCCAGAGTATGCGAGGAATTTGAGTATCGGTGTGATATAGTTCGTGTCGCTGATGGAGGACATATTGAACATCTATAAACTAAACTTGAGAGGTTCATAAATATGTGTGCAAAGTTTCATATCGTATGTCTTAAAATTTAATATATATTTGCATGCACATACGATATGAAACTTTGCACACATATTTATGAACCTCTCAAAATTTAATATATATTTGCATGCAAAGCAGACCCGACCAGCGGTTGGAAACTGCTCAAGATGATGATGATGATTTGCATGCAAAATACATATATCCTTTTTGAATTACAACAGAAGCTGAATGATTGGAATGATATATTCAATCAATTTGGTCTGAATATAAGCAAGTCCAAAACGGTAGTGATGCCTGTTAGTCGACAAAACATCTGTACTAACATCAGTCCGAGTGGTACAAAGCTAGAATAAGTACATCAGTTCTGTTACCTTGGCAGTGTAGTGTCCACTGATAACCAACCATCTGCAGAAATCACTAGTAGAGATCAACATGGAGCACAATTTTATCATCCCGTGAGAGGGCTTCTTTGGGATAAGCAAGTTCCTTTAAGATCAAAACTAATACTCTACAAGAGCTTCTTTGTACCTGTTACTACATATAGCTGAGAAACCTGTGCCCAAACAAGAGAAATACCAGCAAACTACAGGCAGTGGAGATGAAGTTTGTAAGAACTATGATTCAGAAGACAAGGAGGGACGAAATAAAAAATAAGATACACCATCTTGTTCAAGTAGAACAATCTCTTAATGAGATCTGTGTTGAAGCCAGGCTGAAATGGTACGGTCATCTCAAAAGAATAGAAACACAAAACAGCTAGAATGTGGTTTGAGAAAGAACTGAATGACAAGAGACCAAGAGGTCGACCGAGGAAGAGATGGATCGACCAGGTTAGAAATGATCTTGTAGGGAGAGGTCTGGATTTACAGCGAATCATTGAGGAGGAAACATTCTTGGAGAGAACTAAATGGAGAGCACTCATTCACCGCACCCAGAAAACTGGAGCCGGTTCATGATGATGATACAAATGCTGAGAAGTTCATATCATATCATCAAAATGCCCACTGCTATCAGTATCATACTTCCATAACCTTACTTATGCACCTCAATTGCCTACCCCCTAGTCCCACCTCACTGCTGCCCATGGCTAACCCAGGTTAAGCAACAATTTAGTTGAAACAGAATCGAATGGACAAAGGGGAGCCAAATATAGGCCCTAAGGTAGGGAGAATGCAACAATTAGGGAATCAGTTATGATGCTGATTCGTCACATCTCACTAACAGTTGTAAACACACCAGAGCACGTATTATTCACTATACAAATAAATGATATAGCAACAACGGATCACTGTAACGCAGACAGTTCTAGCAAAATATGAAACATAATCAGCATTTAAAGTCGCACATTTTTCCCGTATTGACAGAATTAATAAAATAGGTATTGACTAGGCGGAATCGTATAAACTTTGTTTCTTATTACATAATCAGCAGCCAGAACGACAAACAACACGAGGCCACAAACACCCCTTCGAATTTGAACTCCCAGCAGTCTGTTCAGTTCGAGTGTTGGTGAGTGCCAACTGCCAAAATTAACTGCTCGAGTTGACTCTTCATTTGTTGGCAGAATTGCCAGAACACAGCCTTACAGCGCTGTGGGCCTGGTCAGAGAGGACATGAGAACTCCAGATGTCAAGTCCATAATCAGACGTGTACAATATCGTTACTTCTATGGATGGCCCATATGAATTCTGGGATCATTCATTCATTTCCGTGTCCGGTCTACATTTCCAGAACTTAGCAACTTTGATAGCCTTATTATTGGCCTCGATCATGTTCTGCATTGTGCAAGGTTGTCCCAGTCGAAGGCATATGAGCAAGTGGGTCGGATCTTGTGTTGCTCCGCAATCGCTGGACACGTCTCCGTCAGCTGGAAGTGGTCTTGCAACGTGGGACGCCCACCCTAAGACAACTGAATAATCTCCAAACAGGGAAGGGAACATTGTTTCCTGGGGCTAGCTCTTCCTTCGCAGGGATATCCAGCGGCAGCTTACTCTTCATCTGGTGATGCGGGTGACTCCAGTGTTCCCTCCAGTGGTTGTGTTCTAGCGATGAAGCCCTTTCTGGATTTCAGACGACAAACTACAGCTAGATGATCATGCAGTGGGTGACGGGATCATTGGTCTGCTTCACTCTCTCCGCATCGGCAGCAACGGTTGTTCTGACAGTAGGAGGAGCTATTCCAACAATTGAGTAGAGTTTGTCAACTGGAGTTGACTTCATGCATCCTGACAAAACTCGGACAGTCTCATTGACTGCAGTGTCAATCTCAAACATTGATATTTAGTTTAAGTACTCATCAAATTAATGAAGAAAATGACCCTGTCAAGCTCTTGGGATGCACATATTAATTTTATTACAAGGAAATTGCCGAAGGTAGTCTACTGTATTTATTAGGAGCCCTCATTCAGAAAGATCCAAGAAAGTTCTTGTTAAATGCATACTTTGCATTTTTTCAAACCATCATGCAATATGGTTCCTGACCTGGTCGGAGACTGGAAGCAGGCTGTGGATTTTTCATGCAATATGGAATTTTACTATGGGGAAATTGCAGTAGAATCTCAGAGGTTCATGTAATCCAAAAGAAAGCTCTACGTTTTATATTTAAGTCTCCACCAGGTACACATTGTAAACCCATGTTTATTGATAATTCTATTGTGACAGTAATTAATTTGTACATTTTTAATGCATTATGTAAAGTTAAAATCACAGATGTTAAATACTGAAATGACTTCCATAATCACAACACTAGGAGTAGAAATCAGGTGAATATACCCTATTGTTGGTTATAGAAAACAAAGACAGGTCAATCAATTTATCCGTTGAAGCTCAACAGACAACCACCTAGTGTACAGGCAGGCTCTTCCTAATAATATATTTGGGACAAAACTGAAGCAATGGCTCTTACAACATCCTTTTTATTCAACTAAGTAGTTCTTTGAAATGGAAGTAATCTGTATTTAATTAAGATTTCTGGAAATATTATGTACTAAAACTGTAATATACTGTATATATGTATATGTAATTATTTGTTTACAACATGTATGTGACAATGTCTATTGCATACTCTATGCTTAATGACAGAATAAAGATTTATTGATTGATTCTTGGTGGACACAGATGCACTCCGCACAGGCGAGGCGTACTCAGCAGCTGACACACACAAAGCAAGAGCAGAAGTTCCCAGGACGTGAGGACTAGCTCCCCAGGTGGTGGCTGTGAACTTCCTCAAAATATTGTTCCTTGCACAGACCTTCAGCCTGGTGTTATTGCAATGTTTCTTGAAGGACAGTGTACGGTCAAGGGTAACACCCAGATATACAGGTGTTGTATAATGCTGAAGTCATTTGCCTTGCCATGTGACGTCCAATTAGTGCTGAGCTTCTTTATCTTAGAACCAAAATATAGTGATGAACTAGGTTCACACTTACCTGAGTACAGGAGACACCAGGCATGGCAGCAATCTTCTTGAGAAGGGTGTTAAACTAGCAGTGGAAGAGAGTAGTATATTATTTTTTTTTTTTTTTTTTTTTTTAGCGTATGGCTTTTAGTGCCGGGAGTGTCCGAGGACATGTTCGACTCGCCAGTTTTGTAGCTGCTTCGAGACGGACACCCAATGGGTGAGCTACAAGTACCGTTGGGGAGGAAAGTTGGAATGTAAGGACGGGGAGTTGGAAGGTAGCGGCTGTGGCCTATAGTTAGGGACCAACCCCGTCATTTGCCTGGAAGGAAGATGGGAAACCACAGAAGACCATCTTCAAGGTTGCCGGCGGGGGGATTCGAACCTCCTCGCCTCCCGGATGTGAGCGACTGCCAGCAGTCATGCCGTAACGACCACGGCTAACTCACCCGGTAGTATAAATTCATGCTGGGCCTGTTGTTTTGCGAAACTACCGTGCTAGGACTCAAGAAGTTGAGCTGCACACCCCAGGATCATGAACAAACGTACCTTCGTAAAGAGAGTAAGTTCAACTAAGTCCCCCTTAGACGGTATCTCGCCAAACATGAGCCGAGAACGAGAGCAAAATAAGTCAATAATATACAAAAGACAACAAAGGATAAGTCAGAAATTGTCGAAACGACATGTATTAAACTACTTAAAGTATCCAGTAGCGAGAGGAACGATGAGCACATCAAGATACGTCCTCTGACGCAAGGGAGTAGGGTTTATAAAAATGTTGTTTGGAAAGATAGATGAAGAGGAGCTGATGTAGAGTCTTGTGAAAATCTGGACTGTAACGAAGTAGGCGTTACAGTCCCATAAAGGAGCTCCTGGGTTAGGTAGAGATAGAAGGAATATACAAGAATACATATTGAGACGAGAACGAACTTCTTTAATCCGTAAGTGAATTATGGGATTTATTTATTTACTCGAATCAGAGGCAGATAAATAATATTGTGCATACAAAATCAAAGGAGAAACATGAAATTATACATATATATTTGTAATCAAACTGTCTTTGCCCAGAAACGAGCAACTGCTTGTGCCTTAAACAACTCCTCCTCACTGCAAGAATCAGGGCAGCATAAGCACTGACACAGATGCTTTGTTGTCTGTACCTCTCCACATTCATAAAGTGTTGATTCTTGTAAGTATCCCCATTTCATTAGGTTATCCTTAGTTTTGCCAACACCTCCTCGTAATATGTTTAATGATTTCCAAGTGGTCCAATCCAAGTTACGCCCGGCTGGTAAGCATTCTGCTGGTGTTTCCCCTGTTGAAAGATGATTGATTTTGGCTGCCCACAGTTCTTCTGTGGCTTTGTTGGAGGATGTGGTAAGTGGAGATGTTGACTGTAAAAAACTCTTCCTAGATTTCAATCTATGTCTTGGAGGAGTATATCCGTGCAGCGGGTGTAGCTCACTTTCTTCCACTTTCTTTCTTTCGGCATTTGCGGCTACTTCCCGACTTATTTCAGGGGGAGCAATGCCTGCCATGTAGTACATCTTGTCGACAGGAGTCGGTTTCAGGCATCCTGTAATAAGCCTTGCAGTTTCATTAAGAGCTATGTCAACTTGTTTTGCATGGGCTGATTTCTGCCATACAGGGCAGGCATATTCACCGGCGGGGAAACAGAGTGCCATTGCAAAAGTACGGACCACCTGGGGTTCATCATCATCATCATCAAATTCCAGCCCCAGTCGCCCGGGTGCTGTTAACGAGCCCTCGCCACCTTTTCCTGTCCATGAATAGTTGGTCTTCATGGGTCCTTCTCCAGTCTAGCCCTTTGTCTTCAAGATCATCCTTGATTTGGTCCAACCATTTCTTCTTTGGTCTTCCTACTGGTCTTTTTCCTGGGATAATCTTGTTGAAATAAGCTTTTGGTGTCCTCTCATCTCCCATTCTTTGAAGATGCCCATACCATCCTAATCGTTGCTTCTGCAAATATTTTGTAGCACTGATATCTATGCCAGACTCTGTCCTGTTTGTTTCGTTCCTTACTTTGTCTCTCCTTGTCCTTTGAAGCATTGTTCTTATAAACTTCATTTCGGATGCCTGAATCCTACTTTCTTCTCTTCTGGACAGGGTGCAAGTTTCTACTCCGTAAGTTAGAATTGGGATGTAGTATGTCTTAAACAGTATATGTTTACACTTCTTGGGCACTTTATTATCCCACAGTAGTGTTCTAACTTGTGCATAGAAGGAGGCTGCATTACTAGTTCTATTTGTTACTTCACTGTTGTTGTTGTTATCCTTACACACTGTGCTACCAAGATATTTAAATTGATCAACAATTTGTAGAGGCTGATTATTCAGGTAAATGGTTGCATTAGACAGTCCTGTTGTCATCACTACTGTCTTACTTGGGCTTATTTTCAATCCATACTCCTTGAACAGCTTGTCCCATGAATCCAGTTTTTCTTGTACCTCTCTGGCACTTTCTCCCCAAATCATGACATCATCTGCAAAGACAAGGGCATTTGTTTCATTACCCTGTTCTTCTTTTATTCTCTTCAGGATTATGTCCATCACTGTGATGAATAGTAATGGAGACAGTGAACTTCCTTGTTGGACTCCTTGTTTTGTTGTGAACCACCTGCTTTCCCCATTACCTATTCTTACACATGCCCTTGTGTTCTCATACAGCATTTTGATCTTGTTTATCAAGCCTTTTGGGACATTGTGCCTTTCTAAACATTCCCAAATTTTTGATCTTGCAATGCTATCATAAGCTTTTTCTATATCTAGAAATACCATTACTAATTCTTTCCCTCTTTCAAGATGTTTCTCAATAAGCATTCTTGCAGCAAAGATCAAGTCAATAGTAGCCTACTCCTTCCTGGTTTAGCTTTTGCTTTGGCTTTAGCCATGTTGTTCTTCTTCTAAAGCCTTTTCTAAGTGTCTGCGTAGTCTTTTCGCAATTATTTTTTCCAAGATCTTTAGACCATGGGATAACAAAGTAATTCCACGATAGTTCTCACACTTTTTCCGGTTTCCTTTTTTAAACAATGGCACTATTACACCTTTAGACCAGTCATCAGGGATCTTATTGTCCTTCCATATAGCATGTAATACTCTGTACAACCAATGTATCCCATTAATTCCTGCTGCTTTTATCATGTCTGAACTTACTTCATCAACTCCAGTGGATTTCCCTTTGATCATAGCTTTTAAAGCTTCTTCCACTTCAGACCAGGTTGGAGGTGGTTCTTGGTGGTTTTCATCATTGGCCCTTAAATTGATGTTCGTGTCCCCACTGTCATTATTAGATGCATCATTTAACAGTTGATCAAAATACTGTCCCATTAATTTCCTGATTTCATTTATGCTTCTTATCACTTCTCCATTATTTCCTTCCAAAGCTGTAACTGATTCCTGATGTCTTTTATTGTTTTTCACAGTTTTATATAGTAATTTCTTATTACCTTGTGTATCTTCCTCCAGTTTCTTCGCAAATTCATCCCAAATCTTATCCTTCTCTTCATTAATTATGCGTTTGACTCTTAATTTGTGCTCTCGATATTCTTGAGCAAGTGATCTGATTTTATCCTCATTTCTGTCATTCTTTTGTCTCTCCACTTCTAATTTTCTCTTTACTTTGTTCCTTAATTGAATTATTGTCTTGACTTCCTTATTCCACCAGGCAGTCTCTTTATGTCGAACTTTACTATTTGTTTCGCCACATAATTCTCTAGCTTCTTCAACTAAGACATTTCGAAAATTTTGCCACTCTTCCTCTGCACTTTTGGTATCAGTTTTTGGAACTTTTCCTAAAATTCTTCTCTGAAATTCCTCACGTTTATCAGATTTCTCCAGCTCCCAGATCTTGATCTTTTGTTTCTTTTCCATCTTATAATTAATCAGTTTAACACCAGTAATACTAACTAGAACAAGCCTATGGTCACTGTCGAGACTTTCACTGGGAACGACTTTGACATCCACAACTTGTTTTCCTGCTTCACCCGCTGTTATTACAAGGTCTATCATTGATCTATGTCTTCCATCCCAGCTGTATCTAGTTACTTTATGGCTTTCTCTCTTCTTAAACCAGGTATTTTGAATTTGAAGACTATTTCGACTGCACATATCAAGCAGGTCTTCCCCTTCTAGATTTCTGTTTTCATAACCAAATGGGCCAATCACTCTTTCTACATCCTCCCTTTTGCATCCCACCTGAGCATTTAAGTCACCTATTATCATAATGTTCTCCTTATCCAATTGGTTCTCAAGCTGTTCCAAGAACTTCTGTTTCTCTTCATCCTTGCACCCCGTTTGTGGGGCATAAACCTGCACTAGGGTTGGGATTTTTTCGTTTGATGGTACCTCTAATCTAATGATTCTGTCGCTAATACCGTATATTTAATATCTGCAACAGCATCTACTTTCATACTTAGAATAAAGCCCACTCCATTATGTGACCCTTTCCATTTACCACACCAGTAAAGGGTATATCCTCCTCTTAAAATTTTCTTCCCTTTCCTTTTCCATTTGGTCTCGCTCAGACCCAATATATCCAGTTGCCTTCTTTCCATCAGATCTACAAGTTCTTCACATTTTCCAGTTAATGTCATTACATTCAGTGTTCCTATTCTCATTTTGGGTTTATCTTTCTTTATTCTGTTTTTTCCCACAGCCTTACATTGCATAACATCAGGCTGGATGCCATCATTCCTGTCAACTGTAAGGCATGTGAGCTGTCCATTTTGGGTATTCTTGGGCACCCCAATTATTACCAATGAGCTTCCGAATTATGTTATTTCGGGCTGCCACCTTCTGTTTAGTGTTAAGGCAGTGCCGCCATTAGGTTAACGATCTATCTAGGGCAACTCCAAGGTATTTGGGGGTAAAACAATGCTGTAGTTCAGAGTCCTCCGAAATGACTTTCAGTTTCCTTCCTGCCTGCCGATTTCGAAGGTGAAAAGCGCAGACCTGAGTTTTCTGTGTGTTCGGCTTCAGGTGGTTCTTGTTGTAGTAATGAGAAAAAGTTCCTAGAGCTGTTGTAAGCAACTGTTCTGCATCTTCAAAATCATCTGTCTGTACAGTCAAGGCAAGGTCATCTGCATATATGAAACTTTTGCAGGGCTGATCTTGGCTGATTGTTTGTGTAGATGTTGAAGAGTATCGGTGACAATACGCTCCCTTGAGGTAGATCATTTCATTGGTTTCTCCATCGACTGTGTCTTCCTTGGAATTCAACATAGAATCTTTGATTGTGTAGTAAGGTGGCAATTATTCTGGTGAAACCATAGTCCTTGGTCAATCCATAGATTTTGTGCACCATTATGCGGTGTTGGACTGTATCATAAGCTGATGAAAGGTCGATAAATGCCACTTTCTGTGATCTTCCCCCTTTCAAACCCATCCTCTATGTGTTGAGTTAAGTGAGTTACTCGTGCTGTACAATTCCTTTGTGGTCTAAAACCTGCCTGTTCAGGTATGATTATACTATCAATCATTGGTGATAACTGGTTCAATAGCAACCTTTCAAATATCTTATAAAGATGACATAAAAATGAAATAGGTCGATAGCTCTGAGGGTCAGAAGGCTCTTTCCCAGGTTTCAAGATAGCAATTATCTTGGTTTTCCTCCATATCTTCGGAATCTTGTTCTGTCTGAAGCAGTTATTGTAGAGTTCCAGGAGCCATTTCAGTGTTGTAGGTCCAAAATTCTTTATCTGTTCTATCCGCATGTCGTCCATGCCCACTGCCTTGTTATTCTTGCATTGTTGTATAGCTCTCTGTAACTCGTTTTCACAAAACAGATTTGAGAGCTCGTTAGTTTCTAGATGTTCTTGCCTCTGAAACTTAGGCCCTTTCCCTCTTTTGTCTGTTTTACCATTTTTCAGAAGCTGTTGAGCAATTCGATTTGGGGAAATGTTTGCATGGATTTTCTTTTGTGTTGGATCGTTACTCAGGCGTCGTAGAAGACTCCATGCCATCCGACTGCTTTTGGACATGTCTAGTCCTTCTATCATCTCTATCCACCGAGTTCTTTTACCTTCTGCTAAAGACTGAGTAAGTTTTAAAGCAGCATCTGATGTTTTCTCACTAAAGGGGTCTTCCTCAAAGAGTTTCATATATTCTTCTAACAGGTGTGTGTTTTTTTTACTTAGACCAAGAATGTAATTAGTACGGCATCCTCGTGGAATGGATTTGCATGATGACTCCCGAACTGCTGCTACAAAATCATCATACGCTTCAGGACTAGGATTTATTTTCAACACAAGGCTGTCCAGTGTCTCAGAAAACTTATTCCAGTTTGCTTTCTTGAAATTGTATCGTCTTCTAAATGGAACTGTTTGTGGCCTAATAGCTGCAGTAATTTGACATATAATAGGTCTATGTTGGGTATTTGGAATTGGTGGACCTATGTACTTCAGACATTGTGAAGCCGTTTCTTCACTGGTGAAAATCAGATCAGGATTGTATCCTCGCTTCCAGCGTCCACTGTTGAAAGATGGCTTAAGTTTACTGTCATGAAATAAATGTAAGTTGTTGGGTTCAGCCCACTGTATCACAGCTTCACCATTTTGATCATCTTCATCGTAACCCCAGACACAGCTATGACTGTTAAAATCTCCCAAGATGAAATGGGTTTTCTGATTGTGTACATTACTTGGTTTGTTAAAGATGAATTGAGCACCAGGTGGTTTGTAAACTGAGGAGACTATACAGTTGTTTAGTTCAACACACAGAATTTCAATATCATCTTCCTCAGTGAAAGCTGTATAACCCATGTTTAACAAATACTGCACTACCATATTGGCAATGTGGCCTTTCAACTACAAGATTCATGCCCTGTACCTTAGGTCTCCTTTGAATTGTATCCCTGTGCGTCTCCTGGACACATAATACATCACATTGATATTCTTTACACAGATTATGAAGGAGTTCTTCTTTAGGTCCGGATATTCCTTCTATATTTATCGATATGATGTTCAAAGCATCATCATAGATTTGTTTTACATGTAGCCTGGCCAATATGCCTACACAAAGTTTCACCAAGATTGAGAGATTGACCCTCACAATGGCCGCTTAAAATTGGCCATTTCAAGTGGTGGAATGGGCGACTCATCATGTCATCAACGCATGTGGCAGAGTTTGGAGATTTCGTAAATCTCTCACAGATAGCGTGGGTTGCGCTATGACAGGCCGATCGCCCAGGCGACCGCTAACTTAGGTCTAATTAAGGAAGGGGAAGGACGTTGGCCGTGGAGCTGTTGAAAGAAACCATCCCGGCATTTGCCTGATGGTAAAAATGGGAAACCACGGAAACAATTTTCAGGACAGCCGAGGTGAGATTGGAACCCGCACTCTCCTGATGCCAGCGAGGCAGAAGCTAGGGTGTTGGCGCGCTCAGCCACCGTGGCCAATATGTGAGTATTTAAATGCATTGTTGTAACCACCGGCCAGAGTGGCTGATAGCGCTAACCCTATCTCGTTCATAGCTGGCATCGGTAGAGTGAGATTTCGGATCCCACCACGGCCATCCTGAAAACAGTTTTCATGGTTTCCCATTTTCACCACCAGGAAAATGCAGGGAAAGTTTGGTTGGTTCCTTAGTTTAGGGGCTGCGACAATTTGATCATATAGCCCCGTGTACTTTGGGTGTGTGTGGAATCTGTCTGATAACCGGTGTTAATTTTGATGGCTGTATTAGTGTGTGTTATCTGTGATTCAGGTAGAAGGACTGCAGACGATTAATTTTTTCAAGTAGCTCCTACTTTTGCTACCAAATTCTACCATCCACGACACATTGCTGTGGACGTGGCTACTAAATGCCTTAGCAGTCAGCACCTGGCGATGAACGTTGGAACTAATATAGCGTTATCAAACTAACCTACAAATTTTAGTTTTCACAAGTGTAGTTAGTGGAAGGTTATAAATCTATGACATGGGACCGCCGGCTTTACTTCCCCTCCGAAGGAAGGCATACTGAGGGATTTTTAACGCTCTTAAAAAATCCGACGACTTTGGCCGGGTTTGATCCCGTGATCTCGGGCATGAAAGCTCAGCATGACGGCCACAGTTTCTCTCAACAGTTCCACTACCAACAACCTTCCAAAATCCCTTCCCTGACCCGTCCTTAATTAGATAATAATGTTATTGTTTTTACGTCCCTTTTAACTTCTTCTTCTTTTCATTCGTCTTTTCCTACTCAAGTGGGGTCGACGATACTGGCAAGTCTTCTCCATTTCCCTCGGTCCAATACGTCCTCTTCCCTTAGATGTTTCTCCCTCAAGTAATCTTGTATACAGTCCCTCCATCTTCTTCTTGGACTTCCCCTTCCTCTATCCGAGGCTGAACTTAAAGAACTTGCCATATTGGTTTTGGTGGACATGTATTACAGCTGGATGCCCTTCCTGGCACCAACCCTTGATAATCACTCGGGAAAACAGAAACGATGAATACAAAAGATACTATAAAAGATAGGAAACACCAGCTACTTCAAGGAGAAAGGTGTGTGCATAACCTTTTAACTGCTCTGGCTTTTAGAGACGCCGGGGTGCCGGAATTTTGCCATGAAGGGGATCTTCATCGTGCCAGTAAATCTACTGACACGGTTCCCTCGTATTTGTGCACCCTCAAATGCCAGCTGACTACGCCAGGATATGAACCTGCAAACTTGGGTTCAGCAAGCGAGAACACTACAGCTGAGCCACGCAGCCAGCCTCCTTAATTAGACCCAAGTTAGCGGCCGCCTGGGTGATTGGCCTGTCACCATCCCTAGTTGTATCTGCTGACAAAGTGTGTTCAACTCCCATACACCATCCTTGCGATGGTAGAGGAATGTTCCCTCGAAGAGTGTCAAAACATGGGAATTTTTCATTTTAATGTATGGATAAGGAAATGAAAATGTATTGAAATATCTTTGGAAAAAGAAATCGACAACAGCCTGGTTTCAAGAAGTAAAGAAAGATTTAGAAAAAAAAAACAATGTAAGAGAAGAAGATGCACTAGAGAGAGAAATTTTCAAAAAAAAGGTATTGGGAATGGAAGGACTCCAAGGAAGGCAATATAAGAAAACAGGCTCAAAATGGTCGGAAGAGAGAGAGAAGACACACAGGGAAAAGACGAAGGAGCACTGGAGGAAGAAGAAAGAGCAACAAAGGACTAAACATTGAAATTGGATCGTGGTCCTCAGAAGACCCTAACGGAGAAAGAAGTAGAAACATTTTTTACATGAATACTTCGAGTGTGTGTACAGGCTGAGCTTTAGTTGTTCTTTTAGTTATCTATGTTTCTGAATGAGGGTCGATATATCTTCAGAATCAGAACATAGTAAATTAGAAATACAGTCATCTATCACTGAGCACACACAACTTAATGTCTGTACCCTAGTGAAGTAAAAGAGTTGTTGTAAAATGTCATGTTGAACAGTAAGCTTCCTATAGTTGAACACAATGAACATAGCAAAGTATCTCCTGGAATCCCACTACTGTATATTTCTTAGAGAGTACCTTACAACTTTTAGGGCAAGCTTAGGTCTCTGAAAATTTTGATTTCTGGAATGTCTTTGGTTTCAAGTTTCTGGAGCAAAATACGATAGTGTGCACTTCAATTTTGCTTGAAAAATCGTAGCAGTTTATAGTTTTCAACAAATCTTCAAAGTCAGTTAAGTTAGTGTAGTTTCGGTTTCCTTGAAATCCATTGCATCCTTTTACGGTAACTGGTGTCTTCTTTCTTCTGGATAATTTTGCTTGACAGGGATTGGCTGCGACATATTTGAGGGTTGACCAGGGAAACTCGTTGGAAAGGCATCATTAGTTAATTTTTGTCTTGCCCTAAACACAGTTAGGATTAAACCATAGTATCTACCTGAATTATGTGTTTATCTGAAAATACTTAATGAAAACACAAGCACATTGACCAGGTTGAAAATCAGCTTGATGTACCGTATAGCATGATTTCACTTTTCTTATCTATCCTTTTCTTGAGGAAACACAAGTGTTGAGATGGTTCCCTCTTTATTGGGGTGGTAATTAGAAGTGCATCCCAGCACACATTTTATAGCAAAGAGCCTATGCTACATTAAGAAAATAAATAAGTTAAGAGAAATCCAGTGCATAATGGTTTTAAAATCAAATAAAGGAAGAGATATGTACCATGAAATACAAGACACAATCGCGTGAAAGATCACATAGTAAAGTAAAATTTGCCTAATTATTAAAGAAGTAGGGTAATCAATTGTTTATACCAGGCCACGACAACTCAGGTGCTTTGCAAGCACCGGCCGGCACCGGCAAAAGCACCGAGGCTCTGCTGTAATGCCGGTGGGGTGGGGGATGGTGAGGGTGGCAGACACAGCACTGTTGTGGCCATGGTAGGTAAATAATGTGTAGGGGCAGCGCTTAGCGAGGCAACTGTCGTGTTGCTTGGTGAATGGGACTGGGAAAATCAGTGTGTGTCAGGTGGCGTACCGGTATGAAAACCAATAATAAGAATATTAATGCCAATTTTGTGTACAGACAGAAATAATAGTTCTATTGCAGTCCTAATTTTGCACTAATTTTCAACATTCTTTGTTTATCTTTGGCATCGCTTTGAAGCCACTAATTTTCCGATATTTGGAACAATCGTTTTGGCAGTTGCAATCCGAAGTGTAGCTTCCAAGGAAGCATCAGACAAATTTGACCTTGTTTTTGTTCTGTTAATGTACTGTACATAATTGAAAACATTTGTTCACGAACGAACGTTTCTCCGAACATAGCAAAAAACTTTATTTTTATTCAAATATAGGCCCTAAGGGAGGGAGGGAGAATGCATCAATTAGGGAATCAGTGATGATGCTGATCACTGTAACGCAAGGGCACGAATCCTCGGGAATTCTTGCTCCTCAACGCCTTTATAAAATGAAATCATATCACCATTGTAATGGTAATATATGTCTGCCAAAAATGGATCGAACTGTAGTTTTATCAGCTCAACTCGGAGATTTGATGGGTCATCCTCTACAGTTCTATTAATACATGGTGGCCGAGAGCGCTAATGCCACCTCATGCCTCACTGGCATCGGGAGAGTGTGGGTTTGAATCCCATCCCGGCCATCCTGAAAATAGTTTTCGTGGTTTCCCATTTTCACCACGAGGCAAATGCCGGGACGGTTCCTTTCAAAAGGTCCATGGACGGTTTCCTTCCAAAATCCCTTCCCTGACCTGTCCTGAAAACTAAATAAATGGCCATTGGCTGCATTAATAAAATTGTATTAATACTCTGATGCAGAAGGAAATTACAGTATTTTTAATGGTTAAAACTCGCCACAAACACTGAATTATTGTTTTGAAAGTTCACAATCACTCACAACACCTAACAGTGCTTGTTCTCATAATACCAAGCAATACAACTGAAATTGCAAAAGTACAGGGTCTTTCATACTGTTGCGAGAGCGGGGTTGCTTCATTCCCTCTCGAGTGACTCACAGCCGCCTGAGGCCACCTCTGGGCTCTTCGGCCGGCTGCTTGCGCAGCGGGAACAAAAGACATGGTCTGGAATGTTTCTCGGTCCACCACGTGATGGTATTCTCGGGAGGAGCCGTGAACTCTCCTACTCTAGAAACATGCATTGAGTCACCCCCCACCTATATAAAGCGACCTGGCCAGCGAGGGACGGACTGTGTTTTCTGAGCGAATGAGTGTTTTCCAGTGCGACAGAGGATTATTGCAGTGAAGTGCTGTGTGGATTGCAAAACCCAGTGAACTGTTCCCCTAGCCTGCGGACAGTGAAACAGTGTGTACTCAAGGAAGTGTGCAGGTAGAACAAGTTGAGTGTCAGACTCTGGCTTATTGAGAAGAGGAAGAGAGTTGTGGTATTTCTGGCCGAGGGCACGGACCTCATTACGGTAGGATTAACTGCATGACTGAGTTAAAAGGGAAGTGTTCCAAACAATAGGGGACCTAGAGTGAGATACTAATTGCTTATATCTGTTTATTGTGTGGTGAACTGTAACTTGCTAGACCTGCAATAAAACTTATATTTCTTCAAAGGGCCAAACTGTGTTGTGCATTTTAACCACTGTAGTCCAATTAACGAACGTGCTACCAGGGCTAACACGTAACAATATAAAGTAAGAACGGCAAGCGGCAGTTTTGTTATTCACTGCTGCGGTGTCCTTGGCCAACCTTATGACGGGCCATGGCCCCCTGCTGTAGTATTGAAAGCGCGCGCATAGTACATACGAGGGCTGTTTTTTTTTTTTTTTTCTCAAGTTCCGATGGGCTGTATAAAAATAACAGATTGGCTTACCAAACTGATTTTACTGCTAAATGTTTGCTTGTTTTATTACCATATCTCAACATAATCGCCAAAACGATTGAAACATTTGTCGTATCGTTACACCAGCTTTCCAATGCCCTCGGCGAAACATTCTGCCACCACTGAGGTGGGTACGTCTGGACAGTCTCCTGAAGTTTTTCCTTTTTGATGAGGCGTTGCCGCCCAACCATACCTTCAATTCTCGAAACAGATGAAAATCATTCAGTGCTGGTTTGGACTAAACGACAGATGGTCCAAAACTTCACACTTGAATGTAAAAAGTCTATCGTAACGTTGGCACAGTGCGATCGTGAATGATTTTCACCTTTGGTGATTATGTTGAGACATAATAATAAAACAAGCAAACATTTAGTAGTAAAATCAGTTTGGTATGTCAATCTGTTATTTTTTTACAGTCCATCGGAACTTGAAAAAAGATACGAGCCTTACAGTAGTCGCATATGATGTGTAACATCTGACATGTTATCCTACTCGTATACTACACAGATTGGACATTCTTAAAATGTTAATTTACACTCCATTTTCATACTGGTACTATGATGAATGCATAGATTGAATTGGAGATATGCTACTGTCACATTTGTGGCACAGCGGTCAAGCTGTTAGTCTCTCACCAAGGTAGACCGGGTTTGATTCCCGGTCAATACATGTGAGATTTTCGAATTGAAATGCCATGTCCTGTGGTTTGCATTCCACGTAAAAGGGAGGTACCGTGGATCATGCTCGTGAGATTAACGGACACGCAAAACTACAAGCTTCCTTCCTTCCTTTTACATTAATAATTCATAATAACAAAGTGACACACAACGTCGACAGTACTCTCAAATACTGTGAGCACATTCCTCAGTAACTATAACATTCATTATTCTCAAGGCTCTCATACAGTTCGTCGTAAACAATCAAAACATGGCTTCCTACAATCATGAAATGACCTAGTCTCACATATGATGAAAATACAGCTTTTATTCCACTCATATAACAACATTCTGTTACGCATTTAATATTTGACTACTCACCCACAGCTTGACAATAATGCTGCTTACTTAAATGTCATTTGTCATCTTTGTCCTACCCCATGTGATATTCAACCTTGAACGTGAAGCTTCATAAACTGCTCAATGACAAATGAAAGTTGGTGAAACATTTGCCACTGTGCTCGTCAAACCAGTGCCTGCTAAATGCACTGCCTACTGTATTGCCATAACATTCTCGCGCTACAGAGCACACACTGCCTTGTTTCCAATACACACATTTTCAATTGTACATCCAGCTGGCAGTGCAACTTCACTTCCATCTGATCCACTTCCGTTTGATCTACTTCCGCCCGATTCACTTCCGTCCCCAATTTTCAAAATCACTCCAACAAAACTATCCAGCAACCGAGCGGAAAGATGTTACACATCATAAACAAAACAAAAACAGCCCTCGTATGTACTATGCGCGCTTTCAATAGTACAGCAGGGGGCCATGGCGCGCCACAAGCTCGGCCAAGGCCATCGCAGCAGTGAATAACAAAACTGCCGCTTGCCATTCTTACTTTATATGAAAGACCCTGTATAGCTGAACAAACGCTACGATACGTAAAACAATATTTACCGAGTCCATTAATACATTTTTTTTTTTTTTCGTGTAACCTCCTGAGAGGCCGAGTGCAGGTCTTTCTAGTCGACGCCCGTGGGCGACCTGCGCTTCGGGATGAGAGATGGAATGGATGAAGATGAATGAAACTGGGCAAGGATGTGGAAGGAAGCGGCCGTGGCCTATCAGAAGGTACCGTCCCAGCATTTGCCTGGTGTTGAAAATGGGAAACCACGGAAAACCATTTCAAGGACGGTCGACGGTGGGGCTCGAACCCACGTGTCTTCCGAGTCAGCACAGAGCTTGGCCCCATGGCCTAATACTGCGCTTTAGCCAGCGTAGCCACTACTGTCGGTAATACATTAATATTGCCTAACCTTCCGGCAGGCACATGCTTTGCAGTCACACGAGCAGGCGTGTTTTGTACTTTTTAACAGCCGTCAAATTGTCTTATTGTTGACATATACTAGTGCTAGTTTCTTTATTAACCCAATATTTCGATATCTATTGATAATTGCCCCATTTTTAGAAACATTCTTTGCAAGAAAATGAATATAAATAAGAAATATATGTAAATTCTCGGTGAAAGAAAAAGAACAAATGAAAATGGCAATATATTTCTTATTGTACAATGTATCGAAATGAAATCTGACTGGATATTAAAAATTCATCAACATCATTACCTTGCACAGTTTCCAGCCACTGGCCGGGTCTGCTTTGAACACAAGCCTCTCCAACGTCTTCTGTCTTCCCACCATCTCTCAGCCTCCACCCTTGTCCAGTCTTCTCCTCTCCTCTTCATGCTTTCTTCCACCCCATTCAGCCACCTGTCTCTTGGTCTCTTTCCTTCCCACTTCGTCTCGTGTACCCTCCTGGGTATCCCCTTCTCCTCCATTCGTTTTACATGTCCATACCATCTAAGTCTAGATTTCTCTATACCATCCTGTAATGGTTCCTCCTTCATTTATTCTCTGGTCCTCTCATTTCTTATTCTGTCCATCTTTGTAGCTCCAATACTGCTTCTCAAGAACCTCATCTCACTGGCCTGTATTTTGCTCTTCTCCCTTCCTTTCATAACCCAGGTCTCCGAGGCATACTCCCCCGCTCATTTATTTCTCTATCGTTTCTTCCATTATCTTGTATCAGGCTTCCCAGATACTTGAAACTCTCCACTTTCTTCAGCTGTTCCCCACCAATTGTTATTCCCGTTGTGGTTCTTTCCTCCTTCCTTGTTGTGATCACCATCTCACTCTTATTTATGCTAAATTTCATCCCATATCCTTTTATTATTCCTTCCCACACGTCCAACTGTTCCTGTACCTCCTCCTCCTTGTTTCCCCAAATCATCAAATCGTCTGCAAACACCATTGCTTTCATCTTTCCTTCCCCAATTACTTGTGCCACTCAGGTCATTATGTCATCCATCACCACAATGAAAAGTATTAAAAATTTATCTTTGAAAATATAAAAAGATCTTGAGTGTTACTCATATATTAAAGAAGAGTTGACATAAGTCTCTTAATGGTTTACTTCATTTTATTCACCACACGTCAAACAAAAAGGGTTTTTTTTTTACACATGTTATTTGCAAATGAAACAAGAACTAATAACAGTCCTCATTGTCTGTACTCCAGTCCCATCATTTGACCAGATCATCAACACGTCAGTGTGGTTACCTACTTTCTTTTTTTTTCTTTTTTGGACCTACCAAATACCCATTAAAGCCAACATTTCAGTTTAAATGGTCTGGAAACATTCCCTCTCTCTTTGAAACTTTTCTGAAATTCTAATAAAATACATGTTTGCATATTTTATGATATCATCCAGTTTGATCCATCATCATCATCTTAAACAGCTGCAGTCACCCGGGTGCTGTGAACGAGCCCTCTCCATTTCTTTCTATCCATGAATAGTTGGTCTTCATGAGTGCTCTCCCAATCCAGCCCATTGTCTGCCAAGTCACCCTTAATCTGGTCTATCCATTTCCTTTTAGGTCTTCCAACACATCTTCTTCCTTTGATGTTCAGATTGAAGTATGCCTTTGCCTTTTGTTCATCTTTCATCCATTGGATATGTCCATACCACGTCAGACGAGACCTCTGTAAGGTCTCCATTACAGTGGTGTTAATAGCTGCTTCTGCACGATTTACTGTATTTCATTTCTTACTTTATCCTTTCTTGTCCTCTGAAGCATGGTACGCACAAACTTCATTTCGGATGCCTGAAGTCTACTGTTATGTCTCTTAGAAAGGGTAAATGTTTCAAGTGCGTAAGTCAGTATGGGTATGTAGTATGTTTTAAATAATATATGTTTACACCGTATAGGTACTTTGTTATCCTACAGTAGTATTCTGACTTGATTGTAGAAGATTCCTGCATTATCTGTTCTGTATGATCCATAATTTTCAAAAATGCTTCAACTTCATTTCTTATAGCTCAAGATTTGAGTTCTTGTCCAGGAAGCTTTTTTACAATGTTTTTACCATGTATTTTCAACATACCTTCCAGTTCTCTTTTGCACCAAATAGTTTGCAAGTCGTTCCCGATATTGAACTCTTCCTGACTAGTTACAACGTCAACAGTTTGATTGTTATTTCCACCTTTGCATTCACTTTCATCTGAATGTTCACTGTGTTCAATGAGTTCCTCACTAAGATCGCCGTCACTTTGAGGAAATTCATTAGGCCTACTATCAAAGTTTCCATATTCTTCGACATCTAAAAACCCTTGAAAAATTTCATGGAATATCACTTGACTTTATTCTTGTAGCCATAACACTAAATCACTAACATACAGGGGCGTATAAAAGGGGGTTCCCGGGGAGCCCGGGCCCCCTCCGAAATTCTTGTCACATATGATATGTGTTTATAATTTGAAACATTAAAAACTAATATACTTATCATGTACTATTGTTGCTAAGCGACGTATGGCAACGTTGCAAAGCAAGGCGACGGTAGAGTGATGTAAACAGTGTGACAATCGGTTTGCTCTGATCTTATGTGTCACAACATAACTTCTTAATACTCTCCAGTTCCTTCACTCTTATGAACGTACCAAGAACAGCAGCAAGTGCCCTTGAAGCGTGTGACAAAAGTTTTTTCCCTAACTTTTATACCCTTAACAAACTTTTGGCAAATTTGCCTCTCTTTATAGCTACTGGTGCTGCCGAACGGAGTTTGAGTTGGTTGAAAACATACTTACGAAATTCTACTTCTGGAAACAGACTCAACGATCTAGCATTGTTACAGAGACAAACATCACTGACGATGAAGTTGTAAACTGATTTGGTAATGCTTCAAGAAACCTTGACTTTATATTATAGTGTAAGTTGTAAATCAAAACAGTAATGTTAATTCTTCCCCTGTAAACACTATCAAGTTAGCAAGATGATTGTATTAATGAAAAGTAACATAAAATGATATTAATTGTGTTTGTCATTAACCAAACATAAAACATCACAATTAATTGGTTGAAAAAGTGATGCCAGATAGCCTTAAAACTCATCATTTTGCACCAAATTATACAAAAGTTTCCTGGGGAGAACCCCAGATCCCCTATTCTTTGGGGCCTATACTATGCCCCCTAACCCCCGGTTGGGAACCCCCCAAAATAAAACTACATATACGCCCTTGCTAACATGTAACAAAAATTGTCGTAGGCAATAATTGTTACATGGACAGGCGCACGTTGTAAAATGTACAACACAAGTGACATGCTCCCTTCACGGCGACCTTGAGGACTAAGTGATGGTGATGAGTGGAATAAGACTTTCTAAAAGTGGTGGGGAAATAAAATATATGAGGAAGGAATACATGCATCAGCCGATTTTCTGAACTGAAAGAATTTCCATGTATACGTAAAAAATTGCCAGTGTTGTAAAATTTACAACGGTGCGCCCGCCGGAAGGTTAAATCACCATAAGACACATGTAACACTACCACATGTATTGCATCTTACAGCCTACCACCCAACTGTCGTGACATCATACTCCCTATAATGTCATTCGTATCAGGCCGGAAGTTTACAAAGGCCGCAGCTGTGGGCATCTGCTGACTTGTAATTACAAACCTAATGCATTTCAAACAATTTATTCACTTTTTAACCAAGTATTTCATTCGGTTGTCAGAATATTAATTCAGTTTTGAATTCCCACAATAATTGTTGTGATAAGAACTTGAGATTATTTTTATATATCATATGGCCTCGGGTGCCGGGTGCAAGCTTTGTTATTTGATGCCCAGAGGGCAGCTTGCATGTCGAATTTTGTTCTTCCTTGGGGCGCTATGAAAGTCAGGGAGGTTAAAAATCTAAGCTCATTGACACTATAGCGCTTTCTAGTAGAGAAAGGAGGAAATTTTGTGTTGGCGGAAAATCCCGAGATTAATTTTGCCGTTATGAACACGGTCTACTGAATTCAAATGGTTCTTTAACATGCCAACAACGTAAGACATGCGTGCCGTGATTTCTGTCGCCTTTCAAAAATCACTTACCTGGGCCAGGGGCAAACCTGCAAGCTTGGGGTTGGTAGTCCGACACGATAACCATTCACTCACCGTGGCAAGCAGAAGTTGAGATGAAGTTGCTAGATGCTCGTTTTGTAGAAATGCCTCTTGGACAGTGTTCTCCAAGATTCATAGCAAACACTGGTATTGAGTAGGTTGGCCTTCCAATCCAGAATGTCTCTTCATTGGTGAGTTCAGAGGTGACTATACAGCCAATGCGGGAAGCACACAATTTGCCGCAGTGATAACAGGTAGTTCCAGATGGGACATCCGTGTTCCTTCCATTTCTTCTAAGCTCTCTGTCCTTTCTGCGCTGCCTCTTATCTTCTACCGTTCGTCGGCGGTTTTCTTCAAAATGTATTGCACCATGATGACCAAGTGATCTCCAGGGAGAGCGCTCAAAGGCTAAGGTCTCCCAGTTAATGATATCAATGTGACACATTTGCATATTAACACTTAGTACTTCTTTGAATCGCTTCCACTGACCTCCCATACAGGGTTTCATCATCATCATTTCTCCTTATCCACCTCCTGCCGGGTCTGGGTATTTATGGCACTTCTCCACTTTCCTCTTTCATTCCACAATTCTTCTTCCACGAACTTGTCCCAGTCCAGATTCCTTTTTCTCACGCTGTTCTTCACTGAATCAATCCACCTTGTTCTAGGTCTTCCCCTTGCTCTCTTACCCTTGCACTTGGCCTCCAGCATTTGTCTTGGTATTCTATTTTCCTCCATCCTCTTTACATGTCCAAACCACCTTAGTTTATTCTTCTCAATTCTCTCATTTAGTTTTCCCATCCCAACTTCCTTCCTAACATCTTCTTTCCTCACTCTGTCTTTCCTTGTCTTTCCTATCATACTTCTTAGGAATTTCATTTCACTGGCTTGGATTCTACTCTCTTGCCTGTTTGTCAGGGTCCAAGTCCCAGCTGCATAAGTTAATATGGGTACATAGTACACTTTATACATTACCTCCTTGCTTTTCCTTGGTACTTCCTTATCCCAAACAAGTTTTCTTACACTTTGATAGAATGCATTGCTCTGCTGTACCCTCCTGCTAATCTCCACGTCCAACCTACCAGTTTGCATCAATTCACTTCCTAGGTATTTGAACGTGTCCACAACTTCCAATTTTCACAGTGCCCTTTCCTTGTCTTTCCCCTCTTGTCATCACCATGGTCTTGCTTTTCTCTATATTGATTTTCAGGCTGTACTTCTGAATATTTTCGTTCAGTGCATCTAGTTGTTTTTGCACTTCTTCGGTGTTCCTTCCCCAGACCACAATATCATCTGCAAATAACAGTAACTTAATTTCTTTATGTCCATATACTTCCTTTGTTTCCTTTACAATTTCATCCATCACCATTATGAACAAGAGAGGTGACAGCACATTCCCCTGTCTTAGTCCAGTCTTGTTCCTAAACCAATCTGTCTTTCCAACTGGGGTCAGTACCCTGATAACACAGTTGTTGTACATTGCTTGCACCATTTCCAACATTTCTCTTCCCAGTCTCTTCTTAACCATGGTTTCCCATACCTTCTCTCTGGGGACACTATCATATGCCTTTTCTAGATCTATGAAAGTCATGACCAAATCCTCTCCGTATTCCCAGTTCTTTTCCATCACCGTACAGCGTTTACCCTCTGTAAATTGAGAGCAAAACTACTGTTTGGGCATGTGGATTACGTGTCCTGTCCATATCAGCTGACATTTTATGATCATGGTATGTATGATCTGTGCTTCTTCAAGAATGTTGGTTTTTGTACGTCTGTTTTGTCAAAATTAAAAACTGAAAGAACCCAACGCTCTGATCGCGTGTCACCCCACATTCTGTATACCAACAGGACTGGTCAGTGGCACTTGCTACGGCAAGGACCTTCAGGGGCTAACTACCACAGGGTTGTTGTTTTTCTTTTTATGAAGTGTTATTTCTTGCAAGCTTTGGTACAGGAGAGCTTATCCAGGATTTCAATTTCTTGAATTTTCTTCTCCTCTAGGGAGGCAGGACATGGAGGAAATGGTATGTATTCTGCTCCATCACGTGTATCCTTGCCACAGGAAAGACAGCTCAACTTCTCGAGCAATGAGATGCCCAAATCGCTGATACTCAAAACATCGCAATGAAGATAGCACGTATGATCGCACATCTACATTGTACAATGACACTCTGAAATTCCTGGGCAGGCTATGAGACTCAATTCATATCACGAAGTTTCCCCAGAGTCAACTAGCTCACTATTCAACTTACATTTGATTCGTCTCACTGCAACTACATCATATTTCCCAGTTCGATCCAGAATACACTCGGTGATAGTGTTCACCAGATCCCGATGAAATATCAAACCTTTCATCAAGTTTATTGACTTGTGCTACCTCAACTGGAATTTCACCAAATTTGTAATGCAAGTGCCACTCAAAACTAAGGTGGCATTGTACAAATCGTACTACACACACATCCTCACATGCAGCCTGGAAACCACCACACTAACCAGGAAGGACAATTCGAAACTCCAAGCAGCAGAAATGAAGTTCCTGCGTACTATGATTCAGAAGACCAGGAAATAAAAGATCAGGAATGGTAAAATCAGAGAAGAGGTGTGAATAGAAGACTCTATACTACAAAAGATCCAGAAGGCTAGAATGAAGTGGTTTGGCAACGTGAAGCGAATGAGTGCCAATAAAACTGCAAGAAAGGAGTATAAAAGAGACCTAGGAGGGAGGAGACCAGTTGGCAAACCTAGAAAACAATGGACAGATCTGGTGAAGAAGGATGTACAGGAGAGGCCAGGATTGGAAGAGGATTGTGAACGAAGAATGGTTCATGGATATGTCGAAAGAATCTTCTCGAATGAGAAACATGTTGTTATGGTCCTTTGAGTATTAATATTTTGCAAAATTTCCAGCTAATCAATACCCTTATTGTATTATAAACAGTAAATGATCAATTAGTGGTCATTGGTACATGTTTCGAGGTCTAATTGTTTTGGCCCCTTCATCAGCCGATATACAGTAGATAAAATGTGGTTGGATAGCTTAACACCAATAAACATTCCCTTCAAAAACCTTATTATGGTGCACCACAATGAAAGGTGAAAGATGTTTACCCCAAAGATACATAAAGAAATTAAATACTGTACATAAATAAATAGAGAAAGAAAGAAAGGAAGAAAGAAATAGTTTAAATTTGAAAAAAAAAAACAATGTGAAAACACTTTAAAATTTCACCTTTCTTGCTGATCACTGAAATTGTGCACTCTTCATGTAGTCTAAATCTTCTGAAATATGAGGCGACAATAACACATTTGAAGATAAACCATACGCTATACCGTGGCTTGCAGATGTCAACGAAACTACAATGGCTCAGCTTTGTAGCAGTTCCACTTCACTGCGGTCTGCAGACGCTAAACGAGACATAATCTGCTCCGTGGCAGCATTCAGATTATATTAATTTGCCAAATACAATCCACCAGTGATAAATGTATTACAAGGATCACAATACTTCACCATAGATGAGCCCCAAAAACCATGAAGCTGCAGTGCCGAAACATCATCTTACCAGAATGCTCCGGAATATTTAATGATGGAACAGGCTTCCAGTTTGTGATTAAACCATTAATGGAAAATGTCACCTATAAGTCTACCATCTGTGATGATATTTAGCAATATTTCAACTTACTTCAGGTTAAACGATAAGTTTGTGTCAGCTCTGGCTTGTGTTTTGTTACGCCATTCAAATACTAAAATAGTCTTTTGAGCTAGAATATTCAACAAAATTATGTTTAATGGTCCGGCTAAGCTCAAATATCAGCGTTTTGCCCCAGTGAACCATTGGGCTCGTCATTTGGTATGGTAACCCTCTCCAAGACGCTGGAAGTACTCGCTGAGCAGGCCAAAGCAAGAGCTTAGCCGGACCATTTAACATAATTTTGTTGGTTCATGGATCGGCAGAGATGGAGGGGGCTCGTATACCACATCCCGGAAACTGAAGTTGGTCAACGATAATGATATATATATATATTTCCTGAAGGACATCCGCCCGGCATTCCGGGAGACCATAAAGGTCCAGAATAATCTACAGTGTAGGTACATTGTTGGTTCTACAGTACATAATTCATTACGATATACCATATAAATGGTTATGTAGCATGTTGATTGAAGCTCTCAAAATGCCCAAGCAGATCTTCTCAAGATCATCCTCGATGATGCCAAGCTTCGTGAGGATATCCACGACGAACTTGTAAGATGTTCCACGAGCTCCGAATAGAAGGCCATTCACTTTCCATGCATTTTTAGGTAAGTTATATCTCTCACTCAAGTGAGGTATGCATGGTCGGTAAATAGCCTCTTTCTCCTCGTTGACTCGTACGGCTTGCGGAATGTCCATTTCCATTCGTACTGTGGGGTCCAGGACCAAACCCCTTCTGTTCTTCCTGTCGATGGCAACGATATCTGCTCTACAGTGACTACCATTTTCCGAAATGCAGTGTACTTCCTCATAAACTTCCCATTTCAATTTCCTCAGGGAAGTGGCAATTGATGATCGAACTCTGTGATGGCGTAAATTTCGTAACAGTTCTCCTTTAGAACATTGACCCAGGACATGTCCTAGCGTCTCTGGTTGGTCACATCCTGGTTGTCGGCATAGGGTTTTGTGCTGACTTCTCCCCAGCACAGCTCTCACCGCTGAGATGTTGCAAGACATTTTGATGGCATTCGTCCATTCAGAGCATAATAAGCCTTTTCTGCTATTTATCCACGAGTTGTTCTTAGGATGTTGTTCATAAACTTCCACTCCTTTACCTTTATGAGGAAGTTTGCACCAAGCTTCAAATGACCGTTTCCGAAGCTCATTTCGTACCCAATGTCCTGATTTTGATTCTGTGCAATCACTAGTTGGAAAATTAAAATATTGAAGAATTTCTTTCTTTTCCTCGTCAAGATTTCGACAAATATCTAAATGAACATCTTCCACTCTGAGTAACTTTTGAACTACATTAAAATGCTGTATATATGCTTCCCATTCAACCTTAACTAAACCCAGCCCCCGAACATTCCTGGATGCATACAACATATCATTGGGACAGTCATGTGGTAACCCAATGATTTATTTGATAGTTGATCGCAAAAGTTTATCAACATCGACCAGAAAACTTGACGGAATTTTATTTAACGGTGTACTCTGTACTGTATAAATCAGACTTGGCCAAATGTATTGATTAATTATGTTTAACTTTTGGTCTGGTTTTAGTAAACAAGAAACTGTGAGAGAATTCAAGTCTTTTTCTAAACTATTTATCAATTTGCTCTTGTCAAACACAATTTCATCTTCAAAAGTTATTCCCAGATATTTTATGGTTTCCCCAGATTTTACACATGTCAAAGCAGTATTTCCTAGTGTCACAGCACTTCTCTGACAAAGGTTCCCTTCTTTAATATTGATCATTCTGCATTTTGAAGGATTCATGGAAAGAACTATAGCAGATAAACTATTAATGGCGGTATTTAAGAGTTCCTGCGCCGAAGCTTCATCTTTCGCTACTAATACAATATCATCCGCAAACGCTAAGGCTGAAACATTTTCAACGTCAGATGACAGCTGATACCCATACTCCTGAATGATCTCCTGATCTGTGAGTTCTTTGATAGTATCATCTATTGCCAGGTTGAATAAAGCAGGTGAGATTGGAGATCCCTGAGCGACGCCTTTCCTAAGCTCTATGCTCACTGTTTTATTAATACCACATTCAACTTTGATACTATTTCCTAAAATAAGGTCGATTATTAAATCTCGCAAGTTTTTTGGCATATTTACTCGATTAATGCACCTCTTAAGATGTTCATGGCCAATATTATCATATGCCTTTGAAACATCCAGGAACACCACACAGCAGCTAGTTTTCTTTGTTTTAGCATTCCTGAGGCAACCATTAATAATTGAGGTATTAACATGTGTACCAGGGAGATTAATGAATCCCCTTTGATGCACGGAGAACTCTACGAATGAACGTAGTCACCTGTCAATTACTTTTTCTATAATACGTCTGATTACTGAATATATGGTGATAGGTCTCCAGTTACTTGTTTCTTCAGCACATCCTCCTTTGTGGAGAAGTACTGTTCTTCCTGTTTTGAATATATCGGGGCATTTCTTAAATGTGAGCATAGCGTTTGCAAGGAGACTCAACACTTTTGATGTTTTAAGTTCCTTCACAGCTCTGATAATTACTCGGTCAGGACCAGCTGCTGTATCTGCTCGTACTCTGGCAAGAGCTGAATTAATTTCTGAATCTTCAATTTCAATGTCTTCCTCTGTACAAACGGCTTCTGTTGGTTGCAAGTGTGTTAATTCATTCTCTTTTCCAAATAAATCTTGAAAGTGTTCAAAAACTTTGGATACGGGAATTCTACATTCTGTGCCACTTTGATTATTCATAATCATGCGTACGACTTTGCGCCTTTGATTGAAATACTGATATTGCGCTACTTCATATTGATATTTTGTCCTAGTTTTGTCTCTGCTTCGCTTTGTTTACCTCTTGTCTTGTGTTTTGATTAATAACATGCCATTTTGAAATATTTTAACCGTGTGTACGGATACTAACGCTCAGCTGTGCACTTGACCTTTAAAGTGTAGCGGTAGGAACGGGGCGTAGAGCAGTGCAGGGACCATGATGAAAACCTCCCTATCTGAGAACACTGACGCGCATGACAGTAGGTTCTCACAATCAGATACAGACACGCTCAGCATGGCAGATGTGCAGAACAAAGCACCAGGATATGTACATAACCTCATTTTTCCTTAGTTGTGTCATGCAATTCAGAAGGATTAATGTCAGTAAAGTTTGGCCCATTGGTCCTTGATAATATAAGGTACTAAGGGAAAAATGTTGGATCATTTTCATGAAGCAGCAATACAACGGGCATAAACTTCCTCTCACGAAGGAGTTTCTGTAACTAGTGAAATCTCAATCAAAAAAAGTTTGAAAATTCCTAAGTTGCGTTCATACTTTGTCACACAGGTTATTCTGTTCAAGGATACCTCCACATCATTGCAGAGGTTGCCTCAACAGCATCCTATTACACTTGTATATTTCGTGCAATCAGTGTGACAGAAATTCAACAGAATAAAAATCATAATGATAGTAATTATAATAGTAATAATAATAATAAAGTTTAAGTCAGAAAAATTCATCAAGTAAATAAATTCAAGTACTTAAGAGAAGTAATTCAGCTGATCTTCATCATCATCGTCATCATCATCATCATTTCCCCTTATCCAGCCAGCTCCTGCCGGGTCGGGATATTTATGGCACTTCTCCACTTCCCTCTTTCCTTCCACGATCTTGTCCCAGTCCAGATTTCTTTTTCTTACGCTGTTCTTCACTGAATCGATCCACCTTGTTCTAGGTCTTCCTCTTGCTCTCTTACCCTTGCACTTTGCCTCCAGCATCTGACTTGGTATTCTATTTTCCTCCATCCTCTTTACATGTCCAAACCACCTTAGTTTATTCTTCTCAATTTTCTCATTAGTTTGTCTTTCCTATCATACTTCTTAGGAATTTCATTTCACTGGTTTGGATTCTACTCTCATGGCTGCTTGTCAGGGTCCAAGTCTAAGCTACATAAGTTAATATGGGTACATAGTACACTTTATACATTAGCTCCTTGCCAAGTAATTCAGCTATCAGGATTAAATTGTGAGGCAAACAATGAGAGCCTTTCAAAATTACATAAGGCCTATAGAATCACAGATGCCATAGAAAAATAATCAAGATGGTCTTATAAGGAAGCCACCCTACATTGAATTAAACAAAGGATCTATGGTTGAATCCCACAAGTAGGTAGGGAATTAAGAATCAACCCCCAGCAGAGACCTTGCTTGACGAAAGTAAGGCTCAAGTACTCCAGAGTGTGCCAGGTATCTGGAGGAAGGTTGCTTGAGACTAATCGCCCAGTAGCCACACATCACCTCGCCATGACCACAAAGGTTGTGCCTGGGGAAGGATTTCATCTCCTGTCAAGCATACAGACAATTAAACAAAAGAAATTACTCGGAGCAGAGCTTGACAGCAAAAGTAATGAAAATAAGATGGAGAAAATAGGATGAGTATAATAGGAAGGAAGAGCACAGTAACCTCTCGAGCAACTCGGTGGAGGTCTACCTCAGCCCCGAGGGCAATCCAGCATGGGAGACCCAGAGCTGGTACAGCCCTCAGGCTTAACGAACATACAAGCCTCCTCAGCGATGTCAGGGTTTTGGTGACCCTTAGGTAAACATTAACCCGTGAGGACTGGCTTAAATAATGCTCTATATTTTCGTTTTGGTCAGCCCTAATTTCAAGTCGCTTACATTACCTTCCTTCCTAGCATTGAACTTCACTTTGCAAAAGAAACATGTCCATAGCTTTTTGAACACTCAAGTTATTTCTATATTATTTACGGTCGGGTCAGATTTACCCGTGGCGCCAGTCCTCGCGTGGCAATTTTCGGATTACGTTAGTCGGGACAATCTGTAAAAAATAAGTGAGGAAATCCAACTTTTTTGGTGCAGCACAATAACATAGCTCACGTTCTTGTTGATCCATGTTTAGGGTCAAGGGACACCTTGGTCATCAGCTCCTTTGTTCAAAAGAATCGAGATGACTACTTTGCTGCTACTATCAAGGCCAATTATACTGTTACAAAAGTTATTGTCATTTTTCTGCATTGAAAATTATAAATAAACCTCATTTATTATTGGGAATAGTTCATAGGAAGACACCAGGTGTAAAATTACTTCATTAAAATCCGTACGACTACAACAAAAAGTGAGTGACACACTATGGGCCAAAATGACCTGACGCCAGTCCTCTTTCACATCAGTTTCAAGGGTTAATAAATAAAATGAATTTTTCTTCATTCTGTAACATCCTTCTTTGTTGTGTAACTTTATTCAAAAGTGGCACATAAGCAATTTCCATGTAAACAAGGTAAGTACACATGGGCTCATGTGAATGAACCTCATCAATGTGCAGCTGTAAGAAGAGCAGTGCTTATAGCAAGAACCCATTGCAGCCATCCGTGTTGCAAATGGCGGTATAGTCCACTACCTTATGCTTGACACATCCTTCCATTTTGATCTCCAAGTCAGTGCCTGTTGCACAACCTCGCCATGTGTGCACTTTGCCATCATCAACTGCAACAAAAAAGAACAAATATGTTACACATAAAGATATAACGGCATTAGAAGACATCAGAAACTGGGCAACATACAACTCAATGGAAATAAAAAATGGCTTGAAAACCAAAGCAATGAAATTCAGTAGAGGAGGCAAACTTGCAAAGGGGGATCATTTCACTTGTGGCAACTCTCCCTTAGAATTCATAACAAATTTCAAATACTTGGGGGTCGCCCTCGAAACTATGGGAATTACGTTTTCACTACACATACAAGAACGAACAGCAGCTGTAGCAAAAACTATATATGACATACCCAAATTACAACTACTGTCAGTTACAACAGCAATGGCACTATTTAAGATACAAATGTGGAACTACCTGATTGTCGTAAATCTAAGGAAGCTGGAAAGCGTTAAATCTAGCTTCCCCAAAAGGGTGTTATCAATCTCAAAATTCACAAGAAATAGTTATGCCTTTATTCTTGCGCAGGAAACTCTCTTCATAGATGACATAAAACAATGCTTCAGTTTATTAGAGACATAAGCATATGCAACCTTCATCAAAGAGAGGAGCAGCAAGACAGATCCCAGAGGGGATAACAGGAACAGAGGCAATGACAACAGACTCCTGGAAAGGACCAAACTTCCAACTCCGACACCTGTACACACGATTTGCAGTACACGGCTTTCATGGAAAGATTTGCACAGCGCCTACCACTGTGCCGTTTCTACGTCACATTTTGACAGTCTTGCTCCTCGTATCCCCTAGGGTTATGTCTTGCTGTAGCTGTGTGAAGATAGTTCCATGATTTACTGATAGGGCAAGGTAAGAACTTCTTTTGGGTCAACAGCTGTTGTGGATTCTGGGAGAAAGTTTGCAGTCGACAAGATGGTAGGCTTTTGTCATCTTAGTGTCATAACAACGATTATTGTGTGTTCTAATTTATATAAGGGGAGTGTAAAATTGACCACCGTACTGACAAGATGTGAGATACATTAGCGGAGAGTTCCGTTGGGAACTAGATAGCCTAGGGCTATTGGGTACTATTTATTTACTTCAACTTCATCTGAGGAAATGTACTGTACCAACATCTTATACGTCGTGACAACATTAAGATTTTTATGATTGAATTTATACTGGAAAAGGAAATGTCATCGTAGTACTGGGCTCGTGTAAGTTGGAATAGATATGTATTGGCACTAGTTTCGTGGAACTAAGATGTGGTTGTAATATACTGGAAAAGAGAATGTCATCGGAGTACGGGGCTCGTGTAAGTTGGAATGAATAGAGATATTATGAAGCTGAGAGAGAGATCGTCTATTGAAGCATGTTTGCTGGAATGTTGGAATGATTCTTATGTGTTATTTATTAATATGTGTCAATATGGGCACTGAAGAGAATAGATTTCTAGAAGTAGATATGTATTGGCAAATCACTAGTTTCGTGGAACTAAGATGTGGTTTGTAATGAAGGCGGCTCTGAAGGTCTTAGTAAATATTCCGTGAATATGTGAGTCCAGTGTCCGTGTGATTTAATATATTTAAAAGTCACCCTCGTAATGTCTAGCGATGTGGTAGGCCTACAATTTGGAATGTGGATTTAGGGTTTAAAAATATTTGTTCTTTTAATAGTTTATTTCGCTATACCTAATCCACATGTAGTATGTCCGTCGGGACCTGTAATAATTTTTATTGAAAACTTTCTTCTTGTTATGAATACTCAGACAATACAGATTGTAGTTAGTTTCGCTTTGTTTTCCTTTTATTCTATTTGAAGTATGTCAACCATGCGAGACTGCCAGCTGATAGTAAACAAAAGAGAATCGCGGTAGCCATTACAGAAATATGACATGATTTGGAAATTGCTCCCCTATCTTCATGATTTATTAATGAATTATATGGACTTAACGAGTTATATACTGGTTATGAATAATAACGGCATCAAGCAAACATATTCTGAAGTCAAAAGACTGCATGTGGTATCTTTATATTATGATAGTAAATCGAAGGATGGATCGCTAGATGTAGTAGGCTATTACCTTGTGATTTGAAGGCCTACGTATTAATAAATGGGAAACAGTTGTTACAATTACCGTACCCTCATTCTGATTTGTACATCACATCTGAAGTAAGTACGTGGTTAGTACACATTTTCGCACCTTGTATGATCTTGTGTTTGTTATTGTTTATGATTATATGTTTATATAGATTTGTGTTAATTGTACTCAGATTGCTTGTTCAATAGATGTTGGAATTTACTGAGTACCGTGTGTCATTTCTAGACATAAGCTCGTCAACATAACATTTTCTATGGTAGGCCTCTGTCGGTAGCAGGTGGGTCCAGTCCTTCCAAGTAACAAGGGTAGAAGAGGGGTGTCTCAACCACGATCCTAAGGACAGCTGCATCTGTAAGCTATGTAATGAACCATGCCCCAAATATCACCTGCAGAAGTGTAACAAAAGGACTTGATCGCTAATTGAACAAACTAAAGATTGGTGAAATCACGACAATAATGTAACTTTTCATTTTTTCTGTACACATTGTGTTTAATAAATATCATAATTTCCAGGTTACATTTTTTTTTAAGTACAAGTAAATTCACAAGTAAATAATGTTCACCAGCAACTGAATTCTTTCCCAGTCCAGAACATTTTAAGATTAAACTACACCTGCTGCGGCTTTTCAACCGCAGTTATGTATTTTGTGCTACAGTCCAGTGAATAGTAGCTTGATGTGCATCCCCTGTCATCTTATCCTCGTTCGGGCCTCCAGCATTCGGCTTATTACCACCATCACCTTTCAGTTCCCTATGTGTTGTCCCTGTGGACTGTTGAGTTATCGCACGGCCGCAGTCGTGTAGAGCTGTACTGAACTGTGTGTGATAACTTTTCAGTGACTCGCTCCAATTTACGTATCGCAGTGACAGGGTATGGAAATGGAAATGCTGCGTTAGTCCATGGGTATTACAAGACTTGACCATGTCAGAAATGAACATGTAAGGAAGCAAATGGGAGTTGCAACAATTAAAGACAAAATGAGGAAAGCACATCTTTGCTGGTATGGGCATGCCACTAGAAGTGATGAGAACTCGGTGATAAAAACGGCCCTCTGATACGATCCAGGGGGGCATCGACCCCGTGGGCGCCCAAAGAAACGATGGATAGAATCAGTGAAGACCTACTGGTGAGCGGTCTCAAACCTGAAGATGCATTTGACAAGAGGAACTTGCGAACAACAACCAAACAAGCGGACCCTACACCAATGCGGGAAATACGCTAGGAAAGGAGAAGTGCTATGAAATGAATCCAGAAGAAATAAAAAGGATAAATTATTTACTTGATAGTGTTGAAAGGAAGAAAAACAGAATGTAGCTTTATTGAGAGAGCAATGTGCTGCCACGAAAAGACTTTTACACGAAGACAACAAATATGGGATTGAATTGTCATCTTCAGAAGATGATGATGATAATTGTTGTTTTAAGGGGCCTAACATCCAGGTTATTGGTCCTTCAGTTTGTATTTAAAAATGTGTGTATGATTTTAAATGCAGAAGTAGCTTTTGTAACATTGGTATTTTATAGCACATAATATGTGAACTTGATTAAATAAAGACCTGTGTGCCTTAATTCCACGAAAAAAAATGAAACAACAACAAAGAACATTAATTCCATAGCTTGCCATGGTGGGTGAGTGGTTATCGTGTCAGTCTACCAACCCCAAGCTTGCAGGTTCGCTCCTGGCCATGGTAAGTGAATTTTTTTTTTTTTTTTTGAAAGGCGACAAAAATCACGACACACATGTTTAAGTACCCATTTTAATTCAGTAGTCCGTGTTCATAATGGCTAAATAATCTCGGGATTTTTCGCCAACTCAAAAGTTCCTCCTTTCTCTACCAGAAAGCGCTATAGTGTCAAGGAGCTTAGATATCCAACCTCCTTAACTTTCATAGTGCTTCTAGGAACAACAAAATTCGACATGCAAGCTACCCTCTGGGTATCAAATAACAAAGTTTGCACCCGGCACCTGAGGCCATACGATATTATTATTAGCATAGAATATGTGAACTGCGACCGGCGGTCGGAAACTGCTCAAGATGATGATGATGATGTGAACTGGAGTTAAATTAAGAGTTGTGTGCCACAATTCCACAAAAAATAAATTATTTTCGTATGATGATACAGAGTTAAAATAAAAGTTCATACACTACATATAAAGTTATATATACAGTTATATACATAGTCATAAACACAAGTTCTTGCTTTAAACTTCTAAATCCAGGCCATCAATCCACTGAAGTGCCTCAGAAGATGCATAATGAATGTCACCTACTGATCCTTGGAACGCTCGTTGTGGACATTCAAACAATATGTTCGATGGTTTGCAGGGTAGCGCCACAATCGCAGTTAGCAGAAGTACCGTATTTGCTCGCGTATATCTCGCACTTTTTTGACCGAAAATATGTGTGAAATTTTTCGGTGCGAGATATACGCGGGAAATGACTGTATTCCCGAAAAAACACAAAATTTGCGATGTAACAGTAGGCCTACTTGCGCAACTGTTGTGGCGCGCTAATCGCTAATTCGAACGTGTTTCAAGGCGGTGAATTTAGCCAACCGCGGCCGAAGACGCGGCGAACGATGTACAGCGTGCTAACACTCACGCTGCGCCGTATTCTTGCACGCGGCCGAGCTCTGATGCGACGCAATGCGTAAAGACGAAATCATTGAGATTCGAGGAGACTGAACTGCGATTCTCTGCGATGTAACAGTAGGCCTACTTGCGCAACTGTTGTGGCGCGCTAATCGCTAATTCGAACGTGTTTCAAGGCGGCGAATTTAGCCAACCGCGGCCGAAGACGCGGCGAACGATGTACAGCGTGCTAACACTCACGCTGCGCCGTATTCTTGCACGCGGCCGAGCTCTGATGCGACGCAATGCGTAAAGACGAAATCATTGAGATTCGAGGAGACTGAACTGCGATTCTCTGCGATGTAACAGTAGGCCTACTTGCGCAACTGTTGTGGCGCGCTAATCGCTAATTCGAACGTGTCTCAAGGCGGCGAATCTAACCAACTGCGGCCGAAGACGCGGCGAACTATGTACAGCGTGCTAACACTCACGCTGCGCCGTATTCTTGCACGCGGCCGAGCTCTGATGCGACGCAATGCGTAAAGACGAAATCATTGAGATTCGAGGAGACTGAACTGCGATTCTCTGCGATGTAACAGTAGGCCTACTTCCGCAACTGACGTGGTGCGCTAATCGCTAATTCGAACGTGTCTCAAGGCGGCGAATTTAGCCAGCCACGGCCGAAGACGCGGCGAACGATGAACAGCGTGCTAACACTCACGCTGCACCGTATTCTTGCACGCGGCCGAGCTCTGATGCGACGCAATGCGTAAAGACGAAATCATTGAGATTCGAGAAGACTGAACTGCGTTTCTCTGCGATGTAACAGTAGGCCTACTTCCGCAACTGACGTGGCGCGCTAATCGCTAATTCGAATGTGTCTCAAGGCGGCGAATTTAACCAACTGCGGCCGAAGACGCGGCGAACGATGAACAGCGTGCTAACACTCACGCTGCGCCGTATCCTTGCACGCGGCCGAGCTCTGATGCGACGCAATGCGTAAAGACGAAATCATTGAGATTCGAGAAGACTGAACTGCGTTTCTCTGCGATGTAACAGTAGGCCTACTTCCGCAACTGACGTGGCGCGCTAATCGCTAATTCGAACGTGTCTCAAGGCGGCGAATCTAACCAACTGCGGCCGAAGACGCGGCGAACGATGTACAGCGTGCTAACACTCACGCTGCGCCGTATTCTTGCACGCGGCCGAGCTGTGATGCGACGCAATGCGTAAAGACGAAATCATTGAGATTCGAGGAGACTGAACTGCGATTCTCTGCGATGTAACAGTAGGCCTACTTCCGCAACTGACGTGGCGCGCTAATCGCTAATTCGAACGTGTCTCAAGGCGGCGAATTTAACCAGCCACGGCCGAAGACGCGGCGAACGATGAACAGCGTGCTAACACTCACGCTGCGCCGTATCCTTGCACGCGGCCGAGCTCTGATGCGACGCAATGCGTAAAGACGAAATCATTGAGATTCGACAAGACTGAACTGCGTTTCTCTGTGATGTAACAGTAGGCCTACTTCCGCAACTGACGTGGCGCGCTAATCGCTAATTCGAACGTGTCTCAAGGCGGCGAATTTATCCAACTGCGGCCGAAGACGCGGCGAACGATGTACAGCGTGCTAACACTCACGCTGCGCCGTATTCTTGCACGCGGCCGAGCTCTGATGCGACGCAATGCGTAAAGACGAAATCATTGAGATTCGAGGAGACTGAACTGCGTTTCTCTGCGAAGTAACAGTAGGCCTACTTCCGCAACTGACGTGGCGCGCTAATCGCTAATTCGAACGTGTCTCAAGGCGGGGAATATAGCCAGCCGCGGCCGAAGACTAACGATGTACAGCGTGCTAACACTCACGCTGCACCGTATGCTTGCACGCGGTGCCTCGATCCCTAATCGGCTCGTATCGAAGTTCGGATCAACTCGTTGTTGCTCGCTCTTCCTGTTAGTAACGCTTCGGGTAAGTTCCTGGACAATGGCGACTGTTGTGGCGCGCTAAATCGAACGTGTTTCTACCTCAAGGTTATTACTGTCATTTATATGATGGCGTCAGTAATGATTGCGAGATATATGCGAGTTCTTGCTTTTTCCTGAAATTTCAAATAAAAGAATGGGGTGCGAGATATACGCGGGGGCGAGATATACGCGAGCAAATACGGTAACAAACCCCATTTGTGAAGCAGGAATCCACATTTGCCTCGTCCTGTACGGATGCGGTTAATGATTCTCCATTGGTGTCTGGGGAGTTTGAAACCTTCTATCCGGTTGAAAGGGTTTTCAATCAGATGTGCATTGAATACTGATGATTCTTCCCACATAGTTTTCCATGCTTCTGAGATGTTAAATGAAGAGTCTTCAAGAAGTACTGCAGAGCGCCAAAGTGGTTTTCTTGACTTCAACCGTTGATTACCTGCTTTTGCTACGAAAAATAAATGAGACTGCAACAACAAAGAACATTAATACCATTAAAATACAGTAAATGTTACCATAATAGGGCTGTGTAAAATAAATTGCGGTCTTTTCCACCCCACGCGTGTTCTCGCCTAAAAGTACTCCGTGCGTGTTCTGGAAGGTTAAATGTGCTGACATGTTTTAAGCAAACGAGTTCTACTTTCTAATAGTTTGGTTGATTGGTTCCTTAGTTTAGAGACTGCGACAACGCGGTCATGTAGCCCCGTGAACTTTGGCTGTGTGTAGAATCTGTCTGAGTAGCATGCTGAGCTTCTATGCCCAAGATCGCGGGTTCAAATCCGTCCGAAGTCATCTGATTTTTAAGAGCGTTAAAAATCCCTCAGTATGCTTTCCTTCGGAGGGGAAGTAAAGCCGGCAGTCCCATGTCATAGATTTATGGCATGTTAAAGAACCTTCCACTAATTACACCTGTGTGAAGCTAATTTGGATAGGTTAAGAATGTAAACAACGCTCTTAGGTTCCTACGTTCGTTGCCAAGAGCCGACTGCGGTGGCGACTGGTAGCTAAGTTCTGAACTAGTAGTCCTTGACGGTGGCGTTTGGCGGCAAAAGTAGGAACTATTTGATAAATTCAAAAGTCTGCAGTACCGTACTTACTTGAATTAAAAAACAGATAACACACACTAATACAGCCATCACAATTAACACCGGTTATCAGACAGATTGTATACACACCCAAAGTACACGGGGCTACATGATCGTGTTGTCGCAGCCCCTAAACTTAAGAACCAACCAAAATCTGTCTGATAACCAGTGTTAATTGTGATGGCTGTATTAGTGTGTGTTATCTGTTTTAATTCAAGTAAGGACTGCAGACAGGAATTTTCAAGGAGTTCCTACTTTTGCTACCAAATGCTACCATCCACGACAACTAGCTTACTGACTTGGCTACTAGATGGCATTGCAGTCAGCACCTGGCAGCGAACGTTAGAACTAATAGAGCGTTATCAATTATATTCTAGAAATTTTGGCTTCACACAAGTGTAGTTAGTGGAAGGTTCTTTTCATGCCATTTATTTATTTATTTATTTATTTATCGTATGGCTTTTCGTGCCAGGAGTGTCCGAGGACGTGTTCGGCTCGTCAGAGGCTGTAACTGCTTCAACCAAACACCCATAGGCCGAGCTACAAGTTCCATTAAATTTCAAGTAGTTCCAACTTTTGCTACCAGATGTCCTTGATACCTAGTGGTGAACATTGGAACTTTGATAGAGTGTTCCAACGAAATCTAACCTAGAAATTTAGTTTCACACAAGTTTAATCTGTGGAAGGATCTTTTACATGGCATAAGTATATGACACGGGACCGCCGGCTTTACTTCCCCTCCGAAGGAAGGCATACTGAGGGATTTTAACGCTCTTAAAAAATCCGAAGACTTCGGACGGGTTTAAACCCGCGCCCTTGGGCATAGAAGCTCAGCATGCTACCAACTACGCGACCAAAGCTGCTTTTTCATGCCATAAATCTATGACATGGGACCGCCGGCTTTACTTCCCCTCCAAAGGAAGACATACTGAGGGATTTTTAACGCTCTTAAAAAATCTGATGACTTCGGCCGGTTTTGAACCCACAACCTTGGGCATAGAAACTCAGCATGCTACCAACTACGCCACCGAAGCCACCTTTCTAATAGTTTAATAAGAGCATTCTTGACCTTCCCATGCTAGAGCAAAGTCTCTCAGACCCTATTGACTGTGTAGTGAGGAGTAGGGGTTGATAACTGTTTTCTGGTCTAGCTTCCTGTTCTATCATCTAGAGCAGGGGTCTCCAAACCTTTTAGTCTAAGGGCCACACTGGCTCCTCGACTAAGTTCCAAAGGCCAAGACCTCATACCAACATCCTGTAGTTATAAATTACGTGCAAAGTTTTGTTCTGGGACTGAGTGAAATTTGTGATTTGCAGTGAATCGATACTTCAAAACAAATATATTTAAAGTCATCTTTGCTGGAACTTGATAAGAGTCTTCCACGCTCTCAGCACTACTTGTCTGTGTGAAAAATCATTCTTCAAAATGAAATATACAAATGATATTTACAGATGAGCATTTGAAGTCGCTGCTGATAATTTCCACAGTAAACTTGATCCACGACTGTAAACAATTGTCAGTGGAATTTACAGCTACACAAATCTCATTAATCATAACAATAATAATAATAGTAATAATAATGACCTTGCCATATTAACGAATACCAGACAAGAAGCAAAGCAGGCAATTGAAAAATTACACGAAATTTCACAAGGAATTGAGACTTCGAACATCGATATCCCCTAAAATCACAACCTCAGTAGCCGGCCAGCTCTTGCTGCATTTGTTCGAATAGCTTCAAAAACCATTTATATACCCCACAAGTACCCAACACTTCAGTGCTGATATACAAATGATTCCCTGTATTGCAAGTTTTACTCTAACCAATGCTATGCTTCTTGTGTCCAGCAGGTTATGCAGTGTGTCCATAATGTCTCTCCGCAGCGCCTGTCTCGCCTTGCAGGACGTGTTGGTACATTCATGTTATGTTGTTACAAGGAAAACAATTACATCAAATTAAGTACGGTCTCTTTAGTTAACAGCCCTGGGGATGGTTTGCAGCAACTCGCCAATCTTCTCTATTCTCCGCCATCCTCTTCAATTCACGATATGATTTGGTGTTCGTGTCTGTCATTAACTGTGTGATGTATGCAAGTGGTGGTCTTCCTCTAGTGTTTTTCCCTTCTAACATCCCTTCGATGACTCTTGCTGGCAGGCTATTATGTCTGAGAATATGTCCCAACATATTTACTCTTCTTGTTTTGAGGGTCTTCATAAAGCTTCTACTTTCTCCTGCTCTTCTGAATACCTCTTCATTTGTCATATGTTGTATCCAACTGATCTTAAGCATTCTTCTCCAGCACCAAGCCTCAAAAGCCATCAACTTCCTCTCTTCTGACTTCCCTATTGTCCAGGCCTCACTACCATACAAAGCCACACTCCACACGTATGTCTTCAACAGTCTTTTTCTTATTTTTAGGTCTATACTTCTGGATATGAAGAGATTCTTCTTTCTATAAAAGGCGTTCTTTGCCTGAATAATTCTACTCCAAATTTCTCGTTTGCTGGTTCCATCATACATTATCAGGCTTCCCAGATACTTATATTCCTTCACATGTTGTATTCTATCATTATCGATATAAATTGCTGGTGCTCTTCTATGATCTTCCTGGTTCCGACTGCATACGAGTATTTTTGTTTTATTTTTATTCATCTACATGTTAAATTCGTTTTTAAGGATGTTATTCATTACATGAAGTATCTGTTGAAGATCATCTTCATTATCTGTTGTTAAAGCAATGTCATCTGCGAATCGGAGCATGTCAATCTTTTCCCCATGTATATTTACTCCAACTTGAATATCTTCTCTTATCCTATTTATGACATCTTGGACATACAAATTAAATAAATAAGGAGATAGCGAGCATCCTTGTTGTACTCCTTTTCTTATTTCAACCTCTTCCAGGTTATTGCCAGATCTTATTATTCCCCTTTCATTCTTATATAAACTATGTATTATTCTTCTATCTCTATAAGAGATTCCCACTTTCTTTAGTAACTTGAACAGTATATTCCAATTCACGTTGTCAAAAGCTTTCTCCAGATCCACGAATGCTAGATATGTTGGTATTCCTTTTCTATTTCTCCTCTCAATTATTTGTCTTAGAGTTAATATTGCTTCTCTTGTTCCAATGCCCCTTCTGAATCCAAATTGTTCGTCTGTAATGTACTTATCAAGGTTGTTCGCTATTCTCCTAAGTATAATACGTGTAAGAATTTTAGATGCATGTGTTGTCAGGCTTAATGTCCTAAATTGATCGCAATTTTGTGCTCTGGCCTTCTTTGGAATTGGAATTATTATGCACTTAGTAAAGTCAGTTGGTACTATTCCAGTTTCATACATTTTGCATATCATTCCATACATTGCATCTTTAGCTTCCTCTCCGCAGTTATTTAATAGTTCTGCAGGGATTTTATCTACTGTGCCCGATAATCTGGCTTTGGATTGGGTGGCCCGACACACGTCAATCCTCACCCAAAATTCGGTTCAACTCGAAAAGAAAAAAAATTCTTGAATGTCCGAATCATTTTTGGCCTTAAAAAAACTATGTCGGGAACGAGATTCAAGCAATCCCGGGGTCTTTATAAAGATGGATACAACTGGGGTAAAATCTCAAAATTGATCCAGTGGACACACAAGTATGACAACAAACAAGAATAACAAAAAACTCCGCTGTTAAAATAAAACTCATCCACCATTTATTACAGAACCACACCACTAAATACATAAAATCAAACACAGAAGCCTACCTTCGCTCGGAGACTTCCCAAAATTACTCTTGATGTGCAAATAAATAAATGACGCAGAAGCAAAATTCAAATTAATGAGGACAAAAATCTCCGGGCGTCCTAATCTTTGGATACAGAATAACTTACGGAGATCAGAGCTATATCACCCTAGTATTACAACCATTACTTCAAAATGCTATGTCACCTCTCCGTTGAATAGTCCATAAATGAGCAGGTGCATAACTATGAGAAAATATTCAAAGAAAAAATTTGTTGCCTCATTCGATCTCCTTCTAACTAAATATAATCACCAAAAGATAAATATATTTTTATATATGGATGTCACTGGCGTTAAATAATTCATTTTCAGACCTTTTATTCATGGATTAAATACTTTCATTATTATTTTCACTGATTTTCGTTCAGCTGTGCCTCACTCAGAAAAATGACTGGTTGTTTGCTTTTACATTTATTACTTTACATTGTAACATCTTTATGATTCCAGATATTTATTTATTTTTTTGTTAATCACTGCATGCTCTTCACATATTTATAAATACACCATAAATATTTAAGTAGATGGCCTCTGCCTATCTGTATTATTTTTCAACTGACAATTGCCTCAAAATTTCATATACTTGAACCTATCACGTAACATTAATTATAATCATTTATTTTATTCACCTCGCTATAGCGGAACCTTTAGTTTCATCATAACTTCGTATTAGGCAACCCTACTATTTTATCAATGCAGTTTCATTATTTACACAACCTTGTATCAGTTACCTACCAAACGCATTTCCTCATGTTAGCATGTAAAGGGAAACCTCAGTGACGTGTCAGTGTTTAGTATAAATATCATGATGTGCGCACAAAAAGTGGCCCCTTAAGTGTAAATGAATCCCATGTAATTTAAGCCTGTTCAAACCATAAATTGTCATCCAGGTTGCACCAATTCAAAGAACACAGCGACGTAACACGCTGAAAGATCCCTGTACTCAGATTATATTTTAAAGCATCCATATATATATATTATTTTAAATCCTAAATAAGACTAATAATCTCTCGAACGAAAACTTAAAATGTACTGCCCTAATACCCTTGTCATGATATCGCATTTCATCTTTTTGATTAACTTCTATTTCGATTTAAGCCCATCTGTCCAAATCTTAGTAACCACTACCCATTAACCACTACTTAAGAATTAACATGGTTTTCAGTACCTTTCGACCACCTCAGTCTTGGTTCCGCTGACACGTTTCGGGGGGGTTTGGGTCCACGTTCTTCCCAATGAACATCCTCCCCTCTCGTCCTGGATCCAGCTCGCGACCCTCTGGGTGTCCATGGTCCTGGCTCGCCTTCGTTTCCACGTCATCATAACAGCTTCCACATTTCTAGATTTAGCTGGTCATCTCTTCGCTCGTAAAGTTCTTGTCACAAAACTCGCACTGGTCTGTACTGATAGCCTTTATGTCCGTCCAATACATCGCTGCAATCTTCATGTCGAATATGCCAAGTAATATCAACTTATGGCCGTGATAAGAACTCTATAACGGCACAGGTTATATCGTACGCATATACACCAGCCTGCACTCATAAGAGATTACGTCCGTCCTTGGCCTTGAATGTCGCTCTATATTTGGACTACACTCAGTTTATCTCTCATAGTTCACTGACCCTGGATACTCATTTGTCCGCTCGTCAAACAATAGCATATCGCTTCGTTCATATGTTCTGGGCGTCAATTATATCGCGCACGGCCCATGCAGTCCCGTACCTAGTAAAAGCTTGAGACACCACGTGTGTCTGCTCGCACTTCGTCGTACTAATGACTAGTGTCCCACAACATAATGCATTATGATCTGCGTTATAATATCACCTCGCCACATTCGGCTTTAGTATTCGTTAATACAGAGCTGTCCACGCAAGAAATAATACTGAGTCTTTCAGCTATGTCCCAAAAACTGTCGGAATACCACACTGGTTCCAAATTGTCACGGTACGACTGCTACTACACACTTGTTTGTAACTTCAGCGTGCGGCGACACAAAAATAAAATGAACTTCGGTGTATGCAAAAGAAAGTGAACTTCGTTGTACGGTGATAGAAAAGAAAGCGAACTTCGTTGTACGGCGATGCAAAATAAAGTGACCTGCTTCTCCGGCGTGACCTTCCCACCTTGACTTTTCCTGGAGCTCATCAGCGCCCTCTACGCTTCTGGAACCTTCGCCTAGTCATACTGTCGACTATGTCCATGACGTAAAAACATCAACCTCAGGTTACTTCCGCTTGCTTTCTTCCTCCTGCTATGCGACGTTGCCAGAGCTCTCAAAACCATGCGATACGGGTTACAAATCCCCCTCAACCAGCCATAATAATAAGCGTGAAACATCTCGATTATTATTATTCTGTTGGGTTAACAATCCACTTCTTCAATAAGTTCTCTATATCGCATGCATACTGTCTCTTGTGGTACCTTTTAAGGCTAGCTGCATTGAATTTGCCTATAACTCTCTCAGTTGTATCTTCGCCTGTGGCATCTTCCTCCTGAAACGGTAGCTCCATCCATTCTTCACTCATTCTACTTCTTCGTCTTGGTCTTCATATCTCCTATCATCATCAGTAATGATGTGAATGGCTTAAATTTGGACTGTCATGACATCTGGGCGAAAATCATTATTAATGGGCAAAAAATCGTTATTACTGCCTGTGAATCCCTGTTCAAACTCTGTATTTCCTTCCTGTCAGCTTCTCTTTCCTGATTTGACACCACTGGCGCCTGGTTTCGATTCCTCATGCTGTTTTGCCTGAGATTCTTCTTCTTGTTCCTTTTCCCTCAATTGTTCAATGTGTCTCTGGCTTTCTTGGTGTCGTTCTTCTAATGATGGCCTATAATTTTGCCTTTCTTGATTCCCATATCTTGGGTAGTTATTGTATGGTCTCCGATCACGTGACCACGATTCTCTCCCTCTATATCCTGACCTTCCGTAGTCCTTCTGATTAAATCGTCCACTTCTATCCTGATAATATGGCCTCCGGTCATATGGCTTTCCTTGATTCCTGTATCTGTTTAAGCCATTTCCTTCATTCCTTCCATCTCTATCGTTCCTTCCATAACTTCGCTGAGGTTCCGTCTGCGCCATACGATCCATTACCACCACATTTGCCTCTCTCTGTTATGTCTTTGGACTACGAGGTTCTGTCATCTTGCTCGTGTGGTCTAGTTTCCTCAAAATCTCGTCACACACCTCGAGTCTATTTGCACCCGATGCAATTAATACACGCTGGACTTCTACCGGATATTGCTGTATTATGGCATGCACCAAATCCTGCTCCTCCAACGGTGGATCCAAAAATTGTAGCCTGGCTATCTGATTCGTGAAATACCCAGTGTATTGTGTTGGCCTGGTAGTCGCGTATTTCTTTGAGTATAATTCAGCCCTTATACTTTGTTGATCTTCTGAGGACCAAAATATCTTCAGGAAAGCGCTCGCAAAGTCATCGTACCCTCTAAACTGATTCCTAAAAGCTCGCATCCAGTTTAGCGGTTGACCTTCAAGAGCTCTTTCTATTACCCTCATTTCTCTCTCTTTAGGAACCCTATGTTCATCCATGTATTCCTTCAGGTCCCGCAGGAATTCTATGGGTGTAATACCAGTCAAATTTGAATTTTTGGGGGGGCGGTCCTCCTGATTCCTAATGATGGTAATCGGTTGAGTTGAGCTGTAACTGAATGGTGTGAATGTTGTTCCTGTCGGACTTGGTTCCTTGTTTTCATCTATCGATTTTTCTTCTACCGTCTTTCCTTCTAATTCAACAATTCTCTAACTGTTCTCCGTGAGTAATACTCATTTTATCTTGTACTGTCGAAACCGCTGTAGCAATCTGTGTTTTAATTTCATCACTTAACTCTAATTTCATTTCCCCCATCTGACTCCTAAGACTTTCCATCTGGCATTCCTGCTCTATGGTGAATTCAGACATTTTATCGGTCATGCTCCTGGTATCTTTCGCTAATCTCTGCTGTACTGCTTTCGCCTCTTCCTTTAACACTAAGACCTCTGCGTTAATTGCTTTATCCCTTTCTTCCATCTTGGCGGTCAATGCCTCCACGCTTCGATCCATTTTCTCTTGAACGGTTTTCTCCAATGATTTCAACTGTGTCCCCATATTACTTTCAATTTCGACCTTATCCCTCTGAATTTGTTCTTTTAAATCCGTCATTTCGTCTTGAGCCTTCTCCATGTACTGTTTCATATCGAATTGGTGCTCCTTAAATAATTCTAATCCTCCTTGCAAATCCCATGACTGAATTCCAAGATTTTTTTCAAAACCTTCGAATTTAGTGTCTAAATCTTTGAATTTGGTGTCGAAACCTTTATATTGAGTGTCTAAACCTTCAAATTTAGTGTCTAAATCTTTGAATTTTGTGTTGCAACCTTTAAATTGAGTGTCTAGACCTTCAAATTTAGTATTGTTTCCTTCCTGCATCTTAATCAACTGTCTATCCAACCCATCTAGATTAGTGTTCATACCACTTTCATAGTCTTTCCATTGAGTCTCCAAACCTTCCTCCATATTCTTTTGACTTTTAGCTAACTCCTTTAGCTTCTCTCCTAGCTGTCCCTTCAATCCCTTAATTTCATCAAATTCTCCCATATTTCACAACAAATAAACATGGAAGCTGTTACAACTAGTGACTAACTTAGACTAAGGACTAGTGGTTGCTTCAATTTGGCAGTGGAATCGAAATATAATATCATGTGGAAATAATACATGTGGATGGTATCGCTTAAACACAGCGATCTAACGTTACTGAATCGCTTCGTTCTATGCCATTCAAACACACACAAAAAATCCTACAAAGTGAACTTTAACAGACTGACAGACATATCGCACAATAAAATGGGGTACCAGCACTCAATTGGTTTTCTCTCCATTCCATTTGTGCCACATGGCCGTCCACCATCTTGTCACTCTCCTCTGGTGCTCCAATTTTTTCGAGCTCAAAATGTCGGCTATACCACTGCGTGGTACGATATTCCCAGTTCGAGGCCATCACACGGTGGGCGCCATCTTGTTGTGCCCGATAATCTGGCTTTGGATTGGGTGGCCCGACACACGTCAATCCTCACCCAAAATTCGGTACAACTCGAAAAGAAAAAAATCTTGAATATCCGAATCAATTTTGGCCTTAAAAAAAACTATGTCAGGAATGAGATTCAAGCAATCCCGGGGTCTTTATAAAGATGGATACAACTGGGGTAAAATCTCAAAATTGATCCAGTGGACACACAAGTATGACAACGAACAAGAATGACAAAAAACTCCGCTGTTAAAATAAAACTCATCCACCATTTATTACAGAACCACACCACTAAATACATAAAATCAAACACAGAAGCCTACCTTCGCTCGGAGACTTCTCAAAATTACTCTTGATGTGCAAATAAATAAATGACGCAGAAGCAAAATTCAAATTAATGTGGACAAAAATCTCCGGGCGTCCTAATCTTTGGATACAAAATAACTTACGGAGATCAGAGCTATATCACCCTAGTATTACAACCATTACTTCAAAATGCTATGTCACCTCTCCGTTGAATAGTCCATAAATGAGCAGGTGCATAACTATGAGAAAATATTCAAAGAAAAAATTTGTTGCCTCATTCGATCTCCTTCTAACTAAATGTAATCACCAAAAGAAAAATATATATTTTATATATGGATGTCACTGGCGTTAAATAATTCATTTTCAGACCTTTTATTCATGGATTAAATACTTTCATTATTATTTTCACTGATTTTCGTTCAGCTGTGCCTCACTCAGAAAAATGACTGGTTGTTGGCTTTTACATTTATTACTTTACATTGTAACATCTTTATGATTCCAGATATTTATTTATTTTTTTGTTAATCACTGCATGCTCTTCACATATTTATAAATACACCATAAACATTTAAGTAGATGGCCTCTGCCTATCTGTATTATTTTTCAACTGACAATTGCCTCAAAATTTCATATACTTGAACCTATCACGTAACATTAATTATAATCATTTATTTTATTCACCTCGCTTTAGCGAGAACCTTTAGTTTCATCATAACTTTGTATTAGGCAACTCTACTATTTTATCAATGCAGTTTCATTATTTACACAACCTTGTATCAGTTACCTACCAACCGCATCTCCTCATGTTAGCATGTAAAGGGAAACCTCAGTGACGTGTGAGTGTTTAGTATAAATATCATGATGTGCGCACAAAAAGTGGCCCCTTAAGTGTAAATGAATCCCCTGTAATTTAAGCCTGTTCAAACCATAAATTGTCATCCAGGTTGCACCAATTCAACGAACACAGCGACGTAACACGCTGAAAGATCCCTGTACTCAGATTATGTTTTAAAGCATCCATATATATATTTTATTTTAAATCCTAAATATGACTAATAATCTCTCGAACGAAAACTAAAAATTTACTGCCCTAATACTCTTGTCATGATATCGCATTTTATCTTTTTGATTAACTTCTATTTCGATTTAAGCCCATCTATCCAAATCTTAGTAACCACTACCCATTAACCACTACTTAAGAATTAACATGGTTTTCAGTACCTTTCGACCACCTCAGTCTTGGTTCCGCTGACACGTTTCCTGGGGGTTTGGGCCCACGTTCTTCCCATTGAACATCCCCCCCTCTCGTCCTGGATCCAGCTCGCGACCCTCTGGGTGTCCATGGTCCTGGCTCGCCTTCGTTTCCACGTCATCATAACAGCTTCCACATTTCTAGATTTAGCTGGTCATCTCTTCGCTCGTAAAGTTCTTGTCACAAAACTCGCACTGGTCTGTACTGATAGCCTTTATGTCCGTCCAATACATCGCTGCAATCTTCATGTCGAATATGCCAAGTAATATCAACTTATGGCCGTGATAAGAACTCTATAACGGCACAGGTTATATCGTACGCATATACACCAGCCTGCACTCATAAGAGATTACGTCCGTCCTTGGCCTTGAATGTTGCTCTATATTTGGACTACACTCAGTTTATCTCTCATAGTTCACTGACCCTGGATACTCATTTGTCTGCTCGTCCAACAAAAGCATATCGCTTCGTTCATATATTCTGGGCGTCAATTATATCGCGCACGGCCCATACAATCCCGTACCTAGTAAAAGCTTGAGACACCACGTGTGTCTGCTCGCACTTCGTCGTACTAATGACTAGTGTCCCACAACATAATGCATTATGATCTGCGTTATAATATCACCTCGCCACATTCGGCTTTAATATTCGTTAATACAGAGCTGTCCACACAAGAAATAATACTGAGTCTTTCAGCTATGTCCCAAAAACTGTCGGAATACCGCACTGGTTCCAAGTTGCCACGGTACGACTGCTACTACACACTTGTTTGTAACTTCAGCGTGCGGCGACACAAAAATAAAGTGAACTTCGGTGTATGCAAAAGAAAGTGAACTTCGTTGTACGGTGATAGAAAAGAAAGCGAACTTCGTTGTACGGCGATGCAAAATAAAGTGACCCGCTGCTCCGGCGTGACCTTCCCACCTTGACTTTTCCTGGAGCTCATCAGCGCCCTCTACGCTTATGGAACCTTCGCCTAGTCATGCTGTCGACTATGTCCATGACGTAAAAACATCAACCTCAGGTTACTTCCGCTTGCTTTCTTCCTCCTGCTATGCGACGTTGCCAGAGCTCTCAAAACCATGCGATATCGGTTACACTACACCTAGTGCTTTTTAGCCTACTTTCGATTTTTGCAAAAAATGAAAGTAGACTTATGAGATCAACACAGGGCGAAAAAAGTGTGTCTGTCTGTGTGTGTGTATGTGTGTGTGTGAGTCTGTGTGTGTGTGTGTGTGTGTCTGTGTGTCTGTGTGTCTGTGTGTGTGTGAGTGTGTGTACTCTGAATGTCTGTCCTCCCCTATCAATTCGAACACGGTGAATGCGAATTGAACGAAATTTTGTACAAAGGTAGCACTAGCAAAGGACACCTCAGTGTCATGTTTTATATCGCCGCCATCTTGACGGAAACGTAATGGCGGCCACACAAATGTTCAAAGCTTAAATCAAATTACGACTAATCTAATCATCCGATCTCTACCAAATTTTGCAACAACATACCTTTAAGGGGGGAGCATCCTTTGAGCAAACTAATAAGTCATCAGCGTAATAGCTTGCGGATGGCGGCCATCTTTGTGTGAAAATCGATTCCCCCTATTAATTCGAACACGGTGCAACCGAATGGAACGAAATTTGGTACAGAGGTAGTACTAACAAAAGGCACCTCAGTGTCATGTTTTATATCGCCGCCATCTTGACGAAAACGTAATGGCGGCCACACAAATGTTCAAAGCTTAAATCAAATTACGATTAACCTAATCATCCGATCTCTACCAAATTTTGCAATAACATACCTTTATAGAGGAAGCATCCTTTGACCAAATAACTAGGTCATTAGCCTAATAGTTTGCGGATGGCGGCCATCTTTGTGTGAAAATCGATTCCCCCTATTAATTCAAACACGGTGAAACCAAATGGAACGAAATTTGGTACAGAGGTAGCACTAGCAAAGGGCACCTAAGTGTCATGTTTTATATCGCCGCCATCTTGACAGAAACGTAATGGCGGCCACACGAATGTTCAAAGCTAAAATCAAATTACGATTAACCTAATCATCCGATCTCTACCAAATTTTGCAACTACATACCTTTATGGGGGGAGCATCCTTCGACCAATCTAATAGGTTATTAGCCTAATAGTTTGCGGGTGGCGGCCATCTTTATGTCAAAATTGATTCCCCCTATTAATTCGAACACGGTGGAACCGAATGGAACGAAATTTGGTACAGAGGTAGCACTAGCAAAGGGCACCTCAGTGTCATGTTTTATATCGCCACCATCTTGACTGAAACGTAATGGCGGCCAAACGAATGTTCAAAGCTTAAATCAAATTACGATTAACCTAATCATCCGATCTCTACCAAATTTTGCAGCTACATACCTGTATGGAGGGAGCATCCTTTGACCAATCTAATAGGTCATTCGCCTAATAGTTTGCGGATGGCGGCCATCTTTGTGTCAAAATCGATTCTCCCTATTAATTCAAACACGGTGAAACCGAATGGAACGAAATTTGGTACAGAGATAGCACTAGCAAAGGGAATCTCAGTGTCATGATTTATATCGCCGCCATATTGACAGAAACGTAATGGCAGCCACACAAATGTTCAAAGCTTAAATCAAATTACGATTAGCCTAATCATCCGATCTCTAGCAAATTTAGCAACAACATACCTTTATGGAGGGAGCATCCTTTGACCAAACTAATAGGTCATCAGCCTAATATTTTGCGGATGGCGGCCATCTTTGTGTGAAAATCGATTCCCCTGATCAATTCGAACACGGTGAAACCGAATGGAACGAAATTTGGTACAGAGGTAGCACTAGCAAAGGGCACCTCAGTGTCATGTTTTATATCACCGCTATCTTGACGGAAACGTAATCGCGGCCACCCAAATGTTAAAAGCTAAAATGTAATTACGACCAACCTAATAATCTAGTCTCTACCAAATTTTGCAACACCATATCTTTATGTGGGAAACATATTCAGACCAAGCAGCAAGAACATCAGCCCAATAGTTTGCAGATGGTGGCCAAGTATGTGTGCAAATCAATTCCCCCTATCAATTCAAACACGGTGAAACCGAATTGAACGAAATTTGGTACAGAGGTAGCACTAGCAAAGGGCACCTCATATTCATGTTTAATATCCCTATAGCACGTTGTATTTCAACAAGCTACTACAACCAACATTCAATCATACTCCTTGAAAAGGACAAAGAGTTATAACAATACCCATGCATTTAGGAGAAAGTAGGCTATATGTTCTTTACTGAACATCTTGTTTGTCTTTTAAATCTTTCAGTGCTCTTTTAAATTCCGATTTTAGTATTTGGTCACCTCTATTCTCTGCATCTGTCAGGTCTTCTTCCTCTATTACTTCCTTATTCATAACTTCATCTCCATAGAGGCTCTCTAGATATTCTTTCCATCTCTTCCCAACCTTTCCCTCTTCATACATGTATTGTCCATTCTCATCTTTAATACCACATGTCTTCTGTTTCTTGTCACCAAAAAATTGCTTCACATTTCCATATGATTTTTCTAAGTTATTTGCTTTAAAATCGGTGTCTATTTCATCACATACTAGCTGAAGTACCCGTGCTTCGCTACGCGTCATAAATAAATTAAAATGTGAAGGTGACATTTAAAACAGGGGATAGGCGAGGTGCTGCGCAGAGGGAGATTAAGGATGGAAAATTTTGTCCAACTACACCGCTCGGCGTTGACCACGTTTTATAGCACAAATTTAGGTTTTACTCGCTAACAGTTGCAGATACCTTTCGGATAGAAAATGTAATTTTAAACCTCGTAGCCTATATGCCATCAAAAGTTTGCTATTTCTTAGCGTTCTCTTTTTATTTGAAATGGAAATATGAAAGTTTGAAACCAAAGGGTGTAGTGACGTCACTAAAATGGTCGCCATCTTTAAATACTGCAAATTATTGAAATCAAAAGTAACCTATATGTTAACCAGGTAAATCAGCTACTTCCATGTAAAATTCATGTAAATCGGACAAGTGGTATGCGTGATTGAGTAATACACACACACCATCTCATTTTTAGCCTCGCTTCGCTCGCGTCATAGTAGTGTCATATTGTTATTCAATGAAATGCAGGTTTAAACCCGTTAACACCCCTTTTGAACCTGAATATCCAAAAATCCCTCCTTAGTAGACATTTTTGACACACAACAAACATATCCCCAAAATATCATTCTTCTAACTTTAATAGTTTTGGTTGGTCGATGAGAGTGAACATCCAAAAATCCTTCCTTAGTGGACGTTTTTCTTCCAGAATTTCACCCCTCCCCATAGGCCCCTTAAATTTTATTTATGAAAAAACGGTCGAACACCTATTTATTTTATTTATTTATTTATTTATTTATTTATTTATTTATTTATTTATTTATTTATTTATTTATTTATTTATTTATTTATTTATTTATTTATTTATTTATTTATTTATTTATTTATTTTTAAGCTGATTGATTTCCTCCGAGTTTCAAACACCTCGCTTATGTCGTTTAAGAGATACACGCTCCGTTAGGAATCTTTCAAACCCCACTTTCATCCCTTTCACCTTATAATATACACTACATCGAAAAACCATTAGACATGTGTAAGCTTATTTTAATGATTAGAATATATGCCAAGTATCACATCCCCAAATGAAACCACTCGTGAGATATTGTTATTCAATGAAATGCACATTTACCCCTTAACACCTCTTTAGAACCTGAATATTCAAAACTCTTTCCTTAGTGGACGTTTTCGACATACAACGAACATATCCCCAAAATTTCATGTTTTTAACTTCAATAATTTTGGCTGGGCGATGATGAGTGAGAGAGTCAGTCAGGACATTTTCTTTCATTTATTTTTGGTAATTTCACCCGTCCCAATGAACCCCTTAAATTGGATTTATGAAACAAACGGTCAAACACCTATTTATTTATTTAAAGCTGTTTTCCCCTTGAGTTTGATAAGTGAGTAAGTGAGTCAATCAGTTAGGACACTTTCTTTCCTGTTTTTCCCCCAGAATTTCACCCCTCTCCAAGGGCCCCTTAAATTGGATTTATGAAAAAACGTTCGAACACCTATTTACTTGTATTTTAAGCTGTTTTTTCCCACCGAATTTCAAACTTCACGCCTATGTCGTTTCAGAGATACACGCTCCGTCAAGAATCCCTCAACCCCCAATTTTCACCCCTTTCACCTCATAATATACACCACATCGATAAACCCTTAGACATATGTCTGATTATTTTTAATGATTATTTTATATACCGAATATCACATCCCCAAACAAACAACTCATGAGATATCGTTATTCAATGAAATGCACGTTTACCCCCTTGACACGTCTCTAAAACTCGAATAAACAAAAATCATTCCTTAGTTAACGTTTTCGACATACAGCGAACATATTCCCAAAATTTCATGTTCCCAACTTTAATAGTTTTCGCTGGGCGTGATGAGTGAGTGAGTCAGACAGGACATTTTCTTTCATTTATTTTACCAGAATGTCACCCCTCCCCATGGGCCCCTTAAATTGGATTGATTAAAAAACGCTTGAACACCTATTAACTTATTTCTTAAGCTGTCTTTTTCCCCTGATTCAGTCGGTTAGGACACTTTCTCTCCTTTATTCCCCAGAATTTCACCCCACCCCATTGGCCCCTTAAATTAATTTATGAAGAAAACAGTCGAAAACCGATTTACTTACTTTTTAAGCTGATTCTTTTTCGCTGAGTTTCAAATTTCCCGCCTATGTCGTTTAAGAGATAGGCCTACACGCTCCATTAGGAATCCTTCAACCCCCGATTTTCAGCCCTTTCGCCTCATAATAATACACCACATCGAAAAACGCTTAGACACATGTCTGCGTATTTTTAATGATTAGTTAATATGCCGAGTATCACATCCACAAATGAAACCACTCGTGAGATATTGATATTCAATGAAATGCAGGTTTAACCCCCTTAAGACCCCTTTAGAACCCGAATATCCAAAAAACCTCCCTTAGTGTACGGTTTTGACATACAACGAACATATCCCCGGAATGTCATGTTTCCAACTTCAATATTTTTGGCTGGGCGATGATGAGTGAGTGAATGAGTCAGGACATTTCCTTTCAATTTTTTTTTTCTTCAGAATTTCACCCCTCCCGATGAACCCCTTCAATTTGATTGAAAAACAAACTGCTTACTTTAAAGCAGTTTTTTTCCCCTGAGTTTGATGAGTGAGTCAGTCAATCAATCAGTTAGGACACTTTCTTTCCTGTCCCCCCGCCCCCCCCCCCCCGAATTTCACCCCTCCCCATGGGCCCCTTAAATTGGATTTATGGAAAAGCGGCCAAACACACATTTACTTATTTTTATGCTGTTTTTTTCCGCTGAGTTTCAAACTCCTCACCTATGTCGTTTAAGAGATACACGCTCCGTTAGGAATCTTTCAATCCCCACTTTTCACCCCCTTTAACCTCATAAACACATCGAAAAACCCTCAGACACGTGTCTTGTTACTTTTTAATGATAAGTTTATACGCCGTGTATCACATCCCCCAATGAAACCAATCGGGAGATATTGTTATTCAATGAAATGCAGGTTTAACCCCCGTAAGACACCTTTAGAACCTGAATATCCAAAAATCCTCCCTTAGTAGACTGATTGGACATACAATGAACATATCCCCAAACTGTCATGTTTCTAACTTCAATAATTTTGGCTAGGCGATGATGAGTGAGTGAGTCTGGACATTTTCTTTCAATTTTCTTTTTTCAGAATTTCACCCCTCCCCATGAACCCCTTAAATTTGATTTATGAAAAAAAAAATGTCGAACAGCTATTTACTTACTTTAAAGCAGTTTTTTCCCCCTGAGTTTGATGAGTGAGCCAGTCAGTCAGTTAGGACACTTTCTTTCCTGTCCCCCCCCCCCGAATTTCATCTCTCCCCATGGGCCCCTTAAATTGGATTTATGAAAAAACTGTCAAACACATATTTACTTCTTTTTTATGTTGATTTTTTTTTCGCTGTGTTTCAAACTCCTCGCCTATGTCGTTTAAGAGACACACGCTCCGTTAAGAATCTTTTAATCCCCACTTTTCACCCCTTTCACCTCATAATATATACCACATCGAAAAACCCTCAGACACATGTCTTCTTATTTTTAATGATGAGTTTATATGCCGAGTATCACATCCCCCCATGAAACCAATCGGGAGATATTGCTATTCAATTAAATGCAGGTCTACCCCCTTAACACCCCTTTAGAACCTGAATAGCCAAAATTTCTCTCTTAGTGGGCATTTGCGGCCCTTGAGGAAGCTGCATACCAGATTTCATTCCAATCCGTTCGGTGGTTTCTGAGATTTCGTGATGAATAAATGAATGAGTGAGTGAGTGAGTGAGTGGTATTTGACAAATATATAGTAGAAAGAAGATAGTGTCAAGTCTTTGTTATGCTAAACTCGGTTGACAGTGCTGTGTGAGCAGTTGAGTAACTAACGGGATTTCAAGTAAAGATCCTCATTTTCTATACCGGTAGTGCTGAGCGCAATTGGCATCAAGTCGGCCGTGTCTCGACTTGAGCTATGTTGCCATGGAAACTATCTGCCTTGCCATTCCTTCATGAGTATATTTTATGATTTGATTAGCCTGTTTTTGAGTGAAAAAGGACCGAAATCAGAAGAATGAGAAATACTATCGAAAATTCATGTAGCCAGCGGTTCCTTCTGGGTCCTAAACTATGTGTATGCAAAATATGGTTGAGATTGGTGGAACGGTATAGATTTGTATACGGAACCAACATATATATATACATACATACATACATACATACATACATACATACAGACTTTCACCTTTATATATTAGATATCACATAAGTATTTTTCTTTGTCTCACTTGCTTTTCCTAACAATTTCATTTCTCAGTCTTCTATATTGTTGTTTTCCTTCGTCACTTGTGGCGTTTTTGAACCTTCTTCTTTCAGTTATCATTTCTACAACTTCCTCACTTATCCATGCTTTCCTGCTGTTTTTATTTTTATTTTTTAGCAGTTCCTCTGCAGTTCCTAGTATTTCCTCCTTCAGAATTCCCCACTGACTTTCTATTGGTTTCTCGAATATGTCAGTATTTCTTTCAATCATTTCATCTGTTCTTCTTAGGAACTCATCTCTAATATTTAGCATCTTAAGTTTTGTCACCTGTAGATACTCAGTTTTTCTCGTAACGATGTTCTTATATTTGAGTTCCGCGTGCATCATGACTAGATTATGATCGCTTACGATATCTGCACCTGGATAACTTCTGCAATTTTTAACCTGGTTCTTAAACATTTCTTTTACCATTATGTAATCCAATTGCCCTCTTCTCGTGTCTCCAGGAGCTTTCCAAGTGTATCGTCTTCTCTTGGGATGGTTGAAGAGTGTATTTGTTATGACTAATTTATGCCTCGTGCAGAATTCTATCAATCGTTCACCTCTCAAATTTCGGACTCCCAGTCCAAACTGCCCAACAGTTGTTCCCTCTGTTCCTTCCCCTACCGTTGCATTCATGTCCCCCATAATGATTACACTGTCTTCTGCTCTTGTTCCTTCTATCAGGTGATTTAGATCTTCATACATTCTTTCAATTTCCTCGTCATCTTCATTTGTAGTTGGCATATATGTTTGAATTATAACAGTATTGTTTGGCTCCGTATTTATCTTGACTAGAATTATCCTATCACTATGCTGCACATATCCCGCTACTCTGAGTCCCATGGATTTTTTTATAATCACTCCTACCCCATTTCTTCCGAGCGGTCCGTCTTCCGGCCCTGAGTAGATTATTCTGTAGTCATCTGACCAAAAGTCACCCGTACCAGGCCATCTCATTTCAGAAATACCGAGAATATCTATTTTTAATCTCTTCATTTCTATTTTCAGGTTTTCCAGCTTCCCCACCTTTAATAATGTGTTAACATTCCATGTTCCTATTTTCCTTACGCATTTCTGTTTCTTGCGTTTGTTAATAATACCATTAAGTACGGTATTGCAATTATATATACGGTACTCACCACTATCACACTCATCATCATCATCATCTTCATTTCCCGATTCCAGTCTCTTCCTGGGTCGGGTTGTGAATTAAGGACCTCCATCTTTGCCTGTCCCTACACCACTCCTTACCCACTTGCAGTACATTTTCGGGTTTTCCTCCCTTTTTCTCTACAAACTCCTCCACTGAATCCATCCAACTTTTTTGGGGTCTTCCTCGTGGTCTCTTTCCTGTTAACTTTTCCAAAAATATTTTTTGTGGTACTCTCTCCTCACTCATTCTCATCATGTGTCCATACCACTTCAGTTTAGTTATTTCTATCCTATCCTGGAGTTTCCAGATTCCTGTCCTTTTTCTAATTTCCTTATTTCTTACTCTATCTTTCCTTCTCTTTCCCTCGAAGCTTCTTAGAAAGCTCATCTCTGCTGCCTGTATCGTGCTCTCTTTCCTTTTTGTCGTGGTCCATGTCCCAGCTGCAGATGTCAGTATGGGTTCATAATAGGTTGTGTATAGAACCCTTTTATATTTCTTTGGGACCTCCCGGTTCCACACAAAACCTCTCACACTCTGGTAGAAACTGTTTGCTTGTTGTATGTTATGTAAAGTTTCCACCAGCACGGAAAACCTCTTTCACTAAAAGCACACACTCTTCAGTAGCAAGCATTCTCACTAGACTCAGCTTACACAGCACCAACACTGTCACGCACAGCCACTCACTGTCGGCAATAATGAACTGGTATTCCCCACCCTATCACTCCAGTTAAAGGTCAACACGGAACAAGTGCATGCTTATGCCAACCGCTGCAGAGAGACTTTGCGTATACAGTGACATGAATGTGATGCCATCCTAACACTTCCCGCAAGGCGAGACCCGCATAGCTCACTGCTGCGGGGAGAGACTTTGCAGACGCTCTGTACTTGCATCGGAGTTGAAAATGAATGGTATTGTTCTGATAATAAATTTTATCTTGAGGATCAGCTGTTCCTAGGGCTACGAAGTGTTACAATGTATCGAGTAGACTTATCATGCTATATGTACTTACAAATGCACATGTTCGTTGTATCATTTAGATCATCATCATTATCTGGGTGTCTTTCCAGTGGGCCGGGTAGGATTTTTATGGACAATATTCCTCCATCGGTTCCTGTCATTATAGAGTTCCTCTCCTTCCATATCCTGCAGTGTTGTTCCTTTCTCGATAAGGTCTACATTTACATGGTCCAGCCACCTCCTTCTTGGACGTCCAACAGGTCTCCTTCCAAGTACTGTCTGGGGATTCTATTCTCCTCCATCCTCTGCACATGCCCAAACCATTTCAACCGTGCAATGCGTAATCTTTCTTCCATCGTACAGGTCACTTGCATGTCATTCCCAATGCACTCATTTTTAATTCTGTCTCTTCTTGTTTTTAGCATAGCCGATCATAAAAATTTCATTTCGGATGCTTGCAGTTTATAATGCTACTGAGAAAGTTGTAGTTAATGTGAAAACAGAGCTTGCTGTTATCACTGCAGCTCCCGTGTATAATGCTGATCAGTCAGCCAAAAACATGCTATCATTTCCATTGTGCAATTGATGAAAGCCATGACTCAAACCATGGGAAAACACTTTCAGGATGGTTGAGGTAGGAATCAAGCACACCTCAGTATTGCCTCATGAGGCTGAGTGTACCTCTTTCCAGCCCTCAGACCAGAATTAAATTATTTCTTGGCAGAACCGGGAATAGATCCCAGGCCTCCACAGTGACAAGATAAAATGTTGTCATCAATTTAAAGCCCATAATTGTTACAGATCTGATTTTTTTTAACTACTTTGATATGTTTTTTATTTATTTTTCAAAGGTAAAAATCCAAGTATAATAACCAATTAATAATAATAATAATAATAACCCCTGGCACTACAGCCCATGAAAGGTCTAAGCCTACCAAGCGACCGCTGCCCAGCCATTTGGCCTGCAGATATTGGGGTGACGTGTGGTCAGCGCATCGGGTCCCCTCGGCCCTAAATCTTGGTTTTCGTGACCGGGGCGCTGCCTCACTGTCAGAGAGCAACTCAATTGTCCTCACGAGTCTGAGTGCACCCCGTACCAGCCCTCACGTCAGTTTCTAAAATCCCTGACGGAGCCAGAAATCGAACCCGGGGCCTCCGGGTGAGAGGCAGGCGCGCTATCCCAACACCACAGGGTCATAATTATATTGCTTTCCTTAAAAAAAAAAGCAGTTACTGAGGAGGGTCGTTATGTGGCCGAAATTAGTATAATTAATTTATGTTATTAATTCAAATTTATTAACATAAAATGGAATCATCATCGTCAACTAGAGTAGTTTCCAACCACAGGTTGGGTCTGCTTGGAACAAAAGCCTCTCCATCGTTTTCTGTCCATCCACCACTCATCTTATGTCACTGTTGTCCAATTAAGGGGAGACTCCAGTGAAAATTTTAACTTCTCTCCTACTGCATCGATTTCAAATTAATTTTGTGATCATATATATCATGTAAAGTTGTAGCAATGTCTAAGATTTGAAGGCCATAACTTGAATGGTTCTTGAATTATTAATTTTTAATGTGGTTTTTAATGGCATTTTTGAAAGCCAACTTTTGGTACTGAGATATCAATTTTTTACATTTCATAGTCTTCAGACACAGTAACAGGATATAGTTTAAGAGTTCTGTGCATTTATTTTATGAGAACGTTTGTTTATTTACCCTCAGTTCATTTTTCAAATTGCAAATTATTTCTTTTCAAATAATTTGTACATTAATGTCATAAAAAATCATTGAAATTGCATATCATTGACAATGAATGCACAAAAGTATGCAAATATCTCATAACTATGTCCTGCAAAATTTTCACTGAGATTGGTTAATATTTAGGATTAAAAAAAGTTGGTATTGAAGTTAGAAATTAAACTTATAAAAATTTACCTCGCAACAAAATGTTTGTTGAAATCACTAGTTCAGCTTTTTATCACCAGGAATCGCTACATTTGAAGGAAAAGCAAAGAGCCAACTTTGGAACAAAGATTATCCGATTGGTGAGAAGATGGTCGTGTTTGATAGTGATAACATCAAAAAATACCTTTCACAGCTGTCAGTGAGCCACCCCCCTTTTCATGCAGTCCATATATCAAATATTATTTACAGGGGCCGATAACCTAGATGTTAGGCCCCTTAAAACAACAATTATCATCATCATCATCATCAAATATTATTTAGACTTATTTATAATTCGAATAGAACCAAATCTTTCTCGGATCTAAGAGAAATCACTCCAAGGGTCTGAAATAGCCAGTAAAAAATATTTGAAAAAAGTTTTTGCGGTGGAGTCTCCCCTTAACTTCTTTTCTTTCGACACTTTTTTCATTCCCTTTATCCACCTAACCCTTGGTCTTCCTCTAGGTCTCTTTGTCTTCCACTCCATTTCCAATATTTTCTGTTGTATTTTCTCTGGTCTCCTATTCTTTTCATGTGTCCATACCACTGTAGCCTTGATTTTTCAATCCTAACCTGTAGGTGTTCTTCCTTTAATATTTCTCTGACTCTATCATTTCTGACTCTGTCCATTCTAGTTACACCTATACGACTCCTCTGAAACTTAATTTCCACTGCTTGTATTCTGCTTTTATCTCTCTCCCTCATCACCCAAGTTTCTTATCCATAGGTTAGGATCGGCACAAAGTATGTCTTGTATATGATCCCTTTACATTTCTGTAGCACATCCTTGACGTATGGTTCAGAAACATGGGTGATGAAGGAAAGGGACAAGAGTAAAATACGAGCAGTGGAGATAAAGTTCCAGAGGAGTAGGGTAGGAGTAACAAGAATGGACAGAGTAAGGAATGAGAGACTCAGAGAGGTGGTAAGAGAGGAACCATTGCAAAATAGAATAGAGCGATCTAGGCTACAATGGTATGGACTTGTGAGGAGGATGCAAGAGGAGACGATACCGAAGATGTTTGGAATGGAAATGAAGGGAAGGAGGCCAAGGGGAAGACCAAGAGACAGATGGACGAAGGGAGTTAAGAAAAGTGTGGAGGAAAGAGGAGTATGCTGGGACACAGTGAAAGACGAGAGATGGTGGATTAACAGGAAACGATGGAGAGGCTTATGTTCCAAGCAGACCCGACCAGCGGTTGGAAACTGCTCAAGATGATGATGATGATCCTTGCTCCATATCAGGCCTCTAACACCCTTGAAGAATCCATCAGCACACCTTCCTCTTTCATCTAATTCCATTAGGTGGAATAAAATTATTAAATACCGTACTCGTTGGTATTTCCATTCGTTTAGACTTCAATAAGGAAACTTTTAAAATTATTAAGTTCATATCACTAAGATAAAAAGAAGACAACATTCAAAATTCACACTGAACAAAATCAAAAGCACAAAAACAAAAAACCACTGACCGTGGTGGCCGAGAGCGTTAATGCGCTACTTCATGCCTCACTGGGATCGGGAGAGCGTGGGTTCGAATGCCACCTCAGCCGTCCTGAAAATGGTTTTCGTGGTTTCCCATTTTCACCACTAGGCAAATGCCGGGATGGTTCCTTACAATAGGTCCACGGCCGATTTCCTTCCAAAAGCCCTTCCCTGTCCCATTCTGAAAATGAAATAAATGTCTATTGGCTGCAGTAATAAAATTATTAAAAACAAAACACCAAGTTACACATTTTAAATGCAAAATGGAGGGGCATGGAAATACTGTATTAGTTTTAGGTCTGGTTCTCACTCCCCACGGCCCAGGCTATTTGAGCTTAATAATGAGTGTATGGAGAAATGTAAAAGAATCTTGTATTCAACATATTACACACCTATATTGACGTATGCAGCAAGCACTTGGACAACAACTAAACGGGAGGAAAGTAGAATCCAGACAGCGGAGATGAAGTTCCTTAGAGGTATAATTGGAAAGACCCACCCGCAGAGACAACATTAGAAACAAGGAAATTTAGGAGAAAACAGGATTCCCAAAGTTACAAGACAAAATCGAGATCAGTAAGCTAAAATGGTATGGACATATGATGCGAATGGGAGAAGACAGAGTCCCGAAACGATTATTTACTGAGAAAGTCATGGGAAGGCGCCAAAGGGGAAGGCCAAGGATGGGGTAGATGGATACAGTGAGGGAGAGCGTTGAGAAAAGATGAGTGAAAGTGGAGGATGTACTGGAAGAAGGACAAGAGTGGTGAAGAGATAGAAATGTATGGAGGTCCTTGATTCACACCCCGACCCAGATCACTGAAACCGGGAAATGAAGAAGAAGCAGAAGAAGAAGGAGTGTATGGGAGAAATAACTCACTTGTTCGATTGCTTTTGCTACAGTGAGTGCTTCCTGGGGAGCATTCCACGGTTGATGTCAGTTTGAACTTCTCTCCACAGAGGGCATCAGTCTCAGAGTCACACACATAGCATTTGATAGCAGCTCCTGCAAGAATACACATAGCAATGGTCTTGATTCCTGAATGATAAATTTCATAAATTATAACAATTTGTCTGCCTAGTCAATGTCTTTTATTACCGTACAGATGTGTGCAAATTATTTGACTCAACGTTACTTTGTAAACAGTTTCCAACTTATTGATTATAATTTATGACAGTAAAACTGTTTCACAAAAGTTTGTTTTAACATTCGTGGGGTATGAGTTGAAGAGGGTCCCTCCAAAGTCACTGGAAAAATAGTAAATGAACCCAGCTCAGATATCACATGGAATAACGCACCTACGGTAATTAATGAAACAGCCAGATCTGAAACCCTACGGGATAAGTTATTAAACCACAGGAGAGAAAAACATAACTAATTAGATTAATAAAAATGGTAACCAGTAGGTCAATTTATTTATTTATTTATTTATTTAGCTTTTGGAAAAACATTGCACAAAGATAACTATAGTCTAAATACATATTTACATAATAATCTATACACTGAGTCACAAACAGATATCCAGATTTGTGATGTATTAAATAGCCTTATTTGTTGCGAAGAGGAACTCCTGCAGGTCACCACAGAATGCTCGTAAGGGGCACGCTTGGACAATGTGCTGAACCGTTTGGCGTTCAGCACCACAATCACAGCGCGAGGAAGAGGTCATCCCCCATTTATGTAGGGAATCGGCGCATCTACCACAATTAGTTCGTATTCTATTCAGCGTGATCCAAATCTTCCTGTGTTTATCAAATCCTGGTGGCCTGGTTTTGATACAGGGCATCTTCAGTTGTTCCTTTGTAGCACTGGTTTGCTATAATTTAGTCCATCGATCACTTATATTATATTTATTGTTATTGACTTGGTAAGTTTGTAATGGAGAATGACGGGAACGGAGTCTCTTAGTGTTGATGGCAGGAATGTCTTCATGAATAGGGAGCTCAGGTCCAGCAGTTATTTTCGTGACTTCATGCACAAGTGAACATTCTCGTCGCAGGGAAGGAGGCTCAATATGGCTCAGGATTGGAAGCCAGAATGTAGGTCAATAAAGTTGCTTTAACGGAGAAAATAGGGTGTATTTAAATTCTCTCTTTGAGTCCAATAAAGTGAACACCTCTGTAAATGTCCTTACAGGTGCCGTACATGTTTCAGGCCAATAGGACTTTCTTCAGCCTGAAATAAGTTGCTTGATCTTAGAAATTCCATAAAAACACATGATTATGAATGAAGGGGATGGAATCAAGGTGGATGATGTGAGAAATAAAATCTTTTGTACATCTAAAATTAAATTTAAAAATTAAGCTATTACTTGGCCATATGAATCCCCAGTTGCACTTAAATGCGAAGAGAATAACAGGCTATTGTTCTATTGGTATCCAATTTGACTGTTGAAGTTGAGAGTTTTATTCCATTGGTCAGAAAAGCATTAACTAACTCATAACATGCCATATCGTCATAAGCAGGACTAGGATTTTTAGGTGCGCACCCTTCCTCTTAGGGTAAATTAAAGCTGTTCGGAAAAATATCACAGTGTGAAATTTTGTTTCTAGTTCTAGGCATTTTTCACGCAACTTTTTCCCTTTACTGGGACCTTTATCCTTTTTTCCCCAACCATGACCATAATCCCCTTTACCCTCTCTTTTCAAGTTTAATTCCAATTTATTCTATACGATTTCTAATCAATATAAAATATTTAACTTTCAATTAACGTCTCCTCAGCTTGCTGTTAGGGACCTACGCCTACCCGGTGTAGGTATAACCAATAAAACAAATTGAATGAAACGCTCAAGATTTCTCATAAGAAAACTTTATATTCTAGTAACCGCCATTACAACATTTTCACTGCCTTGTGTATCAAAGCTCTTAACAACAAGAAACGCAAAAGTCATGGAGTAAAGAGTAATCGTCCGTGACATCCTCCCACCTTTGATGCAAATCAAACACAATGTTCATAAACAGAGACGGGAAGGCGTTTTTACTCTTCTTCCACTCCTGGTGAAGTTGCGACTTCTGAGACTTACTGCCTCCGGAACTGCACCACTAAGTAAGGGCACCTCCTCACTCCCACCTCCAGCCTCCAAAGGATATAGGTGTCTCGTAGGTCGGAGGAGTTCTCCTGAGGATGTCTTTACCCTAACTACTCGGGTCACTTTGTCTTTACCTGGAAGTGTAGCTGTCACTCTTCCTAGGGGCCAGTCTATCCTTCTCTTGTCATCACTACCAATGATGACTACATCTCCTACCTTCCACTGATGGTCAGACTCCTTGCCCGATGAGCTGCATAGAAGGCTACCCATATACTCCAGTCGGAATCTCCTCCTCAGCTCACCCCTTAGCTGTTGAAGATATTGAAACCTTTTGGTGAGATTAACTTGATCTAGCATGTCTAAATCAGGAGTGCCAACCACGGGAATGTCCTGAAGAAACATTGATGGAGTCAGAGGTACCAATTCATCACAGTCTTCTGAAATGTAGGTAAGGGGCCTCCAGTTGATTACCGATTCACTATCAGCAATCACAGTCAATAGTTCTTCATATGTCAAGATAGCTTTGCCTAAAACACGCCTTAATAATTTCTTGACCATTTGCACAATACGTTCCCAGAATCCACCCCACCAAGGGGCTGAAGGAGGACTAAATTTCCACTCGATTCTATCAACTGATACTTCCGCACACAATTTTTTCCAGTCAATGAAGCCAAACAAATTGTTGGTGCCAACAAAGTTTCTCCCGTTGTCACTATAAATCACACGAGGCCTTCCTCGTCGGGCTATGAAATGCCTAAGAGCTAACAGAAACCCTGCAGTGGACAAAGTCATGACTAATTCAAAATGGTGATGATGATGATGATAATTGTTGTTTTAAGGGGCCTAACATCTAGGTTATCGGCCCACAATTCAAAATGGACCGCTCTCACTACGGCACATGTAAAAATCACAATTCAAGCCTTGTTCTTGCATTTTAAGTATAGCGGTCCAGCAAGGTCCACTCCCACTACCTCAAATACACCTGCATCTCTCACACGATCTTCTGGAAGGGCTGGCGTTTCCGGAATTGTCTTTTCCATTTCGAATCTCCTGCACTGGGTACACTTCCTGATGACTTTGCGAATGGTTCTTCTTCCCTTTGGTATCCAGTAGTGCTCCCTGAGTATAGCAAGTAAAATCTGAACACCAGCATGAGAGGCTTTCAAATGATGATCTCTGATTATCATCTCAGTCAAAGGGTGCTTTGATGGCAATAACACCGGCGCACGGAAATCATATTCATCCTTTCTGTTGGTAATTTTTGTCTTAATCCTGAAGAGACCCATCTGGTCTTTAAAAAAGCAGAATGATTTCTGGTTGTCCCTTTCGGTAAACTTCTCTTCCTGAACTAATTTCAGCAGTCGTTTCTCTGCCATTGAAATTTCGAGACAATCTAATTCTGAAGCAACATATTTCACTACGTCCTTCCTGGCATTGTTGACGAACCGTAACATCCAGGCCACCATTCTAACGATTCGTGAGTACTTGGAAAAATACCTCAAATACCAGTGTTTTTCCTGGGAGACAAGCATAGTATTGGTAACATGGCCTTTTCTTCTTTCTTCATCGACCTCCTCTTCATTAACTTTTACAATGCGCGTTGGCCAGCTGTTTTCTTCCAACTTTAACCAAGCGGGTCCCTCTGACCAACGAGAAGAAATCAGCTGCAACGTAGAGCAACCTCTCGAAGGTAGATCGGCTGGGTTGTCCGTCCCTGGTAGATGAAACCAACGCTTTGGGTTAGTTAATGTTCTAATTTCTTTAACTCGGTTAGTGACGAACACTCCCCAAGCTTCCTCTCTTCGTATCCAACATAAAACAGAAGACGAGTCACTCCAGTAGTACTCCGGGACGTTCGTTATATTCAAGCTTTCCTTTACTGTAAAGGCAAGACGTGAGCCTATAGTGCAAGCTAATAGCTCCAGTCTTGGTATTGTACAGGCCCGGGGGGCTGCACCCCCTGAAAGCCACCCCCCATCATCTATTAAAACCACCCCTAACTGGCAAACATCATAAGTCCAGAACAGTACCTTTTACACAGCAAGGGCGGCCGACCAGCTCGGGAGGCTAGCCAACCACTTGCAACACACTCATAAACATCTACACTATAACTAACTGGGGCAGCTATGTCAATGGAATGCTGACTGTGCAACGGCAGAACCTATAAGAAGTGAGGCTTTTTGGGAACTGTATCTGTCATACAGTGTGTGCTGCCGGAGGCCCTGCTACAGCTGCTATCATCAGGTGAGCATCAGCAAGTGTTCAGACGTCCTTTACTTTGTATCTCTCATCCACAAACTTGTACACTTAACTTGTAACATTATTTACATTCCCCTAAAAGGGACTTACAATTTCACACTCACTGACCAATAAACACTTGGTCAGTAAACTACACTTGTCTTGCTAATTACACGCCTCTTCACATCCTAACATCCTTCCTGGCTCTCGTCACGTTTTACCGTGACAATAGTAGCCAGTAATCGCCTACTCAGGTTCCATTGTGTTCCCCGCAGCGACTCGACTGCGTAGGCAGCGAGCCGCCGGCATAGCTGACATAAGCACGTCTGTTATATAACTTATTCCAACCAGCTGGGAGGCAGGTACGTTAACCTGCGCCCGGAGGCTCATCCCCTAAGCGACACTTACGTCTTTATAAGAGCACCCCCTAGCATTTTGACACCAAACAACACTCTACACTGGTAAGCTTACCCAGTTACGGGAAGCTGCCCTCTCTAGGAATCACCTTCCAAAATAGTACAATAACATATATGTTTTAGCCCTAACCAACCCCCCCAACTAAGGGATCTAAAACAATTGGTGGAGGCCGGGTACCACGCACAGTAAAAAAAAAGGGCTCATACAACGAGTTCTCGTGGTAAAAACGGCCCGTACCGCATACAGCCAAGCGAGACTAAATTTAAAAAAAAACATATTACGTCCCACACTTTTCTCTATTACACAGGAGTTTGTATTATTACACCCACCCCCACCCTCCCCACAGTGCAAAATCAGCGGAAATTAAATGACCACATTTAGAACCACACTAAGAGACTTTGCGCACCATTTGTCGGCTAGTACAACTCCACTCCTGCTGAAGTTAAAAATTAAGAACAGTGACTTGATAACTGACCAGACTGCAGTACAACTTCTTAGGGACCTCGAATTCAAGACATCAGAGATACGCGCTCAACACCCTGCAGCGGCAGCACAAGTTATACATTTTACACGATCCCAGGCCAGTGAACACAGACAGGAGTCACCAATATCCAGCGCTAGTGAAGTAGATTGCCTGCCAACACTCCACCCCCTATTGTTGCAGCAACTGCAAATCACAGAGCAGAAAACTGATAATCTGCTCCAGCGCATCACACAGTTACTAGATACAGACACTGTTAAAGCAGACAATCACACGGCAGAGGCAGTTCTAGACATCCACACTATTCTGGAAACGGTGAAACAGGATTTAGACAGGACTGTACACGTAGTCAAATCCACACAGTACGACAACACACCGTCAATCAGTACCGATATATCAGGTGACGAGCCACCTGGTAACGTAACACAAGTGCCGTATACGGGAAGCGAGGCTAATTCCTCCCTGAATAACACAAACACCTCGGCACACGATAGCGGTGCGAACAGCTTAAACAGACCAGAACACTAAAAAAAATTACATTTTCTACACAATAAATTATTTACACAGCACACTCATTTTTTTATATAAAAAAGGAATCTGTGACACGCTGAATGATGATGACAGCGTAAGCGGAAGGCCAGAGACACCACGCAGGAGCAGAGCTGGGTAAGGCGATGATGAGCCTTACCCTAGTTAACTCACTGACCCAGACCAAAGAGACGAACTACGTAAGGTCGAAGCGCCGATGACCTAGCACGGGCAAACGTCGGAGTCCCGGAAGGCCTAGCCTGCCCCCGGGACAAAGAAAAGTTACACCCACCATGTGCTACGGGCATCGAAGCCAGACCTGCAGGGAAGACTTTCTGAGGATGGTGGGAGAAATAGCCAGCTCCACACCGGACTCAGGAGATGACCCTAGGGACGACCAAATCACGACTAGACTACTAGTTAATATGTAAGTAAGTAGAACTTCCAGGGCGGGAAGTTAGTCTCCTACGCGCAGGAGTGAAGCAGGATCTTAGGGTTCATGTGGACCAACCCAATGCCAATATGGGCGAAGAGGACCCCGGACGCCACCATTCCCGGAGGATATTATTACTGCCAATATGGGCGAAGAGGACCCCGGACGCCACCATTCCCGGAGGGTATTATTTTATCGGACGATGTCCAACGCCCACATAAATGGCTGACAACGGGTCACCAGAGCTTAAATGGTGACGCATCGGGCAGCCAGAGATCTTAAATGAGGAGCATAGCGAACACTCACAGGGGTACAGTGGGCAGACCCATCAATAATGAATACATCAATGACAACATGCAAATACAACGGCAATGAACAGGCAAGTACAACGGGCGATGCGGTTTGCTTTGTGGCACCGTAGTCGCCTGCGATTTTACTAATACTAGTTAGTAAGCATTAATATAAGTGTCGACAATTAGGATTAAGACGGAGGGGACTACGAGGCATTGTTGGGTTCCGGTCTCAACAATGTACTACAAGGGCCCCCGCGAGAGAAATCGGACGGACGAGCCTCCATCTAAATTTTAGTATTTAAGTCACAGTGCCATTTTTAAGGTCACTTAGATGTAAGCAAATTCAACAAGCGCTGTTGCTAAAATAGGGCACAGCACATTTCGGCTTTAGAGTAAGGTCCACTCGGCATGTATATACAGCATAGTTTTAAATTTAAGGCAATTTTTAAAAATTAAGGCTTTTTTTTAGATTAAGGTAAAGCCGTTCGGCACCTGGCAACCAAAAACCGGTACCAGGGTAAGCCCGATAATATAACACAATAGGATACAATACGTTAGATTAACTAGGTTAACTAAGATTAAGATAAGCACTTTAAGGGTAAGGAAAAACATTACGGCACCGTCTAGGGTAAGCCCGATCATACATTAGGTAAAACAAACATATGCAAGGAGAACATGACATTAATAGTGGCCAAAGGTTAACACTAATCATGTCATTTATTCCAGAGGAAAAAGAGCTTCAGCCAGTGAACACACTGACACAGGAACCGATATAAAGAATATGCAATATTCACATGTTTTTTTTAACCTCTCCATTTTTCAGGCGGCGTCACCAGACATATGTCACTGGTGACAATGATTTCACTGCCATACAGCAGCAACATGTTATTTGTGCCATGCTATTATTGTGTACCACCTTTACTCACTAATTTGTATTTGTAATTTGTATTCACTCCCACACAATCCAACACATTCACCACCATTCTTTTACAGCTACACTCCAGAAATCTGAACAGCAGGGTTGATACCTGTGGGGTATCAGGCTTGCTGACAGATCAACATAAACAAAGAAAATAAAGCGTTAAAGATGCGACGCAACATACGGCAATGAGGGCGCAACCAATTTGTGGCGGCGACTCTCACTGTCAAGTGTGAAGGCATTCGCCCACAGAGAATGATTCACAAGATAGGGATATATATATATATATATATATATATCAGCGGCACGACCACTAAACTGCACCGGGAAACGGCCGGACAGGATTAGCCGTGAGACGGCACATAAATACAAAGGGTAGCGTGCACGCCAGGTACAATAGACACGGCCGTCTAGGTATAAAATAATTAATAATTAAGAAAGATAGATATAAGTAAATAATGTAATAGAAAACACTGTAATATTGTTGAAAGGCACCGCATACAAAATTATTACCAATGATGCCACACATTGTGAATACACATATTTTTATCACACATGTACACAATGATTATGCTTTTGTCTCTTTCATTTTTCTTCCTTCTAACGTCCAAATTTGTGAAGGTGTCCCGTTTTACCCCAGCACAATAAATTATATTTTACGTATTCCTTTAACTTATACCTTGGGACACCTATTTTTTTCTAATTCTTCCATCTTTCACATTGCAGGGAGCAATTTTTTCCCCAATACAGTGCCGGACGGCACAGTCACCCGTCCAGCCCTGGGTTTTTTCCTCCCTGCACAATACCAATATATATATATATATATAATGTCTAAACCAAGTTTTTTTTGATTTGTTGTTGTACTTTCAATATTTCAATGTCAGCTTTTTTATGAACTGTTTTAAATTATCACATGTATATGCATGTATCCCAAAACCTACCCCTCTGAACACAAGCTGATCTCACATCTACACGACATCGCTACATCAACACGACATCACTACCTCTGCACGACATCAACCCAGAAGAAACGAAGCAGAAGTACAAGGAGGATTCAACAACGATCCATCACATCAACACCCCCACTCCACGTTCCGTTCCCGTTCGCGGGGACGCGAACTAATCAAAGGAGGAGACTTGTACAGGCCCGGGGGGCTGCACCCCCTGAAAGCCACCCCCCATCATCTATTAAAACCACCCCTAACTGGCAAACATCATAAGTCCAGAACAGTACCTTTTACACAGCAAGGGCGGCCGACCAGCTCGGGAGGCTAGCAAACCACTTGCAACACACTCATAAACATCTACACTATAACTAACTGGGGCAGCTATGTCAATGGAATGCTGACTGTGCAACGGCAGAACCTATAAGAAGTGAGGCTTTTTGGGAACTGTATCTGTCATACAGTGTGTGCTGCTGGAGGCCCTGCTACAGCTGCTATCATCAGGTGAGCATCAGCAAGTGTTCAGACGTCCTTTACTTTGTATCTCTCATCCACAAACTTGTACACTTAACTTGTAACATTATTTACATTCCCCTAAAAGGGACTTACAATTTCACACTCACTGACCAATAAACACTTGGTCAGTAAACTACACTTGTCTTGCTAATTACACGCCTCTTCACATCCTAACATCCTTCCTGGCTCTCGTCACGTTTTACCGTGACAATAGTAGCCAGTAATCGCCTACTCAGGTTCCATTGTGTTCCCCGCAGCGACTCGACTGCGTAGGCAGCGAGCCGCCGGCATAGCTGACATAAGCACGTCTGTTATATAACTTATTCCAACCAGCTGGGAGGCAGGTACGTTAACCTGCGCCCGGAGGCTCATCCCCTAAGCGACACTTACGTCTTTATAAGAGCACCCCCTAGCATTTTGACACCAAACAACACTCTACACTGGTAAGCTTACCCAGTTACGGGAAGCTGCCCTCTCTAGGAATCACCTTCCAAAATAGTACAATAACATATATGTTTTAGCCCTAACCAACCCTCCCAACTAAGGGATCTAAAACAGTATGGTCACCTTCTTGAGTGGTGCTACCCTGGATTTTGCTGCGACCAGTTGCACTTCAAATTATTTCCCATTGAATGATCTCAAGAAAATAACAACCGCATAAGCCACTTGACTAGCATCACAAAATACATGCAAATTCCAAGAGGATCTGTCCTCACAATTAGAAAATCTTCTAGGCACTTTAATCTCAGCAATAGAGGACAGTTCATGTAACCATTTATTGAATTTGCTTTGGGCGTCTTCACTCAGTGGACTATCCCAACTTATTTTCTCTCTCCAACTTTCCTGAAGCAAAACCTTTGGCACAATGGAAACCGGACATGTAAATCCAATTGGATCAAAGATACTTTGAGCTACCGACAAAACTGTCCTCCTTGTGAGAACATCAGATTCATTTAATTTTGCTACTTTACAAGCCAAAGTATCAGCCACTGGGTCCCACCACAAACCCAAAACGGGTGTCACTTCGGGACATGTACTGTTGACTGTCCAATACGGCTCCAAGTAGAAATGGACTACAGTTCACTCCGAAAACGACCCGTTTGTGGCGGTATATTTTAAGAGTCCCCTCAGTGAAGTTCTCCCACCATAGGAATTTCAGAAAGTTTCGATCATTCTCAGAGACTGAAATTTGAAGAAACGCCTTCTTAATGTCTGCGATCACACCTATCCTGTTCAAACGGAACCGGTTCAAAATAGAAGGAATTACTTCCAACAAATTAGGACCCTTTTCCAGACAGTCATTGAGTGAAAGTCCTCCTTTCGATTTACATGAAGCATCAAACACCGGCCTCACCGCTGTACTCGATCCTTCCTTGAAAACTCCTCGGTGTGGTAAATAATACCCAACATCCTGAGAGCCCTCCTGACCAACTTCTTCGATTATCCCTTCCTGTTCCCAGTCCCGAAGCACCTGCTGGTACTTCTCAAATTTGTCTTCCTTGATCAAACGGTGTGTTACAGAAACCAGTCTTTTTAACGCAACTTCCTTGTTGCCTGACAATAACTGCTGATCTTCTTTCCACGGAAGTGCGACTTCATATCTTCCTTCCTCATTGATCTTAACGTTTTCTTGGAAATGTTTCAATGTTGCAATTTCAATTTCCTTCTTCGATAGTGTTTCAGCAGGATCACCAATTCCAATGGTTTCCAGGTTCCACAGTTCACCCAAAGAAGCAGTTCTCTCAAACAGAGAGTTCACCATTGATACTGTGCTATCGTTTTCAGTTGTCTTCCAAAGCTGACCCATCACTGTCCAACCAAATGTACTCCTAACAGCAACCAATCCAGACTTCAACTTGACTGTGTCCCCAGTCAATAAACTACCCACAGTGTCTGCGTCGATTAGTAGTCCAATCTCCGATGGCTCTAGGTCAAAATCAGAGAGCCAGATTTTCTTTTCTCTGATCTCATCCATCCAAGGGCCCCGGTTTAACCGTGGGATTACACCACAGATTTCCCTTTGTCCCAACACCTTTAATTTTCGAGAAATTGAATGATGTAGGTCGTCTATATCTATCTCATATAGGTTATGATCATTGGCACTGATTGAAGCACCCCCAAAAAGCCTGTGCTCAATTTTATCAGTCTTTGATGGAATATACCCCATTTCCACCGCAATCTTCTCTAACAGATAGGATCTCTGCGAGCCTGTATCTAACAACGCCCGTACAGTCTTTTCTCTCCCTTGATAAACCAACCTAACTACAAGAGTTTGCAGCAGTACTTCCGAAACATCACTAGTTTGTGTATTAAGGGTCGTAGTTGGGACACCAGGCAATTTTGAGCCCCTTTCCTGGTGCTTCTCCTCACCTTTATAATCCCCCCTATTTACATCTAATTTTGGGCACATAAAAGCTTCATGTTTACTACTGCACACAAGACACTTCAGTTTCGTAATACAATTTGCAGCCCTATGTCCAACCTTCAGACACAAAAAACAAGCCTTGTTTTCAGACAGTCTTTTACGTTTGTCCCCTAAGTTCATTTCTTGAGCAAGATAACACCCCTCACTGTTATGTGTTTTTTTTACAGAAGACACACGTTAAACTGGTTTCCTTCTCCTTTACCAGCAAAGAGAACACTAGCAGTTGCTAAACTACTCTCTTTCCATTCTTTAACTTTAGCACTCCTTGATTCACTAGAAACCCCAAAACCAGCTTGAGCAAATGTAATCCTCTCTTCACTTTCTACTTCACCCTTCAGAAAACCAAGTAATGCAGTCAGTTTGTCGGCATGTCCATTGTCTTGATCCCTCATAGCCGTTGACGAACTCCTCATCCAGACACGTAACACTTCCTCAGGCAAGCAGGATTCTACTTATCTCGGGTAACACCTATAGACTCCAAAGCTCTCAGTTTTGCTTCCAACTTGTCATATAGACTAGCAAGTTGAGTTTTCTTCCTTGTTTGAGAAACATTTTTCACTACAAGACTTATGAGTTCCCTTACATAGAACTCAGTCAATAAATCCTCCCTTCCAAATCGACCTTGAAGAGATTCCACTGCTTTAGGGTAATTTTCAGCAGTAGGGGGAAAACTGGCAACTAATTCTCTAGCGCGACTATCAACTTTCGTGGATTGGATCAAGTATTGGAATTTGTCTTCGTCCTCAATTTCCGAGTCCTCATGAATGCGCCGAAATTGTCCCCAAAATTCCAACCAATTTTTAATCTCCCCCATCGAATTTCATCAGTTCTATTTTAGGTAGTTTCAACTGCCTTTTGGTTTTATTGCCATCTGATAGGACCGATCTTGCTGACACCACTGCCAATACATTGGAATTAGCCTGCAACCGTAGAGCATACTTCTGTCTTGCATCATCCAATCTGTCTCGAAAACTGTCTACATATTCGTACTCACGGTCATACTCGTCCCCTTCCTTTTCCAGCAACATACTTAAAACTTTCTCGTCCAACGGTGCCAGCTCCGTTCCTAACCTCTCCAATTTGGTTAGCAAGGACTGCAAGGTGTCGTCGTCCACGCCGTCTTGAATTTCTTGATTTAAGTTTTGCAAAAGTGCATTGTACGTCTTCGTAAAAGTCGCTCTTACCGGCTTCCGCGCTTTCATTAACTTCTCCAATTCCAATACGAACACAGAACAGGAACACGAACGAACAGGAACACGCGGTCTTTAAATCAACACAATCTTCAAGTTGTTTGAATTAATACGCCATCCTGGCCGGGTCGCCAATATTTTGTTAGGGACCTACGCCTACCCGGTGTAGGTATAACCAATAAAACAAATTGAATGAAACGCTCAAGATTTCTCATAAGAAAACTGTATATTCTAGTAACCGCCATTACAACATTTTCACTGCCTTGTGTATCAAAGCTCTTAACAACAAGAAACACAAAAGTCATGGAGTAAAGAGTAATCGTCCGTGACAGCTTGCTGTGTACCTGCGAATAGTATGCCTACCTTTTTCAGTAAACACCGTGCGGGAGTTGAAAGCAAACCTCCAACAAAGGAAAATATTTGTGTGTTCGAGAAAACCTCTTTCTCTCGCTCTACCGCTATAATGCAGCCCGTAATAATGCAAGTTGACAATGAGTGATTCTATCCCACCAGAATCAGTAGCCTGCTGTTCGTGAATATGAGTTTATTACTGTGAGAGACGTCATCTGTTCGCATGGAGGCGGAGGCTGGTAGCACAGAGATGTCAGCAACCGCACCCGCGAACCGAGAATTGAGATGAAGCTACTAGAAATCGCTGAGACTGCAGTTCCAGCATGAATGAGAACATTCTGATTGCCGCGGTGTTATAAGAGAGTGTGGACAGCAAGTGATTGAGTGAGCGCAAAAGTGAGTTGTGTGATAGTCGCATTGAGTTAGCAAGTGAATTGCTGTTAGCACTTTGTTACATTACTAAACGAGTGTACTACTAGATTTTACCATGCCAAAGGTGTCCAGTGCCCGATTTATTGCTCTGGCTCAGGAATTCAAACAAGATTTCATAGACACTGATGGAACTGTTATGTGATGTACTATTTGTGATTCAGGAATTTCGTTAGATAAAGAACACCAGCGAGATCGCATCAGACAAAACATTTCCAGCTCTAAGCATCAAATGAATAAGACTCTTCAAGCAAACAAATCGCGGCAACCTCTATTACGAAATGCGTTTAAACAGAGTTCTTCAAAAAGCCAAAATTTGAAGGAATTAAAATATTGATTTGTGTGCAGCTCTTACACAAGCACGAATTCAACGCAATAAGGTGAACCATCCGGCCTTCAAGGGGTTTCTTGAAAAATACACAAAGACGTCAATGCTCAATGAGAGTACTTAAAGAAAAAACTACATGGAGCCTGTTTACCGAGAAACCATACAAAGAATCAAGGATAAAGTTTCTGATTGCGATGTGGGAATCGTTGTGAATGAAACCATAGACTCAAAGGAACATATTTTAAACATTTTAGTTTTTTCCTTAGCAGGGGAGAACGTTAAGCCCATGTTGTTAAAAATGTATTAGCTGCAGAAAGCCAATGCCAGTACAGTAATGCAATCAATAATTATGGACTTCTGCCAAAAACTGGTATCAAGTTTGAGAAACTTTTTCTTGTGGTTACAGACCAGGCTCGATACATGGTTTCAGCTGTTAACCAATTGAAACCTTTACTTCCTAAGTTGAAGCATGTGACATGCTTGGTTCATGCCCTTCACAGGGTTTGTGAATCCATAAGGAATGAATACGCCATCGCAAATCAATTCACCTCTGCCCTGAAGAAGATTCTACTGAAAGCTCCGATTCGTGTTGTTGCGCACAGGAAAACCACTGGCCTGCCACTTCCAAATTTCGCGGTCATTACTCGCTGAGGATCGTGGATTGAGTGTGCTACTATGTTGTGTGAGAATTTTGACAAAATTAGAGAGTTTGTGTTTTCTTTGGATCCAGCCGAAGTAGGTGCAATTTCCAAAGCACAGCAACTTCTGTTACCGGAGAAAATACATAATTTACAGACAGAACTATATTGTATCCATAACTAAAAGTACCTGACTGCAGTTATTAAACGATTAGAAGAACAAGGTCTGGAAAAAGAAAAACAATGGGATATATTTACTTCCATGAGGGAGCTGTTAGATGGCTTTGCCAAAGTCTAGACTTCAGAAGAATCCAGACATTGTGGAATTCGCCACATCTGTAGAGTTGCCATTCCGAGTGAATACAAGGTTTGCCCCACTAGTTTCTGTGGATGTCGAAAGAAGCTTTAGCATCTACAAAGGCATTCTATCTCCTAATAGAAACAGACTTAGTTTTAAAAATTTAGAGATGCTTAATGTCTTGACATACAACAGCTTCTAATTGTTTCCTTCTTTTGATGAGTGATTTGATGTACTTGTTTGTAATTCAACAAACTAGAATAGAAATAGAAAATTAGTTGAATGAACCAGCACCTTTTTGCCCCTTCTTTTACCTAATTTGAGCACCTTTTCCCTTCCTTTTTTCAACTGTAATTTGCACCTAAAATTCTAACCGTGGTCATAACAATGGTAGACTTTAATAGTTATCTCACACATGTTCCATTTTACTCCATTGACTATTCCAGCTATTGTGTGCACACCAGTGGCGGCCGGTTATAAGTTTACGGTGTTGCACAATGACAAGATTTTTCAATACATAATATTACATTATGCAACGAGCCTATAATGGCAATAATTAAGACACGAGTATGTTTATAATTTCCATACGAGTTTCTTAATTACCATTATAGGCGAGTTGCATACGACTATTTATGTTCGACGTTAATTACAACTTTATTATAATGTTTTAACATAAATATTCATAAATATCTGTGGGATTCAGTAACTTCAGTTAGTGAACAGAGCGCGCTGGGTGGTTTGCTGACTGAACAGAGCGCATGCGTGGGTCAAAGAATTTCGAAAGCAGAGACCATTTACTTTGCTTGGTAATGCTATTGTTTACAGCCTGCATGATGACTAGTGCCGTTCTGCTCTAGCATTCACTAATATTGTCACCGATATCGTTTGAAAGCAATGCGCTGTGTAGAAATTGGCGTTGGGGATATTAAGGTACAGTGCTATTTCTTGTCTCATATTCGCCAGTTTATTTACGCGAACATATGGGACGGTGCACTTTCCATGTCTGTAATTTATGTAGAAGGATGCTGTGTTGCTAACTTCTGGACGTAGATTCATACATTTCTTGCATATGTCATAGTATTTTCTTGTTACCGTAAAGGTCCGTGCTGATTTTGTCTTTGTGTTTGGGATTGTAACTACAATGGTTGATCCGATATCCAATTTGAACTTTCAAATCATGTAATTCATGTCCGACATATTGGATTTTGAGCGCATGCGTGAAGCTATCCTTACCTAAGTGGTCAATGAACGAGCTCTGATTGGCTGGAGAAACTGGTTCGTAATGAAGAATAGTACTAAAATGACCCTCATTATGATACAGTTTTCTGACATATAATATTTATATTTCGACAACATGGACCATAAAATATAATAATACTAGCAGAAGTACCCATTCTTCGAACGGTCTTTGGTATTAATAGCCAGACGTAATCAATTGAGCTACTGTTGCAATGGTTAGAGGCTTGGAACCTGTTTGTCGACGAAGATAAATGATTAGTTAAAATATGCTCAGAAAATAAATTTAGCCTACCTAACGTGTACTTCCTGACATGAAAATAAAATTGAAAACCTCGTAGACGAAACGCAATACACGTCATGTTGCTGTTTGGAGATATAATAGACCTTCTGTACGACATATCGCACGTTTAAGTCGTGTGAAAAGATCTATGGTAACCCCTGACCCCCTTAAGCGCATTGATGAATTTTACAGTTTACGTTGGTTCCGTGATAACCTTATTGCCATTTGCAAACGTTCACAGAAATTTAATAAATGGAGTGGCATTACTTCTTGCAGAAATAGATGGAAAGTTGGATGTCACCTTTTGAGATGCTTTTGTCATGGCAATTGGCATGCATTCCTTCAATAGTTTATTAAATGAAATTAGTTTTCTTGGAATATCAGAAACTGTTGGTATTAGAGGCTTAAAATGTAGTTTTCGGGGACCATTTACGGCTATTTAGGGTCCCCGAGTTTTGTTTCTGACACCAAGGGGCAGAAAATAAGCTTTGTCTCGTCGTAGTAGGCCGTAGTATAATAATAATAATAATAATAATAATAATACTTACTTACTTTCCGTGTCCGGGAGACACACTAAATTCTTCCTTTTCAGAACTCTGCAGCTCTTATCCCTCGGTCAGTGGCCAACATAAGGTATTCCTGGCTGCAGGTTTCATTAAGATCTCTGCACGTGAGCAGGTGTTGTGGAGCCTGGATTTCTCCACAGGCACATCGTGGATCTTCTGCATAACTCCACTTCACAAGGTTGCTATGACACTTAGGCACTCCTGTTCTCATCCGGTTTAAGGACCTCCAGGCGGTATAAGGAAAATGACTACCACTGCTCAGTTCTTCTTTAGTGGTAAACCCCTCTGGTAGTATTTGTTTCCAGAGTGACACACGCCGGACGTCTGGCTTGGTATGGAGGGGTACTGTTCTCTTAATAAAACTCTTCCTGGATCTTAGGCGAGGAGTGGTCACCTTGTGGTTGAACATAGAATGTCTGGGATCTGTTTCAAGCTTTTGTCTCTCTTTCTCTGCTGCCACCCTGTGTCGAATAACTGGAGGTGCAATGCCAGCGAGAGGGTAGATCTTCTGCACTGGAGTAGGTCTCAGACATCCAGTGACAATACGTGTGGACTCGTTAAGAGCTATGTCCACTTGCTTGGTATGGGCAGATGCTCCCCATACTGATGATCCGTACTCTCCTGCTGCGAAGCAAAGTCCCAATGCTGTTGAACGTAGAACCTGAGGGTTCGCTCCCCATGTTGAACCTATCAACTTCCACATTATGCAATTTCTTGAGCTGATCTTGCACTTCAATTCTCTACAATGTTTCCTGAAGCTCAGGGTACGATCAAGCTTGATTCCCAAATATCGAGGCGTTTCACAGCTTTCGAGTGTCACTCTTTTCCAGACAACATTCAACTTTCTCCGGGCATCTTTGTTGCGAAGATGAAATGCGCATACTTGTGTCTTTCCTGGGTTAGGTTTCAGGTGATTCTGGGTATAATATTTGTCTAATCTCTCAAGAGCATTGGACAGTTTTCCCTCCACCTCCTTAAAGCTCCTACCCTGTACAGCAATAGCGGTGTCATCCGCATAAATAAATCGCCTGGCCTCTAAATATTCTGGCTGGTCATTTGTATAAATGTTGAAGAGTAATGGGGATAACACACATACCGTAATTATAATAATAATATAACAATACTAGCAGAAGTACCCGTACTTCGAACGGTGTTCGTTGTTAACACCAGACATTATCAATTGAGCTACTGTTGCAATGGTTAGCGGTTTGTCATTCCTTCAAGTTTATCAGAACGAAGCTAGTTTACTGGGAATATCATACACACTGTTAATTTAAGGCCCTTAAAATGTAGTTTTCGGAGACCCTTTATAGATTCCCGAATTTTGTGTCTCACATTGAGAAGCGCAACATATGCTTTAGTCGTCCTTCTAGGATAAGTTTTATATTTCGCCTATTTTAGCATATATTGAGAAGTTTTTCTCTATATCCACCCTTCTACTGTATGAAAAGTACGGTGAAGAGTTTTAAAAATGATTGGTGTATTGACTCTCATGGTTACCATACCTGATTTTACGATGCACCAAGCATCCGAACACGAGGTATAGGCTTACATAAAGATACACAGAAAGACAGACAGACAATTCTATTGTCTACAACATATTACCCAGATATCCAAATATGGGTGTATCTACCACACAGTATCAAATAAAATCATCCTTACGATGAACCCGTATGTCGACAAAAAAAAAGTTAAAATGTGCTCTCAGACTAAATTCACCTAACGTGTACTTCCTGACGTGAAATACAATTGAAAGCCTTGTAGACGAAACGCAATACACGTCACATAAAAACTGACCCTCTACGTTGTGCTAGTTGCCCATACACAGGAAGACCTCTTTCATAAATTATAAAGGCTTGTGGTGCATGAAAATGCAGGTTCTTTGGCCTCAAATTGCCCAAATTCCTAAAAGCCGCAAAAATGCTGGTTCAATTCAGGAATTTTTGAAAATAATGTTGCTGTTTGGAGATATAATAGACCTTCTGTACTATATGTCGAACGTGAAAATTGCATGAAAAAATTCTAGGTTACCCCTTCACCCCCTTAATTGCATTGATGAATTATACGGTCTACGTTAGTTCCGTGATAACCTTATAGCCATTTGCAAACTTTCACAAAAATGTAATAAATGGAGTGACATTGCTTCTTACAGAAATAGATGGAAAGTTGTATGCCACCCCTTGAGATAATGTTCTCATGGTTACCGATTTGCATTCCATCATTAGTTTGTTAAATTAAATTAAATTAGTTTTCTGGGAATATTTTAGAAACTGTTGGATTTAGAGCCTTATAATGTAGTTTTCGAGGATCCTTTAGGGCCCCCGAGTTTTGTTGCTGGCACCGAGGGGATTTGTCTCGTCGTTGTACGCCATAATATAATACTAATAATAATATAATATAGGGAGAAATTATAACACCTATTTTTATTTTATTTTTAATTCAGCCAATGGCCATGTACTTTTCTTTTCAGGACGGGTCAGGGAAGGGATATTATCAGAGAAAGAAGCATTCACATCACGCATGAGCAAAATGGAAATGGCCTACCATTTAACTAAGGGCATCTATAAGAAAAGGTCAATATCCTTCAACGCAAAACTAAAACATTACTGCAGTGTCATCCGTCCGGAGGTCTTGCATGCTTCTGAATGCCTCACGATGAACAAAAAAGGCTTGGTCGAGAAACTGGAGGCCAAAGAAAGGAACATTTTGAGAAAGATATTGGGTTCCATCAAAGACAATGGGGAATACAGAAGACGGCATAACCATGACCTATATACTCATGTGGAGAAGATAAGCAACGTCATCCGGAAGAGAAGGTTACCATTTTTTGGGCATGTGAAACGAATGAGCCCAGCGAGACTGACCAACCGCAACATAACTTACTTTCAGGAGAGGAAAACAAAATGGGCCTGGTGCATTGAACTGGATAAAGATCTGAAAGAAGTGGGGATTACACCAACAGACATTCAGGAGCGCGCCCCACTCAAAGGGAAACTTCAAGCTTGTAAAGGTTTCCAAGAAAAACTGAAGCTGAAAACGGGAAAGATTTGGACTCAGGAACGGAAGGAAGTCCACTGAGAACGAATGCGGGCGTACAGGGCAAACATCAAAGCCAGTAGGAGACGGTTGGAATGACGTGGTCCATAGATGGCCTATACGAAATGAATGAATGAATAATATGGGTATAGGAATATAATAGACCTGCCGTACCACACCCGCAGGTGTAAATCGCGTGAAAATATTCTAGAGTACTCCTTGATCCCCTTAAGCGCATTATACGTATTGATGAATTTTACGGATTAATTTGGTTCCGTGATAACCTTCTAGCCGTTTGCAAACTTTCACACTAATGTAATTAATGGAATTGCATTGCGTCTTACAGCAATAGATGGACCTCTGAGAATCCGTTGGCATGGTTACTGGCTTGCATTCGTTCATTAGTTTATTAAATTAAATTAGTTTTCTGGGAATATCTCAAAAACGGTTGGTCTTCGGTCCTTGAAATGTGGTTTTCGGGGACCCGAGTTTTGTCTCTCACATTGAGGGGCTGAAGATGAGTTTTGTCTCGTCCTTCTACGCCTATTTCAGCATGTATTTTAAGGAGGTAGGCCCCCTTTTATGAGAGGTACAGAGAAGAGTTACATCAATGATTAGTGTCGTGCCTCTGATGGATATCTGTACCAAATTTTACGTTGATACACCCAGCCGTTCTCGAGTTATTAGGGAACAAATTTGTCCACAGACAAACAAACAAACAGACAGACAGACAGATAAAAAAAAATATTTTCGCGCGCATCCATCATAAAACAGTCTGAAACGTGTAAACAACTCAAATTTTCGTAGAAATTCAGAGAAAAACACACAAATTTTCATTTTTATATATAGAGATATATACTGCACCGCTCGGTGTTGACCGTGTTTTATTGCACAGATTCTGGTTTTACTCGCTAACCGTTGGAGATATACGAAAAGTGATAAGGACCTTTCGGATAGGAAATTAAATTTCAAAGCTCGTACGTCCCATCAAAAGTTTGCTATTTCCTACCGTTCTCTTTTTATTTGATATGGAAGTATGAAATTTTGAAACCAAAGGGTCTAATGACGTCACTAAAATTGTCACCATTTTTTAATAGTGCAAATTTTCGAAATCAAAAGTATCCTATATGTAAACCTGGTAAATCAGCTACATCCATGCAAAATTTCATTTAAATCGGACCAGTGGTTCTTGAGTTATTGAGTAACAGACAGACACACAATCTCATTTTTATATATTAGTATGATAGAGATAGGGACGTAATAGACCTTCCGTACCCCACCCGCACGTGTAAATCGCGTGAAAAAATTCTAGAGTACCCCTTGACCCCCTTAGGCGCATTATATGTATTGATGAATTTTACAGCTTGATTTTGTTCCGTTATAACCTTAAAACCGTTTGCAAACTATCTCAGTAATGTAATAAATGGAATTGTATTGCGTCTTACAGCAATAGATGGACCTGTGAGTTTCTGTTGCCATGGTTACCGGATTGCATTCTTTCATTATTGTATTAAATGAAATTAGTTTTCTGGGGATATCTCAAAAACAGTTGGTTTTAGGGCCTGAGTTTCGTTTCTCACACTGAGGGGCTGAAAATGAGCTTTGTCTCGCCCTTCTACGCCTACGGTATTTCAGCAAATGTTTTAAGGGGGTAGGCCCCCTTTTATTGGAGCTACAGAGAAGAGTTACATCAATGATTAGTGTCGTGCCTCTGAAGGATATATGTACCAAAATTTACTTTGATCCACCCAGCCGTTCTCGAGTTATAAGAGAACATACTTGTCTACAGACAGACAGACATACAGACAGACAGACAAAAAATATTTTCGCGCGCATCCATCATAAAACAATCTGAAACGCGTAAATAACGCAAATTTCCGTAGAAATTAAGAAAAAACAGACAAACTTTTATTTTTATATATATAGAGATCACAATAATAATAGTTTACACATATTCCCTTTAACGTCTGTGATGCCTCGCCCTCACTGCAAGTGGACGGAAGAAAGGAGAGCAGAACATTCGTCAAGAATGAAGATCTACTGGCAGACAAGAAAACAAGCATTACAGTGATCATATGAGTGAAGAACATCGTGGTCACAGATTACCTACTACTGCTACAGATAGCCGACAGCCATGCTAATATTTGGACCTAAGACTTCAGCGCTGTCTGGTGTTTGACCGCGGTACTAGTTGACGTGTAGCACGGCCGTGCGGGTAGCCTACCCCACCCCTTCCCCTCGTTCCGCTAAATATTCTCGTCCTAATTGCTCTGCCCACTTCAATGTTCCGAAAATCACAATCTTCCCAATACTTATAGCACGTTTTTAAGCGTGGAGATAATCATACGATCTACAATAAATAAATCACATTCAAAATACCAATAACAGTTTTTCTTTTAAATAATACCTAGGCCTAAGTGGGAAATTGTGAATTCCAGAACTCTGAAATGAACAATCACAGCATTTAGGACATGTTAGTTAGTTATTGTTGTTTTAAGGGGTGGAACTACGAGGTCATCTGCCCCTATTTTAGGGCATGATCTCATCAATAATTTACATGTTTACATTTCTTTTAGTTGCAATTGGAGCATATTGCATTGGTGACAAGAATTAGGCTACTAAAAGGCCTGCAGCATATTATTACTCACCTTAAAAAAAGGTCCCTTCCAATTAACCACATTAGGCCTAATTAGGCCTATAACCAATTAGTTATTAGAATAAACTGCAAAGGAAATGTAAACAGGTGGTGTAACCAGATCACACTAAAATTGTTAGTGCCAAATTCATTGGGAGACTGAAATTTCAGAAAAATAATTGGATAATACAAAATCTCTATACAGTAGTTCATTTCATATTCCCTTTAAAATATATCCAGTTCACCAATTTTTACAGGGTGAAATACAGTAAGTACATCAAAGAGTACGAGTATAGGTGTTTATACAGTTATAATTGCTGGATGATCTTCTAATTCTAATTATGCCTTATTAGGAGGCCTTCGCACACTAATACAGTAAATTCTATGACATCCTGTGAAGGGGAAAGGAGAAATAGGACTTTCATTGAAAAACAAGAAAAACACTCAATACTGCTAGAAATCATCATGTTTTATTTAAAAAGTTGTCAACTAAGAAAAATAACAGCGAGAGCCAAGATCACACTTAGCAAAAATACAGAAATCAAATCTGGTCCTCCTAAAAGTACATGTTGAGGCATGTTCCTTTCTTCTTTCTTGCCAAGGCATAACAGTAGGCTATAGCACAGGATAATAAACCTCTTCCCTCCTTTATGCCATGGCTAACACTGACGAACAGCAAATTCCTACAACATATGCAAGTTTGTATGTTGAAACAGTAAACTTAATGAAATATGTAATGCTTCAAACGGAGAACTTGAATTTGCTGATATGTGTATGGTTGCACCTCCTTTAACTACATTTTAAAAGAATCTCTTATTGTAGAATCATTGTGTTGTTGATATTAATTCATTTAGCCCCATGTATTTGGAAGTATGTAGGATTTGTATGATAATCTGTGTTATTGTAGTATCTGTAGTAGTGTGTACTGCTCGGGTCTAAGCTGCGTGAACCTGAGAGAAATGTGCATCGCAGTGGTGTTGACGAGTGATGAGGTTCCTTGGTCCGTGCATAGTACAGAACCAAATACATTGGTCGGTGACTCACTCACTCATTCCTAACACCACAGTGGTTTGAGCAACAGCCCTAGTTAGCATTATTGGAATAGAAAGGAATACCAGATATCACGGTGGGCTGTTGACAGATCCTTCTCTTCTCGCCTGACCCTCCCCTGCTCTTTCTCCTCACCCCGCAAGTTCATAGAACATGGAAAATGGACCCGAGCAGTATAGCCTACTATTTGTAATTCAGATGACGAGTGGAAAGGAGGCAGCCATTGCCTTAAGTTAGGATCAATCCCAGCGTTAGCCTGGAGTGGAAGTGGGGAAACCACGGAAAACCACTTCTTGGATGGCCGAGGTGAGAATTGAACCTACCTCTTCTCAGTTCTGGCTCACGAAGCTGATTGTGAGTCGTTCCAACCCTCAGACTAGAATTAAATTACTTGGAAACTAGCCCAGGACCTCAGGAGTGGCAGCTACCACACCATAAGGTGGTATTATGGTAGCACTGAATGAAAGTAGAACGAGTGATAACATTCTCCATAAGGGGCAGATGACCTCGTAGTTCCACCCCTTGAAAGAGCAATAACTCATTACCTATAGGTGTATTTTCCAGAGTTGGAATCTGACAGTTCAGCGCCACTGGGCAAAAACAGCTGACGACTAGATCGCTCGCATGGCTTGTTGCCATGGAAACTATACAGCGCTGCCAATTTCAATGATGCTATTTCACCACGTGCTTGTTGCCGATCAGTCGCTTGTTCGGTTGCCTCCAGTGCACACTCACCTTGCTGCTTTTCATAATCTGTTGTTTTTATGAGTTATAATTGTTGGATTTAATTCGTTAATTACTTTTTCGTGTAGGATTTATACTTATTTATACTTTATACATATACTTATAATTCATTAGAGACCGTTATTTATGTATGTAGCAGTGTTAGTGTCAGTTCCGAGCATCAGGTGAACCATTAATTCCATTCAGTCGCGCGCAGGAGCGTAGGCTACCGCCTCTGCTCTTGTAATTAGTAAGACTACTTTGATTAGCTTCTGTCTTCTAAAGGGTAACTTAATAGTTTACACAATGAGCCTATTGTTCTTTTAGTTGTAACTACACATTATCTGGAACACTTTATTGAGATTCAAAGATTTCTAACCAACTTTTATTCACAAACAAATATATTAACACCAATTCACAGAATAGTAAAACCAAAGAGTTTTGTACATAGGAACGAAACGTTACCAACCTTAACATTTACAATTTTCTCAACATACTCCCACCTAATTTACAATTTTCTCAAAATTGGAAATTATCAAAGTGTCAAACAGGTGTACAATGTATGTCAACTGAATTCCTTCTCCTCTGTAACATGAAATCAAAGATCTAGTCTTTTAGGAGGGGCCACTTTTCTTCCTGCTCTTGTCCTCAATTCTTCAGGGGATTTGGACACATCCTTGTCATCATCGTCCATGAAGTGGGTTTTTTCTTGGTAACTCTCGGTGCAGGACTGGACCTCCAAGGGGTAGACTCTCTGTACAGGACGTACAACAGTACCACTGCTAGTCTTTAGTTGAACCACCCGGACTCTTCCATCTCGTCCTGGAATGAGCTGCTCAATTCTTGCCAAAGGCCAATCTATTCTCTTCCGATTGTCCGATCCTATTATAACCACCTCTCCAATTATAGGCTTTCTAGTTTCGCGCCGCTTGGTCCAGGTTAACTGCCCCAGATATTCTGATCGGAAGCGTCTTCTTAGCTCTTCTCTCAGTCTTTGCAGATACCGAATTTTCCGAGTGATGCTTGCTGACTCAATGCAGTCCAGGTCAGGAACTCCTGTCTCTCGTACTTCTTGCAGTAGCATGGATGGGGTCAATGGAATAGGATCTCTATTATCTTCTGCCGTATAAGTCAATGGTCTTGCATTAATCACTGCTTCACAGTCAATAAGTATGGTCTGAAGCTCATCCCAAGACAATGAAGCCTTCCCCAATGTCTTCCGTAAAATTTGCTTCACCAGGCTCACCAATCGTTCCCAGAAGCCTCCCCACCACGACGCCGTAGGCGGATTGAACCTCCAAATTATGCGTTCTCCAGTGCTGTAGGTAACGATTTTCTCCCAGTCTAACCTTTCAAGAGCATTACACGTTCCTCGAAAATTTGTTCCATTATCACAGATGATCACTTTAGGTCGACCACGCCGTGCGATAAAACGCCTCAGTGCTCTTATGAATGCTTCAGTTGACAGAGACGGAACTAGTTCCAGATGTACAGCTCGGTAGCAAGCACAAGTGAATAGAGCAACCCATGTCTTCGATGAATCACGAATATACAAGGGTCCTGCCAAATCTATTCCAATGACTTCGAATATGGCCGCATCGTTAACTCGAAGATCTGGCAAAGGAGGAGACTGAGTGTCTAAGTTTTTTGCTTGAAAACGTCGGCAAACAACACATCTCTTGACTGTTCCCTTCGCCAACTGGCGTCCTTTAAGGATCCAGAATCTCTCGCGTAACAAACCTAGGAGAGTTGCTGGACCGGGGTGATTGTTTTTACAATGCACTTCTTCTGCATACCTCTTGACCAACGGATGTTCGGAAGGTAGCACGGCTGGTAGTTTGAACGGACCCTTATCCACACGTTCGACTATCCGTGTCTTGAGTCTAATTATGCCCTTTTGATCTTGGAATACTTCAAAGCTCTTAAGTCTCTGATCGTCTGGGAATTCGAAGGACTCTTTTTGAATGAACAAAACCATTTTGTCTTCGGCTGTAGCCACCTCATTTGTCGATAACGGACCACTTCTTTTAACTTCATTGCGTCGACAGTTGTTGAGAAATCTGTAGATCCATCCCACCATCCGCACAATTTGTTCATATTTACTGAACCGGTGATACAGCCATGTCGTATTATGAGTGATGGCAATAAGGTTATGTTCAGGGCTGGATAACTTAACATAATGGCCTTCAATAACGAATTGTTTGGCGTTACGGTATACATCGCGTAACGTATAACAGAAAGTTTGTTGTAACGTTATTCATACGAAAAACGAATAAACGGATACTGTATATATACCGTTATTTTAAATATTTTATTATCATACCGGATAGCATTTTAGTTATCGCAGGAGACACAAGTCGAATAACGTTATTGGCGTTGTAACCAGGGACCCGGAACAGAACGTAACGCGGAACGGAACTCTTGTCTATGTGGAACGGAGAAATTCCGTTATCTCCAAGGTTATTTCCAAGTTGTAACGTTACCGCTGTCTGTTCCAAGCGTAACGTTACCGTCCTGGAACGAAACTGATTCTGAAACCGTACCCGGTATCTGGAACAGTGGAATGTTAGCCGAGCTGTACCGGTACAGCGTATTGGAGACGGGTGGAACGTTACGTTGTCCCGTACCGAAATGAACAGAGGAATATCCGATACGTTACAGTTCGGAACATTCTACTTATAATAACGGAACAAACAGACGGAACGGAACGTTACAAATTTAACGGGATTGTATTGTTACAAGGCTGCATTATGACGTCTCAAGGTCAAGCAGAAGGCGTGCGATGTAGCTGTTATTTTTATTGGGACGACGTGCATGCATTTACTCACTCAATCCCATTTTCCCGCTCACCTCACAGCACGCCAGCCTTCTGTTTCAGCTAATGTAGAGATCCTGTACCCCAAAAGAAGCTGCGCGACTCCGTCCCCTCGTTGTGATCGGTTGATCAAAATTTCTTTGGGATAACGTACACGATTTGTGAGGTAGGGCAATTGGCAAAGCACAGTGCTATCAAGCGGTTCCGTGGCACATTTTCCGTATATAACTAAGTAGATCTAAGTTGCGGGAACACCGTAGTGTTTGTTTGTACTTCAACGTTGATTATCACCGAGACATGAGGTTTGAGACCACATATAAAATTTATACATTTCAAGCTGCCTGGAGTTGGAGAGGGGAGTACAGACGATTCTCTAGTTTAATCAAATTTTGGTTGGCTTACATATCATTGACAATCATTTCATGTCTCTGCTTTCAGAATAAGGCTATATTATGACTACCCACATCGTCACTCCAAGAGGACAGCGAAATACTTATTATTAGACTATTGTTATTATTATTATTATCATCATTAGACAGTTATGTTATTATTATTTTCATAATTATTAGTCAATAATGATTATTATTAGTACTAGTTGAAACCCGTCAAAAATGACGGTCAATAGAAAAAATATTTACTGAAGAATTTTCTTATGTAGGCCTACTGTATATTCTTTGTACGATGATTTTTTGGCTCTATTGAAACTATAAGGGCGTCAAAAGATTGCGCTCTCAACATTGCAAAATACTGCTGGTCATGACTGAAAAATTGATGAGGCAAATTGAGACCTATACGTTCCAGAGTTTTCCCTTGAGCTTCATTGATTGTGACAGAGTATGCCAAATAAATTGGAAAATATTGCCTCTTAAAACAAAATGATAGTGTTTTATCGGATGCTGTTAAATCAAGTAGAAGGATTAGACCTCTCTGCCTAATTTTAACTGCACTTATTATTTCCAAATCCAAGCAATATGGTTGCATTTAGGAGCCCTTGGGAAACGTTCAGATTTCTAAGCAGCATAACGGTTCAAGCGTTTGGAATATGTGGAGGCAAGTCATTTAGTTCCAAGGAATTCAAGAACTCTGAGGAGTCTAATAAAACTGGCCGCAAACCGTCACATATAATTTTGGAATATAACGAAGAAATGCGATGATGTGCACCTCCATACATCTTAAAACAATGTGGACCGTATGGGTGTGGCACAGTAACATTGGCACCAAATGAAACGAAGGACATAGCATTGTACTGCCGATTAGTCTCTCTGAAATTCCTTGAGATATCATCTCCAGTGAAAAATAATTGTTGCAGCATGTCAAATGTTTTATATTTAGTCAGATTAATTTTACATTACAACAGCAAAGGTCAAAGTAACCAAGTGAAGATTTCTCTCAAGAGAAATACAGTGCAGAACAATGTTTAAATTTGTTCGTCAAGGACCCTACAGTGTAACGGTATAGTATCTGGAATTGTATCTGAAATGCCGTATTCATTTTGGAGTTTAAAAGTGGCTTCGTATTTTTCTCCGATTTCCCACTTGTTTGCGGCTAATGTTCTATTTCGTAAAATGGGTTTATTTATAGCAGCATTTCTCCCCAAATTAACGTCATAGCTTATTAAATAACACTATAGTGGCCTGCATCAACGCAGCTGCCAAATATTAAATAGCAAATAATAACTTACTTCCATTGCCAAAATCAACTGCGTGGTTAGACTCATTGTTATGTACTCTAAAAAAATAATCAATAAACAACAATATTCACTTATACAACTAAGTTCAGAGACTTCCATTCTCAAGTTGGTTGCTGATGAGAATGCGATGAGACTGATCGCCAATAATAAAATCCTTGCAATTTTTGCAATTTGCTTGCAAACGCAACTCAGGATGACGAACTTCATTTTGAAATAAACAGAATGAAACTGCTCTAAATAATCAATTTCCATCACCTGTTGAAGGTACAATACTTTGCATTTCCATGACAGTAAATTATGCAAGGGAGCATAGAATCACTTCGCCACTACTGGAATGAGCATGGACTCACTTCGCCAGCCACCGTAATGGAGGGAGTTTTAGAATTATATGTTCAGTGTTTTTCAAAGATCGTATTAACACAGGGAAGCCCAGTCTTAAGGCTACATTCTGAGCTATCGCCCCAGATTCCAGGTTCGATCCCTGCTCTGCCAAGAAATTTAATTCTGGTCTGAGGGCTGGAACGGGGCGCACTCTTGAGGCAAACCTAAGAAGAGCAAAATTTGATTCCCATCTCAACAACCTTGGATGTGGTTTTCCGTGGTTTCCCACTTCCACTCCAGGCAAATACCGGGATAGTTCCTAACTTAAAGCCTCAGTCGTCAACTCTCCATTCCCCATACTAATTACAAATGCACACATCAATACAGCCATCACATTAACACAGGTTATCAGAGAAAGGTTTACACTCACACACCAAAGTAGACGGGGCTGAGTGACCACGATGTCTGAGTCCATCAAATGAATTATGTTCGACAATTTTCTCTCAAGGCGAAGCGATTGTGCCGATATTTATATAATAATTTAAAAGTATCTGGGAACTTAAATCATGGAGAATTCCTTACCTTACGGGAATAATAAACGTAGCCTAACATATGTTTAGACAATGTAATACCAATTGCAAGATAGAATAATTGGGAAATAGAATTACATGTCTGAGGTGGGAATCAAACTCCTTCGACGATGCATAATCAATTTCGTTGTCCACAATGTTAGCCGCTGAGCCACCCAGACAACGAAATTAGAGTGCAATATTAAGAGACGTAAACAACAAACGCATTTAACTGCCAGTTACAGTTCATCAATATTTCCCTTATTTCATGATTCTCAACTCCCTATTCCCCTTACTAATTACAAATGCACACATCAATACAGCCATCACATTAACACAGGTTATCAGAGAAAGGTTTACACTCACACACCAAAGTAGACAGGGCTGAGTGACCACGATGTCTGAGTCCATCAAATGGATTATGTTCGACAATTTTCTCTCAAGGCGAAGCGATTGTGCCGATTTTCATTTTCAATTTAAAAGTATCTGGCAACGTAAATCATGGAGAATTTCTTACCTTACGGGAATAATAAACGTAACATATGTTTAGACAATGTAATACCAATTGCAAGATAGAATAATTGGGAAATAAAATTACATGTCTGAGGTGGGAATCAAACTCCTTCGACGATGCATAATCAATTTCGTTGTCCACAATGTTAGCCGCTGAGCCACCAAGACAACGAAATTAGAGTGCAATATTAAGTGACGTAAACAACAAACGCACTCAACTGCCAGTTACAGTTCATCAATATTTCCCTTATTTCATGATTCTATTCCAGTATATATCGGGATACAACATAAGCGATATTTCCCTTTTCAATTCTCATAAACAAAGATCACACTACGATACGGTGGATCTTTTATCCGCCATTTCTCTCATGAAGAAACGCAATTGTGGCAACGCGCAATTGCCACATATCTTACCTTTTTCTTTAAACATATAAAAATATACCGTAACATATATTTTCCTTTTACAGACACACTGCAAATCTGCATGCCAAGAGCTTTCGTTAGAATGCCATACGAAGCCAATCGGTTAAGTCGTTTTCAAAATCTCGTGTGTACAAAAAATACCTTAGTGTTTTAAATATAGATGGCAACAGAGAATTCGTTCCTTTACAGGAATGATAAAAGTGAAATATGTTTCTACACTGTAATACCAATCGTAGGAAGGAAGAAAACAAAAAAAAAACATATCCGAGGTGGGAATCGAACCCTCTCGACCATGCAAAGGATGGCAACAGAGAATTCGTTACTTTACGGGAATGAAAAAGTGAAATATATCTCTACAATGTAATACCAATCGTAGGAAGGAAGAAAATGAAAATTAATAAAACGTATCCGAGGTGGGAATCGAACCCTCTCGACCATGCAAAGGATGGCAACAGAGAATTCGTTACTTTACGGGAATGATAAAAGTGAAATATGTTTCTACAATGTAATACCAATCGTAGGAAGGAAGAAAACGAAAATAAAAAAAACATAACCGAGGTGGGAATCGAACCCTCTCGATGGGAACAGAGAATTCGTTACTTGACGGGAATGATAAAAGTGAAATATGTTTCTACAATGCAATACCAATCGTAGGAAGGAAGAAAACGAAAATAAAAAAACATATCCGAAGTGGGATCGAACCCTCTCGATCATGCATAATACAAATTTCTGGCCAGTAACCTTATCCCCTTGGCCAACCAGACAACTATGTAACAGTGCAGTATTAAGCTATCTAACCAGTATACACACTCAACCTGCACTTTATGTCCTTCAATTCGTGGTTTATTTAATATAATTCTATTTCAATGCATATTGTAAAAACATAACTAACATTATTGGAGACCCTTTTTAATTCACATAAACAAAGATCTCAAGTAGACGCGACCGGAATCGCCATTTTCCTTGTTGAGAAAGGCCATTGTGCGCATGCGCGGGAGTGTCAAATATTACATATTTCTTTAATCATTTAAAAATATACCGTAACATATATTTTCCTTTTAAAGAAACTCTGCAAATCTGCATGCCAAGAGATTTCTACAATGCAATACCAATCGTAGGAAGGAAGAAAATGAAAATAAAAAAACATATCCGAGGTGGGAATCGAACCCTCTCGAACATGCATAATACAAATTTCAGGCCAGTAACCTTATCCCCTTGGCCAACCAGACAACTATGTGACACTGCAGTATTAAGCTATCTAACCAGTATACACACTCAACCTGCAGTTTATGTCTTTCAATTCGTGGTTTATTTAATATAATTCTATTTCAATGCACATTGTAAAAACATAACTAACATTATTGGAGATCCTTTTTAATTCTCATGAACAAAGATCTCAGTTAGACGCGACCGGAATCGCCATTTTCCTTGTTGAGAAAGGCCATTGTGCGCATGCGCGGGAGTGACAAATATTACATATTTCTTTAATCATTTAAAAATATACCGTAACATATATGTTCCTTTTAAAGAAACTCTGCAAATCTGCATGCCAAGAGCTTTCGTTAGAATGTCTTACGAAGCCAATCGGTTAAGTGGTTTTCACAATCTCGTGTGTACAAAAAACAGCTTAGTGTTTTAAATATATAGACTAGATGAAACCCGTCAAAACTTGACGGACAATGGAAAACAAAATTACTGAAGAAGCTTCTTATATAAGTTACATTCTTTGTACGATTACTTTTTAGCACTATTGCAACTTTTAGGGCGTCAAAAGATAGCACTCTCAGCATTGCAATATATTGCTGGTCATGACTGAAAGCGTGATGAGGTCATCATCATCTTGCACAGTTTCCAGCCACTGGCCGGGTCTGTTTGGAACACAAGTCTCTCCAACGTCTTCTGTCTTCCCACCATCTCTCAGCCTCCACCCTTGTCCAGTCTTCTCCTCTCTTCTTCACGATTTCTTCCTCCCCCTTCAGCCACCTGTCTCTCGGTCTCCCTCTTGGTCTCTTTCCTTCCCACTTCGTCTCGTGTATCCTCCTGGGTATCCTCTTCTCCTCCATTCGTTTTACATGTCCATACCATCTAAGTCTAGATTTCTCTATACCAGTCTGTAATGGTTCATCCTTCATTAATTCTCCGGTCCTCTCATTTCTTATTCTGTCCATCTTTGTAGCTCCAATACTGCTTCTCAAGAACCTCATCTCACTGGCCTGTATTTTGCTCTTCTCCCTTCCTTTCATAACCCAGGTCTCCGAGGCATACGTCAGGATAGGGACATAGTACGTCCGATATATGATCTTTTTGCTGTTCTGCGGGACATTCTTGCTCCATAACATGCTTCTCACACTCCTCCGGAATGCTTCTGCCTGTCTCCCCCGCTCATTTATTTCTCTATCGTTTCTTCCATTCTCTTGTATCAGGCTTCCCAGATACTTGAAACTCTCCACTTCCTTCAGCTGTTCCCCACCAATTGTTATTCCTGTTGTGGTTCTTTCCTTCTTCCTTGTTGTGATCACCATCTCACTCTTATTTATGCTAAATTTCATCCCATAACCTTGTATTATTCCTTCCCACACGTCCAACTGTTCCTGTACCTCCTCCTCCTTGTTTCCCCAAATCATCAAATCATCTGCAAGCACCATTGCTTTCATCTTTCCTTCCCCAATTACTTGTGCCACTCGGGTCATTATGTCATCCATCACCACAATGAAAAGTAACGGTGACAGTGCACTTCCTTGTTTCAGGCCTTTTCTCTGTTCCAACCAGTCCGATCTCTCTCCTCCCACTTTCACACAGCTCACGCTTCCCTTGTACATCTCCTTTATCTTCCTTATAGTCCATTTTTATATTCCTCTATCCTCCAGGGACTTCCATACTTTGTTTCTGCATACACTGTCATATGCTTTCTCAATGTCCAGGAAGGCCATCAGTAGATCTGTTCCATACTCATAGTGCTGTTCTTGTAACTGCCTTACAGCAAAAATCAAATCCACTGTGGACCTTCCTGATCTGAAGCCATGTTGTTCTTCCCTCATCCCTCCTTCCATCCTTGTCCTAATTCTCCTTTCCAAAACTTTCTCAAACAACTTTGCACAATGACTCATCAGTGTTATTCCCCGATAGTTTCTGCATTCTGTTCTACTACCTTTCTTGAAGATCGGGACAATTATTCCCTTTTTCCAGTCCTCTGAGGTCTTCCTTTCCTTCCATGCTGTCTTCATCACTCGGTACAACCATTGTATCACCACCTCTCCTACTGCTCTCACCATCTCCACACTCAACTCATCCTCACCCGGTGCCTTCCCTCCTTTCATCTTCCTCACTGCATCTTCCACTTCTTTCCATGTTAAGTCCTTTTCTGTTTGCAGTTCATCTACTGTACTTCTTCCCCGATTTCTTCCTCCTCGCCGTGGTTTCCATTTGGGTTCAGGAGTTCTTCAAAATATTCTTTCCACATTTTCTTCAGTTCTTCCCTATTTTCTATATCTTGTCCCCTTTTGTTCACCATTCTAACATAAGCCGTAGGATCCTTCCGCCCCTTATTATTTACCATCCCAAACAGGACCTTTTTTGCACCTTCACTATCCTGCTGGTCATGACTGAAAACGTGATGAGGTAAATAGCCCAATACGTTCAAGAGTTTCTCCTTGAACTTGATTGATTTTGATAAAGTAGGCCGAGCGAATAGGACATTGTTGTTTATTAAAATAAAATGTATTGTACCTGTAAGTGTTTTATCGGAAGGTGTTTAATCAAGTCGTAGAATTTGAGCTCTCTGCCTAATATAACTGCACCTATTATATCCGAATCCAAGCGATTTCTTACAATTAATATATTACCATATATGAGTCCTTGGGAAACGTTCAGATTTCTAAGAAGCATATCTTCGGCTCAAACGTTCGAAGTATGTGGAGGCGAATCTCTTAATTCCAAGGAATTGAAAAATTCAATAATATGGAAATGAAGTAGCTGGCTTTCATCTTCAGTATCCAATCTGTTAACGCTGATGTATGTGTTTGAACTACTGGATATAAGTTCAATGACTTTTAAATTAATATCATTACATTGTTGCAGCTTGGCAAATATTTTATATTCCAGCAGATCAATTTTACCCTCTCAACAGTAAAGACCAAAGTAACCACGCATAGATTTTACGCAAGAGAAATACAATATAGAACAATGTTTACATTTGATCGTCAAGGACCTTTCAGTACACTGTACTGCATAATATCTGGAATTGTTTCTGAAATGGCCTATTTATATTGGATTTTAAATGTGGCTTCGTATTATTCGATAACACTATAGTGTCCTGCAATAACGGAGCCGCTAAATATTAAATGGCAAATAATACTTCCATTGCCGAAATCAACTCCGTAGTTAGACTCAGTACTCTAAACAAATAATCATTAAACAATTGTCTTATACAAAGAAGTTCAACATGACCGTCCAGAGACTTTCATACTCAAGTTGGTTGGTGAGGAGAATGCGATGAGACTGATCGCTTAAAATAAATTCCTTATAATTGTTCCTGCCAGCGAATGTTTTTGCAATAGCTTGAAAACGCAGCTCAGAATGACGTTCTTCATTTTGTTATAAACAGTATGAAACTGCTCTAAATAAGCAATTTCCATCACCTGTTATAGGTTATGGCAGTACATTTTGCAGGGGAACATAGAAACACTTCGCCAACTACTGGAATGACCATAGGCCTATACTCAATACTCACTTCGACAGTCACCCTAATGGAGGCAGTTTTTGAATTCTATGTCCCGTGCATGTCAAAAATCGTATTAACACATGGAGGCCCACTTATTCTTGTCTATCGCCCTGGAGACCCGGGTTACAGTTCCTGCTCTGCCAAGAAATTTAATTCTGGTCTCAGGGCAAAATCGGGGTACATTCAGTCTCTTGAGGTATAACTAAGAAGAGGAAGGTTTAATTCCCTCCTCGACAATCTTGGATGTGGTTTTCCGTGGTTTCCCACTTCCACTTAAGGCAAATACCGGGATGGTTCCTAACTTAAGGCCTTGGCCGTCTCCTTGCCATTTACCACCTTAATTACAAATACACACAGTAATGCAGCCATCACAATAACACAGGTTATCAGAGAAAATTTCACACATACACACCCAAGTACACGAGGCTGAGTGACCAAGATGTCGGAGCCCTTCAAACGAATTATATTTGCCAAGTGTCTCTCATGGCGAAAGCAATTGTGGACACACGCGAGTGCCTGGAAAACTACTTTTTTCTTTAATAATTTAAGAGTATATCGACGATGCATAATTATAACTTTTAGTCTAGGACGCTAATAACTTGACCACCGAAGCATTGGGAAGAAATTGCAATATTAAGGTACATAAACAACCTAGCCTACACATTCAACTGTCGGTTAATGTTCCTCAACATTTCCCTTCTTAAATATTCCCCTCCTTTATAATTTTCCATCACGTGAAAACATGCCATGTCTTGTGTTTTAAATATATCGACGCAATGGTGTTGCCATCTGCTGTCAGTTAATGGAACTATATGGGCGATGTACTGCCATCTGTTGTCAGTTATAGGAACTGATTGCAGATATTTAAACGGTGTACTGCGGACAATAGTTTGCTCTTTGATCACATGCTGCAATGCAATGGTAAAACGAAAATAAAACGTATTTAGAGGGAATGTAGAAATAAGTATCTTTAACAGACATAAAACCTTACTAATACTCCTTGATAAAACAATATTTCAGTGGTAAAAAAAAAAAAATACTGGCGAGGGCTAGGATCGAACCGGCGCTTCTTGGAACCACAGTCGGTCGCCTTAACCACATGGCTACTCCGGCACTAATATTTAGCAGCAGACGCCGCCATTCATTATATTCAAAAGCCGCTGTTTGATGGAAATAATCAATTTCATTAACCAAATAAATCAATGTTGCACATTCGTATACGTTCATACTGTTATTATATTTTATTGTCAGAACTTGGTTAATGTATGTTTTCAATTACATGGAAGCTTATTAAATAACTTACATTTTAATGGACTTCTCACCGCCATTTTGTCATGACCCCAGGCGGATTGTGCGCATGCGTGAGAGGCTAGAATTCTGCTATTTTCTATATTAATTTAAAAATATACCGTAATATATTTGTTTATTTTAGAGACACTCTGCAAATCTAGAGGCCAAGAGATTTCGTTAGAGTGCTCTACGAAGTAAATCGGTTCTGTCGTTTTCTCAATCTCGTGATAACAAAAATCACCTTACTGTTTTAAATATATAGATGGCAACAGAGAATTCGTTCCTTTACAGGAATGATAAAAGTGAAATATGTTTCTACACTGTAATACCAATCGTAGGAAGGAAGAAAACAAAAAAAAAACATATCCGAGGTGGGAATCGAACCCTCTCGACCATGCAAAGGATGGCAACAGAGAATTCGTTACTTTACGGGAATGAAAAAGTGAAATATATCTCTACAATGTAATACCAATCGTAGGAAGGAAGAAAATGAAAATTAATAAAACGTATCCGAGGTGGGAATCGAACCCTCTCGACCATGCAAAGGATGGCAACAGAGAATTCGTTACTTTACGGGAATGATAAAAGTGAAATATGTTTCTACAATGTAATACCAATCGTAGGAAGGAAGAAAACGAAAATAAAAAAAACATAACCGAGGTGGGAATCGAACCCTCTCGATGGGAACAGAGAATTCGTTACTTGACGGGAATGATAAAAGTGAAATATGTTTCTACAATGCAATACCAATCGTAGGAAGGAAGAAAACGAAAATAAAAAAACATATCCGAAGTGGGATCGAACCCTCTCGATCATGCATAATACAAATTTCTGGCCAGTAACCTTATCCCCTTGGCCAACCAGACAACTATGTAACAGTGCAGTATTAAGCTATCTAACCAGTATACACACTCAACCTGCACTTTATGTCCTTCAATTCGTGGTTTATTTAATATAATTCTATTTCAATGCATATTGTAAAAACATAACTAACATTATTGGAGACCCTTTTTAATTCACATAAACAAAGATCTCAAGTAGACGCGACCGGAATCGCCATTTTCCTTGTTGAGAAAGGCCATTGTGCGCATGCGCGGGAGTGTCAAATATTACATATTTCTTTAATCATTTAAAAATATACCGTAACATATATTTTCCTTTTAAAGAAACTCTGCAAATCTGCATGCCAAGAGATTTCTACAATGCAATACCAATCGTAGGAAGGAAGAAAATGAAAATAAAAAAACATATCCGAGGTGGGAATCGAACCCTCTCGAACATGCATAATACAAATTTCAGGCCAGTAACCTTATCCCCTTGGCCAACCAGACAACTATGTGACACTGCAGTATTAAGCTATCTAACCAGTATACACACTCAACCTGCAGTTTATGTCTTTCAATTCGTGGTTTATTTAATATAATTCTATTTCAATGCACATTGTAAAAACATAACTAACATTATTGGAGATCCTTTTTAATTCTCATGAACAAAGATCTCAGTTAGACGCGACCGGAATCGCCATTTTCCTTGTTGAGAAAGGCCATTGTGCGCATGCGCGGGAGTGACAAATATTACATATTTCTTTAATCATTTAAAAATATACCGTAACATATATGTTCCTTTTAAAGAAACTCTGCAAATCTGCATGCCAAGAGCTTTCGTTAGAATGTCTTACGAAGCCAATCGGTTAAGTGGTTTTCACAATCTCGTGTGTACAAAAAACAGCTTAGTGTTTTAAATATATAGATACTATTATTATTATATTTTTCATTATTCTAGACAATTGAGTTTGTACAAAAATTCGCTATCCAGCAACAGAGAAACTACCTTATACTATCGGGGCGCAGTTAGCCTATTATGAGGAACCGGATTCTTAGGTTCTTATCTATTTTTCCCATACTTCTAAATACTTTTACGAATCACACTGAAATTCCGTACTACCTAATAAACTAAATAATACGCGAGTACCTAAAAATAACTAATTGCAGTTTTGTACCATTTATTGTAGTATATTTCACATTTTGTCCATAATCCTTGAAATTAAATGTGAATGTGAAATTCCTAGCTCCAGTTGATTGAAAGCAATCCTACCTACAGGAAAAATGAAATATTTTCAGCACTTTCCAGCTTATATATTATTGTTTGGTTATTTACCGAGAGGAAAGAGCGAATAAATCTCTTATTATTCCCAAGAATCTAATATTGTAAAGAATCAACATTATTTGAACGAGATAGAGTGTGAAAATCATCTCTGACATCCTTGGCTTTATTGCAATCCCTAAAAGTGTAAAGTTATCGGTGATAATTTGATTACGCATCATTATGTAAAATATTTACTCTCTCGTTGCAATCAGATTGTCTACTAACAATGAGGTATTAATTTTAAGCCTTATGTAATGTATGTCAACTTTCGCTACCCTTTAAACATAAGAACCTATTGTAAAAACCCATTCTACCTAATAAAAACCTAAAAAGAACAATTTTATGTTTTTGAAAACCTAAAATGACAATTTTAGAAACCACCAAAATCCGGCCCCTATTTATTATATTCTGATGGTTGGGTGGTAGAGCAGCGGACTCTGTACTGGGATAAACGCCAGGAAAGAAGAGGATGGTTGGGTGGTTTCATACGTAAGACAAGAAGTTCCATGAAGAACTATCCAGCCTACTTTTCATGCCAATGAATATTCTACAGTATATGAACCTATCTAGAATAATGACGAAATTAAGTTGGTAATATCGAAATATCTAATTAGTTCAAAACATACCTGGTGTAATGTAGCCTAATAACGCACTACAGTTGGCTGCCCTGGTGACTAAATATATTCTTATTTCCATCTCTTAAGGTACAGAATACAACATTTGGTTGAAGTCCAAAGGACGTTACATGCAGTTAGACACTGGATCTATCAGCACGCGTAAAAGCATGTTGCCAACAATACCATACGTGTGCTGGTCAGAAATAATCTGAAATTTTATGATATCTTGTTGTGCCAATTTTGGATGAAATCCATTTGTTAGTATAGAAGTTATATGTATTTTAAAATTGGACATATCAGCAGGCATAGAATCATGTTGGCAGCACTGACTTATATTAATTACTCCAAATTAATCTAGAAAGTCAGGTGCTATACGTGTGCAAAGTATAGAGCTGTTGGCTTGCATACTTTCTGATATATTGATATTAGGGTAAAAAAATATAGACAGCATTTATTAACAGTTGGCAGCCCTGATTGCTCTTAACAATACTTATAGTCATATCTGTTATGTTACACATAGCACATACGAAATTTGGTTGAAATCCAACTGATAGTATAGAAGTTACATGTATTTAAAAATTGGTACTATCAGCAGGCTTATAATCATGTTGGTAGAACTCATGTATATAAGTTACTCCAAATTAATCTAAAATGTCAGAATATACATGTGCATAGTTTAAAGCTGTCGGCTTGCATACTTTCTGATATATTGGTATTTGGATTTTAAAAAATAGAGAGAGCAATTATTAACAGTTAGCAGCCCTGGTGGCTCTTAAGAATACGCTCAGTCATATCTCTTTATGTACACATTTTACATACAAAATTTGGTTGAAATCCCATTGATAGTGTAGAAGTTATATGCATTTAAACATTGGACCTATCAGAAGGCTTAAAATTATGTTGGCAACACTGTCATGTATGGCCTCCTGGAAATTAAACTGAAATAGTATTATCTACATGTGTGCCAATTTTGGAATAGCTCCCATGCATACCTTGCAAGATATCCAACATGGAGCTCAAATTTCTAGTGCGTTTTTCAGCAGTTGGTAGCACTGGCATCATTTTCAAATATGGACGTGAGATATTCCGGTGCACATCTTTACTCATACTAAATTTGGTTTTGATTGCTGCAGCCGTTTAGGAGTTCATAGGGGGGGGGGGACACACACAGCCAGACAGACAGACAGACAGACACACATTTTCCCGGATCGATCTCCTAAGTCTACTTTTTCCTCATTTTTGTAAAATGTGAAAAGTAGGCTAGGGCCCACAGCCACTCCTATTTCAGTACACGAGCTATCGAGTCTAATACCAACAGGCCGAGTGGTTCGAGGCTGGCTGGCGTACCTCTGGTCGTATTGGGTACTGACGCACATTAGTAGTATATGCTAAAAGCATAAGATGGCGTCGATAATTTTGAGGTGGAACACCCGATTCGGCGAGTCGGCTGGGTATCGGGCTGGTCCGGAAGGCACCAGTAGCCAGCCTAACGCCACTATGGTGGATACTGTCCAGCATTTTCAAGGTTGCCGGTCTTTCTGAACCGTAAGCCGCAGAACCATAGTCTAGCCGGGACACGACGAGGGCTTGGTAGAACCGTGGCAGCACCGCTCCGTCAGCCCCCCACGTAGTGCTACTAAGAAACTTGAGCATGTTCAGTTTCCTGAGACACGTCGTTCTTAGTTGCCGTATATGGGTCTGCCACGTTAATTTGCTGTCAAAATGGAGTCCCAGGAAGCGGTAAGTGTCAACCAACGGCAACGCAGCATACCTGAGATGTAGTTCAGGGTGTAAGTGTAGCCTTCGGAGCCGACAAAAATGGACGACGGAGGATTTCGCTGATGAAAACCGGTCATGAGCTCACCTGTCGACCCGGTTAATAGCTATCTACAATTGCCGTTCCACGATTGACATACTTCCAGAGCTGTAGAGCAGAGCTAAATCGGCTACATACAGCGATGGAACTATCGTAGGCCCGGTGGCGGTAACAATGCCGTTTATGGCAACCTCTTTAACTTTTACACTCATCGGCGTATCGCAGATTCTTTCTTCTTTTATATTTAAGGAAAATATATCAATTCAAAACAACCATTTATTGACACTTCTGGATGCCATGACAGTTAATTTTACAACAATGGAAAAAAGATAATAAAGAAAAAAATGACAATCTTAATGTAGCATCTTTGGCCAAAAGATATGACACACTCCCACCTTGAGTTGGTGGAAGAACAACTCAACCATACATAAATAACTATAATTACCTCAAAATACAGTAATCATAAATCTAATATCTTTGGTGTATTTACAGCTCTACCACTTTTAGTGGTTACTCTTGACATCCCTTCTCATCTCTAAACACATTTAGGCTAATGAGACTTTTGTCATTTTTTGAAGAGAAATGCTCTTCCTGTACCAATCTTGCGACTATTTTTTCTGCTGACATTATCTCCTCACATGATAATTCTCCACGAGCTCTTGTAAGGTTTGCTCTTCGCGTATTTTGGATAAATCTCTTTATCCAAGCAACCAACCGAATTATTTTTCCATAGCTTGAAAAATATAAGTAATACCAATTAAAATCGTGGTACCTGCACTGATCATTATTTACATGTTTTGGGGTGCTACATGAAGTATCTACAAAGTAACTCATTATTTGAGTTGATTTTCTCTTTTCTTGCAAAATCAGCTCTGCCTCTGCAGGTGGAAATTCACCAGGCCACTCTGGCCGGTCCTTTCATAAAAACTCTGGCCCCTCCCACCATCGAAGTGCTAACAATTTTTCTGCCAGACAACTCTTGAAGGAAGATCTGCAGGATTCAAATGGCCAGGAACATATCTCCACATTTCTGGTAAAGTCAACCGATGGATTTCTTTAACACGGTTGTTGACAAACACAGTCCATGTTTCTTCCTATAGAATCCATGCTAAAACCGTTGTCGAATCAGTCAAGAAATTCAACTTGACATCTTGGTAGTTTAGTCCTTCTAGCACTGAATTACCTAATCTAGCTGCCACTGTTGCAGCAATTAGTTCCAGTCGGGGAATGATGACTGTGTTTAATGGGGCTACTCTTGCTCTGGCTGCAAGAAGGTGTACCATACTCTCACCGTCAATTTGTAATCGTATGAAGACTACTGCAGCGTAGGCCTGTGCACTAGCATCACACAAAATATGTAGACTGACATCCCTGTGGTTCTTGGAATAATGAAACCAGCGTGGAATTCTCATCTCTTTCAGGAGAAAAAGGCTTAAATACCAAGTTACAAATTGGTCCTTAATATCAGTAGTAACCTCTTCATCTCAAGATATACCACTTAGCCATATCTTTTGTAATAACAATTTAGGAACTAGAAGTACTGGACTAACTATGCCAATCGGATCAAATATCTTTTGTGCAACTGACAGAATAGATCTTTTCGTGATCACTCCCAATTCATGGTTCTGTAACCATTCCAAGTTTAACAATAAATTGTCAGATTCCAAATCCCATCGTAAACCTAGCACCGCTGTCCGTCCTACAAGAATGAAAGCATCATTGTTGGCCTGCCAACCTCTGAGGTCGAACTTTCCTTCCTGCATTATATCACGTGCTTCATTAATGAATTCTTTCAGTTCTGATTCAGTATCAACACTGGTTACAACATTGTCCACATAAAGGCTCTGTTTAAGTCTTGATATCTGTCCTTTACTATATTGACAATCTTCCATTGCCTTGTCCAAATGGTAATCAAGAACTGCTCCTAAAAGGAAAGTGCTACATTTTAATCCAAATACCACCCTCCGATGCCGAAATATCTTTATATTCTTCCAGTCATTTGGATCACACCAGAAGAACCTAAGAAAATCTCTGTCTTCTTGACGAACACTTATTTGTAGAAAAGCCATTTCTACATCAGCTGTCACCCCAAATCTCCCTTCCCGAAATTTTAGTAACAGGGAAGGAATCAGTTCAATCAGATTGGGTCCACACTCAAAACAATGATTGAGAGAAGGAGCATTTCTACCTCTTGCTGACACGTCAAATACAGGACGAACTCTGGTGGTGCTATTCTCCTTAATAACTGTTCGATGTGGTAGGTAGTGTCCATAATTCCCTACTTCTTTGACTGGTACTTCTTCAATAATTCCCAGTTCTTCCCACTCAGCTATAACTGCATCGTATGAAATGAGAAGATTTTGAGACTGAAGCTTTCTAGTGGTAGATTCTAACCTTTTGAGTGCTAGCTCCCTGTTACTAGGAAGAGCCAAGCTATCTTCTTTCCTTAGCAATGAAACTTCGTAACGTCTCTCATCATTAACAGTACCGTAATACCTCTTAGAAAATCATCTCTAATTTGAAGCTGTCTTTCATTTTTGGACATTTTAACAGCTGAGTCTGAGATTCCAATGGTATCTAGGCTCCAGCGATCGTTGATCTCATTAACAAACAGAGCTGTAACTTCTTCTGCCAAGTTAACAGAAGATTGTTGTGGAACTTTCCCCATCAAAGTCCAGCCTAAATTTGTTTCCACAGCAACCAAACCAGAAGATAGAAATTAAATATTTCCTGTCAGAAGTTTGTCCGCTACATCCGCTCCAATCAGCAAGTCCACAGGCCTAGACTCATCCCCAATATCTGTTAGGCTGATATTCCCTTCCTCATGTTCATTCAACCAAGGTCCTTTCTTGACCGAAGGGATGCCATAACATATTAAAACCTGATCCAATACTTCAAAATTACATTGATATTTTCCATCCAGGCTTTCAATTTCTACTTTGTAACATGAATGTTCATTAACACTCGTTTTCACTCCCCCAAAAAGGTCATGTTTAATTGTTTCAGTTCTGACTGGAGTGTAACCTAATCTTTTAACAATGTCTTTCTTAACTTAGGATCTTTGGGATCCTGAGTCAATTAAGGCTCTAACAGAGAAGGAAGAGCCAATACCTTTCATCTTTATAACCAAAGTTTGCAAAATAACTTTAGGATATTTAGAAATATTACTCAGCGAATTTGTCTTTTGTTCATTCTTCCCCCCGGATTGCCTGTGTTCGACATTATTATGGGATATATTTTGTTTATTCTGAGGTAAATCAGGGCACATCAGAACTTGGTGGCTCTTACTAAAAATAATGCACCGTACTACGGCTTTACATTTATTGACACAGTGTCCCTTCCTAAAGCACTTAAAACACCCACCCTTGTCCTTTAGGACCTTCTGTTTCTCAGATAGACCTAATTAGTGTGCTTTAAAACAATTAAGGGCATCATGTTGGCCTCCACAAAAAATACAGTACCCTCTCCTCTCCTCAACTGGGTTAGTGTTTAACAAGTCAGCTGCAGTAGCAATGTGCTCTGACAATTTGGGTTGGTCTCTACTCCTGTTATTATCTTTGGTTCCAAAACCGGAAATTGCTAAACTGATCCGTTCCTCGGCTTCCACTTCCCCTTTCATGAATAGCATGAGATTGTCTAACCTATCTTTCGAATCACGTGTGTGTGCAAAATTGGAACTTCTTTGCCAGGCCCTAAGAAACTCCTCAGGCAAACATGACCCTACTAAAGGATACATCATAGATGCACACTTATCTGTTGTAACACCTAAGGTTTCAAGTGACCGTATGTGCGATTCCAAGTTGTCATAAAGGCTACACATTGAATTGCCATCACCGGGAGTGGAAGATTTCTTAAGAACTAAAGATAACAACTCTCTTACGTAAACTTCAACCAACAGATCATCTCTACCGAACCTGCTCTTTAAACATTCTACTGCCTTCGTATAATTTTCCCCAATAGGTGGAAAACTTTCAGTAATTTCTCGAGCACGAGACCCTTTCACTGTAGCTTGCATTAAGTATTGAAACTTATCTTCCGGTGCAATATCCGGATCCTTGTCTATCTTTTCAAACTGGCCCCTGAACTGTATCCACTGTTTTACATCGCCATCAAATTTCCTTAGTTCTAATTTAGGTAGTTTGAACTTTCTCTTGCTCACAAGATCTACACTGCTACAATCACTGTTGTCTTGAGCGATGCCTCCTGAAGGTAGAATATATTCAACACTCACCTCTATATCAAGAAATTGACGTTGATAGTCATCGGCAAGTCTACATTCGTCGTCCAAGTCCTCTTGGCCGACGTCAAGTTTTAGACTTACGACCTTACCATCCAGCTGCATGAGCTCATCATTTTTCTTCCGAAGTAAAGAAAGGGAAACCTGAACTTTCCTTCGCTTTTCATGAGCTGTCATCTGGACGTCATCAATTTCACCTTTGAGGTTATTCAACTGCCTCGAAAACGCCGCCCGTGTTACCTTACGTAGCTTTATCGCTCGATCCAGTTCACGTTGGGTTGTCTCCATAATTAAAATATATTGATATATTTATCCTATCACTGGTCGCCACTTATTTTACTTTTACGCTCACCGGCGTATCGCAGATTCTTTCTTCTTTTATATTTAAGGAAAATATATCAATTCAAAACAACCATTTATTGACACTTCTGGATGCCATGACAGTTAATTTTACAACAGTGGAAAAAAGATAATAGAGAAAAAAATAACAATCTTAATGTAGCATCTTTGGCCAAAAGATATGACAACCTCGAACAAGGTAACAGAACAGAACCCTGAGGAACTTCGTTTTCTTGGGTATAATATTGCGATATGTTCTACCGACCCTTACACGGAAGAGTCGGACTACATGAAATTCGTAATGAAAGTCGGTAGATTACCACGGAGTCCCCACTCATGAAGGGTGGAAAGGATCTCGTAGCGCCATATGGTGTCGTAGGTAATTCGGAGACATGCCTCCTGTATGGCGCTCACAAGTCGCACCAGATGGACGGTGGTGGACATATGGGAGCGAAATCTAGACTGGTACCCTGACAGTAAGCCTCTCTCTTCCAGGAACCACACCAGTCGATGGTTCACCATCTTCTCTCGCAGCTTACATAGGGCATTTGAGAGGCCTGTAGCTGCTGACAAGTTTGGGATCCTTTCCAGCCTTGGGAACCGGTATCATGATCCACTCTCGCCATTGAGATGGAAACTGCCCATCAATCCATATACGATTGAAGAGGACCAACAATTGCTTTATACTGGATTCGCACAGATGTTTTAACATTTGATTCTGTATGTTATCCGGTCCGGGAGACGTATCCCTACACAGTGAAAGCGCACTGCGCAGTTCCCTTTCAGAGAATGGTACATTGTAGGACTCCAAAGCAGCAGTGGCAAAGGACAAGGGGTGAGCCTCCGCCTCCCGCTTCAGAGTCAGAAACGTAGGATCGTAACTCCCAGAACAGGATACATCATTGAAGTGCGATCCAATACGGTTGGCAATGGCGAGTTGGTCCGTGATGATGTCTCCGATGATGGAGACTCCGTGTGCTATCAATGATATCGGGAGTCCGGAGATCCGACGAAGCTTAGTCCACACTTGAGATGAAGGAGTATGTGTCGTCATAAACAACACATACTTTTCCCACGTCGTTTTATTACTCTCCCGAATCAGATATCGGGCTCTAGCACGCATCCTTTTGAAGGTGATAAGGTTGGCCATAGTATTTTGCCTCCGATAGCATTTGAAAGCACGTCGACGATCTTTAAAGGCTGCTGCAATCTCGGCTGTCCACCAAGGGACAAGTTTCCGGTGGGAGTTGCCGGATGAGGAAGGTATTGTTTCCTCAGCAGCAGCCGAAATACCATGCGTTATGTGAATGGTATGATCATAGACACTCTCAAAGGTATCTTCGGCAAAATCAGCACGTGCTGTGAAAGTTGTCCAATCAGCCCGACGGAGAAGCCATCGACTTGGTAATTCGATGGCTCTCTGGTTCGGAAGAGTAACGATAATCGGGAAATGGTCACTAATACAAAGGTCGTCGTGTACACCCCACTGTAGCAGGGGAACAAGCGCACGACAGCACAAGGTGATATCGACATTTGAATAAGTGCCGTGTGCAATAGAGAAGTGCGTAGGTTCCCCTGTGTTTAACAAATACAGCTCCAGCGCCTGATCAGTCTCTCAAAATCTCTCCCTCCATCACTAGTGGTAGCGGAGCCCTAGATGGTGTTGTGGGCATTAACATATCCCAGAAGGAGAAAAGGAGGGTGGGGGGAGCTGAGAGACTAGATCCACCAGCTGGTTTCAATCCAGTTGATAATCAGGTGGAATGTACACGTTACATACTGTTGCCATTACTGGCGACGAAGTACGAACTGCAACTACCTCTAGCTGAGTACGCAACGGCACCTCTTCACTAAAGAGGCTAGAGTGGACGAGAATGCAGACGCCACCGACGGCCACAGCTCCATCCACCGGGTCTTCAGAGAAGAGGTTGAAGTAACGCATTATTGTCTCACGTCCAGGACGAAACCTGGATTCCTGAAGACAGACAATGGTTGCCGAAAACGAAGATATTAATTGACGTAACTCATTGAGATGACCAGAATAGCTATTACAGTTCCCTTGTAAGTAGAAGTGGGTCTTCTACTTACGCTTGACCGTTTGCCACCATTCCCCATCTCTAGTTGGATATGATGGGGCAAGAGAGCGCACTTCAATCTCCACATCTCGGTCCGAAGACGAAGAAAATGGAGCGGGCAGTCCCCTGGATGGCGCGCGGTCCTCGTCGGACTTCACGAGTCTCGCTCTTGGGGAAGAGCGAGAGCGGTGTCGAGGGACTTTCTCCCGGTCCGAAGACTGGGTGTCTGTCCCCGACATGTCCCGAAGAGATTTCTTTCTTGATCGGCGCTGACGTCTATTTGGGGAAGTAGATGGTCGCTTCCCCACAGACGCCAGTTCCTTACAAAACATGGCCGCTCCTGCTGACACCGCTCCACTGGTGGTGGTGGGAGTGGAATGGCCAGCAGATACCTGAGTAGCCCTGTCTCTAGGAGAGGAAGAGGAACGGCGCTGAACCGTTCCTCTCTCCTCCGCTGATGTATTTTCCTATTTGTAGGGGAGTTCCTCCATACGGACGTGTTTGGCTTCAGCCGGCTTCGCTCCCTTGATGGTCGTGGGAGCGAGAAGGCCAGCAGAGTCAGTAGCCACTCCGTCAGGAGGAGGGCGAGAGAGATGGCGACGAACCTTCTCTCTCATCTCCACTACTACTTTTGTCATATCGGGTGGACTGGAAGAAGGACCAGCCCTGGTCGGCAAACTCTTCTTTCCCCTGTTAACTGAGGAAGACATGTTAGCCGATCGGTTCGAGGAAGAAGAGGACTTCTCCGATTTCGCCGGTTTAGATGATATAACTGTCGCCTTCTTTTCCTTGCCCGAAGAAGGTTGTGGGACCTCCTTCGGGCAGACAATTTTCGCTGGTACAGCGAGGGGTGATTTCAAATCTGCTGAATTACCGGACGTCGAGGGTACTATACTGGAAACTGTGACAGCAGAGGTGAATGAGGGCGTCGCTGCGGCCACAAACGTCACCCGAAATTCGGGGGCATTAATATCACGGTACCTCTTGCGAGCATCGTGATATGAAAGCCGATGCAATGTTCTGATTTCTTGGATTGTGGCTTCTTTACAGAACTCAGGGCACTGCTTCGATCGTGGAGAGTGGCTTCCTTGGCAGTTAGGACAAATCGGGGGAGGCGTACACCTCTCACCCTCATGTGTCCCCTTGTCACACTCTCTACACACGGCCTTGGCTGTGCACCTGGCAGAAACATGCCCGAATTTCTGGCATTGATAACATCACATAGGTGGAGGGATGTACGGTCAAACATCGCAGTGGTTCGATGTGACCTACATCTGCTTAGGTAAAACATCACCCTCGAAATGGAGAATAAAAGCGCCGGTATCGACGCTGTTCTCTCCAATCTTTCGGGTGATGCGCCCAATCTTGGTGACGCCTATCTTCCCCAGATTCCGCAACAATTCCGCATCGCTATTCAAAATGAATTTACGATGGAAAATAACTCCACGGACCTCATTTAGCGTTTCGTGTTTTGAGACCTTAACGGGAATTTCGCTGAAATGCGTGCATTCCAGCAACGTTTCGGTTTGCTGTCGGCTAATTGTATGCAGTAGGAGCTGTCCGTTCCGGAGCTTGGAAATCCCGTTTAGATGTCCAAATTTCCCCTCGAATTCCTCGGAAAAGATCATTGATTTCACCACTTTGAAATAATCCCCGTCTGTCCTGATAGCTACCAGGTAGCGATGTGACTTGACAACAGGGAAACGTGCATTGAAAGTTTTATCCCTGATCCGACACTCAAGAGACGGCTATTTAAGGGGGACACCCTCTGATGATTTATTGGGCCGCTTTCGCGTCATCCCGAAATCACCCTCCCCGAATACAACCTACTCCGAACGAGGGTCATCACTGTGGGCGCCACCCAGCCAAGGCAATACCTACCTGGTATAGCAGGTATTGCCCGGGGTCCCAGTGCCTTGAATAGGCACTTCCCCCTCGGCATGCACAGTGACATGTTTGGCGAAATTATTCGGCCGTGCAGGGACCTCCGTTGTGAGGCGGATACCACAGCAAGGGTACATGGCGCACCCACCTGACGGGATGGGGAATACCGTCCAGGCGCTCTGGCCAGATGGCCAAATTGGTGGCCCTTCCCCAGGCAGCATGACGTTTATTTCTAAGAGTCAAACCAAAAATGGGACCGGAAGTCGGAAAAGGCCTTTTACGACAGGCAGGGGATACCGTCGTTGAATTTTCTCTTCCCATCAACAGGGAGTCTTCAAAATCAAAGTCAGTCATGTCAGTCTGTCTTATCGGCCCTATTAGTGTCCTCCTACGACATGCAGAGCATACCGTGTGTGTATTCTAACCCGCAACCCACACGGGGTGTACCTAAAAGGATGTCTGTCGCACCCAATGGGGATTATCCACACTCCAGTAATGCATATTATGACGATAAACGGTTCCATTGTTGTGGAATCGTGCTTCGTCCGTAAATAAGATGGTCGCTAGAAAAGCCGGATCAGTTTCCACAGAACGCCACCCGTGCTTCGAAATCATGACCATGTATCTCCAGGTGTAAGTGCAGATGGTACGGGTGAGACCAGTGGGTGTGCATTATCCGCATAACAGACGCTCGTCTGATGTTCGTCTCCAGTGCAATGGCCCGTGTGGTAGTATGAGGGTGACGCCGGATAGCGTCAAACACAACCTCTTCATTGTGAGCAGACGTCACGCGATGATCTCAAACAGGCCGTGTTTTTCCCAGGGATCCAGTATCTCCCAGGCGTCTGTCCACACTCCGAAATACCATGCCTGTCGGTCGTTGTCTATCCGGATAGAGTTCTTGGTACAGGCGATGCGCCTGGTATGCATTCTGTCGAGCTCCTCCATTAATATAACATATTCAGGCGCGGATTCAAGGGGGGGGGTCACGGGGGTCATGACCCCCCCAAACGGAGAACAAATTTTACAAACTCAAAAAACCAAAACACAATAACCAGACAAATGAAACTTAACGAATTTTAACTGAAAAACAGGTTTTTTTTTCATTTTATTCAATACTGAAAATTTCTTTATTGCAATTATTATGTTCTGTTACAACTGTACTTATTTACTACTTCATACCTGTTATATAAAAACGAGTATTTATATAACAAAATCAACTCGTCTATTTTGTTTAGCAAACCTTGTGATTACTGAATCGATGTTTATAGTGATGTCACGATGAATGTGCAGCAATGCACGAATAGGAATTTGGGGCTTTTTTCGCACCAAAATTTTTTTCCGACGTCCAAACTGCAAGCTTGGTTGGCAATTTAAGCTGTAACTTTCTCCCTTTGTCGGTACCAACCCGACTTGCCGAAACTGCAACGTACTTTGGTATTTTTCTCGAAGCTCGATGTAAAAGTCGCAAAACACCTCGTTGCAATTTGTACGAATATTTTAGGTGCGCTAAACGCATCAAATTTCTATCCATGTAGCTTGCAAAAAATTGGTCTGGTTTTGTACGTTTGGTTATTTTGTGATTGCGTTTTTAGTGATACCATTTTGCTTAACTATTTCGATTCTCTGACCCCCCCCAAAGCCAAACTCTAGATCCGCGCCTGAACATATTCATATGCTCTTCGCTGGAATACATCTCAAGGCAGTGAATACGCTTCGTGTTGTGAATTACGTCGAAGGAGCGAGTTCGCGCAGCTACATACTGACTTGCCATCGCATGTTGTTTTCGTTCCAATGGGGCACACTTTGCCCTAACTATGGTCTACGAAGCTTGGAACATGTACGACGTAGCTAACTGGTTGCCTGTGCCCTAGCCAGAGACAATCACCACCTCATCCTTGTCCAATCCAGCACCTTAGCTTATGCAACGATACACACGGTCTTCTTTTCTTTTTCTTTTTATTTGATCGCTTACCCTCCAAGCTCGGCTTTACCCTCGGACTTTGCGAGGGATCAGTCCTCTACCGTCGAATTCCAGGACAGTGCCTCGGAGCTGAACACACCTTGACAGCAGATACAACTGGGGATGGTGACAAGCCAATCGCCTAAGTGACCACGAACTTGGGTCTAATGAAGGAAAGGGCAGCGAAGGGAGTGGGAAGAAAGATGCCGTGGTCCTGTCGAAAGGAACCATCCCAGCAATCGCCTGGAGGAGACGTGGGAAACCACGGAAAACCACTTCTAGGATGGCTGAGGCAGGAAACGAACCTGCCTCTACTAAGTCTGTGTGCCTCACGAGGTTGGGTGAACCCCGTTCCAGGCCTCAGACCAGGAACAAAATTTCGTGGCAGAGCCGAGATTTGAACCCAGGCCTCCGCAGTGAGATGGTCTTTTACAGAGCCAAATAAACAAATCGTGTTGCCTCCGTGGTGTAGTGGTAAGCGTGCATAAATGCCACCCCGGAGGTCTGAGGTTCGATACCCGGCTCTAACAAGAAATTTGACAAGTGGTATGAGGGCTGAAACGGGGTCTACTCAGCCTCGGGGAGAAGAGTAGAGTGGGTTCGATTCCCACCTCAGCCATCTTCGAGTGGTTTTCCGTGGTTTCCCACTTCGTCTGCGGCAAATGCTGGAAAGGTACAGTACCTAACCAAAGGCCACGACCGCCTCCTTCCCTCTTCCTTGCCTATCCCTCTCACTCTTCCCATCCCCTCATCAGGCCCTTGTTCACTTCGCAGGTGAGGCCGCCTGGGCGAATTATTAGTCACACTCCCCAGTTGTATCCCCTGATTCAGAGCCTCAAGCTGCAGGACACCGTCCTTCGCTTAGTCCGTGGGAAAAGCCAACCCAGGAGGGTAAAACGATAACGAAAAAAAAAAAAACTAATCAGTCTGTGAAAACGATTAAGTATATAACCTTGCCACTTGCCAGGCAACTCCAATCGCGCGCTTGCCATGTGAGCTACTGCGACATTTGACCTGCAGCGAGCACCTCCCGGTCTATACAATACCTGCTCTCGGTGTGTGCGTGCACCTCTTGTTTTCAAGTGTGTGATCTGCGTATCTGTGCTCGTTTAACGGGTTCATTCGAGGTACCCATACTGAATTAATAGTGGCGCTCACGATTCCTGCTGTCTTCTAGCCAGTAAACACACATCTCGTTATATTACCCTGGTTTAGGGAGAGGGACCTATGTCTTTCAGAATTGTAGTACATGTGACAGAATGCATAAAACTGGATCGCAAGGGGCCAGTGGACCGTTCGGTATGTAGGCCATAGAGTTTTGTAGACTACTATTGCATGAAGATACCGGTTGAGTTAGCCGTGCTCGTTACGGCGTGACTGCAGGCAGTCGCTCACATCCGGTAGGCGAGGAGGCTCGAAACCCTCCACCGGCAACCTTGAAGATGGTTTTCTGTAGTTTCCTATCTTCCTTCCAGGCAAATGCCGGGGTTAGTCCCCAACTATAGGCCACAGCCTCTACCTTCCAATTCCTCATCCTTACATTCATACTTTCCTCGCCAGACAACCACCACACGGGACGGTACTTGTAGCTCACCCCATGGGTGTCCGCATAGAAGTAGCTGCAAACTTGAGCGAGCTGAACATGTACTCGGACCCTCCCGGCACTAAAAGCCATACGCTTAAAAAATATAATATAAGAACATGAAGATTATTGCGTAAATGTATTATTCAAACTTCAATCGCATAATTAGGACACAAGAAATAACAAGTATTTCCGTGAAGAAATGTGTAGCCCAGTTTCATTTATCCTGCTTATGTTAATTGCCTCTATCAACATACAAAATTCAGTTTGATTGCTGTAATAGATTCGTAGATATTGAGAACCGTCTAAATATATCGGATAGTCGACATGTTGGATTGTTATATATGTAGGCCTTAGAGTTATGTACTATTACATGAAGATTATTGTGCAAGAGTATTATTCAAACTTCAATTGCATGATTAGGACACAATAAATGGTAAAAACGAGATTTTAAAATTTTGCACTGCCTCCATCTTCTGGTTCTGAAAAAAAAATTGAAATAAATTAGATGCCAGTGGATTAAAATTTGTATAAGCATATACCATACCCAGTTTCACTGTGCTCATCCTTTTCAATATTCGCATTTCGCGTCGCCGGCAGGTTGGATTTGTGATCACCAGGTTATGAAAGTTCCATAGGTGAACTTATGTTTACAGCCTCTATCAACACACAAAATGTCAGTTTGACTGCTGTCAGATTATCAGATTTTGTGATCCGTCTAAATATTTTGGATGCTCGCCATGTTGGATTGTAACATATGTAGGCCATAGAGTTATGTACTATTAGATGACTATTATTGCGTAAGCTCATTATTCAAACGTTGATTTCGATCGCATGATTGCGACACAAAAAATTAAAACTTAATTTTAAAAATTTGCACAGCTGCCATCTTGAGGTTATGTAAACAATTTGACAAAAATATATGTCAGTGCATTGCAAAGTGTATAAAGAATTGCTGTACCAAGTTTCACTGCGTTCGGATTTTTAACCCGCCAGAAAAGTCTATTTAAATGTTTCAAATTCGCATGGTCGCCATGTTCGTTTTCTAGTTAACAGGTTTATGAAAGTCCCTTGAACGATTTTTCAGTAGTGCCTTTTATCACCGTACAAAATTTCAGGTTGATAGGAGTAATAGATTCGGAGATATAGAATGACAGTGAAATATTTCGTACAGCCGCCACGTTGGATTGTTGAAACGTAATAAAATTTGTAGGGCACGGTCGGGGTCGGCCAGAATAGTACTATGACCTTACCGAATTTAATTGAAATCTATCCAGCCACTTAGATTTTATTAGTGGGGCGTGGGGGCTCACACACGGACGCACACACACGGACAAAGGGTGAATATAAGCCTATTTTTTCATAAATAGAAATAGGCTAAAAGCGAGATTTTAAAATTTGACACTGGCGCCATCTCGTGGTTAAAAAAACAATTAAGTTTGATTTCTGTCACAGATTAGTTGGCATTGAGAATCGTCTAAATATTTCGGATGGTCACCATATTGGATTTTTATACACTTTGTAGGCCATAGGGCTATGTACTATTAGATGATGATAATTGCGTAGGTTCATTGTTCAAACGTTGGTTTCGATCGCATGCTTAGGACACAAGAAATTAAACCTTAATTTTAAAATTTCGCACAGCCGCGATCTTGAAGTTATGTAAACAATTGAGCTGAATAGGATGTCAGTGCATTACAAGGTGCATACCATTTGATGTACCATGTGTGACGGCACTCGGATGGTTTAAATTCGAGAAAAGTCTATTTAAATACAACAACTTCGCTTGACCGCCATGTTCGTTTTTAAAGAGGTTTTTGAGAGTCCCATCGTTACACTTCTATTAGTGCTTTTTTCCACCATACAAAACGTCAGGGTGATATCTGTAATAGTTTCGGAGATAAGGAATGCCGGTGAAATATTTTGCACAGTTGCCATGCTGGATTGGTGCGATGTAATAAAATTTGAAGAGCACAGTCGGGGTCGGACAAAATAGTACCATGACCTTAACGAGTTTCGTTGAAATCGCTCCAGCAGTTTATATTTTATTAGGGAGAGGAGCGAGGCGACGGTCACATGCAAACACACACATGCGAACACATACACGGACTATATGTGATGTCATAGGCCTATCTTTCATAAATGTAAATAATAAAGGAAGCTTTTCAGTCGGTCAACACGACTGAATAGCTTTCATTATTAGAATTAAGCATCACTGAAAAATGGCTTCTATCACTACTAAATGACAATAGGCCAACAAGTAAACGAAAGGCAGGAACGGGAGGTTTAATTCAGAAAAAAAATACTATTATTGGTCACAAAGGAGCTAAAGTTCATCTTACACGTACCTTGATGCTCGGTACACTTGGGAGTCGAGTTCCGACTGTAACGTTCCAGGGCTGTAACGTTCCACACGCTCATTCTGAGTTCCAAGTTACAGTTCCGGAACGATACCGCAAGCCAGCTCGGGGCCGCGGTATGGCGTACGTTACGTAACGTGGAACACAAGCGGTACGTAACGCATTTCAGATCTGTTCCGTGTCCCTGATCATTAGTTTAGTCGTTTATTAATATTAAGTTTTGACCAATTGAGTAGCTACAATTGAGATTTGGTAAAGATGGCGGCAAAATAAACATGACACTGAGGTGCCCTTTTCTAGTGCTACTTCTGTACAAAATGTCGTGTTTCAATTGATAGGGGGGAGCCGACATATACACACACAGACACACAATGTTTCTTGAAAGAAGTCCCTTAATACTAGCCACGTTCTTCTACTGGCAGTGATCTGTAAGAAAATCAGGCATTTTTAGTCTACTTTTGACATTTTGCAAAAATCAGGAAAAAGTAGACTTATGAGATCGATCCGGGAAAATGTGTTTCTGTCTGTCTATCTGTCTGTCTGTCTGTCTGGCTCTGTGTGTGTCTCCCCCCCCCCCCCTATCTACTCATAAACGGCTTCAGCAATCGAAACCATTTTTTAGTATGAGTCAAGATGTATACCGGAATATCTCAAGCCCATATTTGAAAATGATGTCAGTGCTACCAACAGCTGAAAAAACGCACTAGAAATTTGAGCTCCATGTTGGATATCTTGCAAGGTATGCATGGGAGCTATTCCAAAATTGGCACACAAGTAGATAATGCTATTTCTGTTTAATTTCCAGGAGACCATGCGTGACAATGTTGCCAAAATAATTTTAAGCTTTCTGATAGGTCAAGTTTTTAAATGCATATAACTTCTGCACTATCAATTGGATTTCAACCAAATTTTGTATGTAATATGTGGACAGATATGACTGAGCGTATTCGTAAGAACCGCCAGGGCTGCCAACTGTTAATAATTGCTCTCTCTATTTTTTATCCAAATACCAAAATATCAGAAAGTATGCAAGCCGACAGCTTTAAAATATGCACACGTTTAGTACCTTAAATTTTAGATTAATTTGGAGTAACTTATATAGTCAGTTCTACCAACATGATTCTAAGCCTGCTGATAGCACCAAATTTTAAATACATGTAACTCCTATACTATCAGTTGGATTTCAACCAAATTTCGCATGTGCTATGTGTACCATAACAGATATGACTATGCTTATTCTTAAGAGGAATCAGGGCTGCCAACTGTTAATAAATGCTGCCTATATATTTTTTCCCTAATATCAATAATTCAGAAAATATGCAAGCCAACAGCTCCATAATTTGCACACGTATAGCACCTGGCATTCTAGATAAATTTGGAGTAATCAATATAAGACAGTGCTACCAACATGATTCTATGTCTGCAGATAGGTTCAATTTTAAAAAACCATGTAACTTGTATACTAAAAATGGATTTCATCCATAATTGGCACAACAAGATATCATAATATTTCAGATCATTTCTGACCAGCACACGCATGACATTGTTGCCAAACATGCTTTTACGCGTGCTGATAAATCCAGAGTCTAACTGCATGTAAAGTTCATTGGAATTCAACCAAATTGTGTATTCTGTACCTTAAGAGATGGAACGAAGATGTATATATTAAGTCGCCAGGGCTGCCAACAGTACTGCTCTATTAGGCTACATTATACCAGGTATATTTCGAACTAATTAGACATTTCGATATTAACAACTTAATTTCGTCATTATTCTAGATAGGTTGATATACACTAGTTTAATCATTGGTATGAAACTTAATTTTAGGAAAAGTAGGCTCTTTAGTTCGTCACGGAACTTCTTGTTAGGGTTTTAAGATGTGTTTGAAATTTGTTGCAGATGATTATTTTATCATATTTTCATACATCATGTTGCGGTATGTTGATTTAGGCGTTCAATTTTCAATCCTTCTTTATGATGCACCATTTGCTGTACCATGTGTGACGGTGCTCGGAAGGTTTAAATGCGAGAGAAGTCTATTTAAATACAACAACTTCGCTTGGCCACCATGTTCGTTTTGTAAAGAGATTTTTGAGAGTCCCATCGTTACACTTCTATTAGTGCTTTTTTTTTTCACCATACGAAACTTCTGTAATAGTTTCGGAGATATGGATTGCCGGTGAAATATTTCGCACAGTTGCCATGTTAGTTTGGTGTGATGCAATAAAATTTGAAGAGCACAGTCGGGTCGGACAAAATAGTACTATGGCCTTACCGAGTTTCGTTGAAATCGCTCCAGCAGTTTAGATTTTATTAGGGAGGGGAGCGAGGCGACGGACACATGCAAATACACACATACGTATACACACATGGACTATATGTGATGTCATAGGCCTATCTTTCATAAATGTAGAAAATAAAGGAAGCTTTTCTGTCGGTCAACACGACTGAATAGCTTTCATTATCAGAATTAAGCATCACTGAAAAATGGCTTCTATCACTACTAAATGAAAATAGGCCAACAAGTAATCGAAAAGCAAGAACTGGAGGTTTAATTTAGAAAAGAAATACTATTATTGGTCACAAAGGAGCTCAAGTTCCGCTAACACGTACCTTGATGCTCGGTACAGTTGGGAGTCGAGTTCCGACTGTAACGTTCCAGGGCTATAACGTTCCACACGCTCGTACCGAGTTCCAAGTTTCAGTTACGGAACTATACCACAAGCCAGCTCGGGGCCGTGGTATGGCATACGTTACGTAACGTGGAACACAGCGGTACGTAACGCATTTCAGTTCTGTTCCGTGTCCCTGATGATTAGTTTAGTCGTTAATTAATGTTACGTTTTGACCAATTGAGTAGCCACAATTGAGATTTGGTAAAGATGGCGGCAAAATAAACATGCCACTGGGGTGCCCGTTTCTAGTGCTACCTCTGTACAAAATTTTGTGTTTCAATTGAAAGGGGGGAGCAGACATATATACACACAGACACATAATGTTTCTTGAAAAAAGTCCCTTAATATTAGCCACGTTCTTCTACTGGCAGTGGTCTGTAGGAAAATCTGGCATTTTTAGAGTTTTAATAAGTGTTTGAAATTTGTTGCAAATTATTATTGTATCATATTTTCATACATCATGTTACGGTATGTTGATCTAGGCGTTCAATTTTCCATCCTTCTTTATGGTGCACCATATAAGGTTTAATACCAATGGACTTTTTAGTGTTACGCTACCGGTATACATTTATCTTGTGTCTTTGATATTTATCAATTCATTCATATCGGCTGATGTTGTTGTTTGAGTCTTCAGTGTTTTGACTGGTTTTATCCCGCTCTCCATGCCTCCCTGTCCTGAGCTAAGCGTTTCATCTCTACATAGCTACCACACCCTACATTCGAGGCAAACTTGTTAACATATTCTAATCTTGGTCTAACCCTACATTTCCTGTCCTCGACCCTTCCTTCCATAACTAAGTTTGCTATTCCTGGGTGTCTTAGTGTGTGTCCTACCAACCTATCTCTTCTCTTCATTGGCAGTCGCCAGAAACATCTCTCCTCTCCCACTCGTCTTAGTACTTCTTCGTTTGTAACCCTCTCTTCCCATTTGATCTTCATCATTCTCCTGTAACACCACATTTCAAACGCTTCAAATCTCCTCTTTTCTGCTGCATCAATAGTCCAATTTTCACTTCCTTAGAGTGCCACGCTCCATGTCAACAGATTCCTTTTCTGTAGAAATGCCTTCCTTGCCAGAGCCAACCTACTTCTTATATCCTCTTTCCTCCATCCATCACTGGTTATTTTGCTTCCTAAGTAACAGAAGTCTTCTGAGATTCGGAGATATAGAATGCTAGTGAAATATATCGCACAACCGCCATGTTGGATTATTAGAACGTAATAAAATTTGTAGGGCACTGTCGGGGTCGGCCTGAATAGTACTATGACCTTACCGAATTTAATTGAAATCCATCCAGCCACTTAGATTTTATAAGTGGGGCGTGGGGGCACACACACGGACAAAAGGTGATCTCATAAGCCTATCTTTTCATAAATAGAAATAGGCTAAAAACGAGATTTTAAAATTTGACACAGGCTCCATCTCGTGGTTAAGAAAACAATTAAGTTTGATTGCTGTCACAGATTAGTTGACATTGAGAATTGTCTAAATATTTCGGATGGTGACCATATTGGATTTTTATATACATGGTAGGCCATAGAGCTATGCACTATTAGATGATGATAATTGCGTAGGTTCATTGTTCAAACTTTGGTTTCGATCGCATGATTAGGACACAAGAAATTAAACATTAATTTTAAAATTTCGCACAGCCGACATCTTGAAGTTATGTAAACAATTGAGCTGAATAGGATGTCAGTGTATTACAAGGTGTATACCATTTGCTGTACCATGTGTGACGGCGCTCGGTTGGTTTAAATGCGAGGAAAGTCTATTTAAATACAACAACTTCGCTTGGCCGCCATGTTCGTTTTGTAAAGAGGTTTTTGAGAGTACCTTAGTTGCAATTATATTAGTGCTTTTTTCCACCATACAAAACGTCAGGGTTATATCTGTAATAGTTTCGGAGATATGGAATGCCGGTGAAATATTTCGCGCAGTTGCCAAGTTGGATTGGTGAGATGTAATAAAATTTGAAGAGCACAGTCGGGGTTGGACAAAATAGTACTATGACCTTACCGAGTTTCGTTGAAATCGCTCCAGCAGTTTAGATTTTATTAGGGAGGGGAGCGAGGCGACGGTCACATGCAAACACACACATACGTACACACACACGGACTTTATATGATGTCATAGGCCTATCTTTCATAAATGTAAATAATAAAGGAAGCTTTCCAGTCGGTCAACACGACTGAATAGCTTTCATTATTAGAATTAAGAATCACTGAAAAATGGCTTCTATCGATACTAAATGAAAATAGGCCAACAAGTAAACGAAAAGCAACAACGGGAGGTTTAAGTTAGAAAAGAAATAATATTATTGGTCACTAAGGAGCTAAAGTTCCGCTAACACGTACCTTGATGCTCGGTACAGTTAGGAGGCGAGTTCCGACTGTACCGTTCCATACGTAACGTTCCGCTAACACGTACCTTGATGCTCGGTACAGTTAGGAGTCGAGTTCCGACTGTACCGTTCCAGGGCTGTAACGTTCCACTTGCTAGTACCGAGTTCCAAGTTACAGTTACGGAACGATACCGCAAGCCAGCTTGTGGCCGCGTTATGGCATACGTTACGTAACGTGATACACAGCGATACGTAACGCATTTTCTTTCTGTTCCGGGTCCTTGATGATTAGTTTAGTCATTTATTAATGTTAAGTTTTGACCAATTGAGTAGCCACAATTGAGATTTGGTAAAGATGGCGGCAAAATAAACATGACACTGAGGAGCCCTTTTCTAGTGCTACCTCTGTACAAAATGTCGTGTTTCAATTGATAGAGGGGGGCACACATATACACACACAGACACACAATGTTTCTTGAAAAAAGTCCCTTAATACTAGCCACGTTCTTCCACTGGCAGTGATCTGTGCGAAAATCAGGAATTATTAGTCTACTTTTCACATTTTGCAAAAATGAGGAAAAAGTAGACTTTTGAGATCGATCCGGGAAAATGTGTGTGTGTCTGTGTGTCTGTCTGTCTGTCTGTCTGCCTGGCTGGCTGTGGGTGTCCTCCCCCCCCCCCCCCCCTATCAACTCATAAACGGCTGCAGCAATCGAAAACAATTTTTAGTATGAGTAAAGATGTATACCGTAATATCTCAAGCCCATATTTGAAAATGATGTCAGTGCTACCAACTGCTGAAAAAACGCACTAGAAATTTGAGCTCCATGTTGGATATCTTGCAAGGTATGCATGGGAGCTATTCCAAAATTGGCACACAAGTAGATAATGCTATTTCTGTTTAATTTCCAGGAGGCCATGCGTGACAATGTTGCCAAAATAATTTTAAGCTTTCTGATAGGTCAAGTTTTTTAATGCATATAACTTCTGCACTATCAATTGGATTTCAACCAAATTTTGTATGTAATATGTGGACAGATATGACTGAGCGTATTCGTAAGAACCACCAGTTCTGCCAACTGTTAATAATTGCTCTCTCTATTTTTTATCCAAATACCAAAATATCAGAAAGTATGCAAGCCGACAGCTTCAAACTATGCACACGTTTAGTACCTTAAATTTTAGATTAATTTGGAGTAACTTATATAGTCAGTTCTACCAACATGATTCTAAGCCTGCTGATAGCACCAAAATTTAAATACATGTAACTCCTATACTATCAGTTGGATTTCAACCAAATTTCGCATGTGCTATGTGTACCATAACAGATATGACTATGCTTATTCTTAAGAGGAATCAGGGCTGCCAAGTGGTAATAAATGCTGTCTATATATTTTTTCCCTAATATCAATAAATCAGAAAATATGCAAGCCAACAGCTCCATAATTTGCACACGTATAGCACCAGGCATTCTAGATAAATTTGGAGTAATCAATATAAGACAGTGCTACCAACATGATTCTATGCCTGCAGATAGGTTCAATTTTAAAAAACATGTAACTTGTATACTAAAAATGGATTTCATCCATAATTGGCACAACAAGATATCATAATATTTCAGATCATTTCTGACCAGCACACGCATGACATTGTTGCCAAACATGCTTTTACGCGTGCTGATAAATCCAGAGTATAACTGCATGTAAAATTCATTGGACTTCTACCAAATTGTGTATTCTGTACCATAAGCGATGGAACTAAGTCGAATATATTAAGTCGCCAGGGCTGCCAACTGTAGTGCTCTATTAGGCTACATTATACCAGGTATATTTCGAACTAATTAGACATTTCGATATTACCAACTTAATTTCGTTATTATTCTAGTTAGGTTCATATACTGTAGATCAATCATTGGCATGAATCTTAATTTTAGGGAAGGTAGGCTCTTTAGTTCGTCACGGAACTTCTTGTTAGAGCTTTAATATGTGTTTGAAATTTATTGCAAATGATTATTTTATCATATTTTCATACATCAGGTTACGGTATGTTGATTTAGGCGTTCAATTTTCCATCCTTCTTTATGGTGCACCATATAAGGTTTAATACCAATGGACTTTTTAGTGTTACGCTACCGGTATACATTTATCTTGTGTCTTTGATATTTATCAATTCATTCATATCGGCTGATGTTGTTGTTTGAGTCTTCAGTCTTTTGACTGATTTGATGCAGCTTTCCATGCCACCCTGTCCTGAGCTAAGCGTTTCATCTCAACATAGCTACCACACCCTACATTCGAGGCAAACTGTTTAACATATTCTCATCTCGGTCTATCCCTACAGTTCTTGTCCTCGACCCTTCCTTCCATAACAAAGTTTGCTATTCCTGGGTGTCTTAGTATGTGTCCTACCAACTTATCTCTTCTCTTCATTAGCAGTCACCAGAAACATCTCTCCTCTCCCACTCGCCTTAATACCTCTTCGTTTGTAACCCTCTCTTCCCATCTGATCTTCATCATTCTCCTGTAACACCACATTTCTAACGCTTCAAATCTCCTCTTTTCTGCTGCACCAATAGTCCAATTTTCACTTCCATAGAGTGCCACACTCGATGTCAACTGATTCCTTTTCTGTAGAAATGCTTTCCTTGCCTGAGCCAACCTACTTTTTATATCCTCTTTCCTCCAACCGTCACTGGTTATTTTGCTTCCAAAGTAACTTAACAGAAGTCTTCTGAGATTCGGAGATATACAATGCCAGTGAAATATTTCGCACAGCCGCCATGTTGGATTGTTGAAAAGTAATAAAATTTGTAGGGCACGGTCGGGGTCGGCCAGAATAGTACTATGACCTTACCGAATTTAATTGAAATCTATCCAGGCACTTGTATTTTATTAGTGGGGGGGGGGGCACACACTCGGACGTACAGACACGGATGAAAGGTGATCCCATAAGCCTATTTTTTCATAAATAGAAATAGGCTAAAAGCGAGATTTTAAAATTTGACGCTGGCGCCATTTCGTGGTTAAAAAAACAATTAAATTTGATTGCTGTCACAGATTAATTGACATTGAGAATCGTCTAAATATTTCCGATGGCCACCATATTGGATTTTTATATACTTTGTAGGCCATAGAGCTATGCACTATTAGATGATTATTGCGTAGGTTCATTGTTCAAACGTTGGTTTCGATCGCATGATTAGGACACAAGAAATTAAACCTTAATTTTAAAATTTCGCACAGCCGCCATCTTGATGTTATGTAAACAATTGTGCTGAATAGGATGTCAGTGCATTACAAGGTATATACCATTTGCTGTACCATGTGTGACGGCGCTCGTTTGGTTTAAATGCGAGAAAAGGCTATCTAAATACAACAACTTCGCTTGGCCGCCATGTTCGTATTGTAAAGAGGTTTTTGAGAGTCCCATTGTTACACGTCTATTAGTGCTTTTTTCCTTCATACAAAACGTCAGGATGATATCTGTAATAGTTTCGGAGATATGGAATGCCGGTGAAATATTTCGCACAGTTGCCATGTTGGATTGGTGAGATGTAATAAAATTTGAAGAGCACAGTCAGATTTGGACAAAATAGTACTATGACCTTACCGAGTTTCGTTGAAATCGCTCCAGCAGTTTAGATTTTATTAGGGAGGGGAGCGAGGCGACGGACACATGCAAACACACACATACGTACACACACACGGACTATATGTGATGTCATAGGTCTATCTTTCATAAATGTAAATAATAAAGGAAGCTTTTCAGTCGGTCAACACGACTGAATAGCCTTCATTATTCGAATTAAGCATCACTGAAAAATGGCTTCTCACTACTAAATGAAAATAGGCTAACATGTAAACGAAAAGCAAGAACGGGAGGTTTAATTTAGAAAAGAAATGCTATTATTGGTCACAAAGGAGCTAAAGTTTGCTGTGTAGGTTACACTCTGCCTTATATGGCAACACTGCGAGAAGGTGAGTTGGAATCCCATCTAAGCCAACTTAGATTGGTTTTCCGTGGTTTCCCACTTCTACTCCAGGAAAATGCGTGGATAGTTCCTAAGTCAAGGCCACGGCCTACTCCTTCCCAAGCCATGCCAACATTACAAATACACACGTTACTACAGACATCACAATAACAAAGTTTAGACCTATCAGAAGAAATTCCATAAAAACCTCAACTACATGTACCGATGAACAATAACCTATGTTCCAAACCTCTATATGGAGCAACAATAAATATTTCGAATCAATGGGATCCATCGTATTGTTTTCAGGAAACATATTTCTAACGTAGGCTACAGTATGACCGCCATCGTAACGAGCAACGTGCCTTGCCCTGTCTGATGCGGCACGCACTCAGACTGAAATCAGTATTTTTATTTTTATTGATATTTCAAGAAGTAATTATCCTATGTTTGAATAAATAATTTGCCTGGAATTGCATATGGCATCGTTCAAACTAAGATAGTTGTTGACGCAGAAAAAAGGATCTTTTCATCAGGGTTCTAGGTAGGACAGTAGATACTGAAAAATATCCTTAGGCTAGATAGAGTATTTCGATATCATGAAAGAAATGCCCCTAGATTAGATAACAGGTATGTAATTGATGTAGTTGTTGTGTAATTAGGCTATTATGTGACAGTTTGTAACAACCGGCGTAACAGTGCAATAAACGCAGTGTTACAATTGCCGTGGTAACTAAATAGACTGTGTAATAGCCGTAATAGTCTACGTAAAAATTCGGTGTAATTGCCATAATGGTTTTAATAGCTAATGGACAGTAGTACCGGTAACAGTCCTGTAATAGTCTGTAGGCCTACATACATTTTGGGAAATGCTGCTGTACTGTTACAGGCTCTGTACCGTTCCACTTTCCGTTGGAACATGAGAACCAGGAACTTACGCATAGATACCGGGTGGCTGGTTGGTATAACCTGGAACGGTACACAGTGTAACCGGGTACTGGTGGAAACGTTACTCTATTTCGATAACCAAGAACGGTACGCAGAGTAACTTTCCAACTGGTAACGCTGAGGAATCGTTCCAGTCATGTACAGTTACATACGTAACGTTCCGCTAACACGTACCTTGATGCTCGGTACAGTTGGGAGTCGAGTTCCGACTGTACCGTTCCAGCGCTGTAACGTTCCACAGGCTCGTACTGAGTTCCAAGTTACAGTTCCGGAACGATACCGCAAGCCAGCTCGGGGCCGCGGTATGGCATACGTAACGTAACGTGGAACACAGCGTTACGTAACGCATTTCAGTTCTGTTCCGGGTCCCTGGTTGTAACACAATCAAATGTACCCCATTCACTCAGTTGTTTTAAATAACGTTATTGACAAGACCGGATAGCATTGTGTTATGCTGCATGCCTCGCAGGTCGAATAACGTTATTCGTGCTCTAACACGTCGCGAACAACTACCACTCATTCCGAACATCAAATAACGTTATTCACAAGACCGGATAGCATTGTGTTATGCTGCATGCCTCGCAGGTCGAATAACGTTATTAACGTCGTGTTCTGTTGTATGGGTCCCGGGTTGAATAACGTTTTTAGCCTCGTACTAGGATCGTAACGTAAAAGCTTGTATACAAGCACAATTCCGGTATAGGCTTCAATAACGTTATTCGTACCTGCATTACGAGTTCTTATTGGCTCAGCTGCAAGAAATCAAAGAAGGAGGAAACTTGTGGATTGAGATTAATAGTTGCAGTTCATTGGCATTATTAATGCAAATCAGTCATTTAGTACCGTTACGTTGAATACTGGAAAAGGCACTGACTGATTAAACGCATTTCTGTCAGTATTTATGATTTAACTGAAATCATTCGACATTTAGCCATATGGATGAAGCTGTGAATCTGCATAGAACATGAAATGTGTACGAGTGTTAAGGCGTTAACTTGGTACCTAAAGGGTCCGGGGTTCGAGACGCTCCATGGCCAGAATTTTTGTTCTTTTTGAATTATTTCGTTGTGTCAACACTACTGTGTGATGCAACTTTTCAACTTCGATTTACTCGCATGATCAAGGGGGGCGATGTTAATAATGGATATTGGTAGGGAAAAATCTTTCTATTTTATCATTCGAATTTGTACTTTCCCAATCAAAACCATGAATATTTGTACAATTCGTGAAACTAATATAATTTTCACAGCACTGATTACTCCACAGTATAATAATAATAATAATAATAATAATAACAATAATATGAAGTAGTTCCGTGACGATCTAAAGAGCCTGATTCTCTTTATATTTAAGATTCATGCCAATGATTAATCTACATAGACCTATATAGCATAATGACGAGATTAAGTTGGCAATACTAACTTTTCTATTTAGATTGGAATATATCTGAAGTAATGTATTCAAATACAGCTCTACATTTGGCAACCATGGTGACTCTGAATATATTCTTAGTTCCATATCTTAAGGTACATAATCCACATACAAAATTTTGTTGAAGTCCAATGGATAGTATGAACGTTGCATGCTGTGAAATATTGGATGTATCAGTGCGAGTAAAATCATATTGGCAACAACGTCAAGAAGGCGTGCTCAGAATTAATCTGAATTATTCCTATATTTTATAGTGCCAATTTTGGATAAAATCCATTTCTTAGTATAGAAGTTACATGCATTAAAAAATTGGCCCTATAAACAGGCTTAGAATTATGTTGGCAGCACTGATGTGCATTAGTTGCTCCCAAATAATCTAAAATTTCCGGAACTATTCGTGCGCAAAATTTAGAGCTGTGGCTTGCATACTTTCTTATATATTGGTATTAGGATAATGAGAGTGAGCATTTATTAACAAATAATAATAATGTTATTGGTTTTACGTCCCTTTTAACTACTCTGGCTTTTAGAGACTCTGGGGTGCCGTAATTTTGTCCATAAGGGGATCTTCAACGTGCCAGTAAATCTACTGACACGGCTCTCTGGCATTTGCGCACACTCAAATGCCAGCTGACTGCGCCAGGGTACGAACGAGCAACCTTGGGCCCAGCAAGCGAGAACGTTACCCCTGAGCCACGCAGCCAGCCGCATTTATTAACAGTTGGCAGCCCTAATGGCTCTCAAGCATAAGCATAGTCATATCTGTTATAGTACACAAAGCACGTACGAAATTTGGTTACAATCCAATTGATAGTATAGATGTGAGATGTACTTAAACATTGGACTTATCAGCAGGCTTAGAATCATCTTGGCAACACTGTCATATATGGGCTCCTTAAAATGTATCTGGAATGTTATTATCCCTGTGTGTGCTAATTTTGGAAAATTTCGCATGCATAACCTCTGAGATATCCAACGTAGAGCTTAAAAGTGAATTGTGATTTTTAGCAGTTGGTAACTCTGAAATCATTTCCAATTATGTCCCTGAGATATTCAGATATATATTTCCTTAAACCGAATTTGGTTTCGATAACTGCAATCTTTAGGGGTTTATAGGGGGAGACACACAAAGACAGACAGACAGACAGACAGAAATTTGCCTGGAACGATGCCATAAGTCTATCTCATCATCATTTTAAAAAAAAGTGAAAAGTAAGCTAAAAATAGCAAGTAGAATATACGATAGCTAATGTATAACATCCTACCTTAGGTGCTTCGATACTGTGCTGACCAGTACCCTCTGCTTATGGACATTTCACATGTGTTGTACCGCAATCATTGGCCATCAGCGTACCGATGTTACAGATCGTAACGTAAAAGCTTGTATACAAGCACAATTCCGGTATAGGCTTCAATAACGTTATTCGTACTTGCATTACGAGTTCTTATTGGCTCAGCTGCAAGAAATCAAAGATGGAGGAAACTTGTGGATTGAGATTAATAGTTGCAGTTCATTGGCATTATTAATGCAAATCAGTCATTTAGTACCGTTACGTTGAATACAGGAAAAGGCACTGACTGATTAAACGCATTTCTGTCAGTATTTAAGATTTAACTGAAATCATTCGACATTTAGCCATATGGATGAAGCTGTAAATCTGCACAGTACATGAAATGTGTACGAGTGCTAAGGCGTTAACTTGGTACCTAATGGGTCTTGGGTTCGAGACGCTCCATGGTCAGAATATTTATTCTTTTTGAATTATTTCGTTGTGTCAACACTACTGTGCGATGCAACTTTTCAACTTCGATTTACTCGAATGATCTAGGGGGGCGATGTTAATAATGGATATTGGTAGGGAAAAATCTTTCTATTTTATCATTCGAATTTGTACTTTCCCAATCAAAACCATGAATATTTGTACTATACGTGAAACTAATATAATTTTCACAGCACTGAATACTCCACAGTAAAATAATAATAATAATAATATTAACAATAATATGAAGTAGTTCCGTGACGATCTAATGAACCTAATTTTCTTTATATTTATGATTCATGCCAATGATTAATCTACATAGAACTATCTAGAATAATGACGAGATTAAGTTGGTAATACTAACTTTTCTATTTAGATTGGAATATATCTGAAGTAATGTATTCCAGTACAGCTCTACAGTTGGCAGCCTTGGTGACTCTAAATATATTCTTAATTCCATATCTTAAGGTACAGAATGCACATACAAAATTTGGTTGAAGTCCAATGGATAGTATGAACGTTGCATGCTGTGAAATATTGGATGTATCAGTGCGAGTAAAATCATATTGGCAACAACGTCAAGAAGGCGTGCTCAGAATTAATCTGAATTATTCCTATATTTTATAGTGCCAATTTTGGATAAAATCCATTTCTTAGTATAGAAGTTACATGCATTAAAAAATTGGCCCTATAAACAGGCTTAGAATTATGTTGGCAGCACTGATGTGCATTAGTTGCTCCCAAATAATCTAAAATTTCCGGAACTATTCGTGCGCAAAATTTAGAGCTGTGGCTTGCATACTTTCTTATATATTGTTATTGAACCCATGGGCCATAGGGTCCATTACGGTCGAACCAATGTCCTTAAGGAAGAAATGAAAGAAACGTATAGTTTCTTAAAGGAACGGAGAGAGATTTTAAGCCAGGAATATAGCTTAACATTGTGCAAGCGACTAGGGACAGATGCTCCGTAGATGAGATCACCCCACTCGACATTTCAGAGAGGGCCGGTCACGAGTATTAATAACTGAGTGGAATTTTCCACCGTGATAGAAAGAGAAGCCTGAATCGGAATTCGAGCTGACGTTGCTGGAATTTGACAACGCCGCATAGGCGTCAGAAGAGGAATAATTAAAATTAACACGTTTACGAGCAAAATAATGAGTAAACAAGCACAGTACAGTGAATCATTTTGAATGAGAGATTTTTCAGTATAGAGAAACCATGTAATAATTGTGCAGAAATAAACTGCCGACGTAAGACGACGTCATTGGGGAATTACCTAAGCCTCTGTGGAGGGGAGAGAGCAAAAAGAATGCAACACCCACACAATTGAGGACGAGAAATTAATTAATATCTCCGAATTGCACGATCTATTCTTAGGTGCAATAAGATCATTTGACATTGAGAAGACGAGCTTTCGGAAGGTATAATTTTTATATTTGTGGCACCATTATTTCAGAAGTTGACCACAGAAAAGGCTTGAGTCTTATTTTTTTGTAGTAAAACAGTATAAAGCTTCGGGCGTTTCCAAGCCAATCATGCAGTTTCAAACGGCCTGAGGGCACGTCACTGTGCTACATCACAACGAATGCAGTTACAACGAGCACTCCGTGACCGGAGGTGCTGCATCAAAGTCTTCAAACGTATGAACCTCAGGGGAGGTCATACTGCGCAACAAGTATAAGCACCGAATGCAGTATTCAGACAGCCAGAGGGCACGTCGCTGTGTCACATCGCATGCAGTCCTACGAGCATTCCGTGAGGGGAAGTGCTGCTCCACGACGTAGAAATAGTCATTCCGACAGTCCGTGAGGGGACGTAACTCTGCGTTACATCGATAACAGCTACCAGTACTCCTTGAGGGGAGAAACGCTGTTTTACATCGCAGAAGTAAGATCCGATAGCCACAGGCGTCACAGTAGTAACGACTTGCTTGCCTTCCATAAGGGGTGGTCAAGACGAAATTTTAAAGTATCGCCGTAGTGAAATATTAGGAAAATCCTAATTATAGGATTTAGACCCGACTGTATACCAGTTAAAGTGAAAATTCGCAAGATATAGTCAGAGCAGGCTGCGAACGTCGGACTTAAAGGCGATAGGTCGTTAAATGTTCGAACGAACAGATCATAACGTACGGAAGTATCGTACCGGACAGATAAACTGTTATTTAAATTGAAGAAACCTAAAAAGGAAGAACAGAATAAGGTTCGAACGTAGGAGTGTTAAAACAGTTCAAACAAAGAGGATAGGAGACTATAAACATTAGCTTCAGAAAGCAGGCGAACAATTCTAATAGTACTAGAATCGAGAAGTGCTAGCTGCTAGAAACTAAAATCTATAGGTCTTAGAGGAGACCTCGATCCATATAGACTCTCGTTAGGATCAATAGACAGATCTACAGAGAAGCCGTTCAAGCTAGATAAATATCCGGTTATCCAGGATAGGAATAGCAGAATTGAACTCCAGGAAACAGTAGATGTTTTGGGACTTTCGCATTCTTCAGAATAGGAAGCCGACATCGGATAAATTTCACCCTTGGAAACGGGAATTTAAGAAGATCACGTGTGATAGGCTCAGAAGTACGGCCTAGTGATCGAGTAATTGTGAAGTGTAAAATAATCAAGATTGTGTGTTAGATAATATTTTTAGTGTTATTATGTGTTCAAAAGGGACACACCAGTATATAAAAATGTCGTCAATATTAAGTGTTCTAGATATAGGTCAAAAAGTGTTTTTACGTAAGATGAATACCTTCAATATGGTGTAAAAAGTTCAAAGTGGGCCCTAAAAATGAAACACCGCACCAGATTTAAGATCATGGGATGATCTGGAAAATATGTGAGTACAAAATTCATTTTTATTTTGGTGTCAGAAATTGATTGTGTACAGATCCACCGGAGTTTTTGAGTGAAAGGGATGTGTTTTAATAAATAAATGCTGAATAATCAAGAATACGGTCTGAACAATAATAAAATAAATAGAGAAATTATGAATAATTATGTAAAGAATAAGTCCCGTAGAGGAAATATGTGAATAAAGGGTTAATGTATTTAACAAATGTCATAAGAGCAAGCGAAATATCATTTAATTATCATGAAAAGACATTGAAATAAAGTAAAGTTGAGATATGAAAGAAATAGCTTTTGAGCTTGTATAAAGAATAAAGATAATAATAATAATAATTAAATATGGAAATGTTAAATAAAAATCAAATAAATTGATATGAACATAAGAACGTTAAGCCTTAACGTATGTGTAAGAAATGAGGTTCAATGGAATATTTTAAAACAGGGAGCGATTTATCGACCATGGAAAGATTAATATGTGAATTAAAATAATATGAATTGTTACTAAAGAGATTTATCAGTTCTTGGGAAGACATTTCGGCTTAAAGTAATGCATAGCGCATAATGAGCGCAGATATAATATTAAAGTGTCACGCTAGGAACGCGTAGTGGTTAAATACTTGGTACATTACTTATGGAGGGTAGTTGATTGCAGTGAATTGATAATTGTGTAAGTCCTCTATTTGTGACATTAGTATCACGAGGCATTGTGTATGTATTTAAAAAGGGAGCTAATATATGGTATTATTGAGCGTATGTCATTGGGCCACGGCCGACTCTAAATCGCATTGTGTAATAAGTCCTCTGTACGGGATTAGTTCCCGAGACACCTGAAGGGATTCGAATGCAGGATCTTCTTATGATAAAAGCCCCTGAAATTCTCCGTCGTCGTATGTGTATTTAATCTTCCCAATCAATGAGGACCCTCTCATAATTAATAAATGCCAAGGATACAGAAATGGTCTTTGAACCAAAGAATAGTTGTTTGAATGTATACGGTACTGTAAAGCCCGGTCTCCCCAGAACTGGATAGAATGGAAAGGTTTGTTTTGAAAGCCTTGAAAATAAGCTACTAAATGTTGGGTCAGACGGGATGTCGCCGCCACCCTAACGTGTCATAAATCGCACCCCATGTAGTAGAGACTAGCTCTTTTAAAGCGAGGGGGAACAGAGACCGTCTCGTAAGCTGTTGTAAAGAGAAATAAATACACCAGGAGTGTTTAAAGTTGTAAACGACCCGGGCGTTGAACCGAGGTCCTTAAAGATGGATATTTCGTTTGCCGGTTCAGATCGTAGTTTCTTATATGAAAATGGTCTATTAAGACATAAGAGATAAATAACAATCCCTATGGTAATAATGTATGGACGTGGGATTCCACGAGTTGATTGAAGGCAACTGAGTTCGGGAGTAACTATAGTTTTTTGACTGTGTCAAGTACCTTCACGCTCTGGAGTACACGATTGATTTTCTGATTACCTTAATATATTTGTGAAATAAAGAGAGATGATAACAACTGAATGTGCGGACATGCCCAAAATATTGAATTAGATAATTAACAGAGATTTTAAATATAATTATATATTTGTTCTTGAGAAATAAGAAAATATAAAAGACAATGTTTGAGGTGTACAAGAATGACACCGTAATAATGTAAATGCATGGAGCCAAAGAGCTCGGAGTTATGTAAACTTAATGTTAGTGCTTTATGGAAGTGAGACTAAGTAAGAATTGCTGGTTTATGTGGAAACCACAGGTTTTGAATACAATATTTGTTTATTTTATTTGTGATCCCTTGTTCATTTGGAACAAGCAGTTGATATTTGGGTCAGTAATTAATTTGTTAAAATGTTTGTAGCGCCATTAATTTTTTTTAATTAAATATGTTTAAATAGGAGTTGATTTTGTTGTTATTTTGCAAGTGTATCCTCTAATTAATCCAAAATATGTGAGTCACAGAGTGGGGGAACTTACCGCTGCCCCGAAATCCCGAATTGAGCTACGCTGGTATACTGTGATTGGCATATTTCTTGCTAAATGGGCACAGGGGGATATATAAATACTGTGCTGGATAAATAACTAGAGGAACACTTAAGTCGGTCATATCATGTAAAATTAAAGTAATGATAGGAAAAGCTACAACGTAAAGTATTAACTGACCGCATGGGTCCCTGGAAACTCATACCGAGCAGCCCTGAATATATTATATTATCAAACCCCCTAGCAGAAGTAAACATGGCGCCCAGTACGCAGGGCTGAGTTTTCCTAGGGAAAACCCGAGTTTTCTCGAAAAATCAAAATTTTCATTTTTTTGAAAAAAATGGTTTTTCGAAATTTTGAATTTTAAACACTTCCATAAAGGTTTATGAAATTGAATAAAAGAAGTAAAAGGGTACGTTGTAAGTGAATACCCGTACCAAAGTAATATTTTAAAAGAAATTGGGACACACGGATTCAGAGTATCATCTCTCAAGCATGTACTAGTGTGGTGGCATTTGTGGCCCACTGTATTCTCATAAGATGGCATTAAGTGAAGAGATGCAACGGCTTTTGGAGGCTATAAAAGCCGACAGCAATGAGAAGTTGGAGGCCATAAACAATAAATTGGGAACAATAGACAATACATTGGGTCTCCAAAAGGATGAAAATAACAAAGTGTTCGAATCCATAAATGAGAGTTTAAATAAGTTGGATAGCCAATAGACTGAAAATAAAGAAGTGTTCGAATCCATAAATGAGAGTTTAAATAAGTTGGATAGCCAACAGACTGAAAATAAAGAAAGGTTAGGATCCATAACTGAAAGTTTAGAGTCACTAAAAACTGAGAGTGCTAATATGAGCACTAAATTAGAGAATATCGAAGTTAAAGGTAATACCATGGGAATTAAATTAGAAGCTATCAAAGCCGACTGTATAAGCATGAATAAGGAACTGAAGGCTGAGATAGAAAAGATGAAAACAGAAAGTGGGGAAACCATTAAACAACAGTGGGAAGTGATGAAAACGGAGACGTTAGAGTCTCTGAAAGCCAACAGTAACGAAAACAATGGAGTACTGAAGGCTGAAATAGAAAAGACAATGGATACTAAATTTAAAATTCTTGATAAGGGGTTGGAGACTAAGTTAAGTGAAATTAAAAAGGAAAATGAAGGATTTTATTCAGGATTGCAAGTCCAAATAAAGACTATGAACAAAAATATGGTAGATTCCCAAAATACATGTCAAGAAAATTTTAAAATTTTAGAAACTAAATTAGTTAACATAGAAACAAAGGGTGATAATTGTGAAAAGAAACTTGTAACCCAGATCCAAGGTGTGCGGGAAAAATTAGAAGCTCAGATAAAATCTAACAGCGATATTTGTGAGGCATCCCGGGATGAAATAAAACAAAGCGTGAATAAGCTAGGAAATAGATTTGAAGGGGTTGAGGAGAAAGTAGGGACCCTCGAGAACAAAATCGGTGTAGTTCAGACTGAGGTAACTGAGATGAAAAATCAAAATCTAAAGGATGTTAAGGAGATGAAAGATCAAATTGATCATTTTACTGGGCAGGTAGATGAGAATCTGAAGACATACGAAACGAAAATAGATCAAAGATTAGGTGTATACGAGGGGCATCTCCAGAGTGAAAGAAAACAACGAGAGAACGAGAGTAAGGAAAGTACCCATAAAATAAATGAAATAAGTCAGGGTATTATTGAGGTTCAGGAAACCATCGGAACATTAAAGGTTCATGTAGGAAAAACCAATAAGGAAATTAATCAGGTCCAAGATGAAATGATGAAGTTATATAAGAGTCAAGAGAAGACTGAGGGAAGGCTTGAAGGAATGAAAATAGATATGGTCAAAGGACGAAAAGAAGTGGATAAGCAAATAAAGGAGATACGAGAGGGCTTAGAGACCATAGGTGACGTTAAGCCAGAAATTATAGACCAAAGGGTCATGATCTTTAAGAAAGAGGTAGAAGAACAACTAAAGGAATTCAGGGATAGTTACAGGGATGAGAAATTCCAATCCAAAAAGGAAGAGGAAGAGATTAAAAGGAATCAAGAAAGAATTCAGAATGAATTAAGATCCCGATTGGAGAGGACGGAACATAAGAACAGTCAAATGGAAATCCAACTCATGGCAAATGAAGAAAGTGCCCGAAGAGAAAGGAAGCTAGAATTCGAAAATCAGGAGGAGTTTCCAAAAACAGGATGGGCAGATTCTCGGGAACAAGGCACAGATGCGGAGAGGGACTTAGGAGGGGAGAGCCCTTATAAGATCCCAGGATATCCAATGGCGATGTCAACCCCGTACACGAATCAGACAAATGGCCAAATAATAAACATTATTAAATCCAATGAGGATAGACCAGTAAAGTTTACGGGTAATAACATGTCTATTACTCCAAAATACTGGCTAAAAGAAGTGGCAGAGTATTTAAATGAAATGAAGGTTCCTCAGGATCGGAGACTGAGAGCTATTGAAAAGCTGTTGGCAGGTGATTGTCTCACCTGGTTCAGAAGCTTCAGATACACTTTTGATACGGTGGAAGGCTTTAGGGAAGCATTTTTAAAGCGATATTGGGCAGCAGATGTCCAAGAAAATTTAAGGCTAGATCTGTACTCTAGGAAGTACAGCACTAATGCACCGACTAAATACTCGGAATTTTTCACCGCTCAGCTGTGTAAATTCCGCGAACTGGATATTGCTCCTGCAGAAAACGACCTGTGTGCCGCCATTGCAAGACAGCTTCCATATGAGATTCAGAGGCTGCTAATCTCATCCAAAGCCAGAAGTGCTGTGGAAGTGGAAAGCGTATTACGTCAGTTAGATATGACGACTTCGCACGTAACACCTCGGCATCAGAGACAAACTGAGCAAGTACACATGGCCAGCAGTCAGGAAACTGGAGAAAAACCAGCGACCAGGAATCAGTCCACCAGTACGGATACTCAAGGACGAGATCGAGAGTATGGGAACCAGGAGCCTAGAAGGATACAGCCATATTACCGGGGAGGATATCGAGGAAGAAATCCTCGAACGACGGGTTATAGGCAACAGGAAAGCCGACCCTATAACAATAACCAGCAAAGGCCGGACAACAGAAAGAAATGGGAGAATTATCCCAGGAGGAATGTAAGGCCAGACGATAGGGATGATGAATATCGGGCCGAAATAGAAGAAAGATATCAGGAGAGTCTTCGTTATATGAACGAAAGACCAGATGAACCTGATAGGCAAAAAGTCCGTTGGAGTGAGGCCATCAAGAACCGGAAATCACCCGACCGACTAGACGGAGCTCAAAGCTTGGAACTACAAGATCAGCTAAAGAATGAGGGAAAAGGGAGCCCTCAGGATAAAAAAAACTCCAAATTTAAATTGTCAAAAGTGGAAACATACCAGGAGCTGGGAGGAGGTAGAAATTGTAAATTGGATAGCCAGACCAGATGAACTAATTAACGAGGATGTGGAAGGAATCCCACCTGTTAAAAGGGAACTACCTATAATTATGCTTAGGATAGAAGGATTACTGGTCAGAGCATTGATTGATACTGGATCCACAATAAGTTTAATTACACAAACCCTTTTAAGTGAATTGGAAACAAGGGGCCGAGTACTAAAGATTCCCACATCAAGTGTAAAGATTAAGGGAATTATCCCTGAAAAATCTTTGACATGTAAATTTCAGGTATACATTGATTTAATCATGGGTAACGCTGAAATTTCGCAGTGCTTTTTGCTGGTAAATCAATTACCTTATAATGTCATATTAGGTATTGATTTTATCCGTGAGAACAAGGTCATTATAGACCTAGCGCAAAACTGCATTAGAATTCAAAGAGAGGATGTGGATGAGCAAAACATTAACTTACAGGAACAGGATGCGAAAATAGCAGAACAGGTATGGCATATGGAAGAAGTGATTGAGGAAGATTATAAGGACATAGAAAAGATATTTGAAGTCCTCAACATAGAACTCGAAGATAATGTGGAAAATGAGTTCGAGACCAACCTGTCAGGAAAAGTGGAGGAAGCTAAAGTCAGCCTCGAAATTAAGGAACAGTTAAAGAAATTATTATTGGATTATAGGGACGTATTTGATTCCAAGCCAGGGAAGATTGAAAATTTTAAATACGCGTTCCAAGTCAACGATTGGGCACCGTTCAAACAAAAACCATACCCGGTTGCGGAAAAACATTACCCACAAACCAAGAAAACACTGCAGGAGATGATGAATGCAGGTGTTATAGAAAAGATGGCGACACCATATGTTAGTCCATTAGTGATTGTGAGTAAACCGGATGGCTCAGTAAGGGTGTGTTTAGATGCCAGAAATCTAAATGCAAAAATTATACCAGAAAATGATTCGGCACCACCCATAAAAGAAATACTGAGGAAGTTTAAAGGCAAGAAGATTTTTACAAATATTGACATGACTTCTTCGTATCATCATCTCGAACTGGAAGAGAAAACCAGCTTGTTGACTGGATTTCAGTTCGATCAACAAACATACTGCTTTAGAAGATGTCCGTTTGGATTAAAGACTGCAGGATCCGCATTAATAAGAGCGCTGGATCGAAACCTGTCAGAGGAAGTGAAAGAGTGCACTATCCGATAAGTAGATGACATTTTGCTTACCTCGGAGAACATTGAGGAACATTTAGAAAATTTGAAGAAATTATTAGAAGACCTAAGAAGGGCAAATTTTAAGATAAATTTAAAGAAGTCGAACTTCTGTCAAAGGCAAGTGACATTTTTAGGGCATGTGATTGACAAGGATGGTGTTGAACCAAATCCATGCAAATTGGAATCGATAAGGGATTTTCCAAGGCCTTTGAAAGTGAAGAACGTTCGCCAGTTTTTGGGATTGATTGGGTTCTTCTCAGGACATTGTCCATCATACACCAAAACTGTTGCACCACTACAGGACCTTCTGAAGAAGGGGGGCAAGTGGAAATGGACGGAGGAAGCAGAAAAAGCATTCGTGGAAGCCAAGGAAATGCTCTTAAATTACGTGAAGCTAGGATATCCTGATTTTAATCAGAGATTTATTATTCAGACAGACGCATCCCAGATTGGAATAGGGGCAATGCTATATCAGGAGAACCCGGAAAACCCTGATAAGAAGAATTATCTAGCTTTCACAAGTAGGAGACTGAAACCACACGAGAAAAATTATACGATCAGCGAGATCGAGCTGTTAGCGATATTGCACGCGTTGCAATATTGGCGGAAGATCGTATATGGGTTTCAGGTCATTCTAAGGACGGATCATAAAGCCTTAACCTTTTTGATGAAGACTGATTTATCCAGTCAAAGGTTGATGCGTTGGGCTTTATATATTCAACAATTTGATGTCAAGATAGAGTACTGCCCAGGAAAGGAAAACATAGTTCCAGACTACTTAAGTAGACAGCCAGAGTCCATAGAAGAGGAAGTAATGGCTATAGATTTGGAAGACAGGGATCAGCGTACTCTTAATGAGTTAAGAAGCATTAGTCAAAGGCAACGGGAGGATCCATGGATGAACATGCTCATATCATTCCTTGAGGGAAGCTTGATAAGAGGAACACCAGCATACACTGAAGCTGAGAAGATAGCACAGGACTACACGTTTTATAATGGGTTATTATATAAGTTTGTGGACTCTGACCATACGAAATTAAGGATTGTTGTACCTGCAATTTTGCAGAGGAAAATAGTATGGTTAGCCCATAGATCGTTCGGACATATGGGAGTCGACAAAACAGTCTCGATGCTGAAAGAAGCATTTATATGGCCGAGACTGAGAGAAACTGTAAGGGACACGCTAAAGACATGTGATCTATGTCAAAGGATTAAACCTAATGCATTTCTGATGAGACAGAAGCCTATACCATTGTTGCCCGAAAGGCCCGGCCAAATCATATCTATCGATAATTTTGGACCTTTGCCCAAGGCAAGAAGAGGAAATCGACACATAATGGTGGCTATGGATGTCTTCACTAAAATGGTTGTCCTTGCTCCCATACAGAAGACTAGTACCAAACAGGTGTTAAAACGACTTAAAGAAAAAGTGATACCGATTCTGGGGAAACCTGAGAATTTGTTGTCGGATCACGGCAGTTGTTTCACCAGTGTAGAGTTCAGACGAGAATTAGAAAGACTTGGAATACGTCAAATTTTGTCAAGTATTCGCCATCCTGAGGCAAACCCTGTAGAGAGAGTTATGAGAGAAACGGTCAAGTATTGTAGAATATACTGTGCCGAAGAAAATTGGAAGTGGATAGATATTTTGGATATTATCGAATTTTGTATAAATAATACAATCCATGAATCCACAGGAGAGATACCCATAACGTTACATCGGAATGAGCAACCAGAAAGACCTTGGAATCTGGTAATTCCTAGACCAGCAGACGCTCAGCCGGGAAGAGATGTACGAATTAGGAGAGCCTTTGAGCATCTAAAAGCTCAAGCCGACAGGAGGCAGAGAAGAAATAGGCATAAGAGGTATCATCGACCATTATTAGCAGGAGAAATGGTGTTAGTGAAAAGACCAGCCATTTCGGATCCAGGGAACCGTGTGTACAAGAAGTTCCAGAAAATGTACCACGGACCATATCAGATAATCAGAGATTTGAGGAATAACGCATATAGAATTCGGCACTGTGAAACGGATCACGAAGTGACCATGAATTCAGCAAATTTGAAATTATATTACCCTCCCGAAGATTTTGATGAAGAAAATGAACAAGCCCTGGTCATGGAAACATTTAGAGATGAATCCGCTTTTGACATAAACAAGAATGAGGAAGAAATAGAAAATAGAGCTCAAGCATTCGAGTGCGAATGCGAATTGGAGAAAGTATATTGGGAAATTAAAGAAATAATTGAATTTATTGAAGAAGAAAATTCCAAGTTAAGAAAAGAAAATGATGAAATAAGGAAACGGGTAGGGATAGACCAAACCCGTAAGGGAGAATGAGGTTCTGGGAACTTAAAGTCCAGACGAATAAAGAGAGAAAGAAAGGGTAGGGACAGAGCATACCCGACCTACACAATTACCGGATACGACTTAAAAGAAGTAAAAATAACAGTAAATACGGATGACGTTATGATGGATTCGACGAATAGAGTAATGCAAATTTAAATTGAAATAAATTTCCTCAAAATTTTCGAAAATTTATTTACCTAAGGAGGGGAGAGATGAACCCATGGGCCATAGGGTCCATTACGGTCGAACCAATGTCCTTAAGGAAGAAATGAAAGAAACGTATAGTTTCTTAAAGGAACGGAGAGAGATTTTAAGCCAGGAATATAGCTTAACATTGTGCAAGCGACTAGGGACAGATGCTCCGTAGATGAGATCACCCCACTCGACATTTCAGAGAGGGCCGGTCACGAGTATTAATAACTGAGTGGAATTTTCCACCGTGATAGAAAGAGAAGCCTGAATCGGAATTCGAGCTGACGTTGCTGGAATTTGACAACGCCGCATAGGCGTCAGAAGAGGAATAATTAAAATTAACACGTTTACGAGCAAAATAATGAGTAAACAAGCACAGTACAGTGAATCATTTTGAATGAGAGATTTTTCAGTATAGAGAAACCATGTAATAATTGTGCAGAAATAAACTGCCGACGTAAGACGACGTCATTGGGGAATTACCTAAGCCTCTGTGGAGGGGAGAGAGCAAAAAGAATGCAACACCCACACAATTGAGGACGAGAAATTAATTAATATCTCCGAATTGCACGATCGATTCTTAGGTGCAATAAGATCATTTGACATTGAGAAGACGAGCTTTCGGAAGGTATAATTTTTATATTTGTGGCACCATTATTTCAGAAGTTGACCACAGAAAAGGCTTGAGTCTTATTTTTTTGTAGTAAAACAGTATAAAGCTTCGGGCGTTTCCAAGCCAATCATGCAGTTTCAAACGGCCTGAGGGCACGTCACTGTGCTACATCACAACGAATGCAGTTACAACGAGCACTCCGTGACCGGAGGTGCTGCATCAAAGTCTTCAAACGTATGAACCTCAGGGGAGGTCATACTGCGCAACAAGTATAAGCACCGAATGCAGTATTCAGACAGCCAGAGGGCACGTCGCTGTGTCACATCGCATGCAGTCCTACGAGCATTCCGTGAGGGGAAGTGCTGCTCCACGACGTAGAAATAGTCATTCCGACAGTCCGTGAGGGGACGTAACTCTGCGTTACATCGATAACAGCTACCAGTACTCCTTGAGGGGAGAAACGCTGTTTTACATCGCAGAAGTAAGATCCGATAGCCACAGGCGTCACAGTAGTAACGACTTGCTTGCCTTCCATAAGGGGTGGTCAAGACGAAATTTTAAAGTATCGCCGTAGTGAAATATTAGGAAAATCCTAATTATAGGATTTAGACCCGACTGTATACCAGTTAAAGTGAAAATTCGCAAGATATAGTCAGAGCAGGCTGCGAACGTCGGACTTAAAGGCGATAGGTCGTTAAATGTTCGAACGAACAGATCATAACGTACGGAAGTATCGTACCGGACAGATAAACTGTTATTTAAATTGAAGAAACCTAAAAAGGAAGAACAGAATAAGGTTCGAACGTAGGAGTGTTAAAACAGTTCAAACAAAGAGGATAGGAGACTATAAACATTAGCTTCAGAAAGCAGGCGAACAATTCTAATAGTACTAGAATCGAGAAGTGCTAGCTGCTAGAAACTAAAATCTATAGGTCTTAGAGGAGACCTCGATCCATATAGACTCTCGTTAGGATCAATAGACAGATCTACAGAGAAGCCGTTCAAGCTAGATAAATATCCGGTTATCCAGGATAGGAATAGCAGAATTGAACTCCAGGAAACAGTAGATGTTTCGGGACTTTCGCATTCTTCAGAATAGGAAGCCGACATCGGATAAATTTCACCCTTGGAAACGGGAATTTAAGAAGATCACGTGTGATAGGCTCAGAAGTACGGCCTAGTGATCGAGTAATTGTGAGGTGTAAAATAATCAAGATTGTGTGTTAGATAATATTTTTAGTGTTATTATGTGTTCAAAAGGGACACACCAGTATATAAAAATGTCGTCAATATTAAGTGTTCTAGATATAGGTCAAAAAGTGTTTTTACGTAAGATGAATACCTTCAATATGGTGTAAAAAGTTCAAAGTGGGCCCTAAAAATGAAACACCGCACCAGATTTAAGATCATGGGATGATCTGGAAAATATGTGAGTACAAAATTCATTTTTATTTTGGTGTCAGAAATTGATTGTGTACAGATCCACCGGAGTTTTTGAGTGAAAGGGATGTGTTTTAATAAATAAATGCTGAATAATCAAGAATACGGTCTGAACAATAATAAAATAAATAGAGAAATTATGAATAATTATGTAAAGAATAAGTCCCGTAGAGGAAATATGTGAATAAAGGGTTAATGTATTTAACAAATGTCATAAGAGCAAGCGAAATATCATTTAATTATCATGAAAAGACATTGAAATAAAGTAAAGTTGAGATATGAAAGAAATAGCTTTTGAGCTTGTATAAAGAATAAAGATAATAATAATAATAATTAAATATGGAAATGTTAAATAAAAATCAAATAAATTGATATGAACATAAGAACGTTAAGCCTTAACGTATGTGTAAGAAATGAGGTTCAATGGAATATTTTAAAACAGGGAGCGATTTATCGACCATGGAAAGATTAATATGTGAATTAAAATAATATGAATTGTTACTAAAGAGATTTATCAGTTCTTGGGAAGACATTTCGGCTTAAAGTAATGCATAGCGCATAATGAGCGCAGATATAATATTAAAGTGTCACGCTAGGAACGCGTAGTGGTTAAATACTTGGTACATTACTTATGGAGGGTAGTTGATTGCAGTGAATTGATAATTGTGTAAGTCCTCTATTTGTGACATTAGTATCACGAGGCATTGTGTATGTATTTAAAAAGGGAGCTAATATATGGTATTATTGAGCGTATGTCATTGGGCCACGGCCGACTCTAAATCGCATTGTGTAATAAGTCCTCTGTACGGGATTAGTTCCCGAGGCACCTGAAGGGATTCGAATGCAGGATCTTCTTATGATAAAAGCCCCTGAAATTCTCCGTCGTCGTATGTGTATTTAATCTTCCCAATCAATGAGGACCCTCTCATAATTAATAAATGCCAAGGATACAGAAATGGTCTTTGAACCAAAGAATAGTTGTTTGAATGTATACGGTACTGTAAAGCCCGGTCTCCCCAGAACTGGATAGAATGGAAAGGTTTGTTTTGAAAGCCTTGAAAATAAGCTACTAAATGTTGGGTCAGACGGGATGTCGCCGCCACCCTAACGTGTCATAAATCGCACCCCATGTAGTAGAGACTAGCTCTTTTAAAGCGAGGGGGAACAGAGACCGTCTCGTAAGCTGTTGTAAAGAGAAATAAATACACCAGGAGTGTTTAAAGTTGTAAACGACCCGGGCGTTGAACCGAGGTCCTTAAAGATGGATATTTCGTTTGCCGGTTCAGATCGTAGTTTCTTATATGAAAATGGTCTATTAAGACATAAGAGATAAATAACAATCCCTATGGTAATAATGTATGGACGTGGGATTCCACGAGTTGATTGAAGGCAACTGAGTTCGGGAGTAACTATAGTTTTTTGACTGTGTCAAGTACCTTCACGCTCTGGAGTACACGATTGATTTTCTGATTACCTTAATATATTTGTGAAATAAAGAGAGATGATAACAACTGAATGTGCGGACATGCCCAAAATATTGAATTAGATAATTAACAGAGATTTTAAATATAATTATATATTTGTTCTTGAGAAATAAGAAAATATAAAAGACAATGTTTGAGGTGTACAAGAATGACACCGTAATAATGTAAATGCATGGAGCCAAAGAGCTCGGAGTTATGTAAACTTAATGTTAGTGCTTTATGGAAGTGAGACTAAGTAAGAATTGCTGGTTTATGTGGAAACCACAGGTTTTGAATACAATATTTGTTTATTTTATTTGTGATCCCTTGTTCATTTGGAACAAGCAGTTGATATTTGGGTCAGTAATTAATTTGTTAAAATGTTTGTAGCGCCATTAATTTTTTTTAATTAAATATGTTTAAATAGGAGTTGATTTTGTTGTTATTTTGCAAGTGTATCCTCTAATTAATCCAAAATATGTGAGTCACAGAGTGGGGGAACTTACCGCTGCCCCGAAATCCCGAATTGAGCTACGCTGGTATACTGTGATTGGCATATTTCTTGCTAAATGGGCACAGTATTAGGATAGAGAGAGTGAGCATTTAATAACAAATAATAATAATGTTATTGGTTTTACGTCCCTTTTAACTACTCTGGCTTTTAGAGACTCTGGGGTGCCGTAATTTTGTCCATAAGGGGATCTTCAACGTGCCAGTAAATCTACTGACACGGCTCTCTGGCATTTGCGCACACTCAAATGCCAGCTGACTGCGCCAGGATACGAACGAGCAACCTTGGGCCCAGCAAGCGAGAACGTTACCCCTGAGCCACGCAGCCAGCCGCATTTATTATCAGTTGGCAGCCCTAATGGCTCTCAAGCATAAGCATAGTCATATCTGTTATAGTACACAAAGCACGTACGAAATTTGGTTACAATCCAATTGATAGTATAGATGTTAGATGTACTTAAACATTGGACTTATCAGCAGGCTTAGAATCATCTTGGCAACACTGTCATATATGGGCTCCTTAAAATGTATCTGGAATGTTATTATCCCTGTGTGTGCTAATTTTGGAAAATTTCGCATGCATAACGTCTGAGATATCCAACGTAGAGCTTAAAAGTGAATTGTGATTTTTGCAGTTGGTAACTCTGAAATAATTTTCAATTATGTCCCTGAGATATTCAGATATAGATATTTTCTTAAACCGAATTTGGTTTCGATAACTGCTGTCTTTTAGGGGTTGATAGGGGGAGACACACAAAGACAGACAGACAGACATTTGCCTGGATCGAAGCCATAAGTCTATCTCATCATCATTTAAAAAAAAGTGAAAAGTAAGCTAAAAATAGCAAGTAGAATATACGATAGCTAATGTATAACATCCTACCTCAGGTGCTTCGATACTGTGCTGACCAGTACCCTCTGCTTATGGACATTTCACATGTGTTGTACCGCAATCATTGGCCATCAGCGTACAGATGTTACAGATCGTAACGTAAAAGCTTGTATACAAGCACAATTCCGGTATAGGCTTCAATAACGTTATTCGTACCTGCATTACGAGTTCTTATTGGCTCAGCTGCAAGAAATCAAAGATGGAGGAAACTTGTTGATTGAGATTAATAGTTGCAGTTCATTGGCATTATTAATGCAAATCAGTCATTTAGTACCGTTACGTTGAATACAGGAAAAGGCACTGACTGATTAAACGCACTTCTGTCAGTATTTAAGGTTTAACTGAAATCATTCGACATTTAGCCATATAGATGAAGCTGTGAATCTGCACAGTACATGAAATGTGTACGAGTGCTAAGGCGTTAACTTGGTACCTAATGGGTCCTGGGTTCGAGACGCTCCATGGTCAGAATTTTTATTCTTTTTGAATTATTTCGTTGTGTCAACACTACTGTGCGATGCAACTTTTCAACTTCGATTTACTCAAATGATCTAGGGGGGCGATGTTAATAATGGATATTGGTAGGGAAAAATCATTCTATATTAACATTCGAATTTGTACTTTCCCAATCAAAACCATGAATATTTGTACTATTCGTGAAACTAATATAATTTTCACAGCACTGATTACTCCACAGTAAAATAATAATAATAATAATAATAATATTAACAATAATATGAAGTAGTTCCGTGACGATATAATGAACCTAATTTTCTTTATATTTATGATTCATGCCAATGATTAATCTACATAGACCTATCTAGAATAATGACGAGATTAAGTTGGTTATACTAACTTTTCTATTTAGATTGGAATATATCTGACGTAATGTATTCCAGTACAGCTCTACAGTTGGCAGCCTTGGTGACTCTAAATATATTCTTAATTCCATATCTTAAGGTACAGAATGCACATACAAAATTTGGTTGAAGTCCAATGGATAGTATGAACGTTGCATGCTGTGGAATATTGGATGTATCAGTGCGAGTAAAATCATATTGGCAACAACGTCAAGAAGGCGTGCTCAGAATTAATCTGAATTATTCCTATATTTTATAGTGCCAATTTTGGATAAAATCCATTTCTTAGTATAGAAGTTACATGCATTAAAAAATTGGCCCTATAAACAGGCTTAGAATTATGTTGGCAGCACTGATGTGCATTAGTTGCTCCCAAATAATCTAAAATTTCCGGAACTATTCGTGCGCAAAATTTAGAGCTGTGGCTTGCATACTTTCTTATATATTGGAATTAGGATAAAGAGAGTGAGCATTTAATAACAAATAATAATAATGTTATTGGATTTACGTCCCTTTTAACTACTCTGGCTTTTAGAGACTCCGTGGTGCCGTAATTTTGTCCAGAAGGGGATCTTCAACGTGCCAGTAAATCTACTGACACGGCTCTCTGGCATTTGCGCACACTCAAATGCCAGCTGACTGCGCCAGGATACGAACGAGCAACCTTGGGCCCAGCAAGCGAGAACGTTACCCCTGAGCCACGCAGCCAGCCGCATTTATTAACAGTTGGCAGCCCTAATGGCTCTCAAGCATAAGCATAGTCATATCTGTTATAGTACACAAAGCACGTACGAAATTTGGTTACAATCCAATTGATAGTATAGGTGTTAGATGTACTTAAACATTGGACTTATCAGCAGGCTTAGAATGATCTTGGCACACTGTCATATATGGGCTCCTTAAAATGTATCTGGAATGTTATTATCCCTGTGTGTGTTAATTTTGGAAAATTTCGCATGCATAACCTCTGAGATATCCAACGTAGAGCTTAAAAGTGAATTGTGATTTTTAGCAGTTGGTAACTCTGAAATCATTTCCAATTATGTCCCTGAGATATTCAGATATATATTTCCTTAAACCGAATTTGGTTTCGATAACTGCAATCTTTAGGGGTTTATAGGGGGAGACACACAAAGACAGACAGACAGACATTTGCCTGGATCGATGCCATAAGTCTATCTCATCATCATTTAAAAAAAAGTGAAAAGGAAGCTAAAAATAGCAAGTAGAATATACGATAGCTAATGTATAACATCCTACCTTAGGTGCTTCGATACTGTGCTGACCAGTACCCTCTGCTTATGGACATTTCACATGTGTTGTACCGCAATCATTGGCCATTAGCGTTCAGATGTTACAGATCGTAACGTAAAAGCTTGTATACAAGCACAATTCCGGTATAGGCTTCAATAACGTTATTCGTACCTGCATTACGAGTTCTTATTGGCTCAGCTGCAAGAAATCAAAGATGGAGGAAACTTGTTGATTGAGATTAATAGTTGCAGTTCATTGGCATTATTAATGCAAATCAGTCATTTAGTTCCGTTACTTTGAATACAGGAAAAGGCACTGACTGATTAAACGCATTTCTGTCAGTATTTAAGATTTAACTGAAATCATTCGACATTTAGCCATATGGATGAAGCTGTGATTCTGCACAGTACGTGAAATGTGTACGAGTGCTAAGGCGTTATCTTGGTACTTAATGGGTTCTGGGTTCGAGACGCTCCATGGCCAGAATTTTTATTCTTTTTGAATTATTTCGTTGTGTCAACACTACTGTGTGATGCAACTTTTCAACTTCGATTTACTCGCATGATCTAGGGGGCGATGTTAATAATGGATATTGGTAGGGAAACATCTTTCTATTTTATCATTCGAATTTGAACTTTCCCAATCAAAACCATGAATATTTGTACTATTCTTGAAACTAATATAATTTTCACAGCACTGATTACTCCACAGTAAAATAATAATAATAATAATATTAACAATAATATGAAAGTAGTTCCGTGACGATCTAAAGAGCCTAATTTTCTTTATATTTAAGATTCATGCCAATGATTAATCTACATAGACCTATCTAGAATAATGACGAGATTAAGTTGGTAATACTAACTTTTCTATTTAGATTGGAATATATCTGAAGTAATGTATTCCAATACAGCTCTACAGTTGGCAGCCTTGGTGACTCTGAATATATTCTTAGTTCCATATTTTAAGGTACAGAATGCACATACAAAATTGGTTGAAGTCCAATGGATAGTATGGACGTTGCATGCTGTGAAATATTGGATGTATCAGTGCGAGTAAAATCATATTGGCAACATGTCAAGAAGGCGTTTTCAGAATTAATCTGATTTATTCCTATATTTTATAGTGCCAATTTTGGATAAAATCCATTTCTTAGTATGGAAGTTCAATTTCAACTATTTCCAACTGTGGCTACCAGATGCTTCTGTCACTAACACTGGCGGAGAACGTTGGAACTTGATAGAGCGTTTCTAACTCGCCAAATATAACCTAAAAACTTTTCTACACACTACCAATTGTAATGGTAGGTGCTTTTACCTGCCATAAATCTATGACATGGGCACGCCTGCTTTATTTCCCCTTCGAAGAAAGGCATACTAAAGAATTTTAACGCTCTTAACCAATCCGACGACTTCGGCCGGGTTTGAACACGCCATCTTGGGCTTAGCAGTTCAGCATGCTATCGACCACGCCACCGAAGCCCCTTATAGAAGTAATACAGGGTGAAGAAATATGCCGTACTTGGAGGTCGTCATGCGACTTCTCATCCAAATGCAAGACAAAAGTTTCTATAGCAAAATCGGATCGGGTGTTATTTGAAAAGACGAGTATGAAAACGAGAAGCCGGCAACACTGTCGCATCCTGCGGCGGAATGTGTTTCATATCACCGTACCAGCCGTCGTAGCTCACTGAGTAGGCTGCTGTATTATCCAAACCACAACCACCAACGAACTACGGTTCGAATCTACGTCAGGTCGTCGTTTTGTGTGACGTCAGTTCGTGGCTCTGTGAAGATAAGACTGGACTTCAAACGATTTTTCTTTCGTAGTCAGTTTACCCTCCAAGTAGGCTTTTCCCACGGACTCAGCGAGAGATCCCACCTTTACCTCCTCTACGGGCAGTGTCCTGGCGCTTGAGAGTGAGTCGGGGGATCCAACTGGGGAGGCGGGACTAGCACCTCACCCAATGTGGCCTCACCTGCAAAGCGAACAGGGGGCCTCATGTGGGATGGGACGGGATGGGAAGAATAGAAAGGATAGACAAGGAAGAGGGAAGGAGGCGGCCGTGACCTGACGGTAGGGACCATCCCGGCATTTGCCCGAAGATGAAGCGGGCAACCACGAAAACCACTTCGAGGATGGATGTGGTGGGAATCGAACCCCATCTACTCATTTGGACCACCCGAGGCTGAGTAGATCCCGTTCCAGTCCTCATACCACTTTTCAAATTTCGTGGCAGCGTACGGAATGGAATTATTGTGCGTATCATAATGGGCAATCTAGTGTATATCATTGGATGCAGACGATGTTACTGGCTTTATTTGTGCCATGGACGAAACTAAGTGGTCGTTTACGTATGTAAGAGGCTCATGTTATGTTTTAATGTTTAAATAAAGGTAACAGAAGGAAATAATATAAGAGATGAAGACACTTTGGACAGAGAAGGTGTTATGTTTGGAAGTACGCCAGGGTAGAGTGGAAAGGAAACCTGGGGCGAAGTGGTCTGAGGACAGAAAGAAGCAACATAGTCTAAGAACGAAGAAATATTGGGAAGAAAACAACAAAGAGTGAAGAATTGAAATTGGTGCGTGGTCCGTAGCGGGTCTCATCGAAATAAGAAAGAAGTAGAGAAGTAACAGCAATGGTAAGACACAGTACACAACATAATGTATTGATTGCATTGTGGAGGTGTACATTGGATACAATTTGAGACTTTAACTGAAGAACTCTTTGACGCGAACGCCATTGGACCATAACCGACCTTCACGGCATACCTTTTCGCACTGAGCTAATGAGACAGCACCGGCACAGCGCAGACTTCATGCGTGCTGTTCTCTTGGCCATGCTGCACGCAGTTACAGCGTTGCCAGAGCCTCGTTTCTTAACTCGCATTTCTATTAAACGTATTGGCGGGACCAGGCCTTCCTAGATAAGCCTTTGCCATGAATTTCGACGAGGAACCGCATGCTGACCTCCAAGTACGGGATTTGTTCTTCATCCTGTATATAGTATATACAACATTATGTATAATATTTGACGCAATCAAAGTTTTTGATATTTCAGAGGAAACCTCTGGTTGGTTATGATAGGATTACTGGTATGCTACTGGTAGAGCGTATGTTAGTACAGTATATGATAATTAGTAAACAATATTTTAACTTCTTCTTCGACATAATTGATTTTTCAGTACGGTATGTTTAGGCTTTAGAGATCATATCAGCAACGGGTTGTGTATCATTCACAGCATTCCAATACGAAATAATTTTTCTTGTAACAATAAATGTACTGTGTGAAATGAAAGGGAACAAAGAGCAAATGCCATTATTCATTTAAAGACAAGACGGAAAATGGCTAAGTTGCTCCAACGCGTAGCCCACTACTCCATGTTGTTTGATGTGGTGGTACGTTTAAATTTACGCTGCGATTTGTCGTCAACGGTATGAATGGCATTATTTACTTTTAAACCAGAATTACACTGCTGTTAATGAATACGACAACCCACCCGGCACTTTCTACTGTTAAAGTGATAGAGAGACTTGAGGTGTCCCACCTGTTATGACGAGACTTCTTGAATTGAGTCATCTCATGAGCACGTTCTGTCCAAGCGGAGCCTCGCTCACAGTAGTGTTGTGCCCAGGTGCGGGAGTGATTAATCTGCCAATGGATTTCAATTTTAAATAAAGGGAGGAGGAAATAGAGAACAGCATTCATAAGAGAAATAGCAAATGGAAGGGGTGACACATACGTTTTAATATTGTATTAGGCAAATGGGTTGTTGATTGTGTTCAATGTTAATAGTTAATTTTCAAGAGGAAGAGTACGTAGTATACGATTAGGCACAGATGTTCATGACCAGAAGGTGAAATTATATTGATGTATGTGTGACAAAATCATCGTAAAATCAGTGTGGAGGTATGTGTCCATGATATACGATCCATCTCCATTGCAAGTGTGAAAGAATTTCTGAGATATGGCCAAACATTTTTAAATATTTTAAAAAAATACAAAAATATATCTGTAGAAGCTCGACCCAAGTTGAAGACAAATTGCTGAAATGGCAAGATAGAGACTAAACAGGAGGTGTTCAAGATTAGGACCGGACACATTGCATTAGCCTACTTACTATTTCAAATGCGGTTTACTCTCTAATAACTATATTTTACAGCTTATTCCAGGGGATAATTCACTACATTCATTCATGTTTATTAAAGAGGACGATTGGGAGTTCCACGGCAGTGACGTCTGAACATTATGATAAAGATCGGGAATGTAGACTAGTGATTAGAATTTTGTGTTGGAAGGTTCAAGAAGTATGTTGTTTAGAAAAGTGAGACTTGGCATTTGTTATGCCATTATAACATGAAGTAATCAGATATCATGTTTGAAACTGTAATCTCAGTATAACCCATTCTTTTATCTGAGTGAAGATTTCTGCTGCCTTTCTTTTCACATCTGATAAACGAATCGCTTTTCAGTGGGTCAGCACATTAACGTGCGCAATTAAATGGGGTGGGGAATAACAAGTATGTATCCCACTTCACCGATGTGGCTCTATCCTGTAAGCCTAGATCAGGACCATCCAGTCATTGCGCTCCGAGAGCGCGGCCGCGCTCGGGGAGCACTGGGCAGTCAGACTAGCGCTCCTTCCCCTACCACCACTACACTGTGGCAGCGAGGAGATCTGAGACACACGGACATGTTCGTACCGCAATAACTAGATACGAACGCACAGATGCAGGCGACGGCTTTTGTGGCATTGTTGACATCATATTGATAGGGCTGTTTTACCATAATAGGATATATACTGCCATAATATATATGTATACAAATCAAATGGTACTCCGATGCATGGAATGTGTAGGAAACGAACGCAAGTGTTAAGTAAAGAATATTGTGCTTTATTACAAAATGAAATGAGAACATATTAGAGAGGAAAATTCAACAACATTTTACCAATATGAACAGATAGTACAGGCCTTGAGTGACTCTTTCTCCGTCGTTTTTACGAATTTCTAGTTTTGGAGGAAACAATATTCTCCAAATTGGGTACAATATTTCTGGACACAGCTATTCGTAAACAATTGCGCAAGTTTCTATCACTCATCGTTGCACGATGTTTACTTTTGGTAAGCTTAAGAACTGAAGAGAAGCGCTCATAAATGTACGTTGAGTCGAACATTGACAGAACTTCACTTGCATGTCTTTACAAAAGGGGATATTCTCCTTGCGGAAAGCCACTGTAAAATTCTTCTAAACTTCGTGACATTAGAAAGCGGTCATTAAGACGAACATTGCATTGCAGTTTTCTTAACTTCGTGACATTTAGAAAGAGGTCTTTAAGACGAACATTGCATTGCAGTTCAATCAGCTCTAATTGAAATAGCTGTGGAACACTGTCTGCACTAATAGAAAATGGTCGAACAAATACATCTAACACCGCTTGGAGTTCTGATAATTATGAAAATCGCTTGTCAAACTCTTCTTGTATTTGGCGAATTACCTCCAAGTACTCATCAAAGTCGACACCTTTCACTGTTTCAAACGATGGAAAATGTCCTGTGTTCCTTGCACGTAACTGGTTTTCCCGCAAAATCAATTTTCTTGTGAACGCTTCAATTTTTTCCACCAAATCGCAGATGTTGTGCTTTTCGCCCTGAAGCGAAGTGTTCAAATTATTCAGATGGGCAGTAATGTCACATAAAAATCCAAGTCCGCCACCCACTTAGGGTCACGCAAAAGAACTTCGGGCCGCCCTTTCATGTCACAGAATGTATGTAATGCGTTCCGCAAGAAAACACACGATTCAGCACCTTCGCCTTGCTCAGCCATCTTACTTCTGCATGGTACGGGATATCCGGACACTCCGCTTCGATGTCATCCAAGAACTCTTTGAATTGACGGTGCGTGAGTTCATGGGAGTGAAGATAATTTACCATTCGCACAACTGTTCCCATTACATCTTTGCGCTTGGCGACTTTTGCACAGATTGCCTCCTGGTGTATGAAGCAATGGATCGCCACCATTAGGGTACTACCGTTCTCAGCCATTTTTAACTTTACATATCTGAGGAACCCCATGCGTACACATCGTAAAGCAGGAGCTCCATCCGTCGTTATACTCGTCAACCGCTCCCATTTTAATCCCATTGATTCAAAAGCACCCTCCACAGCTTGGAAAATATCGAAACCGGTAGTGGTGACTTTGAGTGTTACCAAGTCGAGGAAATTCTCGGTGACCCGAAGATCGTCATCCACCCCTCGAATAAAAATAACGAGCTATGCTATGTCCGCAAAGTCGGTTGATTCGTCGAGGGCGATGGAAAATTATACAAATTTTGCTGCCTTCTCCATTAATTGCTGTTCCATATCAACGGACATATCGTCTATTCTGCGAGCCACAGTTTGAGGAGAAAGAGAGATGTTTTCAAATTTCTCAACTACCTCCGTAGGACAAATACATGCCGCCACGTCCATTAGGCACTCCTTGATGAAATTCCCTTCCGCGAAGGGCTTCCCAGCTTCGGCAATTCGCATCGAACATTTGTAGCTTGCTCGTAAAATCGGTCCACCAACCTCACTCTCCTCTATCTCCTGTCAGACAAAAATACGGCAAGTCACAATTTTAGTGTTCTTCAGATAATTAAATCATTTGTTCATTCCCATTTGTAAGCAAGCATTTTAAAATTAAGGCAATAATACTTACAGGAAAGTGCTGCTTGAAATTTTCTTTCAATTCTTCCAACTTCGATTGCCGACTGGCGTCTGTCAAGTCACCGTAATCATCCCTGTGGTTGGCACTGCAGTGCCGTTCCAAATTGTGTTTTTTTTTTTACTCACTAAATCTCGGTGGCACACTAAACATTTGGCATGCCCTTTATAAGCTGTACAGAAAAATAATTTTTCCCATTCTGCTTTAAAGGCAGCTGCTTCACCACTCCTTATTAGCCTACTTTTCACATTCTGCAAAAATGAGGAAAAAGTACACTTATGAGATCGATCCGGGAGAATGTGAGTCTGTCTGTCTGTCCTTCTGTCTGTCAGGCTGTGTGTGTGTGCCCCCCCCCCCCCATCCCTGTCAACTCCAAAACGGCTGCAGAAATCGAAACCAAATTTAGTATGAGTAAAGATGTATACCGGAATGTCTCACGCCCATTTTTTTTTTTTTTTTTGCGTATGGCTTTTAGTGCCGGGAGTGTCCGAGGACATGTTCGGCTCGCCAGTTTTGTAGCTGCTTCGAGACGGACACCCAATGGGTGAGCTACAAGTACCGTTGGGGAGGGAAGGAGGGAAGTTGGAATGTAAGGACGAGGAGTTGGAAGGTAGCGGCTGTGGCCTATTGTTAGGGACCAACCCCGGCATTTGCCTGGAAGGAAGATGGGAAACCACAGAAGACCATCTTCAAGGTTGCCGGCGGGAGGATTCGAACCTCCTCGCGCCCATATTTGAAAATGATGTCAGTGCTACCAACTGCTAAAAATCACAATTCACTTTTAACCTCTACGTTGGATATCTCAGACGTTATGCATGCGAAATTTTCCAAAATTAGCACACACAGGGATAATAACATTCCAGATACATTTTAAGGATCCCATGTATGACAGTGTTGCCAAGATGATTCTAAGCCTGCTGATAAGTCCAATGTTTAAGTACATCTAACATCTATACTATCAATTGGATTTTAACCAAATTTCGTACGTGCTTTGTGTACTATAACAGATATGACTATGCTTATACTTGAGAGCCATTAGCGCTGCCAGCTGTTAATAAATGCGGCTGGCTGCGTGGCTCAGGGGTAACGTTCTCCCTTGCTGAACCCAAGGTTGCAGGTTCGTATCCTGGCGCAGTTAGCATTATTATTATTATTTGTTAATAAATGCTCACTCTCTTTATCCTAATACCAATATATCAGAAAGTATGCAAGCCAACAGCTCTAAATTTTGCGCACGAATAGTTCCTGAAATTTTAGATTATTTGGGAGCAACTAATGCACATCAGTGCTGCCAACATAATTCTAAGCCTGTTTATAGGGCCAATTTTTAAATGCATGTAACTTCTATACTAAGAAATGGATTTTATCCAAAATTGGCACTATAAAATATAGGAATAATTCAGATTAATTCTGAAAACGCCTTCTTGATGTTGTTGCCAATATGATTTTACTCGCACTGATACATCAAATATATCACAGCATGCAACGTCCATACTATCCATTGGACTTTACCAAATTTAGCATGAGCATTCTTTACCTTAAGATATGGAACTAAGAATATATTCAGAGTCACCAAGGCTGCCAACTGTAGATCTGTATTGGAATACATTACTTCAGATATATTCCAATCTAAATAGAAAAGTTAGTATTACCAACTTAATCTCGTAATTATTCTAGATAGGTCTATGTAGATTAATCATTGGCATGAATGTTAAGTATAAAGAAAATTTGGTCCTTTACATCGTCACGGAACTACTTCATATTATTGTTAATATTATTATTATTATTATTATTTTACTGTGGAGTAATCAGTGCTGTGAAAATTATATTAGTTTCACTAATAGTACAAATATTCATGGTTTTGATTTGGAAAGTACAAATACGAATGATAAAATAGAATGATTTTTCCCTACCAATATCCATTATTAACATCGCCCCCCTAGAACATGCGAGTAAATCGAAGTTGAAAAGTTGCATCACACAGTAGTGTTGACACAACAAAATAATTCAAAAAGAATAAAAATTCTGGCCATGGAGCGTCTCGAACCCAGAACCCATTAAGTACCAAGTTAACGCCTTAGCACTCGTACACATTTCATGTACTGTGCAGGTTCACAGCTTCATCCATATGGCTAAATGTCGAATGATTTCAGTTAAGTCTTAAATACTGTCAGAAATGCGTTTAATCAGTCAGTGCCTTTTCCTGTATTCAACGTAACGGAACTAAATGACTGATTTGCATTAATAATGCCAATGAACTGCAACTATTAATCTCAATCCACAAGTTTCCTCCATCTTTGATTTCTTGCAGCTGAGCCAATAGGAACTCGTAATGCAGGTACGAATAACGTTATTGAAGCCTATACCGGAATTGTGCTTGTATACAAGCTTTTACGTTACGATCTGTAACATCTGAACGCTGATGGCCAATGATTGCGGTACAACACATGTGTAATGTCCATAAGCTGAGGGTACTGGTCAGCACAGTATCGAAGCACCTAAGGTAGGATGTTATACATTAGCTATCGTATATTCTACGTGGTATTTTAGCTTACTTTTCACTTTTTTTTAAATGATGATGAGATAGACTAATGACATCGATCCAGGCAAATGTCTGTCTGTCTGTCTTTGTGTGTCTCCCCCTATCAACCCCTAAAAGACTGCAGTTATCGAAACCAAATTCGGTTTAAGGAAATATCTAAATCTGAATATCTCAGGGACATAATTGTAAATGATTTCAGAGTTACCAACTGCTAAAAATCACAATTCACTTTTAAGCTCTACGTTGGATATCTCAGACGTTATGCATGCGAAATTTTCCAAAATTAGCACACACAGGGATAATAAAATTCCAGATACATTTTAAGGTGTCCATATATGACAGTGTTGCCAAGATGATTCTAAGCCTGCTGATAAGTCCAATGTTTAAGTACATCTAACATCTATACTATCAATTGGATTGTAACCAAATTTCGTACGTGCTTTGTGTACTATAACAGATATGACTATGCTTATGCTTGAGAGCCATTAGGGCTGCCAACTGTTAATAAATGCGACTGGCTGCGTGGCTCAGGGGTAACGTTCTCGCTTGCTGGGCCCAAGGTTGCAGGTTCGTATCCTGGCGCAATCAGCTGGCATTTGATGGTTCGCAAATGCGAGAGAGCCGTGTCAGTAGATTTACTGGCACGTTTAAGATCCCCTTCTGGGCAAAATTACGGCACCCCGGAGTCTCTAAAAGCCAGAGTAGTTAAAAGGGACGTAAAACCAATAACATTATTATTATTTGTTAATAAATGCTCACTCTCTTTATCCTAATACTAATATATCAGAAAATATGCAAGCCAACAGCTCTAAATTTTGCGCACGAATAGTTTCTGAAATTTTAGATTATTTGGGAGCAACTAATGCACATCAGTGCTGCCAACATAATTCTAAGCCTGTTTATAGGGCCAATTTTTAAATGCATGTAACTTCTATACTAAGAAATGGATTTTATCCAAAATTGGCACTATAAAATATAGGAATAATTCAGATTAATTCTGAGCACGCCTTCTTGACGTTGTTGCCAATATGATTTTACTCGCACTGATACATCCAATATTTCACAGCATGCAACGTTCAGACTATCCATTGGACTTCAACCAAATTTTGTATGTGCATTCTGTACCTTAAGATATGGAATTAAGAATATATTTAGAGTCACCAAGGCTGCCAACTCTAGAGCTGTATTGGAATACATTACTTCAGATATATTCCAATCTAAAGAGAAAAGTTAGTATTACCAACTTAATCTCGACATTATTCTAGATAGGTCTATGTAGATTAATCATTGGCATGAATCATAAATATAAAGAAAATTTGGCTCTTTAGATCGTCACAGAACTGCTTTCATATTATTGTTAATATTATAATTATTATTATTTTACTGTGGAGTAATCAGTGCTGTGAAAATTACATTAGTTTCAAGAATAGTACAAATATTCATGGTTTTGATTGGGAAAGTACAAATTCGAATGATAAAATAGAATGATTTTTCCCTACCAATATCCTTTATTAACATCGCTCCCCTAGACCATGCGAGTAAATCGAAGTTGAAAAGTTGCATCCTACAGTAGTGTTGACAAAACGAAATAATTCAGAAAGAATGAAAATTCTCACCATGGAGGGTTTCGAACGCAGGACCCATTGGATACCAAGTTAACGCTTTAGCACTCGTACACTGCTCACGTCCTATGCAAGTTAACAGCTTCATCAATATGACTAAATGTCGAATGATTTCAGTTAAATCTTCAATACTGACGGAAATGCGTTTAATCAGTCAGTGCCTTTTCCTGTATTCAACGTAACGGAACTACATGACTGATTTGCATTAATAATGCCAATGAACTGCAAATATTACTCTCAATCCACAAGTTTCCTCCATCTTTGATTTCTTGCAGCTGAGCCAATAAGAACTCGTAATGCAGGTACGAATAACGTTATTGAAGCCTATACCGGAATTGTGCTTGTATACAAGCTTTTACGTTACGATCTGTAACATCTGTACGCTGATGGCCAATGATTGCGGTACAACACATGTGATATGTCCATAAGCAGAGGGTACTGGTCAGCACAGTATCAGAGCACCTAAGGTAGGATGTTATTCATTAGCTATCTTATATTCTACGTGCTATTTTTAGCTTACTTTTCACTTTTTTTTTATGATGATGAGATAGACTTATGGCATCGATCCAGGCAAATGTCTGTCTGTCTGTCTGTCTTTGTGTGTCTCCCCCTATCAACCCCTAAATGACTGCAGTTATCGAAACCAAATTCGGTTTAAGGAAATATCTATATCTGAATATCTCAGGTACATAATTGAAAATGATTTCAGAGTTACCAACTGCTAAAAATCACAATTCACTTTTAAGCTCTACGTTGGATATCTCAGACGTTATGCATGCGAAATTTTCCAAAATTAGCACACACAGGGATAATAACATTCCAGATACATTTTAAGGAGCCCATATATGACAGTGTTGCCAAGATGATTCTAAGCCTACTGATAAGTCCAATGTTTAAGTACATCTAACATCTATACTATCAATTGGATTTTAACCGAATTTCGTACGTGCTTTGTGTACTATAACAGATATGACTATGCTTATACTTGATAGTCAGCAGGGCTGCCAACTGCTAATGAATGCTCATTCTCTTTCTTTATCCTAATACCAATAAATATATCAGAAAGTATGCTAGCCAACACCTCTGAATGTTGCACACGTATGGTACCTAAAATTTCAGATTAACTTCGAGTAACTAATGTACATCAGTGCTGCCAACATAATTCTAAGCCTGCTGAAAATGCATGTAACTTCTATACCAACAAATGGATGTTATCCAAAATTGGCACTATTAGATAAAGTATTATTTCAGATATCGCCTCCGTAGCGTAGCGGTCAGCATGGTTAGCTGCCGCCCCGGAGGTCCTGGGTTTGATTCCCGGCTCTGCCACGAAATTTGAAAAGTGGTACGAGGACTGGAACGGGAGCTACTCAGCCTCGGGTGGCCCAAATGAGTAGAGGGTGTTCGATTCCCCTTCAGCCATCCTCGAAGTGGTTTTCCGTGGTTTCCCACTTCGTCTTCGGGAAAATGCCGGGATGGTACCTTCTTCAAGGCCACGGCTGCCTCCTTCCCTCTTACTTGCCTATCCATCCTACCCATCCCTTACCATCCCTCATGAGGCCCCTGTTCGCTTTGCAGGTGAGGCCGCCTGGGCGAGGTGCCAATCCCACCTCACCAGTTGTATCCCTTCCGATTCGATGTTCCTAGCTCCAGGACACTGCCCATAGAGGCGGTAGTGGTGAGTTCCCTCACTGAGTCCGTGGATTCCACCAACCTGGAGGGTAAACGACTAAAAATAAAATAAAAATTGGCGTGAATCTTAAATATAAAGAAAAGTATGCTCTTTAGATCGTCACGAAACTATTTCTCCTTATTCTTAATATTATTATCTATTGTGGAGTAAACATAGACTATTATTGAGGTATGAAAATATTAGTATACTTTCATGAATAGTACAAATATTCATGGTTTTGTATGGGGAAGTACAAATTTGAATGATAGAATAGAATAATTTTCCCTTCCAATATCCATTATTAACATCATCTCCGTAGATTATGCGAATAAATCGTAGTTGGAAACTCACAAGGAATGTAGTGTGAATGCAACATAATAATTCAAAAAGAATAAAAAATTTGGCCCTAGCGCGTCTCGAACCCGAGACTCATTGGACACTAAGTTGCAGCTATAGCACCCGTACACTTCTCACTTTGTAGCCTAACTCATAGTTACGTAACTTCATGCGTATAGCTAAATGTCGAATTATTTCAGTTAAATCGTAAATACTGACAGGAATGCGTTCAATCAGTCAGTGCCCCTTCATGTATTCAACGTAACGCATCTTAATGACTGGTTTGCATTAATAATGCCAATGAACTGCAAATATTACTCTCAATCCACAACTTTCCTCCATGTTTGATTTCTTGCAGCTTAGCCAATCGGAACACGGAATGCTGCTGCGAATAACGTTATTCAAGCCTATACCGGAATTGTGCCTGTATACAAGCTTTAACGTTATAATCTGTACCATTTGTATTCTGATGGTCAATGATTGCGGTACAACACATGTGATATGTCCATAAGCAGAGGGTACTGATCAGCACAGTATCGAAACACCTAAGGTTGGATGTTATACAGTAGCTATCGTATATTCTTCGTAATATTTTAGCCTACTTTTCACATTTTGTAAAAATGAGGGAAAAGTAGACTTATGGCATCGGTCCAGGCAAATGTCTGTCTGTCCCTCCTAGACGGCTGCAGTTATTGAAACCCAATTTGGTATAAGTAAAGACCTATATTTGAATATCTCACGGGCATTTTTGAAAATTATTTTAGTGCTAGTAACTGCTGAAAATTCACAATTCACTTTTGAGCTCTATGTTGGATTTATCAGACGTTATGCATGCGAACCCTTCCAAAATTAGTACAGATAGAGATAATAACATTCCAGATATATATTTTAGGTAGCGCATATATGACAGTGGTGCAAACATGATTTTAAGCCAGCGGATAAGTCCAATGTTTAAGTGCATCTAACTTCTAACTATCAATTGGATTTTATCCGAATTTCGTATGCGCTATTGTTACTGTAACAGATATGACTATGCTCATACTTGAGAGCCAGCAGGGCTGCCAACTTCTAATGAATGCTCATTCTCTTTCTTTATCCTAATACATATATATAATAAAGTATGCAAGCCAACAGCTCTAAATTTTGCACACGTATGATACCTGAAATTTCAGATTAATTTCGAGTAACTAATGTACGTCAGTGCTGCCAACATAATTCTAAGCCTGCTGAAAATGCATGTAACTTCTATACCAACAAATGGATGTTATCCAAAATTGGCACTATTAGATAAAGTATTATTTCAGATATCGCCTCCGTGGCGTAGCAGTCAGCATGGTTAGCTGCCGCCCCGGAGGTCCTGGGTTTGATTCCCGGCTCTGCCACGAAATTTGAAAAGTGGTACGAGGACTGGAACGGGAGCTACTCAGCCTGGGGTGGCCCAAATGAGTAGAGGGTGTTCGATTCCCCTTCAGCCATCCTCGAAGTGGTTTTCCGTGGTTTCCCACTTCGTCTTCGGGAAAATGCCGGGATGGTACCTTCTTCAAGGCCACGGCTGCCTCCTTCCCTCTTCCTTGCCTATCCATCCTACCCATCCCTTACCATCCCTCATGAGGCCCCTGTTCGCTTTGCAGATGAGGCCGCCTGGGCGAGGTGCCAATCCCACCTCACCAGTTGTATCCCTTCCGATTCGATGTTCCTAGCTCCAGGACACTGCCCATAGAGGCGGTAGTGGTGAGTTCCCTCACTGAGTCCGTGGATTCCACCAACCTGGAGGGTAAACGACTAAAAATAAAATAAAAATTGGCGTGAATCTTAAATATAAAGAAAAGTATGCTCTTTAGATCGTCACGAAACTATTTCTCCTTATTCTTAATATTATTATCTATTGTGGAGTAAACATAGACTATTATTGAGGTATGAAAATATTAGTATACTTTCATGAATAGTACAAATATTCATGGTTTTGTATGGGGAAGTACAAATTTGAATGATAGAATAGAATAATTTTCCCTTCCAATATCCATTATTAACATCATCTCCGTAGATTATGCGAATAAATCGTAGTTGGAAACTCACAAGGAATGTAGTGTGAATGCAACATAATAATTCAAAAAGAATAAAAAATTTGGCCCTAGCGCGTCTCGAACCCGAGACTCATTGGACACTAAGTTGCAGCTATAGCACCCGTACACTTCTCACTTTGTAGCCTAGCTCATAGTTACGTAACTTCATGCGTATAGCTAAATGTCGAATTATTTCAGTTAAATCGTAAATACTGACAGGAATGCGTTCAATCAGTCAGTGCCCCTTCATGTATTCAACGTAACGCATCTTAATGACTGGTTTGCATTAATAATGCCAATGAACTGCAAATATTACTCTCAATCCACAACTTTCCTCCATGTTTGATTTCTTGCAGCTTAGCCAATCGGAACACGGAATGCTGCTGCGAATAACGTTATTCAAGCCTATACCGGAATTGTGCCTGTATACAAGCTTTAACGTTATAATCTGTACCATTTGTATTCTGATGGTCAATGATTGCGGTACAACACATGTGATATGTCCATAAGCAGAGGGTACTGATCAGCACAGTATCGAAACACCTAAGGTTGGATGTTATACAGTAGCTATCGTATATTCTTCGTAATATTTTAGCCTACTTTTCACATTTTGTAAAAATGAGGGAAAAGTAGACTTATGGCATCGGTCCAGGCAAATGTCTGTCTGTCTCTCCTAGACGGCTGCAGTTATTGAAACCCAATTTGGTATAAGTAAAGACCTATATTTGAATATCTCACGGGCATTTTTGAAAATTATTTTAGTGCTAGTAACTGCTGAAAATTCACAATTCACTTTTGAGCTCTATGTTGGATTTATCAGACGTTATGCATGCGAACCCTTCCAAAATTAGTACAGATAGAGATAATAACATTCCAGATATATATTTTAGGTAGCGCATATATGACAGTGGTGCAAACATGATTTTAAGCCAGCGGATAAGTCCAATGTTTAAGTGCATCTAACTTCTAACGATCAATTGGATTTTATCCGAATTTCGTATGCGCTATTGTTACTGTAACAGATATGACTATGCTCATACTTGAGAGCCAGCAGGGCTGCCAACTGCTAATGAATGCTCATTCTCTTTCTTTATCCTAATACCAATAAATATATCAGAAAGTATGCTAGCCAACACCTCTGAATGTTGCACACGTATGGTACCTAAAATTTCAGATTAACTTCGAGTAACTAATGTACATCAGTGCTGCCAACATAATTCTAAGCCTGCTGAAAATGCATGTAACTTCTATACCAACAAATGGATGTTATCCAAAATTGGCACTATTAGATAAAGTATTATTTCAGATATCGCCTCCGTGGCGTAGCGGTCAGCATGGTTAGCTGCCGCCCCGGAGGTCCTGGGTTTGATTCCCGGCTCTGCCACGAAATTTGAAAAGTGGTACGAGGACTGGAACGGGAGCTACTCAGCCTCGGGTGGCCCAAATGAGTAGAGGGTGTTCGATTCCCCTTCAGCCATCCTCGAAGTGGTTTTCCGTGGTTTCCCACTTCGTCTTCGGGAAAATGCCGGGATGGTACCTTCTTCAAGGCCACGGCTGCCTCCTTCCCTCTTCCTTGCCTATCCATCCTACCCATCCCTTACCATCCCTCATGAGGCCCCTGTTCGCTTTGCAGGTGAGGCCGCCTGGGCGAGGTACCAATCCCACCTCACCAGTTGTATCCCTTCCGATTCGATGTTCCTAGCTCTAGGACACTGCCCATAGAGGCGGTAGTGGTGAGTTCCCTCACTGAGTCCGTGGATTCCACCAACCTGGAGGGTAAACGACTAAAAATAAAATAAAAATTGGCGTGAATCTTAAATATAAAGAAAAGTATGCTCTTTAGATCGTCACGAAACTATTTCTCCTTATTCTTAATATTATTATCTATTGTGGAGTAAACATAGACTATTATTGAGGTATGAAAATATTAGTATACTTTCATGAATAGTACAAATATTCATGGTTTTGTATGGGGAAGTACAAATTTGAATGATAGAATAGAATAATTTTCCCTTCCAATATCCATTATTAACATCATCTCCGTAGATTATGCGAATAAATCGTAGTTGGAAACTCACAAGGAATGTAGTGTGAATGCAACATAATAATTCAAAAAGAATAAAAAATTTGGCCCTAGCGCGTCTCGAACCCGAGACTCATTGGACACTAAGTTGCAGCTATAGCACCCGTACACTTCTCACTTTGTAGCCTAACTCATAGTTACGTAACTTCATGCGTATAGCTAAATGTCGAATTATTTCAGTTAAATCGTAAATACTGACAGGAATGCGTTCAATCAGTCAGTGCCCCTTCATGTATTCAACGTAACGCATCTTAATGACTCGTTTGCATTAATAATGCCAATGAACTGCAAATATTACTCTCAATCCACAACTTTCCTCCATGTTTGATTTCTTGCAGCTTAGCCAATCGGAACACGGAATGCTGCTGCGAATAACGTTATTCAAGCCTATACCGGAATTGTGCCTGTATACAAGCTTTAACGTTATAATCTGTACCATTTGTATTCTGATGGTCAATGATTGCGGTACAACACATGTGATATGTCCATAAGCAGAGGGTACTGATCAGCACAGTATCGAAACACCTAAGGTTGGATGTTATACAGTAGCTATCGTATATTCTTCGTAATATTTTAGCCTACTTTTCACATTTTGTAAAAATGAGGGAAAAGTAGACTTATGGCATCGGTCCAGGCAAATGTCTGTCTGTCCCTCCTAGACGGCTGCAGTTATTGAAACCCAATTTGGTATAAGTAAAGACCTATATTTGAATATCTCACGGGCATTTTTGAAAATTATTTTAGTGCTAGTAACTGCTGAAAATTCACAATTCACTTTTGAGCTCTATGTTGGATTTATCAGACGTTATGCATGCGAACCCTTCCAAAATTAGTACAGATAGAGATAATAACATTCCAGATATATATTTTAGGTAGCGCATATATGACAGTGGTGCAAACATGATTTTAAGCCAGCGGATAAGTCCAATGTTTAAGTGCATCTAACTTCTAACTATCAATTGGATTTTATCCGAATTTCGTATGCGCTATTGTTACTGTAACAGATATGACTATGCTCATACTTGAGAGCCAGCAGGGCTGCCAACTTCTAATGAATGCTCATTCTCTTTCTTTATCCTAATACATATATATAATAAAGTATGCAAGCCAACAGCTCTAAATTTTGCACACGTATGATACCTGAAATTTCAGATTAATTTCGAGTAACTAATGTACGTCAGTGCTGCCAACATAATTCTAAGCCTGCTGAAAATGCATGTAACTTCTATACCAACAAATGGATGTTATCCAAAATTGGCACTATAAAATATAGTATTATTTCAGATTAATTCTGAGCACACGTGCATGACTTTGTTGCCAATATGATTCTACATACACTGGTAGATCCAATATTTCATAACATGCAACGTCCATACTATCCATTGGACTTCAACCGAATGTTATATGTGCATTATGTACCTTAAGAGATGGAACTAAGTATATATTCAGAGTCACCTAGGCTACCAACTGTAGTGCTGTATTAGAATATTTCAGGTATATTCCAATCTAATTAGAAATGTTAGTAGGCCTATTACCTATTAAATTTTGTCATGGGAAAAGGCACCTACTTTATTATTGCAATGTGCTCAAATATTTCATATGACCCTTCTTTGTATAATGTGACTAATCCCACACAACGTCGCTCTTTCTACATCACATTTAGTAACAACGTTATGGCCCTCTGTTCGAGCTGTTTCCTTAATAACGTTCTTGACGGAATATACATAATTTCTTGTCATTAAGATTGGATTTGATTAATAATAAACAAGAAATGGGAATAACATTAATTTGTAGAACTCAATTTTAGCCGTCTTTTAAACAACGTTATCGTCGGTAGTACTCACAATTTTGTTCCTTAAAGATTGGGTAAGACAAATAACGAAAACCGGCGAATAACGTTTTTATGAGGAACTTCCTTTACCCGCCTTTCGAATAACGTTATTGTCAGCAGTTCGTTCAATTTCGTTCTTCGACATCAGGTTGAACTAATAACGAAATGATGCCAATAACGTTATTCAGTTATTCACTATGTGAACCACCCTCCCAATAACGTTATTGGTAGGGACCGGAATAATAGCGTTCTTCAATTCGGTTACTGAATTTAACGTTATTGTGATAGTATATGATAAATACGGTATTCTTGTGGAAACGAAGTAATTCGTTCTGTAACGCATTTACCTAAATGCACTCATGGAGTTTTCCGGTACATTCCCTAATTACGTTACGTTATGGTTACGGTTAAGTTATCTAGCCCTGGTTATGTTCGTTTACCACTTCATAGCGTATAGAAGATTCAGACCAGTTTTCTTCTCCTTCAACAAGCCACTTAGGCCCTTCCCACCATTTGGATTCGATTAGTTGTGCGACAGTACATCCTCTTGAGGGTAGGTCTGCGGGGTTCAAATCCCCTGGTATGTGTCTCCAGCTTCGTGCATCAGTGAGCTCCCTTATCTCCTTCACTCGGTTCCTAACAAATACTGTCTTGTCTCCGTTGCCAAGAATCCAGGCTAGTACAGTACTTGAGTCGGTCCAACAATAAACAGCTACTTCTTTCCAACCTAGACTTTCTTGAACTGATTTCAGCAGACGCGCTCCAATAAGAGTTCCTAATAATTCCACTTGAGGGATGGTCAGGGGCTTAAGCGGTGTTACTCTTGCTTTAGCTACTGCTAACCGAAGATGTGCCTCTCCCTGATAACTGCTCCTGATAAAGACAACAGCTGCATATGCGTTTTGACTTCCATCACAAAATACGTGTAGTGAGATGTCCTCCTCATTGCCAAGGTGACGTATCGCCTCAATTTCTCTTAAGTGAGGCAAGTCCTTTAGCCACTTCTCCAACCGCCGTCGAGTATCTTTGTCGATAGGCTCGTCCCATCCCAACTTTCTGGTCCATAACTCTTGAATTAACAGTTTCAGCCTAATCGTTACTGGAATGGTTAGTCCAATCGGATCGAAAATGCGGTGGATTATTGAAAGAATAGTCCTCTTCGTCAAATCTCCTATTTCACACGATCTCTCCCACCAATCCATATTTATCTTCAGAGTATCGTCTTGGCGATTCCACCTAATGCCAAGCAGTGAAGACTCCTGAGAAGATCCGTCTCCGGTTGACTCCCATCCCCGAAGGTCGAACCCGGCCCTCGCCATGATAGTCCTTGAAAGGTAAACGAATTCCTCAACTTCTTCTGCTCGATCGAGGCTTGTCACCAGATTGTCAACATAAAAATTGTTCTTCAATGATGATGCAATTTTAGCCTCCTTTGGATCAGTTGATTCCATATATTTTTCCAGGTGGTAGCCAATTACTGCTCCAAGAAGAAACGGGCTACTGGTAACACCGAACACCACTCTGGCATGACGAAGGACTTGTAGGTCTTTCTCACTATTATTACCATACCACAGGAACTTCAGGTAGTCTCTCTCCTCTGGGTGTACACTTATCTGTAAAAATGCCTCCTTGATATCAGCTGTGATGCCTATCTTTCGTTGCCGAAACCTCAAGAGTAGTTCGGGTATGATTTCAATAAGGTTAGGTCCTTCTTCAAGGCAGTCGTTCAGTGATGGCAAACCTCTCTCCTTCGCCGATGCGTCGAACACGGGACGCACTTTCGTAGTTGTACTATTTTCCTTCAGCACTGGACGGTGAGGAAGATAGTGTCCAGTAGATAGATCCCTCGCCATTTCCACAATGCCTTCTTTCACCCAATCTCGTAAAATAGTGTCATATTCTTCATATAGACCAGGCTTTGCCTTTAATTTTCGGGTCATTCGAATCAATCTGCCTTCTGCAATCCCTCGATTGGTTGGAAGGTCTGGAGCATCTCTCCCCCATCTGCCATCTACAAAAGCAACCGTATTTTTGAAATACCTCAGTGCTGACATCCTCTTCTCCTCCTTTGTGGTGTTCTCTACAGGATCGGTTATCCCAATGGTCTCCATTTTCCACAGATCAGATACGGGTAGCTGAGTAATACTGAGTGCAGTGACTGCATTCGCAATACTTGCATGCTTCGCTAGCTCCTTTTTTCCCACGGTGTCTACTACCTTCTTCTTCCCCGTTACCGTCCATCCTAAACAGGTTTCAATGGCTACCAGTCCAGAAGGTAGAGTCTTAATTTTACCTGTCCACAACTTTCCCGCAATGTCAGAACCTATCAAGATGTCAATAGGAGCTACAGAATCTCTGCACATCGGAATGTGTTCTCTTAGTAATTCTTCCCTCACTTCTTTCCTGACTTCTACTGATGGAATCGTAGCTGTAATTGTCCTTTGGTCTAACGCTACGAAATTGCATGCAAAGTCGTTATTCAAGCTGAGTAAGTGCACCTTGTAACATCGGTGCTTAACTACCCCTGTTGGCTTACCACCAAAAAGAGAGTGGATAATGCTCTCTTCCCCAATCGGAGAGTAGTTCATTTCTTCAGCCAAACTACTAGAAATATACGAACGTTGGGATCCACTGTCTATCAGTAACCTGGCCTTCCTGATTTTGTCACCATTCTTAACGTAAACTAACAGAGTCTGGAGATAGACCTCCGTTTGAGAGCTAACTGACAAATTGCTGTCAATAGATGAAGTATTAAACAAGGAAACCTCTTCTCTTTTGATCTCAGAATTCTTCCCCTCAACACAACCTTTCTCTTCTGCTTGATACTTCTGAACAGCTGGACATAATAATGGTACATGTCGTCCACGACAAATAACACATCGTGCTCGACACTGCTGTGCAGAATGGCCTGCTTTGGTACAAGAAAAACAGCGCTTATCTTTATACAGAACATCTTTTCGGTTTTCAAGGGACATTTTTTGTGCATGGAGACATTCTGTGGAACAATTATTCACCCCTTTACAAAATACACACTTCTGAGTGTCAGATTCAATGCTCAGACTGGCAAGATCGATCGCAGAAGCAAAATTAACTTTGTCCATATCATGCGATTTTCCTGGACTCTTAGCCTGGTTGTAGGAAAGGGACTGATTATTTGCCATTGCAACTCTCTCCTCCCCTTCTACTTCTCTCTTCAAAAACAACATTAAATTATCCATCTGTTCCTTCAGTGTCCTATTGGGTTCATTGGAACGTTGCCACACCTTCAGTATGTCTGCGGGCAGACACGATTCTATTAGCGGAAACAATAATGCGGCATAATTATTCGAGAACACATTTAATGACTCTAGTGCCCGTAATTGAGTTTCTAGTTGGTCATACAAAATGCTGATCTTGACCGTCTTCCTTTCCATAACTAAACTCAGTAGTTCCCGTACATAATACTCGATAAGGAGATCATTACGTCCAAATCTGTCCTTAAGTGTTTGAATGGCCTTTCCGTAATTTTCGCCTGAGGGAGGGAAACTCACAACAACCGCGCGTGCTCGAGAGTTCTCTTTCGTGGCTTGAATCAAGTACTGAAATTTTTCCTCCTTACTTAACGACTGACACTCGTCAATTTGTGAGAACTGTGACCAGAATGAGATCCTACCGGCTATTTCCCCGTCATACTTATTCAATTCTAATTTCGGTAGGCGAAGAGATATTTCGTTTCCCGAACGATCGCCAACACAACTAGATGAAGTATGAGCAGCGCTATTCCTTGTTATCAGATCAGAGGCCTTACCTTTAATGCTGTGGTAACGTAAGGTATACTCCTCTGCTTTCTCCATTTCCGCCATCAGTACTTCTTCGATCTCCTCTTCCTTTGTTTCAGCACAGATGTTTTCACAAATCTGACTGTCCAGCTCCGATAACTCGTGTCTTCTTTCTTCGAGCACTAATAAACGCGCACTTATTAATTGTAAATCTGCATCTCTCTGCGTCAGTAGTTCGTCTAAAGCACTGCAAGCTTTCGTGAACAATGTGCGGATAACCGCTCTCCTCTTAGTTATTTGTGTACCCGCCATAATTACGGGCTACGGATGTAAACAACAGGATACGGTATACTGGATTATACAGGCACAGTTATACTCGCTACTATCAAATTGTAATTCAACAAAGTTTATACACGCTTGTTAAAGTCCTGTCAAATCGGTCGCCATATGTTCTTTTAGTTGTAACTACACATTATCTGGAACACTTTATTGAGATTCAAAGATTTCTAACCAACTTTTATTCACAAACAAATATGTTAACACCAATTCACAGAATAGTAAAACCAAAGAGTTTTGTACATAGGAACGAAACGTTACCAACCTTAACATTTACAATTTTCTCAACACTATATTTTGTAATACAATTGTGTGTTAATTGTGACTTGAAACTTATTCTACAGGAAATATAAATAACTAAATATCACGGAAACAATCACGTGTTGTCGTTTCGCTTTGATCATTTTTGCTTTATGATAGTATTCGTAATATTGTTATTGCTATTCATTACCATAATTTAGGCCTCTCCTCAATTTGAAGGGCTAATATTTTATTTTACAGTTTGCACCGAACAGATTTAAGCATTGGTTTGTTTAAGATTTTTGAAAACCATCTGAGTAAGAATGTAATAAATGTAATAACGGTGCTAATGATATTATGAGCATGAGGAAAAGAGCGGGAGGATGGAAGTACGCACGTGCTGGCCAGCACCGCTCTCTGTGACCCATCCAGCCATCCCAAAAAGAATCACGACTTATATAGGCAAAATTACAGCTGTGTCTGCCATTGTTCACATCAACTATCATCAAAACAGTACTATCAACCTCACCAACACCTGACCATTCTAACCTTCGTTTCGTCCAATCCAATGGTTTTTGACAATGGTTACAGCCTAACGCGTCCAGATCAATGATTATTTTATCAACAGTGATTTTGTATCCCACATGTTGGCAACAATTTGTGCGCCTCAGTGTGTGCCGCTAGAGTGGACCTTGTTGACAGTTGAATGAGATGCAAGCGCTGTCGGAACATGGCAGCCGTTTTTAAAAGAGCAAAATATAGAAACACATATTTACACACTGGGCGCCAGGGAATGTTGTCCGCAGTGCCTACAAGCTGCTGCGAGAGATTACGTCACCAGTTACGTTGGCAGCACGGCTGTCGCTTGTATCGTAACAAACAGTAAACTTTATACTCACCCAGCCATTCATAACATACTGTTGCAATCTTCCAATAATCTAACTAAACGCACTGACGATTTCGACAGCCCACAGCCCACGCATGTGGCCTTCGCCCTATCAGGGACACCGTGCAGTGAACTAAACTGCTGACGCAACCTCTCGCTTCTGCACGTAGCCACTGTGGAGAACTTTTCCTGGCACCCTGTACTTTAGCACATATATATGACGTGCAGTAGTGACCAGGGTTCCTAATTTCAATAGGCCTACGTAATATCGCCCAGAAGATGAAACAAGGAGACAAGGTATGTAAAAGTCACATTCATGTCTGATGCAAGTGTATAAGCTGTGTTCTACTTTCATTCAGAATTAATACCTAGGTAAAGTAACATGTGGGAATAAATAGCCTATACTAGCTAGCCTATATCATCCATTACATTGGCATACAATAAACCAATTATATTTGTCTTGTATCTATCTCGCTGTTACAGAAAATCATCGACACTAATTACCAAGAATATAATTGGCCCCTTATAGAGAATGTTATCGCTCGTTCTACTTTCATTCAGTGCTACCTTAATTCTGAATGTAAGTGGAATGCGGATTATACACTTGCAGCAGACCTGAATGTAACTTTTACATACCTTGTGTCCTTGTTTCATCTTCTGGGCGATATTACATATTGAAATTAGGAACCCTGGTCACTACCGAACCTCATTATGTGCTAAAGTACGTAAATATGTTTTTCTATTTATTGATATTTTAAAAACGGCTGCCATGTTTCGACACCGCTTGCATCTCATTCAACTGTCATCAAGGCTCACTCTAGCGGCACGCACCGAGGCGCACACATTGCTGCCAACATGTGAGATACAAAACCACTGTTGATAAAAAGAACTGGGATACAAAATCACTGTTGATCAAAAAAAGAAGTTCATCGGGATGCGTTAAGCTGTAACCATTATCAAAACCAAAGTTGTACGAAAAAATTATACATATTTATTACAGCGGAGCGATATACTGCATAATAATCACAGAGCATATAACAAAAATAACTCATTTCAGCCGTGGGAGAAAAAAAAATCATTGCGGAGAAGTGAAAATATTGCACACACTAGCCTAATTAAGAGCAGTGAACTGAGTGCTGCGCACTAGAGGCTAAACTGGCCACTTCTTTGTTTGGCAGTACTGTTATGGTATTGTTTTGAAGATGATTGATTTGAACAATGGCACCCACAGCTGTAATTTTCGCTAGCCTATAGCCTATATGCTCTGATCCTATTTGGGATGGCTGGGTGGGTCACAGACGGCGGAGGAGGATAAATCTATTAAAACATCGCTCCCCGATTTATTTCTCATCGTTTCATAAGGTATTTTGGCTAATTCATCTATTATAGAGAATGTTATCGCTCGTTCTATGTTCATTTAGCGCTACCTTTATTTTAGTAAAACACAGAAGCTATTTATTAATGTAATGGACATCTACTGTATGATTGATCCATCCCATAGGACTGCCTCCCTCACCTTTTAATAAATAACTAAAATTTTAATCCTGTGATTAATGTAACTAATCCACATGTGAGTCCACATGGGTCACTAATAACCAAATTTCCTCCACCTTGATATTTGGGGAGTGGGTGTAGGTGGGAGGTATACCTCACCCCACACAAAAAAGAAAATTGAACCACATATTAGGCCTACACACATCATCCAATAAAAATAACTAGGCCTAGTTTCATTAAGTCAAGGTTTTGGATCAAGAGATCTTACTAAAAGAATACTTAAAACATGGCAGGTGTCAGATTGGCCGAGTAAGTAGGCCTAATTAGACAGTAATTACAAGTTTCGAACACTTCAAGTCGCTTACAAATTGATTAGGTTATGTTAGTCGCAACGTGGTCATTGTAGGCCTACATGTTACAGCCCACATGCTGTACGATTAATTCAAGTGTACAAAATTAATGAATGAATTAATAAAACAGTGCATTCTACTCGGGGCGGTGAAGGTCACACTTTACCCATCTAGGGCTGAGATGTAGAACTACAGTACTGCCAGTGACAGCGAGACAGAGGTTATCGAGAGGGCGAGCAAGGTAGTCCCAAAGACTATTTTACAAAACAATTAATTTTCTTTTTAAACAGTTACAGCTGAGAGCTGACTATAGGATGATCACAGCATTGCTGACTGTTTCTGAACATACAATAGCGGTATAGCACTCAGAGCGAGGGGCAGAACAAGATACGTCACATTATCAAGCTTTAGCACGCTTCCTTTTCAAGATCGAATTGTTTGTGGAGTTTTCATGTGGACACTGCTGTGAGTATAGAAATGTGGAAACTCTAAACCAAGATATAAACTGGGAGCATAGCGCCCCCAATGGGGGGCTGCAGCAACTCTGGAGGTTGGAGATTTGATTCCCCGCACTGACAGAAGCTGTCCTGAGCGTTGTTTTTGCATACTCCCTCCCAGTGGCGATTACTGCATGTAGGACGTGAGGATCATCACTTTAAATTTAATTTAAATAGTGCCATCAAAGGAATCTAACTAAATAATTACAGAATAGCCTAATTATTAATACATACCTTGAGTCATCAACTGAGAAGCGATGAAAGGAGCGTATCTCCAACCTCTACTTTTGCAGCCAAGAACACAAGATTCTGAGTGATGTTTTTCCGGCAATTCTGCACGCCGTGAGAATATGCCTTTTCGTAACTTTTAACGAGGTATATTATTGAAAATATAGGATTTATGATTTACATACCTTTCTTGGAGTTGTTGTGAGTCGTTTCACAATCTCAACTACAACTGCCGCACCTCAATAATGTGTTTTTTTACGAAAATAAATAATTTTTATCGTGTTCGTTTCACTACGGACGCCATCTTGGACACTCGACAGACGGAAATGTGACTACGTTACCAACATGTCGCATACAAAATTCACCATTCACCATTTCACACGTAAAGACGTAAAGTACTGCCTGGCCGAAAATTACTGCTAGTACCACAAGCAAGGGGGTCTGGGGCCTAAGCCCCAGGTTAGGTTTGGTTTTGTATGTAAAACATTAATAAGATACAATTTATGTCCGCTACTAGGTTAGGTACTGCCTGGCCGAAAATTACTGCTAGTACCACAAGCAAGGGGGTCTGGGGCCTAAGCCCCAGGTTAGGTTTGGTTTTGTATGTAAAACATTAATAAGATACAATTTATGAAGTAATTTCACATGCCACACAATCCATGGTTAAAGTACGACTGACGATTTGGATTTGGCGCAATTATAAATTACATTATCGACGCTCTTTTGTTTCTTTGTATACACGGTGCGAGATAGTACCAAACGCGCGGGGTTGACATTCCTGACATAGTGACAAGATGTCGACCAGATACTTCATTTCAACTATATAAGTAGTGTCGCTATTTGGGATGGCTGGGTGGGTCTATGACAGCGGACGAGTCAACATCTATTAATTTATCATCTCCAGATACCATTACTACAGGTACTTTGGCTAATTTCATTACTAATTTTTTTTATACACATATTCTCACGGTGTGCAGCGCTACCGTTTTTCCATAACCTACATACAAAATATACAGAATGAGGTACAGAAACCATGAAATACAAAATCTAACATCAAAAAAATTAAATTAAAGTCATTAAATCTAGCTTTCTACGACTACGGAAGTCCACAAATAATAATGCATGGCTCTCATAAGAATCCTATCGATAATATCAGCACTCTCTTAAGAAATCAATTGAATAATACATAATGCATTATCGGTTCTTTCTTACCTCAGAAATGGAAATACCGGTACTGCTTTACAGGTTACATCCAATTGAAAACGCCAAGATTACGGCACTTCTTTTTCACAGAACATCAAGAAACACATGTATTTAAGGCGATTGATATTGATAATTGTTGCTGTAAGGGGCCTAACATCTAGGTTATCGTCCCCTATTTAAGGCGAAATCAATCGAAAACTCTGGGGAAGAAATATTGCTGTAATGTACAGACAATGTAAATACACCGCCATGTTTGAACAGAAGTTGTTCGCAGGAAGGCAATGCCGCCAACCGACAAAAATAATGTTTATTTAATGAAAAGTGCCGTAATTATCGTCTGTGAGCAAGATAATTGCAAGGAAATGTCAATTAGGAATTATGTGTATATTTATTGACTAAATATGGGGATATATTTGCAATTTAATAACAACGTGTATCATGCATATGTTGGCACGAAGATATACAGCGCACCATACGACTGGCCGCGCTACTACACTGATGGTGCCAAATAATCCCTATCTGGTTGACACCCCCTGATCGTGGTCCATTGATGGCTGAAACGACTCAAAAAAACACTAATAGGAATTATTTCACGTTGACCGATTGAAAGTTGCAATATCAATTGTCAAGCAGTCCTTTAACATAAGCCCCCCTCCTTCGTTTTCAATGAAACTCGGTAAGGTCATACAGTAGTACTATTACGGCCAACCCCGAACGTGCCCTTCAAATTTTATTACGTCTCACCAATCCAACATGGCGGCTGTGCAAAATATTTCACAGGCATTCTATATCTCAGAAACTATTACTCATATCACTCTAAAATTGAGTACGGCGATAAAGTGCACTACTAAAAGTTCACATATGAGACTTTCAAAAACCTAATAACTGCAAAACTAACATGGCGGCCAAGCGAAATTGAAATTTTAATAGACTTTTCTCGCTATTTAATCATCCAAACGCAATGAAACTTGGTACAGCAAATGCTTATACACATTGTAATGCACTGGCATCTAATTTAGTTCAATTGTTTACATAACCTCAAGTTGGCGGTTGTGCGAAATATTTCACCGGCATTCTATATCGCCGAAATCATTACTGATATCGCTCTGAAATTTGGCACGGCAATAAAGTGCACTACTAAAAGTTCACATATGAGACTTTCATAAACCTAGTAACTACGAAACGAACATGGCGGCCAAGCGAAGCTGAAACAATTAAATAGCATTTTCTCGCGATTTAACCATCCAAACGCAATGAAACTTGGTACAGAAAATGTTTATACACATTGTAATGCACTGGCATCTAATTTAGTTCAATTGTTTATATAACCTCAAGATGGCGGCTGTGCGAAATATTTCACCGGCATTCTACATCTCCGAAACTACCGTAGTACTGATATAAACCAGAAATTTCGTACGGTGATAAAGGGCACTACTAGAAGTTCCTCCATGAGACTTTCAAAAACCTAGTAACTACAAAACCAACATGGCGGCCAAGCGAAGTTGAAACTTTAAATAGACATTTCTCGCGATTTAACTATCCGAGCGCAGTAAAACTTGGTACGGTAAATGCTTATTGAAATGTTAATCCACTGGCATCTAATTTATTTCAATTGTTTTCAGAACCACAAGATGGCAGCTGTGCGATATTTTAAAATCTGGTTTTCATTTCGTGTGTCCTAATCATGCGATTGAAGTTCGAATACTACTCCTACACAATAATCTTCATGTAATAGTACATAACTTTAAGACCTACATATATAAAAATCCCTATGGCGACCATCCGAAATATTTAGACGATTCTCAATATCTACGAATCTATTACAGCAATCAAACCGAAATTTTGGATGTTGATAGAGGCAATTAAAAAAAGTAGGATGTATGAAAATAGGCTGTATAGTTCTTCTCGGTACTACTTGTTTCATTATTATTATTATTATTATTATTATTATTATTATTAAATACAGTAATGTTGGGGATTTTAATTTCGTTTGGTATATTTAACTTTTATAGCTGCACTGTAAATAGCACCTACAGTAAGTACTGATTACAACACCCTGCGTGTCACTTTGGATCGGACATTATCTTTCAAGAAACATCTTGAAAACACAGTCGCCAAAATTAGAAGCCGGAATAATATCCCGCAGAAGCTTTGTGGAACTACTTGGGGAGCTTTTGCTATAACTCTGAGGTGTTCTGCATTATGTCTTGTCTTCTCCGCTGCTAAATATTGTGCTCCAGTGTGGCTAAACAGCCCCCATGAAAAGATAATTGATACCCAAATCAATAACACCATGGCACTGATAAGTGGCCTTATTAGACCTACGCCCACTTATTGGCTTCCTGTCCTCAGCGACATCATGTCTCCTGACCTACGCAGGAAAGCTGCCCTGATCCGAGAGTATAAGAAAATCATGAGTAACCCAGCTCTTCCTATTCACTGTAACATCCCTGTGAATAGAGACCGACTGAAATTTAGACATCCACCCATCAAATATGCTAGGGATCTCACAGAAAGCAATTTTGAGCCGAATATCCAATGTAGAAATGAATGGAGCACCAATATCAACCTTGAAGCGTGGAGTGATTTAATTGGAAATAGCACTGCACCTGGTTTTGACCTGCTAAGAAGAACGTGAACTACCCTCATTAGGATCTGGACTAATCACGGAGTCTGTGCTGAATCACTCTTCGAACGAGGTAAAATTCCTTCTCCCTAATGCGACTGCGGTGCTCCTTCACAGTCAGTTCACCACATTGTTCTTGAATGCCATAGAAGAGCATAAGCGGTCTGACTTCCTTTTGGTAACACCTACAGCATTACAATGGACTAGCGGACCCGTGCGAGGAATCTCTCATGTTCATAAACCACACTTTCCCCAATAGGGTTATAATGATGAGAGACTTAAGGAGAAAGGTTGTTATGTTTTTATTTCAGCCAAAGGATTAGCGTTCCTATAGAACACTATTTACATTTCAGTTAGAATTCCAAGTTCTACGTTCCCTAACTTCAGAAGGCAATCGCTGAAAATTGGATCATCATAATACTCACCGGTTATTCGATATTTATGAAATTAGCCTACACGATTTGAGTACGGTAGCCTACTCATTCGTTTGATTTAGCCTACTGTTTCTGAAATCCATGCAAAATGATAAAGGTTAGGCCTCAGAATGTTAAAATGACATGAAACAGGCGTCACAGCGGCCAAAATGTGACGTCGACAGCAATTATGGAGAGTATTTTCCTACAGCAACAGATCTGCAAATCGCACACTTCGTACATTTTTTATAAAAGTCATTTTTTAAAGAAATTATAGATATTTATGAAATTAGAGTGCAATTCGCCACTGTTAACGTCTATTCTCTTTCATTTGAATGCTCATTTGTCACGATCGGTCGCTTGTGAGCGCCGCAGGAGGGATGCATACTACTGAAATAATAGATATGATGATAAGGAAGTTAGATTTGAAGATGTAAGCCTGCCTTGTCATGTGTCCCTGTAAATATGTACATATATATGTATGGTATATCCAGTGCTAGGCCCAGGTCTAGCTAGGGCCCCCAATTATCTGGGGCCCCCAAAATTTTATTCCGAAGATTTAGAAAAATGTTATCCAGAACTGAGACAGTTTCAGCATCATATTAAATTACAACGTCCTTTAAAAACTGAGTTCACTCATTCTGAACTTGACGAAATTCTTATTCGAGACAAGCTTGAGTCTGTTTTTCCGAACGTTGAAATTGCTTTTCGCATTTTCCTGACCCTCATGATAACGAATTGTTCTGCGGAGCGTTCGTTTTCTAAATTGAAACGGATCAAAAGTGCGCAAAGAAGTATCATGTCACAAGAACGATTAGACATGCTAAGTTTAATGTATATCGAGTCAGATGTTCTGCGGGAAATTGATTTTGATGACATTGTAGAAGATTTCATTGACCGAAAAAAACAGAAGAAAAAATTGATTACATTTTACAGAAGTGAAATAATAATAATATTAATAATATCGTATGGCCTCGGGTGCCGGGTGCAAGCTTTGTTATTTGACACCCAGAGGTTAGCTTGCATGCCGAATGTCGTTGTTCCTTGTCTATGAAAGTCAAGGAGGTTAGATGTTAGATATCTAAGCTCCTACAGAAGTGAAAATTAATAGCCTATTATTTGTTTAATTGTTCATCAAATCATCTGAAATGTTTTCAAATAACGATGATCGTTTCAATTGAAATATATGTATATATGATTTAATAAAAAGTGTATTATTCATCTTGAGAGAAAAAAAAACTCTTGTATATACTTTATTAAATGTACAGGTGCTAAAAAATAAATATTATTTGTAAAAAATAAAGGGGCCCCAAAAATCTGAGGAACTTGGGCCTCATTTTACCTTAATCCGGAAATGGGTATATGTGTGAACTGTGGGTACTTATCTTGCTTGCTTTTGTTTGTACGTCATACGATAAATAGAAACTGTCACACAGTGTTGTTATTTATCACAGAAGCCTCTGTAGAGGTTTTCACGTCGAAATACAGAAATATAGTTCAGCAAATTTACGGTACTTCAAGGTTTTAATACGTATACATACGCACTTAAAGGGTGTATCAGCACTCAATGTTAATTCAAAACAACCTACCTGAATAAACGGAGACCACAAATACCAGCAAGCACAGGAGAAGACGGTTCATCGTGTTGCTCTTGGCAAGACAGCAACTTAACTCGCACTCAGTCACTTGAACCTCTAACTACTTGATATAGACTATCTGTTGACCCCGAGGTCATGGCGTTTGATGCTGATACGTGTCCCAATAGCAAGGAAGAGCGTTGTTTTCAGACACCGTCCAGTTTTATTTATACTAAAGTATGAATTGAAATGGCCGGCCCCGTGGTGTTGGGGTAGCGCGCCTGCTTCTCACCCGGCTCCGTCAGTGATTTTAGAAACTGACGTGAGGGTTGGAACAGGGTGCACTCAGCCTCGTGAGGACAATTGAGTAGCTGTCTGACAGTGAGACAGCACCCCAGTCACGAAAACCAAGATTAACGGCCGAGGGGAGAGGGCTTAGAGCCCTAACTTCGCCACAATACAGGCACCAATAAATAAATAAATAAATGCTCTGACACCACGTCACCCCATAATCTGTAGGCCAAATGGCTGAGCAGCGGTCGCTTGGTAGGCCTAGGCGCTTCATGGGCTGTAGGGCCAGGGGGTTAGGTTAGGTTATGAATTGAAGTACTACGAGTAGAAGTCGTTTTTCAATGTTACCTACAGTAGTTGTATTATAATTTTATTAATGCAGCTAATAGCCATGTACTTTTCTTTTCATGATGGGTCAGGGAAGGGATATTGGAAGGAAATCGTCCGTGGGCCTATTGAAAGGAGCCGTCCCGATATTTGCCTGGTGGTGAAAATGGGAAACCACGAAAACCATTTTCAGGACGGCCGAGGTGGGATTCGAACCCACGCTCTACCGATGCCAGCGAGGCACGAGGTAGTACGTTAGCGCTCTCGGCCACCGCGGCCGGTCCAGTAGTTGTATTATAGACTGCTTTCCAGTCGGTCAACACAAATTGTGTCCAATTACATTAGGCGGGAAGACACATATTTATACACACTAACTTGACTCCCCCCAAGGGCTCACATCTAGTGGGACGTGGGTTGGCGACCACGGGACCCCAGCTGAGCCCGGCATTGCTTCCACTTACTTGTGCTGGGCTCCTCTCCGTCTTCTTTCCTGTCGACCTCTCTTGGTCAACTCTTGTTCTCTTCCGACCCCGACGGTATTAGGGTACCAGAGGCCTAGGGAGTCTCTTCCTTTCCCGCCTTAATTGACCCTTGTCACATCTTTCTTGATACCCTCCTTCTGCGAGGGGTCAGCCTTCGTTTTCATTTCATGTCATATCCTGCCTTCTGCTCAAGGCCCTCAAGGAGGCGCCACTTCTGGTGCACCCTGGATATTGCTACACCCTCAGAGGCTCACGGCTGGTTGACGATCCCAAGAGCGTTAGAATACCTCAGTATGCCTTCCTTCGGAGGGGAAGTAAAGCCGGCGGTCCCATGTCATAGATTTATGCCATGAAAAATAACCTTCCACTAACTAGGCCTACACATGTGGAAGCTAAAATGTGTAGGTTGGTTTGATAACGCTATATTAGTTCCAACGTTCGCCGCCAGGTACTGACTGCGATTACATTTAGTAGCTACGTCCGCAGCTAGGTGTCGTGGATGGTAGCATTTGGTAGCAAAAGTAGGAACTACTTGAAAAAATTAATCGTCTGCAGTCCTTCAATCTGAACCACAGACAACACACACTAATACAGCCATCACAATTAACACCGGTTATCAGACAGATTCTACACACACCCAAAGTGCTCGGGGCTACATAACCACGTTGCCGCAGCTACTAAACTAAGGAACCAACCAATCAACCATCCGCATCATTGAGGTGACCGTGGTTTCGGGGGTAAAGTTGTGGACTTATGTCTCATGGCCCGTGATGATTCTGAACAGGAACTCATTTCCCTCTCGCGCGTACCGCATCAAGTGATCGAGGCTGATGCCCATCCTTGCACTCTTGTGTTCTGGGGTCAGGTTACTCGCTACCCGTCTTTCGGACACTCTTCGGTAACCCAACACATCATAGAGCATGTGATAGGCTCGGGCACAACCAATACACAGTGTGGACGCTACGTTACGCGCCTGTCCGCTAACACCATGTCCTGTACTCCAGCAATGTTGTTTTCATTCGTGAATGTGGAAGGACGCCCACTTCGATCTTCAACCTCCACACTCTGCTGTCCTTCACTGAACATGAAACACCAGCGACCGACCATTTGACGAAACATGGCCGCTTCACCAAACACGGTCTGTAGGCGTTCATGGATGACGGACACACTAGTCCCACGTGCTCATTCATACCGGACAACAGCACGCACTTCCATTGGTGACCACGTTGTCAATACATGTCTGTCTGCCATCGTGAGTTGTACTCGAATAATATCGGGCACGCCAGTCTGCTGCTCCTCTCTCTTCATCAGCGCTCTGCACATGCATCATTCCCTCTCAGCTGACGCTCCTTCCGTCGCAGAACCAGCGATTGTTTGTGTCACCTGGTGTAGTATCTCCTCGTGCAATAAAAAGATGAAACTTACCTTCGGAATTTCCCTCGTAGTTTCGATCGGCAAGTGAGCATCATCATAACATTAACATTTAGACCGTTAAATCTATCTCTACAAGTATATGGACGATGGTATTTACAATATATACACTTATTTAGTTAGAGCACTTATTATAAGCTTGCGCCACTTGTCAAGATTTGTACTTAAATGTGATTTTTTAGCCTACTTTTCTCATTTTGCAAAAATGAGGAGAAGTAGACTTATCGAACCGGGATAGTGTGTGTCTGTCTGTCCTTCTGTTTGTCTGTGTGTGTGTGTCCCCCTATCAACTCCTAAACGGCTGCAGCTATCAAAACCAAATTTGGTAAGAGTAAAGATCTATACCTGAATATATCACGGCTATATTTGAAATGGACGTCAGTGCTACCAACTGCTAAAAAATCGCAATTGAAATTTGGGCTCTATGTTGGATATCTCAGAAGTTATGCATGCGAACTATTTAAAAATTGGCACACATAATAATAATAGATAACAGTATTCCAGATTAATTTTCAGAAGTCCATACATGCCAGTGTTGCCAACTTGATTCTAACCCTGCCGATAGGTCCAAATTCTAAATGCATGTAACGTTTATACTATCGATTGGATTTCAACCAAATTTCGTTTGTACTATGCGTATTACAACAGATATGAGAGTGCGTATTCTAAAGAGCCACAAGGGCTGCCAACTGTTAATAAATTCTCTCTCTATGTTTTAACCTTAATATCAATATATCAGAAAGTATGCAAGCCATCAAATCTAAACTTGGCACACGTATAGTACCTGACATTCAAGATTAATTTGGAGTAACTAATATACTCACAAGGGGAGGATACGATGTATGGGTCACCGATTCGAACCATATTTAGTACACATGTAGGGCATGGCTAGGCGTATACCAGGTGCAAGTAGTAAGGTGCGCTTCCCAGCCAATTCCGAGAAATTAATTATTAATTATTCGTAATTGCTGTAGCGCGTTCATGTGCGTTGTACGTTAGCGTGAAGCCAAGGAGCGCATGGTTCAGCGGTAAGAGCCCTGCCCCGTAAGCGTGGGATCACTGGATCGAATCCCACCGGTGAGACTTTTTTTTTTTTGTAAACATAGGCAATTCGTACAACTGTAGGTGTCGTGAATAATGTTCATTTTGCAGTCAATTGTAATAACGTGTTCTGTGAGCGGGAAAAGGGATTCTGAAATCACCGTATGGGGGTGAACGTTTGTGACATTACAATATGTACAGTCGGGGCATTGCAAATACATCGGTATTATACATGGTCAGTTGTACTCTATTATATGTATACGTTTATACATTGAACGCCCAGTTTGTTCCGTTCATTGCACGTCAGTGAAACATCAGACCACCCCGTACCCCGCAAGTAGTGTCTCATGCTCTGGGTATTGGTTGTGTTACCGTTTTTACTATTCTTGACATTCATCAACACACAAATCTTTCTATTTTTTTTACCCACTCATAATACATAACAATTCCAAGACTCTCTTTTTTTTCTTCACTGCCTACTTGATATTTCTACTCTCGCACTGCCTTCTTGATACTCTGCTGTTACAGTTGGAAAGTGTTCGGACCTGGCGAGGTCACCTGCACACAAACTAACGATAACGGTGGGCAGGAGGATAAAGGGTTCACCCAGGAAACGTTGAATGGCTAATTCGTTCCTTGGCTCTTGAGGTAGCAACATCATAAGAGTGGGAATAATTGTGCGATGTCGGATATTACACGTTATAGTGATGTGCCGGTGCCTACGAAGGCCGATGGAAGTTTACCGCATTCCAATTCCGCGACGAGTGAAGAGGCGTAAATACAGTTAAAAACGGCGCTAGTATATTGCGAGCAGCTCCTTCTCAAAAATAATAAAATCGCGACGGAACCGTCTGCAATGATTAAAGAAGAACACAAGAAAATTGGGGAATAATTGTACAGCACAATAATGGAAACAGTGGCAGAAAATATCATCGGTATAGAGAACGGTCTTATTATGTATGAAGAACCCGACCAAGAAGGTCTTTTCGGAGAAGTCGACGATTTTGCATTACCATTAGACGACGAGTACCATCCAGAGGAAGGAAGGTTGAAAATTGATACGGATAACATCAATCTCCTGTACGATTTATTCCCACTCCCCTTTCCCACTCACATAACACGTTATTACAATTGACTGCAAAATGAACATTAATACACGACCCTACAGTTGTACGAATTGCCTATGATTACAAAAAAAAGGCTCACCCGTGGGATTCGATCCAGTGATCCCACGCTTACGGGGCAGGGCTCTTACCGCTGAACCATGCGCTTCTTGGCTTCACGCTAACGTACAGCGCACATGAACGCGCTACAGCAATTACGAATAATTAATAATTAATTTCTCGGAATCAGCTGAGAAGCGCACCTTACTACTTGCACCTGGTATACGCCTAGTCATGCCCTACATGTGTACTAAAAATGGTTCGAATCGGTGACCCATGCATCGTATCCCCCCTTGTCAGTGCTGCCAACATGATCCTAAGCTTTCAATGTTTAATTACATGTAACTTCTATACTAAGAAATTGATTTTATCCAAAATTGGCACTATAATAGATCGTAATATTTCAGATTAATTCTGAGCATCACATACAAGACAATGTTCCCAACATGATTTTACGCGCACTGATAAATCCATTATCAAACAGCATGCAACGTCCATACTATCCATTGTACTTCAACCAAATTCTCTATGTGCATTTTATACTTTAAGAAATGGAACTAAGGATATATTCAGAGTCACCTGGGCTGCCAAATGTAGTAAGTGACTCTATTAGGCTACACTATTTCAGGTGTATTTCAAACTGCAGTACTTAGAAATGTGAGTATTACCAACTAGATTTCGTCATTATTGTAGATACCGGTAGGTCTATATAGATTGGCATGAATCTTAAATTTTAAGTTAAGTAGGCTCCTTAGTTCGTCACGGAACTACTTGTTGTTAGTAGATATTGATCTTCAAGTCTGCTTGTTTAGTGTGATAACTGTGATAGTAAATGGTTAGGTTGGTGTTTGTATTGGAAGGACTTGGCTGGTTGTTTGAGCGGTGGGACCCATTCTCGTGCAGTTGCCACCACTAACATTGTCGACACTGAACTGAGGAATTTCCTTGTGAAGGCTGCTCCCTCGTTTTTTCCCGTCCTAGACCGTTCCCCGCATTCCTACCTATCTAAGTTCGTCTCGCAATGAATCATATTTTGTGTTGGCCAAGTATAGAACTTCCTGACATGGTGTATGTTACTGTATTTTGGACATCGTCAACTTTTAAAGACCAAACTTCATTCTCGCCACACGTAAGCTAAAAAGAAAGCCCTCTTTAAGCACACCCGGTCTATTGAGAATGTCGTGAACACTTGAATTCATTACTGCCATTAATGCTGGCCTTGGTTTTTGAAGACCAGCTTTTGTACCCAGCATTGCCCAGGGGGTGTGTTATAAAAGGATATGTGCCGATATACACTGACCGGCAAAAAAAAAAACACGATCACTTGAAAAATTCAACATTACTTTCATTTAAATCATAAATATGATCGCTCTAGGCCTAGTACATAAGTTACTGTTTGTAGCATGGAAGTAAAGCTCCCTGGATGTATTATCATTCTTCATGTCTTTGTTTCACTTAACAATAGCGATTCATTGACATGATGCTGTTGCCCCCGGAAAGATGTGCGCGCCACCATTTTCGATCAGAGCTTGGCAACATCTTCAAGCCTCAAGCGCATATTCATTTCTGAATTGCACAAAAACTGAGGATATGGCCGTATTGATCTTCCTATGCCAACAAGTGGCAAAAGAAAAAAGAATAAAACATTGCATTGTTGACGATAGCGATGGCGCGCACATCTTTCCGCGGGAAACAGCATCTTGTCAATGAATCGCTATTGTTAAGTGAAACAATGACATGAGGAATGGTAATGCATCCAGGAAACCAATTAACCTTACTTTCATGCTATAACTACAGTATGAACTGTACTAGGCCTATACCGTTCATATTAATGATTTGAATGAAAGTAATGTTGCATTTATCAAGTGATCGTTTTTTTGTTCTTTTTTGCCGGTCAGTGTATATCGCAGAGTATCTAAGTGAGTTTAGGACATTGTCCTCCTTGCCTCTGATGTTACTCAAGACATGCAATATCAATTCACTGTAAGCTTAGTCGAAAAGAACTGTCGAGTACAATAATGTAACAGAGAATGCAACAAAAGTAAAAAGGGTTGTAGATAGGCCTACACAATTCCTCGAAGGACTAGTCTCGCAATTACTTCTATGATAGGCCCTAGTGTATATTTTGATGTAATGTTTTAAGGAGCCTAGCATCTGGGTTATCAGCAATATGAAGGATAGACAAACACATGATGATTACCATAAATACCATATTATTATTATTATCCTTTTTAAATTCCGGCGCTGGCAGCGGCCATCCTGGGTGTGGTTTTTGCTGGATTTGCCCACCCTCTAGGCACATGCCAGAGTGACCCCACATTTCAATCCTAGACCTTAATAAATACAGCTATGCATACGACCACAGACACTACATGAACACAGGTTATCAGACAAATTTAACACAACCCAAATATAAGGGGCTGACTATCAAGATTTACCAACAACCACCAAATAAATATTTCAAATCTAAGCTTTCATCTAAGCTCTAATGGCAGATAATTACCACATTTTGTACAGTCCTGAGAATTTCTGAGAATTTTTGGAGAATACTAGGCAAGTTAACAGGTTCAGGCAGCCTCTTACATTTGGGAACTCAAGTTATAAGGAGGGAAAATGAAGGATTAAACTGAAAATCATCTTAAGCAATGATTTTTTGAGTGTATCTCATGAAAAGTATTTTTGATTATTCTTCTTCTTCATCATCTTATCCCGCTTTAAACGGGGTCGATGTTTCTGGCCGTTCTTTTCGACTTTTTCCTGTCCCACACATCATCTTCCTCTAACTTTTTCTCCTTCAGGTCTTCTTGGTTATTGTCAGTCCATCTTCTTCTGGGTTTGACCCTATTTCTCGTTCCTTCTACAACCAGAACCATTACTCTCCTCCCTACATAGCGTTCATCCCTTCACATAATATGCCCACCACAACAGTCTTTTCTCCTGGATTTTCTTTGATGCTTCTGTCACTTTAACAGTTCCTCTGATTTTCACACTTTTGATGTGGTCCTTCTTAGAGACACCACTCATCCATCTAAGCATCTTCATCTCACTCATCTCCAGTTTATTACATTGTAACGTTGTTGTAGTCCACGTCTCTGCTCCGTGTAACATGGCTGGTCTTACTGCTGTCTTGTAGGCTTTTCCTTTCGCTTTTATGTAGAGTCTCTTGCCACACAGAATTCCAGAAATCCATTTCCAGTTCATCCAGGCCGAGTGTACTCTGTGGTTGATTTCCGCATTTATAATGCCATCGTCCGAAACCTGTGACCCTAAATACTTGAAGCTACCCACTGACCTTAAACTTGTTCCATCCATCTCCACCAATTCATTCCCCTCGCCTCCAAGGCATAGGTACTCTGTTTTCTTCCTGATGATTTTCAAACCTCTGTTTTGCAACCCTCCCTTACTGCTGCATCCTGGATAATTCTTACATAATTTTCCGGAACTGCTCTGGTTCTCAGGCATCGCCAGACTTCCTATCGTGGAACTCTATCATAAACTTTCTCTAAGTCTATAAAGAACATAATGCAGTTCTTTATTTTTCATGAGAAGTACTTTTGATACAGATACATGTATTTGAGGATCAATATACAAGATTCCAGTGCAAATGTGTCGACAACACCTATTTTAAATACATGAATTTTTATGTTGGTCCTCCCTCATGTTCAGAGTTGTGTTTGGTATAACATTGAACGGAAGGGACGGAAAGATGTATTTATCCTTACAAACTTATAAATATCATTGGGTGTTTTGTATAATTGCCGTTATAAAGAAGTTTCTAGTTACACATTTAAAGTCAGTCCTCTAGGAGTAGTAGCCTATAAATCGCGATTCCCTACAATATAAAATTCCCCTCGGCATAGCATGGCGGCCCTCATCTATAGCTTAGGCTTGTTCACCAGGACATCAGTTTTACTCTGCAAGTGTATACCGTCTTCATGATATCACGCAGCCTTTTACCTTACCCCTCCCCTAGTGAGAATATTGCAACACCCTGAACATTTATCCACCAGCCGTCACTGAAGACACGTGTCATCATCATCTTCATTTCCCGATTCCAGTCTCTTCCTGGGTCGGGTTGTGAATTAAGGACCTCCATCTTTGCCTGTCCCTCCACCACTCGTTTCCTACTGGTAGTACATCTTCTGGTTTTCCTCTCTTTTTCTCTACACACTCCTTCACTGAATCCATCCATCTTTTTCGGGGTCTTCCTCGTGGTCTCTTGCCTGTTAACTTTTCCAAAAATATTTTTTGTGGTACGGTACCCTCTCCTCACTCATTCTCATCATTTGTCCGTACCATGTCAGTTAAGTTGGTTATACCATTTGCTGGAATTTCCAGATTCCTGTCCTTTTTCTAGTTTCATCATTCCTTGCCCTATCTTCCCTTGTCTTTCCTTCGATGCTTCTTAGAAACCTCATCTCTGCTGCCTGTTTCCTGCTCTCTTCCCTTTTAGTCGTCGTCCATGTCCCAGCTGTATATGTCAGTATGGGTGCATAATAGGTTGTGTATAGAACCCTTTTACACTTCTCTGGGACATCCCAGTTCCACACAATGCCTCTCGCACTCTGGTAGAAACTGTTTGCTTGTTGATGTGTAACATCTTTCCACTCGGTAGCTGGACATTTTTGTGGGAGTGATTTTGGAAAAGGGACGGAAATGGATGGGACGGAAACAATGAGCGCGCGTGATGGCGGTGATCGGTACAACGACGTACTGTAGGCCATGTGACTATGGGAAATGTATATCGCATACAGTTTAGTTCAAGGTTTGGAGACCCCATTTAAGATATTCCTACAGTAAATCATCTTCAAGTTGTCGTTCTTTGGTGTGAAAATATTCATTTTATCTTATTTGCTGAAAACAATTACGATTTATTAACTCTTCATACTTTTGCTGTATTCTTATTTAATGTAAGCACTCGATGTACTGTCAGCCATGTGGCTATGTGGAATATATATCGCATCAACAAACACTCCAAACAACGTAGGAATTCAGTATATTAACGCCGACTACTAACAATAATTGAAACTTCGTTGGTCTAAACATATCACTGGAAGAAACACATTTAATATACCTTCCACACACCTAATTTTTAATCGCGCCTATACTTGGCAGTGCGCTCTATCGGCTAAACGAGGCCATTTTCAATAACATCGCTGGCATGGGTTCACTAACTGGCCGGAATAGAGCGCAGCTCGCATCAAGTAGGCAGTGGATTGCTTCCGCCACGGCAAATAACAATTATGATTCATTACGGTCAGGATTTGGCACTGGAGTTTTACAAGTAGTTATTTCAATGATCAACCGAGTCACTGTCAACAAGGGATTTGCGCTCCCGGGACACACATGTTACACATCATGTGCGACTACAGTAAGGATCGTATATTTTTAGCCTACTTTCGATTTTTGCAAAAAAAATGAAAGTAGACTTATGAGATCACTACAGGGCCAAAAATTGTGTGTCTGTCTGTGTGTGTGTATGTGTGTGAGTGTGTGAGTGTGTGTGTGTGTACTCTGAATGTCTGTCCCCCCTATCAATTCAAACACGGTGAAACCGAATTCAACGAAATTTGGTACAGAGGTAGAACAAGCAAAGGGCACCTCAGTGTCATGTTTTATATCGCCGCCATCTTTACCAAAACTGAATGGCGGCCACTCAAACGTTCAAAACGTAAAATCAAATAGCGACTAACCAAATTATCCGATCTCTACCAAATTTGGTAATAACATACCTTCATATAGGACGCGTCTTGCGACTAAACTACAAGGTCATCCGCCGTACCATTTCAGGATGGCGGCCGTGCGAATTATGCAAACTTAATAATCCATATCATGGGACCCACCAGTTCCGATTATCGAGCCGAGAATCGATTTAACTGTTCTAAAGGAAGAGGCACGTTCGAAATTAAAAGTTTATTTTGTAATACTATAGTGCAGAAGTGATTTTAAAAAGCTGAGCCGTCTCGGTAAGAAGACAAGATGGCAGCGGATATCTTGTGCCTGACTTATATTTCACTAATTTGAGTATTGCATGCAATATAGCGTACTGATACAAAATAAATAAACTTTGTATGAAATGCTTTATAAATAAATAATATACTCCACTGATGAAATCGTTTAGTCTAAATCATTATTTGCTAACAAGTTATATGTAAGTCATTTTATATAGAACGATGTTCGTTGGCACAAATGGCTCCGTGGTAAAGCGTTGGCCTATCACTCATATGCCTATGGTTCAAACCCCATCGGAATTATTTTTTTTTTCTTGATATTTTTTTTTATTTAGTCAATTTACCCTCTAGGTTGGTGGTTCCCATGGACTCAGCGAGGGAACTCACCACTACCGCCTCTATGGGCAGTGTCCTGGAGCTTGGAACATCTGGTCGGGATGGATACAACTGGGGAGGTGTGATCAGCACTTCGCCCAGGCGGCCTCACCTGCAAAGCGAACAGGGGCCTCATGAGGGATGGGAAGGGATGGATAGGCAATGAAGAGGGAAGGAGGCGGCCATGGCCTTACAGTAGGTACCATCCCGGCATTTGCCCGAAGACGAAGTGGGAAACCATGAAAAACCACTTCGAGGATGGCTGAGATGGGAATCGAACCCCCTCTACTCATTTGGACCACCCGAGGCTGAGTAGACCCCGTTCCAGTCCTCATGTCACTTTTCAAATTTCGTGGCAGAGCCGGGAATCGAACCCAGGACCTCCGGGGAGGCAGCTAACCTTGCTGACCGCTACGCTACGGAGGCGACTGTTTTGCATATTACGGTGGAAAATATAGATTTAATTAAAACATAATTCACCAGCAGATTTGCTCGAGACATCTAACAACCAAAAAAGTAACTGCACGCCGGCCTACTTATTAACTTCAAGATTTTATTGAAAAGTTTCTTCTTATGGCCACTAGAATGCACTCGCCCTGTTAGGGCTATATTGTTCGATACTTCTCCACTAGATGTCTCGACTGGTCTACGTGGGACTCCATTGGTTAGTACCGTATACCATTGGCATTCTATGCGCATCGAACTTGAAGAATGGCAAGATGATACTACGATAAATTTTTACTTTTTATTTTAAAGGGTTTGTAACAGCCTATTGTGCGTTATTTGAAAATGTTATTTGAAGTAAAGAACAAAACGATTTCACATAGTAACTGAATTCTAGCCGTTGGTGCTAGTTCAGGTTACTAATTAATACTTTTATTTCAGGCAAATAGCAATCGAAAATATCCACATAGTTTGTATACACATGTCTCTGTAGGTTCATGGAAAGATTTGTTAATTCAATTAGGGTTGTGAAAGCCATGCACAACCAGACGTGTAAATACATGCCTCAACTCAAAGTTGGGTGTTGCCCACGGCAGGTCGATTATGTAATAATAACATTTTTATTTTTTTTTAGTCGTTTACCCTCCAGGTTGGTGGAACCCACGGACTCAGCGAGGGAACTCACCACTACCGCCTCTACGGTCAGTGTCCTAGAGCTGGGAACATCGAATCGGAAGGGATACACTGGTGAGGTGGGATTGGCACCTCGCCCAGGCGGCCTCATCTGCAAAGCGAACAGGGGCCTCATTAGGAAAGGTAAGGGATGGTTAGGATGGATAGACAAGGAAGAGGGAAGGAGGCGGCCGTGGCCTTGAAGAAGGTACCATCCCGGCATTTGCCCGAAGACGAAGTGGGAAACCACGGAAAACCACTTCGAGGATGGCTGAGGGGGAATCGAACCCCCTCTACTCATTTGGACCACCCGAGGCTGAGTAGACCTCGTTCCAGTCCTTGTACCACTTTTTCAAATTTCATGGCAGAGCCGGGAATCGAACCCAGGACCTCCGGGGCGGCAGCTAACCATGCTGACCGCTACGCTACGGAGGCGACCTAATAACAATAATAATAATGTTATTTGTTTTACGTCCCTTTTAACTACTGCTGCTTTTAGATACGCCGGGGTGCCGGAATTTTGGCCCGAAGGGGATCTTTAACGTGCCAGTAAATCTACAGACACGGCTCCCTCGCATTTGTGCACCCTCAAATGCCAGCTGACTGCGCCAGGATACGAACCTGCAACCTAGGGCCCAGCAAGCGAGAACGTTACCGCTGAGCCACGCAGCCAGTCCGGTCGATTATGTCTCCAGATCCATAACATTCTTGAGATACTTCTTATCTGTCTTTCTTCAATGATGGTAGTAGTTTTTTTTTCTAGGTTGTGGCGTTTGGTAGAGGTAAATAGTTTCTAAGGTCTTCAACCAAGAAATGATTCTATTATACTCTTTGATAATAACAACGAGTTATACTCATACATTTAGGAGAAAGTAGGCTATATGTTCTTTACTGAACATCTTGTTTTTTTTTTTTGTATTCTTTTACCAATTTCTTCGGTTATCTTCCCATCTTCTGTGAACTGATCACACTTCCCAAGTACCGTACTTGAAACGTTTTACCACTACTAGAATATTTCCATTTAATTTTATAATTCCCCTTCCTTACTTCCAATGTAAATCGGGAGCTGGCAATTACGATCTAAAGAAATTTCCTTGAAAGTGCATTCTTAGGCATAAATTAGGTACAGTAGTGCAAAATTAACTCAGCTGGAAGCCAGTGGAGAGGCGTGTTCCTTATACACCCTGCTACAATCCTATGACAAAAAGTTTGCTGTTGATTGATTTAGAGGCTTTGTAACATAGTTGTCGCCTCCGTAGCGTAGCGGTCAGCATGGTTAGCTGCCGCCCCGGAGGTCCTGCGTTCGATTCCCGGCTCTGCCACGAAATTTGAAAAGTGGTATGAGGACTGGAACGGGGTCTACTCAGCCTCGGGTAGTCCAAATGAGTAGAGGGGGTTCGATTCCCACCTCAGCCATCCTCGAAGTGGTTTTCCGTGGTTTCCCACTTCGTCTTCGGGCAAAAGTAGGGATGGTACTGCCCCCGTAATTGAATTATGTAGAGACCACGGTGGCTATATTTGAAAATTATAAGGAAAGTTATGGCTGTCATAGTTATGACGTGGGTAGTCATGACGTAAGCACGGATGACGTAAATGTTATGCCAGCAGGCTACTTGAGCTGAGATTCTCAGTGACGTCATGCATTTAGTCGAGAATGTTCCAAGATTTACGACGCAGTCGCAGGAAACGAGGAATTCGGCTGAGGAAGAAACTATGCTATTGGAGGAGAGGCATGAACCAATCAACGATAGTTTAAAGGAAGACGGAGATTGCTGAAACTATGGTATTTTTATTACTTTTGGAATGCAGAATTGTGGAAATCCATTTGCAGTAAAAGCATTGATTTGGAATTTTGGTGAAATTTATTTTCAGTTTTTGAATTTTGAAAATCCGTCATGTATTAACGAAGTTGGAACTTCTAGCGAAGACGCAGTATCACGCTTTGGAAGGGATGGAAACGCCCCTCGTGAAGTTAATAAAAGGGCTTGCGCAGAAGAGAGGAGTCTCTCTCTCGTTCTCTGATCATTCTGAGATCTCATTCTCAGAGCATCGAAGTATATTTGTGAAAGTTCTTTTCTTATACATTCATTATAGTGAGACGTCGAAGTGAACAGCAGTGAAAAGAATCGTCTTTATAACGCGTGGCGAGGCCACTATATTAACGAGATCCAAGTCAAACTAGGTGAAGTTGAAACGGACCTTAGAAAGCTTCTACAAGTTTAGCTTCGAACAGTTAGCGGTCTCCGATAAGCTAATTGTATTGTGCAGTGCTACATGCAGTTATAGAGAAAAGCTGAACAATTTCGACCGATTAGTTTAAAAGATATTAGCAGTTTTATACGACTGAGAAAAGTGATTATCTCACCACAAGAGAAGCACTTTTGTATAGCCAGAATCAACGCAACGGCTGACGCTGCGAGTGGAATAGAAAGACTTCAGAGTGCTTGGTTACAGAACGATACAGTATAATGGAGCAATTGAATACGGCAGTTTGTTCTTCTAACTCTACAACCGAAGAGCAGATGGAGGGCTAAAAGGCTTATTGCAATTGGGACATACTTCAACGGAGTAAGATAGCGACATGGAACTTCGCTAATTGCTATTCCACACAAGCGAACATGCGGTGAATACCATCTACACCCATGTTTCGTAATTAAAGGCTGAATACCATCGAACAGCCATAGAAATTATTCATACTCTGAATATGAATAATTTCTTCGGAAATTTCTACAAAACTTCATGGCGATTGTCTACTGGAACTTCAGGGAATTTTTCAAGAGAGGTCAGGGTGGACCCGACTCACAAAGAAGATTATTGCCGGAAGGATGTCTATTCGTCTTCGAGGAGCAGAGCGATTCACGGAGAAGGAAGCAGTTCGATTCTCCGAGGGTGCTATTTCCTATTTCGAGGATGGAGCTCAACTTTAACGTGGTGAAATGGATCCATCAGCAGTCTTCTTTGGGGAATTTTCCTCTGGAACGTCAATCGGCAGATAAGGTAGTCGTGAACGTTTATTGTATTTGAGTTTACTAATGATGTTTGAGCAACCATTTTTCCCATATTTTTATCCTCATGTATTTTTGCCCTATTTTCTTGTTGAGATTCTTATTCTCAGTACACCTTGATGAGTTTTGCATTTTTCGACGATTTATTAAGATATTGTTATGTCATGGGCATAGTTAACGATTTTGAATCAGTTGAGACTGATATTTAGAATTTTCAGTAATTAATATTTTTGTAGTCACGATTTGACTGTAAATTAATGATTTTTATGGCATATTTAAATTCAGACAGCGTGTAATTTTATTAAAGTAATTCTACCCCTGTTTAATTACTTTGACCAATTTTCTGTCATCATCAAGAAGGAAGAACATTTAAATGATTTTAGAGCGTTAAAATCTCTTACGTTGTCGACGATCTTGGAAATACTAGTCGTTATTTGTATTGATTGCAACACAGACATTTATCGTCAGTTATGAATGAACATTGCATCATAGACACTTTTGTGAAAGAGTAACTTTAATAATGAATTATTGAATGCATTAAAGTCAAGTACTTGTGTTAGGAGTTTTTCTCAATTAGAGATTTATAGAACGATGTTTGCATTCCCCAGTCTAATTGGATTCTATTCGACTACTTTGCATTTTAGTCGCACTTTATTTGAAGATAGTATTTTCATACTACAATTTCTTTTAAGATGTTAATCTTAAATTTTGATAGACCAGACAGGCGTATATAAGCGTATTCACTATTAAATTTGTTTGCGATTGGCAAGTTTTGACTTCATTTCGGTTCATGAATGAAATCCACGAAGGTTAAATAGAAAAACAGTTTTGAAACAAGTAATGATTATAAAAAAATTTAAGTGGATCTATGAATGTATAATCGCTAGTGCAGCGCGTGTTGAAAGTCGCTGAGGTATAATGCCCTTGAATATGAAGGAAGTTCCCACAGGAATAAATGTTAAAGAATTATTTGTGGAAGTTTTGTAAGTTATGTGGAAGTTTAATACCATATAGATTAATATATGATGATTTTGGGCATATTTTTAATGCAGTTTGTGCATTAACTTGTTAGCGAAGGATTTTCCGCTGGAGTAAGATTGTCATAGTTCGTTGAAGATAAATCAAGTGAATTACTGTTATAATTAACACGAGTTTTGAAAGAATTTGAGATAAGATTTTGAATGAAGGTTGCCGTCACAAATCATTATTAAAAACCTTTATTAAACCAGATTGTGACATTAACATGTATAACTAACCTTCATTGGTCGATTATATTAATCACGATTATGAAAATTACCAACCGAATGGACATGTGGTCAATGTATTTATTAAATTAATAATTTAAACAATTTAAATGTTAATATTGTAAATAATTGCTGTAAATATTTTGAAAATAATATGGAACGAGAGTGATGTTAAAGGCGTGTATATAATATTTTTATTGTCTTTGACAAATATTATAAACAATTTCTAATTGTTATAAATAATTTATGTGATTTTGTTATAAACATTTAAGAGCTAATTAAACATTTGGATTGAAGTTAACAAGTTTAAGGAATTAACATAATGATCCAATAGGATGTGAGCAAAGTACTTGAAAGATTTGCGTAAATATTAATGTGAGTCGTCTTGTAGACATTTAAAAGCTTGAGAGAGCAAGCTATACTCTTACGTAACTTAGCACGTGAGAAGGGAGTGCATTTGACCAGTATGCAACAGGTTCGAGGGTAGCTCGCAGCTGGGCCAACATCTGGTTATCAGAGTGAGGTCGTCCACACTCCGGCCTTGCGACTATAAATACCATTCTCATGTTTATTAAAAGGAAACCAAATGCTTTATATATGTCACACCCTTACGTCCTTTTCCAATCCAATAGTGTTATGAATATTACGTTATTTGGAGCTCTTGGGAGCTAAAATGTTTTATATCATGTTGTATGATAATTTTTGCAAGTCCTACAGAGGACGTAGTCAGATTGACTTGGGCTTCTGATAGCCACGTTGATTTTGTTGTGTTATCAAAATCATACTCTTTATTAGAAATAAAGCTTTTGTACAGTTCAAAGTTCTCGTCTTCGTTTCTGGTTCATTTTTAAATGTCATGGTGGAGGTTATTGTGTGAACAGACTTTTAGAGATCCTGTTGTCAACTCAAACCCCGAGATAATTAAGAGGTAAGTAACGGTAAGTATGAACCCCCGTCTATTTTGGTGTGTTCCACAATGATTTCCTGTGAACTTCTGTGCTCTTATCTCGATAGTATCTGTCAGTGCCATTTTCATTGATGTAACTGTGCCGGTGCAATTGATAATTGGCAATCCGATTGAGGGGGCGGATATCTGACAGCCTACTATCCAGGTAAACGGGGACAGAAAGATTGGCGACCCAAGAGCGTGGGGCTGAGTCAACAGAAAGATTGGCGCACCTAAAACGTTGGGGCTCGATTCAACAAAACTGGATTACCAGGTTGAACGCCAGAAAGAGTGGCAAACCTAAAACGTGAGGTTCGATTAGACTCAAATAAAGAGGTTGATTCTTTGTTAGATGTCTAGGCCAATTGTAGTATTTAAGAGTGTGATTATATAGGAATTAAATGTTGTATTGTATTAGGAAAGTTACACTCAGAAAAGATCAGATCTTATACAACTTGAGAAAGGTTAAATAGGCTGGAAACTTAGAAAAATCGCCTATAATCTGGAATCTAATTTTATTTGACCGGCTTATGACATTTTAGTCATATTAAAGATAAAATTAAATTATTTGGATTGTAAATGTAAATTATTTGTGTTAGGATATTTTAAAATGAGCCAGGGAAATTTGAACATGTGCTTGAGTTTGTTTCAACATGAAGTATCTTCGAAGGTTAATTATAAGGTAGTTATAAGTTAGATTTAAGACAGAAAATTGATCAAAATTATATATGGTGAAAAGTGTTGCTCAAATGTTGTTATTTTGCTCTTTTGATGTATGTCCCTACAGCAATCCAATTTTGAATAATATTGTAATGGCAGATGAAAGTTTGAAGATGATGTTAGCGGAGATGTCTGCTAATATGAAGCAGATGAGTGAGAGTATGAAAGAGATGGAAGCTAGGAATACTAGTCGAATGGAGGAGAATGCTAGTAATTTAAATGCAAGAATGGAGGAGAATGCTAGTACTTTGTCTGCTAATTTGACAGCTAGCATGGGTGAAAGTTTGAAGGGTATTCTAACTAGTGCTGCTAATTTAGAGGATAATATGTCGCGTTTACAGATTAATACCCAAGGAATTGAGAATACTGTAAGTGACATCCGCACAAATGTGTCTGATGTTAAAAATGATGTGTCTAAGGTACAGAAAGACCTTACAATGTTAAATCTAGATGTAGCTAATGTCCGAGGGGATATTTCTTGTGCTAGAGCCGAAGTTGTAGTTGTCAAAAACGATGTAGCGACTGTCCAAGACAAGGTCGAGGAAGTCCAAAAAGAAATTCAAAAAGCTAGAACTGATGTATCCAATGTTCAGGTAGACATTAATAACATTCATGCGGATATAACTGAGGTGCAAAGTGACATAACTAAGATTCAGGTAGAGGTCAACACAGTTTTCGTAGATATTACTAAAGTCCAAACTGATGTAAATAAAGTCAGGGAAGAAATCGAAAACTCAAAAACTCTTTGTACGCGCAATATAACTGCATTAGCGACTAGGTTAGTCGATGAATCAGTTAGAACAACAACGTCTTTAGCAGAGTTGAAGTATGATGTAGAGGTCATGAGAACACAGGTATTAGACCACAATAGAGTATTAAAAGAGGATATCGAAGTAGACATAGCCGAAATGTTAACAGCAAACGTAGCGGTATGGAAAGACGAGTGGAATAAGTCAAGTGGGGAACATGTAACCCAAATTCAGGAAAGGATTGAAAGAAAACTTGCCAGTACGCAGATAGAAATTAACAACGAAGTAGTACAGATTAGGAAAGATTTAAGCGTCAGGATAAATTCGTTATCCGAAAAACAAGTTGACGATAGAACACAACTAGATCAGGATATGCAAACTTTAAAATCTACATTAGGGGATCAAATTCATAAAGTTGTCTCGGATGTAAATGAAACGACGAGTAAACTGAAAAATTTGAAGTTAGGAGAGGCTAGTTTAATGGAAAACTACAAAGAAGAGATTATCAAGAAAGTCTTAACAGAAATCACCGACAAGGATACAGAAGGCTTAGCTTGCGAATTGAATAGGAATTATGCTAGAAGACATAACCTAGAGCCAGAAGAAAGAGACGTGACTCCTGAAGAACGTGTATCCAGATTCAGAGAGGAGGATGACGAGAGGAATATGGAACCTGAGTGGAATTATAGAGATAGTGGGAAAAACTATCCGGATTCATATCCGAGGAACGTGACAGTCATCAGGAATTTCGAAGACAAACCACAAAAATTCAGTAACACTGATAGTTTGACACCTATAGAGTATGTAAGAAATCTCAAAGATTATTTCATCGAAGCTCACATTCCCAGAGAAAGAGAGATGAAGATAGTAGAGAGATATCTGATTGGAGGACCCCTTGAATGGTTTCGCGCATTTAGATACACATTCAGTAACTTTGACGAGTTTGCAGAGGCATTAATCAAGCGATTTTGGTCTATAGAAGCGCAGAATTCGTTAAGAGCGGAGGTGTATTCAAGAAAATACTCAGGTACTCTTCCAACGAGGTACGCTGATTTCTTTACGAGTCAGTTGTCCCGCTTGAGATTTTTGCAACCCCCATTGTCCACGGAGCAACTAATAGATGCGATTTCTCGTATGCTGCCAGTTGAGGTGAGGAGACTTATAATTTCGTCCAACATCAGGGATTTATCCAGCATGGATGAATTACTGAGAAGGTTAGACTACACAAGCCCAATGCCTAACGTAGTCCAGAAAGGTCAAAGGCAGGAGTTTAAAGAAATCAATACGGTATACATGGACCAAGTCCAACAAACTGACAAGCCAGAGCAGGAGAAAAATGACAATGTAGGTCCTCACAGGAATAATCAGTTTAGAAATTACAGATCACAAGGTTACCGACCGTATCAACAGAGAAGAGATTGGAACTACAACCGAGGAAATTACAATGGAAGAGGCAGATATTACAACAATAATGGGTATAACCGTAACTATAATAGGAATAACCAAAACCAAAATAGAAACCAGAATACTCAAAGTCAGGTTATGACACCTGATCAGTATCAGCAAAGAGAGAAGGAAAGCCAGCAATACTTAAAAGAATTAAGGGATAAAGAAGCTGACAATCAAAAGAAAAGGCAGGATGTTGTAATCGATCCTGGACCTTCTACGAGCCAGCAGAACTTTGAAAATAGAAATACTGGTCAGAAGAGAAAGTAGAGAGGAAAGAATACATTAACCACATACAACCCAGATAATGATTAAGGAACATAGAGGAAATATCATACTAGAGTAAGCCAGTAATAATTCAATTTCGTGTTCAAGAGAGTTGAGATACTTGTAACATTGAGTTTAAAAACAATTTGCAACTGTTTTTAAAACGTGGTGGGAGGAGAATGCCCCCGTAATTGAATTATGTAGAGACCACGGTGGCTATATTTGAAAATTATAAGGAAAGTTATGGCTGTCATAGTTATGACGTGGGTAGTCATGACGTAAGCACGGATGACGTAAATGTTATGCCAGCAGGCTACTTGAGCTGAGATTCTCAGTGACGTCATGCATTTAGTCGAGAATGTTCCAAGATTTACGACGCAGTCGCAGGAAACGAGGAATTCGGCTGAGGAAGAAACTATGCTATTGGAGGAGAGGCATGAACCAATCAACGAAAGTTTAAAGGAAGACGGAGATTGCTGAAACTATGGTATTTTTATTACTTTTGGAATGCAGAATTGTGGAAATCCATTTGCAGTAAAAGCATTTATTTGGAATTTTGGTGAAATTTATTTTCAGTTTTTGAATTTTGAAAATCCGTCATGTATTAACGAAGTTGGAACTTCTAGCGATGACGCAGTATCACGCTTTGGAAGGGATGGAAACGCCCCTCGTGAAGTTAATAAAAGGGCTTGCGCAGAAGAGAGGAGTCTCTCTCTCGTTCTCTGATCATTCTGAGATCTCATTCTCAGAGCATCGAAGTATATTTGTGAAAGTTCTTTTCTTATACATTCATTATAGTGAGACGTCGAAGTGAACAGCAGTGAAAAGAATCGTCTTTATAACGCGTGGCAAGGTCACTATATTAACGAGATCCAAGTCAAACTAGGTGAAGTTGAAACGGACCTTAGAAAGCTTCTACAAGTTTAGCTTCGAACAGTTAGCGGTCTCCGATAAGCTAATTGTATTGTGCAGTGCTACATGCAGTTATAGAGAAAAGCTGAACAATTTCGACCGATTAGTTTAAAAGATATTAGCAGTTTTATACGACTGAGAAAAGTGATTATCTCGCCACAAGAGAAGCACTTTTGTATAGCCAGAATCAACGCAACGGCTGACGCTGCGAGTGGAATAGAAAGACTTCAGAGTGCTTGGTTACAGAACGATACAGTATAATGGAGCAATTGAATACGGCAGTTTGTTCTTCTAACTCTACAACCGAAGAGCAGATGGAGGGCTAAAAGGCTTATTGCAATTGGGACATACTTCAACGGAGTAAGATAGCGACATGGAACTTCGCTAATTGCTATTCCACACAAGCGAACATGCGGTGAATACCATCTACACCCATGTTTCGTAATTAAAGGCTGAATACCATCGAACAGCCATAGAAATTATTCATACTCTGAATATGAATAATTTCTTCGGAAATTTCTACAAAACTTCATGGCGATTGTCTACTGGAACTTCAGGGAATTTTTCAAGAGAGGTCAGGGTGGACCCGACTCACAAAGAAGATTATTGCCGGAAGGATGTCTATTCGTCTTCGAGGAGCAGAGCGATTCACGGAGAAGGAAGCAGTTCGATTCTCCGAGGGTGCTATTTCCTATTTCGAGGATGGAGCTCAACTTTAACGTGGTGAAATGGATCCATCAGCAGTCTTCTTTGGGGAATTTTCCTCTGGAACGTCAATCGGCAGATAAGGTAGTCGTGAACGTTTATTGTATTTGAGTTTACTAATGAAGTTTGAGCAACCATTTTTCCCATATTTTTATCCTCATGTATTTTTGCCCTATTTTCTTGTTGAGATTCTTATTCTCAGTACACCTTGATGAGTTTTGCATTTTTCGACGATTTATTAAGATATTGTTATGTCATGGGCATAGTTAACGATTTTGAATCAGTTGAGACTGATATTTAGAATTTTCAGTAATTAATATTTTTGTAGTCACGATTTGACTGTAAATTAATGATTTTTATGGCATATTTAAATTCAGACAGCGTGTCATTTTATTAAAGTAATTCTACCCCTGTTTAATTACTTTGACCAATTTTCTGTCATCATCAAGAAGGAAGAACATTTAAATGATTTTAGAGCGTTAAAATCTCTTACGTTGTCGACGATCTTGGAAATACTAGTCGTTATTTGTATTGATTGCAACACAGACATTTATCGTCAGTTATGAATGAACATTGCATCATAGACACTTTTGTGAAAGAGTAACTTTAATAATGAATTATTGAATGCATTAAAGTCAAGTACTTTTGTTAGGAGTTTTTCTCAATTAGAGATTTATAGAACGATGTTTGCATTCCCCAGTCTAATTGGATTCTATTCGACTACTTTGCATTTTAGTCGCACTTTATTTGAAGATAGTATTTTCATACTACAATTTCTTTTAAGATGTTAATCTTAAATTTTGATAGACCAGACAGGCGTATATAAGCGTATTCACTATTAAATTTGTTTGCGATTGGCAAGTTTTGACTTCATTTCGGTTCATGAATGAAATCCACGAAGGTTAAATAGAAAAACAGTTTTGAAACAAGTAATGATTATAAAAAAATTTAAGTGGAACTATGAATGTATAATCGCTAGTGCAGCGCGTGTTGAAAGTCGCTGAGGTATAATGCCCTTGAATATGAAGAAGTTCCCACAGGAATAAATGTTAAAGAATTATTTGTGGAAGTTTTGTAAGTTATGTGGAAGTTTAATACCATATAGATTAATATATGATGATTTTGGGCATATTTTTAATGCAGTTTGTGCATTAACTTGTTAGCGAAGGATTTTCCGCTGGAGTAAGATTGTCATAGTTCGTTGAAGATAAATCAAGTGAATTACTGTTATAATTAACACGAGTTTTGAAAGAATTTGAGATAAGATTTTGAATGAAGGTTGCCGTCACAAATCATTATTAAAAACCTTTATTAAACCAGATTGTGACATTAACATGTATAACTAACCTTCATTGGTCGATTATATTAATCACGATTATGAAAATTACCAACCGAATGGACATGTGGTCAATGTATTTATTAAATTAATAATTTAAACAATTTAAATGTTAATATTGTAAATAATTGCTGTAAATATTTTGAAAATAATATGGAACGAGAGTGATGTTAAAGGCGTGTATATAATATTTTTATTGTCTTTGACAAATATTATAAACAATTTCTAATTGTTATAAATAATTTATGTGATTTTGTTATAAACATTTAAGAGCTAATTAAACATTTGGATTGAAGTTAACAAGTTTAAGGAATTAACATAATGATCCAATAGGATGTGAGCAAAGTACTTGAAAGATTTGCGTAAATATTAATGTGAGTCGTCTTGTAGACATTTAAAAGCTTGAGAGAGCAAGCTATACTCTTACGTAACTTAGCACGTGAGAAGGGAGTGCATTTGACCAGTATGCAACAGGTTCGAGGGTAGCTCGCAGCTGGGCCAACATCTGGTTATCAGAGTGAGGTCGTCCACACTCCGGCCTTGCGACTATAAATACCATTCTCATGTTTATTAAAAGGAAACCAAATGCTTTATATATGTCACACCCTTACGTCCTTTTCCAATCCAATAGTGTTATGAATATTACGTTATTTGGAGCTCTTGGGAGCTAAAATGTTTTATATCATGTTGTATGATAATTTTTGCAAGTCCTACAGAGGACGTAGTCAGATTGACTTGGGCTTCTGATAGCCACGTTGATTTTGTTGTGTTATCAAAATCATACTCTTTATTAGAAATAAAGCTTTTGTACAGTTCAAAGTTCTCGTCTTCGTTTCTGGTTCATTTTTAAATGTCATGGTGGAGGTTATTGTGTGAACAGACTTTTAGAGATCCTGTTGTCAACTCAAACCCCGAGATAATTAAGAGGTAAGTAACGGTAAGTATGAACCCCCGTCTATTTTGGTGTGTTCCACAATGATTTCCTGTGAACTTCTGTGCTCTTATCTCGATAGTATCTGTCAGTGCCATTTTCATTGATGTAACTGTGCCGGTGCAATTGATAATTGGCAATCCGATTGAGGGGGCGGATATCTGACAGCCTACTATCCAGGTAAACGGGGACAGTACCTACTGTAAGGCCACGGCCGCCTCCTTCCCTCTTCCTCGCCTATCCATCCCTATCTTCCATCCCTTCCCATCCCTCATGAGGCCCCTGTTCACTTTGCAGGTGAGGCCGCCTGGGCGAAGTGCTGATCACACCTCCCCAGTAGTATCCATCCCGACCAGATGTTCCAAGCTCCAGGACACTGCCCATAGAGGCGGTAGTGGTGGGTTCCCTCGCTGAGTCCGTTGGAACCACCAACCTAGAGGGTAAACTGACTTTAAAAAAATGTAACATAGTTGTTATCTAGCCCCATGTATTTGGGTGTGTGTGGAATTTATCTGATAACCTGTGTAATTGTGATGGCTGTATTATAGTGTGTGTATTTGTAATTCAGATGAGGACTGGGAAGGAGTCGGACGTGATCCCGGCATTTGCCTGGAGTAGAAGTGGAAAACCACAGAAAACCCCCTTCAGGATGACGGAGGTAGGAATCAAACCCGCCTCCTCCCAGTTTTGCCTCACAAAATTAAGTGTACCCCGTTCCAGCCGTCAGACCACAATTACATTTATTGACACAGCCGGGAATCGAATTCAGGCCTCCGCGGTGACAGCCACTATGCAATGAGGCGGCAATGGCATGAGAACACTAACCAAGTCGGCAAAAATCACGGCATGTTAAAGAACCCATTTGAATTCAGTAGGCCGTGTTCATAATGGCAAAATTAATCTACGGATTTTCCGCCAACACAAAGAAGTTCCTCCTTTCTCCTCTAGAAAGCGCTATAGTGTCAAGGAGCTTAGATATCTAACCACTTTGACATTCATAGCATTCCAAGGAACAACAATATTTGACATGCAAGCTGCCCTCTGGCCGCAAATAACAAAGCTTGCACCCGGCATCCAAAGCCATGCGATAATATGTATATACTAACCAAGTACCCTTGAGCAAGACCTTACATGCAGTACTGTGGTCAATTCCTTTGTCTTCTTCCTCCTGCCACAGCATTTGGCATACCAAGGCTGGAAGACCCTATTCCAGACCATACCAAGACTTAACTTGATGGTATCACCAGGACCTCTGGGATCACAGCAAACAATGCTAACCATTATACCACAAGGCAAACTAGCTGATTTTAAAGTTAACAGTGAAGGAGACGAGAACACACGATAAAAGTTTATTAACTACTGAAATTAGCCATAAATACCATCTGTAATGATTCAAAATAGATCTGGAAAGGATAGTTCACTCCTCCGCTGTCTATAACCCAAGCTCCTTCCCTTTTTATATCACGACTTATATAGTAAAATTCCACCCGTGTCGGACGTTATCCGACATTATGCACAAGTACAGTATTGCCAACCCCACGCATATGGTACAAATTTTATACGCGGTTTTCTACTAGGTAGTGCAGCGCGGGCGACATTTGCCATTAGAATTAACTTCCATTGTTTTGGTCCGTATTGGCAAATAAGTAACTAGCAATTGAATAGCGGCTTCGGTCGCGTAGTTGGTAGCATGCTGAACTGCTGTGCCCAAGATAGCGGGTTCAACCCTGGCCTAAGTCGTCGGATCTTTTAAGAGCGTTAAAATCCTTCAGTATGCCTTCCTTCGGAGGGGAAGTCATGGACTTAATGGCATGTAAAAGATCCTTCCACAGACTAAACTTGTGTGAAGCTAAATTCTAGGTTAGATTTCGTTGGAACGCTCTATCAAAGTTCCAACGTTGACCACTAGGTATCAGTGACATCTGGTAGCAAAGTTGGAACTACTTGAAATTGAACGGAACTTGTAGCTCACCCTATGGGTGTTCAGTTGAAGCAGCTACAGACTCTAGCGAGCCGAAAGCACAAACATGTCCTTGGACACTCCCCGCAGTAAAAGCCTTACGATAAAATGCAATTTAATGGGTATTTAATTATTGATTGGGCAGAAAAGTTAACCCATTAAATTGCAAGACATTAGCCATATAAGCACCCCTGGTTTTGGTCATGCACTGTGGAAATAGCGGTGTATTTTATATCTTGCATGTTGGCAACACTAACAAGACGCCAATGTGTCTCGCCTAAACAACAATGGAAGAAAACTCATGCGTTTAAGGAACATTAGCCATCGTTTAATGAGCAGAAACCAGCACACATATTTACATAATTTAGCACATATTTCCAGTGTACTAGTGATAATGGACGGCAATTTCAATTGGTAATGTCCCCTGGAAAGATATGAAAATTATGCATTCTTCTTCATCTGGCACTACAACCCGGTGTGAGCTTTGGCCTCCCTAACCACAGATTTCCATCGATCTCGATCTTGGACAGCTGTTCTCCAGGGTCATACGTTTATTGTTTGCAAGTTCACTTCCACTTCATCTTTCCATCGATTCCTTGGTCTCCCAGGGCATCGTCTTCTTTCCATCCTGGCTTTATATATAATCTTTGGTGTTCTTTTGTCTTCCATCCTTTCAATGTGGCCCAGGCATCGTAGTCTTTGCGACTTTATATATCGAACAATGTCTTCGCTTTTGAGGATTTCATCTATTTCTCTATTAGTTCGTATCCTCCATTCTCCTCTATCCAATACAGCACCATAAATTCTCCGTATTATTTTCCTCTCAAACACCCTAAGTTTATTGAACTGACATATTCCATGTTTCGAAGCCATAAGTTTTATGCGACAACAATTGCGACTTAATGAGTTTCAGATTGGCAAAATAGGCTCTGTTTCCATTAATAATCCTATTTAATTCTTCACTCACTTTTGTTTTCATTATTAACGAGAACACCCAATTACTCAAAATTTACAACATTTTCAAATGTGCGGGAGTCTATTATTAAATTATTATAGTTTCTTCTTCTTTCAACAGATGTTAGGTGCCATGTACTTTGTTTTGGTCGCATTCAAATTTAGACCAGTTTTTTTTTCCTTTCTTCTGCATCTCATCCCCTAGATAGGTATGAAAATCGTGTATTATCCATATTAACAAAGTTATGAGTTACAAAGGCAGGTTATCGTCTCATCATTATCATCATCATTTTCCATCTCCAGTTTCGCGGGTGTGCCAAACAAGCGCTCTCCATCTTGCCCGATTTTGGTACACCATTTGTTCTTCGACATCGTCCCAGTTAAAACCATTCTTCTCCACCTCTGATTGAACCGTCTCTATCCATCGTCTCCTTGGTCTCTTCCCTCGACATCCAGGTTGAAGTACTTCTTAGCTGTTCTAGAGCTATCCTTCCTCATTACATGGCCATACCATTTAAGTATGAGTTTCCCCAGAAAGTTGGTAACAGGGGCCCTGAAGCCAGCTGTTGCTCAGTGTACCTCATTTCTCCTTCACTGTAAATATTTTTTACATAGGGAAATTCAAATTGGTAGGGATGATGAAAACACATACACAAATATTTCTATAACAGATTTTATTTAATATAAATAGCATCTTTCAGCAGTTTGCTCTCAAAAACACTATGGGACTAGGTTATCTGGTTTACTAGTGTCTTTATCATAAAGTTGCGTATATAGATTCAAGATACTGATGGCAGCAGTTTGTACAGTACTGGAAGAATAGTAAGACAGTGAGAGAAGTGTGTGCTATTGTTTATTGAGAGGTACACTCAACATCACAAACATACAATGTCGGCTATTCACTCGGAAGCTATCGTCACAGACCACCGTCTTCTTCATCCTTATCAATTTCCTTAGTAAATAAGAAGGCCAGTTTTACTTGCCAAACAAATTTTTAAAAATTCTCTGTCTTAAATCCTCAGATCAGTACCACTATAGGTTATATGAGTAAAAACCCTGTAACCCATGGCAGTGTTCAGGAGGCATACTAGGCAAGGTGATGAGTTGAGTAGTTTGTCATTGCTTTCCTCATAGAGTGAAAACAGCAACATTGACCCTACAGGTAGCACCTTTTACAACTTCCACAAGCACTCACTATATCCTGAATGCCATTACTCACCACCATCCATACCTCAGTAGCTTCCATATAATGAGTCATAAATGAGACTGACACTTTAGTGAAGAGCCACATTTTGCTCTAGCCTGTGCCAACTGAGTTTAAATTCACAAATTAAAATAATAAAAAAAACTGAATCTTATGAACAATTCTGCCAGTCTGGTACACAGTGCTGATTTTCAAATAAATTACAAATATCTCTCACAAAAACAAGAAAGTTTCAAAAGTAAGAATTTGGAGGAAGAGTAACTTACACGCTAGCATAATACCGGACACATAGTCACTTGGCAATAAGTTGGAGAAGCAGTAACAGAGAAAGAAAATTGTAACATAACCTATTTCTGTAATGAAAATTTATTGCTAAAAAAAAAAAAAAAAAAAAACTGGTAATAGATTTTTATGGCAATACAGTAGACTACTTGTATTAAGACTCGATCAAAAGATGAAAGTGCACACCACCAGCTGAAATATTCTTCCAACATTGTCTTCAAGATAAAAAGGCACTACAAATGCCACTACATGATTGTATGTCACCCGTTTTCATGGACACATCTGGTTTTGATTTTTGTAGTATTTGAATATAGACACATACATCATACAGTGCATTAGGAAACTCTCCCACAGTGGAGAAGGCAGTGGCGTCTTCAATTACCCCAGCTGTAAAACAAACTTACAAACCCACTTGAATCCTAACTTTTAGTCGTAATCAATAACTCTTAACCTCACACTCGCCACATAATAACACTCATTGCACCGTAATTACTGAATATAAGTGAAAACTAACTCAATGAACAAAGAATATCATTCACAACAAACTCACCTGGAGTTAATAAAACTCACAAATCACATGCTGCAGTAACCTTTCAAATTAGCTTTCTTTACAAGACAAACAACATTAACTCATTAACTACTGAAAATTGAACTCAACGTTTATGGAATGTGTGTGTGAAGAAATTCTCTTAATCGTAAACCTATTATTTCTTTTAAATATAAAATTTAATTACAGTAATTATTCTGTATTGTGAATACAGCACTGTAACATACAGGGAGTCCTTTTTAAGACTTCCCATTTCAGGCCGCGACCCGTGGGAACCTCATTTGTGGTCTGCGGGATTCCCCATGTGAAACCATATGCCGTGTGTTGATTGCAGGCCGCTGACGGGCGACACAACTGCAGACAGAATTGATTACTCAATAACGTCCTCTCACCTTTGCTGGCCCCTTGCGGACACTGTGCTCTCCGCTTGCATGCACTCCTAATCCTCGGTACTCAGTTACAAAGGTTTTAAAGGGACTTGTCATTTCCTGGTAAACTGGCACCAAGTGTTTTAAGTGTTAGCCAATAGAACTTCAACATTTCTGTCAGAACTGTTTGTGTCGTCACCCATGCCCTTCAAGCTGTTTCATTACATTTAATTCATACTATCGCATCACCCATGCCATCCCAAACCCCCAAAACAGCCTAAAGGGGCACAGTGCGTATTCATCTACTATACGGTTTGAAAGACAGCATACTCCTAACCCAGCTACAAGCAAGTTCTTCCATGAGCGGGATTTGGAATGTGGTTTGTATAGTTATAAAGAAATGACTTGAAACCTTAGATACAAAATATACATCCTAGCTCCACTGGGGAAGATGGGATGGAATGCATGCCACAGAGAGGGTTTGTCACTTGGCGGATCAGGTAGTCTTAAGTTGGCAGTGTTTCTTAGCGCACCATGACATAATTAAGAATACCTGTCTGAATGACAATCAATAATATAATTACTGTATGCGTCAAAAAACATTTAAAACACAGTCTTGCCACTGTCAGTATGGTCAAAACGTTCTTGCTAAAGATAGCACTGTGACGCAGTCACGATCAGCCAGCAGTACTGCCAACTAAAAGCCGCTTGCCATGGCAAGTGAAAGGCTTGTTTCACTGCAGAGAGAGTTTCCTCAATCACTGCAGAACAGGACATCAAGTAAGAAAAACACAAACATTTCATCACTGTCTTTCTCCAACATTGAAGATGACATCTTGTTCTACTATGTGCGTGACTATCATATCTTTGCTCCTGTAAGCCACTCTTCATTCTCCAGTTGGAGACTCCATTTATACTACATTTTAAATAAAAATAAAATACATTAAAACTCTGTTAAAAAGCATCTTTGTGAGAAACGTATTGCAAGGGTACATAAGACTCATGACCAATAAGACAACGAATTCCATTGATCTTAGATACACTGTACGATACACCAGTTAATTGTACACAACAGAAATTTAAGAAAATACATTGCCAGTCAAAAAAAAATATATACCATAACACTTGGAAAATGCGAACATTTAAAGATAGGACGTCAATATCCACAATACTTTGACACTGGCAATACTTATTGAGTGAAGTAAATGGTAGCAACTCTTCTCTTTCTTGCTTGGTAAACCTGTGTAATAAATTAGTGATTTAAGTAAACAATGGGACCATATAATGCCCTTCATTTGTTGACAACAATCTTCGTCAGTTGATATCTGTAGACAATAGTTCCTAGAACTGAACTGCTGTATTTACAACAAAGATCACCAGCAACAATATTACTTTCCAATAAGTAAATTCTCGATTAAAATTCAAAATACTTGCTCAGACCTGTGGAATGTGATTAACAAAAGATCATTTAACATGAGTTATTTATTTCATTTACTTTTATTATAGAAATAATTTTGTAATACAATATATTGAATGAATTCAGACGTACCATGATTTAATATAATATATAATTGGTACCGGTACTGTAGTTATTGGATTATTATTCAAATTTGAAACACACTACAGTACTTACAGTTCAGAACCTATTTATCAAGATTTTAATATTTACATTTTTTAAATCTTGTATATTTATGTACAATTACACTTACGACCACAAAACCTATTCAAATCTTCAGGTACTGAGTATCATAATTACTTTTAAAAATAACACTGTAATAGCAAGTATCAAGTAAAGTGAAACTATCCTATTGATATAGGAAATTTAATATAATTTATGGTGTAATGGAAATAGACAGTGAATTCTTTCAAAGAGTGGCCATATTTATATTTCTAGACCTATCAATATGGACTAACCACCGTCCCTTTAACTGTTGTGCTCTTTTTGACTGGCAATGTCCATTTTATCAAATCTTACGAGTGACAACTATTCAGTCTGAAAATTATGAAAGTGACCTGGGAAATAAGAATATAGTATTTCAAACGAGGAAAGATATTGTGTCTTCCTTCATGGGTACATTAAAAATCATACCTTCAACTAAGAAGATCGTGATACAGGTCCACAAGTCTTTCCCAGTCTCTGTCCTGAACTTGTAACGTACTCAGTAAAACCATCAAACCCATCTTCACTCTCGAGTTGAATTCACGTCATGTGACCTCTCCTCCATCATATTTAATCTTAGCTTTGCTTTAGATTTCTTCATCAGGCTACCATCTCACCCTGGCTATTGGGTAGTTTTGATAAGAGATTATCCATGCTACTTTTATGGCTATTGCCTCTCATTTGTGCTCCAAACAACCTGAAACTGCCCTCACCATTTGTTTTCAAATATCAGGGATAAGCTAAATACTGAACAGCATATAATTTGGTGTAGAAACTTCCTTTCTTTGCCTCCCACCATCCCTGTTTCTGTTCTTCCTTCTTACTGAATATGGCAAATCACAATCATGACCTTGTAGTTACGCCCCTTAAAACAACAATAACTAACTAACAATCATGAAACAACTGGAGCACACTATACACATGAACTTACTTGAACAAATCGTATGGTCTGTCAGAGAAATTCTTAAGTAGGAAAGCTAACAGGGCGTGGTATAATACACACATAGGAGAAGACAGATGAAAAGCAGTGACTTACCAGTTAAGAATAACATTAGAATGCTGTCACTTTGTTTCAACGGTACTCTTACCGGGCAAGATTGCTCTTTCCATCTGTCTTATAAGTTTGTATTTTACATAAATTCATCATCCTCTTGTTGGTGGCAATAGAAACTTATTGGAAAGCAAAGATAAGTTTTATAATATTTATGGAGGTAACAATAATAATCAAATGAAATTTAATTCGATCTAAGGAATGACATAATAATATGGTTTTCGTCCCAATATCTTGAGTTTAAATTCAAGAGTTTTCAGATGGTATTTTAACAAACATTCATCTGCTGTTCCATGTTTAAAAAATTAGTAATTAAGCTGCATATCTTTCCATATTTGAAATACTAAAATCTCGTAATCCACACATGAATTTCAATGTTTAATAACCAAATTCTTTATTAAGATCTTTTGAATCATTTGAATATCACAGGAGAGCATTTTGCTTACAAGTAGTCTGTGATTATTCCTTCCCAATGTACACTCAAGATTTGCCATAGGACTCCATTGTTTTCTAAAAACATATACAAAATAAATTACCACTACGAATCTGCGTTATTTCGGCGACTATACATTTCCTGCCATGACATTGTTTTATGAGGTCTTCTTCTGGATATAGAAGTATTATGCAATTATGTACAGTCAAGCCATAAGTCTCTGGTTCATACGTCACACACTGGCTTGCATTCTCACACATTCAACACACATTTGCTGCTGCCTACATAAGTCCCACAGTTTGGTAATATATTTATAAAAACATGCTGCCAGATGAAGGCTGGTATTGGGAGATTATTATTTATAGTGCTGTATATTTTGAGAGAAGCTAACCCTACAGTACTGATAATTTTTCTTTATACACGGTAACAACATTTGATAAAATGATGGTAAAACCTCTTCATCTCTTTACTGTGATGAGTACATGAGAACGGTACTGAGGTGGGATTTTTTTTTCCATGGACAAACAAAACAGATACACATATTGTTTTCTTAAATGTCAAGTAATGCTATATATAAAAACAAAACACAATGAACAACAGACAGGTCATCACATTGTTTTGAGGTTCTCGATAAACTTCTCTTCTTTTTCATGTTTTGTTTTTATGAACACTTTGCACTTCATCGCTTGCATTTTGATGTGATAGCTTACTTGCTTCTTGGCACATGTTTCATATCTAAAGGCACTGCTAAATCCTGCAACAGCACCCTTTAGTAGGAATGAGACCACAAATAATGTTGACATTCATCACCTTTCGAGTTTTATCGTTCAACGTTTACGACTTATACATTTTAAAAAATATTTAAAAAAACAACAAACAAACACGAGAAACACCGAGGATGTCGCTTCTTAAAAACTCGTTCGAAAAATAATGCTACACGACACAGCCATTCTTTTGTTTTCTCCTGTCCACGGCACGACACGACACTCAATTTCCGTCTCGTCACTTGGGCCGTCGGAAATAGCGTAGTACAATGTAACCCAGGATTCGGAAGATGAGAAGAAAGAGTAAGAGCACCAGAGTATTCGCCCACAGCGGTAAGCAGGCTCCTTGCGCCTCCAAGATGGCAGACACAGGAATGTATTTAGTACTGTTGGTACATGCGTCGAATTTTGACTGTTCGGCACACCTGAAAAATAACGAACAATTATTTTATAAAAAATGTCAATGACTTATGTATTAAGATGTAGACTAAGTTAAAACATTTATCAAAACATTTTGCAGTTAAGAATTAACCAATTAGTGAGATTTATATTTGACCACAAATTAAAAAATTGGGAAGAAAAGTTTATTAAAATAGCAAAAATTAAGCACAATGATGATTGAGAAAAGTAAAAGCACTACTCATGGAACTCTAAATAGATTTATGGTCTATTAACACTAGAATGATATTAAAACAAGATAGGCCTATAACCAACAAATAATAATCTGTAGTAGGCCTATATGTAGAGTTTGTGATTTTAAGCACTTCAAAAACACAAAATTGAAATTTTTGAAGCAAATTCATGAAAATAATAATCATAATAATTAATAAATATGATTATAATAGTACCGTTATAAAAATAATATTACCAATCTACAGAGCAGTGCTAGTAAAAATTAAGACAAGAAAAAGTAGGAAACTTATCAGGACACACATTTGCACAAAATTACAATGCACTTAATCCTATGAACAATGAATTTAGTCATGTGACTGGAAACGAGGAGCCTCCCATAAAGAACTTCGAGCAAAGTTAACCTAAAAAATTATACTCAGAAATTAATCGATTTAAACACACTTATTTACACAGAGGAATAAAGTACTAATTTAAAGAAAAGTGGTAGCCTAATTAGTTTTGCAGAAAACCAAAATACCACATCTAGGCCTATTCAGTAAAAGAAAACTAATAATATCATATTTTATTGCTAATACAAAATCACTAAAATAGGCCTACACTAATAAAACATGAAGCTACATCATTTGACAACTTTTGAACAAATTCTGCATCTATCACTACCGTATTACTAAACCGAAAGTACCATATTGGTTGTTGAAATGGCAAAGTCCATTTAATATTGTTTCATTTTCCTTCTTACTTCCTTATTATTCCCAAAAGTGTCAAGCTGATTGGTTATTTTTGCTGTGCAAACATATCATGGCTCCAGATGCCTTCCCGTCTTCCGCATTATCAAAAGATGGGTTACAAACAGAGTAATAGGTGGTCATGACCATTTGTAAAACATAAAATCCTAACATTCGTTATAATGAACCTCAAAAAACCCTGTTCTAGGATGTCTTCCCTTAACCTCATTCCTACCAGATTTAAAATTAAAAAATACACCACAGATACAGTACAAATGATTGACCCTGTAATCATAATTAACTTAGAGAATCCCTGACAGATCCATTGTCATGCACCCCATCTATCTAGTTAATAAGTGAAGCAAATATTGAGTGCTTTAATATGAATAATAAATTGCATTCTGAGCAGCAGGGTGGAAAATACAGTATAATACAGTATGCATATCAGCATCAAGCACAAAAAAAAGTTAACTTCTCGAGCACATCGTGAAAAGTATCTTCGTTGAATGACATGAACGGTGTTCTATAGGACATCTTAGTGTCGATGAACCTACAAGAACAATAATTTCAGTGAAGTATTTCTTTGTATATACTAAATACTCGTATAGGAGTGTAGAAGAAAGAAGGGCATCTGGTCCTCAATCCCTTGCCAAATGCGGAGCCATGATTATGAAGGCCTTTATCTGGAGCGAGGTGCTCTGTGGACTGTTGATGCAGCAGAAAAGAGGAGAATAGAAGAATTTGAAATATGGTGTTACAGGAGAATGAAGAACAGATGAGTAGATAGAGGTAGTCTATTAAGAAGTGTGGGAGAGAAGAGATGTTTCTGGCAACTGCTAATGAAGAAGAGATAGGTTAGTAGGACACATACTAAGACACCCAGCAATAACAAACTTAGTCATGGAAAGAAGGGTCAAGGGAAAGAATTGTAGAGGTAGATCAAGGTTAGAATATGTTAAACAGATTGCCTCGGATGTAAGGAGTGCTAGCTATGTAGAGATGAAACGATTAGCTTAGGACAGGGAGGCATGGAGAGCTGCAACAAACCAGTCAAAAAACTGAAGACTTAAAACACTAAATATTTAAAAAGATGGTATATTGGCTTTCACGGCCAGTGAATTAAAACTCAGCAATTTTTCTAGGTTTATGCCGTGTCTTGTGTAAGGTTTCGCCCAGGGCACCAAGCAGTTCGCTACTCCTATGGGGGTCCGGGCGGGGACACCAAGAGCTCATTGATGAGCCAGCTTGGTGTCCTAGGCCAAACCCTACACAAGACATGGTACAAACCTAGAAAAATTACTGAGTACTAAATATTTAGTTTGTAAAATTTATTAACACGAAATGTTAGAAATAAAATAGAATGCTTCAAGTACTTGGGAAGCATAACTGAAGAAAAGGGAGGCAATAGGATGGAAATAAATGAAAGGGGAAGATGCACAGATGGATTTTTTAAGAGTGTTAGGGGGATGATATGGAATAAAGATGTACCACAAAAATGTAAAGGAATCATCTACAAGACCTACTTTGTGCCAATTTTGACATATGGTTCAGAAACATGGGTGATGAAGGAAAGGGACAAGAATAAAATACGAGCAGTGGAGATGAAGTTCCAGAGGAGTAGGGTAGGAGTAACAAGAATGGACAGAGTAAGGAATGAAAGAATCAGAGAGATGGTAAGAGAGGAACCATTGCAAAATAGAACAGAGCGGTCTAGGCTACAATGGTATGGACATGTGAGGAGGATGCGAGAGGAGAGGATACCGAAGATGATGTTTGGAATGGAAATGAAGGGAAGGAGGCCAAGGGGAAGACCAAGGGACTGATGGACAAAAGGAGTTAAGAAGAGTGTGGAGGAAAGAGGAGTGTGCTGGGACACAGTGAAAGATGAGAGATGGTGGATGGACAGGAAACTATGGAGAGGCTTATGTTCCAAGCAGACCCGACCAGTTGTCGGAAACTGCTCAAGATGATGATTTTCCTGCAAACATTCCTACAACAACTTGAGTAAATCTGGTGCCAAACAAAACTTACTCTATTGGTGTGCGTTCGTTGAACTCGACTATCTGCATGTTCTGGTAGGCGTAGTGAACCATACTTAGATACTGCATCCACTTGAGCCAGGGCGAAATGTTAGTGGCTAGGTAACCTCCAAACAGTTGCGTTGCCAGAGTGTATAACGCACTGATAGTAATGGACACTTGCATGTCCATACACGAAGCTCCAACAAAGAACCCAACACTCTGAAAAAACAAACAACTTTTATAGTAACTCGCATATAAATTCTATGACCTTGTAGTTTGACCAATAAGAAACAACAAAGCTAGCGCTATGTGACGACCCTATCAGGTATTTATCTGGCCAGTCACAAAGCAATGGAATATACATCATTGTACTGTTATTTGGGATATGTACCGAAACGTTTTAAATGAATACACTGAATGTTTTTTAATTCATTTTATATTATAATGAAAACGTTTATACCAGGGCCGCCCAAACTTTCTCACATGCAGGGCCACTAATTAACTTAAAGATCAGTCTCAGGCCATATGTTCAGTGTAACAAAATGTATAACTTTAATATTGGAAAAATATAGCAAGGGGAGAATGGGGAGGTGGGGGAGGGGTAGCCCCAGCCTAGCGTGGTTGATAAAGTAAGGTTATGTAAGAGTTATAATAAAGTCAGACGGTGTTGTATGTACTTCACAGCATTTGTACGAAGTAATAAGATCAATATTTAATTGACCTGACAACAGTAAATTAAGTTGTTAAAAGCACAAGAGAACGTTTTACATAAAATGTATTACCAACATTGGCCGGCCCCGTGGTGTTGGGGTAGCAAGCTAGCCTCTCACCCGGAGGCCCCGGGTTCGATTCCCGGCTCCATCAGGAATTTTAGAAGCTGACGTGAGGGCTGGAACGGGGTGCACTCAGCCTCGTGAGGACAATTGAGTAGCTGTCTGAAAGTGAGGCAGCGCCCCGGTCACGAAAACCAAGATTAACGGCCAAGGGGACCCGATGTGCTGACCACGCGTCACCCCAATATCTGCAGGCCAAATGGCTGGGCAGCGGTCGCTTGGTAGGCCTAGGCCTTTCATGGGCTGTAGTGCCCATAGGATTGACATTTGGCCGGAAGTTCCACGTCAGTCATCACTCCTCTGCCCCTTGACCAATCCATGTTCGCATAGTTGATGTCATAATACTCTGCGTTGCAATATTGCAGCCCACGTGCGTCAGTGCCTGGTCAGCTGTATCTCTAGCTTGTACAGTGTGATCGCCTGTTAATCTAACTGTTTGGCAACCTTGTTTCCTGACCACATGGCGAGGCGAAAACTGTCAATCCTATTCTGGCAGCTCACAGATTATACCAACATTGAAGTAACTATGCATCATATTTCCATTTAAAAACTCCCTTGTATGAGTAAAGTATTTTGTTGGAGCCAAAAAACATGTTTTATTCCCACAATATGTTGCAATTTCTTTTAGTACAATTTATTTGCGAGCAATATAGGATATGTTTACATGGTATTTATTTGCTTGAGTAGGCTATTCTTCACAGCCTTATCTCAAGAGTGGTTGATCTAATAGTTCTATGAACCTTTAAGAGGGAGGGTGGACTTGCAAGCATAACATTACATCGTCTGTTTTCACTGCCCCCTGCTGGACAAGGATGTACAAAACTACCTGATAAAACTGAAACATTATTTGGGCTTAAGTTTTGAGGAAAAAACATTTACATAGCCTTGTTCCTTTAGTGTATCTCACTGAAACGATATCAGGTGGGTTAGGCGGACCATAGAAAAAGCATTGGTTGGTCGGATATGGCCCACGGGCCGTAATTGGACGGCCCTAGTTTATACCCTCCAAGTTTTTTAAAGAAGAAAATGTGAAATACGGTTTTCATTCTATTCTATCGGTATTTTGTGTTTTATAGAGTACGGTACCAAATCTGTATCATAATGCAATATCAGATCAAGAAAACAAGTCATCATCATCGTTGAAGCACAATAGAATCAGTCAATGGACAGGAAAAGGAGGTAAAACCTTTGTAGACGGCAGTGTGTCTTGCTGTGGAGATTGTCTTACAAGGAGAGGTCGCCAAGTGGTTTACTAGAAAAGCGTTCAAATTTGGAGGGTTTGCTCTTCATAAAGAAATATTTTGCCCCTATTCGACCGTTTTTGCCCATTGGAGGCACAGTATGTACAATATTTTAACATCATTATTCGTCCGTAATGCTTGAACATGTTGTAAGTTTTATTCGTTAGAATTTAAATGCAGCGTGGCTGATGACGCTATGTTCATTTGCACTGCGCCAAGTCTAATGCAGAAACGCGAGAGCCCTACTCTCTGTTCCACTCTGCTCCACCATCAAGCTAAACTTTCTGTATATGAACAATAACATAAATAGTATTTATTAATATTGTAAATAGAAAAGCAACAACCTATAATAAAGTACTTGATGTAATCTGCCAACTTAAATATTGTACCACAAACATAATGTGTACCAGAAGACTGGGAGAAAGGGCTAATAATACCAGTGTTTAAGAAAGGGGACAAGAAAGTGTGTGATAACTATAGAGGGATCACCCTCATATCACAGATAGTAAAAATACTGGAAAGGATATTAGAAAGAAGAATGAGAAGAAAGGTGGAAGGAGAGTTGCAAGAGGAACAGTATGGCTTCAGGAGTGGAAGATCCACAGTGGACCCAATCTTTAGCTTGAGGCAGGTGATGGAAAAGAACTGGGAATATGGAGAGGATTTGATCATGACTTTCATAGATCTAGAAAAGGCATATGATAGTGTCCCCAGAGAGAAGGTATGGGAAACCATGGTTAAGAAGAGACTGGGAAGAGAAATGTTGGAAATGGTGCAAGCAATGTACAGCAACTGTGTTAGCAGGGTACTGACCCCAGTTGGAAAGACAGATTGGTTTAGGAACAAGACTGGACTAAGACAGGGGAGTGTGCTGTCACCTCTTTTGTTCTTAATGGTAATGGATGAAATTGTAAAGGAAACAAAGGAAGCATATGGACATAAAGAAATGAAGTTACTATTATTTGCAGACGATATTGTGGTCTGGGGAAGGAACACCGAAGAAGTGCAAAAACAACTAGATGCACTGAACGAAAATATTCAGAAGTATGGCCTGAAAATCAGTATAGAGAAAAGCAAGACCATGGTGATGACAAGAGGGGAAAGACAAGGAAAGGGCACTGTGAAAATTGGAAGTCAGAGTTTGGAAATTGTGGACACGTTCAAATACCTAGGAAGTGAATTGATGCGAACTGGTAGGTTGGACATGGAGATTGGCAGGAGGGTACAGCAGAGCAATGCATTCTATCAAAGTGTAAGAAAACTTGTTTGGGATAAGGAAGTACCAAGGAAAAGCAAGGAGGTAATGTATAAAATGTACTATGTACCCATATTAACTTATGCAGCTGAGACTTGGACCCTGACAAGCAGGCATGAGAGTAAAATCCAAGCCAGTGAAATGAAATTCCTAAGAAGTATGATAGGTAAGACAAGGAAAGACAGAGTGAGGAATGAAGATGTTAGGAAGGAAGTTGGGATGGGAAAACTAAATGAGAGAATTGAGAAGAATAAACTAAGATGGTTTGGACATGTAAAGAGGATGGAGGAAAATAGAATACCAAGACAGGTGCTGGAGGCCAAGTACAAGGGTAAGAGAGCAAGGGGAAGACCTAGAACAAGGTGGATCGATTCAGTGAAGAACAGCGTGAGAAAAAGGAATCTGGACTGGGACAAGATCGTGGAAGAAGAATTGTGGAAGGAAAGAGGAAAGTGGAGAAGTGCCATAAATACCCCGACCCGGCAGGAGCTGGATAAGGGGAAATGATGATGATGATGATGATGAAACATAAAATAAAATAAAAAAATGTCAAAGAAAGTAAGGCCCATTGGCAAAAACGCTCAAACAGAGGTCAAATATGATTTTATGAAGAGCAAACCCTCCAAATTTGAACACTTTTCTAGTCAACCACATGGCGACCTCTCCTTGTTAGTCCTTTTTACGTATTTTCCCTTTTAACTCTCCATCTGCCAGTCATTGTGTTTGTTATTGATTCCTGTCCATTGATTGATTGTAATTTGAACAATTCTCTGATAAATATCTCACCTGAGCAACGATGGTGTTAAGAAGTAGGAAGCCAAGGAGTGTAAGAAAGACAGTTGCACTGTGGAAGCCAAGCATGGGATAGGAGATCAGATGATACACCGCCGGCAGTGTTATCGTGAGGGGGAGTTCGCCCACCATCTTGGCCAGGTAATACGCTGATAGCCGATATGCACCTGACAGTCTTTCTTTGTTGATGACTTCTCGTTCTGGAGGAACTGTAACAAACACAACTCGGTACTGAATCTCAAGAAATACTTCAGAAAGACAAGCACGTCAAAACATGAATACCAAATAGCTCACAAGAAGAAATAGAAACATACCACTCTTTCAAACCAGATAATAATGTGTAAGAATTTGATTCAAATCAGTCTATTATAGTGTTCTGTTTCAATAATTAAGCACCATGGCTGTTAATACACTGTGAAATCAGACCCTAATTTTTTTAAAAATCTTTTTTTGTCCTTTATAAATATTTGGACTTTTTCTGAACATTTTGGTGTAGGCCAACCATTTTTGTAATAAATCCCTTTGTGTGTATGTACTGTATATAATAGTATTTTTCATATTTCTTGGCTCAACATCATTTATGATTTATATTCACTTCTCAGAAACTATGTCTAGAAGGCTGTGCGTTTGCTTCTTAGTTGAAATTCAGTAGTGATATGTTCAATAGTTTAATAGAAAATTTCATAAATATATAAGGTGCATTCAAAAAGTAATGAGCCGGAGGCTGGAATGCGCAAACCGGAGACGACATCGCCTAATCGTGGCGTGTGTAACAAGGTGTGGTTCTGACCAGAGCGTCGAAGGTCACAGCCCGTCGCTAGAGGGCACGCGTGCACATCACGTGAAGATACAAAGCGAGCAGCAGCTTGCATCAATCGTCCAACGCTGCCAGTAATACTGACGTTCTTCTTGGACCAAGATGGCCCACTTCTGATACACTTCATGCCGCACAGGACAACAGTGAATGGCCAGCGTTACTCGCAAACCTTGACCACCCTTCGCCAAGTGATCAAAACAAAACGACCAGGCAATCTCACCCGTGGGGTCATTCTGCTCCACGACAATGCACGACCTCATACGGCCAACACAGTCGCGGCACTCCTGCAGAAATTCAAATGGGAGGTTCTCGGCCACCCTCCACACAGTCCAGACCTCTCTTCCTGTGATTACGCCATGTTTGGTCCCTTGAAAAGGGCTCTGCGGGGCCAACGATTCACCTCAGACGCCGACGTCCAGCTGTACGTGCGGAACTGGTTCAGATCGCAGCCCAGGGAATTTGATGAGACAGCCATTCACCGCCTCGTGTCACAGTGGGACAAGTGCCTCAACAGCCAGGGCCAATACTTCTAACATACAGGTACTGGTTTCTGTAATTATGCCTCCGGCTCGTTACTTTTTGAACGCACCTTATAGTATGTATACGATCTGATGTCACCTTAAAGGATTGTGTTAAACATTTATTCCGATTTATTCATGAAATAGTAATTATATGTTAATTCATACTTTAGTACCCCTACAGATATTTCACTGAATTACAAATTACATTACCTATAACAATTTTTCGTTAATATGAAACAAATACATACCAAATATATGAGAATATCTGGCCAAAAAATGCTAAAATATTTGAATCCTCATTCACAACAGATTTTGGTCACATGTCCCACAATATAACTGTATGGAACTACATGGAATTAAAACCATTGGACACGAGTTTTCTTTTTAAAATATTCATGTGCGTTAAACAAGGGAGAGAGATATTTCTAAACTGATCAATATTTTACAAGTGGGAATACATGCAAAACTTAAATATGATCCTATTTTCATGCCCAGGCTTCTAAATTATCCAATCTAAATATAGTTTTAATAAAATTTTATTAAAAAAAACAACAACTTGTTATTACCAGTTTGCTTCTGTTTCACCTTAAATATCAACTTACATGACGAAAGAGCACCAAAATGTGCGAACAACATCCAGTAGGTCGTGGAAAAGAACATCCATCCCTGAATGTCGTGAAGTGATTCTTCTTTCCTTTCCAGCTGGAACCACAAGAGACCAGCTAAGATGCCTAACGCTACAGTCTGCACCCAGTTCAGTTTGGAAAGCATTCGTGGACGTGCCTCTTGGAAATTTCGCTGAGACAGAACCTGCACAGAAATCAAATTATGTTAACATCTTTTCGCCTTCTCACCATATTTTTCATGCCAATTTATGAGAACTAATAGAATGTAAAAACATTAAATCCTCCACTGGCAAACAATAAATTACTTTTACACCACGAACATACAGGGTCATTATATATGTGTGCGCAAGTGAACATGGCAAGCTAAGCCGGCTGTTACTGGCGCAGAACGCGTCCGCGTACCAGTTTCAGCCGGTGGTTGGCGCGCATTTTCACACTTTTACGAAACATGTTCAATAATGTGTATTTACAGTACTCATAGGTGATGCTGAAAATGTCCTCCCTCTCTTGTAACACACACCCAACATCTTCTGATGAAAGAATGTCTGTCAACTCTTTTATTATTTACGGAGCCTGTTTCCTTGAATCATTTAGCGAGCCTCCTAATTGTACTGGCATTAGGCACAGGTCTTCCTGGAAACTTGATTCGAAATTTTTGTCTTGGTTCAGAACAAGATTTTCTGCTTTTCATATACGAATTATGGATATACACACGTTCGCGCAATGTGAATTGGTGTCTAGGCATGACCAACAATCACAGTAATCACAATACTCACTAAACGTGCAACACTAACGTCTAAGCTTTGCAGATACACGTCCATATGAATGACAAAACACGTGTGAACTAACTATATGAGTCGGCGGAGCCCGCCAACCTCCAGCTGAACCGGGTACGCACGGCCGCGATCTGCGCCAGTCACAGCCAGCTTAGCTTTCCGTGTGTTCTTGCGTGCACATATATAATGACCTGTAGAGCAACATAAGAAATTGTTCTTAAGGAGAATATCTCCATGTGAGAGCGTTCACAATGTCTTCCACATAGTTTGCAAACATAGCTTAAATCCAGTTTGTGGAAGCTCTTTCTAAGGTACAGCTTATGGTGAAACCCATGTACAACTAAGTAAATAATGGTGTACCTTAAACTGAGTCCAGAAACTCGTGGGCCACTGCCAACTAACGTCGTCGTCTGAACTACTGACGGAAGAAGATGCGTGGCTTTGGTTGTCCAACCACAATGTCTTACCCTCCTCATCCTTCATTGCTGGAACCAAATACAAAGTTAGAATTTAGTAAATGTCAAAAAAAGCAACATGACTAATTTAAATACTATAAAATATTGAGATCTATCACAGGCTTTCAAAGAAAATTATGGTTCTACAGTAAAAAATAAAAAAATTGAATGAAGGTGCCATGCTTCAATCACCCATTCAAACAATCAACCAAAAAATGATTTCATAAGCCAATTCTGTGTCATGCAAGTGTAGCAGGAAGCTTTTACAGCAAATAAATAACATTTATTACAAAGAAATACAATGTCATGACCAAGAGAGCTATTCAGGGTTTTGGTTGTGTATTGTACAAAGTGAACAAGCCATATCCATGGAAGGGAGAAAATTAAAATGTCTGACAAATACGGGAGTTTTGGCTTCGTCCACCGTTGCTCTATCAAGTAAGTTAATCTGGTAGATACTTCCATTCTCTTAGCAAGTGCACATGTGTTGACAATACTTTTGGCTTTAAGGTCGCACGTTCATCAGACATTTTAACATTGCATCAAATTTCAAAAAAAAATAAAAGTTTAGTCAGTTAAATCTGTTTGCCAGTGCTAATTTTCATTCTCGACCTTGCATCTCCAGTAAAACCTGCCTTTATTAAATGGCAGATGGTCCAAAACTTCACACTTGAATTCTTTGAAAAAGTCTATCGTAACGTTTGCACAGTGCGGTCGACAAATTATGTAGAATGGTCCGGTTAAGCTCAAATATTTTCAGCCTTTCGCCCCAGTGTACCATTGGGCTCGTCAGTTGGTACGGTACACCTCACCAAGACGCTGAGTAGTGCTCACTAAGCAGGCCAATGCAAGACATCTTGATACTCATTATAATAATTATGTAGTAACGACGTCACTACATATTATAATCAAATGTTCTCGAAAGAGAATCAAAATTAATATTGTCCGTTGATCCATTACCCATATAATTAACACATAAAGTGATAAAAATTTCCTGCATAACTCAACAAATTGCTAGAGCTTCGTCCCAGTGTGCCAATTGGGCTCTTCAGTTGGTAAAGGCACACCTACCAAGACGCGTAGCAGGCACACACTGAGAAGGCCATGCAAGACGCTTTGCTACATATGCAGCCACGTAACGAGCATGCCAGTGTACCACAGGAGTCTAGGTGTGCCTTTACCAACTGAAGAGCCCACTTGGCACACTGGAGCGAAACGCTAGCAATTTGTTGAGTTATGCAGGAAATTTTTTGCACTTTATGTGTTTATTATATGGCTCAACGGACAATATTCATTTTGATTCTCTTTCAAGAACATTTGATTATAGTCAACGCCAAAGCAAGGTTTATTGTTTGGAGTGGAGTTTTTGACTCCTGTGGTACACTGGCATGCGCGTGACGTGGCTGCATATGTAGCAAAGCGTCTTGCATGGCCTTCTCAGTGTGTGCCTGCTACTGGTCTTGGTAGGTGTGCTTTCACCAACTGAAGAGCCCAATTGGCACACTGGGGTGAAATGCTAGCAATTTGTTGAGTTATGCAGGACATTTTTATCACTTTGTGTTAACTACATATTATAATGAGTATCAAGATGTCTTGCATTGGCCAGCTTAGTGAGCACTATTCAGCGTCTTGGTGAGGTGTACCGTACCAACTGACGAGCCCAATGGTACACTGGGCCGAAACGCTGAAAATATTTGAGCTTAACCGGACAATTCTACATAATTTGTTGAATATTCTAGCTCAAAGGACCATAAAAACATGTTTCTCATTCAAGAACATTCTTTCGACACACAGTGCGGTGAATGATTTGCATCTTTTTCGAGAATTGAATGTATGGTTGGACAGTAATGCCTCGACAAAAAGGAAAAACATCAGGAGTTTCTCCAGACGTACCCACCTCAGTGGCAGCAGAATGTTTTACCGAGGGCAATGGAAAGCTGGTGTAACGATACAAAAAATGTTTCAATCGTTTTGGCGATTATGTTGAGACATAAGAATAAAACAAGCAAACATTTAGTAGTAAAATCAGTTTGGTATGCCAATCTGTTATTTTTATACAGTCCATCGGAACTTGAAAAAAAAAAACAGCCCTTGTATTTTAGCATAGACCTACCTCCATTAACCAGAAACCTATCTTTAACGGAGAAAATTGCGCATCCCGTTCGATTCCGTTGAAGGAAGTTTTTACTGTTTATGCCTTGTAGATGACCTCACTGTTCCACCCCTTTGTACAATACACACGGCCTGGCAGCTGAATAGCCTCCTTGGTTATCAACATGGCCGTGAAAATCCAATTCTTGGAATACAATGTCATGTTCCCCGGTGCATCCCAATAGTCTATTTAGTTGATGGTTTGAAGGATGTTGTGCAATGGGATGCCTACCTATTGTGGTGTAAACATTGGTTTGTGCTCCAGAATCGATGACTGCGCACATTTCAACAGGTTTTTTAGCTGCAAGTTGGTGAACGGGATGGTTGGTGGCATGACCGTTCCTAGCACCACCCCACAAATCCCCCTGGCAGTGGCAGCTTGAGGCGCCAATGTGGCCTGAAGGACAAGCACATATATTGAGCATGCATGCTCACTCATAGCATATCCATTCCTCCCATTAAAACCACATTACTTCATATCTTTTGGATTTGTATCATTGTGAAATTGTTGTAAACCTGAGTGTTTTCTACTTCAGTGGTGTGCAATCTTTTTTGTGAGCATGATACCATAAAACTTACTTTATTTAGAGAACCCCAAGCAAATAAGAGGTTAAAAATAGTAATTATTCATCATGGAAAAACAAAAGGATTCATTTACCTAGAAACAGTCCTGCTGTGAAATTTAAGCTTAAATATATCCTCCTCCAATTATTCAGTCCTTTGGCAGGATGTGGTGTAGTGTCAGTGTTGGAAAGATTTTGCCATGGTCTCCAGTTCTGAACCAGCTGTGCGGCCTCGTGAAGAGACGTCCCTACCAATATCTTCAACTGGTCAACATATATTGTTGGTGCTCGTCCTTGGGGTCATCTTCCTTGGACTACTACTCTTTCTTGGTCCTTGGGAGGATTTCCGTCATGGTCTCCAGTCCCGAGCCAGCAGTAAGGCCGTATGATGAGACTCCCCTACCATTATCTTAAACTGGTCAAACCATCTTGTTGACACTCATCCTGGGGGTCGTCTTCCTTGCACTACTCCTCTTTCTTGGTCCGTGGAGAGTTGAGGCCTCGTGGAGAGACTTCCCTACCAATATCTTCAACTGGTCAAGCCATCTTGTTGGTGCTCATCCTTGGGGTCGTCTTCCTAGCACTATTTTGCCTTCTCAGTCCTTGTGCCAGGGTGTGGCAGCGTATTAGAGTAATTGGAGAGTTTTCGTCATAGTCTCCAGTCCCGAGCCAGCTGTGAGGCCTCGTGGAGAGACTTCCCTGCCAATATCTTCAACTGATCAAGCCAACTTGTTGGCGGTCATCCTGGTGGTGTTTTCCTTTTACATTTACTTGTATCACCTACTTCTCCATGGCTCCAGTACAGTCCATGAGATGTGGCCAAAGTATCTGAAGAAATCTTGGCTAATCTTCTTCATGAGCCTGTCCTTGACCTTGAGTTCCTCAGTAACTGAAATGTTGGTCCAGTGTTCAGTCCAAGTTATTCGTAGGACACAGTGGTATATCCTCATTCCCAGCATTTCTATCTCCTTTGTGGCTATCTTGACAGTCCATGCTTCTGCAGCATTAAGAATATCCATTTGAATTTGGTGCTCCTTTTTGTGATGCACCTGTCTTTCCAAACCTTTGTTAGCTTGGTAGGTGCTGCATGAGCTATTGCAAGATGTCTTATCTCATCTGAACAGCCTCCATTGTTCAAGATTATGGCTCCCAAGTACAGTAGACTATCTCTAAGCCAGCAACTCTTCTCAAATGCGGTAGTTTTATTATTCGCCCTGTCTACAATCATGACCTTTGTCTTGCCATTGTTCATCTGGAGGCCGCATTCCCTCCTCACTCTTGTCAGGTGATCCGTAATTATCTTCAACTACCTGGCGTTTTCTGCTATGATGAGGGTGTCATTAACATATCTCAAGTTGCAAGATAATTAATATTACAGTACTTATGGGGGGGGAATATTGACCACAATGAAACATAATTTGAGATGAAGTCTGTGCATGAAACAAAACAAAGTTGAGCAAGAAATAATTAAATAAATAAAATGCCGGACTGAACCGAAGACTTCTTTCTTCTTCTTCTTCTTCCTTAGCGTTTGTCCCACCTAGCTGCAGGGTCTGCCTTTTGTTGTCATCATTTGTTTCTGTCTCGGGCCATGTCAAGATGAAGGTGTTGGTTCTTCCGATCTCTACGTAGCATATCATCCCACCGTTGCTTTGGTCTTCCCTAAGGTCTCTTGCCGACGACTTGTATTAGTGTAGCCAGTCTTTGCAATTGTGTCTGCTTCCGCTCATAGAACATGCACAAACCAACGCAGACGGCACTCCCGCATCTTGTTACCGATTGGTGCAACCCCAAACCGTTTCCTGATGTTGTCATTGGAAACATGATCCAATTTGGTGACACCCACTGTTCATTGCAACATCTAAGTCTCCATAATGCCTAAGCGACGTTCTGTTGTCGTCGGCCAAAACTCGCATCCGTACAATCCGACAGGACGGATGACATTACGATAGATCTTCGACTTTAGGTTGTCCTTCATCCTTCGATCGCAGGCGACTCCAGTTGTCGTTCGCCACTTCATCCAAGCTGCACTGATTATCGTATTGACCTCTTCTACAAGACTTCCATCATTAGTGATGGAACACTAACATAACATAACATTTATATAATTACGGTACATACTGTACCTAATTGACTTTTGCATCCCCATATTTACTTGAAGTGACATTTCAGTACATTTGTAACCCACTGTTCTATCTCATAGAGAGTTCCCAGTTTATATCAATTTCACATGACATCAATCCAAAAGAACAATATCTAGTATTCATCATCATGAGTGTTGTTGAAAGCAAATACATTTTCACTTTAATTCGAAATTTTGAACGATGATTCAAGTAATTCTAGGTGTCTTCTCATTAGTGTTTGTACAGCAATCTTAGTGAATGCTGTGGAGGGGAAGAGTGCTATTATCCTCGATCTGAGGGTGGTTAGAGATTGCAATGAGGAAGTTAATTTAGCACTAGACTAGTTACAGCACTGTACTTTTAAGAAAGGTTACTTGGTTAAAATGAGTGTAAATAAAGACCAGGTTATGCATCCCATGATTATTCTTACTTTCTTTGAATGCCAAGTTAGCTTAGTAATTTTCATACAGAACGCTTTCTTCATTATCTGAATTTTTCACTGCAAATGAATTAACCCATTTTAAACAATTGACATGTCTATTAGAAATTATGGCTTTCAGCTATTAAGACGTGTAAAACACAAACTGTGCAAGCCATATATCTACTATATAGTGTTGGGATGGGAGATGTACAATGACACAAAGACATACCAACTTGGCAAGAATTCCATGGATGTCAGTTATATGGTATCTATCTGGAAAATCCTGTAGTGTCAAGAAGGGAACATAATCTAAGTCTTTGGCCAAAAATAAAAATACATTTGCCAAGTAGGCTTCCCAAAATAATTTTTGAGATAAGCCAAGGCAAGTGTCTTATTTCTGTGTTCTGTTTATTTTGATATTTTGTAGGTTGGCAGTTTTTCCACCTCCTGCTTATCTGAAGTTAGTGAATTCAAGTTGACTGTTTTATCGAAGTGCCATGCAAAGATTCTTTTCTATTTATTAAAGTTGGTTGATTAATATTTAAATGATGCCAGATGTGTTTTCATACTGTTCCTAACAAGATTCTAATACTGAACTAGAAAGTAAGCAAGGAAAGGGAATGGAGCAAACTGATGTTTCAGAAGTGATAACTGTTATCTGACATGCATCCATATTGTATTATTTCTTCGACACGTACTTTAGGGTTAATACAACTAAACAAATGGTAGATATAAGGTATCACTTCTTAAGCAAGACTACTGAAAAAACTAGGTGCTTTTGAATACGTATGAACACACAAAGCAAAGAAAGATTTAAAAAAAAGATTATTAACTATAAAGGTGAAAGAAGGAAAAACTGAATTTAAAAGGTTTGTTAAAGGACACTGAAGAGTATGAAATGACACCTGTTATTACTTGCAATTTGGGGAGGAAGCATATGACTTACTAAAACTCAGCAATTCTTCTAGGTTTGTGCCGTGTCTTGTGTGGGGTTTCGCCTAGGACACCAAGCTGGCTCATCGGCGGGCTCTTGCTGTCCCCGCCCGGACCCCCACAGGAGTAACGAACTGCGCGCCACCTCCCTTTATCTTAGGTGCAACTGCACCACTTGACTGCGAGAACTAAAAGCTCAAGCAGCCTTAACCTCCCTATGAAGGCTTCCATAAAGAGGTAAAGGGAGGTAGCGCGCAGTTTGTTACTCCAGTGGGGGTCCGGGCGGGGACACTAAGAGCCCGCCGATGAGCCAGCTTGGTGTCCTAGGCGAAACCCCACACAAGACATGGCACAAACCTAGAAGAATTGCCGAGTTTTAATTCACCGGCCGTGAAAGCCAATATACCATATAACTTACTGTTTAAAAAAAATATATCAATAATTATAAAAAGAGTCAGAACAAATAAAATAGGACATGAAATAGAACTGTCACAAAAGAAAATTCAAATAAAGCAATCTCGAAACTAACAAATAATATGAGAACTTTGTTTATAAAACATAAAACAAGAACTTTAATCCAAAATCACCAGTTTGGAATAGTAAAAAATTGTAATGGATATGAATATACATTTGGTTGAGAATTATGAATAAGACACACAAAAGCAACAGCTAGGATAATACACCAATGATAATATACATCTAACAAACATTCAGTCAAGATCTTCAATAAACGAGAAGGGTTTTCTTTCTTCCAATTTATTAACTCACCGAAATGTATAAGATACTGTATCTATTTATTGAAGATCCTGATATATTTTCAAAGCAATGCAATTCAAGAAAAATTTTCAACTAACATGCATACTTTGAAATTTTTGCTCATTGAATGACTGATCAAACGTGCAAAATAAAAACATTTAGGACACATTATAAACAACGTGCATCAAGTGCTATCAGTGCAAGAGGCAACACACTCGCTCGTCACTCAATATCAACTTGTCAAGATGAATGTTACAATAGATGTGAGTACATGGATGATATGACAATGTCCTCTATAATTTAACAAATATATTTGACAAGTTGATTTTGATTTATTTGACAAAATTAGTACCAGATGCTCATATTATTACAAATTCATAAAACAGAAATGAAAGACATGGTCTAAACAATCTTACTGTCTTCTATATACTTCTATATACTAGCCCTTCATTTTCATGAAAAGTTTTGCTTTGTGTCATTAGCCTACTTTCGATTTTTGCAAAAAATGAAAGTAGACTTATGAGATCAACACAGGGCGAAAAAAAGTGTGTCTGTCTGTGTGTGTGTGTGTGTATGTGTGTGTGTGTGTGTCTGTGTGTGTGTGTGTGAGTGTGTGTGAGTGTGTGTGTGTGAGTGTGTGTGTGAGTGTGTGTACTCTGAATGTCTGTCCCCCCCTATCAATTCGAACACGGTGAATGCGAATTGAACGAAATTTGGTACAAAGGTAGCACTAGCAAAGGACACCTCAGTGTCATGTTTTATATCGCCGCCATCTTTACTAAAACTGAATGGCGGCCACTCAAACGTTCAAAACGTAAAATCAAATAACGACTAACCAAATCATCCGATCTCTACCAAATTTGGTAACAACATACCTTCGTATAGGATGCGTCTTGTGACCAAACTACAAGGTCGTCCGCCATACCATTTGAGGATGGCGGCCGTGCGAATTATGCAAACTTTATAATCCATATCATGGGACCCACCAGTTCCGATTATCGAGCCGAGAATCGTTTTAACTGTTCTAAAGGAAGAGGCACGTTCGAAATTAAAAGTTTATTTTGTAATACTATAGTGCAGTGCAAGTGAAATGAAATTCCTAAGAAGTATGATAGGAAAGACAAGGAAAGACAGAGTGAGGAATGAAGATGTTAGGAAGGAAGTTGGGATGGGAAAACTAAATGAGAGAATTGAGAAGAATAAACTAAGGTGGTTTGGACATGTCAAGAGGATGGAGGAAAATAGAATACCAAGACAGATGCTGGAGGCGAAGTGCAAGGGTAAGAGACCAAGAGGAAGACCTAGAACAAGGTGGATGGATTCAGTGAAGAACGGCGTAAGAAAAAGAAATCTGGACTGGGACAAGATCGTGGAAGAAGAATGGTGGAAGGAAAGAGGAAAGTGGAGAAGTGCCATAAATACCCCGACCCGGCAGGAGCTGGATAAGGGGAAATGATGATGATGATGATGACTATAGTGCAGACGTGATTTTAAAAAGCTGAGCTGATTTAGTAATAAGACAAGATGGCAGCGGATATCTTGTGCCTGACTTATATTTCACTAATTTGAGTATTGCATGCAATATAGCGTACTGATATAAAATAAATAAACTTTGTATGAAATGCTTTATATATAAATAATATACTCCAGTGATGAAATCGTTTAGTATAAATCACTATTTGCTAACAAGTTCTATGTAAGTCATTTTATATAGAACGATATTCGTTGACACAATTAGCTCAGTGGTAGAGCGTTAGCCTACCGCTCAAATGCCTATGGTTCAAACCCGATCAGAGCTAGTTTTTTTGCTTGAAATTTTATATGTTTATTGTTTTGTAATGACTCAGATGTTTTAAAATTAAGCGTTATATTGTGCATATTATGGTGTAAAATATATATTTAATTAAAACATAATTCGCCAGCAGATTTACTCGAGACATCTAGCTGCCAAAAAGGTAACTGCACGCCGACCAGATTTTATTGAAAAGTTTCTTCTTCTGGCCGCTAGAATGCACTCGCTCTGTTAGGATTATATTGTTAGATATTTCACCACTAGATATCTCGACTAGTCTACGTGGGGCTCCATTGATTACTATACCATTGGCATTCTATGCGCATCGAATTTGAAGAATGACAAGATGATACTACGATACATTTTTACTTTCTATTTTAAAGGGTTTGTAACAGCCTATTGTGCGTTATTTGAAAATGTTAATTGAAGTAAAGAACAAAACGATTTCACATAGTATCTGAACTCTACCGTTGGTGCTAGTTCAGGATATTAATTAATACTTCTATTTCAGCCAAATAGCAATCGAAAATATCCACATAGTTGGTATACACACGTCTCTGTAGGGTCATGGAAAGATTTGTTAATTCAATTAGGGTTGTGAAAGTCATACGCAGCCAGACGTGTAAAGACATGCCTCAACTCAAAGTTGGATGTTGCCCGCGTCAGGCCGATTATGTAATAATAATAATAATAATAATAATAATAATGTTATTGGTTTTACGTCCCTTTTAACTACTGTTGCTTTTAGAGACGCTGGGGTGCCAGAATTTTGTCCCGAAGGGGATCTTTAACGTGCCAGTAAATCTACTAACACGGCTCCCTCGCATTTGTGCACCCTCAAATGCCAGCTGACTGCGCCAGGATACGAACCTGAAACATACGGTCCAGCAAGCGAGAACGTTACCGCTGAGCCACGCCGACAGTCCGGTCGATTATGTCTCCAGATCCATAACATTCTTTAGATACTTCTTATCTTTCTTTCTTCAATGATGGTAGCAGTTTTTATCTAGGTTGTGGCGTTTGGTAGAGGTAAATCGTTTCTAAGGTCTTCAACAAAGAATAGTTCTATTATACTCTTTGATAATAACAACGAGTTATAACTATACTCATACATTTAGGAGAAAGTAGGCTATATGTTCTTTACTGAACATCTTGTTTTATATTATCTGTTTGTATGTTCCTTGCTCATTTCTTCTTGGGAAAATGGTTACTTGTTTTACAAGGAATTTTGTACAAGTGCTCCTGTCAGTAAAAAGGGAGAAATAAATGAATTATTATTTATCACAGCACTTAAAAATATGACTTTTCATTTTCCACTCATAAAGAAGAAAATTCCAACAAGAATATTTTCCACCCAAGAAAGGGCAAGAAGATCAATACGAATGAAGAAGTGCTGGAAATACCACAAGGCTCGTACAGTTCCTACAGGTCGACGAACTAATGGTTGGTTAAAGTGATCCTTTGTGGTCTCAAAAGGCGAAGAAGAAGAAGAAGAAGAGAATCACAAAAGTTATCACGCAAGAATTTTTATAAAGTTGTCCTAAAAATATGTCTTCTGGTCATGAATTCTTACCTTTAATAATATACTCGTATGTTTGAACTATATCGTTCACTCCTAGAAGTTAGTTAGAACACACGTACATTTCAAAACTCTGTCCTCAACATACCATTCTCCTTTATAACTACCAATGCAGAAAAGTACAAAGTATTCTAAGGATTCAAAGAAGCTTGGAAGCCAGAATCATAAATATATCCACGATTGTATGCTCTTCCATGTAGCAAAGATAATGTACGAGTGCCCTTATATTGTTATAATGTATTGTATGGTGCCATAATGTCTACTTGGTATAAAACAAAGTCCCCGATTCTTGGATGTCACGGGTAATCTCGAGAACCACTGGATGGATTTTGATGCGGTTTTCACCATTCTGTAAAGGATATCTCGAGGAAGGTTTCTGTAGAAAATAATTTATTTATGATTAAAGGAAGCCAAGCAGTAACGATTTCAGTGAAAAAGTCAGAAAAAAAACTGGCATCCGTGTGTTTTTTAAGCTTATGCTGTGCAAAGCATTAAAAATATCAATATACTATGAGTGGAATTGTTCAGCATGAAAAGTTCAACAAAATAGTCCCCGAGAGCAAATCTCTATCTTCAATATGTTGCCCACTATAAGTGTTTTTACGTTTTCATTTCTTGCAACAATCTCCATTCAATTACTGAGGCAACAGTTTACGAGCTAGCACGTAATGCATTCATAACTGTTCCTGGGCGAAGCTAGTTGCTAGTTATTTATATAACATATTTCCAATACCGGTAATGTTTAAAAATCAGTGAAAAAGCACAGGCTCAAACATAATGTTGAATACTGCACAATGACTGTCTTCATTAAGTTTCCAATTAATCTTCTAAATTAATGCTTTTCAGTCAGTCAACAAGATTGTACCCAACTGTAATGGGCGTTTCCCTAAACCTGAGAAAAATGTCCACGAGATTAAAACGTCTAAACTATAAACACAATGCAGTTGTTTTGTGAATTAGTTCATTAAAGAATTAGTGGAATTACGAACACTTTAACTTTAAGCAAAGCCATATATAGGATCTAAAGATTTACATGTAATCCAAACTACTACGTTGTGACATTTCATTTCCAAATCCTCAAATGTCTTAACCGGGATTCAGGCTACAGCTGGCTTGGTGAGAAGCCAGCGATGAAGTCACCAAACTATCACTCAACCCAACTCGAAGCGATTTTGTTACAATGTAGTTAAACAGAGTGGAAAACGGGGCCACAATTTAAAAATGGCCAAATTAGAAACTGCATTGAAATTGGTTATGAACAACAAGGGACAGTAACGCGCAATGCTGGAGTTAGTAACTGGAGCATCAAGAAGATGATGAACTTCTAATACAACAAGCTGTGTAATGTATTTACCGTTGGTTTGAAGGTGACTCTCTTGGTAGGTGTGGATGTACTTATCACAGATAGTAGACGAGTTGGTGAAGTAATCAGGAAGCAACTCCTGAGGGTAGCCTGGTAAATTACGAGCATCTTTGGATGCAGCTATTATCTTCTCCTTCATCTCTTCACTTCCTTTCACTTGTTCCACTGGAACATGAAAAAACACACAAATAAATACATTACAAGGTACAATGTATCTGAAAGATACTGGATATACCACTGCTTGCAGAGTATAGCATCAATAGGAAATTGGTTGCCTTGCATTGTACATATTGTAAGTAGAGTCCTACTCAACCGACCTTCGCTTATCCGACATTCCGAGTTATCCGACACTGGTAGACATGATGATGATGATGATAATTGTTGTTTTAAGGGGCCTAACATCTAGGTTATGGGCCCCTAATAGTGAAAGACGAGAATGTAATGTAAACTATAACTAAAACTAACTACACACTTACAGACCAGAAGAAGAAAAGGAAAACAAAAGGAGAATAAGGCAAATAAAGGACAGGAGGAAAAGAAATGCCCTCAACCCTCTAGTAATGAGGATTGAGGGACTTGGAAGGAAGGAGAGCCATGAACGGCAGATAGAAAAGGGAAAGAGGAGAGGGTCCTTCCCAGAGGCAATGGAAAGAGGGGAAAAACCGGACCCAGCTCAGGGATCCCCCGGGGTCACCAACTCCCGAACTCACCAGCCGTGAGCCCTTGAGTGTGTAGCACTATCGAGGGTGCACCAGAAGTGGGGGGGGGGGGGGGGGGCTACACACACCCTGTCTCCTTAAGGGCCTTGAGCAGAAGGCAGGTGATATGAAGAGAACAAAAGAGGTCTGACCCCTCAGAAAAGATGAGACAAGGGCCCATTAAGGCAGGAAAGTGAAAGACTCCCGAGGCCTTGAATACTCTAATACCGCCAGGGTCTGAAAAGAACAAGAGTTGACCCAGGGAGGTCGATAGGAAAGATGACAGAGAAGGAAAGGAAGGAAGGAAGATTGTAGTTTTACGTGACCGTGAATCTTGTGATTATGAGCCACGGGACCTCCTTTTTACGTGGAATCCGAACCACAGGACATGGCATTTCACTTCGAAAATCTCACATGCATTGACCGGGAATCGAACCCGGACCGCCTTGGTGAGAGGCACACAGCTAGACCGCTGAGCCACCACGCCCCTAAAGATGACGAGAGGAGCCCGGCACAAGTAAGTGGAAGAAATGCCGAACTGGTAGACTTGATTTGAACATTTGGTGTACACTGAATTCTGGGACACCTGGTGTGGAGGTTACAGCCGTGGGACAAGCAATGACGAAACTTAGGATTGTGAAGAAGAAGAAGAAGAAGAAGAAGAAGAAGAAGAAGAAGAAGAAGAAGAAGAAGAAGGTAATGCAGAACAAAAGGATAGAACGATTTCTCACAGTGATGGATAGAGTACATTGGATATGGTGTTAACGTACGTGGAGCAACAGCCAGAGGCAAGCACAACGGAGGTGTTAATTTTTCGTCGATGAAGAGATCTCGCAGCAAGAAAACGTGAATCAGTAGCAGTGGCGTAGCCAAGGGAGTGTTACTGGGGGGTTAGAACGCCCCTTTGTAATTTTTACAAAAAAATATTAGGAACTGATAATAATTAATAAGCAAAATAAGCATGTTTCTTAATTAAATAATGACAGTTGCAGGTGAGTCTATAAGACACACTTTGTGGGAATTCGGTATGTTTGTAATTTGTGTCTGCATCACTGCTTGGTGAAGTACTATTTTGTCGCTTTTGGTCCGGCTCCCCATTAAGGCAACGTACAACTCCGTCCTCCCAGGGTTGCCAATTTAGCTTTTTCCAACTAAATATACGTTGGTGTTCTTTTTCTAACTGAGCCTAGCCCAGATAATTTTAAATCCCGCCTAGCTGGGCAATTCACTTTCTATCTTTTCTTAGCAGGAGGGAAGTTGTTTGTAAATGAATCTAGTTTTGATTAAAAAGTGAAATCTTTTAATAAGGACCTAGACAATTCTACTGTATGGGTACATTCAGCACTAATTTGGAGATAGTCTAGTTGCTTCATATTAATATGTCCTGCAATCCCCGGTAACTATAACCCCTCCCATTGGTCGATCTTGGCTATGCTACTGATCAGTAGGCAAGCAGACAATGTTGACAAGTTTATTTTCTTAAGGCATTTGGAGCGATTTTGTTCAATACTGCATGTACAACTGAATTGATAATTCAGTAAATGGAGTGCCGTAAAACATGTCATTGTTTTAATAATACGGTATAGCCTGCCTATTTGTTTTAGTTCATTTTCAAAGTCATTCTGTATTATAAGACATTTTCGGTGATCCGACATACTCCAGGTCAAGTTAAGGTCAGATAAAATACACAATGTCTAGTATTCTAGGCCATGACATTATTATTATTAGTTGAAACCCGTCAAAACATGATGGTCATTGGGAAAATATTTACTGATGGACTTTCTTATATGCATTCTTTGCATGATTACTGAGAAAGATCGACTCTACCAACTGAGCTACCAAATCACTGGTAAAGGAGCGCAATATTAAGTTAGTTAAACAACATACACACTCAACTGTCAGTTTACGTATTTCAACATTTTACGTCTTTTATAATTCTATTCCAGTATATGTCGTGGAAACATCATAAACAATGTTCCCCCTCCTTTATAATTCTTATAAATAACTATCAAATTAAAAATCGGTGGACTTCTAACCGCCATGACTGTCATGGAGGCAAGGAGATTGTTCATGCGTGAGCGGCAAGATTTCTGAATTTTTGTTTATTAATTTAAAACTATTCTGTAACATATTTATTTTAAAGACACTCTGCAAATCTACAGGCCTAGAGCTTTCATCAGATTGCTATACGACGTGAATCGGTCCCGTCATTCTCTCAATCTCGCGGTAACAAAAATCAGCTTACTGTTTTAAATATATAGATTAATAAGATTATTATGTTTTTTGTTTATATAAAGGCGTAGAATAAATAAATAGAAAATAAGAAATTGAGAAAAGATTTAATTGAATTTGAAACAAGTAACAACTTTGTCTGAAGCAAAATGCAAGAATGATACTTACAGATGAAGTCAGCTGGATTGTACTGAGGAATCACAGTTAGTCCTATGTTATTGAAGAAATCCACCACTTTATCTACATGTCCAAAGTAGGCAGTCTGTTGGTAAGAGGAAGGAACATATTATTAACAGGCCACACATTGACATTGGGACATAGCAACAATTTCATATCCGAGTGAATAGACATCGACTATGGCGAAGGGGCACTATTCACCTAATAAAATGATAGAGCTAGGGACACCGCCACCTTGTTATATTACTGGCTCTCTAATTAATTGCCGGATGTAAGTTTGAAATGTCGTCAGTGTATTTATAGGTCAGTGGTCTGCTATAAGGACAATTTATATTCACAAATATACTGATGGTTGAATCATTCATCCATACATTAACAAGTTATTATTGTTTTGGAATTGTTAATATTTGACAAAATACAAATATTAGACCTAAGATGCTTGAAAAAATATTTTTTTCAAAATAATATAAATTAAAATTAAAGAGTGAAAAAATATAATATGATAATAAAAATTAGAATTAACTATAAATATACTCCTGAACACTAAGAATAAATAAGCTCATAAAATAAAAAATTAATAGAAATTAAAATTATCAAAAATGAACATTTGGATGTTAAAGAAAAAAAAAAAAATGAATTTTAGTAATTAAAATTAGCCTAAAATAATAAAAATTAAATTAAAATGAACACAAATAACATATTGACAATAATATTCTGCCCTATAAAGGGTTAAGTAGGTAAAAAGGAAGTGGGAAATTTTTATTTCAGGTGGTGTTCATTAGAATAAATGGTCAGAGGCACCACATTTTTGCCAGGAAATAACTTTTAACTAGTTCTACATTCGACCCCTAAATGGGTGAAGTGTGGCCTTCACCACCCGGAGTAGAAAGCTGAGGAAGGAAACCTTGCATCCTCAAAGCACGTGTTTATAGCTTTAGAAATGTATGGGAGCCCTTGAGGGGGAAGGGGCAGGGTAGGTCAGCTTAATGGCGCTCTGAGGACGTCGACTGAGATCCTAAAGTCTCGTCTCGCTATTGGTTGAATTTAAACCAACATTACGAGCTTATTGGTTGCGATTTCGCGCGCTCAGAATGGATTGTTTTCAGCGTGTGCACATCTTTGGAGTGGCATTCGATTGTATTGTATTGTGTAATGTGTTCGTAATGGTGCTGTGCGACTGAATAATTAATATTACACTGATAATATTAGACCGAGTCTAAAATCTCAATTTTGCCCAGCTATATTCATTATAGAAGTCTATCTTCAGTTAAGCCTATCATATTACGTCCTACACATTATAAAAATCAACAGTTGCGACTGCTTTGAAGCATGTGTAGTGTTGTATCATCATTCATATCTCCAATGTTTGAGAGCTACAGTAAGTAAACTCACCTGACCGTTGCATAGCAAGAGCAGCTTGTTGAACATGTGGAATATCTGTGATGAGGGCTGATGGACTGTGACGACTACTGTCTTGCCCTCCTTCTCCGCGTACCTCTTGAGACAGGACATGAGGCTGTAGGCTGAATGCGAGTCCAACCCTGACGTGGGTTCCTGAAAATTTCATATGTTAAATAAATAAATACATGAATATATAAATGAATGAATGAATAAACAAATTAAATGCGTATACGTTAACCATGTTAAATTGGTAACAGTTTTATCCGTATTGAATAATGTATTGCGTAATCCCCCTTGTCAATACTATGGGATAGTGGTCTCTTTATTAACCACCTGTCATAAGGACAGTTTATGCTTTCAAAGATGCTGATAGTTCAATCTTTCAGCCAAATTTCATGGAATTTTCAGACTGAAGTGCTAATATTTTCTAAAAATCAAATATTATATACGTATCTTCCTGACGTAATGTGATGGATAAAATTTTAACAATTTTAAACTAAAAACATTAATAAGCAAAGTGTAAAAATGAAATATAAATCTAGAAATGAAAATTATAAAAACAAAATTACAATAATAAAAGAAATATCAAAATTTAAATAATAAACATAAATATGAAAATAATGTAAAAATCAATATTTGAAATTAGTTAATTAAATAATTCAATAAAAATATCAACATTAAATCTATAATAACATAAATTGAAAATTAAAAATAAATACATAAACATTAAAGTTATAGAAACAAAAAAATAACATTATTAATAATAATAATAATAATTAAAATAAATTAAAAAGTAAAAAACATATAAAAGCAAATATAAAGGGTTAAGAAAATATTTTAACCGTACACGTTTCGATATGACAATGATATCTTCATCAGCGTTGATAGTTTAATAGTAACATGATAAAGTGAAATGGATATCCTTAGAAAATTTTGATTTAAAAGAAAATGAAAAGTTCACATACAAATTAAATGTTACACACTAGAAAGAAGTTGTTACTGAAAATGAAGTTACGAATAACACTGGTGAAATGGATAAAATTTAATGTGTAAAATTAAAATTGTAAAATTTAATTTGTATGTGAACTTTTCATTTTATTTTATATCAAAATGTTGTAACATGTACCGTACTGTAGGTACTTACTTTGTATAAACCTTGTTGATTTCTGGCAATACACATGTATAGCTTGGGCGGTGCGTGCTAAGCCTCAAGTTCACGGTACATTATGAGTGGTGAGGAGCTGGAGCGCTGGAGGAGACGCCCCTTACGTATCTATGCCAAGTTCAAGACGATTTAATGTTGACAGCACGGCGGATGAAGAGTGACTGCGGTCACTGTTCCCCCACCACGGAAATGTACCTGGTATAGATGGGCCGGTCGTAAACACGTGAGATTTCTTCTTAAAGCCCGAGTAGAACACTAAGACCACTGAATATACACATGCGCTGCCGAGGACACACTGTGCACTTTATTTGCAATTATCACAAAGGTATGAAGACTCACTGTGTGTGGAGACACCACTGCGCACGCAATATGTACCGGTCAAGAAGGAACGGCCCAATTATACCATGTCTGCCGTCGTCTGACCATGAGGCTTTACCACAAACCACCCAAGCTATAAAGCGAGGAATCATTTCCTAGTCATGCACGAAAAAGAATGCTGTGAAGAGCGTTTGGTACTCACGTCCAGTAACATGAGGGAAGGATTGGTGAGCAATTCACACGCGATATTTGCTCTCTTCTTTTCGCCACCAGATAAACCCCGTTTGATGTAATCACCGATGACTGTAAGAAAGAACATCCGGCATATTAGATAATGCTGAAATACCTAATTTATTGTTGTTGATTCATTTCGGGATCATTTTGATAGAACAATCGTTATCGGCCAGTTTCACTTGTCTGTGTTATGTAGTATTGTTTCCTACTATTAAAAGAACGCTGAGTGAATCAACTTCCATTGAATACGTGCTGTATAAACAACTTACTGGTGTCTTGGCACGATCCAAGATCCAACACATCAATGATATGGTCCACATACTGCATCTTCTGTTGGTACGATAGCGAGTCCGGCAAACGCAGCCGGGCGGCGTACTGAAACAGGAAGGGAAATGGTATTATTCACAATTTCATAGCAATTCTCCAGAACTATACGACAAAATATCTATAAATGATGAAATAATTTCCTGAAAAAAATATTAGCTAAAAATAAAGGTTCTCTCAATTGAATATTTGGCCATGGAGATGATTTTTGGAAAGAAGGACATTTTTTCAACGTGTTAAAAGTCTTAAAATGGTTTTACTTAAATGGAATGTTAAGGCCAGTTAACTTACACCGTATTTTAGACGGTCCCTTGCGATAACTCTCTTATGTCTTTTAACTACCCACACAGTTTGTTTGTTTTTGTTCGACGCGACACCGTTCTGCCAGGGGCTATCGTCTTGTTTATTTGTTACAACACACATTATTATAAGCAAATAAATATAGTTTCGTTACCTTTTCAAGAAATTCAAGATTGTTCTTGTACTATTGATACGATTTGGAAGATGTTGGTACAAATCGCACCTTCTAACGCCCTCAGGTTTAAGAGTTTGAGTTTTTTGAAACATACACCTCATCAAAAGATGGTACATTGGCTTTCACTGCCAGTGAATTAAAACTCAGCAATGTTTCTAGGTTTGTACCACGTCTTGTGTGGGGTTTCACCTAGGACACCAAGCTGGCTCATCAGTGGGCTTCATAAAAAGGACGCTAGCGCGCAGTTCGCTACTCCTGTGGGGGTCCAGGCGGGGACACCAAGACCCGCTGAGGAGCCAGCTTGGTGTCCTAGACAAAACCCAATACAAGGCACGGCACAAACCTAGAAAAAGTGCTGAGTTTTAATACACATTATCTCTATTATATATATTACGATATGATAAGGAATTTCGCGGAGTTTGAGCTGCAGAATGCAACAGGGGATCGGATCTATAACTTGTGAAAAGAATGAAACCTTGACTCACTACCTCACTTAGCATCTTATGTAGCCTACAACCAAGAAATCGAAGTCAAGTTATGCGGAAATCTGTATCATTCCTTAATTGACCATTTAGGCGCAATTAAAATTAATAAAATTACAGTTCCATGCTCCACTGCAGTCACTTAAGAGACAGGGTATCAGATATATTCAACACACCAAAGAATACGAGGCTGATGACCAAGATATCCCAAGCCCCTAAAAATAATTAACAACACCACCAGTCTCAATTTATTACAAAACAGACTAACGGGAACCATCCGAGCTTAACAAGTAATATATCCTCAACTTTGAATACTTCCTTCTGTTTACAGGTACCATCAAATAAGTACACTTTATTCGCAAGCCTAAATCCTTATTCTAATGCCCCACGCACTGCCGCATTGTTCCAGCTTGAAGAACAACGGTATCATCCTCACTAAAATTCCACCAGCAGATACTAGGACGCGAACCCAATCCCATTTGATTAAAATAACGGTCCTCGTCTCTTAACCTTGTCCTTTTACGGTTTAAAAAATTTGCAAACCTGTCCCACTAGAAAATTAACGTGAATATCCACTGTGCACAAACTACAATCAAGAACTTCAACGCCTACAGCATAGGCAACATATTGTACAAGGTAATTACACTGGCTACATAAACAATATCAACTAGGGGCCGTCCAATATGAAAATATCGATGGGCCGTGCGGTGGTCAATAAAGGCCGACATATTGATTGTAATTTTCAACAGGAAGGTGGTAGAGAGAAGCATGGCAGGGTTATTAGCTACTAATAAACGTGTTACTAATTCACTCGGTTCTCGTGACGAGGCATTGTAATCTATACCAACAACTTGTTACTGCAGTCACCGCAACATCCATCGCACATATTGCTCCCGTTAATTACCATAACCTTTCACTACATCATTTCTCTTTACAGATATGACAATGTACCTGCTCAAATCTAACAGGCCAGGATTCAGTGGAGGCGACGGATGCCAAATTACTGGGGGAGGCGTTCAATTCGGACTGCTGTCTAAGAAAACACACTAAAGAAAAGTCATCAGCAGCTATCAAAGCAATGTATGAAATTCCTAAAGCATATCACTAGCTACAGCAATAGCACTATTTAAACTTAAAGTGGCCCCAGTAGCAACACATGATATCCATCTCATATGGGATAATCTTTCGGAAGCAAACTTAAAACGACTAGAAAATATAAAAGCCGGATACTTAAAACGCATTCTGCAGATCTCAAAAGTTTTCGGAAAATTGAATAGCAATCTTCTTGACAATGAAACATTATTTCTGGAAGATATCAAATCGCTCTTCAAGCTACCCAGCTTCAAGCTATCATCAGGGAGGCGGTTGAAATACGTAAACACCCAGATAATTTCAACCGCGACACCGGCTACAATCTCAGTGAATCCTGGCTACCTATTATCAGAACCCTGAGAAAGTAATACACTGCAGCTTTTCGTTGTCCCTACATGGGGATATAATGGCGTCCATCTTTGGGCACCTTTTATATGTTCTTTGTTGCTTTCTCTTAGCAATCTTTTGTCGTATTTCAGATTATTCCTGACGAAGAAAGACACGCGTCAAATTTTAATATAATAATACACGGCATAAGCCCAAAATTCAACAATATGAATAGAATTAACAACATATTTTATAGACACTTTGAGTTAAGAATCACCCTATATACGAGGCAAAGAGACTAACCTCTAATGTTTGTCGTAACGTGAGGTCGGGGAAGAAGATGTCCTGTTGTAAGACGTAACAGATGCGCCGTTTCCACCGCTTATTGAGTCGCTCGCGGTTGAGACGGATACTGCCCGAGTCCAGCTTAACGCGGCCGGACAGGCAGTTGAGTAGCGTGGTCTTCCCGCAACCTACAACCAAACAAATAAGGTAATTAATGACAAGTTTAATGAAGGAAGTAAATGTAACAACATTGAAGAAAAGCTCTGAAAGTTCAGTTGTATAATCATATAGGGATCGGATTTCTAAATAAATAAATAAATATTGTTTTATGTAAATACATATTTTAAACATTTTGTCTATAAATATAAATACATAAATTCCTGCTTTTCACTTATTTTTCAAGAGTTTCAAGAATCTGTAGAAGTAATGTAAGAGATGGGCTATTCGTACATAAGTTACGGTAGCTCAGGACACACAAGATCCCCTGATGCACTAGCAACACTTCTCGCGTCGCCACTCCTTCGCTGCGAAACCTGTCCGTACATATTCACACTACCCACGTGCAAAAAGGATAGCCAAAATTCCACTCCGTCCGTGCAATATCGTGCTGTCAGTTAGTACAGCAGGTCCAATTCTTTACCTTGTACTTCACATGGCACAGCACTGGCATGATTAGTAAGCTTCAGTTGAACGTGAAATCAGCAAATCAGTATCATCTTCTTACTAGATTACGAAACAACGCTGAAAAAATGCCTATAATATTTCTGTTGTTGTTGTTGTTGTTGTTTGAGCCGACAGTCTCTGACTGGTTTGATGCAGCACTCCAATCCTCCCTTTGCTGAGCTCGTTTCATCTCTACATAGCTACCAAACCATAGGCCAACATCCAAGACAATCTACAACCCTACAGTTGTTGCCTTCGACCCTTCCTTCCATAACTTCGTTTGTTATTCCTGGGTGTCTTAGTACAATAGACTATGTATCTTACCAGAAACATCTCTCCTCTCCCACTCGTCTTAATACCTCTTCAATTGTAACCCTATCACCCTTCTGATCTTCATCATTCCCCTGTAACACCACATTTCAAACACTTCTATTCTCCTCTTTTCTGCTGCGCCAATAGTCAAAGTTTCACTTCCATAGAGCGCCACGCTCCAGACAAAGTCTATCAGAAATGACTTTCTAATACCTAGATCTATATTTTATGTCAACAGATTAATTTTCTGTAGAACATTTCGAGACCACTTTAACGAAACTTTATTCTATGTACAGTATGTATCTAAATAAAATGTAACTTTGTGACCATTTAAATAAATAACTCCTGGCACTACAGCCCTTGAAGGGCCTAGGCCTACGAAGCGACCGCTGCCCAGCCATTTAGCCTGCAGATATTGGGGTGACGCGTGGTCTCCTCGGCAGTTAACCTTGGTTTTCGTGACCGGGGCGCTCACTGTCAGACAGCTACTCAATTGTCCTCACGAGGCTGAGTGCACCCAGTTCCAGTCCTCACGTCAGTTTCTAAAGTCCCTGACGGAACCGGGAATCGAACCCGGGGCCTCTGGGTGAGAGGCAGGCGCGCTACCCCAACACCACGGGACCGGCAACTTTGTGACCATTGTCAGAAATAAATTCCTATTATAATGTAATGTAACATGAAAGCTGGCATTAAGGGCAGATCGTCGTCTGTTCGAGTGGCGTCATTCCAGGTTCACCAACCTCCACGCCGTTAACTAGATAACAAAGCAGAACATAACCTATGAAGCAAATCCACAAATTATAATAAAATTTGCAACATTAAAACATTTAGTTAAAACTTTTGGATTAAACACATTTAGGTTATCCATTCTACCATTACATTGTCAAGCTTAGCGGAAGTGGATAAAAGCCTTGGACGAGTCGGAACCGCTGGTAGAATTAATTATCTACTTTTTGTTCTTTCGGGTATTCCGAATTGTTGATTCACTTACACCGTACCGGCTTCGGTGGCGTAGTTGGTAGCATACTGAACTGCTGTGCCCAAGATCGCGAGTTCAAACTCAGCCGGTCATCGGATTTTTAAGAGCGTTAAAATCCTTCAGTATGCCTTCGGAGGGGAAGTAAAGCCGGCGGTTCCATGTCATAGATTTATGGCATGTAAAAGACCCTTCCACAGACTAAATTTGTGTGAAGCTAAATTTCTAGGTCAGATTTCGTTGAAACGCTCTATCATAGTTCCAAGGTTCACCACTAGTTGTCAGTGATATCTGGTAGTGGAAGTTAGAACTACTTGAAATTGAACGAAACTTGTAGTTTACCACATGAGTGTCGGTTTGAAGCAGCTACAGCCTCTGGTGAGCCGAACATGTTCTTGGACACTCCCGGCACTAAAAGCCATACGATAAATAAATAACCTACACCGTAAGTCATGTACAGGTGCATTTTTCAAGTCTACGCACAATTTCTGCTGTAGTTTCTGGTTTATCGTTAATATTAAATACTAGTTTGCGATTTTTAGGCATCGTTGAAAACCAAAAAGGTAATTATACTTATTTACTGTAGTCTCTCACTATCTAAACCGATCTTGCCAACGGAACAGAAACAGTAGAAATGCTCAAGGTCATTGCACTGCCTCTTCTGAGGGTACAATTAAACACGAATGGTGGTAGCACTTAGAAATTTAGTTAGTTATTGTTGTTTCAAGTCGCCTCCGTAGCGTAGCGGTCAGCATGGTTAGCTGCCGCCCCGGAGGTCCTGGGTTCGATTCCCGGCTCTGCCACGAAATTTGAAAAGTGGTATGAGGACTGGAACGGAGTCTACTCAGCCTCGGGTGTTCCAAATGAGTAGAGGGGGTTCGATTCCCACCTCAGCCATCCTCGAAGTGGTTTTCCGTGGTTTCCCACTTCGTCTTCGGGCAAATGCCGGGATGGTACCTTCTTCAAGGCCACGGCCGTCTCCTTCCCTCTTCCTTGCCAATCCATCCTGACCATCCATTACCTTCCCTCATGAGGCCCCTGTTCGCTTTGCAGGTGAGGCCGCCTGGGCGAGGTGCCAATCACACCTCACCAGTTGTATCCACTCCGATTAGATGTTCCCAGCTCTAGGACACTGCCCGTACAGGCGGTAGTGGTGAGTTCCCTCGCTGAGTCCGTGGGTTCCACCAACCTGGAGGATAAACGACTAAGAAAAGAAGAATTGTTGTTTTAAGGGGCGGAACTACGAGGTCATCTTCCCCTACTTAGAAATTTCCTTGGGGTAAAAAAAAAAATAGTGTACCGCGGATAATCGAGAGTCTACTTCAATTCGAAGTACTCAGTTTTATGGCATCAAAGCAGTATAAGAACACTGGTGAGAATAATTACCAGACGGTCCCATGACTGCCAGTAGTTCGCCTGGCCGCACCACCCCGCTGACGTCACGCAAGATAGGCCTCTTGTCGACGGTTACCGTCACGCCACTGAACACCAGTTCCAGAGGGCGCTGTTGCTGCTCCAGACATGGGAAGTGGATGGCCGTACTCGGCGCGCTCTCTATCCTGCAATACAAAAGAAATAACCCTTCGTTAGAAAAGGAATTTTGATTTTAAATAAGAGGCAGTTAGAACAATACACGCAAGCAATATAACAACTATCTGCTGATCATTACCCTCAGCTGTCACCTGAAAGTCAATCTTATAAATTTGTCACCGTGTTCTCACAAGTAAAACCACTGTGTATGGCTTTTTATTGAAAATCCACAGCCTGCTTCCAGTCGACCGACTGGGTCAGGGAATGGAATGAATCAAGCCCCAATCTAGCACCGAGGATATGTACTGCGCCGGCTGCCGAAGCCTGTCGCACTCCCATGGGGCAATGATTAAATTAATGACAGATACAATTAAATGATAGTGGAGGGTGTTGCTGGAATGAAAGTGTGACAGGGAAAACCGGAGTGCCCGGAGAAAAACCTGTCTGCCTCCACTTTGTCCCGCACAAATCTCTAATGGAGTGACCGGGATTTGAACCACGGACCCAGCGGTGAGAGCTCGGCCTGCTGCCGCCTAAGCCACGGAGGCTCTCTGTATGGCTCTTTATTAACAGCCTTAAATGACTCCTGAAATTCGGTAAATTTTAGTAGTGTCATTATCTGAACATAAAAGATGAAACGAGACTGCAGTCCGGAATAAACCCAAAATACGTACAATTATAGGCAGGAACAGTTCTCGCTTACGCTAGAAAAATCGACGTCCACAATCTGCAGGAGAACGACAAAGATATCCGTGATCTTGGTTGGCGATATCCCCATAGTCAGAAGCTGGCGATGATAAATTCATTTAGATGCACAAAATTGACATTAGTTGATAGTTTCCCTTAGTGTGGACATACCAGAAACGTACGATGCGGCTTCGGTGGCGTAGTTGGTAGCATGCTGAGCTTCTATGCCCAAGATCGCTGGTTCAAACCCGGCCGAAGTCGTCGGATTTTTAAGAGGATTAAAAATTCCTCAGTATGCCTTCCTTCGGAGGGGGAGTAAAGCCGGCGGTCCCATGTCATAGATTTATGCCAATGATAGAGAACCTTCCACCAATTACGTTTGTGTGAAGCTAAATTATACGTTAGATTTGGCTAACGCTCTTAGGTTCCAACGTTCGTCACCAGGAGCCGACTGCGGTGGCATCTAGTAACAAAGTTCAGAATTAGTTGGTAGTTGACGGTGGCATTTGGTAGCAAAAGTTGGAACTACTTGAAAATCGAATGTCTGTAGTCCTTACTTGAATTAAAGACAGATAACACACACTAATACAGCCATCACAATTAACACCGGTTATCGGACAGATTCTACACACACCCAAAATACACGGGGCTACATGACCGCGTTATCACAGCTCCTAAACTAAGGAACCAACCAACCTATGTTCTTCCGACCACTTTGGTCTGTACTATTTTTGTTTTGGTCACTCTGATGTAATTTTACATTTGTTTACTTTGAAGGTATCCCTTTCTGAAATGTATGTTGAATTATTATTATTATTATTATTATTATTATTATTATTATTATTATTATTATTATAACATATAGCAGACTTGACAGATCAGCGGTAGAGTGTCCACACAATGATTTCATGGTCGAGTGGAAAAATAATCTGAATTTCATCTCACTTGTAGGTGTCCCATATAAGAGTTCTCAGTTCTTCTCAAAGATGGTAGCAAAAATCTCCCACGTAGGCAGTGGTGATTTCTGTTGATTTGAGAAGAGGAACAACAAGGTCATTGGTCCCTCAAAATCGACACGCAATAATAAGTCTTGAAGACACCTAAGTACCTGCAGCCACATTATTATAATGTTGGCACGTGTTCCTCAGTGCCATTGTCTGTGTCCTGGAGCCCCAAATGAGGCGCACGAGATTGATTACCCCGAGAATTCGGGCGTGTGTGAGTAACGGTACCTCGGCCGAGCATACGTCGCGTTGCTATAGAAATAAATTCGGCATGACGCGACTCAGAGCCTCCATCAGACACAACGGCCTGGCAACAAGGGCTTCTTTCATGACGAAGCTGCAATGTAATTACACATTACCACCTGTTTAGGTCTAAATCAACAGCACTTACCAGAACATTCGAGGAGTGTTCTATGTGCGACAAGCCACCAGATCTAGAGACTTTCTTGGCGACAGAATATTATTATATACGAATTTAGTGAAAAATGGAAATCCACAGCCTGCTTCCAGTCTACCGACTGGGTCAGGAATGGAATGAATGAAGCCCCCATCTAGTGGCGAGGACATGAACCGTGCCGGCTGCCGAAGCCGGTCGCACTCCTCTGGAGCAATGATTAAATGAATTGCAGATGAAATGAAATGATGATGGTGAGTGTTGCTGGAATTAAATGTTGACAGGGAAAACCGGAGTACCCGGAGAAAAACCTGTCTTCCTCCGTTTTGTCCAGAACAGATCTCACATGGAGTAACCGGGATTTGAACCACGGACCCAGCTGTGAGAGGCCGGCGTGCTGCCGCCTAAGCCATGGAGGCTCCACGAATTTAGTAACTTTCTAAAATCTCTTTATCAATAGAGAAAAATATTTATATCACTACAGTCGGAGTCATCTTACTTTAACCAATAAAAATCAAGATGACACTTTCACGGCCGTTTACAATAAGTTTCTGTTTTTGCCATGTCTGTTGCGTGGTTTCGCCTAGATACTCTAAATCGGGCTCTTCAGCAGACACATGGTACACCCTGCCCGGACCACCACTAGGTTAGCGCATCTTATTCTACGTTCCATATTTATAGCACACCACTATAGGGAGGGGAAAAGCTGTGGGAGCTCTTGGTTCCATCAGTAATGTAGCAAATTGTCAAACTATCAAAGTTACAGTAGTAGCTCGTTTTGAGCTCCTGGATATGAGAAACAAAACTCGGATGTTCCCAAAGGGATCCTGAAAATCATGTTTTAAAGCCCTAGAATCGACCGTTTACGAGATATTTTCTTCATAGCACTCCCACCCCAACTATAAGAGACAAAGGTTGAGTGTAACCATGACAACGCCAGCCAGCTCCAGGGATCTCATTTGACAAACCACATTAAGAATGCGTGATTGAGAGTATTTAATTAATATTTTTTTGCCAAAAATTTGAAAAGACGTTCGAAGAACGGGTACTTCTGCTAGTTATTGTATAAGACTGGTACAAGATTATGCCATCCATAATTTTTCTGCATTGTCTTGGCTGATAAATTTTCTTCCTAAGAATAATTCTCTCTTTAGTGTTTAAGAAAGATGGCTGCGACTATGCAACATTATGAGCTTAGGGGACATCCATAAAATACGTTGGCAAAAATGCTATAATATGAAACCCTCCTCAATTGTAACAATTCTTAATATCCCCTTCTAAGTGAACGTTCAAAATAAATTACCCCCACTCCTCCGTTGTCTGGGAAAATGTATGAATTAATAATTATTTTAGCCCATTTTGAATAAAACTGAACGTAACCAACATATATTGTAACGTTGGTTTCTTTTGGATAAATGTAATCAGAATCACATACAACTGGAAAACGAACAAGTCAAATGCAATTTGATTTTTCAAATTAGATAATAACGAAAAAACTGACGAACGTACATTTTTCGTAGACCCCTCCTCCCCCCCCCAAATTATCGAACACCTTTGTCACATGGTTTTAAGACGAACGTGTTTTATGGATGGCTCCTTAGCAGAGAATACAATAACAAAATTTATGGAATAAAACGAATAACTACCACAACAATGCCGACGAGACAATGGCAGATAGAAAATTCTCAACGAAACTCTAAATGGGAAAATAAGAAGAAACAAATGCCGAGTGATGCTGAAGGCCAGAGAAAAGGGAAACCGAAGGCCAATAGCGACCTTATTGACGAAGAAGAGATGGGGACGGAGAAGAGTGCTAATGGGACAGGATGCAATAACGATCACGCAGAGAAAATGAAGAGATACGATACATGACATATTACCATCGTGTACGCAAGCAGGCGTTCAGGCGTTTCACAGAGAAAGCTAGAAAGTGCGACTATCGATTGGTTGGGTCGATACGAGCGCGCGCGGGTGCGAGCAAAGGTCGTCCGGGGTCATCGCCCTGCCTAACATGGGGAGGGATAGGGGAAGGAAGGGGAGGGGGGAACAGCGATGTTCCCAGTCCACCATTACTGGGCCATGAGCAACCAAACTTGCGAAAGATATTATACGCACCGCTTATCAAATTACTCAGTCCAGAGGAAATCACAAGGAATTTATGGAGTTGACGATCACCACTTGCAAATTTATTGTGCTGATGAATTTTAATGAACATTCCCGTATTTATGAGCAGAATTCAACATGGAACAAAGACAAAGGCAGTTGTTCATTAGGATTTTTAGTGACATTATTCAATGTGGCATACAAGGAGAAATACCGAACATATTTGAATTTATTTTTTCAAGCAAACCAATACAATGAATTAACACAAGAATTAAGAACAAAATCGATTCAAAAAATTAAAACAGCAAAGGCACCGCTTATTAAGAGTGGCCTTCAAAACCCAAGATAAGAGGTTCAATCCCAATGGTACTTAACCCTTTATATAGCAGACTATTTTTTCCTCTAATTTTTACTTCAATTTTTATTTAAATTTTCATTTCAGCTCTAATTTTGATTTTGATTTTTAATATTCAATATTTTTTTTTTATAAATTTTAAAAATTATCTATTCATTTATTATTTTTGATTTTATAATTGTAACTTTTTAATTTTGTAATCTTAATTTTATTTTAATTTTAGTGTGTTTTATTTCAATTTTTAGTGCCGTTTTATGTTTAATTTTAATTTTAGTGTCCTATGTTTTATTTTAATTTGTAGTATGTTTCATTTTAATTTTTAGTATGTTTCATTTCAATTTTTAGTGTGTTTCATTTCAATTTTTAGTGTGTTTTATTTTAATTTTTAGTGTGTTTTATTTTAATTTTTAGTGTCCTTTTATTTTAATTATTAGTGTCCTTTTATTTTAATTATTAGTGTCCTTTTATGTTTTATTTTTATCTTAAGTTTGTTTTATTTTAATTATTAGTGCCCTTTTATGTTTTATTTTAAATATTAATTTTTTATTTTATTGTTTAATTTTAATATTTTTGATTATATTTATTAGTTGAAATTTTATCCATTACCACAAAACTAGACAGATATAATATTTGCTGATCATAAATATTACATCTACAAGAAAGTTTGTTGTAATTAGGCTGAAAGTTTCTACTTTTAGCACCTTTGATAATAGCCTACAAACTCTTTTTATAGTAGGTGGTTAATATATAGACTACAATCCTATAGTATAGAGGGTTAAGAGGATATGCAACAACATTGTGCCGGTAGATTTATTGGCATATTAAAGAACCCCTCCAGAATGCAAATTGTGATAATTAACTAATACATGTAATTTTTTCCAGGAGTGTATTTACATATTTACTGTATATCTTGTACCCCGCTCATTCATGAGCCCAATCGTGTGACCGACCGAAGAACAACAAATAACAATTTTGTATTGGCAACACTGAAATAATGGCTTCACATTTATTCATTTGTTATCATTTTACAAATCCATATCAAACAGTCAAAGATTCAGAGGGGGAAAAGGCACAGAGATTTTTGCACCACCACCACCTGATGGTCTTCATCCCTTGAACAATATTGCGATGGAACAAATAAAAGTCAAGCATGACTTATTTTCAAAATTATGGATTTTTTTAATAATAATTTTATGTGTGTAAAAAAATAAAACGAAATTTGAATTCTTGATACCCCAAGAAGTAGAGGGATGACATTTAGCCCCGCAGCGTACATAGAGAGGCACTGGTGCGACGGATTATAGAATGACGTGTTTCAAAAATACGAAGTCAGATTTAGATTTTGGCGCACAGATAGCTCTGTGGGTGTGTCGTCTAGGAGATCGGTTCATTGGCTCCTGAGTTTAGGGGCTGTGACAAGGCGGTCATGTAGCCCCGTGTACTTTGGGTGTGTGTACAATCTGTCCTATAAATTAATTGTGATGACTGAATTCGTGAGTGTTATATGTTTTTAATTCAAGTAGGCTAAGTACTGCAGACATTGGATTTTCAAGTAGTTCCAACTTTTGCTACCAACCCCCACCGTCAACGACCAACTAGTTCTGAACTTTGCTACTAGATGCCATCGCAGTCAACTCCTGGCGACGAACGTTGGAACCTAAGAGCGTTAGTCAAATCTAACCTATAATTTAGCTTCACACAAGTGTAATTAGTGGAAGGTTCTTTATCATGCCATAAATCTATGACATGGGACCGCCGGCTTTACTTCCCCTCCGAAGAAAGGCATACTGAGGGATTTTTAACGCTCTTGAAAAATCCGACGACTTCGGCCGTCTACAATATTAGGAATATATTTATGTCATTCCTGAATCCTCTGAAACAACGCCTCTGAGGCAGACATATTTCATCCTCTTCTGCTCGAAGCGCGTCTGGTGCCCAAGTGCCTTTTTGGTAGACTGTCGGTAGTTGTAACATTCCTCACATCACGATTTAAGCCATAGATATCGTATGTGGCGCCACAAATAAATGCATACGATTAGCCTATAAGTTAAGTATGGCAGTAAGTCTTAATTGAGTTGTGTATTAGGACAACCAACTCAACAAGTTCAACGTTCGAGAGGATCGCCCTACTAAATATAGCACACTTATTGTTGCCCGTAACAAGCTGGAGCGTAAAATTCTAATAGCCTGACGCTGTCTTTTAAGACGAAGAATCATTAAAAATCGTATAGGAAAATTTCTCGCTCTACTTAAGGTATTCATATACCGTACGTTTCAAATGACGTATTTGGAAGGATTTCTTTTTTGTTGTTGTTGCTGTTTCCAGATACATGTTTCACGCATAAATATGCCCAGAAAATGTATTTAAATGGACCAGGGCGCACGTGTTTTAATTATAATGCAAAACTTTAAACTTAATGTTTTAGATTCATTTAGGGGATTTGAGACATCGTGTTCATGCAGCCCCGTGTACTTGGGTGAGTGTGGAATTTGTATGATAACCTGTGTTATTGTGTTGGCTGTATTAGTGTGTGCAGTTGTAATTCAGATGAGGATTGGGAAGGAGGCAGCCGTGGCCTTAATTTAGGAATCATCCCGAAATTCACCAGGAGTAGAAGTGTGAAACCACGGAAAACCACTTCTAGGATGGCTGGGGTGGGAATCGAACCCACCTCTTCTCAGTATTGCCTCACGAAGCTGAGTGTAGCCCGGTCCAGACAAAAATTAAATTAAATTTCCTAGCAGAGCCAGGAATCGAACCTGGGCCTCCACGGTGACAATTAAGAATGCTAGCCACTTAATGTACCGGTACTCAATAATTAAGAATTGTGTAATTTTACAGGTTCAAATATCAATAAGTCGAGTTCTAATTCACCTTTAAACCTCAACAAGGTCTCAAATAAAAGATCACTGAAGTAGGAATATCTTGTACTAAAGCTGAGAAAAAAATAACAAAAATAGTTATGGGAAAAAAAGAATGAAATAAGACCTACTGTGGTAGTTGCTAGATGATCACAAGAGTTTCAAGTTTTTGACACCCCAAAAATTGTGGCTTGTTGGCGTAGTTGGTAGCATGCTGAACTGCTGTGCCCAAGATAGCGGGTTCAAACCCGGCCAAAGTGTCAGATTTTTAAGAGCGTTAAAATCATTCGGTATGCCTTCCTTCGGAGGGGAATTAAAGCCGGCGGTCCCATGTCATAGATTTATAGCATGTAAAAGATCCTTCCACTAACCAAATTTGTGTGAAGCTAAATTTCTAGGTTAGATTTCGTTGGAAAGCTCTATCAAAGTTCCAACGTTCACCACTTGGTATCATTGACATCTGGTAGCGAAAGTTGGAACTACTTGAAATTGAACGGAACTTGTAACTCACCCCATGGGTGTCCGCTTGAAGCAGCTACAGCCTCTGGCGAGGCGAACATGTCCTCTGACACTCGCGGCACTAAAAGCCATACGATAAAAAATCAATTGTAAATTAATCATTCTGATGGCATAACTGTCTTTATTTACATTGTAGTTAAACACTAAAAAAAAAGTTAATAATTACAAGGTAGACTACGTATAGTCTACCCTAAGTATAAAACACGAAATTAAAAGTATATATATTTTATTCGTGGATAGTCTAGTGCGAATTACAGAACGCATACGAGCTCATACATCTGGGTGTTGGAAAGAACCGTTCGAATAATTTTATCAGTGGCGACAGGGTGTGTGCGTGATAATTTAATGTTACCGGCGCAGAGGACGGGGAAAAAATTGAAGGCCTAGATTCACTGGAGGCCACCGACCTCATAACCCGGCGCTTCCTGTGTTATTCCTGAAGATTTATGACATGACTTAAATGTCATTAAAGAAAGAGGGCTCCACAGAAAACTGAAACTAGTCTATAGGGAATCGAACACAGGGCTCTGACCTCTCGTTCGGCGTCAATGCAGGTCTCAGCAGTTCATAAAGAGCACTTTCTTCAAAACCCTAACATTTGCTATGCGACTTTATATATATATTGCCCTGTGGTGTGTAGCCTTGCGCGTTAAATCGCTCACCACGGTCTAGATGAGGGCTGCAGGAAGTCCAGAATAGCGCAGGATCGAATTCAGTCGCTGACAGCGGCTATCGGGAGAATGATTTCCGCACTTCCTTCAGGAAAATGCCGGTATCATATATATTATTTCAGTAGTATAGATCCCTTCTGCGGCGCTCACAAGCGACCGATCGTGACAAATGAGCATTCAAATGAAAGAGAATAGACATTAGCAGTGACGAATTGCACTCTTATTTCATAAATAACTGTATCTATAATTTCTTAAAAAAACGACGTTTAAGAAAATGTACGAAGTGTGCGGGTTGCAGATACTGTTGCTGTAGGAAAATACGCTCCATAATTGCTGTCCACTTCACATTTTGCCCGCTGTGACGCCTGTTTCATGTCATTTTAACATTCTGAGGTCTTTCCTTTATCATTTTGCTTGGATTTCAGAAACTGTAAATCAAAGGAATGAGTACTCAAATCGTATAATTTCATAAATATCGAATAACCGGTGAGTGTTGTGATGATCCAATTTTCAGTGATTGCTTTCTTAAGTTAGGGAACGTAGAACTTGGAATTCTAACTGAAATGTAAATAGTGTTCTATAATCATTTGGTTGAAATAAAAACATAACAACCTTTCTCCTTAAGTCTCTTATTATAAACCTATTGGGGAAAGTGTGGTTTATAATACTAATAATAATAATAATATCGTATGGCCTCGGTACCGGGTGCAAGCTTTGTTTGACACCCCGAGGGCAGCTTGCGTGTCGAATTTAATGCTCCTTGGAGCGTTATGAATGTCAAGGAGGTTAGATATCTAAGCTCCTTGACGCTATACCGCTTTCTAGTAGAGAAATAAGGAACTTTGTGTTGGCGGAAAATCCCGAGATTAATTTTGCCATTATGAACATGGCCTACTGAATTCAAATGGGTTCTTGAACATGCCAACAACGCATGACATGAGTATCGTGATTTTCGTCGCCTTTCAAAAATCACTTACCATGGCCAGGAGCGAACCTGCAAGCTTGGGGGTTGGTAGTCCGACACGATAACCACTCACCCACCGTGTGGTTTATGAACATGCGCGATTTCTCGCACGGGTCAGCTAGTAGTAACTTATTTCAAATCAAGGGGATCTACCCCATCCACCACCATAATAATTACAGCTATACCCACACTACCACAGTCACTACAGTAGCACAAGTTATCAGACAAAATGCAACACAGCCAAAATTGCAGTAGTTCGTCACTATGAAAATTTATAAACCACATGTAAGTAACCCACGGTTATGAGAATGATGATTATAATTGTTTTAAGGGGCCTAACATGTAGGTTATCAGCCCCTAACGATTAAGAGAAGCATCTAACTGCCAAATGGAAAGGGTCTGTGCACATCAATGGCTGCCAGTGAAACCGAATTCATTGTCTCTCCTCTGCAGTTCCAGCGGCAGGTAGAACAGAGATATCCTGGAACAATAGCCTTCGGGCTGCGGAAGTTATCAGAGCGATCGACCAACCTGGAAGCTCTTCCTTCCCCCCCACTCCTCCTGCACGTCAAGAGCAGATACATCTAATATTGCCACACGACAGTGTGTAACAGGCATGAAGGAATACGATAATAATAATAATAATAATAATAATAATAATAATAACAGCAGGGGAGAGAGAACTCACAACCTACACAAGAAAAAGGCAATTTCAATGCAAGCTTAACTCAGACCCGAGTGTGTCTACGGAAGTGAAAGCCTGCTAACATTGTCACCGCTGTCTCTTCAGCTCAGAAGACATTAAGCTGTCATTGTCTTTGACTCAATAAACAGCCCGTCACTGATAAATTTATATTACTTACTAGCAACCCGCTTCGCTAGGTATACTGCTCGAGTCTAAGCTGCGTGGACCTGAGAGGAATGTGCATCGCAGATTATGAGGTATGGTGGTGACGAGTGATGCGGTTTCTCGGTCCTTGCGTAGTAACAGAAGCAAATACATTAGTCGGTGACTCAGTCACTCATTCCCAACGCCACACTGGTTTCAAAAAAGACCCCATGTTAGCAGTATTGGAATAGATGAGAATGTCAGGTAACACCGCGGGCTGTTAACAGGCTTCTCAATTCTCGCCTGCTCCTACCCTGCGTCTGCTCTTCATCCCGCAAGTTCACAGAGCTTGGAACCGAGCAGTACTTGACGGTTTCCTAAGCGTAAGCTTAAAAGGCACATGGACGGCAGGTCCCAGACGCAATTCAGAAACGTCGAGGTGAACATTCCTAAAAGGATATAAACTTACGAAGTTACTGAAATATGGACTGGCGAGCAAACAATAGCCACCATCAGCCACCATTTTGACCCAACGGGACGGCTCCGCCCAGCACAATACGGCCTATCACTCTAGCTTCGGTCAGCATCAAACTGCACTGAACAAAATAATACATATTTAGTATCAAATGGTTTATAAAAAAATGCAGAAAACGTAATGAAATCGTTCATTTCAAGAATAAATATGTTATGCATAAATCTATATTCGATGTCAACAGATTCCTTTTCTGTAGAAAAACCTTCCAAGCCTGAGCTAACCATCACTGGTTATTTTGCTTCCTAAGTAACAGAAGTCTCCTATTTCCTTTAGTTTTACACGTGCCAATGTGATGTCCATAGAGGTTTCTGATTTATTTCGGCTGCATTCCAATATTTTTGATTTAAATTTATTAATTTTCATCATGAATTCTCTCTTCAAGACTCATTCAAATCCTCAGGCGTGTCGGCCAAGATGACTATGTCATCGGCAAATCTCAGAGTTGAAATTATTTCTCCTTGAATCTTCACTCCCACTTTAAATTTTCTCCAATTTCCTTCATTGCTAGTTCAATGTAAAGATTGAAAAGTATGGGTGATAAGTTGCAGCCTTGCCTTACACCTTTCTGAATACCAGCTTCTCTCTCATGTCCTACAGCTCGAATGACTGCTGTCTGGTTTCTGTATATATTGTAGATCACCCTCCTGTCCCTGTACGTTATTCCAATCGGTTTCAAAATGTCAAACAATTTAGTCCCATCAACGTTATCAAAAGCCTTTTTTAAGTCTACAAATGCCATGAACGTGTGGCACAACGATTGTTCCAACATTTCAACACTGGAGAAGAATTCACTATAGATTTACCGCGTTCTGGAAGACCTAAACTATGGGACATTGAGAATACACGCAGACGAGTGAAAGAAAATCCGCAAAGAAGTAGGCCTACTCGTAGGCTGTCAGAAGAACTTGGTGCGTCAAAAGATACCATACACCGCCAGATTAAGAAACTTGGAAAATCTAACAGAAGCTGTAGATCTGTGCCTCATGAATTGACCCCTGAACAGGCTCAACGTGGAGTGGATATCTGTCGTAAGCTTATCGGTAACCCAATGGATGATACACCGTACCCAAAATTCCAAAAGCAACTTTACTAATCCTAGCCCACTGGATTACAGTTACATACTCGTATATAAACGCCATAATAACACAAATACAAAAATCATGCACAAAAAATGAGTTGTTATCAGACGTGCGAATATAACATCCAATGTGATTATCACAAGGCACGAACACAATTTGCACGTGCTTTAAAAGGCCTCGTTAGTTTGCTATTTCTCGTAGTAATCCACTTGATCCGCAACTTGGCAACACGTGTCACTATGGATTTCAGTACTAGTGGGCATCGTATTAATCCAAAGAGTAACAAGATGATACTACAACAATAACTGTTACTTAGCAGCGCGTGTCACAATGGACTTCAGGGCTAGTGGACATCGTATTAAACCAAAGAGTAAAAAAAGATTATACTGCAACAATTACCGCCACATAGCAACACGTGTCACAATGGATTTCAGTGCTAGTGGACATCGCATTAATCCAAAGAGTAAAAAGATAATACTACAACAATATCCGTCACTTAGCAACACGTGTCACAATGGATTTCAGTGCTAGTGGACATCGCATTAATCCAAAGAGTAAAAAGATAATACTACAACAATATCCGTCACTTAGCAACACGTGTCACAATGGATTTCAGTGCTAGTGGACATTGTATTAAATCAAAGAGTAAAAAGATGATACTACAATAATATCCGCCACTTAGCAGCACGTGTCACAATGGACTTCAGGGCTAGTGAACATCGTATTAATCCAAAGAGTAACCGCACGATACTACAACAATATCCGCCACTTAGCAGCACGTGCCACAATAGATTTCTGTGCTAATGGCCATCCTATTAATCCAAATAAAAACACGATACTACAACAATATCCGCCACTTATCAGCAAGTATCACATTTGATTTCAGTACTAATGGGCATCGTATTAATCCAAAGAGTAAAAAGATGATATTACACCAATATCCGCCACTTAGCAGCACGTGTCTTCTGGCATCGTGGCGCAGGGAAGATGGCGGATGATCTGGTCAGTGGGCGAATTTTAAAAACCGGTCTGTCAACATGTTGTAGCAACGGTAATTATAACGTTATTGCGAGTCTGCAAGAAGCAGGGCTGGCCAAACTCCAGCAAATTTAGCTAACACTTTACAGTCAATGCAATAAAATATGTAAACCATTCGTTATTATGCCTGTGTCACCACTTGATGAATGCAGTATTTTTTTGCATTTGTTTCTTGGCACAGGCTATAGCAAAATGTGGTTTTTCGCCAATGTTACCATCGCATTCATGGCTGTGATTATAACATGGAAGCTACTGAGGTATGGATGTTGCTGACTATAGACATTCAGGGCGCATTTCGTGGCCATGGATGCTGCGTAAGGTTTTAAACATAAGGTCAGTAGCGTACTACCGGGTGAGTTAGCCGAGGTCGTTGCGGCATGACTGTTGGCAGTCGCTCACATCCGGGAGGCGAGGAGGTTCGAATCCCCCCGCCGGCAACCTTGAAGATGGTCTTCTGTGGTTTCCCATCTTCCTTCCAGGCAAATGCAGGGGTTGGTCCCTAACTATAGGCCACAGCCGCTACCTTCCAACTCCTCGACCCTCCCATCCAACATTCCTCCCCAACGGTACTTGTAGCTCACCCATTGGGTGTCCGTCTCGAAGCAGCTACAAAACTGGCGAGCCGAACATGTCCTCGGACACTCCCGGCACTAAAAGCCATACGCTAAAAAAAAAAAAAAAAAAGTAGCGTACTGTTGCTCTGACTCAGCGAGGAAAGCAATGGCAAACTATGTCAATCCTCACCTTCGTTTGGGTTTCGTGAGTTTCTACCCACTTACCCTACAGCGGTGCTTTATGAGGATCCAACCACCCTCCGGGCTGACTATCTAACAGATTGGTTTAAAATTCCTTTTCTAGTGATGTGATGGTGCAGCAGTGAAAACTGATTGCCTTCCACCAAGGCGGACCGGTTCAATTCCAGGTTAATGAATGTGGGATTTGCGAGATGAAATATTACATCCAGTGGTTTGCATTCGACGTGAAAACAAAATGAGGCCCAATGGTTTAAAATCACGAGATTAATAATAATAATAATAATAATAATAATATCGTATGGCCTCGGGTGACGGGTGCAAGCTTTGATATTTGACACCCAGAGGGCAGCTTCCATGTCGAATTTTGTTGTTCCTTGAAGCACTATGAAAGACACGGAGGTTAGATATCTAAGCTCCTTGACACTATAGCGCTTTCTAGTAGAGAAATGAGGAACTTTGTGTTGGCGGAAAATCCCGAGATTAATTTAGCCATTATGAACACGGCCTACTGAATTCAAATGGGTTCTTTAACGTGTCAACATCGTATGACATGCGTGTAGTGATTTTTTCCGCCTTTCAAAAATCATTTACCACGGCCAGGAGCGAACCTGCAAGCTTGGGGGTTAGTAATCCGACACGATAACCACTAACCCACCGTGGCAAGCACGAGAATAATAATAATAATAATAATCACTTATAAAACCTGACGTTTCTCTCACTCCCCCTACCCGGGACTCAGAACCAGTGATCCCTACGCAGGTTGGCGACCATAGGTCACCAGCTGAGTCCGGCATTGCTTCCACTCTTATTTCAGCGGGATCTTCCCTTTTATCTTCCTCAGTGGTAGTGTGTTCTCCTCCAGATCCCAAGATCTCGGGTTCGATTCCCAGCAGAGGAAGTTGGATTTTTGAAGGACAGCAAAAATCCACGGCGCTCCGTCGTAACCTACGATGTCGGACTGCAAATTTCAGCCGTCGGTCACCCAATAGAGTTCTGGTTTTCACTGCCAGATGGCAGGGTTAAACAAAATATCGAAATTGGAGAGTAGATCGTCTCAATGGCTCCAACTCAAAGGAGGAAATTGAGACCATACAATTGCAATAAATAATAATTATTATTATTATTATTTCGTTTCGGGGAAGCGTGATGACACAGTGGCTTGCTTAGCTGCTCGCCTTTCACCCGGGAGTTCGAATCCCGGTAACAGAGGGGTCGAATTATCACCTGAAAATTCACGTGGCGTTAGGAAGAGCATCCAGTCTTAAATCCCCTACCAAAGCCAAAATGAGCCTGGTTGGCTCCGGCGATCCCAATTAATTGGGATAAACCGAAGAAAATAAAATATTAGTCGACTGTATTTCATTTCGACCCAGTAAGGACAGCGTCACTTCAACTGTTTCCTTTAGCTTCAATATTAGTTCGGTATTCCTTCATTCATAGACGGTGTTGTTCCTTTCTCTCTTTTGTCCACACTTTTCCAGTTTTCAGCGTCGACTTATTATTATTATTATGATTATTGAGAGCAAGAAGTGGATATTGAGATCTGTAATTAACTCACGAGTGGCTAATAGGCGGAAGGAGCATTTATACAGTTCCTACTGAAGATCCTGATACGCGATGTGAAAAAATGTAGGCCGCTTCTTGTAGCAGACAGCTGAATATATTAATGAGGGTCTTCATGAGCCCAAGCCTCAGACAAGTTGAACCGAGTGTCTTCTCCTAATGCAGGTCAGCTCCAAACTAGGCTGAGTGACGTATGTACTTATGACGTCATTCAACTCGCAAAATTCCTCTTCCTAACATGCGGCCACTTAGTTGACACAAAACAATTCTATCCAATTACCAAAATACACTCATTCTGTAACACAAGAGGAATTCCATTCCGTAGAAACTCACGGAAATTGCTCCTAATCTAATGAAATCAGACAAAAAATCATTTAAAATATCTACATGTAAATTAAAAGTAAGTTATCAGAAAATGAGTGCGCTTTTAATCCCTGTTTTAAAAGCGGTCGTCGTCATCTTTAGTGTAGATTTTTTGCATTAAAAAAAAACATACTCACTCCAGGCAAATTCTGGTAGGATGCCCCAATAATTACAGTTACACACACTATTACAGCTCCTACATTAACACAGGTTATCGGAAAAATGCTATACACGCACAAGTATAAGGAGCTGGTGATCAAAATATGTATAGTCCCTAAATGAAGCAACAACATAAACGACAAATTTATCTAAACCATAAGCAGCGTAATTGCAGTAATAATAAAAATAACACGGTAATTAACCTAAACCTCAAGCATTATACGTATCAGTCCTAAACACTAATATATAGCCTATATCACGGCAAATAGAGTTTCGTTCGCGAATTAGCAGACAACGTCGAGAAAATCATTATTGTCGTAACATATAGATTGAATGGCTGGCTGTGATTGGCTGGTTAGAGTGATTTCACTTCTGACCGTTAGATAGCTTTAGCGTAGCACTGAAACGTCAAGTCGGAAGTAACGATGGCATCACTATAATTAAATTCAAGAACACTTGGTTAATCGAAATTCAAAATGAACTACAAAAAATCCACTTAAGAGAAGATATATGGAACAGGCTTAGCTTCAAAATGGCGGTGATCAAACATCATTTTACAGCAAACCCCCAGACGAGAACTACCACTGCATGGACAAAAAGAAGGAAGAATGTTCATAACGAGAGAATAAAAAGACTTGAATAAAACAGAAAGAAATATTATCTTTTTAAATAGGTTACATGGACAAAATCCTGTAAAAAATTCGACTTGATTCTCGTCACCCAACAGATATTGAATACGTTGGTAAACCGTATTCAATAATAGGCTAACTGTTGCTGACTTGTATACAATTATTAATATTATTATTTTCATGTGCTGTACGACTATTACACGTCGGGAGTTTCGATAACGTCGCAATGTTTAGGCCTAATGCATATACGCATCATTACGTCGTGAAACTACCATTCTGTCACCTGCAGGTCATTGACCTTACTCCTCACAAAAGACGATGGCACGCTTGCTATCTCCTTAATGATGCAGTGCTTAGCAAACACAATACAGCTTCTTTATCAACGATATGCTTGTGGGCAGCTTAATACCGGCTTAAGCTTCCTCGCACACAAAGTGTCTGCCTGTCCTCCAATTTAGTTCTTTTAGAGAATTGGGGCCATTATCCCGTGACTTACAACAAGTACCAGATATAATAGTGTTGTGCCTGTAATGAGGCATGTATGCTGCAACGGCTAGAATAGGAAATACGTGATATTGAGAAACGTACCATCCCAGCATTTACACGAAATTGGCACGAAGGAGCAATAGGAAACCTTTTAAATGATGGTCAACGATAGGATTCGACTTGAGTTCAGACTTAAAAGATTATTTATTAAATAATACAGTCCAAAGGTGGCTAGCCATATGTGCACTAATTTAGCAAGAAAGAAAGAAAGAAAGAAAGAAAGAAAGAAAGAAAGAAACAAACAAAGAAACAAACAAACAAAGAGATGATTGTTGTTGCTGTTGTTTTTTTCTTTAAAGGGGAGAAATATCGAGGTCATCTGACCCTTGTAATAAATTAAAATACAAATTTAAAACAGTTATCAATTTAGAGGTGGATGTCTAGATTAAGAAAACTGCCTCATATGAATAAAATAAAAAATAGATAATAATAATAATATGTTTTCCCAATTTTCAAGCAAATGCTGGGACGGTAGCTCACTTCAATAGGCCATGGTTGCTTCCTTTCAAATTGCCCGGTTTCATTCTTCTTCAATTATTTCATCACACATTAACTCGTCTGATAAGGAAGTGAAGCGGGTTCGGTTGCCGGCTAATGCATGTGGGATATTTGAGGTGAAATGTCACGTCCAGTGGCTCGGATTCCACATTAACAAACAAAACAAAAAGTAGGAACAATGGCTGAAAGTCACGAGATTAAGGATCACGCACTGTACGGAGCTCAGAAGAATGCAAATGTGGGGAGAGGAGGACAAGGGGAGGGAGGTTTCACTACACACAGACATCATTCGTTGCTATGGCAACCTGCCTATTACTCGACAGAATATATCGGCCCGTTGCGCACTCAGTAGGAAGTTATGGCACAATGTTTGTTGGGAAGGCAGATATCACCAAGTTCTCGCTGGCTCAGCTATCTGCGGTTACATTCCTGTGCCTAGCAATCTTCTGAGCTCCATACAATAAAAACTACAAGGACTCTTCCTTTCTCTGTTGGAGTTGGCGTCGGGAGGGGCATCCAGTCTCAAAAACCAGTCACCGCCTGTCTCATGTCATCCCCGGCCACGTAGAAGCAGGAATTATAAGTGATGGAAACACTTAAATTATCAAATAATTATAATAACAATAGTCATCGCCATCATCATTTACAACAGCTTTGGAAGTTGACCATCAGTGTTATCAGTAGTTGTAATGTGTTATCCGTACTTGGCTCCAGGGAACATCACAACACAATCAGGTCGATCAAAATAGTATAATCCTCGCTAGTATTAAATTCTCATGTTATATATTGTGTGAATATAAGATTATACTAAGTTCATTTCGGAAAGAAAGTTATCAGAATTACAATGCATTAAGCTATGACGTAATTAATTTTAAAGTTGTGAGACTAGGGTATCTAAATTAACGTTGACAGAAATAATACCAAGCTCACGAAGTTGTGATATAATGCACTTACTTTACTAAAGTAAATACAAAGAATGATAGGGAGGAAGTTTAATAATACTGTAAAGGAAGAGAAAATCGTCAATGTAAATAACAAATAAAAACTCGTGACAAGAAACTTTAAATTTAATTGCGATGCTTCCATAAGCGGCTGTCTGCATTACGGACTCAAGTTTAGGAAACAAGATAGATGGTGTGCTCGCGTGAAATTTGGCTCGCTAGCCAAGAATGTAACTCTTTATTTCTTTTTATTTTTAAAAACTACTTTGAATGTATTTGCAACATCTTTGTAAGCTGTACAAAGTCACGACCTATTATAGTCAGTTCTTTAACCAACGACTTAGGTCGTGTTGAGATACCGCGTTATTCGTTCAATGTTATTGGTTTTACGTCCCTTTTAACTACTGCAGCTTTTTGAGACGCCGGGGTGTAGGTATTTTGTCCCGAGGGGGATCTTTAACGTGCCAGTAAATCTACTGACACGGTCCCTTCTTTTTGTGCACCCACCACGTGGCCTCCATGAGTCCCCGTAAATACATTTTGCTATTTACATTTGTATTTTTAATGGGCCATCAAAGGGAGAAAAATAAAACCACCATCATATTAGCAACAACTATTCATTTCACACTTGGAACAAAGGACAAGGTTTGAGTACTTTATTCTTACTTCGATTGAACTTGAAAAGACTAAATCATGAAAGGACATTTACAGAAAAGTGCAACGCCACACAGTATTATTGCAGCATTAACCTTGAGACCTCAAGCGAGATACGATAATTTGGACAGACGATTATGTACACGCGTTAAAAGGCCGTGTCATTGACTCTTTTATCCCACGGCGACCTTGGAGATTGTGTCTGGGTCTAAACCATCGCCAAGGCCGTTAAAGGAATCGCAACTTAAAAAGCAAATCAAATAGTGGCCAGTGCTATTCTCATTATCTCTTAATTGATTCTTGCAATGAAGAATTCAAGGTAACTGAATTGGTTCACTTCCTTTATCTTAATCGCCACACGCACACGAGAATTTTATGCAAATGCATGCCATGTCTTCTTAAAACTTCTTTAATTATTACCTTACCGGTACTTGTTTCGTGTATAATTTAAATAAATATTCTTCGAATAATCTCTGAACTCTCTCAGAGTCAGCTAGCACTTTCAAGAGTATGAACGTAATCGAGAATGGTTCTTCTTCCTAACTATTATTGTTCAGTTTCTACGGGGCCGGTTAAAAGAATTGTTGATTCATTGAGGGGCTTTGCAACATCGTGGTCGTGTAGCTCCGTGTACTTGGGTGTGTGTGTGGAATTTGTCTAATAACTTGTGTTATTGGGATGGCTGTATTTGTAATTCAGGTGAGTATTGGGAAGGAGGCGTCCGTGGCCTTAACTTAGGAACCAACCCGGCATTCACCTGGAGTAGAAGTGGGGAAACCACGGTAAACCACCTCCAGGATGGCTGAGGTGGGAATCGAACCCGCCTCTTCTCAGTTTTGCCTCACGAGGCTGAGTGTGCCCCGTTCCAGCCCTCAGACCAGAATTACATTTCTTGGCAGAGCAAGGAATCGAACCCGGGCCTCCGTGGTGACAGTCAAGAGTGCTAGCCACTAGATCGGTGAGAAGAATCTGTGTGTTGCTAATGGTTTTGCAACCGGATGTCCTTCTTGCCGACAACATCATTAGAGGAGTTCACGAGTGATGAAATTAATTAAGACAAAGGAAAATAAGTAGTGAGTAGGAAATGAGCAGGGTGTCTACCAGAACAATATACTGTAACAGATTTTCCTGAAAATTTCCTGATTTATTGTTTCAGGATGAAACTCTTTATTCCTTTTTATCTTCTTAAACTACTTTGAATTTATTTGCAACATCTTTGTAAATTGTACAAAGTCACGACCTATTATAGTCAGTTCTTTAACGAACGACTTAGGTCGTGTTGAGTAGGTTAATTCGTTTAATGTTACTGGTTTTACGTCCCTTTTAACTACTGCGTCTTTTGAGACGCCGGGGTGCTGGAATTTTTCCCCGAAGGGGATCTTTAACGTTCCAGTAAATCTACTGACACGGAACCTTGCATTTGTGTTCCCACCACACGGCCTCCACGAGTCCCCGTAAATACATTTTGCTATGTACATTTGCATTTTTAATGGGCCATCAAAGGGCGAAAAAGAAAACCGCCATCATATTAGCAACAATTATTCATTTCACACTTGGAACAAAGGACAAGGTTTGAGTACTTTATTTTTACTTCGATTTGCTTGTAGCGAGTGTGGAAAAACACATAGGATAGCCTCCATCAGCGCCGAGATTCGAACCAAGATCGCCGGACTTGCTGCAGCTGACTTCATGACCGTGGTGCACGATGTAACGAGCACGGCTACTCCACTTGTTCATAAAACGTCATTAAGAACATACGTTTACGATAATTATCACCAGAATACACCTTTCCCTAGCAAACTTTGAATGCACAATTCGTGGTAAATCGAAAATTATCCAAGTGCCATGAAAATTTCCTGATAATTTTATGACAGTTTGAAGGGCTTATTGTTAAGTTCTGCTACATTTCTTACCTACGTTTTCACACAGGATCCTAAGTACAAAAGGCTGATGAGAATGAAAACAAAGGAATAACAATGCAGGCCCGAGTGTCCGGGCCAGCGTTCCCCGCTATCTTGATATTTTTTGGCTGTTCCCGTTACCGTGACCTAGACCACAGTTAATACATCAAGACCAACGATTGTTCCAAGTGACGTCACTACTCACATACCAGGTAAGTGTTCGTCCTACCAAGGTCGTTCTATGTCCCACTTGAACTACTTCCCATCTGCCTTCAAAAACTCCATTTCTATGAGTAAGGGTACAAACATTACCTCAATTTTATTTCTCTTAAGGATATGATGGATTAAAATTAGCGTCATCTTATTTTCGCTGTGAATTGTTGACGAGGATGTAGTAATTTTTTTTGGCATCTTAATTAAAAGACTGCCAGAGGAATTATTATGTCCCTCAAAGCTAGGGTGGTGCGTCTTTAAGGGCCGGAAGGGCCCCGGCCACCCAGGGCCGTCTGGCACAAAAAAATATAAATTACTTTAAATTACAGATATCCTACTTAATAATAATAAAAATAAAAATAATAATAATGCAACTTGTTTTACGTCCCTTTTAATTGCTGCGGATTTTAGAGAAGCCGATGAGCCAGAATTTTGCTCCGAAGGGGATCTTTAACGTGCCAGTAAATCTACTGGCATGTCTCCCTCGCATTTGCGCACCCTCAAATGCCAGCTGAATGCGCCAGGATTCGATCCTGCACAGCATGAGAGAACGTTACCGCTGAGCCACGCAGTCAGCCAGTAGTTGTAGTGGTAACGGAAATGATTGATACAACGTGAACTAAAAATCAAATATAGCAGTCATTTCTTTTAAATGTTCCTCGGCGGGAACGTCTGGCGATGTTTATCATTTAACAGTGCTGTCATTTATAACATTCCATATCATAGGCCTACATCTCAAACAGGTATAATTGCACTTTGTAGATGTGCACACTTCTTCACGCGCACTCATTGGAACAGCCCTAGTCAAGTGTCGCAGAAAAAAACAAGTAGTTCCGTGAAGAACTAAAGCCTATTTTCATATATCCAACTTATATTAATTGCCACTATCAACATACAAAATTTCAGTTTGATTGTTGTAATAGATTCGTAGATATTGATAATATACTAAATATTCCGGATGGTCGCCATGTTGGATTGTTATATATGTAGGTCCTAGAGTTGTGTACCGTTACATGAAGATTATTGTGTACGTGTAACATTTAAACTTCAATCGCATCATTAGGACACAAGAAATAAAAACTTAATTTTAAAATTCGCACAGCCGCCATCTTGAGGTTATGTAAACAATTGAACTAAATTAGATACTAGTGAATTACAATTTGTATGGACATTTGCTGTACCAAGTTTCATTGCGTTTGGATCATTAAATCGTGAGAAAAGTCTATTTAAAACTTTCAACTTCGCTTGGCCGCCATGTTCGTTTTATAGTTAACCGGTTTTTAGCCTATTTTCATTTATGAAAAAAATAGGCTTATGAGATCACCTTTTGTCCGTGTGTCTGTGTGTACGTGTGTGATGGTGTGGGTCCCCCCTAATAACTTCTAAACGGCTGGAGCTATTTCAATGAAACTCTGTAAGTTCACCAGTATTCAATATCTCCGAAGTTATTAGGGACATACACACACACACACACACACACATGAATCACACACGCACACACAGACGAAAGGTGATCTCATAAGCCTATTTGTTTCATAAATGAAAATAGGCTAGAAACTTTATTTCCTTCTCTTCTGATCTGTTTTTCTAACAACTGTGATGGATTATCATAACGTAATATTTGCAAAATTTCCAACATTATAAACCGACAATTCACTTTAGTTTGAAATGGATAATATCTAATAATACTCGCCCGTCATACTACCTAGGTTTAATGGTCATGTTTACCAAGCAATAAATAATAAATTACCTCTAAGTTTTAACGAGAAGTTTTTGTACAGTGGCGTACAATGACATTCGGGTTATGTAATTGCTGTAATAAACTTAATATGCTACGCAAGAGAACTTCTTATGTTAATAGATTAATTACGTTAAGATTGCATAGTAATTATATAAGTTACTTTACGGTGCCGTGCATTCATTTGCCGGGATGTTAATGCCCAATAGTTGCAGAACGCCCACATAAGGTTTGAATAAAATACCCACACACTTCTAGTAACTTAATTGTATAGCATTGTTCCACAAGACGTCATTGGCAGACAATGTTCTAGATTTAGCCCCAGAGCTAACGATTACGTGAGTGGCTTCTTGCTTGACGTCAGTTGTGCTTCTGTCGAGAGGGGGTGGGTCAATATCAACTGGAAAATAGCTAAGGAATAAAAGTAGTTAGTGGTAAATGATGCCAAGCCCAACACACGAAGACCTAGGTTTGTATCCAGGTAGCAGACTGTGTAATGCATTTGGTAAGATAATTGCCAGGATAGGTGATTGGATCCAGTTCTATACGATTGACATTTAAGGTGAATAATGGCTAAAGCCATGTGCCAGTAACTTTACTAAGAAATATTATTTAGGAAAGAGATTTCCATATCATTAAGCCGATGTTATCGGTGCTTTTAAATTTAAATATAATAATAATAATAATAATAATAATAATGTTGGACTGATGAGAGGAAGAGGGAGCATTTCGCGAGCATGAAGAGATTTTGGGAGGAGCGGAGGAGATACACCTCCAAATGACATGTTCTCACGTTTAATCGCTCTCCTGTAGGGGAATTTTCGCTTAAATAATAATAATATTTGTTTTACGTCCCTGTTAACTACTGAGGCTTTTAGAGACGCCTAAATTTAAATATAAGAACGTAGCATCATAAAGAGGATTGTGAGATCCGATTTTAATTAGAAGTTTGGAACGCCACGAATTTCAGTCTCATACTCTTTCTGACTTGTGTATTGGGGATTAATTTGAATTAGAATTCGAAAGAAAGACGCCGTGCCGTAAGGTTTTATTAGTCTCCTGAGATTATCGATTACAATTCCAGTCCTGTTGCTAATTAGGCCACGGTCTAAAGGGTCCTGGATTCGATTCCAATTAAATCTCCTTTGATAAATTCCCCTGGCTCAAGGAATGAGTGTTTGTGACGCCATCATTTCCATCCCCATTACGTCGCCGGAGGCTCTCCATAAGCCACATGCCATTGTCATTATTATTATTATTATTATCGATTAAAAATCCACCGTTATGTCAGAGCTAACACACTGAACTACAGTATTTAGATATTCCAAGAATTATATTTTCTCGACCGCACAAATTAGAAATGAAGCCCAAGTAAGAATTAAAGTGTCTCCCTATAGCTCAGTGGTCAAAGCACCAGCGTTCGAACCCGGAGTTCGTGAGTTCGAGTCCCACTTGGGATTTGCCATTTTATTATCTAGCTTCCATCTACATTCCTCGTATATTTGTACATTACACGACCTAATAACTTGAAGCATTAATTATTATTATTATTATTATTATTATTATTATTATTATTATTCCCACGTGGATTTATCTCAACTACCCACAAGTGCAAGATTGTGTGTCGTTATGGTTGCCCTGAGGCAGCACAGATATTCGAGCAGTGAAACTACTACAGTATATGGAACTAAAGAATTATCTATGCATTACAGGTAGACTACAAAATAATGCCACCAAAATTATGAAGTAGGCAGTGCTGCCACTTAACAGCTGATCGTATTAAACCCATCGTATGGGTGTGTAACACTGCCTCCTAAACCCAGGCCAAGTTCTTCAATGTAGCAATATGATCTTCGAGCGTTAACTGAAGCCACCAATACCCATGCGGACTTGTGCTCTGACACTAAACAGCTGATTGTATTAAAACATCGTATGAGTGAAACACTGCCTCTTAAACCCAGGCCAAGTTCTTCAATGTAGCAATATGATCCTCGAGCGTTAATTGAAGCCACCATTACTCATGAGGCCTTGCGCTCTGCCACTAAACAGCTGATTTATTAAGACATCGCATGAGTGTAGCACTGCCACCTTATGTCAGGCCAAGCTCTTCAACATAGCAATATGATCCTCGAGCATTGTTTAAAGGGAGCATTATTACTTATGACTATGAGTCCTTGTGCTCTACCATCAAACAGCTGATCGTATTAAAACATCGCATGAGCATGGCACAGGCTCCTTGTGCTCTGCCACTTAACGGCTGATCGTATTAACACATCGTATGAGTGTAGCACTGCCTCCTAAACCCAGACCACGTTCTTCAGCGTAGCAATAAGTTATTCAAGGATTGTTCAAAGCCAGTATTATTATCGATGAGTCCACGTGCTCCGCCACTCACTAAACAGCTGATCGTATTAACACATCGTATGAGTGTAGCACTGCCTCCTAAACCCAGACCACGTTCTTCAGCGTAGCAATAAGATATTCGAGCATTGTTCAAAGCCAGTATTATTATCGATGAGTCCTCGTGCTCTGCCACTCACTAATCAGCTGATCACAACGTCGTACATCACTGTGCATGTGTGTGTGTGTGTGTGTGTGTGTGACACAACCGCCTAAACCCAAGTCAAGTTCATAAACGTAGCGATATGATCTTCGGGCATTGCAAGCCAGTATTTCTTGTTACTATGAAATATATTAGCAACAAGGCTGTGAGCAAACGATTTTAGCCGCATTAAGCCAGTGTGGAGCAGTCATATTTAGTGCTGTCACTGGACCACGCCTCTCTGCTAGTGACCTACAAAAATATTTCGTTGTTCCGCATTCCGATGGTCTGTTCCTCAAGATAACAATGCCAGAGGAGCTTGCTTGCCCTCTTTCCTAACGAGCCCCATCTCTTTTAATCTCTATGCTTCCAGGACAAACATTTCAGGACCATTCGAATTTTCATTCATTGTGCTTAGCGCTATGTCCAATTATTAATGGTATTACAGACTGCTACGTATGCACACGATTTTCTTTTACATTAATGTTAATAGCATAGTGCGAGTTTCCCGATATCCATATCTGGGTACCATCATTACCGAATCATGGGACAGTTCTCAAGAGATAAAATGTCGCATTGGAAAGGCGAACAGTGTTTTTAACTAAATGAGCTCAATTTTCAAAACACACGATCTTACCATGAACACCAAACTACGGCTCCTCAGGTGCTATGTGTTTCCAGTTCTCTTGTATGGTGTAAAAACATGAACTCTTACAAAGGCTACCACTGTTAGATTTGAAGCCTTTGAACTATGGCTTTACAGAAGAATACTGAGAATATCATGGATTCATAAAGGTTCAAATCAGGAAGTTCTACGCAGAGTTGAAAATAGACCGGAACTGATCAACATCATTAAGTGTCGTGAACTACAGTACCTTGGTCACATTATGAGGAATCAAAAAGGTATGAGCTGCTTCAACTTATACTAAAAGGAAAAATAGAAGGAAAGAGATCGCCGACAGAAGGAGAATTGCCTGGCTCGACACCTTAGAACCTGGTCCAACAAAATCTCTGAAGAATTGTTCCGAATTGCCACAGATAAAGCCAGAATAGTCATGCTGATCGCCAGCGTCCGAAACGGACAGGCACGCTAAGAAGAAGAAGAAGAAGAACTCCATATGCAAAGCTGCCAATATCTAAGCACAGATCCGCAGTCCGGGCGTAGATTGTTAATTCAAAGGAGCGCGCGGGAGGTGGGAACTGTTGGATAAAATAAAGTAGCCTATTCTAGAGTAGTTCTCAAGCATTACATTTTTATTAAAATCTGGACTTTCATAGAATGAACCGTTTAATTATAATTTTATTAATAGCTGAACGGTTTACTAAAACTCAAACGAAGCGTTCAAAATTATTATTACTACTGTATTATTATTATTAGTCTATTATTATTCGTTACAACAAAAGGTCGATATCGTTCAAGCAAAAATCAAACACCATGCCACTGCCACTAAACCTCCTTCTTTAGCATAGTGGTTAGAGCATCGGTGTGAAATGCCGGAGGTTGCAGGTTCAAACCCAGGATGGGTCAGACATTAAAATCCTAACAATACTTGTACTACCTGAGCATTACACGAGCCACTAGTTTAAAGCCTTCATTTATTAGTTTTTCGATATTTCACACACGTGGTAAGAAGCCGGGTATAACGACCCCAATGCCTCGAGCCCCGTAATTGAAATAACACCTCTGCGGTGAGTACAACGAGAATTACCATACTTGTGTACTTCCTCGCCGCGATCAAGGCTTTCTTTTTGCTCCGTCACCACTGACCTAATAAAAACCACAGGCCGTGCCGGATACAGAATCCACAAGGTTCACCTTTGTTACTCCACAGTTTGAATAACGGGCCCTCATCAAATATGCCACGATCCCGGTAGACAGCGAAGTGAGATATAACCACTCACTCTTAAACAGCAGAGATACTAACGTTTTCACAATTCTTAACAGTCCTGGCAAATTAAAACAGAATGTATAATTTATGCAATTACTCAAGCTGATATCGGAACTATTTTCAAATAGCTTTTAATTTGCACATATTATGAATGTGAACAGGGTAAATGTTATTTTCTTGGACCACCTAACATGATGTCTCAATCCGACATCATTCACAATTACTTTTTAAAAAAATAGACGTATTAGTAAGAACACTCTGATCATCGCCAGTTAACGAATGAAGACAGCCAAGTTCAGCACGGATTTGAAAAATCAACAATATTCCAGGTTGACAGAAAATCATTGTCTGATTAGAACGATTGAGTAAGTCAATGGTGCGATGCAATACTAACGGGGATTTAAAACAACTTAAAATAATTCTAAAAAATAACCACTACATCTCTACCTCACATCCGAAGCAATCTGTTTATCATATTCTAACCTTGGTCTTCCCCTACAGTTCTTGTCCTCGACCCTTCATCCATAACTAAGTTTGTTATTCCTGGGTGTCTTAGTGTTTGCCCTACCAATCTATCTCTTCATTAGCAGTCGCCAGAAACATCTCTCCTCTCCCACTCGTCTTAATACCTCTTCATTTGTTACCCTATCTACCCATCTAAATTTTCATAATTTTCCTGTAACCCCACATTTCAAATGTTTATATTCTCCTCTTTTCCGCTGCAACAGTCCAAGTTCCACTTCCATAGAAAGTCACGATTCAGACAAAGGCTTTCAAAAATGACTTTCTAATATCTACCGTAATTCCATATTATTGATGTGAACAGATTCCTTTTCTGTAGAAATTCTTTACTTGCCTGAGCATACCTACTTTTTATATCCGCTTTACTTCGCTCATCACTGGTTAATTTGCTTCCCAACTAGCATAAGTCTCCAACTTCTTTTAGCTTTCAGCTGCCAATTGGACGTCCATATATATTTTTTTTTTTGCTTCATTCCATTATTCTTGTTCTACATTTGATAATCATCATGAATTCCTTCTCAAGACGGAGGCCATACCATTTAAAACTACATTCAAATTCCGTGGTACGTAACAAAAAATATATGTATTTATTTACTTATTTATCGTATGACTTTTAGTGCCGGGAGTGTCCGAGGACATGTTCGGCTCGCCAGAGTCTGTAGCTGCTTCTAGCAGACACTCATAGGGTGAGCTACAAGTTCCGTTCAATTTCAAGTAGTTCCAACATCCGCTACCAGATGTCAATGATACCTAGCGGTGAACGTTGAAACTTTGATAGAGCCTTACAACGAAATCTAACCTAGAAATATAGCTTCACACAAGTTTAGTCTGTGGAATCTATGATATGGGACCGTCGGCTTTACTTCCCCTCCGAAGAAAGGCATACTGTAGGATTTTAACGCTCTTGAAAATTCCGACGACTTCGGCCGGGTTTGAACCCGCTATCTTGGTTACAGCAGTTCAGCAGGCTACCAACTACGCCACCGAAGCCACTATAAAAAATATATACCCAGAGTTAAGATTAATGTAAAGAAACGCACACTACCACCACTAAAACTACGCAAATGGAGCTAGGATTCGGAAAGGTGCTCGAGCACTTGAAATGAGGTTCAATCTCAGCATTTCGCTTAGTAACTATGAGCGAACTACCCTAATTAAAACCACTGCCAGTGAATGACTATGAACAACGTACCTCCAGAAAACACAACCGTGGTGATTTTGCTGTTAAAGTGCAATGACCGCTTGAACTATACCAAAATGTCGACGTGAATCTGATCACGTATACCAATAACCACACCACATGCGAGAACCAATGGATTCGAACTTTCATTGAGTAAATTAACAGAGCCCTGCTCCGCCTACAGGTGTCATTTGGTAAACGACTATTCAGTATATTTTGTTTTTCGAAAGTGACAAGATCATTAATGAAATAATGATAGACTGGCTCCTTTTCGCATCATAAATCTAGTGTTTAAGGCGAGGCCCATGTCGATAGGCACTAATAACTTTCTTTATGTGTTCTCAACACCAGCTAGACTTTGCAAACGTAAATTACCGTAGGGTATAGTACACATATACAGCTTACTGGAGGAGATACTTTCAACCTTGTTCACCGTAGGTTGTGGTTGTAGTTGTTGTTGATTCATTTAGGGGCTTTGCGACATCGTGGTCATGTAGCCCCGTGTACTTGGGAGTGTGCGTGTGTGTGTGTGTGGGGAATGTGTCTGATAACCTGTGTTATTGTGATGGCTGTATAGATTTTCAATTTTTAATTTACAAAATTTTTATTTCTTCCATTTTTTATGTATTAAAAGTTAACATTTTAAAGATTTTAATTTTAAAAAATTAAATTATGTTTTTCATAATTTTTTAAATTTCAAATTTCAATTGTTTTAATTTTTTTAATTGTATTTTTTTAATTTGCGAAATGTGTATTTGTAATTCAGATGAGGATTGGGAAAGAGGCCGCCATGGCCTTAATTTAGGATTCATCCCGGCATTTGCCCGGGGTAAATGTGGGAAACCACGGAAAACCCTCCTCTTGTCAGTTTTGCCTCACGAGGCCCTCAGACGAGAATTACATTTCTTGGCAGAGCCGGAAATCGAACCCGGGCCTCCACGATGCTATTCACCCCCCCCCCCCCATGAGACATTCACCTCGTCAGAGGAATTTAAAATTTAAAGTGGGAATACACGAAAAGCCATTTCATGGACAGACAATGGTAGAGTTCGAACCCATTCGTCACTCGAGTTCGGAGATGGCGCGGAGAAACCCATGGCCTTCTATATTAACGTAATCAACTACCTGGTCGATTAATCCAACAAGATAATTTCCCAATCAAATGGTTATGAGAGGCAGTCAAGTGGAAAATTAACACCATTAAGACACAAGCAATAACTGAAGGAAGTTTGCAGTCCTACGTGACCGTTAATCTCACAATAATGAGAGTCGGGACCTCATTTTTACGTGGAATCCGAACCATAGGACATGGCATTTCACTTTGAAAATCTAACATGCATTGATCGGGAATCAAACCCGGTCCGCCGGATAAGAGGCCAACAGCTTGACCGCTGCGCCACCACGTCCCAAGCAGTAACTAATCCATAAAATATTTGTCAAATTGTATCCTAGTGACTTCAGTGGGGTAGTCGGTAGCATGCCGAACTGCTGTGCCCAAGATCGCGGGTTCAAACCCGGCCGAAGTCATCGGATTTTTAAGAGCCAATATTTATCCTACTTCTTGCATAAGACCTTATGTCACAGATGGAACCACAACCTTAGGGCCGGGTGTAATTGCGGAAATGGACAATACTGTTCAATAGGCCAAAAATGCAAGGGATTTCGAGCTTGTGACGCATCTCAGGTTCTGCCTACATGACGCCATATTCCGACTTAATAATGACATTTGTGGACGTAGTTTTGCACACAACGAGGGTGTGATGTCAACTTCAACGAAAATAACCTATACCACTAATACAAACAGAAATAATGTTTGCTGAGCATACACATTTTCTTCGACAGACAAGCACTAACACCACAAAACACAGGTTATAAGACACAATTCTACCCCGCATCCAAATATACCAGGCTGACCACGAGGTTCCAAGTTTCTACATGAAACAACAATCCAGCAGTTCCGATTATCAATGGCTGGTCCCGAGCTACGAGTACATAAACGTTTCATCATCCTTTGTCTCGTTGGTTATGCAGCCCAACTTACCGAACTGTATGTTACGCTGTCTCACTGGGGCAAATCATTATGGTACCATGTACAGTAGAATCTTTTTAAAATAATGTTTGTTACTAAGGTGTCCGTAGTGTATTTTACCTGGAGTAAAAGTGGAAAACCATTGAAAATCACAAAATAATGATAGCTTTGAATCCGTTTTTACACTGTTGCCTTGTTAATTTTAGTAATGCAGTCAATGGTCATTTATTTTATTTTTGGGAGGAAATCAGCCCTGGACCTATTGGAACGAAATGTCCCGGCATTTGCCTGGTGGTGAAAATGAGAAACCATAAAAAAGTCATCTCGGCACGCCGGAAGGCGGAGGTAGATTTCATCGGGCAAACTTGGGGATAGGCGGAAATAGGCTGAATATGCACTTTTTCGTAGAAGGATCAGACCTCATTTATTGCGAGAAAGTATTTTATAATTGGAGCTTAATTAACTTTGTTTTTCGTAATTTTATGCATATTTTAAACATTTTACTGTCTTATGATGACGGTAACCTTCTTGTCATTTGGGGTACATTTTTATACTTGTGGTCACACTGTCCTTATGCAAGGTTTCGACACTGATGTGTAACTACACACATCAAAAAAAGTTTTGCATCACCTCGGTTCCAAGAGTTCCGGAACCGTTAAATACAAAGGGAATAGAGATCAACACAAACAACATTTCAGCTCGTTTTATTGCTCATGAGACCCACACATTGCATGTTGTACCATCATACAGCTAGACTTTCAGCATTTGTGGTCCAGATTGCAGTACACACCACTACCTCTAATACCCAGTAGCACGTCCTCTTGCATTGATGAATGCCTGTATTCGCCGTGGCATACTATCCACAAGTTCATCAAGACACTGTTGGTCCAAATTGTCCCACTCCTCAACGACAATTCGGCGTAAATCTCTCAGAGTGGTTGGAGGGTCAAGACGTCCATAAACAGCCCTTTTCAACATATCCCAGGCATGTTCGATAGGGTTCATGTCTGGCGAACATGCTGGCCACTGTAGTCGAGCGATGTCGTTATCTTGAAGGAACGCATTCACAAGATGTGCACGATGAGGTCGAGAATTGTCGTCCATGAAGACAAATGCCTCTCCAATATTCTGCCGATATGGTTGCACTATGGGTCGGAGGATGTCATTCAGGTATCGTAAAGCCGTTTCGGAGCCTTCCATGACCACCAGTGGCGTACGTCGGCCCCACATAATGCCACCCCAAAACATCAGGGAACCACCACCTTGCTGCACTCGCTGGACAGTGTGTCTAAGACGTTCAGCCTGACCAGGGTGCCTCCAAACACGTCTCCGACGATTGTCTGGTTGAAGGCATATGCGACACTCATCGGTGAAGAGAACGTGATGCCAATTCCGTGGGGTCCATTCAGCATGTTGTTGGGCCCATCTGTACCGCGCTGCATGGTGTCGGGGTTGCAAAGCTGGACCTCGCCATGGACGTCGGGAGTGAAGTTGCGCATCATGCAGCCTATTGCGCACAGTTTGAGTTGAAACACGACGTCCTCTGGCTGAACGAAACGCATTATTCAACATGGTGGCATTGCTGTCAGGGTTCCTCCGAGCGTCAATCCGTAAGTAGCGGTCATCCACTACAGTAGTAGCCCTTGGGCGGCCTGAGCGAGGCCTGTCATCGACAGTTCCTGTATCTCTGTACCTCCTCCATGTCCGAACAACATCGCTTTGGTTCACTCTGAGACGCCTGGAAACTTCCCTTGTTGAGAGCCCTTCTTGACACAAAGTAACAATGCGGACGCGATCGAACTGCGGTATTGACCTTCTAGGCATGGTAGAACTACAGACAACATGAGCAGCGTACCTTCGTCCTGGTGGAATGACTGGAACTGATCGGTTGTCGTACCCCCTCCGTCTAATAGGCCCTGCTCATGCATGGTTGTTTACATCTTTGAGCAGTTTTAGTGACATCTATGAACAGTCAAAGGGACTGTATCTTGGATACAATATACACAGTCAACGTCTATATGCCGGAGATCTGGGAACCGAGGTGATGCAAAACTTTTTTTGATGTGTGTATGTAACGGTCTGTTACTTATTCACGCAAAATTATATCTCCCGCAGAGATTTTGGTTGGTTCCTCAGTTTAGGGACTGCGACAACGCGGTCATGTAACCCCGTGTACTTTGGGTGAGTGTAGAATCTGTCTGATAAACAATGTGAATTGTGATGGCTGTATTAGGCTGTATTAGTCTGTAATTCAGGTAAGGACTGCAGATGGTCAATTTCAAGCTGTAGTTCCTAATGTTGCTACCAGATACTACCGTCAACGACACCTAGCTCTGAACTTGGCTACGAGATGCCACCGCAACCAGCAACTCGCACCGAACGTTGGATCTTCCCTTCCAAAGGAAAGCATACTGGGGGATTTTTAGCGCTCTTAGAAAATCCGACGACTTCGGCCAACTATGAACCCGCGAACTTGGGCATAGAAATTCAGCATACTACCAGTTACGTCACCGAGGCCGCTTCTCACAGTCAGATGGAAGACTGAATGTGATTGCGTGCAAATGCGTTGTCATGGCAACGTCTGATGGCTCATCCCTCATCAATTTAGTAGTGTTGTCATGGCAACCTCTGATAGCTCTTGGCATTTTCTTATAATTCCGATATCATTTTTCTCATCACTTGGCGTAATGGTGGGTCATATCAAAAATTATTTCAGACAAAAGTTTTAGGTAATTATTAGGGGATTATTGTCCATTTTGTACGGTTTTGATATTGTGCCTATTAAGAGAGATATGATTAATGTTTCCCGAAAAAAAAAAATCCCACTCCTTTGGTCAATGGTTGGTGCTATCAAAAAACTCTTCGAACATAAATATTTGGGCCTTATTCGACACATAGTATGAACTTTGAATGGATTCGATATTTCAAATATTAAGAGAGTTATAGCGATATTTCACTTTTTCGAAAAAAGACCCACCCATTTTCACCCCCGTCGACCGATTTAGCCCATTAACGAACTCGACCGAGATTTTATAGGGATACATATTATGTAAAAAATTCAAATTGATTGGTGCAAAATTGCGGTAGTTATCGTGTCCACAAGAAAGTGATATAAACATATATACATATATACATAAATTATATATAAACATTTTAACTGACGGTGGTTTTGGGGTCTAGGGGATGTGAAACGTGAAGCTATGTCGAAATTTTCCGGAAGTCGAAACATGGTACCCATTGCAATAGTTAGCTTTCTAATGAAATCTACCTAAAACTTTTCGGGACGGCCAATGTGGGATTCGAACCCACGCTCTAACGATGCCAGTAATTGGAATGATTTTGTGTTGATCGACTGAAAGCTACAATGTTAATCGAGGCTAGAATCTCTCTCTCTCTCTCTCTCTCTCTTGCTCTCTCTCTCTCTCTTGCTCTCTCTCCGTCACTGCAGCTCTCAAAAGAAGTCTTTCGTCCTAGTGATATGCGGGCTGTACGCGTTAGTTCTGCCAGGGGCTATCGTTTTGTTTATTTGTTTAAAAGCTCTTTATAAACAAATACATATATTTACGCTGACTTTTCAAGAAATGCAAGTTTTTTCCTGTACTATTGAGACGATTTGGAAGATTATGGTACAAACCACACCTTCTAACTCCCTCTGGTTTAGAGCTTGAGTTTTGTGAAACATACACCTTAGCGTATTATATAATAAGATTATTGTATTATTACTGTATTTTTGTTACTATCGTTGCTGGACTATTATTATTATTATTATTATTATTATTATTATTTATATTGTGAATGCTAGTGAAATGTTTTATTTTTATAAGCCCTAATCTAATTGTATGCAGAGCGCAACTGTAAAGGAGCTCCTAAACTAAGTGTAGCCGTGGAAATCAATCAATCAATCAATCAATCTCTATGTGTCATCCTTCTTTTGTATTATTAGTTGTTAAGCTAAGTTTAAGTTTATATTTTACCATAATTTAAACCAGAACATTGCATACGCCACATAAAGAGGTTCATTAGAATCAGTGGCAGTTCTCTGACTAATTAAATTCCAATACAATTCATTTCTCTCTTGAGGGCGTAAGAATGAAACAAAGACCAAAATTATATTATTAGCAGCTTAGGTCTCGAGCCTAGGACCTTTGGTACAGTAGCCTCAATAAATACCCCTAGTCACAGAAGGTGTGTCACTTGGAATATGTTGTCTTCTCAACATGATTACAATCAGCTGTTCTACAAAACGGTCGTCACTATGTATCACTCAACAGAAAATGGATTTCGAGGGCATGCTTGTAAATTACGTTATCCGGCAGCAGATATTATAAAAATATGTATAAGATGCGGTATGTTAAAAAAGGAGGGCGAAGAAGCGGGGGAGTCTCGAAACCTAATAACCTATCCCGAAGCAGCGGAGAATGACGCACGCTTCCTCTTGCGGCAGAAGAGTTTTTGGATGGCGAGAACCAACCACGCCTTACCCATTTTGCCTGCATGCGCTTCGCCTCGGTGACCCAGTAAAAGCCGTGGCTAGCCGGGTCTGCACAAGCCGCTGTGGCCGGGGTGAATGACCTGTCCCGCCCCCACCACGTGACGTCACGAGCTTATCGACATCTCACGCTCGCGGGCCTCGGCTCCACTGATGCTGTAGTGGAGCGCACACACCACATTTGCCATTCTAATACACCGCTCGCCCGCTCGCTCCTTCTCTTCCTGTGCCTTTGTTACCACAACAACAATGTGCAGGGGAAAAAATACCATCATTAATGTCGCTCCACGGAGAAAAATCCTTACTACTACTTGATCCTCCAGGGGCTCACAACTTGTGGGACGCGGGTTGGCGACCACGGGACCTCACCTGAGTCCAGCATTGCTTCCACTTACTTGTGCCGGGCTTCTTTCAATTATCTTTCCTGTCGGCCTCCCTTGGTCAACTCTTGTTCCCTTCGACCCCGACGGTATTAGGGTATCCGAGGCCTAGGGAGTCTTTCACTTTCCCGCCTGAATTGGCCTTGTCTCATCTTTCCTGATACCCTCACTCTTCGAGGGGTCAGTCTTCTCTTCCTTTTCATGATTTCTCCTGCCTTCTGCACAAGGCCCTCAAGGAGGCAGGTTGTATGTAGCCCCACCACTTCTGGTGCACAGTGGATAGTGCTACACCCTCAGCGGCTCACGTCTGGTGAGTTTGGGAGTTGGCGACCCCAAAATTTTCCTGAGCTGGGTCCGGTTTATCCCCTTTATCCACTACTTTCCCTTTACTATCTGCCTTTGATGGCTCTCCTTCCTTCCAAGTCCCTCAATACTTGAGGGCATTTCTTGTTCTGTCGTTTTTTTCCTTATTCTTCTTTTGTTTTCCATTTCTTCTTCTAGTATGTAAATTAGTAGTTATAGTTATAGCTTACATTTCAATATCATCTTCTTTAACGTCCAAACTATAAGGGGCCGATAACCTAGATGTTAGGCCCCTTAAAACAACAATTATCATCATCATCACTACTTGTCTTTGGATATCGTGGTCATTTAGCCTCGTGCACATGAGTATGTATGCGGATTTTGTCTGATAACCTGTGTTATTGTGATGACTGACAGCGGTAGCTACGCTCGCTAACATGCAGCGCTAAGCCATGGGGCCAAGCTTTCTGCAGACTCTGTAGACGTGGGCTCGAGCCCCACCATCGCCCGTCCTTGAAATGGTTTTCCGTGGTTTTCCCATTTCAACTCCAGGCAAATGCTGGGACGGTACCTTCTTACAGGCCACAGCCGCGTCCTTCCACATCCTTTCATCTTTCGTTAAGTCATCTCATGAGGTAGCCATTAGGAAGGCCATCCGACCATAAAAACCATCCGCCACGTAGAATGGCATCGCATCCCATCACCGACCCCTTAAATTGTAAATTAACAATTCTGATTGTTATACTGCCTTTATTTTATAGTCTAGCTTATTACTAAAAATAATTCAAAGGAATTTGCTTTAAAATAATTGAAAATTTCTGAAAACATATCTAGAGAATCTGAAATAATTTGTCTCTTTGTTCTAAACATGTGAAATTAATGTTAGAATTTTAAACAATACATCGATTAAAACTAGTTGTGTATGTATGTCTACCCCTTATTCATCATCATTTTCTTCGGCATATCCCAATTAATTGGGGTCGCCGGAGCCAACCTGGCTCAGTTTGGTTTTGGCCGGGGATTTAAGACCGGATGCCTTTCCTGACGCCACGTTATTTTCCAGGTGAAAATTTCGCCCAGCAGTCACCGGGATTCGAGCCCCGGCCGTCCGGGTGAAAGACGAGCAGCTAAGCCACTGCGCCATCACGCTCCCCGTATGTCTACCCCTTATTATTCCCGTTTTTTTTCCTACGGGGTCGGGGATGAGATGCGATGGAAGTCTTTGTGGCGATGATTTTTAAGGCCGGATGCCCTTCCTGACGCCAACCTCACGAGAGGAGTTAATGAGAGATGAAATGAATGATGGTGAATGAAACTGAGCAAGGATGTGGAAGGAAGCGGCCGTGGCCTGTTATAAGGTACCGTCCCAGCATTTGCCTGGTGTTGAAAATGGGGAAACCACGGAAAACCATTTCAAGGACGGCCGACGGTGGGCGATTAAAACTAGCTGTATTCATATTTATTCCGACTTATTTCCGCAACTGCAGCGAACATGCTCGCTTTCCCAATCAGCCATCTCTTTTGATGATGATGATGATGATGATGATAATTGTCATTTGAAGGGGCCTAACATCTAGGTTATCGGCCCCTAAAGGTTTGGGTGATCGTGAAGATGATAATGAAATGTAAACTATAACTAAAACTAACTACTAACTTATATACTAGAAGAAGAAATGGGAAACAAAAGGAGAATAAGACAAATAAAGGACAGGAGGAAAAGAAATGCCCTCAACCCTCGAAGAATGCAGATTGAGGGACTTGGAAGGAAGGAGAGCCATAAAAGGCAGATAGGAAAGTGAAAGAGGAGAGAGTCTTCCCTACAGGTAATGGATAAAAGGGGGAAAACCGGACCCAGCTCAGGAATCCCTCGGGGTCGCCAACTCCCGAACTCACCAGCCGTGAGCCCCTGAGGGTGTAGCAATAACTAGGGTGCACCAGAAGTGGTGGGGCTACATACACCCTGCCTCCTTGAGGGCCTTGAGCACAAGGCAGGAGATAACATGAAAAAAAGAAGAAAAGAAGGCTTACCCCTCGCAGAAGGAGGGTGTCAGAAAAGATGAGACAAGGTCCAATTAAGGCGGAAAAGGAAGATACTCCCTAGGCCTCGGTTACCCTAATACCGGCGGGGTCGGAAGAGAACAAGAGTTGACCAAGTGAGGTCGACAGGAAAGAAGACGGAGAGGAGCCCGGCACAAGTAAGTGGAAGAAATGCCAGACTCAGCTGGGGCCCCGTGGTCGCCAACCCACGTCCCACTAGATGTGAGCCTCTGGGGGGAGGGGGGGCGTCTCTTTTACTCCTGCACATGTTACCTACTCGAGTGGTGATATGGTGCTCTGAACATATGGTGGGTCCTGCACATTCAAAGGGGGTACACGGAAGATTAGTGAATTACCGATATCTTGCCATTATTTCCTATCCATTATGATACTGTAATAGCTCCACCAATCACCCACAAGTACTGTTACAACAGCTGCTGCTAATAAGGGTAATGTACAGGTCAAATACGCCTGCCTTCATTAAATCCACTTAAAAACATGAATTTTTAATACTAACGGCGTTGTATTCCGTTAGGTCTCTGTGATCTGACTTGATAGACTCAGAACAACAGCGTTTATTATGCAAACTCTCCACGACCCCCTTTAAGTTCCTTTCACCATACCCTTTGTTTGATTTTGCAAATTACGTGTGTAAGCTGATTGTTATCAGGATACGTTGACCTGGTCCGCCAATTGTATGAGGAACGAGCTTTCTTTTCTGCACACGTCAACTCTTTTTCCTAGCGTTTTTATTGTATTCTATTCTCTCTTATCTCCGTTGAAGTTTGCGGTAGCGCATAAATTTCACCTCTTCTAGAGACAGTTCCTACTTTAGAGACTGCGAACATCAATGTGCATAGTTAACAGGATCTTTCACTAACAGAAAACACTTCCTCCTCTTGAACATCGAGGTAATTCAGACCCATGTAATTTGGTGTGTGTGTGTGGCATGCACGTGAAATTTGTATGATAACCTGTGTTATTGTGAAGGTTGTATTAGTGTGTGTAGCCTACCTTATTTCCCTATCACTGTCTCTTACATACAGCTACACACACTATTACAATCTTCACAGAAACGCAGATGGCTGAGTCAGCATCCGGATTCGAACCTGTCCGTCTCTTAGCACAGTGGCTAACATTCCTGGCTGACACCCCTGATGTCCGGGTTCGATTCTCACCTCATCCATCCTAGAAGTCATTTTCCGTGATTTCCCCACTTCTTTTCCAGGAAAATGCCCGGGGCGGTACATACATTAAGACCCTTTCCCAGTTACGTACAATTACACCCACTAACACAGCTGTCGCCAGCCCCATGGTGTTGGGGTAGCGCGCCTGCCTCTCACCTGGAGGCCCCGGGTCCGATTCCCGGCTCCGTCAGGGATTTTAGAAACTGACGTGAGGGCTGGAACGGGGTGCACTCAGCCTCGTGAGGACAATTGACTAGCTGTCTGACAGTGAGGCAGCGCCCCCATCCCGAAAACCAAGATTAACGACCGAGGGGACCCGATGCGCTGATCACGCTTCAACCCAATGTCTGCAGGCCAAATGGCTGGGCAGCGGTCGCTTAGTAGGCCTAGGCCCTCATGGGCTGTAGTGCCAGGGGTTATTTATATTATAACACAGCTGTCACAAAAACACAGGTCATAAAACAAATTTTACACACACCCAGGAGCTCACAACTAGTGGGACGTGGGGTGGTGACCACAGGACCCCAGCTGAGTCCGGTATTGCTTCCACTTACTCTCAGTCCTCTTTCCTGTCGACCTTCCTTGTTCTCTTCTGACAAGTATCATCATAATAAGAAAAACATGAAAAAGTTTTTATCAAGACTTCCTATGTTTTTCTTAACACATTTCGTAATATCTGTTTTTTTTAATTTAATTAGTGAGCTTTTGGAACAAGAATATTTTTTGAATCCTCTGTCATGGCAAAATTTATATTAAGTGTATGTTCTTGCACATTGTGCCTCTGTGGTTTAGACGGCAGCACGCTGGCCTCTCACCGCTGAATCCGTGTTTCAAATCCCGGTCACTCCAAGTGAGTTTTGCGCTGGACAAAGCGAAGGCAGACAGATTTTTCTCCGGGTACTCCGGTTTTCCCTGTCACAATTTCATTCCAGCAACACTCTCCACTATCATTTCATTTCATCTGTCATTCATGCTTGCCACGGTGGGTGTGTGGTTATAGTGTCGGACTACCAACCCCCCAAGCTTGCAGGTTCGCTCCTGGCCATGGTAAGTGATTTTTGAAAGCCGACAAAAATCGCGATACTAATGTCATACGTTGTTGGCATGTTAAAGAACCCATTTGAATTCAGTAGGTCGTGTTCATAATGGCAAAATTAATCTCGGGATTTTCCGACAACACAAAGTTCCTCATTTCTCTACTAGAAAGCGCTATAGCGTCAAGGAGCTTAGATATCTAACCTCCTTGACATTCATAGCGCTCCAAGGAGCATTAAATTCGATACGCAAACTGTCCTCTGGGTGTCAATTAACAAAGCTTGCACCCGGCACCGAGGCCATACGATATTATTATTGTATGTCGTTCATTTAATCATTGCCCCAGGGGAGTGGGACAGGCTTCGGCAGCCGGCACAGTTCATATCCTCGCCGCTAGATGGGGCCTTCATTGATTCCATTCCCTGACCCGGTCGGTCGACTGGAAGCAGGCCGTGGATTTTAATTTTCTTTCACATTTACATGTTCTAAATTACGCTGAGGAAGGTCACCGGTACAGTACACCATATATTGACTTATGGTTATATACATTTATTTTATAATTACATCGTCAATAAGGAATGGGGCTACCATGGTCAGTTTTATGGACATACGTCTGTTAACTATTTCCGGAAGCAAAAATCTAAACTCAAGTAGTACTATATAATGACCAACAGATGGCAGAACATGCGAGGGATCGACTCGGCACTCCAAAGCTAATGGAGAAAACCTATACTAATATAATAAAGCTGAAGAGTTTGTTTGTGTGTTTAAACACGCTAATCTCTGGAATCGCAAACTTATTTTTGTATATGATAGAGAGATTCAAGAGGAATTGTTTAGGCTATGTATCATTATGCTACACCTCTCAGGTAACCTTAAAGATTGATTTTTGTTCAGTAAATCGGAAGAACAATCGCTGCTGAACAGCTTCAATAATACATAAGTCTATTGTTGCCAGGCAATGCGGGCTGCATCACGTCGCCCCTACCAGTGTTCTGGTGCAGAATTGCGAGCTGCTTATAAATTGCAGTCACGGGGAGTAATTAGTGCAAAATGATTTCTTAGGCCCCTTAAAACAGTTATCATCAGGACAATAGTATGCCTCTGTATAAGGGTGATAGTGTTGGTGTAGTGTACTGAGGTTATCAGCTGCAATAAGCGTTGGTGCTTTCCGATCCTTATCCTTGAGCGCTCCAGTTCTGTAGTAGTATTCATTATCATCCATAAAACAAATAAATCCACCAGGCGAAGCCGGGCACTACTGCTAGTAAAAAATAAAACCGTTCTTTTGCACGTTTATAGACGGGCGAAGCACTCAACGGGTTAAATGAAATAACTAAAACAACGAACATTGTATATATGTAATGCAGCAGCCCAATAGTTATTGGTTGGGCTGATGTCATGGATGCATGACATGACGTTAATAAGAACCCTACCGCACTTACCGGGCGAACAGGAGAGAAATGTCAACAATGGGTTACATCAAAGTGTCATACAATGATACAGCTGGCACCACCAACTTCTTATCGCGCTGATAAGGATAAGATCTCAAAAATACGCATTGTCTGACGCGCTGAGGTCATTGACTTCTCTCCATATCATCTCATCATAATCCTCCAAACTTATAACAACACAACTAGATTTTCGTACGCGTCGTTAGTGGCTTTGTGCTTAAAGGCATATCAGGAGTGAATTAACTCATTTACCTCAACGTTCCTAACTCGTGGTGACCATTCAAAACAACCTCGCTGGAGCATGGGCAATAAATATGTTATCAGTTGAAAGAGATGGTATGCGTGTGGAAATCAGCACTTCAAAAACGAAGGTTAAGTCAGTAGGGAAGAAGCACAAGAAAATATAATGACAGGAAGCAGGAACTAAATTGGAGCAGGTGGAACATTTTAAATTCTGTACTTACCAGCCCACCCGCTTTTAATCGCACGAGCCAGAACGCAGTAAACCTCCCAATAAAATTACTCTTCATGAATTCGTCATCACACTGTACGCTTACAGTGGTCGTAGTTTCCGATAATCACGAATGTGAGCTTCAAAATGAGGCCAAGTTTCCTGCTGTACATCTATCTTGGGCTAAGGAAACGTTACTTCAGAAAAAGTATAAGAACGTTTTATTGGGTGGTTACCGAGTGAGTTAGCCGTGGTCGTTACGGCATGACTGCTGGCAGTCGCTCACATCCGGGAGGCGAGGAAGTTCGAATCCCCCCGCCGACAACCTTGAAGATGGTCTTCTGTGGTTTCCCATCTTCCTTCCAGGCAAATGCCGGGGTTGGTCCCTAACTATAGGCCACAGCCGCTACCTTCCAATTCCTCGTCCTTCCATCCAAACTTTCCTCCCCAACGGTACTTGTAGCTCACCCACGAGGTTGAGTTCCATTTCCCAGACCAGAGAATCGAACCGGAACCTTTGCAAAGCCAGAAAAAGAGTACTAGTCACTACACTACGTGTTGGGCGAAACAACACCTATTTGATAACGTATGGCGTTGTGATCTCAGCAGTAATAGGAATTAGCATAACTTAAGGATTGTGATAGGTGTCCTGGGATTCTGAACAAAGTACGATCCCAGCATTTTTCTGAAGCAAGTGTTCCCGGCCTACCGAGCAACAGTAGTGCAGTAGGTAGGTGTTTACGAGCGAAACCAGTCTAGCAAGAGCAGAGTATCCTGGAAGACCGCGGGGGGTACAAAGTCATTAATTAAAGAGATCTCTTAGTTGCACAAGCTAGACTAATGACTAAATTGCCATAATTATTATAAAAGACGTCGTGTGCGTGACAATCTGGCATTCACACGAGATAGTGCACTTCCCGGCCGGCAGCGCCTTCCTCCTCGTGCAGGTGCGTATTGCACACACATGCGCTGCGCTGTCTGTCTTCGTGGAACGCGAGCCGAGGAACCTAGGCCTCAAGGAAGGAAGAAATGAAGACAGGAAGGCAGAAAGGAAATAAGAAATAAAGGAAGAAAGGAAGGAGAGAAGAATGAAAGAATCAAAGAAAGAAAGAAAGACAAGAAGGAAAGGCAAGAAGGAATAAAGACGGGAAGAAAGAAAGAAAGAAAGTAAGAAAGGAGAGAAGGAAGAAAGAAATGATGAAACGAAGAAAGAAATGATGAAACGAAGTTAGAAATGAAGAAAAGAAGAAAGACCGGAAGGAGTAAAAACAGGAAGGAAGAGTGGAAAGGAAGAAAGAATGAAATAACGAAAGACAAGAAGGAATAAAGTCGGGAAGAAAGAAAGAAAGAAAGAAAGAAAGAAAGAAAGACAAGAAGAAGTAAAGACGGGAAGAAAGAAAGAAAGAAAGAAAGAAAGACAAATGAACAAAGAAATGAAAAAGGAGAGAAGGAGGAAAGAATAAAGAAAGAAAGAAAGAAAGAAAGAAAGAAAGAAAGAATAAAGACGGGAAGAAAGAAAGAAAGAAAGAAAGACAAGAAGAAGTAAAGACGGGAAGAAAGAAAGAAAGAAAGATGAACAAAGAAATAAAGAAATTAAAAAGGATAGAAGGAGGAAAGAATAAAGATAGAAAGAAAGAAAGAAAGAAAGAAAGACAAGAAGTAATAAAGAAAGAAAGAAAGAAAGAAAGAAAGAAGGAATAAAGACGGGAAGAAAGAAAGAAAGACAAGAAGAAGTAAAGACGGGAAGAAAGAAAGAAAGAAAGAAAGAAAGAAAGAAAGAAAGAAAGAAGGAAACGAAGTTAGAAATGAAGAAAAGAAGAAAGACCGGAAGGAGTAAAAACAGGAAGGAAGAATGGAAAGGAAGGAAGAATGAAATAACGAAAGACAAGAAGGAATAAAGTCGGAAAGAAATAAATAAATAAACAAAGATAGAAAGAAATGAAGAAAGAAATGAAGAAAGGAGAGAAGGAAGAAAGACAGGAGGGAAGAAAGGAAGGTGAGAAGAAATAAAGGAAGAAATAAGAAAAAAGGAAGTAAGAAAGAAATAAAGAAAACTTTTAGAGATTAGTTATTGTTGTTGTTAAGGGTTTGAGACATGTTGGTCATCAGTCCCGTGTGTGTTGAATGTGACTGATAACCTGTAGCAGTGTGTGTAACTGTATTATGGACAGAGATGAGGTAGGTGCTCCATGACTTGAAGTAAAGTACTATCCCGGCATTTGCCTGGAGTTGAGTGTGGGGAAAACCACACGCAGGATAGCAGCTGTCAGCGTCGGGATTTGAACCTACGATCTCCAGACTTGGTGCAGCTGCCCTCGAGGTCATGGTGTACGATTTTATGAGCACGGCAACGTCACGGGACTTCTACACTTCTACACTCGTTCACCTGAAGTCAGTGCAAGAGAAGAAGAAAAGAAGACAAAAAAACGCGCAGAATGGCCGCTGATAATAATAATAATATCATATGGCCTCGGGTGCCGGGTTAAGGCTTTGTTATTTAACGCCCAGAGGGAAGCTTGAATGTCGAATTTTGTCGTTAGATATCTAAACTCCTTGACACTATAGCGCTTTCTAGTCGAGAGATGAGAAACTTTCTGTTGGCGGAAAATCCCGGGATTAATTTTGCCATTCTGAACACGGCCTACTGAATTCAAATGGGTTATCTAACATGCCAACAGCGTATGATATGCGTGTCGAGATCTTTGTCACCTTTCAAAAATCACTTACCACGGCCAGGAGTGAACCTGCAAGCTTGGGGTTTGATATTCCGACACGATAATCAATCACCCACCGTGGGAAGCAAAATGGCCGCTGTTACCGCCGGAATTGCATTCGGATATCCGAGCGCGAAGCTACACAGTCACTAGTAAAGCGTGCCTCGGCAGTACCGGTGAGTTCACTTAAAAATGTACTTTTAAGCAATTTCATAACGGATATTTTCCTTCATTCCCAGAAGTGATGAAGTATGGTTGGAATGCACTAATTACACTCGTTTACCAAAAATAACTTTATTTCAGTTACGAAAACAAAACGAAGCTGTTTCTGGAAGAAACGTTGTCCCCGAATCCAGATTTAATCTCAGAATTTATGTATCAGCCTCCGTTTCCATGTTATAATAGAATTTGTAAATGCTTGCGTCAGCCTTTATATTACATATTATATCTGGCAAAAGAAAAACAAACAAAAGAACGGGTTAGTTCACAAATAAATCAAAGAAATGAGCTCTAAAGAAAAGTGAATAAACAATAAACAATGCAACATCACCAAAGTGCTGCTCATTCATACCCTGGCGGTGGATTTCGGAACTGAGGATAATGAATCACGGCCGACTGAATACGGCCGTGAATGAATGGACGTCTTTGTATATATATTTCGATTGCTTTCCAACAATTACATTCGCAAGAGAAAACTGAAAGCAAATTATTTAAGCAATACCAACGTGACAAAAAATGCAGCATTTTCTAGGTGTTTAAGGATAGAGTGTACCATATTAAGAAAACTGAGCCTGATAGACGAAAACTGATTTCATTTTTGAATTCAGCACCCACAACTTAGCCAGAACAAAAATGCCGTTAACCAGTGTTATTATATCTGACGGAGCGCCAATAATGAGTGAACGGGATTCCTACCAGCGCTGCCCAGCGAGTGTTGAGGTAACTTATCTAACTAGGAAGTATGTAGTCCGTAGTGCAGAATAAGTAATAGGCACTGTGTGGAGACCGCCAGATCCGCAACATATTAGGAGAGGCGTCCGTTGACTCAGCACTTCCTCTACCTGACCCTAATATGGTGGGTTCAGTCCTAAATCTATAGGCCACCTTCTGGTGTAGTGGCTAGCATTCTTGGCTGTCACCCCAGAGGTTCAGGTTCGATTCCCAGTCATCACAATTTTAGGTGATAGCAGGAAAGGCCTTTGAACTTCAATTCCTGCAAAGTTCAGAACCAAAGATGGCGTAGGCCTACACGGGAAAATTAGCTACGCCCCATGGCGAAAATGAACCCCATCACCTTAAAAACACTATTTATCCAGTCTTTCAGGAATTCCGTGGAAAAAGAGTTTTTTTTTCAGTGAGCTAGCATTCACTTTCTACGTTAGAGATAGCGCAAATTACCTGCAATCGGCGAGTTTTTTTCCTTGCGAAACCTTCTGTCTTGCCAGGGCAATGTACCTCAGTAGAAACTGATAGAAATGTCCAAGGTAAGTTTACGTCATCAATGGAGTGATACCTGGTATTCATTTATTATTCAGTGACTGGAATATGAATAAATTCTTGGTACGCTGTATCTTGACAACCATTGTAAACAAAACATTAACGGTTCTGGACCCAAATCAGAAGCGTGGTCGTTGGGGGGGGGGGGGGGGGGGGGGGGGGGGCGACAGAGAAAGTTTGAGTGAGAACCCCTGCTCTAGAGATGGGGAACATGAATATGCATATTTGATAGGATCTTTCACAGACAGAAAAGTGTAATTAAAAATTCATCATATGCTAAAAATAAACATGAATGTGTAACAATTATATTGTTAGCTGTCTTTCCTAAGAGGATATTTAATCTGAGCGCCGTGGGAGGGCGTGTATAATACATCAGAATGGCAAAACAAATCTCAGGAGCTCAAAGACAATATAAGAGTGGTTCTCACAAGAATTTCCCAGGCCTGTCTGAATACACAACTTGTGGTACATGAATGTTATAATTATTCTGTCTCGCGATGATGGACGTAGGAACTGGAATTAAATATCAACGTCTGGAAATAAATGAGTGGTGTCACTAGAAGTACATACAAATAGATTACATTTCGGGTTATATAAATAGGACGTAGTAATACGAATCAATAAAGGGAAGAGCTACACGAACGTCTTGAAAGCGCAAAAGAAAGTTTTCCTTGAACTCCTAAATCACGCATCTACTGTAAGTAACAACAAAGTTAATTTATCTAAAAACACAGCAGTAGAAATTTGAATGGAAATATAATATTAATAATTATTATTATTATTATTACAACATGGTAATCAAATCCGAGGCACTATACGCCTCTGAAACACTTATCATTGGGGGCTGATCACTAATTTAAGATATACAAAAACTAAAAGGAAAATTTCGAGAAAAACATTCGGCCTAATTTGCACTGAGGGAATTTGGATGAAAAGAAATTCCCAGGATCTTTATCAGTATTCGGTGAAAATCTCGGACACATTCAGGAAAAGTTGCTTATGTTCGACCCTGACTATTATATGACAGAAAACTGTACTATAATGAGGCTCATTATAACACTATTCTTCATTATGAAACAGTTTCTCCCACGAATCAGAGCTCAAGAAACAGTTGTTTGACCAATTCGATAAGGATAGGATCGCACCTGCGCTGGGTTCCAAGGCCTTCTAATTTAAATTTCACTGCGTGGCCTAGTGTCATAGTAGGATAATCGAGGAGGCCATGGCCAAATACAAGGCATTTTCTGCGTCCCATGCGCTGTGTTCAGTACATAAAACTGGCGAATTCTCGACAGATATTTATGAATATTTATGTTCGAACATAAAATAGTTATAATAATTATCGTCGAACATAAACAGTCGTATGCAACTCGCCTATAATGGTAATTAAGACACGAGTACGTTTATAAAACGAGCGTATGCGAATTGCCAATATAGGCTCGTTGCATAATGTACTATTTGCTGAGTTGCGAATAGAGCAGGGAAGATTGATACACACATTGTGTCCCGGTGACCATATTGCGGGAAGAGAGCAGATGCAGGTTAGTGTACCTACCCGAGTGTTATCAAAACACGGAAGCGTAAACACAATACTGTACTCTGTGTTAGAAGGTTATTGCTATCAACAAAAGTAGGTTCTGCTAATATTCTTATCTGAGCTGTATTTGGTTATTAATTTCCCCACAAGCCAGACCTAATTTCGTACACCTCGTGGTGTACCGGCTAACATGCTTGGAGGCTCGGGTTCTATTCCCGGCTCTGCCAAGAAATGATGATGATGATGATGATGATGATCGTGTAGCTTCCGGAGAGGCCGAGTGCAGGTCTTTCTAGTTGACGCCCGTGGGCGACCTGCGCGTCGTAATGAGGATAAAGTGATGTTGAAGACATCACATACACCCAGTCCGCGAGCCGCGGGAATTAACCCCAGGATATTAAAATCCCTGATGGCTCGGCACGCTAACCATTTAGCCATGGAGCCGGACTGCCAAGAAATCAGATCACCTTTTGTCCGTGTGTGTATGTGTGTGTCCCTAATAACATCTAAACGGCAAGAGCGATTTTAATTAAACTCGGTAATGTCATAGCACTATTTTGGCCGACCCCGACCGTGCGCTTCAAATTTTTATTACGTCTCACCAATCCAACATGGCGGCTGTGCGAAATATTTCACCAGTATTCAATATCTCCGAAACTATTACAGTTATCATCCTGAAATTTTGTACGGTGATAAAGGGCACTACTAGAAGTTCACCTATGAGACTTTCAAAAACCTGGTAACTACAAAACCAACATGGCGGCCAATGTAATTCTAGTCTGAGGGCTGGAACAAGGAACACTCAGCCTCGTGAGGCAAATCTGAGAAGAGGAGGGTTCGATTCCCAAATCAGCCACCCTGGAAGTGGTTTCCCACTCAAGGCAAATGCCGGGATGCTTTTTAACTTAAGGCCACGGCCACCTCCTTCCCAATCTCCACCTGAATTACACATAAACACAGTACCGGTACTACAGACCCCACAATAACACAGGTGACCAGACATATAATACAGTATTTTATATTACCGACAGCGGTACTTAAGCTCGCTAACGCACAGCGTTAGGCCATGGGACCAAGCTCTCTGCAGACTCGGTGACGTGGGTTCAAGCCCCACAGTCGGTTGTCCTTGAAATGGTTTTCAGTGGTTTCCCCATATTCAACTCCAGGCAAATGCTGCGACAGTACCTTCTGACAGGCCACGGCCACTTGGTTCAATCTCCTTGCCCAGTTTCATTCATCTTCATTCAACTCCTATCATGAAGTTGGCATCAGGAAGGGCATTCGGCTGTAAAAACTATCGGCCACATAGACTTTCATCGCATCTAATTCCCGACCCCGTTGTAAACGGGAACAATTAGGGGTAGACATGCATTAAACACACACCCAAGTACATGGGACAAAATGACTGCGATGTCCAAGCCCCTGAAGTGATACAACAACAATCACAGAAACACAGGTTATCAGACAATTTTAACACACACCCAAATACACGGGGTCGATCACCAAAGATGTCCTAAGCCTCTAAAACGAAAATGAAAATTCCAGTCGACCGACCGGGTCAGGTAATGGGATGAATGAAGCCTCCATCTAGCGGCGAGGATATGAACTGTGCCGGCTGCCGAAGCCTGTCACACTCCCTTGGGGCAATGATTAAATGAATGACAGATGAAATGAGATGATAGTCGAGTATGTTGCTGGAATGAAATTGTGACAGGGAAAACCAGAGTACCCGGAGAAAAACCTGTCTGCCTCCGCTTTGTCCAGCCCAAATCTCACATGGAGTGACCGGGATTTGAACCACGGACCCAGCGGTGACCGACCGGTGTGCTGCCGCCTAAACCACGGAGGCTCTCCTCTAATAATCAAAACAAAATACAGTAAACACTTATTTAGGGCCTATTTTGAATTCTTAAACAATGGTGGTATTTAAAGGGCACATTGTTAAATTTTGTCCTGCTCTCGAGGTTCGATGTCCCTGTCAAAGGTTATAAAGAAAAATGTATTTAAAGTTGGCCAGGAAGTAATTGTAATTGATGAGACTTGGTTTATAATAACCCGGAACTGGTCGGAGACATGCCATCCAAGGCGGAAGAGGATAATATTGATTTGCCATACATTACTCTTTCATGCTCTGCCTACATCAGAAGCAGACTACTTCCTGATACGCCCCTTCTTGCTAGTGGCAGTAAAATATTTTGTTCTAGTGGGAAAGATGAATGTGGAGGAAAAGGTCGGAGGCAAAGAACCCCCACATTAAACAGACAATAAAACCAAGGAAAAGCAAACTCTCCCGCTGAGAAGGTTGGTTGCTTCCTCAGTTTAGGGGTGCGACAACGCGGTCATGTAGCCCCGTGTACTTTGGGTGTGTGTAGAATCTGTCTGATAATCGGTGGTAATTGTGACGGCTGTATTAGTGTGTGTTATCTGTAATTCAGGTAAGGACTGCAGACGATCAATTTCAAGTAGTTCCTACTTTTGCTACCGTCAACGGCATCTAGGTGTGGACATGACTACTAGATACCACCACAATCGGCACCTGGCGACGAACGTTGGAATAATAATAATAATAATAATAATAATAATAATAATGTTATTTTTACGTCCCTTTTATCTACTGCGGCTTTTAGAGACGCCGGGGTGTCGGAATTTTCCCCCGAAGGGGATCTTTAACGTGCCAGTAAATCTACTGACACGACTCCCTCGCATTTGCGCACCCTCAAACACCAGCTGACTGGCCAGGCGATCCTACAACCTTGGGCTCAACAAGCGAGAAAGTTACCGCTGAGCCACGCAGCCAGCTACGAACGTTGGAACTTATAGAGTGTTATCAAATCTAACCTACAAATTTGGCTTCACACAAGTGCAGTTAGTGGAAGGTTCTTTTACATGCCATAAATCTACGACATGGGCCCGCCGGCTTTACTTCCTCTCCGGAGGAAGGCATACTGAGGGATTTTTAACGGTCTTAAAATATCCGACGACTTCGGCCGGGTTTGAACCCGCGATCTTGGGCATGGAAGCTCAGCATGCTACCAACTACTCACCGGAGCCGCCACTTCCGCTGAGATATATGTTATTTACAAAAATAAGGAAATATGTCTTCGTCATAAATTCATTATATTAGAACACAAAAGTTAGAATCATAAATATTAAAGCAATTTCCTTTAGAGTGGTGGATAGTTGCTTGAAGGACAGCACAATTTTTGGTCATCAATTAATATTTTTCTACAGAAACCTTCCTCGAGAAATCCTTTACAGACTGGTGAAAACCACATCAAAATCCTAAAGTTGTTCTCGAGATTACCGGGAACATACATGAATCGGGGAGTTTGATTTATACTTAGTAGATGATGATGACGATGATGATGACGATGATGATAAAAGTTGTTTAAAGGGGCCTAACTTCTAGGTTATCGGCCCCTAATGGTCTGGGTGATCGTGAAAATGAAAGATGATCAAATGAAACCTATAAAAGACAGGAGGTAAGGAAGAATGAGAATTGAGGGACTTGGAAGAAAGGAGAACCATGAAAGGCAGAGAGGAAAGGGAGAGAGGAGAGGGTCCGCCCCAAAGGCAATGGAAAAAGTGGGAAAACGTGACCCATCTCAGGAATCCCTTGGGCTCGCCAAATCCCGAACTCACCAACCGTGAGCCCTTGAGGGAGTAGCACTATCCAGGGTGCACCAGAAATGGTGGGGCTACACACACCCTGCCTCCTTTAGAGCCTTGTGCAAAAGGCAGGAGATATCGTGAAAAGAAAAAGGAGGCTGACGCCTCGAAGAATGAGGGAATCAGGAAAGATGAGACAAGGGCCAATTAAGGCGGGAAAGTGAAGTACTCCCTAGGCCTCGGATACCCAAATACCGTCGGGGTCGGAAGAGAACAAGAGTTGACCAAGGGAGGGCGAAAGAAAAGGTGACAGTGAGGAACCCGGCACAAGTAAGTGGAAGCAATGCCGGACTCAGCTGGGGTCCCTTGGTCGCCAACCCACGTCCCGCTAGCCCCTGGGGGATATACTAGGTAGATGTTTAAACGAATAAACAAGACGATATCGCCGGCCAGAACTGTGTCGCGTCTTACTGTTGTCAGTGCCGGATTAAGGTAAAATGAAGCCCAAGTCCCTCAGAATTTTGGGGCCCCTTTATTTTTTTCAAATAATTTTTATTTTTTAGCACCTGTACATTTAATAAAGTATATACAAGAGTTCTTTTTCTCAAGATGAATAATACACTTTTTATCGCATCATACACAGGCCTACATATATACACACATTTCAATTGAATTATTTGAAAACATTTCATATAATTTGATGAACAATTTAACAAATCATAGACTACTATTTTTTACTTCTGTAAAATGTATTCAAATATGTTTTCTGGTTTTTTTTCGGTCAATGAAATCTTCTACAATGTCATCAACAAAATCAATTTCTCGCAGAACATCTGACTCGATATACATTAAACTTAGCGTGTCTAATCGTTCCTGTGACATGATACTTCTTAGCGCTCTTTTGATCCGTTTCAATGTTGAAAATGAGCGCTCCGCAGAACAATTCGTTATCATGAGGGTCAGGAAAATGCGAAAAGCAATTTCAACGTTCGGAAAAACAGACTCAAGCTTGTCTCGAATAAGAATTTCGTAAAGTTCAGAATGAGTGAACTCAGTTTTTAAGGATATTGTAATATAATATAATGCTGGAACTGTCCCAGTTCCGGATTAAAAAAATCTAAATCTTCGGAATAAAATTGAACTAAATTAGAAATTGCTTGGGGGCCCTAGGCCTGGGCCTAATTGGTAATCCAACACTGCCTGTTGTGCCAGGCTAATGCACAACGACAATGATGTTGAAATACGAGATTTCTCGTACGAGTCCCCTAGTTATTAGTATTAAGCGGTATGTTATGAGATGAAGTCCTTACAGAGTTATGAATAACGTCACAAGCGCCCTATTCCGGAGCTTTATAATTATGTCTCGTCACGAAGGCAAAAATTGGAAAGCATGTAACCTGATTGCATGGTGTTGACTCTCGACTGCGAGGGTCCCAGTTCGAAGCCGGTTTGAGTAAGTTGTGTAATGGACAGGAAGTCAGTGGTTATGGGGCCAGTATGGTATTTAAGGCGGGGTCCTGAGGCGCCAAGCCTTCGTAGACATATCACTGTTGTACAGTTTGCAGTAAAAATTTGAAACGTTTTCGGAAGGCATCCATTCAGTTCATACATCAATGGATATGATTTTAATAAACTATTTGTTACCTAAGTCAATATGTTGTACATTAAAACCGCACCGGTTTTGGTCACATTGAGACCTTCCCCAGCGTGGTATAGGATAAGTAAATGTGCAATAACATACACTTAATTATTTTTTTTGCCATAACAGAGGATACTAAAAATAGTTTTGTTCCAAAAGCTCACAAAGTAAAATTTCAAAAACCAGATCTGTTACAAAATGTGTTAAGAAAAGACTGAAAAGGTCTTGATAAAACAGCGTTGAATTGAAGAGATGTGGGTGTGAATATAGAAATGTTGAATAAGTTAGGTTATAAGGTGCGTTCAAAAAGTAACGAGCCGGAGGCATAATTACAGAAACCAGTACTTGTATGTTAGAAGTATTGGCCCTGGCTGTTGAGGCACTTGTCCCACTGTAACGCGAGGCGATGAATGGCTGTCTCATAAAATTCCCTGGGCTGCCATGTGAACCAGTTCCGCAAGTATAGCTGGATGTCGGCGTCCGAGGTGAATCGTTGGCCCCGCAGAGCCCTTTTCATGGGACCAAACATGGCGTAATCACAGGGAGAGAGGTCAGGACTGTGGGGAGGGTGGCCGAGAACCTCCCATTTGAATTTCTGCAGTAGTGCCGCGACTGTGTTGGCCGTATGAGGTCGTGCATTGTCGTGGAGCGACCACGGCGGCTATGTCGTTCACTGTCACTCGGCGATCCTGGGTAATGAGTGCATCAACCAGCTGAAAGTTGTCATCGTAAATGCAGGGGGGGTGCCCCAGACCGGGCATAATCGGCAACGACACCCGTCCTTCCCTGAAGCGCTTGTGCCACGCCTTGACCCTTGCAAGGGACATGCAGTGTTCGCCGTACACTTGTGACATTCGGCGATGAATATCCGTTCCCCCTACTCCTTTCGCTGTCAGAAACCGAACAACACCTCTTTGCTCTTCGTTTGACGCCTCCATGTCACTAATGTGACTGGCAGCGTTGGACGATTGATGCATGCTGCTGCTCGCTTTGTATCGTCACGTGACATGCACGCGTGCCCTCTAACGACGGGCTGTGAACTTCCACGCTCTGGTCGGAACCACACCTCGTTACACACGCCAGGTCACGTCACCGGTTTGCGCATTCCGGCCTCCGGCTCGTTACTTTTTGAACGCACCTTATATAAATGAAGGATGATATGCATTTGCCAGGTAGAGAAATATTGTAGAGAGAACGTTGGAAATAGGTGCAACGACGTCGTTGTGAATTGGTAAGAAATGTATTGGTAATCCTTTGTTATGGCAAAATTTTTATTAAGTGTATGCTATTGCACATTTACTTATCCCATACTACGCTGAGGAAGGTCACAATGACCGTAACCGGTACAGTTTAGTGTACAATATATTGACTTAAGGTAATAAATAGTTTATCCCGCCCTATATTATTCTGCTAAGGTCCCATTCCAGTTTTGTACCGAAAATAAGGTCCCATTAACACCAACCTACACATATGGGATACCTACAGGTTCAGCATAACCCAATACGTAAGCGAAACGCACTCATTTACTCTTTAAATGCCTCACAATTAAATAAATACCTTAAAACATGTATATTTACAATGAAAGAATGAAAGAATGCAACACGGTAACCATGGTAACAGAATCTCACAGGTCCATCTATTTCTGTAAGACGCAATGCAATTCCAATTATTACATTTCTGTGAAAGTTTCCAGACGGTTATAAGGTTATCACTGAACCAAATTAAGCTGTAAAATTCATCAATACATACAGTATAATGCGCTTAAGGGGGGTCAAGGGGCACTCTAGATTTTTTTCACGCAATTTTCACGTGTGAGTGTGGTACGAAAGGTCTTTTTCACCCGACTAAAAAGGGTCTCCGAAAACCACATTTAAAGGCCCTTAAATTAGTCTGTGATATTCCCAGAAAATTAACTTAGCTCTGATATACCTATGAAGTAATGACAAACCCCTAACCACTGCACCAGTAGCTGAATTGATAAAGTCTGATTATTCATACCAAGGATAAATCAGTCATAGCATTCATGATTGAGATTTTGCTAAGTGTACTCTTTACAACTAGAATATTCGCGGGCCAAGCCGCGACGGGTAATGCTAGTTATAATGAATACGTCAAAAGTCATGGTCATTTTTGTGTCAGTTTAGAATATGATTTTAATAAATAAACATTTAAGGCAGCCAATGGCTATAGCAATACACAGTAAATACAAAAGAATCAATCCTCTCGAGATTACAAATCCTGGTCGCCACACAAGTTCTTCAGCGACAACCCCCGCTCACAACTCAGTGCGTCATATCTGTCACAGAGTCTCCCACACAACCGACAGATGCACTCTTCGTCTGGAACATGGACAGATTTTGTCTCACACACTCTAAAGTGGAAACCATGTACTACATCCCCCATTATTTTTTACTGCCTATTGCATATTGACCCATTATTACAAAAAAAAACAGAGTAAACACAGGTTATGAGACAAATTTCGGTCGAAGAATTTTGGAGCTGATGACAAAAATATTACCTGCCAACCTTACAAAACTAAAATTGAGAAGATTTTGATATGAAAAGCATGAGATGCAAACAGTGCACATTATCTAACAAACTAACTAATTAACTAACCTAACTCCGTGGCACTACAGCCCATGAAGAGCCTAGGCCTACCAAGCGACCGCTGCCCATCCATTTGGCCTGCATTTATTGGGGTGACACGTGGTCAGTGCATCGAATCCCCTCGGCCGTTAATCTTGGTTTTCGTGACTGGGGCGCTGCCTCACTGTCAGACAGCTACTCAATTGTCCTCACGAGGCTGAGTGCACCCTGTTCCAGCCCTCACGTCAGTTTCTAAAATCCGTGACGGAGCCGGGAATCGAACCCGGGGCCTCCGGGTGAGAGGCAGCCGCGCTACCCCAACACCACGAAATAGTGCATATCAGCTCAATTAATTGACAAACTAGGCTTCAGAATGAAATAGGCATTCGGCACTTATTAGCTGAGTGATTTCTGTTTAAATATCACTGAAATAAAATTATTTATTATTCATATCTAATCTTTTGTTTCGTCGGTGAAGTGCCATCCATTATTGATCTGTCAAAGTGACCCCAAAGTGTAAATCACTAGTGTTATTTAAAATTCAACTTGGAAGCTGGAAGTGTTAGAGTGCCTATGTAATGAGTCTGCTACATAATGCATATATATTACGTATAAATGAAGGAATATTTTAAGAGATTTACGATCGCTCTGTGACAAGTTAGCTTACTGTATACATATTAAACGTTTCAAATGAAACAAGATGTAGGACTTCCCATGCATAATTATAATGATATTTTAATATATTTAGTGCTGAATATTCTGAAACACTTCGGTCATTACGAAGTTCATGCGACAGGATGAAGGTACCGGAAGAGGTTTATAGATGGGGAGTAGTATTCTTTGACAGATTAATAGACTGACTGCTACAAATATACAGTTCCTTATTACCGGGAATTTATAATTTGTATTATTTTTCTTATTATTTCCATCAGAAAGGTCACTGAGGCTACAAAGCCTCTTTATGCAGCTCTCTTCATTCAGAGGGCGGTTGAATGCAATAAAATGAATGAAGAAAGAAAAAAAGTGACAGTCAGTCTGAAAGACTAGACTTTGTATCATTTTAAATGCTGCAAATGCTGAAAAATGCTAGAAAGACTCTTTAAATGTTAGAAAATTATCTGCATAATACTTATCTTGCTTATCTTGTTTCAAATTACTCGCGAACGGCAAGTGCAAACCAAGGTCAAGCGCGCGGGATGCCGTCACGCTCACCAGAGCGCGCGGGGACGTGCCCCTTCCATCCAGTCTAAAAACACTTATAGTGGGCGATGTATTGAAGATAGAGATGTGCTCTCGCGGACTTTTTTGTAGAACCTTTCATGCTGACCAATTCTTACGCTCATAGTATATTGATATTTTTAACGGTTTGCCCAGCGTAAGCTTAAGAAGCGCACGGACGCCAAGTTTGTTTTCGACTTTTTCACTGAAATCGTTACTGCTTGGCTTCCTTTGATCATACATAAATTATTTTCTACAGAATCTTTCCTCGCGATATCCTTTACAGAATGGTGAAAACCGCATCAAAATCTATCCAGTGGTTCTCGAGATTACCCGTGACATCCAAGAATCGGGGATTTTTGTCTTACACTAACGAAGTAGAGATTGTCGGGGAACACATGCACCAAGCAGTACTATGACGTCACAAACCTCAGTGCATCTGGGTACATTTCGTCCCGTCACCGTAACGTAACGCCAGACCACAGCGTAACGACGAAGTCGACAAGATAATTTAAAATGATAAAAACTACTTATCCTAAACATTCATGTGGCAATAGAAGTTCTTGTTATTACATCTGTTCACCTTGATCATGATAATTTGTATAGCTGATAGAATACCATGAAGGGAGTGTTTTATTGCTCGGGAGTCCTGAATACGGGTGCAATTTATATTTATTCCAGAGAATACTGGCTGAAATACGGAATGAACCTTTGCATTTTTCGGTTCTATGATGAGGAAGAGTACAACCTGAACAAAATAATGGCCATTGGTTTGATGATAGGAACGCGTGGAACTTGATCCTTGTGGAATTTTGGAGACCTTTCTCCCAAGACTGAGCGGTTCTAAAGAGTAGTTGTTTCGAGAGGCTTGGACATCGTCATCTACTTGAGGGTAGCACGAATTTACTTGGGTGTGTGTGTGTAGATTTGTGTGACAACCTGCGTTTTTGAGATGTCTCTTTTAGTGCGTGTATCTGCCGCTGGGTGACACTAGCGTCTGGTAGCCAAAGTTGGAACTACTTGAAATTGAACTTTCATTCATTTCATCTCTCATTACCTCCTCTCGCGAGGTTGGCGTCAGGAAGGGCATCCGGCCGTAGAAACCATCAGCCACGTGGAATTTCTTCGCATATCATCCCCGATCCCGTTGGAAACGAGAATAATACGGGGTAGAGACATAGATAGATTATTAAACTTATCATATTGCGGATTTAGACAAAGCACCACGGATTTAGCACTAGTACCACTACTATCAACCAAAATTCCCTAAAAATTTACTAAATTAAAATTTCTTCGAAAGTGTTATCTTAAGTATTAAATGATTTAGACAACCCACACCAGATGAAATTTTAAGAACTAAATGTATGTCACAAATAGTAACTATATTAATTATTTGAAACCGTTCCCCTTAATTTATCAATCCTTTAATATTGTGGATTTAGCCGAGTCTCCACTGATACTAATTCTCTTTAGTGGCAGTGGCTACGGAAGATGGAGACAGCAGTGATGGGCCTATCTCCTTCAGGACTCCTGGGCCAAGAGAGAAAACTCTCCAGAATTCGGCGAGGCATCCCAGGATGGTTCAACGTCCTCCCGCCATTAAACCAATTACCATTATTTCGTTCAGGTCGTAATTCATGCGATATATAGCCTATACAAAATAAATAGAAATGTTCCGCTCCTCTTTTTTCTTATTATTTCTTTTCTTTTTTACAGGTAACATACTTGTATGTTCTTGCATCTCGTACCACCGCATATAAAACTCAATTCTTTCCACTTTGTTTCTGAAGTGGCTATCAGTCCCAACCACAACACCCTAACTTTAGAAAACAAATTTTCCCTGCTAGTGTTTATTACCTTTAAAGGTTCATTGGCGTGTAATAAGTTGTGACAGTTAAGATGCGAGTATTCGAGGTTTGTGGCTGGGCGTCCGATAGCCCAGCCTGTCTCGACTCATACGGCCGTAAGATAAATAATAACCCCGGGCTTCGTGCAGTAAGAAGCAGAAAAAAACCTATTATCTGTGAGGTCACAGAATCTATTTCCAACGCAGGATCATTTCTCACACGAAGCTCTTTTCAGGAAATCAACATTGCGGGTCCATCAATCTTTGTATCCATCGATTCCATTTCCTTGAAACAATTTCGCACTGTCACTGGGCAATCTCGTCTTCATTTTAAATAAGGTGTGATCAAAAAGTTTCAGTTTGAGAGCGCTGCTCCTGCGATACACCGGGCGTTGAATGCAGAACAAGAAGCACACCGGATGGCTGTTTTCCTGCACCACCGGATGCGTTTCATTGTTGATGCAAGACGTTTCTGGAGCACATTGTCGCAGACGACGAAAACTGGTCCCACCACTGGGAACCAGAATCTATACTAACAAATGGATTTCAACCGAATTTCGTATGTGCTTTGTACACAATATCAGTTATGACTATGCGTATTTGTAAGAACCAGCAGGGCTGCCAGCTCTTAATAAATGCTCTCTCTAATTGCTTAATCCCAATATCAATATATCAGAAAGTATGCAAGACATCAGTTCTAGACTTTGCACACGTATAGTACCTGACATTCTAGATTAATTTGGAGTAACTAATATACCTCAGTGCTGCCAACATGATTATAAACTTTCTGAGAGTTGCAATATTTAATTATATGTAACTTCTACGGTATACTAACAAATGGATTTTATCCAAAATTGTCACTATGATAGATCGTAACATTTCAGATTAATTCGGAGCATCACATACATGCCATTGTTCCCAACATGATTTTACGCGCACCAATAAATCCAATATCAAACAGCATGTAACGTCCATACTATCAATTAGCCTCCAACCAAATTTTGTATGTGCATTCTATACCTTAAGAGATGGAACTAAGAATATATTCAGAGTCACCAGGGCTGCCAACTGTAGTAAGTTACTCTATTAGGCTCGTCCCATCGTCACAAGAAGTTCAAGAGCCAACCATTCGCTCACCCTGTTCTCTGATTACCGGAGCCCATTACTTTTTGATTTCAAGGAACCTGGTGTCTCCATCACTGGGGAAGGGTACTGCGCCGCACTGGAGAAATTACAGCGTGCAATTAATGCCAAACGTCCGGAAAAACTGCGATAAGGTGTGCTGGAACTTCATGATAACGCACGTCCCCATACCGCAAAGGTCATGACGCAGAGGTACGCCAACTCAAGTTGGAGACACTCGAGTGCCCACCCTATAGTCCTGATCTCTCCCCATGCGATTATCACGACTTCGATCCCTTAAAATATACATGAGGCTCGACGAATCATGTCGGACGAGGAACTGCAAAAGGCGGTTACGGATTGCCTCGGCGGATGTAGAGTGTGGTAGAGGTGAAATGATTTGCTCAGGACAGGGAGGTATGGAGACCTCTGGATTAGGGATCTCTATACGTACCTAGAGACCGTAACCCCAAGTAAATTTATCACGCACCGCCAAAGGGTTGTATGGATAATTAAAGTGATTTCATAGAGAAATGCGATAAACAAATGATTCACAGAGCCATGGTGCTTGAAAAGAAACTGAATGTATTAGATTTCTCTAAAATTCGCAATCTCTCTTATTATGGCGTCTTATTAGAATACAATACCACGATTGCGGCAGTTGAAAGTTTCTCTGGCTAAAACTGCGTAACCTAGACTTCCTTCCTTACTAGTTTCTACAACGGCTGAATATCAATAAGAGAAGGCAATAACCTCTCTACGTGAACGTGAGAATTCCAGCTTATTTCTGCAACGAAACGAGAATTGCCTAGTTTTCAGTCCGTCCTCAACAGAGAAATCCATGAAACTACTCAGCAGCTAAGGCTAGACCCAAATGTCACCAACCAATCGCCAGTGGCGTAACTAAGATTATGCTTTTGGAGGGGGATAAGCGGAGCCAAATATGAACTAAATCTGAACTAATAAACCATGAAGAGCGCGTTACTAGATATATACCCTTTATTGTATTTTTTTTAGTTTAAGTTTCAAGATAGCGGGTTCAAACCCGACCGAAGCCGTCGAATTTTTAAGAGCGTTAAAAATCCCACAGTATGCCTTCCTTCAGAGGGGAAGTAAAGCCGGCGGTCCCATGTCATAGATTTATGGCATGTTAAAGAACCTTCCACTAATTGCACCTGTGTGAAGCTAAATTGGATAGGTTAAGAATGTAAACAACGCTCTTAGGTTTCGACGTTCGTTGCCAAGAGCCGACTGCGGTGGCGTCTAGTAGCTAAGTTCTGAACTTGGCCTAGTAGTCGTTGACGGTGGCGCTTGGCGGCAAAAGTAGGAACTATTTAAAAAATTCCAAGTTGCAGTACTTAAATTAAAAAACAGATAACACACACTAATACAGTCATCACAATTAACACCGTTTATCAGACAGATTCTACACACACCCAAAGTACACGGGGCTACATGACCGCGTTGTCGCAGCCCCTAATCTTAAGAACCAACCAACCAACTCCCGGCACTAAAAGCCATACGATAAATTAATTAATAAATAATAATAATAATAATATATATATATAGATGAAAATATTGGGCGTCCCCCCACCAAAGAAAGGAAGGAAGGAAGCTTGTAGTTTAACGTGACCGTTAATCTTGAGATCATGAGCCACGGGACCTCCTTTTTACGTGGAATCCGAACCACAGGACATGGCATTTCACTTCGAAAATCTCACATGCATTGACCGGGAATCGAACCCGGGCCGCCTTGGTGAGAGGCATACAGCTAGACCGCTGAGCCACCACGCCCCCATCCCCCCCCCCCCCACCAAAGACTTGTCCAATATCGTGTTATATATTTGGTAAGCCTGGCCAATAAAGGTGACCAGAAGCGAAGCGAACGCCCTACCCATGGCGGCTTTAGCAGCGCAGCGAGAGAAGAAAAAGCGATTTAGCGGCGAGAAGGTATGTGGGTCATACCCACCTCCCAACGTGCCTACGTGACCAACTCAACACAGAGTGAACAAGACACTTTTCCTTTGCCAAACTAGGATGTGGGAGAAATAACAACACGAGTTCATTGCCCCCTCACGACTCACTGTCGACAGTTGTACAAGTTAATCTATTCTCAAAGGTGCGGGCATACTTCCCATGCACGTTACCAGATAGGTAATCATTAGGCCAAGGCATTTGATGATTTTGCATCTTTTTTTGTATGAAGGCCGAAGGATAGCTCAAATATATATACATGTGGTTCATGAATTGACTGATTAAATAAGGGCAATTTGTTAGGGCATTTTTTTGCATTTTTTGCCGTTTACAAGAGATAGGTCATTTTTGGAGCAATTTTAGGTCATTTTTGGCATTTTTATTGTTTTCTGGTAAGTGTTATATTTCGTCATATTTGGATTAATATTATTTATGTTTACAAATTTAAACTTGTCTATTATGTTTATCTTAGGCAAATAACTTGCCCAAGAAAGAAAGTAGACTTGCAACATAACCTGATGCCACTAGTTTTCAATTAAATGGCACCTAGGCCTATTTGCTCGGAGAGTATTTGAAGAACATGCCAGTTCTAGAATATTTCATTTATTTTCTTCACCAGGGGTGCAAAGTGGTATTAACTTCGTTAGAAACAAAAATAATTTAAACTTAATGCATTGTCATCCATTTAACTTCTCTCTCAAATCAGCCAATTGTTTCTTCAAATATTAATAAATAAGTGATTTATGAATAATTTATTGGTCATTTTCTTTCAAATTGTGTAATTTTTAAACCATTTTTAGGTCATAAATACATTTTTTATTTTGCATTTTCTGGCTATTTTTGGTCATTAAATGCCTTGCCCTAGTAATCATAAATCCACGTGTTGAAATATAGCATTCTCCCCCCTCCCCTTGCTTCATCCGGAGCGGATGTGAAAGAAGCAAACCTTATTGTTACGGAGACATCCGTGGCGTAGTTGGTAGCATGCTGAGCTTCTATGCCCAATATAGCGGGTTCAAACCCGGCCGAAGCCATCGCATTTTTAAGAGCGTTAAAAATCCCTCAGTATGCCTTCCTTCGGAGAGGAAGTAAAGCCGGCGGTCCCATGTCATAGATTTATGGCATGTTAAAGAACTTTCCACTAATTACACCTGTGTGAAACTAAATTGTATAGGTTAAGAATGAAAACAACGCTCTTAGGTTGCTACGTTCGTTGCCAAGAGCCGACTGCGGTGGCGTCTAGTAGCTAAGTTCTGAACTAGGCCTAGTAGTCGTTGACGGTGGCGTTTGGCGGCAAGAGTAGGAACTATTTGAAAAACTCAAAGTTCCAGTCCTTACTTGAATTTAAAAAAAAACAGATGCACACACTAATACAGTCATCACAATAAAACACCGGTTATCAGACAGATTCTACACACACCCAAAGTACACGGAGCTACACGACCGCGTTGTCGCAGCCCCTAGACTAAGGAACCAACCAACCTTATTGTTACGGTACCATCACAATTATGCATGGTTTTAACATGGCTATGTTTTAGGACAGGAGGTTTAAACCGACACGACACTGATATCCTGATGGTCACCATGGCAACAAGAGTTCGCCGTCTAGGCATAATGAATTCTAGCTCAGAAGAGAAATTTTACTTATTTGTTAGAGTAAAAGTTTCCAAAAACTCCTAAACGTCGTTCAAAATTTCCCCCTCTAACATACACCAGTGCCATTTTTAATTCTAAAAATCAGTGATACCAACAATAAATTTTAGCGTCAACAAAAAATCCCTAAAATGTTACTAAATTCAAATTTCTTCGCTGCGACAACGCGGTCATGTAGCCCCGTGTGTGTAGAATCTGTCTGATAAGCGGTGTTAATTGTGATGGCTGTATTAGTGTGTGTTATCTCTAATTCAGGTAAGGACTGCAGACGATCAATTTCAAGTAGTTCCTACGTTTGCTACCAAATGCTACCGTCAACGACACCTAGCTGCGAACTTGGCTACTAGATGCCACCACAACCGGCACCTGGCGGTGAACGTTGGAACTTAATAGAGCATTAATCAAATCTAACCTACAAATTTAGCTTCACAAGGTTCTCTTACATCCCATAAATCTATGAAATGAGCCCGCCGGCTTTACTTCCCCTCCGAAGGAAGGCATACTGAGAGATTTTTAACACTCTTAAAAAAAATCCGACAAATTCGGTCGGGTTTGAACCCGCGATCTTGGGCATAGAAGCTCAGCATGCTACCAACTACGCCACCGAAGCCACCAATTATTTTTTTATACATTTGTTAAGTCATAATTATTTTCAATAATATATTACTGAATATAAACTATCAGAGCCAACGTTGAAATTATATATATAAAGCTTTTGCCTGGAATGAGTGTTGGATAAAACCAGGAAAAAAGACAAACAGAATATCAAAATTCATCTTGATCATAGACTGAATTTTAGTTTTCTAGTCCTGTTGATTCAGCGTTCAACTGCTGAGTTTAGATAGCAATCCCGGAAAAACAAACCGAGAAACATTCGTCATTATTATGTAAAGAGATCAACTTCCTTAGGGAGTGTATGACGAATCGTAACAGAATATAGTGATGTCAAGAGGTGAGGTCGCAATTACATGATTGATGCAGCCTAACTCGAGTCCCGTTGTGCTGCCACTGACGTCATGACAGGGGCGGGCTCTTATTCATGAGAGAAAGGGGGAACGCTCCTCCCCCCATTTCCTTTTGCTCACTCTTCTGAATTTCAAGACAACTGGTTTGCATTGTGAGCATTCGATCGAAATGTTGAGTAGCGCAACAACTGATACGTTGTCTGAGCACATTCCAATCTCAATGTGACTGATTAAGATCGATTTCACCTCTGACAGCTCCAAGGCTCATTCAGTCTTGTAATCAGTGTTGTCAATTTGGTGTTTTTATCACCAGATCTGGTGTTTCAGAAGTTCGTCTGGTGCCAGAAATGTTCTAATAGCGCCATAGCAAAATACTGGTGTTATTTCAATAAAACTAGTGCCAAATCTGGTGCTTAACGGACTTTTCCATGAAATTGTCTCCTATGACAAATAAGTAAATCCTGGAAGCCAGTAATTGTTTTAATAAAGTTAATCAATTAAAATAGGCAATGTTCAGCCTTACACGTGTCAAGGGGAAGCCCCTGAAATTCATTCTTTACTCCAGGCGCAAAATGCAGGGCTCAGTGCAAGTGCACTTGTACAAATAATCCACCTATCATCTATTTTCTTCCCAGCTCCCAGGGGAATTCCCAGTTTCATGCGCAGCCAGTTTAATGTACTTTCGCTCCCTCACTCTAATGCAGATGTAGGGACAGTGTTTAGCCAAGTTTAATGGATGAAAACAAAGCAAAGAAATCGAATGAAAGTTCAAAAATTGCATTCCATTCTGTGTGTGCCATTTGGACTAAAAACAGAGGGAAAATGCTATCACGACTACGAACTTCCGAAGGATATAATAGTGGCCAAAATTGGAATTATGCAGAGCTACAGCACTTCCTGCTCTAAAGATTTAAAAGCGGTAGCAGGCTCCGCAAGTGAAGAAGACTATTTTTAATCAAAGAAATGTAAGTAAAAAGCCGTTTATATATTTATAATTTTTGGTGTTTTTCTAGTGTTTTGAATCATAGAGTCCAGCTGGTGCTTTTCTGGTGTTTTTAAGCGTAGGGTTTAGTTCTTTCCCATTTCAAGATTTGGGAACACTGCCTGTAATCTGACTTGGGTAGTGACAAGCATCCATGACTTCACCGTGTAGGCTCTGCCAAGAAATTTAATTCTGGTTTAAGGGCTGGAATGGGGGGCACTCAGCCTCGTGAGGCTGGTTTGGATTTACTCCAGGCAGGCCACACCCCATCCAAATCCTAGCCTCATTTAAAAATACACACACAAGTACAGTCATTACAATGACACAGGTTATCACACAGATTACAAACACACACACGCAGTAATCAACAACAACAACAAGCAATTTTACTTGAAAAATAAGGAACAGTTCAGTTGGCACCTCCGAGAGGATTTGAAATTTACGCCATTTTCACCGAAGATTAGTGGCTTGATTAAAATTATTTTGTCGCCATATTTATTTTTTCAATATCATTTAACTATTATGGTTCTCCGATCGGACCAGAGATTGTTCCTTTTTGTGCACATCGTGACAAAACCTCAGCGGATTATGATAAGACAGACAGAAGGCAAATGTACCCTACCATATATAAACTTTATATACTGTACATGTGTTGAAAATATTGAAGCCCTGCTGAAAATAATTTGAACAGTTGCCGGTCCTGCTGAGAATATACCAACCAGCCAAAAATGAGTTTGGGAAGTTACTGACCTCAAAAATACTGGAGGTGTGGCTTACCGTACCTTTTGTACGAAGTCATCTGCCCCTAGGCCTACATCGCCAAGATTAAATTTTAAATAAAGGCCACTCGGGGTAAGAAGGTCGGGCCTATTACCTACAGATCGGCAATCCCAAATTCACAGACGTAAGAGTATAGGAGAAAACCTTTTACTTTAAAAGATCCAAAAATATGCCACTAATTACGTTTAACTGATTACACTATGGTCCATCTAAAATCCAAATGCTAACTCTCATAGCTTGTACAACCTACTCAAAATTCTCCATTTTTTAAACTCTTCAATAACGAAGGAACGCGAATCGTGGATAAATAAAATCTTCAGCCTCAAACTATCCCAAGACATTTCTTGGAAAGGTCAGAGAAAGTAGTCTATCTGTGAACGCCTTTCTTTAAGGTAGGGCTGGGGTTCAAACCCACAATGGTCTGAACATAAGGAAATGATGCCACATGGAAATGATTCATAGCCTAGTTACTTTCCGTTCATAGCGAAATGTTTATAAATTATTCTCCAATATATTGTTTAAGGTGTCCCAGGAGGAAACGTCAGTAACCTGGGAGGTAAAATATCGATCATCATACGGAAAAGAAGTATGTACAAGTATGTGTCCTATTCCTTGATGTTTCCGAAATGAAACTTATTGAATGATTGAATGTTCAATATTTCATAATTAATAATACGAAAGATGCTATGTATAATAATTGTTAAAAAAGATATTCATTTATTCGAGTGGAGATAGATGACCTACAGTAGTTGTTCCGCCTCTTATTTTTTATTTAAAGACTTCCCACAATTAAAGAGCTTATTTCAAAAGTGTCTTAAATGCATGAAATGGCAAGCTCCAAAACCCATGTTTCTTTAAATATTCAGATAAACTATTTGAAATTGAGTTATCAACCGTAAAGGATAGTGTTATCTGGCGATCAATATTTAATGAAACAAAACAAAATGCTAGACAGTTTTGTACAGGCATAATACCACAGATCTGTTTTTCCGTATTGACACGTGGACTTTGGAGAAATCATGATTTCTGAATTTTATTGTCAAGGTTTCTTACATAATATAATTTTTATTGAAATTTATTTTATTAATTTTCAAGGACCTTCTACTATTACTGTCGACCAAAGTATTATGTGCACTCGAGTTTGAAGGTTGTTTGTGAAGTAACCAATAGACCTACATGAAATCCAATAACGTCATCATTTTCGACGTTGTATTTTACGTTAGGTCATGTAGGGTTGGAATTTTTTATTTATATTTTAATAATTTTTATCGCAGTTGGAACACAAAAAGTGCACGTTTTTAAGCGTGTTTCAACCATGCGTCACATTTACGAATTATTATCTCAAAAACCCGTCATCAGAACTAATCCAAATTTTAACACAATATACATTGAAATGTTGTATAACTGGTTTATTAATTTCAAAATTTTGTGTGTCCAAGAAACAAAGTTGTTATCATTTTTGTAAGGTAACGTTTTTTCGGCTCGGGGTGGTTGGAAAATTTAGTTCTTGGTTGCATTGTAATCCTTATACATCGAAATGTTATGCTGTATGACTGTGAAATACGTAAATTTATTCACTTATTTTATATCGGTTTGTATTTCTACGGGGAAATAACCCATAATTCACCTGCTAGCCGCTCCGGCAAAAGCTGTACAGCGTTGCCGTAATGGTGCCCACACGCATCATGGCGCGTCTCGCTCGGCAGTGATGGGCTCCATCTCAGCAACGCTGTACAGCTTTTGCCGGAGCGGCTAGCAGGTGAAACATGTGTTATTTCCCCGTAGAAATACAAACCGATATAAAATAAGTGAATTAATTTACGTATTTCACAGTCATACAGCATAACTTGTTGATATATAACGATTACAACGCAACCAAGAACTACATTTTCCAACCACCCCGAGCCGAGAGAAAGTTACCTTACAACAAAGATAACAACTTTGTTTTTTGGACACATACAATTGTGAAATTAATAAACCAGTTTTACAACATTCCAATGTATATTGTGTTAAAATTTGGATTCGATCTGATGACGGGCTTTTGAGATAATAATTCTTAAATGTGACGCATGGTTGAAACACGCTTAAAAACGTGCACTTTTTGTGTTCCAACTGCGATAAAATATATTAAAATATAAATTAAAAAATCCAAACCTACATGAACTAACGTAGAATAGAACGACGAAAATGTTGATGGTATTGGATTTTATGTAGGTCTATTGGTTACTTCACAAACAACCTTCAAACTCGAGTACACATAATACTTTGGTCGACAGTAGTATACATATTGTTAACATTTAAATTAATTATTTTCAAAGATTGCTTAACAAATTTTTATACAGGGGCAGATGACTTCGCTGTCCCGCCCCTTAAAACAACAACTAACTAACTAAATTTTTTACAACTTATATACATAATATTTCTGATAGCATTCTTTTTTCGCTCCTTTCTAACTTGTAAACATTAAACAGGAATTCAAAATATTTGCTGAAAACTCTTCGTTTTCCCTTTTCTAAGCCCTTCCCAATTTGATTGATAATTGTCGTTTCGCTGTCACTGACTCTTATTTGGTTATTGTTAACATGAACAAGGAAGGACATTTTATATATTTATGCAAAAAGTAACTTTTATAGATTTCTATACATCATTCCGAAAATAAGCGTAACTCAACTTAACTTCTCTTGTGTCTACTAATCAATTATTCGATTTTTCGCTTAGCCGATAAATCTATTATTCGCTTAGTGGATTATTCGACCGAACGATCAGTCGATTAATCGATTTCGATTAATTTCAAATTGCTCATTTAATCGATTAACTAAACCAAAGAGCTCTAACTGAAAATCCCAGAGAAATCGTCATTTCAAGAATAAATGAAGACCCCACGGAAAGAACGGGGTAAGTCCGCTTTTTTTTTCTTTTCAAAAAAGAGTTTATGGCGCATTCTGGTGGCCAGCCATCGTCACTACAGATCAGTTGAAATTAATTTCAAATAATGCGGAATGTCACCGAGATACAGAGGTATTTATTTTTAGTGGAAACTGAAAGAACGTCCCATATCCTCTTACTTTTTCATAATTTAACTTTATTTGTTATTTGTTTTAGTTAGTTAGTTATTGTTGTTTTAAGGGGAGGAACTACGAGGTCATCTTCCCCTTTTAACACAGATTAAAGAAAACAAATTTGGAATTGAATTTAAAATTTTGAGGTGCACACCTAAATTTAAAAAGATCAAAAATTAATCAAACAAAAACATAAAATTAAATAAAAATAAAAATTATAAAAATAAACAAAAATTACGGAAAAGCAAAGAAATGATCATTCAAAACGAACAAGTCGTTGAGTTAATTTACATGTACTTCCTTTATAAAAATACATTTTGTAAAAAAATCTATTGCTTACACTCAATTGGGGTGCTTTAAGAATTTCTTTTTAGTGTTGAAAATTTAAATTCGCTGTCCTGAAAAAATTACAAAATGTGACTTACTTCGTTTTTCCCATGGAGTCTTCAAATGTATAATTCAGTGATTAGTGGCGAAGAAGGTGAGCACGTTATCCCCGGTGAAAGAGGTTAGGTCAGGTGGCAGTTCCGCGGTGGAAGAGCATTTAGGTCACGTTGCGGGGGAAGGGAATGGAAGAGTCAATGAGCTACCTAAGGCCAAACCCAGCTAAAATGTTGTGGCGGAAACCGAGCGTGAATCAGAATCCAAGTAACGGAGCTCTTGTTTACCTCATCACCAGCTTAATTGCGGGCGATCATTGCATGCTTAGTTTCACACCCCTCGAGCGAGGGTGGAGGCTCTTCTTTGGCAAGAGTACAGTTACCTTTTTTGACATAAATTAGGCTGAGTTGCGCGCAGTTAGTTTAGTGTTGTCCTTCGAACGGTAGCGGTTCGATCCCGACTCAGCCAGAAACTACACAAGGATGTTTAACCTTTTATGGGATAGTGATCTCTATATTAACCACCGGTCATAAGGACAGTTTATGCTTTTAAAGATGCTGATAGTTGAATTTTTAAGCCAAATTTTGCAGAATTTCCATGCCGAATTCCTAAAAATCAATGATATTATATACTTAACGTTATGTGTTGGATAAAATTTAAATTAGAAAAAAATAACAACAGTAACAATTAAAATGTAAAAATAAAATATAAATAAAGAAATAAAAATAAAAAAATAAAATTACAATTATTAAAGAAACATAACAATTAAAATAATAAACATAACAATAAAAGAATTATGAAAATAATTGTAAAAATCAATTCGAAATTAGTTAACTAATTCGATAAAAATATCAAAATTAAATCTATAAGAACATAAATTGAAAATTAATAATAAATATATAAATATTAAAATTAGAAAAACTAAAAATAACATTATTAATAATTCTACTAATTAAAATAAATTAAAGTGTAAAAATACATAAAATTAAAAAACTGTTTTTCCCTATAAAGGGTTAAATGAGACAACTTCGGGACAGTAGATTTAATGGCACGTTAAAGATCCCTTTCAGGGCAAAATACGGACGTCCGGACATTTGCAAAGCCACACTAGATAAAATTAACGATTAAATCATAACAGCATTATCATTATTAGTATTATTATTTCTCAACACGAAGAGTAGGCCCGGGAATTCCCTCCACCAATTCTCTCACTCAAGAGATCACATATTTCAAATTTTATAATCGTGCTTTTTTTTTTCAAATGATACATAGCTTCCAACAGTCCTTCAGAAAACCCTTTGCCCATTAACGAAAAGAGCATCCAAATAGTTCCAGAAGTTTCTAAGTTTAAATACAATAGAAGAACGGGGAAACCAGTGGAACTTAAAAACGTATACATCATTATCCCATCATGAACAAAAGCAATCAAGACAAATTTTGCCAATGTAATCAATAGATACGATAGCATAGATAATTATAATATATTTTATATTATATATATTCCAACTTCAAAAGAATTATAATAACAAATATCTCGTATTTATTGCCATAATTTGGACTGAAGTTACAACATAAGCTACAGGCAATGAACATTCAGTTTATTGAGGTTAATATTGGTTAAGTTGAACACTATAAACATGATCATTTAGGTGGAATATTTCAATGTCGCCAAGTGTGTGTTCACAGAGCGAGTTTGCAAGAGATCCATTGTAAAGAAAGTAACATGGCAGTTTCTTGGAACCTATGAAGATGATCAAAAGCAAGGCTGCTTCACCAAATAAGGAACATAACAGAACCTGTAGACACGTGCTTTAACGCTAGGCACGATACGCTCTTAGGAACAGGAGACTGTCACTTCATATTAGTCTCCAAGCTCTTAGTTTTGCTGACAGATCAAAGAGCTCCACCATAACAGTATCACCCCCATCCTCTCAAGATTCCCTCTCTCAACTCTGAGAGCAAATGATAGACCGAACAGGGATTTTAGCTACGAATAATGGCCAGCACGTCATCACATTTCATCACCACAAAAGAGCCAAGTATTAACCGAAACCATTGTTTGGAAGAGATACATTCTAGCATTGATCCTCTTAATGGAGGCTAAACATGACACAATCACGAGAGGAGGAGGGTGTCAAATTTGAGGGTTTCAGTCCCACGCCTTGTCACCTGACCAGAATGTGACTAACATCTGGTTTAGTGTCTTATTTCACCAGTTGTCTATCATAATCGTGAACATAAGTAGACTAATGTACGAGTAATTGCCTGCAAGACATTACGTCATTCTTTATAATAAGAACGTGGGCTTCTTATACACTACCGTAGTATACATGTCTTACAATTTTGTAGATATTTTAAAAAAATAGTTCTTTTTCGGATGCTTAATGCTTTTGTGGGTTTGGTAGTGGTTTGTAGAGCTATTTTGTCTTGTATAATTGATCTGATGATGCTCGCTTGACGAGCGAAACATGCCATCCAATTAAACCCCCACCATTTGATAGAGAAATCTGTCAATGTTTAAATAATTCATGTAACATTTCTTTCAGCTAATAAAGTGATAAAATAATCATTACTTTCTTTTGGGCACCCTTTTGTTAACCAACTGAAGAGCGATTCTGTTGATTCATGTACACATGGCCATTAACCGTTAGCAAAACAGTTATAACGACTATTTATCAAGCAATGCTTTTCAAAAATGATAAAAGCAATAGTTCTCTCATTAACTTAATTCAGTTATTATTTATTGATGAAATTATTTTTAAATTTATTAATTAGCTGATTATTAAGCCTCCGTGGCTTAGGCGGCAGCACGCCGGCCTCTCACCGCTGGGTCCGTGGTTCAAATCCCGGTCACTGCATGTGAGATCTGTGCTGGACAAAACGGAGGCAGACAGGTTTTTCTCCGGGTACCCCGGTTTTCCCTGTCAAAATTTCATTCCAGCAACACTCTCCACTATCATTTCATTTCATCTGTCATTCATTTAATCATTGCCCCAGAGGAGTGCGTCAGGCCTCGGCTGCCGGCACAGTTCATATCCTCGCCGCTAGATGGGGGCTTCATTCATTCCATTCCTGACCCGGTCGGAGACTGGAAGCAGGCTGTGGATTTTCAATTAGCTGATTATTAATTTATTTATTATTTATTTACTCATTCATTTATTTCATTTATTTATTCCAAATTTTAGAGACAGCGCATTGTGAATTAAAGAGGGAAGCTTCATACCTCTGCCGTATAATTCAAAAATTACTGATGAAATAGTAAAATATCAAAAATGCTAATGCTTTTGTCATTCATATTGTACTTATAGTATCACACGCAAATTTACGTCGAACATCTATAACCAATTAATACCGTATTTCACTACGCAATTGAATGGTATTGCGTATCCTGAGGCTGAGATTACAATTATTATTATTATTATTATTATTATTAAGTTTTTTGTCCATTTAGGATCCCGCTACAACTTCATTTCTTTTTCCTCGTACGGAGCTTTCTGTGTGTCCACTACTCCTTCATGCGTCAGCTGGCCTGCTTCCGTTGTTCTACTGCCCGGGCTCTTCCGGTCTTCTTTATTCTGTCTACGACTGAAACCCCTTCCAAATTATTCACTATGTTCCTAAATGTATTTCTGATTAATGGACCTCAGATGTTGAGCCTTTATATATCCTCCTTTTTTCCTTAATCCATGTTGTGGTGGTATTTTCTTCTCCAGAAGTAACCAAAGATCTGTATGGTTAGTCTTTTGTCGCTTATTCTGCACAGATGTCACAGGAACGCCAGTCTCATCTTCTTCATGGTCTCCGAGATTATTTCCACCTTCTTTGTTGCTCCGAAGTTTCCATCCGCTTTCAATATGAACAGCTCCTATAGTTCTTCTGAGAATTCTTCATTCCAAGAACCACTTACTGTTAGTATTTGTGGCAGCCTTCGAATTAGTGAGATTTGTTTGAAATTTAGTAATCTACCCGTATAATTTATTACTTGTTTGTCTGATATCAAATTCATAGTCATCACGACGGGCATGACAAACTAAAGCAGGACGTCCTAAACTTTCAAATCTATTTAATTTGTTAATGAACTGAAATAATGAGTAGTTAAAGCAGCCAACATTCTATCAGGTCTACAATGGACATACAATACATCTACACTGGCTCACTTGTGACATGCAGTTTCTGCAAGTGTGTAAGCAAAGCGACTGACCTTACATCTTGGACTGGGATGAACTTCAACCGGTACCCTCGGCTGTAAGATAAAGATAGCTCTCAATATAAATTGTATTCAATTGTCGCAATTTAGTTTGTGTTAGTTAAATGGGTCAAAATAAACCGGAATTTATGAAAAGCCATCGTGGCTAAGTTACAGTTCTGCAACAAAAACATGGTATCTAAAGGTTGGTTAGTTCTACTAGTTCACTGGGTCAAATCACAAATAAACACGGACGAAACCATAAAGATTGTTTTAAATAGAACAGGTAGGCATAGAAAGATACAAGATGCGTTTACTGAAATACACACTCGTTTCCCAACTGCAGATGGTCGCCAGTCCTTTAAATGCTCACAACAGATCACCTTAAAGTGTATCCATATTTAACAAATTCTAATACGAAAACTTTGTTGTTTCATTTTAGAGGCTTGGACATCGTGGTTATTTAGCCCCGTGTACTTGCGTGTGTGTATCTATTTGTAATTCAGGTGAGAATTCGGAAGGAGGCGACCGTGGCCTTAAGTTAAGGACCATCCCGGCATTTGCCTGTAGTAGAAGTGGCTAAGGTGGGAACCGAACCCACCTCTCACCACCACTCTTCTCAAGTGTCCTCAAGAGGCTGACCAACCATATATTATGATTAAAACTCATGACAGCCGGGAATCAAACCCAGGCCATATTCGTGGAAATCTGTTAGCCATCACCAATTTATTAGTTTTTCCCATATTGCTGGAATCCACTATTCCGTTCAAATCAAGCAAACCAAAATATTATTGTTAGAAACCTATTATTTAAGTCTATTTGTGGGCTATTCCCGACTTTTGGCAAACGCACATTGTTGTCAGACTGGAAAATAAATAAATAAATAAATAAATAAATAAATAAATAAATAAGCAACTATATTTTATACAAAGTAACGGTTTATTTGTTTGTTTGTTTGTTTGTTTAATTCTTTCATTATATCTTTATTTATATATTTATTTACTTATATCCTTATTTGTCTAATTCTTTCGTTATTTCTCTATATCTTTAGTCATTTCTTTAGTTATTTCTGTATTTCTCTAGTTATTTACTTAGTCATTTCCTTACTTATTTAATTATTTATCTGCTTCTGTATTTCTCTATTCATTTATTTAGTTATTTCTTTAAGTGTTTGTTGAATTATTTCTCTATTTAGTTATTCTTTAGATATTTATTTAACCCTAGTCATTTCCTTATTTATTTAGTTATTTCGCCGTTTCTTTATTCCTTTAATTAGTCAGTTATTTAAGTATTTATTTAGTTATTTCTAATTTTCTTCAGTTATTTCATTATTTAGTTTTTTTTCTTTTATAGTTTTTCCTTTATTTAGTTATTTCTCTATGTCTTTAGTTTCTTTCTTTCTATCTTTCTTTCTTTCTTTCGTAATTTATGTAATTATTTCTCTATTTATTTATTTATTTATTTATTTATTTCTATACTTCTTATTTATTTCTATTTTCTTCCTTTCTTTCTTCCCTCATTTATTTATTTATTTATTTATGTATTCATTCATTCATTTATTAGGGGAGCGTGATGGCGCAGTGGCTTAGCTGCTCGTCTTTCACCCGGACGGCCGGGGTTCAAATCCCGGTGACTGCGGGGTTGAACTTTCACCTGAAAAATCACGTGGCGTCAGGAAGGGCATCTGGTCTTAAATCCCCGGCCAAATCCAAAATGAGCCTGGTTGGCTCCAGCGACCCCAATTAATTGGGAAAAAGACGACGAAAGTTTATTCATTCATTTATTGAAGAATGTGGAGCGAGAGTTATTGTCAGAAATTAATTTTCTCCTGTTAATAAAAGAAAGTAACTAGCAGTGCTTGATTCATTGAGGTACACAATTTCTAATCTCATATGCGTTGTGTATGCACTCACTGTCTTCAGACTACAGAACACACAACAATAGTCCCACGTCAGCTGAAGTACAAGCGCCAGAAATGTGTTTGGGACAGGAAGGTCTACAATTTCCGCTGAAGACAAGAAGGAGTTGGAGGTAAGCTACCCTATTCTTCGCCGGAAGTAAGATGATCAAATCAGCTGAGTGATTGATAGCTTCCAAGAAACATTGATGGGAGTGTTCAGAATGACAGAAAAGTTCGACTTGTCTTACTCGTCAGAGATAATCAGTGACAGATAAACTCTGATCTTTCCCAAGTTCAAGTTCGCAACAGCCACCCACTGCCTCCTAATCGGTCACCACCGCTCCCTGAAGATAAGCTTCTTGCCCTGGATTTCATCGAACTCTACAGACGTCAAATCTCTCTTGGATTATTAAATTATACCTGACATTGCATCACACGAGAGATGTGTGAAGCAAAAGATAATCAGAAACTAGGTGCGTCACACACGCATTTCACTCACTGCAATGCGTTTATCCAGCACCAGCCTTTTTGTGTCTTTTGTAGAGGCTCCAGTGCCGAGGGTCTGTATTTGGCACTGCCAAAAATTTAAATCGATATTTCAAACAAATAAATGTGATAATAGAATTTGGTAATTTTTGCATTTATTGTGATTGCAAAAATCATTTATTCAACTACTGTAAAAGCTAATTCAAACTCGTGAAATTTTGTCGCTTTGTTTATGTTCGTCGATGTCGAAATGTAAACATTATATGTCAGAAAACTGTACTTTAATGGGCGTCATTAAAGAACTACTCTTCATTATGATACAGTTTCTCCAACCAATCAGAGCTCAAGATTTTCATTCATTGACCAATTAGGTAAGGATAGCTTCGCACATGCACTCAAAATGCAACATGTCGGACAGGAATTACATGATTTGAAAGTGGACAATGTAAAGGGTATCGGATCAACCATTGTAGTAACAATAATTAGAAGCTCAAATAATAAAAACTAGTTTTGAGTCACACAACACCTGGACATTTAGATTGCTGGCCCTAACTCAATTTCTCCTATAAAGTTGAAAAGTACGTGAGTAAAACCGAATTTAACACAAATCAAATCAGAATGTCAAAATGGATGAAGTCATGGCAATACGAAGAACAGGTACTTTAACTAGTTGGCCTGTTTTCCATCTCTCGATGAATACAGTACATTTGCATTTGTCTGTTGGCACAGGCTAGAGTAAAAGTTGGCTTTTCACCGATGTCTCAGTCTCACTCATGGCTGTGATTATATGGAAGCTACTGAGGTATGGGTGGTGCTTAGTAATGGCATTCGGGGCACAGTCAGTGCCTGTGAATGCTGTGAAAGGTTCTACTCATAGGGTTAGGACTACTGTTCTGACTCAGTGAGGAAAGGAATGGCAAACTACCTCACTCCTCTTCTTGCCTAGAACGCCTCAAAATAGCGCTGCCTTGGGTTTTTGTGGGTATCTACTCACATAACGTAACGGCGGTACTTTTTGAGGATCCAACCAGCCTTCGGGCTGACTACCTAACAGACAGACAATTACAAAGAAGAGTTTTTTTATATCAATATTCGGAAAGGTACGCAATATTTACATTTCATCCAGGGGGGAGGATTGAGACCTTCCGCACTTGCCACTCCTAAAGAATGGCAAAGGGCAGTGTTGAAAACAGGAAATCTCGGCTTCATTAATTGTGTGTTTCTTTCCTTCTTTGCCCGAACTCACAAACGTGATCAAATTTGCCCACGTGTTATCTTTTTTTTTTAACATCCTGTGTATTAATAAGCACACCGTACTCAATTTCCTGTAGTCTCTTTGTGCTGTTATTGAGAGGAAATAGCCGCTTGCACAACGTGGTTAAGTCGCTATGGCTTCCCCCCAATGAAAGACGACAATATCCTGCGATGACAGAATGTGCCTCTACGTGTGTACGGCCGACAGAGATGCAATGGAAAACTCGGTAAATATTTGAAAAATTAACTACTGGTCGAGAGAATGTTAAACTCTCGGAAGACAATAATGACTCGGATGCAATGTCTAAACTTCTGAATGTTAAAAATGGTTCATAATAAAGGTATAGGCTGTTTAAATTATTTTGGTACTTAAAATATTAGACGAGGGTCATTCCACAACTATGATATATCTTTCAAACATATGGCATCACGGTAATTCCAGGGTAGACATTCGAAACACGCGTCAAACAACACAGAATTCACCCGACAGAAGGCGATTAAGTGCAGGTGGCTAGGTGACAGCGCCATACACGTTCATTCTGAGCTTGGCCGTGCTACAAAATGGATGTAAGCAGATTGGAATAGCGATTATTCGTGAAAATTGCTTTTCTCGGTGGCAGAAATGCTACGCAGTGCCACGCAGCACTATGTGAAGCTGTTGGTGATTACCGAACAGTTGCACGTTGGGTGGAGGTTTTCCGACATGGACGCGCAGCAACTGTAGACTACTTGCCACGGTGGGTGAGTGGTCAACGTGTCGGTCTAATCACCCCAAGCTTGCAGGTTCGCTCCTGGCCGTGGTAAGTGATTTTTTTTTGAAAGGCGGCAAAAATTACGGCACCATGTCATACGATGTTGGCATGTCGAAGGACCCATTTGAATTCAGTAGGCCGTGTTCATAATGGCAAAATTAATCTCGGGAGTTTCCGCCAACACAAAGTTCCTCATTTCTGTACTAGAAAGCGCTATAGTGTTCAAGGAGCTTAGATATCTAACCGCCTTGACTTTCATAGCGCTCCACGGAACAACAAAAATTCGACATGCAAGCTACCCTTTGGGTGTCAAATAACAAAGCTTGCACCCGGCACCCGAGGCCATACAATATTATTATTAACTGCAGACTCGCTGTGAATTGGGCGTCCCTTGTCTGCCCGAACTGGCATGTCCGTGTCTGGTATCGAACAGTGTTTCAATGCTTGTAAACGGTGCCCTGGATGTTAATTGATTGATTTGTGTCCCATTTGTACCAGTGCTAAACATATTTACGCCGAGTTCCATTGTGTGGTTTTCATTTGTACCTTTGCGCTTAACTCCGAATCCTATTTTCTGTTGGCATTGAGGTATCACATGGCTTTAAAGGTTCAATGCACATCGTGGTTTTCCTATGTTGTAGCATTATCGAAAGATATAACATAGTTGCCATGACTTATGGAATTGCCCTCGCATAACTTAACATTTTTATTCCAACCACCACCCCCTGAGGTCCAGGTTTTATTCCGGGCTCTCTCAGAAAATGCAATTGAGGGGTAGGACGGGGTACACTTAGGCTCGTGAGATAGAATTGAAAAGTGATGGGTGCGCTTCCAATCTCAGCCATCTCAGACGTATTTCTTCGTGTCATTGGGCATTCATAGCAGTTATCTTGACTTGTCTGCGTATAAACCTACTTTCGGCCAAGCAGTTTGCGTGTTACATCACAGCTGTTGACTTCGGTTACAACTACGCATTTAGCAGTCCCCAAGAAGTGAATGTATCGTAACCCGAGAGTCGGCAGTAGTGGCAACATTATTTGTTTACCAAACAAACTAACAGCTACTTGACAGTTTGTTTACTAAAAGAAAAGAAAAAAAACATTCTTATTCATTTAGAGATCGTAATCATCAATATGTGGATGGAAACTGTCGGATTGATAACCTCTAATATAGTGAATTCTTTCCAAAAGTGTGCACTTAATTGAGATTGATGCAGCCGAGAATTCAAGTTATTCCGGTATAGCCTATAACCTACATGGAGCTGATGCGAGAAAAGACGGTACACGCATCAAGGATGAATCAAGTGGGATTCGAACCTATCGGTCCACTAGATTGACAACTCTGTTTCAGTCTTTGGAACAGTTTACGCCATATACCCATTAAGGCATTAAAGAATAATTATTTTAACAAGTAATTGTTTGGCATAGGCTATCTATGATTAGCATGGACAAAATTCCGACAGTTAGGCCTAGTTAACAAGGCAACAAAGGCGCAGATGACCTCGTAGTTCCGCCTCTTAAGACAACAATAACTAACTAACAAGGCAACAAGTTTTCATCATATCCATGGTTCGGTGTTTCTCACTGTCGCGGAGGACGTTAACTATTTTGGAAACCGGATGTCTTGTATTCTTCTCATATAATAATAACAATGCTTGCCACGGTAGGAGATGGTTAACGTGTCAGTCTACTAACCCCAAGCTTGAGGGCTCGCTCCTGGCCGTGGTAAGTGATTTTTGAAAGGCGGGAAAAATTTACGACACGCATGTCATACGATGTTGGCATGTTAAAGAACCCATTTGAATTCAATCGGCCGTGTTCATAATGGCAAAATTAATCTCGGTAGTTTCCGCCAATACAAAGTTCCTCATTTCTCTACTAGAAAGCGCCATAGTGTTCAAAGAGCTTAGATATCTAATCTCCTTGACTTTCATAGTAGCAATGATATGGGTTTAACGATCCTCTTGACTGCTGTAGCTCAACAGACACAGGGATGTGGGTCATTTTGTTTTCGACAAGATTTTATGCGTGCAGGTATAATACCACTAATATCAGCTGTTTGTCGCATTTAATCACATTGGTATGCCATTAGACTGAATCGGGATTGTTCTAGAAGACCAACCCTCCTAAACCATAAAAGACATTTACTCCAGCGAACAGTTGGACACTGATAATTTTGAAATAGCATTCAGCACATTCAGAGGGCTCATTGGCATTAGAATCCACAGCACAAAAAGTCTGGCAGTCATCCTGGCGAGAAGTCATTATTCATTACAAGCAAATGTAAATACCGGGATGTGCCATTGTGTGAAAAGCTCCTAAGTCACTTTCCCTTTTCTAGCCTCACAGATACGCAATAACACGTGCGCATACAGAATACACATTACACATTCCGGAGACACCGTCTTAAGAGGATGAGCATCCGGTCGTAAAACCTACCCAAATACAAACACCTCGTTTGGTCCCTGGAAAAGATAATGGTGCAGCATCAGCAGAAGGAGGGGGAAGATGAAGGGGAAGTAGGAGAAGATTTGACACCTCGTTTGGTCCCTGGAAAAGATAATGGTGCAGCATCAGCAGAAGGAGGGGGAAGATGAAGGGGAAGTAGGAGAAGATTTGACACCGAATTCGCGAGGCTAAATTTATCACTTGACAGACAAACGGACACGTACTACATCTACGAAGGGCGTACTATAACTTATTGTTTTACACTTATTTTAGATGTGTAACATCTTTCCACTAGGTATCTGTATATTTTTTGTGGGAGTGATTTTGAAAAATGAAACGGAAATGGATGGGACGGAAACAATGAGCGCGCGCGGTGGCGTAGATTGATACCACAAGGTACTCTCGGCCATGTGGCTATGTGGAATGTATATCGCATACGGTTTACTCCAATGTTTGGAGGCCCCTTTAAAGATATTCTTCCCACAATAAATCATCTTCAAGTTGTCGTTGTTTGGTGTGGAAATATTCATTACAGCATATTTGCTAAATGCCGGTCAGGATTTGGCATTGCAGTTTTACAAGTAGGGCCTACTGTAGTTATTTCAATGACCAACTGAGTTCACTCTTAACAAGGGATAACATGTCACATGTTACACATCATAATTATGAGACTTCTGTAAGGCTCGTAATTTTTTATTTTTCTACCCAAATAAAGTACATTACACATCAGTTGTTACGTCCACCTTCTCAACATAATCTCCTTGTAACTTTATGCACTTTTGCCATATAATTTGTATTTATAATTGAGATTAGCATTCAGATGGAGGCGGCCGCAGCCTTACGTTAGGAACTACCCGGCATTTAGCTGGAGTAGAAATGGGAAACCATAGAAAACCAGTTGTAGGATGGCCGAGGAGGGAATACTCACTTTTGGCTCAAGAGGCTGATTGCAACCCGTTTAAGCCCTCAGACCAGAAATACATTTCGTAGCATAGCCGGGAATCGAACCTGGACCTCCGGGGGCGACATTCAATAATGCTAGCCGCTTCACCACGAGGTGGTCCCAGATATGTTTAAACACCTTAAAAACTAATGGACTGAACCCGCATCGAAACCGAAATCTTGCGATAAACGGCAGGTGGCTAGTATTCGAGCAGTGACATCATTATGCTATGTGAAGGCGCTAATCAGGAAGGAAGCTTCAAATAGAAAAAAGGAAACCGGAAACATGTGTCTGTCGAGTCTTAGTGGACGAGGAAATGACAGGAATATGACGTAAGAATTCTCGCAGCTTCATATAATATAAAGTACACCCTAATTTCAACGCTATTAACTTTAATTTAAACGTTTGGCCAGATGGTAGCCGTTTAAATCGTGTTTCTCTTGCTACACTTAACACCGCCAGGAGCTACTTGAATTGAATTTATTCATAGAGAACTGCAACTGAGGCTAACGAGCCCCTTTGTGCAGCATATACAATGTTCTGGATTGAAGTTTTGTAATAAGAAACTAAACCTAGCTTAACAACTAATGAAACAAAATATAAAATATACTTTTAACTAAACAAGCCAATTAGCAAACATTTTATACAAGACGAATAATACAAATTAGGATACAATAATTAAATAAATAACCTACCTAATATATTATTATATTAAAAAAAAGAACAAATTATAGTATGTTAAAAAAGGGCTACAATTTTTATGTGAATTATATTATGATCAATTATAAAAACGAAGTACATGAGTGACATGATTACTCTAACTACTATCAATTCCACGGAAGTTGTATCCTGGATACTAAAAATAGTATAAAAAGCTGTAGGCTATGGCATGGATATATTTCAAAAATTTGTAAGAACTATTTATATCTTGTTTCGTATTCCTTCAGGAATTCTTGGGAGGAGCAAGTGCACTGTTAAGAGGTGGGGAATTCTTTTTCTTGTCTGACTGGTAAATATTAACTGTTGAAATGTTACAAGCCATTTTGCAAGTGTTGCCATCTGTATTTAATCAATCAACAGAGATACTCTTCAGTCGGTCAACTACGAGTGTCCAAATAGATTGGGCAGAAATAAATGATTATTTTTATCACCCTATTATCTGTAACGAGTTCGATTCCCGGCTATGTTACGGAATATAATTCTGGTGTGATGGCTGGAACGGGGTACGCTCAGCTTCATGAGGAGGGTTCGATTCCCACCTCAGCCATCCTGGAAGTAGATTTCTACTCCAAGCAAATGCTGGAATATTTCCTAACTTAAGGCCATGGCCGCTTCCTTCCCAATCCTCACTCGAATTACAAATACACACCCTAGTACAGCTATCACAATAACACAGGTTATCACACACACCCAAAATATACGGTGCTGTATGACCAAGATGCCACAACCCCTTAAAATAAGCAAAAGCAACAAAATTATCTGAAAGGAATGTTACACGAATACACACTTCTCTAACAAACGGTGCGGGTTTAATTGGATGACATGTTTCGCTCGTTAAGCAGGCATCATCAGACCCAATTTTCATGTCAAAATACCTCTAAAGAACGCTATCAAAACCAAAAACGGTCGCTGCCCTCCAACAACAATCCGCTAAAGGCACGGCAAAATCTTTAAAAGCGCGGCTACTACTGCTGATAAACACTAAAACATATGAAGCATCCCAAAAGAGAACTATTCTTTCTACATTTACATTAGTTGGTGGAGAGAGACGGTTTGTGGGTAGGATTGCAATTTCTCAGTCCTTCAACTTTGTAAATAATAAAATAAAATAAAATTATTTATTTATCTATGGCTTTTAGTGCCGGGAGTGTCCGAGGACATGTTCGGCTCGCCTCAGGCTGAAACAGCTTCCAGCGGACACCCTTATTAGGGTGAGCTACAAGTTCCGTTCAATTTCAAGTAGTTCAAACTTTCGCTACCAGATATCAATGATACCTAGTGGTGAACGTTGGAACATTCATAGAGCGTTCCGACGAAATCTAACCTAACAATTTAGCTTTACACAAGTTTAGTCTGTGAAAGGATCTTTTACATGCCATAAATCTATGACATGGGACCGCCGGCTGTACTTCCCCTCCGAAGGAAGGCATACTGAAGGATTTTTAACGCTCTTAAAAAATCCGACGACTTCGGCTGGGTTTGAACCCGCTATCTTGGGAACAGCAGTTCAGCATGCTACCAACTACGCCACCGAAGCCGCTTTTAAGTAAATAAAAAATTAACATGAACATAACTTTCCTGAGATATATTCTAAGAAATGAATGGTGGCTTGTTAGGTACAATATTCGCAATTATAATGCTTTTGAACGCAAATGTAAAGGCACTCTCATCCTCAAAATCACTTTTGCGTAAATAAGTATGTGTTGCAGCTTACATACTTTGAGACATATAAAGTAGCCCAGGCTAAAGAGGGCGCAGTGCACGTGCTAGCCACAGCTGCTCTGGGTCAACATGAAATGGTGTTAGGACGCAATCTACAACTTACGAACTTCGAGCAAGAACTCCATCTTCCAGAGCTATGTCAACCCGCAACACGTTAACTTCGAGCCAAGAACTCGCATCTTCCTGAACTAAATGCAACCTGAAACTTATTAACTTCGAGCAAGGAACTCCATCTTTCAGAGCCATCTTAACCCGCTACACGTTAACTTCGAGCAAAGAACTCCATCTTCCTGAGCTAAATGCAACCTGAAACTTATTAACTTCGAGCAACAACAAAAAAAGCATCTTCCAGAGCGAAATTCAATCTGAAACTTATTAACTTCGAGCAAAGAACTCCAACTTCCAGAGCTAAATATTGCCTGCACAACTTCGAGCAAAGAATTCTAACTTCCACAGTTAAATGCAACCTGCAAATTACGAATTTCGAACAAGGAACTCCATCTTTGAGAACTATGTCAAATTGCAAAGCTTGAACCTCGAGCAAAGAACTCCATCTTCCAAATCTAAATGCAACCTACAGATTGTGAACTTCGATTAAGGAACTACATAGCCATGTGAACATCGAACTATTCACAATGCACAAGCTATAATATAATATTTTTAAAGGATATATGTCCTCGATGTTCATGGCCTTAAAGCGAAACTAACCACCAGTAACTTGGTCTTATAATAATAATAATAATAATAATAATAATAATAATAACAATCGTGACCACATTTACAAAATACCACAACCTTATTTTGTGGAAAAGCCGAAGAATATGAAGTAGTCAGTAAAGAGAAACTAAGCTAAATTACCCACCAATCAGACGTTATTTAAGAAGATGGAAATTACATGATAAGCAAATTGTGAGACATTTAAGAACACTAAATCAAATATACACTGTAGTTAGAACAGAACACAAGTAGCTTAAACATGAAAGTTCATAAATAAACCAGGCTAATGATACAGAATTACCACAGAGTGTGACAAAAAAGGAAGAAGATAGAGCTTGATTATAGAGAAGCGGAAGTGTAGTGTAGGTACCTTTGATTTACAGAGACAACTGGATACCATCACGAGCATCCTTGAACCATGAACAAGGTCGAGCCCTGGGCGCCAGCATCATCATAATAATGTGTCTGGCGTAACGGTTTCCCCTGTACATTAGTTTATATGTCTGATACTATCGCTCTAACAGTACAGTGACTGCCAGGGTTCAACAGCCACTCGCGCGAAACAACGCGGATAATGATACACTTACAGGGCAGCCCGAAGGGGGAACGGTTGAATTCAAATAAGAGTTGTAAATAATAAGAAGAAGAAGACTAATTCATGATGATGATAATTGTTGTTTTAAGGGGCCTAACATCGAGGTTATCGGCCCATAGGGCTAATTCACCACGATGTCGCAAAGCCCCTAAATGAATTATTAAGACTAATTCATTTAGGGGCTTTGCGACATCGTGGTCATTTATTCCCGAGTAGAATTTGTATTATAACCAGTGTTATTGTGGTGAATGTAGTAGTAGTAGTAGTAGTAGTAGTAGTAGCATGTGCATTTGTAATTAAGGTGAAGATTGGGAAGGAGGCGGCCGTGGCCGTATGTTAGGAACCATCCTGGGAAACCACGGAAAACCACATCCAGGGTGGCTGAGATAGGAATCGAACCCACCTCTTCTCAGCATTCCATTAAGAGGCTAAATAAATTTCTAAAAAATATATCATTAATTAAAATTAATTTCTTTTCGTGTTTTTGATGTGTAACATCTTTCCACTCGGTATCTGGATATTTTTGTGGCGCTCGGTAGCTGGACATGTTTGTGGGAGTGATTTTGGAAAAGGGACGGAAATGGATGGGACGGAAATGCATGGGATGGAAACAATAAGCGCGCGTGGTGGCGGAGATCGGTACAACGACGTACTGTAGGTCGTGTGGCTATGGGGAATGTATATCGCATACAGTTTAGTTCAGTGTTTGGAGACCCAATTTAAGATATACCCACAATAAATCATCTTCAAGTTGTCGTTCTTTGGTGTGAAAATATTCATTTCATCATATTTGCTGAAAACAATTACGATTTATTAAATCTTCATACTTTTGCTGTATTCTTATTTAATGTAAGCACTCGATGTAACTTACTGTCGGCCATGTGGCTATGTGGAATCTATATCGCATCAACAAACACTCCAAACAACGTAGGAATTCAGTATATTAACGCCGACTACTAACAATAATTGAAACTTCGTTGGTCTAAACATATCACTGGGAGAAACACATTTAATATACTTTCCGCACACCTAATTTTTAATCGCGCCTATACTTGGCAGTGCACTCTATCGGCTAAACGAGGCCATTTTCAATAACATCGCTAGCATGGGTTCACTAACTGGCCGGTATAGAGCGAAGCTCGCATCAAATAGGCAGTGGATTGCTTCCGCCACGGCAAATAACAATTATGATTCATTACGGTCAGGATTTAAAGCCTCCGTGGCTTAGGCGGCAGCACGCCGGCCTCTCACCGCTGGGTCAGTGGTTCAAATCCCGGTCACTCCATGTGAGATCTGTGCTGGACAAAACGAAGGCAGACAGGTTTTTCTCCGGGTACTCCGGTTTTCCCTGTCAACATTTCATTCCAGCACCACTCTGCACTATCATTTCATTTCAACTGTCATTCATTTAATCATTGCCCCAGAGGAGTGCGTCAGGCCTCGGCAGCCGGCACAGTTCATATCCTCGCCGCTAGATGGGGGCTTCATTCATTCCATTCCTGACCCGGTCGGAGACTGGAAGCAGGCTGTGGATTTTCATTTTTTCACGGTCAGGATTTGGCACTGGAGTTATACAAATAGTTATTTCAATGATCAACATAGTTCACTGTCAACAAGAGATTTACGCTCCCGGGACACACATAGTAGGATAACATGTCACATATCATATGCGACTACTGTAAGGCTCTTATTTTTTTTAATAGATCAATTGAATTATATTAATGCATTGCTCGCAATTAATTTAGTTCTTAACAACACAGCTGAGGAAAATCACAGTGTTGTATGTTTTAATTAATTAGGTTATAATAATTTAAATATAATTACCTAAGGTGGAAATAAATTTGAATAAATATAATTTGGTATTCACTTAGATGTCACAGCCAGGGTAGATCCTAGTAAGTGAATGTTGGTCTATACACCCCGTGAAAGAGACGTGGCGTATCTGAAGACCCCGCGTACCCATCCCAGCTTTACTTTAAGTGCAAATATTCGCATGTTCACTCCAGTAAAATATGTGGGGAAAAAATACAAGGATGGGAACTACAAGAGAAAGAGATATGTGGAGGAGATTATAAAATTGGACCCACAGATGGCGCCGTTTATCCTTCAGGCTGTCCGCTATGTCTCATTGTAGCTATGTTTAGAACAGTGGGGAACCCCACTTCCGGCATTACAAGCGAGCGGCTTTCTTCACAAAACTAGGTCGTCCCCAGCATAACAACATTTCGCTTCCTCACTTCAGAAACTTATAAACTTATCCTCTTAGCTAGTAAGTTAACAAAGATAAATAACCAACAGGGGTCAACCGATGAGCCCAGGAAGAGTAGACAAAACAGCAGGACAATCATGCATACAAACAAATATCCGAAGATATTTTATGAGGATAGTTCATATTTAGGGAAGAGGTGTCAGCACTGCCCCTTTTGAGGCGCTCACAAGTAACCGATTGCAACAAATGAGCATTCAAAAGAAAGAATGAAGTAGTGACGAATTTCACACTAATATCATAAATATCTATAATTTATTAATTTAAACACATATTCAGTTAGTTGACAAGCTTCCGTGGCTTAGGCGGCAGCACGCCGGCCTCTCACCGCTGGATCCGTGGTTCAAATCCTGGTCACTCCATGTGAGAACTGTGCTGGACAAAACGGAGGCAGACAGGTTTTTCTCCGGGTACTCCGGTTTTCCCTGTCAAAATTTCATTCCAGCAACACTCTCCACTATCATTCCATTTCATCTGTCATTCATCTTATCATTGCACCAGAGGAGTGCGACAGGCTTCGGCAGCCGGCACATTTCATATCCTCGCCGCTAGATGGGGGGCTTCATTCATTACATTCCTGAGCCGGTCGGAGACTGGAAGCAGGCTGTGGATTTTTCATTCAGTTAGTTGAAACCTTAAATCAATAAATAGTTGAACTTTAATCACAGTATCGGTTTTGAACTCAGTGTGACCTCCTTCAGCGTTATACGGGATGTGAGGCGTATACCTAGCATTCATGGCTGTAACCTCGAAGATTCGGGTTCGATTCCCAGCTCTGTCCAGAAATGTAATTCTGGTCTAAGGACTTGAACGGGGAGCGCTCGGCTAATGAGGAGCAAAACTGACAAGAGCTGACGTTCAATTCCTACCTCACCCAACCTAGAAGTGGTTTCCCAGGCGAATGCTAAAAAAGGGGCCTAAATTAAGGCCACAGTCGGCTCCGTCCGAAATCCTAAAGCGCGCGCGCATCCCCGCTCCTCCAATTACAAATACACACTAGTACAGTCAATAGTATGACACTCTTTAACAGACAGATTACACGCACACACACCTACCTAAGTACACAATTATTTAAAAAAAACTCTCGATGAATGAAGATTGAAGGATTTTGGAGGAAATAGAGCCATTAAAGACAGAAAGAGGAGAGAGATAATAATAATAATAATGGCAGTATACGGAAAAAACGCAAATATTTACAACAAGAAATGCATGAGCATCAACACCAAAATTCAACACTACACGACTGTCATCAAACCTGAGACACTTTACGCCAGCGAGACACTAAACCTCAACTACAAAGGGGATCTTGAGAACATCAAGAAGGCTGAGAGAAAAATCATCCGTAAAATATTGGGCCCTAAACTCACAGATGATGGATATCATCTGCAATCACACACAATTACAGAGAGATTCTGTAACATCGAATCAGATTTCCGCAAGCGACGACTGACATTCTACGGCCACATTATGAGACTGAATGACGACCGGCTAACAAAGAGAATATTGACTTACTTACGGAAACTTAAAAGTGACAACAGTCTGGGTTACCCAAGTCCAAATTGATCTTGAAAGTGCCAACATCATACCAATAGACTTAGACGATCGAATGACATTCCGACATAAGATCCACAGTTGGGAAGTCACACATGAAGATCGACCAAGGAGACCAGGGAAAGGATGGACGGAGGAACGTCGAGTCGACACAGTGTGATGATGGAGTTCTGGAAGAACAAGAGGAACAGCACCAGAACATAATTTGCTTAATGTGATCCTTTGGGTCTAAACAATGTAAATAAATAAATAATAATAATGCTATTGCTTTTACGTACCTTTTAACTACTTCGGCTTTTAGAGACCCGGATGCCGGAATTTTTCCACGAAGGGGATCTTTAACGTGCCAATAAATCTGAAGAGGTTCCCTCACATTTACGCTTACTCAAATAACAACTGACTGCGCCAGGATTCGATCCTGTAACCCTGGGCACAGCAGGCGAGAACGTAACCACTGAGCCACGAAGCCAGACAAAGAGGAGACAACCCACGCCGAAGGCAGAGTGGAGAAACCAAATTTCGTTGCAATGGTAACGTAAGTCGGGTATTTCGTCGGGGAACTTTATCTGTGTTACTGTAGTGACTGAAGCAATGTGTGCAACTGTAAATATTTGCTACTAGGACTGACGTAACTTATGTGGTCTGAAACATGAAACAAGGTGACATTTCGGCATTTGCAAGTAGTGAGTGGGGAAGAACCTTTCTCAGGATGGCCGCCGGGTCTCCAACTTTGAATCTTAAAACTCTCATCTACGTAGTCCAGTCGAAAAGCGTGCCTTAGTCCGCTTGACTATGCTGGTGGATATAGAGAAACAGCTGCAAGGTCGGAGCGGCAAAAATGTATATTTAGAGCAACAAGCCGCATGGAATCTTGATTGAATGGAGAGGTTATTGACCTGGAGTTACTGGTGCGCAGCTTCGGTTTACCATCAGGCAGCGTGGAGATGAAAGTGAGTGGTCTCTCACGCATGCACGCACGCACGCACGCAACTGGTCGTGCGTTAACATTCACACACAAACACACACACATATCCCTTATTACACAACACTAGAGCCATAACTCCTTTAATATTCTCATGCTGGCCTACTTTCGAGATTAATAGCCCTGTTATCAACTATGACAATATTACGTTCCAGATGGATACTACATTCCCATTCGAACTATTTCCTTTCCAAGAATAATAATAATAATAACAACAACAACAACTAGCGGACCCGTGCGAGAACTCTCGCATAATGGGTTGTGTGCGCCCCATGTGTACATACTACCCGCCCGGCTGTAGTGCTATGCGGGCTGTATGCGAAACAGTTCAGCTCCTAAACCAGAGGGAGTTAGAATGTGTGGTTTGTACCAAATTCTTCCAAATCGCCTCAATAACACAGAAAAAATCTTGCATTTCTTGAAAAGTCAACGGAAATATATGTATTTGTTTATAAAGTGCTTTTAAACAAATAAACAAGACGATAGCCCCTGGCAGAACTGTTTCGCGTACAGCCCGCATAGCACTAAAGCCGGACGGGTAGTCTGTACACATGGGGCGCGCACAACCCACAATTTATTTTAAAAGTGCGTTTAAACAAATAAACATATTTATAGAAACCCGCATAACAGTAAAGCCAGGCGGGTAGTTTATACACATACGAGAGTTCTCGCACGGGTCTGCTAGTATAATAATAATAATAATAGTAGTATGGAGTATGGACTAACCTACCGTGTTGTAGATGATTTGAAATGGGGTCACTGTGGTGATCTACCCTCCAAATTTGATATTCCGTTTAACACTACCATCAAGAATGAAGTGACTTATCTGAAGTATAGGTTAACTACCGTAATTTGAGATCTTAATAATAAGTGGAAAAAAAACGGGTAAACCGCAAATTAACTTCCCATTTCTCTATTTTAGAAAAAAAAATGAATGTCCTCCTATTATGTACCTCCTCCCCCTCCCCGCCCTACCAAGTCCTCTTAAACTCTTCCTATTCGCTCCCCCTGTAGAAGAAAGTTCGGGGACCTAGAAGAAGGGCCCGTTAAAACAATCACCATAAAATGAAACAACAACAAATAAAGAATCATTTATTGGGCGCTGACATAATGTGGATGGCCATAAAAGCAGGAAATGTATTTATATTGAAATCCCTGTTAATCACAGTAAGCTATTTTGCTTGTTGAAAATCATAAACTGTAGACTATATTTCGTAGGAATACAGAGAAATTTAGTTTATATTATATTGGAACGCATTTATCGCCACCCGAGTGTCACCGGCTTTTAGTCAATGTTGATAATTCACAATCCGCAAAAGGAAAGCTCGCGAATGGAAGCGGTATTCAGTTCCACCGTTCTTTGCATCTTTAGTTTCCTCTCTTGACCAATAAGCGTTTTCTGGGTCTGTAACGACATTGGAGTCCCTTTCGGATGATACAAATAGTTTAGAGTATATTTTCCTAAATTCAACCTCAAAGAAAAAAAATCGGCATAACTGCATTTCATTGCTGTAGGGACACGTGGTGACCGCTGCTTTAACCTATCAATTATATTAAAATTGCTTTGCTGCTTAACACAGAGCTATCAATTTGATTGTGAATAATCACCGAGTCATTGATCTGCAGCTGCTACAAAGAGTTTAAACATCAGACTCGCTCAACGTATTCGAATGTAGAGAGGACCAGTAATGATGCAGAACTTAAACACTTAAGTACACGAAATTGCTACGTTCATAGCAACGTCGCTGCAATTACTTGGTAATAATCCTCTCAATTTGGCAACAAAACCAACCTCAATATATAGCTCTTGGGATGCCGCAATGTGAAATGCAATCCTATGACTAATATTAGATGCGCAAATAAATAGCGTTGTTTGATCTGTGAAACGCTGTAATGATATATTCGACCGAGGAGCTCATGGAGTATCATTATTTATACTAACAGCATTCAATAGAATAAACATGACCAAGTCAATAATGCTTGTCATTGTTTAATTAATTTAAATAATATATAACTTATTCACAGGAAATTAAAATATCTACGTTAAACCCATTTAATCTCTACGTAGTATAAAACTAAGTCCCCGATTCTTGGATGTAACAGGTAATTTCGAGAACCACTGGATGGATTTTGATGCGGTTTTCACCATTCTGTAAAGGGATTCTCGAGGAAGGTTTCTGTAGAAAAAACATTCATTTATGACCAAAGGAAGCCGAGCAATAACGATTTCAGTGAATCGAGTCGAAGAAAAACCTGCCATCCGCGCGCCTTTAAAAATATTTATATAAGTTACTATGATTTTAAGAATTGCTCAGCATGAAAAGTTCTACAAAAAAAAAAAAAGGTCCGTGACAGCATATTTCTATCTTTAATAGGCTACAACACCCACTATAAGTGTTTTTACGTTTTCATTTCTTCCAACAATCTCCATTCAGTGGAAACTTAAATTACTAGCTTCGGAGCGAATTTACGAGCCTTATCAGCACACAGTAGAGTCGGGTCGAGTTAAGACTTCAGAGAAGAGTATATGTGTTTGGAGATTCGCTGTTCACCTCGGCTTTTCTGATTTGCGTCTGGGACCCGCCGTCCGTGCGTCGGGTCGGGATTAAATTAGGTGCCCCAGAACTTAAGGTACTATCCCAGCATTTGCTTGGAGGGAGTATGGAAAAACTACTGTCCGCGCCGGGTTTTGAACCACCATCTCCTAACTTGCTGCAGCATCCCATTGTTCCAGTGGTGAGAGATTTAACGCGCACGCTGTCAGGTAATTACAAAAACTCACACTAGTACATCTAACATAATAGCACAGGTTATCAGACATATCACACACACAACCAACTACACGGGGATAAATGGCCACGCAAATGAATCATTCAACACTTTTGTTTAACCCTTTATGGAAGACTTGGGGCCTGTTTGCCATCTCTTGACGAATGCAGTACATTTGCATTTGTCTGTTGGCACAGGCTAGAGTAAAATGTGGCTTTTCACAAATGTCTCAGTCTCACTAATGGCTGTTATTATATGGAAGCTTCTGAGGTATGGGTGGTGCTTAGTAATGACATTCAGGGCACAGTCAGTGCCTGTGAATGCTGTGGAAGGTTCTACTCATAGGGTTAGTACTGCTGTACTGACTCAGTGAGGAAAGCAATGGCAAACTACCTCACTCCTCACCTTGCCTAGTACGCCTCAATATCGCGCTACCTTCGGTTTTTGTGGGTATTTATTCACATAACCTAACGGCGGTACTTTTTGAGGATCCAACCAGCCTTCGGGCTGACTACCTAACAGACAGACAGGGAAGACTTTTTTTTTCTAATTTTAACTTTAATTTTTTAAATTAAAATTTTCATTTCAGCTCTAATTTTCCTTTTGATTTTAAGTATTCAATATTATTAAGTTTCTTAAATAAATTTTAAAAATTATATATTTAGTCTATATATTATTTTTAATCTTAAAATTTTAACTTTTTAATTTTATAATCTTAATTTATTTTAATTTTTGTGTGTGTTTTATTTTAATTTTAGTGTGTTTTACTTTAATTTGTGTATTTATGTTTTATCTTCTTCTTCTCCTTTCGTTTCACCCTCTTTGGGGTACTATGAATCAATCATTTCCCTGTACGCTGTTCTTTCCGTAGAGCCCAGTACTTCTTCAACCGGGTGAGTTAGCCGTGGTCGTTACGGCGTGACTGCTGGCAGTCGCTCACATCCGGGAGGCGAGGAGGTTCGAATCCCCCCACCGGCAACCTTGAAGATGGTCTTCTGTGGTTTCCCGTCTTCCTTCCAGGCAAATGCCGCGGTTGGTCCCTAACTATAGGCCACAGCCGCTGCCTTCCAACTCCTCGTCCTTACATTCCGACTTCCCTTCCCAAACGGTACTTGTAGCTCACCCATTGGGTGTCCGTCAACGAAGCAGCTACAAAAACAGGCGAGCCGAACATGTCCTCGGACACTCCCGGCACTAAAAGCCATACGCTAAAAAAAAAAGTACTTCTTCAGTCTTTCCGATCTTCTTTTCCTCTCTTCTTCCGAGATAATGGATTTGGATTTTAGTGTAGCTCTGTCTTGGAACCTTATATTTTCGTCTTTAGTAATTAATTTGGCTGTTCGATTGAGTAATGACATTTCTGTCATCTTCAATTCTACTAGGTCTTTTTCAATTTCTTTAAACCAGTTGGGTTTTGTTTTAAGATTACGGAAAAAGTCAAAGATTTGTTTCATAATCTATTAGAATCCATCCTCAGAAGATGACCGTAAAAATTTATCCTCCTTTTTCGCATGGTATTCGAGTTTTTCAATTTTTTGGTAGAGAGTTTCATTCCTAATGTATATAATCTTGTTATCCTGAAATTTTGGTCCTATAATTTTTCTTAAAATTGTCCTTTCCTTCAGCTCGAGTTTTTCCATTTGGCCCTTAAAATGTATAGTTAGTGTTTCTGCTGCGTGCAGTGCTTCTGGCTTAATCCCTGTCTTGTAATGTTTAATTATGGACCCTCATGAAAGGGATTTGTTATTGTATGTATCTTTTGTTAATTGGAAGACCAGTTCAAGGTTATTTTTTCTGGATTCCATTGCTTTACGTTCCCCAGCATTCCAACTAATCCATTCTCTGAGATATTTGAATTCTTGTACTATTTCAATTTTTTGTTTTATTTTATTGTTTAATTTTAATATTTTTGTTTATATTTACTGGTTGAAATTTTATGCAGCACCATAAAACTAGACATAATATTTGCATATCATAAATATTACATCTACAAGAAATTCTGTTGTAAAACGTTTCAACTATTAACACCTTTGATAATAGCCTACAAACTCTTTTTATGTTAGGTGGTTAACATATAGACCACTATCCTCCACACAGCAGGTAGTGTAGGAGTTTGAGAGCAGCCCTGACGAGTGAAGATGTTCCGCATTGCATCACAACTCATTGAATGAGTGCAGAGCAGTGCAGAGCTGAGCTTAGCAGCGGAGAGGAGAGAGTTGGGTGGGTCGTGGGGGTCAGCTGTGTGGTGTGTGACAAAGAGGCAGCAGCCAGCCTGCCTTCACGACGTCACCCACTTTTATAAATACTACAGCCAGCGGTCATTGACATCACGGCACCGCACCGCGCCGGGCCGGGCAGGCAACCAGGCACACACTGAGCTACTGCAATGCAACCACGAGCACCGCGCGTGTTCGGTGGGTGGTAGAAGTGCAGGAACCTGACATCACGTACTGCAGGATTTACGACCTCAATGCCATACAAGTTCGTAATAGTATCCCAGGCGAATGCTGTTAAATACAGTATTTCTTTACGTAAGAACTGTGAAACATTTCGGGGGCTGAATGATAATTTTGGAAAATAAAATGTAAAAAATGTTTTGCTACATACCGGGAAAGCAAATAAATGAAGGCCACCTCCTACAAAAATGCGATCCCTAATTACAAATACAAATACTAGTGCAGCCATTACAATGACAAGTTACGAGACAGATTCCACACACAAAAGTACACGAGGCTACATTACCATGATGTGCAAAGCTCTTTAATTAAGCAGCAACAATAACAACAACATGCTTGAAGTGAGACCAAGTATCTTACCAATGAAAATGCAGGTTTGATTTTCAAGTCCACTAGAAAATTAAGATTTAACGTGAAGACTGATACGGTCCTCATTCATCCACGTGTGGACAATTGAGTAGTTGCTTGATAAGTAAAACAAGGAAATATACACCCATGTGGAGAACATAACTCACACCACTCGCAAACGACGAATGTCATTTTTTGGGCATTTAAATAGAATGAATAATGACAGGCTAACAAAACGAATTTTTAATAAAATTTTAAAACTTAAAAGTTCAACCAGCGCGGTTTACACAGACATTCAAGGATCTTAAGGAAGCCGACATTGACATTAAAGATGCATATAATGGGAATTCATTTCGGGACAAAATTCTAAAAGTGATCTTCAAGGAGGAACAAGAAAGACAACGAAAGCAGCCACGGAACATTGAACAGCTCCGAAAGCAGAGATCAGAGAGGATGAAGCAAATGTGGGAGAGAAAAAAACAAGACATGTGGCAAGATTTGAAGTATTGATTTTACGTGCTTTGTAATAGTGCTATTCGATTAAATAATAATAATAATAATAATAATAATAATAATAATAATAATAATAATAATAATAAGTATTTGTTCATTTAAAATCACGTTGACAAGAAATATCACCCCACAAAAAAGATGGAAGAAATGATTACTTAATGAATTTTGAATTATGCCATACGATGGTAGGATATATACGTTTGATTATTTCAAAATGTAGCCTACATGCTATTGGAAACTGCTGCTCACCAGGCCTACTAACTACCGCGAAAACAGGAACGTGACTTATCGTGGTGAAAATATCACATACATTATCCGGGACTTGAACTGCGACTTCCTATGTGAAAGGCGCAGGACGAGGTCACTGAGCTCTCGCTTTCCAACCAGCGTTAAAGAGGAACATCTGAAACATGGCATAGAGCAAGCAGTCTAGTTGTTCAGACCAAATCGCCAGCTAATCCTGACCAGATGCAGGGAAATGTATACTTGAGACGGCCTGACCATGTTACACGACGTTAAGAACATGAGCCTGTCATTTTTTAACGAACTTCTCTTTCGGCGACAGCTGAAGGTCATGGTCAGACTTTGAAAGTTGATACAAAGGCAGGTTTTATTTTATAAATGACTCATATCTAAGAATCTTCGTTTGATATCACCAGACTTCGGACTTGCGTGATATGTAAGCTAATATCTACATATACGAGCATACTAAACCATTCAGTCAACGCTCACAATTTTGGTCATTTGTGTAGACCTATCACTAAGAACAAATGAGAAAAAGATCATCGTAATACGCCTTATACTTTAGGGATTACAAGGGAAACGGGTTCAAAAAATACAATTTGGGAAAATGAACGACAAAGCTTTTTCTGACTCCTTAAATAGGCTGTGCAATGTCTAGCTTTTAAAACCGTATCTCCTAAATAATGCAGATATTTTTTTTTAAATTCTTTCACCAAGGAGTGGGTATTTTTTTAAATAATTCGAAAAACCGAATATTTCAAGGTGTTAAGCTATACCGACCCCTTTAATGTAGTAAAAATATAGCCTACATCTATTATAATCACCACCAGAATACTCCCACACCCAAGAAAAATTTGAATGCACAATTTAAAATTGTTCGAGGTTGAACCTTGTAAAACAAAAAAATCTCGAAGCTTTCCAAGGTTTAAATATTCCCAGAAAATTCCCTGCTTCCCAGAATAGTACACCCAGTTATACCTTGGGTCTACATGACCGCGCTGTAGCAGCCCTAAACTGAGGAACCAACCATCCCAGTTATACCCGGTGAATCAGCTGCCCCTAATAATATTGTCTTATGCAGCCCAACTAGCGTTGTTATCAGGAAGGCCGATACTTCTCTGCTTGCATCCCGTATGGTACTAATACATTGCAAGCATATGCTGCAAACGACACTGAACCCTATTACTTTTCCCTCGACGTGACCGCAGACTAATAAGAGATTAATAGCGCTCGGTATCGTTTGAGTCGTCCAGTTGCAAAACTCGTTTAATCCACTTGTGAATAAGGATCATGTCGCAAAATTATTTATTTATTTAATTACTTTATTTTACCTTATTTTATTTTTCTTTGTTTCATTTAATTTTTGTATTAGTTTTTGTTTTTATTTTGTTTTGTTTAATTTGTTTTATTTTATTTTGCTTTTATTTTGATTTTGTTTTGTTTATTTTTTATTTTATTTTGTTTTGTTTTATTCTGATTTTCCAGAAAACAAACACAAAACAAACAAAAAACACGATCCAAAATCAAAATTCAAAAACAAAAGCAGAAAACAAAAAAAACGAACACAAACCAAAAATCAAAATTCAAAAAAAGCAAAAGAAAAAAAACACAAAACCAAAACCAAGAAAGAAAAGCAAAGAGAGTAAAATTCAAAAGCAAAAGCACAAAGCAAACACAAAACAAAAAAAAGCAAAAAGTAAAAAACAACAAACACAAAAGATACGTGAGGCAAAGTCCAGAGAAACGTTTCTCATGAAAATGATTCTAATTCACAAGTGGATTAAGCGAGTTTTGCAACTCGACGACTCATTTGCGGAATATACTCGCAGTGCATTAGTACAATACGGGATGCAAGCAGCGAAACATGGACCTTCCTGACAACACACGTTAGTTGGTCTGCATAAAACAATATTATTAGGGGCAGCTGCTGATTCACCCGATATAATAATGTCATATTTTCATGCAATGTTGTATTTTATTTCCAAATCTTTCTGAATCTGCTTATGAGAAATATAATGTATACATCTGAAGTTGCAAACATTATTGAGGTGATTCATGCACTCTTTTATTTCTTGTATTGTAAGTAGAATCCAGAGGCGGCCGCTCCTTATGTGCTGAAGTGCTGCAGCACATTGCTTTATTTGAAAATAAATTATTTTAATAGTAGGCCTATTATCTACAAATACAACGCTTTAAAAAGACGTCAAGCAAAGAATAGGAAATGTTTCTACTCCCCTCACTACGAGGTCCAGAACAGGTACGGTACGAGGTATCTAGGCGTGCGCTCCACTCCGTGCGCGGCATTAGCTGTGCAGATCACAGCCCAGCGAGAATTTCCAAGTTTATTGGCAGCAAACGTGAATTTTGTCTTCTGCGCATGCGCGCCCAACTTTTCCCTTGTGTTCTGGATGTGCTGTTGGGACAACAGCTAAGACCAGTCATCACAGCGATTCTTTGTTCGACCACAGAGAGGCAGCACTGGTCACACGGAATGTGAACGTGGCCAGTGGCACTATCTGGACTCAGCAATAGGATTTAAGAGGGAATCGCTCAAAGAAAATGGGCTTTCCTGATAAAGAACTAGGTGTAACTGTTCAGGCCTATAGCATGCTGGAAAAGAAAAGGCTCAGAGCAGAACTGTCGGTTCTGTACTGTAGGCCAGATTTTAGGAATATTGGTGGGGCAGTCCCTCTTCTGCATTTCATAATATCCAGTAATCTGCAAGGTACGTTCTTTCAAACAAGCAAGCTTCTGAGGGTATCAGTAACAACACCCATGACTACTCCAGAGCCTGAGAGGTGTTTCTCATCGCTGAAGAGGATCAAGACCTTTCTGCGGAACACCATGGCACAAGAAAGACTAAGTGTCCTCGCTATGCTCTCCATTGAGAAGCAGATGGTCTCCAGTATGGAGGGGTTCAATGCCAGGGTGATAGAAAAGTTCTGCAGCAAGAAGGAGCGACGTATGGACTTCATTTTTCGTCACTGAGTGAGTGTTTCTATAAGTTTATATATTTAAAAAAATTGTTGGAGCGAGGATGGGTTAGGCCTACAGCACACAACTAAATTTCTACACCAGCCGCCACTGGTAGAATCTATGTTACTCATTGCTCTCAGTATTCTAGGACGCAAAGCGCAATTTCTCGACAAATATTCCGGCGAGATCTGTAAGTCATTGACCTGGCTGGCTTGTTTACTCAGTTAAGGAGCAATGACAAAAAGAAGGAAGTTTAATGAAGGCCAAACGGCAGTACCGTGCGGCCAAGAACCCAGAGTATTTTTATCCAAGTTACTAATGCAATGTTTAGTGAAACCACTCACGCTGCTCAACTGAGAGGCTTTTTTTAAGCAATTCTCAAAGGTTGACAACACTCAATATAAAAAAATTGTTAAATATATATTTATATATTTTGTGACCCGATTGTCAATTGTATCAACATACGCTAATAATAATAATAATAATAATAATAAAAGCACATAATTACAAGAATGAACCCAGCACGATTGAATTTTCACCTACTTCCTCAAAAAGAAGAAATCTACCTAAATCCAAGGGAGCTTGGTTCACTGAGGTGGACAAAGATTTACAAGAACTGGGAATTACAGGCAACGATATTTGGGAACGTGCCACCCTTAAACAAAAACTAACAGCACACCGATGTTTCCAAGAACATCCAAAGCTTCCAACTGGCAAGAAGTGGACTGCAGAAAGGAAACAACAGCATCGAGAACTAATGCGAAAGTACTGGGAGGATGTTAAAGCTCGATGCAACAAGAAACAGTTAAAATGACGTGGTCCTTAGATGGCCGAATTGAAAGAAGAAAGAAAAAAAAGCACATTATTAAAACATATCCATTTATATATTAATGGAGAATGTGTTTGACCTGCAATGAGGTTCTCTTTAGCCAATATTAAGAAATAAAATATTATTGCTATATCTAACTTAAAGTATGTCTACTAACTAATGTCGGATAATTAAAAATATATATTAAATATTATGATTAAAATCAAATAATGTAACGAAATGGACATCCCTACAAATATACAAATATGATATAGGGCTTCACATTGAAAAATCCAAAATAAAAACACGTAATTTAGAATATCAAAAATGACCATTTTCGGTTATCAAAACTTTAAGATGAATATGGCTAGAAATGTCTAAAATAAGAAAATAAGGTGGTAAAATAGCTAGTGGTAGTTCTATTTTTTTTTATTCGTTGCTAGTTTAATCCTCGAATTGGTCAGTTCTAGCAACAAAGTGGCTAAATTGAAAATTCTGATTCCGGTCAGGCGTATTTTATATCTCCGTCCCCAACAGTTCACACCAAGAACTCAGCCCACTTCTAGATATTAAGAAGAAGGAATGCAGGAGTCTCGGGTTCACATCTGAATGAAGAGAAGTTATTCTGTAAAGTCAATGAATCAATTAACTCGTATTACCAAATTGGACTTCCTAAACCATCACCAGTGACTACGTGCTGGAAGTAGAGTTTGAGGTCATTGCCCCTGTAGACAAGACCCGGAACACTTGAAGAAGGGTTCCGTGTTGACGTACATTCCATCTTATATCATTTAAATCAATTTAATTGCGTGGTACATCAGTTCATCAAAAGTCCACCCCTCTTTCCCATTTACGTAACGACAGTGTCACGAGCGGGTACATTATATGTCAGTTGGAAAGGAAGAAATCAATTGGATCCAATTGCCCAGAGAGCATTGATCTATCACAATTAAAACAATTTAAGTCAGAGGTTGATGTTTTTCTTCCTCATTGGAGATTAGAAGTCAAATTTAGACGAAGGCAGTTCAATGAATCCCTCGGTGACCGGGGTACATTCCTCTCGGTTGGTTAAGGAAGGGCAAGGACCTGATGTTTACATATGGCCCACCAATACATTAGGACACGTTTGCTGTACACAAGAATATACACGCAGGCTTGAGAATTTGTATTGGATATCAGGAATATAATATGTCCCATTTCCATAATTCTATAGCCACGTCCTGTGAAATTCAAAGCCTCTGAACCCAAATATCATTCGTTCAACGCTCGGGCAAGAGAGTTCTCCCGATTAGGGTTGTTATGATGATGATAATTGTTGTTTTAAGGGGCCTAACATCTAGGTTATCGGCCCCTAATGGTCTGGGTGATAGCGAAAATGACAATGACATGGAAACCAGAACGAAAATTAAGCTGTACTGAAAATACTTACAAAATGGAACTCAAGATTGAAATGACTCACAAAATGTAGACTGGAAATACTTACAAAAGGTAATTTAGAAGTAAAATACTCACAAAAGGAATTTAGATTGAAAAATATGCACAAAATGTAGTTTAGGTTCAAAATACTTACAAAATGCAATGTAGATTCGAAATACTCACAAAATGCAATTGAAATTCGAAGTGCAATTGAAATTGAAAATTCTTACAAAATGCATGGTAGATTCAAAATACTCACAATATGTGGAAGCCCGCGATTCAAAACACTGTACTGACAAAATGCAATTGAGAATGAAAATACTTACAAAACGGAGTTTAGATCGAAAATACTTACAATATGCAATGTAGATTGAAAATACTTACAGAATGTGGTTGAGATTCAAAATACTCACAAAATGGAACTTAGAGCCACGGGGAGCCAATTTAGTAAAACAGGGCGGTATCTTAAAGAGAAAAGGAACTATAATGAAAAGAAAAGAAGAATGACGGTACAGGAAAAATGAGAGAATGGTCAATGAAGGCGGGAAAGGAAGAGACTCCCTAGGCCTCGGATATCCTAATACCATCGGGGTCAGAAGAAAACAAGAATTGACCAAGAGAGGTCGACAGGAATGAAGACGGAGACGAGCCCGGCACAAGTAAGTGGAAGCAATGCCGTACTCATCTCGTGTCCCGTGGTCGCCAACCCACGTCCCACTAGATGTGGGCCCCTGAAGGGCGGTTAGGTTTAGAAGACATTGATATTAGGCCACAGAAAACCACTTCCAGAATGACTGAGGTGGAATCGAACCCACCCCTTCTCAGCTTTACCTCAAGAGGCTGAGTGTAATTCGTTCCAACCCTCATACCAGTATTAAATTTCTTGGCAGAACCAGGAATCGAACTCTGACCACGGAGACGGGAGAGACTGTCAATATTCTAGCCGCTACATCACGAGGTGGTCGTGATACAGTGAGTACATTAGTGTGAGGCAAGTATTTTAAAAAGTACTCCGGAAGAAGAAATAAGGAACCACATTGATTTTTAGGGGTATGCGCTGAAAGAAGGACTATCGAGATGCACGTTTGTCAATCCCGGAATTCGATCCACGGACCTGTCTGTGTGTAATGTCAGTGGGTGGTTGCTAGTGATCAGTCATGGATGGGGAATACTGTTTAGCATTGATGATAAAGGGCTATGACCGACAATTCACCGACCGGCACTACACTTCAAAGAAGATGCTACATCACAGGAATTTTGTTTTGCTCTTGTTTTGATAGCGGTCTGCGTCTACGTGAAGGAACCTGGAAGGTAAAAGACCAAGTAAAGAAGTGTCTACCACCTTGACGGTCGATCCTCAGTTCTATGAGAACGGGGAAAAAAACACCCTAGCGGTTCCACTGTCGCATAGAAAAAACAAACTGTAGCACGTTGCACGCGATGGTATTTGGATTTCAGTCACTTCTCGTCACATTATAAGCGATAAAACGTTTCCCAGGAATTGAAATACCACAAATATATTCAAAATGAATCCATGCACACAACGTAATTCTTACATAGGCTACACACGAACTCAGCTTCAGTGGTGAAGGACAAACTAACTAAAACGGCATTCGAACGAAACAATCCCCCCCCCCCCCCCTTGGAGGAAGACTGCTGCTGGCCAAAAAGAATGCATTTTTTAGTAATCTGGTGTATATAACTCCCTTCAGTCAGTCTGTGTCCTGGAAAACAACCACAACTCAAATCATATAATTTTAATTTTGAATTTTTATCTTTACACTTCTAATTTCAGAACTAATTTTCTTTAATAATTTGACTTTGTAATTTTAATTCTATACTTCTATTTTTACAAGATTAATTTCATAACATATTTTTTTCTCAAATTTGACTGTAATTTAAATTTTGTATTTTTATATTTACCATTTAATTTCTTAACAAAAATTACTAAAATGTTTACGTTCGTCATTTTAATTTTGTACTTCTTTTTTACAATTTTAATTTCATAACCGTATTCTTTTACAATTTTTACTTTGTTATGTTTATTTTGTATTTTTATTTTTACAACTATGACTTTTTAAATTTTTACTTTGTAATTTTATTTTTGTACTTTTAGTTTTACAATTTTTAATTCATAACTGAATTTCTTTTAATTTTTACTTTGTAATTTTCATTTTGTATTTTCATTTTTATAACTGTTTAAAAAAGTATTTTGTAGTTTTTAATTTCCTTTATTTACAGCGTATCATTGGCCTTACCGGTGGTACATAATGGTTATCATTAGAAACGAGTTTTAGGACGTGGAAAATAAGTTATCGATAATAATTCGGATCGGTTTCCTTGTCTACTCATGGTACAAGCAACATGTACTATCGCGTGCATAAATAACGGGCCGCCTTGCCGAGCGGGAGTTGAGTTTTCGAGCCATCAGGTTGCCATCACTTGGTGTGTTCTCGGGAGGGGAATGCTCAAAGCCGTGGTTGGACACCTGTCCTTGTAGGCAAGGGGGAAGAGATCGAGGAGCGCAGCGCCAACTTTGATTTTCTTTAGTTTCGCGCTTGGAAGATTGTTTCAGATAACGAGACGGTTTTAATAAATCTAAATTGAAATGCCAAGTAACCCATTAATTGTTAAATCTCTTTAGAAATGCACTGTTGAGTTTTACTGTGTGTGAATACTTTTGAGCGAGTTTTCACAGTTAGGGACTAAACGAACTTTAATAAGGAGAAAAAGGAGAAATCGCAAACGTCCGAAACTAATTATATTTCTGTTATTCCGACGCCAGCTTCATAGAGCTCAACCATCTGCCCCCTCCTCACCAAAGGATCGTTCATATTAAAGGTCCCGGACCTCAAAATCGAGTTCGCTGTCGTGTTACTGAGCCGCTGTCAGCCTCTTGTGATTAACAGGTGATACCACACTTCCCCCTCCTCTCCCCCATTGCCTACAAGGACAGCTGCGCAATCACGGCTCTCAGCATTCCCCTCCCGAGAACACACCAAGTGATGGCAAACTCATGGCTCGAAATCTCAACTCCCACACGGCAAGGCGGCCCGTTAATTATGCACGCGATAGTACCATTATGTTCTCTCAAAAATGTACTGTAATCCACCCTTTTAAAAGAACACGAACCGCCACTGGTTGAACTGTAAAACGTGGTAGGTATGGAACACTCTTTACTACTCTTACAAGACTCACACTAAGCTGTGTGAATGTCTTATATCAAACAAGATTTCATAACAATTTAGCCCGTTACAAATGTCAGACCACCACCTGGTCGTTCACCAATTTTTCATGGAAGTTACTTTCGTCACTGCGCAATACATAATGAGTCCCCAAACTGTGGTTCACACTCACAGGATATGAAGAGAACAGAGGAGAAACTGGCAATCATAAAGCTATATGAAGCAACAGAGATGTGAAATATTGCCCAAGCTAGTGGCCCTCATTGTAAGCAAGAGTCAATCGCTCCTCTCCTTGACAAGCTATGGATCTTCATTTGGGTCACTGTCATATAACAACACGAAGCTGAAAGAGCACCAATTGAAACTTCATCCTAATCAAACACATTCGATGACATTTTGAAAACACCGTCCCCTTTATATGGCCAGCTCCTATACTGATGAGCAGGGCTAAGATTTACCGTATATGTACTGAAAATGTCAACATAATATGTAGGCCTAGGCCTACGTAAATGTTTCTTTTTTTAAAATATGGTAATTTAAACTTTAAAAAAATGTCAATATATGTGAATATATTTTGAAAAATACGGAAGTGTGCAAATTAATAGACTAAATTAATGGATTTAAATCAGTCACAATTTTTCATTCAAAATCATTTTATTATTCTACTTAGTATTATTTTCTCCCCTAAGGACATACAACTAGACCCATAAGGAATTGCGTGGAGAAATTTTAAAAATTGGAGATTCTGAGGGATGCCTGAGCTGGGTCAGTTTTCTCTTTTTCTTCATTGACATTGGAATGCACCCCTCAAATCAGGTGATTTCAATCCAATGTCCACGAATCTTTGAATAGTTCTAGAGCAGACCATCAGTAATAAAATACTTGGAATCCTTCTGAACTAAATTCGCAAGAAACAGAGAATAACGTAATCAAAAACAAACAAGACGTGTGACATTCTGCATTAGCAAAGCTGCTCAATCAGTGGAAATTAAAAAAAAAAATACTGTCAGTTCCCAAAGATAAAATCATTTGAGAAAAAAAATGCCACGTAAACATTTTACCCATTTTATTTTATTTCAAATTCATTCTATTATTATACATTTTACAAGAATACTTATCCATTAGATTTTATATTTTCATCGTTCTTATTCATTGTTTTTCCAGTTTCTTCATTTCATCCTGAATATATTTTACTTAATTTCATTTCTCAGCAGTTTTATTAAATTAGTTTCTTAATGCTTAATTCTAATTTGCTGAAGAAGGTCCCATTGTTGGACCGAAACTTGTACTTATTTGAATATACCCAAAAACCTCGTTTATCCGGACTAGGTGGGACCGGATATACTCCGGATGATCGAAAATCCGGATAATCCGGAAACAAGTTATTAAATGAATATAAGCTACTAATCTACACAAACCTTTAAAGAAAACGTTTTGGGAGACACACTCAATACAGTGTCGTACGCATTGTATTTATTTCTATTTACTGAAATAATGAGAAGGTTACTTTTGTTTCAGATAGGAGATATAAATATTGAAACCTGGAAATGCTTCCTACCTATATAGGTACCTTCCTTATAGGAATGTTGATGATTAAGAGTACAGTGTTATTCGTAGGGTGCGTACATTTTCTTGCTGAAAAAAATAATAATACAGTCAATTTTGAAAATCAATATGGATAATCTGGAAATCTGGTTAAATGAGAGCCGGATGAACGAGGTTTTTGTGTAATTTGTATTGATTGGCGGATCATTTTAATTAATTATAAATATAAGAATAATCATGATAAGAACCTTTCTCAGAGGTCCCTGCTCCTAAGACTAATGGAAACATTTACACCATCAGGACAACACTTCAGCATAGTATCAAACTCGAGTATGCCCACAATTTAATAAAATAGACCACGCCAAATCTGACGTGGGCGAGTGGTGGTGTTGCTGAGAAGTATATTGCTCAATACACCAGCAAGTGCCAATCTAGTATCTTATTTGGTTACCAGTCTACTTTCTAACCAAACACCACCACAGATAACGCAACTGAGTCAAGTCTTCTCCGAATCTCGCTCTTTACGTCGAATCAGGTTTCCCTGAGAGCTAGGAATCACGCTGTACACATGGCGGAATGTATAGAGTCCACATAAGGACAGAAGTGAACGCGCACTGGCATCTCATCACTGTGTCATTTTCTCTTGTCTCAGATCAGGAAGTGCACAGTTTTGAGAGATATTCCTTCTTCCGCCAATAAAATCTTCATCCGCTCCGGTGAAATACAAACATTTAGACCACATCTGACCGACATATGAATCCAGTGTTTTAGAACACTACGGTAGTAAGAATTACTGAACTTCAATAATATTATACACTACATATTATGTTCTCCCTATTCTAGAGATTTCTTCACCAATTTGGTCTACTGCGGCTATAACCAATATTTATAAATTGAACAGTGTCTTTAATTTCCTCGTATCAATAATCAAAGCTCGCACTAAGGCATTTTGCCAAATCCGACATTCTAAATCACCTCAATGTACTCGACCTGACAAGCCATTTACAACTTACTGATTTGTGTTTATTACAGAAAATCTCTACATAGTATAAGACTAAGTCCCCGATTCTTGGATGAAAAGGGTAATCTCAAGAACCACTGGGTGGATTTTGATGTGGTTTTCACCATTCTGTAAAGGATACCTCGAGGAAGATTTCTGTAGAAAAACATTCATTTATGACCAAAGAAAGCCGATCAATAACGATTTCAGTGAATCTAGTCGAAGAAAAACCAGGGGGATGACAGTTAATAGGGAGCGCGTGGGTCGGAGTAAGGCCCTGTACTGGATGTTCTACCAACCAATGAAGAATTAATTTTAGCACTAAGGTTCCGTAGTTGGCACTCATGAACGTTCACATCAAATCGACTGGCGGAAGCGGGAATACTCTGTTTTGATTGATTTTCCTCGTGGTGTTGTTGGTTGTTTTGATTTGTTCAATATTTTGATTATTTATTTGAATTTAATTGAGAGTCAATCATGCCACTGCAAGGGAGGAAACATTGCCAAGCACTGGGATGTAAGAATTATAATGATAGTAAAACAATACGGCAATTTTCATCTTCCTGGTGTTGACCATGTGCAAAACTAGTGGGCAATATGGACTAGGTCTACTCTCGAATAAAAATAGAGAATAAATGTGTGCATTTCATCTCTTGTTTGTTTTCTTACCCATTCTCCTTTGCATTGCAATAAAATTTGTGGTTTAGGCGTTTAGGGCTACGGGGAGGGGGTGGGTGGCAGCCGGCATGCTAGGCAAAAAGTTAGGTTATGGCAATATATTGTGTGCATTTGGACAGTTTGCTTTATATTCATCGAATATACCAACAATTCTGTAGAGTAGGAGAGCATTTTTAATTAGCCTAAAGGTGAATTAAGCTCTAGAACGGCATAACTGTGTCCTTCGTGACAAATCTATTGCCAACATTGATATATATCAAAATGTATTAATTTCCTATCTGGGCGTATATTTCAGCGCCTAGCGAAAGGCGCAGTTATGTTTGTGTTATTTTCATCAATTATCAATAACTCATCGCAGAACATACTGTTCAATTACGTGTAATAAAGGCTACATTCATATGGCTTTTTACTTTTTATGTTGCCAGACTTGCCAGTACAATCCATAGCCTCAGGCGGTGTTCTCTCTCGGAAATTCTATAACCAAAAGTGACGAATCTCTTATACTTACATGATCCTTGAAGAAAAACCTTCCCTCCGTGCGCCTTTAGAGCTTACGCTGGGTAAACCGTTAAAAATACGAGTGTCAGAATTGTTCAGTATGAAAAGTTCTACAAAAATGTCCCCGACAACATCTTTAACACATCGCCCATTATAAGTGTCTTTACGTTCTCATTTCTTCCAACAATCTCCATTCAGTGAAAATTTAAATTACTAAGGTACTATCCCAGCATTCACCTGGAGGGAGTGTGGGGGGAAAAATATGGGGAAACCCACACTTAGGATAGCCGCTGTCAGCGCCGAGATTCGAACTTCCGATCTCCGGAATCCCATCGTGGTCGTGGCGAGTCATTTTACGTGCATGGCAACGTCACGGGGTAGTCTAGGATTGAGATTGGCGCAAAGACATTGTAATAAGGTTTCATCCCAGCTTTGCCAAGCTCTCTGCTGACTCGGTAGACGCGTAAGTTTGAGTCAAACCGACGATTGTCCTTGAAATGGTTTTCCGTAGTTTCCCCATTTTCAACACCAGGCAAATGCTGGAACGGTACCTTCTGATTGGCCACGGCCACTTCCTTCCACATCTTTGCCCAGTTTCATTCATCGTCATCATTCCAATAATATATTAGGTAGGTTATTTATTAATTTATTTAATTATTATACTCTAATTTGTATTATTCATCTTGTATAATATGTTTGCTAATTCGCTTGTTTAGTTATAAGTATCCCTTTCTATATTATTCTGCTAAGGTCCCATTCCAGTTTTGTACCGAAAATAAGGTCCCATTAACACCAACCTACACATATGGAGTACCTACAGGTTCAGCATAACCCAATAAATTCAATCCCGTCACGCAGGTCACCCAAGGGCGCCGAATAGGAAGACCTGCACTCGGACTCTGAGGAGGCCACTCAACAAAACAAAATCCCGGTATTTGCCAGGAATGAGTGAGGGAAGAAACCTCTGGAGAAAAACCATGTTCATAATGACCTCTGTCAAACCTAGGATTCGCGAGCAATCATGGAGCAGCGATGGCAAGGATCAGGTATTGAGACGAGTCGAGCGAGACGAGACGAGAACTCGTGACCTGGTGCTGTGGAGAGATGCACAGAGCAGCTGGGAGTTGGGTTGGGAAGTGGGACGGCGGGTCAACAGCCCAGGGAACATAAACAGCTAGAGCTTAGCAAGTAGGCTAGCTGGCTCAACTTAGCGAGGCCATTGCCCTCGACTTTCTCTCTGCTCCAAACCTCTTCTCTCTCCGTCCTTCTCTTGCTCGCTCGCTTGCTCTAATTCTTCCTTTCACAAAATATTATTGCAATAAGAGTTTTTAGCAAAACCGCATATTTTAACTCGAAAACAGGGAATAGGTTATTTACGTTCCATAAAGCGAGATTTCCATTGAACACGGAATATTTACTAACTAACAAATAAACGAAATTTTATGTTTTCCTGTAGGTCAATGTGAATTGTAACGAATTGTAATGGGTGCTTTCCTAATCCTGAAAGAAAAATGTACATGAGATTAATAAATAAATGTAACTTTTTTTTACTGGATATTTTTTTACAGTGTGATGGTGCAGTGGCTTAGCTGCTCGTCTTTCACACGGACGGTCGGGGTTCAAATCCCGGTGACAGCGGGGTGGAATTTTCACCTGAAAAATCACATGGCGTCAGGAAGACCACCTGGCCTTAAATTCCCGGCCAAAACTAAACTGAGCCTGGTAGTCTCCGGCAACCCCAATTAATTGGTAAAAGCCGAATAAGGTTGTCTGTTTACAGGATTAGGGAACCACCCATTACAATTGCGCGTTGACCAACTGAAAAGCAATACATTTCAATTACATAAGGCAACACTGAGAAAAGGCTTCAGGCACGATAATAAACTACCTAACAAAATAATTAACTAATGTATTTAATTAATTACAGACAGCAGTGGCTACGCTCGCCAAAGAGCAGCGTTAGGTCATGGGGCCAAGCTCTCTGCTGACTCGGTAGACGCGTGGGTTCGAGCAACCCCGTCAACCATCCATGAAATGGTTTTCCGTGGTTTCCCATTTTCAACACCAAGGAAATACTGGGACGGTACCTTCTGACAAGCCACGGCCGCTTCCTTCCACTTCCTTGCCCAGTTTCATCATCTTCATCATCCCATCCCAGCGCGCAGATCACCCACGGGCGTCGACTAGAAAGATCTGCACTCGGCCTCTCAGGAGGCCACACGACACCAAAACAAAAAAAGTCTTTACCTATATATTGTCGTTGTTAAGAGTACAAGGCCTTCCAAATGCCCACAGGATATTATCTTACTTAAAACATAACAATATACTTAACTCTAGAATTAGGGGCAGATGACCTCGTAGTTCCGCCCCCTTATAACAACAATAACTAACTACTGTAATGCTAGAAATAATTAGGTAATAATTCAAATAATTAATTACCTTATTTATTATTATTATTACTACTGTTATTATTATTATTATTATTATTATTATTAAGTGGACAGGAAAATAATCCATCCAAGAAAAGCTTGAAACTCGAAAACTCATGGACACAAGAAAGACGGCAGGCCCAGATTGAAAGAATGACGAAATTTTGGGCGAATAAGAAGTTCAAAAAGATGAAGACTTCTAGTGCTATTTAATGGTTCCACGTGTTCCATAAGGGGTTGAACGAATATAATAATAATTAAGTGGACAGAAACCATACATCAGTAGCTCAGGAAACAAACAGCTGGAGCTTAGCAAGTAGGCTAGCTGGCTCAAGTTACCTAATGTATTTATTTATTTATTTATTTATTGACTCATGATGAAATCAGTAGCACAATGCGTAAATTATTAATACTAAAATACAGTTGTGTTAAATGCTAAAAAATAGACCTAAATTTTTTTCAAATTTAGTACCAAATGTTAAAGATAGTTCTTAAGAGTTATCTCAAATCAAGTATGATCTAATGATTATGATGATGATTGATGATTATGATAGAAATATTAGAAAGAAGGGCATTCTGACAAAAAGTTCACTTTTTCCTTCAGCTAATATTCATATTTTTTGACAGGTGAAAATAAAATAATGCCTTAAAGAAAAGAATATATATTTAAAAAAAGTTAGATGCTTAATTTGCCTCTTTCTTTGCCGGTAATAATAGGAAGGTGCTCGCTCGGTTATGGTATTCTATAAAGAGAAACGAAGTGGTCTTGTCAGCCATACTCAAGATACCCTCCAGAGTGAAACTGAAGTCTCTGTAACACCACAATAGTTAGGTTGGTTGGTTGGTTGGCTGGTTCCTCAGTTTACGGACTGCGACAACGCGGTCATGTAGCCCCGTGTACATTGGGTGAGTGTAGAATTGATCTGTCTGTGTTAATTGTGATGGCTGTATTAGTGTGTGTTATCTGTAATTCAGGTGAGGACTGCAGACGATACATTTCAAGTAGTTCCTTCTTTTGCTACCAAATGCTACCGTCAACGACACCTATCTGTGAACATGGCTACTAGATACCACCGCAACCGGCACTTGGCGGCGAACGTTGGAACTTAATAGAGCGTTAATCAAATCTAACTTACAAAATTAGCTTCATACAATTGTAGTTAGTAGAAGGCTCTCTTACATGCCATAAATCTGACATGGGCCCGCCGGCTTTACTTCGCCTCCGAAGAAAGGCATACTGAGGGATATATAAGGCTCTTCAAAAATCGGACGACTTCGGCCGGGTTTGAACCCACGATCTTCGGCATAGGAGCTTAGCATGCTACCGAAGCCGCCACCACGATAGTTAAAGGAATATTAAACACATTTTATGTTGTTAATATAATTATTATTGACTCTTAATATAGTTACATGCTGGAATTTAAAAGCACTGCCTCCTGTACGTCGTTGCCTAATTTGCCTAAGACTAAATTATGCCCTGTGGTCGCCTCCCCCCTCCACTAATTGCCTTCTCTGCGGGTCTGTACTCTCTCCCAAGAATAACACAAGTAGTAATCACCGCAATTGGTTCCAACCTATTTGAGACGTTAAAAAGTTCATTGAACTCGTTATAGGAACCAAAATACAAGTTGTACAATGAAGTGACGATAATGACGGCAGGAGGAGGAGAGGGGATGGGACATGAAGGAGATGAGAAAAAGGGAGGGGGCACAAGAAAAGCATTCCGAATCGTCCTTGACCTACATTTTGTAACGTTGCTTAACTAGTCAGGATACAACATACAAGGGAACTCGCTAGCAGTAGCTCTGGGTCGTTCACCCCGGCCCAAACAGACCGAAACAGACAGAGACAGAGAGAAACAAAAACAACACAATCGTTACTGTTACCCCACCACCACCACCACCACCACCACCACCACCACGTAAAGATGGCAGTAGTTACCGCAGCAGGGGCGCCAACTTCCTCTAAATATTAGGGGAAGGAGCAGAATCAGGTATTAGTACAGGCATGATTTTTTCGCATTAACGATAAAAGCAACAAAAGATATCTTGATGCGATTTCTTTGCGAATCTCATATTTCTGGTTAAGAAGAATTAAAACGATAAGGCCATTTTAAAGATGAAATTCAATTATTTCGCGATATTGCAAATTCAGCAGTGAATAACGAGCTTGAAATTTTGTTTCAAGATTATGTATGAAAAGAACTAATAATAATATCGTATGGCCTGGAGTGCCAGGTGCAAGCTTTGTTATTTGACACCCATAGGGTAGCTTGCATATCGAATTTCGTTGTTCCTTGAAGCACTATGAAAGTAAAGTAGGTTAGATATCTAAGCTCCTTGAACACTATAGCGCTTTCTAGTAGAGAAATGAGGAACTTTGTGTTGGCGGAAACTCCCGAGATTAATTTTGCCATTATGAACACGGCCTACTGAATTCTAATGGGTTCTTTGACATACCAACATCGTATGACATGGTGTCGTAATTTTTGCCGCCTTTCAAAAATCACTTACCACGGCCAGGAGCAAACCTGCAAACTTGGGGTTAGTAGACCGACACGTTAACCACTCACCCACCGTGGCAAGCATCAGAAAGAAAGAGAAGGGCGAACAAAGATTAAACAAGTTGAAATAATTCAGTCACTGCTAGCATTAAAATTAATGCAAAATCTGGAATATAATAAAATAATATTGGATGTTTACTAGTAATTAATACATCTACCATTCATGTAAATAATTAAGAACCACGATAATGAAACCCTTAATGATTAATTTTAGAATTTCATTAAAGCGATACAGCAATATCCATTTCGCAAAATAACGCGAAAATTAATATGCTACTCGCGAAATCGTTCAAAAATCATGCCTCTAGGTATTAGTAATACAGTAGAGTCTAGTAAACTCGACATAACGACATGTTTAATGGGGAGGAACAGCAAAGTCATCTTTCCATTATTCCATTAATCTAATGTGGACTGAGAAGTTGTCACGTTACGAAAATGGTCATTTTTACGGACTCTCCGAAGAATTACATAGAACTCATTTCAGATTATTGAATAGGCCTACATGTTAAAATACTGAAAGAGTTTAGCATAATATGAAAGCTTTTATTTATTAATTAATAATACTGTTATTGGTTTTACGTTCCTTTTAACTACTCAGGCATTTAGAGACGCCAGGGTGCCGGAAATTTGTCCTGAAGGCGATCTTTAACGTGCCAGTATATCTTTTAAATGATTAGCAAGTAAAGTACTTTAATAATTAATTTGTTATTTTAAAATTGATCAAGAAACAATTACGGAAGGTCACTTGTGATTTCAGTGGCGAAACCAGGATTTGCTTCTGGGGGGAATGAGCGCAGTCAAATCTGAGCTAACTGCGTTTTTGGTTTTCTGTTTTGTTGATTCATACTTTTTCTTCTTTTTGCTTTGTGTGTTTGTTTTCTGCAGTTGCTTTTGTTTTTGAATTTTGTTTTGTGACTTTTGTTTTGTACTTTTTTGATTGTTTTGTGATTGTTTTCTACTTTTGGTTTTGCTTTGCGTTTTCGGGGTTGTGTTTGTTTTCTGCAGTTGCTTTTGTTTTTGAATTTTGATTTGTGTCTTATTTTGTGCTTTTGCTTTTGTTTTTGAATTTCGTTTTGTGTTTTCCATTTGGCTTCTTATTTGTTCCTGATTTTGTTTTTGCTTTACGTTTCCGGGTTTGTGTATGTTTCCTGCTATTACTTTTGTTTTTGAATTTTGCTTTGTGTCTTTCATTCTTTGCTTTTGAAATTTTCTTTATGTTTTTTTTTTTTGGGGGGGGGACTTTTTGTTAGTTTTCTGCATTTGTTTTTTCTTTGCGTTTTCGGGGTTGTGTTTGTTTTCTGCTTTTCCTTTTTTGCTTTCTGTTTTGACACTGTGTTTGTTTTTGCTTTTTTGATTCGTGCTGGAGGCAAAATAATACAATCATAGAAAGCAGAACTACAAGTTGTCATGTTTGATCTCTATAGCTTTTGCACCTCTCAATGTGCGGAAATAGAGTTTTAGTAGGAATAACATTACATATTTTACATAAGTAACGATAAATGGTCTCAAATTATTAACGCACATAATCCAATCGTTTGTCAATAATCCAAAAATTAGATTAAAAAAAACATCAAATTGATCAAATCGAAGCAAAGAGGATATAAAAAGTAGGTTGCTCATGCAAGGAAAGCATTTCTACAGAAAGGGAATCTGTTGACATCGAATATAGATTTGGGTATTAGGAAGTCATTTTTGAAGGCCTTTATCTGGAGCGTGGCGCTCTATGGAAGTGAAACTTGGACTATTGGTGCAGCAGAAAAGAGGAGATTTGAAGCGTTTGAAATGTGGTGTTACAGGAGAATGATGAAGATCAGATGGGCCTATTTATTTATTTATTTATCGTATGGCTTTTAGTGCCGGGAGTGTCCGAGGACATGTTCGGCTCGCCTAAGTCTGTAGCTGCTTCCAGCGAACACCCTAAAGGGTGAGCTACAAGTTCCGTTCAATTTCAAGTAGTTCCAACTTTCGCCACCAGATATCAATGATACCTAGTGGTTAATGTTGAAACTTTGATAGAGCGTTCTGACGAAATCGAACCTAACAAATTTTGCTTTACACAAGTTTAGTCTGTGAAAGGATCTTTTACATGCCATAAATCTATGACATGGGACCGCCGGCTTTACTTCCCCTCCGAAGGAAGGCATACTGAAGGATTTTTAACGCTCTTAAAAAATCCGACGACATCAGCCGGGTTTGAACCCGCTATCTTGGGCGTAGCAGTTCAGCATGCTACCGATTACGCCACCGAAGCCGCTGATAGGGTTACAAACGAAGAGGTATTAAGACGAATGGGAGAGGAGAGATGTTTCTGGCGACTGCTAATGAAGAGAAGAGATAGGTTAGTAGGACACATACTAAGACACCCAGGAATAGCAAGCTTAGTTATGGAACAAAGGATCAAGGACAAGAACTGTAGGGGTAGACCAAGGTTAGAATATGTTAAAATGGATTGCCTCGATTGCGGTGTTTTAGCTATGTAGAGATGAAACGATTAGCGATTAGCTCAGGACAGGGAGGCATGGAGTGCTGCATCAAACCAGTCAAAAGACTGAAGACTCAAACAACAACAACAACAATCACCCTCGTAGTTACACCACTGTGTGTCTTGCATTATTGTTTCCTGTCAAAAGTGTTGCGCCTCAACTAACTTCTATTAATGACCAACATTTGAAATAACAAGCATTCATCTTCTTTCAAGCGGCTCTGGTGGCGTAGTTGGCAGCATGCTGAAATTCCATGCCCAAGGTCGCGGGTTCAAACCCAGCCGGAGTCGTCGGATTTTTTAAGAGCGTTAAAAATCCCCAAATGTGCCTTCCTTCGGAGTGGAAGTAAAGCCGGCATTCCCATGTCATAGATTTATGGCATGTAAAAGAACCTTCCACTAACTACAATTATTGTGTGAAGCTAAATTATAGGTTAAATTTGACTAACGCCCTTAGGTTCCAACGTTCGTCGCCAGGAGAAAACTGCGGTGGCATCTATTAACCAAGTTCACAACTAGTTGTCGTTGACGTGGCGTTGGTAGCAAAAGTGGGAACTACTTGAAAATTGAATGTCTGCAGTCCTTAATTGAATTAAACACAGATAACACACACTAATACAGTCATCACAATTAACACCGGTTATCAGACAGATTCTACACACACCCAAAGTACACGGGGCTACATGACCACGTTGTCGCAGCCCCTAAACTGAGGAACCAAGCAACCATCTTCTTTCCACCCAGTTAATATTTCAAACAAATTGACGATACTCAGAAATAAGGAACTTATCTCACAATTAAACGACAGAAAGTAGAAAGGTTGTCGTTTTACGAGGAATTTGAGCCACCAGACGTGAGATTGCATCCACCTCGAAAACCTTACAAACATTAACCAGGAATCGAATCCGGTCCACCTTGGTGATTAGATCAGCAGGCTGACTGCCACACCAACAAGCCCATATCTAGCTGGCATTATTTGGAGAGACAGGCCCCTATGATGTTTGTAATAATACTGCGTGATTGGGGGTAGGGGGGGGGGTGCCCATTGTTTTATAATTTGAGGGGGGGGGGAGGGAGGCGGAAGCACCTCCCCTCCTGCCTGAAGCCAGTGCCTTTGATGTCATTAGGATCAACAGCAAGACTCAAATATTAATCATTTGGCCCATGGGCCTCAAGTGTGACACACACATAGACACACCACTTCCTGATCATTGGCAGGTGACCTCCTTTTTATCAACCGCACTCCGTTCTTAGTTGACCCTACAAGAAGTTTCAATTGCCAATGAGTCAACAGAATTTAGACTCACTTCTTTTTTCTTTTACAAGTCAAGTATTCGGGCATCGCCTCACTCCTCAATAAGAAGCAAGCAAGAGTGTTAAATAAAAACAACAAAGGACCATGTATTGTCATTAATCCGAGTTGAGCAAAAGTAAATAAGAATGCAAAAAGATAATAAGATAGACAGAAATATGCATTAACCAACTAGTCCGCCATTACCAATGATTCGTTGAAGTAGGTCAGAACGGAACGCATTGTGTTCGCCACATGCTGGGCTCACGGCTCGGCTCGGCCCGGCCACTGAACCCACAGACGTAACCATGTACTCCACGTTTTACGTAACCATTACGTAACGCTTTACATCGAGAAGGATGAGTTGACGTTCACATTTTGAGCCATTACTTTATTGCCGACAAATCTGACATCTTTTAGCGTCATCAACAGGCGGAAATACGGGAGGCTTAGAGGAGCACTGCTTAGCGGAAATATGGGGGGCTTAGTAGAGCACCGTTTCGCGGAAATTCTGGGGGCTTAGTGGAGCACCGTTTCGCGGAAATACTGGGGGCTTAGTGGAGCACTGCTTCGCGGAAATACGGGGGACTTAGTGGAGCACTGCTTCGCGGAAATACGGGGGACTTAGTGGAGCACTGCTTCGCGGAAATACGGGGGACTTAGTGGAGCACTGCTTCGCGGAAATACGGGGGACTTAGTGGAGCACTGCTTCGCGGAAATACGGGGGACTTAGTGGAGCACTGCTTCGGGGAAATACGGGGGACTTAGTGGAGCACTGCTTCGCGGAAATACGGGGGGGGGGGGGCTTAGTGGAGCATTGTTCCCCGGAAATACGGGAGGCTTCGTGGGGCACTATTTCGAAGAAATACTGGGGGCTTAGTGGAGCACTGCTTCACGGAAATACGGGGTCGGGGGCTTAGTGGAGCACTGCTTCACGGAAATACGGGGGGGGGGGGGCTGCTTAGTGGAGCACTGCTTCACAGAAATACGGAGGAAGGCCTTGGTAGAGCAATGCTTCGCGGAAATACGGGGGGGGGGGCTTAGTGGAGCAATGCTTCGCGGAAATAGGGGGGGCTTAGTGGAGCAATGCTTCGCGGAAATAGGGGGGGGGGCTTAGTGGAGCAATGATTCGCGGAAATAGGGGGGGGGGGCTTAGTGGAGCACTGCTTTCCGGAAACACGGAAGGGGGGGAGGGGGCTTAGTGGAGCACTGTTCCACAGAAATGAGGGAGGCTTCGTGGAGCACTGTTTCGCAGAAATACTGGGGGCCTAGTGGAGCACTGCTTCACGGAAATACGGAGGTGGGCTTAGTGGAGCACTGCTTCACGGAAATACGGAGGTGGGCTTAGTGGAGCACTGCTTCACGGAAATACGGGGCGGGGGGCTTAGTGGAGCACTGCTTTGCGGAAATACGGAGGAGGGGGGGCTTAGTGGAGCAATGCTTTGCGGAAATACAGGGGGCTTAGCGGAGCACTGCTTCGCAAAAATACGGGGGTTTCGTGGAACAATGCTTCGCGGAAATACGGGGGAGAGGTGGAAGGGGTGTGAGGTGGTAGGGGGAGGTGGTAAGGGGGGGGGGGGGTGCCTTGATGGAGCACACTTGGCAGGAGAATCAGTCTTAGCAGCATTTTTACTTGCCTGCAACTCAGCTCAAAACGGCGTAATGGCGTTGGAAGTGGCAATGCTTATAGCGAGGGAGATGCATAGTCGGCCATCGAGCCTAAGCGCGCCTTCCACCCCTCGATTTGCTGGTTACCGGCGCAACCGGATATTGAATATAAAAACAGTCCTCGTACAAATTTACCTCCTTTACTCAGTCCGAGGACCCGTGGTTGCTTTCCACCCAACACACAGACATCTTCCGGAAGTCGATCTATCTCCTTGTTTATTACAATCTACGGATCTGCACAAGCCATGATAAATCTCACAGACAAGTTACTTCCTCTCGAGAGCTTTACAGAGAAATGTCACAGAAGCATGACTGTGAAATTAATATTACGTTCGTAATTCTATTTTCAGGATAAAGAAAACAGTCCCATTAAGTAATAAATTAACAGGTAGTTCTGTAAGTAGGTGAACACACATTGCAGGATATTATTATTTGCCGCCCTAGAATCACAGGAGATTCAGCATTTAATAGGAATGAATAGCTTGCCACGGTGGGTGAGTGGTTATCGTGTCTGACTACCAACCCCAAGATTGCAGGTTCGCTCCTGGCCGTGATAAGTGATTTTTTGAAAGGCGACAAAAATCACAGCACGCATGTCATACGATGTTGACATGTTAAAGAACCCTTTTGAATTCAGTAGGCCGTGTTCATAATGGCAATATTAATCTCGGGATTTTCCGCTAACACAAAAGTTCCTCCTTTCTCTACTAGAAAGCGCTGTAGTGTCAAGGAGCTTAGACATATAACCTCCTTGACTTTCGACATGCAAGCTGCCCTATGGGTGTCAATTAACAAAGCTTGCACCCGGTACCGAGGCCATACGATATTATTATTATTATTATTATTATTATTATTATAGAAATGAATTACTGTAATAAATCAACATCCATAGGTACCAAAGCCAAACCACCTATCTTCTAAAAATAAATTACGATGGTCATAATACTACAGAGAGAACAGTTAGTCTATTAGGATCGTCCAGACAGTAAGTTCCATATAAGTTATCGCTGAAATCTCAGTTCGGCGCATGCGCGGTAGTTTCTCTGAAGGAAGGAGAATGAGATGACGCCATTTTGAGATCGCTGTCTGTTGTTTACGCCTTATAGTGCTTGGTTAAAATGGCGAAGTTGATTGAAAATCCCGACGCTTTGTGAGATTAATCTATCATTCGATTCTTTTTTGAATGCAAAGAACCCTTAACTAAATCGACTGATTTGCGAGGTGTACGAGAAAATGCGATGAGTGATTTAATGATAAGGAAATGGGTTCAATGATAGACGTGATCAAGTACATGATGGGCGTCCATTGTCGGTTAATGAAGATTGAAGAACGTGCTAAGAAAATCCGTAGGTTCACACTTTCTCATCTTTCTACAAACTTTCCGAAAATTTGGTTGACAACACAGGCGGCAAAGTTTCATTTAAAAAGTCTGTCGAGGCCACGAATGCTTATTAATAAACAGCCTGGCATGCCTTAACCTAGCCTTCGATCTTACTTTAGTGCCGTATCGTATCTCTAGACCAGACATAGGTTAGTGGTTTTCAACTAAGTCAAGTAAGCCCATTCCTCAGTGGAATACAGTGCCTATTTTATCCCCTCCTCCACATCGTCACGCCTTGGATATAGCGAAAGCGTCTAAGTTACCTTAATTCACTGATTAAATATAATTTTAGCCTTCGGTAGGCCTAATGTGGTTAGGGAGTTATTTAAAATTACTAATCAAACCGACCTCTTGGAAATTTACTGAGCCAGAACGCTCCCTCATTCAACTCGCTAGACTTGCGTCACATCCTTGCTTTTAATAATAATTATTTAGAGATATGCAAATGAACTTTCCTGTTTCACAGCCTAATTATCAATAATTTACACAAGCGTATTTTCACACACACATTTCTGAAACAAATAACTCCTAAGGCTGACCATGCCCGTTCCTTAACTGAATATAAAAATGACAAATTATCCCGTAATAGTTCCAGAATTATATTGATTGCAAATTAACGGTTTTATTATTGTTAGACGCCTTTTCAGTCTGTTAACACGAGTTAGATGTAATCGTAACTCCCCGACCAATCTAACAAGGAGAGGCCGTCATGTGGTTTACTAGAAAAGTGTTAATTTGGAGGGTTTGCTCTTCATAAAAACATATTTTGCCCCTGTTCGAGCTTTTTTGCCAATGGGCCTTGGTGTGATCAAAATTGAACGTTTAAAATCAATCCTCAAACTTTTGCAGTCCTATTCCAGCACACGTTCTCGGCTCGTCTCCGTGGCGTAGTGGCTAGCGTGGGGAATTAAAGTTACCTTGATCTTTTTAAATTATTTTCTTTATTTTTCTTTGACATTTTATTTTATTTTATGTTTGTGGTACAATATTTAAGTTGGCAAATTACATCAATTACTTTATTATTTGTTGTTACTTTTTCTATTTACAATATCAATAAATTAATATTTACGGTATTGTTTACAGATAGAAAGTTTAGCTTGATGGTGGAGCAGAGTGGAACAGAGGGAAGGACTCTTGCGTTTCTGCATTAGACTCGGCGCAGTGCGAATGAACGTAGCGTCAGCGGCCACGCTGCATTTAAATTCTAACGAATAAAACTTACATCACGTCCAAGCGTCACGGACGAATTATGTTAAAATATTGTACATTGCTCCAAAACCGAAGAGACCACAGTAAATACATTGTAGAAAACACAAAATATAACAAGGGATTTATGTCAGTAAAAGAAAAGGACTGACTCGAACTCGAAACCATCCATTAGCCACACCAACGCGCTAGCGACTACGTCACGGCGACGAGCCGGGATCGTGAGTGGGAATAGGACTATAAAAGTTTAAGGATTGATTTTAAACGTTCAATTTTCAACACACTGAGGCCCATTGGCAAAAACGCTCGAACAGGGGAAAAATATTTTTTTATGAAGAGTAAACCCACCAAATTTCAACGCTTTTCTAGTAAACCACTTGGCGGCGTCTCCTTGTTAGTGCACAATCCACAATAACCGGCCATTTATTAAGAATCACATAAGCACACTAAGCAAGCAAACTTGAAGATCAATCACCACTATCACTATCTCAACAACAACAACAACAAAAACACACATATCTTGACTATTTGTACTAGTTTAATTACTTCTTCTTCTTCTTTTCCTTCGTCTTTTCCCACTCAAGTGGGGTCGACGTTCCTGGCAAGTCTTCTCCATTTCCCTCGGTCCTATACGTCCTCTTCCCTTATATGTTCCTCCCTCAAGTCATCTCGTATACAGTCTTCTTCTTGGTCTTCCCCTCCCTCTGTCACCTTCCACAACCATTACTGTTATTCTCTTGCCAACATAAGTGTAATCCCTTCTCATGACATGACCATACCACTGTAGTCTACTCTCCTGAACCTTCTTTGATATCTCCGTCACTTTAACACTGCCTCTTAATCTCCCATTTATAATCCTATCGGCTCTGGTGACGACAATAATTCTTCTTAACTGCAAAGTAACATAAAATTATCCTAGTTGAGTTTGACATTAACCAAACAAATTCTTCTTAACATTTTCATTTCAGCCACATCCATTGCCTTACAATGTGCCTTAGTTGGTGCCCGTGTCTCTGCTCCATAATTACTATTGCAACTAAATAAGTGTATATATTGTAAATACCATAACCCATAGTTGTAGACATAGATTTAATAACCTAAGTGTAAAGGATCTGATGATGATCGCTTGACGATCGAAACTGGTCATCCAAGTGTCTTCTTCTTCTTCTTCGTCGTTTGGGCCTACTGAGGACCACGGGGCTCGTATCTTCTCGTCGCTTTGTCTTTTCTCTTCTTCCAGTAAATTTTCATCACCTGACTATGAGCCAGCTTTCTTTCCTCCATCCTTGGTGGTCTGCTGACTCCGATGTTCTTCCTAGCTGTCAGTGATACAGGAAAAACTCCTATCGGATGGCTTGCCGGAATTGTTGGCGGACCTGTATGGAATTAAGTGGGATCCCTAGGTAGTCTAAATCCGTCCTGACCGTAGAGATCCACTTGGTCCTAGAGGCCTTCCCTCTTCCTGCCACTGTGAAGATCTTACTGGTGAGCCGGCAAGGGATCATGCGGGTCAAGTGTCCATAGAAGGCCAGGCGCCTTTTTCTTATACAAGTCACAATGTCTTCTTGATGACTGTAAAGCTCATCATTGTGCCGAATTCTGTAGGTGCCTCCCTCTTCCCGTATAGGTCCTAGTATCCTCCGCAGGATCTTCCTCTCCTTGTGTTCAAGTTTCCTGAGTGGGCCTTTCCTGGCCATCACGAGGCACTCAGAGGCGTACAGAACAGATGGTTTTACTGCTGAATTGTAGTGTCTGAGTTTGAGGTTTCTGGAGAGGAACTTTGATGCGTAGATGCTGCGGCAGGAGTGGTAGGCCCTCTCGAACTTGGTGCACTTGGTGTCTATGGCCAGATTATCACTCTGGTTTGCCGAGATCCACTCTCCTAGGTATTTATTAATCTCACAAAAAATCAGGATGAGGGAACCACCCATTGTAATCCCGTTGACCGACTGAAAAACTAAGGCAACACTGAAAATTTGTTTACAACACGATAATAACATTGTACTGATGATTACACGAAATTACTCATTGAGGTTTTAACGGGCGGAACAACAAGGTCATCTGCCTCTATGAGAAAGGCGAACAAATCAAGAGCTGAGGGCGCCTCGATCACACTATATTTCAGTGCAGTGCAGTGCGACCAGTCAAGCCAACCACATCACGACTGAATTCGCCTATGAGAAAATTATGTGTAGTATGTATTGTATCCTATTCATATTTTATCATTTTAAATGATCTTGTCGACTTCGTCGTTACGCTGGGGTCTGGCGTTACGTTACGGTGACGGGACGAAATGTACGCAGATGCACTGAGGTGTGTGACGTCATAGTACCGCTTGGGGCATGTGTTCCCCGACAATCTCTACTTCGTTAGTATAAGACAAAAATCACCGATTCTTGGATGTCACGGGTAATCTCGAGAACCACTGGATGGATTTTGATGCGGTTTTCACCATTCTGTAAAGGATATCTCGAGGAAAGATTCTGTAGAAAATAATTTATGTATGATCAAAGGAAGCCAAGCAGTAACGATTTCAGTGAAAAAGTAGAAAACAAACTTGGCGTCCGTGCGCTTCTTAAGCTTACCGTTAAAATATCAATATACTATGAGCGTAAGAATTGGTCAGCATGAAAAGTTCTACAAAAAAGTCCGTGAGAGCATAATTCTATCTTCAATACATCGCCCACTATAAGTGTTTCTAGACTGGATGGAAGGGGCACGTCCCCACGCGCTTGACCTTGCTTTGCCCTTGGTTTGCACTTGCCGTCCACGAGTAATTTGAAACAAGATAAGCAAGATAAGTATTATGCAGATCATTTTCTAACATGGCAAGAGTCTTTGGCTTCGAGCGAAGCGAGAAGCCTCTAGCCTTTTTAGCATTTCTCAGCATTTGTAGCATTTAAAATGATACAAAGTCTAGTCTTTCAGACTGACTGTGACTTTTTATAGAATAGATCCGTTGGTACAATTTGGATCTGCTATATGTATCGGAACATCTTCGTTGCTCAGCACATTTTTCCTCGGCATGGCATTAATCTTAGCTGTATATCGCTCGTGTTGTGGTACAGCGAGTGATAAACAGATCATTTATAGTGCGGGCAGTGACCTCTGATGGTCAGTTTGCTCTGGTAATGGAGTGCACTTGGTAATCTGTTCGGTCAGCATATTTTAAGCCCACACCGGGTTTGGATGGCGCGGCAACAAGCGCCTAGCATCTAGGCAACTCCTCCCTATTAACTGAAGAGCGGCTTGCATAACCAATAGGCTTCCGTCAGAATTTCCTCAGTGACAGCTATCATCTTGCCCCAAATATTTTGTATATCGTAAATTTGATATTTCAAAGGAACTTCAGCTTAGCTGCTTTCAACAACTACTGATGGATAGAGTTACATTCTGTGCATTCATACAGTAAATTCACAAATATAACATCATTTGGGAGCTGGATTCTTTTGATGTTTCGAGGCTGAATTCATCTTGAGTAAAATTGAATATAAAGTAATAGCTTCCATCCGTTTCGAGCAAGTTTCTTTAAAAATAAATAACTTTAAGTTACAAGTTACTTATCGTATGGCTTTTAGTGCCGGGAATGCCCGAGGACATGTTCGGCTCGCCAGAGGCTGTAGGTGCTTTTAGCGACACCCATAGGGTGTGCTACAAGTTCCGTTCAGTTTCAAGTAGTTCCAACTTTCGCTACCAGAGATATTAATGATACCTAGTGGTGAACGTTGGAACTTTGATAGAGCGTTCCAACGAAATCTAACCTAGAAATTTAGCTTTACACAAGTTAAGTCTGTGGAAGGAGCTTTTATATTCCATAAATCTATGACATAGGACCGCCGACATTACTTCCACTCCGAAGGAAGGCATACTGAAGGATTTTAACGCTCTTAAAAAAACGACGACTTCGGCCGGGTTTGAACCCGCTATCTTGGGCACAGCAGTTCAGCATGCTACCAACTATGCCACCGAAGCCGATCAGTTGCAATTAAGTAATGGCACTCATCATAAAAAGTATTGTAGTTTCTTGTTATTTTAAGAAACGCTTATCGGAAAAATAAACTTTATGAACCCACTTAATAAATATTACTATAACGATAGCAATCTTTTTTACGTCTCTCCTCGCACTGTTTCATGTGCGGACACAAACCTGGTTGAGTAATTTAAAGTTGAAAACTTATCTTAGCAGACAAAGTCACTGACACCTAGTGGCGAACGTTGGAACTTGATAGAGTGCTTCTAATCAAATAACATACAATTTTGGCTAAACACTACCAATTTGTAGTTGTAGGTGCTTTTTAGAAATTGTAAAACTTCCAAAAGAGTTTTCGTTGATATATCGCTGAATGATTCAACCATCAACATCTTTGACAATATAAAATCTCCTTAACCTATAAAGGGTTAAATAATTTGATTTATTTAATTTCTTATCACAGTTACTGGCCGTTACATTTAAACGTAATAGTTTCTTCTTCTTCTTCTTCATTTCCCGTTTCCAGTTCCCTGGGTCGGGTTGCGAATCAAGGACCTCCACAGTTGTCTTTCCCTCCACCATCCAATTCCTTCTTTCAATACTTCTTTTTCTTTTACTCCTCTTTTTTCTATGCTTTCCTTCGCCGTATCTATCCACCTCTTTCTGGGCCTTCCTCGTGGTCTTCTTCCTGGTATTTTCTCCATAAATATTCTTTTTGGTACTCTATATTCTTCCATTCTCATCATATGTCCTTACCACTTCAGCTTACTGGTCTCTATCTTGTCTTTGCGGTTTTGGGAACCCAGTTCTCTCCCTAATGTCCACATTTCTGATTTTATCCCTCCGTGTCTTCCGAATTATTCCTCTAAGGCAGGGGTTCTCAACCTGTGGTACGCGTACCGCAAACATTACAGGGGGTACGCGGCAGGCCATCCTTCTACTCGATCCACATGCGCAGTGAGCTTCGTGCCGTGACTACTGTGTGATTTATTTACGGCGCGTGTATTTGAACTCCACAAAGAATTGCATCTTTTCTTTCTTCCTTCCTTCCTTCCTTCTTCTTCTTCTTCTTCTTCTTCTTCTTCTTCTTCTTCTTCTTCTTCTTCTTCTTCTTCTTCTTCTTCTTCTTTATATGCCGTCTCCGCGTCGAAGATTGGTGATCATCATTGCAATCCCTTGCCTCGAGGTTGCCGTTCGAAACAGTACTTAATGATTTTGGTTGGCTTTTATAGCCTAATTGGCCTATTTAAGTGATATTTTTGAAAAACTGAACATTTGGAATAAGTGTATGCAAGGTAGTGTTTCTGATATGTTCTATGTTGAAATGAAAACTATCGCAATGATTGCAAAAATCACCCTTTGGGAAAAGGAACTGAAAAACAACAACTATATTTTGTTTTATTAAAATATCTTTCCTAATAAAATTACAAAGGTTAAACCATACTAACTAAATACCTTTTACATTTTTAATAACCATTATAACTACCTAAGAAAGGTTATTAGGGGGTACGCAGGATGTTTAATTTTTTAAGGGGTACGATGGTTGAAAAAGGTTGAGAACCCCTGCTCTAAGGAACTTTATCTCGGCTGCTTGGATTCGGCTTCACTACCTGCTGTTTGCGTATTGCTTCTATATCACGCAATAAATACTGTAATGGTATTGGAATTTTAGCACGCAGGGCACACGGTTTCTTCAGTTTGGCGCAGAATAGATGAGGGCTAAACCAGGATAATATTAAGAGGCCAAGGCACTTTACACGATGGCTCAAAATTTCGTGATCTAGCATATGGTTACGGTAATGAAAGACTTTGTGTGATGTGTGTTACTAAATTATTTCCCTACTTCAAGGCAATTCTAACACAATGAGTGAGGGAGTTCAGTACCTCTATTACAGACCTCACATAATGTCAAATGGCACCCGAACAAAGAATGAGCTGGTGAGGTTAAAAATATCCAATGCCGCTGTTTCATCTAAAATCATGTCAATTATCCTATAATTTTCCTTGCCGCAAAAAATCACGAGGAGACAATCATTACTTTGAATGTATTGTAGTCGGCACATGATTTTCGCAGAATAGCATGTGTTGCTGTCGTTCCATTTAACACCTTTCCACATCGTGTTTCCACAACAGCCCGAAGTACTGTCCGTCAACCTGCCTTGCGGTAGTGTCTGTAAATATGTGAAATGAGGTAAATGTTATGTTAGGTATTAATCACAGAAAATATAATTCATTTGAGTTTTAGTTCTTTCGAAAAGAAACAAGTAGTTCCGTGACGAAATAAAGAGCCTACTTTTCTTAAAATTTAAGATTCATGCCAATCTACACAGACCTATCTAGAATAATGACTAAATCAAGTTGGTAATACTAACATTCTAAGTACTGCAGTTTGAAATACACCTAAATAGTGTAGCCTAATAGATAAACTTACTACAGTTGGCAGCCCTGGTGACTCTGAATATATTCTTAGTTCCATCTCTAACAACATACAAAATTTGGTTGAAATCCATTTGTTACTATAGAAGTTATAAGCATTTAAAAACTGGACCTATCAGCAGGCTTAGAATCGTATTGGCAGCACTGATGTATATAAGTTACACCAAACTAAGGTGGAATGTCGGGTACTATAGGCCTACGTGTGCAAAGTTTAGAGCTGTTGGCTTGAATACTTTCTGATATATTGATATTAGGGTTAAAACATAGAGAGAGCATTTATTAACAGTTGGCAGCCCTGGTGGCTATTTAGAATACGCACAGTCATATCTGATGCAGTACAAATAGTACATACGAAATTTGGTTGTAATCCAATCGATAGTATAGAAGTGATATGCATTTAGAAATCTGACCTATCGGCAGGCTTAGAATCATGTTGGCAAAACTGGCATGTATGGACTTCTGAAAATTAATCTGGAATGTTACTATCTATATGTGTGCCAAATTTGGAATAGTTTGCATGTATAACTTCTGAGATATCAATTATAGAGCTCAAATTTCAATTGCGATTTTTTAGCAGTTGGTAGCATTGACGACAATTTCAAATATGGCCGTGAGATATTCAGGAATAGATCTTTACTCTTACTAAATTTGGTTTCGATAGCTGCAGCCGTTTAGGAGTTGATAGGGGGGACACACACACAGACAGACAGACAGACAAGACATTTTCCCGGATTAGTGTTCTTGTTCCTCATTTTTGCAAAATGAGAAACGTAGGCTAAAAGTAGAATAAATTGTTTTTTATGCCCCCAAACGTTTTTATAGTATTCATTATTTAACCAAATCCATGAACCGTACACTCACATTATTTCACCACTATGGATATTTTATTTCACCACTTTTATATCACCATAAATCAGGATCCCTAAATATTAGTGACGTAGAAATCGAACGTGTGACAGTGTATTTAAAATTCCGGGTGCTGACCTGAGCAAGGTCGTTCACCGTGTTTACTGACGCTATTGAATACCGATTTTGTGCGCCATGCCTTATTGAAGGAGCGAGAGAAAGCGAGTAATTATTGTACTGTACAGTACTCAGCTGTCTGTGCCCGATGCATATCACGGGACTTACACAACGGTGACATGAGTGTTCTCACATACTGATGGGCAATAGTTTAGTTTTGACATATTACGCAAAACTAGCAGTGAAACTTACACCACCTAACTGATCATACTGCTTGATTTGAATCGTGAAACAAACGTACTGAAGGTAGGCCCTACTTCCACTTGATCACAAAAATGAAATTCGACTTAAGCAAAAGAGTAAAAAGTACATGTAAATTACGCGGAACTTGTTGGGAAATAATTACTACAAGTTGTCGATAATTCGAGTAATAGAGGTTCGAGATATGAAAGTTCGATTTTACCTACTCGACAAGATTTGCATTATTAAACATACATTATTAATTTGAAATAATACCAGGGTCAGAGACCAACAACAGCATTTCTGTTGTCTTAATGAGCGGATAACATTAGTTTGATTTTTAAAAATTAATAACTACTTCAAATGGTTTTAGATTCTAAAATTTAACACATGAAGATGTATTAAGACGACTGGGAGAGAGGAGAGATGTTTCTGGCGACTGCTAATGAAGATAAGAGATAGGTTGGTAAGTCACCTACTAAGACACCCAGAAATAGCAAGCTTAGTTATGGAAGGAAGGGTCGAGGACAAGAACTGCAGGAGTAGACCAAGGTTAGAATATGTTTAACAGATTGCCTAGAATGTAGGGTGTGGTAGCTATGTAGAGAAGAAACGACTAGCTCAGGACAGGGAGGCATGGCGGGCTGCATCAAACTAGTCAAAAGACTGAAGACTCAAACAACAACAACAACAACAACAACAACAACAAAAGTTTCCAGTTAAAGCTGGTTCAGTAATGTACGTTGGGTTCAGTATTAGATGTTATCTACGGACCATGTAAACAATAATTGTTACGGGTCCCAAATATTCCAAAATCGCATATTTTAAGGTAATTGTAAAGCAGTCTCAATCCACTACAGAAGTCGGTCACAGATTTAGGATGTTCAAGAAACTTACTTGCATTCTAATTACAGCAAAGGTTGAACGCAGATCCCACTCACCTGAAAGAGACAAAGGAACATTGTTAATATTACGTAGCAATCAGTTTTACATAACAAACAAACAAACAAACAAACATCAAATTCACATATAATAGCCGTCAAAACTGTAAGATTCCAATCAGCATCCACAGAAGTATGATTCAGATGTTTTGGAATAAAACTGTAGTTTTTCATAATTAAATAAATAACTAGAAATGTAATTTTAATTGTATAGATGGGCCGGTTATTCGTGGCCAGTCGTGAAAATTCTTCTTAAAGTCGGAGTAGAACACTGAGACCACTGAAAATGCGCATGCGCATGCGCTCCCCAGGACGCATTGCGTACTTTAATTGCATCGTCACCACTGCGCACGTAATACAGTATGTACCGGTCAAGGAGGAACGGCTCACTTTTACACGATGTAACAGATACATACAACTCAGCAAGTTGGGCTGCCTATCATAACAGGGGCTTGGGAAAAGCAGAAGTTGAATCAAATGCCCCTGATGTGTCGGCAATGTCACTGCTTTAGATGTGCAGCAGGATGATCGAACCTAAAGGTGAAATCTTAGAGTGACAGAATTCACAGCTTTCGCTTGTAGAGAATGATTATCGTCTCTATCATAATATGCGTATGTGCATGGAATTGGAGAGATTAGCAGGAAAATAAATAGTTTTGATCTATGACAGTTGGGAGTCTCAAATTTCGGAGAGGAGAGGAGGGAACCACGGAAAACCACTTCTAGGGTGGCTGAGGTGGGAATCGAACCCAGCTCTTTTTTTTACGAGGGGACCTGCCTCGTCATCACCGATTTCTTCCACATTTATGGTATACTAGTGTAAGAAGAGTATAGGGATTGGATGAGACTTGTCGATTTGCTCGTAGAAAGATGGGACGTAGCTCGTTTTACGCGTGGTTGATATATGATATATCGTAAGGCTTTTAGTGCCGGGAGTGTCCGAGGACATCATTGTAATGCGAGGAGCAATGTTCGTGGTAACCAAGAAGCCCACGTTATAAGGCCCTAAAACAATCGGTTTTCGAGATATTGCCAGAAAACCACAAACCCCACGTTTTAAGGCCCTAAAACGAACGGTTTTCGAGATATTGCCAGAAAACGGTGTCGGAGACCATTAACTTCGGACAGATATACATTTCCATTCTTGTATATAAGATGTAGTGACATGAAAGTAACCGAAGTGGGAGCACCAGTTGACCAAGCGTTTAGAAAAGGAATTCATTTTTGGCACTGATCGGGCGAGGTATATTAGCGTAGTTTCCAGGCAGCGGTTGGCGCAGCAGAAAGAGTACAGAACTTTAACCCGAGAGTCGTAGGGTCGAGTCCCTATGCGGATTTTTTTTGTCTAGTTTTAATTTGAACATTATTTACATTGCAAATAAACCGAAATAATGCTCAATAGATTGCATCACCACCATATATATTATTTCAGTAGTATAGATCCCTCCTGCGGCGCTCACAAGCGACCGATCGTGACAAATGAGCATTCAAATGAAAGAGAATAGACATTAGCAGTGACGAATTGCATTCTATTCATAAATATCTATAATTTCTTTTAAAGAATTACTTTTAAAAGAATGTACGAAGTGTGCGATTTGCAGATACTGTTGCTGTAGGAAAATACGCTCCATAATTCCTGTCCACTTCACATTTTGGCCGCTGTGACACATGTTTCATGTCATTTTAACAATCTGAGGTATTTTCTTTATCATTTTGGTTGGATTTCAGAAACAGTAAATCAAAGGAATGAGTACTCAATTCGTACAATTTCATTAATATCGAATACCCGGCGAGTGTTATGATGATCCTATTTTCAGTGATTGCCTTCTTAAGTTAGGGAACGTAGAACTTGGATTTCTAACTGAAATGTAAATAGTGTTCTATAATCATTTGGTTGAAATAAAAACATAACTTTTCTCCTTAAGTTTCTCATTATAAACATATTGGGGAAAGTGTGGTTTATGAACATGCGAGATATCTCGCATGGGTCCGCTAGTCCATTAATATTTGCATAAAAGTCATGAAACGGAAAGGTAAAGGAAAACATGGGATGGCAGCTAAATTTCCAGGGAGAGATTTTAGTTAAGGTGTACATGAGAGCGTCGTAGATAAAATTAGATACACTTATGATTTTAAAGTTTACATACACACGTGCTGAGGTGACATTCATCGTAAAACAGGGGTAGCAGTAATTTTCTCGGCATTCTGCATGCGCTATAAACGCCGCATATTTAGAATTACATGGTTGTTTTAAATTACTTTAGAAAAACAAAAGAGCATACTTGGCTCATGCTTCGCTCGACACGCGCCAATTTTTTTTTCTAAACGTTTGGCCATCTGGAACTCACAGTCCTGTCACTTTCATTTCTGGTCAATCCCTGCATTTGGATGAAATCGGTGATTAGGCGCGGTCCCCCAGTTAGTCTTGCCAGCCCTCAAACCAAGAGCGTCTGAAGAGACAAAAGGTACTAAAAAAAACAACAACTGAGTTCTAAGGGTCATATGCTTTCAACAACTCCAAACTATAACGAAGCCGCAAGTTCAGACCACAAAAATAAAATATAAAAAAAAGGGTAAGAGAGAACTCAAGGCTAAGTAGTGGGGGAAGGAATAAAATGCATGAATACCGCCAGCAACGGCAGGGTCAGTGACCACCAAGAGAATTTCTGTCGCCAGTCGGCTTGGCCGCCCGAATTCATAATTCTGTGTTGGACATGCGCAACGGTACCGGCTGAGAGCAATTTTGTCTTATTACGGAGCCGGGGCACGATCCAGCGGGTGGAGAAAGGGGGGGAGGGGGTCAGTGTGGCTCAACACAATAAAAAGCCTCACTCTCTTGTCTGGGTGGGTGGACCTAAAACATACGTGCACTCAACTTCTCCCACATATAGCCGAAAACAAAGGAAAAATTTACATTGAGATTTTTGTCTGCTCTGAAAGTACAGTTAATAATGTTGGATTGCAGGAAACTTCCCACGCTACTTTCACTAGAACTGTTCGAACAATTACTCTTTGGATATTGAAGCTTTAAAATAAAGTCTCCGTCATAACTTTTTATAGAAAGCTTCGAATGATTGTGATCCACGGAAGAAGGCAATTTTGTAAGGCATTGTAGGCCGAAACTCATTTTATGCTTGAATATCGTGGTCATATACCCCGTATACTTCGGTGGGTGTAGAATTTGTATGATAACCTGTGTTATTGTGGTGTCTGCACTAGTGTGTGTATTTGTAATTGAGATAGGATATGGGTAGGAAGCAGCCGTGGCATTAGCCTGGAGTAGAAGTGCAAAACTACGGAAAACCCCTTCCAGGATAGCTGAAGTAGGAATCGAACCCGCCTCTTCTCAAGTTTGGCTCATGAGACTGACTGTATCCCGTTCCAGCCCTCAGACCGGATTTAAATTTAATTAAATAGCCAGGCAGCATTGCGTAAAGTACGAGTACTGTCATTTGACTCACTCGTTATCTGTTTCTCAGAAAGTTGCTTACAAGGGATATTACCCACGCAGACGAAACCTATATGGTTCAAGATGTTTTAATTTCAACTGTATATGCTAAAATATGCTGTTATGTTCAGAATATGCAAAAAATCCTATAAACCCTCAAAATATGCATTTGCAAATGCATTTTCAAACAAGTAGTTCCGTGAAGAACTATATCGCCTATTTTCATATATCCTACTCATGTTAATTGCCTCTATCAACATACAAAATTTCAGTTTGAAGGTTGTGATGGATTCGTAGATATTGAGAACCGTCTAAATATTTCGGATGCTCTCCATTTTGGATTGTTATATGTATAGGCCATAGAGTTATGAACCAGTAAGGGAAAATTATTGCGTAGGTTCATTATTCAAACTTTCACTTCGATCGCATGATTACGACACAAGAAATAAAAACTTAAATTTTAAAATTTCGCACAGCCACCATCTTGAGGTTATGTAAAAATTGAACTAAATTAGATGTCAGTGCATTACAATATGTAAAATCATTTACTGCAACACATTTCACTGCGCTCAGAGAGTTAAATCACCAGAAAAGTCTATTAAAATGTTTCAAATTCGTTTGGCCGCCATGTTCGTTTTGTACTTTACAGGTTTATTAAAGTTACATAGATATACTTGTACCAGGGCCCTTTATCACCGTACAAAATTTCAGGTGATATCTGTAACAGTTTCGGAGATATAGAACGCCGGTGAAATATTTCGCACAGCCGGCATTTTGAGGTTATATAAAGAATTGACCTACATTAGACGCCAGTGCATTACAATGTGTATAAAATTTGCTGTACCAAGTTTCATTACATTTGGATGGTTAAATCGCGAGAAAAGTCTATTTAAAAGTCTCAACTTCGCTTGGCCGCCATGTTGGTTTTGTAGTTACAAGGTTTTTGAAAGTCTCATATAGGTGAACTTCTAATATTACCCTTTATCACCGTACACAATTTCAGGGTGATATCTGTAATGGTTTCGGAGATACTGAATGCTGGTGAAATATTTCGCACAGCCGCCATGGTGGTTTGGTGCATGACAATAACATTTGAAGGGCACGGTCGGGATCGGCCAGAATGGTGCTATGATCTTACTGAGTTTCATTGACATCGCCCCAGCCGTTTAGAAGTTATTAGGGGGACACACACACGCACACAGACACACGGACAAAAGGTGATCACATAGGCTAAGCCTATTTTTTCATAAAATTAAAATAGGTTAAAAATCCGGTCCCCACCGATGACGTCTTGTCCAAAGCCTCTAAAATGTTCTAACACCTCAAATATTACGCCAAGTTCTAATATATTGTATGTTAGGTAGTCTGTCAGGTCGTCAGCCCGAAGGCTGGTTGGACCCTCAAAAAGTACCGCCGTTAGGTTATGTGGGTAGATACCCACAAAAACCCAAGGCAGCGCTTTATTGAGGCGTACTAGGCAAGACGAGGAGTGAGGTAGTTTGCCATTGCTTTCCTCACTGAGTCAGAACAGTAGTACTAACCCTATGAGTAGAACCTTTCACAGCATCCACAGGCACTGGCTGTGCCCTAAATGTCATTACTCAGCACCACCCATACCTCAGTAGCTTCCATATAATCACAGCCATGAGTGAGACTGAGACGTCGGTGGAAAGCCACCTTTTACTCTAGCCTGTGCCAACAGACAAATGCAAATGTTCTGCATTCGTCAAGAGATGGCAAACAGGCCAAACTGTATAAACAAATTAATTAATATTAAACATAAATTATTACTTTCTAAGGTACAATTCTGAAAAGCAGACGCAGTTTACATGTTAAGTGACCTGTAATGAATAGAACAGGTTTGCTATCAGTTTCGCCAGGTTTCCGGGTGCATGGTATGTGTACGCGAGAAAGCTGAGATCTCAAGTCAACGAGAAATGGGCCATGTCTCACATTCCAGCCTCCATACGCGAGGTGAGGTGCTTGAACCTTGTCTGAGTCACCCCACATTTCATGCTGTTGGCAGTGTTTTCCTTCTGGCACCCTCACTCCCCATCAACAAAACAGATTGCTGACAATAGCATTCATCATCATCATCATCATCATCATCATCATCATTTCCCCTTTTCCAGCTGACACTGGGTGGGGGAAAATATGGTTCCTCTCCACTTTGTTCTGTCGTTCCACCATTCCTCTTCCGACATGGTGTTCAAATCCAGGTTCCGTTTTCTAATGCTATACTTCACAGAGTCCATCCAACACATTCTTGTCATCCTCGTCCTCTCTTATCTGTCATCCGTCGTTCCAGTGCTCGTTTTGGTAGCCTTTCTTCATTCATCTGTTTGACATGTCAAAACCATCTCAATCTGTTTTGCTCCACTTTGTCATTTAGTTTCTGTACTCCCAGTTCTTTCCGTATATCTTCATTTCTCACTCTATCTCTCCTCGTTTTCTGGACCATACTTCTCAGGAATCTCATCTCAGCTGCCTGTACTCAGCTCTCATCCCTCTTAGTCATTGTCCAAGTTTCTGCTGCATATGTCATTATAGGAACATAATTTCTTAATTGGTATATCCTTGATCCATAGTAGTCCCCGTACCTGTTGGTAGAAAGCACTCCCGAGTTGTATTCTTCTGCTAATTTCCAAATCTAGTCTTAAATCATCTGTCAGTTCACTTCCCAAGTATTTGAAGTGTTTCACCACTTCCAATTCCTTATCTCCAACTTTGATTACTCCTTTTCCTTCTTTATTAGCTCTACTCATCACCACTGTTTTACTCTTCTCCACGTTTATCTTCAATGTCCATTCACCGTAAATATCCTTAAACAAAAATCCCTACCGTATATTTACGATGGATGTTTTCGCATGGTAACAGTCTATGACCAAAGCAAGAGACTTACGGAGTTCGCAATAACATTTTACTAGCGGACCCGTGCGAGAAATCTCGCAAGTTCATAAACCACACTTTCCCTATAGGTTTATAATGAGAGACTTAAGGAGAAAGGTTGTTATGTTTTTATTTCAACCAAATGATTAGGCTATAGAACACTATTTACATTTCAATCAGAATTCTAAGTTCTAAGCTCCCTGCCTTAAGAAGGCAATCACTGAAAATTCGATTATCATAACACTCACCGGTTATTCGATATTTATGAAACTTTGAGTACTCATTCCTTTGATTTACTGTTTCTGAAATGCATTCAAAATGATAAAGGAAATACCTTAGAATGTCAAAATGACATGAAACAGGCGCAACAGTGGCCAAATTTTACGTGGACAGCAATTATAGAGCGTATTTTTTCTACAGCAACAGTATCTGCAAATCGCACACTTCGTACATTTTTAAAAGTATTTTTTAAGAAACTATAGATATTTATGAAATTACAGTGCCATTCGTCACTGCTAATAACTATTCTCTTTCATTTGAATGCTCATTTGTCACGATCGGTCGCTTGTGAGCGCCGCAGGAAGGATCTATACTACTGAAATAATATATAGATTTAGAACCCCATCTCAACTTTAATTTTTATTTTATATCGAAGTTTGACTGTACTTAATTTATTATTTTGTAATTACTTTAATTATTGATATTCAAAAATAAAGTTTTCAAAACGATTCAAAATAAAAACCTACAGGTATAACATACAGTAGTCTATGTCTATCCTGAAAAGAAAAGTAAAATGGAGTCACCCCCTCTCGCACCAGACCCTTAAATTATTGTATAATTACCAAGTGCGAATTAAAGTATTCCCCATAGATCAATGGTCAAAACAGGAAGTCACGGGTTCGAATACAATTGGGGTCAAATATTTTCTTACTGCTATCTACATGGCTTGGATTATTTGCCCATAACACGATCTAATAGCTACGAGGGCTGTTTTTTAAGTAAGGGCCGTTTTCTTTTGAAAGCCCGTAGTTAGTGCGCATGCCGCACCTCCCGGCATCCTTTGCGAACAAGCAGGCGTCAGTTGCAGCTGTGTAGCTAACCTGTACACTGAACTGTGCATCTTTAAAATGTTCAAGATTATTGATTCGCCCGCCGTGTATGAGGTACGAGGTACGATCTGTGATACGTTTTTTGAGTGCAAGAAGCATGTCGGCTGCAGACATTCATCGTCAGCTTTGTGAGGTGTACGGTGATAATGCAATGACAGAAGGAAAAGTGTGTAAATGGGTACGAGAGTTCAAAAGTGAAAAAGTTCATGAAGATGAACGCTCAGGTCGACCATCTGCGATTACAGATTTCCACCTCTTTTCGCAGCTGAAACGTCATCTTGGTGGGAAGCGCTTCGCCGACGACGAAGAAGTGAAAACAGCCGTGAATTCTTGGTTGTCAGAGCAGGCGGCAAACGTTTATGCAGAGGGATTTCAGAACTTAGTTTTTGAGGTATGACAAGTGCCTAAATAAACAAGGCAACTATGTAGAAAAACAGAGGAAGGTATGTAAAACCTAAAAATAAATGTGGTTTCAAAATAAAATGTTCGGTTAATTTAAAAAAAACGGCACTTAAGAAACAGCATTCGTATTAAGTAGTACATCAGAAACTTGCCAATTAAAGTCATCTTCAAAGTAGGATGTAAAAAATATCATTTTTTGGAAAACTAACTCGTATCTGAGTCATGTCCTATCGAACGGCCTATGTTCACAAAACCACGCATGCAATCTGAGGAGCTCTATGCACTCTTGTGACATTTGTTAGTACATAAGTAAGAAAGAAAGGATGAAAGTGTGGGTGTTTATTGAGGCTCCAACATGGTTTAGTTTATGGTCCTTTGTTCTTCAGAGTAATGTTACGTAAACTAATATGAATCAGTGGCATGACTCTTATCACCAGGCGACTAATAGTAGGGGGGGGTCATAATCTGCGAATAAGGAAAACAGGTTTTACATAGTCTTTCAAGGAACTTCATAAACAATCAAAATAGGCTAATCTTGACCAAACATCGAATATACCAGAATTTTAGCATCGGTGTTCTTATTCCTGAGCGTATTACATTATATTATGCAAACCAGCCAAAACTAAGGACCACGCATATATCATTTCATTTCCTTCTCATAGTTCTTTCTTCCTTTCTCTTCCTCCACACTTCCTTCATTCTTTCAGTGGGTTGCGCCTTTCTCTCTGCTGTCCACTTTCCTCCCCCGCGTACCTTCTTTTCTCCCACAAGAATCTTTATGTTGGAATGAATTTCCCTGAACTATGTTCTGTCTCGACAGTCGTCATCTGTAATTTCTAGCCTCCGGAGTTCTTCCTTCATCTGCTTGGTGTAACCCCCTTGGATCTTCAGATTATACATTTTATTAAAAATGTGTTTATTTAATCTTGTCGGATCCATTCTAACCATATGTCCATAGAAACGTAAACGTCTTTTCCTAATTGTTGTTTCCAGGTCTTCCACCCTTTCATATATCTCCTTGTTTGATCTTAATCTGTAGGTTCCCTGTACTACTTTTGGGCCGTAAATCCTCCTCAATATCCTCCTTTCAATCTTCAGAAGCTTTTCCAGGTTCATCAAATATGTCGTCTACACACCATATAAGATCACCGGTTTTACCACAGCATTGTAGTGTTGTAGTTTGGCATTAAGGGAGAGGTTCTCTTTGTTGTAGTCTATATATTTTTAGTGGAGAAGTTGAGTTTTTCTAGTTAGTGTCTTCTGTTTTCCATAGACTCTTTGTCCAGTCCACTATTATTGATAAAAATATTTATTTTCAAAGACGTGCCATTAATGATGATAATAATAATATATAAATTGCAGCCAATGGCCATAGCTGGGAATTTTAAATTGAACGCCCGAGGGCTCGCAACAAGTTCAATTTCCAGTTGTCCCTATTTTGGCTACCTGATGGTACTGTCACTAACACCTAACGGCGGACGTTGGAACTTGATAGAGCGTTTCTAAACAGCCAAATAGAACCAACACATTTTGTTACACACTACAAATTGCAGTGGTAGGTTCTTTTCCATGCAATAAATCTATGACATGGGCCCGCCGTCTTGAATTCCCCTTCTAAGGACGGCATACTAAAGGATTTTAACGCTCTTAAAAATCCAATGACTTTTGCCGGCTTTGAACCCACGATCTTGGGCATAGCAGTTCAGCACGCTACCAACTACGCCGCCGAAGAAGCAATATTAATAATAAATACATGATTCGATATCCCTCAGTTAAGCGGAGGAACTTATACTTGGTTTATTGTCTTCAATAAACCCCATCCGAAGAAGTGGTGTGTTTGGGGATCAATTTCAGGACTCAGTGGGTGTTAACGACACTCAGCACAATCGCCTGCGACGTGTCAAGCCAGCCAACACTCGCGCAACTAATGTCCCTGAAGGAGCGGGCACTCTTCCAAGGAAGTGTGTATACCATCGGTCAGTCAGTGAGTGAGTGTATATCCCCGTTTTATTGACAAAACCACACAGCTTCAAGCCAGCAGAGGTCACTCATCCACCGAATTCTTTTCCCAGGTATCAACGAACTTGCTGTTCTCTCAGCCATAGTACATGAAATTAATAACAGTCTGCAAATTAGCAAACTACTTGGACCTCGACCCTCCCACGCTGATAGGAGGTGGTGTACCATGTCTGAACTATTGGACTATAATCTGATACATAGGCTTAGGGTTTGCCAGATTTCAAGAATGGAAAAATGGAACACACGTCCCAAAACAATGTTTTTAATCAAGGTTGTTAAATGTTGTAATAAATAACACACATATATATTAAATAAACATTACATAATCAAATACACAAAATTAGAACTAGATATCACTGACATACAGTATCCTATAGGCCTATGACACCAGCAACTTGCAAATACTTTTCATTTGAACGACCGACCCTTTGCAAGAATTTTTTTTATTTGTAAGCACCTTCTGATAAAATTCACTACAATTTTCGTCATAATTTTAATATGTGAACAATTCCTGTTTTATCAAACTAATGGAGCTTCTGTTTCTATTATCTCTCCATTTGATATTCATGACAGAAAAATCTCTCTCCGTAAAAGCATTGGAGGGGAAAATACTGAGTATTGACTTCACAAGGACTAAGATATTTCGTAATGTAGTTGCCCCTAATAAATCTATAACATTTACCCATCTATCTGACACAGAATAGAAATCATTTTCTTTTTCAAACTTGCACCTGTACCACCAGAAAACAAGCTAGATTTACAATCAATTCTGAAGCGAGACATTTGAAAATTGGTGCGAAATTGAATATACCGTATTACCAAATTAACCTAAAAACGGAATATTTGGCGTTCCGTTAATGATTAAAACGGAACGCGGAACAAAACCTAAAAACGGAATTGTTTCGGGTGAAACTGAACGTCTGGCAACCCTGGGCAGGAAGGTACTCGTAATGAAAAATGAAGACTAAGTTAGAAATGAGCACGATAGATGAAGCTGTCCGTATGGGTCTACTCATGTGTTGATGATAAGATGATAATTGTTGCTTTAAGGGGCCTAACACCTATGTTATCGGCCCCGAAGAGAATAGTGGAGGAGAGATTACCTAAGAGGTTAATGAGTTCGGCTGTAGACTGTAAGAGAAGCAGAGGCCATGGCCTAGAAGGCGATGGTTAGAGTCAATGTTTAACGATTTCAAAGTGAGAGGTGTAGAAGCAGAGGATGCTGCGGTGTTATCTGTTGATAGGAGATCATGGAGGCGACTAGTTTGCAAATAGAGGCTTTCAGACTAGACTGGACGCTGAAAGATAAACCAATCTGAAAAGATAATGTATGTATGTATAAATTGGGCATTTAATATGTGGTGTTGGCGGTCGAACATCAATGCCCCTCGATTTTCCTTAACTCCACCCGGTCCTCCAAGGGACCCAAATATGAGTTCCTCAACTCCGCTCAGGCTTTGGCATGGGGTCGGCAAAGGGGTTATCCCCAATGACGTAAACAAATATCATAACCAAGGCCGGGTCAAACACCTTCTGCAGCGAATGAGCAAAGTGATTTAAAATTAATCATACTATTCCTTTAAATAAGTCTGCCAAGTTTTCTATTTTTTCTACAAATTTTATAGATTGTTTTTAACATGTGCATAATTAAATGTTTACATATTTTTAACCTAGTCAGACATAATAAAATTAAATGTATATAATAATAGGTGTGAAATTTGTACCTACAGTAAAAAAACACGGGTGCTGAAAATACTGTTTTCCAGCCTAGAACGGAAAAATCAGCTGCATTCCCACACAACAAATTAGTTATGAATTCTAACTCTTATATAGCTTGTTTACCGTAACAGCTATTCGGATTTAAGATATCGTCTGCACACCACTTTTTCTATGCAATCATCTCGTCTGTTCTTATCAGTTTACAACTAGTTCCACTTATTTTAGTAAACTTAAAAATGTAAACACTGAAGCAGTGGTTATTGTACTGCTGAAATATAACTGACCACGGTAGGTTATTTTGAGAAGTTATACTTAATTTGTTATCATTATTAGAAGTTATATTAGAAGCATTGATTATAATCAATGGTAGAAGTGAGCATGGAAGAGTTGTGTCGTTCTAAGAATGCATAAGGATAAAGAGACCGCGACCGAGCGGAGTTGAGGGACTCCTCTGGCGACTACCTGGAGTGTTGAGTGGAATTGAGGTAACCCTGAATCAGGTACCCGAGTGGAATTGAGGTAACCCTGACTCAGGTACCCGAGTGGAATTGATACCCGCCCGTGTTGGCTAAGGAAAACTTAAGATCATTTGAAGAGCTGAGACAATTTATTTTCTAAAATCAATCGAGAGAGGAAGAGTCGGCAAGGGTGGTTCTTGACACTAATAGAAGGGAATTAAGAGGGCAAAAGAGCAAGAATTTATTTTGTGTACAAACAATTAAGAGATGTACGGGTTACCAAGAAAAGAGCGCTGACGTACGGATAAGTTCGGCACTAATGTCCATGTTTCCTATTTTTCTACATATGGTATTTATTGGATACTATTGGAACACAATATATTTCAATTACTCCTACGTCCTGCTATTGTGGTGTAGGGAATGGCAGTCTACATCACCTGTCGCCTCGCCTGAGAAGAGATCTATCACCGCCCACAGTGCTAGGCGATCAACTAGTTCCAGCTACGTGTAAAAACAAAAGAGGATGGAGGGAAAGGGGAGAAAAAGAAGGTAAGGAGCAAGGTCCCAACGTTTCCCACTTCGAATCCAGGTCAGCGCATGAATGTCATTGCCACATTGTGCACGAGGTCAGCCATCATATCTCCCCCTTAACGAGCCTGAAATAAGAGACCAGGAAGTCAAGGTCGGTATCAATCCTGCGTGACCTGAAAAACACACTGGGGGCAGCCTTATCCAACACACTTATAGAAGCACAAGGTGACCACGGGACTCTAACAGGGTCCAACATTACTTACAAATGTTTGTGTCGAGCTGCTCACTTGGTCAATTCTTGTTCTCACCAAACCAAATTAAATAAATCAATTTAAAAGTAAATATAGGCCTATCAATAAATGAGACATCAATTTAAAAAAATATTGTATGTATGTCTACCACTTATTATTCCCGTTTTCAATAGGGTCGGGGATTATATGCGAAGAAAGTCTATGTGGTTTTTACGACCGGAGGCCCTTCCTGATGCTAACAGCATGAGGGGAGTTACTGAGAGATGAAAATAAAGATGAATGAAATTGGGCAAGTGTGTGGAAGGAAACGGCTGTGTTCTGTTAGAAGGAACCGTCCCAGCATTTTACTTGATTTGAAAATTGAGAATCGATGGAAAACAATTTCAATGACTGGTGAAGGTGGGGCTCGAAGCCACGTCTACCGAGTCCACAGGGAGCTTGGTTCCAAGATGAGCATTAGTGAGCGTAGCTACCGCGCTCGGTAAATTTAAAAAATAAATAAGAATAAAATAATAAATAAAAAAATAAAAAATAGGTAATCCTAAAAAAATTAAAGCAAATTTAAAAAAAAAACTAATAAATTACCGTAATTTAAAAATAAAAATAAATTTAATAATATAGATAATTCTGTGGTGAGATCTGAAGCACTGTTTGGAGCTGCAACATTAAAGTTAATGCGGAAAGGTGACATAAACAATATCATGCTCATGGAAAGAAGATTGGTTCGATGCATCCTTGGCCCAAGGAAAACAGAAACAGATTGTAACAGACCACGACCTAACAAGGAAATATACACCCATGAGGAGAACATTATTCACACCATGCGCAAACGAAGAATGTCATTTTTGGGGCATTTAAATAGAATGAATAATGACAGGCTAACAAAACAATTTTTTTTTAATATTAAAACTTGAAGTTCTACCATCGTGGTTTACACAGACATTAAAGGATCTTAAGGAAGCCGACACTGACATTACAGATACATAGAATAGGAATTTATTTCGGGACAATTCTAAAAGTGATCTTCACTGAGGAACAAGAAAAACAACGAAAGCAGCCACGGAACATTGAACAGCTCCGAAAGCAGAGATCAGAGAGGATGAAGCGAATGTGGGCAGGGAGAAAAAGGGACATGTGGCAAGATTTGAAGTATTGAATTTACGTGTTCTGTAATAGTGCTATTCGATTAAATAATAATAGATAATTTTAAAAAATAACAAAAATAAATAAAAATAAATAAATAAATTTAAAAATTAGTAAATAAAATATAAATCGATAAATTTAATATATAATTTAAAAAAACGAAAATAAAAAATAATTAAATTTAAAAAATAGTAAATAAAAATAAAAAACAAATCAATAAATACATAATGGTATGGGTGCAACGTCCCATTTAGCTGCAAGAACTCGATGTGTCAGATTCTTGCCCTGAATGGTATTTATATTCTTGTAACTGGACTGCATGTGAGAGAATTGTTTACAATTTGGCTGGTTAGCCAATCTTATCAGTAACCAGCTTGCTAATGAACTTTCAGATAAGCAGCAACAGCTGTGTGGAACTTCCGACAATATTAATAAAAGTAGTTCTGAGCATATGCAATCCTCATAAATACCTTGGTACTGCGGCCTTCAGATTAAATGAGAAAACAGACAGTCAACTATGTGAGCTTACTATTAAGTAACCCACTTCTGGCATTGTAGGGTATGCTCCTTACCATTTGGAAAAGTCATTATTAATATCAATAATAATAATAATAATAATAATAATAATAATAATAATAATAATAATAACCATCGTCTATATCAGACACTATTAGAAAAAGACGATCAAAACAGAAAATTGTCAGTAATACAAAATCAAACCTTCTTTCTCGGCACACATGATATGTACTTGTATAGATGTAGAGTTAAGAGACCTCAACAGTCTAAGTGTATAATGTAGCATTCTTTATGCAACGAGCCTATAATGGCAATAATTAAGACACGAATATGTTTATAATTTCCATAGGAGTGTCTTAATTACCATTATAGGCGAGTTGCATACGACTGTTTATGTTCGACGATAATTGTAACTATTTTATGTTCGTACATACATATTCTATAATATTTGTCGAGATTTCGCCAGTTTTAAGTACTGAACAGAGCGCATGGGACGCAGAGAATACCTTGTATTTGACCATGGCCTCCTCAAATACCCCACTATGACGCTAGCCACGTAGTGAAATTTAAAATAGACGGCCGTGGAAGTCAGCGCAGATGCGACGCTATCTTTACCTAATTGGTCACACAACTTTTTCTTGAGCTGTGATTGGTGGGAGAAACTGTTTTATAATGAAAAATAGTGTTATAATGACCCTCATTATGAACAGTTTTCAGACATAATATTTACATTTCGACACCGTCGAACATAAAAATGTATTTCCTTCTAATTAAAAGTTGGGTTGTATTCCCCTCTTTCCCAGTCACCCTAGTATTGTGCAAGCCTCAATTTCAATTTACTGTAGGTCTACAGTTCAGGGTATGTATACTCGTTCATTATGTAATGGTTTTAAATTACACTGACGCCTTACTTTGTAACTGAATGGTAACAGGAAATACTGTAGTAGTGAAACCTGAGCCTTATGGTTAATATGGAACAGTTGGTGGCACGTTTGACAGTCAGCTGTCTGCTTGTCAATGACCTTAGAGAAGGAAGCCTCACTTGCGCGAGACTCAAAATACTCTCTCTATTCTCTTCTGAGCTGAAACGCGAGAGCGCGGAAGTTAATCACCGTAGTGTTCAGTAGCGACAGAATATTTCAATTAGAACATGAGATTCACTTCTTTTTACTTTTATTTGGCAGCTGTCACATCTCACATATGTAGCTTATTATATACTTTCCTTGAACTTCTCTGCTGTGCTGCCACTACATGCGACGACAGATGAGCATCAAAGTTAGGCAGTGCACCGCCAGATGGTGTAATAATCCTCAACTGCAACGCTATCCAGGGTTTGTTAAACGCCATAGGGACACGTTACACAGGAGAATGACGTATATTCTGTGCGAAACGGAGATAATACTAATAGATTCTCAGTAGGTACTTGAGTCTTTAACGGAATGTTTCTCCGTTCAAAACATTAAAAAAAAGTTTCGGGTGAAGACAATGTAAACGTTACATATTCCAGTCAAGACTACCTCGTGGTATATAGTCGGTCATGGCCGCTGAGGTCTGAGTTCGATTCTTGATTCTTCCAATGAATTTATTTCTATTCTGAGGGTTAGAACAGAAGCCTTCGTGGCTTAGGCGGCAGCACGCTACTCACCGCTGGGTCCGTGGTTCAAATCCCGGTCACTCCATGTGAGATTTGTGCTGGACAAAGCGGAGACAGACAGGTTTTTCTCCGGGTACTCCGGCTTTCCCTGGCACAAATTTCATTCTAGCAACACTCTCCACTATCATTTCATTTGTCATTCATTTAATCATTGCTCCAGGGGAGTGCGAAAGGCTTCTGCAGCCGGCACAGTTCATTTCCTCGCCGCTAGATGGGGGCTTTATTCATTCAATTCCCTTACCCAGTCGGTCGACTGGAAGCAGGCTGTGGATTTTCATTTTCTGAGAGTTAGTACGAGGTATTTGAGAAAAACTATAAACATGTGAGTACGATTCCTTCCCCAGCCACAACCTCGTAAATGCATCACCGTAATAAATGAGATTTTATGAAATACTTCACATAGAAAATACAACACAGGTTTTCACGATTTTACCACTACGAGGTAGCGTTTGTCGTTTCGAAATTCATTGCCAAGAGAAATTACCAACTAGTTGACTCAATCCATCTGGTGAGATGAACTCTTCTCTTGCAGAAGAAACAAGTAGTTCCATGAGGAACTAAATAGCCTATTTTCATATATCCTACTAATATTAATTGCCTCTATCAACATACAAATTGTCAGTTTGATTGCTGTAATAGATTCGTAGATATTGAGAACCGTCTAAATATTTCGGATGGTTGCCATGTTGGATTTTAATATATGTAGACCATAGAGTTATGTACTATTAGATGATTATTGTGTACGTTCATTATGCAAATGATGATTTCGATTGCATGATTAGAACACAAGAAATAAAAACTTAATTTTTGAAATTCGCACAGCCGCCATCTTGAGGTTATGTTAACAATTGAACGAAGTTAGATGTCGGTGCATTACAATGTGTATAAACATATACTGTACCAAGTTTCAATGGGTTTGGTTGGTTAAATCGCGAGAAACGTCCATTTAAAAGTCGCAAATTCGCTTGGCCGTCATGTTTGTTTTGTAGTTACCAGGTTTCCTTAAGTCACAAGGGTGAACTTCTAGTAGTTCCCTTTATCACCGTACAAAATGCCAGGGTGATATCGGTAATAGTTTCGGAGATATTGAATGCTGGTGAAATACTTCGCACAGCCGCCATGTTGGATTGGTGAGACGTAACAAAATTTGAAGGGCAAGGTCGGGGTCGCCTGGAATAGTGCTATGAACGTACCGAGTTTCATTGAAATCGCTCCAGCCTTTTAGAAGTTATTAGGGGGGGGACACACAAAAATCCTCTCTCACACACACACACACACACTCACACGGACAAAAGGTGATCTCATAAGCTTTTTTTTTTTTTTTTTTTTCAAAATTGAAAATAGGCTAAAAATCGAAAATAAAATTACGAACATTTAAAAGTTACGTGTGTAGAGGTCAGAGGTTCGATTCCCGACTCTGCCACAAAATTTGAAAAGTGGTATGAGTACTGGAACGGGGTCTACTCAGGCTTGGGTGGTCCAAATGAGTAGAGAGAGGGGGGGTTCGATTCCCATCTCAGCCATCCTCGAAGTGGTTTTCCATGGTTTCCCACTTCGTCTTCGGGCAAAATGCCGGGATGGTACCTATCGTCACGCCACAGCCGCCTCCTTCCCTCTTTCCAACCCGTTCCATCCCGCATGAGGCCCCCTGTGCGCTTTGCAGGTGAGACCGCCTGGGCGAGGCGCTAGTCCCGCCTCCCCAGTTGTATCCCCCGACTCGATGTCAAGCTCCAGGACACTACCCGTAGAGGCGGTAAGGGATACCTCGCTGAGTCTGTGTGAAAAGGCTACCTGGAGGGTAAACTGACTACGAAAAAAAAAAAGTTACGTGTGATGAGATCTATGATGTCTTCTGAGGCCATGTGCGGCCTAGTGCCCTCATTTGTTTGGCACAGCTATTCGTGTTAGGTTTCAGGAACTCAATGTTTACATTCAGGCAGTAGATCCAAACTGCATCCACACTTTGTTTGTCCATTTCACAAGGTCCACCTTCTGCCGTAGCGGCTAGTGTACTTGGCTGACGCCCTGGTTAGATTCCTGGCTCTGCCAAGAAATTTAATTCTGGCCTGAGGGCTGGAACGGGATACACTTCAGCGTCGTGAGGTAAAACTGAGAAAAGGTGGCTTTCCATTCCCACCTCAGCAATCCTGGAAGTGATTTTATGCTGTTTCCCACTTCTACTCTAGGCAAATGCGCGGATGGTTCCTATCGTAACACCGGGGCTATCTCCTTCCCAATCTTCACGTTAATTAGAAACACACACACTTATACAATCATAATATCACAGGTTATCAGATCAAGTTCCTCACACACTCAACTATGAGGGGCTAAATGACCACGATGTCCAAGCTTGTCAAATGAAACAACAACAAACAACTCCATTTCACAAATCGCAACAGCTGAATGGTCTCACCGGTACGTCAGCAATCCTCCCACTAACATCGTTCTTATCTTTTTAATTGACCACAGTTGTAACGATCTCGTCCCTTAAAGAGTTGTTGTTTTTGATTCTTTAGGGGTTCTGCGACATCATAGTCATGCAGGCCCGTGTACTTAGGTGTGTGTGTGGATTTGTCTGATAACCTTAGTTATTGTGATGGCTGTATTAGTGTGTATATTTGTAATTCAAATCACGATTGGGAGGCGGCCGTGGCCTCTTCATTTAAGGTACCCTGATTTCTTCGGCATTAATATAAAGGGCATAGTTGGGGAGTCACTCGTTACTTGTACTTTTGACTCAAAGTAAATTTTACTTGGTTTTCATTTTTGAAAGTAACTGTAACGATGACGCAGTTACAACCCTGGTTGCTAATTACTTTAAAAGAAAGACAGCTCCGTCAGGTCTCAGCGTCACTATACGCATCCAGGTCACACGCGAAGCTCAGGACAAAGCCGAGAACTAGTGTGAATGCCCAATTTGCAGGTCTTCCAAGTCAGCCAATCTGGCAAGGTCCAAGGCCGGAGCGCACTAAAAAAAAAAAAAAAATGGCTTGTGGTCAGACAACCGCAGCATCCATATAAAAGATACGGACCAATAACAATATCAACTCGCCGTTATAATAGGGCGCTGAACCCAAGAGAGCGAAATTCCCATTATTAACGGACTGATACACAGTATTTTTCGAGTATAATGGCAGACAGATTGAACTGTCGATAAGAAAATCCACTATTCCCACTGTTGTGTATCCAATACTTACGGGAAAACAGGGTATGGTTAGGATCAAGGAAGTAGCGGATTGCAAAATGCGGAACTATTCTGGCTTTTAGAGACGCCGGGGTGCCGGAATTTTGCCCCAAAGGGGATCTTTAACGTGTCAGTAAACCTACTGACACGGCTCCCTCGCATTTGCGCACCCTCAAATGCCAGCTGACTGCGCCAGGATACGAACCTGCAACCTTGGGCTCAGCAAGCGAGAACGTTACCGCTGGGCCACGCAGCCAGCCGGAATGGACTTCGGATGGATTATATTGCTCTTGTTAATTTCCAACTTTTTATTTACTTATTTCTCAGACAAAAACAAGTAGTTCCGTGACTAATACAAGAGCCTACTTTTCTTCAAATTGTAGAGACCATATATCAACAGTTGGCAGACCTGGCGACTCTAAATATATTCTTAGTTCCATCTCTGAAGATCCACAATGCACATGGAAAAGTGGGTTGAGATCCATTAGATAGTAGTATGGAAGTTACATGCATTTAAAGATTGGATCTATCAGCAGGCATAGAATCATGTTGGCAACACTTGTATGGAATCCTGAAAATTAGTCTGATGTCATATTATCTATAGGCCTATGTGTGTCAATTATGGAACAATTCCCATGCATATTTTCCGAGATATCCAACATAGACCTCAAATTTCTATTGTGATTTTTCAGCAGATGGTAGCACTGACGTCATTTTCAAATATGGCCTTGCGATATTCAGGCATAGCCCTTAACTCATACCAAATTTGGTTTCGATAGCTGCAGCCGTTTAGGAGTTGATAGACACACACACACACCTTGCCCGGTTCGATCTCATAAGTCTACTTTTCCCTCATTTTTACAAAATGTGAAAAGTGGGCTAAAAATATTGGAATGCGGCCGAAATAAATCAGAAACCTCTATGGACATCAAATTGACAGGTGAAAAGCTAAAGGAAGTAGGAGACTTTTGTTACTTAAGAAACAAAATAACCAGTGATGAACGAAGCAAAGAGGATATAAAAAGTAGGTTGGCTCAGGCAAGGAAAGCATTTCTACAGAAAAGGAATCTGTTGACATCGAATATAGATTTAGGTATTAGGAAGTCAATTTTGAAAGCCTTTGTCTGGAACTTGGCGCTATATGGATGTGAAACTTGGGACTACTGAAGCGTTTGAAATGTGGTGTTACAGGAGAATGATGAAGATCAGATGGGTAGATAGAGTAACAAATGAAAAAGGTATTAAGGCGAGTGGGAGAGGAGAGATGTTTCTGGCGACTGCTAGTGAAGAGAAGAGGAAAATGTTGAAGATTTGGGGCATTCCGAAGTCCGTTAAGTTGTTCCATAAGGTGTGATTTTAAAAGGTACACACTCACGGGGGAAAATATGTACACACAAGTCAGTTGACGATGTAAAACTCATCAAATTGTTTAACTTCTTGGGAGCTAGTGACATCGGGGTCATTTAGCCTCGTGTACTTGGGTGTGTGTAGCATTTATCCGTTAACCTGTATTGTTGTAGCTGATTCATTTAGAAGCCTTGTGACATCGTCTACATATACGCAGCCCGCGTAATTGGGATGGATTAAATCCCCAACTCAGTCATCCCAGTAGTGGTTTTCCGTGGTTTCCAAATTGTACTCCTACCAAATGCGGGGATGGTTCCTGACTTAAGGCTGCGTCTTTTAACAACTGTAGACATTGTGAGACAAGTTTCTACGACATCCATCATCGGAAACGACAAATAACGACGATACAGGACATTAAAGATTAGGTAGATAAGCCTCGTTTGCTCCAAAGATAAGCAGCAGGGGTAGAGATCTCAGCAAGCATGCAAGTGAATTAGGTTGCCTATGTGGCAGGCGAACTGACGATTCTACAATAACCTCAGTAAATACAACTCCGTATATTACCGCATAAATCACAATTTCGCAGTAAATAAACTAACAATATTTTATAATAAACTTTTATTGTAGCCAATGGCCATATTTTATGTCTGTAGGAAAGAAATTACTTTTAACCATTCACGTAGCATTCGTGATTGCCACCTCAGAATTTCGGGGGTTGGAACGGGGTTCACCTACCCCCGTGAAGTAAAACTGAGGAGAGGTGTGTTCGATTCCCAAGTCAGTCATCCCAGGAATGATTTTGCGTAGTTTTCCCACTTGTACTCCAGGTAAATGTAGGGATGTTTCCTAAATTATGACAACGGTCACCTCTTATTCAAGTTCTAGCCCCATAGTACAACCATTTCAATGACAATTTATCAGACAGATTCCACCTACACCCGAGTGCGCGGGGGAACATGAACGTGATGTCTAAAACAACACATTTATTAAACAAAAACAAACCAAATCAAACAAAATTTTCTTACACACTCCTTTAACAGGCGAGGACTGGCGCAAGAGCATTGTTAACCCTAGGCTTAAATAATGCTCTATATTTTCGTTTTGACCAGCCCTTACTGTACCTTCCTTCCTAGCCTTGAACTTCACCCTGCAAAAGTAATATGTCTATTGCGTTTGGAACACTCATGTTATTTCTAGATTATTTACGGTCGGGTCAGATTTACCCATGGAGCCAGTCCTCGCGTGACAATAAATTGTCGGCGTACGTTAGTTGGAATAATCTGTCAAAAAATAAAGGGGAAAATCCTCCTATTTCGGCGCAGCACAATCACATAGCTCACTTTCTGGTTAATCCATGCTTCGAGTCTAGGGACACCTTAGTCATCATCTCCTTTGATTTAAAAAAAATGAGATGACTGCTTTGCCACCACTATCAAGGTCAGTTATACCGTTAAGAAAATCATTGTCATTTTTTTGAATGTTAAATTTGAAAAATATAAATAAACCTCATTTTATATTGGGAATAGTTCATAGGAAGAAACCAATTGTAAAATTACTTTATGTTCGACCCTGACTATTATATGTCAGAAAACTGTACTATAATGACGCTCATTATAACACTATTTTTCATTATGAAACAGTTTCTCCCACCAATCAGAGCTCAAGAAACAGTTAATTGACCAATTAGATAATTAGATGCGCTGAGTTCCACGGCCTCCTAATTTAAATTTCACTGCCTGGCCTAGTGTCATAGTAGGGTAATCGAGGAGGCCATGGTCAAATACAAGACATTCTCTGCGTCTCATGCGCTCTGTTCAGTACATAAAACTGGCGAAATTTCGACAGATATTTATGAATATTTATGTTCAAACATAAAATAGTTATAATAATTATCGTCGAACATAAACAGTCATATGCAACTCGCCTATAATGGTAATTAAGACACTCGTATGGAAATTATAAAACTCGCGTACGCTCGTTTTATAAACATACTCGTGTCTTAATTATTGCCAACATAGGCTCGTTGCATAATGTACTATTAAAATCCGTACGACTACGATAGAAAGGGAGTGACACACTATGGGTCAAAATGACCCGGCGCCAGTCTTCGTGTTATATTTTTTCATGCCATTTCTCAAGAAAAAATTGTTAAGTCTCATGCAAATACAGGTCTGACGTTTGTTTTTGACCGGTGCTAGCTTGTTGCGTAGAGGTCTACGACCAGCCAGGAAGCCTTCTTACTGTGAGCATGTGCAGTAACAACTGCATGCACGCACGGGGAAAGAAGGAATGAGGTTGAACGGTTAGCACAGTGGATGTGCGAATTTGACGGCCATCGGCCAAAAACAAACGTCAGACCTATACACTATAAAAGAGATTAATTTTGAGAGGCGGGCAACTATCGCTAGCCATAGAATTGTTATTCAACAGAGGTTTGAACAGAATACAGTGGATACTAACATGAATATGGCATTGCATTCCTTGCAAGTTGTAACAAAGCTACACGACTTGATTTACTGGCGTGTCAGTGTGCGTCAGTTTCATGTTCCTCTTCCATGGTTGGATGCTTGTCCTAACAATTTTGTGTCAGCGTTTTTGTTAGTGACGGGTCTCTAATATATATCGCTGTTGTTACTGCTTCATTAAGGAGCTAGGGACATCTCAATCATCACCCCAATGTGGTTATGTCGAATGACGTTTGAATATCACTTTCCTCTGATCCATCTAGAGTACTTAATTTTTAACCCTTGAGAACTGGCATGAAAAACTATAACATGCGAACTGGCGCCGGGTCATTTTGACCCATCGTGTGTCACTCCCTTTTTGTTGTAGTCGTACGGATTTTAATGAAGTAATTTTACAGCTGGTGTCTTCCTATGAACTATTACCAATATGAAATGAGGTTTATTTATATTTTTCAAATTTAACATGCAGAAAAATGGCAATAAGTTTCGTAACAGTATAATTGAGTAGCTGTCTGACAGTGAGGCAGTGATCACGCGTCACCCCCATATCTGCAGGCCAAATGGCTGGACAGCGGTCGCTTGGTAGGCATAGGCCCTTCACGGGCTGTAGTGCCAGGGGTTGTATTAAAATCCCTCAGTATGCCTTCCTTCGGAGGGGAAGTAAAGCCGGCGGACCCATGTCATAGATTCATGGCATGTTAACGATTAAACTTGTGTGGAGCTAAATTTATAGTTTTGATTTCGTTGGAACGCTCTAACAAAGTTCCAAGGTTCACCACTAGGTATCAATGACATCTGGTAGCGAAAGTTGGAACTACTCGAACGGAACTTGTAGCTCACCCCATGGGTGTCCGCTTGAAGCAGCTACAGCCCCTGGCGGGCCAAACATATCCTCGGACACTCCGGGCACTAAAAGCCATACGCTAAATAAATACATATTGAATTTAAATTTAAAAAATCGTGAATGCATTACCTCAGTGTTACGAAAATCCTGTTTCTCATCTCTCTGCCACGTAAAACTAGGCCAAAGTTACGTTTTCACAGCTTCTGAAGTATTCATATACCCAAAGTCATGGTATTAATAGCACGGTGGAGAACTAAATGCAAAATGCGCAGTTACATGGTTAATATGTCATTCAGTGCTGCCACACAAGCAAAATACATCTCCTGAGACGGTACTTCATCTCCAGTTTTGTGCAACAGTTAATTGGTGTAGCCGAGGACGTAAATGTTGGGACACACTGTATTGCTTGCATAAAAGGAAATTTTCTTCTGAAATTGATCCCTGGACTTCTTGACTAATCAGGACTTGAGCAAGTCTGCCTGTCTTGGTGGAACAAAGAAAGATATAGGAGTAGCAGTGTCAGGTGTTTTATTACGGGAGGACCAGTAGATGACCGATTATCTCAAGGCTACGAACTTGAATATCGTCATCGTTCATCAAGTTTCGCAGAACACGAGAGACTCACCGATAACAGGCAGTATTGCACTCTTCTTGTGACAAAATCTCAAGGACTAACTTCTTTGGAAGATATCTCTCTACTTAGCATGATTTATGGACAGAGAACTGGTTTCATGTTCCTCTCCTCAGCTTTGTTACTTGTGCAAACTTCCATTCCTCTTCTTTTTTTGTCATGTGTCTACCAGGCCATCTTTTCGCAAGCTAAAAATGTGCCTCGCGAAGTTTTACCATATGGGGTTCTCACGAGTGCGAATTACTTAAACCAGTAGCTACAATCTACATATGAGTCGTCAAGTTAGAAAAATCGTTTAATCCACTTGTGAATAAGAATCATTTTCATGAGAAACGTTTCTCTGGACTTTGCTTCACGTATCTTTTGTGTTTGTTGTCTTCTACTTTTTGCTTTGTGTGTTTGGTTTTTAGTTTTGTGTTTGCTTTGTGCTTTTGCATTTTGCTTTATGTTTTCTGCTTTTGCTTTTGAATTTTGCTTCGTCTTTTTTGTATCGGTTTTGTTAGTTTTCTTCTTTTACGGTTTTTAAATTTTGCTTTTTCTGCTTTGTGTTTCTTTTTTTATTTGTCTTCTGCTTTTGCTTTTTTGTTTGAATTTTGCTTTTTGCTTCGTGTTTTTTGTTTTGTTTTTGTGTTTGTTTTTGTGTTTGTTTTCTGGAAAATCAAAATAAAACAAAACAAAATAAAATAAAACAAAACGATTTAAAACAAAATAAAACGAAATAAAGTAAAACAAAATAAAAAATACAAAATAAAATGAAGTAAAAGAAAATAATTAAATGAATAATTTTACGACATGATCCTTATTCACAAGTGGATGTTTAATCCAGTTTTGCAACTGGACGACTCATATCCAGAGATACAGTAGAGCTGTCTCCCTTCTATGGTCTCAGTATTCATATGCATATTTTGTCTCGTACTTTCTGTCCGTAGGGGCCGATAACTAGGTGTCAGGCCCCATAAAACAACAATTATCATCATCATCATCATCACTTTCTGTCCTGCCGAACTAAGCGGTACAATTGGTCAATCTTTTTACTCTATAAATCAAAATTGCGGGTTCGATTCCGAATCAGTCCGGTGGCATTTTAGGACGTTTTGGCATCGTGACGTTTTTAAATCCCCAATAGTTAAAAGAGGACGTCAAACCCATAACATTACTATTATGACCGGCAACGGTGGTCGAGAGGGTCAACGCACTACCTCTGATCTCGCTGACATCGGGAGGACGTGGGTTTGAATCCAACCATGGCCGTCGTGAAAATAGTTTTCGTGGTTTCACATTTTCACCTCCAGGCAAATGCCGGGATGGTTCCTTTCAATAGGTCCAGGGCCAATCTTCTAAAATCCCGTCCTGAAAATAAAATAAATGGCAATCTAGCTGCATTAATAACATTATTAATATATTTCTTCCCCCTCTTTCTTATATCTTCCGTCCTTCATTGTTGCTGTTGATTCATTTAGGGCTTTGCGACATCGTAGTTTTGTATCCCCGTAAACCTGTCTGTCTGGTAACCTGTGTTATTGTGATGATCGTAGTAGTGTGTGTACTGGTAACCAGGATGGCTACCGAGACCAAGTAATAGAATTCCCGGACAATTCCTTGATTTTTCCAGGATAAATCAGAAAATTTCCTGAGTAACAGTAGCGGTCACAATAAATATATAAAACAGAGTTTGTACTTAAAGAGAATTTCAAAAAGTACTCGAACAATAAAGAGTAGCATGAGAAAGTTGGAAAGACAAGACAAAAGAACAGAAAAATATATTTTCCTATATTTTGCCAATTCCTACATTTTTCATCCAGAAAAACTGCTGTACTTGCGAGTATTGAAAGTAGCTCCTCAATAGTAACGCTCTCAAAAATCATACAGTTACACATTTATATACAAACACACAGTCTACACATGTAATTTGTGTGCTTTATCTTGCAAGAAATGAGAGCTTACTGATTTAACGTCAGTACGAGCATACATCTACAACAATCTTCACCAGAATATACATTTCCCCAGTCAAAATTTAAATGCATAATCTCAAATTATTCAAGGTTGGATCTTGTAAAACTAAAATTTCCTGTGCGTCATTAAAATACCCTGATAACTCCCTGAGTTTGCCAGGATTTAAAAGTTCCCTGAGTATTTCCTGTTTTCCGGAGTAACCTGGGTAACAGTCTTGGATTTGGGAAAAGGCGGCCATGGCCTTAAGTTAGGAACCATCCCGGCATTTGCCTGGAGGAGAAACCACTTCTAGGACAGCTTAGATGGGAATCGAACCTATTTCTTCTCAGTTTCAACCCTAGACCAAAATTAACATTCTGGGCATCAGAGCCGGGAGTCAAACGCTTTGAAACCAGAGTCGCAATAGGTACCTCGAGACCACAGGCAGCTCAATTTTTAGATGGGAGTCAATAATAATAATAATAATAATAAAATCGTATGGCTTCGGGTGCAAGCGTTGTTGTTTGACACCCAGAGGGCAGCTTGTAAGTCGAATTTAGTCGTTCTTTGGAACGCTATGAAAGTCAAAGAGGTTAGATATCTAAGCTCCTTGACACTATAGCACTTTCTAGTAGAGAAAGGAGGAACTTTTTGTGTTGGCGGAAAATCCCGAGATTAATTTTGCCATTATGAACACGGCCTACTGAATTCAAAGGGTTCTTTAACATGCCAACAACGTATGACACGCGTACCGTGATTTTTGTCGCCTCTCAAAAAATCACTTGCCACGGCCAGAAGCGAACCTGCAGTTTGGGGTTGTTTTTTTTTTTTTTTTTTTTTAGCGTATGGCTTTTAGTGCCGGGAGTGTCCGAGGACATGTTCGGCTCGCCAGTTTTGTAGCTGCTTCGAGACGGACACCCAATGGGTGAGCTACAAGGACCGTTGGGGAGGAATGTTGGATGGGAGGGTCGAGGAGTTGGAAGGTAGCGGCTGTGGCCTATAGTTAGGGACCAACCCCGGCATTTGCCTGGAAGGAAGATGGGAAACCACAGAAGACCATCTTCAAGGTTGCCGGCGGGGGGATTCGAACCTCCTCGCCTCCCGGATGTGAGCGACTGCCAACAGTCATGCCGCAACGACCTCGGCTAACTCACCCGGTTTGGGGTTGGTAGTCCGACACGACAACCACTCATCCACCGTGGCAAGCAATAATAATAATAATAATAATAATAATCTATAGAATGGGAGTATGTCTTTTATGCATTCCGCCACAGTTCTTACTCAGGAACTTTCAGTATCCTGATCCACAGCATAAATTCCATTTATGTTGAGAACACATTAAACGATATTCAATGATAGTGCCACAAATAGTTCGTAGGCAAATTTCAAAAATTGTGGAGAATTTGTCAAACGAAACAGGGCGTCATCAAAGGTCTGTCCGACGAAAATGTCTTAATATGCTAATCGCTTGTGTCTTGTTATTCATTATATGGGTTAATTACCTACGTCTTGATCATCAGCCTCGTATACTTCAGTACAAACGAAACTAGACTGATACCATATCTTATTTGCAAAATTCTCAACATACTGTACTGTGGCCCTTGCCAAAATTATACCATGCTTGTGTATTTTACAATGAAGTAGCGATCACATTGCCATCTCGCGTTGCTGGTGCACAATAGGACGAGTTCCCGCCAAAGTTGAATGAGCGCTGATTGTGAAAGCAGCCAAGGCGCACCCAAGCGAAGGAAAAGTGGGTCATATTCTGATTTTAAGCCACAAAATAGTTTCAAGTATAATTTAAATAATGAAATATTTTTTTTATCGTAACAACAACAATAGCATTTAAAAAGCGGCTGCGAGCCGTTTTCGGATGAATATGACGAAGCAACAATAAAGCGTAGTACCATTTCAAATGATTGCTATAGTCTATGCTTGTGAAACGTGGGTTTCTAAGGACAAAACAGTATAATAATAGGGGACATTTTCATTGTTGATTATTTTTATTCCTTGAAGGAACTAAACTTGCTATTAATAACTCTCCAGTGAGCGTTCCTATTATACGATGGCGTGTTCAGTTTAATGACAAACTTAGTAAGTGTTCGCTGGTATTTGTAATTTGTGTGACTACAATGAACAAGAAATGAATATCCTTCGTAGAGCTACTTTAAATTTCATTCTAAAATATATACCATTCCATAATCCCCTTTCTCTGTATCGTAATAATTGTCAGAACTATGGCTTTAAAATAACTAGTGATTGGCTGCGTGGCTCAGCGGAACGTTCTCGCCTGATGAGTTCAAGATAGCGGGATCGAATCCCGGCGCAGTGTGCACAAATATGAGGGAGCCGTGTCAGTAGATTTACTGGCACGTTAAAGATCCCCTTTGGGGCAAAATTCCGGCACCCGGCGTCTCTAACAGCCTCAGTACTTAACACAGACGTAAAATCAATAACATTATTATTATTATTAAAATAACTAGCCTTCAAAATAAAACAAAATACAAATTTATAGCATAAGTTTACTTTTATCAAGTATTGAATATTTGCATTAAATTGAAATTACACATAACAATACAGCACAATGCAACGTCTCCAAGTACAAAGACAGTGTTATTACTGAAACTGTGTATGATCCGTTCTGAAGTAACTCTTGCGTATTTCATGTCATTTAAAGTTATTAAATGTCGATGAAGAAATGAGTGTGTTAACAGTGCACACCAACGCGAGTTTAAACTGTTCAAAATATGTGGCATTAACAGAGGATCTAAGGATTGGGAATGATAGAGAGTCACGTCGTTTGTGAGCACATGTTAAGAATCACAGAGATCTTGGCACAACAGTCTTATAAACAGTCCGAGGAAGATGTCAGCAACTCCTTTGAGAACTATCTGTTGAATAAAGTATGAGATTATTTTTATTTCCCTGCCACTAATATCAACAGTAGATTATTTAAGACGCAATGTGGGTTCTATCAGTCATCACTGCCCTATCCTGAAAACTTTTAAGGGAACTGGGGCGTGTGATAGGCTCAAATATTCCAATGATATTTTTTCTTTTTAGCTTAAAAAAATCTGCCATCGTTCCTAAAGAATTTGGTATATCAATTATTGTGGTGACGTGATATTTGACTTAATAAAATTAGGTTTAAACATAATATTTTAAGGCTATACTGTACTGTAGCTACTAGCCAAACATTCTTTTTGTGATTTCCGTAAGTCATATTTTTTGAAACTTCATGTAACATTTTCTCAGAAACTATCTGATCAATGCATTTGAAACTTGGTAGTTTCAAAGACACTATATGGATCTACTAGTGAAGTAAATTTATTCAGGTATCTTGATTAGTTCATGGAGCCTAGCTTGAAAAGTACTGACAATTTTACAGAAAATTTCAGTTTCCACCTACGATATATCAAAAAAAAAAAACTCAACTCCTGTAAACAATAGGAGAATACTTTTACTTCAGTACCTCAAAAATGGATTAAATAGTATGCATGCAAAGTTTGTTGGGTCTGGTTTGAGTATTTGCTCAGAAAAAGGGACATGAGTTAAGGGAATTTTTAACAATATATTCTTTAAGATATGTTTTGTAATGCTCTCTCTGACACAAAATATTCAACATAGAAGCTTCAAATTCTACCGAAATTCTACTTTGAATATACCAAAAGAACATTCAAGGAAATATCTATTGTAGTTTCTGGGATATGTAACTAAAAATCGGAAGCTACACTTTTATATCGATTCACACGTCCCGATTCCCTTAAGAGGCATCTTCTAACATACAACGAACGTATTTATTTATGTTCATTATTGTAACACATTACGCTGCACAGGATAGTAAGGATGGAACGCAAAATATTTCAATGCACTTCTGTATATCAAATGTCAGAGTATTGCTCAGTTCATTTAAAATGACGAAGAGATACATACAAATTATGTACGATCACAAAGGCAGTAGAGAACGGAACATACATATTATTCCTCATGCACACCTGTTACTACCAACATGTGTGACGTGTAAAAATTGCACGGGTCAATGGAAGCATAAACTGTACATACATTGTCCCTTAAATTTATAAATTTATCTTAAGAGCAGAAAGAAAGGAATAGTTCGTAAAACTGAGCGAGTAATTTAATCATGTTCTTGTGACCCTCTCTATATATGTACATTAGGGGGAGGGGCACCAGAGAAACCCAAACATTAACGGAAAGCACTAGCATGAGTAAAGGCAGACGTGTGCATTTATTACCATTCAGCAAACCGTCACTATTGAAAATCTCGGAACATTTCTACTGACCCAATTCTCCCGCAGTAAAACAGCGACTCTTGAAAATAAATAGAATAAACATTTGCGCTACGGAAAAACAATTTCTTCTTTAAGGAACAGAAGATGCAGATTTATTGGGCACATTTAAACAAAGAACCATGGAGGATTAAAAATATTTTGGCTGCCAAAACCACACTGAAGAAAAAATAATGGATCAAATAAAAAAAGATTTGCGCCGAAAAGTAGGAAACGAACGATGACAGTAATAGTTTAAATTTTGAAAACAAAGGAAACTTTTCGGTATTATCAATTCTAACACCGACTCAACCAAAATAATAATCAGCTTACAATAAAAGAAAAACTAGAACAAGGAAGGGCTATTAGCGAAGAAATAAATTTTATCACAAATATGTAGAGTTTGACAGCATCACTGTGCTTGCACATGAAATCGTACAGGCTGTACCTTATCTTTTAGATATATTTTTATCGTCTAATTTGCACTAATTCGGACCAGGTTTCAAAGGGATTATTCCGAAATAGTGAATATCAAGAGAATTGCAAAGTCACAAGAACATGGTGAACTGGGGCTTATTTAAAATTAATTGCTGGCACTAAACCATACCTTTTATACTTCTCTTCATATTTCTTCGTTTTGATCACCTTCTTCTTTTTCTTATTAGTCCCATGGTCTAACGAATCTTCCCGCGGTAAGCCCGGAATATCCAAATTCAAAAATGTATGCATAAACATTTTATGAAAAAAGTTTCGGTAACACATTTAATAAATAAAATTGAAGAACACTATTCACTAAGCACTGGAACACTGGCGTGTCACACGATGTTATGATAGCAAATGATACGATGTGATTTGCATGCTGCGTGGCTTCGCGCTGCGCTGTTTCGGGCCGCCCTGCCGTCCGCCGAGCCAGATCTCAAACTGGGCACATGGACCTGGTGAGTGGAGAGGCACACCACAGCACACAACATGCCGTGACGCCAGTCGCCAGCACTGGCTCCCTCTATCGCCAGATTAGTCAACAATTCCCACAGTGAATCATGCCCCCACTTAATTGCTATTTGGGTGGGTACCAATGACCTATTACAACTGTTGCATTCTTTAACATTAACTCTAGAATGGTATCATTCGTCTCCGCGACGAAAACCGGATCCACTTCTGCTTCCCCCACTCCTCCCTTTTGCCCAATTCCCACCAGTGTTTGGCAGAACTAAAATACAAAGCAAATTAGTCAAAATAAAAACACAAAAAAGCCTTGTTATCGGCAGCGCCTCGCATCGGAGACAACTACGAATGTAGAAACTGATTGACTTATAAATACCACTTACGACAACTTTTATTTCACTCTCTAGGATAGCAGAATGGACATTGTTTTTGAATAATTCTGCTTGATTTTGTATTTTTTGTTGTATATTATTTTTTGGAATTTTTAAGCTGGTTTACGCTAATTTTGACTAATTGTGTTTGTTTCTTTTTGGATATTGACATATTTTTTTTTTAACTTTTAGAGCTTTTTTACATTTTTTTTGTATTTTGTCTAATTTTGATTTTTTGTGTTTTGTTATATTTTAAGTATTTTTTCGTTTTTTTTTACTTTTTGAGATTTTTGACAAATTTTGACTCATTTTGATTGTTTTTGGGGTTTTGTGGATTTTGACTAATTATTTACTTTTTTTTTTAATTTTTGAGCTGGTTTTCACTAATTTTGACCAATTGTGATTGTTTTCCTTTTGGATTTTGGCTATTTTTAATTTTGTGTTTTTTGGATTTTTGACTTTTTGTATTTTGACTAATTTTGAACCACAAAACCCCAAAAAACAATCAAAACTTGTCAAGAAAGCCCAAAAAGTAAAAAAAACACGAAAAATTACTTAAAATCTAACAAAACACAAAAAATCAAAATTAGTCAAAATACAACAAAGTCAAATAGTCCAAAAAATACAACATAAAAATTAGTCAAAATCCAAAAAAAGAAACATTTCAAAATTAGTGAAAAACAGCTCAATAATTCCAAAGAAAGTAAAAAAGTTAGTCAAAATCCACAAAAACCCAAAAAACAATCAAAATTAGTCAAAATTTGTCAAGAAAGCTCAAAAAGTTTAAAAAAATGCTTAAAATCTAAAAAAACACAAAAAATCAAAATTAATCAAAACACAAAAAATCAAAATTAATCAAAACACAAAAAATTGTCAAAAAAAAGCTCAAAAAGACAAAAAAATACAAAATTAGTCAAAATCCAAAAAGAAAACAATCACAATTAGTCAAAATTAGTACAAACCAGCTAAAAATCCCAATAAATAAATAAATAAATAAGTCAAAAATTAGTAGAAATACAAAAAAAAAAAATCTCCATTCTGCTATCCTAGAGAGTGAAATAAAAGTTGACGTAAGTAGTAATTATTATCAGTTTCTAGAATCGTAGCGAGGTGCTACCGATAACAACATTGCAATTAGCACTACCGTTCTAGGGTTAACATAATTCAGCTTAAAGCAAGAGCTTGAAATTGATTGCTTCTACCTACTACAATCTTTGAGTCAAGAGAATCTTTCGCGAAACAGATGTTGCCTTTGTTTCATTTAGGGACTAGGGACATCGTAGTCATCAGCCCCGTTAGGTTTCATGCTCCCTGATTAATTGGTATTCGGGTTCAATAACTTATCACAAGTATTGTATTGTTCCAACATTAAAATAATTCAGTGCACAATAAAAGGTTGAAAATTATGTTTTTTACCTCTTACAATCTCCGGCTTCATGGCTCAGTGGACAGGCCACTAGCCTTTGACTCTAAGGGCCCCGGGTACGATTCCTCGCCGAGTCACAGAACTTTAATTTCGGATTTTTCGTTATCCTGGTTCGGGAACTGGGTGATTGTGACATCTTCGTTCCTCATAACGACGCGTTGGACGCCTGTGGGCGAAAGACCTCAGCCAGGCCTTTTCGGAGGCCACAAGCCTTATCATTATTGTTATTATTATTATTATTATTATTATTATTATTATTATATTATCATTTCACCTTCTTCTTGTGTCTTTTCAGTCAACAAAGGACCACGTCATTTCAACTGCTCTATTTAATCTTTTTAATAAATGCAGTATCCCTTAATTAGTTGACGATGGTAATCATCAGTCGGTCAACACGAATTTAGGACCAATTCTATTGGGTGGCATATATATGACTCCACCTGAAAAAAACTCTACAAGTGATAAAATTATTATTTGTACAGATTAAAAGGATGACATGTTTCGGATGTCAAGCGAATATCGTCAGTTCTGATTACTCTAATCAAATAAATATACAAGATAAAATTGATCTTCGAAACAGTATTAAAACCTACAATGTTAATTACCTAGAGTCCCTTCAACACTAATCTGCGACTGCTGGAGATTAGCATTTTAATAGCGTTTCGTATAGCAATTGTATATTTGTTTGGTTTAAGTAACCAGATCTGACGATGTTTGTTTGACGAACGAAATATGTTATCCATTTAACCCCACCCCCCCTGAAATCTGTGTACATAATAATTGATCATATGTAGATTTTCTTCGGGTGGAATCGCAATTTAATTGGGCATAAATTCAGAAAGTTATTATCAATTTTATTGTTTATAAGACCACGCTGAAAAATGGTTTCAAAGCTTTCTATATGGGTAGATGACCTTGCTGTTCCATCCCTTAAAATCACATCAATCAATCAATCAAAGCTTTCTATAAGTTAGTTAAAGTAGGTACTTATTTCTGAGTTCCACACTACCCTTGACCTCATTATTTTAATAGCTGGCAAGAAACTATTTAGATGGGGGGAGGGGTTGTTTTAAATGCCAGCCATTACGCAAGGTCGAACCTCGATCCTTCCAGCACCTCATTTGGATAGGAATTACATTTTTCCCCTTCATTTCCCATCGCCATTCTTTGCCGGAGATAAGCAATCAATGAAGCAATTTGGTCTGTCTTTTTTTTTCAACCACAATTGGAAGAGATAATAAATTTCAACGCAGGTAGCCTGCACGAAATATAGCCTGCGTTAAAAATATCTCTAATTCTGTGTCTAACCCCTTTTAAAAAGTTTAATTAGTAACGCCAATAAGTTTTTATACAGTGGCAACCGTTTTGAATGCGTTAGGTCACGCTCAACGTTCAGGACAGGGTAGCCGCTATCGGAGATCGGAGATACAAGATTTGAATCACGAAGTTTTTCTATGCTCACACAAGTCAACTGACTGGATTCTATATTAGGTTAATTCCCTGGGCACCTTTCTCAATCCCATGCTCAGATAATTACAGACCCCGCAACAAACATCACCAGCAATTTTTGAGGGTTTGGACAAGGAGAAATAATTTCAACTCTGAGATTTATAGAATGCAAACACATTTGCCATTGAAAAAACAAATATTTTAAATATCCGTATTGATAGTAGAATTAAATGTTTAAAATTATACGCCAAATCAACACTCAACACATATATATTTTTTATATATAGGACATGTTTCGATCTTCAGTGAGGTCATCTTCAGCCACAAAATTAAAATCAATAAGAATTAAACCAAAATATGTACTTAAATCTAAATAAGAAATGAAATGTTAATGATAAAATTGTAATAAAATGATATAAAATAGTCTACTAAAATGGATATCCTTACATTTCAGTATTAAATTTAAAAAAATATTATACTGCTCCGGTAATATTTCTCGCTTTTTAACTACATTTTGGAAATTATTGTAAAAGGACCAGTATTATATTTTATTTTATTTAATACTGAATTGTAAGGATATCCATTTTAGTATTTTATTTAATTTTATTTACTAACCCCAAGATTGCAGGTTCGCTCCTGGCCGTGGTAAGTGGTTTTTGAAAGGCGGCAAAAATACGACACGCATGTCATACGATGTTGGCATGTCAAAGAACCCATTTGAATTCAGTAGGCCGTGTCCATAATGGCAAAATTAATCTCGGGAGTTTCCGCCAACACAAAGTTCCTCATTTCTCTACTAGAAAGCGCTATAGTGTTCAAGGAGCTTAGATATCTAACTTCCTTGACTTTCATAGTGATGATGATGATGATTGTGTGGCCTCCGGAGAGGCCGAGTGCAGGTCTTTCTAGTTGACGCCCGTGGGCGACCTGCGCGTCGTAATGAGGATGAAGTGATGATGAAGACGTCACATACACCCAGTCCCCGAGCCACGGGAATTAACCCCGGGAGATTAAAATCCCTGATGGCTCGGCCGGGAATCGAACCCGGGGCACTTCGGGCCAAAGCCTAGCGCGCTAACCATTTAGCCACGGAGCCGGACACTTTCATAGTGATTCAAGGAACAACGAAATTCGACGTGCAAGCTACCCTCTGGGTGTCAAATTACAAAGCTTTCACCCGGCACCGAGGCCATACGATATTATTATTATTTCATTTTATTACAAATTTATCATTAACATTTCATTTCTTATTTAGATTTAAGTACATATATACTATTTTGATTTAATTCTTAATTGATTTTCATTTTTTTTTTTAGCTGAAAATGACCTCATTGAAGGTCGCAACATGTCCTATATATATGTGTGTGTTGAGTATTGATTTGGCGTATAATTTTAAACATTTAACTCTGCGATTTGCTGATTAGCCGATTCACCAGACGATCAAATAGTTTTTTAAATGGAATGGACTCCATCTTTGGGGAAATAATTAATGATGAAAAACAATAAATGTAAACAAAAACTATGAAATGCAGCCGAAAGAAATCAGCAACCCCTATTGACGTCAAATTGGCAGGCGAAAAGCTAAAGAAGACTTCTGTTACTAAGGAAGCAAAATAACCAGTGATGGACGAAGCAGAGGATATAAAAGAAAAGCATTCCTACAGAAATGAAATCTGTCGACATCAAATATAGATTTATGTATTAGAAAGTAATTTTTGAAAGCCTTTGTTCGGAACGTGGCGCTCTATGGAAGAGAAACTTGGACTGTTGGCGCAGCAGAAAAGAGGAGAAGCATTTGAAATGTGGTGTTACAGGAGAATGATGAAGATCAGATGGGTAGATAGAGCAACAAAAGAAGAGATATAAAGACGATTGGGAGAAAAGAGATCTTTCTGGCGACTGCTAGTGAAGAGAAGATATAGCTTGGTAGGACACTATGACATCTAGAAATAGCAAATTTAGTTATGGAAGAAAGGGTCGAGGACAAGAACTATAGGGGTAGACCATGGTTAGAATATGTAAAACAGATTGCCTCGGATGTAGGGTGTGGTAGCTCCTTAGGGATGAAACGATTAGGTCATGACAGGGAGACATGGAGAGCTGCACCACAGTAGTCAAAAGACTGAAGACTCAAACAACAACGGACATAGCTGCTGATGACTCAAGACATTAACTTGCTCTTTAATAAAGAAACAACCACAGTTTATAAAGATGTATTTCCTATGAGTTCTTCAGGTAAATCCTGTGATAGTACCTTTCTGAATTTAAAGTTCCGAGCACCTCTTCCAATCTTAGTTTTTAAGCAACACACACTAGAGAGGAATTAGAGTAACAACGGTTAGTGCAATTGGCAGATGACCACGTTGTTCCTAGTCTCTAAAGAAAGCAATAACAAGCCCGCTGTAACAATCTATCAAACCAGGATATTTTCAGCACGCACCTGCTTGAACACATTTCGCGAATATTAATCTTCTTGGACTGGGTTTCTGTGAGAATTCTTGCATCACAGAAGCAAACGCTTAAATTAGAGCTATACGGCGGGCCAAAAACATCAGCTCTCGTGGCTAAATGAATAAATATAGGTAACATTAGACGGCCAAATTCAATATTTGATTTAGTATTTGTTCGTATTAACATTAACAAAATACTATAAAACCCTTACCGTGGAATCTTTTGTACGCTGACGATGTGGCACTAATATCTGACAGTATTTATGACCTACAGGAGAGTTTAGTTTAGACCAATAGAGGAGAGCTCTAGAGTCTAATGGACTGCGCTTTAGTAAAACCAATACTGAATATATGGTATGCAACTTCCACAACAATAAACTCAGTATGACAAATATTGAACTTAAACTAGATGGTGAAACCTTACCAAGGGTAACAAAATTCAAATGTCTAGGTTCTGTCATTGCTGAAGATGGCACGATAACCGCTGATATAATCCATAGGGCCACGTCTGGGTGGAACAAATGGCGCGAACTAACAGGAGTTTTATGTGATCCGAAAATACCCATAAAAACGAAGGGGGAAGTTTATGACCAATCCTACTCTATGGTAGTGAAACATGGGCTACTACAAAGGCACATGAACAAAAGCTACATACCACTGAAATGCGTAGGCCTATGTTACGTTGGGCAGGTGGAGTTACTCTCAAAGATAAAATCCGTAATGAACATGTGCGGGGCAGTTTCAAAGTAGCGCCTATAACAGAGAAACTTTCAGAAACCAGGCTAAGGTGGTATGGACATGTTATGCGAAGACCGGAGAATCATGTAGTGAAGAAATGCCTTTCCATGACTACGCAAAAGAGAGGGAGCGGCAGACCTCAAACAACATGGATGACGAATGTCCAGAGGGACATGAGAGTATTGGGCCTATCGGCTGATGATGCTTTCCAAAGAAATGAGTGGCGCCTCAGGATTAAGAAAGCCGACCCTAGGTAACGGGAAAAGGCGAGGAAGAAGAAGAAGAAGAAGAAGAAGAACGGACCTGTAACGGACACTCCTCGAAAAAAAAAAACTGCCAGCTGGATCGCATCCCTCCTGCCTGCTTTAAAGCAGGCGACATTCATGGAGTAGCGCTCCTAGCGACTGGCCCTGCAGTTATAGCATGGTGACAATGTCATCTCCAGGAGATTATATTATCAGGTAAGCAATGCTCAAGGAATAATTTTAGGCGGCTTTGAACACACCGATTAACAGGCATCACTTCGGCTTATATAAAAAAATGTTATTTGGTATTGTTACTACATTCTAGAGGCTTGGAACATATTGGATATCAGTCCAGTCCATATACTGTATCCTCCTGAAAAGTTGCAATATCAACAATCCCTGCAAGCCAGGGAGTGAGGAACACCGGCACCGTTAGATTAGATAAGGCCTAACCGCTACGCTGCACCTCTCCAACTTGACGCAAAACAAAATACATGTTAAATCCAGCCAGCGTCCGGTGTTGACATTTTATAGAATTTATCTCAACAGGCATCACTTCAGCGTATTTATAAAATTGAATTTCGTACTACATTCTAGGGGTTTAGGACTTATTAGACATCAGCGCCGTGCATTTTAGTATGGATTGAATTTGTATGACAGGTTTCGCTGCGACGATGATCGCCGAGCTTACATCGCTGTAGATCGTTGCGATTTGCGCCGGTGTCAGCGCAGAGCGTTGGCGATCATGGCCGGGATTGATTTCATTTCAATTTGGCCATTTCGTGAACAAAAGAATGATGATAAAGTATTATAACATGGCACCGAAACAACTCACATTTTGTAATTTATCGAGATTTAATTATATTAAGAGAAAAGCGCACGAATGTGCATAGCATAAATGTTAAGGGGCAGATGACCTCGCTGTACTTCTCCAAACAACAACAATAACTAACATAAATATGAGATTTTATTACCACACGTCTTAGTGTAAGGACACACAGGACGCGGCGCGGTGCGGGGCAGGCCGGACCGGGGCAGCGCCTCGTCTGCGCGGGTATTGCACACACAGGACGCGACCTCGTACGGGCGGCAGTCGACAGTATGGTGCTGTCTAAAGCTGCTCGAACAAGTATTCTCTGTGAAAATAACTTTTTTAAATTTACATTTTTGAAACGACGGCGGAGGAGCGAGTGGGTAGAATGAAGTGTATTTGGGGAGAGCCGATTATGGGGAGTACCATCACCTGTTTCCAGTTTTAAGAAGGCACGAGCATCACTTCGTAAGTTACACGAGGATGTCAATCTCAACATTTGGTTATAACCATAACAATAATAAAGTGTGCTTGTGTTCTCAACAATGTTGTGAGGGACGAAGATGGGGAAAATGACCCCGCATTCAGAGAAGTGCGTTTTAATGCACCTCCACCCAAGACTCTACACAGACATAGGAGAAATAACAGTTACACATCTCGAGCACAGGAGATCCGTGATAAATTTTCCAACTATTTAAAAACACAAAGACTTTTAAAGGGAGACTATAGTGTCTGAAAGTATGGTTAAATGATCGTATCATATCATATAGTTATTGCATAAACCATAGTAGTTGGAATTGAAAATGATTTCTTTATAAATATTCCAACATCAACATATATAACCATTCCAATATTCAGTGTTGTTTTACAAAATATACGAATCATCCTTTCTTGTTGTATTCATTGCTCTTCCTGTTTCATCCCACAGCTTCTCAATCACACCTCTGTTGCGATAATGCTTGTGACTAGACTGCCAAATCGGTGGTCTAGCAAATACTTCATTAATAAGTAGCTCACCGTTCATGATGCAACGTGTAGCCCGCGTCTACCCGCCTCAAGAAAACAAACTAGACTGTTGCAGTTTGATCCGCGCCGCGTCGCCCCGGTCCGGCCCGCTTCAAATCGCTGTTTGTTTGTGCGGTCCCATAGCACAGTACGTATTTGTTCATCCCGCCCCGGCCCGCGCCGCGCCACTTCCTGTGTGCCCTTACACTAGTCTTCGGTTGGCATTGGTTCAGTTCCGATCCAACATGGCATTCGTGCTGTAGAACTCCAGAGAGATTTCTTCTTCCTTCTTTCCGCTAGGTGCGCTTCTACACTCTTTGTGGATGGCAGCGGTAGTTCTATCCTCAGCTTTTCAATGAGGAAGGATTCCCGCGTCATGTTAAACATGATCCTTGTGTTAGACGAGAGCGCGTGTATGTTGAGATGCCCATTATTATTTTCAAGAATTTTGCTTTAACTCGTTCGGGGGTGGCCAGATTTTACTTCTTCAGTTTTTCCCACATTAGGTGGATCTGAGTCGAATAGGTGCATAGCTGTTTTTAAGAATAGATAATGTAAGTTACTAATTTCGTACCTGGCCATCACTGGTTTGTCTTTACTGTGTGTAATCGAAACGTTCCGGTAGTCTGTAAGGTATTTAAATGAATTTACCATTTCGAATATGTCCTCGTCATGTTGTAGGTTGTCGTGTTTTTTTTAAATCACGGCGGCTTCGGTTGCATGGTGAGCTTCTATGCCCAAGGTCGCGGGTTCAAACCGGGACGAAGTCGTCGGATTTTTTAAGAGCGTTAAAATTCCCTCAGTATGCCTTTCTTCGGAAAAGAACCCATTTGAATTCAGTAGGCCGTGTTCATAATGGCAAAATTAATCTCGGGAGTTTCCGCCAACACAAAGTTTTTCATTTCTCTACTAGAAAGCGCTATAGTGTTCAAGGAGCTTAGATATCTAACCTCCTTGACTTTCATAGTGATTCAAGGAACAACGAAATTCGACAAGCAAGCTACCCTCTGGGTGTCAAATTACAAAGCTTGCACCCGGCACCCGAGGCCATACGATATTATTATTATTATTATTATTATTACTTGAATTAAAACAGATAACACACACTAATACAGCCATCACAATTAACACCTGTTATCAGACAGATTCTACACATACCCAAAGTACACGGGGCTACATGACCGCGTTGTCACAGCCCCTAAACTAAGGAACCAACCACCCTCTTTTCATCTCTGCTTATAATACTGTATGTGCAGAACGTTGACAGAAATTACGTCGTAGTAGGCCTATCTCGTTCCTAGTTGTCTCAACAGTACCAGCTCCCAGCCTCCATTTCTTTTCGAAGAAGGAGCTAGATTTTTATCATTATTACTAATTAAGAAGCTGTTTGATAGGCCATGTTATACAAATTTATCATTCTTTCGGCGAGGCACTTTCTTCATTCAACTTATAATTAAAAATGATACACCCTTGACATTAAAGAAAACAAAACAGAATGTAGCTGAGATGATAAATGTAGGCGAGGCAAAAAAAAAACTGGATAACACGCGTCGGAGCATGTTCTGTCTGCAGGCTACATTTCGGGGTAACAGCGCCATAAAAACATTGACCACGTGTCGTCTGGCGGGAAGAAAAACCGCTCTGGGAAATGAAATAGTCTCTGTGGTGTACGCCATGTGTGTCAGTTGTAGGGGGGTCCACGAACTGTCTGCTCTATGACCTCTCAGTTAAAGATGGTTCAAGGTGTCATTAAAAAGAAAAAAACAATAATGGTCTTCCGTTTTAGTTTAAATTAGAAGCCGTACTCGCCACTGACGGGTACAATTAAGAAATAGATATGCTCTTATAGCTGTAACAGTCCATATCTTCCACCAAAGGCCATTGAGATAAGAAGGGGAGTCAGCCTTTCCCACGTCCCGACCTTCTACCGTAGCAAGCAAACTGCAATACTTGCTTTCCATCAGCTTGGCAGACTACGTTTTGAATTGGTTATGTCAGGAAAGAAACTGTGCTACAAAAGTAGCACCAGAAAACGATAACGGAAAGTATTTCTCATAGGCTACGTCTCAACGAATAATGGTTGGTTGGTTCCTTAGTTTAGGGGCTGCGACAACGCGGTCATGTAGCTCCGTGTACTTTGGGTGTGTGTAGAATCTGTCTGATAACCGGTGTTAATTGTGATGACTGTATTAGTGTGTGTATCTGTTTTTTTAATTCAAGTATGGACTGCAACTTTGAATTTTTCAAATAGTTCCTACTTTTGCCGCCAAACACCACCGTCAACGGCTACTAGGCCTAGTTCAGAACTTAGCTACTAGACGCCACCGCAGTCGGCTCTTGGCAACGAACGTAGCAACCTAAGAGCGTTGTTTACATTCGTAACCTATACAATTTAGTTTCACACAGGTGTAATTAGTGGAAAGTTCTTTAACATGCCATAAATCTATGACATGGGACCGCCGGCTTTACTTCCGCTCCGAAGGAAGGCATACTGAGGGATTTTTAACGCTCTTAAAAAATCCGACGGCTTCTGCCGGGTTTGAACCCGCTATCTTGGGTATAGAAGCTCAGCATGCTACCAACTACGCCACCGAAGCCACCTCAACGAATAATGTTAATGTTCTTACGTTCCTTTTAACTACTGACCCATTTAGAGACGCCTGAGTGCCAGCATTTGGCCCCGAAGGGGGTCTTTAACGTGCCTGTAAATCTACTGACACGGCTCTCTCACATTTGCGACCCCACGGAGTTGGGCTGGCAATGGTAATGTGACCTAAAAATTACAAATTATTACCTTAAAATGCCTAAAAACAATACTCGGAGAAAATGGAGCTAGAAAGAAAGAAAGAAAGAAAGAACGAAAGAAAGAGTCTATGTGAACTAGTAGACGACATTTGTTCACACTTTTCCGAAAAGGAAAGTTTTTAATGGGACTATCCGAAAGGCAGATATCAACATATTTATGTTTTGAATTTCCGGCCGAAATCCAGTCCGTTGAGTGATTTTTAAACCACATCTATCATAAAATCTGGTATTGGATGGGTAAACTCTACGCATAATAAAGGAAATATTTAGGATTTCAGATTTTTGCCATTTTTTTCTTTCTCTACATTCTACTAACTGTTGTAGAAGACAAGCTATCGAGTTGTAATATTAGCCTGGGCCTTTTCAACAAAATTATCTTATTCCAGTAATGAATAAACTTCTGTCAAGGATTGAAATCTACCATGACAGAGCCTAGAATACAACCGTCCCAAATGAGTGGAAAACTACTATTTTACCGCTGGATCACCAGGATCTAGAAAATCTAAAAATCATTTTGAAGTTGGGCAAGTACACGTTCAGGGCAATAGTGATCGGTAGCAGCGGATGACTGTTGTCACTTGTTATGGAGTGCAAGGTGATCAAACAGACGTGCTGACTGACGAACGAGACAAAACAAGTGCTAAACGGCTCATTCATAGGTGTCATACGCCTTCATTTCTTATGCACTACTGCGGACAGAATATGCGATGACTGGAGGTTGATGGTCGTCTGCTGTAACCTCTCTATCACCGGGACTCGAACCGGACCACGCACCTCCGTGCCCCTTTTAAGACAAAGACTCAAATGGACCGGGGTTTATTTCGGTGTTAATAGGGTACAGGCAGGTTAGTTAGTGACGTAAGAAACTGGCTGATGATAATATTCTCGAAAGGAATGTCACCTTATAACCCGCCCTCCATATCAGTTGAAGAGCTGGTTAACAGATGGCGTAGGTGTTCTCCTTTGTGTTTCGCTCAGGTGGTCTGGTCTGGTCTCCCCACTCCCAACAGCTGATGCGTGATGCTTTGCCGAGTGAAAGCACACCTCGACCACGTGGCCTGCCTGACATAGACTGCTGTATGCTGTTAACTCGCACCAGTTTTTCCCTCGCTCTAGGTGTTATTAGACTTGCCGACGAGGAACTGCGCTGAAGTGAGGTTGGACGTGGAAATCAACATGCTTTATTACTGCAACCGTATGTGTCTATGGTCCAAACCTAAAGCAGGCGTCACTAGCCTTTTGACTAGTGCTTCGCGAGCAGACTGCGGCTGTGTTATACGCCAGGTAGAATACCGGTACGACAAACGTTCCTCTGCCTGGATTTGAATCAAATTTTGGGGTTAAACTGATTTTTAAATTAATACAATTTTCTAGAATGTGACTAATACTTTAAGGTTTCGTTACGATTTAATTTGATTTGATTGAGGGGTTTGACAATGGGGATTTTGAATTTATGTTCGCATAATGACTTTGAGGGATTTATAATTGCGTGATTTGACTTAATTATTGACTGCAAACTTCGCACTTTAGTTCACTCACAGTTTGGGATGACGTTCGCATATTATAGCTAGGTGGAGCATAGCTACTTATCATTCCCGCTCGCCATGGTTTGGATGGTTTAAGTAGTAGTTTACAGCGGCAGCTTCGGCGTGATAATAATAATATAAAAATGAGTCTGTTTACGTTTTAAGTTAATACTTTAGGAAGTGAGAAAGACCATTAGTGGGCTGGTTTCGGTAGTATGAAAGAATAATAGAACTATAGTAGGTGTCTGATTGAAATAATATTTGATTTTAATAAGCCTCGCTTTAATTTTGGATAAAATGACACGAAAATGAATTGTCGATGTGTAGTGAATATGTGGTAGTTTTATCGAACCCACGACCCACTGGGTACCATGCCGAATAAGTCAGCCGTGGCCAACCTCACGAGCAAGCACCCCGCGCGGCCGCGGGACGAGTAGCTGTAATGTAATGTGTTAGTGGACAGTGTAATTAAGTATGATTCTGTAGCGGGGAGTTTGAATTTGTATGTGCTCTGCTCTGATTGGCCACTCAGGTCTGGAGAGATTGGCTGGTTTGTATGCAGTTTATAATGTACTTGAGGATGGAAACGTTGTTGTTTTATGAGTGATTATTGTTAATTGGGTCTGGTTTAGATGTATTTCGCTGGGTTTTGTGCGAGGGAGTGTATTATTGGTCTATAAATTAAATCTTTATATAGTTTCTCTGTTTACATACCGGTCGGGAAAAAAATACCTAAAATATAAATGAGCAGAGACGTAAAACGCGGAGGTTGCATCGCCCCCCCCCCCCCCTCCCCTCAAGTTTTAGGTGCAATACAAAAATTTTAATTAGCCTACCCTTAAAAAATCAAAGTAAAATAACTAGTAAGTATTCTATAAACGATTTAATACTACGTTAGACCAAAAATGGGAAAAGCCATCTTGCCTTGCTTAGTCGAAATTTCTTTATTCTACCGAGCAAACAGTCACTTTTTGCCCCCTCTCCCCAGGCGCGAACTGAGCCAATAGTCGAGGGTCTTTGAGCTTTGTCCACTTACCTCGACGACCCGAAAAGCTACATTTTCGAACTATTATTTCTGAGCCCTGGTTTAAAACTGAGGTAAGGTACTGGAACACACAAAATCATTATCATGCCCGGAAACAACAGCGCGCCAACACAAAGTTCCTCATTTCTCTACTAGAAAGCGCTATAGTCAAGGAACAACGAAATTCGACATGCAAGCTACCCTCTGGGTTTCAAATAACAAAGCTTGCACCCGGCACCGAGGCCATACGATATTATTATTATTAACATGACTCTTCCCTCGCGCATCTCGCGTTTTAAGCACACGCTACGCATGCGCCCTGCGTTGCGCCGACAAGGTTCGAAAAGCTTTGAAAAATGTCCATTTCAAATTATAAAAATAAAAGTACCTTTTAATGAAACACTGTTTTAATTATTTAGCACTCATATACTATATTTGCCTCCTACAGTCAAATATCATAATCGTATTTCGTCCGAACGCTCTATCCAAGTTCCATCGTTCACCACTAGGTATAATTGATATCTGGTAGCGAAAGTTGGAACTACTTGTAATTGAACGGAACTTGTAACTCACCCTAAGGGTGTCCGCTGGAAGCAGCTACAGACTCTGACATGTTAAAGAACCTTCCACTAACTACAATATTGCAGGAAGCTAAATTTCGAGGTTAGATTTGATTAACGCTCTATTAGTTCCAACGTTCGCCACCAAGTACCAGTTGCGATGGTATCTAGTAGCTAAATTCACAGGTAGGTGTCGTTGACGGTAGCATTTGGTAGCAAAAGTAGGAACTACTTGAAATTGATCGTCTGCGATTACAGATTGAATTACAGATATCACGCACTAATACAGCCATCACTATTAACACCGGTTATCAGACAGATTCTACACACACCAAAAATAAACGGGGCTTTTGTCTGGCGTAGAAGTGGAAAACCATGGAAACCACTTTAAAGTAAGCTGACGTTCGAATTTAACCCACTTTTTACTGAGTGTTGCATCAAGAGGCAGAGTGAACCCCGTTCCTGCCCTCAGTCCTTGTTTTTTCTTTTCACAGCCAGAAATCGAACCCAGACATCCACGGTGACAGCTAAGACTGCTAATCACTACACCACGAGGTAGACTAACAGTATTTCCTCTGGAGTCAGCACAAAGACTTTAACGATCATACGTGTACAACATTCTGCACGCATTACTCAGAGTTCCTAGGTTCAATGTCAAAGAGCACGTGACACATAATCCTTCCTGGTGAACATAATCATGATAATGGAATGGAATGCAACCGCAAGGAACCGCCCAGTCAGGCACTTTATGGCTGAGTTGTAAGATGGCTAGCCTGAAGGCCCGATAATTTTGGCAAGCGTGCACTAGTCCTCATAAACTGGTTTCTGTCTAGCAACCAGTTAAAAGTCACGACCGTCCTTCATAAAGAACGGGATATGTCGTTGATAATAGCTTTGTCGAAAAACATTAGGTCTTCTCAATCGTCTGGCCAGCTTCCAAGAACCCACAATTATTGTTGGTGACATATTATTATTATTATTATTATTATTAAGTGTTTGAGACTTCTGTCCTTAGATTGGTTTGATACAGCTTTCAAAAACCCCTGTCCTGAGCTAATCGTTTCATCTCTACACCCTATATCTAAGGCAATCTCAGTAAACTTGGGTGTCCGGACATAACGTACCACGGAAAAAACGTGCCACTTGATTTTCGAGGACATAACGTACCACCTAGGACGTTATCTACCTAAGAACGGTTTTCCCGCAATCCCCAAATATTTACGCTAGGACATAACGTACCACTTGATGTCAGACGGGCATTCTAGTTACAGGTGCATTACCACATAAACATCAGTGGCGATCACACTGTGCGGCTTGGTATTGTAACATGGAGCTGTGTACAACGAATAAGGGCGGTTTATGTGCGCACTTCGACGGATACGCATTCTGGAAGAAACGTCAGGCGAAGGACGATACTGTTCCTTGGATTTGTGCAAAGCAACAAATGGAGAAGTGTTGTGTGTTTATAAAATCAAGAGGATATAAAGTGATTAGTGGCCCATCAAACAGTCATGTGTGTGGAGTTCCGAACGATGCGCAGCTAGAAGTAAAGAAACGGTCGCAATTGGCGAAGACAAGGGCGCGGGAAGAAGAAACACGCTGTTTCAAAAATTCACACCCAGGCTCTGGGCGCTTTTCACGACGAAGGTTATTGTAATTCTTCATTCTGATCACCAAATTCTCTATTTTACTTTGTTTTATTTCACAACACAATACATCCTTATGAGCAGGTATCGTTCTACACCTAATTACACTTGTAAACTGTGTCTTATCGTTTCCATATTAAATTATTAATGTTATTGTCATTTCCTACAGGGTATTTTATGTTACGTTATTGTCCACGTATTTATTGCCAGGATTAATTGAGCAAGTGATCGTGCGATTAGGGTGTCAAGCACCCTAAATAGTTCCCACTCTTTCAGGTGGTACGTTATGTCCCCTTCTAAATATTTTAAAGTCATTAGCTGTCTCTTCGCAGGTTATCAGCCAGCCAAATGGTACGTTATGTACTTGATACGTTATGTCCTATATATAACCGTGAACTTGGCCTTCCTCCACAGTTCTTGTCTTTCACCATTCCATAACTCAGCTACTCCTGGGTGCTTTATAAATTATTATTATCATCACTATGACGTATTCATTTCACCACATCAGAGAGTTCAACATATCATCGAATTGTTTGCTACTTCTTTCAGGGTAACACATTGAGAAACCAGCGAACTATGGAACAGGTCTCCAAGATGACGGCTTTCTGCATGATAATAGTTATGTAGACCAGGATGCGTTCCCAATGTTTCTAGGTTGGGAGCCAATGATTTAGGGATGATGCCGGTAGAAGAGATGACTACGGGCAGAATCACTACACTTTCCTGTCTCCACATTTGCCGTATTTCCTCAGCCAAGGGCAGATACTTGGTGATTTTCTCTTTCGCACTTATTTCAAATTAAACAATATTGTAAGCGGTTTTGGTGGCGAGTTGGTAGCATGTTGAGCTTCTATGCCCAAGGTCGCGGGTTCAAACCCGGCCGAAGTGGTCGGATTTTTTAAGAGCGTTAAAAATCTCTCATTGTGCCTTCCTTCGGAGGGGAAGGAAAAGCCGGCGGTCCCATGTCAGAGATTTATGGCATGAAAAAGAATATTCCACTAACTACACTTGTGTGAAACCACAATTTGTAGGTTAGGTTTGATTAATGCTCTTAAGTTCCAAGGTTCGTCACCGGGCGCTGGTTGGGATGGCGTCTAGTAGTAGCAGAGTTCACAGCTAGGTGTCGTGGACGGTAGCATTTGGTAGCGAAAGTAGGAACTACTTGAAATTATTGTCTGCAGTCCTACTTGAATTAAAACAGATAACACACACTAATACAGTCAGCACAATTAACACCGGTTATCAGACAGGTTCTACATACGCTCGAAGTACACGGGGCTACATGACCGCGATGTCGCAGCCCCTAAACTAAGGAACCAACCAACCAAATTGTTCGGTACTGACAGCATAATCTTTCATTCACAGATATCTCAAGTTAGTGGATGTTAAATTAGGCTATCTTACCTCCCTGTTTTCAGTGGACATAAGCTGCTAAAACGTGCGCTCTACAGAACAACGCAACAAATAAATGATCCAGACAAATATAGAGACGAACCAGTTGATGTTTTTAAATAGTGATACAGTTTATATCATATCGAGATCCCGGGTTCTGAGCTTTGAAGAGGACAGAGAGTTCCGCCGAGAAACACGACTAGTTGGAAGTTCCACCCATAATCCATAGATGTCAGTGCCGTCAAAGATCGCGCAATGAAAGAACGAGCCTAGTGATAATGAGTTTAGGAGGAGCTTAAGACATAATTGTTATTAGCCCCGTGTATTTGGGAGTGTGTGTCTCGAATTCATCAGATAACCTGCGTTATTGTGGTGTTTGTGCTAGTGTATGTACCTCAAATGAGCACACATACAATCATAATTCCCCCACAGCGAGGCTTATTAATATCAATTTATTATTTTTTAAACCAAACCCTCTATAGGTCTATCCACCATTTTTCATACTACAAAACCAACCCACTAGCGGTCTTTTTTCTTACCTAAAGCTTTATTTAACAACTTAAAACTATTATTATTATTCCTATTATTATTATTATCAAACTGAAGCTGCTGCTGACGAGTGTGTGCGGACAGGGCATTAGAAGAGTCTACATAATGTGAACCAACGAACTCAAAACAAGCTACGCAGATTAAACTCATAAAAAATGAAAATTAAAAATAAAAGTTGCAACTCCAGCTCAAGGATCGCATAACGCACCGGTACCTGGCTCTAACGCAATGGCTTAATTTAAAAAAGACGGACTGGCTGCGTGGAGTAGTGGTAACGTTCTCGCTTGCTGTCCCCAAATTTCCCGGCAAGATAATATCAGTTTCAGTAAAAGGTGAAATGTGACCTTGAAGAAATGAATATTCGTAATTAATTTAATACAAGGATGACATAATCAAGTAAGGTGGGGTTCAATCGATAATGAGTGACGTGCATTTTGTTTTAAGCCAACACACGTTGTCGTAGCACAATTGCTTGTCAAGATTTATGTAAGCTTTAGTAAAAGGTGAAATTTCTTCCCAATTATTTTAATATATAAGACAAGAGATTGATTATCATCAGTTTAATATATAACGGAATAGTCTGATATAGACACATTTAAATTAATATTTCATTGATGAATATTAATAGCTCCTAATAAATCTGGTTAATTGTGCCCGTTCCGTTAACCTCATCCTTCCACGAACAGATAAAAAGCATTTAATTTCTGAAACTTGAATTTATATTTTTGCGAGCTGAAATCAGAATAACCTTGATGTTTTTTTTTCTCTTTCTATCTTTTTGTCCCGGTTGACCTTTGGAAACTATTCGAGCAAGCATAAAGCAGACCGCTTCTATAAATCAGAAGAACTGCCATAAACAAAAGAGCAGCGGGATGGGCGGCCCTAATATTTTGAAGTTGGGCGAGGTTCTTAGCAGAATCACGGAGTATAATTATACATAATGGTCTTATGATTTCTGCAAGACATATACATACTGCGGAGGAATTTATTAAATGCAACATCACAGCAGGTGGTCGGAAATATAAAGATGAACCCTAACCAATTGTGATTAACTTCACTATGTGTTTTCTAACTGACTATTAATCGAGTGTTTCGTTTTAGGGGCTTGATACACCGTATTGATCAGCCATGTATACTAGTGTGCCATATTTATTTTATTTAGCGTATGGCTTTTAGTGCCGTGAGTGTCCGAGGACATGTTCGGCTCGCCAGAGGCTGTAACTCCTTCAATGCGGACACCCATAGGGTGAGCTACAAGTTCCGTTCAAAAAGTTCAAAAAGTAACGAGCCGGAGGCTGGAATGCGCAAACCGGTGACGACATCGGCTAATCGTGGCGTGTGTAAAGAGGTGTGGTTCCGACCAGAGCGTGGAAGGTCACTGCACGTCTCGTGACGATACAAAGCGAGCAGCAGCATGCATCAATCGTCCAACGCTGCCAGTCGCATTGCAAACAGTGACATGGAGTTGTCAAACGAAGAGCAAAGAGGTGTTGTTCGGTTTCTGACAGCGGAAGGAGTATGGGGAACGGACATTCATCGCCGAATGTCACAAGTGTACGGCGAACACTGCATGTCCCTTGCAAGGGTCAAGGCGTGGCACAAGCGCTTCAGGGAAGGACGGGTGTCGTTAGCAGATGATGTCCGGTCTGGGGCACCCCCCTGCATTACCGATGACAACGTCCAGCTGGTTGATGCACTCATTACCCAGGACCGCCGAGTGACAGTGAACGCCATAGCCGCCGTGGTCGCTCCACGACAATGCACGACCTCACACGGCCAACACAGTCTTGGTCATCTGCAGCGCTATGCGAGGGAAGGGAATGGGTTCCTGGCACGAGTGGTGGCTGGAGATGAGTTATGGTGTCATCACTTCGAACCAGAATCCAAACGACAAAGCCTCCAGTGGAAGCATCCAGGGTCACCACCACCCAAAAAAGACAAGGACATCCACACGAGTGCAGGAAAGGTAATGCTGACGTTCTTCTTTAACCAAGATGGCCCCCTTCTGATACACTTCATGCCGCACGGGACAACAGTGAATGCCCAGCGTTACTCGCAAACCTTGACCACCCTTCGCCAAGCGATCAAAACAAAACGACCAGGCAATCTCACCCGTGGGGTCATTCTACTCCACGACAATGCACGACCTCAAACGGCCAACACAGTCGCGGCATTCCTGCAGAAATTCAAATGGGAGGTTCTCGGCCACCCTCCATACAGTCAGACCTCTCTCCCTGTGATTACGCCATGTTTGGTCCCATGAAAAGGGCTCTGCGGGGCCAACGATTCACCTAGGACGTCGGCGTCCAGCTGTACGTGCGGAACTGGTTCACATCGCAGCCCAGGGAATGAGACAGCCATTCACCGCCTCGTGTCACAGTGGGTCAAGTGCCTCAACAGCCAGGGCCAATACTTCTAACATACAGGTACTGGTTTCTGTAATTATGCCTCCGGCTCGTTACTTTTTGAACGCACCTCATAGTTCCATCTTTCGCTACCAGATGCCACTGATACCTATCGGTGAACGTTGGAACTTTGATAGAGCGTTTCAACGAAATCTAACCTGCAAATTTAGCTTCACACAAGTTTAATTAGTGGAAGGTTCCTTTACATGCCTTAAATCTATGAGATGGGACCTCCGGCTTTACCGTACTTTCGTTCCGAAGGAAAACATACTGAAGGATTTTAACGTTCTAAAAAAAATCTGACGACTTCGGCCGGGTTTGAACCCGCTATCTTGGGCACAGGAGTTCAGCATGCTACCAACTACGCCACCGAAGCCGCTAACAAGACACAAACTTACCCATAACTGAAGAGAGAACTATGGACAACTACTTCTATAGAGCATCTAGCGTTTAGAAAAGACTGTGGAGCCTTATGACGGCAGTGTTGCTAACTCTAGGCAGAGGTAGCGCTGACGTCATACGTTATGTTCACCCGCTTCGAGTACTGCGCTTTCATAAGTTAGCGAGACAACACAACACCAGCAGCTACCTGAAATAGAACACGCCCAGGAAGGAGCAGTTTTGCAGGTGTTAACGGATTGGACCAGTATTAAGGATACTGTATGCGAAGAGAACCAATAATGGCATTAATTTCATTGTGATATGACGCATTACTGATTGACAGATGTCGAGAGCACAACCCTTCTTTCCTTCTCGGATGTATGCTGACGATGTTAACAATTTTTATGTCAGCAATACCTTTTTAGTTATTAGTTAGACTGTAATTTAGTTTCTTTCAATTTTATTCTTGTTGTTTTGTTTAGATTAATATTTGTAATATTGTAGTGAGTTAGCCGTGCGGTTAGGGGCGCGCAGCTGTGAGCTTGCATTCGGGAGATAGTGGATTGGAACCGAACTGCCGGCAGCCATGATTCGATCGAACAGAAAATAAAACAGACACACAACAGTAACACCAATGACGGATAGTGCTTCAGAACTTATGTTGTCGGCGGAACTGAGCACGTGCTCCACTCCGGGCGAGCATGCAGCACAGGACGAGGCTCTTCTTTCCAGCGTGCTAACCTCGAAAATTTTTAAATTACTAAGACGTAATATATAATAGGAATACCAATCCAGCCCTCAGTCACTAGTTGGCAGAACTAAGAATTGAACCCTGGACGCAAATAAATAAATAAATAAATACATAGTGCAGTATAGCCAACCCGAAGGCGGACATAATATTAAGTATAACCAAAGAGTTAAATAGAAGACTGCCGTCGAGACGCGAACCAAATCGGCTAGCTTTAGACAACTACGAGAGCAAGCGAACATCGCTTGCGTGGGAGACCGTAGGGAGCTCCATCACTTCAGCCATTACAACAGGAGTTGGAAAATGAAGTAGCATCCATCGGGTTGAACCGTTCGTGCTGTGATCGGTTCGGGGTTTTAGGATCAAGACCTGATGGTGGTCTCTTTATGCAACAGTTACGTTTCAAAATAAACGTGTCATTGTTGTTGGAAATTTTGAGCTCATTAGTTTGGGAGTAGATCCTGCGTGTGGGAAATTTCCCTAATAACGAGTGTAATTAATAAGTAATTAAGCATAACTTACTCGTAATTGAGGCTGGAATTGGGAAGGAAGGCGCCGCGCCGTGCTGTTCTATGACCTTTGAGAAAGGAACAATACCAGCATATGCCTGGATCTCATGCGATGAGAAGACAAGGAAAAAGAACGTTTTAAGGAATGCAGAGGATAAGAGATAATAATAATAATAATAATAATAATAATAATAACAGCGATTCGACGATTGAATTCGACGTCCAATATTCTAAACAGTAACAGATATTAATAATAATATCGTATGGCCTCGGGTGCCGGGTGAAAGCTTTATTTGACGCCCAGAGGGCAGCTGGCATGTCGAATTTTGTTGTTCCTTGGAGCGCTATGAAAGTCAAGGAGGTTAGATATCTGAGCTCCTCGACACTATAGCGATTTCTAGTAGAGAAAGGAGGAACATCAGTGTTGGCGGAAAATCCTGAGATTAATTTTGCCATTTATGAACACGGCCTACTGAATTAAAATGGGTTCTTTGACATGCCAATAACGTATGACATGCGTGTCGTGATTTTTGTCGCCTTTCATAAATCACTTACCACGGTCAGGAGCGAACCTGCAAGCTTGGGGTTGGTAGACCGACAAGGTAACCACTCACCCACCGTGGCAAGCAGTGGTAAAGCTATCGCTATAGTCCTAACCTCAAAGCAATGGGGCCGATAACCTCGATGTTAGGCCCCTTAAAACAATTATCACCATCATCAAAGCAATAGTGTCGTTTTATTTGAGGGGGTTGAACTTCGTTGTCATTAGCCCCTTATACTTGGGGGTGTGTGCAATCTGTTTGATAACATTTGTTGTTGTGGTGTCTGTAGTAGTGTGTACATTTGTAATTCAGGTGAGGAAGGGAAGGAGACGGCCATGGCCTTAAGTAAGGAACCATCCCGGCAGTTGCCTGGAGTGGAAGTGGCAAACCACGGAAAACCATTTCCAAGATGGCTGAAGGGAATATCGATCCCACATCTTCTTAGGTATGCTTCACGAGGCTCAGTGTATCCTGCTCCACCCCTCAAACCAGAATTAAATTTCTTGTCAGAGCTGGGACTCGAAACCGGACCTCTGGGGCGACAACCATCTCAAAGAATTGAAACCATCGCAAATCAACAAACAATTTCCCTTCCTTTTCTGGATATTTTCACTAGAAAGCAGCGTGCGAGTCATTAACAGGCTAAAGATAGTAGGCTACAATGTGTTGGAGAACGGAAACGAAGTGAGAGTGGTTGGGCTTGGCCAAGCGAGTATTGATCCCAGGACTGTGGGGTGAGAGGTCGACACCCTCTGGCTGGAGGCGGCGCTGTCATACTCATGGACGCGAGAGCGAAATTAGTTTAGCGCTTCAAAAACTAATTTAACTACAGTCTCAACATGACGTTCAGCAATTCGCTTCTCATAATCACCGACTCTAGCGACCGACATCGTTCTTGCTCTAAACAGAACACATACAGAGTGTTAAAAAAGAGGACTCATTTTTTAAGATAATAAAATGTATAATAAGGCCAAAATCACACACTATAGATCGGTAGTACACCCTGAAGGATTGTACACTTCAGAGTGTTTTATTTTAAACAAGTAGTTCCGTGAAGAACTATACAGCCTATTTTCATATATCCTACTCATATTAATTGCCTCTATCAACATACAAAATTTCAGTTTGATTGCTATGTTAGATTCGTAGATACTGAGAACCGACTAAATATTGCAGATGGTAGCCAGGTTGGATTTTTATTTATGTACTATTACGTGAAGATTATTGTGTACGTGTGGTTTTCAGACTTCAATCGCATGATTAGGACACAATAAGTAAAAACGAGATTTTAAAATTTCGCACAGCTGCCATCTTGTGGTTATGAAAACAATTGAAATAAATTAGATACCAGCAGATTAACATTTGTATAAGCATTAACGTGCAAAGTTTCACTGCACTCAGATGGTTAAATCACGAGAAACGTCCAGTTAAATATTTATACTTCGCGTCGCCGCCATTTTGGATTTGTGCTCACCAGGTTACTGAAAGTCATATAGGTGAACTTATGTTCATAGCCTTTATGAACATTAAAAAAATCAGTTTGATTGCTGGAAAAGATTCTTAGATATTGAGAACCGTCAAAATATTTCGGATGCTCGCCATTTTGGATTGTTATATGTATAGGCCATAGAGTTATGTACCATTAAAGGAAAATTATTGCGTAGGTTCATTATTAAAACTTTCACTTCGATCGCATGATTACGACATAAGAATAAAAACTTAATTTTAAAATTTCGCACAGCCACCATCTTCAGTTTATGTAAACAATTGAACTAAATTAGATGCCAGTGAATGACAATACGTATAATCATTTACTGTACCACATTTCAATGCGCTCATATGATTAAATCACGGAAAAAATGTATTAGAATGTTTCAACTTCGCTTGGCCGCCATGTTCGCCATGTTCGTTTCGTAGTTTACAAGTTTTTGAAAGTTACATAGATAAACGTGTAGCAGTGCTCTTTATCACCGTACAAAATTTCAGGTTGATATCATAAATAGTTTCAGAGATATTGAATGCCTGTGAAATATTTCGCACAGCCGCCATTTTGAGTCTATGTAAACAATTGAACGAAGTTAGACGTCGGTGCATTACAATGTATATAAACATATACTGTGCCAAGTTTCATTGCTTTTGGTTGGTTAAATCGCGAGAAACGTCCATTTAAAAGTCGCAACTTTGCTTTGCCGCCATGTTGGTTTTGTAGTTACCAGGTTTTCAAAGGTCACATAAATGAATTTCTAGTAGTTCCCTTTATCACCATACACAATTCCAGGGTGATATCGGTAATAGTTTCGGAGATATTGAATGCTGGTTAAATATTTCGCACAGCCGCCATGTTGGATTGGTGAGACGTAACAAAATTTGAAGGGCACGGTCGGGGTCGCCCGGAATAGGGCTATGAACTTACCGAGTTTCATTGAAATCTCTCCAGCCGTTTAGATTTTATTAGGGGGGGGGGACACACACGAATCACACACACACACGGACAAAAGGTGATCTCATAAGCCTATTTTTTCAAAATTGAAAATAGGCTAATAAAAAGGGGGAGCTTCAAGACAAGAAAAGATAGAAAGGAGGATTATGCGGAAAATACTCGGACCACAGAAAACTGCTGATGGGACTTGGGAGGATGAGGAAAAACGAAGAACTCGACAAATACATTGAGAAGATCACGGACACAATGAGGAAGCGGAGGTTGAGGTTCTACGGACACCTACTACGAATGGATGAATGCAGACTGACAAAAGGGATCTTCAACTACATCTTGGGGTTAAAGGCCACAGCTAAATGGGTAGATGTGGTGAAAAGGGATGCTGCAGAAGTTGGAAACACACTACAGATGGTCCACAACAGAAGAGAGTTTAGAAGGAGAGTAGGCCTAGACAGTGTAAAAACATTTCAGGAGAAACCATCAATGAGGAGGCGCAAACGGATCATTTCCGATGAGGAGGGAGAGGAAAGAAGCGAATGCATGAAGAGAATCTGGGAGGAGAAAAGAAGAAAAGCCAAAAAGTCGAAGTTCTTTGCGGTCCATAGTTGGCCAAATTCGAAAGGGAAAAAACATGGGTCCTACGGTGCATATTTTCTGGGAGCTGAACATTTGTTTATAGGTGTTTAGTATGATGTCCATTCATTGACACTGATCCCTCTGGCGTCAAAGTAAGGAAGTAAGGAATTGAGACATTACGGTACGTATTCAGGGTTAAGAGTGGTTGGTTGGTTCCTCCGTTTAGGGGCTACAACAACGCGGTCATGAAGCCCCGTGTACTTTGGGTGTGTGTAGAATCTGTCTGATAACCGGTGTTAATTGTGATGGCTGTATTAGTGTGTGTTATCAGTTTTCAATTCAAGTAAGGACTGCAGACATTCAATTTTCAAGTAGTTCCTACTTTTGCTACCAAATATCACCGTCAACGACAACTAGTTCTGAACCTGGTTACTAGATGCCACCGCAGTCGGCTCCTGGCGACGAATGTTGGAACCTAAGTGCGTTAGTCAAATATAACCTATAATTTAGCTTCACACAAGTGTAATTAGTGGAAGGTTCTTTTACGTGCCATAAATCTATGATATGGGCCCGCCGGCTTTACTTCTCCTCCGAAGGAAGGCATCCTGAGGGATTTTTACGCTCTTAAAAAATCCGACGACTTCGGCCGGGTTTGAACCCGTGACCTTGGGCATAGAAGCTCAGCCTACCAACTACGCCACCAGAGAGGTTTAGAGTTAAGGGTATCGTACACTAACACAGACATGACTAAAAATACACAACTGGAACCATTGAAGTAAGCTTTCCAGTCGGTCGACTCAGATAGTGCCCAGTTAGGGATACATTAGGCGGGAATCAAGTATTTGCATGTCCTAACCTGAAATAAATAAGACATTATTACAAAATAACACGCTTTTATGTAAAAAAATGGGGGTAGGGTGTTATTTTGTATTCATAATCGAAAGTAGGAGACTTCTGTTACTTAGGAAGCAAAATAACCAGTGATGGACGAAGCAAAGAAGATATCAAAAGTAGGTTGGCTCAGGCAAGGAAAGCATTTCTACAGAAAAGGAATCTGTTGACATCGAATATAGAATTAGGTATTAAGAAGTCATTTTTGAAAGCCTTTGTCTGGAGCGTGGCGCTCTATGGAAGTGAAACTTGGAGTATTGGTGCAGCAGAAAAGAGGAGAATTGAAGCGTTTGAAATGTGGTAATAATATCGTATGGCCTCGGATGCCGGGTGCAAGCTTTGTAATTCGCATGTCGAATTTCGTTGTTCCTTGAATCACTATGAAAGTCAAGGAGGTTAGATATCTAAGCTCCTTGAACACTATAGCGCTTTCTAGTAGAGAAATGAGGAATTTTGGGTTGGCGGAAACTCCCGAGATTAATTTTGCCATTATGAACACGGCCTACTGAATTCAAATGGGTGCTTTAACATGCCAACATCGTATGACATGCGTGTCGTATTTTTGCCGCCTTTCAAAAAACATTCCCACCGTCCAGGAGCGAACCTGCAATTGAAATGTGGTGTTACAGGAGAATGATGAAGATCAGATGGGTAGATAGGGTTACAAACGAAGAGGTATTAAGACTAGTGGGAGAGGAGAGATGTTTCTGGCGACTGCTAATGAAGAGAAGAGATAGGTTGGTAGGACACATAGGCTACTAAGACACCCAGGAATATCAAGCTTAGTTATGGAAGGAAGGGTCGAGGACAAGAACTGTAGCGGTAGACCAAGCTTGGAATATGTTAAACAGATTGCCTCGTATGTAGAGATGAAATGATTAGCTCAGGACAGGGAGGCAACGAAGGCTGCATCAAACCAGTCAAAAAACTGAAGACTCAAACAACAACAACAACAACAACAATAATAATAATAGATTAATCGAATCATTTCAAATTAATCGAAAACGATTAATCGACTGACTATTCAATCGATTAGATAGACTGACCAAAGAATCGATAAATTGATTAGTAGACACGGGGTAAGAGAAGTTTAAATGGGAGGTCAACGCTTAAATTTGCGTTACGCTTATTTTCGGAGTGATGTATAGAAATCTATAAAAGTATACAAAGGGTCCCTCCTTGTTTATGTTAACAATAACCAAATTAGAGTCGGTGACAGTCGAAGAACAAACATCAATTGGATTTCAACATTGTTAAGGACAGCAGCTACAGCTTTCGCCACCACACCATTACTCTTTTGGTAGTGGTTCATCTAGTCCGCGGTCATTTCCACCCACGTGATTTTCAATCTGCCGCTCATCCGTTAAACTTTCCTGCAATTGCCTCAAGTGATCCTCATTTCCAGAGTGCAATACCCTGAAGGTCTGTGACCTAGACCTCACATGGCCCAAGATAGGACCTGATTAAGCAACACACACATCATTTTGGGGCCCGGATAATTTCGCTCGTTATACGACGCATGACCGTGGCAATGAACAGTTCTCACCCACGAGTACACTAGCACTCAATTGGAACCGCAGATGCATTTTAAGTTCGTAAGGTCACAGATTAAAATTGGCCGATCATGTCCAGAAGTAATTTAGTTACTTTTAACAAGGGCCCGGATTGTGATGACATGTCATCTTTTAATTTGTTCAACACAGACCTTGCTAACTTATATACAAATCCTGTTCATGGCCCCACGTATCTTTTGTGTTTGTTGTTTTCTACTTTTTGCTTTGTGTTTTCTGGTTTTGTGTTTACTTTGTGCTTTTGCTTTCTTGGTTTGGTGTTTTCTGCTTTTGCTTCTTTGAATTTTGCTTTCTGCTTTATGTTTCTTGTTTTTTGTTTTCTACTTTTGCTTTTGTTTTTGAATTTTGCTTTTTGCTTCGTCTTTTCTTTGGTCTTGTGTTTGTTTTCTGCTTTTGCTGTTTTTGAATTTTGCTTTATGTTTCTTGTTTTCTGTTTTTGAATTTGAATTTTGCTTTTTGCTTCGTCTTTTTGGTTTTGTGTTTGTTTTCTGCTTTTGTTATTTTTAAATTTTGCTTTTTTCTTTGTGTTTCTTTTTTGTTTTCTGCTTTTGTTTTTGAATTTTGCTTTTTGCTTCGTCTTTTTTTTTGTCTTATGTTTGTTTTCTGCTTTTGCTGTTTTGAATTTTGCTTTACGTTTCTTGTTTTTTTATTTTGCTTTTTGCTTCGTCTTTTTGGTTTCGTGTTTGTTTCCTGCTTTTGCATTTTTGAATTTTGCTTTATGTCTTTTGTTTTTTTTTTTGTTTTCTGCTTTTGCTTTTGTTTTTGAATTTTGATTTTGCTTCGTCTTTTTGTTTTAGTCTTGTGTTTGTTTTCTGCTTTTGCTGTTTTTGATTTTTTCTTTTTGCTTTATGTTTCTTGTTTTTTGTTTTCTGCTTTTGCTTTTGAATTTTGCTTTTTGCTTCGTGTTTTTTGATTTTGGTTTTGTGTTTGTTTACTGGAAAATTAAAATAAAACAAAACAAAATAAAATAAACACAACAAAAAATAGATAAAACAAAATAAACAAAATAAAAACAAACAAAAACAAAATAAAACAAAACAAAATAAAACAAAACAAAATAAAAATAAAAACAAAAAAGAAACGAAATGAAGTAAAACAAAATAAAGTAAAATAAAATAATTAAATAATTTTACGACATGATCCTTATTCACAAGTGAATTAATAGTACATTATGCAACGAGCCTATAATGGCTATAATTAAGACACGAGTATTTTTATAAAACGAGCGTATGCGAGTTTTATAATTTCCATACGAGTGTCCTAATTACCATTATAGGCGAGTTGCATACGACTGTTTATGTTCGACAATAATTATAACTTTATTATATGTTTTAACTTAAATATTCATAAATATCTGTTCAGTCACTAGAATGTTGTGATCGGGTTCTGCGGTGGGTAGTATATCTCTCTTTTCCAAGCTCTCTGGACAACCGACGCATGCGCTCTGTGTGCTTCAATGCCATATGTTCCGATTGTGCACCGTTATTCAGTAAAACTGTCACCGAAGTCGTTTCAAAACCACGCGCTGTGTAGAAATTGGTTTTGGGGACATTAAGGTACAGTGCTATTTCTTGTCTCATATTCACCAGTTTATTTACGCGAACATATGGACGGTGCACTTTCGGTAATTTATATAGACATGTTGGATTTTGAGCGCATGCGCGAAGGTATCCTTCTCTAATTGGTCATACAACTGTTTCTTGGGCTCTGATTGGTGGGAGAAACTGTTTCATAATGAAAAATAGTGTTATAATGAGCCTCATTATGATACAGTTTTCTGACACATAATAGTTAGGGTCGAACATAAACGAATTTTGCAACTGGACGACTCATTTATTAAGTCATTTTTTGTCATTCTTCTAAGTATTTTATTCTAAGGTCATTTTCTCACTTTTCGTGTCATTATTATGTCATTTTATGGAATTTATTAGAATATTTATACATTTAGAGTCATTTTCTCACATTTTTAAAGCTTAATAATGATTTTTTTTGCGTATGGTACTGGATATTGACTTACTTGACTTAGGTCCTGTTGTTCGCATCGCTGGAACATAGGGCTTCAACGAAGCATCGCCATCGGACTCGGTTGCGTGCCATTGCCTTCACTTCTCCCCATGTTCTCCCCGCTTCTGCAGCTTCCCTTTCCACTGTCCTCCTCCAAGTTTCCCTCGGTCTTCCTCTTCTGCGATGTCCCTGAGGATTCCAACTCAGGGCTTGCCTCTCTATTGCCATCTGGTTTTTGCGCAGTGTATGTCCAACCCACTTCCACTTTCTTGCCTTCAACTGTAAGTCCACGGGCTTCTCGTTTGTACGATTCCATAGTTCTTCATTGGATATTACATTTGGCCAAAACACCCTCAAGATTCTTCGTAAGCATCTGTTTATAAAGGTCTGGATTTTCTTTATGATAGATTTTGTTTCTTTCCAAGTTTCACATCCGTATAGCAATACTGATTTTACATTGCTATTGAATATTCGGAGTTTAGTACGTGTGGAAATCTCATTGCTTTTCCAGATAGAATGCAACTGGATAAAGGCTGCATTTGCTTTCTTGATCCTGCTGCTCACAACCTCTTCTGCTCCTCCAGTTTTAGAAACGATGCTACCAAGATACGTAAATTCTTTAACATCCTCTACGTTTCTTCCGTTTATTTGAAACTTCCTATCGCTTGTTACGTTTAATCTTAGCGATTTGGTCTTCCCTGAATTTACAGTTAACCCTAGCCTTCTTGCCTGTTCCTGTAGATCTTTCAGTTTGGCATCCATGTGCCGAAAGCTTTGTGAGAGGAGACACACATCATCAGCAAAATCTATATCTTCTAGTTGATCTGTTAAATTCCAACTTACTCCTCTTCTTTTACCTTCATTTGTTTTCCTCATCACTTCATCTATCACAATTAGGAAGATTGATGGAGAGAGAACACACCCCTGTTTTACACCTGTTCTTACTTCAATGGATGGTGTCAATTTCCCTTGGTGCATTACTTTGCACGAGTATCCGTTATACATTTCTTGCATAACTCTGATAACCTTTCCCGGAATACCATAATTTGCAATTATTTTCCACATGCTTCTTCTGTTTACTGAATCGAAAGCCTTTTCAAAGTCTATAAACACTAGATATAGACTGGCCATAAATTCCATGCTCTGTTCAAGGATAATGCGGAGTGTATTAATCTGATCGACACACGATCGGTTTCTGCGAAACCCTGCTTGTTCTCTTCTTATGTGGATTTCAAGGTAGTCCTTCATTCTGTTGAATGCTGTTCGTGACAAAACTTTGCTAGGAATAGATAACAGCATTATTCCCCTCCAATTATTGCAATTTGTCAAGTCGCCCGTCTTCGGAAGTTTAACTAAAGTGCCGGTCTTCCATTCTTCTGGTATTTCTTCCCGGTTCCAGATTTTTTCAAACAGAGGGTACAGTAAATCTACTGTTGTTGCTAGATCTTCTTTCAAGAGCTCTGGCGGGATGTTATCTGTTCCCGGCGCTTTGTCACTTTTCGTTTGCTGTAGAGCAGCTCTGATCTCTTCTCTACTAGGTGCTCCACTCTTGATTCTACCAAGAACGTCACATTCATTTCGATTTCCATCTTCCTCTGCATTTTCATCTACACCTCCCTGTTCTTCTCCGTCCTGCTGCTCTTCTTCCTCTGTTCGTACCTCTCTATTCCGCACTTCTGCAAAATGTTCACGCCATCTTTCCAATTGCTCATCTTCAGTAGTCAGCAACGCTCCAGTTTTACTTCTCACAGGACGATCTATAGGTCCCTTCCTCTTTCCTAGCAGTCTTGTGGTCTGGTAAAGTTCCTTCATGTTTCCTTCTCTGGCAGCCCTCTCCGCCCTTGATGCGAGATCACTTGCCCACTTCCTTCGGTCTGATCTTGCACTCCTTTTCACCTCCCGGTCTACTCTCGTGTACTCTGCATGAAGATCCATCTTTTGTCTCCTAGTTTTTGTGGTATTCATCTTTGCTTTCAGTTTCTTCCTCTATCCCACCATTTCCCAGGTGTCCTGGCTCATCCAATCCTTCCTTTTGTTATCTCTGAATCCTACTACTTTCTCTACAGTTTCTAGGATTGCTCCTTTAATTTTCTGCCATTCTTCTTCTACTCCATCTTCTCTTGTATTTAGTATTTCGTATCTGTTACGCAGTTCTAATCTAAATTCTTGTTTGACGTTGGGGTCCTTCAGCTTTTGAACATCAAACCGCTTTTTTGGAACATCAAATTTCTTCTTTGCAGCTATGATTTTAATGCGCACCTTGGCTAACATCAAATGGTGATCACTACCTATGTCGGCTCCCCTTTTGTTTCTGACATCTAACAATGATCTTTTCCATTTCCCACTTATGGCAAAGTGGTCAATCTGATTCTGCGTCCTGTGATCAGGTGATACCCATGAGATTTTATGACATTTTCTATGTGGGAACACCGTTCCTCCGATGGTCAACTCATTGCTCGCACAGAACTCCTTAAATAGTCCTCCGTTTTCATTCTCCTCTCCAACTCCATGTCTCCCCATTATATTTTCTATCCCAAGGTTTTCGGAGCCCACTTTCGCATTTAGGTCTCCCATCACAATGACAATATCTCGTTTCACCCCATTCAATGTTGCCTGCAGCTCTGTATAGAAGTAGTTTTTGGTATCCATGTCTGCTTGTTCAATTGGGGCGTAACATTGGATGATAGTTACATTTCGTACCTGCCCTTTGAACCGCGCTGTTATGATTCTGTCTGATATAGGTCTCCATTCCAGCAGACTCTTCTTTGCCGTTTTATTTAGAATTAGGCCTACACCATTCACATGGTCGTCCTCGGCATTGGGTTTGCCTGAATACAGAAAGGTCATCCCCTCTGGTAGTCTATTTTCTCCAAATTCATTCCAGCGTACATCGCTCATTCCCATTATGTCTAGTTTATAGTTGATAAATTTTGCTACAGCTTGATGTAACTTTCCACTCTCGTAAAGTGTCCGTACATTCCAAAATCCGATCCTCGTGGTCCATTTCATTCCAAAGGTTGTCAACTTGTTGTCCGTCCGGCTTTTGCTTCTTGAAGTTTCTTTAACAATAAATTTTAAGAGATGCAGGTTGTTAGCCCACAGTCCCCGAGTGCTTTAGTGGGGCTGCCACCTTATGGCCTAAGCACATGCCATTATAGCTAGATGGTCTGCTATGTCTCTCACAAATTCTTTACAGGGAGAGTTGAGACTGGTCTCCCTAACCCTCCTCCTTTCTTCGGGCTTGGGACCGGCAACGACACCCATGGAGCTACTCAATCCACCCCATGGTTGCCGCAGGCGGAGTTGTACTGGATATTAACGGCACTGAAAGTAAGGATGAATACGAAGACATGAGAATCTTCACAACTTTGTTCAACCCTTATTTCCTGGAATGTTCAGATTCCAGGAGACACACTGAGCATGCAACTAATCCAGAAGCGATATTTAAATCGAGGGGGGTAGGAAAAGAGACAACAGTAGGCCAAGTCAGTTTCACTCAAAATGTTAGGTCATTTTTTAAAGTTTTCGGGTATTTTAAGGGATTTTTGCAGTCATTTGATAGGTCATTTTTTTAAACATTTTTAGGTCATCAAAATCCGGGTCCTGCTTATAACTCAGCAATGTTTCTAGGTTTATGCCATGTCTTGTGTCGGGTTTCGCCTAGGAGCCAGCTTGGTGTTCCAAGGCGAAACCCCACACAAGACACGACATACACCTAAGAAAATTGCTGACTTTTAATTCACTGGCCGTGAAAGTCAATATACTGTATCATCTTTTTAGTTACTCAAGTTCGGCGCTAGAGATTGCGCATTTAGTCACATATACAGTACTATGTTATATGACTCAGTTTTGAGGAGTAGAGAAACCGTCAAGATAATCTTGAGGAAGTTCCAGTTCAAGACACGGTTGAGTTCAAGTAATATCTGTGTTCTTACATCTCCCACCCATCCTTGCTTCCTATTAGGACTAGCTCCTTAACGCCTAGTTTTCCTCTTCATACATTCATTTTCTATTTTCCCAATTTCCTACTTTCCTACTCTGTATCTTCTCTTGTTTAAGTCCCTCTTAACTCTCTTGTCTTTTTCCTCTCTACTTCCTTTCAAATTTATTTACTTTTAATATTCCTTCCCCCGTATTTCATTTTTAATTTCCTTAATTGTAATAATTTTCATTTTCGTTTCAAACTTTATTACCATACTCCTATTTTCCCCATTTTCTTCTTTTTAGTTATTTCCAGTTTTTCCTCCTCTCCATAAATCCCAGCTCCTTTCCTTTTTTTAAATTTTCATTCCTCCATTGCTACGGTGGAGAGTTGCCAACGCTGTGTCTCGAGCTCGGAAAGCCTTGGCTCCCCACAGACATGGAATGCAAACATATCCGCCTAGCTAGAGCTCAAAGGCGAGCCACTCGTTAACGAAGACAGTGAGAGAACTATAACAGCACTGTGTCGGTAAGATCCGCTGAATGGCTTAATGCAATTTGTATTTTTCACGAACGCTTTCAGTCATTTTTGTTGAGATTGCAGCAGTCGTCACCCAAGTAGATGCACCTTCGTCAGGCAGAGAAAAGGAGTCAGTTCGCGATAGCGGGCCAGAAAACCGAAAAGTATTGTTCTAGTCAGACATTTTAAGTCTCTAACATCGTGTTGACTTGTACTTCATGTAACCAACACGACCTAATAACTGGCGTAGTTGGTAGTATGCTGAGCTTCTATGCCCGAGGTTGCGGGTTCAAACCCGGCCGAAGTCGTCGGATTTTTTAAGAGCGTTAAAAGTCCCTCAGTATGCCTTCCTTCGGAATGGAAGTAAAGCCGGCGGTTTGGTAGCAAAAGTTGGAACTACTTGAAAATCTAATGTATGCAGTCCTTACTTGAATTAAAAACAGATAACACACACTAATACAGTCATGACAATTAACACCGGTTATCAGACAGATTCTACACACACAAAGTACACGGGACTACATGACCGTGTTGTCGCAGCCCCTAAACTGAGGAACCAACCAACCAACTGAAAAGCCACATTTCGCATTCAAACGGTCGTAAAAATTAGAAACAAATTCCACAGTCTTGGCTAAAAAAAAACGTCCAAATAACACGACAGTTGTAATAAAGACACCTCACATTTTAAACAATAAATAATTTAAAAAATACATTTAAAAAAATTAATGAATGAGTAAATATATTTGAAACAGTGCATCAGCTCACAAGGATTTTGTTGATGACTGAACCTTGAAAATGTCAACGATAAGTGAGTCAATCTTTTGGCAAGCAGATGGCCGCTTGTTCGAATACCTCCTCGTCGCTGTTTGCCTGACTGGTTCGCTGGTTGCTTGGTTATGGAGTCTGTCATTACAAATTCATAGGAGGCGGTAGCCATCAAAAAACACTCCCACAACCATCTACTCTTCATCAATGGAACAAGTACATGTACGCTGTCGCTTTTATCTGAGCCGCCTCCAACACTGCACCCACTGTTCCGCGATATGATGTACTCAGAACAAAGGCCGGTATTCCAGCCGTGACTTGTAACGTCTTTCGGCGACAACTCTAATTACAGCTCTCCTCGGTATGTTGACATTCTTCAGCCAAGACAGGTGGCGAAAGATAAAGTGAATCTTTTCTTCGGGCTAGTACAGTGGAACTTGGATAATTCGAACCTCAAGGGACCAGTTAAAAATTCGAATTATCCAAAAATTCGAATTTAGAAAGTTCTATGAAAAGGGTAGAGAAAATATATTGAATTACGTTTACACAATAATTTACGTTCAACAAAGCAACGGTACTATATAATGACTGTATCGTGATTAACCTCAAAAGTTTCAAATGATAAAATAAAACCAAAATGTACTATTCACCTATTTAACGACAGTAGTAATCCAGAAATCTAGATAAGTCTTAGAGACATCTACAATTTTTCAAAAAGGTTTGAGATTTGTACATGTTTTCCTACGATTAAGTCTCGCAACCATCACAAAAGAATCTAACAAATTTAAGGAACGGAAAACAGAATCACTTACGTCATTTCTACTTTCAAAAAAACGCCTAAGTTCTGTGATGTGGTTTGTCATTTTTCGGGAATTCCTGACCCAACTGTTTGGTTTCCGATCAGCTTTTTACTCGTAAAACTTCGAATTATCCAAAATATTTAGCATTTTTAGCATTGATTGTATATAAAATGCTAGGGACCAAGAGAAAAATTCGAATTAAAGAAGATTTCGAATTATAGAAGTTCGAATTAGGCTCGTTTCACTGTAGTACTGAGTAGATGATTATGATAAACTAGCATTACCCGTCGCGGCTTCGCCCGCGAATATTCTATCTGTAAAGAGTACACTTAGCAAAATCTCAATCATGAATGCTATGACCGATTTATCCTTGGTATGAATAATCAGACTTTATTAATTCAGCTACTGGTGCAGTGGTTAGGGGTTTGTCATTCCTTCATAGGTATATCAGAGCGAAGTTAGTTTTCTGGGAATATCACAGACACTGTTAATTTAAGGGCCTTTAAATGTGGTTTTCGGAGACCCTTTATAGTCGGGTGTAGAAGACCTTTCGTACCACACTCACACGTGAAAATTGCGTGAAAAAAAAATTAGAGTGCCCCTTGACCCCCTTAAGCGCATTATACTGTATGTATTGATGAATTTTACAGCTTTTGGTTCGTGATAACCTTATAACCGTCTGGAAACTTTCACAGGAATGTAATAATTGGAATGGCATTGCGTCTTACAGAAATAGATGGACCTGTGAGATTCTGTTACCATGGTTACCGTGTTGCATTTTTTCATTATTTCATTGTAAATATACATGTTTTAAGGTATTTATTTAATTGTGAGGCATTTAAAGAGTAAGTGAGTGCGTTTCGTTTACGCATTGGGTTATGCTGAACCTGTAGGTACCCCATGTGTGTAGGTTGGTGTTAATGGGACCTTATTTTCGGTACAAAACTGGAATGGGACCTTAGCAGAATAATATAGGGAGGGATGCAGCTTTAACATCTTTAAATCAACGTCAATAACAATGATTCCCTGAATAAATGTCCAGGTAATGAATGATAAATTATCTTAACCCAATCCCCACCGGAAGAGACAATTAGAATACTCGGCGAGTAATAGACCACTTCGTGGAGTAGCCCCGTGTACTTGAGTGTGTGTGAAATTTATCTGGAAACCTGTCTTATTGTGATAACTGTATTCGTGTGTGTATTTGTAAGCCAAGTGAGGATTGGGAAGGAGACAGCCGTGGCCTTAAGTTAGGAACCTTCCCGGCGTTAACCTGGAGTAGAAGTGGGAAACCACGGAGATGCACCTCAAAGATGGCTGATGTAGGAATCGAACGCACCTCAGTTTTGCCTCATGAGACTGATTGTACCCCGTTCCAACCCTCAGATCAGTATTAAGTTTCTTTGTAGAGCTGGGAATCGACCTGGAATCCCAAGGGTGACAGACAAGAATCTTAACCATTACACCATTATCTGGTTAGAGACAGTTGTTGTTGAATTAGGAGATGGACATCGTGGTCATTTATCCCTGTGAATTTGGATGTGTGTGAAGAATTCTTATGGTAACCTGTGGTATTGTGGTGTGTATTTGTAACTTAACTATGGGATTGAAAAGGGGGCAGTCGTGGCCTTAAATTAAGAACCTACCCGGCTCTTGCTTGGAGTAGAAGTAGTAAGATACGTCAGCAAACATCTTCTAGGTTGGTTGGGGTGTATATCAAACTCACTTCTTCCCGTGTGTCCCGTTTCGACCTTTAGACCAGAATTATATTCTTTGACACTACACCACGAGGAGGTAAGACAGCATAAATCAAATACATAATATGTGTTCTCTTGTAATGATTTCTATTCTCAGAATTGCCAGTTACGACTCAAGTCTTCCTGAAATGAGGAAATCCGTGAGAATCGCGTGAAGTGAACAGGGAAGGTCCGCAGAAATATGTAAACGATGAGTGCTGTGGTTACGTAAGAGCCATGTCCAGTTCCAGAACGTGCGATCAGTTTCTCCGAATAGTGACCTGATCAGTTCTTAAGAATGACCTTACACCTACATTGTAATGCACGCAGTGCGTGATGAATCCTTCATTCATGATCACCAGGAAGGGAGTCTGACTGGGAATAAGCCATCAGCCCAACGATTGGAATGCGTAGCTGTGCGATCAGAATTCCTAAGTTCGAATCCCGATCTTCTCGGTGAGGTTTTCCTCGGGTATTTCGACACACCCTCCACTAAAACGCCTAATATCAAGACCTGGGCATCAACGTCAGTTACACGCGGCTTCGGATGTCGTAGTTGGCAGCATACTGAGCTTCTATTCCCAAGGTCGCGGGTTCAAACCCGGCCGAAGTCGTCGGATTTTTAAGAGCGTTAAAAATCCCTCAGTATCCCTTCCTTTGGAGAGGAAGTAAAGCCGGCGGGCCCATGTCATATTATGGCATGAAATAGAACCTTCCACTAACTAAACTTGTGTGAAGAAAAATTTGTAGGTTAGGTTTGATTAATGCTTTTAAGTTCCAACGTTCGTCACCAGGCGCTGGTTGCGATGGCATCTAGTAGTAGCCAAATTCATAGCTAGGTGTCGTAGACGGTAGCATTTGGTAGCAAAAGTAGGAACTACTTGAAATTATTGTCTGCAGTCCTTACTTGAATTAAAAACAGATAACACAGACTATTACAGCATCACAATTATTAACACCGGTTATCAGACAGATTTTACTCACACCCAAAGTACACGGGGCTACATGACCGCGTTGTCGCAGCCCCTAAACTGAGGAACCAACCAATCAACCAAACCAATGACACAATTACAAGGCAGTCTTTCCATGGTCAGCGGTATAACAACGTTCTCGCTTGCTGTTCCCAAGGTTGCAAGATCGAATTCTGGCGCAGACAATTGACATTTGAGGGTGCGCAAATATGAGGGAGCCGTGTCAGTAGATTTATTGGCACGTTTGAGATCCCCTTCGGGGCAAACTTATGGCACCCTGGAGTTTCTAAAGGGGACGTAAAACCAATAACATTATTATTATCATCAATTACACATACACACACAGTACTCTGGGCTAATGACAATGATATCGTAACCCCTAAATAGGGTCAGATGGCCTTAATGTTCCCCCCCCCCCCTTAAAACAACAATAGTCTTCATTATCGTCATCAGTAGCATCAGCAGCAAGTCACTGATTGGGCACAAACTGGGGAAGTCAAACACGTTTTCCTTGGTCAATTTATTTCACTAAGCTACCCAAGTACACGGGGCTAAATGACCACAATGTATAAGCCCCTCAGACTAGAATTAAATTTCTTACCAGCGTCGGGAAGTGACCCCGAACCTTAGGGGTGACGAATGCTAGCCCCTACACCAGGAGATAGAAAGTATGGCTGTTGGATTACCATGATTCAAAATATGAATTCAAGAATTTTATATAAAATAGCAGACCCATGCGAGAAATCTCGCATAATGGGGCGTGTGCGCCCCATGTGTACAGACAACGCCCCCCCCCCCCCCCTCCCGAGTCAAGTGCTATGCGGGCTGTACGCGACACAGTTCTGCCAGGAGCTATCGTCTTATTTATTTGTTTTAAAACACTTTATAAACAAATAAATATATTTCCGTTGACTTATCAAGAAATGCAAAAAATTTTCCTGTACTATTGAGACGATTTGGAAGATATTGGTACAAACCACACCTTCTAACTCCCTCTGGTTTAGGAGCTTGAGTTTTGTGATACATACACCTTAGCGCAACCTTTGGCAACTGACGCCCCCCTTTTCAAATACAGGTGGTCATCGTGCCCCCCCCCCCTCTTCTTCGCTTCAATTACCTCTTCGATAAACTGACGTGGAAAATACAGACCTAACCTAATAACACTAGCCTACAAAATGGAATAATTTCTGAAAAAATAATATAAAGTAAGCGCTTTATATCTATTACATACAATACAAAGAACACACTTTAACAATAAATCATTAAATTAGTCAACAAATGTCAGTGAGAGAGTTGACACCGTTTTCTTTTGGTAAGATTCGGTATGTTTGGTTTGATATTTGACAGAGCACAGCGGAGATCACTTGCAACAACAAGCCGACAGCGCTGCTTTGAGTTTATGACACTACTTGATTTTGCTCCATGCAACACAGCAAATTCCTTATTTCACCTCCAACCTCGCGGCTCCGCAGAGGTTTGTGCCGACAGTTGGCAATTACCAGTGCTTTTGAACAAGTGACTTGGTGTGACAATCACTTGGAGAGATTCGAAACATGTTTATTATACAAAGTTGTAATATTCGAGTTTTAAAAAAATCGGAAATCACTTCACGCCCTCCTGATAAAGCCCCACGCCCCCCAGGTTGGGAACCCCTGCCTTAGCGTATTATATAATAAGATGCTGTTTAAGTGTTCAATTCGCAAAATTTTCTAAAGTAACTAAATTTATCTTCAACGCTCGTAATTCAATTGAAGTAAGAGGAAGTTCGGTTTATCTCTACGCCCAACGATTCTACCTACTCCTCTTCGAACTCGAGAGGAAACAGGAAGCGCCTACAACACTGATGTTTCCAGTTACGGAAAGGTTTATGACAGTGACTGTACAGTTACCTACCTCAAGAGCCAAGTTCTTGAGTGCGTGTGATAGAGACCACACGACGCGACGAACTGTTGACAGAGTCCAAGTACTCGCTATCAATAATACATTAAGGCCGTTGTGCACCTAAAAGTCCTTGGGAGACTTTGGTTGGTTGGTTCGTTAATTTAGGAGCTGCTACAACGCGGTCATGTAGCCCCGTGTACTTTGGGTGTGTGTAGAATCTGTCTGATAACCGATGTTATGGCTGTATTAGTGTGTGTTAGGCTATCTGTTTTAATTCAAGTAAGGACTGCAGACGATAATTTAAAGTAGTTGGCTACCAAATGCTACCGTCCACGACACCTAGCTGAAAACATGGCTACTAGATGCCATCGCAACCAGCCCCTGGCGACGAACGTTGGACCTTAAGAGCATTAATCAAATCTAACCTAAAAATTTTGCTTCACGCAATTGAAGTTAGTGGAAGGTTCTTTTACATACCATAAATCTATGACATAGGCCCGCTGGCTTTACTTCCCCTCCAAAGGAAGGCATACTAAGGGATTATTAACGCTCTTAAAAATGCGACGACTTTGGTCGGGTTTGACCCCACGATCTTGGGCATAGAAGTTGGGAGACTTTCCTATCATTAATCTGTCAGATATTTACTGCGAAATACAGACAATATAACGGATTAGCGTTAAAACAGAAACCGATCGAACATTCCAAATCAATCAGCAAATGGATGAAAACGGGAGCAGTCTTCAGATTAACATCACTGCAATTATTCCAGCAAAGGAAAAGCAGATCATAGTATTCGATTACAGATATCAATTGCATAGTAACATGAGGTCGACAAAGGGAAGACTTAACGCGTTTTTTAGACTAGTAGGCACCATTAGCAGAGGAACGGGTATAATTGGATTTGCGGGGAACCATTTCAAATTTCCTTTGGAGACAATGAAGAGGAACTTACAGCCTTTACAAATCACCATTGTGGTATACACAAGACCCTGTTGTAATTTTAAATCATTAACAAAAATCATATTACAGTAAAATCAGTGTTACCGTATTTATAGAGCTGCCGCTGTCGGTTATTTATTTGCACATTAACAAGTGCAAATACAACATATCAAACGCTAATGAAATCAAACACCAAAAAAAAAAAAAATTAGGCAGGAAGTTTTAAACTTCGTATATTTGCTTTCATTGATTGTGTCTCATTATTGAATTATTGTTTGTTGTTTGAATTTATTGTTAGTTTCACTTATACAGGCCACTGAGGCTACAAGCTTTCTTCATTCAGAGGGCAGTTAAATACAATAAAATAAATGAAGAAAGAAAAAAAACTTGCAAATAGAACTTCTTGTTATTATAAGGTGCGTACAAAAAGTAACGAGCCGGAGGCTATTATGTGCAAACTGGTGACGAAATGAGCTAACCGTGGCGTGTGTAACGAGGTGTGGTTCCGACCAGAGCGTGGAAGGTCACAGCCCGTCGCTAGAGGGCACGCGTGCACGTCATGTGATGATACAAAGCGAGCAGCAGCATGCATCAATCGTCCAACCAATACCAAGACAGTAGGCCATTCGACATGCTTCCTGGTGTGGTTGAAGACTGTGGGGCACCCATTGGACACACACTTTCCGCAAGTGCAGTCGTTCCTTCATGATGGTGTGCACACTTCCGACGCTCAATCCGACCACGGCGGCTATGGCATTCACTGTCACTCGGCGGTCCTGGGTAATGAGTGCATCAACCAGCTGGACGTTGTCAACGGTAATGCAGGGGGGTGCCCCAGACCGGGCATCATCGGCTAACAACACCCGTCCTTCCCTGAAGCGCTTGTGCCACGCCTTGACCCTTGCAAGGGACATGCAGTGTTCGCCGTACACTTGTGACATTCGGCGATGAATTTCCGTTCTACCTACTCCTTTAGCTATCAAAACCAAACAACACCTCCTTGCTCTTCGTTTGACACCTCCATGTCACTGTTTGCAATGCGACTGGCAGCGTTGGACGATTGATGCAAGCTGATGCTCGCTTTGTATCGTCACGTGACGTGCACGCGTGCCCTCTAGCGACGGGCTGTGACCTTCCACGCTCTGTTCGGAACCACACCTTGTTACACACGCCACAATTAGCCGATATCGTCACCGGTTTGCACATTACAGCCTCAGGCTCGTTGCTTTTTGAACGCACCTTATATTTCTAAAAAAATAATCGCCTGAAAGCTAAACAACACATACACTAAAATTTAAAAAAACAGATCTGTTACAAAAATATGTTAAATACGAAGGAAATAAATCTTGATATAAAACCAGCTTGAAGATGGAACAGTGATGTTATGTAGACAAAAAATGTGTACATTTCTCTATCTACAGCTTGGAATATTTATTTCAACGATATCATTCCATAGCTTCTTCACAATTTTACATGATTATACCGATTCAATCTTAACCTTTTTTATCATTTTAAATGATCTAGCCGACTTCGTCGTTACGTTACGGCGACGTCACGAAATGTACCGAGAATGCACTGGGGTGTGTGACGTCATAGTACCGCTTGGTGCATGTGTACTGAGTTCACTGGTGAGCTCTGGCGTTACGAGACGGCAACGACACGACACGACGAGCGTTACGTCATCCATCCAGCTCCCTCCTTTCACTGCGCGCTCCAGCTCCCTCATGACTTGTAACTTTCTAGCGTTCTGATTGTTTCTGGACATCTAACATGTCAAGATTCGCTCGAAGCCTCCAGCCTTTCTAGCATTTTTCAGCATTTGTAGCATTTAAAATGATATACAGTAAAGTCCAGTCTTTCAGACTGACTGTCTCTTTTTTTGTCTATATATCATCCACATCTTCAAGCTGGTTTTATATGAAGATTTCTTTCTTTCGCATTTAACATATTTTTGTAACAGATCTGGTTTTTCTTTTAGTTTTAGTGTATGTGTTTTTTAGCTTTTAGACTATTGATTTTTTAGAAATAGTTTTGAAAACAACCTTCTTTTCTGGTATCTTTTTAATGTACGGTACTGTAAGTCTTGTATTTCTATTCATATTAGTATTTGCACTGAGGATGGCCACAGTATGGCCGAAACAGTACAATAAAAAGTACAAATTAATATTTACTTAAGGTTTTTAATCTTTAGAATTATTAAAGTTTATCGGACAAATTCGATGCACACCCAACAACACGGCGAGGTTCACCAAGCTGCCTCGGGCCCCTAAACAACAAATAACTTGTAGTGACGCGGACTATAGTTTCGAAGTTGACTGTCTGCTCGGTAGCTTCCTTCAGAATAGCCCGAGGTACGCCATGTTTCATTTCCGCGCATTAGTAGTGAATCACACGCTGTTTCTGCTACAGCGCATCTGAAAAAAAAAAGTATAATTGTACGTTGAGATGACGTGAAGGCTTATCCGTAGGATAGTGACCCTAACCTTCCTCAACGAACCGGATGCGCGCCTCTACCTTGGAACTTGACGAAAGGGAAAGCCCTGCTGCCTAAGTCGGTGGGTGGGTTACCGGCCGGTTCCACCGATGGTTCTCAGAACCCGCAGCTCTTGGTATCGGCGCTCGGCTGGAACGCTCGGAGGGGCAGGAACCTAGTGCCACACCTAAACCATCCTGCACGCGCTTCCCAGAAAGCAACCGCAAATGATTACCTTGACTTCTACGTACAGCACCACACATGTGTTTCTGAAACACATTCATAATCATCGTCGGTACGGTAGACCATGTTTCTTTTATAACTTAATAATAATAATAATAATATAATTACAGTCGAACTTCTATATCTCGAGAAGCAGAATGTTTGGAATAATAATTACCCACGTAATCCGCAAGAGCATAGCACCGTACAGAGGCATTGAGAAGGCTGTGGTTGATGACGTGTATCTCGTTCTTCTAATCTCCCTTTTCTAATGTCTTCTGTTTATGTGTGATTATTAATAAACGAGTGTATACATTAGCCCCTCCTTTGAGCTAAAAGGCATTTTATTTAGTATCTGTGGAAAGAGCTCGCGCACATCATTTGTAAAAGAATTCAAGTAAAAAAGTTAACTCTAATAGTATTCCATCCCCATTCAACCGCGTAAGAGACTGACGCGCTAGCCCAAGCCAAGGATGTCCTTAACATCTGAGTGTTATTAACTGACTTAGATGCAACGTGTTAGCAAATACAGTCTTGAAATAAACTATTTCTTCACTGCAGTACATCTACATTATAAATCATTACATACAAAGTTTATATTATTTGTATCAGTAGGCTATATCGCATACAACATACGAAAACAACTGAAATATAGGACAGGCACAAGAGGTCAGCTTCCATCTTGTCATGTGAAAGAGACGGCTCAGATCTTTGAAGCCACTCATACAGTATAATATTAAATTATAATAAATAACGGATCACGTCCTATAGGATAGCTTAAACCACCGTTAGCTCGATAATCGGAATTGGTGGGTCTTAAGCTATTGATTATAATGGTTGCATAATTCATACGGCAGCCATCCTCAAATGGCACCGCTGATGACCTTGCAGTTTGAGTAAAAGACGCGTCCTATATAAAGGTATGTTGTTACCAAATTTGGTAGAGATCGGATGTTAAGTTTAGTCGTAATTTGATTTTACATTTTGAACGATTGGGTGGCCGCCATTCAGTTTTGATAAAGATGCCGGCGATATAAAATATGACACTGAGGTGCCCTATGCTAGTGCTACCTCTGTACCAAATTTTGTTCAATTCGGTTTCACCGTGTTTGAATTGATACGGGGGAGGGGGACAGACACGCAGAGTACGCACACACACACACACACACACACACAGACAGACACACAATTTTTGGCCCTGTGTAGATCTCATAAGTCTACTTTCATTTTTTGCAAAATGGAAAGTAGGCTAAAAACAGATAACACACACTAATACAGCCATTTCAATTAACACCGGTTATCAGGCAGATTCTACACACTCCCAAGTACACGGGACTACATGACCGCGCTGTCGCAGCCCCTAAACTGAGGAACCAACCAACCAACCAACCATCAAACGAACAAACTCTGTTATGGTTTTGTTCCTTTATTTTGTCCCCAAACAGTCGGGTCAACGTCCTCAGCGAATGAAATTACTCTCTGTCTGCTACTGTTCTGCGAATCGTTCTCTTGGATCGTCAAGAGAGTAGCAAGCCACCACAGAATAAATTAGCCCGTTCAACTGAGTTATCTTCTCTGACCTGAACGACCTGCATTCGTTAAGTGACGCCCTAAAAGTTGCTGATTTATCGCCGACTGGTCGGCCCACGTAGATCAGTGGATAAGTGAAGAAGTACTGCAGAGCGGGAACAAGGTTCAGGAGCTCCACCCCGCCTAGTCCGGCCGATTCAGTCGAAGATCACTGACCACTTGAGACACGAGGATCTTTTTATTTTTTATTAACGCAGCCTCCGTAGCGTGGCTGTCATCGTTGTTAGCTGCCACCCCGGAGGTCCTGGGTTCGATTCCCGGCTCTGCCACGAAATTGGAAAAGTGGAATGAGGACTGGAGCGGGGTCTACTCAGCCTCGGGTGGTCCAAATGAGTAGAGGGGGTTCGATTCCCTCCTCAGCCATCCTCGAAGTGGTTTTCCGTGGTTTCCCACTTAGTTTTCGGACAATTGCCGGGATGGTACCTCCTGTAAGGCCATGGCCGCCTCCTTCCCTCTTCCTTGGCTTCCCCTCCCACTCTTCCCTTCCCTTCCCCTCCCTCATGAGGCCCCTGTTCGCTTTGCAGGCGCGCCTGGGCGAAGTGCTGATCACACCTCGCCAGTTGTATCCAATCCGACCAAATGTTCCCAGCTCTAGGACACTGCCTGGAAAGGCGGTAGTGGTGAGTTTCCTAGCTGAGTCTGTGGGAACCACTAACCACAAGGGTAAAATTGACCAAAACAAAAAACAAAATGCAGCCATTTATTTTATTTTCAGGACGTATTTTGGAAGGAAAACGGCCGTGGACCAGTTGAAAGGAATCGTCCCGGCATTTGCCTGGTGGTGAAAATGGGAAATCATAAAACCATTTTCAGGACGGCCGAGGTGCGATTCGAACCCACGCTCTGCCGATACCAGCGAGGCACGAAGTAGAGCGTTAATGCTCTCGGCCACCACGGCCGGTAGACACGAGGATATATGCACAAAAATATATTCTCCAGTATAAGAGGATACGCGACCACCTCGCGGTGCAGTGGCTAGCATTATTGGCTGTCACCCCTGAGGTACCAGGTTCGATCCCCGGCTCTGTCAAGAATTTAAAAGTCTTGTTATGGTGTGGTACGGGGTCTCCCAGCCTCGTGATGCGAAATGGGAACTTGCTAGATACTATGGCAGGAGGAGAAGTGGAAAGGAAGTGGCCACCCTACCACACGCAAACTCCGGCTAGGGACACCTGGTTAATGATCCCTTGACGAAGCCAAGGGCTCTAATTCAGGCCACCTACGTCTGTGGAGGGGATATGGCACAAAAAAAAAAGAGGATACGCATGTGCGATTACGTGAACATTCAAAAGATCAAAGAGTTCCATATCCCCAGGGGATGTATATAGGCGCCAGTCCCTCCCTGGCTGTATCAAGGGATCACTAACCAGGCGTCCTAAGTCATAGTTTACGTGCAGTAGGGTGGCTAGTTCCTTTCCATTCCTCCTGTTACAGTAGGCACTTAGCAACACGAGGCTGGGAGGCCCCGTGCCAGCTGGGAATGGAACCCGGGCTTATGGGTGGCTAGTGGCTACACCAGTATTCTTTTTGAAAATTCTGCGTATATGTACACGTATTTGAAATACTGAGAGCGGTTGAAAATGTAAATCTACAGCGTGCTTCCAATCGACCGACCGGGTCAGGGAATGGAATACCGGCTGCCGAAGCCTGTCGCACTCCACTGGGGCAATGCTCAAATGAATGACAGATGAAATGAAAAGATAGGGGAGAGTGTTGCTGGAATGAAATTTGTGACAGAGAAAACCGGAGTACCCGGTGAAAAACCTGTCTGCCTCCGCTTTGTCCAGCACAAATCTCACATGAAATGACCGGGATTTGAACCACGGACCCAGCATGCTGCCGCCTAAGCCACGGAGGCTCTTCTGAGGGCGATTCTCCCGGACAAAATTATTGGAGGGCGTGAGTCCCGCCTACTGGTATTGTCTTCCGGTGTAAAGCAAGGCATTTCTCCACTGAGAATGTCCACCGAAAATGACAACAATAGCTACGCTGCAGAGCCTCTTCGGACGAGGCATGGCCATGGCAGTCTGTGATTTGGAGCAGAGACGAGGTAGCGAATTACCACTGGAGGTCACCCACTCGCCTGGGCTCCCCCTCTAATGATCGAGCCCTGGATTAGGAAAGAGAATTAAGTGCACTTAACTCGGAGAATGGCAGTGTCACGGGCAGGGGCCTTAAACTGAAGTGTCCTTGAAAGTATTTGACTGACAGACACAAGGTTGCGTGGTTCATCCTTGCAGCCGTCTATCCTAAAATACTTGGTTATTTGGTTCCTCAGTTTAGGGGCTGCACAGCGCGGTCATGTAGCCCCGTTTACATCGGGTGTGTGTAGAATGTGTCTGATAACCGATGTTAATTGTGATCGCTGTATTAGTGTGTGTAATCTGTAATTCAGGTAAGGACTGCAGACGATCAATTTCAAGTAGTTCCTACTTTTGCTAACAAATGCTACCGTCAACGACACCTAGCTGTGAACGTGGCTACTAGATGCCACCGCAACCTACACCTGGTGACGAACGTTGGAATTTAATAGAGCGGTAATCAAAATAATATAGCGTACACATTTAGCTTCACACAATTGAAGTTAGTGGAAGGTTCTTTTACATTCCATAAATCTATTACATGGGCCCGCTTGCTTTACTTCCCATCCGAAGGAAGGCATACTGAGGGATTTTTAAAGTTTTTAAAAAATCCGACGACTTCGGCCGGGTTTGACCTCTCAAAATTGAGCATACCAAGTATGATCATTCCTATTTCATTTATGTATCGAGGAAAGTCGACTATATCTGGCATCGAATAAAAACAAAACAGTAGCTTTCCATATTATAAGTATAGATAAAATTTGCGGATTATGATACCAAAACATCAAACTCTTAAAAAGTAGATTCGCGTACCGGTATATGAATTATCTGGTTCTACAAGAATTCCCCGTTTAGTCACATTTGCTAGAAATCGGACACGTGTCGTAATGTCGCCGAGAAAATAACTGTATTTATATCAACGGCATTTGTTTTATTACGGCTTACTTTTAAATAAAAATATTTACAGAGAATATTTGAGAACAATGGTGTAAGGAATCTTAAACTTAAAAAAAATCATATATATTTTGCTACGGTACACCAAAAAAAATGCACTGATTTCTTATGCAAATTTATATAGGCTGATGTAAAAGCTTTTATGTTCGACCCTGACTATTATGTGTCAGAAAACTGTATCATAATGAGGCTCATTATAACACTATTTTTCATTATGAAACAGTTTCTCCCACCAATCAGAGCTCAAGAAACAGTTGTGTGACCAATTAGATAAGGATACCTTCGCGCATGCGCTCAAAATCCAACATGTCTATATAAATTACCGAAAGTGCACCGTCCATATGTTCGCGTAAATAAACTGGTGAATATGAGACAAGAAATAGCACTGTACCTTAATATCACCAAATCCAATTTCTACACAGCGCGTTGATTTGAAACGACTTCGGTGACAGTTTTACTGAACACTGGTGCACAATCTGAACATATGGCATTGAAGCACACAGAGCGCATGCGTCGGTTGGCCAGAGAGCTTGGAAAACAAGAGATATACTACCCAGCGCAGCACCCGATCACAACATTCTAGTGACTGAACAGATATTTATGAATATTTATGTTAAAACATATAATAAAGTTATAATTATCGTCGAATATAAACAGTCGTATGCAACTCGCCTATAATGGTAATTAAGACACTCGTATGGAATTTATAAAACTCGCATACTGTACGCTCGTTTTATAAACATACTCGTGTCTTAATTATAGTCATTATAGGCTCGCTGCATAATGTACTATAATATTACGTATCTGTTCAAGATTATTATGTTAAAATTTGAGTCATTGGTACGAAATTTGTTTATTTATTGAAAAAGTAGTAAAATGAATTAGCCTGTCTCCTCCAAATATTATTACTATTTTATTATAAAGACATAAATTCTATAGTTCTGAAATTCTTCGAGCTTTCAATTTACTCTCCTAAAAAATTAAATTTATTAATGTTATTAATGCTGCCAGTGGTCATTTACAGTATTTTCCTTTGAGGATGGGTCGGGGAATAGTTTTGGAAGGAAATCGGCCGTGGTCCTATTGAAAGGAACCATCCCAGCATTTGCTGGTGGTGAAAATGGGAAACCACGAAAACCATTTTCAGGACGGCCGTGGTGGGATACGAACCCACGCTCTCCTGATGCCAGCGAGGCACGAAGTAACGCGTCAGCGCTCTCAGTCAACGCGGCCGGTAAATTCCCTTTATGTGATCCTGATCCTTCCCCCTCTGTACCCTTCATACGTTATTTTCCTTAATAATTTACATTTTAGTCGCCTCCGTTGCATAGTGGTCAGCGTGCTTAGCTGCCAACCTGGAGGTTCGAGGTTCGATTCCCGGCTCTGCCACGAAATTTGAAAAGTGGTATGAGTACTGGAACGGGGTCTACTCAGCCTCGTGTGGTCCAAATTAGTAGAGGGTTTTCGATTCCCACCTCAGCCATCCTCGAAGTGGTTTTCCGAGGTTTCCCACTTTGTCTTCGGGAAAATGCAGGGATGGTTTCTACCGTCAGGCCACGCCTGCCTCTTTCCTTCTTCCTTGTCTATCCCTCCCATTCTTCCCATGCCGTCCCATCCCTCATGAGGCCCCCTGGGTGGGGCGCTAGTCCTGCCTCCCGAGTTGTATCCTACGACCCGATGCCAAGCTCCAGGACACTGCTCGTAGAGGCGGTTAAGGTGGGATCCCTCGCTGACAGGTGAGTCCGAGGGAAAAGCCTACCAGGAGGATAAACTGACTACAAACGAAGTTACATCTTCCTTACAATTTGTATGCTTGCAATGAAAATCCACAGCCTGCTTCCAGTCTCCGACCGGGTCAGGAATGGAATGAATGAAGCCCCCATCTAGCGGCGAGGATATGGACTGTGCCGGCTGCCGAGGCCTGACGCACTCCTCTGGGGCAATGATTAAATGAATGACAGATGAAATGAAATGATAGTGGAGAGTGTTGCTGGAATGAAATTTTGACAGGGAAAACCGGAGTACCCGGAGAAAAACCTGTCTGCCTCCGTTTTGTCCAGCACAGATCTCACATGGAGTGACCGGGATTTGAACCACGGACCCAGTGGTGAGAGGCCGGCGTGCTGCCGCCTAAGCCACGGAGGCTTATTGTATGCTTGCAATATATAGGAAAAATCAGCATGGTATTTAATTGCTTACGTTGGCTATACTGCGACCTACAAATAGCCTCAGGCAGCGTTATCTCTTGGCATAATTATACCAAAGTGACCGATCTAACAGATGAATGATCCTTGTTTTTGTGCACCCGCGCAGTAGAGCTCTGGGCGAGACAAAGAAATCGCGGAGGAGATGACTCAGGTAGTGTGGCACTGTGGCCGCCTAACACAGTGACAATGGCCCTAATGAACACGCGGACCTGGTTGCCGCCGGGGTTGTTCTTAGGGTGAATGACCACTACACACCAGCCGGCTACCTAACTTTACGACGTGTTCCCTCTTTAACGATTCCACTGACCTTTCGTAGGCACGTGGTCCGCCTGCCTGCATCTCTCAACGCATTGTTCGACCTGCGTATGCAAGCCCTCGTGTCGATCATTTATAATCCCCCCCCCCCTCCCCCACTCTTTATAGCTAGTTCGATTAAATATTTTTATTTAGTAAGGTATCCGCCCATTCTCAGCTGCTGGGACCTGCATCCTAATGCTGAATACACGCACTGAGATTCTATCACGGCCGAGCGATGTCGAGAGAGCTGCTGCTGCTAAACTCCACGACGTTGACTGTATACTGTAAATTCTAGAACTGTCGATTTAATTGATTTAACGGTCCGATTACTCTAAAAATATGATTAACCGATCAATGTGCTTTAGTCGATTTATTTATGTATTTTCCGTTTCCGAATCAAATAACATGTTGCCAGTAAGTAGCAATAGTTACAGCATTAGTATTTGCAGCCATAAGATCGTCTTTTGAACATATGTCCTCCATCAAGGGACAGGTCAGCAGGTGTTCTGGATCTTCTAACATGCTGCAGTCACACAACTCACCATTGTTGACGAGTATGTTCCATTTCTTTAGATTGTTCTTGCAGGGTGAAACCCCCGTCCTCAGCCTGTTCAATGATTTCCAAATTCCATATGACCAGGTGCCATTTTTTCTGATAGAGCAATAGTTGGGTCTGTGATGTCTGTCTTCCAAATCTTCACACGGGCAGCTTCTTGTGAGTCACGAGGGCTGTTACTCCCCTCAAAAAGCTGTTTCTGGACGTAAGTCTCTGTCGGGCTGGTTGTTGGTCGAAAAGTGGATGCCTTGAATCGGTTTCTTGCCGTTTCTTCTCAGATGCTGCTGCTACCATTCTTCGGACATGAGGTGGAGAAATTCCAAAAAGAGGGTAGATCTTCTGAAGTGGTGTTGGTCTAAGACATCCAAACACAATCCTGGAAGTCTCATTCAGAGCTATATCCACCTCTTTGGAATGTGGAGAAGAAAGCCAAACTGGTGCTGCATATTCAGCAGCTGAGAAGCTCGGACCAAGGGCTGAAGTTCTGAGAGTGGTGGGGTGAGCACCCCATGTCCTTCCTGTTAGGCATCTTAGTATGTTATTTCGTGCAGATACTTTACTTTTGGTGTTCAAGCAATGTCGCTTGAAAGACAGAGGTCGATCGAGGATGACACCACGATATTTTGGTGAAAAAAAATGAAGGATTGTTTCACCTTGCCACTTAATGTTCAGTGTCCTCTCGGCTTCTTTATTTCGCAAGTGGAAACACAAACTTGCGTTTTGGTTTAATCGAACCGATTAAAATAGTAGTGTGGTGTAGGAAAAGTAATTGTTTTGCGTACCGGTAGCACAAAACCTGTGTAGTGTATTATTATTTGTCATTTGGCGTGCTATAATAATAATAATAATAATAATAATAATAATAATAATAATAATAATAATAATAATATCATATGGCCTCGGGTGCCGGGTGCAAGCTTTGTAATTTGACACCCAGAGGTTAGCTTGCATGTCGAATTTCGTTGTTCCTTGAATCACTAAGAAAGTCAAGAAGGTTAGATATCTAAGCTCCTTGAACACTATAGCGGTTTCTAGTAGAGAAATGAGGAACTTTGTGTTGGCGGAAACTCCCGAGATTAATTTTGCCATTATGAACACGGCCTACTAAAATTCAAATGGGTTCTTTGACAAGCCAACATCGTATGACATGCGTGTCGTATTTTTGCCGCCTTTCAAAAAAAATCACTTGCCACGGCCAGGAGCGAACCTGCAATATTGGGGTTAGTAGACCGACACGCTATCCACTCACCCACCGTGGCGTGCTAGCATCAGCTATTGTAAGATTTTTCATACGAAATTGAGAGCCCAGTTTTCGAGGTGATCTCGTGGATTTTTTCTAAGGCGTGGTGGCTTCTGTTCTAGTATTTGTTAGTATGGCGATGTCATCTGCGAAAGCGAGGCATTTTCTATGGTTTATGTTTTCCCTTTTTTTTACCTAGTTGAATTCCTTTGACTTTTTTCCCATGTACTGTACGAATTATTTTCTCTAAAACTACCATGAATAGGATGGTGAGAGGACATCTCCTTGTCTGACGCTGGTTCTGACTGGAAAGGGCTCTGATAATTCTCCCGTAAATTCGACCTTGGAGACGGTATTAGTGAGGGTATCTCGGATGAGAGTTCGTGTTTTAATGTCTATTTTCATCTCCTCTAGAGTTTGGAATAGTGTGTCTCGGTCTATGGAGTCATTGGCTTTTTGAGAGTCTACAAAAGTCACTATAGTACTCCTACAGTGTCTTATGGACAAGATTGTACAAAGATTCCAAATCTGTTCGCTGCAAGGGCGATTTTCTAAATCCCGCTTAATATTCGCCAATTTGGGGATCAATTTGTGGTTCCACACGGTTTAACAGAGCTCTGGCTTTATTATTATTATTATTATTATTATTATTATTATTATTATAAGGTGCGTTCAAAAAGTAACGAGCCGGAGGCATAATTACAGAAACCAGTACCTGTATGTTAGAAGTATTGGCCCTGGCTGTTGAGGCACTTGTCCCACTGTGACACGAGGTGGTGAATGGCTGTCTCATAAAATTCCCTGGGCTGCGATGTGAACCAGTTCCGCACGCACAGCTGGACGTCGGCGTCCAAGGTGAATCGTTGGCCCCACAGAGCCCTTTTCAGGGGACCAAACATGGCGAAATCACAGGGAGATAGGTCTGGACTGTGTGGAGGGTGGTCGAGAACCTCCCATTTGAATTTCTGCAGGAGTGCCGCGTCTGTGTTGGCCGTATGAGGTCGTGCATTGTCGTGAAGCGACCACGGCAGCTATGGCGTTCACTGTCACTCGGCGGTCCTGGGTAATGAGTGCATCAACCAGCTGGACGTTGTCATCGGTAATGCAGGGGGGTGCCCCAGACCAGGCATCATCGGCTAACGACATCCGTCCTTCCCTGAAGCGCCTGTGCCACGCCTTGCAAGGGACATGCAGTGTTCGCCGTACACTTGTGACATTCGGCGATGAATGTCCGTTCCCCCTACACTTCGGCTGTCAGAAACCGAACAACACCTATTTGCTCTTCGGTTGACGCCTCCATGTCACTGTTTTCAATGCGACTGGCAGCGTTGGACGATTGATGCATGCTGCTGCTCGCTTTGTATCGTCACGTGACGTGCACGCGTGCCCTCTAGCGACGGGCTGTCACCTTCCACGCTATGGTCGGAACCACACCTCGTTACACACGCCACGATTAGCCGATGTAGTCACCGGTTTGCGCATTCCAGCCTCCGGCTCGTTACTTTTTGAACGCACCTTATATTTTTATCTTTTATAATCGTTTTGGTCCTCTATGGACCACGTTATTTCAACTGCCTTTTCCCTCGTTCTTTCACATTGACCCAGTATTTGCGCATTCTTCTTCGGTGACCTTCCTTTCGTTCTTCGGTCCACTTCTTGCCGGTTTTCAATATGGGTTTTGGCTGAAAACTCTGTATTTCCCCAAGTTTCTTATTATTGTTATTATTAATAGTGCATAAATATTCGGACCCTGGTAATCAGACATCACGCGTGCAATGCTGCCACAAAGGCTAATAAAACTTTGCAGTCACTAAAAATTTCATCCCACGATCACTTGGGGAGGCAGGCTGTGGGCGTGAATTTTGGGATAGTCTGTATAAATGTCCTGTCATCATTACATAACCTGAGTATGACACAAGTGTTTATGAGGTAACAACAGCGCTCTATTGCTGAAATAACACGTTTGGAAGACAATGAGACTCTCTTCAGCTGAAACATCAAATACTTGCATGACAAATGCATTCATACGTAATCCTGGGGGAAATTCAAGCTATAGTGTGTATATGTAAAGCAGTATATCCCTCTAGAGAGGCTTAGGAGAGGGATGTCCCCTTCACAACCCTGGCATTAAACCCGGGACCCTCCAACCATCCCCCATGACGCACTGTTATAGAGCACTCGGCCTCCAAAGTAAGTAACGCAATTCATCCGTGTTTAGATGAATTATATAATGATGAGAGTTGCAAAAACAGGCAGCCAAAGTCGGACTACAAATATCATTTGAAAGAACTAAGTTCATGACAAACATCACCGATGCCCCGAAAAGCATCACAATTAATGACAGTTCAGTAAAACAAATTCCTTTAAATACCTAGGAGAGTGGATAATGAACGACTCACAGGAAAAGACAGCAATAGAAACGTGTATGCATAAATCACAAAGGTGTTTTCATATATATATAATTTTAAAAAACGTATCCTGGAACACTAAACACTCTCTCTGTATGCGGCAGAAACACTCAAATTAACAAGATTATGGTGATTTAGACAAATTAGAGAAGACTGAAAGACGAATTCTGAAAAATATACCGGGAGCTAAACGAAATGATAACGCAGAATATAGGTTACGACCAAATAGAGAGTTACTGTATATTTGAAATGTGAAAAATTAACTGATGTAATGAAAAAGAGAAGATTACAGTTTTTCGGGCACATTTATAGAATGGAAAATAGTAGACTAATTAAACATATCTTCAAATGACTGACTAGTTACAAATCCAAACCCACCTGGTTCATTGAAATTGACAAAGGTTTGACAAACGCCAGAATTCAGACAGACACAATAGCAAACAGATCACTCTTCAGGGAAGCTATTCGAAAGAAAGAAAGAAAGAAAGAAAGAAAGAAAGAAAGAAAGAAACAAACAAACAGACAACTCGCAGAAAGTGGACTCAAGAGGAGAAAGATCAACACTCTAGAAGGATGAAGGAAACAAAGGAAATTGAATACAATGGACAATAGCCAAAGTTGATTCATCGTACCCTCCAAATGGGTTATTCGAAAGAAGAAGAAGAAGAAGAAGAAGAAGAAGAAGAAGAAATTTCGTCACATAAAAAAGTCTCTACAACTGTGAGTGAAGGGCGCGCATCAAAGATTTGATTCAGGTAATTTCACTCAGTCGTGAGTCCATTCACATTAGGTGGTATTGTTACTTATTTTTAGAGGCTACAGCATCGAGGTCATATAGTCCCACATATTACTATGGAATGTATTATTGTGATGGCTGTAATAGTGTGTATTTGTAAATTGGGGATATAATTGGGAAGGAGATGAGATTCCTGAGAAGTATGGTCCAGAAAACGAGGAGGGACAAGAGTGAGAAATGAAGATATACGGAAAGAACTGGGAGTACAGAAACTAAATGACAAACTGGAGCAAAACAGATTGAGATGGTTTGGACATGTCAAACGGATGAATGAAGTAAGGCTACCAAGACGAGCACTGGAACGACGGATGACAGGGAAGAGAGGACGAGGAAGACCAAGAATGCGTTGGATGAACTCGGTGGAGAAAAGTATTAAAAAACGGAACCTGGATTGGAACACTGTGTCGGAAGAGGAATGGTGGAACGACAGAACAAGGTGGAGAGAAACCATATTTGCGCCCACCCAGTGTCAACTGGAAAAGGGGAAATGAAGATGACGATGATGATGATGATGAATTGGGAAGGAGCCGGCCGTGGCTTTAAGATACAGAGGTGTGCAAATTAATAGATTTGATGGCAGTTTTCCATCATTTACTTGGTACGCTTTGTGACTAAATACTGTAGAAATGATTTGCAAGGCGCTGAAATTATTTTATATGTTTAATTAATTAATTAATTAATTAATTAATGTATTTATCATATGGCTTTTACTGTAGTGCCGGGAGTGTCCGAGGACATGTTCGGCTCGCCAGAAGCTGTAGCTGCTTCAAGCGAACACCCATGGGGTGAGCTACAAGTTCCGTTCAATTTCAAGTAGTTCCAAGTTTCACTACCAGATGTCACTGATACCTAGTGGTGAAAACTGGAACTTTGATAGAGCGTTACAACGAAATCTAACCTAGAAATTTAGCTTCACACACGTTTAGTCTGTGGAAGGATCTTTTACATGCCATAAATCTATGGCTTTACTTCCCCTCCGAAGGAAGGCATACTGTAGGTTTTTAACGCTCTTAAAAAATCCGACGACTTCGGCCGGGTTTGAACCCTCTTAATAACATTATTTTAAAGAATCTGACAGAAAACGATTTTCTTACAGTTTCCACTAAGAGAGGGGCCTTGTTAATGCAGAATGCCACACGTTTGGTTTTGTTTACTTTATTTTAGTTTCCATGTGAATTTGAAGCAGAGAGATTGGAAGTCTTTTGTTACTGATTGTCCACTCTTGAAAAATTCAAAGATTCGTGGACAATGGCTTGACATTACTCGATTTAGGGGATACATTCCAAAATCAATGAAAAAAAGAAAAACGGACCCAGCTCTGGTGTCCCTCAGAATCTCCAATTTCGAGAATTTCAAGATGAAATTTCTTATGAGAAACGTTGTAAGTCCACAGTGGAGAAAACATTACTAAATAGGGTAACAAAAAGTAAAATAAAATTATTTTAAATAAAATATTGTGACTAATTCTTTATTTCATTCTAATAATTTGCACACCTCTGTAGGGACCATCCCAGCATTTTCCTGGAGTAGAAGTGTGTGTGTGTGTGTGTGTGTGAGGGAACTAAGTAATACTATTTAGTCGGTCAACACGCTTTTGCCCAATTAGATTAGGCGGGTAACTATATAACACTTTCCTGAAGAAAAAAAGGGTCTAGAGACACCTTGGTCGTCATCTCTTTTGTTCAAAAAATTTGAGATGACTAATTTGCCGCCACTATGAAGGCCAATTATCATGATAGGAAAATTATTGTCATTTTCTGGATGTTAAATTTGAAAAAAAAAAGACACCAGGTGTAAAATTACTTCATTAAAATATGTCCTACTACGTCAAAAAAGGAGTGACACACTAAGGGTCAAAATGACCCGGCGCCAGTCCTCGTGTTATATTTTATCATTTCAACTGATCTTGTCGACTTCATCGTTACGCTTTGGTCTCCCGTTATGCGTTACGGTTACGGCGTGAATGACGTCATCATGTTGTTCAGTGCAAATGCACCGAGTCTGAGTTTACTCCTTGGGTCTGGCGTTATGCGATACGGAGACGGCGAGTGCGTGACGTCATGCAGCAGAGTGCACCTCCCGCTCTCCGTTTTCCGCGCGGAAAGCTTATGTTAAAGGGTAATGGAGTCTGTTGGAACTGAGTTTACTCCGGGGGTCTGGCGTTATGCGATATGGAGACGGCGAGTGCGTGACGTCATGCAGCAGAGTGCACCTCCAGCTCTCCGCCTCAGCCTTTCTAACATGTGTAGTATTTGTAGCATGCGTCATTTGAAATGATATAAAGTCTAGTCTCTCAGACTGACTGTATCTTTTTTTCACGCCATTTCTCAAGGGTTAAACGCTAGGGAAACCTTTCCAGGCACACCTCTTCGCACAGGTGTTAACACTTGACTACCTTGTACCTGGTCTTAACCCTTGAAAGATCAGTGGCTAAAAATATAGCAACCTCATTTTCCCCCGAGTGAACAATTATGTTTTCATCCGAGAAACATACGCTTGCCACGGTGGGTGAGTGGTCAACGTGTTGGTCTACTAACCCCCCAAGCTTGCAGGTTCGCTCCTGGCCGTGGTAAGTGGTTTTTTTTAAGGCGGCAAAAATTACGGCACCATGTTATACGATGTTGGCATGTTAAATAACCCATTTGAATTCAGTAGGCCGTGTTCATAATAGCAAAATTAATCTCGGGAGTTTCCGCCAACACAAAGTTCCTCATTTCTCTACTAGAAAGCGCTAGAGTGTTCAAGGAGTTTAGATATCTAACCTCCTTGACTTTCATAGTGCTTCAAGGAACAACGAAATTCGACATGCAAGCTACCCTTTGGGTGTCAAATAACAAAGCTTGCACCAGGCACCCGAGGCCATACGATATTATTATTATTATCAGAGAAACATTATTTGTAGCAGAGGTAACTTTAAGTTCGATGTCATTTATGATTTGGTACAGTATTATGATTTCATGAAAACATTCCGACAATCTCACCCGAGATACTCCTATGTACACAGCAGTAGGTTATACAGGCCGTATGAAAGAACTCAAGTGTCTAAACATTTAGCTACTTTCCTCCCAGATGGCAGCACAGTGCAGAGCAGCAATGGCCACAATCTTATTAAGCCTTTGAACGTCTACAGACTCCACGAAAGTCAATAAGGATCAACATTAGTGGATTCTATTACGCATATTGGGCTTTATAGAAAGTGTCCATATATTTAGCCACTGTTCATGTACGTAAATATATAATAAATTAACGTGAGTGTTAAAAAGTACCATCCCGGTATTAGCCTAGACTCCTAGAGTTAAAGTGGGGAACCACGGAAAACTACTTCCAAGATGACTGAGGTGGAAATCGAACCCACCTTTTCTCAATTTAGCCTCAGAAGCCTGAGTGTGTCCCGTTCCAGCCCACAGACCACAATCAATTTCTTGGCAGAGCCGGAAAACGAACCCGACCTCAAGGGCATTCAACATTAGAGATGTTTCCTACTCCTTCCGAAATTTAGATATTTCTTGAGTTGCGTAGAGTTCGTCAATGAGTAAAGATCGATTGTATTAATGAGTCGTGATGGTGTGCAATGGAAGGGTTTGTTGAATTTAGTTGTGCGCTGGACGGGGGTCGTTGTTAATTCATTTCACGGGCTTGGGACATCTTGGCAACCTGCCCCGTGTAGATGGGTATGTGTTTGGTTGGATGGTTCCTCAGTTTAGGGGCTGCAACAACGCGGTCATGTAGCCCCGTGTACTTTGGGTGTGTGTTATCTGATTTTAATTCAAGTAAGGACTGCAGACATTCAATTTTCAAGAACTTCCTACTTTTATTACCAAACGCCACCGTCAACGACAGATAGTTCTGAATTTGATTACAAGATGCCACCGCAGTCGGCTCCTGGCGACGAACATCGGAACCTAAGAGCGTTTGTGGAATGTTTAACCTATATATAATTTAGCTTCACACAGGTGTAATTAGTGTAAGGTTCTTTGACATGACATAAATCTATGACATGGGACCGCCGGCTTTACTTCCCCTCCGAAGGAAGGCATGCTGTGGGATTCTTATCGCTCTTAAAAATCCGACGACTTCGGCCGGGTTTGAACCCGCGACCTTGGGAATAGAAGCTCAGCATGCTACCAACTACACCACCGAAACCGCCAATAACTAGAGGTTTAGCGATTGTTTAAATTCCCATTGAAGGCAATATCCCACCCATTGTAAACAGGAATCTAGTGACACAGTTAGCAACACTGTGGTAGAAATGCATTTACAGTATGTGCACAAGGACATGAGTGTATCAAACTGTCATGAATCAGCAGTGTGGCGGAGTTGATCAGTTTGAGGAAATCTCCCAGCAATGCTTGCACTGTCTCATCACTGGAACGGATGTGAGAAGTGCAGTCCGATGCGTGAGATATCTGATACTTCCTTCCTTGGGACGCGCGGACTGGACCGAGACTTCATTGTTTAATGCACTTAAATGATTGCCCTAGATCCTCCGGTCTCGGGGCCCCCGACAGGGGGCACACAGCTGCTTGCTATGCCGGGGAGCAGTTAGCCACACTGTCATGGGAGACTGCCTGCACGCGGGTTCGATCCTCGATCCGGTTCTTCACCTCTACAACAATGTCTTATTTCAGAGGTTCCCAACCGGTGGTACGCGGGAACGTTTTAGGTGGTACGCGTGGGTACAGGAGGAGAAATTATCTGCATTTCCTACTCTATCATAATTTTTTGAAGGAAATGAAATATCTCCAATGCCAGGTGTGGTTGCTGATAGCATTGTTCATTTGGTACCTCTTGAATAAAGTTTTAATAAATATTTCTCCGAACATTATTCCAAATTTGACTGGTATAGAAATCCTTTTTCGGGAACCTTACCAAATGAGATGAAATTATATAGGCTATCTATATAAATATATTTAAATAAAACCCGGTCGAAGTCGTCGGATTTTTAAGAGCGTTAAAATTCCTCAATATGCCTTCAAAGCCGGCGGTCCCATGTCATAGATTTATGCCATGAAAAAGAACCTTCGACTAATTACACTTGTGGAAGCAAACATTTGTAGGTTAGCAGTTTAAGCTTTCACGACCGGCGTTCATATTTAAGTAAAAGTTTTTCGGGCTTGTAAGCCGTGGTCCAGACAGGATATCTCCCCACTGCTAACCAAGGAAAGGAGCGGAACCCTTGATAATGCCGGACGCAGTTTCCGGTGAAACGTCGGGAGATATCCTGTCTGGACCACGGCCTACAAGTCCGAAAAACTTGTACTTAATTATTTGTAGGTTAATTTGATAAGGCTCTATTAGTTCCAACGTTCGCCACCGAGTGCTGACTGCGATGGCATTTAGTAGCCACGTCCGCACCTATGTATCGTGGATGGTCATTTGGTGGCAAAAGTAGGAACTGCTTGAAAAAATTAATCGTCTGCAGTTCTTCTACCTGAATTGCAGATAACACACACTAATACAGCCATCACAATTTAACTCCGGTTATCAGACAGATTCTACACACACCCAAAGTACACGGGGCTACATGACCGCGTTGTCTCAACACCTAAACTTAGGAACCAACCAACCAACCAAACATTGTAAAATGGATAATGCATATCGGCTAGAGGTCCAGGTGGAATTAGCGTCAATTTCCCAACACGACAGTAACCATGGCAACCAGTGTTTACGCTATCATCTATGTATACCAGGTCTGTTATTAGAACGCAAGCTCTTAGCTACATGTTGATTGTTTGTTCATCTCGGCAAACAAGGTCAGTAACGTCTATGTTGCTGTAAGAACACAAACTCTTAGTTACAGTAAGTGTTGTTTGCTAATCTATGTATACTAGGTCAGAGGCTCAAATGAAACAACAGCTCTTATAGCCAAAATTATTCCTATTCTGACTCACGAGATAGACATTATTTGGGATAGGTTGGTTGGTTGGTTTCTCAGTTTAGGGGCTGCGACAACGCGGTCATGTAGCCCTGTGTACTTTGGGTGTGTGTAGAATCTGTCTGATAACCGGTGTTAATTATGATGACTGTATTAGTGTGTGTTTCTGTTTCTTAATTCAAGTAAGGACTGCAGACTTTGAATTTTTCAAGTGGTTCCTACTTTTACAGCCAAACGCCACCGTCAATAACTACTAGTTCAGAACTTGGCTACTAGACGCCACCGCAGTCGGCTCCTGGCGACGAACGTTGGAACCTGAGCGTTGTTTACATTTTTAACCTAATTTAGCTTCACACAGGTGTAATTAGTGGAAGGTTCTTTAGCATGTCATAAATCTATGACATGGGACCGCCGGCTTTACTTCCCCCTCCGAAGGAAGGCATACTGAGGGATTTTAACGCTCTTAAAAATCCAACGACTTTGGCCGAGTTTGAACCCGCGATCTTGGGCATAGAAGCTCAGCATGCTACCAACTACGCCACCGAAGCCGCAATATTTGGGATAGGCTGACGACAACCGACCTAAGGACGCTAGAAAGGTTAAAGCGCGCTTTTTAAAAACAACTTTGGGAGTATCCTGGTACACAAGATCTAAATTAGTTTACAAACTAAGAAACTATGTTATTAGAAGATCTACGCATGAAAATGCTACTTGTGCCATCGCCGGCCTTGAAAGAGGTAGTCATAGAGCACTTAGCAAAGAAAAAAGATATTTGCATGGAATTTTACGCCACGGATGCCATGATAATGACGGACTGGAAAGAAGCAAATTATCAGCTCAGACATCTTGTTACCAGATTTGCAGTGCATGGTTTTCATCACAAGTGTTGTAGGACCATACGTTTTCATGAGCCATGCGTGGACTGGGTTTGTCGTATGCGTGGGAAACTCTGTGAGAGATATCACGTGATGGGTTGTACAGATAGAATATTATCATTGTCTCAATTCTGTTGTGAATCAACTTGATTATTCGGAGGTCGAGTCATAAGTCATGGCAGCTTTTTTTTTCTCGCGAACAGGATACAACACGGAGAATCTACGATATGCATTTGGAAACGTACGGTATGTACTTGCGTAGGGTGTCACTAGATGGTGTATGTAAACAACAGTGTGGGTCTGAGCATGCCCCCCAAGTTCAGTGTATGAGTGAGAGCGTCACACAATGGAAGTCAACAAGCAGGAGCAACGATCATTTATATTAAAATCGCAGTTCTCCGCGGCAAAGTCTAGAGGCCACTTCGTGGACGACGGTTTGCTAACAAAGAAGGCATCGTAACAGCATTTCGGAGGGAGGTGATACACGGTAGCAATACACATGCAGCGAATGGTATTCAGCGCCTGCCCCACCGCTGGCAACGCACAGTAGACACCTTGGGTGATTATTTCGAAGGTCTGTAACCAGTGGAGACCTGTCCTTTGTACGTAGTCTGGTGCATTTGCTGTCTATACCATAATAAAACGATGTTTACCAATGGCATGTGTTCTGTCACTTACCTACGAGCATCTCCTGACGTCAGAATTTATCTTCAGGCACTATGCATACGTACATGCCCTACATTTCCAAATGCATATCGTAGATTTTCCGTGTTGTCTCCTGTTCGCGAGAAAGAAAATAGTTACCATAACGTATGACTCGACCCTCGTATATACTGTATAACTGGCCATTTGGTTGCATTATTAAATTATTCAATACACTCGATTATAGCAACGTATAGGAGATGCTACTCACCACGGAAGGAAGGAAACTTGAAGTTTTGGGTGACCGATGATTTCGCGAACATGAGTCACGGGACCTCCATTTTTGCGTGGAATCCGAACAAGACAGACAGGGTTTGATTTTTGGTCAATGCGTGTGAGTGTACTTTTATGTACTGTATACGCCTATACACGTTAGTTATTTGTCTTAGGGAGAGTGGGGAGGGGGGATGTCTGATAACCTGTGTTATTGTGGTGTCTGCAGCAGAGAGAGTTGGTTCGTTATTGTTGTTTTAAGGGGCGAAACTACGAGGTCATATGGCCCTAGCAGAGAGAGAGAGTGTGTGTATTTGTAATCCAGGTAAGAATTGGGAAGGAGGCGACCGTGGCTTTAAGTTTGGACTCATCCCGGCATTTACCTGGAGTAGAAGTGGGAAACCATTGAAAATCACTTCCAAGATGGCTGCGTTGGGAATTCTGAACTCATTTATTCTCAGTTTTGCCTCACGAGGCTGAGTGTACCCTGTTCCAACTTTCAGAACAGAAGGAAAGTTCTTTTTAGAGCCTGGAATCGAACCCGAACCTCCCGGGCGACAGCCGCTACACCATGAGGTGGTCTGGGTAATTGTTGTAATGAAGCATGTAGAAGCATGTATGTGGGTTTATCGTCAAGTGAGGATGGTGTCATGGGAAGAATAAGCAATGCTTGCCTGAGGTACTTCCTGCACGTCTCACAAAAATAAACACGCCACCACACCTTCTCAAGGATGTACGGACAGTAGGAAAAACATTATTTATTCTTTAACCTTTTAGTTTCCACTGTCATAATTCGAGTAAAACATACCGAACAAGAGTCATATCTGTGGACTTGTATTTGCATTTTTTTAGAACTTAAAAGGTTCATTTTGGTTCCGTTTTGATAAACTAAGAGTAATTAATAAACGGGTTGAAAGTTCCGCCTAATCAATACTTTTTATTAAATAAAGATCACTGTGTGGTCATTGGTGGGACATGTTTCAAGGCCTAATTGTGTTTGGCCTCTTCATCAGCCGATATACCGATAGTGGTGGCTTAGGTCGCTAAAGCGCAGTGTTAGGCCATGGGGCCAAGCTCTCTGCTGACTCGGTAGACGCTTGGGTTCGAGCCCCACCGTCGGCCGTCCTTGAAATGGTTTTCCGTGGTTTCCCATTTTCAACACCAGGCAAATGCTGGGACGGTACCTTCTGATAGGCCACGGCCGATTCCTTCCACATCCTTGCCCAGTTTCATTCATCTTCATCCATTCCATCTCTCATGCCGACGCGCAGGTCGCCCACGGCGTCGACTATAAAGACCTACACTCGGCCTCTCAGGAGGTCACATGAAAAAAAAACAGCTGATACGAATAAATAAATGTCAAAGACACAAAAATGTATAGTTTAACACACTAAAAAGTCTCTTGTTAAACCTTATATATATAATATAACCCCTGGCACTACAGCCCATGAAGGGCCTAGGCCTACCAAGCGACCGCTGCACAACCATTTGGCCTGCAGATATTGGGGTGACGCGTGATCAGCGCATCGGGTCCCCTCGGCCGTTAATCTTCGGTTTCGTGATCGGGGCGCTGCCTCACTGTCAGACAGCTACGCAATTGTCCGCACCCCGTTCCAGCCCTCACGTCAGTTTCTAAAATCCATGATGGAGCCGGGAATCGAACCCGAGGCCTCCGGGTGAGAGGCAGGCGCGCTACCCCAACACCACGGGGCCGGCTTAAACCCTATATGGTGCACCATAAAGAAGGATGGGAAATTGAACGCCCAAAACAACACAATTTCCCATCCTTCTTTATGGTCCACATCATATTGTGTTGTTTTGGATATTCAATTTCCCATCCTTCTTTATGGTTTAACAAGGGACTTTTAAGTGTGTTACGCTATACACTTTTGTGTCTTTGACATTTATATATTCATATCGGCTGATGAAGGGGCCAGAAACAATTAGGCCTTGAAACATGTCCCACCAATGACCACACAGTGATCTTTATTTAATAAAAGGTATTGATTAGGCAGAACTTTCAAACTATTTATTACTCTTGTTTTTTCAGTCTAACCTAATCGAGAATGTGACTGTCTTACAAGGCGATAGTCAAGGTCAGTCAAGGCCGTGCCATCGTACGTACGTTGTAAAGCATCTGATATCAATGAAACTTCCTCTGCATGCCAGCGACCTCTGAAACATGAACTTACTTCTTCTTACTCACTTAAACAATAGAAACCTACGTCAGCAAGTGATAGTACTCATAGAATGATTAGTCATTCAACTATGATGAAGAAAAACACACACCATCTATTTTTAGCATTTTATTGTGTGCTTAGTTGAGACTACCCGTCCTTAACGGATTCATAGAGTAGGATATCGAGACTGGCCCTTGTGGGAGGAGATAAGCCTTGTTTATGCTTGGGGCATCATTGATTTCGACTGGACGTTTAGCTTAAGCGTTATCTAGCGGTCAGAAGTGAAATCACGACTAATCGAGTTTCGTTCGCGATGTTGCTATATCGATATGAATGGCTACCTGTGATTGGCTGGTTAGAGTGATTTTACTTCAGACCGCTAGGTACCTCTAGCGTAGTAAATGCCACAAGTATAGACTGTCATGACTTAGCACCCATGGTCCTGCGTATTAGTTTTTCAAGATACGAGTAACGGTGGCCGATATGAGAACTATTCTGTGATTACTTGTATCACGTTGTCACTCTGCTTAGTTGGCAAGTATTAGCCCTTCAAGATACGAGTGCCGGTGGTCGAGGTGGGAACTATTCTTTGTTTACTAGTGTCACGCTGTCAGCCCGCTTGGTTCACAAGTATTAGTCTTTCAAGATACGAGTGCCGATGGCCGAGGTGAGAACTATTCTTTGTTTACTTGTGTTATGCTGACAGCTTACTTGGTTGACAGGTAAAATCGCGCGGTTAGGATATGACGCAAGACCAGTATTCTTAGTCATCGTTTTAGTCTACGTGGTGACATGAGCTCCGGTTACGCTTAGCGGTGCTGTTGCGATAGCCTACAATTAGAAACTTACCATTTTTATTGACCCATTGTTATTATTTTTTCCGTTCACAATTCACATTATTACTTCTCTCCAACACAAGTAACGCTGGCATTGCTGTTTGACTCACAAGGGAACTATCACGTAAGACAGGTCGAAACCTATCTTGAAACTTTGTGGTCACAATCGTTGTACTATAGGAGGACAACGTGCGGAAAATCAGCTGCCAGATTGAACTGTAAGGCTCCGAAATAATGTGGCGAATCTCTCATATAAATCAATGGGAGGTAGCGAATACAGTACTTGTTGGAATGGACAGCCCTGACCGCCCAAGCACTCAAGGCCGGTGGGAAGGAGCCGCAAGCTTCAGTCAGCATATACGCTCCGTCTCGCTACTACTCCGAGTGCCACAGGGATGTCCAGCTCCTTCAGCCGTCATGCCTGCGTACCAGGATGTCTGGTACGATAAACAATATTAAGATGAAAATTAGACTACCTCTGACAAGAAACTTCAATTCTGGTCTGAAGGATGGAACGGAGTACACTCAGTCTTGTGAGGCAGAATTCCACAAAACGATACTTTTGAGAAATAAATTATCAATTTGTAAAAAAAAAAGTTTAATAAATTGACAAATAAGATATTTGCCATTCATAATCCATAGGCCACAATAGAAATTGCATTAAGCATAACATTGTATTTGTGCGTTGTGTTGTATTTTACAACTTTTCTTCTATTGCCACTAATTGTAGGCTATATAAACTTAGAAATGTACAATTAACTCTTATCTAAAATGATTACACAAAGTCATATGCCCTAAGATATTGTTTGATATTTCTGGGTATTTTGCGGTGACAATCCCCTGAGAATAATCACAAATTTCCAGGATATATACGCCCCTGATGTATGTTAAATAGCAGAACTTTGCACGTGAAGCGGCTAAGCCCTGTGTCGGTCTGTAGGCGCAGACGACTGAATCATCTGCATGCACGGCCGATGACAGAACAAGTTAGCACTATTAACATTGCCTTGCATCTGGCAGGAAGCAAAGCGAGTGCATTATGCATTCACAACCACTCACTGAGAACAAAGACCTAAATGTGATTAATTGCACAGTAAAATTATGTAAAGTGTCCACTTAAAATTCCACATCTGTTTAAAGGATGTCCTGTATCAGATTCCTGTGGATTCGCTAACATTGTTTAGACCAGACATGGGCAAACATTTTAGGAGCAGGGCCAGCCAGATGCAGTACAAAATATTCTATGCGGGCCGACAAAAAACATCATAATAATATTTATGTTCGACGATGTCGAAATGTAAACATTATGTGTCAGAAAACTGTATCATAATAACACTATTTTTCATTATGAAACAGTTTCTCCCACCAATCAGAGCTCAAGAAACAGTCGTGTGACCAATTAGGTAAGGATACTTTCGCGCATGCGCTCAAAATCCAACATATTTCTGAGTTGGCAGGCAAAGTGAATGGTCTCTGCTTTTGGAGTGCCTTGACCCACGCATGCGCTCTGTTCAGTCAGCAAAGCCAGCGCGCCCTGTTCACTAACTGAATTAACTGAATGCCACAGATATTTATGAATATTTATGTTAAACATATAATAAAGTTATAATTATCGTCGAACATAAACAATCGTATGCAACTCGCCTATAATGGTAATTAAGACACTCGTATGGAAATTATAAAACTCGCATACGCTCGTTTTATAAACATACTCGTGTCTTAATTATTGCCATTATAGGCTCGTTGCATAATGTACTATTATGTTCGACCCTGACTATTATATGTCAGAAAACGGTACTATAATGAGGCTCATTATAACACTATTTTTCAATATGAAACAGTTTCTCCCACCAATCAGAGCTCAAGAAACAGTTGTTTGACCAATTAGATAATTAGATGCGCTGAGTTCCACGGCCTTCTAATTTAAATTTCACTGCCTGGCCTAGTGTCATAGTAGGGTAATAGAGGAGGCCATGGTCAAATACAAGGCATTCTCTGCGTCTCATGCGCTCTGTTCAGTACATAAAACTGGCGAAATCTCGACAGATATTTATGAATATTTATGTTCGAACATAACATAGTTATAATAATTATCGTCGAACATAAACAGTCGTATGCAACTCGCCTATAATGGTAATTAAGACACTCGTATGAAAATTATAAAACTCGCATACGCTCGTTTTATAAACATACTCGTGTCTTAATTATTGCCATTATATGTTCGTTGCATAATGTACTATTATGTTCGACGATGTCGAAACGTAAATATTATACGTCAGAAAACTGTCTCATAATGATGGTCATTATAGAACCAGTACTGTTTTTCATTATGAGACAGTTTCTCCAGCCAATCAGAGTTCATTCATTGACCAATTAGGTAAGGATACCTTCACGCAAGCGCTCAAAATCCAACACGTCGGACATGAATTACATGATTTGAAAGTTCAAATTGGATATCGGATCAACCATTGTAGTTACAATCCCAAACACAAAGACAAAATCAGCACGAGATAAATGAGCAGATATACTGGCGAATATGAGAAAAGAAATAGCACTGTAACTTAATATCCCCAACTCCAATTTCTACACAGCGCATTGCTTTCAAACGACTTCGGTGACAGTTTCAGTGAATGCTGGTGCAGACGGCAGGCTGTAAACATATGGCATTGCCAAGCAGACAGAGCGCATGCGTAGGTCAGCGAACTTGAAAAGCACAGCGAACAAACTCGGCGCTCTCACTCCGATCACTAAATTCATGTGACTGAATCTCGACAGATATTTATGAATATTTTGTTCGAACATAAAATTAAATTAAATAAAGTTATAATTATCGTCGAAAATAAACAGTCGTATGCAACTCGCCTATAATGGTAAAGGTAATGGTTGTATAATGTACTTATAGGCTACAATGGTAGAAAACCCAAGAATAAGGACAAGGCTTCATTATTTGTTAGACGGGGAAGGAGTATGAAGTGAAACTGTGACTGTTGTTTTAAAAGTTTGCCATAATCTGGTTGAAACTGGGATGAGCTGATTCTTAGTAGCGTAGCAAAATGGTGGTCTGACAATATATTTCAGATGCTATTTTTGCAAAGCTTCATTGTAGAAAACACCTGTTCACAGATATACCTAGTAAGATGCGAACATGGCAGTTATCTTCTGTGCCTGAGATTTCAAGTTTGGGAAGCTTGATTTTGGTAGGACCTTGTGTAGAACTCAGTTTTCGAAACGTTGAGGAATAGTTGCTTTAATTCATTGTTACATTGTAACTCAATCAATTGTAGCTGCTACCCTATTACACAAAAAGTATTAACACAATGAGATTGAAACAGTATTTCACTTCTAAATACACAGAACAGAAAAGATGACCTGTGGGTAGTATAATTCTAAACCAGGTCGCGGGCCGGATTAGACTAGCTCAAGGGCCGCACTTGGCCCGCGGGCTGTACTTTGCCCATCACTGGTTTAGACAATGATGATGATGATAATTGTTGTTTTAAGGGGCTTAACATCTAGGTTTTCGGCCCCTAATGGTTTGGGTGATCGTGAAGATGATAATGAAAAGTTAACTATAACTAAAACTAACTACTAACTTATATACTAGAAGAAGAAATGAAAACAAAAGGAGAATAAGGCAAATAAAGTACAGGAGGAAAGGAAAGGCCCTCAACCCTCGAAGAATGCGGATTGAGGAACTTGGAAGGAAGGAGAGCCATAAAAAGGCAGATAGGAAAGTGAAAGAGGAGAAGGTCCGCCCCAGAGGCAATGGATAGAAGGGGGAAAACCAGACCCAGCTCAGGAATCCCTCGGGGTCGCCAACTCCCGAAGTCACCAGCCGTGAGCCCCTGAGGGTGTAGCACTATCTAGGGTGCACCAGAAGTGATGGGGCTACATACTCCCTGCCTCCTTGAGGGCCTTGAGCAGAAGGCAGGAGATAACAGGAAAAGAAAAAGAAGGCTGACCCCTCGCAGAAGGAGGGTATCAGAAAAGATGACACAAGGGCCAATTAAGGCGGGAGAGGAAGAGACTCCCTAGACCTCGGATACCCTAATACCGTCGGGGTCGGAAGAGAACAAGAGTTGAGCAAGTGAGGCCGACATAAAAGAAGACGGAGAGGAGCCCGGCACAAGAAAGTGGAAACAATCTCTGACTCAGCTGGGGCCCCGTGGTCACCAACCCACGTCCCACTAGATGTGAGACCCTGGGTGGGGGTTAGATAATGAAAAAAAGTATACAACACTTAATGAGTAGGGCCAGGATTCTAATGCCGAACAAAATACTAATAGATGTTCACTTTATCCACCTCACGCAATGTTAAACGCTATCGAGCCAGCCCTCCTCAATGAAGCCAATACAAGCGTCACTTTTAAGTCGCTGAGAGAAAAGTTCGCAACCACGTGTCTCTTATCTGAAGTTGAAGAACTCCTCGACCTTTTAGCAGCTATAATATTTAATGATACCCGCGATACGCACAAAATGAGTTCACATTATCGCTAATTTTTCTCAAGACTGCCAGACTGTACCATAGCTTTGACTGATTGTGAGTGATTAATGTTAGACCCTAACATTCACAGCACTGCAATGAGAGAAGATAACGGCTTCGGTGGCGTAGTTGGTAGCATGCTGAGCTTCTATGCCCAAGATCGCGGGGCCAAACCCAGCCAAAGTCGTCGGATTTTTTACGAGCGTAAAAAAATCCCTCAGTATGCCTTCCTTCGGAGGGAAAGTAAAGCCGGCGGGCCCATGTCATAGATTTATGGCGTGTAAATGAACTTTCCACTAACGTCAATGGTGTAAAGCTAAAATTTGTAGGTTAGATTTGATTAACGCTCTAAGTTTCTACGTTCGCCACCAGGTGCTGTTTGCGGTGGCATCTAGTAGCCAAGTTCACAGCTAGGTGCCGTTGACGGTAGCAAAAGTAGGAACTACTTGAAATTGTTCGTCAGCAGTCCTTACCTAAATTACAGATAACACACGCTAATACAGCCGGGAGCGTGATGGCTCTGTGGCTTAGCTGCTCGTCTTTCACCCGGACAGCCGGGGTTCGAATCCCGGTGACAGCGGGGTAGAATTTTCACCTGTAAAATCACGTGGCGTCTGGAAGGGCATCCGGTCTTAAATTCCCGGCTTAAACCAAAATGAGCCTGGTTGGCTCCAGCGACCCAAATAATTGTGAAAAGCCGAGGAAAGGAAACACACTAATACAGCCATCACAATTAACACCAGATTCTACACACACCCAAAGTACACGGGGGCTACATGACCACGTTGTCACAGCCACTAAACTGAGGAGCCAACCAACCAACCAACCAACCAAGAAGAATCAGAGCATCTCTTCAATATCCTTGTCTCGCATTTTCCACCGCAAATCAATGAGTATTGTTTTCAGTCACTTCTAACACGTTATACGTTGCTTAAACCCAAGTTAAGTACACCCTCTGACTGAAAAGTTCGCTGAATGAGCTATATTACGAACGGATTGTTGTCTTACCTGAAACAGCGGTTACTGTCCTTCGAAGTAATCCCCGTGGATGGTTATGCACTTCTGAGAACGACTGAACAAGTCCTGGAAACTCCTGGTAGCCTATAGTCTTCTTTAGGAATAGCCTTAAGTTTGGGTCGTCAAATCTCTAAATTGAAAGCAATAGAGAAGCGTGAATTTATGAAACCTGCCTTGCACACCTGTTTGACGGGTGGCAGTGAGAAGGGTGAATGTTCCGTGGAATGGAATGGTCCTGAAAACCATCGTCACGGGTGACGAGACCCGGTGCCTGAGTTAGACCTCGAAGGCAAGCGTCAAAGTATGGAGTATCGCGGTCCAGGGTCACCGAAAATCCCTGAAGGGCCAAAGGTTTTCGGACATTTCGGACATCCAACGGAATGTGACGACCCAATTGAAGGCTATCCCTCAGGAAGACTATGCCAGGACTGGTACAGCCGTTCTAAGAAGTGCATTACCATCCACGGGGATTACTTCGAAGGATAGTAACGGCTGTTTCAGGTAAGCCAACACTCCGTTCGTAATATAGACCATTCACCGAACTTTTCAGACAGAGGGTGTAGAAGAGTAGTACCTTAAACCAGAGATCCCGACACGAGACTACTTCCCTGTACGAGGGTCCTTCCCTTAGAGTCGAGGCTCTCCTGGGAACCGCTACTGAAGGGTAGCCAAGTGGCCAAGGCAGATAGATATTCGCTAGAGATCAAACTATGACCTTCTACTAGGGTAATGAGCGTTCCACCAAGGCGGTCCACTAGTAGAAGTGTCAAATGTCCGGGCGACACCCTGTACTGTCCAGCTCGCAGCCACCACCTAGCCTAGCCCATAATGGACCATTTAACTTGAATGTCCATGTCCTTGCCGGCCACTAATAGTGAGGGCGCAGGCGCGGTCCAACCATGCAAATCTCCTCGCTAAATTGTTGTTCCAGCAGATGAACAGTAGGTAATATAAGCCGAAGCTGGGGCAGGGGCTAATGGGCAAGATGGCCGCCGCGCGCAATCACTCTATGTTATTCTTATGGAGGGGTTAGTCAGAGCTGGGGCAGGGGCTAATGGGCAAGATGGCCGCCATGTCCTGAGACCTTGGATGATGTCACAGGGGGAGTTCGGCCGTGTAGTTTCTAAATGGAATATTTATTATTATTATTATTATTATTATTACTAGGTAATTATTAATTGATCATGTATAATCAAGACCAGTCTTATATTGTCAACCACTTGGTGTAGTGACTAGCATTCTTGGAGGTCATTCCTGAGGTTCGAATCCCGGCTCTGCCAAGAAATTTAATTTCTGGTCTCATGAGTGGAACGGGGTACACTCAGCCTTGTGAGGCAAAACTGACAGGATCTGGCTTTTGATTCATACCTCAACCATTCTGCCTAACCCAACTTCACCTAACCTAACCTAACCTAACCTAACCTAACCTAACTTCAAAGTCAGAGCAAATATGAGAGCAAATGTGAGAGCACACATAATAACCTAAGTTATAACCTAACCTAACTTCACCTAACCTAACCTCACCTAACCTATCCTAACCTAACCTAACGTAACCTACCTAATTTAAAATTGCAAGCGAAAAAAAATTAGCAAAAAGTGAGAGCAAATGTGAGAGCACAAATAATAAACTTAGTTATAACCTAACCACACCTAACCTAACCTAACCTAACCTAACCTAACCTAAACTAACTTAACCTAACCTAACCCAACTTAACCTAACCTAACCTAACCTAACTTCAAAGTGCAAGCAAAAAAAATGAGAGCAAAAATTGTAATGAAAAAATTAAGACCAAATGTAAGAACACAAATAATAAACTTAGTTATAACCTACCCTAACCTAACCTAACCTAACCTAACCAAGCATTTCCTCACCTAATTTCACCTAACCTAACTTCAAAGTAAGTGCAAATATAAGAGCAAAAAGTGACAGCAAAAAGTAATATCAAATAGTGTATGCAAGAAAGTAAGAACAAATGAGAGAGCACAAATAATAAACTTAGTTATAACCTAACCTAACCTAACCTAACCCCCAGAAACCTCATTTTAAGATTTTAGATTTTACATTTTAACATTTTACATTTTAACATTATAGATTTTTGATTTTTTCATTTTACTTTTTTAGATTTCACTTTTTTGATTTTTTGTATTTCAGTTTTAATTTTTTTTATTTTACATTTTAAATTTAATATTTTTTGATTTTAGATTTTACAATTTCCATTTTCCGAAAAAAGTCACTTACCTAACCTCACTAAACCTAACTTTACCAAACCTAACTTAAGCTAATCCAAAGGGCTAATGCACATACACAAAGTATATAAGGACACATGCAACTCTCCTTATGCTAGTCTTATTGGCTACTGTACAACATGATCACTACCCAACCGTTTTTTTTCATTTTGTTGTTTACTCATTTGTCAATTTTCCAATTTCCCATTTTCAGTTTTTTTAAATGTCAGTTTTAAGTTTTTTTTAATTTCATAATATGGAAACATGGATTTTGCATTTTGTTGTTTACACATTTGTCAATTTTCCAATTTCCCATTTTCATTTTTTTTAAATGTCAATTTAAAGTTTTTCAATTTCATGATATGGAAACATGGATTTTGCATTTTGTTGTTTACACATTTGTCAATTTACCAAATTCCCATTTACAGTTTTTAAAATTTTAGTTCAATGTTTTTTCTATTTTGTCAATATGGAAACATGGATTTTCCAATTCGTGTTTTACATGTTCATTTTGCATTAGGAGTGGAGAGAGGTGGGTAGTAATTAAAAATGTACAAGCAGTGTCCATACAATATTTTTTATTTGAAATACATGTACACTATTTACACTTAAATACATTTTTATATATAGTCTATTTTTTGTTATAAATTGTACAGTTGTTTTTATTTTGTTTTCTATTTTATTTATTTTTGATTATGAATACTATTTTTTTATTTTTGTAGTGCTATTGTTTTATTTCCTAAATTGTTTTGTTTTATGTATTTGCTAGTTGCAGGCAGAAGATTTTGATATTCATAACTTAACTCTTTAAGCATGGTCAATGATTGAGTAATGACCATAGGCATGTGTACCTATACCATTAGCATCAATCACTCTTTTATCATCACCAGGACACAAAGCAATTTTGTTTAGCCTTATAGATGATATGTCATGTTGTTTAGAAGCGATAATGTTCATGGGTATTCTTTTTACATTGTTTTTCATGACACAATCCTTATAATCTTGAAAGCTTATACAATTTTTGACAACACCTCTGCTAATACCTTTAATCTTTTTGATTTCTTTACCATTTATGTCTAAAGCATACATTTTAGCTCTAAGTCCAACAAATGCTTTTATAATTTGTCCACAAGCCTCGTCTTTAAATTTCCCCAACGTTTTCTTGTTTGATGTAGAGTAACATATGTGATTAGTAAGATAATCTGATGTGTCCAGGTGTTCTAGGAAATCCAACTTGTCTTGAAATACATCTGGGGTGTTAACCAAATAAATGAACGAGTCGGTATCCATATACATGAGTTTAAGATTGTCCATGCCATAATAGGGTAGCAGGACATCATAGTGGTGGGAATACATGAGAGTTTTTGAAATATCCAGTATACACATTCCAATATATATAGGCTTATTGAATACAATGTTACGTTTAGCCATGTGGAAAGCAGCTAGGTTAGGACCATAAATGGTTCTGTCAATAAATGTCGGCTTTGCTATTAGCTTTTCAGCCTTTTTGCTGTCAGTCACAAGACGTATGTCTATTCTTTTACGGATATTTTCCATTGTTTTTCCAAAAATGGCATTGTTGAATAATTTGTACAGATTTTTCTCAAACTCATTTTTGGCTTGTTTTCGAAGGTTGTTATTAAAATCAACGTATGCCTTTAACCAAGGTCTTTGCTTAAACTTTAACACACGATGAATTTTTATCAATTTTATTCCATGATCTAAAGCCTGTTTTAATGCCATGTAGTGAACAACATATCGCCTTCGATTTCCAAGATGAGGAATTAGTTTTTTCAGATACGAATCCTTAGGTTGTGTACACTCTGGTAGGAAAGGTAAATCGTTGTGTAGATCATGAAGGTCAGATGGGTAATCAACATCAACGTCTAGAATGTATCCCACAGGATCGTCTTTCTTCAGTTTTTCTAGATCAGCGGTATCTGGAGAAACCCACTGAAATCCGCCATAAGGAAGAGAGTGACACATAGCCCACCCGTATTGGTTGTTGGCATCATCATAGGTTATAAACTGTGATGGTTTCTCAGAATCATAGGTTTCCATGTATTTATTGTTAGCTTCAGCATACCGATGAGACACCTGGCATATGCCTCCACGTATTCCAGACTCGATTAAAAGAATCTGATCGTAATCCTGTAGCAATTCCAGTTCAATGCCTGTGTAAAGGAGCATTGCCTCAAAACTTAAACCAGGCGAAGTGAAAAAGTGTGCAGCATCCACTCGGTGTGTTTCTAGTGTTTTGTTTCTAAACGTTTCAAAGCTGTCTGCAAGAAGGAGTACATCTGAAGTTAGGTAGAGGTCACTATATTCCCCTAGAGTTTTAATGTTGAACTGATTCCACACATTTTTAGCATGTTCATAGTCTTTTTGACTAACATTTTCTTGACTTAATTTGTTAAAGAATACCTCTTTTGGAGGTAAACACGTTTCACTTAACTTTTCCCATGAGTCAATGTAGTCATAACAAAATACCCCTTTACGAGTCATGAGCATTGCATTTTCTTTTCCAAAGTACTTGTCTGTTTCAGGGTATGATGTTAAGTTGGAAACTAAGTTTTCCAAACTACTCGGCATTAACCGAAACGTATCCACAAATCTAAGCTTAACATTTCCTACATATTTGGTAAAGGAAATGTACTTTTCTTTGGAGTTAGCGATAACATCCACTCTCTCAGTAGTACACCCCAATTGCTTTACAATGAAATTTGCGTCGTAGCCACTCATATTATGTAGAAACACAGGAACGGGGTTTCGTGTTTTACACCTCAAATTACAGTTATTGTGAGCACTTCCACGGTATTCCCCTGTAATATGGCAGTGGTCTCGAACTTTCCAGTCCTCTTTGGTAAATGGTTTATGACACAAATAACAGGTTTCAGAAGATTGGAACTCTGCTTCTTGATGCTCAGTTAAAGCTTTTGAAACATTTAAGCTGTAAAGGCGATCAATTTCATTTGCTATTGAGATCAAACAGTCCATAAACTTTTCTGCAGCGTCAGGTCCACGATAAATAATAGGTTGGCTCGGAAGGTTTGTCTTTATGTGTTCCACAGCAGGTGAGGGTTTAACATATATACCAAAGCTCATAGGAACATGACTCTGGTATGGCACTGTATAACTTGCCTCAGGATTAGGTAGACATGTTTGATAGGGTAACAGTATACTTTCAAAATCAGCATAGATAACGTAAGGTATTCTCAGCATTTTTTCCACATTTACGAATTTGACAATGGGGTTTTTAATAGGCATTTCAACCCTAGCAATGTCATGCTGGACACACAAAGCTCTATGTTCTTTTAATTTTTCCATTCCTTGTTGCCCATATTGATTATCAAAGTGAGTAAAACACCGTTTACACGTATATATCTTATGTCCATGGCGGGTAATCTGATGTCCTACTAGTTTATCAAAATCTTTGATAAAGACGTAGTGGTTCTGGCCGGATGAAGAACTTAGCAGAAGGAGGTCGCGATGGTCTTGCAGCTCTTGATCCACAACCTTTAGAGGGAACAATTTGTTGTCTTGTTCCAATCCAAATACATTAATGGATATATCGTTGGCTTTTTCAAATTTGGGAATGTCAGCTAGCGATGTAGGAAATGATATTACTGAAAAATCATACTTGTTTTCCAGATCCTTGTATTTACTAACGCGTTTAGCATCAGTTTTAACCAGTTTTGCTAAAATGGCATACATAAAACACCTCTCGTCCTTAAAGTTTTGAGGATTAATGCAGGCTTTTCTTGCTTGTATAGCTGCTGGTAATGGAATATATGTGCTACCACGCAAGGGATTGTACTTATTTATTTTCAATCGTACTCCTTCCACTGCTAACAAAGCCCAATTACTGCCTTTTAGCTCAGATTCTTCCATTTCCGTAGTTAACTTTGTAAATTGTGTTTCCAAGAAACTACTTAAGTCCGTTTCCAAAAATAGGGTCTGATTTCGAGTTTTAAAAGCACGATCTGTAATTTCATTGGTAGATGTATGAATGAATCTACATTCAGCCACAAGATTAACTTTTATCGACTTGTGCATTGCTAGTTCTTTCTGCATAGCTTGTATTATTTGCTGTTTGGACTCTTTAAGGTATGAATTTAAATCCCTACACGTATCACAACTAATGAAATAGGATTTAAGTCGACCTTCAAAAGATGTCTCATATTCAATAAGTCCACTTTCGTCAGGGACCAATACAGTAGGTAATGTTTTGTAGGCTCTGCTTTTTGTCTTTTAGCTGCCGACACAACATTACAACATTCTTCATGCCGACGTCCATTGTACACATTGTTGAATGTACTACCACAGGTCTTGCACTCATGGAATTCACCACACGATACTTCATGTCGCTTCCTATGATAGTCTCGAAGAAAAGTCTTCCCACACTCTTTACACATATAGCTAGGAATGGCTTCTTCCATTATGAATGTTGATTTCTGCAAACAGCTGCTTACTGCGTATCACAAGGCTAGAGGTTGGTCAGTGAGACGGTCTTTCACGATGTGAACACCGTGAGAGGTAGTAGTCAACTGGTGATATTCTTGTGAAGGGTCCTCTAATATACCCCTAGTCTAGACCAACAGCTCTTTACAGCGTATGACAAGGCTGTATACTGGACAGTGAGACGGTCTTTCACGATGTGAACACTGTAACAAGTAGTAGTCAACTGATTATATACTTGCTAAGGGTTCTCTAATATACAATAGTCGAGACCAACAGCTACTTACTGAGTAGTACAAGGCTGTACAATAGTTGTTTTGACAGTCTTTCACGATGTGGTCACTGTGAATGGTAGTAGTCAACTGATGATATTCTTGATAAGGGTCCTCTAATGTACCCTGGTTAAGGGTAACAGCTGCTCACTGCTTATGACAAGGCTAAAGACTGGTTGCTTCAACGGTCTTTCACAATGTAAACACTGTGACAGGTAGTAGTCAACTGAAAATATTCTTATGGCCTACTCAAGGTTATCAGGTACTTACTGCATATCAAAAGGCTGTACACTCATGTGTGTTAGGCACTCTTTCTTGCTAAGGACCCCAATATTCCCTACACAAGGCTATACATGTTAGTTCTAAACACTTAGTGGTTAATTGTATATTCAATTTTTGTACAAAGCATATACGAGCACGTTTTTATGAGGTAAAACTTTACCAAATAGTCAAATGCGACACGCAAAGTATGTTGCCGCTATCTAGCAGTGACTATGAGAACTACTTGACCGACCAGCATTCTACCTAGCGCTCCATTTCAATACTCGCTCACTGAACGAACAGCATACTATCTAGCGGTCAATATCAATACTCACTCAAATACCAGCCTGCTACCTATCGGTCAATATAACAACTCACTCAACTACCAACATGCTACATGGCTTTTTTGGTCAGTTTTTTGTTGGCTTTTTTTTGGTCAGTTTCTGTTGGCTTATGTTGGCTTTTATTGGCTTTTGTTGGCTTTTGTTGGCTTTTGTTGGCTTTTTGTTGGCTTTTGTTGGCTTTTGTATTAGCTCTTTTATATTTGCTCTTGTTTGTTGGGGCTTATTTGGTCTTGGAAAGTATGTCAGTCCTTTTTTTATGGCTGTAAAATGCTTACAGCCATGTTTGTAAGCAGCAACAACAACAACAACACACAAAATTCCAAAAAATATCGAAAGTACTCTAAGTTTTATCAATGACTCTCAACTCTTACACTTACCTCTATCCCATGCCTAGTCAAAAATTAGTGTATTTTTCAAATTTTTCAAAAAATATTTGGAAAGTAAGCTGTATCATTAAACTAAAAATCCTGAAAAGACATATGTTAACTCCAACACCTACTTCTATACCCCTCTCAGTCCAAAAATAGTGTATTTTTCAAATTTTCCAAAACATATTTCCAAATTGGGTTATATTTCCGAAATTTAAAAGTTTACAAAAACGTTTGTTTGACATAAACGAATGGCCTTTGTCCCCTCTACCGTCGTACCAAGTCCCAGGTCTCTAGGACAACAAACATAAAAAATTGAAAATGGGCTTATATTTCCAAAATTAGGAATTTTACAAAAACGTTTGTCTGACGTAAATCAGTGGTCATTACCCCCTCTATCCCCCACACTAAGTCTCATGTCTCTAGAACAACAAAAATAAATTTTTGAAAATGGGCTTATATTTCCAAAATTAGGAATTTTACAAAAACGTTTGTCTGACGTAAATCAGTGGTCATTACCCCCTCTATCCCCATACCATGTCTCAGGTCTCTAGGTCAACAAAAATAAAATTTTGAAAATGGGCTATATTTCCAAAATTAGGAATTCTACAAAAAAGTTTGTCTAACGTAAATCAATGGTCTTTACCCCCTCTATTCCCATACCAAGTCTCAGGTCTCTAGGTCAACAAAAATAAAATTTTGAAAAAATGGTCACTATTTTGGAAACTAGGAATTCTACGAAAAAGTTTGTTTAACATAAATGAAAGGTCTCTATCCCCTCTACCTGTAAACCAAGTCCCAGGTCTGTAGGACAAAAATGAAAAAAGTTCAACTGGGAAAGTAGGCGATTTTTCATAAAACCAAACATTCTAAAAAGTGTTCTATGGGTATAAAAGAATGGTCTCTATGTCCTTTATTTTTTATAATAAAACTTTTTTATTTTTTACACTTTTTTGAAAAAAGTTCAATTTTGAAATTTTTATATTTTTGAAACTAGAAAGTTTACAAAAATGTTTGTTTGACGTAAATGACTGCCCCTGACCCCATTTACCACCAAAATAAATTTCAATTCGCTAGGACAAAAAATAACAGTAGTGGAGTGGTGGTGCTTCTAACTCACCCGGCGTTGCTCGGGCGGCGTTCATGTTAATAAGTGGATATCTCGCGAACCCATGATCGGAATTTGACATGCAACATATCAAATTATTCAGGCTGACGCTCTCTCGATCATGGGTTCGCAAAGATATCCACAAATTCAGCGTAGCCGAGCGCCACCGGGTACTTTAAAAGCACCACCACTCCACTACTGTTATTTTTTGTCCTAGCGAATTGAAATTTATTTTGGTGGTAAATGGGGTCAGGGGCAGTCATTTACGTCAAACAAACATTTTTGTAAACTTTCTAGTTTCAAAAATATAAAAATTTCAAAATTGAACTTTTTTCAAAAAAGTGTAAAAAATAAAAAAGTTTTATTATAAAAAATAAAGGACATAGAGACCATTCTTTTATACCCATAGAACACTTTTTAGAATGTTTGGTTTTATGAAAAATCGCCTACTTTCCCAGTTGAACTTTTTTCATTTTTGTCCTACAGACCTGGGACTTGGTTTACAGGTAGAGGGGATAGAGACCTTTCATTTATGTTAAACAAACTTTTTCGTAGAATTCCTAGTTTCCAAAATAGTGACCATTTTTTCAAAATTTTATTTTTGTTGACCTAGAGACCTGAGACTTGGTATGGGAATAGAGGGGGTAAAGACCATTGATTTACGTTAGACAAACTTTTTTGTAGAATTCCTAATTTTGGAAATATAGCCCATTTTCAAAATTTTATTTTTGTTGACCTAGAGACCTGAGACATGGTATGGGGATAGAGGGGGTAATGACCACTGATTTACGTCAGACAAACGTTTTTGTAAAATTCCTAATTTTGGAAATATAAGCCCATTTTCAAAAATTTATTTTTGTTGTTCTAGAGACATGAGACTTAGTGTGGGGGATAGAGGGGGTAATGACCACTGATTTACGTCAGACAAACGTTTTTGTAAAATTCCTAATTTTGGAAATATAAGCCCATTTTCAATTTTTTATGTTTGTTGTCCTAGAGACCTGGGACTTGGTACGACGGTAGAGGGGACAAAGGCCATTCGTTTATGTCAAACAAACGTTTTTGTAAACTTTTAAATTTCGGAAATATAACCCAATTTGGAAATATGTTTTGGAAAATTTGAAAAATACACTATTTTTGGACTGAGAGGGGTATAGAAGTAGGTGTTGGAGTTAACATATGTCTTTTCAGGATTTTTAGTTTAATGATACAGCTTACTTTCCAAATATTTTTTGAAAAATTTGAAAAATACACTAATTTTTGACTAGGCATGGGATAGAGGTAAGTGTAAGAGTTGAGAGTCATTGATAAAACTTAGAGTACTTTCGATATTTTTTGGAATTTTGTGTGTTGTTGTTGTTGTTGCTGCTTACAAACATGGCTGTAAGCATTTTACAGCCATAAAAAAAGGACTGACATACTTTCCAAGACCAAATAAGCCCCAACAAACAAGAGCAAATATAAAAGAGCTAATACAAAAGCCAACAAAAGCCAACAAAAAGCCAACAAAAGCCAACAAAAGCCAACAAAAGCCAATAAAAGCCAACATAAGCCAACAGAAACTGACCAAAAAAAAGCCAACAAAAAACTGACCAAAAAAGCCATGTAGCATGTTGGTAGTTGAGTGAGTTGTTATATTGACCGATAGGTAGCAGGCTGGTATTTGAGTGAGTATTGATATTGACCGCTAGATAGTATGCTGTTCGTTCAGTGAGCGAGTATTGAAATGGAGCGCTAGGTAGAATGCTGGTCGGTCAAGTAGTTCTCATAGTCACTGCTAGATAGCGGCAACATACTTTGCGTGTCGCATTTGACTATTTGGTAAAGTTTTACCTCATAAAAACGTGCTCGTATATGCTTTGTACAAAAATTGAATATACAATTAACCACTAAGTGTTTAGAACTAACATGTATAGCCTTGTGTAGGGAATATTGGGGTCCTTAGCAAGAAAGAGTGCCTAACACACATGAGTGTACAGCCTTTTGATATGCAGTAAGTACCTGATAACCTTGAGTAGGCCATAAGAATATTTTCAGTTGACTACTACCTGTCACAGTGTTTACATTGTGAAAGACCGTTGAAGCAACCAGTCTTTAGCCTTGTCATAAGCAGTGAGCAGCTGTTACCCTTAACCAGGGTACATTAGAGGACCCTTATCAAGAATATCATCAGTTGACTACTACCATTCACAGTGACCACATCGTGAAAGACTGTCAAAACAACTATTGTACAGCCTTGTACTACTCAGTAAGTAGCTGTTGGTCTCGACTATTGTATATTAGAGAACCCTTAGCAAGTATATAATCAGTTGACTACTACTTGTTACAGTGTTCACATCGTGAAAGACCGTCTCACTGTCCAGTATACAGCCTTGTCATACGCTGTAAAGAGCTGTTGGTCTAGACTAGGGGTATATTAGAGGACCCTTCACAAGAATATCACCAGTTGACTACTACCTCTCACGGTGTTCACATCGTGAAAGACCGTCTCACTGACCAACCTCTAGCCTTGTGATACGCAGTAAGCAGCTGTTTGCAGAAATCAACATTCATAATGGAAGAAGCCATTCCTAGCTATATGTGTAAAGAGTGTGGGAAGACTTTTCTTCGAGACTATCATAGGAAGCGACATGAAGTATCGTGTGGTGAATTCCATGAGTGCAAGACCTGTGGTAGTACATTCAACAATGTGTACAATGGACGTCGGCATGAAGAATGTTGTAATGTTGTGTCGGCAGCTAAAAGACAAAAAGCAGAGCCTACAAAACATTACCTACTGTATTGGTCCCTGACGAAAGTGGACTTATTGAATATGAGACATCTTTTGAAGGTCGACTTAAATCCTATTTCATTAGTTGTGATACGTGTAGGGATTTAAATTCATACCTTAAAGAGTCCAAACAGCAAATAATACAAGCTATGCAGAAAGAACTAGCAATGCACAAGTCGATAAAAGTTAATCTTGTGGCTGAATGTAGATTCATTCATACATCTACCAATGAAATTACAGATCGTGCTTTTAAAACTCGAAATCAGACCCTATTTTTGGAAACGGACTTAAGTAGTTTCTTGGAAACACAATTTACAAAGTTAACTACGGAAATGGAAGAATCTGAGCTAAAAGGCAGTAATTGGGCTTTGTTAGCAGTGGAAGGAGTACGATTGAAAATAAATAAGTACAATCCCTTGCGTGGTAGCACATATATTCCATTACCAGCAGCTATACAAGCAAGAAAAGCCTGCATTAATCCTCAAAACTTTAAGGACGAGAGGTGTTTTATGTATGCCATTTTAGCAAAACTGGTTAAAACTGATGCTAAACGCGTTAGTAAATACAAGGATCTGGAAAACAAGTATGATTTTTCAGTAATATCATTTCCTACATCGCTAGCTGACATTCCCAAATTTGAAAAAGCCAACGATATATCCATTAATGTATTTGGATTGGAACAAGACAACAAATTGTTCCCTCTAAAGGTTGTGGATCAAGAGCTGCAAGACCATCGCGACCTCCTTCTGCTAAGTTCTTCATCCGGCCAGAACCACTACGTCTTTATCAAAGATTTTGATAAACTAGTAGGACATCAGATTACCCGCCATGGACATAAGATATATACGTGTAAACGGTGTTTTACTCACTTTGATAATCAATATGGGCAACAAGGAATGGAAAAATTAAAAGAACATAGAGCTTTGTGTGTCCAGCATGACATTGCTAGGGTTGAAATGCCTATTAAAAACCCCATTGTCAAATTCGTAAATGTGGAAAAAATGCTGAGAATACCTTACGTTATCTATGCTGATTTTGAAAGTATACTGTTACCCTATCAAACATGTCTACCTAATCCTGAGGCAAGTTATACAGTGCCATACCAGAGTCATGTTCCTATGAGCTTTGGTATATATGTTAAACCCTCACCTGCTGTGGAACACATAAAGACAAACCTTCCGAGCCAACCTATTATTTATCGTGGACCTGACGCTGCAGAAAAGTTTATGGACTGTTTGATCTCAATAGCAAATGAAATTGATCGCCTTTACAGCTTAAATGTTTCAAAAGCTTTAACTGAGCATCAAGAAGCAGAGTTCCAATCTTCTGAAACCTGTTATTTGTGTCATAAACCATTTACCAAAGAGGACTGGAAAGTTCGAGACCACTGCCATATTACAGGGGAATACCGTGGAAGTGCTCACAATAACTGTAATTTGAGGTGTAAAACACGAAACCCCGTTCCTGTGTTTCTACATAATATGAGTGGCTACGACGCAAATTTCATTGTAAAGCAATTGGGGTGTACTACTGAGAGAGTGGATGTTATCGCTAACTCCAAAGAAAAGTACATTTCCTTTACCAAATATGTAGGAAATGTTAAGCTTAGATTTGTGGATACGTTTCGGTTAATGCCGAGTAGTTTGGAAAACTTAGTTTCCAACTTAACATCATACCCTGAAACAGACAAGTACTTTGGAAAAGAAAATGCAATGCTCATGACTCGTAAAGGGGTATTTTGTTATGACTACATTGACTCATGGGAAAAGTTAAGTGAAACGTGTTTACCTCCAAAAGAGGTATTCTTTAACAAATTAAGTCAAGAAAATGTTAGTCAAAAAGACTATGAACATGCTAAAAATGTGTGGAATCAGTTCAACATTAAAACTCTAGGGGAATATAGTGACCTCTACCTAACTTCAGATGTACTCCTTCTTGCAGACAGCTTTGAAACGTTTAGAAACAAAACACTAGAAACACACCGAGTGGATGCTGCACACTTTTTCACTTCGCCTGGTTTAAGTTTTGAGGCAATGCTCCTTTACACAGGCATTGAACTGGAATTGCTACAGGATTACGATCAGATTCTTTTAATCGAGTCTGGAATACGTGGAGGCATATGCCAGGTGTCTCATCGGTATGCTGAAGCTAACAATAAATACATGGAAACCTATGATTCTGAGAAACCATCACAGTTTATAACCTATGATGATGCCAACAACCAATACGGGTGGGCTATGTGTCACTCTCTTCCTTATGGCGGATTTCAGTGGGTTTCTCCAGATACCGCTGATCTAGAAAAACTGAAGAAAGACGATCCTGTGGGATACATTCTAGACGTTGATGTTGATTACCCATCTGACCTTCATGATCTACACAACGATTTACCTTTCCTACCAGAGTGTACACAACCTAAGGATTCGTATCTGAAAAAACTAATTCCTCATCTTGGAAATCGAAGGCGATATGTTGTTCACTACATGGCATTAAAACAGGCTTTAGATCATGGAATAAAATTGATAAAAATTCATCGTGTGTTAAAGTTTAAGCAAAGACCTTGGTTAAAGGCATACGTTGATTTTAATAACAACCTTCGAAAACAAGCCAAAAATGAGTTTGAGAAAAATCTGTACAAATTATTCAACAATGCCATTTTTGGAAAAACAATGGAAAATATCCGTAAAAGAATAGACATACGTCTTGTGACTGACAGCAAAAAGGCTGAAAAGCTAATAGCAAAGCCGACATTTATTGACAGAACCATTTATGGTCCTAACCTAGCTGCTTTCCACATGGCTAAACGTAACATTGTATTCAATAAGCCTATATATATTGGAATGTGTATACTGGATATTTCAAAAACTCTCATGTATTCCCACCACTATGATGTCCTGCTACCCTATTATGGCATGGACAATCTTAAACTCATGTATATGGATACCGACTCGTTCATTTATTTGGTTAACACCCCAGATGTATTTCAAGACAAGTTGGATTTCCTAGAACACCTGGACACATCAGATTATCTTACTAATCACATATGTTACTCTACATCAAACAAGAAAACGTTGGGGAAATTTAAAGACGAGGCTTGTGGACAAATTATAAAAGCATTTGTTGGACTTAGAGCTAAAATGTATGCTTTAGACATAAATGGTAAAGAAATCAAAAAGATTAAAGGTATTAGCAGAGGTGTTGTCAAAAATTGTATAAGCTTTCAAGATTATAAGGATTGTGTCATGAAAAACAATGTAAAAAGAATACCCATGAACATTATCGCTTCTAAACAACATGACATATCATCTATAAGGCTAAACAAAATTGCTTTGTGTCCTGGTGATGATAAAAGAGTGATTGATGCTAATGGTATAGGTACACATGCCTATGGTCATTACTCAATCATTGACCATGCTTAAAGAGTTAAGTTATGAATATCAAAATCTTCTGCCTGCAACTAGCAAATACATAAAACAAAACAATTTAGGAAATAAAACAATAGCACTACAAAAATAAAAAAATAGTATTCATAATCAAAAATAAATAAAATAGAAAACAAAATAAAAACAACTGTACAATTTATAACAAAAAATAGACTATATATAAAAATGTATTTAAGTGTAAATAGTGTACATGTATTTCAAATAAAAAATATTGTATGGACACTGCTTGTACATTTTTAATTACTACCCACCTCTCTCCACTCCTAATGCAAAATGAACATGTAAAACACGAATTGGAAAATCCATGTTTCCATATTGACAAAATAGAAAAAACATTGAACTAAAATTTTAAAAACTGTAAATGGGAATTTGGTAAATTGACAAATGTGTAAACAACAAAATGCAAAATCCATGTTTCCATATCATGAAATTGAAAAACTTTAAATTGACATTTAAAAAAAATGAAAATGGGAAATTGGAAAATTGACAAATGTGTAAACAACAAAATGCAAAATCCATGTTTCCATATTATGAAATTAAAAAAAACTTAAAACTGACATTTAAAAAAACTGAAAATGGGAAATTGGAAAATTGACAAATGAGTAAACAACAAAATGAAAAAAAACGGTTGGGTAGTGATCATGTTGTACAGTAGCCAATAAGACTAGCATAAGGAGAGTTGCATGTGTCCTTATATACTTTGTGTATGTGCATTAGCCCTTTGGATTAGCTTAAGTTAGGTTTGGTAAAGTTAGGTTTAGTGAGGTTAGGTAAGTGACTTTTTTCGGAAAATGGAAATTGTAAAATCTAAAATCAAAAAATATTAAATTTAAAATGTAAAATAAAAAAAATTAAAACTGAAATACAAAAAATCAAAAAAGTGAAATCTAAAAAAGTAAAATGAAAAAATCAAAAATCTATAATGTTAAAATGTAAAATGTTAAAATGTAAAATCTAAAATCTTAAAATGAGGTTTCTGGGGGTTAGGTTAGGTTAGGTTAGGTTATAACTAAGTTTATTATTTGTGCTCTCTCATTTGTTCTTACTTTCTTGCATACACTATTTGATATTACTTTTTGCTGTCACTTTTTGCTCTTATATTTGCACTTACTTTGAAGTTAGGTTAGGTGAAATTAGGTGAGGAAATGCTTGGTTAGGTTAGGTTAGGTTAGGTTAGGGTAGGTTATAACTAAGTTTATTATTTGTGTTCTTACATTTGGTCTTAATTTTTTCATTACAATTTTTGCTCTCATTTTTTTTGCTTGCACTTTGAAGTTAGGTTAGGTTAGGTTAGGTTAAGTTGGGTTAGGTTAGGTTAAGTTAGTTTAGGTTAGGTTAGGTTAGGTTAGGTTAGGTTAGGTGTGGTTAGGTTATAACTAAGTTTATTATTTGTGCTCTCACATTTGCTCTCACTTTTTGCTAATTTTTTTTCGCTTGCAATTTTAAATTAGGTAGGTTACGTTAGGTTAGGTTAGGATAGGTTAGGTGAGGTTAGGTTAGGTGAAGTTAGGTTAGGTTATAACTTAGGTTATTATGTGTGCTCTCACATTTGCTCTCATATTTGCTCTGACTTTGAAGTTAGGTTAGGTTAGGTTAGGTTAGGTTAGGTTAGGTGAAGTTGGGTTAGGCAGAATGGTTGAGGTATGAATCAAAAGCCAGATCCTGTCAGTTTTGCCTCACAAGGCTGAGTGTACCCCGTTCCACTCATGAGACCAGAAATTAAATTTCTTGGCAGAGCCGGGATTCGAACCTCAGGAATGACCTCCAAGAATGCTAGTCACTACACCAAGTGGTTGACAATATAAGACTGGTCTTGATTATACATGATCAATTAATAATTACCTAGTAATAATAATAATAATAATAATAATAAATATTCCATTTAGAAACTACACGGCCGAACTCCCCCTGTGACATCATCCAAGGTCTCAGGACATGGCGGCCATCTTGCCCATTAGCCCCTGCCCCAGCTCTGACTAACCCCTCCATAAGAATAACATAGAGTGATTGCGCGCGGCGGCCATCTTGCCCATTAGCCCCTGCCCCAGCTTCGGCTTATATTACCTACTATGAACAGGCCTTCGCAATGCTACATACAACCTTTAGCAATCCGCCAGCAATGTCACGGTCCAGCACAACACATACTGCCCTGCGGTATAAGGATCGCCCAGTACAATTGCAAGCTTTGTCATTCCACTTAGGACTACAGTTCAAGTTACTAAATATCATTGTACACAAAACCCTCGTTTATCCAGCCGCCGTTAATCCGAATTTCAAGTTTATTCGGAATGATTTTTTATTTACCGGCACTGTATTATTATCATTTTAAATGATCTTGTCGACTTCGTCGTTACGCTGTGGTCTAGCGTCACGTTACGGTGACAGGACGAAAGTACCCAGATGCACTGAGGTGTGTGACGTCATAGTACTGCTTGGTGCATGTGTTCCCCGACAATCTCAACTTCGTTAGTATAAGACAAAAATCCCCGATTCTTGGATGTCACGGGTAATCTCGAGAACCACTGGATGGATTTTGATGCGGTTTTCACCATTCTGTAAAGGATATCTTGAGGAAAGATTCTGTAGAAAATAATTTATGTATGATCAAAGGAAGCCAAGCAGTAACGATTTCAGTGAAAAAGTCGAAAACAAACTTGGCGTCCGTGCGCTTCTCAAGCTTACGCTGGGCAAACCGTTAAAAATATCAATATACTATGAGCGTAAGAATTGGTCAGCATGAAAAGTTCTACAAAAAAGTCCCCGAGAGCGTATCTCTATCTTCAATACATCACCCACTATAAGTGATTTTAGACTGGATGGAAGGGGCACGTCCCCACGCGCTTGACCTTGCTTTGCCCTTGGTTTGCACTTGCCGTTCGCGAGTAATTTGAAACAAGATAAGCAAGATAAGTATTATGCAGATAATTTTCTAACATGTCAAGAGTCTTTGGCTTCGAGCGAAGCGAGAAGCCTCCAGCCTTTCTAGCATTTTTCAGCATTTGTAGCATTTAAAATGATACAAAGTCTAGTCTTTCAGAATGACTGTCACTTTTTTATCGTTTTTCTTCATCAAGAAAATATATTTTGATTAATAATAACAATAAAATAATAATAATAATAATAACAATAACAATAATAATAATGTGACCCCCTGTGGAATAATAATATTGGCAGTAGCTTACATTAGGAACACCGACCCCCTGTCAAAATGAAGAGTTTGTCCATGCTGCTATCTACCGTCAGAATTAGGAAGCCGCCAAGTAAGGTAAAAAGAAAACAACAGCAACACCGGAGTTCATCGGGGACACACCCTGCTCCATTTAGGACCTCTTACAGTATGCAGAGGATATAGTAAAAAAAAATACGAGCCTTACAGTAGTCGCATATGATGGGTAACATCTGACATAGAAGAAACCTCACGTGAAATTGTTGATACACCGGTATTTTATATACAATTATTGGCACAAATATTAATCTATTGTAAAAGGGAGTGTTTTACAGATATTGTAGTTTATAATACGGAACTCATTTTGTTAGATGATTTGTAGCTTCCACCAGCACTAGCCTAAATAAAGAATACGATATGGATCAACTAGATTAATAGACGCGACACCGCTCATAACCTTAAATTCCTTATAAACAGGACCTCTTTATTCACAGACCAACACGTAATTTCATATGGATTCTGCTAAAATGAGTCATATTGATATGATAAGTATCGTTTAAAAAGATAATCTGGTAGCAAAAATATCTACCCCATCCGGGATTCGAACCCGAGATCTCTAGATTCACAGTCATAGGCGCTAACCCCACGGCTATCTCGACTACGCAAATTTTGTGCACAAGATGGTGACTTATTTCCACTTCCAATAATACTGCATTACGGAATTAAGTTTCATTTATATTTTGCTTGCTTCGATAATGTTCCTGCGTGAAATTGAGTTTAAAATGCCTGATGAATAGGCCCTCTTGTGAGTAAAGAGAATGTATTCAGCAATAGTTCATGAAGGCTTGCTCAATTCTTGTATAACCACAACGATTATATCATATTGATGACTGCATTACCGTTATGTGGGTTAATATTTGAATAGCCATTGTGCAGAAACATAATACCGGCAATGCCGACTACTTACAATGTTTGATATTAAGACATTTTACCATTTAAATACTGATACGAAGACTTCGAACATATACCATGTGCTTCGTTTCAATCACTTCACACCAGAGTTCGCATGAGCGTTTACCGTTCAGTATGTCATATACATTCCACATGGCCGAGAGTACGTCATGGTATCAATTTCCGACACCGCGCGCTCGATCGAGTTGGCAGTGCGTCTTACACTTCCGTTCGATCCACCACTGCCAGCTAGCATGCGTCCGTTCGAGCACACTTACGTTCGGTCGAACGGAAGTGTGCCAGCTGGTGCCACCTTGATCGTTCCGATCCACTTCCGTCCCATTTTTTAAAATCACTCCCACAAAAATATCCAGCAACCTCTGATGATGGTTGTGATTGTTGTTTTAAGAGGCGAAACATCTACGTCATCTGCCTATAATGGTTTGAAGTGATAATATCAAATGATTATGAAATGACAACTAGTAACTAAAACTAACTACTGGCTACTAACTTACGTACTAGAAGAAGAAAAGGACAAAAACGTAAATAACTGAAATAAAAGACAAGGAAAGCACGGAGAGTCCCAGAACGAAGTGCAGCCATGAAAGGTATGTTTTTTTTGTTTTTTTTTTCTTCAGGATTAGGGATCCACCCATTACAATTGGGTACAATCGTGTTGACCGACTGAACACCATCAAATTTCGATTTCTAAGGAAACACTGAAAAGTGGTTTCAAACACCATAAAGGCTGAGAGGAAAAGAGGAAAAAGTCTGCCCCAAAGGGAGTAGGAAAAGGGGAAAACGGATCCAGCTCAGGAATCCTTCGGGGTAGCCAATTTCCCAACTGACCAGCCGGGAGGGTGTAGCACTATCCAGGGTGGGGCCACACACACCCTGCCTACTTTAGAGCCTTGTGCAAAAAGCAGGAGGTACCATAAGAAGAAAAGAGGTTTGACCTCTCGAAGAATGAGGGTACCAGGAGAGCTAAGACAAAGGCCAATTAAGGTGGAAAATGAAAGACTTCCTAGGCCTCCGATACCCTAAAACCGTCAGGTCGTAAGAGAACAAGAATTGACAAAGGAGGTCCGACAGGAACGATGAAATAAAGGAGCCTGTCACAAGTGGAAGCAATGCCAAACTCAGCTTGAGTCCCATGGTCGCCAATCCACTTATCACTAGAAGTGAGCGATTTAACGCGCACGGCTTCGCCACGGGGTGTAATAATCTGCATTACGCACATACAGTATGAGACGACCAATGTAACAGTATAATCTCAAGAAGAGAGCATTGTATCATCAGTTAACATGTCAACCATAAGCTATGCAAACATAATGGAGATCAAGGCCCATAAAGTGTACGCCAACAGCCATTGTGGTAGGCAACCAAACAATAAAACAAAAGATGAAACCCACTCGGGACTCGATCCAAGCACAAAGCTGACAAACCGGTTTTTTCGTCCATTATGTTACGGATCCGAAAACGCCTTTCTGCACTTAAATATCCAAGCAAGAGGAGTATACCTGTAGGTGCGTCCGTACCCAAAACATGTTGAGCTAGAACAAAGGTTGAAGATGCAAGAAAGCATAACCCATTCATTAGCCTAAATTTGTTAATTTCTAGGGGGAGGGGGAGACATAGGGCTACACCTTTAAGGATACAAAAATCATGTAAATTCACCTTTTTATTCCTCAGCAACAGAAAGTACTAAAGAATTGTAATTTGGTCTTCCACTCACACTATGCTTTGCCAATATGTTCGTGTATTTACAAGTCATACGGCGAATGCATTTCAGGAAATTAGGCATTTAAAATGGCGGGTGGATATTGTGCACTGTTCCACCGTTTCCCTAATATTTTACACAAATATCATTGTTTTTCAAAAATTCTTTTTTCATTGTATTTACTAATGCAGTAGCTAGAGATTGACCTAGTATCATTGGAATCTATACCGGGTGAGTTAGCCGTGGTGGTTACGGCATGACTGATGGCAGTCGCTCACATCCGGGAGGCGAGGAGGTTCGAATCCCCCCGCCGGCAACCTTGAAGATGGTCTTCTGTGTTTTCCCATCTTCCTTCCAGGCAAATGCCGGGGTTGGTCCCTAACTATAGGCCACAGCCGCTACCTTCCAACTCCTCGTCCTTACATTCCAACTTCCCTCCTTCCCTCCCCAACGGTACTTGTAGCTCACCCATTGGGTGTCCGTCTCGAAGCAGCTACAAACCTGGCGAGCCGAACATGTCCTCGGACACTCCCGGCACTAAAAGCCATACGCAAAAAAATGGAATCTATAAGGAAAAAAAAAAATTTAAAAGCTTATATTATAGTGTAACTTTTTTGCAAGTTTTTTCACTGAATATTAAAAAAAAGAAAAGAAACTATGACATGTACAGCAACAGTTCTAGGTCATATTGTTTTCCCATATAAGATACACATGTAGGCTATTCTAAATTTCACTTCATTATCTTGAAAACTCTGTCAGTTAATTAGGAAACGGATTTGAAAATCCACAGTTAAGGAAAACAAGCAACAAAGCTACCAATGTGTAGGAAAACATCTAAAATTACCCTTGCACGTTTTTGGTCATAACCTCAAAAGTATTGCACATATCAAAGAAATTGTTGCAGTGATTTAAAAAGGAAGGATCAATAAATATAGAAAAAAATGAAAAATGACAAATTTTGATCCGTAAAGGTGTAGGTCCCCCTTTAAGGTAACTAAGTTATAACTAGCGGACCCGTGCGAGAAATCTCGCATGTTCATAAACCACACTTTCCCCAATAGGTTTATAATGAGAGACTTAAGGAGAAAGGTTGTTATGTTTGATTTCAACCAAATGATTGTAGAACACTATTTACATTTCAGTTAGAATCCCAAGTTCTGCGTTCCCTAACTTAAGAAGGCAATCACTGAAAATTGGATCATAACACTCACCGGTTATTCGATATTTATGAAATTATATGATTTGAGTACTCATTCCTTTGATTTACTGTTTTTGAAAGCCATGCAAAATAATAACGACCTCAGAATGATAAAATGATATGAAACAGGCGTCACAGTGGCCAATATGTGAAGTGGACAAGCAATTATGGAGCGTATTTTCCTACAGCAACAGTATCTGCAAATCGCACAGTTCGTACATTTTTTAAAGTCATCTTTTAAAGAAATTATAGATATTTATGAAATTAGAGTGCAATTCGTCACTGCTAATGTCTATTCTTTTTTCATTTGAATGCTCATTTGTCAAGATCGGTCGCTTGTGAGCGCCGCAGGGGGGATTTATACAACTGAAATAATATATATGATGATATCCTTTTCTTGTCTACAGTAAACTGAAGAGCCAGTGAAGGTCAAGCCCCCCTGCTTAATATATTAATATATACGGTACCACTGGTGTAGCCCACCTTACTATGGTCCGCAGACCAACAGTCTTCGCTTCCACCTCCTTCATTTTAGCTAACAACCGCCATCAAGGACAACACAACAACTTGTCGAATACATTTGCACTGCAACAGCTGGTGGTAATTCGTACCGGTACCAACCAGAAAATGATCTTCAATTATTTCAAACGCTACTGATTGAACTGAAGTAGCCGTTCCTTATTCTGAGCAGAAGCTTCAAATGCGTGTGGAAGTTCAACAATGCAAAGATACACGATAAGACAGGCATGATTTTTGCACTTTGTTGCGTTAAAATGTGAAAAACTCATTTAAATAATCTACTGTTATTGCTGATAATACGATTTAGAGTCTGGGGCATCTTGTTCATCAGCTCCGTGTACTTAGATGTGAATTTAATTTGTCCGATAACCTGTGTGACTATATGTGACCTATGTGTAGCTATAATTATTGGGGATGGGAATGGTGCCCCGACACTTAAACTAAGGTACAGTATATTTAGCCTATTTTTATATTTTTCATTTATCACAAGTGGTTCCGTGAAGAACTATACAGCCTATTTTCATATATCCTATTTATGTTAATCGGCTCAATCAACATACAAAATTTCAGTTTGATTGCTGTAATAAATTCGTAGATATTGAGAACCGTCTAAATATTTCGATGGTCGCCATGTTGGATTTTTATATATGTAGGACTTTGAGTTATGTAGTATTACATGAAGATTATTGTGTAGGCGTAGTATTCAAACTTCAATCGCATAATTAGGACACAAAATAGCCTAAGTAAATTAGATTTTAAAATTTTTATATAGCCTACACTGAAGAAAATGGAAATTTCAACACCATGAAGGCATTGGTCGTTTGTGTTGATTTTCAAGATATGGAACGATGCCATGTAGATATGTAAACGATCAAAGTTTCAGACCCATTGGATTGTTGCTACTGGTCTCCCCACGTGATTGATCGCGGAGGAATCAACTCCAGTATACGGACTCTGGTATAGCGTAGTTGACTTGCAGTCTGTGCAGTGACAATTCCTCAGGAAGCGAACCAGGGCCTTATTGACTCCGTGCCTCGCCGAATTCATCAATGTATTGCAGCTCGTGGTGGGCACATCCTGTATTGATTGTTGTCCAAACTTGCGGTCAGAGGGACCTGAAAGTGTAATCATCGAATCACAACCGAACACTCGTCCTGCATGTTCAATTGCAATGAAGCACCACTCCTTCCGGGTGTTGCAATTTCCATTTCTCTTTCAGTGTATGTAGGTGTATTAGATGACGATTTTTGCGTAGGTTCATTATTCAAGCGTTCACTCCGATCGCATGATTAATACACAAGATATAAAAACTTAATTTTAAAATTGCGCGCAGCCGCTATCTTGAGGTTATGTGAACAATTGAACTAAATTAGATGCCAGTGCATTACAACGTAATACAGACCACGGAGACAGCATCTTTCATTGACTTACTGCTTGTCTGTCAAATACTACGGTAAGTTGTGTAACTATAGCAAATGACAAGGTGCTTTTTGCGTGTCCTGTCATCAGCTAGGATAATAAGCGAGCTTTCTGCAGACTGGCATCAGTGACTTTCACAAAAACAAGTTTGTAACCTGGAGTTCTTTATTATTCCATTTTCATCAATCACACTGTGGAAGTCGCATCTCATAGAGCTGATGCTAGGACAAGGTTCAAGTAAGATTGGACACAGTGCTGCTGTCATATAGGAGGTCTAGGTTCGATTCTCAGCTCTACCATCCTGAAAGTGGTCTTCCGTTGTTTCCCCACTACGCCTGGAGTAGAAGTGGGGAAACCACGGAAAACCACATCCAGGATGGCCGAGAGTAGGATACGAACACATCAGAAAACTCCAAACACCATATACTCGTCTCTGAAGTCTTATCTCGACACGGCTCGATAGTTTGATGCTGGCCGAAGCTGGGGTGATAGGCTAGCTCGTAAACTCGCTCCGAAGCTAGGAATTCAAATTTCCACTGAATGGAGATTGTTGGAAAAAAAAACAACTTAAAAACACTTATGTTGGGCTATGTATTAAAGATAGGGATATGCTGTCGCGGGCGTTTCTTGTAGAACTTTTTATGCTGAACAATCCTTAACGGTTTACCCAGCGTAAGCTTGAAAGGCGCACGGACGGCAGGTTTTCTTCGAATCGACTCACTGCTCGGCTTCCTTTGTTCTTAAATGAAGGGTTTTCTACAAAAACTTTCCTCAAGAAATCCTTTACAGAATTGTGAATACTGCATCAAATCCATCCAGTGGTCCTGGAGATTACCCGTTACATCCAAGAATCGGGGAATTAGTTTTATAGTATGTAGATATTGAACACTTCTAAACTTACATAGACGGCAGTCTTGATGGCTTCGAAAGCAAGATCTTAACACGAGAGTGAACGTGACACAGTACCGGTATTGTATTAATTCCTATCAGAAATATGTTAATGCAAGAGTGAATAAGGTATGGACAACATTTTTATATTTTCTCAGTATGCCCATTATATAGGCCAACACGTCCATGGTAAAATTATTTTAGTATTGACCTACCTTCGTTACCCGGAAACCTATCTTTAACGGGGGAAAAATGTTTAAGTCCCGTTCGATTCCATCGAAGGCAGGTATATTGTACTAGGATTACAATTTATGACAGATTAGGAATCGAACCCAGGCTATAATTATTGTAAAAATCTGTTAACCACTGCAACATGACACGCTTTTATGCATAAAAATGGAGGAAGGGGTAAATAAAAGCGTGTTATTTTTATGTAAATATCTTATGTAATATTTCTTTCAGAGCCTCCGTGGTTTAGGTGGCAGCACGCCGGCCTCTCACCGCTGGCTCCGTGGTTCAAATCCCGGTCACTCCATGTGAGATTTGTGCTGGACAAAGCGGAGGCAGACAGGTTTTTCTCCGGGTACTCCGGTTTTCCCTGTCACAAATTTCATTCCAGCAACAATATCCACTATCATTTCATTTCATCTGTCATTCATTTAATCATTTCCCCAGGGGAGTGCAACAGGCTTCGGCAGCCGGCACAGTTCATATCCTCGCCGCTAGATGGGGGCTTCATTCACTCCATTCCCTGAAGCGGTCAGTCGAATAGAAGCAGGCTGTGGATTTTCAATATTTCTTTCAGGTCAGAGTGTTAAAATACTTGTTTTCCCGCTTAATGTAATTGAGCACAATTTGCCACGGTGGGTGAGTGGTTATAGTGTCTGACTAACAACCCCAAGATTGCAGGTTCGCCCCTGGCCATGGTAAGTGATTTTTGAAGGCGACAAAAATCACGATACTCATGTCATACGTTGTTGGCATGTTAAAGAACCCATTTGAATTCAGTAGGCCGTGTTCAATGGCAAAATTAATCTCGGGATTTTCCGCCAACACAAAGTTCCTCCATTCTCTACTTGAAAGCGCTGTAGTGTCAAGGAGTTTAGATATCTAACCTCCTTGACTTTCATAGTGTTCAAAGGAACGACGAAATTCGACATGCAAGCTACCCTCTGGGTGTCAATTAGCAAAGCTTGCACCAGGCACCCGAGGCCATACGATATTATTATTGTGTCGACCGACTGAAAATCAACACTGAAAAATGAGTTCTAATACCTCAACCCTTACCATTGTTAGCACGGAGTGACAGCCATTTTGTACTCAAGAGCCGGTACCCCGCGCGTATAAATCATTGTGTTCAAGAACATGGCCTTCAGTTCAAACGGTACCCACTCACTACAGTAGATCATGAGACTGATGAGCACTTTATCGTGTAGGTATTTCACTGGCACCAAATTATCCACGTGTCCTTGAATCATAATTTAGTGTGTGGGCAGTATAAGCCTGCCTGTGGTGGGGATAACCGTCTAAATTTAACCTTTCCTCACATAGGAAATAACTTAGGTATATGCTACTTTACTGAAAATTGCAAGGTTATGAATACAATTCGGATTTACAGGCATTAATGCCGCATATCGTTCTGAAGATTAACACTCGGACGTTTGATTAAAGAAGGATTTACATAATTTACATGAGATCAAAAAGAAATTTGAAAGTATTTGCATTCTTCCAATCTTCAAATTAAATCCTCATTTTAAATTTCAAAATTTCTCGCCCTGCTGGGTGAACACAAAAACCTCACTTTTGAGTTTCTATTGTACAGTCTCCGATTCTTGGATGTAACGGGTAATCTCAAGAACCACTGGATGGATTTTGATGCAGTATTCACCGTTCTGTAAAAGACTTCTCAAAGAAGGTTTCTGTAGAAAATCATTCATTTATGACCAAAGGAAGCCGATCAGTATCGATTTCAGTGAATCGAGTCGAAGAAAAACCTGCCGTCCGTCCGTGCGCCTTTTAAGGATAACAGTCGTACGGATACGGGACGGATAACAGTCGTAAGGATACGGGGCGGATAACAGTCGCACGGATACGAGGCGAATAACAGTCGTACAGATACGGGATGGATAACAGTCGTACTGATGCGGGGCGGATAACAGTCGCACGGATACGGGGCGGATAACAGTCGTACGGATGCGGGGCGAATAACAGTCGTACGGTTGCGGGGCGGATAACAGTCGTACGGATGCGGGACGGATAACAGTCGCACGGATACGAGGCGAATAACAGTCGTACAGATACGGGATGGATAACAGTCGTACTGATGCGGGGCGGATAACAGTCGCACGGATACGGGGCGGATAACAGTCGCACGGATACGGGGCGGATAACAGTCGTACGGATGCGGGGCGAATAACAGTCGCATGGATACGAGACGGATAACAGTCGTGCGGATGCGGGGCGGATAACAGTCACACGGTTGTGGGGCGGATAACAGTCGTACGGTTGCGGGGCGGATAACAGTCGTACGGATGCGGGGCGTATAACAGTCGCACGGATACGGGACGGATAACAGTCGTGCGGATGCGGGGCGGATAACAGTCGCACGGTTGCGGGGCGGATAACAGTCGTACGGATGCGGGGCGGATAACAGTCGTACGGTTGCGGGGCAGATACCAGTCGTACGGATGCGGGGCGGATAACAGTCGTACGGTTACGGGGCGGATAACAGTCGTACGGACACGTGGCGAATAACAGCCGTACAGATACGGGACGGATAACAGTCGTGCGGATGCGGGGCGGATAACAGTCGCACGGTTGCGGGGCGGATAACAGTCGTACGGATGCGGGGCGGATAACAGTCGTACGGTTACGGGGCGGATAACAGTCGTACGGACACGTGGCGAATAACAGTCGTACAGATGCGGGGCGGATAACAGTCGTACGGTTACGGGGCGGATAACAGTCGTACGGACACGAGGCGAATAACAGTCGTACAGATACGGGACGGATAACAGTCGTGCGGATGCGGGGCGGATAACAGTCGCACGGTTGCGGGGCGGATAACAGTCGCACGGTTGCGGGGCGGATAACAGTCGTACGGATGTGGGACGGATAACAGTCGTACGGATGTGGGACGGATAACAGTCGCACGGTTGCGGGGCGGATAACAGTCGTACGGATGCGGGACGGATAACAATCGTGCGGATGCGGGACGGATAACAGTCGTGCGGATGCGGATAACAGTCGAACGGATGCAATAACGTTTTGATTGTCCAAACGGGGCTCTAACCATTGGCTAGAGATATTGGGTTTTCTCTCTCTAAGTGCACCATGTCTGCCTAGCTTCCAGAAGGCCATTGTACACCACACAGTGTGACATTTAAGATGAATATTGATCCACCATTAATTTCCGAGAGGCGATGATAACTGGGTACATTAATTTCCTCTTGAGATAACCAACGCAACGCAAGGGTTCCAGCGCTCGCTCGAACTTTACGTTCATCCAGCAGTTTAACAGTTTATTTAGCTTAACTTGTTTGCGCCCGCCTGAAGGTTTTCTGGGAGATGAGTCACAGACTTGTCTTATATTTAGCGCCAGTTTTCCGGTCACTGTGTCTTAACGTAAACAATATAAAAATTACGTCTGTTTGAAGGTCAATAAGTCAGCCAACTCGCTGCAAGGTTAGCCTGGTGTACATGTACAGTATGGTAGACAGAAGCAAGCCACACTCTTACAACGTGAGCTCCCCGATCGTGATCAAACTGCAGTGTTTCTTTCAGGGTGGCAGTAGGCTACCACCGGGGGTGTTGCCGACCAATTTTAGGGAGTATTAAAAATGTTCCAAAGGTGGAGAACATACCTGAAATACTTTAGCAGGATAATGATGATGATGATGATGATGATCATAATAATAATAATAATAAACGTACAGTAGTCTTACCAGACTCGTTATACGCTTCAGAAACGACAGCAATTAGGGGACGAACAAAAATCAATTAATTAGAAAAACAAGAGAGAAAAATTCTGAGAAAGATCTACGGGCCAGTTCAGAAAGAGGGAATATGGATGAAGAGACCGACAATAGAACTGTACAAACAGACAGAGACGATTACAAACAACATAAGGAAAAGGAGGGCAAAATGTTATGGACATATACATAGGATGACCGAAGACAGACTGACCAAGAAAATATTTAATACAGTTACGAATAGTACACAAAAAAACAAGAGTTTAGTGCTTTTCAGTCGGTCAAAGCACTAAACTCTTGTTTACTAAGGCAACACTGAAAATATGGCTTCAAACACCACAATATCAACACAAAAAACCAATTGGGTAAAGGAAACCGTGGAAGACCTCAAGAAACTAAACATCTCTACAGAAGACATGACAGACAGGAACACATACAGAGAAAAACTTCGACAACAGAAGTTTGAGCAAACTCGCAAAGAGAGACAACCGGGGAAGAAGTGGACGGAGGAGAGAAAGAGGAAGCATAGTGTGTATATGAGAGGTTTTGGGGAAAAAGAAGAAAGGGCCAGAATAAAACATGAACATTGATTGTAACGCTCTCCTTATGGGGAATTAACGAATAAATAACAATAACAATAATCAATATGGCTTGTGTCTACCCATTGTAAAATACGCGACCTAACAACCGAAAAGCATCCATCATCAGTAGAACATATTTTCATTTCCCTAGTTTGATGTGCCACAATCTATGTGGCCTATTCGAAAATGTCAACGTTCCTGCTTACTCGTACACTGCCTTCTAATACAGAAAAACAGAACTCTAAAACTCTATCGTTGGGCGTAATTGGTTTAGATGTCATCTAGTCTTACAAATTTAACTTCACACAATATTGTAGTTAATGGAGGGTTCTTTTACATGCCATAAATCTATGACATGGGCCCGCCGGCTTTACTTCCCCTCCGAAGGAAGGCATACTGAGGGATTTTGATGCTCTTAAAAATCCGATGATTTCGGCCGAGTTAGAACCCGCGATCTTGGGCATAGAAGCTCATCATGCTACCATCTACACCACCGAAGCCGCCAGTCAGTGAGTAACTATAAAGATGAGTAAGTAAGTAAGTCAGTCAGTAAGTTAATCAGTGAACAAACACCGAAAGTAAGAACAGTGTCGCCTCCGTAGCGTAGCGGTCCGCATGGTTAGCTGCCACCCCGGAGGTCCTGGGTTCGATTCCCGGCTCTGCCACGAAATTTTTGAAAAGTGGTATGAGGACTGGAACGGGGTCTACTCAGCCTCGGGTGGCCCTAATGAGTAGAGGGGTGTTCGATTCCCACCTCAGCAATCCTCGAAGTGGTTTTCCGTGGTTTCCCACTTCGTCTTCGGGCAAATGCCGGGATGGTCCCTACTGTAAGGCCACAGCCGCCTCCTTCTCTTCCACTCCCTTCCCTCATGAGGGCCCTGTTCGCTTTGCAGGTGAGGCTGCCTGGGCGCGGTGCTGATCACACCTCCTCAGTTGTATCCAGATGTTCCCAGCTCAAGGACTCTGCCCGTAGAGGCGGTAGTGGTGAGTTCCCTCGCTGAGTCCGTGGGAGCCACCAACCGTGAGGGTAAAATCGATTAAAAAACAAATTAAAAAAATAAAATAAACACCGAACGTAAGAACAGTAAGTAAGTGAGTCAAGTATGTAAGAATTATCCTGGTTACCCGATCACAAACATCGCAGCTGCTGACGGTTGCCAGCTTGTGTTATGAACCACATTATATGAACTATACCAGAACCAGATGGAGGCGAAGGACCATAAGTTGCGGTCATTTCACCTGTCCTTGACTTGGGTCGTTAAGTCAAAACTCCCGCGCGGTGCTAAATGCAGGGTTCAACTCCTTCACTGTAATAAAACCACGTGCTATTAAATATGGAATTTTTGATGGCCAACAACACAACTCCGTTTAAAAAATAAATTTAAAAAGAAATTCGCAATTCTTGGCGGTACTAGGTGATTATGTGCTACCAAAAGTGGTTGATCTCACATCAGAAGCGATAATAGCGCCATTATATTACTTTGTAGCGCTCGTGTTTGAGGTGATCCGCTAGATAGATTTCAGGTCAGGGTTCCAGGGGCTAACTCGCAGACGCAATCAGAATAATTTATAAGACACTAGCTATACCCGGCATGCGTTGCAATCAGTGTTGCCAATTTGGTGTTTTTAGCACCAGATCCGGTGTTTCTTAAGTTCGTCTGGTGCCAGAAATGTTCTAATAGCGCCATAGCAAAATACTGGTGATATTTCAATGAAACCAGTGTCAAATCTGGTGTTTAACGGATATTTCCATGAAATTGTCTCCTATGACAAATAAGTAAATCCTGAAAGCCATGTAATAGTTTTAATAAAGTTAATCAATTAAGATAGGCAATGTTCAGCCTTACACGTGTCAACATCAACACTCCAAAAGGGGAAGTCCCTTAATTGTCATTCGCGTGCATAAGTGCTAAGTAAACGCAACATGCAGGGTTCAGTGCAAGTGCACTTGTACAAAGAATCGACCTATCATCTATTTTCTTCCCAGCTCCCAAGGGATTTACCAGTTTCATGCGAAGGCAGTTAATGTACTTTCGCTACCTCACTCTAATGCAGATGCAGGGAGAGTGTTTAGCCAAGTTTAATTGGGGAAAACAAAGCAAAGAAATCGAATGAAAGTTAAAAAATTGCATTTCATTCTGTGTGTGCTATTTGGACTAAAAACAGAGGAAAAATGCTATCACGACTACGAACTTCCGAAGGATATAATAGTGGCCGAAATTGGAAGTATGCAGAGCTACAGCAGTATACACCTTTCCGCTCTAAAGATGTAAAATCGGTAGCAGGCTCCGCAAGTGAAGAAGACGATTTTTAATAAAATAAATGTAAGTAAAAGCCGTTTATATATTAAATTTTTTGGTGTTTTTCTAGTGTTTTGAATCATAGAGTCCAGCAGGTGCTTTTCTGGTGTTTTAAAGCATAGGGTTTAGTTCTCTCCCATTTCAAGATTTGGCAACACTGTTTGCAATGACAATCAAAGACAGATAGATAGAAAGATAATAATAATGTTATTGGTTTTACGTCCCTATTATCAACTGCGGCTTTTAGAGACACCGGGGTGACGGAATTTTGGCCCGAAGGGGATCTTTAACGTGCCAGTAAATCTACTGATACTATCCCCTCGCATTTGCGCACCTCAAATGCCAATTGTCTGCGCCAGGATTCAATCCTGCGACCTTGGGAACAGCAAGCGAGAACGTTACCGCTAAGCCGCGCAGCCAGCCCAAGAAAGATAAAAACTGAAGTGCTTTGGATAAACAACATTCTTTGATTTTCTGTCTGGTGCCCCGGTCCTTATGCATTAGGCTGTGCTGAGACATCCATGTCAGGACATGTCACCTCGCGATTAATTAGCAAGCCTTTCTCACACCTTGCATTGCGGTGTATACAGATTGTGCAATTTGGTTACTGTGGGATTTAAGGCTTCATGTTAAATCCCTCACCCTTTTGTGTTACATATTATTTTGTAGCCAAAAACCTTCCCTGGAGTGCACACAACAACTCACCCAAATTTTCATCGCAATCGGATGAATGATATATGAACGCATAGGGGGCATACATATGAATCAGCACGCTATTCTCACACCTTGCATTACGGTGTATACAGATTGTGCATTTGGGTTACTGTGGTATTTAAGGCTTCCTGTTAAATCCCTCACCCTTTGGTGTTACATAACTAATTTGTAGTCAGAAACCTTCCCTCCATATGTGTAGGTTGGTGTTAATGGGACCTTATTTTCGGTACAGAACTGGAATGGGACCTTAGCAGAATAATATAGGGAGGGATTATGATGATGTGATTATGATATACATATTATAAAAGTTATATTGTTAAGGACTATTCAATAAGGATAAAACTAAGGGATGACATATTTCGCTCGTCAAGCTAGCATCATCAGGTCCAGATTTACAAGACAAAACACTACCACGCTTACAGTGACACCCACAGACAGTCCCTGCCCTCAGAGACTGTCTGTGGATGTATGAAAACGATTACGAATATGAATAATGCTGTGCGACATGATACTGAAAATGAAAATACACGACCTACTTCCAGTCGACCGACCAGGTCAGGGAATGGAATGAATGAAGCCCCCATCTAGCGGCGAGGATATGAACTGTGCCGGCTGCACAAGCCTGTCGCACTCCTCTGAGGCAATGCTTGAATGAAATGATAGTGGAGAATGTTGATGGAATTAAATTTTGACAAGGAAAAGCGGAGTACCCGGAGATAAACCTGTCTGCCTCCATTTTGTCCAGCACAGATCTCACATGGAGCGACCGGGATTTGAACCACTGACCCAGCGGTGAGAGGTCGGCGTGCTGCCGCCTAAGCCACGGAGGCTCTTTGTGCGACAGGATACTATTTGTTAAAAAAAAGTTTTGTCGTTTATTTATTGAACAACGTTTAAACGTCTCTCAAGAAAACGTTTACTTAATTACGAAACGCGATTAGTAAGACTACGAACCCTCGACCTTCAATACACATGTCATGGTAGTTGTGCAGTACGCAGATCTTTGTCTCCGCTGGAGTGAATGAACTCAAAAGGTTCAACACACTCCAAATGATGTATGGCAACCCTTTTTGTGGCGAGCGCTCAGTCTGTTTGCTCGTGCTGCCATTAGACCGGACTGGCCCGGGTCGCCCGGCTAGCCTCGGCACGAATGTGATCGGAATACAATACCCGCCAAGTGCTTTTATTTGCTTCGAAAATCTTCTTCAGCGAGCAAGCAAACAAGTTCATAGTAACTCACAACACAAACAGCGGAGTTGGATAATCTGCACAACATACTAGTGTTTGAAGGCTATAAAAGAAGAAACTCAAAGAATACATCAAATACCGGTAGACCTATAGGAAATATTCTCACTGTTTTAATCGAGTTAATGACATAGTCATCTTGGCCGACACGCCGGAGGATTTGAATGAGTTTTTGAATGGTATGGACTCAGTCTTGAGGAAAGAATTCATGATGAAAATTAATAAATGTAAAACAAAAATATTGGAATGCAGCCGAATCCTCTATGGACATCAAATTGGCAGGTGAAAAACTAAAGGAAGTAGGAGACTTCTGTTACTTAGGAAGCAAAATAACCAGTGATGGACGAAGCAAAGAGGATATAAAAGGTAGGTTAGCTCAGGCAAGGAAACCATTTCTACAGAAAATGAATCTGTTGACATCGAATATAGATTTAGGTGTTAGGAAGTCATTTTTGAAGGCCTTTGTCTGGAGCGTGGCGCTCTATGGAAGTGAAACTTGGACTATTGGTGCAGCAGAAAAGAGGAGAAATGAAGCGTTTGAAATGTGGTGTTACAGGAGAATGATGAAGATCAGATGGGTAGATAGAGTTACAAACGAAGAGGTATTAAGACTAGTGGGAGAGGAGAGATGTTTCTGGCGACTGCTTATGAAGAGAAGAGATAGGTTGGTAGGACACGTACTAAGACTCCCAGGAATAGCAAGCTTAGTTGTGGAAGGAAGGGTCGAGGAAAAGAACTGTAGGGGTAGATCAAGGTTAGAATATGTTGAACAGATTGCCTTGGACGTAAGGTGCGTTAGCTATGTAGATATGAAACGATTAGGTCAGGACAGGGAGGCATGGAGTGCTGCATCAAACGAGTCAAAAGACTTAAGACTCAAACAACAACAGTCATTAAATCTTGCTGTATTTAAAGGGAAGGGGGGATGGTTGGTTGGTTCCTCAGTTTAGGGGCTGCGACAACGCGGTCATTTAGCCCCGTGTACTTTGGGTGTGTGTAGAATCTGTCTGATAACCTGTGTTAATTGTAATGACTGTATTAGTGTGTGTTATCTGTTTTTAATTCAAGTAAGGACTGCAGACATTCGATTTTTCAAGTAGTTCCAACTTTTGTTACCAAACGCCACCGTCAACGACCAACTAGTTCTAAACTTTGTTACTATATGCCACCGCAGTCGGCTCCTGGCGACGAACGTTGGAACCTAAGAGCGTTAGTCAACTCTAACCTATAATTTAGCTTCACACAAGTGTAATTAGTGGAAGGTTGTTTATCATGCCATATTCACATTGATTAGCGCATAATAATAATAATAATAATAATAATAATAATGCCGGCCCCATGGTGTTGGTGTAGCGCGTCTGCCTCTCATCCGAAGGCCCCGGGTTCGATTCCCGGCTCCATTAGGGATTTTAGAAACTGACATGAGGGCTGGAACGGGATGCACTCAGCCTCGTGAGGACAATTGAGTAGCTGCCTGACAGTGAGGCAGCGCCCCGATCACGAAAACCAAGTTTAACGGCCGTGGGGACCCGATGCGCTGATCACGCGTCACCCCAATATCTGCAGGCCAATAGGCTGGGCAGTGGTCGCTTGGTAGGCCTAGGCCCTTCATGGGCTGTATAGTGCCCTAGGCTATGTGTTAATCGCAAGACAATGTTGACTGAGTTTTGTCCCTCTGAGTAACGGCAAGTGAAACAGCGGGTGGCTAATTATAGCACTTACTTAGTCGGATATACCCACGCAGGCAGGCGCGGGTATGAAGGATTTCTTTTTTGGCAAAAGTCAACACTGGTATTTCCATGACTGGCTTCTCTCACTTTTCCATTATTATGATACAATCCAAGCAAAAGCAAACAGGGAAATAACAAGAAACGCGAAAGACGCAGATCGTAGTGAAAATGAAAATTATTTAAAAATAATCCAGTTCAACATTGTATTCTAAAAACTATCCGCAAATTTACGCTAGAATGCAAACACATTTGCCATTCTAAACACAAATGTTTTAAATATCCGTATATATATATTAGAATTAAACGTTTAAAATTATACGCCAAATCAATACTTAACAAATATATATTTTATATATTGGGACCTTCAATGAGGTCATCTTCAGCTTAAAATGAAAATCAATTAAAAATTAAAAATTTAAAAATAGTATATATGACTTAAATCTAAATAAGAAATCAAAAGTTAATGATAATAATTGTAATAAATGAAATATTGTAATAAAATGGATATCGTTGCAAATGTAGTAGGCTATTAAATAAAAATAAATATAATATTGGTCTTTTTACAATAATTTTCAAAAGTACCGTAGTTAGAAAATAATAAATAATAATGGCGAGTGTAAAAATGTTAAGCTTTAATTTTTTAAAATCAAAATATACACAAAAAATAATTTAGAAAATCAAGTTCTAAAATCAATAAAATAATTCAGTTCAGTGCTTGACTAAGTAAGCTGAATCTTCTTCAATACCATTATTATTATTATTTATCATTTTCTAACTACGGTACTTTTGAAAATTATTGTAAAAAGACCAATATTATATATTTTTTAATAGCCTACTACATTTGCAACGATATCCATTTTATTATTATATTTCATTTATTACAATTATTATCATTAACTTTTCATTTCTTATTTAGATTTAAGTCATAATACTATTTTTAAATTTTAAATTCTTAATTGATTTTCATTTTAAGCTGAAGATGACCTCATTGAAGGTCGAAACATGTCCGAATATATAAAATATATATTTGTTAAGTATTGATTTGGCGTATAATTTTAAATGTTTAAATTTACGCTAAACATTATCCATGCAAACTATATCCACAAGACGAAATATTTAGCGGTTATCCGCGGATATCCGCTGCCACGCAGGTCTTTATCTATAAAGAGGGCGCTCACTGTATGTATAATGCTTGTCGGGATGATTGTGCTCAAAATGTTGGCGGTTGGCGTAGTGGTGGGGACATGATGTAAAGCCAACCAGCGTCCCTGGAGGATATGTGAGTGTGTCACAGTGACAGCAACTGTCAAGGAAGAACATTTCAGTCTCTGGCACTCACTGGACATTAAATATTAAACTGAAACTCTTGAAGAAAATGGCGGGGCGGAGCAAGAGGAGGTTTGGCAGCAGGTTTCTCGGCTCCGAGAGAAGCAGGTTTCAGCGACCAGTGCTGCTAGTTCGCTATTTAGGCTAGTGGGTGACGTGATAGCATCAACATCTCTGCAGTAAACTAGTTACATTCTTCTAGCTGCCAAAACTGTGTTAGAAAATCTCCCATCATTCTACTACGATTTGTTATGGTTAACCAACTTCTTTTAGAGAACAATTGGGGCAGGTAGTTCGATATTGTTGTTTTAAGGGGCGGAACAACGAGGTCAGTTAACCGTTCTTTGTTCCCTGACAAATTTCACAAACATTTTTACACCTTCAGGATAAATGTATGAAGACATTGATGCAGAATTATTTGATTTGTAAAAGAAAACAAACCCTCGGCCTAATTAAAACACGAAATTTTATTTTAAAAACATTCCACGCAGTTAAATTAATATTTTAGCTTTCAGTCGGTAACACGAAAATTGGTATATTGGCTTTCACGGCCAGTAAATTAAAACTCAGCTTCTTTCTAGGTTTGTGCCGTGTCTTGTGTGGGGTTTCACCTAGGACATCAAGCTGGCTCATCAGCGGGCTCTTGGTGCTCCCTGCCTGGACCTCCACAGGAGTAGCAAACTGCGCGCTACCTCCCTTTTACGAAGCCTCTTTACTGCTAGAACTAAAATTACTGGAATATGTGAAAACTAACCTGAAATAAATTACATGTGGTTAAGATTTATTTTATATTGTTACGGACTATTGAAGAAGAAGAAGAAGAAGAAGGAAACTAAGGAATGACATGTTTCGCTCGTCAAGCGAACATCATCAGATGTTGTTGAGCAAAGGTATTCGATTTTTTCGTATTGTGGAATTAATGAATCATACAACTTCACTGCGAAATTGATGACTAGGGCTCGGATGGTGATGACATGTCATCTTTTCACTGCTTGCCACGGTGGGTGTGTGGTTATAGTGTCGCACTACCAACCCCAAGCTAGCAGGTTCGGTCCTGGCCATGGTAAGTGATTTTTGAAAGGCGACAAAAATCACGATACGCATGTCATACGATGTTGGCATGTTAAAGAACCCATTTGAATTCAGTAGGCCGTGTTCATGATGGCAAAATTAATCTCGGGATTTTCCGCCAACACAAAGTTCCTCATTTCTCTACTAGAAAGCGCTATAGCGTCAAGGAGCTTAGATATCTAACCTCCTTGACCTTCATAGCGCTCCAAGGAGCATTAAATTCGACACGCAAGCTGCCCTCGGGGTGTCAGTTAACAAAGCTTGCACCCGCCACCCGAGGCCATACGATATTAAAAATCTTTTCACTGAGCTGTCTAAAGCAATGCCGAAGTACATAGAAACTCCGGACGGGCCACCCCGTCTTCAAATATGTTATTTTTATTTTGCATCTTTTTGCATTTTTTGCTATTTTTCCATTTTAAGAGCATTTTTTTAACGTTTGGTAGATTATTTTGGTCATATTTTACAGAAATCGGCCTTTTAATGACTTTTTTTCTTCTTCTTCAATTTAGTCATGGCACAGCCTTATATGAGGGAGTAACGTCTCTCAGAGTTAAGAAGCTAGTAGCTATATTTGACAACATAAGAATGGCATTCGTAGTGCAGTGCAATTCAGACTAAAGTAAACATAAACCTTTCGTTAGTGCTAGAAATCTATTTTGATTGACTCTTCAGTTTTAGCTTAAGATGTCGTTTTTGAAATATTGGTGAGTTTATTATTATAAGACCATTTTATCCATTTTATAGTGCATTTTTCGAATTTTTAGGTAATTTATTAGTCATTTTTGAAAATTTTAAATACATTTTTTTTGACTTTTTTTTTTCGGCATCAATATCCGGGCCCTACTGATGACCATTTGGATTTATGCAAGACAAAAAACTCTACAAAACACTAGCAAACATACAGTGACACCCACAGACAGTCTCCAAAAAGTCTGAATTAGGGAATAGCTCGCAACGAAACTAACAATATGAAATTAAGACACGTAATTATGAGCTTGTTTTCTTATAGTAACGTATAGGCGACTCTACACGCACTGCGCATTTGGTTAGTCGACTTGGTCGTAGCTGTGCTGGTTGAGGGAGAACTACCGAAGTATCTTAAGTATTTATACAGAAGAATTATTCTACTTCTTCGGAAAACATGGATAACAGGGAATTATCAGGGAAATTAAAATTCAGAAAAACTCAGGAAACCTTCAGAAGACTCGGGGATTTTTAGTTTTGCAAAGTTCACCGTTGATAATTGCATATTGTGCGTTCTTATTTTAACTGGGAAAAGTATATTTTTATGGAGAATGTATTCAATGTAATCAGTAAACTCTCATTTCTTGATAGATAGAGCACATATTTACATCCTTAGACTATGTATGTAGTCACTTTAAAATGCCCTTTGAGTACAGGGTCTCTGGTATATTACTCCTTATAGATCATAGGGGCTGACTCCCTGACCCCATAAAACTTTATAATCATTATGGCTGTTAATGTTCTCCAGGGAATTCTAAAGATTTATCATGGAAAAATCAGGTATTTCTCAAGGAAATCTGTTGTTTTATTCTGGTAGACACCCTGTAATAAAAAAAACACTTCTTATCATTACCTTTTACATGATTGTCCGTGTAAACTGACACCGTAGTCCCTTCTCATACTTGCAGGACTCTCCTGGCCCAGATGGCGAACTCGGCTTGCTATACTTTCCATGGTGTCGGGGAATTGATGACGATAATTCCAGATAGATCCCCAGTCGAAAAACATATCAATGTAAAAAACCCTCTCTGTACACAAGGGATGATGTTGTAGAGGTTTAGCAAAAGGCACTGATAAACAACTGGAAAGGAAACACGGAAATTATATCGGATTCAAGTCGTCTCTCCTCAGACACATTCACAGAACACGAAAGAACGTTGGAAATTGAGAGCTCTACCTCTGCTTCAAAGCCTCCATTCACAATAAAGATTGCTTCTTGGCGTCTGTCTAGTAAATACACTCGTATGAAGAGCTTTCGGGACCGGCATCGCGATCTGAGACTTCAGATTCGTCCTTCACAAACTGGTGAGCGTCCAGCAAGTATGAAAAGGGAATACCGTACACGGACAATCATGTAAAAGGTAATCATAAAAAGTGTTTTTTTCTTTAAATTTACAGGGTGTTTACCAGAATAAAGCAACAGATTTCTCTGAGAATTACCTGATTTCTCCATGATAAATCTAAGATTTTCCTGAGGAACAATAACAGCCTTAATGAGTATGGCCTGTTTGCCATCTCTTGATGAATGCAGTACATTTGCATTTGTCTGTTGGCACAGGGTAGAGTAAAATCTGGCTTTTCACCGATGTCTCAGTCTCGCTCATGGCTGTGATTATATGGAAGCTACTGAGGTATGGGTGGTGCTGAGTTATGCCATTCAGGGCACAGTCAGTGCCTGTGGATGCCGTGAAAGGTTCTAATCATAGGGTTAGTACTGCTGTTCTGACTCAATGAGGAAAGCAATGACAAACTACCTGACTCATCTTCTTGCCTAGAACGCCTCAATCTAGTGCTGACTTGGGTTTTTGTGGGTATCTACCCACATAATCTAACGGCGGTGCTTTTTGAGGATCCAACCAGCCTTCGGGCTGACTACTTAATATACAGACAATGATCATAAAGTTTTATGGGTTCAGCCCCTATGATCCATAAGGAGTAATAAACCAGAGAGTCTGTACTGAAAGAGCATTTTAAAGTGATTACATACACAGTCTAAGGATGTAAATAATATGTGCTCTTTCTCAAGAAATGAGAGCTTACTGATTACATTGAAGACATTCACCATAAGAATAAACTTTTCTCAGTTAAAATAAGAACGCGTAATATGCATTTATCAAGGGTGAACTTTGCAGAACTAAAAATCCACGAGTCTCATGAAACTTACCTGAGTCTTTCAGAATTTTAAATTCCCTGAGAATTCCCTGTTTTCTAGAGTAGTAGAATTATACTTCTGTATAAATACTTAAGATACTTCAAGTTCTTCCTCACCCAGCAGAGCTACGACCAAGTTGACTAAACAAATGCGCAGTGCGCGAGACCACTGAGAAGATCGTTTTTGAAATAGGCTACTTACTTAAATAACGCACCTTGTACATAGTTTAAAAGATGAAATCAATTTATACGTCCTGTCTCATTGATCAATCGAGACTCAAGTAGAGAGGATATGAATGACGAAGTTATTGGTTCCTACGTGAGCAGTGTAAGCCATAGGTGGGATCTATTGACTAGCTTCTTATGCAGATAGGTTTGACCTCTATTCTGACCAATATCCCCTGACGCAGAAAAAGGTCAACTTGAACCAAACAGAGGTCGCAGAAACAGAAGAAGTGACCTTTGATCACGTTGTCTGAATCCTGCCAGGTCGGAACGTACAGCAGAGAGCAAAAGTAAGTTGTGCTTTCCAACAACAAGGGTTAGACGCACACAGCTAGATAACCACATTTATTTATAGCCCTGGGACATCGTGGTCATCAGTCCTGTGTATGTTGTAGAATTTGCCGATAACCTTAATTATTGTGGTGTCATTATTAGAATTTTAACTGGACTAGAATTGGGAAGGAGGCGGCTGTGACCTCGGGTTAGCTACTATCCTGATATTCTCTTGGAGAAGAAGAAAGCCAGATAGAAACAGAGTTGGGTGAAGACCAGTTTGGTTTCAGGAGAAATGTAGGAACAAGGGAAGCTATACTAAGTCTTACGCTGATTTTGGAAGTTAGAATAAGAAAAGATAAGAGAACGTTCATGGCATTTTTAGATTTAGAAAAGGCTTTTGATAAAGTTGATTGGACTAAATTGTTTGAAATTTTGAAAACGATTGGAATTAAGTACAGGGATAGGAGGGTGATCTACAATCTATTCAGAATCCAGACAGCAGTCATTCGAGCTGAAGGACATGAGAGAGAAGCTGGTATTCAGAAATGTGTAAGGCAAGGCTGCAACTTATCACCCATACTTTTTCAATCTTTACATTGAACAAGCAATGAAGGAAAGTGGAGAAAAATTTAAAGTGGGAGTGAAGATTCAAGGAGAAATAATTTCAACTCTAAGATTTGCAGATGACATCGTCATCTTGGCCGACAAGCCTGAGGATTTGAATTAGTTTTTGAATGGTATGGACTCCGTCTTGAGGAAATAATTCATGATGAAAATTAATAAATGTAAAACAAAAATATTGGAGTCCAGCCGAAAAAATCTGAAACCTATATGGACATCAAATTGGCAGGTGAAAAGCTGAAGGAAGTAGCAGTCTTCTGTTACTTAGGAAGCAAAATAACCAGTGATGGACGAAGCAAAGAGGATATAAAAAGTAGGTTGGCTCAGGCAAGGAAAGCATTTCTACAAAAAAGGAATCTGTTGACATCGAATATAGATTTAGGTATTAGGAAGTCATTTTTGAAAGCCTTTGTCTGGAGCGTGGCACTCTATGGAAGTGAACGTTGGACTATTGGTGCAGCAGAAAACAAGAGAATTGAAGCGTTTGAAATGTGGTGTTACAGGAGAAAGATGAAGATCAGATGGGTAGATAGGGTTACAAACAAAGAATTATTAAGACGAGTGGGAGAGGAGAGATGTTTCTGGCGACTGCTAATGAAGAGAAGAGATAGGTTGGTAGGACACATACTAAGACACCCAGGAATAGCAAGCTTAGTTATGGAAGGAAGGGTTGAGGACAAGACCTGTAGGGGTAGACTACGGTTAGAATATGTTAAACAGATTGCCTCGGATGTAGGGTGTGGTAGCTATGTAGAGATGAAACGATAAGCTCAGGACAGGGAAACATGGAGCGCTGCATCAAACCAGTCAAAAGACTGAATACTCAAACAACAACAACAACAACAACAACAACAACAACAACAACAACAGTATTATTACTATTATTATCATTAATATAATTCTTCTTCTTCTTCTTTTGCTTCGTCTACCACTCCCTCTTTTGATCCTTCTTCTTCTTCTTTGCTTCTTCTTCTTCTGCTGCTTTTCTTCTTCTTCTCCTTCTTCGTTATGTCTATTCAAAGAGCGCGTTTGATCTTGTTAGTTAGCCTGATGGTTTTCGCCTTCTTATCCTCCCCAAATCTCTTCATGAATGCACTGCGTTGCACCTTGCGTTCTGTGGACCACTTTCTACCAGTTTTCTTTGTAGGTTTCTCCATGAATTTGAACTCACTACTGCTGTACTAAAGACTCCACGATTTTCTATGACGTCGTTTTATTATAAGTTCTGGGACCGTATAAGGCCAGATGAAAAGCGTCACTAACCTAGGAGATAGCGTCTCGGTGGCGTAGTTGGTAGCATGCTGAGTTCTATTCCCAACATCGCGGGTTCAAACCCGGCTGAAGTCGTCGGATTTTTTAAGAGCGTTAAAAATCCCTCAGTATGCCTTCCTTCGGAGGGGAAGTAAAGCCGACGGTCCCATGTCATAGATTTATGGCTTGTAAAAGAACCTTCCACTAATTACACCTGTGTGAAGCTAAATTGTATAGGTTAAGAATGTAAACAACGCTCTTAGGTTCCTGATAGTCAGTCTGAAAGACTACACTTTATATCATTTTAAATGCTACAAATGCTGCGTGAACTCAAAGTCCGTTAGCAAGTGCAAACCAAGGTCAAAGGAGGTAGCTGGATTGGATAACGTCACGCTCACCGGAGCGAGCGAGGAAAGGAGGAAGCTCAAGCAGTACTATGACGTCACACACCTCAGTGCATTCTCAGTACATTTCGTCCCGTCACTGTAACGTAACGCCAGACCCCACCGTAACGAGGAAGTCGACAAGTTCATTTAAAATGATAAAATCCCTCAGTATGCCTTCCTTCGGAGGGGAAGTAAAGCCGGCGGTCCCATATCAAAGATTTAAGGCATATAAAAGAACCTTCCCCTAATTACACTTGTGTGAAGCTAAATTAGAGGTTAGATTTGACTAACGCTCTTAGGTTCCATCGTTCGTCGCCAGGAGCCGAATGCGGTGGCATCTAGTAACCAAGTTCAGAACTAGTTGTCGTTGATAGTGTCGATTGGTAGCGAAAGTACGAACTCATTGAAAATTGAATGTCTGCAGTCCTTACTTAATTGATAAACAGATAACACACACTAATACAGCCATCACAATTAACACCAGTTATCAGACCCATTCTACACACACACCCAAAGTACACGGGGCTACATGACCACGTTGCCGCAGCCCCTAAACTGAGGAACCAACCAACCAACCAACCTAGGAGATATAAATTCACTCTCGTAAGTTAATGATAGTCGCCTATTCGGCCACAGCGATTACGGTTGACTTGGCAACGAATAACTACGCAATTCCTTTATCGTCCAACAGGTTTTGGGCAAGGTATTTAGAAGGTGTCGTGCCGGATGCGACCGTGCTGAATGCGACCCACCAATTTGCCATCGTGCCACTAGCGACCCAAGCACTGATGTATCGGTGGAATCTGGGAATATTTGACACATCTGTCTCTGCTAAAATTCTGCTCAGGTTAGGTTAGGTTAGATTAGGCACCGTTAAAATTGAAGATCCTATTTCCAAAGTGACGTAAATCCAAAATTGACGCTTTGTCAGTTTTTTCTTTCATAAGCAAGTTTATACGTTCTCTCAACGTATAGCAAAGGTTTTAAGTCGCAATTCGTCGTATATCCCATATTAACAGAGATCTAGGAACTGCGTTCATTTGCAAAGTGATTTTCATTTCCAATGTGTGTCATATCCATGACGACCAATCCGATGACTCTCTGGACATCACGTGATATCAAGTGATAAATCAAGGCCATGGCTAACTTTGAAGAAGGGGTACGCGAAACATTTCAGGGGATACGCGGCAGGCCATCCTTCTACTCGATCCACATGCGCAGTGAGCTTCGTGCCGTGACTACTGTGTGAGTTATTTACGGCGCGTGCATTTGAACTCCACAAAGAATTGCATCTTTTCTTTACCGAGCACAATTCTAATTTATCATCAGTACTCAATGACTTTGGTTGGCTTTTAAAATTGTCATATTTCAGTGATATTTTTGAAAAACTGAGCATTTGGAATAAGTGAATGCAAGGTAGTGTTTCTGATATGTTCTATGTTGAAATGAAAACTAACGCAATGATTGCAAAAATCACCCTTTGGGAAAAGGAACTGAAAAACAACAACTATATTTTGTTTTATTAAAATATCTTTCCTTATAAAATTACAAAGGTTAAACGATACTAACTAAATACCTTTTACATTTTTAATAACCATTATTACTATCTAAGAAAGGTTAGTAGGGGGTACGCAGGATGTTTAATTTTTTTAAGGGGTTCGATGGTTGACAAAGGTTGAGAACCCCTGATGTAGAGCATCAGTTTGTGTTTGTTGTGTTTAAACCATTTAAATCTTCATAAATGCCACTCAAAGCGTAATATGTCAATATATGATTTATTTCTAAAACGACCTAACTACAACTAACAGGAGACGATTACCACCATTTCCATTGATAGGAGATTTTTAAAACACAGTGTCAGGATGTGAATAAAAGTAATAAATGAAATTGCATTATATTCATAATCATATCTGAATTTAATTATTCGAGGATACAAAAACGCGATTTCTGAAGTTTTGCATTTCATGGATTTACGTCACTTTGGAAATGAGATCTTCAATTCTTCTCTCGAACAATGGGTCGCATGGGGAACTGTAAGTTACTAGCAGGGTCGCTACAGCCACGATTGTTACTGGGTCGCATCCGGCACGGTCGCACTCGGCACGTAATCATTTAAAAGCTAGTAGCCCTACATAAGAAAACAATTAATTGTTCTCTTCAGATAACAGTTGTGTTGTTTTACCCGGTGACCCAGTTTGAGCGATATGATACTGAGTTTATGACTTTGCGGGGGAGTCTGTATGAGTCGTGTGTTATTAAAACAATAGTTACAGACACAATGCACAGAGTGTAAGAACATAAATCGTTAAGCAGCCGGCCGTGGATTATGACTTCCCTGGTACATTAATACATAGCACGCTCATGCTGTTTGACCCACTTGTGTTTATTAGGGCGCTCATATGTTTTGTTTGCTCTCCAGCTGTTGTTATGCAGGAAATAGTAAAGGGAAATGCACTTAAACACGACCATAAAAATTACGGGAGCTACTTAACCGAGGGATTAACGGCAGAGCTACGCACATTGTAATAAGTCATTGCACTCTGAACTGTAATAGCATGGTATTGAATGTCTACTTTCTCTCTGTGTGCCCTAAAAACACTTCCGAGCCCTGAACGGCCATATTTCCCAGTGGGCGAGAATTGGAGACACAGTTAATAAGTAAATTGAGTTAGAGAACAGATTCAATAACAATTCTGACCTAAATTCAGCGGGCAGGGTCAAACTGAACTACTGTGCCTCCCTAACAATCGTGACAGGAGTACCAAACACCTACCATAACTACCATAATGTCAACGAAAATATCAACACCCTGAGATTTTCAGATATTTAAGTCACGCAGAATCATGACTCACAATGTAAAAAAAAAAAAAAAATCCTATCATTCTTCTTTATTTGTTTCAGCCAACTTTGGGGTACATGAAATCAATCATTTTGAGATTTCCTTTTAGCCCAGTGTTGCCTCACCCCTTAAGATCTTGCTTCCCTTTCTTCGGCAGAGATGTGGATCGTACGCTTTTGTTGGACTTTAACTTGGAACAGTTGTTTCTTATCCTTGGTGACGGTTTTGGCTGTTTTGTCCATGAGCATGGTGTCTGTAATTTGGAGTTTTACCAGGTCTTTCTCAGTTTCCTTAAACCAAAGAGGTTCTGTTTTTTATTACGAAAGTAGTCGAAGATCTTTTTGGTTAGTCTATTTGAATTCATTCGGAGGATGTGCCCATAAAAATCAATTTTCCGTTTTTGATTGTGTCCAAGAGTGTTTCAGTCTTTTGGTAAAGAGTTTCGTTCCTGACATGGATTAATTTGTTGTTCTGGAAATTAGAGCCTAAGATTTAGCGTAATATCTTTCATTCCTTGACCTTCAGCCTGGGTGGTGAGAGACAATGTTTCAGCTGCATATAAGGCTTCTGGTTTAATTACCGTGTTATAATATCTTATCTTGGTATTCCAGGAGAGGGACTTCTTGTTTCCTATCATTATTATTATTAATATTATTTTGTCATTGAACAAAAATTTGAAACAAAACGCGTTCAGTTTTATTTTACTAATTAAATTTACTATTTATTTTTCAATTCTAATTTGGTGAGCCTATGCCATTGCGGGCATCAGCCACATGTACTGTATGTGTGTAGGGTTCTGCACTAATGAGCGTAAAGATCGAACTCATCTCTTCTCAGTTGTCCCCCATGAGGCTGAGTGTATCCCATTCCAGTGCTCATAACAGGATTCACTCTTGGCAAAACTAGAATTCGAACCCGGTCTTTTCATATAGCAATCCTAATACATTTACCTAGGGAAACCACGAAAGGCGGCCTTCAATTTTGTGTTGCTTAGTAATCTACTGTTATAGTGGATACGAGACAGAATTGGAAGCCAATACAGTGGTGTGGGCTGGATAGTACCAGATATTACCTCTTAGGTAATCTCTCCTCCCCCAGGGTCCCACGGCTAGTGGGACGTGGGTTGGCGACCACGGGACCCCAGCTGAGTCCGGCATTGCTTCCACTTACTAGAGCTGGGCTCCTCTCCGTCTTCATTCCTATCGACCTCTCTTGGTCAACTCTTGTTCTCTTCCGACCCCGACGGTATTAGTGTATCCGAGGCCTAGGGAGTCTCTTCCTTTCCCGCCTTAATTGGCCCTTGTCTCATCTTTCCTGATCCCTCATTCTTCGAGGGGTCAGCCTTCTTTTTCTTTTCATGTTATCTCCTGCCTTCTGCTCAAGACCCTCAAGGAGGCAGGGTGTATGTAGCCCCACCACTTCTGGTGCACCCTGGATAGTGCTACACCCTCAAGGGCTCACGGCTGGTGAGTTCGGGAGTTGGCTACCCCGAGGGATTCCTGAGCTGGGTTCGGTTTGTCCCGTTTTTCCTCTGACCTTGGGGGCGGGCCCTCTCCTCTTTTCCTTTCCTATCTGCCTTTCATGGCTCTCCTTCCTTCTTCCAAATCCCTCAATCCTCATTCTCCGAGGGTTGAGGGCATTTCTTTTCTTCTTGTCCTTTATTTGCCTTATCCTTTATTTGTTTACCATTTCTTCTTCTAGTATGTAAGTCTGTAGTTAGTATTAGTTATAGTTGTCATTCTCATATCATCTTTCACTATCACCCAAACCATTAGGGGCCGATAACCTAGATGTTAGGCCCCTTTAAACAACAATTATCATCATCATCATCTCTTATCGTATCAATGTCTTCTTCCGAGAGAGAGAAGAAAAATAGTATGTTCGGCTCTGAAAAGGAGTATATGATCTGAAGGAGAATGAAACAGCAATTCGGAAGGCAGCCTCCAGTAAGTGTTAAGTTAGGTGCGAAGTATTTGAGAGTCTCATTGAATATTCATTGCGTGATGTGTCGACTCGGTACAGTATGGCTCCCTCAGCCAACGGATGTTCGTCTTCATTTCCTTACCACCCACCAGGGCCCCTGAGGCCTAGCTGAGCGGCTAACTGAATGGATATCAATTTGGCAGCTCTACACTGCCAACTTACTGACACCGCTTCTGAATATTAGTTCCTTTCTACCATACCCGCCTGTATACCAGCTCTTGATGGATGCAGTATTTTTGCATTTGTCTGTTGGCACAGGCTAGAGTAAAATGTGGCTTTTCATCGATGCCTCAGTCTCATTCATGGCTGTGATTATATGGAAGCTACTGAGGTATGAGTGGTGCTTAGTAATGACTAGGGCTCGGATCGATATGCTCGATAAAATCTCCAGATATGCTCGAAAACCATGTGTTTTATGCTCGATAGATATACTCGAAAAACCATTATATGCGGTTAAATATGCAGAATATGCTCGAAAAACACCGTTAATAACTATAGAAAGGAAAGTGAAATGAAAAACCAATAACATACCTTTATATAGGCTACGAGCTTTATTTTCTAATTGGATGTACGTTACACTGCAATATACTCGTATTGAAGTTTTTCAAGTATATATAAGATAAGTTTTCTTATAAAAGTTAGAGTTTATAAGTTCATTTACAAAATGTTCAGAATTAGGTGAGTCAATGAAGTAGATCTGCATTGGTCGGTACAACAAGAATTTTTTCTATGTTTTCAGTTTTGAATGATTTTCTTAAATCAGTCAATAAAAGTTTCAATGACGAGAACGACCTCACTAAAGGTTTAAAAAACTGTGGTTCTGTTATTTGCACCAGATAGGTTTTTCAATGATTATTTCTGTTTTCGAACCTTAAGGATGGACAGGGCCAGAATTCGGGAGGGGGGGATTCGAAGAAAAACAAACTATTTAGACGAAAACCACACGAATATGCATTTATATGCTTCTATTCTGAAAACCGCGGTTTTATGCATTTATATGCCCGATAAATTTCAATTCTGTTGGTCCTAGAGAGGTGAAAATACCACCAAAAGGCTTCTTTCAATGTGTACTATCCAGGGAAAAAATATGCAAATATGCTCGAATCCGAGCCCTAGTAATGACATTCAGGGCACAGTCAGTGCCTGTGGATGCTTTGAAAGGTTCTACTCGTAGAGTTGGTACTGCTGTACCGACTCAGTGAGGAAAGCAATGACAAACTACTTCACTCCTCACCTTGCTTAGTACGCCTCATTCTAGTGCTATCATTGGTGTTTGTGGGTTTCAGCCCACATAACCAATAGTGGCACTTTTTGAGGATCCAACCAGCCTCCGGGCTGACTACCTAACAGTAGCTACTATACCTCTAGTCACCTCAAGATCTAAGAGGTCCCTTCGATGTTCTATTCTGTGAAGAGGCTTGGTTGGCTCATCAGTTTAGGGGCTGCGACAACGCAGTCATGTAGCTCCGTGTACTTTGGGTGTGTGTAGAATTTGTCTGATAATCGGTGTTAATTGTGATAGCTGATTGCGTGTGTTATCTGTAATTCAGGTAAGGACTGCAGAAGATCAATTTCAAATAGTTCCCACGTTTGCTACCAAATGCTACCGTCAACGACATCTAGCTGTGAACTTGCCTACTGGATGCCGCCACAACCGGCATCTGTTGGCGAACGTTGAAACTCAATAGAGTGCTAATCAAATCTAACCTAGAAATTTAGCTTTGTACTCACGCTCCTAATCCGATTGGTCGCATGTATTCTGCAGACTTTTTTTGTTTTTTCTTTAACGTGCTGTAGTAGATTGCCCGAGGCAAGGATGCTGTAAATTCAAATGTCTGAACTCTGTCACAACAATCGTATTAAAATATGGATGTCTTGGCAACTATGTTATATGCCTAATGGACTAAGGAAAGTTATGCCAAAATGCACGTTCGATGGCCCTGTGTATATGCTTCTTTCTAGCACCACTAGATGGAGCATACGGGCAAAGGCTGCGCGTTATCATGCAATTATACAGCATCGAATGTGTTGCCTGTACCGTTGCAAGAGGGATATTTTGAGTCAGTGAAGGGGAGTTTTGGAAAATCCTCTGTTGGTCGATATCGTGATACCCCGTCCCACCTCAACGTACCGACGGTATCCCTCTCACACCTGGCTGGCTGCGTGGCTCAGGGGTAACGTTCTCGCTTGCTGGGCCCAGGGTTGCAGGTTAGTATCCTGGCGCAGTCAGCTGACATTTGAGGGTGCGCAAATGTGAGGAAGCCGTGTCCGTAGATTTACTGGCACGTTAAAGCTCCCCTTCGGGGCAAAATTCCGGCACCCCAGCGTATCTAAAAGCCAGTGTAGTTAAAAGGGACGTAAAACAAATAACATTATTATTATTATCTCTCACACCTGGCAGTAGTACGGCACAATCACAGTTGAGCACCTTGAGCCAGCCAGAGATCAGTTAAAGAGGAGATGCATGGTTTAACGGACCAAAATGTTTACTTGTCGGCCAAGTGTGTGGGAATGTTGCTTGTTTTCTTGTGTAACATGCGACTAATTATGAGGCCGTGAATGAGAAAAAGTGTCTCGAGACTAGAAACAAAGTTACTTCCTAACATCTGCCAAACTGGATGAGCAAAAGTGCAGGGGAAATCAACTCAGATTGCACGCTGTTATAGCCCTGTAGGATGTCGACCAAAAACAACTAACAGCTTTCCCTGACAATTCCCTGATTTTTTCAGGATAAATCAGAAAATTCCCTGAGTACAGGGGCGACAATAAATATATACAGTAAAACCGAGTTTGTACCTAAAGAGGAAAGAATTCATGATGAAAATTAATAAATGTAAAACAAAAATATTGGAATGCAGCCGAAATACATCAGAATCTTCTATGGACATCAAATTGGCAGGTGAAAAACTAAAGGAAGTAGGAGATTTCTGTTATTTAGGGAGAAAAATAACCAGTGATGGACGAAGCAAAGAGGATATAAAAAGTAGGTTAGCTCAGACAAGGAAAGCATTTCTACAGAAAAGTTATCTCTTGACATCGAATATAGATTTAGGTGTTAGGAAGTCATTTTTGAAGACCTTTGTCTGGAGCATGGCACTAATGGAAGTGAAACTATTGGTGCAGCAGAAAAGAGGAGAATTGAAGCGTTTGAAATGTGGTGTTACAGGAGAATGATGAAGATCAGATGGGTGGATACGGTTACAAACGAAGAGGTATTAAGACTAGTGGGAGAGGAGAGATGTTTCTGGCGACTGGCAATGAAGAGAAGAGATAGGTTGGTAGGACACATACTAAGACACTCAGGAATAGCAAGCTTAGTTATGGAAGGAAGGGTCGAGGGCAAGAACTGTAGCGGTAGACCAAGGTTAGAATATGTTAAACAGATTGCCTCGGACGTAGGGTGTGGTAGCTATGTAGAGATGAAGCGATTAGCTCAGGACAGGGAGGTATGGAGAGCTGCATCAAACCAGTCAAAAGACTGAAGACTCAAACAACAACAACAACAACAACAACTTAAGGAGCATTTCAAAAAGTGCTTGAACAATGAAGGGCAGCACGAAAAAAAACACGAAAAAAAAACAGAAAAATATACTTTTCTAAATTTTTTCCAATTTCTAAATTCTTCATCCAGATAAACTATTGTTCTTGAGAGTAGCTCGTCAACAGTAACGCACTGAAAAATCTTACAGTTACACATTTATATACAAATACACAGTCTAAACATGTAATTGGTGTGCTCAATCTTGCAAGAAACGAGAGCTTACTGATTTAACGTCAGTACGAGGATACATCTACAACAATAATCACCAAAATCTAATTTTCCCCCATCAAATTTTAAATGTTTAATTTCAAATCATTCAAGGTTGGACCTTGTAAAACTAAAATTCCCCGAGTGTCAATAAAATACCCTAATAATTCCCCGAGTTTTCCAGGATTTAAAAACTCCCTGTTTTCCATGTTTTCCCTGCCTGGAATTCGAACCTTGGACCTTTAAAAAGCAATGCTCACATCTTAACGTCAGAGCGCTAACACTGAATTATTAGGTACGAGCGGCTAGATATTATTTCATTATCCGTACTGAAGAAACCACAAAAGATTTGAATTTAGCATTAGGGAACGTAACCCATACTACGTGACCCGTTAAGGGGAGGGGGAGGTCTTCAAAATACTACGCTCAGTGTGGCGGATTAGAGTTTTGTTACGTAGTCGATTTCGCCGAGAGAAATTTCGCGCTTTTTCGACCTATCTTTGAATGTGGCGCGCAGTGTTTAGTGGTTCTGAAACTCACAGTTGGTATCGCTGACGCATATATTTCGAGACGTCAGCCGATCGAAAGCAAATACTGTATGTCAGGCAGTTTGTAGTTCAGTGAAGTTGTCAAGCAAGTCGACGAGAGTTCATGCTGTACAATAATGTCGTTGTACGTTCGGCTCGTTAGATGTCGAGGCCGTCGATGAAGAGGAAATGACCAAGTCTGAAGAAACTCCTGATACTACTGCCCTCGTGATCAATTATGTATCCGAGTGGATTGATGCTGGGAACATATTCATTGAAGACGTGTGAGACGGATATTGAAGCATATTAAACAGAAAACCATTGTTGTTTTCGTAAATTAAGTTACGGTAGCAATATGTATTTACATAACTTTTTCTTCATCCCTCCCTATATTATTCTGCTAAGGCCCCATTCCAGTTTTGTACCGAAAATAAGGTCCCATTAACACCAACCTACACATATGGGGTACCTAGGGTACAGGTTCAGCATATCCCAATGCGTAAGCGACACGTACTCACTTACTCTTTCAATGCCTCACAATTAAATAAATACCTTAAAACATGTATATTTACAATGAAATAATGAAAGAATGCAACACGGTAACCATGGTAACAGAATCTCACAGGTCCATCTATTTCTGTAAGACGCAATGCAATTCCAATTATTACACTACTGTGAAAGTTTCCAGATGGTTATAAGGTTATCACTGAACCAAATTAAGCTGTAAAATTCATCAATACATACAATATAATGCGCTTAATGAGGTCAAGGGGCACTCTAGAATTTTTCACGCAATTTTCACGTGTGAATGTGGTAGGAAAGGTCTTTTTCACCCGACTTTAAAGGGTCACCGAAAACCACTTTTAAAGGCCCTTAAATTAACAGTGTCTGTGATATTCCCAGAAAACTAACTTCGCTGTGCTATACCTATGAAGGAATGACAAACACCTAACCACTGCACCAGTAGCTGAATTGATAAGGTCTGATTTTTCATACCAAGGATAAATCAGTCATAGCATTCCTGATTGAGATTTTGCTAAGTGTACTCTTTACAACTAGAATATTCGCGGGCGATGCCGCGACGGGTAATGCTAGTAATATTTAATTTACTAGTAATTATAAGCATGCATGCAGTCTTATGCAATAAACGCCGTATGAATAAAGACGAATATGAGTCAAATTATTTTCATTTGTTTCACTTTCTGCCTGCGAAATGATTAAAAATTATACTTGTAAATACTACGCAAAAACTTTAAGGGGGGATCTTGGCATATACTACGAGTGGTCACCGAGGGGAGGGAGGGGTCGAAAAATCTTAAAAAATAGGTCACGTAGTATGGGTACGTTCCCTTACTGTGGTCTACTTCAGGGTCTCCGTGTTCTCGTGTGGCAAGCACATTAGCCGGCACTGTACTGGCGAGTTCAACAGAGCTGTGTGCTAAATGTGTGTGTGCAGTTTAGTTTGTTTATGTTGCGGGTTCGCCAACCCTATCCTCCCATAACCTTGGCACATCAAACACACACTCTCGCGGGGCAAACAACCCAGCCAATTTCCAAAGAAAACTCCACGCCACAAGGATCGATTCTCTCTAAAGAATGCATTGACTGTCTTTCAAGCAAGCACAACACACATTCTGTTTTCCGAGGCAAATCTACTAAGTGCTAACACAGCATAGAGAATCAATCCATAATTATTTCCTCCAACTATGCGCTTAAGCCAACGTCATAAATACTCATACCGTCTACAAATCATGGGTTGTCTTGGGTAAAACCATTGAAGTGTGGTGGTGACTTTTGTTTTAAGAGGTGGAATATCTAAGTAGTCTTCTCTCTCCTACTATTAATAGTCTAATGGAAAATGAAAAAAGTGACAGTCAGTCTGAAAGACTAGACTTTGTATCATTTTAAATGCTACAAATGCTAAAATCTAGAAAGGCTGGAGGCTTCTCGCTTCGCTCGAAGCCAAAGACTCTTGACATGTTAGAAAATTATCTGCATAATACTTATCTTGCTTATCTTGTTTCAATTTACTCGCGAACGGCAAGTGCAAACCAAGGGCAAAGGAAGGTCTGGCGCGAGGAAGCCGCACGCTCAACAGAGCGCGCGGGGACGTGCCCCTTCCATCCAGTCTAAAAACACTTATAGTGGGCGATGTATTGAAGATAGACATATGCTCTCGCGGACTTTTTTTGTAGAACATTTCATGCTTGACCAATTCTTACGCTCATAGTATATTGATATTTTTAACGGTTTGCCCAGCGTAAGCTTAAAAGAAGCGCACGAACGCCAAGTTTGTTTTCGACTTTTTCACTGAAATCGTTACTGCTTGGCTTCTTTTGATCATACATAAATTATTTTCTACAGAATCTTTCCTCCAGATATCCTTTACAGAATGGTGAAAACCGCATCAAAATCCATCCAGTGGTTCTCGAGATTACCCGTGACATCCAAGAATCGGGGATTTTTGTCTTATACTAACGAAGTAGAGATTGTCAGGGAACACATGCACCAAGCCGTACTATGACGTCACACACCTCAGTGCATCTGGGTACATTTCGTCCCGTCACCGTAAAGTAACGCCAGACTCCAGCGTAATGACGAAGTCGACAAGATCATTTAAAATGATAAAATCCACAGCCTGCTTCCAGTCGACCGACCGAGTCAGGGAATGGAATGAATGATGTCCCCATCTAGCCTGTCGCACTTCCCTGGGACAATGATTAAATGAATGACAGGTGAAATAAAATGAAATGACAGTGGAGAGAGTTGCTAGAATGAAATTTGTGACAGGGAAAACCGGAGTACCCGGATAAAAACCTGTCTGCCTCCGCTTTGTCCAGCACAGATCTGACATGGAGTGACCGGGATTTGAACCACGGATCCTGCAGTGAGAAGCCAGCGGCTCCTAAGCCACGGAGGCTTTAATGGTCTATTGATAATAACAATAATATGTAAAAATGTAATCGGTATTCTGCCCGAAGGCAGGTCCGAGCCTCCGAAGAGACTACCCTCAGCCGGAGTTTACGTGCGGTAGGGTGGCCAGGGCCTTTCCGCTCCTCCTTATGTTGGCCAACAGCGCGCAGTGCCTAGAATCGGAATACCATCCAAGTTCTGACTGCGCCCAATGTTGCTTAACTGCGAAGTTCTCATGGGATCCGGTGTTCCGACATGGCAACAATCATATAGCAGTAATAATAGTAACAATAATATCGGCGAACAAACATTATTTTTATTATAAAAGCCCTCTTGTCATATTGACGATAAATAGCTACAAATAGCGAATAATCGATTGTGCGATAAATCGGTTGGTCGAATAATTGATTGCTTTGTCGATTAATGGCTATACTTCGTTCCTTTCACTAATCTCTCACAGTGTAATGGTTATTAATTAGTGCCCCATGTTGGTAGCGACAAATGTAACAGTTTCGCTAGCCCACACTGTTGGGTGAAAATGTAATTGTTTACCTTTGCCTAAGCTATGTTGTTTTAATGGGCGCCAAGACTTCAACGCAATGCTGAAATCTAAATTTGTATTTAACAACGTCTAGCTCTGGCAGAACACCTTCAAGACTCTATTCACTCAGATCGTGGTATGATTTGATCATTAACCCAACAAACAATTGCATCAGGAGAAGGAATTGGTCTATATCTAATGCTACCTACTGAAAGCAAAGATTGCATTGTAAAAGAAATGAATTTATTATATAAAACAAGTATAGCAAAATTAATAATAATAATAAGTATAAAATTTAAATTGGAGCGTTGTGATTTGAATATTACCGATAGAAAATTACGTGAAAACGGAGTCTGATAAATTGATTTTACTCTTATTTCCAAGCTATGAAGTTACTGAAATATGAAATATAAAACAAAGAAAAATGAGAGATTGCGTATTTCTGCGTCATTTGCGCTTACCAGTGGAAATTGCCAAGGCATTTCCCTCGTTCTTGATGATGTTGTGAGCTTCCCACAGTCTCCTGGACGTCGTCATCTCCGTCGGAATTTGATGATATTCTGGTAGATTAGATAATTCTATGGTCCGTACCTCGGACCCAAACACTCGTGCAACCAAGTTTTACAAAAGTTCGTCGCTAACTCCACTGAACATCGGAGCGACACGCACTTGCGACCGTACTCTGCAAGTTCTACACAGATTGTTCGTTCCACGGAACATCGGAGCGTCCCCCGCGTATAACCATACTCCGCAAGTATTTCACAGATAGTCCTCGTTTCACGGCGCGTCGAACGATATATCCACACGTTGGCTCCCCCACCATGGTACCGACATCTAGCTTACGTCGTCCACACTGATTGGCTGAGCACGCCGCTAGTTCCCCTCCTCTGCCTCATTACACTCGGCGCGCGAGAGGGAGAAGTCGATTTCCGTCCCAACAATTCGCCTTTTCTAGACCTTGCGACCCAGCCTTGCGTAATACTTCTCGACAGGAATCAGCTTGTACTCGAATTCCCAGTGAGTCATGTCTCTCAAATACCCTAACTGACAAAACTCCGTAAAATTCCGTAATCACATAATTTTCTATAATATTGTCGTTCGTAATAATTTGCTTGATAGCGTTTTCTAAGACATGGAAAACCTATCTGAATGCTAATAATTTTTATAAAATGCTCCGAAAATACCTTAATAATAATTATAATAAATTAATAATAATAATAAATTACCATGAAAAATTCTCTTGGCTGAACAATTTGCCGCGTAAATAAATATAGAATGGCTTCCTACTGACTTATGCCAGTTGCATAAAACCCCTCGAAAAACACGTTACATATTCGCCTCGGATCATCGGATGATTTACCGTGACGACGGTCCATTATCCGATTATCCCAGACACGTTAATAAACCCCATCCAAAATACATATTACATAAATGAAATCACCCTAAATTACAGATATATACACTCATATTTTTTCTTCACGCACTTTGCGTCAAAGTTTGTTGTCACTATGGATTGCACTTTGCAACCAGTCCAATGTTTTACATATGGAATAGTGTTCCACGGATATTTCCGCCTCTCAAATTTCTCTATGTTGGAGAAATAGACATAATTAATGTGTGAGCACTATGTATTTATGATGTCATATCACACGCATTGAAGGTGTTCTGATATATTTATATCACAATAGAACTCCCTAATTTCACTGGAGGTCCCCTCCTTATGGTGACATTTAATTCCACTTATCACTGAGCACACGATCACACTACTGTGGCAGCGCCTCGTGACCATAATACTTAATCTCTCTTTAAAGTAGATTAAATTAATATTGACTTCTGAAAAAAAAAACAGTAAATGCGCATTACATATAACACCAAATATTTCTGTGCCGTAATCGCCCTGTCTTGTTAAGTTTCCGTTAACCATATTCTACTTAATACTAGTTCTCAACACAGACCATTTCTCCTCACTCAAATAATACCATTGTACAAATTATCTTAAATTACACACTTACAAATCTTACATGGCGAGGCCGTAAACAGAAATCACGTGTGCTGATATGTATGAGTTTCATGAAGGACTGTCTCGCATTCTGATGGCCCATCTTTTATCTCGTGGACGCCTTAAGCTAACAAGCCCTATACAAGCGCTCCCCCATCTCTTGGAGATAAATGGGAACCCATCAGCGCTGCCAAAATGGCCTTGGTGCATCGAGACATTTTAGTGCTCAACAGCATCCGACAATCCCGTCATATTTCCCTGTACCTTAAAAACTCTCATTTACTTACATACTACCCCCCTGTGCGACTTCTGATACGCCTGCCTTGAAGACCAGATCTTCCACGCACCAGGCACCACACTTACTCATTTGATAGGCTGGCTCGCCAGCTAAACACACTCACTTTATGACACATATTTTCGTAGACTATGTATATTATACGTTCCGTATAATCTGTTTCCCTCACTATTCTCCAGCACATATGCTGTTTTCCCAATAAGTTAGGAAACTATAAATGTTTCTGCGTCACCTGCTTCCAACCTTGCAAGTGGCTCCCTTAAATGAACGTCATCACGTTGCTCTACCTAGCATATTTCTCAGTGTCTGTAACGATGCCCTGTTGCTACCGTCCACACATGCTACCCCTACCTTCCTATGGTGTCACACCTCTACTTGACACTCTATGACCTAAAAATGTCACTTCTGACTGACAGAATGACGACTTAGACAGCTTCAAAGTGAACCCTGCCTGATCTAACTTCTGAAAAACTATATTTAAATGACGTAGATGCTCCTCAAAACTGCGTGAACTAATTACCATATCATCTATGTAAATGGTTACAAACTCTCCTGTGTCATCCCCTAATGCAATGTTTAAAGCCCTAATTAAAGCTGCTGAACTACTCTTTAACCCATAAGGTGTTCTACAAAATTGATAAAGGTTATATTTATGACTAAAAGCTGTAAATGGTCTATCTTCGTACATAAGTGGCACTTGCCAAAAACTGGAACTCAAATCTACACAAGTGAAATACTTCTTCCCCTCAAATGTTTGCATTAATTCTTCTATTGACATAGATTTCAGCTGATCTGAACTAATTCTACTGTTAACCAAACGAGCGTCTAAACAAATACGAACAGTGCCGTCGGTCTTGGGTACCGTGATCAAAGAATTAACATACGGACTGTTAGAGTGCTCAATAATCCCATCTTCAAGCATCTGATTAATTTGTGCCTCAACTGCACTCTGATAAGCGAAAGGTACAGGATATCTATGTCCTGTGAATACTGACCTATCAATAACGTTCAATGAATGTTATAGCAATTGGCCATACCAATGCGATCCTCAAAAACTCTCCTATTACACCATAACACATCATAGAGCCGAACACACTGTTCATCCTCTATATTTCCCTGAAATGCAGCCTCACGTAACGAGTCCTCTAGACTTCCGTTCGTAATCACACTGCCCACAAAACATGGAGAACCCCGCTCTACGGCTGGCGATATCTCATTTAAAGTACAAATCACACCTACAATACTACTCCTCTGAATACGGTCATTGAACGCTACTTCTACTTCAGAATCTCCCCATTTAAATTTCAAACTCCCTACATCATAACATAAGTTACCAGACACTCTACTTAGCCACTCTGAACCCAAGATAACACTGAATACTAAATGTGGAATTACAAGGCAAATCTGCTTCTCTACATGATTATTAATTTTAATGTCTACTAAAACTTGCTTAGAAATTACTTTAGACCTCTTCCCAACAGCTGTGATAACAAAAGTGCTTTTAATTGGCATCTCCTCAAAATTTACTCCAGTTCCTTTCATTTTATCATAAAATGCACTACTTATGCAACTCTTCATACAACTACTATCAATTAAAACATCTGTGTACGCCTCGGACACGTTAAATTTAACTATGGGGCTCTTACTAACCACTTCCTGAATAATACCTTCATCATTTAGTTCATGTAATAATTCATTTCTTACATTTAGGTCATAGGGTTCCTGTATAATTGTATGGACAGGGCATGCTACAGACTGAGATTCTGACCTTACTTCGCAGCCTGGTTCGCGTTTAAAGAACCGCTACAGCTGGCCGTAGTACTACTAACTACTAAACTGGTCTGGTTGTTCTGGGCTGTGTTGTCATTGTTTGGCTGTATATTACTACCACTAGGCTGTCCTCTTCCTTGACCCCTATTCTGGTTGTAATTATTGTCATTATAATTTCTCCCTTGATTTCCCCTGAAATCATTGTTTCTCCCTTGATTTCCCCTGTAATCATTGTTCCTCCCTTGATTTCCCCTGAAATCATTGTTCCTCCCTTGATACTGATTACCATAGCCATTTCCTCTGTTCTGATATAGCTGATTATTATTATTTCTATTTTGAGCGTTGGCCCCTTCGCCACCGTTCCCTTGAACTTCTTGATGCCTGGCTTCATTAGGTCTATTATTATTATTACCCTGGTTCCGATTGAAATTGTCCTCATAACCCCCTCTCCCTAGTGCATCAAATGTGCTTAACAAATTTTCTACTTGTGATATAGTCTTTACATTCTGGATACAAGCAGCCTCCTTGATCCTATAGGGAAAGTGCCTAAGTAGCAACCTTACCACATCACTTTCCTCCTTCAAGCCATCCAGATATTTACACACTAATACCTGCCCTAAAAAGTATTCGGTCATGGTGGAGCTTCCTTTAGGGTTATATTTACCACACACTACTCCCTCACGATGCTGCGACTGAATAACCTCATTCCAGAACTTTTCACAGAATTTCATTTTAAAATCATTGATATTAGTAAACTTGTCTCTGTAGACAGCAAACCAATTCCTCGTTTCCCCCACAAACACTTGTTCTAAAATTTCAACTACCTGGCACCACTCAATACTACCATTTTCCAACCTCTCCCCGAATTTATTTTCTATAGTGTTCATGAACTCCATTGGGCACCCCTGTCGATTGCTGAACTTACCCAGTTCTACCTCCCTGTGTGTGCTATTCACCAAAACTGGCCTATTCTGACTATTTTCTTGCCTGATCCTAGCTTTTAATTTTAATTCTAATTCTGCGATTTTCTCCTCAGCCTTCCTCTCAATACTGTTTACTGTTAATTTAATGTTTCCTTCTGATTCTTCTACTTTATCATATAGCTTTGCTTGTTTCTCCTCAATCTTGCTAATGCTCTCTCTATTACTCTCTCTTAAATCATTTACTTCTGCAACTATTTGTGAGTGGACTTTCTCAATTCTACCCCCCAGCTGTTCCTTAACCTCTTTAGTAGCTACCTGAATTTTGTCAATTTCTCCCCCCAATTGCTTTTTGACCTGCTGTGTTTCCAGTTGCACTAGTTCTTTTAAATTTTCAGCCTGTGTACTGATTCTAATTTCCAACTCCTCCTGTACTTTTCCTAATTTTCTGTCTACATCTGCAATAATCTCTTTAGCCTTTTCTTCCATCACCCCCCTGATCTCACCTCTAATCAGTTCAAATTTGTCACTCATTTCCCTACTGTTTTGTTCTAATTTAGCATTTAAAGTTTCAGTACTCTCTCTATTTTCCTTACTGTTTTGTTCTAATCTGGCGTTTAAAGTTTCATTACTCTCTCTATTTTCCCTACTGTTTTGTTCCAGTTTTGCGTTTAAAGCGTCTGTACTTTCTTTATTTTCCCTACTGTTTTGTTCTAATTTTGCATTTAAGGCATCACTACTAACTTTGTTCTGATACATGAACTCGAGAAGTAAAGTTTTTAATTCTGGTTGGCCGCCTACACTCCCTGTTTCAGTATCGGGATTTACCTCCGCTACCCCGGTACTACCATCACTCGACATACTGCTCGTATCATCACTCTCCAGCTGATGACCACTACGTAACCTCATCTGTCATTCTTTCTCATCCCCCATAATGATATACACTGATAAAGACAAATAATCCCCAAAATACAGGCACAGAAATATATACCCTTCTCCTTCCACAAATGTTATTAGGTTTTCATCCCCACGTTGGGCGCCAAATGTAATGGTTATTAATTAGTGCCCCATGTTGGTAGCGACAAATGTAACAGTTTCGCTAGCCCACACTGTTGGGAGAAAATGTAATTGTTTACCTTTGCCTAAGCTATGTTGTTTTAATGGGCGCCAAGACTTCAACGCAATGCTGAAATCTAAATTTGTATTTAACAACGTCTAGCTCTGGCAGAACACCTTCAAGACTCTATTCACTCAGATCGTGGTATGATTTGATCATTAACCCAACAAACAATTGTATCAGGAGAAGGAATTGGTCTATATCTAATGCTACCTACTGAAAGCAAAGATTGCATTGTAAAAGAAATGAATTTATTATATAAAACAAGTATAGCAAAATTAATAATAATAATAAGTATAAAATTTAAATTGGAGCGTTGTGATTTGAATATTACCGATAGAAAATTACGTGAAAACGGAGTCTGATAAATTGATTTTACTCTTATTTCCAAGCTATGAAGTTACTGAAATATGAAATATAAAACAAAGAAAAATGAGAGATTGCGTATTTCTGCGTCATTTGCGCTTACCATTGGAAATTGCCAAGGCATTTCCCTCGTTCTTGATGATGTTGTGAGCTTCCCACAGTCTCCTGGACGTCGTCATCTCCGTCGGAATTTGATGATATTCTGGTAGATTAGATAATTCTATGGTCCGTACCTCGGACCCAAACACTCGTACAACCAAGTTTTACAAAAGTTCGTCGCTAACTCCACTGAACATCGGAGCGACACGCACTTGCGACCGTACTCTGCAAGTTCTACACAGATTGTTCGTTCCACGGAACATCGGAGCGTCCCCCGCGTATAACCATACTCCGCAAGTATTTCACAGATAGTCCTCGTTTCACGGCGCGTCGAACGATATATCCACACGTTGGCTCCCCCACCATGGTACCGACATCTAGCTTACGTCGTCCACACTGATTGGCTGAGCACGCCGCTAGTTCCCCTCCTCTGCCTCATTACACTCGGCGCGCGAGAGGGAGAAGTCGATTTCCGTCCCAACAATTCGCCTTTTCTAGACCTTGCGACCCAGCCTTGCGTAATACTTCTCGACAGGAATCAGCTTGTACTCGAATTCCCAGTGAGTCATGTCTCTCAAATACCCTAACTGACAAAACTCCGTAAAATTCCGTAATCACATAATTTTCTATAATATTGTCGTTCGTAATAATTTGCTTGATAGCGTTTTCTAAGACATGGAAAACCTATCTGAATGCTAATAATTTTTATAAAATGCTCCGAAAATACCTTAATAATAATTATAATAAATTAATAATAATAATAAATTACCATGAAAAATTCTCTTGGCTGAACAATTTGCCGCGTAAATAAATATAGAATGGCTTCCTACTGACTTATGCCAGTTGCATAAAACCCCTCGAAAAACACGTTACAACAGAAGTAGCCTAAAACAGACATTTAATTAATTAAAACATAGTCTATTGTTCAGGGTCATTATCTATGTGCGCCCCGATAAACACGGTAAGCTAAGCCGGCAGTGACTGGTGCAGATCACGGGCGCGCGTACCCGGTTGGCGCGCACTTTCACACTTTTACCAAACATGTTCAATAATGTGTACCAGCTAACGAAAGGAGTGTACAACAAGCGAACAGTGTCCCGCAATGCCAAACTAAGACACTATCGTACAGTTATCCGTCCTGAGGCGCTGTACGCAGCAGAATGCCTGGCATTGAATTGGAAGTGTCTGGTTGAGAAATTGGAAGCCAAGGAAAGGAAGATTCTCAGGAAAATCTTAGGGCCGTTGAAAGACGATGGTGAGTACAGGACACGGCATAACAATGAACTGTACCATCATGTAGAAAGTAATTCGGAAGAGAAGAATATCTTTCTATGGCCACTTCGCCCGTATGAAACCCGAGAGAATCACCAATCGGATATTTACCTATTTTCTTAACAAAAAGACTAAGGGCCCCTGGTTTTGTGAGGTAGACAAGGATTTACACGAAGTAGGGATCAACCACGCAGACATTATGGAACGTGACCTTTAGAAGGAAAAGCTTGGAGCACAACACCAATTCCAAGAAAAAGCGAAATTAAAAACCCGGAAAAAAGTGGCCTGAAGAAAGAAAGGAGTCTCACAGGCTGCGAATGCGTGAACACTGGGCTAAGATCAAGGCCCAAAGACGGAAGCAGTTGAAATGACGTGGTCCATAGCTGGCCTAAACGAAGAAAGAAGAATGTGTAGCCTACTTACAGAGCTCATTGCCGATGCTGAAAATATCCTCCCTCTCTTGTAACACACACCTGACATCTTCTGACGAAAGAATGGACAGCAATCTCATCTAATTTTTGTTCTCTAAGAACACAACGTTGTCTGTTAACCTTTTTATTGAACCTTCCACTAATTACACCTGTGTGAAGCTAAATTGTATAGGTTAAGAATGTAAACAACGCTTTTAGGTTCCTACGTTCGCTGCCAAGAGCCGACTGCGGTGGCGTCTGGTAGCTAAGTTCTGAACTAGTAGTTGTTGACGGTGGCGTCTGGCGGCAAAAGTAGGAACTATTTGAAAAATTCAAAAGTCTGCAGTCCTTACTTGTATTAAAAATCAGTTAACACACACTAATGCAGTCATCACAATTAACACCGCTTATCAGACAGATTCTACACACACCCAGAGTACACGGGGCTACATGACCGCGTTGTCGCAGCCCCTAAACATATGAACCAACCAACCACCTTTTTATTATTTACGGAGCTTGTTTAGCGAGCCTCCTAACTGTACTGGCATTAGGCACAGGTCTTCCTGGAAACTCGATTCGAAATGTTATTCTTGTTTCAGAACAAGACTTTCTGCTATTCATATACGAATTATGAATAAACACACGTTCGCGCAATGTGAATTGGTGTCTAGGCTTGACCAACAATCACAGTAATCACAATACTCACTAAACGTGCAACACTAACGTCTAAGCTTTGCAGATAAACGTCCATATGAATGACAAAACACGTGTGAACTAACGATATGAGTGAGCGGAGCGCGCCTACCACCGGCTGAACCCTGTACGCGCGCCCGCGATCAGCGCCAGTCACAACCGGCTTAGCTTGCCGTGTTTATCGGGACGCACATAGATAATGACCCTGTACAGTACCATAGCACTTCAATATTTGCCTGGAGTTAGTTTTGGAAAAAATCCCAGGGAAGAATTCACATTCAGCAAGTCCACTGTCAGAGCCGGGATTCGAACCTCGGACTGCCAACCTCAGTCCCAGGCGCGGTCCTGACCCCCCTGACACCCCCCCCCCCCAAACGGAGACCAATTTTTTTTTGCAAACTCAAAAAACGAAAACACAATAACCAGACAAATAAAACTTAACGAATTTTAACTGAAAAACAGTTTTTTCATTTTATTCAATACTGAAAATATCTTTATTGCAATTATTATGTTCTGTTACAACTGTACATATTTACAATTTCATGCCTGTTATATAAACACGATTATTTATATAACAAAATCAACTCGTCTATTTTGTTTAGCAAACCTTGTGATTACCGAATCGATGTTTATAGTGAGTTCACGATGAATGTGCAGCAAAGCACGGATAGGAATTTGGGGCTTTTTTCGCACCAAAAAATTTTGCCGACGTCCAAACTGCAAGCTTGGTTCGCAATTTAAGCTGTGACTTTCTCCCTTTGTCGGTACCAGCTCGACTTGCCGAAACTGTAACGTACCTTGATACTTTTCTCGAAGCTCGATGTAAGAGTCGCAAAACACGCCGTTGCAATTTGTACGAATATTTTTGGTGCGCTAAACGCATCATATTTCTATCCATGTAGCTTGCAAAAAAATTGGTCTGGTTTGGTACGTTTGTTTATTTTGTGATTGAGTTGTTAGTGATACAATTTAAGACCTAGATCACTCCGCTACGCAGATGGGTGATGGTTGACCTAGTGATTAAGACAACTGGGCAACAAAACACAAACCATGTAAATGAAAATAGATCGTCAGCAGCAAGCGTCTCCACTAGGTCTAAGCCTTGCATGTGCATGTAGTACTAACAGACGGTGGTAAAACATGAATCATGCACGTACCCTAGGTGTCATTACTCCCGACATTACATGAGAACAAATGAACCGAGTGCATGCGAGGCGAGTTCTTTCTTACCGGTCTCTAATATTGATGTTCATCTACTCAATCACACGCGGCAAATGTGGTTTCATTTCACCTTCTTCAAGATCGCTTAGTGGAAGATAGATGGGTGATGATGATGATGATAATTGTTGTTTTAAGGGGCCTAACATCTAGGTTATCGGCCCCTGATGGTTTTGGGTGATCGTGAAGATGAAAATGAAATGCAAACTTAAAACTAAAACTAACTACTAACCTAAATACTAGAAGAAGAAATGGAAAACTAAAGGAGAATAAGGCAAATAAAGGACAGGAGGAAAAGAAATGCCCTCAACCCTCGAAGAATGCGGATTGAGGGACTCGGAAGGAGAGCCATGAAAGGCAGATAGGAAAGCGAAAGAGGAAAGGGTCCGCTCCAAAGGTAAGGGACAAAAGGGGAAAACGGACCCAGCTCAGGAATCCCTCGGGGTCGCCAACTCCCGAACTCACCAGCCGTGAACCCCTGAGGGTGTAGCATTATCTAGGGTGCACCAAAAGTGGTGGGGCTACATACACCCGGCCTCCGTGAGGGCCTTGGGCAGAAGGCAGGAGATAACATGAAAAGAAAAAGAAGGAGGGAATCAGAAAAGATGAGACAGGGGCCAATTAAGGCAGGAAAGGAAGAGATTCCCTAGGCCTCGGATACCCTAATACCAACGGGGTCGGAATAGAACAAGATTTGACCAAGTGAGGTCGACAGGAAATAAGAAAGATAGGAGCCCAGTACAAGTAAGTGGAAGCAATGCCGGACTCAGCTGGGGCCCCGTGGTCGCCAACCCACGTCCCACTAGATGTGAGCCCCTGGGGGAGGAAGTTAGATAGGGGATTGTCTTTAACTATTAGTAGAATGATACAGCAGTGTGATTAGACATACAGTATCTGCCAACTTTCCGAAATCAAAACAATACGAAGATTTTTTTAATGTTAGATTCCATCGCGCTAGGATGGATGAGGTGAGAATCGAATCCGTCTCTTCTCAGTTTTGCCTCACGAGGCTGAGTTGACACCGTTCCAGGCCTCAAGGTGGCTTCGGTGGCGTAGTTGGTAGCATGCTGAGCTTCATTCTGGGGTTTGAAGCCATTTTTCAGTGTTGCCTTTGTGAACAAAACGGTCGACCGTCACGGCTCCAAGAGGGAAGTTGATACTACACGCAGGAAGACATCCAACCAGATAGGCTAAGTAATAGCCTGCACTACACAGTACAACCATAGTTGACTTTTACAACCATAAAGTCACTCCAAACAGACAAATTCCGGAGTTCTATCACCATTTTAGCATTCCACCTAACAGCATATACAGTACAACTAGCATACACTGACAAGTTGCATTACCAACACTGCAAATAAATAATTGTACCTATTGTATATATTTTCACCTGTATTTTCAAACATAGATTGTACAGCCTTAGTGTAATGGATCTGATGATGATCGCTTGTCGATCGAAACTGGTCATCCTAGTGTATTTATTAATCTCAAGTAATTTATTTCAGGATTAGGGCACAATCCAGCTCCTTTGGGTGCATTCGTGTTGACCGACTGGAAAGCACCAACCTTTTGTTATGCTGAGCTTCTATGCCCAAGGTCGCGGGTTCAAACCTGGTCGAAGTCGTCGGATTTTTTAAGAGTGTTAAAAATCCCTGAGTATGAGGGGAAGTAAAGCCGGTGGTCCCATGTCATGGATTTATGGCATGATAAAGATCCTTCCACTAATTACACTTGTGTGAAGCTAAATTATAAGTTAGATTTGACTAACGCTCTTAGGTTCCAACGTTCGTCGCCAGGAGCCAACTGCGGTGGCACCTAGTAATAAAGTTCAGAACTAGTTGGTCGTTGACGGTGGCGTTTGGTAACAAAAGTTGGAACTACTTGAAAATCGAATGTCTGCAGTCCTTGCTTGAATTAAAAACAGATAACACACACTAATACAGTCATCACAATTAACACCAGTTATCAGACAGATTCCACACACACCCAATGCACACGGGGCTACATGACCGCGTTGTCGCAGCCCCTAAACTGAGGAACCAACCAAGCAGCCCTCAAACCAGAACTAAATTTCATGGCAGAGCTGGGAATCGAACTCAGACCTATGGAGGGAATAATTAAGAACATGTTGCTTCTTTAAATTATTCAGACTCACAATAAATTCTGAACGAATAATTTGACCATCATCATCTTCTTTCATAATTTAGAATTCGATGTCTTGCTTTTGTCAATCTCTGGTCCATAGGCCCATGCATGCTCGTATAAAAATAAACCTAATCCTGGTGGATTAGAATCTGCCTCGAGGATTACTTTATCGCTGTGTTTCACGAATAGAGGCTGCTGGTCCAAATATACCTGCGAGTGCCCGCGAGGTTCTTTACGATGGTTCTATTCTAGAGGACCGCACAGTTTACAAGAGTTTATATCTTACTAAAGCTCTGCTTTTTTGCAAGAAAGAAGCCCTTCATTCTAAACGAAAAGAGTTAAACATAATCGCCAGAAATCCATTAATTCGAAAATCCCGTATACATATCCAACCCTCCCAAAACCACTGGCACTCCCAACTTGCCTATTGCAGCCGGAATATAAGCGGGGAAGTGAGTTTCTTACATACAGTAGCTGCAAAACTTATTACGACAGTTAAAATTGAAAAAGAATTGTAGGCTATATTATGAATTTAATTTACTTATCAAATACCGTACTATTGATGTTACATTAATGTGATATGTCTCCCGAATCTGACGGCAAATCCAGTACAGATTATCTGTGAGACATATTAATTATTATTTACTACATATATATAGATTGTATTTCAATACAAGAGTGCATGCAAAAATATGTTTTTCTTCCAATTTTTAAAAATTTATATTACCGTATATTTTAATCATAATTAATGATTTTTTAAAAATTTTGTTTGGTTTTAATATTCATTTTATATATATAATTTGATTTAACATGTTAGATGATAATGGAAAAAATATTAATGTAAATAATTACAGACACAAATAGTTATACTATAGTAGTTATAATAGCTAGCATTACCCGTCGCGACTTCTAGTTGTAAAGAGTACACTTAGCAAAATCTCAATCATGAATGCTATGACTGGTTTATCCTTGGTATGAATGATCAGACTTTATCAATTCAACTACTGGTGCAGTGGTTAGGGGTTTGCCATTCCTTCATAGGTACACAACAGAGCGAAGTTAGTTTTCTGGGAATATCACAGACACTGTTAATTTAAGGGCCTTTATAGTCGGGTGAAAAAGACCTTTCGTACCACACTCACACATGAAAATTGCGTGAAAAAAATCTAGACTGCCCCTTGGTTCCCTTAAGCGCATTATACTGTATGTATTGATGAATTTTACAGCTTAATTTGGTTTAGTGATAACCTTATAACCGTCTGGAAACTTTCACAGTGATGTAATAATTAAAATTGCATTGCGTCTTACAGAAATAGATGGACCTGTGAGATTCTGTTACCATGGTTACCGTGTTGCATTCCTTCATTATTTCATTGTAAATATACATGTTTTAAGGAATTTATTTAATTTTGAGGCATTTAAAGAGTAAGTGAGTGCGTTTCGCTTACGCATTGGGTTATGCTGAACCTGTAGGTACCCCATATGAGTAGGTTAGTGTTAATTGGACCTTATTTTCGGTACAAAACTGGAATGGGACCTTAGCAGAATAATATAGGGAGGGATAATAATAATAATAATAATAATAATAATAATAATAATAATAATAGTAATAATAATAATAAATTGAAATGCTGAACATTGGATGGCTCTAGGATTCGACCCCGGGTCCTCTGATTATCTAGAAGTGATATGCTAAGAGCTCTAGTGTATATGGATAGTTGATTTTCAGTTCACAAAGTACCGGCAGGGTTGTAAATTGGCTGACGTCATGGCTTATCAGGCAAGTGGATACCCAATATAAGTGGAGTGGCGCTTGGTTATGAAGGTCGATAGAGGTACATGACCTATCGATAGGCCGATACTGTTCACAACGCAGTGGGGTCCGTAACTCTGCCGTAGCAGCCTTTTGTAATATAGAAACCATTTGTACATTTGTTATCCGAATTACGGTGGGTTCGAGATAAATAGTACTCTCAATGCACTTTTATACAGCTCCGTAGACTCTACAAGTAACTAAGGTTATTTTACAGACAGGTCGGGTTCGATTCCTAGCTTTGTCATACAGAATTTATTACATATTGTTTCATTTAATGACAGTTAACATCTTGGTCATCATTCAGTAGACCGTGTTCGTAATGGCAAAATTAATCTCGGGATTTTCCGCAAACACAAAAGGTTTCCTCCTTTTCGCTACAGTGTCAAGGATCTTAGATATCTAACCTCCTTGACTGTCATAGCGCTCCAAGGAACAACAAAATTCGACATGCAAGCTGCCCTCTGAGCGTCAAATAACAAAGCTTGCACCCGAGGCCATAGGATATTATTCTTATCATCCCGAATTTAAATATGTTTGAGTATTCGAACGAGATGCACATGATGTGGTTTCCAAACGCACCCTCCACCCTACTTATTTTTTTTCTTTTCAAATCGGGATCACTTAGCCTAGTGTTCCCCGCTCAAGTACCCATGCTAGAATAATTCTTTTCAATGGTAGAGTAGAGTGCCGAACCCAATGTATCAGACCATGTAGCTACTATAGGCTACTTACACCTAGACCAGCGACTTGCACTCACAGCATAGGTTAAGGGATTTGATAGCATATCAGCATACTTCACAAGTTGTTGTTGTTGTTGTTGCTTATTTTAGGGACTGCAACATGTATTTTAGGTGTGTTTGTGTGTGTGGAATTTGTGCGATAACCTGTGTTATTGTGATGGCCGTACTAGTGTGTGCATTTATAAATCGGAGATAGGATTGGGAAGGAGGCGGCCGTGGCCATAAGTTAGGAACCATCCCGGAATTTGCCTGGAGTAGAAAACCACGGAGAAACAACATCCAGGATATCTGAGGTGGAAATCGAACCAACCTCTTCTCAGTTTTGGCTGAGTGGGCTATACCCAGTTCCAGTATGCCTTCCTTCGGAGGGGAAGTAAAGCGGGCGGTCCCATGTCATAGATTTATGACATGTAAAAGAACCTTCCACTAATTACACCTGTGTGGAGCTAAATTATATGTTAGATTTGACTAACGTCCTTAGGTTCCAACGTTCGTCGCCAGGAGCCGACTGCGGTGGCATCTAGTAACCAAGTTCAGACTAGTTGTCGTTGACAATGGCGTTTGGTAGCAAAAATAGGTACTTGAAAATTTAATGTCTGCAGTTCTTACTTGAATTAAAACTGATAACACACACTAATACAGCCATCACAATTAACACTGGTTATCGGGCAGATTCTACACACACCCAAAGTACACGGGGTTAGATAACCGCGTTGTCGCAGCCGCTAAACTGAGGAACCAACCAACCAACCCCGTTCCAGCCCTTACACCAGATGCCTTGGCAGAGGCGGGAATCGGGCCCGGACCTCCGAGGCGACAGCCAATAACGCTAGCCGCTACACCACGAGGTGGTAATTCATCACAAGTACAACATTCTTTTAGGACTGTTGGTTGGTTGGTTGGTTGGTTGGTTCCTCAGTTTAGGGGCTGCGACAACGCGGTCATGTAGCCCCGTGTACTTTGGGTGTGTGTAGAATCTGTCTGATAACCGGTGTTAAATGTGATGGCTGTATTAGTGTGTGTATCTGTTTTTTAATTCAAGTAACGACTGCAACTTTTAATTTTTCAAATAGTTCCTACTTTTTCCGCCAAACGCCACCGTCTACGACTACTAGGCCTAGTAGAGAACTAGACTACTAGACGCCACCGCAGTCAGCTCTTGGCAACGAACGTAGAAACCTAAGAGCGTTGTTTACATTCCTAACCAATACAATTTTGCTTCACACAGGTGTAATTAGTGGAAGGTTCTTTAACATGTCATAAATCTATGACATGGGACCGAATGCTTTACTTCCCCACCGAAGGAAAGCATACTCAGGGATTCTTAACGCTCTTAAAAAATCCGACGGCTTCGGCCGGGTTTGAACCCGCTATCTTGGGCATAGAAACTCAGCATGCTACCGACTACGCCACCGAAGCCGCCTTTTTAGGACTGTTGTTGTAGTATTTAACGTGACGATGTAGTATAATGAAGACCATTCCAAATTGTGTCAGTAAGATTCGTACAGCAGCCCTGTTTTGTTATGCAGACACTGTGCCCCGGGCACCTAACGGCTCATCGTGGTTGGCCCAGGTCCGTTATTCTCCTACACTTCCGGAATTTACAATTAGTCCGAACGCCTCAGAGAAAAAATAAAAAAATAAAATAAGACTGTAAATGATCCGTTATTTTTAATGCTTCAGAGACCAGACAGTGATATTTCGACATTGCCTTCTTCCGGTTTCAAACATTCATCTGATGAGATTGCTCAAGGCAGTACGGACAACATGAACAAAGAACTGACAATTATTGTTATTGCATTTTTGAGAAGTTTTATCTATTTAGCGTATGGCATTTAGTGCCGGGAGTGTCCGAGGACATGTTCGGCTCACCAGAGGCTGTAGCTGCTTCAAGCGGACACCCATGGGGTGAGCTACAAGTTCCGTTCAAATTCACTGACATCTAGTGGTGAACGTTAGAACTTTGATAAAGCGTTTCAACGAAATCTATCATAGAAATTGAGCTTCACACAAGTTTAGTTAGTGGAATCTTTTATATGCCATAAATCTATGACATGGAACCGCTGGCTTTACTTCCCCTCCGAAGGAAAGCATACTGAAGGATTTTAACCCTCTTAAAAAATCTGACGACTTCGGTCGGGTTTGAACCCGCGATCTTGGGCACTGCAGTTCAGCATGCTACCAACTAGGCCAGCGAAGCCGCTTTTTATAGAAGTAAATGGGGATCAAGGAAGAAGCCTCCCCGAAGATTGTGATTCTTGCAATCGGGCGATCCCTGGGCAACGGTTTAGTACCGGCTAATTCTTCCACGAAGACGCTTCTACACAGCAACACGTATGCAAGAGAAATTATTAATGAATACAGTATATACAAGGGTTGTATATTTACGTACTTGTAAAACCATACGATATAAATATTTAAAAAGAAAGTAAATTACAAATGAGTCGTGACTGAAATGAAAGAAGATCAACATTCCAAGGCCTGCCAAAATGAACAATAAACGTTTAGCCATGAGTAGAGGAAGGTGCTTTGGATATGAAATACATAGCCTTAAGATATTACGGCTTGTGGCGTAGTTGGTAGAATACTGAGATTCTATGCCCAAGATCCCGGGTTCAATCGTGGCCGAAGTCGTCGCATCTTTAAAGAGCGTTAAAAATCCTTCAATATGCCCTCCTTCGGAGATGAAGTAGGCCTACATGTGAAGTCGGCGGGCCCATGTCATAGATTTATGACATGTAAAATAAACCACTAACTACAATTGTGTGAAGCTAAATTTGTAGGTTAAAATTGATTAACGCTCTATTATTGCCAACGTTCGCCGCCAGGTGCCCGTTGCGGTGGCATCTAGTAGCCAAATTCACAGCTAGGTGTTGTTGACGGTAGCATTTGGTAGAAAAAGTAGAAACTACTTGGAATTGATCGTCTGCAGTCCTTACCTGAATTACAGATAACACACACTAATACAGCCCTCACAATAATTAACACAGATTCTACACACACCCAAAGTGCACGGGCTACATGACCGCGTTGTCGCAGCCCCTAAACTGAGGAACCAACCAACCAACCAACCAACCAACCAACCAACCAACCAACCAGGAAGCCGAATTACCAAACAATCAGAAAATCAGCTCATATTTAACATATCAGTCGTTCATTAATTAGGATATGCAGTGAGAAAAGAGAAAAAAAAACCCTTAAATTTGACGTTTTGTTTGAATCTTTCTCACATATTCTCCCCTCCTTAGGTAAATAAATTTTCGAAAACTTTTGAGGAAATTTATTTCAATTAATCTTATTTCTCTTTATTCGTCGAAGCCATCATAACGTTGTCCGTATCTTCTGTTGTTTTTATTTCTTTAAAGTCGTATCCGGTGATTGTGTAGGTCGGGTATGGTCTGTCCCTACCCTTTCTTTCTTTTTCCTTTATTCATCTGGGCTTTAAGTCTCCAGAACCTCATTCTTCCTTACGGGTTTGGTCTATCCCTACCCGTTTCCTTATTTCATCATTCTCCTTTCTTAAATTGAAATTTTCTTCTTCAACAAACTCAATTATTTCTTTGATTTCCCAATACAATTTTTCCAATTCGCATTCGCACTCGAATGCTTGAGCTCTATTTTCTATTTCTTCCTTATTCTTGTTTATGTCAAAAGCGGATTCATCTCTAAATGTTTCCATAACCAGGGCTTGTTCATTTGCTTCATCGAAATCTTCGGGAGGGTAATATAATTTCAAATTTGCTGAATTCATGGTCACTTCGTGATCCGTTTCACAGTGCCGAATTCTATATGCGTTATTCCTCAAATCTCTGATTATTTGATACGGTCCGTGGTACATTTTCTGGAACTTCTTGTACACACGGTTCCCTGGATCCGAAATGGCTGGTCTTTTTACTAACACCATTTCTCCTGCTAATAATGGTCGATGATACCTCTTATGCCTATTTCTTCTTTGCCTCCTGTCGGCTTGAGCTTTTAGATGCTCAAAGGCTCTTCTAATACGTACATCTCTTCCAGGCTGAGCGTCGGCTGGCCTAGGAATTACCAGACTCCAAGGTCTCTCTGGTTGCTCATTCCGATGTAACGTTATGGGTATCTCTCCCGTGGATTCATGGATTGTATTATTTATACAAAATTCGATAATATCCAAGATATCTATCCACTTCCAATTTTCTTCGGCACAGTATATTCTACAATACTTGGCCGTCTCCCTCATCACTCTTTCTACAGGATTTGCCTCAGGATGGCGAATACTTGACAAAATCTGACGTATTCCAAGTCTTTCTAATTCTCGTCTGAACTCTACACTGGTGAAACAACTGCCGTGATCCGACAACAAATTCTCAGGTTTTCCCAGAATCGGTATCACTTTTTCTTTTAGTCGTTTTAACACCTGTTTGGTACTAGTCTTCTGTATGGGAGCAAGGACAACCATTTTAGTGAAGACATCCATAGCCACCATTATGTGTCGATTTCCCCTTCTTGCCTTTGGCAAAGGTCCGAAGTTATCAATAGATATAATTTGACCTGGCCTTTCGGGCAACAATGGTATAGGCTTTTGCCTCATCAGAAATGCATTAGGTTTGATCCTTTGACATAAATCACATGTCTTTAGCGTGTCCCTTACAGTTTCTCTCAGTCTCGGCCATACAAATGCTTCTTTCAGCATCGAGTCTGTTTTGTCGACTCCCATATGTCCGAACGATCTATGGGCTAACCATACTATTTTCCTCTGCAAAATTGCAGGTACAACAATCCTTAATTTGGTATGGTCAGAGTCCACAAACTTATATAATAATCCATTATAAAACGTGTAGTCTTGAGCTATCTTATTAGCTTCCGTGTACGGTGGTGTTCCCCATATCAAACTTCCCTCAAGGAAAGATATGAGCATGTTCATCCATGGATCCTCACGTTGCCGTTGACTAATGCTCCTTAACTCATTAAGAGTACGCTGATCCCTGTCTTCCAAATCTATAGCCATTACTTCCTCTTCTGTGGACTCTGGCTGTCTACTTAAATAGTCTGGAACTATATTTTCTTTTCCTGGGCAGTATTCTATCTTGACATCAAATTGTTGAATGTATAAAGCCCAACGCATCAACCTTTGACTGGATAAATCAGTCTTCATCAAAAAGGTTAAGGCTTTATGATCCGTTCTTAGAATGACCTGAAACCCATATACGATCTTTCGCCAATATTGCAGCGCGTGCAATATCGCTAACAGCTCGATTTCGCTGATCGTATAATTTTTCTCGTGTGGTTTCAGTCTCCGACTTGTGAAAGCTAGATAATTTTTCTTATCAGGGTTTTCCGGGTTTTCCTGATATAGCATTGCCCCTATTCCAATCTGGGATGCGTCTGTTTGAATGATAAATCTCTGATTAAAATCAGGATATCCTAGCTTCACGTAATTTAAGAGCATTTCCTTGGCCTCCACGAATGCTTTTTCTGTTTCCTTCGTCCATTTCCACTTGCCCCCCTTCTTCAGAAGGTCCTGTAGTGGTGCAACAGTTTTTGTGTATGATGGACAATGTCCTGAGAAGAATCCAATCAATCCCAAAAACTGGCGAACGTTCTTCACCTTCAAAGGCCTTGGAAAATCTCTTATCGATTCTAATTTGCATGGATTTGGTTTAACACCATCCTTGTCAATCACATGACCTAAAAATGTTACTTGTCTTTGACAAAAATTTGACTTCTTTAAATTGATTTTAAAATTAGCCTTTCTTAAGTCTTCCAATAATTTCTTCAATTTTCCTAAATGTTCCTCAATATTCTCCGAGGTAAGCAAAATATCATCCACATAACGGATAGTGCAATCTTTCACTTCCTCTGACAGGTTTCGATCAAGCGCTCTTATTAAGGCAGATCCTGCGGTCTTCAATCCAAACGGACATCTTCTAAAACAATATGTTTGTTGGTCGAACTGAAACCCAGTCAACAAGCTGGTTTTCTCTTCCAGTTCGAGATGATGATACGAAGAAGTCATGTCAATATTTGTGAAAATCTTCTTGCCCTTGAACTTCCTCAGTATTTCTTTTATGGGTGGTGCCGAATCATTTTCTGGTATGATTTTTGCATTTAGATTTCTGGCATCTAAACACACCCTTACTGAGCCATCCGGTTTACTCACAATCACTAATGGACTAACATATGGTGTCGCCATCTTTTCTATAACACCTGCATTCATCATCTCCTGCAGTGTTTTCTTAGTTTGTGGGTAATGTTTTTCCGCAACCGGGTATGGTTTTTGTCTGAACGGTGCCCAATCATTGACTTGGAACGCATATTTAAAATTTTCAATCTTCCCTGGCTTGGAATCAAATACGTCCCTAAAATTCAATAATAATTTCTTTAACTGTTCCTTATTTTCGAGGTTAACTTTAGCTTCCTCTACTTTTCCTGACAGGTTGGTCTCGAACTCAGTTTCCAAATCATCTTCGAGTTCTATGTTGAGGACTTCAAATATCTTTTCTAGGTCCTTATAACCTTCCTCAATCACTTCTTCCATATGCCATACCTGTTCTCCTATTTTCGCATCCTGTTCCTGTAGGTTAATGTTTTGTTCATCCACATCCTCTCTTTGGATTCTAATGCAGTTTTGCGCTAGGTCTATAATGACCTTGTTCTCACGGATAAAATCAATACCTAATATGACATTATACGGTAATTGATTTACCAGCAAAAAGCACTGCGAAATTTCAGCGTTACCCATGATCAGATCGATATATGCCTGAAATTTACATGTTTAAGATTTTTCAGGGATAATCCCCTTAATCTTTACACTTGATGTGGGAATCTTTAATACTCGGCCCCTTATTTCCAGTTCATTTAGAAGGGTTTGTGTAATTAAACTTATTGTGGATCCGGTATCAATTAATGCTCTGACCAGTAATCCTTCTATCCTAAGCTTAATTATAGGTAGTTCTCTTTTAACAGGTGGGATTCCTTCCACATCCTCATTAATTAGCTCATCTGGTCTTGTTCTCCAATTCACAATTTCTACCTCCTCCCAGCTCCTGGTATGTTTCCACTTTTGACAATTTAAATTTGGAGTTTTTTTTTATCCTGAGGGCTTCCTTTTCCCTCATTCTTTAATTGAGCTTGTAGTTCCAAGCTTTGAGCTCCGTCTAGTCGGTCGGGTGATTTCCGGTTCTTGATTGCCTCACTCCAACGGACTTTTTGTCTATCAGGTTCATCTGGTCGTTCGTTCATATAACGAAGACTTTCCTGATATCTTTCTTCTATTTCGGCCCGATATTCATCATCTCTATCCTCTGGCCTTACATTCCTTCTGGGATAATTCTCCCATTTCTTTCTGTTTTCTTGCCTTTGATGGTTATTGTTATAGGGTCGGCTCTCTTGTTGCCTATAACCCGTATTCCTAGGATTTCTTCCTCGATATCCTCCTCTGTAATATGGCTGTATCCCTCTAGGCTCCTGGTGCCCATACTCTCGACCCAGTCCCTGAGTATCAGTGCTAGTGGACTGATTCCTGGTCGCTGGTTTTTCTCTGGTTTCCTGACTGCTGGCCATATGTACTTGCTCAGTCTGTCTTTGATGCCTAGGAGTTACGTGCGAAGTCGTCATATCTAATTGACGTAATACACTCTCCACTTCCACAGCACTTCTGGCTTTGGATGAGATTAACAGCCTCTGAATCTCATACGGAAGTTGTCTTGCAATGGCGGCACACAGGTCGTTCTCTGCCGGAGCAATGTCGAGTTCGCGGAATTTACACAGCTGAGCGGTGAAAAATTCCGAGTATTTAGTAGGTGCATTCGTGCTGTACTTCCTAGAGTACAGATCTAGCCTTAAATTCTCTTGGACGTCTGCTGCCCAATATCGTTTTAAAAATGCTTCCCTAAAGCCTTCCACCGTATCAAAGGTGTACCTGAAGCTTCTGAACCAGGTGAGACAATCACCTGGCAACAGCTTTTCAATAGCTCTCAGTCTCCGATCCTGAGGAACTTTCATTTCGTTTAAATACTCTGCAACTTCCTTTAGCCAGTATTTTGGAGTAATTGACATGTTATTACCCGTAAATTTTACTGGTCTGTCCTCATTCGATTTAATAATGTTTATTATCTGGCCATTTGTCTGATTCATGTACGGGGTTGACATCGCTATCGGATATCCTGGGTTCTTATAAGGGCTCTCCCCTCCTAAGTCCCTCTCCGTATCTGTGCCTTGTTCACGGGAATCTACCCATCCTGTCTTTGGAAACTCCTCCTGATTCTCAAATTCTAACTTCCTTTCCCTTCGGGCACTTTCTTCATTAGCCATGAGTTGGATTACCATTTGACTATTCTTATATTCAGTCCTCTCCAATCGGGATCTTAATTCATTCTGAATTCTTTCTTGATTCCTTTTACTATCTTCCTCTGCCTTTTTGAGTTGGAATTTCTCGTCCCTGTAACTATCCCTGAATTCATTTAGTTGGTCTTCTACCTCTTTCTTAATGACCATGGCCTGTTGATTGATAATTTCTGGCTTAACGTCACCTATGGTATCTAGGTCTTTTCGTATTTCCTTTATCTTCTTCTCCACCTCTCCCTTAATTCCTTCCAGCTTTTCCTCAGTTTTCTCTTGACTCTTATACAATTTCCTCAAGTGGTCTTGAACCTGATTTACTTCAGTATTGGTTTTTCCTACATGAACCTTTAATGTTCCGATGGTTTCCTGAACCTCATTAATACCCTTACTTATTTCATTTATCTTATGGGTACTTTCTTTATTTTCTTCATTTCGTTGTTTTCTTTCTATCTGGAGATGCTCTCCGTATTCACTTAAATTTTTATTTATTTCCGCTTCGTACGTCCTCCAGTTATCATCTACCTGCCTAGTAAAAAGATCAATCTGCTCTTTCATACCCTGTACATCTTTGTGATTCTGTTTTTTCATCTCAGTTACTTCATTCTGAACTCCATCGACCTTTCCCTCGAGTTCTCCTACTTTGTCCTTTACCCCTTTAAATTCTTCTCCTAATTTCTTAAAACTTTCTTTTATCTCATCCCGGGAACGTTCACAAATATTCTTGTTAGATTCTATCTGAGCTTTCAATTCTGTCTGCACACCTTGGATCTGGGTTACAAGTTTCTTTTCACATGCATCACCCTTTGTTTCTATGTCAATTAATTTAGTTTCTAAATTTTTAAAATTTTCTTGACATTTAATTTGGGAATCTACCATATTTGTGTTCATAGTATCTAATTGGGCTTGCAATCCTGAATGAAATTCTCCATTTTCCTTTTTAATCTCATTTGCGATTTCCCCTTTTAACTTAGTTAACTTGTCCCCAAACTTAGTGTCAAAACCCTGGAATTTGTCATTTATTTTATCTATCTCAGCCTTCACTTCATTGTTCATTTCTACACAGTTAGCTTCGATAGTTTCTAATTTAGTTCCCATGCTATCACTTTTAACTTCGATAGCTTCTAATTTAGTTCCCATATTATCACTTTTAATTTTTAGTGACTCTAAACTTTGATTCATGGATCCTAACTTTTGGTTATTTTCCTCCTGTTGGCTGTCCAACTTATTCAAACTCTCATTTATGGATTCGAACACTTTGTTATTTTCATCCTTTTGGAGACCCAATGTATGGTCTATCGTTCCCAATTTTTTGTTCATGGCCTCCAAAAGCCGTTGCACTTCCTCACTAAAAGCCATCTTATGAGAATATTGTGGGCTACTCATGCCACCACACTAGTACATGCTTGAGAGATGATACTCTGAATCATTGTGTCCCAATTTCTTAAAAAATTTACTTTGGTACGGGTGTTTACTACAACGTACCCTTTTGATACTTTTATTCAATTTCATAAACCTTTATGGAAGTATTTAAAATTCAAAATTTCGAAAAACCATTTTTTTTTCAAAAAATGAAAATTTTGATTTTTCGAGAAAAACTCGGGTTTTCCCTAGGAAAACTCATCCCCACGTTGGGCGCCATGAAAGATTTGCTAGGGGGGTTTATGATATAATTCAGGGCTGCTCGGTATAAGTTTCCAGGGACCCATGCGGTCAGTTAATATTTTACGTTGTAGCTATTCCTATCATTACTTTAATTTACATGTTATGACCGTCTTAAGTGTTCCTCTAGTTATTAATCCAGCACATTACTTCTATGCCCCCCATGTGCCCTTTTAGCAAGAAATATGCCAATCACAGTATACCAGCGTAGCTCAATTCGGGATTGTCGGGGTAGCGGTAAGTTCACCCACTCTGTGACCCACATATTGTGGATTAATTAGAGGATACACTTGCAAAAATAACAACAAAATCAACTCCTATTTTAACACATTTAATTAATCAAAATTATGGCGCTACAAACAATTAAACAATTAAATTACTGACCCATAATCATCTACTTGTTCCAAATGAACAAGGAATAACATAAGAATAAAACAAATATTGTATTAAAACATCTGGTTTCCATATAAACCAACAATTCCTAATTATTTTTACTTCCATAAAGCATCAACTGTAACTTTCATATAACTCCGTGCTCTTTTGGCTCAATGCTTTCTATAATAATGGTGTCATTCTTTGTACACCTCCAATACTACTTTTTTTTTATTTTCTTAATCATCAAAACAAATGTATAATTACATTTAAAATTACATGTTAATTATCTAACTCAATATTTGGGCATTTAACAGGTTTTCAGCTTTTATCATCTCTCTCTAGGTTTACAAATACATTAAGGTAATCAGGAAATTACTTGTGTACCCCAGAGTATGAAGATACTTGACACAGTCAAAAAACTATGGTCACTCCCGAAACCTAGTTGCCTTCAATTAACTCATGGAATCCTACTTCCATACAACATTACAATACGGATTGTTATTTATCTCATATGTCTTATAAGACCATTATCACATAAAAAAACTACGATCTGAACAGGCAAGCGGAAATATCAATCTACAAGGACCTCGGTTCAACGCCCGGGTCGTTAACAACTTTAAACACTCCTGGTGTATTCATTACTCCTTACAAGACGGCCTTCAGACACCCCTCCTGCTCCAAGGGTCTGACCGTGCTACTTGAGAGTTATTTATGACTATGCGGGAACCCTCCCGTCTAGCCTAAGCTAGAGCTCTCTTTAATGCTTCTACAAACAGCTTTTCGTTCATTCTCAATTCTTTGGGGAGACCTGGCATTCTACTCCTCGTTTAAATTCAACAATGTTATTGGGCTCATAAACCACATTCGTAATCTTGGCATTTATTAATTATGAAAGGTCCTCATTGATTGGGGAAGAGATATACACATTCTACGACGAATAATAAAGGGGCTTTCATAATAAGAAGATTCTGAGTTCGAATCTCTTCACATGCCTCGGGAACCATTCCCATATAGAGGACTATACAAAATGCGATTTAGGGTCAGCCTATAGCTTATAAGACCTACGCTCAATACCATACATTTGCTCCCTTTCAATACAACATACACAATGGCCTCGTGATACGTCACAAATAGAGGACTTATACCAATTCTCAATTCATTACAATCAACTACCTCTCATAAGTAATTTACCAAGTACATTAGCTTTTACGCGTTCCTAGCGTGACATTTTATTTTAATTGCGCTCTTTTGCGCTATACTTTATTTTAAGCCTAGCGTCATCCAAAGAACTGATAATATCATATTAACAATTGATACACATCTCAATTTTTATATTATTCTTTTCCTTTGACAATAACTTTCTCTCTTTTAAAGAACATGCATTTGAACATCATGTCTATACTTTTTATTAAGGCTCTAACGCTCTTATATTCACATCAATTAATTTGATCTTTATTTAATATTTCCTTACTTGGTTATTATTATTATTCATTTCATATCTTCATTCTTTACAAAAAGCTCAAAAGCTATTTCTTTCATATAAATCAAATTTACTTTTATTTAAATATCTTTCATGATAATTATTAATATTTCGCTTGCTTTTATGACATTCGTCAAATACACTGACATGTTATTCATATATTTCATCTACTGGATTTATTCTTTTACATAATTATTTATAGTTTCTCAAATTTCTATTATTGTTCAGACCGCGTTCTTGTTTATTCAGTATTTATTTATTTAAACACATCCCTTTTACTCAAAAACTCCGGTGGATTTGTACACAACCATTTCCTGACACCAAAATATAATGAAATTCATTACTCACATGTTTTTAAGGTCGTCTCATGACCTTTATCCTTGTGCGGTGTTTCATTTTGGCCCACTTTGAAACCTACTCCATATTGTAGAAATTCATCTCATGTACAAACACTTCTTGACACATATTCAATACACTTAACATTGACAACATTTTTAATACACTGCTGTATCCATTTAGAACACACAATAAACACTAACAAATATTATTTTAACACACAATCTTGATAGATTTACACTTCACAACTTTTGATCACTAGGCCGTATTTTCCTAGCCTATCACACGTGACCTCTTAAACTCCCGTTTCCAAGGGTGAAATTTATCCAATGTCGGCTTCCTATCCTGCAGAATACGAAAGTCTCGAATCATCTACTTTTCCCTGGAATCCTAATTCTTCGAATCCTATTCTGGATGACCGGCTATTTCTCTAGCTTGAACGGCTTCTTTTTTAGATCTAGTTTATCGATCCTAGTGAAAGTCTGTTCGGATCGAGGTCCCCTCGATTACCTATCGATAATCGATGGATTTATTTTATAGCAGCTAGTACTTCTCGAGTCTAGTGCTGTAGAATAGTTCGTCTGCTTTCTGGAGATAATGTCTATAGTCTCCGTTCTTCTTTGTTTATTCGGTTCTCGCACTCCTACTTTTCTGAAATACGTTGCGAACCTTACTCTGTTTTTCCCTATTTGGGTTCTTTAAATTAGATAACTGTTTATCTTCCTGTTACGGTACTTCCGTACGTTATGATATTTCCGGTCGTTTATTTAAAGACCTATCGCCTTAAGTCCAACGTTCGCAGCCTGCTCTGACTATTTTTTACGAACTTTCCACTAACTAGGATTTTCCTAATTTTTCAACACGGCGATACTTTAATATTTCTTCTTTACAACTCCTTATGGAGGCACGCAAGTTGTTAATACTGCAACGCCTGTGGCTATCGGATATTAATTCAGCGGTGTAATACAGCGTTTCTCCCCTCAAGGAGTACTGGTAAACTGTCTTCGGTGTGAAGCAGAATAACACCCCACACGGCTGTCTGAATACTGATGCGTAGCAACGCCCCCCTCGGGCTGTTTGTAACTGCTTGTACTGATGCGTAGTAACACCCCCTCACGGGTTGTCAGAATAACTGCATTGACTGTTGATGCTTCACGTCCCCTGGACTGAATAATACTTGGCGTTGATGATGCTCCAACGTCACGCCCCCCTGGACGGACTCGTACTGCATCTTTGGCTTGGTGATGCCCGGAGCTTTATACTCTTTCGCTACAAAAAGATAAGACTCTAGCCCTTTCCGTGCCCAACTTTTAAAATAATGGTTGCACCATTATAAAAATTATACCTTCATAAAGCTCGTCTTCTCAATGTTAAATAATCTCATTGCGCATAAGAATCGATCGTGCAATTCGGAGATATTAATTAATTTCTCGTCCTCAACTGCGTGGGTGTTGCTGTTCATTTGCATTCTCCCCTCTCCACAGGCCTTGGTAAATCCCCGATGACGTCTACTTGCGTTTGCAGTTTTCTCCTGTGCAATTATTAAAGGGTTTTTCTTTACACAAAAATCTCTAATTCAAAATGATTCACCGTACTGTAATTGTTTACTTATTTTTATACTCGTAAACGGGTTAAATTTAATTATTCCTCTTCTGGCGCATAAGCGGTGTTGTCGTTTTCAAGCAAGCTCAGCTCGATTTCCGAGTCAGGCTTCCTTGTCTAACAGTCGGAATTTTCCACTCGGTTATTAATACTCATGACCAGCTCCTTCTGAATGTCAAGAGGGGTGATCTCATCTCTCGAACACCTGGCTCGCGCTGCTTGCACAATGTTAGGCTAGCATCCTGGCTTGATCTTTCTCTATGTTACATTAGAAACTGTACGTTTCTTTCATTTCTTCCCCAAATACATGGATTCGACCTCCTTGGACCCTATGGCACATGGGTTCAATATGTCGTTAATTGCTTTCGCTAAGACAGTTAAGAGTCATACTCTCGGAGTATAAATTTTGTTTATAATTATTTTTCTTTATCCTTTATTCTCTAAAATCGGTTTCACCCTCCGACTCTGCGATGGTTTTCTCTGGCAGTGTCTTGAAGCTGATCAGAGATTTTCTGAAACTCTGAAAGGGTTTCATTAGGTTGGAAAGTAGAGCAATTATAATAATATTATTTTTATTATAGTTTATATAACGTGTTCAAAAGGAAGCGACTGCCGTAGCCTGAGGAAATGCATTAACCCAGAATTCTTTTTCTAGAATTAAAATGGGAAATTAAGGGAAAATATTTAGAGGATCGCCGATGGTTGAATTAGAATCCATCAGTCTCCACAACTAGTGCACAGACGATTTAGGCCAACCTGATCGTTCTTACAGTTAAATGGTATAATATTGAATGCAAGCAGTTTATTTTTAAGCACATGGAATTGTCAAGATCTGGAAGTAAGAAGAGCTGGACTTTTGAAGCATTTTGTTCAACAGTAGAAGTGCTCTTAATGCTTCACAGCCTAAGAATGTTGCCATTTATAACATTTACTTTGGTACAGGCCTTACCACCAAATATCGTCGAATTACAAACTTTCACTCCCATTTTACCAATATTAATCGCAAAAACAAAACAGGTGGTAGAACTAACAATTTTAAAAATATGAAACATCCTACCAAAAAAAAAAGCATAATAAATTTGAACGAAATGCTACTGAAGATGACCTTTTATGGTTGTATATAATTAATTAATTAAAATTAATGCATTAAATAAATAATTTAACGTAATTGAACTACTGCAAAATCGTTTGTGTTCTGAATTTTCTAACCACAAGTGAGTGTCAATAATAATAATAATGATTATAATAATTAAAAAATTCAAAAACACAAAATAATATGTTTCCCAAAATGATTTACAGTACCTAGCGTATTTTAGTTTTCAAGTGTCCTTCGCTTAGAGTTTAACTAACCGTTTTACCTTACAGAAAGTAAAAAAAAAGGTTTAAAAGCATAGTGGCACTGTAATGACGATAACTCGACTGCTAATGTACTGTATACGAAACAAATGCATTTTTCTGAACAATAAATGTTTAGATGTCTTTTTATTATTATTCTTGTACGACAGGTTGCAATTGTTATAGAATCAATGCTTTTATGAAATGGATGATTTTAAACCATAAGCGACGGGACTCAACGTTCAATCAAATCCATTAGGATGTGATTTCTTTTTACATTGAAAATCTTACACATGCTGACTGGCATTCGAACCACGTTGGCTCTACATCATTCATCTGCCTTCAGTAACTCTTTCCTCGTGTCGGGAACTAGAATTTATTGTCCTCGTGACGTTAGAAATTGTACATCCCTAACATCTTTCAAATGTGCATGTAAATATTTCCTCTTGAATTCATAGGCCAACTAGAACAATTTGTGTATGAATGTGTGAGTGAATGACCATAGTAAAATTTTGTTAAAAATGTATGTCATTTGTATAGCTTAGTTAATATCACGCAGTCGCCAATTTAATTCTACTCTTGTTGTTTTTTTAAGTTTTTTTTACCGTCGACTTGAGCCTCTATGGACTGCGTGTTAACAACCACTCTCATTTCAGTGTCTGCGTCTTGTTCGTTTGCCAGCTTTGACATCTTGCTAGTATCTCGTGAGCCCATCTATCAGCTTGTTCTTTCGCTCCTCTGTTAAAGGGCCTCTCCGTCTTCTGGGTTCTGCCTCCATCATAAAACCCTGATAGCTTTTCACCATCCTTCTCAAACTATTCCTGTCTTTGATTTCATCCTCCGTAATGCCCACCTGTCTCATATCTTTCTCACACTCTTGGAACCATTTCAACTTGGAGATCTTCGTTTTAAGAAAATTCCAGATTTTCTTTGTGAGCCGGTCATTATTCATACGGAAGATCTGCCCATGAAACATCAATCTTCGCTTTCTTATTGTTGTTGTTATCGGTTCCATCTTGCTGTATACTTCTTTATTTGATATAAGTCGAACCTGTCGGTCAACCCATCTGTTGCCCAAGATATTCCGTAGAAGTCTGCGTTCTCTTTTAAGTAGCTGATTGACTTGTCCTGTCCGATTCATACACATGGTCTCCGAAGCATATAAACCTTCTGGTCTGACAACAGTTCTACTGTAGTATTTAAGATTTCCTAGTATTTAAGTTTGGTAGGTTAATAATAACTATGAGAGATTTCATATAAATTGCACTGTGTGTGGTCAAGTATGAGAGAGGGCCTTGAGCCCTAACTTCGCCACAACAAAGACACCAATAAATAAATAAATAAATAAATAAATAAAACAAGCGACGAAGTTCCTGAAGATTTAATGCAGGCCACATTAGCCATTCTGAATTCCCTCTCGGCAAGACCACAAGGTCAATCCTTTTGCATCTTTGAATTATCCATATTAAGTAAAATGATAACATAATTGCAACTAAAATAAATTGTCTGAAACTGAGCTCGTCTTTTTAATTATTGGCTTCTCTTATCTTGTTTACGTAAACGATCTCCCTCCCCACAGCCAACAGCAAGGCCGTAACGCTAGGCCAACCTAAACACCATTTATCATTTTAACGACCGCAAGCTTAGCTAATAAATACTCACAGAACAGCTCTTCGCTGGAGCAGCGTACGACACAGTGACACTCACCTGAAACACAAGAGTTACCGCGAGTTAGTGACAATAATAATTACAACAATAAGAACGGCGACAACAAACAAAATACGGAACGATCAAAAGAGTCCCACATTTTAAATATCTGGAGAATTTATCGAACCAACTGGATCCGAAAAAATCTCACAACAAAATTGTCTCCAGAAAACCAGGAGAGCACTCTGACTTTTAAAAAACCTCCACAACAAAAAATGCATGTCAAGACAAACCAAACTTCGACACTACAACACTGTCATCAACCGGCAAGTCTCTAAGCAAGCAAAACACTTACACTCAAGAAGAAATATGAACTTGAAGACATCAACAAAGAAGAAAGAAAAATCCTTCGGAAAATACTATGAGCAAGACTCACTCCAGACGGGTACCGACTGCAGTCAATTAAGATAACTGAAAAATACTCAAACATCGAAGTCGACATCAGAAAAGGACGATTGAAATTCTTCGGGCACATAAGTAGACTGCCGAATACCCGACTAACCAAAAGAATACTAGATTACATATCATCACTCAAAAGTACAACACCATGGATGAAAGAAGTACAAAAAGACATGCGAACTGCTAACATAACCGACACATCAGACAGAGACTCCTTCCGTAACAAAGTGAACAGCTAGGAAGTCCAACCAGAGCAAGCAAAATCTACACCTTAAAGACCTTAACTTAATGGTCTGACGAAAGAAAATTGGCATTCTCCAACAGAATGAAACAATACTGGCAAAATAAGAACGTCAAGAATTGAGACAAAGTGCTTCACGCTTTCAAAATATTGGGAAAATACGCTGTAAATAAATAAATAAATAAATAAATAAATAATATCAATAAATACCTTGAAGAAATAATTCTACCACTTCTTTTCTGCCATTTCATATAGTACGAGGATAAAAAGTGGAAATGTACTTTGAGGTTTCTATTGAAAGATTGAAAACCCCAAAATCTGAGGAGGATTAAATAATACATCTTAAAGAAAGATGATGTCCGATTCGGGAGGCAGGCAACGCGCCATTTGAAGTACGGGGAGAGTGAAATTGGAGTGTGGCCAGGTCAAGGTATCAAATCTATAGTTCCACTTTCTGCCTTCGTATTCAGAAGTGGCGCGTTTTCTGCCCTGTCTTGTCCATACTCCTCGCTAGAAAATCCCCTCCTACTGAAAATTAAAAGTCTGTTGAATGTTTGTTATTGGCATAAAGCCCAGGTTGAGCCACACAGACGGCTACTCGAGGGAATATAGATTAGACAGGCTGCAAGAGAACATAAACACAGCATACTCGACGGAATATCCAGTGCCGGATTAAGACTCACAGTGGCCCTAGGCAATTGTTAATTTGAGGCCCCTTTCCCCCTTTTTTTCACCCCCCCCCCTCCCCCTTCCCCCTTCATAAAAAAGTCAATCATAACTTTGAAAGAGATTTTATTTACAAATTTGCAATGAATGATGAATACAATACATATACTAATACACAGGCCTATGTACATTTTCAGAAAAACTATTTTCTGCATTTTGTTTCGCAGAAAGTTTCAATAAGATCATCGAAGTTGATTTTCCTTAAAATGTCTGATTCTGATAGAAGTCAAAATTGAATCCCACAAAATTAACATAAGCCCGAATTCGAATTTCTGCATTCTGTTTGCGATGCACCCCGCTTCATTCCGAGTGTCAATATTTTCCGACTCGTCATCTTCAATGCTTTCTAAAGCCTCGACAATATTATGAAACGAATCATAAACCGCGTTCGTTGCATTAGCATGTGCTTCCCAGCGCGTATCTGACAATGATTTCAAAGTTTCAGCGTTTTTATATAATTTGTCAACACGCCCCAAATGTGAGGGTTTGCAGAAAAGAAGTTATACAATGATTGCATTATCGAAAAGAAAAAAAACAACTGCGTAAAAACTGCTTTTAACAGCAGATTGTCCAACTAAATCGAGGGAATGTGTACCTCAAGGAACATAAATCGCATATTTATTCAGTTCTAATATTTTGGCTTGCAGACACTGATACTTTCCAGACATGTTTGGTGCGTTGTCATAGGACATATCCTCACCGCTAGATGGGGGCTTCATTCATTCCATCTCTGATCCGGTCGGTCTACTGGAAGCAGACTGTGGATTTTCATTTTTCACCTTATTCGATGGGCCTGTTGACAACTCCTGATGAAGGGTGCGTGATGGTTCAGAGGTCAAGATGATTGCTTCCCACCAAGGCGGACCAGGTTTGATATCTGGTTAATACCTGTGAGATTTTTCGAAGTGAACTGTCACGTTCTGAGATTCGATTCCACGAAAAAGGAGGTCCCGTAGCTTATAGTCTTGACATTAACGGTCACGTAACACTAAACGCTTGCTTTCTCTATCTTTCTCTTTATGAATACAGAATTTTTGCATTTGTTTGTTGCATAGGGTAGAATAATACGTGACTACCAATGCCTTTCTCTGATTCATGAATGTGATTATATGGAAGCTACTGAAGCATGGGTGGTGCTGAGCAATGACATTTGGGCCACAGCTAGTGCCTGTGTACGCTGTGAAAAAATCTACTCGTGCTACCTCGTGTCCTCCCACGAGTTCCGATTCCCACCAGTTCCAAATTCTTTAGCGGATTAGCTATCTGCCAATGACACTGTCTGAGCGAGTCCCATCAGTTCCGAACAATACCTGAGCGAGTTCCAGCTTAGTTTTCTACAGCAAAATTGTATTAATTTGTTCATTACTGAAACAAATATGGTCCATTGTTAGCTCCAGCCGGGAGTGCGTGCCCTCTTTAATGGCACGCCATGGACTGGTAGCTCCCATAAGCAGCTTTCGCCTTGTCATTATCTGTATCAGAATGTGCCTTCGTCAAAATAATCAGTTTTGAGTTATATTTACAAAGTTCTTAAAATAGCATCAGCATGTCGCTTCGTCTTTGAACTGTTTTTTATCTTATTTACAAGTCACTTAGTAATCAGCACGTAGCTTCGTCAAATTGATCTATTAACTGAATTATTCTTCTCTTTATACTCTAATCAATATGTTCAGGAAAAGAAATATTTCTTAAAAATACTGTTAAATCACCGGTCTCTTCGAACTGTTGAGTTGCTCTTTGGATTCTGTCATCCATTGCAACATATTTTCTTTTCCTTTTCGTGGCTTGAAAATTCAACTCTACCCGCATAATTCTTTCGTCTGAATTTTGAGACTCCTTCTTCAAACACAACACCAAGTCTCTTACACGACGATGTGGCTTTCCGCATTTCAAATTCAGCTTATGGTTCCAACCTTCTACAGAGTTATTCGTTCTATGCCTCTTCCCAAGGCAATTCCACATTTTAATCGGAGTATGCATGTTTTCAAGCCATTGCTCGACAAAGTAATCAAAAAACTCAATTAACTTTTCATTGTCCGGGGTCGTGCTATGAATGTGTAGCCAACCGTCTTCTACTTTTTCTGGTTTGAAGAATGCAAGTGCAGCACACTGCCTGATGGTGGTTCTGATTTCCTGGCTAGTTTTATACATACCCGAAAGCCCAATTTCTTACACTTTTCTCCAAATACTTTGGCTTAAGTGGAAAAAAAAAAAAAAAAAAAAAGCAGCCTTGCACTTGGACTCTAGGAAATACTTCTTATATCGCTTTGATAGCTCCGACCTCAAAATCCATGTTTACTATTATTAGCCGGTCAAACCTCAGAACTGACAGCTGGGTTTTCCAGGGACATTCGGAACTAGTGGGACTCATTAGCTTATTTACTCAGCCGTGAATACGCGTTCGGAACTCATGGGACGTTTTTCTTAAGAAATTAGTTTTCGGAACTCATGGGAATGGAACTCGCGGGACGGAACCGTGCTACCTCACTCCTCACCTTGCCTAGTACGCCTCTTTAAAGTCTTGGGTTTTTGTGGGTTTCTACCCACATAAGGGGGCATCCATTAATTAGGTGAGGCGATTTTGGTCACTAGATTTGAATAAAAGAATGGCCACCGACTCCTTTAATGCAGGCTCTCACCGAACCAGAGGCCTGTGGACCCAGACTGGCTGGTGTCTGTTCCAGGAATGGCGGGGCGATCTCGTGATAACTGACCTTGGAGGAGGTCTCGCACTAATAATCTCCGACTTGGGATGCAACGAGCACTCTGGCAGAGGATCAGATGGGACCTCCACCAAGTACCGTCGAGGACATAGAAAGGTGAACGCAGTCTCACTATTTACATTCATTAATACCGTAAGGCGCTCTGCGGTTCCTAACCGTTTGAATCTTACGGCACTCCGAATATTACAGTACTTCAAATTAATGTGTATGAAATTAGGATACAAATTAGTCGTGATTATATTTATACAAGATGTTCAGCAAAGAACATAGCCTACTTTCTCCTAAATGCATAGGTAAAGTTTTAACTCTTTGTCCTTTTTAAGGAGTATAATTGGATATTGGTTGTAGTAGCTTGTTGAAATACAACGTGTTATACGGATATTAAACATGAATATGAGGTGCCCTTTGCTAGTGCTACCTCTGTACAAAATTTCATTCAATTCGGTTTCACCGTGTTTGAATTGATATGGTGAATCGATTTGCACACATACATGGCCGCTATCAGAAAAGTATTGGGCTGATTACCTTGTAGTTCAGTCAAAAGATGCTTTCCACAAAAAGGTATGTTGTTGCAAAATTTGGTAGAGATCAAATTATTAGTTTGGTCGTAATTTGATTTAAGCTTTTAACATTTGGGTGGCCACCATTCCGAATCCTTCAAGATGGCGGCTATATAAAACATGACACTGAGGTGCCCTTTGCTAGTGCTACCTCTGTGCCAAATATCGTTCAATTCGGGTTTACCGAGTTTGAAATGATAGGAGGAATCGATTTGCACACATACATGGCCGCCATATGCAAACTATTGGACTGATGACCTTATAGCTTGCTCAAAGAACACTTCTCACACAAAGGTATGTTGTTGCAAAATTTGGTAGAGATGTGATGATTAGGTTGGTCGTAATTTGATTTAAGCCTTTAACATTGGGGTGGCCGCCATTACGTTTCCGGCAAGATGGCGACGATATAAAACATGACACTGAGTTGCCTTTTGCGAGTGCTACCTCTGTACCAAATTTCGTTCAATTCGGTTTCACCATGTTTGAATAAATAGGGGGAATCGATTTGCACACATACATGGTCGCCATCCACAAATAATTGGGCTGATGACCTTGTAGTTTGGTCAAGAGATCCTTCATACATAAAGGTATAATGTTGCAAAATTTGGTAGATATCAGATTATCAGGTTGGTCGTAATTTTATTTAAGCTTTTAACATATGTGTGGCCGCCATTACGTATGCGTCAAGATGACGGCGATATAAAACATGACACTGAGGTGCCCTTTGCTAGTGCTACCTCTGTACCAAATTTCGTTCTATTCGGTTTCACCGTGTTCGAATTGATAGGGGGGGGGGGGGCGGGACAGACATTCAGAGTACACACATTCACACGCACATACACACACTCACACACAGACACACAGACAGACACACAACTTTTGGCCCAGTGTTGATCTCATAAGTCTACCTCATTTTTTGCAAAAATCGAAAATTGGCTAAAAATGTGTCACTACATTTTCAAGGACTAGAATTTACTGTTAATTTAAGTACACTTTTAGTCGATTGGGCTACTTCTGTATTTTCAGACGGTTCATTAAAATGTACGCTATGTTTTGTTAATGAAGGAATCCCGTATTCATTGGATATTCCAAAAAATGTACAATATACGATAAATAACATAGCATGCTAACATTATTTAGGAATAATACCTCAACCACCTTGTTAGAAAAAAAAGTGACAGTCAGTTTGAAAGACTAGACTTTTTATCATCTTAAATGCTACAAATGCTGAAAAATGCTAGAAAGGCTGGAGGCTTCTCGCTTCGCTCGAAGCCAAAGACTCTTGACATGTTAGAAAATTATCTGCATGATACTTATCTTGCTTTATAATACTTCACCTTGTTTCAAATTACTCACGAACGGCAAGTGCAAACCAAGGGCAAAGCAAGGTCAAGCGCACGGAGGGAGATAGCTGGATGACGTGCCCCTTTTATCCAGTCTAAAAACACTTATAGTGGGCGATGTATTGAAGACAGAGGTATGCTCTCGCGGACTTTTTTGTAGAACATTTCAAGCTGACCAATTCTTACGCTCATAGTATATTGATATTTTTAACGGTTTGCCCAGCGTAAGCTTAAGAAGCGCACGGACGCCAAGTTTGTTTGTTTTCGACTTTTTCACTGAAATCGTTCTGCTTGGCTTCTTTTGATCATACATAAATTATTTTCTACAGAATCTTTCCTCGAGATATCCTTTACAGAATGGTGAAAACCGCAACAAAATCCATTCAGTGGTTCTCGAGATTACCCGAGACATCCAATAATCGGGGATTTTTGTCTTATGCTAACGAAGTAGAGATTGTCGGGGAACACATGCACCAAGCGGTACTATGATGTCACATACCAGAGAGCATTCTTGGTACATTTCGTCCTGTCACCGTAACGTGACGTCAGACCCCAGCGTAACGACGAAGTCGTCAAGATCATTTAAAATGATAAAAATTAGTACTGCATTGTAGCCAGATCTTCGGAAATTCAGGCCGCACATAAAAAGGTACATTGTATAAATAAACATATGTATGAGTGATTGATTGTCTCGCTGAATGAATGAGTATCTGAATGGAATGAATGAATGAATGAATGTATGGAGTGATTGAGGTTAAGCAAGTGGGTGCGTGAGAGAGTGAATGAACATGAACAAGTAGTTTCGTGAAGAACTATACAGCCTATTTTCATATATCCTACTCATGTTAATTGCCTCTATCAACATACATAATTTCAGTTTGATTGTTGTGATAGATTCGTAGATATTGAGAACCGTCTAAATACTGTGTTTCAGATGGTTGACAAGTTGGATTTTCAGCCTACTTTTCACATTTTGCAAAAATGAGGAAAAAGTAGACTTATGAGATCGGGCAAATGTGTGTCTGTCTGTCTGTCTGTCTATCTGTCTGTCCTTCTGTCTGTCTGGCTGTGTGTCCCCCCCCCCCCTATCAACTCCTAAACGGCTGCAGCAATCGAAACAAAATTTGGTAGGAGTAAAGATCTATACCTGAATATCTAACGGCCATATTTGAAAATGAAAAATCGCAATTGAAATTTGAGCTCCATGTTGGATATCATGGAAGGTTTGAATGGGAGTTATTTCAAAATTGGCACACGTATAGATAATAATATTGCAGTTTAATTTCCAGGAGGTCATACATGGCAGTGTTGCCAAAATGATTAAAAGCCTGCTGGTAGATCCAAATGTCAAATTCATACAACTTCTACACTATCAATTGGATTTCAATCAAATTTCGTATGTGCTATGTGTACATAAACAGATATGACTGAGCGTATTCATAAGAGTCACCAGGGCTGCCAACTGTTAATAAACGCTCTCATTTTTTAAATCCAAAAACCCATACATCAGAAAGTATGCAAGCCTACAGCTTTAAACTATGCACACGTATAGTACTTGACATTCTATATTAATTTGGAGTAACGTATATACGTCAGTGCTACCAACATGATTCAAAGCCTGCTGAGAGTTCCAACTTTAAATGCATGTAACTTCTATAGGCTACTATCATTTGCATTTCAACCAAATTTCGTGTGTGCTATGTGTACCATAACAGATATGACTATGCCGATTCTTAAGAGTAACCAGGGCTGCCAACTGTTAATAAATACTGTCTCTATTTTTGTTACCCTAATATCAATATATCAGAAAGTATGCAAGCCAATAGCTCTAAATTTTGCACACGTATAGTACCGGGCATTCTAGATTAATTTGGAGTAACTAATATACGTCAGTGTTGCCAAATTGATTCTAAGCCTGCTGATAGGTCCAATTTTAAAATGCATGTAACTTCTATACCAACTAATGGTTTTCATTCAAAATTAGCACAACAATAGATCATAATATTTCAGATTATTTCTGACCAATACATGCATGACATTGTTGCCAACATGATTTTACGCGCGCTGTTAGATCCAATGTTTAACTGCATGTAACGTCCATGCTATCCATTGGACTTCAACCAAATGTTGTATTCTGTACCCTAAGAGATGGAACTAAGAATATATTCAGTCACCAGGGCTGCCAACTTTAGTGCTCTATTAGGCTACATTATGCCAAGTATACAGTATTTCGAACTAATTAGAAATTTCGATATTACCAACTTAATTACGGCATTATTCTAGATAGATCCATATACAGTAGATTATTCATTGATATGAATTTTAAATCTTGAGAAAAGTAGGCTCTTTAGTTCGTCACGGAACTTCTTGTTATTTATGTACTATTACATGAAGATCATTGTGTACGTGTGGTATTCAAACTTCAATCTCATGATTAGGACACAGGAAGTAAATACGAGATTTTAACATTTCGCACAGCTGCCATCTTGTGGTTATGAAAACAAATGAAATAAATTAGATGCCAGTGGATTGACATTTGTATAAGCATTTAACGTGCAAAGTTCCACTGCACTCGGATTCTTAAATCGCGAGAAACGTCCATTTAAATATTTATATTCGCGTCGACGCCATGTTGGTTTTGTAGTTACCAGGTTTTTGAAAGTCTCATAGTTGAACATATAGTAGAACCCTTTATCACCGAACAAATTTTCAGGGTGGTATCGGTAATAGTTTCGGAGATATTGGATGCTGGTGAAATATTTCGCACAGCCGCCTTGTTGGATTGGTGAGACACAATAAAATTTGAAGGACACGGTCGGGGTCGGCCAGAATGGTGCTATGATCTTACCGAGTTTCATTGAAATCGCTCCAGCCATTTAGAATGTATTAGGGACACACACACACGCACACACCATCACACACACACGCACACGCAGACAGACACACGGACAAAAGGTTATCTCATAAGCCTATTTTTTTCATAAAATGAAAATAGGCTAAAAATGTTCTATGTTAATATTCTAAATATGTAAATACTGCTAATATCTTTGTAAAACATGTAAATATTCTAAAAACAAATGTAGATGTAAACTGTGCCTGTGAAGCATGAAATATATAAGTGGGGCTTGCCCTTTTTCACTAGGTATTCCATACTTCTTATAAGATTCATGGTAAATAAATAATAATAATAATAATAATAATAATCTATCTTTCCTAGGAGTATATTACTCGACTGCTGCATTATGCACCGCGATTTGATGTCATCTCTTACAATAAGTATTTAAGTGAATTCCGAGGACAATCCAAGCAAATAGGTCTATACAGGGTGTAACAAAAATGTACGGCACAAAATGCAGGACACATTCCCCACACGTAGACGAAGAAATTATGTTATATGAACATGGGTCTGGAAACGCTTTGTTTCCGTGTTACACCTCATTGTCTCCAACTCATTACGCATGGGTATCACACAAGAACAGAACTTACCAGCATACCACATGCAACTCTTTCTCACAGGAAATGTTCAATATGCCCTACGTGCGCATTGATACATTCATCAACCCGCCGCCGTAGTGAATCTCGGAAGCGCTGATGTATCCCTGGAGTACAGCGTATGGTTTCGTAGCCTTCCATAATACGAGCACGGAGACTCTGAACAGCTTGTACCGGGGTTCGATACACAAGAACTTTCAAATCTCCCCACAAATAAAAGTCCAGTGGGTTTAGGTCCGGAGAGCGTGGGGGCCAGGCAATTGGTCCACCTCTACCTATTCATCTGTCACCGAATCTGTTTAGAAGCCGACGGACATTAACACTAAACTGGGGTGGTGCTCCATCGTGCATGAAGTACATGTTTTGTCGCACAGCTAGAGGCACATCTGCTATGGGGTACAACATTGAAACGAAGCGTTTCCGGACCCATGTTCATATAACAAAATTTCTTCGTCGGCGTGTGAGGAATGGATTCTGCATTTTGTGCCGTACCTATTTTTACACCCTGTATAGAGTGGGTATGAAATATGTGTGGAATCATTCTATAAGGTACCGACAGTAGTGGCTACGCTGGCTTAAGCGCGGCGTTAGGTCATGGGGCCAAGCTCTCTGCTGAATCGGTAGACGCGTGGGTTCGAGCCCCACCGTCGGCTGTGCTTGAAATGGTTTTCCGTGGTTTCCCATTTTCAACACCAGGCAAATGCTGGGACATTACCTTCTGACAGGCCACGGCCGCTTCCTTCCACATCCTTGCCCACTTTTATCCATTCATCTCATCTCTCATCCCGACGCGCAGGTCGCCCACGGGCGTCGACTAGGAAGACCTGCACTTGGCCTCCCAGGAGGCTACACGAAAAAAAATCTATAAGGTGCATTCAAAAAGTAACAAGCCGGAGGCATAATTACAGAAACCACTACCTGTATGTTAGAAGTATTGGCCCTGGCTCTTGAGGCACTTGTCCCACTGTGACACGAGGCGGTGAATGGCTGTCTCATAAAATTCCCTGGGCTGTGATGTGAACCTGTTCCGCACGTACAGCTGCACGTCGGCGTCCGAGGTGAATCGTTGGCCCCGCAGAGCCGTTTTCAGGGGACCAAACATGGCGTAATCACAGGGAGAGAGGTCTGGACTATATGGAGGGGGGCCGAGAACCTCCCATTTGAATTTCTGCAGGACTACCGCGACTGTGTTGGCCGTATGAGGTAGTGCATTGTCGTGGAGCGACCACGGCGGCTATGGCGTTCACTGTCACTCGGCGGTCCTGGGTAATGAGTGGATCAACCAGATGGACGTCGTCATCGGTAATGCAGGGAGGTGCCCCAGACCGGGCATAATCGGCTAACGACACCCGTCCTTCCCTGAAGCGCTTGTGCGACGCCTTGACCCTTGCAAGGGACATGCAGTGTTTGCCGTACACTTGCGACATTCGGCGATGAATGTCCCTTCCCCCTACTCCTTCCGCTGTCAGAAACCGAACAACACCTATTTGCTCTTCGGTTGACGCCTCCATGTCACTGTCTGCAATGCGACTGGCAGCGTTGGACGATTGATGCATGCTGCTGCTCGCATTGTATCGTCACGTGCACGCGTGCCCTCTAGCGACGGGTTGTGAGCTTCCACACTCTGGTCGGAACCACACCTCGTTACACACACCACGATTAACCGATGTAGTCACCGGTTTGCGCATTACAGCCTCCGGCTCGTTACTTTTTGAACGCACCTTATATATATTCAGCATCCGCGCCTGACCACGAGCTAGCCCAACTGGCCCCTTGACATGGATTCAGCGTGCATTCTAGGGCTGTGTAAAACATACATTCTTTCTTTAAAATGTTCGCATGCAAGCACGCGAGCAGAAGAGTTAATTTGCTTGCGCTCTAATGGCAAAGCTTGGTCTGCTCAGCGGCGGGGAACAGCACAGCACAGCAGTCGAGGTAGTCGACCTAGTAAAAGGTGATTAAAAGATTAATCACTATGGTCTGTGCGACCTTGAGTGGGGCCCATATGGCGCTGTGTGACGTAGTCAAAAGTACATAAAACAGAGGCGAAGAGAGCATGCGCAACGCGAGACACATTGGGCGCCATATCTACAGCTCGCTCTCTGCAAATTGAGATAACACGTATGCCCTTGTTGGCAGACCAACCACTCCTGCCTGAGCAATGCATTGCGCTGCTTCACGCATTTCCTCTTACAATTGGTTGGTTGGTTCCTTAGTTTAGGGGCTGCGACAACGCGGTCATGTAGCCCCGGGTACTTTGGGTGTGTATAGAATCAGTCTGATAACCGGTGTTAATTGTGATGACAGTGTTAGTGTGTGTATCTGTTTTAATTCAAGTAAGGACTGCAGACATAGTCGCCTCCGTAGCGTAGCGTAGCATACTTAGCTGCCGTCCCGGAGGTCCTGGGTTCGATTTCCGGCTCTGCTACGAAATTTGAAAAGTGGTATGAGGACTGGAACGGGGTCTACTCAGCCTCGGGTGGCCCAAATGAGTAAAGGGGGTTCGATTCCCACCTTAGCCATCCTCGAAGTGGTTTTCCGTGGTTTCCCACTTCGTCTTTGCCGGGATGGTACCTACTGTAAGGCCACGGCCGCCTCCTTCCCTCTTCCTAGCCTATCCATCCCAATCTTCCCCTCCCTTCCCATCCCTCATGAGGGCCCTGTTCGCTTTGCAGGCCGCCTGGGCGAATTGCTGATCACACCTCGCCAGTTGTATCCACCCAGACCGTCGGGGCGGTAGTGGTGAGTTCCCCCGCTGAGTCCTTGGGAACCACCAACCTAGAGGGTAAATCGACTAAATAAATAAATAAATAAATAAATAAATAAATAAATAAATAAATAAATAAATAAATAAATAAATAAAAGGACTGCAGACATTCAATTTTTTCAAGTAGTTCCTACTTTTGCCGCCAAACGCCACCGTAAACGACCAACTAGTACAGAACGTAGTTACCAGATGCCACCGCAGTCGGCTCTTGACGACGAACGTAGGAACCTAAGAACGTTAGTCAAATGTTTAACCTATATATAATTTAGCCTCACACAGGTGTAATTAGTGGAAGGGTTTTTAACATGCCATAAATCTATGACACAACACCTCAAGGGCATGAAACATATCGCCGCAGTTTCACGCCTTCAGAATAAGTGTTTCGCGATAATCGTCGGTCATTTGTGATGGACAACCTAAAGATGTATCTGGTTTGTGTATTGTAGTTTTTCAGCAGTCAGGGAGATATAGAATAAATTGCATTCGTGAGTACTGCATATTGTTTATATTCACATTAATAGACTAAATTATATAAAATATTTTTTACTTTTTGGCACATATTTCAGGTATTCATAATACAGTACATAAAAATAAATATTTTCCCGAGTTTTAGCACCTAATAATCTGAGCCCTAGTAATAATAATGATGATGATAATAATAATAATCCTTCAAGAAAATGGCAGTACAGAGGAAATTACACAAGATCGACTCCAGTTCAGAACAGTAATCAATAACCGTCATTTATCTGAGAAAATGCTTGCCACGGTGGGTGAGTGGTTATCGTGTCGGATTATAACCCCCCCCCCCAAGCTTGCAGGTTCGCTCCTGGCCGTGGTAAGTGATTTTTGAATATCGGCAAAAATCACGACACGCATGTCATACGATGTTGGCATGTTAAAGAACCCATTTGAATTATGTAGATCGTGTTCATAATGGCGACATTAATCTCGGGATTTTCCGCCAACACAAAGTTCCTCATATCTCTACTAGAAAGCGCTATAGTGTCAAGGAGCTTAGATATCTAACCTCCTTGACTTTAATAGTGCTCCAAGGAACAAAAAAATTGACATGCAAGCTGCCCTCTGGGTGTCAAATAACAAAGTTTGCACCGGGCACCCGAGGCCATACGATATTATTATTATTATTATTATTATTATTAGCTGAGAAAATTACTACCAGGCCAAAAAACATCGACTGAAGAACGGAGGAAGATTTTCTGAGAGAAAAAAAAAACAACATTATCTAAATAAGTTGTATCGCGCAGTGAGTTGGCAGAAGAAGATGTGGCATCTGTTGTGCCACGTGTCCTCTCAGCAACAGGTGTTGTACACACGTCTCTGAAGAGAAACTACAAGCACTGGATCTTCCCATCAGTACAGTGATACATGTCCAAAATTCTGTCATTTTTCACTTGCTCAACAGTTCGGCCGTCCTGAAAATGGTTGTCGCTGTTTCCCATTTCACCACCAGGCAAATGCCGTGACGGCTCGTTTCAACAGGACCACGGCCGACTTTCTTCCAAAATCCCTCCCCGGACCCGTCCTTAATTAGACCCAAGTTAGCGGTCACCTAGGCGATCGACCTGTCACCATCCCCAGTTGTATCTGCTGACAATGTGTGTTGAGCTCCCAGACACCGTCCTTACGACGGTAGAGGAATGATCCCTCGCAGAGTCCGTGGGTAAAGCCGAGCTGGCAGGATAAGCGATTTTAAAGAAAAAGTTAATATACCCATTTATCCATCCTAGCGAGTTAAAATACCTCTGATTGAAAGAGAACTCTATACGATGGCACATCCACATACTGTAGTGTTTATGGGGAGGTGGTACACCCTATATTCACAATGTCAAATTTGCCAAATTCATGTTCCTTTTTTCTCAATGTCCATTGCATAGAAGTTAATAGGATATACCACACTTAAAGAATGAATCTTTGTGCACACTTTAAGTTTGGTTTTATAAATATTAACCCACAAATATATCTTTTCTTTCTTAGAGGTCAATTTTTTTCTTTAAAAAATTATAATTTGAATAACCATTATTTTGAAAACATAAAAGACAGAAGTATTATAAGAAATCAGTATACTTACAACTCCAACAAGATGATGTGGTGCAAGTTTCATGTTCCTAACTTCAGAGGTTCTAAAGAAAAGGAACATTAGGTTTAAAAATATGTGTTTTGAGATAAATTGAAACAAAAATGGACGATATCTCAGTGCATTCCTAGGTAGGCAATGTCTCTCTCAGTGAGCGGGCACGGTTGGCGATACCAGCGCTCTTTATTTTCTCTAGCTTCTGAATGAAGCATCAGTAAAAACAACATAAACTATTGTGGAATCGCACTGTTCAATAGTTGGTATGTGTGAGTGTGTAACTGATAGATATCTCAGTCCATTGTTGATCTTGTTACCACCTAAAGAAATGAAGATTATTTCCCAGACGTCTCTGCACTGTTTGGAGCTAATCTACCCACACACTGACTACCTCCCGCAGTTCCTTTATTAACCTCTCAGCAATTCACTTTTCAATTTCTGCAAGTCACGGACACCTCAATCAATAAAACCACTCAATGAGTGATTGATGACTTCAATATCTGATAGTAACTTTCACCTTTCAAGTTGGTACCAACCTTGGCAGAGATATTTACTATGTCCGTCCAGTAGCCTACTTCGCGAGATCCAAAACCAGCGTCACTTTAGTTAATAACGACAGAAAGAAAATGTTAATGCAAGTTAAATACAGTGGATGGCAATTTTAATTAATTACAGATTGAAGGTTCTTTTACATGCCATAAATCTATGACATGGGCCCGCCGGCGTTACCTCCCCTCTGAAGGAAGGCATACTGAGGGATTTTTAACGCTCTTAAAAAAATCCGACGGATTTGGCCGGGTGTGAACCCGCGCGATCTTGGGCTTAGAAGCTCAACTATGCCACCGAAGCCGCTCCTAAAAAGATAATTACAAAGTAAACTACACTATAAAAAACTAAAATATCTTAATAGAACCCTTTGAGGAATTAAGAATCACATATTTACTAAACATTTCAATAAACCCAGATTGTATTTTAATTTTACAAATTGCATTTACAAATAGAAGATTTTCAATATATGTCTACCCCTTATTATTACCGTTTTCTAACGGGTCAGGGAGAAGATGCGATGAAAGACTTTGTAGCGGATGGTTTTTACGGCCGGATGCCCTTCTTGACGCTAACCTCATGAGAGGAGTTAGAGTGGTAAAAGTTATTATTATTATTATTATTATTATTATTATTATTATTATTATTATTATTATTATTATTATTATTATTATTATTATTATTATTATTATTAAGAGTATGAATTTTACATAATGGACAAGTATATGCAATATTATACAAAAACTTGCAAAGAATACATGGTACTAAGTAGTGAACAGTTACACATGGATATCTAAATTATTTATCTATTGCACTAGGGATACTGAGACATCAGCAAGGTCTTTCTGGTCTCCATCGTAAGCACGCAGAGGGCATTCGTCCATTATGTGATGCATGGTCTGGACCAATGCACCACAATCACATGCTGGAGAGTCCCTGAGGCCCCACTGGTGAATGGAGAATGCAGATTTTCCACAATTAGTGCGAAACCTGTTTAGTGATAACCACGTTCTTCTTGGCAAACTGCAACCAGCTGGGGCATGGTTTGGATTAAAGAGGCTTGGCCACTCCCGAGCTGTACGAAACCATTGCTCTTTCCATTCCTCTTTTAAATTGAAACCAGCATCTATTAGATTCTTAGCTGTTTTCATTGGTGGCTTACGGGATTTCAGCCTTTGTCTCCAGAGATCTGCAACATCCCTGTGAATGGGTCGAGTTGGATTGGACATGATATTATCATATTCTTGAACAAGGGCTCTTGATTGTCGCAGGTTTGGTGGAGCAATGTGAGACAGGACTGGCAGCAAGTGTGTTGCAGTAGGCTTCAGAGTATCGTAGATGATATGCACGGTGGTGTTAAGTTGAACATCGACTTTCTTTACGTGGCAACTGTTAAGCCATGCTGAAGAGCAGTATTCAGCTGCAGAGTATACGAGGCCAAGCGCAGTACGTCGTAGTGTGTCCGCTGAAGCACCCCATGAAGTTCCACACAATTTAAATAGAATATTATTACGCGATCTCAGCTTAGATCCCAGGTTTTCAAGAAATGAATGAAAATGAATAAAGCAGGACAAGGCTGTGCAAGGAAGCGGCCGTGGCCTGTCAGTAGTTACCGTCCCAGTATTTACCTCGAGTTGAAAGTGGGGAAACCACGGGAATTCATTTCAAGGATGGCCGACGGTGGGGCTCGAACCCACGTCTACCGAGTCCGCAGAGAGCTTGGTCCCATGGCCTGAGCGCTGCTACCACTGTCGGTAAACAGAAGATTTTCAATAAACCCCATAAATCATGAAATTGACCGTTCTTCCTTTCCTATGAACAGGCGGATCATTCCTAATTTAGGCCTCCGATATGAATACAATACAGTCGAGTCTGGCAAACTCGGCCTAATGTAGACCGAAAGGAGGCCGAGTTCGCGAAAATGCCGGAATATGGGGAAATGTGTTAAAAAGAAGAAATAAGCTGTTTATTTTGGTTTAAAAGTAATGCAATGCAGCACATTAATTTGTTTTTAACAGAAACACAAGTTTTAAAACTATTAGCCCAAGCCACTAAAATTACAGTACTTGAAATATAGTTCAGTACTGTACTACTGTACTGCACAAAAATCAACCTGGCACCGAGCGGTGCTCAGAATGCGCATTCAAATAAATACAACGCTCTGGACGAGAACCATTTGTTTACTTCTTACTGCCAACAGTTTGTGCATTTACAGTACAGTACAGTACCTGTATTTATCAGGTCGTCGTTACTCTTCTTACTATGTACTGTAGGTCAACTTGTTTCGCCTCGTATTAAACTGTCGATAATTTCATTGACGGAGAAAACGAAATAAAACATATTAACGCTCTGTGCGGAAACACAAAAACAAACAAAAATCATGATTTTTTTCTCTTGTCAGGGTGGCCGAGAAATCCGGAGTGCCGGGTTACCGAGTGCCGAGTTTGCGAGACTCTACTGTATCAGTCTGCAGTGTATCCTTGTCCCTGAAATCGATGACAAGGAAATGTTTGATATCAGCTGAAAACATAGAGGATTATTCGCAAAGCCACACAAATAGACTAAGAAAAAGTTATCTGCTCGCAAAAAAATAAAGATAAGATATAGACGGGTCAACATTCGGGGATAGGTTAGTGAATGATAACGATATTTCTCAACATTCTTCCGACTTATCTCGTACAACACTGATAAAACATGTCATTAAAGTCATCAGAATAGAGAATTTTCGGATGACAAATAACTATGAGTAATATACTACTACCTGAGTTACAAAATGTAGTCTAAATAGTGACAATTTTCAATAATAGGCAGAGACAGTCTAAATTTTAGGAACCAACAATGACAACTAATACTTCACAAACAAAGAAACAAGTAGTTCCGTGATGAACTAAACAGCCTATTTTCATATATCCTACTTATGTTAATTACCACTATCAACATACAACATTTCAGTTTGATTGTTGTAATAGATTCGTAGATATTGAGAACCGACTAAATATTTCGCATGGTCGCCATGTTGGATTGTTAAATGTATAGGCCATAGAGTCATGCACCATTAAAGGAAAATTATTGCGTAGGTTCATTATTCAAACTTTCACTTCGATCGCTTGATTACAACACAAGAAAAAAAAACTTAATTTTAAAATTTCGCACAACCGCCATCTTGAGGTTATGTAAACAATTGAACTAAATTAGATACCAGTGCATTACAATGTGTATAAACATTTGCTGTGCCAAGTTTCATTACGTTTGGATGGTTAAGTTGCGAGAAAAGTCTATCTAAAAGTCTCAACTTCGCTTGGCCACCATGTTGGTTTTGCAGGTACCAGGTTTTTGAAAGTCTCATAGGTGAACTAGTAGTACTCTTGATCACCGTACACAATTTCAGGGCGATATCGGTAATAGTTTCGGAGATACTGAATGCTGGTGAAATATTTCGCACAGCCGCCATGTTGGATTGGTGAGAGACAATAAAATTTGAAGGGCACGGTCGGAGTCGGCCAGAATGGTGCTATGATCTTACCGAGTTTCATTGAGATCGCTCCAGCCGTCTAGAAGTTATTAGGGGACACACACACAAACACACACGCACACACACACACACGGACAAAAGGTGATCTCATAAGCCTATTTTTTTTTCATAAAATGAAAATAGGCTAAAAATGTGATAAAAGATAAAACGAACAGTAACTGTGAGAGCAATTTCAAAATTTATATTGGTCTATTTATTGCTATTTTACTTCACCGAAGGCAAACTGACCTTGCTCACTAATAATATTAGCAAATATAAATCATGCAACATTGTATGTGGCACTAATTGAAATAAAACATAAAAGACAACGGAACCAGAAAGAATGTCTCGAGGGAATTATTAAGCACGGCGTCCGAACAAATTTGCATGGCAAGTAGGCATGCACTGTCATAAATTAAACGGGACAAATTAATCCTCCCACAACGCAGGAACCAATAACAGCCAATGGAGAACAGTGTTACGCCCTTTCATATAACATAAAACACGCTTATTAAGTTTCAAGTAAGGGAGGCTATGAACAACAGGCATAGCTTGAAATTCAGCCGCCATGTCTGCCATCCACATCCATAATAAACCGGTTTCTCTGCAAGTACTTTAAACTAGATACAATTTTAGTTTTTAACAAAAACGAGTGCAGGAATGAATTAAATCATTTCGGACCGCAGTCAACGAAGGTTTTCTCATGTACAGAGTTGAAGAGGTGTTTTAAGAATAATAATTTGGATGGTTGATTATGAAGGAGAATACAAAGGGAATAAAATCAAATGGGGAAAGGATACATTGTATCAGATTTTCTGAAAATTGATTGGCTGCAGTCCTTACTTTAATTAATAAACAGATAACCCACACTAATACAGCCATCACAATTAACACCGATTATCAGACAGATTCTACACACACCCAAAGTACAGTTGGTTGGTTTCTCAGTTTAGGGACTGCGACAATGCGGTCATGTAGCCCCGCGTACTTTGGGTGTGTGTAGAATCTGTCTGATAACCAGTGTTAATTGTGATGACTGTATTAGTGTGTGTTATCTGTTTTTAATTCAAGTAAGGACTGCAGACCTTGAATTTTTCAAATAGTTCCTACGTTTGCCGCCAAACGCCACCGTCAACGACTTCTAGTGCTTAGCTACTAGACGCCACCGCAGTAAGCTCTTGGCAACGAACGTAGGAACCTAAGAGCGTTGTTAACATTCTCAACCTATATAATTTAGCTTCACACAGGTGTAATTAGTGGAAGGTTCTTTAACATGCCATAATTGTATGACATGGGACCGCCGGGTTTATTTCCCCTCCGAAGGAAGGCATAATGAGGGATTTTTAACACTCTTAAAAAATCCGACGACTTCGGCCGGGTTTGAACCCGCGATCTTGGGCATAGAAGCTCAGCATGCTACCAACTACGCCACCGAAGCCGCCACACCCAAAACACAGGGGCTAAATGACCGCATTGTCGCAGCCCTTAAACTGAGGATACAACTAACCACTTTTTATGGAGGCTAGTGTTGGGAAGGACGCCGCGCGCCGCCGTGACCTAAGACACCACGCTTGTAGCATAGGGGAAAACAAATGTGTTTTAGCAGCTCTATATCGCTAGAACACTGCCAGGCTTTCCACCTAATGCTGGGGAGAGTTCCCATCGAACATTGTCATACCGGTTTATTTCATAAATTGAAGTTACTGATCGTTAACTGATTTAGATGTAGGGATAATTCCACTGTTTCAATTAAATTAGTAATTTGGGATTTTATTAAAATATCCCCAGTTATTTAGAAAATCGGTGAACTGGATTAACATTACCATTTTAATTTACTGATTGATTTTTATTTTTATCGATACATGGTTATATTACTACTTTTTACCTGTTTTTAAGAAATGAACATTATGACGACGAGTCACAAAGAAAAGCGAACTTCCATGGCCAAATCTCTGAACGAAAAAGAAAGTGACAGTCAGTCTGAAAGACAAGACTTTGTATCATTTTAAATGCTACAAATGCTCAAAAATGCTAGTAAGGCTGGAGGCTTCTCGCTTCGCTCGAAGCCAAAGACTCTTGACATGTAAGAAAATTATCTGCATAATACTTATCTTGCTTATCTTGTTTCAAATTACTCGCGAACGGCAAGTGCAACCCAAGGGCAAAGCAAGGTCAAGCGCGCGGGGACGTGCCCCTTCCATCAAGTCTAAAAACACTTATAGTGGGCGATGTATTGAAGATAGAGATATGCTCTCACGGACTGTTTTGTAGAACTTTTCATGCTGACCAATTCTTACGCTCATAGTATATTGATTTTTTTAACGGTTTGACCAGCGCACGGACGCCAAGTTTGTTTTCGACTTTTTCACTGAAATCGTTACTACTTGGCTTCCTTTGATCATACATAAATTATTTTCTACAGAATCTTTCCTCGAGATATCCTTTACAGAATGGTGAAAACCGCATCAAAATCCATCCAGTGGTTCTCGAGATTACCCGTGACATCCAAGAATTGGGGATTTTTGGCTTATACTAACGAAGTAGAGATTGCCGGGGAACACATGCACCAAGCGGTACTATGACGTCACACACCTCAGTGCATCTGGGTACATTTCGTCCCGTCATCGTAACGTAACGCCAGACCCCAGCGTAACGACGAAGTCAACAAGATCATTTAAAATGATAAAAACTGTTCCTGCCATTCTTGCCATAAAGATAATGTACCCAACGGTTTCAGAGCAGCGAAATAATGAATATCAAGAAGCAAGTAAGAAATGAAACGAAAATTGCGAGGGTTATGTCTCATCATCACCTAGTGACAGGTAGGAAAATATTTTTGCCCCCCTCCCCCTGGAAAAAATCCTGCGGGCGCCCTTGCTGCGTAGTTGAGAAGGCTGTTTCGCTGCTAGCGCAATGCTGGTCGTATTCAGCTAGCCTCTTCTGTTTATCCATCCATCAACATGCCGGTCGTAGGAGGGGCGGGGTGGGGCCTATTTGTTTGTATTTCGCGTCGCGAGTAATGGGCCAATAAGAGCTAGCCTCCAGCTAAACTTAGATCATGTGGCGTCCATCTTTATCTCATAAACTCTCACCATTTGTTTCTGGGCCTTTCTCTTACTTGGATTACTTTGACTTTTCTTCGTGATGGCTTGTAAAAAAACACTCAGGAAGCTTTCAAATATATTACTTCATGTTTACACTAGTCGACCTTGATGAAGACACAGTGCCAGGGCAATATTTTTCAAAGCACCTTCGTGATCCGTATGAAATAATTAGGGCATCTTCTTCGTCTTAAAAACGTCCAATTTCATCTGGCCACCACGACTGCTTGAGTGACAGCAGCCATCCTATGTTAAATATTTCAGTTATTTTTTCACCTTATTTCAAGTAGGTTGGTTGATTCCTCAGTTTAGGGACTGTTACAACGCGGACATGTAGCCCCGTGTACTTTGGGTGTGTGTAGAATCTGTCTGATAACCGGTGTTAATTGTGATGGCTGTATAAGTGTGTGTTATCTGTAATTCAGACAATCAAATTCCAGTAGTTCCTACTTTTGCTACCAAATGTTACCGTCAACGACACCTAGCTGTGAAATTTGCTACTAGATGCCACCGCAACCGTCAACTGCCAGCGAACGTTGGAACTTAATAGAGTGCTAATCAAATCTAACCTACAAATTTAACTTTACACAATATTGTAGTTAGTGGAAGGATCTTTTACATATCATAAAATCTACGATATGGGCCCGCGGGCAACCTTGAAGATGGTCGGTCTTCTGTGGTTTCTCATCTTCCTTCCCGGTCCCTAACTATAGGCCACAGCCGCTACCTTCCAATTCCTCGTCCTTACATTCACAGTTTTCTCCCCAGACAACACTCCACACGTGACTGCTCTTGTAGCTCACCCCATGGGTGTCCGAAAAAAAAAAGAAAGAAAAAAAAAAAAAAAAAAAAAAAAAAGGCTACAAACTCTGGCGAGCCGAACATGTCCTCGGACACTCCCGGCACTACAAGCCATACGCTAAATATATATAGGCCTATATATAAATATTGTTCTTCTTCTTCTTCTTTCTTCGTTTTGCCCACTTAGGGAGCGCACTTGAACTTGTTGACTCGGGTTGATGGAGCTTTCCTCTTCTTCTCCTCCCAAAATCTCCCCATGAACTCACTATGCCCCTTCTTACGTTCCTCCGTCCATTTTTTTCCAGTGGTCTTTTTAGCTTTTTCGGTGAAAGAGCGATTTGTAACTAAAGTTCCAAAAGTCTTGCGATTCATGATGATATATTCTGTAATGTTTATTTCCTTTAAGTCCTGATTGATTTCTTCTAACCAACTTTCTTTGAATTAATTATATCAAGCAGTTTTTTTTCTTTTTTGCATATCTGGTGTTGTCCATTCTGCAGATGTGACCATAAAATTGCAATCATCTCTTACGCACGGTATCAGTCAACTTATTGATTACTGTGTACAAGTCTGTGGTTTTACTTTTAATCCATTTACCATTAACATAAACGGGGCCAAATATTTTCCTGAGAATTTTACGATCCTGGATTTCGATTTTACCAATTTGAGAGTGGCCTCCTAGAGATATAGATTCGGAGGCGTACAATGCTTCCGGAAGAACAACTGTCCGGTAGTACCGTAGTTTTGCATTTCATGACATAACTTAAATATTGTTATTATTATTATTTATTCAATTCACCATTACAAACATGGGTTACTCTAAAGCACGGGTTAAACCAAGTGCTTTACAACCATACATAAAAACTATAATACAAACTATAATACATACATATCATGTATATACAAAATATAGAGTTCAATATCACTCATTCACTAGCAAGGAAGGATCGACAATATTGCATGTGGACAATAGGACAGAATGCTGCATACTCTTGTAGATGGTCGGCGGAAGATCCAATTCCTTCAGACTCTTGTGGAGTGTGTGAGATATGAGACCGTTGACTGACAAGATTACAGGCACTATCCGGACGCAGTTCATCTTCCATATCCTCTTGATTTCCTCTGCAAGCTGTCTATACTTGGTGATTTTTTCATTGTGTTTGCGTTCGATATTGGTGTCGTTGGGGACTGCTATGACTATTATAAATGTAGTGCCATCAACCTTATTTACTACTATGATGTCTGGTCGATTGTGATCTCTTGTTTTGTCTGTCACAATACCAGCGTCCCAATATATTTTACACAATTCATTTTCGAGGAGGGATGGTGAATGATACTTGTAGTAAGGGATATACTCCTCAGTTACTTTATATTTCTGTGCGATTGCTTGATGAATGATGCCTGCAAACTGATTGTGCCGTTTTGTATATTCAACTGATGCCAGTATTGGGCAACCTGCAGTGACATGGTCGATGGTCTCGAGATGAATGGCGCATCGCCTGCATTTGTCTGAAATTACACTGGTACCTTTGATGATGTATTTCTTGTAATTTTTTTTTTAGCAATGACATGATCTTGGATGACAATTGCGAATCCCTCTGTTTCTCCAAACAGTCGACCACTTTGTAACCACATACACGATGCGATTTTATCAATACTCTGTTGGGATAGGTTGCTCTAGTATTTTCCATGGAGGGTCTTTTCCCCCCATGCCTTTATTATTATTATTATATTCGATTTAATGGTGCTCGAGTACTTGGTACAGCATGAGAGTGGTGCTTACTGTCTCAAAAAGGCTGAGAACAAGTTTTCAGGGAGCTAAGCTACTGCTTAACTATGAACTCGGCGGTAGATGGTTAACCACTGGACTTCGATATCTGAGGGATGTATCATTGTTCTTCTCGACAAAAACAGAAAAACAAAAAAAAACATGGCTTGTTTCACCCACCCACTGTCGAAGAGCAGGAGCGAATGGCTACGTTGTCAAAACAAATAGAGTCTGTTAAAGAAGAATATTTGGCATGGCGGTAATTCAGGCGTGTAGAATATGTTCTTAGCAGCAAGACAGAAAGTGAACGCGCTGCCAAAATATATTTTTAGCTAGTGAATGTCAAGTTTTTCTAATCTACAATTATGAGCTATTTGAAGATCTCGTTGGGTCATCATTAGTCACGTGAGTGAGGAGACAGAAGTGTCAGGGGAACTCAGACTAGCACCTATAAATATATCTCTGTCCTTCATCAGTGAGGTTCAATGTTAGTCTTTAGTTGGTGTTACATTTTCCTACTTTAAAAATCTCTACCTCGTTGTGTAGTGGCTTGCATTCTTGGCTGACACCACGAAGGCCCGGGTTAGATTCTCGGTTCTGCCAAGAAATTAAATTCTGGTCTGAGGGCTGAAATGAGGTTGACTCAGCCTCGTGAGGCAAAACTGACAAGAGGCGGGTGCGGTTCTTGCCTTAACCATCCTGGAAGTAGTTTTGGTCGGTTCCTCAGTTTTGGGGCTGCGACAACGCGGTCATGTAGCCCCGTGTACTTTGGGTGTGTGTAGAATCTGTCTGATAACCGGTGTTAATTGTGATGGCTGTATTAGTGTGTGTTATCTGTTTTATTAATTCAAGTAAGGACTGCAAACATTCGATTTTCAAGTAGTTCCAACTTTTGCTAACAAACGCCACCGTCAACGACCAACTAGTTCTGAACTTTCTTACTAGATGCCACCGCAGTCGGCTCCTGGAAACGAACATTGGAACCTAAGAGCGTTAGTGAAATATAACCTATAATTTAGCTTCACACAGGTGTAATTAGTGGAAGGTTCTTGATCATGCCATAAATCTATGACCTGGGACCGCCGGCTCTACTTCCCCTCCGAAGGAAGGCATACTGAGGGATTTTTAACGCTTTTAAAAATTCCGACGACATCGGCCGGGTTTGAGCCTGCGATCTTGGGCATAGAAGATCAGCATGCTACCAACTACGCCACCGAAGCCGCCGGAAGTAGTTTTCTGTGGTTTCCCACTTCTCCAGGCGAATGCCGGAATGCCACGGCAGCCTCATTCCCATTCCTCATCTAACCGACTACTCCACTCCATTGAATCCAAATAAGTCGATTGCGAAACAAGCTGGTAGGCTTAGCTCAGGGTCAGCGTGTGGGGCTCTAAAACTCGGCAATACCACGCCATGAAGGCAGCACACTGCGCGGTTAAACAAAACGCTATCCGCATCCGCACGTTTGTTATCCGAATCTGCTGGCTTGACAAAGTTTACAAAGTTTAGAACTGATGGCGTGCTGCCGCCTAAGCCACGGAGGCTTCATAGAAGAAGTCGATCACTGTCAAATATTTGAAAAGACAGCATATGTAGGCTAACTTTCTGTATGTCTACCCCTTATTAGTCCTGCTTTCCAACGGGGTCGGGGATGAGATGCAATGGAAGTCTTTATGGCGGATGGTTTATTCGGCCGAATGCCATTCCTGACGCCAACCTCACGAGAGGAGTTAATGAGAGATGAAATGAATGATGGTGAATGAAACTGAGCAAGGATGTGGAAGGAAGCGGCCGTGGCCTGTCAGAAGGTAGACTACCGTCCCAGCATTTGCCTGGAGTTGAAAATGGGGAAACCACGGAAAACCATTTCAAGGACGGCTGACGGTGGGGCTCGAATCCACGCGTCTACCGAGTTAGTAGAGAGTTTGGCCCCATGACCTAACGCTGCGCTTTAGCGAGCGTAGCCATCACCGTCGGTGCTTGCATACTTTCTGATATATTTATATTAGGATTAAGCAAATAGAGATAGCATTTATTAACAGTTGGCAGCCCTGCACGAATACGCATAGTCAACTGTTATGGTACACAAAACACACACGAAATTTGGTTGAAATCTATTTGTTAGTAGGCTATATGAATTATATGCATTTAATAAATGGACTTATCAGCACTAATGTACATAAGTTCCAACGAACTAAGGAAGAATGTCAGGTGCTATACGTGTGCAAAGTTTAGAGCTGTTGGCTTGCATACTTTCTGATATATTGATGTTAGAGTTATACCATAGAGTGAGCATTTATTAACAGTTAGCAGCCCTGGTGGCCCTTTAGACTACGCACAGGCATACAGTCATATCTGTTGTAGTACACATAGTACATACGAAATTTGGTGAAATCCAATTATTATTAATATTATTATTTATTTACCATAATTCGTACACGAAGTATGGAAGGCCTAGTGAAAAAGGGCAAGCCCCACATACATATTTCATGCTCCACAGGCACAGCTTAAATCTACATTTGTTTTAACAATATTTACAAGTTTTACAAAGATATTTGCAGTATTTACATATTTAGAATATTGACATAGTACATTTTCCTGTTCACTCACTCTCTCACGCACGCACTTTCATAACCTCAATCACTCGATACATTCATTCATTCATTCATTCCATTCAGATACTCATTCATTCAGCGAGACAATCAATCACTCATACATACGTTTATTTATACAATGTACCTTTTTACGTACGGCTTGAATTTCCTAAGAGGCAAGATCTTGGCATCTCCTGGCAGCGCGTTCCATAACCGCGCAGAGCGGCCGTAGAAACCTGTCAGGTAAGCATTGCTACGTGCGAAGGGCGGAACGAGGGTTACACCTCGTCCTCTCCGAACTGAGCGATATGCCAATGACAGTCGGCAAAAAGGGTCAATATTAATGGAACCTGTAAGGGATTTTTTAAGAAAAATTAGATCAATTTGTTTGGCTGTTGCCTCTATAGATGGAAATTTTGACAAAGGGGAAGGGGAATAACGAGCTATTAGCCTTTCTGCGCGGCGCTGTACACGCTGGAGCTTGTTCATGTTTTCCGCTGTAGTGGGATGCCAGGCAGGTAAGCCGTACGTTAATATTGGACGGACCATGCATGTGTAAGCCATCCTGAAGGCTCTAGGTTTACAACCTCTCATGTTTCTGTACGAGAAACCCAGAACTTTGGTGGCCTTACATCTTGCCTCTTCACTTTGAATGTTCCAATTCAGGGTGTCGGAGATTGTTACCCCTAATAGCTTTAAGTTTGTGCACTGTGGGATGGCACTGTTCATAATTTTGTATTCATTCTCAATGGGTTTTTGTGACCTGGTTATTCTTATGTATTTACATTTTTGTACATTTATATTTAAATTATTCACAGAACACCACAGCGATGGTATAGAAGTTACATGCATTTAGAAATTGGACCTATCGGCAAGCAACACTGCCATCTATGGACTTGTGGAATGTTATTATCTATATGTGTGCCAATTTTGGAATAGTTCGCATGCATAACTTCTGAGATATCCAACATAGGGCTCAAATTTCAATTGCGATTTTTCAGCAGTTGGTAGCACTGACGTCAATTTCAAATATGGCCGTGAGCTATTCAGGTATAGATCTTTACTCTTACAAAATTTGGTTTCGATAGCTGCAGCCATTTAGGAGTTGATAGGACGCACACACACACGCAGACTGACTGACAGACAGACAGACAGACAGACAGACGGACGGACAGACAGACGGACAGACGAACATTTTCCCGGATCGATCTCATAAGTCTACTTTTTCCTCATTTTTAGCCTACTTTCGATTTTTGCAAAAAATGAAAGTAGACTTATGAGATCACTACAGGGCCAAAAATTGAGTGTCTGTCTGTGTGTGTGTGTGTGAGTGTGTGTACTCTGAATGTCTGTCCCCCCCTATCAATTCGAACACGATGAAACCGAATTGAACGAAATTTGGTACAGAGGTAGAACAAGCAAAGGGCACCTCAGTGTCATGTTTTATATCGCCGCCATCTTTACCAAAACTGAATGGCGGCCACTCAAACGTTCAAAACGTAAAATCAAATAGCGACTAACCAAATCATCCGATCTCTACCAAATTTGGTAACAACATACCTTCATATAGGACGCGTCTTGTGACCAAACTACAAGGTCATCCGCCGTACCATTTCAGGATGGCGGCCGTGCGAATTATGCAAACTTTATAATCCATATCATGGGACCCACCAGTACCGATTATCGAGCCGAGAATCGATTTAACTGTTCTAAAGGAAGAGTCACGTTCGAAATTAAAAGTTTATTTTGTAATACTATAGTGCAGAAGTGATTTTAAAAAGCTGAGCCGTCTCGGTAAGAAGACAAGATGGCAGCGGATATCTTGTGCCTGACTTATATTTCACTAATTTGAGTATTGCATGCAATATAGCGTACTGATACAAAATAAATAAACTTTGTATGAAATGCCTTATAAATAAATAATATACTCCACTGATGAAATCGTTTAGTCGAAATCATTATTTGCTAACAAGTTATATGTAAGTCATTTTATATAGAACGATGTTCGTTAGCACAAATGGCTCCGTGGTAAAGCGTTGGCCTATCACTCATATGCCTATGGTTCAAACCCCATCAGAGTTATTTTTTTTGCTTGAAATTTTATATATTTATTGTTTTGTAATGATTCAGACGTTTTAAAATTAAGCGTTATATTGTGCCTATTACGTTTGAAAATATATAATTAAAACATAATTCACCAGCAGATTTGCTCGAGACATCTAGCAGCCAAAAAGGTAACTGCACGCCGGTCTACTTATTAACTTCAAGATTTTATTAAAAAGTTTCTTCTTATGGCCACTAGAATGCACTCGCCCTGTTAGGGTTATATTGTTCGATACTTCTCCACTAGATGTCTCGACTGGTCTACGTGGGACTCCATTGGTTAGTACCGTATACCATTGGCATTCTATGCGCATCGAACTTGAAGAATGGCAAGATGATACTACGATAAATTTTTACTTTTTATTTTAAAGGGTTTGTAACAGACAATTGTGCGTTATTTGAAAATGTTATTTGAAGTAAATAACAAAACGATTTCACATAGTAACTGAATTCTAGCCGTTGGTGCTAGTTCAGGTTATTAATTAATACTTTTATTTCAGGCAAATAGCAATCGAAAATATCCACATAGTTTGTGTACACACGTCTCTGTAGGGTCATGGAAAGATTTGTTAATTCAATTAGGGTTGTGAAAGCCATGCACAACCAGACGTGTAAAGACATGCCTCAACTCAAAGTTGGATGTTGCCCACGGCAGGTCGATTATGTAATAATAACAATAATAATAATGTTATTTGTTTTACGTCCCTTTTAACTACTGCTGCTTTTAGATACGCCGGGGTGCCGGAATTTTGGCCCGAAGGGGATCTTTAACGTGCCAGTAAATCTACTGACACGGCTCCCTCGCATTTGTGCACCCTCAAATGCCAGCTGACTGCGCCAGGATACGAACCTGCAAACTAGGGCCCAGCAAGCGAGAACGTTACCGCTGAGCCACGCAGCCAGTCCGGTCGATTATGTCTCCAGATCCATAACATTCTTGAGATACTTCTTATCTATCTTTCTTCAATGATGGTAGTAGTTTTTTTCTAGGTTGTGGCGTTTGGTAGAGGTAAATAGTTTCTAAGGTCTTCAACCAAGAAATGATTCTATTATACTCTTTGATAATAACAACGAGTTATAACTATACTCATACATTTAGGAGAAAGTAGGCTATATGTTCTTTACTGAACATCTTGTTGCAAAATGAGAAAAGTAGGCTAAAAATATACAAATTGAAGCTGGCTGCGTGGCTTTGTAAAACCGAAGCATAAACACGATTCAAAGCGGCTTCGGTGGCGTAGTAGGTAGCATGCTGAGCTTCTATGCCCAAGATCGCGGGTTCAAACCAGGCCGAAGTCATCGGATTTTTTAAGAGCGTTAAAATCCCTCAGTATGCCATTCTTCGGAGGGGAAGTAAAGCCGGCGGTCCCATGTCATAGATTTATGGCATGTTAAAACTAATTACACCTGTGTGAAGCTAAATTAACTTATCGGTTAAACAACGCTCTTAAGGTCCTATGGTCGTCACCAGGAGCTGACTGCGGTGGCATCTAGTAGCCATGTTCTGAACTGGTAGTTGTTGACGGTGGCGTTTGGCGGCAAAAGTAGGAACTACTCGAAATTCAATGTCTGCAGTCCTTATTTAATTAAAAACAGATAACACACACTAATACAGACCTCACAATTAACACCGGTTATCAGACAGAATCTACACAAACCCAAAGTACACGGGGCTACATGACCGCGTTGTAGCAGCCCCTAAGCTAAGGAACCAACCAACCAAACACGATTCAAGTTGATCACCACTGGAAAGTTTTTAATGCTGATACTAGACTTTCAAAAAGACTGAAAGCAGCTCAAGTAATGGATGGATTGAAGAATAAAATAAAAGGAGTATATTTGTTTTCATCCCAAAGTTGGCAGGCTCTCATACTTGTGCACTCTCCTCTGAAAAACAAATTCTTGAAGAAACTTGACTTCATCCTACTAAAAACTTGGGAGGGCTGGTAATTTCTAGACGTCCTGTCAACACAACCATTAGATGACTTCAAGGCTAGCAACATTTTTCCATTTTTCTCCGCTATCCTTACATTAATTATTTTTTTGTAATAATCTGGAGCAGCAAGGTGCATGCACGATGCGAGTTCTCCAGCTCTGACTGACATTTCCTTTGGTTACGTTTAACAATTAGCTAGTAAGCCTACCGGTTTGGAAAACAATTGTCACAATTCAATAATAATAATAATAATAATAATAATAAAATCGTATGTCCTCGGGTGTCGGGTGCAAGCTTTGTTATTTGCGCCCAGAGGGTAGCTTGAATGTCAAATTTTGACGTTCCTTAGAGCGCTATGAAAGTTAAGGAGGTTAGATATCTAAGCTCGTTGACACTACAGCGCTTTCTAGTAGAGAAAGAAGGAACTTCGTGTTGGCGGAAAATTCAGAAATTAATTTTGCCATTATGAACACGGCCTACTGAATTCAAATGGGTTCTTTAACATGCCAACAACTTATGACATGCGTGTCGTGATTTTTGTCGCCTTTGAAAAATCACTTACTACATTGCCAGGAGTGTATCTGCAAGATTGGGGTTGGTAGTCCGACACGATAACCACTACCCACCGTGGCAAGCAATAAATAAGTAAACTCAATAAATTTCAGTACTGAATCTAATTTTGGGTCTCTTTTTGAATTCTCTTAAAATATCAATAATTAATTGATGTATATAGAATCAATTTTAAATCCTCATAATATATCAGAGGTAAATAGCCTCGGATTTTATTGGCAAACTCTGTAGGAAAAAATCACAGTAAAAGAATAAGCATGTTAATTAGGATTTGTGGCTAAGCACTGTAGATAAAAATTATAAAAGTAAGAGAGAATAGACTAATAATAGCAAGTAGAGGACCTGTGCGCCTGTTCATTCACCACCCGCCCGGATATACTGTTATGCGGCCTTCTATAAATATGTTTATTTGTTTAAACGCACTCTTTAAACAAATTGTGGATATTTATGAAATCACAGTGCAATTCGTAAAGGAAACCGTGGAAGACCTCAAGAAACTAAACATCTCTACAGAAGACATGACAGGCAGGAGCACATACAGAGAAAAACTTAGAAAACAGAAGTTTGAGCAAACTCCCAAAAAGAGACAACCGAGAAGTGGACGGAGAGAAATAGGAAGCATAGTGTGTGTATATGAGAGGGCAAGAATAAAACTTACCGTTCCAAAGTTATAGCGCAGCAAATGCAACGCTGCGTAGTCAAGGCTACTATTGTTACTGCGGAGAGAGCGGCTGGCATAGTTTAGACCGGGACCGGTGTCGGACAGTTTACACATTTCGGCAGACTATAACTTTGGAACGGTAAGTCGGAGGAAAAAAATGTTTCAATAAATGTTGTAGACAATTTTGAGAGGAACAAATTTCTGAGTCGCTCTTTTGTGAACAAAACATTTTTTCTAGGACAAAAAGTGAAAAAACACTTTTTTGGAAATTTTGGCGCCACCTAGCTTCTGCATTTCAAAACGTATGACATGACCTCAATGAGACAAATTGTAGGTAACAATGTTCTCTACATTTTTTTTGTTTAAAAACTTTTCTTTAAAATACGTAGATTCAGAGAAAAACGCTTTTCAAGAATTGTTTGAGTTTTCCGACAAAATGATCGTGCAAATTATTCTGAAATTTAGAGTTAAGCTTTTCTTGTGCTTTTCTAACTATTTACTAAAAGCCATCCATAGCACGGTTTTTGGAACAAAAGAGGTTTCTTCTGAGCAGCTGTACTGTACTATGGAGAGACCGACCATGAGGAAACCTGCCATCAGGCAGATAAACTGCTGATGATGATGATGATGATGAATACATAAAATCAGAAGGAGCTAGTCACGAGGAACGGAAGGTAATTTCAATAAAAGTCCTAGCACTATTCTATAACGGTTGTCGTCATCTCGTTACATGAGGAGGAACACAGTGCGGGTGACATGAGAGTTAAATGACGCAGTACACTTTAATGCTGCACCTCATACAAGTGGCCTTGTCCTCTAGAGATTAGCACTAACAAACTATTCTGAGTTTCAACTAATTGTAGAGTGAGCGCGCAAAAACATGTCACAGTCAAGTGATGCTAGGGTTTGGCCTTGGAATGTTTTGACGCTCAGAGGTCATGTCAATCGCATGATTAACTTCAATTTGCGTTCTCTCCCTCCCCCTGCGCCAATCAGCGGGACCTTGGAGCCGTCCGCACTCGCCAACCCAGGGACCTGTACGGGTTTGATAATAACTAGTTTTGAAGGTCCTAACATCAAGTTATCGGCATTTTGAGACGAAGAGTATTTTGAAATGAGGGGACCCGACGCGCTGATCACGCATCACCCCAATATCTGCAGGCCAAATGGCTGGGCAGCGGTCGCTTGGTCGGCCTTAGCTCGTCATGGGCTGGATAGTGTCAGGGGTTGACTTGTTGACTTTCATCTATAACATTAAAAAAAAAAGTTTTTATTATTGTAGGTCAGTGGTTCCCAACCTTTGTCAGCTGACGCCTCCCCTTTTCAGATACGGGAGTTCATCGCACCCCTCCCCGCCCCCCTCCCTCCACCTATCATCGCTTCTATAATCTCTTCGATTGACGCAGAGGATATAGACCTAACCGAATAACACTACATAATGGAATAGGCCTATCTATTACATACTAACTTTATTTAGCACAATACAAAGAACACACTTTTACAATAAATCCTTAAATTAATCAACAAATGTCTTTGAGAGGGTTGACTCTGTTTTCTCTTGGTAAGATTCGGGATGTTTGGTTTGATATTTGATAGAGCACAGCGGAGACCTCTTGCAACATAAAGCCGACAGCGCTGCTTTGATTTTATGACACTCAGCGTTGAAAATCATGACTCGCATAACTATGTCTTTGAAAATGGAACAATGACACGCAGTGCAAATTTGGCTATTACCGGATACACTGCAAGACAGTTTACCCAAAAGTCATCCAGTCCTAAAATTTCAGAATCATCTCTTAGCTTTGATTCACACTTCAAATCTATGGCTTCTTCTTGAAAGTGTGCTGGCAGTGCTTCGATGTCAATGGCGAACGAATTTCTTGTTAACATCCAGGACCATTCTTCCGACGAGATATCAGGAAAGTAGAAGTTGAATTCTTGTGCCAGGGAATCCAAATGTGTCTGAATTTTCACCGAAATTTATTGCGATCACGTTCATTTTCCGGCAACATTTCATTAGGGCGGTGAACGGATGAGAAGTTGTTCAACTGACGCCGGCGTTTCCATACCGGTAACTGTATTTTTTCCAGTAATGCATAATATTGGAGTTTTTGCCTTGGAGCTTTAAGTTCAAACTGTTCAAAGCTTCAAAGAAATCACAAAGTTATGCCAACGAGACAATAAAATTGGCATGGTTTTGCTCCTTACAACACAGCAAATTCCTTATTTCACCTCCAACATCTCGGCTCCGCAAAGGTTTGTGCCGACAGTTGGCAATTACCAGTGCTTTTGAACGATTGACTTGGAGCGACCATCACTTGGAGAGATTCGAAAAATGTTTATTTTACAAAATTGTAATATTCGAGTTAAAAAACTTAATTCGGAAATCACTTCACGCCCCCCTTGATAAAGCCTCACGGCCCCCAGGTTGGGAACCCCTGTTGTAGGTCATTATGGTGTTTGAATCCAGTTTAAATGTTGTATTAGTAAACGAAAGTGTTATGCTTTTCAGTCGGTCAACACGATTATACCCAAATAAGATGGGTTATTCCCTGATCCTGAACAAGATTTACATGAGAATAATAAATACACTTGCCGGCCCCGTGGTGTTGGGGTAGAGCGCCTGCCTCTCACTCGGAGGCCCCGGGTTCGATTTCCGGCACCGTCAGGGACTTTAGAAACTGACGTGAGGGCTGGAACGGGGTCCACTCTCAGCCTTGTGAGGCAAAACTGAGAGGAGCTGGATTCGATTTCTACCTCAGCCATCCTGGGAATGTTTTCCGTGGTTTCCCACCTCTACTCTGCTTGCCACGGTGGGTGAGTGGTTATCGTTTAGGACTACCAACCTTAACCTTGCAGGTTCGCTCCTGGCCATGTTAAGTGATTTTTTTTTGAAAGGCGACAAAAATCACGACACGGATGTCATACGTTGTTGGCATGTTAAAGAACCCATTTGATTTCAGTAGGCCGTGTTCATAAAGCCAAAATTAATCTCGGGATTTTCCGCCAACAAAAAAGTTCCTACATTCTCTACTAGAAAGCGCTCTAGTGTCAAAGAGCTTAGATATCTAACCTCTTTGACATTCATAGGGCTCCAAGGAACAACAAAATTCGACATGGAAGCTGCCCTGTGGGCGTCAAATAACAAAGCTTGCACCCGGCATTCGAGGCCATAAAATAAAATAAAATAAAAAAAAACTCTACTCTTGGACTCTTGGAGGCAACTACACCACAGTAGCTGAAGTTCGTTGGGATAAAAATAAATGCACAAGTGCTTTCACTAATTGCTGGCATGTGCGAGCTAGGCCTAGATAGCCTCCTCAGCTCAGGATTCCCCTAACTTGGAAAGTACACGGATACAGTAAACATCCGGGTCGTAATAGTGAGGAATGAACAGCGCATAGGAGCTGCATTACAAGTTCAAGTTCGTTCACTTTCAAGACATAATACCGTATGTCTCTGTAGAGAATTTTCCAGGAATTGAGTTTAAATTCCTCAAAATACTTGGAACATGACTGTCTCTAATTCATGAGGCTCGTGTGCGCTTGTTTGTTGACACTGCTTCCACGCTTGGCTATTTAAAATTTCATCAGTAATTAGACAGGCTGTTATTTCCTCAGCGCGTGACAAATTCCATCAAGAATGATTGACAGCTCATCAACTTACTCATTATCTGGGAACAAACACTATGAAAATTAGAGAGATTTCGAATTTTCAAAATAGGCCTATGTATTTTTAGCTTACTTTTCACATTTTGCAAAAATGAGGAAAAAGTAGACTTATGAGATCGATCCGGGAAAACGTGTGTCTGTCTGTCCTTCTGTCTGTCTGTCTGTCTGTGTGTGCCCCCCCCCCCCTATCAACTCATAAACGACTGCAGCAATCGGAACCAAATTTAGTATGAGTAAAGATGTATACCGGAATATCTCAAGTCCATATTTGAAAATGATGTCAGTGCTACCAACTGCTAAAATAACGCACTAGAAATTTGAGCTCCATGTTAGATATCGTGTAAGGTATGCATGGGAGCTATTCGAAATTTGGCACACATGTAGATAATACTATTTCAGTTCAATTTCCAGGAGGCCATACATGACAGTGTTGCCAAAATAATTTTAAGCCTTCTGATAGGTCCAATTTTTAAATGCATATAACTTCTACACTATCAATTGGATTTCAACCAAATTTTGTATGTAATATATGTACATAAACAGATATGACTGAGCGTATTCTTAAGATCCACCAGAGCTGCCAACTGTTCATTATTGCTCTCTCTATTTTTATCCAAATACCAATATATCAGAAAGTATGCAAACCGACAGCTTTAAACTATGCACACGTATAGTACCTGGCATTTTAGATTAATTTGGAGTAATTCATATAAGTCAGTGCTGCCAACATGATTATATGCCAGCTGATATGTCCAATTTTAAAATACATGTAACTTCTATACTAACAAATGGATTTCATCCAAAATTGGCACAACAAGATATCATAATATTTCAGATTGTTTCTGACCTGCACACGCATGACATTGTTGCCGACATGCTTTTACGCGTGCTGATAGATCCAATGTCTAACTGCACTAAGAATATATTCAGTCACCAGGGCTGCCAACTGTAGTGCTCTATTAGGCCACATTATACCAGTATATTTCTAACTAATTAAACATTTCGATCTTACCAACTTAATTTCGTCATTATTCTAGATAGGTTCATATACTGTAGATTAATCATTGGCATGAATCTTAATTTTAAGAAAAGTAGGCTCTTTAGTTCGTTACGGAACTTCTTGTTGTTATTGCTTCATTGGCTATGGGAGGAATGCCTGATCCTTCAATATTTTTTTCACGCCAGTTCACAAGGGTTAAGGGAATTAGCCAAATACCACGAAACTTTAGCAGAATTGATCACATGAGTTCTTAAAATATGGCAATTCTTTTATGTATCATATAGCGAATAGCAATAATGAAAACACATAAATACCCATATTAGTAGCAGTAGTACCCAAGTGAAGCTTTAAATATACACTAAGAAAATAATTTCATGAGAATCTCGCATTTCTCTGTAAGTGTGTTGCGTAATATTTCTTCAAGAATTTAATTCCAAGTCCCTGTCATGCAATTGAACAATTTTAGCACAATTCAATGGAAAAAGAGAAGGCATGATAACCAGGGAATAAACACGGCTGTTTCTTAGAACTCCTTGCCACCAGTAACAATGACAGCTGTTATGTAATGTGTGTATGAAGCAGGGATCTTAGTCACAGCTCGTGCGAAACAGTGGCAAGTGACATGGTAAAGTGGTTTAGAAAACTGCCGTTAATAAAGCAACACAATTACAATTGATGGGTCCTTCTACACACCCATTTGGATCTCGCGACCAGATATCATGCACATTAAACTACACTTTAAACTACACTCCAAATGATTCCGATGTAGGCAGTCCTGATCAAAAACAGTGGTCTTGCCTTTTTTTTGTCGTGTGGTCTCCTGAGAGGCCGAGTGCAGGTCTTTCTATTCGACGCCCGTGGGCGACCTGCGCGTCGGGATGAGAGATGGAATGGGTGAAGGTGAATGAAACTGGGCAAGGATGTGGAAGGAAGCGGCCGTGGCCTGTCAGAAGGTACCGTCCCAGCATTTGCCCGGTGTTGAAAATGGGAAACCACGGAAAACCATTTCAAGGACAGGCGACGGTGGGGCTCGAACCCACGCGTCTACCGAGTCAGCAGAGAGCTTGTCCCCATGACCTAACGCTGCGCTTTAGCCAGCGTAGCCACTGCTGTCGGTTTGCCTTAGGTGAAAGAACATGATCATCGGTAAGAATTCTTGGTAGTCGACTAACAGCATCTACAATTTCTTAAGAACGGCTTTTCGAGTTATTAGGTGGTGTAATGTTTCTTGATATCAGCTGACATTTCTCCAAAAAGTACGGTTGGTATTTAGAATATTTTGTTCTGAATAGCTTGAAGTGGCTTTTGAAATGATTCTGGTAGTTTCTGGTTGATAATTATATTGTATTCATTCCCGCGTATCAATGTTATTAATATACTCTTATGTGTTCCTCCCCCTGTACGTGGCTGGCGGGGGTGGGTGGGGAGGCAGAGACTGTACAGAGAAGCAATTGAAATGTATACATCCAAAAATTTCAGTAGAAAAATTGAGATATCTATATCAGAGGTTCCCAAACTTTACAGACTACGGACCCTCTCAAAACTTAAATATTTTCACGGACCCCTTGAGATTAAAACAATTAATGAACCGTATATTGGACTGCAGAATATCACAATGACCTTATAGTTCTGTTAAAAATGAGTTGACTACAGAAAGTACTGAACACAGTTATGTATTGAATTAATATAAATTATTGATTTAATTAATCATTTAGCCTCATCAATAATAATAATGTGTTATATTTATAATCGAAAGTATCAAACTTAAAAAATACACCAAACTTACTTTAATGTGAACATGGGATCCATGATAAAATTTAATTTTTGATATTAATAAGAAGAAGGAAGATTGTAGTTTTACGTGACCGTGAATCTTGTGATTATGAGCCACGGGACCTCCTTTTTACGTGGAATCCGAACCACAGGACATGGCATTTCACTTCGAAAATCTCACATGCATTGACCGGGAATCAAACCTTGATATTAATACATTAAATTATTCTGATCAAAATTAAAATTACCCTGCGGTGCCCCTGAGACCTTATCGGGAGACCCCTAGGGTCCGCGTACCCCACTTTGGGAACCATTGCTCTATATGAAGAATATCTAGCGGCCAGCTGATGAAACTTGAATGACGTCACGCTCCCCTCTCCCCTCCTCACAGCTTATGAAAATCGAGAAAAACATACGTGCTTTTCTTACAATTTTAATTTACTAATGCCAAGTTTCATAATTACGGGCAGATTACCTCGATATTGTGACCCTTAAAACAACAATCACCACGAAGTTTTATCAATATTGGGGAGTCGACGTTGCAATTTTCCTCTATTAGCGTAACATTCGAAGGTATCAGTATTGAAAACACGCCTTATAATCAAACGAATCTATTGAAGAAATATACTGCATAATGTTACGAAATGAGGAAGAAAAGTAACATTTTTCCATTTCTTCGACGTCCACAATCATTTCCTTCCCCTCAGTCAGAGGTCAATGACCATAGTTCTGTCTAGTTTCTAGTGCGATGGGAATGCTAGCGAGAGTTCTTGATTTGGGGTTCGATACTTGCCAGTCTAATGAAGGTAATGTTGGTGTAACCTTCAAAGTTGGCCTGCCACAGTTGTGTCCTATGTAAATTAGAGTGGCGAAGCCATTCCTTCACGTCTACCTGAGGACCTGACACATACACACACACCCACACCCAGCTGAGGTCAGAGTACGGAGACCATACTCCTACTCTTTTATTTTCACACATTTAACACAGCCAAAGTGAAGTGGGAAACTTGTCTTTTTCAGAGACACACAAACGTGCATAATATACCCCCCTGGACGGTGCATATTCTTCGGTAGGTCGTCTTATGATGTGTTCCAGGAGCTATGGAAATCATGGTTATCAGCCCCCTGTAGTTAATGTGAGCATAGATAAGAAAGTTTAAATGAATATCACATTTTAACAAAATTACTAAATAGGGAATATAGGAATCCAGCTCTTGGAAACACAATTTGATGCTGATGAGATCTGGCATGAAGAATGGAGCTCTTCAAATCCTGACCGCCTGGGTTTAATCCATCATCCTTGTAGAGCTCCTCCTGGCTTCAACTTACCGAGAAGGGAATGGACATCTCTAAATAAAATCAGGACAAATCATGGCAGGTGTAAATTCTGGCTTCACAAGTGGGCAAGATCTAAGGACCCATTCTGCGACTGTGATAATATGCCCCAGACCATCCAGCACGTTGTTATGGACTGCCCAAAAAGAAGATTCAATGGATCTGTTCAAGAACTACATAGTGCCTCTACAGAGGCGGTGGATTGGCGGAAAAGTCTGGACATTAAGTTTTGAAAGTTGACCAGTAAATAATTGTATATATTGTAAGATATATGTATTTATAACACAGGCCTACAAAAAAAAAAAATTTTTTTTTGGTGCCGGGGATTTTGTAACTGATTTTAGGTATACTTGGGTCGCTGAATCTAAATATGAAATCAATTTTCCTCTAACAGCATTTTTTTTTAGAAATCAGTTTTCCTCTATACCTCTATTTGTTAGATCTGTGTTGTTTTTGTGTGTAATTTTACACGAAATGTGCAGTTCTGAGTCCATTTTGTGCAATTCTCAACCATAATATACATCAAGGCTAGTAAGTGTTGATTCCGCGTGGACCTAGGAGACTCATTTGCGCAGAAGAAGAAGAATATACATGGATATTGGGGGAAAATGTTATTAACGACCCCTTAGTTGAACGAGAGGAAATCATCTTTCCTCCACTACATATCAAGCTGAGCCGTATGAAGCAGTTTGTGAAGGCTCTTGATAAGAACGGATCATGCTTTGCATTTGTAGGAAATAAAATGCCTCACTTGAGTATGGAAAAACTTAAAGCAGGGATATTTGATGGTCCACAAATAAGACAACTCATTAAGGATCCTGACTTCGTAAATTCGATAAATGAATGTGAGCTAAAAGCCTGGACTTCATTTGTGTCAGTTGTAAAACATTTTCTAGCCAAACGCAAAGCTGAAAACTATGTTGAACTGGTAAACGAGATGCTTAATAGTTTCAAATCCCTTGGGTGCAAAATGAGTATTAAGGTGCACTATTTATACAGCCTCTTAGACTGTTTTCCTGAAAATTTAGCAGACACCAGTGAGGAACAAGGTGAACGATTTCACCAGGATATTAAAACTGTGGAGGAACGCCACCAAGGAAGATGGGGCATGCACATGATGGCAGATTACTGAGCTAGAGTTAAAGAGGGACTGTTCCAAAATACATTCAGGAATGTCACGAAAAAGAAGTTTCCGAAGTGTTCAGTGACTGGTTGGTTTCATTCATCACTTCTTCCTCTATAATTGTATATAATAATATTTGTATAATATAATAATGAAAATTCCGTGTTTAGTTTTTTTGTAATGTATATTTCACAAAAATATAATATCACAGAAACTAGAGCTGCTAGGCAAAAACTAATGGCATATTTGAATTCAGGGAATCAAATTCATATAAAATCAGCTTAAAAAGCCCCGGCATCAAAATCACTGCTGACCAGTGTATATATCCTTGTTTTGCCATACGATATAAATAAGGAAAACTATTTAATATTATCAGGAGAATATGGGATAGGAAAACGAAACGACAGATGAGAAATACAACAAAGATTCATGTGATATAAATATAAGGGTACAGGAGACGGTATCCTAAACTAAAAAACTTAGTTAAAGTCTAGGCTAGCATCCCTGTCATCAATCAGAATAAGATTAAGATAGTACATAATTAATAGCAATTATTAGTGTTTTCGATAATTGTTTATAACATTTAATATCGTTTAAATTATTTGGTGCCGTATATTCTTTCTCTTCCCGTCAAGAATCCTAGATCCCGTGATCGTCAGATCATAAGCCGCACAATCTACAATTGATCCGTTGATGAATCTTAGAAGTTGAAGATGATGTATCGCTTTAAGAGGCTGAGTTTAAAAGAAGTCTGTATCCAACGAGTGTGGGAAAGAGATTGATTTCACAAAGTCGGGCGCAGTACAGTAAGTGTTGACATAATCATGTTTTTACGAGCACAGATCTGGGAATGGTGCATTTCCATAAATATCCCGGGGGGAAGACAGTGCAAGAGCACATTCTTGTTTCTACTGTACATGTTCCTATACAACTGCTCCACGTTACATTAGTAAATGGAGGCTGTGGTGCCTTACAAGTGTGCATACTGCATGAGTGAGAACTGATGATCTAGTTTATCGGCCCCTAATGGTTTGGGTGATAGTGAAAGATGACATGAGAATGAATACTATACTAATATTAACTACAAACATACATAATAAAAGAAGAAATGGTAAATAAATGAAGGTTAAGGCAAATAAAGGACTGGAAGAAAAGAAATGCCGTCAACTCTCGAAGAATGAGGATTGAAGGACTTGAAAGGAAGGAGAGCCATGAAAGTCAAATAGGAAAGGGGAAAGAGGAGAGGGCCCAAGGTCAGTGGAAAAAGGGGGAAAAATGGACCTATAGCTCAGGAATCCCTCGGGATCGCCAACTCCCGAACTCACTAGCCGTGAGCCCCTGAGGGTGTAGCAATATCCAAGGTGCACCAGAAGTGGTGGGGCTACACACAGCCTGCCTCCTTGAGGGCCTTGAGCAGAAGGCAGGAGATAACATGAAAAGAAAAAGAAGGCTGACCCCTCCCAGAAGGAGGGTATCATGAAAGATGAGACAAGAGCCAATTAAGGCGGGAAAGGAAGATACTCCCTAGGCCTCGGATACCCTAATACCGTCGGGGTCGGAAGAGAACAAGAGTTTACCAAGTGAGGTCGACAGGAAAGAAGACGGAGAGGAGCCCGGTACAAGTAAGTGGAAGCAATGCCGGACTCAGCTGGGTCCCCGTGGTCGCCAACCCACGTCCCACTAGATGTGAGCCCCTGAGGGAAGAAGAAACTGAGGCGAACCAAGTAATAAATATCACAGACGGGCCTGCCCAAAGGCCGTTGTTTATTTCTGATTTAAGGAACAATGAATATTTCACTGAGATAAGTTGGTTTTCGGCGACACCCGCATCAACAAGTGCCAGAGCAGCTTATAATTCTAATTTATGTGGGATCTTTCCGTTTCCTCCAGCGTGTGTGTGGACATATCTGCATGGACGTGTGACCTCAAGAAAACCTTGCGCTAGGAAGTGAGGATTCCCATGGGTTATTCATTGTATTTTATATGCAACAGGTGAAGTATTATAGACCTAGTTATAATGAGTAAGAGAGTTGATTATGGGCTTCAGAAGGCTTGGTAAGACTTAAATAGTGTAAACGGCTCAAGCTGCATGGTTTGCGAGAACATTCCAACAGCCGATATACAGTAAACCACAGACAGCGCCATTTCAAGATATCAGAACAAATCTTTGTAAATGTCAGAATACATCAAGAAACGTTACACACGGCGCAATAACCCGAAAAGCTGTTCTGAAGAACACTCAAACGGCCGTGAAAACCTAGAACACGCTTATTTATTTATTTATTTATTTATTTTGCGTTTGGCGATCATCACATCATGGAACAATAAACAAGTATAACAAGATACAAGATTACAATATTTACAATACACTATACAGAAATAGGTGATAATGAAACTTTCAATGTCCGTAGGTAGTCAACAACTCGATCAGCCACCAACAGGAACTCAGAAGGGTCTCCGGGGAAGGCTGACATTGGACAAGATTGGATGATATGTTGAACTGCTTGCCTTTCTGCACCGCCATCACATTTTGGAGATTGAACTTTGTCCCATTTATACATCAAATCTGCACATCTGCCAGAGTTAGTCCTTGCTCTGTTTAAGGAAGACCAAATGTTCTGATTCAGTTCAAATCCTGGTGGTTTGGTCGTAATACACGGCATGCTAAGCTGCCCTGGAGGAGCAGATGAATTCCACATTGCTTTCCAACGATCAAGCAATTTAAAGTTGCTCTCATCGAGTGTTTGAACAGTCTTCAACGGTGGATGACGAGAGCGAAGTCTGTTTCTGTGGATAGCAGGAAAGTCGGCAAGCACAGGAAGATGATATTAATGTATTAAGCCTTCAAATATTGACCACCCCATCAGCCTCGTGAGGCAAAACTGCGGAGAGGACGGTTCAAATCCTACCTTAGCCAACATGGAAGTGGTTTTTCATGGTTTCTCCACTTCCATTTCACGCTGAATTTGTCAGATAACCTGTATTATTGTGGTGTTTGTGAGTAGTGTGTGTATTTGTAATTCGGCTGGCTGCGTGGCTCAGCGGTAACGTTCTCGCTTGCAGCGCCCAAGGTTGCAGGTTCGTATCCCGGCATTTGCTTTGAGTAGAAAATGGGAAAACTGTGAAATACATTTTAAAGACAGCCGACGCGACGGCAGGGGTCGTGTTTTTCCATTTCCACTCCAAGCAAATGCTGGGATGATTCCTAACCTAAGGCCACAGCTGTCTCGTTCCCAATCCTCACCTGAATTACAAATGCACACAATAGCACTAGTTTTAAGAAAATTTATTTAGCCAAAAGTCAATGTATGTTGTTCTGTACCGGTTTCAGCCACATTGTGATCTTCCTCAGCGTAATTTAGGACATGAAAAGGTGTAAGAACATATACTTAATATAAATTTTGCCATAAAAATATTCTTGTTCCAAAAGCTCACAAATTAAAATTAAAAAAAAAAAACAGATCTGTTACAAAATGTATTAAGAAAAAAAAGTCTTGATAAAAACAGCGTGGAATAGAAGAGATGTGGATGTGAAAATAGATAAGTTGAAATAGTTAGGTTATAACTGATAGTTTGGTATGTAGTTGCAACTAAATAACCAATACATTTCTTGCCCATTCATAACATTACCTCGTAACACGTATTTCCAACGTTTTCATTCCATTATTTCTCTACGGTTCTCAATACCCACGAATCTTTTACAGCAATCATACTGAAATGTTTAATTTTCATAGAGGCTATGATCATAAGTCCACCTATAGGACTGTCAATAAACTGGTGAGCACAAATCCAACATGGCGGCGACGCGAATTATAAATATTTAAATGTACGTTTTTCGCGATTTAACCATGCGAGTGCAGTGAAACTCGGTACGGTAAATGCTTATACAAATGTAAATCCACTGGCATCTAATTTATTTCAATTGTTTTCATAACCACAAGATGGCAGCTGTGCGAAATTATAAAATCTCGTTTTTACTTCTTGAGTCCTAATCATGCGATTGAAGTTTGAATACTACACGTACACAATACATTCATGCAATAGTACATAACTCTAAGACCTACATGTATAACAATCCAACATGGGGACCATCCGTAATATTTAGATGATTCTCAATATCTACGAATCTATTACAGCAATCAAACTGAGATTTTGTAAGTTGATAGTGGCAATTAACATAAGTAGGATATATGCAAAAAGGCTTTAGTTCTTCACGGAACTACTTGTTAGGTCATTTTATAGCACTAGTTTTCAATCACAAATTACACACACCCAAGTATATGGGGCTATGATCATACGATGTCCATGCCCCTCGAATGAAACAACCACCCTAGTACTCGGCATCTAGTCTGCTAATGGATACAGAGTGCTTCGGGAAGCCTCAACTGTTGCGTATTCATGAGGTGAGCGAAAGAAAGCGCGAGAGGGACTCAATGAAGGTCAATGTTCATCAAGGTAATGTATTCGTAGCCAGCTGCGACCTGAAGGACATTACCAATGCAAAACAGACGATCATAATAACAGTGCGCTGATATATTGGTACACTGTTCACTGATTAATTTATGTTCCTCCATGTCCAACAAGTCTATTTGCTTCTCGCCGTCTAGGCCTACATAATATCGTCCTCAGCCATCGAGGATTACCGCTTTCTAGGCTTAAGGGTGTATTTTACTAGACTGACCAGCAAACAAAAACAAAAACAAAACGATCACTTGAAAAGTCAACATTACTTTCATTCAAAACATAAATAATAACGGTTTAAGCCCAGTGCAGTATATACTGTAGTTATAGCATGGAATTAATTGGTTTCCTGTATGCATTACCATTCTTCATGTCATTGTTTCACTTAACAATAGCGATTCTTCGACATGATGCTGTTTCCCGCGGAAAGATGTGCGCGCCATCGCTATCGTCAACAATGCAATGTTTTATTCTGTGTTCTTTTGCCACTTGTTGGCCTAGGAATAGATCAATACAACCATATCCTCAGTTGTTCTTGTGCAATTCAGAAACGATTATGCGCTTGAGGCCTGAAGATGTTGCCAGGGCAGTGGCTCTGATGGAAAATGGTGGCGCGCACATCTTTCCGCGGGAAACAGCATCATGTCAATGAATCGCTATTGTTAAGTGAAACAAAGACATGAAGAATGATAATACATCCAGGAAACCTGCCTTCCATGCTATAACTACAGTATGTACTGTACTAGGCCTAGAGCATTCATATTTACGATTTAAATGAAAGTAAAGTTGAATTTTTCAAGTGATCGGTTTTCTTTACCGGCCAGTGTATAAGAAATATCCACCTGTCAAATAAAGTATCGACTTACGAAGAAACCTTGGATTGCAGATGACACTCAAACTTATGTTAGCCGATGACGTGGTGGCTCCCGATCTCTTCTTTCGATTTATTTAGTGAAAATGGGTTAGGGCCAGCAATCTAAATTTACAAATGATGATTGACTCAATTTTTTGGGGACATCCTGATTTTTAGCCTATTTTCATTATTGAGAAAATAGGCTTATGAGATCACCTTTTGTCCGCGTGTGTGTATGTGTAGCCTATGCGTGCGTGTCCCTGCCCCTCCCCCTAATAACTTCTAAACGGGTGAAGCGATTTCAATGAAACTCGGTTAGGTCTTAAATACTATTTCGGTCAACCGCGACCGTGCCCTTCAAATTTCATTACGTCTCACCAATCCAACATGGCGGCTGTGCGAAATATTTCACTGGCATTCTATACCTCCGAACTATATCTGATATCACCCTGAAATTTTATACCGTGATAAACGGTACTACTGCAAGTTCATTTATATAACGATCAAAAACCTGTAAAGTACAAAACGAACATGGCGGCCAAGCAAAATAAACTTTTAATAAACTTTCCTCGCGATATAACCACCTGAGCGCAGTGAAATATGGTACAGTAAATGTTCATACACATTGTAATGCACTGGCATCTAATTTTGTTCAATTGTTTACATAACCTCAAGATGGCGGCTGTGCGAAATTTAAAAATTAAGTTTCTATTTCTTGTGTAATAAACATGCGATCGAAGTGAACGTTTGAATATTGAACCTTCGCAATAATCGTCTCTAATAGTGCATAACTCTATAGCCTACATAGGTCTATATTAAAATCCAACATGGCAACCATCCGAAATTTAAAAGGTACTCAATATCTATTAATCTATGGCAGCAATCAAACTGAAACTTTGTATGTGGATGGAGGCTATGAACATAAGTTCACCTATCGGACTTTCAATAACCTGGTGAGCACAAATCCAATATGGCGGCGACGCGAAATATAAATATTTAAATGGACGTTTCTCACGATTCAGCCATCCGAGCGCAGTAAAACTTGGTGTGGTAAATGCTTATACTAATTTTAATCCACTGGCATCTAATTTATTTCAATTGTTTTCATAACCACAATATGGCAGCTGTGCAAAATTTTAAAATCTCGTTTTTTTTTAAAAAAAATTCTTGTGTCCTAATGATGCGATTGAAGTTTGAATACTACACCTACACAATAAGCTTCTTGTAGCTACTTGAATTTGATCGTCTGCAGTCCTTACCTGAATTACAGATAACACACACCAATACGCCATCACAATTAACACCGGTTATCAGACAGTTTCTACACACACCCAAAGTACACGGGGCTACATGACCGTGTTGTCGCAGTCCCAACCAACCAACATCCGTGGCGTAACCGTGCGCTTAAAAACCATGCACTACGAATGCGATGGAGATCTGCAACATGTCTGGAGATCAGAGTGTTGAATCCGAGTGTGGTTTTTCCTCCTGTTTTGTTTTCTACACTCCATCCAGGCAAATGCCGAAAAGATCCCGAGGCTAATATCCCATCCCTGTCCCTAATACAGCTGCACACACTACTACAGTTACCAGAGAAGAACAGGTTGTCAGACTAATGGAATACACATCCAAGTGAACGGGGTTGCTGACCAATATGTGCCAAGCCTCTGAAACTAATTAATAACGCCCGGAAGTTCTTGCACTATTAAGTGAATAAATATGCTTGCAAAACTGCGTTAATTATTGCTCAAATATTCATCACGTTACCAAAAATAAGCACTATGTAGTAACTAAGGCAATTGTGATCACTCCATATTCTTTAGCGTTTTTATTTTGAATATAAAGAAAATATGAACTACATCATTTTAAAAATATCTCAACTAAGAAACAGTTCTAAAAAGTAGAAAACGCCATTTTATGGAACTTCAAGTGGTGTTGGCCATTAATTTATTCTTCTTCTTCTTTCTTCTTGTTTCGAATAGGCCATCTATGGACCACGACGTTCAACTGTTACATTTGGAGTGGGCTTTGATGTTTGCCCAGTAGTTACGCATCCTCTGGCTGTGTTGTTCCCTCCTCTCCTGGGTCCAGAGGGCACCTGTTTTCTTTCTTGGCGGTTTGTCCTGGAACCTCAATTGCTGAAGCATCTTCCTGAGAGATGTCCGGTCTTTTAAGACTCTTTCCGTCCCTCCAAGTTCTTGCAGATCTTTGCTCACTTCCCACAACCATGGTGACTTGGTCTTCCGCTTTTGCCAGTAACCGAGGAGCTGATTGGTCAACCTGGTAGGATGCATCCTGTAGACGTGTCCATAAAATGCTAGACGTCGTTTTCTAACAACATCCGTGATTCTTTCACAGTACGTGTAGAGCTCTTGATTAGGTCGCCTTCTGTATTCATTACCTTCCTTAACAGGTCCCAATATCTTCCTCATTATCTTTCTCTCCTGTACTTCGAGTTTGTCCGTGAGTCCCTTCCGGTTGAATACTAGACATTCTGATGCATATAAGGCTTCAGGACGTATAACTGTCTGGTAGTGTCTCATTTTAGTCTTTCGGGAGAGACACTTCTTATTATATGTGTTCTTGGTTAGTTATTAATTTATTCTATTATATAAATTTTTAAGTATAACTGATATACAATTTTAATCGCTATTAAATTTTTAAAAATAAAAATAATTTGCCAATATTTACATAGAGAATGCTGAATAAAAATCATTGATATTAACTTGCAAAAGGACTGAAACGTACTAGGTATTAAAATAATTTCAGTCCGAATCGAAATTCACGGAAGAACTTGAAGTAACAAAAAGCGACTCAAAACAACAGGAATTAGAATATACGCCCTTCTCAGGCAGAGATACGCACTAAAACGGGCAAAGGAGAAACATATGATGCATTGTGCCCAAATATGCATAAATACGCAAACATATGATTTTGCATGAACATCCGAGCCTTACTAATTGACAACAGCATGGTCCCCTGTTGTGATCTGGGGCGAGGATGAGATGGAGCTACAAGAACAGTTAGACGTAATAAATGAAAAGATTGAGCAATAGGCATTGAAGATAAATGTGGAGAAGAGTAAAACAGTGGTGATGAGTAGAGCTAATAAAGAAGGAAAAGGAGTAATCAAAGTCGGAGATAAGGAATTGAAGTGGTGAAACACTTCAAATACTTGGGAGGTGAACTGACTGAAGATGGAAGACTAGATATGGAAGTTAGCAGAAGAATACAACTCGGGAGTGCTTTCTACCAACAGGTACGGGGACTAGTATGGAACAAGGATATACCAATTAAGGCTAAAGAAGTTATGTACAAAGCATATTATGTTCCTATAATGACATAGCAGCAGAAACTTGGACAATGACTAAGAGGGATGAGAGCAGAGTATAGGCAGCTGAGATGAGATTCCTGAGAAGTATGGCCCAGAAAACGAGAAGAGACAGAGTGAGAAATGAAGATATACGGAAAGAACTGGGAGTACAGAAACTAAATGAAAAACTGGAGCAAAACAGGTTGTGATGGTTTGGACATGTCAAACAGATGGATGAAGTAAGGCTACCAACACGAGCACTGGAACGACGGATGACAGATAAGAGAGGACGAGGAAGAACAAGAATGCGTTGGATGGACTCGGTGAAGTATAGCATTAGAAAACGGAACCTGGATTGGAACACCGTGTCGGAAGAGGAATGGTGGAACGACAGAACAAAGTGGAGAGGAACCATATTTGCCCCCACCCAGTGTCAGCTGGAAAAGGGGAAATGATGATGATGATGATGATGGTTCCCTGCGAAATGAAACAAAGCGAGCTATTGAAATATTGCACGATTCAATCATGCGAAAATGAGAGATATTCGCCATTCAAGAGCCGAATTTCCATTTACACTATCGCCCTCCATCTTTCAGCCAAACGTGGTTGTGGAAACAGATTGATTTAGAGCTGCGAGTATTGCGGGGAAGCAATCAAAAGATAAGTGACTATTCCTGAAACCCTAATAGAAGCGCGCAACACAGTTGAATGCTCTTTGAAGTGCGAAGGTAATGAACAAGAGACTGGGATGGCGTTGAAACACAATGCAGTTCGTTAGTCAAGGACATACAGTAAGTACTCCATTCTCACTTACTTCAGTGGCTGACATAATCTTCATCTCATCTTCAACACACTTAATAACTAGGGACCGGGCATTCAGGCGCTAAAAACCATTAAAATATGCATACAATTATGCACTAAAATGTAGAGAATATGCATTAAAAATAGAAATATATGCACTTAACAATAAGCCAATCACATTCACTCTTCTTTCCCTAATTAGCCGTAATATATGCAGTCGATTTTTGCACCCCGCAGGGGCCCACAGGTAGTGGGACATGGGTTGGCGACCACAGGACCCCAGCTGAGTTGGGCATTGCTTCCACTTACTTGTGCAGTGCTCCTCTGTCATCTTTCCTATCGACCACCCTTGGTGAACTCTTGTTCTTTTCCGACCCTGTGGTATTTGGGTATCCGAGGCCTAGTGAGACTTTTCCTTTCCCGCCTTAATAGGCCCTTGTCTCATCTTTTCTTATCCCTCATTCTTCGAGGGGTCAGCCTTCTTTTTCTTTTCATGTTATCTCCTGCCTACTGCACAAGGCCCTTAAGGAGGCAGGGTGTATGTAACTCCACCACTTCTGGTGCACCCTGGAAAGTGCTATACCCTCAAAGGCTCACGGCTGGTGAGATCGGGAGTTGGCGACCCCGAGGGTTTCCTGAGCTGGGTCCGTTTTGTCCCCTGTTTCCTCTGACCTAGGGGCGGGCTCCCTCCTCCTTCCCCTTTCCTTCCTACCAAGTCCCTCAATCCTCATTCTTCGAGGGTTGAGGGCATTTCTTTTCTTCCTGTAATTTCTTTGCTTTATCCTATATTTGTTTACAATTTCTTCTTCACACAGAAACCATTAGGGGCCGATAGCCTACATGTTAGGCCCCTTAAAACAATAGTTATCATCACCATCATAGTTTTTGCATGTTGTTCAAGTTGACATTTACTTTCACTTTTCACTTCCTTCGAGCATACTTGACAATAGACAACAACGCTAATCACTATTACCTGACACCCACTGATTTAATGAATACTTTCTGCTGCTATTCTAGTTAGTTAGTTAGTTATTGCTGTTTTAAGGGGCGGAACTACGAGGTCATCTTCCCTTGCTGCTATTCTCTTTAGGCATTTAAAGTAAAGGATGTGCAGACTTAAATAACACATTAACTGAAGAAACTCCTCACAAAACTAACCCCGGGCTACTGGCTGCCCAGATGGCGAAAGGAATGTCCCACCCCATCCTTTTTTGGAATGCCAGGGCAAACTACTGTTATCTCGTTATCTGTTGCTCAGAAAGTTGCTTATAGGGGATGCCTAACACGCAGGCGAAACCTATTTTGTTCAAAATGTTTAAATTATACTTTCTTTCAACTGTAAAATATGCTGTTATGTTCAGAATACGCAATAAATAAGATAAACCCTCAAAATATGCGAATATGCATTTTCAAAAAAATCCGGTCCCTAGTATTAAGCTATACATTCTTTGGAGCAGCATTTTACAAAGATAAAACCCCATCCATGACGTTTTCTCCAAATGCAGTCAACTGTAGTCATTATCTAATATCTCAGTAGTGATCGTTGACGAATTGGTGAAGGTCTTCCACTACGCCGCAAAGTAAACAGCTGTTGTCGATGTTGATTGATTTAGGGGCTTTGCGACATCGGTGTCATGTAGCCTTGTGTACATGAACGACTGGAATTTGTCTGATAACCTGTGTTATTGTGATGGCTGTATTAGTGTATGTATTTGTAATTCAGATGAGGATTGGGAAGTAGGCGGTCGTGGCCTTAAGTTAGGTACCATTCTGGCATTTGTCTGGAGTAAACTGGCGTGGCGCTCTATGGAAGTGAAACTTTGACTGTTGGAGCAGCAGAAAAGAGGAGAATGAAGCGTTTGAAATGTGGTGTTTCAGGAGAATGATGATGATCAGATGGGTGGATACGGTTACAAATAAAGAGGTATTAAGACGAGTGGGAGAGGAGAGATGTTTCTGGCGACTACTAATGAAGAGAAAAGATAGGTTGGTAGGACACTTACTAAGACACCCAGGAATAGCAAGCATAGTTATGGAAGGAAGGGTCGAGGACAAGAACTGTAGGGGTAGACCAAGGTTAGAATATGTTAAACATATTACCTCGGATGTAGGGTGTGGTAGCTATATGAAGATGAAACGATTAGCTCAGGACAGGGAGGTATGGAGGATGCATCAAACCAGTCAAAAGGCTGAAGACTCAAACAACAACAACAAACCGGCATTTTCCTGGAGCAAAAGTGAGAAACCACGGAAAACCAAGATGGCTGAGATGGTAATCGAACCCACCTCTTCTCAGTTTTTCCTCACGAGACTTAGTGAACCCTTTTCCAGCTCTCAGACCAGAAATGCATTTCTTGAGAGTGCCGAAAATCGGACCCACGCGTCCGGGGCGACAGCCAAGAATGCTAGCCGCTACACCATGAGGTGGTCTGTTAACTAATGGAGGGTCTTTGTAACACCGTGGTCGGTTAGCCCCTGTGTACTTGGGTGCGTATGGAATCTGTCTGATAACCTGCGTCATTGTGATGACTGTATCAATGTGTGTATTTGAGACTGGGGCTAGGATTCGGATTGAAAACGCCCGTGGCCTGAATTTAGGAACCATTTGCCTGGGGGTAGAAGTGAAAAACTACGGAAAGTCACTTCTAGGATGGCTGATATGGGTATCAAACCCACGTCTTCTGAGTTCTACCTCACGTGGCTGAATGTACCCTGTTACAGCTCTCAGACTAGAATAGTAGATTTCTTGACATAGCTGGGAATCGAAATCAGACCCCAGTGGAGACAGAGATAAATTGTAGCCATTACGCGGTCTCGAAGTGTACAACATGAATAATACCATTCCTTTTACAGAAGCTTATAATTTGAATTTCTATGAGAATGAGGTGAGATGATAATCTACTTGAAAAAAAGGTTTTATGACTGGACCCCCCTCCTGTCGCATATCTCATGAAAGAAGTCAATGAGAAATAAAATTTAAAAAACACATGGATAATCACGGAAAAGCTTTTCTAGAATGACTGGCCACGGTATTCGAATGTTTTAATTTTAAATGTATCAAGATAAGGAAGAGGTAACTTAGTTATTGTTTATTGTTGTTTTAAGGGCGGAACAGCGAGGTTATCTGCACCTAAGGATGAGGTATAGCATTAGTAATAATAATAAGGGAGTGCATTAACAATGAGGGTGTAGGTTAAGGATAGGTCATACAAGATCCACCCACTCGTACCTAATGAGAAGGGTAGAACCCCCCACCACTTTGTACCTGTGGAGCCGTTTTCACCGTGGCCCACATTTTAACCAAGTGTGTGGATCTTGCTGACTTACGAAGAAACCTTGGTTTGCAGATGACACTCAAATACAGTATTAGCCGATGACGCGGTGGCTGCTGATCGCGTTATCCGCTTTATAAGTGAGAGTGGGTTAGGGCCAGCATCTAAATTTTCCAGTGAACTTTGACTCAACGACTTGTTCGTTTTTGAATGATGAATTTTTGTTTTTCCGTACTTTTTGTTTATATTATAATGATTAGTTTTATTTAATATTTTTCCCCCTAGGGGATCACATCTAGTGGGACATGGGTTGGCGACCACGGGGCCCCAGCTGAGTCTGGCATTGCTTCCACTTACTTGTGCCGGGCTCCTCTCCGTCTTCTTTCCTGTCGACCTCTCTTGGCCAAGCCTTGTTCCTTTCCGACCCCGACAGTATTAGGGTAACCGAGGCCTAGGGAGTCTCTTCCTTTCCCGCCTTAATTGGCCCTTGTCTCATCTTTTCTGACACCCTCCTTCTGCGAGGGGTCAGCCTTCTTTTTCTTTTCATGTTATATCCTGCCTTCTGCTCAAGGTCCTCAAGGAGGCAAGGTGTATGTAGCCCCACCACTTCTGGTGCAACTTGGATATTGCTACACCCTCAGGGGCTCACGGCTGGTGAGTTCGGGAGTTGGCGACCCCGAGGGATTCCTGAGCTGGGTCCGGTTTCCTCCCTTTTTTTTTCATTACCTCTGGGGCGGACCCTCTCCTGTTTCACTTTCCTATCTGCCTTGCATGGCTCTCCTTCCTTCCAAGTCCCTCAATCCGCATTCTTCGAGGGTTGAGGGCAATTCTTTTCCTCCTGTCCTTGATTTGCCTTATTCTCCTTTCGTTTTCCATTTATTCTTCTTCTTCCTTCCGATGAGGCCTGCTAGGGACCACGTGCCAATTTCAATTCTTCACACTTTGTTGTTTTCTCTTCCGTTCTCTCCAGTACTCCTTCATCCGTTCACTATGCTGCTTCTTTCTGTCCTCGGACCACTTCGCACCAGGTTTCTTTGGCAATCTTCCTTGGAATCCTTTCATACTTATAACCCTTTTTCTGAAGATCTCTCTGTTCACCGTTTCTTCTTCTCTTATATTATTTCTTTCTAACCATTTCTTATTCTAGTATATAAGTTAGTAGTTGTTTTAGTTATAGTTCACTTTTCATTATCATCTTCACTATCACCCAAACCATTAGGGGCCGATCACCTAGATGTTAGGCCCCTTAAAACAACAATTATCATCATCATCATCATCATCATCATCATATTTTATTTTATTTTTTGATTTAATAATTTTCGGTCTTTTCAAATTTAGGTGTCCTCTGAATTTTAAATTCCATTCCAAATTTGTATACTTTAATCTGTGTTAAGAAGGGCAGATGACCTCGTAGTTCCGCCCCTTAAAACAACAATAAATAACTAACTAGGATGTAGTGGCCAGAGTGTCACACCTGCCAAGCTCGTACAGGTGAGAGGATGTGGTATGACTGCACATCGTTCTGTCAGCCACAGCGCTCATCCGTCAATGCGCTCAGATTTCACTGCACCAACAAAAAACAGCAACATCCCGTCTATTGACCTTCCCAATGTCATAACACAGGCTAGACATGGCGTAAATAAATCAAGCCACACCTTCATTGATTCCCAGAATATAAACATACACACATGAAAGACGGACGGATCTGGTTCCCAAACAATAACAATGTGATAGATTTTGATGTCTCAGCAGTCTTCGTCATATCCACATTGTGTTCATTCACTTCAATGAAAAACATTGCGCAGTTCCACATAGAACAATATGGAGTGAATCTTCAAATACCGTAACGATACAACCACGACTGCCATTTTCAAGATATTGTCGCTAAATCCATAGCAATTTTTGGCGATAAAATACCTGAATTTTGGTAAGAATACCGGGGAGGTACTCCTTTCTATAACATTTTTAAACTAGGCCTACTGAAATGAACCAAAATACCTGAATTAATAGTCGGGAAAATATCTGGAGAAAATGTAGTAATAGATGTCTACTCCTCCGCTGCCTGAGACCCGCCCAGCCATCCCAAATAGGATCACGACTTATATAGTTGAAATTGCAGCTCTGACAGCGTTCTTTGTCAAGGAGTTAATAATGCCAACCCCACGCAATTGGTACTATTTCGTACCCCGTATAGAACAAGAAGTTCCGTGCCGAACTAAAGAGCCCACTTTTCTTTCTTAAAATATAAGATTCATGCCAATGATGAATCTATACCTCAGAAATGAAATGTTACATTGGATCTATCAGCGCGCGTAAAATCATGTTGGCAACAATGTCATGTATGTGTTGCTCAGAATTAATTGTCCCAATTTTGGGAGAAATCCAATTGATAGTATAGAAGTTACATGCATTAAAAAATTGGACCCATCAGTAGGCTTTGAATCATGTTGGCAGCATCGACGTATATCAACTTCAAATTAATCTAAAATGGCAGGTACTGTACGTGTGCAAAGTTAAGAGCTGTTGGCTTGCATACTTTTTGATATATTGGTATTAGGATAAAAATATAGAGATAGCATGTATTAACAGTTGGCAGCCCTGGTTACTCTAAAGAATACGAACAGTCATTTTTGTTATAGTATACATAGTACATACGAAATTTGGTTGAAATCCAATTGATAGTGTAGAAGTTACATGCATTTAAAAATTGAACCTATCAGCAGGCGTAGAATCATGTTGGCAACACTGTCATGTATAACCTCCTGGAAATTAAACTAAAATATTATCAACTATATGTGTGCCAATTTTGGAATAGCTCCCATAAATACCTTACGAGATATCCAACATGGAGCTCAAATATCAACTGCAATTTTTCAGCAGTTAGTATCACTGACATCATTTCTAAATATGGCCGTGAGATATTCATACCCAAATTTGGTTTCGATAGCTGTAGCCGATTAGGAGTTGATAGGGGAGAAACACACAGATGGACAGACAGACACACAATTTGCCCAGAACGATCTCATAAGTCTACATTTTCCTCATTTATACAAAATGTGAACAGTAGGCTAAAAAGTAGTGAGCATTTTAAAATGTCATTGTGGTAATTCATTATTACTGGATGAAAAATTAATAAATTGCAGCCTGGCTCTCACCAATCGGACATTTGCGTCATCTAAGTTTTTAATTTCCGATGCATTAATTCATATTTTGCTTGAATAATAATGAATCAGCTAGTATGGACATACGAAGAGAAATCATACTCCAAAATGCAGATGTTAACGCTGGTATCAGAGCCCGGCCTCCCTAAGCTGTGACTGTGGCCGATCGAAAATGATAACACCCAAGAAAGGGCATCTCTAGGGAAAGTAACAAGGGGTATCATTCACACATTCAGGAAAACGATAGCTGGCGTAATTTGAGACTGACTTCTCCCGTAGGCTACTAGTAGCTAGCAACGAAAAAAGGCTGCGTTTCGTAATCTTTGTCTTGTATGCACACTGCTCTAGATTGAAGATTATCATCCCGCAAGCAAGACACTTTGGAACAAGGTGGATGATAACGGACACTGGGCCGGAGATGACGTCATGGACACAGGAAGTACACATATCAGGTGAAAAAAATCAGGTTGCAACAGGTGCAAAAGTAGATTGCGTATCACTTTTGATGCAGATTGTCGGAACCTTATGTAGAAAGGCGTTGGGAATAAATGTCAAATATGATACAATGTTTCATATGAAGCTTTGATATCAAAGTGGGGTTCATCAGGGAAGTGCTCTAATTCCACTGTTATTCAATATTACCATAAACTACCTAACAAAACAAATTCAGAAACCCTAATCGTGGAATCGTTTGTACGCGGACGATGTGGCACTAATATCTAACAGTATTCATGACCTACAGGAGACTTTAGACCAATGGTGGGATTCGATCCAGCGATCCCGCGCTTACGAAGCAGGGCTCTTATCGCTGCACCACGCGCTCCTTGGCTTCTGGCTGGCGTACAACGCACATAGACACCGCACTGTAATTGCAATTAATTAATTTCTCGGAAACGGCTGAGAAGCGCACCTTACTACTTGCACCTGATACACGCCTGGGCATGCCCTACACGTGTACTAAAGATGGTTCGAATCGGTGACCCATGCATTGTATCCTCCCCTTGTAAGCCATGGAGGCTCTACACGAAACACAATCTTAATAATAATAATAATTACATACAAGCATCATATTACAACCTTATGCCCAGTCTATTTCTCCAGTCCAGGCTCGATGCTGTAGCACTGATAAAGTCGTTAGGGTCACCTAGGTACGCTCTTAGTTTGCAATCTTCGACAATTTGCCTGATGGTCTGGTCCGATGTACCACAATCACAGCAGGGGTTTATTATTATTATTATTATTATTATTATTATTATTATTATTATTATAGTGTTTTGGTGTTGAAAGAATCAGCCGGTAAATTTTAGAATATATTTTACCGTTGCCCAGGGGACGCATGGACACCAAACGGAAGGTATGCACCAGGAACAACATCATTCGGAACACCAGATGGGAGCGCATTTTAGTGTCCTGCGTACAACTGGCCTTGCTCTGAGTTTATCTGCTGCATAATATGCTGCTCCAGTCTGGAGGACCTCTGCTCATGCCAACCAAGTATAGATGTTGCCCTCCACGAGACAGGCCGCATTGTGACAGGCTGTCTACGCCCAACTTCTGTCGATAAGATCTTTCCGCTCATGGGAGTAGCACCTCCAGAAGTTAGAAGACAAGTAGCGGCAGAAGTAGAGAAGAAAAAGCAAGAAACAGATCCAAGACACCCAATGTATGGACTTGATGTCCATCCACCTAGGCTAAAATCAAGAAAGAGCTTCCTCCAACAATATCCATTCCTTCCTCAGCTGAAGCGCGCCGAATTGAACTTTGGAAAACAAAATCACCGGGAGGATCGTGGGAAATGAAGGAAAATCCGGCAGCAGGCTACCATTTACAATACGAATCTTGGAAGACACTAAACAGACTGAGAACTGGTGTGAGTCGGTGCAAGAGCAATTTAATGAAGTTGGGATAAAGTGCTGAAGAACTTTGTAGATGTGGTGAAAGACAAGACCCTGAGCACCTTCTGAATTGCAGCATGTTATCAAGACCATGTGCTATGCAGGACTTGATAGAAGCCATTGACTGTGCCATTCTATCAGTTGAACACTGGAGAAATGAAATTTAGTGCAATTTATATGTATATTTGTATGTGTTTTGGACTCGGATAAATAAATAAATTATTAATATTATGATTTATTTAACAAAAATAAACTGAAGTATGGAAGGCCTAGTGAAAAAAGGCAAGCCCCACATACATATTATTGGCCGCTTCCCCCATGTGTGCAGGTTGTATGCTCAAACTGCATGTCCGATAACAGTGCACGGTACAAACAATCCAACGTATTATCTTAGAGTTCACACATGAGCCAATTTGCAAAAACGAACTGTCGTCATACAGCAGTGAAAATACAACATCATGCATTATGCAAAACATTTTTTTGACCAGTGTATAAACATCTGCAATATTTACGGTGAAATTAGAGACAACGCTTTCTTCAAGACAGGCAGATCATTTGGACTGAGAGATTACAGAGGAACCGGCAGGCGATAAGGGCTTGGTTTACAATATCACCTGTCATAACAGACCTAGTGTTGTGTCTATGTTCCTTCGGCCATGACATCGCTTTGATGGTGATGGACAGATTCCTGGAGATGGGTCGACACCATGACGGAAAACATCCTGTTCGGTTCGCACAAAATGACACCCGCGCTCTACCAAGCATGGACTTAGGCCGTTGCACCTGACGGTTTCGAAATAGCCGCCGACAAAAAGATAAGTTACACTAATGGAAGCGGAAATTCCTAGTAAGCGGAGAGGAATCCAAATTATCTCCTCCTAGCACATTATATTAAAGATGGTAGACTACAGGAAACGAGATCGAAGTCGAGGAATGCAGCGTTTCAGACGATTCCTTGTGCAGAAAGATTAAATTGTAGACAATTAGTTTCAAGTACAACTATATTCGAAGTAGAGCCACACCCCCATTGAGGAGATAGGCATAGTTTAAAGACACAACAAGTTAAACACTAGAAGGACTCAGGGAATTTTAAAATGCTCTTATAAAGCCAGCCCCGTGGTGTTGGGGTAGCGCACCAGCCTCTCACCTGGAGGCCCCGGGTACGATTCCCGGCTCCATTAGGGATTTTAGAAACTGAAATGTGGGCTGGTATGGGGTACACTCAACCTCGTGAGCAAAATTGAGTAGCTGTCTGACATTGAGGCAGCGCCCCGGTCACGAAAACCAAAATTAACGGCCGAGGGTACCAGACGCGCTGACCACGCGTCACCCCAATATCTGCAGGCCAAATGGCTCGGCAGCGGTCGCTTGGTAGGCCTAGGCCCCTGATGGGCTGTAGTGCCAGGGTTATTATTATATTCTAGTCTCCTGTGTTCGGGTGAAGCAAATTTATCTATCGGCTTGGTTGATGAAGTCCTATTTTTAAAAAATTCTAACTTTGTGTTCAGAGGTAAATAAGAAAATGGGTTTGTTAACAAAAATGCCACTCCATTCATTTTCCTAGGTCCTATGTATCACCAATCTTGTCCAATGAGTAGACAACCGTGTCGTTAAATCCCCTGCCCCATTTAGAATTTCGCATCCATTGAGCGACGATGGATTTGTTGGAAACAGCCCGATCAGTGGTCTCGAATTTGGAAGGATAAAAGTGGACAAGTATGCAAGAAATTTCTCTAATCGCATGTCGTGACAGGAAGCTGGAGTGAGATGAGGTGTGGGAGGCTGCTTGCAGTGGAGAGCGAAAGTTGTGTGCGCTAGATTTGGGCCACTGACCGCCCGACACTTTCTAGCTACTACCTGCAATGCTGTGCCACTACACCCACCGCTAAACGTCTTCTGTGGTAAACATTTCCTGCAATGGAGCTAGCTCACATACATTACTGTACAGTAATTCTCCATTGCAGGAAAGCTGAACATTAAGATTTTAAAGTATCTATAAGGTGCGTTCAAAAAGAAACGAGCCGGAGGCTGGAATGCGCAATCCGGTGACGACATCGGCTAATCGTGACGTGTATAACGAGGTGTGGTTCCGACCAGAGCGTGGAAGGTCACAGCCCGTCGCTAGAGGGCACGCGTGCACGTCACGTGACGATACAAAGCGAGCAGCAGCATGCATCAATCATCCAACCAAGACCAAGGCAGTAGGCCATTCGACATGCTTCCTGGTGTGGTTGAAGACTGTGGGGCACCCATTGGGCACACACTTTGCGCAAGTGCAGTCGTTCCTTCATGATGGTGTGCACACTTCCGACGCTTAATCCGACCACGGCGGCTATGGCGTTCACTGTCACTCGGCGGTCCTGGGTAATGAGTGCATCAACCAGCTGGACGTTGTCATCGGTAATGCAAGGGGGTGCCCCAGACCGGGCATCATCGGCTAACAACACTCGTCCTTCCCTGAAGCGCTTGTGCTACGCCTTGACCCTTGCAACGGGCATGCAGTGTTCACCGTACACTTGTGACATTCGGCGATGAATGTCCGTTCCCCCTACTCCCTTCGCTGTCAGAAACCGAACAACACCCCTTTGCTCTTCGTTTGACGCCTCCATGTCATTGTTTTCAATGCGACTGGCAGCGTCGGACGATTGATGCATGCTGCTGCTCGCTTAGTATCGTCACGTGACGTGCACGCGTGCCCTCTAGTGACATGCTGTGAACTTCCACGCTCTGGTCGGAACCACACCTCATTACACACGCCACGATTAGCCGATGTCGTCACCGGTTTGCGCATTACAGCCTCCAGCTCGTTACTTTTTGAACTCACCTTATGGTTCGGTTTAACTCGTTTACTTTCAACCTCTCAGTTGATGGATCTGTGAAAACTATGAGTCACATTTACCAAGCTGTGCACACACTTCTTTTAAAATGAGATGGAAGGCAGACCAACAAAGATATTAAAACTAGATGTTTCGAATATAAAATGTATAACTCACTTAGTATTATTACTAGGTCTAATCATAACTGGTTTCTCTAAGCCATATGATATCAATGTTTAAAAAAATAAAACTGTGGAAAACATAGATTTTAAAGTTTTGAAATAATTTTGGGAAATGGAATTCACAGTCCAACTCCGTTATTCATATTAATATTTTATTTGCTATCGTAGTAAATATCAATATTTAGATATCACCAACAGAAAACAGAGAAAAATAAACGTAAAATTGTCCCCAATCACGCTGTAAACAAGACACATAACTCAGTGAACATATACTTATAATTACAGATTGTCAGTGGTTCCCGCGGAATAAAAACGTGAGTTAAAATGGTTTTCTTTCTATTCCCTGAAAATTACGACTATCTGTCGTGTAAATAACGAACTAATCAATAATAAAGGTCTTAAACGATAGATCGTTACCCTGACAGTTTTGGCACAAACAGGGGATAACGATAGATCGTTAGCTTGAACGTCTAAGGGTTAAGAAAAGGTGTTCTGTAACTCAGTCACTTGCTTTAAGAACTCACATCGTATTGGAGGCTTCGGTCAATGAAAGTGCCCCTTCCCCACCAGGCATGGATGACATCGCGCACTCTGGGAACGTAAGACTGAATGCATTCACATTCACATCCCAGTGTGCAGATCACCCCGTAACCAAGCGCTTCATTCTTACCAGCAAAGGCGTCACAAATCGTAATGAAAGGAACAGTACTGATAAGGTCGTTTTTAATTATACACTTATTCAATATCAACAACTATTTGTTAATTGGGGGAATCCTCCGTGGCTTAGGCGGCAGCACGCCGGCCTCTCACCGCTGGGTCCGTGGTTCAAATCCCGGTCACTCCATGCGAGATCTGTGCTGGACAAAACGGAGGCAGACAGATTTTTCTCCGGGTACTCCGGTTTTCCCTGTCAAAAATTTCATTCCAGCAACACTCTCCACTATCATTTCATTTCATCTGTCATTCATTTAATCATTGCTCCAGAGGAGTGCGTCAGGCCTCGGCAGCCAGCAGAGTGCATATCCTCGCCGCTAGATGGGGGCTTCATTCATTCCATTCCTGATCCGGTCGGAGACTGGAAGCAGGCTGTGGATTTTCATTTTCATTTGTTAATTGGGGGTAGGATTGGAAAGGAGGCAGCCGTGGCCTTAAATTAGGAAACCAAGCTATTCCAGAATGGCTGAGGTAGGAATCGACCCACCTCTTCTAAGTTTTGCCTCACGAGGCTGAGTGTACCCCGTTGTAGACCTCAGACCAGAGTTAAATTTCTTGGCAGAGCCGTGACTCGAATCTACGATCTCCGGATTAGTTGAAGCTGCCCACGCAGCCGTGGTGCACGATTTAACAAGCACGGCTACGTAAATGGGCCGTGACAAAATATAGAACTTCTGGGCGATTCAGTAGAATTTTTACCTCTTATTTTAGACAATACGCCTTCAAGTAAGCAAAGGAAACAAGATAGTGTAAAGAACAACTCCGCACTCACACCTCACCGGCCATGCGAAGAAACTGTGCAACATAAAACATGATTGCGGAAAGCGATAAAAATATACATAAAGAATATATGTCACACGGTCCGCGATCACACAAAACATGAATCCTGTTTCGTTTTTATGCAAACATTTATTTTAAAAGTTATGATCACCTCTTATTAGGCGATAATAAGCGAGGCATATTTATTGCTATAAATAAAAGAACGTTCGAAATATTCTACATGGCTCACTGAACCGCAATGCCAATGAAAAATGTTCCCAGAGATTATTTTAAATAATTGCTTCAGCTTCTTATACAAGTATCAATATTTAGAACTGAGCCAAGATAAAGTCTGACCTTTTGGCACGCAATAGCTGCTGTGAGAAATAACATCCTTTCTCACGATCTTGATCATATCTTCTGTTTTACTCCTACACGTGGTGCAATACATGCTTGGAAGGAGAACTGTAATTTATCAAGGGACTCCAGAACGTCCTATATTCCCCATGTTAATTTCCAACATTGAATTTGCCTTTTTCCCACAAACTATTAACGGGAACTAATCTAATTCGAATATGTTCAGGGATTTTCTTCAAGTCTCTCTCTTACTCTGACATAAAGTTTCATAAAATAAATGTATTTTTGAATTTTCATGAATCACTTAATTTTTTTTTTACTTTTCTATCTCAAAATATAAATTAAAATACATTTTGAAAACGGACGTGTTAGAATATGACACATATAAGGAGGAATTACATCTAAAAACTTCAGTTTTGTACGTTGAAAAGTTCCAAAAAAAGGGAAACTTTAAATAAAGAAAAACATTTTAGCGTGAAATTGGAATCAAATATTTTTCCGGTGTTTAGAACACGCCGGCCTATTTATTAACACTTCCAAGACCAAGATTATGGTATTCTCCAAAAGGAGCATCCAAATTAACCTCACAATGAAAGGAAAAGCAGTTGAGCAAGTATCCTCCTTCAAATCCTTAGGCAATCAATGTGACTCTAAGAGAGAGAGAGAAAGATAACATCTAGAATTGAAGGGGCCCGGGAAACAATTCATCGACATGAGAAAATTCTTCAAACGATCAGACCTCAGCTTACCACTGAGAATCAGAATGATCCGTTGCTACATTGTCTCTGTCCTCCTTTACGGGTAAACAGTTTTTTTTTTTTTTTTTACAAATTGGGCCACATAATGAGAGGAGACAGGTATCGTCTACTTTTTTTTACAAGTTGTTAATTTATTTCGTACCTCCAGGGTGGCATCCAAGAATGCTAGCCACTACACCACGAGGTAGTCTAATTTCAATCTTAATATTGTTTATAACTTAGCCAGTAAGTTAAGATTAGGGTACAACCAAATTTACAATTATTTTATGCTGTTGCCAAAGCAACACTTTCTTAATTTTTATTGGCTTTAATTCTGGTCTGTTTACCTTTCTGCTTCATAAATTGACGAATACTGTATTTAGATATTTGACATTCATACTCCATAGGCCGTAATAGAAAATTCATTAAGTATAACATTATATTTATGTGTTGTGTTGTATTTTACAACTTTGTTTGTTTTGCCACTAATGTAGGCTATATAAACTTAGAATTGTACAATTAACTCTTATCTAAAATAATTACACAAAGTTATATGCTCTAAGTTATTGGTTGATATTTTTGGGTATTTTGCGGTAATAATCTCCTGAGAATACTCACAATTTTCCAGTATAGTCCCCCTCCCCCCGAAAAGAAATTGGTTCCATGTCCATTTGCCCTTCTTCTAACGCAGCCTCCTTTGCTCTTTAACGCTACAGCGGTCTGTCCTGTTGTGTATACTGTATAAGAAATACAAAATCGTTTTAAATCTATTCCGGAGTGGAGTGCATCTCCATGACAACCAGGCAGCTCGCAGAATGCACTATGGTTACTGACCGAGCCACAAAATAAAGAATACGACTAGGAAAGCTATGACCCAGGCGAGCAGATATGCATGTGTAGCACACAAATCAGCGGGAGTGACGTTTTAACGGTTTGCTGCAACTTTCCCCAACGCTGGTGCAGTGGCGAGCACGACCTCGTAGGAAGATAAATAGTGGTGTAGAAAAGGAAGACGCGAGGAGACCCTCTTCCCGGGTTAATGAACGCCACTATTACTATAAAAACATGCACCAAAAGAACTAACTAACTAACTAACTATTGTTGTAGTTATTTCATATGTAGGGGCTTTGCGACATCGTGGTAGTCTACTTGGATGGGTTCATTATCCAAACGTTCACTTCGATCGCATGATTGATACACAAGAAATATAAACTTAATTTTAAAATTTCGCACAGCCGCCATCTTGAGGTTATGTAAACAATTGAACTAAATTAGAAGCCAGTGCATTACAATGTGTATAAACATTTACTGTACCTTATTTTACTGCGCTGAGATGGTTAAATCGCGAGAAAAGTCTATTAAAAAGTGTTTCAACTTTGCTTGGCTGCCATGTTCATTTTGTACATTAGAGGTTTTTGAAAGTTACGTAGAAAAACTTGTAATAGTGCCCTTTATCACCGTACAAAATTTCAGGGTGATATTCGTAATAGTTTCGGAGATATTGAATGCTGGTGAAATATTTCGCACAGCCGCCATGTTGGATTGGTGAGACCTAAACAAATTTGAAGGACACGGTTGGGGTCGGCGGGAATTGTGCTATGACCTTACCGAGTTTCATTAAAATCGCTCCAGCCGTTTAGAAGTTATTAGAGGAGGACACACACACATACGCACACACAGACAAAAGGTGATTTCACAAACCTTTTTTTTTTTCATAAATGAAAATCGGCTAAAAATTATCCTTCGTTTACCGTAAAGGTTTTATCTTGGGACATTGAGTGTGGTAAAGCCACTGTCAGACCGTAGTTCCCGAAGTGAAAACAAGGAACTTGAAGAGGAGATGGTGAAATTTGAACCCCGTGGCCACGGTCGGTGTTGCACTATACTTACAGTAAAATCAAGATAATAGTGGTGCCCATTGTTGCAGGAACTAGCTGCTTGACATTTACCAGAGCAGAGAGCAATGGTCCAGGGTGGTATTTAGGATGCAGTAGTACAGTATTACTCCACACTGTCAGCACTTGAGTCCACGTCTCTCTCGTAGAGGCAGTTCTCTCACTCTAGCTCAATAGCTCTCACCTCCCTGTCCTGAGCTAATCGTTCCATCTCTACATAGCTACCACATCTTACGTCCGAGGCAATCTGTTCAACATATTCTAACCTTGGTTTACCCCTTCAGTTCTTGTCCTCTACCCTTCCTTCAATAACTAAGTTAGCTATTCCTGGGTGTCTTAGTATTTGACCTACCAACCTATCACTTCTCTTCATTGGCAGACACTAAAAATCTCTCCCTTTCCACTCGTCTCAATACGTCTACATTTGTAACCCTATCTACCCACCTGACCTTCATTGTTCTCCTGTAACATCACATTCCAAATACTTCAATTCTCCTCTTTTCTGCTGCACCAACAGTTCAAGTTTCACTTCCACAGGGCGCCACGCTCCAGACAAAGGCTTTCAAAAATTACTTCCCAATACCTAAATCCGTAAACGTCGTTTCGCATGATGGGGTCGGGTCACACAATGCGCCACTCCAATTTAATGAGAACTGTGGCAGAAGGGTTCATTGAGGGAAAACATCCTCGAGGAAGACCTAGAAATACCTTCCTTAAACAAATTCTAAACGACACCCAAGCAAAGAATTATAATTCAAGGAAGAAAGCGACAAATGACAGGACGATCTGGACATGTTTTATGGCAACTGACCAGTCTTACAATCCAAACCAATGATGATGATGACCTAAATCTATATTCAATGTCTTCAGATTCCTTTTCTGTAGAAATGCTTTCCTTGCCTGAGCCAACCTAATTTTTGTATCCTCTTTGCTTCGTTCATCACTGGTTATTTTGCTTCCTATGTAACAGAAGTCTCCTACTTCCTTTAGCTTTTCACCTGCCAATTTGATGTCAATAGTGGTTTCTGATTTCTTTCGGCTGCATTCGAATATATTTGTTTTACATTTATTGATTTTCATCAAGAATTCTTTCCCCAAGACGGAGTCCATTCCATTATTTTAATAAAGTATTCAAATCGAATCGATTCTCGATAAATGCATATGAGAATTTCTCAGCGAAATGCCACGCCCTGTAGTTTAATTACCACGTTTAATCTTCTTCTTCTCGCGGATGGGTCACTTAGGACCACGCGGAATCAACGTATGTTGAGCCTTCCTCCTTGCCCAATAGCTCTTCATATGCATGGATTGTTGTAGTTTCTGTTCCTCCGACCATTCACGTCGTGTTGGTTCCTTCTGATCTTCCCTAAATCCCCTTGTGTGAACAATATTCCTGATTACATTTTTAGTCATCAGATCTGGTGATCCCATCTCCACTAGGTCCCTCTCCACCTGTTTGTACCATTTTGGTCTTGTACGTTTGTTCTGCAGGAATTTGTGGATTCGGTAAGTAAGTCTCGTATGAATCATTCTTTCCAAAAGGCTCAAAAATTGAATACGTCTCATTCTCATGGTATCGGTTAGTTGAGAAATTTTCATATATATTTCAGAGTTGGGTTTGGGATAGTGTATGCCATGTTTAATTCTGGGCTCTAAGATCGTTCGCATAATTGTCCTTTCCTTAATCTCTAATTGCTCCTTTAATGTTTTAAGTTGTAAATTGAGCGTTTCTGAAGCACAAATAGCTTCCGGTTTAATCACTGTTAAGTAATGGCGAATTTTACTATAAACATGTTTTGTGTATTGAAAAGCAATCTTCATTTTCTGGATTCTTGATGTTATTTATTTTCATTACCATTTTCTGTAACCCATTCGCCTAAGTATTTAAATTCCTTTACTCTAGCAATTTTGTTAGCGTTAATCTCAATTTCACGTGGAGCATTTTTATGTTTGTCATAAATTTAGTTTTTTCATAAGAGAGATGAAGCCCAATTTTTGCTGCTTGTTCTTCTGTGCATCAGAGATGTCTTCAGCAATTAGTGTCATATCATCAGCAATCGCTAGACAGTCTATTTGAATACCATTAATCTTTGGCCCTAGTCGGTGAAATGGAGCCCCTGCTTTTCTCCACGTTTAATATAAGTACGTTAAATAAATAAATAAATAAATAAATAAATAAATAATAGCAATAGCAGACAGTTACCGTCCGTAAGAGACGATTGAAATTTTATGGTCACATCTGCAGAATGGATAACACCAGATATGCCCCCAAAAACTGCTTGATATAATTAATTCAAAGAAGGTCAAAATCAGTTAGTTAGAAAAAATCAAACAGGACTTAAAATAAATAAACATTGCAGAAGATATCACCATAAATCGCAAGACTTTTGGAACTCTAGTTACAAATCACTCATTCACCGAAAAAGCTAAAAAAATCATTGAAAAAAATGGACGGAGGAACGTAAGAAGGGGCATAGTGAACTCATGAGGAGATTTTGGGAGGAGAAGAAGAGGAAACGCGCTCCCTAAGTGGGCAACACGAAGAAAGAGGAAGAATAACATACAGAAACAATAACCTATGAATTAGGGAGAAAGTTTAATTGCAGTGAAATATCTCTTCTTGAATATGTAAATATAATGGGTTGCCGCTTTCAACACTATCCCCACTCTAAAGCTAACATCCAACGTTGCTAGCTCTGGAGATAAGTTTATTTTATTTATGTTTTTACCTTTCCAATCTAATTTAATTTGCAGTCATGATAACACGTGGTATGCGGTAAAATTAAGCGATTTTACGATAGTGAAGGTTACTGGGTCCAAGAAACTTGCAGGTCCCTACCAACAATGAATACATTTACTAGTCATGATAAGCCGTTCCCACTCGTGGATAATAGCGATTGAGAGTTTCTTACCAGGCAATTAAAAACTGCACACTTTCCTTCAAACGTGAAATAATATATGCGCAGAGATGCTATCTCCATGTAAGTTGTCTGCCGTGCCTGACATATCGAATATGGAGAAAGTTAATAACGTCAAACTGCATTCATTTTCACAAAGGAAAGGTGGTGTAATGTTCTAGCAGGCCTGACCAGAAACTTTCCCTAGGCCATGAAATAAACATCTAGAAGAACTGGGCGTTGGTGGCAAACCTATGAGAGAGCAACCTGGACATTAAATAGAAGAGAAATTCTGCCAGGGAAATCACCGACATTCTCACGTTGTGGTCCTGGTATCGAGACTTATATAACCCACCTACATCGTGCAGCCGGAATAATGAACTCTCACATCAATGAACACTCAACGATAAGCCTCGACGAATAAATAAATAAAAAAATAGAAATTAATAATGACGATTATGATAATTTATTTATTTAATAGCTTGCCACGGTGGGTGAGTGGTCAACGTGTCGGTCTACTAACCCCCAAGCTTGCAGGTTCGCTCCTGGCCATGGTATGTGATTTTTGAAAGGTGGCAACAATTACGACACGAATGGTTGAAAAGGAAGGACTTTAAAGTTTAATTTTGTCTTATTTGTATTCTGTATTGTATCACCATACGATTAAATAAATAAATACGATGTTGGCATGTCAAAGAACCTATTTGAATTCAGTAGGCCGTGTTCATAATGGCAAAATTAATCTCGGGAGTTTCCGCCAACACAAAGTTCCTCATTTCTCTACTAGAAAGCGATATAGTGTTCAAGGAGCTTAGATATCTAACATCCTTGACTTACATAGGGCTTCAAGGAACAACGAAATTCGACATGCAAGCTACCCTCTGGGAGTCAAATAACAAAGCTTGCACCTGGCACCCGAGGCCATGCGATATAATAATAAATATAATAATAACCCCTGGCACTACAGCTCATGAAGGGCCTAGGCCTACCAAGCGACCGCTGCCCAGCCAATTGGCCTGCAGATATTGGCGTGACACGTGATCAACGCATCGGGTCCCCTCGGTCGTTAATCTTGATTTTCGTGATCGGGGCGCTGCCTCAATGTCAGACAGCTACTCAATTGTCCTCACGAGGCTGAGTGCACCCGGTTCCAGCCCTCACGTCAGTTTCTAAAATCCCTGATGGAGCCGGGAATCGAACCCGGGGCCTCCGGCTGAGAGGCAGGCACGCTACCCCAACACCCATACAATATAATAATATTACTATTATTTATTTAATCGTGTCAGACAACATACAATATACATATCCAGCAATTTATTGGTACCAAACGCATACACAAACCTCCCCGTACAGCGGCCACCCTCATAGGCCTTACAAACCCACACAAAATTCAAATGCAATGTGACCAGCGTCCAGCCAGTTCACAGGCCTCTTTGGTGGCTTGCAACAAGTCATCGAGAGAGCAGGTTGTAGGTTACAGCTTGCAGATGGTCTGCTCTTCACCACGGGTTGATGGTTGATGTGTATTTGCCAGGTAGAGAGATATTGTAGAGAGAACTTTGGAAATGGATGTGACGAATAACATCAACCATCATTTAGAACCTAGCTTATTCAGCATATATATTTTCACATACACATCTATTTAACGCTGTTTTATCAAGACTCTTTTATGTTTTATTAACAACATTTTTGTAACAGATCTGTTTTTTGAAATTTTACTCTGTGAACTTTTGGAACAAAAATATTTATAGTATCCTCTATTATGACAAACTTTTATTAACCCTTTATAGGTCCTTGGGATAATATCTTCCCACCATGTACTTATAGAACGGTGTTAGGGAGAGAATCTTCCCACCCCTTTCATTTCAAGCAGTTCCACATGCATCCACAAGCTAGCTGCAGAGAAATATTGAAAACCCATTAATTTGATGTATACTGTCATCAGTAACCAAAGGTGGGAAGCATATATCCCAGTGGTCTCCACAGTGCACGTGATCACCAGTTCGGTTGTATTGAGTGAAAGAAATGCATTGTTTTACAGAAGAATGTGTTTTTATTGAAGATAAGATATTTGTAAACGTTGGTATATAACTGAAATACAATGTTAATAATGGTTTTGGTCACTTGAGTAAATATATTTCAGCTAGAATTGAAATAATTATCCTGCTCAGGGTGTTTGCCATAGAATAGAAGATTTTTTAAATTAATGAATTATATTCGAATATACTAACTTTTAACATTCTAAAATCACTTTTATAATGTTTCTGCAGTTTTCGACAAAGATAATATAGGTCACTGGCCGTGTGTTGCGTGGGAGTTACGTTATTTTTAAAATTATAGAGCGTGATGGGTGTTTTATATATCATATCCTGTTAAATAAACCTCATTATTGAGTGATAAACACAGTATCATCATACTCATCTATCACCCCCAATTACAAATGTGCAATATATTATAATGATATATATATACCTCCAGTTTTTAGCCCTATAAGTAGAGCTGGGATTTCTATGTAATTACATATTTTACATATTTTTACATATTTATGGGTATTCTACATATTCTTAGTGATATTACATAAAATTACATATTTCAGAGGTTTCCTGTTTTTTATATGAAATAAATTGCTGAATTGAAGTTTCACAATTAATGTGGGGCTGCTGTCTGTCCTCTCAACAAGGGGATTAAGGTAATTATGAGTGACAGGTATTTGCGAGGATGATAGGATGATAAGTGCTGTGCATGGGGAAACTGGTGCAAGTGTATTGAGTAATTTGCAAAAAGTGTTGAAGAGAAATCCTGGTTATTAAAAATTTCACAGAGTGTGCCGAATTCTACATTTCTCCAGCGAAAATTCCTCTCCTAAAATTTGCCCCAGTTACATCATGTGATGTTGAAAGATCTTTCTCTGCATATAAGAACATCCTAAGTGACGAACGCCTTTCTATGACCACAGAGAACATCTAGAAAATTTAATGAATAAACGTGCTTTCAGTTATGAAAATAATAAGTTTCTATTGAATATGTGTGTGATATATTCATATAATATGACACTGAAAAATACTTAATTGTTCACTGTGCTACAAAATGTAATATAAAGCATGTTTAGTGTGTTGTAACTGACAAAATGGTTAGTTTATGTTAATTATATGATATTACATATTTTGCCCAATCTACATATTTTGCTACATATTTTGGTGCTTTTTGTTACATATTTATGTACATATTATGCCACTTGATATTACATAAAAATCCCAGCTCTAGTTATAAGGGTTAAGTTGTATGGTACCACACAGTTACTTATGTGACCGAAACCGGTACAGTTTCAATGTACTAAATATTGACTTTAGGTAAAAATAGTTTATTATAACATACTGTAACTTCCTCACGATATGGCATGTGCTTAAACGAAATGTTGATGCCTCTACTCATTCTGAACTAATTAAGTAAGCTAATGTTTGATTGGGTTAATATCGAGATGTTGAGTGGAACCCTTGTGCCCATTACCAAATGAGCCAAGCCAGGCACTGGGGTATAATTTATCTTACTTGTCCAACAAGTGATGGACGAGCTGACACGCGAGTAGCGGTGACACACCCCGAAAGTGTCAACACAATAATTATTGTGTTCTAATGTGGGGTCGCGTGACCACTTTCCCTTTACGAACATAATCAGCCACTCACAACAGATGAGAAAACAGGAAATTTTTAGCCTACTTTTAACATTTTGTAAAAATGAGGAAAAAGTAGACTTATGAGATCGATCCAGGCAAATGTGTATCTGACTGTCCTTCTGTCTGTCTGTCCCCTCCTATCAACTCATAAACGGCTGCAGCTATCAAAACCAAATTTGGTATGAATAAATATATATACCTGAATAGCTCACGGCCATATCTGAAAATGATATCAGTTCTACCAACTGCTGAAAAATCACAATTGAAATTTGAGCTCTATGTTGGAAATCTCAGAAGTTACACATGCGAGCTGTTCCTATATTGGCACACACAGAGATAATGACATACCAGATAAATTTTCAGGAGCCCATATATTACAGTGTTGCCAATATGATTCTCAGCCTGCTGATAGGTTCAACATTTAAATGCATTTAACATCTATATTATCAATGGGATTTCAACCAAATTTCGTATGTGCTTTATGTACCATAGCAGATAGGCCTATACGTATTATTGACGGCCAGCAGGGCTGGCATCTGTTAATAAATGATGTCCCTATTTATTTTTAATTCTAACACCAATATATCAGAAAGCATGCAAGCCAACAGTTCTAAACTCTGCACACGTATAGTACCTGACATTCTATATTAATTTGGAGTAACTGATATACGTCGATGCTGCCAACATGATTCTAAGCCTGCTGATAGGTCAATTTTTAAATGCATGTAATATCTATACTAACAAATGGATTTTATAAAAAATTGGGACAATAATAGATCATAATGATTCAGATTAATTCTAAGCAACACATACATGACACTGTTGCCAACATTATTTTACGAAAGCTGATAGATCCAATGTAACATTTCATTTCGGATATATAGATTATTCATTGGTATGCATCTTAAATTTTAAGAAAAGTAGGCTCATTAGTTCGTCAGGGAACTACTTGTTATATTTTAGACTTGCTTTTTACTACTATGCATGTAGACATCTGTGTGAACTTCCTAGCGTTAAGAATTGCATTTAGATATTAACTTAATACTTAATAAAGTAGAAATACAGTACATGGAAATGTATTTTACTGTGTAGGTACACTGTTATTGGGGCGCACACTGAGCCCTGATATGGAAAATAAATAAATAAACAAGATGTTCAGTAAAGAACATATAGCCTACTTTCTCCTAAATGTATGAGTATAGTTATAACTCGTTGTTATTATCAAAGAGTATAATAGAACTATTCTTTGTTGAAGACCTTAGAAACGATTTACCTCTACCAAACGCCACAACCTAGATAAAAACTGCTACCATCATTGAAGAAAGAAAGATAAGAAGTATCTAAAGAATGTTATGGATCTGGAGACATAATCGACCGGACTGGCGGCGTGGCTCAGCGGTAACGTTCTCGCTTGCTGGACCGTATGTTTCAGGTTCGTATCCTGGCGCAGTCAGCTGGCATTTGAGGGTGCACAAATGCGAGGGAGCCGTGTCAGTAGATTTACTGGCACGTTAAAGATCCCATTCGGGACAAAATTCTGGCACCCCAGCGTCTCTAAAAGCAACAGTAGTTAAAAGGGACGTAAAACCAATAACATTATTATTATTATTATTATTATTATTATTACATAATCGGCCTGACGCGGGCAACATCCAACTTTGAGTTGAGGCATGTCTTTACACGTCTGGCTGCGTATGACTTTCACAACCCTAATTGAATTAACAAATCTTTCCATGACCCTACAGAGACGTGTGTATACAAACTATGTGGATATTTTCGATTGCTATTTGGCTGAAATAAAAGTATTAATTAATATCCTGAACTAGCACCAACGGTAGAGTTCAGATACTATGTGAAATCGTTTTGTTCTTTACTTCAATTAACATTTTCAAATAACGCACAATAGGCTGTTACAAACCCTTTAAAATAAAAAGTAAAAATGTATCGTAGTATCATCTTGTCATTCTTCAAATTCGATGCGCATAGAATGCCAATGGTATAGTAATCAATGGAGCCCCACGTAGACTAGTCGTGACATCTAGTGGTGAAATATCGAACAATATAATCCTAACAGAGCGAGTGCATTCTAGCGGCCAGAAGAAGAAACTTTTCAATAAAATCTGGAAGTTAATAAGTAGGTCGGCGTGCAGTTACCTTTTTGGCAGCTAGATGTCTCGAGTAAATCTGCTGGCGAATTATGTTTTAATTAAATATATATTTTACACCATAATATGCACAATATAACGCTTAATTTTAAAACATCTGAGTCATTACAAAACAATAAACATATAACATTTCAAGCAAAAAACCTAGCTCTGATCGGGTTTGAACCATAGGCATTTGAGCGATAGGCTAACGCTCTACCACTGAGCTAAATGTGTCAACGAATATCGTTCTATATAAAATGACTTACATAGAACTTGTTAGCAAATAATGATTTATACTAAACGATTTCATCACTGGAGTATATTATTTATATATAAAGCATTTCATACAAAGTTTATTTATTTTGTATCAGTACGCTATATTGCATGCAATACTCAAATTAGTGAAATATAAGTCAGGCACAAGATATCCGCTGCCATCTTGTCTTATTACTGAATCGGCTCAGCTTTTTAAAATCACGTCTACACTATAGTATTACAAAATAAACTTTTAATTTCGAACGTGCCTCTTCCTTTAGAACAGTTAAAACGATTCTCGGCTCGATAATCGGAACTGGTGGGTCCCATGATATGGATTATAAAGTTTGCATAATTCGCACGGCCGCCATCCTGAAATGGTATGGCGGACGACCTTATAGTTTGGTCACAAGACGCATCCTATACGAAGGTATGTTGTTACCAAATTTGGTAGAGATCGGATGATTTGGTTAGTCGTTATTTGATTTTACGTTTTGAACGTTTGAGTGGCCGCCATTCAGTTTTAGTAAAGATGGCGGCGATATAAAACATGACACTGAGGTGTCCTTTGCTAGTGCTACCTTTGTACCAAATTTCGTTCAATTCGCATTCACCGTGTTCGAATTGATAGGGGGGGACAGACATTCAGAGTACACACACTCACACACACACAGACACACACACACACACATAGACTCACACACACACACACACACACACATACACACACACACACACACACTCTCACACACACATACACACACACAGACACACTTTTTTCGCCCTGTGTTGATCTCATAAGTCTACTTTCATTTTTTGCAAAAATCGAAAGTAGGCTAATAATGCAGCAAACAAAGGGAGTTTCGGAAAAATGGAATTAGCATATAAATTAGTACAGAATAGGTACAACAAAAGAACAATATCTTACACAGCGAAGATAAGACACTATACCATGGTTGTCAAGCCTGAGGGATTGTATAGTTCAGAATGTTTGGTACTGAACAACAAAGGTAAATTAGAGGAACTGGACAAGAAAGAAAGAAAAATCTTGAGGAAGATCTTAGGACCCGAAAATAGAAACGATGGTACATGGCGGAAGAGGCGAAACAAAGATCTTGACGGACAAGCAGAAAAAATCACAGATACCATACGGAAGAGAAGATTGAAGTTCTATGGACACCTTACGAGAATGAGCGATAGTCGACTAACGAAGAAGATCTTTAATTACATCACCAAGATAAAAGCGACTACAAAATGGGTAGATGAAATAACAAAGGATATGGAGGAAGTTGGGGTCAGTCGAAATGAGATCTGGAATAGAGAGGTGTTTCGAGTTACGATTGATGCATTCAAGGAGTTCCAGGAAAAGCAAAGGAGAAGAGCCAAGAACATCTGGTCGGAAGAAAGGAAGAGATTCCACAGTGAAAGGATGAAGAATTTCTGGGATCAGAAAAAAGGACTAATCAGCAAGTCAATTGTTTCCCGTGGTCCAAAGTAGGCCAAAACCGAACAAAGAAGAATAAATAACTAAATAACTAAATACATAAATAAATTGTTTAACTATTTTTTGCAGTCCTGAGTTGATCCGTGAAAGTACTTGCACATTGTTATTCCCAGATTTAATTCTACAGAGTGCTTTTTTTTAGTGGTAACGTTGGACTTAGCTTGATTCGAAACCATCCGTCATGCTCAACTGGTCTTGCCGGCTATTGTGGTCTAAAGGAAAGCATTAGGGCTGTTTTCTCGAAAGTCCAAGGATTAATTTCCTCCACTGACAAAGAATCATCTTTATAATACGCTAAGGAGTATGTTTCACAAAACTCAAGCTCCTAAACCAGAGGGAGTTAGAAGGTGAGGTTTGTACCAAAATCTTCCAAATCGTCTCAATACTACAGGAAATATCTCTAATTTCTTGAAAAGTCGACGGAAATATATTTATTTGTTTATAACGTGCTTTTAAACAAATAAACAAGTCGACAGCCCCTGGCAGAACTGTGTCGCGTAAAGCCCGTATAGTACTAGAGCCGGGCGGGTAGTTTGTACACATGGGGCGCACACAACCCATTATGCGAGGGTGCACGGGTCCGCTAGTTTAATTCATATTTGAGGACTGGAATGGGGTTCAACCGGCCTCCATAGGTGGGTTCGATTCTCACCTTAGGCATCCTAGATGTGGTTTCCCGTGGTTCACTGCAGTCAATTCACTGTTCCAGTTTCACCAATATATCATGACTTTCAGTAATCATAATAATAATATCGTATGGCCTCGGGTGCCAGGTGCAAGCTTTGTTATTTGACACCCAAAGGGCAGCTTGCATGTCGAATTTCGTTGATCCTTGAAGCACTATGAAAGTCAAGGAGGTTAGATATCTAAGCTCCTTGAACACTATATCGCTTTCCAGTAGAGAAATGAGGAACTTTGTGTTGGCGGAAACTCCCGAGATTAATTTTGGCATTATGAACATGGCCTACTGAATTCAAATGGGTTCTTTGACATGCCAACATCGTATGACATGGTGTCGTAATTTTTGTCGCCTTTCAAAAATCACTTAGCACGGCCAAGAGCGAGCCTGCATGCTTGGGGTTAGTAGACCGACACGTTGACCACTCACCCACCGTGGCAACATATGTTGTGATGATAATCAATAACAATAGTTGAATTAAAGTCCTACTGACAGAAATATCTGGCAACTTTTAGTAACATTTACTTTTTTTTTTTTTTTTTTTAGCGTATGGCTTTCAGTGCCGGGAGTGTCCGAGGACATGTTCGGCTCGCCAGTTTTTTTGTAGCCGCTTCGAGACGGACACCCAATGGGTGAGCTACAAGTACCGTTGGGGAGGGAGGGAGGGAAGTTGGAATGTAAGGACGAGGAGTTGGAAGGTAGCGGCTGTGGCCTATAGTGAGGGACCAACCCCGGCATTTGCCTGGAAGGAAGATGGGAAACCACAGAAGATCATCTTCAAGGTTGCCGGCGGGGGGATTCGAACCTCCTCGCCTCCCGGATGTGAGCGACTGCCATCAGTCATGCCGTAACCACCACGGCTAACTCACCCACATTTACTATGATCAAGTCTCATAGATATTTCGTGACTATCAAGAACATCTGTAGTGATGAAAATCACTGATATTACAGTGACTAAAGTCGCATTAAATTTTGACATACACAGATGTCTGGGAACTTACATTTACAGCAATGAATTCACTGTTCCAGGGACATACATATTTGGTTCTCTTTCAGTGATACGTCAGCAAAATCTCTGGTGTTCCAGTGTAACATACATATCGCGACTTTGGTTGGTTGGTTGGTTCATCAGTTAAGGGGCTGCGACAACGCGGCCATGTAGCCCCGTGTACTTTGGGTGTGTGTAGAATCTGTCTGATAAGCGGTGTTTATTGTTAAAAAAAAGGGAAGCTTGTAGTTTAACGTGACCGTCAATCTGTAGATCATGAGCCACGGAACCTCCTTTTTACGTGGAATCCGAACCACATGACAAGGCATTTCACTTCGAAAATCTCACATGCATTGACCGGGAATCGAACCCGGACCGCCTTGGTGAGAGGCATACAGCTAGACCGCTGAGCCACCACGCCCCCACGGTGTTTATTGTGATGGCTGTATTAGTGAGAATCTGTTTTTAATTCAAGTAAGGACTGCACACATCCAATTTTCAAGTAGTTCCTACTTTTGCTACCAAACGCCACAGTCAACGACAGCTAGTTCTGAACTTGGCTACTAGATGCCACCACAGTCGGCTCCTGGCGACGAACGTTGGAACCTAAGAGGGTTAGTAAAATCTAACATATAATTTAGCTTCACACAAGTGTAATTAGTGTGAGGTTCTTTTACATGCCATAAATCTAGGACATGGGACCACTGGCTTTACTTCCCCTCCAAAGGAAGGCATACTGAGGGAGTTTTAACGCTCTCAAAAAATCCGACGACTTCGGCTGGGTTTGAACCCGCGACCTTGGACATAGAAGCTCAGCATGCTACCAACTACGCCACCAAAGCCATTTTAACGCGACTTTCAGTAATAGCTGTAGAGAAAAAAAAAATGGTGTTCAAGTGACGCAAGCCGAATGAAACTTCTAATGACAGAAATATCTCAGATCTTTTAGTAGCATTTATTGCTATCAATTCACTGTTCCAGTTTCACCAATATATCGTGACTTTCGGTAATATCTGTAGTGATAACAATCATTGGTGTTCCAGTGATGAAAACCGAATTAATCTTCTAATGACACAGATATCTAAGACCTTTTAGTAGCATTTATTGCTATCAATTCACTGTTCCAGTTTCACCAATATATCGTGACTTTCCGTAACATCTGTAGTGATAACAATCATTGGTGTTCCAGTGATGAAAGCCGAATTAAACGTCTAATGACATAGATATCTAAGACCTTTTAGTAGCATTTATTGCTATCAATTCACTGTTCCAGTTTCACCAATACATCGTGACTTTCCGTAACATCTGTAGTGATAAAAATCATTGGTGTTCCAGTGATGAAAGTCGAATTGATCTTCTAATGACACAGATATCGAAGACCTTTTAGTAGCATTTATTGCTATCATTTCACTGTTCCAGTTTCACCAATATATCGTGACTTTCCGTAACATCTGTAGTGATAACAATCATTGGTGTTCCAGTGATGAAAGTCGAATTAATATTCTAATGACACAGATATCTCAGATCTTTTAGTAGCATTTATTGCCATCAATTCACTGTTCCAATTTCACCAATATATCGTGACTTTCCGTAACATCTGTAGTGATAAAAATCATTGGTGTTCCAGTGATGAAAGTCGAATTAATCTTCTAATGACACAGATATCTAAGACCTTTTAGTAGCATTTATTGCTATCAATTCACTGTTTCAGTTTCACAAATATATCGTGACTTTCCGTAACATCTGTAGTGATAAAAATCATTGGTGTTCCAGTGATGAAAGTCGAATTAAACTTCTAATGACACAGATATCTAACACCTTTTAGTAGCATTTATTGCTATTAATTCACTGTTTCAGTTTCACAAATATATCGTGACTTTCCGTAACATCTGTAGTGATAACAATCATTGGTGTTCCAGTGATGAAAGTCGAATTAAACTTCTAATGACACAGATATCTAAGACCTTTTAGTATCATTTATTGCTATCAATTCACTGTTCCAGTTTCACCAATATATCGTGACTTTCCGTAACATCTTTAGTGATAAAAATCATTGGTGTTCCAGTGATGAAATCGAATTAAACTTCTAATGACACAGATATCGAAGACCTTTTAGTAGCATTTATTGCTAAAAATTCACTGTTCCAGTTTCACCAATATATCGTGACTTTCCGTAACATCTGTAGTGATAACAATCATTGGTGTTCCAGTGATGAAAGTCGAATTAATCTTCTAATGACACAGATATCGAAGACCTTTTAGTAGCATTTATTGCTATCAATTCACTGTTCCAGTTTCACCAATATATCGTGACTGTCCGTAACATCTTTAGTGATAACAATCATTGGTGTTCCAGTGATGAAAGTCGAATTAATCTTCTAATGACACAGATATCGAAGACCTTTTAGTAGCATTTATTGCTATCAATTCACTGTTCCAGTTTCACCAATATATCGTGACTGTCCGTAACATCTTTAGTGATAAAAATCATTGGTGTTCCAGTGATGAAAGTCGAATTAAACTTCTAATGACACAGATATCTAAGACCTTTTAGTAGCATTTATTGCTATCAATTCACTGTTCCAGTTTCACCAATATATCGTGACTTTCCGTAACATCTTTAGTGATAAAAATCATTGGTGTTCCAGTGACGAAAGCCGAATGAAACTTCTAATGACACAGATATCGAAGACCTTTTAGTAGCTGTTCCAGTTTCACAAATATATCGTGACTTTCCGTAACATCTGTAGTGATAACAATCATTGGTGTTCCAGTGACGAAAGCAGAATGAAACTTCTAATGACACAGATGTCGAAGAACTTTTAGTAACATTTAATGCTATCAATTAACTGTTCCAGTGACTCAAACATTTGGTTCTCTTTCAGTAACACGATATCAAATTCTCTGGTGTTCCAGTGACACAGCCCATTAAAGTTCCAGTGATACAGACACTTGATTCATCATGCCGTATAAGCCTCGCTTGACCCATGCAGGACCGGGTCTAACATGCTGATGACGCACACATCGTAAACAATAGCTCATACTACTTTGCAAACACATCCCTCTGCTAAACAAATACAATATTCTCAAGCATAATAATGACCACCTTATTCTTTCCCTTTCTTCCCAATGAAGTGTTTGTTTTACTGTTAACTGCCTTTGTGCCTATCATTGGGCTAACGACCTCCTCTTGGGCCGTGTGTAAAATACTTGAGTCGTGATTGGTCAGTTTTACGTCACCCAACACGATCCATGATCACATGACCTTGAATATGTTCTTACAGTGAGGTGTATCTCATCTTATAAGGAAACAACATGTTGAATGTGAACCTCCCGAGAACGTTGAAAGTCAGCACAAATATCCGGCTCCGTGGCTAAATGGTTAGCGCGCTAGGCTTTGGCCCGAAGTGCCCCGGGTACGATTCCCGGCCGAGCCATCAGGGATTTTTATCTCCTGGGGTTAATTCCCGTGGCTCGGGGACTGGGTGTAAGTGACGTCTTCATCCTCATTACGACGCGCAGGTCGACCACGGGCGTCAACTAGAAAGACCTGCACTCGGCCTCTCCGGAGGACACATGATCACCATCAGCACAAATGATAATATTGTCATCTTAGCCGATTGAACCGAGGATTTGAATGAGTTCTTAAACGGTATGGACTCTGCCTTGACGAAAGAATTCAAAATGGAGATCAAGAAATATTCATTGTTCTTGTTGTTTCAGTCTTCAGTCTTCGGACTGGTTTGATGCAACTGTCATTTCCTCCCTGACCTGAGCTAATCGTTTCAACCCTACATAGCTACCACACCTTACACCTGAGGCAAACTGTTTAACATATTCTAACCTCTGTCTAGCCCTACAATTATTGTCCTAGATCAGGGTCATCCAGCCATTGCGCTCTGAGAGCACGGTCGCGCTCGGGGAGCACTGGGCAGTCAGACTAGCGCTCCTTCCCCTGCCACCACTACACTGTGGCAGCGAGGAGACGGACGATGTTCGGACCACACTGACTAGACACGTACGTACAGTCGTGCGGTCGACGGCTTTTGTGGGTTTGTTGACATATTAATAGGGCTGTTTTGCCATTAAAAATATACTGCATATACAAATCGAATGGCACTCCGATGTATGGAATGTGCAGGAAACGAACGCAAGTGTTAAGTAAAGAATATTGTGATTTATTTCAAACTGAAATTCAACAACACTTGACTCATTTGAACAGATAGCACAGACCTTGAGAGACCTTTGCTCTGTCGTTTTTACGAGCTTTTAGTTTTTGAGGAAACAATTTTCTCTAAATTGGATACACCATTTCTGGACACCGCTATTCGTAAACAATTGCGCAAGTTTCTATCGCTCATCGTTGCACGAAGTTTACTTTTGGTAAGCTTAAGAAGCGAAAAGAAACCCTCACAAATGTACGTTGAGCCAAACATTGCTCACTTCGGCGCGGTGGGCAGACCGCGCGCTCAACCAGCCAAGCTCCTCCCACCACTACCGAAACTACACTATCTTCCGCCAAGGCGCTCGGAGCACTGGCTTAGAGCGCCGCCGGAGCACTGTGTGGATGGCCATGTCCTAGACCCTTCCTTCCTTAACTAAGTTTACTATTCCTAGGTTTCTTAGTATGTGTCCTACCAACCTACAACAACTTTAATAATTAATGTATTCATAGTATTGATTCAGGCGGATATATAAGTCTTATTAATAATTATTTTAGCATATCAATACGACCGTGAATAATTAAAATAATGTAATCATTAGCAGTCGCCAGAAACATCTCTCCTCTCCCACTCATCTTAATAATTCTTCATTTGTTACTCTATCTACCCATCTGATCTTCATCATTCTCCTGTAACACCACATTTCAAACAATTCTATTCACCTCTTCTCTGCTGCACCAATAGTCCAAGTTTCACTTCCATAGAACACCACGCTCCAGACAAAGGCTTTCATAAATTACTTTCTAATACCTAAATCTATATTCGATGTCAACAGATTCCTTTTTTTGTAGAAATGCTTTCCTTGCCTGAGCCAACCTACTTTTTATAAACTCTTTGCTTCGTCCATCACTGGTTATTTTATTTCCTGAGTAGCAGAAGTCTCCTACTTCCTTTGGTCTTTCACCTGCCAATTTGACGTTAATAGGGGTTTATGAATTTTTCGGCTGCATGCTGCATTTTTGTTTTACAATTATCGATTTTCATCATGAATCCTTTCCTCAAGATGCAATCTATTCCATTTAAAAACTCATTCAAATCCTCTGGTGAAATGGCTAAGATGTCATCAGCTAATCTCAGTGTTAAAATTATTTCTCCTTGAATCTTTACTCCGACTTTAAATCTTTCTCTAATTTCCTTTATTGCTTGTTCAATGTACAGATTGAAAAGTATGGGCGATAAGTTACAGCCTTGCCTTACGCCTTTCTGAATACCAGCTTCTCTCACTGGAAAGATAAAATACACTTTTCTGAATATCAGTTTCTCTTACTGGAAATATGAAAGGGAAGTGGCTGGAGCAAGTGGAAGCTACGCCGGACTCAGCTAGAGTCCCGTGGTCGCCAAGCCTTGATCCTCTTGAGAAGGTTAGTGCACTTAGCTCGGTGTTATGTGTTTCTTTCTTTCACACGCATTAATTGCTGTAAATTAATGCATTAAGATACGGTGCTTGGACGCGAGTGTTTTATTGCCGGTGTAGTATTCTAGAAATGTCCATGCACAGTTGAATAGCCAGGAGTGCTTAGTCAATGACCGGCGCACGCCGACACAAAAGCTGATTCTTTTTACACTTTATCTTATCACTTACCACGGCCATTGTATTGTTAAATAAAGTCTCGACTGGGGTAAATGATCGATAATAAAGGTTATCTGCTAATCGAGAAAAGGTAATGATATTCACACTTAGGTGTCAGTACCTCCCTATCACCGCCATCTGTTCAGATAGTCGGTGCTTTGTTGTAAGCTGATGAAATACACCGAAATCTGTGAAACCGTATTGTTCTTGAATGACCTAACAAAAATCAACATAAATGATGTTGCTAACCTAACGGTGAAGGTCTGGGTTCACAATTCCCGACTCCAACAAGTTAGTGTTTGTTTTTGTCGTGTGGCCTCCTGAGAGGCCAAGCGCAGGTCTTTCTAGTCGACGCCCGTGGGCGACCTGCGCGTCGGGATGAGAGATAGAATGATGAAGATGAATGAAACTGGTCAAGGATGTGGAAGGAAGCGGTCGTGGCCTATCAGAAGGTATCGTCCCAGCATTTGCCTGGTGTTGAAAATGGGGAAACCGACGGTGGGGCTCGAACCCACGCGTCTACCGAGTCAGCAGAGAGCTTGGCCTCATGACCTAACGCTGCACTTTAGCGAGCGTAACCACTGCTGTCGGTTAGTTAGTTATAGAGGTATTACGGGGCGTAACTACGAGGTAATCTGCCCGTTACTCCGACAAGAAAGGTTATTCATGTCTGAGGGCTGGTACGGGCTACATTCAGCCTCATGCTGCAGACCTGAGATGTGGGTTAGATTACCACCTCAGCCATCCTAGAAGTGGCTTCCCATGGTTTTCTTACTTCTATTCCAAGCAAATGATGGAATGGTACCGGTACCTAAATTAAGGGCACGGTCTCCTGCTATCTAAATTCTAACCCCAATTATAAATACACAAAATAGTACAGCTATCTCAATGACACAGGTTATCAGAGAGATTCAACACACAAGTACACGGGGTACTTGACCACGATGTCACAAAGCTCCTAAATGAATCGGGAAAACGACAGTAACCTAACGCTCTATATTATTTTTATTATTATACAGGGTATTTTTATTTGCTTGACAAGGACATTCTCGCTCACGCGCTCCGCCAGTGACTGCTCAGTTGCCGGTTACCACGCGCGCGTATGTACGGCAGAATACGGTGCTTAAAATCAGTATCATGCATTTTTACTCACCATGTTTACAGTTTGGCCTGTTTGCCATCTCTTGATGAATGCAGTGCATTTGCATTTGTCTGTTGGCACAGGCTAGAGTAAAATGTGGCTTTCCACCGATGTCTCAGTCTCACTCATGGCTGTGATTATAAGGAAGCTACTGAGGTATGGGTGGTGCTTAGTAATGACATTCAGGGCACAGTCAGTGCCTGTGGATGCTGTGAAAGGTTCTACTCATAGGGTTAGTACTGCTGTTCTGACTCAGTGAGGAAAGCAATGGCAAACTACCTCACTCCTCATCTTGCCTAGAACGCCTCAATATAGCGCTGCCTTGGGATTTGTGGGTGTCCACCCACATAACCTAACGGCGGTGCTTTTTGAGGATCCAACCAGCCTTCAGGCTGACTACCTAACAGACAGATGTTTACAGTAGCTGCTGAAAATGTTCCCTGTCCCCTGCCAAACATAATCGGCATCTTCTTATGAAGTTTCTGGTTAATCCGGCTAATTTACTTCAGTAAGGAAATAACGACCTTAACGTCTATTTTTATTGTTTACTGAACCTCTAAGTTTTAATCTCAAATTAGCCAGTTGTTTTATTGTCCGATTTATAGGAATGGGTCTCGCTGGAAATTTCACTCGAAACTTTTGTCTTGTTCCAGCGCACGATTTCCTGCACTGTATGTATGTATGTATTGTGCAGATATACACGTTCACATAACGAATATTTCACATAAGGCATTACAGCACTACACACAATCACAATAAAACAACTGCTAAGAGATTCAATAGTACAGGTTCAGTAAACGATAAAAATAGACGTAAAGGTCGTTATTTCCTTAATGAAACTAACTGGAAACTTCATAATTAGATGTCCATTATGTTTGGAAGCAGATGGGGAACATTTTCAGCATCTACTGTAAGCATGGTGAGTAAAAATGCATTATACTGATTGTAAGCACCAACTCTGCCGTACAAACGCGCAAGTGGCATCCGGCAACTGAGGCGTCACTGGAGGAGCGCGTGAGCGAGGATGTCCTAGCCAAGCAAATATGAAGACCCTGTAATATAATTTGCTATGACCATCTAGGACCACGTTAAGTCTTGTTACATTTGGCTTTCTTTTGCGCCTAGAATTCCCTCATTCTTAGGGAATAAGCCTGTTTGCGTTCCTTTGTCCAAGGAGCCCATTTCTTCGTTTTGGAGGCAAGACTCGGTTAAGGCCGATCGTCACTATCGATTAATAAACAAAACAATTAATCAATCATACGACCAACCGATTAATCGCACTATCGATTCATCATCAATTGCAGCAATTAATCGATTTTTAGCCTATTTTCATTTATGAAAAAAATGGCTTATGAGATCACCTTTTGTCCGTGTGTCTGTCTGTGTGTGTGTGTGATTGTGTGTGTAATGGTGTGTGTCCCCCCTAATAACTTCTAAACGGCTGGAGCGATTTCAATGAAACTCGGTAAGTTCAGAGCACTATTCCGGGCGACCCCGGCCGTCCCTTCAAATTCTGTTACGTCTCACCAATCCAACACGGCGGCTGTGCGAAATATTTCACCAGCATTCAATATCTCCGAAACTATTACCGATGTCACCCTGGAATTTTGTACGGTGATAAATTGAACTACTAAAAGTTCACCTATGCGACTTTTGAAAACCTGGTAACTACAAAACCAACATGGCGGCCAAGCGAAGTTGCGACTTTTAAATAGACGTTTCTCGCGATTTAACCAACCAAATGCAATGGAACTTGGTACAGCAAATGTTTATACACATTGTAATGCACTGGTGTCTAATTTAGTTCAATTGTTTATATAACCGCAAGATGGCAGCTGTGCAAAATTTTAAAATCCCGCTTTTATTTCTTGTGTCCTAATAATGCGATTGAGGTTTGAATAAAACACCTACACAATAATCTTCATGTAATAGTACATAACTCTAAGGCCTATAATATAAAAATCCAACATGGTGACCATCCAAAATATTTAGATGGTTCTCAATATCTACGAATCTATTACAGCAATCAAACTGACAATTTGTTTGTTGATAGAGGCAATTGATATTAGTAGGATATATGAAAATAGGCTGTTTAGTTCTTCACGGAACTACTTGTTACGCTTCGATCAATCGATAACTGAAATAAATAGATTAAAAATACCAGCTCTAGTCCCAACTGATAAACACGACCATAGCGGACGGCACAGCCATTGTGCATGTGGTACTGTTTAAGTACGATAGTGTTTCTCAATGCCGGAAGCAGATAATTAATCATACGCCACTGCTTGATAAATTAGCAGGTTACAATGACTTCACGGGAGCGATTGGCTAATGCAGTGAAACAACAGCTAACCACTTTCCTGATATACAGTGCATGGCCATTATAGATACATTTTGGTTTTTCGTTCATTCCTTGAATAATAATAATAATAATAATAATAATAATAATAATAATAATAATAATAATAATAATAATAAACTAAGCAGTGCATGAGAGCAACGACTACAAAATCTACTGGAGAACGGTAACCAATGATCACTGAGATTTTCTCAAGATGTTCAGTAAAGAACTTACAGCCTACTTTCTCCTAAACGCATGCGTTTAGGTATAACTCTTTGTCCTTTTCAAGGAGTATAATAATTTGAATATTGGTTGTAATATCTTATTGAAATACAACGTGCTATACGGATATTATATGTTGATTGATTGAATCCTCATCTGAATTATATATACACACGCAAATACAACCATCACAATAACATAGGTTATCAGACTAAATTCAACACTCACCCAAATACACGGGGCCAAATGACCATGATGTCCATGCATCTCAAATGAAACAACAACAACAACAACTGCTTCCTACCCAAATCCTTCCTCGTATAAAAGTACACACAGTAGTAAGCCTACAGGCATCACAGTGACACAGTTATCAGACAACTTCTACACACACCCACGTAAACGGGGCTACAAGACCATGATGCCGCAAAACCGCTGAAGAATCAACAACAAAAACAACAACAACAATAGGCTCTACCGCAGATCAAGGTCAACGAATATTACTCGCTGTATTCGAGTGTTGAAATATGTGGTGTTTAAGTAGCATATATAATTATATACTATTTTCGATTGCAAATACACACAATATATGCTTAACATTATAACGTGTGAGTAGTTATAAATCAATAAATACCAAAATAAAAAACGAAGAAAAAAATTGAACCTGCAGGGATTTGATTCACGAACCCACAGACTATGAGCCCAAGTCGCAGTAGCTTGTACGCCACGGAACAAGACACTGCAACCAACATTCAATTATACTCCTTGAAAAGGACAATGAGTTATAACAATACCCATGCATTTAGGAGAAAGTAGGCTGTATGTTCTTTACTGAACATCTTGTTTTAAACTTCTGTTCTTATCTCGTGTCTACAAATCAATCGATTCGTCGGTTTACCGATTAGTCTATTGTACGGTTAATCGATTAATCGTTTCCGATTAATTTCAAATTATTCGATTAATAGCTTATTACAGCGGCTTCTATGCCCAAGATCGCGGGTTCAAACCCGGCCGAAGCCGTCGGATTTTGTAAGAGCGCTATAAATCCCTCAGTAGGCCTATTCCTTCCTTAGGAGGGGAAGTAAAGCCGGCGGTCCCATGACATAGATTTATGGCATGTTAAAGAACCTTCCACTATTTAAATTGTTTGAATCAAAATGTGCAGGTTAGATTTCGTTGAACCGCTCTATCGAAGTTAAAACGTTCACCACTAGGTGACAGTGACATCTGGTAGCGAAAACTTGAACAATTTGAAATTGAACGGAACTTGTAGCTCACCCCATGGGTGTCCGCATTGAAGCAGCTACAGCCTCTTCCCCCCAGGGGCTCACATCTAGAGAGACGTGGGTTGGCGACCACGGCACCCCAGCTGAGTACGGCATTGCTTCCACATACTTGTGCCAGGCTCCTCCCCGACTTCTTTCCTGTCGACCTCTCTTGGTCAACTCTTGTTCTCTTCTGACCCCGACGGTATTAGAGTATCCGAGGCCTAGGGAGACTTTCACTTTCCCCCTTAATTGGCCCTTGTCTCCTCTTTCCTGATACCCTCCTTCTGCGAGGGGTCAGCCTTCTTTTTATTTTCATGTTGTCTCCTGCCTTCTGCTCAAGGCCCTCATGGAGGCGGGTGTATGTAGCCCCACCACTTCTGGCGCACCCTGGATATTGCTACACCCTCAGGGGCTCACGGGTGGTGAGTTCGGGAGTTGGCGACCCCGAGAGATTCCTGAGCTGGGTCCGGTTTTCTTCCGTTTATCCATTACCTCTGGGGCGTACCCTCTCCTCTTTCACTTTCCTATCTGACTTTCATGGCTCTCCTTCCTTCCAAGTCCCTCAATTCGCATTCGTTGAGGTTTGAGGGCATTTCTTTTCCTTCTGTCCTTTATTTGCCTTATTCTCTTTTGTTTTCCATTTCTTCTTCTAGTACACACATCAAAAAAAGTTTTGCATCACCTCGGTTCCAAGAGTTCCGGAACCGTTAAATACAAAGGGAATAGAGATCAACACAAACAACATTTCAGCTCGTTTTATTGCTCATGAGACCCACACATTGCATGTTGTACCATCATACAGCTAGACTTTCAGCATTTGTGGTCCAGATTGCAGTACACACCACTACCTCTAATACCCAGTAGCACGTCCTCTTGCATTGATGCATGCCTGTATTCGCCGTGGCATACTATCCACAAGTTCATCAAGACACTGTTGGTCCAAATTGTCCCACTCCTCAACGACAATTCGGCGTAAATCTCTCAGAGTGGTTGGTGGGTCAAGACGTCCATAAACAGCCCTTTTCAACATATCCCAGGCATGTTCGATAGGGTTCATGTCTGGCGAACATGCTGGCCACTGTAGTCGAGCAATGTCGTTATCTTGAAGGAACGCATTCACAAGATGTGCACGATGAGGTCGAGAATTGTCGTCCATGAAGACAAATGCCTCTCCAATATTCTGCCGATATGGTTGCACTATGGGTCGGAGGATGTCATTCAGGTATCGTAAAGCCGTTTCGGAGCCTTCCATGACCACCAGTGGCGTACGTCGGCCCCACATAATGCCACCCCAAAATATCAGGGAACCACCACCTTGCTGCACTCGCTGGACAGTGTGTCTAAGACGTTCAGCCTGACCAGGGTGCCTCCAAACACGTCTCCGACGATTGTCTGGTTGAAGGCATATGCGACACTCATCGGTGAAGAGAACGTGATGCCAATTCCGTGGGGTCCATTCAGCATGTTGTTGGGCCCATCTGTACCGCGCTGCATGGTGTCGGGGTTGCAAAGCTGGACCTCGCCATGGACGTCGGGAGTGAAGTTGCGCATCATGCAGCCTATTGCGCACAGTTTGAGTTGAAACACGACGTCCTGTGGCTGAACGAAACGCATTATTCAACATGGTGGCATTGCTGTCAGGGTTCCTCCGAGCGGCAATCCGTAAGTAGCGGTCATCCACTACAGTAGTAGCCCTTGGGCGGCCTGAGCGAGGCCTGTCATCGACAGTTCCTGTATCTCTGTACCTCCTCCATGTCCGGACAACATCGCTTTGGTTCACTCTGAGACGCCTGGAAACTTCCCTTGTTGAGAGCCCTTCTTGACACAAAGTAACAATGCGGACGCGATCGAACTGCGGTATTGACCTTCTAGGCATGGTAGAACTACAGACAACATGAGCAGCGTACCTTCGTCCTGGTGGAATGACTGGAACTGATCGGCTGTCGTACCCCCTCCGTCTAATAGGCCCTGCTCATGCATGGTTGTTTACATCTTTGAGCAGTTTTAGTGACATCTATGAACAGTCAAAGGGACTGTATCTTGGATACAATATACACAGTCAACGTCTATATGCCGGAGATCTGGGAACCGAGGTGATGCAAAACTTTTTTTGATGTGTGTATATAAGTTAGTAGTTAGTTTTAGTTATAGTTTACATTTCATTTTCATCATCACGATCACCCAAACCATTAGAGGCCGATAACCTAGATGTTAGGTCCCTTAAAACAACAATTATCATCATCATCATACAGCCTCTGGCGAGCCGAACATGTCCTCGGACACTCCCGGCACTAAAAGCCATAGGCCTAAACCAGCTGTAGTAGCAACTAACAACGGTATTGTATGAGTCTGGGATCCTGTGAAGAGTTCTGGCAATAGAAGCTAAGTTGCGCAGGTCGCTCGGATCATGTCTCTTGTGATTGGAGCCCGTCCTTGGCTGCTCTCCATTAAGGTTCCCTTTACAATAAAAACTGTTGATTAACGCTGATAGAGTTGGTAGTAAACATGGCGGGTTGAATGTACGCCATGGCTCGACCCTTAACCCTATCACATCTCAGCTCTGCACTTGTCCCACGTCACAGAGGGCAACGACATTCGATTGTTCGATTGTCTTCCCAGCCACTCCTCTTCCGATCTTCAATTTAGAATACAGTATCCCACTTGATAACAAACATGGCCGGCGTACGTATCCATCCCACAGTATTTAACGTCAGAGAACACTAACATAACCTATATTTAGAGTCCCGGACATTTGCGAATTTTTTCAACAAACATATATATGTCATCACAATTATACATTTCCCCCAAATATGCCATTATTTTCGATATCGAAGTCGAGAAATATCACCAAAAAGAATATTTTGCGAAATGTATTACTTTCATTCTAAAATACGAAATACCAACGAAATGCTGCCAATAAGATTTCTTTGTTTTTGTTTTAAATATTTACTTTTCAAATTAATGGTAATAGTTCCACTATCTGCCGTTTAATAGAAACTTAGAAATCTTAAATATAAATGTCTTATAAGATAAGATAAGATAAGACAGCGAAAGAGGCTTTTAGGCGTCTTGAAATCATGGATACACTATTTAGCTTAAACGTTTAGAACATAAGTTTTACGAGTCAGTGAGAATATTTGTTGAAGTAAATGTTAGGTTAGGTCTTAAACTCAGAAAATTGTTTGTTATTCCTCCAAATGTATGCACTCGTAGGCTATATTGTTCATAATTTAACCAAATCCGTGCACAGTACGCATACATACTAAGCACACTCAACCCTCGCTTTCTATTATATTTCACCGTGAAATATCGCGAAATATTTCATTTTACAGCTTTGAACATTTTATTTTACCGCTTTGGGGCCTTTCATATTACCATAAATCAGGGTCTCTACCTATATTACACCAAAATAATTTTCTTGGCAATAACCGCGGAGGCCCGGGTTCGAATCCCGGCTCTGAAAAAGTAAAATAACACGGTAATTAAACCAGAAGCCTTATTCGCAGCCGAAACATTGTCTCTCACCACCCAGGGACCGCTTGAAAGGCTGGAGGTCAAGGAAAGAAAGATAAGACGCAAAATCTTAGGCCCCAAATTTCATAACAACAAATTAATCTATTTCAGGAACAAAACTCTTTACCAAAAGACTGAAAAACTCTCGGACTCAATAGGAAAACGGAGAATTGATTTTTATCGGAACATCCTCCGAATGAATTCAAATAGACTAACCAAAAAGATCTTCGACTATTTTCGCAATAAAAAACAAAACCTCTTTGGTTTAAGGAAACCGAGAAAGACCTCGTGGAACTCCAAATTACAGACACCATGTTCATGGACAAAACAGCCAAAACCGTCACCAAGGATAAGAAACAACGGTTCCAAGTGAAACTCAAACAAAAGCGAACGATCCACATCTCTGCCGAAGAAAGGGAAGCAAGATCTCAAAGGATGAGGCAATACTGGGCCAAAAGGAAAGCTCTAAACAATAAAAAGTGATTGATTTCATGTACCCCAAAGTTGGGTGAAACAAATAAAGAAGAATAAGAAGAATTCTGGTCTGAGAGTTGGAACGGGGTACACCCAGTCTCGTGAGGCGTGACTGAGAAGAGGTAGGTTCGATTCCCACCTCAACCATCCTGAAAGTGGTTTTCCATGGTTTCTCACTTCTACGCCAGGCAAATCCGAGATGGTTTACAACTTAAGACTTTTAGTAATTTTAGTGACCTTTAGTCCCAACACTACGAGTCTGTACTAGCTCGCGACCAATAGGCGTGCTAGTAATTAAGACGTTCTTATAACGACATATAGATGTCTTTACTGAACGAGAATGCCTAGATGACGAACTGTTGCTGCCATGGTAACTGCCCAATAGACTCACATGTTAAAAACCAATTGAACTCGATATAGCGTATGGTTTTGACATTCGCAGAAGGTACTGAAGTCCCGTGATTCTCAAGAACAATAATATCGGTTACACAATCGCCCAGGCCCATTGTGGGAATGCACTTACTGTGTGCGGGACACGACGCACGTGCGTTGAGGAATAAGGTCACCCACTTGACTTCTTCCGGGCCCTCTCAAGTCACGTGCAAAACCAGTGGGCCAAGCATTTTTGGCTCTCCGGCCAAAACAACTCAAGTGCTTCAACCTGACGCTGACCTCGTCAAATGAACCGTCGCGATGCACTGTTTGCATTACGATGCACGTACTGAAGGTTGCTGGTGTTGATTTATTTAGGGGCTGGTGACATCGTGGTCATTTGGTCACAAGTACTTGGATATGTGTGTGTGAACGATTTGTCTGACAGCCTGTGTTGTTGTGATATCTACAGAAGTGTTTACACTTAAGATTCGATTATCCAAAAACTGATCAACCAAACGTCCAGATTAACCGAATCGAAAAAAAAAAAAAAATGTTATTGGTTTTACGACCCTTTTAACTACACTGGCTTTTAGAGACGCCGGGGTGCCGGAATTTTGCCCCGAAGGGGATCTTTAACGTGCCAGTAAATCTACTGACACGGCTCCCTCGCATTTGCGCACCCTCAAATGCCAGCTGACTGCGCCAGGTTTCGAACCTGCAACCTTGGGCTCAGCAAGCGAGCGAATCGTCGAAAAAGAAACAAGTAGTTCCGTGAAGAACTAAAGCCCATTTTCATATATCCTACTTAGGCCTATGTTAATTGGCACTATCAACATACAAAATTTCAGTTTGATAGTTGTAATAGATTCGTAGTTATTGAGAACCGTCTATATAGTTCGGATGGTCGCCAGGTTGGATTTTTATTTAGCCTATGTACTATTACATTAAGATTATTGTGTGGTATTCAAACTTCAATCGCATGATTAGGAGACAAAAAATGAAAACGAGATTTTAAAATTTCGCACAGCTGCCATCTTTTGGTTATGAAAACAATTGAAATAAATTAGATGGCAATGGATTAACATTTGTATAAGCATTTACCGTACCAAGTTTCACTGCACTCGGATGGTTAAATCGCGAGAAACGTCCATTTAAATATTTATATTTTACGTCTCCGCCATGTTCGATTTGTGCTCACCAGGTTAATCTAAATATTGTGGCAAACATCAGAAAACGAAGATAGAAATTTTTTGGACATGTTCAAAGACTTCCACCGACTAGGCTTACACGCAGAAAAACTGAAGAATATACCGTGGACTCAGCAAGTCAAGGCCTAAGTAAGAACAGTGGAATTCGTCGACAGGAATCTATTCGAATGTAGGGTAAATGGATGGAATGTAACACCAGAGGATGACGCTCCAAAGAGACCAGGAACCAAGTGGACTGAGGAAAGGAAGATAGCCTACGGGGAGAGAATGAGGGTCATATGGAAGATCAGAAAGGCGAATCATAAAAGTATTGCGTGATCCATCTGGGTTCATTCGCACATAATAATAATAATAATAATAATAATAATAATAATAATAATAATAATAATAATACGGTCCCAGGAATTAACCTGGGAGGAGTCCATGTGGCTCTGGGCAAATGGGAGTGAAATGCGTCGTTGCCTGTCATCTGCAACCATAACATATTGGATTCAGCAAGAGAATCCAACTAGCCTCTTTCACTCCAACTCCGGCACATAACCTACAAGAGGTGCCCCTGTTAAGCCGAGCAACTCAGTGGAAGGTTGGGTAACCAATCCCAGCGGGAAACTGGGTCGGCGAGCCGATCAGTGCTGGGGGCTCCAAGGCTCACAACCTTGGTAGTACCCTGGTCGGTGTGAAACATCACTGACCCCAAACTACAGTTTTTCAACTGTTCAAAGCATGGAGGAAAGTTCAGCAAAAGCTACTACCCCAGGTGGTAACCAATCCACCTTCGCCTTGAGCGAAGCATGCAGACCTTCGGAATCTGGGGAGCCTGCGCCGACATGCATGGAGGTATCGGAGACTCCAGGAAAGATCCAACACAAACGCCGGAATTTCTTTGCTACCTTTAACACGAATTCCCTTCGGAAGATTGGTAAATTGAAACAACTAACTGATTCCTTATCCCAACATCAAATCCTGATTGCAGCAATTCAAGAAACGAGATTCACAGATGAACAAGCCTTTGAGTCAGAAGGCTACAGAATTTTTAAAGGTAAAACTGGTAAACGTGTAATAAAAACAGTTCCCAACCTTGGCACAGGATTCATCGTCAGTAGGAAGATTTTGGATTCAATAATTGGCTTCAACTCGCCTAGCAGTCGAGTTTCAACTCTCTCCTTCCGGAGCACAAACAAAGTTTATACTGTTGTGAATGTCCATGCGCCAATCAATCAAGCGAATAAGAGAGACCCGGAAGGAACGGATAGATTCTGGGAAGACCTTGAAGATGTTCTCTGTAAGATTCCAGACAAACACACGATTATGCTTCTTGGAGATTTCAATGCACAGCTGGGTAAGGAAAGAAAGTTCCAAAACATTATCGGAAACTATCCAGCTCACCAGAGAACAAATCGCAATGGTGAGAGGCTCGTAGAACTATGTAAGGCTTTCAATCTTGTAAAAAAATCCACAGCGTTCAAACACCTTCCGAGAAAACAGAAGACTTGGACATCTCCGAATCCAAATCTCGGCGAATTTCAAATTGATCACGTCGCTATTGCACGTAAAGCTCAGAGAGAAATACAGAATGTGAAGGTTCTAAGAAATGCCAATCTAGATTCGGATCACTATCTATCCAAAATCAAAGTTAAGCGGATTCCGAGAAACACCAGAAAGGCCGTCTTAAAAAAGATCAATCGATTTGATACGGAAAAACTACGATTGTGCCCTAAATTTACTCAAAAACTAGAATCTTGGAATCCCGAAAACTGGGATGAACTACAACAGGCCTTGGTCACAACAGCACAGGAGACAGTTCCACTGACGAAGTCAAAGAAACATGCGTGGTGGAATAATGCATGTGATTCAGTGGTAAAGCAAAGACAACTTGCCTGGCAGAAATGGAACTCGGGAAAGAACCAAGAAAATTGGGAAAACTTCGTGAACGAGAGACAACGCGCTGCAAAAATCATCCGCAATGTAAAACGTGCCTACAACAAGAGCCAACTAACTCAAATTGAGCTAGACTTTCAGAGGAACAACACAAGGGACTTCTACAGAACCTTCAAACGCAATCTAAGCAAATACAATCCTCCGAGTCTACAGTTCAAAGACTCAAATGGGAGACTAGCTTACAGTGAGAGAGAAAATTGCCAGATTCTAGCGAAATACTTTGAATCCCTCCTTAATTGTGAGACTCCCAAATCCACTTTCTCATTTGAAGACAACGTACAAGTCCACCCAGATTCATCCCCTCCAACGAAAGAAGAAATCAAACAGATTATCCAGTCACTTAAGAACAACAAGGCACCAGGTGAGGACTCGATAATCGCCGAATTGTGGAAGTATGCTGGTGAAAAGATGATTGATAAATTGACTGACATTATCAAGGAGATTTGGGAAACTGAGAAACTTCCACGTGACTGGACTTCTGCCTTGATTCATCCCCTGCATAAGAAAGGTGACAAAACGGACGTTAACAACTACCGCGGCATTTCCCTCCTACTGATAACTTACAAAATTATTTCAAAAGCTCTGCAGATTAGGGCAGAACAACAACTTGATCCACAATTAGGAGAATACCAAGGAGGGTTCAGGAAAGAGCGCTCATGTGCAGAACAAATTATGAATCTGAAATCCATCCTTTTCTATCTGAAGCAAAGGAACAAGAAATTTGTGGTAACCTTCGTCGACTTCAAGAAGGCCTATGATTCGATTGATAGAATAGCTCTTATTCAAATTCTAAAGGAATTTGGATTGGATAATAAAACCAGGGCAATCATTCAACAGACCTTAGCTAACACCACCTCCAGAGTCAAGTTCAGAGGAGAAATTTCGGACTCTTTCGAAATTAAGACAGGAGTTAGGCAGGGAGATGGGCTTTCACCCCTGCTCTTCAACTGTGCACTGGAAAAGGTCATCCGCGAGTGGCGCAAAGAAATGAACGATGGGGTCCAAAATGGAGTACGACTGGGTTACAAGAACATGAACCTTTCTATTGATTGCCTCGCTTTTGCAGATGATCTTGCAATTTTCTCCGACTCTTTAGACATGGCCACAAAACAAATTAACCAGCTGCAGGTACAGGCAACAAAAGTTGGTCTTCAGATCTCTTTGGAGAAAACACACTTCATAACTAACATCAAGCCAGCACCAAGGGAGCTAAAAGTAAACCAGGGGAAAATCAAACGGACAGATAAGTTTAAATATCTTGGCGAGTGGATAGAACCCAACGTATGTGAGAAAGAAACCTTCACTTCGCGCATGAACAAAATGGAAATGGCGTACCAACTCACCAAGGACGTTTACAACAAAAAGTCAATATCCCTGAACGCAAAACTTAGGCATTATTGCACTGTCATACGACCAGAGGCTCTGTACGCAGCGGAATGCCTCACCATGAACAAGAAAGGCCTGGTAGAAAAATTGGAGATCAAGGAAAGAAAGATCTTGAGGAAAATTCTTGGCCAGATTAAAGACAACGGTGAATATAGACGACGGCATAACTATGAGCTGTATATTCATGTCCAGAAGATCTCTGATGTAATGAGGAAAAGGAGGATTGCATTTTATGGCCACTTGCTTAGAATGAAACCCACACGATTGACGAACCGGATCTTTAACTATTTTAAAAATAAAAAGACCAAGCCAGCCTGGTTCGAAGAGGTAGAAAGTGACCTGCAAGAGATGGAAATTACCTGTGAGGATATTCAAGAACGCAATCCCCTCAGGAAGAAACTACACGACCACCAGGGTTTTCAAGAAAAACCGAAGTTGAAGACGGGAAAGATGTGGACGGAAGAAAGAAAAGAGCAACACCGGCAACGTATGAAGGAACACTGGGCAAACATCAAAGCCCAGAGAAGCCAGTTGAAATAACGTGGTCCTTAGTTGGCCGATACGATTAAAGAATAATAATAATAATAATAATACGTTTAACATTTTATGGACACCTCTTCAGGATGGACGATTATAGACTTACAAAAAGGTTATTCAATGTAATAAATTTTCAGAAATCAAGGATAGCCTGGCTGGATGATTCAAGAGAGGACCTGCAAGAGTTGAACATCGGAGAAAATATTCTGAGAAACCGCAAAGTCTTCAGGACCGCAGTAACAAAGCACAAGTTTAGGGTGAAAACTAGTGGCAGGACTGGAACCAAGTGGACAGAAGAACGGAAGAAGCAGCACAGTGACTTCATGAAGAGATTTTGGGAAGATAGGAAGGCGAATATCATCAAGCCGAAAAACAAGTTCAAGCGCGCTCTATAATGGGCAAAACGCAAAAAGAAGAATGAATAATAATAATAATATACTGAAAAAGATGCTCCTAAATCAAAAATGAAGACACTTCTAAAACTGTTGTCGATGTTACTATCAAAGACGTGATTTAATGGGTGGCCGAGGCATGAGAAAATCTCACAAAGCAATTGTTAGAGAGTCATAGAAATAATTATGGCCAACTCTGTCATTTTACTCAGTTGTTGCAAAGTTCAGTGTCATTTTTGTATTATTTTTACAGTAGGTCTACATTTGATGTTCTAAAATACAAGTTCATTTAACTCTGAAATATCTTTGAAGATTATAAATTTTTCTTTAACAATTTTGGGTTCGGATTATCCGAGTTTTTGGATTAACGGGGTTCATGTTAGCGGGGCAACAGTGTATATGCAAATTTTGGCTATACAGAGACACACACCATTTTGTTCAGCTCCAGGAAGCTCGCCCGGGAGGTAAGCAACCCAATGTACGTGTCTGTTAGTCAAGTTGCCAATCTCACAGTTATCGCTACTAATTTGATAGTGGACATACTGTACTGCATGCTACATCTTGACTTCAATGACGGGGATATTACCAAGAAAGCAAGATTGTAGTTTTACGTGACCGTTAATCTCACGGTTATGAGCCACGGGAGCTCCTTTATACGTGGAGTCCGATCCACAGGACATGGCATTTCACTTCGGAAATCCCACATGTATTGACTGGGAATCGCCAGGTGGGAGGCAAACAGCTTGACCACTGCACCACCACGCCCCTCATATTACCAAGAAGTCGTCCCCTATACGTACAGTACTTCTAGAAATTAGGTTCCGTTTGATAATAAAAACAAAACCAGTACAGATACAAAGTATTCATTACAAAAAAAAAACTGGCGGCTTCGGTGGCGTAGTTGGTAGCATGCTGAGCTTCTATGCCCAAGATCGCGGGTTCAAACCCGGCCGAAGTCGTCGGATTTTAAGAGCGTTAAAAATCCCGCAGTATGCCTTCCTTCGGAGGGGAAGTAAAGCCGGCGGTCCCATGTCATAGATTTATGGCATGTAAAAGAACCTTCCACTAACTTAACTTGTATGAAGCAAAATTAGTAGGTTAGGTTTGATTAGTGCTCTTAAGTTCCAACGTTCGTCACCGGGCGCTGGTTGCGATGGCATCTAGTAGTAGCCAAGTTCACAGCTAGATGTCGAGGACGGTAGCATTTGGTAGCAAAAGTAGGAACTACTTGAAATTATCGTCTGCAGTCCTTACTTGAATTTAAACAGATAACACACACTAATACAGTCATCACAATTAACACCGGTTATCACACACACCAAAAGTACACGGGGCTACATGACCGTGTTGTCTCAACCCCTAAACTGAGGAACCAACCAACCATCTAACCAAGCAATATAAAGTGTAAACAACAGACAGCGATCTCAAAATGGCGCCATCTTCTTCTCCTTGACTCAGAGCAACTACCGCGCATGCGCCGAACTGCGATTGCAGCGATGCCGCGGCAACGTATAAAAACAGAACTTACATTCTGGACGTGCCTAGTTACTGGCATGTTAAAGATCTCCTTCGGGGCAAAATTCCGAATTTCGATATTACCAAATTAATTTCGTCATTATTCTAGATAGCCGGCCCCGTGGTGTTGGGGTAGCGCGCCTGCCTCTCGCCCGGAGGCCCCGGGTTCGATCCCCGGCTCCGTCAGGGATTTTAAAACTGACGTGAGGGTTGGAACGGGGTGCACTCAGCCTCGTGAGGACAATTGAGTAGCTGTCTGACAGTGAGAAAGCGCCCCGATCACGAATACCAAGATTAACGGCCGAGGGGACCCGACGCGCTGATCACGCGTCACCCCAATATCTGCAGGCCAAATGGCTGGGCAGCGGTCGCTTGGTCGGCCTTAGCCCGTCATGGGCTGGATAGTGCCAGGGGTTGACTTTTTTTTTTGACTATTATTCTAGATAGGTTCATATACTGTAGAATAATCATTGGCATGAAAAGTAGGCTCTTTAGTTCGTCACGGAACTTCTTGTTTTTTTTATTATTTATTTACGTCTTTATTAGTTTATTTATTTGTTTAGTTATTTGTTTATATATTTATGGATTTATTTGTTCATTTATTTATTTGTTAATTAATTAATTAATTTATTTATTTTTTTATTTTTTTACACATTACTCTCTGAACTTGCCAAGGACGGTTTATCAAAGCTAATTTGAGATAAGCGAGGATCGCGGGTGGGAACCTCGCATTGGAGGGAGTAACAATCAGACTAGCCTTGAGGGGGAACCCTTCCCTCCCATTCCAACCATTCATCATAACACACGCTTAGTCTAGACTGGGCGTCATTAATTTGCAATGACAGATGACTAATTAGTATGCGAGCCTCAGCCTCTAATAAACTAATTGTATACCCCAAGGTCATGGTGGAACCTGTTTCCTTATTTCAGTGATTGCTGCAACTGAGTAACGATACTAAACAGCAGGCAAATAACGGCTGCTGTATCTGATTCCTGTTTTAATACCCCAACTGCAATAGCTTTGTGTATGCTAATGAGCTTAGAACGAACATTCGCAAAACAAAATTCATGGTTGTCAGCAAAGAAATAATTGATATCACATTACCAGTTACTTTAAAGCCATCGAACGAGTTCATTCGTATAAAAACGTAATATCTCCCGGTGGTTGAAGGATCAGCCGCTGGCCTATGGCCACCGTTGCCCAGGGTACGCCCGATTGTAGTATTCATAATTCGTGCTTATCTAGCATATATTAACAATCTTCGGGGAGGTTCCTTCAGTGTATAGATCCCAGACATTCTATGTTCAACCACAAGGTGATCACTCCTCGCCTAAGATCCAGGAAGAATTTTATTAAGAGAACAGTATCCCTCCATACCAAGCCAGACGTCCGGCGTGTCTCACTCTGGAAACAAATAGTACCAGAGGGGTTTACCCCTAAAGAAGAACTGAGCAGTGGTAGTCATTTGCCTTATACCACCTGGAGGTCCTTAAACCGGATGTGAACAGGAATGCCTAAGTGTCGTAGCAATCTTGTGAAGTGGGGTTATGCAGAAGATCCACGATGTGCATGTGGAGAAATCTAGACTCTGCAACACCTGCTCACGTGCCAAGATCTGAATGACACCTGCAGTCAGCAAGACCTTATGTTGGCCACAGACCGAGGGATAAGAGCTGCAGAGTTCTGGAAAGAAAGAATTTAGTGTGTCTCCCGGACACGGAAAGTAAATTAAGCACGTAAGTATTCGTATAAATATCTAGGGTGCTACCTGAAAGACAAATGAGACTGCAGCCATGACATCAAAGCTCGCATTGAGCAAGCCAGGGGTGTCTTTATCAAAATGAAGAATCTGCTGTGTCACCAAGATCTTAGTCTGAGAACGAGACTACTTGCCCTCAAGTGTTACATAATTCCCATACTAATGTATGGGCACGAGGGGTGGACGTTAACCAAAACCTTGGAGAAGAAGTAGGAAGCATTTGAAATGTGGCTGTATCGTCGCATGCTTCGTATATCGTGGACCGACAAGGTGAGAAACATCGAGGTGCTGGAAAGGATGGGAAAGGAGAAGGAGGTGCTCTACAACACCAAGCGACAGAAGCTACAATATTTTGGCCACGTGATTCGAAATAACAAGTAATGACTCCAGCAGCTAATCATGGAAGGCAAGATTGAAGGACGGCGCAAACCAGAGAGGAGGAGGATCTCCTGGCTCAAGAATTTTCGGGAATGGTTTAAACTTGACTCAACATCTCTGTTTCGAACGGCAACCTCGAGGGGAGGGATTGCAATGATGATCGCCAATCTTCGACGCGGAGACGGCACATTAAAAAGAAGAGGAAGAAGAAGAAGGAGGAGACGAAGACGAAGAAGAAGAAGAATGATCTAACGTTGAACACACAGTGTAGAAACTTTGAATTACTGGAGAGTAACCTCACTAATGAATGCCCTTGAAGACTTGTCTGAATACTACAGCACAAACCAGCTTAAACCAAATCCATCCAAGACTCAAGCATTTGCTTTCCATCTGAGAAACCGGCAGGTCACTCGTAAGTTAAAGGTAGTGTGGTCAGGGGTAGAATTGGAACACTGTAACAATCCAAAATACTTAAAAGTGACTCATGACAGAGCCCTCAAATTCTAGACTAGAAACATTGCATGAATACCAAGTCGAAAGTTTCCACCAGAAACATCTCCTTAAAAAAACTGGCTGGATGACAGTGGGGCAGTCAAACTGAAACCAATCGAACGCCTGCCATGGCATTGTGTTATTCTGCTGCGGAGTATGCTTGCCTTGTTTGGCATAATTCATCTCATGCCAAACAGGTAGATGTAGCTCTTAACGACACATGCAGATTCATAACAGGCTGTTTAAAACCTACTCCAGTCAAGTGGCTCTATCATCTCTCTGGAATAGCGCCACCTTCTGTCCGAAGAGAAATAGCAACAGATAAGGAAAGGAAGAAAGTGGAGCACGAAAGAAATCATCCATTGCATGGGTATGAACCACATGCACACAGACGGAAGTCCAGGAAGAGTTTCCTAAGAACATCACATGAACTCACAACCACTGATAAACAAGCTAGGTTGCAATAATTGTGGAAAGCTGAAGGCTCCATTCCTAACGGCAGAAACTTTACCACCTGGACACGATAAAGGATGAACAATATGGGATTCTCTGAACAGATTGAGATCTGGCGTCGGCAGATCAAGAATTAACCTGGCAAGATGGAAAGCAAGATATCAAGTGTGATTGTGGAGAACACCAGTCTGTTGGGCACATGCTCCAGTGTCAACTGTGCACAGCTTCCTGCAAGGAAGAGGATTTACATCAAGCTGCAGACAATGCACTGAAAGTAGCCAAATTTTGGTCTACTTTTATTTAATGTTTGTAAATGTTTGTGTCTATGTATATACAGTGTTAGTCACCTAAGATGTCCCTCGCCAATATCTTCTAAACCGTTTAAGATATCAATATTCTGTTTTCACTTTTGTGATTGGTGCTAAGGGGCTCATAAACTAATTTAGACATTTTTTTCTTATCATTGTGAATGGCTGAATTATCGTTGAAATGAAACTTCATTTTTCTATTTTTAGCCTATTTTCAATTTTGAAAAAATAAGCTTATGAGATCACCTTTTGTCCGTGTGTGTGTGTGTGTCCCCCTAATAAATTCTAAATGGCTGGAGCGATTTCAATGAAACTCGGTAAGTTCATAGCACTATTCCGGACGACCCCGACCGTGCCCTTCAAATTTTGTTACGTCTCACCAATCCAACATGGCGGCTGTGCGAAATATTTCACTAGCATTCAATATCTCCGAAACTATTCCCAATATCACCCTGGAATTTTTTACGGTGAGAAAGAGAACTACTAGAAGTTCACCTACGTGACTTTTGAAAAACTGGTAACTACAAAACCAACATGGCGGCCACGCGAATTTGCGACTTTTAAATAGACGTTTCTCGCGATTTAACCATCCAAACCCAATAAAACCCGGTAAAGTATATGTTTATACACATTGTAATGCACCGACATCTAACTTGGTTCAACTGTTTACATAACCACAAGATGGCGGATGTGCGAAGTATTTCACCGGCATTCTATATCTCTGAAACTAAGAGTGGTATCACCCTGAAATTTTGTACGGAGATAAAGGGCACTACTGGAAGTTCATCTATAAGACGTTCGAAAACCGGTTAACTACAGAACGAACGTGGCGGCCAAGCGAATTTTAAAGTTTTAAATAGACTTTACTCACGATTTAATGTTCCAAACGCAATGAAATCTGGTACAGGAAATGTTTATACACATTGTAATGCACTGGTATATAATTTAGTTCAATTGTTTCCATAACCTCAAGATGGCGCCTGTGCGAATTTTAAAATTAAGTTTTTATTTCTTGTGTCGTAATCATGCGATCGAAGTGAACGTTTGAATAATGAACCTACGCAATAATTTTCCTTTAATTTTACAAGACTCTATGGCCTATACATTTAACAATTCAACATGGCGACAATCCGAAATATTTAGACGGCTCTGAATGTCTACGAATCTATTATAGCAATCAAACTGATTTTTTTATGTTCATAGGGGCTATGAACTTACTTCACCTATAGGACTTTAAATAACCTGGTGATCACAAATCCAACATGGCGGCGACGCGAAGTATAAATATTCACATGGAGGTTTCTCGCAATTTGACCATCCGAGTGCAGTGAAACTTGGCACAATAAATCCTTATACGAATGTTAATCCACTGGCATCTAATATATTTCAATTGTTTCCATAAACACAACATGGCAGCTGTGCGAAATTTAAAAATCTCCTTGTTACTTCTTGTGTCCTAATCATGCGATTGAAATTTGAATGCTGCACGTACACAATAATCTTCATGTAACAGTACATAACTCTAGGGCCTACAAATATAAAATCCAACATGGCGACCATCCGAAATATTTAGTCGGTTCTCAATATCTACGAATCTATTACAGGAATCAAACTGAAATTTTGTATGTTGATAGTGGCAATTAACATAAGTAGGTTATATGAAAATAGGCTGTATAGTTCTTCACGGAACTACTTGTTTTAAATCACTTATTTACATTTCCCAAAGAAACAAACTCCGATAATAACGACTACAATTCTTATTTCAGGATATTCATTCATTTTTAAGCAGATTACACCTGTGTGCGAGGCTACGCTATGTAAGTGCACCAACAAGCCTTGACTCACACTCAGCCGAAACGTACTAGCCATTCGCCGAACGCGTCACCAAAGGAAGGCGTGGTCTAGTACAATTTTCATATCCTCGATTTCTCAAAAAGTACTTGTCCGATTTGTAAAACAATAACACCGTTGAATTTGTCAGAGTAAAATCTGTTATCTTGTACGCAACAAGTAGATCCGTGAAGAACTATACAGCCTATTTTCATATATCCTACTTATGTTAATTGCCTCTATCTACATACAAAATTTCAGTTTGATTGCTGTAATAAGATTCGTAGATATTGAGAACCGAGTAAATATTTCGGATGGTCGCCATGTTGGATTTTATATATGTAGGTCCTAGAGTTAAGTACTGTTACATGAAGATTATTGTGTACGAGTAGCATTCAAACTTCAATCGCATGATTAGGACACAAGAAGTAACAAGGAGATTTTTAAATTTCGCACAGGTGCCATGTTGTGGTTATGGAAACAATTCAAATAAATTAGATTCCAGTGGATTAACATTCGTATAAGGATTTACTGTACCAAGTTTCACTGCACTCGGATGGTTAAATTGCGAGAAACGTCCATGTGAATATTTCTACTTCGCGTCGCCGCCATGTTGGATTTGTGATCACCAGGTTATTTAAAGTCATATAGGTGAACTTAAGTTCATAGCCTAGATGAGCATAAAAAAATCAGTTTGATTGCTATAATAGATTCGTAGATATTCAGAGCCGTCTAAATATTTCGGATGGTCGCCATGTTGGATTGATAAATGAATAGGCCATAGAGTCATGTACTATTAAAGGAAAATTATTGTGTAGGTTCATTATTCAAACTTTCACTTCGATCATATGATTACGACACAAGAAATACAAACTTAATTTTAAAATTCGCAAAGCCACCATCGTGAGGTTATGTAAACAATTGAACTAAATTAGATACCAGTGCATTACAATGTGTATAAACATTTCCTGGACCAGATTTCATTGCGTTTGGAATATTAAATCGCGAGAAAGTCTATTTAAAATTTTCAAATTCGCTTGGCCACCATGTTCGTTTTGTAGTTAACCGGTTTTTGAAAGTCTTATAGATGAACTTCCAGTAGTGCCCTTTATCTCCGTACAAAATTTCAGGGTGATACCGCTAATAGTTTCAGAGATATATAATGCCGGTATTTCACACACCCGCCATCTTGTGGTTATGTAAACAATTGAACCAAGTTAGATGTCGGTGTATTACAATGTGTATGAACATATACTGTACCAAGTTATATTAAGTTTGGTTGGTTGAATCGCGAGAAACGTCTATTTAAAAGTCGCAAATTCGCGTGGCCGCCATGTTGGTTTTGTAGTTACGAGTTTTTCAAAAGTCACATAGGAGAACTTCCAGTAGTTCCCTTTATCATCGTAAAAAAAATCCAGGGTGATATCGGGAATAGTTTCGGAGATATTGAACGCTGGTGAAATATTTCGCACAGCCGCCATGTTGGATTGGTGAGACGTAACAAAATTTCAAGGGCACGGTCGGGGTCGCCCTGAATAGTGCTATGAACTTACAGAGTTGCATTGAAATCGCTCCAGCCATTTAAAAGTTATTAGGGGGATACACACACACACACACACACGGACAAAAGGTGATCTCATAAGCCTATTTTTTCAAAATTGAAAATAGGCTAAAAAATAGCTTAGTAACAAAAAAAATGGTACCAATATCTCAGCTATTCACAATGAATGGAAACAATAATATTAGTTATTTTATGTTCGACGATGTCGAAATGTAAATATTATACGTTAGAAAACTGTATCATAATGAGGGTCATTATAGTACTGTTTTTAGCCTACTTTTCACATTTTGCAAAAATGAAGAAAAAGTAGACTTATGAGATCGATCCGGGAAAATGTGTGTCTGTCTGTCTGTCCTTCTGTCTGTCTGTCTGTCTGGCTGGCTGTGTGTGTGTCCCCCCCCCCCCCTATCAACTCCTAAACGGCTGCAGCAATCGAAACCAAATTAAGTATGAGTAAAGATGTATACCGGAATATCTCACGACCATATTTGAAAATGATGTCAGTGCTACCAACTGCTGAAAAAACACACTAGAAATTTGAGCTCCATGTTGGATATCTTGGAAGGTATGCATGGGAGCTTTTCCAAAATTGGTACATATGTAGACAATACTATTTCAGTTTAATTTCCAGGAGGCCATACATGACAGTGTTGCCAAAATAATTTTAAGCCTTGGGATAGGTCCACTTTTCAAATGCATATAACTTCTACACTATCAATTGGATTTCAACCAAATTTTGTATGTAATATGTGTTCATAAACAGATATGACTGAGCGTGTTCTTAAGGGCCACCAGGGCTGCCAACTGTTAATAAATGCTGTCTATATTTTTTTTATCCTAATATCAATATATAAGAAAGAATGCAAGCCAACAGCTCTATACTTTGCACACGTATAGCACCTGACATTCTAGATTAATTTGGAGTAATTAATATAAGTCAGTGCTGCCAACATGATTCTATGCCTGCTGATAGGTCCAGTTTTAAAATACATGTAACTTCTATACTAATAAATGGATTTCATCCAAAATTGGCACAACAAGATATCATAGTATTTCAGATTATTTGTGACCAGCACACGCATGACATTGTTGCCAACATGCTTTTACGCGTGCTGATAGATCCAATGTAACGTCCATTGGACTTCAACCTAATTTATTATTCTGTACCTTAAGAGATGGAACTAAGAATCTATTCAGTCACCAGGGCTGCCAACTGTAGTGCTCTATTAGGCTACATTATACCAGGTATATTTCGAACTAAATAGACATTTCGATATTACCAACTGAATTTCGTGATTATTTTAGATAGGTTCATACACTGTAGATTAAACATTGGCATGGAAAGTAGGCTCTTTAGTTCGTCACGGAACTTCTTGTTTCACTGTGAGACAGTTTCTCCAGCCAATCAGAGCTCATTCATTGACCAATTAGGTAAGGATACCTTCAGCGCATGCGCTCAAAATCCAACATGTCTGACATGAGTTACATGATTTGAAAATTTAAATTGGATATCGGATCAACCATTGTAGTTACAATCCCAAACACAAAGACAAAATTAGCACGAACCTTTACGGTAACAAGAAAATACTCTGACATGTGCAAGAAATTTATGAATCTACGTCCAGAAGTTAGCACCACAGCATCCTTCTATATAAATTAGCGACATGGAAAGTGCACCGTCCATATGTTCGCGTAAATAAACTGGCGAATATGAGACAAGAAATAGCACTGTACCTTAATATCCCCAAATACAATTTCTACACAGCGCATTGCTTTCTAACGACTTCGTTGACAATATTAATGAATGCTAGAGCTGGACGGCACTAGTCATCATGCAGGCTGTAAACAATAGCATTGCCAAGCAAAGTAAATGGTATCTGCTTTCGAAGTGCTTTGACCCACGCATGCGCTCTGTTCAGTCAGCAAAGCCAGCGCGCCCTGTTCACTAACTGAAGTTACTGAATCCCACAGATATTTATGAATATTTATGTTAAAACATATAATAAAATTTTCCGTAATCGTAAAACAAAACCCAACTGGTTTAAAGAAATTGAAAAAGACCTAACTTAGTAGAATTGAAAATGACAGAAACGTCATTACTCGATCGAACAGGCAAATTAATTACTAAAGACGAAAATATAAGGTTCCAAGACAGAGCTCCACTAGAATCCAAACCCATTATCTCGGAAGAAGAGAGGAAAAGAAGATCGGAAAGACTGAAGAAGTACGGAAACAGCAGCGTACAGGGAAATGATTGATTCAACGTACCCCAAAGAGGGTGAAACGAAAGAAGAAGAAGAAGAAGAAGAAGAAGAAGAAGAAGAAAGTTACAATTATCGTCGAACAAAAACAGTCATATGCAACTCGCCTATCATGGTAATTAAGACACTCGTATGGAAATTATAAAACTCGCGATGCTCGTTTTATAAACATACTCGTGTCTTAATTATTGCCATAATAGGCTCGTTGCATAATATACTAAGATGAGCCCCTTAGAACCATTCACAAAAGTGAACGATTTAGAAGATATTGGCGAGGGACATCTTAGGTGACTAACCCTGTATATGTACGTGTATTTATCGTATACTTTTGCTGTTTTGTATGTTCCTGACACGAGAATAAGAGTGGGCGGGAAAAATGGTTTACAGTAGACTCTCGATTATCCGCGGTACACAGAGGATTTCTCCCCCAAGAAACGTTCAAAGTACTGCCACTATTTGTGTTTAACTGTGCCTCAAAAGGGGTATCTACAGTAAATACAACTGATTTTTGCTGGAGCTAAATAATGTCTGAAAATCGCAAACGAGTAGTGTTGACGATAAACCAGAAAGTAGAAATTGTACGTTAACTTGAAGAAAGCATCTGTCTTTGACTTTCGGCGTAGGTGAAACAACAAACCAAGATATCCGAAAGAAAAAAGACAGAATAATTCCGTCGGCAGTTTCGACACGTCCAAGGGTTTATCGAAACGAAACACTAATGTAAACGTCCACTTACGCAGAGCTTGACAAAGTAATGTTAGAATACATAACATTAAATGTTTTAATGCAACAATGGCTTCTTTATAATTTTATTCTATTTTATGGATTATCCGTGGTTTCAGCTCCCGATTGCAGCGGATAATCGAGAGAGCCTACTGTTGTTAGATTTTAAGATGTCTAGCAGGAAGCTCTGGCATACGAATTCTGATATCCAAAGTTTGAAACATACACCACATGGGTCCAATTCTTTGACCAGTATGAAACATGTAAGTGGTCGGCAATATCAGTATTATGTTTAAACAATGGCTATTCCAATATTAATCCACATTGTGAATATATCAATGTGTTGATACAGGAACTGGACTGCCCCTTTACCAACTACAACCAAATAGTCACTGAATTAAGAACCCAATTTCACGCTACTGGAATATTTTATTTAAAAAAAATAAAGGAGTTTAAGTTAACGTTTCTTGCATACTTATATAATTATTAAGTTTTATTCGCTGTTGCAGTGGCTTAGATATCATGGACATCAATCAGCCCCATATGTTTGGGTTTTGTTGGCAACCTTCTAAATCAACTTAAGAAAAAGTGCGTCCGGATTCATAACCTCTTGCCACACAGTTCAATGCTGCAACACTTAAAAATGCTTGAAGAACAGAATAATAGGAGACACCTGCAAAGTATGAAGCAAAAGGGAATACCGCACGTTTTGTAATCCAGTACGACTGATTGCAATACTAGGTTATGCCAATGTCATGCTTAACAAGTCTCAAATGTTTAGTTTCAGGCTCGTTAACGCACACTTTGCCGAGTAATCTGCATTAATATGAGTCCTGCATTACGCCACTACACAAGCGAAAATGAGAAGTAAGTGGTAGTATTGGTAATTTGAGGTGAAGGAAGTGCGCTTGTCTAAACTCTGCCATTGTGTAATATAGCCTATGTGTCTTGTGCGCTAGGATTGTGGACTGTCACCTTGCCATTGCTCAGTATTTTACATTATATGGGTTGTTTTGAGATTTTGAGAGAACTACGAGGCTTACAGACCCCGCACAAATTACATTCTACAAGTTCTAATCGTAGGATTAAAGGTTTCGACGCAGCTTCGGTTCAAAGAAGGTCTAAAACTAAAATTTTCAATGTTTTAAAAACTGGCCTATTTTCAAAGTGCCGTAATTCGGTAACCAATTGACCTACAGAGCTCCGGTTGGGCTTAAGTTGTCAAACATTTAATGCTACTAACAAATATATAGAATAGCTTTCGACGAAAAATGCATGGATTAGGAGATATAGAGCAGAATCTGAAACAAGTCCAAACATTTCGTGGTTTTTGGAGTGTAAAAATTTTTCGGCAACTTTTTGAGAGTTGCAAACTTGGGTATACATAGCCCTAATGGGTCCAAACAACTTACTAAAAATCAGAGAATTTATTGTCGTTTTTGACTTTCCTACAGAGCGCCAAGGAGCATATAATAACAGAGGTGGGACTCTCTTCGAATATGAGCTTCTTATATGAGACCGTGATGACGTAATGGTTGGGTACAAATGCCGCGCACAAGGAGAATTCCAATGCCACCTTGATGCAAGAACTGACTTATACATGGAAGCAAAGAATATAAGTGACCGAATGATCTAGGAGAGGGTGTTGCCGACTACAAGTGCCAACATATGCAATGAAAGTGAACTCATAGACGTGAGTTATTACGAACACAGATTGTATTAAACAACGGATTTCTGTATACCGGTATAACAACAACAAAATACTGCCTTGCTAACAGTTTGAATGGAATCTGAAATATTAGGATACAATACACCCGCGGAAATTAAGATCTGTGCACTAATTTAGTTCCACAATGTTGGTATTATTATTAGCGTATGGTGCTACAATTGACAATCGGGTCACAAATAATATAAGAAAACAAAGAAATGTGAAAACGGCTTCGGCAATGTGGTAGCCTCTCACAGACGTGTGTCCAGTCTCTCCAACCAAGTGAGTGCGTCAGGGGTTCAACGATGGAGGTCTTCGATTGATCCAGAGAATGCTCGCAAAGGGCAGTCCTTCACAATGTGCAGGATAGTTTGCACTTCCGAACCACAGTCACAAGCAGGAGACTTCTGCCAACCGCACTGGTGGAGAACAGAAGCACTTCTTCCAACACCACGGCGTATTCTGTTAAGATTGGTCCAGGTGGAGCGAGGGAGATTGAACCTAGCCAGTTTTATTGTTGGATCCCTGATAGAAATGCCAGACGAGGGTGATTGAGACCATTCTTGTTTCCATGCCTCCTTAGGTCTGAAAGGCATGGCAGCTAATTCCTTGGCTGTCCTCCAAACAGGTTTCCAGGACTTCAGTCTCGTTACGGCATTTTCGTCTGTGTCCTGATGGATGGGAAGAGAGCTGTTCATCAGAATCCTCGACCATACTCTAGCAAGCGATCTCTTCCGTCTGATGTAAGGAGGTTCAATGTTGCTCAGATCCCGTAAACACTGGACAGGAGTGGGGTGTAATGTACCAGATATAACTCTCATTGAGTGACGTAGCTGGACATCTACAATGTTGGTACCATTGCTAATTTAGATGGATCAGTCGCGGTTTTATTTGCCCATTTTTAAGTTATAGAGAGGGGAGTTCAGGTGAAGCATTCTTTGTAATGTCCTAACTTTGTTTAATAACAAAATGTGAACTATTGCTGCTATTCGGAACATTGTGGTCCCATAACCTCCAAAGTGCATCCAACCTTCTCACCAAGATACGCAGTAGGGCTTGTTTCTTGGTTTGCATTGCTTATACGTATATTTGGGAACAATATTATATTACAAGACAGTTAAGTTGCTTTCTGAGGAGCAATGAATAAGTGGAGAGGTCATCAGAGCATTAATTTCATTCTTATCATAGAAATATGGGAATGTTGATTGCATTCATTCTGATTTAATATGAGCAATAAACTTAAATAAACCTCAACTGTCCTAGAAGTAGTTTTCCTTGATTTCCCACTTCTACTCCAGGGACATTCTGGGATAGTTAGTAACGTCAGATAGGCTAATACGCGTATAGATTAACTAAAGATCTACTCCAGGGAAATTCTGGGATAGTTAGTAACGTCAGATAGGCTAATACGCGTATAGATCAACTATAAAAGGTGATGCGATAATTTTTACCAGAACTGCACAGTAAGAGTGAACGAATGTAGAATTACATTTTAAAAAAAATAAGAAGTTCCGTAACGAACTAAAGAGCCTACTTTTCTTAAAATTTAAGATTCATGCCAATCTATATAGACCTATCTAGAATAATGACGAAATTAAGTTGGTAACATCGAAATTTCTAATTAGATCGAAATATACCTGGTGTAATGTAGCCTAATAGAGCACTACAGTTGGCAGCCCTGGTGACTGAATATATTGTTAGTTCCATCTCTTAAGGTACAGAATACAAAATTTGTTGGAAGTCCAATGGATAGAATGGACGTTACATACAGTTAGACACTGGATCTATCAGCGCACGTAAAATCATGTTGGCAACAATGGCATGCATGTGTTGGTCAGAAATAATCTGAAATATTATGATCTCTTGTTGTGCCAATTTTGGATGAAATTCATTTGTTAGTATAGAAGTTACATGTACAGTATTTTAAAATTGGACCTATCAGCAGGCTTATGTTGGTAGCACTGACGTATATTAGTTTCTCCAAATTAATCTAGAATGTCAGGTACTAAACGCGTGCAAATTTTAAAGCTGTTGGCTCACATACTTTCTGATATATTAATATTAGGTTAAAAATAGAGACAGCATTTATTAACAGTTGGCAGCCCCGGTTGCTCTTAAGAATAAGCATAGTCATATCTGTTATGGTACACATAGCACATACGAAATTTGGTTGAAATCCAATTGATAGTATAGAAGTTACAGGTAGGCTATTTAAAAACTGGTCCTATCAGCAGGCTTAGAATCATGTTGGTAGCACTGACGTACATAAGTTAGTCCAAATTAATCTATAATGTCAGGTACTATACGTGTGCATAGTTTAAAGCTGTCGGCTTGCATACTTTATGATATATTGGTATTTGGATAAGAAAACAGAGAAAGAGAGACAGAGCATTTATTAACAGTAGGCAGCCCTGGTGGCTTTTAAGAATAAGCTCCGTCATATCTGTTTATGTACACATAGTACATACGAAATTTGGTTGAAATCCAATTGATAGTGCAGAAGTTATATGCATTTAAAAATTGGACCTATCAGCAGGCTTAGAATCATTTTGGCAACACTGCCATGCATGGCCTCCGGGAAATTAAACTGAAATATTATTATCTATATGTATGCCAATTTTGGAATAGCTTCCATGCACACCTTCCAAGATATCCAACATTGATTTGAAATTTCAATTGCGATTTTTCAGCAATTGGTAGCACTGACGTAATTTTCAAATATGGGCTTGAGATATTCAGGTATAGATCTTTACTCATACCAAATTTGGATTCGATTGATGCAGCCGTTTAGGAGTCGATAGGACACACACACACACTTACACATACACACACACACAGCCAGCCAGCCAGACAGACATTTGCCCGGATCGATCTCATAAGTCTAATTTTCCTCATTTTTGCAAAATGTGAAAAGTAGGCTAATAACCACTCAAAAAAACAAAATAAAATGAAATACTTAAAAATTTTAAAAAAGGATGGTTGACGTACATAATTCAAGAGAAGGAGTAATTATATAGTACACTTCAAAGCCCATTATATTTGTTCAAACAAAGCCGCGGAAAAGAGGGGATTAACTTGTATAAAAGCTCGAAGCAATGTTAAATTGCCCATGAGACTCAAGTGTTTAAAAGAGATTACATTTCGAAACACGGTTCAAACAAAAACTATTAGCAAAGATCCCTGAATTAATGGCTTAACGAGGTCCTTCACTTGTTGAGAGTGCAAGCTGCCATGCTTGACGAGGATACGACATTTATTTGCTGGGGTGCGCGCTTCGCTAAAAGAAAAAATAAAGGAAAGTGACGATATTTTACTACTAAAGAATAAATATTCTGTATTTTATACAGGACTAGCAACCTGCCCCGGCTTCGCCCGGGAACAATTATGAATGCATTACGTGATAAGCGCTTATTTTTCTACGTCAGTTCGACTCGACAGTGTGCTGCTGGCTGTATCAGGGGTAATAGGTTCGCCCGCTAGCTAGGCTGTTACTGGGGTGATAGCCTCGCCCGTAGCTAGCTCGTAAATTGTCGCCTCAGTTGGAGGAAATGATAATGTAAAAACACTTCGCCTATAGCGGGCGATGTATTGAAGATATGCTGTCGCAGACAATTTTTGTAGAACTATTCATTCTGAACAATTATTACACTCATAGTATCTAGATATTTCTAACGGTTTGCCCAGCGTTAGCTTAAAAAGCGCACGGACGCCAGGTTCTTTTTCTCGACCTTTTCACTGAAATCGTTACTGCTTGGCTTCCTTTCATCATAAATAAATAATTTTCTACAGACCCCTTCCTCGAGATATTCTTTACTGAATGGTGAAAACCGCATCAAAATCCATCAAGTGGTTCTCGAGATTACCCGTGACATCCAGGAATCGGGAACTTAGTTTTATACTAAGTAGAGATTTGAATGCGTTCTTAAATGGTATAAACTCCGCCTTGAGAAATGAATTCATGATGAAAATCAACCAATTTAAACCAAAATAATGCAATGCAGCCAAAATAAATCAGGAACCCCTATTGATGACAAATTGGCAGGTGAAAAGCTAAAGTAAGTAGGAGACTTCTGTTACTTAGAAAACAAAATAACCAGAGACACCCGAAGCAAAGAGGATATAAAAAGTAGGTTAGCTCAGACAAGGGAAGCATTTCTAGAATTAAAAAAACTGTTGACATCAATATAAATTTAGGTATTAGAAACCCATTTTTGAGCCTTTGTCTGGAGCGTGGCGCTCTATGGTAGTGAAACATGGATTGTTGGTGCAGAGGAGAATAGAAGCGTTTGAGATATGGTGTTACAGGAGAATGATGAATATCAGATGGGTAGATATAGTAACAAATGATGGGAAGATGACCTCGTAGTTCCGCCCCTTAAAACCCCAATCCAAAACCGTGGCGTAAACTGTAGCAATGCCTACTATGTTCGTAGTGTAAGTCCATTCAAACTGGGGGCAAGGTAGCAAGGCCCACTATGTTCGTAGCGCACGTCCATTCAAACTGGGGGCAAGGCAGCAAGGCCCACTATGTTCGAGGCGTACGGTACGTCTATTAAACCTGGAAGCAAAGCCCACATGTCCGTAGCGTTAGTAACTTATCCCACCAGGGAAGGAACATTGTGCTTGGCGCTAGCAAGCGCAATACACCCACCGCGGGAATGAGCAAGTGGAACTATAAATCTCACCGCAAGAGGCTGCTAGACGTGGGTGCAGGCATCATTCTAGGGTCATCGGGCGGCCTTTCTTATTATTGCCTCTACCTACCTCTACAGTACGTGATTGATTTTACATTCATCCTCCACAAACCACAGACGTCTCCCACCTGAATCTCCTGTACAACCTGTTTTGTAAACACAGATAATTTAATTCAAAACGTGCCAAGAACATTCTTGCTATAGCCCAGCACCGCTATAATATACGGCTAGCCACCACAGCGTATAGTACCGTTGGATGTACCTTGGACAGTGCAGCCGTACATACACGGCTTACAAGCAGAGCCTACAAAGGCTACATATGAGGGCTGTTTTTTTTTTTTTCAAGTTGCGATGGTCTGTATAAAAAGAACAGATTGACATACCAAACAAATTTTACTACTAAATGTTTGCTTGTTTTATTATTATGTCTCAACATAATCGCTAAAACGATTGAAACATTATGTCTATCGTTACTCCAGCTTTCCAATTCCCTCGGCAAAATATTCTGCCACCACTGAGGTGGGTACATCTGGACAGTCTCCTGAAGTGTTTCCTTTTTGGCGCGGCGAAAATCATTCGATGATGGTTTGGACTAAACAGCAGATGGTCCAAAACTTCACCTTTTACGGGAATTGAAGGTATAGTTGGGCGGCAACGCATCGACAAAAAGGAAAACTTCAGGAGACGCTCCAGACGTACCAACCTCAATGGTGGCAGAATTTTTTGCCGAGGGCATTGGAAAGCTGGTGTAACGAAACGACAAATGTTTCAATCGTTTTGGCGATTATGTTGAGACATAAGAATAAAACAAGCAAACATTTAGTAGTAAAATCAGTCTGGTATGTCAATCTGTTATTTTTATACAGTCGATCGGTACTGTTCTGCAATCTGGATAGGGTATATTTAGTTGTTCGGATTTTACCTTGTTCCCAATCTGGACAGGGTATATTTAGTCGTTCGGATTTTACCTCAATGTGGACTGTTCGCAATCAAAACACAACCGCCCCTTCAGGCCAAACTTTCAGCACTCCAGCGTCTCTAAAAGCAGCAGTAGTTAAAAGAGACGAATACGGAATAACATTATTATTATTACTCTACGGGAATTGAACCAATATAATATGAGGGAGTAAGTCATGCGCATAGCACGCATGTAATAATTTAGAGAGATAATGAGCTCACAGAAATGTCAGAAAAGGTATGAGCAGGCCATCCTTGAACACTTGGAGGTCGCGCACAGGGGCATGCTGCGCACTTGAAGACCTGTTTTGCATAAATTAGGCGAAACTGCTACTTCATGAAGCTCGTTACTACACTATATGAGGAAATAGAACTTACTTGAAGAGGGGTGTTAAAAATATCAAGGTTAAGCGTGACTCTGATGAAAAACATACATTACACTTTTTTTTTCAACTCCGTACAGGCCATCGAGGCCCTGAGAGTAGTGGAAGGTAGAGGCTAGCACTAGATGGGATGGAGTTCTCAGCTCCACGCCCGGCCGTCTTTGCTCCCAGGAATTACCCTGGTACTCATTTCTGGTGTAGGCTGAGAGAATCCCAGGGCTATTTGCGTTTCCGAAAGTGATGGTTTTGCTTCTAAAATCCACTACCTGGGTGGAGATCGAACCCACTCCCTTTCAGTTAGACGCTCAGCGCCTCTACCGACTGCGCCACGCAGCCTCCTTTAATTACACTATAGTCTAGGTTAAAAAAACGGTATAAAAGAAAATAGTTCAATGACTCAATGATACCTCTTAAATGTATGCGAGTTGTTGTTGGTTTTTTTAGCCTACTTTTCACATTTGGCAAAAATGAGGAAAAAACAGACTTATTAGATCGATCCGGGCAAATGTGTGTCTGTCTGTCTGTGTGTGTGTGTGTCTCCCCCAATCAACTCCTTAACGGCTGCAGGAATCGAAAGAAAATTTGATAGGAGTAAAGATCGATACCTGAACAACTGAATACCGTATTTGAAAATGATGTCAGTGCTACCAACTGCTGACAAATCGCAACTGAAATTTGAGCTCCATGTTGGATATCTTGGAAGGTATGAATGGGAGCTAGTTCAAAATTGGCACACGTATAGATAATAATATTTCAGTTTAATTTCCAGGAGGCCATACATGGCAGTCTTGCCAAAATGATTATAAGCCTGGCGATTGATCCAATTTTTAAATGCATATAACTTCTACACTATCAATTGGATTTCAACCAAATTGTGTATGTAATATGTGTATATAAACAGATATAACAGAGCGTATTCTTAAAAGCCACCAGGGCTGCCAACTGTTAATAATAATTTCTCTCTCTATTTTTTAAAATCCAAAAACCAATATATCAGAAAGTATGCAAGCAGACAGCTTTAAACTATGCACACGTATAGTACCTGACATTTTAGATTAATTTGGAGTAACTTATATACGTCAGTTCTACCAACATGAATCTAAGCCTGCTGATAGGACCAATTTTTTAAATACATTTGACTTCTATACTATCAGTTGGATTTCAACCAAATTTCGTATGTGCTATGTGTACCATAACAGATATGACTATGCGTATTCTTAAGAGCAACCAGGACTGCCAACTGTTAATAAATGCTGTCTCTAATTTAGTTGCCCTAATATCAATATTTCTGAAATTATGCAAGCCAATAGCTCTAAACTTTGCACACGTATAGTACCTGGCATTCTAGATTGATTTGGAGTAACTAATATACGTCAGTACTGCCAACTTGATTCTAAGCCTGCTGATAAGTCCAATTTTAAAATGCATGTAACTTCTATACTAACTAATGAATTTCATTCGAAAATTGGCACAAAAATAGATCATATTATTTCAGATTATTTCTGACCAATACATGCATGACATTGTTGCCAACATGATTTTACGCGCGCTGTTAAATCCAATGTTTAACTGCATGTAACGTCCATGCTATCCATTAGACTTCAACCAAATTTTGTTTTCTGTACCCTAAGAGATGGAACGAAGAATATATTCAGTCACCAGGGCTGCCAACTGTAGTGCTCTATTAGGCTATAGTATGCCAGGTATATTTCGAACTAATTAGAAAATTCGATATTACCAACTTTAGTTCGTTATTATTCTAGATAGGTCCATATAGATTAATCACTGGCATGAATCTTAAATTTTAAGAAAAGTAGGCTCTTTAGTTCGTCACGGAACTTCTTGTTTGAGATGCAAACGCTTGTGCATTACCTGCATCAACTCATACGATTGGTTGGCATATTGGCTTTCACGGCCAGTGAATTAAAACTCAGCAATTTTTCTAGGTTTATGTCGTGTCTTGTGAGGAGTTTCGCCTAGGACACCAAGCTGGCTCATTATTAGATAGCAGGAGAGAATAAAAGCCAACACAATGGAGATTGGTGGTATGTAATGTCCATATCACTTGTATCGGCTGTTTTTAGTAGTTGAACTTACAGTATCACACACCTATATTGTAAATTCAAAAAATCAAACCGTAAGGATTCATGATGAACTGTTATAGAACACAGGAAGTTAGGTGATTGCGTAAAAATGTTTTAACACTTTGTGTCATATCTACACACAGACCTTAGCTATCACTTGACTTTTTAACATCATATTTGAACAGAAACCTTCACATGTTTCAAGACAAAAATTTCCACTGTTGCAACACAGTAAAATAACTTATGCATGGCTGAATAACACACGCATAAATGACTACCCTGCTGAATATGAAGAAACATTGTCAAGGTTTCATTACACAAATTACCATCTTACTAGCAAAATTTCTTGCAATAATGATCCATATATTCATGACAATTTACCCTAATTGGGAAAGTACGCAACATTTCCTACGTACGTAGTTTCAATGATTGAAATAATTCTATGTGTTGCACTAACGACGTCATTTCAAAGGAATAAACTCTTCCGTTGGGACAAAAAAGGGATGCTATTTGACATAAAACAGTGCAGGGAAGTTACGTCACTCTGTGCTGGTGTAGACATAACAAGAAGAGGCATCGTGTAGTAATAAAACTGTGTTGAATCCTCAGCAAGACTGTTCATCATGCCACTGGGGATAAAATAGACAATAGCCTTAATAGCCTCAAAACCAGGGCCGACATTTACGCTTTTCAGTCGGTGAATAATTAAAGTAGAGCAGTGCTTGCTCTAAATAGTTTTGTACTAATCATGAAGTTAGAAAAGTGAACGTAACTGACAAGTAATCGCTGCTCTTGAAACATTTTTAAAGATAAAAATAGAATTCAAGTTGTAAGTCACGGATATGAAACCAGAAGTATTACAGAGTATCACTCTATTTTATATCAACCTAAGTTAAGTAGAGCTAAACGAAACTTTCTGTATTTCTCACCAAAATTACATAACATTATCTCAATTAAATTAAAAGAATTTAAAGGAAATCGTGCAAACCTAAAGATGCATATAAAACATTTCTTCAGAGAAAACAAAATTAAAATTGAAAATATAATTAGTTGAGCCTCGTTTATACAAACGCAAATTCAATTTTCCTTCTTATTGATTATTTTTTAGTACATAAAGCATTTACATAGAACGTGTTATTCGACTAAGCCATTATACAATAAATTTTATGAAATAGTTATCAATGATATGCTTGTTACACACAAGGTTGCACCTTTTAGTGGAATATGTGATATCTCTTCCTGCTCTGTATGAATTTGATATCCTATTTCGAACTGTCTTTATCATATTGCAACAATATAGTTTAACAATTGTAAGTTTACAGGTTAAACAATGAGTAGGAAGTGTAAGGAAATTCATAACATAATTATGTACAGTCTTTCTGAATGTTGTAATATGTGTACAACGATTTAATCAATAATAATACTATTACTACTACTAATAATAATAATAAAATAATTTAGTAAATCAACACTCACTGTGGGGAAGATGACCTCGCTGTTACGCCCCTTAAAACTCCAATAACTAAATAACTAACTAACTAACTAACTAACTAACTAACAACGCTCACTGCTGCCCAGCAGTCAACATAAATACTTCTGGTTGTCTGTAGCAGCTTTCTCTCGATACCATAATCCCTCAAGACGCTCAGTACCTTTTCCCTTAGTACTCTTCATACGCCTTCTCTAGATCTAAACAAATAAAATAAAAAATAGAACTGTCTATATATTTTTTACTGTCAATTTAGATTCATTTGTCACAAATTTAGTTCCTAAATGCTAAAAGGTGGCGTTATTTGCTAAATAAAGAGAGAATTGTGTTTCATTTAAAATCAACAACAATAAACACCTCTACTTATTCATACTTGCCAGGCTGATTCATGACAGTGTTAAACATGAAAATACTTGATTGATGTCGAAGTGAACATCCACAGCCTGCTTCCAGTCTCCGACCGGGTCAGGAATGGAATGAATGAAGCCCCCATCTAGCGGCGAGGATATGGACTGTGCCGGCTGCCGAGGCCTGACGCACTCCTCTGGGGCAATGATTCAATGAATGACAGATGAAATGAAATGATAGTGGAGAGTGTTGCTGGAATGAAATTTTGACAGGGAAAACCGGAGTACCCGGAGAAAAACCTGTCTGCCTCCGTTTTGTCCAGCACAGATCTCACATGGAGTGACCGGGATTTGAACCAAGGACCCAGCGGTGAGAGGCCGGCGTGCTGCCGCCTAAGCCATGGAGGCTTATTGATGTCGAAGTAATTGTTTGTAATCATATTGTTTCAGATTATGTATATGTTTATTATCGTAAACCAGACCTTACTAGGAAAATGTAAAATACAATTTTGAAACTACTGACGTCACCAAGTCAATTTCGCAAAATACAAGATGTTTTTACTTTTGTGAAGTAACGATGCTCATTACTACTTGTTTCAAAATCAAACTCATACATATATTCAGCAAAATAATGAGACTTTGTTTCCTCGTTAAGATTAATCATGGTAACATGGACAACGAAATAAGAAAAAAGGAAATGTATTTTGCCGTGTCGATATGGTGATTAGTTTGCTGATTGGTCATCACACAACACTCTTGGCCCTGAGTCAAGGTTGCATGTTGTCATGCCTTTTCGCACTTCCTTACTGGGATGAGGATGTTGCGTAGCAGTCCTCCGGCCATCTTTAACATCGGACTTTTCATTCCGAAAACTTGTTCATAAGTTCAAAAATCAATGTATGTGCCTAATGTTGAGCTGTTTGCCTGGATACATTGAGACTAGGGTTCAAAATTATGGGGAGCATTTATCAACAGTTGGTAGCCCTGATGACTTTTCCCATCATCCAGAATTTGGTAAAGTACATTTTACGATTAATTATGTTTTAGAGCTGAATTGCAGTAACAGTTATTACCGTACGTTCAATACCATCAACTCGGAAAAATAAATGAAATAAACCAGCCATCTAATTGGACACAACCGTGTTGACCGACTGAAAAGCGTTCCATGATTAATCACAATTGTTACCTGCTGTTTCATGAAAGAGAATGTGTTCTGGAGTCAGCGAAACTATGGATCAAAGGCATTTATCTGCTGTCGCTGATAATCTTAATATCTAAGCAACTTGAAGATTAATAGTCCACTGCATAATTTTTTAGTTACCTCCAAAGTGCATATCCAATTACGTCCAAGCAAGTAGCGGCTGGTAAGAGAGCAAAACAAACCATTCGCAGACCTAATGCACACTCTGTGTAGCCTCGCGCACACCTACTACCTTAAGCAGACCTTGTTTGCGCCCGGGTCTTTGGCCAGGTAATGTGTTGGTCGATTCTAACATCATTTGTTGACTCACGACGTGGGATGGGGGCGGACTCCTACTCTGCTTTCCATCAAGAAAATGAAAGTTCCAGGACAGTAAGGCCACGGTCATCCAAACAATGACACAGTACCACCATGACAGCCACACAAAGCAAGTTGAGAGCAGGAGGATTTATCCTAACTTCATCTCCAGCACGCAGAACGTACAGCATTTATGATGGGTGCACAAAACAAAACAAAACAAAACAACATTTGGTTGAAATCCATTTGTTAGAATAGAAGTTATATGCATTTAAAAACTGGACCTAACAGCAGGCTTAGAATCATGTTGGCAGCACTGATGTATATAAGTTACTCTTCTTCTTAAGTATTCAATCCATGGATTAGTCTGCGGCAGTTCTCCAGTCGGCTCTATTCATAGCTTTCCTCTTCATCTCTTCATAGTTTCTGCACCCTACATCAGACATGATTTGCTGTACATATTGTAGGCGTGGTCTTCCTCGACATCTTTTGCCTTCAACCATTCCCTCCAATACCGTTTTCAGCAGGCTATCGTGTCTCAAAATATGTCATATCAGTCTAGTCCTCCTCCTCTTTATACTTTTCCATAAGGTATAATTTTCCTCCACCTTCTTAAATAATTCAGCATTCGTTATTTTTTCTGTTATAAGTTACATCACACTGAAAAATGAAAATCCACAGCCTGCTTCCAGTCTCCGACCGGGTCAGGAATGGAATGAATGAAGCCCCCATCTAGCGGCGAGGATATGGACTGTGCCGGCTGCCGAGGCCTGACGCACACCTCTGGGGCAATGATTAAATGAATGACAGATGAAATGAAATGATAGTGGAGAGTGTTGCTGGAATGAAATGTTGACAGGGAAAACCGGAGTACCCGGAGAAAAACCTGTCTGCCTCCGTTTTGTCCAGCACAGATCTCACATGGAGTGACCGGGATATGAACCATGGACCCAGCGGTGAGAGGCCGGCGTGCTGCCGCCTAAGCCACGGAGGCTACATCATACTAAGGTACCTAAATGTCAAGTATTATACGTGTGCAAAGTTTAGAGCTGTTGGCTTGCATACTTTCTGATATATTGATATTAGGGTTAAAACACAGAGAGAACATTTATTAACAGTTGGCAGCCCTGGTAGCTCTTTAGAGCACGCACAGTCATGTCTGTTGTAGTACACATAGTACATACGAAATTTGGTAGAAATCCAATCGATAGTATAGAAGTAACATGCCTTTAGTAATTGGGCCTATCGGCAGGCTTAGAATCATGTTGGCAACACTGGCATGTATGGACTTCTGAAAATTAATCTGGAATGTTATTATCTATGGCCTGTATGTGCCAATTTTGGAATAGTTCGCATACAAAACTTCTGAGATATCCAACATAGAGCTCAAATTTCAAATGTGATTTTTCAGCAGTTGGTAGCACTGACGTCAATTTCAAATATGGACGTGAGATATGCAGGTATAGATCTTTACTCTAACCAAGTTTGGTTTCGATAGTAGTGGCCGTTTAGTAGTTGATAATGGGGGACACACACACAGACTGACAGGAGGACAGACAGACAGAAACACATTTTCTGGGATCGATCTCATAAGTCTACTTTTTCCTCGTTTTTGCAAGATGAGAAAAGTAGGCTAAAAATAAATAAATACATAAATAAAGTAATTAAGAACATTTAATAAATTAATATATTAATTAACAGCCAACGCGTACCCAAGTGGCGTTCTTTCATCCCCATAATTATGCCACTCAGTCCCACAAAATTAGTAATGAGGGTTCGGTGTGCAACTCCTGTCTCTCGGCGACAGATGTCCCTCGTAATTTGAAGGTACTGTTGCTGTATAACTATTGTTTTGGATAAAGAAACTTAAAAGCCAACTTCTGCTTAATGTCCCTAACCCTCATAAAACCAACTCCCTGCTGGGTGAGAAACACTTAGGATCAATCGCATGCCGTTTAGTTTGAAACCGCCTAAGATTCAGTTGGCCACCGTGACTATGCCTCGTTCCAACACTTGTCAGACCAGATGAAATATAGTTTGGCAGAGTCGGGAATCGACCACAAGCCATGTAACTCTGGTTGGTTCCACAGTTTAGGGGCTGCGACAACGCGGTCATGTAGCCTCGTGTACTTTGGGTGTATGTAGAATCTGTCTGATAACCGGTGTTAATTGTGATGGCTGTATTAGTGTGTGTTTTCTGTTTTTAATTCAACTAAGGACTGCAGACATTCAATTTTCAAGTAGTTCCTACTTCTGTTAACAAACGCCACCGACAACGACTGCTAGTTCTGAACTAGGTTACTAGAGGCCACCACAGTCGGCTCCTGGCGAATAACGTTGGAGCGTTAGTCAAATGTAACCTATAATTTAGCTTCACACACGTGTAATTAGTGGAAGGTTCTTGTACATGCCATAAATCTGTATGACATGGGACCGCCGGCTTTACTTCCCCTCTGAAGGAAGGCATACTGAGGGATTTTCTACGCTCTTCAAAAATCCGACGACTTCGGGCGGGTTTGAACCTGCGATTTTGGGCATAGAAGCTCAGCATTCTACCAACTACGCCACTGAAGCCATTCATGTGATGGTGCAGTGGTCGAGCTGCTTGCTTCTCACCAAGGCAGACCAGGTTCAATTCCCCGCCAATAAATGTGAGATTTTCTAAGCGAAATATCACGTTCTGTGGTTCGAATGGGGTTGCGTGGCTTATGATCGCGAGATTAACGGTCACGTAAAACTACAAGCTTCCTGTTTGCTAAGTGCAGGGTCTCATGATGCTCGCAGTATCGCCGCCTGTCTCAACGACGCGACGTGAAGTGTTACACGGTCCAAAATAGTTTCGAGCTGGCACCATCTCAAGATCCCTGGCCCCAGGTACTCACCTCACTGATTCAGCAGGGATTGCCTCCATTAAAACACGTTACATTCTTCATACTTGGTCCACGTGTGTCAACATGGTGTACTGTACTAGACGGTCAAAACCTCCTTCATCTCCCGTCTCATATACATACAGTACAGTGCCTAACAATAATTTAAGACCATTAGCATATTTTCAACTAAAGAGGTTTCTTGGTCTTCTAATTTTGTTACAAATTTTACCAAATATATTATCATATATATTATTTCAGTAGTATAAATCCCTCCTGCGGCGCTCACAAGCCACCGATCGTGACAAATGAGCATTCAAATGAAAGATACTAGACATTTGCAGTGACGAATTGCACTCTAATTCTATAAATATCTATAATTTCTTAAAAAAAAGACTTTTGAAAAATGTACGAAGTGTGCGATTTGCAGAAACTGTTGCTGTAGGAAAATGCGTTCCATCATTTTCGTCCACTTCACAGTTTGGCCTCTGTGACGCCTGTTTCATGTCATTCCGAGGTATTTCCTTTGCATGGATTTCAGAAACGGTAAATCAAAAGAATGAGTAACCTACTCAAATCGTATAATTTCATAAATATCGAATAACCGGTGAGTGTTACAACTAAACTGTCAATCAATGGACTCAGCACACAAATGACATTAGCAGTGACGAATTGCATTCTAAATTCACAAGTATCAATTTTTGTAAGAAGTGGGCGATTTGCAAATACTGTTACTGTAGGAAAATACGCGACATCATTACTGTTCAGTTCGCATTTTCGCCGTAGGGACGCCTGTTTCATGTCCAAACTATTAAACGTTAATTCATTTACAGGTTCGCTGTCAATCAATGGACTCAGCACACAAATTACATTAGCAGTGACGAATTGCATTCTAATTAAAACTCTTATGTTATATATTCGCCAAATGAATACTTAAAAACTCTTAATTGTCTATATTTTACAAACTATGTATAGATGTTTCGAAACACGTTGGTTTCTTCTTCAGCACATAAACAGAACTTATGCTAAGTAGACTAATCTACACATCGACAATTAAGTGTTTTTAAATATTGATTTGGCGAATATATATCATAAGAGTTGCAATTATTCTATCAATACGGATTTACACAATTTGCTATTATGGTAAATATTTTCGCTAATTGCATTCTAATTTCATAAATATCGATTTTTGTAAGAAGTGTGCGATTTGCAAAGTCTCTCATTATAAACTTATTGATTTCTCGCTAGTTTAAATAATTTGGTCACTCACAAGGGAAGTGTCAGGTAAGACAGGTCGAAACCTATCTTGAAACTTTGTGGACGCAATCGTTGTACTATAATAGGACAATCAGCCGCCAGATTGAACTGAGATCCTGGTACGGAGGCATGGCGGCTGGAGGAGCTGGACATCCCTGCGGCACTTGGAGTAGTGGCGAGGCGGGGCGTATATGCTGACTGGAGCGTGCGGCTCCTTCCCACCGGTCTTGAGTGATTGGGCGGTCCATTCCAACAAGTACGGTACTCGCTACCTCCCATTGATTTATATGAGAGATTCGCCACATGATTTCGGAGCCTTGCAGTTCAATCTGGCAGCTGATTTTCCGCACATTGTCCTTGTACTAAACCATTGTGATATGACTTTCAGTTTATGAGTTTCATTTATTTTTACAGACAATTTGAATATCGAAGTAAAACCCCGTTCCTAACCACAGATTAATTTGTGGAATGAATCTCCGAAAACAAACAATAAAAAAAACTATACAGTACTTCTTCCCTACTTGGGCGGCTTCGGTGGCGTAGTTGGTTGCATGCTGACCTTCTATGCCCAAGGTCACGGGTTCAACACCCGGCCGAAGTCGTCTGACTTTTTAAGAGCGTTAAAAATCCCAAAGTATGCCTTCCTTCGAAGGGGAGGTAAAGCCGGCGGTCCCATGTCATAGATTTATGGCATGTAAAAGAACCTTCCACTAATTACACTTGTGTGAAGCTAAAGTATAGGTTAGATTTGACTAACGCTCTTAAGTTCCAACGTTCATCACCAGGAGCCGACTTCGGTGGCATGTAGTAACCAAGTTCACAACTAGTTGTCGTCGACGGTGGCGTTTGGTAGCAACTACTTGAAAATAGAATGTCTGGAGTCTTACTTGAATTAAAAACAGATAACAAACACTAATACAGTCATCACAATTAACACCGGTTATCAGACAGATTCTACACACACCCAAAGTACACGGGGCTACATGACCACGTTGTCGCAGCCCCTAAAACTGAGGAACTAACCAACCTTCTCTACTTGTGAGGAATCTAGACATATATTACTGCTACATCAATAATATTGCCACACAAGGACTCCCATCTGTCCCAGACAGCGTACACATGACCTCACGAGGCCTGTCGAGATGAGGATGGTTGTGAAGTGAATGAGTATGCTGTAATTAATCTTCATGATCGTGTTTGACCTACCCTAACGACACAAATAACACGCTTGACAGTTCTTCACGATGCGATCTGTATCAATTGGCGGCTTTATTAAACAACCATGACCCGATGTTAACGGCGAACTAAATAACGTCATTATGTGTTTTTGTCCTATAATCGTTCAATTTCTTCATTAATACAACATTTGGAATGTTAACTGTGGATTTACGATCAAGGAACTGTCTTTGCAAGTTAACTTATGTACAGTTCTAATATTAACGGAAGCGTTCTGACATTTCTACGTAGCATGTGACCCACACAGTGTTAGTCTACTTAAATGTTATTTGTAGGCTTCAGCCGGAGTTTCATTCCTTTACTACAGGGTGTCAACAACTCTGGAAAACATGAAAAACAGGGAATTTTTAAAAACTGGAAAAATCAGGCAATTATCAGGGTAGTTTCATGAGACTCCAGGTATTTTAGATTTACAAGTTCCAACCATTAATAATTGCAAATTATGTATTCAAATTTTGCCAGGGAAAAGTATATATGGTAATGATTGTCTTAACAGTACATTATGCAACGAGCCTATAATGGCAATAATTATGACACGAATATGTTATAATTTCCATACGAATGTCTTATTGTTAATTACCATTATAGGCGAGTTGCATACGACTGTTTACGTTCGACGATAATTATAATTTTATTATATGTTTTAACATAAATATTCATAAATATCTGTGAGATTCAGTTAGTGAACGGGGCGCACTGGCTTTGCTGACTGACCAGAGCGCAAAGGCACTCCAAAAGCAGAGACCATTCACTTTGCTTGCCAACACAAATATGTTGGATTTTGAGCGCATGCGCGAAGGTATCCTTACCTAATTGCTCCCACAACTGTTTCTTGAGCTCTGATTGGTGGGAGAAACTGTTTCATAATGAAAACTAGTGTTATAATGAACCTCATTATGATACAGTTTTCTGACACATAATGTTTACATTTCCACATCGTCGAACATAAATATACGTATGTTGTTATTGACAGTAAATCAATAAGCTCTAGCGGCTTTGGTGGCGTAGCTGGGAGCATGCTGAACTGCTGTGCCCAAGATCGCGGGTTCAAACCCGGCTGAAGTCTTCGGAGAAACGCTATATCAAGTTCCAACATTCGCTACTAGGTGTTAGTGACAGCAGCATCCGGTGCCAAAGTTGGAACTACTGTACTTGAACTTGTTGGGAGCCCTCGGGCATTAAATCAAAACTACCCAGCTATGACTATTCGCTGCAATTCATATATACATTACACTTCTGCAAGTGTTGCGTTTTGATGATATTAGTACCCTTTATGTGTTTAAGTATAAGAACCCTTTGAATCGTTAACTTCTACCGTAGCGAGCTTTTGAAGTGATTGCGTTCTAAACTGTTTAGTTAGTAACCGTTACTATTCGATGGAAGAAGTGCGATATATATTTCAAAAATCAATGGCATGAGAAAGACTTACTGGCTCACAAGAATTCTCCAAAATATGAAATATCTAAAAGAAATAGGAATTCTACACCTAACAGAGATAGTAAAGAAAATATCAAAAAATATGGAAGTAAATACTTGATCGATGTTGGAAATAGAAAATAAATTGGGAAAATCAAAGTTTAATCTAATAATTTGGGCATCTTTCCAGTCATAATTCGTCTGTATAATATCTCACTTAATCCACACTTGCAGAAAATTCGCTACAGAACAATAAATCTCAAATATCATAAATACTTCGGCATTCTAAAAGCGAATTTGTGGATTAAATCCATTCTCCATAATTCTAACAGAATAACCTCGCTTTTAATTGGAGTTCAAATCGTTTGAGACGAGGTGTTACAAACGGAAGGAGGTACTTACGACACAGAGCGGCTGCCATTGTTGAGGAGAACTCACCTGCGAACAAGAGCAGACAAATATTACATCACACAACAGCATAATGAGAGTTCTTCTTCCACAACCCAGAACATGTATTTCATTCCAAGTTCCTGTACAAAGGGAAATGCAGTAGCTCCAAACTGATTCGCCTTAGAACATTTAAGGGGGCTAACACCGTGAGTGGGAGTCTTCACACACAGTCAAGAATTAAATAATAACTTCACTAGTATGTGACGATGTCGAACTGTAAATATTATACGTCAGAAAACTGTATCATAAAGATGGTCATTATAGTACTGTTTTCCATTATGAGACAGTTCCACCGGCCAATCAGAGCTCATTCATTGACCAATTAGGTAAGGATACCTTCGCGCATGCGCTCAAAATCCAACATGTCGGACATGAATTACATGATTTGAAAGTTCAAACTGGATATCGGATCAACCATTGTATTTACAATCCCAAACACAAAGACAAAATCAGCACGAACCTTTACGGTAACAAGAAAATACTATGACATATGCAAGAAATTTATGAATCTACGTCCAGAAGTTAGCTACACTGCATCCTTCTATACAAATTACAGACATGGAACGTGCACCGTCCATATGTTCGCGTAAATAAACTGGCGAATATGAGACAAGAAATAGCACTGTACCTTAATATCCCCAAATACAATTTCTACACAGCGCATTGCTTTCAAACGACTTCGGTGACAATATTAGTGAATGCTAGAGCTCCACAGATATTTATGAATATTTATGTTAAAACATATAATAAAGTTATAATTATCGTCGAACATAAACAGTCGTATGCAACTCGCCCATAATGGTAATTAAGACACTCGTATAGAAATTATAAAAATCGCTACGCTCGTTTTATAAACATACTCGTGATTTAATTATTGCCATTATAGGCTCGTTGCATAATGTACTATTATGAAAACTGATATACGTATAGTCAATACACAGGGATTTCATTTGATATATAAAAGGGAACAGAATATAAAGTATTTTGTGATTTACCGAAAGGACAATATTTGTGACTTTTCCAACACTATGAATCACAAAAACACGATTTAACAAGAAATACCAGTCAGAATGGAATATTAAGCCTATTTTTCTCATTTTGAAAAAATGAGGAAAAAGTAGACTAATGAAATCGATCCGGGAAAATGTCTGTCTGTCTGTCTGTCTGTCTGTCTGTCCCCCCCAACCATCAACTCCTAAACGGCTGCAGCAATCGAAACCAAATTTAGTATGAGTAAAGATATATACCTGAATATCTCAAGGCCGTATAAGAAAATGACGTCAGTGCTACCAACTGCTGAAAAATTGCAATTGAAATTTCAGCTCCATGTTGGATACCTTGGAAGGTATGCATGTGAGCTATTCCAAAATTGGCACACATATACTGTAGATAATAATATTTCAGTTTAATTTTCAGGGGGCCATACATGGAGTGTTACCAACATTAGTTTAAGCCTGCTGATAGGTCCAATTTTTAAATGCATGTAACTTGCACACTATCAATTGGATTTCAACCAAATTTCGTATGTACTGTGTGTACAATAACAGACATGACTTGGCATATTCTTAAGAGCCGACATTGCCGCCAACTGTAAATAAATGATCTCTTTATTTTTACCCTGATATCAATAAATCAGAAAATATGCAAGCCAACAGCTCTAAACTTTGCTTACGTATAGTACCTAACATTCTAAATTAATTTGGAGCAACTAACATACGTCAGTGCTGCCAACATGGTTTAAGCCTGCTGATAAGTCCAATTTTTGAGCACATGTAACTTCTATACTAACAAATGGATTTCTTCCCAAAATGGCACAATATTATATCATAATATTTTAGAAATTCTTAAATTTTAAGAAAAGTAGGCTCTTTATTTCGACAGGGAACTTCTTGTTGTTTTTTTTTCATGTAAAGAAAACACATGAATACCGAGGATGAACCGCATTCATGAAATTATATTCAAAAATAATTGAGATATACTTGGAAAATTAAGCCAAAAAAAACTGTTGAGTGTGTGTTTGTGACATTTTGGTGATTCAATGCATTTTCTTAACGATACACAAGTGGTCAACGGATAACAAATGTAAAGACTTTCACCAGGCCTCTGCGTAGACCACTCGCAATATACAGTGTTAACCCTTTGTGGGACAGTGGTCTCTATATTAACCACCTGTCATAAGGATAGTTTATGGTTTCAAAGATGCTGATAGTTGAATCTTTCAGCCAAATTTCGGAGAATTTTCATGCAGAAGTGCGAGTATTCCTAAAAATCAAATATTATACACGTATCTACTTGACGTAATGTGTTGGATATTTTTTAAATTAACTAAAAACTTTAACAATTGAAGAGTAAAAATAAAATATAAATATAGAAATAAAAATCATAAAAATCAAATTACAATAATAAAAGAAGTATAAACATTTAAAAAAACATAACTAACCTATAAAAACTATGAAAATAATTGTAAAAATCAATTCGAATTAATTAATTAATTAACTAAATCAATAAAATATCATAATTAAATATATAAGAGCATAATTAAAATTAAATATTTAATATATAAATACTAAAATTAGAGAAACAAAAAGTAACAATAATAATAATTTAAATAAATTAAAATGTGAATACACATAAAATAGTACATTATGCAACAAGCCTATAAAGGCAATAATTAAGACACGAGTATGTTTATAAAACGACCTAGCGAGTTTTATAATTTCCATACGAGTGTATTAATTACCATTATAGGCGAGTTGCATACGACTGTTTATGTTCGACCATAATTATAACTATTTTATGTTGGAACATAAATATTCATAAATATCTGTCGGGATTTCGCCAGTTTTATGTACTGAACAGAGCGCATGGGACGCAGAGAATATCATGGCCTCCTCGAATACCCCACTATGACACGAGCCACAGGAGGCTATGGAAGTCAGCGCAGGTGCGATGCTATCCTTGCCTAATTGGTTACACAGCTGTTTCTTGAGCTCTGATTGGTGGGAGAAACTGTATCATAATGAAAACTTGCACTATAATGAGCCTCATTATAGAACAGTTTTCTGACATATAATATTTACATTTCGCCATGGTCGAAAACAATAGTTTTGCCCTATAAATGGTCAAACGTTAAATGGATGGTACGTGTAAACACGAGAAATACAATTTTTGTTCATACAGAGGTGTGGGCGCCTAGGGGTCGCCAATACCCCTCGAATGGGAATAAATGTCGCCTTGGTTATGATGTTTGTGTTCGTAGCACTCAAGGCTGGTTCTCGCAGGTGGAACTAATGCGCGACAGGCGCGCCAAATGTGCGTCTAGCTGGCCGGGGATCCACTCATTCATTATTCAAATACTGTGACTCACTAACTTACCAGGACCTAAGTTTAGTTGTCAAGCGAGATACACAATCCTATCATTAGACTGGACTAAAGTGTGTATCGTTACCTACTGATAATGTATAATTACGTTGGTATTGAGTAGAACGCATTCTGGTGGTGACTTCGTCGAAATACTTTATGGAGGGCCATTTTCCAGGACATCTGCCTTAAATGTAAATCCACAGCCTGCTTCCAGTCGACCGACCGGGTCAGGGAATGGAATGACTCGTTTGATGCAGCACTCCATGCCTCCCTGTCCTGAGCTAATCGTTTCATCTCTACATAGCTACCACACCCTACATCCGAGGCAATCTGTTTAACATACTCTAACCTTGGTCTACCCCTACTGTTCTTGTCCTCGACCGTTCCTTCCCTAACTAAGCTTGCTATTCCTGGGTGTCTTAGTATGTGTCCTACCAACCAATCTCTTCTCTTCATTAGCAGTCGCCAGAAACATCTCTCCTCTCCCACTCGTCTTAATACCTCTTCGTTTGTAACCCTATCTACCCATCTGATCTTCATCATTCCCCTGTAACACCACATTTCAAACGCTTCAATTCTCCTCTTTTCTGCTGCACCAATAGTCCATGTTTCACTTCCATAGAGTCCGACGTTCCAGACAACGGTTTTCAAAAATGTCTTCCTAATACCTAAATCTATATTCGATGTCAACAGATTCCTTTTCTGTAGAAATGCTTCCCTTGCCTGAGCCAACCTACTTTTTATATCCTCTTTGCTTCGTCCATCACTGGTTATTTTGCTTCCTACGTAACAGAAGTCTCCTACTTCCTTTAGTTTTTCCCCTGCCAATTTGATGTCCATAGAAGTTTCTGATTTATTGCGGCTGCATTCCAATATTTTTGTTTTAAATTTATTAATTTTCATCATGAATTCTTTCCTCAAGACGGAGTCCATACCATTCAAAAACTCATTCAAATCCTCAGGCGTGTCGGCCAAAATGATGATGTCATCAGCAAATCTCAGAGTTGAAATTATTTCTCCTTGAACCGTCTTTCGCAGTTTAAATTTCTCTCTAATTTCCTTCATTGCTTGATCAATGTAAAGATTGAAAAGTATGGGTGATAAATTGCAGCCTTGCCTCACACCTTTCTGAATACCAGCTTCTCTCTCATGTCCTTCAGCTCGAATGACTGCTGTCTGGTTTCTGCATAGATTGTAGATCACCCTCCTATCCCTATACTTTATTCTGCCTTAAGAATTATAATTATGTAGGGGACGAATTTCATTTGTCAATGTACGCTAATTATTTAGGATACGATCTCGTCAAAAGGCATCAGGTGATGGTAAATAGGCCTATGCGTTAGGACGTCATTCCACATCAGCTCTGTATGGACCATCTTTTGATCAATACTAAAGTCATATTTAAAATGCTGAAGAGTGACTTCGTGGTCATCAGAATTGTGTAATTAATTAACCTGTGTTACTGTGATGGCTGTAGCAGAGTGCTCGTGAAGACAAGGAAAGTAATCTTGCTTTGGGTCAAGGAACGATTTATTCTAGCTCCAAATCAATAGAGGCCATTAACTGTGTGCCATAACATGACCGTCGGTCAGTCCACTAATAGCTAGGAGCCGGGAGGAAAAAGCGACCGGATGTGGACACCATACTCTGTGTTAGCAGTAACGAGAAACATTCCTCACAGAGGTTTTATCTTCACTATATTCCTTTTACGTTAGAGCACACTGAGTAATTGTATCTTGCGGTCTTTCGTGGGTCAACACGCCATAAATTCGACGCTTCGAAGAAAGACTGAGCCTGCAAAAACATACCTCCACGGCTAGTCACTTTCTTTCATACGATGGCTGTCTTTTTCAAGTTCCGATGTGCTGTATAACAAGAAGTTCCGTAACGAACTAAAGAGCCTACTTTTCTTAAAATTAAGATTCATGCCAATGATTAATCTGCAGTATATGAACCTATCTAGAATAATGACGAAATTAAGTTGGTAAGATCGAAATGTTTAATTAGTTAGAAATATACCTGGTATAATGTAGCCTAATAGAGCGTGTTTAATTAGGTAAATAGGACTTCTCTCACCGTTCTCTTCGTAGCGTAAACGGTTGCGTTGTAGACTATCAGTTTATTATGCAGAGCCGGAAGAAGTTCGAATCCCGCTTCGGATATGCTGTTTTTTGATGTGTAACATCTTTCCACTCGGTTGGCAGCCCTGGTGACTGAATATATTCTTAGTTCCATCTCTTAAGGTACAGAATACAGAATTTGGTTCAAGTCCAATGGACGTTACATGCAGTTAGACATTGGATCTATCAGCACGCGTTAATGCATGTTGGCAACAATGTCATGCGTGTACTGGTCAGAAATAATCTGAAATAATATGATATCTTGTTGTGCCAATTTTGGATGAAATACATTTGTTAGTATAGAAGTTACATTTATTTTAAAATTGGACATATCAGCAGGCATAGAATCATGTTGGCAGCACTGCCTTATATGAATTACTACAAACTAATCTAAAATGTCAGGTACTATACGTGTGCATAATTTAAGGCTGTCGGCTTGCACACTTTCTGATATATTGGTATTTGGATAAAAAAAAACAGAGAGAGCAATTATCAACAGTTGGCAGCCCTGGTGACTCTTAAGAATACGCTCGGTCATATGTGTTTATGTACACATATTACATACAAAATTTGGTTGAAATCCAATAGATAGTGTAGAAGTAATATGCATTTAAAAATTGGAACTATCAGAAGGCTTAAAATTATTTTGGCAACACTGTCATGTATGGCCTCCTGGAAATTAAATTGAAATAGAATTGTCTACATATGTGCCATTTTGGAATAGCTCCCATGCATACCTTCCAAGATATCCAACATGGAGCTCAAATTTCTAGTGCGTTTTTTCAGCAGTTGGTAGCACTGAAATCATTTTCAAATATGGGCTTGAGATATTCCGGTCTACATCTTTACTCATACTAAATTTGGTTTCGATTGCTGCCGCCGTTTAGGAGTTGATAGGGGGGGGGGGGTGCATAGATAGACAGACAGACAGACAGACAGACAGACAGAAGGACAGACAGACACTCATTTTCCCGGATCGATCTCATAAGTCTACTTTTTCCTCACTTTTGCAAAATGTGAAAAGTGGGCTAAAAATTATATGAACAACGTATTTAGGAGAACTGGCAGTTGTGTGTATACATTGTTTAATTAGGTAAATAGGACTTCTCTCACCGTTCTCTTCGTAGCGTAAACGGTTGCGTTGTAGACTATCAGTTTATTATGCAGAGCCGGAAGAAGTTCGAATCCCGCTTCGGATATGCTGTTTTTTGATGTGTAACATTTTTCCACTCGGTTGCTGGATATTTTTGTTGGGGTGATTTTGGAAAAGGGACGAAAATGGGACGGAAATGTGTAAGAGGAAACAATGAGCGCGCTCGGTGGCAGAGATTGGTACCACGACGTACTGTCGGCCAACATACAGCCCTATGTGGAATGTATATCACATACGGTTTACTCCAAGATTTGGAGGTCCCATTAAAGATATTCCTACAATAAATCATCTTCATGTTCTCGTTCTTTGGGGTGAAAATATTCATTATATTATCATATTTGCTGAAAACAATTATGATTTATTAAATCTTCATACTTTTGCTGTGGAATTACAAGTAGTTATTTCAATGACCAACAGAGTTCACTGTTAACAAGGGATTTGCGCTCCCGGTAGACACAAAGTAGGATAACATGTCAGATGTTACACATTATATGCGACTACTGTAAGGCTCGTAATTTTTTTTTGTGCGGTATTCTTCTTTCTTTGTATTGAACATGTATGATCTTTTATAATTTAATTGTCATTAACATATTTTATATTCATATGTATAAAAGTTCGTGTGAAACTCGGAAGAAAACCACCATTGAGAGATACACGAGGTAGAATTCAGCTGTTACTTCCACTTTAACGATGCTTTATAGAGTTGAGTGGTCAGATTTGACCATTTAACGTAATTCCTTGTTAGTGGTAAAGTAACGAGCGTTTCTGTTTGATGAAATGATCGTGCAAAGTAAAATAAGGCGGCTTCGGTGGCGTAGTTGGTAGCATGCTGAGCTTCTATGACCAAGGTCGTGGGTTCAAACCCGGCCGAAGTCGTTAAAAATCCCTCAGTATGCCTTCCCTGGAAGGGGAAGTAAAGCCGACGGTCCCATGGGAATAAATCCTCCCACTTACACTTTTATGAAGCTAAATTATAGGTTAGATTTGACTAACGCTCTTAGGTTCCAACGTTCGTCACCAGGAGCCAAATGCGGTGGCATCTAGTAACCAAGTTCAGAACTAGTAGATCGTTGACGGTGGCGTTTGGTAGCAAAAGTTGGAACTACTTTAAAATTGAATGTCCGCAGTCCTTACTTGAATTAAAAACAGATAACACACTAATATCGGTTATCAGACAGATTCTACACACACCCAAAGTACACGGGGCTACATGACCACATTGTCGCAGCTCCTAAACTGAGGAACCAACCAACCAACCAACCAACCAACCAAAGAAAAATAACCTTTAATGATTAATTGAGAGAAAACGACCCTATTAATCCCTTAGGTTTGCGGCGTTGTCGACTGCACTGGATGGTGCATGTACGGCCTTGAACTTGCGCCATACAGACACTTACAAGGTGTGAACGGGCCTAATTATGACTCAACTCTTTCCTTCTGGCAGTGACAACACTAGCACTTTCACTGCTAAACAAAAGCCAGCCAGCCAGACACCCACCGTGCACATAACATATGGCGCAAGGTCAATGAACTGCGTGGTCAAAATATCTCATTATAATGAGATTAATAGCTTCCCTTTGTCTAACTACCTACGGACTGTGAAACGAATGACTGAATCACACCCTTAGCCTAGGATGTTAATACCCATAAACAACTGAAGTGAGTGGATGTTTTACGAGGAGGAATGGAATAGGCAGAATTTATAATCCACTTCACACTCGCGACCCACTTGACGCTTAGACAATAATAGCACTCATACTGTAAACCACTTCGTGGTGTAGCGTCTAGTAATCCTGGCTGTCTTGGAGGTCTGGGTTCGATTGTCGGCTTTGCCAAGAAATTTAATTCTGCTCTGAGGGAAGATGAAAATCAATAAATGTAAAACAAAATTGAATGAATGACGCCCCCCATCTTGCGGCGAGGATAATATGAACTGTGCCGGCTGCCGCACTCCCCTGGGGCAATGATTAGGCTAAATGAATGAGAGTTGAAGTGAAATGAAATGATAGTGGAGAGTGTTGCTGGAATGAAATTGTGACAGGGAAAACCGGAGTACCCGTAGAAAAACCTGTCAGCCTCCGCTTTGTCTAGCACAAAGCTCACATGGAGTGATCGGGATTTGAACCACGGACCCAGCGGTGAGAGGCCGGCGTGCTGTCGCCTAAGCCACGGAGGCACAATAACACAGGATTTCAGAATAATACATTATGCAACGAGCCTATAATGGCAATAATTAAGACACGAGTATTTTTATAAAACGAGCGTATGCGAATTTTATAATTTCCATACGAGTGTCTTAATTAGGCTATCATTATAGGCGAGTTGCATACGACTGTTTATGTTCGACGATAATTATAACTTTATTATATGTTTTAACGTAAATATTCATAAATATCTGTTGAGAGTCAGCCACTTGAATTTTGGGATCGGAGAGCGAGCGCTGGGTATAATATCTCTGTCTTTCAAGACCTCTGACCGACCGACGCATGCGCTCTGTGTGCTTGCAATGCCATAATATGCAGGCGATATGTTTACATCTGCCGTCCCTCACTAATATTATCACCGGAGTCGTTTGAAGGCAATGCACTGTGTAGAAATTAGAGTTGGTGATATTAAGGTACAGTCCTATTTCTTGTCTCATATTCGCCAGTTTATTTACGCGAACATATGGACGGTGCGTATTCCATGTCGGTAATTTATATAGAAAGATGTTGTGTTTATGACCGACATGTTGGATTTTGAGCGCATGCGCGAAGGTATCGTTACCTAATTGGTCAATGAATGAGCTCTTATTGGCTGGAGAAACTGTATCGTAATGAAAAACAGTGTTATAATGACCATCATTATGATACAGTTTTCTGACCCATAATGTTTACATTTCGACATCGTCGAACATAAAAATATATTTATTATACCTACACCTACTCCAAAAGTTTCCTAATTATCGGACGTGCAACCCCTTCTATCCCTGAGACATTTTAGGAAGTTCTATGAACTCGACATGCAAGCTGCCCTCTGGGCGTCAATTAACAAAGCTTACACCCGGCACCTGAGGCCATACGATATTATTGTTATTTATTCGTTAATTCCTCATAAGGAGAGCGTTACAACACAATCAATGTTCATGTTTTATTCTGGCCCTTTCTTCTTTTTCCCCAAAAACATCTCATACACACTATGCTTCCTCTTTCTCTCCTCCGTCCACTTCTTCCCCGGTTGTCTCTCTTTGGGAGTTGACTCAAACATCTGTTGTCCAAGTAGTCTCTGTATGTGCTCTTGTCTTCTGTAGAGATGTTAGTTTCTTGAGGTCTTCCACGGTTTCCTTTACCCAATTGCTTTTTAGTGCACTATTCGTAACTATATTAAATAATTTCTTGGTCAGTCTGTCTTCGGTCATCCAATGTATATGTCCATAAAGTGTTCCCCTTCTTTTCCTTATGTTGTTTGTAATAGTCTCTGTCTGTTTGTACAGTTCTATTATAAGTATTTTTATTATTAATAATATTATTATTAGCTTAAAAGTGCTGAAAATATTTGAATCTTCTGGCAGGTGGGATTTCTTTCTATCAACTAGAGCTATATAGGAATAAACACTACCTTCAGGTTTACTTTTAAAAATTATGGACTAAAAATTCATATATAGCCTACTACAATCTTCTTCTTCTTCTTCTTCGTCTTTTCCCGTTCATGCGGGGTCGACGTTTCTGACAAGTCGTTTCCATTTTCCTCGGTCCCAAATAGTGTTTTCTGTTAACTGCTTCTCCCGGAGAGCATCATGCACGCAGTCCATCCATCTTCTTCTAGGCCTGCCTCTTTCCCTTTTGCCTTCCACCTCCAGACCAAGCACTCGCCTTCCTACATAACTCTCATCCCTGCGCTTAATGTGGCCATACCAGAGCAAGCGTCTTTCTTGCACTTTTTTTGATATTTCAGTCACTTTTACGCTGCCTCGTATGAAGGTGTTTTTGATGTGATCGTTCCTTGTAACACCACACATCCATCTTAGCATCTTCATTTCAGCTACTTCCAGTCGCTTGCACTGTGACTGCACAGTTGGCCAAGTTTCTGCTCCGTATAGCATTGCAGGTCTCACTGCACATTTATAGGCTTTACCCTTTACTTGGATATTCAGTCTCCTGTCACAGAGAATACCAGATAACCTTTTCCAGTTTAACCAGGCAGCCTGAATTCGGTGGGTAATTTCCAGATCTAGATTGCCATCGTTAGATACAGTGGATCCCAGATACTTGAAACTGTCCCTTGCCTGTAGCTGGCTACCATCCATCTGAATAGTTTCATTTCCAGTTCCTCCAAGGCACAGGTATTCGGTCTTATTCCTACTGATTTTAAGGCCTCTGTCCTCTATGGCTCTTCTCCAGCATTCCAGTTTATATTCAAGCTCTTCCCTGTGTGTGCTACATAAGACAATATCATCTGCAAATAGCATACACCAAGGAGCTGGTTCTCTTAAGTTTTCAGAGAAGACATCCATTATTAGATCAAAAATATAGGGGCTTAGTGCAGATTCTTGGTGAAGACCTACTTGAACCGGTATAGTATCTGACAATCCTACACTGCTTCTAATTCGTGTCCTTGTTCCACGGTACATATCCTGAACAATGCGCACATACTTCTCCGGTACTCCCTTGCATCTCATGCATCTCCATACCTCTTGACGGGGCACTCGGATCATACGCTTTCTCTAGGTCTATGAACACCATATGTAGTTCTTTTCTCTTCTCCCTGTGCTTTTCCATGACCTGCCTAAGTGCAAAAATAGCATCTGTTGTTCCCTTTCCCGGCATAAATCCAAACTGTTCATCTCCTATTGTCGTCTCCACCCGAAGCCTACTTTCAATAACTTTCTCCCAGATCTTCATTGTGTGTGATATGAGTTTTATTCCTCTACTATATACTACAATAGATGGAACAAAACTACAATTAGTTATTTTTAGGAACTCGCACATCATTTAGGTTTTTAGGTACTGCAGAATTCATGAATATGACTCTTTTGACTGTGACTCTGAAATGTATTAAAATATTTTTGTATTTAGAAGTAAAATGCAAGCACATTTGCCATTGGAAACGAATGTTTCATATGATAGCTAATTATGTTTTCTTTTATTTATATAAAATCTTTTCTGACATATTTATTTTCCGATCTATTAGGTTATTTCATGTCAACGTAACAACAGGTTGGCACCTATTCCAAATTTAAACTCCGTTTTTGAAGAAGATTTAGCTTACTCGTTCAAGCGTTGAGCTGAATTATTTATTGATTTTTGGCATTTGATTTTGAAATTATATATTTTGTGTATATTTTAAACTATTATTATAAAGCTTAATATTTATTTACACTTACCATCAATATTTCTTATTTTCTAACTGTACTTTTGAAAATTATTGTAAAGACCAATATTTTATTTTATTTTATTTAATACTGCATTGTAAGGTATCAATTTTAGCACTACAGTATATTTCATTTTATTACAGTTATTGTTTAACAACTTCACTTCTTATATAGATTTAAGTACGGTATTATATATTATTTTTATTCTTATTTTTTATTTGTTTTATTTTTTAGTCGTTTACACTCCAGGTTGGTGGAACCCACGGACTCAGCGTGGGAACTCACCACTACCGCCTCTACGGGCAGTGTCCTAGAGCTGGGAACATCGAATTGGAAGGGATACAACTGGTGAGGTGGGATTTGGCACCTCACCCAGGCGGCCTCACCTGCAAAGCGAACAGGGGCCTCATGAGGGAAGGTAAGGGATGGTTAGGATGGATAGGCAAGGAAGAGGGAAGGAGGCGGCCGTGGCCTTGAAGAAGGTACCATCCCGGCATTTGCCCGAAGACGAAGTGGGAAACCACTTCGAGGATGGCTGAGGGGGAATCGAGCCCCCTCTACTCATTTGGGCCACCCGAGGCTGAGTAGACCCCGTTCCAGTCCTCGTACCAATTTTCAAATTTCGTGGCAGAGCCGGGAATCGAACCCAGGACCTCCGGGGCGGCAGCTAACTATGCTGACCGCTACGCTACGGAGGCGACTTTATTCTTAATTGATTTTCATTTATTCCAAGCTGAAGATGACCTCATTGTAAGGTTGAAACTTGTCCAGTATATAAAATATATATTTATGTAGTATTGATTCGGCGTATAATTATACACTTTTAATTTTAATTTAGAAGGGGAAAAAATAGGTAAAAACCTAAGAACCCAGTCCCTTAATAGCTACGGCAAGCCATTCCCTCGAGGAATGCCTGGGTTACCGGGCGGAAATTGTCAACTCTGAATGTCAGTGATTTCAAAGGATAAAAGGAGGTGAAGAGTAGTGATTGATTACGGACAGTGAGATAACAAGGCTTCAAGGCACTAAGAGCCAGACTAAAACCCTCGTATCCTACCTTCTAAAGTAATGAGCACAATAAAAAGGTATAAACACTCGTAAGCTTGTCATGATTTAAAGTGCTGAAAATTGCTCGGCAATCCGAGTTAATTTTACTCTGCCTGTTATATAAATAGTTGAAAATCATAAACATAACACCGGATGTCTCCTGCCAGCCGGAAGACGTCATTTAAATCGCAGACGTTTAACGATTATGTTCCGTGCAGTAAGTGCACATCGCAGAGACAATGCCAAGAATACCTACTTCACTACAACCGTGACAGGAAACAGGTAACTATTCCTCTTACCTACTCAATTATCTATAAATTCTCGCTAATTGTAAACGAAAACTGCTCGGCTTGCATATAACAGTAAACAAATTTAACATTGGTACGATTGGCGATTCCGCATCCCCTGAAAAATTCTATCTTATTATATTTTACTACCTCCCATCACACGCGTAATAGTAAAAACTAACCTTTACGGTAGTATCATCTCCCGCCTACTACACAGACTACTTGCGTGACTGAAGTGTTCGACAAGTTGTATAAACAGCAGGCGCCGATTGACTGGGCAAGAGCATGATCAGAAAGAGCAAATCGATAGTACTGTATTACTATCGATCGATCGTAAGTACTGCACAATGAGTACATTCTGGTTTATTCCCATAACCAAGACATTAGTTCTGTTTTCATTCACTATGGTTTCGTAGTCAGCAACGCTATCTATACTACACGAAGGAAAGCATATTTATCTTCACCGATAAACACTTTCAATGGTCTGTCATTTATCTAATCTGACCACGGCTACTAGCACGGACAATCGATATATTGTGTTTCTTCTCTTTTTATACACACTATCCTAAAGTACTGCACACGAGCTCCAAATAGTGAACACTGGTATTACTACGCCCATTCCAATGTGCCATCCGCTGTTGTTGTTGTTGTTGTTGTTGTAAACTCATTTCAGGCCGTTGGGACATCTTGGTCAGCTTCCCCGTGCACTTTGGTGTGCGTTCAATTTGTCTCTGTTGCTGTGATCACTGTATTAGTGTGTGTAACGGTAAATGTTCAGGGTTAGGGATGTAGTAGTGGCTCGGGACTTGTGATAAGGTACACTCTCTGTCTGAAAGGTTCGGTGAATGGACTATATTACGAACGGATTGTTGGCTTACCTGAAACAGCCGTTACTATCCTTCGTAGTAATCCCCGTGGATGGTTATGCACGGCTTAGAACGGCTGTACAAGTCCTGGCATAGTCTTCCTGAGGGATAGCCTTCAGTTGGGTCATCACATTACGTTGGATGTCCGAAATGTCCCTTCACTTTTCGGCGACCCTGGACCCCGATACTCCATACTTTGACGCTTGCCTTCGAGGTCGTACCTCAGGCACCAGGTCTCGTCACCCGTGGCGATGGTTTTCAGGACCATTCCATTCCACGGAACATTCACCCTTCTCACTGCCACCCGCCAAACTGGTGTGCACGTTAGGTTGCATAAATTCACCCTTCTCACTGCCGCCCGTCTATTAGGTGTGCAAGGCAGGTTGCATAAATTCACGCTTCTCTCTTGCTTTCAATTTAGAGTTTTGACGACCCTACTGAAGGCTATTCCTAAAGAAGACTATGCCAGGAGTTTCCAGGACTTGTTCAGTCGTTCTCAGAAGTGCATAACCATCCACGGGGATTACTTCGAAGGATAGTAACGGCAGTTTCAGGTAAGCCAACAATCCGTTCGTAATATAGCCCATTCACGGAACTCTTCAGACAGAGGGTGTACTACCTCAGTATTTGTTTAAAAGAAAAAGTAAAAAGAAACGGGGAAAATAACCACTGTCATCACCAGGATTCGAACCTACGATCTCTGAACTAGATGCAGCTGTCCATCACGGTTGCGGCGTACGATTTTGCGTGCACGGCTACAACGTAGGCTACGTCTGCATCTCTTCTTTAATGGATTTTGTGTCACGAAGAATCTACAACACGCTGCCCGTCGGACTGATTTATGACACTCACCAATGAAATTACAAATTTTCTGCAGTTCCGTGCGATTTTCAAATAGAAACGATTGAATATCATTTAAAGCAATAACAATACAGCATATTAGGACGCCGACCGTGCAAAGCCGGGTACAAACGCTAGTGCAGTAGAATCCCGTTTATCACAGGCTCGATTAACCGAAGCTAATACACTATTTTCCTTGCAATTACCATAAATAGCGCATGAAATTGTGAGTTTTTACTTGATTATTGCACGCAACACAATAGTACCTGTACAGTATTTTACGTGTGGTAGTGGGGAAATAGACTCAAATAGTTTGCGCATATGTGATTGATAACTAAGTTGGCTGGTTCCTCAGTTTAGGAGCTGCAACAACGCAGTCGTGTAGTCCCGTGTACTTTGGGTGTGTGTAGAATCTGACTGATAACCGGTGTTAATTGTGATGGCTGTATTAGTGTGTGTTATCTGTTTCTAATTCAAGTAAGACTTCAGACGACAATTTCAAGTAGTTCATACTTTCGGCAGGTCACCAGGTATTAGCATACAGCATGGCTGACCACCGACAGTGTGCATTGAGAACTAAGGACCTTGGGACTCTAGCGCTGTGACAGTAAGTCTGAGATATTATCGAATTGTACTGTGTGGAACATACTTCTAAAATTTTAGATAAATATGCTATTTTTCAATTATATGTTCAGTTTACGACATGTTATAATGGGGTAAACACTGGGGATAGCAAGGCGAGAAATAGGTAGGGAAAGGGTTATACAGAACTCAATTTTTAGCGGCCAATCGTAGTCTATTTTCCAAATTTTCGCGCCCAAGGAAATGTTTCTATTTTTTAGCCTACTTTCAATTTTTGCAAAAAATGAAAGTAGACTTATGAGATCAACACAGGGCCAAAAATTGTCTGTGTGTGTGTGTGTGTGTGTGTGTGTGTGTAGTGTGTGTGTGTGTGTGTGTGTGTGGACTCTGAAAGTCTGTCCCCCCTATCAATTCGAACATGGTGAATCCGAATTGAACGAAATTTGGTACACAGGTAGCACTAGCAAAGGGCACCTCAGTGTCATGTTTTATATCGCCGCCATCTTGACGTAAACGTAATGGCGGCCACCCAAATGTTCAAAGCTTAAATCAAATTACGACCAACCTATTCATCTGATTTCTACCAAATTTTGTAACGTTATACCTTTATGTATGAAGAATCTTTTGACCAAACTACGAGGTCATCTGCCCGATAATTTGCGGATGGCGGCCATGTTTGTGTGCAAATTGATTCCCCATATCTTTTCAAACACGGTGAAAAGGAATTGAAACGAAATTTGGTACAGAGGTAGCACTAGCAAAGGGCACCTCAGTGTCATGTTTTATATCGCCGCCATCTTGACGTAAACGTAATGGCGGCCACCCAAATGTTCAAAGCTTAAATCAAATTACGACCAACCTATTCATCTGATTTCTACCAAATTTTGTAACGTTATACCTTTATGTATGAAGAATCTTTTGACCAAACTACGAGGTCATCTGCCCAATAATTTGCGGATGGCGGCCATGTTTGTGTGAAAATTGATTCCCCATATCTTTTCAAACACGGTGAAAAGGAATTGAAACGAAATTTGGTACAGAGGTAGCACTAGCAAAGGACACCTCAGTGTCATGTTTTAAATCGCCGCCATCTTGACGTAAACGTAATGGCGGCCACCCAAATGTTCAAAGCTCAATTCAAATTACGACCAACCTATTCATCTGATCTCTACCAAATTTTGTTACCTTATACCTTCATGTAAGAAGAATCTTTTGACCAAACTACGAGGTAATTTTCCCTATAAATTGCGGATGGCGGCCATGTTTGTCTGCAAATCGATTCCCCTTATCTTTTCAAACACGGTGAAACGGAATTGAACGAAATTTGGTACAGAGGTAGCACTAGCAAAGGGCACCTCAGTGTCATGTTTTAAATCGCCGCCATCTTGACGTAAACGTAATGGCGGCCACCCAAATGTACAAAGCTTAATTCAAATTACGACCAACCTATTCATCTGATCTCTACCAAATTTTGTAATTTTATACCTTTATGTATGAAGAATCTTTTGACCAAACTACGAGGTAATCTGCCCAATAATTTGGGGATGGCGGCCATGTTTGTGTGCAAATCGATTCCCCCTATCTTCTCAAACACGGTGAATCCGAATTGAACGAAATTTAGTACAGAGGTAGCACTAGTAAAGAGCACCTCAGTGTCGTGTTTTATATCACCGCCATTTTGACGAAAACGTAATGGCGGCAACCCAAATGATCAAAGCTTAAATCAAATTACGACCAACCTATTCATCTGATCTCTACCAAATTTTGTAATATTATACATTCATTTACGAAGAATTTTTTGACCAAACTACGTGGTCATCTGCCCAATAATTTGCGGATGGCGGCCATGGTTGTGTGCAAATCGATTCCCCCTAACTTTTCTTACATGGTGAAACCGAATTGAACGAAATTTGGAACAGAGGTAGCACTAGCAAAGGGCACCTCAGTGTCATGTTTTAAATCGCCGCTATCTTGACCAAAACGTAATGGCGGCCACTCAAATGTTCAAAGCTTAAATCAAATTACGACCAACCTATTCATCTCATCTCTACCAAATTTTGTAACACTATACCTTTATGTATGAAGAATCGTTTGACAAAACTACGAGGTCATCAGTCAAATAGATTGCAGATAGCGGCCATGTATGTGTGCAAATCGATTCGTCATATCAATTCAAACACGGTGAAACTGAATTGAATGAAATATTGTACAGATGTGCAATGGGCACCTAATATTCATGTTTAATATCCGTATAGCACGTTGTATTTCAGCAAGCTACTACAACCAACATTCAATTATACTCCTTGAAAAGGACAAAGTGTTATAACAATAACCATGCATTTAGGAGAAAGTAGGCTGTATGTTCTTTACTGAACATCTTGTTTTGGTCGAAATCTTATTTTTATATCTTTCAGTTTTTTTTGTTTGTTTTGCAAGTCATCCGATGTTATTTATAATTATTTCATACCTTCTCTAATTTTCTCAATCCATCCTACTTGTTGTTTCATATTCCAAAGTTTCTCAACGATTTCTCTAGATAATCTGGTTTCCGGTGTTCTCATAATGTGGCCAATAGTATCAATGTTGGGCTCCAGTTCTCTGTATACCACTTCATTTGGTACTATCCACCATTGTCCATCTTTTTGATATTTTTTATTTATGCATGATCTAGCTATTCTTCTTTCTACTTTTAGAATTTTTTGATTCTGTATTCCTGAGTAACTTCAAAAAGAGTTAAAAAAGACTATTTAACATCTATATAAATAATATCCCTGTTTTATGTAATATGCTTTGCTGTAAATTTAATAGAAGGCATTGCTAAAGTTTTCAGTTTTCTGTTTTAATACAACTTTATAAAAGAAATTCGCTGAGTTTGCTGCAACGGGGGTATTTTGAATCATTAACCTAGGTTACGCATCAGAAACGTTGGTTATAAAGAAGAGATTAGGAATAACAAGAAGGGGTAGAGAAAGAAATGAGCGAGTGAGGGAGATTCTGGAAGAGAAATCCTTACTAGAGATCATAGAGAAATCAAGAATGAGTTGGTATGGACATGTTAAGAGAATGCAGGAGGGCAGGATGCCAAGGAGGATGCATGAGATGGAAATGGAAGGCGAGAGACCAAGAGGAAGGCCAAGCGATAGGTGGATTGTGGGTGTGGAGGAAGGAGAGGAGTGGGACAGAGTGGTGGGAGGATAGAAAACGATGGAGAGGCTTGTGTACGTTCCAAGCAGACCTAGCCAGGGACTGGAAATGTAGAAGATGATGATGAACCTACTGTCGACCAAAGTATTATGTGCACTCGAGTTTGAAGATTGTTTGTGAAGTAACCAATAGACCTACATAAAACCCAATAACATCATCATTTTCGGCGTTCTATTTTAAGTTAGTTTATGTAGGTTTGGAATTTTTAATTTATATTTTAATATTTTTATCGCAGTTGGAACACAAAAAGTGCCCGTTTTTAAGCGTGTTTCAACCATGCGTCACGTTTAAGAATTATTATCTCAAAAACCCGTCATCAGATCGAATCCAAATTTTAACACAATATACATTGGAATGTTGTTTAACTGGCGTATTAATTTCAAAATTTTGTGTGTCCAAAAAAACAAAGTTGTTATCATTTTTGTAAGGTAACTTTTTCTAGGCTCGGGGTGGTTGGAAAATGTAGTTCTTGGCCGCGTTGCAATCCTTATACATCAACAAGTTATGATGTATGACTGTGAAATACGTAAATTAATTCACTTATTTTATATCGGTTTGTATTTGTACGGGGAAATAACACATGGTTCACCAGTAAGCCGCTCCGGGAAAAGCTGTTATGGAGCCCATTACTTCCGAGCGAGGCCTTTCCTTTATCATTTTGGATGAATTTCAGAAACAGTAAATCAAAGGATTGAGTAAGTCTACTCAAATCGTATAATTTCATAAATATCGAATAACCGATGAGTGTTATGATGATTCAATTTTCTGTGATTACCTTCTTAAGTTAGGGAACGTAGAACTTGGAATTCTAACTGAAATGTAAATAGTGATCTATAATCATTTGGTTGAAATAAAAACATAACAACCTTTCTCCTTAAGTTTCTCATTATAAACCTATTGGGAAAAGTGTGGTTTATGAACATGCGAGAATTCTCGACCGGGGCCGCTAGTCCTTTTAAATTTCTTCGAGGGCCGGAGTAGTTCCGTATCAGCCACAAATACTTCAGGTAGAGACCGTGCTGGGCGCAATTTACAGGGCACCAAATTCTCAGCTATCCAAGGTGCCACAGGTTTACATTACCTGGGATAATCGGGGTTCTACATAATCTTCTACGTCATGTGATTCTGAGTCAGACCGCGTGGAGAAGACGTGCAAACCCTGAGCTGGCACATTGCCAAAGGTGCCCTCACTATTTACGTCATCACGCTAGAGCGCTCTTTAAAAGCACATGGTCACTAGACATTTTTCTTTTGTGTGCCGGGTACATACTGTAGTGCTCATGAGATGATTGCCCTTGTGCACATTCAACACTTTACGATGCTGTTTTCAAGCCACGAACACGGCTCTTAAACATGATTTACCACCGGAAAGGTGATGAAACATGACGCATGCTTGGAATGAGCGTAAATCACTACCTCTTCACCAACAATTCATTACTCCCTATTTGCCAAACGAAGACCACTAAATTCACGAGTCTATCTCACAGGTCATAAATTAGGCCATGTTTTCTACATTTTAAACAAGAAGCGACTAGTTCCAACGTTCTTCGCCAGGTGCTGGTTGCGATGGCATCTAGTAGCCACGATCGCAGCTAGGTGTCGTAGCAAAAGTAGGAACTACTTAAAAATTAATCGACTGCAGCCCTTACCTGATTAACAGATAACACACAATAATTCAGCCATCACAATTAACACCGGTTATCAGACAGATTCTACACACACCCAAAGTTCACGGGGCTAATGACCGCGTTATCGCAGCCCCTAAACTAAGGAACCAACCAACCAATGCTTTGTCATCAAATTTATACATTACAATAAAGAACTGAAAGAATTTAACTAAATGATAAGACAGTGTCTTATGGGGTTGTGATAAAAGCAACCTATATTTTACCTTTGAAAATGTGTTTATGTTCGACAATGTCGAAATGTAAACATTATGTGTCAGAAAACTGTATCATAATGAGGCTCATTATAACACTGTTTTTCATTACGATACAGTTTCTCCAGCCAATCAGAGCTCATTCATTGACCAATTAGGTATGGATACCTTCGCGCATGGGCTCAAAATCCAACATATCGGACATAAACACAGCATCTTTCTATATAAATTACCGACATGGAATACGCGCACCGTCCATATGTTCGCGTAAAAACTGGGGAATATGAGACAAGAAATAGCACAGTACCTTAATATCCCCAATTCCAAATTTTACACAGCGCATTACTTTCAAACGACTTCGGTGACAATATTAGTGAATGCTAGAGCAGGACGGCAGACTGTAAACCTATGGCCTGCATGTGGCATTGCAAGCACGCAGAGCGCATGCGTCGGTCGGTCAGAGAATTTGAAAAACAAAGATATTATACATGGCGCTTGGCTTGCACTCCGATTACAAAATTCAAATGGCTAACTCTCAACAGATATTTATGAATATTTATGTTAAAACATATAATAAAGTTATAATTGTCGTCGAACATAAACAGTCGTATGCAACTCGCCTATAATGGTAACTAAGACAGTCGTATGAAAATTATAAAACTCGCTTCTCGTGTCTTAATTATTGCCATTATAGGCTCGTTGCATAATGTACTATTTAAAACTGAATTGCCGCGATTAAAACCCATATTTTTTAGTCCTTTGAATCTTTCAACAGTGGTGTATTTTTCGACATTCCAATTCCAGACCACCGCACCGGCGCGGCGACTAAAAGAAACACGACGTGTATATTTATTACAGAACAAAGATTTGAGAACACAACAGGAAAGCTGAAAGGCTTCAAAGGAATGTGTGCCGCCTTCAACTAGGCGAGCCTTCCGGAACATTAATTAAGTAATGAGATATTTATGACATGAACGTCCATCAATCAACTTCCACAATATATTGCATGCGGTTACCCAGCCAAAGACTCATAAGACAGGCGAGTTCGAATCTCCTCTATGCCCGTTTTTCCCAAACTGTGGTACACGTATCACTGGGGGTACGCTCTTACTGCTGCAGTGGTACGCGGAGATGTTAGGAAAAATATAAAAAATATGAGATACGTTACGAAAAATATAAATATATAAAATATAAAAACATTGATATGTTGCCAGAGGATTTTAAGGTCAAAGAAATGGAGCAGTTTTATGAATTGAATTGTGATTCAGAACTAAGGCAAACGTTTTCGAAAATTACTCCTGTGAACTTTTGGGTTGAGAGGCGCGCAGACTATGCACACATAGCTGACAAAGCAGTTAGATTTTTACTGTCTTTCACTACTTCGTAATGTGTTGACTGCATTTCCTTCACTTGTTTACTCTAGAATAATTACCGGAATGGGCTCCTTACACTGGAAAACTATCTTCGTTTGAGACTCAACAATCTTAAACCAGACATTCCTAAGTTAGCTTCTAATCTTCAAGCTCACCCTTTACATTGAAGTTGTTAGTTGAACTATGGTTTTTATGTGTGTTTATTCCGAGTTCTTGTGTTCATATTAGTTGTATAGTGTCATTTCTGAATGTTCGAATTGAATATTTATTGTTATAAATAATAAAACAACCGGACACACTTTTTATTATTTGAACTTTAACTCCAACAATCTAACTCTACCAAACACAATAATTTACAATCCGTCTTTTAGTCTACTACGTAGTGGTGGTGGTGGGGTTATACTTACTATATCTCCCAACCATCAGGTGGTACGCGAGAGATTCTCATCCCTTAAAGTGGTACACACACAAAAAAAGTTTGGGAAGCACTGCTCTATGCCATTCTCAAGAAAATACTCTTAGATTACATCACTAAACTACAATTTTGTGCAAAGTAAATTTGTCTTCAGAATCAATACCCATATAGAAAAAGGTTGTTTTTGTTGTTGTTTTTCTTTTGAGAGCAAGCTTGCCACGGTAGGTGCGTGGTTAACGTGTCGATCTACCAACCCCAAGCATAAAATTGCCCTTATGACATAACAAGTAGTTCCGTGAAGAACTAAAGCCCATTTTGATATATCCTACTTATGTTAATTGCCTCTATCAACATCCAAAATTTCAGATTCGAAGATATTGAGAACCGTCTAAATATTTCGGATTGTCACCATGTTGGATTTTTATATATGTAGGTCTTAGAGTTATGTACTGTTACATGAAGATTATTGTGTACGTGTAGTATTCAAATTTCAATCGCAAGATTAGGACACAAGAAGTAAAAACGAGATTTTAAAATTTCGCACAGCTGCCATCTTGTGGTTATGAAAACAATTGAAATAAATTAGAAACCAGTGTATTAACATTTGCATAAGCATTTACTGTACCAAGTTTCACTGCACGCGGATTGTTAAATTGCAAGAAAAGTCCCTTTAAATATTTATACTTCACGTCGCCGACATGTTGGATTTCTGATTATCAGGTTATTGAAAGTCCTATAGGTAAACTTATGTGCATAGCCTCTATGAACATTAAACAATTCAGTTTGATTGCTGTAATAGATTCGTAGATATTGAGAACCGTCTGAATATTTCGGATGGTCGCCATGATGGATTGATATATGTATATTCCATAGACTCATGTACCATTAAAGGAACATTATTGCGTAGGTTCATTATTCAAACTTTCACTTCGATCACATGATTACGACACAAGAAATAAAAACGTAATTTTGAAATTCGCACAACAGCCATCTTGAGGGTATGTAAACAATTGAACTAAATTAGATGCCAGTGCATTACAAAGTGTATAAACATTTGCTGTACTAAGTTGCATTGCGTTTGGATGATTAAATCGCGAGAAAAGTCTATTTAAAACTTTCAACTTCGCTTGCCACCATCTTCGTTTCGTTTTTGAAAGTCTCATAGATAAACTTCTAACAGTGCCCTTTATCTCTGTAAAAAAATCAGGGTGATATTAGTAATAGTTTCGGAGATATAGAATGCCGGTGAAATATTTCATACAGCCCCCATCTTGTGGTTATGTAAACAATTGAAAGAAATTAGATGTCGGTGCATTACAATGTGTATTAACATGTACTGTACCAAGTTTCATTGCGTTTGGTTGGTTACATCGCGAAAAACGTCTATTTAAATGTCGCAAATTCGCTTGACCGCCATGTTGGTTTTGTAGTTACCACGTTTTCGAAAGTCACATAGGTGAACTTCTAGTAGTTTCCTTTATCACCTCACAGAATTTTAGGGTGATATCGGTAATAGTTTCGGAGATATTGATTGCTGGTGAAATATTTCGCACAGCCGCACTGTTGAATTGGCGAGACGTAATAAAATAAGGTCACGGTCGTGGTCAGCCGAAATGTTGCTATGACCTTACCGAGTTTCACTGAAATCCGTCCTGCCGTTTAAAAGTTATTAAAGGAGGACACACACACAATCACATACGCACACACATACGGACAAAAGGTGATCCCATAAGCTTTTTTTTTTTTTTCATAAAATGAAAATAGGCTAATTGGCTTAGTAAATTACCATTCCTACAATGTGGGAACCATGATCAGGATTTCTGTATAAGTTAGCAATGTCTGTGGCAAACCAATTTAAAGATGACAATGTCATCAAACTCCTAGCCATTGTGATTACGGTAACAGGAGACTACGTATTTATCAATTGTTCATCAATGAAATCTTTCTGCCCTGTTTAGAAAGCATTCCGCAAGAATGTCAGATATTGCTGCGCTCATGTACGGACACCCCTGGATTAAGTAATTCAAGGGAAGGAAAATGAATAAAAAGACCTTTACGTTTGCAGATTTGTTGGCACGTCTCCTGGCCAGAGTCAACACGTGGAGGAAGACGTACATACCTTCGCCCGGCCTACGCTTACATGGGGTATTAATATCCCAGAGACTACACACAGCTTCTGGCCAGCGCACCCACCTTCCTTCCACCAGTAACGCGCAAGACCAATTTAAAAAGAAGCAAAATATAACTTCAAAAGAAATAAGACATAAAAGAAGTAACGGGGAAAATGTAGTTCAATGGAGACAGAATGATGGTGTTTTAAAGCTTACAATGTAAACAACAGTAACCTTGACAACGGTCGTAAACATGTTGTTGCAACACACAGTTGACTGTTCACTGTTAGCCTAGGCTGCTATCGCACACGAACTCAAAGGTAGTGAAACATTTGAGAACACATAAAGCTTGACAATTTGACAAGCAACAAGTTGTAAAGCATTTCCAAAAAATTACAAGTTCCATTCATCAAAGGACGCCATTCATAATTAAGAGACTTTCCTTTTGTACTTTATGCAATGATAAATAACGTTGCATATAAAATTAGGCCTCATGAAGCAGTTTGTAAAGGTTCTTCGTCAAGATTCTGAAGCGTTTCAATATTTAAAGACTTTGTTTCCTAAATTGTCAGAAGCTAAAATAAAAAATTATACGAGCCTTAAGTAGTCGCATATGATGTGTAACATGTGGCATATTATAAATAATTCATGTTTTTTTGGGTTAATGCCGTGTGTATTTAAATTATAACCATACGTTTCGGAGAAACCTTGCCTCCTTTTTCAATGGAAATCAAACAATGTGGCCAAAGAAAGTATATCAATGAGATTACAAAAATTACAACAACAACAACAAAATATAGATAAATTCCTCGGTTCGTCACCAGAGAGCAGCTGCCAGAAATTACTGTATGGACCATGGTAGAACGGCGGACAGAGTAGTAAGGAGAAGGACATCTTCATTCTTCGAGGAGTCTCTATATTTTCACCCCGCCCCCTATACCTTCTCCTTACTTACTACTCTGTCCGCCGTTCTACGATGGTCCATACAGTAATTTCTGGCAGCTGCTCTCTGGTGACGAACCGAGGAATTTATCTATATATTGTTGTTGTTGTTGTAATTTTTGTAATCTCATTGATATACTTTCTTTGGCCACATTGTTTGATTTCCATTGAAAAAGGAGGCAAGGTTTCTCCGAAACATATGGTTATAATCTAATACACACGGCATTAACCCAAAAAAACATGAATTATTTATATAATCCGGGCCGTGAAAGCCTTAATATACACATGTGACATGTTATCCTACTATGTGTGTCCCGGGAGCGCAAATCCCTTGTTGACAGTGAACTCTGTTGGTCATTGAAATAACTACTTGTATAACTCCAGTGCCAAATCCTGACCGTAATGAATCATAATATTGTTATTTGCCGTGGTGGAAGCAATCCACTGCCTACTTGATGCGAGCTGCGCTCTATACCGGCCAGTTAGTGAAACCATAGCGGCTTCGGTGGCGTAGTCGGTAGCATGCTGAACTGCTGTGCCCAAGATAGCGGGTTCAAACCCGGCCGAAGTCGTCGGATTTTTTAAGAGCGTTAAAAATCCTTCAGTATGCCTTCCTTCGGAGGGGAAGTAAAGCCGGCGGTCCCATGTCATAGATTTATGGCATGTAAAAGATCCTTTCACAGACGAAACTTGTGTAAAGCAAAATTTGTTAGGTTAGATTTCGTCAGAACGCTCTATCAAAGTTCCAACGTTTGCCACTAGGTATCATTGATATATGGTGGCGAAAGTTGGAACTACTTGAAATTGAACGGAACTTGTAGCTCACCCTTTACGGTGTCCGCTGGAAGCAGCTACAGACTCAGGCGAGCCGAACATGTCCTCGGACACTCCCGGCGCTAAAAGCCATACGATAAATAAATAAATAAAATAAATAAATAAAAGTGAAACCATGCCAGCGATGTTAATGAAAATGGCCTCGTTTAGCCTATAGAGCGCACTGCCAAGTATAGGCGCGATTAAAAATTAGGTGTGCGGAAAGTATATTAAATGTGTTTCTCCGAGTGATATGTTTAGACCAACGAAGTTTCAATTATTGTTAGTAATTGGCGTTAATATACTGAATTCCTACCTTGTTTGGAGTGTTTGTTGATGCGATATAGATTCCACATAGCCACATGGCCGACGGTACATCGAGTGCTTACATTAAATAAGAATACAGCAAAAGTATGAAGATTTAATAAATCGTAATTGTTTTCAGCAAATATGATAAAATGAATACTTTCACACCAAAGAACGACAACTTGATGATTTATTGTGGGAATATCTTAAATTGGGTCTCCAAACCTTGAACTAAACTGTATGCGATATACATTCCCCATAGCCACACGACCTACAGTAGCCTACGTCGTTGTACCGATCTGCGCCACCTCGCGCGCTTATTGTTTCCGTCCCATGCTCTTCCGTCCCATCCATTTCCGTCCCTTTTCCAAAATCACTCCCACAAACATGTCCAGCTACCGAGCGCCACAAAAATATCCACATACCGAGTGGAAAGATGTTACACATCAATTAAAGCTGGTATTTTCGTCGGTCTTCAAAAGAAGCTAATGGCCAGTCAATAATTTCCACAATTAATTACTCAACACCCACGAAAGACAAGCATAGTACAGTCTTTAAGCAGTGAACCTTGTTTCCTTGTAAATAAGAAAGCTGAGAATTACACATGTTATTTTGGGAAACTGGCGTCGAGTCTAATAATTTGCACACTTCCATATAACTTATTAATTATTAATAAGTAAACGGCCACTGATTATACATATAATTAGATTTTCTGAAAATAAACTGCTGTCGTCTGAAAATAGAGAGTTTACAAACATTGCTCCAAGGTTGAAGATCGAACCCGAGACCTTGCTGTGAGCGACTAATTGCCCGTGAGCTGCGACCGGATGACGCACTACACAGTAATGACATTTAAATTACACATCCAGGTCTATAGGCCAACTTATCGTCTTGCAAGAACACGGTAACAAGATATGCCGGAACTATGGTACATTAGGAAGACTGTGTTATGCTAAGCTGACGAGGCTTGAGCACTAAGCGATAGTATCTCCCGGTAAACAAATATACTAAATCTTCAAGACCAATCTGTGGTACGCGTAGCCTACTACCGACTGTATGTGGGTTCAGCTCAAAAAATTGGCACAATTATTTGATTATGGTAGATGAAATATTGAAGTGATTTTTGTGGTTTATTTATTTATCCGAGTCCAAAACACATACAAAATACATATAAATTGCACTAAATTTCATTTCTCCGGTGTTCAACCGTCAGAATGACACAGTCATTGGCTTCTATCAAGTCGTGCATATCACATAATCTTGGTAACATTCTGCAATTCAGAAGTTGCTCAGGGTCTAGTTCTTCACCACGTTTACGAAGTTCTTCAGTACTGTAGGCCTATCCCCACTTCTTGAAATTGCTTTTGCACCGACTCACACCAGTTCTCAGTCTGTTTAGCGTCTTCCAAGATCCGTATTGTAAATGGTAGCCTGCTGCTGGCTTCTCCTTCATTTCCCACAATCCTCCCGGTGATTTTGTTTTCCAATGACCGGTGAGCTTCAGCTCCGTAAGAAATGGATATCGTAGTTTGGAGGAAGCTCTTTCTTGACTTTATCCTAGATGGATGGACTTCAAGTCCATACATTTTTGTGGTTAGGCCTCAAGAGTAGTTGAGGTCCAAGATAACATGAAGAGAGATTCCAAAACCAAATTTGTATCTATGGAACTGGCGTCATTCCGCCTTAGGGGCCGATAACCTCGATGTTAGGCCCCTTAAAACAACAATTATCATCATCATCATCATCATTCCGCCTGCCTGCCACTTAATTGCGCGCAGCTGAATAAGGTATAGGGAAAATCCACAGTAATCTCATTATTCTTACGCGACATGCTTCAGTACCTGCCACTAATGTCAGTACCTGTCACTAATGTTCTATGTTAACAACTTCGGTGGCATAGTCGGTAGCATGCTGAGCTTCTATGCCCAAGATTGTGGGTTCAACCCCGGCCGAAGTCGTCGGATTTGTTAAGAGCGTTAAAATCCTTCAGTATGCCTTCCGTCGGAGGGAAAGTAAAGCCGGCGATCCCATGTCATAGATTTATGGCATGTAAAAGAACCTTCCAATAATTACACTTGTATGAAGCTAAATTATAATTTAGATTTTATTAACGCTCTTAGGTTCCAACGTTCGTCGCCAGGAGCCAACTACGCTGACATCTAGTAACCAAGTTCAGAACTAGTTGTCGTTGGCAGTGGCGTTTGGTAGCAAAAGTAGGAACTACTTGAAAATTGGATGTCTGCAGTCCTTACTTGAATTAAAAACATACAACACACACTAATACAGCCATCACAATTAACACCAGTTATCAGTAGAGCCCTGCGCGGATAGATGAAACGTTATCCGCATCCGCACGGCTGTTATCCGCATCCGCCCCGCATCCGCACGACTGTTATCCGCATCCGCCCCGCATCCGCACGGTTTTTATCCGCATCCGCTCCGCATCCACGCGACTTTTATCCACAAGTTTGTTATCCGAATCTACTGGCATTACAATAATATTTTCAATGTGTTGCTTTCTACTTTATCCTTTAGACATATGAGCTGAAAATTGAACCTTAAAGGCTATGAACTGCATGCTATGTGCTATGTTTAAAATGAATGTTATACAGCCAGAATTGCAGAATTGCAACCCTGTCAGTTTAATTTTAAATAATTGAATCACAACTGTAGGCTTACCTTCTCATTTGCTGGCTACAGAAAATTACATGCAACGTGTAAAGTTTCTTCATCCAAGCCACACGGTTATCACATAGCGACTGGCATCATGCTGACTGTCCCTATCAGATAGGTACGATGACAGCTTGAGGGTAGCAGGGGACTGAGTTGCTAGTTGTACTACTAACTCGAAAAACATAGGTGCGCACGATTACCCACTGCGCACAATTACCCAACTTTCCCCATGATATTCAGCAAGTTCGGATGGTATTCTAAAAATTATCCGCAAATTTACTCCAAACATTATCCGCAGCTTATCCGCTATCCGCAAAGTCATGCAAAGTATATCCGCATGGCGAAAAATGTTGCGGATATCCGCGGATTTATCTGCGGATATCCGCATCCGCGCAGGGCTTTAGTTATCAGACAGATTCTAACACACACCCGAAGTACACGGGGCTACATGACCGCGTTGTCGCAGCCCCTAAACTGAGGAACCAATCAACCAACCATTCCTGCTTGCGATGAATCTGGTTCCACTGAGATGATGCAACTTGATGTATGGCCTCGACAGTAACCGTACGGAAGTCCCGAATATTGGAGAAATCTTGCTTTTAATATGAGGAACTCCATTATATTGACTATCTGCTTCATTGTCCCCAATCAGATCATTAGGGATCATATTAAGAGTCCATCAACACATGTGAAATACTAGGAAACAGAAAAGCTGAGTGTCAGGTGACAACGGAGACTGCATTTGAGAATTCAGACGCTGCAGTAAATATTTATATAGGGTGTTTCAAAATTCCCATTACAGACTTTGAGGGCTTGTAGAGGCGACCAAGACGGTTAAGTTTAGCATAGGAACTTTGGAATGGTTACCAGTTCCTCTCAAACATCCCACCTCAGCGGCTTCGGTGGTTTAGTAGGTAGCATGCTGAGCTTCTATGCCCAAGATCGCGAGTTCATACCCGACCGAAGTCGCCGGATTTTTAAGAGCGTTAAAAATCCCTCAGTATGCCTTCCTACGGAGGGGAAGTAAAGCCGGCGGTCCCATAACGTAGATTTATGGCATGTTAAAGAACCTTCCACTAATCACACCTGTGTGAAGCTAAATTAATTATAGGTTAAACAACGCTCTTAGGGTTCCTACGTTCGTCATCAGGAGTTCCCAACTAGTAGGCTAGTTGTTGACGGTGGCGTTTGGCGGCAAAAGTGAAATTCAATGTCTGCAGTCCTTACTTGAATTAAAAACAGATAACACACACTAATACAGACATCACAATTAACACCGGTTATCAGACAGATTCTACACACACCCAAAGTACACGCGGCTACATGAGCGCCTTGGCGCAGCCCCTAAACTAAGCAACCAACCATCCCACCTCCTCATCTTCGAAGACAAATGGCACTGAAGAGAGAATGGCTTAAATGGTCTGACAACCCTCTTCTGCCAATACACCTACTGTCGACCAAAATATTTTGTGCACTCGAGATTGAAGGTTGTTTGTGAAGTAACCAATAGGGAGACCTACATAACATCCAATAACATCATCATTTTCATCGTTCTATTTTACGTTAGTTTATGTAGGGTTGGAATTTTAAATTTATATATTTATTTATTTATTTATTTTTATCTCAGTTGGAACACAAAAAGTGCCAGTTTTTAAGCGTGTTTCAACCATGCGTCATATTTAAGAAATATTATCTCACAAACCCGTCATCAGATCGAATCCAAATTTTAACACAATATACATTTGAATGTTGTATAACTGGTTTATTAATATCAACATATTGTGTGCCCAAGAAAGAAAGTTGTTATCATTTTTGTAAAGTAACTTTCTCCCGGCTCGGGGTGGTTGGAAAATGTAGTTCTTGGTCACGTTGTAATCCGTATGGTGTATGACTATGAAATGAAAATCCACAGCCTGCTTCCAGTCTCCGACCGGGTCAGGAATGGAATGAATGAAGCCCCCATCTAGCGGCGAGGATATGAATTGTGCCGGCTGCAAAAACCTGTCGCACTCCTCTGGGGCAATGAGTAAATGAATGACAGATGAAATGAAATGATGATAGTGGAGAGTGTTGCTGGAATTAAATTTTGACAGGGAAAACCGGAGTACCCGGAGAAAAACCTGTCTGCCTGCGCTTTGTCCGGCACAGATCTCACATGGAGTGACCGGGATTTGAACCACGGACCCAGCGGTGAGAGGCCGGCGTGCTGCCGCCTAAGCCACGGAGGCTACTGTATGACTATGAAATACGTAAATTAATTCAATTATTTTATATCGATTTGTATTTGTACGGGTTAATAAGACATGTTTCATCAGCTAGCCGCTCCGGGGAAAGCTGTACAGCGTTGCCAAGATGCAGCCCAACACGCGTCATGGCGCGCCTCGCTCGGTAGTGATGGGCTCCATCTCAGCAACGCTGTACAGCATTCCCCGGAGCGGCTGTTACTGGATTTTATGTAGGTCTATTGGTTACTTCACAAACAACCTTCAAACTCGAGAGCACATAATATTTTGATCGACAGTAGACTGCTCACCTAAAGATCTCAGGCTAAACTCCTGGAATCCTTCTTGGAGACGAGGAAGGAAGTTGGTCCAAGAGCAGATTCAAGTGAATGAAGCTTGGCGCAACGAGTGGCTGACTTCAAATCCAGACAAAATAGGTCTTATCTCGGATCCAGTTAAGCCAGGAAAATCTGGACGTCGCTGGATCGTATAAGAACTCAACACGGTAGATGTCGGTTCTGGAAGCACAAATGGAAAATTGCCGAGAATCCTTTCTACAACTGTGCAGATGTGCTTCAGACCATCAGTCACATCGCTATGGATTGCCCACTCCGAAGGTTCAATGGTACAATGGAGGAGATTCATCAAGCTAGTGATGAAGCTTTAGAATGGTTAGGGAAATTAGACATCCAGCTCTAGCAACACTGAAGCTACAGGGCCTTTATATTTGCTTTGCAAGGACATTCTCGCTCACTCGCTCCGCCAGTGACGGCTCAGTTGATGGCTGCCGTGCGCGCGTATGTTCGGCAGAATACGGTGCTTAAAATCAGTATCATGCATTTTTTACTCACCATGGTCACAGTAGATGCTGAAAATGATCCCCATCCACTGCCAAACATAATCGGCATCTACTTATGGAGTTTCCGGTTACTCCGGTTAATTTAGCTTCACTAAGGAAATTTTGATTAATTAAATTTTGTTCTTAAGTAATGGTAGGACTTTCATTTCCAGTAGCTAGCTTTAAACATAAGGCATACCTTCTCCCCGTAACGATAAAACAAATGGTTAATGGCTCAGCTACTCCACGGCTTGGGAGAAAGAAGTTTCAAGTGCTCTATTTCAACATTCAAATTCAATTAAATACTTTGGCACATCTAAGGTATTAGATGTCCTGGCGCCCACACGAGCAGATCACAATCTATGATAACGAGCAGGTAAGAAGTAAGTATACTGTTGAAGGCGTGTGTAAGGCGGTGTGTATTCTTGTTGCGGTTCCTCGACGGTACTCCAGGAGAACGCAATATTGGAGCCCCGTCAGGAAAGTAATGTTTGGTCATTTAGAAATACTGTACTAGCCGAAACGTTACATTTGGTCACCCAAGTGGGGCAAGTACAATCGAAGAAACGTTACATGACTTTCTCAGTACTACACAATCGAGCCTAGACTGGAGAAAATAGACTGGACGTAAGGTCGTAATAAGGTTGATAGCTGTGCTTGTATGTACTTATTATTATTATTATTATTACTATTATTGTGTTGCATGTGTAGTGCCACACGCTACATAAATAAATTAAAACAGTTATCGGATAACGCACGTGTATTACGGTATATTTGATCCACAAATGCATAAGCTTGCAATATGCAAAACTTTTTTTGACCAGTGTAATTCGACATTCCATTATCCCAAGAAAGTCCGTAACTAGTGAAGAATGGATAGTAACCACGAGACTAGGAGCTGACCCTGTCACTCCCGCAAGGCTCCAAAGTATGTCACAAGCTATTTTGTTCCAGCTCTATGGTGATTGCCCATACAATCAGCCCCCGAAGTACAGTACCGTAAGCATACACCAGATCTCTTGATTATAATCGTTTGACTGTTAAAATGCAAATGACGCATTGTTGTCCAGCTTTATCAGAACGGATCTGTGCTCTCGTGCACGTGTGCTCTTGCTGTCAACACATTTAACAACTCCGGCTCCTATTCTCTTTCAGAGAGAAAGCCGTTCCTGTATGGTTTATGGCTCGATTTTGTAACGTTCTCAAAACATTGAACGACTAAGCTTTGTCGAAAGGAAATGCTTGCTCACATAATTTGACTCTCGTGACATTGCGCAACGTGACAATGGAACTTAGTAAATAAGGAACTGAAATTTTACTTCCTCTGCAGTTAAATACAGTATTATGGGCATTGCATTGACAAGTTAAGTGAACACAGATGTTATATTACTCCAGTAACACTTAACCCGAGATTTATTGCCCTCTTTCGAAGAAAGCTTTTTTTTTTTAAAGCTTCGCTCCCATTTTCAGTGCTCTTTCCTAGAAAATATGAGATAACGATGATGTTAAAAGACATAGGAGAAAACGGTGATTCTTCGTCTTCGGTACTTATCTTGATGGCGGTTGTCTTCGACACGTGTCTTCAAAGTTGGGGAAGTTTATTTTCAAAAGTCACCCCAGGGGCTCACATCTAGTGGGACGTGGGTTGGCGACCACGGGACCCCAGCTGAGTCCGTCATTGCTCACTTACTTGTGCCGGCCTCCTCTCCGTCTTCTTTTCTGTCCACCTCTCTCGGTCAACTTTTGTTCTCTTCCGACCCCGACGGTATTAGGGTATCCGAGGCCTAGGGAGTCTCTTTCTTTCCCGCCGTAATTGGCTCTTGTCTCATCTTTCCTAATACCCTCGTTCTGCGAGGGATCAGCCTTCTTTTTCTTTGCATGTTAACTCCTGCCTTCTGCTCAAGCCCCACAAGAAGGCCGGCTTTATGTAGCCCCACCACTTCTGGTGCACCCTGGATATTGCTACACCCTCAAGGGCTCACGGCTGGTGAGTTCGGGAGTTGGCGATCCCGAGTGATTCCTGAGCTGGGTCCGTTTTGCCCCCTTTCTCCTCTTACCTTAGGACGGGCCCTCTCCTCTTTCCCCTTTCCTATCTGCCTTTCATGGCTCTCCTTCCTTCCAAGTCCCTCAATCCTCATTCTTGGAGGGTTGAGGGCATTTCTTTTCTTCCTGTCCTTTATTTGCCTTATCCTTTATTTGTTTACCATTTCTTCTTCTAGTATGTAAGATTATAGTTAGTATTAGTTACAGTTTTCATTCTCATCTTTCACTCTCACCCAGACCATTAGGGGCCGATAACCTAGATGTTAGGCCCCTTAAGACAACAATTATCATCTTAGCTCCATCGAGCATTTTTGTTACTTCAGTACTGTAAAAAGTAACGCGTTACTCTCCAACCCTCTATAGAGATGATTTGATGTATTTGGCATTGACCCGATGATATTCGTTTGACTACCGAAACATGGGCATCCTCGCAATCCCTTGTAATCTGTGCAAATAAATGCAGATACATTTTAGGTAGAATCTCAGGTATCACGCCTAATATAATTGGGCATAAATTAATGTCAACCGACTGAAAAATGATCAATCGAAAGTAATTAAGTTATAATAATTAATAACTGCGGCTCAATAATAACGGAGGATAACAGAACATCAGTGGAAATACAAAAGAGAATAAAAAGTGGAAATAGATGCTATTACGCTCTGCAAAGCATGTTTACATCCAGAAATGTTAGTAGGAATACTAAAGTAAACTTTACAAGGAAGATCTTGAGGAAAATATACGGGCCAATGAGAGAGGAGGAAGGTTGGAGAATAAGGACAAATGTGGAACTACAGGAACTCTTTGGACAGGCAGATATTGTGGTGAAAATTAAGCTGAGGAGGATAAGATGGACAGGACACGTACAGAGAATGCCAGAATCACGTAGCGTCAAAAATGTGTTTATACAAAGACCGGATGGAAGAAGAAGAAGAAGAAGAAGAATAAGAAGAAGAAGAAGAAGAAGACCCAGGAGACGGTGGACAGATGACGTGGAAAACGACCTTAGGAGTCTGGGAATCAGGGACTGGAGAAGGAAGGCGGGAGATAGAGATGAATGGAGGCAGGTAATAAAGGACAGAAAAGATAAATGTCAGTTCCGGAGTGAGACAGGGGTGTGTCCTTTCCCCCACTCTGTTCCTGTTGGTGCTGGATAGTGTGATGAAGAAGGTAATGGGAGGACGGAGGAGGGGTATTCAATGGGGGCATTAATGACAGGCTTGAAGATCTGGATTTCGCAGACGACATTTGTCTTATGGCACAACGGTACCGAGACATAGAAGATAAGCTGGAGAGGTTGCAGAGAGAAGCAGAACGTGCAGGACTGATGATCAACACCAACAAGACCAAAGAGATGAGGATAAATTCTGACGTCACGACTAGCTTGACAGTCAACGGAAAGGAAATTGAGCGAGTTGAGTCCTTCCTCTACCTTGGAAGTATAGTCACAAATGATGGGGGAGCAGAGGGAGATGTTCGAAGCCGTATCAGGAAGGCAAATGGTGCCTTTGTCCAGCTCTACCCCATCTGGAGAAATAGAAACATTTCCAGGAAGACCAAGCTCCGCCTTTTCAATAGCAACGTAAAGTCGATTCTTCCCTACGGCTGTGAAACATGGAAAGTCACAAAACCGATCAACAACCAGCTACAGGTGTTCATTAACAGATGTCTGCGTCGCATCATGAATGTGAGGTGGCCGGACATAATCTCAAATGAAGATCTTTGGACCATCACCAATCAACAACCGATTAGCATCCAGATCAAGGAGAGGAAATGGCGCTGGATTGGCCACACACTAAGGAAGCCGGACGGAGCTATTGAGAGGGCGGCGCTAGACTGGAATCCTCAAGGCGCCAGGAAGCGAGGTCGACCTAAGAAGACCTGGAAGAGGACGATCGAAAATGAAATTGCAGAGGTGGACAAGAACTGGAGTCAAGTGAAGAGAATGGCCAGGAACCGTACTGCGTGGAGAAATTTCGCCAAGGCCCTATGCTCCGGAAGGAGCGACAGGAATTACTGTAAGTGAGTGAAGTGAAGGTGATAAAGGAGGCCAAAGTTCTTCAGGGACTGTAGCGCCGACCAGAAAGTAATGTCGACCGACTGAAAAATGACCAATCAAAAGTAATTAAGTTATAGTTAATAATTGCCACTTACAATGGTCGTATTGTAATGCAATACAGTCAAGTTACTTGATATGAAGGGCCAATAAATCGATTCACAAGGGCCTCTCGAATTTAAGCAACCATAAATATCAACTGACAGTGCCGTGATTCAATCACGTAACCTTATGCGCCGGAAGCAAGCGTCTTAGTCAACTGAGCCACACAATCGTCAAGAAAAGGAGTGTACTGTGACACCAGGAAACAATCTGACACCTCCACGTTTTGACCCCAATGGTATTTCCATTGTCACGCAATTTTCTGAATTATATACGGTATATATGTATACCTTAATCGCATGCAATGTATTACACGGGTTATTTTTTCACAGATTCCAGTATTTGAAATTAATTTATGTTGATCGACTGAAAGTTACAATATTAGTTGTTAATATGGCAGCACTGAAGATTGACTTCAAAGCTTTCTTCTTAGCCTACTAGTCTTGCTTACATTCTTCAAACATAATATATTAAATTCTCAAATCCTGTACATTATTGTTGATTCATTTAGGGGAATAGCGATAACGTGGTCATCATACCTGCCAACCTTACAAAACTAAAAATCAGATATTTTGATATGAACATCAGGAAAACTTCTATGGACATCAAATTGGCAGGTGAAAAGCTAAAGAAAGTAGGAGACTTGTGTTACTTAGGAAGCAAAATAACTAGTGATGGACGAAGCAAAGAGGATATAAAAAGTAGGTTAATTAAGGCAAAAAAAAGCATTTCTACGGAAAAGGAATCTGTTGACATCGAATATAGATTCAGGTATTAGGAGTCATTTTTGAAAGCCTTCATCTGGAGCGTAGTACTGTATGGAAGTGAAACTTGGACTATTGGTGCAGCAGAAAAGAGGAGAATTGAAATGTGGTGTTACAGGAGAATGTTGAACATCAGATCGGTAGATAGGGTAACAAATGAAGAGGTATTAAGACGAGTGAGAGAGGAGAGATGTTTCTGTGCACTTACATTACTGACATACTGTAGTTCGGCAGCAGTCATTATGGCTTCGAAAGTAAGAGTTGTGCTTGATCTTAACACGAGAGTGAACGTGATACAGTGCTGTATTAATTCGTAGCAGAAATATGTAAATACAACCTTGAATAAGGTTCATTTTATTCAAATTATTCAATTCTAGAAGTTTTGAGAGAAACATTGCCTCCTTTCAATAGAATTAAAAACAATGTGGCCAAAGAATGTGTGCCAATGAGCTTACAAAAAACTAGAGAAATTCCTCTGTCCGTCAACAGAAGCTACTGTATGGACCTTGGCAGATGAAACAAGAAGTTTCGTGACGAACTAAAGGGTCTACTTTTCTTAAAATTTAAGATTCATGCCAATTATTAATCTATATGGATCTATCTAGAATAATTACGAAATTAAGTTGGTAATATAGACATTTCAAATTAGTTCGAAATACTGTATACCTGGCATAATGTAGCCTAATAGAGCACTACAGTTGGCAGCCCTGGTGACTGAATATATTCTTAGTTCCATCTCGTAAGGTACAGAATACAAAATTTGGTTGAAGTCTAATGGGTAGCATGAACGTTACATGCAGTTAAACATTGGATCTAAAACCGCGCGTAAAATCATGTTGGCACCAATGTCATGCATGTATTGGTCAGAAATAATCCGAAATAATACGATCTATTGTTGTGCCAATTTTGAATGAAATCCATTAGTTAGTATAGAAGTTACATGCGTTTTAAAATTGGACCTATCAGCAGGCTTAGAATCATGTTGGCAGCACTGACGTATAATACTTACTCCAAATTAATCTAGAATGTCAGGTACTATACGTGTGCAAAGTTTAGAGCTATTGGCTTGCATACTTTCTGATATATTGATATTAGGGTAACAAAAATAGAACAGCATTTATTAACTGTTGGCAGCCCTGGTTGCTCTTAAGAATTCGCATAGTCATATATGTTATGGTACACATAGTACATTAGAAATTTGGTTGAAATCCAAATGATAGTATAGAAGTTACATGTATTTAAATTTGGACTTCTCAGCAGGCTTAGAATCATGTTGGTAGTACTGACGTATATAAGTTACTCCAAATTAATATAGAATGGCAGGTACTATACGTGTGCATAGTTTAAGGCTGTTGGCTTGCATACTTTCTGATATATTGGTATTTGGATAAAAGAAATTGAGAGCATTTATAAACAGTTGGCAGCCCTGGTGGATCTTAAGTATACGCTCAGTCATATCTGTTTATGTACACATAGCACATACAAAATTTGGTTGAATTCCAATTGATAGTGTAGAAGTTATATGCATTTAAATATTGGACCTATCAGCAGGCTTATAAACATGTTGGCAACACTGCCTTCTGGAAATTGAACTGAACTATTATTATTTATACGTGTGCCAATTTGAAATAGCTCCCATTGATACCTTCCAAGATATCCAACATGGAGCTCAAATTTCAATTGCGATTTTTCAGCAGTTGGTAGCACTGACATCATTTTCAAGTGTGACATTGAGATGTTCCGGTATAGATCTTTACTCATACCAAATTTGGTTTCGATTCCTGCAGCCGTTTAGGAGTTGATAGGGGGGAACACACACAGACAGAAGGACAGACAGGCAGACAGACAGACACACATTTGCCCGGATCGATCTCATAAGTCTACTTTTTCTTCATTTTTGCAAAATGTGAAAAGTAGGCTAAAAACCGCGCCATATTAATCAGAACGGCGGAAAGAGTAATAAGGAAGGAGAACGAAACGGGGGCGGGGGGAAAATTGAGACTCCTCGAAGAATGAGGATGTCCAAATAAGGGGAAGGGGGAGGGATATAAGAGACTCATTAACCTAAGCAGGCCTGTGATTACATACAGTGCAAGGAGCGGAAACAAATGAACGCTGATGCGCGACATGTAAGTAGCCAATTCCAAGAACAATGTTACCACCCGCTGGTGGTCTCATGCAAGCTATGATTAGCAACCCACAGGAAATTCATTTAATTTCCCCCTGACTATACATGGTTCAAAATTTCATGCAATATGCACATAAATGACGCTTATTATAGCTGGAGATAAGCACGTTTAGAGATTTCACACACACAATATTGCATGGACAATTCACATTTTGGTTCACAAACATTTAACTATAATTATTATGACACTTGTTGAAAGTTGAACGTTATTTTCGACGTGCGTGATTGCGTTATTTTAGCACGCAAGTCCTCCGAAAATCTAAACCTTGACCCTGAGCCAGACACAAGTTTACTTCGACAGCAACGTCATTACTTCGTGTTAACAGAGAAGCAACAACCATTCCGGCTAAAATCTGGACGTATTGAGGTGTCTATTCGCCATCACCACTGTATAAGTGAAGTTATCGGCTTTATATGATACCAACCACCTATTTCATCAAGCTTGCCACGGTAGGTGAGTGGTTATCGTGTCGGATTACTAACCCCCCAAGCTTGCAGGTTCGCTCCTGGCCGTGGTAAGTGGTTTTTGAAAGGCGGACAAAATTACGACACGCATGTCATACGATGTTGGCATGTCAAAGAACCCATTTGAATTCAGTAGGCCGTCTTCATCATGGCAAAATTAATCTCGGGTTTTTCCGCCAACACAAAGTTCCTCATTTCTCTACTAGGTAGCGCTATAGTGTCAAGGAGCTTAGATATCTAACCTCCTTGGCATTCATAGTGTTTCAAGGAACAACAAAATTCGACATGCAAGCTGCCCTCTGGATGTCAAATAACAAAGCTTGCACCCGGCACCCGAGGCCATTCGATTAAAAAAACCGAGGCCATACGATTAAAAAACTTATCATAAGGACACATTACATTATCAAAGGTGCGGAGTCTTGTTGTTCACTGGTTTGATGCAGCGCTCCATGCCTTCCTGTCCTGAGCTAATCGTTTCATCACTACATAGATACCACCCCTTACATCCGAGGCAATCTGTTTAGCATATTCTAATCTTGATCTAACCCTACAGTTTTGTCCTCGACCCTTCCTTACAGAAGTAAGCTCGCTATTCCTGGGAGTCTTAGTAGGTGTACTTCTCTCCTCGCTCACTCGTATTAATACTTTTTCATTGTAACCCTATCAACCCATCTAAACTTCATCATTCTACTGTAACACCACATTTCAAATGCTTCAATTCTCCTCTTTACTGTAGCGCCAACACTCCAAGTTTCACTTCCATAGAGCGCCACGCTCCAGACAAAGGCTATCAAAAATTATTTCCTAATACCTAAATCTATATTCGATATCAACAGATTTCCTTTCTGTAGAAATGCTTTCCTTGCCTGAACCAACCTACTTCTTATATCTTCTTTGCTTAGTCCATCACTAGTTATTCTGCTTCCTAAGTAGCAGAAAACTCTTACTTCCTTGAGCGTTTCAACTGTCAATTTAATGTCAATAGGGGATTCTGATTTCTTTCGACTGCATTCTACAGTAATATTCTCCTTTTACATTTATTGATATTCATCATGAATTCTTTCCTCAAGACAGAGTCCATATCATTTAAAACCGGTCTTATTTTAACGAATTGGTGGAAGTGTTAATAAATCTGAAAACTAAATATTAAATGTGTATCTCTTTGACCTACGGTAAACGATATCACTTCTGTGTTTGCCTGAAAAGAATGTAAAATGCATAGACATTAACCATTATGAAGATTTAAAAAAAAAAGCCAACTCTGTACAGGCCATGGAGGCCCTGGGAACAGTGGAAGGTAGAGGCTTCCCCTCTTTGTGACATCGGCACTAGATGGGATGGAGTGGTCAGCTCCACGCCCGGCCGTCTTTGCTCCCAGAATTACCCTGGTTCTCATTTCTGTTGTAGGCTGAGTGAACCCCAGGGCTATTTGCGTTTCCGAAAGTGGTAGTTTTGTTCCTAATATCCATTACCTGGGTGGGGATCGAACCCACTCCCTTTCAGTTAGAAGCTCAGCACCATTACCGACGCAGCCCCGTATTATGAAGAATGGTATTAAATATTATCCGTGTTGACGGATATTAATCTCAAATTATAATAGCCGCCTTGTCAAACACTTAAAAACATTTAATATTTAGTTAGTTAGTTAGTTGTTATAGTTTTAAGGGGCGGAACTACGAGCTCATCTGCCCCTATTAACACACATTAAAGAATACAAATTTGGAATTGAATTTAAAATTTTGAGTTGAACACCTAAATATAAAAAGACCAAAAATTAATAAAAACAAAAACAAAAAATTAAATAAAAATTATAAAAATAAACAAAAATTACGGAAAAACAAAAAAATATCATTCAAAAACGAACAAGTCATTGAGTCAATTTATCAGCAGCCACCGCGTCATCGGCTAATATAAGTTTGAGTGTCATCTGCAAACCAAGGTTTCTTCGTAAGTCAGCAAGATCCACACATTCGGTTAAAATGTGGGCCACGGTGAAAACGGCTCCACAGGTACAAAGTGGGGGATCTTCCCTTCTCATTAGGTACGAGTGGGTGGATCTTGTATGACAGTTTAATATTTAAATTAATACGTACATGTTTCGGTATACAATGATACCCTCGTCAGCGTAGATTGAAATAATACAAAATCTTGAAAACTATGTTAACATTAATACCAAAGTGAAAATGGATATCCTTACAACGAACACATTAAAATTTAAATAAAATGAAAGGTCACAAAAAATCAAGAAAAATACATAAATGAAACAAAACAAAAGTTAATATAAATCTACCTTAATAGATTGTCTATATTATACTTCTTCATTATGGTTCAATGTAATGAATCGGATCTAGGATCTCGATAAAAAAGAGAATGTCAATTTTATTATACGCAAGCATCTTACTTGTCCTGGTATGTAAGCTCCACGTGTATGAACCGATGTGGTGGGCGGGTTGGAGTCCAAATACCTCGCCCCAGGGGAGTGTCGACAACGTTTATAATAGCATAGCAGTTTGAAGGCACTCCTGTGAGAGAGCTACGGAGTTTCCGGTCACACTCAGCAGAAATGCGAGGTGTGTTCATAACACATCCCCAAAGAGCTAAACCAACTTAACTGCCATGAGGCATTTTTAGAATGGATTTACATTATTTATTCAAGTCTAATAATTTGCACACTTCTGTAACCTTAATTAAGCGATTAGTGCAAAATGTCGGTAGTGATCGAGTACAAAAGAAGGTATATATAGTCTACTTATATCCTAATAAAGCGGCTTCGGTAACGTAGTTGGTAGCATGCTGAACTGGTTCAAACCCGGCCGAAGTCGTCGGACTTTTTAAGACCGTTAAAAATCCTTCAGTATGTCTTCCTTCGGAGGGGAAGTAAAGCCGGCAGTCCCATGTCATAGATGTATGGCATGTAAAAGATCCTTCAACAGATTAAACTTGTGTGAAGCTAAATTGTTACGTTAGATTTCATCGGAACGCTCTATCAAAGTTCCAACGTTCATCACTAGGTATCATTGATATCTGGTAGCGAAAGTTGGAACTATAAGGTGCGTTCAAAAAGTAACGAGCCGGAGACTGTAATGCGCAAACCGGTGACGACATCGGCTAATCGTGGCGTGTGTAACGAGGTGTGGTTCCGAAGGTGTGGAAAGTCACAGCCCGTCGCTAGAGGGCACGTGTGCACGTCACTTGACGATACAAAGCGAGCAGCAGCATGCATCAATCGTCCAACGCTGCCAATCACATTGCAAACAGTGACATGGAGTTGTCAAACGAAGAGCAAAGAGGTGTTATTCGGTTTATGACAGCGAAAGGAGTAGGGGAACGGACATTCATCGCCGAATGTCACAAGTGTACGGCGAACACTGCATGTCCCTTGCAAGGGTCAAGGCGTGGCACAAGCGCTTCAGGGAAGGACGGTTGTCGTTAGCCGATGATGCCTGGTCTGGGGCACTCCCCTGCATTACCGATGACAACGTCCAGCTGGTTGATGCACTCATTACCCAGGACCACCGAGTGACAGTGAACGCCATAGCCGCCGTGGTTGGATTGAGCGTCGGAAGTGTGCACACCATCATGAAGGAGCGACTGCACTTGCGGAAAGTGTGTGCCGAATGGGTGCCCCACAGTCTTCAACCACACCAGGAAGCATGTCGAATGGCCTACTGTCTTGGTCTTGGTTGGACGATTGATTCATGCTGCTGCTCGCTTTGTATCGTCACGTGACGTGCACGCGTGCCCTCTAGCGACGGGCTGTGACCTTCCACGCTCTGGGCGGAACCACTCCTCGTTACAACACGCCACGATTAGCCGATGTCATCACCGGTTTGCGCACTCCAGCCTCCGGCTCGTTACTTTTTGAACGCACCTTATACTTAGAAATTGAAAGGAACTTGTAGCTCACCCTAAGGGTGTCCGCTGGAAGCAGCTACAGACTCAGGCGAGCCGAACATGTCCCTGGACACTCCCGGCAATAAAAGCCATGCGATAAATAAATATAAAATATATACAAATATACTACTGTATATATTTATAGACTTTTGAACTGACGGTGGTTTTGGGGTCTAGGGGATGTGAAACACGAAGATATGTCGAAATGTTCCAGAAGTCGTGAAATGGAACCCATTACAACACTGTAGGTAGATGCAATCTATCTAAAACATGAATAGAAGAAGATTTTCTGCGTTATAGGAATTTCTGAACCGGAGTTAACTTGCGGTAGGGTGGCCAGTTTCATTTCGCTCTTCATTACCTTTCTCTCCGCAAATAGCGCGTGGTCCTTTAGAACCGGTCACTCTTCCAAGTTTTGACCACGTTTAATATTGCTTGCCACGGTGGGTGAATGGTTAACGTGTCGGACTACCAACTCCAAGTTTGCAGGTCCGCTCCTGGCCATGGTAAGTGATTTTTGAAAGGCGACAAAAATCACGACATGCATGTCATACGTTGTTGGCATGTTCAAGAAGCCATTTGAATTCAGCAGGCCGTGTTCATAATGGCAAAATGAATTTCGGTAGTTTCCGCCAACACAAAGTTCCTCCATTCTCTTCTAGAAAGCGCTATAGTGTTAAGGTGCTTAGATATCTAACCTCCTTGACTTTCATAGCGTTCCAAGGAACGACTAAATTCGACATGCGAGCTGCCCTCTGACCGAGGCTATACGATATTATTATTATTATTATTATTATTATTATTATACCGACAGCAGTGGCTATGCTCGCTAAAGCGCAGCGTTAGGTCATGGGGCCAAGCTCTCTGCTGACTCGGTAGACGCGTGGGTTCGAGCCCCACCGTCGGTCGTCCTTGAAATGGTTATCCATGGTTTCAACACCAAGCAAATGCTGGGACGGTACCTTATGATAGGCCACGGCCGCTTCCTTCCACATCCTTGCCCACTTTCATTCTTCATCCATTTCATCTCTCATCCCGACGCGCAGGTCGCTCACGGGCGACGACTAGAAAGACCTGCACTCGGCCTCTCAGGAGGCCACACGGCAACAACAAAAAATATTATTATTATTGCTTAACTTCGGAAATTTCACAAAATCTGGTGTTTCAAAGTGGCCAAGATGTTTTAAAAAGATTTTTTTAAAGAAAAAGTTTCACAATTCCTAAGATACAATTCCTTCACGCCGAAAACATTTCATTCATGTTTTCCAAGAACTAGAACCAATAACTCGAGCAGAACACAAGGAAACTGTGAGCACTAAAAGTTTAAGTGTACAGCAGTAATGGATGTCTCCAGTAGAACACTATAGTTCACAGTTTATGCACTAGATGACCTTCAGAAGGGTACTCAACAGAATGGCAAACCCAAAAACAATGACGTCAGTCCGTCATATAAGGACAGAGAAGTAAAGAAAACAAAAAAGAGAGAAGATAAAAAGTACGAACTGGGTGTTGAAACAAGCCAGCGCGTGCCAGCAATAAACTGAACAGCTCAGAGCATGATGTCGGTTGTAAGTAGGGACCAGAGTTTTAGGTTTTTTACAATTGTCATATTTGGTTTTCAAAAATAAAAAATAGTTTTTTTATGTCTTTATGTTTGAATTCTATTATTTAAATTACTTTCCATGATGGTTCCGTATTGACATACTAAATAGTTTTTAACAACAATTATACATCCGCCTTAGTCAATACATAAACGAAAGGAAATATAATTAGATTTGCTCCTGGTACATGTTTCAGGGATTAATAGCTTTTATCCCCTTCATCAGCCAAGATTAATATCTGAAGAAAGATATAAAATAGCGTAGTACTAAAAAAAAATGGCTATTTGAATTAATATGGTGCATCATGTAAGTAGGTCACAGAAAAATATTGAGCAAAACTAAAAAATATGAAACGGTGTTGATATTCAGCCATCAAACACAAGCGAAGATAAACGTAGAGAACCAGTGGACAGTTCATTCATAAATCCGCTCCAAAACACAGGTCGAAGCTTGAATTGGCAAAAATGGGACCACAGTACTCCACCATATATACACAACCAATGAAGAAGCCTTATGCTTAACATGTCCATATGCCAAATCAAATGTCTGCATACAAACGAAACGAACGTGGAAGGAAGGACTAGAACATGTACCAGGAGCAAATCTAATTATATTTCTGAGCTGTGCTGGCAGACAGGTTTTTCTCCGGGTACTCCGGGTTTCCCTGTCAAAATTTCATTCCAGCAACACTCTCCACTATCATTTCATTTCATCTGTCATTCATTTCATCATTGCCCCAGAGGAGTGCGTCAGGCCTCTGCAGCCGGCACAGTTCATATCCTCGCCGCTAGATGGGGGCTTCATTCATTCCATTCCTGACCCGGTCGGAGACTGGAAGCAGGCTGTGGATTTTTCAGGTACTACAGAATTCATGAATATGGCTCTTTTGAGAGTGATTCGGAATAGTATTAAAGTTCCTTAGTTAGCTCCTTAGGCAAGGGGCTGCGACAACGCGGTCATGTAGCCCCGTGTACTTTGGGTGTGTGTTAGAATCTGTCTGATAACCGGTGTTAATTGTGATGACTGTATCTGTTTTAATTCAAGTAAGGACTACAGACAGTAATTTCAAGTAGTTCCTACTTTTGCTATCAAGTGCCGTCCACGACATCTAGCTTGCATACATGGCTACTAGATGGCATCGCAGTCAGCACCTGGCGGTGAGCGTTGGAACTAATAGAGCGTTATCAATTCTAACCTATAAATTTTGGCTTCACACAAGAGTGTAAGTTAGTGGAAGGCTCTTTATCATGCCATAAATCTATGACATGGGGCCGCCGGCTTTACTTCCCCTCCGAAGGAAGGCATACTGAGGGATTTTTAATGCTCCTAAAAATGCGACGACTTCGGCCGGGTTTGAACCCGCGACCTTGGGCATGGAAGCTCAGCTTGCTACCAACTACGTCACCGAAGTCGCCCAATAGATTGTGTACGTCTTCTTAATAAAACGTTGTTCGCTGTGTTGTTGTTGTTGTTGTTGTTGTTGTTTGCCAGGGCCAGAAATCGGGGGCGGCAATCAGAGAGAGAGAGAGAGAGAGAGAAAAGAGCCAAAGAACGAATGTATCGAAAACTTACTGCAGAGTTGTTTTCCTCAGAAGTTTTATTTTCAAAACTCATGCACACACCTGAAATCCGATTACCATTACTTAGGAGACATTCCGCCTTTCAGTACATTCTCTCTCGTAGAATTCGCAAATGACTTAAAAGTATTTAAACCACCCCCCGAGAGATACAAATGAGCTTAACTGCACGCACGTGTACCACGGACAAAGTTGTAGGCTATTTCCACTCCAGAAAACAAAGTTCCCAACTGTGATACAGCCCGCATCTAATTTATGTACGCTACTACAACAAGCAACCGTTTCACACTTACGTATATTCCCCAGATTGTAGTCAACTACCGTTCGCTTTGACTACATTGAGATATAACAGCGCATCGGGTTCAGTTCCCGGTTAATGAATGTGAGATCTTTCGAGGTGAAATGTCATGTCCAGTGATTAAGGTTCCACATGAGGTGTAGGTACCGTGGATTACGATTGTGAGATTATCAGTCACGAAAATGTAGAAGCTTCCCACCTTTGTCTTCCTCTCACATACAGGGGTGCCGTCAGAAGTACCACCATTGTTCGTAAACGTCTTTAAACACTGAGGGAAGTCTCTGCAGTCGAATGTTACCCGGGACACCGTCCTCATACCTGTACCCAATACAGCCAGACACAGTACTACAGTCATCTAAGAAACACAGAGTATTAGACAAGTTTCACACACACTCAAGTACACGGGCCTGGTGACCAAGATTACCCAATCTCCTAAAATGAAATAACAAAGAAAAAGCATTTTATGTGACAATTAATCTCGCGAACATAATTCAGAGTATCTATTTTTTTACGTGGAATCCGAGCCCTCAATCGTGCCATTTTATCTCGAATACCCCACATAATTAATTGGGAATCGAACCCGAACCGCCTTGATGAGAAGTAAGCAGCTTCTCGCTATGATACCACGCCCCCTCTCGTTCATACTATATTCTCGTGAATTTATAACAAGGCTGATCCTTTGATAACCCCTGGTTGGAGCGACAATTTACTAGATTTTCTTTCCAGAAGAATCACTACGGAGTATAAACCGGAAGTCAATTTATACATTAAAAGTGGTATAATAGCTTTAAGAGACTCATTAGACGGATTCTTGGAACCATGTTATGAGTAAACGATGAAAACTAATACTGTATTACTTGGGAACCAGTTTGGTGAAGCGGGACGTGTGATGTGTCAGCCATTTTGGCGAGTGAGTGGAAAGAGGAGGGCTGATGGAGCCGCAAGGGGTCAAAGGCCTTTGAGCAGTCTTGGCCTTGTGGCAACCTGACGAGCACGTGGCGCGGGCCGGCGGCCAAGGACGTCAGGGCAGCACTGGGTTAGGGTGAGACCATAGCCTGCTGCGAGGGTGCGGGGTTACACCCAAGGACATCAGGGCGGCACTGGGATAGGGTGAGACCATGGCCTGCTGCGAGGGTGCGGGGTTACACCCAAGGACATCAGGGTGGCACTGGGTTAGGGTGAGACCATAGCCTGCTGCGAGGGTGCGGGGCTACAGCCAAGGACATCAGGGTGGCACTGGGTTAGGGTGAGACCATAGCCTGCTGCGAGGGTGCGATCAGGCAGCCAAGGACGTCAGGGAGGCACTGGGTTAGGGTGAGACCATAGTCTCCTGTGAGGGTGCGATCAGGCAGCCAAGGACGTCAGGGCGGCACTGGGTTAGGGTGAGACCATAGCCTGCTGCGAGGGTCGGGGCTACAGCCAAGGACATCAGGGTGGCACTGGGTTAGGGTGAGACCATGGCCTCCTGTGAGGGTGCGATCAAGCAGCCAAGGACGTCAGGGAGGCACTGGGTTAGGGTGAGACCATAGTCTCCTGTGAGGGTGCGATCAGGCGGCAAGGACGTCAGGGCAGCACTGTGTTAGGGTGAGACCACGGCCTCCTGTAAGGGTGAGATCAGGCAGCCAAGGACGTCAGGGCAGCACTGGGTTAGGGTGAGACCATGGCCTCCTGTGAGGGTGCGATCACGCAGCCAAGGACGTCAGGGCGGTACTGGGTTAGGGTGAGACCATGGCCTCCTGTGAAGGTGCGATCAGGCGGCCAAGGACGTCAGGGCGGCACTGGGTTAGGGTGAGACCATAGTCTCCTGTGAGGGTGCGATCAGGCGGCCAAGGACGTCAGGGCAGCACTGTGTTAGGGTGAGACCATGGCCTCCTGTGAGGGTGCGATCAGGCAGCCAAGGACGTCAGGGCAGCACTGGGTTAGGGTGAGACCATAGTCTCCTGTGAGGGTGCGATCAGGCGGCAAGGACGTCAGGGCAGCACTGTGTTAGGGTGAGACCACGGCTTCCTGTAAGGGTGCGATCAGGCAGCCAAGGACGTCAGGGCAGCACTGGGTTAGGGTGAGACCATAGTCTCCTGTGAGGGTGCGATCAGGCAGCCAAGGACGTCAGGGCGGCACTGGGTTAGGGTGAGACCATAGCCTGCTGCGAGGGTGCGGGGCTACAGCCAAGGACATCAGGGTGGCACTGGGTTAGGGTGAGACCATGGCCTCCTGTGAAGGTGCGATCAGGCAGCCAAGGACGTCAGGGAGGCACTGGGTTAGGGTGAGACCATGGACTGCTGTGAGGGTGCGATCAGGCAGCCAAGGACGTCAGGGAGGCACTGGGTTAGGGTGAGACCATGGCCTCCTGTGAGGGTGCGATCAGGCAGCCAAGGACGTCAGGGCGGCACTGGGTTAGGGTGAGACCATAGTCTCCTGTGAGGGTGCGATCAGGCAGCCAAGGACATCAGGGCGGCACTGGGTTAGGGTGAGACCATAGTCCCCTGTGAGGGTGCGATCAGGCAGCCAAGGACGTCAGGGAGGCACTGGGATAGGGTGAGACCATGGCCTCCAGTGAGGGTGTGATCAGGCGGCTAAGGACGTCAGGGCGGCACTGGGTTAGGGTGAGACCATGACCTCCAGTGAGGGTGCGATCAGGCAGCCAAGGACGTCAGGGCGGCACTGGGTTAGGGTGAGACCATAGTCTCCTGTGAGGGTGCGATCAGGCAGCCAAGGACGTCAGGGAGGCACTGGGTTAGGGTGAGACCATGGCCTCCTGTGAGGGTGCGATCAGGCAGCCAAGGACGTCAGGGCGGCACTGGGTTAGGGTGAGACCATGGCCTCCTGTGAGGGTGCGATCAGGCAGCCAAGGACGTCAGGGCGGCACTGGGTTAGGGTGAGACCATAGTCTCTTGTGAGGGTGCGATCTGGCAACCAAGGACGTCAGGGCGGCACTGGGTTAGGGTGAGACCATAGTCTCCTGTGAGGGTGCGATCAGGCAGCCAAGGACATCAGGGCGGCACTGGGTTAGGGTGAGACCATAGTCTCCTGTGAGGGTGCGATTAGGTAGCCAAGGACGTCAGGGCGGCACTGGGTTAGGGTGAGACCATAGTCTCCTGTGAGGGTGCGATCAGGCGGCCAAGGACGTCAGGGCGGCACTGGGTTAGGGTTAGACCATAGTCTCTTGTGAGGGTGCGATCAGGCAGCCAAGGACGTCAGGGAGGCACTGGGTTAGGGTGAGACCATAGTCTCTTGTGAGGGTGCGATCAGGCAGCCAAGGACGTCAGGGAGGCACTGGGTTAGGGTGAGACCATAGTCTCTTGTGAGGGTGCGATCAGGCAGCCAAGGACGTCAGGGAGGCACTGGGTTAGGGTGAGACCATAGTCTCTTGTGAGGGTGCGATCAGGCAGCCAAGGACTTCAGGGAGGCACTGGGTTAGGGTGAGACTATGGTCTCCTGTAAGGGTGCGATCAGGCAGCCAAGGACGTCAGGGAGGCACTGGGTTATGGTGAGACCATAGTCTCTTGTGAGGGTGCGATCAGGCAGCCAAGGACGTCAGGGAGGCACTGGGTTAGGGTGAGACCATAGCCTCCTGTGAGGGTGCGATCAGGCAGCCAATGACGTCAGGGAGGCACTGGGTTAGGGTGAGACCATAGCCTCCTGTGAGGGTGCGATCAGGCAACCAAGGACGTCAGGGAGGCACTGGGTTAGGGTGAGACCATAGTCTCCTGTGAGGGTGCGATCAGGCAGCCAAGGACGTCTGGGCGGCACTGGGTTAGGGTGAGACCATAGTCTCTTGTGAGGGTGCGATCAGGCAGCTAAGGACGTCAGGGCGGCACTGGGTTAGGGTGAGACCATAGTCTCCTGTGAGGGTGCAATCAGGCAGCCAAGGACGTCAGGGCGGCACTGGGTTAGGGTGAGACCATAGTCTCTTGTGAGGGTGCGATCAGGCAGCCAAGGACGTCAGGGAGGCACTGGGTTAGGGTGATACCATAGCCTCCTGTAAGGGTGCGATCAGGCAGCCAAGGACATCAGGGCGGCACTGGGTTAGGGTGAGACCATAGCCTCCTGTGAAGGTGCGATCAGGCAGCCAAGGACGTCAGGGAGGCACTGGGTTAGGGTGAGACCATAGCCTCCTCTGAGGGTGCGATCGGGCAACCAAGGACGTCAGGGCGGCACTGGGTTAGGGTGAGACCATAGCCTCCCGTGAGGGTGCGATCAGGCAGCCAAGGACATCAGGGCGGCACTGGGTTAGGGTGAGAGAAGATGGCTGAGGAATATTGCCGGACAGTAGAGAGTGACTACAATATAATGCGACAGGTGGTAAGTTCGACGCCAGACAAAGGAGGGTGAATGGTACAGTAAGATGAGTCTGAAGGATTACTGGTGGTAGGCCTATATGGAGAGGGTGGATTCTACTAGAAGATAGAGGAAGAAATAAAAGCTGGGCTGGAATGGGGTGTACTCAGCCTCGTGAGGACAATTGAGTAGCTGTCTGACATTGAGGCAGTGCCACGAAAACCAAGATTAACGGCCGAGTGGACCCGATGCGCTGACCACGCGTCACTTCAATAGCTCCATGCCAAATGACGGGCAGTGGTCGCTTGGTAGGCCTAGGCCCTTCATGGGCTGTAGTGCTAGGGGGAAAAACTCACACTAAGTTCTCTGAAATGATGCAACTTATACGGGTGAGTTTGGAATAAGTGTGTGAAGAGAGAAGCATGTGTCCATTACGCACTGCGCCCAATGAGGACCGGCGATTCAGTGCAAAGATGGGGGGGCATTGGCCCTGCGAGTCAAAGAGGTCAATGCCTGAGACCCACGGCAGAAGTAGTAGTGGTCAGGAGTCGTGCACCCGGAACATAACATTTCTGCCTAGTGTTCGTTCATCGCCAAAAGTTTGTAGGATGACAAGCCGTTACACTCTCTGCAGGCCTGCCAACTTCTGAGTGAGTGGTACACTCCCTCAGCAATTCACTACTGAGCTAAACATCCCATTACATTGTTAGCGTGACTGGTCATCTGCCAAGGCTCGATACACACTGCCGCAATTCTTCTATTAACGCAATGACAAATGCGAGAGAGGTGTATTTACTTTCCTTCCAATTAATTACATTTTTAGTGCCTCAAATACGCTATTGCAATGAATTATTTAATGTATTTAATGAATGTAAGGATTTTGGTATACTCACTTACTTACTTACTTACTTACTTACTTACTTACTTAGCGTATGGCTTTTAGTTCCGGGAGTGTCCAAGGACATGTATGGACACCAGAGGCTGTAGCAGCTTCAAACGGACACCCATGGGGTGAGCAACAAGTTCCGTCCAATTTCAAGTAGTTCCAACTTTCGCCACCAGATGTCACTGATACCTAGTGGTGAACGTTGGAACTTTGATGGAGCGTTTCAACGATATCTAACCTAGAAATTTAGCTTCACACAAATTTAGTTAGTGGAAGGATCTATTACATGCCATAAATCTATGACATGGCACCGCCGGCTTTACCTCCACTCCGAAGGAAGGCATACTGAAGGATTTTAACGACTTCGGGCGGTTTTGATCCTACGATCTTGGGAACAGCAGTTCAGCATGCTACCAACTACGCCGCCGAAGCCGCAGGAGTATCGTATGAAGATCAGCATATCAAAGACGACGGTTATGTCGGTAGGAAAGAAACGCAAGGAAATAGAAAGTCAGATGAAAATGCAAATCCACAGCCTGCTTCCAGTCGACCGACCGAGTCAGGGAATGGAATGAATGAAGCCCACATCTAGCGGTGAGGATATGAACTTTGTGCCGGCTGCCGAAGCCTGTCGCACTCCCCTGGATAAATGAATGACAGATGAAATGAAATGATAGTGGAGAGTGTTGCTGGAATGAAATTTTAACAGGGAAAACCGGAGTACCCGGAGATAAACCTGTCTGCCTCCGGTTTGTCCAGCACAAATCTCACATGGACTGACCGGGATTTGAATCACGGACCCAGTGGTGAGAGGCCAGCGTGCTGCCGCCTAAGCCATGGAGGCTCAGAAAGTCAGATAGGAGGAACTAAATTAGAGCAGGAGGAACTTTTTTTTTAAGTATCTTATTTGGACGGTGTATTCTCTCAGGATGGTCGGTAGTATGGGGGAAGAAATAGAGTCGAGGTGTGGAAAAGCCAATGTAGTGAGTTCTCAGTTGCGATCTCTCCCTACATCACTCAGTATTTAGACTGACCTTGCTTTATGGAAGTGAGGGCAGGGTAGATTCAGGGTATCTGATACATAAGCTAGAGGTAACTAATATGAGGGTAGCACAAATGATTTCTGGGCTAAATCGATGGGAGCAATGGCAGGAGGGTACTAGTAATGAAGATATAAAGGCTAAATGAACACACTAGATGAAGCTGTTCGTATGAGCCAACTCGATGGGGTCATGTGAAGAGAATGGGGGCGGAGAAATTACCTAAGAGGTTAAGGCAGTAAAACATAATGCCGTCGAGGTCGGAAGAGAACAAGAGATGACCAAGGAAGGTTGACAGGAACGAGCCCACCACAAGTACAGTAAGAGGAAGCAATACCGGACTCAGCTTAATAATAATAATACATTTTCAGAAAGAGCCATAGCGAGAAGATAAGAGATTTTGGGAATAAAAGAAAGCAAGATCATCTACAGTAGATAGGTTCAATCGCACTCCTTAGACGTGCATATTGATGTAAAATAATAATAATAATAATAATAATAATAATAATAATATGTCTGAGTTTGAGATCGGTAAAATTAGGCGATCTTAGAAACCATCCTTCACAATAATGTTAATAACATTTCCCTTTGTCTTTAAAATTAAATTAGTAGTACATTATGCAACGAGCCTATAATGGCAATAATTAAGACACGAGTATGTTTATAAAACGAGCGCATGCGAGTTTTATAATTTACATACAAGTGTCTTAATTACCATTATAGGCGAGTTGCATACGACTGTTTATGTTCGACGATAATTACTATAACTATTTTATGTTCGAATATAAATATTCATAAATATCTGTCGACATTTCGCCAGTTTTATGTACTGAACAGAGCGCATGAGACGCAGAGAATGCCTTGTATTTGACCATGGCCTCCTCGATTACCCTACTCTGACACTAGGCCACGCAGTGAAATTTAAATTAGAAGGCCGTGGAACTCAACGCAGGTGCGATGCTGCCCTTATCTAATTGGTCAAACAACTGTTTCTTGAGCTCTGATTGGTGGGAGAAACTGTTTCATAATGAAAAATAGTGTTATAATGAGCCTCATTATAGTACAGTTTTCTGACATATAATAGTCAGAGTCGAACATAAATTAAATTAAAACATTGCTGTCAACTGCTTAGCATTCGCTGATGTTCTTGTGCTGCTGTCAGAGGGCATCGAATCAGCTACAATGCAAGTTCACACTTTGGAAGAAACAACGGGGAAAACCGGCCATCATATATCGTTTGAAAAGACCCATTTCATGACCAACATTAAAGAAGCTCCGAGATACACCATGACAACAAAACAGGGTAAGGTAAGTAAAGTTGTAAATTTCAAATATCTTGGTGAGATAATCCAACCTAACGGACTCGACAAAGAAGGAAATCATGAGAGATCCAGGAAAATGGAGCTTGCTTTCCACCTTACGAAAAAGACATACAACAAGAAAGCGATTTCTATTAGGACTAAACTACGTCACTATCAAACAGTAATTCAACCAGAGTGCCTGTGTGCTTCGGAATGTCTAGGACTAACAACTAAAAAAAATTGAAATAAGTAGTTCCGTGAAGAACTATACAGCCTATTTTCATATATCCTACTTATGTTAATTGTCTCTATCAATATACAAAAGTTCAGTTTGATTGCTGTAATAGATTCGTAGATATTGAGAACCGACTAAATATTTCGGATGGTCGCCATGTTGGATTGTTATATGTCTAGGCTATAGAGTCATGTACCATTAAAGGAAAATTATTGCGTAGGTTCATTATTCAAACTTTCACTTCGATCGCATGATTACGACACAAGAAATAAAACTTAATTTTAAAATTCGCACAGCCGCCATCTTGTGGTTTTGTAAACAATTGAACTAAATTAGACACCAGTGCATTACAATGTGTATACCTATAAACAATTGCTGTACCAAGTTTCTTTGCGTTTGGATCATTAAATCACGAGAAAAGACTATTTAAAACATTCAACTTCGCTTGGCCACCATGTTCGTTTTGTAGTTAACCAGTTTTCGAAAGTCTCTTAGATGAACTTTCAGTAGTGCCCTTTATCTCCGTACAAAAATTCAGGGTGATACCGGTGATAGTTTCAGAGATATAGAATGCCGGTGAAATATTTCGCACAGCCGCCATCGTGAGGTTATAAAACCACTTCAACGAAGTTAGGTGTCGGTGCATTACAATGTGTATAAACATTTACGGTACCAAGTTTCATTGCGTTTGGTTGGTTAAATCGCGAGAAACGTCTATTTAAAAGTCGCAACTTCGCTTGGCCGCCATGTTGGTTTTGTAGTTACTACGTTTTCAAAAGTCACATAGGTGAACTTCTAGTAGTTCCCTTTATCACCGTACAAAATTCCAAGGTGATGTCGGTAATAGTTTCGGAGATATTGAATGCTGGTGAAATATTTTGCACAGCCACCATGTTGGATTGGTGAGACGTTACAAAATTTGAAGGGCACGGTCAGGGTCGTCCGGAATAGTGCTATGAACTTTCCGAGTTTCATTGAAATCACTCCGGCCGTTTAGATTTAATTAGGGGACACACACACACACGAATCGCACACGCACACACAGACAGACACACGGACAAAAGGTGATCTCATAAGCCTATTTTTTATCATAAATGATAATAGGCTAAAAAAGAACGAAATATTTTAAGAAAACTTCTCGGACCAAAAATATGTGCTGACACATATCGATTACGCAGTAAAAAAGAAGTATAGGCCTATAAAACATGCAGCGGAATCGCAGATACCATACGAAAACGAAGGGTTAAATTCTTTGGACATGTTTCAAGAATGCCTGACGACAGACTCACAAAGAAAATTTTTAACCACTTCAATAAGTCCAATAGAAAAGGCAACTCTTATGAAAAATGGTTTGCTAACACCAAGAAGGATCTACAAGAAATGAACATCACTGATCAAGACATCCGCAACATAATCACTTTCAGAAATAAGATGCACACATTTCAGGGGTAAAGGTAAAGGTAGATTGAAATGACTCACAAACTGTAGAGTGGTAATACTTGGTAAAGGTAATTTAGAAGGAAAATACTCACAAAAGGAATTTAGATTGGAAAATACGTACAAAATGTAGTTCAGGTTCAAAATACTTACAAAATGCAATGTAGATTCGAAATGCTCAACAAAATGCAATTGAAATTCAAAATACTTACAAAATGCAATTGAAATTGAAAATGCACAATGCAAGTGAGATTGAAAAAGGCCGGTTCAGATTCGAAATACTCACAAAGTGCAATTGAATCTGAAAATGCTGAGAAAATGTATGGTAGATTCAAAATACTCACAATATGTGGAAGCCCGCGATTCAAAATACTGTACGGACAAAATGCAATTTAGATTGAAAATACTTACGAAATGTGGTTGGATTTTGAAAAATCACAAAATGTAATTTTGAGACACCGGGAGCCACTTCATAAAAACGGAGCGGGTATCTTAAAAGAGCCAGCAACAGCGACCAAGAAGAAATAACATTGGACAGCTGAAAAGAAAGGAGCGGTGAGCAAGAGAATAAAAGAATACTGGCGCCGAAGAAAACTGAAATCATGAAGAGTTATTCACGTGGTCCCTAGTTTGCCAAAATCGATTATGATGATGAGAAAATAAAACTTTTTTGATTTTTTGCAAAATAAAAGATGGTGTAGGCCTACATTATCCAAAGCCTAATACAGAATATACAAAAAAAACACAGACGCAATGGGAATACAAAAGAATCCAATTTATGGGACGCATATAAAGAATGGACCCGAACGGACTGACACATAAAATACATACTTTCTTAAAGAACAAGGCTAATAGACCGAATTGGTATGAATTTACAGAAAAAGACTTACAGGAATTAGGATCACCAAACTTACATGACCGGAAGGAAATCGGGAAAATCACTCAGACGCGGGGTTTCGAGGAAGAAGAGAAGAAGACTACACAACATCAATGGTCAGAGCAACGGAAACAGACCCACTCGTTGCGAATGAAGGAATACTGGGCCAACAGGAAGGCTAGAAAGTGTTGATTTCGCGTGCTCCTAAGCGACCCATTCGCGAAGTAGAGGAAGAAGAAGAAGATATCAGCAAGTAACATGTCAGTGAAGCTATTCTTCCCCCAAGAGTCAGGCGCGATCTATCAGCTGAAAGCGCTAAGGTGAAAGGATACCATGAACTCACGGTTCGTTCGTTCTCACACAGATAGCGCTGCAGTACACACCATAGCATCTTGAACTGTTAATGGGGTTCTCCATCTCGCGTAGTAGGGCGAAAATACTCAGGTTCGAGTTTCAGAGGTGCAATAAACATCAGAGTTATGTTGTGTTTTAAATATTCAACAGTGAATGTTAATCTCAAAATTACATTCCAAAATTTATATTCTAATGATGTAATAATCGTGTGAGTATGTCTTGCCTATTGCTGAGGGATTAGAGACGCTTGGTTTCCAGAATTCTGTCCTAGAAGGGCACCTTGATCCAACCCTGGGGTAGGCCCGTCATATTTTGCAACACGTATGGTCACGTGGGGGACAGGTGTTTCTCAGAAAAATAAAGCTATATTGAGATCACTGATACTAAGATTTATTGGTACCTACAAAGGCATTAAGATAAAAGCTACAGTATTAGGCCTACTTGACACAAGTTCAAAAACAATGTCACAATTTGAAAATAGTAGGCAAGCTTTTGCGTTACACTGTTTGTCTTCTGTTTCAAATATAATTCGTTGCACTATTATATAATAATACTAGCAACCCGTCCCGGCTTCGCCCGGGAACAGTTATGAATGCAGTACGTGATAAGCGCTTTTTATTCGATGTCAATGAACTACGATCTATATCCGTTTTACGTCTCGGCATGATGGATTACAATCACTGACTGGATTATATTATCATAGAGGTGCATGTGCAACGAATACTTGTCCAACGTAATTTAAGAATGGCGAGGTGCATGAAACACAAGTCCCCCTTCCGTCCAATCTTAAATTGACTGTGTATTTTGCGGAACGAAACGTTCACAGGCTAAATGAAGAAAAGCCGTTCCGCAAAATTCACAGTCAAGTTAAGATTGGACGGAAGGTGAAATTGTGTTTCATGCACCTCGCCATTCTTAAATTACATCTGACAAGAATTTGTTGCACATGCATCTCCCTGATAATATAATTAATAGTCCAGTCAGTGATTTTATCCCAGCATGCCGAGACGTTAAACGGATTTTGGTCGTTGTTCATTGACATTGGAAAAAAAAGCGCTTATCGCGTAATGCATTCATAACTGTTCCCGGGCGAAGCCGGGTCGGGTTGCTAGTGCTATCTATATACAAATAATTAGAGCCACACGCATTACCGCAGACGCAACAGAAACACTGGTTATCTGACAGTATATAAACACACGTAAGTATATGGTACTGATATCCAGGATGCCCCTGCTCTATAAAAGGCATCAATAACTGAACGTAAAGTGGAAGTGCTGTGAGTGGTTAAAATTGTCAGAATAATCCATAACTCGGGGGGTTATCGGACTGAGAATCAGTTCTATACGGTTAAGTATTCAAGTAGTGCTTGCATTAACTGAGCTGGTTTTACAATCTGCTGTTGAATACCTATCTCTACACAACGTCTGAAGGACTGAAGTTATGAGCCAGTTTCAAGACGACTTCTTTGCCCTCAAGAACTGCCGAATAACGCAGACACAGCCAGACAAAGATATGTAAGCAACATTTGGTAAACCAGTTTCTTGGGTGTTTTACTTCGCACAGACAGAATTCCGGACGACAGGTTAGCGCGCCGTGACGTACCTAGACTAGGCAACCCTTCCAACAGGGGTGTAACGCGGCTCCTCAATGTCTAACGGCGAGAAATAACGGAGAGCAGTTTTCACACAAGTCATGTGAAACTGATAACGCATGAGTTTAAAGGGAACTAATGCTATTCAAGATTCCCAGTGTTGAAGGCCAACCGATACGGAGTGAACTCATCACCTTCTTGTTCCATATCAGAGGCCGAGTTTTAAGGAACCTTGAATAAATTCGTACCATGAACGTTTGTGAATTTCTTTCTTTCACATTCATCTTAGAAAACCTAACATTTTTCACAACTTAAATATTTCCCTGAGGTGAGTCCACCATACACTGAGTTATGAAATACAAGTTTTGCTACACGTCATACCAATTTAACACAAATTTGCTTCCCTACTTAATAATTCAAAGCATTTTGGCAACCTGTGCGTACTTGAAAGGTTTCGGTAAATTCTAAATCTGTTATTTTCTTGTCACCAAGTCCAGACATTGTAGCACACAAAGAACAAAACAAAGGACTGATAACATTTAGGTTCAGCAAAGAAATTTAATCCTTGTCTGAGGGCTGAAACAGGGTACACTTAGCCTCGTGAGGCAGAACTGAGAAAAGGCGGGATCGACGCGAAAATAATGTTATTGATTTTGCGTGTCTATTAACTACTGAGGCTTTTCGAGACGCCGAGGTGCCGGAATTTTGCCCCGAAGAAGATCTTTAACGTACCAGTAAAACTACTAAATCGGCTCCCTCACATTTGCGCACTCTCAAATGCCAACTGAACTGCGCCAGAATTCGATCCTGTAACCTTGGGTACAGCAGGCGAGATCGTTTCCGTTGTGCCACGCAGCCAGTCAATGGAACTAGAGAATCGAGATGTACATACAGAACGTATTTTTGTTTTGTTATCTTTATGTTGATGTTGTTATTTAGGAGTATATACATCGTTGTCATTTCACCCCGTGTACTTTGGTGTATGGTATGTGTGTGATAACTAGGGCCCGGATGTTGATGACATGTCATCTTTTTACTGAGTTGTCTAAAACAATGCTGAAGTACATAGAAACTCCGGAAGGGTCACCTCGTCTTCAAATATGTCACTTTTATTATGCATCATTTTGCATTTTTTTTTGCTATTTTTCAATTTTAAGAGCATTTTTTTTAAGTTTGGTAGATTTTATTGGTCATATTTTAGAGAAATCGGCCTTTTAAGGTCTTTTTTTTACAATTTAGTCATGACACAGATTTATATGAGGGAGTTACGTCTTTCAAGGTTACAAAGAAGCTAGTAGCTATGAACATAAACATTTTGTTAAGTGCTAGAAATCTATTTTGATTGACTTTTCAGTTTGAGCTTCAGATGTTATTTTTGAAATATTGGCGAGTTTATTATTATAAGATCATTTTCTCCATTTTACAGTGCATTTTTCGAATTTGTGAAATATTGGTGAGTTCATTATTATAAGATCATTTTCTCCATATTAATGTGCACTTTTCGATTTCTTTAGGTAATTTATTACAGTCATTTTTGAAAATGTTAAGTGCATTTTTTAAATTATTTTACGGCTTCGACATCCGGGCCCTATTGATAACCTATGTCATTGTGGTGTCTGTATTAATGTGTCTGTTTGTAAAGGAGATGAGGATACCCTAAGCTAAAAACAATTCCGGAAACCACGGAAAACCATTTCTAAGAAGACTGAGATGGGAACTGATCCCACCCCTTCTTGGGTTTTCTTCACAAGGTCGAATGTACACTGTTTCATCCCTCAGACCACAATTAATTATTTTTGGCACAGTCATGAGACCTCAGGTTTGACAGCCAATTGCAGGCAAGTGTACTGGAATTGTGCATGTAGTTGGGTTACAACAAACTATACAAATGAACTACTTTTGTTTTTAATATTGATTATTATTTATTTCTTTATCGTATGGCTTTTATTGCCGGGAGTGTCCGAGTACATGTTCGGTTCGCTAGAGGCTATAGCTACTTCAAGCGGACACCCATGGGGAGAGCTACAAGCTCCGTTCAATTTAAAGTAGTTCCAACTTTCGCTACCAGATGTCACTGATACCTAGTGGTGAACGTTGGAACTTTGATAGAGCGTTCCAACGAAATGTAACCTAGAAATTTAGCTTCACACAAGCTTTTACATGCCATAAAAGAACCTTACACTAATTATTATGTAAAGCTAAATTATAGGTTAGATTTGACTAACGCTCTTAGGTTCCGACTGCGGTAGCATTCAGTAACAAAATTCAGAACTAGTTGTCGTTGACGGTGGCTTTTGGTAGCAAAAGTAGGAACTACTCAAAAAATTGAATGTCTGCAGTCCTTACCTGGATTACAAAACAGACAACACACACTAATACAGTCATCACAATTAACACCGGTTATTAGACAGATTCTACACACACCCAAAGTACACGGGGCTACATGACCGCGTTGTCGCAGCCCCTAAAGGAAGCTTGTAGTTTAACGTGACCGTTATGCAACCCCTAAACTTAGGAACCAACCAACCAAAGTACACGAGGCTACATGACCGCGTTGTCGCAGCTCCTAAACTGAGGAACCAACGAACCAAAACTGAATACACACCCAAGTACACTGGTCTCATAACCCAAGAGGACCAAAGTCCGTAAAATAAATTAACAACTACGTTACGTGTAACAGCTGAGCGAGAACAATGCTCGGCTATGACGTCAAACAGAGATCGTCTCTTCAATATCTATTTATGCAGAGTACGCGTCTATTGTGCATCAATTGGAAGTGACAGTGGCCGCCCTGACCAGCTGGTCTGCCCTTCAAGGGTTTCCCAAACGGGACTGTTGCATAACCGTGTTATTATTAGCAAGACAGCAATAAATATTCGGTTTTATCAAGTTGTTAGCTAATATCATTAGTCATTAGTAAAGTTCGGATGTTAAGGAAAAGTCATATTTTTTTCCCGAGCTCATTTTACCCGAAATTTGAAAAATACGTTTGAATGACGGGTCCCTGATCACTTTTTAAGCTATTTGATGTTGCCTATAAATTCATATTTCGGCCATTTTTATTGTTCTTGTCATATTTGGTCATATTTTAGTGATATAAGGTCATATTTGGTTATAATTTCAGCATTGTTGTTTAAATTGAGGCGTCGTTAACAAGGTACGTGTTATCTGCGTCGAGTTTCAAACACAGGATTCCTGAATAGTGTAGTGGATAGGCCTATATTTTTGTTTCTTTTTCAAGAACAGGCAGATAGCAGGTTTAGAAGACTTGATTCCAAGAAGGCGCTCCTCTACGGACGTCATTTAGCATTTACTGTATGTTAGTGAAAACCTATCCCAAAAATTCATGTCATATTTCATAGATTTTATGTCATATTTTATAGTTTTAGGTCATATTTAGCTAGTTTTTAGGGCATTTGCTTGCATATTTTGTACTTCTTTAGGTCTTAAACTTCCGAACCCTAGTCATTAGTTAATAACTCCAAAATATTCGGGATGGTCGAACTCCGCTAATTAGGTTAAACCCAAACAGTCCTGTCAGCTCACGCTGATGAGTTTGGGAAAAGAGTGGGGGTAGGCAACCTCTCCTGAAATTTTGCCTAAGTCACGAGTTGACTGACAGCTATGTACACCTGGACCTCTGGAGTTTCCGTAGATATAGCTGACATATTACCCATGTACACTCATAGAAGTGCACGATTGCGAGTTATAGGAAACTATAAATGTTGTAAGTTTGTGTTGTCACGACGGGGCCAAAAGTGGAGGTGTTCCTACAAGGAATACATTTACCACTGCACCTTATTTTGTAGCAGAATACATATAAGTAGGGCCCGGATGTTGATGCCATAAAAAAGATTAAAAAATGCACTATAAAATGGAGAAAATGATCTTATAATAATAAACTCACCAATATTTCAAAAATTCGAAAAATGCACTATAAAATGGAGAGAGCGGTAATGAACGATATCTCTCGCCGTGAACTATGCGGAACTGAGACAAGAATATACACCCCTTCCCCTTTCCACCCCGCCACAGCTGACCTTGGTCAACAGAGCAGATAACATTCCATTCCGCTAATAACTGGTTTGGGACGAAAACGGTACCCTTCTTCTGCGTCCAAGATATATATTTTTCTACTAATAGCAATACTGAAATATTTTATTTCAATATTTTAAAGTATCTTGTATCAGCTACTAGCTTCTTCGTAACTCTGACAGACGTAACTCCCTCATATAAAGCTGTGACATGACTAAATTGGAAGAAAATGACCTTAAAAGGCCGATTTCTCTAAAATATGACCAAAAAATTCTACCAAACTTTAAAAAAAAATTCTTAAAATAGAAAAATAGCAAAAAAAATGCAAAAAGATGCAAAATAGAAATAACATATTTGAAGACGGGGTGGCCCGTCCGGAGTTTCTATGTACTTCAGCATTGTTTTAGACAGCTCAGTAAAAAGATGCAAAATAGAAATAACATATTTGAAGACGGGGTGGCCCGTCTGGAGTTTCTATGTACTTCAGCATTGCTTTAGACAGCTCAGTAAAAAGATGACATGTCATCAACATCCGGGCCCTACATATAAGCATTTCGGTTCCCAAGATATCGTTTTAAAGCTCATAATGCAGGCTATAACTTGCATGTTGACGAAGCCACAACTTAAAATTTAAATTGTGCAGATCTGAATAGTAACAGTGAAACACAAAGAAAATAACCGAAACTTATCTTTATCAAGTGCAAGGCTAAATAAAACCAGGAACCTGGAATAATACCAACCGTTCCTAATGTGTAGTATCGAATACGTCTTTGAGATAACAAGAGTAGATAGTGGCGAACACCGTAAAGGTTGACACATTCCAAAATATGTTCACCTTGACGTCCAGTTTGGACGTGGGGGAGGTCGAACATCAATTCCGCCCGATTTTCCTCAATTCCACCCGGTCCTCCAAGGGACCCAAAAATAAGTTCCTCAACTCCGCTCAGGCTTTGACAAAGGGTCGGCAAAGGGGTTATCCCCAATGACGTAAACAAATGTCATAACCCTCCTGCTCGCATACCAAGGGCCGGGTCAACGTCAAACACCTTCTGCAGTACAACACCTCATCCAAATATATATATATATATATATATATATATTTATATATTTAAGTGTCTACATCAGATACAGATAGACACGTACATTCTACTTAACAGCAGCGGGCGGGTGTCGAGCAAAGACAAGAATAGTCGTGTGAGAAAAGAATTCATTGAAAACAAGCTCATGCAGTACGCCAACCAAACAATGAGTAGATTAGATCTTGTGAAGAGTAGGAATGAAAAGACTTTCATCTAATGTTTTTTGTATAGTTTGAAATGAAGTAAAGATTTATGTGATTTTAAGATGCTGATTTTTCTTATTTTATTAAATTTCCTGTCCATATTTTTATTTAACAACAGTGATTAATATCTAGCTCTTTGTATTATGTTTATATCTGATTTAACGATTGAGCGGATTTAAAATTAATCATAATATTATTTTACATAAGTCTGCCAAGTTTTCTATTTATTTCTACTCATGCGCTGCATGAGGTGTTTGACACGGCCCTTGGTATGCGAGCAGGAGGCTTATGACATTTGTTTACGTCATTGGGGAAAAGCCTGGGCGGAGTTGAGGAACTCATTTCTGGGTCGCTTGGAGGACCGGGTGGAATTGAGGTAACCCTGGCTACCTGACTGGAATTCCCGGGTGGAATTGATGCCCGTGGGGGACAGTGAAACATGCCTCAGGCAACTTCCCCTATTAGGATTTTCCTAAGTGACCCCCATGGAGAGAACTCATTAGCGGAGCTCGGTATCACCCAAAATATTAGTGCAGATCTCTAACAGCATTTATTTGTTCAGGAAATAATACAGTAATTACCGCGAGTTATCGAAAATTCGAGTGATAATTTAAAGAAACGCGCACAAGTTGTGTATTAAGCATACAAATACATTTACACTACATTCATTTATACTTAACTTCGTTTCAGTCTTATGGTTCTAAGCAAGTCTCGATTATTGACTTGGATAGTTTTTTGCATGTTGTAATGTGGTACCGATCACATAGGCGTTGACAAAGATCACATAGGGTAGAGTCAAGTTACTCCGTGATATCAAGTAACACCGTGATAAAGCGATTTTCCTCTATCACTACGTAGGTTCAATTCCGAAAGTTCTAAGAAATGAAATAGCGCCAAAAAGGAATAAAGAGGCTCGCTCCTACACAGCTGAAACACTTAAAGAAGCATTGAGGTCGATGAAGGAAGAAGGATGATCATTATACAAGGCCAATAGAGGGTTTAATAACCCGTGGAGTACACTAAAGGATTATTGCACAAAATATTCAGCCAATCCAGGAAGTGCAACCTTTGGAAAAATTGGAAAGCCATTCGTTGTGTCACCTGAATTTGAAGTGAAGATAGTGTGTCAAGATAGACACAATAGATCGGTCTTGGCCTAATTCCACACCACAGAACAATGACGATTATGGTTGTGGTGCGTGAGGTGGCTCCCCTAGCGGATGACACCAAGAAGAAGAAGAAGAATGGAGCCGAATGTATTGAGTATCAGTTTTGTAATGTCTGGTACCTATAATGTCTATTTTATGTGTGATAGGTGTGAAGAATCTGATAGTGACTAAGAAGACTTAAAATATGCTTAATGGAATATTTTTAATAGAATGTTTTTTTTATAAAAAACTGTGTAGTGAAATGTTGCAATATGGGCAATATGGGGTAATAGAAACTTATAGTCTACATGCGATTTGAACATTTTTATTACATAAAACATTAGTGTTCATGATAATAAAGTACACTGAATGGTGAACACCATCCTATCACGGAGTAACTAGAACACTATCAAGGTGTAACTTGTATATCACGGCGTTACCTACTTCTACTACCGGATTTTGTTAGTTAATATCTTGAAATAACTTATGAATATTTGTAAGATATATGCCAGAAATGTTCCGTAGGGTATTCCTCTTTAACATGAAATGAATCGAAATAACTGAAATCTAAAATTTCAGAAATAGTAACAAAAAAGCTTAGTATCACGGAGTTACTTAACTTTACCCTACACATGTTTCGTTCGGCTCGAGATGGTCCTTCACTTTGCACACTCTGTGGTGGTATCCGTGCGTTGCCAAAGAGTTCACAAAATGGCGCAGGTCTTGGTTGGTTTCCAACCATCATCTATTTACGATGGCCTCCGTTGCATAGAAGTCGGGCCATATTTCGTTTGATCTTTGTCTTCTTATTTCCACTTGTTTTTCCCAGTTCTTAGTAAAAGGTAGATTATATTTGGTCCCGAGATCTTCCATCAGAAAGGGTTCTCTTGCTAGGACATAGGCGAGTCGTGAGCGGGTATATTTGGATATTGCTAGGGTGGACTTCAGGAACCGAGCTTTGACGGTTTCCATGGCTGAAAGGTCTCTTATTCCTAGTTTTTCCCATGTTATTTCTATTCCAAACGTTAGGATGGGTACGATTTTTGCATCGAATAGTTTCATGGCCGTTTTTAGGGACAGTCTAGGTAGTGATGGTATGTCAAATATTGCCATCGTGGCTGCTGATGTTCATGTTTTAGTGTGAATCCTAAAGGATCTTACGGTTGCCTGGAGGGTCATGTCCAAGTATTTGTAGGCGTTAGCCGATTGAAGTGGTTCGTTCCTGTAATAAACCTGGTCGTGCGGGTTCTCTCTCCTACATTTTCTGAAGGTCATCTGTACTGTTTTCGAGTAATGGAAGTTAGAGATACCGAGGTTTGACTATAATTAACTTGAAAACAACAAAAATACGGGAATCGTTTATACGCAACAACGCTCTCAATCCTCAATTCGATCAGCTGACCAATAAACTAATAATATGAGTGCACAGATGTTGTCAGTCTTCATGAATCTTTATGAAATAGAATTTGGTTATCCAATAAAAATTAATACGAATAACTTACTAATATTATTAGTCAGTTTAATGAAACAGGGCCCCGACTCGTACAATCAGAGAGGAGATTTAAAGACCGACCTTCTACGAGCGATGGAGTGGAATTTGTTCAAGGTTTAGACATTCTGGACTTTCCTAACCTTCATCGCAATCAGATTTTACTTGACAAATTAAAACACGAAGCCCGAATTCATTATTTGGGAGAATACGGCCACAATTGACCCACGACAATCTACTGTATGGCTGATCAAGCAGAAGACTTACAATTAGAATGCAGCGATTTTTATTATTGTTGTTGATTGATTGATTTTTAGGGGCTTTGCAACATTGAGGTCATGTACCCCTTGTTGATGATGATGATGATGATGAAGATAATATTGTTGTTTTAAGGGGCCTAACATCTAGGTTATCGGCCCCTAATGGTCTGGGTGATAGCGAAAATGACAATGAAATAGAAACCAGAACGAAAATTAAATGAGACGGAAAATACTTACAAAAAGGAACTCAGATTGAAACTGCTCACAAAATGGAGAGCGGTAATACTTACAAAAGGGAATTTAGAACGAAAACACTTACAAAAGGAATACGCACAAAATGTAGGCTTGGTTTTAAATACTTACAAAATGCAATTGAAATTCAAAATACTTACAAATTGCAAATGAGATCGAAAATACATACAAAATGCAATTGAGGTTCAAAATACTGTACTTCCAAAATGCAATTGAAATTGAAAATGCTTACAAAATCTACGGTAGATTCAAACTACTCATTTGAATTGACAATACTTACAAAATGCAATTTAGATTGAAAATACTTATAAAATGTAATTTAGATTAAAAATACCCACAAAATGCAATTGAGAAACAAAATACTTGCAAAATGCCCACCATACAAAATGCAATTTAGATTTAAAATTCTTGCGAAATGCGGTTTAGGTTGGAAATACTTTAAAAAATGCAATTGAAATTCAAAATACTCACTAAAATGCCCTGCTCCTACATTGAAAGACTTGCGAAAAAGCAATTTAGATTGGCAATCTTTACAAAATGCAATAGAGGTTGAAAACACTCGCGAAATGCAATTTAGATCGAAAAACGTACAAAATGCAACGTAGATTAAAAATACCTACAAAATGTAGTGTAGATGCAAAAAAAAAACGCTAAAGGGAATTTAGATACCAGTACGGGAATCCTAAAGAGAAAAGGAAATATAATGAAACGAATACAAGAGGTCTGATCCCTCGAAGAAGGAGGGATCACGAAAGATGAGACAAGGGCCAATTAAGGCGGGAAAGTGAAAGACTCCTTAGGCCTTGGATACCCTAATACCGTCGGGGTCGGAAAAGAACAAGAGTTGACCAAGGAAGGTCGACAGGAAAGAAGACAGAGAGGAGCCCGGCACAAGTAAGTGGAAGCAATGCCGGGCTCAGCTGGGCTCCCGTGGTCGCCAACCCACATCCCACTAGATGTGAGCCCATGGGGGATGTACCCCTTGTACTTGTGTGTGTGTAATTTTGTCTGATAACCTGTGTTATTGTGATGGCTGTATTAGTGAGTGTGTATTTGTAATTCAGATGCAGTTTGTGAAGAAGGCGGCCGTGACCTTAAGTTAGGAAGTGTTGGGAAACCACGGAAAACCACTTCCAAAATGGCTAAGATGGGAATCGACCTCTCTTCTTCTCGCTTTTACCTCATGAGTGTGACTGTACCCCGTTCCAGCCCTCAGACCAGAATTCAAAAAATGCTGAAATTGAACCCGGACCTCCGAGGCGAAAGCCAACAATGCTAGCCGTTACACCACGAGCTGTCGGTGGCGAAGTTGGTAGCATGCTGGGCTTCTATGCCCAAGATCGCGGGTTCAAACCCGTCCGAAGTCGTCGGATTTTTTAAGAGCGTTAAACATCTCTCAATATGCCTTCCTTCGGAGGGGAAGTAAAGCCGGCGGTCCCATGTCATCGATGTATGGCATGTTGAAGAACCATCCACTAATTAAACCTGTGTGAAGCTAAATTGTTTAGGTTAAGAATGTAAACAACGCTCTTAGGTTCCTACGTTCGTTGCCAAGAGCCGACTGCGGTGGCGTCTAGTATCTAAGTTCTGAACTAGTAATCGTTGACGGTGGCGTATGGCGGCAAAAGTAGGAAATATTTAAAAAATTCAAAGTCAGCAGTCCTTACTTGAATTAAAAAACAGATCACACACACTAATAGAGTCAACACAATTAACACCGGTTATCAGACATATTCTACACACACCCCCAGTACACGGGGCTACATGACCGCGTTGTCGCAGTCCTTAAACTGAGGAACCAACCAACTAACACCACGAGTAGGTCTCTCATTTCTTTCTTTCTTTCTTTCTTTCTTTCTTTCTTTCTTTCTTATGGTCATCTGCTATTCCCAAGGTTGCAGGATCGAATCCTGGCACAGTCAGTTGGCATTTGAGGGTGCGTAGATGCGAGGGAGGCGTGTTAGTAGATTAAAGGATGGAAGATTGTAGTTTTACATGACCGTGAATCTTGTGATTATGAGCCACGGGACCTCATTTTTACGTGGAATCCGAACCACAAGACATGGTATTTCACTTCGAAAAACTCACATGCATTGACCGGGAATCGAACCCAGTTCACCTTGGTGTGAGGCCATCAGCTGTCAGTAGATTTACTGGCACGTTAGAGATCCCCTTTGGCGCAAAATTCCGGCACCCCGGCGTCCTTAAATGCCACAGTAATGTAAAAGGGACTTTAAACTAATAATATTATTAATATTTCTTACGGCAATCAATTCGGAAGCGAAATAATTGTGTGGGTTCAGCATTTGATCTCTACCCAATAACGAATTCCAAAGCTTTGAAACATTGTTTATCCTGAAGTAGCACCAACAGATAGCACACAGGTACTATGTTGGATCATTTTGTTATTTTGGTCAAATATCACAGAATAAGTTGTTACAAACGTTTTAACATTAAAATGTATCGTATTATCAACTAGTTATTCTTCAAATTCGATGCGTATAGAATGTCAACGGAAGACAAATCAGTGGAGTCCCAAATAGAACAGTCATGACATCTGGCGGAAAAGTTTCGCATCAGAAATCCCTTTACTGAACAGAAAGCTGGATTATAATTTTCGTGGATCTAATGTCATAAGCCTGCTTCCTCCAAGACGTTCTGGTGCGTTTATGTCAACAACAGCATTCACTAAAATTGTCGGCGAAATCTTACGAATGCAATGCCCTGTGTAGAAATTGGACTTACGGATATTAATGTACAGTGCTATTTATTTTGCAATATTCCGCAGTTTGTTTATGCAAACATTACGGACGGTGCACACTTTCCATGTCGGTATAGGCTAGGGTACAAGGATGGTGTATTGCAAACTTCAGGACGTAGATTCCTAAATTTCATGCATATTTCATAGTATTTTCTTGTTACCGTAAAGGTTCGTGCTGATTTTGTCTTTGTGGGTTAGGATTGTATCTACAATGGTTGATCCAATATAGGCTACATTGTCAACTTTCAAATCATGTAATTGGATTTTGAGTGCATGTGCGAAGCTATCCTTACCTAATTGGTCAATGAATGAAAATATTGAGGTCTGATTGGTTGGAGAAACTGTAGACTATCATAATGAAAACTAGTACTTTAATGACCCCCATTATGATCCAGTTTTCTGATATATAATATAATATTTACATTTCGACATCGTCGGACATAAAGAATATTTCAAATTTAAGATAAAATAAAATAAAATTGTATGTTCTATTTAGTTTTCCTTGATTATCTCAAAATAAAGTAGAATGGAACTGATCTTCAATTAAATCTAGTACGGTTTATGAATGAGAGCGCACCGTGCGTAACCCAGTGGTATTCCATAACATATTTGCTACGCTCAGCACATGACGAGGCAGTTCATTGAGGCGAGGAACTTTATCACTCCCTTGCTACAAGACAATACCGGCGTGGCTGATAGGATATCGCGTGTCGACAGGGGGGCGGGGGAGTGTGTTCACAACAAACAACACCCTCACCACACCTCGCTACCACGCCCAAGGTCAGTGGTGACAGCTTGAGTGAGGTCTGTTCGGTCTACTCCTACTGGGGAAATCTTAATTAGAGCGGGCTAAAACAAATTACAACTCATGATACAGACCGAAATAGACCACTGAAATTCCAAAATGGTACATTTAACTCAACTATTATAACTAGGGCTCGGATTTTTAGGTAAATAAATATTTTTTATGTAAATACATATTTTAAGCATTTTTCTATAAATACATAAATTCCTGCTTTTCACTTATTAGCACATAAAAAGACAAAATATTTACATTTTTAAAAAATCAGTATGCTAGATCTTTCAGTTTATGGCATTATTGTTAACGGGGAAGAACCTCTGAGCTATCTAATCTTCATACAAGAGCGTATGTCAGCTTGCACCTGTTTTATTCTTAACTTGTTGCCCCGTGCCACTCACTGTGGATGCTGAGGATTTCCTTGTCTATAGCCATATTGCACCACGTGCAAGACATCCTTTCCCCCTCCCCCGCGCCGGAACCAGTGTCACTCACATGCAGTTCATTTCTGGCACTGTGAAATGTAAGGCAGTTCTACGATGCCTAAAGTAAAAACAACTACAAGTTATCGTGTATTGCAGAATTTAAGGATAATTTTACTTCTGATGGGGGTGTTCTGTTCTGCCAACCATGTGGGAAAATAATCAAGGCTGAACATCGATCTCAAGTTACACTACTCTTCAAGGGCAAGAAACATATTGCCGCAGTTTCGCGCCTTAAGAAGAAATATTTCGCGATAATCGTCGGTTATTTGTGATGGACAACCTGAAAATGTATCTCGTTGTGTATTGTAATGCTTCAGCAGTCAGTGACACATAGAATAAGTTCTGCATATTGTTTATATTCCCATTAATAAACTACTGTAAATTATAATTAAATATTTTTACTTTTTTGTCACATATTTCAGGTATTTTAAACACATAAAAAATAAATATTTTCCCGATTTTTAGCACCTAAAAATCCGAGCCCTAATTATAACATTGTATTCGAACTGTAGATATTACAATTTGTTGTTTCATTTCACTTCTTATTTTTGCCTCCCAAGGCTGAGTGTACTCCGTTCTAGCCTTCATCCAGAATTAAATTCATAGCAGAGCCGGGAATCAAACCTAGACCTGCGGGGCGACAGCCAAGAATGCCAGCGGCGGAATCTTGGAGACCACGAACAGCATTAACCCCTTATAGGGCAACTATTTTTTATCTAATTTTTACATTAATTTTTTTACTTACATTTTCATTTCAGCTCTAAATTTTATTTTTAATATTCAATATTATATTTTAAAATAATTTTTAAAATTATCTATTTATTTATTATTATTAATTTTAACTTTTTAATTTTATAATCTTAATTTTATTTGAATTTTACTATGTTTTATTGTAATATTTAGAGTAGACTATATTTCATTTTTAAAGTCCTTTATATTTTATTTTAATTTTTAGCGTGTTTGATTTTAATTTGTATATTTATGTTTTATTTTATTTTTTAATTTTAACATTTTTGATTATATTTACTAGTTTAAGTTTTATCCAACACCATAAAACTAGAAATATTACATCTACAAGAAATTTTGTTGTAATTAGGCTGAAAGTTTCAACTATTAGCACCTTTGATCATAGACTACAAGCTCTTTTTAAAATAATAATAATAATAATAATAATAATAATATAGGCGGATATGGAAAGATTGAACATTTCTGAAGACCAACTGTTAGACAGAAATAGATTTAGGAACATACTGAGTAATTTGGAAGGGATTCAAGTCGCAAGAAGACCTAAGAAGACCGGAAGAAACTGGACGGACGAACAGCGTAAACAGGCCAGCGAACGCATGAAGGAGTATTGGGTGCAGAGAAAACTTCGCACCAAGAAAAAGAAATGAAGTTGTAGCGTGATCCTAAGTGGTCCATTCGCGAGTAAAAAAATATATAATAATAATATATAGAATGGCCTCGGGTGACGGGTGCAAGCCATTTATTTGAACCCAGAGGGCAGCTTGCAAGTCGAAATTTGTTGTTCCTTGAAGCACTATGAAAGTCGAGGAGGTTAGATATCTAAGCTCCTTGACACTATAGCGCTTTCTAGTAGAGAAATGAGGAACTTTGTGCTGGCGGAAAATCCCGGGCCTAATGAATTCATAAATGGGTTCTTTAACATGCCAACATCGTATGACATGCGTATCGTGATTTTTATTACCTTTCAAAAAAATCCTTACCACGGCCAGGAGCGAACCTGCAAGCTTGTGGTTGGTAGACCGACACGATAACCACTCACCCACCGTGGTAAACTACTCCTTTTAATAGCAGGTGGTTAATATATAGACCACTATCCTATAAAGGGCTGTTTTAAGGGGCGGAACTACGAGGTCATCTACCCCCTATAAAGGGTTAAAGAGCCAGAAAGCTTCCGATGACTATATATCTGCCAGATTCTTAGCGAATGATAGGCTGAATGGAATAAGTGTTGACCTCTTAGGTGGATGCGAGCTAGGCTATGTGGGCCAAGTACACGTTATGTCATCAAGGCCAATGTCACTGTCATATTGTTACTACAGTAACCCACTTGGTGCGGGGGAGGTCACATCTGCATTGCCTCATTACCGGCTCTCAGTTGCCAGATCTCTACACTGTTGCCACGTAGCCACACTCGAAACATCTCAAGAAGATCCTCAACACTAGCAATTTAGTATGAAAATGTACTCAATTGTATTACATTGAACAGTCGCATCTGAAAGTCTGAGGTGATCCGTGATGCATAAACATCCCTGGTAGGAATTCCACAGAATTACAACAAAGTCACCTAATCTACTTACTTGAAAGGCAAGAACTAGTCAGTGAAAGCGCTTTTATAAATGTGCCATTGTCACGAACCTTACCACTACTGCTCAAGTTATACAGCTGTTGTCATACCACACTACTACTTCGAATCCCGGGGCTGACAGCGGCTATCCTGAGTGTAGTTGCCCCCTCCCTCGCCCCGTTTTTTCCAAGCTCCCCCCAGGTAAATGTCAGTTTTGTGTTGTTTGAGTCTTCAGTCTTTTGACTGGTTTGATCCAGCTATCCATGCCTCCCTGTCCTGAGGTAATCGTTTCATCTCTACACATAGCTACCACACACTACATCCGAGGCAATCTGTTTAACATATTCTAACCTTGGTCTACCCCTACAGTTCTTGTCCTCGACCCTTCCTTCCATAACTAAGCTTGCTATTCCGGGGTGTCTTAGAGTGTGTCCCACCAACCTATCTCTTCTCTTCATTAGCAGTCGTCAGAAGCACCTCTCCTCTCCCACTCGTCTTAATACCTCTTCGTTTGTAACCCTATCTACCCATCTGATCTTCATCATTCTCCTGTAACACCACATTTCAAACGCTTCAATTCTCCTCTTTTCTGCTGCACCAATAGTCCACGTTTAACTTCCATAGAGTGCCACGCTCCAGACAAATGCTTTCAAAAATGACTTCCTAATATCTAAACCTATATTCGATGTCAACAGACTCCTTTTTTGTAGAAATACTTTCCTTACCTGAGCCAACCTACCTTTTATATCCTCTTTGCTTCGTCCATCACTGGTTATTTTGCATCGTAAGTAGCAGAAGACTCCTACTTCCTTTAGTTTTTCACCTGCCAATTTGATGTCCATAGAGGTTTCTGATTTATTTCGGCTGCTTTACAATATTTTTGTTTTACATTTATTAATTTTCATCATGAATTATTTCCTCAAGACGGAGTCCATACCATTCAAAAACTCATTCAAATCCTCAGGCGTGTCGGCCAAGATGACGATGTCATCGGCAAATCTCAGAGTTGAAATTATATCTCCTTGAATCTTCTTTCGCAGTTTAAATTTTTATATTGAACAAGCAATGAAGGAAATTAGAGATTGAAAAGTATGATAGTATCTTATTTCAAGTCCCGGGGTACCTACCCCCATTACGCGACCCTAATAATTACAGTTACGCGTACTACAGACACCACAGAAACACAGGTTATCAGACAAACTGCACAAACACACCCAGGTACACAGAGCTAATGATCAACATAGGCCAAGCTCTCTAAAATGACTAACAGCAATAACAAACTAATCATGAACCAAAAATTGTTCGGAAGGTTACCAGAAACAATTTTGGATGTCGTAACGTTGTTGCCATGGCTATCAAGAAACAGCATTGGAGGCAGTAACTCTGTTCAAGCAACAACACTGGAGGCTGAAACACTGTTGCCATGATTACCATGGCAAAGCTTTGAAGGCTGTAATTCTGTTGGCATGGTTACCATGGCACAGCTTTGAAGGCTGTAATTCTGTTGGCATGGTTACCATGGCACAGCTTTGAAGGCTGTAATTCTGTTGCCATGGTTACCATTGCACAGCTTTGAAGGCTGTAATTCTGTCGCCATGGTTACCATGGCACAGCTTTGAAGGCTGTAATTCTGTTGCCATGATTACCATTGCACAGCTTTGAAGGCTGTAATTCTGTCGCCATGGTTACTATGAAACAGCATTGGAGGTTTAAACTATATTGCAAGGGCTAAAATTTTGCTACCTTGGTTACAATGTAACAGATTTGGAGGATGAAACACTAGGCGTGTTTAGGCGCTCCCTCTGGTTTTAACCTGGGTTAGATTTGGTTACCGTTTGCAGTTACACTCGCCAAAACGAAATAGGTTAAGAAAAGTTACAATATGGCGACGAAATATGTATTGGAATTGATATGGTGAATAAATAATGGTATTGGAATTGATATGGTGAATAAATAATGGTATTGGAATTGATATGGTGAATACATAATGATGATGATGTCCACCAGATGTGTTTCCTACAATATATAGAGGGCGAAACTAATTTTAAAAATTTCGCAATGGCTTTAAATACGTCCAGAGAACGGTAACTTTAAGACATTCGCTCTAGGCCTTTAGCCTAGCGAATACTGGGTATCGTTGTACAGTGACACTGATTTTTATATTCATTTTAGCATGACTCACGAAACTTTCCATAGTCACAGTAATGTGATCATAAGGGGGAGATATGGTAGTTAAGAATAAACCTTGTCAAAAGACGGCTCAATGGTGACCACAACCGATCGCTTCAACTGACGTTCTATGACGAACAGATGGTGTAGCGGCTAGCGGAGGTACGGGTTATATTCCCGGCTCTGTCAAGAAATATGAATTGTGGTTTGGGGGCTGGAACGGGGTACATTCATCCTCGTGAGGTTAAACTGAGGAGAAGAGGGTTCGATTCCTACCTTGACCCTCCGTGGGATTTTCCGTGGATTCCCATTTCTACTCAAGGCAAATGCTGGGATAGCCACTGCCACCTCCTTCCTAATCCTACCCCCTCCCCCAATTTACAAATTAAAACACACTCTAGTACAGCCATTACAATAACATATGTTATGAGCCAAATTCCACCACACACAAAAATACGAGGCGCTATATGACCGCGATGTTGCAGTTTCTAAAAATAAGCAACAGCAACAAGTGAGGAGATTCGTACGTTATAAAAAGAGCCACCATTATCCTTAAAAGAGCGTAGGCCACATATCAACTGACCAAGTAACATCACAACAACTCGATTTCGAAATCGTCAAATATAAAATTGCAAAAACCACTAAGAATTTGATATTGTATGATTTCATTTGTTGCGTGCTGAGTGATTCAAGTTCAAATATGATTTCATATCTCGTACTTTCTATAGTAGTTTCATATTATGTTTGAATTGGCGCTTCTAATGTGATTAAAATTTAAGTAACTGCAGTAGTAGCTTGGTTACTGATTTCAAGAGCCTGGTTATAACCAAACTATACCCGAGTTAAAACCAAAGCTCGCCAAAACGGTCTGGTTAGCTTTTGTATTAACCAAAGCATACCAAACGGAACGCCAAAACGCACCTAATATCGCCATGGTTACAATGATCCAGCTATCGAAGCTCTAACTCTGTTGCCAAGGTTACCATGGAACCTTTGAATCTGTTTCCACTGAAACATGAAATGGCATATTGCAGCTTTAGAAATTAGTCAGTGTGCATTATGAAGTTTTGATATATTAATTACACGTGTAATTAGTAATACCGTATAAATAAAAGCCTACTCTATTCCTGTGCCTGTGCATTGAATGTGACGTAGACTATTTATAAATATTTGTGGGAACCAGCGTGTGGTCACTGATATTATGTCTTTGCAGTCACAAAAATTTGTGCCGAGTGCCAAATATAGCGCAAAATTTGACTGATGTGAACGTGGCCCGCTCAGGCTAGGCAGAGTAAGCAGACCAGAGTGTGCTGCGAAGCTGCTCCAAGTATGCAAATGTCACGTCACGTGGCCGAAAACAAATGAAGACCGACATCTACTTACTGCTGGCGAGATCCCACTTAGCCCGCCTACGCCTCAAGAGACCAGACCTCACAATCAATGCGGAATGTTTGACGTGCCAATATTTTCATAATTTACGACTATATGATCTAATTACAACACCTTAGCAGCGCATAACTCCATGACATCCCACTTGAATGTAACCTATATTATAATGTGTGCTAAACAGGTCGAACCACATTGCGCTGTTCTACTCAAAGATGGCGTGTGAACACTGGCGGGAATTATCGCCAACTTCACTGAACACAGGCAGGCAAATTACTCACGCTGCAACCATAAATATGAGGAGAATGTACACACCAATAAGGATGATATTTCAAGGCCAAGATATGATCAAAAGACTCTTTAATGACGCCATATATTTATTGTTGTATTCAGGCTATGAACAGTAGGCTATTTATTAGCCTTAAGGTTTGTGTTCCGTTTCCATCAGCTCGTTTTCAATTTACAGTAGTCGTTAAGTTACGGTAACTGAACATCAAATCAACAATCATTATACAAAATATAAAATACTAGCATTACCCGTCGCGGCTTCGCCCGCGAATATTCGAGTTGTAAAGAGTACACTTAGCAAAATTTCAATCATGAATGCAATGACTGATTTATCCTTGGTATGAATAATCAGACTTTATCAATTCAGCCACTGGTGCAGTGGTTAGGGGTTTGTCATTCCTTCATAGGTATATCACAGCGAAGTTAGTTTTCTGGGAATATCACAGACACTGTTAATTTAAGGGCCTTTCAATGTAGTATTCGGAGACCCTTTATAGGCGGGTGAAAAAGACATTTCGTGCCACACTCATACGTGAAAATTGCGTGAAAAAAATTCTAGAGTGCCTCTTGACCCCCTTAAGCGCATTATAGTGTATATATTGATGCATTTTACAGCTTAATTTGGTACAGTGTTGCCTTCGTAAACAAAAGTTTGGTGCTTTTCAGTCGGTCAACACGATTGTACCCAAATGAGATGGGTTATTCTCTAATCCTGAAAAAAATTACATGAGATTATTGTATTGAGATTATTGTATTTATTCGTTTAAGAAAAAGCAACGATCCGCTTTTTTAAAATATGGAATGATATCATTATCGAGCAAGGGTATCCACAACAAGGCGTACGATTTCGTACAGCTCCTTGAAACCAAGCAGAGAGTAAAATTTATATAGATTTTTAAAAGTATATTCGTACTGAATATAAAAGGACTGCAATGAAGTTGCGTTTGGGCCATGACATTTCGGAAGAAAGTTTCATAAGATAAATACATAAGTGCATCTTCAAAGTTTAAAGTTGTATATCTTGTATACAACTTTAAAGATGTCCGACTCCAGCTGCTTGTCATCTGGGTCCAAATACAGGTGGGGCTCGATGGGACGACCACCGACGTCAACACAGATACGGTACCTCCGTACCATGTTCTGTTACACGCGATCACCAATCTCTGGTCCTCCAAAATCCGGTGCAGCCATAACCCGCGCCAGTAGGTCTTCCTCGGTTTCGACAGGGGTCTCGTAAATCAAGGACTTCATGTGACCCCACAGGTAGTAGTCTAGCGATGTCAAGTCGGGTGAAGGTACAGGCCAAGCAATCGGGCCACGACCTATCCACTGTTGCCCAAATCTGTGGTGCAGATGATCTCGGACCGCAAGTGAAAAATGAGGTGATGCGCCATCGTGCTGAAACCACATGTTTTGATGCACTTGCAGTGGCACCCGTGAGATTTCGTGGAAGAAGGTATGGAATGTCAACAAACCTGCAGGAGATATGGGACGTCAGGTGATCGTTCAATGAAATACATACTCTAGTCAGAGGCGTCGAAAATGTGGGAGATTTGAAGGTGTGCTGTGGTGGTTTTATCATTTTAAATGATCTTGTCGACTTAGTCGTTACAATGGGGTCTGGCGTTACGTTACGGCGACGGGACGAAATGTACCCAGATGCACTGAGGTGTGTGACGTCATAGTACCGCTTGGTGCATGTGTACCCGACAATCTCTACTTCGTTAGTACAAGACAAAAATCCCCGATTCTTGGATGTCACGGGTAGTCTCGAGAACCACTGGAAGGATTTTGATGCGGTGTTCAACATTCTGTAAAGGATATCTCGAGGAAAGATTCTGTAGAAAATAATTTATGTATGATCTAAGAAAGCCAAGCAGTAACGATTTCAGTGAAAAAGTCGAAAACAAACTTGGCGTCCGTGCGCTTCTTAAGCTTACGCTGGGCAAACCGTTAAACATATCAATATACTATGAGCGTAAGAATTGGTCAGCATGAAAAGTTCTACGAAAAAGTCCGCGAGAGCATATCTCTATCTTCAATACATCGCCCACTATAAGTGTTTTTAGACTCGATGGAAGGGGTAAATCCCCGCGCGTAACACAGTGGTGGACCTTGCTTTGCCCTTGGTTTGCACTTGCCCTTCGCGAGTAATTTGAAACAAGATAAGCAAGATAAGTATTATTCAGATAATTTTCTAACATGTCTTTGGCTTCGAGCGAAGCGAGACGCCTTCAGCCTTTCTAGCATTTTTCAGCATTTGCAGCATTTAAAATGATGTAAAGTCTAGTCTTTCAGACTGACTGTCACTTTTTTGCGGGTAGCGGGAAAACGGTACGTTTACGGACACAAGTTCCTATGCTAAACCTTGGTCCCCACTACAAGTCCTCAAAGTATGTAATGGGAATTTAGAAACACCTGTATAAGTCGATACGGAAGATATCATACATTACCTAGCATGGTAAATGTTATTGCTTTATACAACTGTTACAGTACCGGTCAAAAGTTTAGGACCACATATGTCACCTAAAACCTAAACTTGTGGCACTAGAGCTCTGCGATTTTTTTTTACTGAGCTCTTACATCTGATAGAATATACAGGGTCTTTCATATAAAATAAGAGCGCCAAGCGACGGCTTTGTTAACCGCAGCTGCGGTCACCTTGGCCGAGCTTATGGCGCGCAACGGCCCCCTGCTGTAGTATAAAAAAGCGCGCGCATAGTACATACGAGGGCTGGTTTTTTTTTAAGTTCCGATGGACTGTATAAAAATAACAGATTGACATTACCAAACTTGACCTTGCAATAAGCGTGCAGATGCTCAGTCGCCAGTCTAAACCTCAAGTGCTAACATGGGGAGACATGCAACATCGTATTATTTTTTGTAAAACTTATTTTAAGTACGAGTCGGCTCGGCGGGTACGTGATGTATTTGTTCAGAAATTTCCTGATGAAGTGCCACCTTCACTAGCAAATAAGTTTGACACTACTGGCTCGATGCTCAATAAAAAAAACATGCCCGCACACGAACAGTTTTAACAGAGGATGAGCTAGATGACATTGGCGAGAATCTTGAACCGTCTCCGAATAAATCACTCACAAAATTAGCACAAGTAGGGGTTTCGGTTTCATCAACAATAACTAACTAACTAACTAAAGTAAGATTTCAGCATTGTACACACGCTAGCAAGGCCGCTGCATCATATAGGACTGTACACACGCTTAAAGCAGGGGGCCTTGGCGCGCCACAAGCTCGGCCAAGGTGATCGCAGCTGCGGTTAACAAAGCCGCCGCTTGGCGCTCTTACTTTATATGAAAGACCCTGTATACGTCCTGATTTCGTTCAATTGGGAAAAGTATTGTAGAAGTTATGATTTTTTAACTGTTGGAAGGTCACACCAAAAGGCACCATTTTCAGAGGTATAATGTATTGTATATTGCAACTGGTTGCAGGTATTGCCACCAATTTCCGTTTTTAGACTTCTCATTAGTTGGGGACCATTTTGCTATAAATATACAAATTCCGAAAAAACACAGAACCTTTTTTCTTATTGCATGTTTATACTTTTTCAGGCCAGCGCTAAAATTTAGTACCATTAGTTTAGATTTTAGGTGACATATCATGATTTCCTTATGTGGTCCTAAACTTTTGACCGGTACTGTATATTCCCTGTTCTTCCATCGTATCTTGAATTATTTCGGGCATCACTGAGAGAATGGCCTTGTAAACAAACAAAAAACAAAAAAGTCCAAGGAACGCGTCACAAACGTGAGTATCATCAAAGTGGACTGGCCAAAGCAATCATGTCACTGGAAGTCCTCTTCGAGTGGACACTTTGAGGGTATTAATTCGGAATGAATGGCGACGCCCGGTTCAGCAGCGATACAGCGATGCCTCCGGTAGAAGAGGAGGCCTTCCTGTTTCGCTGATATGGAAAAAGTCTCGTCCTGATATTCTAAGCTGAAACCAATAATGGAATAAAAAGTCGAACCTCGAAAATCTATCACTCGAATCATCGATACCTCGTTGCAATTATTATTTTCAGAACAAACTTCCTATAATTTACACATGTATGCACTATTTTAGCCTATTTTCATTTATGAAAAAAGAGGCTTATGAGATCGCCTTTTGTCCGTGCGTGTGTGTGTGTGTGTGTGTGTGTGTGTGTGTGTGTGTGTCTGTGCCCCCACCCTAATACAATCTAAACGGCTGGAGATATTTCAATGAAACTCGGTAAGGTCATAGTACTATTTGGTCCAACCCCGACCGTGCCCTTCATATTTTATTATGTCTCACCAATCCAACATGGTGGCTGTGCGAAATATTTCACAGGCATTCTATATCTCCGAAACTGTTACCGATATCACCCTGAAATTTTGTGCGGTGATAAAGGGCACTACTAGAGGTTCGCCTATGTAAATTTCAGAAACCTGTTGGTACAAAACGAACAAAGCGGCCAAGCAAATTTAAACATTTAAATAGATTTTTCTCGCGATTTAATCATCCGAACGCAGTGAAACATGGTATTTCTTACATTACCTCAAGATGGCGGCTGTGCGAAATTTCAAAATTAAGTTTTTATTTTTTTGTTTCCTAATTATGCGATCGAAGTCTACGTTTGAATAATGAACCTACGCAATAATCGTCATCTAATGGTGCATAACTCTAAGGCCTATAGGCTACATATAAAAATCCAACACGGCGACCATCCGAAATATTTAGACGGTTCTCAATATCTACGATATCTACGTATTACAGCAATCAAACTGAAATTTGGTATATTGATAGAGACAATTAACATAAGAAGGATAGCCTATATGAAAATAGGCTATATAGTTCTTCACGGAATTACTTGTTTCTCTTTAAGTCGAATTTCTATACCTCGAATTTTAGACATCTCGAAGCTTAAATAGCAGTATATCCCTGGCCCTTAGGTGTGTTCTTTATCTCGAAACCGAACGTATTTTTGCAGTCATTCGAAGGTTCTAATTCGAATTTTCGAGCGATTACTGTAATTAAGTCAACCGTATGCAACTTCTATACTGAGCTATGATCCCCCTGACCACCTCGTGGTGTACCACCTAGCATTCTTGGCTGTCGCCCTGGAGGTCCGGGTTCGATTCCCGGATCTGCCAAGAAATTTAACTCTGCGTTCAATTCCCTCCTCAACTATCCTGGAAGTGGTTTTCCGTAGTTTCCCACTTTTACTCCAGGCAAATGCCGGGATGGTTCCAAACTTGAGACCACGCCCGAACAACCCCTTAATATTGCGGATTTAACTGAATCTCCCCTACATACAGCATTCTTCTTCTTATTATTATTATTATTCTTATTATTATTCTTGTTCTTCTCGCGGATGGGTCACTTAAGACCACGCGGAATCAACGTATGTTGAGCCTTCCTCCTTGCCCAATAGCTCTTCATGTGCATGGATTGTTGTAGTTTCTGTGCCTCGGACCATGCACGTCGTGTTGGTTTCTTCTGACCTTCCTCAAATCCCCTTGTGTGAACAATATTCCTGATTACATTTCTATTCTTCAGATCTGGTGATCCCATCTCCACTAGGTCCCTCTCCACCTGTTTGTACCACTTTGGTTTTGTACGTTTGTTCTGCAGAAATTTGTGGATTCGGTAAGTAAGTCTCGTATGATTCATTCTCTCCAAATGGCCCAAAAATTGAATTCGTCTCATTCTCATGGTATCGGTAAGTTTAGAAATTTTCCTATTTATTTCAGAGTTGGGTTTGGGATAGTGTATGCCATTTTGAATTCTGGGCCCTAAGATCTTTCGCACAATCTTCCTTTCCTTAATCTCTAATTGATCTTTCAATGTTTAAATATTAAAAAATACAAATTAAAAAAAGAATGACAGACAACATCAGATAGTTATAAATGTTGATATAGACCTATAACTACTTTTGATACCCGACAACTGGGCCTTTTTCAAACAGGCAAACACGAATAAAGAGCATGCACGCACATTCAGTATGTGTAGTTACTATGCACTTGTTCAAGAGGTAATGGAAAGTGAAGGTCAGCGTCCAGTGAACAAAGCTGTTGACCAATTATCACGAATTCCTAGAGGGATAATCATTAGTCTTCAAATTACCAGTGCCAATTACACTGCTAGTCAAGGTGAAAAGAAAGGAGTATAGCTCTTTTGGGACTCCTAATGGCACGCTACTTACTGGTGCACTCCTTTACATCAGACAGATGCCCTCCTTGCAGATAGCCACCTCTTTTCGGAGGGGAAAGTTAGCAGACAGAAATCTCATTATAACAAGAAGATCTTAATCAGATTCGGTCCTACATGATATTTAATCTCGTTCCGGACCACATTCACAACATGTTATATCATTATCTTCGTGTTACCTTTTTCAAAAACAACGCCACAATGGAGGGCCGTAGAGAGTGATCACGGGCCCTAGATAGAAGGCTTCCGAGCCCCTCCATTTATCAACCTGTGACATTAATTTGGAAGTATTAAGCTTGAATTTGAACAAGTGTCCTCCTTCAAATACTTGGGCACCATATTGAACGAACAATGCGACTCCAGACCAGAAATAAAATCTAGAATTGAACAGGCCAGGAAACAATTCTTGGTCGAACATCAATTCCCCTCGATTTTCCTTAATTCCACCCAAAAATGAGTTCCTCAACTCCGCTCAGGCTTTGGCAAGGGGTCGGCAAAGGGGTTATCCCCAATGACGTAAACAAATGTCATAACCCTCCTGCTCGCATACCACCACTTTTTCTATGCAATCATCTCGTCTGTTCTTATCAGTTTACAAGTAAGAAATTGTTAAATGAGGAGTAGACTAAGTAATAACAAAAAGTTAAACAATTCTACTCTATGTTTTGAAATTAGTTGTTCCACTTATGTTAGTAAACTTAAAAATGTAAACACTGAAGCAGTGGTTATTGTACTGCTGAAATATAACTGACCACTGTAGGTTATTTTGAGAAGTTATACTTAATTTGTTATCATTATTAGAAGTTATATTAGAAGCATTGTTTATAATCAATGGTAGAAGTGAGCATGGAAGACGTTTGTAGTTCTAAGAATGCATAAGGATCAACAGACCGCCACCGAGCGGAGTTGAGGGACTCTTCTGGCGACTACCTGGAGTGTCGAGTGAAATTGAGGTAACCTGACTCAGGTGCCCGAGTGGAATTGATGCCCGCCCCAATTCTTTACCTTGCGGAAATTATTTGTACGATCAGATCTCAGTCTACAGCTGCGAATCCGCATGATCCGTTGTTACATATTTTCTGTTCTTCTATATGGCTGCGAATGCTGGACCATGGATCCTTCTGTTGAAAAACGAATCGATGCCTTTGAAATGTATCTATATCGTCGTCTCCTGCACATACCTTGGATATTGAAAATTTCAAATGTCGAGGTCCTACATCGGACGCAAAAGCAAAAAGAACTGCTACATGTTATAAAGCAAAGAAATGCACAATACCTAGGTCACACCATGCGAAACGAGAGGTACCAATTATTACAGCTAATTATTGAAGGAAATATACAAGGAAGAAGATCTGTTGGGAGACGCAGAAATTCATGGTTGAAGGACATTAGAAGATGGCACAGGTGTACATCAGAGGAAGCATTTCATACTGCAATGTCAAGGTCAGAGCTGGCTACGTGGATCGCCAACCTTCATTTGGAGACGGCGTCTTAAGAAGAAGAAGAAGAAGAAGAAGAAGAAGAAGAAGAAGAAGAAGAAGAAGCTTGAATTTGTTTAACCCATAAATACAGAGGTACCACTTATCGAGGACTTGAGATGTAAACTTCTCCTGCCATCGACTCCCAGTTTTGAAAGAATGAAACAAGACTTAAAGACGAAACAGAACGACATTTGGAGCGACTACTACTGCACGGATGCGATGATAGACAAAGATTGGATGTTAAGCCTACGCGAACTACGCCACGTCGCGACCAGATTCGCGACTCACGTATTCCACTACAAAGTATGCATGAACAGGAAATACCACCAACCAGCCCCAGAATGTGTATACTCATGGTGCGGAGAGAAGTGTCATAGATACCACGCAATGTGGTGTGAGCAGAGGGAACTATCTCTTGCACAGTTGAGTGTCGACCAATAGTGTCCTACATTTAATGCATATTTTGCTCTGTATGATTTACTAGACTATTTGTTTAATAAATCTACCTTTATCATAAATACAGAGGTGTGCAAATTATTAGACTTTGTACGTTTTGTGACTTAACACAGTAGAAATGGTTTGCAAGCCGCTGAAATTATTCAAAATGTTAAGTCAATAGTCTTAATAACATAAAGGATCAGACATTAAACGTATGTCTTTACAGTTATCACTATAATAGGAGCCTTGTAAAGGCAGAATGCCACACGTATGGTTTTGATTACTTTATTCTGATTTTCACGCGAATTTAGACCAGAGAGTTTGAAAGACTTTTATTGCGGATTGTCCACTCTTGAACTATTCAAAGATTCGTGAACAATGGATAGAAATCACTTGATTTAGATGATACATTCCAAAGTCAATTAAAAAAAAGCGGACCGAGCTCAGTTGTTCCCCAGAAAGTCAAATTTCGAAAATTTCCAGATGCAATTCCTTATGGGGAAAAGTTGTAAATCCACAGGGGAGAAAATATTTCTCAGTAAAGTAATAAAAATTTAAATAAAATAATTTTAAATAAAAAATGATTGATTAAAATTTTTTGAGTCTAATAATTTGCACACCTCTCTAACTCCGTGGAATTTAACATGCCCATTTTGAATATCAGTTTACTTGGTTATCAGTTCAGTCATCCTTTGGTCTCGCATTGCTTGTTGATTTAATTGATGATTTTGGTCACTGTGCATTTAAAATTTTATTTTCGTTATATCTGACCGTGTTCGGGCTCCACAAGAATAAGCTGGCGGCATCTAATTTAGTTCAATTGTTTACATAACCTCAAGATGGCGGCTGTGTGAAATTATAAAATTAAGTTTTTTTTATTTCTTGTGTATTAATCATGCGATCGAAGTGAACGTTTGAATAATGAACCTACAAAGAAATCGTCATCTAACAGTACAAAACTCTAAGGCCTACATAAGCTATATAGAAATCCAACATGGCGACCAACTGTAACGATTCGATCCCATATCTGTTATATTTAAAGGGTTATTCATTTATTATCATATTATTATTATTATTAATTAGTACATCAATGAGATGATTTTTATATCAGATAATTGTAAGCGGTTTTTATTATTTTAGTCAGAAATATTTTTATTAACAATTATTTGTAAAGAGACGAAGTAAAATATATAATGCAACAAGATTGCCAAATAGGATCAACCTAATGCGTCACAAACTGAACGACGTAGTAATAATTTCACCACGGCAAACTGCGTCATTGTCATGAGTAACCATCACGTGCGCACAATCGAGTTCCTTCTGGAAGGAATAGAAGCTTGATATTTCACTCATGGTGCAACAACACGCCATTTTCTAATGTACGTACGCGTCAAGAATGAAGAGAGAGGGTAGCTTGCTTCTATAGTGGGGGCTGTGACACCACGTGACAAGGAAGTATTTGTACCTGCGATATCGGACAAGACATTCATTGATCTACAGCTCTCAATGAAGGGAGGAAGTGGTAACCTTGCTTTCTGGGTCTTAATGAATTGAGCATACAGAGTTGGCAGAGTACGATGTCTTGCCGAAATCTATATCAATACATAATGGGTAATATCACTGATCCAGAGTCTTTCTACAGATGGCAACGTATTTAATGAGGATATTTCATAGTAATTGAGATATCACATCATTTTTTTTAAACATAAGCGACGTAACATCGAGATCATCGATCATTTCTTAAATATGACGAATCTTCGACTGGGTGAGCAAACAATTCAATAAAACTATCGTCTCTATTATAACTTAACTTCAATTAACTTTCAATTCATTTTAAATGTTCAGTTTCTTTTAAATAATTAAACCGCAGTTGGTAAATTAAATTCTTTTTTGTAACTTTTAGTATTTTGTTTTTGCATATAATAAATTCATTTTCTTTAACTTCATGCCTATTTCTTTTATTGTAGTTAGTACTTTAAGGCAATCATACTCCTTGATTAAATACTGGATTGGTTAGATGACTTTGTCTCACTACGGCCCGGGTAAGTGGTCTCGACTCTATTGCTGATAGCCGTGGTTAATTTACAAATTTCGATTCACTGTCTTAAATAGGAATCTGGCGCTCAACAACAACTTATTATATTATACTATCGCAGGTAAGGTCACACCACAGTGTATATTATTTATTATTATCATGTTTGTTTTATTGAACCACAATAGTCATCAACCACGTTGAACAACATTAAAAATGTTACATTTGGCGCCCAACGTAGGACACGAAAACCATTCGGTATTTAGTCAGAGGAGTGTATAATTTCAGTGCAAATTGTCAGTGCTTTTGGGGGACAGTGAAGTGAAGTGAAATTTTGGAAGGGCAATTGTTATACGGTGTACTTCGAGATGTCGGAAGAGGAACAGAGGCAGTTGAGAAGTAGGAATAAAGTCGAGAAAGTTAATTATAAGGAGGTTGATAGCAGTAGCGATGTTGAAAGCGTAGAGAATAATACCAAGATGTCGGAGGTAAATCTTGAGAATAATCCTGAGGTTAACCCTGACAAGAATACAGAGGTACATCCTGAGACTAGTGGTAGTCTAGAGAAAGAAAAGTCTATAGAGATTCCTGAAGATCCATTAACTGTGTTTATGAGGGAGATGAGAATTAATAGTAAGGAGATGAAAAAAGATAATTTAGAAAGTAGGAAGGAATTCAATGATAAATTTGAGAAATTAAATAAAGATATGAATAAAAATATGGAAGAGAATAAGAAAGATAATTTAGAAAGTAGGAAGGAATTCAATGATAAATTTGAGAAATTAGATAAAGATATGAATAAAAATATGGAAGAGAGTAAGAAAGATAATTTTGAAAGTAGGAAGGAATTGAGTAGAGATTTAGGTGAGAAATTAGATAAGAGTAATCAAGAGATGAGAGAGGATATGAGTAAAATAAATCAGAAGCTGAAAGAGAATAATGTAAAACTAGATATTGTGGAAGCGATGAATAGAGAATTAAGTATGAAGTATGATATGCTGCAGGAGAGTATTCAGGGGGTGAAACAGGAAATCAGAGGTGAAATTAAGGAGGAGGTAGAGATGAAGGCTAAAGATATTATTAAGACAGTAGATAAGAAATTAGAAGCAGCAGAAAGTAGGATTCAGGAAAGAATAGTAACTGTGATTGAAGATAAAATAGCAACTCAAAGTGAAAGTTTTAGCAAATTGGTAGAAGCAGAAACTAGGCAGGTGAGAGCAGAGTTGGGGGATAAGATTAAGGAAGGTAAGATAGAATTTAAAAAGAAGATAGAATCATTCAAGACTGAAGTCAGTAAGCAGATAGTAGAAGCAGTAAAGACAGCCCTTAAGGAAATAGAAATTGAAAGCAAAGTAAATGAAAAGTTTGAAGTTATAAATAAGAAAGTAGAAGAGAGTAATCAAGAAGTAAAGGAAAGGGTGGAAGAAGTAAATACAGAGATTATGGAACGTAGTAAGAAAGAGGAGAAAAATAAACTGTTAGAAGACATAGAAAATATGTTGAAAGAGAAAAAGAAGGAATATGACGTGCAGTGGCGTACTATAGTAGTTAGAATTGGGGAAATGATAGGAGGAAAGCCAAAGCACAGTGTTACTATGGATAACTATAGTACAGAGGAAGTAGAAGCTAATGCTAGAAGGAAAGAAGAAAAGGGGATTATAGTTAAAGATAGAATTGAAGATGAATGTGGTAAGAACTGTGAAATGCCAGAGAACGTAGTGATGTAAATTTATATTAACGATAATTACTGTTCCGTATGACTTAAATATTAAGTAATGAAGTTTTATAGGATTTAACAGAGGTAGATAAGAAACCTGCTGTGTGTAATTTTAATTCAGTCGTGAAGTTAGGATGGTAAGGGGCGCGTAGTGCCTACGCTTATTGATTTAGATTGACTAAAATCATTTAATTTTGAAGACAGAGGTTGTCGTGCTATTGAGCAATTCAGGTAAGTTGAATGTGGGTCCTTAAGCTGCAGGTAAGTTGGAGGAAGTGAGGATTAAATTTTAAAAAAGTAGGAAGGTTATTACATAGGTAAGTAATCGAAAGAAAGTAGTAATAATTATTATGGCAACCATAATTATGAATATAGTGGTAATAAAGATTTAATTCAAAAGTGAGTGACGATAAGATGATACAGTGGTAATAAAACGAAAGAGTTGAAGAATTAGGTATTGATTTAATAAAGAAGTTTCAATTGAGGACAGCGAGGTTATCAGTGGATATATTTTGAGAAATTTATAAGTGGTTTAGAATTGTTAATGGTAATGCGTTGTATGAATTAACCAACATCGGGTTGAAAGAAGGAAATAGTAACTAATTAGGACATCTGGTAACTTACTTGGTGATAGATATGTGTGTGTGTATGTGTGTATTTTCACGTAAATGGACGTGAATTTGAAGTAGTAGGCCAACGAAGGTAATGCCGTTGAGCAATGTGGTTTTAAGTTTTTGGTAAGATGCCAAATGAAGTAGGTTGGAGGATGAAGTAGGTCAGCGAGGTATATTCCGTTGAGCAATGAGATTTTTTATGGTGTCTACGGGACTACGTGAAGTTAATGTTGGGAGTTTTTTTTTAAATATATATGGATGTATGCACACAAGGTAATAAGAGATTACAAAGGTAATATGGTCCAAGTTTTAGTTACGTTTACGCACGTTTTAAAGATGTTAGAAGGCTTGTTATCGAGCTAAACCACTTTTAGTAAAAAGTTACTAACGAATTAATTATGTGGTAGATTGTTGTCCTACACAGGTAAAAGTAAAGATAATAATTATAATTAAAAGGTTGACATAATATTTACTAATAATGAAAGGAATTTGTTATAATTCGATGTTTTGAGGATTTTAAAGATAAATCATTTTTTTTAGTAGACGAGAAATTAAAGTTTTATTTATGTCATACGGAGTTAGTAAAGAGAAGTTTAATATTTTTGAAGGAAGAATAAGTTAGTAAGATAAGTGTATACCTAAGGGGTAATAATGAAGTTACAATTAAAGGCAGGTGTAATTTACGCATTTAATTTGATAGAGAAGAAAGTATCTGAACTGTGTTAGAACTCAGAACTTGCTTTATGAAGTGATTATGGGAGAATATTTGCGAATTAGGAGTGTCGGTGTTATTAACTATCAACTGGAACACTGTCATTATTTTAGGAAGACAATAGCTAGGAAAGCATAGTGTGATGTTATTATTCCAAGGAATTAGTCGAAGCATGTAAGATTTTTTTAGCTGAAATTTAATGTGTTATTGGTCAGTAAGAGGTGACCTGTAACAATACGAAGATGTGGGATTATACCACGAATAGGGGAGTTTTTTTTGTATGTGACGTGTGATGTCACAATGAGTTTTGAGAGATTCTGGTATAGCAAGTGTGAGCTATAGTCCAGGCGGTCAGAACAAGTAGGAAGTGGTGTTTGGAGGACACGGTACTTAATTAAGAGTTTTGAGAGAAAACTAAGGGGGGTTTTTAGGTATTCAGCCAGAAGTCAAATCATGTATAGACTAAATTTGAAGTATAAGAGCATTAATATTTTGTGGAACGAAATATTTATTCCGAGGAGTTTGTCATGTGTTTTTGTGAAATAGTTTAGTGATATACGTAATTCAGGTATTGAGTAGTATTTTGTCCAAGTCTTAATCATTTTGTTATGGTAAGTAAGGAATGACGATACGGTAAAGTTATATCTTGACGCTAAGTTAAATTTTATAAAGTGAACGAGAAGTCAGATTTTATGTTTATTAATGATTTTGAAAATTCAAGTTATTGTTTTCGAGAAGTAGTGAAGAGGAATTATGGTTTTATGAAAAGTTAAGAAGTCGTGGAGACTTAGGAAGTATTAATTTGGAAGGAGCCGGCCGTGGCCTAAGTAAGAATTAAGCCACGAAGGCAGGTGAGTAGTAACTTGGATATTTATGTGAACTGTTTATTAACTGCTTTAAGGTATTTCGATGTCATTATGTATTTGGGGAAATATTTACATGTATGACATATGCACTGAAATTGGAATTGCCTTAGGTATCTTGCTAAGTTATTTTTTTTCTTCAATTATTGAAATTTTACTGCATTTGAGTAATCCCTTTATAGAGACGAAAGGGATATTATGTTGATTGTATCACCACATCGCGTGCAGTGATATGCGTGTGCAACGAAGTAATTACTTCGAAGAATGTAAAGTGAAGGGCATTATATGTATATTTTTTTTACAATATATATATATATATATAAAGAAGAATAAACATTATGAACATTTGGAAGAATGAGATGAATGAAAGTTAAAATATGAATTTTTTGTGAAGAATACATTTATGTATATTTTTTTTACAACATATATAAAGAAGAATGAACATTATGAACATTTGGAAGAATGAGAAATGATAGTACAAATATGTAAAGTGAAAAGAGTATGTTCTTGTATATTTTTATGTATTGTTGAAGGGTATTATTTGTATGTTGTCGTCATGGGGGTATTAATATTTAAATTTGTATTCATTTGTGTAGGATGTGTAGTGATATAAATAATGTTACATTTTATTTTTAAATTATTTATATCAGGGGCGATTGTAACGATTCGATCCCATATCTGTTATATTTAAAGGGTTATTCATTTATTATCATATTATTATTATTATTAATTAGTACATCAATGAGATGATTTTTATATCAGATAATTGTAAGCGGTTTTTATTATTTTAGTCAGAAATATTTTTATTAACAATTATTTGTAAAGAGACGAAGTAAAATATATAATGCAACAAGATTGCCAAATAGGATCAACCTAATGCGTCACAAACTGAACGACGTAGTAATAATTTCACCACGGCAAACTGCGTCATTGTCATGAGTAACCATCACGTGCGCACAATCGAGTTCCTTCTGGAAGGAATAGAAGCTTGATATTTCACTCATGGTGCAACAACACGCCATTTTCTAATGTACGTACGCGTCAAGAATGAAGAGAGAGGGTAGCTTGCTTCTATAGTGGGGGCTGTGACACCACGTGACAAGGAAGTATTTGTACCTGCGATATCGGACAAGACATTCATTGATCTACAGCTCTCAATGAAGGGAGGAAGTGGTAACCTTGCTTTCTGGGTCTTAATGAATTGAGCATACAGAGTTGGCAGAGTACGATGTCTTGCCGAAATCTATATCAATACATAATGGGTAATATCACTGATCCAGAGTCTTTCTACAGATGGCAACGTATTTAATGAGGATATTTCATAGTAATTGAGATATCACATCATTTTTTTAAACATAAGCGACGTAACATCGAGATCATCGATCATTTCTTAAATATGACGAATCTTCGACTGGGTGAGCAAACAATTCAATAAAACTATCGTCTCTATTATAACTTAACTTCAATTAACTTTCAATTCATTTTAAATGTTCAGTTTCTTTTAAATAATTAAACCGCAGTTGGTAAATTAAATTCTTTTTTGTAACTTTTAGTATTTTGTTTTTGCATATAATAAATTCATTTTCTTTAACTTCATGCCTATTTCTTTTATTGTAGTTAGTACTTTAAGGCAATCATACTCCTTGATTAAATACTGGATTGGTTAGATGACTTTGTCTCACTACGGCCCGGGTAAGTGGTCTCGACTCTATTGCTGATAGCCGTGGTTAATTTACAAATTTCGATTCACTGTCTTAAATAGGAATCTGGCGCTCAACAACAACTTATTATATTATACTATCGCAGGTAAGGTCACACCACAGTGTATATTATTTATTATTATCATGTTTGTTTTATTGAACCACAATATTCATCTACCACAAATAACGATATATTAACAACATTAAAAATGTTACACAACCAAAATATTTAGACGGTTCTCAATATCTACGAATCCATTACAGCAATCAAACTGAAATTTTGTATGTTGATGGAGACAATTTACATAAGTAGAATATATGAAAATAGGCTGTATAGTTCTTCACGGAACTACTTGTTTATTATTGGAGAATGAATAGAGTTGAAATCGAGTGGAATTTTGAGTGCATTATTATTTATTTAAGCGAAAATTCACCTACAGGAGAGCGATTAAACTTGATAACATGATGTCATTTGGAGGTGTGTCTCCTCCGGTCCTCGCGGAATGCTCCCAATTCCTCTCATCCGTCCACTTTTTCTAAGGTTGTCGTAATAATCTTGGTTCAAACTTAACATTCGCGATTTTTGTGTGGAAGACTCAGTTCGGTCTTCGAAATTTTCTATGCTGATTTCTTGCAAGTCTCTCTGTACCTCTTTAAGCCATTCTGTGCCGCATTTACTCTCTGTTATCATACCAATCTGGGGGTGGCCACCCTGTGGATGTGAGTATAAAATTTGCCTCTTCGTGAGTGTATTATGATAATAAATATGACGAGAAACAATAGGTAACACAGGGAAGTGATGAATCGGGTAGATTTGTCGACGTTAAAATAACTTTTTGTTTCCAGGGTACCGTCTCTTTTTCTACCTTCTATTTTCGCATTTGCATCTTTAAATAGATCATGACGAACGTGTGGGCGGTTAGTGACCTTGTCCCTGTGCCGACAATCAATCAAGACGATATTAGTGAGTTGTGGCAGATACATGTTAATGCACTTTGTCAAGGAGCATCGCGTCGTCAAGGTTACCATGTCAAGTAGACCTCCCGAACTCAGCCGTAACCTTGAGCGTAATTACAGCACAGAGACCTTCAGCAGTTCGGTAATAATGGCGGAAAAACTACCTGTGGGAAACAGTTCTGGTTTGCTCTCAAATAGAATAGACAGTCAAATATAAGGCGTTTTATAGTACCGAATGTTGGGCGACCACGAAGGAAGCAGAACGTCGGCGAAGTGTCATGGAGACCAAGATGCATAGATGGACAGCAGGCATTACTAGGTTGGATCACATCCCCAATGAAAGAATAAGGGAACGATTTGGTATCGCGGCAATCAATAACAAAATGCGTGAGGGTCGTCGGCGATGGTTTGGGCATGTGCTACGGACAGGAGCGGACACCATTACAAAACAGGGCTACACACCAGAGGTCGACGGGAAAAGACCAAAGGGGCGACCGAGACAACGTTGGGCCGATACTGCACAGGGATCTGAAAAGCGTCAACCTTCATCCGGACATGGCCCATGATCGAGTCAAGTGGAGACAGCGGATTCAAATAGCGGACTCTGGCACGAGGCAGGACAAATGCTAATGCAAAAGAAGAAGAAGAAGAATCAAATACAAGGCATGATCAAAACGTTTCCGTTTGAGGGGGTTCTGCAGCGTATATGCAAAGTAGCGCGACTCCGATGCGGTTATATAAACACGGACACGTGGGCAAGGGATTAGTGTGGCAGTCGTGTCTTGCCGAGGTGGGTGCGTTTCAATGTTGAACCATGGTTGAACGTAACACATTCCTGTAGCGCATTATTGCAGGCGACGAAAGCTCGTGAACCGGAATCGAAGGCGTCGACGTTACAGTGGTGTCAGTCGGTTGCTTGGTTCCTCAGTTTAGGGGCTGCGATAACGCGGTCATGTAGCCCCGTGTACTTTGGGTGTTTGTAGAATCTGTCTGGTAACCTGTGTTAATTGTGATGGCTGTATTAGTGTGTGCTATCTGTTTTTTAATTCAAGTAAGGACTGCATACATTCGATTTTCAAGTAGTTCCAACTTTTGCCACCAAGCGCCACTGTCAACCACCAACTAGTTCTTCACTTTGTTACTAGATGCCACCGCAGTCGGCTCCTGGCGACGAACGTTGGAACCTAAGGACGTTACTCAAAGATAACCTATAATTTAGCTTCACACAGGTGCAATTAGTGGAAGGAACTTTATCATGCCGTAAATCTGTGACATGGGACCGCCGGCTTTACTTCCCGTCCGAAGGAAGGCAAACTGAGGGATTGTTATCGCTCTTAAAAAATCCAACGACTTCGACCGGGTTTGAACCCGCGACCTTGGGCATTGAAGCTCAGCATGCTACCAACTACGCCACTGAAGCCGCACAGTGGTACCAACTACGCCACTGAAGCCGCACAGTGGTGATATCCAACGTACCCTCGTCACAAGAAGTTTTAGAGCCAACCATCCACTGGAAAGGTGATGCTCACCCTGTCCTTTGATTACCGGGCCCCATTGCTTATTGATTTCAAGGAACCTGGTGCCTCCATCACTGGAGAAATTACGGCGTGTAATTAAGGTTAAACGTCCGGGAAAACTTCTGTTTCATGATAACGCACGTCCCCATACCGCAAAGGGCATAACGCAGAAGGTACGCCAACTTAAAAGGGAGACACTCGAGCCACCACCTTATAGTTCTGATCTCTCCCCATGCGATTATCCTGGCTTCGGGCCCTTAAAAAAAGGCATTGAAGGAACGACGATTCCTGTTAGACGAGAATGTGCAGTATACGAATACGGACACGATGTCACAAATACCCTTTAAGAATCAACAACAATTTAGGTAGGCTACCATCCCGGCATTTGCATGGAGTAGAAGTGGGGAAACCCACGGAAAATCACTTCCAGGATGGCCGAGGTAAGAATGGAACGCATTTATTCTCAGTTTTGCCTATCGAGACTGAGTGAACCCAGTTCCAGCCCTCAGACCAGAATTAAAATTGCTTGGCAGAACCGGGAATCGAACCCGGACTTCGCAGGTGTCAGCCAAGAATGATACTCACTCGCGACGATGTGTACAGTGAAAATTTTCTATGGCCGTTAATACGTCACTCTAAGGGCAATATTTCTTGTAGATATAATCTGTAACTGCGGTCAAACGCTGAATAAGCAATAGGGCGACTTTGGTGGTGTAGTTGGTAACATGCCGAGCTTCTATGCCAAGGTCGCGGGTTCAAACCCGGCCGGAGTCGTCGAATTTTATAAGAGCGTTAAAAATCCCTCAGTATACCTTCCTTCGGAGGGTAAGTAAAGCAGGCGGTCCCATGTCATAGATTTATGGCAAGATAAAGAACCTTCCACTAATTACACTTGTGAAAAGCTAAATTAGTAACAAAGTTCAGAACTAGTTGGTCGTTGACGGTGGCGTTTGGAAGCAAAAGTTTGAACTACTTGAAATCGAATGTCTGCAATCGTTACTTGAATTTTAAAAAAAGATAACACAGACTAATACAGCCATCACAATTAACACCGGTTATCAGACAGATTCTACACATACCCAAAGTACACTGGACTACATGACCGCGTTGTTGCCGCCCCTAAACTAAGGAACAAACCAACCAGTTCCATAGGTGAGCCTCACAAAGTGTTTTATGCCAACTGTGAAGTATAATTTATGCAGCTGAAAATGAGAGTAGTCAAAGTCAGTAATAATGGTGATAATAATAATTAGGAACGAATTCAATTGCGTGCAAGTTCTAATTTCCATTTACGACGAGCTTTTATTAAGCTGATGTAACACAGCTGCCAGCCTCAAATCGTAAAGTGTTATTTACTGAGCTATTCTAGTCACGCTGAACAATTCGCTCTACTTTCAGTCAGTAACGACATCTCTCAGAGAAACATCGCCTACTGATTTAATTAGGCCTTTCAGCGATCACACACAACGTCTTTGGGGAGAAAACAGAACATTATTCAGAAGGAAATGAGTAATCAAATTAAAGCTGCCAACTTTTTATTTAAATGGATTAACTTCGTTAACATTTCTATTAATCTAGTTTTAAAAAACAATACATCTTCATTGCATAAATAATAATCTATAAAATTCAAATGATTTCTTTAATAACTACAGTGTTATGCTCTTAAAATAGGCTGGTTGGTTCCTCAGTTTAGGGGCTGCGACAACGCGGTCATGTAGCCCCGTGTACTTTGGATGTGCGTAGAATCTGTCTGATAACCGGTATTAATTGTGATGGCTGTATTAGTGTGTGTATCTGTATTTTAATTTAAGTACAGACTGCACCTTAGAATTTTTCAAATAGTTCCTACTTTTGCCGCCAAACGCCACCGTCAACGACTACTAGGCCTAGTTCAGAACTTAGCTTCTAGACGCCACCGCAGTCGGCTCTTGGCAACGAACGTAGAAACCTAAGAGCTTTGTTTACATTCTTAACCTATCCAATTTAGCTTCACACAGGTGTAATTAGTGGAAGGTTCTTTAACATGACATAAATCTATGACATGGGACCGCCGGCTTTACTTCCCCTCCGAAGGGAGGCATACTGAGGGATTTTTAACGCTCTTAAAAGATCCGACGGCTTCGGCCGGGTTTGAACCCGCGATCTTGGGCATAGAAGCTCAGCAAGCTACCAACTACGCCACCGAAGCCGCCGTACGGAGAAGAATTACGTCAATGATTGGTGACGTGCCTCTGATGGATATCTGTACCAAATTTTACGTTGATCCACCAAGCCGTTCTCGATTGATAAGGTAACAAAATTGTCCACAGACCGACAGATAAACAGACCGACAGACAGACAGAAAAACAAACAGACAAACAAACATTGTATTTTCGCGCGCATCCGTTATAAAACTGTCTGAAACGCGTCAATAACGCAAATTTACGTAGAAATTCAGAAAAAGCAGACAAACTTTTTTTTTATATATATAGGGATGATAAAATCAACGTACAGTAATGGTTGCAGCTGTGTCAAGACTCAAGTAGGTTAAACAGGATGGTTTGAAATTGAACATGTATTGAAACAAGGGAGTGTACTCTCCTGTGTACGTAAGACTGCAGTTTGGTTGCAGGGTCTAAAAAAATCATAACCGTAAATTCTTGAACGACTTTGTTTCTTCTACGAAGGTTGACATTATATGTGGTGTACATTGTTGTTATAACGTTGGTACACTGTAATCATTATTATAATTACAGTAATTGAGGTTATGATCTCTTAATGAGACAGACGGCTTCCAAGCAATTAACAAAAGATAATTTATGAACTCCTGTCAACTTGATTTTCAACGCATTAAAGGGGATTTTTTTGCGCATTGTGGTGATATAAGTGAATCTTAATGATTCACAGAAACTAGTATCTTAGGGGGTTATCATGTACTTAAGGAATGATGATAATTAATTTATGCAGGTTTATACGTGTGGGATGGACAGTATTATTAAGGTCAAGTGGCTCGTAACTTCCTGCCAGTTACCTTTCCTTATGTTGTCCTTATACAGGATGTAACCGTGATGATGTTGCAAACTTTTAGGGATGATGGAGGAAGGCAAATGGATCAATGTGAGATAAGTAGGGGCCGTATTTTTAGCCTACATTCGTTTTTTGCAAAAAATGAAAGTAGACTTATGAGATCAACACAAGGCAAAAAAAAAGTGTGTCTGTCTGTGTGTGTGTGTGTATGTGTGTGTGAGTGTGTGTACTCTGAATGTCTGTCCCCCCCTATCAATTCGAACACGGTGAACGCGAATTGAACGAAATTTGGTACAAAGGTAGCACTAGCAAAGGACACCTCAGTGTCATGTTTTATATCGCCGCCATCTTAACGGAAACGTAATGGCGGCCACACAAATGTTCAAAGCTTAAATCAAATTACGACTAACCTAATCACCCGATCTCTACCAAATTTTGCAACAACATACCTTTATGGAGGAAGCATCCTTTGACCAAATTAATAGGTCATTAGCCAAATAAATTGCGGATGGCGGCCATCTTTGTGTCAAAATCGATTCCCCTATTAATTCAAACACGGTGAAACCGAATTGAACGAAATTTGGCACAGAGGTAGCACTAGCAAAGGGCACCTCAGTGTCATGTTTTATATCGCCGCCATCTTGACGGAAACGGAATGACGGCCACCAAAATGTTAAAAGCTTAAATCAAATTACGACCATCCTAATAATTTGATCTCGACCAGATTTTGCAAAAACATGCCTTTTTGTGGAAAGCATCTTATGATTGACTACAAGTTCATCAGCCCAATAGTTTGCAAATAGCGGCCATGTATGTGTGCAAATCCATTCCCCACATCAATTCAAACACGGTGAAACCGAATTGAATGAATTCTTTTTACAAAGGTAGCACTAGCAAAGGGCACCTCATATTCATGTTTAATATCCCTATAACACGTTGTATTTCAACAAGCTACTACAACCAACATTCAATTATACTCCTTGAAAAGGACAAAGAGTTATAACAATACCCATGCATTTAGGAGAAAGTAGGCAATATGTTCTTTACTGAACATCTTGTTGGTAATAGCGATCCTCACGAACTTTTTTCATATCTTCTTTCTTGCCTATAGGCCTATATGACCTTCTAGGTACTTAAAAGTACCGTATTTCAGCAAAATGAACTCGAGTAAAATCACGAAATCTGATTTATAGCGCGAATAGCGGAAATAATCACGAAATATACTCTATTTGGTACGAAAAATGCTAAATATTATCGAAAAAGCTCTCCTATAAACGTTTAAATGCTTTTGAGGAATTGGCCGTCGTGGTTTTCTTCTCATTTGATTGATAGTGCTGCATATTCTCTTCACAAATGCCCACAAAGCCGGAAGTAGGTGTTTTCAGTTCCGCGATCTCTAAGGCTATCGATGAAAATCGATATCTGCTATCGATTACATCAAATGGCGTTGTGGTCGTAGATACAGCAGTGCGAGTTCGCGATTGATAAAACTTTAGCGGCAAACATCCAGCATTTAAGTTTAAAAATGCCGAAAACTTAAGTCATAACAGTTTTCTCGAGGGTCGAGGAATACAACAGTGAGGGATTCTATGTATTTGACGCTGCAAGAAAGATTCGAATGTGTAAATACTGCAATTATCACATAATTTGTTAGATTTATCCCATACTATAAGGAAGATTTCAGAATAAACATCGATCATTATGACAATTTATTTGGCGAAATACCCTCCGAAATAGCGTCAGTTTTAACACCGAAATAAACAGTTTTATTTCACCAAAAAATAAGGCCCTTAAGAGATAAGGAGTCACAAGATATAAACAAAATGCTACTCATTAAATACCGTTTACCTACATACGTTTGACAAACTGCTACATCTACAACAACTGTTCAAAATGGCGTCCCCCTTCGTCAATGCAGGCATAGCATCGTCGCACAGAGTCTGTCGTGCCCGTTTCAATATCACAGCGTCGCGGCAACGAGATTTCTCACCAGGAGATCCTCTTCCATCTGGACAGGTGTCTCATACACAAGACATTTCACATAGGGTCACAAGAAGAAATCCAGGGGGTGAGATCAGGTGAACGAGCTGGCCACGGAGTGGATACGGCGTTGGGCTACTAATCTCAAGTTAGCGGGGTCAAACCCGACTGCGGTCAGTGGCGTTTACGGGTGTTTACACGTGCCAACCCCAGAAGTTATTAAAGGGGGACACACACACAGACACAAACGCACACACATACACACACACACACACACACGGACGAAAGGTGATCTCATATAAGCCTTCTTTTTCATAAAATGAAAATAGGTCAAAAATAAATAATAAGGAAGTTCTTATTTACTTGCATAATATGTTTATTATTCGGGAGTCGGCGGCTCCGAGGGATTCTTGAGCTGGGTGCGTTTCTCTCTTCTTCCATTGCCCTTGGGGTGGACTCTCATCGTTCCCTTTCATATCTGTCTTCCTTGGCTCTACTTCTTTCCAAATCCCTCAGTCTTCATTCTTTGGGTTAAGGGCTTTTCTTTTCCATGTCGTTTATTATAAGTAATGGTTTATTTAATTCATATTTATCTTCTAGTAAGTAAATTCGTTGTAGACTGGCTGCGTGGTTCTGCGGTAACGTTCTCGCCTATTGTGGTCAAAGTTGCAGGATCGAATCCTGGCGCAGCCAGTTGGCATTTGAGGCTGCGCAAATACGAGGGAGCCGTGTCAGTAGATTTACTTACACGATAAAGACCCCCTTCGGGAAGAGCCAAATTCCGGCACCGGAAAAAAAATGCAGTACGCTAAAAATTCTTAGAATATGAAAATAAAAGTTCTAGGAGTAATGAATTTATACAGGCAACAAAACGCCTGAGTTATGCTGACCTGAAACAAAGGTTCATGTTTGATGGAGTCCTATACAATTTTAGCCTACTTTTCACATTTTTCAAAAATGAGAAAAAAGCAGACTTATGTGATCTATCCGGGCAAATGTGTGTCTGTCTGTCCTTCTGTCTAACTGTGTGTGTGTGTCCCCCTATCAACTCCTAAACAGCTGCAGCAATCGAAACCAGATTTGGTATGAGTAAAGATCTATATCTGAATATCTCAAGCCCATATTTTGAAATGATGTCAGTGCTACCACTTGCTGAAAAACCACAATTGTAATTTGAGCTCCATGTTGGATATCTTGGAAGATATGCATGGGAGCTATTACAAAATTAGTACACATATAGATAATAGTATTTCAGTTAATTTTCCAGGAGGCCATACATGGCAGTGTTGCCAAAATGATTCTCAACCTGCCGATAGGTCCAATTTTCAAATAATAGAATGTTCCCGGAATTGAATGTTGTTGTTGTTGTTGTAGAGATATTAGAAATACCATTTCTAAAATACTTTCAATTCGAAATTATTTCTAAGTGAATCAAATGGCAATATTCTTCGCATAAGGTATATTATATTTTGAAGGAACAACAACAAAACGGAAAATGCTCATTAAGAAAGGTTTTAATCTATAATATACAAACTGCATACGGGCCAACCTTACAAAACCAAAAACCAGGAGAATTGGGTATGAAAATCAGGAGATATAAAGAGTTCAAATCGCTTATTCTACACTAGCAGTAGTGCCCGGCTTCGCCCGGTGGATTTATTTGTTTTATGGATGATAAAGAATACTACTACAGAACTGGAGCGCTCATGGATAAGGATCAGAATAAATGAAAGTAAATTTGAAAGCACCAACGCTTATTGCAGCTGATAGCCTCAGTATACTGCACCAACACCATCGCCCTTATACAGAGGCATACTATTGTCATGATGATAACTGTTTTAAGGGGCCTAAGAAATCTTTTTGCACTAATTACTCTCCGTGACTCCAAATTATAAGCAGCTCGCAATTCTGCACCAGAACACTGGTAGGGGCGATGTGATGCAGCCCTCATTGCCAGGCAACTATAGACTTGAAGCTGTTCGGGAGCGCTTGTTCTTCCGACTTACTGAACAAAAATCAATATTTAAGGTTACCTGAGAGGTGTAGCCTAATGCTACATAGCCTAAACTATTCCTCTTGAATCAGGCTATCATATACAAAAAGAATTTTTCGAATCCGACTGGTAGTTCCAGAGATTAGCGCGTTTAAACACACAAACAAACAAAAACAACTCTTCAGTTTTATTATATTAGTATACAGTAGATGTCTTGGGTAGTTCATACGTTCTTCTATCAAGCTCCATGCATCATGGCGTCAAATCCACATTTAACATAACACATATTTCCAGGGAAACTTTAAGTGGAATCTCAATCCACAAATGTTTAATTCTAGTACGTATTCAGGTACCGAAATTACATTCACTATAAACACTTCAATAAATACTGGAAGTGAACATCGCTGAAACACACACCTGCGTCAAAAAACAAATACAGAACACAATAAACCACTCGGCAACAAAAGCATCTACACAACCAATGCATGCGAGAACAAAAGACAATGAGAAATGTGTGATGTTTATTTAAACCTAAGTATCGCGCCGTATATCGATTGTCATATACAGTAGTTTAATAAACATCGATATTTCGATTGAAAGTGCCAATGAACGGACATCCGGGGGTGATGACGTACAAAGCTGAAATAGCGGGATATTAAAACAAATGGGGGACAAAGACTTTTCGCGTTCGTAGCATTCCTTAAGCTACACGTGTCCCCTGGGTGGTGTTAAAGAACGGTCACTCCCTGGGAAACATCTACACCAAGGAGTTTAGGCAGCCAGACAATCCCAGTGATCTCCTGGCTCAAAATATTGCTTGATGTCACAACGTGAATACAAATAGCCCTTATTGGGGTTTTCCAGCTAAGAACCATAGAAGGCATAAGTAGATCGAAATGTCAACTACTACAAAAAATCCTATTACACAATGAAATCGAATAATTTTGTGTATAGATTTATGTAGATAGTTGTACTTTAATAGATGGAATTTGTTTAAAATTGTATGTAAGTGATAATTTAATGTTTTAATGTGCCATACGCTAAATAAAATACAATTAAAACAAATGTTTGAAGTTTACCAATAATTAGCTAAAATCAGGGGGGACTTGAATAATCTGGAGGTGGGAGAAACTATGGAATATCGGGAGTCTCCCACCTAAATCAGAAGTTGACAGGTATGAAACTGTTATGTATATACCGTGTTGCTATTCATCCTATTAATGCTTGAGAATCCGGGCTCTATGACACTATTTTCCCCCATATTATTGATATAGACTCTACCCCACCCAGTCATTGAGCAAATTCCTGTAGACCGACTGAAGAGTTGCAACTGACACCTTGGTGTCTCTAAATCAGCCATGGACAAAGTACGGCCCGCGGGCCAAATGCGGCCCTTGAGTTAGTCTAATCCGGTCCGCGACAAGGTATATCTACAATTACAAATAGGTCATATTTTCTGTTTTGTGAACCTAGAAGTGAAAAACTATTTCAATCTCATTGTGTTGGTGCGTTTTGTGTTATATCTCTTTGTGCGAAAAATTTCCACTACGAATTTGAATGAATATTTCAGGACTTCAAAGTTATTGAAAAAAGTCCTGACTTAGACGTTTTCAGCCTGCCATTTAATGTTGACCGTGAAACAGTAAAATCAGAGTTGCAGGTAGAACTGACTGAGTTACAATGTAGCCACGAATTAAAGCAACTATTCCTCAACGTTTCGAAAATTGAGTTGTACAAGACCCTACCGAAATCAAGCTTCCCAAACTTGAAATCTCATGCACAGAAGATAACTGCCATGTTCGCATCTTACTAGGTATATCTGTGAACAGGTGTTTTCTACAATGAAGCTTGGCAAAAATAGCGTCAGAAATATATTGACAGACCAACATTTAGCTGCGCTACTAAGAATCAGCTCGTCCCAGTTTCAACCAGATTATGAAATAATTTTAGAAGCAAAGTAACAGTTTCACTTGTCACTTACTCCTTACTCTTCTAACAAATAATGAAGGTGCGCTCTTTCTTACTAACGTTCCTACCATTTGTAGCCTGTAAGTGTTGTGTGCTTTAAAATTGAGAAATAAAAAGTGTATAATCTATCTATAAACAGGTGTTGTTTTTTATTTCGGACCGCCTAGATTATGTTTCTTTGCCTACTAAAATCAGAATGGTTAAGGCACTAGTCTTTCCCATAGCAACATATGGTTGCGAAGGAAACGAGATATTAAGTATAGTGATGCTTTTGAGCTCTGGTGTTGGAGAAGGGTACTGCGTATTCCTTGGACAGCCAATAAGACAAATGTATGGGTGATTCAAAAAATCAAACCATGCCTCATGAAGCATTGATAACACGATTACAGCTCTCATATTTTGGACACATTGTGAGACGTTCTGATTCGTTGGAAAAGACAATTATGCTTGGAAAGGTGGAAGAGTCTCGGAGACGAGGGCGGCCAGCATTGAGATGGATCGACTCCATCAAATCCAACATAAATATGTAAGTGAAGGATCTGAAGTATATGGCTGAAGCCCGAATCATATGGAGACAGTCCATCCATGCTGTCGCTAGGAGTCGACGCCGAGTTGATGGCACCAGATCTTCATCATCAGATTATTTTGTATTGCATCAGGCCCTGCCCCTAAAAGGTTTGCCCATGTCTGCCCTAAATTGAGTGAAACGAACGCCGGAGACTAAACTGGCCTCCCCACATAGCCAACCCACTAGGTGTGAGCCCCTGGGGGCTAAAACAAAACTTTCTGAAGGCACGGGAGGTGGAGCTACTGCTGGTGTTGTATAATTACCTGCCGCCAATCAACTAATGAAGCATCGTCAAGTGCAAGTGCAGCGGCTAATTTGTGATGTGTACTCACCTCCACAGAAACACGAGGTCACTCACCTGCAACAAAACAGATAGACATCATGTTAACAACACACAAATATAGAGGTGATTACAAGAGAAAGAAAGTTAGTTGGTTAGTTATTGTTGTTTTAAGGGGCGGAACTACGAGGCCATCTGCCCCTAGAAAGAAAGAAAGAAAGAAAGAAAGAAAGAAAGAAAGAAAGATAAAGAAGAAAGACAATTGTATAGTTACGTCCCAGCGCTAGGGACATATTTGTGCTAACTGCGTCTGGTTCCGTGGCTAATAGGTAGCATGCTAGGCTTTGGCCCGAAAGGTCCCGGGTTCTATTACCGCTTAGGCCATGGGAATTTAATCTCCTGTGGTTAATTCCTCTTGCTCGGGGACTGGGTGTTTGTGACGTCTTCATGTAGAACAGAAACCAAATACTGGAAACAAATCGAATTAACAGAAACAAGTGGAAAAGAAGTGGCTCAATGGTAACGTTCTCGCTTGCTGGACTCAAGGTTGCAGGATCAAATCCTAGTGCTCAAATGCGAGGGAGCTGTGTCAGTAGATTTACTGGCACGTTAATGATCCCCGGCAGGGCAATCCGCCACAACAGCGCCTCTAAAACCCGCAATAGTTAAGAGGGACGTTAAGAGGGAAGTAAAACCAATAACATTAAAAAGACGTAGAACATCGCAAACGTGAACCTCCCGATCTTGCTGAATCTTTCCATACATGTTAGTTAGACCGATGCAGAGATTTGGAAGTCATGCTTCTTGTAGACGCCCGTAAACAGACGTGCGATGTAGAGATATAAAAGTTCTGCTTCCTGTAGACACCCCTAAACAGACGTGCGACGCAGAGATTTAGAAGTCATGCCTCCTGTAGACACCCCTAAACAGACGTGTGATGCAGAGATCTTGGGATTTTAAAGCCTTGCCTTCTGTAGATATCCCTAAACAGACGTGCGATGCAGAGATTTAGAAGTCATGCCTCCTGTAGACACCCCTAAACCGACGTGCGATGCAGAGATCTTTTGGATTTTAAAGCCTTGCCTTCTGTAGACACCCCTAAACAGACGTGCTATACAGAGATATAGAAGTCATGTCTCCTGTAGACACCCATAAACAGACGTGCGATGCAGAGGTTTAGAAGGCATGCCTCCTGTAGACACCCCTAAACAGACGTGCGATGCAGAGGTTTAGAAGGCATGCCTCCTGTAGACACCCCTGGACGCCGTGCGACGCAGAGGTTTAGAAGGCATGCCTCCTGTAGACACCCCTGGACGCCGTGCGACGCAGAGGTTTAGAAGGCATGCCTCCTGTAGACACCCCTGGACGCCGTGCGACGCAGAGGTTTAGAAGGCATGCCTCCTGTAGACACCCCTGGACGCCGTGCGATGCAGGGATTTAGAAGGCATTCCTCCTGTAGACCCCCCCTAAACAAACGTGCGATGCAGGGATTTAGAAGGCATGCCTCCTGTAGACACCCCTAAACAGACGTGCGATGCAGAGGTTTAGAAGGCATGCCTCCTGTAGACACCCCTAAACAGACGTGCGATGCAGAGGTTTAGAAGGCATGCCTCCTGTAGACACCCCTAAACAGACGTGCGATGCAGAGGTTTAGAAGGCATGCCTCCTGTAGACACCCCTGGACGCCGTGCGATGTCGTGTCATGTCGGCAAGCCGCAAGGTGAGCGCACGTAAGACAAGTGTTTCATGGAAATAGCTGCCGACAAGCACGACCAACATGTCCAGCGCACGACTGGGCTAAGGAGCCAACCCCAACCTCTCTATCGACAACAGCCTTCCCTAACAGGCTGAGTTCCTGCTACTACTCCCTATTTACTTCAAGGTGAGTTTTGCACAAAACAAACCAGCTAAGCGAGATTCGAACCCAAACCTCCTGCTGTTTAGACAGGCGCGCCAAAACCAGTTGCACCATTCACGACCGCACTGTGCCAACGTTACGATAGACTTTTTCAAATAATTCAAGTGTGAAGTTTTGGACCATCTGCTGTTTAGTCCAAACCAGCACTGAATTATTTTGACCTTCGAGAATTGAAGGTATGGTTGGGCGGCAACGCCTCGCCAAAAAAGAAACACTTCAGGAGACTGACCAGTACCCCCCCCCCCCCCTCAGTAGCGGCAGAATGTTTTGCCGAGGTTATTGGAAAGCTGGTGTAACGATACGAAAAATGTTTCAATCGTTTTGGCGATTATGTTGACACATAAGAATAAGACAAGCAAACATTTAGTGTAAAATCAGTATGGTATGTCAATTTGTTATGTTTATACAGTCCATCGGAACTTGAAAAAAAAAACAGCCCTCGTATGACCGCTAATCCCGCGATCATAAGCCACGAGACCTCCTTTTCATGAGGAATCTCAAGCACCGGATGTGAAATTTCACCTGGATAATCTCACATCCCGCCTTGGTGTGAGGCAAGCAGGTTGACCATTGCGCCATACCACTTCATAAAAACCAGTTATTGTCTGTATTTCTACCCCATATTTTTAATGGGTTCTTGAGGTTGGTAACGTTCAGCTTCTGTTTCGATTTTAGGTTTGATCAGCTGTTGGGTAGGTTTAAATTTGGTAGGAATTTGTGTAAAGCTTTTGTGATTTAATTAGATTGGTTGTGTCATGGAATATTTAAAATACAATTTTAATTATTTGAGCCGCCGTCACCTTGGTGTGCTAAGTCATCTTGTTATGATGTGACCAGCTGATATTCGGTCAGCTGTTTGAAGTGTAGTTCAGTATTTAAATTCAAGCTCATCTGCTTTCTAATTACACTTTCTTGATTATTTAATGAAGTTGAAATTGGTAACGTAATTTGTGTGGATTTTTGAAATTTATTTTTTCTTGAGGTAACGTGTATTTGTTGTCGAAGTGGGTGTCGTGAAGTGATCATCTGGAAATTTCATTTAGCCGCACTATTATTGGTTTGAATTTTATTATATTAGGAGGACGTTCTGGGATGTGTTGTGGTTGTGTTGTTATTTTGTGTGTGTATGGAAATTTAGATTTGCTAACAATATATACTGTATTTTTTGGTTGTTGTTGCCGAAATCCCTTTCTAAAGCCAGCCTTAGTGGAGGAATTAACGAGAAATTGGCGTCATCGTTGCACGTGAATAGATGTCCTGCCAGGAACTTCTTCAGCGGACCATAACAATGCGAGACCACATGTGGCAACCAGAACCGCCAACAAGCTCCGGTCAATCCACTGGGAGAGTCTGGAACGCCCACCAACAGTCCGAACCTCGTCCCTAGTGATTTCCACGTCTTTGGTCCGCTGAAGAAGTTCCTGGCAGAATAGCTATTCACGTGCAACGATGACGACAAGACAGCAGTCCGACGATGCTTCCACAGACAGCTGACTGAATTCTACCACAGGGGGATCTCAAATTTAGTGCTGAGATGGGACAAACGTCTGAACAAATGTGGAGACTATGTGGATATATAGTGTAAAGTACGTGGAGCAGTACTGATATTTGTAATTACCTGTATGTAATTTTTTTGGCCAAAAAAATAGGGGCAGATACTTTTCGATTCACCTTCGTACGATTAATTGGAGCAGTGCAACACTCGTGGTCTCGAAATATGCAAGCCATCCCAGCTGGTATCAAAGGTTTCTTTTTATTTGAACGCTACAAGAACTTGTACGAGCTCTAAATTGAGTTACATTGCTTAACTGGAAGAAATGCCTTCAATGCACACTGTTTCGTCATAAGCAAATGCCTTCCCCTACCACGTTAAAGCGTGCACCACGCCCGCGAGGGCAGCTCCAGACAGTCCAGAAATCTCGGGTTCGAATTCCGGCGCTGACAGTGACTATTCTGAGTTTAATTTGTTCCCGTTTTTTCCCACACTCCCTTCAGAAAATGCGGAGAGAGTACCTTACTTCAAGTCCCGTGGCACTTACCTCAACCCTATCCCCAATACATTTACACACACTATTGAAATCATCACATAAATACAGGCTATAAGACAAGTTCAACACAAGGGGCTGATGCCCTAGATGTTCCACGCCCCTGAAATAAATCATCAACAACAACGACGACTTCAACACATTTTGGTTTGAAGAACAGTCTGGTTGGGTCGTGGTTTGTTCCTCAGTTTAGGGGCTGCGACAACGCGGTCATGTAGCCCCGTGTTCTTTGGGTGTGTGTAGAATCTGTCTGAAAACCGGTGTTATTTGCGATGGCTGTATTAGTGTTTCTTATCTGTAATTCAGGTAAGGATCAATTTTAAGCAGTTCCTACTTTTGCTACCAAATGCTAACCATCAACGACACCTAGTCACGAACTTAGCTACTAGATGCCACCACAACTGGCACCTGGCGGCGAACAATGGAACTTATAGAGTGTTAATCAAATCTAACCTACAAATTTAGCTTCACACAATTGTAGTTAGTGGAAGATTCTTTTGCATGCCATAAATCTATGACATGGGCCCGCCGGCTTTACTTCCCCTCCGAAGGAAGGCATGCTGAGGGATTTTTAAAGCTCTTAATAAATTCGACGACTTCTTTGGCATAGAATGAAAAACAGTCTGGTATCGTGGCTTGTTCCGCCATATTTAATGGTCTGTTTCCGGTGGCCGCTGGTCAAGTCCCTTGCAGTCCTCGTGTGTGGGCTGTGGTCGTTAATGATGAGCATTGTTTGGTTATTAATTAGTCTACTAGGTACAATAGCACATACAGCGTCTCCCACTGTGACTGTAATGGACGGCAGCAATCTAAATGAGACAGCTTTGAACTCTGTTCGCATGGTCAGCTGTAGGGTGCTCATCTTCATCAAATGTCATCTATCTTTTCACATTAGAACAATGCTTAGTAGTACACCCAGATCCCGCGAGACGGAGCTGCTGCCCCAGAAGCCGGGCATCCTCAAAGAAACTCCACTTTCCATAATTTCTGCAATTTTAAACCAGACATTTTTACGAATACAAAGAAAAATCTGTTTTAAATGTTGAAGTAGAAGTTACTCTGAACTACCGAAGGTTGGAGGGTTGATGTGTCCCAACGGTACCTTCCAAGAGGTGAGGGTCGTCCTTCTTCTTTCGTTTCAGTCTCTTTGGGATCTGTTGAATCAATCATTTCTCTGTGTGTTCCTCTTTCCTTAGTGCCCAGTATGTCTTCATTCTTTCTGATCTTTTTCTCTCTTCTTCCGAGATGATGGGTTTGGATTTTAGTGTAGATTTGTCTTCCAACCTTATATGTTCGTCTTTAGTAATTATATTAGGCACCTTTTCGATTGAGTAGGGAATTTTCTGAAATTTTAATTCTAGGTTCCTCTATAATTTCATTACCAACATCCTCTTGGTCTAAGGAGGACATAGAGTAACTATTTGTTTCGACATGACTTCCTATCTTATACCATTTATCCATGGAGGCTATGCCATTGTTTACTCTTTCCTTCTTTATTTCTTTCTTTCTTTCTTTCTTTTTTGACAAACCTTGATAAAGGGAGAAGCAGTTGTCTCGAAACGTCGGCTTTTAAAATACTACTCGACCAAATAATCCCAAAGCTATATTACGATATATTATTATTATTATTATTATTATTATTATTATTATTATTATTATTATTATTATAAGCCTCCGTGGCTTAGGCGGCAGCACGCCGGCCTCTCACCTCTAGGTCCGTGGTTCAAATCCCGGTCACTCCATGTGAGATCATGTGAGATTTGTGCTGGACGAAGCGGAGGCAGACAGGTTTTTCTCCGGGTACTCCGGTTGTCCCTGTCACAATTACATTCCAGCAACACTCTCCGATTTCATTTCATCTGTCATTCATTTAATCATTGCCCCAGAGGAGTGCGACAGGCTTGGGCAGCCGGCACAGTTCATATCCTCGCCGCTAGATGGGGGCTTCATTCATTCCATTCCCTGACCCGGTCAGTCGACTGGCAGCATGCTGTGGATTTTCATTCATTATTATTATTATTATTATTATCATCAGTATTATCATATAGCCTATATAAAACGCTAATATGTGTGTTTCACAAAACGTAGGCTTTTAAACCAGAGAGATGCACCAAACTAAGAGTAAACTACATCGAGCATTATTTTGTGAATGTTATAAAATGTATCGATCGCATATAACATTAACAATTAACCTATCTAACTCCCAAACAAATGCCTTTTGGAGTCATGTTCATATGGACTGTTTGTGATGTTTTGATGTCATGACTCCAAGAAAAGGCCGGACGTTTGTTTTAGACGATTGCCCTTGACCTTGAAGCCTGCGGGTGAGCCTACACACACTCACTCGCTCACCCTATCGCTTCACACTTGTCACCACCGATCTGATGTAATGGAATTCCAGACTTGAGCAGACAGTACAGTCCACGTCGAAGTATTGAGTGACGCGGAAGTACACGTTACGTAGTTACGAACAGAACGTCATTGTATCTGCCAATGACTATACTTCAGCAGTAGTGTGAAACAGCTTTGTCAATCATCGGACCGCTTAGGGCAGCTGATAACACAGGTTCTGTAGTAACTCGCCTCAGGGCTTCCATTAAGATTGTTCACTCGTCTAAAACAAACGTCCGGCCTGTACGCCCTTACATACAGTATATGGACACATATTTACAATACTGCATACATATTTAGTTATAAAAATGTTATAAGGTGTTACCTCCGCTGAAATACGCAGGAATGTTAGTCACTATGCCACGAGGCATTTTGTAGTAAAAGTCGTTCAGTGGTTCGTTTATGAAGCGTCCTACGATGTTACAGCAGTGAATAATCTCCTATCAATGGTCATTGAGGAATAATGGTTCGATATGAAGAAGATAGCTCATTAAAAAAACATCAACACCAAAAATGATAAGAAATAACTCTCGACCTTTGATGACATGGCCACAAAGCAGCCCGTTTCACTCACGAGGTTATGTGTACAACTGCCTCTTCTAGGCCTAATACTAACGTACCGTACTTAAAGACCACCTCACGGTGTAGTGGTCAGCATACTTGTCCGGGTTTTGATTCCCGGCTCTGCAAAGAAATATAAGTCTGGTCTGAGAATTAGAACAGGGTTCACTCAGCGACGTGAGGTAAAACTGAGAAGAGAAGGGTTCGATTCCCACCTCAGTCGCCCTAAAAGTGGTTTTCCGTGGTTTCCCCACTTCTACTCCAGACAAATGCTGTGATGCTTCCTAGCTTAAGGCCAAGGCCACCTTGTTCCCAATCCTAATCTCAATTAAAGCACGCACACACTAGTACAGACACCACTATAACGGAGGTTATCAAAGAAAAATCCTAACTACATATATATATATAAGGTGCGTTCAAAAAGTAACGAGCCGGAGGCATAATTACAGAAACCAGTACCTGTATGTTAGAAGTATTGGCCCTGGCTGTTGAGGCACTTGTCCCACTGTAACACGAGGCGATGAATGGCTGTCTCATAAAATTCCCTGGGCTGCGATGTGAACCAGTTCCGCACGTACAGCTGGACGTCGGCGTCCGAGGTGAATCGTTGGCCCCGCAGAGCACTTTTTAGGGGACCAAACATGGCGTAATGACAGGGAGAGAGGTCTGGACTGTATGGAGGGTGGCCGAGAACCTCCCATTTGAATTTCTGCAGGAGTGCCGCGACTGTGTTGGCCGTATGAGGTCGTGCATTGTCGTGGAGCGACCACGATGGCTATAGCGTTCACTGTCACTCGGCGGTCCTGGGTAATGAGTGCATCAACCAGCTGGACGTTGTCATCGGTAATGCAGGAGAGTGCCCCAGACTGGGCATCATCGGCTAACGACACCCGTCCTTCCCCGAAGCGCTTGTGCCAAGTCTTGACCCTTGCAAGGGACATGCAGTGTTCGCCGTAAACTTGTGACGTGTGGCAATGAATGTCCGTTCCCCCTACTCTTTCCACTGTCAGAAACCGAACACCTCTTAGCTCTTCGGTTGACGCCTCCATGTCACTGTTTGGAATGCAACTGGCAGCGTTGGACGATCGATGCATTCTGCTGTTCGCTTTGTATCTTCACGTGGCGTGCACGCGTGCCCTCTAGCGACGGGCTGTGACCTTCCACGCTCTGGTCGGAACCACACCTCGTTACACACGCCACGATTATCCGATGTAGACACCGGTTTGCGCATTCCAGCCTCCGGCTCGTTACTTTTTAAACGCACCTTATATTTCATCTACCCATTTTGTAGTCGCTTTTATCTTTATTATTATTATTATTATTATTATTTATTATTATTACCATTATTATTATTATTATGTCATGCAATATTTATAATTTTAATACATAATCTCTCTAAAACCGTACACTATTATTGCAGATCGATTTAAAATTATTCTAAATGACCCTTAGTCAAAATAATTGAGAAAGTAGGCTCTAAATGAAACTTCATGTCCCTCAGTTCTTCGGGAATCAGATCATCCCCTTGGATTTGCCAAAGGAAAATATGGCCGTGCACACATCATCTTGGAATTACCTGTACCAGTAGGAGAAGGATCACGTAATGATTACTTTGAGGCTAATGAGCTCAGGTTTAGCTAAGTAACTGACTATAGGTAAGGTCAAAAGCACCATAACCGACAAGTCCTTTCCGTTACAACACTCGTCGTAAAAGTACAGCTTAACAGAACTTGCCATCATATCCCGCAGACGACATTGATAGAATGCGATCAACTTTAAAAATAGTCACTTAACAGAAATAAATGTGGAGTCAAGGTTTGACACATATATATTCCAGTGACGTGAATGACATTGGAATATCAGTTTGCTAATTGGAGAGACTGATCGCCTACAAGTGCTACAGTCTAATGGGAAGTCGTTAAGAGGTTTTTACCGCACCCTGACACCATTTAAAAGAGAAATAAAAAGAACATCTGACCTATCTGTATCTTCCAGGTCGTAAAATATCCGTTATATATGTGGCTAGGATTTGAGAAGTACAGTTCACAAGCATATCTTTATTGTTTTAGAGAATGGATTGTCTCAGAGAATGGAGAAAGTAGACCTAGGTTTATGGGATCAATTTTGGCGAGATGTGTGTGTATCACGGTTAGGTAACATACTTCTCAAGAATAATTACGGTACAGGTACTGTTGACTACGAAAATAATAACTTAGAATTTCTTTACTTAATTAATAAATTTAAATTAATTCAATTTAATGTCATTTTTTAGCCTACTTTTCACATTTTCCAAAAATGAGGAAAAAGTAGACTTATGAGATCGATCTGGGCAAATGTCTGTCTGCTGTATGTATGTCCTTCTGTCTGTCTGGCTGTATGTGTGTGTGTGTGTGTGTGTGTGTGTGTGTGTGTGTGTGTCCCTATCAACTCCTTAACGGTTACAGCAATCGAATCCAAATTTGGTATGAGTAAAGATCTATACCTGAATATCTCAAGCCCATATTTGAAAATAATGTCAGTGCTACCAATTGCTGAAAAACCGCAATTGAAATTTGAGCTCCATGTTGGATATCTTGGAAGGTAATCATGGGATCCAAAATTGGCACACATATAGATAATAATATTTCAGTTTAATTTCCAGGAGGCCATGAAGGGCAGTGTTACGAAAATGATTCTAAGCCTGCTGATAGGTCCAATTTTTAATGCATATAACTTCTACACTATCAATAGGATTTCAACCAAAGTTCGTATGTACTATGCGTACATAATCAGATATGACTGAGCGTATTCTTAAAAGGCACCAGGGCTGCCAACTGTTAATAAATGCTCTCTCTCTATATTTTCTTATCCAAATACCGATATATCAGAAAGTATGCATGCCGACAGCTTTAAACTATGCACACGTATAGTACCTGAGATTAATTTGGAGTAACTTATGTACGTCAGTGCTACCAACATGACTCTAAGCCTGCATATAGATCCAATATTAAAATACATGTAACTTCTGTACTAACAAATGGATTTCATCCAAAATTGGCACAGCAAGAGATCATAATATTTCAGATTATTTCTGACCAACACATGCATGACATTGTTGCCAACATGATTTTACGCGCGCTGATAGATCCAATGTCTAACTGCATGTAACGTCCATGCTATCCATTGGACTTCAACCAAATTTAGTATTCTGTACCTTAAGAGATGGAACTAACAATATATGCAGTTACCAGAGCTGCCATCTGTAGTGCTCTAATAGGCTACATTATACCAGGTATATTTCGAACTAATTAGAAATTTCGATATTACCAACTTAATTTCGTCAATATTCTAGACAGGTCTATATAGATAGGCATGCATCTTACATTTTAATAAAAGTAAGCTCTTTAGTTCGTCACGGAACTTCTTGTTTTTCATTGTGAATATTTCCGCACAATTAATTATTGATGCGATTGCCGATGATATTTCCAGATATTTAGCAGCGATAGTTAATTAATTTAACTAATTGAATTATTTAAAATGATGAATTAATTATGAATAATAACTGAATTATTTAAGCAGAATTAATAATTTTAGTGTGGCAATTTATGCCATTGATGAGAATTATATTGCAAATTACAGAGCAGTTAATAGTCTAATAATAATAATTTATTGGTTATCAATTAATGAACTGATGAAACAGGAAGATTCTGGATTATTAATCAGATAGATTATCGAGTTGTATCAGAGTTTGGATAATGATATATTTTTAACAGCACATATAAAGAAAGCACGTGGTAATAATTATGTTGTAGACACTTCATTGAAAGTGGTCTTATAGTGGCAACATTTGGATACGAGTCAGGTGGCCCATCTACAGTATTACTTACCATTACTTACAAAAAAAATAGTAACGTTGTTACCTTTACAGTTATTTTGCGTGAAGTTACAGTTACAATTGCCAAAGTTACGCTTAATTACACTTCAATAAAATAATAGCCTAATAATACTTTCTCCACCCCTATAATTTTCCTGATTTGAACAGAATACTCTAATGGATTTCAGTAACAAGGTAAAAAAATAGTATATTGGACGTTGTTTTTTTTCCCGAAGTTTACACCTGTTAAAAGTAGTGGCGATATTGTAAAGTAACTGCTACTAGTAACGACGTAAATTTCCTGAAAATTCTACAATACCAATGAGAAATCCTCCCTTCGTAACAGAACAACTGCTGTGTGAGTACGGTATTTACTAGGGAACCTGTGCGAGAAATCTCGCATGTTCATTAACCACCCGCCCGGCTTTACTGTTATGCGGGCTTCAATAAATATGTTTAAATCCACTTTAGAAAAATATTGCGATATTTATATGAAATCAGAGTGCAATTCGTCACTGTTGCGGGTTGTTTGAATATTCTTTTCAATGTACAATGGGTTGTGAGCGCCCCATGTGCATAGACTATCCACTCAGTTCTAGTGCTATGCGGGCTGGACGCGACACAGTTCTGCCAGGGGCTATCGTCTTGTTTATTTGTTTAAAGCACTTTATAAACAAATAGATATATTTCCGTTGACTTTTCAAGAAATGCAAGATTCTTGAGTCGATTTGGAAGATTTTCGCACAAACCACACCTTCTAACTCCCTCTGGTTTAGGAGCTTGAGTTTTGTGATACATACACCTTAGAGTATTATATAATAAGATAGATACAGTAGTTGTACTGTCAACACAGTCAACTGATGCAAGTATCTTGAGCCCTCCTGTACCTGAGTCTGAATTCATTAGCGGTGCTGTACAAGCTGAAGGATAACAAGTATAACAGGAATGTGACATGAAGTCACCGACAAATACCAGTGAGTAACGGTGCGTTCACGAAAATCGTATTCTCCACACAGATGAATGATTACAACTCGAGCAGGCGGAAAAGAAAACAACCAAAGAAGAATTAAAAGTCGGTCGCCTTCCAACGAAGAAGAGGCTTGGAAGTCGTAGTCATTTCATCATTGGGAATGCGAATATAGAAGTTGTCTAATAACCTGTGTTACTGTGTGTAGTTGAGGCTGGAATTTAGGAAGGAAGCGGCCGTGGCCTTAAGTTAGGAGCCATCCGGACATTAACCTGAAGTGAAAGTGGGAAATCTCAGAAAACCACTTCTCAGTTTTGCTTCATGAGGGTGAGAGAAATCCGTTCCAATTCTCAGACCAAAATTAAATTTCTTGGCAGTGCCGGGGATCGAATCCAGGACCTTAGGGGTGACAGCTACATATGCTAGCCACAGCACCACGGGGTGAAAATAAGCAACTTTTACAGCTAAAATCTTATGAGATGTTGTTGTTGACTCATTTGAGGCGCAAACACTCCAAAAACCGTAGGAATTCAGTATACACCGACTACTTACAATAATTGAAACTTCGTTGGTCTAAACGTATCACTGGCAGAACCACATTTAATATACCTACTGCACAGCTAATTTTTAATCGTGCCTATCCTTCGGGGTGAGTGCGATCTATCGGCAACAATTATTTTTTTTCAATTACACCACAGGCATGGGTTCACTAACTCGCCGGCATAGAGCGCAGCTCACATCTAGTAGGCCGTGGTTAGCTCCCGCATAGTTCAACTGGTTGGTAGTAGATGCCACTCGTGCAGATTCGGTGGAGATTTGTCTTAATTAAATATATATTTTCCATTGCAAAATGCACAATATAACGCTCAGTTTTATAACGTTTCAGTACTCAATAAATATAAAAAATCAAGCAAAAGAAATACAACTCTGATAGGTTTAGAACCCGGCCAGCCGGGTGAAAGACCAAAGCTCTAACCACAGAGCCAAACATGTCCTCCCAAGTTAAACGTTATCAATTGATTTACATACAACGTCTTAGCAAATAATGACTTTGAATAAACGATTTCTTCACTGGAGTATCCATTATAATCCATTTCATACACAGTTTATATTACATCTATCAGTAGGTTATATTGCATGCAATATACTCAAATTAGTGAAATATAGGTCATAACGAGAGATCAGCTGCCATCTTGTCTTGTAACCGAGACGGCTCAGCTTTCTGCACTATAATACTACAATATAAACTTTTAATTTCGAACGGGCCCTCCTTTAGAACAGTTTAAACGATTCTCAGTTCGGTAATCGGAACTGGAGGGTCCCATGTTATAGATTATAAAGTTTGCACAATTCACATGGCCGCTATCCTGAAATGGTACGGCTGATGGCCTTGTAGTTTGGGCACAAGACGCTTCCGATATGAAGGTATGTTTTTACCAAATTTGGTAAAGATCCGATGATCAGTTTGGTCGTAATTTAATTTTAAGTTTTGACCATTTGAGTGGCCGCCATTAAGTTTTGGTAAAGATGGCGGCAAGATAAAATATGACACTGAGGTTCCCATTCCTAGTGCTACCTCTGTACAACAAATTTCGTTCAATTTGGCATCATCGTGTTCGAATTGGTAAGGGGGGGGGGGGAGAGAGAGAGAGGCTGGACAGAATACAGAATACACACTCACACATACAGACACATTTTATTTTATTAAAATTGGTGATATGATGGTCGAAAAATATTAAAATTGGTAATATAGGCTACTGGTCGAAAAATATTCTATGTAGGATTACGACATAAATAGTTGTCTAAATGTATGTAATAAAACTAGATGTTCGTAATGATGACTGCTTTATTATATTATCTAAGTATAGAAGTTGCAAATGGTGGATTCACCTACAGTATTCGGTGGAAAATTCGAATTAAAACCAGAATTATTTCGAATTAGTCCGGGCTCTGAAACGGTAAATAACCTTGTCAGTAAGCCTTTGAATTTATTTATAACAATGAAACAAGTTGTACTGCAAAAAACAAACTAAATGTTCGAGATAAAGAACTACAGTAGTTTAAGTGCCAGAGATATAACTTAAGTTACGAGATATCGAAAATTTCGAGTTATAGAAATTCGACGTAAATAGAAAAAAAAACTTGCAAATTATATGAAGTTTGCTCGGGAAATTTAAATTTCTACAAGTTATCGAAAATATGAGTAGGCTAGTAGAGGTTCGAGATATCGAGGTTCGACGGTAATAATAATAATAATAATAATGTTATTGGTTTTACGTCCCTTTTAACTACTGCGGCTTTAAGAGATGCTGAGGTGCCAGAATTTTGCCACGAAGAGGATCTTTAACGTGCCAGGAAATCTAATTATTATTATTCTCGTATCATAAGCATACATACAGTATTATACACAGATATATTATTTTTGTAGCATGCTGAGTTTCTATGCCAAAGGTCGCGGGTTCAAACCCAGCCGAAGTCGTCAGATATTTTAAGAGCGTTAAAATCCCTCAATATGCCTTCCTTCGGAGGGGAAGTAAAGCCGGTGCGGCGGACCCATGTCATAGATTTATGGCATGATAAAGAACCTTCCACTAATTACACTTGTGGAAGCTAAACTATAGATTTTCTTTGAGTTGCTCTTAGGTTCCAATGTTCGTCGCCAGGAGCCGAGTGCAGAACTAGTTGGTCGTGACGGTGACGTTTGGTAGCAAAAGTTGAAACTACTTGAAAATCCAATGTATGCAGTCCTTACTTGAATTAAAATCAGATAACACACTCTAATACAGCCATCACAATTAACACCGGTTATCAGACAGATTCTACACACAATCAAAGTACACGGGGCTACATGACCGCGTTGTCGAGTCCCCTAAACTGGAGAACCAACCAACCAGTTATATTATTTTTGTCCAAAACTAGTCTACGTCCAATGCTTTTTCTGTTTCCTAATAATAATAACAATATCGTATGGCCTCGGGTGCCGAGTGCAAGCTTTGTTAATTGACACCCAGAGGGTAGCTTGCATGTCGAATTTCGCCGTTCCTTTGAACGCTTTGAAAGTCAAGGAGGTTAGATACCTAAACTCCTTGACACTACAGCGCTTTCAAGTAGAGAATGGAGGAACTTTGTGATGGCGGAAAATCCCGAGATTAATTTTGCCATTGAACACGGCCTACTGAATTCAAATGGGTTCTTTAACATGCCAACAACGTATGACATGAGTGTCGTGATTTTTGTCGCCTTTCAAAAATCACTTACCATGGCCAGGGGCGAACATGCAATCTTGGGGTTGGTAGTCCGACACTATAACCACTCACCCACCGTGGCAAGCTGTTTCTTAATGAAAATCGTCTTCTGTACGGGAGACTGGACAAAGTCAACGTTGAAGCATGTGTAGAGCAGTCTGGTCTTGATCAAAAAATCTAATGACAATATAGAAAAGTGCGAACAGTTGTGAAACCCGTTTGATAAAGTACATTCCTTTATTTTTCTTCGATGTGGGTGGCACCCAGTGCTGGATTACCCAATAAGCCCGACTAGGCCCAGGCCTAGGGCCCCCAATTATCTGGGGGGCCCCAAGCAATTTCTAATTGAGTTCAATTTTATTCCGAAGATTTAGATTTTTTTTATCCGGAACTGGGACAGTTTCAGCATTATATTAAATTACAATGTCCTTTAAAAACTGAGTTCACTCATTCTGAACTTCTCGAAATTCTTATTCGAGATAAGCTTGAGTCTGTTTTTCCGAACGTTGAAATTACTTTTCGCATCTTCCTGACCCTCATGATAACGAATTGTTCTGCGGAGCGCTCGTTTTCAAAATTGAAACGGATCAAAAGTGCGCTAAGAAATATCATGTCACAGGAACGATTAGACATGCTAAGTTTAATGTATATCGAGTCAGATGTTCTGCGGGAAATTGATTTTGATGACATTGTAGAAGATTTCATTGACCGAAAAAAAAACAGAAAAAAATTGATTACATTTTTCAGAAGTGAGTGAGTTAGCCGTGGTCGTTACGGCATGACTGCTGGCAGTCCGGGAGGCGAGGAGGTTCGAATCCCGCCGCCGGCAACCTTGAAGATGGTCTTCTGTGGTTTCCCATCTTCCTCCCAGGCAAATGCCGGGGTTGGTCCCTAACTATAGGCCACAGCAGCTACCTTCCAACTCCTCATCCTTACATTCCCACTTTCCTCCCCAACGGTACTTGTAGCTCACCCATTGGGTATCCGTCTCGAAGCAGCTACAAAACCTGGCGAGCCGAACATGTCCTCGGACACTCCCGGCACTAAAAGCCATACGAAAAAAACAAGTAGTTCCGTGAAGAAATATACAGCCTATTTTCATATATCCTTCTCATGTTAATTGCCATTATCAACATACAAAATTTCAGTTCAATTGCTGTAACAGATTCGTAGATATTGAGAACCGTCTAAATATTTCAGATGGTCGCCAGGTTGGATTTTTATTTTTGTACTATTACATTAAGATTATTGTGTACGTGTGGTATTCAAACTTCAATCGCATGATTAGAACACAAGAAGTAAAAACGAGATTTTAAAATTACGCACAGCAGCCATCTTGTGATTATGCAAACAATTGAAATAAATTAGATGCCAGTGGATCAACATTTGTATAAGCATTTAACGTGCAACGTTTCACGGCACTCGGATAGTTAATTCGCGAGAAACGTCCATTTAAATATTTATACTTCGCATCGCCGCCATGTTGGGTTTGTGCTCCCCAGGTTACTGAAAGTACTATAGGTGAACATATGTTCATAGTCTCTATGAACATTTAAAAAAATCAGTTTGGTTGCTGTAAAAGATTCATAGATATTGAGAACCGTCTAAATATTTCGGAAGCTCGCCATTTAGGATTGTTATATTTATAGGCCATAGATTTATGTACCATTCAAGGACAATTATTGCCTAAGATCATTATTCAAACTTTCACTTCGATCAAATGATTACGACACAAGAAATAAAAACTTAATTTTAAAATTTCGCACAGCCGCCATCTTGAGGTTATGTAAACAATTGAATTAAATTAGATGGCAATGCATTACAATCTGCAAAATCATTTACTGTACCACATTTCACTGCGCTCAGAGAGTTAAATCACGAGAAAAGTCTATTAAAATATTTCAAATTCGCTTGGTCGCCATGTTCGTTTTGTACTTTACAGGTTTAAGAAATATACATAGGTAAACTTGTATCAGTACCCTTTATCACCGTACAAAATTGCAGGGTGATATCTGTAATAGTTTCGGAGATATAGAATATCAGTGAAATATTTCGCACAGCCGCCATTTTGAGGTTATGTAAACGATTGAACTAAATGATACTCCAGTGCATTACAATGTGTATAAACATTTGCTGTACCGAGTTTCATTACATTTGGATAGTTAAATCGCGAGAAAAGTCTACTTAAATGTCTCAACTTCGCTTGACCACCATGTTGGTTTTTTAGTCACCAAGTTTTTGAAGGTCTCATAGGTGAACTTTCAGTAGTGCCCTTTATCACCGTACACAATTTCAGGGCGATATCGGTAATAGTTTCGGAGATATTGAATGCTAGTGAAATATATCGCACAGCCGCCATGTTGGATTGGTGAGACGTAACAAAATTTGAAGGGCACGGTCCAGGTCGCCGGGAATAGTGCTATGAACTTACCGAGTTTCATTGAAATCGCTCCAGCCGTTTAGATTTTATTAGGGGGGCACACACACACACCTCACACACACACACACACACACACACACACGGACAAAAGGTGATCTCATAAGCCTATTTTTTCAAAATTGAAAATAGGCTAAAAACAGAAGTAAAAATAGTATGATTTGTTAAATTGTTCATCAAATCATCTGAAATGTTTTCAAATAACGATGATCGTTTCAATTGAAATGTATGTATACATATGTATGATTTAATAAAAAGTGTATTATTCATCTTGAGAAAAAGAACTCTTGTATATACTTTATTAAATGTACAGGTGCTAAAAATTAAAAATTATTTGAAAAAAATAAAGGGGCCCCAAAAATCTGAGGGAGGACTTGGGCCTCATTTTACCTTAATCCGGCAATGGTGGCACCCCAGGCGTCCCCTTCGCCTGTACCTTGGGACATCACTGGATGTGTCAACATAACTACCATGGATTATTCAACAAGTTAGTTACATCAGCAGTCTTCAATTATTCTCCTCCGGAACAAGTATTCCTGAGCAATGAACGGCCTTGCCGCTAACACTATCTTCAGAGTAGCTGACATTGTAGCATCTTATGAATTCAACACAAGTTCATGGAGCTTGTATGAATTGCTCGGAGAGTTGCGAAATCTGTCTGCATAGTCAAAGGTTGTTATCGTGGCGTGACCTTGGAGTGAGACTTTTACCTGTGCCAGAAGACAGCTGAAAATAGCAGCCCATTCCCTTTCCTTTACCTTGTAACAGCTCAATACTACATGTTGCGTTTTTGGAAGCGAGCGTAACGTAACGAAACCCGACCTAGGCCAACTTGTTTGCCATGGGAGCAGTCTGCTAAGATTAGAATGGTCGGACAGGATATGATGCAGCACATCTTATCGGCGGCTGCTACTCATCTACTACAGGTGCTGAACCACACGGCTTGACGCGCGCTAACACGTCAACATTACAGCCATTCCAATACACCTCAGCAACAAACTCTCTATAATTATAAGATGAAGATGATGAAATTAGGGCCCGGATGTTGATGACATGTCATCTTTTTACCGAACTGTCTAAAACAATGCTGAAGTACATAGAAACTTCGAACGGGTTACCCCGTCTTCAAATATGTCATTTTTATTTTGCATCTTTTTGCATTATATGCTATTTTCCATTTTAAGAGCATTTTTTTAAAGTTCGATAGATATTTTGGGTCTTATTTTAGAGAAATCGACCTTTTAAGGTCTTTTTTTTTTCATTTAGTCATGTCACAGTTTTATATGAGGGAGTTACGTCTCTCAGTGTTAAGAAGAAGCTAGTAGCTCATAAAGATAATTTAAAATATTGAAATATTGATTCCATTTCCTTAATCAACAGGGTGGAAACTAAAACTCAGCAATTCTTCTAGGTTTGTGCCGTGTCTTGTGTGGGGTTTCACCTAGGACACCAAGCTGGCTCATCGGCGGGCTCTTGGTGTCCCCGCCCGGACCCCCAAAGGAGTATCGAACTGCGCGATACCTCCCTTTATATAAGAGTGCAACTGCACTACTTGACTGCGAGAACTAAAATCTCAAGCAGCCATAACCTCCCTATGAAGGCTTCCAAAAAGATGGTATACCATATACCATCTTTTCGGGTGGAGACTAGTCTTAGCAACAATCGTGGTGAAATTGCTGCGGGTATTGCATCAAAACTGGACAAAAACACCGGGTATAAAACATTATGCAAAATCTCAGACCTTCTTTCTGGTGAAAACTACTGCATGGATGGGATTGAGAAGGGTCTAGCAGCAAACGACCTTCCTCACTTTAAGTACACTCCAATCACATCAGTTGATGTTGAACGCAGCTTTTCGAGATTTGGAAAACTTGTTGGCTGATAACAGCAGATCATTTACATTTTCACATCAGAATGACATTCGTAGTGCAGTGCAACTCGGACTAAAGTGAACATAAACCTTTTTTTAAGTGCTAGAAATCTATTTTGATTGACTTTTCAATTTGAGCTTAAGATTGACATTATTGAAATATTGGTGAGTTTATTATTATAAGATCATTTTCTCCATTTTATAGTACATTTATTGAATTTTTGAAATATTGGTGATTTTTATATTATAAGATCATTTTTCTCCAATTTTTAGTGCATTTTTCGAATTTTTAGGTCATTTATTACAGTCATTTTTGAAAATGTTAAGTACATTTTTTAAACTTTTTACGGCATCAACAGCCGGGCCCTAATGATGATGATTGTCGTTTAAAGGGGCCTAACATCTAGGTTATCGGCCCCTAATGGTCTGGATGATAGCGAAAATGACAATGAAATGGAAAACAGAACGAAAATTAAACTGGACTTAAAATACTTACAAAGTGGAACTCAGGATAAAATGTGTCAGAGAATGTAGAGTGGTAATACTTACAAAAGGTAATTTAGAAGGAAAATAATCACAAAAGGAAGAGATTGTAAAATACGCACAAATTGTAGTTTAAGTTCAAAATACTTATAAAATACAATGTAGATTCGAAATACTATACTCACAAAAGGCAATTGAAATTCAAACTACGTACAAAATGCAACTGAGGTTCAAAATGCTTACAGAATGCAATTGAAATTGAAAATACACAATGCAAGTTAGATTGAAAAAGGCCGGTTCAGATTCAAAATACTCACAAAGTGCAATTAGAATTCAAAATACTTCCAAAATGTTATTGAAATTGAAAATACTTACAAAATGTATGGTAGATTCAAAATACTCACAATATGTTGAAGCCCGCGATTCAAAATACTGTACTGACAAAATGAAATTGAGATTGAAAATACTTACAAAATGGAGTTTAGATCGAAAATACTTACAAAATGCAATGCAGATTGAAAATACTTACAAAATCTGGTTGAGATTCAGAATACTCACAAAATGTAATTTAGAGTGAAAAGAAATGATATCGAGTAAGTATAACCTCACATGATCAAATCATCAATCCGAATATTAGTTTTATTCAAAATTAAAGAACTTCATCAAATTTCATTTTACATAACATAGCTTTGGGGCTCTTATGTCGAGTGACACTTTAAAAACCGACGTTTCAAGACAACTACTTGTCCCTTTATCAAGGTTTATCAAGAAATAAATAAATAAATAAATAAATAAATAAAGAAATAAAGAAAGAAAGAAAGAAAGAAAGAAAGAAAGAAAGAAAGAAGGAATGAGTAAACAATGACATAGCCTCCATAGATAAATGGTATAAGATAGGAAGCCATGTCGAAACAAGTAGTTACTCCTTAACATCCTGAGACAAAGAGAATGTTGGCAATGTAACTATAGAGCGCAGCCATGATTTATTCAAAGGATAACCACCACCATTATTTTTTAGTGTATGGCTTTTAGTGCCGCGAGTGTCCGAGGACATGTTCGGCTCGCCAGGTTTGTAGCTGCTTCAAGACGGACACCCAATGGGTGAGCTACAAGTACCGTTGGGGAGGAAAGTTAGAATGTAAGAACGATGAGTTGGAAGGTAGCGGCTGTAGCCTATAGTTAGGGACCAACCCCGGCATTTGCCTGGAAGGAAGATGGGAAACCACAGAAGACCATCTTCAAGGTTGCAGGCGAGGGGATTCGAACCTCCTCGCCTCCCGGATGTGAGCGACTGCCAGCAGTCATGCCGTAACGACCACGGCTAACTCACCCGGTACCACCTCTATTAAAGTTGTGTGACTGTTAACTTATTTCAATCGCCTCCCGAATTATAGGAGTTGTGAAATGTTTCTCCATACAGATGACAGAAGTTTCATCAAAAAGAATTTGATGGTCATTCTGTATGACATGCTCAGCAACCGCAGACTTCTCTGGTTGGCAAAGACGTAAATGCCTACGATGTGCATTGACCCTTGTTGCGATTCTCCTACATGTCTGTCCAATATACAGGGTGTCTCTTATTAACGTTTATAACTCTCTATAGCGACGCAGGTGACATTGAGACAAGTAATTTGATATAGGACACTTAGGGTCGCAAGTGTCCGGAAATACCTTAAAAGTGAACCGCAACTGTTAAACATATGACGTCATCAGGTGACGGCAACGCTCGAGTGGTCAGGCCCGTGCTCTCTTACGCACACCAAAGCATCCAAAGCAAACGTTTCAAATCACTCTGGCTCCGAGTCTGCGTGTGAGACTTGGGCGCGTTGGGTTCGAGGTTCAAATCCGTGTCCTATCGATCAGTTACCTTTGTTCTCTCTCTTCACCTTTCAAGTGGAAGCAGATTGTTTGTTGACATTAAGACACGGAACCAGAGTGATATTATATTCAACGTTTGCTTTGGATGCTTTGGTGTGCGTAAGAGAGCACGGGCCTGACTGCTCGAGCTGAGCCGTCACAGGATGACGTCATATGTTTAACAGTTGTGGTTCACTTTTAAGGTATTTCCGGACACTTGCGACCCTAAGTGTCCTATATCAAATTACTTGTCTCAATGCCATCTACGTTGCTATAGAGTGTTTTAAACGTTAATAAGAGACACCTTATATACGTAACCATAGGCACATGGAATCTTACATACTCCAGCACAGTTAAGACCAACTGAATCCTTGACTGATCGTAAGGATTTGCCTACGTTGACATTAGGCTTGAATATGGTTTCATTTCTGATGTGTAATATCTTTCCGCTCGGTTGCTGGATAGTTTTGTGGGAGTGATTTTGAAAATTGGGGACGGAAGTGAATCGGGCGGAAGTGGATCGAACGGAAGTGGATCGGACGGAAGTGAAGACGCACTGCCAAAAAATGGGACGGAAGTGAATCAGGCGGAAGTGGATCGAACGGAAGTGGATCGGACGGAAGTGAAGACGCACTGCCAGCTGGATGTACAATTGAAAATGTGTGTATTGGAAACAAGGCAGTGTGTGCTCTGTAGCGCGAGAATGTTATGGCAATACAGTAGGCAGTGCATTTAGCAGGCACTGGTTTGACGAGCACAGTGGCAAATGTTTCACAGACTTTCATTTGTCATTGAGCAGTTTATGAAGCTTCACGTTCAAGGTTGAATATCACATGGGGTAGGTCAAAGACGACAAATGACATTTAAGTAATCGGCATTATTGTCAAGCTGTGGGTGAGTAGTCAAATATTAAATGCATAACAGAATGTTGTTATATGAGTGGAATAAAAGCTGTATTTTCATCATATGTGAGACTAGGTCATTTCATGATTGTAGGAAGCCATGTTTTGATTGTTTACGACGAACTGTATGAGAGCCTTGAGAATAATGAATGTTATAGTTACTGAGGAATGTGCTCACAGTATTTGAGAGTACTGTCGACGTTGTGTGTCACTTTGTTATTGTGAATTATTAATGTAAAAGGAAGGAAGGAAGCTTGTAGTTTTGCGTGTCCGTTAATCTCACGATCATGAACCACGGTACCTCCCTTTTACGTGGAATGCGAACCACAGGACATGGCATTTCAATTCGAAAATCTCACATGTATTGACCGGGAATCAAACCCGGTCTACCTTGGTGAGAGACTAACAGCTTGACCGCTGCGCCACAAATAATGTGACAGTAGCATATCTCCAATTCAATCTATACATTCATCATAGTACCAGTATGAAAATGGAGTGTAAATTAACATTTTAAGAATGTCCAAGCTGTGTAGTATACGAGTAGGATAACATGTCAGATGTTACACAACATATGCGACTACTGTAAGGCTCGTATCTTTTTATTTTATTTTTTATTTTTCATTTCATTTTCTTTTTAAATTACTTGGCTCTGGAAGCAGATTGATCCCCCAGATCACCCCTCGTACTTACGCCACTGGCGGCAAGCATTTGTTTCAGCGAGAAGTGTCCAATATTAGTATTCTATAGTATTTGTTCGCATGCGCAAATGTTCTAGTACAATAAACCAATAAACGTATGTTTCAGCACATTTCAAAGTCGTGAGACTGCAAGGCAGAGTGCAGTACTTGTCAACAACCACAAGCTTGCAGTACTACAAGAGGTCATGGAAGTTATATAATAGTCTCTGACCTATGCTGATGCAGCTTCAGTTAGCATATTCACATCTCTTGGCTTAGAAATTACCGCCACTTACACTATGTATCACAGTGAATTGAACGTAATGATGTTAAATTGCTACAATGTTGGATGCAAACACAGATTTAATGATAGCAACAATAAAGCAAGACTAACTTTAGATATTCCGTTTAAAGGCAGGTCAAGATACGTAATGCAAGATGCTCATTTGTCCGCGTTCCCAATGCGCACGCTCTATGTAAACACCTCCAGGGGACATTGCCAGAGGGAGAATTTATTACGAGTTGCATGTAAAATAACTAGCCGGTTATACGTCCTTCGTTCAGGTAAAAAAATAAGTTGGTTGGTTGGTTCCTTAAATTAGGGGCTGCGACAACGCGGTCATGTAGCCCCGAGTACTTTGGGTGTGTGAAGAATCTGTCTGATAACCGGTGTTGATATTGATGTGCGGCTTTGGTGACGTAGTTGGTAGCATGCTGAGCTTCTAGGCCCAAGGTAGCAGGTTCAAACCCGGCCGAAGTCATCAGATTTTTTAAGAGCGTTACAAATCCCTCAGTATGCCTTCCTTCGGAGGGGAAGTTAAGCTGGCGGTCGCATGTCATAGATTTATGGCATGATAAAAAACATTCCACTAATTACACTTGTGTGAAGCTAAATTAGCATATATGTTAGATTTGACTAACGCTCTTAGGTTCCAACATTCGTCACCAGGAGCCGACTGCGGTGGCATCTAGTAACAAAGTTCAGAACTAGTTGGTCGTTGACGGTGGCGTTTGGTAGCAAACGTTGTAGAACATCGAATGTTTGCAGTCCTTACTTGAATTAAAAACAGATAACGCACACTAATATATCCATCACAATTTTCACCGGTTATCAGACAGATTCTACACACACCCACCAAAGTACACGAGGCTACATGACCGCGTTGTCGCAACCACTAAACTGAGGAACCAACCAACCAGAATGGCTCATGTGGGAATCGAACCGGTCTCTTCTCAGTACCTCGCTTCAGCCCAGAAACCAGAATTATTTTTTTAGGCAGAGGCGTGAATCGAACCCGGAACTACGTGGTGACAGCCAAGAATGCTGGTCACTACGCCATGAGAGGGACGGAGTCAGGAGAAAACAGGATTTGACCAAGAGAGATCAATAGGAATGATGAAATAGAGCAACTCGCCAAAAGTAACTGGGAGCAATGCCGAACTCAGGCAGTTTCCCAAGGTTGCCAATCGTTTTACCACAAGCTGTGGGCCCCTGGGTGGAATACATCTTCACTACGGAAGGCAGCAAATTGGTGGTTGGTTGGTTCCTTAGTTTAGGGGCTGCGACAACGCGGTCATGTAGCCCCGTGTACTTTGTGTGTGTGCAGAATCTGTCTGTGTAAATGAAAATCCACAGCCTACTACCAGTCGACCGACCGGGTCAGGGAATGGAATGAATGAAGCCCCCATCTAGCGGCGAGGATATGAACTGTGCCGGCTACCGAAGCCTGTCGCACTCCCCTGGGGCGATAATTAAATGAATAACAGATTAACTGAAATGATAGTGGAGAGTCTTGCTGGAATGAAATTTGTGACAGGGAAAATCGGAGTACCCGGAGAAAAACCTGTCTGCCTCCGCTTTGCCCAGCACAAATAATCTCATATGGAGTGACCGGGATTTGAATCACGGACCCAGCAGTGAGAGGCCGGCGTGCTGTCGCGTAGGCCACGGAGGCAATCTGTCTGATAACCGGTGTTAATTGTGATGGCTGTATTAGTGTATGTTATATGTTTTAATTCAAGTAAGGACTGCATACAGTAATTTCAAGTTGTTTCTACTTTTGCTACCAAATGCTACCGTCCACGACACCTAGCTTGTAGACTTGGCTACTAGATGGCATCGCAGTCAGCACCTGGCGGCGAACTTTGCAGCGTTATCAATTCTAACCTACAAATTTTGGCTTGACACAAGTGTAGTTAGGCTTTACTTCCCCTCCGAAGGAAGGCATACTGAGGGATTTTTAACGCTCTAAAAATCTGACGACTTTGGCCGGGGTTGAACCTGAGACCAAGGTGGCAAATTAAATAAATACCCAAAGTAAATCGTGTGAGATTTTCGAAATGTTCTGAGGCTCTGATTCTACTAAAAAAAAAGAGTATCGTGGTTTACAATATTGCGAAATTTCAAGTCACGTAATGCTTGCGCGCATTTCTCCAGTATTTGTATGAACAGGTCTCCACAGTTTTATGGTTTCTACGAAAAGAAGAAGCTCTAATTCATGACCGTAACCTTGGACGGGAGAATAAATATACAATGTGACGGGATCTATTTTAGGGCTCTCGGCGGCTAGGCTGTCTGAAAGTGACATCCGTGTTCCACCAGACTAGAGCTTACTGCCAGAATCAGTGCTGTAGTCCTTGGATCGCAAATTAACATTCACTGCACGTTTCTTCAGAGCATGCCTTCACTGTTGACATGCTTCGTACTCAATGGAACCTCTCCAATCCGCGCAACCAGATGTAGCAGGACGCTTGCCCGTTTCACAACGATTCATAACATTCTCTTGGATAACATGACATAAAAACGACCATGGTAGCCCGATCCCTTATTGACGTATTATTTATACTGTTTACGCCACATTGGAGCACCAAAAATCAAACCTTATATACAAAGTCTTCAAATACTAAGTTCAGTTCTTAATACTTGATAATTTTGTTCTTTCCCAATACTTCTTCATTCTGGAATATCTTGCAGCTCGTTCTTCTGCTGATATAACATACTAGCTGACCCGTGCGAGAAATCTCGCATGTTCATAAACCACACTTTCCACAATAGGTTTATAATGAGAGACTTGAGGAGAAAGGTTTTTATTTCAACTAAATGATTATAGAACACTATTTTTATTTCAGAAAGAATCCCAAGTTCTACGCTCCCTAACTTAAGAGGGCAATCACTTAAAATTGGATCATCATAGCACTCACCACTTATTTGATATTTATGAAATTATTCGATTTGAGTACTCATTCCTTTGATTGTTTCTGCAATCCATGCAAAATGATGATGAAAGACCTCAGAATGTTAAAATGACATGAAACAGGCATCACAGTGACCAAAATGTGAAGTGGACAGCAATTAAGGAGCATGTTTTCCTACAGCAACAGTATCTGCAAATCACACACTTCGTACATTTTTAAAGTAATTTTTTAAAGAAATTATAGATATTTATGAAGTTAGTGCAATTCGTCACTGCTAATGTCAATTCTCTTTCATTTGAATGCTCATTTGTCACGATAGGTCACTTGTGAGTGCCGCAGGAGGTATCTATACTACTGAAATAATATATATGATCTAACATATTGCTTACGCTGTGAAATGTTGAATGTTAGTCGAGTGTATTTGTTCTTCAGAAGCCGTTTCTCTTCTCTTCTGTTCAATTTGATGCTTAGTAATTTTCAATTCGTCTAAATCCATTTGTATTTCTTTAAACCATGTGATTTTTGTTTTACTATTCCAAAAGAAGTCAAAAAGTTGTTTCAGGAGTCTAGTATTTGGCAAGCGGGATAAGTGTCCAAAAAGCGCAATTCTTAGTTTTCGCATCGTGTCAATGATAGATTAATTTTCCTTGTAAAGTATTGAATTGGGCAAAAGTCTCCCACTGGGCCTCAATCTGGTGTTTTTTATTGGTTATTGTCCGAAGAATCCGTCTATCAATCTTCTGTAGTTTGTCAGTTGTTGATCGGGTGTTTAGTTTAAATAAAGTTTCACTTGCATAGCTATGTTGCTCCTGGCTTAACGACGGGGAAATAATGTCGAAATTTAGCATTAATCGAAAGGGACTGTTTCTTATATGTTCGCCAGGTAATCTGTTGTGCTCGTCGCAATTTTAGTGTTCTACTATCTATTGATGCTCTTTCATTGGCATTCCAAGTGATGATCTCACCATGATATTTAAATTTTTCCACAATCTTTATTTTCTGGGCATTATGCAGTGCAATATGCGATGATTGAGATATTAATTATAATAAACTATTTATTACCTTAAGTCAATATATTGTACATAAAAACCGTACCTGTTTTGGTCACATTGAGACCTTACTCAGCGTGGTATAGGATAAGTAACTGTGCAATAACATATACTTAATAAAATTTTGCCATAACAGACGATAATAAAACAAGAAGTTCCGTGACGAACTAAAGAGCCTACTTTTCATGCCAATGATTATTCTAGAGTATATGAACCTATCTAGAATAATGACGAAATTAAGTTGGTAATATCGAAATGTCTAATTAGTTCGAAATATTCCTGGTATAATGTAGCCTAATAGAGCCTGGTGACTGAATATATTCTTAGTTCCATCTCTTAAGGTACAGAATACAAAATTTGGTTGAAGTCCAATGGACGTTACATGCAGTTAGACATTGCATCTATCAGCACGCGTAAAGGCATGTTGGCAACAATGTCATGCGTGTGCTTGGTTAGAAATAATCGGAAACATTATATCTTGTTGTGCCAATTTTTGATGAAATCCATTTGTTAGTATAGAAGTTACATGTATTTTAAAATTGGACCTATCAGCAAGCATAGAATCATGTTGGCAGCACTGACTTATATTAATTACTCCAAACTAATCTAGAGTGTCAGGTGCTATACGTGTGCAAAGTATAGAGCTGTTGGCTTGCATACTTTCTGATATATTGATATTAGGGAAAAAGAATATAGACAGCATTTATTAACAGTTGGCAGCCCTGATTGCTCTTAAGATTACTTATAGTCATATCTGTTATGTTACACATAGCACATACGAAATTTGGTTGAAATCAACTGATAGTATAGAAGTTACATGTATTTAAAAATTGGTCCTATCAGCAGGCTTAGAATCACGTTGGTAGAACTGAAGTTTATAAGTTACTCCAAATTAATGTAAAATGCCAGGTACTATACGTGTGCATAGTTTAAAGCTGTCGGCTTGAATACTTTCAGATATATTGGTATTTGGATGAAGAAAATAGAGAGAGAAATTATTATCAGTTGGCAGCCCTGGTGGCTCTTAGGAATACACTCAGTCATATCTGTTTATGTAGGGCAAACTCGGCTAATTTGGCAGTACGTCTAATTTGGCATTATTTTATGTTATAATTATTTCTAACTTATCCGAGTCGTTTTTGTAAGATTCAAGCTTGCATCAACAGAGTGCAGCAAGTTTCAAACCTTGTGGATTTTTTGCTGAGTGTTTCGAGTGCTACCGGTGGCTGTACGGGAAAACAAACACTGGCTGTTGTTAGAAGTTGAGTAACAGCGAGTGGTGAGTGTGATACTGGTATTGTTTTCAAGATTGTAGCGTTACTAGCAACAGGATGTAAGTTAATTACACATAAGTTTGAAGATTAAACATCTGCATACGAGGTATGATCAACATTTTCTATATATATTCATTTTAGGAGGAATAAGAGCTTAACATAAATGTGACTTTTCTTAATGGCATGACACAGTTGCTGCCGGTGTGACCCAAGGCCACGTTTACGAATTCTGATATTTCCTGCCACCTATGGGCCGCAATGTGTATTATAACGAATTCTTATGTTGGCTGTTGTAACCGCATCATATTTTATCACTTTTGTGGTGTAAGGTGAGTTGCAGGGATTCCAGGGGAACGCGGGAAGTACGGCTTTAGATGTTATCAGGCCGATATAAAGTCTGCTGTAGGAAAGGTGTTAATTGATAGCTGGTCAGTGTACCGATCGTCCAATGAGTTTAATATCCCATTTAATACTTTAAAGAGATATCTGACAGTTTCTTCCGGACCACACTATGTTCCAGAAGTAAAGAAGGGCAGACCTCTGGTTCTAACTGGCACTCTCTTATATCATTGAAATGCAGGATATTGGCTTTGGATTGACCACTACGAATGTCCGCAAACAAGCCTATGGACCTTGTCGCCAAGATTGGGCGTAAAAATCCATTCAACGCTGAAGAAGGTTTAGCAGGTAGGGATTGGTTTCCGAACCAGCCGGGATTTATCCTTTGAACAGGAATGCCCTTTCTGAGGATGTGTATCATCCTGGAACATAGCATGGCATGGTCGAAGTGGAACGACCAGGAGGCAATATGCACTTGCCACAGCGGTTTCCAAGCGAGCGTCGAAGACGTAACGCAGCGCCAAGAGCTCGTGTGTTCGAGAGTTTTCCATCAACGTCTGCCAGTGCTGGCTTTAATAATGATGATGATGATGATGATGATGATGATGATGATGAAATGACGAATATTCATACGGAGACCAGTGAGACTCACAGACGCAACATACACACATATGCAAGCACGTCGCAGAGTAGAGATGTCTGCAAAACATGTGATGGTTCATTCGATGAGGATTGTGATGGTGAATCCTGGATTCAATATACAGGGTATCTGGATTGTTATCATGAGAATTGCCAAGGCCTGAAGCGATACCGACTGAACTTTAAATATAACGAGTGCAGTTAAAAATGAATTAACATAAGTATTAGATAATATCTGAAGATCGTTAAGTTAAACGCTGTTAATTTAAAAAAATAACACTATTGCCAAATTACCCTAGAGACTTGCCAGTTTAGACGAGTGTGTTTTCCTTCATTGTAATCAAACTATAAGGTATTTCTTGCATTTAGCTTTTGTTTTAAAATATAGATTCTCATGAGGAAATGTCTGAATATGAGTATTTTATGAACCAAATTTTGAAAATATGTTTTGTCTGTTTAAAACCAGTCCAATTGTTAAAATTACTGCCAAATTTGCCGAGTCTCCCCTACACATATTGCATACAACATTTTGTTGAAATCCAATTAATAGTGTAGAAGTTATATGCATTTAAAATTTGACTTATCAGAAGGCTTAAAATTATATTGGCAACACTGTCATGTATGGCCTCCTGGAAATTAAACTGAAATAGTAATTTCTACATGTGTGCCAATTTTGGAATAGCTCCAATGCATACCTTCCATGATATCCAACATGGAGCTCAAATTTCTAGTTCGTTTTTTCAACAGTTGGTAGCACTGACATCATTTTCAAATATGAGCGTTAGATATTCCTGTATATATCTTTAATCATACTAAATTTGGTTTCGATTGCTGCAGCCGTTTAGGAGTTGATAGGGACACACACACACACACAGCCAGACAGACAGAAGGACAGACAGACAGACACACATTTTCCCGGATCGATCTCATAAGTCTACTTTTTCCTCATTTTTGCAAAATGTGAAAAGTAGGCTAAATATTTTTGTTCCAAAAGCTCACAAAGTAAAATTTAAAAAAAAAAACAGATCTGTTACAAAATGTGTTAAGAATAACATGAAAAAGTCTTGATAAAACAGCGTTGAATTGAAGAGATGTGTATGTGAAAATAGACATGCTGAATAAGTTAGGTTTTAAATGATGGTTGATGTGTATTTGCCAGATAGAGAGATATTGTAGAGAGAACGTTGGAAATAGGTGCGACGAAGTTATTATGAATTGGTTAGAAATGTATTGGTCATATAGTTGCCAAGGTAATAAATAGTTTATTACAATTCTCTTGAATTTATTGTTACTTACTTTATAGGAATTAGTTGCTCTTAAAAGCATGATAAAAAATTCTCCGTGAAAGAAATCCTTTTGAAAACTATTAAGTCAAGTAACTAGAATTACCATGGGATTAATCAATAAAGCATGCAGCCCGCTGCATTGAGGAACATCGTGTCGTGGAGCGGCTTCAGTGGCTTAGTTGGTAACATGCTGAGCTTCTATGCCCAAGATCGCGAGTTCAAACCCGGCAGAAGTCGTCGGATTTTTAGGAGCGTTAAAAATCCCTCAGTATGCCTTCCTTCGGAGGGGAAGTAAAGCCGGCGGTCCCATGTCTTAGATTTATGGCATGAGAAAGAACCTTCCATTAACTACACTTGAAAATCCACAGCCTGCTTCCAGTCTCCGACCGGGTCAGGAATGGAATGTATGAAGCCCCCATCTAGCGGCGAGGATATGAACTGTGCCGGCTGCCGAGGCCTGACGCACTCCTCTGGGGCAATGATTAAATGAATGACAGATGAAATGAAATGATAGTGGAGAGTGTTGCTGGAATGAAATTTCGACAGGGAAAACCGGAGTACCCGGAGAAAAACCTGTCTACCTCCGTTTTGTCCAGCACAGATCTCACATGGAGTGACCGGGATTTGAACCACGGACCCAGCGGTGAGAGGCCGGCGTGCTGCCGCCTAAGCCACGGAGGCTTCCATTAACTACACTTGTGGAAGCTAAAATTTATAGGTTAGTTTGATAACGCTATATTAGTTCCAAAGTTCGCCGCCAGGTGCTGATTGCGATGGCATTTAGTAGTCCGCGCCTAGGTGTCGTGGATGGTAGCATTTGGTAGCAAAAGTAGGAACTACTTGAAAAAAGTAATCGTCTGCAGTCCTTCTACGTGAATCACAGATAACACACACGAATACAGCCATCACAATTAACACCGGGTATCAGATAAATTCTACACACACCAAAAGTACGCGGGGCTACATGACCACGTTATCGCAGCCCCCTAAACTAAGGAACTAACAAACCAACCATCGTGAGCGCATTTGCTTTTAGACCTAAATTATGAATACTTGTTGCCTTGGTAATCACTCGCGTACTTAAAATACGGTAATACTTTCGAAGAAATTTGAATTTAGGATCTTTTTAGGGATTTTATTGACACTAAATTGTACATACCAAGAGCGGTAGCTATGTTAGGTAACGCGCAGCGATTTTGTGCTGTGGGACAGCGCCAGTAGCTGTTTAATTTCGCACCACCGGCCGGTCCGGTGAGCGACGTCAGTTGAGTTCCGATAAGTCCCTTAATCCTCTGGGTATCATGGCCTTCGAGTCCGTACTCACGCTCAAAGGCCCTGTGAACTGATGCTGCAAATAGGCTACCATATGATCGGGAATGAAGGTGGTAACCCAGCAGTCTGCTTACAGCCCACAGTAGACTCTTCAGCTCGGATGCACCCCTCGTCTCACCCAAACCTTCACAGTGCGTGTAATTTCCATATTACTACTCCTCCTCCTCTTATGTTACGGCTTTCGGCCACGAACCATTTAATCAGCTCATGTGCGTGTTCGACTACAATTCACAAGAGTTAAAAACTAGGGCCCATGCCTCCTCAGTTCAAGGAAATATTTTCGAGTGGTCCCTTCCCTCACTACTCAGGCCTGGAGACAAGAAATGTGGAAATAAAAACTCACGCAGCACACAGGAGATTCCTGACATACCAACCCCAACCCTACCTTACTCGTGATGATGGAAGATCGGGGAGTGAGAAGGGCATAAATCCCCCCCCCCCCCAAAAAAAAACTCATGTCAATGGTGATAGATATTCTTCTTCTTCTTCTTCTTCTCAATGTTATTAGACTCCATATTGGAATCTGTTAGGTCCGTATTGACAGGAAAATTTCTATGACAAATATCAAGGAACTCCGTCAATCAATACTATGTAATTATATAATTTTTACAAATTAGGCTACATGTTTCGAGCTCAATAAGCCCTTGTTCAGCCCTAACACGTCAACATATGCATGCAAAAATCACCCAACATATCAACACTCATTTGGTTGGTTGGTTCTTAAGTTTAGGGGCTGCGACAACGCGTTCATGTAGCCCCGTGTACTTTGGGTATGTGTAGAATCTGTCTGATAACCGGTGTTAATTGTGGTGACTGTATTAGTGTGTGTTATCTGTTGTTTTTTTTTTAATTTAAGTACTGCAACTTAGAATTTTTAAATAGTTCCTACTTTTGCCACCAAGCACCACCGTCAACGACTACTAGGCCAAGTTCAGAACTTAGCTACTAGACGCCACCGCAGTCAAACAATCATTTAATCATAAATAACATTAAAGCTAAACAAACACATGTTAAAAACACTTTAAAATAACATTATAAAACATCTATGCTTTCAATGGTGTCATGCTTCATGACTCGAAATATATTTTTAACAAGATGTTCAGTAAAGAACATATAGCCTACTTTCTCCTAAATGCATGGGTATTGTTATAACTCTTTGTCCTTTTCAAGGAGTATGATTGAATGTTGGTTGTAGTAGCTTGTTGAAATACAACGTGCTATAGGGATATTAAGCATGAATATGAGGTGCCCTTTGCTAGTGCTACCTCTGTACCAAATTTCGTTCAATTCGGTTTCGCCGTGTTTGAATTGATAGGGGGAATCGATTTGCACACATACTTGGCCACCATTTGCAAACTATTGGGCTGATGTTCTTGCAGTTTGGTCAGAATATGTTTCCCACATAAAGATATGGTGTTGCAAAATTTGGTAGAGACTAGATTATTAGGTTGGTCGTAATTACATTTTAGCTTTTAACATTTGGGTGGCCGCGATTACGTTTCCGTCAAGATAGCGGTGATATAAAACATGACACTGAGGTGCCCTTTGCTAGTGCTACCTCTGTACCAAATTTCGTTCATTCGGTTCCACCGTGTTCGAATTAATAGGGGGAATCAATTTTGACATAAAGATGGCCGCCATCCGCAAACTATTAGGCTAATGACCTATTAGATTGGTCAAAGGATGCTCCCTCCATAAAGGTATGTTGTTGCAAAGTTTGGTAGAGATCGAATGGTTATGTTAGTCGTAATTTGATTTAAGCTTTAAACATTTGTGTGGCCGCTATTACGTTTCAGTCAATATGGCGGCGATATTAATCATGACACTGAGATGCCCTTTGCTAGTGCTATCTCTGTACCAAATTTCGTTCCATTCTGTTTCACCGTGTTTGAATTAATAGGGGGAATCGATTCTGACACAAAGATGGCCGCCATACGCAAACTATTAGGCGAATGACCTATTAGATTGGTCAAAGGATGCTCCCTCCATAAAGGTATGTTGTTGCAAAATTTGGTTGAGATCGGATGATTAGGTTAATCGTAATTTGATTTAAGCTTTGAACATTCGTGTGGCCGCCATTACGTTTCAGTCAAGACGGCGGCGATATAAAACATGACACTGAGGTGCCCTTTGCTAGTGCTACCTCTGTACCAAATTTCGTTCCATTAGGTTCCTCCGTGTTCGAATTAATAGGGGGAATCAATTTTGACATAAAGATGGCCGCCATCCGCAAACTATTAGGCTAATAACCTATTAGATTGGTCAAAGGATGCTCCCTCCAAAAAGGTATGTTGTTGCAAAGTTTGGTAGAGATCGGATGGTTATGTTAGTCGTAATTTAACTTAAGCTTTGAACATTTGTGTGGCCGCCATTACGTTTCTGTCAATATGGCGGCGATATAAAACATGACACTGAGATGCCCTTTGCTAGTGCTACCTCTGTACCAAATTTCGTTCCATTCGGTTTCACCGTGTTTGAATTAATTGGGGGAATTGATTTTCACACAAAGATGGCCGCCATTCGCAAACTATTAGGCTAATGACCTATTCATTTGGTCAAAGGATGCTTCCTCTATAAGGGTATGTTTTTGCAAAATTTGGTAGAGATCGGATGATTAGGTTAATCGTAATTTGATTTAAGCTTTGAACATTTGTGTGGCCGCCATTACGTTTCCGTCAAGATGGCGGCGATATAAAACATGACACTGAGGTGCCTTTTGTTAGTACTACCTCTGTACCAAATTTCGTTCCATTCGGTTGCACCGTGTTCGAATTAATAGGGGGAATCGATTTTCACACAAAGATGGCCGCCATCCGCAAACTATTACTCTGATGACCTATTAGTTTGGTCAAAGGATGCTCCCCCCATAAAGGTATGTTGTTGCAAAATTTGGTAGAGATCGGATGATTAGGTTAGTCGTAATTTGATTTAAGCTTTGAACATTTGTGAGGCCGCCATTACGTTTCCGTCAAGATGGCGGCGATATAAAACATGACACTGAGGTGCCTTTCGTTAGTACTACTTCCGTACCAAATTTCGTTCCATTCGGTTGCACCGTGTTCGAATTAATAGGGGGAATCGATTTTCACTCAAAGATGGCCGCCATCCGTAAACTATTACGCTGATGACCTATTGGTTTGGTCAAAGGATGCTCCCCCCATAAAGGTATGTTGTTGCAAAATTTGGTAGAGATCGGATGATTAGGTTAGTCGTAATTTGATTTAAGCTTTGAACATTTGTGAGGCCGCCATTACGTTTCCGTCAAGATGGCGGCGATATAAAACATGACACTGAGGTGTCCTTTGCTAGTGCTACCTTTGTACCAAATTTCGTTCAATTCGCATTCACCGTGTTCGAATTGATAGGGGGGGACAGACATTCAGAGTACACACACTCACACACACACAGACACACACACACACACACAGACACACACACAGACTCACACACACACATACACACACACAGACAGACACACTTTTTTCGCCCTGTGTTGATCTCATAAGTCTACTTTCATTTTTTGCAAAAATCGAAAGTAGGCTAAAAATACACTACACGAAACAGTTGTTTCATATTGCAGTGAGCTTGAAATTGTGTACTACAGCTTAGAATGTTGAGCTGTTTCATTCTTCTGAATTAAAAGGGGGCTGGTTGTCAATCAATGATGGAGATCCTTGGCTCAATTAAACTAAAATTGCGTCCTTTGCATTTTCGGACGTTACTCATCCAAACACAGGTGTATCAAACGCCCGGAGACTTTTGAGCTCGAAACATGTACGGTACCCTAATTTGTAAATATATATATGTATATAAAATTACATAGTATTGATTGACGGATTTCATTGATATTTGTCATAGTATTTGTCATAGTAATTATTCTTCTTGTTGCGTTTCGGCCAACTAAGGACCACGTTATTTCAACTGGTTTCTTCGTCGAGCCTTAATATTCGCCCAGTACTGTCGCATGAATTCTTGATGTTGCTTCCTTTCTTCCGTCCACTTCATGTCTGGGTTTTCTAGGAAACTCCAGTGAGTTGTTAGTTTCATTTTAAATGACACAAGGACAGAATTTTTCAACGTCCACATTTTTTATCAGAATGAGTTGAAATTTAAACTGCGTACTTAGAATGGTAACACTAAGTCACACACCAAATGTGAAAACAATTGAATGAAATGTAATTGATTTTTTACTAATTACATTATTAAAATATACCGTGTGATCAAAATGCTCCATGCGCATTAGAAATTGTGTAAAACGCTTGATATCTTCATTACATATACATAAAACTATTCTAAATATTATAACATTGAGACATTTCAGGAAAGTGATACATATACGCTATTAAGAACAAAGTTCCAAATGGTTCCGCCTTTGTTCTTAATATAATTCAGTCAATACGGAAAAATGTGCGACTCTCAGAGTCAAAAAGATACATATACGCTGTCAGATTAATTTTTTCTTGATGCGCCATCATGTTTTATGAATTTTGATAATTTTTCATAGTTTTTAATTTTTTTGGTGTGTAATTTACAAAGTGACTGGAGATATCGCAATGTTATTTTACAACACATGTGTTTCTGAATATCCAGTGATTTTTTTAGTAAAATTGGTGAATATCTCATGCACATGGAGCATTTTGATTACCTAAAAATGTTGTTTGGAGATAAAAGCATTTTTATAAAACCGCATGCTATATTAACCAGTTTGGCTCACCCAATGAAACGTTTTTGGATAAAATCTGAAAAATGCAATGTTTTGTTGTAGAGATAAAGAGCATAGAGACCTTTCGTTTGAGTTAACCTACTACTTTCTAGGATTTATAGTTTTAAAAGTATAGCCTACTTTCTATGATTTGCCTTCCATCTTCTTTTTACGCAGAGGAGATTTAAAAATGTCGCTGAGCCTTTAAAAAAGGGAGTGCATGAAAACTTTTTTTTTACTGAAATGATCCACAGGAGTCCATAAGATATATACTGTATATGGGAAAAACAAAAAAAAGTTATTTTGTTATTTTTGCCTAAAAACTCAGTCTTAGTGTCCCTTAAGTGACATCGTCACATGAAATCCCAATTTCTTGCAAATATCTGCCTACCTCAGTGAACAAAGGGCCCGTACTCACGCTCAACGGCCCTGTGAACTTAGGTTTGAAATAGGCTTCTCTAGAAAGTAGGTAAAGGTCCTGTTAGTCAATCTCACAGAGCTCATCCGTGTCATATGGCCATAAAATGAAATTCTTCTTTTCCTCATTACATCAGATGTTTTTCCCCCACGTGCGTAGAGTTCGTGGTTGTGCTGTCTCCTATATTCACAATTTTCTTTTACTGGTCGCAAGATTTTAGATATTATTATTATCATCTATTATTAATATCATTACAGACAGCAGTAGCTAAGCTCGTAAACGAATGGCGATAAGCCATGGGACCAAACCATTTGATGACTCGGTAGACGTGAGATCGATTCCCACCCGACGAACATGTTTCCATGGCAGGTTGCATACTCTCATCCATGCGCACGTTTTTGGGATAACGCTGTCTGCCTGTTAGGTAGTCAGCCTGGAGGTTGGTTGGATCCTCAAAAAGCACCACCATAGGTCATGTGGTAGAAACCCACTATAATGAGGCATACTACGTAAGGTGAGGAATGAGGTAAGTTAGTTTGTCACTGCTTTCCTCACTGAGTCAGAACAGCTGTAAAAACACTATGAGTAGAACCTTTCACAACATCCACAGGCACTGACTGTGCCCTGAATACCATTACTCAGCACCACCCATACCTTAGTAGCTTCTATATAATCACAGCCATGAATCAGACATCGGTGAAAAGCCACATTTTACTCTAGCCTGTGCCAACAGACAAATGCAAATGGACTGCATTCATCAAGAGAAGGTCAACAGGCAGAGGGATAACGCTAAGGACTCTGAAAAAGGAAACTAGCCAGTATATAATAATAATAATAATAATAATAATGAAAATCCACAGCCTGCTTCCAGTCGACCGACCGGGTCAGGGAATGGAATGAATGAAGCCCCCATCTAGCGGTGAGGATATGAACTGTGCCGGCTGCCGAAGCCTGTCCCACTCTCTGGGGCAATGATTAAATGAATGACAGATGAAATGATAGTGGAGAGTGTTGCTGGAATGAAATTGTGACAGGAAAAACCGGAGTACCCGGAGGAAAACCAGTCTGCCTTCACTTTGTCCAGCACAAATCTCACATAGAGACGGGGATTTGAACCACGAATCCAGCGGTGAGAGGCCGTCGAATAATAATAATAATAATAATAATAATAATAATAATAAAAGTTGTGACTTTTGTTGATTTCAAGAAGGCTTACGACTCGCTGGATCGAAGTACCCTGATCCAGGTTTTAAGAGAATTTGGTTTAGATAATAAGACAAGAGCAATCATTCACCAATCCCTATTGGATACGGCTTCCAAAGTGAAATTCAGGGGAGAGATTTCTGAATCCTTCGCAATACGGACAGGGGTGAGATAGGGAGATGGGCTCTCGCCTCTTTTATTCAACTGTGTTCTTGAGAAAGTTATTCGAGAATGGCGTAAAGAATTGTGTAAGGATGGTATAGAGAATGGGGTCAGACTATGTTGTAAGAACAAAAACCTGACAATCGACTGTTTAGCTTTCGCAGATGATGTTGCAATTTTCTCTAATTCTCTTGACACAGCCACACAACAAATCAATCAATTACAGGTGCAAGCAGCAAAGGCAGGTCTTCAGATTTCGTTTGAGAAAACGCAGTTTATAACGAACATCAAGTAGGAACCCAGAGAACTTACGGTGAATGGAGGACAAATAACACAGGTAGAGAAATTCAAATACCTGGGTGAATGGATTGAGCCCAACATTCGTGAAAAGGAAGCCTTCGTGGCACGGATTAACAAAATGGAAATGGCTTACCATTTAACCAAAGACATTTACAAATCACGATCAATGTCCTTCAAGGCCAAACTGAGGCACTTCGTTACCGTTATTCGCCCGGAGGCGTTATATGCATCAGAATGCCTGGCGATGAATAAGAAAGGCCTGGCAGAACAACTCGAAGCCAAAGAGAGGAAGATTCTGAGAAAGATCTTGGGCCCGGTCAAGGAACGAGGAGAGTATAGAAGACGACACAACGATGAACTCAATCTGCATGTGGAGAAAATAACGGACACCATTCGCAAAAGAAGACTCTCCTTTTATGGCCATTTAACACGAATGAACTCCGAAAAATTGTCCAATCGAATTTGTGCCTACTTTGTGGGAAAGAAAACCAAAGGGATCTGGTTTACAGAGGTGGAAAAAGACCTACAAGAACTGGGGATATCACATGAGGACATCTTGGAACGTGACTCTTTGAAGAAGAAACTTGGGGAGATACAGAGTTTTCAGCCAAAACCTATATTGAAAACCGGCAAGAAGTGGACCGAAGAACGAAGGGAAGCTCACCGAAGAAGAATGCGCGAATACTGGGCCAAAGTGAAAGAACGAGGGAAAAGGCAGTTGAAATAACGTGGTCCATAGACGAACGAAACGATTAAAAAAAGTAATAATAATAATAATAATAATAATAATAATAATAATAATAATAAACGTGTGGCCTCAGCTACCTGTCTTGGGTAGTTTGAGTTGGTGCCATTTAGGCGATCTATTATCTAATTTAAACATTGTACTGGCACTGCCACCTAGCAGCGAAACCAGAACTATATCGAGCGGCCTACAGCTTGTCTTGTAATCACCATTGGGAGTATTGCAAATTTTGTCCACCCTTAAAACTCCGCATTTGTTTGGCCGGGAATCGAACCTGCAATCATAGAACCAGAAGACCAACCAACACTCTACAGAGGAACCTGGTGGTGTAGATAGAAGTAATTTACAATTTATTATCCATCGATGCAAGTTCCATAAATTAACCAGCGCAACTCCTAGTTATCTACATAAATTATCAGCATTCAAGCGTATTTAATTTTACATAAAAGTGCACTTTTTAGACTGTTCAAGCCTAATATATGCATCATATTAAGATTTAATAGCATAATTAGCAACTTTAAATGATTATTGTTTGGACCGTAGTACGAAAAATAAAGAGTAGCAGCAGCATGGAGTTGATTACATCCAGTAAGTGTACACTTTTCCGGTTTACCGATCAAAATCACGTGCTTTAAAAATGAGGGACTCATTGAAAAAGAGGCAGATGCTACAAAAGCATGCTTTTACAGTAAACCAGATTTAAATCAAACAATGTCCCATCATTTTTTCCGATTTCTTATTTGGTACTGAAATACTGATTTAACTAACAAATCGTATTAGTTGTAAAATTGCTCAAAGCTGTACCTCTATAAAGCGGAAACTTCCAATGTGAACGTAAGTTAATGTCCCAGCGCAATGGGTATGGGTTTGCATGTTATTCATGATGTACTAGCTGAAGTGCCCGTGCTTCGCTACGGGTCCTAAATATAAGGTGCGTTCAAAAAGAACGAGCCGGAGGCTGTAATCCGCAAACTGGTGACAACATCGGCTAATCGTGGCGTGTGTAACGAGGTGTGGTTCTGACCAGAGCGTGGAAGGTCACAACCCGTCGCTGGAGGGCACGCGTGCACGTCACGTGACGATACAAAGCGAGCAGCAGCATGCATCAATCGCCCAACCAAGACCAAGACAGTGGGCCATTCGACATGCTTCCTGGTGTGGTTGAAGAATGTGGGGCACGCCTTGACCCTTGCAAGGCACATGCAGTGTTCGCCGTACACTTGTGACAATCGGCGATGAATGTCCATTCCCACTACTCCTTTCGCTGTCAGAAACCAAACAACACCTCTTTGTACTTTGTTTGACGCCTCCATGTCACTGTTTGCAATGCGACAGGCAGCGTTGGACGATTGATGCATGCTGCTGCTCGCTTTCTATCGTCACGTGACGTGCACGCGTGCCCTCTAGCGACGGGCTGTGACCTTCCACGCTCTGTCCCGAACCACACCTCGTTACACACGCCACGATTAGCCGATGTCGTCACCGGTTTGCGCATTACAGCCTCCGGCTCGTTACTTTTTGAACGCACCTTATACATTTAAAATGAGAAGGTGACAGATGAAACAAGGGATAGGCGAGGTGCTGCGCGGAGTGAGAGTAAGGATGCAACATTTCGCCCAACTACACCGCTCGGCGTTGACCGTGTTCTATAGCACAAATTTAGGTTTTACTCACCAACCGTTTGAGATACACGAAACGTGATAAGGACCTTTCGGGTAGAAAATTAAATTTTAAACCTCGTGTATCCCATCAAGAGTTTGCTATTTCTTGGCGTTCTCTTTTTATTTGAAATGGAAATATGAAAGTTTGAAACCGAAGGGTGTAGTGACGTCACGAAAATGATCGCCATCTTTAAATTGTGCAAAGAATCGAAATCGAAAGTAGCCTATATGTTAACCAGGTAAATCAACTACTTCCATGTAAAATTTCATGTAAATCGGACCAGTGGTTCTTGCGTGATTGAGAAATACACAAGACACATAGACACACACCATCTCATTTTTATTATATATTAGTATAGATAAAGCGGAATCTGTTCAACACGTAAACGGAAAGAAATTATGAATAGTATTATTCTCGTATCAGAAACTAGCATATTATACACAGTTATATTATTTTTGCACAAAGCTTGGTCACTTCCAATGCTTTTTTTCTGTTCCTTGATGAAGATCGTCTTCTGTACGGGAGGCTGGACATAGTCAACATTGAAGTATAATTATGTTGAACAGTCTGGTCTTCTCCGCAGTTACATTGAATATTATCTTGATCAGTGTAGTCATATCTTGCCAAATTTGGCTTTGATCTGCCAACCCCAGATCTCAGTCTATTCAGGGACTTCCAAGTCGTCCATTCCTTGTCATAGCTAGGAGGTGGACAACGATTTAGAGACTCTTTTCCAACCCGGGGGAAGGCCTTAAGTTAGGAACTATACCGGCATTTGACTGGAGAAGAAGTGCAGAAGTCATGTAAAACCACTTATATGAAGGCTGAGGTAGGAATCGAACCCACCTCTTCTGAGTTGTAACTCACGAGGCTAAGTGACCCTTGTTCCAACCCTCAGATCTGAATTAATTCGGAGAAGAACCGGAAATCCAACCCGGACCTAAGAGGTGTCAGCCAAGTATGCTAGCCACTACTCTACCTGACTGTAAAGCATGAAAGGTTTGGTATGAATGTGCTGCCAAAGAGCCACATGAATAACAGAGCAGATCTGCGGGAATTAAATACAGATTAATCCACTTCATCTTGGCTAACGAAGTGTTTTTACTAACGACCAAAAAGCAAGCAGGCGCAAAAAAGCTATACAACATGTTACCGCACCCCTTAACACAAAAACCCGTATTCCCACTTGTAACTCGCTTAAAAGTTCGTATCTTGAATCCTTCTTATTAGTGAAACTGTTGCTGCTGTTGCTTCACGTATGAGCTAAGATCTTAGCTGTAATTAACTCTGTATAGTCTGGTGTCAGAATCCTTACTCATGGCGTGAGTTATTGTAATGTCTGTTTCGGGATGTGGCCTATACATGTAATTAATTAGGGTTGGGTTCGAACATAGTGTCTCGAGAATTGAAAGAAGGTACTATCCTAGCATTTGCCTTCCTTCGGAGGGGAAGTAAAGCCGGCGGGCCCATGCCATAGATTTATGGCACGTAAATGATCCTTCCGCTAACTAAACTTGTGTGAAGCTAAATTTCTAGGTTAGATTTCGTTGAAATGCTCTGTCAAAGTTCTAACGTTCACCACTAGATGTCAGTTGGAACTACTTGAAATTGAACGCAACTTGTAGCTCACTCCATGGGTGACTGCTAGAAGCTGCTACAGCCTCTGGATATGTCTTCGGACACTCCCGGCACTAAAAGCCATACGCTAAATACATAACCTGGAGCTTGGGTGTACTGTAGACTGGTCTGACTTAATTTGATAGCCATCAGCAACTGTCAACATATTATAGCATCAGGATTACCGAAGTGCACGAGTCTTCTAGAAAACTTCCCGGTGGTTTGGAACACATTGTAAGGTTTGTCGGAGGCGGCCTTGGATCCACCTGCTAATTGTGAAGCCAGTGGAAAGTGAGTCCCGTGCCAAGACGAGGCTTTCCGTATTATTAAACCACATGCGCATTATATTTAGAGGATAAGAAGACAGACGCTGTCTAGCGCACTCATCAACTCCAAGATCTCAGGTAATACGCATTGTGTTGTGTTTTTATTAAAAATATCAATAATGCCATGAGAATAATCTCAGGCACTATAAAGTCAACTCCAACTGAATGGTTTCCTGTGCCTAGTCACATTGCTCTTCCACGAATTCGCAGACATGCATTGGTAAGGGAATATCTATCAATTACTCAACAGTTGCCTATTCATTCTGATATTGCTGACTTGGAGGAGGGTCAAATCGAGGAACCCACCATTACATACAGCTCAGAAACTAGTGGTTGCAAACTTGGATGTCATGAACCAGTGGACTACGGAATGAAACTCAACTTATACTGCAGAGCTCCGTGATATACCATCCGTAACTGTGAAGAGCCATGGATTCAATCTATACAGAAGGACATGGACTAGACTGAACAGAATACGGACTGACCATGGTGTTTGTGTTGATGCGATGTTCAAATGGAACAAATGACCATCTCCAGCTTGTGATTGTGATGATGAGAGACATTGTACGTGATTGTTCTCTGAGAGCAAATCCAGGCGCCGTCGGGAATTTTGTGCGAGTGACTCCAGATTCAGTGGATTCATTGAGGAACTTGGACATTAATTTGTAAATATGATGTCAATATGTTGTCCTTCTGTGATATCTAATATACTGTATGCTATACGATTAATAATAATAATTTATTAACACTTATGTATTTCGCCCATATTGACCGACCGCCAGCAGAACACAAATATTCTACCACCTTTTTAGTTTCCCGAAAGAAAAAGAAACAGAGATATTTTAAAATAGCAAAGTGTTAAAGAGCACATTGTAGCGCAGTGACAATCCTGAGGTCCGGGTTCGATTCCGGCTCTGCCAAGAAATTTAATTCTTGTCTGAGGGCTGGAACGGGGTACACTCAGCCTCGTGAGGCAAAACTGAGAATTGGTGGGTTCAATGCGGGCCTCAGTAGTTTTCCGTGGTTTCCTCACTTCTTCTCCAGGTAAATGCCAGGATGGTACATAAATATAGGCCAGGGGCACCTCCCACCCCAATCCTAGTCTGAGTTACAATAATACATTATACAACAACCTATAATGGCAGTAATTAAGACACGAGTATGTTTATTAAACGGGCGAAGCGAGTTTTATAATTCCCATACGAGTGTCTTAATTACCATTATAGGGGAGTTGCATACGACTGTTTAAGTTTTATGATAATTATAACTATTTTATGTTCGAACATAAATATGTATAAATATATGTCGAGATTTCACCAGTTTTATGTACTGAACAGAGCGCATGGGACGCAGAGAATACCTATATTCGACCATGGCCTCCTCGAATACCCCACTATGACACTAGCCACGCTGTAAAATTTTTAAATAGGAGGCAGTGGAAGTCAGTGCAGTTGCGATGCTATCCTTACCTAATTGGTCACACAACTGTTTCTTGAGCTCTGATTGGTGGGAGAAACTGTATCATAATGAAAATTTGTATTATAATGAGCCTCATTATGATACAGTTTCTGACACAAAATATTTACATTTCGCCATGGTCAAACATAAATACAGTATACACACTAATACAGATATCACAATAACACAGGTTATCAGAAAACCCATACGCACACCAAAGTATACGTGGCTACATGATGTCACAAAGCCCCTAAATAAACAATAACAAATTCCTAGAATAATCATGCTGTTGTTGTTAATTCATCTCAGGGGCTTGGAACATCTTGGTCAGCAGTCCCGTGTACTTGGCTGTGAATTAAATATGTCTGATAACCAGTGTTTCTGTCGTGACTGTAGTAGTGTGTGTGTGTAACTACTATTATTAGGGTTGGGACTGATACAAGGTACCAACTCGATATTTTCCTGGAGTATGGAAAAAACACACTCAGGATAGCGACTTTAAGCACCGAGATTCAAACTTACGAACTCCGAACTTGCTGCAGCTCCCCATCACGCAGGTCTGAGCTTCCGAGGAGGTGTTCCAGAGCCAGAGTTTACTTGCAGTAAGGAGGCCAATTCCTTTCCACTCCTCCTTCCCTTTCCCCTCCAACAACACTTGGTCCCCGGAACCGGTTATCAATCCAAGTTCTGACCACCTCTGATGTTGCTCTCCTTCGGAGATCGCACAGATTCAATGCTTCAACACGGTTAGACCGTTGGCTGGTTAAAATAAGGGGCAGAAATATTGAGTATAATTTTAATTTCTGACACGTGAAAATAAATAAATAAATAAATAAATAAATAAATAAATACATGAGGCATATGACCTCACTGTTCCTCCTCTTAAAGCAACAACAACTAACTAACGAACTAAATAAATAATAAATAAATAATGAAACATCCACAGCCTGCTTCCAGTCTCCAACCGGGTCAGGGAATGGAATGAATGAAGACCCCCATCTAGCGGCGAGGATATGAACTGTGCCGGCTGCCGAAGCCTGTCGCACTCCCCTGGGGCAATGATTAAATGAATGACAGATGAAATTGAAATGATAGTGGAGAGCGTTGCTGGAATGAAATTTGTGACAGCGAAAACTGGAGTGCCCGGAGAAAAACCTGTCTGCCTCCGCTTTGTCCAGCACAAATCTCACATGGAGTGACCGGGATTTGAACCACGGACCCAGCGGTGAGAGGCCGGTGTGCTGCCGCCTACGCCACGGAGGCTCTAATAAATAAATAAAATTAATAAGATGACAACAATGTAGGTAGAAGAAACGAGAACAGACATGGAGGAAGTTGGCATACATCCAAAAGACATCTGGAATAGGGCTGTGTTTCGAGCTAAAATATAACTTCAAGGGGTTCAAGGAAAGACCCAGTAAAACGACCAAAACACCTAGTCACAGGAAAGGATGAAGAAATTCTGGGTGAAAAAAAGGAACTAACCAGCATATCAATTGTTTCCCGTGGGCCACAGTCGGCCAAATTCGAAGAAAGAAGAATAAGATAAATAAATAAATATAGTGGCCGATAACCTAGATGTCAGGCAAAACAACAATATTCATAATTATTATCAAAATAAATTAAATAATCAAGAAGAAATTGTTTTAACAATCCTAACATACCACTTCAAACCAACAAGCGTGTAATAACTCTTGTTTTACGATCACCGTATCTGTATTTATAAAATTAAGTACATTATTCTGTGTCATTTGTCAAATTCCCCAGGGGTCAGACAAAGAAATAAATTAGCCTAATTAAAGGAATACAAAAATAAAGATATGATGATAATTGTTGTTTTAAGGGGCCTAACATCCAGGTTATCGGCCCCTAATGGTCTGTGTGATAGCGAAAATGTCAATGAAATGGAAACCAGAACGAAAATTAAGTGAGCAGGAAAATACTTACAAAAAGGAACTCAGATTGAAACTACTCACAAAATGGAGAGCGGTAATACTTACAAAAGGGAATTTCGAACGAAAATATTCACAAAAGGAATAGATTGAAAAATACGCACAAAATGTAGGTAAAGTTCAAAATACGTACAAAATGCAATGTAGAGTCGAAATACTTACATAATGTAAGTGAAATCAAAATACAGTACTTACAAAATGAAAATGAGATTGAAAATAGGTACAAAATGTAATTTAGATTCAAAATACCCACAAAATGCAATTGAGAATTAACTACTTGCAAAAAGCGGTTTAGGTTGAAAATACAAAATGCAATTGAAATTGCTTACAAAATGTATGGTAGACTCAAACTTCTCATTTGGATGGACAATACTTACAAACTGCAATTTAGATTGAAAATACTTACAAAATGTAATTTAGATTCAAAATACCCACAAATATGCAATTGAGAATTAACTACTTGCAAAAAAGTGGTTTAGGTTGAAAATACAAAATGCAATTGAAATTCAAAATACTCACAAAAGGTCCGCCCCCTATATTGAAAGACTTACTAAAAAGCAATTTAGATTTTCAATCCTTACAAAATGCAATTGAGGTTGAAAAACACCTACAAAATGCAAAGGAAATTGAAAACACCCACAAAATAACACAAAAAAACAGTGCGGGAATCTTAAAGGAAAAAGGAAATGTAATGAAAAGAAAACAAGAGCTCTGACCCCTCAAAGAAGGAGGGATCGGAAAGATGAGACAAGGGCCAATTAAGGCGGGAAAGTGAAAGACTCCCTAGGCCTCGGATACCCTAATACCGTCGGGGTCGGAAAAGAACAAGAGTTGACCAAGGGAGGTCGACAGGAAAGAATACGGAGAGGAGCCCGGCACAAGTAAGTGGAAGCAATGTCGGACTCAGCTGGGGTCCCGTGGTCGCTAACCAACGTCCCACTAGATGTGAGACCCTGGGGGAACATAAATAAAGAAATCACCATTATTGAGCACTAACTAGTAGTACTATGAATATTTCCCCCAGTATGTACCGCTCCTCAGAATTATCATTAGTCATAGTGAAATTCACTTATCAAAATCATGAGATCTGTTCTGATTTAGAGTAACAGATCTGTTTCGACTGCAAGTCATGCTTCGCAATTGTCTCTTATCCGATCACAAATCTCTTTGTGGTAGGAACTAGTTGAAGCGAGTTGCTGTTGCGCTAGGTCATGTGCTGGCAGGTAAATATCGGACTAAGGTACACTTCTTGTGAGCTGGGATAGCTGCCAAGAGTTCTATACACAGCGCATTACTCATCATCCTTCATACTCACTGAGACAGGTATCATCACGAGTACCAGGCCACCACAATGTGGCCAATCATAGGGACAGTGAACCCCTCGTCAAATATCGAAATTAGAAACTACAGTAAACCTCGATATCTCGAATCGTTAAAGGATATAAAATATATTCGACATATCGAGTGTTCGAGTTATTGAGGTACGAGCAAAAATGTTAAATTTGTGATATACACTAGTGTATACGTATGTCCACCCCTCATTATTATTCCAATTTTTCAAAGGGGTCGTTTTTAAGTGGGATGCGATGGAAGTCTTTGTGGCAGATGGTTTATACGGTCGGAAGCCCTTCCTGACGCCAACCTCATGAGAGCAGTTAATGAGAGATGCAATATTAATCCCTCAGTATGCCTTCCTTCGGAGGGGAAGTAGGCTAAAGCCGGCGGTCCCATATCCTAGATTTATGGCATGAAAAAGAACCTCCCACAAACTACACTTGTGTGAAGCCTAAATTTGTAGTTTAGAATTGAAAACGCTCTATTAGTTCCAACGTTCACCGCTAGGTCCTGACTGCGATGCCATCTAGTAGCCAAGTCCGCAAGCTAGGTGTCGTGGACGGTAGCATTTGGTAGCAAAAGTAGGAACTACTTGAAATTATTGTGCGCATGGCTTACTTGAATTAAAACAGATAACACACACTAATAGACCTACAGTATAGCCATCACAATTAACACCGGTTATCAGACAGATTCTACACACACCCTAAGTACACGGGGCTACATGACCGCGTTGTCGCAGCCCCTAAACTAAGGAACCAACTAACTAACCAAAAAGATACAGTCAGTCTGAGAGACTAGACTTTATATCATTTCAAATGACGCATGCTACAAATGCTACACATGTTAGAAAGGCTCAGGAGGGCTTCTCAACAGACTCCATCACCCATTAACTTAGGCTTCCCGCGCGGGGAACGGAGAGCGGGAGGTGCACTCTGCTGCATGACATCACGCACTCGCCGTCTCCGTATCGCTTAACGCCAGACACCAGGAGCAAACTCATACTCAATAGACTCCTTTGCCCTTTAACATAGGCTTTCCGCGCGGCGGACGGAGATCGGGAGCTGCACTCTGCTGCATGACGTCACGCACTCGCAGTCGCCGTATCGCATAACGCCAGACCCCAGGTGTAAACTCAGACTCGGTGCATATGCACTGAACAACACGATGACGTCATACACGCCGTAACCGTAACGCATAACGGGAGACCAAAGCATAACGATGAAGTCGACAAGATCATTTGAAATGATAAAATAATATTCGTACAACACTAAAAATAAAATGTCAATATTATAGGTCTAAAACCGTGCCCCATTTTGTAGTTGTGTAGATGATGTATTGTGTTAGTGATAAATTTGTGGTGAACAACGTAGGGATGAAATCGTTTTAACGGTGAAATCTGGAATTCATTGCCTGGACGCTAGCTGCGGCAGATTTGAAAACAGGCAGACTGTGAACCATCTGCTATTACATTTGCGAATAAACGTTTATTTGACGACACTCAGGAATAGCAAAGTTTATCGGACAGTAAGAGCAGAATGTGATTGAAGAATCGGGGAGTGTTGACACATCTCTGTGTGTTGGAAGCATGTGTAGTTGTAAGTTGGCCTGGCTCCAAGAACACACGGTCACAATGCTGCCGTCACTTAAGATAATATGCTCAAGTGTCGTTAATACTGTACTTCCAAGTGGGCTGCTAACTTCTATCATCATCATCTTGATCATCATCATCATCATCATCAAATCATGAACATACGTTGCGGAATTTGAAGCGTTTATAGTTTTATTTCTTAGCGTTTAGTAAACTAAATTTGATTGTATTACTTTTATAATGTTGTTAATCTATTCTTAAGGAAACCGAGACGTGTGATCGGCTCTAAAATTTCAATGTTTATTTTCCAGCTTAAAAAATCTCCCATCTTTCCTGAAGAATTTGGTGTATCAATTATTGAGCTGAAGCGATATTTGATGTATAGGTTTGAACATAATGTTTTGAGGCTATATTGTAGCTACTAGCCAAACATTCTTTTTGTATTTTTCGGGACATGTGATAGACCCAAAAGGTCAATTTTTATTTTTCAGCTAAAAAATCTCCCGTCTTTCCAGAAGAATTTGGTGTATCAATGATTGTGCTGAAGCGATATTTGATGCAATAAAATTAGGTTTAAACGTAATGTTTTAAGGCTATATTGTAGCTACCTACTAGCCAATCATTCATTTTGTGCTTATCGTAAGTCATATGTTTGGAAACTTCATGTACTAGTTTCTCAGAAACTATGAGACCAATATATTTGAAACTTGGTAGTCTCTAAGAAACTATATAGATCTACTAGTGGAAGTAAATTTATTCAGGTATCTTGATTAGTTCATGGAGCCCATCTTGAAAAGCACTGACAATTTTACAGAAAATGTCAATTTTCAAAAAGGATGTAAAAAAAAGATAACCCAGCTCATGTAAATGATAAGAGCAATACTTTTACTTCAGTAGCTCAAAAATGGTTGAAATATTATGCATGCAAAGTTTGTTGGGTCTGGTTTGAGTATTTGCTCAGAAAAAGGGACATGGGTTAAGGGAATTTTTAACAATATATTGTTTTAACATTGTTTTTGTAATGCTCTCTCTGACAAAAAATATTCAACATAGAAGTTTCAAATTCTACCCAAATAATGACGAATGTACTCTGAATACACCACAATAACATTCAAGGAGATATTTATTGTAGTTTCTGAGATATATAACTATACAACATAGGAAGCTACATTTTTCTATCGATTCACACGTCCCGGTTCACTTAAGCTGCTTCGGTGGCGTAGTTGGTAGCATGCTGAGCTTCTATGACCAAGATCGTGGGTTCAAACCCGGCCGAAGTCGTAGGATTTTTTAAAGCGTTAAAATTCCCTCAGTATGCCATCCTTCGGAGGGGAAGTAAAGCGGGCGGTCCCATGTCATAGATTTATGGCATGTTAAAGAACCTTCCACTAATTACCCATTTGTGAAGCTAAAATATAGGTTAAACATTTGACCAACATTCTTAGATTCCAACGTTCGTCACCAGGTGCCTACTGCGGTGGCATCTGGTAACCAAGTTCTGAACTAGTAGTCGTTGACGGTGGCGTTTGGCGGCAAAAGTAGGAACTACTTGAATAAATTCAATGTCTGCAGTCCTTACTTGAATGAAAACAGATAACACACACTAATACAGTAAACACCGGTTATTAGACAGATTCTACACACACCCAAAGTACACGGGGCTGCATGACCGCGTTGTCGCAGTCCCTAAAATAAGGAACCAACCAACCAACCAATCTATTATTAACAGCATTAGTTGTAGTTCATTTTTCGTAATAATTATTGTAGATTTAGACCTATAACGCTTACCAATTTAATTCTTGAGGTAAGTATGTTATATATTTATGTTTTAAGTAAAAGAAAAAGTCTTGTCAAAGTCACGGTTCTGTGTAAGAGAATGCCATACGATCTCAACAATGCTAAGACAAAATTGAGACGTTATTAAATAAATAAATAAATAAATAAATAAATTAATTAATTAAATAACTGAAATAGATAGATAAATAAATAAAACAGAAAAAAGAGACAGTCAGTCTGAAAGACTGGACTTTATATCATTTTAAATGCTAGCAGCCGAGTACCAAGAAGGCAGTGCGAGAACAGAGTTTCAAGATTCTATTTTGTTTCTTCACTGCCTACTTGATTGTTCTCGCACTGCCTTCTTGAAACTCTGTTCTCGCACTGCCTTCTTGGTACTCGGCTGCTACATCGTACTATGACGTCACACACCTCAGTGCATTCTCGGTACATTTCGTGACGTTGCCGTAACGTAACGACGAAGTCGACAAGATCATTTAAAATGATTAAAAAATCATCATTGGTTATCCCCTCCAGTGGCCCTGGTGTGGTATACGAGCGGTCTCCACTTCTGTCTGTCCATGTACCACTCTTCTCTCAGGACTGTATCCCAGTTGACTCCTCTTGTTCCTATATTATCCAGAGTACAACTTGCAGGCCATCTATTGAGACAAGCAGGAACCCTGAAGACAATCATGGAGGGGTATGTTGATGGGAAAAGACCTAGAGGAAGACCACCCCTCAGGTATATAGATCAACTAAAGGAAGATGCGGGATGCAAGACCTACGGAGAAATGAAGAGGAAAGCGGCAAGACGCGAAGAGTGGAGATTTGCTGCAAACCAATCCTTGGATTGATCACTAAAGAAGAAGAGTATTATTATTATTATTATTATTATTATTTATTTTTTTATTTTTTTTATTTTTATTTTTTGTTAGGTCAATGACTGTTACACCCTCCTGTTCGGTAGATATTGAAATTTCAGTAGAAGCCTATATGAAGTTTATGTCTTGCTTTCTTCGCAATTCTCTGTTTTAATAACCTAGGACGACAACTGTAACGGGCATGTGATCTGTCACACAGAACAATGTTATGAGCTGAAAAGATTCATGTATTCCTCCGTTTCCTTTTCTTTATCCTTTATTGCCACGTTGACCAACACAAGGTTGAACGGTTTTCTTGTCTCCCGCAGCACGTTAGAGGGCATGCCAACGTCACAGTTTAAAGATCCAGGGCACAGCTTCTGATGCCACGTGAATCAGCCCCGGTTTCTATAGCTCGGGCTAGCACTTAAGTCCAGGTCGACAATGGAGACAACACAACAGTCTATATTATGAAAGAAGATCGCTGACAGCTGTCAAAGCCAGCACGTGGGGAAATGCCACGTTGCCACTCAATGTGTTGCCGTATGCACGTGTAACACGAGAACCTCTAGACCGATTTTTAAGCAGTTTTCACCTAATAATAATAATAATAAGAAGAAGAAGACCGGATTACATATCTCTTACGAAAAGACCAAATATATGGAGAGAAGGCCAGAAAATAAATCCCCTTTAAACACCAAATACGGTAAAATTACCCAAGTCTGCACTTAATCGAATCGCCAATGAAGACAGAATCACTAAGCTCCAGAAGGCCCACAGTATACCGTGGGCCCATTACAACAAGAAATGCATTTCGACGAACACCAAATTACGACATTATAAAACAGGTATTCTTCCAGAAGCAATATATGCCGCTGAAACAATAGTAATCGATGGTCATTCCAAGATTAGGGAACTGGAAAAGCAGGAGCGAAAAATTCTCCGGAAGATCTACGGAGCAATAAACAGAAACGGCATTTGGATGAAGAGACCTAGTACAAAAAAAGGAAGCTTGTAGTTTAACGTGACCGTTAATCTTGAGATCATGAGCCACGGGACCTCCTTTTTACGTGGAATCCGAACCACAGGACATGGCATTTCACTTCGAAAATCTCACATGCATTAACCGGGAATCGAACCCGGACCGCCTTGGTGAGAGGCATTCAGCTAGACCGCTGAGCCACCACGCCCCTAGTACAGAACTCTATCAAAAGACCAATACGATAACAGACGAAATTAGAAAACGCAAAGCCAAATTTTGCACTCACATCCACAGGATGGCCACCTCCAGATTGCCAAAGAAACTACTTGGTATCATAACACAGAGTAAATGCGAAACAGAATGACTTGAAGAGGTACAGGGAGACTTACAAGTAATCAGTATAGCCTATAACATTTCGAAGACCGAACTGAGTGCCAGATGAAAATCGCGAATGTAAAGTTTAAACAAAGATCATTACAACAACCTGGGAAAAATTGGACGGATGAGAGGAAGAGGGAGCATTCCGTGAGAATGAAGAGACTTTGGGAGGAGCGGAGGGGACACACCTCCAAATGTCATCATGTTATCAAGTTTAATCGCTCTCCTATAGGGGAATTTTCGCTAAAATAAATAAATAAATAAATAAATAAATAATAATAAGAAGAAGTCATTGCGCTTTTAACTACTGAGGCTTTTAGAGACGCCGGGGTGCCAGAATTTTGCCCCGAAAGGGATCATTAACGTGCCAGGAAATCTACTGACAGGACTCCCAAACATTTGCACACCCCCAAATGCTAATTGATTGCGCCAGCACTGTTACCTAAAGGAAGGATCTTCTATCCTGTGAAAAAATAAGCAAATACACGTAAATAGGTGCACAGGTTAACCCTTTATAGGGCAGAATATTAATGAAGATATTATATTTGTATTTATTTTAATTACATTTTATAGCCCAACTATAATTATTAATTTTTAGTTTAGTTTTCTTCATCCTAATGTTCATATTCATTTTGATCATTTTCGTTTTTATCTATTTTTATTTTTATAATCTCAAATATTTATAATTTTATTTATTTTTATCTTATTTACTTTTTTAATTCTAATTTTATTATCATATTTATTTATTTTTACCCTTTAGTTGGTAGCATGCTGAACTGCTGTGCCCAAGATAGCGGGTTCAAACCCGGCCGAAGTCGTCGGATATTTTAAGAGCGTAAAAATCATTCAGTATGCCTTCCTTCAGAGGGGAAGTAAAGCCGGCGGTCCCATGTCATAGATTTATAGCATGTGAAAGATCCTTCCACAGACTAAAATTGTGTGAAGTTAAATTGTTAGGTTAGATTTCGTCGGAACGCTCTATCAAAGTTCCAACGTTCTCCACTAGGTATAATTGATATCTGGTAGCGAAAGTTGGAACTACTTGAAATTGAACGGAACTTTTAGCTCACCCTAAGGATGTCCGCTGAAAGCAGCTACAGACTCAGGCGAGTCGAACATGTCCTTGGACACTCCCGGCACTAAAAGCCATAACATGTTATTATTTAAAAAGTAAATCAAGCAACTTAGGTATAATATTTGGATTTCAGAAATAAACACTTTCAAAATAATAATAATAATAATAATAATTTAATAATAATACTAATTCGTTGATATATGGCTAAAAGATTCAATCATCAGCATCCTTGGCAATATAAATTGTTCTTACAGTACAGTCGGTGGATAATATTGAGAGCACTAACCAATAATGGGTTAATAGAGACCGTGAGTGGCCGGCCCCGTGGTGTAGGGGTAGCCTGCCCCTCACCCGGAGGCTCCGGGTTGGATTCCCGGCTCCGTCAGGGATTTTAGAAACTGACGTGAGGGCTGGAACGGGGTGCACACAGCCTCGTTGAGGACAATTGAGTAGCTGTCTGACAGTGAGGCAGAGCCCCGGTCACGAAAACCAAGATTAACGGCTGAGAAGACCCGATGCGCTGACCACGTGTCAGCCCAATATATGCAGGCCAAATGGCTGGGCAGCGGTCGCTTGGTAAGCCTAGGCCCTTCATGGGCTGTAGTGCCACGGGGGGGGGGGGGGGGGGGTTAGTGACAGTGAGTGACGAGACACACCATGCAAGAACGCTGGGTGAAACCAATGATCGCCGCTGTCAGTGAACAACGTTGCAACACGGCTCGCTATTACCATATAGACCGTTACCCCCACTCACTTCCTCAACACACCGACTGACTGCGTGGCTCAGCGGTAACATTTTGGTGCGCAAATGTCTGGAGGGAGTGTGGGAAAACCTGGGGAAATACAACACTCAGGATGGCCGCTGTTATCACCGGGATTTGACCTCCGATCTTGCTACAGCTGCCCTCGCGGACATGGTGCACGATTTAACGAGCACGGCTACGCCACGGCTTCAGAAATAAAGGTGATTGCCTTATTAATCACTAGATTGAAAAATAATGGTTTGCAGTCGGTCAACATGATTGTACCCAACTGTAATGGGTAGTTACCTAATCCTGAAAAACATTACATGAAATTTACAAAAATACACTTGGATGAGCAGTCTCGATCGTCAAGCGATCATCATCAGATCCTTTACACTTAGGCTATTAAATTTATATCTACAAGTATGGGTGATGGCATTTACAATGTGTACCGTAAGTCGAGGTAGCGGCTTCGGTGGCGTAGTTGGTAGCATACGGAGCTTCTATGCCGACGATCACGGCTTCAAACCCGGCCGAAGACGTCGGATTTTTAAGAGCGTTAAAATCCCTCAGTATGCCGTCCTTCGGAGGGAAAGTAAAGGCGACAGTACCATGTCATAGACTTATGGCACGTAAAAGAATCTTCCACTAACTAAACGTGTGTGAAGCAAAATTTGTAGGTTAGGTTTGATGAATGCTCTTAATTTCCAACGTTCGTCACCATGCGCTGGTTACGATGGCATCTAGAAGTAGCGAAGTTCACAGCTAGGTATCGATGACGGTAGCATTTGGTATCGAAAGTAGGAACTAATTGAAATTATCGTCTGACTTAAAACAGATAACACACACTAATTCAGTCATCACAATTAACACCGGTTATCAGACAGATTCTACACACACCCAAGTACACGGGGGTACATGACCGCGTTGTCGCAGCCCCTAAACTAAGGAACCAACCAACCAACCTTAGCTGAAGTAGTGTTACTACTTGATGGTAGTAGACAGAGAGCGTGCATTATCTCGTCCTTTCCAGCTAATACGAGATATCGATCTCAAGGAAGAAATAGTCTACCTAGGAGTTCGCATTTCCACTAAGGGAAGCTGTGAAGGAGAAATTAAAAGAAGGATATGCATGGCTAAGAAAGCACTGCCAAGTCTAACAAGAATATGGAAAGATCAAGGAAACAAAGAAGCGTCTGGTATTTCCTATCGTCACGTATGGCTCTGAGTCCTGGACCATAAATGCTGCATGCCGTAGGAGAATCGAAGCCTTCGAAATGACGCGTTATCGAAGAATGCTACGAATATCGTTGGTAACAAGAAGAACAAATGAATCTATTCCGAAGGAGCAAAGGATTGCTCCTAAAGCACGCTTACTCAAAAACATCCAAAGGCAAAATGTTGAAATTTTTCGGCCATGTCATCCGGCGAGACGGCATTATATCATCCAGGGGAAAGTTGACGGTAAACGGCTGAGGAGACGCGCCCCGAACCGGTACCTTGACCAGGTAAAGAGTCTGACTAATCTGCCACTTCATAAAGTAATGCACACAGCAGAAGACCGCGGTGTATGGTGGGGTATTGTTAACAGAATTGCATGAATGGTCAGGACATTCGAAATCGAACTGCGACCAAGAAGAAGTGGTGATTAAACTAGCTCAATTCGTCACAATATGTGATTCTTTGTTGAGATAGTGATAGTGGTGATTGACCTTCAAGTTTGCTTGCTTAGTGTGATTATGTGCTTGTTGCAAGGATCTGATGATGATCACTTGACGATCGAAACTGGTTATCCAAGTGTATTTCATCATCACAATCGATTTTGGCCAACCAAGGACCACGTAAATAACGCGGCTTCGGTGGCGCAGTTTGTAGCATGCTGAGCTTCTATGCCCAAGATCGCGGGTTCAAATCCGGCCGAAGCCGTCGGATTTTTTAAGAGCGTTAAAAATCCCTCAGTATGCCTTCCTTCAGAGGGGAAGTAAACCCGGCGGTCCTATGTCATAGATTTATGGCATGTTAAAGAACCTTCCATTAATTACACCTGTGTGAAGCTAAATTGTATGTTAGGTTAAACATCTGACAAACGCTCCTAGGTTCCGACGTTCGTCGCCAGGAGCCGACTGCGATGGCATTTGGTAACCAGTTCTGAACTAGTAGTCGTTAATGGTGGCATTTGGCGGCAAACGTAGCAACTACTTGAAAATATTCAATGTCTGCAGTCCTTACTCGAATTGAAAACAGATAACACACACTTATACAGCCAACACAATTAACACCGGTTATCAGACAGATTCTACACACACCCAAAGTACACGGGGCTACATGACCGCGTTGTCGCAGACCCTAAACTGAGGAACCAACGCAAATAACTCCTCATGATTTCAGTTTTCTTCGGCGCCAGTATTCCTTAATTCTCTTGCTCGCCGCTTCTTTCTTTTCAGCTGTCCAATGTTGTTTCTTCTTGGTCGCTGTTTCTGGCTCTAGGAACCCCTTAAATGTGTGTATATTATTTCTGAATGTGGTTCTGTTGCGGTAGTCTTGATCAGTGATGTTCATTTCTTGTAGAACCTTCTTGGTGTTAGCAAAACATTTTTCATAAGAGTTGCGTTTCTATTGGGCTTTTTGAAGTGGTTAAAAATTTTCTTTGTGAGTCTGTCATCCGGCATTCTTGAAATACGTCCAAAGAATTTAACCCTTCATTTTAGTATGGTAACTGAGATCCTGCTGCATGTTTTATATACCTCTTTGTTACTGCGTAATCGGTATGTGTCAGCACATATTTTTGGTCCGAGAAGTTTTCTTAAAATTTTACGTTCCTTTTTTTTTTCCTTCAATTTCTTCCATTTATGTTTTAATTGTTAGTCCTAGGCATTCCAAGTGGATTTATTAAACTTATATAAATTGTTTCAGGATTAGGGATCCCCTCATTTACAATTGGGTACAATCGTGTAGACAGAATGAAAAACATTAAATTTCGTTTACTAAGGCAACAATTAAAAATGGCTTCCAACACGATATCTAATCACTGGAAACAATAATGTGATATGAATCATTCAACATTATTCTGTGACCTCCAATAACCTTTTTTTCTCGTCCTATTCCTATTCTGATGGCTTTGCTTTTCGCGAATTCCTTGCGAATGAAACTAGTTCTATGTTTAGAGTTGGCAACGAGTGTTACTGGACTCTACAATCGATTTGGAAACCTACTAACCGCAATAAATCTTTAGTTCACAGTCGGCCATCATTTTCATTCTAAAACATTGGACGTTCCCAAGTCTAACCACGTATAGAAACCAAGTTCAGTAAAGAAGAACCGCGATGAACGATAGACTGGAACAGGTACAGGACAGAGAGTCTTTCGGCAGATGCAATCATGCATTCTTGGCGCCAAACAGCAAAATGAAGCCAAGTCTATGCGAATCAGAGTTCGCACATTTATTGTTCTAGTCGGCTAATCAAGAGAGAATTGGTTTTTTTTCCTTCTTCCTCTTCGTATGTTCCAAGAACTCGCAACACATCCAAGCTCCTGCAAGGTACAGTAAGGTAAGAGTTCGTGATTGTTATAGTACTCAAGAATCCAAAATACAGGCAACATATTATATCTACTTAGTATGTTACGGGTAATCTCGAGAACCACTGGATGGATTTTGATCCGGTTTTCACCATTCTATAAAGGATATCTCGAGGAAGGTTTCTGTAGAAAATTATTTATTTATGATAAAAGGAAGCCAAGCAGTAACGATTTCAGTGAAAAAGTCGAAAACAAACCTGGCGTCCGTGCGCTTTTTAAGCTAACGCTGGGCAAACCGTTAAAAATAACTATATACTATGAGTGTAAGAATTGATCAGCATGAAAAGTTCTACAAAAAAGTCCGCGACAGCATATCTCTATCTTCAATACATCGCCCACTATAAGTGTTTTTCGGTCCGCAGAACACACCGTCAAGTTTTAGATTGGACGGAAGGGGGATTTGTGATTCATGCACCTCGCCATTTTTAAATTACGTATGTCAAGTATTCGTTGTACATGCTATCTCCATGCTAATATAATTAATAATCAGTCAGTGGCCATCACAATAACACAGGTTATAACACAAATTACACACATAACCAAAAATACACGGAGCTATATGACCGCGACTCGCAAAGTTCAATGTCTATATATCTCAATCTGCATCAGATGGCTGTTAAAACTAATACTTTTTTCTTTACGAAATGGTCAGATATTTGGGAGATCAGGTCCACGGAATTTGGTATGCCTTAAGCCGAAGTCCTCATTTTCTCCTCGAGTTCTGGGGTCTGTATGTTACCTTTGGAATCTGAATCCAAAGGACAGCTTTGCATGCTGTTTTGATTTATGTACAGTATAGTATGTTGTTGAAGGGGGCCTCCGTGGCTTAGGCCAGGGCCGGCGAAAGCTAGTTAAAGAAGAAGCGGAGGACCCGTGAGAACTAGTCTCCGAGGTGGGCAAAGCCCAGAAGCACGCGAAGTTGGGTATGACTGCCGGTAGCCTAGGTAAAGCTCTGCGTGGATGCGGATATCCATCCGCAACATTTTTCGCCATGCGAATATAATTTGCATGGCTCTGCGGATAATGTTTCGAGTAAATTTGCGGATAGCTTTTTGAATACAATCCCAACTTGTTGAATATCATTACTAGGCTTGGGTGGCAGATTGCCGGCCTCTCACCGCTGGGTCCGTAGTTCAAATCCCGGTCACTCCATGTGACATTTGTGCTGGACAAAGCGGAGGCAGACAGGTTTTTCTCCGGGTACTCAGTTTACCCTACAACAAATTTCATTCCAGCAACACTCACCACTGTCATTTCACTTCATATGTCATTCATTTAATCATTGCCCCAGGGGGGTGCGAAAGGCTTCGGCAGTCGGCAGAATTCATACCCTCGCCGCTAGATGGGGGCTTCATTCACTCCATTCCCTGACCCGGTCAGTTGACTGGAAGCAGGCTGTGGATTTTCATTTTCACTAGGACTAGGACCCAGATGTTTATGACATAGTCTATATTTTCCGTTATGTTTTACATGACAAATGTAAGATGTTTATTTAAGCTAATCTCATTCAAATTACGTAATTAAACATAATTAACACTCCAAAACGAAAAGGTTTGCAATTCTGGCTGTATGATATTCATTTTAAACATAGCACTTGACATACAAACAAAGCCTAAGGACCTACTTTCTCCTCAAATGTGCAAATGTGTTGCTTTAATGCGTTACGCTTTATCTAATTAAAAATATTATGGTAATACCAGTAGATTTGGATAACAAACGTGCGGATGCGGGGCGGATGCGGATAACAGTCGTACGGATGCGGGGCGGATGCGGATAACAGTCGTACGGATGCGGGGCGGATGCGGACGGACAACGTTTTGTATACCCACGCAGGGCTCTCTACCAGTAGGCTATACTTCGCAGCACCGTCAGTAAGTTATTGTTTCGCTATGACGAGGACATACGAAGCTGTAGTTGCGATGTATGAGTCATGATATTTACTAGTAGTTATGTAATAAAACTAGTATAAAATAAAATGGGTTATAAAATAGCAATGAACAATAACTAAAGATGCAGTATTTATAACAAACATTTGACGATAATGTCCATAAAATGTTACAGAAAGGAAGTAAAGATTAATCAATAAACGTTCGATCTGTGTTATCTTGTGAGGAAGATATCTCACCCACACCACCAAAATACTGTACACCTGCAGAAAGCATAGTTGTTATTGTTGTACTGTTTAGAGCATGGGTTCTCAACCTGTGCAAAACATTTCAGGGGGTACGCGGCAGGCCATCCTTCTACTCGATCCACATGCGCAGTGAGCTTCGTGCCGTGACTACTGTGTGAGTTATTTAGGGCGCGTGTATTTGAACTCCACAAAGAATTGCATCTTTTCTTTACCGAGCACAATTCTAATTTATCATCAGTACGGTACTCAATGACTTTGGTTGGCTTTTAAAATTGGTCTATTTAAGTGATACTGTATTTTTGAAAAACTGAACATTTGGAATAAGTGTATGCAAGGTAGTGTTTCTGATATGTTCTATGTTGAAATGAAAACTAACGCAATGATTGCAAAAATCACCCTTTAGGGAAAGGAACTGAAAACAACAACTATATTTTGTTTTATTAAAATATCTTTCCTTATAAAATTACAAAGGTTAAACCATACTATCTAAATACCTTTTATATTTTTAATAACCATTATTACTACCTAAGAAAGATTAGTAGGGGGTACGCAGGATGTTTAATTTTTTTAAGGGGTACGATGGTTGAAAAAGGTTGAGAACCCCTGGTTTAGAGGATTTGACAACGTGGTCCTCAAAGTGTGCATTTAGAGGTGTGTGTGGAATTTGCAAGGCTTGGAGGCGACCGTGGCCGTGTAGTTAACGACAGTTACAAGTTATAGTATATGCATACATTTTTCCCCGTTCCTTAAAGTAACTCAGGCGGATTCGGTGGCGTAGTTGGTAGCATGCTGAGCTTCTATGCCCAAGGTCGCGGGTTCAAACCCGGTCGAAGTCGTCGGATTTTTAAGAGCATTAAAAATCCCTCAGTATGCCTTCCTTCTGAGGGGAAGTAAAGCCAGCGCGGCGGTCCCATGTCATAGATTTATGGCATAAAAAAGAACCTTCCACTAAATACACTTGTGGAAGTTAACTTTGTAGGTTAGTTTGATGACGCTATATTAGTTCCAACGTTCGCTGCCAGTTGAAGACTGCGATGCCATCTAATAGCCAAGTCCGCAAGCTAGGTGTCGTGGACGGTAGCATTTGGTAGCAAAAGTAGGAATACTTGAAATTATTGTCTGCAGTCCTTACTTGAATTATAACAGATAACACACACTAATACAGCCATCACAATTAACACCGGTTATCAGACAGATTCTACACACACCCAAAGTACACGGGGCTACATGACCGTGTTGTCGCAGCTCCTAAACTATGGAACCAACCAAAGTACAGTAACTGAATTCGTAATTTTTCACTTACCATTGCTTAAAGGTGATCCGAAACGTTTCAGTAGCATAGTGTCCGCATTCTGATTCTAATTTTACGGTTCAATTCCCGGTCTATGAAGCCGGTGTCTACGGCAGTCCAAGACGTCCGATATCGGCTCGTTAAAGACCTCTCGTATCAGATTTCGTGGGTCTCGCGACCAGGTGGCAGTACAAACGGAAAGTAAAATTTTTATAGTAGATCACCTAAATTTCTCAAAAGATCTGCGATTATTAATGGCAGAACTGTAAAATATTATTATTATTATTATTTTAGTTTTGAATCACGAGGTTCAGTGTACCCCGTTCCAGCCCTCAGACCAGATTTAAACTTCTTGCCAGAGACATCGAAAGAGCCTTGAATGTTAATCGCTACAACATGAGGTGGTCTTACCCACATAATTTAAATTCTGTCTACCCCTTATAAATCCAATTTCCAAAGGGGTCGGGGATAAGATGCGATGAAATTCCACGTGGCTGATGGTTTCTACGGCCGGATGCCCTTCCTGACGCCAACCTCACGAGAGGAGTTAATGAGAGAAGAAACGAATGAAGATGACTGAAAGTTCAATTTTAAGTAGTTCCAACTTTGGTTACCAGACGCCACAGTCACTGACACCTAGCGGCGAACGTTGGAACTTGATAGAGCGTTTGTCACCAAATAACCTCCAAACTTAGCTGCACACTACCAATTGTAGTGGTAGGTTCTTTTACATGTCATAAATCTAAGACATGGGCCCCTCGGCTTTACTTCCCCTTCCGAAGGAAGGCATACTGAAGGATTATAACGCTCTTAAAAATCCTACGACTTTGGCCGGGTTTGAACCCACGATCTTGGGCATAGCAGTTCAGCATGCTACCTACTACGCCACCGAAGCCGCTACCAACAATAATTTAAATGATTATATAATACGCTGTCGCCTGCGTAGCGTAGCGGTCAGCATGGTTAGCTGCCGCCCCGGAGGTCCTGGGTTCGATTCCCAGCTCTGCCACGAAATTTGAAAAGTGGTATGAGGACTGGAACGGGGTCTACTCAGCCTCGGGTGGTCCGAATGAGTAGAGGGGGTTCGATTCCCACCTCCGCCATCCTCGAAGTGGTTTTCCGTGGTTTCCCACTTCGTCTTCGGGCAAATGCCGGGATGGTACTGTCCCCGTTTACCCGGATAGTAGGCTGTCAGATATCCGCCCCCTCAATCGGATTGCCAACAATCAATCGCACCGGCTCAGCTGCACCAATGAAAATGGCACTGACAGATACTACCGAGGTTTGAACACAGAAGTTACCAAGAAAATTATTGTGGAACACACCAAAATAGACGGGGGTTCATACTTACCTTTACTTACCTCTTAAAAATTATCTCGGGGATTGGGTTGACAACAGGATCTCTAAAGTATGCTCCCACAATAACCTTCACCATGACATTTAAAAATGAACCAGAACGAAGACGAGAACTTTGAACTGTACAAAAGCTTTTATTTCAAATAAAGGGGATGATTTTAACAACTCAACAAAATAAATGTGGCTATCAGTAGCCCATGTCAATCTGACTATGTCCTCCTAAAGGACTTGCAAAGTTATCAAACAATATGTTAGCTCCCACGAGCTCAAAATAACGTAACATTCAAAACACATTTGGATTGGATAAGGAAGTCAGGATGCGACACATATATAGAGAGCATTTGGTTTCTTTTAATAAACATGACACTTGTATTAATAGGCGCAAGGCCAGAGTATCGACCTCGCCCGCTGATAACCAGTTGTCTGACCAGCTGCGATCTACCCTTCAACCTGACTCACACCTGTCAAATGGGGGCTCACTTGTCACGCCACACTGCGTAAGAATTCAGCTCCCTCTCAAAGCTTTAAATGTCTGCAAGACAACTCATATATATATTGACGCAAATCTTTCAAATGCTTTACTCACATACCACTGGATTATTCTGACAATCCCTAAACTTGTTAAGTTATCATCCAAATGTTTAATAAGCATAGTTTAGAGTATAAAACACACTCTTATATGTTTATAACAAAATCACATAAATTATTTATAACAATTAGAAATTGTTTATAATATTGTCGAAGATAATTACAAAAATTTTAAACACGCCTTTAACATTACTTTCGTTCCACATTATTGTCAAAGATATTTACATCATTATTTACAATATCAACATTTAAATTATTTAAATTATTAATTTAAGAAATACATTGAACCACATGTTCATCCGGTTGGTAATTTCATAATCGTGTTTAATATAATCGACCAATGAAGGTTAGTTATACATGTTAATGTCACAATCTGGTTTAATAAAGGTTGTAATAATTATTATAATTATTTGTGACGGTAATCTTCATTCAAAATCTTATCTCAAATTCTTTCAAAACTCTTGTTAATTATAACAGTAAATTCACTTGATTAATTTTCAACGAACTATGACAATACACTCCAGCGGAAAATAATTCGCTTACAAAATAATGCACAAACTGCATTAAAAATTAGGCCCAAAATTCATCATATATTAATATATATGGCATCAAAATCTTCCACAGAACTTACAAAAACCTCCACTAACACATTCTTTATCATTAATTACTGTGGGAACCTCCTCCATTTATTCAAGGGCATTATACATCAGCGACTTTCAACATGTCCGCTGCACTAGCGATTATACATTCATAGTTCCACTTAAAAATTCTTATAATCATTAATTGTTTCAAAACTGTTGTCATTTAACCTTCGTGGATTTCATTCATGAATCGAAATGAAGTAAAAATTTGCCAATCACAAACAAATTTAATAGTGAATACGCTTATATACGCCTGTCTGGTCTATCAAAATTTAAGATTAACATCTTCAAAGAATTGTAGTATAAAAATACTATCATCAAACAAAGTGCGACTAAACTGCAAAATAGTCGAATAGAATCCAATTAGACTGGGGAATGCAAACATCATTATATAAATCTCTAAATGAGAAAAAACTCCTAACAAAAGTTCACGACTTTAATGCATTCAATAATTCATAATTAAAGTTCATCTTTCACAAAATGGTCTATGATGCAATGATCGTTCATAACTGACGATAAATGTCTGTGTTGCAATCAATTCAAATAACGACTAGTATTTCCAAGATCGTCGACAACGTAAGAGATTTTAACGCTCTAAAATCATTTAAATGTTCTTCCTTCTTGATGATGACAGAAAATTGGTCAAAGTAATTAAACTGGGGTAGAATTACTTTAATAAAGTGACACGCTGTCTGAATTTAAATCTGCCATAAAAATCATTAACTTACAGTCAAATCGAGACTACAAAAAAAATAAGCAAATTACTGAAAAAATCTAAATATCAGTCTCAGCTGATCCAAAATCATTTAACTATGCCCATGACATAACAATGTCTTAATAAATCGTCGAAAAAGGCATAACTCATCAAGGTGTACTGAGAATAGGAATCTCAAACAAGAATATCGGGCAAAATACAAGAGGACAAAAATATGGGAAAATGGTTGCTCAAATATTGCTAAGAAACTCAAATACAACAATAAACGTTCACGACTACCTTATCTGCTGGTTGACGTTCCAGAGGAAAATTCCCCAAAGAAGACTGTTGATGGATCCATTTCACCAACTCGAAGATGAGCTCCATCCTCGAAACAAGAAACAGCACCCTCGGAGAATCGAACTGCTTCCTCCTCCGGAAATTGCACTGCTCCGTGAAGACGAACGACATCCTTCCGGCAATAAACTTCTTTGTGAGTCGGGACAACCCTGACATCTCTTGAAAAATCCCTGAAGTTCCAGTAGAAATTCGCCATGAAGTTTTTGTAGTAATTTTCGAAGAAATATTCATATTCAGTAAGTATGAAATCATTTCCATTGCTGTTTGATAGTATTCAGCGTTAAACCACGAAACATGGGTGTAGATGGTTATTCCCCACATGTTCGCTTGTGTGGAATAGCAATTAGCGAAGTTCCATGCTGCTATCTTACTCCGTTGAAATATGTCCCAATTGCATTAAAGTCCTTTAGCCTTCCATCTTCTCTTCGGTTATGGTAATAGAAGAACAAACTGCCATATTAAACTGCTCCATAATACTGTAGCGTTGTGTCACAAAAGCAATCTGAAGTCTCCCTATTTCACTAGCCGTGTCAGCCGTGGCGTAGATTCTGGCGATACAAAGTGCTTCTCATGTGGCGAGAAAATCACTTTTGTCAGTCGTCTAAAATTGCCAATATCTTCCAAAATAACTCCTCGAAATTGTTCAACTTTTCTACACTCCTTACTGTAGCAATGCACAATAGAATTAGCTTATAGGCGACCACTAACTGTTCATAGCTAATCTTGTAGACGCGTTATAATGTGCGTTTCAACTTCACCTAGATTTACTCACAGTAAACTTGCACTGCTTGTATGCTCGACTCTCGTTTAATGCAGTGGCTTCACCACGCGTTATAAAGACGACTCTTTCTATTAATCTCACTCGACGTTTCACCGAAATAACTATTTGAGATCTGACGATTGAGAATGAGAATGAGAATGAGAATGAGACTCCTCTCTTCTGCGCAAGGCCTTTTATAAACATCATGAGGGGCGTATCCATCCCTTCCATTGCGTGTTACTGCGTCATCGCTAGAAGTTCCAACTTCGTCAATACATGACGGATTTTCAAAATTCAAAAACTGAAAATAAATTTCACCAAAATTCCAGAACAATGCCTCTACTGCAAATGGATTTCCACAATTCTGCATTCCAAAAGTAATAAAAATACCATAGTTTCAGCAATCTCCGTCTTCCTTCAGACTATCGTTCATTGGTTCAAGCCTCCCCTCCAATAGCATAATTTCTTCCTCAGCAGAATTCCACGTTTCCTGCGACTGCGTCGTAGATCTCGGATCTTTCTCGAATAAATGCTGACGTCACTGAGAATCTCAGTTCAAGTAGCCTGCTGGCATAACGTCTGCGTCATCCGTGCTTACGTCATGACTACCCACGTCATAACTATGACAGCCATAACTTTCTTTATAATTTCCAATATAGCCACCGTGGTCTCTATATAATTCAATTACGGGGGCAGTACCTTCTGTAAGGCCACGTCCGCCTCCTTCCCTCTTCCTAGCCTATTCCTCCCAGTCTTCCATCCCTTCCCCTTCCTCATGAGGCCCCTGTTCGCTTTGCAGATGAGGCCGCCTGGGCGAAGTGCTGATCACACCTCTCCAGTTGTATCCATCCCGACCAGATGTTCCAAGCTCCAGGACACTGCCCATAGAGGCGGTAGTGGTGAGTTCCCACGCTGAGTCCGTGGGAACCACCAACCTAGAGGGTAAATTGACTAAATAAAAAAAATACGCTAAGGTGTATGTTTCACAAAACTCAAGCTCCTAAACCAGAGGGAGTTAGAAGGTGTGGTTTGTACCAAAATCTTCCAAATCGTCTCAATGCTACAGGAAAAATCTTGCATTTCTTGAAAAGTCAACGGAAATATATATATTTTCTTTGTGAAGTGCTTTTACACAAATAAACAAGACGATAGCCCCTGGCAGAACTGTTGCACGTACAGCCCGCATAGCACTAGCACCTGGCGGGTAGTCAATACACACGGGGCGCACACAAACCATTATGCGAGAGTTCTCGCACGGGTCCGCTAGTTTAAATGATTACGTTAATTTTCATTTATCTTGAAATAGACACAATAGATGCAATTCGTACTTCAAAAAATCCTCGGCCAAAAGCACTTGTTATATTATCTATTAAAACAAAATGAAAATGAAAATCCACAGCCTGCTTCCAGTCTCCGACCGGGTCAGGAATGGAATGAATGAAGCCCCCATCTAGCGGCGAGGATATGGACTGTGCCGGCTGCCGAGGCCTGACGCACTCCTCTGGGGCAATGATTAAATGAATGACAGATGCAATGAAATGATAGTGGAGAGTGTTGCTGGAATGAAATTTTGACAGGGAAAACCGGAGTACCCGGAGAAAAACCTGTCTGCCTCCGTTTTGTCCAGCACAGATCTCACATGGAGTGACCGGGATTTGAACCACAGACCCAGCGGTGAGAGGCCGGCGTGCTCCCGCCGAAGCCACGGAGGCTTCTATTAAAACAAAATACAAGATGTTAAAGAAATGCATGCCCTAAATAACGAGGTTGTCTGAAGGAACCACATGATGCAATATGGTTCATGGCGTGCGGGATGTGTCTATTTACTTTCGTGTGGCCAGCAGTAAATTCAGGAAGGAGTCTTAAAACCCTGTCAAACTGACAGCCTTGGTCCTAAGCACGCAAACTTCACATTAACTCATTTAGGGTCCATTTGCTGCTTCATTAATACGCCACCTAATGACCTCAATTTTTCTCTACTACACGAAAAATTCCCGCAAGGTAACCTGTGATACTATGGTAACTAAAGTAGGGAGATTAAATGTAATTTTTAGGATCTAGGATTATGGTACAAACCCCTATGCTTGAAATAAGGTCATATCCCAGAATTCTCTTGGAAGGAGTGTGGAAGACCCCAGGGGAATAACACACAAGAGTTGGCACATAGTACAAATTGTTAACCGGACACGGTGGCCGAGAGCGCTAACGCAATAGATCATTCCTCGCTGGCTTCGGGAGAGCATGGGATCGAATCCCACCTCAACCATCCTAAAAATCGTTTCCCATTTTTACCACCAGGCAAGTGCTGGGACGGTTCCTTTCAACAGGTCCACGGCCGACTTCCTTCCAAAATCCCTTCCCTGGTCCTTCCTTAATTAGACCCAAGTTAGCGGTTGGTCTGTCACCATCCCCAGTTGTATCTGCTGACAAAGTGTGTTCAGCTCCCAGATTCCGTCCTTGCGACGGTAGATACATTATCCCTCGCACATTTCGTGGGTCCGTGAGGATAAGCAAACATGGTCCTGGTGGTTTAGAATTTAATTCAACAATCTCACATTATAATAGCCGCTTTTCAAACACTTAAAAACGTTTAATATTTAAATTAATACGTACATATTTCGGTATACAATGATACCCTCGTCAGCGTAGATTGAAATAATAAAAGAATCTTAAAAATTATGTTAACAAACACCAATGTAACAATGGATTTCCTTACAAAGAACACATTAAAATTTAAATAAAATGAAAAGTAAAAAAACAACATAAAAGTACCAAGATTAAAGTTAATATAAAACTACCTTAATATATTGTGTGTATTATACTTCTTCAATATATTGAATGGGATCTCCGGTTGATTGCAAAAAGATGTTTCCACGTATAAATAAAAAATTGGTGAAATACAATCAACAGAAGATCCGATTCATTATATTGAACCATAATGAAGAAGTATAATATTATAGACAATCTAATAAGGTAGATTTTTCAGTCTTCTTATTTTATGTATTTTTCTTGTTCATTTGTGACTTTGCGTTTTATTTAAATTGTAATGTGTTCTTTTTAAGGATACCCATTTTCACTTTGGTATTTGTTAACATCATTTTTAAGATTCTTTTATTATTTCAATCTACGCTGACGATGGTATCATTGTATACCGAAACATGTACGTAATAAATTAAATATTAAACGTTTTTAAGTGTCGACAAGGTGGCTATTATTATTTGAGATTAATATCAGTCAACACGAATAATAATAATTTAATAACATTCTTCATAATGGTGCATTTCATAATGCATTTTAATTCCGTTCAACATTCGCTGTGTTGATCTCGAAACAAGATTAACGTAGAGCGCCGGTGTCGTGTGCGAGACGCTTCATTAAACAATAAATATTCCTAGTCTAGTACAATGTACTGTACCTCCGAATAATACCGCCCGCTCAAGGTTGACGGTGACGTATTTGCCAAAGTGAAGGACACGCGCCATGCTGCTAGATAACAGCTTTGCCAGACATATCAGCTCCGTCGTTATCAGCTCCATGGTACTCGGGGCACTGCACTGTTCGATGAATATCCTAACAGTTGCCGTTAATTTGTTAATCCCTCCTTATTTTTCGATTAACGATTAACGGATAATGTGCAATAAGACATCATAAATCAAGTTTTAATCGACGACATTATGATGTTAATTCGCGAATCGTATTATAAACACCAAAGACTAACTACAAGTATTGTAGTACGATAATATTAGTGAAAATTTTTAACCTCCACTTAGTGATCAGGATCTGATGATGGCCACTTGAGAGGCGAAACGTGTAATCCTAAATTGCCCCATTTAATAGTAATAATGAGATGGAGGTACAAGAACAGTTAGATGTAATAAATGAAAAGATTGAGCAATGGGGATTAAAGATAAATGTGGAGAAGAGTAAAACAGTGGTGACGAGTAGAGATAAGAAAGAAGGAATAGGAGTAATCAAAGTAGGAGATAAGGAATTGGAAGTGGTGAAACACTTCAAATACTTGGGAAGTGAACTGACTGAAGATGGAAGACTAGATTTGGAAATTAGCAGAGGAATACAACTCGGGAGTGCTTTCTACCAACAGGTACGGGGACTAGTATAGAACAAGGATATACAAATTAAGGCTAAAGAAGTTATGCACTAAGTATATTATGTCCCTATACTGACATGTGCAGCGGAAACTTGGACGATGACTAAGAGGGATGAGAGCAGAGTACAAGCAGCTGAGATGAGATTCCTGAGAAGTATGGTCCAGAAAACGAGGAGGGATCGAGTGAGAAATGAAGATATACGGAAAGAACTGGGAGTACAGAAACTAAATGACAAACTGGAGCAAAACAGATTGAGATGGTTTGGACTGTAAACTGTAGACTGTAAATAACCACTTAAACATGTATATTCAGAAAATTATTATGACAATAGGAATACAAAATTTAGTTAACAATTTAATCTCGAAGGGATTGTAGCTTGGATTTATAATTAAAAAACGGCCACATTTAAATCAGTAATTTTCAGGTCATATTTCGTCATTTGTTAGTCATATTTAGTCATTTTTAAAGTCATATTCGTCTGCATATTTGGCCTATTTTTAGGTCTTCATACACTTCAAAAAATATTTTTTTATTTTATGCTCCGATCCTTTAGGAACATTTTGGTGAAAGAAATATGTCTTAATGCGCCATAGTTTTTGAGTTATGATTTAAAAGGCAAAGCCCTTAATAGTATGTACTGTAATATTTATGCACAAATGTTCATCGCTCATTTCCTCAGAATGATAAGTCACAAACTAATTGGCATATACTAATAAAACTTTTTGTGTATATTTCTGCTTAAATGATGTAAATTCATGTATCTCTCTAAAATAGTTTCTTTAAAAAAATGTAAAATTGACATTTTCTTTTCAATACAGAAGTAAAAATAATTGTTGTTAAGAAATGTTGCTGAAAGTACTTGCATTTCGAGATGAATATCCTTGCAATAAAATAAAATTAACAGAACCTAAAATTTGTTGAAAATTACAGGAGTTATCACTAAAACGCTGCAGCCTCGTATGATTAACAACCACCATTTTGAATTTTGAAAAAATACCCAAATTATTTTTTGACATGAATGTAATGTTGTTTTTGATATAGAATAATGCCAAAATTTCATTGCTGAAACTGTTGTGGTTTTGAAGGGAAAAAAATAAAGAAAATTGTTAACATTTTACCATGGTAACATGTACCTAACCCCTTTAAACATCCGAGCCCTAGTAATAAGTAACTGAAAAAATGAAAATCCACAGCCTGGTTCCAGTCTCCGACCGGGTCAGGAAAGGAATGAATGAAGCCCCCCATCTAGCGGCAAGGATATGAACTGTGCCGGCTGCCGAGGCCTGACGCACTCCTCTGGGGCAATGATTAAATGAATGACAGATGAAATGAAATGATAGTGGAGAGTGTTGCTGGAATGAAATTTTGACAGGGAAAACCGGAGTACCCGGAGAAAAATCTGTCTGCCTCCGCTTTGTCCAGCACAGATCTCACATGGAGCGACCGGGACTTGAACCACGGACCCAGCGGTGAGAGGCCGGCGTGCTGCCACCTAAGCCACGGAGGCTTCAGTAATAAGTAACTAATACATGTAATTTTTTCCAGGAGTGTATTTACATATTTATACTTCGTACCCCACCCACACATTGGGCATATTCGCGTTGACTAACTGAAGAGCTACAAATGACAGTTCTGTGCCTAAATGAAAAGGTTTGGGTTGAAGCATCTAGCACGGAGTTGTTATCAATCCAAATAATTCGACGTAACTTATGTTCTGAATTATCATTGTTGGTTGGTTGGTTCCTCAGTTTAGGGGCTGTGACAACGCAGTCATGTAGCCCCGTGTACTTTGGGTGTGTGTAGAATCTGTCTGAAAACCTGTGTTAATTGTGATGACCGTATTCGTGTGTGTATCTGTTTTCAGTTCAAGTAAGAACAGCAGACATTTAATTTCTTCAAGTAGTTCCTACTTTTGCAGCCAAACGTCACCGTCAGCGACTACTAGTTCAGAACTGGTTACCAGACGCCACTGCAGTCGGCTCCTGGCGACGAACGTCGGAACCTAAGAGCGTTTATCAAATGTTTAGCTTCACACAAGTTTAGTTAGTGGAAGGTTCTTTAACATGCCATAAATCTGTGACATGGGACCGCCGGCTTTACTTCCCCTCCGAAGGAAGGCATACTGAGGGACTTTTTAACGCTCTTAAAAAATCCGACGACTTCGGCCGGGTTTGAACCCGCGATCTTGGGGAGTTATCATTGTAACGGTGCGTTATTGTTACGATGACCATATTTTTGACAGTCAAAAATTAGGTCAGCCTTGTTGGTGGGGGATTGTTGGAGGATAGAGAGATTATAGTTCGACTCGAACATATCATCTTCTTCTTCTTCTTCTTCAGTGGCGCTACAGTCCAGGGTGAACCTTGGCCTTCCCAACGAGCTTCCGCCATCCATCACGGTCACATGCCGTCCTCCTCCAGTTTCTGCATCCCAGCTTCCGTAGATATTCTTGCACTCCGTCCAACCATCTTATTTTTGGTCGACCTCGCCCTCTTTGTCCTCCTGGGTTTCCAAAGAGAATCTTCTTTGTCACCTCAGGCTCCTCCATTCCTGCCACATGACCTGGCCCATCTTATCCTTCCTGACCGTATGATTTTTGTTACAGGAGCACCAGCATATATAGTGTACAATTCCGCATTGTACCTTGTTTTTTTTTAAGTTATGGCCCTTTACAAAATGTAATTTTAAGAAGTTCCACAAAAATCGATCCACCAAATTTTCAATACAGAAGAATAAATGAATACAAAGTTCATTTTAGTGTTTTTTTTATTTATTTATGCAAGTACCTTTACAAGTTTTGTGAGAAAAAATAAACATTAGTAAGTTTATTTTTAATTTTCTTACTTGACATCTTATGATTACAATAACAAAAGAATCTTACCGAGTCTTTACGAATTAGGAAAGGGTCGTGGATATTTCAAAACAAGACGTATTTTTCGTTTAATTACGGATATTTTTCAGAGAATTATTCATGCGTAACATCTTTCCACTCGGTTGCTGGATATTTTAGTGGGAGTGATTTTCGAAAAGGGACGGAAATAATGAGCATGCGCGGTGGCGAAGATTGATACCATGACGTACTGTCAGCCATGTGGCTATGAGGAATGTATATCGCATACGGTTTACTTCAAGGTTTGTAGGCCCCATTAAAGATATTCCTACAATAAATAATCTTCATGTTGTCGTTCCTTGGTGTGAAAATATTCATTATATCATATTTGCTGAAAACAATTATGATTTATTAAATCTTCATACCTCGCGCATGCGCACCGGTCAGGATTTGGCTCTGGAGTTTTACAAGTAGGCTAGTTATTTCAATGACCAACAGCGTTCACTGTTAACAAGGGATTTGCGCTCCCGGCAGACAGTAGGATAACATGTCTCATGTTACACATCATATGCAACTGCTGTAAGGCTCGTAATTATTATTATTATTATTATTATTATTATTACCAAACTTAAAAATCGGAACACTTTTATTAATATTCGGGATGCCGGGACATGCTCCTTTAAATCGGGATTGTCCCGATTTTTTCGGGACGAATGGTCACCGTAGTTATTGTTCAAAGGGAAATAATATTGAAAATTCTTAAAAACTGTTGTTCAGTGTCTTCTTTCACTGAATATTCAGAGGAAAGTTGTGGAATCTGGATTGATATTACATGTCGTGGTGCATAAGATTATTTATGTTATTTTAATTGTAGTCTTGCCCTGAGAATTAAGGCACGAGCCACCACTGCTAATGACCTAAAATCGCGATGCACTCGGCATTTAGTACTGGGCACGACCTTCATACGGTTCCGTGTCAGAAATTCTAAACATTTTTGTTTGGCGACACCTGGCCTTATCCCGTATATGTTGGTACTCAAGGTTGTGCAATGACAATGGATACTCACAGTACGAGCTGGCGTTTTCTTCTCGACTGTCAAGGAACTATATTGGAGATATAATGTCAAAGGAAAAAAGCAATAACATTTACCATGTTAGGAAATGTTCGATACTTGCCGTATTTATTAATCAACCGTTTAAAATATAACACCTATCGATATAAAATTAAGAACACCTATTGAAATTTTTGAATATCTATTCAATCGTTTACATATTTCAACCTTTCATCGAGGTCTTCATCAGCCAAATTGCTTATATCCAAGGAAAGGATTTCTATGTAAATACTGTACATATCTACTTTTAGAAGCTAAACTTAATTACATTTTGTATTATCTTCACGAATCATGACGAGTGGAGTTGAAAACTTGAGTATTTATTTTCCATATTTTTCCATATTTTGGAATTTAGCACATATGTTCCATATTTTTAGTCATCATAGTCCATATTTCGGCTAAAAAGCATTACATTCTACTAAATTGTCAGTCATGTTAGTCTAATAATAGAGATCCATATTAAAATCTATATTTAAACACGATGTTCAGTAAAGAACATTTAGCCTACTTTCTCCTAAATGTAATGAGTATAGATAACTCTTTGTCTTAATCAAAGAGTATAATAGAATCACTTCTTGGTTGAAAACCTTAGAAACTATTTACCTCTTCCAAACACCAGAAACTCGGAAAAACTACTACGCTACCATCATTGAAGAAAGAAAGGAAGAAAGAAAGAGAAGACATATCTCAAGAATTTTATGGAACTGGAGACATAATCGCCCGGACGTGGGCAACATCCAACTTTGAGTTGAGGCATGTGTTTACACGTCTGGCTGTCCATGGTTTTCACCACCTTAATTGCATTAACAAATCTTTCCATGACCCTACAGTGACGCGTGAATGCCGACTATGTGGATAAGCATGTGAACGCTACCACTTAGAGCTCAGTAGTAAAGGAAACAATCAATCAAATCTATGCAATTCAAATCCCCAGAGCGCAATTTTAGTGTACATGTTCATTCTTTATTTTAGATTGCTATTTGGCTGCAATAAAATTATTAATGAATAATTATCCTGAACTAGCACCAACAGATAGAGCACAGGTACTATGTGAGATCGTTCTGTCTTTAATTCAAATAACACACAATAGGCTGTTACAAACGCTTTAAAATAATAATGTATCATATTATCAACTTTTCATTCTTCAAATTCGATGCGTATAGAATGCCAACCAGTGGAGTCCCACGTAGAACAGTCATGACATCTGCCGGATACAATCCTAATAGGGAGAGTGCATTCTAGCGGCCACAAAAAGAAACTTTTCAATTAGAGCTGAACGGTAATCTGTGGGCCGTTGCGCAATAAGTTGGCATGATAGTTCGCCTGGTTGCTGTTAGATATCTCTTGCAGATCCGCTGGCGAATTTTGTTTTAATTAAATATATATTTTCCATTGTAATATGCACAATATAACACTTAATTTTAAAACGTCTGAGTGATTACAAAACAATAAATATAAAAAACAAGCAATAAAACCAACTATGGTAGGATTAGAACCCCAGTCAAACGAGTAGGAGGCTAACGCTTTACCACGCAGCCAAACAAGTCAACCACAGTTCACCGATATCAGTTGAATTACATACAACGTCTTAGCAAATAATGATTTAGACTTAACGATTTCTTCAGTGGAGTATACTTTTTATATATAAAGCATTTCATACAAAGATTATGTTATTTCTATCAGTAGGCTATATTGCATGCAATACTCAAACTAGTGAAATATAGGTCTGGCACAATATATTAGCTGCCATCTTGTCTTCTAACTGAGACGGCTCAGCTTTTTAAAGTCACGTCTGCACTATAATATTACAAGATAAACTTTTAATTTCGAACGGACCACGTCCTTTAGAACAGTTGAAACGATTCTCGGTTCGATAATCGGAACTGGTGGGTCCCATGTTATTGATTATAAAGTTTGCATAATTCACACGTCCACCATCCTGAAATGGTACGGCGGATGACCTTGTAGTTTGGGCACAAAACGCGTCCTATATGAAGGTATTTTGTTTCCAAATTTGGTAGAGATTGGATGATTAGTTTAGTCGTTATTTGATTTTACGTTCTGAACGTTTGAGTGGCCGCCATTGAGTTTTGGTAAAGATGGCAGCGATATAAAACATTTTTTTTTTTTCGTGTGGCCTCGATATAAAACATGACACTGAGGTGTCCTTTGCTAGTGCTACTTTTGTACCAAATTTCGTTCAATTCAGTTTCGTCGTGTTTGAATTGATAGGGGGAGGGACAGACATACCAAATCCCACACACACACATACACACTCACACACAGACAGACACACATTTTTCGGCCCTGTGTGGATCTCATAAGTCTACTTTCATTTTTTGCAAAAATCGAAAGTAGGCTAAAAATTAATAATTAAGCTGGAGTGCAGTTCATCATCATACCTGTCCCCGTCTGAGTTGATAACATAAGTTGGGAGAAAGAGAGAGGAAGGGGTGAGATCATCTTCTGATGGTGAACGCAGTTTGTCAATAATGTTAGAGGCAATAGGAGAAGATTCACTTTCCAGCACTAAAAAAAAAATGTAATCCAATGTTTTGGTGACAGAGAATAAAAGATTGCGTGTTTTTCAAAGATCATATTGATATTAAAATGGGAAGTGCAACATTATGTTTCATGTAGATCTACTTTGTTTAGCTTCTTTGAACTTGGTTATTAAATAGAAACTAGCGTCCCCCATAGCCAGAACTCTCGCATGTGTATAAACCACCCGCCTGGATTCACTGTTATGCGGGCTTCTATAAATATGTTTATTTGTTTAAACGCACTTTTTAAACAATTTGTCGATATTTATAAAATTATAGAGCAATTCATCACTGCTGCTGGTTGCACAATGGGTTGTGAGAGCCCCATGTGTACAGACTACCCGCCCGTCACTTATAAAATGGGGGAAAGAAATCTCTGGATCTTAGCCAATTGCGTCCCTAATCATATACAGGGTGTTTCAAAAAAAAGTGTCCGAAATTGCAACAGAGGTTGGGATAGGTCAAGACGAGAAGAAATGTCCCTATAAACATATGTCCGGAAACAAATACCTGTTGAGATATGAGCCATTTTACTTGTGTTGTGTATGTACACTTCCACCAATGGACGTCATCTCACCAGCTACTTCTAATGAACACTTGACTGTCATTTAACAGAACACGCGTTGGGCAAACATCCATAAACACCACCAACCATGCATGAGCTGTGATGATTTCAGCCGTTCTTTCCGCGGATACCATTTGCACGTTACAAGAGATGCTCCTCATGGTTACCACATGCTTCGGATCATCTTCGCAAGGAATCCTCAACTCGTCCAATCACGCCTGGCTGCTCGCGGATGTGCGCGCTCTCATTGGTCAAAAGCTCTTGTAACATCTGCACATTATCGATGCATGTGGCATACACCAATGTCTTTAAATGTCCCCATAGTCAGAAATCCAATGGATTACTCTCCGGCGAACCGCACAGCCGCATACATGACTGAACCGTGTCCTCCCATGAGTTCCGATTCCCATGAGTTCCGATTCCCACCAGTTCCAAATTCTTTAGCGGATTAGCTATCTGCCAATTACACTACCTGAGCGAGTCCCATCAGTTCCGAACACTACCTGAGCGTGTTCCAGCTTAGTTTTCTACAGCAAAATTGTATTAATTTGTTTATTACTGAAACAAATAAGGTCCATTGTTAGCGGGAGTGCGTGCCCTCTTTAATGAATTGTCCCCCCTAAGAGAGGGGGTGGACGCCATGGACCGGTAGCTCCCATAAGCAGCTTTCGCCTTGTCAGTATCTGTATCAGCATGTGCCTTCGTCAAAATAATCAGTTTTGTGTTATATTTACAAAGTTCTTAAAATAGTATCACCATGTCGCTTCGTCAAATTGATCTATTAACTGAATTATTCTTCTCTTCATACCATAATCAATATGTACAGCAAAAGAAACATTTCTTAAAAATACTGTTAAATCACCGGTATCCTCAAACTGTTGAGTTGCTCTTTGGATTCTGTCATCCATTGCAACATATTTTCTTTTCCGTTTCGTGGCTTGCAAATTCAACTCTGCCCGCATATTTTTTTCGTCTGAATTTTGAGACTCCTTCTTCAAACACAACACCAAGTCTCTTACACAAGGTCAAACCTCAGAACTGACAGCTGGGTTTTCCAGAGACATTCGGAACTAGTGGGACTCATTAGCTTATTTACTCAGGCGTGAAAACGCGTTCGGAACTCGTGGGACGTTTTTCCTAAGAAATTTGTTTTCGGAACTCATGGGAATGAAACTCGTGGGACGGAACCGACTGAACATCCAACTCATGCAAAGACCTTCAACGGAAGGACACCTGCACCACCGAACACAACGCCTCGTCCACGCGGGTAAAATGGCTCATATCTCAACAGGTATTTGTTACCGGACATATCTTTATAGGAATATTTCTTCTCGTCTTGACCAATCCCAACCCCTGTTACAATATCTGACACTTTTTCGAAACACCCTGTTCAGGCGATGAGCAAGTTCCTTCGATCGCGACTATCCCCAATAGTACAGTACTTGGAATAATGACGAGTAGTGACGCGGCCCACTCAGTGCAGGGCGTTCTCTAAATGCCGGCCGGCTCCCGGACCAATAAAAGAAGCTCTAACATCTCATTCTCATTTCACGTTTTCATTTTTATATCTTATTTCTGTAGGGTTGCTTAGCCAGTCACGGCGGCGAGGAACAAAAAGATGATTGGCTGATGCTCTGCGTGGGCGATCATCATTATTTATGAAGCTTGTATTTCAATAGCCGTCATTATTCTCACTCACTGATGCACTGACCTATCCAAGGTACTTCAGACGAGCCACATGCACTCGCACTCGAGACAGATGTTAAAGAAAATAACTAAACAAAGGTATGGGAACATACGGACACAGATTCCTGTACCCACACGTAGATTTCAACTCTCGAACTTACCAGCCGTAAGCCCTTGAGGGTGTAGCACTATTCACACACCCTGCCTGCTATAGGGATCTAAATTAAGGTGGTGATTATTCTTTGATTGAATGTAATTTGCATAATTGCTTTGTTGTTGTTGTTGTTGTTTGAGTCCTCAGTCCTTTGACTGGTTTGATACAGCTATCCATGCCTCCCTTTCCTGAGCAAATCGTTTCATCTCTACATAGCTAGCACACCCTACAGCCGAGGCAATCTGTTTAACATATTCTAACCTTGGCTCTTGTCTTAACAGTTCTTGTCCTCGACCCTTCCTTCCATAACTAAGCTTGCTATTCCTGGGTGTCTTAGTATGTGTCCTACCAACCTATCTCTTCTCTTCATTAGCAGTCGCCAGAAACATCTCTCCTCTCCCACTCGTCTTAATACCTCTTCGTTTGTAACCCTATCTACCCATCTGATCTTCATCATTCTCCTGTAACACCACATTTCAAACGCTTCAATTCTCCTCTTTTCTGCTGCATCAATAGTCGAAGTTTCGCTTCCATAGAGCGCCACGCTCCAGACAAAAACTTTCAAAAATGACTTCCTAATACCGAAATCTATATTCGATGTCAACAGATTCCTTTTTTGTAGAAATAGTTTCCTTGCCTGAGCCAACCTACTTTTTATATCCCCTTTGCTTCGTCCATTACTGGTTATTTTGCTTCCTAAGTAACAGAAGTCTCCTACTTCCTTCAGTTTTCACCTGCCAATTTGATGTCCATAGAGGTTTCTGTTTGTTTGTTTTTTCGGCTTTGTACAGGGTGTTTTTTTTTTTTTTTTTGCTGGCATGCCCCATTTAATTGTGATTATTAACTAATACATGTAATTCCAGGAGTGTATTTATATAATTGTATCTTGTACCCCCACCCATTCATCTCCCCCCCCCCCCCCCCAGGCGCTCACATCTAGTGGGACGTGGGTTGGCGACCACGGGACCCCAGCTGATTCCGGCATTGCTTCCACTTACTTGTGCCGGGCTCCTCTCCGTCTCCTTTCCTGTCGACCTCTCTTGGTCAACTCTTGTTCTTTTCCGACCCCGACGGTATTCGGGTATCTGAGGCCTAGGGAGTCTTTCACTTTTCCGCCTTAATTGGCGCTTGTCTCATCTTTCCTAATCCCTCATTCTTCGAGGGGTCAGACCTCTTGTTTTCATTTCATTGTGTCTCCTGCCTTCGGCTCAAGGCCCTCAATAAGGCAGGGTGTGTTTAGCCCCACCACTTATGGTGCACCCTCAAGGACTCACGTCTGGTGAGTTCGAGAATTGGCGACCTCGAGGGTTTCCAGAGCAGGGTCCGGTTGGTTCTCCTTTTTCAATTGCCTTTGGGCGTCCCTCTCCCTACCTTTCCTATCTGCCTTTCCTGACTCTTGGTTGTCTTTCCTTCCAAGTCCCTCAATCCTCATACTTCGAGGGTTGAGGGCATTTCTTTTCTTCCTGTCCTTTATTTGCCTTATCCTTTATTTGTTTACCATTTCTTCTTCTAGTATGTAAATCTGTAGATAGTATTAGTTATAGTTTTCATTCTCATCTCATCCTTCACTATCATCATCATCATCCTGCACAGTTTCCAGCCACTGGCCGGGTCTGTTTGGAACACAAGCCTCTCCAACGTCTTCTGTCTTCCCACCATCTCTCAGCCTCCACCCTTGTCCAGTCTTCTCCTCTCTTCTTCACGCTTTCTTCCACCCCCTTCAGCCACCTGTCTCTCGGTCTTCCCCTCGGTCTCTTTCCTTCCCACTTCGTCTCATGTACTCTCCTGGGTATCCTCTTCTCCTCCATTCGTTTTACATGTCCATACCATCTAAGTCTAGATTTCTCTATACCATCCTGTAATGGTTCCTCCTTCATTAATTCTCTGGTCCTCTCATTTCTTATTCTGTCCATCTTTGTAGCTCCAATACTGCTTCTCAAGAACCTCATCTCACTGGCCTGTATTTTTCTCTTCTCCCTTCCTTTCATAACCCAGGTCTCCGAGGCATACGTCAGGATAGGGACATAGTACGTCCGATATATGATCTTTTTGCTGTTCTGAGGGACATCCTTGCTCCATAACATGCTTCTCACACTCCTCCGAAATGCTTCTGCCTGCCACCCCCGCTCATTTATTTCTCTATCGTTTCTTCCATTATCTTGTATCAGGCTTCCCAGATACTTGAAACTATCCACTTTCTTCAGCTGTTCCCCACCAATTGTTATTCCCGTTGTGGTTCTTTCCTTCTTCCTTGTTGTGATCACCATCTCACTCTTATTTATGCTAAATTTGATCCCATATCCTTGTATTATTCCTTCCCACACGTCCAACTGTTCCTGTACCTCCTCCTCCTTGTTTCCCCAAATCATCAAATCATCTGCAAACACCATTGCTTTCATCTTTCCGTCCCCAATTGCTTGTGCCACTCGGGTCATTATGTCATCCATCACCACAATGAAAAGTAACGGTGACAATGCACTTCCTTGTTTCAGGCCGTTTCTCTGTTCCAACCAGTCTGATCTCTCTCCTCCCACTTTCACACAGCTCACGCTTCTCTTGTACATCTCCTTTATCCTCTTTATAGTCCATTTCTCTACTCCTTCACTATCACCCAGACCATTAGGGACCGATAGCCTAGATATTAGGCCCCTTAAAACAACAATTATCATCATCATCATCATTCATTGGACACTATCGTGTTGACCGACTGAGAAAAGTTAATTGTATAAAAACACAAGAACTAAAGAGAATATCCAGAAACAAGCAATTAAGTCTGGAACGGAGGATTCTCTCCGTGTATGTAAATGCTCGACTTGTACCGGCAACCATTGAAGGCACTAGGTATTGTAATGGTTACTTCGGCTGGGATGACAAGTGAAACGGTATTTACTTTGCTCCACGTTGAGCGTACAAATGTAATGGTTTCGCTAGCCCACACTGTTGGGAGAGAAATGTAACTGTTTACCTTTGCCTAAGCTATGTTGTTTTAATGGGCGCCAAGACCTCAATGCAATGTTGAAATCTAAATTTGTATTTAACAACGTCTAGCTCTGGCAGAACACATTCAAGACTCTATTCACTCAGATCGTGGTATGATTTGATCATTAACCCAACAAACAATTGTATCAGGAGAAGGAATTGGTCTATATCTAATGCTACCTACTGAAAGCAAAGATTGCATTGTAAAAGAAATGAATTTATTATATAAAACAAGTATAGCAAAATTAATAATAATAAGTTTAACATTTAAATTGGAGCGTTGTGATTTGAATATTACCGATAGAAAATTACGTGAAAACGGAGTCTGATAAATTGATTTTACTCTTATTTCCAAGCTATGAAGCTACTGAATTATGAAATATAAAACAAAGAAAAATGAGAGATTGCGTATTTCTGCGTCATTAGCGCTTACCCCTGGAAATTGCCAATGCATTTCCCTCGTTCTTGATGATGCTGTGTGCTTCCCACAGTCTCCTGGACGTCGTCATCTCCGTCGAAATTTGATGATATACTGGTAGATTAGATAATTCTATGGTCCGTACATCGGACCCAAACTCTCGTAAAACCGCACTGGTTACGTTTTACAAAAGTTCGTCGCTAACTCCACTGAACATCGGAGCGTCACGCACTTGCGACCGTACACTGCAAGTTCTACACAGATTGTCCTTAACTCCACCGAACATCGGAGCCACTCGCACGCGCACCCATACTCGTCAATTATTTCACAGATTGTCCGCGTTTCACGGCGCGTCGAACGATATATTCACCCGTTGGCTCCCCCCCATGGTACCGTCTTCCAGCTTACGTTGTCTCCGCTGATTGGCTGAGCACGCCGCCACTTCCCCTCCTCCGGTTCATTACAATCCGCGGGCGAGAGGGAGAAGTCGTTTTCCGTTTCAACAATTCGCCTCTTCACGACGATGCGACCCAAGATTGCGTCATACTTCTCGACAGGAATCAGCTTGTATTAGAATTCCCAGTGAGTCATGTCTCTCAAATACCCTAACTGACAAAACTCCGTAAAATTCCGTAATCAGATAATTTTCTATGATATCGTCGTTCGTAATAATTTGCTTGTTAGCGTTTTCTAAGACATAGAAAACCTATCTGTATGCTTATAATTTTTATAAAATGCTCCGAAAATATCTTAATAATAATTATAATAAATTAATAATAATAATAAATTAACATGAAAAATTATCTTGGCTGAACAATTTGCCGCGTAAATAAATATAGAATGGCTTCCTACTGACTTATGCCAGTTGCCTAAAACACCCTCGAAAAACACGTTACATATTCGCCTCGGATCATCGGATGATTTACCGTGACGACGGTCCATTATCCGATTATCCCAGACACGTTAATAAAACCCATCCAAAATACATATTACATAAATGAAATCACCCTAAATTACAGATATATACACTCATAATTTTTCTTCACGCACTTTGCGTCAAAGTTTGTTGTCACTATGGATTGCACTTTGCAACCAGTCCAATGTTTTACATATAGAATAGTGTTCCACGGATATTTCCGCCTCTCAAATTTCTCTATGTTGGAGAAATAGACATAATTAATGTGTGAGCCCTATGTATTTATGATGTCATATCACACGCATTGAAGGTGTTCTGATATATTTATATCACCCTAGAACTTCCTAATTTCACTGGAGGTCCCCTCCTTATGGTGACATTTAATTCCACTTATCACTGAGCACACGATCACACTATTGTGGCAGCGCCTCGTGACCATAATACTTAATCTCTCTTTAAAGTAGATTAAATTAATATTGACTTCTGAAAAAAAAAACAGTAAATGTGCATTACATATAACACCAAATATTTCTGTGCCGTAATCGCCCTGTCTTGTTAAGTTCCCGTACACCATATTCTACTTAATACTAGTTCTCAACACAGACCATTTCTCCTCACACAAATAATACCATTGTACAAATTATCTTAAATTACACACTTACAAATCTTACATGGCGAGGCCGTAAACAGAAATCACGTGTGCTGATATGTATGAGTTTCATGAAGGACTGTCTCGCCTTCTGATGGCCCATCTTTTATCTCGTGGACGCCTTAAGCTAACAAGCCCTATACAAGCGCTCCCCCATCTCTTGGAGATAAATGGGAACCCATCAGCGCTGCCAAAATGGCCTTGGTGCATCGAGACAATTTAGTGCTCAACAGCATCCGACAATCCCGTCATATTTCCCTGTACCTTAAAAACTCTCATTTACTTACATACTACCCCCCTGTGTGACTTCTGATACGCCTGCCTGGAAGACCATCTCCTCCCACGCACCCAATACCACACTTACTCATTTGATAGGCTGGCTCGCCAGCTAAACACACTCACTTTATGACACATATTTTCGTAGACTATGAATATTATACGTCCCGTATAATCTGTTTCCCTCACTATTCTCCAGCACATATGCTGTTTTCACAATACGTTTGGAAACTATAAATGTTACTGCGTCACCTGCTTCCAACCTTGCAAGTGGCTCCCTTAAATGAACGTCCTCACGTTGCTCTACCTAGCATATTTCTCAGTGTCTGTAACGATGCCCTGTTGCTACTGTCCACACATGCACATATTAAAATACCGTCCTCTGCTTTAACCACAGGATAATCCCTACATAAATTAGTGTCCCTCGATAGCATGTCTGCAAGAATGTTATCTTTACCTTTAATATATTTTACTGTGAATTCGTATTCCTGCAGAGCAAGAATCCACCTACTAACTCTGTTAGAACTGAGTTTACAAGTTCTCATATACAGTAATGCATGGTGATCTGTGTGGATCTCAAATTTCCCCCCTACTAAATACATTCTAAATTTCCCTAAACTGAAAACAATACCTAAAAGCTCTAACTCAGTAATCGTGTATCTTTTCTCTGCTGCAGTCAGTCCTCGCGAGGCTAAAGATACAATGCACAAATTACCCTCATCATCTTTCTGACATAATACTCCAGCAATGCCTATATGTGAAGCATCTGTCATAACCACATATTCCTTATTTTTTAACGGATATTTCAGCACTACAGCTTTCTCAAAACCTTCCTTCAGCACTCTAAAAGCCTGATCATGCTTGGACTCCCATCTCCACCGAGTCCCACTTTTAAGCAATTCCCTGAATGGTTCAACCAACCCTGAGTATTTAAGAACGAACCTCCTGAAAAAGTTGCAAATTCCCAGGTAAGTTTTTAACTGTTTAACATTCTGTGGCACCTCTGCGTTAAGTATCTTATTAACCCTACTTTCTTCTGGTGTTACACCTCTACACGACACTCTATGACCTAAAAATGTCACTTCTGACTGACAGAATGACGACTTAGACAGCTTCAAAGTGAACCCTGCCTGATCTAACTTCTGAAAAACTATATCTAAATGACGTAGATGCTCCTCAAAACTGCGTGAACTAATTACCATATCATCTATGTAAATGGTTACAAACTCTCCTGTGTCATCCCCTAATGCGATGTTTAAAGCCCTAATTAAAGCAGCTGAACTACTCTTTAACCCATAAGGTGTTCTACAAAATTGATAAAGATTATATTTATGACTAAAAGCTGTAAATGGTCTATCTTCGTACATAAGTGGCACTTGCCAAAAACTGGAACTCAAATCTACACAAGTGAAATACTTCTTCCCCTCAAATGTTTGCATTAATTCCTCTATTGACATAGATTTCAGCTGATCTGAACTAATTCTACTGTTAACCAAACGAGCGTCTAAACAAATACGAACAGTGCCGTCGGTCTTGGGTACCGTGATCAAAGAATTAACATACGGACTGTTAGAGTGCTCAATAATCCCATCTTCAAGCATCTGATTAATTTGTGCCTCAACTGCACGCGAAAGGTACAGGATATCTATGTCCTGTGAATACTGACCTATCAATAACGTTCAATGAATGGGTATAGCAATTGGCCATACCAATGCGATCCTCAAAAACTCTCCTATTACACCATAACACATCATAGAGCCGAACACACTGTTCATCCTCTATATTTCCCTGAAATGCAGCCTCACGTAACGAGTCCTCTAGACTTCCGTTCGTAATCACACTGCCCACAAAACATGGAGAACCCCGCTCTACGGCTGGCGATATCTCATTTAAAGTACAAATCACACCTACAACACTACTTCTCTGAATTTGGTCATTGAACGCTACTTCTACTTCAGAATCTCCCCATTTAAATTTCAAACTCCCTACATCATAACATAAGTTACCAGACACTCTACTTAGCCACTCTGAACCCAAGATAACACTGAATACTAAATTTGGAATTACAAGGCAAATCTGCTTCTCTACATGATTATTAATTTTAATGTCTACTAAAACTTGCTTAGAAATTACTTTAGACCTCTTCCCAACAGCTGTGATAACAAAAGTGCTTTTAATTGGCATCTCCTCAAAATTTACTCCAGTTCCTTTCATTTTATCATAAAATGCACTACTTATGCAACTCTTCATACAACCACTATCAATTAAAACATCTGTGTACGCCTCGGACACGTTAAATTTAACTATGGGGCTCTTACTAACCACTTCCTGAATAATACCTTCATCATTTAGTTCATGTAATAATTCATTTCTTACATTTAGGTCATAGGGTTCCTGTATAATTGTATGGACAGGGCATGCTACAGACTGAGATTCTGACCTTACTTCGCAGCCTGGTTCGCGTTTAAAGAACCGCTACAGCTGGCCGTAGTACTACTAACTACTAAACTGGTCTGGTTGTTCTGGGCTGTGTTGTCATTGTTTGGCTGTATATTACTACCACTAGGCTGTCCTCTTCCTTGACCCCTATTCTGGTTGTAATTATTGTCATTATAATTTCTCCCTTGATTTCCCCTGAAATCATTGTTTCTCCCTTGATTTCCCCTGTAATCATTGTTCCTCCCTTGATTTCCCCTGAAATCATTGTTCCTCCCTTGATACTGATTACCATAGCCATTTCCTCTGTTCTGATTTAGCTGATTACTATTATTTCTATTTTGAGCGTTGGCCCCTTCGCCACCGTTCCCTTGAACTTCTTGATGCCTGGCTTCATTAGGTCTATTATTATTATTACCCTGGTTCCGATTGAAATTGTCCTCATAACCCCCTCTCCCTAGTGCATCAAATGTGCTTAACAAATTTTCTACTTGTGATATAGTCTTTACATTCTGGATAGAAGCAGCCTCCTTGATCCTATAGGGAAAGTGCCTAAGTAGCAACCTTACCACATCACTTTCCTCCTTCAAGCCATCCAGATATTTACACACTAATACCTGCCCTAAAAAGTATTCGGTCATGGTGGAGCTTCCTTTAGGGTTATATTTACCACACACTACTCCCTCACGATGCTGCGACTGAATAACCTCATTCCAGAACTTTTCACAGAATTTCATTTTAAAATCATTTATATCAGTAAACTTGTCTCTGTAGACAGCAAACCAATTCCTCGTTTCCCCCACAAACACTTGTTCTAAAATTTCAACTACCTGGCACCACTCAATACTACCATTTTCCAACCTCTCCCCGAATTTATTTTCTATAGTGTTCATGAACTCCATTGGGCACCCCTGTTGATTGCTGAACTTACCCAGTTCTACCTCCCTGTGTGTGCTATTCACAAAAACTGGCCTATTCTGACTATTTTCTTGCCTGATCCTAGCTTTTAATTTTAATTCTAATTCTGCGATTTTCTCCTCAGCCTTCCTCTCAATACTGTTTACTGTTAATTTAATGTTTCCTTCTGATTCTTCTACTTTATCATATAGCTTTGCTTGTTTCTCCTCAATCTTGCTAATGCTTTCCCTATTACTCTCTCTTAAATCATTTACTTCTGCAACTATTTGTGAGTGGACTTTCTCAATTCTACCCCCCAGCTGTTCCTTAACCTCTTTAGTAGCTACCTGAATTTTGTCAATTTCTCCCCCCAATTGCTTTTTGACCTGCTGTGTTTCCAGTTGCACTAGTTCTTTTAAATTTTCAGCCTGTGTACTGATTCTAATTTCCAACTCCTCCTGTACTTTTCCTAATTTTCTGTCTACATCTGCAATAATCTCTTTAGCCTTTTCTTCCATCACCCCCCTGATCTCACCTCTAATCAGTTCGAATTTGTCACTCATTTCCCTACTGTTTTGTTCTAATTTAGCATTTAAAGTTTCAGTACTCTCTCTATTTTCCTTACTGTTTTGTTCTAATCTGGCGTTTAAAGTTTCATTACTCTCTCTATTTTCCCTACTGTTTTGTTCTAATTTTGCATTATTCTGTTCTAATTTTGCATTTAACGCTTCTGTACTTTCTTTATTTTCCCTACTGTTTTGTTCTAATTTTGCATTATTCTGTTCTAATTTTGCATTTAAAGCTTCTGTACTTTCTTTATTTTCCCTACTGTTTTGTTCTAATTTTGCATTATTCTGTTCTAATTTTGCATTTAAAGCATCACTACTAACTTTGTTCTGATACATGAACTCGAGAAGTAAAGTTTTTAATTCTGGTTGGCCGCCTACACTCCCTGTTTCAGTATCGGGATTTACCTCCGCTACCCCGGTACTACCATCACTCGACATACTGCTCGTATCATCATTCTCCAGTTGATGACCACTACGTAACCTCATCTGTCTTTCTTTCTCATCCCCCATAATGATATACACTGATAAAGACAAATAACCCCCAAAATACAGGCACAGAAATATATACCCTTCTCCTTCCACAAATGTTATTAGGTTTTCAGCCCCAAGTTGTCGGCGACAAATGTAATGGTTATTAGTTAGTGCCCCATGTTGGTAGCGACAAATGTAATGGTTACTTCGGCTGGGATGACAAGTGAAACGGTATTTACTTTGCTCCACGTTGAGCGTACAAATGTAATGGTTTCGCTAGCCCACACTGTTGGGAGAGAAATGTAACTGTTTACCTTTGCCTAAGCTATGTTGTTTTAATGGGCGCCAAGACCTCAATGCAATGTTGAAATCTAAATTTGTATTTAACAACGTCTAGCTCTGGCAGAACACATTCAAGACTCTATTCACTCAGATCGTGGTATGATTTGATCATTAACCCAACAAACAATTGTATCAGGAGAAGGAATTGGTCTATATCTAATGCTACCTACTGAAAGCAAAGATTGCATTGTAAAAGAAATGAATTTATTATATAAAACAAGTATAGCAAAATTAATAATAATAAGTTTAACATTTAAATTGGAGCGTTGTGATTTGAATATTACCGATAGAAAATTACGTGAAAACGGAGTCTGATAAATTGATTTTACTCTTATTTCCAAGCTATGAAGTTACTGAATTATGAAATATAAAACAAAGAAAAATGAGAGATTGCGTATTTCTGCGTCATTAGCGCTTACCCCTGGAAATTGCCAATGCATTTCCCTCGTTCTTGATGATGCTGTGTGCTTCCCACAGTCTCCTGGACGTCGTCATCTCCGTCGAAATTTGATGATATACTGGTAGATTAGATAATTCTATGGTCCGTACATCGGACCCAAACTCTCGTAAAACCGCACTGGTTACGTTTTACAAAAGTTCGTCGCTAACTCCACTGAACATCGGAGCGTCACGCACTTGCGACCATACACTGTCCTTAACTCCACCGAACATCGGAGCCACTCGCACGCGCACCCATACTCGTCAATTATTTCACAGATTGTCCGCGTTTCACGGCGCGTCGAACGATATATTCACCCGTTGGCTCCCCCCCCCATGGTACCGTCTTCCAGCTTACGTTGTCTCCGCTGATTGGCTGAGCACGCCGCCACTTCCCCTCCTCCGGTTCATTACAATCCGCGGGCGAGAGGGAGAAGTCGTTTTCCGTTTCAACAATTCGCCTCTTCACGACGATGCGACCCAAGATTGCGTCATACTTCTCGACAGGAATCAGCTTGTATTAGAATTCCCAGTGAGTCATGTCTCTCAAATACCCTAACTGACAAAACTCCGTAAAATTCCGTAATCAGATAATTTTCTATGATATCGTCGTTCGTAATAATTTGCTTGTTAGCGTTTTCTAAGACATAGAAAACCTACCTGTATGCTTATAATTTTTATAAAATGCTCCGAAAATATCTTAATAATAATTATAATAAATTAATAATAATAATAAATTAACATGAAAAATTATCTTGGCTGAACAATTTGCCGCGTAAATAAATATAGAATGGCTTCCTACTGACTTATGCCAGTTGCCTAAAAAACCCTCGAAAAACACGTTACAGTATGTAGGTATACAAGCCTCGAGTACAGTAGCCCATTCATAGTTTATAGCCCACGCTCTCGTCTGTCAAGATCTGCAATGATACACGTCGAAGCTGCACTACTGATGATTTCGCTGGTGAGAGCGTACACTAAGGTATGCATTCGGGCTGTACATATTCGAATATTCGCTTAAGGGACACTAGGACTGAGATTTTAGGAAAAAATGACAAAATAACTGTTCTTTAGTTTTTCCCATATATCTAGGTCTTACTCTGCGGATCAATTCAGTAAAACAGTTTTCATGCACCACCATGTTTAAAGGCTCAGTGACATTTTTCAATCTCCTCTGCGTAAGAAGAAGATGGAAGGCAAATCATATGAAAGTAGGCTATATTTTTAAAATTAGAAACCCTAGAAAGTCGTATGTTAACGCAAACGAAAGGATGCTCTTTATCTCTACGGAAAAAAAAACATTGTATTTTTCAGATTTTTTCCAAAAACGTTTCATTAGGTGAGTCAAATTGGTTAATATAGCATGTGATTTTATAAAAATAAAACACACACACTATTACAGCCATCACAATAACACAGATCAGACAAAATTCCACACAGACCCAAGTAGACGAGGCTAAATGACAACGGTGTCCAAGTTCCTCAAATGAAACAACAACTACGTATTAAGAAATTGAGGTTGATTTTCAGCTATTAGGTAGTATTGTAAAGATGGAGTAGAGTACGGACAGTATGTGGCGAGGATTCAAGTCAAGTTGACCACTCTGGGCAGACATATTTCCAACCACGTTTCATTGGTGGGGAAAAAGCGACGTCAGTCCCTCGTCGCCCGTCGTGCTGCCCACATCGCGTGTTACCGCTTAAAATATGTGCATAAAATCGTCTTGAGTTCGGTGCAGTTACGTAGGGGAGTCTCCTCCAGCGCTCCGGCTCCCCACCACTTTATTTACTTTTTTATTTTTTATAAGTCTCACGACATATCGGCCGTTCTCCACAAGCAATAAAGATATTAAACAAAGAGTTAAAATATCTGACGCGACCAGAATATGAACCTCATCGAATTTCAGGCCCGATGCTCTTTCCTACTGAGCTATCGCGACATTTTCTCTCTACCTGGGCTGACGATTGCTGCATCCTCCATAGCACTCTGTCAGTAAGTAAGGACCGCTGTATTACCGACCGTTTGATTACCAAATGCGGTTTTTTTTCAGCTATTAAGTCACGTGGTGCATAGGCCTATGGAGTAGGCTACAAGCCATCAAGATCACAACTGATTTTTAAAAGCCTAATTTGATGTTTTCGTCACCTGAATGCAAGAACTAGGTAACTCAACATTTCCTTTCTTTAATAAATATATGTCATAGTATACCAATAATCGCTCCGAATTTAATGCAAAAACTAGGTAACTGATCAAACGATACCAGAGACCTCTATTTACAATGTAAAAATAGGTTAAAAAAGAGTAACAGTGTAATAAATAGGTAACTTGAGATAGTATCTTCTTTTGAGATTTGTAACAGGACACCTTAGTGTTAGAAGTCAGTAACTGAAGATGTACACGTTTAACACAGCAAACTAGTAGCACTAGCGGATTCAAAATACATGTATTTATTCTCCATGAAACCACCAGCCTTGAGCCAAGACTACTTTTACTTCCACTCGAACTTACCTCACAGAAAACAGGAGGATGAAGACGAAGAAGCAGAAGAAGAAGCAAATTAGATCAGTGTTCTAGATTGACTACTTTTAATCGCACGGGCCAGAACGCACAAAACCTCCCATTAATATTACTCTTCATAAATTCGTCATCACACTGTACGTTTACAGTGGTCGTAGTCTCCGATAATCAGGAATGAGAGCTTCAAAATGAGGCCAAGTTTCCTGCTGTACGTTTAACTTGGGCTGAGAAAACGTTACGTCAGAAAAAGTATAAGAACTTTTTATTGCGTAATTGAACATTGAAACTTGAGATTTGCACTACCAATACTTGTGCCTATCACATATAAAAATTTCATTACCCTCAGCCAAGTAGTTTTCCATGTATATAGTTTTAAGTGAGCGGTTCCTAGAAAAGACGTCAAAAACACAGACATTTTTTCATACAACCACAAATAAATAAATAATCAATAAACTTGACAATAATTGGCTTGTATAGTACGCGGAGTTAAACAAGGAAAATATTGGTGTAAGTCATTTTTCAATAGGTCTGTTGGTTTGGTTGTAAGTAAGGCCTAAACTCGAGTATCAATAATAAAAAATCCGATAGTAGTTTCTCGTTGATTCTGCATGTTAATTTGATTGCATTGGCAATCACGGCAGGTTCTATAATGCTTCCAATAAACAAACTCAACTCAAAATAATTAAAGTGTGTATTTCTTTCTTCATTTCAGTGGTGTTTATCAAGAAGGAATTATTAGTTACCTATCCCAAAAATGTCAACTTGAATAAGAATGTAATGCAAAAAATAGGCATCTCATTTTATCTTCCAATCAATATTATTATAATGATGACACAACCATAGAACATTGGTAAATTGTTAAATTAAGTCTCAACGTAACGACTGATCACAACCAAAGACCTAGGTGTAAAACAGATACAATTTATTCAAAATTACTTACATAAAAATCTTGCACACTTGCAAAACTGTTCTTGGCTATATCTCAAAATAAGAAACTTCAAGTTACCTAGTTCTTGCATACCGGTGACGGTTTCATTTGTTTTACCTTAGGATTTCCAGGCCGATGCATTTCTCAACTGGTGTAACACCACAAGGCCATGGCCACGCCAGATATTTCAACTCTCCTTGACGGCTGGTAGACTACTCCATGTACATAACACGACATATTACTTGAATCCCCTTATTTGGTAACCACAGAATGTCCCTTTACGGATGCGTAGACCAAGCTGGGCACCACCTCGAAGATAGGTTACCCAACTGGGTCTACAAACCCGCAAGGACCAGCTGACCTTCCGGTCTCATTGAGCGCATCTTCTACTGCGTCACAATCGTGAGAGTTCTGCAACTGCAACTCACGGTACTTCACTGCAGCATGAGTTGTTTCATGTCAAGTTCTAGAGATACCTCGCTCATAAGCCTTGTGTACAAATGTCAACATTTTCGGATATCTTTTCCCTGCTGAAGTACATTTTCGGATATCTTGCCCCTGCTGAAGTACATTTTCGGATATCTTGCCCCTGCTGAAGTAGTCCTTGTGAGATTATAAATGATTGTAATTAGGGCTCTTTGTTTTTCATTTTTCAAAAAAAATCTTTAGAATAGTGCTACTTATTCTGACATACCGCTATGCAAACAAAACTCACTGACGCGGCCAGTCGCGCGCGCGGAAACAGAAGTTGCATTATTACCTTAGTAGGCTAGTTATTAGCAGATTTCGATATGTCCGAGCAGTCTGATACAAAGTTGCTCATTTTAGAAATATAAGAAAGACCTGCACTTTGGAACAGCACGTTAAAGGAGTACAGTGATAGAAATGTGGGAAAGGATAATTGGGAAGAAATAGTACAGAAATTTGTAGGAGAGGAATATTGAATTTCGAGGAAAAAAGACACTTGGTAAGTAGTTACAAACAATTGTGCCCAGATGTTAGGCCCCTTAAAACAACAATTATCATCATCATCCACCTCCATTTTGATGTATTAATTAAGACCCTTGTCACGCCTTGTCGTTTGTAGTAATCGCTTGTATATAAATCGCGCGTGACAAGCGAGTGGGCGCAAAATATGACCATAAGGTGTTTTTTTTCCTATTTTGACGAAATCCAAGATTTTAGGTGCATGCACATCTTTTCATGAGTTTAGCTTGAATTTCTAAAAAGCTTAATTTCAAGTATTATTTGTGTAATACAATGAATATTGACAAATTATGGTAAATATTATTTTCTAAACCGTGCCATTCGTAACTGGAACTCTCTACCTGCCGCAGTCTTAGAGCCTTTCCCCAAACATATAGGTGTGTTTAAGAAAAGTCTGACTATTTGTGTAAATACTCCAGTTTAATTGCTATTGAATTGTTATGTACAATTATTTATTTGCTATGTATATCCAATTTGCCTCCTGGGGACACACCCCCAATTGCAAATAAATAAATAAATAAATGAATGAATGAATGAATGAATGAATGAATGAATGAATGAATGAATACGGAGTCGTAAGAAATCCAATCAACATACTGTACTTGTTAACGGTACCAGCAATGAAATTTTGGGGTCAATCAAGAGCTACTGACCGCAGGGCTCTTTTGAGACAAGATACTACTCGTAATATAACCAGAAGCAGACTTGGTTCAGTAGAAAATAAATTATTTACGTCCATATTCCACCGAAGAGTATGTAACGCAGAATATTGATCGCTAAAACGTAATTTACAGGTAGAAACTTAAATTTTGTGTTCCAGGAATGGAACAAAACAGCAAAAAGAGGATGGAAACGCGGATAAATGACAAACACAATGCCCTCTCTCGGTGAGAAGTCCTGGCCACGGCTACATGTTTCACCCACTGAGCGGATCTCTTCAGGAGACCAGTTATTCAAACGAGTCGCCATTAGTTGCTTATTTACAACTAGCGCTGTAGGTGGCAGGTGGCTGAAACTCTGCACGATTACCAACCGTATGTATTCGAATTACCCCACAGCACTATTTTCTCTATAACAGATGAAACTCCAGGAATATCGGCCTATGACAATAATAATAATAATAATAATAATAATAATAATAATATCGTATGGCCTCGGGTGCCGGGTGCAAGCGTTGTTATTTGACACCTAGAGGGCAGCTTGCATATCAAACTTTGCTGTTCCTTGGAGTGCTATGAAAGTAAAGGAGGTTAGATATCTAAGCTCCTTGACACTATAGCGCTTTCTAGTAGAGAAAGGAGGATTTTTTTTGTTGGCGGAAATTCCGAGATTAATTTTGCCATTATGAACACGGCGTACTGAATCCAAATGGGGTTCTTTAACATGCCAACAACGTATGACATGCGTGCCATGATTTTAGTCGCCTTTCAAAAATCACTTACCAATGCCAGGAGCGAACCTGAAAGCTTGGGGTTGGTAGACCGACACGATAACCACTCACCCACCGTGGCAAGCTGTATCGGCCTTGTAACCTTCGTTTCATATTCCCCCTCGTACAATTTTCCGCCGGGGAATTACTCCCATTTACAAATACAGTAAATGAATGAATTACAGCAGACATAGGAGTGCTAACCAACCAAAACACTGGCAAGAGTAGGTAAGTGCCGGGGCCGTGGAGGGCGAGTACGAGCGCTAGGGCTGTCACTTACGGGCCCCCTCCGTATTTGTCGTCCCAAGACATCGTTTAATTATCAAATTTCCTTTTTTATTTCTAAAGCACCCTAAAAAACGTTGTGCATTTTTTTAATTTACTTTTTTTCGAACATACTAATTTTGTTGATTGTAAATTTGTTATGTCGTTTCTGTTGTATCTGACGAAATAATTATACTCTCTCTCATCACAAGAACAAGTTCAACGACTTTCACAATATTATCTCTACTTAGTCACGCCGGCCTCTCACCGCTGAGTCCGTGGTTCAAATCCCGGTCACTCCATGTGAGATCTGTGCTGGACAGAACGGAGGCAGACAGGTTTTTCTCCGGGTACTCCGGTTTTCCCTGTCAAAATTTCATTCCAGCAACACTCTCCACTATCACTTCATTTCATCTGTCATTCATTTAATCATTGCCCCAGAGGAGTGCGTCAGGCCTCGGCAGCCGGCACAGTCCATATCCTCGCCGCTAGATAGGGGCTTCATTCATTCCATTCCTGACCCGGTCGGAGACTGGAAGCAGGCTGTGGATTTTCATTTTCATCTCTACTTAGTATAAAACAAAGATCCCGATTCTTGGATGTCACGGGTAAACTCAAGAACCGCTGGATGGATTTTGATGCGGTTTTCACCATTCTGTAAAGGATATCTCGAGGAAGGTTTCTGTATAAAATTATTTATTTATGAACAAAGGAATCCAAGCAGTAACGACGTCAGTGAAAAGGTCGAAAAAAAAGCTGGCATCCGTGCGCTTTTTAAGCTTACGCTGGGCAAACCGTTGAAAAATCTATATACTATGAGTGTAAGAATTATTCAGCATGAAAAGTAGTACAATAAAGTTCTTGAGAGCATATCTCTATCTTCAATACATCGCCCACTATAAGGGTTTTAACGTTTTCATTTCTTCCAACAATCTCCATTCTATTGCTGAAGCGACAGTTTACGAGCTAGCTTTCGTGTTCAGTGCTGGAGGGAAAACGACTAATGTTGTATACAAGGAAATCCTATAAGACCTCTGTTAAAAGTAGCCTATCACCTTCCATTCTTAACTGTTCCGGGTGAAGCCGGGGCTGTTTGCTAGTGTACTATAATTCGAACTTTGCGAAGGTACATTAATGTAGCTTAGCGGCAATTAGGTCGAGTTGAAATGTTTAAAAACTTTCCTCCCTATAAACAGTGGGAACTTGACTATTTCTCTGGCCGCGAAAATATGAAGATAATGGATATTTACATGTTATCTTGTTAGTATCTTGTAGCATATTCAATGTATTTATTTATCGTATGGCTTTTAGTGCCGGGAGTGTCCGAGTACATGTTCGGCTCGCCAGAGGCTGTAGCTGCTTCAAGCGGACACTCATAGGGTGAGCTACAAGTTCCGTTCAATTTCAAGTAGTTCCAACTTCCGCTACCAGATGTCAATGATACCTAGTAGTGAACGTTGGTACTTTGATAGAGCCTTACAACGAATTCTAACCTAGAAATTTAGCTTCACACAAGTTTAGTCTGTGGAAGGATCTTTTACATACCATAAATCCATGACATGGGATCGCCGACTTTACTTCCCCTCCGAAGGAAGACATTCTGAAGTATTTTAACACTCTTTAAAAATCTGACGACTTCGGCCGGGTTTGAACCCGCTATCTTGGGCTCAGCAGTTCAGCATGCTACCAACTACGCCACCGAAGCCGTTTCATATTCAATTGATTCAGATACATTGAATATCATAAAATGTCAAATTTGTTGGCAAATACGTAATATTGTCTACTCTGTTTTTGTTTTTTTAACTTTCGCGGGCCTCTCAGCAAGACCGGATCCCAGGGCAACAGCCCCGTTTGCCCCTCCCTATCGCCGGGCCTGGCTACTGCTCTCTGTAGCGTGTCGGCAAAGTTAACGTCATGGCAGGCTACTGATAGTGAATATCTACATCGGATAACAATAGAAGCGTTCGGTGAAGCGATCACCGCCAACCAACACTGCACTAACATTTCACACAGTACACGATGTTATACATCAATGTTTACATTGGTTTTACTTTTCCTCTTGTTGTGTTTACAAAAAGAAGTGAAGCGCTTTAAAAACAGGAGGTTGAACATATGTGCAGCCCAGAATAGGGCGACTACAGCGCTCCGAGAGGCGAGATCTTGATTACAACAACTTAGTACATGCACGATATCGCCTTGCCACCTGGTCTGGAATAGGAGTTTATTGCAGTGTTGGTTTATCTTAGATAGGAGAACAGGGTATTTCATAAACAAAGAGACAATATATTAGCTCCGTGTACTTGGGTGTGTGTTCAACTTATCCGATAACCTGTGTTTCAGTAATGTAGAGTGTGTAGCTGTATTAGGTACTGCCCTCGAACTCTAAATAAGTTGCCATCCCGGAATTTGCCTCGTGGAAGTGTGGAAAAAAATACGGGCAAAAACCACACTCAGGATGGCCGCAGTCTGCGCCAGGATTCGAACCTCCGATCTCCGGACTTGATGTAGCTCCCCGTCACGAATGTGGCACGCAAATGAAGGAAGGAAGCTTGTAGTTTTAAGTGACCGTAAATATCGTGACCATGAGTCACGGGACCTCCTTTTTACGTGGAATCCGAACCACAGGACATAACATTTCACTTCAAAAATCTCGCATACATTGATCGGGAATCGAATCCGGTCTACCTTGGTGAGAGGTTAACGGCTTCAACGTTGCGTTCACACGAACAATTCCATACCCACCTACTATCGACCAAACTATTATGTGTACTCGAGTTTGAAGGTTGTTTGTGAAGTAACCAATAGACCTATTTGAAAATCCACAGCCTGCTTCCAGTCTCCGACCGGGTCAGGAATGGAATGAATGAAGCCCCCATCTAGCGGCGAGGATATGAACTGTGCCGGCTGCCGAGGCCTGACGCACTCCTCTGGGGCAATGATGAAATGAATGACAGATGAAATGAAATGATAGTGGAGAGTGCTGCTGGAATGAAATTTTGACAGGGAAAACCGGAGTACCCGGAGAAAAACCTGTCTGCCTCCGTTTTGTCCAGCACAGATCTCACATGGAGTGACCGGGTTTTGAACCACGGACCCAGCGGTGAGAGGCCGGCGTGCTGCCGCCTAAGCCACGGAGGCTTAACCAATAGACCTATATAAAATCCAATAACATCATCATTTTCGTAGTTCTATTTTACGTTAGTTCATGTATGTTTGGAATTTTTAATTTATATGTTTAAGCCTGTTTCAACCATGCGTCACATTTAAGAATTATTATCTCACAAACGCGTCATCAGATCGAATCCAAATTTTAACACAATACACATTGGAATGTTGTATAACTGGTTTATTAATTTCAAAATTTTGTGTGTCCAAGAACCAAAGTTGTTATGATTTTTGAAAGGTAACTTTTTCTCAGCTCGGGGTGGTTGGAAAATGTAGTTCTTGGTTGCGTTGTAATCCTTATACATCAAAAACGTATGCTGTATGATTGTGAAATACGTAAATTAATTTACTTATTTTATGTCGGTTTGTATTTGTACGGGGAATTAATACATGGTTCACCAGTTAGCCGCTCCGGTGAAAGCTGTACAACGTTGCCAAGATGGGCTCCATCACGCGTCATGGCGCGCCTCGCTCGGAAGTATTTATTTCCAGAAGGGCAAATGACTCGAAGTTAAACCCCTCAAATCAACTTAAAACCACCACGTATTTTAAATCCTGCAATTGAATTTTCGAAGTCATGTTCAGTGGTTTCGATTCCCCGTTGATAAGAGAATCCGAGACCGGCGATCACGAGATTAATAGCCATGTAATATAGTACTACAAGATTGCTTTTTATTCACTTGTGCTTTGTGTCATGTTTGTGTGCGGAGAAAATCTTCGACGATGTAGGATAACGAGGAAAGGAGGTACAATGCCCCCTAGACAGATCGCAGGCACGCAAAGTGAGGCCTATGATATAATAGGCTTCAGGATGCGGAATGTAAGTACCTTGGGAGTTATTTCTAGGTTATCAGGAGGTAAATCTCTCCTCGCCTGCGAAAGAACTTTTTCTCGCCTTCAGTTGTCTGCAATAAATAAAGAGGGGGAATGATCTGGATGGGTGTAACTTTACATACAATTGCTACAGCATGTGACCTCGCGCAATACATCTCCCTCAAGGTCGACACGCGGGCACGCGCCACGACACCATGTCATATAAACACGCGTTGCAACACATTGGTAACGGCTTCAAGAAATATCGCTTTTGACGTCTCTGATTTATGATTTTCAAAGGTCTTCGGTCGCTTAAAGGAAAAAACTGTGTCTTTCCCACTGAAACACCTCCTAGGCACAATATATAATTTTATGTGCGACTTCTCAGAACAGAAAGAAGTCTTAATATACCCTTAGGCACAGTAGAAAAGAATATTCTGGTTGGTTCATTAGTTTAGGGGTTGCGACAACTCGGTCATGTAGCCCCGTGTACTTTGGGTGTGTGTAGAATCTGTCAGATGGGTACAGAAAGGACTGCAGACAATAATTTCCCCCCAAGGGCTCACATCTAGTGGGACGTGGGTTGGCGACCACGGGACCCCAGCCGAGTCCGGCATTGCTTCCACTTACTTGTGCCGGGCTCCTCTCTGTCTTCTTTCCTGTCGACCTCCCTTGGTCAACTCTTGTTCTTTTCCGACCCCGACGGTATTAGGGTATCCGAGGCCTAGGGAGTCTCTTCCTTTCCCGCCTTCATTGGCCCTTGTCTCATCTTTCCTGATCCCTTCTTTCTGGGAGGGGTCAGCCTTCTTTTTCTTTTCCTGTTATCTCCTGCCTTCTGCTCAAGGCCCTCAAGGAGGTAGGGTATATGTAGCCCCACCACTTCTGGTGCACCCTAGAAAGTGCTACACCCTCAGGGGCTCACGGCTGGTGAGTTCGGGAGTTGGCGAACCCGAGGGATTCCTGAGCTGGGTCCGGTTTCCCCCTTTTGTCCCTTACCTGTGGGGTGGACCCTCTCCTCATTCACTTTCCTGTTGTTTTTCTTTTCATTATATTTCCTTTTCCCTTTATGATTCCCGCACTGTTATTTTTGCATCTCCACTCCCTTTTGTGGGTGTTTTCAATCTCCGTTGCATTTTGTAAGTCTTTTGGATCTACGTTGCATTTTGTGAGTGTTTTTCAACCTCGATTGCATTTTGTAAGGATTAACAAACTAAATTGCTTTTTAGTAAGTCTTTCAATATCCGGGCCAGGGCTTTTGCGAGTTTTTTTGAATTTCAATTGCATTTTGTATTTTCAACCTACCCCGCTTTGTTCAAGTAGTTAATTCTCAATTGCATTTTGTGGGTATTTTGAATCTAAATTACATTTTGCAAGTATTTTCAATCTAAATTGCATTTTGTAAGTATTGTCCATCCAAATGAGAAGTTTGAATCTACCATACATTTTGTAAGCAATTTCAATTGCATTTTGTATTTTCAACCTACCCCGCTTTGTTCAAGTAGTTAATTCTCAATTGCATTTTGTGGGTATTTTGAATCTAAATTACATTTTGTGCGTATTTTCAATCTCATTTGCATTTTGTAAGTATTTTGATTTCCCTTGCATTTTGTAAGTATTTCGACTGTACGTTGCATATTGTACGTATTTTGAACTTCAACTACATGTTGTGCATATTTTTCGCTCTATTCCTTTTGTGAGTATTTTCGTTCGAAATTTCCTTATATACGTATGACCGCTCTCCATTTTGTGAGTAGTTTCAATCTGAGTTCCTTTTTGTAAGTATTTTCCTGCTCACTTACTTTTCGTTCTGGTTTCCACTTCACTGACATTTTCGCTATCACACAGACCATTAGGGGCCGATAACCTGGATATTAGGCCCCTTAAAACAACAATTATCATCATCATCAGACAATAATTTTCAAGGAGTTCCTACTTTTGTTACCAAATGCTACCGTCCACGACAACTAGCTTGCGTACTTGGCTACTAGATGGCATCGCAGTCAGCACCTGGCGTTGGAACTAATAGAGCGTTATCAATTCTAACCTACAAATTTTGGATTCACACAAGTGTAGTTAGTGGAAGGTTCTTTTTATGTCATAAAACTATGACATGGGACCGCCGGCTTTACTTCCCCTCCGAAGGAAGGCATACTGAGGGATTTTTAACGCTCCTAGAAAATCCGACACTGCGGCCGGGTTTGAACCCGTGACCTTGGGCATAGAAGCTCAGCATGCTACCAACTACGCCACCGAAACCGCAAAGGATATTCTATAAGCTATTAACAAACGACAACAAAAATACTACTTATTTCAATCAGAAATCTTTAATACAATGATGAAGAAAGAAAAAAAGAAAGAAAGAAAGAAAGAAAAATATCCCGCGCACAGAAGTTTTCATCTCTCTTTGACAGTAGCAAAATCGGTGATCATATCTTCATAGTTTGGTCTTCAGGCAGATTACTTCACTGTTCCGTCCCTTAAAACAACAATAACTACTGTAACTAACTTCTGTCAGCCACCAGACTAGAATGAAATTTCTTGGCAGAGCCGGGAATCGAACTCGGACCTCCGGGGCGACAGACAAGGTCATCCTAACAATACAAAAATCCGTCATGAAGATGCTTACTCTAGCCATGAAAGCTGCTGCTGTTGTTGTTGTTGATTATTTATTTATATCGTATGGCAAAACAAGGATACATTATAAATACATATATCTTACAATCTCTATACAGTTATTTACAGGTCAACATTCAAAACTTAATGCCCAGACTTTTCAGCCAGTCCACTGCCTCTGTAGAGGCACTATGCAGTTCTTGAACAGGTCTTCTTTTTGGGCAGTCTATAACAACGTACTGGATGGTCTGGGCCACATTATCACAGTCCCAGAATGGGTCCTTAGATCTTGCCTAATTGTGAAGCCAGAATTTACACCTGCCATTATTTGTCCTGATTCTGTTTAGAGATGTCCATTCCCTTCTCGGTAAGTTTAAACCAGGAGGAGCTCTACACGAATGATGGACTAAATCCAGGTGGTCAGGATTTGAAGAGATCCATTCATCATGCCAGATCTCATCAGCATCAAAATGTATTTCCAGGAGCTTCTCACCTAGCTTCCATGATGGTTTTCTGGACTTTAATCTCTTCGGTTTCTGAGGATTGCAGTCCTGATGTTAAGGGCAGCTGAGGGTGGCTACGACACTTCTGCCATTCTCTTACAAGAGACAGTTTTCTTCGTATGTTAAGGCCCAGGATGATTCATTTTAAGGACTTGGGTGTGTGTTGAGTTTGTCTGATAACCTGTATATATGTGGTGACTGTAGTAGTGTATGATTATATGATGATGATAATTGTTTTAAAGGGCCTAACGTCTAGGTTATCGGTCCCCAATGGTTTGGGTGATAGTGGAAATGAATCCTACAACTAGAACTAAGTACGCTAACTTACATGCTGAAAGAAGAATGAATAAACAAAAACGGAAAGGAAAAGAAATAATGGACGGGAGGAAAAGAAATGCCCTCAAACCTCGAAGAATGAGGGTTGAGGGACATGGAAGGAAGGAGGGACATGAAAGGCAGACAAGAAAGGGGAAAGAGGAGAGGGCCCGCCCCAAATTCATTGGTAAAAGGGGAAAAATCCTACCCAGCTCAGGAATCCCTCGGGGTCGCCAACTCCCAAAAACACCAGCCGTGAGCCCTTGAGGATGTAGCACTATCCAGGGAGCACCAGAAGTGGTGGGGCTACATTCACCCTGCGTCCTTGAGAGCCTTGTGCAGAAGGCAGGAGATAACATGAAAAGAATAAGAAGACTGACCCCTCGAAGAACGAGGGTATCAGGATAGATGAGACAAGGACCAATTAAGGCGGGAAAAGTGAAAAACTCCCTAGGCCTCGGATACCCTAATACCGCCGAAGTCGGAATAGAACAAGTGTTCACCAAGGCAGGTCAACAGAAAAGGTAACTGAAAGGAGCCCGGCACAAGTAAGTGGCAGCAATGCCGGACTCAGGTGGGGTCCCGTGGTCGCCAACCCACGTCCTACTAGATGTGAGCCCCTGGGGCGGGCTCTGTAAGTAAAGAGCTGATTGCCAAGAAGGCAGCACTGTATTACAATTGAAGTTGACACTGGCAGTAAGACATGTTATTACCTGGCACTTAATTCCGTTAAGTACGAGTACGTATGACCTTTTATGCTTGCCATATGGAAGAAGAAAAAAGGCTTGCAAGAAAGGAAGAAAGAAAAGAAAAAAGACTCGAATATCATTATATGGATCCGGTCGGGTGTGACGGCATTCCAACGAGTCGCGAAGGTTTCCCCCGAGCTCCAACCTAGTGACATCAAAAAATGAATACAGGTCCCTCGGCCCAGGAAGGCATTTGTTGGACAAGTCGCAATGAAGGCGTGTCAGTTCGAAAGTCTTCAGCCATTAATTCGGAAGCCCCCCAACAGCTAGAGCCCTGCGCGGATAAACAAAATGTAGTCCGCATCCGCACGACTGTTATCCGCATCCGCTGACATTACAATAATATTGTTATTAGATAAAGCATTAATTATTAAAGAAACACATTTGAGGAGATAGTCGTTCCCCTACGCTATGAAGGCTATGTCCCGTTCTATGTTTAAAATGAATGTTACACAGCCAGAATTGCAACCCTCTTCAGTACGGAGTGTTAATTACGCTTAATGACATAATTTGAATAGATTATCTTAAATCATCATCTTACATTTGTCATGGAAAACATAACGGAAAAAAATGTCATGAACATCCGGGACCTAGTAATGATTAGGGCTAGGATTTTTAGGTAAATAACTATTTTTCTATGTAAATACATATTTTAAGCATTTTTCTATAAATACATAAATTCCTGCTTTTCACTTATTAGCACATAAAAAGACATAATGTTTACATTTTTAAAAATCAGTGTGCTAGATCATTCAGTATATTGCATTTTTGTTCTGTGTTACTTCAACGGGGAAGAACCTGTGAGCTGTCTAATCTTCATGCAGAGCATATGGCAGCTTGCAACTGTGTTATTCTTAACTTGTCGCCCCGTGCCACTCACTGTGGAAGCCGGGGATTTCCTTGTCCATAGCCATATTGCACCACGTGCTAGACCTCCCCCAGCTACCTGGAACCAGTGTCACTCACATGCAGTTCATTTCACTGTAAGGCAGTTCTACGATGCCTAAATTTAAAACAACTACAAGATATTGTGAAGCCTCCGTGGCTTAGGCGGCAGCACGCCGGCCTCTCACCGCTGGGTCCGTGGTTCAAATCCCGGTCACTCCATGTGAGATCTGTGCTGGACAAAACGGAGGCAGACAGGTTTTTCTCCGGGTACTCCGGTTTTCCCTGTCAAAATTTCATTCCAGCAACACTCTCCACTATCATTTCATTTCATCTGTCATTCATCTAATCATTGCCCCAGAGGAGTGCGTCAGGCCTCGGCAGCCGGCACAGTCCATATCCTCGCCGCTAGTTGGGGGCTCCATTCATTCCATTCCTGACCCGGTCGGAGACTGGAAACAGGCTGTGGATTTTCATTACAAGATATTGTCTGTTGCAGAATTTAAAGATAATTTTACTCATTATGGGGGCGTTCTGTTCTGCCAACCATGTGGGAATGCAATCAAAGCTGAACAGCGATCTCAAGTTACACAATACCTCAAGGGCAAGAAACTTATAGCCGCAGTTTTGCGCCTTCAGAATAAGTGTTTCGCGATAATAATCGGTCATTTGTGATGGACAAGCTGAAGATGTATCTCGTTGTGTATTGTAATGCTTCAGCAGTCAGTGAGATATAGAATAAATTGCATTCATGGGTACTGCATATTGTTTATAATCATATTAATAAACTAAATTATAATTAAATATTTTTACTTTTTTGTCACATATTTCAGGTATTTTTAATACATAAAAAATAAATATTTTCCCGATATTTAGCACCTAAAAATCCGAGCCCTAGTAATGATATTCAACAACTTCGGATTGTATTCTAAAATCTATCCGCAATTTTACTCCAAATATTATCCGCAGCTTATCCGCTATCCGCACAGCCATGGAAACTATATCCGCGTGGCGAAAATGTTTTCGGATATCGTATGCCCAGGAGTACGTGGTTTCCTCAATTGGGATATTTCATGGAATACTTTGCAGCCAAATGCCATGACTTTCATATGGAACAACATTGATTTGCCATCCGTCAGCTTTCTATATGCACCGACTTTAAAAAATGAATAGTTGATCATGGAATACATGTTAATTTTAAAGCTCTTATAACTGACTATTGCAATCAGGGAATGCTATTAAAACTAATAATAATAATAATTAGCGGACCCGTGCGAGAAATCTCGCATGATCATAAGCCACACTGTCCCCAATAGGTTTATAATGAGAGACTTAAGGAGAAAAGTTGATAGTTTTAAGGTTTTAGATGACAACTCATAATTGCAGCTTGTTACAGCAACAGTATTTGCAAATCGCACGCTTCTAACAAAAATCGATATTTATGAAATTAGAATGCAGAAGAAAATCCAGTAAAAGAATTAACGTTTACCGTAATAGTTTTAAGGTTTTAGACGACAACTCATAATTGCAGCATAGAAATTTAAGATATCTATGAAATTATAGTGCAATCTGTCACTGCTAATGAATATTCTCTTTCATTTGAATGCTCATTTGTCACGATCGGGCGCTTGTGAGCGCCGCAGGAGGGATCTATACTACTGCAATAATATACGAGGCACGTCCAGAAAGTAAGTTCCGTTTGGTAATAAAATTAAATTGTGTACAGATACAGAAAAATTATTTATTGTACAACATTCTACACCTCTTAAACTACTTTTCCACATAACTGCCGAACTTTTGCAGGCATTTGTCATAGCGTGGCACAAGTTTTTGGTTACCTTCTTCATAAAAGTTTGCGCCTGTGTCTTCAACCAGTTGGAAACATCTTCTTTCAGCTCGTCGTCATTGTTGAAGTGTTGACCACCAAGGAAAGACTTGAGATGTGTGAACAGATGAAAGTCGCTAGGAGCGAGGTCAGGGCTCTACGGAGGGTGGTCAAACACGTCCCAGCCAAATCCCTGTAGGAGGTTTTTCGTCTCATTTGTAGTGTGTGGTCGTGCGTTGTCGTGAAGAAAAACAACACCTTTTGACAGCAACCCTCGGTGCTTATTCTGTATTGCGCGGCGCAATTTCCTAAGTGTCTCGCAGTAAGCATCTGCGTTGATTGCTTGACCACGCGGTAAGAAATCAATGAGTAAGATGTCTTTCCAGTCCCAGAACACTGTGCACGTCATTTTCCGAGGTGTCAAGATTTGTTTCGGCTTAACCTTTGCTGGGGATGAAGCGTGCCACCATTCCATTGATTGCCGCTTACTTTCAGGGGTGTCGTAAGAAACCCAAGTTTCATCTCCTGTGACTATCTGTGTCAGAAATTCTTCGCCGCCTTCATTGTAACGGGTCAAAAACGTTTCTTCTCTTTTATACAGAGCGTCTACCGCGCATATGCGGAACTGCGCTGCAGCGGAACGTACAACTACAGTAGTTGAAGACACAGGCGGCACACGTCTATGAAGAAGGTATACAAAAACTCGTGCCACGCTACGAAAAAGAGCCTGCAACATTTCGGCAGTTATGTGGAAAAGTAGTTTAAGGGTTGTAGAATTTTGTGCAATAAATAATTTTTCTGTATCGGTACACAATTTAATGTTTTTACCAAACGGAACTTACTTTCTGGACGTGCTTCGTATGTGATGATGTTATTGGCTTTACGTCCCTGTTAACTGCTGAGGCTTTTATAGACGCCGGGGTGCCGGAATTTGGTCCGAAGGGGATCTTTAACGTGTCAGTAAATCTACTGGCACGGCTCCCTCGCTAACTACTCCCTTCCAGTTAGAAGAACTGTGTCTGTACCGACTGCAGGAAATTTACGACTGAGTTAAATTCCAATAATAAATTACGATTGTTAATGGACCTCCCTCCAAATTACTATCTACGTCCATAAAACTACACGAAATATGAGTAATTAATTATGATCTAGACAGGAAGGAAAAGAGTAGGCTTTTAAGTTGTTAGCAGCGAGGCCTTGTCCCTGCCATTTCAGCCACCTAGGCCGACCTAGACGGAGACAGGTGGAGTTTCTCAGTGCAAAAACGGTTTAACAGCCTTTCGGGGGGAAAAATAAATAATATCAGGATGTCAACCAAAACCAACTAACATATTTCCGTGATAATTCCCTGATATTTTTTTTTTTTCAGGATAAATCAGAAAATTCCCTGAGTAACAGCAATAGCCATGATAAATATATAAAACACAGTTTGTACTTAAAGAGCATTTCAAAAAGTGCTCGATCAATAAAGGGCAGCATGATAAAGTTGAGAAGACAAGAGAAAAAGAAACAGAAAAATATATGTAACGATATTTTGCCAATTTCTAAATTTTTCATCCAGTAAAACTATTATACATGCGAGTATTAAAAGTAGCTCGTCAATAGTAATGCTCAAAAAACATACAGTTACACATTAGTATACGAACACAGTCTACACTTACGTAATTTGCGTGCTCTATCTTGCAAGAAACGAGAGCTTACTGATTTAACGTCAGTACGAACATACATCCACAACAGGGCCATCCAGTAATTGCGCTCCGAGAGCGCGGCCGCGCTCGGGGAGCACTGGGCAGTCAGAGTAGCGCTCCTTCCCCTACCACCACTTCACTGTGGCAGCGAGGAGACGGACGATGTTCGGACCAGGCTGACTTGATACGTACGTACAGTCGTGTGGCCGACGGCTTTTGTGGGATTGTTGACATATTAATAGGGCTGTTTTGCCATAACAAATATACCGCATATACAAATCGAATGGTACTCCGATGTATGGAATGTGCAGGAAACGAACACAAGTGTTAAGTAAAGAATATTGTGATTTATTCCAAACTGAAATGTGAGCATATTAGAGAGGAAAATTCAACAACAAATTGTGTTCTTTTTAACACATTACATCTCTGTTGCACACTAAACATTTGGCATGCCCTTTATAAGCTCTACAGAAAAATGAAATTTCCCATTTTGCTTTAAAGACTGCTGCTTCACCACTCCATTTTTGTATGCTGTTCAATCATGACCACTGCGAAACTGATTTACTTACACGCTGTCAACAAAGCGCATTGAACTAGACTAGCAACTGATGGATCGGCTGCACACTTCAGCGACCTCAGCCAGCCAAGCTCCTCCCACCACTTCTGAAACTACCTTCCAACAAAGCGCTCGGAGCACTGGCTTAGAGCGCGGTCGGAGCGCTAGCGCTCGGGGAGCGCTGTCTGGATGGCTCTGATCTACAACAATCATCACCAGAATATTATTATTATTATTATTATTATTATTATTATTATTATCACCAGAATATAATTTTCACCCATCAAAATTTAAATGCTTGATTTCCAATTATTCAAGGCTGAACCTTGTAAAACTAAAATTCCCTGAGTGTCATTAAAATACCCTGACAATTCCCTGAGTTTTCCAGAATTAAAAAGTTGCCTGAGAATTCCCTGTGTTCCATGTTTTCCAGAGTAGTGGACACCCTGTATATGCTGTAATGGGAGCAGCCATTCATAACTGAGCCAATAAATCAAAATTTGAGTGGCTTTCTAGGAGGCCTGGCGCAAGTGTTTCTGGTTGACGCCCGTAGGCGACCTTCGCGTCGTGTTGAGGATGGAATGATGATGACATCACAATTACCCAGTCTCCGACTCGGGTGAATTATTACTGGGATATTACAGTGAAGTCCTTCTCTATAAAACGGAACTTCGCCGGGGCGTGTGACTGGTAGAGAACGATGAGTTACAGCCAAATGACTAGTATCTACCGATTACACACCGACGGGTCGGGAAGCATCAGATGCTGTCAGAGCATTGATTACATACACAGCTGGCAATATGCCTTAGTTGAGAGTGTTAAGACTTGTGGTGAAGTACTATAGACTATCTCGTATCCCGTGAACATGGTTAGGTTTAGAACAACATCGAATTTGCCTAGTGGAAACACAACTTCTCAAGAAAAAGTCTTCCAGTAAATGTGTTTGTAAGTTCGAGCATCGCGCGATTTTAATTGTGGGGCAACTTCAAACAAAAAGTATACAGAAACAATCAGCGTACTCTGGCGGCTCTCGAGAACATAGCAAATATCAGTGAGGATGAATTACAGCGAGTATGCCAGAACTTCCTACGCGATGTCATGATCCCTAAAATAAGCAACAATAAAAATCTTAAGAACAGAACACTCTAGTCAACTCCAAGCAATCGATAATAAGTATGTGATAATTAGGGCTAGGATTTTTAGGTAAGTAAATATATTTTTATGTAAATACATATTTTAAGCATGTTTTCTATAAATACATACATTCCTGCTTTTCACTTACTAGCACATAAAAAGACATAATATTTACATTTTTAAAACCAGTATCTTTCAGTTTATTGCATTTTTGTTCTGTATTACTTCGCCGGGGAAGAACCTGTCAGCTGTCTAATCTTCATGCAGAGCGTATGTCAGCTTGCAACTGTGTTATTCTTAACTTGTCGCCACGTGCCACTCACTGTGGAAGCAGGAGATTTCCTTGTCCATGGCCATATTGCACCACGTGCTAGACCTCCCCCTCCCCCAGCTACCTGAAACCAGTGTCACTCACATGCAGTTCATTTCTGGCACTGTGGAGTGTAAGGCAGTTCTACGATGCCTAAAGTAAAAACAACTAAGTTATCGTCTGTTGGAGAATTTAAAGATAATTTTACTTCTGTTGGGGGCGTTCTGTTCTGCCAACCACGTGGGAAAGCAATCAAGGCTGAACAGCGATCTCAAGTTGCACAACACCTCAAGGGCAAAAAACATATTGCCGCAGTTTCGCGCCTTCAGAAGAAGTGTTTCGCGATAATTGTTGGTCATTTCTGATGGACAACTTGAAGATGTATCTCGTTGTGTATTGTAATGCTTAAGCAATCAGTGAGACATAGAATAAATTGCATTCGTGAGTACTGCATATTAATAAACTAAATTATAATTAAATATTTTTACTTTTTTGTCACATATTTCAAGCATTTTTAATAGATAAAAAATAAATATTTCCCCGATTTTTAGCAACTAAAAATCCCAGCCCTAGTGATAATGTTAGAGGGGAAAACTAAAAGAGACCGAGTGAGAAATCGGACTGTAGGAATGAGATTAAAAATACCACCCCTTCAACAAGACGTAGAGTATTCACAACTGAAATTGTTCGGATATGTTCCGATTTGTTTTAAAAATGTAAGGAAGTCTGGACAAAAAGGAGTGGTAGGCTAGACCAGAAGGAAAGATACCAAGAGGAAGACCCAGACGAACGTGGAATGATTCGATTAAGATTTTTTTTAAAGAGTATAAAGCCAAACCATTCGCCAGAAACCAGGTCAAATAGAACGCTCTTTGTAAAACCTCAATACCGTAAATGAGGATCGACTAAGCTAGCAAATTGCGAATAAACTTTGTTCTGAAGGATTTATAGCTTAAGCTTTACAGCCGTTCAGTTTCGAGTAAGGCCTTTCTATTCCCCTCCAAGGCTACCCTCTCCTAACGAGAGGAATGGTGAAGGTTAAAAAACAGGCTCATTATGGGAGGAGGGGTCCCACATTAGGAGAAACGACAGCCAACTTCGATGCTCGCCAGATTAATCTGGTGTCTAATGCACACTGCTCAGCTACATAGATCTTGTCCTTCGCGACATTTCTTTTACTGTGCACTTTTGCAGGTCCTAAATTAGGAGATTGCACAGGCCAACCGACACGATTGATATGGGTCTACGGTCAAAGCATTCCTCTGCGGATTAACATCGATCCCTGAACCGGCCGCTCGTTTCTTGATCCTTCTTGATATTAACAATCATCAAAATTACATTTCAGTATCAAAGACAATTTTTGAAATTATTACACCCCCATTAAATGATTGCTATAAAACCGTCTTAATTTGCTTTTATAAAGAAAAGTACATTAAATAAGGTTGAATAACCTAACGTACTCTCAGCAAACCTAACCAAACATCACCTCTCCTCACCTAACCTAACGTAACCTATCTTCACCTCTCCTCATCTAACCTCACCAAGCCTAACCTAATCTCACCTAACCTCACCTCTCACCACCTAACCTAACCTCTCCACACCTAATCTAACTCCAACTCAAACGTGTCCGTGATTACTGGGGGCAGTTCCATACGACCCACTTGAACCTCCCCCCTAGTTGACGATGGGACCAACTCAACAGTCATCTTTATGGGTATCACTAGTGTGGTTTTCCACACTTCTTCAAGAAAATGCTGGGATAGTATTTCATTTCATGTCTCGGGGCACCGACCCCATTCCGGAGCCTATAATTAGGCTACATTTACACACACAACTACAGTCACCACAGAAACACAAGTTATCAGGCACATTGAACTCACCAAAGTACACGGGGCTAATGACCGAAATGTCCCAAGCTACTAAAACGAAATAACAATCCTTTTCTGCAACCGGATGGGACAGCTGCTCTATGTTATCTCAGAAAGTATAGGAAATTCTCCTCGCCTTTAGTGTATAGATGTTGTTCCATTTGAGGGGTTAAACACCGTGGTCATTTATCCCCGCGTACTTGGGTGTGTGTAACTGGGACGGTACCTTCTGACAGGCTTCCTTCCACATCCTTGCCCAGTTTCTTTCATCTTCATTCATTTCATCTCCCATTAATTCCTCACACGAGGTTGGAGTCAGGAAGGTTAGTAAAAACCAACCGCCACAAAGACTCATTGCATCTCATCCCCCGACCGCGTTGAAAATACGGGAATAATAAGGGGTAGACATACATACACTGACCATAGACCCAACTCAACATCACCGCAGCCTACTCGCCAGATAAAAGCATTAATTAATTTGGTGTCTGCCTCGGGCCAGTCCACTGTACACAATTGCCATTAACTACAATAATCTTGTCTTTCACAGCATCTTGCTTACACTTATTGTTGGCCTACGTCCAGAGTTAAACAATGTGGACCAAGTTCGATGCATGTGGGATTTTTGAAGTGAAATGTCACGCCCGGTGGTTCGGATTCAATGTAAATAAAGGAAGCCCTGTGGTTTATGATCGTGATTAACGGTCAGGTAAAATTAATTACTTCCCCACTTCCTTTACGTTCATAGCTGTGTGGGCTATATTCGTACTGGTACCGCACAAGAGGACTAAGGAGACAAAGTTATGGTTAGAGCTTTGCGCGGATAAACAAACCGCCATCCGCCTCGCATCCGCACGACTGTTATCCGCATCCGCACGTTTGTTATCCAAATGTGCTGACATTACAATAATATTTTTACTTTATTAGGTCAAGTAATAAAGCAACACATTTATAAATTTGAGGAGAAATTCGTTCCCCTAGGCAAGACAGTGTTGACTTAATTTTGTCACTCTGAGTAACGGCATGTGAAACAGCGATTGGCTAATTATAGCACTTAGCCTACTTAGTCGTCGGATATACCCACGCATGCAAGCGCAGGTATTAAGGGCTTTCTTTTGGCATAAGTCAGCACTAATTGGGGGTATTAACTTAATATGACTGCCTTGTCTCACTTCTCACATTTAATTATGCACATGTTAAAAACAATGCATAAAATTTGTAGAAAAAATTAGAAAACTTGGCAGACTTATTTAAAAGAATAGTATGATTAATTTTAAATCACTTGTATTTTCTGCCATATAATTTATAATGTGCCAAACACTTTATACCTGATTTAACGAATGAGCGGACTTGACATCAGAGCGGTTGACCAATGGCACAACAATGTCATCGGTCAAGCGCTCTGAAGTCAATTATTTTTCTACAAATTTTATGCATTGTTTTTAATATGTGCATAATTAAATGTTTGTGTAGTTTTTAACCTAGTCAGACATTACAAAATTAAATTTAGATAATAATAGGTGTATAATTTGTACCTAAAACAAGATGTTCAGGAAAGAACATATAGCCTACTTTCTCCTAAATGTATGGGTATAGTTATAACTCTTTGTCTTTATCATCTCCTAATTTCTTCCAATTCGAAGTGCAAATTAGCACACTGGATTTGAGGAGTGGCGTTCAAATAATTTACCTCAGCATTTTGCAATTTCATCAGTAAACACTCCAAACAACGTAGGTATTCAGTTTATTAACACCGACTACTTACAATAATTTCAACTAGTTGCTCTAAACGTATCACTGGGAGAAACATATTTAATATAACTATTACACAGCTAATTTGTAATCGCGCGCGGCTAACGAGAAAGACATGCCATGGCGCGTAAACCAAACCCTTCTGTGACGTAGGCAATGTACCGGTACTGCTTGATGATGCCGTGATAATCGCGCCTTATCTTGGGGATGTGTACCCTCTATCGGCAAAAATAATAACCTTCGCAATTATACTGTAGACATGGGTTCACTAACTGGCCGGTAGAGAGCATAGCTCGTATCTAGAAGGCTGTGGTTACCAATAACATAGTTCAAGTAATTACTCTTAGATGTCACTCAGGTGGTGAATGTTGTTTTAATTAAATATATATTTTCCATTTCAAAATGCACCATATAATGCTTTATTTTATAACGTCTCAGTACTCAAGAAATAATAAATATAAAAAAATCAAGAAAAAAAGTCCAACTCTGATAGGATTTGAACCACGGCCAGCCTGGTGAAAGACTAACGCGCTGACCACGCAGCCAATCGTGCACACTTTAATAGATCGTTAGGAACCAATACATATACCACGTTATAGCGAATCATGACTTGGGCTAAACGATTTCTTTACTGGAGTATATTTTAAACCGAGTTCATTTCATAGAAAGTTCATATATTTGTTACCACTAGCCTATATAGCATGCAACATACTGAAATTAATAAAATATAGGTCAGAACGAGAGATCAGCTGCCATCTTGTCAAATAACCGAGACGACTCAGCTTTTTAAAATCACTTCTAGACTATAATATTAAAATATCAACTTTTAATTTCAAACGGGCCACGTCGTTTCAAACAGATTAAACGATTCTTGGTTCGATAGTCGGAACTGGTGGGTCCCATGTTAAGGATTATAAAGTTTGCATGATTCACACGGCCGCCATTCTGAAATGGTACGGTTGATGACCTCGTAGTTTGGGCACAAGACGCGCCTCATATGAAGGAACGTTGTTACCAAATTTGGTAAAGATCCGATTATTAGTTTGGTTGTAATGCATTATTACGTTTTGACCATTTGAGTGGCCGCCATTAAGTTCTGGTAAAGATGGCGGCGATATAAAACATGACACTGAGGTGCCCTTTGCCAGTGCTACCTCTGTACCAAATTTCGTTCAATTCGGTTTCACCGTGTTCGAATTGATAGGGGGGGACAGACATTCAGAGTACACACACTCACACACACACACACACACACACACAGACTCGCACACATACACACACACAGACAGACACACTTTTTTCGCCCTGTAGTGATCTCATAAGTCTACTTTCATTTTTTTGCAAAAATCGAAAGTAGGCTAAAAATACTTTCGATATCAGCTGCGGATGCTGAAATTACTGTTTTCCAGTCTAGAACGGAAAAATCAGCTGCATTCAAGAATTCACTCATGCGCTGCAGAAGGTGTTTGACCCGGCCCTTGGTATGCGAGCAGGAGGGTTATGATATTTGTTTACGTCATTGGGGATAACCCCTTTGCCGACCCCTTGCCAAAGCCTGAGCAGAGTTGAGGAACTCATTTTTGGGTCCCTTGGAGGACCGAGTGGAATTAAGGAAAATCGAGGGGAATTGATGTTCGACCTCACTTCTCTATTATTCTCATACAATCCAAGCTAAAGCAAATAGGGAAATAACAAGAAACGTGAAAGAGGCAGATCTTAGCAAAAAATTAAATTATAAAAAAATATACCAGCCTAACAGTAGTCGCATATGATGTGTAACATGTGACATGTTATCCTACTATGTGTGTCCCGGGAGCGCAAATCCCTTGTTGACAGTGAACTCTGTTGGTCATTGAAATAACTACTTGTATAACTCCAGTGCCAAATCCTGACCATAATGAATCATAATTTATTGTTATTTGCCGTGGCGGAAGCAATCCACTGCCTACTTGATGCGAGCTGCGCTCTATATCAGTCAGTTAGTGAACCCATGCCAGCGCTGTTATTGAAAATGGACTCGTTTAGCCGATAGAGCGCACTGCCAAGTATAGGCGCGATTAAAAATTAGGTGTGCGGAAAGTATATTAAATGTGTTTCTTCCAGTGATATGTTTGGACCAACGAAGTTTCAATTATTGTTAGTAGTCGGCGTTAATTTTCTGAATTCCTACGTTGTTTGGAGTGTTTGTTGATGCGATATAGATTCCACATAGCCACATGGCCGACAGTACATCGAGTGCTTACATTAAATAAGAATACACCAAAAGTATGAAGATTTAATTAATGGTAACTGTTTTCAGCAAATATGATAAAATGAATAGTTTCACACCAAAGAACAACAACCTGAAGATGATTTATTGTGGGAATATCTTAAATGGGGGTCTCCAAACCTTGAACTAAACTGTATGCGATATACATTCCCCATAGCCACACGACCCACTCACTGTACGTCGTTGTACCGATCTCCGCCACCACGCGCGCTTATTGTTTCCGTCCCATGCACTTCCGTCCCATCCATTTCCGTCCCTTTTCCAAAATCACTCCCACAAACATGTCCAGCTACCGAGCGCCACAAAAAGATCCACATACCGAGTGGAAAGATGTTACACTTTAAACAAGTAGTTCCGTGAAGAACTATACAGCCTATTTTCATATATCCTACTTATGTTAATTGCCTCTATCAACATACACAATTTCAGTTTGATTGCTATAATAGATTCATAGATATTGAGAACCGACTAAATATTTCGGATGGTCGCAATGTTGGATTTTATATATGTAGGTCCTAGAGTTATGTACTGTTACATGCAGATTATTGTGTACGTGTAGCATTCAGACTTCAATCGCATAGTTAGGACACAAGAAAAAACAAGGAGATTTAAAAATTTTCACAGCTGCCATCTTGAGGTTATGGAAAAAATTGAAATAAATTAGATGCCAGTGGATTAACATTCGGATAAAGATTTACTGTACCAAGTTTCACTGCACGCGGATGGTTAAATTGCGAGAATCGTCCATGTGAATATTTATAATTCGCGTCACTGCCATGTTGGATTTGTGATCACCAGGTTATTTAAAGTCCTATAGGTGAACTTAAGTTCATAGCCCCTATGAACATTAAAAAATGCAGTTTGTTTGTTAAATAGATTCGTAGATATTCAGTATCGTCTAAATATTTCGGATGGTCGCCATGTTGGATTGTTAAATGTATAGGCCATAGAGTCATGTACCATTAAAGGAAAATTATTGCGTAGGTTCATTATTCAAACTTTCACTTCGATCGCATGACTACATCACAAGAAATGAAAACTTAATTTTAAAATTCGCACTGCCGCCATCTTGAGATTATGTAAACAATTGAACTAAATTAGATACCAGTGGATTACAATTTGTATAAATATTTCCTGTACCAGGTTTCAGTGCGCTTGGAACATTAAATCGCGAGAAAGGTCTATTTAAAATTTTCAAATTCGCTTAGCCGCCATGTTCGTTTTGTAGTTAACCGGTTTTTGAAAATCTTATAGATGGACTTCCAGTAGTGCCCTTTATCTCCGTACAAAATTTTAGGGAGATACCGCTAATAGTTTCAGAGATATAGAATGCCGGTGAAATATTTCGCACATCCGCCATCTTGTGATTATGTAAACAATTGAACGAAGTTAGATGTCGGTGCATTACAATGTATATAAACATATACTGTACCAAGTTTCATTGCGTTTGGTTGGTCAAATCGCGAGAAACGTCTATTTAAATGTCGCAAATTCGCTTGGCCGCCATGTTGGTTTAATAGTTACCATGTTTTCAAAAGTCACATAAGTGAACTTATTGTAGTCCCCTCTATCACCATAGAAAATGTCAGGGTAATATCGGTAATAGTTTCGGAGATATTGAATGCTGGTGAAATATTTCGCACAGCCGCCATGTTGGATTGGTGAGTCGTAACAAAATTTGAAGGGCACGGTCGAGGTCGCCGGGAATAGTGCTATGACCTTTCCGAGTTTCATTGAAATCGTTCTTGCCGTTTAGATTTTATTAGGGGGGGACACACACACGAATCACACACACACACACACACGCACACACACACGGACAAAAGGTGATATCATAAGCCTATTTTTCCAAAATTGAAAATAGGCTAAAAAATCCAGTTCAACATTGTATTCTAAAAACTATCGCAAATTTACTCTTATCAGCTACCCAAGCAGCCATGCAAACTATATCCGCAAGGCGAAAAATGTTGCAGATATCCGCTGGTCGCATCCGGGCAAGACATTGGTTATACTTAGTTATTGCTGCTTGGGCTGAACAGTGAGGCAAACTGCCCTTAGTTAGTTCTTTGTTTATTTATTTACTTTTGAAATAACGCCAACATAGAAGCGTTTGTTCTTTTATAATTCCGTATAGAACCAAGTGCATAGATTTCTCTCAGTGCAAAAATAATTCCTTAGCATTTAGATGCATTGTTGTCTGAAGTTAGTTCGTCTATTTTCCGCAAAACTACAACAAATTCATACGTGTATTATAGTTACTTTTCATAACACACAAAATCACAGCACAGACATTCATTACACACAAAAATTATAAAATTACACACACTTGATGGGATTACTCGCATTTTGGCAAATAGCATCCATACGACAATGTGACTTACCAAGTACGCTACCTTTTAGACAGTGCTAGAAGTTGCAGTGTGACCTACCTGAAACAAAAGGAAACATAACGTTAGAACACAATTATCCATTCTGAAATATGAAACAACTAACATGTAAATACCTTAACAAAAACAAGTTGTTGCGAGCCACAAACTTTAATAATTAAGTTGTTGCAATTGTTTTATTTGCTTGGAGATGATTTGATGATTTGGGGAAACAAGGAGGAGGAGGTACAGGAACAGTTGGACGTGTGGGAAGGAGTAATACAAGGGTATGGGATGAAATTTAGCATAAATAAGAGTGAGATGGTGATCACAACAAGGAAGAAGGAAAGAACCACAACGGTAATAACAATTGGTGGGGAACAGCTGAAGAAAGTGAAGAGTTTCAAGTATCTGGGAAGCCTGATACAAGATAATGGAAGAAACGATAGAGAAATAAATGAGCGGGGGGACAGGCAGACCATTCCGGAGGAGTGTGAGAAGCATGTTATGGAGCAAGATGTCCCTCAGAACAGCAAAAAGATCATATATCGGACGTAGCGTACTATGTCCCTATCCTGACGTATGCCTCGGAGACCTGGGTTATGAAAGGAAGGGAGAAGAGCAAAATACATGCCAGTGAGATGAGGTTCTTGAGAAGCAGTATTTGAGCTACAAAGAGGGACAGAATAAGAAATGAGAGGACTAGAGAATTAATGAAGGAGGAACCATTACAGGATGGTATAGAGAAATCTAGACTTAGATGGTATGGACATGTAAAACGAATGGAGGAGAAGAGGATACCCAGGAGGATACACGAGACGAAGTGGGAAGGAAAGAGACCAAGAGGGAGACCGAGAGACAGGTGACTGAAGGGGGTGGAAGAAAGCGTGAAGAAGAGAGGAGAAGACTGGACAAGGGTGGAGGCTGAGAGATGGTGGGAAGACAGAAGACGTTGGAGAGGCTTGTGTTCCAAACAGACCCGGCCAGTGGCTGGAAACTGTGCAGGATGATGATGATGCTTGGAGCATGCACAGAATCTATCTGATAACCTGTATTATTGTAGGCCTACATGTAGTAGGGGATATGCTATACGTTAGGAATAGTAGACTAAGCGAAAACATTACTCATGTTAATGTTTTGTTGGTGGGTACACATATTGATATTTAACTATCAGTGAAAGTTAAGCCTTGATCATTACTTGAATCATAATAACATGTTTAGTAAAAATAATAATACAGGTTATCAGATAGATTCTGCACATGCCCCAATTAAATATTATCTTATCTATCCTCCGTGGCTTCGGCGGCAGCACGCCGGCCTCTCACCGCTGGGTCCGTGGTTCAAATCCCGGTCACTCCATGTAAGATCTGTGCTGGACAAAACGGAGGCAGACAGGTATTTATCCGGGTACTCCGCTTTTCCCTGTCAAAAATTTCATTCCAGCAGCACTCTCCATTATCATTTCATCTGTCATTCATGTAATCATTGCCTCAGAGGAGTGCGACAGGCTTCAGCAGCCGGCACTGTTTATATCATCGCCGCTAGATGGGGGCTTCATTCCATGATGTTGTTTCTGTGTTAACTGCTCTAAACTGTGAACGACCTCCACCCAGACTCTTGTTTCATCTTGAAGGAATCATTGCATGGTGAGTGTTGATATATTCATCATCAGATTACTTTGTGTTTGTATTTTGTATTATATTAGCTGATCAGCTGATCTACATTAACAGTAAAAACTTGGCAACAGAGCTCAGCTGCTCCAAGCTCCCGCCATCTCCTTCATGTTCTTTCTTTTGAAATACAGAGGCATAGTTAGTTATCATTCTTAAATGGGCAATTGTTAGAACTAACTAATACATGTAATTTTTTCCAGGAGTGTGTTTACATATTTGTAATTTGCACCCCACCCAATTAATTGGGCACAATCGTGTTGACCGACTGAAAAGCAGCAAAAGTCTATTTACTTTAGACATGTGTACTCGAGCGTGTGCAGTATCTATCTAATAACCTGTATTACTGTGCTGTCTGAATTAATGTTCCTGATGATGTTCGCCAAGGGAGGTCGACGGGAATGGAAGCATCAGCTGCAGTCCCGTTGTCGCCAACCCGCGTCCAGCTAGTTGTGAACTCCTAAGGGGGGGGACTACGTTCCGGAGTTTGCTTTCTTGGGCTTCACTTGCAAGTGCCTTTTCATGTAACTCCTTCTCTCGAGTGTAGACACGTGCTCACTTGAGATTGGAGCCTACCGTCAGCGGTTATTGGAATGATACTCAAGAGTCGTTGTTAGACATTAGATCAGAACACGATAACTGTACCTTGCCTCACGGATGGAGCCAGTCGTTTGATAATAATAATAATAATAATAATAATAATAATAATAATAATAATAATAATAATAATAATAATCTTATTATTATTAAGATGAATGACAGCTCACTGGGCTTTCCTGGAAAAGCATAAGCTTAAAGCAGGCATGAAGTGGACGGAAGAAAGGAAGCAACAACATCAGGAATTCATGCGACAGGGATTATGATAGGCAATACAGTGACAAATTCCTGACGCCACATCTTTCGGATCTCTTTAGCCCGAAACCAGTTGAAATGACGCGGTCTTTAGTTGGCCGAAATTCAAGAAGAAGAAGAAGAAGAAGAAGAAGGAGGAGGAGGAGAAGACATTATTCTTATTGACAAAGTGCAGAAGAAACCTCTTCTAATAGACATCGCTGTCCGTAATTCGCATAATATCCAACACATTTATGCTGAAAAAGTGATGAAATACCTACGTCCAACTAGATGTGACAGTAATGGGCAAATATTAAAGCTCGACCCCTGCAGAGTCCGACATTGCTTCCACTTACTTATGCCGGGCTCCTCTACGTTTTCTTTTCCGACCCCGACGGTATTAGGATATCCGAGTCCTAGGGAGTCTCTTCCTTTCCCACCGATATTGGCCCTTCTCTCATCTTTCTTGATTCCTCTTTCTTCTAGGGATCAGCTTATTCTTTTCATTTTAGTTCCTTTTCTCTCTAAGATTCCCGCCCTGTTTTTCTGAATTAACTCCCCGTGTCTCAAAAATACATTTTGTGAGTATTTTGAATCTCAACCACATTTTGAAAATAATTTCAATCTACATTGCATTTTGTAAGTATTTTCGATCTAAACTCTATTTTGTAAGTACTGTATTTTCAATCTCAATTGCATGTTGTCAGTACATTATTCTGAATCGCGGGCTTCCACATAGTGTGAGTATTTTGACTCTACCACACATTTTGTAAGCATTTTCAATTTCAATTGCATTTTGTACGTATTTTCAATTTCAATTGCATTTTGTAAGTATTTTGAATTGTAATTGCATTTTGTGAGTATTTCGAATCTACATCGCATTTTGTAAGTATTTTGAACTTAAACTATATTTGGGGCGTATTTTTCAATCTAAATTCCTTTTGTGAGTATTTACCTTCTAAATTACTTTTTGTAAGTATTCCCACTCTACATTCTCTGACTCATTTTATTCTGAGTTCCATTTTGTAAGTATTTTCAGTCCAGTTTAATTTTCGCTCTGGTTTTCATTTCATTGTCATTTTCGCTATCACCCAGGCCATTAGGGGCCGATAACCTAGAAGTTAGGCCCCTTAAAATAACAAATATCATCATTATCATCATTGAACGCGGTAAACATTTAAGATGGTAGCCATTTAAAGTACACTGGAGTCGAGCGAGTTTCCTGTCACCTGCCTGACACAACATGTTGAAGAGATAATGACTTAATGAAGGCACAATTCTTCGCCCTTCCCGCACTATGGCAGCCATCAAGCCACTTCCCACGTGTATCCCCTCGTGCCCCTTCAAACTAAAATCAATTACCAATGTGCATTAGTTGCACCTGTGTCAGCAAGTTACAAGACAACACAAGTGGCACCCTGCACATTTTCAGCATACAAACAGTCACAATATCCACCTCAGAAACTAGATAACGATCGCCAAAAACTCATCTGCCTCGACGGCTCAAAATACCTCAAAAGACCTCCCTTGGTTAACTCTTGTTCCTTTCCGACCCCGACGGTATTAGGGTATCCAAGCCCTAGGGAGTCTTTCACTTTCCCGACTTAATTGGCCCTTGTCTCATCTTTCCTGATACCCTCCTTCTGTGAGGGGTCAGCCTTCTTTTTCTTTTCATGTTATCTCATGCCTTCTGCTCAAGGCCCTAAAGGAGGCAGGGTGTATGTAGCCCCCACCACTTAGGGTGCAGCCTACATATTGCTACACCCTCAGGGGCTCACGGTTGGTGAGTTCAGGAGTTGGCAATCCTGAGGGATTCCTAAGCTGGGTCCGTTTTTTCCCTTTTTCCACTGCCTCTGGGGAGGACTCTCTCCTCTTTCCCCTTTCCTATCTACCTGTCATGGTTCTCCTTCCTTCCAAGTCCCTCAAACCTCATTCGTCGAGGGTTGAGGGCATTTCTTTTCTTCCTGTCATTTATTTGCATTATTCTTTCTTAGTTTACCATTTCTTCTTCTAGTATGTAAGGCTCGTAGTTTTCATTCTCATCTAGGGGCGTGGTGGCGCAGCGGTCAAGCTGTATGCCTCTCACCAAGGCGGCCCGGGTTCGATTCCCGGTCAATGCATGTGAGATTTTCGATGTGAAATGCCATGTCCTGTGGTTCGGATTCCACGTAAAACGGAGGTCCCGTGGCTTATGATCGCGAGATTAACGGTCACGTTAAACTACAAGCTTCCTTTTTCATTCTCATCTCATCTTTCACTATCACCCAAACCATTAGGGTCCGATAACCCAGTTGTTAGGCTCCTTAAAACAACAATTATCATCATCATCATCATCATCAAAATACAAAGATTGTGGGTTCGATCTTTACCTAGAGAGTTGGATTTTTCAAGTCCACCACCTTTTGGCAAACAAAAGAACCACAGCGACAAATCTTTTGACCTTCCTGTGAAATTAAAATTGGTCCCTCCGAGGCTTAGGTGGTTATCAGTCATTCATCATCATCCCAGAGGAGTGCATCAGGCCTCGCTTTATTGTTGTTACCTATTTTACTCTTTTTCTGTTTATTCTATTTGTTTTCAGTGTTTGGTTTCTTTTGAATATGAATACGTCACAATCACTCAGTCCTCGAGCCATTCCCCATGGCCCGGCCAGGAATCAAACCCGGGACCGTTCGGGCCAAAGCCTAGCACGCTAATCGCCAAACCCAACATTTCCTTTCCTCGGCACTATATGGAGTAGCATTCCTGACCCAGCATTGATACGTAGGTCAAGAAAAGATCCCGATACGTATCATTTTGGAAACGTTGTTTCAACGATATTGAAAACGCGGCTAGGTTTTTGGAGGTCAAGGTTCGATTCCCGGCTCTGCTAAGAAATGTAATTGTGGTCTGAGGGCTAGAACGGGGTTCACTCAGCCTCACGAGGCAAAATTGAGAAGAGGTGGGATCGATTATCACCTCAGCCATCATGAAAGTGGTTTTCCATGGTTTCTCACTTCTACTCCAGGCAAAAGTCGGGATCGTCCCCTTCTCAATCCTCATCTGACTTACAAATACACACACATACAGCCATCGCAATAACACAGGTTATCAGACAAAATTACACACACAAGTACACGGGGTGAATGACCACGAAGTTAATGTCCATCAAATGAAACAACAACAACAACAACTTCCCTCGCCTGACCTCAATTACAACCCTAAATACACAGGAGTACAGACGTTTCCATAACACTGGTTGTCGAACTGATTTCATATACAGTATTCACCCAAATTCACGGGGCGAATAAAAATGGCGTCCAAGCAAGTATCTGATATGAAACAACAACAACAACAACATGAGAAAGGGAAAGGAATGCTTTGCTGTTTCGAAAAGTTTGCCAATTTGCAAGATCAGAAATAACATCTGTGCCAAGGGGTCGGCGAACTGTAAAGAAGGCGCACGCGGATTTTATACTCACATCAGTCGACAACTGAGGAGATGTTTATATGAGCTGTGTCTTCACTCAACGTTAATGCTGCCCCGTGGATAATTGGTTAGCATGCTAGGACGTTGGCCGGAAGGAACCCGAGTTTGATACCCGAGCAGGATTTTAAACTCCTATGATTAATTTCCTAGCTCGGGGACTAGGTGTTTGCGACTTCTTCGTTAAAACTACACAAAATAAAATCAGCAGAATAAGTAGGCTAAGTTAACACGAAAAGAGTCAACTATAAATAAAACAAACCTTCAGACACAGAAGCAAGAAGTGAAATGGAGAGATCTTTTATTTCACTCCAACGTTGTGGTATGGGCCAATTCTCCAGGTTCTTGAACAGAAAGGAAAATCCGTTCGGTGTCCTGTAAATCGCGCCCAATGTAAATCGCACCCAGCATTTGAAATCATTGGTCGCTACTGGGTTAGATGACTGATGATGATAATTGTTGTTTTAAGGGACCTAACAACTAGGTTATCGCCCTCTTGTGGTTTGGGTGATGGTGAAAGATGCGATGAGAATGAAAATATAAATAGTACTAACAACAGAATTACAAACTACAAGGAGAAATGGTAAACAAATAAAGAATAAAGCAAATAAATGACAGGAAGAAAAGAAATGCCCTCAACCCTCGAAGAATGAGGATTGAGGGACTTGGAAGGAAGGAGAGCCATGAAAGGCAGATGGGAAAGGGTAAGAGGAGAGAGTCCGCCCCAGAGGCAATGGAAAAAGGGGGAAAACCAGACCCAGCTCAGGAATCCCTCGGGATCACCAACTCCCGAACTCACCAGCCGTGAGCCCTTATGGGTGCGACACTAGTGTGGGTGCACCAGAAATGGTGGGGCTATATACACCCTGCCTCCTTGAGGGCCTTGAGCGGAAGGCAGGAAATACAATGAAAAGAAAACAAGAGGTCTGACCCATCGAAGAATGAGAAATCAGGAAAGATGAGAGAAGGAACAATTAAGGCGGTAAAGGAAGAGACTCCCAAGGCCTCAGATACCCTAATACCGTCGGGGTCGGAAGAGAACAAGAGTTGACCAAGAGAGGTAGACAGGAAAGAAGACGGAGCGGAGCACGGCACAAGTAAGTGGAACCAATGCCGGACTCAGCTGGGGTCCCGTGGACGCCAACCCACGTCCCACTAGATGTGAACCCTGAGGGGGGGAGAAGGGGGGGGGAGGGGGTCGATGACTGTCTGGACGAAAAGTACAGATTGCACCACACGGAAGGGAATGTGGGGCGTAAGCCCCAGGTTAGGTTTGTTTTGTATGTAGAACAGTATTGTCACGAGTACAATTTCTAGACTGGTCGCGATTACCGCACATTTCTCAGTGGGCGCTATTTTCCCTGGGCGCGATTTTCGCACAACCAATCTTTTCATAGAACAGAGGAATTCGCGTGCAAGACAGTGCTATGTCCACTGTTTCATTACCCGGCCCTTCAATCCATATACTCTACATGGAAGGTTTTGTAGAGCGGCCCTCGCTATGGCAATACACCGTACAAAACAGTCAGGAACTTAAGCTAGGGATGAGTTATGTATACTGAATCCTTTTTAATGATTTGACAAGGGAAAAAGTATAAGTAGAATATCTGACCTACGCAGGAAAGCTGCCATGATCCGAGAGTATAAGAAAATCATGAGTAACCCAGCTGTTCCTATTCACTGGGACATCCCTGATCTGAATAGAAACCGACTGAAATCTAGACATCCACCCATCAAATATGCTAAGGATCTCACATGCAACAATTTTAAGCCGAATATCCAATGGAGAAATGATTGGAGCACCATCAACCTTGAAGCTTAAAAAAAAAGTCAACAACCCCTGGCACTATACAGCCCATGACGGGCTAAGGCCGACCAAGCGACCGCTACCCAGCCATTTGGCCTGCAGATATTGGGGCGACGCGTGATCAGCGTGTCGGGTCCCCTCGGCCATTGATCTTGGTATTCGTGATCGGGGCGCTGTCTCACTGTCAGACAGCTACTCAATTGTCCTCACGAGGCTGAGTGCACCCCGTTCCAACCCTCACGTCAGTTTTAAAATCCCTGACGGAGCCGGGGATCGAACCCGAGAACTCCGGGTGAACCTTTAAGCTTAGAGTGATTTAATTGGAATTAGCTCTGCATCCGGTTTTGATCAGCCAAGAAGAACGTGCACTACCTTCAATAGGATCCGGGCCAACCACGGAGTCTGTGCTGAATCACTCTTCAAATGGGGTAAATTCCTTCTCCCCAATGTGACTGCGGCGCTCCTTCGCAGTCAGTTCACCACATCGTTCATGAATGCCGAAGAAGAGCATATCAGGGTAAGCAGTCTGACTTCCTGTTGGTGGGGCACATGACCTCGTAGTTCCTCCCCTTAAAACAACAATAACTAACTAACTAATGGCCCTGGGTGGGCAGGGCCCTTTCGGCTCTTAATGACGCACCGCCCCTGTTCAACAATAGAAAAATACTGCTTCTTCCACGCTCATGAGTCAGTAGATTACTCTAAAAGCAACCAGCCTGCTCAGAGACACGTTCAGTTGCCAACCACTAGTGTTGCTCAAAGTAGTTTGCGGTAATTTTGGACATGGGTGTAGTTTGTGAAGTACTCCGTCACTGGCAGCCAGCAGGGATGTTGACCTCCACTCAAGGTGTGTTCTCGCCAAATGGCAATAGAAGCCTTGTTGGTATTTTCATTTAGGCAGAACAAAGTAAACGTCTAAAGACTTGTGTGCTATGTGTATAACCTATTAGCATGTGAGCGAAGCGCAAGTGCATGGCTTGCATGCGGAGTGTTTTGACCCTGACAGCTGCACATTCAGAGACCTGCTAACACGATGTGCAGTGGCCCATTTCTCTGTTAACCCAGTGGTTAAAAATGTTGCCCTACGAGTCACTCATCGGATGTTTTTCTGTTGTTTAAAAAAATCTGTTACTCACAAGGGGATTACACGATGCATGGGTCACCGATTCAAACCATCTTTAGTACACGTGTAGGGCATGGCCAGGTGTATACCAGGTGCAAGTAGTAAGGTGCGCTTCTCAGCAGTTTCCGCGAAATTAATTAATTGCAATTTCAGTGCGGCGTCTATGTCCGTTGTACGCTAGCGAAAAGCCAACGAGCGCGTGGTGCAGTGGCAAGAGTCCTGCTTCGTAAGCGCGGGATCGCTGGATTGAATCCCACCAGTGAGCCTTTGCAATGTGTTCATTTGTTGTTGTATTTTTTTGTAACCATTGTTTTTTGGAACCATTGGCAATTTCCAACCAATACCCATATCATGAGTCACTGCTTGCGGGGTACGAGGTGGCCTGATGGTTCACAGACGTGCAATGAACGGAACAGACTGGGCCTTCAATGTATACATATAATACAGGACGCCCGAGAATGTTCTCCGCAGTGGGTACGTGCAGCTGTGAGTGGTTGAGTCATGAGTTTTAGTTGGCTGCACTGCACTGTGTCCTTCAAAGCGGGACTTCCCCGTGTGAGCTGTCGATGTGCATCGCGACAAGCGCACGAGCCTGCAGTATACAGGCGGTAATGTTGACTACTGAAGAGAGGTTTTTTTTTTAATAAGTTTTTCGCGAAGGCGATCGGTTTACAGAAAATGTAAAATTAAGATTTCAGGCGCGGTTTCCTAATTCAAAGTGTCCAAACGGTGATACCATTCGGGATTTGGTAAGTAAATTTCGTGTGACTGGCTCAGTTCACGATGCACCGGGAACAGGCAGGCCTACGCTTTTAACAGACGAAAAACTTGATGAAATCTCCGATATAATGCTGCGAAGCCAAAGTAAATCAACACGAAAATTAGCTCAACAAACAGGAATCTCCAAGTCGACAGCACATAAAGCTGTAAGAGACAAGCTTTAGTTGTTCCCTTATAGTGGGCGATGTATGGAAGATAGACATATGCTCTCGCGGACTTTTTTGTAGAACTTTTCATGCTTAACAATTCTTACACTCATAGTATTTAGATATTTTTAACGGTTTGCCCAGCGTAAGCTTACAAAGCGCTCGGACGCCAGGTTTTTTAAATCGACTATTCCACTAAAATCGTTACTTCTCGGCTTCCTTTGATCATAAATAAATTACTTTCTACAGAAATCATACTCGATATATCCTTTACAGAATGGTGAAAACCGCATCAACATTTATCCAGAGGTTCTTGAGTTTACCAGTAACATCCAAGAAACGGGGACTTTGTTTTATACTAAGTAGAGATTATGCAAGCGGCAGCCGTGCTACCAACGTAACTGCTGTAGCTAGCTCTCGCAGACGCATGTAGGCGCTGCGGAGAATATTCCCGGACTCACTGTAGAATACACCTGACCGTGTATAATACCAATGTATTTGCAATGCCGATACTGTACATTATGTAATCTTACAAACGTTGACCCCCATACGATGATTTCAGAATCTCTTTTCCCGCTCACATAACACGTTATTTCAATTGACTGCAAAATAAACATTGTTCACGACACCTACATTTGTACGAATTGCCGATGTTTACGAAAAAAAATATCACTGCAAAAGCTCACCGATGGGATTCGATCCAGCGATCCCGCGCTTGCGAAGCAGGGCTCTTACCGCTGCACCACGCGCTCGTTGGATACTAGCGAGCGTACAACGCACATAGACGCCGCACTGCAATTGCAATTAATTTCTCGGAAACGGCTGAGAAGCGCACCTTACTACTTGCACCTGGAAAACACTTGGTCATGCCCTACACATGTACTAAATATGGTTTCAATCGGCGACCCATGCATCGTATCCTCCCTTGTGAGCCTGGAGTTTGGTTGATTCCCCACAGAAAGCGCCGTATCAGGGGTGAACGATGGCAGTGGCTACGCTCGCTAAAGCGCAGCGTTAGGCCATGTGGCCAAGCTCTCTGCTGACTCGGTAGGCGCGTGGGTTCGAGCCCCACCGTCGGCCGTACTTGAAATGGTTTTCCGTGGTTTCCCATTTTCAACACCAGTCAAATGCTGGGATGGTACCTTCTGACAGGCCACGGCCGCTTCCTTACACATCTTTGCCCAGTTTCATTCATCTTCATCCATTCCATCTCTCATCCCGACGCTCAGGTTGCCCACGGGCGTCGACTAGAAAGACCTGCACTCGGCCTCTAAGGAGGTCACACGACACCAAAAAAATCAGGGCCACATTGTAGGCCTAAATAGTTGGGGGACCTTGCGGGCCAATAACACTCCGGAAGGTTTGGGGGGTATGGATTTAAAAAAAAAAGTTAGGTGCAATATGGTGAGTGTTGTGGCTGTCTGATGTTAGTTTTCTATATTTATTTATAGTGGATAAAAATAAATCACTAAAAAAATTAATATGTTTAACAAATCCCCTTAAAATAGAAGTACGATGATAATCAATACATTCATACAGCATGAATGAGAAAGAGTGAGTATTTTTGTTCATTTGACACAATTATTAATCAAATTATGAAATAAAGTTCATGATAATTTAGTTTAGAGCGACGACTCGAACGCCTGATTTTGGCTACATACAGTACTACTACTGCTGTATTATCGTGGTAAGCTTCTTAGAGCTAACGGTAATATTGTGTCTTGAGAATAGTCAGTTACGAAATATCTCCAGCCCTTGCTGTCCATGTCATGTTATCCAGGCTGCGACTTCCAAGTAACTTTAAACACGTAAGAACTGTACAAGGAATACACCAACTTCCAGATTACACCAATTACACCAATTTTCCCCTTCATGTAAAGTCCTGCCACACTTTTCTATTTCCGGTCCTAACCGATAACCAGTGACCTAAACGCACGCAACCAGACAAAGCACTCCTAACCAACACGTAGGCTTACCAACTTCGGTACCTGTACGTTAAAATGTTGCCGTCACTCCCGTGTCATCAAGGTCAATTTACAATATATTTCGGTACACTAAAGAATTCACGATGAAAATTAATAAATGTAAAACAAAAATATTGGAATGCAGACGAAATAAATCAGAAACCTCTATGGACATCAAATTGGCAGGTGAAAAGTTAAAGGAAGAAGGTGACTTCTGTTACTTAGGAAGCAAAATAACCAGTGATGGACGAAGCAAAGAGGATATAAAAAGTAGGTTAGCACAGGCAAGGAAAGCGTTTCTACAAAAGAGGAATCTGTTGCCATCGGATATAGATTAAGTATTAGGAAGTAATTTTTGAAAGCCTTTGTCTGGAGCGTGGCACTCTATGGAAGTGAAACTTGGACTATTGGTGCAGCAGAAAAGGGGAGAATTGAAGCGTTTGAAATGTAGTGTTATTATTACTAGCGTATGGTACAACACAAAACAAACAACATAAACAATATACATACATACAATAGGTAACACATTACAACTGTAACAATCATGCACGGGAAAGGATGTTCAAAGATTAATGTCTACATTTTCTAGCCATCTTATGGCTTCAGTTGAGGCTATTACGAAGTCCTGTGTTGATTCAGTGATTGCCCTACTAATACACTCAGTGACAATATGGTTCATAGTCTGTCTAACTGCACCACAATCACAGGTTGGGGAAGATCGCATACCCCATTTAAACATCATTGATTCGCATCTCCCGTGGTTAGTGTGGACTCTGTTGAGAGTTACCCATGTCTTGCGGGGCAAATCAAATCCAGTTGGCAGATTTTGAATGTTGAACAATGCCTGCCATTGCATTGGAGCTATGCTGTTCCACTCTTTTTGCCAATCAGCTTTAGGATCATAAACCTTCCTAACCAGTTCCGTGCTGTTTGAATAGGAGAATGATGAAGATCAGATGGGTAGATAGGGTTACAAACGAAGAGGTATTAATACGAGTGGGAGAGTAGAGATGTTTCTGGAGACTGCTAATGAAGAGAAGAGATAAGTTGGTAGTACACATACTAAGACACCCAGGAATAGCAAGCTTAGTTATGGAAGGATGGGTCTACGACAAGAACTGTACGGGTAGACCAAGGTTAGGATATGTTAAGCAGATTGCCTCGGATGTAGGGTGTTGTAGCTCAGGGCAGGGGGAAATGGATCGCTGCATCAAACCAGTCAAAAGACTAAATACTCATATAACAACTAAAAGTCATAATTTTCACTAACTTAAGCTGAAATAGGAGTTCTCTACATCACCGCCACCAGACTCGTCATGTTCATCATTGTATAAACAAACTTCTGCAAAATGTTTCTAGCTGTGAAATCGTGCATTTAATATCCAATATGCTCAGCGAAGGACAGTTTGAGGTGTTAGTAGGTGGCTTTAAAAGTCACGAGAATGCTAAATAATGGCCTACCGCAAGGATCAGTTTTAGCCCCACTTCTTTTTAATCTGTATATTCATATTCATGAACATTTTTGACGAGATTAATACACACATCAAAAAAAGTTTTGCATCACCTCGGTTCCCAGATCTCCGGCATATAGACGTTGACTGTGTATATTGTATCAAAGATACAGTCCCTTTGACTGTTCATAGATGTCACTAAAACTGCTCAAAGATGTAAACAACCATGCATGAGCAGGGCCTATTAGACGGAGGGGGTACGACAGCCGATCAGTTCCAGTCATTCCACCAGGACGAAGGTACGCTGCTCATGTTGTCTGTAGTTCTACCATGCCTAGAAGGTCAATACCGCAGTTCGATCGCCTCCGCATTGTTACTTTGTGTCAAGAAGGGCTCTCAACAAGGGAAGTTTCCAGGCGTCTCAGAGTGAACCAAAGCGATGTTGTTCGGACATGGAGGAGGTACAGAGATACAGGAACTGTCGATGACAGGCCTCGCTCAGGCCGCCCAAGGGCTACTACTGTAGTGGATGACCGCTACTTACGGATTGCCGCTCGGAGGAACCCTGACAGCAATGCCACCATGTTGAATAATGCGTTTCGTTCAGCCACAGGACGTCGTGTTTCAACTCAAACTGTGCGCAATAGGCTGCATGATGCGCAACTTCACTCCCGACGTCCATGGCGAGGTCCAGCTTTGCAACCCCGACACCATGCAGCGCGGTACAGATGGGCCCAACAACATGCTGAATGGACCCCACAGAATTGGCATCACGTTCTCTTCACCGATGAGTGTCGCATATGCCTTCAACCAGACAATCGTCGGAGACGTGTTTGGAGGCACCCTGGTCAGGCTGAACGTCTTAGACACACTGTCCAGCGAGTGCAGCAAGGTGGTGGTTCCCTGATGTTTTGGAGTGGCATTATGTGGGGCCGACGTACGCCACTGGTGGTCATGGAAGGCTCCGAAACGGCTTTACGATACCTGAATGACATCCTCCGACCCATAGTGCACCCATATCGGCAGAATATTGGAGAGGCATTTGTCTTCATGGACGACAATTCTCGACCTCATCGTGCACATCTTGTGAATGCGTTCCTTCAAGATAACGACATCGCTCGACTACAGTGGCCAGCATGTTCGCCAGACATGAACCCTATCGAACATGCCTGGGATATGTTGAAAAGGGCTGTTTATGGACGTCTTGACCCACCAACCACTCTGAGAGATTTACGCCGAATTGTCGTTGAGGAGTGGGACAATTTGGACCAACAGTGTCTTGATGAATTTGTGGATAGTATGCCACGACGAATACAGGCATGCATCAATGCAAGAGGACGTGCTACTGGGTATTAGAGGTAGTGGTGTGTACTGCAATCTGGACCACAAATGCTGAAAGTCTAGCTGTATGATGGTACAACATGCAATGTGTGGGTCTCATGAGCAATAAAACGAGCTGAAATGTTGTTTGTGTTGATCTCTATTCCCTTTGTATTTAAAGGTTCCGGAACTCTTGGAACCGAGGTGATGCAAAACTTTTTTTGATGTGTGTACTTTGGTGTTCCGTGTTGAGTAATGGATAATTTCATAGCGTGCGTAGTGCACCACAGCCGTGTGGGCAACATCAGAAAATCCGGAGAACACAGGTTCGAATCCCGGAGCTGACAGCTGCTAACCTGAGTGTGGTTTTCCCCGGTATTTTTCACACTCCCACCAGGCAAACGCCGGGATTGTACTTTACTTCAAATCCCGGGGCACGTACCCCATCCCTGTCCCTAATACATCTACTCTACTACAGTCATCACAGAAACACAGGTTATCACACAAGTTAAACACACACCCAACTACACGGGACTGATGACCAAAATGTCCCAAGCCCCTTAAATGAATTAACGTAACAATAAGAAAAAGGTAGCGGAACACTGCATTAAGGCACTTAGCTACAGCGTCTGGTCCCTTCATGTACTGTCCAAAGGTCCTCTTTCCCTTTCCTATCTGCCTTTCATGGCTCTCCTTCCTTCCAAGTCCCTCACTCCTCATCCTTCAAGGGTTGAGAGCATTTCTTTTCTCCCTGTCCGTTATTTGCCTTATCCTTTATTTGTTTACCATTTCTTCTTCTAGTATGTAAGTCTGTAGTTAGTATTAGTTATAGTTTTAATTCTCATCTCATCTTTCACTACCACCCAAACCATTAAGAGGCCGATTACCTAGATGTTAGGCCCCTTTAAACAACAATTATCATTATCATCATCATCACCCTCAAATGAACCACCAGTTGGAAATCACTGCAATACAAGGACGGAACTTCACTGTGTCCCTAACGCGTGAGGGTGGCCAGGAGTTCATATTCTACTGAAACAGGTCTACGGCTGATGTTTACAGAATAAATTTTCAAGGTGTTACTGTCGAAATAAAAAGAAGGCCACACGTTGGCCTTGCCTTGAAGCCTCTGAGCGACCCTGGATGAGCTCTCACTTACACTCGCCTGCAATGGCACGGCGGTAAAAGGGGGCGCGGCTCTTTTCAGCCCCGTGGTCACCTTAGTACAAGAATTAATACAAACTCTGGACTCTGTTTATTTAAATCAACGTGTCAAATATTCTATGTCCTTAGGCAAATACAGGGTCATTATCTATGTGCGCTCCGATAAATACGGCAAGCTAAGCCGGCTATGACTGGCACAGATCGCGGGCGTGAATAAACCGGTTCAGCCGGTAGTGGCGCGCACTTTCACACTTTTACCAAACATGTTCAATAATGTGAGGGCTGCTTACAGTGCTCTTAGGCGATGCTGGAAATGTCCTCCCTCTCGTGTAACACCCACCTGACATCTTCTGATGAAAGAATGTTTGTCAACTCTTTTATTATTTACGGAGCGATATAAAACATGACACTGAGGTGCCCTTTGCTAGTTCTACCTCTGTATCAAATTCCGTTAAATTTGGTTTCACCGTGTTCGAATTGATAGGGGGGGGGGGGGGGGGGGGACAGACATTCAGAGTACACACACACAGACACACAATTTTGGGCCCTGTGTAGATCTCATAAGTCAACTTTCATTTTTGCAAAAATCGAAAGTAGGCTAAACAAGTAGTTCCGTGAAGAACTATACTACTTATGTTAACTGCCACAATCAACATACAAAATTTCAGTTTAATTGCTGTAACAGATTCGTAGATATTGAGAACCGTCTAAATATTTCAGATGTTCGCCAGGTTGGATTTTTATTTTTGTACTATTACATTAAGACTATCGTGTACGTGTGGTATTCAAACTTCAATCGCATGATTAGACAACAAGAAGTGAAAACGAGATTTTAAAATTACGCACAGCAGCCATCTTGTGATAATGCAAACCATTGAAATAAATTAGATGCCAGTGGATCAACATTTGTATAAGCATTTAACGTGCAACGTTTCACGGCACTCGGATAGTTAATTCGCGAGAAACGTCCATTTAAATATTTATACTTCGCGTCGCCGCCATGTTGGATTTGTGCTCACCAGGTTCCTGAAAGTCCTATAGGTGAACATATGTTCATAGTCTCTATGAACATAAAAAAATCAGTTTGGTTGCTGTAAAAGATTCATAGATATTGAGAACCGTCTAAGTATTTCGGGAGCACACCATTTAGGAGTGTTATGTGTATAGGCCATAGAGTTATGTACCATTCAAGGACAATTATTGCCTAGGTTCATTATTCAAACTTTTACTTCGATCGCATGATTACGACACAAGAAATTAAAACTTAATTTTAAAATTTCGCACAGCCGCCATCTTGAGGTTATGTAAGCAATTGAATTAAATTAGATGGCAGTGCATTACAATCTGCAAAATCAATTACTGTACCACATTTCACTGCGCTCAGAGAGTTAAATCACGAGAAAAGTCTATTAAAATATTTTAAATTCGCTTGGTCGCCATGTTCGTTTCGTACTTTACAGGTTTATGAAATATACATAGGTATACTTGTATCAGTACCCTTTATCACCGTACAAAATTGCAGGGTGATATCTGTAATAGTTTCGGAGATATAGAATGTCAGTGAAATATTTCGCACAGCCGCCATTTTGAGGTTATGTAAACAATTGAACTAAATTAGACTCCAGTGGATTACAATGTGTATAAACATTTGCTGTACCAAGTTTCATTACATTTAGATGGTTAAATCGCGAGAAAAGTCTATTTAAATGTCTCAACTTCGCTTGGCCGCCATGTTGGTTTTGTAGTCACCAGGGTTTTGAAAGTCTCATAGGTGAACTTCTAGTAGTGCCCTTTATCACCGTACACAATTTGAGGGCGATATCGGTAATAGTTTCGGAGATATTGAATGCTAGTGAAATATTTCGCACAGCCGCCATGTTGGATTGGAGAGACGTAACAAAATTTGAAGGGCACGGTCGAGGTCGCCGGGAATAGTGCTATGAACTTCCCGAGTTTCATTGAAATCGCTCCAGCCGTTTCGATTTTATTAGGGGGGGACACACACACGAATCACACACACACGCACACAAACACACACACACACACACACACACACACACACACGGACAAAAGGTGATCTCATAAGCCTATTTTTTTCAAAATTGAAAATAGGCTAAAAATAGTGTTGGATGATAATTTGTACATACCGCACTGTATTTTGCCCACCTTCCGAGCGCAGTCAGCAGGGACGCATAGGCTAACTGCTGTATAGTTGTGTGCGAAATATTCATGACTGCGCTAGAGGATTAAAATGTCCTAATTAGGAAACTGAGAAAAATAGGTTAAAAACCTTCAAATTCGTGCCCTAGTTATGAGAACTGTGTTAAGTCGCTTAACCCTTCGAAGAGCACGACACCTTGATTGATCGAGAATTTATTTATTTATTTCTTTATTTATGGCTTTTAGTGCCGGGAGTGTCCGAGGACTTGTTCGGCTCGCCTGAGTCTGTAGCTGCTTCCAGCGGATACCCTAAAGGGTGAGCTACAAGTTCCGTTCAATTTCAAGTAGTTCCAACTTTCGCCACCAGATATCAATGATACCTAGTGGTGAACGTTGGAACTTTGATAGAGCGTTCTGACGAAATCTAACCTAACAAATTTTGCTTTACACAAGTTTAGTCTGTGAAAGGATCTTTTACATGCCATAAATCTATGACATGGGACCGCCGGCTTTACTTCCCCTCCGAAGGAAGGCATACTGAAGGATTTTTAACGCACTTAAAAAATCCGATGACTTCGGCCGGGTTTGAACCCGCTATCTTGGGCATAGCAGTTCAGCATGCTACCGACTACGCCACCGAAGCCACATCGAGAACTAAGATACAAAATGGAACTCCACGGTTTATGCTGAAAGCTCAGCTCCGGATCATGAAGATATAACTAACCTAGACTTTGGTAAGCCCAACCAAGCACGATGGAAACAGAGAGAAGAAAATCACTGTAGTAAAAGATATAGAAAGAAAAACTTAAGATTATAGGAAATTGTGAGAAAGAATAATGATAAAAGATAAGAGGAAATGGATCCCATTATAACTTGAATCAAATAGGAAGGAGGAATGTTGAAGGGAGTAGGTTTGTGAAGCGACGATTTTTCAAAAGACTTTTATCTGTAGCATGTAAGAAGAAAAAGAAAGTGAGATGATGTGCCCAGTAACCTCTAGCAGACAGATTTGATTAATGTGTTGCGTCTGTAGTACGCTTTTTACCTCTTGACGTACTTCGATAAGACGTCTTAATGGAGGGGAGTAGGCCTAGACCGCGCGCGCCGTATGGGGTAGAGTTGCTTGGTCCCACCCACATACCGCAGTACTATTCCATGAAATAAGCTTTCACGGCCAAGTGACATAACCGATCATCTTTCGTTTAGGAACTTGGACATCGTGCTCATTTCAGCTCCGTATACCCAGTGCTGGATTACCCATTAGGCCCGACTAGGGCCCCCAATTATCTGGGGCCACCAAGCAATTTCTAATTTAGTTCAATTTTATTCCGAAGATTTAGAAAATTTTCATCCAGAACTGAGACAGTTTCAACATTATATTATATTATATTACAATGACCTTTAAAAACAGAGTTCACTCATTCTGAACTTTACGAAATTCTTATTCGAGACAAGCTTGAGTCTGTTTTTCCGAACGTTGAAATTACTTTTCGCATTTTCCTGACCCTCATGATAACGAATTGTTCTATGGAGCGCTCGTTTTCAAAATTGAAACGGATCAAAAGTGCGCAAAGAAGTATCATGTCACAGGAACGATTAGACATGCTAAATTTAATGTATATCGAGTCAGATGTTCTGCAGGAAATTGATGTTGATGACATTGTAGAAGATTTCATTGACCGAAAAAAAAAACAGAAAAAAATACAGAAGTAAAAAATAGTATGATTTGTTAAATTGTTCATCAAATCATCTCAAATGTTTTCAAATAACGATGATCGTATCAATTGAAATGTATATATGTAGACTATATATGATTTAATAAAAAGTGTATTATTCATCTTGAGAAAAAGAACTCTTGTATATACTTTATTAAATGTACAGGTGCTAAAAATAAAAATTATTTGAAAAAATAAAGGGGCCCCAAAAAACTGAGGGACGTGGGCCTCATTTTACCTTAATCCGGCACTGCGTATACCTTGTATGTGGGCGGCTTCGGTGGCGTAGTTGGTAGCATGCTGAGCTTCTATGCCCAAGATCGCGGGGTCAAACCCGGCCGAAGTCGTTGGATTTTTAAGAGCGTTAAAAATCCCTCAGTATGCCTTCCTTTGGAGGGGAAGTAAAGCCGGCGGTCCCATGTCATAGATTTATGGTATGTAAAAGAACCTTCCACAAACTTCAATTGTTGTTGTTGTTGTTGTTTGAGTCTTCAGTCTTTTGACTGGTTTGATGCAGCTCTCCATGCCTCCCTGTCCTGAACTAATCGTTTCATCTCTACATAGTTACCACACACTACATCCGAGGCAATCTGTTTAACATATTCTAACCTTGGTTCTTGTCTAACAGTTCTTGTCCTCGACCCTTCCTTCCATAATTAAGCTTGCTATTCCTGGGTGTCTTAGTATGTGTCCTACCAACCTATCTCTTCTCTTCATTAGCAGTCGCCAGAAACATCTCTCCTCTCCCACTCGTATTAATACCTCTTCGTTTGTAACCCTATCTACCCATCTGATCTTCATCATTCTCCTGTAACACCACATTTCAAACGCCTCAATATTCTTCTTTTCTGCTGCACCAATAGTCCAAGTTTCACTTCCATAGTGTGCCACGCTACAGACAAAGGCTTCAATTGTGTGAAGCTAAAATTTGTAGGTTAGATTTGATTAACACTTTAAGTTCAAACGTTCGTAACCAGGTGCTGGTTGCGGTGGCATCTAGTAGCCAAGTTCACAGCTAGGTGTCGTTGACGGTAGCAAAAAGTAGGAACTACTTGAAATTGATCGTCTGCAGTCCTTACCTGAATCACAGATAACACACACACTATAACAGCCATCACAATTAACACCGATTATCAGACAGATTCTACACACACCCAAAGTACACGGGGCTACATGACCGCATTGTCGCAGCCCCTAAACTGAGGAACCAACCAACCAGCCTACCTTGTGTATGTTTGTGTATACAGAGGGGTCCAACATTATGAACTCACTTTATTTATCAATATCACGGAAACCAAATGACATAGACTTAGAATTCTTGCGCCATAATGTAGTGTAATGTTTTCTGAACAGATGGCAATGATCACTCATAGTGATTACTGGGGGGCGGATTTCTATGACCTAAAAATGTATGAAATATGTACGCATTTATGACCTAAAAACATAAAAATATGACCTGTAAAATTCAAAATATGACTCAATGAATAGCATCTACGTTCCACTTTTATTACTCCATCCGTACTGAATATGTTTTCATCTAACTCGTGAACAAAACTTCGAAACTTCCCACAAATTGACACTTTCGTTTTAGGCATATTGAAAGGAACTGAATGACTGAAGCTCCCTAATGAGTGACCAAGGTCATTCGGTGTGTTGAAAGTGGAAGAGGGAAGGGGGAAGGAGAGAGATAAGAACGATGACAAATAACTGCGGATTACCTCTGCTTCCGTGTAAACAATAGCCCGGTTTCCAGGAATTGACCCAGCTAGCAAACAGCAAGGTTAGTAGAAGAGAGGTTGGCTCGTAACTTGCCTTCTGCTGGCAGTAGGGTGGGGTAACGAGTCATCGGGCCTGCGAGAGGCACCCCTGTCTCCATTTACAGAGTGGACAGAGGAAACTACGTGTTTTATTTACTTGTTTGTTAATACAGTATTTATTTTGTTCAAGATATGAATTGTGTTACGTGGTGTATTATACATTAATAAACAGGTGAATATTATGTAAATTAATTACATCAGATTACCATGGAATCTATCTTTGCATATTCTAGCCCATGGGTAAGTTGTTTCTTTACGTTGGGTTTCTTTTCTTTCAGTTGTTTAAGATGCCAGGAAAAATTTGCAGTGTTGCAATCTGCAAAAGTAATTCGGAAATTGTTAAGAAAACGGGAGAAAAAATATATTTCTTCAGATTTCCAAAGGATGCTAATCGTAGGAAAACGTAGGTGCAGAAATGCCATAGGAAAGATAAATTCGACCCGAATAACAAACGAATATGCAGCAAACATTTCATACCAAGTAATTTTGAAGACGAAATTCGAGCTCGACTGACAAATACTCACCCTAGAATATTAAAAAATACGTCAATACCTTCTTTAAATTTACTGCCTCAAACACAGAGCCAAGACACAACTTCACGTACAGAACGCTCCCAGAAAAAATAAAACCAAATTACTGAACGAAATATTGGATTCGACATTTTCCAGTGACAATGATACCGTCGTCAATAACGTCAATGTCAATGATACTGACACAAAATATGACGATCTTCTCATTAAATACAACGCATTACTTGAAGGGACCAAAAAAGTGAAGGAAAACATGCAACACTTAGAGACTAGAGCAAACTGTTTGCAATCAAGAAACATGGAATTAGAGAATTCAATTCAGCAGTATGAATGTGATTTTGACAAGAAAATTAAAGATACGTTTAAAGATTTATTGACACCAAATCAAGTCGACATTGTTAGGAAACAGCAGGGGCGTATATAAGGGGGGGGGGGGGTGCTGAGGGGACTCCATCCCCCCCCCCCCCCGCCCCTCCCGAAAAAAAAGCAAATAAAAATTAAGAAAGTGCTTCTTTGGTAAGAGCATAAATTAATTGTACATTTGGTTGTACCCTAATCTTAACTTATCGGCTAAGTTATAAACAATATTGCAATTGAAATTATACTAACTCGTGGTGTAGTGGGTAGCATTCTTCGCTGCCGCCCCGGAGATCCGAATTCGATTCCCGGCTCTGCCAAGAAATTTTAATTCTAGTCTGAGGGCTGGAACGGGGTGCACTCAGCCTTGTGAGGTAAAGCTGTGATTTCCACAGTATGTTTTTTTTTAGAAATACATGTAAAAAAACTGTTTACCTTTCTGCTTAATAAATTGACAAATATTTAGATATATGCCATTCATACTCCATAGATCATAATAGAAAATTCAGTAAGTATAAAATTTTATTTGGGTGTTGTGTTGTATTTTACAACCTTTTTTTGTATTGCCAGTAATAATTGTAGGCTATATAAACTTTGAATCTTATCTAAAATAATTACACAAAGTTATATGCTCCAAGATACTGGTTGTTATATTTGGGTATTTTGCGGTGACAATCCCCTGAGAATACTCACAATTTTCCAGGATAGTCAGCCCCCCCCCCCCCCCCGAAATTTTTTCTATATACGCCCCTGGGAAACAGAAAACAAAGGCAAGATGGACAAACGATATTTAAGATATTTAAGCTTCCGAGCATACAAGTATACTAGAGTCACACTGAAATATCCATTACCTGGATTATCAACTTTGAAGCGCTGGGCAGGCAATGTTGAATTACGAAACGGTTTATTGAAAAACGTAATAGAAGTAATGAAAATTAGTGGACGAAAGAAGAATGGTCGAGAGAGAGTTACTGTTCTTTCTTTCGACGAAATGAAAGTGTCATCACTGTATAATATGATGCTCAAGCAGACGAAGTTGTGGGCCCACATACATACATGCAAGTTGTAATGGCAAGAGGGTTATTTCAGAACTGGAAGCAACCTGTGTACATTAATTTCGACAAAAAAATGTCGAAAGACATTATAAATGAAGCGGTTATGTCACTACATAATAAAGAATACGATGTAGTTTCGGACTGTGGCGGAGGGAATATGGCACTGTGGAAAGAACTCGGTATTACCATTGAAACTACACACTACGTGCATCCGATGACAGAGGAAAAAATCTACTTTTTCGCAGACGCACCTCACCTGCTTCAATTAATTCGTAATGTGGTTGGCGAAAGTTAGAATGACATTCCACGGGGTCACCAACATCGTGGTGCTGTTATCAGTGACAGTTTTGCTGATTCCGAGGGTGGCGGAAATGAAGACGAACGTGCAGGCACCAATGGACAGCAATGACAGAATTATAAATAATAATGCAGTGCTTAGGGAAGCAATGGGGATAGGTGGATCTGCGCCTGTTGGAGATATAGTCGGCTGTGAGTATGTTTGTATATATCAGTTTTATTATGTTGAAGGAGGTGTATAATTAAATTAGTCATGCAATTAAGCGTTCAGCGTCATCTATTATTCACAACAATTCATTAGTTGACACTCTGAAATGGCTGATGCCCTTAAAAATATGATTTACTGAGCTCGTAATGCGCTACGGACTAACGACCGATTCAAACGCAGCAGGCCCGTGACGTATTCCCGCGCGCTCTCCCATTGGCCGAGAGTTATGAGCCAGCCTGTACTCTACAAACCTTGAGCAAACAGTAGCTCTTACCTGTTAGGAACATTCCATACACTACTTTAGAATGGTTCTTCAGTAGTATATTCCAGTCCATCCTGAACAGTAATTTCTAGAGCTTATTCTGATTTTTATAAAACGAAATTCAAATGCAAATTACCAAAATATGCCGTTTATAATGATATTTTGTTCAAAATATGCCATAAAACTTAATAAAGCCTAAATATGCATTTATATGCCCAATAAAACCTGCTTCATTTTGGTTATCATGCTTGGAAACGTGTTGAAAATACAAGACTATAAGATATAATGGTAAGGGAAAAAATATGACTTCTCTTAGAAATCCGCCCCCTAGTGATTACCATTAACAGTTTTACAACGTCGACGACAACGAACTGCTGAACGAACTACGGATGCCAGTGTGTCCGATGTGATGGCTGCGCACGATGCTTTGATGGAGGCGTTCCTAGTGTAGCTGTCTTTTGCCTATAAACTTCATTCTTCACTGTCCCCCATACGTAGAAGTCACGGGTAATCTCGAGAACCACTGGATGGATTTTGATGCGGTTTTCACCATTCTGTAAAGGATTTCTCGAGGAAGATTTGTGTAGGAAATTATTTAATTATGATCAAAGGAAGCCAAGAAGTAACGATCTCAGTGAAAAAGTCGAAAAAACCCTGGCTTCCGAGCGCTTTTTAAGCATACGCTGGGCAAACGGTTCAAAATATATCAATATACTATGAGTGTAAGAATTGTTCAGCATGATAAGTTGTACAAAAAAGTCCGCGAGAGCACATCTCTATCTTCAATACATCGTCCACTGTAAGTGCTTTTACGTTTTCATTTCTTCCAACAATCTCCATTCAATTACTGAGACGACAGTTTACGAGCTAGCTAGGGACGATACTATCACCCCCAGTCACAGCCTAGCTAGCGGGCGAGCCTATAACCCTCAGATACAGCCAGCAGCAATCTGTCGAGTCGTGTTGAGTTAAGACTTCAGAGAAGAGTGGTTGTGTTTGGAGTTTCCCTGGAAGTGCAACTCGGCTTTTCTTGATTTCGCCTGTGAACTTCTCGTTCCGCAGAGTACACAGTCAAGTTAAGATTGGAAAACCTGCCTTCAGCGGACCGTTTATTAAACGGATCGTGTATTAAACGGAGATATTTGATGGTCCCGTGAACTTAGGGAAGGGGTGGTTAATCCCTTCATTAAACGGAAACCGTGTTACGCGAACAACGGAAACCAAAATACGAATTTTAACGGAAATTCGCCGAATTCCAGAATACAATGTTTAGGAAATGTTCAGGCACCCTGTGAAAGTCTTCCTTTTCTCCCGTAACAGTTGATTCTGAAGCTAACAAGGAATGTGCAAATAGGACTTCCTATTTCCCGTTCGGTTTCCTTCAAGGCAGATTTTACTATATTAGATTAGGCGGGAAACATAAACTCGACCTGAAAAATAATTGTCTTTAATGATTAATTACAGTGATTGCACGAGAGGGGGGTTACAATGGTGTCTTCCTGATTGCGGTCATTCCAGATGGCGTTCACCTCATTAGTAGTCCAGATTGCGGTCACTTTCATTTTAGGGAAGAGCTATGAACATTCCAGCGTCCAGATTGCGATCGCTTTTCTTGGGAGACCGGTCCAGACCCTACGCTCTTGCAGGAGTACCCTACCTTGACCACATCATTGAGGACAAGGTAGGGGGAAAGCTTCAAAAATACCATCTTATAATTGAGTAGTTTTGACAGTGAACTTATTGATTTTTGACTTCTCAAAAGTCACAGATTTCAAATCTGGAATGTTAATAAACCTAAAACTTCAAATGTTTGATTTTGTGTGCAGGAGGGGGCGGGGACAAAATTTGATTACAAAAGGGATTTAGAAACAAACGCAGAACAAATTACTTTTACGAGACAAATGTTTCGAGGTGATGAAAAGAATGTTTTTCACGATATAAAGTACCTATTATAAAAATAGATATCTCGCGCCTCAAATGGGAGAGGAGGGACAGAAATTAAAAATGATACCCTGTAAGTATAAAATTTCCCGCTACAACAATTTTGTTGAAAGTGAAGGTCGTTGATTCCGATCCTGAAACGTTTCTATTCTTAAGACTGAAAATGTTATAATCATTGCTTTACGAGCTGCCGTCAGATTGGGAGGGGACTTGATTTTTAAGTGAAGTCTTATGGGGTGTGCTCAGCTGAACACTGAACTGTATTCTTTGGTTTGGTATTGAAATATCAGTTTCCCCTTGTTATCCACAAAACGTACGGCAGGTATGAGTCAGTCGGGAAGAACCAAGCACCAAGGACCGGTCTCCCAAGAAAAGTGATCGCAATCTGGATGCTGGAATGTTTATAGTTCTTCCCTAAAATGAAAGTGACCGCAATCTGGACTGCGAATGAGGTGAACGCAATCTGGAATTACCGCAATCAGGACACAACCGTTACAATTAATTATTAGCCTACGTTTCACATTTTGCAAAAATGAGGAAAAAGTAGACTTATGAGATCGGGCAAATGTGTGTCTGTCTGTCTGTTCTTCTGTCTGTTTGTGTGTCCCCCCCCCCCTATCAACTCCTAAACGACTGCAGCAATCGAAACAAAATTTGGTAGGAGTAAAGATCTATATCTGAATATCTCACGGCCATATTTGAAAATGATGTCAGTGCTACCAACTGCTGAAAAATCGCAATTGAAAATTGAGCTCCATGTTGGAAGGTATGAATGGGAGCTATTTCAAAATTGGCACACGTATTGATAATAATATTCCAGTTTAATTTCCAGGAGGCCATACATGGCAGTGTTACCAAAATGATTATACGCCTGCTGATAGGTCCAAATTTTAAATGCATATACTGTAACTTCTACACTATCAATTGGATTTCAACCAAATTTTGTATGTGCTATGTGTACATAAACAGATATGACTGAGTGTATTCTTAAGAGCAACCAGGGCTGCCAACTGATTTTTTTTGTCGTGTAGCCTCCTGAGAGGCCGAGTGCAGGTCTTTCTATTCGACGCCCGCGGGCGACCTGCGCGTCGGGATGAGAGATGGAATGGATGAAGATGAACGAAACTGGGCAAGGATGTGGAAGGAAGCGGCCGTGGCCTGTCAGAAGGTACTGTCCCAGCATTTGCCTGGTGTTGAAAATGGGAAACCACGGAAAACCATTTCAAGGACAGCCGACGGTGGGGCTCGAACCCACGCGTCTACCGAGTCAGCAGAGAGCTTGGCCCCATGACCTAACGCTGCGCTTTAGCCCGCGTAGCCACTACTGTCGGTTGCCAACTGATAATAAATGCTCTCAATTTTTAAAAAATCTAAATACCCATATATCACAAAGTATGCAAGCCGACAGCTTTAAATTATGCGCACGTATAGTACCTGACATTATATACTGCTCAAAAAAATTAAAGCACCACTTTTTTCAAAGGCCACCAAATTTTGAAAAGTTGACCTACAAGCTCGAAATCTCAGTATGACGTTTGTCCTGACGCCTACCAAGCATATGCTTCAGTACAACTCCCCAACTTGAGTAGTTTCGGGGTAGCACCCCGAAAACCAGCCCATTTTCGAAAACCGCAAATTGAAGTTTGCGAAAAACGCTGCAGGACTTGTCGCAGGTTGCCAAAGCAGTCGAAAATGAATGAGTCTTGCACTTAAAGGTTCCACAAACACGTAGAAATCGTTACATTTGACGTTTGGGCATTTTCAACCCCCTTCATCATCCCCTAAACATGGACTACCATTGGGGGCGTCTGAGAAGGTACCGGGTGTGTTTAACCATCTGAAAACCTGCACACCGTCCTCAGTTGCTGATTGCAGTAAGTTCTTAAGGCCTCCGGCAATGTCCACACCCCCTAACACCCTCAACTGGCATGGGACCAAACCACCCCCTCTCGATTCACCCCTAAGGAAGGTTTTAATCGAGATGTTTATCAGTGCTGTGAATGCGGGGGTCTTCCCCTACCGTTTCAAAAAAGGAGCTGTGCCTTCGTCACCACCCCTTCCCCTGCAACCCCCGTCTGTATGATTTTTAGAATCAGGCCCTTTTTAAGGGCTGAAACGAGGTCTTAATCGCTGAAAGGGCTGTAAAGGTCCTTAGAAGTAGTGGTGACACGAAATCAACTCCTTTCGATCGATGATTGACATTCCGTCCCCGAAATTCGAAATTGTTGCACCCCCAACCCTCCCTGTCTGGACGCGTAACGCGTCATGGCAGAGTTTTCAGAGTTGGATGGAAATGAAGCTTATGGCCTGACATGGAGCCCAAAACAGCAGGTTGGATGGAAATTCATCGGTAGGGTGGGAAACGGGACCAAAAAGTTTTCAAAAAATTAACAGCCTCTAGTACGTACACCAATGCATAGGCTACCCACATCACGTCATTTTTCTCTCATTGCCAAACTTTGTAACCTATTGCCGATCATAGGCAACCCAATCGCACGGACGTGATGTGGGTTGCCTATGCAAGGGCGTACTTACTGTAGGCTGTACACTTTTTTGAAAAATTTTGGTCCCGTTTCCCAACCTACCGATGAATTTCTATCCAACCTGCTGTTTTGGGCTCCATTGCAGGCCATAAGCTTCATTTCCATCCAACTCTGAAAACTCTGCCATGACGCGTTACGCGTCCAGACAGGGAGGGTTGGGGGTGCAAAAATTTCGAATTTGGGGGACGGAATGTCAATCATCGATCGGAAGGGGTTGATTTCGTATCACCACTACTTCTAAGGACCTTTACAGCCCTTTCAGCGATTAAGACCTCGTTTCAGCCCTTAAAAAGGGCCTGATTCGAAAAATCATACAAACGGGGGTTGCAGGGGAATGGGTGGTGACAAAGGCACAGCTCCCTTTTTGAAACGGTAGGGGAAGACCCCCGAATTCACAGCACTGATAAACATCTCGATTAAAACCTTCCTTAGGGGTGAATCGAGAAGGGGTGGTTTGGTCCCATGCCAGTTGAGGGTGTTAGGGGGTGTGGACATTGCCGGAGGCCTTAAGAACTTACTGCAATCAGCAACTGAGGACGGTGTGCAGGTTTTCAGATGGTTCAACACACCCGGTACCTTCTCAGACGCCCCCAATGGTAGTCCATGTTTAGGGGATGATGAAGGGGGTTGAAAATGCCCAAACGTCAAATGTAACGATTTCTACGTGTTTGTGGAACCTTTAAGAGCAAGACTCATTCATTTTAGACTGCTTTGGCAACCTGCGACAAGTCCTGCAGCGTTTTTCGCAAACATCAATTTGCGGTTTTCGAAAATGGGCTGGTTTTCGGGGTGCTACCCCGAAACTACTCAAGTTGGGGAGTTGTGCTGAAGCATATGCTTGGTAGGCGTCAGGACAAACGTCATACTGAGATTTCGAGCTTGTAGGTCAACTTTTCAAAATTTGATGGCCTTTGAAAAAAGTGGTGCTTTAATTTTTTTGAGCAGTATATATTAATTTGGAGTAACTTATATACGTCAGTGCTACCAACATGATTCTAAGCCTGCTGAGAGGTCCAACTTTAAATACATGTAACTTCTATACTATCATTTAGATTTCAACCAAATTTCGTGTGTGCTATGTGTACCATAACAGATATGACTATGCGTATTCTTAAGGGAAATAAGGGCTCCCAACTGTTAATAAATTATGTTTATATGTTTTACCCTAATATCAATATCAGAAAGCATAAAAGCCAACAGCTCTAAACTTTGCGCACGTACAGTATCTGACATTCTATATTAATTTGGACTAACTAATATACGTCAGTGCTGCCAACATGATTCTAAGCCTGCAGATAGGTCCAATTTTAAAATGCATGTAACTTCTAAACTAATGGATTTCATTCAAAATAGACGCAACAATAGATCATATTATTTCAGATTATTTCTGACCAATACAAGTATGTCATTGTTTCCAACATGATTTTACGCGCGCTGTTAGATCCAATGTTTAACTGCATGTAACATCCATGCTATCCATTGGACTTCAACCAAATTTTGTATTCTATACCTTAAGAGATGGAACTAACAATATATTCAGTCACCAGGGCTGCCAACTGTAGTTCTCTATTAGGCTACATTATGCCAGGTATACAGTATTTCGAACTAATTAGTAATTTCGATATTACCAACTTAATTTCGTCATTATTCTAGATAGATCCATATAGATTAATCATTGTCATGAATCTTAAATTTTACGAAAAGTAGGCTCTTTAGTTCGTCACGGAACTTCTTGTTTTTCAGTTCGAGTTTTATGTTTCCAGTATCGACCGACTGAAAGTTAATCGTTTGATTGTTAAAAGTCTACACTGATAAATGGTTTTAAAGTTTCTAAAAATTTGAAGTCATGTAGTCTAAATCTACAATCTTGTTTTTGATTTCTTTGTATAAATATGGAGAACATTTGAAATCAAAGTTCCTTTCTGAACTGGCCTTAGACACGATCACGAAGATGCATTGAAATACAGTAATGTTGATAATATCAAGAAGTCATTATTTCATGGGACATTCGTGTAAACAGAAGAGTTTCTAAGACAGGTTGTTGCTTCTTGCAGTGAGCTCTTGGCTTTAAATCAAGTGCGAGCGAGGTACGATGCGTTCGCTGCCCCGATGTTGGTCTGGAAATAAACTAGCCCATTAGTCATGTTGCCAGATTCCTCGCTTCCTCTGTTTCTCGGCGCCTTGTACACCACTGCGATTAACAGCGAACAAATTTAAAGATAAACAAGTAATATTTATGAATGCTGTTATGTATGCTTACTTTCTCAGGAAGTAAGACGTGCAGAAGTGTAAATCTTAAGTTGGAACTTGTTTCATTTATTTATTTATTTATTTATTTCATTTATCGTATGGCTTTTATTGCCGGGAGTGTCCGAGGACATGTTCGGCTCGCCTCAATCTGTAGCTGCTTCCAGTTGACACCCCTTAGGGTGAGCTACAAGTTCTGTTCAATTTCAAGTAGTTCCAACTTGGAACTAAAACGTCTGTCGATTAACAAAGATAAGAGTAAATAAACGGTTACTAAGGACAGTAAAACTCCGATTATTACGCTCTTTTTGCAAGGATCCTGGACAGTTCATATTTACTTATTTTATTATTTATTTCATGTCTTTAGTAGTTGCAAAGTTAGAGTTCATGGTCCTCCCTTACACTTAACCACGCAATATGGTACCAGTATATATGAGACAATTTTAGGTAGATTTCATTAGAAAGCTAACTATTGCAATGGGTACCATGTTTTGACTTCCGGAAAATTTCGACATATCTTCGCGTTTCACATCCCCTAGACCCCAAATCCACCGTCAGTTCAAAAGTTTATATACAGTATAATTTATATATATATACATAGGCTACACATTATAACAAACAAAAAACGACGCACCGGGAAGGCGTAGTCCGATTGTAAAGAAATTACGTATGCAAAGACATTCGGACTGAACATGCAATTGATTAAAGCTTCGTGTTCAATGAATGAATAGCGAGAGCTCCTGCGCATCCGAACTGCGCATGCATCAGGTGTATTTGAGGCGCGATTCTGATGCGTAGCCTATGCTCAAAGTAGCTGTTGCATTTGACTGCGTTATCTGAACGTCGGCTGTAAGAAAGCCACGCCGAAGGATTCGTGCTCATTACGAGCAGATGTCAGAGTTTGAAAGAGGTCGTGCTATCGGATTGAAAGAAGCTGGTTGGTCGAATCGAGCTGTCGCTGGACAGTCGAAGTGATGCGGCGATCAGACGATGCCGGCAGGCATCAGCATCAGGACGGCAGTGGTCGACCGAGGACCACAACATCACGGGAAGACAGAGCGATTGTCAGAACCGCTGTCACAGCACCGGAGTCGTCGTTATCAACGATCCAGCGTGTGACCCGCACACACGTGTCCACCATGACCATCAACAGTCGCCTGAGCGACAGGAATTTGCGCTCGTGCCACCCGTTACGCCGCTTACCAATCATGCCTGTTCACCGTCAAGTTAGATTACAGTGGTGATGCGCTCGAGCAACGTGGAACTGTGCTGACTGGGGACGTATAGTCTTTAGTGACGAATCCCGTTTCCAACGGTGCCCTGACGACGACCGCAGACGTGTTTGGAAACGTCCAGGCCAGCGTGGGGATCCTGCCTTGACTATCGCGCGCCACACAGCCCCACAACAGGGGGTGATGGTCTGGGGTGCCATCTCCCTTGATAACCGGACCCCTACATGACCGCGTTGTCGCAGCCCCTAAACTGAGGAACCAACCAACAATCTTAGTTGGCCGTGGTACGAACTCAACAAACCATGTTCTAACAGTGAGCGCGTAACCATAGCTATTCTACATTATAATAACTAATTCCATTGCGAGGGATTTGAAGCTGTATCATATTAATGACATGTCGCCGGTGTAAACTGCCAGAATGTGCACACCGTCGAAATTCTTACCAAATACAGTATAATAGGCTACTTATCCCACATGTGCGGATGAATGACCAAGAGATAACCCAATCATCGAGCAACGCTACGGTGAATTTCCAGTTTAAACTTCCAACCTGCTTGATCTGATCCACGCCTATTAGGATTCATGCTAGCGAATGGCTATGGCATTTACTGAATTGCAGATCAAAGTAGGCTAACTGCAGTAGATCATCGTGTAAGTCATCCCGGACATCCTCATGTGTCTTGTCGAATCTTCTGTTGCTCTACCGTACAAGAACCAACTGACCTCTGTGCCTCATAGAGTCAACACTCAGTATCGCCAACTGCAATGATGGAGAGTACAAGTCATGAGCATCTTCGGTGAGGTAGTATTGAACTAAGGACCAGTAGACTAAGTGTTTGGAGAATCGGGAAGTGTCTAGTTTATTAACAGATATCATGTGTGTCTGGAGGTGAGAGTGAGAGCACATCATCACAGAGCAGTCTCGGTCACTGGTATCAGGAGCACAGCCATGTCAGTGAGGAGGTTACGTTCCCATAACTGGACCCCCATTGGCTGTGAGACTGCTGTATCCTTCAATACCCTCCCATTCATGTGTGTATAATGGGGAGTTTGTGTGTGTGTGTGTGTGTGTGTGTGTACTGTATATACGAGAGAGAGTTGAATCGTCATCAAAGTGTAGTCTCGGTCGCAGGTATCAGGAGCACAGCCATGTCAATGAGGAGGTTACGTACCCATAACTGGACCTCATTTGGCTGTGAGACTACTTTATCCTCCAATACCCTCCCCATCACGTGTGTAAACTAATATAGTATTGTTGTAACCCTACTGACTAAATAACGATGAGAATTCCCATTCGTTTCAGCAAGCGCTGGTCGCTTAAAAATCAACTCTGAGACATGTCTGAATACAAAAAAGATCACGAAGAGGGAAATAAAATAAATATATCAATTCTAACAGTATCAGAAACACTACTGGAACACTATTGCCGAGGTGAAGGAACAGCAACAATGTTCGTAGTACATATGGCATGCAATAATACCAAGATGTATTACACTGAAATGGTTGAAATATTTTGAAACAGAAAAAAAATATGGCAGACTTCACCCAAATTATAATAATCGAAGGAGCATTTAGCTTTTCATGTTTTATTAAATGCAGTCGACAGAGACCAACTAGTGCCTTGTATTAGGTCTGATTGAACATGTATAGTGATTATTAACTTCTATAACGAGAGAACCAGCAAATATTTACCATAGAAAGTGGATGGACGACGAGTCACCAGTGGAAACAGTCAAAGGTTACGATCAGTTTACAACGAAATATGCGCAGTGTTGCTGAATGTTACTGTGGACCAGAACCTAACATGAAGGTCATTTATTGTTAAACAGAGGAATCGTGGACTAGGCCTACTGGGGAAACCACGTTAAAAAAACGCGCCATATACTCTACCTCATGGTGGTGTGGAAACGAGTACTCAGCCAGACCGACACTCACTTAAGATCACCTTAAGAATGACAAGAATTCAGTCAACCATCGTATCCTGAGTGTGGATCTTCTCCCCACACTCACTCCAGGTAAATGCTGGGATAGTACCTCATTTCATATCCCTGGGCCCCTACTCTTTTCCGAACTCTAATAATAAAGTCATACACAGTACTACAGTCACCACGGAAACACAGGTTATCAACCAAATTGAGCACACGACCAAGTGTACGGGGGTGATGACCAAGATGCCCCAAGGCCCTAAAACGAATTAACTAACAACAGACAGATACATTTTTCAACATTTATTAATAACTTCGCCAGACATATTCCAAAGTTTTTCTCTATTATACCTAGCAAATACATGGTTGGATGGTTGGTTGGTTCCTCAGTTTAGGGGCTGCGAAAGAGTTCGATAGCTTGGGGTTATGTAGGCATCGTATCTTAAATTAAAAGTAAACCGAAGACAGGAGACAGTATACAATACTGCATAATTTTACCCTATTATAACGCATCCAAATCCTAAGTGTGTCTATGTGGCGAATTGTTTTTACAGCTGGAAGCCCTTCCTGACGCCAACTTTATGAGAGGAGTTAATGAGAGATGAAGATGAATGAAACTGGGCAAGGATGTGGAAGGAAACGGCGGTAATCTGTCAGAAGGTACCGTCCCAGCATTTGCCTGGAGTTGAAAATGGGAAATCACGGAAAGCCATTTCAAGAACGGCCGACGGTGGGGCTCGAACACACGTCTACCGAGCCCTCAGAGAACTTGGCCCCATGGCCTAGCACTGCGCGTTAGCGAGCGTAGCTATCGGTAATAATAATAATAATAATAGCTTGCCACGGTGGGTGAGTGGTCAACGTATCGGACTACTAACCCCCAAGCTTGCAGGTTCGCTCCTGGCCGTGGTAAGTGATATTTTTGAAAGGCGGAAAAAATTACGACACCATGTCATTCGATGTTGGCATGTCAAAGAAAGAACCCATTTGAATTCAGTAGGCCGTGTTCATAATGGCAAAATTAATCTCGGGATTTACCGCCAACACAAAGTTCCTCATTTCTCTACTAGAAAGCGCTATAGTGTCCAAGCAGCTTAGATATCTAACCTCCATGACTTTCATAGTGCTTCAAGGAACAACGAAATTCGACATGCAAGCTACCCTTTCGGTGTCAAATAACAAAGCTTGCACCCGGCACTCAAGGCCACACGATATAATAATAATAATAATAATAATAATAATAATAATAATAATAATAATAATAATAATAATAATAATAATAATAATAGGACCTGTTAATGATAATGGTACTTACAGAAGAATTATTTGAACATATAGAAGATTTGGTGAGTGTGATGAGAAAAAGGAGAATGTCTTTCTTTGGACATTTGGAACGGATGGAGCATCATCGACTTTCATATCGAATACACTCATCAATCTCTAAAAAAAATCCTATTGTAAATGGTCGATGCAAGTTAAAAAGGACCTAACAGAAGCTCGAATCAATCAAGCTCTGGTTTGGGATAGGAACCTGTTCCGAAAGGCGTTTAAATCAACCAGTAATTTACACCCTTTAACATCTGTGATGCCTCGCCCTCACTGCAAGTGGACGGAAGAAAGGAGAGCTGAACATTCGTCAAGAATGAAGATTTACTGGGAGACAAGAAAACAAGCATTACAGTGATCATATGAGTGAAAAACATCGTGGTCCATTGATGGCCGAAACTACTCAAAATAATAATAATAATAATAATAATGTAGGCATACAATAAAATAGTACTAGAATAATGTATCAACCGATGTGATTCCTCGCACTGTAGGCCTATAAATGCTCGAGTTCATGCATATCTTGAGATGTTATGTTAATATCGTTCAACACATGGTATTTAAGAGCCATGAGGAAGAAGAAGTTAGGAAGGTCATTGCACTCGAGTATGTGCGCGCACAGTGCTGGGACTGAATACTGATGACTATGGGTGGCAGCTAGCCGTATTGACCTTGCACTCTTTCGCACTCAAGTTCTCCCTAGGGAAAAGTATTCCTCTCTTCAAAATTGTGGAACCCTGGCTTCAATGAAGAGAAATAATATTTATTCTACCAATCATTACGTCATTAAACCGGCAGATGTATTGTAAACAAAGAATACACACGTTCCGTTCTTGTAACAGCAACAAAAGATATCCTGAACACTCAGTTCCAGTGTTTAAATACAAATACTGTTATTATAATATTTATTTAACCATAAGTCAATAGTTGTACATTAAAACCGTACCGGTTTCAGGCACATTGAAACCTTCCTCAGGGTAATTATGTAAATGTGCAAGAACATCTGCCAGGCTTTTGCCAACTGACTTCGCTAGATGTCGAGCAGGCGAACCTGCAAGCTTGGGGTTGGTAGTCCGACAAGATAACCACTCACCCACCGCGGCAAGCAATAATACAGTAATAATAATATCTATTTCAGGGTGATAAAACAATTGTAACTTCCCGCCCAATCTAATTGAGTACATTTGTGTTGACACTGTCATCCTTGCAACAAGTATGGATGATCTACAAACACTACCGGATTCTATTTCTGAAGAGAGTAATGCCGTGGGATTACATTTAAATGTAAAACAAGATGTTCAGTAAAGAACATATAGCTTACTTTCTCCTAAATGCATGGGTATTCTTATAACTCTTTGTCCTTTTCAAGGAGTATAATTAAATGTTGGTTGTAGTAGCTTGTTGAAATACAACGTGCTATAGGGATATTAAACATGAATATGAGGTGCCCTTTGCTAGTGCTACCTCTGTAAAAAAAATCATTCAATTCGGTTTCACCGTGTTTGAATTGATATGGGGAATGGATTTGCACACATACATGGCCGCTATTTGCAAACTATTGGGCTGATAACCTTGTAGTCAGTCATAAGATGCTCTCCACAAAAAGGCATGTTGTTGCAAAATCTGATAGAGATCAAATTATTAGGATGGTCGTAATTTGATTTAAGCTTTTAACATTTGGGTGGCCGTCATTCCGTTTTCGTCAAGATGGCGGCCATATAAAACATGACACTGAGGTGCTCTTTGCTAGTGCTACCTCTGTACCAAATTTCGTTCCATTCGGTTTCACCGTGATCGAATTGATAGGGGAAATCGATTTTCACACAAAGATGGCCGCCATCCGCAAAATATTTGGCTAATGACCTATTAGTTTGGTCAAAGGATGCTCCCTCCATAAAGGTATGTTGTTGCAAAATTTGGTAGAGATCGGATGATTAGGTTAATCGTAATTTAAGCTTTGAACATTTGTGTGGCCGCCATTACGTTTCCGTCAAGATGGCGGCGATATAAAACATGACACTGAGGTGCCCTTTGCTAGTGCTACCTCTTGACCAAATTTCGTTCCATTCGGTTTCACCGTGTTCGAATTAATAGGGGAATCGATTTTGACACAAAGATGGCCGCCATCGCAAACTATTAGGCTGATGACCTATTAGTTTGGTCAAAGGATGCTCCCCCCATAAAGGTATGTTGTTGCAAAATTTTGTAGAGATCGGATGATTAGGTTAGTCGTAATTTGATTTAAGCTTTGAACATTTGTAAGGCCGCCATTACGTTTCCGTCAAGATGGCGGCAATATAAAACATGATACTGAAGTGTCCTTTGCTAGTGCTACCTTTGTACAAAATTTTGTTGAATTCGCGTTCACCGTGTTCGAATTGATAGGGGGGGACAGACATTCAGAGTACACACACACTCACATACACACAGACTTACACACTTTTTTTCGCCCTGTGTTGATCTCATAAGTCTACTTTCATTTTTTGCAAAAATCGAAAGTAGGCTAAAAAAAAGTGGATGGTTGTTAGTAGAAACAAAGATGAAATTCGGGGCATTCTTACACTTGGTAATGAAAGAATTGAAAGGGTTTCATCATATAAATATTTAGGATGTCAAATCAATGATAACTGGGACTTAAGTCATGAAATTCGCTGTAGAATTGAGCAGGCCAGAAGTTCTTTCATGAAAATGAGAAAAGTTTTGACCAGCCGTGATTTAAGTCTGTCATTACGCACCCGAATGCTTCGATGCAACGTTTTTAGTGTCTTGCTCTATGGAGTTGAATCATGGACACTTACCGAGGTTTTAAGTAAGAAACTGACAGCATTTGAAATGTGGACGTATGGCAGGATTTTAAGGATATCATGGACAGCTAAAGTCACAAATGTGGAAGTACTGCGGCGTATGAACAAAGACTCGGAAATTCTCAGTATCACCAACAGGAGAAAACTAGAATACTTTGGTCATTTAATGCGCAACAACAAATACCACCTCTTGCAATTAATTATCCAAGGAGAGATTGATTCCAGGACGCAGACGAATATCCTGGCTAAAGAACTTAAGCCAGTGGTTTGGACTTAATACAGTGTCACTGTTTAGAACAGCTATGGACAAACAGCAGATCATGCTACTGATTGCCAATGTTTTTGGAGGACGAGGCACTTGAAGAAGAAAGACTGAAAAAAAAATGTTGAATGATTATTAGGGACCGGACATTTATGCACTAAAAACGATTAAAATATGCATGAAATTATGCACTAAAATTGTAGAAAATATGCATTAAAAATTGAAAACTATGCACTAATAAGCCAGTCTTATTCACTCTTCTGTCCTCCTTTGCCGTAATATGTGCAGTCGTTTTTGCATGTTGTTCAAGTTGAAATTTCATTTCACATTTCACTTCCTTCGAGAATGCTTGACAATAGACGACAACGCCATCAATTACCTGGCACCCACTTTCAGCTGCTCTTCCGTTTAGACATTATGAGCAAAGGATCTGCAGACAAAGAATAAAGTACCACTTTACCTGAAGCAAGTCCTCACAAAACTAACGCCGAGCTACTGGCTGCCGGGATGGTGAAAGGAATGTACTACCCCATTACCTTCTTGAAACCGGGTGAGTTACGGCGTCGCTGCAGGAAGTCGCTCACATCCGGGAGGCGAGGAGGTTCGAATCCCCCCGCCGACAACCTTGAAGATGGTCGTCTGTGGCTTCCCATCTTCCTTCCAGGCAAAATGCCGGGGTTGGTCCCTAACTATAGGCCACAGCCGCTACCTTCCAACTCCTCGTCCTCATACTCAAACTTTCCTCTCCAGACAACACTCCACACGCGACGGTGCTTGTAGCTCACCCCATGGATGTCCGCATAGAAGCAGCTACAAACTGGCGAGCCGAACATGTCCTCGGACACTCCCGGCATTAAAAGCCATACGCAAAAAAAAAACTACTTGAAATAGCCAGGCTTAAAATACTGTTATCTCGTTATCTGTTGCTCAGAAAATTTCTTTCAAAACCAATTTTGTTAAGATGTTATAGAGTATACTTTATTTCAAATGTATATGCTAAAATATGCTATTATGTTCAGAATATGCAATGAATCAAATGAATCCACAAAATATGCATTTCCATATGTGCATATGCATTTTCAAAAATCCGGTCCCTAGTGATTATACAGGCAACACTGAGAAATGGCCTTCTTCTTCTTCTGGCACTACAGCCCGGTGTGAGCTTTCGCCTCGCCAACCACAGATTTCCATCGATCTCGATCATGGACAGCTGTTCTCCAGGGTCGTACGTTCATTGTTTGCAAGTCCACCTCCACTTCATTTTTCCATTGATTCCTTGGTCCACCAGGGCGTTGTCTTCTTTCCATTCTGGCTTTATATATAATCTTTGGTGTTCTTTCGTCTTCCATGCTTTCAATGTGGCCCAGCCATCGTAGTCCTTGTGATTTTATATATCAGACAATGTCTTCGCTGTTGAGGAGTTCATCTATTTCCCTATTAGTTCGTATCCTCCATTCTCCTCTATCCAATACAGCACCATAAATTCTCCGTATTATTTTCCTCTCAAACACCCTAAGTTTATTGCAATCCTGAACTGACATATTCCATGTTTCTGAGCCATAAGTTAACAGAGAAATGGCATGCAACCTTTCAAAAATGGATTAGTTCTTTCTGTAACACTCACCGGTTAGCCCAGTGGCATAATTATCACTCACAAAGACAGGACTGTCTCCTTGTGTCAGAAACACAGTGTCTGGCCGTCCGACGTTGAGTCACTGGCCATTAGCCTTGTTATCACTTTCTCATCACACCAAACTGTCTACTGGACGTGGACAATAACTCCTAATGGAGCGAGTCAGTGTGACAGAGAGACCCACTTCAATCCCCGTGGGTTGTCATTTAGAGCCGCACCACAGTGAAACTGACGTTGGCTTGTTGCTCAGGTTTATTTCTTAAACGTCAACTGTCATCTCCTGCAATATATCCGTCATCGCAGCCAGTACCTTGGTTTGTCAAGTCTGATTAAAACAATGATGATGATGATAATTGTTGTTTTAAGGGGCCTAACATACTAGGTTATCGGCCCCCAATTGTTTGGGTGAGAGTGAATGATGAGGTGAGAATGAAAACTATAACTAATACTAACTACAAACTTAAATACTAGAAGAAGAAAAGATAAACAAAGAAAGGATACGGCAAATAAAGGACAGGAAGAAAAGAAATGCCCTCAAACCGCGAAGAATGAGGTTTGAGGGACTTGGAAGGAAGGAGAGCCATGAAAGGCAAATAGGAAAGGGAAAGAGGAGAGGGCCCGTCCCAAAGGCAGTGGAAAAAGGGGGGAAAACGGACCCAGCTCAGGAATCCCCCGGGGTCGCCTTTGAGGGTGTAGCACTATCCAGGGTGCACCAGAAGTGGTGGGGCTACATACACCCTGCCTCCTTGAGGGCGTTGAGCAGAAGGCAGGAGAACATGAAAAGAATAAGAAGGCTGACCCCTCGCAGAAGGAGGGTGTCAGGAAAGATTAGACAAGGGCCAATTAAGGCGGTAAAGGAAGAGACTCTCTAGGCCTCGGATACCCTAATACCGTCGGGGTCGGAAGAGAGCAAGAGTTGACCAAGAGAGGTCGACAGGAAAGAAGACGCAGAGGGGCCCGGCACAAGGAAGTGGAAGCAATGCCCGACTCAGCTGGGGTCTCGTGGTCGCCAACCCATGTCCCACTAGATGTGAGACCCTGAGGGGTGATTTAAACAAATCCCAATCTATACCACGGATGAGACTAACCTTATCCAACTAGCGAGCCACATGATGTTTGGCATATTGTTTTTCAATTGTCTACTCTAGTGTGGTGGCAATTATTAACTGGTTTCGTGCAACGGTAACGTTCCTGCCTGCTCGACTTCCAGCGAAGTCAGTTGGCAAAAACCAAGCAGATGCTTTAAAGAGAGCCGTGTCATTAGATTTTCGGCACGTTAGAGACTCCATTCCGGACAAAATTTCGGCACCCAAGCTTCGCTAAAACCGCAGTAGTTAAAAGGGACTTTGTTAATGTTTGAGTCTTCAGTCTTTTGACTGGTCTGATGCAGCTCTGTATTATTTTCAAAATTTTCAAAATTTAGAGGAATATTAAGCAATTAACAAGTAGTTCCGTGAAGAACTATACAGCCTATTTTCATATATCCTACTTATGTTAATTGCCACAATCAACATACAAAACTTCAGTTTGATGGCTGTAATAGATTCATAGATATTGAGAACCGACTAAATATTGCGGATGGTCGTCATGTTGGATTTTTATATATGTAGGTCGTAGAGTTATGTACTGTTACATGAAGAGTATTGTGTACGTGTAGTATTCAAACTTCAATCGCATGATTAGGACACAAGAAGTAAAAACGAGATTTTAAAATTTCGCACAGCTGCATCTTGTGGTTATGGAAACAATTGAAATAAATTAGATGCCAGTGGATGAACATTTGTATAGGGATTTACTGTACCAAGTTTCACTGCACTCGGATGGTTAAATTGCGAGAAACGTCCATGTGAATATTTATACTTCGCGTCGCCGCCATGTTGGATTTGTGATCACCAGGTTACTGAAAGTCCTATAGGTGAACTTATGTTCATAGCCCCTATGAACATAGAAAAAATCAGTTTGATTGCTGTAATAGATTCGTAGATATTGAGAACAGACTAAATATTTCGGATGATTGCCATGTTGGATTGTTATATGTATAGGCCATAGAGTCATATACCATTAAAGGAAAATTATTGCATACGTTCATTATTCAAACTTTCACTTCGATCGCATGATTACGACACAAGAAATAAAAACTTAAGTTTAAAATTCGCACAGCCGCCATCTTGAGGTTATGTAAACAATTGATCTAAATTGAGATACCAGTGCATTACAATGTGTATAAAATTTGCTTTATCAAGTTTCATTGCGTTTAGTTCATTAAATTGCGAAAAAAGTCTATTTAAAACTTTCAACTTCGCTTGGCCGCCATGTTCGTTTTGTAGTTAACCGGTTTTTGAAAGTCTCATAGATGAACTTCCAGTATTGCCCTTTATCTCCGTACTAAATTTCAGGGTGATACCGGTAATAGTTTCAGAGATATAGAATGCCGGTGAAATATTTCGCACAGCCGCCATCTTGAACGAACATAATACTGTACCAAGTTTCATTGCGTTTGGTTAGTTAAATCGCGAGAAACGTCTATTTAAAAGTCGCAACTTCACTTGGCCGCCATGTTAGTTTTGTAGTTACCAGGTTTTCAAAAGTAGTTCCCTTTATCACAGTATGTATCTATACTAATATAATAAAGCTGAAGAGGTTGTTTGTTTGTTTGTTTGTTTGTTTGTTTGTTTAAACGCGCTAATATCTGGAACTACGAGTCGGATTCGAAAAATTCTTTTTGTACCTATATGATAGCCAGATTCAAGAGGAATAGTTTAGGCTATGTAGCATTAGGCTACACCTCTCTGGTAACCATAAAGGTTGAATTTTGTTCAGTAAGTCGGAAGAACAAGAGCTCCCTAACAGCTTCAATAATACCCATGTCTATTGTTGCCTGGCAATGCGGGCTGCATCACGTCACCCCTACCAGTGTTCTGATGCAGAATTGCGAGCTGCTTATAAATTGCAGTCACGGGGAGTAATTAGTGCAAAAAGATTTCTTGGGCCCCTTAAAACAGTTATCATCATGACAATAGTATGCCTCTGTACCTAAGGGCGATAGTGTTGGTGCAGTATACTGAGGTTATCAGCTGCAATAAGGGTTGTTGCTTTCCGATCCTTATCCTTGAGCGCTCCAGGTCTGTAGTAGTATTCATTATCATCCATAAAACAAATAAATCTACCGGGCGAAGCCGGGCTCTACTGCTAGTTTGTAAATAAATCTTGGAAATTTACTGTGCTCAACATATCAGGCCAGTATCAGTACTGACCAAGGTGTATATCAGTCTGTGACAGAACACTCGGCTACTGTATCGCCTACAACCCATAAAGCTGTCCATATGGACAACACACTCTGTCACAGCAGTCTCCCCACGTACGTATGCAAAGGGCAGCCACGGTGAACGACCCAGTGCAGGCAGGCCGACTCATCAAACGGTTTTCTTGCATACTTTACCAGCATACTAGTTTGGTTACAAAGAATTTAGGTTTGCCAACGGTACGGCTCGCACATCACAACAAACGGTTTGAAAAAAGAACAACGTTAACATCGCGAACATGAAGTTCCTCATCTCGCTGAAACTTTACGTAAATGTTGGTCTGATCTCAGGAATAAACTACGATGCGCGACGATTTTGAGCATGATAACGTATTCTCGGACTGATTTGTTTAAATTGTCGCTCTGGCGAAATTCCAGCTTCGTATATTTTTTAATTATGTATTTTGCGGAACGGAAAGTTCACAGGCGAAATTAAGAAAAGCCGAGTAGCACTTCCAGGGAAACGGTAGTTTTAACTCAACACGACTCGACAGTTTGCTGTTGGCTGTATCTGGGGCAATATGTTCGCCCGTTAGCTAGGCTGTAACTGGGGTGATAGACTCACCCCTAGCTAGCTCGGAAACTGTCGCCTCAGTGCCTATTTGAATGGAGTTTGTTGGAAGAAATGAAAACGTAAAAACACTTATAGTGGGCGATGTATTCAATATAGAGATATGCTCTAGAGGACGTTTTTGTAGAACTTTTCATTCTGAAAAATTCTTACACTCATATATTCAACGGTTTGCCCAGCGAAAGCATAAAAAGCGCACGGACGCCATGAGTTCTTTTCGACTTTTTCACTGAAATCGTTACTGCTCGGCTTCCTTTGATCATAAATAAATAATGTTCTACAGAAATCTTCCTCGAGATATTCTTTACAGATTGTATTATTGTGTGTATTTATAATTCAGGTGAGGATTTGGAAAAAGGCGGCCGTGGCTTTAAGTTAGGAACCACCCCGACATTTGCCTGAAGTAGAAGTGGAGAAAACCATGGAAAACCACTTCTAGGATGGCTGAGGTGGGAATCGAACCCTCCTCTTCTCACTTTTTCCTCATGGTCGTTCCAGCCCACAGACCAGAAAGCTTTTTTTTTTCGCCCCGGAGGTCCGCGTTCGATTTCCGGTTTTGCAAAAAAAAAAACTGGTGCTAAGAGCTAGAGAGGGCACCAATCACGTGTAGATGAAACGTAGCTTTTCGTTTAGCCTTGCATTGCTATGAGCCTCATAACTAGGACTCGGATTTTTAGGTGCTCAAAATCGGGGAAATATTTATTTTTTATGTATTAAAAATACCTGAAATATGTGACAAAAAAGTAAAAATATTTAATTATAATTTAGTTTATTAATATGAATATAAACAATATGCAGTACTCACGAATGCAATTTATGCTATGTCTCACTGACTGCTGAAGAATTACAATACACAACGAGATACATCTTCAGGTTATCCATCACAAATGACCGACGATTATCGCGAAACATTTATTCTGAAGGCGCAATACTGTGGCAATATGTTTCTTGCCCTCGAGGTGTGGTATAACTTGAGATCGCTGTCTCGGGTACACAACATACTGCTTCAGACGATAACTTGCAGTTGCTTTTACTTTAGGCATCGTAGAACTGCCTTACACTTCACAGTGACAGAAATGAACTGCATGTGAGTGACACTGGTTCCAGGTAGCTGGGGGGAAGGTCTAGCACGTGGTGCAATATGGTTATGGACATGGACAAGGAAATCCCCGGCTTACACAGTGAGTGGCACGGGGTGACAAGAATAACACAGTTGCAAGCTAACATACGCTCTACATGAAGATTAGATAGTAATACAGAACAAAAATCTAATAAACTGAAAGATCTAGTATATTTTAAAAATGTAAATATTACGTCTTTTTATGTGCTAATAAGTGAAAAGCAGAAATTTATGTATTTAGAGAAAGAATGCTTAAAATATGTATTTACATAAAAAATATTTATTTACCTAAAAATCCGAGCCCTACTCATAACAAGTCAAATTTCATACTATTACGACCACCCAGCCCAAAAAAAATTGGTTTACAAAATTAACAATTTTCAGAATCGTCAGATAACATTAAAACTCCGTATACACGTTAACAATAAGTTCCTTCAAGACGTAGTACAGTTTCATTACGATCTGATTAGTAGTCTACTTTTAATGTAATGATCTTCCTAAGTGAGCGCTCCGTTAAACTTGTTAAAAAAACGGCACTTCTTTTGTTCAATCAGCTACACAATTTTAACGGGTGACTATACAAATGTTAACTCTACACAGCTAAACGCAGAATAAAATAAGGAAAAGTTTGGTGTAGCTTGTTTTTATGTAAGGCTACGAGTAACGGTTTTATTGACGTCTAAACTCGAGTAGGCTATCTATACTTTTTTCCCCGACAGTAGATTTAAAACAGTCCATTCTGTATAACTGTGAACATGGAGAACTGGCACCGTTGGCTTGAAGCACTGCTAACTTACATTTGTGTTCCTCTATAGTCTAAACCCCTCCCGATACAGAATAAAGTGCAAGTCATCGTCAGCCTAGTTTTAATGGGATCACGGATGCGTGCCGCTGTGACGTGCCATTGTGTACATCGAGTGTGTATCAATCACTGACTCGGTAGTTCTTCACTGTTTATCCCTACCCATGCTACTCTGGTTGGTTCTTAAGTTTAGGGGCTGCGACAACGCGGTCATGTAGCCCCGTGTACTTTGGGTGTGTGTAGAATCTGTCTGATAACCGGTGTTAATTGTGATGGCTGTATTAGTGTGTGTATCTGTTTTTTTAATTTAGTGCAGACTGCAACTTAAAGAGTTTTTCAAATAGTTCCTACTTTTGCCGCCAAACGCCACCGTCAACGACTACTAGGCTTAGTTCAGAACTCAGCTACTAGACGCCACCGCAGTCGGCTCTTGGCAACGAACATAGAAACCTAAGAGCGTTGTTTACATTCTTAACCTATACAATTTAGTTTCACACAGGTGTAATTAGTGAAAAGTTCTTTACATGCCATAAATCTATGACATGGGACCGCCGGCTTTACTTCCCCTCCGAAGGAAGGCATACTGAGGGATTTTTAACGCTCTTAAAACCATGCTACTCTCTCTGGTTTTTAGTGCATCAACACAATCCCACAACGAATAGATGTAGTAAAATCATTGCTTGAATTGAGCATCTGTGTTACAGAACATTTGTGTAGGGCTACCTACTGCTACTTCCGGAAAATTTCGATATTATATCTTCGCGTTTCACATCCTTCAAACCCCAAAACCACCATCAGTTCAAAAGTTTACACACAATTTACTAGCAACCCACCCCGGCTTCGCCCGGAACAGTTATGAATGCATTACGTGATAAGCGCTTTCTTTTCGATGTCAATGAACTACGACCTATATCCGATTTACGTCTCAGCATAATGGGTTAAAATCACTGACTGGACTATTAATTATATTATCATGGAGATAGCATGTGCAACGAATTCTTGTCAGTCGTAATTTAAAAATGGCGAGGTGCATGAAACTCAAATCCCCCTTCCGCCCAATCATAACTTGACCGTGAATTTGCGGAACGAAAGAAGCCGAGATGCACTTTTAGAGAAACTCCAAACACAACCACTCTTCTCTGAAGTCTTAACTCAACACGACTCGACAGTTTGCTGCTAGCTGTATCTGGGGTAATAGGCTCACCCGCTAGCTAGGCTGTAAATGTGGTGATTACGGTTGCCTCAGTAATTGAATGGCGATTGTTGGAAGAAATGAAAACGTAAACACTTATAGTGGGCGTGTAGCCGAGTGTGAAACGATTAGTTCAAGGCAAGGAGGCGTGGAATGCTGCATCAAACTAATCTGACTACTGAAGACTCAGATACAACAAAGCTCTGAATAATTTAAACTTACCTCCTTGCTGATTTTGGTGCAAACAATACGCGAACATGAACCTTCCAGTCTCGCTTATTATACATCCCGGGAAATATCTGAGATTGTGTTCCCCCCACCCAAAATTCAATGGGCCATCCTTAGAAACCGTCTAGAATTCTTGATGTCGCCTCGGAGATCCAGGTTTAAATTCCAGCTCTGCCAAAAATGTAATTCTAAGCAACACCCAAGGCACTCGGAGTGGCTAGCAGGAGATCCTCCTCTGCTCAAGATGAAGGGCACAGAGGGCAATGAAGGATGTGTTTTGTGGTTTGTTCTTGTCCACATTCGCAAGACCTGTCACAGCCCGAGCACATTATGTACGATCTGTACCGGTGCCTGACAATATCCCATTCCCAACGCCGTTATTCATCAAGTTGTATGCCACAACAAACAGAGATGAAAAGGCTGGTAGCATTGTAAGTGAATGGAACGAATTATCATTCATAAAATGAAATATACTCATTCAGCAGTTTATTATGCATAGCGCAATCAAACTAACGTGTGACTCGACAAAACGTTCTACTATTACACTAGAAACATTTGTCAATGGAAAATACTATATCATCAATATGATGTAATGGGTAGTAAGTATCAGGAAGGTAATATGACAACAATCATAGCACGTTGCTCCGTAGAGCAGGCGAGTGCTGCAATGGCTCCTTTTGAGGAACACCGGGTAATGACGTTGAACACTGAGGGCATCAACTAGAGTTTTACTATCAAAAATGGTACCGCAGTAGTAGTTCCATTTTTTATTTTTTTATTTTTTTTAGCGTATGGCTTTTAGTGCCGGGAGTGTCCGAGGACATGTTCGACTCGCCTGAGGCTGTAGCTGCTTCTACGCGGACACCCAATGGGTGAGCTACAAGTATCGTCGCGTGTGGAGTGTTGTCTGGGGAGGAAAGTGTGTTTGTAAGGATGAGGAATTGGAAGGTAGCGGCTGTGGCTTATAGTTAGGGACCAACCCCGGCATTTGCCTGGAAGGAAGATGGGAAACCACAGAAGACCATCTTCAAGATTGCCGGCGGGGGGATTCGAACCTCCTCGCCTCCCGGACGTGAGCGACTGCCTGCAGCCACGCCGTAACGACCACGGCTAACTCACCCGGTAGTAGTTCATAATTCAGCCGTAGAAGGCACTTGATTTTTATGCAGACCCAGTGTGACGTCATGATGAGTCTACTAAGAAGTCGTCGGATTTTTAAAGAGCGTTAAAAATCCCTCAGTAAGCCCTCCTTCGGAGGGGAAGTAAAGCCGGCGGTCCCACGTCATAGATTTATGGCATGGAAAAGAACCTTCCACTAACTACACTTGTGGAACTTGTAGGTTAGTTTGATAACGCTATATTAGTTCCAACCTTCGCCGCCAGGTGCTGACTGCGATGGTATTTAGTAGCCACGTCCACAGCAAGGTGTCGTGGACGATAGCATTTGGTAGCAAAAGTAGGGACTACATGAAAAAAAAATCGTATGCAGTCCTTCTACCTGAATCACAGATAACACACACTAATACAGTCATCACAATTAACACTGGTTATCAGACAAATTCTACACACACCCAAAGTACACCGGGCTACATGACCGCGTTGTCGCAGCCCCTAAACTAACCAACCAACAAACCAAGTCTACTAAGAAGAAGTACTAAGAAGATGAATACATCAGCCCATCGTATTCTCTCGCAGTAATCCCTCCCTATATTATTCTGCTAAGGTCCCATTCCAGTTTTGTACCGAAAATAAGGTCCCATTAACACCAACCTACACATATGGGGTACCTAAAGGTTCAGCATAACCCAATGCGTAAGCGAAACGCACTCACTTACTCTTTAAATGCCTCACAATTAAATAAATACCTTAAACATGTATATTCACAATGAAATAATGCAACACGGTAACCATGGTAACAGAATCTCACAGGTCCATCTATTTCTGTAAGACGCAATGCAATTCCAATTATTACATTACTGTGAAAGTTTCCAGACGGTTATAAGGTTATCACTGAACCAAATTAAGCTGTAAAATTCATCAATACATACAGTATAATGCGCTTAAGGGGGTCAAGGAAAACTCTAGAATTTTTTCACGCAATTTTCACGTGTGAGTGTGGTACGAAAGGTCTTTTTCACCCGACTATAAAGGGTCTCCGAAAACCACATTTAAAGGCCCTTAAATTAACAGTGTCTGATATATTCCCAGAAAACTAACTTCGCTCTGATATACCTATGAAGGAATGACAAACCCCTAACCACTGCACCAGTAGCTGAATTGATACGGCTTGAAATTCCTTGCAATTCCTGTCACGTAGTCAGCTGAAAGAACTGGAAAGTATGAAACCGAGACAGCTCAAAAGGGTTCTAGGGGTATCCAAATTTGCTCGATCCCGATACGTGTATGTCTTAGCCCGGGAAACCTTTTTGGTATAAGACCTAAGACTGCAAATGCATCTGCAGCACACTCCTGCATACGAAGAACTATTACAAGAGCTACGAGGAAGAAGGGACTCGATCGAAGAAATCTTCTACACAACAGATGCAATGATCAACAAACATTGGATGAAAGAAGAATACGAGCTGCGACACCCGATAACGCATTTTGCGATGCACGGTTTCCATCATCGTATTTGTACCAGGAAATCCTTTCACCAGGCTAGACATTGGTGTATATGTGTTTTGTGTGGAGAACAGTGTGATAGATATCACGCAATGGAGTCCAAGAAGAGAGCGGTCTCTCTGACTGAATTTTGTTCTGATTCTTGACCCTGATGTAATTTATATGTTTTGTACATTGTGCGTAATAAATTTGTTATAATTATTAACGTTATAATTAGGGCCCGGATGTTGATGACATGTCATCTTTTTACTGAGCTGTCTGAAGCAATGCTGAAGTACATAGAAACTACAGATGGGCCACCTCGTCTTCAAATATGTCATTTTTATTTTGCATCTTTCTTTTTTTCTTCTATTTTTCCATTTTAAGAGCATATTTTTAAGTTTGGTAGATTTCTTTGGTCATATTTTAGAGAAATCGTCCTTTTAAGGTCATTTTTTTCCAATTTAGTCATGTCAAAGCTTTATATGAGGGAGTTACGTCTCTCAGAGTTAACAGCAAACGACCTTCCTCACTTCAAGTACGCTCCGATCACATCAGTTGATGTTGAACGCAGCTTTTCGAGATAAAAAAAAACCTTGTTGGCTGATAACCGCAGATCATTTACATTTGACAACATCAGAATGACATGCGTAGTGCAGTGCAACTGAGACTAAATGAACATAAATCTTTTGGTAAGTGCTAGAAATCTATGTTGATTGACTTTTCAGTTTGAGCTTAAGATGTCATTTTGGAATTATTGGTGAGTTTAATCTCGTAATTTTCTCCATTTTATAGTGCATTTTTCGAATTTTTGAAATATTGGTGAGTTTATTATTATAAGATCATTTTCTCCATTTTATAGTGCATTTTTCGAATTTTTAGGTCATTTTGTACAGTCATTTCTGAAAATTTTAAGTGCATTTTTAAAACTTTTTTACGGCATCAACATCCGGGCCCTAGTTATGATGCATCTTATATTTTAGCAGCGTAGCTCTGCGCAGAATGTAACGTACCAGAAATCTCTTAATTCATTTAAAGGATTGGGACATTATTGGTTATCAGTCCCGTGTAGTTGGGTGTATATTGAATCTGTCTGATAACCTGTATTTCTGTTATGACTGTAGTAGTGTGTGTAACTATATTAGGACAAGAAAGAGATGCGTATACCGGGACTTGAAGTAAGGTACTATCCCAGCATTTTCCGGAAGGGAATGAGGAAAACCCCGTGAAAAAACACTCAGTATAGCCGCTGTCAGCACCGGGATTCGAACCTACAATATCCGGACTTGTTGCAGCTGCCCGCACGATTTAACGAGCACGGTTAAGCCGCGGGAATAATAAGGGGTAGACATACATTTTTTCAGACTTAAATTTTACGTCCAGAATCTCAGACAGGAGCAAGGTGCGATGAGAAGAAAAACAGAGAAGAAGTATTTGAAAAGCGAGCCATGTGAATGTTCTCGAACAATGTAAAGAATGGCAGAAAAAGAAAAAAAATCCACAAAGAAATTCGAACGTTGACTGCTTGGCAGATATATTACAACGAGAAAGCTTTTCAAAGGTTCCGATGCTACTGGAATGTGTCAACAAAAGCATTATTCATAGAAGATTAGAAATCGCGCTCTTGTATTCGGTAACATGTCAACGAAACACGATTCTGGAACCAGCATTAAATATCGATCGGGTTAGAAGGTTTTGAAACGTCATCTCGTTTCCTTTGACACTAAAATACATAGGCCTAGTATAGAAATGGCGCCGAATAAGGAGATGATAACAATGACTATGATGAAAGAAAGAAGAAAGAAAGAAAGAAAGAAAGAAAGAAAGAAAGAAAGAAAGAGTTTATGATGTAATTTTGCTATGAAAGAAAGAAATAAAGAAAGAAAGAAAGAAAGAAAGAAAGAAAGAAAGAAAGAGTTTATGATGTAATTTTGCTTATTGAAGTAATTGGCCATTTACAACAACCACATATTCACTCCAAACAAGCAAATACCGGAGGTCAATCACCACTTCCAGTATCCCAACAACACATCACATAGACCACAACTAACAAATATTGACGAGTTGCATCATCTCAACTAAGGTAAATGCACCAATGGTCGTAATGTTAAGACAGATTTAGTCAAGAAAATATCTACACCTTATACATGTTGGTAAATTTAATCAACAAAAGCACTGTATCTAACCTCAAACTCTACTCAAACACTAGGAAACTCTCAATATCGAAAATATTCGTTTTAGGAAAAAAATACGTATTTTTTACAAAAGTGTGTTTTTGCCCTAGTCCTCGGCACGATGTCTTTGGATATTTCCTATATTCGTCACCCGTTCGCACCAGTTGCCGTCACATTGTTAGTTTTCCTTGTCTGCTGTTTATAATGCATTTCTGTCAATTGTTGCGTAAGACACCAATTTATCGACTTGGAGGCTAACATTTACGAACAAAGCAGTACCAATAATTATGTTTTTTAATAAAAAATGAAATATATATACGAGAGTGACGACTATTGGCTCAGTGACGAAAACCGGTACAGTTACCTTAATACTGCAACTAAATACGTGTATAGGCCTATATTGTAAATATTTTCACCCATATTTTTTCCTACATAGATTTTATAGCCTAAGTGTAATGAATCTGATGATCGCTTGACGATCGAAACTGGTCATCCAAGTACATTTATTAATCTCATGTATTTTATTTTTTTAGGATTAGGGAATAACCCATCTCATTTGGGTACATTCGTGTTGACCGACTGAAAAGCATCAGTGTTTTGTTTACTAAAGCAACACTGAAAAATGGCTTCAAACACCACAATGAGTAGAAGTCTAAAAAGAAACTGCTCAAGGGCACAGATGACAAGCACGTTAAACTCAGGAAAATCTAGCTTAGTATACAGAGAAATAAGAAAAGAAAAAGGATTTTTCATCTTATTTTTCCAAAATGTATCCATGGGTAACCTTAATTTGCTTATGCTCATCAATATCCGCTCCTTAATTGTCAGTAATTAACAGCAAGGCACGCGAGAGGAAATTAAACACAAGAAGTTTTGCTACATCTTAAAATAGCTACACTATCTCTTACTTTCATCGAGCAGTGTCACTAACCTTCATTCATTTTGAACGCAGTGTCACAAGAGGGGAATTAAAAAAACATTCCAATATATTTCTGTCCCATATCACGTGCTCACTGGGAGGGTATTGACCACTCATTGTGAGTTTCCGGTTCAGCTGGGGACATCGGCTGCCCAGGTGAGCTTATCAGTAAGCCGAGGATTCTGCCTTTATGGCTATTTCTATCCTCAGCCCAGAATATTCTCGGCTCGTACATTTGCCATGTGTTCGTGGCGATGTGCGTAAAAAATATACGGGTTTACTATTCTACATTACAAGCATGATTGCGCAAATTGAATGCCTAAAATAGTTCATGTTTTTCTTCTTCAATATTTGTTCCATCCTCTGCCATTTTCACACCCTTTCGTCTTTCACTCACTATTACAATGGCTCACAGGGTGACTGTCGTCTACTGTTGTCTCAGGGTTGTCTTCGCATTGAGACTTCGGTTCCTAAGGCCTGAGTTCACCTCCCGGCCAGTCATGAAATGTAATTATAGTCTGAGGGAACGGGATTCACTCGGTATCGTAACGCAAAATCGAGAATAGGTTGGTTCGATTCCCACCTTAGCCGTCAAAGAAATGGCTTTCTTAAGCTCCCCACTTCTACTCCAGGAAAATGCAGGGATGGTTCCTAACTTAAGGCCACGACCGCTTCCTTCCCAATATTACCCCCAGTTTACAAATATACACGCTAGTACTGCCATCACAATAACACAGGTTATCACCCAAATTACACACTCATTCACCCAAAAACACGGGGCTATATGACCATGATGTCGCAGCCCCTAAAATAAACATCGGACTGGCTGCGTGGCTCAGCGGTAACGTTCTCGCCTGCTGTGCCCAAGGTTGCAGGATCGAATCCTGGCGCAGTCAATTGGCATTTGAGGGTGCGCAAATGGGAAGGAGCCATGTCAGTAGATTTACTGGCACGTTCAAGATCCCCTTCGGGGAAAAAATCCGGCACTCCGGCGCGCCGCGTCTCTGAAAGCCGCGGTAGTTAAAAGGGACGTCAAACCAACATTATTATCCCTCCCTATATTATTCTGCTAAGGTACCATTCCAGTTTTGTACCGAAAATAAGGTCCCATTTACACCAACCTACACATATGGGGTACCTAGGGTACAGGTTCAGCATAACCCAATGCGTAAGCGAAACGCACTCACTTACTCTTTAAGTGCCTCACAATTAAATAAATACCTTAAAACATGTATATTTACAATGAAATAATGAAAGAATGCAACACGATAACCATGGTAAAACAATCTCACAGGTCCATCTATTTCTGAAAGACGCAATGCAATTCCAATTATTACATTACTGTGAAAGTTTCCAGACGGTTATAAGGTTATCACTGAACCAAATTAAGCTGTAAAATTCATCAATGCATACAATATAATGCGCTTAAGGGGGTCAAGGGGCACTCTAGAATTTTTTCACGCAATTTTCACGTGTGAGTGTGCTACGAAAGGTCTTTTTCACCCGACTATAAAGGGTCTCCGAAAACCACATTTAAAGGCCCTTAAATTAACAGTGTCTGTGATATTCCCAGAAAACTAACTTCGCTCTGATACACCTATGAAGGAATGACAAACTCTTAACCACTGCACCAGTAGCTGAATTGATAAAGTCTGATTATTCACACCATGGATAAATCAGTCATAGCATTCATGATTGAGATTTTGCTAAGGGTACAGTACTCTTTACAACTAGAATATTCGCGGGCGAAGCCGCGACGGGTAATGCTAGTTATTATTATTATTATTATTATTATTATTAAACAACTCACGATGATCTAGCACGAAAACAATAATTTCTTACTGTTTAATTGATGTATAGTCACCTACAAAGACCTGCGCCAATCCTCCCAGGAAGCCACACAAAATTTCACTGAAGAGGTGGATTCCAAAATGCACTACGTCGAAGAACGTACTTTGTAGAACAATATTTTTCTTCCTTTATGAGCGTAGAATTCTTTGGTTGGTTCCTCAGTTTAGGGGCTGCGACAACGCGGTCATGTAGCCCCGTGTACTTGGGGTGTTTGTAGAATCTGTCTGGTAAACGATGTTAATTATGACGGTTGTATTAGTGTGTGTTATCTGTTTTTAATTCAAGTAAGAATCGCAGACATTCGATTTTGAAGTAGTTCCAACTTTTGCTATCAAACGCCACCGTCAACGACCAACAAGTTCTGAACTTAGTTACTAGATGCCACCGCAGTCGGCTCCTGGCTACGAACGTTGGAATCTAAGAGCGTCAGTCAAATCTAACCTATAATTTAGCTTCACACAAGTGTAATTAGTGGAAGGTTCTTTTACATGACATAGATTTATGACATGGGACCGCCGCGCCGGCTTTATTTCCCCTCCGAAGGAAGGCATACTGAGGGATTTTAACGCTCTTAAAGAATCCGACAAATTCGGCAGGGTTAGAACCCGCGACCTTGGGCATAGAAGCTCAGCATGCTACCAACTACTCCTCTGAAGCCGCCTAGAATTCTTTCAACAATAGAAAAAGGCAAAGTTGATAAGTTATTCCGAATGTCAGTGTTTACGTGGGGTGAAACAATTCATCATGAAACAATAAATTAGCCTGTGATTTGCTGGACGCCCTATATAGAACGGAGCATTAGATCAGGGTTGATTGCGGCAAGGATCATAACTTGGGAGCCACCGTGTTCAAAGTGAGGCATTATCAATCATACTGAGTAGTGACGTGAAGGTTATACAAGAGCACAAGGCTGCAGTGCCTTACACTGTGTGCAGACGTCACGCCGCCCCGCCATCTTGTTCCCATTATATCCATTTAGTGAGAAATGAACTGAAACACATATGTAATAACAAGAATGTGTATTTTCTATCGCTAAACAGGATGAATTTTCATTAAATTTGAAAAAGATGATGATGATGATGATGATAATTGTTGTTTTAAGGGGCCTAACATCTACGTTATCGGCCCCTAATGGTTTGGGTGATAGTGAAAGATGAAAAGGAAGGAAGCTTGTAGTTTAACGTGACCGTTAATCTTGAGATCATGAGCCACGGGACCTCCTTTTTACGTGGAATCCGAACCACAGGACATGGCATTTCACTTCGAAAATCTCACATGCATTGACCGGGAATCGAACCCGGACCGCCTTGGTGAGAGGCATACAGCTAGACCACTGAGCCACCACGCCCCCTGTGAAAGATGAGATGAGAATGAAAACTATAACTAATACTAACTACAGACTTACATAGGCCTACTAGAAGAAGACATGGTAAACAAATAAAGGATAAGGGAAATAAAGGGCAGGAAGAAAGAGATGCTCTCAACTCTCGAAGATTGAGGATTGAGGGACTTGGAAGGAAGGAGAGCCATGAAAGGCAGATAGGAAAGGGAAAGAGGTGAGGGCCCACCCAAAATCGGAGGAAAAAGGGAAAAAAACTGCACCCAGCTCAGGAATACCTCGGGGTCGCCAACTCCCAAACTCACCAGCCGTGAGCCCTTGCGGGTGTAGCAATATCCAGGGAGCACCAGAAATGGTGGGGCTACATACAACCTGCTACCTTGAGGGCCTTGTGCAGAAGGCAGGAGATAACATGGAAAGAAAAAGAAGGCTGACCACTCGCAGAAGGAGGGTATCTGGAAAGATGAGACAAGGGCCAATTAAGGCGGGAAAGTGAAAGACTTCCTAGGCCTCGGATACCCTAATACCGTCGGGGTCGGAAGAGAACAAGAGATGACCATGAGAGGTCTTCAGGAAAGAAGACGGAGAGGAGCCCAGCACAAGTAAGTGGAAGCAATGCCGGATTCGGCTGGGGCCCGTGGTCGCCAACCCACGTCCCGCTAGATGTGAGCTCCTGAGGGATTTGAAAAAAAACATGTTTGAAACGCCCGCAATAATGTCTGCATTAATGCCTTCAACCTGCCACTACAAGATGGAAAAGTGGAGGCTGTATGCAATGCCAGACTCAGCGCAAGGTCCGGTGGTCACTAACGTCTAGCAGCAATTTCAACATCCATTTGTGACGAGTATGAGAATTCAGCTGGATCGAAACAATTCTCGAGTAACATGTTGTTGTATATTCATTTAGCGGCTTTGCGACATTAGGTCATGTAGCTGAGTATGTGTAGAATCAGTCTGATAACCTGTGTAATTGTGCTAGCTGCTATTGTTGTTGCTGCTTATTTTAGGGGCTGTGACATCGCGGTCATATAGCCCCATGTATTTTTCTGTGTGTTTGTGGACAATTTGTATGAAAACGTGTGTTACTGCGATGGTTTTACTAGTGTGTGCATTTGTAAATTGGGGATGGTATTGGGAAAGAGGCGGCCATGGCCTTAAGATAGGAAATATCCCAGCATTTGCATGGAATAGAACTTGGGGAAAGCATGGAGAACCACGTCCAGGATGAGGTGAGAATCGAACCTTCCTCTTCGCAGTGCTCAGTCACAACGCTGAGTATACCCCGCAACATAATTCATATTAATTAATTGTTCAATGACTAAGGTGTAATACATTTATTAAATAGGCTATCCATTGGAATTCCTTTAGATTAAATCGTCAGTAAGGAAAGCCGCTAGATGTGATTAAGTTCTTATCGCTACGAAATAGGCCTAGTCCAAAAATCCATCTTGTGTAGGAGGCGTGAAGTTCCTGGCAAATACTCCTCATAGAAGTTCAATCTGATTTCGTATGTCACTGTCGTCACCTAATTCGAAGCCAACTACACCAGCCAATAGTTTCATCAAAGAGCAGAAGAATGCGCCAACACTAGAATGACGTCATAGCCAAGCCAATGTCCATTGATCTCACGTGCACTTAGAATTCTTGCATGTGTAATTTCTCTGGAAACCCCATTCAGGCTACACTTGCTGTATCAATTTAACGTTCACAAAAACAACACACAAGAAGGAAGTATGAGTCACGATGAAAGGCTGTTGACTTCTGGGCAATGTATTACAGCAATCAGATGGCATCTCTATCAGCAGAAAAAATGTTGTTTTTAACACAAAAACAGGAAGTATGATGCCCCATAACAAAAGAGGAACAGTTAACGGATATGGTCAGGAGGGTATTTACTTTTTTTTGAAGTTATTCTTCCGCAGTCGATAACATCACATTCAGAAATTTAAAGGGAAACACCGATGCTTTGTACCCTACTTACGTCTCGTGAGCACAAATTTCTGTGCCTTTTTCGTGCACAGTCGGAATGTTTCGGCATCACTCGGGATTCCTAGAGCAGCAAAGAGCAACAGACACGATGCACTCTACATTGAAGTTCTGAACTAACTTGCGCATTGAAAGGTGCAGGTCAGGATTTTGGGCCAGTACTGTATCAGCCAAAAATTGCGAAGGTTCCACGCTGAACATAACTTGTATTTCTACCATATGAAAGAAGAAAACTTGAACTCAAGGCCCTCAGGTTACTGAGCATGCTCAGTACCACTGGTACACTTTACCTACGAAATTGCGAGGTTATTGTCGAAAGATTTCAATTACGTTATATCTTAAATAACGATTGGAATGCATTCATTCTGCGCCTGGTATATTTTCAACTTTACTCAAAGCACGTTTCAGACCATTTTATAAGTTTTAATGCAGCCAAAAGGCCAAGGAAGAGGAGTTACAGTTGAAATGGAACAATAGAACATATGTGAACATTTCCTCTATCTGCACTGTCACTCTGAACAGAATTATTACGTAAGATACGCACAAATGTGCATACATAAAGACGTATATTCTATGTACAATGTTTGATACATCTAGTCTTTGCTATAGCCAATGATTGATAGACTTAATCCTCTTATGGCATTTAGTTAGGTGGTATTTTTCACAATGTTCGTTGCATAATACACATACACATGCATTGTTTGGTTCGTGAAATTTGTCATTTCTACATATCTTGTGGTGATAGCCGTGCACTGAAAGTCTGGTTAGCACCGATCGCAGTTCTTGGTTCGCTTTTGCCCATTTCCCGCCGATCATGGCGCCAGTAGCGTAAACGTCTTCGGGTATTTCTTTTGTTTTTTGTCTCCTTAGCTCTATTGATTGAGATACTTGCTTGATGTGTGGTAGGAGCAACTTGAGTTTCAGGTCCTCTATGTAGAGCGGTTCCCTTGCTAGTTCATATACCAGTCTGGACTTGGTCGTTCTCGCTACTCCAAGAGCTCTCTTCAAATATCTAGATTCTGATAATTTTTCGATAATAATGCGAATCATTAGCAAATTCCGGCACCCGGCTTCTCTGAAAGCATCAGTAGTTAAAAGGGACGTAAAACCAATATTATTTTATTATTATTAACAATGAACACGTATATTTAGTCTGTTCTCAGTGATACTTAGCGCGGCCGTTATAATGGACTGGTGACCATGATAAAAATTTGAATGGTACGGTTGAGGTGTGCGGAGATGGATTTCATTAACATAAGTCTGGTTGATCAAAAGTTACTTGTGGGAGACGGAAACACACGGACAAAAGCCTATGATGAAAATAGGCTAAAAATTGGATAGGTTATATACAGTAGACTTGAAATCGGTCAAAAAAGGAAGGAAAGAAGCTTACTGGGATACCCATAACCGTCGAGAAGAAAGGATAATCTTGCAGGAAACAACGGTCGTTAACACTTTTACCTTTCATGTCACAAAGAAAGTAATTTTAATCACGATTTTAATCAAGTACTTATGATGTGGTATGGTACATTAAATCATGTATAGTTTTATTACTTCTAAGTAAACGCCATTTATTAATTCTACAGAACAGGAGAACAAGCATTTTGGTAACTTTCAACAAGGTATATTACTGAAAATATAGTATTTATGATTGACAAACCTTTCTCGGAGTTGTTGGGAGCCGTTTCACATTCTCAATTGCCACTGCTACACCGCAAATAATTACTTTTAACGTAAATAAAGCATTATTGGTTGTGTTCATTTGAACAAGGTCGGTCATTTTACAATCACACCGGACACTACGTCATACCCACGTGACACGTTGCCAACATGAAAAAAGAAATAAAAGGCAAAACCATTGGCCTGGATAAAGATTATTGATGCGTGACTTCCCCCACTGTGCGTGACAAAAACCAGGGGTGTTATCTATTAGCTAACGCGGGCCGCGCTATCAATCCTCCATTGGTCTGGACGAAAATATTGGTCTAGTCAAAAACCATTGGTACCGAATGCGTGGGGTTGGCATTATGGACTCCTTCACAAACATTCACAAAGATGGGTATCAGAGCAGCAATTTCAGCTATATAAGTCGTGCTCTTATTAGGGCGGGCAGCGGACGAGTGAACATCTATTACTATATCATCTCCAGATACCATTACTACAGTTATTTTGGCCAATTTCATTACTTACAATTTTTTAAACACATGTTCTCCTGTTCTGTAGCGCCACCAACAAGGTTATTATTTTCAGTGTTTTCGGAGATGCCGATTTTAAATGCATCGTGCACACATAGAATTCGATTTCCACACATTGTACCTAGGTAGTTCATAGGAGTGATTTTTGACAGACGGATTTATTATGTACCAATTCACTAGAAGAATTGCCGATTAGCATCAGAGATACTACAACTGCTATGAAGGGACTGCGATCTGCAAGTAGGGAAAAATTATTTCTTTAAACATTCGTACTATTTTGTTTGAAGCATTATTATTATTACTATCGATCGATCGATCGATCGATCGATCGACAGCGGTAGCTACGGTCGCTAACGCGCAGCGCTAGGCCATGGGAACAAGCTACCTGTAGACGTGGATTCGAGCCCCACCGTTAACCGTCCTTGAAATAGTTTTCCATGGCTTCCTCATTTTCAACTCCAGGCAAATGCTGGGACGGTACCTTCCCACAGGCCACGGCCGCTTCTTTCCACATTGTGGCCCAGTTTCTGTCATTTCATCGCCCATTAGCTGCTATCATGAGTTTGGTGTCAGGAAGAGCATATGTCTACCCCTTATTATTCTCGTTTTCAAACAGGGTCGGGGATGAGATGCGGTGGGTTTTTACGGCCGGATGCTCGATGTAGGCTATGACTTGAATTTCCCATGTCCAGATAAGAATTCAGTAGGCACGAAGTGATATGGATCTGTAGGAACTCCAAATCTCATCAATTCAGTAGGCACGAAGTGATATGGATCTGTAGGAACTCCAAATCTCATCAAATTTATCTGGTACCAGAAAGTAACAGAGCTACTTTCTGTATATGTGTCCGCCTCGTTGCGTAGTGGCTAGTATTCTTGACTGTTACCACAGAGGCCCGGGTTCGATTCCCGGCTCTGCCAAGAAATTTAATTCTGGTCTGAGGGCTGGAACGGGGTACACTCAGACTCGTGAGGTAAAACTGAGAAGAGGAGGGTTCGATTCCCACCTCAGCCATCCTAGAAGTGTTTTTGAATGGTTTCCCCCACTTCTATAATAAAAATAACCCCTGCACTACAGCCCGTGAAGCGACCGCTGACCATCCATTTGGCCTACAGATATTGGGGTGATGCATGATCACCGCATCGGGTCCCCTCGACGGTTAATCTTGGTTTTCGTGTTCGGGGCGCTGCCTCACTGTCAGACAGCTACTCAATTGTCCTCACGAGGCTGAGTGCACCCCGTTCCAGCCCTCACGTCAGTTTCTAAAACCCTTGACGAAGCCGGGAATCGAACCCGGGGCCTCCGGGTGAAGGACAGGCGCGCTACACCAACACCACGGGGTTACCCCCACTTCTACTCCAGGCAAATGTTGGGATGGTTTCTAACTTAAGGCAACGGCCGCCCCCTTCCAAATGCGTCTGAATTACAAATACAATCACTAATACAGCCATCTTAATAACACAGGTTATCAGACACATTTTACACACACACCCAAGTACACGTTAAAATCCTTTAGTATGCCTACCTTCGGAGGGGAAGTAAAGCCGGCGGTCCCAAGTCAGAGATTTATGGCATGTAAAAAACCTACCACTACAATTGGTAGTGTGTAGCAAAATTTGTAGGTTATATTTGGCTGGTTAGAAGCGCTCTATCAAGTTCCAACGTTCGCTGCTAAGTGTTAATGACAGTACCATCCGGTAGCCAAAGTTGGAACTACTTAAAATTGAACTTGTTGGGAGCCCTCGGGCGTTCAATCAAAATACCCAGCTATGGCCATTGGCTGCAATTCATTAAAAAAAACTATAGTACAGCCATCATTACTTCCAACTTGACGTTTCAGTGTTACCCTCGAGTTATCTAGCGGTGAGAAGGAAAATCACTTTAACTAGACCATCACAGGCAGCCATTCAAATCGATATATCACGACAAATTGAGTTTCGTTCTCGATGTCGCGATTTAGCGAACGAAACTCTAGCCTAGCACTGAAACGTCAAGTCGGAAGTAATGATGGCATTACTATAGAGACTCACATCTAGTGGGACGTGGGTTGGCGACCACGGGACCCCAGCTGAGTCCAGCATTGCTTCCACTTACTTGTGCCGGGCTCCTCTCCGTCTTCCTTCCTGTCGACCTCTCTTGGTCAACTCTTGCTCTCTTCTGACTCCGACGGTATTAGGGTATCCGAGGCCTAGGGAGTCATTCACTTTCCCGCCTTAATAGCACCTAGTCTCATCTTTCCTGATACCCTCCTTCTGCGAGGGGCCAGCCTTCTTTATCTTTTCATGCTATCCCCTGCCTTCTGCACAAGACCCTCAAGGAGGCAGGGTGTATTTAGCCCCGCCACTTCTGGTGCACCCTGGATAGTGCTACACCCTCAAGGGCTCACGGCTGGAGAGTTCGGGAGTTGGCAACCCAGAGGGATTCCTGAGCTGGGTCCGTTTTGTCCCGTTTATCCTCTAAACTTGGGGCGGGCCCTCTCCTTTTCCCCCCTTTCCTATCTGCCTTTCATGGCTCTCCTACCTTCCAAGTCCCTCAATCCTCATTCTTCGAGGGTTGAGGGCATTTCTTTCCTTCCTGTTCTTTATTTGCCTTATCCTTTATTTGTTTTCCCATTTCTTCTTCTAATATGTAAGTTTGTAGTTAGTATTAACTTAGTTATACTTTTTATTCTCATGTCATCTTTCACTATCACCCAAGCTTGCAGGTTCGCTCCTGGCCGTGGTAAGTGTTTTTTTTAAGGCGGCAAAAATCACGATACGCATGTCATACGTTGTTGGCATGTTAAAGAACCCATTTGAATTCAGTAGGCCGTGTTCATAATGGCAAAATTAATCTTGGGATTTTCCGCCAACACAAAGTTCCTCATTTCTCTACTAGAAAGCGCTATAGTGTCAAGGAGCTTAGATATCTAATCTCCTTTACTTTCATTGTGCCTCAAGGAACAACAAAATTCGACATGCAAGCTGCCATCTGGATGTCAAATAACAAAGGATGCACCCGACACCGAGGCCATACGATATTATTATTATTATCATCATCATCATAAAATATCTGGAACATCGCAGTTGAGAGCAATGCAGTTGGGCTAGGAGGCCCACACTTCCTTGCCCGCCATGGCCCAACCAGCTTAGCCCAGCGTGGCGTGGCCATGCCAAGCAATCTGCGGTTGAGGAAGGCCTTGGACGGCGAGTATTGTAGGTTCATGGCCAGCCTCTACAATAACGTTGCCGCGTGGCAAGTGAACGATCGTATTAAGCTTGCTAGGTTACAAGGGGGCAAACTTCTTTTGTTCATATTACTTTTATCACTCGCTTCCTTCAAAAGAAGCCATAAAATGTAGTGAAAACAAGTACCGACATCCGTATTAACAACAGCTGTAGGTATTGGATGCGGGAAGCAACTACACCTCTTACATTATAATTTATATCCTACTCTATTCAATTACCTTTTCACAGTAAAGAGTTCTCAACTCTGAGGTTACGTTGTCTTGGTAACAAGAATGTAATGCCCCGTCTGAAGTAACAGATTCTGACGAGGCTGGTGTCAGGAATGGCATCCAGAAGAGAAAAAAACAAACAATGACCATACTGGGACAAAGAGGGTGGACAAGGAGTGGGGAAGGACAGCACAACATGAGTTGTTGGTGATAATGATGATAATTGTTGTTTTAAGGGGCCTAACATCAAGGTTATAATCCCCTAATGGGGGTGATAGTGAAAGATGAAATGAGAATGAGAACTATAACTAATACTAACTACAGACTTATATTCTAGAAGAAGAAATGGTAAACAAATAAAGGATAAGGCAAATAAAGGACAGGAAGGAAAGATATGACCTCAACCCTCGAAGAATGAGGATTGAGGGACTTGGAAGGAGGAAGAGCGATGAAAGACAGATAGAAAAGGGAAATAGGAGAGGGCCCGCCCCAAAGTCAGAGGAGAAAGGGGAAAAACGATCCCAGCTCAGGAATCCCTCGGGATCGCCACCTCCTGAACTCATCAGCCGTGAGACCCTGAGGGTGTAGCAATAGCCAGGGTGCATCAGAAGTGGTGGGGCTACATACACCCTGACTCCTTGAGGGCCTTGAGTATAAGGCAGGAGATAACATGAAAAGAAAAAGAAGTCTGATCCCCCGAAGAATGAGGGATCAGGAAAGATGACAGAATGGCCAATTAAGGCGGGAAAGGAAGAGACTCCCTAGGCCTCGGATACCCTAATACCATCGGGGTCGGAAGAGAACAAGAGTTGAACAAGAGAGGTCGACAGGAAAGAAGACGCAGATGAGCCCGGCATAAGTAAGTGGAAGCAATGCCGGACTCAGCTGGTGTCCCGTGGTCACCAGCCCGCGTCCCACTAGATGTGAGCCTCTGGGGGGACAAGATGAGTGGCGATGGAACCAATAAGAGGAAGGAATTATTTTCAATGAAACAAAATATTATATGTGCATGGTTTGGTGAGTCTGATGCAAATGATTGTTGATTACAGTATCGAAAGCGGCAGCGTTTTGGGGGCTTTTTATTTAAGGGGCTCATCACATGATGGTCCTCATCCCCGAGCATTTTATATGTGTATGAAATCTGTGTAATAGCCTGTGTAGTTGTGCTGACTGCGGGACTAGGATTGTGAATGAAACGGCTGTAACTTCCTGAAAGGAACGATCTCATCAACCGATTGGAATTGAAATGGGGGAGGGGGGAGGTGGATACGCAAACTTATTTCAAGAGTCGCGGATCTCCAGAATTCTGGAACGTCAGACGCTAGACTTCATGAGAACTCTAAGTAGACAGGTAAATTTGTAAAGAGAGAAATGTCAAGGGTGTGCTGAACAAAGCCAATCTCGTCCGGTATCGAACCCGCCACCTAACAGCTCAAGAAGTGCGCTCAATAACCATTCGGTTACTGGCGCCAGAATCTTAATACTATCGTAGAAATAATAAAGCCATGAGCGGATGCGGATATAGTTTGCATGACTGTGCGGATAGCGGATAAGCTGCGGATAATGTTTGGAGTAAATTTGCGGATAGTTTTTAGAATACAATCCGAACTTGTAGAATAGCATTACTAGAACTCGGATGTTCATGACATATATTTTCCCGTTATGTTTGTTTTTCATGACAAATGTAAGCTGATCCATAATGTTGAATTTTGGGCTTATGCCGTGTTTTATTATATCAAATTCGATGCGTTTCGAAAGAAACTATGTCTTTCTTCGTCAGGAATAAATAGAAATACGACAAATGATTGCTAAGAGAAAGCAACAAAGAACCTATAAAAGATGCCCAAAGATGGACGCCATTATAGCCCCATGTTAGGGACAACGAAAAGCAGCAGTGCCCATCTTTGGGCACCTTTTATAGGTTCTTTGTTGCTTTCTCTTAGCAATCATTTGCCGTATTTCTGTTTATTCCTGACGAAGAAAGACATGGTTTCTTTCGAAACGCGTCGAATTTGATATAATAAAACACGGCATAAGCCCAAAATTCAACTTTATGGATAGTATACGGCCCATGAAAGTCTAAATGATAATAAATGTAAGATGATTTACGCTAATCTCATTCAAATTATGTCATTAAGCATAATTAACGCTCCGAACAGGAAAGGGTTGCAATTCTGGCTGTATAACATTCATTTTAAACATAGCACATGACATACAAAGCCTAAGGCAACGACTTTCTCCTCAAATTTCTAAATGTGTTGTTTTAATGCTCTATCTAATTAAAACTATTATTGTAATGGCAGTAGGTGCGTCAGGCCTCGGCAGCCGGCACAGTTCATATCCTCGCCGCTAGATGGGGGCTTCATTCATTCCATTCCTGACCCGGTCGGAGACTGGAAGCAGGCTGTGGATTTTCATTTGCATTGTAATGGCAGTAGATTCGGATAAACGTGCGGATGTGGATAAAAGTCGTGCGGATGCGGATAAAAGCCGTGCGGATGCGGGGCGGATGCGGATAAGGGTTTGTTTATCCACGCAGGGCTCTAGAAATAACCCACAGAGATGATTGTGAATGGCATGACGTCACTTCACTTCATGGAACTATCAGATGAAAACATTAAGATCAGCACTGCGATGTTATACTCTGCGAGCTGCCAGAATAGGATTGACAGTTCTCTTATCGCCATGTGGTCTGAGAACGAGATTGCCAAACTGTACAAGCCAGATATACAGCTGACCAGGCACTGAAGCACGTGGGCTGTAATATTGCAACGCAGAGTATTATGACGTCAACTATGCGAACATGCATTGGTCAAGAGGCAGAGGGGTGATGACTGACGTGGAATTTCCGGCGAAATGTCAATCCTATTCAGGCAGCTCACAGAGTATATGCGCTGCGATCGTCACTGACCTGCCGCAAGGTCCTTGTCTTCACCGTAAAACTCGCTGCTACAACTTGCATTATTATACTGTACTCTCTGCAAGGCTGCTCGCCTGCCGCTGCCCGAGGTGTCGAACATTTGAGGAATACAGACACACAGCGACATCCACCTCTACATTTCTACAATAAATTGCATCTTTAAGAGGGGCAGATGACGTCGCTGTTCCTCCCCTTTAAGCAACAATAGCTAATTGACTACCTTGTTTTCTGATTTGCAGTAAACTGATTTTAGAAACTTGGGACATCTTGGTCATCAATCCGCGTAGTTGAGTGTGTTAGTTTACGCCTTACCACGTAGCCTTGTCCCACGGACAACAGTCACCTTTATTCCTGATTTTCTCAACAAGTTAGAAATGTAACATAGACGTGTGTTCCCGCATACGCTTCAATTACTGAAGAGGACCACAATGCGGCTGAAATTAGTATAATGTATTCCATTTGCATTATTTATTGACTAAGATGCATTAATTGAACCTTTCTGCGGTAACAAACGCGGTCGCGGACGGTAATCTACCCCCCCCCCCCCAATTGTGAGTTTATCTTTAACTTTCAATGGCAATATGACTGGCATTGAGGTTGATCGAACAAGTAATTGACATACAGAGGTGAATATATAGAAACATTTAATCAATAAAAAGCCATAATATGAGCCACAACGGTGGTGGCAAACATAAACAAGTAGTTCCGAGAAGAACTAAAGCCTATTTTCATATATCCTACTCATGTTAATTGCCTCTATCAACATACGAAAATTCAGTTTGATTGTTGTAATAGATTCGTAGATACTGAGAACCGTCTAAATATTTTGGATGGTCGCCATTTTGGATTGTTGTATGTATAGGCCATATAGTTATGTACCATAAAGCAAAATTATTGCGTAGCTTCATTATTCAAACTTTCACTTCGATCGCATGATGACACAAGAAACAAAATCTTAATTTTAAAATTTCGCACAGCCGCCATCTTGAGGTTATGGAAACAATTGAATGAAATTAGATGTCGGTGCATTACAATGTGTATAAACATATACTGTACCAAGTTTCATTGCGTTTGGTTGGTTAAATCGCGAGAAACATCTATTTTAAAGTCGCATTTTCGCTTGGCCGCCATGTTGGTTTTGTAGTTACTCGGTTTACAAAAGTCTGATAGGTGAACATCTAGTAGTTCCCTTGATCACCGTACAAAATTCCAGGGTGTTGTCGGTAATAGTTTCGGAGATATTTAATGCTGGTTAAATATTTCGCACAGCCGCCATGTTGTATTGGTGAGACGTAATACAATTTGAAAGGCACGGCCGGGGTCGGCCGAAATGGTGCTATGACCTTATCGAGTTTCATAGAAATCGCTCCAGCCGTTTAGATTTTATTAGGGGGGGGGCACACACACACACGAATCACACACACAGACAGACACACGGACAAAAAGTGATCTCATAAGCCTATTTTTTTCATAAAATGAATGTTCTTCCGACTTACTGAACAAAAATAAATCTTTAAGGTTACCTGAGAGGTGTAGCCTAATGATACATAGCCTAAACTATTCCTCTTGAACCAGGCTATCATATACAAAAATAATTCTTCGAATTCGACTGTTAGTTCCAGAGATTAGCGTGTTTAAACAGACAAACAAACTCTTCAGCTTTATTGTATTAGTGTAGATAGTATAGATAGTATAGATAAGCTACTATAATCAGCTACATTTGTACACACTAGACAATGTTGACAAACGTATGAAGGAGTGATCACGTAATAAAGAATACGATGATAAAAGAGAGAGAAACAAGTAGTTCCGTGAAGAACTATACAACCTATTTTCATATATCCTACTTATGTTAATTGCCTCTATCTATATACAAAATTTCAGTTTGATTGCTGTAATAGATTCGTAGATATTGAGAACCGACTAAATATTTCGGATGGTCGCCATGTTGGATTTTATATATGTAGGTCATAGAGTTATGTACTGTTACATGAAGATTGTTGTGTACGTGTAGCATTCAAACTTCAATCGAATGATTAGGACACAAGAAGTAACAAGGAGATTTTAAAATTTTGCACAGCTGCCATCTTGTGGTTATGGAAACAATTGAAATAAATTAGATGCCAGTGGATTAACATTCGTATAAGGATTTACTGTACCAAGTTTCACTGCACTCAGATGGTTAAATTGCGAGAAACGTCCATGTGAATATTTATAATTCGCGTCGCCGCCATGTTGGATTTGTGATCACCAGGTTATTTAAAGTCATATAGGTGAACTTAAGTTCATAGCCCCTATGAACATAAAAAAAATCAGTTTGATTGCTATAATAGATTCGTAGATATTCAGAGCCATCTAAATATTTCGGATGGTCGCCATGTTGGATTGTTAAATGTATACGCCATAGAGTTATGTACCATTAAATGAAAATTATTGCGTTGGTTTATTATTCAAACGTTCACATGATTACGACACAAGAAATAAAAACTTAATTTTAAAATTCGCAAAGCCGCCATCTTGAAGTTATGTAAACAATTGAACTAAATTAGACACCAGCGTATTACAATGTGTATAAACATTTCCTGAACCAGATTTCATTGTGTTTGGAAGATTAAATCGGGAGAAAGGTCTATTTAAAATTTTCAAATTCGCTTGGCCGCCATGTTCGTTTTGTAGTTAACCGGTTTTTGAAAGTCGTATAGATGAACTTCCAGTAGTGCCCTTTATCTCCGTACAAAATTTCAGGGTGATACCACTAATAGTTTCGGAGATACAGAATGCCGGTGAAATATTTCGCACATCCGCCATCTTGTGGTTTTGTAAACAATTGAACCAAGTTAGATGTCGGTGCATTACAATGTGTATAAACATATACTGTACCAAGTTTTATTGCGTTTGGTTGGTTAAATCGCGAGAAACGTCTATTTGTAGCTTGTAGTTTAACGTGACCGTTAATCTCGAGATCATGAGCCACGGGACCTCCTTTTTACGTGGAATCCGAACCACAGGACATGGCATTTCACTTCGAAAATCTCACATTCAATGACCGGGAATCGAACCCGGACCGCCTTGGTGAGAGGCATACAGCTAGACCGCTGAGCCACCACGCCCCCAAACGTCTATTTAAAAGTCGCAAATTCGCGTGGCCGCCATGTTGGTTTTGTAGTTACCAGTTTTTCAAAAGTCACGTAGGTGAACTTCTAGTAGTTCTCTTTCTCACCGTAAAAAATTCCAGGGTGATATTGGGAATAGTTTCGGAGATATTGAATGCTAGTGAAATATTTCGCACAGCCGCCATGTTGGATTGGTGAGACGTAACAAAATTTGAAGGGCACGGTCGGGGTCGTCCGGAATAGTGCTATGAACTTACTGAGTTTCATTGAAATCGCTCGAGCCGTTTAGAAGTTATTAGGGGGACACACACACACACGCACACACACACGGACAAAAGGTGATCTCAAATAGGCTAAAAATGGTGACATGGCGGAAAGAACAAATTACCGGACACATTGTGTCAGAGTCCGAACTCCAGACAAATTTCTGTATTCGCGTACTGCTCGGAGTAATCCAAGACGAATGATAACACTACCGCATTTCCATTTCGTTCAGTGAAAAGGAGAAGATAAAATAGACCGGTATATAAATACTCCAGCATTCATTCGAGAACTAATTATAGTGATTATCGGAGAATTACTGATCTTTGAGAAGAAAATGGGTGTGATTTTAGGACGCTAGCGCTAAAATGGACATTTCGTTCAGGCCAACCATTAAAGGATAATCGCGCTCAACCGGAAGGTTTCAGATCCCCATCAAGATGATTGGATCATAGCTAAGTACAGCTTTAAGAACAGAACAGTAAACTCCGGCAATGAATAGCACAGTGTTGCACAAACTCGAACGGGTGATTGATTCCGCAAACAATATTGCTATGAATTTTTAAATGGCCTAGCAAGCAAGCAAGCTTGAAGTTTAACGTGAATGTCAATCTACTACAGCGCATATACACACATCAAAAAAAGTTTTGCATCACCTCGGTTCCAAGAGTTCCGGAACCTTTAAATACAAAGGGAATAGAGATCAACACAAACAACATTTCAGCTCGTTTTATTGCTCATGAGACCCACACATTGCATGTTGTACCATCATACAGCTAGACTTTCAGCATTTGTGGTCCAGATTGCAGTACACACCACTACCTCTAATACCCAGTAGCACGTCCTCTTGCATTGATGCATGCCTGTATTCGTCGTGGCATACTATCCACAAGTTCATCAAGACACTGTTGGTCCAAATTGTCCCACTCCTCAACGACAATTCGGCGTAAATCTCTCAGAGTGGTTGGTGGGTCAAGGCGTCCATAAACAGCCCTTTTCAACATATCCCAGGCATGTTCGATAGGGTTCATGTCTGGCGAACATGCTGGCCACTGTAGTCGAGCGATGTCGTTATCTTGAAGGAACGCATTCACAAGATGTGCACGATGAGGTCGAGAATTGTCGTCCATGAAGACAAATGCCTCTCCAATATTCTGCCGATATGGGTGCACTATGGGTCGGAGGATGTCATTCAGGTATCGTAAAGCCGTTTCGGAGCCTTCCATGACCACCAGTGGCGTACGTCGGCCCCACATAATGCCACCCCAAAACATCAGGGAACCACCACCTTGCTGCACTCGCTGGACAGTGTGTCTAAGACGTTCAGCCTGACCAGGGTGCCTCCAAACACGTCTCCGACGATTGTCTGGTTGAAGGCATATGCGACACTCATCGGTGAAGAGAACGTGATGCCAATTCTGTGGGGTCCATTCAGCATGTTGTTGGGCCCATCTGTACCGCGCTGCATGGTGTCGGGGTTGCAAAGCTGGACCTCGCCATGGACGTCGGGAGTGAAGTTGCGCATCATGCAGCCTATTGCGCACAGTTTGAGTTGGAACATGACGTCCTGTGGCTGAACGAAACGCATTATTCAACATGGTGGCATTGCTGTCAGGGTTCCTCCGAGCGGCAATCCGTAAGTAGCGGTCATCCACTACAGTAGTAGCCCTTGGGCGGCCTGAGCGAGGCCTGTCATCGACAGTTCCTGTATCTCTGTACCTCCTCCATGTCCGAACAACATCGCTTTGGTTCACTCTGAGACGCCTGGAAACTTCCCTTGTTGAGAGCCCTTCTTGACACAAAGTAACAATGCGGACGCGAACGAACTGCGGTATTGACCTTCTAGGCATGGTAGAACTACAGACAACATGAGCAGCGTACCTTCGTCCTGGTGGAATGACTGGAACTGATCGGCTGTCGTACCCCCTCCGTCTAATAGGCCCTGCTCATGCATGGTTGTTTACATCTTTGAGCAGTTTTAGTGACATCTATGAACAGTCAAAGGGACTGTATCTTGGATACAATATACACAGTCAACGTCTATATGCCGGAGATCTGGGAACCGAGGTGATGCAAAACTTTTTTTGATGTGTGTATATCCAACAAGTCGATCACAATAGGTTCGTGTCTACCTCCTGATGTAGCGGCTGGCATTCCGAGTTCGATTCCCGGCTCTGGCAAAGAATTTTATTCTGGTTTGAGGGCTTGAACGGGGTATACTCACCGTACTTCTACGAATAATAATAATAATAATATCGTATGGTTGAAGACAAACCCAACACCAGGGCCACCATAACTTGGACAGAAGACCGAAGAAAGGCGCTCAGCGAGAGGATGAAGAGATTTTGGAAGGAAAAGAAGGCCATCAGCTAAACAGGTTCAACCGTGCTCCTGAGTCGGGCATAACGATGCAAGAAGAATAATATCGTATGGCCTCGGTTGCCGGGTGCAATCTTTGTTAATTGATGCCCAGAGGGTAACTTGCATGTCGAATTTTATCGCTCTTCGAAGCGCTATGAAAGCCAAGGAGGTTAGATATTATCTAAGATCCTTGACACTATAGCGCTTTCTAGTAGAGAAATGCGGAACTTTGTGTTGACGGAATATCCCGAGATTAATTTTGCCATTATGAACACGGCCTACTGAATTCAAATGGGTTCTTTAACATGCCAAAATCGTATGATATGCGTATCGTGATTTTTGTCGCCTTTCAAAAATCACTTACCACAGCCAGGAGCGAACCTGCAAGCTTGGGGTTGGCAGTCCGACACGATAACCACTCACCCACCGTGGCAAGCACTTCTACACCTAGCTGCGGACTTGACTACTAGATGCCATTACAGCCAGCACCTAACGGCGAACGTTGGAACTAATATAGCGTTATCAAACTAACCTACACATTTTAGCTTCCACAAGTGTAGTTAGCGGAAGGTTCTTTTTCATGCCTAAAATTACCGTAACCTAAGACACTATCTTGAATTAACACGATTTATCTCATTCGAGATGCAAATATATTCCGTAGTAATTGCCATTTTCTGTAAATAATAGGTTGGTTAACACAGGAGACACTCGCACGGCATGTATTTGCTAATGTTGAGAGTAGGCTACGGTATTGGCCAGAACAGCCTAAGGCAGACCAAGCAATCTTATACACATGAGTGGCACATCTCATTAGTAACATGATCCTTGACGTTAAGATTGTTTGGTTGGGTTGGTTGGCTGCGACAACGCCTTCATGTAGCCCCGTGTATTTTGGGTGTGTGTAGAATTTGTCTGATAACCGGTGTTAATTGTGATGGCTGTATTAGTGTGTGTTATCTGTGACTCAGGTAGGACTGCAGACGATTAATTTTTCAAGTACAGTAGTTCCTACTTTTGCTACCAAATGCTACCGTCCACGACACCTAGCTGCGGACTTGACTACTAGATGCCATCGCAGTCAGCACCTGTCGGCGAAAGTTGGAACTAATATAACGATCAAACTAACCTACACATTTTAGCTTCCACAAGTGTAGTTAGCGGAAGGTTCTTTTTCATGCCATAAACCTACGACATGGGACCGCCGGCTTTACCTCCCCTCCGAAGGAAGGCATACGGAGGGATTGTTAACGCTCTTAAAAAATCCGACGACTTCGGCCGGGTTTGAACCCGCGATCTTGGTCATAGAAGCTCAGCATGCTACCAACTACGCCACCCAAGTCACCTTAAGATTGTTTCAGGCACAGTATTATGCCCGGAATGCTCTGTTACCCTGCACAAATGAAGTATAATGTAGAGAGTGATCTACTCAGACCAAGGAATGAAGAATACGGGGAGTTGCACAAATCTCAAAACCGAAGCCAACTATTTAAGTACAGAAGAATCGTAGTCAATGAAGTCAAACAATTTGGAAAGTAATGTTGAGGGCAGCTCTTTGTATTCATTAATGAATGATTCTACGTCATCATGGAATCGACAGCCTACATGCACTGACTACAAGAAAAGCGACAAATTATAAGGACGATAACACTATTAGTTTAAGGGACCTAACTACTCGGCTATCGGTCCTTTCTAACGAGAATGATACCTCCTCCTTCTCCTCCTATACCAATATCAGCTTCCTCGGTGGGTCAATGGTAGCGAATCCACCAGCTGGTCTCAAGATCGCGGGATTCATTCCCAGTCGATGATGTCAGATTTTTGACGGGCGGCACTCTTGTATTTCGTTTGGTGACTACGTAGCAGAACTAAATCTCAGTCTTAGGTCGCTCACCTAGAGTTCCAGTTTTTCTACTAGATGGCAGTCGAATTTGGTACACATGTAGGTAACAGAGGGCATATTATATAATAATTCTATATGGCAGCGAAGCTTGGACACTTCGCAAAGGAGATGAACGGAGACTAACGAGTGCCGAGATGCGGTTCATGAGGAGAACAGCTGGATACACACTATGGGATAGGAAGAATCTGAGGATATCCTTAAACAACTAAAAGTAAGACCAATTATCAACACAGTACAGAACTACAAATAAGCTTGGAAGGACCATGTACTACGTATGAAAACCGACCGGATCACCAGACGAATCCTCAAATACAGTACCAACCTAGAGGCAGAAGCGACGTAGGTCGACCTACGAAGAGATGGAACGAGACCGTAACAGGCCACCTGACCTAACACTTGATAGGAAGGAGATTATTATTATTATTATTATTATTATTATTATTATTATTATTATTATTATTATTATTATTATTATTATTATTATAAGGGGAGCGAGATGATGCAGTTTCTAGCCACTTGCCTTTCACCCGGATGACCGAAGTTCAAATACTAATTTTGACCTAAACATCGAGGGACATCTTGAAGGGCCTTAAATTCGCTCCGATGACCTCAATTGTGATAAGCCGAAGGAAATTAGTAATAGGCCTACTAGAAACAATGAAGATACAGGGTAGATGACAATCACCAAAATGAAGATAGAAGACAAGAAATGCCCAACAGTTGAAGGGTCGCACGAATTAAGGATAAAATAAGGATGGTGATGGTTGTTTTAAGGGGAGAAAATTTGAGGTCATCTGTTCCTAAAAAGTAGGGCCATTAGAGGAGGAGAGGCGTAACATATGGGAAAGAGGAAGAGCAGGGACCCATAAACGTTACAGAAAAGGGGAAAGACGGACCTGAACTGACATCCCCGAATTCCTGAGGATGAGCTACAAATGATTAAAATGACTCAAAGGAAAAAAATGATAATAAATTATAGGAAAATGTTAATGTCTATTTTATCCAAGCAATTAAACGCGCTGAATCACAATTCCAGGAATATTTCAGAGGCATAATTACTCGTATTATACATGATGAGGAAATTGCAGGCATGATAAATGATGATAAAGGAAAGACTCATTAATGCAGGGTTAGAGCTTTATGAGTGAAATGGCAAATTAGCTGCGAAGTTAAAAGAATCACACCGCACTTAGAATTTCCTGTTTTTCCCTTTCTTTACTTAAGTCGTAAACAGTAATAAGCAGATGGCTTAATTATGACGGAGAGAAATATTAAACTGCGCGATGTTAAACGGATAGCTAACTGTATGTCTTTTTCAGCACACCACAACTTACTGGAGAACTTTCCACCATCTTCTTCTTCAAAGTAAACCCAGTGCGTAGTTGAGTGCGTAAAATTACGTTCCACGACTGCAAAGGGAAGCTCAGAGATCTACGTTACGTATACCAGCAATGACAGCGATTTTCGTTAGTTCTTTTATTATTTATCGTCAGAGAATATAGTTGCGATGTATCCGACATCTACGATGTTAATAATAATAATAATAATAATACGGCAAATGTGGAGACAGGAAAGTGTAGTGGTTCTGCCCATAGTCATTTCTTCTACCGGCATCGTCCCTAAATCGTTGGCTCGCAATCTGGAAATATTGGGAATACATCCTGGTCTACATATCACCATGCAGAAGGCCGTCATCTTGGAGACCTGTTCCATTGTTCGATCGTTTCTCAACGTGCCACCTTAAGAGAATTAGCCATACCGTCTTGCAAATAAGCCGACGATATGTTGATATGTCCCACTTGTGTGGTGAAATGAATGTGATAACAATAATAATAATAATAATAATAATAATAATAATAATAATAAGCAACCACCAATAATATCTTGCCACGGTGGGTGAGTGGATATCGTGTCGGTACTAACCCCAAGATTGCAGGTTCACTCCTGGCCGTGGTAAGCGATTTTTGAAAGGCGGCAAAAATACGATACGCATGTCATACGATGTTGGCATGTCAAAGAACCCATTTGAATTCAGTAGGCCGAGTTCATAATGGCAAAATTAATCTCGGGAGTTTCCGCCAACACCAAGTTCCTCATATCTCTACTAGAAAGCGCTATAGTGTTCAAGGAGGTTAGATATCTAACATCTAACCTCCTTTGACTTTCATAGTCAAGGAACAACGAAATTCGACATGCAAGCTACCCTCTGGGTGTCAAATAACAAAGCTTGCACCCGGCATCCGAGGCCATACGATATTATTATTATTATTATTATCATCATCATCATCACCAATAATAATGGGAAGAAAGAACAGAGGTATTGAAATAAACTGCAGATGATTTTGCCATAATTTCTGAAAATCTGGCAACAAGAGATAGCTAACTAAACAGGTTTAAGAATTTCTGTGGAAAAAACGAATTTATGACAAATATAAAAAATGCTCCAGAAATCCTAGTAACAGAAATTGGTCAAATAAAGAGGGCGAAGAAGTTCAAATATTTGTGGGAAATTATTCAAGAAAATGGCTTGGAAAATTCTGCTGTAGAAGAAAGAATACGAAAGATGGAAAGAGCGTATGGCATAACTAGGAATACCTACAACAAAAAGTGTTTGTCTAGAGATCTTAAAATACAGCAATACAACACCGTAGCCAAACCGGAAAGCCTGTAAGCGAGTGAATGTCTCGTACTGAACTACAAATTGGATAAATTAGAAGTAGTAGAAAGAAGAATTATACGCAAAATACTCTGTCCTTTAAAAACTGCAGAATTCTGGAAATTAAGACGTTATGATGAAATATATCGAAAAATAGAAGAAAAAAACAGAAACAATTCGGAAGAGGGGATTGCTATTTTTTGGAAATTTGTACAGGATGGATGACAGTAGGTTAGCCAAGCAGATCTTCACATTCCTGTGGAACAAGAAGTCAACAACAACCTGGGTACACGAAGTCAAAAAGGATTTGGAAAGAAACAATATCAGAGAGGAAGATACACCACAGAGAGAGATTTTTAGGCAAAAAAGTGCTAAAAATAGATTCCAAGGGAGGAAGGGAAAGAAAACTGGCTCAAAATGGTCCGAGGAAAGGAGAGGAAGCATACAGTAGTGAGATGATGAAAGAATACTAGAGGAAGAAGAAGGAACAGCAAAGGACAAAGCATTGACATTGGCTCGTGGTCCCTAGACGACCGAAACGAAAATAATAATAATAAAACGTACCGTAATATCACACTGAAAAAGGAAACAGGGGATGTGGTTGGAATACGAACGTCTAAAAGCCGGCATGTCCGCCCACAATTCAGATCACTACTCACTAGACAGAGAAAGCGCATTGTAAATCCTGAGTACTTAATGCTAGTGTGACAGAATTCCTAATGATGAATAATGATCGTACGAGCATCACAAGTGTCAAATAGTAAACGTGATTAGATTAGACAAGGTTCATATTATCAAGTTACTAGGAGCAATGGCTGCCTCAGCAATGCCTGTGCCGATTTAAAAAAAACAGTACATACTGTATATTCGGGTCACATCACAATTTAAACAAGATCTCGATATTTTCTAAAGCAGATATAACTGTCAATTTAAAAAAACATGAAAACACCATACCATAACTACTTCTCGCCAGCCTTCAATATTACTGGTTTGACAATATGGCACAACTATGGCGCTTAGAAGGGACATCCTCGAGCCACCTGCACCTAACATTCTCTAATGTTATTATTGCAATAACTATAGAAGGCATTATAAAATACAGCAATTACATGCAAATAATACTTCAAAAGTGGCAAATATATCCCCCAAAATCCAAACATCCATAATTATTTTTAAATTTTGTTAGAACATTATTGACTGCTGTCGTCAGCATTCAGGCCTACATTTGGGGATAAATAAGAGATTTCAGTGTATAATTATATGCTTTTCAACGTATTAAGCCGTAATGTATTTCTGTCCGCCAAAATGTTTTGCTAACAGAGCAGCTGCATTACAGGTTGAAACGCGAAAATATATCGGCAAATTCCCTGGAAATTATGTTCCAGGTTTTCCTTATAAAACTTTAATAAAGGACATATTAAAATGTACTCCAGATCCTTACCTTTCATGACGTCCCATACGTAACATTGTCCGGGACAAGTGATGTTCCTTTTTCTTGAGACTGCAATATACAACTGACCTCGATAGAGAAATACGAAACAATGCCAATTGAAGAAATATAAGTTGATTGTTCGTTCAAATCTATTGTTGGCGCCAAACTAACTAGCGATCAATGACAGCACTCGAAGTCAACGCTATAAAAATGTTTTATATTAGCCTATGTGTAATTTCAAAAGTTGTTTTCTTAGGCCGGTGTTTCTCTCGCAGAAACAATTCAATACAAAAAATGTGCAGGTAAATAATATTGCAAGCAGACTGTTCGCGAGACGTCACGAGCATGTTTGAAGAATAGTCGGTAAAACTTCACAAGAGGGTTTCACAATGGTTTTGCCTAGACCTAGACCTTGACCAATATTTTCGTCCAGACCAATACTGTAGATAGCACCCCTGGTTTTTGTCACGCACAGTGGGGGAAGTCACGCATCAATAATCTTTATCCAGGCCAATAGTTTTGCCTTTTATTTCATGACGTGTGGTGAAAGGAAACTCTCTCGTAAAGAATTAATGAATAGTCCATGAAAGAAGACAGTGAAATTACTAGGCGATTCATCGCTTAGTTGCCAGAGATCATATTTTGAAATTACTTACGCTATTTGCAATTAAAGGCTATTATGAGGTATTATTTCTTTGTGATTTTTACTTAAAAATTGTGATATATCGACCAAATTAGAAAAATATAGCACTAATAAGCAGTGGTGTATACTGGTCTGAATATCTGGGCTACCACTGAGCTTAATATTACACAAAACATGCCTTTGAACTACCGTGCGAAAAGAGTTCATATTTGAACACCCTTCCTTAGACCATACATTAACTCACGGCTTATTAACTAACACGGCCAGCAATACAATTTAGACAGTTTAGAACTGCCAGATAACCTATTCCACCTTGCACATGTAGATGATGTGAAATGACGTGTATACATTGGCACACAATTGCAGTATAATATGTATAATATGAACGTACTGACTGTATGGGCGACGGCTGAAAGGAACTTCTAACAAACTCTCTATTATATAGTCATTGGCATTTAAAGCTCCAGCAGGTGTTTGTTCCATAATCTCCTTACAAAATCACAACCGGCACAGTTAAAACAAAACATTACATAAAGATTCTTCATCATACACACACTTACAGTAAATAAATCACACATCGAAAATACTACAAGTTCTAAAAGTGCGCGATATTGTATATTTATTGTAGGCTATTTGTTGCTTTAAACGCTTTTAACTTCAAAGAAACCGCTGGCTGTATCGGCAACTCGCTCGCTATGAGCGCTGTGCCAGCACGGAACAAGGGTGGGTGCCGAGAGATGGGGAGAGCGTCGTAAGGCTGCCGCTTTCTTGGTCGGTTTCTACTGCGTTGCCGCGTTGACTACCCACTAACCATTATTTCTTTCGATAAAGAAGAATGTGCATGAAAGTCACGATTGTGTGAATGCTTTGTTGAAACTGTAATAAAGTGTTAATTCATTTTTAATGTAATTTTCTTGGGCTATCGCCAGTAGCCCCGGTAGCCCTAAGAATACGCCCCTGCTAATAAGCAATTTAAACGAAATACGATATGCTCTTATTACTTAACCTTTGACTACACGCACCTACACAAGTACAAGCGTGGTGAATTTTGTACACCGAGAGAATAATGTCACGAAATCACTTAGCCTAAACATTTTTTTTTTCTACAAGCAGAATAATTTTAAATGGTTATTCTATATCGTGATGATTTTCCTCTATAAATTCTTCCTCTGAAGTAGCTGCGTCTCATTCGACTTCTTCTTCTGATTCTTCTTGTGCTATAGCGTCATAGATTTCCTCTTAAGCAAGTCGCTTCAGATTTTTAGCTCGTATACAAGCTCTAAAGCACAGAACCGTACGAGACACGGAGTTAGTTTCTAATTCTATTAAAATACGATTTAAAAAGTAAGACTGAGTTAAATAACTGAATCAATATTATACTTATATAGCTACACGCATGGTGTACTTAGTTCACCATACCACGCAACAGCTCAATGTTTATTCCTGTGAATCAGGACAAACGAATCCAGCAACAATGACACTGCCTGTAGTCGTTTTGGGAACACTTTAGGGATAGGTTAGATGTCGCCTAACAGCCTGCAGAAACATTACAACCAGAAATATACCATCTTTAGCACGGATGATGTACGTTATACACCAGCGCGTGAACTTAAAGGTTGTTCAACGAAACCTCTAGCTTCACAGGCGTCTACTTCCACCATGGTGACGGCAGAGCGCTTCGATGGCATGCTTCAGACCATACTGGACTAAACTCAGCGCATTGTTTTTTTTTAGAGGACGGCACGCAACAGAACAGACACCCGGACCAGGGCCGACACGATCACCTCGACGACGACACCGGGTTCCACTGGAAGACTCTTGCTCTCAAGGATTATCCGAAGGGAATGCCTGTCGCGATGGTTGTTCCTGATTTTCGGGCGCCGTGTTGGAAGCTCTGGATGCGTGCTTCTTAGCTGGAGATGTCGTGTCGTTCTCTTTGGCAAGTCTGCGGCGAACGGAATCCGTCACTTTGGTGTTGTCTTCTTGGCGTCTATAGATTTCTGTTCAGAAAAATGAGTGACAATGCTCGACTGTTGTCCTCTGCGAGAGTGGTTCTGGTTATTACGTCCGTGTGATTTTCCACCCTTTGTGTTGTGTTTAGGGGGCATCTTCCGATGCTCAAACGTTGCAGGTCACACGAATGGCTGCAGGATATCACGCACTGGCTGCTGACTGCTCCTCCGCTAAGATAACTGCTCCGTGGACTGCTCCCGAGCCATCCGACTCCGCTCCTTATATACAAAACAGCGCAGGGCGTGTTCCTATCAGCCGTAAAATATAGCCTATAGGTGCAGGTGACCTATCTGTTCCGCCCCTTAAAACAACAATCATCACCACCACCAGCCTTCAAATAGCACAAATTCCCTTTTTTAATCGGCATACGTCCTCGTACATGCAAAGAATGAAATAATGTTATAATAAATCTGACAGCCAAGAACGCTAGCCGCTACACCAAGAAGTGGAGTCAGTTACGAGATCCGAGCGTAATATATATTAATATTTAAGAAATGCTTCATTTTCCTATGAATGTGAGACTTTGTGAGTGGTTCCGCGTAGTTACTGCGAAATCATGTTATAAATAGCAACCGATTATCAACATTTTGACGGAAGACAAACCACTTCCTTGTTCTGCATTCACAAGCAAAACGCTCCATGGTTAACATTCGCCTCTATCTTTCATGTGGCCTTTCGAAACATAATCCGCAATTTGAAACAGTAACACAATAAAACCCCGATATAACACTCGGATCTGCTTCTTACTTTATTCCATGTAAACACACCTTTCCAGCCAGTTATTATGAAGAACATTCCTGAAATCGTATGCAAGAAAATGGCACCGAGCATAGTTAAACCAATAGTAGACACCTCGCCAAAACAGGAGACAGCGCTCCCCAGCACCGCCTAGCGGTCCGAGTTGGCAACGTAAGACCAGCTGATTTACAACCGTGAGATCCAACCAAACAATTATGAGAAATTATTGACCTGTGGATGATCTAATTATCCAATTGTAATGGTAACAAAGTGACCCAAAATCTTTCTTCAGGTCCCAAGAAATAAGGAAATGTAAGTATGAATTTATTGTAAACAAGTAGCCTACCATTACACTGATAGTTCGGTTTTCTTTTAATACAGAATGCTTTTACAAATATAATTTTGCATATTCTAGCCTAGCCTGTTCTTTATTTATTTATAGTTGCACGCAGTTGGTTATTCGAAACCGAAAAGCTGACTTAGATGACGTATTGAAAAGGAATGGCCCAGAACATTTAAACAGAACTCTTTGTGAAGACAGATTTCAGGAACAAAAACTTGTTAAGTCAAGGGTAAGGGTAAGATCTTCGTAGGTTGTTGGAAGTAGGCCTAATGTTAATATTGAAATAACAGCATAATTATAAAACGTGGTAACTCTACGGTACAGTAGGCCTAACATTTAACCTATTTGAAAAATTCTAATTTGCAGTACCTCAATAAAAATAACAGATAACACACACTATTACAGTCATCACAATTAACACCGGTTATCAGACAGATTCTACACACACCCAAAGTACACGGGGCTATATGACCGCTTTGTTGCAGCCCCTAAACTTAAGAACCAACCAACCTAACATTTAACAACATGCTTCAATATTTCCGATTGAAAGTGTACTTAGTTATTTATTGTTGTTATAAGGGGCGGAACAGCGAGGTCATCTGCCTTTAAAGTGTACGTATTGCACCATTAAAGCTAAAGGAGGTTGGTGTAATCCAACAAGTTCAGAAACATAAATTTTAAATTTACTGACTTTATTAGGAAATATATAAGAAGGTAATTATTTTTTGTAATTAAGCGTGTTCAACTCGGTTTTATATACCAGTATGTCAAAAAGGATAGATTCAAACCAATGTCCTAATATTTCCTTGTAATTTTTAGTATTTGGCCTGGTGCAGTGCCTTCAGTTCTACTGCCTATGGCAAAGCAAACCATATGCAGAAGCAGTCCAATGAAAAGAAAGAGAGAAGAGGAATTGGAACCAAAAGAAACAGCAGATACTTATGAGCCTATGGAAATCCCTGAATGTAGAGAAGAAAAACAGTGTGAAGAATGTGTTGAGGTGAAGAAGAGGTTCAGACTGTCTCAGAAAGCAGTGAGCAAGTACAAGAAATTGAAAAATGAAATTCGTCAACTAAAAGTTAAACTAAAACAGAAGGAATTACAGTGTGTGTGTAGAAGGAATAATGTGTGTGGAATGATGTTGCAGGAAATTTCATCAATCTTCAGACAATACTTGAAAACAGGAAGGCTCAGGGACGTAGGTATACAGAACAAGACAAAAGTTTCTCTTTGGCTCTGCATTTTTGCTCAGCGAAGGCATATAGGTTTTTGCAACAATATTTTTGTCTGCCAACCACTAGATCACTGCGGAGCTGGTTACAAAATGCAGAGATAAAGCCTGGTGTAAACAAGATGGTCCATGACTTATTGAAAATTAAGTGTGAAAAGATGGAGGCTAGGGAAAAAGTTATATCTGTGGTATTTGATGAAATGTCTCTAAAATCTCTTTTGACCTACAGTGCACAGAATGATTTGTTTGAAGGTTTTGAAGACTTTGGTTCAGATGGTGAATTAATAGACACAAATGCAATTCGACCACTGTGCAACCAGGCTATGGTGGTAATGGTTAAAGGTTTGCATTTGAATTTCAAGCAAACCATAGGGTACTATTTAACCAAGGGTGCTATGAAAGGTGAATGCATAAAAGAAATGCTAGTTAAGGTGATAATAAAACTTCAGCAGACTGTGTTAATACCAAAAGCTGTCACTTGTGATCAGGGTGCTAACAATGTAAAGATGAGAAAGATTTTAGGTGTAACTTCTGAGAACCCTTTTATCGAAGTCAATGGAGAAAATATTTATTTCTTTTATGATCCACCACACCTGATAAAATCAGTGAGAAATAATCTTAAGAAGTACGATTTCCACTGGGAAGGGAAAATTTGCAGTTGGGCCCACATTGAAGAATTTTATAAGGATGCTGGTATGGTACCTCGACTTGCCCATCGCTTGTCTAAGAAATGCATCACACACCCTCCATTTTCTCCAATGAGGGTATGTTTTGCAGTAAGGGTTCTAAGTCACTCGGTTGCTGCAGGCATGTTAGTGCATGTAGGGTTTAATTCCTTGCCACCAGCTGCTGCTTTCACTGCTGAATTAATTGAAATCTGTGATATTTTGTATGATATTTTCAACTCGTCAAAATGTAGCAGCCAAAAGCAATATAGGAAGCCTCTTTTTTAACAAATCTGAACATTTAAAGAAGCTTGAAGAAATCAATGAGATTTTGAAAAATATTGTTGTTTAAAATAAGAGGCCAAGCAGTAAAAATAACCCACAGTGCATCAAAGGGTGGATAGACAATATCACAGCTCTTACTTTACTGTGGAAAGAACTTACTGATAGGTTTGGTTTCATCTTTCTGTTTACTCGAAGGTTGACTCAAGACTGTATTGAGAATGCATTTTCGATCATAGGAGGGAAAGGAGGTAATAATGTAACACCTGATGCCTGCAAGTTTCGCAGTGCCATAAGTGCCATAGGTCAACAGTTTGCCTTCCCCATCCCAAGGTAGTAACTGTGAAGTTGATGCTGCATTATTCCTAGTAAGACTAAAGGACTTAGAAAAAAGAACTTTCATTGCACGTGTGACTGTAATGCCTAGTGAAGTCACTATTGATGTGTCTGTTTATGTTGATTTCCTTGTCATTGAAGGTCCACAGACAAATGCCAGAAATTATGTTATGGGTTGGGCCTGCAGTGGACTGGAACATGAGGAATGTAAAATGGCTCAGGCATCATTCAGCGATAATGAGCATGACGTTGGTAACTCACATAAAAATGAAAAATTATGAATTGGGCAAAATGCTTTTCCCTAATGAGTGTGCTCAGGATCTGTCACACAAATTGTCAGAAATATTTAGATGCAATTTTGATCAATTTTTGATTGAAAGCACGCATGGGGTCAAAATCAAGATAGTTAATTTACTTACGAGTGATTGTGCCACACCGGAGGGAGTATGCAAGAACTGTATTCTGTTGTTGGCTAGCAGATATTTTGCAGTCTTCATAAAGGCGTTTGTGAATAAGACAAATGATTCTTATGAATCGTATGTAAACATAGGAAGTGTTAAATTACGAAAAGTAACACATCAATAAGTGTAAATGCTTACGGGTATGTATGGGCATATTCCAGATTTCAGTAACCCACACCGATACCATGTCATGAATTATCTGCAGTATTTTTTTAGAATTCTATATAGATTGTACAGAACCAAGTATCTTTTGTTTCTTTTAACACTAATCTTTAAATTATTTGCTGCCTAAATATCAAGCCGAGACATTTAAGCTAATTTCACAATGCAATTTCGGTCGGTGCGCACTCATAAATGCTAGCTGTGGGTGGCAAGGAGAGTAATGCTGTCAACTCGCACCAAGAGATGGCACTGTGATCGCTGTTTCCAGGCGAGCGCATGCTTTTACGGCCGAGTTTTCGCTATTATCTTTATAAGCTATTTGGTAAAACTATACGTGTTGTGATGGTTCCGTTCTAATGGAATGCCGCATGCGGGCTTACCCTTTTCAATCCGGTCCTCACACATTGTCCCGTAAGTGAAATATTCGCGCACTCGTTGTCTCGTACTTACTTCCTTATGAAGTTAAGGTCTTCATTCCTGAAAATAAGCTGTAGATTTTCATTTATTCTGATTCCATCACAATTCCATCACACTTTCTAAACTTCGGACTAGCTAAATAATGGAAACATATTTCATCTACTGTATCTAGGCATGTTTACAAAAACTTCGCCTTGTTTAAAGTAAGTTACAACAAAACATCGAGCGGCTTCGGTGGCATAGTTGGTAGCATGCAGAGCTTCTATGCCCAAGGTCACGAGTTCAAACCCGGCCGAAGTCGTCGGATTTTTTAAGAACGTTAAAAATCCCTCAGTATACCTTCCTTCGGAGGGTAAGTAAAGCCGAAGGGCCCATGTCATAGATTTATGGCATATTAAAGAAACTTCCACTAATTACACCTGTGTGAAGCTAAATAGTATAGGTTAAGAATGTAAACAACGCTCCTAGGTCCCTACGTTCGTTGCCAAGAGCCGACTGCGGTGGCGTCTGGTAGCTAAGTTCTGAACTAGTAGTCGTTGACGGTGGCGTTTGGCGGCAAAAGTAGGAACTATTTGAAAAATTCAAAAGTCTGCAGTCCTTACTTGAATTTAAAAAAAACAGATAACACACACTAATACAGTCATCACAATTATCACCGGTTATCAGACAGATTCTACACACACCCAAAGTACACGGGCCTACATGACCGCGTTGTCGCAGCCCCTAAACTTAAGAACCTACCAACCAAGGTTTTAATCTTCTTATTACATTGTGTAGATTTGTATAAGAAAAATCAAACACACTTTTGATTTTGCAGGTATAAACTGGCAGTTGCAGTGGGGGGGGATAACGAGGTTGATGACACGGAAAGCTCTTGGGAGTCACTTTTGATAGCACTCGGCTTGATCTCCTAAGCCCCAATAATAAAACGAGTTGTGAAGTCGTAAAAGTTGCGCACTGCGCACTGCACGCTGGGTTATAATAGAGCTTTTGCAGCTGATTTATATGGGAATGTTTTTATCATCACCACAATGCCCCTCGCCAAACTAAAAGTCAAGACTACATAAACACAACATACCGCTACCAACTTGGCGACAACAAACGGGCAATTTTTCTACAGATTCCTCACTATAGCTTCCTCGGTGGGTGGTAATGATCGGGTACAATACTCGAACGAAGAATTCAGAGTATTGAATGGAGGGGAAAATACACGACGCTCCAAGTCGTATGATGTCGGCTCAAAAAAAAAGTACTCTGGTGATTAGAACGGCAAAATAAATTATTAAATCACAGTCAGAGGTCACTCAGATTACAATGCAAAAAGGAACGTAGAAAATGGACAGTAGATCACTCAGACGGATCCACCTCAAAAGATGACTAAAGCCTTTCTGTGTCTACCTCTTATTGTTCCTGGATTATACGGATTCGGGGAAGATGAGTTTCTAAGTGGAGGAAGGATTTTAAGGCTGAATACCCTTCCTGGTGAATTTCATGAAAGATGAAATTAAACTAGGCACTGAGTTGGAAGGAGGCGAATAGCAGCGTGGTGCAGCGGTAACGTTCTACAGTAACTTGTTGTGCCCAAGTTTGCAGGATCGAATCCTGGCGCAGCCAGTTGGCATCTGAGAGTGCACAAATGCGAGTGAGCCGTGCCATATTATTATTATTATTATCATTATTATTATTATTAATAATAATAATAATATCAATAATGTAAAAAATAAGAAAATAAACAAAAGGATAAATAATTTAAAAATAATTTAAAAAATAGAATTCGTTACTTACACATTTTTTTACATTAATATTTTAAAATTTTGTATTTCCTTCTTGTTATTAATTGATATTTGTTTAATTGTTTTATGGTTTCTATTTTCTCCTCTTTTCTTTAAATTTAATAAGTAGCACTTGTATTATGTCTTCTTCTTCCTCGCCTTTCCCCGTTACGCAGGGTCGGCTTTCTTAATCCTGAGGCGCCATTCGTTTCGTTGTAAAGCATCATCAGCAGATAGACCCAATACCCTCATGTCGTTTGGACATTCGTCATCCATGTTGTTTGAGGTCTGCCGCTCCCTCTCTTTTGTGCAGCCATGGAAAGGCACTTCTTCATTTGTAAATGCAATGCATAATACATAATTATTATTTAAATCAATATATCCCACAAATAATTGGCTGGATCCTCCACCGATTCGTGGGATATGTTGCCATTGAATTCAATGCACTTAAAGAATTTGGCCTGTTTGCCATCTCTTGATGAATGCAGTCTGTTGGCACAGGCTAGAGTAAAATGTGGCTTTTCCTCGATGTCTCAGTCTCACCCATGGCTGTGATTAACTTATATGGAAGCTACTGAGGTATGGGTGGTGCTTAGTAATGACATTCAGGGCACAGTCAGTGCCTGTGGATGCTGTGAACGATTCTACTCATAGGGTTAGTAGGCCTACTGCTGTTCTGACTCAGTGAGGAAAGCAATGGCAAACTACCCCACTCCTCATCTACCCTAGTACGCCTCAATATAGCGCTGTCTTGAGTTTTTGTGGGTATTTACCCACAAAACCTAACGGCGGTGCTTTTTGAGGATCCAACAGCTGACTACAGACAAACTTAGAGTTGTTTTTTTTTTTGTTTTTTTTTTAAATATTATTATTGAAGGAAGCGGCTACGGAAAACCATTTCAAAGACGGCCGACGGTGGGACTCGAACCTATTCGTGTGGAGATAGCCTGAACTCATGATGTTACGTCCGTTCGGGAGCCGAAGCAATTATAATCATAATTCTTCTTCTTTCCTCGAATGAGCCAACTATGGACTACGTAGGTTAACCAAAATGGTTTTAAGCTTGATGAGTTGAGATTGGTTTCACGTTCTTAAGAGTCTTCTTCCTAACCCATATCTCCTTCATTTTCTGACTTTGTAGTTGTTTAGCTGCTTCTGACCTCTTTGGTCTCTGTCCTTTCTTTAGTTTAATCTGTGGGTCTTTTTTTAACGTTTTCCGGAAAGCTTGCCTGTCTTGTATAACGGATTCAGAAATGTTAAGGTTTACAGATCTTGTTTAACTTGCTGGTACCACAGTGATGTTGTTTTCTGTGCATTACACTGGTCAATCTTTACTCGTTCATTCTCTCAAGGTGTCCATAGCATTGGAGGCGTCTCTTGATGATGTGTCCATTAGAGGTTCTTGCTTTAGGTATTGGTCATCGTTGGGCCTGTGATACCTTTCTCCATTTATGATCCTTGGGCCTAAGATCTTCCCCAAGATAATTCTTTCCTTGACCTCTAGTTTCTGTATAAGTTTTGCCCCTTTGATGGTTAGGGTTTCAGCTGCATAGAGGACCACGGGCCTCATTACAGCGTTATAGTGCCGTAATTTCGCATTGATGGATGTGGATTTCTTCTGGTAAACTTTTCTGCATCGATTGTATGCAATATTCAGTTTCAGAATCCTTTCTTCAAATGCTTTATTGTTCTTGAGGTCTTCACTGATCCATTCCCCCAAATATTTAAAATCTCCGACTTAACGGATGCTGTTGTTGGGAAGAAGGTATTCTGGTGCAGATTTGTCATGAACACTGTTTTCTCGTTTTGTTGATGTAACCGCTGCTAGATTAGGGACATCATGGTTATCTTGGGTGCGTATAGAATTGGCCTGGTAACCTGAGTTATTGTGGCATCTGTCGCAGTGTGTGTATTTGTAATTTTGGGATGGCGTTGGCAAAGAGACGATCGTGGCCTTGTTAAGGGAACCATCCCAGCATTTGCCTGGAGTAGAAGTGGGATTCCACGGAAAAAACACATCCAGGATGTTTGAAGTAGTCATCGAACCCATCGTTCCCCCACTTTTGTTTTTACAAAGCTGAGCGTACCCCATTCCAAACCTCAGACAATAATAATTAAATTAGGAACGGGAATAATATGGGGTTAAAGATGATTGGTGGGATGAGGGGAAGTGAGAAAACTGGATGTTACCCCCGTCTTTGAGATAATTTATGAGAAGGTGTCAAAATATAATTAGTTCAAGAATACTAACGCGTGCATCCTCTTTGGCAAGGATCCCATTTACCGACACTCATTAAGTCGTTGCATTCCGCTTGCGCTCGAGGAGTGAGAAAGAATCCCGCAATAAACCTGCGTTTAAAAAAAGATCAAGAAACACTAAAATATAGCCTACAGTAAGTCTCTTACAAATCTTACAATTTTGAACATACTAGATGTAGGCCCAGCAGTAGCAGAGCAGAATAGCTTTAAGAAAATAAAACATCACAAACTGCTGGTGATCATTTAGGGGGCCTGAACATCGTGGTCATCAGTACCCTGAACACGCAACGAGGTGGTCTCTTGCTGTTTGAATCAGGGGCTTATCATCCCCATGTTTTATAACCTGTGTACTGTAATTCAGGTGTCAGTAGTAGTAATGCACCTACAGCCCAAAGACCAAAGTGGACCGAAGAAAGGAAGAGGGCCTTTAGTGCACGAATGAAAGAGTACTGGAAAGACAGGAAGAACAAAAAGTCATGATTGCTTCGCGTGGTCTAATAGGCCTGCAACGTGTAAAATAATAATAAATAATAATAATAATAATAATAATAATAATGTTAAAACTCAGCAATTTTTCTAGGTTTTTGCTGTGTCTTGTGTGGGGTTTCACCTATGACACCAACTACTAAAGGGTCACTATTTGTGTTTTTAATTATTTACATTAATATTTTCCTCAATATCACCTAACATGTTAAATTAAAAGAATATTAAAACAAAATTTAAAAAAACAATTTTTAATTAAAATATATAAATATCGAAAAATTTAAAAAGAAACATTTTTTGCAGGTAGGCCTACTCTTGTATTGAAATAAAATCTGTATATATGTTGTAAATAATAATTAACATGTCTCACAGGTAATTTCTACTGGATTTGCCGTCAGATTCGTGAGACATATCACATTAATATACTGTAATATCAATAGTGTTTAATAATTAAAGTTAAATTAATTAATTTAATTATTATTGATATGATTTAATTCATTTATTATTATTATTATTATTATATTTATTATAGATATTATTTAATGTGTATTTGATTATAGTCTATTAATTAATTATTTAATATCAAAAGCAATATAATTCACCATGCTAGGAGAATGTTTGCTATTTACCGTATTTATTAATGTATAATTCTTAATAATACCACAAAACATTGGTAAAGTGTTTTTTACTCTTTTTTTGATAACTACTTTACATTTTACAACTTCATAATAATGAGGTACTCATAATTATTGGCTGGCACCTACGTATTTAACGCATTAAGCTTCAGACAACCTCATTTCTTACCTGAAGCAATACGACATTCAAAATTACCACAAAACATTGGCAACTTGTGTTTTTTTTAAGCTTTTTTTATGTCTGAAACATTAGGTTTTTGGCATTTTAGAACTTAATTTTAACAAGCTACTCATAATTATACAAATACATATTGTCAAATATATATATTTTAATTCAGTCTTTGTGAGGATATCCATTCCTTTTAGTCATAGCAAATTATTGTTCTTTGGAAACAGTAATTTATAGATTTGACACAACATCTTAATTAATATTCTTAATTGAACTTTTAGCAGAAGGAGGTTTCATTTTCACACTGAAACATAAAATATATGTATTATGTAATCTGCCTTGTCAATACTATGAAATGATATTCATTAATAATTTAAACGTACATGTTTTTATGTGACAATAACTTCTTCGGCGATAATAGTTTAATAGTTTAGACTAATTAAGTACAAGTTTTTCGGGCTTGTGGGCCGTGGTCCAGACAGGATATCTCCCGACGTTTCACCGGAAACTATGTCCGGCATTTTCAAGGGTTCCGCTCCTTTCCTTGGTCAGCAGTGGACCACTGCCTAGTACAGTTCATACTGTTTACAGCATGGAAATAAGGTTAATTGGTTTCCTGGATGCTTTACCATTCTTCATGTCATTGTTTCACTTAACAATAGCGATTCTTTGACATGATGCTGTTTCCCGCGGAAAGATGTGCGCGCCATCGCTATCTTCAACAATGCAATTATTTATTCTGTGTTCTTTTGCCACTTGTTGGCATAGGAAAAGATCAATACAGCCATATCCTCAGTTGTTCTTGTGCAATTCAGAAACGAATATGCACTTGAGGCCTGAAGATGTTGCCAGGGCAGAGGCTCTGATCAAAAATGGTGGCGCGCACATCTTTCCGGGGGCAACAGCATCATGTCAATGAATCACTATTGTTAAGTGAAACAATGACATGAAGAATGATAATACATCCAGGAAGCCTGACTTCCATGCTATAAACAGTAACTTATGTACTAGACCTAGAGCATTCATATTATTTTATGATTGAAATGAAAGTAATGTTGTATTTTTCAAGTGATCGGTTTTCCTTTTTTGCCGGTTAGTGTATTATTATTATATTCCATTCAATGGTGCTCGGGTACTTGGTATGGCGTGAAGGTGGTGCTTACAGTTTCGAAACTGTTGAGAATGCTGTTCCATCTGATAACCTGAGTCGCCTGCTTCTTGTAGGTTAGGAGGTACCCCGCTCCACGTCAGGAGGTCATGTTTATTTCTGGCCAGGAAGCGAGAGTGGCAAACCGCAGGCTTGGTTCCACTGATATGGGCTGTTATCAGTCTCTCTCACCAGTCATTGACCTCGTCCAATGTACACCGCAGACAAAGATAACAAAACTATGATATTAAAAGGGAAAGCATTCCTTGTAGGAAATTGCAAGTGCTCCAAAAAACTGCATACAGTAATGCAGTCGGAAATGCAAGAGACAGAGTCGAAAGGTAAACATAGTACAGACAACAGAACAGATCGGAGGATTCTGCTCAATCTCGAATGATCTGAGATTAGCGCAAAGCAAAGATATTATTTTGACAATCGCACGCCAATGCAAGCCATTCTTATCTGGAAATATGCACAACTAACACCTAAGCCCCGTGGCACTACTCAATTGTCCTCACGAGGCTGAGTGCTCACCTTTCCAGCCCAAACGTCAGTTTCTAACATCCCTGACGGAGCCTGGAATCGAACCCGGGGCCTCCGGGTGCGAGTCAGACGCGCTACCATAACACCATGGGGCCGCGGTATGCACAACTAAATACACAAAATACTGTGGTACCTAGGTATAGTCAGTCAGGGGTGGCTCCTGACTAAAAATATAGGGTGAGCCACATGATATTTTTGTTAATTCTTATTAAACATTGTTTTATATTTGACATTGTTGCCAATATTGCCATTAACAACATTCCACACAACACAACATTTGAAGCAAATTTTAATTAATAGTTCATGCATTAAAACTGTATTTACATGGCTCCTTATTTGTAAATATAATCTCCTCTCCTGTGCTTGGATGAAGCAAATGTATCTATCAGCTTGGTTGATAAGGTTCTAGTTTTTAATTTATAACTTTGTGTCCAGAGGTATACAAGAAAATGGATTTGTTAATAACAATTCCTCTTCATTCATTTTCCTATGTCACACACAATCAGCATATTAAATGACTACGTGCCGTACCACAAAAGTTAAAAACACATTAATTTAAGATTTAACTTCATTCACAGAAAGATGGTAGCCTATATTGGCTTTCACGGCCAATTAAAACTCAGCGATATTTCTAGGTTTGTGCCGTGTCTTGTATGGGGTTTCGCCTAGGACACCAAGCTGTCTCATCAGCAGGCTCTTGGAGTCCCCACCCGAACCCCCACAGGAGTAGTGAACTACGCGCTACCTCCCTATGAAGGCTTCACTGGCCGTGAAAGCCAATATACCATATTGTACGGAAGCTGCTGCGATCCACATTTGAACCATTCAAAACAACTGCAAGCACTAGGCGACAGAGGTGGAGCATATGCCGAGAAGATTATTTTCTTCTATGCCATCTCGACAATGCCTGGCATGTGTTTGCAATTGGCAAAACTTAATTACTCGGCAAACTAACAATGAACTGTCTCGGAAGACAGAAAAGGCATCGGTGTGATTTATCAAGCAAGCCATTTCCTAAGTCGAAGTCAACGACTTGCGAGGAAAAAATACCGTGCAAAACCGCCTAAAATTAATTGCACTGCTTTGTCTTCATTATAATGACAGAAACGTGACGTACGCTATAAATTAGGCGAGGCCGCAAGCGACAAGTATGATATGGTATGTGCCATCCACTAGTGGATAGTGTATGTATGTGTGTGTGTGTGTGTGTGACAAATAGGACGGCACGGCATCGTCACCACCAATCCAACATGGCGGCTGTGCGAAATACTTCACCGGCATTCTATATCTCCGAAACTATTACTGATATCATCCTGAAATTTTGTACGGTGATAAAAGGCACTACTAGAAGTTCATCTATGAGACTTTTAAAAACCTGTTAACTACAAAACTAACATGGCGACCAAGCGAAGTTGAAACATTTAAATAGACTTTTCTCGCGATTTAACCATCCGAGCGCAGTGAAACTTGGTACAGCAAATGTTTATACACATTGTAATGCACTGGCATCTAATTTAGCTCACAGATGGCCTCGTAGTTCCGCCCCTTAAAACAATAATAATAATAATAATAATAATATCGTATGGCCTCGCGTACCGGGTGCAAGCTTTGTTATTTGACACCCAGAGAGTAGCTTGCATGTCGAATTTTTTTGTTCCTTGAAGCACTATGAAAGTCAAGGAGGTTAGATATCTGAAGCGCTTTCTAGTAGAGAAATGAGGAACTTTGTGTTGGCGGAAAATTCCGAGATTAATTTTGCCACTATGAACACGGCCTACTGAATTCAAATGGGTTCTTTTTTCATGCCAACATCGTATGACATGCGTGTCGTAATTTTTGCCGCCTTTCAAAAATCACTTACCACGGCCAAGAGCGAACTTGCAAGCTTGGGGTTAGTAATCCGACACTATAGCCACTCACCCACCGTGGCAAGCAAAACAACAATAACTAACTAATTTAGTTCAATTGTTAACATAACCTCAAGATGGCGGCTGTACGAAATTTTAAGATTTATTTTTCATTTCTTGTGTCCTAATCATGCTATTGAAGTCAAGCACCAGACCTGACGCCACATCCATTTATGATGACAGCAAGGCGAGTGTGTTGGTGAGGGACCACAGCGCAGGTGTCAAGTCTAGTATGAGATGGTATAATTACTATGTGTCGTCCACAGAGCGAGTAATAAAACAAGACGCGACGGAGAAAGTGAAGCTCGTGATACATTAAATAGAGTTGCTTGGCTTACAGTTTAGTCACTTGTATGTAAATCCCCAAGCAGCAAGCAGGCTCGCTTAGCCCGACCTCGCACGACAGCCTCACACCAGTCACCACAACATGCGTCGTATTCTCGTATCGGAGTAGCGCCGCCAGAATACTTCACATTGGGGTGAAGGCAGAGGCCAGAGGTTTAACTCTATTATAAGGACAATTCATATTGACAATGATGCTAATGGTTCAATCCTTCAGCCATATACAAAAAATAAAATAAAAATTTGGAAGTGTTTTAATGGTTGGTTGGTTCCTTAGTTTAGGGGCTGCGACAATGCGGTCATGTAGCCCCGTGTACTTTGGGTGTGTGTAGTAGGCCTATCTGTCTGATAACCAATGTTAATTGCGATGATTGTATTAGTGTGTGTTATCTGTTTTAATTCAAGTAAGGACTGCAGGCATTAATTTTTTCAAGTAGTTCCTACTTTTGCCGCCGAACACCACCGTCAACGACCAACTAGTTCAGAAATTAGTTACCAGATGCCACCGCGGTCGGCTCTTCACGACGAACGTAGGAACCTAAGAACGTTAGTCAAATGTTTAACCTATATCAATTTAACTTCACACAGGTGTAATTAGTGGAAGGTTCTTTAACATGCCATAAATCTATGACATGGGACCGCCGGCTTTACTTCCCCTTCGAAGGAAGGCATACTGAGGGATTTTAACGTTCTTAAAAAATCCGACGAATTCGGACGGGTTTGAACCCACGATCTTCGGCAGGAAGTGTTAATATTACTGAAAACCAAATAATATATCTTTATCTCCTTGACCTGAAGTACATAAAACATTTTTTTTTAATAAAAAGAATTAAAACTAAAAAGTTTTAAAACTACATAAGCTCATAAAAATTAAAATTATAATACTTTGATATCTTTAATTTTTAGAACATTAAAATGTTAAAGAAAATTAAAATTATTAATTAATATTAAGGTGAAACAATTAAAATTAAAAATTTTAAAAATCATAGTAATATTAGAATTAAAAATAAATAAGCTGATAAAAATTAAAATTCTATTCTTTAATAATCTTAATTTTTAGAACATTAAAATGTTAAAGAAAACAAAAAATAATAATCAGTCTAATATTATGGTAAAATACAAACGTAATACAGTAAAAAGGGTATTTACAGATGAGGAACGCCTGAGAAGATCAGAGCGAATGAAGAGCTACTGGGCGACTCGGAAAGGAAACTTACTGAAGAAGAGGACCAAGAAATGATTGACTGAAGTGGTCCAATGAGGCCGTAAAAGCAGAAGAAGAAGAAGAAGATTATGGTAAAATAATTGAAATTAATAAATAAAAATAAAAGAAACTGTAATAATATTCTGCCCCATAAATGGTTAACCCTCAACCAATGTTGTGGAGTATTTTAAGAAATTCTCCCGCCAGATCGCTCTCGTGGTCCACAGAATAAATAAAGCGGACCAAGCGATTATTAAATGTAGTCAAGAGATAACATTTCCCAAGATTGTCTACTGTATGGTTGCGAAACTTGGAAGGCCACAAAGTTAATAACAAATAGATTACAAGTCATCCTTAACCGGTGTCTCCAGAAAATTACAAATGTGAGATGGCCAGTGGGGATCTCGAATGAAGAACTATGGAAGACAACAAACCAGCAGCCGATAAGCATTCAGATCAAGGAGAGGAAGTGGTGGTGGATCGGCCACACCTCACGGAGCTGTTGAGAGGTCGGCGATGGATTGGAACCCTCAAGGTGCAAGGAGACGCGGTCGCCCCAGAAAGACTTGGAGGAGAACTATAGAAGAGGAAGCCTTGGAAGCGGGGAAATTTCGGAATGAAGTGAAGCGGTTGGCCATAAATAGAACCAGATGGAGAGCCTTTATTGCTGCCCTATGGACCGCCAGATCACCCCCGTGGTCCACAAAATAAATAAAGCCGACCAAGTGATTATTAAATGTAGTCAAGAGATAACATTTCCCAAGATTGTCTGCTGCAGAGAAAATGATAATAAGCTTTTAACTTTCACATCAACGGAAACAATATACCTGGGAGAATGTAAAGTAGTTTGCTGTTGAAATAAAAAGTCGTGGTATTTTCTGATGAACATTACCATTTGTATGCTGAATCCAGAGACTTTCTCCAGAGAGATTTCTGTATAATACGCCAAGCGAGGGTGATAATATTCGTCATGGAGACTAGATATGGTTATGTCGAAGTTCCTATTCATGCAGACACTTCTAAAGGGTATTTCTCCTGATGATTCCACTACATGGAATTATAGTTACTAGCGGATCCGTGCGAGAACTCTCGCATAATGGGTTGTGTGTGCCCCATGTGTACAGACTACCCGCCCGGCTGTAGTGCTATGCGGGCTTTACGCGACACAGTTCTGCCAGGGGCTATCGTCTTGTTTATTTGGTTATTTATTTGTTAAAATCACTTTATAAACAAATATATTTGCGTTGACTTTTCAAGAAATGCAAGATTTTTCCTGTACTATTGAGACAATAATTTGGGAGATTTTGGTACAAACCACACCTTGTAACTCCCTCTGGTTTAGGAGCTTGAGTTTTGTGAAACATACACCTTAGCGTATTACATAGTAAGATAAGATTGTACTACTTAATAAAGATCAAGACGTGTTAGTTAGTTAGTTATTGTTGTTTTAAGGGGCGGAACTACGAGGTCATCTGCCCCAAGACGTAATGGTACAGTGGTCAAGCTGCTTGTATCTCGGTTAAAGTATGTAAGATTTTTCGAAGTGAAATATCACGTCCTGTGGTTCGGATTCCACGTAAGATTGGAGGTCTCGTGGCTCATGATCGGGATATTAACGGACACGTTAAAAAAATGGCTGTCAGCGCAGAGGCCCTGGTTCGATTCCCGACGCTGCCAAGAAATTTAATTCTGGTCTGAGTGCTAGCCCAACTTCTACTCCAAGCAAATGCCGGGATGGTACCTAACTTAAGGCCACGGCCGCTTCCTACCCAAATCCTACCTCAATTACAAATACACACACTGGTACAAACATCACAGTAACACAGGTTATCAGACAATTTCTACTCACACCCAAGTACACGGGGTTACATGACCACTATGTGGCAAAGCCCCTAAAGAATCAGAACAACAACAACAACATCCATTTAACAAAGAGTTGTTTTGTTGTTGATTCATTTAGGGACTTTGGGACGTTGTGGTCATGTAGCCCCGTGTACTTGGGATGTGGAACCTGTGTCATTGTGAAGGCTGTGGTAGAGTGCATATATTTTGTACATGAGACTAGTATGAGGAAGGAGGCGTCCGTGGCTGTAATTTAGGAACCATCCCGACATTTGTCTGGAAGAGTGGGGCACAATGGAAAGCCGTGGTGGTGAAATTTGAAGTCAAACACCAGTGCAGTGCGAGTAACAAGATCAGAACAAGCGATATCTTGATTACGTGACAGCTCTTTCCTTATCTCCCCTCACCACCCTCTTGCTTACTCGCTACGCAGCGTGATAACGACACAGTTTGTGTGCTTACCAAAGTATGCACGCCTGCCAACATGTGAAATTAGTTATTACCGAAATAGCATTAATCAAAGGCATCTACTGTCGGTTACAGAGATTGTTTTCTTATTTTCAGGGACATCATGGTTATCATAACCGTATAGAGCTTGCCACGGTGGGTGAGTGGTTATCGTGTCGGACTACCAACCCCAAGCTTGCAGGTTCGCTCCTGGCTATGGTAAGTGAATTTTTTTTGAAAGGCGACAAAAATCACGACATGCATGTAATACGTTGTTGGCATGTTAAAGAACCCATTTGAATTCAGTAGGCAGTGTTTTCAGAATGGCCGGCCCCGTGGTGTTGGGGTAGCGCGTCTGCCTCTCACCCGGAGGCCAGAGTTCGATTCCCGGCTCCGTCAGGGATTTTAAACTGACGTGAGGGTTGGAACGGGGTGCACTCATCCTCGTGAGGACAATTGAGTAGCTGTCTGACAGTGAGGCTGCGCCCCGATCACGAAAACCAAGATTAACGGCCGAGGGGACCCGATGCGCTGATCACGCGTCACCGCAATATCTGTAGCCCAAATAGCTGGGCAGCGGTCGCTTGGTCGGCCTAGGCCCTTCATGGGCTGTATAGTGCCAGCGGTTGTTTTTTTCTTTGTTGTGTTCACAATGGCAAAATAATCTCGGAATTTCCGCCAACACAAAGTTCCTCCTTTCTCTACTAGAAAGCGCTATAGTGTCAAGGTGCTTAGATATCTAACCTCCTTGACTTTCATAGCGCTCCAAGGAACAACAAAATTCGACAGGCAAACTGCCCTCTGGGCGCAAATAACAAAGCTTGCATCCGGCACCCGAGGTCATACGATATTATTATTATTATTAGTATTATTATTATTTTTATTATTATTATTATATCCGTATAGTTAAGTATACAGTATATGGATGTTGTCTGATAGCCTGAGTTATTCTAATGTTTATATCTGTAGAATTTGGAATAATTGTCCTCATGGCATTAGAAGTTGTACATCCCTAACAACTTTCAAACGTGCATGTAAAGAATTCCTCTTGACTGCGGAGGCCAACTACACACATCAAAAAAATTTTGCATCACCTCGGTTCCCAGATCTCCGGCATATAGACGTTGACTGTGTATATTGTATCAAAGATACAGTCCCTTTGACTGTTCATAGATGTCACTAAAACTGCTCAAAGATGTAAACAACCATGCATGAGCAGGGCCTATTAGACGGAGGGGGTACGACAGCCGATCAGTTCCAGTCATTCCACCAGGACGAAGGTACGCTGCTCATGTTGTCTGTAGTTCTACCATGCCTAGAAGGTCAATACCGCAGTTCGATCGCGTCCGCATTGTTACTTTGTGTCAAGAAGGGCTCTCAACAAGGGAAGTTTCCAGGCGTCTCAGAGTGAACCAAAGCGATGTTGTCCGGACATGGAGGAGGTACAGAGATACAGGAACTGTCGATGACAGGCCTCGCTCAGGCCGCCCAAGGGCTACTACTGTAGTGGATGACCGCTACTTACGGATTGCCGCTCGGAGGAACCCTGACAGCAATGCCACCATGTTGAATAATGCGTTTCGTTCAGCCACAGGACGTCGTGTTTCAACTCAAACTGTGCGCAATAGGCTGCATGATGCGCAACTTCACTCCCGACGTCCATGGCGAGGTCCAGCTTTGCAACCCCGACACCATGCAGCGCGGTACAGATGGGCCCAACAACATGCTGAATGGACCCCACAGAATTGGCATCACGTTCTCTTCACCGATGAGTGTCGCATATGCCTTCAACCAGACAATCGTCGGAGACGTGTTTGGAGGCACCCTGGTCAGGCTGAACGTCTTAGACACACTGTCCAGCGAGTGCAGCAAGGTGGTGGTTCCCTGATGTTTTGGGGTGGCATTATGTGGGGCCGACGTACGCCACTGGTGGTCATGGAAGACTCCGAAACGGCTTTACGATACCTGAATGACATCCTCCGACCCATAGTGCACCCATATCGGCAGAATATTGGAGAGGCATTTGTCTTCATGGACGACAATTCTCGACCTCATCGTGCACATCTTGTGAATGCGTTCCTTCAAGATAACGACATCGCTCGACTACAGTGGCCAGCATGTTCGCCAGACATGAACCCTATCGAACATGCCTGGGATATGTTGAAAAGGGCTGTTTATGGACGTCTTGACCCACCAACCACTCTGAGAGATTTACGCCGAATTGTCGTTGAGGAGTGGGACAATTTGGACCAACAGTGTCTTGATGAACTTGTGGATAGTATGCCACGACGAATACAGGCATGCATCAATGCAAGAGGACGTGCTACTGGGTATTAGAGGTAGTGGTGTGTACTGCAATCTGGACCACAAATGCTGAAAGTCTAGCTGTATGATGGTACAACATGCAATGTGTGGGTCTCATGAGCAATAAAACGAGCTGAAATGTTGTTTGTGTTGATCTCTATTCCCTTTGTATTTAAAGGTTCCGGAACTCTTGGAACCGAGGTGATGCAAAACTTTTTTTGATGTGTGTAGAACAATTTGTGTGTGGATGTGTGAGTGAATGAATATTGTAAAAGATTGTTCAACACATAAATTGCTATTACGGTACGTAGTTTCATTAGCTTAGTTAATATCACACAGTTGCCACGTAAATTCTATTTTTTTGTTTTTTGTTTTAGGTTAAGAATGACATAATATTTGGGTATTCATTTGCAATAATGTGTGTGGTTAAGTGTAAAGGAAAGCCAAGAGTCTTAACTTCGCCACAATAATGGCATCAATAATAATAATAATAATAATAATAATGTCGCCTCCGTAGCGTCAGCATGGTTAGCTGCCACCCCGGTGGTCCTGGGTTCGATTCCCGGCTCTGCCACGAAATTTGAAAAAGTGGTATGAGAACTGGAACGGGGTCTACTCAGCCTCGGGTGGTCCAAATGAGTAGAGGGGTTTCTATTCCCATCTCAGCCATCCTCGAAGTGGTTTTCCGTGGTGTCCCACTTCGTCTTCGGGCAAATGCCGGGTTGGTTCCTCCTGTAAGGCCACGGCCGCCTCCTCCCCTCTTCCTTGCCTATCCATTCTAACCTTCCACTCCCTTCCCTCATGAGGCCCCTGTTCGCTTTGCAGGTGAGGCCGCCTGGGCCTCCCACCTCACCAGTTGTATCCACTCTGATTAGATGTTCCCGGCTCTAGGACACTGCCTGAAAGGGCGGTAGGGGTGAGTTCCCTCGCTGAGTCCGTGGGAGCCACCACCCTGGAGGGTAAACTCGATTTAAATAATAACAATAATGTCAACTGTACAACCCGAGAGCTGAATGGGTCTTCAAATTGCACCACTACAGTACGATTTTACGTCCCATTTAACTACTGCGGCTTTTGGAGACGCAAGGTTGATGGAATTTGGCACCGAAGGGGATCTTTAGCGTGCCAGTAAATCTATTGGCACGGGTCCCCTCACATTTGCGCACCCTCAAAAGTCTAGTGGCCGCACCAGTATTCGATCCTGCAACCTTGGGCACAACAGGCGAGATCGTTACCGCTGAATCACGCAGCCAGTCGCACAGGTTGGTTGGTTCCTCAGTTTAAGGGCTGCGAAAACGCGGTCATGTACTGTAGCCCCGTGTACTTTGGGTGTGTGTAGAATCTGTCTGATAACCGGTGTTAATTGTGATGGCTGTATTAGTTAGATTAGTTAGGTTAGATTTGACTGACGCTCTTAAGTTCCAACGTTCGTCACCAGGAGCCGACTGCGGTGGCATCTAGTAACTAAGTTCAGAACTAGTTTGTCGTTGACGGTGGCGTTTGGTTGAAAAAGTTCGAACTACTTGAAAATCGAATGTCTGCTGCCTTACCTGAATTAAAAACAGATAACACACACTAATACAGCCGTCACAATTAACACCGGTTATCAGACAGATTCTACACACAACCAAAGTACACGGGGCTACATGACCGAGTTATCGCAGGCCTTAAACTGAGGAACCAACCAACTTAACTCAAACATACAGTACATAACCAATATAAAGCCTAATGGTTCCGAAGGAGTAGGTAGATCTGATATTCCACTCAACGGATCAAGACAATATGAACATTATTTTCTGAAGAGGAGGCCTTCTCTTTTTGAATTTGAAGAGCAGGCAGCGAGTATCGAACCCAAGTGGGCAATATAAAGTGAATAGCACATTGCTCGCTACTGGGCAACTTGTTGTATGTCAATATTGACTCTGCCGCAAAGAGTTTTGTCGTGACTCGACTGGTTCCTTTCAGTGGCCCGAGGTTCATACAGCCATTGCTCCTAAGAGATGTTCAGGGACACAAGTTAGATGGTTGGATCCTCAGTTTAGGGGCTGTGACAATGCGGTCATGAAGCCCCGTGTACTTTGGGTGTGTGTAGAATCTGTCTGATAAACGGTGTTAATTGTGATGACTGTATTAGTGTGTGTTATCTGAAAAATCCACAGCCTGCTTCCAGTCTCCGACCGGGTCAGGAATGGAATGAATGAAGCCCCCATCTAGCGGCAAAGGATATGAACTGGGCCGGCTGCCGCACTCCTCCGGGGCAATGATTAAATGAATGACAGATGAAATGAAATGATAGTGGAGAGTGTTGCTGGAATGTAATTTTGACAGGGAAAACCGGAGTACCCGAAAAAAAACCTGTCTGCCTCCCTTTTGTACAGCACAGATCTCACATGGAGTGACCGGGATTTGAACCACGGACCCAGCGGTGAGAGGCCGGCGTGCTGCCGCCTAAGCCACGGAGGCTTCCTGTGTGTGTTATCTGCTATTTTTTAAATTCAAGTAAGGACTGCAAACGATCATTTCAAGTTATTATTTATTTTATTTATTTATCGTATGGCTTTTAGTGCCGGGAGTGCCCGAGGACATGTTCGGCTCGCCAGAGGATATAACTGCTTCAAGCGGATACCCATGGGGTGAGCTACAAGTTCCGTTCAATTTCAAGTAGTTCCAACTTTCGCTACCAGATGCCACTGACACCTAGTGGTGAACGTTGTAACTTTGATAGAGCGTTACAACGAAATCTAACCTAGAAATTTGGCTTCACGCAATAGTTAGTGGAGTTTTTTTTTTCATGCCATAAATCTATGACATGGGATCGCCGACTTTACTTCCCCTCCGAAGGAAGGCATACTGAAGGATTTTAACGCTGTTAAAAAATACAACGACTTCGGCCGGGTTTGAACCCGTGATCTCGGACACAGCAGTTCAGCATACTATAAACTACGCCTACTTTCGCTACCAAATGCTGCCGTCCACGACACTTAGCTGTGAACTTCGTTACTACTAGATGCCATTGCAACCAGCGCCCGGTGACGAACGTTGGAACTTAATAGCATTAATCAAACCTAACCTACAAATTTTGGCTTCACACAAGTGTAGTTAGTGGAAGGTTTTTTTCATGCCATAAATCTATGACATGGGACCGCCGCCTTTACTTCCTCTACGAAGGAAGGCATACTGAGGGACATTTAACGCTCTTAAAAAAAATCCGACGACTTCGGCCGGGTTTGAACCCGCGACCTTGGGCATAAAAGCTCAGCATGCTACCAATTACGCCACCGAAGCCGCTTTTCAGGGACACAGACAAAATCTTACTTATCTTGCTCGCATTTATGAAGATCATGCTTTAAGGTTATTAACACCATTAGTAGGAACGTACGTATCGGAGATAAGATACAATTCAAGAAGGTACGGGGATTAACTAATTATGTATTAAGAAGATGATTAACAGTGCGTTTACCCCAATTATGAAAGTGTCATTGCCTCCGCAGTATCACATGGTAACGCCACGAATGGGTACTTACGAGATTTCGTACAAGGCCTGACTCTTGATGAGAGCTGTATTGAAATGACGCAGTGAACTCGTACATTCGAACAGCAATTACAGTGGACTGGTTGCGTGGCTCAACGGCAATGTTCTCGTTTACTGTGGCCAAGGTTGAAGGATCAAATCCTGGTGCAGTGAGCTGGCATTTGAGGGTGCGCAAATGCAAGGGAGCCGTGTCAGTAGATTTTCTGGCACGTTAAAGATCCCCTTCGTAAAACCAATAACATTATTATTACCATTACAGTGACACGGGTTATCAGTCAAATTCAACACACACCCAAGCACACGGTGCTACATGACTACGACGTCGCAAAACCTCGTGAGGCAAAACTGAGAAGTGGTTTTCCGTGGTTTCCCACTTCTGCTCCAGGCAAATGCCGGGACGGTTCCTAACGTGAGGCCACGGCCACCTCCATCATCCCCACCTTAAATACAAATACACACTACTACAGACAACGCAATAACACAGGTTAACAGACAAATCTATATATCTATATTCATATACACACACCCAATTATGCATGTATGTATGTATGTATGTATGTCTACCCCTTATTATTCCCGTATGTTCAACGGGGTCGGGGATGAGATGCAATGAGTCTCTTTGTGGTGGATGATTTTTTACGGCCGGATGCCCTTCCAGACGCCAACCTCATGAGAGGAATTAATGAGAGATAAAATGATTGAAGATGAAAGAAACAGGGCAAGGATGTGGAAGGAAGCAGCCGTGGCCTGACAGAAGGTACCGTCCCTGTATACACACACACCCAAGTACACGGGGCAAAATGACCACGGTGTCTAAGCCCCTCAAATGGAACAACATCTATACACTAAAGGCAAGGAAAATTTCCTATACTTTCTGAGATAACATGAGCAGCTGTCCCATCCGGGTGCAGAAGAGGATTGTTATTTCGTTTTACGGGCTTGGGACATCTTGGTCATCAGCCCCGTCTACTTTGGTGAGTTAAATGTGCCTGATAACTTGTGTTTTTGTGGTGACTGTAGTTGTGTGTGTAACTGTAGCCTAATTATCAGCTCCGGAATGGGGTCGGTGCAGTACATTTGCATTTGTCTGTTGGCACAGGCTAGAGTAAAAAGTGGCTTTATACCGATGTCTCAGTCTCACTTATGGCTGTGATTATATGGAAGCTACTGTGGTATAGGTGGTGCTTAGTAATAACATTTCAGGGCACAGTCAGCGCCGAAGGCTGGTTGGATCCTCAAAAAGTACCGCCGTTAGATTATGTGGGGAGATACCCACAAAACTCCAAGGCAGCACTATATTGAGGCGTACTAGGCAAGATGAGGAGTGAGGTAGTTTGTCATTGATTTACTCACTGAGTCAGAATAGCAATAGGCTACTAACCCTATGAGTAGAACCTTTCCCAGCATTTTCCTGAAGAAGTGTGGAAAGCCACTGTCAGCGCCGGGAATCGAACCTACAGCTCTCCATCAGTCATGGTGAGGGATTTAACGCGCATGGCTATATCGCAGGGTTGCAGTCAAGAAGGACTTGGTGGGCAACTATACTTGTTACGGGGATATAACGTGTAGTTTCAATGCCTTTTTTTAGTTACCACGTGTGGTGTATCATATAACTGGCCAACTTCTCTGCACTAGTTCAAAACAGCCATATTTGAACAAACGAAGAGGACGTGCTAAGTGGAGACTCCAGCTACCTTGTTCGGCAAAGTTGGGGGGCCTTGATACAACCTTGTAATTTACGCACTTGACCACAACAGTGTCAACGGGTAATGGGCAAATGTTGTTAATGCAGTGATAACTTTTGATAATAGCGCATTCTCACAGCCAAATATGTCAACTATTGCAATTTATTCAATCTCCGCTTGAGCCTCTGTTCGCAGAAAGTGTAACACCCCAGTGACTTAGTCCTAAAATAAGACTGAAGCGATATACTGTACAAGGTCGGACATTCACCCAAAAATGATCCATTAAGCGCTCCGTAAAATCCGACACATTTGAGTTGTGCCCACGTTCTTAACATTCTTCTGCAGATTATCGTTGATTCCCGAAGGGTCGGGGTCTATTTAGACCCCTGATCAGTAGTGTAGGTTTCTTCATTTTTAGGGGCAGATTACCTCGTAGTTCCGTCCCTTAAAACCTCAATAACTAACTAACTTTCTTAATTTGTTAATGTTCGGCCGCTCGTTTTTATTTGAATGTCCTTGATATTTTCAAGTATCATATCATATATATTTATTATTTCAGTAGTAAACTATAGTTCCCTCCTGTGGCGCTCACAAGCGACCGATCGTGACAAATGAGCATTCAAATGAAACAGAATAGTCATTAGCAGTGACGAATTGCACTCTAATTTCATAAATATCTATAATTTCTTTAAAAAAATACTTTTAAAAATGTACGAAGTGTGCGATTTGCAGATACTGTTGATGTAGGTACAGTAAATACGCCCAATAATTGCTGTCCACTTCACATTTTGGCCACTGTATCGCCTGTATCATGTCATTTTTACATTCTGAGATCCTTCCTTTATCATTTTGTATGAACTTCAGAAACAGTAAATCAAAGGAATGAGTACTCAAATCGTATAATTTTATAAATATCGAATAACTGGTGAGTGTTATGATGATCCAATATTCAGTGATTGCCTTCTTAAGTTAGGGAACGTAGAACTTGGAATTCTAACTGTAATGTAAAAATAGTGTTCTATAATCATTTGGTTGAAATAAAAACATAACAACCTTTCTCCATAAGTCTCTCATTATAAACCTATTGGAGAAAGTGTGGTTTATTAACATGCGAGATTTCTCGCACGGGTCCGCTAGTCAAAATTATATTTAAATATCAAAGGCAATAAATTATTGAAATTTTACATCCCCATTTAATGATTAAGTTACTATAATAAAGTCTTAATTTGGTATTTATTATAAAACATTAAATAAGGTTAAATAACTTAACCTAAACTCCCCTAACCGACGCACAGTGGGTCAAAATGGAAATCTAGGGGGACAAAATTATTTTTACTTTTTAATCATGAATTTAGAGTGAAAGCAACGTATATAATTTGTTTACTTCGTAATAAACATCACTTAACACCCTTTTTTAAGCTACGTCTACACATGCAAGAAATTGTCTATGACTAAGAGTTGGATAGAGCATTCAGTTATCTATTCAGAACAATTTTCTACCTCTAATTTACTTTTAACAAAGTCACAAAGTTCCACTTTTGACATAATCGTCGAACCCAGTGATTCAGTTGTAAACGTGTGAGAACTGTTTGCGCGGCATCTTCTAAAACGTAAAATAACTAAGTAAGTTGCAAAAAGATGCAAAAAATCTCTACATTTTAACATTAAGTAGAAAGTGACGCAGAGTGACGCGACATACTAAAAATCTAAGTGAAAATATAATTTTTAAAATAATAGTTAAATATTATATAATGCAAATATAGCTGACTTACGTAACAATTACGCCCATTAATAACTGAAACACGTTACAAAGATCATACCGTAAGCTGCATGTTCCATCTTAAAGCATCACACTAACCACAAAGACAACCAAACCACAGCCACCTACATTCACTCTCCAATTCAGACTGCTCGAACAGTGGTGACAGTTTTACACTATGATGCGTTTATATCCCAGAATAGTGAGCGGCAATTATATGAGAATGCTGTAGAAGTAATAAATGTTGTCCTCCTAGATTTCGATTTTGACCCACTGTGCGACGGTAATCCGCAGAGGGATGTTGTGACCGTGCGACCAACGCAAAATCGTTCAACTCTAGATGTCCACACATTCCTCAAGGATTCATACAGTATGCAGCAGTCATGGGCGACATGGTTTCGAATTAGGCCTATACTACCTACAACTACACATAGGTCATATTTCCAGTTCTATGTACCTAGAAGTGAAAAACTATTTCAATCTCATTGTGTTTATGCGTTTTGTGTAATATCGCTTTGTGTGCGAATAATCTCCACGACGAATTTGAATGAAGATTTCAGAACTTCAAAGTTATTGAACAGGACTTGGACTTTTTCAGCATGCCATTTATTGTTGACTGTGAAACAGTAAAATCAGAGTAGCAGCTAGAACTGATTGAGCTACAATGTAACAACGAATTAAAACAATTATTCCTCAACGTTTCGAAAATTGAGTTCTACAACGTCCTACCAAAATCAAGCTTCTAAAACTTGAAATCTCAGGCACAGAAGATAACTGCCATGTTCGCATCTTACTAGGTATATCTGTGAACAGATGTTTTATATAATGAAAGTTCGCAAAAAATAGCGTCAGAAGTAGATTGACAGACCACCATTTAGCTGCGTTACTAAGAATCAGCTCATCCCAGTTTCAACTAGATTATGAAAAACGTTTAGAAGCACAGTCACAGTTTCACTTGTCACATACTGCTTCCTCTTCTAACAAATAATGAAGGTGTGTTCTTTTATCCTAAGTTTCCTACCATTTGTAGCCTATAACTTTTGTTTGATTTAAATTTCAGAAATAAAAAGTTTATAATCTATAAACATGTGTTGTTCTTTATTTCAGCCCGCCTAGATTATTTTGTACTGCATCTGGCCCTGCCCCTAAAACGTTGCCCATGTCTGGTATGTCCATACCTGCCAACTTTCACAAATAGAAATCCAGAAGATCCCAAAGCGCAAAATTTTAACGCATATATGCGTCGCAAGGTTTCACCATTCCGTGATCGCTTAATACAAGGAAATTCTGCAGATATCGTTTCTTACTTGAATTCATCACGAAAACACTAAATCGCACAAATATTCGTCACACAATTGCACGAATACCAGAACTACAGCAAACACCGCTTAAAACCAAGCATAAACAAAGCTTTCCTGCTAACAAACAGTCGAAGCACAAAGATTAATATAAATGCAGCGATAATCTGCGATATGTGATTATCGATAGACAATTCGATCGACTTTCAGCGTATGTCAAACCGGTCAAACGCATGGAATTAATGACAAAAGCGCAGCGATAATCTGCGAGACGGGATTATTGATAAACTTATCGGTCGATTTTCAAACACTAGCATCTCAGAATAGCAGCTATTATCAAAAATCAAAACTAAAATGAGATTTGGATGCAGAGAAGGGAAACAAGTTGAAAATCCGGATAAAACTATGATCATCCAGACAACCGGAAAACACCCCAAAAATCCGGTAATCTTCCGGGAAAACCGGAAAACTTGGCAGGTTTGTAAATGTCCCTGTCCTTTTCACACTATAGCAAATTGGTGCACATAAAAGCGCCCCAAACGGCAAGATTCTGCAAGATGGACCGCTTTCTCGCTGCGAATACAGCGAGCTTGTCGAGTCCTTGGATAAATCTAGACGTAATGGTCTAGTATTCTTCCAGTAACTTGAACCTAGGCGGTATTAGAGCATCCGAGACTTACCCCGCTTTCACGGACCTTCTCTTTTTTCCGCCCTTCGCTTTCTGTTGTCTCGGAATATAATAGTGTACGTATTGATATTCCATTCCCAAATGTTCTGGTTTGATTCTGAGCTCTGCAAGAATTGTTAATTCTGGTCTGAGGGCTCAAGTCTCTTGAGGCAGATTGTGAGAAGGGGTAGTTCAATTTTCACTTCAACTATAATATAAATGTTTCTTCCGTTTCCCACTTAAACACCAAGCAAATGCCGGGATGGTTCCTAACTTAAGGCCATGGCCACCTCCAACCAAATCTTAGTCTCAATTACAAAATACACACTACTATGGACACCACAATAATACACGTTTTAGATTTTAAAACTGAACACACAAGCAATTGTGAGGATATCGCAAGCCCCTACATGGATCATCATCAACAACAACAACAATAACAATAATAACAACAACAACAACTTTATATTCCAGATACCGCCATTTTCTATCTTAAGATGGGAAAGATAACTTTGATATTTTGCTCCTTGAAATAGCAACAAAGGTAGATAGCTACTTTGTTGAGATGCAAATAGGTACTGTATAGAATCCTGACCTGATTAATGCATAATAAGGTGTATGTTTCTCAAAACTCAAGCTCCTAAACCAGAGGGAGTTAGAAGGTGTTGTTTGTACCAAAATCTTCCAAATCGTCTCAATAGTACAGGAAAAATCTTGCATTTCTTGAAAAGTCAATGGAAATATATTTATTTGTTTATAAATTGCTTTTAAATAATTAAACAAGACGATAGCCCCTGGAAGAACTGTGTCGCGTACTGGCCGCACAGCACTAGGGCCAGGCGGGTGGTCTGTACACATGGGGAGCACACAACCCATTTTGCAAGAGTTCTCGCACGGGTCGTTAGTATTATTTAATGTGTCAGCAAAACATTTTCCAAATATTTAACACTTTCTATTGGAAACACGAAGATATTTTCTCATGGTATCTACCAATGTTTTTGAAGACCAACGGAGGATTGCCTCATTTCTTACATCCCAATGATTTTGATTACATCTCTCGTTTGTACATTTAACAGCTAGAATGATGAAGGTTCAAGTACTTAAAGACTTACCAATGGACTGTAGGAAAACGCAACTTTGATTCTGTTCTTATCAAGCCACATGAATGATCCTTACCTGCAACAAAGAAAAAAACACAAATTCTTAATAAGAAATTTTGAAAAAGAATCGAAAGGAAATTTTGCAAAGTTTCCAAAGCTTACAAGGAAACTATATTTGAAATTCTGGTAATTAGAAGGTAGACATTAAAACTGCGAAAGATATTCCTCAGACTAAACTGTCTGCAGAAATTGGCGACCCCTGATGTAACTTGAACGTTACGGTAGGTCAAATCATGGCAACTACCGTATTATATTTTTCAAGATAGTGTGTAGCTTGCCACGGTGGGTGAGTGGGTAGCGTGTCGGTCTACTAACTCCAAGATTGCAGGTTCGCTCCTGGCCGTGGTAAGTGATTTTTTGAAAGGCGGCAAAATACGACACGCATCTCATACGATGTTGGTATGTTAAAGAACCCGTTTGAATTCAGTAGGCCGTGTTCATAATGGCAAAATTAATCTCGGGAGTTTCCGCCAAAACAAAGTTCCTCATTGCTCTACTAGAAAGCGCTATAGTGTTCAAGGAGCTTAGATATCTAACCTCCTTGACTTTCATAGTGATTCAAGGAACAATGAAATTCGACATGCAAGCTACCTTATGGGTGTCAAATTACGAAGCTTGCACCCGGCACCCGAGGCCATACGATTTTAAAAAACTATTAAAAGATAGTGTGTCAGCCCTGGAAATCTAGCATATCCATATGAAAACCTGTGATTAATATTTCTTATAACAACCGATAAATGATCTGAGGGTTGGAACGGGGTTCACTCAGCCTCGAGAGGCATAACTGAGAAGAGGTGGGTTCGATTCCACACTCACATAATCCTAGGAGTGGTTTTCCGTGGTTTGTACTCCGGGAAAATGCCAGGATGTTACATAAATAAGGCCACGGCTATCTCTTGCTGAATTTTAACCCAAAACACACACTAATACAACCGTCACAATAACATAGGTTGAAAATCCACTGCCTGTTTCCAGTCGACCGACCGGTTCAGGGAATGGAATTAATGAAGCCCCCATCTAGCGGCGAGGATATGAACTGTGCCGGCTGCCGAAGCCTATCGCACTTCCCTGGGGCAATATTTAAACGAATGACAGATGAAATGAAATGATAGTGGAGAGTGTTACTGGAATAAAATTGTGAAAGGGAAAACCGGAGTACCCGGAGAAAAACCTGTCTGTCTTCGCTTTGTCCAGCACAGATCTCACATGCAGTGCCCGGGATTTGAACCACGGACCCAGCTGTGAGAGGCCAGCGTGCTGCCGCATAAGCCACGGAGGCTCTAATATCACAGGTTATCAAATATATTACACATACCCAGCTACACGGGGTTACACGACCACGGTGTTGCAAAGCCTCTCAAATAAATGAGAATAAAAATCCACAGCCTGCTCCCAGTCGACCGATCGGGTCAGGGATGGAATGAATGAAGCCCCCTCCTAGCGGCGAGGATATGTCTGTGCCGGCTGCCGAAGCCTGTCGCACTCCTGTGAGGCAATGATTAAGTGAATGATAGTTGAAACGAAATGACAGTGGAGAGTGTTGCTGGAATTAAATTTTTACAGGGAAGACCAGAGTACCCGGTGAAAAACCCTGTCTGCCTCCGTTTTGTTCAGCACAGATCTCACATTGAGTGACCGGGAGTTGAACTACGGACCCAGCTGAGAGAGGCCGGCGTGCTGCCGCCTAAGCCACGGAGGCTGGACTCCCTCAAATAAATAATAACACCATTTATCGACAGAGCGAAGGCATCTCCTATTCGAGAATAAGTTACAGACTTGCAGATATACTGGTTTGAAAATGAGCACAGTGTCTCAGAGGAAGGGAAAGCACACGTCCACATGGTAAGAGAGAAAGAAAGAAAGAAAGAAAGAGAGAGAGAAGGAATGAGCGACAGTGGCAGACAGGAGGCGAGAAAGCGAAGAGAACCTGAAGAACGAGTATTGTATCCGCGCAACAGGTCGATCAATGGAAGGCAGCAGGCAATGGATAAAGCACATTACTGGCATAGCTACGTCAAGTAGGTTACCAGTGTCTACCTCAGCCTCGACCATTACCATGCAGCCCGAGCGTTTCGCTAGGAAGATCACATCACATGGCCCTCGTTAAAATGAGCACGGAACAGTAATTTCTATTCCCAAACATTACCTTGCGAAATAGTGCTTTTCTTGTATTGAAGTTGATTCATTTAGGGGATTGCGAGATCGTGGTCATGTAGTCCCGTGTACTTAGGTGTGTGTACAAGTTGTCTGATGACCTATGTCTCTGTGATGTCTGTACTATTGTGTGTACTTGTAATCGATGTAGGATTTGTCTGAAAGAAAGATGGGAATCTCCAAGTTTGTCGGCGGGGGGATTCGAACCTCCTCGCCTCCCGGATTGAGCGACTGCCTGCAGCCACGCCGTAACGACCACGGCTAACTCACCCGGTACCATAATTAAATAATCATCATCATCAACAACAACAACAACAAAACGGTTTTGATATTACGCAGAGGTATGATTTTTTTTTCTGTAAAAACTACGTTTTCTCACCCCTTTGGTCAATGGTTGGTGCTATCAAAAAACTTTCCTGAGATACGTCTTTGGCTCTTGTTCGAAGAATAGTACGAACTTTGAATGGGTTCGATTTTTCACATAGGCCCTACTAAGAATTATGGCGACATTTCACTCTTTCGAAAAAGGTCTCCCCATTTCCATCCCCTTGGTCCGATTTTGTCCATTAACGAACTCGACCGAGATTTTAAATGGTTATTATTATTTTCGTTTCTGTTGTCTCTGGACCACGAGCCAATTTCAATGCTTTGTCCTTTGCTGTTCCTTCTTCTTCCTCCAGTATTCCCTCATCATCTCACTATGCTTCCTCTTCCTTTCCTCGAACCATTTTGAGCCTGTTTTCTTTCACTTCCTCCCTTGGAATCCTACAATTTTTAGCACTTTTTGCATAGAAATATCTCTGTGGTGTATCTTCTTCTCTGATATTGTTTCTTTCCAAATCCTTTTTGACTTCTTGTACCCAGGTTGTTGTCGACTTCTTGTTCCACAGGCATGTGAAGATCTGCTTGGTTAACCTAGCATCCTGTACAAATGTCCAAGAAATAGCAATCTCCTCTTCCGTATTGTTTCTGATGTTTTCTATTATTCGATATATTTCATCATTACTTCTTAATTTCCAGAATTCTGCAGTTTTTAAAGGACCGATTATTTTGTGTATAATTCTCCTTTCTACGATTCTAATTTATCCAATTTGTAATTCAGTAATTACTAGACATTCACTCGCATACACGCATTCCGGTTTGACTAAGGTGTAGTAGTGCTGTATTTTAAGATCTGTAGACAAAAACTTTTTGTTTGTAGGTAATTCTTGTTATGCCATACGCTCTTTCCAACTATTTCCATCTTTGAATGGTTATATTTTATGTATACATTTGAAAGTGATTGGCGGAAAATGACGGTAGTTATCGCGTCCACTAGAAGAAGTGATATATAGGCCTATAGACTATATAAACTTTTGAACTGACGGACGGTGGTTTTTGGCTCTGGGGGATGTGAAACGCGAAGATATGTTGAAATTCGGAAGGCACAACATGGTACCCATTGCAATCATGACATCTACCTATTTTATGTAGCCTATACACTGACCGGCAGAAAGAAAAAAAAAAGATCACTTGAAAAATTCAACATTACTTTCATTCAAATTATAAATATGAACGCTCTAGGCTAGTACAGTACATACTGTAGTTATAGCATGGAAGTATGGTTAGTTGCTTTCCTGGATGCATTACCATTCCTCATGTAAATGTTTCACTCAACAATAGATATTCTTTGACATGATGCTGTTTCCCGCGGAAAGATGTGCGCACCATCGCTATCATCAACAATGCAATGTTTTATTCTTTTTTCTTTTGCCACTTGTTGGCATAGGAATAGATCAATACAGCCATAAATATGAACGCTCTAGGCTAGTACAGTACATACAGTAGTTATATCATGGAAGTATGGTTAGTTGCTTTCCTGGATGCATTACCATTCCTCATGTAATTGTTTCACTTAACAGTTGTTCTTGTACAATTCAGAAACGATTATGCCCTTGAGGCCTGAAGTTGTTGCCAGGGCAGTGGCTCTGATCGAAAATGGTGGCGCGCACATCTTTCCGCAGCAAACAGCAACGTCAATGAATCGCTATTGTTAAGTCAAACAATGGCATGAAGAATGATAATACATCCAGGAAAACAATTAACCTTACTTCCATGCTATAAACAGTAACTTATGTACTAGGCCTAGAGCATTAATATTTATGACTTAAATGAAAGTAATGTTGAATTTTTCAAGTGATCTGTTTTCTTTGCTGGTCAGTGTATATATACATCGTATGGCTTCGGGTGCCGGGTGGAACCGAAAATGGTAAACCACGAAAAAGCATTTCAAGGACGGTTGATGGCAGGGCTCGTAAGCACTGTAGTTTGCCGAGTCCGCAGATAGATGGCCTACTGCTCCGCCTTCTAAAAACGTAACACATATTATTATCTGATTTTGCTATATATTCCTGCCCCCACTCAATTCCCCAAATTTTTGAAATAAGTTGACGCGATAACCTGTTTGTAGTTGAGAAACACTGCTATAAGCTTCAGAGCTCCCTTTCCGTTCGCCGCCGTTTATGTTCTGTAATCGTTACTGAAGTACTTACCACGCACAATTAATTTTGTAACAGTATTATATAACGGTCCAGTAAATGGCAGTCATTGAAATGCTCATTTCTTGCGCATCTGGGATTAAAATAGACTTGCAGCTCCACTTAAGACTGACGTACTAGATAAGAGGCAGTAATGTAGAATCACAGACAATCTTAACGAGTCGATTAATTGAACAGTTCTAGTTCCGGATTCACCTGCAGCGCTGTGCTCTAACTGGGGCATTATGAGCCAGTATGACATTCCGTTACAGAACTACAGAAGCATCCATATTATCGTCTCTCTGGAACTGAGGCGGAGTTCCGCATGACCGATGAACTATCGCTTCTTGCCTTTCGGAGCAGCGTTTGTGCGGGGGAAAGGGAGCGGTCTCGCAACGCAGTTTGTATTAACATAGTGGGAATCCCCCCGCCTCAGATACGAAGAAACGAGCGCCAGACCTGGAGGGGCCTAGTCTAGGACATAGTCCTAAATACACTATACCCAGGGCTAGATTTGTGACGGTACGCACCGGAACGCCGTATTTTTAGCCTATTTTTTTATGAAAAAAAAGGCTTATGAGATCACCTTTTGTCCGTGTGCGTATGTGTGTGATTCGTGTGTATGTGTGTCCCTAATAAAACCTAAACGGCTGGAGCGATTTCAATGAAACTCGGTAAGTTCATAGCACTATTTCGGACAACCCCGACCGTGCCCTTCAAATTTTGTTACGTCTCACCAATCCAACATGGCGGCTGTGCGAAATATTTCACCAGCATTCAATATCTCCGAAACTATTACCGATATATCACCCTGGAATTTTGTGCAGTGATAAAGGGAACTACTAGACGTTCACCTATGTGACTTTTGAAAGCCTGGTAACTACAAAACCAACATGGCGGCCAAGCGAAGTTGCGACTTTCAAATAGACGTTTCTCGCGATTTAACCAACCAAACGCAATGAAACTTGGTACAGTATATGTTTATACACATTGTAATGCATCATTCAATTGTTTACACACCGTAACCTCAAGATGGCGGCTGTGCGAAATATTTCACTGGCATTCTATATCTCGGAAACTATTACCGGTATCACCCTGAAGTTTTGTACAGAGATAAAGGGCACTACTGGAATTTCATCTATGTGACTTTCAAAAACCGGTTAACTACAAAACGAATATGGCGGCCAAGTAAAGTTGAAAGTTTTAAATAGACATTTCGCGTGATTTAATGATATAAACGCAATGAAACTTGGTACAGCAAATGTTTATACACATTGTAATACACTGGTGTCTAATTTAGTTCATTTGTTTACATAACCTCAAGATGGCAGCTGTGCGAAATTTTAAAATCTCGTTTTTACTTCTTGTGTCCTAATCATGCGATTGAAGTTTGAATACTACACGTACAAAATAATCTTCATGTAACAGCACATAACTATAAGACGCACATATATAAAAATCCAACATGGCGACCATCCGCAATATTTCGCCGGTTCTCAATATCTACGAGTCTATTACAGCAATCAAACTGAAATTTTGTATGCTGATAGTGGCAATTAACATAAGTAGGATATATGAAAATAGGCTTTCGTTATTCACGGAACTACTTGTTTACAAATCAAGCACTGACTATATCTAATGTCAGGTCAAGACCAGAAGAATATATTCCTCCGCGCGTCTCCTCACTCTTATAGCCTTCTTCGCCATAAAATCGTACTCGGCTGCTCTTTGCATCAATGGTAGTCTATGAACTCAGACAAGGTTTATACCAAACGAAATCGAATATCAATTTCACACAGAATTACTCTGACTATCGTGTCAGGTACCACTTGAACTGTATTGACGCATACAAATCATCACATGGTAACCAAAGTTGGTTAAGTTCCCAATTAACATGAAAATGAAAATTAAACATTTATTAGATTAATACAAAGGAGAATCTGAAAAATAATCTAACTTGCTTACGGAATCATAGCAACATGTGCTGGAAATTCCTTTACTCCAACAACAAGCAGGGAAAGTGTAACATTTCCTGGCGCGTTAGGCTCTTCGCAGGCCAGAATAACATAAGAACCGCTTAGGTCTACCAGTATAGCAACTCAGTCAGAGAAACATGGGGGATAATGGATGTTTACACACCTCCACACGCCCAATATTATAAGAAAACTTATTTTTTTAATTATTGAAAATTATGTACGGTAAAGCCTTTCTCTCCTTTCTTAGAGACTAAATACAGTAAAACTCCGTTATTACGTTCTTCAAGGGACTGTGGTTTAAACGCAAAATAAGTGTGACAGCGCTATAGACGGATAATGATTTATGAGGTGGAAAAATAATTTGGAAACAATATTTCAGTAATGTACAGTATTTACTATTATTGTATTTTATTTTACTGTATTAGGCCTATTATTATTATTATTATTATTAGTACTGTATTATTATTATTAAAACATTTTAAATACAGTGCTTATTTTTTACAATTTATACAGAATTTTCTCTCATTTTTCGACATGAAGAAAGCTCTATAAGCGGGATAAAGAAGCCGTTCAACAGGGTAAAATGATGTAGTATTATATATGAGCCGTCCAGGGTCCTTACGAAAAGAGCGTAATAAACGAGATAGCGTAGTAAGTGGGAGTGTAACAACGGGGTTTTACTGTATCATAAATAGTTTTCCTCTCCGAATTATTAGTCCCGCTTTAATGCGGTCCAAATGTGATAAAAAATAAAGAATAAAATACATAAATTAATTGTCAGAATGGACAACAAAAGACTGACCTCAAGAATCTTCAACATCATTTCTAGAGGGGAGGGGACAAGTGACAAATGGACGAGACTTGTTCGAAAAAACCTCGAATTTTTAGAAATTGATCCCAAAGATTTATTCAACAGGGATATATTTAGAATGCTGATCAGAACATCCGACACTCTCCAGTCATTGACAACTAAAACATTGCACCCTGGAGTGGGAGTGAAGTGGACTCGGGAAAGGAAAGCAACCCATAGAGCAAAGATGAAGGAATACCGGTCTAAAGAAGAAAGTTCGCCAGAGTTAGGAATCACGTGGTCCAAGGGGCCTAAACGAACCAAGAAGAAAGAAAGAAAGAAAGAAAGAAAGAAAGAAAACTAATTGCGTTTACAACACACAAAATAAATACCGGTATACCACTAGATTAAATAACTACAGCAGATGTGGGTGGTCCAGTTATAACGCTCAGATGAACTTGAAAGAATTCTAGGTAACTTCCATTTTAAATGCTTCAATTATGGTAACCGCAGCATCTTAACGTGATCAGCGTAGTCTGGTGGCCTACTTAACTTCTAGTTCTAATAGTTTTACATACCTAACAAGAAAACAGATCAGAAGAGGAGAAAACATGTGGTTTGTTGCAATTCTCCAAACTGGGTGTTGAGCTTTATCCTTGCAAGAATGACAGATCACAGCAAGCAATTATGGTATACGTGAAGTCCTTCAGTCCTTTCAAAGCTGTCCATCAATCAAGACATTTCTTAGGAATCTCTTTACTAATTGGTGAGGTAGCAAGAGCTATCACGTTGAATGGCAGACTCTTTGTTTTACGGTCTGATATGCGACTCCTGTTATTGTCATTGGAGTTCTTCTCAAGAAACGGTACGTTAAGCTCAGACGGATCTCCAGGAATCGTAAAATCGTTATCTAGAAGAAGCTTTACACTCAAGTGCGAACCTTGACAGCAGAACGCTATGTAGTTACCGTCCTCACATCTAGTGGGACGTGGGTTGGTGACCACGGGACCCCAGCTGGGTTCAGCATTGCTTCCACTTACTTGTGCCGGCCTCCTCACTGTTATCTTTCCTCTCGACCTCCCTTGGTCATATGTTGTTCTTTTCCGACCCCGACGGGAATATGGTATCCGAGGCCTAGGGAGTCTTTTACTTTGCCGCCTTAATTGGCCCTTGTCTCATCTTTCCTGATCCCTCATTCTTCGAGGGGTCAGACCTCCTGTTTTCTTTTCGTTGTATCTCCTGTCTTCTGTTCAAGGCCCTCAAGGAGGCAGGGTGTGTGTAGCCCCACCACTTACGGTGCACCCTGGATTGTGCTACACCCTCAAGGTCTCACGTCTGGTGAGTTCGGGAGTTGGAGACCCCGATGACTTCCTGAGTTGGGTCCGTATTTTCTCCTTCTTCCATTGCTTTTGGGGCGGTCCATCTCCTCTTTATCTTTCCTATCTGCCTTTCTTGGCTGCCCTTTCTTCCAAGTCCCTTAATTCTCATTCTTCCAGGGTTTAGGGCAGGGGTGCCCAACCTTTTTAAACTAAGGGCGACATTGTAAATAGTTTGGGGACCTTGCGGGCCAATAACACTCCGGGGGGTTTGGGGGTTATGGAAATGTTTTAAAAATATATGTGCAATATGGTGAGATTTGTGACTGTCTGACCTTAGTGTTCTTAGTATTATTGCCGTTTTCTATATTGATGTGTTGTGGATTTAAAAAATTAAACGCTAAAAATAAATTTACATATTTTTAATAAATCCCTTTAAAATAGAAGTACGATGATATTCAATACACTCATACAGCATGAATGACAAAGAGTGCATATTTATGTCCATTTGACACAATTATTAATCAAATTATGAAATAAAGTTCATGATAATTTAGTTTAGTGCGACGACTGGAACTGCTTTGGATAGGGGTGCGCGCGCTCTTCTTGGTCCAGTTGTCTTTAGTTGTTTCAAAGTTTTGGCAACACGGCCGTAGGTTGGGCTGTCCTGGTTTCCTTTCCTCCTGTCTTTTGTTGGTCGAACATCAATTCCCCTAGTTTTTCCTTAATTCCACTCGGTCCTCCAAAAGACCCAAAAATGAGTTCCTCAACTCCGCTCAGGCTTTGGCAAGGGGTCGGCAAAGGTGTTATCCCCAATGACGTAAACAAATGTCATAACCCTCCTGCTCGCATACCAAGGGCCGGGTCAAAATATTTAGGGGATGAAAAGAGTTTCATCTAATGTTTTTTGTATAGTTTGAAATGAAGTAAACATTTATGTGATTTTAAGATGCTGATTTTTCTTATTTTATTAAATTTCCTGTCCATATTTTTATTTAATAACAGTGATTAATATCTAGTTCTTTATATATTATGTTTATATCTGATTTAACGAATGAGCGGACTTGACTTCAGAGCGCTTGACCGATGGCGTGGTGGTGTTCACAAGACATTGCTGTGCCTTTGGTCAACCGCTCTGATGTCAAGTCCGCTCATTCCTTTAATCATTATAACTTATATGGCAGAAAATACAAGTGATTTAAAATTAATCATAACATTCTTTTAAATAAGTCTGCCAAGTTTTCTATTTTTTTCTACAAATTTTATGCATTGATTTTAACATGTGCATAATTAAATGTTTGTATGTTTTTTAACCTAATCAGACATTATAAAATTAAATTAAGATAATAATAGGTGTATCATTTGTACCTTAAAAAAACTACTTTCGATATCAGCTGCGGATGCTGAAAATACTGTTTTCCAGCCTAGAACGGAAAAATCAGCTGCATTCCCACACAACAAATTAGTTATGAATTAGTTAGGCTTGTTTACCGTAACAACTATTCGGATTTAAGAAATCGTCTGTACACCACTTTTTCTATGCAATCATCTCGTCTGTTCTTATCAGTTCACAAGTGATAAGAAATTGTTAAATGAGGATTAGACTAAGTAACAACAAAAAGCTAAACAATTCTACTCTATGTTTTGAAATTAGCTGTTCCACTTATTTTAGTAAACTTAAAAATGTAAACACTGATGCAGTGGTTATTGTACTTCTGCAATATAACTGACCACGGTAGGTTATTTTAAGAAGTTATACTTAATTTGTTGTCATTATTAGAAGTGATATTCGTTATATTAGAAGTATTGATTATAATCAATGGTAGAAGTGAGCATGTAAGACTTGTGTCGTTCTAAGATTGCATAAGGATAGAGAGACCGCGACCGAGCGGAGTTGAGGGACTCCTCTGGCGACTTCCTGGAGTGTCGAGTGGAATTGAGGTAACCCTGGCTCAGGTACCCGAGTGGAATTGATGCCCAACCCTTTTGGTTTCCCTTATTCTTATTTTTAGCCTATTTTTCTCATTTTGCAAAAATGAGGAAAAAGTAGACTTATGAGATCGATCCGGGAAAATGTGTGTCTGTCTGTCTGTCTGTGTGTGTGTCCCCCCCTATCAACTCCTAAACGGCTGCAGCTATCAAAACCAAAATTGGTACGAGTAAAGATCTACACCTGAATATCTCACGGCCATATTTGAAATTGACGTCAGTGCTACCAACTGCTGAAAATTCACAATTGAAATTTGAGCTCTATGTTGGATATCTCAGAAGTTATGGATGCGAACTCTTCCAAAATTAGCACAAGAATAGACGATGACATTCCAGATTAATTTTCAGAAGTTCATACATGCCAGTGTTGCCAACATGATTCTAAGTCTGCCGATAGGTCCATAATATAAATGTATCTAACAACTATACTATCAATTGGATTTCAACCAACCTTCGTGTGTACTATGTGTACTACAACAGATATGACTGTACGTATTCTAAACAGCCACCAGGGCTGCCAACTGTTGATAAATGTTGTCTCTATGTTTTAACATTAATATCAATATATCAGAAAGTATGCAAGCCAACGGCTCTAAACATTGCACGCGTATAGTACCTGACATTCTACCCTAGTTTGGCGTAACTTATATACATCAGTGCTGCCAACACGATTCTATGCCTGTTGATAGGTCCAGTCTTTAAATGCATATAACTTCTAATGTAACAAATGGATTTCAACCAAACTTCGTAAGTGTCTTGTTTACCATAACAGTTATGACTAGACGTATTCTTAAGTACCAGCATGGCTGCCAACTGTTAATAAATGCTCTCTCTAATTGTTCAATCCTAATATCAATATATCAGAAAGTATCCAAGCCATCAACTCGAAAGTTTGCACACGTATAGTACCTGGCATTCTAGATTAATTTGGAGTCACTAATATACCTCAGTGCTGCCAACATGATTCTAAGCTTTCTGATAGTTTCAAATTTTAATTTCATGTAACTTCTATACTAACAAATGGATTTTATCCAAAATTGGCACTATATTAGATCACAATATTTCAGTTTAATTCTGAGCATCACATACATGACATTGTTCCCAACATGATTTTACGCGCACTGATAAATTCAATTTCAAACAGCATGTAACGTCCACACTATCCATTGGACTTCAACTAAATGTTGTATGTGCATTCTATACCTTAAGAGATGGAAGTAAGAATATATTCAGAGACGCCAGGGCTGCCAACTGTAGTAAGTTACTCTATTAGGCTTCACTATTTCAGGTGTATTTCAAACTATAGTTAGTATTACCAACTTGATTTCGTCATTATTCTAGAAAGGTCTATATAGATTGGCATGAACTTATATTTTAAGAAAAGTAGGCTCTTTAGTTCGTCACGGAACTACTTGTTGTTTTCCATGTCCTCTTCTAGTAAGTAAGTATGTAGTTAGTTCTAGGTTTAATTTAATTTCCTTTACCTTTTCACTATCACCCAAACCCTTAGGGGCCGATAACCCAGATGATATGCCCCTTAAAACATCAATTATCATCTTAATCATCAGTTACCGTCCTTTTCTAAGGCGAGAGATGTTTCGTATATCATCTAAACTGAAGCAAGTGGACCATTTTAAGGGGGCGCTAACTGAATAGAAGAACAAAGCTGTTCAGTTTCTTAATATGATCCTACCTCACAAACTACTGAATCAATTCTTATGAAACTTCGTCAAAATTTACCTTTATAAGATAAAACAGTTAAGGTACTGAAAAGACAATATCATTCACTGTTACCAACATTACAATTAATGAATTCTTAAATAGCAAAATATTAATCAAAAGGTAAATTTATGACCTTACAATTAAAATTATAGATTATTTTTCTTTTGCTGTTGTGTTAGTTGGGGGCTTGGACATCGTAGTAATTTAGCCCCGTATACTTCGGTGAGTGTGGAATATTTTTTGTCTGATAGTCTGTGTTATTATGATGGCTGTATTAGAGTGTGTATTTGTAATTCAGGTGAGAATTGGGAAGGAAGCAGCCGTTGCCTTAGGTTAGGAACCATCCCGGCATTCGCATGGAGTAGACGTGGAAAAAACAGGGAAAACCACTTCCAGGATGGCTGTGGTGGGAATCGAACCCTCATCTTCTCAGTTTTGTCTCACGAGACTGAATGGACCCCGTTCCAGCCCACAGACCAGAATTAAATTTCTTGGCAGAGCCGGGAATCGAACCCGAGCCTCAGGGGGGACAGCCAAAGTACCTGTTACTTTGAGATAGTAATTGTTCTGGTTGGTTGGTTCCTCAGTTTAGGGGCTGCGACAACGCAGTCATGTAGCCCCGTGTATTTTGGGTGTGTGTAGAATCTATCTGATAACCGGTGTTAATTGTGATGGCTGTATTAGTGTGTGTTATCTGTAAATCAGATAAGGACAACAGACGATTAATTTTAAGTAGTTCCTACCTTTGCTACCAAATGCTACCGTCAACGACACCTAGCTGTGAACTTGGCTACTTGGTGCCACCTCAACCGGCACCTGGTGAGATACTTTGGCACTAATAGAGCGTTAATCATATCTAATCTACAAAGTTATCTTCACAATTGTAGTTAGTGGGAGGTTCTTTTACATGCAATAACTCTATGACATGGGCCCGCGGGCTTTACTTCGCTTCCAAATGAAGGCATACTGGGGGATTTTTAACGCTCATGAAAATACGATGGTTTCGACTGGGATTGAATCCGCGATCTTGGGCATAGAAGCTCAGCATGCTATTACCAACAACTCCACAGTAGCCGCCTGAGTAATATCGTTCTCCAACGACAGTTTGAGAATCACGAATACAACAGTTGTAGTGCTGCTGGTTTCAAGGTACTGGAACGGTGTTGGGTTTAATCTCGTCCCACTTCCTGTCTGCACCTGACTGGCTGAAGGTTTGCAAACCACAACACAGTGCCGGCCCACCGGGCAGTAACCCAGGACTCCGGGAAACGATTATGTTCTCGCCTCGAGGCATAGCATGCCGGGTTGAATAAGTGAAATGCAAGACGCTGCAGTGTTGCCAATTCGATCACACCAAAAGATCTTAAAGGCTGTTAAATCAAAAATTACCAAAACTTGGTCATGGCTGTTTGTTTACGATGAGTATTGTTTTAACAATTAATTATACTTTTGACTAAGTTAGAAGGTTAAATAAGCATTGATACATACGTGTTTAGACTTCGGCGCCAACATTCGCCGTTCAACACGTTTTGTCCTCTTGAACAAACAAAAACGGAATGGACGTTTTAAAATTATTATCACTGGCTACTTCGTTAGAGGCAGATGTTGTTGAAATGCAATCTGTTTTCTTTTTACATAGAAACGATGCTCACTAAAACTAAAATTCAATTGTACGTTACGCCAAAGGGAGCATAATACATTTTTATTTTCCATTACGTCGCCTTTTCTTAATTCCAATTCGGGATAAAAAAGTACAGAGGTGGTCAAATTATTAAGGCAAGGCTGAATAGAACGAAATTCTTTATTGTAAGATGAATACAATGCATTACAAAGGAGAATATCATCGGAGGTAGAGCCTTCGTTGCAGGACCTTTCTTTATTGTATTTGTCATGTATTCACCAAAGTGTTTAAGAGATTCTTTACGAACCACCACCGTACGTATTTATGCCTTTTCTTTTACTAATTTAACTTTAAACCACCTTTTTCGTAATTTATTTTCTATTAGATTATTTATTTATCGTATGGATTTTAATGCCGGGAGTATCCGAGGACATGTTTAGCTCGCCAGAGGCTGTAGCTGTTTCAAGCGGACAACCATAGGGTGAGCTTCAAGTTCCGTTCAATTTCAAGTAGTTCCAACTTTCGCTACCAGATATAACTGATACCTAGTGGTGAACGTTGGAATTTTAATAGAGCGTTCCAACAAAATCTAACCTAGAAATTTAGCTTCATACAAGTTTAATCTATGGAAGGATATTTTACATGCCATAAATCTATGACATGGGACTGTAACGATTCGATCCCATAGCTGTTATATTTAAAGGGTTATTCATTTATTATCATGTTATTATTATTATTATTATTAACTAGTACATCCATGAGATGATTTTTATATCAGATAATTGTAAGCGGTTTTGATTATTATATTCAATTAGATTTTTATTAACAATTACTTGTAAAGAGACGAAGTATTATATATTGCAACAAGACTGGCGATATGGACTAACCCTGTGCGTCACAAACTGAACGACGTAGTAAGAATTTCACCACGGCAAACTGCGTCATTTTCCTGAGATGCTAAGACACCCACTATGGTGTAACCAACACGCCATTTTCTACGGTACGTACGCGTCTAAGATTACAAATTGTGGTGCAATTAACCCTCGTGAGAGAATGAACACTGAAGAAAGGGAAGCTTACTGGAGGGGGAGACCGTCGAAGACCACGTGACAAGGAAGTCATTAGTACCTGCGACTCCGACAAAAGACGCATTGATCTATAGCTATCAATGAAGGAAGGAAGTTGTAACCTTGCTTTCTGGGTCCTAATGGACTGAGCACCGAGAGTCGACACTGAACGATGTCTTGCCGACATCTATATCAATACATAATGGGTTATATCCCTGATCAAGAGTCTTTCTACAGATGGCAACGTACTTAATGAGGATATTTCATAGTAAATGAGATATCACATCATTTTTTTAAACATAAGCGACGTAACATCGAGATCATCGATCATTTCTTAAATATGACGAATCTTCGACTGGGTGAGCCAACAATTCAATAAAACTATCGTCTCTATTATAATTTAACTTCATTTAACTTTCAATTCATTTTAATATTCATTTTCTTTTAAATAATTAATTGCCGCATTGAGTAATTTTAAATTCAATTGTGTGACTATCACTATTCTGTTTTATTAATATTTTGTTTTTGCATTTAATAAATTCATTCTCTTCAACGTAATGCCTATTTCTTTCATTGTAGTTGGTACTTTAAGGCAATCATACTCCTTGATTAAATACGGATTGGTTAGATGACTTTGTCTCACTACGGCCCGGGTAAGTGGTTTCGACTCTACTGCTGATAGCCGAGGTTAAATCAATAAATTTCGATTCACTGTCTTAAATAGGGATCTGGCGCTCAACAACTTATTATATTACACTATCACAGGTAAGGTCACACCACAGTGTATATTATTTATTCATATCATGTTTGTTTTATTGAACCACAATAGTCATCAACCACGATGAAGGACTTTATAAAAATGTTACAGGACCACCGGCTTTACTTCCCCTCCGAAGAAAGGCATACTGAAGGATTTTTTCGCTCTTAAAAAATCCGACGACTTCGGTCAGGTTTGCACCCGCAATCTTGGGCACAGCAGTTCAGCATGCTACCAACTACGCCTCCGAAGCCACTTTCTATTAGATGATAGACATTTAAAGACCAACCTTAAAAAGGTACAGTCAGTCTGAGAGATTAGACTTTATATCATTTCAAATGACGCATGCTACAAATGCTACACATGTTAGAAAGGCTCAGGAGGGCTTCTCGCTTCGCTCGATGCCTCAGGACTCTTTCAACAGACTCCATTACCCATTAACTTAGGCTTCCCTCGCGGGGAACGGAGAGCGGGAGGTTTAGTCTGCTGCATGACGTCACGCACTCGCCGTCTCCGTATCGCATAACACCAGACCCCAGGAGTAAACTCAGGCTCAACAGACTCCATTACCCTTTAACTTAGGCTTCCCGCACGGGGAACGGAGAGCGGAAGGTGCACTCGGCTGCATGACGTCACGCACTCGCCGTCTCAGTATCGCATAACGCCAAACCCCAGGAGTAAACTCAGACTCGGTGCAAATGCACTGAACAACATGATGACGTCATACACGCCGTAACCGTAACGCATAACGGTAGACCAAAGCATAACGATGAAGTCGACAAGATCATTTGAAATGATAACAAGAAGTTCCGTGACGAACTAAAGAGCCTACTTTTCTTAAAATTAAGATGCATGCCAATGATTAATCTACTGTATACAAACCTATCTAGAATAATGAAATTAAGCTCGTAATATTGAAATGTCTAATTAGTTCGAAATATACCTGGTATAATGTAGCCTAATAGAGCACTACAGTTGGCAGCCATGGAGAGTGAATATATTCTTAGTTCCATCTCTTAAGGTACAGAATACAAAATTCGGCTGAAGTCCAATGGACGTCACATGCAGTTAGACATTGGATCTATCAGCAAGCGTAAATGCATGTTGGCAACAATGGCAGGCGTGTGATGGTCAGAAATAATCTGAAATGATATGATCTATTGTTGTGCCAATTTTGACTGAAATCCATTAGTTATTATAGAAGTTACATGCATTTTAAAATTGGACCTATCAGCAGGCTTGGAATCATGTTGGCAGCACTGACGTACATTAGTTACTCCAAATTAATCTAGAATACCAGGTACTATCCACGTGCCAAGTTTAGACCTATTGGCTTGCATACTTTCTGATATATTGATATTAGGGTAACAAAAATAGAGACAGCATTTATTAACAGTTGGCAGCCCTGGTTTCTCTTAAGAATACGCATAGTCATATATGTTATGGTACACTTAGCACATACGAAATTTGGTTGAAATCCAAATGATAGTATAGAAGTTACATGTATTTAAAGTTGGACCTCTCAGCAGGCTTAGAATCATGTTGGTAGCATTGACGTATATAAGTTACTCCAATGTAATATAGAATGTCAGGTACTATACGTGTGCATAGTTTGAAGCTGTCGGCTTGCATACTTTCTGATATATTGGTATTTGGAACAAAAAGAGAGAGAGCAATTATTAACAGTTGGCAGCCCTGGTGGCTCTTAAGAATACGCTCAGTCATATCTGTTTATGTACACATACTACAGACAACATTTGGTTGAAATCCAATTGATAGTGTAGAAGTTATGTGTATTTAAAATTGGACATATCAGAAGGTTTAAAATTATTTTGGCAACACTGTCATGTATGGCCTCCAGGAAATTAAACTGAAATAGTATTATCTACATGCGTGCCAATTTTGGAATAGCTCCCATGCATACCTTCCAAGATATCCAACATGGAGCTCAAATTTCAAATATGGGCGTGAGATATTCCGGTATACATCTTTACTCATACTAAACTTGGTTTCGATTGATGCAGCCGTAGGGGGGGGGGGGGACACATACATCCAGACAGACAGAAGGACAGGCAGACAGACAAACATTTTCCCGGATCGATCTCAAAAGTCTACTTTTTCCTCATTTTTGCAAAATGTGAAAAGTAGGCTAAAAAATACCAAAACGGTGAGGTGTCGGAACTCACCATGTCCTAAAACGAGATCTTTCACCGTTTCTTCTTTTCTTACTAGTAGTGTATGGCACACAAATAGCCCGCGTACAGTCACTCGTCCTGCTAGAAGGACCTTCTGGAAGTACTTTTGTACACAGTGGCGCGTCCTTCCAGCAGGACTTTGGACCCTTATGGCAAATGTTTGAACTGGCCTTCCAGCAGGACGCGTCCTTCCGGCAGTATTTTGGGTTATCAGAGCGTAATAATACTGCAGATCTGGTACTGGGCAAACAATAAATGTCTGTAAATATTCTAAAACAGTGTAATATGACTCATATTGACTAATACAATAACTGCCTAGTAATCATTTATTGACTATAAAATGTATAAACGTATAAAGTATAAACGTTTTTTCTTACAGCACAATGTATGAAAATGAAAATCCACCGCCTGCTTCCAGTCGACCGACCGGGTCAGGGAATGGAATGAAGCCCCCATCTAGCGGCGAGGATATGAACTGTGCCGGCTGCCGAAGCCTATCGCACTCCCCTGGGGCAATGATTAAATGAATGACAGATGAAATGAAATAAAAATGGAGAGTGTTGCTGGAATGAAATTGTGACAGGGAAAACCGGAGTACCCGGAGAAAAACCTGTCTGCCTCTGCTTTGTCCAGCACAAATCTCACACGGAGTGACAGGGATTTGAACCACGGACCCAGTGGTGAGACGCCGGCGTGCTGCCGCCTAAGCCACGGAGGGTCTTGCAGAGAAGCTTAAGCTCTATAATTACATCCACACCGCGAGGAAATAAGTGAGAGAAGAATTTTCTGAGAAAACCTAGTTGATGACATTATATCACCCATCTTTTTATTTATTTTTTATTTTGATGAGCGATCAATGACCTGACCCTTTCATAACCAGTGAGCACTGTAGCCATTCATTAACTGTCAACAAAAACCACGCCGAAAACCTTGACACTGCAACTCCAAGGACTCATTATCACGATAAGAACAGTGTGGACAAAGAGAATGAGAAATGGAGATGATCTATTTTTGTGTGTGACAGGAACATATATCTTCTTACGTCACAGGGACGCCAGAAAAATAAACTAATGGATGTGTAATTGTTCTTGCCCTTAATGACGCCTTTAAAAAACAAAAGCTTAATTTTCAGTTACGTCAACGAAAAGATCTGCCGCTATCTCATAACTTTCAGCCTCAAAGATATAACACATTTTTTTATTGATTAAAATGGAGTTTTGCGACTTCTTTTTCCATCGTCTTCTCTGTGCAACCATATCTGATTAAATAAATAAATAAATAATTAAATAAATAAATAAATAAATAAACAAATAAATACATAAATTAAACATTTACATAAAATAAATAAATAAATATCGTATATTAATTAATAACGGACACCATTCGCAAAAGGAGACTCCTTTTATGGCCATTTAACACGAATGATCTCCGGAAGATTGTCCAATCGAATCTGTACCTACTTTGTGGGAAAGAAAACCAAAGGGATCTGGTTTACAGATGTGGAAAAAGACCTACAGGAACTGGGTATATCACATGAGGACATCTTGGAACGTGACTCTTTGAAGAAGAAACTTGGGGAAATACAGAGTTTTCAGCCAAAACCCATATTGAAAACCGGCAAGAAGTGGACCGAAGAACGAAAAGAAGCTCACCGAAGAAGAATGAGCAAATACTGGGCCATTGTGAAAGAACGAGGGAAAAGGCAGTTGAAATAACGTGGTCCATAGAAGAACGAAACTATTATAAAATAATAATAAAAAATTAATTAATAACAATATAATTAATTAATTAAAATAATAAGCAGACTACAACCGCCTCAAACAACAATCATCACCACTACAAAATCATCATCATCATCAAATTCCAGCTCCAGTCTCCCGGGTGCTGTTAACGAGCCTTCGCCACCATTTCTTCTTTGGTCTTCCTACTGGTCTTTTTCCTGGGATAATCTTGTTGAAATAAGCTTTTGGTGTCCTCTCATCTCCCATTCTTTGAAGATGCCCATACCATCCTAATCGTTGCTTCTGCAAATGTTTTGTAGCACTGATATCTATGCCAGCCTCTGTCCTGTTTGTTTCGTTCCTTACTTTGTCTCTCATTGTCCTTTGAAGCATTGTTCTTATAAACTTCATTTCGGATGCCTGAATCCTACTTTCTTCTCTTCTGGACAGGGTGCATGTTTCTACTCCGTAGGTTAGAATTGGGATGTAGTATATCTTAAACAGTATATGTTTACACTTCCTGGGCACTTTATTATCCCACAGTAGTGTTCTAACTTGTGCCTAGAAGGTGGTTGCATTACTAGTTCCATTTGTTACTTCACTGTTGCTGTTATCCTTACACAGTGTGCTACCAAGATATTTAAATTGATCAACAATTTGTAGAGGCTGATTATTCAAGTAAATGGTTGCATTAGACAGTCCCGTTGTCATCACTACTGTCTTACTTTGGCTTATTTGCAACCCATACTCCTTGAACAGCTTGTCCCATGAATCCATTGTTTCTTGTACCTCTCTGACACTTTCTCCCCAAATCATGACTACAAAATAATAATATTAATAATAATAATAGCCTAATCATGATAAGACGCTCAAAATAAAGGACGAAGCATTGCAATTGGTTGTTGTCGCAAAGTCCATAAAGAAACAACAATAATAATCTATTATATATAATCCAAAATTGACTCATCACCGCAGGGCTCAAACAACTAGACCTAGAAAGCTGAAATTTTGCATGTTGTTTGATCCGAGTATGTAGAGGCTCACTAAGAAACTGTTTTTGAAAATTCAATTTGTAAGTGCCTTTTTTCGGCCCTTTGGCATTGACAATCCAAAATTGACGCATCGACGCAGGGCTCAAACCACTAGACCTAGAAAGCTGAAATTTTGCATGTTGGTTGATCCGAGTATGTAGAGGCCCACTAAGAAACGGTTTTTGAATATTCAATTTGTAAGTGACTTTTTTCGGCCCTTTGGCACTGAGCAAGGACAGTCGGTACAAAGTTCGGATTTAGCTCATTTTAAGCCGCCAGATTCGAGAAACAATACTCGGAGGTCCTGTAGGGACCCGGAAACAAACTTTTTAAGTTCCTAAAATGAACGGTTTCGGAGATATTCCCAAATAACTGTGTTTCCCTCTGAGAAACAGATCAACGTTACTAGGGCCACCGCAGAAATTTCGCAGACCGGGGATAGTTTTCTGGCAATATCTCGAAAACCGTTCGTTTTAGGGCCTTAAAACGCGAGGTTCGGTTTCCACTTCTAACCACGAACATTGCTCCTCGCATTGATACGCGTATAATGAGATATATTTAATTTATATAGGTGGCTTTTGGGGGGGGGGGGGGTCGAATACGTTCGTGATTTTGAGTCTCATTTTATACTCTTTGGGCTGGTGAATTTAAGCGAGCTTTCAGATCTTTATTCTCATTTACGATGTTAAGATGCTTTCTATTTTGTATGGTATTTTTTTCATTTTCTTTATAAATTTGTTTTTTGTTAACTGAATATTTTTGTTTGCCAATTTTGATCTGCTCATTTTCGTTTTTTACCATGATCAGCAACCCATATTCCCAGTCGAATGTGTCGTATTCTACCGGGTGTCACTTTAATTATTATTTTTTCTTAATTACTCTTACTGAGGAATTGGGCAAACTTATTTCAATAAAGTTGGTATTTTGTCTTTCACGGCCATTTAATCCCCGCACAAGGCACTGCTTAAACCTAGAAAAGTTGCTGAGTTGGACTAATGGACTAATGGTGCAGCAGAAAAGAGGAGAATTGAAGCTTTTTAAATGTGGTGATACAGGAGAATGATGATCAGATGGGTAGATAGGGTAACAAATGAAGAGGTATTATGACGAGTGGGAGAGGAGAGATGTTTCTGGCGACTGCTAATGAAGAGAAGAGATAGGAGGGTAGGACACATAATAAGACATCCAGGATTAGCAAGCTTAGTTTTGGATGGGAGGGTCGCGGACTAGAACTGTAGGGTAGACCAGGGTTAAACAGATTGCCTCGGATGTAGGGTGTGGTAGCTATGTAGAGATGAAACGATTAGCTCAAGAGAGGGAGACATGGAGGGCTGCATCAAACCAGTTAAAAAACTGAAGACTCAAACAACAACAATCAGGAATTTTAATTACTTAGAGAGGCATGTGAGGCAAAAGGGTGGTTGGAGAATTTCAATCCCTGGGATGTAACACTGGAAGAGACTGCATAATGTACATCAGCGGCCAAGGTGAGAGATATTTAACTATAGGTCTATTAACTGCGATATGTTGACGTTCAAATCATCAATAAGTATGGACAAATTACATCCAGAATAGCTTAAGTAAGAATACTTTTAATTCCTCATATTCCGATAGATTTGCCATTCCAGTGTGCAAGAATGCAGTTCCCTCTTCAAACAATATTCGCAATTTCTTTAACAAAGCGCAATGACACACACTTAACAGTAGCACGTATACATTTAGACAAAACCATTTTTTCCCATGGGCAACTGTATGTGGCTTGCTCGCGAGCATCCGGACAACAAAATCGTTATGTCTCAACAGAAGATGGCAAAACCAAAAACGTAATTTTAAAATGTGTTAACATAATGTAACATCGAACCCTGCAGACTTTCACAACTCTATAAAATTCCCACTTTGCTGCTCATATCAATATACTGTATGTATCAGAATATTCAGAATTAGAATGGACCCACCTATAGCCGCGATAGCTGTAATAGAATAGACCAATTATCAGCAATAATGCATCGTCCCCATTGTCTTGATCGCGGGCGAAGCCGCGGGTACCTGCTAGTACTTTTATAAGTACTCCCCCAACCACACGTCATCATCGTAATCATAAGCTTCAATCCCCCAGCCTCTTTGTGATTATGTAATACGTGGACGGCCCCTAACTCACCTGAATATAAGGGGTGATCAAACATTTCCGTTTGACGGCCGCACAGTCCAATCAGGCAAAATCGCTATGAGCATTGAGGCACTCATCCCACCGACGCGCCAGGTTGAAGGTCCCCGTGTGGTAAAACACTGGGTGCTGCTGCATCCTCGTCCGACAGGAATCTTCGACCCTTCAAGGCCTTTCCTTAATGGACGAAAGGCGTGATAATAGTTTGGGTAGAGATCAGGACTATAGGGCGATTCTTCAGGAGTGTCTCCCACTTGAGATGGCGTAGCCTACCTTCTGCGTTACATTTGTGGTATGGGGACGTGCGTTATCATGAAGCAGCAGCACCCCTTGTAGCAGTTTTCCAAGACGTTTCGCCTTAATTACAGGTCTACATGCATTCTCCAGTGTTTTAATCTCGGGCTGTGAACAAAAATCCAACCAAGTTTTGGGGGGTAGAGTCTGGTGCCACGAAACTGGCTCCTTGCACTCTAGTAAGAGGTTTGATATTTTTGTTTGGGTGTTAAAAGAAATTGGTTTTATTAATTTAATTATGACAGTGAAGCGTCGTAATTAAATTGTTATTTTGATTTGGAATTATTATTTTTTCTTTGAATGGATTTGATAAAGGTACTTGCATAGGAGGATTGAGAACACAATTTTGTTTACAGCTTAAGTTCGGCAAGATAGTGAGATGTTGGTCATAGTCTGGGCTGATGACCTTCTCCATCTTGACAATGCTGATAGGTGACTACTCGCACGTCATGACTCAGATAAGGTGTTGTGTGGTGTTTCAAGATCAAGGTCAACGTTCCCTTAGAAGGCTGAAGTAGGGGAGGGGGGAAACGGCTGTCTCTGATGGTGTTGGTATTAATTAGAATAATTGTTTCTTGTGATGGTTTTGTTGTTAATTGAGGGAGGTTTTTCTTTCAGAGACTCCTTTTTGTTGTATGTACAGGGTCTTTATATTTGCTTGGCTAGAACATTCTCGCTCATGCGCTCCGCCGGTGACGCATCAGTTGCCGGCTGCCGCGTGCGCGTATGTACGGCAGAATATGGTCCTTAAAATCACTATCATGCATTTTTACTCACAATGATTACAGTAGATACTGAAAATGTTTCCCATCCACTGCCAAAGATAATCGGTATCTACTGATGAAGTTTCAGGTTACTCCGGTAAATTTAACTTCAGTAAGGAAATAACTACCTTTACGTCTATTTTTATCGTTTACTGAACCTGTACGCTTGAATCTCTTAGCTAGTTGTTTTATTGTGATTGTGTATAGTGCTGCAATGCCTTATGTGAAATATTCATTACTTGAACGTCTAGGCTATATCTGCACAATATGTACATTAAGTGCAGGAAATCGTGCGCTAGAACAAAACAAAAGTTTCGAGTGAAATTTCCAGGGAGACCCATTCCTATAAATCGGACAATAAAACAACTGGCTAATTTGAGATTCAAACGTGCAGGTTCAGTAAACGATAAAATTCGACGTTAAGGTGTCCTCACTGAAGCTAAATTAACCGGATTAACCAGAAACTTCATAAGAAGATACCGATTATGTTTGGCAGCGGATGGGGAACATGCTGAGTAAAAATGCATGATAATGATTTTAAGCACCGTATTCTGCCGTACATACGCGCGCGTGGCAGCCATCAACTGAGCCGTCACTGGCGGAGCGCGTGAGCGAGAATGTCCTTGCCAAGCAAATATGAAGACCCTGTATTTGTTTGTTGGTTTTGAAACTGTTGGTAAGCCCCAAGAAGTATGCATCTGCTTTCGCCAGCAGTTTCAGGTGTATGTTATATTTGGGATTTTTGCGCAGTACCGTTCCCCGGTGATTGAGACACCAGGTTCTTACCACCTTTCCAGCGGATGGTTGGCTCTTCAAATTCTTGAGACGAGGGGACGATGGATAACACCACTGCACCGTCAACGCTTTCGATTCCGGTTCCCAGTTCCAGCTTTCGTCGCCGGCAACAATGCGCTCCAGGAACGTGTTGCCTTGAACATTGAAACGCATCGGGTGTGTTTTTAGCGTTTTTTTATTTATAAAAAAATAGGCTTATGAGATCACCTTTTGTCCGTGTGTGTGTGAGTATGTATGTGTGCCCCACCCCCTTATAAAATCTAAACGGGTGGAGCGATTTCAATGAAACTCAGTAAGGTCATAGTACTATTTCGACGAACCCCGATCGTCCGCTTCAAATTTTATTACGTCTCACAAATCCAACATGGCGGCTGTGCGAAATAGGTCACCGGCATTCTATATCTCCAAAACTATCACCAATATCACCTTGAAATTATGTACGGTGATAAAGGGCGCTATACAATGTCACCTATGAGACTCTCAAAAACCTGTTAACTACAAAATAAACATGGCCTCCAAGCGAAGTTGAAATATTTAAATAAACCTTTCTCGCTATTTAACCATCCGAGCGCAATGAAACTGGGTACAGCAAATGTTTATACACATTGTAATGCACTGATATCCAATTTAGTTCAATTGTTTACATAACCTCAAGATTACGGCTGTGAGAATTTTTTAAATTAAGTTTTTATTTCTTGTGTCCTAATCATGCGATGCGAGCCAACGTTTGAATAATGAAACTACGCAATAATCGTCATCTAACAGTACATAACTCTATGACCCACATGGCGACCATCCGAAATATTTAGACGGTTCTCAATATCTATTAATTTATGACAGCAATCAAACTGAAATCTTCTTACTTACTTCTTAATTCCTGCCGCTCCTTCCGGAGCATAGGGCCTTGGCGAAATTTCTCCACGCAGTACGGTTCCTGGCTATTCTCTTCACTTGACTCCAGTTCTTGTCCTCCTCTGCAATTTCATTTTCGATCGTCCTCTTCCAGGTCTTCTTAGGTCGACCTCGCTTCCTGGCACCTTGAGGATTCCAGTCTAGCGCCGCCCTCTCAACAGCTCCGTCCGGCTTCCTTAGTGTGTGACCGATCCAGCGCCATTTCCTCTCCTTCATCTGGATGCTAATCGGTTGTTGATTGGTGATGGTCCAAAGATCTTCGTTTGAGATTATGTTCGGCCACCTCACATTCATGATGCGACGCAGACATCTGTTAATGAACTGAAATCTTGTATGTTGATAAAGGCTATGAACATAAGTTCACCTATGGAATTTTCAATAAACTGGTGAGCACAAATCCAACATGGCGGTGACGCGAAATTCAAATATTGAAATGGACGTTTCTCGCGATTATACCATCCGAGTGCAGTGAAACTCGGTAAGGTAAATGCTTAGACAAATTTTAATCCACTGGCATCTAATGTATTTCAACTGTTTTCATAACCGCAAGATGGCGGCTGTGCGAAATTTTAAAATCTCGTTTTTATTTTTGTGTCCTAATCGTGTGATTGAAGTTTGAATAAAACACCTACATAATAATCATCATGAAATAGTAGGGCCTACATAACTCAAAAACCTACATACTGTATATAAAAATCCAACATAGCGACCATCCAAAATATGTAGACGGTTCTCAATATCTACGAATCTATTACAGCAATCAAACTGAAATTGTGTATGTTAATAGAGGCACTGAACATAAATAGGATATATAAAACAGGCTGTATAGTTCTACACGGAACTACTTGTTTGCTCGGCATTCAACGCCCGAGGTATCGGTACTGCAACGCCCTCAAACGCAATCGTTTTGCTCACGCCTTGCCTTGCATGTGTCCTGACGATCACGGATGGTTTGCAGATTGCGGCACTATAAAGCAGGAGGGAAGTTATAAATCTGAGTGTACGATGCATTAAAAGTGTGGAGAATGAGTGTAGGCAGGTCGTTACACTACACCCACTAGCAAAACACAAGAAGAGGAAGATGTCATGTGGGTTTCTGAGTAGACTGCAATAAACACCAACGATTGGAGAAATCATGATTGACCTTGACCACTTCGTAGCACAGTGGCTAACATTCCTGGTTGTCACCACTGAGGTACCGACAGCGGTGGCTACGCTTGCTAAAGTGCAGTGTTTGGTCATGGGACCAAGCTCCCTGCTGGTGCTGACTCGGTAGACGCGTGAGTTCGAGGCCCACCGTCGGCGGTCCTTGATATGGTTTTCCGTTGTTTCCCATTTTCAACACCAGGCAACACCTTCTGACAACCCACGGCCGCTTCCTTCCACATCCTTGCCCAGTTTCATTCATCTTCATCCATTCCATCTCTCATACCTGCGCACAGGCGGCTTCGATGGCGTAGTTGGTAGCATGCTGAACTGCTATGCCCAAGATTGCGGGTTCAAACCCGGCCAAAGTCGTCGGATCATTTAAGAGCGTTGAAAATCCTTCAGTATGCTTTCCTTCGGAGGGGAAGTAAAGCCGGCGGTCCCATGTCGCAGATTTATGGCATGTAAAAGATCCTTCCACAGACTAAACTTGTGTGAAGCTAAATATTGTTAGGTTAGATTTCGTCGGAACGCTCTATCAAAGTTCCAGCCTTCATTACTAGGTATCAGTGACATCTGGTAGCGAACGTTGGAACTACTTGAAATTGAACGGAACTTGTAGCTCAACCTAAGGGTGTTCGCTGGAAGCAGCTACAGACTCAGGCGAGCCGAACATGTCCTCGGACACTCCCGGCACTAAAAGCCATACGATAAATAAATAAACCGGCGCACAGGTCGCTCACGGGCGTCGAGTAGAAAGACCTGCACCCGGCCTCTCCGGAGGCCATGCGACAAAAAATAACATTGAGGTCCAGGTTCAATTCCCGGTTCCGCCAATAAGTGTAATTCTGGTTTGAGGGCTGGAACGGGGTACTCACAGACTCGTGAGGCAAAACTGAAGAGAGGTGGGTTCGATTGCCATCTCAGCAATCCGACAAGTGGTTTCCGTGATTTCCCCACTTCTAGCGCAGGCCAAGGCCAAGGCCTCCTCCTACTCAAACACTAGCACCAATTACCGATAATTGAACCCGGACCATCCGCAGTAGCAGCTTTTTTTTTAGCGTATGGCTTTTAGTGCCGGGAGTGACCGAGGACATGTTCGGCTCGCCAGTTTTGTAGCTGCTTCGAGACGGACACCCAATGGGTTAGCTGCAAGTACCGTTGGGGAGGGAAGGAGGGAAGTTGGAAGGTAAGGACGAGGAGTTGGAAGGTAGCGGCTGGGGCCTATAGTTAGGGACCAACCCCGGCATTTGCCTGGAAGGAAGATGGGAAACCACAGAAGACCATCTTCAAGGTTGCCGGAGGGGGGATTCGAACCTCCTCGCCTCCCGGATGTGAGCGACTGCCATCAGTCATGCCGTAACCACCACGGCTAACTCACCCGGTAGTAGCAGCTAAGAATGCTGATCACTACGCCAAGAGGTGGACCATCTGATCATTGCATGTACAAAATGTAGTAATGGCGAAATGTTGTCAATTCCTAGGTTCGAGGTCTGTATATTAACTACATATCACAGTTTATGTTATAAAAAGGGCTGATGGTCGAATCTTGCAGCCTTATTTTCAAGAACATTCATGTGCAACTGCTATTTCTAAAAATAAATTATTAAATCCGTTACAACGTAACGTAATGTGCTGGATAAAATTACAAAAAAAATACAATAAAATTTAAATGTAAAAGTATAATAAAATACTGCATAAATATGGAAAAAAAATATAAAAATAAAATTAAAATTATAAACTTAAGAATAAAAAAATTATGAAAATGAATTGTAAAAATCAAATTATAAATACATTTATAAACATAAATATTAAGGTTAAACCTATAAAAACATAAAATTAAAATTAATTATATTAATTACAATCACAATTGAAATGTTAATAACCACAAAAATAAAAATAATAAAAACAATAGTGCGTTAATGGGTTTGGAACATCCTGGGCAGTAGCCCCGTGTACTTGGATGTCTGGTGTTTCTGTGATTACTCTAGTCGTGTGTAGCTATATTAGGGACAGGGATCGGGTAGGTGCCACCAGACTAATAATGGTCCATCCCGGCATTTGGCTGGAAGGTTTATGGCAAAACTCAGGGAAAAGCCATACTGTACTGAGGATAGGCGCTTTCTGCGATGGGATTCAAACCTTGAATCTTGCTGTAACCCCCTATCACGGTCGTTGTCCGCGATATAACACGCACGCCTACGTCGCCGAGTACTGTAGAAATGGGAAAACTAGAAGCTAGAAATATAGAAACTACTTGTATTTCTTGTCCTTAAAGCATTTGCGCTAAGTCTAAGCAACACAATAGCCTCCGTGGCTTAGGCGGCAGCACGCCGGCCTCTCACCACTGGGTCCTTGGTTCAAATCCCGGTCACTCCATGTGACATCTGTGCTGGACAAAACGGAGGCAGACATGTTTTCCTCCAGGTACTCCGGTTTTCCCAGTCAAAATTTCATTCCAGCAACTCTCCACTATCATTTCATTCCAACTGTCATTCATTTAATCATTGCCCCCAGAGGAGTGCGTCAGGCCTCGGCAGCCGGCACAGTTCATATCCTCGCCGCTAGATTGGGGGCTTCATTCATTCCATTCCTGACCCGGTCGGAGACTGGAAGCAGGCTGTGGATTTTCATTTTTCTAAGCAACACAATTCTGCCCTATAATAGAATAACCAACCTGTCAAAAAAAACTGTTACTGTATTCAGAACATGTCTGGTTGCGTGGCTCAGGGGTAACGTTCTCGCTTGCTGAGCCCAAGGTTGCAGGTTCGAAACCTGGCGCAGTCAGCTGGCATTTGAGGGTGCGCAAATGCGAGGGAGCCGTGTCAGTACATTTACTGGCACGTTAAAGATCCCCTTTGGGGCAAAATTCCTGCACCCCGGCGTCTCTAAAAGCCAGGGTAGTTAAAAGGGACGTAAAACCAATAACATTAATAAGTATTCAGAACAACACTACAGTTAACAGAAAAATAAATCTCTCAATGATATTCAGGCGACAGGTACAAAATTCGATGACGTTATCAATGAAAGTCGTACTTCCTCAACTTAAATAACCACTGGACTGCATCGTAAGGGACCTAGAACCGGAATTCAGCTCACCTTTTGTTCTGTGGAATGAATAATTAATGCTGTTGAAGGTCATTATTTTCGCGTTGTGGTATTTAACACCCATAGACAGGACGGTCTCGCTAGAAAAACAACAGAACACTGATGTTCTTCTAAAGGGAAAATAAAACTGTCAGCGACTAAAATAAACATTCTTACAGACTATCATTAAATATGAAATATGATGATGATGATGATGATGATGATTGTTGTTTTAAGGGGCCTAACATCTAGGTTCAGATGGTTCAGATGAAAATGAAAGATGATGAAATTAAACAATAGAGCTAACCCTAACTACAAAATTACAATTAACTTACGTACCTACTAAAAGAAGAAATGAATAAATGAAAAAGGAAAAGAGAAATAAAAGATAGGAGGAAAGGAAATGCACTCAATCCACGAAGAATGAGGACTAAAGGGACTTGGAATGAAGGAGAGCCATGAAAGGCAGATAGGAAAGGGGGAAGGAGGAGAGGGTCCGCCACAAAGTCAGTGGAAAAAGGGGAAAACACGGACACAGCTCAGGAATCCTTCAGGGTCGCCCACTCCCAAACTCACCAGTCGTGAGCCCTTGAGGATGCAGCACTATCCAGGGTGCACCATAAGTGGTGGGGCTGCACACACCCTGTCTCCTTCAGGGCCTTGTGCAAAAGGCAGGAGATATAATGAAAATAAAAAGAAGACTGACTCCTCAAAGAATGAGGGTATCAGGAAAGATGAGACAAGGACCAATTAATGCGGGAAACTGAAGGCCTCCATAGGCCTCGGATACGGTACCCTAATACCATCGGGGTCGGAGAAAACAGGTGTTGACCAAGGGAGGCCGACAGAAAAGATTTAGTAGATTTACTGGCACGTTAAAGATTTCGAGGAAAATTCCGGCACCCCCTTGTCTCTAAAAGCCGCAGCAGTTAAAAGGGACGTGAAATTAATAACATTATTATTATTATTATTATTATTACAGTATTAATATTGAATCCTCTTCACAGTCTGCCCCATCCAAGCCTCAGATAAGAATTAAATTTCTTTACATATACCACATCTTACGGTATAGTGGCTATCACTCTAGGTTGTCACTCCTGAGATCCGGGTGCGATTTCCAACTCTGTCAAGAAATTTAATTTCGGCCCGAGAACTGGAACGGGGTACACTCAGCCTCGTGAGACTTAAGGCCTCGTCCGCTTACTTTCTAATCCTAGTCTCAATCACGAAGAAAACACACTAGTACAGACATCACAATAACACAGGCCATCAGGCAAATCCTACATATGTCCAAGTACGTGGAGCAAAATAACCACGATATCATTCGACGCGAGGTGGCAGCAGAGAAAGAGAGACAAAAGCTTGAGACAGTTCCCAGACAATCTATGTTCAACCACAAGGTGACCACTCCTCGCCTAAGATCCAGGAAGAGTTATATTGAGAGAACAGTACCCCTCCATACCAAGCCAGACGTCTGGCGTGTGTCGCTCTGGAAACAAATAGAACCAGAGGGTTTTACCCCTAAAGAAGAACTGAGCAGTGGTAGACATTTGCCTTATACCACCTGGAGGTCCTTAAACCGGATGAGAACAGGAGTGCCTAAGTGTCGTAGCAACCTTGTGAAGTGGGGTTATGCAGAAGATCCAAGAAGTGACTGTGGAGAAATCCAGACTCCACAACACCTGCTCACGTGCCAAGATCTGAATGACACCTGCAGCCAGGAAGACCTTATTTTGGCCACAGACCGAGGGATAAGAGCTGAAGAGTTCTGGAAAGGAAGAATTTAGTGTGTCACCCGGATATGAATATAATATATACCACGACATCGCAAGCACCTAAATCAGCCAACAGCAACAACAAAAACAACTCGAACTCTGTACAAATCTAGGAATCGAACCAGGATTTTCCGGACCAGGTCTCAATACGTACCCTGAGATCACAGACGGCAACAGTCAGGTATTAAGGGATGAGGCCTCTACTCCACTTGTGGACAATGAAAATCCTTTAGTTGCATTCTGAAGACACGAACACAATCGAGCAAGTAGGTAAAAAGAAAAAGACACCGAGCGACAAAAACAGAGAGAGGGTCAGTGGGCCAGGACAAACGTGGCGTGGCCACTCGCAATACGGTTCACTGAATCTCCGCCGAATGGTATTTCTCTTTATTTATGTAGCGTAACAAACCGCAATTGTTCCGGAAATAAAGGGTTAAAGCTCCACATTTGAAGTATGACTCACTGAGCTCGGGATCTTGCCTGGATGATTACCTAAACAATTTTATACATCTATACCCGGCATGCGTTGCAATGCTAATCAAGAAAGGAAGGTAATAATGCTATTGGTTTTACGTCCCTTTTAACAACTGCGGGGTTTAGAGACATCGGGGTGACGGAAGTTTGGCCCGAAGGGGATCTTAAACGTGCCAGTAAATCTACTGACACGGCCCCCTCACATTTGCGCACCCTCAAATACCAATTGGCTGCGCCAGGATTCGATCCTGCAATCATGGTCATAGCAGGTGAGAACGTTACCTCTGAGCCGCGCAGCCAGTCCAAGAAAGATAGAAACTGAAGTGCTTTGGATTATTATTATTATTATTATCGTATCCTGGACAGTACAATACAGCAATTTACAATTCAAAAATATTCACAATACACACACAAATTGTGAACCCATCAGATCGATTTTGAGGCCCAGAACTCGGCAGCCTTGATTGCACGAGCATTTGCTGAAACCAGGTCATCCAGCGTCAGGCTTCAGGCAAGTTCGGGCAGACCAAGAGGTGTTCAACATCTTGAATATATCCACATTCGCAGGTTGCATCTTCAGTAATGTAGCCCCACCGCTTCAAATTTTGTTTGCACCGCGTCACTCCAGTTCGCAGTCTGTTCAACGTCTTCCACGTCCGGTAAGGTAGTTGAAAACCAGCAGCCGGCTCTTCCTTTCGGTTTTGGCCATTACTTCCAGGTGTCCTGTTTCGCCATAGCTCTATATGGCGAGCGGAATATGTTGCAATTGCTTCAGTTGTTCGAAGAAAGCTCTTTCTTGACTTCAACCTGGGACGTGCTTTGGATAAACAATATTCTTTGTTTTTCTGTCTGGTGCCCCGGTCCTTCTGCATTAGGCTGTGCTGAGACATCCATGGCAGGATATGTCACCTCGTGATGAATTAGCAAGCCTTTCTCACACCTTGCATTGCGGTGTATACAGATTGTGCAATTAATGTGGGCTTCCTGTTAAGTCCCTCACCCTTTTGTGTTAAATAAATAATTGGTAGCCAGAAACTTTCCCTGGAGTGCACACAACAACTCATCCTAATTTCATCGCAATCGGATGAATGGTATATGAACGCATAGGGGACAGAAATACAGTACAGGCTTATGCAATCACCATTTGTCCGTGTGTGTGCGCATATGTTTAGAGTCAGAAGTAAGATAGTCATACTTGCATGGCGTCTTTCCCTCTACCTAATAGTGAGATATACCAGATTTGGTGGATCCCATGGTTGCCAAACCACGTCCCACAGGATGCAAGCACCGACCAACATAGCTGCGCGATCTAAAATACACTCTTCGCCTGTATTGCGTAGCTGGCGTTCGGAGATCCGATATTTGAATCCCGGTATAGACAGAGCTCATCCAGAGTGCTTTTTAATTTATTTATTTATTTCCGTCTTTTTTTCGGCTTCACGTGAGACAATGCCAGAAAACCCTTATTTCAAGACCCGAGAGCTTAATATACTGACCAGCAAAAAACACCGATCACTTGAAAAATTCAACATTACTTTCATTTAAATCATAAATATGAACGCTCTAGGCCTAGTACATAAGTTACTGTACTGTTTATAGCATGGAAGGCAGGTTTCCTGGATGTATTATCATTCTTCATGTCATTGTTTCACTTAACAATAGCGATTCATTAACATGATGCTGTTTCCCGCGGAAAGATGAGCGCGCCACCATTTTCGATCAGAGCCACTGCCCTGGTAACATCTTCAGGCCTCAAGAACATATTCGTTTCTGAATTGCACAAGAACAACTGAGGGTATGGTTGATCTTTTCCTATGCAAACAAGTGGCAAAAGAAAACAGAATAAATAATTGCATTGTTGACGATAGCGATGGCACGCACATCTTTCCGCGGGAAACAGCATCATGTCAAAGAATCGCTATTGTTAAGTGAAACAATGACATGAGGAATGGTAATGCCTCCAGGAAACCAATTCACCTTACTTCCATGCTATAACTACTGTATGTACTGTACTAGGCCCATACCGTTCGTATTTATGATTTGAATGAAAGTAATGTTGAATTTTTCAAGTGATCGTTTGTGTTGCCGTATTTATTTTATTTTTTGCCGGTCTGTATACATCCAGATTATGCAATTACACGCACTGCGACAGTCATTACAAAAAAACACATGTTATTAGTAGGGCTCGGATTTTTAGGTGCTAAAAATCGGGAAAATATTTATTTTTTATGTATTAAAAATACCTGAAATATGTGACAAAAAAGTAAAAATATTTAATTATATTTTAGTTTATTAATATGCAGTACTCACGAATACAATTCATGATATGTCTCACTGACTGCTGAAGCATTACAATACACAACGAGATACATCTTGAGGTTGTCCATCACAAATGACCGACGATTATCGCGAAACACTTATTCTGAAGGCGCGAAACTGCGGCAATATGTTTATTGCCCTTGAGGTGTTGCATAACTTGAGGTCACTGTTCAGCCTTGATTGCTTTCCCACATGGTTGGCCGAACAGAACGCCCCCATCAGAAGTAAAATTGTCTTTAAATTCTGCAACAGACGATAACTTGTAGTTGTTTTTACTTTAGGCATCGTAGAACTGCCTTACACTTCACAATGCCAGAAATGAACTGCGTGTGAGTGACACTGGTTCCAGGTAGCTGGGGGAGGGGGAGGTCTAGCACGTGGTGCATTATGGCTATGGACAAGCGAATCCCCGGCTTCCGCAGTGAGTGGCACGGGGCGACAAGTCAAGAATAACACAGTTGCAATCTGACATACGCCCTGCATGGAAGGAAGGAAGGAAGCTTGTAGTTTAACGTGACCGTTAATCTTGAGATCATGAGCCACGGGACCTCCTTTTTACGTGGAATCCGAACCACAGGACATGGCATTTCACTTCGAGCCCTGCATGGAGATTAGATACTGTAACTCACTGGTTCTTCCCCATTGAAGTAACACAGAACAAAAATGCAATAAACTGAAAGATCTAGCAAACTGTTTTTAAAGAATGTAAATATTTTGTCTTTTTATGTGCTAATAAGTGAAAAGCAGGAATTTATGTATTTATAGAAGAAATTCTTAAAATATGTATTTACTTAAAAAAAATATTTATTTACCGTACCTAAAAATCCGAGCCCTAGTTATTAGACAAATCACAAACATACACACACTCATAAGTACAAGGATCTGATGAAGAAGACCCTAATTGAAGCAACTACAACAACGAGATGTGAACTCCTGGGAGGTCAGACACTTTCTTATCCTAGATGTGTTTCATAATCAATCATTTGAGATCGCCCTCGGCAATCACGTGACCCAGTATTAAAGGCTAAGTGGATTTAGATTTGGAGACGCAAGGTCATTGGACTTGAAAAGCCTGTCCTTGTGAGGCACATGTAGCATGCGGGACACACCGCATCCTCTTCCTCATCTCAAGAGACGATATTAAGCATGATTAAGAAATAGCTATGAAGGTTTCGAAGGTCAGCCAAACTCGCGGTGCCACTAGATTTGAACCGAGTACAAAAACCAAAAGGAAAATATGTATCGAAGGCCACAAAGTGTGGGTGGACATGTGTGAGTGTGTGTGTGTCTGGAGAAAGACGGGTGTTGCCTTGGGATCCAATTAGCAACACACACCTAACCTTCCACTCAATTCTCCGTGTCTGTCTGCCTGTCTGTTTCCCGCCAAATTAAGTGCCATCACTCTTACAGTGGCGCAACTCTAAATTGTTGCAGATAGATTTGACCTTCATATTAAAATCTGTTTACGAAGGTTACGTTTTCATTTAGGGCCCAGACTCCATATAATGTAGCCTCTTTCTGAAAAGAAAAGTCTAGAATCTTCATTAAATGCTAACACATGCTGTAGCAAATATTTTCTTTACCACGTGACCATTTTTTTTTCTCGCTTTGGTCACTTCGTGTAGTGCACATGATGAAATGGATGAAGTTACAGCATCTGTTCATTAAAACTGGATATTTCACGAAGTACCAAGCAGAAATTTACCACATGTTGTAAAATGAAATTAGGCACAGGATTTGTCCGACATATTGCGTCCGTGCCCTTCGTTAGTGACGTGATGTTTACCTTCTTCTACCTTAGTGACTTCGTTATCTCGGGTAGTGTTTTCTTTTTTCCTTTTATTGTTTACAAACAACCCACACCGGCTTCGCCCGGTATCTTTAACGGTTTACCCAGCGTAAGCTTAAAAGGCGCACGGACAGCAGGTCCCAGACGCAATTCAGAAAACCCGAGGTGAACAGCGAAACTCCAAACACATATACTGTACTCCTCTCTGAAGTCTTAACTCGACACAACTCGACAGTTTGATGCTGGCCAAAGCTGGGGTGATAAGATCACTCTCTAGCTCTTAAACTCGCTCCGAGATTGTTGGAAGAAATAAAAACGTAAAACATTTACAGTGAGTGATGTATTAAAGATAGAGATATGCTGTCGCGGACGTTTTTGTAGAACTTTTTATGCTGAACAATTCTTACACTCATAGTTTACGGTTTACCCAGCGTAAGCTTAAAAGGCGAACGGAGGGTAGGTTTTTCTTCGACTCCATTCACTGAAATAGTTACTGCTCGGCTTCCTTTGGTCATAAATGAATGTTTTTCTAGAGAAACCTTCGTCGAGAAATCCTTCACAGAACGGTGAAAACCGCATCAAAATCCATCCAGTGGTTCTCGAGATTACCCGTTACATCCAAGAATCTGGGACTTTGTTTTATACTAAGTAGATATTTAAGAATAACCGAATGACACTCAATTATGAATTTAACCAACGTACTGTAGGCCTATTTAGAACACAAACTCAAAAAGATCAAGAGCAAGATATATTTTACTCACACTTGTTAGAATAGCAGTCATGTACGCACAGTTCCGAAGAGGCTATCAGTTTATGAGACAGATTCCAGACACACCCAAGTACACGGGGATAAATGGCCACTATAACACAAGTCCCTGAATGAAACGACAACAACAAGAATGCTGGCATGAAAGATGAAGATGAACAGCTGGGTTCTCGAGCATTAAACACTCTCTGCTAGTATTTGGTTGTAGCAGATCTATTACATTCCAACACTCGGTACTGCTAGAGATGACTTCGTGAACATCCCGAGTGAATTAGAAAGGAATTTGTTGAAAACGCAAAATTTCTCTGAGAATCGAAAGTATGTGTACGGAATAATAATTGATGTCTGCAGCATGAGCTGACCTAGAAAACCGAGACCGTCATCGCGAATACTCTATTAGCCTCGGGGGATGGAGTGAAAGTCTGCCCCAATACCAACTAGACAGAGAAATATTCAGTACTAGTGACCTACATATTGGTATCAAAAGGAACTATTTGAAAAATTGAGACTGGCACCGATGAACTGTACAACCTACCATAGTTTGTCTGGTTGTTCGTTTCAGAAGGAATCAAGTGGGACAATGTCCAAAACTCCCAATCAGCTGTTTCCATTCGTATCATGTGAATGCTGCAATAATGTATCAATGGATGTATAAACAGAGATACACACGTGTCTGATATTTTAGCTATATTTGAAGTCAATTCAGTGTTTTTAAACTTTGTTAAGGTGAACGAATATAGGCATTCTCACAACAAGAACCATAAAACTTATGATATCGTTTTAATGTTTCACGACCCATTAGCCTATTGGACAGAGGTGTGTAAAATATTAGTTTTTCCATATTCCCTCATTGGAGCACTTTAATCATTACAAATACAATTAAGTCTGACAACGGTATTTGGAGATTAGCGATTCAGCTTCAGCTTCTTCTGCACCCAAAATTTCTTCATTCTATCTGACCTGGCTGCCCTTTGCTCATCTGTGACGGTGTAGTTTTTCCGTTCAAATGTTGTTAATGTGAATCGTAAGTATTTATTCCTTAAAATATTATTCTCTCCTCAATTTTTAATTTGGAGCATCGTTAAATTTAATTCATCTAAATCATGCTGGATCTCTTTGAACCAGTTGTTCTTTGTTTAACTCTTCTAGAAGTAACTAAAGAGCTGTTTTATTAGCCTGGTTTCTGGAAGGCGTGAGACATGGCTGAAAAAGGAATGTAAATTATTAGAATCAAATAAAATAATTTAAATCATCCACAATTTCGTATTCAAAATCATTTTATTGACCAACTGCTGGCATCTTTTATTACCCTACTTAGTAATGTTTTGTCCCCCGTGGACTTGCACCTTTTCCCATAAGGAATTGCGTCTGGAAACTTTCAGAATTGGGGATTCCGAGGGATGCCTGAGCTGGGTCCGTTTTCTATTTTTTTTCATTGATTTTGGAATTGACCCTCTAAGTCAGGTGATTTCAATCCATGATTCAAGAATTTTGGAATAGTTTAACTCTTTAGAGGGAAAAACTATTTTTATTTTTATGTGTTTAAAATTTTAATTTATTTTAATTATTATAATTATTAATAATGTTATTTTTTGTCTCTCTAATCTTAATGTTTATATAAGGTACTTATTTTTAATTTTATATGTACTGTATGTTCTTATAGATTCAATTTTGATATTTTTATTGGATTAATTAATTAACTAATTTCGAATTTATTTTTACAATAATTTTCATAATTCTTTTATAGTTATGTTTATTATTTTAATTTTTATATTTCTTTTATAATCGTAATTTTTTGTTATGGTTTTTATTTCGATATTATTTTTTATTTTTGCACTTTGATTGTTAATGTTTTTAGTTTTTTTTAAATTTTATCCAACACATTACGTCAAGTAGATACGTAGGCTATATACTATTTGATTTTTAGAAATGCTAGCACTTCGGCATGAAAATTCTCCAAAATTTGGCTTCAAGATTCAACTATCAGAACCTATGAAAGCATAAACTGTCCTTATTACAGTATTACTACTATATAGACCACTATCTCATAATGGGTTAAAAAGCGGATCATCAGTAAATAAGACCCCAAATCCCACCTCCCTAATTCACACGAAAAGTAGAATAAAGTTATCAAATCAAAACGTATGACATTTTGCAGCAGAAAGGCTCCTCTGTTAATGGAAATTCTAATATAACATTTTACTTTGAGTTTCTTAAATGAAAATATAATTAAGACTCTTGGTTAAACATTTGAAGTAATTTCAGCGCCTTGTAAACATGTTTAGTGCATTAAGCCATGAAAAGTAATAATAATGCAATTTTGGAAAACTGGCGACGATTCTAATAATTTGCACACTTCAGTAAGCTATGGAATAAAACCCTGCGCGGATGCGGATATCCGAGAATATCCGCAACATTTTTGTCTCGCGGATATAGTTTGCATGACTGTGCGGATAGCGGATAAGCTGCGGATAATGTTGAGAGTTGTTGGTTCTTAAGTTTAGGGGCTGCGACAACGCGGTCATGTAGCCCCGTGTAAAAAGGAAGCTTGTAGTTTAACGTGACCGGCAATCTCTAGATCATGAGCCACGGGACCTCCTTTTTACGTGGAATCCAAACCACAGGACATGGCATTTCACTTTGAAAATCTCACATGCATTCACCGGGAATCGAACCCGGTCCGCCTTGGTGAGAGGCACACAAAGCCCCGTGTACTTTGGGTGTGTGTAGAATCTGTCTGATAACCGGTGTTCATTGTGATGACTGTATTAGTGTGTGTTATCTGTTTTTTAATTCAAGTAAGGACTGCAGACTTTGGATTCTTCAAATAGTTCCTACTTTTGCCGCCAAACGCCACCGTCAACGACTACTAGTTCAGAACATAGCTACCAGACGCCACCGCAGTCGGCTCTTGACAACGAACGTAGGAACCTAAGAGCGTTGTTTACATTCTTAACCTATACAATTTAGCTTCACACAGGTGTAATTAGTGGAAGGTTCTTTAACATGCCATAAATCTATGACATGGAACCACCGGCTTTACTTCCCCTCCGAAGGAAGGCATACTGAGGGATTTTTAACGCTCTTAAAAAATTCGACGACTTCAGCCGGATTTGAACCCGCGATCTTGGGCATAGAAGCTCAGCATGCTACCAACTACGCCATCGAAGCCGCCAATGTTGAGAGTAGATTTGCGGATGGATTTTAGAATAAAAATGTTGAACTTTTTTTAAAATAATTTTATTTTTTACTAAGATCCGTGCATTTCACGTTTCTATTTATTTCCCTATTTGCTTTCGCTTGGATTCTATGAGAATAATATAGAAGTGAGAGGAGCCAGTCATGGAAATACCCTCAATTAGTGTTGAATTTTGGCACACAAAAAAAAAACACCTTAATGCCTGCGTGGGTATATCCGACGATTAAGTAAGTGCTATATTTAGTCAACCGCTTGTTTTACTTGCCGTTACTCAGAGGGACAAAACTCAGTCCAACATTGTCTTGCGATTCACAGTCTAGTGGAACGAAATTTTCCTCAAATGTTTAAAGGTGTTCCTTTAATACTTTATCTACCGGGTTAGTTAGCCGTGGTTGTTACGGCGTGACTGCAGGCAGTCGCTCACATCTGGGTGGCGAGGAGGTTCGAATCCCCCCACCGGCAACCTTGAAGATGGTCTTCTGTGGTTTCCCATCTTCCTTCCAGGCAAATGCCGGGGTTGGTCCTTAACTATAGGCCACAGCCGCTACCTTCCAACTCCTCGTCCTTACATTCAAACTTTCCTCCCCAGACAACACTCCACACGCGACGGTACTTGTAGCTCACCCTAGGGGTGTCTTATCCTCGGACACAGAGTGTCACCATCTCCGTTGGTTAAATATGTAATTATGTAATGTATGGATGAGCAGACGGACAGGTGTAGAGACAGGCGGGCTAGACCGGGCTCTTTGCCCCGAGGGATGCAGTGAAAGTGAGAGCATGGCTACTGGAAGTTGCCGGCCCGTGCAGCCACCATCACCCGCATTCCACACTACAAACACGTTTTGCTTTCCTCGTGCTGAGCCACAGTAATACAAATAAAACCACAAAAGAATTAGGTTATTTGACCCTGATGAGGCCAATCTTGGAATACGGCTCAGCGATTTGGAACCCATATCAAGTAGAGCTGGAGATGGAGCAAAGGAACGCTGCAAGGTTTGTTCTCAACGATTTTAAGCCTATAGAGCATCCAGCGTTTAGAAAAGACTGTGGGTCTTATGGGCTTTTACTTTTAACGGAAATCCCCCCTACACTGGTTTTGTTGCCTTACCTTTTATCATGAAGGAACTCTGAACATATATATTTTTCGTCATAATAGCTTCCTACAATTATCTGCCTTATCTTACCTTTGTTATTGCGTACAAGTATCGCTTATATTACGTCTTAGTAATTTAAAAATTTTTGAGGTTAGCACGCTGGAAAGAAGAGCCTCGTCCTGTGCTGCATGCTCGCCCGGAGTGGAGCACGTGCTCAGTTCCGCCGACAACATAAGTTCTGAAGCACTATCCGTCATTGGTGTTACTGTTGTGGGTCTGTTTTATTTTCTGTTCGATCGAATCATGGCTGCCGACAGTTGGGTTCCAACCCACTATCTCCCGAATGCAAGCTCACAGCTGCGCGCCCCTAACTGCACGGCCAACTCACTACAATATTACAAATATTAATCGAAACAAAACAACAAGAATAAAATTAAAAGAAACTAAATTACAGCCTAACTAATAACTAAAGAGGTGATGATCAACAGTATTGCTGACATAAAAATTGTTAACATCGTCTGCATACATCCGAGAAGGAAGGAAGGGTTGTGCTCTCGACATCTGTCAATCAGTAATGCGTCATATCACAACGAAATGAATGTCGTTATTTGTTCTCTTCGCATACAGTATCCTTAATACTGGTTCAATCCGTTAACACCTGCAAAACTGCTCCTTCCTGGGCGTGTTCTATTTCAGGTAGCTGCTGGGGTTGTGGTTGTCTCGCTAACTTATGAAAGCGCAGTACTCGAAGCGGGTGAACATAACGTATGACGTCAGCGCTACCTCTGCCTAGAGTTAGCAACACTGTCGCCATAAGGCTCCACAGTCTTTTCTAAACGCTGGATGCTCTATAGAAGTAGTGTAACTCGAATGATAGAAAAACTAAGCCTATGGCTCAATGAAGTCCAAAAAGACTTGGATACCGCTGGGATTTCTGACCTTGATGTCCAACAAAGTTCCAATTTTGCTGATAATGGTTAACTATTGGTCCCCGCCTTCCAAAGTGTCTAAGTGTAGGAATCCCCTCTCGCAAAAGAGAACGGAAAAACTAGCAGCCGGGCTAAAGAGATATTGGGAACGGAAGAGAGCATCGAAGAAGAACTATACCAAACGTCAGGTCAAGTCCTGAGGAAAATATCCCTCCTCGCATCTCCTCTCTCCCTCCATGTGTTTCCAGCATGGAAACTCTAGTTTGTCATCCCTCAACCTAATATGTACACATTTAAATTCATTTGTTTGCACCTTTTACTCAACTTCTCTCCACAATTAACTACCATTGAAGTATTTTATTGGTGATTAAAGCCACAGTTTGAACACGTAGTGTACTTAAGGCAACCATGTTGAACTTTGTGAAAGCGTGGGAGGGTTGTCAACATTTCAGCCTGATTCGCCATAAAATCGAATTACTCGATAACTCTTGCCGCTTAAATAAGGTTTATGTACACACAACACAATGTAATATTAAATTCGTCCTGAATTACTGTGCCTATCCTTAAAAAAAAGAACCATATTTACAGATATAATTCATCGCATGGAAAGCAAAGTTGATAATGCTCTCAATTAAAGTGAAAATGAAAAATTCATTCATAGATTTTTACAAAGGAAATTCTGAAAAGTCATCTACCCAGCTTATGGAAATATAGCAACACGGGCTGGAAAATCTTTATGCCAAAAACAAGCAGAAAAAGTGGGAACTTTTTCCTTGCACGTAAGCCCGTTCACAAACCAGAACATCAAGGGGACCGCTTAGGTCTTGAGGTGACTACATATATAGTCATAAGTGCTCCTTAGTGGGCTTAAATCAATCTTTTCTTCTTTATTAGGAATATTCTACAATACAGTAGTTTTCCTTCAATCCAAAAACCCACTAATTTCGGTCTTCAGCATCTTCCTCGGTTAAGCCTCTGGTAGCCAGGCTTCTCTTTACACCATCCATCCATTGTTCTTTCGGTGTACTCCGTTTCCGTTTGCCTTCAGATTGCCAATGTAACATCAAATTAGGAATTCTACTATTCTGCATCCTTTTCACATGTCCAAACCATTGTAATCTTCTTTCTTCTTTCTTCAACCACTTCTAGTACATTGTTTTTTACCTGCATAATTTCTCTGATTCTCGTATTTCTAATTTTATCCACTCTTGATTTTCTTGCCGCCCTCCTCCAATAATCCATCTCTGTTACTAATAATGTGTTTGCTTGCTGCCTGTTTAACGTCCAAGTTTCTGATCCATATAATAAAATACTTTGTACCAATGAACTGTAAATAAGTTCCATGGTGTTGTTTAAAATATTTCTGCTCCATAAAACGCAATTTAATGTTCCAATTGTTCTCCTAGCCTCACTTACTCTTTTCTCCATTTCAGATGAACTTGTTCCCCCAGCTTCTAGTATTGAACCCAAATATTTAAATTTAGTGTCTGTTTGAATTTCTGCATTTCCGATCTGTAGTTTCTCACCACCTTTATTCACTAATAATAATAATAATAATAATAATAATAATAATAATAATAATAATAATAATAATAATAAACACATAATGATGTATACTGTTAGAAAAAGACATAAAACTAAAATGACTATAAAATGACGTAATAAATTAGAATTTCTACAATGTGGGAACTATGATCAGGATTTCTGTATAAGTTAGCAACGTCTGTGGTGAACCAATTAAAAGATGTCACGTCATCAAAATCCATGCCCTAGTGATAATGTTTCTGGATGAAGCAGAGAAGATAGTAACATTGAAAAGGACGAATACCTCTACGTACGATATTACAAAAACAAAACAAAAAAACATGTAATAAAAATTCCTGACTGAAATAAACCTTAGAGAAAGCATACTGCTTTTAAAAGCAATGCCCAATAAAATGAGATCACATTTAATTTTCCCTCCTGAAAGAAAAAAATAAAAAGACCTTGGTAAGATTATGGAGTAAGAGGCTTTTATAGAACGTCTTAATGACATACACGATGTGCGTAGAGTAAATAACAGCCCACCAACTAATTTATGGCCATCTCTTTTATTGAAGGGACAAGTAGAATTGCGCAGATTTACAGCCAACCTTATTTGTACGTTTTTCACACTTAGGCTATAAGTAACCTTTTCATAGCAACAAGCTGTCTGCATTTATAAAGATGAAACAAAAACCAGTTGTAAGTTTTATTTATATAGGCTATATTATAAAACGGTAGTCTTGCGGGATGCCTTATATGCATCAGAAACACTAGCACCAAGAGAATGGCCAACATTAAAGATATTGAAAAATAAGAAATGAAAATTCTGAGAAAAAATTATGGCGGCGTTTTCAGAGATAATTTTTGGTAAAAAAAAGACCAACAGAAGATTTATACAGAAATACTGAATCTATCACGACACTCATCAGATAACGCAGAGTGGAGTTCTTTACACACATCGCCAGAATGAACGACACCAGACTGACTAAAAGAATATTCAACATCATTTCTACGTCGAAATTGGGTACTTAATGGCACAAAGAAACTATGGAAGACTTACAACAATTACATATCACCAAAGAAGACATTCACGACGGCAGCATTCGTAGAGAGAAACAAGATGTTCAGTAAAGAACATATAGCCTACTTTCTCCTAAATGCATGGGTATTGTTATAACTCTTTGTCCTTTTCAAGGAGTATGATTGAATGTTGGTTGTAGTAGCTTGTTGAAATACAACGTGCTATAGGGATATTAAACATGAATATGAGGTGCCCTTTGCTAGTGCTACCTCTGTACCAAATTTCGTTCAATTCGGTTTCACCGTGTTTGAATTGATAAGGGGAATCGATTTGCACACATACTTGGCCACCATCTGCAAACTATTGGGCTTATGTTCTTGCAGTTTGGTCTGAATATGTTTCCCACATAAAGATATGGTGTTTCAAAAATTGGTAGAGACTAGATTATTAGGTTGGTCGTAATTACATTTTAGCTTTTAACATTTGGGTGGCCGCGAATACGTTTCCGTCAAGATAGCGGTGATATAAAACATGACACTGAGGTGCCCTTTGCTAGTGCTACCTCTGTACCAAATTTCGTTCCATTCGGTTTCACCGTGTTCGAATTGATAAGGGGAATCGATTTTCACACAAAGATGGCCGCCATCCCCAAAATATTAGGCTGATGACCCATTAGTTTGGTCAAAGGATGCTCCCTCCATAAAGGTATGTTGTTGCTAAATTTGCTAGAGATCGGATGATTAGGCTATTCGTAATTTGATTTAAGCTTTGAATATTTGTGTGGCCACAATTACGTTTCCGTCAAGATGGCATGCGATATAAATCATGACACTGAGGTGCCCTTTGCTAGTGCTACCTCAGTACCAAATTTCGTTCATTCGGTTCCACCGTGTTCGACTTAATAAGGGGAATCAATTTTGACATAAAGATGGCCGCCATCCGCAAACTATTATGCTAATGGCCTATTAGATTGGTCAAAGGATGCTCCCTCCATAAAGGTATGTTGTTGCAAAGTTTGGTATAGATCGGATGGTTATGTTAGTCGTAATTTGATTTTAGCTTTTAACATTTGTGTGGCCGCCATTACGTTTCTGTCAATATGGCGGTGATATAAATCATGAAACTGAGATGCCCTTTGCTAGTGCTATCTCTGTACCAAATTTCGTTCCATTCGGTTCCATGTGTTCGAATTAATAGGGGGAATCGATTTTGACACAATGATGGCCGCCATCCGCAAACTATTAGGCGAATGACCTATTAGATTGGTCAAAGGATGCTCCCTCCATAAAGGTATGTAGTTGCAAAATTTGGTAGAGATCGGATGATTAGGTTAATCGTAATTTGATTTAAGCTTTGAACATTCGTGTGGCCGCCATTACGTTTCAGTCAAGATGGCGGCGATATAAAACATGACACTGAGGTGCCCTTTCCTAGTGCTACCTCTCTACCAAATTTCGTTCCATTCGGTTCCACCGTGTTCGAATTATTAGGGGGAATCAATTTTGACATAAAGATGGCTGCCACCCGCAAACTATTAGGCTAATAACCTATTAGATTGGTCAAAGGATGCTCCCTCCATAAAGGAATGTTGTTGCAAAGTTTGGTAGAGATCGGATGGTTAAGTTAGTCGTAATTTAACTTAAGCTTTGAACATTTGTGTGGCCGCCATTACGTTTCTGTCAATATGGCGGCGATATAAAACATGACACTGAGATGCCCTTTGCTAGTGCTACCTCTGTACCAAATTTCGTTCCATTCGGTTTCACCGTGCTTGAATTACTAGGGGGAATTGATTTTCACACAAAGATGGCCGCCATCCGCAAACTATTAGGCTAATGACCTAGTCATTTGGTCAAAGGATGCTTCGTCTATAAAGGTATGTTGTTGCAAAATTTGGTAGAGATCGGATGATTAGGTTAATCGTAATTTGATTTAAGCTTTGAACATTTGTGTGGCCGCCATTACGTTTCCGTCAAGATGGCGGCGATATAAAACATGACACTGAGGTGCCTTTTGTTAGTACTACCTCTGTACCAAATTTCGTTCCATTCGGTTGCACCGTGTTCGAATTAATAGGGGGAATCGATTTTCACACAAAGATGGCCGCTATCCGCAAACTATTACGCTGATGACCTATTAGTTTGGTCAAAGGATGCTCCCCCCAGAAAGGTATGTTGTTGCAAAATTTGGTAGAGATCTGATGATTAGGTTAGTCGTAATTTGATTTAAGCTTTGAACATTTGTGTGGCCGCCATTACGTTTCCGTCAAGATGGCGGCGATATAAAACATGACACTGAGGTCTCCTTTGCTAGTGCTACCTTTGTACCAAATTTCGTTCAATTCGCATTCACCGTGTTCGAATTGATAGGGGGGGACAGACATTCAGAGTACACACACTCACACACACACACACACAGACACACACACACACATACACACACACAGACAGACACACTTTTTTCGCCCTGTGTTGATCTCATAAGTCTACTTTCATTTTTTGCAAAAATCGAAAGTAGGCTAAAAATCAGAAACCAGAAATTTGAATTTAGATCACAACCCAAAATAAATAGCCGTAAATAGACAGATGAAGAGAAGAAAGCACACGGTGAACGGATGAAAGGTTTTTGGGAAGATAAAAAAAGAAGAAAAGAGCCACCACCAAAATCTAGATTTTTGTGTTTTTAGCGCTCTCAAAGGGGAATGTACGCAAATAATAATAATAATAATAATAATAATAATAATAATAATAATAATAATAATAATAATATATATTTTGCAGCTGTAACCCCTTTAGATTTTAATTAAATGTGACCATAATATAAAGACGCTGCTACAGTCACCATAATAACACAACTTTACAGCCAAATAAACATGCATATAAGGTGCGTTCAAAAAGTAACGAGCCGGAGGCTGTAATGCGCAAACCGGTGACGACATGGGCTAATCGTGGCGTGTGTAACGAAGTGTGGTTCCGACCAGAGCATGGAAGGTCACAGACCGTCGCTAGAGGGCACGCGTGCACGACACGTGACGATAAAAAGCGAGCAGCAGCATGCAACAATCGCCCAACGCTGCCAGTCGCATTGCAAACAGTGACATGGAGGCGTCAAACGAAGAGCAAAGAGGTGTTCTTCGGTTTATGACAGCAAAAGGAGTAGGGGGAACGGACATTCATCGCCGAATGTCACAAGTGTACGGCGAACACTGCATGTCCCTTGCAAGGGTCAAGGCGTGGCACAGGCGCTTCAGGGAAGGACAGGTGTCATTAGCCGTTGATGCCCGGTCTGGGGCACCCCCCTGTATTACCGATGACAACGTCCAGCTGGTTGATGGACTCATTACCCAGGACCGCCGAGTGACAGTGAACGCCATAGCCGCCAAGGGCGGTTTGAGCGTCGGAAGTGTGCAAACCATCATGAAGGAACGACTGCACTTGCAGAAAGTGTATGCCCAATGGGTGCCCCCACAGTCTTCAACCACACCAGGAAGCATGTCGAATGGCCCACTGTCTTGGTTGGACGATTGATACATGCTGCTGCTCGCTTTGTATCGTCACGTGACGTGCACGCATGCCCTCTAGCGACAGGCTGTGACCTTCCACGCTCTGGTCGGAACCACACCTCGTTACACACGCCACGATTAGCTGATGTCGTCACCGGTTTGCGCATTCCAGCCTCCGGTTCGTTACTTTTTGAACGCACCTTATACATACATACATACATACATACAAAGTACGCCACCTTCTTTTAATAATAGGCTATTGTTATTGGTGTTACGTCCCTTTTAACTACTGCGACGTTTACAAACACCGGGGTGCCAGAATTTTCCCCCAAAGGGGATCTTTAACATGTCAGTAAATCTACTGACACGGCTCCCTCGCATTTGTGCATCCTCAAATGCCAGCTGACTGCGCCAGGATTCAATCCTGCAACCTAGGCCACAGCAAGCGAGAACGTTACCGCTGAGCCACCTTCTTTTGTGTGGGTGTACGTATTGATACTCCAGTCGCAATGACTTGGGTTCGATATCTGACGTACATTTTCATTTGAGACTGTTTTGCCTTTCGGCGTACAGTCTAGTCTGCAAGCTTCTGTTTGCGAACAATTCACCACAGTGATCCCCTATTGGCAGTTAGCATTGCGGCCTCCTGTGATTCTACACCTCTCACTATGAAATCTTTCAACACTGAATCGAACCATCGCTGAGCTTCAATGCCCAAGATCGCGGGTTCAAACCCGGCCGAAGTCGTCGAATTTTTTAAGAGCGTTAAAAATCCCTCAGTATGCCTTCCTTCGGAATGGAAGTAAAGCCGGCCGGCCCATGTCATAGATTTATGGCATGTAAAAGAACATTTCACTAACTACTATTGTATGAAGCTAAATGTGTAGGTTAGATTTGATTAACGCTCTATTAAGTTCTAACGTTCGCCGCCATGTGCCGGTTGTGGTGGCATCTAGGAGCCTAGTTCACAGTTAGGTGTCGTTGGTGGTAGCATTTGGTAGTAAAAGTAGGAACTAGTTGAAATTGATCGTCTGCAGTCCTTACCTGAATTACAGATAACACACTATAATACAGCCATCACAATTAACACCGGTTATCAGCCAGATGCTACACACACCCAAAGTACACGGAGCTATAATGACCGTGTTGTCGCAGCCCGTAAACTGAGGAACCAACCCGACTATCAGACATTCCACTCACAGAGAAGTACATGGCACTGATGATGATGATGATGATGATGATGATGATGATGATGATGATGATGATGATGCAAGTCCCATGCTCTGTATCAGTTAACCTGACCAAGGCATGCCAACCTGTCCCGTCAATGTCAAGATTAATTCAGACCTCCTTACTCGGTAATTCCCACACTCTAGCAAACAAAGGCCAATTTATTGTTGCAAAATAAACCATCCTCTCCAGTATACTTACTAGCAAGCAAGTTCTTTTAATGGCCAATATATTTGCAGTGACTTTGTTTTGCTTTCAAAGCACTGCTCCACAAATCCAACAATGCGATAAAGTTTGTTTTAATTAGCATAAAACCGTGTCTCACTGTATGATACCTGATCCAAGTTCTTTTATTTTTTAAATTGAAATGGTTAATAAAGCGGAGTTGCTTCCGTGCAAGCAGCCATTAACAATAGTGGCAGGTGCATACTCTTGGACAGAATTAATTGTACTGGTGTTGGCGATTAGTTGCGGAGATAGACACAGACACACAAGTGCGATGCCTACTGCACATTCCTCACCTCGTTTCCCTCCCACCTCCAAGTACTGTAAGTCTAATTACTAACGGCTATTCTGGTACTCTATACACAAATTAACGGGGAGAAATTTAACACCTTGTTAGCCTGGGATTTTTGGCACTTATGGAGTTTAGGTGGTACGGATATTTTTTCTCGAAATGTGATATTTTTATATCAATTATGGGTAAAAGGAGGGTGCTGATCACGAATATGCTATTAGTCTTGCACCCAGATTAATAGTTCGGCTGTAATAGAGAATCGTACGACTGCGAACAAATGAAGCACATAAAAGCGTCACACAAACGTCACAGATGCGCATGTCATTTGTTCGTAACGCGCGCCTGCGCAGTTTGTAAGTTTATGTTCGACCCTCACTATTATGTGTCAGAAAACTGTATCATAATGATGGTCATTATAACACTGTTTTTCATTACGATACAGTTTCTCCAGCCAATCAGAGCTCGTTCATTGACCAATTAGGTAACGATACCTTCGCACATGCGCTCAAAATCCAACATGTCGAACATAAACACAACATCGAACTATAATAAATTACCGACATGGAATACGCACCGTCCATATGTTCGCGTAAATAAACTGGCGAATATGAGACAAGAAATAGCACTGTACCTTAATATCACTAACCCTAATTTCTACACAGCGCATTGCCTTCAAACGACTCCGGTGACAATAATACTGAGGGACGGCAGATGTCAACATATGGCCGGCATAATATGGCATTGCAAGCACACAGAGCGCATTCAAGTGGCTGACTCTCAACAGATATTTATGAATATTTATGTTAAATCATATAATCAAGTTATAATTATCGTCGAACATAAACAGTCGTATGCAACTCGCCTATAATGGTAATTAAGACACTCGTATGGAAATTATAAAACTCGCATACGCTCGTTTTATAAAAATACTCGTGTCTTAATTATAGCCATTATAGGCTCGTTGCATAATGTACTATTACGAACTTGTAAAAGAAGTATAATATTCCGTACCACCTAAACTCCATAAGTGCCGGATTTTTACTGTCTTAAAAAATATCGTAGCAACTCGATATCTCGAATCTCCATGACTCTAAATTTCAATAAATCGTAGTAGCCTAATTATCCTGAACAAACTTTCTATAATTGACATGTATTCTTCTTTTTAAGTCGAATTTCTAAAGCTCGAAGTTTTCGATATCTCGAAGCTTAAGGTAAGAAAGCCCTGCCTATCTCGCCCATGTTAAATCTTCAATTTTTTGGTAAAATTTACTTAAAATCTGTTTGAGTTAGCCAATTGAAATTTTCAGGGATTACTGTTTGATACAAGAAGGATTATTGACAAAAACGAAATGCTTTTGCCAATATGATATTTTTTAAGGTATGATATTTTAATCCATGAAGGGATATGCTTTCTTCTTTATTAGTTTTCTTACAAATGGTACCAAAGTAGTGAAAAATGTTAAACTGAGAAAAATAAGGTTGAAGTTTTTCATTACTACCTCTGACAATTCTTAGAACATTCCTGCCCCATAGCTTGCATCATTTCGTCCATCAATGGTTATTTTGCTTCTCCTACTTCCTTTAGCTTTTAAATAAATAAAGAAATAAATAAGTAAACAAATAAAATAAATAAGTGAATAAAACAATATAAATAAATACATGGGGATTTCAACTTATCTGTTTACAAATAAGTGGACTTGTTTCTCTCTTCAAGTCAACGATTCAATTATTAATATTTGAGGCAGATGACCTCGCTGTTCCGTTCCTTAAACAATATTTCTCCAATAGGTCAGTGCAAAATCAGTGATTATACTATTATAACGATGTTCAGTAACCACTAGTAACATAAACAATACAGGAAGTTGTCATAGTCACCAACACAAAGTCTGCGCTCAACAGAGCAGACAAGAAGTGAGTTCAGAAATCTATCTATAATAGTTCAGAAGTTATACGCACGCGCAAATAGCATTCTAATTATCGAAATTTTCCAGTAATAGAACTTCAAATTAAAGAAAAAACATGACATATAAAATTAATTGTGCAGAATTTCGCCGGGACATTAAAATTCCTTCGAGATATCGAAAATTCGGCTTATAGAAGTTCGACTGTAATTAGATAAGAAACTTGCTTAGATAATGTAATAAAGCGTCATCATTACCCATCCATTTTATAACATAAAACTATAGGGTAGGGTTTTTGTTATCCCTCGGAGGAATCACTTACTTTGAAGAATGAGCAAGGGAATGGTTAGATCTCTTGAAAAATGATGTTATCAGAAGAAGAGAGATATTTCCTCTCAAGAAGCAGGAAATGTCCTTACGAATTACTATCGCGGATCGGAAGATAACAGGAGTTGACTATAAGGAGAGGATGGATGGGATTATTGAAATACAGGTGGAGGCTGATTCAATTGGGACATCATCCCTAGACTGAACGCTTAAGGCCATACCAATGAGTGACTTGTGGCCCAGGAAGCGTTTTTGTTTTATGTGGGTAGTATGTTAATGATAACCTGAATCCTGTCCAAACGAGACCAGGTTAGTGTAGCAGCTATCGGCGCTAATGCGTCTATTATGAAGACCACTCTGCTGTATCATCTGGGACGACTAAAACACACAGCTGACGAAGTGTCGAGAGGAAATATAGCTCTCTTTGATATTCCAAAGTAAAGTTGTTTATGGGCTTAACTTCTAAAATAGATTCATTCATTAAAAACAAGAAGTTCCGTGACGAACTAAAGAGCCTACTTTTCTTAAAATGTAAGATTCATGCCATTGATTAATCTATATGGATCTATCTAGAATAATGACGAAATTAAGTTGGTAATATCGAAATTTCTAATTAGTTCGAAATGCTGTATAACAGGCATAATGTAACCTAATAGAGCACTACAGTTGGCAGCCCTCGTGACTGAATATATTCTTAGTTCCATCTCTTAAGGTACAGAGTACAATATTTGGTTGAAGTCCAATGGATAGCATGGACGTTACATGCAGTTAAACATTGGATCTAACAGCGCGCGTAAAATCATGTTGGCAACAATGACATACATGTATTGGTCAGAAATAATCTGAAATAATATGATCTATTGTTGTGTCAATTTTGGATGAAATCCTTTAGTTAGTATAGAAGTTACATGTATTTAAATTTGGACCTCTCAGCAGGCTTAGAATCATGTTGGTAGCACTGACGTATATAAGTTACTCCAAATTAGTATATAATGTCAGGTACTATAGGTGTGCATAGTTTAAAGCTGTCGGCTTGCATACTTTCTGATATATTGGTATTTGGATAAAAGAATTTGAGAGCATTTATTAACAATTGGCAGACCTGGTGGCTCTTAAGAATACGCTCTGTCATATCTGTTTATGTACACATAGCACATACGAAATTTGGTTGAAATCCAATTGATAGTGTAGAAGTTATATGCATTTAAAATTTGGACCCATCAGCAGGCTTATAATCATTTTGGCAACACCGCCATGTATGGCCTCCTGGAAATTAAACTGCAATATTATTATCTATACGTGTGCCAATTTTGAAATGGCTCCCATTCATACCTTCCATGATATCCAACATGGAGCTGAAATTTCTAGTGCGTTTTTTCAGCAGTTGGTTGCACTGACATCATTTTCAAATATGGCCGTGAGATATTCAGGTATAGATATTTACTCCTACCATATTTTGTTTCGATTGCTGCAGCCGTTTAGGAGTTGATAGGGGGGGGGGACGACACACACACACACACAGCCAGACAGACAGACAGAAGGACAGACACACAGACACACATTTGCCCGATCTCATAAGTCTACTTTTTCCTCATTTTTGCAAAATGTGTAAAGTAGGCTAAAAATAACTTGGGCTCAAAACTAGTGGAACGTGGGTTGGCGACCACAGAACCCGTTTCTTGATTTTCTTCCACTTACTAGTACCGATCTCCACTCTGTCATCTTTCCTTTATACCTTCCTTGGTCGACAAATATTCTCTTCCGACCTCGACGGTATTTGGATATTCCAGGCCTTCATCCCTTCAGTCTATTTCCCTAAATATGGTATTTATTAAGTAGGCTAAATATCTATTAACCCTACCTCAACATGAGACAGATAACCTCAATGTTCCACCACCAGATACCGCAACTATCCACCGATTGTATTATTCTGAGTGCATCAGTTCAACTACCTGTCCTTTATATAAGTTAGTCGTACGGCACGTGTCCTATAAACCGTGCGACAACCCCTGTTTTCAACCATCAGAAATAGCGCATAAACAAAGCATATTCATGTTGGTAGCACATTCAACTCCATGTGTGCTTAATATAGAACATTATCCTCAATAATTCAATGCCATTTACTACTATATTAGTGCATTAAAAAGAATAAAATGACGTAACAAATCATTTATCAATGCATTCAACATAATTTATATAGGTCTGTAAATAGCTCTCCTCATCATTTCGCAATTATTTTAAAAATAAGATAATGTATGTACCTAGTCCGAATATTGTTATTTTCTATTAAATAACATGATGATAACTGTTGTTTTAAGGGTCCTAACATCGAGGATATCGGCGCTAACAAATAATATAACAATAATTTAAGACTTACCAAGCTATTTTGACGTTTAGATTAGGGCTTAAGAAACACTTGGCATTACTCCCGTGCAAAGAGCGTCGTAACGGAGGAATGTACAGGGGTAGTTATTGCTGTTAATAATTCATTTAGGGGCTTGGGGCAACTTAGTTATCAGCCCCGTGTAGATAGGTGCTTGTTGAAATTGTCTGAAAACCTGTATTTAAGTGATGACTGTAGTAGTGTGTCCAGGAAAGATTTGGGTAAGAAGCGTCCATGGTCTTACGTTAGGTGTATCCTATGAAGGGTTAAATGAATCAACAACAGCAATATAAATAGTTATAGGCCAAGGAAGGACGTACCGTTCAAGCTATATAAAACATTTAACATAGTTAAAAACTACTGCTCTAACTTAATAACGTTATCCTACAGCAGGCGTTATTAACCTGGTGCTCGCGAACACAAGCTTCCCTGACATTCATTCTTCAATTCAAATTTTGTTCCACGAACCGACAAAATAGTGTTGTCATAACATGTTTTGCCAGTCAGAATTTTTATCATTTGTGAAATATAAATTGACTAATATAAATATTTTTATGAGGTACACGAAATATGCCGATTCCATTCGACTGTCCACGCATAAATATCTGCATGAGTCATACAAGCAGTTGCAGCATACCTGGTGAGCGGTGAATCCATAGCTATTTCAGCACTACAGAGCAAGTCCAAAACAGTAGTGATGCCTGTTAGTCTACAAATCATCTGTACTAACATCACTCTGAATGGTACATCAGTTCTGTTACCTTGGCAGTGTAGTGTCCACAGATAACCAACCATCTAGCTTGCCACGGTGGGTGAGTGGTTAACGTGTCGGTCTACTAACCCCAAGCTTGCAGGTTCGCTTCTGGCCGTGGTAAGTGATTTTTGAAAGGCGGAAAAAATCACAGACACGCATGTCATACGATGTTGGCATGTCAAAGAACCCATTTGAATTAAGTAGGCCGTGTTCATAATGGCAAATTTAATCTCGGGAGATTCTGCCACCAACACAAATTTCCTCATTTCTCTACTAGAAAGCGCTATAGTGTTCAAGGAGCTTAGATTAACCTCCTTGACTTTCATAGTGCTTCAAGGAACAACGAAATTCGACATGCAAGCTACCCTCTGGGTGTCAAATAACAAAGCTTGCACCCGGCATCCGGGGCCATACGATATTATTATTATTATTATTATTACCAACCATTTGCAGAAATCACTAGTAGAATTCAACATGGAGCACAATTTTATCACCTCGTGGGAGGGCTTCTTTGGGATAACCAAGTTCCTTTAAGATCAAAACTAATACTCCACAAGAGCTTCTTTGTACCTGTTACTACATATAGCTTAGAAACCTGTACCCAATCCAAGAGAAATACCAGCAAACTAAAGGCAGTGGAGATGAAGTTGTTAAGAACTATGATTCAGGGACAACATAAAAAATGATAAGATATGCCATCTTGTTCAAGTAGAACAATCTCCTAATGAAATCTTTGTTGAAGCCAGACTGAAATGGTTCGGTCATCTCAAAAGAATGGACACACAAAGAACAGCTAGAGTGTGGTTTGAGAAAGAACTGAAAGGCAAGAGACCAAGAGGTCGACCGAGGAAGAGATGGATCGACCAGGTTAGAAATGATCTGGGAGAGAGAGGTCTGGATTTACAGCAAGTTATGGAGGAGGAAACATTCTTGAAATAAATGGAGAGCGCTCATTCACCGCACCTGGGAAACTGGAGCCGGTTCATGATGATGATGATGATGATGAGAGGAGGGATGAAAAAGGAAAGAGAGGCGCATGCTTGTTCCATAACAATAACAATAATATATACTAGCGGACCCGTGCGAGAAATATCGTATGTTCATAAACCACACTTCCCCCAATAGGTTTATAATGAGAGATTTAAGGAGAAAAGTTGTTATGTTTTTATTTCAACCACATGATTATAGAACACTATTTACATTTCAGTTAGAATTCCAAGTTCTACGTTCCCTAACTTAAGAAGGTAATCACTGAAAATTGGATCATCATAACACTCACTGGTTATTCGATATTTATGAAATTATACGATTTGAGTACTCATTCCTTTGATTTACTGTTACTGAAATCCATGCAAAATTATAAAGGAAATACCTCAGAATGTTAAAATGACATGAAACAGGCGTCACTGCGACCAAAATGTGAAGTGGACAGCAATTATGGAGCGTATTTTCCTACAGCAACGGTATTTGCAAATCGCACACTTCGTACATTTTTTAAGTCATTTCTTAAAGAAATTATAGATATTTATGAAATTAGAGTGCAATTCGTCACTGCTAATGTCTATTCTCTTTCATTGCAATGCTCATTTGTCACGATCGGTCGCTTGTGAGCGCCGAAGGAGGGATCTTTACTACTGAAAATATATATGATGATAATAATAATAATAATAATAATTATTATTATTATTTATTTATCGTATGACTTTTAGTGCCGGGAGTGTCCGAGGACATGTTCGGCTCGCCTGAGTCTGTAGCTGCTTCCAGCGGACACCCTTATTAGGGTGAGCTACAAGTTCCGTTCAATTTCAAGTAGTTCCAACTTTCACTACCAAATATCAATGATACCTAGTGGTGAACGTTGGAACTTTGATAGAGCGTTCCGACGAAATCTAACCTAACAATTTTGCTTTACACAAGTTTAGTCTGTGAAAGCATCTTTTACATACCATAAATCTATGACAAGGAACCGCCGGCTTTACTTCCCCTCCGAAGGAAGGCATACTGAAGGATTCTTAACGCTCTTAAAAAATCCGACGACTTTGGCCGGGTTTGAACCCGCTATCTTGGGCACAGCAGTTCAGCATGCTACCAATAATTAGTATTATATTCGATTTAATACTGCTCGGTGGTGCTCAGAGTCTCAAAAAGGTTAAGAACGCCTGTCCTACAGTGAAATTACAAAAAATATTTTTTTCGAATCATATCTCGGCAGTGTCTAATCGGACATATAAGCCAGAAATGACACCCCTTTAGATCTGTCCCAGTACCTCTACGGGTACGCGTACCCTCAGTTGAGAAACAGTGCACTAGATTATATAATGACTCAAAACGGTAATACAATTCCATGCACGAAAGGCAATTAGAATTGTCTGTTCAGTAAAACAACCAAATACATCAGCATTCTGTATGGCTTCGTTTTCTTTGTCACGTTGAACGTTATGTCATCTTTTATTGATGACCTGCATTTTGTGACACGGACCAAGATTCTTATGGGACACAGAGTAAACAAAGTCACGTCTAATGCCAACACGAAAACGTAAACCAATTTCAAAACTATTTTCTTTCTTTCTTTCTGTCTTTCTTTGTCTTTTCCCAATTATAGTAAAACTTTGTTTAACCGTCACTCTTTAAACCGTCAGTTTCTGTTAACCGTCATTGATGCAATAGCATAATAATACTGTAATAACAAAGTTCTTTAAGGTGCAGTGACGTGTTCGCTTTGTTTACTTACTCTATTTTAGTGGGAAGTGAGTGTACCTGCCCACCATAGTGATCAAACCATGACGAAAAACAAACTATTAGCCACTCACAGGCTGAAACAATGCTGTCCAAGTGTCTAGAATGGTTTGAAAGTCAAGAAGAGGCCAATGCAACGCAGACACTACTGCTCCGAAAAATACTAAATATTGCCGCGGTGAAAGCTCGGGCATCAAAGAGGCAGAAGAAAATGACTGACTATTTTCAAGCTACATGAACTATTTCACCTGTAAGTTTGTATTACTGTACTGTACATTATTTTGCCACATGTGTAGCTACTGTACGGATGTTTTTCTGTCTGTTAGGTAGTCAGCCCGAAGGCTGGTTGGATCCTCAAAAAGTACCGCCGTTACGTTATGTGAGTAGATACCCACAAAAACCCAAGGCAGCACTATTTTGAGGCGTTCTAGGCAAGAAGAGGAGTGAGGTAGTTTGCCATTGCTTTCCTCACTGAGTCAGAACAGTAGTCCTAACCCTATGAGTTGAACCTTTCACAGCATTCACAGGCACTGACTGTGCCTCGAATGCCATTACTAAGCCCCACCCATACCTCAGTAGCTTCCATATAATCACAGCCATGAGTGAGACTGAGACATCGGTGAAAAGCCACCTTTTACTCTAGCCTGTGCCAACTGACAAATGCAAAAGTACTGTATTCATCAAGAGATGGCGAACAGGCCAAAATAGTTTTATTTGCTATTACAATCGTGTTTAATTTATTTTCGCTCCGAAATATATTACATTACTGTGAGAGTGATATCTGTCTATAATATAATTGATTGAGGTCATGTTTTGGCGGAATAATACAGTGTTTCTGTTATCCGTCTATCCGCTCAACCGTCACGACCACGGTCCCGACGATGACGGTTAATCCAGTTTTTACTGTAATTGGAGTTGCCAGAACCAACCAGGCTTCTTTTTGGTTTTGGCCGGGGATTTAAGGCCGGATACCCTTCCTGACGCCACGTGATTTTTCAGTTGGAAATTTCACTCCGCTGTCACCTGGATTCGAACCCCGGCCGTCCGGGTGAAGGACAAGCAGCTAAGCCACTGCGCCATCATGCTCCCCTGCACTTTGAAAACTATGAATGCTCAAATTTAACCCAAATGTTTACAAATGTTACCTAGGGGAGCGTGATGGCGCAGTGGCTTAGCCTCTCGCCTTTCACCCGGACGGCCGGGGTTCGAATCCCGGTGACAGCGGGGTGGAATTTTCACCTGGAAAATCACGTGGCGTCAGGAAGGGCATCCGGCCTTAAATCCCCGGCCAAAACCAAAATGAGCCTGGTTGGCTCCGGCGACCCCAATTAATTGGGAAAAGCCGAAGGGGAAGAAGAAGTTTACAAATGTTACCTCTAGGGCTTGTTTGTCAGTTTCTCGAGAATTGAATATATGATAGTGTTTGTTGTGAATCTGCCTGTTCTGCCATTCATGGTGCATGCCAATATCTGCTTCATTTATTTCTCTTTCTAGCTGGGGGAAAAAATCCGGCCATCAAGTCGCATTGACTACCAAAATTCTGAAGCGATCAATAAAGGTCACGGGCGGCAAGAATCAACATGTCAGAATCACAGTAAGACTTATAGCAATCGGGAAAGAAAATAAAAAATCAATAATTACCATTAATAATAATAATAATAATTTGGGGCAGATCACAAATTTAAGAAACATCGAGAAACAAGAGAGAAAAATCCTCAGAAAATATTACGACCAAAATATGAAAACGAGAAAGTCTGTAATTTTAGGTTAGGATTGGGAAGGAGGCGGCTGAGGCCTTTAAGTTAGGAACCCTTTGCCGAGGTGAGAATCGAACCCACCTCTTCTCAGTTTTATCTCACGAAGTTTGAGTGTACTCTGTTCCAGCCCTTTCTTGGCAGAGCCGGCAATCGAACCAGGACCTCCGGAGCAAGAGCCAAGTATGCCAGCCTCTACACCATGAGGTGATAAAAAAAAAGGCAGTGTCGTAATGTCGCTCGAGAAGGGTTCTTTATTAGCGTGCTAATAGATCTGACGACATAAGATTTCGTATTCAAACACTCAACATGTCACCGGCCTGAGCCGGGATCGAACGTGCTACCGTATCTAAGGTTTTAAAGGCCAACGCAATGGAAGATAGAAAGAGCACTAGCATATTAAGTAAAAATAACCAAAGCTAGTCTTAATTCGGAGCCACGTAGTCGCCTTCCACAAGCTGTTAAAGAAATGTCGTTGTATTTCTCTCTAATAAAAGTTTGAAGAGACTGGGGATCGTGTCCTCTATGTCCCTTTCGTATCAACACTTGGGCTTGCATAGCAACAGAAACTTTATACCAGTGACAAAAGAAGACGAATGACCCAGCAATTAGGTTACCGGTACTTACGACAATCTGAGAACGAAAACAGGAAGGACTAAAGTAGGTTACAGAATGGCCTACAAGTGGACGATCCTGTCCATGTGTTTCAAATAACAAGAATATCCCAAGTGGTTATTTGGATTGCAAAATAATCTAGCTATTGTTATTGCAGAGGAATGTAATTGGCAATATTTCCCAGTTATGATTTACTAATACGGCTAACAATATTCGGGACGGCTAGTATATTCTTGGCAAGAGAACCCACTGACTGGGGGAAAGCTGGCCGACAACTCGCCTAGCCGCCATCTTGAATCTGCCGGTCATTCACCCCGGGGCTGGAGAGTGATGTCAGTTGAGAGAGAGTGAAAGAGTGTGGGAAGGGGTAAGGTGGGGGAATTGCGGTGGAGGAGGACGGAGGGGAACCAACAGAGAGAGCGAGAGAGACAGAAGAACGGAACTACCAGGAACGGAGAAAGAGAAGAAAGACCGAGGATAGTGTGTTAGTAGAAATGCATGGGTTGGAATACAGGAGACAGCACAGTTCGGCACTCGGCCCGTCGCCTCTGTCTCTCTCGTTCTATCTCTCTCACACACACAAACTGGAATATCGATTGCTAAAAGTTGACTCGATTGAAACGAACGGTACAGACACGTGCAAAAGACCTACTCCACCTATTTGTTACATTCTTATGTTATGCCCGGTGACACAGATATTTATTAAATGGGTTACTACGTGTGTTTCGCACAACCATGGCATTTCTGAAGACTGAGAAAGGGAAAGGAGCAACTATGTTGCTATATCAAAACACACGCAATTATTATATTTGTTTTTAAAATCGTTATGCTCAACTACGGAGAGCGCTTGAACTAATTTTGCACAAAATGCCTTCTTCTTGTCTTCCCAATATCTCTCCATTCGTTCACTGTGTTCCTTTCTGCGTGCTTCTGTCCAGCCTGTATTTCTCGTTTAGGTTTCTCTGCAAATTTATGTTTGTTTACTAGGATTCTAAATTTTACTCTATGTGGAATGGTTTTCTCAGCAATACCCATTTCTTGTAGATCTTCATGTATTTCTGTTAACCAATTGTTGCGGATTTTCAGGGTTAGCGCTAGATTTAGAATGCTCTTTGTCAGCCTGTCGTTATCCATTCTGTGAAGGTGTCCGTAGAATTTTAGTCGTCGTTTTCTGATGGTATATGTGATTTTTTCTGCGGATTGAAAAATTTCATGTGGTTCCTTTTTCATCCAAATTCCATTTTCGAACTTTGGTCCTTGGATTTTTCTGAGAATTTTCCTCTCTTGTTTCTCGATGCTTTTCATTTGTGACCTGCCCCCAATTATCAGTGTTTCGGATGCATACAGTGCCTCTGGTTTGATCAGTGTTGTAGTGTCGTAATTTTGCATTATTTGAGATACATAATAATAATTATTATTATTATCATCATTACATCGCTATGCCTATCTGTAAAGCGCGATAGGACTTATTTAGCTAATGAAGTTATTTTCTTCTCCCAAAATCCAATCTTCTTTTTCTGATGGAATCTGTGATTGTTTCAAAACTCTGATAGATTTCATGTGGTTTCTTTCTCATCCAAACCCTGTTTTCAAATGTTGTTCGTAAAGATTTTCTGAGCATTGTTCTCACTTGTCTCTCGATGTTTTTCGGAGTAGAAAAAACATCTTTATTAGAATAATATTTTACATCGTTATGCCGTATTCAGAAGCACGATTGAACCTGCTTAGCTAATTGGGTTGGCCTTCAGTTTTGTATTTCTCGTAAAAAATTTGGATCCCAATAAAAACTGCAGAGAGTAGTACACTTTGTTAGTATTCTGTATTCTAACTTTAATTTCCACTCCTCTATGATTCTGTTCATCAACCATGACTCTTAACAATAATAATAATAATAATAATAATAATAATAATAATAATAATAATAATAATAATAATTGATTACCTTCTTACTCCAAGCTCTTGTCAAAGGGACGTAAAGAAAACACTAATTTAGGGACTGTTACGTGTGGTACATAATTTTTCTGATAATCTGTGTTATTGTGGTATTCGTAGCAGTTTTGAAAATCCACAGCCTGCTTCCAATCGACCGACCGGGTCATGGATGGAATGAATGAAGCCCCCATCTAGCGGCGAGGATATGAACTGTGCCGGCTGCCGAAGCCAGTCGCACTCCTCTGAGGCAATGAATGACAAGTGAAATGAAATGATAGTGGAGAGTGTTGCTGGAATGAAATGTTGACAGGGAAAACCGGAGTACCCGGAGAGAAACCTGTCTGCCTCCGTTTTGTCCAGCACGGATCTCATATGGAGTGACCGGGATTTGAACCATAGACCCAGCGGTGATAGGCTGGCGTGCTGCTGCCTATGCCACGGAGGCTCCATTCGTAGCAGTGTTAATATTTTTAATTAATGTTAATATGTGTAATTAATGTAAGGTTTGGGATGGATGCGGCCGCTACCTTAAGCTAGGAACCATCCCGATATTTGCCTGGAATAGAAGTTAGAAATCTCGAAAAGCCACTTCTAGGTTGGCTGGGGGTAGGAATCGAACCCACCTCCTCTCAGCCCCGTTCCAACCCTCAGACCAAATTAAATTTCATGGCAGAACCGTTAATTCAAACCGGATCTCAGCGGTGACAGCCAAAATGAAAATGACACAGCAACAACTTTTCTCAAACATTCTTTTTTTTTTCATGACATCATAAGTGTGAATCACTTTATCCTAAACACGGCAAAGAAAGCAAAAACTTGGGAGAAGACAAAAAAAAGCGAACGAAGGACGGGTTAATGTACTGTGACTTAGTCCATTTGCCAAAGATTTAGACAGACCTAATCAAGTCTGGCACAGTGGTCATTATAAATACGCAAGTGTGGCAGGTGAGGATGCCCTTGGGCAAGGAAATCCCTGGCCTCTGCAATTATTCGGTGACAGGTATTTATGTTATCCTTGTGAGGTGAAGGACATGCAGACAAGGCGCCGGGTCGTCGTTCATTCGTTAGTGACTTACAACATCATTATCATTTAGCCACGTGTACTTGGATATGTGAAAACCTGTTTTAGTAAGATGTGTGCAGTACTGTGAGTACACTAGAACTTCGATATCTCGAATCGTTAGGTAATATCATCATATATATTATTTCAGTAGTCTAGATCCCTCCTGCGGCGCTCACAAGCGACCGATCATGACAAATGAGCATTCAAATGAAAGAGAATGGACATTAGCAGTGAAGAATTGAACTCTAATTTCATAAATATCTATAATTTCTTTAAAGAATGACTTAAAAAATGTACGAAGAGTGCGATTTGCAAATATTGTTGCCGTAGGAAAATACGCTCCATAATTTCTGTCCACTTTACATTCTGGCCGCTGTAACGCCTGTTTCATGTTATTTTAACATTCTGAGGTATTCCCTTAATCATTTTGCTTGGATTTCAGAAACAGTAAATCAAAGGAATGAGTAGTCTGCACAAATCGTATAGTTTCATAAATATCGAATAACCGGTGAGTGTCACAGCTAAGCTGTCAACCAATGGACAATTGACATTAGCAGGTGACGAATTGCATTCTAATTTTATAAATATCGATTTTTGTAAGAAGTGTGCGATTTACAAATACTGATGCTGTAACATGCTGCAATTATGAGTTGTCGTCTAAAACCTTATAAACCTATTGGGGAAAGTGTGGTTTATGAACATGAGAGATTTCTCGCACGGGCCGGCTAGTCAAAATAAATTCGAGTTATAGAGATACGTAGGAAAAATTAAAATTCGTGATTTACTGGTCGCAAAATACGGAATGTAGAATTAGGCCTACAACATATAATTATCTAAATTTATGTCACAACAAGTAGTTCTATATAAATATTTAAAATTTCGATTTGAGTTCAGCAGGTTATTGATAAGCCCCTAGGTGAACTTACAGTATGTTAATAGCCACAACGACAAAAAAAAAAAAACAACGTCTGAACCTTTCTGACATTTAAAGACTTTCTTTTTCCTAAATTGCCAGAAGCTAAAATTAAAGCTGGTATTTCCGTCGGTCCTCAAATAAAGAAACTAATGGCCAGTGAAGAATTTCCACTATTACTTAACACCCACGAAAGACAAGAATGGTTCAGCCTTAAAGCAGTGATCCTTGTTTCCTTGGAAATAAGAAAGCTGAGGATTACAAAAAAAAAAGCTTATTTCCACTACGCTTAAGAACATGTCAGAATGTCACTGGGACAAATTTAATAGTACATTATGCAACGAGCCTATAATGGCAATAATTAAGACACGAGTGTGTTTATCAAACGAGCGTATGCGAGTTTTATAATTTCCATACGAGTGCATTAATTACCATTATAGGCGAGTTGCATACGACTGTTTATGTTCGACGATAATTATTATAACTATTTTATGTTCGAACATAAATATTCATAAATATCTGTCGAGATTTCGCCAATTTTATGTACTGAACAGAGCGCATGGGACGCAGAGAATGCCTTGTATTTGACCATGGCCCCTCGATTACCCTACTACGACACTAGGCCAGGCAGTGAAATTTAAATTAGAAGGCCGTGGAACTCTGCGCATCCAGTTATCTAACTGGTCAAACAACTGTTTCTTGATCTCTGATTGGTGGGAGAAACTGATTCATAATGAAAAATAGTGTTATAATGAGCCTCATTATAGTACAGTTTTCTGACATACAATAGTCAGGGTCGAACATAAAGATTATTTATTTATTTATTTATCTATTTATTTATCGTATGGCTTTTAGTGCTGGGAGTGTCCGAGGACATGTTCGGCTCGCCAGAGGCTGTAGCTGCTTCAAGAGGACACCCATAGGGTGAGCTACAAGTTCCGTTCAATTTCAAGTAGTTCCAACTTTCGCCACCAGATATCAATGATACCTAGTGGTGAACGTTAGAACTTTGATAGAGCGTTCCAACGAAATCTAACCTAGATATTTAGCTTCACACAAGTTTAGTCTGTGGAAGGATAATTTACATGCCATAAATCTATGACATGGGACCGCCGGCTTTACTTCCCCTCCGAAGGAAAGCATACTGAAGGATTTTAACGCTCTTAAAAAATCCGACGACTTCGGCCGGGTTTGAACCCGCTATCTTGGGCACAGCAGTTTAGCATGCTACCAACTACGCCAGCGAAGCCGCTAATTTAAAAAAGATAACTTGGGAGCATATTCAGAAGAGCAAGGGGAACGTTTTAACCAAGACGTGATGGACTTTGAGCAACGTTATCAAGGACAATATAATGAGAACATGATGGGTGACTCACATTTGGGGGCGAGAATGTTCGTACCCACTCGGAAGAAGTACCAAAAATATTCATTTTTAAAGCTTGTTTGTATTATTTTTCTTTATTTGTAGATTAATGTTAACTATATTTTGTAAATAAATGTAATGTAAATATATTAACGTTTGTTTTCGTTTGAACTTATAACAAGTAGTTTCGTGATGGACTAAAACGTCTACATTTCTTTAAATTATAGAGACCAAATACAGTATCCACAGTTGGCAGACCTGTTCTTAGTTCCATCTCTTAAGATACACAATGCACATGCAAAATTTGGTTGAGGTCCAATAGATAGTATGCACGTTAGATGTATTTAAATATTGAATTTACCAGCGTAAAATCAGGTTGGCGACACTGCTGTAAATGGGATGCTCAAACTTAAAATAGAAATATTATGACCTATATATGTGCCAATTTTGAAAGGACTTCATTTATTATTATGGAAGTTACATGAGATTCAACATTAAACCTATCAGCACGCAGCACTGTCGTATATCGGTTACTGAAAATTAACCTACATTTGCAGGTACTATTTATGTGCAAAGTTCAGAACTGTTGGTTTGCATACTTTCTGATATATTGAGATTTGGATAAAAATTTATAGAGTGTATTTTTCAACAGTTGGCAGCCCTGTTGACAATTTAAAAAAAAAGGCATATTCATATCTGCTACGATGCACAAATCACATACCAAATTTGGTTGAAATCCAATAGATATTCTAGTATGGAAGTTGCATGCATTTAAAGATTTGACGTATCAGCAGACATAGAATCATGTTGGCAAAACTTTCATGTATGGGCTCCTGTAAATTAGTCTGTTGTAATATATCTATATGTGTGTCAATATTGAAACAATTCCCATGCATATCTTCCGAGATATCCAACATAGACTTCAATTATCAATTGTGATTTTTCAGCAGTTGGTAGCACTGAGGCCATTTTCAAATATGGCCATGAGATATTCAGGCATGGGTCTTTACTCATACCAAATTTGGTTTCGATAGCTGTAGCCGTTTAGGAGTTCATAGGAGGGGACATACAGACAAAAGGACAGACAGACACACATTTGCCCGGATCGATCTCATAAGTCTACTTTTATGTTCGACCCTGGCAAAATGTAAATATTATATGTCAGAAAACTGTACTATAATGAGGCTCATTATAGTAAAAGTTTTCATTATGATACAGTTTCTCCCACCAATCAGAGCTCAAGAAACAGCTGTGTGACCAATTAGGTGAGGACAGCATCGAACCTGCGCTCACTTCCATGGCCCCCTATTTTAAAATTCACTGCGAGGCGAGCGTCATAGTGAGGTATTCCAGGAGGCCATGGTCAAATACAAGGTATTCTCTGCGTCCCATGCGCTCTGTTCAGTACGTAAAACTGGTGAAATCTCGACAGATATTTATGAATATTTATGTTCGAACATAAAATAGTTATAACTAATTATCGTCAAACATAAACAGTCGTATGCAACTCGTGTATAATGGTAATTAAGACACTCGTATGGAAATCGTGTCTTAATTATTGCCATTATAGGCTCGTTGCATAATGTACTATTTCCTCATTTTTACAAAATATGAAAAGTAGGCTAAAAATAGGCGATTTCCTTCAAATTTGAACTTTCGTTGTTGTAGCTACAAAAGCAAACTTTATTAGATAAAACTATTTTTTCTTTCATTATTTAGGCATGACAAATCAAAATCATACATACAAAACACACGCTCAAAATTCGTGTTGACTTGTGTTAGGCTATATTTCTTGGTAAGGCCGAAACTGGAACACAAGACCTTTAGGACAGGAGTCTCTCACTCAATACGTCCACGATGATCACAGCTGCGAAGGATTGCAGAGCGGATTCGGATAGCGCTCTGTCCCAAGGCCCTAGGCCCGCTCACGTTTACCCCCATCGCTCAACAGTGAAGTCAAAAGAGAACCGACGACGCAAGACCCAATACGCCATCCTTATATTACTTCTCTTCCGCATGCGCTTGTTCTTTTATTATTGTTTTAATTTAAATCCTCCAGACTTCCCGAACAACCTGCTGCCGGCCGTGTGAAAGATTTTTACTACGCAGTTGTGAATTCTCATTATTGCGTGCTCATTTCCACGATTAATACTCCATACAAAGAGAAAGTAGCCGGTAGCGACCGACCAGATGGCGGCGCGGCGTGTAGGACTACATATGGATAGAGCCCTACGCGGTTAAACTAATCGTTATCAGCAACCCACCCGCATCTGCACGACTGTTATCCACATCCGACCCGCATCCGCACGACGTTTGTTATCCGAATCCGCTGACATTACAATAATATTTTATCTATACTATCTAATATAATAAAGCTGAAGAGCTGTTTGTTTGTTTGTGTGTGTGTTTAAACGCGCTAATCTCTGGAACTACCAGTCAGATTCGAAAAATTCTTTTTTTTATATGATAGCCAGATTCAAGAGGAATAATTTGGCTATGTAGCATTAGGCTACACCTCTCAGGTAACCTTAAGTGTTGATTTTTGTTCAGTAAGTCGGAAGAACAAGCGCTAACAGCTTCAAGTCTATAGTTGCCTGGCAATGCGGGCTGCATCACATCGCCCCTACCAGTGTTCTGGTGCAGAATTGCGAGCTGCTTATAAATTGCAGTCACGGGGAGTAATTAGTGCAAAATGATTTCTTAGGCCCCTTAAAACAGTTATCATCATGACAATAGTATGCCTCTGTATAAGGGCGATGGTGTTGGTGCAGTATACTGAGGTTATTATCTGCAATAAGCGTTGGTGCTTTCCGATCCTTATCCTTGAGCGCTCCAGTTCTGTAGTAGTCTAGTATTCATTATCATCCATAAAACAAATAAATCCACCGGGCGAAGCCGGGCACTACTGCTAGTTGATTAGATAAAGCGTAAAGTATTAGTCTACAGCAGTGGTTCTTAACCGGTGGTCCGCGAGTGCCTCGGGAGTGGTCCGCGGGAGAAAAGGGTCCACCAGCACGTATAAAAAGTGGCCAATAAATGGGGATTTCGAAAACGGTGAGCGTTGAACGAGAATATCCGAATGTATTCGCGGCGATGACTATCCGGTTTTGAATTGAAATATCTTTAAAATAAGTGTTATTGAGGAAGGGTTACAACTGATTAGGTGTATTGGAAGGAGGAGGGAGGGGGGGGGGGGTGGAGGGGGAGGGGGAGGGAGGCCGGTGGTCCGTACATGATTCAATTTCAGGTCAAGTGGTCCGCAGACTTCTACGGGTTCAGAACCACTGGTCTACAGCAACACATTTAGACATTCGAGGAGAAAGTCGTTCCCGTGGGCTATGGATGTCATGTACTATGTTTGAAATTAATGTTATACAGCCAGAACTGCAACCCTTTTCAGTTCAGAGTGTTAATTATGCTTAAATTATGCGATTAGCTTCTTAGCATCTTACATTTGTCATGGAAAAAACATAACAGAAAAATATGAAATGTCATAAACATCCGGGTCCTAGTAGGCCTAATGATATTTAACAAGTTCGGATTGTATTCTAAAAACTATCTGCAAATTTACTCCAAACCTTAGGGGCAGATGACCTCGTAGTTCCGCCCCTTAAAATCACAATAACTAACTAACTACTCCAAACATTATCCACAAATTGTCCGCTATACGCGCAGCCATGGAAACTATATCCACATGGCGAGCGGGTTTATCCGCCGATACCGCGGAGGGCTTTGCCTATGGAGGAGTAAATTTGTGGCATAAATGGTAATAATGCAAGATGAGTAGGTAGGTACTGAACACAATGAAGCAGAATTAAAATACACACTCATATACAAAATTCAAATTTAAAAAACATCAATAAAAGTTTCACGAGTTCTGTTCTCGGAAATGAAATGTTATAACTTAATTACGGGTTTAATGAAAGTTTTAACCGCCGTGGTTCTGCAGATGCCAGGGTGGTCGAATTTTGCAAAATCGAATGTATAACGTGCCAGTAAGCACCCTTAAATGCCATCTGACTGGTCCTAATTTGAACAAGCTATCTTGGATTTAGGAGGCCAGTGGGTAACCCGCTATGGTTTTAAGCTGGAAGTAACAGTTGAATTAATACTTCGGGGCTTACAGTGTTCGTACCCTGCAATGATTACGTGTTGAAAGATTATTTCCTTCCACTCGTTTCTTTAGGTCCTAAGCATCCGAACCTTACAAATCAATGTTCATTGGTGTTGAGTTTCTGACTTGTGCACCACGGTCGCTGGAGATTTGGCTGCCCCAGCAGGCTAGGCTGCGACCTTCTTCTGGAGTCTCGAACCGGTTTCAGCCTTTGCTCGTTAAGACTCACAAGATCAAGAGGAAAATTACATAATAAAAAGAAAAACATACATATATATATTCCACATCATCTTACTGATTGTAAATCGCCAAGTGAAAATCTCTCCCATCAGACGATCTAAACGTCAAGTTGGATCATTACAATGAAATTGATTCCAAAGATTTCACAGATAACCACCGCTTGATTTATAAGGATGTCAGTAGGGCAAGTATTTCGCTTGTATTTCAGTTTAACGATTCGACTACTAATACTGTAGGAAAAAAGCGCGACATGTCACAAGAAAGTTAGTCCCCATGTCCGTTCTATACTGTCTGTAAGGCCTCTTAGTTTGTACGTGAAGACCGTAGTTCAAAACCATAATTTTACAAATTTGGGCAAGAATTCTGTGTAGGAATTTTCCATACGATTTCTTTCTATAGGTTTCGTGAAAAATGATCCCCTAAAGTCTTTAAAAAATAGTGAGCACACACTTGTCAGTTTCGTGTGTGTCACCGTGCCGCCAATACGTAAGAGGCGTTTGGTTAATACACAAAATATTCAGAATAATAAAATTAGGTAAATGAGAAAAATCATTGGACCAAGAACAAAAGATGGTGTACATTATCCAAAGCCTAATACAGAAATGTACAAAACAAGAAGTTCCGTGACGAACTAAAGAGCCTACTTTTCATGCCAATGATTATTCTACAGTTTATGAACCTATCTAGAATAATGACGAAATTAAGTTGGTAATATCGAAATGTCTAATTAGTTCAAAATATTCCTGGTATAATGTAGCCTAATAGAGCCTGGTGACTGAATATATTCTTAGTTCCATCTCTTAAGGTACAGAATACAAAATTTTGTTGAAGTCCAATGGACGTTACATGCACTTAGACATTGGATCTATCAGCACGCGTAAAATCATGTTGGCAACAATGTCATGTTTGTGCTGGTTAGAAATAATCGTAAATATTATGATATCTTGTTGTGCCAATGTTGGATGAAATCAATTTGTTAGTATAGAAGTTACATGTATTTTAAAATTGGTCCTATCAGTAGGCATAGAATCATGTTGGCAGCACTGACTTATATTAATTATTCCAAATTAATCTAAAATGTCAGCTGCTATACGTGTGCAAAGTATAGGGCTGTTGGCTTGCATAATTCCTGATATATTGATATTAGGGTAAAAAATATAGAGAGCATTTATTAACAGTTGGCAGCCCTGATTGCTCTTAAGAATACTTATAGTCATATCTGTTATGTTACACATAGCACATACGAAATTTGGTTGAAATCCAACTGATAGTATAGAAGTTAAATGTATTTAAATATTGGTCCTATCAGCAGGCTTAGAATCATGTTGGTAGAACTGAAGTATATAAGTTACTCCAAAACTAATCTAAAATGTCCGGTACTACACGTGTGCATAGATTAAAGCTGTCGCCTTGCATACTTTCCGATATATTGGTATTTGGATAAAAGAATAGAGAGATCAATTATTAACAGTTGGCAGCCCTGGTGGCTCTTAAGAACACGCTCAGTCATATCTGTTTATGTACACATATTACATACAAAATTTGGTTGAAATCCAATTGACAGTGTAAAAGTTATAGGCATTTAAAAACTGGACCTATCAGAAGGCTTAAAATTATTTTGGCAGCACTTTCATATATGGCCTCCTGGAAATTAAACTGAAATAGTGTTATCTACATGTGTGGCAATTTTGGAATAGCTCCCATGCATACCTTCCAAGATATCCAACATGGAGCTCAAATTTCTAGTACGTTTTTTCAGCAGTTGGTAGCACTGACATCATTTTCAAATATGGACGTGAGATATTCCGGTCTACATCTTTACTCATACTAAGTTTGGTTTCGATTGCTGCAGCCGTTTAGGAGTTGATAGGAGGGGGCACACACACAGCCAGACAGACAGACATACAGACACACATTTCTCCGGATCGATCTCATAAGTCTACTTTTTCCTCATTTTTGCAAAATGTGAAAAGTAGGCTAAAAATCCAAAATCACAGACACAATGCGAATGCGAATAATCCAATTTACGGGACACTTAGAAAGAATGGATCCGAACAGACTGGCACACAAAATACATACTTTCTTAAAGAATAAGGCTACTAGACCGAATTGGTATATATTTACAGAGAGAGACTTAAAGGAATTAGGATCACCAAACTTACATGAGCGGAAGGAAATCAGGAAAATCACTCAGACGCGAGGTTTCGGGGAAGAAGAGAAGACTACACAACATCAATGGTCAGAGCAGCGGAAACAGACCCACTCGTTGCGAATGAAGGTATACTGGGCCAACAGGAAGGCTAGAAAGTGTTGATTTCGCGAGGTGCTAAGCAACCCATTCGCGAAGATGATGAAGAAGAAGAAGAAGAAAGAAAGAAAGAAAGAAAGAAAGAAAGAAAGAAAGAAAGAAAGAAAGAAAGAAAGAAGATTAGTTGGTTGGTTACTTAGTTTAGGGGCTGCGACAACGCCGTCATCCGACTACTTTGGGTGTGTGTAGAATCTGTCTGATAACCGGTGTTAATTGTGATGACTGTATTAGTGTGTGTTATCTGTTTTTAATTCAAGTAAGGACTGCAGACGATAATTTCAAGTAGTTCCTACTTTCGCTACCAAATGCTACCGTCCACGACACCTGGCTGTGAACTTGGCTACTACTAGATGCCATCGCAACTAGCACCCGGTGACGAACGTTGGAACTTAAGAGCATTAATCAAACCTAACCTACAAATTTTGCTTGACACAAGTTTAGTTAGTGGAAGGTTCTTTTACATGCCATAAATCTATGACATGGGCTCGCCGGCTTTACTTCCCCTCCGATGGATGGCATACTGAGGGATTTTGAACGCTCTTAAGAAATCCGACGACTTCGGCCGGGTTTGAACCCGTGACCCTGTGCATAGAAGCTCAGCATGCTACCAACTACGACACCGAAGCCGCCAATAATAAAATTATAAGGCAGAAAGTAGTAAGATTCAGCGACGAGTCGGCAACAAGATGAGGACATTGAACGATCAAAAACTACAAATGAAATTACTTCAAAGGAATGCAAACCTCGCCAACAGAAGACGAAGACAGACGATACTCATACGGGTTCGTTCAAACAATACCTGGACACCAAGCGTTAGACCACATCCTTTGTCATATGTAGTTCACTAAATCTATCACTACGAGCGCTAGTGTTGACCCATACATGGTCAAATCAAAATCGAAATATCTACTCCCGTTTTGACTGACAAGTCATGCACACCAACAGTTAGACGCATCATTTGACGTATGTAGTTCACTAAATTGATGTTAAGTTTAATATTTCTTTTCTTCTTTTGTTATCATAAAATCTGAATTCCCAAGTTATGTTTACAACATTAAGTTCTAGGGCCGAAGTCGTCGTTTTTTTGTCTGTCTGTTCGGTAGTTGGTTGGATCCTCAAAAAGCACCACCATAGGTAATAATAATACAAATAATTCGTATGGCCTCGGATGCCGGGTGCAAGCTTTGTTATTTGACACCCAAAGGGAAGCTTGCATGTCTAATTTCGTTGTTCCTTGAAGCACTATGAAAGTCAAAGATGTTAGATATATATGCTCCTTGAACACTATAGCGCTTTCTAGTAGAGAAATGAGGAACTTTGTGTTGGCGGAAACTCCCGAGATTAATTTTGCCATTATGAACACGGCCTACTGAATTCAAATGGGTTCTTTGACATGGCAACATCGTATGGCATACTTGTCGTGATTTTTGCCACCTTTCAAAAAAACTTATCACGGCCAGGAGCGAACCTGCAAGCTTGGGGTTAGTAGACCGACACGTTAACCACTCACCCACCGTGGTAAGCACCATAGGTTATGTGGTGGAAACCTACGAAACCGAGGCAGCACTATAATGAGACGTACAAGGCAAGGTGAGGAGTGAGGTAGTTTGCCATTCCTTTCCTCACTGATTCAGTACAGCTGAACTAACCCTATGAGTAGAACCTTTCACAGCATCCACAGGTACTGGTTGTACCCTGAATGTCTCATTACAAAGCACCATCCATACCTCAGTAGCTTCCATATAATCACAGCCATGAGTGAGACTGAGACAATGGTGAAAAGCCACATTTTTCTCTAGCCTGTGCCAACAGACAAATGTAAATGTACTGCATTCATCAAGAGGATTTTTAAGAGCGTCAAAATCCTTCAGTGTGCCTTCTTTCGGAGGGGCAGTCAAGCCGGCGGGCCCATGTCATAGATTTATGGCATGTAAAAGAACCTACCACTGCAATTGGTAGTGTATAGTTAAATTTGTAGGTTATTTGGCTAGAAACGCTCTATCAAGTTCCAACGTTCACCGCTGGGTGTCGGTGACGTCTTGTAGCCAAAGTTGGAACAACCTGAAATTGAACTTGCGCATTCATCTTCATTCATTTCATCCACACTCGATGGTACTTGTAGCTTACCCCATGGCTGTCCGCATAGAAGCAGCTACAAACTCTGGCGAGACGAACATAACCTCGGGCACTACCGGCACATAAAGCCATACGCTAAATAAATAAATAAATAAACAAATAGATAGATAAATAAATAAAACTCAGCAATTCTTCTAGGTTTGTGCCCTGTCTTGTGTAGGGAGGTAGCGCGCAGTTCGCTACTCCAGTGGGGGTGCTGGTGGGGACACCAAGAGCCCGCTGATGAGCCAGCTTGGTGTCCTAAGCGAAATCCCACTCAAGACACGGTACAAACCTAGAAAAATCGATGACTTTTAATTCACTGGCCGAGAAAGCCAATATACCATCTTTTTGGAAGCCTTCATAGGGAGGTTCAGGCTTCTTGAGCTTTTAGTTCTCGCAGTCAAGAGGTGCAGTTGCACCTTATATAAAGGGAGGTGGCGCGCAGTTCGCTACTCCAGTGGGGGTCCGGGCGGGGACACCAAGAGCCCACCGATGGACCAGCTTGGTGTCCTATGCGAAACCCCACACAAGACATGACATAAACCTAGAAGAATTGCTGAGTTTTAATTCACTGGCCGTGAAAGCCAATATACCAATATGGATAATGTTTCTTCATATTACTTTAATTGCATTTCATCTAAAAGAACGGAAAATTATCTACAAGACTGCGCAAACAATCTTGAGTAGATTTATAACTTTGCATTTTAGGAAAGGCAACATTGCGGGATAGAAAAGGATGAGGTTAATTGTAGGGTATATGAGTGCGACTGAAAGGCAAATACTAGGTCTGATTCCACACTGTCGTTTAAGGTAGAGACGTATATTATAGATTAAAAGCATAGGGCTTCTTGTAAGCAGGAGCGAGAAATGAAAGATGCCACCCACACCACAGAACGTTCACCCCCACTGCTGTGAAGGGTGGCGACAAGATGAGATGTTGGCACGCTCGACGTCCATACATGATGAGAATAGCGTTCGTTCACCGGCAGCGGTCCGTGCCAGACAACTTTAAAGAGAATTGTCCTCAATGTCCTTCACAAAGGACAGTGAAACATTGACCCCCTACGAGTCGGGTAATTTGCACTCTCGAATTTACCACCTCCCTTCCGGCAACATCAGCGACAAATTTCAAACATCAACTAAGTTACCGTGCAGCTGATACTCGGGAAATAACAATCTAAGTACGAATTTCGTATGAAATAAATTGGAAACCGCACAATATAGTTACTCTCCGATAATGAAGAGATCTGACATAGGATGTAGTCAAGAACATCGAACACGCGGAAGGAGTAAGCCGCCTCCAGTCTAAAACGTTCTGGGTTCGATTCTTGGCTCTGATAAGAATTTTAAATCTGTTCTGAGGGGCGGGCATCAATTCCACCCCGGAATTCCAGTCAGGGAGCCAGGGTTACCTCAATTCCACCCGGTCCTCCAGGGGACCCAGAAATGAGTTCCTCAACTCCGCCCAGGCTTTTCCCCAATGACGTAAACAAATGTCATAACCCTCCTGCTCGCATACCAAGGGCCGTGTCAAACACCTTATGCAGCGCATGAGTAGAAAAAAATAGAAAACTTGGCAGACTTATGTAAAATAATATTATGATTAATTTTAAATCACCACCACCAAGTCCGCTCAATCGTTAAATCAGATATAAACATAATACAAAGAGCTAGATATTAATCACTGTTGTTAAATAAAAATATGGACAGGAAATTTAATAAAATAAGACAAATCAGCATCTTAAAATCACATAAATCTTTACTTCATTTCAAAATATACAAAAAAACATTGGATGAAACTCTTTTCAATCCCTAACTATTGTGTGAGAAACACACTTCACAAGATCTAATCTACTCATTATTTGGTGGCGTACTGCATGACCTTGTTTTCAATGAATTCTTTTCTCACACGACTATTCTTGCCTTTGCTCGACACCCGCCCGCTGCTGTTAAGTAGAATGTACGTGTCTGTCTGTAACTGATGTTGGCACTTTAAAAAAACAAATATATTTGGATGAGGTGTTGTACTTGTGTTGTGTGGAATGCAAGAATTCGCTCATGCGCTGCAGAAGGTGTTTGACGTTGACCCGGCCCTTGGTATGCGAGCAGGAGGGTTATGACATTTGTCATTGGGGATAACCCCTTTGCCGACCCCTTGTCAAAGCCTGAGCGGAGTTGAGGAACTTATTTTTGGGTCCCTTGGAGGACCGGGTGGAATTGAGGAAAATCGGGCGGAATTGATGTTCGACCGTTCTGAGGGTTGGAACGGGGTTTACTTAGCATCGTAAGGAAAACTCTCAGTACCCTTCGCTAATATTTGGAGAACCGATTCAAATACGAGATTACCGTAATTATTGCGCCCAATTTCATAAGTAGGTCTATTAGGGATTTCAATATTTGTTTTTTCAATTTTCTTTCACCAAACTGATTTAGAATATGTATTATTAGTCAGGCTGTGGATTTTCATTTCATTATTAGTCATATGTTGGGGCAGTGAGATTCTTTATGGGGAGGAGGGCAGGGGGCTGAGAAAATGTGTACGTTTTAGCAAAACAAAGAAGAAGATTCTATGCTCCTCAGTGTTGCGAAGGAACTTTCATTCTTTTTCTCATGAATACTGTACGGTATCTTTGAAGCACGAAGAAAGAATAAACCAGAGATATATCATTTTCCTGACAAAGATGAATGTTGCTGGACTCTACCGGCCCCAATCGATCTTAACTTCGGCTTTCTTGGATGTCTTGTGCCAGAGCGACGTCCGTCCGTTGGAGAAGCGCAATTCTAGAACGAACAATATTTACTGTGTACACGAGAATGTTCTTTAAAAAACAAGTAGTTCCGTGAATAACTATACAGCCTATTTTCATATATCCTACTTACGTCAATTGCCTCTGTCAACATACAACATTTCAGTTTGATTGCTCTAATTGATTCGTAGATATTGAGAACCGTCTAAATATTTCAGATGGTCGCCATGTTGGATTTTTATATAATGTGTAGGTCTTAGAGTTACGTACTATTACATGAAGGTTATTGTGTAGGTGTAGTGTTTAAACTTCAATCGCATGATTAAGACACAAGAAATGAAACCAGATTTTAAAATTGCGCACAGCCGCCATCTTGATGTTGTGTGAACAATTGAACTAAATTAGATGCCAGTGCATTACAATGTGTATGAATATTTACTGCACCATATTTCACTGAGCTCAGACAGTTAAATAGCGAGAAAAGTCTATTTAAAATTTTCATCTTCGGTTTGCCGCCATGTTCGTTTTTTAGTTAACAGGATTTTGAAAGTCTCATAAGTGAACTTCTAGTAGTGCCCTTTATCACCGTACACAATTTCAGGGTGATGTCCGTAATAGTTTCGGAGATATGGAAGGCCGGTGAAATATTTTGCACAGCCGCCATGTTGGATTGGTGATACCCCGACTGTGCCCTTCAAATTTTATTAAGGCTCACCAATCCAACATGGCGGCTGTGTGAAATATTTCACTGGCATTCTATATCTCTGAAACAAATACTGATATCACCCTGAAATTTTGTACAGTGATGTTGTTTTCTTGCAGGATTACACTGGTCAATCTTGACTCGTTCATTCTCTCAAGGTGTCCGTAGAATTGGAGGCGTCTCTTGATGATTGTGTCCATTAGAGGTTCTTGGGCCTGTGATACCTTTCTCCATTTATGATCCTTGGGCTTAAGATCTTCCTGAAGATTATTATTATTATTATTACACCACCAAAATTCAGTACAACGCTGTATTTTCTTGCGGAACTTTAAATAGCCTCCCAATTAAAAGCCTTTGCTTCTTAACTGCCCTGGTCTCCATTGTGCATGCATTGTGATGTAGTGTAAATGTGTGGAAAACTGTCAGTAAATTCTTTCACAAGAAAGAGCGCTCGTCCGTTCTGTAAATACAGTTAATTGGTTGGGGTAATGTGGGTGCAGTGTGTAGGGCGAGACGCTATTTCGGTGAGCAAGGCGAGCTTCCGCCATGATAACCCCACTCTGAGGTCTTCGGCCGTCAACTCGTCAACAAGCGGTTTATGTATTCCTTCACACGAGTGCCTGAAACCATCTCATGCTCGTAACATTGGTAACACACCAATAAGGACTAGGATGCCCAGCCTTGTAACTGAGTGGTTAAAACGCTAAGCAATGGCTTGAAGGGCCTCGGCCGCAATGTAGGATTTTGTCCACCACCATACCATCACTCAATTGGCAAAATGCCTAGGGACGAAAGCCTTTCCTGACCGTTGGCATTTCTGCGACACCTTTTCAGGCGTCTTAAAGGGGGGGGATCCAGCTTAATAGAGGAATAAAATGTCAATATGCATTCGCATGCGCTCTGTGTGCTTCAATGCCATATACTACAGATATTGTTGACAAATGATACTCATATCCCAGTAATGGCCTGCTTGTGGCAACAAAAAGCAACTTTTATAATGTCAAAATTTTTATGATAAGAGTTTTTTAGAAAATTTTCAAAATTTGCTATTTTCTTTTTACCTTGCATCATCGTTCCCTTATATATCCCAAGTTTATAAGAAATATCCTACTTTTCTTTTTTTAAGGTGTGTATTACATAAGCCCCTACAAAATGCACCTCAATCGCTAACATAAACTGTACATTGAGTACTTTTATTGCATTTTTATTCAGAGCAGCTGAAAATAGTTTTTTTTAGAATAAATACAGTATATAAACACAAATATAAATCCCAATGACCTCAATGAGGTATACTACATTTTGTAGGTGCTGATGTAATAAACGCATTAAAAATAGTACATTATGCAACGAGCCTATAATGGCAATAATTAAGACACGAGTATGTTTATAAACGAGCGTAAGCGAGTTTTATAATTTCCACACGAGTGTCTTAATTACCATTATAGGCGAGTTGCATACGACTGTTTATGTCCGACGATAATTATAACTTTATTATATTTTTTAACATAAATATTCATAAATATCTGTCCAGTCACTAGAATTTTGTGATCGGGTGCTTCGCTGGGTAGGATATCTCTATTCTCCAAGCTCTCTGGCCGACCAACGCATGCGCTCTGTGTGCTTGAATGCCATATGTGCAGATTTTGCACCAGTATTCAGTAAAACTGTCACCGAAGTCGTCGTTTGAAAACAACGCGCTGTGTACAAATTGGATTTGGGGATATTAAGGTACAGTGCTATTTCTTGTCTCATATTCACCAGTTTATTTACGCGAACATATGGACGGTGCACTTTCGGTAATTTATTTAGACAAGTTGGATTTTGAGCACATGCGCGAAGGTATCCTTAATTGGTCAAACAACTGTTTCTTGAGCTGTGATTGGTGGAAGAAACTGTTTCATAATGAAAAATAGTGTTATAATGATCATCATTATGATCCAGTTTTCAGACATATAATAGTCGGGGTCGAACATAAAGAAAATTAGGAAATTGCTTATAAACTTCGCATACATAAGGGAAATGATGATGCACGGTAAAAACAATTCGCAAATTTTGAAAATTGTCTAAAAAACTCTTTTGATAAGATTGTAGACATTATAACAATTGGTTTTGGTTGCTACAAGCAGGCCATTACTGTGATATGAGTATCATTTGTCAACAATATTTGTAGCGTGTTCAACAATCGAATGAATATTGGCATTATTTATTCCTCTTTTAAGCTGGATCTCCCCTCAGCAGGACAACGTCCGCTCTCAACATGCTGAAATTGTTGGAATAGTAAGCTGAAGTCTGAATAAGTGGGACCATAGGAAGAGTTTCTTTTAGGTACATCATCATCATCATGTAAAGACTAGGCCACATTTTTGCCTCTCACTTGCTGAGCGTTTTAAGACAACATACTGTTTACATAAAAGTCCATGCATCACAGAATCCAGATGAGCCTTCCACGGTCTTCCTCTTCCTTTCTTCCAGAGAACTTTTCCTTCCAGTATGGCGGTCAGGAACGCATTATGACGTAGGGTGTGGCCAACGAATTTTGCTTTCCTCTTTTCTATAGTAGCGATCAATTTTCTTGTTTCGTCCACTTCCTTGAGGACCCATTCGTTAGTCTTTTTCTCCATCCTGCTTAATTTCAGCATCCTTCTCCACATCCACATTTCCGCTGCTAACAGGCGTTGTATGTCCCGTTTCCTTAGAATCCGAGTTTAGCATCCGTATAACAAAACACTCCAGACAAATGTTTTGATAAACGTTTTTCTAGTTTTAATGTTAATGTACCTGCTTGTCAGAAGCTGTCTCTTATTGCTAAAGGCCTGTGCAGCGAGGGCAATATTCTCCTTTTGATTTCTGTGGTGCACCTATTATCGTCAGTGAAAATGCTTCCTAAGTAGCAGAACTGACTGCACTGTTGAATGGTCTCACCATTGTTCTCGATGTTTGTACCGGTAATTAAAAATACTGTATCTTTATAGAAAAGACTGTGGATCTTATGTGCTTTTACTTTTATTGCCCCCCCCCCCCCTTACACTGGTTTTGTTACCTCACCTTTTATCATGAAGGAACTCTGAACATATTTTTCGTCATAATAGCTTCCTACAATTATCTGCCAATTGATTACCTTTGTTATTGCATACAAGTATCGTTTATATTACGTCTTAGTAATTGAAAAATTTACGAGGTTAGCACCCTGGAAAGAAGAGCCTCGTTCTGTGCTGCATGCTTGCCCGGAGTGGAGCACGTGCTCAGTTCTGTCGGCAACATAAATTCTGAAGCACTATCCGTCATTGGCGTTATTGTTGTGTGTCTGTTTTATTTTCTGATCGATCGAATCAGGGCTGCCGACAGTTGGGTTCGAACCCACTATCTCCCGAATGCAAGCTCACAGCTGCGCGCCCCTAACCACTCGGCTAACTCATTACAATATTACAAATATTAATCTAAAAAAACAACATGACTAAAATTGAAAGAAACTAAATTACAGCCTAACTAATTACAAAAAAGGTGATGATCAACAGTATTGCTGACGTAAAAATTGTTAACATCGTCAGCATACAGTAGCCTACATCCGAGAAGGAAGAAAAGCCACTACTCCGTGCAACCCCTGATTCACGCCTGTTCCATGATTCCCCACTGAAATGATGTTGTACAGTGTTTCAAGCACCCCCAAATCTTCGACGCAAATCGCAAGTTAGAGAGCCAGCTGTGCCATTAATATCCTGCTGAAAGTTGCTACAGCCAGTCAAGTATCACATTATCTATTTACGGTGTTAATGACAAAAACTGAATGTGTACACCAAAAGAAGACGGAACTATCGTTAAGAACCAAAGCCTTCCGAGACAGCTGGTGACTGGTTCAGCGACTGGTAAACAAAATTCTTATCCTGTTTGCCTTGAACGAGTATTACGACGTCGTAGTGCCAGCCAAACTTAAGCTGGGTAATCATTTTGCAATCTGCAAGAATCCCTTATTTTTGTACGTTAACACCAAAAAGAAAAAAGAGCTAGTCTTCACAACTAAGATCAAGATTCTTTCTCAAGCCGGATGTAAGATATCAGGTTGATTTATGAAGTACAGTGTGACTTGGATAATTCGAACTTCCATAGTTCGAATTTTTGTATCAGTCCTTGAGCTTCGTACCAAATTAATGGAAAACAATCGTGGATAATTCGAAGTTTACTAGACGAGTACTGATGGACGAAGCAAAGAGGATATAACAAGTAGTTCCGTGAAGAACTATACAGCCTATTTTCATATATCCTACTTATGTTAATTGCCACTATCAACATACACAATTTCAGTTTGATTGCTGTAATAGATTCGTAGATATTGAGAACCGACTAAATATTTCGGATGGTCGCCATGTTGGATTTGATATATGTAGGTCTTAGAGTTATGTACTGTTACATGCAGATTATTGTGAACGTGTAGTATTCAAACTTCAATCGCATAATTAGGACACAAGAAAAAACAAGGAGATTTTAAAATTTTTCACAGCTGCCATCTTGAGGTTATGGAAACAATTGAAATAAATTAGATGCCAGTGGATTAACATTCGTATAAGGATTTACTGTACCAAGTTTCACTGCACGCGGATGGTTAAATTGCGAGAAACGTCCATGTGAATATTTATAATTCGCGTCACCGCCATGTTGGATTTGTGATCACCAGGTTATTTAAAGTCCTATAGGTGAACTTAAGTTCATAGCCCCTATGAACGTTAAAAAATGCAGTTTGATTGCTAAAATAGATTCGTAGATATTCAGTATCGTCTAAATATTTCGGATGGTCGCCATGTTGGATTGTTAAATGTATAGTCCATAGAGTCATGTACCATTAAAGGAAAATTATTGCGTAGGTTCATTATTCAAACTTTCACTTCGATCGCATGACTACATCACAATAAATAAAATCTTAATTTTAAAATTCGCACTGCCGCCATCTTGAGGTTATGTAAACAATTGAACTAAATTAGATACCAGTGGATTACAATGTGTATAAATATTTCCTGTGCCAGGTTTCAGTGCGCTTGGAACATTAAATCGCGAGAAAGGTCTATTTAAAATTTTCAAATTCGCTTGGCCGCCATGTTCGTTTTGTAGTTAACCGGTTTTTGAAAGTCTTATAGATGGACTTCCAGTAGTGCCCTTTATCTCCCTACAAAATTTCAGGGTTTTACCGCTAATAGTTTCAGAGATATAGAATGCCGGCGAAATATTTCGCACATCCGCCATCTTGTGATTATGTAAACAATTGAACGAAGTTAGATGTCGGTGCATTACAATGTATATAAACATATACTGTACCAAGTTTCATTGCGTTTGGTTGGTCAAATCGCGAGAAACGTCCATTTAAAAGTCGCAAATTCGCTTGGCCGCCATGTTGGTTTTGTAGTTACCAGGTTTTCAAAAGTCATATAAGTGAACTTATAGTAGTTCCCTCTATCACCATAGAAAATGTCAGGGTAATATCGGTAATAGTTTCGGAGATATTGAATGCTAGTGAAATATTTCGCACAGCCGCCATGTTGGATTGGTGAGTCGTAACAAAATTTGAAGGGCACGGTCGAGGTCGCCGGGAATAGTGCTATGAACTTTCCGAATTTCATTGAAATCGCTCCAGCCGTTTAGATTTTATTAGGGGGGGGGGGGACACACACGAATCACACACACACACACGCACACACACACGGACAAAAGGTGATCTCATAAGCCTATTTTTTCAAAATTGAAAATAGGCTAAAAATTAGGTTAGCTCAGGCAAGGAAAGCATTTATACAGAAAAGGAATCCGTTGACATCGAATATAGATTTAGGTATTAGGAAGTTTTTTTTTGAAGGCCTTTGTCTGGAGCGTGGCGCTCTATGGAAGTGAAACTCGGACTATTGGTGCAGCAGAAAAGATGAGAATTGAAGCGTTTGAAGTGTGGTGTTACAGGAGAATTATGAATATCAGATGGGTAGATAGGGTTACAAACGAAGAGGTATTAAGACTAATGGGAGAGGAGAGATGTTTCTGGCCACTGCTAATGAAGAGAAGAGATAGGTTGGCAGGACACATGCTAAGACACCCAGGAATAGCAAGCTTAGTTATGGAAGGAAGGGTCGAGGACAAGAACTGTAGGGGTAGACGAAGGTTAGAATATGTTAAACAGATTGCCTCGGATGTAGGGTGTGGTAGCTATGTAGAGATGAAACGATTAGCTCAAGACAGGGAGGCATGGAGTGATGCATCAAAGACTGAAGACTCAAACAACAACTGAAATATAAGTCAAAAGTTTCCCTAGTGCCAACTTTCCCGCACTATTCACCCCTTTTACCCTTATTGTATACAGTAGGTCATCAACATGTTGTTGTTGTCCCCGGGTAAACATCGCCATTGTCCAAACGTCAGTTCAGATCCTGAGTAAAATATCCCTCCGCCCATCTCCTCTCTCACTCTGTCCCTCATTGTGTTCGGACAGGGAAACTCTAGATTGTCAACCAACTAAATACATTTAACATAATTTATTTGCACCATTTACTCAACATCTCTCCACTTTTATTACCTTTGGATTATTTTATTGGTGATTCAAGTTTTACAGCTGCATGTTGAACTTATTGCAATCGTAACAGTGTTGCTAACCTTAGAGCCTGATTTTGCATTAAATCGAATTACTTGGGTGCTCTTTTGCCGCTCAAACAAGGTTTATACACAGCAAAATGGTATTTAATATCAAATTCGTACTGAATTACTCTGTCTATCGTTCCAAATACAGTACCAGCGGCTTCGGAGGCGTAGTTGGTACGATGCTGAACTGCTGTGCCCAAGATAGCGGGTTCAAACCCGGCCGAAGTCGTCGGATTTTTAAGACCGTTAAAATCCTCCAGTATGCCTTCCTTCGGAGGGGAAGTAAAGCCGGCGGCCCCATGTCAGAGGTTTATGGCATGTAAAAGATCCTTCCACAGACTAAACTTGTGTGGAGCTAAATTTCTAGGTTAGATTTCGTTGAAAAGCTCTATCAAAGTTCCAACGTTCACCACTAGGTAACATTGATATCTGGTAGCGAAAAATTGAACGGAACTTGTAGCTCACCCTAATGGTGTCCGCTTGAAGCAGCTACAGCCTCTGGCGAGCCGAACATGTCCTCGGACACTCCCGGCACTAAAAGTCATACGATAAATAAATAAATAAATAAATAAATAAATAAATAATAATACAGTACCACTAACAACTATATTCACACACACAAAGAAAAGCAAAGCCAACTCCGTACAGGTCATGGAGGCTCTGGGAGAGGTGGAAGGTACAGGCTTCCATATTCACACACACGCGCACAATTCATCACATGAAAAGCAAATCTGGTCAAGTCCCCAATTAACGTGAAAATGAAATATGTATTTATAAATTATTACAAAGAAATTTCTGAAACGTAATCTAGCCAGCTTATGAAACCATAGCAACAAGCGCTGTAAAATCTTGTAAGAAAAAAAAACGAGCAGAAAAAGTGGGAACTATTTCCTGGCACGTTAACCTCTTCACTGACCAGAGCATCGAAGGGACCACTTAGGTCTTGGGGTGACTAGAGGTATAGTACGTGAGTCATTCCTGGAAATCTTATTTACTGCTCCCGCCGTGGTGACGGTGTTACCCACTTAGTTTGTCACATGAAAAAACTAAACTCTGCAATATAATCAGACATTGCACATATCTTTGTAAAACTTTAATTTTACATGATGAACATTCTGCTATTGTGCAGTCGACAGTAAGTGCAATCTGATCTGGTTCCTAATGTAACGCAAACTGTATTCAATTTGTGTGTTGTTGTGGTGTTTGAATCTTCATTCATTTGTTTGGTTTGATGCAGTTCTCCATGTCTACCTGTCCTCAGCTAATCGTTTCATCTCTACATAGATACCACACCTTAGATCCGTGGCAATAAACACACACAAGTATATTTTAACCCGTACGAAGAACGAGTAACCAATTATAAAAGAAAACTGTATTTCGAAAGAACGAATCTGAAGCATTTGGCGGGAACGATATAAAATGGCTGCCGCACGCTTCTATTGGCTGGAGTTTGACAGCTAGCACTCAGGGGCGAGGCACCCATTAGGGCGCTGAGGCTCTGCCTATCCGTAAAAATACTTAAATTAGATTTCTTCCGCTGTTATTGGTGCTTTTCGATTGATATTTCAAATAGTATATATTTGAACTCGCGCTGTCTAGCGCTGTGTTTGCTCACAACCAAATCAACCAATCGCTATTCACCTCAACTCAGCCTGGCGCGCGCAGACGCAGTAGCAACTACTTAAGTGGCGGGGTAAAGAGGGGGGTGTATCTTTTAAACGTGTGGGTTAAGGCTTGCCCAAGGACCTGGAGGGAGAAATCCCACAACGCTGGTTGTAAGTAACTGCTGCAATCTAGGGGTGTTTGGCAGAACTAAGACAGCACAGTATAATGAATGATACTGGTTCCAGTGTTGTCAACGACATTAAATGCAAGATGGCATAATTTTCTGACATGAAAAATTATTGAACATGGACATAAATCAGAACAGGACCCAGACAAACGCAAAAAAATTAATTTAAGATAAATCTCATTATGTTTTACTTTAAAATACATAACTTAACTTGCAGAATGATATTTGGTTTTAAATGTGCTCTTTCGACATGTTGGCAGTCCTGGTTACACGGAGAATGATACGAATCTGTGTAGCCTACTGCCAGTGTGAAATGTAAGTGCACTGAAGTGTTTTTCTATTAATCTATTTGTATCTTACTGTGTGGTGTGTTTGTGTTACAGTGTAATTGAAAACAAATAGTAGGCATCACTATGCTAATCTACACGGCACATGCGTTTCAATGGATGCATTCAATACAACTCAAGATCCATTGAATGTTCTTATTGAAAATCCAACTTTTTTTTCTCAGCTCTCTTTAGAGGAAAAAATCCAGGTGAAAGAACGGAAGCCCACGCCAAGTTTGTCACTTCAGAAAACCGATGGAAAGTTTGTAAGACAGTTTCAGAGACAATGGTACGAGTGGAAACCATGGTTGGGTGGTAGTGCTACCCGAAATAGATTATTTTGTTTTTATTGTGTGATTTTTGCTAAAGACAATTTAGAATGGGGTAAAAGAGGGGTTGGTGAGGAAAGTCTTAAAAATTTTCTTTCAAAGGCAAAAAAAACATGAGTGTTCAATTTCACACATCACAGCAGCTGTTAAATATAATAATTTAGGTACCGCTAGAATTGACCATGTACTTTCTGAGGCGATGCGTCTTGCAGCTTTGAAACACAATGAAAAAGTCGAGCGAAATAGGAATATAATGAAAAGACTGATTTCAACTCTCTGTTTCCTGGCGCGGCAAGAGTTAGCTCTCAGAGGTCACGATGAATCTGAGACGTCTTTAAACAAAGGCAATTATTTAGAATTATTGGATTTCTTGGCAGAGGAAGAACCGTATATGAAAGATCATTTATTATCCGATGGGGTATATAAAGGCACTTCCTCTGACACACAAAATGAACTACTCGAATGCATTACGGAAGTAGTTAAAGAACAGATTTTTTGTGAACTTGAAAATAGTCCGTTTATCTCTATACAGGCTGATGAAACCACGGATGTCTCAACTACAAGTCAATTGAGCGTTATTTTCCCTTATGCCAATAACGAATCGGGAGAAATTGAAGAGAGATTCGTCGGATTTTATGACGTTTCAAAAGACCGAAGTGCTCAAGGTATAGCCGCTGTTTTGCTTGACGTCCTCAAAACCTGGAAGATCTCGAAAGGGAAATTAATATCCCAAACGTACGATGGATGCAGTGCAATGGCAGGTAAAAATGCTGGTGTTCACTGTATTGTAAAACAAGAATATCCTCATGCCCTCTTCATCCATTGCTACGCGCATCAATTAAATTTGGTTCTGCTTTATGCTTGTAAAACAATTACGCAAGTTAAGATTTTTGTAGCAAACCTCGCAGGATTCCATACTTTCTTTAGCCGTTCTAGTAAAAGAAGCGATCTTCTTAGAGCAAGGGGTTTCAAATTGCCAAGCTTATGTGAAACAAGATGGAACTTTAATTCGCGCGCTGTTGCAACAATTATCCTTCACTATGCGGAACTAAAAGCCGCATTTCATGATATTATAGACAATGATGGATGGGATGATAATTCCTTACATCAGGCAATTGGACTCGGCAATATATTGAATGATCTGACGTTTCTTTTTTGCTTCAGCTTTATAATTTGATTTTTCAGCATACGGGTGTATTGTTTGACATCCTGCAAAGCAAAACCGTAGATATAAGACGTTGCAAGTACGAAATTGAAAATTGCACCAAGGCGGTTGACAAACTAAGATGTGAAGAAGTAGTTCTTGCCTGCATAGAGAAAGCTAACTCTCTACTAAATTCAGCAGGTGAACTTAAAACTACTCTAAATGAAGCAGGATCACAGAAATTGAAGAGACTTGCGTTTGAAATAGTTGACACTATAGTAGTGAAAATGGAAACCAGATTCCAGGACTTTCAGAAGCTAGATTTTACGGAATTGGTCGATCAGGAAAAATTTTTGTATTACAGTAGGCCAAATAATTTCCCGACATTTATTCTCGAAAAATTGTTTAAAGTGTATCCATTCTTCGATCATGAAAAACTGACAGGAGAACTTATGTTCGTTTATAGTAGTGAGGATAAACACCTATCGCCTAGGGATTTATTCAAATACATTATACACAATGGATTAAAAAATGTGCTCCCCGAGTGCGTGAAGCTACTTTCCTTGGTACTTGCAGTTCCGGCGACCACTGCTTCATGCGAAAGAAGCATGAGTACATTGAAACGTGTTAAAACGTACCTCCGCAACACAATGACGAACGATAGACTATCAAATTTGGCAATTTTGGCTATAGAGAAGAGAACTGTTAAATCTTCTTCCAAACGTCAAGAATTCATTTCTCGAGTTATCGACGTCTACGCCCAGAAAAAGGACAGAAGGATCGAACTTATCTACAAAAGAATTTAATGGTGAGTGATAATGTATTAACTTACTGATGCTCCTTGTCGAATTAGATTTAATTATTTGAAATAACACATCTGCTCTATTATGACTGTGTAAGTGAAGAATACAATTTAGTTGAGATAATTGTTCTATTTTAATTTTTTCCATCCATGGTATGAGTAACTCTGTGTGCCCCATTAAAGCAAAAAAAAAAAAAAAGGCCCGACCTCTGATGAGTTAAGGGACACTGGGGGTGGGGACACAGCCTTTCCAGTAGACTTAAGCTGTGCATTTTGAGGAGTTAGCACGTTTGTTATTTTCGGAATTCATTCAACTTCAGCCTACCCTACACAAAATATGACGCTTCGCCACTGCTAGCACTACAAGTTCCCAGCGCGTGTTCATTCGTTCGTTGGCTTGTATATTTCGGAGTTCCTTTCATTGTCATTACTTCGTTTACGTTAGATTTTTTTTTTCGTTATTTCATTTATTATTATTATTTTCTTGTTGTTCCTATTGTTTCCCGCCATGGTGTTCAAATATTACCGCCTATAATCCAATAGCCTACAACTCAACAATGTAAAAACACGGCAATAATAACGACACCGAGTGGCTTGATTGAATGTTCAGTGTTAATTATTTATTTACGTTGACCGTAAAGATTCGCGATACAGTGAGTGTGCTTGGTGCTTGTGTACGAGGGCTGTTTTTTAAGTAAGGGCCGTTTTTTTTTAATTAACCGAACATTTTATTTTGAAACCACATTTATTTTTAGGTTTTACATACCTTTCTCTATTTTTCTACATAGTTGCCTTGTTTATTTAGGCACTTGACATACCTTAAAACTAAGTTCTGAAATCCCTCTGCATAAAAGTTTGCCGCCTGCTCAGACAACCAAGAATTCACACTTGAGGAAAATCCATTGATAGAGTAAGTTAGTTATCATGAATCTTAGGTCCTCGTGAATTTTCGTGTCAATTGCAGTCACGAAGTCATCTGTGATCACAGACCTCAGCGTTCATCGTCATGAACATTTCCACGGCCACTTTTGAACTCGCGTACCCATTTTCGCACTTTACCTTCCGTCATTGGATTGTCACCATACACCTCACAAAGCTGACGATGAATGTCTGCAGCCAACATGTTTCTTGCACTCAAAAAACGTATCACAGATCGTACCTCACACGCGGCGGGCGAATCAATAATCTTGAACATTGTAAAGATGCACAGTTTAGCGTACAGGTTAGCTACACAGCTGCAACTGACGCCTGCTTGTTCGCAAGGACGCCAGGAGGTAGCGCGCACGCTTGTTGCGGCGTGCGCACTAACTACGGGCTTTAAAAAATGCCCTTACTTAAAAAACAGGCCTCGTATATAGCTACTGTGAACAACCTCCACCCAGACTCATGTTTCATATTGAAGGATAATATTTGAAAAATTCAAAAGTCTGCTGTCCTTACATGAATTAAATAACAGATAACACACACTAATACAGTCATCACAATTAACACCGGTTTTATCATTCAGATTCTACACACACCCAAAGTACACGGGGCTACATGACCGCGTTGTCGCAGCCCCTAAACATAAAAACCAACCAACCAATTGCATGGTGAGCGTTAATATATTCATCAGATTAGTTGGTTCCTCAGTTTAGGGGCTGCGACAACGCGGGCATGTAGCCCCGTGTACCTTGGGTGAGTGTAGAATCTGTCTGATAACCGGTGTTAATTGTGATGGCTGTGTGTATAAGTGTGTGTTATCTGTTTTTAATTCAAGTATAGACAGCAAACATTCGATTTTCAAGTAGTTCCAACTTTTGTTACCGAACGCCACCGTCAACGACCAACTAGTTCTGAACTTTGTTACTAGATGCCACCGCAGTCGGCTCCTGGCGACGAACGTTGGAACCTAAGAGCGTTAGTCAAATATAACATATAATTTAGCTTCACACGGGAGTAAATGGTGGAAGGTTCTTTATCATGCCATAAATCTATGACATGAGACCGCCAGCTTTACTTTTCCTCCGAAGGAAGGCATACTGAGGGATTTTAACGCTCTTAAAAATCCGACGACTTCGGCCGGGTTTGAACCCGCGACGTTGGGCATAGAAGCTCAGCATGCTACCAACTACGCCACCGAAGCCACCCTTATCAACGCGCAAGGACAGAATTGTTACACGATTTTCATGGAATAAGTTTAAGTTTCTTGAACTCGGGTTGATAAAAGGCTGCAAGGCAAGACAGACTTGTAATCCTGTACTTATCGCAGCGTCTGGCAGTTTGAGCGTCGTGGAGCGACACCCCAGTATTAATACGTCATGGACTCGAGTGGAAGGCGCTTGAAATGGAACAACGAGCCCGATAGAACACCCATAAGACACGCAATCACCGATAGCTCGATATGTACCGACGGCTACAAGTGTATTTAATTTCGTGATGTTGATGTGAAACACGAAGACATGATTTACTTGTTACTGTTAGGTATTGGTGACCGGGGATGGTAATAATAATGTATGTCTACCCCTTATTATTCCCGTTTTCCAACGGGTTCGGGGATGAGATGCGATGGAAGTCTTTGTGGCGATTGTTTTTACGGCCGGATGCCCTTCCTGACGCCAACCTCATGAGAGGAGTTAATGAGAGATGAAATGAATGGTGAATGAAACTGGGCAAAGATATGGAAGGAAGCGGCCGTGGCCTGTCAGAAGGTACCATCCCAGCATTTGCCTGGTGTTGAAAATGGGTAACCACTGAAAACCATTAATAATAATAATAATAATTATTATTATTATTATTTATTCGTTACGGCCAACTATGGACCACGTTTGACAGCTTTTAGGTAGATTTCATTAGAAAGCTAACTATTGCAATGGGTCCCATGTTTCGACTTCCGGAAAATTTCGACATATCTTCGCGTTTCACATCCCCCAGACCCCAAAACCACCGTCAGTTCAAAAGTTTATATATAATTTATATATATATGTATATCAGTTTCTTGCGGACACGATAACTGCCGTAATTTTGCACCAATCACTTTGAATTTTTTACATAATATGTATCCCTATAAAATCTCGGTCGAGTTCGTTAATGGGCAAAATCGGTCGAAGGGGGTGAAAATGGGGTTTTTTTTTTCGAAAAATTGAAATTTCGCTATAACTCTCTTAATACGTGAAATATCGAATCCATTCAAAGTACAAAATATGTGTCGGATAAGTGCCAACAATTTATGTCAAATAAGTTTTTTGATAGCACCAACCATTGACCAAAGGGGTGGAAAAAAGTGGGGTTTTCGGGAAACATTAATCATATCTCTCTTAATAGGCACAATATCAAAACCGTACAAAGTGGACAATATTCCCCTAATAATTACCTAAAACTTTTGTCAGAAAGAATTTTTGATATGACCCACCATTACGCCAAGGGATGAGAAAAATGATTTCGGAATTATAAGAAAATGCCAAGAGCTATCAGAGGTTGCCATGGCAACACTACTAAATTGATGAGGGATGAGCCGTTGCCATGACAACGCACTTGCACGAGATCAGATTCAGTATTTCCATCTGACTAAGCCGGCCCCGTGGTGTTGGGGTAGCGCGCCTGCCTCTCACCCGGAGGCCCCGGGTTCGATCCCCGGCTCCGTCAGGGATTTTAAAACTGACGTGAGGGTTGGAACGGGGTGCACTCAGCCTCGTGAGGACAATTGAGTAGCTGTCTGACAGTGAGACAGCACCCCGATCACGAATACCAATATTAACGGCCGAGGGGACCCGACGCGCTGATCACGCGTCACCCCAATATCTGCAGGCCAAATGGCTGGGCAGCGGTCGCTTGGTCGGCCTTAGCCCGTCATGGGCTGGATGGTGCCAGGGGTTGACTTTGACATCTGACTAAGTGGGAAGCGGCTTCGGTGACGTAACTGGTAGCATGCAGAATGTCTAAGCCCAAGGTCGCGGTTTCAAAGCCGGCCGAAGTCGTCGGATTTTCTAAGAGCGCTAAAATCCCTCAGTATGCTTTCCTTTGGAGGGGAAGTTCCAACGTTCGTTACGAGTTGCTAGTTGGGGTGGCATCTAGTAGCCAAGTTCACAGCTAGGTGTCATTGACGGTAGTACCTGGTAGCAACATTAGGAACTACTGCTTGAAATTGACCGTCTGCAGTCCTTACCTGAATTACAGACTAATACATCCATTACAATTCACACCGTTTATCAGACAGATTCTACACTCACCCAAAGTACACGGGGTTAGATGACCGCGTTGTCGCAGCCCCTAAACTGAGGAACCAACCAGAGGTAGATTTCATTAGAAAGCTAACTATTGCAATGGGTGCCATGTTTCGACTTCCGGAAAATTTCGACATATCTTCGTGTTTCACATCCCCCAGACCCCAAAACCACCGTCAGTTCAAAAGTATATATATATCAGTTTCTTGTGGACACGATAACTGCCGTAATTTTTCACCAATCACTTTTTACCGAATATGTATACCTATAAAATCTCGGTCGAGTTCGTTACTGGGCTAAATCGGTAGAAGGGGGTGAAAATGGGGGGCTTTTTTCGAAAAAGTGAAATATTGCTATAACTCTCTTAATATGTGAAATATCGAATCCGTTCAACGTTCATACTATGTGTCGGATAAAGCCCAAAAATTTATGTTTGAAGAGTTTTTTTATATCACCAACCATTGACCAAAGGGGTGGGAAAAAGTGGGTTTTTCGGGAAACATCAATCATATCTCTCTTAATAGGCACAATATCAAAACCGTACGAAATGGACAATATTCCCCTAATAATTACCTAAAACTTTTGTCTGAAAGAATTTTTGATATGACCCACCATTATGCCAAGGGATGTGAAAAATGATTTCGGAATTATAAGACAATGCCAAGAGCTATCAGAGGTTGCCATGGCAACACTACTAAATTGATGAGGGATGAGCCATCAGACGTTGCCATGACAACGCACTTGCACGAGATCAGATTCAGTATTTTCATCTAAGTGGGAAGCGGCTTCGGTAACGTAACTGGTAGCATGCAGAATGTCTATGCCCAAGGTCGCGGTTTCAAAGCCGGCCGAAGTCGTCGGATTTTCTAAGAGAGCTAAAATCCCTCAGTATGCTTTCCTTTGGAGGGGAAGTTCCAACGTTCGTTGCGAGTTGCTGGTTGGGGTGGCATCTAGTAACCAAGTTCACAGCTAGGTGTCGTTGACGGTAGTACCTGGTAGCAACATTAGGAACTACTGCTTGAAATTGACCGTCTGCAGTCCTTACCTGAATTACAGACTAATACAGCCATCCCTAAGTACACGGGGCTACATGACCGCGTTGTCGCAGCCCCTAAACTGAGGAACCAACCAAAATCTCTGCGGGAGATGTAATTTTGCGTGAAGAAGTAACAGACCGTTACATAGTCACACATCAGTGTCGAAACCTTGCATAAGGACAGTGTGACCACAAGTATAAAAATGGACCCCAAATGACAAGAAGGTTACCGTTCCCATACGACAATAAAATTTTTAAAATAAGCATAAAATGACGAAAAACAAAGTTAATTAAGCTCCGATTATAAAATACCTTCTCGCAATAAATGAGGTCTGATCCTTCTACGAAAACCTGCATATTCTGCCTATTTTCGCCTATCCCCAAGTTTGTCCGGTGAAATCTACCTCCGCCTTCCGGCGTGTCGAGAGGACTTTTACATTATTTGTTGTCTTCACTCTCTGCCAATATCGCTTCATCCTCTCTCCCACTTCCTTCTTCTGTTCCTCCGTGTAAGATCTTGCTTTCCTCTCTCCCCTGTCTCCTGCAAACCCCTTAACCAATCGTCTAAATCGCTCTCTGTCCATTATGTCTTCTTCTTTCACCCCCATCATATCCAAGTCCAATCTCACTTCCCGAAACCATTTCGGCTCCGTCTTCCTCTTCCTGAAGAATTCAAAAATCCTCTTCGTCAATCTGGCACAGTTCATCCTCACCAAGTGTCCATAAAACTGTATTATCCTTTTTCTCATTAGAGGTACGACTCCCTCTGCCTTCAGGTATAGTTCCTTGTTAGGTTTGCGTCTCCTCTCTCCATCCTTGATATTTGGGCCGAGGATTTTTCGGAGCACTTTCCTTTCCCTCTTTCGGATGTCTTCGATGCCACCCTTCCCAATCATATCTATTGTTTCTGCTGCGTACAGACATTCAGGTTTGACAACAGTATCTAAGTGTCGGAATAATAATAATAGTTTTTTTTAGCGTATGGCTTTTAGTGCCGGGAGTGCCCGAGGACATGTTCGGCCCGCCAGTTTTGTAGCTGCTTCGAGACGGACACCCGATGGGTGAGCTACAAGTACCGTTGGGGAGGGAAGTTGGAAGGGAAGGGCGAGGAGTTGGAAGGTAGCGGCTGTGGCCTATAGTTAGGGACCAACCCCGGCATTTGCCTGGAAGGAAGATGGGAAACCACAGAAGACCATCTTCAAGGTTGCCGGCGGGGGGATTCGAACCTCCTCGCCTCCCGGATGTGAGCGACTGCCAGCAGTCATGCCGTAACGACCACAGCTAACTCACCCGGTAATAATAATAGTATAAAACAGTTATTCTGCCAGAAGCAACATATGCTGCTGAAACAATAGTAATCGATGGTCATTCCAAGATTAGGGAACTGGAAAAAAAAAAAAAAAAAAAAAAAAAAAAAAAAAAAAAAAAACAGGAACAAAAAATTCTCCGGAAGATCTACGGAGCAATCAACAGAAACGGCATTTGGATGAAGAGACCTAGTACAGAACTCGATCAAAAGACCAATACGATAACAGACGAAATTAGAAAACGCAGAGCCAAATTTTACACTTACATATACAAGATGGCCACCGCCAGATTGTCAAAGAAACTACTTGGTATCAGAACACGGATTAAATGCGGCAATGAATGGCTTAAAGAGGTACAGAGAGACTTACAAGTAATCAATATAGAAAATTTCGAAGACCGAACTGAGTGCCAGACAAAAATCGCGAATGTTAAGTTTGAACCAAGATTATTACGATAACCTGGGAAAAAGTGGAAGGATGAGAGGAAGAGGGATTATTCCGCGAGAATGAAGAGATTTTGGGAGGAGCGGAGGAGACACACCTCCAAATGACATCATGTTATCAAGTTTAATCGCTCTCCTGTAGGGGAATTTTCGCTAATTAAATAATAATAATAATAATAATATAAAGTGCGTTCTAAAAGTAACGAGCCGGAGGCAGCAATGCGCAAACCGGTGACGACATCGGCTAATCGTGGCGTGTGTAACGAGGTGTGGTTCCGACCAGAGCGTGGAAGGTCACAGCCCGTCGCTCATCGGCTAACGACACCCGTCCTTCACTGAAGCGCTTTTGCCACGCCTTGACCCTTGCAAGGGACATGCAGTGTTCGCCGTACACTTGTGTCATTCGGCGATGAAAGTCCGTTCCCCCTACCCCTTCCGCTGTCAGAAACCGAACAACACCTCTTTGCTCTCCGTTTGACGCCTTCTTGTCACTGTTTGCAATGCGACTGGCAGAGTTGGACGATTGATGCATGCTGCTGCTCCCTTTGTATCGTCACGTGACGTGCACGCCTGCCCTCTGTGACCTTCCACGCTCTGGTCGGAACCACAACTCGTTACACACGCAACGATTAGCCGATGTGGTCACCGGTTTACGCATTCCAGCCTCCGGCTCGTTACTTTTTGAACTCACCTTATAATAATAATTTCATCGTGATGGAATCCATTTTTCAGTTTTGTTTTAATAAACGTAATTTAAATGATTTTCAGTTGGTCAACATCATTGTACCAAATTGTAATGGGTGTTATTCCCTACACCTGAAAAAAATTAGATGAGATTAATTTTAGTACACTTGGATGACCAGTTTCGATCGTCAAGCGATCATCATCGGATCCTTTACACTCAGGCTTTTAAATACAAATACGAATGTATACGAATATGTGAGATAAGGTATTTATGACTCTTTGTTGAACATTGGAAGTAAATTCAACGCCTTGCAAACATATTTTAGTGCATTAAGCCGTAAGATGAAGTTCCTTAGAGGAATAATTGGGAAGACAACGGGGGGGGGGGGGGGGATAAAATCAGAAATGTGGACAATAGGGAGAGAACTGGGTTCCCAAAACTGCAAGACAAGATAGAAACCAGTAAGCTGAAGTGGTACGGACATATGATGAGACTGGAAGAATATAGAGTACCAAAAAGAACATTTATGGAGAAAATACCAGGAGAAGACCACGAGGAAGACCCAGAAAGAGGTGGATAGATACGGTGAAGGAAAGCATAGAGAAATGAGGAGTAAAAGAAAAAGAAATAAAGATAGACAACATTGGAGGTCCTTGATTCGCAACCCGACCCAGGGAACTGGAAATGGTAAATGAAGAAGAAGAAGAAGCCGTGAAAAGTACAAAAGGAATTTTGGAAAACTGCCCTTAAGTCTAATAATTTGCACACCTTCGTATAGCCTATAAACGTAGTTCTCCTTAGTTCATTATAGCAAGATTCTTGAACAGTTGGCAATATTGAGTAAATGTTATTCAGTTTTACTCAGAAAGTGAGTTGAAACGAAATGAAAATCCACAGACTGCTTCCAGTCGACCGGCCGGGTCAGGGAATGGAATGAATGAAGCCCCCATCTAGCGGCGAGGATATGAACTGTGCCTGCTGCCGAAGCCTGCCGCACTCCCCTGGGGCAATGGTTAAATGAATGACAGATAATAATAATATCGTATGGCCTCGGGTGCAAGCTTTGTTATTTGACACCCAGAGGGCAGCTTGCATGTCGAATTTCGTTGTTCCTTGAAGCACTATGAAAGTCAAGGAGGTTAGATATCTAAGCTCCATGAACACTATAGCGTTTTCTAGTAGAGAAATGAGGAACTTGCCAACATCGTATGACATACGTGTCGCAATTTTTGCCGCCTTTCAAAAATCACTTACCACGGCCAGGAGTGAATCTGCACGCTAAACACTCACCCACCGTGGCAAGCTATGAATTACAGATGAAATGAAATGATAGTGGAGAGTGTTGCTGGAATGCAATTTGTGACAGGGAAAGCCGGAGTACCCGGAGAAAAACCTGTCTGCCTCCGCTTTGTCCAGCACAAATCTCACAAGGAGTGACCGGGATTTGAACCACGGACCCAGCGGTGAAAAGCCGCCGTGCTGCGCCTAAGCCACGGAGGCTCAGAAAGTGAGTTAACTTGTTAAATTCATTCCAAGGCTCCCTCGTAAGGTCCTGTCTGTCACCTCACGCTTATACATTTTATACTATGAATAAAATATATATCTTATAACATTACTGCAGCATGAGCTGAACACGTAACAACTTCCGTGTTTGTATCACATCTTGTTTACATGCATCACTGGTAGTCCCCCGTCGTGTTCTCCAGACTGTCGCTGCTCTATGACCCCTTCGTCAGACGTCACCGTATCCCGAGTTCAAGTCTCGGTCAATGCATGGGAAATTTGACTAGTGCTTAGAGACAGCCCAGCGGGGCTAACGAAGTGACCCGAATGCTCTCGAATATAACCGATCAGCCAACCTCTTCCACGTACTATAATATAAGACAGACCAAGCGGGGCATGATCCTTGAGCAGCCATGTTTCTTTCGTTTATCGACGGGTTATTTGTTCTGTGAATAATCGCTTGATTTGTTGTTCTGTGCGTTAATTCTTAGAGTCTCAGGCACTCACTGGACAACTGAAATAAACTAAAGTCCAGCCGCAGAGTCTCCAGCAGGGTGTCCTTCCTCTTATCTCCACTATCTTCCCTGGCCCTTTCTCAACAGCTTATGAATTGCTTGGAAAATCCGTTTCATGTACCTGAGTTTCTAGTGAACAAATATATTTCACTTGCCAAAAAATATTTTTCTTTTACAGTAAGAGACAGAATGTGTAATTTTAAATAAATCAAGTAAAGTTATGTTAAAATGACATTTTGATCAAATATGTAAAATAAAAACACACAATAATAATTTTAAAGTAAAAATATCTAAAACAAATGTCATTATGATCAAATATGTAAAAATAAAATGTAATTAGATGATAACTAAGGTTCTTATGCATGGCCATTTATCATTTTTAGTTATGTATAACCAAAGGGAAGGAATATGTATTTATATAAAAATCCTAGCCGTAATCATCGTTCTTATTGCCCCGCTGCGCTGGTCTGTCTCGGTGCGTGTCAAAATATCGTGAAGGGGAATGGATGATCGGTTGCGGTCGTGAGTATTCGGGTCGCTTCGTTAGCCCCGCTGGGCTGTCTCTAAGCGCTAGTGAAATTTGAGCACGGCACAGTGGAGGGGGTGACAGGTTATCTCCCAGCCATATTCATTTCAGTAATAATAATGAAGATACAGCTGTCACCGGTGCACAGTTTGATGTAATCGTTTTTGCTAATTGAATTTAGTGGCTTGGTAAATCTTAGTCATCAGGCTTGTGTAGTTGGGTGTGTGTTGAACTTGTCTGATACTTAGGGCTCGGATTTTTAGGTAAATACATATTTTTTAAGTAAATTTAATACATATTTTAAGCATTTTTTCTATAAATACATAAATTCCTTCTTTTCACTTATTAGCACATAAAAAGACATAACATTTACTTTTTAATCGGTATGCTAGATCTTTCAGTTTATTGCATTTTTTGTTCTGTGTTACTCCAACGGGGAAGAACCTGTGAGCCTTCTAATCTTCATGCAGAGCGCATGTCAGCTTGCAACTGTGTTATTCTTATCATGTCGCCCCGTGCCACTCACTGTGGAAGCCGGGGATTTTTTTTTCCATAACCATATTGCACCCCGTGCTAGACCTCCCCCTCCCCCAGCTACATGGAACCAGTGTCACATGCAGTTCATTTCTGGCACTGTGAAGTGTAAGGCAGTTCTACGATGCCTAAAGTAAATACATCTACAAGTTATCGTCTGTTGCAGAATTTAAAGATAATATTACTTCTGTTGGGGGCGTTCTGTTCAGTTCTCCCAACCATGTGGGAAAGCAATCAAGGATGTACACCGATCTCAAGTTACACAACACCTCAAGGGCAAAAAACATATTGCCGCAGTTTTGCGCCTTCAGAATAAGTGTTTCGCGATAATCGTCGGTCATTTGTGATGGACAACCTGAAGATGTATTTCGTTGTGTATTGTAATTCTTCAGTAGTCAGTGAGATATAGAATAAATTGCATTCGTGAGTACTGCATATTGTTTATATTCACATTAATAAATTAAATTATAATTAAATATTTTTACTTTTTTGTCACATATTTCAGCTATTTTTAATACACAGAAAATAAATATTTTCCCAACTTTTAGCACCTACAAATCCGAGCCCTACTGATAATAACCTGTATTAGGGACAGGGATGAGGTAGGTGTCCCGGTACTTGAAGCAAGGCATATGTGGCAAAACCTGCTGAAAAACTATACTCAGCATAATCGCTGTCAGCGCCACCATCTCGGTTTCGTAACCTTTATTTAACCCAGTTTGCTTCATTGATGTTTTCTTTTATGGGGTACCACCATCCATAAAAGACAAAGAAAAATTAAGGTCGTCGTAACCCACGAGACATTATTGTAATGTTGGTAATGTTATGGTAATGTTTTTGCTTGCCACGGTGGGTGAGTGGTTATCGTGTTGGACTACCAACACCAAGCTTGCAGGTTCGCTCCTGGCCATGGTAAGTGATCTTTGAAAGGCGACAAAAATCACGACACGCATGTCATACGTTGTTGGCATGTTAAAGAACCCATTTGAATTCAGTAGGCTGTGTTCATAATGGCAAAATTAATCTCGGGATTTTCCGCAAACACAAAAGTTCCTTGTTTCTTTACTAGAAAGCGCTATAGTGTAAAGTAACTTCGATATCTGACCTCATTGACTTTCATAGAGCTCCAAGGAACAACAAAATTCGAAATGCAAGCTGCCCTCTGGGCGTCAAATAACAAAGCTTGCACCCGGCACCGAGGCCATACGATATTATTATTATATCATCATTACTTTTGAAAAGATTCAAAGAACATTTGACAGGGCTGGAAAGAAATGGTAATGATTGTGATGGTGCCCCCTCTGCCTTGCCTACGCCACTTCTTTCAGTGTCATTGGAGGAATATGACCCTGAGTCGTTGCTCATTGAGAGACGCCCAGTAATAATAAATGCATACATGTGGAAGCTAGAAGATAAAGAAAACAATTGAGCTACGTTAATAAACATGGACAGAGTACAATGCTTCTTGCGGTGCGCGTGGGTATGAATTCCCTGCCTCCACAAACATTTAAATGATTAATTTATTTTAACGACAAACACAGGTTATTACAAAGAGCTGCTTGCTGGCTCGGAGAGAAATCTCTCTGGTTCATTATGTAAAGGAATTGTCGCGGGAAGTAATTAAACCCTGAGATGGTCTGATCATCCTAGCCTCCGTGACTTAGGCAGCAGCACGCCGGACTCTCACCACTGGGTCCGTGGTTCAAATCCCGGTCACTCCATGTGAGATTTGTGCTGGACAAAGCAGAGGCAGGCAGGTATTTCTTCAGGTACTCCGGTTTTCCCTGTCACAAATTTCATTCCAGCTACACTCTCCACTGTCATTTCATCTGTCATTCATTTAATCAGTGAGACAGGCTTCGGCAGCCGGCACAGTTCATATTCTCGCCGCTAGATGGGGGCTTCATTCATCCATTCCCTGACCCGGTCGGTCGACTGGAAGCAGGCTGTGGATTTTCATTTTCATGGCCTGGTCATCCTCTCACTGACCACCTCATGGTGTATTGGCTATACTTGGCTGTCAACCCTGATGTCCGGGTTTGAATCCTGGCTCTGGCAAAAAAAAAAAAATCTGGTCTGAAGATTACAACAGGGTACACTCAGCCTCGTGAGGCAGAACTGAGAAGAGGTGGGCTCAATTTTATCCTCAGTCATCTTAGAATACATTTTCCGTAGTTTCCCCACTTCTAATCCAGTCACGACAATTCCTGACTTAAGGCCACGGCCGTCTCCTTCCCAATCATCGTCACAGTAACAAATACATACACTACTACAGGCACTACAAAATCGTATATTATCTCACGTGTGCTTTGCTCCTAGCCTTCGATAGTCTGTGTGGCTCAGCGGTAACATTCTCGCCTCCTGATCGCAAGATAACGGGATCGAATCCCAGCGCAGTCAGTTGGCATTTGAGAGTGCTTAAATGTGAAAGAGCTGTGACAGTAGATTTACTGGCACGTTAAAGATCGCCTTAGGGGGAAAATTCCTGCAGCCCGGTGATTCTAAAGGCCGCAGTAAGTTAGTTAAAAGGGACGTAAAAATATGATTACAGTAAAACTCGCCTTTATATACCGGAAGCCTGGACAAACGGAAAACAAAACTCGGAACGGAGGTATTTCCTATGTAAAATGACACTGCAAATCGGAAAACTGCCTAACGCGGAAGCGGAAATAAATTCTTGAATTAAAGGCGTAAATAACCTGACTAAGACGGATTATCTTAGCCATAATACAAAGCTATGTACAGTACTAAATTTGAGCGCGACTCTACTTGCAACAAAGTTCTAGGAAATATTAACGACTGAAGAAATTCTAAGTGCAGTTGACATAGCTGACGAAAACAGTAGGTGCGAAATTATGGAAAAATTGGACATCGACGACGAAGGCAACGAAAGGAAGCTAAAAAATACACACTTTTGGATATGCACTATCTGTTGCAAGCGACCTTCAGGAATTTGCAGCTTCCAAGAATGTTCCAGAACTCCTGGAGTTAATGCAGAATGCTAAGGAGATCATACAACGTTCTCTTGTAAAAAAAAAAGTTGCAACCATGCGCTTTGAAAGACACGTGGAAACGAAAAAACGAGCAGAGAAACTGAAAGTTCTGTATGTAAGTTGAAAATATAAGGTGCGTTCAAAAAGTAACGAGCCGGAGGCATAATTACAGAAACCAGTACCTGTATGTTAGAAGTATTGGCCCTGGCTGTTGAGGCACTTGTCCCATTGTGACACGAGGCGGAGAATGGCTGTCTCATAAAATTCCCTGGGATGCGATGTGAACTAGTTCCGCACGTACAGCTGGACGTCGGCGTCCGAGGTAAATCGTTGGCCCCGCAGAGCCCTTTTCAGGGAACCAAACATGGCGTAATGACAGGGAGAGATGTCGGGACTGTATGGAGGGTGACCGAGAACCTCCCATTTGAATTTCTGCAGGATTTCGTGCATTGTCGTGGAGCGACCACGGCGGCTATGGCGTTCACTGTCAATCGGCGGTTATTTATTTACTCGTGTCAGGAACAAAAATATTACATAACAAACTATGTACAAAATGGGCAAAACAATGGCAACACTTGAACATTTAAGGTTCTAAATAATGCATGACCAATATTTTGCCATGTCACGTCCATTTGGAGTAGCCTTCACCAGATCCTCCATGGTGCACAGTATAGGACACAGACTGCACTGAAGCAGATGACCCATAGTCTGTTCTTCACCGCATTCACAAAGGACCGGGTCGCAGCAAAGACCCCATTTATGAAGGTTGGACTTGGATCTGCCAACACCAGATCGCAATCTGTTGAGAGACTTCCAAGTTGTCCAAGCCTCTGTATGTCCTGCTGGGAGCCTTTCAGATGGAACCATCCACTGGGTAATGTGGGGGCTTCTGGTCAGCCAAGATGTAATCCTCAAAACCTGAGGTTTGTCAGTTAGGCACTCAGTTGTGTGAAGAAAGCTTCTTCTGGACTTCAGTCGAGAGTGGGCTGGTTGAAGGCTAAACAATGGATGTGCTTGAGACACATCAACCCTAGATCTCTCACATTTAGCTGCAATTTCTCTTCTGATATCTGGGGGGAGCAATGCCTGCTAAACAATACAGTTTATCACATGGCGTGGGTCTCAGGCAGCCAGTGATAAGTCTACACGTTTCATTTAATGCAGTATCAACCTGCTTGGTATGGCACGACCTATACCACACAGGACATGCATATTCTGCTGCAGAGTAACAGAGTGCTAAAGCAGTGGTTCTTATTGTTTGAGCTTGAGTCCCCCAGCTGGTACCAGATAATTTGCGAAGGAGGCAGTTTCTTGCGGATACCTTATTTTTGGTGTTTAGACAATGTCTTTCATACGTGAGTGCACGATCCAATGTAATCCCTAAGTATTTGGGATTCGCACAGTGATCCAACAGCATGCCTTCCCACGTTACATGCAGTTTCCTCTTTGCCTGTCTGTTCTTGAGATGGAAAGCGCAGACTTGTGTTTTCAAAGGGTTTGGTTTTAATTGGTTTCCTCTATAATAATCACTTAGTTCCCCCAGAGCTTCAGATAGACGTCTTTCCACAACTTCAAACTGATCCGCCTGGACGGTAATGGCACGATCATCCGCATAAATAAAGCTTCGAGTACCTACTGGTATTGGCTGGCATTTGTATATATGTTAAAGAGGATAGGGGCCAGAACACTACCATGACTATAATCAGCGGTCCTGGGTAATGAGTGCATCAACCAGCTAGACGTTGTCATCGGTAATGCAGGGGGGTGCCCCAGACCGGTCATCATCGGCTAACGACACCCGTCATTCCCTGAAGCGCTAGTGCCACGCCTTGACCCTTGCAAGGGACATGCAGTTTTTGCCGTACACTTGTGGCATTCGGCGATGAATGTCCGTTTCCCCTACTCCTTCCGCTGTCAGAAACCGAACAACACATCTTTGCTCTTCGGTTGACGCCTCCATGTCACTGTTTGCAATGCGACTGACAGCGTTGGACGATTGATGCATGCTGCTACTCGCTTTGTATCGTCACATGACGTGCACGCGTGCTCTCTAGCGACGGGCTGTGACCTTCTGGTCGGAACCACACCTCGTTACACACGCCACGATTAGCCGATGTAATCACCGGTTTGCGCATTCCAGCCTCCGGCTCGTTACTTTTTGAACGCACCTTATACAGTGCACAATACATTTGAACCTATTTTCTTTTTTTAAATTACAGACCTATATTTTAAATTATTATTTCATTGTAAACCTTTGAAAACGGAAAAATACATCCGGAACTATTGCGTTCCGCTTTAGGCAGGTTTTACTGTATTATTATTTTTAGCCTGTTTTCAATTTATGAAAAAATAAGCTTTTGAGATCACCTTTTGTCCGTGTGTCTGTCTGTGTGTGCGTGTGTGTGTGATTCGTGTGTGTGTGTCCCTAATAATTTCTAAACGGCGGGAGCGATTTCAATGAAAATCGGTAAGATCATAGCACCATTTTGACCGACCCCGACCGTGGCCTTCAAATTTTATTGTTTACACAACCTCAAGATGGCGACTGTGCGAAATTTTAAAATTAAGTTTTTATTTCTTGTGTCGTAATCATGCGATCGAAGTTAAAGTTTATATAATGAAGCTTCGCAATAATTTTCCTTTAATGGTACATAACTCTATGGCCTATACATATAACAATCCAAAATGGCGAGCATCTGAAATATTTTGAAGGTTCTCAATATCTACGGATCTTTTACAGCAATCAACCTGAATTTGTTTATATTCATAGAGGCTATGAACATAAGTTCACCTAACTTATATGACTTTCAGTAACCTGGTGAGCACAAATCCAACATGGCGGCGACGCGAAGTATTAATATTTAAATTGACGTTTCTCTCGATTTAACCATCCGAGAGCAGTGAAACTTTGCACGTCAAATGCTTATACAAAATAATGTTAATCCACTGGCATCTAATTTATTTTCATAACCACAAGATGGCAGCTGTGCGAAATTTTAAAATCTCGTTTTTACTTCTTGTGTCCTAATCATGCGATTGAAGTTTGAATACCACACGTACACAATAATCTTCACGTAATGGTACATAAATGAAAATCCAACCTGGCGACCATCTGAAATATTTAGACGGTTCTCAATATCTACGAATCTATAACAACAATCAAACTGAAATTCTGTATGTTGATAGAGGCAATTAACATGAGTAGGATATATGAAAATAGGCTGTATAGTTCTTCACGTAACTACTTGTTATTAGTATCCTCTTGTTGATTCGTTTAAGTGATTTCCGACGTCGACAAATGGCAATTCGGATGTGTGTGTGAAAAATGTATCATAACTTGTGTCATTGTGATGTTTCTACTAGTTTGTGTGTCTGTAACTACGGGAAAGATTTGGGCCTTACTGCAATTTAGGTTCCATCTCAGCATTCTCCTATAATAGAAATGGGGAAACCACGCAAAACTACTTCTAGGGTGGCTCACAAGTCTTAGTGTACCCTGTTCCTGCCCTCAACCTCAGCTCAGAATTAAATTTCTTCACAGAGCCAGAAACCGAACCCGAACCTCAGAGGGGACAGCCAAGAAAGCTAGCGTTAAAAATCCCTCAGTATGCCTTTCTTCGGAGGGGAAGTAAAGCCGGCGGGCCCATGTCATAGATTTATGGCATGTAAAAGAACCTTTCACTAACTAAACTTGTGTGAAGCAAAACTTGTAGGTTAGGTTTGATAAATGCTCTATTAGTTCTAACGTTCGCCACCAGACGCTGGTTGCGATGGCATCTAGTAGTAGCCAAGTTCACAGCTAGGTGTCGTGGACGGCAGCATTTGGTAGCGAAAGTAGGAACTACTTGAAAGTATCGTCAGCAGTCCTTACTTGAATTAAAAACAGATAACACACTCTAATACAGTCATCACAATTAACACCGATTATCCGTCAGATTCTACACACACCCAAAGTACACGGGGCTACATAACCGCGTTGTCGCAGCCTCCAAACTAAGGAACTAACCAATCAAGAATGCTAGCCACTACACTACGAGTTGGTTAAGGTGAATGGCGGTAACGAATGAAAATAAAGAAGTATGGTAACTCAATAACGAAAGCCGAAAAGGCGAAGTCATATCCAGTTGAAAAGGCACAAGTGACTGATAATAGATTCAGTGACCGCTTTCCTGACGTTACCATGCCATTGTATCGCCTGCCTGCACTGATAATAGCAGTCCGCACCGCACCGTGTCAGTCAGATGTACACATGTCAATGACCGTCGCGTCCTTTGCATGTCGGCTGTCAACTGTTCGTTATTATGGGCACTGTGAGGTCTGGTGATATGTCACCATGGCAACAATCCAGAACTCAGTAGAAATATCTATAATCAATAACATTACGTATTGACGATTGTGGTGATTGTACTGTACTTAGTTTACCTCCCCCCTCAAGGACTCACGATTGGTGGGGCGTGTGTTGGCGACCACGGTACCCCAGCTGAGCCCGATATTGCTTCCACTTACAGGGAAGTCTCTGAACCGGGGAATCTCGGATCTTGCTGGAACTTTGCAGATACGTTGCTTGAGCCCAACTAGGCAGAACCGTGAAGAAAAAAAGAAAAATCTTTCGGGAATTAACTTCCCCTTCTACTAGATAAAACATTAAGATTTACACGTTTAAATTGGCGCGCCAGCGGCGTGAGCTTCATTGGCTGCGTCAGAGGTTGCTTCCCGGCCTACGGTGTACAGTCACCGAATGAGAGGCGACAGACCCGGCATACACCTATATCCGTATACGGAGAGTGTCCCATACGTTGCATAATGAATGTTAACATTGGAAAAGTTATCTGTTGTCTCGAGAAAAAATATGGGAAAATGTATGGAAAGGCTTCTCAGCATTCAAGAACAGGACCTGTTGGACAGTTTGGATGGTTTTGTGCCTATCTGGCTTTCTGGCGTTCGTCTCTTGTAACACGTGTGTTAGGTATGAAATACAAACAAAACGCTGTTGAGTATTGGAAAAGCGGTAAGAGGCGTCCGCTTTCCTTTTCGTCGGTAAAATGTAAGTTTTACCGTTTAAGAAGTAAGATAGATTTATATTTGTGAGCAGAGCAAGTGAAAAGGGGCGGCACCCACCGCGACAAATTGAGGAGAATAACATGTGCCTTAAAAGCCCAATTTGACATTGCCCGTCAGAATAATGACGTAATATATGACGTGACAATTCAGCAATGGGCTATGCTAGCTGCGCAGGACGTAAAATATACGGGGTTTAAAGCCAGCCATTCCTGGATGCAGCACTTGAAGGATCGCTATAATATCATTTCGCGAAAAATAGCAACTGTGGTGATATCAAAGAATGCCCATCGAAAAATGGATATTATGTCAGCAGCAGAAATATTCGTAGAAGAGGTTACATCGGTTCTAGATTCTCTCGGCCCTGGAAACGTACAGTATGTACTGTAATAGTGATCAAAGTGCGTTCAATTTGGAGATGTGTTCGGGTAGGACACTGGCTATAAAAGGGTCGAAAACGGTTTTCTCCCAAGTGCAATCAGTGGGGGCCACAACGCACAGTTATACAATAATGCCAACAGTAACAGCAGCGGGCAAGCTGCTTTGACCTCTCTTCATAACTTTGAAAGTACCAAAAGGTGTGTTTGGTAAAAGGGTGAAAGAAACTATGTTTGCACATGACAATATTTACGTTGTTCCCACAAAATCTGGCAAAATGGAATCCGCACAATTGAAGAATTGGTTTCATAATGTTTTCAAACAGCATGTACCGTCTGGCAATGTGGGATTCCTTCTGGATTCCTTTTCTGGACATAATCGTTAGAAAGTGAAGAGCGCATACGACTGATGATTATCCCTCCTGGGTCCACAGCCTATTGTCAACCATTGGATGTATACGGCTTTAGGATCTGGAAAAGCTTTGTCCGTAGATTTTCGAAATCAGTATCCGTCCGACAATCCCGAACGGTTTTAACACCCTGTGCCATATTGTTTCGATATCAGTGCAATACAATGTAGTCCTTGAACTCGCCCGTGTCTTTACGGTGAGGATGGTGTAAAAGCAGTATGTGTTTCCAACATTACTACCACGAACATCACTGTTGTCAGACCTATGTGAAATAGCTTGGTCTCTTACTCACTCGTGTGACCATTGGTTCAGTTTACTCTGTGTTGTGTTGTAATTATATGTATTTGTGATACTTTACATTGCATGATTAGTAATAAAGCACGACGTGCAATATTTTGTTAAGATGCAACATTAATGTCCCTTGCCGCAGCGAAGCTTATGAGCGCGAGTACGGGAGGGCAGTCGTTTGGAAAGTGATCTTTTGAGCCACCAATCAGGAGTGAGGCACACTCCCGCTTGACCAGCGCGCTCAGTTCAAAATTGTTGTTCTTACTGCCGTCTACGGTGGGTAGGAGTTAATTTCCGAAAGATTTTTCGTCACGGTTCTGCCTAGTTGGGCTCACGCAACGCACCTGCTAAGTTCCAGCAGGATCCGCGATTCCCCGGTTCAGAAACTTCCCTTGTTAGTTGTACCGGGCTTCTCTCCTTCATGTATGTATGTATGTATGTATGTATGTATGTATGTAGCCCAACCACTTATGGTGCACCCTGGATAGTGCTGCACCCTCAAGGGCTCACGGATGGAGAGTTCGCGAGTTGGCGACCTCCAGGGATTCCTTAGCTGGGTCCGTTTTCCCCTCTTTTCCCATTGATTTTGGGGCGGACCCTCTCCTATTTTATTTCCCTATCTCCTTTTTCGTGACTCTTACTTACAGTATTTCCGAGTTCCTCAGTCAGGGTTGAGGGCATTTCTTTGTTTTTCTTTTTTCTTAAAATGTTTGTCCTTTTCTTCTTCTGCGCTGCGAGGCTCAGAGGTAACGTTCTCGCTTGCCGTGTCCAAGGTTTCAGGATCGAATCCTGGCGCAGTCAGCTGGCATACGAGGATGCGCAAATGTGAGGGAGCCTCTCTTTAACTAGTAACCATTATTATTCAATTTTCAAGTGTCATTTCATGAACTACAGTGGGAATATTGTTTCTGTTTATTCTTCATAATGGTTTATTTCATGAATGAAATCAAGATGCATTCGAATTGCTGAATGCTAAAGGAGAAAAATTATCTCGGTGTTCCGCCCTTAAAACAACAATGACCACCACTGCCTTAATGAGTTTACGTATGTAAACGTTAATAATAGTAGGCCTATTAATGATAATACACAGTCATTCTCCCAGAGGCGCTCCATGCGGTTGAGACGTCATCAATAACCTTCAACATCAAAGACTTTCACAAGATAGAATGGCAGATATTGGGGAAAAGATTTGGACCAAAGTTTCCAGAAGGTAGCCTATCTGGATGAGGAAAAGCTCAGAAGAACTCGACTCACTGACTGTACTCATTTCACTTGAATAATAATAATAATAATAATAATAATAATAATAATAATAATAATATCGTATGGCCTCGGGTGCCGGGTGCAAACTTTGTTATTTGACACCCAGGGGGCTGCTTGCATGTCGAATTTTGTTGTTATTTGGAGCGCTATGAAAGTCAAGGAGGTTACATATCTAAGCTCCTTGACACTATAGCGCTTTCTAGTAGAGAAATGAGGAACTTTGTGTTGGCGGAAAATCCCGAGATTAATTTTGCCGTTATGAACACGGCCTACTGGATTCAAATTGGTTCTTTAACATGCCAACAACGCATGACATGCGTGTCATAATATTTGTCACCTTTCAAAAATCACTTACCATGGCCAGGTTGATAGACCGACACGATAACCACTCACCCACTGTGACAAGCACTTCACTTGAATAGCATGAAGTTCTACGGACATACAGTATGGCACGAATGGGCAACTCTCCATTGACAAAGAAAATCTTCCTCACATTCAACGGAACCCAACAAACCAAAACATAGGCTAGCATACACCTAAAAGGACCTCACAGAAACCAACATAGGCCCACAAAGAAACGACACGGACTGCATAGAGACAGCAAAAACTCGCATGTTCATAAACCACACTTTCCCCAATAGGTTTATTATGAGAGACTTAAGGAGAAAACTTGTTATGTATTTATTTCAACCAAATCCCAAATCGCACAATTCTTACAAAAGTCGATATTTATGATATTAGAATGCAATGCTAATGTCATTTGTGTGCTGAGTCCATTGATTGACAGCGAACCTGTTAATGAATTAACGTTTAATAGTTTGGACATGAAACAGGCGTCCCTACGGCCAAAATGCGAACTGAACAGCAATGATGTCGCGTATTTTCCTACAGCAACAGTATTTGAAAATCGCGCACTTCTTACAAAAATTGATATTTATGAAATTAGAATGCAATTCGTCACTGCTAGTGTCAATTGTGTGCTGAGTCCATTGATTGACAGCTTAGCTATAACACTCACCGGTTATTCGATATTTATGAGATTATACGATTTGAGTACTCATTCCTTTGATTTACTGTTTCTGAAATCCATGCAAAAATGATAGAGGAAAGACTTCAGAATGTTAAAATGATATGAAACAGGCGACACAGCGACCAAAATGCGAACTGAACAGCAATGATGTCGCGTATTTTCCTGCAGCAACAGTATCTGCAAATCGCACACTTCGTACAGTTTTTAAAGAAATTATAGATATTTATGAAATTAGAGTGCAATGCGTCACTGGTAATGTATATTCTCTTTCATTTGAATGCTCATTTTTTCACGATCGGTCGCTTGTGAGCGGCGCATGAGGGATCTATACTACTGAAATAATATATATGATGAAGATGTTAGACCTGTATAATGTCTACAAGGCCAATGACAGACAAATCTCAAAGCCTAGGCGTTCTCCTTGAAGTAGGCCTATGACAGTCAGTCTACGACCCACTGCTGCTTGACTTCATCTTTTAACAAAGATTTGCTACGCCCAATAACATATGACGAACGATGTGCGGCACGCCCTTCCTTCAACCCAGGGACGATTGCACCGACCGACGTGAGAATTGAGCTAACCTACCTCACTCACGTGTGGTACCAGGAAGATTGCATAACCCTAATTGAAATTGACATTTTAAGGGTTGTGGACTATATTTAAACATAGTATTATTCTTCACCCAGTAGTCTACATGCACGTAACCATCTGTCGAAAGAAGAAGCAACTGTGATAATTTAATAATAGACTCCTGCACATTTGAAAATGTTGTAAATTTTGAGTATTTTGGGTGTTCTAGTTAATAATAAAAACAAAGTGAGTGACGAAATAAATAGGAGGATTATTAATGGAAACAGAGAGCGTATTTTGCCAATCTGAAACTCATTAAGTCGCAATTGTTGTCGCATAAAACAAAACTCAAAATTTACAAGACTTCTGGGTTGGATGAAAACACGACTCGACCAAAGGAGGTCGAGTAGGAAAAAATAAATGCATAAACCTGGCATAAGTAAGTAGACGTAATGCCAAACTAAATAAAACACGAGCACATGGGGATGTGAACTAAACAATAATGAGTAAAAAATAATTCGTATAGCCCTATGATCTGTTGCAAGTCTTCGAAACTGACATCACCCGGCCAAAGTCGTCGGATGTTTTAAGAGCGTTACAAATCACTCACTATGCCTTCCTTCGGAGGGGAAGTAAAGCCGGCGGTCCCATGTCATAGATTTATGGCATGATAAAGAACCTTCCACTAATTACACTTATGTGAAGCTAAATTATAGGTTAGATTTGACTGACGCTCTTAAGTTCCAACGTTCTTCACCAAGAGCTGACTGCGGTGGCATCTAGTAACCAAGTTCAGAACTAGTTGATCGTTGGCGTTTGGTAGAGAAAGTTGGAACTACTTGGAAATCGAATGTCTGCGGTCCTTACTTGAATAAAAAACAGATAACACACACTAATACAGCCATCACAATTAACACCGGTTATCAGACAGATTCTACACACACCCAAAGTATACGGGGCTACATGACCGCGTTGTCGCAGCCCCTAAACTGAGGAACTAACCAACCAATGTAGAATAACACTTCCTGGCAGAGACGGGAATCGAACTCAGGCTTCGGGTTGGTAGCCAACAGTGGTAAGCCAGCCAGATATAATCTCCTAATGTAAAGAAACATTTTATGGGCTGCGAAGGATTCCATTGAGAAGGGCAATGGCCACGTGGCTTCAAGGGCCCTTGTAAGCTCTCGACCACAAACAGATCAATTTACATGGAAGGGTCCCTCTCAATTCAAACATTTCAAGTGGCTAATTATAACAAATAACCTGTCGTAGCTCACAATAAGAGAGAGAAACATACAAACTCATATCACGTGATTAGACTTGTCAACTCGGGGACAACAAATAGCCTACAGGGGGACAGGACATTATCCCATCATTGTACTCACAGACCAATTACACGGGTAACGCACGATGCAGAACGTGTCGAGGCATTTGTGAATCAAAGGCTATAACTGTAAATGACCATTGGATGTTCAATAAGCGGAAAGTGAGGTTAGCGTAGGAACTGGTTACAATTGAATCGGCCGGTGCTGAAAAGTATCAAGTCAGTTTTCACTACATTTCAGGAGACAGATAAAACGTCATTGACAGAACAGAACTTAACAAACACACTATATTAGTCATCTGTTGTGAAGCAACTATTCATGTTATATTTGTGTCAGCGGAATATAAATTTAATTTAATAAACATATTTTTCAAATCAATTTTCGAAATGTAACTTAATACCAGTCAACTTCGTGGTCAGTTTATTGTGGCATAAAGCCATCCAGAATGAATATTCCACGTGATATTTTATTTAAAAAGGGATTTGTAACATAAAAAACACCTAAACCCTGTACAGATGTAATTTGCAATAGCACTGTGACACGCGGGAATCTTGCAGTACGGCCAACATTAAGTACGGAATATGGCACTGAAAGGCAGCAAGTCATTGACTTAATGCTTTTCTCCTCTGATCGCACTGCATGTAGCAGTGGTTTCTGGTTTAAACAGACGACTGACTTAATTGTTTCCTATGCCATTCCAAGTTGGGGGTAGCACAATTAAAATACAGGAGTTGGTGACATTTATCTGGGACATCTCGCAAGCTAACTCCTTCCGGAATTCGGAAACCGTATGGCAAGAAATCTTAGTGGTATTGTCGTATTTGGAGATGGCGAGATTTTAAGCAGGGTTGGCGACATTGTGCCGACACAAAAAAAAAAAAACAATTTAACTTCAAGAAATTCGACTATAAACCAACATGCGTATAGGCATAGGGGATGGATGTTAAAGTTGGCTACATGTTCATCGTTTAGTAACTTAGGTGGCGTGGACTATACACATGTTAAGAAGACGTGATATAACAGTAAAAAGACGGAAGTGTGTTAAGTAATATAAGAAATACAATGGAAACGCTGATGTCGGGTTCTTCTTATGTAGGTCAGCTTTGAAACCACCCGAAGTCAATCGCCTCTTGCCCTGAATTAGTAGAACAATGAACATTGTAATTACTCAACTGCAGGTACCGAGATTTCGAGGACGTAGTACGACTGGAAACAAGAGAAGGCTGAATGTGTGCAGTAGTCTTGTTCCTACTGAGAAGGGGCGTAAATAAGGGAAGAACACAGTGATCAGGACCTGATGATGGCCACTTGAGGGTCGAAACATGTAATCCTAAACTGCCCCATTTAATTATGAATATTAACTAATACAAGTATTTTTTTCCAGGTGTGTATTTACAGTATATATTTGTATTTTGTACCCCGCCCATTCATTGGGCACAACCGTTTTGACCGACTGAAAAGCTGCAAAAAGACAATTTGTTCAGGCAACACTGAAAGAAGAATGGCTTCCAGCAGATGACCTCGCTGTTCCGTCCCTTAAAACAACAATTACAAAGTTTCACTTACAGTCTCTGTTAACAATGTGTTTTATGTCTAATAATATGATAAGTTACGAGCCTCCGTGGCTTGGGCGGTAGCACGCCCGCCTCTCACCGCCGGGTCCGTGGTTCAAATCCCTGCCACTCAATGTCAGATTTGTGCTGGACAAAGTGGAGGCAGACAGGTTTTTCTCCGGGTACTCCGGTTTTCCCTGTCACAAATTTCATTCCAGCAACACTCTCCACTATAATTTCATTTGTCATTCATTTAATGTTAATCATTGCCCCAGGGGAGTGCGACAGGACAGCCGGCACAATTCATATCCTCGACGCTAGATGGGGGCTTCATTCATTCCAATCTCTGACCCGGTCGGTCGACTGGAAGCAGGCTGTGGATTTTCATTTTCAATATGAAAAGTTAATAAATTAAACACTACAGTAGACTACTAAAGTGTAGACTACTACCGTAGTTTTACAGGCATAAAAAGTAAGTTATATTTCCTACACCCTTTCCCCTTAAAATACAAGAAATGACCTAAAAAAAAACTATTCCCTTATATTCGACGATGTCGAAATGTAAATATTATTATGTCAGAAAACTGTATCATAATGAGGGTCATTGTAACACTATTTTTCATTATGAAACAGTTTCTCCCACCAATCAGAGCTCAAGTAACAGTTGTGTGACCAATTAGGTAAAGATAGCATGGCATCTGCGCTGACTTCCACGGCCTTCTATTTTAAATTCTCTGCGTGGCTAGTGTCATAGTGGGGTATTTGAGGAGGGCATGGTCAAATACGAGGTATCCTCTGCGTCCCATGCGCTCTGTTCACTACATAAAACTGGCGAAATCTTGACAGATATTTATGAATATTTATGTTCGAACATAGTTATAATTATCGTCGAACATAAACAGTCGTATGCAACTCGCCTATAATGGTAATTAAGACACTCGTAGCCTATGGAAATTATAAAACGAGCGAATATATTGCTGCAATCGGGAAAGAGAGGAGAATGCTACGAGCCTAAAAGTGAAAATTGATGATTTTGGTCGTTCCGCACTACAGAGGCTTAATTTTGATAATACCAATAAGTCCCAGAAGTGTGACTTTTGACACCTTGTTCATGGAACAGACACCTGTGGAACACGTTGAACGAGGAAAGCAGGCTGACTGGCTGCCGGCTACTGCCTTACTAACAACAATGACCTTGAAAGTAACGACAATCACTGGTTCATGAGACAGGGAGTGGGGAAGCGACTGGAGACTGGACAAAACTCGACCTGACAGTACCGACCGAACACTTGAAGGAGTAAGATGTGATACTGCCTGCGTCTTCCAATAAATTGATTGATCGGGTCATCATGATGTTAACTGTGACGTCATCCATTCATTCGCCGGTCAGTCACATCTCCGGCCTAAACCAAGGTCGATAGAAATCAAATAGATGAAGCAGAAACACAATTATGTTCGCGACATCCATATGCTACGTATTGGACTCCAGTAGACAGTGGCATTCGAAGCAAGACAGTTTCTTTGGACGACGATATTGTAAGGACCTTCCTCGTATAGTGTTCCTATTGCGCCCTAATTTATAATACTGCGCTTTTTAGGCAGCTTCGGTGGCGTAGTTGATAGCATGCTGAGCTTCTACGCCCAAGGTTGCGGGTTCAAACCCGGCCGAAGTCGTCGGATTTTTTAAGAGTGTTAATAATCCCTCAGTATGCCTTCCTTCGGAGGGGAAGTAAAGCCGGCGGTCCCATGTCATAGATTTATGGCATGATAAAGAACCTTCCACTAATTACACTTGTGTGAAGCTAAATTATAGGTTAGTTTTGACTAACGCTCTTAGGTTACAACGTTCGTCGCTAGGAGCCGACTGCGGCGACATCTAGTAACCAAGTTCAGAACTAGTTGTTGTTGACGGTGGCGTTTGGTAGCAAAAGTAGGAACTACTTGAAAATTGAATGTCTGCAGTTCTTATCTGAATACATATAACACACACTAATACAGCCATCACACATCACAATTACCACCGGTTATCAGACAGATTCTACACACACCCAAAGTACACGAGGCTACATGACCGCGTTGTCGCAGCCCCTAAACTGAGGAACCAACCAACCTTCCCACGTGCATTAATCGAAAAACGAACCCGGTCCACCTTGGTAGGGGGCAAGCATCTTGACCACTGCACCATCACGCTCCCCGCGAACTTCTTATGTGGCAAAGTACAAAGTATTACAGTTATTGGCATTACAAATCCAATATTACGGGTTCGATCACGCTTCAGTCCGATAGAATTTAACGTAAGTGTGTTTAACTGTAATATTCAAGTATCGACAGATAAACCGGCAATCCGACATATTAAAGAAAAAGAAAACAACTCCAGTGAAAGGATGAAGCACCCAGTCTTTTCAATCTGGCACTGGTAGAAGAAAATCCATACAAGCCGATTTCAGCATCCACTTGGTGTGCTAGGTTCCTTTCTTCCCTGTGCAATTTATCTCCAGGCCTATGACGTCTTTCAATTTCCAACAAGTTCCTTCATTCTTTGAGGTTTCGGAACTTTTGTTCTCGAACGTTTTTAGGAGGGATTGCTGCAGTAATGCTAGGCCGCAGGAAGCACACCGTGGTGCAGCGTCACAACGGAGGGCCGGGTTCATTCCCCGACTCTGCCAAGAAATTTGTTTCTCGCCTCAGATCTGAAACGGGGTACCGCAGGCACGTGAGGCAGAACTGAGAAGAGAATAGGCGTGTTAGATTCCCACCTCAGTTATTATAAGAGCAACTTTCCCACATCTATTTCCTGCATCCATTTGGAACAAGGTTTGAGAAAAGCACAGATATTTTAGTACAAATCCACAATTTTCCTGTTGCAAGGAAAATATTGATGAGGAAACGCAAACTCAGGATGGCCGATGCGATTTGCCGTGTTCTGGGCACGAATCACTAAATTCTGACTTCCACTCAAGGTACAGGGTCGACTTCAGTGGCGTAGTTGGTAGCATGCTGAGCTCTATGCTCATGGTCGTGGGTTCAAACCCGGCCGAAGTCATCAGGTTTTTAAGAGCGTTAAAATCCCTCAGTAATCAGTATGCCTTCCTTCGGAGGGGAAGTAAAGCCGGGGTGCCCATGTCATAGATTTATGGCATGTAAAAGAACCTTCCACTAACTAAACTTGTGTGAAGCATACTTTGTAGGTTAGGTTTGAATAATGCTCCTAAGTTCGAACGTTCGTCACCAGGCGCTGATGGCGATGTCATCTAATAGTAGCCAAGTTCACTGCTAGGTGTCGTGGAAGGTAGCATTTGGTAGCGAAATTATTGTCTGCAATCCTTACTTGAATTAAAAACAGATAACACACACTAATACAGTCATCACAATTAACACCGGTTATCAGACAGATTCTACACACACCCAAAGTACACGGGGTTACTTGACCGCCTTGTCGGTTGGTTGGTTCTTAAGTTTAGGGGCTGCGACAACGCGGTCATGTAGTCCCGTGTACTTTGGGTGAGTGTAGAATCTGTCTGATAACCGGTGTCAATTGTGATGACTGTACTAGTGTGTTATCTGTTTTTTTTTTAATTTAAGTACAGACTGCAACTTAGAATTTTTTAAATAGTTCCTCCTTTTGCCGCCAAGCACCACTGTCAACGACTACTAGGCCAAGTTCAGAACTTAGCTACTAGACGCCACCGCAGTCGGCTCTTGGCAACGAACGCAGAAACCTAAGAGCGTCGTTTACATTCTTAACCTATCCAATTTAGCTTTACACAGGTGTAATTAGTGGAAGGTTCTTTAACATGCCATACATCTATGACATGGGACCGCCGGCTTTACTTCCCCTCCGAGGGAAGGCATAATGTGGGATTTTTAACGCTCTTAAAAAATCCGACGGCTTCGGCCGGGTTTGAACCCGCTATGACCGCGTTGTCGCAGCCCCTAAACTAAAGAGGAGGATACAAGCGCAAACAGAACAAAGTACTCGACGGGAGCGGCAAATTAATGATCGTCAAAGCCTCTCCTGAATATATTACCAACTCTAAGCACACTCACGCACTTTTAAGCATTTATGAGCTGTGAGATTACTTTGTTGCAGCTGTTAACGGTAGCAATAAAATGCTAATATGTGCAGCACAATTTGCTCAGGTTAGCTACCGTAATCTTGGACAGCCTTTCAGATTGGTCATAGAATCTTCACTTGTCTTGCACATTGTTGTCAGCTGCTCCAAGGTCATGCATGCCTGGCTATTGCTGCCCGTCATTGGTCAGATCCCAAAGGATAAGCTTTATTCATTCATTTTAGGGGCTTGGTACATCTTGGTCATCAGTCCCGTGCAGTTGGGTGGTTGTTGAACTTGTCTGATAACCTGTATTTATGTGATGACGATGACTGTAGTATTGAGTTTAACTGTTTTAGAGACAGGGATGAGGTAGGCGCACAGGGGCTTCCAACATACTTGAAATAGGCCAATGACTGGTCTTATCAAGCAACTATCCTGAGGTTTTTCCACACTCCCTCTAAGCAAATGCCAGCATAGTACTGTATTAAGAGATGGGAGGGACCAGGAAAGTCACTGCCCGGACGTTTGCCTGCGTCAGTCATTGGAATCATCACCCAAGGGCTGATAACGCCGCTAAGCAGTGCTACCAACTCACAAACTGTTAAAGTCACTAAACATTAAGTGAAAAGTCGCTGAAAGATTAACTAGTTCCAGTTTCTGTCGTCTTTCATCCCATGAGGGGCCTCAAACCGTCCACTTCCACATAATTGGCTCAGCTAGTTGAGGCGCAAACTATTTCTGATCCCACTGCTACTGGTGAAGAAAATATTCACGAAACAAGGTTAGAAGAGGTGTAGTCCGAGTCATGGAACTGAGTTTGATGATCACAATGACCCAAGCCCTTAAATAATTCAAATACAACTCATTTTCCGAGACCGCTTCTCGTAAAACAGAAACGAAATAGAACAACTGTTGGAAAGCTACAGCAGTACCAATTACAAGGATACACACTATTACAGACTCCACAATAACATCGGTTATCAAATTCGATACACACAAGTAGACTACACGGACTGATGACCACAATGTCTCAAGTTTTTTTTTTGTGAAAAATTGTAGTCAAATGTTTTGGGTAAAAACTCAATCGAATATTCAACAAGCACAAAATGTGGTAATAGACAGTGCCCAGTCACCAAAATTTCGACATCTGGATCGTCATAAACCAGTATGCGTTATAGATTTCCTCACCTTGCTTAATATGCCTCACTCTCACCTGCTGTTTTCCATGGTTGCGGATCGAATCCTGGCGCAACCAGTTGGCACTTGAGGGTGTGCAAATGCTAGGGAGCCGTGTCAGTAGATTTACTGGCACTTTAAAGATCCCCTTCAGTGCAAAATTTCGACACTCCAGGGCGGCGTCTTTAAAACCCACAGCATTTAAAAGGGACGTTATTAGATTTTGCGGTGAACATGACCATCGGCGCAGCTGAGAGAATGAAATCACGCTTCACACCTGGACGTTCGGAGATGCAATGTTTGAAACCCGGCACGACAACGATCCTTTGGAGTGTGGTTTCTCCAGGTTGGATTCCTGGTTAATGCAGGTGAGATTTTGAAGCTTCAAAGGCAAGTTCAGTAGTTCGGGTTGCATGAGCATGGTGAGCTTCTATGACCAAGATCGCGGTTTCAAACCCAGCCAAAGTCGTCGGATTTTATAAGAGCGTTAAATATTCCTCAGTATGCTTTCCTTCGGACGGGGAAGTAAAGCCAGCGAGTCCATGTCATAGATTTATGGCATGTAAAAGAACCGTCCACTAACTACACTTGTGTGAAGATAAAATTTGTAGGTTAGATTTGATTAACGCTATATTAGTTCCAAAGTTCGCCGCCAGGTGCTGATTGCGATGGCATCTAGTAGCTAGGTATCGTGCACGTTAGCAAAAGTAGGAACTAAAGTTGAAATTGATCGTCTGCATCCTTACCTGAATTACAAATAACACAGACTAATACAGCCATCACAATTAACACCGGTTATCAGACAGATTCTACACACACCACGTTGTCTTGTCACATCCCCTAAACTAAGGAACCAACCAACCCCCACGTGAAAAGGAGGTCATTTTGTATAAATCGAGAGGTCAAGTGCCACGTATAATTACAATCTTGCCTTTTACCTTATATCTGAAGTCCCGTCACACCTACTTCAATCCTACTGTTATTACAATAAGACAGGCTATCAGACAAATACCTTGTGCACGCAAGTACACAGGGTTGATGCCCCTAATTGAAAGAGCAGCAACAACAACAATTACGATCAGATCAAGTTGGCCTTGGTATTGCATCATTTAGGGGTTAGAGACACCTTGATCATCAGCCCGTGTAGCCTAATTGATAATTAGAAATATAGGTTATAACCTGTGTTACTGTGGAGACTGTACAAAGACAAACTACCTCACCCCCTCACCTTGCCTACTATGCCTCATTATAGCTGAATCAAAATTAATACTTTTCAGTCGGTGGAATTTTGCGCATAAGTACGTCACTTGCAGCATTGTGTCTTGTGGATCTGACCAGCCTCAGGGTTGATGACTTACCAAAAAAAAATGCAATGAAAATAGAACAATATGAATATATATTGTCGGATATAAACCGTGTAAGTGATTGTATTAGCCTATATAAGTTGGAACATTCTTGACCTATTAAGAACTCGAAGTGGAGACCTCACGGTAACTAAGTGTGCTATTGGGACAGGTGGAAAAAACACGATGAAGCGAAGGAGACAAAGATGATTACAATATAAAGGCTAGCCAATTTGTTATCATCGACTCGAACGCCTACTTATTCTGTTGTTTACCAAAATCTCCTGTTCTACCAGTAACGAACGAAACCGACAACTAGTGAAAGTTGACGCTCAGCTGAGGTTGCCGGCGCGGCGAAAATGACATTTCAAAGCGATATCATGCAAAAACATTTGTAACACACCGTACTCTTTAACAGCTCATAAATTATTTTGCATAACTTAACTTCTAAAGACAAATCGTCATGAAATTGTCAACATTGCAATCTAATCTCAAAAAGCGCGTAGCAAATAACTTAATCTTTCCCGCATGAATCAGTATCATAACAATTCATACACGATTACATTTATTTCTACTAAATCTACGAGATAAGGAGGGGGATTTAAAACATTTGGAATAATAACTATTATTTAAGAACATAATGCATAAACAACTTGCACGTTTTGGTATGTTTCAATCCCTGAAATGGGCAATAGTAGCAACTGACAAGCACAGCTTCTTGGAACATTCATACAGAAAGGAACGAGGGCCATATTAACTGAATCTTGTAAATATTGAGTTTAATAATTGCCACCTGTTCTATTGTTTTATTATTCTAAACAGCCTAATCATGCACACTAGCTTATCTTTTTAAAGATGTTTCAATTGGTGAATCTCGGGTTTTCTTGTTATTTGAATTTTGTCAAAGACGCTCAATTCCATGGCCCCCCAAATGAAAGAATTGGCCGGATCAGTGCCTGGCTCCGAATTGTCATCGCTGTTTATGACGAACTGAATATTCATCTTCTTAGGAGGCCATGATAATGACAGTTGTAGTTGTCAAATTACTGTTGGAATTCAGCGATGTCACAGATGGAAGGAGGGGTGGGGGGGGGGGGGGGGTATAAACTAGATACAAATGATGTCCGGAAGAAAAGCAGGTGTCAAAAACTCACAGAACGTATTGATAAAATGTAGACACTATATAAATTATGATAAAACGACTGTAACATCAAAATTAAGGTACCGGTAACACTTACCTAGGATTTTTCGTAACGGGGCGTACCATGGCTCTCTTCTCGTCCTTCGGGAGCCGCAAATAATCTTGGTCGCCCAGTAGGAATAGATCCTTAGAAATTATCATCTCCAGGCAGCCCGGGGGGAAATCTCGTCCAGGTACTGGGATGATGGGGAAATTGGAGCGAGAATGATGGAAATGATGACAAACAATTCAGCGCGAAGCTGAAGAAAAAAATTGGCGTCAGTTCGCCATAATAATAAAAAAAAACTTTCGCGGCTTTGTATTTTGCTGATATTTATGGTACCACACGAGGTATTAAACTTATAATTAAAAATTAAACAAACACACGTGGATAAATAAAAAAACACAAAAAATATTTATATATTTTTCTTCACTGTTGGACGCACTAACACACAATATTCACACTTTTTTTTCCACGCACGAACGTACTCATGTGAGGTTAAACCATCCAAAAGAACTTTTTAATTTACTTGCGAAAAAAAATATTGTTACGTAGTCAAGGAGTGAGCTCGTTGCTCTCACCCGAACAACTAAATCGAATGCGAGACCCGCTCGTTTACGCCGCCAGTCCCGTCTGTGTGTGGACGAGAAGTGACAACTCCCGCTCGCAAGCTTCCACCAATCAACACGCTGCTTCACAACACGCGTAGACAACTAACCAATGGCATATATCGTACTAAAACCAACAGTTCAATATGAAAACTTCGCGAGACTACTCCTGGCATCTAGCGGTGCGCTCATGAAGTTATACAAAGCTCTGTTGATTTTCATTGCTCTTTTTACTTTACCTGTTTCTTATCGTTTCATTGTGGCTCAAGTTGTATAATTAATTTGCATATATCATTCCACTGCGTATTCTTGTCTGCCATTAATTTAGTATTTTCCGAGTCACTGGAAGGATTACATGTCAAAGCTTAAAAAAAAGGTTGACAGTTTTAGTGAACACACGGGTAATATTAAGGCAGATAGACTAGGAAGTCGTCGACCCCTCAGATAATTCTACCAAGCTGATAACGATGTCATGTTAACTTAGCCAACTTTGTTTTTCAAACACCTCCACTTTAAGAACCAGTCGATAGGTTCCAGAGCGATATCAAACACAAGAATCAATTAAAAATTAAACCAACACTTGATCTGTAACTTTAAGTAGAACCTTTAGGGGCAGATGACCTCGTAGTTCCGCCCCTTAAAACAACAATAACTAAGTGGAAGCTTGTATTTTTGTACTTAGATGTTTAATTGCTGACGAAGGGCTGTACAAAAGGTTCGAAACATGTACACTAAATAGGTTTAACCAATAAGTGAAATGGTATTGACCAGATGGACAAAATGAAGAATTTGTAAGTCATTACAGAAACAAAACAACAAAGAACGAAATGGTTTACTTTAAGGCAATGAGTATAATCAGTGATGGGGAAAGTACCCAAGAAAAGTCATTGGGATGAATTACAATGTTTCACTTAATAATGGGTTCGGTGGCGTAGTTGGTAGCTTGCTGAAGATAGCGGGTTCAAACCCGGCCGAAGTCATCAGATTTTTTAAGAGCGCTAAACATCCTTCAGTATGCCTTCCTTCGGAGGGGAAGTAAAGCCGTCGGTCCCATGTCATAGATTTATGGCATGTAAAAGATCTTTCCACAGACTCAACTTGTGTGAAGCTAAATTGTTAGGTTAGATTTCGTCGGAACGCTCTATCAAAGTTCCAACGTTCACCACTGATTGATATCTGGTAGCGAAGGTTGGAACTACTTGAAATTGAACGGAACTTGTAGCTCACCCTAAGGGTGTCCGCTGGAAGCAGTTACAGATAAGGCGAGCCGAACATGTCCTCGGACACTCCCGGCACTAAGAGCCATACGATAAATAAATACTAATTATGAATACAAATTATTTGTTCAAAAAGTAATCAGAAAAATTACAATTACAGTTGAGGCGTTTAGAAGCAAGCGCCGGAGAATGACCCTTAACTCAAACGTTCATAAGGGTGATTTTCCAAGTAATCGTTACATTGTAGTAATTGATCCATTTTAGTAATCGTTACATTGTAGTAATCTATAATAAACATCCATTTTGTCTTTGAGTGGGTGTAACAGCCAGCGTTCTTGGCTGTCGCCCCGGAGGTCACGGTTCGCTCCCCGGCTCTGCCAAAAAGTTTCATTCAGGTCTGAGGGCTGGAACGGGGTACACTCAGCCTCGTAAGGCAAAATTGAGAAGAAGTGGGTTCGATTCCCCTCTGAGCCATCTTGGAAGTGGTTTTCCGTTGTTTCCCAATTCAGGCAAATGCCAGGATGGTTCTTAACTGAAGGCCACGGTCGCCTTCTTCCGAGTCCTCGCCTGAACTACAAATACACATATTACTACAGACAGCACAATAACACAGGTTATCAGACTAATTCTACACACATTCAAGAACACGGGGCTAAATGACCTCTTGTCCGAGAACCTCAAATGAAACAACCACAACTCTTTTGAGTAACGCAGCCGTGATCGTTAAATCGTGCACTATGGCTGCAGCAAGTCCTGAAATCGTAGGTTTGAATCCCGGCGCTAATAGCGACTAGCCTGAGTGTGGATTTCTCCGGGTTTTTCCACATTCCCTGCAGCCAAATGCCGGGTTGGTACCCTACTTCAGTTCTGGGGCGCCTACCTCATCGCCGAGTCGACGCCGACTCTAATACAGTCATCACTCATCACATAACTTACAGTATATACAAGTCATACCGACAGTGGTGGCTACGCTATCTAAAGCGCAGCGTTAGGTCATGGGGCCAAGCTCTCTGCTGACTCAGTAGATGCATGGGTTCGAGCCCCAACGTCAGCTGTCCTTGAAATGGTCTTCCGTGGTTAATGCTGGGACGGTGCCTTCTGACAGGCCACGGCCGAGTCCTTACACATCCGTGCCCAGTTTCATTCATCTTCATCCATTCCATCTCTCTTCCCGGCGCGCAGGTTACCCACGGGTGTCAACTAGATAGACCTGCACTTGACCTCTTAGGAGGCCACACGACAAAGAAAATAAGAGAAGGAAAAAAAAAAAGACTTGTCATCAGACAAGTTCAACACACACCCAACTACACGGAGCTGATGACTAAGATGCCCCAAGCCCCTAAATAAATTAGCAACAAAACAACAGCTTTAGAGCGTCTCAATTACAATTACTATACTTCACAAAATGGCTTATTACTTTTGGCAAAGAGGGCACTTAAGTTGTAAAAGTTACTTTTTGGGAAAGGGAGCACATCATTTCTATTACAATGAAAGATTCAGACACGGAAACAAAATTTCAGAAATCAATGGGTGCTATGCAACTATTTTGCTTTGCAAAAAACTTATGGTAAAAAATTGCCATCTCTTGAATGGAAGCACATCTTTACACTAACTGAAAAGAGGCGGCTTCGGTGGCGTAGTTGGTAGCATGCTGAGCTTCTATGCCCAAGATCGCGGGTTCAAACCCGGCCGAAGTCTTTGGATTTTTTAAGAGTGTTCGTCACCAGGCGCTGGTTACAATGGCATCTAATAGTTGCAAAGTTCACAGCTAAATGTCGTGGACAGTAGCATTTGGTAGCGAAAGTAGGAACTACTTGAAATTATCGTCTGCAGTCCATATTTGAATTACAAACAGAAAACACATACTAATACAGTCTACACACACCTTCACTTTCCTGGTTAACGGCGATGCAAACGTAAGGCAGTAGCACCCACCGACAATAACCACTGTTCGCTACTGACCAATAGCTCACTGTTCTTCACCAATAGAATACTGCCTCTATCACTCCACGTGGACCTTAAGTCCCGTCCTGGTGGCTAGCTTGTGTCTCCGACAGGTATCAGTGTCCAATGTTGCACATCTGCACATAGTTCTGTCCAGTCTCGCTGCTTGCCCTCAGTGGCTACGGTGGAAATTTGACAACGCTGTGACTCACGCTGGGAAAGCCTTGGCCCCAGGTGCCATGGAATGTAAACATATCCGCCCAGATAGATTTCAAAGGCGAGCTGCACGTTAACCAGGAAAGCGAGGCAACTATACACGGGGCTACATGACCGCGTTGTCGCAGCCCCTAAACTAAGGAACCAACCAACCTAACTGAAAAGATGCTTCGCCGGGATTACTTCAATGTAACGATTTTAATGTAAAACAAAAATAATAGAATGCAGCAGAAATAAATAAAAAACTCCTATTGACGTCAAATTGGCAGGTGAAAGGCTAAAGGAAGTAGGAGACTTCTCTTACTTAGGAAGCAAAATCACCAGTGGTGGATGAAGCAAAAGGGATATAAAAATATACAGTCAGTCTGAGAGAAGGACTTTATATTATTTCAAATGACGCATGCTACAAATGCTACATATGTTAGAAAGGCTCAGGAGGGCTTCTCGCTTCGCTCGAAGTCCCAGGACTCTTTCAACAGACTCCAACTTGGCTTCCCGCGCGGGCACCTCTTTAAGGGTCACCCTGTATTTGAGTCTGACATATTTTACAACTCTTTAAGGATCACCCATTATTTGAATCTGATGTCTTGCTAACCTCTTTAAGGATCACCCTGTATTTGAATTGAATCTAACATACTGTACACCTCGTTAAGTGTCACCCTGTATTTTGCTCTGACATCCTGCACACCTCTTTAGGAGACACCCTGTATTCTTATCTGGCATCTTGTATATCTCTTTGGAAGTCACCCTGTATTCTTGTGTGACATCTTGTACACCTCTTTAGGAGTCTCCCTGTATTCTTGTCTGACATTTTGTACACCTCTTTGGGAGTCACCCTGTATTCTCGTCTGACATCTTGTGCACCTCTTTAGGAGTCACCCTGTATTCTTCTCTGCCATCTTGTACACCACTTTATGAGTCACCTTGTATTTTTATCTGACATCTTGTATATCTCATTAGCAGTCACCCTGTATTCTTATCTGGCATCTTGTACACCTCTTTAGGAGTCACCCTGTATTCTTATATGGCATCTTGTATATCTCTTTAGGAGTCACCCTGTATTCTTATCTGGCATCTTGTACACCTCTTTAGGAGTCACCCTGTATTCTTATATGACGTCTTGTATATCTCTTTAGGAGTCACCCTGTATTCTTATGTGACATCTTGTAAACCTCTATAGGAGTATTCCTGTCTGACACCGTGTACACCTCTTTAGGAGTCACCCTGTATTCTTATCTGATGTCTTGTATATCTCTTTAGGAGTCACCCTGTATTCTTGTCTGACATCTTGTACACCTCGTTAATGGTCACCCTGTATTCTTATCTGACGTAGTGTACACCTCTTTATGAGTCACCCTGTATTCTTGTCTGACATTATTTGAATCTGATGTCTTGCTAACCTCTTTAAGGATCACCCTGTATTTGAATTGAATCTAACATACTGTATACCTTTAGGAGTCACCCTGTATTCTTCTCTGCCATCTTGTACACCTCTTTAAGAGTCACCTTGTATTCTTATCTGGCATCTTGTATATCTCTTTAGGAGTCACCCTGTATTCTTATCTGGCATCTTTTACACCTCTTTAGGAGTCACCCTGTACTCTTATCTGGCATCTTTTACACCTCTTTAGGAGTCACCCTGAATTCTAATCTGACGTCTTGTATATCTCTTTAGGAGTCACCCTGCATTCTTGTGTGACATCTTGTACACCTCTTTAGGAGTCACCCTGTATTCCTGTCTGACATCGTGTACACCTCTTTAGGAGTCACCCTGTAATCTTATCTGACGTCTTGTATATCTCTTTAGGAGACACCCTGTATTCTTATCTGGCATCTTGTATATCTCTTTGGAAGTCACCCTGTATTCTTATCTGACATCGTGTACATCTCTTTAGGAGTCACCCTGTATTCCTGTCTGACATCTTGCACACCTCTTTAGGAGTCACCCTGTTTTCCTGTCTGACGTCCCGCATGCGCCGTCTCCCAGGAGTAAACTCAGACTCGGTCCATATGCACTGAACAGCATGATGACCTCATATACGCCGTAACCGTAACGCATAACGTTAGACCCAAGTCGACAAGATCATTTGAAATGATAAAAGGTAGGTAGACTCAGGGAAGGAAAGCATTTCTACAGAAAAGAAATCTGCTGACGTCCAATAGACTATAGATATATGTATTAGAAAGTCATTTTTGAAAGCCTTTGTTTGGAGGTAGTGCTCTATGGAAGTGACACTTGGACTGTTGGAGCAGCAGAAAAGAGGAGAATTGAAGCGTTTGAAATGTGGTGTTACAGAAGAATGATGAAGATCAGATGGATAGATAGAGTTACAAATAAAGAAGTATTAAGACGAGTGGGAGAGGAGAGATGTTTCCGTGCGACTGCTAATGAAGAGAAGGGATAGGTTGGTAGGACACATTCTAAGACACCCAGGAATAGCAAACTCAGTTATGGAAGGAAGTGTGGATGACAAGAACTGTAGGGCTAGTCCAAGGTTAGCATATGTTAAACAGATTGCCTCGGATGTACGGTGTGGTAGCTACTTAGAGATTAAACGATTAGCTCAGGGCAGGAAGACATGGAGAGCTGCATCAAACCAATCAAGTCTCAAAAGTTTCAAACACATAGACAACTTTAGTAAATTCCTTTATTACTATAATGTAACGATTACTAAAATGTATCGACTACCGGTACTAAAATGCATCGATTACTAAAAGTAGCGATTACTACAATGAAACGATTACTATTATGTATCGACTAATAGAATATATCGAATAATAAAATGTATCGACTACAAAAATGAATCGATTACTAAATGTAGCGATTACTACAATGTATCGATTACTAAAATGCATCGATTACTAAATGTAGCGATTACTACAATGTATCGATTACTAAAATGCATTGATTACTAAATGTAACAATTGCTACAATGTATCGATTACTAAAATGCATCGATTAATAAATGTAGCGATTACTACAATGTATCGATTACTAAAATGCATTGATTACTAAATGTAACAATTGCTACAATGTATCGATTACAGGTACTAAAATGCAATGATTAGAGAAAAGTGACTAAAGTCGGACCACAGCATTATTTTGCTTGGACGGTGCTGCCGCATGGTGGCACAAGATTGAATGTAAAGGTATGAAAGGAAATGTTGTGTTGTGGAAATGGCAGCACTGGACTGTTGGGAGTATCCCGTCATGTGAGTGGATGTTTTTACACGTGCTCATGGAATAGAGATTGTTTTATATTTTAAAGAGGGCAAGTCACATTGTGTTTACAGTACTGTCTTTAGTAAGCGATACACTTAGATAACTGTTGTATTTGCTTTTCGAAATACCTATTCAATTATTTTTCATAGCCTCGAAAATATCAAGTAGGCCTACAAGATGGCCTAAGTAGGACCCCTGCGGCTTTCCTAAGTCGGACCCTTAAAAATCCTAAGTCGGACCCCTAATAACCCTGAGTTGGACTCCTGAAATTCAAATTAAAAATTCTTGGTTTTTATTTAAGCCATTCAAAATATTGTTTCAGATGGCCCCAAAAAATATCAGTCCTTGCGGGAGAAAATGGGACACTCTCAAATTGGCGGTTTCTGGATTTTGTGGTCATAACAATAAGTTATGTTCCTAACAAGACATTATATAATGTAAAAATAAAGTATTTTCACGTTCTTCATTACTTTTCCAGTGGTTTCATGAGATTTTACGTTCATTCTTAAGAGGGGTCCGACATTGGCAACCTTTTTCCCAGACGTCATTTTTGCTACTTTTAATGAAAACATGTCATAGGAAAATCTGGACTGTTATAAGTTAATCTGAACCAGATACAATGTTAGAAAACATATCAAAGAACTCGTGTAGCTAAAATTCAAATTTTAAAAAGATGAAATTAATAAAAATTCAGGTAAAAAACAAAATGGGGGTCCGATTTTGGTCACTTTCCTCTACTAAATGTAACAATTACTACAATGTAACGATTACTAAAATGAATCGATTAATAAAATGAATCGATTACTATAATGTAATGATTACCACTATACAATGATTACTAAAATTTGTCGATTACTTCAAAATAAAGATTACTAAAAATGCATCGATTACTAAATGTAACGATTAGGACTATGTATCGATTTCCAGAAGTACTGTAAATTCCATGAAAATATTTCATCTCCCAGTAACGACTACAAGTTAATACACCCTAAAAGTAATCGTTACTGTAATCTGATTTCATTTACTCAGTTCGTGTACTTCCCTTAATTGAGTATAATCAGAGTTAAGTAGCTCATACTAAACAAAAACCAAGAAGTTCCGTGACGAACTAAAGAGCCTACTTTTCTTAAAATTTAAGATTCATGCCAATTACTAATCTATATAGACCTATCTAGAATAATGACGAAATTAAGTTGGTAATATCGAAATTTTTAATTAGTTTGAATTATACCTGGCATAATGTAGCCTAATAGAGCACTACAATTGGCAACCCTGGTGACTGAATATATTCATAGTTCCGTCTCTTAAGCTACAGAATACAAAATTTGGTTGAAATCCAACGGATAGCATGGACGTTACATGCATTTAGGCATTGGATCTATCAGTGCGCGTAAAATCATGATGGCAACAATGTCATGCATGTGTTGGTCAGAAATAATCTGAAATATTATGATCTCTTGTCGTGCCAATTTTGGATGAAATCCATTTGCTAGTATGGAAGTGACTGGTATTTTAAAATTGGACCTATCAGCAGACTTAGAATCATGTTGGCAGCACTGACATATATTAGTTACTCCAAATTAATCTAGAATGTCAGATACCATACGTGCGCAAAGTTTAGAGCTGTTGGCTTGCATACTTCCTGATATATTGATAATAGGGTAAAAAATATAAACAGCATTTATTAACTGTTGGCAGCCCTGATTGCTCTTAAGAATACGCATAGTCATATCTGGTATGGTACACGTAGCACATACGAAATTTAGTTGAAATCCAATTGATAGTATAGAAGTTACATGTATTTAAAAATTGGTCCTATCAGCAGGCTTAGAATCATGTTGGTAGCACTGACATACATTAGTTGCTCCAAATTATTCTAGAATGTCAGGCACTATATGTGTGCAAGGTTTAAAGCTGTTGGCTCGCATACTTTCTGATATATTGGTATTTGGATGAAAAATAGAGAGAGCATTTATTCACAGTTGGCTGCCCTGGTCGCTCTTAAGAATACGCTGTCATATCTGTTTATGTACACATACTACATACGAAATGTGGTTGAAATCCAATGGATAGCGTAAGAGTTATATGCATTTAAAAATTGTACATATCAGTAGGCTTAGAATCAGTTTGGCAACACTGTCATGTATGGCCTCCTGAAAATTAAACTGAAGTATTATTATCTATATGTGTGCCAATTTTGGAATAGTTTCCATGTATACATTCCAAGCTATCCAACATGGAGCTCAAATTTCAATTGCCATTTTTCAGCAGTTGGTAGCACTGACATCATTTTCAAGTATGACATTGCGATGTTCCGGTATAGGTCTTTACTCATACCAAATTTGGTTTCGATTGCAGCAGCCGTTTAGCAGTTGATAGGGGTGGACACACAGACAGACAGACAGACAGACAGACATACATACATTTTCCCGGATCGATCTCATAAGTCTACTTTTTCCTCATTTTTGCAAAATATGAAAAGTAGGCTAATAACTTAAGACTCAGTTACCGAACTTACCAGAGAAAATAAGCAAGTTGTATTAGTTCCAGCTCATTTGCCTGAAATGTAACTGAGTTACAGTTACTAAGATCATCAAGAAACGCTCAGTTGCCTTTACTGTTTTTATTTTTTTAGCCTACGTTTCACATTTTGAAAAATGAGGAAAAAGTAGTCTTATGAGATCGGGAAAATGTGTGTCTGTCTGTCTGTCTGTCCTTCTGTCTGTCTGTCTGTCTGTCTGTCCTTCTGTCTGTCTGTCTGGCTGGCTGAGTGTGTGTCCCACCCTATCAACTCCTAAACGGCTGCAGGAATCCAAACGAAATTTGGTAGGAGTAAATATCTATACCTGAATATCTCACGGCCATATTTGAAAATGATGTCAGTGCTACCAACTGCTGAAAAATCGCAATTGAAATTTGAGCTCCATGTTGGATATCTTGGAAGGTATGAATGGGAGCTATTTCAAAATTGGCATACGTATAGATAATAATATTTCAGTTAAATTTCCAGGAGGCCATGCATGGCAGTGTTGCCAAAATGATTCTAAGCCTGCTGATAGGTCTAATTTTAAATGCTTATAACTTCTATACTATCAATTGGATTTCAACCAAATTTTGTATGTAATATGTGTACATAAACAGATATGACTGGGCGTATTCGTACGAGCCACCAGGGCTGCCAACTGTCAATAAATGTTATCTCTATTCTTTTATCCAAATACCAATATATCAGAAAGTATGCAAGCCGACAGCTTTAAATTATGCACACGTATAGTACCTGACATTCTAAATTAATTTGGAGTAACTTATGTACATCAGTGCTACCAACATGATTCTAAGACTGCTGATAAGACCAATTTTTAAATACATGTAACTTCTATAATATCAATTGGATTTCAACCAAATTTCCTATGTGCTATGTGTACCATAACAGATATGACTATGCTTATTCTTAAGAGCAACCAGGACTGCCAACTGTTAATAAATGCTGTCTCTATTTTTTACCCAAATATTAATATATCAGAAAGTATGTAAGCCAACAGCTTCAAACTTTGCACAAGTATAGTACCTAACATTCTAGATTAATTATGAGAAACTAATATACGTCAGTGCTGCCAACATGACTCTAAGCCTGTTGATAAGTCCAATTTTCAAATGCATGTAACTTCTATACTAACATATGGATTTCATCCAAAATTGGCACAGCAAGATATCATAATATTTCAGATTATTTCTGACCAACGCATGCCTGACATTGTTGCCAACATGATTTTACGCGCGCTGATAGATCCAATGTCTAACTGCATGTAACGTCCATGCTACCCATTGGACTTCAACCAAATATTGTATTCTGTATCTTAAGAGATGGAACTAAGAATATATTCAGTCACCAGGGCTGCCAACAGTAGTGTTCTATTAGGCTACAGGTATATTTCGAACTAATTAGAAATTTTGATATTACCAACTTAATTTCGCTATTTTTCTAGATAGGTCTATATAGATTGGCATGAATCTTAAATTTTAAGAAAAGTAGGCTCTTTAGTTCGTCACGGAATTCTTGTTATTTTTATTAAAGAGTAGGCTATCCTGCCGCACGTGAAATCGGCCACAATGACGATGCAAAGGGGAGTTGGAAGTCGAAGGTTCAAATCCCGGTGCTGATACTGGTTATCTCCCCGGGTTCTCCACACTCCCTCCAGGCAAATGGTAGGAACCTTGTTTTATGTCTCTAAGTACTTGCCCAATCCTAGACCTTAAAATATACAGTTGAAAATGAACACTCACAACGTGTCGGAGAGATGTTTGTATTGTAATGTAGAAGGCGGAAAGTTCAGATGTAACTAATGTTTATTTAACTATTTTTAATAGCACTTAGAGGCAATTATAGGCTACATGTTTATACACACTACGCATGATAAGGCTACATGTTTATGGGTCTGAATAAAGATACGGAAAATGTAGTTGTAAGCGGTGTTTATTGATAGCCTATTGTGGCACGAGTAAAAGCTTATAGCGCTTATCACAAAAGGTGCTTGTCACGGTGGGTGAGTGGTTATCGTGTTGGACAACCAACCCCAAGCTTGCAGGTTCGATCCTGGCCGTGGTAGGTGATTTTTGAACGGCGACAAAAATCACGACACGTATGTCATGTCAAAGAGCCCATTTAAATTCGGTAGGCCGTGTTCATAATGGCAAAATTAATCTCGGGATTTTCCGCCAACACAAAAGAGTTCCTCCTGTCTCTACTAGAAAGTGCTGTAGTGTCAAGGAGCTTAGATATCTAACCTCCTTAACTTTCATAGCGTTCCAAGGACAACAAAATTCGACATGCAAGCTGCCCTCTGGGTGTTAAGATCCATCAGTATGCGTTCCTTTGGGGGGGGGGGGGGAGTAAAGCCGGCGGTCCCATGTCATAGATTTATGGCATGAAAAAGAACCTTCCACTAACTAGACTTGTGTGAAGCCAAACTTTGTAGGTTAGAATTGATAACGCTCTATTAGTTCCAAATTTCGCCGCCAGGTGCTGACTGTGATGCCATCTAGTAGCCAAGTCCGTGGACGGCATTTGGTAGAAAAATTAGGAACTACTTGAAATTATTTTCTGCAGTCCTTACTTGAATTAAAACAGAAAACACACACTAATACAGCCATCACAATTAACAACGGTTATAAGACAGATTCTACACACACGCAAAGTACATGGGGCTACATGACCGCGTTGTCGCAGCCCCTAAACTAAGGAACCAACCATTGTTTTTTCCACAGAAGAAATCTAACATTCCGATGCGAGTGTGCAAAATCAGTTGACGACTAGATCGCGCGCAAGGCTTTTTGCCATGGAAACCATACAGCGCTGCTAAGTTGTATGATACTAACTGGCCACGTGAAATTCACTGACCAGTCGCTATTCTAGCCGCGTTCCCTGATCTCTTGTTTTAATTAATTAGTTCAATACTTTCATGTGTGTGATTTATGATAGTTTTTATGATAGAATATTTTAGGCCTTTCTTGAATCTAATGGGAAGCTTGTACTGTAGTTTAACATGACCATTAATCTCGCGATCACGAGCCCTGGACCTCCTTTTTCACGTGGAATCTGAACCATAGGACATGGTATTTTACTTCGAAAATCTCACATGCATTGACCGGGAATCGAACCCGGTCCGCCTTGGCGAGGTGCAAACATCTTGACCGCTGCGCCACCACGCCCATTTTCATTTTAGAATGTAGGGCCTACCCCGACAATTTGTAAGCACTGTATTTTTTCAAATTTATTGAAACCATGGGCGTAAACATTTTATCTATCTTATTAATACGCTAAGGTGTAGATTATGTTTCACAAAACTCAAGCTCCAAAACAAGAGGGAGTTAGAAGGTGTGGTTTGTACCAAAATCTTCCAAATCGTGTCACTAGTACAGAAGAAATCTTGCATTTCTTGAGAAGTCAATGGAAATATATGCATTTGTTTATAAAGTGCTTTTAAACCAATAAACAAGACAATAGCCCCTGGCAGAACTGTGTCGCGTACAGCCGCATAGCATTACAGCCAGGCGGGTAGTCTGTGCACATGGGGCGCACACAACCCATTATGCAACCAGCAGCAGTGATGGATTGCTCTCTTGATTTCATACATATCGAAGATTTGTTTAAAAAGTGCGTTTAAACAAATTAACATATTTATAGACGCCCGCATAACACTAAAGCCAGGCGGGTGGTTTATACACATGCGAGAGTTCTCGCACTGGTCCGCTAGTTATGTTGATAATATAGTACAGTATTATGAAAACCCAAACCATACCCCGTGGCACCACAGCCCTTGAAAGGCCTTAGCTTACCAAGCGACCGCTGCTCAGCGGGGTAACGAATGGGGCACTGTCTCACTGCCAGACAGCTACTCAATTGTTCTCATGAGGCTGAGTGTAGGTTTCTAAAATTCCTGACAGAGCCGGGAATCGAACCTGAGGTTAGAGGCGGGCACTACTCCAACACCACGGGGCCAGCAATAATATTATGAGCCAGTGAAAATAGGAGGGAGTGCGGAAGTAAGTGCGTGGTAAGCGTAGCCAGCAGCCTTCAGTTCAACGCTTCTCCCTAAAAATTGTCAGAAAGCTTATTTGAAGAAAAAAAAAAAAAAAAAAGAGATACGAGCCTTACAGTAGTCGCATATGATGTGTAACATCTGACATGTTATCCTACCTTGAAGTTGTTACCGTTTTTATTATCCTTGACATTCATCAACACACAAAAAATCCTTTTATTTTTTACACTCTCATAATACATAACAATTCCAAGACTCTCTTTTTTCCTTCACTGCCTACTTGATATTTCTACTCTCTCACTGCCTTTTTGATACTCTGCCGTTACATCACTCTCCTGCCAGTAACTAAGTTACGTTAACAGAAACTGACATTTTTTTTCTTCACTGTCTACTTGATATGTCTACTCTCGCACTGTCTTGTCGATACTCTGCTGTTACAAAATAATCCGTATGTGATAAACATTCCACATGGTACCACTGCCTGCTGGATCACATCCCTTCTAGCTGCTAAAGCAGCCAGGAGGGATGCGATCCAACTGGCAGTGCGTCTTACACACTTCCGTCCGATCCACTTCCGTCCCATTTTTCAAAATCACTCCCCCAAAAATATCCAGCAACCGAGTGGAAAGATGTTACACAACAAAAGAAAAAATCTGCAGTAACGTATAATTTTGTATAAACATGTCGTTATGGACAGCTAAAAGTAATTATATAAACATAGTTTTCAATTGAACTTTCCATCTTCTTCAGTTTTATATCAATCTCTGTTCGACTATTCGCAAATATTCATTGTTAGGGACATTTCTACACAGTTTACCAGACATTCAACACAATCCCATGTATATGGACTTATGACCAATCTGATGTTACCTCTTAAATGAATTTTGGCATAAAACGTTTTAAAGTAATCCGCCTCGTTGCGTAGTGGCTAGCAATCTTGGCAGTGACTGGCTGAGTGGCTTAGCGACAACGTTCTCTCCTGCTGTTCCCAAGGTTGCAGGATCGAATCCTGGCGCAGTCAGCTAGCATTTGAGGGTGCACAAATGCGAGGGAGTCGTGTCAGTAGATTTACTGGCACGTTAAGGGGCAAAATATCAGCAACCCGGCGTTTGCAAAAGCCGCAGTAGCTAAAAGGGACGTACAACCAATCCTCCCTATATTATTCTGCTAAGGTCCCATTCCGGTTTTGTACAGAAAATAAGGTCCTGTTAACACCATCCTACAGGTTCCGCATAACCCCATGTGTGCCCTAAACACACTCACTTCCTCTTTAAATGCCTCACAATTAAATGAAAATCCACAGCCTGCTTCCAGTCTCCGACCGGGTCAGGAATGGAATGAATGAAGCCCCCACCTAGCGGCGAGGACATGAACTGTGCCGGCTGCCGAGGCCTGACGCACTCCTCTGGGGCAATGATTAAATGAATGACAGATGAAATGAAATGATAGTGGAGAGTGTTGCTGGAATGAAATTTTGACAGGGAAAACCGGAGGACCTGGAGAAAAACCTGTCTGCCTCCGTTTTGTCCAGCACAGATCTCACATGGAGTGACCGGGATTTGAACCACGGACCTAGCGGTGAGAGGCCGGCGTGCTGCCGCCTAAGCCACGGAGGCTCGCTTCTCACAATTAAATAAATACCTTAAAAATGTACATTTACAATGGGAGTACCGCAGTGGCGGCAGCCATCTGGAGGGAGCGCGACGTACTGTTAGCTGAGGAGTCTCTCAGCAGATGGCTCCGGTGTGGTCTAGCCAAGACTTTCTCTAGGGTTCAATCCTTTGCAAATGTAAAAATTGCTGTTGAAGAAACCCCCGAGCAAACAATAACCAATGAATTCGTTGTAACATCGAATATTGTCTACAAAGAGGTGCTGTGACAAGTACAAAACACTGTTCTACATAATTCTTTGTGTTCTTCTCATGTACGTGTGCCGTTTAACAACAATAAATACATTTCTTCAATATTTAAAACTTCGTTCTCCCCACAATCTTCCCTACTACCCCCATAAACCTACGTTCACGTTGCGAAAGCTCGCACGGGCCCAATAGTAACATATTATTATTATTATTATTATTATTATTATTATTATTATTACGTACATGATGCCCTATTAGCTGGTAGCACTGAGGCCTCCTCTGCTCCTAATTTCTGCTTCGCTATTTCACAATTCTTATTTTAATATTTATTTTAATAAGATCACTTAACATCGACCAATCCAACGATTGGTTTTATTAAAAATTAAAATCTTCAATAAATGAAGACCACACGGAAAGAACGGGGTAAGTCCATTTTCTTCGGAAATGAGTTTATGGCGCATTCTGGTGGCCAGTCATTGTAACTACAGATCAGTTGAAATTAATTTCAAATAAAGCGGAATATGGAAAGTGGAAACGGAAAGAACGTCCCAAATCCTCTCACTTTTGTCAAAATTTAACTTTAGTTGTTAATTGTTTTAGACCTACATGTAGGCCTACTTTCTTTATAAGAAAGAAAATTTGGCAAAATAACTATATTGCTTACACTCAATTGCGGTGATTGAAGTATTTTCTTTTAATGTTGAAAGTTTAAATTGGCTCTCCTAAAAAATACATAATGTGACTTACTTCGTTTTTCCTGTGGAGTCTTCAAATGTCACATTTTTACTATTTGACTCTGGGTGGATTATTCCCCCTTATCATCCCCCGTAGTTACGCCACTGAATGTATTAGTGTATGTAACTGTGCTGTATTGAGAGCAGGGAACAGGTAGGTGCCCAGGGACTTGTAGTTAGGTACTATCCCCACATTTTCCTGGAAGGAGTGTGGATAAACTCGGAGAAAAACACCACTCAGGCACTGTCAGAGACGGGTTTCAAATCTCCAGTACCCGGAATTGTTGCAGCTGCCCAGCCAGCTACGCCGCGGCGTAAGTTAGGATTCATTTGCCTGGAATGTAAGTGGGGAAACCACAGAAAACTACTTCTGGGATGGTTGAGGTGGGAAATGAGAATTAACCCTTTATAAGGCAAAACTATTTTTTACTTTTATTTGTTTCTACATTTTAATTTATTTTAACTATTATAATTATTAATAATGTTATTTTTTGTTTCTCTAATTTTAATGTCTATATATTATTTTTTAATTTTTCAATTTATGTTCTTATAGCTTTAATTTTGATATTATTATTGAATTAATTAATTACCGGCAACTAATTTCGAATTGATATTTACAATTATTTCCATATTTTTAGCCTACTTTTCACATTTTGCAAAAATGAGGAAAAAGTAGACTTACGAGATCGATCCGGGAAAATGTGTGTCTGTCTGTCTGTCTGTCTGGCTGCGCGTGTGTGTCCCCCTATCAACTCCTAAACGGCTGCAGCAATCAAAACCAAATTTAGTATGAGTAAAGATGTGCACCGGAATATCTCACGTCCATATTTGAAAATGATGTCAGTGCTACCAACTGCTGAAAAAACGCACTAGAAATTTGAGCTCCATGTTGGATATCTCGCAAGGTATGCATGGGAGCTATTCCAAAATTGGTACACATGCAGATAATACTATTTCAGTTTAATTTTCAGGAGGCCAACAATGACAGTGTTGCCAAAATAATTTTAAGCCTTCTGATAGGTCCAATGTTTAAATGCATGTAACTTCTACACTATCAATTGTATTTCAACCAAATTTTGTATGTAATATCTGTACATAAACAGATATGATTGAGCGTATTCTTAAGAGCCACCAGGGCTGCCAACTGTTAATAATTGCTCTCTCTATTTTTTTTATCCAATATATCAGAAAGTATGCAAGCCAACAGCTTTAAACTATGCACACGTATATTCTGACATTTTAGATTAATTTGGAGTAACTTATATACGTCAGTTCTACCAACATGATTATAAGCCTGCTGATAGTACCAATTTTTAAATACATGTAACTTCTATACTATCAGTTGGATTACAACCAAATTTCGTATGTGCTATGTGAACCATAACAGAATATCTGTAAGTATTGTTAAGAGCAATCAGGGCTGCCAACTGTTAATAAATGCTGTCTATATTTTTTTTTACCCTAATATCAATATATCAGGAAGTATGCAAGCCAACAGCTCTATACTTTGCACACGTATAGCTCCTGACATTGTAGATTAATTTGGAGTAATTAATACATGGCAGTGCTGCCAACATGATTCTCTGCCTGCTGATATGTCCAATTTTAAAATACATGTAACTCCTATACTAACAAATGGATTTCATCCAAAATTGGCACAACAAGATATCATAATATTTCAGATTATTTCTGACCAGCACACGCATGGTATTGTTGGCAACATGCTTTTACGCGTGCTGATAGATCCAGTGTCTAACTGCATGTAACGTCCATTGGACTTCAACCAAATTTTGTATTCTGTACCTTAAGAGATGGAACTAAGAATATATTCAGTCACCAGGGCTGCCAACTGTAGTGCTCTATTAGGCTACATTATGCCAGGTAAGTTATATTTTGAACTAATTAGATATTTCGATATTACCAACTTAATTTCGTCATTATTCTTGATAGGTTCATATACTGTAGAATAATCATTGGCATGAAAAGTAGGCTGTATAGTTCTTCACAGAACTTCTTGTTATAGTTGTATTTATTATTTTAATTTTTATATTTCTTTTATAATTGTAATTTTATTTTTTGATTCTTATTTCTATATTTATATTTTATTTTTACACTTTAATTGTTAATGTTTTAGTTTTAATTCTTTTTAAATTTTATCCAGCACATTGCGTCGACTAGATACGTATATAATATTTGATTTTTAGAAATACTAGCACTTTGGCATGAAAATTCTCCGAAATTTGGCTGAAAGATTCAACTATTAGCATCTCTGAAAGCATAAACTGTCCTTATGACAGTTGGTTAATATTGACACCACACTACCCATAAAGGGATAAATGTAAACTATAGAAGTTTATTTGAGAAATAATAATTGCAACGAGTGTCTAACATAGAACGAACGGAAAAACTCCAGAAAGCATACACACTTACATGGTCACATTATAATAAGAAAAGCATATCAAGACAGGCCAAACTTAGACACTACAAAACAGTTGTATTACCAGAAGCATTGTATGCGTCAGAAACGACCACAATGGAGCATCTGGCATCATAGAAACAGAAAAAATTGAACGTAAAATTCTGAGAAAAATATTTGGAGCAGTACACAGAGATGGGATATGGATGAAAAGACCTACCAAAGAGCTATATGAACACACAGACAGCCTCACAGATATCATTAGAAAACGCAGACTAACTTTCTACGGGCACATACACAGAATGAACAATAAACGACTTACAAAGAAAATCTTTGATGTAGTAAACAGTTCAAGAAGGAAAACAAATTGGTATCATGAAATAGAAGACGATTTAAAGCAATTAGGGATCAACAAGCAAATGATAGAAGACAGAGAAAAATTCAGAATCAAAATTAAGAACGCCAAATTTTTAGTAGGCTAAATGAAAGGAAGAAGATAGGAACATTGTGGACGGAACAAAGGAAACAGGAGCACAGTCAAAGGATGAAGAGATTTTGGGAAGAGAAGAAGAAGAAGGGAAAGAAGTGAAAATTGTGACATAATGAGATATTTAAGTTCAAACACTGTCCATAAGGGCAAAAATGATGTAATAATAATAATAATTGCAACGAGTTATCGAAAATTCGAGTAATGGAGGTTCGAGAAAAATTGATACTTTTCAAAAAACTATAATATTATTGGCTTTATTTAACCACAATTTTCTTACAACCTTTGATTGTATTAGAGCAAATATTGTTATGAATACTAGTAATGTCACTAGCGTAGATGTGTGTGGTCTGGACATTAATTAGGCTATCCACGGTTGGACTGGAAGTTTGAGGGTTCGGAAATCCAAGATTCGATTCACGGCCATGACAGTAGGTATCCGAGAGTGGTTTTCCCCGAGTGTTTCACTCTCCGGAAACCCTACTTTAAAGAGTTCCGATTGCACATCCTCCAATCCTACAGTAGATGCAAACAGTCTTCTAATGTTATACGCACACCTACAAAAACACATCTTATCAGATGAGTTTTATTATCGGGCTGAATTAATAAAATAATACTAATACTATGCTAGTACTAACTGATATGAGGGTAACACGAAGTAGAAATGAACACGCTAGATGAAGCTGTTCGTATGAGCAGAATCAGATGGTGGGGTCATGTGAAGAGAATGGGGGAAGAGAGATTACCTAGGAGGTTAATTAGTTCGGCTGTAGAGGGTAAGAGAAGCAGAGGGTAGGAGGCGATGGTTAGATTCAGTGTTGAACAATTTCAAAGTGGGAGGTGGTAAGGTTAATTTATAGATAAAGCTACTTTAATATCTCTAATTGCATTTTAGCCTATTTTCATTTTAAGAAAAAGAAGGCTTATGAGATAACCTTTTGTCCGTGTGTGTGTGTGTGTGTGTGTGTGTGTGTGTGTGTGGGTGTGTGTGGGTGTGTGTGTGTGTGTGTGTGTGTGTCCCTAATCACTTCTAAACGGCTGGAGCGATTTCAATGAAACTCGGTAAGGTCATAGTACTGTTACGGCCGACCCCGACCGTGCCCTTCAAATTTTATTACGTTCTTAAGTTCCAACGTTCGTCGCCAGGAGCCCACTGTGTTGGCATCTAGTAACCAAGTTCAAAACTAGTTGTCGTTGACGGTAGCGTTTGGTAGCAAAATTAGGAACTACTTAAAACTTGAATGTCTACAGTCCACAGATAACACACACTAAGATCACCTTTTGTCAGTGTGTGTATGTGTGTGTATAGGCTACGTGTGTGTGCGTCCATGTGTGTGTGTCTCCCCCCTAATAACTTCTAAACGGCTAGAGCGATTTCAATGAAACTCGGTAAGGTCATATTACTATTTTGGTCGACCCCGACCGTTCCCTTCAAATTTTATTACGTCTCACCAATCCAAAATTTCACCGGCATTCTATATCTTCGAAACTATTACTGATACCACCCTGAAATTTTGTACGGTAAGAAGGGGCATTACTAGAATTTCACCTATTAGACTTTCAAAAACCCGTTAACTACAAAATGAACATGGCGGTCAAGCGAAGTTGAAACATTTAAATAAACTTTTCTCGCGTTTTAACCATCCAAATGCAATGAAACTTGGTACAGCAAATGTTTATGCACATTGTAATGCACTGGTATTTAATTTAGTGCAATTGTTTACATATCCTCAAGATGGCGATGCATCCTCAAGATGCGAAATGTTTCACCGGCATTCTATATCTCCGAAACTATTACATACTGATTTCACCCTGAAATTGTGTACGGTGATAAAGGGTACTACTAGAAGTTCAGCTATGAGACTTCCAAAAACCTGCAAAATACAAAACGAACATGGCGGCCAAGCGGAGGTGAAATATTTTAATAGACTTTTCTCGCGATTTAACCATCCAAACGCAATGAAACCTAAGTAGGATATATGAAAATAGGTTGTACGGAACTACTTGTTATTCTCTTGAACGAATATATTTGTAGATTTATGTAGCCTAACTGCTAATTTATGGCTTTAGGAAGGATATTGTAAGATTTAGGAATAAAATATGGAAAATTACGCTTAGCATAGTAAGATTTGGTTTGAAGAGAACAGATACATCTTCAGTGAATGAACGATTTAGGACTATGTAAGTATATACTTAGACTACTAATTTGAAAACATTCTTTTCACTCATGTAAAGTTTTTAGCGTTAGCCTAAGTGAAAACACTGAATGAGCATAATGGGCAGCTGTTCACTTAGCCAGAGCGGTGTGGCATTTTATCTACTCATCCTTTCCCAAAAATACACTAATTGTCAGTTGCCATTCTGTTAGTAACCGAGAGTATGTGTCATTGTGGAGAGTGAATAATATTGTGTTAAGGGGAGTTCCAATGGCTTATCTTCTTAATGTTAATATTTAATAAATTCATGTTCCTTTTTCGTAGAAACTACTGGGTAGATTTAGATGAAACTTTATTGCCGTAATTAGTGATCAATTCTTAGTACTTTAACACGGGCGTTTGGTGTTTCTACTGATGTGACCATAATAATATTTTTTCCCCCTTTAATCTCAAATTTTTCGTTTAAAAAATCTCTCTCTCTCTCTCTCTCTATATATATATATATATATATATTCATAATGTATTTGAGCTAGAACAAAATCCCTATGTTGAAATCTCATTTACAAGCCAAGCTACAGGTGGTAAAAATTTGAGACTTCTGTGATAAGTAACAACTGAAAAATATGTCACATTTATGTCCAAAAAGTATGTTCTGAGAAAATACCTTTGTATGTTCTAATTCTCAATGTTTTCTAACGCGCACTGAAAATGAAAATCCACAGCCTGCTTCCAGTCTCCGACCGGGTCAGGAATGGAATGAATGAAGCCCCCATCTAGCGGCGAGGATATGAATTGTGCCGGCTGCCGAGGCCTGACGCACTCCTCTGGGGCAATGAATAAATGAATGACAGATGAAATGAAATGATAGTGGTGAGTGTTGCTGGAATGAAATGTTGACAGGGAAAACCGGAGTACCCGGAGAAAAACCTGTCTGCCTCCGTTTTGTCCAGCACAGATCTCACATGGAGTGACCGGGATTTGAACCACGGACCCAGCGGTGAGAGGCCGGCGTGCTGCCGCCTAAGCCACGGAGGCTTTCTAACGCGCACTGCATTATTTAAATAAATATTAGGCATGTTTTGAAATAACAAATATCAAGTGTTATAAGTTATATCATTTTGATATGTTTTCATATTTTATCCATTGCTGTTTTAAGTAAAACTTAAGTTGGAACTGAAGTTTATTAATATTTATACAATGTCGGGAAATACAAATCGCGAAGAAAGCAGGACTTTATAATTTAGTATCAAGAAAATTATATAGATTAAGGCTTTCACGGCCCGGATCACTATTAAAATTAGTCATGGGTTTGGGCTATTGCCGCGTGAAAATAACATTTAATACTATATAGGCCTACGTTTCGAAGGAACCTTGCCTCCTTTTTCAATAGAATAAAAACAATGTGGCCAAAGAATGTGTGTCAATGAGCTTACAAAAACTAGAGAAATTCCCCTGTTCGTCACCAGAGAGCAGACAGAAGCTACTTTATGGACCTTGGTAGAAAAACCTATTTCAAATTTACTCCAGGAATTTTAGTCTAAAAACGGTCAAAACCTTTAAAAAAAATAGTAAAGCTGAAAATTGGTACAGTTGTCCTATTTGATGTTCTTAACAACATATTAAAAGTCCCCGGTCTTCCCGTGCCGGCTTCCTGGATTTCCAGCCGTTTGAACTCCTGGAATGCTGGAGAAGTAGGTGGTGTCGCTGGAATGCGCATTGTAAGCGAACGATTTGGCTTACAGTGCTCTAACATGGCTTAAATTAAAGGAGAAAAATAAGCTATAAGTTAATTCATGGGTTGGCATGTTAGCGATACTTACGGTCTAACAGGAAACGAAAAAATGCCGCGTTTTTTTAAAGTGCCACGTTTTTCTTTTTTTGACATTTGTTGGCAAACTATCACGAATATCGCAGACAAGTCTTCTATAAAAGATGTTGGCGACAAAATAAGCTTTCATTCGATGTATTTATAATTGATGTCCGAATAATAGTTGCCGAGCTATAACGGTGTAAACAAAAGATTGTTACGTCATTCTCTTCTCCATCTGCGCCAAGGATCATGTAAGTATAAGAGATTCGTCACTTTTGGTTATAGAATTTCCGAGAGAGAACACCACCTGAGGCTATGGATTGTACTGGCAAGTCTGGCAACATAAAAGGTAAAAAGCCATATGAATGTAGCCTTTATCACACGTAATTGAACAGTATGTTCTGCGATGAGTTATTGATAATTGATGAAAATAACACAAACATAACTGCGCCTTTCGCTAGGCGCTGAAATATACGCCCAGATAGGAAATTAATACATTTTGATATATATCAATGTTGGCAATAGATTTGTCACGAAGGACACAGTTATGCCGTTCTAGAGCTTAATTCACCTTTAGGCTAATTAAAAATGCTCTCCTACTCTACAGAATTGTTGGTATATTCGATGAATATAAAGCAAACTGTCCAAATGCACACAATATATTGCCATAACCTAACTTTTTGCCTAGCATGCCGGCTGCCACCCACCCCCTCCCCGTAGCCCTAAACGCCTAAACCACAAATTTTATTGCAATGCAAAGGAGAATGGGTAAGAAAACAAACAAGAGATGAAATGCACACATTTATTCTCTATTTTTATTCGAGAGTAGACCTAGTCCATATTGCCCACTAGTTTTGCACATGGTCAACACCAGGCAGATGAAAATTGTCGTATTGTTTTACTATCATTATAATTCTTACATCCCAGTGCTTGGCAATGTTTCCTCCCTTGCAGTGGCATGATTGACTCTCAATTAAATTCAAATAAATAATCAAAATATTGAACAAATCAAAACAACCAACAACACCACGAGGAAAATCAATCAAAACAGAGTATTCCCGCTTCCGCCAGTCGATTTGATGTGAACGTTCATGAGTGCCAACTACGGAACCTTAGTGCTAAAATTAATTCTTCATTGGTTGGTAGAACATCCAGTACAGGGCCTTACTCCGACCCACGCGCTCCCTATTAACTGTCATCCCCCTGATCTGCGCTACACACACACTGCGACGGGGACGCACTCTGATTTTGCATTGTTACATCCGATAGGAGCTTCCTTGCTCTATGATAAATGAAGTGCTTCCCCTCTTTTCAAAATATTTCACGCTTAAACCAACCCCTCTCAAACCCCCCTCCCCTAAAAAAAAATCAATTTTTTTCAAAATGTTTTGAGTGTTGTACAGTTTCCTCTATGGCTCCAGGGCCATGATTTGATCTCCTTTGTTCGTCACTGGAGGAGTTACCGTCTGTTTTGTTTAAAAAGTGCTTTTAAACAAATAAACAAGACCATAACCCCTGGCAGAACAGTGTCGCGTACAGCCCGTATAGCACTAGGGCCGGGCGGGAGTTCTCGCACGGGTCCGCTATTTATTATAGAAACACTTACAAAATTATTCATACTATCACCCCACAAAATCGAGGCTTATTATTATTATATTCACTAAACTCTCATCTTAAAAAATCTTATCTACAATAGGTCTTAAATTCTCTCATACTTCAAACGCCCACCCACTAGTGATCTTACTATTCTTTCCTCAAAATGCATAACGCAAAACTTAACACCTTTGCAATATTATTATTATTATTATTATTATTAAATAAGCTGAAGCTGCTGCTGCTGGCCATGACACAAAGCTGTCGGAACTACGTCGCACGCTAATTCTAATACTTAAATAAGCAAGCAAACACCTCAACACCTTGCAAACATAATTTACATTTTCTCACCATTAACCTGCCTGGCCCAATATCGAACGATCAGGAGGATAATAAAATCTTAATGTCAACATAAAGCCAAAATCCTTCCTTATTCAAGGGATAAGGAGCTCATTTGAGCACCATTCCCTGCATATTGCATCCCATCCTTGGGATTGCCAGCTAGCCAGAGATTAGCGCGACACAGTACATACAGTAGGTTTATGACCACGATCACAAGCTCCGTAGAAAAAGAAAACTTACCTGTAAGTTTTATTTCCAGATGTCATGTTGGCAACTATGGGTGTAATATTATCTTCACGATCAAGACGATCGTCACAAACAGCACATACAATCACACATCATTATTTAACGTCACCAACAAACACAAACAGCAATCACACAGTATTGTTATTCGACCTATCACTTGACAAGCGTTCCGTGTAAACGCACTCACAGACTGACCAGCTTCCTGTAAGGAAAGCTTGCAGGTTGTTAAACAAAGATAAATATTATTTGCTGCCACTTCAGAGAAGACAAAGGTGACAGCTGTCACGCACTAAATTTGATCTTCCCAAAGCGGTAACGGACACGCCAATTTGCTTGCTACCTGACTTCTATTTTAGGCTCGAGGTAATGAGCTGGAATGTTCTCCCCTTCTTAGAGCGCACTACCATTGGAGTATTTAAAAGGATTATTATTAGAAACGTGAACATCTTTCAAGGTCTTCACCCCGAGAACAGTAATGAGTAGCCTAGTTAGTGGTGTTTAGTATCAGCGATAAGTCCAAAAGTATTCTGCTTAGTTCTTATATTCGTTTGTGCTTGCAACCTCTACAGTGGTTTTGAATTACAGTGGGTTACTATGTGCATGTGTTTAATGCGTACTATGTGTTTAATGCATCGTTGTCAGTGGCATAACCAGGGTTCCTTCTGGAGGAGGATGAGCTGCGTCAAAAATAAATTTGTAGTGGACATAATGTCTCGGACATAATGAAAACAAATATACGATTCCGAGATTTCAAATCGTATTTTATTTCATGGCACGTTGTATTTGCACTCATCAATGTGCAAATGCTCGAAAGGCTGCTTTGGTGGCGTAGTTGGTAGCATCCTGAGCACGGGTTCAAACCCGGCCGAAGTCGTCGGATATTTTAAGAGCTTTAAAAATCCCTCAGTATGCCTTCCTTCGGAGGTGAAGTAAAGCCGGCGGACCCATGTCATAGACTTATGGCACTAGTTACACTCGTGTGAAGCTAAATTATATGTTAGATTTGACTAACGCTCTTAGGTTCCAACGTTCGTCGCCAGGAGCCGACTGTGGTGGCACCTAGTAACTAGTTGGTCTTTGACGGTGACGTTTGATAGCAAAAGTTGGAACTACTTGAAAATCGAATGTCTGCAGTCCTTACTTGAATTAAAAACAGATAACACACACTAATACAGCCATCACAATTAACACCGGTTATCAGACAGATTTTACACACACCCAAAGTACACGGGGCTTGTATGTTGGAAACGGTAAGTGATTTATTGTTCACCAGCCGTATTTATGTTGGTAGGTGGGTATTTCAAATGTGTTATTTATATTCCTTGTAATTCAAATTTAAAATGCTCTCAGGCGCGGATCTAGAGTTTGGCTTTGGCTTTGGGGGGGGGGGTCAGAGAATCGAAATTGTTAAGAAAAATGGTATCACTAAAATCGCAATCACAAAATAACCAAACTGACAAAACCAGACCAATTTTTTTGCAAGCTACATGGATAGAAATTTGATGTGTTTAGCGCACCAAAAATATTCGTACAAATTGCAACGGCGACTTTTACATCGAGCTTCGAGAAAAGTATCAGGGTACGTTACAGTTTCGGCAAGTCGAGTTGGTACCGACAAAGGGAGAAAGTCACAGCTTTAAATTGTCAACCAAGCTTGCAGTTTGGAGGTCGGCAAAACCTTTTGGTGCGAAAAAAGCCCCAAATTCCTATCCGTGCATTGCTGCACATTCATCGTGACATAACTATAGACATCAATTCGCAATCACAAGGTTTGCTAATCAAAATAGACGAGTTGATTTTGTTATATAAATAATCGTTTTTATATAACAGGTATGAAGTTGTAAACATGTACAGAACATAATAGACTAATTGCAATAAAGATATTTTCAGTATTGAATAAAATGAAAAAAAAAGAAAAAAACCTGTTTCGTTAAGTTTTATTTGTCTGGTTATTGTGTTTTCGTTTTTTGAGTTTGCAAAAAAATTTGGTCTCACGGGGGTCATGCTCCCCCCCCCCCCCCCCCCTGAATCCGTGCCTGAAGGTTCTGTTCTACTTATATATATACAGTATATTATTCGAGTCAGAAGCACTACAATATTCACAAGAGGGATGATACACAATATTACAAAGGAATAATACAATAATATCTACAACAAGGTCTCGAATTAGATTTTCTTCGCCCAGAAACGGGCCACTGTCACACTACTTCCATGACCTTTCATTAACTCCTGCGTTGTGGTGTCCCTGCAGAGGTACTGGAATAGAATTTCTAGTACTGAACTAAACGTCAGCATTCCAAGAGCAGTTCATTTCAATTCTGTTCTACTGAAAAGAACATATGAATGTGTCCGGTCATTGACCTACACATTACTTTACACACATCCCACATGTACTGAGTACACTCCTTTACGTAATGCATGCGATTACTCTGTTTGTTTGAAGAATTTGGAGGAGTATAGCCTGTAATAAACCATGTGAAGGCACTGACCTCGTACGTTTGCCAACTTTGTCTGCTGTAAGAAGATAAGGGTGACAGTTCACGTCAAGGTCACGGCCGTGCATTCGCTAAAACCTAAGCGGAGTTATTGCTCTGAATAAGGCACGGCTGTTGAGGCATAGGTGTGCAGAGTATGTAAAACATTGAATGGATGAGAGTATTCACAAAATTTCACTCCTGACGGATGTACGGTAAACTACTTGCTGGTGCGGATAGCGGACATTTTCTTTACACAATTTATAAATTATATCAATGAATTAGAAGCCTCCGTGGCTTAGGAGGCAGCACGCCAGCCTCTCACCGCTGAGTCCGTGGTTCAAATCCCGGTCACTCCATGTGAGATTTGTGCTGGACAAAGCGGAGGCAGAGAGGTTTTTCTCCGGGTGCTCCGGTTTTCCCTGTCCCTGTCACAACATTCATTCCAGCAACACTCTCGACTACCATTTCATTTCATCTGTCATTCAATTAATCATTGCCCCTGAGGAGTGCAACAGGCTTCGGCAGCCGGCACAGTTCATATCCTCGCCGCTAGATGGGGGATTCATTCATTCCATTCCTGACCCGGTCGGACGACTGGAAGCAGGCTGTGGATTTGCATTTCATCAATGAATTAGAAATCAACCATGCTTTTTAAAATAGCGATAGCCTTCCCTATAGAACAGAGCTTCGTCGGGCCGTGTGACGGACGGAGAGTGATTAGTAGGGTTCGGAAGTTTAAGACCTAAAGAAGTACAAAACATGCAAGTATATATGCCCTAAAAACTAGCTAAATATGACCTATAAACTATAAAATATGACCTAAAATCTATGACATCCTATTGAAAGGCGGAAGCACACTATGATCATGTTCCGTGACATCATGCGTACAGTGTCGCAATCTAACTGGTCCAGAAAGATGTGCTAATAGACGTCCGTAGAGGAGCACCTTCTTTGAATCAGGTCTTCCAAACCTGCTATCTGCCTGTTCCGGGAAAAGAAAGAAAAATATAGTTATTACACTATTCGGGAATGCTTTGTTTGAAACTCGACGCAGATAACACGTACCTTGTTAACGACGCCTCAATTTAAACAAAAATGCTGACATTTTAACCAAATATGACCTTATATCACTAAAATATGACAAAATATGACCAAAACAATACAAATGGCCGATATATGAATTTATAGGCAACATCAAATTGCTTTGAACGTGGTCAGGGACCCGTCATTCAAACTTATTTTTCAGATTTCGGGTAAAATGAGCTCAAGAAAAAAATATGACTTTTCCTTAACATCCGAACCTTAGTGATTAGTCACCGCCAGTTGACTAGCATTTGCCGATATCACACGAGTGGGGTGGGAAGTTCTGAATGTTCATGGCATTTATTACAATCGGAGCTGGCAGGATACCTTAGTTGAGATAATTACGATTTATGGTGAAGTACTGTAGTCTATCACGTATCCCGTGAACATGGTTACGTATGGAACCAAACATTGAATTTTCCTAGTGGAAACTTATCTTCTCAAGAAGAAGTCTTACAGTAAATGTGTTCGTAAGTTTCAGCGCGGTGCGATTTTTACTTGTGGGAGAAACTCAACAAAAGAGTAGCCTATACAGAAACACAGCGGCGTACCGATCACCATCGATCACCTGTTTTACGCTACCGTACCGCAAGTGGGGATTCTTACTCCTGTGTATAATTTAAAAGTGATCACGTTCCTCACTTGGTAAACGACCTGTACTCTACTCGCAACGAGACTTCTTCTTCAGCGTTGAAGTTAGCCATGGATCAGTTTTACTGTTGGAGTGTGCAATCGGTAACCTTTTTCACGTCGCTTTGGGTTGCTTTAATTGTGTGTGTCCGTTTCGTTAAAGATAATTCAGTACTTGAGGAGTTTCTGCAATTTATTCCAATTAATGATACAGATAAATTAGTCATCAAGTTAGGCAGATTTTGAGAGCCAATAGTAATGGCGGTAGGAACACTGAGAGCAAAACATTATTTTTCTCTCACACAATATCAATATTTTAAGCAACCTCGTAACTATGGTCATGATGATACCACTGCATCGTTTCAGTTTTAATATTTAGTTACAGTTTTTCATATTCTTTTATTTTTTTATTTTTTCATTGTGTCGAAAATATAATAAGGCCTAAAATAGTTTTCATGCATAGAGAACGGTTATTTATTTATTGTTTTTTTATGAATATTAATCGAAATGTCATTTTAATTATGATGTTGACTGTTGTTTTAAGGGTCGGAACAGCAAGGTCATCTGCCCTTTTGATAATGTGCACAATTACCCTATTTTATTAATGACCCCCCACCCCTCCCAGAAGGAAATCCTTTGTACGCCACTGCGAGAGAAACAATCCGCGTACTCCGGAGGCTCTCGATTACGAAATAACTGCCCTGATACAAAATATCAGTGAATATGAATTACAGTGAGTGTACCAAAACTTCTTACGTCAGTGCAACCTGTGGCTAGAAATTGAAGGACAGCATTTCCAGCAACTACTCTGAAATTCATGTAAGTAATGATGATAATTTATTTATTGAATGGCTTATAGTGCCGGGAGTGTCCGAGGACATCTATGGCTCGCCAGAGGATGTAGCAGCTTCAAGCGGATACCCATACGGTGAGCTACAAGTTCCGTCAATTTCAAGTAGTTCCATCTGATACCTGATACCTAGTGGTGAACGTTGACAGAGCGTTCCAACCAAAATCTAACCTAGAAATTTAGCTTCACACAAGTTTAGTCTGTGGAAGGATCTTTTACTAAGATAAATCTATGACATGGGACCGCCGGCTTTACTTCCCCTCCGAAGGAAGGCATACTGAAGTATTTTAACGCGCTTAAAAAATCCGACGTCTTCGGCCGGGTTGGAACCCGCGATCTTGGGCACAGCAGTTCAGCATGCTACGAACTACGCCACCAAAGCCGCTAGATTATTACATATGTTAAAACGTGTAATTGTGTAAAACTACGCTGCTGCTTGTGCCAATGCCTTGCTCGACAGGCTGCAATACGCAGTGTTCCTGCCGCCACACAGCCTCTGCGAGTCTCCGTTCCATTGGGAGGGCCCTTGCTGTATATACCTGTATCGTGGCGTAGCCGTGCTCGTTAAATAGTGCACCACGGTGGCGCGATCAGCTGCAGCATGTCCGGAGATCGTAGGTTTGAATCCCAGTTCTAACAACGGCTATCCTGACTGTGGTTATTCGCCGGGGTTTTCCGCATTCCCTTCGAGCAAATGCCGTAATGGTATCTTATTTCAAGTCCCGGGGCAGCTACCTGATCCCTGTCCCTAATACAGCTACACACACAATTACAGTCACCAGGTCATCACATTAATGTAAGTTATCAGCAGGGCTAGGATTTATATGTTTAGATGGGCCGGCCCTTCGTGGCCGGTCGTAATCACGTGAGAATTCTTCTTAAAGCGCGAGTAGAACAGTGAGACCACTGAATATACACATACGCTGCCGAGGACACATTGCGTACTTTATTTGCATTGATCACAAAGGATGAAGGCTCACTGTACGTGGAGACACCACTGCGCTTGTACGGTCAAGAAGGAACGGCCCACTTATACTAAAAAGTGTCAAAATAAGAGGAAAGGGTCCGCCTCAAAGTCACTGGACAAATGAGAAAATAGACGCAGCTCAGGAATTCCTCGATGTCACCAACCGTTGCTGACAATGAAGATGTGTTTTGTACATCGGGTTTTTTTCACACTCCCTCCAGGTAAATGGCGGGATAGTTTCTTACAACGAGTTCCGGGGACACTACTCCATCCCCGCCCGTAACAATTACAGCTTCTACAGTCACCACGGAAACACAGGTTACCGAACGTAGTTATTTTATTTTTTTATTTATCGTATATCTTTTAGAGCCGGGAGTGTCCGAGAACATGTTCGGCTCGCCAGAGACTGTAGCTGCTTCCAGCGGACACCCCGACGGGAGCTACACATTCCGTTCAATTTCAAGTACGAGGGCAGATCAAACAAGATGTTCAGCAAAGAACATATAGCCTACTTTCTCCTAAATGTATGGGTATTGTAATGGCCAACGCGGGAAGTCAACAACCCACCAAGAATATTCTGGTAATAGTGGACAATGTATAAAGGTTTGTTGGCCAAAGCATTAGATAAGATGTAATGATAAAAGGGTTGACTTTACAAAGGTCGCATGACAATTTAGCAAACATGTGGAGGACCAGACAATATCACTGTCACCAAGTAAGGAGGTCCAGGAAGGCATAAAGGACACAACACCACCAATAACTAATAATAAGATATATTATCAAATAGGTGGCACATAAAACAAATACTCAAAGGTGGCACATAAAACAAATACTCAAAGGTGGCACAAAAAACATATGAGAAACACTGGCACAAATTTACACAATTGAAGAAGCACTCGCATGGAGTTAACACACGTTAGGTCTTGAGCCTAAAACACGTATATTGTCTTGAACGTAGCTGCAGATCAGTGCATCATAGAACGGCATGCAATACACGGCGGTTCCAAAGAATGATATAGTTTAAATATGCAACACAAGTGGAGTTGCTACAAATAATGAAAAAACAGGTCGCATGGAACGAGAATGTGTCGTCGAACCAGGACTGACTTGCAGTGATGCGCCGATACTGTAAACCCAAAATGAATTGTTAATAAAACAAATTATGTGTGAAACGCAGGAAGTCAAAGTAGTTGCTGTCATACAAATACCGGGATATGCCAATCGCACGGCATTGTCACAATAGTAAAGCAGTTTAGCCTAGCGTCAACCTCCATTTAGTGATGATGCAGGAAGATGGTGCCCGGCCTTGTGGCATATGCTTCCAGACAAACAATGAATTACTTATCACACGAAGCAACATCATTATTCATACGCGTGAAGACAAATTGTTAGGCAGTAGATGAAGATGGAAGTAAACACATTACAACAAACTATCCGACGCCGCGGATTGAAGAATTCGTCGACATGGCGCGTAGCAACATCAAGCATGGTTTGATGAGACCGAAAATCACCGTAATGTCACTGCCCTAACAAAATATGAATCATGTGCATAGGACATGATTGCTAAGCACGGTTACTATGAAGATAGCACCAATTATAGAAAAGATTAGCTGGATATTCGTTGATATATCACAACCAGTGTTGAAGCACAACATTCCCTCATGGCTGCAGACTTAGAGAACGAAGAAGAAACACGTGATTGGTCGCTACAAACAGCAAGGAGGCCTCTGATAGGCTGGAAGCAGCCAATCACAGTAGAGAGTTCAAAAACAAGTCGGAGGCCTCTGATAGGCTGAAAGCAGCCAATCACAGTAGAGAGTTCAAAGACAAGTCAAATAGAATAAAGAAGAATCAATGTGGCCAACTTAGACTACCAAATTACCTTCTAAGCAAAAATATCCTACTGGAAACACGGCAGTGGGAATACAAAATGTAATCAAAACAAATGAATCATGACAACTAACCAACATAAACAAAACTAACTTGACAATGAATAAATACAATGAAGACAAATAATACATATATGTACAACCACACAGAGTGGAAACAAATAGGGAAATACAAAACTGGTTTGCCAAGACAGTGGCCGAACCATATTGCCCGCACAGAAACAACAGGCAGGTTGTTTATGAAATACAAGAGGGTTTAGTTCTGCGGCAACAAGGGAGACACCTTGACGATGGGACGTTTCAAGAGTCCAGAGGTGGTATGTAGAGAGACCACACGAGCTAGGCCGTCCTTACCACAATGAACCTCAAGAATACGTCCAAGTCGCCAGTAAGTAGGAGAAACATTGTCGTCCATAATAAGCACAAGCGTGCCAACCTTGAGGTTAGGAGACACATGGTTCCACTTGTGACGTTGTTGAAGGGAGAGTAAATGATCTGTGGACCATTTACGCCACAATGAAGTCATAATCTGTTGAAGTAATTGCCATCTAGACAACCTATTGTTGGGCACTTCAGAAGCGTCAGGAATGGGCAAGGCATTCAAAGGTCGTCCAACAAGAAAGTGACCTGGCGAGAGATAGCACAAGTCAGTAGGATCCTCAGTCATAGGCGAAATGGGTCTAGAATTTAGAATGGCTTCAATTTGCACCACGAGAGTGGTCAATTCTTCATACGTAAGTACTTGAGCCTTCATGATTCTTATTAAATGAGATTTCAAAGATTTGATGTTTGCCTCCCAAATTCCACCAAAATGCGGAGAACTAGGAGGAATGAAGTGCCACTGAATTAGTAGCGATGAGGTAGAATCTTGAACAACAGATTGAAAATCTGCAGAGGAGAGCAACGAACCAAGATCAGCAAGGTCAGACTGTGCGCCTTGAAAGTTGGTACCATTGTCGGAATACACTTGAGCGGGAACGCCCCTTCTACTGCAGAAGCGAGTAAAGGCTACAACGAAAGCATGACTGGAGAGGGAAGTGACGACTTCAGTGTGCACAGCCTTCGTAACCATACAAACGAACATTGCGATGTAGGCCTTAGTCGAGACCCTTGACCTGGGGCCACCGTACCTGATAGTGAATGGACCACAGTAATCAACACCAACGTGATTAAAGGGAAAGGTTTGATGGAGGCGAACAGCTGGGAGTTGACCCATTAACTGTTCAGAAGGACGTGCAGCGTAGCGCACGCAAGTAACACAAGAGCGAGACAGGCTACGAACAAGTTTTCGTAGTGAAGGTATCCAGAAGCGTTGTCGGATAGTCGCAATCACAACCTGGACCCCGCCATGAAGCAACTTTAAATGGGTATGTCTGACCAGGACTTTAGTGAAATGATGGTCATTGGGCAAAAGTATCTGGTGTTTTGTATCAAATGGAAGGTCGGCCAATTCCAAACGGCCTCCCAAACGAATAGTGCCATCAGAGTGAAGCAAAGGGTGCAAATTGCTGATGGTGGAAGTGGATGGCACTTGCTCATTCTTCATTAGAGCAGCAAGTTCAGTAGAATAGCACTGGGCTTGAATCATTTTCACACATGTAAGTAGTGCAACATCAATTTCAATGGCAGTGAGTGGACCACTGATCCTAGTGGTATTTCTACAATTAGAGAAAAACCTAATACAGTAGGCTATGACCCTCAACAATCTTGTGTAGGAAGAAAAATTGTTTAAAAATTCAATGTCAACAGGTTTAGATACATTTGCGCACGAAATTCTACACTCAGGCAATTCGGACACAGGAGTGTCAAAGATATCTGAAGTACTGGAGCTTGCAAAGGCCTTCAACAATGCTGGACCATACCACCATAGCTGATTATTTTTCAATTCTGAGGGCATACAGCCTCGGGAAACTATGTCGGCTGGATTGTCACGGGAAGAGACACGCCCCCAGGCGCAGCGACCAGCAAGCCCCCGCACCTCAGCAACCCCACCGGCTACAAAGGTTTTCCATTTTGAGGGGGGCGAAGCCAACCAAGACAAAACAATAGTGGAATCTGTCCAACAATAGACGGATTCAATAAGTGGAAAAGGGTGTACCTACTGGATGTGGTACATCCTAAGGGATTTAGATAGAATGAGGTTTCGGGCACAAGAGGTGATAATGAAGAACAGTGCGGGAAAAGACCAAAATGTAAAGATTTAGATTTAAATGATATTTATTTAATATAAAGCGAATATATCGCAAGGAATGAATAGCTTCAAGGAAATTACTTTAAAAATTGACAATAAAAAATAGTAACAATTAAAAAGTACTTGTTTCTCCAGGAAACGTAAATAGAGCAGTAACTAACTTTAAAGGATTAAATATAAAATTACTGAAAAAGAAGCATAATAATTTAAATTCATCCCAGAGTGGATTAAAATAAAATACTCTTCTGACGGAAAGAATCCGGGCAGAGTGTAAGAAGTGAAAGGGTTACCACCTCTTCTAATGTACGATACAGGAAGTATCAGAACTCCTTAACCATCTTCCGAAGGTAGGCCGGCTGCCGGAGGTCATCAGTAGCTGGCGGTAATTTAGTGCGCCCGCTCGGGCTTGTGCGAGGTCAGTCAGGCATACTCCAGGGTTCCGGGTTCGGAACTAGAGCTGATGATGGTAGATTCTCCTTAAGAAAGCAACCAGCATAGAGAGGCTCTTGGTAATACCTCCCGCGGCTGGTGAAGTGATGTCCTTAGAATCAAGATTTGCAGAGTAGATCCGTGTTGAAGATTTTGGTTGAAGTGCAGGCTGATGAATTTAGACTGCCCGGCCAGGCAGCCAGGTCCAGCAGAGAGATTATGCCGGCGGAGAAGAGACTCCGGCAGCCAGAGGTACCCCGAGAGGGCAGTAACCCCAGCAGGTATGACGTGAGCAGGTGTGATCAGTTGAGAAGAGTGGACGAGAGTAGACACTGTAGGCCGGGAGACCTAAGGCTATATAGCGGTAGTGACGTCAGCGCGCCGAACCTTCTAGCATGAAGGTGTGGCGAGAGAGCAGCCAATCACAGCACAGCCCCATGCACATTGCGAGCGTTACCGCTGGAGAGAGCTCAGTACTCGTGAGAAAATGTGACGGTATGGTACGTCTAGAAAGACACTACAGAAAAAAAGTGAGTTGACATGAATATTACAGAAAAGCAATTAAATTGAAACACCAATATTAAACAAATCAGAACACCGCGTTCAGACTGCAATTCACGAAATTAAAAATAATGGGGCAGAAAATTTGAACGTGTGTTTCACACCGTAAGGGAAACGTAGCCAACAAAAAACATTCGCCAAGCGAACATGCTGGGAGGGGCGAGAAAAAATTGCAGTAAGAAAGCGCAGAAGTTAGGCCTCGCGTGGCAAAGGAGCAATCATGGTGATTGGCCTAAGAAAATGACCAGCAGAAGTCTGCAGTTTTACCACGCGAACCCTACCATCTCTGCCAGGAAAGCACTCAACAACCCTACCCAAATTCCAAACAAGAGGAGGACTAGGGTCTTTCAAAAGCACCAAGTCCCCCACCTGAAGGTTAGAGCAGGAAACAAGCCATTTACCACGCTGCTGAAGCAAACCGAGGTATTCCAACCTCCAGCGGCGCCAAAAATTATTGCGCAAACTTTCAATTTTGCGCCAAGAAATGGCTAAAGAAGATTGAGAATTAGAATATAACAAAGGTGGGGAGGCAGTCAATGGACCACCGATAAGAAAATGGCCCGGCGTTAATGGTAGAAGATCTGAAGGGTCATTAGATAAGGGTGATAAAGGACGAGAATTAATTATGCCCTCAATAAAAATAATTAAGGAATTAAACTCTTCATGAGAAAGGGGGGTGTGGCCACAAACACGTCTAAGGTGCTTCTTGGTGAGTTTCACATAAGACTCCCACCGTCCACCTTGATGAGGTGCATAAGGGGGGATGAAGTGCCACTTGAAATTTCTCTGGTGAGCATAATCAGTAATCCTTTCCAGCGCTGAATTTTGAGTAAGAGCTCTCTTAATTTGCTCAGAAGCTCCGATAAAATTTTTAGCATTGTCGGAGAATACTTCTGAAGGAAGCCCTCGGCGAGCAGAAAATCTGGCAAAAGCTGCCAAAAAATAAGCAGTAGAGGCGTTGGTAACTAGTTCTAAGTGAACTGCTCCGGTGACCATACATACAAACAGCGAAATATAGAGTTTTCCAAAAATACATTTTTTGGCCTCAGGAGAATTTTTTCTGTAAACAAAAGGCCCGGAATAATCCACCCCCGTAAAGGCAAAAGGTCTAGCAGGCGCAGATCTAAAGTTGGGAAGATCACCCATGAGCTGAGTGGTAATTTTAGGGTTGGATTTAAAACATGGAATGCACTTCCGGATAACAGAGGTAACTTCATGGACTCCGTTTATGGGCCAATACCTTTCACGAATGACAGAAAGTAATGTACGAGTTCCAGCATGAAGATGCTGGTAATGATACTGACGAATGATTAGGGAAGTGACATGATGCTTTGAAGGAAGAATAATTGGGTGTTTTTTATCCTCGGAAAGATCAGCCAAAGATAAACGTCCTCCAACTCTTAGTAAACCATCAGAATCCAAAAAAGGGGCGAGTGAGGAAAGCCTACTCGATTTCTTAAGGGATTGACCTTGGGACAACACCTGGCATTCTTCAGAGAATATTTCTTGTTGAGTAAGCCATAAGATTTTTGTAGTGGCTAAACCTAATTCAGAAAGGGTTAAATATGGCTTAGGAAAAAGGGGTTGTTCTACCACAAAATATTTCCATCGAAGGAGATAAGCCATAACCCTCACCAATTTATGGAAAGAGGAATATCGCTGCAAGAGAAGGGGAGAGTCAGAAACGAGAAGAGAAGATCCAGTAATCTTACCAGCATCCGGCAAGTCTGATAACTCCGGAAGAGGAAAATTTGGCCAAGCGGAAGGTTCTTGCAGAAGCCAAGGGGGACCGTGCCAGTATAATGTCAGGTTAGCCAACATAAGAGGGGAACATCCCCGAGAAATGACATCTGCAGGATTCTCCTTGCCAGATACATGATGCCATTGTTCAAAGTTAGACAATTGTTGAATTTTGGACACTCTATTAGCTACAAACACCTGCCAATGCGAGGGAGGTTTGGCAATCCATGCCAACGTGATGGCTGAGTCACTCCAAAAGTAAGTTTTGCTAAATCGGATTTTCAAAGATTGGCGGATTTTGACCGATAATTCAACCGCCAGAAGAGCAGCACAAAGTTCCAGTCGTGGCAAGGATAAGGATTTAAGAGGGGCCACCTTTGACTTAGCGCAAATTAAATTGGAAAAGAAATATGACTGGTCAAAATTGCGGCAAACAATATACGCACAACACCCATAAGCTTTCAATGAGCTATCGGCAAAGATGTGAAGTTCATATCCTCCACAGGAGGGAAAGGGAATAATCACTCGCGGGATAATAACATTGGAGAGATCTTCCAAACTATTTCTATAAGAAATCCAATTTTTTTGCAACTCTGAAGGAACTGGTTCATCCCAACCAGTTTTCAAGGACCAAAGGTCCTGCATGAAAAGCTTTGCTGTGACAATAATTGGCGCCAAAAATTGGAGAGGATCAAATATCTTTGCAATCTCAGACAAAATTTGCCGCTTAGTTTGCGGTTTGATGTCACTGAGATTAATTTTGAAAAAGAAAAAATCCTTTTGAGGACTCCAATAGATGCCTAGAGTTTTGATAGAATTACTTTCTTGAAGAAGCTCTACTGAGTCGTTATAGACTGAAGTTAATGGAAATTTAGAAAGAAATTCTTCCGAATTAGAGTTCCACTTGCACAAGGAAAATCCGCCTCCCAAAAGCAAAGCTGTCAGATCTTTAGAGACCTGCAGTGCTTCAGATACTGACTCAAATGAATGAAGAAAATCGTCAACGTAAAATGATGATTTTAACACTTCAGAAGCCTTAGGAGAATACAACGGGCCATCCTGTTCAGCAAGTAATTTCAACGTACGTATGGCTAAAAAAGCAGAGGGCTTTAGTCCATAGGTTAATGTTTTTAGCCGAAAAATCTTGACAGGTTTAGTAGGCTCGTCGCGCCAAAGAATTCTCTGAAGGTCGCGCTGTTGTTGATTGACCAAAATCTGCCTATACATTTGCTTGATATCAGATATCACTGCGATAGGGAACAAGCGAAAATTAATCAAGACAGAAGAAATGTCAGATTGAATAGGAGGGCCTGATAATAATGTGTCATTCAGAGAAGTTCCATTGGCATCCAATGCAGAGCCATTAAAGACCACTCTTATGTTTTCCTTTAAAATCTCATTCTTCCAAACTGGATGATGATTGAGGTAAATGACTTCAGATGGGGTATAAGAAGCATCATCTTTCTTGGTAACAACCTCCATGTGATCAAGTGCCTCATATTCCTCCATAAATGTGGAGTATTGAGTTTTAACAACAGGGTCACGTTTAAATTTGCTTTCCACAGCATAGAGTGCTCTAAGAGCCCTAGGGTGTGTTTCAAATAAAAGAGGTGGATTATCCACTCGGGGCATTGTTACGACAAATCTACCCTCTGAATTGCGTTTGGTCGTTTCGCGAAACAGTTTTTCACACATTTCATTTTCAACCGGGGAAGGTGAAACTGAATCTATAGTTTCGATTTTCCAAAATCTTTCTAAGTTATAATCGAGACTTGTATTGACAAAATGACATTGAGAGAAATTTTGAAATGACTTACGAGGGACTTGACCCGTTACTAACCAACCTAGCTTGGTATGATGAACAAACACTCCTGGTGATATTTTAACCTTAGAGCTAAGGAGACATTGCCAAAATACTTGGGCACTGAGAAGTATGTCTACCGGAGCGCTCGTATTAAATGTTGGATCCGCCAACTGAATGTTATGAGGAAATTGCCACTTTCTAATTTCAAAAGAATTACTAGGGGTGTTACTGCCAATAGTATCAATGGCAAGGCAATTCAACTGCAATGTTGTGTTACAATTCACAGCATCTTTGATGTGAACACGAACAAAATGCAAAGATTTAACATTGCTATTGTTAATACCGGTAACCTGAATTAATGTAGGTTGCTTGGGAAGACCAAGTTTCTTAATGAGACGCTCACTTATGAAGTCATGGGTGGCGGCATTGTCCAATAAGGCACGTGCTTCAAGCCATCTACCAGAGGAATCTTGAACTTTTAATAACACGGTTGATAGTAGCACCTGGGAACTACGAATTGAGCTAGAGCTCTGAGTATAAGATTGCGCATTAGCTCCTGGGGATGCATCTTTAGAACATCCAGGGGAAGGAGCCTGACGTGGCTTTTCAAACCTATGAAGCAAGGTATGATGTTGAGCCTTGCAATGGGAGCAAGTATTTTTAGATAAGCAATCAGGCACCATATGCCTAGTTGACAAACAGTTGTAGCAATATCTTTTTTGAGCTATTAATTTGCGTCTTTCGTCGGTAGAAAGGGCTTTAAAGGCAACGCAGGAATATAACCTGTGAGGTGCTTTACAGAGAATACAATCCGTTGAATTATGTTGAACAGTAAAGACAGCAGATATGTTTATTTTAGCACCGACTGGTTTCACAACATTAGATTTGTTATCTGCACTTCCTGACATATGACAGGCTACAGCTGACAAAACCTGACATCTATTATTCATAAATGTAAGCAATGAATCATAGGTATATGACGTGTCATTTGTTAGTTCCCTCTCCCATGCCTTTAAGGTTGATGAATCAAATTTAGAAGTAACCAAGTGAATTAAGAATAGATCCCAATGCTCGACCGGTTGATTCAACCGTGCCAATGCTCTGACATGTAGTTGGACCGTGTCACTTAAGGCTCGCAATGTTGACAAGCTTTCAGCTCGCAAGGTGGGCAGGCTAAATAAGGCTTGAATATGCCTTTGTAAACATAATTTTTCATTGCCATAACGGCCTTTAAGAAGCTCTATAGCAATGTTATAGTTTTCTCCTGTTAAGGGAAGTTCTCTTATAAGTTGAAGGGGTGGTCCCTGCAAAATGGATTTTATGTAATGAAATTTCTGAATTTCTGGAAGTGTGGCATTATTATGTACTAATGAACTGAACAATTCAAAGAATGATTGCCACATCTCTTCCTTTCCTGAAAAATGCGGAATTTCAATTTTAGGTAGCAATGGTTTGATACCATTCCCATGGTCGCTAATTCTTCCTTGAGTTTCCTCTACCTTCAACGCCAGGGTCAAAGTTCTAACTAATGCCACGGCCTGAGCATGTGTATCAAAGTAATTACTCTCTACTTCTTCCCTATCTGATTGATGTTCTGGACTTTTGATTTCAATTTCAAGTTGCACGAGATCATATTTCTCGTACGCCTGTTCAAAAGCTTTTAAACGCTGAGATATAATGTCAAGGTTTTGTTCCTCTTTCGGTAGAGTAGCTAAATATTTTTGAAACCGGGTGAGTTGACCTTTGTAGGCCGCCCGAGAGTTTAACAGTTTATCATCAATTATTGGTGGCATGGCTGGAAAAGTTGGAACAACTCACTCACCAAAGCTGCTTGTGGCACCAGACAGACTTGCTCTCCGGAAAGAAACCAGTTGTATAATATGCTGGGATTGTTTCCGCCTTCCCGCAGATCTCCCGCGCTAGCCACGATATACTGAAATGTATAAACAAATATTAGATTACACCAGTTTTTTTTTGAATTGAATTTGTGGTCTCAGAATGAAGGTTCTGGGTTCGATCCGGGGTTGAGGTACCATGGAAAAGGGTGTACCTACTGGATGTGGTACATCCTAAGGGATTTAGATAGAATGAGGTTTCGGGCACAAGAGGTGATAATGAAGAACAGTGCGGGAAAAGACCAAAATGTAAAGATTTAGATTTAAATGATATTTATTTAATATAAAGCGAATATATCGCAAGGAATGAATAGCTTCAAGGAAATTACTTTAAAAATTGACAATAAAAAATAGTAACAATTAAAAAGTACTTGTTTCTCCAGGAAACGTAAATAGAGCAGTAACTAACTTTAAAGGATTAAATATAAAATTACTGAAAAAGAAGCATAATAATTTAAATTCATCCCAGAGTGGATTAAAATAAAATACTCTTCTGACGGAAAGAATCCGGGCAGAGTGTAAGAAGTGAAAGGGTTACCACCTCTTCTAATGTACGATACAGGAAGTATCAGAACTCCTTAACCATCTTCCGAAGGTAGGCCGGCTGCCGGAGGTCATCAGTAGCTGGCGGTAATTTAGTGCGCCCGCTCGGGCTTGTGCGAGGTCAGTCAGGCATACTCCAGGGTTCCGGGTTCGGAACTAGAGCTGATGATGGTAGATTCTCCTTAAAAAAGCGACCAGCATAGAGAGGCTCTTGGTAATACCTCCCGCGGCTGGTGAAGTGATGTCCTTAGAATCAAGATTTGCAGAGTAGATCCGTGTTGAAGATTTTGGTTGAAGTGCAGGCTGATGAATTTAGACTGCCCGGCCAGGCAGCCAGGTCCAGCAGAGAGATTATGCCGGCGGAGAAGAGACTCCGGCAGCCAGAGGTACCCCGAGAGGGCAGTAACCCCAGCAGGTATGACGTGAGCAGGTGTGATCAGTTGAGAAGAGTGGACGAGAGTAGACACTGTAGGCCGGGAGACCTAAGGCTATATAGCGGTAGTGACGTCAGCGCGCCGAACCTTCTAGCATGAAGGTGTGGCGAGAGAGCAGCCAATCACAGCACAGCCCCATGCACATTGCGAGCGTTACCGCTGGAGAGAGCTCAGTACTCGTGAGAAAATGTGACGGTATGGTACGTCTAGAAAGACACTACAGAAAAAAGGTGAGTTGACATGAATATTACAGAAAAGCAATTAAATTGAAACACCAATATTAAACAAATCAGAACACCGCGTTCAGACTGCAATTCACGAAATTAAAAATAATGGGGCAGAAAATTTGAACGTGTGTTTCACACCGTAAGGGAAACGTAGCCAACAAAAAACATTCGCCAAGCGAACAATAAGCAAGTTCAACACGGGTTGCACCTTTGCAAGTAATTTGGAAAGCAAAAGTGCACCACACAACTCAAGTCTGGGCAAAGACAACCGTCCAAGAGGAGCAACCCTCGACCCAGCGCACACAAGAGCAACAGTGACGATGTCGTTGGTATCAATTGACAATAAATAGAGACAAGCTCCATAGGCCTGCTGACTGCTGTCGCAGAAGCCATGAAGTTGCATAGATTTGATTTCTGAAGCAGGCTTAATCAAACGAGGAGTAGAAATCTCAGAAATCGCAGGTAAATTGCTATAAACATTCAGCCAAGCTTGCGCGATTTCCATTGGAAGGGGGTCATCCCAACCGAGTTTGTGAATCCACAAATCTTGGAAGAGAATCTTACAAGCAACCACAATAGGTGACACTAAACCCAAGGGGTCAAAGATAGAGGCAACAATGGACAAAAATGAACGCTTAGTAAAGGTAATTGAAGTGTCACAGTTCACGATAGGTGACTGAATCCGCAACAAGTCATCGATAGGTTGCCAATAAAGTCCTAGCGTTCTGGCGACTGTTTCTTCACCATCGCCGAAACTACGGAGTTGTTGTTTCTCTTGATGATCAAGAGGAATGTTATCCAATAGAGTCATGGAGTTTGAACTCCACTTACACAGTTCAAACCCACCCAATCTCAAAAGAAGGGTCAATTCATTATACGGAATGAGTGCGTCATGCTCGGAATCACATCCCGAGATACAATCATCAACATAGAAGTCGTTTAAAACAATCTGAGTGGCAGCTGGAAAAGCTGTGCCATCAGTGAGGGCGAGCTCCTTTAGCACACGAGTGGCTAAGAAGGATGCTGGGGCAGTACCATATGTAACGGTGTTTAATGGATATTCTACTATTGGGTCTGAAGGAGAGTCTCTCCAAAATATTCTCTGTAAGTCACGATCTTTGTGATCTACAAGAATCTGTCTGTACATTTTACTCAGATCAGCTGCAAACGCTATCAAGTGAGTACGGAACCGAAGCAAAATAGAGAACAAATCCTGCTGAATTACAGGGCCCACCAACAAAGTATCATTAAGGGAGCACCCAGACGTAGTAGCCATCGAAGCATCAAATACCACTCTGAGCTTTGTAGAAGTACTGTGCGGCTTGAAAACAGGATGATGGGGAATGTAGTAAACCTCACCATCAATCGGGTGGGGGGCGACTTGCATATGGTTTAAGGCTAGATATTCATGCATGAATTCAGTGTATTCTAACCTTAACTCAGGGTTGCGAGCCAAACGTCTTTCGAGAGAGTGAAAACGATTTAGTGTAGCGTAGCGAGAGGCACCTAGAGGCTCCGAGTCTACCTTGCGAGGGAGTCTAACCACAAATCTACCATCGTCTTGGCGAGTGGTAGTAGCAACAAAGTGTTCTTCACATATGGATTCGTCAACAGACAACACTGGGGTTTCAACTTCTTCAACGTTCCAAAACGCTTCCAGCTGTTGTTCTACATGAGGGCGTGAGAGTGTAAGTGCTGATACCACGTGCGATGGTTGCGAGGTGCTTGCACTGGGCAGCCTCCCAGAAAACACCCAACCCACAGAGGTATTTTGAATGATGGGCAAATCACCAACTGGTATGATTTTACCAGGACATAACAGGTCAAAGAAATATTCTGCACCAAGAACAAGATCCATAGATTTAGTGCAATTGAAATCAGGATCAGCTAAATCAATATGTGATGGAATGTTCCATTCAGAGGTGTCGAAACCAACAGCGGGTAGCTCAAGTGCAATATTGGAAACCACGAGACATTCAAGCTTAGCAGACCAATTAGTAGCACAGGCAAAAACGTTCACATCAGCAACAACAGTAGCAGTGCTTTGATTTTGACCAACACCGCGAATGTGTACCTTCATAGGTTTGGTGTGGAGTCTTAATTTCTTAATTAAGTGTGACGAAATTAAGTTACAATCTGATGCAGAGTCAAGTAGTGCAGTGACAGGTACACGTAAGCCATTGCCAGCTAATATATTCAACTTGGCAGTGGGTAATAGCGTCCTTGAAAATTGATTGTCACGAGCGACGTTACTGCAACTCGTGTTTACCACGTTAGCATGAGCTTGAGAAGCATCATTACTAGTGCTACTGGAGGGCTCATAGTGAAGAATAGTGTGGTGTTTTCGGGAACAAGTGTTACAAGAGTACTTCGAACATTGATGATTAGACTCGAAATTACGCAAACAATTATAACATAATTTTCGAGACCTGACAAAATCCCATTTGGCTGTGGACGAAAGTATAATAAAGGTACCACATTTCGACAATTGGTGATCAATGCTCCTACAATATGTACAACGAGATTTGGTAGTAATTAACATGGGTTTCTGAGGCGAATGACCTTCAGCTTTAAGTTTGGTTACAGCAGTATGTAATGCAGGCCTGGACCCATTCTTTTCAGTTATTTCCAGTACCTTGCATTTTTTCTCTAAGAAGCTAACCAAGTCCTGGAGAGTGGGAATTCTCCCAGAATCAACATGATTCTCCCGTTCACGGATGCTATCATTATCTAGTAGCTCCAATATAAAATGTGACAATAACAGGTCTTGAAGGGGAACCCCGTTAAAGTCCAAAGCTTCTAACGCATTGACATGAGAAACAAAGTGGTCGATGATGGCACGCAAGGACACTGAATCATTACCGTATGCAGGGGGCTTGAAAAGCTCGGTGACATGGTTATGCGCTATGAGCCTAATGTTATTGTATCGAGTTGTCAGCAAGTTCCATGCAACCATAAAGTTATCATCTGACACAGTAATGTTCTTTAGGAGGAGTTTGGCCTCCCCACTAAGACTAGAATTAAGGTAGTAGAACTTAACAATATCAGAAAGAGCATGGTTATCAATTACTATGGCCTTGAAGCTATCTCTGAAATTCAGCCAGTCTGTAAAGTCGCCACTGAACTGCGGAATTTGAATTTCAGGCAACTTTATATGCGCTGCAGGTACGTTAGCATTAGGAAATTGTGCACTCGGCAAATTATTCAAAGGGTTATCACTGTCTGTAGTGTTGGATTTTTTGAAATTGTCACAATGTAGTTTAATTTTAACCATCAACTCAAAATACTTATCTTCGAAGTCACAACTTTCGGCTATTTCTTCGTCGATATTGTCTGTAATATCCTCTAAAGCGACTTGCGCTTCGTTAAATTGTTTATAAATTTCCTCGCATTTGTGTTTGCGTAACACTAACATTTGATATTGTTCTTCTGTAATGTCCTGAAAGTTGCTACATGATGAACCCTTATCATTGTGTCCAATAATAATGTTTCATATTAATAAAAACGATGGAAATACTAAATACATGATATGCTGGATATTTGAGTAATATTGATGTAGCTAGAAATCTGGACTTGGTAAGACATGCTACGTGCTGGCTGGAAATGACCAATAGTTTCACAACCAATGTTATTCTTGGATTTCTGAGAAAATCAGATATGACGCTGTGGCGTACGTGACCATCGAAGGCCAAAATGCTGCGTACAAGGCAAGGAGTGAGAGAGAGGAGAATAGTCGTGACGTCAAAATAAGGGCGGGATTTGTAAGGTCAGAGCTCCAACGCCAACTTATCTGACCAATAAGAAAACATGACGCCAGAACATAGCGTCAGTGTGTTTTGCGCGGCAATCGGATATAAAAAGATCTAGCGATCGGTTTGCATGTTCGACGGCAGATTCGCGACCTGTGAGAAAATACAAGAATTTTGAGAGGTCACACATAATTATAGGCCCATTACTTAAAATATTGAGGAGCTGTTTTTCTCCCACCATTGAACTTTAGGCTTTCTGTATATATACAAATGTCTGAGATGAATCGGGGCACTCCTAATTATTCTTCGACAGTCATTTTAAGACGTCCTTAAGACGATATGGTTTTAAAATTATAGTTGTGTGTCGGCAACGAAGTTGGAAATTTTCATAAATTGTGAGATGGCAATTAGCCATAGAATAGGGAAAGTCGACGATTCTGCATAGGACGATCTGAGGAAATAAAATGCTTAGAACGCAGATAGAACAGTTTAAAAACTTTGATTTAATTGTGTGTTAGCAGCAGCAAAATGTCGACCATGGAGAGAAGACAGCAAGCTTCATCCTCCATTACCATCAGTGTTATGGGCTAACGGCCTAATGATGGGAATTGACGAGGCGGGAGGCCTCTGGAAAGCAGTTTAAGTGATGAGTATTAAAAAATTGATTTATTGATTTTGGACGAGGGGAATCGCGAGAGATGTGTGGAACTTTGTATAGATTTTATTTGTGTGGTTTAATTTAAATTTCAGGGTTTGATTTCTTAACTGACATGCGTGTAGTAAATTTTGGCATTGCGTGACAATTATGTTGTACAGTAAATTTTGTAATATAAATGTTTTCCTTATGTATACGTAATTTTTTTAGCGAAACGGCCGCATCGATTAACGTATCTATAAAAAGTGTAGCCGTGAATGAGAACCTAGGAACGACAATGATAAATGGACTGATTTAATGATAGGTTAAACTAATTACTACGTGGGGGGAATATTTGCTTTTGTTGCTTTGATAACTCGGGCTAGGACTGATCCTGTTATTATTCTTTATTGTCATTTGGACATGTTGTGTGTCATTATCTGAGAGGTGTGCTGATTAATGCTACGACGAGATCTTCGAGAAATGTGCCACGTGTTTTTTGGGTGTAAGTGATGATGATGAGGAGAGGTAAAGCCTGTCCATGACTGCGATATCATTCCGGCAAACTAGTTATCCGTGGGGATAAGTTTGACCTGGGAATGTATTCTTAAAAATCCCTGAGAGGATGTTTTGAGATAATGTGTTATTTATTTGTACGCGTTTAACAGGTGGCGATTAGCAAAGGTGCTGTACGCTGGCTATGGGCCAGAATCTATATTTAGCATGGCACTAATTACTACTTGGGGGAAGAAATCAGCCACTCTCTCGGTGATGCGATAACAGGCCCGGTTGTCTCCAGCTCGTTATGACACGTTATGTTTGCTTTAAAGCCTAATGAGTTAAGGTTATTTTATTTGGTTTAATTTGGGAAGTTGCCATGTTGTCGATCCAAGTTTCTTTTATCATTACTACGACTTATTTGTTCATTGTTTTAAAACGCCAAACTTTCCGGCGTGAAAATTAAAAGTTGTATTTTGTTGTTGTTGGCTCTTATTTTCAAGGCCATTGTATTCATATAAATATAATTTGGCAACCGGCCAAACTTGTTCATGTCATGTTATGCTATCCTAGTGTTTAAGGTATAAGTCGGTAATTCCGCAGCCCTTATTTTAAAAAATACACACGTGTATTTGGTTGTGGTAATCTAAGGTTAGAGCATGTCAGTAGTATAAATAAATATGTAATCGTTGTTCCCACATTTCCGTAATTCGTCCTTCGCAGTACGGAGTCCGTTCCCGAACCAACTGTTTTGGTCGGAAACGAGCGCCCGTCAAAATGCTCATTACTTGAACTAGTCTTAAAACCCGTGTCGCTCATAAATATTAAATTTTTGTACTATTTTATTTGTTTGTTATATTTGGATCTTGTGATCTGTTTTCTTTTGTTACTTTGACTTAAGTGACATTGCAGTCACAATGCTTGTTGACAGCTGTCATGCCATGTCGTCATGGTACGTCAGGCTGGTCAGTGTTAGATCTGTTCACGCGAGTGAACAATAAAAGGGTGGTTATAGTTTTCTTTTTTTTAATGTTTGATTCAGTTAATAAATTTCATTGTTAGTAGATCCTGTTGTTTTTCTTGGCTTTGTAATAATAATAAGTTAACCTTATGAACCTTGGAAGTTATGTTGATAGCAAAACCTCTAAATCACATTCACAAGAATCCATTACGACCCCGAAATTTTGAATCTTGTCTACATGCTATTTTCCAAAGGGTTTATAAGAGTTACTTTGGCTTCCGAACGTGTGGCATTTGTGTTTTAGAGTAAAAAAATAGATCACCGGCATGTGATAAGTTTATTAACGTAAGTTAGGCGAAGATAGTACCGCCAAATGTTTGAAAATATAAAGTCATGGAGTTTGCAATAAAGTAAATGTGGAACAAGTTAAATGTTTGAACTTTGATTAAAATTAGAACAAACTGTTCCAGGCGCCCAATAAAATTAAATTAGCTTTGTGTAGAAAAGCCAAACTCAAAGAATTATTTGACAGGAAGGTTAGACCTTAAAAACTAATTAATACTCTATTAATTGGTTAAAATTTTGTAAGTGAAGTAAGGTCAGGAAGATTATAACTGAATCAAAGGGTTGAAATTAAATGGAATAATAAGTAAATTATACTCAGTGATGCTATAGTTTGTGGGAGTAATTTAAAGTAAATGAACTGAGTATGTAAAGGGTTAATGTGTGTATATTTAATATATGTGAGCGCGCGTATCCAGGGCTCCGCCCTTATGTCATTTCCCTATGTCTCAAATATATTATTGTTGTGATGGCAACTCTGGGAGAAATTCGCGAAGTGATTGAACTAGCATCCGCTCGTACGCGAGAACAACTTAGTGAGATGAGAAAGGACATAACCAATGAAATACAGACACAGTTAGCGGCAAATAGTGAAGAAACGCAGACACAGTTAGCGGCAAATAGTGTAGAAATGCAGACACAGTTAGCTGCTATAAATAAACAATCGGAAGAAATACAGACACAGTTAAACACAAAACTATCTGAAGTTAACGAGAATATAAATCAGAAAATCGCTACACAAAACATTCTGGTTAGTGAACAATTACATAGGCAGTCTGAGAAAAACAATGAAATGTTAAACGCACAAGACGAAAGGAACACTCAAAATCTAGCTGCGCTAACGGTAGAAATCAAAGAGCACACAAAAGAACAGCTAATCCAATTAGCAAAGGACGTTAGCACTAACAATACCAAACAATTAGGAATAATAAAAGGTATCGAAGATTCGTTTAAAAAGGAAATAAAAGGAATGGATGAGACTGTTATGGCAAAACTAGCACAAATCGAGCAAGCGTGTTTGACCAGCTCATCTGAGATTAAAGAAGCACACTCAAACTTAGAAAAAAGGTTTGAGATGATCGAACGAGGGACACAGGGTATGCAAGATCAGATAATTACAGTAGATAACAATATCACGGGCTTAGTGACGGAACTCAACAAATTAGAAATACAATCAATTAAGAAATGGAAAAAGTTAGAAATTGACCAGGAAGAAATTAAACAAACATTAGAACAGAACAACATTTCTCTGGGAGAAAGGATAGATAAACTTGAAGATAATCAGGAGGCTAATCAACAGGAAGTCGAAAAACGCTTTGTTAAATTGAAGGATACTATTAGGAAAGATTGGACCAAGATGAGCGCTGATTCGAAAGATGAACGGCTCGCAGTAAGCAAGAAGCTAGGGGAAAATAACGCGAAAATACAGGCGTTAGAAGAAAATATGAAGTTAAGGTTTCAAATTCAAGAGGACCGCATGATAAAATCGGAGTTGCAGTCACTTGGACATAATACGATGTTTGCGACACTAATGGAAAAGGGGAAAGGGGAGAATGCGGAAAGAGAGCACACAATAGACAGCCACGAGCTTGGGCAAAGTCCAAGAACGGTAGACACGCAAGCATTCCAGAATTATGAGGGTCGTAGCTCGACACCTCAAAACACACAACTTCCCACGCAAGTTATACAAGTCATCCGTGGAAACGAATTTAAACCGAATAAGTTTTTACCAGAGAGCGGAGGGACACCTAAAGCTTTCTTAAGGGAACTGACAGAATATTTTTCGGACCAAAATGTTAGCTCAACGCGACAATTAAGAATGGTTGAAAAATTTTTGGCGGGCTCAGCACTTACCTGGTATCTTGGATTTAAGAACACATTTAAATCAATGGAAGGTTTCCACAAGGCCTTCCTAAGCAAATACTGGAGTGGGTCGTATCAACAAAGCTTGCGAATGGACTTATACTCGCGTAAATACCATTCCACGCATCAGACGAAATATGCAGATTTTTTCGCCATGCAACTTGTCAAATTGCAAGATCTTGATAATCCCCCAAGCGAAATGGAGCTAATAACTACTATAGGAAAACAGATGCCTATTAGCGTTCAGCAATTCTTGGTGGCGGCAAATATTACGACCGTGGTCCAGGCAGAAGAGGTATTAAGGAAGATAGATGAAACCACTAATTACATCAACCCGAGAGAGAAGAGACAGATAGAGTTAGTTAATGCAGTCGAAGTAGTCAAGACACCGAACAAAAACACGAGGTCGCAAGCTACAAACACTGGGGATAACCAAAGACGGCAGAGCACCGAAGAATATGAGCCGGGATCTCAACCGAGATACGAAAATAGGGACAGAAACCATAACAATCAGGAAGGAACTAACCGCTACCGGAACACAAACAATCAGCAGTGGCGAGATAATAGGAGTTACCAAACGTCATACAATAGGAATAATAATAATAACGCACCTTACAATCGGGGATGGCGTGGAGGACACTATAATCAACAATATAGGCCCAGAGACAATAGGCGTTACAACCAGCAATATAACGCACAAAATAACCAGCGGTTTAACGAGCAATCGGATCCAAGGGATGATCAGAGAAATTGGAACGAGAGACACGCTGACCCGCAACAGTACCTGGAGGAGCCACGTAACATGGAAGGAAATAATGATAAATGGGAAAGAGCGATAGATCGGCGGAAGAATCCCGACAACCACGAGGAGGAAAACGGAACACATCAAATGTTGGAGGCCATGCATGTAGAAACCCAGAGATATTTGGAAGAGCTGCATGGAGAAGAAGAAAATAGAGCAGCCGACAATAGGAAACAGAAAAATAGCAGGAGAGATTCGCAGACCGTGTCAGGCAAGGGTCTCGAAATATGGTAAAAAAAAGTTATTGTACGGGAATAGGAGAAGAAGAAGGGAGAAGGAAGAAGATGGCAACGCGGGGGAGAAGAAGGAGATGACATCACGGTAAAATGGAGAAGAGACAGGAGCGGCTTAAGGAAGTTCAACTAGGGGTTACGAACTTAGGTAACAACGCCTACAGAGTCCGAGAGGTGAGCACAGGAAACATGGCAGTATATAATATCTCTAATTTAAAATTGTATCATCAGAGAGAGCCATACGAACCGAGAAATAATGTTACTGCAGCAAATTAAACATTCGCGTGATAACATACAACAAAAGATACGGGGGTACACTAGTGGTTAAAGCGCTCAAAAGACAGCTCTGACGTGTTTACAAGTTCAGGCGGAAGTCGTTAATGAATATGTTGATGTTTTGAAAGAGTGAGAGGGGAGACGAGTAGCAAGGAAAGAGGCCGGAGGGCATAAGTATACAGGAATTTCCTAATGAGTTTGGAACGAGACGGCTACTGAAACAGACAGAGGCGGACAGTCATTATATTTGAGGGTGACCAGCAACTTCAAATTTGAGCCAGAAAAGTAGGGGATGTGAAATTCGACTTCATTTGAGTTCGAATTTCATCAACTAGGGGTCGGATGAACCCTTATCATTGTGTCCAATAATAATGTTTCATATTAATAAAAACGATGGAAATACTAAATACATGATATGCTGGATATTTGAGTAATATTGATGTAGCTAGAAATCTGGACTTGGTAAGACATGCTACGTGCTGGCTGGAAATGACCAATAGTTTCACAACCAATGTTATTCTTGGATTTCTGAGAAAATCAGATATGACGCTGTGGCGTACGTGACCATCGAAGGCCAAAATGCTGCGTACAAGGCAAGGAGTGAGAGAGAGGAGAATAGTCGTGACGTCAAAATAAGGGCGGGATTTGTAAGGTCAGAGCTCCAACGCCAACTTATCTGACCAATAAGAAAACATGACGCCAGAACATAGCGTCAGTGTGTTTTGCGCGGCAATCGGATATAAAAAGATCTAGCGATCGGTTTGCATGTTCGACGGCAGATTCGCGACCTGTGAGAAAATACAAGAATTTTGAGAGGTCACACATAATTATAGGCCCATTACTTAAAATATTGAGGAGCTGTTTTTCTCCCACCATTGAACTTTAGGCTTTCTGTATATATACAAATGTCTGAGATGAATCGGGGCACTCCTAATTATTCTTCGACAGTCATTTTAAGACGTCCTTAAGACGATATGGTTTTAAAATTATAGTTGTGTGTCGGCAACGAAGTTGGAAATTTTCATAAATTGTGAGATGGCAATTAGCCATAGAATAGGGAAAGTCGACGATTCTGCATAGGACGATCTGAGGAAATAAAATACTTAGAACGCAGATAGAACAGTTTAAAAACTTTGATTTAATTGTGTGTTAGCAGCAGCAAAATGTCGACCATGGAGAGAAGACAGCAAGCTTCATCCTCCATTACCATCAGTGTTATGGGCTAACGGCCTAATGATGGGAATTGACGAGGCGGGAGGCCTCTGGAAAGCAGTTTAAGTGATGAGTATTAAAAAATTGATTTATTGATTTTGGACGAGGGGAATCGCGAGAGATGTGTGGAACTTTGTATAGATTTTATTTGTGTGGTTTAATTTAAATTTCAGGGTTTGATTTCTTAACTGACATGCGTGTAGTAAATTTTGGCATTGCGTGACAATTATGTTGTACAGTAAATTTTGTAATATAAATGTTTTCCTTATGTATACGTAATTTTTTTAGCGAAACGGCCGCATCGATTAACGTATCTATAAAAAGTGTAGCCGTGAATGAGAACCTAGGAACGACAATGATAAATGGACTGATTTAATGATAGGTTAAACTAATTACTACGTGGGGGGAATATTTGCTTTTGTTGCTTTGATAACTCGGGCTAGGACTGATCCTGTTATTATTCTTTATTGTCATTTGGACATGTTGTGTGTCATTATCTGAGAGGTGTGCTGATTAATGCTACGACGAGATCTTCGAGAAATGTGCCACGTGTTTTTTGGGTGTAAGTGATGATGATGAGGAGAGGTAAAGCCTGTCCATGACTGCGATATCATTCCGGCAAACTAGTTATCCGTGGGGATAAGTTTGACCTGGGAATGTATTCTTAAAAATCCCTGAGAGGATGTTTTGAGATAATGTGTTATTTATTTGTACGCGTTTAACAGGTGGCGATTAGCAAAGGTGCTGTACGCTGGCTATGGGCCAGAATCTATATTTAGCATGGCACTAATTACTACTTGGGGGAAGAAATCAGCCACTCTCTCGGTGATGCGATAACAGGCCCGGTTGTCTCCAGCTCGTTATGACACGTTATGTTTGCTTTAAAGCCTAATGAGTTAAGGTTATTTTATTTGGTTTAATTTGGGAAGTTGCCATGTTGTCGATCCAAGTTTCTTTTATCATTACTACGACTTATTTGTTCATTGTTTTAAAACGCCAAACTTTCCGGCGTGAAAATTAAAAGTTGTATTTTGTTGTTGTTGGCTCTTATTTTCAAGGCCATTGTATTCATATAAATATAATTTGGCAACCGGCCAAACTTGTTCATGTCATGTTATGCTATCCTAGTGTTTAAGGTATAAGTCGGTAATTCCGCAGCCCTTATTTTAAAAAATACACACGTGTATTTGGTTGTGGTAATCTAAGGTTAGAGCATGTCAGTAGTATAAATAAATATGTAATCGTTGTTCCCACATTTCCGTAATTCGTCCTTCGCAGTACGGAGTCCGTTCCCGAACCAACTGTTTTGGTCGGAAACGAGCGCCCGTCAAAATGCTCATTACTTGAACTAGTCTTAAAACCCGTGTCGCTCATAAATATTAAATTTTTGTACTATTTTATTTGTTTGTTATATTTGGATCTTGTGATCTGTTTTCTTTTGTTACTTTGACTTAAGTGACATTGCAGTCACAATGCTTGTTGACAGCTGTCATGCCATGTCGTCATGGTACGTCAGGCTGGTCAGTGTTAGATCTGTTCACGCGAGTGAACAATAAAAGGGTGGTTATAGTTTTCTTTTTTTTTATGTTTGATTCAGTTAATAAATTTCATTGTTAGTAGATCCTGTTGTTTTTCTTGGCTTTGTAATAATAATAAGTTAACCTTATGAACCTTGGAAGTTATGTTGATAGCAAAACCTCTAAATCACATTCACAAGAATCCATTACGACCCCGAAATTTTGAATCTTGTCTACATGCTATTTTCCAAAGGGTTTAGTAGTTTAATTTTAACCATCAACTCAAAATACTTATCTTCGAAGTCACAACTTTCGGCTATTTCTTCGTCGATATTGTCTGTAATATCCTCTAAAGCGACTTGCGCTTCGTTAAATTGTTTATAAATTTCCTCGCATTTGTGTTTGCGTAACACTAACATTTGATATTGTTCTTCTGTAATGTCCTGAAAGTTGCTAATTACTTTTTCTTGTGAGGTAAGCATGCCCTTAGCGACTGCACGCTTCCTAACTAAAAGTCGTTTTTGGGCATCCTCCATAATGACTTTGGGATTGCCCGCCTAGATGTAATTACCAGAGTTGCACACCTAACTAACACAACCAACTTAACTAACACAAAAAATAAACACTGAGACAATGGTCTCGATTAAGTTGTAAACAAACATCTGAACATAGAATACTGTATTGTGTCCTTGGGAAGTTAATGGGAACGTATACAATGTTAAATTTATGGCCTTCCTGGTGAAATAGCAAGAAACAAGGGCCCAACATGGCCAACAATGCTTAATAATTCAAAATAGTAAACAGCTCAATATCCGGCCCGGAGAGGACCAAATAATGTAATGGCCAACGCGGGAAGTCAACAACCCACCAAGAGTATTCTGGTAATAGTGGACAATGTATAAAGGTTTGTTGGCCAAAGCATTAGATAAGATGTAATGATAAAAGGGTTGACTTTACAAAGGTCGCATGACAATTTAGCAAACATGTGGAGGACCAGACAATATCATTGTCACCAAGTAAGGAGGTCCAGGAAGGCATAAAGGACACAACACCACCAATAACTAATAATACGATATATTATCAAATAGGTGGCACATAAAACAAATACTCAAAGGTGGCACATAAAACAAATACTCAAAGGTGGCACATAAAACATATGAGAAACACTGGCACAAATTTACACAATTGAAGAAGCACTCGCATGGAGTTAACACACGTTAAGTCTTGAGCCTAAAACACGTATATTGTCTTGAACGTAGCTGCAGATCAGTGCATCATAGAACGGCATGCAATACACGGCGGTTCCAAAGAATGATATAGTTTAAATATGCAACACAAGTGGAGTTGCAACAAATAATGAAAAAACAGGTCGCATGGAACGAGAATGTGTCGTCGAACCAGGACTGACTTACAGTGATGCGCCGATACTGAAAACCCAAAATGAATTGTTAATAAAACAAATTATGTGTTAAACGCAGGAAGTCAAAGTAGTTGCTGTCATACAAATACCGGGATATGCCAATCGCACGGCATTGTCACAATAGTAAAGCAGTTTAGCCTAGCGTCAACCTCCATTTAGTGATGATGCAGGAAGATGGTGCCCGGCCTTGTGGCATATGCTTCCAGACAAACAATGAATTACTTATCACACGAAGCAACATCATTATTCATACGCGTGAAGACAAATTGTTAGACAGTAGATGAAGATGGAAGTAAACACATTACAACAAACTATCCGACGCCGCGGATTGAAGAATTCGTCGACATGGCGCGTAGCAACATCAAGCATGGTTTGATGAGACCGAAAATCACCGTAATGTCACTGCCCTAACAAAATATGAATCATGTGCATAGGACATGATTGCTAAGCACGGTTACTATGAAGATAGCACCAATTATAGAAAAGATTAGCTGGATATTCGTTGATATATCACAACCAGTGTTGAAGCACAACATTCCCTCATGGCTGCAGACTTAGAGAACGAAGAAGAAACACGTGATTGGTCGCTACAAACAGCAAGGAGGCCTCTGATAGGCTGGAAGCAGCCAATCACAGTAGAGAGTTCAAAAACAAGTCGGAGGCCTCTGATAGGCTGAAAGCAGCCAATCACAGTAGAGAGTTCAAAGACAAGTCAAATAGAATAAAGAAGAATCAACGTGGCCAACTTAGACTACCAAATTACCTTCTAAGCAAAAATATCCTACTGGAAACACGGCAGTGGGAATACAAAATGTAATCAAAACAAATGAATCATGACAACTAACCAACATAAACAAAACTAACTTGACAATGAATAAATACAATGAAGACAAATAATACAGATATGTACAACCACACAGAGTGGAAACAAATAGGGAAACACAAAACTGGTTTGCCAAGACAGTGGCCGAACCAGGTATATTTATGACTCTTTGTCCTCATCCCTAACACAATCACCTCTACCACAATGTATTGTTTGTTTTCTTTTATATTGATAATTAGCCAGTAAGTGTCAAAATCAATATTGTATACTTTATGATGATTGAATAACAAAACTACTAACTTATTGTAATGCATTCACGTCCGTTAATCTCTATATTAAGCCAGCCTGCTAAGTTAAGAATCTTCCGTTTTGGGTATCTTCCCCTTTAAAAATCCACGCCGATCACAGTAGGTTGGTGCTGCGACCTATCAGTGAATTAATCTTTATGTTGTACGCCTATGCACGGCCATCGTAATGTACTACGATGGCAGTGGCCTAAGAGTGTTGAATGAGTAGACAGTTTAAAGTAGCCAAGAGGGAGGCGATCCAGCTGGCAGTGTTTAAAGGTAATCGGAGCGCGATCGTGGCTAATAGTTGAACTACCAGTATTACAAAATTGCCATACTTCAGGAGGCCAGGTATTTACACAGCGGTAAGTTTGGAACAATATCACCCACATAACCCACAAGAGGACAGCACCGTACAGAGGCATTAAGAAGGCTGTGGTTAATGACAACGTGTATCTAGTTCTTCTATTCTCCTTTTCCTAATGTCTTCTGTTTATTTGCGATGCTGGGGCTGTGATTTTACTAATAAACGAGTGTATACATTAGCCTCTCCTTTGAGCTAAATTACATCTTATTCAGTATCTGTGGAAAGAGCTCGTGCACATCATTTGTAAAAGAATTCAAGAAAAAAAGTTAACTGCAGCAGTACTCGATCCCCAGTCGACTGCGTGATAGACTAACACGCTAGCCCAGAGCTAATCCTATCCTTAACAACATGGTGTTCTTAACTGACATTAGATACAACCTGTTGGCAAATAATGACTTTAAATAAACGATTTCTTCACAGCAGTACATCTTCATTAAAGATAATTTCACACAAAGTTTATATTATTGTATCAGTAGGGTATATCACATACAACATACTAAAACTATTGAAATATAAGACAGGCACATGAGGACAGCTGCCATCTTGTCGTGTGACACAGACAGCTCAGCTCTTTTAAGCCACTCATACAGTATAATATTATAATATTAAATTATAATAAATAACGGATCACGACCTTCAGGATAGCTTAAACCACCCTAGGATCGATAATCGGAATTGGTGGGTCTTAAGCCATTGATTAAAATGGTTGAATAATTCACACGGCCACCATCCTGAAATGGTTCGGCCGATGACCTTGAATGTTGGATGAACGACGCGTCCTATATAAAGGTATGTTGTCACCAAATTTGGTAGAGATCGGATGATTAGTTTAGCCGTAATCTAATTTTACGTTTTGAACGTTTGAGTGGCCGCCATTCTGTTTTGGTAAAGATGGCGGCGATATAAAGTATGACTCTGAGGTGCCCTTTGCTAATGCTACCTCTGTACCAAATTTCGTTCAATTCGGTTTCACCGTGTTCGAATTGATAGGGGGGGACAGACATTCAGAGTACATACACTCACACACACACACACACACACACACACACACACACACACAGACTCACACACACACATACACACACACACACACAGACAGACACACTTTTTTCGCCCTGTAGTGATCTCATAAGTCTACTTTCATTTTTTGCAAAAATCGAAAGTAGGCTAAAAATAAGTTGCACTTCCCAGTTATGGCCATTTATTACACCACCTATACAACAGCAACACGCCTATAACGACATACAATGTAACGTCACTTTTCCACATAGTATCCAAGAGACTCCAAACATTTCTGCGAACGCACAACCAACTTGTCGATGCCGAATGCATAGAAAGTTCCTCCAGCGTTCTGCAATCACACGGAGACAGCGGCCTTCACCTCCTTATCGGTCTGGAAACGTCGACCACCGAGCTCAGTTTTGAGCTTACCGAACAGATGAAAGTCACATGGCGCTAGGTCGGGGCAGTAGGGTGGATTTTGCCAGACCTCCCACTTGAAACACTGCAGCAATTCGCTCGTTTGGCGGGCCTCGTGAGGTGTTGCGTTATCATGTAACAAAATCACACCGGCGCTCAATTTCCCTCTGTGATTCTCTTTAATCGTGCAATTCTTCATTCTGGCCCACAGGAATCGGATTGTCGCACGCACCTCATATTTGGAGAGAATGTCCAGTCGACGCGCCATTGCATTTGGCCGCTATTCACACCATACAAGACGAGACACCACAGCGACCTGCCTAACAGACGTGTGGGCAGTGTCTGTCCCTTTCTCCGCTGTGCCCACGTTTGCGGAACACAGCTCGCTGCTGCAATGCGTTAGTGCAACTGACTTTTTGATCCACTTTCGTAGTTCGAAGTTTTGCTACCAGATGTCAATGATACCTAGTGGTGAACGTTGGAACTTTGATAGAGTTACGCCACTGTTCAACATATAGATTTTTTTTTTGCCTCAGGACAGTGATTGTCAGTGCAGACAAGTCTCCACATCAGATCATTGTACCTAAGGGCCGGAAGATCATGAAAAATCATATTTTTGCATATTTTGGTTATTTTTGCACAATGTATCATATTTTTCTCCTATGTCTGTTTAGGGGTGTCTTCCAGATTGCGTTCACCTCATTCGCAGTCCAGATTGCGGTCACTTTCATTTTAGGGAAGAGCTATAAACATTCCAGCGTCCAGATTGCGATCACTTTTCTTGGGAGACCGATCCGGTTGTAACTCCCCTGGGAATTTCCTCACCTTTCACTTCCACCCCTCTTGCCAATGTTATTAACTTTTACGGGACGATTTTGTCGAGATAAAGAAAAGAATGTTTTTCACGATATATCGTACCTTTTATAACAAGTAGTTCCGTGAAGAACTATACAGCCTATTTTCATATATCCTACTCATGTTAATTGCCTCTATCTACATACAAAATTTCAGTTTAATTGCTGTAACAGATTCGTAGATATTGAGAACCGTCTAAATATTTCAGATGGTCGCCAGGTTGGATTTTTATTTTTTGTACTATTACATTAAGATTATTGTGTACGTGTGGTATACAAACTTCAATCGCATGATTAAAACACAAGAAGTAAAAACGAGATTTTAAAATTACGCACAGCAGCCATCTTGTGATTATGCAAACAATTGAAATAAATTAGATGCCAGTGGATCAACATTTGTGTAAGCATTTAACGTGCAACGTTTCACGGCACTCGGATAGTTAATTCGCGAGAAACGTCCATTTAAATATTTATACTTCGCGTCGCCGCCATGTTGGATTTGTGCTCACCTGGTTACTGAAAGTCCTATAGGTGAACATATGTCCATAGGCTCTATGAACATTAAAAAATTCAGTTTGGTTGCTGTAAAAGATTCATAGATAATGAGAACCGTCTAAATATTTCGGAAGCTCGCCATTTAGGATTGATATATGTATAGGCCATAGAGTTATGTACCATTCAAGGACAATTATTGCCTAGGTTCATTATTCAAACTTTCACTTCGATCGCTTGATTACGACACAAAAAATAAAATAAAAAATTTAAAATTTCGCACAGCCGCCATCTTGAGGTTATGTAAACAATTGAATTAAATTAGATGGCAGTGCATTACAAACTGCAAAATAATTTACTGTACCACATTTCACGGCGCTCAGAGAGTAAAATCACGAGAAAAGTCTATTAAAATATTTCAAATTCGCTTGGTCGCCATGTTCGTTTTGTACTTTACAGGTTTATGAAATATACATAGGTAAACTTGTATCAGTACCCTTTATCACCGTACAAAATTGCAGGGTGATATCTGTAATAGTTTCGGAGGTATAGAATGTCAGTGAAATATTTCGCACAGCCGCCATTTTGAGGTGATGTAAACAATTGAACTAAATTAGACTCCAGTGCATTACAATGTGTATAAACAATTGCTGTGCCGAGTTTCATTACGTTTGGATAGTTAAATCGCGAGAAAAGTCTATTTAAATGTCTCAAATTCGCTTGGCCGCCATGTTGGTTTTGTAGTCACCAGGTTTATGAAAGTCTCATAGGTGAACTTCTAGTAGTGCCCTTTATCACAGTACACAATTTCAGGGCGATATCGGTAATAGTTTCGGAGATATTGAATGCTAGTGAAATATTTCGCACAGCCGCCATGATGGATTGGTGAGACGTAACAAAATTTGAAGGGCACGGTCGAGGTCGCCGGGAATAGCGTTATGAACTTACCGAGTTTCATTGAAATCGCTCCAGCCGTTTAGATTTTATTAGGGGACACACACACACACCTCTCTCTCTCTCTCACACACACACACACACACACGGACAAAAGGTGATCTCATAAGCCTATTTTTTCAAAATTGAAAATAGGCTAAAAATGATATCTCGCACCTCAAATGGGAGAGGAAGGGCAGAAATTTAAAATTACACCCTGTAAGTATAAAATCTCCCGTTACAACAATTTTGTTGAAAGTAAAGGTCGTTGATTCCAATCCTGAAACGTTTCTATTCTTAAGACTGAAAATGTTATAATCATTGCTTTACGAGCTGCCGTCAGATTGGGAAGGGACTTGATGTTTTTAAGCGAAGTTTTATGGGGTGTGCTCAGCTGAACACTGAACTGTATTCTTTGGTGAGGTAGTGAAATATCAGTTTCCCCTTGTTATCCACAAAACTTACGGAAGGTATGAATCAGTCGGGAAGAACCAAGAATCGGTCTCCCAAGAAAAGTGATCGCAATCTGGACGCTGGAATGTTTATAGTTCTTCCCTAAAATGAAAGTGACCGCAATCTGGACTGCGAATGAGGTGAACGCAATCTCGAATGACCGCAATCAGGACACAACCTGTTTAGGTGCATATCTCTGCTTCAATTTTCCTGTTGTTGTTTTAAGCGCATTTGTTTCTTAATGTCGTACATTTCAATTCGGAATCCGAGAGTCCAAAACAGAATAATAGTCAAATTATTTTAATACCTAGTACGTTTCAGTCCTTTCTGCAATTTTTTTTAACTATGTAAATATTCTATGTAAATATTCTAAAGTCGCCTCCATAGCGTCGCGGTCAGCATGGTTAGCTGCCGCCCCGGAGGTCCTGGGTCCGATTCCCGGCTCTGTCACGAAATTTGAAACGTGGTATGAGGACTGGAACGGGGTCTACTCAGCCTCGGGTGGCCCAAATGAATGGTTTTCCGTGGTTTCCCACTTTGTCTTCGGGCAAATGCCTGGATAGTTCCTACTGTAAGGCCATGGCCGCCTCCTCCCCACTTCCTTGCCTATCCAACCTAATCTTCCCCTCCTCCCTTCCCTCATGAGGCCCCTGTTCGCTTTGCAGGTGAGGCCCCCGGGGCGAGGTGCTGATCACACCTCACCAGTTGTATCCCCTCCAACCAGATGTTCCCAGCTCTAGGACACTGCCTGGAAAGGCGGTAGAGGTGAGTTCCCTCGCTGAGTCCGTGGGAGCCACCAACCTGGAGGGTAAAATTGACTAAATAAAAATAAAAATATTCTAAAATTATTTTCATTTTTAAAACTTTAGTGGCCATTAAAATTGTATATCAGTTATACTGAACTTAAAAATTAACATAGTAAAATGATTATTGATTGGTCAACACCGCTTCAAGATCCATAAAATAAAATTTCCTACTATTTAGAACTGTTTCTTAGTTGAGATATTTTAAAAGAGGTGTAGTTAAATGTCCGACTGTTCATATTTTCTTTATATTCGAAATAGAAACGCTAAAGAATACGGAGTGATTATAATTGACGTAGTTATTTCATAGCGCATAATCTTTTTGAAACGTCATCCAAATTATTTGATGAATAACTAGTGCATTTTTGCATGCATATTTATTCATTTAATAGTGGATGAACTTCCGGGCCTTTAGTAATCGAACGCTTGCCACAGTGGGTGAGTGGTTATCGTGTCGGACTACCAACCCCAAGCTTGGAGGTTTGCTCATGGCCATGGTAAGTGATTTTTGAAAGGCGACAAAATTCACGACTAGCATGTCATACGTTGTTGGAATGTTAAATAACCCATTTGAATTCAGTAGGCCGTGTTCATAATGGCAAAATTAATCTCGGGATTTTCCGCCAATACAAAGTTCCTCCATTCTATACTAGAAATCGCTATAGTGTCAAGGACCTTAGGTAGCTAACCTCCTTGTCTTTCATAGCGTTCCAAGGAACAACAAAATTCGACATGCAAGCTGCCCTCTGGGTATCAAATAACAAAGCTTGCACCCGGCACCGAGGCCATACGATATTATTAGTAGTAGTAGTCAAACACTGTTTTTAGCCTGTTTTCACTTTATGAAAAAAATAGGTTTATGAGATCACTTTTTGTCCGTGTGTGTGTGTGTATGTGTGTGCGTATGTGTGTGTGTCTGTGTATGTGTCTCCACCTAATAACCTCTAAACGGCTGAAGCGATTTCAATGAAACTCGGTAAAGTCATGGTACTATTCTGGCCGATCCCGACCGTGCCCTTTAAATTTTATAACCTCTCGCCAATCAAACATGGCGGCTGTGCGAAATATTTCACCGACATTCTTTATCTCCGAAACTATCACCCTGAAATTTTGTACGGTGATAAACGGCACTACTAGAAGTACACCTATGAGACTTTCAAAACATCTGTTGACTACGAAACGAACATGGCGGTCAAGTGAAGTTGAAACTTTTAAATAGACTCTTCTCGCGATTTAACCATACAAACGAAATGAAACTTGGTACAGCAAATGTTTATGCACATTGTAATGCATGGCCATCTAATGTACGAAGGTGGATCAAAAGGTTAGTAATGCACTAACGCGCTGCAGCAGCGCGCTGTGTGCCGCAAACGTGGGCACAGCGGAGAAAGAGACAGACACTGCCCACACGTCTCTTAGGCAGGTCGCTGTGGTGTTTCGTCTTGTATGGTGTGAATAGCGGCCAAATGCAATGGCGCGTCGACTGGACGTTCACTCCAAATATGAGGTGCGTGCGACAATCCGATTCCTATGGGCCAAAAGGAAGAATTACACGGACATTCATCGTGAAATTAGTGCTGTGTATGGGGAGCGGGCCTTTTCCCGGCAATGGATCGTAAAATGGTGTCAGCAATTCGAAGCCGGACGCACGGATATCACGAACAAATATCGCGAGGGCAGGCCCGCAACGTCCAGGACCCGTGCAAATGTCAACAGTGTGCATGCGATCATTAGACAGAACCGGTGCATTCAACTGAGATAATCGCGACGCGGCTGAACATGTCGTATGGCAGTGTGTTCTCCATTGTTCACGAGGACCGTGGATATCGTAAGCTGTGTCAAAGATGGGTCCACGTCTTCTCACCGATGATCACAAGGGACAACGTTTCCAATCCTCCCTGGCATTTTTGCAACGCTATGCCGCAGACGGCAGACGTTACATTGTATGTCGTTATAGGCGTGTTGCTGTTGTATAGGTGGTGTAATAAATGGCCATAACTGGGAAGTGCAACTTATTTTTTTGATCTGCCCTCGTAGTTCAATTGTTTACATAATCTCAAGATTGCGGCTGTGCAAAATATTTCATCGCCATTCTATACCTCCGAAACTATTACTGATATTTTGTACGGTGATAAAGGGCACTACTAAAAGGTCGCCTATGAGACTTTGAAGATCCTGTTAACTACAAAACAAACATGGTGGCCAAGCGAAATTTATACTTTCAAACAGACTTTTCTTGTGATTTAACCATCCAAACGCAATGAAACTTGGTACAGCAAATGTTAAAGCACATTGTAATGAACTGGCATCTAATTTCGTTCAATTTTCTACACAACCTCAAGATGGTGGCTGTGCGAAATATTTAATCGGCATTATATAGGCTATCTCCGTAACTATTAGTCTACTGATGTCACCCTGATATTTTGTATGGTGATAAAGAGTAGTACTAGAAGTTCAGCTATGAGACTTCTAAAAACCTGTAAAATACAAAACGAACATGGCGGCCAAGCGAATGTGAAACATTTTAATAGACTTTTCTCGCGGTTTAACCATCTGAGCGCAGTGAAATATGGTACAGTAAATGTTTATACTCATTGAAATGCAATGGCATCTAATTTAGTTCAATTGTTCACATAACCTCAAGGTGGCGGTTGTACGCAATTTTAAAATTAAGTTTTTATTACTTGTGTGTTAATCATGCTACGGAAGTGATCGATGGAATAACGAACCTACGCAAAAATCGTCATCTAATAGTATATAACTCTATGGCCAAGGCTACATATATAACAAGTAGTTCCGTGAAGAACTATACAGCCTATTTTCATATATCCTAGTCATATTAATTGCCTCTATCAACATACAAAATTTCAGTTTGATTGCTATGTTAGATTCGTAGATACTGAGAACCGACTAAATATTGCGGATGGTAGCCAGGTTGGATTTTTATTTATGTACTATTAAATTAAGATTATTGTGTACGTGTGGTTTTCAGACTTCAATCGCATGATTAGGACACAAGAAGTAAAAACGAGATTTTGAAATTTCGCACAGCTGCCATCTTGTGGTTGTGAAAACAATTAAAATAAATTAGATACCAGTGGATTAACATTTGTATAAGCATTAACGTGCAAAGTATCACTGCACTCAGATGGTTAAATCACGAGAAACGTCCATTTAAATATTTATACTTCACGTCGCCGCCATGTTGGATTTGTGATCACCAGGTTACTGAAAGTCGTATAGGTAAACTTATGTTCATGGCCTCTATGAATATATTTAAAAAAACCAGTTTGAATGCTGGAAAAGATTCTTAGATATTGAGAACCGTCAAAATATTTCGGATGCTCGCCATTTTGGATTGTTATATGTATAGGCCATAGAGTTATGTACCATTAAAGGAAAATTATTGCGTAGCTTCATTATTCAAACTTTCACTTCGATCGCATGATTACGACACAAGAATAAAAACTTAATTTTAAAATTTCGCACAGCCGCCATCTTCAGTTTATGTAAACAATTGAACTAAATTAGATGCCAGTGAATGACAATATGTATAATCATTTACTGTACCACATTTCAATGCGCTCATATGATTAAATCACGAGAAAAATGTATTAGAATGTTTCAAATTCGCTTGGCCGCTATGTTCGTTTCGTAGTTTACAGGTTTTTTAAAGTTACATAGATAAACTTGTAGCAGTGCTCTTTATCACCGTACAAAATTTCAGGTTGATATCATAGTTTCGGAGATATTGAATGCCTGTGAGATATTTCGCACATCCACCATTTTGAGGTTATGTAAACAATTGAACGAAGTTTGATGTCGGTGCATTACAATGTATATAAACATATACTGTGCCAAGTTTCATTGCGTTTGGTTGGTTAAATCGCGAGAAACGTCCATTTAAAGTCGCGACTTCGCTTGGCCGCCATGTTGGTTTTGTAGTTACCAGGTTTTCAAAGGTCACATAAGTGAATTTCTAGTAGTTCCCTTTATCACCATACAAAATTTCAGGGTGATATCGGTAATAGTTTCCGAGATATTGAGTGCTGGTGAAATATTTCGCACAGCCGCCATGTTGGATTGGTGGGACGTAACAAAATTTGAAGGGCACGGTCGGGGTCGCCCGGAATAGTGCTATGAAATTACCGAGTTTCATTGAAATCTCTCCAGCCGTTTAGATTTTATTAGGGGGGGGGGGGAACACACACACGAATCACACACACACGCACACACACACGGACAAAAGGTGATCTCATAAGCCTATTTTTTCAAAATTGAAAATAGGCTAAAAGTCCAAAATGACGACCAACCGAAATATTTAGACGGTTTTCAATATATACTAATTTATGATAGCAATCAAACTGAAATTTTGTATGTTGATAGAGGCAATTAACATAAATAGGATATATGAAAATACGCTGTATCGTTGTTCACGGAACTACTTGTAGAATGATGTAGTTCTAGCTATTTACCAACATCTCAGCAGAGTGCTCGTTGGTCATTTCTGCGCATTAGTTTACAATTCTATAAGGTGCGTTCAAAAAGTAACGAGCCGGAGGCTGGAATACGCAAACCGGTGACTACATCAGCTAATCGTGGCGTGTGTAACGAGGTGTGGTTCCGACCAGAGCGTGGAAGATCACAGCCCGTCGCTAGAGGGCACGCGTGCACGTCACGTGACGATACAAAGCGAACAGCAGAATGCATCGATCGTCCAACGCTGCCAGTCGCATTGCAAACAGTGACATGGAGGCGTCTACCGAAGAGCAAAGAGGTGTTGTTCGGTTTCTGACAGCGGAAGGAGTGGGGGGAACGGACATTCATCGCCGAATGTCATAAGTGTACGGCGAACACTGCATGTCCCTTGCAAGGGCCAAGGCGTGGCACACGCGCTTCAGAGAAGGACGGGTGTCGTTAGCCGATGATGCCCGGTCTGGGGCACCCCCCTGCATTACCGATGACAACGTCCAGCTGGTTGAAGCACTAATTACCCTGGACCGCCGAGTGACAGTGAACGCCATAGCCACCAAAGTCGCTCCGCGACAATGCACGACCTCATACGGCCAACACAGTCGCGGCACTCCTGCAGAAATTCAAATGGGAGGTTCTCGGCCACCCTCCATACAGTCCAGACCTCTCTCCCTGTGATTACGCCATGTTTGGTCGCCTGAAAAGGGCTCTGTGGAGCCAACGATTCACCTCGGACGCCGACGTCCAGCTGTACGAGCGGAACTGGTTCACATCGCAGCCCAGGGAATTTTATGAGACAGCATTCACCGCCTCGTGTCACAGTGGGACAAGTGCCTCAACAGCTAGGGCCAAGGATCATGTAAACTATAAGAGACTCGTCACTTTTGGTTATAGAATTTCCGAGAGAGAGCAACGCCTGAGACTGTGTACTGCTCCGGCAAGTCTGGCAACATAAAAAGTAAAAAGCCATATGAAAGTAGCCTATATTACACGTAATTGAACAGTATGTTCTGCGATGAGTTATTGATTATTCATGAAAATAACACAAAGATAACTGCGCTTTTCGCTAGGCGCTGAAATATGCGTACAGATAGGAAAATAATACATTTTGATATATATCAATGTTGGCAATAGATTTGTCATGAAGGACACAGTTCTGCCGTTCTAGAGCTTTATTCACCTTTAGGCTAATTAAACATTGCTCTCCTACTCTACAGAATTGTTGGGATATTCGATGAATATAAAGAAAACTGTCCTAATGCACACTATATTGCCATAACCTCACTTTTTGCCTAGCATGCCAGCTGCCACCCACCCCTCCCCGTAGCCCTAATCCATAAATTTTATTGCAATGCAAAGGAGAATGGGTAAGAAAACAAACAAGAGATGAAATGCACACAATTATTCTCTATATATTTTTATTCGAGAGTAGTCCATATTGCCCTCTAGTTTTACACATGGTCAACACCAGGAAGATGAAAATTACCTCATTGTTCTTACTATAATTATAATTCTTACATCCCGGTGCTTGGCAATTTTTCCTCCCTTGCAGGGGCATGATTGACTCTCAATTCAATTCAAATAAATAATCAAAATTCCGAACAAATCAAAACAACCAACAACACCACGAGGAAAATCAATCAAAACAGACTATTCCCGCTTCCGCCAGTCGGTTTGATGTCAGCGTTCATGAGTGCCAACTACGGAACCTTAGTGCTAAAATTAATTCTTCATTGGTTGGCAGAACATCCAGAGCAGAGCTTTACCGCGACCCACGCGCTCCCTATGAACTGTCATCTCAACAGCCAGGGCCAATACTTCTAACATACAGGTACTGGTTTCTGTAATTATGCCTCCGGCTCGTTACTTTTTGAACGCACCTTATAGTTTGGGGTTTATTGATTAACTGTACCACAGCAATAGTAGCCACACCTACACAGACAAGTTGGTGGAGGGAGACGTGTTTGTTGATGGGATCGTCAATTCTCAGTCGAACATATTAAGATAAATAGTTATTTCTTCTGGAACTTAATGCTTTAATGCTTCGTCTGGTATCTTAAACGGTTTACCCAGTGTAAGTTTAAAAGGCGCATGGACGGCAGGACCCAGACACAATTCAGAAAAGCCGAGGTGAACAGAGAAACTCCAAACACATATACTCTACTCTCAAGTCCTAACTCTGAAGTCACAACTTGACAGTTTGATGCTGGCCGAAGCTGGGGCGATATACTCGCTCGCTAGCTCGTAAACTCGCTCCGAAGCTAGTACAGTAGAACGTCATTTATCCGGACTAATTGGGACCGAATGTGATCCGGATAAAGATTTCTCCCGAAAATCAAACTTGCTTTTATTTAATAGGAAAACAAGATGTTCAGGAAAGAACATATAGCCTACTTTCTCCTAAATGCATGGGTATTGTTATAACTCTTTGTCCTTTTCAAGGAGTATGATTGAATATTGGGTGTAGTAGCTTGTTGAAATACAACGTGCTATAGGGATATTAAACATGAATATGAGGTGCCCTTTGCTAGTGCTACCTCTGTACCAAATTTCGTTCAATTCGATTTCACCGTGTTTGAATTGATAGGGGGAATCGATTTGCACACATACTTGGCCATCATCTGCAAACTATTGGGCTGATGTTCTTGCAGTTTGGTCAGAATATGTTTCCCACATAAAGATATGGTGTTGCAAAATTTGGTAGAGACTAGATTATTAGGTTGTTCGTAAATACATTTTAGCTTTTAACATTTGGGTGGCCGCGATTACGTTTCCGTCAAGATAGCGGTGATATAAAACATGACACTGAGGTGCCCTTTGCTAGTGCTACCTCTGTACCAAATTTTGTACCATTCGGTTTCACCGTGTTCGAATTGATAAGGGGAATCGATTTTCACACAAAGATGGCCGCCATCCGCAAAATATTAGGCTAATGACCTATTAGTTTGGTCAAAGGATGCTCCCTCCATAAAGGTATGTTGTTGCTAAATTTGCTAGAGATCGGATGATTAGGCTAATCGTAATTTGATTTAAGCTTTGAACATTTGTGTGGCCGCCATTACGTTTCCGTCAAGATGGCGGCGATATAAAACATGACACTGAGGTGCCCTTTGCTAGTGCTGTCTCTGTACCAAATTTCGTTCCATTCGGTTTCACCGTGTTTGAATTAATAGGGGTAATCGATTTTGACACAAAGATGGCCGCCATCCGCAAACTATTAGGCGAATGACCTATTAGATTGGTCAAAGGATGCTCCCTCCATAAAGGTATGTAGTTGCAAAATTTGGTAGAGATCGGATGATTAGGTTAATCGTAATTTGATTTAAGCTTTGAACATTCGTGTGGCCGCCATTACGTTTCAGTCAAGATGGCGGCGATATAAAACATGACACTGAGGTGCCCTTTGCTTGTGCTACCTCTGTACCAAATTTCGTTCCATTCGGTTCCACCGTGTTCGAATTAATAGGGGGAATCAATTTTGACATAAAGATGGCCGCCATCCGCAAACTATTAGGCTAATAACCTATTAGATTGGTCAAAGAATGCTCCCTCCATAAAGGTATGTTGTTGCAAAGTTTGGTAGAGATCGGATGGTTATGTTAGTCGTAATTTAACTTAAGCTTTGAACATTTGTGTGGCCGCCATTACGTTTCTGTCAATATGGCGGCGATATAAAACATGACACTGAGGTGCCCTTTGCTTGTGCTACCTCTGTACCAAATTTCGTTCCATTCGGTTTCACCGTTTTTGAATTAATAGGGGGAATTGATTTTCACACAAAGTTGGCCGCCATCCGCAAACTATTAGGCTAATGACCTATTAATTTGGTCAAAGGATGCTTCCTCCATAAAGGTATGTTGTTGCAAAATTTGGTAGAGATCGGATGTTTAATTTAATCGTAATTTGATTTAAGCTTTGAACATTTGTGTGGCCGCCATTACGTTTCCGTCAAGATGGCGGCGATATAAAACATGACACTGAGGTGCCTTTTGTTAGTACTACCTCTGTACCAAATTTCGTTCCATTCGGTTGCACCGTGTTCGAATTAATGGGGGGAATCGATTTTCACACAAAGATGGCCGCCATCCGCAAACTATTACGCTGATGACCTATTAGTTTGGTCAAAGGATGCTCCCCCATAAAGGTATGTTGTTGCAAAATTTGGTAGAGAACGGATGATTAGGTTAGTCGTAATTTGATTTAAGCTTTGAACATTTGTGTGGCCGCCATTACGTTTCCGTCAAGATGGCGGCGATATAAATTATGACACTGAGGTGTCCTTTGCTAGTGCTACCTTTGTACCAAATTGCGTTCAATTCGCATTCACCGTGTTCGAATTGATAGGGGGGGACAGACATTCAGAGTACACACACTCACACACACACACACAGACTCACACACACACATACACACACACAGACAGACACACTTTTTTCGCCCTGTGTTGATCTCATGTCTACTTTCATTTTTTGCAAAAATCGAAAGTAGGCTAAAAACCATGCACAGTACATTATGGTGATTATCACCAAGCTTCTCATTTAGCTGCAAAGCTTTCTCACACAACAATGGTCCTGAAACGGGATCTCCCTTACTTCTTGTCTGAATAAGCCATAAATACGCTGCTTCTTCCAATTTTTCATCCGTAGCTCATCTCATGGTTTTTCTCTTTTTAGACCCTTCTTCACTATATAACTTTGATGCATAATTCAGAATTTCACCTTTTCGATTCTTCAGATCATGAATTGTGGATTTTTTTCCAACACTGTAAATTTTTCATTAGACACTACAAACTCTCACCTTTATCCAGTTCATTAATGATCTCCACCTTCTTATCAATCGATAAAACATTGCGATTTCCTTTTTCCTTTTGGTGCCACTCGTAGAAGCCATTTTCACAACGTAATACAGTACAGTGCGCACAGGGGCAGATGAGCCCGTAGTTCCGCCCCTTGAAACAACAATACCATAACAATGATGATGATGATCGTGTAGCCTCCGGAGAGGCCGAGTGCAGGTCTTTCTAGTTGACGCCCGTGGGAGACCTGCGCGTCGTAATGAGGATGAAGTAATGATGAAGACGTCACACACATCCAGTCCCCGAGCCACGGGAATTAATCCCAGGAGATTAAAATCCCTGATGGCTCGGCCGGGAATCGAACCCGGGGCACTTCGGGCCAAAGCCTAGCACGCTAACCATTTAGCCACGGAGCCGAACACCATAACAATAACATTCAGTACGCACACTCACATACTGTAACACAGTGGTTCTTAACCGGTGGTCCGCGAGTGCCTCGGAAGTGGTCCGCGGGAGAAAAGGGTCCTCCAGCACGTATAAAAAAGTGGCCAATAAATGGGGATTTCGGAAACGATGTGCGTTGAACGAGAATCGTCCGAATGTATTCGCAGCGATGACTATCAGGGTTTGAATTGAAATATCTTTAAAATAGGGTTATTTAGGAAAAACAATCATTTATGTCCAAAGGAAGCCGAGCAGTAACGATTTCAGCTAACCGAGGCCAAAAAAATACCTGCCGTCCGAGCGCCTTCTAAGCTTACGCTGGGTAAACCATGAAAAATATCTATATACTATGAGTGTATATCTATATACTATGATTGTTTTTCTACAGAAACCTTCCTCGTGAAATCCTTTACAGAATGGTGAAAACCACATCAAAATCCATCCAGTGGTTCTCGAGATTACCCTTTACATCCAAGAATCGGGGAATTTGTTTTATAATAGACATAGTTGCCACACTTTCTAAGTTTTTGCCGTGCTGTTTGTTTTGGATGGCAGAGACCGTTTGTGGGTTTGATTCTAAAGTTTTTGATGTGTAACTTATTTCCACTCGGTTGCTGGATATTTTTGTGGGAGTGATTTTGAAAAATGGGACGGAAGTGGATCGGATGGAAGTGTGTAAGACGCACTGCCAGCTGGATCGCGTCCCTCCTGGTTGCTAATGCAGTGGCAGTGGTACAATGTGGAATGCATATCGCATACGGATTACTTCAAGGTTTGGAGGCGCCATTACTGATAATTCTACAATAAATCATCTTCAAGTTGTCGTTCTTTGGTGTAAAAATATTCCTTATATAATATTTGCTGAAAACAATTATGATTTATTAAGAGTATGTTTTTCAATCTCTGGGTAAAAGTGATGGGCATCCACTCCCCGAGTAACTTTGCTCAACACTTTCATACCGAACGGTAAACGCTCATGCGAACTCTGGTGTCAACTGATTGAAACACAAACCACATGTTCATAGTCTTCGTATCAGTATTTAAATGATGATATGTTTTAATATAAAACATTGTAACTAGTCGGCAAAGCTGGTATTATGTTTCTGCACAATGACTATTCAGATATTAACCCACATTGCGGTAATGCAGTGATCAATATAATATTTATCGATGTTTTTATGCGGGAACTGGGCTAGCCTTTCATGGACCACTATAGGAATTCCCTTTACTCTCAAGTAGACGTATTCATAACTTATTTAAAACTCAATTCCACGCAGGAATTATTAATGGAGCATAAAAATTTACTTCCATATTATTACTGGCACGTGAAAATAAGTAACTGTCTTGTACTCTAAATTTCTGTGGTTGTAATGGCTGCGTGGATAGCGTCTTGGTCTGCGAATCATGAGGCCAGGTTCAACCTCAGTCCCGGCAATTATTTTTGCTACCAAATTATCGATTTGAACGATATCTATCATAACATTATGCGTCATTTTAACAGAATCTACATGAATTCACGATTTATCTAATTTTAATTACAATAGTTTGCACCAAGCAGGAGTTGGGAAATTTGACTGTATTGAACATTATTTCTAGTAGTATATAGATAGGCTAGAGACTATGGTTTCATTCCTCCTCTTAATTTACAATATAATATGTGATGTTTGTTCAAACAAGTGTGACAGTAGCATATCTCCAATTCAATCTATACTTTCATCATAGTACCAGTACGAAAACGGAGCGTAAATTAACATTTTAAGAATGTCTAAGCTGTGGAGTATACGAGTAGGATAACATGTCAGATGACTTCAGATACATTTCATCTCAATTTCAGTAGGATGTTACTCATCATATGCGACTACTGTAAGGCTCGTATCTTTTTTTTAGATGTTTACCTTTTGATGTGTAACATCTTTCCACTCGGTTGCTGGATATTCTTGTGGGAGTGATTTTGAAAAATGGGACGGAAGTGGATCGGACGGAAGTGTGTAAGACGCACTGCCAGCTGGATCGTATCCCTCCTGGACAATCATCAACGCACAAAAATCGTTTTTATTTACACACTAATAATACATAACAATTCCAAGACTCTCTTTTTTTCTTCACTGCCTACTTGATATTTCTACTCTCGCACTGCCTTCTTGATTGTTCTCGCACTGCCTTCTTGATACTCTGCTGCTAATCATATCAATATGACTCATTTAACTGAATCCATATGAAATTACGTGTTGGTCTGTGGATCATGAGGTCCGGGAACTGGGCAAGCCTTTCATGATCTACTGCTGTGCACATTGCATTTACTCGCAAATTGGCCTATTTATAAGGAATTTAAGGTTATGAGCGGTGTCGCGTCTATTAATCCAGTTGATCCATATCGTATTCTTTATTTAGGCATCATATGCGACTACTGTAAGGCTCGTAATGATTTTATTTTTATTTTTAGTTCTTTAGTTTTTTAGTATAAATTTTTCAAATTTTTTAGTTTTTAGAGCTACTTTTGTCTTATATCGCCGGCCCCGTGGTATTGGGGTAGCGCGCCTGTCTCTCAGCTGGAGGCCCCGGGTTCGGTTCCTGGCTCTGTCAGGGATTTTAGAAACTGACGTGAGGGCTGGAACGGGGTGCACTCAGCCTCGTGAGGACAATTGAGTAGCTGTCTGACAGTGAGGCAGTGCCCCGGTCACGAAAACCAAGATTAACGGCCGAGGGGATCCGATTCGCTGACCAAGAGTCGCCCCAATATCTGCAAGCCAAATGGCTGGGCAGCGGTCGCTTGGTAGGCCTAGGCCCTTCATGGGCTGTAGTACCACGGGGTTAGGTTAGGTTTTGTCTTATATATTCGGACCTGATGACGCTCATTTGACGAGCGAAACATGTCATCCCATCGTTTTCTCCGTCTTCGTATTTTAATCACATGCACATTTCTTCAGTAAGTGGGATTATATTGTGTTGACCAGTGGCGTTAGGCCTAATGCAAGCCATTCGGTCAGCGTTAATCTTGGTCTCCGTGACTGAGGCGCTGCCTCACTGTCAGACAGCTACTCAATTGTCCTCACGAGGCTGAGTGCACACCGTTCCATCCCACACGTCAGTTTTAAAAATCCCTGACGGAGCCGGTATAATAATAATAATAATAATAATAATAATAATAATAATAATAATAATAATAATAATAATAATATCGTATGGCCTCGGTGCCAGGTGCGAACTTTGTTAATTGACACCCAGAGGGCAGCTTGCATGTCGAATTTCGTCGTTCCTTTGAACGCTATGAAAATCAAGGAGGTTAGATATCTAAGCTCCTTGACACTACAGCGCTTTCTAGTAGATAATGGTGGAACTTTGTATAGGCGCAAAATCCCGAGATTAATTTTGCCATTGAACACGGCCTACTGAATTCAAATGGGTTCTTTAACATGCCAACAACGTATGACATCAATGTCGTGATTTTGTCGCCTTTCAAAAATCACTTACCACGGCCAGGGACGAACCTGCAAGCTTGGGGTTGGTAATCCGACACGTTAATCACTCACCCACCGTGGCAGGCACGCTACACCAGCACCATGGGGCCGGGGAGGATGAGCTGAGTCAAATTTATATTAAGGGAGAAAATTCAGACTGAAAACTAATTAAAGAAACAATTGCAAGACTGTATACATGATGATGAGGATGATGATGATGATGATTATGATGATGATCTGTGGCGTATTTGGTAGCATGCTGAGCTTTTATGCCCAAGGTGGCGGGTTCAAACCCGGCCAAAGACGTCGGATTTTTTATGAGCGATAAAAATCTCTCAGTATGCCTTCCTTCGGAGGGGAAGTAAAGCCGGCGATCCCATGTCATTAGATTTATGGCATGTACAAGTACATTCCACTAACAATAATTGTGTGAAGCTAAATTAGTAGGTTAGATTTGATTATCGCTCCCTTGGCTACCGATCAGCTCAGAAGGGCCGCGGAGTTACATTGTACGCCCCACTACCCAGGACTGAGTCGTTCAAACTGGATTTTGTAAATAGATCGGTCTGTGCATGGAACAGCCTACCGTGTTCCCTGAAGGCCAGCAACAATAATGCCGTTCAGTTCAAGAGGAAGCTGCGGCATTATTTGTTCAACAAGTAGGTTCTTCATAAATTATGCCCCGATTCTTTGTTGTTCTAGTGTTTCCCGTGTATCTCCATTTGCAATATTTATTTGATCTCTTCTCTTGTTGTTCCTCCCTTATCCTATATAAATGATCATTTACCATCCCCCTAATGTATACTATAAATAATGTAATCATTGCTCGGTTCTCACTAATTGCCATCTTGTGTAGGTATGTACATATAATCGAGTATATATAGTAGGGGCTCTGACGCATCCCGAATGCGAAGTGGGGCTTTGCTCTTTTCAGAGACTCCCTTCAGTGTGCTGTAAATATAGTGTAAAGCACTGATGAAAAAATATGAAATGAAAAAGAAACGTTCGTCGCCAGGTACTGGTTGCAATGGCATCTACCAGTCAACTTCGCGGCTAGGTGTCTTTGAGGTTAGCATTTGGTAGCAAAAGTATGAACTATTTGAAATAGATCGTCTGCAGTCTTTATCTGAATTACAGATAACACACACTAATAAAGCCATCACAATTCACACCGGTTATCAGACAGATTCTTCACTTACCTAAAGTACACGGGGCTACATGACCGTGTCGTCACAGCCCCTAAACTGAGGAAGCAACCAACCTATGTCCTTGTAGAAATTAAATGGCATTTATGAAAATGAACGGAACATTGGCAATTTCAAGCTGTTGAGGAAAGAAGAGAGTTTATCTCCTTTTGTTTTGCCCATACCTCCCGCATCTTTCCCCTTAATGACACCAATATTGAGCACTGTTTACGACACAATACCTTAACAAATCCCTCATAAAGGCCCCCCAACCCCTTTTAAGGAAGACAATGAGAGTGGGTTGCCGGGCGCCAACAGGCGAGGGGAATGTCTTGTATATACTGTAATTGGACGCCCAGCAGGGTTTAAGATCCCCCGGTGTTTCACCAGACATGATGAAGATGGCAGTAGTGCGGTACTGTCTCATTATTGCAAGGGAATCCTTCCCCAACCTAATCTGCAGTTCCTGATCATCAGATAAAAGGTTTAGTTTCAAACAAACAAGGACTAATGGCCTCTCTTATCTCAAGCAAGGGAAAATATATTTCAACTTTCCTGGAAGTTCATATTCTCAGTAGTAGTTTTGCAATTTGATTGCGGCCATGACTGCCGCTAAAGGGAGCCACCCTCAAGATCGGCTTGCGCAGGGGAAGGACCAGAGGGAGCTTGGTCCACTCATTAATCAGGCCGGTATAAGGGGCTCGGAATGCTGAAAATCTTCTAAATTGTAAAATTTCATTTGTACGTCATATAAGCTACGGACCCTTGTTTCGAAAATTCTATCATATATCAAAATTAAATTATGAAATTTACTTCCGGCTTAGCCTCCGTGGCTTAGGCGGCAGCACGCCGGCCTCTCACCGCTGGGTCCGTGGTTCAAATCCCGGTCACTCCATGTGAGATCTGTGCTGGACAAAACGGAGGCAGTCAGGTTTTTCTCCGGGTACTCCGGTTTTCCCTGTCAAAATTTCATTCCAGCAACACTCTCCACTATCATTTCATTTCATCTGTCATTCATTTAATCATTGCCCCAGAGGAGTGCGTCAGGCCTCGGCAGCCGGCACAGTTCATATCCTCGCCGCTAGATGGGGGCTTCATTCATTCCATTCCTGACCCGGTCGGAGACTGGAAGCAGGCTGTGGATTTTCATTCATTTTCACTTCCGGCTTATATGCTATTTTGAAGGGGGAAAAAATGCTAAATACACCTTTTTCAGAATGGAACTTGGTTTACAGATTAAAAAAAAAATGATCCTTACAGTAGTCTCATATGAAGCCTCCGTGGCTTAGGCGGCAGCACGCCGGCCTCTCACCGCTGGGTCTGTGGTTCAAATCCCGGTCACTCCATGTGAGATCTGTGCTGGACATAACTGAGGCAGACAGGTTTTTCTCCGGGTACTCCGGTTTTCCCTGTCAAAATGTCATCCCAGCAACACTCTCCACTATCATTTCATTTCATCTGTCATTCATTTAATCATTGCCCCAGAGGAGTGCGTCAGGCCTCGGCAGCCGGCACAGCCCTTATCCTCGCCGCTAGATGGGGGCTCCATTCATTCCATTCCTGACCCAGTCGGAGACTGGAATCAGGCCGTGGATTTTCATGTTTTCTCAGTAGTCTCATATGATGTGTAACATCTGACATGTTATTCGAATAATTCCATATACTTCCTCGCATTTTTTTTAATGAACGCATTGTGCTGGCCTGTTTGCCATCTCTTGATGAATGCAGTACATTTGCATTTGTCTGTTGGCACAGGCTAGAGTAAAATGTGGATTTTCACCGATCTCTCAGTCTCATTGATGGCTGTGATCATATGGAAGCTACTGAGGTATGGGTGGTGCTTAGTAATGCCATTCAGGGCACAGCCAGTGCCTGTGAATGCTGTGAAAGGTTCTACTCATAGGGTTAGGACTACTGTTCTGATTCAGTGAGGAAAGCAATGGCAAACTACCTCACTCCTTTTCTTGCCTAGTACGCCTCAATATAGCGCTGCTTTGGGTTTTCGTGGGTATCTACTCACATGACGTAACGGTGGTACTTTTTGAGGATCCAACCAGCCGTCGGGCTGACTACCTAACAGACCTTGTGCCAGCAAATATGAAGGATTCCTTCGTGTTATTACCATCGGTAAGTTCTCATTATTATTATTATTTCTGCAATAACTAGACTACTTGTAGAAAAAACTCCAGTGGCAAATCCTTTCAGCAAATATGATGGTTGGTTGGGATCCTCAGCTTAGGGGCTGCGACAACGCGGTCAAGTAGCCCCGTGTACTTTGGGTGTGTGTAGAATCTGTCTGATAACCGGTGTTAATTGTGATGACTGTATGAGTGTGTGTTATCTGTTTTCAATTCAAGTGAGGACTGCAGACATTGAATTTTGTCAAGTAGTTCCTACTTTTACTACCAAACGCCACCGTCAACGACTGCTAGTTCAGAACTTGATTACCAGATACCACCGCAGTCAGCTCCTGGCGACGAACGTCGGAACCTAAGACCGTTTGTCGAATGTTTAACCTATATGTAATTTAGCTTCACACAGGTGTAATTAGTGGAAGGTTCTTTAACATGCCATATGTCTATGACATGGGGCCGCCAGCTTTACTTCCCCTTCAAAGGAAGGCATACTGAAGGATTTTTAACCCTCTTAAAAAATCCGACGACTTCGGCCGGGTTTGAACCCGTGATCTTGGGCATAGAAGCTCAGCATTCTACCAACTACGCCACCGATGTCGCTCAGCAAATATGATATAATGAATATTTTCACACCAAAGAACAACAATTTGAAGATGATTTATTGTAGGAATATCTGTAATGGGGCCTCCAAACCTTGAAGTAAACCGTTTGCGATTTACATTCCACATAACCACATGGCTGACAGTACGTCGTTGTACCAATCTCCACCACCGCGCGCTACTTGTAAAACTCCTGTGCCAAATCCTTTCAGCAAATATGATATAATGAATATTTTGACACCAAGGAACGATAACTTGAAGATGATTTATTGTAGGAATTTCTTTAATGGGGCCTCCAAACCTTGAAGTAAACCGTATGGTATATACATTCCACATAGTGCTGTATTTTGGCCGACAGTACCTCGAGTGCTTACATTAAATGAGAACACAGCAAAAGTAGTGAGATTTAATAAATCATAATTGTTTTCAGCAAAAATGATATAATGAATATTTTCACACCAAAGAACGACAATTTATAGATAATTTATTGCAGGAATATCTTTAATGGGGCCTCCAAACCTTGAAGTAAACCGTATGCGATTTACATTCCACATAACCACATGGCCGACAGTACGCGTTGTTTCCGCGCCACTTCCGTCCCCCCCCTTTTTTTTTTACAAAATTACCCCCACAAAAAAATATACAGCAACCGAGTGGAAGGATTTACACATTAAAAATATCCAGCAACCGAGCGGAAAGATGTTACACATCAAAAGAATTATAGTTTGATTTTTGAATCTGAATAATGATACGAATAATGATAATAATAATAATAAGAATAAGAATAACGAAGAAATCATTTACAATAGAACAAAAGCTAATAAACCGACCGGTATTACACTTCAGAGATCTTTTATAAAATATATGACAGTGTTGGCCAGTATTTCACCATCAAAGAAATTTGTCAAAGATATTTGATAAAAGGTCTTTTATAAAAGACTAGCTCCTAAGCCCGGCGTTGTTCGGGATCACAATTGGATATTAGGATATCGTACCTTTGCTCGCTGTGTCGTATTGTGTGCAACCCGGAGGAAGGTGGTTGTTATAATGAGCAATATTATTGCCACTCAAAGTCCTTGTCCATGCTTTTTATATCATCAAAAATTGTGTTGAAATTGTTAAGTAGGTGGGTACGACGGCTGTATAAGCTGCTGCTTGTAGCTTATAATAGATTAATCCTAAAATTTCGCTAATATAACTGAATTGGAAAATCTAGAAAGTGTCAGAAGTCCCATTTCAACATCAAGCGATTCATATAAAGAGTTCATTAACATTTAATCCTCGACTGACATTCTTTCCTCATTTCATACAACCTTGTGATATTTTGTAGATTTCCAAGCAAAGTCCAGTTAGGCCAACGACCGCATATTAAGATACTCAAAAATCCTTTACGCAGTTTTACGGATGACAGCACAATTCCTCCATGCTACTATATGATTCACTACGTAACCGTCTGCTTTATGATTGTTAGTTTATCATCAAAGCGAAGCTCGACAATTGAAACGGAATGTTTGCTCATCTTTTTTGTATTATCAGCGCACCTTTTGTTTCAAAAGAGGTCAACCACCTTTCTTGGAAATAATCTCACGTTGTCCCAGACACTTGTTACAACAGCCCCGGCGAACTGGTGCTTGCTTTGAACCAATCCTTCCTCACACCATAACTCACATCGACGCCATGTCGTTACAGTGGAGAGAAGGATTGACGTCTGCCTCATTCCTCAAGTGGGCCTACCCTATAGGTCAGGGTTTCCCAAACTTTTTCTGACCATCGCCCACTTTCGATATTTATAATTTGTTTTCGCCCACCTCATTTCAAAAAACGCACAATTCTAAAAATTACTAACACATACATTCAAATATCTTGTTAAGAAATGGGGATTTTTACGGACATTTTTCTTAGTAGGTACATCATGTTTATTTAGGTATAATTATGTACATTAAAAATTTACAAATAATAGGTCTAAAAAGGAATAACAATTAATGAAAAACCCGCCAACCTGGGCCCATCATATGGGAAGCCAGGCATTGCCTGTCACAAGCCAGGGCAAAGTGGTGAGTGATAGAGGAGTAACACCTCTGTAAAAAACCTTGGTCCAGCTGGCCCGGCTGGTAGTACCTCGTAAGGGCCCCTTACCAGGGTTACGGTGAAGATGGTCAACGGTTTTGAAAGCGGAAGAAGGCTTCGGGTCTCAACGGTGGATAAAGCGGAAGCACTATCTTCATTTAGCAGCGTCTGTTCTTCTGTGAAGCGGCTGCGAAGGGCGTCTGTCTCCAGAGGAGCGGCCTGTTATTGAGCTCCGGGGCTTACAACCTCGGTTCTATTACTGGGAAGGAGCTTTCTGACCCACACTGGTTTGAACAACCAAGCATCATGGAATGTCGTCACAAAAAGGACACTACCCCAGGTAGTACCTCGTTGGGGGAATCTACCGTTCTTAGGAGCGCAATCAGGCCTGTGGATTCTGGGGAGCCTGAAACTAGATGCTTTGAGGGTATTACTACAAGTACAAAATTGAAGACGAAACAGAAATACTACTTTGGGACGCTGATCGTCAATTCACTACTGAAAGTTGGAAAACACAAAGAATTGACAATGATGATGGACAAACATGACATAACCATCTTGGCCATCCAAGAAACGAGATACCTAGATGAGGACATAATGGATATTGAGGGGTATAGGATTTATAAAGGAGAAAGGGCTGTGAAAATAGGTAAGAACATGCCTTTACTTGGCACGGCTTTTGTTGTTCGTAAGAAGGTTGTCAGTTCAATAGTGGAATTCCTTAGCCCTTCTGAGAGACTTTCTATTCTAACTCTCAGCTGCGGTAACAAAGGATACACGCTGATCAATGCTCATGCACCGATCAATGAGGACAACAGACGTAATCCTGAGAAAGTTGAACAGTTTTGGGACCTCCTTGAAGAACAGTTGGAGAAAATACCATCAAAGAACATCAAGATCTTACTAGGTGACTTTAACGCTCAGCTGGGAACAGAACCGCAATTCAAATCAACAATCGGAGCCTATCCTGCTCACAAGATGACGAACAGAAATGGTATAAGACTCGTCAATCTGTGTCGCACCTTCAATCTTCAGATAATGTCAACGTTCTACAAACACAAACCAAGCAAACAAAAGACTTGGCGATCACCGGGCAATGTGTGTGGAGAGAAACAGATCGATCATGTCGCAATCTCTAGGAGAGCGATTAAGGAAATAATGAATGTTAAAGTGCAGAGAGGTGCCCAGTTCGATTCAGACCATTACCTCTCTAAGATCAAAATAAATTTCATTCCTCTCAATAAGACCCAGAAACAAGGAAATAAGATTCGTAAATATGACCTTGAAAAGTTGAAAATCGATCAAAATGTATTAGAACAATACCACCAGCAACTGACTTTTGAATCTCATAAATGGACGGACATTGCCTCCAAGATCCAACAAGCAGCTAATACTACAATCCTGACAGCTAAGAAGAGACAGCATAGATGGTGGAATGAGGATTGTGATGAAGTGCTGACTCAAAGAACAAATGCCTGGAAAAAGTGGAACTCGACCCGAAGACCTGAAGATTTCGATGTGTTCCGTGAAGCTCGAAAAGAAGCAGCTAGAACTTTCCGAAGGGCCAAGCGATTATATGAGAAGCAGCAGTTAGAAGAGATCGATCAGGATTTCCGGAAAAACAATACCAGAGAATTCTATCAAACGTTCAAGTCCAATTTGAAAGGGTATCAAGCCCCCAGCCTCTGTTTTAGAGATGAAAATGGGAAGCTGGGCCTGACCAACAAAGAAAACTGTACGATCATGTCTCGTTACTTTGAAAAATTGCTTAATTGAGATGAACCGAAAGAACGATTCACTGTGTGCGATCCGATCCACAAACTACTCAACTCATCCCCACCGTGTAAAGAGGAGATCAAACAAATTATCAACAGTTTAAAGAATAATAAAGCAGCTGGTGAAGATTCAATAGTGGCGGAACTACTGAAGCTGGCGAATGATGTAACTCTAGATGTACTAGTCAAACTTTTTGAAGAGATATGGAGAACTGGGATGTTACCAATTGAATGGCTGTCAGCACTAATCCATCCTCTACACAAAAAAGGTGATAAAAAGAATGTCAACAACTATAGAGGCATCTCATTAGTATCTGTTCCGTATAAGATTTTCTCCAAAGCAGTTCAGAACAGAATAGAAGCGCATCTTGACCAACAGATCGGGGAATACCAGGCTGGCTTCAGAAAGGGTCGTTCATGCCCGGAACAGATCATTAACCTGAAGAACATCATCAGGTACAAGAAGACAGGAGGATATAGTTACGTGGTCGTGTTTGTTGACTTTCAGAAAGCGTATGACTCCATCGACCGGGAGTCATTAATGAATATTTTGGAAGAGTTTGGAGTGGATGTTACATCTAGAAATTTGATCAAACAAACTCTGACCAACACAGTGTCGAAAGTCAAATTTATGGGAGAGATATCAGAACCGTTTACAATTAGAACGGGCGTCAGGCAGGGAGACGGACTATCTCCACTCCTCTTCAACTGTGTTTTGGAAAAAGTCATTCGAGAATGGAGGAAGATGTTAGACCAAGAAGAAAGAAATGAAGATCGGTTCAGACTTGGTCCTAAGCACAAAGGGATATACTGTTACGGCTGTGAGTTTGTGTCATCGCTCGCCGCTTGAGTCACAACTGCCCCAGGGGCTGGGCTGTGGCATGCCTCCTGTATTGCGTGTGCCTTATGCAACAGGGCTACTAAGACAAAGGGATAGTCCAGAAGATTCGTGATTGGACCAGCGATGGAAACCTCGAGAAGCCGTGGACCCTGGATGGATCTAGAACCATTTATTGAGTCACCGGCCTGCTATATAAGAGTGAACCGTGAAGCAGTTGTTGTTGTTGTGTTTTACGAGCTAGTGCGAGCGTTTATCGTGAGCGACAGAAGTGTGGTGACTTGCGTAACCCCTAGTGGAGCGGGGAAGAGAGAAACATACAGGGGACTGCCTGTGTTTTGAGTGAGTGTGCTTTCACTGTGTGTCGGAGATATGGTGGTTACGAAATCCAGTGACATTGTTTCTCCCAGCTTGTGAACAGCGTACATCAAGTGCTCGTAAGTACTGTAGTAGGCGCACATTAGAAAGAAGTTGCATGCAGTTCTGTCAAGGCCACTAGACTCATTAGGACGGATTAACTTCTGTGGTCTGTTGCGAGTGAAAGGGGCTAAGAGCGCATAAGGAAGAGACTTGAGGAAATTAGAGTAAGGCTCCTAATTGCTTGTATTTGTTGAGTAGTGTATATTTCTGGCCACAATAAAGTTAATTATTTCTTTAAGCAGTAAATGGTGTTGTGCTTCCTACCCACCGTAATCCAGTTAACAAAAGTGCCACTAAGGGGTGGCACGTAACAACTGGTGTCAGAAGCCGGATTACGAACTCAAGCACAACACCTGACGGTCCTGGTTTCGAAACCCGAGCAGGTCATTTTCTCTAATTTTCCTGTGAGTGCATGCCCTTTACAAGACAAGCAACTAAAATGGAGGAGAAATTGGCAGCATTGCTAGAAAAGTTAACTGGCATGGAAGACGGCCAGAAGAAATTAGCCAAGGACCTGAAGGAGGACCTAACTGCTAAACTAGAGGACGGCCAGAAGAAGTTAGCCGAGGACCTAACTGCCAAAATGGAAGACGGCCAGAAGAAGATGGAAGACGGTCAAAATAAGCTAGCGGAGGACCTGAAGAGGATAGAGGACGGCCAGAAGAAGATGGAAGACGGTCAGAATAAGTTGACACAGGACCTGAAGAAATTAGAACTGGGTCTGCGTGAGGAAGTCACGGCAGTGGAAAAGAAGTTCGACGCCTTACAAGTGGAAGTTGCCGAGCTGCGCCAACGCCCGCTGATGGGGGTGGAGGAGAAATTCAACGCCTTACAAAAGGAAGTTGCCGAGCTGCGCCAACGCCCACTGACGGGGGTGATAGAGGAATTCAACGCTCTACGAGAGGAAGTTGCCGAGCTGCGCCAACGCCCGCCCACCGTTACACCGGGAATATCAGGAACGGGACATAGCAGAGTGACGCCCCCAACCTTCGACGGAAAGGTCCCGTGGAGCACCTACTTACGTCAGTTCGAGGCAGCCTGTTCCATAAATAACTGGAACAACACAGAAAAGGCTACAGCTCTCATTGTAGCGCTGAGAGGCGACGCCCTTAACGTCCTTCAGGCCATCCCGACTGGATCCCAGGACTACGCTTCACTGATCGCCCATATGGAGTCCCGATATGGAGATAGCCATCTTCAGCAGGCCTACCAGATGCAGCTCCGGACCCGGGTACAGAAGAACGCGGAAACCCTGCAGGAGTTCGAGATGGACATCGCACGCCTCGTAAGGCTCGCCTACCCAACAGCGCCGGCCGACTTTCTGGAGCAGATAGCGACGCAGACTTTCACCGACGGGATACGGGACTCGGACACTCAACAGGCGCTGCGACTCGCGCGCAATAAGACCCTGGCAGATGCGCTGAGCCACGCACTTGAATTCGAGACGGCAAAACAGGCATCCAGAATGCACGCGCGGGTGCGTGAAGTGGACGTCGACGAACCAGCAAAAACCAACGAGACAAAGCCCCTGGCCGACGAATTGATGGAGGCGCTAAGCCGTTTCTTCGATAGTCGCGGCACCACCAGCAACGACACAGCCGGAAGACAACCGGAGAGGCGGCCCGGAAGAGGACTACCGACCTGCTGGACCTGCGGTAAGAAAGGCCACCTGAGCAAGGACTGCGGTGATCGCCGCCGCCGAGGGTATCCGACGGGAAATCAGTCGTCTGAAAACCACGCGGCCCAGGGAAACGAGTATTAGCCAGCCTTGGGGGGAAAGGTTGGCTTGTGACAGTCGTCAAGCCCCGGCAGTCCAAGTGCGTGTGACGAAGTTACGGAGGGACAATAGCAGCCTGATGGTCGACGGAGTCATCAACGGAGTGAGCTGGCCCATGCTGATCGACACGGGAGCATCGAGGACGATCGTCAATCCCACTGTGATCCCGAAGTGGAGAGTGCAACCCACACAAAGGAACCTCCAGCTAATAACCGCGACCGGAGAGACCGCACCGGTGCATGGCGAAGCATCACTGGAGTTCGTCATTGGTCGACGGGTGATAAAGCATCCAGTGCTTGTGGCTGACGTATCAAACGAAGTGATCATCGGACTGGACTTCCTGGACCAGAACAACATCATCTTGGACCTGAGTACCAACACTCTGCACTTCGGAGGTGAGGAACTTGCTTTGCAACCAGTACACGAGGCCGTCACCGCACGACGAGTAAGGCTGAGAGAGGACGTCATCGTTCCTGCCAGGACGGAGGTCAGCGCCGCCGTGATTGTCGACGGAACTGCTGAGGGAGTGGCGGCTGTCATCGAGCCAAAATATGAGGACATCCAGACAAAAGGATTGCTAGTAGCCAAGACCCTCATCAACACGACGTCTCGACCGTACGTCCGCCTGTCCAACCTGAACGACTACGACATTACGGTTCACCGGGACACCAACCTAGGAGTCTGCGAGCCCGTTACCTGGATTGCCCGCATCACCGACACGACGGACGGACACCTGCAGACGGACTACCGAAGAAGACGCACACTGCCAGAAGAACTACAGAAGCTGTACCAAGGATCCCAGGACCATTTAGACGAGGAACAATCACGCCAACTTCAGGAACTGTTACGCGAATTCCAGGACGTCTTCTCCGTGGGGAGCAAAGACTTCGGCAGGACAAGCTTGGTCCAGCACAGAATTGACGTTGGGGACAGCGCACCGATTAGGGCCCCATTCCGACGAGTCCCGCTCGCCAAGCAAGCCGAAGTCGACCGGATGGTAGAAGAGATGAAGAAGCAAGGGGTGATCGAGCCATCACATAGTCCTTGGAGTTCTCCGGTCGTGCTAGTGAAGAAGAAGGACGGTTCCACCAGGTTCTGCGTGGATTACAGGCGGGTGAATGACGTCACGAAGAAGGACAGCTACCCTCTACCCCGGATCGACGATACCCTGGACACCATATCAGGGTCGAGATGGTTCTCCACCTTGGATTTGAAGAGTGGCTACTAGCAGGTGGAGGTCCACCCTAAGGACCGCGAGAAAACTGCGTTCTCTGTGGGCAGCGGGCTCTGGCAGTTCACCGTCATGCCATTCGGTCTGTGCAACGCCCCTGCGACCTTCGAAAGACTAATGGAGTCCATTCTGAGGGGACTACACTGGAAGACCTGCCTGGTCTACCTAGACGACGTCATCGTTCTGGGGAGAAGCTTCGAGGAGCACTACAGCAACCTGAAGGAGATCTTGTTGAAGCTACGGGCTGCCCAGCTGAAGTTGAGCCCCAAGAAGTGTCAGCTCTTCCAGAAGCGGGTCCAGTACCTTGGGCATATCGTCTCCGAGGAAGGGGTGCGCACTGACCCAGAGAAGACCGCAGCTGTGAGGGAGTGGCCAGTCCCGAAGGACAAGTCCCAACTACGAAGCTTCCTGGGACTCTGCACTTATTACCGTCGCTTCGTGAGGGGATTCGCCGACATCGCCAAACCTTTACATCGACTGACTGAGAAGGACCAACTCTTCACGTGGACAGCAGAATGCCACAGTGCCTTCGAACAACTCAAGCAGGCTCTGTGCACCGCGCCTATTCTGGCCTACCCCAGACCTGGAACAAGGTTCATCGTCGATACCGATGCCAGCGACTTTGGCATAGGGGGAATCCTGTCGCAAGTAGTGGACGGCGAGGAGAGAGTAGTGGCCTACTTCAGCAAGGCCTTGTCAAAGCCAGAAAGGAACTACTGCGTCACCAGGAAGGAGCTGCTCGCCATCGTGAAGACCATTGAACACTTCCACAAGTATCTGTACGGGCAAGAATTTCTCATCAGGACCGACCATGCATCCCTACGGTGGCTCCTGAACTTCAAGCAGCCCGAGGGTCAACTCGCGCGGTGGTTAGAGAGGCTTCAACAGTACAACTTTGAGATTCAGCACAGGAAAGGCCAACTGCATTCTAACGCCGACGCCCTGTCACGAAGACCGTGCCCCGAAGACTGCACCTTCTGTGCCCGAAGGGAGGAGAACACCGGGATACTGTGCCGACGGACTACTGTGGAACTTCAAGGGAACTGGTGCCGCGAATCTTTCACGCGGGCACAAGCAGAAGATGATGACCTGGGACTGATAGCCGAATGGAAGAGGGCCTGTGTCCCCAGACCCGGGTGGAACATTGTGAGTGACTGCAGCCCAAAGTTTAAGTCCTACTGGGCACAGTGGGACTCGCTGATTGTAAGGGATGGCCTCATCTGCCGTACCTGGGAGAGCACCGACGGGAAGACATCTCGGGAACAAGTCGTCGTTCCAAAGGCTATGACGGAGGAAGCCCTGAAGGAGGTTCATGGAGGATCATCTGGTGGACACCTAGGGATAAAGAAGACCCTGGAGAAGCTGAGAGAGCGGTTCTTCTGGATCGGATGCCGAACAGACGTGGAGAACTACTGCGCGAGGTGCCACGATTGCGCAGCCAGCAAGGGCCCAGGACGAAGACGACGGGGTCCACTGAAGACCTACAACGTGGGCGGCCCCATGGAGAGAGTGGCCATCGATGTTGCTGGGCCATTCCCGTTAAGCGAGGCAGGGAACCGCTACATATTAGTCGTCAGCGACTACTTTACCAAATGGCCGGAGGCGTATGCGCTCCCTAACCAAGAAGCCGCGATGATTGCTGAGACCCTGGTGAAAGAATTCGTCAGCCGGTACGGAGTACCCCTGGAGCTGCACTCCGACCAAGGGAGGAACTTCGAGTCGCAGGTGTTCCAGAACCTATGCCAGCTGCTGGGAATCCGGAAGACAAGGACGACGCCGCTACACCCTCAGTCCGACGGGATGGTAGAGCGATTCAATCGCACCATCGAGAATCATCTCCGAATAGTCGTCAGCGAGCACCAGAGGGATTGGGACAAACATCTTCCACTATTTCTCCTGGCCTACCGCGCCTCCGTGCATGAAGCCACCGGGTGCACACCAGCCCGGGCCATGTTTGGGAGGGAGCTCCGTCTACCTGTCGATCTTGCCTTCGGCCGACCTGGGAATGATCCGATCCCGGTAAGCCAGTATTGTCAAGAACTGGTCGACCAACTGGAGGACGTGCACGCGTTCGCGAGGAGGAAACTGCGGATCGAGACCGACCGAATGAAGACCCGATACGACCAGCAGACGGATGCCGGCGGATTCCACGAGGACGACCTGGTCTGGCTCTTCAACCCATTACGGAAGAAAGGCCTGTCACCCAAACTGCAGAAGTCCTGGGAGGGCCCGTACCGAGTCGTGACACGGATCAACGATGTCGTCTACAGGATCCAGCGGAGCCCGAGGGCGAAGATGAAGATCGTGCATCGAGATCGCCTGGCAGCCTACGGAGGGACACAGACGGACCAATGATTGATCGGGACGATCAGCCTTTTTAGGAAGGGGGTGGTGTTACGGCTGTGAGTTTGTGTCATTGCTCGCCGCTTGAGTCACAACTGCCCCAGGGGCTGGGCTGTGGCATGCCTCCTGTATTGCGTGTGCCTTATGCAACAGGGCTACTAAGACAAAGGGATAGTCCAGAAGATTCGTGATTGGACCAGCGATGGAAACCTCGAGAAGCCGTGGACCCTGGATGGATCTAGAACCATTTATTGAGTCACCGGCCTGCTATATAAGAGTGACCCGTGAAGCAGTTGTTGTTGTTGTGTTTTACGAGCTAGTGCGAGCGTTTATCGTGAGCGACAGAAGTGTGGTGACTTGCGTAACCCCTAGTGGAGCGGGGAAGAGAGAAACAGACAGGGGACTGCCTGTGTTTTGAGTGAGTGTGCTTTCACTGTGTGTCGGAGATATGGTGGTTACGAAATCCAGTGACATTGTTTCTCCCAGCTTGTGAACAGCGTACATCAAGTGCTCGTAAGTACTGTAGTAGGCGCACATTAGAAAGAAGTTGCATGCAGTTCTGTCAAGGCCACTAGACTCATTAGGACGGATTAACTTCTGTGGTCTGTTGTGAGTGAAAGGGGCTAAGAGCGCATAAGGAAGAGACTTGAGGAAACTAGAGTAAGGCTCCTAATTGCTTGTATTTGTTGAGTAGTGTATATTTCTGGCCACAATAAAGTTAATTATTTCTTTAAGCAGTAAATGGTGTTGTGCTTCCTACCCACCGTAATCCAGTTAACAAAAGTGCCACTAAGGGGTGGCACGTAACAATACGTTGACTGTCTGGCCTTTGCGGATGACCTGGCCATTTTTGCTAACGACATAGATTCAGCAGTCAACAAGATCAATAGGCTGTCAGAAATTGCTGAAAATGTAGGACTCCAGATTTCTATTCAGAAGACAAAATATATGACAAACATCTGCGATGGACCTGAATGGATTATCACTAACCTTGGAAAAATCAGTCGAGTCACAAATTTCCGTTATCTCGGTGAAGTCATCCAGCAGAATGGATTAGAAGAGGAAGCAATTAATGTCAGGATGAGGAAGTTAGACCAGGCATACCACATTACAAAAAATATCTATAACAAAAAGTCGATGAGTATAGGGGCCAAGTTCCGACACTATACCACAGTTGTAAAATCTGAGGGATTATATGCGTCCGAAACATTAACCATGAACACTAAAGGTCAAGCCGACCAACTGGAAAAAAGAGAGCGTAGGATATTAAGAAAAATTCTTGGTAATAGATGGGTTGATGGACAGTGGCGAATGAGAGCAAATGAGGACTTGTACAAGAACATAGACCCTATCACAGCATCAATTAAGAAGAGAAGGCTACTATTTTACGGTCACCTCATGAGAATGACTGATGATCGATTAACCAAAAGAATATGGAGTTTCATCAAGTCTAAGGCAACAAGGCCGAGATGGTTCGAGGAATGCGAAAAAGATCTCAGACAAATTGGTATTCTAGACCGAGAAATTCGTGACAGGAACACATTTAGAAGATTGGTGAACAACTACCAAGGTTTTAAAATGGCATCAACTTCCGGAAGACGGAGAGGACCTTTGTCCGAGGAACATAAACAGGCACTCGTCGCTGGGGTCAGAAGATACTGGCAGGAAGTCAAAGCCGGAACAAGAGCAAGACTTAGACACTAAAGTGAAGTTGGTTGTTACCACGCAGTCCATAGAGGCTCAACTCGATGTATATAAAAAAAAAACAATTAATGAAATGAATTAAAGAAAAAATAAAATTATATCTACATGAATTTTTATATCTAATTAATTAAACAACATGAATACCTATGTTAATTAATGTGAGGGATCGATTTGATGAGTTTCAATCAATTTGATGATGTCAGGAGCCATTTTTTGTTAGAAAAATTCTAGGATCTCCTCGCTTTTCAATTTCTAACCTATTTCTAGATTTCGTGGCAAGATTATTTGACATAATTAAATTACTTCTTTGCAATTTTATTTTATTCCTTGTTTTTATAGGCAAAAACTTCTCGGTCATATTGTATATATAAAAATCTGAATTATTTGCCCACCATATTTTTTTCAAATCGCCCATCGAATTCACATTCTGTCAGTTTCGCCCACTGGCGAGCTAAAATCGCCTAGTTTGGGAATCTCTGCTATAGGTCCTTGCGGAATTCAACGCACTTCATGACGCTGCTTGTCCCACTCGAAGTCTTTCGGAGGGATGGTAATGGTGATAATATTGTTTCAAGGTGGCCTATGATTGCAATTTTGTGGCGACTTCGGTGGCGTTGTTGGTAGCATGCTGAGCTTCTATGCCCAAGGTCGCGGGTTTAAACCCGGCCGAAGTCGTCGGATTATTAAGAGCGTTAACAATCCCTCAGAGTGCCTTCCTTCGGAGGGGAAGTAAAGCCGGCGGTGATGGTGTGTGTCCACCCTAATAACTTCTAAACGGCTGGAGCGATTTCATTGAAACTCGGTAAGTTCATAGCACTATTCCGGACAACCCCGACGGTGCCCGTCAAATTTCGTTACGTCTCACCAATCCAACATGGCGGCTGTGCGAAATATTTCACCAGCATTCAATATCTCCGAAACTATTCCCGATATCACCCTAGAATTTTTTACGGAGATAAAGGGAACTACTAGAAGTTCACCTATGTGACTTTTGAAAAACTGGTAAATACAAAACCAACATGGCGGCCACGCGAATTTGCGATTTTTAAATAGACGTTTCTCGCGATTCAACCAACCAAACGCAATAAAACTTGGTGCAGTATATGTTTATACACATTGTAATGCACCGACATCTAACTTCGTTCAATTGTTTACATAACCACAAGATGGCGGATGTGCGAAATATTTCACCAGCATTCTATATCTCTGAAACTATTAGCGGTATCACCCTGAAACGTTTTACGGAGATAAAGGGCACTACTGGAAGTTCATCTATAAGACTTTCAAAATCCGTTTAACTGCAAAAAGGAACATGGCGGCCAAGCGAATTTGAAAATTTTAAATAGACCTTTCTCGCGATTTAATGTTCCAAAAGCAATTAAATCTGGTACAGGAAATGTTTATACACATTGTAATGCACTGGTATCTAATTTAGTTCAATTGTTTACATAACCTCAAGATGGCGGCTCTGCGAATTTTAAAATTAAGTTTTTATTTCTTGTGTCGTAAACATGCGATCGAAGTGAAAGTTTGAATAATGAACATACGCAATAATTTTCCTTTAATGGTACATGACTCTATGGCCTATACATTTAACAATCCAACATGGCGAAATATGTAGACGGCTCTGATTTTCTACGAATCTATTGTAGCAATCAAACTGATTATTTTTATTGTTACGGCTGTGAGTTTGTTTCATCGCTCGCCGCATGAGTCACAACTGCCCCAGGGCTGGGCTGCTCGGCCTCAGTGTATTGCGTGCGCCTTATGCAACAGGACTACTAGGACAAAGGGATGGTCCAGAATATTCGTGACTGAGCCAGCGATGGAAACCTCGAGAAGCCGTGAACCCTGGATGGGTCTAGAAGCATTTATTGAGTCATCGGCCTGCTATATAAGAGCGACATGTCAAGCAGCAGTTGTGTTTTACGAGCTAGTGTGAGCTTTTATCCTGAGCGACAGAAGTGTGGTGACTTGCGAAACCCCTAGTGAATCCGTTTCTCTTGACAGCGAGGAAGTGAGAACCATATAGGGGACTGCCTGTGTTTTGAGTGAGTGTGATTTCACTGAGCGTCTGAGATATTGTGGTTACGAAATCCAGTGACATTGTTTCCCAGCTCGTGAACAAGCGAAGCTTCGTGTAGCAAGTTATCGTAAGTAACTGTAATTTGTGTACAAAAGGAAGAAGTTGCATGTAGTTCTGTCAAGGCCACCAGGCTCATTAGCGGGAGGATTAACTTCTGTGGCTCATTGACAAGTGAAAGGGGAAGTGTTCTCGACTTGAGGAAACTGGAGTAAGGTTCTAATTCCTTGTAATTGCTGATGAGTAGTGTAACTTTCTGGCCGATTTTTTTTTTTTTTTTTTTTTTAAGGAACATCTTGTGTTGTGCTTTCTACCCACCGTAATCCAGTTAACAAAAGTGCCACTAGGGGTGGCACGTAACAACTGGTGTCAGAAGCCGGATTACGAACTCAAGCACAACACCTGATGGTCCTGGTTTCAAAACCCGAGCAGGTCATTTTCTCTAATTTTCCTATGAGTGCATGCCCTTTACAAGACAAACAACTAAAATGGAGGCGCAATTGGCAGCATTATTAGAAAAGTTAAATGGCATGGAAACCAAAATGGAGGCTGGCCAGAAGAAGATGGAAGACGGCCAGAAGAATTTAACCAAGGACCTAACTGCCAAATTAGAAGACGGCCAGAAGAAGCTAGAAGACGGCCAGAAGAAGATGGAAGACGGTCAAAATAAGTTAGCGAAGGACCTGAAGAAGATGGAAGACAGCCAGAAAAGTTTAGCCGAGGACCTAACTTCCAAATTAGAAGACGGTCAGAATAAGCTAGCAGAGGAACTAACCGCCAATTTTCTGGATGGCCAGAAAAATCTCGAAGAGTGTCTGCTGACGAAATTACAGGAAAGTCAAAAGAAATTGGAACAGGGTCTGCGTCAGGAAGTCAACACCGTCTGCCAGGGCCTACGTGAGGAAGTCACAGCAGTAGAAAAGAAGTTCGACGCCTTACAAGAGGAAGTTGCCGAACTGCGCCAACGCCCACTGACGGGGGTGGAAGAAAAATTCAACGTTTACAAAAGGAAATTTCTGAGCTGAACCAACGCCCGTCGACGGGGATGGAAACGAGATTCATCGCTCTTCAAGAGGAAGTTGCCGAGCTGCGCCGACGCCCGCCCACAGGTACACCGGGAATATCAGGAACGGGACAGAGCAGAGTGACGCCCCCAACCTTCGACGGAAAGGTCCCGTGGAGCACCTATTTACGTCAGTTCGAGGCAGCCTGTTCAATAAACAACTGGAACAGCACGGAAAAGGCTACAGCTCTCATTGTAGCGCTGAGCGGGGACGCCCTTATCGTCCTTCAGGCCATCCCGACTGGATCCCAGGACTACGCTTCACTAATCGCCCATATGGAGTCCCGATATTGAGTTAGCCATCTTCAGCAGGCCTACCAGATGCAGCTCCGGACCCGGATACAAAAGAAGGCGGAAGCCCTGCAGGAGTTCGAGATGGACATCGCACGTCTCGTAAGGCTCGCCTACCCAACAGCGCCGGCCGACTTTCTGGAGCAGATAGCGACGCAGACTTTCACCGACGGGCTACGGGACTCGGACACTCAACAGTCGCTGCGACTCGCACGCAATAAGACCCTGACAGATGCGCTGAGCCACGCACTTGAGTTCGAGACGGCAAAACAGGCATCCAGATTGCACGCGCGGGTGCGTCAAGTGGGCGTCGACGAACCAGTAAAAACCAACGAGACCAAGCCCCTGGCCGACGAATTAATGGAGGCGCTAAGCCGTTTCTTCGATAGTCGCGGCACCACCAGTAACGACACAGCCGGAAGGCAACCGGAGAGGCGGCCCGGAAGAGGACTACCGACCTGCTGGACCTGCGGTAAGAAAGGCCACCTGAGCAAGGACTGCGGTGATCGCCGCCGCCGAGGGTATCCGACGGGAAATCAGTCATCTGAAACAGTCCAGGTTCGTGTGACGAAGTTACGGAGGGACAGTAGCAGCCTGATGGTCGACGGAGTCGTCAACGAAGAGAGCTGGCCCAGGCTAATCGACACGGGAGCATCGAGGACCATCGTCAGTCCCACCGTGATCCCGAAGTGGAGAGTGCAACCCACACAAAGGAACCTCCAGCTAATAACCGCGACCGGAGAGACCGCACCGGTACATGGCGAAGCATCACTGGAGTTCGTCATTGTGTAACGTGTTTTTCGAGGGGTTTTATGCAACTGGCATAAGTCAGTAGGAAGCCATTCTATATTTATTTACGCGGCAAATTGTTCAGCCAAGAGAATTTTTCATATTAATTTATTATTATTATTAATTTATTATAATTATTATTAAGGTATTTTCGGAGCATTTTATAAAAATTATTAGCATTCAGATAGGTTTTCTATGTCTTAGAAAACGCTATCAAGCAAATTATTACGAACGACGATATCATAGAAAATTATCTGATTACGGAATTTTACGGAGTTTTTGTCAGTTAGGGTATTTGAGAGAGATGACTCACTGGGATTTCAAGTACACGCTGAATCTTGTCGAGGAGCATGACGCAATCTTGGGTCGCAAGGTCTAGAAAAGGCGAATTGTTGAAGCGGAAATCGACTTCTCCCTCCCGCGGAGTGTAATGAGGAAGGAGTGGGGATCTAGCGCGGCGTGCTCAGCCAATCACGGGAGACAACGTAAGCTGGAAGTTGAGACTGGAGTGGGGGAACCAACAGGTGGATATATACCGTTCGACGCGCCGTGAAACGTGGACTATCTGTGAAATACTTGCGGAGTGTGTATATACGCGGGGGACGCTCCGATGTTCCGTGGAACGGACAATCTGTGTAGAACTTGCAGTGTACGGTCGCAAGTGCGTGACGCTCCGATGTTCAGTGGAGTTAGCGACGAACTTTTGTAAAACGTAACCAGTGCGGTTTTACGAGAGTTTGGGTCCGATGTACGGACCATAGAATTATCTAATCTACCAGAATATCATCAAATTTCGACGGAGATGACGACGTCCAGGAGACTGTGGGAAGCACACAGCATCAGCAAGAACGAGGGAAATGCTTTGGCAATTTCCAGGGGTAAGCGCTAATGACGCAGAAATACGCAATCTCTCATTTTCTTTGTTTTATATTTCATAATTCAGTAACTTCATAGCTTGGAAATAAGAGTAAAATCAATTTATCAGACTCCGTTTTCACGTAATTTTCTATCGGTAATATTCAAATCACAACGCTCCAATTTAAATTTTAAACTTATTATTATTATTATTAATTTTGCTATACTTGTTTTATATAATAAATTCATTTCTTTTACAATGCAATCTTTGCTTTCAGTAGGTAGCATTAGATATAGACCAATTCCTTCTCCTGATACAATTGTTTGTTGGGTTAATGATCAAATCATACCACGATCTGAGTGAATAGAGTCTTGAATGTGTTCTGCCAGAGCTAGACGTTGTTAAATACAAATTCAGATTTCAACATTGCATTGAGGTCTTGGCGCCCATTAAAACAACATAGCTTAGGCAAAGGTAAACAGTTACATTTATCACCCAACAGTGTGGGCTAGCAAAACCATTACATTTGTCGCTACCAACATGGGGCACTAATTACCGTTTCATTTGTCGCCGACAACTTGGGGCTGAAAACCTAATAACATTTGTGGAAGGAGAAGGGTATATATTTCTGTGCCTGTATTTTGGGGGTTATTTGTCTTTATCAGTGTATATCATTATGGGGGATGAGAAAGAAAGACAGATGAGGTTACGTAGTGGTCATCAACGGGAGAGTGATGATACGAGCAGTATGTCGAGTGATGGTAGTACCGGGGTAGCGGAGGTAAATCCCGATACTGAAACAGGGAGTGTAGGCGGCCAACCAGAATTAAAAACTTTACTTCTCGAGTTCATGTATCAGAACAAAGTTAGTAGTGATGCCTTAAATGCAAAATTAGAACAAAACAGTAGGGAAAATAAAGAAAGTACAGAAGCTTTAAATGCAAAATTAGAACAGAATAATGCAAAATTAGAACAAAACAGTAGGGAAAATAAAGAAAGTACAGATGCCTTAAATGCTAAATTAGAACAAAACAGTAGGGAAAATAGAGAGAGTAATGAAACTTTAAACGCCAGATTAGAACAAAACAGTAAGGAAAATAGAGAGAGTACTGAAACTTTAAATGCTAAATTAGAACAAAACAGTAAGGAAATTGGTGTGAAAATGGAGCAGATTAGAGGAGAAATCAGAGGAGTAATAGAAGAGAAGGTTAAAGAGATCATTGCAGATGTAGACAAGAAATTAGGAAAAGTACAGGAGGAGTTGGAAATTAGAATCAGTACACAGACTGAAAATTTAAAAGAACTAGTGCAACTGGAAACACAGCAGGTCAAAAAGCAATTGGGGGGAGAAATTGACAAAATTCAGGTAGCTACTAAAGAGGTTAAGGAACAGCTGGGGGGTAGAATTGAGAAAGTCCACTCGCAAATAGTTGCAGAAGTAAATGATTTAAGAGAGAGTAATAAAGAGAGCATTAGCAAGATTGAGGAGAAACAAGCAAAGCTATATGATAAAGTAGAAGAATCAGAAGGAAACATTAAATTAACAGTAAACAGTATTGAGAGGAAGGCTGAGGAGAAAATCGCAGAATTAGAATTAAAATTAAAAGCTAGGATCAGGCAAGAAAATAGTCAGAATAGGCCAGTTTTTGTGAATAGCACACACAGGGAGGTAGAACTGGGTAAGTTCAGCAATCGACAGGGGTGCCCAATGGAGTTCATGAACACTATAGAAAATAAATTCGGGGAAAGGTTGGAAAATGGTAGTATTGAGTGGTGCCAGGTAGTTGAAATTTTAGAACAAGTGTTTGTGGGGGAAACGAGGAATTGGTTTGCTGTCTACAGAGACAAGTTTACTGATATCAATGATTTTAAAATGAAATTCTGTGAAAAGTTCTGGAATGAGGTTATTCAGTCGCAGCATCGTGAGGGAGTAGTGTGTGGTAAATATAACCCTAAAGGAAGCTCCACCATGACCGAATACTTTTTAGGGCAGGTATTAGTGTGTAAATATCTGGATGGCTTGAAGGAGGAAAGTGATGTGGTGAGGTTGCTACTTCGGCACTTTCCCTATAGGATCAAGGAGGCTGCTTGTATCCAGAATGTAAAGACTATATCGCAAGTAGAAAATTTGTTAAGCACATTTGATGCACTAGGGAGAGGGGGTTATGAGGACAATTTCAATAGGAACCAGGGTAATAATAATAATAGACCTAATGAAGCCAGGCATCAGGAAGTTCAAGGGAACGGTGACGAAGGGGCCAACGCTCAAAATAGAAATAATAATAATCAGCTAAATCAGAACAGAGGAAATGGCTATGGTAATCAGTATCAAGGGGGGAACAATGATTTCAGGGGAAATCAAGGGAGGAACAATGATTACAGGGGAAATCAAGGGAGAAACAATGATTTCAGGGGAAATCAAGGGAGAAATTATAATGACAATAATTACAACCAGAATAGGGGTCAAGGAAGAGGACCGCCTAGTGGTAGTAAGATACAGCCAAACAATGACAACACAGCCCAGAACAACCAGACCAGTTTAGTAGTTAGTAGTACTACGGCCAGCTGTAGCGGTTCTTTAAACGCGAACCAGGCTGCGAAGTAAGGTCAGAATCTCAGTCTGTAGCATGCCCTGTCCATACAATTATACAGGAACCCTATGACCTAAATGTAAGAAATGAATTATTACATGAACTAAATGATGAAGGTATTATTCAGGAAGTGGTTAGTAAGAGCCCCATAGTTAAATTTAACGTGTCCGAGGCGTACACAGATGTTTTAATTGATAGTGGTTGTATGAAGAGTTGCATAAGTAGTGCATTTTATGATAAAATGAAAGGAACTGGAGTAAATTTTGAGGAGATGCCAATTAAAAGCACTTTTGTTATCACAGCTGTTGGGAAGAGGTCTAAAGTAATTTCTAAGCAAGTTTTAGTAGACATTAAAATTAATAATCATGTAGAGAAGCAGATTTGTCTTGTAATTCCAAATTTAGTATTCAGTGTTATCTTGGGTTCAGAGTGGCTAAGTAGAGTGTCTGGTAACTTATGTTATGATGTAGGGAGTTTGAAATTTAAATGGGGAGATTCTGAAGTAGAAGTAGCGTTCAATGACCATATTCAGAGGAGTAGTATTGTAGGTGTGATTTGTACTTTAAATGAGATATCGCCAGCCGTAGAGCGGGGTTCTCCATGTTTTGTGGGCAGTGTGATTACGAACGGAAGTCTAGAGGACTCGTTACGTGAGGCTGCATTTCAGGGAAATATAGAGGATGAACAGTGTGTTCGGCTCTATGATGTGTTATTGTGTAATAGGAGAGTTTTTGAGGATCGCATTGGTATGGCCAATTGCTATACACATTCATTGAACGTTATTGATAGGTCAGTATTCACAGGACATAGATATCCTGTACCTTTCGCTTATCAGAGTGCAGTTGAGGCACAAATTAATCAGATGCTTGAAGATGGGATTATTGAGCACTCTAACAGTCCATATGTTAATTCTTTGATCACAGTACCCAAAACCGACGGCACGGTTCGTATTTGCTTAGACGCTCGTTTGGTTAACAGTAGAATTAGTTCAGATCAGCTGAAATCTATGTCAATAGAGGAATTAATGCAAACATTTGAGGGGAAGAAGTATTTCACTTGTGTAGATTTGAGTTCCAGTTTTTGGCAAGTGCCACTTATGTACGAAGATAGACCATTTACAGCTTTTAGTCATAAATATAACCTTTATCAATTTTGTAGAACACCTTATGGGTTAAAGAGTAGTTCAGCAGCTTTAATTAGGGCTTTAAACATCGCATTAGGGGATGACACAGGAGAGTTTGTAACCATTTACATAGATGATATGGTAATTAGTTCACGCAGTTTTGAGGAGCATCTACTTCATTTAGATATAGTTTTTCAGAAGTTAGATCAGGCAGGGTTCACTTTGAAGCTGTCTAAGTCGTCATTCTGTCAGTCAGAAGTGACATTTTTAGGTCATAGAGTGTCAAGTAGAGGTGTAACACCAGAAGAAAGTAGGGTTAATAAGATACTTAACGCAGAGGTGCCACAGAATGTTAAACAGTTAAAAACTTACCTGGGAATTTGCAACTTTTTCAGGAGGTTCGTTCTTAAATACTCAGGGTTGGTAGAACCATTCAGGGAATTGCTTAAAAGTGGGACTCGGTGGAGATGGGAGTCCAAGCATGATCAGGCTTTTAGAGCGCTGAAGGAAGGTTTTGAGAAAGCTGTAGTGCTGAAATATCCGTTAAAAGATAAGGAATATGTGGTAATGACAGATGCCTCACATATAGGCATTGCTGGAGTATTATGTCAGAAAGATGAGGAGGGTAATCTGTGCATAGTATCTTTAGCCTCGCGAGGACTGACAGCAGCGGAGAAAAGATACACGATTACTGAGTTAGAGCTTTTAGGTATTGTTTTCAGTTTAGGAAAATTTAGAATGTATTTAGTAGGGGGGAAATTTGAGATCCACACAGATCACCATGCATTACTGTATATGAGGACTTGTAAACTCAGTTCTAACAGAGTTAGTAGGTGGATTCTTGCTCTGCAGGAATACGAATTCACAGTAAAATATATTAAAGGAAAAGATAACATTCTTGCAGACATGCTATCGAGGGACACTAATTTATGTAGGGATTATCCTGTGGTTAAAGCAGAGGACGGTATTTTAATATGTGCATGTGTGGACAGTAGCAACAGGGCATCGTTACAGACACTGAGAAATATGCTAGGTAGAGCAACGTGAGGACGTTCATTTAAGGGAGCCACTTGCAAGGTTGGAAGCAGGTGACGCAGTAACATTTATAGTTTCCAAACGTATTGGGAAAACAGCATATGTGCTGGAGAATAGTGAGGGAAACAGATTATACGGGACGTATAATATTCATAGTCTACGAAAATATGTGTCATAAAGTGAGTGTGTTTAGCTGGCGAGCCAGCCTATCAAATGAGTAAGTGTGGTATTGGGTGCGTGGGAGGAGATGGTCTTCCAGGCAGGCGTATCAGAAGTCACACAGGGGGGTAGTATGTAAGTAAATGAGAGTTTTTAAGGTACAGGGAAATATGACGGGATTGTCGGATGCTGTTGAGCACTAAATTGTCTCGATGCACCAAGGCCATTTTGGCAGCGCTGATGGGTTCCCATTTATCTCCAAGAGATGGGGGAGCGCTTGAATAGGGCTTGTTAGCTTAAGGCGTCCACGAGATAAAAGATGGGCCATCAGAATGCGAGACAGTCCTTCATGAAACTCATACATATCAGCACACGTGATTTCTGTTTACGGCCTCGCCATGTAAGATTTGTAAGTGTGTAATTTAAGGCAATTTGTATAATGGTATTATTTGTAGGAGGAGAACGGGTCTGTGTTGAGAACTAGTATTAAGTAGAATATGGTGTACGGGAACTTAACAAGACAGGGCGATTACGGCACAGAAATATTTGATGTTATATGTAATGCGCATTTACTGTATTTTTTTTCAGAAGTCAATATTAATTTATTCTACTTTAAAGAGAGATTAAGTATTATGGTCACGAGGCGCTGCCACAATAGTGTGATCGTGTGCTCAGTGATATGTGGAATTAAATGTCACCATAAGGAGGGGACCTCCAGTGAAATTAGGAAGTTCTATGGTGATATAAATATATCAGAACACCTTCAATGCGTGTGATATGACATCATAAATACATAGTGCTCACACATTGATTATGTCTATTTCTCCAACATAGAGAAATTTGAGAGGCGGAAATATCCGTGGAACACTTCTATATGTAAAACATTGGACTGGTTGCAAAGTGCAATCCATAGTGACAACGAACTTTGACGCAAAGTGCGTGAAGAAAAATTATGAGTGTATATATCTGTAATTTAGGGTGATTTCATTTATGTAATATGTATTTTGGATGGGGTTTATTAACGTGTCTGGGATAATCGGATAATGGACCGTCGTCACGGTAAATGATCCGATGATCCGAGGCGAATATGTAACGTGTTTTTCGAGGGGTTTTATGCAACTGGCATAAGTCAGTAGGAGGCCATTCTATATTTATTTACGCGGCAAATTGTTCAGCCAAGAGAATTTTTCATATTAATTTATTATTATTATTAATTTATTATAATTATTATTAAGGTATTTTCGGAGCATTTTATAAAAATTATTAGCATTCAGATAGGTTTTCTATGTCTTAGAAAACGCTATCAAGCAAATTATTACGAACGACGATATCATAGAAAATTATCTGATTACGGAATTTTACGGAGTTTTTGTCAGTTAGGGTATTTGAGAGAGATGACTCACTGGGATTTCAAGTACACGCTGAATCTTGTCGAGGAGCATGACGCAATCTTGGGTCGCAAGGTCTAGAAAAGGCGAATTGTTGAAGCGGAAATCGACTTCTCCCTCCCGCGGAGTGTAATGAGGAAGGAGTGGGGATCTAGCGCGGCGTGCTCAGCCAATCACGGGAGACAACGTAAGCTGGAAGTTGAGACTGGAGTGGGGGAACCAACAGGTGGATATATACCGTTCGACGCGCCGTGAAACGTGGACTATCTGTGAAATACTTGCGGAGTGTGTATATACGCGGGGGACGCTCCGATGTTCCGTGGAACGGACAATCTGTGTAGAACTTGCAGTGTACGGTCGCAAGTGCGTGACGCTCCGATGTTCAGTGGAGTTAGCGACGAACTTTTGTAAAACGTAACCAGTGCGGTTTTACGAGAGTTTGGGTCCGATGTACGGACCATAGAATTATCTAATCTACCAGAATATCATCAAATTTCGACGGAGATGACGACGTCCAGGAGACTGTGGGAAGCACACAGCATCAGCAAGAACGAGGGAAATGCTTTGGCAATTTCCAGGGGTAAGCGCTAATGACGCAGAAATACGCAATCTCTCATTTTCTTTGTTTTATATTTCATAATTCAGTAACTTCATAGCTTGGAAATAAGAGTAAAATCAATTTATCAGACTCCGTTTTCACGTAATTTTCTATCGGTAATATTCAAATCACAACGCTCCAATTTAAATTTTAAACTTATTATTATTATTAATTTTGCTATACTTGTTTTATATAATAAATTCATTTCTTTTACAATGCAATCTTTGCTTTCAGTAGGTAGCATTAGATATAGACCAATTCCTTCTCCTGATACAATTGTTTGTTGGGTTAATGATCAAATCATACCACGATCTGAGTGAATAGAGTCTTGAATGTGTTCTGCCAGAGCTAGACGTTGTTAAATACAAATTCAGATTTCAACATTGCATTGAGGTCTTGGCGCCCATTAAAACAACATAGCTTAGGCAAAGGTAAACAGTTACATTTATCACCCAACAGTGTGGGCTAGCAAAACCATTACATTTGTCGCTACCAACATGGGGCACTAATTACCGTTTCAATTGGTCAACGGGCGATGAAGCATCCAGTGCTTGTGGCTGACGTATCAAATGTAGTGATCATTGGACTGGACTTCCTGGACCAGAACAACATCATCTTGGATCTGAGTACCAACACTCTGCACTTCGGAGGTGAGGAACTTGCTTTGCAACCTGCGCACGAGTCCATCACCGCACGACGAGTAAGGCTGAGAGAAGACGTCATCGTTCCCGCCAGGACGGAGGTCAGCGCTGCCGTAATTGTCGACGGAACTGCTGAGGGAGTGACGGCTGTCATCGAGCCAAAATATGAGGACATCCAGACAAAAGGATTGCTAGTTGCCAAGACTCTCATCAACACGACGTCTCGGCCGCACGTCCGCCTGTCCAACCTGAAAGACTACGACATTACGGTTCACCGGGACACCAACCTAGGAGTCTGTGAGCCCGTTACCTGGATTGCCCGCATCACAGATATGACGGACGGACACCTGCAGACGGACAACCGAAGAAGACGCACACTGCCAGAAGAACTACAGAAGCTGTACCAAGGATCCCAGGACCATTTAGACGAGGAACAATCACGCCAACTTCAGGACCTGCTACGCGAATTCCAGGACGTCTTCTCCGTGGGGAGCAAAGAATTCGGCAGGACAAGCTTGGTCCAGCACAGAATCGACGTTGGGGACAGCGCACCGATTAGGGCCCCATTCCGACGTGTCCCGCTCGCCAAGCTAGCCGAAGTCGACCGGATGGTAGAAGAGATGAAGGAGCAAGGGGTGATCGATCCATCACATAGTCCTTGGAGTTCTCCGGTCGTGCTAGTGAAGAAGAAGGACGGTTCCACCAGGTTCTGCGTGGATTACAGGTGGGTGAATGACGTCACGAAGAAGGACAGCTACCCTCTACCCCGGATCGACGACACCCTGGACACCATATCAGGGTCAAGATGGTTCTCCACCTTGGATTTGAAGAGTGGCTACTGGCAGGTGGAAGTCCACCCTAAGGACCGCGAGAAAACTGCGTTCTCTGTGGGCAGCGGGCTCTGGCAGTTCACCGTCATGCCATTCGGTCTGTGCAACGCCCCTGCGACCTTCGAAAGGCTAATGGAGTCCATTCTGAGGGGACTACACTGGAAGACCTGCCTGGTCTACCTAGACGACGTCATCGTTCTGGGGAGAAGCTTCGAGGAGCACTACAGCAACCTGAAGGAGATCTTGTTGAAGCTACGGGCTGCCCAGCTGAAGTTGAGCCCCAAGAAGTGTCAGCTCTTCCAGAAGCAGGTCCAGTACCTTGGGCATATCGTCTCCGAGGAAGGGGTGCGCACCGACCCAGAGAAGACCGCAGCTGTGAAGGAGTGACCAGTTCCGAAGGACAAGTCCGAACTACGAAGCTTCCTGGGACTCTGCACTTATTACCGTCGTTTCGTGAAAGGATTCGCTGACATCGCCAAACCTTTACAACGACTGACTGAGAAGGACCAACTCTTCACGTGGACAGCAGAATGCCACAGTGTCTTCGAACAACTCAAGCAGGCTCTGTGCACCGCGCCTATTCTGGCCTACCCCAGTCCTGGATCAAGGTTCATCGTCGATACCGATGCCAGCGACTTTGGCATAGGGGGAATCCTGTCGCAAGTAGTGGACGGCGAGGAGAGAGTAGTGGCCTACTTCAGCAAGGCCTTGTCAAAGCCAGAAAGGAACTACTGCGTCACCAGGAAGGAGCTGCTCGCCATCGTGAAGACCATTGAACACTTCCACAAGTACCTGTACGGGCAAGAATTTCTCATCAGGACCGACCATGCATCCCTGCGGTGGCTCCTGAACTTCAAGCAGCCCGAGGGTCAACTCGCGCGGTGGTTAGAGAGGCTTCAACAGTACAACTTTGAGATTCAGCACAGGAAAGGCCAACTGCATTCTAACGCCGACGCCCTGTCACGAAGACCGTGCCCCGAAGACTGCACCTTCTGTGCCCGAAGGGAGGAGAACACCGGGATACAGTGCCGAAGGACTACCGTGGAACTTCAAGGGAGCTGGAGCCACGAATCTTTCATGCGGGCACAAGCAGAAGATGATGACCTGGGACTGATAGCCGAATGGAAGGGGGCCTGTGTCCCCAGACCCGGGTGGAACATTGTGAGTGACTGCAGCCCAAAGTTTAAGTCCTACTGGGCGCAGTGGGACTCGCTGGTTGTGAGGGATGGCCTCATATGCCGTACCTGGGAGAGCACCGACGGGAAGACATCTCGGGAACAAGTCGTCGTTCCAAAGACTATGCCGGCGGAAGTCCTGAAGGAAGTCCATGGAGGATCATCTGGTGGACACCTAGGGATAAAGAAGACCCTGGAGAAGCTGAGAGAGCGGTTCAACTGGATAGGATGCCGAACTGACGTAGAGAACCACTGCGCGAGGTGCCACGATTGCGCAGCCAGCAAGGGCCCAGGACGAAGACGACGGGGTCCACTGAAGACCTACAACGTGGGCGGCCCCATGGAGAGAGTGGCCATCGATATTGCTGGGCCATTCCCGTTAAGCGAGGCAGGGAAGCGCTACATATTGGTCGTCAGGGACTACTTTACCAAATGGCCGGAGGCGTATGCGCTCCCTGACCAAGAAGCCGCGACGATCGCAGAGACCCTGGTGTAGGAATTCGTCAGCCGATATGGAGTACCCCTGGAGCTGCACTCCGACCAAAGGAGGAACTTCGAGTCGCAGGTGTTCCAGAACCTATGCTAGCTGCTGGGAATCCGGAAGACAAGGACAACGCCGCTACACCATCAGTCCGACGGGATGGTAGAGCGATTCAATCGCACCATCGAGAACCATCTCCGAATAGTCGTCAGCGAGCACCAGAGGGATTGGGACAAACATCTTCCACTATTTCTCCTGGCCTACCGCGCCACCGTGCATGAAGCCACCGGGTGCACACCAGCCCGGGCCATGTTTGGGAGGGAGCTCCGTCTACCTGTCGATCTTGCCTTCGGCCGACCTGGGAATGATCCCGTCCCAGTAAGCCAGTATTGTCAAGAACTGGTCGACCAACTGGAGGACGTGCACGCGTTCGCGAGGAGGAAACTGCGGATCGAGACCGACTGAATGAAGACCCGATACGACCGGCAGACGGATGCCGGCGGATTCCACGAGGACGACCTGGTCTGGCTCTTCAACCCATTACGGAAGAAAGGCCTGTCACCCAAACTGCAGAAGTCCTGGGAGGGCCCGTACCGAGTCGTGAAACTGATCAACGATGTCGTCTACAGGATCCAGCGGAGCCCGAGGGCGAAGATGAAGATCGTGCATCGAGATCGCCTGGCAGCCTATGGAGGGACACAGACGGACCAATGATTGATGTTGACGATCAGCCTTTTAGGAAGGGGGTGGTGTTACGGCTGTGAGTTTGTTTCATCGCTCGCCGCATGAGTCACAACTGCCCCAGTGCTGGGCTGTTCGGCCTCAGTGTACTGCGTGCGCCTCATGCAACAGGACTACTAGAACAAAGGGATGGTCCAGAATATTCGTGTCTCAGCCAGCGATGGAAACCTCGAGAAGCCGTGAACCCTGGATGGGTCTAGAAGCATTTATTGAGTCACCGGCCTGCTATATAAGAGCGACCTGTCAAGCAGCAGTTGTTGTTGTGTTTTACGAGCTAGTGTGAGCTTTTATCCTGAGCGATAGAAGTGTGGTGACTTGCGAAACCCCTAGTGAAGCCGTTTCTCTTGACAGCGAGGAAGTGAGAAGCATACAGGGGACTGCCTGTGTTTTGAGTGAGTGTGATTTCACTGAGCGTCTGAGATATTGTGGTTACGATATCCAGTGACATTGTTTCCCAGCTCGTGAACAGCGAAGCTGCGTGTAGCAAGTTATCGTAAGTAACTGTAATTTGTGTACAAAAGGAAGAAGTTGCATGTAGTTCTGTCAAGGCCCCCAGGATCATTAGCGGGAGGATTAAATTCTGTGGCTCATTGACAAGTGAAAGGGGAAGTGTTCTCGACTTGAGGAAACTGGAGTAAGGTTTTAATTGCTTGTAATTGCTGATGAGTAGTGTAACTTTCTGGCCGAAATAAAATTAATTATTTATTTAAAAGGAACATCCTGTGTTGTACTTTCTACCCACCGTAATCCAGTTAACAAAAGTGCCACTAGGGGTGGCACGTAACATTATGTTCATAGACTCTATGAACATAAGTTTACCTATAGGACTTTCAGTAACCTGGTGAGCACAAATCCAACATGGCGGACATTTCTCGTTTAACCAACCGAGTGCAGTGAAACTGCACGTTAAATGCTTATACAAATGTTAATCCAGTGGCATCCAATTTATTTCAATTGTTTTCATAACCACAAGATGGCAGCTGTGCGAAATTTTAAAATCTTCTTGTTACTTCTTGTGTCCTAATCTTGCGATTGAAAACCACACGTACAGAATAACCTTCATGTAATAGTACATAATTAAAAATCCAACCTGGCGACCATCTGAAATATTTAGAGGGTTCTCAATATCTACGAATCTATCACAACCTTAAAACTGAAATTTTGTATGTTGATAGTGGCCATTAACATGAGTAGGATATATGAAAATAGGCTGTATAATTCTTCACGGAACTATTTGTTAAGAACGTTAAAAGCCTTCAGTATGCCTTCCTTCGGATGGGAAGTAAAGCAGGCGAGCCCATGTCATAGATGTATCGTATGAAAAAGAACCTACCACTTCAATGGGTAGTGTGTAGCTAAACTTGTGGGTTATTTGGTTTAGAAACCCTCTATCAAGTTTCAACGTTAGCCACTAGGCGACAGTGGCGCCTGGTAACCAAAGTTGAACCTACTTGAAATTGAATGCTCATCTCATATTAACTCCTCTCGTGAGGTTAGCGTCAGGAAGGGCATCTGGCTGAAGAAACCATCAGCCACGAATTAATAAGGGGTAGACATAGATATAGATTGTGTTGACCGACTGAAAAGTTGCAATATCAACTGTCAATAGGATTCAAAACCCCAAATTGACTCAACCCTACATTATGGCATTTAAGTGCATTTAGACGTAAAAATCCTCATCGGGACCTAACTCCGGCCCTCCGATGTCCAGGTAAAATTATATACATTATAAATTATTATAAACTAGCTGTACCCGTCATGCGTTGCAATGCCAATCAAAGAAAGTGTAACTTTGTTTGTTGAAGTGCTTTTGTATTCCCAATATGTTTTTCTTTTTCCGTAAACCACCTCTAAACTATTGTAAAATTGATTTACTATCTCAAAAAAATCATAGGAGCGTGCTCAACAACTCACCAAATTTTCATCGCAATGAAATGAATGGTATATGAACGCATACGGGACTTTGTTGAAACGATTCGAGCACTGTCACCCATTTGTTGAATATACTCGTACGCTACCTATTGTAAAATGGATTTACTAATTCGAAAACCTTCCCTGGCGTGTACACAACAACTCATGAAAGTTTCATCGCAATCGGATGAATGGCATACGGGACTTTGTTTAAGCGATTCGCGTGCCGTCACTCATTTGTTGAATCTACTTGTACGCCACCCATTGAAAAACGGATTTAATAATTCATACACCTTCGCAGGACTGTACTCAACTCACCAAAGTTTTATCATAATCGGATGAATGGTATATGAACGCATACGGGACTTGGTTGAAACGATTGACGAGCTGTCGCTCATTATTGAATCTACTCATGCGTACCAATTGTAAAATGGATTTACTAAATCAGAAATCTTTGCGGGAGTGGAAAGAGCATTTCTCCAAATTTCATCGCATGGATGGTATATGAACGCATACGGACTTTTTTTAAAAAACGATACGCGCACCGTTACTCATTTGTTGAATCTACTCATGCGCTACCTATTGTAAAAAGGATTTACTAACTCAGAAACCTTTCCTGGAGTGTGCACAACAATTCAACCAAGGTTTCATAGCAATCGGATGAGTGGTATATGAACGCATACGGGACTTTGTTTAAGCGATTCGCGTGCCGTCGCTCATTTTTTGAATCTACTTGTGCGATACCTATTGTAAATTGGATGTACTGCGCCCGTTTCTCAGACCTCACGTCGGCCCGGAAATCAACGTGATGTCCAAGAAATGGTACATGGTCGTAACAAACAAATTAGGAGTCCCTGAAATATATATCCGGAAAAACTACCAAAAATCAACTGCAAAAACGGGCAGGCAAGAGATCTAGCATCTCGGGTCGTTTAACGGGATAGGTGGGAAACGTTGCCTCAGATATATATTTGTTAAATAAAATAGGATAGTATCACTCAGTCAGGAAATGGAACAAGCTGCAGGAATGATTTAAGATAACTAAGATAAAATGGTCTCTTTTATTTAAGAGCGGACGAAACAAAATAAATAAATAAATAAATAAATGCACTCCTAGAATCAAATTGGTTTCATGCTTATGTTGGGATCAAGAATCCATAAGTCCTAGACTACCAATTTGATTGTCCTATATAATTTCTGTGGGGTAATGTGAATCGAAGTTAATGTTCCAGTGTTCGTCGAGTAAGCTGAATAAAATTAAATACAATATTTTTTCGTTGCACTGCACTGTCACTGATTTCAGCTTTTGAATGAATAAATTAAATTTGGCGTATCACATTATTCACTTCCCCATAAACACATATTTCTAAATACACTGAAAATTCACACATAAATTTAATTAAAGTGAAGGATAATTATCGTTGGTTAAATACCAATTTAAATAATCGTAAAGAAATAATTTACAAATATTTACAATTATCATCTGATATTGTAGCAGAGTAATGTGCAGATAACGTTGAAGTAATCTCATATAAATGAATATTCATAAAAAGTACCATTATTATAAATAATATAATAATTATGATTATTATTATTATTATTATTATTCCGAATCCTGGACCATATTGAATTAATCTGATCGTCAAATGCAAATACAATCATTGAATTCCAAAATATAAATTGTTATAAACAAATTATCATAAATTCCTTCCATAACATTATTATAATATTAGCGAAAATTAATTAATTAATTAATTAATTAAAGTAGAAATGTTAATCAACAATTTAATTGGTTATAGATCACCTATCCATAATTTAATTATGCATTCCTGATAATGCAAGGCAAGATTTGGCGGAATCCTAGAAATTAGTATAACTGTTTCATAAATTCGTATCAATAGCATTTCTATCAGCATTTAATATTGCATTATTTTAATCGTCGAATACGTTACGCATGCATCTAACAAATTACTAAATGAGGATTGTGTTACACAGACACATCCTTCAAACATCAAACGCACAATACTAGTAGAGAAATTCTTATTATCTCTCACTTCCAATCTTTAAATATTGATATTCTTCTTCTTCTTGGATAGGCCACATGACTCGCATCCATAATGTTGCCACAAAATAAGACAACCTATTTAAAGTGTCCATAACATAATTAGAACTACATGCTTTCTTTTATCTGTGCTGTGCAAAATATATCATAATTCAAAAATGCCTGATACGACTCGAATCTGTCAGCATAATAATCCAGCGTAGTATAATCACTAGGTTCGCTAACTAATAAATTATTATTATTATTATTATTAACTGATCTATAATGCATAAGAAATCATCTAATAAAATCGTTTATTTAGATAAATACGATCAACTATCGCTGCCAAAAACTCGGAAATATCGTTCGCAATCGCATCAAAATTTAATTGTGTGGATATTCACAATTCCAAAAAAATTAATTTAAATTTATAGAACAAGGCAAGAAATTCAAAGTTATTATGATCGAAGAAAAATGTGTGAAATTATATTAAATTAGCAAGATCTTATTCCTAAAAAGCTCTAGCATGTTCGAAAAACAGGCATAATTTCAAAGTCATCTGAAAATAAAACAATCAATTAGTCATGGTTATGGTTTGCCATGGGGTTGCAATGAGTGTAGAATGGACTCACTGCCCTTGAATTTGGTGTTATGTCCCACGATGTCATGGTGTTCAAAGATGCCTAAATCTGCTGGATCGATGATGTAGAAATTCATAAAACGCCAGCATCACCGTGGAGATATTAAGGTGTAATTGTATCTTCAAATCCTGGTGTCCATCCATGTTCGTAAATTTTCCCTTAAAGAATCTAAGCTGTCATGATCTTGACTGTATTAAAATTCATAGGTGTTCCCACGAAGTTCATTGTGTGTGAAGTTAACATTCCAGAAATTTCAAGTTCCCAATATGTCATTTGACTATTCGGCAATGTTCTATTACATTTCCACATTCTGTAAATCTTGATGCTATGTTGTAGAAATAACAGTAATGTTCATCTAATTGTGTTCTCTTCCTAATGTCTAGTAGAATAATACTCTTCTGAAACTAGTAGTTTTATCTCTTGTATAATGAAGTTGTGATTTTAGCATGTCCAAACTGTGCTTACATGGGAAGTTGAACTGTTCGGCACAGTTCTGATGTGGTGTCAAATAATGTTAAATAAGTACTCTCATTAACTCCATTGTCACACACGTTTCACTAAGTTTAACATTCTGCAGTACACACGTTACCGGTTTTCGTGCAGTAAAATGAACTCACGTTCACATAAGAACAGACTATCCCGGACGCGCTAAGAAACTTCACAACCACGATAAAGACAGGTGTGTGAGTTTCAAACGTGTATATGCCTCGGATGAAATACTGCCAGTCAACTGCTCGTCAGTTCTGAGAAGCAAACTCCCCTGCTCATCACGTGGTGTGGGTAACATGCTCGCTCACATACTCCTAGAGGCTGACCTCATATCCAGCGGAGCTCGACACGGTATAGCCTGACAAAAACACCTGGCGTTCTGCCACCATAAAAATCTGTTAGTGGAATGATATTCGGAGACTGAGATACAATTATAGATGTATAAATATTAACACCAATTCGTATGTTACACATAACATAATTTCGTGTTTAAGATGCCACAATAATCGTCGAGAGCCTATGCTTCCAATCTCATCACAGCTGATGTGAGCATAATTCAATCTTGATTTCGGTCACATATTCCCTCTTCCCGTTTTTTTATAAGTGAACGGAAGAGAACTTAAAAATATTGTCTTCTTCATAATGTGACGAAATCTAGCATCAAAGAAATCTCATTCTACTTTCTTGAAATGACGTCTGAGATTTGCTGAGTTGTAATTTCCAATGATACGGTTGGATTCAATCTCTGCTACTCGGTAGCTGTTGTTCCCAAAGACTGTAACTATCTTGTATGGACCAGAAAAGAGTTTTAGCAAATTTGCTGTAAATCCTCATGGGTAGGTTTGAAGATACTGGTCTTCTGATAGGAACAAAGTCGTTCTCACGCAAAGGTTCACTAAATCGTCTACCAGGATGTCTCTTCTTTCTCTTAGCCGCTTGTTTTTCCAGACTGGCTTTGGCCAATTCTACTCACATGGGTAAAGATGGAGAAATTTCTGGTGGAGTTGTGATGATACCATCCCAGACTCGCTGTGGCTTTCGTCCAAAATGCAAAGTGTATGGAATTTGAGATGTACTTTCGTGGACTGTTGAGTTGAGACTCTATTCGATTATGGGAATAACTTTCATCCATTTTTCGTGTTCATCAGAGCAATATAAACGACAAAACTTCCCAATCTCCGACATAATTCGTTCTGCCGGGTTCCCTTCAAAGTATCTAATGGTGTTGAGAATGTGTTTGACCTCAAGTCGCTGCATAGGCTCTTGAAATTCTAAACTAGTGAACTGACTACCATGATAACTCAGTAGGAACTCGGGTTTCCCTGCTTCACGGAAAACACAGTTCTCCAATCGTCTGATAACGTATCGTGATGTTGCTTTCTGGATTGGGTGAAGCATGACCAGCTTTGAGAACACGCCCATCGTTACCAGAATGTATTGATTACCTCTAAATGACTTAGGAATTGGACCATATAGATCAGTGGCATATGACTCCCGTGGTTTCGATGGAATTATCGCTTTCGGCTGTTCTTTGGCGAGTTTTGAGGCAAATTTACTACGCTGGCAGCTATCACATGATCTGATGACCTTTCGTAAAGACTCTCGCATCGTTTTCCAAGAAAAAGCTTCTTTCGCTGCATGCAAAGTCTTATCTACTCCTGCATGTCCAATTGATCGGTGTATGAGCCAAATAACTTTATTTACTAGTTTAGATGGTATTACTGTTCTGAGGCGCGTATGATGCCTGTCCGTGTATTTCATCACCAAGTCTCCCACGATGTGATAATCTATCGCTTCTTTAGATGTTCGGTCATAATTCGGATCACCCTGGTCCATATTATTCTTAAGGAATCGGTAGATATTCCTCAGCGGTGCATATCTCTTCTGTGATATGGCTAAGCTCTTCAGTTTTTCAAGAGTCTCCCTATCATCTGGAACACTTTCAATAAGATGGATCTCTGTATCACAAGGATTTCGGGTGAGAACATCTGCCAATAGATTCTGCTTGCCCGGACGATGGATAATTTCCACGTCAAATTGCTGTAAGAATAACGTCCATCTTGTAATTCGATCATTTGCAAGATCTGATTTCATCATAAATTGTAAAGCTTGATGATCCGTAATCAGAGTTACTCTATATCCTATCAGGATCCTTTTCCATGTTTGAAGCGCTTAAATCGCTGCTAAAGCCTCCAGCTCAGTCACGTTGTAATTAACCTCATGGCTTTTCAACTTGCAACTCGCAAAAGCTAAATAACGATGCTTTCTATTTTCATCCATCTGGTACAGTACAGCACTGATGCGATTTTTGATGCGTCAGATTCAATGTAGAAGTTCCTCGAAAAGTCGGGATATTCCAGTTTGATATTTTCGACAAGCATCAGCTTAGCTCTTTGAAATGCTTCGTTGCACTCCTCGTTCCATTTCCACTTATTGTTGATCTTTAACAAATTCTGAAGTGGTGGCATCGTTTCAGTATAATTCGAACAATATGCGGAAAAGAACTGGCACATTCCCAAGAATTGTCTGACCTGTCGTATCTTCTTTGGCTGCGGAAACTCTTATATTGCCTGTATTTTAGTAGGATTCGGTCTATATCCTGATCCGTCAATAATGTGACCCAGAAATTTGATTTCTTCATGGAAAAATCTACATTTATCATAATTGACCTTGAAATTGGCTTCTTCTAGATTTGCGAATAGCAAATTGAGATGTTCTGAATGTTCTTCCAGATTCGTTGAAGCTATTATTATATCATCAATATAGCATAAAACAAATGCTTTGACTTCTGGTGTTAGGTTCGAATCTATTGCTCGAATCATGGCCGGTCCGCTATTCTTCAATCCAAATGGAATTCTTTTAAAAGCATTGGTAACGTTGTTAAACAAGAATCCAGTGTATTGTCGACAGTTCTCTGATAATGCTACATGATAAAAAGAAGATGTGAGATCGATTGTCGAAAAATACCGTTTTCCTTCGAATCTTCTCAATAATTCGCGAATCTTCGGTGGACGATCGTGTTCCAATAACAATCGTTCGTTAAGCCCTCTTGCGTCCAGACATAGGCGAAATTTACCATTCGCCTTCTTGACCACTGCGAATGGATTGAGAAATGGTGTAGGCATGCGACAAATAATATCATCCTGTTCCATCTGATTAATCATCTCTGCAACTTCAGTCTGCCATTTTTCTGGAATAGGGTACAGTTTCTTCTTGTATGGTGACGTATTGGTTAACTGAATCTCGTATTCGAAGTTTTTGATCAATCCAGGTTTATCATTAAAAATACCAGACTATCTCTTTATCAAATCACCCAATTTCTTCTCCCCTTCTCGATCGAGTTTCACTCCATGTTCCAAACGTTGTTCTTCCGCTTCAATCGTATTGATTATGTCATCCCGGATGTTCATATTACCAGATTCCAATTCATTGATTCCATGAGCATCTTCACTCACCCCCTCGGTGGAAGTAAAATAGATCGTCCTGTTCTTCAAATCAATAATCATTCCGTTATAGGTAATAAAATCTATTCCGATTATAATATCAAAGTTAGAATTGGATATAACCAGGAAAATGTATTGCATTAGCCTTCCTGCAAGAAGTAGATTTAACATAACTTGTTGTCTGCATTTAATCATTCTGTCCGGGATCACTCCCCTAATTTTAACTGTTGAAGCTGGAAGAATGTCAATCTTTCCCTTGGTTTGGAGCAAGTCCAACACGACTGTGAGATAATTGAAACCATTGCTCCCGTGTCCACCAATGTTCTTATTTTGCATCCCATTATCTCCAAAGCAATAACTGGAAGCTCATATCTCGTCCCTCGGCGTACTTCTTCGTTCTCAAATATTAAATCATCATCCTTAATTTCGTAAAGTTCCTGGATTTCTACAATATAATCGGGGATCGGAATATTATCAATTAATTTCGTTGTTCTTGTTGTTTCTGTTGTTGCCGAATCGGCGTTTTTTTTCTACCTGCGACCCGCTAGTGCTAGGGTGCTCTAGTGTCTCCTCCTGTGGAGCTGATGGTTGAGTATTCCTAAGCTGCTGAATGTAATCTTGGCTTTCTTTATGCCTATCATCCAAGTTACTATTCTGTTGCCCTTGATTTTGGTATTGTCTGCGGTTATTGTTCATGTGATAATTGTTATACCTCCTATTCTGATACCAGTTGTTCCTGCCATTATCGCGATATCTCGAATATCTTCTGTTATACGGCGTTTGTCTCTGATTATTGTATCTATTATTCGGCATTGCTCTAGGATTGTATTCCTGGTAATTCGATCGATAATTTCCATTACTATTTCGTCGATCATAATCCCTCGGTGTTTGTCTTCTCTATTAGAGGACATATCCGTCTGAGATGTTCTGTCCATGACTACGGCGTTGATTTCACGGTTTTCTCTTCTATCCGACCTACTGTTCTGAAGACTACTCGTATGGTCTATACGCCTGTGAACCTCCTCACAATCCTGTAGTGTCTCTACTCCGGATGTTATCAACATGCGCTGGATCTCTATAGGAAATTGTCTCGTGATCGATCTCAATAATTCCCCTCGTGATAATGGTGGAGTCAAAAATTGTAATTTGGCGAGCTGTGTAGTGAAATACCCTGCATACTTCGTTGGGTGAGATGTGGCGTATTTCCTAGAATGCATGTCTGCCCTGACATCGAATTGTTCCTCCGGACTCCAGAATTGGTTTATAAATGCGTGACAAAATCGTCCATGTTCATAATTGAGTCTCGGAATGCTCTGAACCAGCTTTGTGGAGTTCCTTCTAACGATCTTTCGACTAGTCTTAGTTGTCTTTCCTTAGAAACTCGATTTTCATCCATGTATTCAGGAAGGTCCCTTAGAAATTCCATGGGAGTAAGGTTATTTCCCCATTGAATTTTCTAGGTCTATCGTCAATGTTACAGATTATCGTAACATGTCCGGGTGTGGTTGAATTTACTTGAGTAGTATTCTTTTCTAAGCCCCCAGATAAATTATGGCTATTGGATGGTGTTGATGTTTCCATTATTTCTCGACTTTTATCCGCATTAACTTTCATGTTGCTCAGTTCGGATTCAATTTTCGAAATACGCATAGTTGTCATACTGTGTTCTAGCTTCAACTTTTTTTCCATCTCTAAAGATGTAACCACTACGCTGCCTTTCACTTGTGTTTCCAACTCCTTACGCATATCCTCAAAGTTATTGTCGCATTTACCAGTAAGTTGATCAATTTGTTTCTTGACCCCATCTAACTCTCCAGTATTCGTGTTTATCGCTAAACGTAATTCCGCAACTGTTTCTGCGCTCGATTCATTATTTCTTGTTAGATGCGCCACCAAGTCTTTACTTAATCCATCCAAGTTATCATTCAATTTCTTTTCTAATGCACCCAGATTGTCTATGAATTGCGTTTTGACAACATTAATTTGTCCTGACACATGACCGTGTAATTCGTTCCTCAGAATTTTGAAATTATGCGTCCAACTGGTATCACAAGAGCTGCATTGCTTTTCTCAAAATCTACCTTTACTTCCGAAATCTGCGATTGCAAGCGAGTTTCGAGACTTCTAACATCCGTAGTTAACGCATTAGTTTCAAGTGATATACCCTGAATCTCTGATTTAAGTATAATAATCGATAAATTAATTTCTCCTATATCAGTATTAACCTTTAATACATCGGCTGACAAATTCGATACTTCATTTTTCAGTTCTTTCGTCTCCCCTTTCACTTCATCTAAACTATGCTGTATTTCCTCCTTAAATTCCTCAGCTTTCTAAGGTAAGGGTTTCTAATTATTAGTTACAATTTGCACATCATTGGTTAAAGTTTGCAACTTAGCATTTGAAGTTTGCACATAATTAGTTAAAGTTTGCAACTTAGCATTTGCAGTTTGCACATCATTAGTTAAAGTTTGCAACTTATCAGTTAATTCATCCTTATTAACTGTTAAATTATTATTAAGTTGCTCCTTATCATCAGACATTTGTAGTCGCAACATATCAAATTCAGCTTGGACTTGAGTTAAGAAACCTCTTAACTCCTCTGGTACTTCGTAAGGCATATCAAAAATACTTAAGAATAGGGAAAACTTACAAACTAGATGACCAACCAGGACCATGAGACTAGAAATATTTTCCTGTTTTTCGAACATATTTAACGTCTAATAAATAGAGCACATTCATCCACTAAACTCACTCTGGTGAATAGAAAAGAGCAAAAAGAAAAAGTTATTAATCATAAAACAACATCCTGCATCTATAATTAGTTTTCATCATAGTGAGCTTAGAGAAATCTTAATCATCCTGACATTTACTTTACTATGAAATGCAAAGCTAATTGCAAAATCATCAGCCTAAACCAAATTAAAAATCCTTGCTGAATAACACTGTCTGATATCAGAACACGTCTAACTACCTAACTGTCCCATTTTATTGCCTATATAACAAACGGTTCGATCACTCTCAATTCGAAACCACTATGTTATGCACAAAGAAAATATCCAAACATCAGTACAATTTTCTCTGTTCGCAACATTAATGTAAGATATCAGAAGAAAATTGACTCCCAAAGGTACGAATATCTCTGTTCGAGGCCTTTCAGGTTGGGCGCCATGTCGAAATCATGTGCCCGTTTCCCAGACCTCACGTCGGCCCGGAAATCAACGTGATGTCCAAGAAAAGGTACATGGTCGTAACAAACAAATTAGGAGTCCCTGAAATATATATCCGGAAAAACAACCAAAATTCAACTGCAAACACGGGCAGGCAAGAGATCTAGCATCTCGGGTCGTTTAACGGGATAGGTGAGAAAGGTTGCCCCAGATATATATTTGTTAAATAAAATAGGATAGTATCACTCAGTCAGGAAATGGAACACGCTGCAGGAATGATTTAAGATAACTAAGATAAAATGGTCTCTTTTATTTAAGAGCGGACGAAACAAAATAAATAAATAAATGCACTCCTAGAATCAAATTGGTTTTATGCTTATGTTGGCATCAAGAATCCATAAGTCCTAGACTACCAATTTGATTGTCCTATATAATTTCTGTGGGGTAATGTGAATCGAAGTTAATGTTCCAGTGTTCGTCGAGTAAGCTGAATAAAATTAAATACAATATTTTTTCGTTGCACTGCACTGTCACTGATTTCAGCTTTTGAATGAATAAATTAAATTTGGCTTATCACATTATTCACTTCCCCATAAACACATACTTCTAAATACACTGAAAATTCACACATAAATTTAATTAAAGTGAAGGATAATTATCGTTGGTTAAATACGAATTTAAATAATCGTAAAGAAATAATTTACAAATATTTACAATTATCATCTGACATTGTAGCAGAGTAATGTGCAGATAACGTTGAAGTAATCTCATATAAATGAATATTCATAAAAAATACCATTATTATAAATAATATAATAATTATGATTATTATTATTATTCCGAATCCTGGACCATATTGTATTAATCTGATCGTCAAATGCAAATACAATCATTGAATTCCAAAATATAAATTGTTATAAACAAATTATCATAAATTCCTTCCATAACATTATTATAATATTAGCGAAAATTAATTAATTAATTAATTAAAGTAGAAATGTTAATCAACAATTTAATTGGTTATAGATCAGCTATCCATAATTTAATTATGCATTCCTGATAATGCAAGGCCAGATTTTGCTGAATCCTAGAAATTAGTATAACTGTTTCATAAATTCGTATCAATAGCACTTCTATCACAGCATTTAATATTGCATTATTTTAATCGTATAATACGTTCAGCATGCATCTAACAAATTACTAAATGAGGATTGTGTTACACAGACACATCCTTCAAACATCAAACGCACAATACTAGTAGATAAATTCTTATTATCTCTCACTTCCAATCTTTAAATATTGATATTCTTCTTCTTCTTGGATAGGCCACATGACTCGCATCCATAATGTTGCCACAAAATAAGACAACCTATTTAAAGTGTCCATAACATAATTAGAACTACATGCTTTCTTTTATCTGTGCTGTGCAAAATATATCATAATTCAAAAATGCCTGATACGACTCGAATCTGTCAGCATAATAATCCAGCGTAGTATAATCACTAGGTTCGCTAACTAATAAATTATTATTATTATTATTAACTGATCTATAATGCATAAAAATCATCTAATAAAATCGTTTATTTAGATAAATACGATCAACTATCGCTGCCAAAAACTCGGAAATATCGTTCGCAATCGCATCAAAATTTAATTGTGTGGATATTCACAATTCCAAAAAAATTAATTTAAATTTATAGAACAAGGCAAGAAATTCAAAGTTATTATGATCGAAGAAAAATGTGTGAAATTATATTAAATTAGCAAGATCTTATTCCTAAAAAGCTCTAGCATGTTCGAAAAACAGGCATAATTTCAAAGTCATCTGAAAATAAAACAATCAATTACTCATGGTTATGGTTTGCCATGGGGTTGCAATGAGTGTAGAATGGACTCACTGCCCTTGAATTTGGTGTTATGTCCCACGATGTCATGGTGTTCAAAGATGCCTAAATCTGCTGGATCGATGATGTAGAAATTCATAAAACGCCAGCATCACCGTGGAGATATTAAGGTGTAATTGTATCTTCAAATCCTGGTGTCCATCCATGTTCGTAAATTTTCCCTTAAAGAATCTAAGCTGTCATGATCTTGACTGTATTAAAATTCATAGGTGTTCCCACGAAGTTCATTGTGTGTGAAGTTAACATTCCAGAAATTTCAAGTTCCCAATATGTCATTTGACTATTCGGCAATGTTCTATTGCATTTCCACATTCTGTAAATCTTGATGCTATGTTGTAGTAATAACAGTAATGTTCATCTAATTGTGTTCTCTTCCTAATGTCTAGTAGAATAATACTCTTCTGAAACTAGTAGTTTTATCTCTTGTATGATGAAGTTGTGATTTTAGAATGACCAAACTGTGCTTACATGGGAAGGTGAACTGTTCGGCACTGTTCTGATGTGGTGTCAAATGATGTTAAATAAGTATTCACATTAACTCCATTGTCACACACGTTTCACTGAGTTTAACATTCTGTAGTACACACGTTACCGGTTTTCGTGCAGTAAAACGAACTCACGTTCACATAAGAACAGACTATCCCAGACGCGCTAAGAAACTTCACAACCACGATAAATCGTGTATATGCCTCGGATGAAATACTGCCAGTCAACTGCTCGTCGGTTCTGAGAAGCAAACTCCCCTGCTCATCACGTGGTGTGGGTAACATGCTCGCTCACATACTCCTAGAGGCTGACCTCATATCCAGCGGAGCTCGACACGGTATAGCCTGACAAAAACACCCGGCGTTCTGCCACCATAAAAATCTGTTAGTGGAATGATATTCGGAGACTGAGATACAATTATAGATGTATAAATATTAATACCAATTCGTATGTTACCCATAACATAATTTCGTGTTTAAGATGCCACAATAATCGTCGAGAGCCTATGCTTCCAATCTCATCACAGCTGATGTGAGCATAATTCAATCTTGATTTCGGTCACAGTACTAAGCCCGAAACCTTCCTTGAAGTGTACACAACATCCTACCCAAGTTTCATCCCTATCAGACGAATAGTAAGTTATATGAACGCATACGGGACTTTGTTGAAACGCTTCGCACGTCTTCGCTCGTTTGTTTAATCTACTTGTGCGCTACCTATTGTAAAGTGGATTTACTAAGCCTGAAACTTTCCCTGGAGTGTACACAACAACTCACCCAAGTTTAGTCGCTATCGGACGAATGGTATATGAACGCATACGGGACTATGTTGAAACCCTTCGCGCGCCATCGCTTTTTTGTTTAATCTACTTGTGCGATACCTATTGTAAAGTGGATTTACTAACCCAGAAACCTTCCCTGAAGTGCACACAACATCTCACCCAAGTTTCATTGCTATCAGACGAATAGTATATGAACGAATACAGGACTTTTTGAAACGCTTCGCTCATTTGTTGAATCTACTCGTGCGCTACCTATTATAACATGGATTTACTAAGCCAGAAACCTTGCCTGTGGTGTACACATTCTCTCACCCAAGGTTCATCGCTATCGGACGAATTGTATGTAGAAGTTATACGCATACAGGACTTTGTTGAAACGCTTCACCCGTCGTCGCTCACTTGTTGAATCTACTCGTGTGCTACCTATTGTTAAGTGGATTTACTAAGCCAGAACCCTTACCTGAAGTGTACAGAACATCTCACCCAAGTTTCATCGCAATGGGATGAATGGTATATTAACGCATGTGGGACTTTTTTGAAACAAACGCACGCCATTTTGTCGAAGCCAGTCACGCGCCATCTATTGAAAATTGGATTTACTATGCCTATAACTTTTCCTGGACTGTGCACAACAACTCACCAAAATTTGATCGCAATCGGATGAATTGTATATGAACGCATCGCCATTACACATTTGTTTAAACTACTCGCGCGCTATCCATTGTTAAACGGATTAACTGTGCCTATGAACATTCCGAAAGTGTGTACAAACACTCACCAAAATGTGATTGCAATCGGATGTATGGTTTGTGAACGCATAAAAGACGAACAGACAGACATTCGTTTTTATCTCTCTCTATATAAAAATGAAAGTTTGTCTGTTTTTTCTGATTTTCCACGGAAATTTGAGTTATTAACGCGTTTCAGACTGGTTGATGACGGTTGCGCGCAAAAACAAAATGTTTGTCTGTCTGTCTGTTTGTCTGTGTACAACTTTGCACGCGTTTCACTCGAGAACGGCTGAGTGGATCAACGTAAGGTTTGGTGCAGATGTCCATCAGAGGCACGAAAGTAATGATTGATGTAACTCTTCTCCATACCTCTCATACAAGAGGGCACATCCCCTTAAAAAAAGCATGCTGAAATGGGCGTAGAAAGACGAGACAAAGCTCATTTTCAGCGTCTCAGTGTGAGAAACAAAATTCAGGAGCCTTGCGGGCCCCGAAAACCACATTTTAAGGTCCTAAAACCAACAGTTTTTGAGATATACCTAGAAAACTAATTTAATTTATTAAGCTATTGAAAGAATGCAAGCTGGTAACCATGGCAACACAATCTCAGAAGTCCATCTAGTGTATTTCAGTAAGACGCAATGCCATTCCATTTATTACTGTGAACGTTCGCAAACGGCTATAAGGTTATCACGGAACCAACTTAAGCTGTAAAATTCATCAATACGTATATAATGCGCTTAAGGGGGTCAAGGGGTACTTTTGATTTTTTTCACGTGATTTACACGGGCGGGTTTGGAAAGGTCTATTATATCCCTATCCCTATATTATTTAATTATTATTTTGATTATTATATTATGGTATACAAGGACGAGACAAAACTCATTTTCATCCCCTCGGTGGCTCGGAGGCTACTATGTTTTAAGGCTCTAAAACCAAGTTTCTGAGATATTCCCAGAAAACTAATTTCATTTTGGATTGAAAAACATATCCTGGTGCTGACATAAACTCTGACCACAATCTGGTTGTTATGAAATGCAGATTAAAGTTGAAGAAACTGAAGAAAAGTCAAAAGCCAAAAAGGTGGGCAATAGACAGACTGAAAGTAAAGGATGTAAACGAAAGATTCAAGAAGAGTATAAAGGAAGGACTAATGAAAAACCCTAAACAAACTTCAATTGCAGACGAATGGGCACTTTTGAAGAATAAAATAACAAAATCCGCAGAAGAAAACATTGGTAGGAAATAAAGAATAGGTAGAAAACCGTGGATAATTCAGGATATACTAGAATTGATGGATGAAAAGCGGAAACACAAGAATGTAAGAGATGAAAAGGGGAAAGCAGAATACAGACGTCTGAGAAATGAGGTTAACAAGAAGTGCAAGGAAGCGAAAGAGGAATGGTTGAAAGAGAAATAATCAGGTATAGAAAATTGTCTGAAATTAGGAAAAGTAGACACAGCTTATCGAAGGATTAAGAATACTTTTGGGAAAAAGAAGACTAAGTGGTGTAATATTAAGGACACAAATGGAAAGCCTCTAACAGAGAGGGAAGAAAAGGTTGAGAGATGGAAAGCTTACATAGAGTGTTTGTATAAGGGAAATGAGATAGAGAATCATGTAATGGAAAGGGAGGAGGAAATTGATGAGGATGCAAAGGGAGATTTAATATAGAGATCAGAATTTGACAGAGCATTGGAGGACTTAAGCAGGACAAAGCACCAGGCATAGATGATATACCGATTGAGTTGCTACGCTGCATAGGAGATGAAGGTCTGATCAGGTTATTTCACTTGGTGTGTAGGATTTATGAGAAAGGCGAGGTACCCCTGATTTCAAGAAGAATGTTATCATCCCTATACCAAAGAAAGTGGGAACTGACAGATGTGAAGATTACCGTACAATCAGCTTGATTATTCATGCTTCAAAGATCCTGTCTAGAATAATTTACAAGATGTACACAAGATTATGGAAAGCCAGATAGAAACAGAGTTGGGTGAAGACCTGTTTGGTTTCAGGAGAAATGTAGGAACAAGGGAAGCTGTACTAAGTCTTAGGCTGATTTTGGAAGGTAGAATAAGGAAAGATAAGAGAACGTTCATGGCATTTGTAGACTTAGAAAAGGCTTTTGATAACGTTGATTGGACTAAATTGTTTGACATTTTGAAATCTATTGGAATAAAGTACAGGGATAGGAGGGTGATATACAATCTATACAGAAACCAGACAGCAGTCATTCGAGCTGAAGGACATGAGAGAGAAGCTGGTATTCAGAAAGGTGTAAGGCAAGGCTGCAAATTATCAACCATACTTTTCAATCTTTACATTGAACAAGAAATGTAGGAAATTGAAGAAAAATTTAAAGTGGGAGTGAAGATTCAAGGAGAAATAATTTCAACTCTGAGATTTGCTGATGACATCGTCATCTTGGCCGACACGCCTGAGGATTTGAATGAGTATTTGAATGGTATGGACTCCGTCTTACGGAAAGAATACACGATGAAAATTAATAAATGTAAAACAAAAATGCTGGAATGCAGCCGAAATAAATCAGAAACCTCTATGGACTTCAAATTGCCAGGTGAAAAGCTGAAGGAAGTAGGATACTTCTGTTACTTAGGAAGCAAAATAACCAGTGATGGACGAAGCAAAGAGGATATAAAAAGTAGGTTGGCTCGGGCAAGGAAAGTATTTCTACAAAAAGGAATCTGTTGACATCGAATATAGATTTAGGTACTAGGAAGTCATTTTTGAAAGCCTTTGTCTGGAGCTTGGCTCTCTATGGAAGTGAAACTTGGACTATTGGTGCAGCAGAAAAGAGGAGAATTGAAGCATTTGAAATGTGGTGTTACAGAAGAATGATGAAGATCAGATGGGTAGATAGGGTTACAAACGAAGTGGCATTAAGACGAGTGGGAGGGGAGAGATGTTTCTGGCGACTGCTAATGAAGAGAAGAGATAGGTTAGTAGGACACATACTAAGACACCCTGGAATAGCAAGCTTAGTTATGGAAGGAAGGGTTGAGGACAAGAACTGTAGGGGTAGACCAAGGTTAGAATATGTTAAACAGATTGCCTCGGATGTAGGGTGTGGTAGCTATGTAGAGATGAAACGATTAGCTCAGGACAGGGAGGATTGGAGAGCTGCATCAAACCACTCAAAAGACTGAAGTCTCAAACACACACAAACTAATAAATAGATGACGAGTACAGAAGAAGATCAAATCAGGAGCTATATAGATATAATGAGAAAATCACAGATGTGGCCAGGAAGAGACGTCTGGCTTTCTACGGACATGCCTCAAGGATGAACCCAACAAGACTAACCAACCGGCTTCTCAACTACTGGGGGAATAGAAAGAGCGTGACATAGTCGCTAACAGTAGTTAACAAGGATATCCAAGAACTTAAGATAATGAAAAGTGATATTAGAAGCCGATCACATCTCAGAAAGATACTTAAACAGAAGAGTTTTCAGGACAGACCACCCTGTAAGAAAATCGGCATCATCTGGACAAAAGAAGGGAAAGGAGAAACATAGCCAGAGAATACGCGAATATTGGGCAAACATCAAGTCCCTCGCCAAGCTGAAAAGTTGAATGTCGAGGTCCTTAGCTGGCCCATCCGAAAGAAGAAGGAACTAATGAAGTAATGAAAGCCGGTAGGCATATCACAAGAGGTGACATCCAACTTTCCATCTATTTCTGTAAGAAGCAACGCCACTCAATTTATTAAATTTCTGTGAAAGTTTGCAAATGGCTATAAGGTTATCGTGGAATCAAACAGACTGTAAAATTCAACAATGCGATTAAGGGGGTCAAGGGGTACCCTACAATTTTTACACGTGACTTACCCGTGCGATAGCGATATGTTGTACAGAAGGTCTTGGGTGGTTGGTTCTTAAGTTTAGGGGCTGCGACAACGCGGTCATGTAGCCTCGTGTACTTTGGGTGTGTGTAGAATCTGTCTGATAACCGGTGTTATTATATCTCCAAACAGCAACATTATTTTAAAAAATTCCTGGATGGGAATTTGGGCCATTGGAGGCTAAAAATCCCGAATTTTCATGCACCACAGGCCTTTATAATATATTAAAGGGTTCTTCCTGGGGATGGGGACTTTCCACAGCGGTGAGGGTCAGTTTTAATTTGACATATATTGTGTTTCGTCTGCGAGGTTTTCAATATTATTTTCACGTCAGGAAGTACACGTAAGGTGAATTTAGTTTGAGAGCACAGTTTAACTAATCATATTTTTGTCGACAAGCGGGTTCATCATAAAGATGATTTTGTTTGATACTTTGTGGTTCATATATCTTTATGTTTATATACGCCTATAATTCATGTTCGGATGCTTGGAGCATCGTAAATTAGGTATTTTAACAATGAGTCAATTCACCAATCATGTATAAAACTCTTCAACGTACTTCTCATAGAAGGGTAGGTATGAGGAACAACTTTTCAAAATACATGCAAAAATAGGCCGAAAATAAAAATTATCCTAGAAGGACGACCAAGGCATATGTTGCGCTTCTCAATGTGTGACACAAAACTAGGGAGTCTATAAAGGTTCTCCGAAAACCACATTTTATGGCCCTTAAATTAACAGTGTCTGCGATATACCCAGAAGACTAACTTCGTTCTGATAAACTTATGAAGGAATGACAAGCCCCTAACCATTGCAACAGTAGCTCAATTGATAACGTCTGGTTATTAATACCGAAGACCGTTCGAAAAGCGGGTACTTCTGCTAGTATATATATAAGATGTAAGGCCACTGTATAGACCATTTAAGTTGTTTTTTTAGTTCATCAACCAATCCCTTAATTTAAGCATTATTATTATTATTTTCGTTAATTCCCCCTTAAGGCGACAGATAAAACACAATCAATTTTCATGTTTTTTTCTGTCCATTTCTTCTTTCTTCCCTAAAACCTCTCATACTATATTCACTGTGCTTCCTATTTCTCTCTTCTGTCCACTTCTTTCCTGTTTTTTTTCTTTTTTCTCCTTTGGCGTTTGTAAATATTGTGTTTTCTGATTTTTTCTCTGTGCATTAATAAGAACCGTAATATTTTTAGCCTACTTTTCACATTTTGCAACAATGAGGAAATGTAGACTTCTGAGATCGATCCGGGTAAATGTGTGTCTGTCTGTCTGTGTGTCCCCTCCCCCCCCCCCCCATCAACTCCTAAACGACTGCAGCAATTGAAACCAAATTTGGTATGAGTATCTCAAGACCATATTTGAAAATGATGTCAGTGCTACCAACTGCTGAAAATCGCAATTGAAATTTACGGTCCATGTTGGATATCTTGGAAGGTATGCATTGGAGCTATTCCAAAATTGGCACACATACAGATATTTAGGTTTAATTTCCAGGAGGCCATACATGACAGTGTTGCCAAAATGATTCTAAGCCTGCTGATAAGTCCAATGTTTAAATGCATATAACTTCTACACTATCAATGGGATTTCAACCAAATTTCATATGTACTATGTGTACATAAACAGATATGACTGAGCGTATTCTTAAGATCCATCAGGGATGCCAACTGTTAATAAATGCTCTCTATTTTTTTAATCCAAATACCAATATATCAGAAAGTATACAAGCCGACAGCTTTAAAATATGCACACGTATAGTACCTGACATTTTAGATGAATTTGGAGTAACTAGTATACTTCAGTGCTGCCAACATAATTCTAAGCCTGCTGATAAGTCCAATTTTAAAATACATGTAACTTCTATACTAATTAATGGATTTCATCCAAAATTGGCACAATAATAGATCAACATATTTCAGACTATTTCTGACCAAAACATGCATGACATTGTTGCCAACTGAATTTTACGGGCGTTGATAGATCCAATGTCTAGCTGCATGTAACGTCCATGCTATTCATTGGACTTCAACCAAATTTTGTATTCTGTACCTTAAGAGATGTAACTAAGAATATATTAAGTCACCAATGCTGCCTACTGTAGTGCTCTATTAGGCTACATTATGCCAGGTATATTTCGAACTAATTAGAAATTTCTATTTCACCAACTTAATTTCGTCATTATTCTAGATAGGTCCATATAGATTAATCATTGGCATGAATCTTAAATTTTAAGAAAAGTAGGCTCTTACTTCGTCACGGAACTTCTTGTTAATAATATTATTATTATTATTATTATCATCATAACCGGCCACGGGGGCTAACGCGCTACCTCGTACCTCGCTGGCATCGGGAGAGCGTGGGTTCGAATCCCAACTCGGCCGTCCTGAAAATAGTTTTTGTGGTTTCCCATTTTCACCACCAGGCAAATGCCAGAACGGTTCCTTTCAATAGGTCCACAGCCGATTTCCTTCCAAATTCCCTTCCCTGACCTATCCTGAAAAGAAAAGTACTGTACATGTCCATTGGCTGCGTTAATAAAATTAATATCAAGATAGAAAGAAAGAATGAGTAAACAGTGGCATAGCCTCCATAGATAAATTGTATAAGATAGGAAGCCATGTCGAAACAAGTAGTTAGTTTACTCCATGACCTCCTGAGACCATGAGGATGTTGGTAATGAAGCTATAGAGGGCTGCCTTGATAAAGGGACAAGCAGTTGTCCCGAAACGTCGGTTTTTAAAATACTACTCGGCCTAATAGCCCCAAAGCTATAATCTTCTTCTTTCTTCGATTCGGCCAAAAGGGACCACGTCAGTTCAACTGTTTCTTCTTCCGAGCTCTAATTACCGCCCAGTGTTCCCGCATTCGTATCCGGTGTTGTTCTTTTCTCTCTTGGACCACACCTTCCCTGTCTTCAGCTTCGGCTTTTCCTGGAAACCTTTGTGCGTACGTAGTTTTTCCTGAAGTGGAAAACGCTCCTGGATATCTGTAGGGGAAATTTCCATTTCACGTAAATCTTTCTCAACTTCCGTGAACCACCCCCCTTTGGGCGTTTTGATATCCTGCCTGGGCTCATTCGTGTCACGTGGCTATAAAAGGCAATCCTTCTTTTTCGAATTGTGTCACTGATCTTCTCCACGTGCTTGTATAATTCGTGGTTGTGACGCCTTCTGTACTCGCTGTTTTCTTTGATGGGACCCAGGATTTTACTCAAAATCTTCCTTTCTTTAGCCTCTAGTTTTTCCATTAGACATTTCTTGTTAATTATTAAGAGTCTCTGCAGTATACAGAGCCTCTGGTCGAATAACAGTACAGTAATGTCTAATTTTGGCGTTTAAGGATATCGATCTCTTATTGTAGATGTCTTTAGTCAGGTTGTATGCTATTTCCATTTTATTAATGCGTGACACGAAGGATTCTTTCTCTGATAGGTTAGGCTCTATCCATTCACCGAGGTATTTGAACTTTTCTGCCTTCTGAACTTTTCCTAGTCCGACCTCCAGTTCCCTGGGCGCTGATTTTATGTTTGTCATGAATTGTGTCTTCTCAAAGGAGATTTGAAGCCCATCCTTTAGTGCTTGATTTTTCAGTTGGTTAAGTTGCTCTTCTGCCGTATCAATGGAATCTGAAAGCTATATAATAATAATAATAATAATAATAATAATAATAATAATAATAATAATAATAATAATTATTATTATTATTATTATTATATAGGCCGGACATCTACAGAAAATGGAGGTGAAACGAGCAGCACACCAAGTAGTCCATCGGCATCCTGAAGGAAGAAGACGAATAGGCTGCCCGCGTAAGAGATCGATGGGTAAGGTTTATTTATTTATTTATTTAATCGTATGGTGAGTACAACAAGGAATTCATAAGTCCAGGTCCAAGTTCTTCAACCACACAACAGGTCGCTGGGGCTTCTGGAGTAGGCATGAAGAGGGCAGCGCAGGATGCCATAGTCCATGGCCTGCTCCTCTTCACTGCATTCACACATTGGAGAATCCATCCAGCCCCACTTATGGCGCAAGAATTTACAGCGCCCATGCCCAGTTCTCAGTCTGTTGAGGCGACACCATAGTTTTCTAGGGAGGTCAAATCCATTCATTTTCCGAGTTGGATTTATCTCATGAGCATTAGTACGAGATGTTGAATTTGACCACTCTACCTGCCAGCTCCGGTTTGGGTTAAAATTGTCCCTCATGATTCGGCCGGCCAATACACTTGCTGGTCTCCTAGATCGAAGTCATTGTGGCACTGCTTTTTAGTAGGCTATAATGTTTTCCAGTAAGTCGATTCAAGACTCTCCAAGCTTTCCTGCTCGATTTTGCAAAGTCCATGTCTTTCACTGTTGCTTCCCACTTTTCTCTCCTATTCTTGTCTAATGACTGTAGAAGCTGTGAACCGACTTCATGACTACCTGTTGTTTGATATTCTTCATACAGAGCCTCACTTTCTGGATTCCAACCAGGCACATAAGGGTAAGGTAAGAAATACTTTAGAGGCTAAGGAAGTCCAATGTTTTCAGAATCTAAGCATCATATTTGTCATTATACTGGGATTATACGTTGCTTAATTTACTTTAACTTGATGTGGATGGGATAATATGCATGTAAATTATTTTTACAGCAATACTGTTCCTTAATATGCTGCTATAGTACACACTGACCTATGTACAGGAATAAGTAATTTCAGGTCTATTCACATAATAAGACATCGAATATAGATGTAGGTATTCAGGAAGTCATTTTCGAAAGCCTTTGTCTGGAGCGTGGCGCTCTATGGAAGTGAATCTTGGACTATTGGTGCAGCAGAAAAGAGGAGAATTGAAGCGTTTGAAATGTGGTGTTACAGGAGAATGATGAAGTTCAGATGGGTAGATAGGGTTATAAACGAAGAGGTTTTAAGACGAGTGGGAGATGAGAGATGTTTCTGGCGACTGCTAATGAAGAGAAGAGACAGGTTGGTAGGACACATACTAAGACGCCCAGGAATAGCAAGCTTAGTTATGGAAGGAAGGGTCGAGGACAAGAACTGTAGGGGTAGAGCAAGGTTAGAATAAGTTAAACTGATTACCTCGGATGTAGGGTGTGGTAGCTATGTAGAGATGAAACGATTAGCTCAGGACAGGGAGGCATGGAAAACTACATCAAACCAGTCAAAAGACTGAAGACTCAAACAACACAACATTATTCAAGTAATTTCTGCGGGATTAAAAATCATACAGTGAGTATATTTCACTCCACAATGATAACTTTATCTTCCAATCATTGCATAATTTAAACATTATTTCCTATCAAGAAGGTAGTTGCTACATTTGAAAACTAACTGACATAACTATGTGAACACTGCTATAAGACGTCATAATTACCCGCATTAAATCAAAAATAAACACTATCAGGAAAGTAATTGTGAGACTGAGTTCTCGAGGAATTGTGTAATATACAGGGTGTTTCAAGAGGAATGGTAAATATTTTAGGAGGTGGCAGTTTAGATGAATTGCAATAAAAAAAATCCATATAACATATGTCCCAATTGTACTGCGTACCGAGATACAGCGGGTAGTGTTTAACCCAAACAAATGTAAAGCCAAGGAAAATGAGAACGTTCAAAGTTGATTTCTAAAACTTCCACCACCAATTTCAATGCATTTTGCACTTCTCTTGATAACACCCCGCGTAGCTCTTCGGAGGGCGTCTTGGCGTTCTATGATGAGGGCTGCACTATGCATAATCCAAACGACCAACTCGGCTCTTGTGTTAACGGTTTCCTTGTAGACTTCGCCTTTCAACCTTCCCCACAGGAAAAATCCAAAAGGGTAAGGTCCGGGGACCTTGGTGGCAAAAGAAACGTGTCCACATTTCCCGATCCATCTTCCTGGGAATGTTGGTTTAGATGTTGTATCACCATTTCGACAGCTAGGTACTGCACCACAGTCACGCAGTGTATTGTAAACACTCTTGAATCTTGGTCGTCTGTGGTTAGGAAATCGTATTCCGTATTCTCTACAAGCAGCAGCAGCGTTTCCATTACAAAACCCACACACAAATACCATATCGACATACTCAGCATGTGTAGAAACGTGCGGCATGTTTAAACGATACAGTACAGACAACTTGGTCAACAAAGCACACTGACAGGTGAAAACATTCAATGGAAACTAAAGCACAACTTCACAACAACACACGACTGTTGACAATCCTTGAATACGCCCATAGTTATCTGTGTACCAACACACGAAACGATAACTGTCCTGGTTACATACCAACATCTGTATCTCGGTACGCAATACAAATAGGACATACGTTATATGGATTTTTAAATTTGCAATGCATCTATACTACCACCTCCTAAAATATTTACTGTTCCTCCTGAAACACCTGTATATACGTAAACTACATCCCTTTTTACTATTGTTGCATTCTCCTCTACGTTATTGTACTCCACAGTTCTTTTCGACTAGGTTTACAGTGAGTTAATATTGCACTTGAGTAACATCAGAGCCGAGGAGAACTATGTTCTAAATTCACTTAGGGGAAAAATGAATACCCACTGCGAAAGTGATTGGCATGTATATTCCTATAACATATAAAGACACCTCCCGGGCAACGCCGGGTACAAGAGCTAGTAGACTATACAGGGTGTCTTTTATGTACGTTTGGAGAATGATAGATCGTGTAGGGGACGGGTATAGAAGTAATTTGAGATAGGGAACTTGGGGTCGGAGCGGCCTCCTTAACCCCTAAAATAAGGGTTGATTCAGGCCCTCCACCCTGTCAGTTGGGCAACCGACCCAATCCTCTATTACCTTTCTCAATCCTTTAACTCTTGGCAAGATTCATTTCATCATGTGGCGCTGGCGTATTGGATAGCGTTCCGGTGCGAAAGGCTGGTAGTCCCGGGTTCGATTCCGGGCTTGGGCAAAATATTTTTTTATGTTAGTTGTCGTATTGTAGTCACATAATACAGTCTGGTGCTACGTCAGAGAAGAGTGCAAATACGACAAATAACATAAAAATAAAAATAAAAATAAAAAAGGATTTTGCGCAAGCCCGGAATCGAACCCGGGACTACCGGCCTTTCGCACCGCAACGCTGTCTATTACGCCAGCGCCACATGGTGAAATGAATCTTGCCAAGAGTTCAAGGATTGAAGAAGGTAATAGAGGCTTGGGTTGGTTGCCCAACTGACAGGGTGGAGGGCCTGAATCAACTCTTATTTTAGGGGTTAAGGAGGCAGCTCCCACCCCAAGTTCCCTATCTCAAATTACTTCTATACCCGTCCCCTACACGACCTATCATTCTCCAAAGGTACATAAAAGACACCCTGTATAATTCGCTAGGGCCATCTAGGACCACGTTAAGGCTTGTTAAATTTGGCTTTCTTTGGCGCCTAGAATTTCCTCATCCTTAGGGAATGAACCTGCTTGCGTTCCTCTGTACAAGGAGCACCATGTCTTCTTTTTGGAGGCAAGACTCGGTTGAGACTATTCGTCACTATCTTTTAGTGGAAGAGATCCGTGTCCAATGCCTCGTCGGGATTGATTTGGGGCATTTGGAGGTCTTCTTTGGTGTGTCTAAACCAGGGCATCGTGGTTTTGTGGTTGGAATAAAAAAAGTGAAAGATCTTCTTTGTCAACCTTTTGCCGTCCATTCGTCTGAGGTGGTCATATTGTCTTATTGTAGTTGTTTGAGTCTTCAGTCTTTTTACTGGTTTGATGCAGCGCTCCATGCCTCCCTGTCATGAGCTAATCGTTTCATCTCTACTTAGCTGGTGCTCCTTGTACAGAGGAACGCAAGCAGGTTCATTCAAATCCTCAGGCGTGTCGGCCAAGATGACGATGTCATCACCAGATCTCAGAGTTGAAATTATTTCTCCTTGAATCTTCACTCCCACTTTAAATTTTCTCCATTTTCCTTAATTGCTTGTTCAGTGTATAGATTGAAAAGTATGGGTGATAAGTTGCAACCTTTCTGAATACCAGCTTCTCTCCCATGTCCTTCAGCTAGAATGAATGCTGCTTGGTTTCTGTATAGACTGCAGATCACCCTCCTACTTTATTCCAATCATCTTATTATTATTATTATTATTATTAAAACTCGCGAAATGAGAATACACTAATGTCTAAGACTGGGAATCTTCAGACATACTAATTGGCATTGTTTCCCCACCATATTCACTCTGTACCAGCAGACAAGGTCGTGCGCGTTACTAATGTATGGTTCGCGTGATGTGCTACAATATTGAACTTTATTTTAGGTCGTTGAGCTTTGCCCCTGCGACCTTTGCTACACATCCACACAAAACTGTAATGCAGCTAAACCTTATGGGTCAAGTTAATAGATAGTTATTAGTCTAGTATTTGCAGAAGTATGTGAAGTCGAAAACATTTCATATAACCTCTATGTATTAATTTGAAATTATCAATAGAACACGAAAAATAGTTCAATGAAACCAAAGTTTAAACAGTGCAATTTCTTGATTTTCTGCATATAAATTAGGCAAATCAAAAACGAACAAGAAGTTCTGTGACGAACTAAAGAGCCTACTTTTCTTAAAATTTAAGATTCGTGCCAATGATTCATCTATATGGACCTATCTAGAATAATGATGAAATTAAGATGGTAATATCAAATTTTCTAATTAGTTAGATATATACCTGGTATAATGTAGCCTAATGGAGCACTACAGTTGGCAGCCCTGGTGACTGAAGAATATATTCTTAGTTCCATCTCTTAAGGTACAGAAAAATTCAACATTTGGTTGAAGTCCAATGGATAGAATGGACGTTACATGCAGTTAGACATTGGATCTATCAGCCCGCGTAAAGTCATGTTGGCAACAATGTCATAAATATGTTGGTCAGAAATAATTTGTAATATTATGATCTCTTGTTGTGCCAATTTTAGATAAAACCCATTTGTTAGTATAGAAGTTACATGTATTTTAAAATTGGTCCTATCATCAGGCTTAGAATCATGTTGGCAGCACTGACGTATATTAGCTACTCCAAATTAATCTAGAATATCAGGTGCAATACGTGTGCAAAGTTTAGAGCTGCTGCCTTGCATACTTTCTGACATATTGATATTAGGGTGAAAAATAGAGAGAGCATTTATTAACAGTTGGCAGCCCTGGTTACTCCTAAGAATACGCATAATCATATCTGTTATGGTACACATAGCACATACGAAATTTGGTTGAAATCCAATTGATAGTATAGAAGTTACATGTATTTAAAAAGTGGTCTTATCAGCAGGCTTAGAATCATGTCGGTAGCACTGACGTATATTAGTTACTCCAAATTAATCTAGACTGTGTGGTACTATAGGTGTGCATAGTTTAAAGCTGTCGGCTTGCATATTTTCTGATATATTGGTATTGGATAAAAAAAAAATAGAGAGAGCATTTATTAACAGTTGGCAGTCCTGGTGGCTCTGAAGAATACGCTCAGTCTAATCTGTTTATGTACACATAGTGAACTACATACGAAATGTGGTTGAAATCCAATTGATTGTGTAGAAGTTATATGCATTTAAAAATTGGACCTATCAGCAGGCTTAGAATCATTTTAGCAACACTGCCATGTATGGCTTCCTGGAAATTAAACTGAAATTTTATTATCTATATGTGTGCCAATTTTTTAATAGCTCCAAGATATCCAAGATGGAGCTCAAATATGAATTGTGGTTTTTCAGCAGTTGGTAGCACTGACATCATTTTCAAATATGGGCTTAAGATATTCAGATATATATCTTTACTCATATCAAATTTGGTTTCGATTGTTGCAGCCGTTTAAGAGTTGATAGTGGGGGGGGGGGGGACACTCACACAGACAGATAGAAGGATAGGCAGACACACACACATTTGCCCGGATCGATCTCATAAGTCTACTCTTTCCTCATTTTTGCAAAATGTGAAAAGTAGGCTAAAAATCAATGATCTATGATTAGCGTAGACAAAAAAAAGAAAACAAGATGTTCAGTAAAGAACATATAGCCTACTTTCTCCTAAATGTATGAGTATAGTTATAACTCGTTGTTATTATAAAAGAGTATAATAGAATCATTTCTTGGTTGAAGACCTTAGAAACTATTTACCTCTACCAAACGCCACAACCTAGAAAAAAACTACTACCATCATTGAAGAAAGACAGATAAGAAGTATCTCAAGATTGTTATGGATCTGGAGACATAATCGACCGGACTGGCTGCGTGGCTCAGCGGTAACGTTCTCGCTTGCTGGGCCCTAGGTTGCAGGTTCGTATCCTGGCGCAGTCAGCTGGCATTTGAGGGTGCACAAATGCGAGGGAGCCGTGTCAGTAGATTTACTGGCACGTTAAAGATCCCCTTCGGGCCAAAATTCCGGCACCCCGGCGTATCTAAAAGCAGCAGTAGTTAAAAGGGACGTAAAACAAATAGCATTATTATTATTGTTATTATTACATAATCGACCTGCCGTGGGCAACATCCAACTTTGAGTTGAGGCATGTCTTTACACGTCTGGTTGTGCATGGCTTTCACAACCCTAATTGAATTAACAAATCTTTCCATGACCCTACAGAGACGTGTGTATACAAACTATGTGGATATTTTCGATTGCTATTTGCCTGAAATAAAAGTATTAATAACCTGAACTAGCACCAGCGGCTAGAATTCAGTTACTATGTGAAATCGTTTTGTTCTTTACTTCAAATAACATTTTCAAATAACGCACAATAGGCTGTTACAAACCCTTTAAAATAAGAAGTAAAAATGTATCATAGTAGCCTATCATCTTGTCATTCTTCAAATTCGATGCGCATAGAATGCCAATGGTATACTATCAATGGAGTCCCATGGAGACCAGGCATGAAATCTAGTGGAGAAGTATCGAACAATATAATCCTAACAGGGCGAGTGCATTCTAGCGGCCATAAGAAGAAACTTTTCAATAAAATCTGGAAGTTAATAAGTAGGCCGGCGTGCAGTTACCTTTTTGGCTGCTAGATGCATCGAGCAAATCTGCTGGCGAATTATGTTTTAATTAAATATATGTTTTGCACCGTAATATGCACAATATTCTTTTTCTTCTTTTTCTTAGTCGTTTACCCTTCAGGTTGGTGGAACCCACGGACTCAGCGAGGGAACTCACCACTACCGCCTCTACGGGCAGTGTCCTAGAGCTGGGAACATCTAATCGGAGTGGATACAACTGGTGAGGTGTGATTGGCACCTCGCCCAGGCGGCCTCACCTGCAAAGTGAACAGGGGCCTCATGAGGGAAGGTAATGGATGGTCAGGATGGGTAGGCAAGGAAGAGGGAAGGAGGCGGCCGTGGCCTTGAAGAAGGTACTGTCCCCGATAATCCGGATAGTAGGCTGTCAGATATCCGCCCCCTCAATCGGATTGCCAATAATCAATCGCACCGGCACAGCTACATCAATGAAAATGGCACTGACAGATACTACCGAGATTAGAGCACAGCAGTTAACAAGAAATTATTGTGGAACACACCAAAATATACGGGGGTTCATACTTACCTTTACTTACCTCTTCAAATTAATCTCGGGTCTGGGTTGTCAACTGGATCACTTACAGTATGCCCTCACAATAACCTCCACCATGATATTTAAAATGAACCAAGACGAAGACAAGAAACTTTAAACTGTACAATAATTTATTTCACATAAAGGGAATGATTCTAACAAAAATTCAACAAAATACACGTGGCAATCAGAAGCCATTGTCAAAATAACCATGTCCTCCTGTAGGACTTGTAGACTTTACATACAGAATTTTAGCTTTCACTAGCTCAAAAAGAACGTAATAATCATAATACACTTGGAATGGATAAGGGAGTTGGGACGAGACATGTATCAATTGTTTTTCTTTTAATAAACATCACACTTTTATTTATAACTGCAAGGCTGCTATGTAGTCGACCTTGGCCTCTAACAACCAGTTGTCTGGCCAGCTGCGATCCACCCTGCATCATGTCGCATGCCTACATCGTCAAATGGACTCACCTGTCCAGCCAACGTTAGCATCTGCTAGTTACATCAGAGCCTAGCTCCTTTTCCAATCACTTTAAATGTCCTCAACTCAACTCAAATACTATCACGCAAATCTTTTAAATGCTCCATTCACATATCCATGGATTACTCTAATAATCCCAAAACTTGTTTAATTACATAATCCAATTGTTTAATTAGCGTTGTTTAGAGTAAAATAACAAAAATCTTAATGTTTATAACAAATGCTCATTAATCCCTATATATATTATAATTGTGAAAATCTGTGTGTCCGTGTGTGTGTGTGTGTGAGTGTGTGTGTTAGTTTGTTACCTCTTGACACTAAAACGGCTGGACGGATTTGGATGAAATTTGAAATGGAGACAGCTTATACCATGGGATAACATATAGGCTGCCTTTTGTCCGGAAATAAATCATTGTTCCCGTGGAATGGGCAACATAACTGAAAAGTCACCAAAAATACTCAACCAGGACAAAATATCGAAGTTGTCGCATAAAGACCGGACAAAGCTCATTTTACTCCCCTCGATGCAAGAAACAATACTCGGTATGTCCCTACGGGACACCGAAAACTACATTTTAAGGCTCTAAAACCAACAGTTTCAAAGATATTCGCAGAAAATTATCTTCGCTCTGATTGATGAACTAATCGCAAGTCCGTTTCCATGGCAACACTACCTCAAGGTATGACATCCGATTTTCTATATATCCCTCTAGGAGGCAATGCCAATTCATTTATTATCTTTTTTAAGATATATATAAACACAATAAGAACAGTGTAGCGCGCCTGCCTCCCGTCCGGAGGCCCCGGGTTCGATTCCCGGCTCCGTCAGAGATTTTAGACACTGACGTGAGGGCTGCAACGGGCTGAACTCAGATTCGTGAGGACAATTGTGTAGCTGTGAGGCAGCGCGCCGGTCACGAAGAACAAGATTAACGGCAGAGGGGACACTATGCACTGACCACGCGTCACCACAATATCTGCAGGCCAAATGGCCGATTTTCTATATATCCCTCTAGGAGGCAATGCCAATTCATTTATTATCTTTTTCAAGATATATATAAACACAATAAGAACAGTGTAGCGCGCCTGCCTCCCGTCCGGAGGCCCCGGGTTCGATTCCCGGCTCCGTCAGAGATTTTAGACACTGACGTGAGGGCTGCAACGGGCTGAACTCAGATTCGTGAGGACAATTGAGTAGCTGTGAGGCAGCGTGCCGGTCACGAAGAACAAGATTAACGGCTGAGAGGACACTATTCACTGACCACACGTCACCACAATATCTGCAGGCCAAATGGCTGGGAAGCGGTCGCATGATAGGCCTAGGCCCTTCATGGGCTGTAGTGCCAGGGGTAAAAAATATTAGGGGAAGCGCCTTCTAATACCACCTTTAATTTTTAAACACTACAGTAGCGGCTATTAAATAAAGGTAGCGATATAGCTACGTTCAATTTCATAAACACTGGGCTCACAAATCCCGTATAGTTAAGTACAAATATCGGTCTGGTCATAATTTCAATAGCAACGAAGCTCTTAGGCGGCTATTGCCGTTTCCTTAACACTCAAGGCATCCCGCCGTCATATACCTCAATGTGCACTTACCAAATTGTGAACCAGTCTATTTTACTGAAAAGAATTTCTACTAGCGAGTATCCACTCCGGCAAAAACCACTCTCACTACATTTTCCAAAATTTACACAAGACATGATTTTTAAAGCACTCTTCTCTATGTTGAGGTACAGAGACATACCACATGGAAAGATACAATAAAATGTTGGCAAATCTGAGTTCAAGGAACTGCTGTCCAGAATAGGCTTTCGGTACAGGTTATTCGGCCCATGTTCGTAACATGGAATGTTTTCCTTTGACAATGCATCTACACCATGTGCGAGGGCAACGCATTTCGAAGATCTCTAAAAACACAATAATCAGGAAATTGGAGAACAATTTAAAGTCAGAGTGAAGATTCAAGGAGAAATAATTTCATCTCTGAGATTTGCTGATGACATAGTCATCTTGGCCAATACGCCAGAAGATCAATGTGCACTTACCAAATTGTGAACCAGTCTATTTTACTGAAAAGAATTTCTACTAGCGAGTATCCACTCCGGCAAAAACCACTCTCACTACATTTTCCAAAATTTACACAAGACATGAATTTTAAAGCACTCTTCTGTATGTTGAGGTACAGAGACATACCACATGGAAAGATACAATAAAATGTTGGCAAATCTGAGTTCAAGGAACTGCTGTCCAGAATAGGCTTTCGGTACAGGTTATTCGGCCCATGTTCGTAACATGGAATGTTTTCCTTTGACAATGCATCTACACCATGTGCGAGGGCAATGCATTTCAAAGATCTCTAAAAACACAATAATCAGGAAATTGGAGAACAATTTAAAGTCGGAGTGAAGATTCAAGGAGAAATAATTTCATCTCTGAGATTTGCTGATGACATCGTCATCTTGGCCAATACGCCAGAAGATTTGAACGAGTTTTTGAATGGTATGGACTCCGTCTTGACGAATGAATTCATGATGAAAAACAATAAATGTAAAACAAAATTATTGGAATGCAGCCGAAATAAATCAGAAACCTCTACGGACATCAAATTGGCAGGTGAAACGCTACGGGAAGTAGGATACTTCTGTTACCGGTACTTAGGAAGCAAAATAACCAGTAATGGACGAAGCAAAGAGGATATAAAAAGCAGGTTGGCTCAGGCAAGGAAAGCATTTCTACACAAAAAGGAATCTCTTGACATCGAATATACATTTAGGTATTAGGATGTCATTTTTGAAAGCTTTTGAGTCACTATAAGGAAGTGAAACTTGGACTAATGGTGCTGCAGTAAAGAGGAGAATTGAAGCGTTTGAAATGTGGTGTTACGGGAGAATGATGAAGATCAGATGGTTAGATAGGGTATCAAATGAAGAACTGTTAAGACGAGTGGGAGAGGAGAGATGTTTCTGGCGACTGCTAATGAAGAGAAGAGATAGGTTGGTACGACACATATTAAGACACCCAGGAATAGCAAGCTTAGTTATGGATGGGAGGGTCAAGGACAAGAACTGTAGGGGTAGACCAGGGTTATACAGATTGCCTCGGATGTAGGGTGTGGTAGCTATGTAGTGATGAAACGATTAGCTCAGGAGAGCGAGGCATGGAGGGCTGCATCAAACCAGTCAAAAAACTTAAGACTCAAACAACAACAATCGGGAATTTTAATTACTTAGAGAGGCATGTGAGGCAAAAGGGTTGTTGGAGAATTTCAATCCCTGGGATGTAACACTGGAAGTGATTGCATAATGTACATCAGCGACCAAGGTGAGAGATATTTTACTATAGGTCTATTAATAGCGACATGTTGACGTTCAAATCATCAATAAGTGTGGCAAAATTATACCCAGAATAGCTTAAGGAAAAATACTTTTAATTCCCCATATTCAGATAGATTTGCCATTCCAGGTGTACGTTTAGACAAAACCATTATTTCCCATGGACAACTGTATGTGGCGTGCTGGCGAGTATCCGGACAACAAAATCGTTATGTCTCAGCAGAAGATGGCAAAACCAAAACTAAAATTTTCAAATGTGTTCACAACTCTATAAAATTCCCACTTTGCTGCTCATATCTATATACTGTATGTATCAGAATTCTCAGAATTTGAATCTACCCACCTGTAGCCGCGATTGCTGTAATAGAATAAACCAACTATCAGCAATAATGCATCGTCCCCATTGTCTTGATCGCGAGCGAAGCCACGGGTACCTGCTAGTATATTATAATTGTGAAAATCTGTGTGTCCGTGTGTGTGTGAGTGTGTGTGTTATTTTGTTACCTCTTGACACTAAAACGGCTGGACGGATTTGGATGAAATTTGAAATGGAGACAGCTTATACCATGGGATAACATATAGGCTGCCTTTTGTCCGGAAATAAATCATTGTTCCCGTGGAATGGGCAACATAACTGAAAAGTCACCAAAAATACTCAACCAGGACAAAATATCGAAGTTGTCGCATAAAGACCGGACAAAGCTCATTTTACTCCCCTCGATGCAAGAAACAATACTAGGTGTGTCCCTATGGGACACCGAAAACTACGTTTTAAGGCTCTAAAACCAACAGTTTCAAAGATATTCGCAGAAAACTATCTTCGCTCTGATTGATGAACTAATCGCAAGTCCGTTTCCATGGCAACACTACCTCAAGGTATGACATCCGATTTTCTATATATCCCTCTAGGAGGCAATGCCAATTCATTTATTATCTTTTTTAAGATATATATAAACACAATAAGAACAGTGTAGCGCGCCTGCCTCCCGTCCGGAGGCCCCGGGTTCGATTCCCGGCTCCGTCAGAGATTTTAGACATTGACGTGAGGGCTGCAACGGGCTGAACTCAGATTCGTGAGGATAATTGTGTAGCTGTGAGGCAGCGCGCCGGTCACGAAGAACAAGATTAACGGCAGAGGGGACATGCACTGACCACGCGTCACCACAATATCTGCAGGCCAAATGGCCGATTTTCTATATATCCCTCTAGGAGGCAATGCCAATTCATTTATTATCTTTTTCAAGATATATATAAACACAATAAGAACAGTGTAGCGCGCCTGCCTCCCGTCCGGAGGCCCCGGGTTCGATTCCCGGCTCCGTCAGAGATTTTAGACACTGACGTGAGGGCTGCAACGGGCTGAACTCAGATTCGTGAGGACAATTGAGTAGCTGTGAGGCAGCGTGCCGGTCACGAAGAACAAGATTAACGGCTGAGAGGACACTATGCACTGACCACGCGTCACCACAATATCTGCAGGCCAAATGGCTGGGAAGCGGTCGCATGATAGGCCTAGGCCCTTCATGGGCTGTAGTGCCAGGGGTAAAAAATATTAGGGGAAGCGCCTTCTAATACCACCTTTAATTTTTAAACACTACAGTAGCGGCTATTAAATAAAGGTAGCGATATAGCTACGTTCAATTTCATAAACACTGGGCTCACAAATCCCGTATAGTTAAGTACAAATATCGGTCTGGTCATAATTTCAATAGCAACGAAGCTCTTAGGCGGCTATTGCCGTTTCCTTAACACTTAAGGCATCCCGCCGTCATATACCTCAATGTGCACTTACCAAATTGTGAACCAGTCTATTTTACTGAAAAGAATTTCTACTAGCGAGTATCCACTCCGGCAGAAACCACTCTCACTACATTTTCCAAAATTTACACAAGACATGATTTTTAAAGCACTCTTCTGTATGTTGAGGTACAGAGACATACCACATGGAAAGATACAATAAAATGTTGGCAAATCTGAGTTCAAGGAACTGCTGTCCAGAATAGGCTTTCGGTACAGGTTATTCGGCCCATGTTCGTAACATGGAATGTTTTCCTTTGACAATGCATCTACACCATGTGCGAGGGCAATGCATTTCAAAGATCTCTAAAAACACAATAATCAGGAAATTGGAGAACAATTTAAAGTCGGAGTGAAGATTCAAGGAGAAATAATTTCATCTCTGAGATTTGCTGATGACATAGTCATCTTGGCCAATACGCCAGAAGATCAATGTGCACTTACCAAATTGTGAACCAGTCTATTTTACTGAAAAGAATTTCTACTAGCGAGTATCCACTCCGGCAAAAACCACTCTCACTACATTTTCCAAAATTTACACAAGACATGAATTTTAAAGCACTCTTCTGTATGTTGAGGTACAGAGACATACCACATGGAAAGATACAATAAAATGTTGGCAAATCTGAGTTCAAGGAACTGCTGTCCAGAATAGGCTTTCGGTACAGGTTATTCGGCCCATGTTCGTAACATGGAATGTTTTCCTTTGACAATGCATCTACACCATGTGCGAGGGCAACGCATTTCAAAGATCTCTAAAAACACAATAATCAGGAAATTGGAGAACAATTTAAAGTCGGAGTGAAGATTCAAGGAGAAATAATTTCATCTCTGAGATTTGCTGATGACATCGTCATCTTGGCCAATACGCCAGAAGATTTGAACGAGTTTTTGAATGGTATGGACTCCGTCTTGACGAATGAATTCATGATGAAAATCAATAAATGTAAAACAAAATTATTGGAATGCAGCCGAAATAAATCAGAAACCTCTACGGACATCAAATTGGCAGGTGAAACGCTACGGGAAGTAGGATACTTCTGTTACCGGTACTTAGGAAGCAAAATAACCAGTAATGGACGAAGCAAAGAGGATATAAAAAGCAGGTTGGCTCAGGCAAGGAAAGCATTTCTACACAAAAAGGAATCTCTTGACATCGAATATACATTTAGGTATTAGGATGTCATTTTTGAAAGCTTTTGAGTCACTATAAGGAAGTGAAACTTGGACTAATGGTGCTGCAGTAAAGAGGAGAATTGAAGCGTTTGAAATGTGGTGTTACGGGAGAATGATGAAGATCAGATGGTTAGATAGGGTATCAAATGAAGAGCTGTTAAGACGAGTAGGAGAGGAGAGATGTTTCTGGCGACTGCTAATGAAGAGAAGAGATAGGTTGGTACGACACATATTAAGACACCCAGGAATAGCAAGCTTAGTTATGGATGGGAGGGTCAAGGACAAGAACTGTAGGGGTAGATCAGGGTTATACAGATTGCCTCGGATGTAGGGTGTGGTAGCTATGTAGTGATGAAACGATTAGCTCAGGAGAGCGAGGCATGGAGGGCTGCATCAAACCAGTCAAAAAACTTAAGACTCAAACAACAACAATCGGGAATTTTAATTACTTAGAGAGGCATGTGAGGCAAAAGGGTTGTTGGAGAATTTCAATCCCTGGGATGTAACCCTGGAAGTGACTGCATAATGTACATCAGCGACCAAGGTGAGAGATATTTTACTATAGGTCTATTAATAGCGACATGTTGACGTTCAAATCATCAATAAGTGTGGCAAAATTATACCCAGAATAGCTTAAGGAAAAATACTTTTAATTCCCCATATTCAGATAGATTTGCCATTCCAGGTGTACGTTTAGACAAAACCATTATTTCCCATGGACAACTGTATGTGGCGTGCTGGCGAGTATCCGGACAACAAAATCGTTATGTCTCAGCAGAAGATGGCAAAACCAAAACTAAAATTTTCAAATGTGTTCACAACTCTATAAAATTCCCACTTTGCTGCTCATATCTATATACTGTATGTATCAGAATTCTCAGAATTTTAATCTACCCACCTGTAGCCGCGATTGCTGTAATAGAATAAACCAACTATCAGCAATAATGCATCGTCCCCATTGTCTTGATCGCGAGCGAAGCCGCGGGTACCTGCTAGTTATTTATAACAATTATAAATTGTTTATAATATTGTCAAACGACAATTGAAAAATTTATACACGCCTCTATTAATTTCTTTCATTCCACATTATTATTAAAGATATTTACATAATTATTTACAATGTTAATATTGTTTATATTTAGAAATACAGTACATTAAACCACACGTTTATCCGGTTGATAATTACTTAAATCGTGGTGATATAATCGACCAATGAAGGTTAGTTATATTTAAGTTTCAAATCCAGGTTTAATAAGTTTTAATAATTATTATTATTATTTGTGATGGTAACCTCCATTCAAAATCGTTATCTCAAATTATTTAAACACTCTTGTTAATTATAACAGTAACTTCACATGATTAATTTTCAAAGGACCTGGACAATACACTCAGCGGAAAAATACTTCGCTCTAAAAGCACAAAATTGCATAAAAATAGGCCCAGAATTCATCATATATCTCACTATATATGGCATAAAAATCTTCCACAATACATACAAAAACCTCCACTTACAAATTCTTCAACATCATTAATAACTGTGGGAATCTCCTTCACTTATTCAAGGGCATTATTCATCAGCGACTTTAACACGTCCACTGAACTAACGATTATACATCCATAGTTCCTCTTTAAAAATTCTTATATTCATTAATTGTTTCAAAACTGTTATGATATTAACCTTCGTAGGTTTCATTCATGAACCGATATGAAGTAAAAATTTGCCAATCACAAATAAATTTAATAGCAAATACGATTATACACGCCTCCCTGGTCTATCAAAATTGAGATTAATATCTTCAATGAAACGTAGAATAAAAATACTATCTTCAATCAAAGTTCATCTAAACTGCAAAATAGTCGAATAGAACCCAATTAGACTGTGGAATGCAAACATTATTGTTCCAATCTAGAATTGAGAAAAACACCTATCAAATGTTCATTACTATAGTGTATTCAATAATTCGTAATCAAAGTTCATATTTCATAAAATTGTCTATAATGCAATGGTATTTCAGAACTGACGATAAATGTCTATGTTGCAATCATGTTCATAAAACGACTAGTATTTCCAAGATCGTCGATACAGTAATAGATTTGAACGCTCTAAAATCTTTTAATTATTCTTCTTTCTTGAGGATGACAGAAAATTGGTCAAAGTAATTTACTGAATAGAATTACTTTAATAAAATGACACGCTGTCTGAATTCAAGTCTGCCATAGAAAATCATTAACTTTACAGTCAAATCGTGACTACAAAAATATGCAAATTACTGGAAAAAAAAAAATATATATATATATATATATATATAATCAGTCTCAACTGATCCAAAATTATTTAACTATGCCAATGACATAACAATGTCTTAATAAATCGTAGAAAAAGGCATAAATCATCAGAGTGTACTGAGTACAGAAATATCAAGCAAGAATATGGGGCAAAATATGTGGGACAGAAAATATGGGAAAAATGGTTGCTCAGATATCGCTAAAAGGCTCAAATAAAACAAGAAACGTTCACGACTACCTTATCTGTTGATTGAAGTTCTAGAGGAAAATTTCCAAAGAAGACTGCTGATGGTTCCATTTCACCAGCGTAAAGATGTGCTCCGACCTCGAACCTGGAACCAGTGCCCTCGGAGAATAGAACCGCTTCCTCCTCCGGAAATTGCACTGCTCCGTGTAGACGATAGACATCCTTCTGGCAAAACTCTTCTTTGTGAGCCGGGTCCACCCTGGCCTCTCTTGAAAGTTCCCTGAAGTTCTGGCAAAACTCTTCTTTGTGAGCCGGGTCCACCCTGGCCTCTCTTGATAGTTCCCTGAAGTTCTGGTAGAAATTCGTCATGAAGTTTATTGCAATTATTTCCGTAGAAATATTCATATTTGTAGAGTATGAAGATATTTCCACTGCCATTTGATATAATTCAGCGTTGGACCACGATGCATGAGTGTAGTTGGATGTTCACTACATGCTCGCTTTTGTAGAAAGACGATTAAAGAAGTTCCATGATGCTATTTCACTCCTTCGATATATGTCCCAATTGCATTAAAGTCCTTAGCCTTCCATCTCCATTTCCGTTATAATAGTTGAAAGAACTGCCATAGTATATTGTTGCATTGTAGAATGTAGCGTTATATCACCAAATGCACTCTTAAGTATCACGGTTGCAATACCAGTGTCAGCCGTAGCGTAGAATGTGATATCAAAAAAGTGCTTCTCAGGTGGCGAGAAAATCACCTTTGTCGGCAGTCTTAAAATGCCAATATCTTCCAAATTATAATCGTGAAAATGTTCAACTTTCCTACACACTTTAATACTGTTATGCACAATAGAATTAGCTTATAGGCATTAGCTAACTCTTGATATATTATCTTGTAGACTCTTTAATGTGTGCGTTTCAACTTCGCCTAGTTTCAATCACCGTAAAATTGAACTGCTTGCAGGCTCGAAGCTTGTTCGATGCGGTGGCTTCACCACGCACGCTAAAGACGACTTGCTTCACTGTAATCACTCGAAGTCTGACCATATGCGACTATAAGACATCAGAAATATGAGACACATGAGATATGAGAGCTTCTCTCTGCTGTGCAAGACCTTTTATCAACTTCTTAAGGGGCGTGTCCATCCCTTCCATAGCTTGTTCCTCCGTCATTGCTAGAAGTTCTAACTTTGGCTATACTTGACGGATTTTCAAATTTCAAAAACTCAAAATTAATTTCTTCAAAATTCCAAATCAATGCCATAACTGAAAATGGATTTCCACAATTCTGCATTCCAAAAGTAATTAAATATGGTAGTTTCAGTAATCTCCGTCTCCCTCCAAACTATCGTTCATTGGTTCGAGCCTTTCCTCCAATCGCGTAACTTCTTCCTTAGCACAATTCCATGTTTCCTGCGACTGCGTCGTAAATCTCAGATCTTTCTCGAACAAATCCTGACGTCACCAAGAATCTCAGCTCAATCAGCCTACTTGCATGAAGTCTGCGTCATCCGTGCCTACGTCATGAATATCCACGTCACAACTATGACATCCATAACTTTCTTCATATTTGCCAATACACTCACCGTGGTCTCAATATAATTCAATTTACGGGGGCAGTACCATCCCGGCATTTGCCCGAAGACGAAGTGGGAAACCACAGAAAACCACTTCGAGGATGGCTGAGGTGGGAATCGAACCCCCTCTACTCATTTGGAACACCTGAGGCTGAGTAGACCCCGTTCCAGTCCTCATGCCACTTTTCAAATTTCGTGGCAGAGCCGGGAATCGAACCCAGGACCTCCGGGGCGGCAGCTAACCATGCTGACCGCTACGCTACGGAGGCGACAATATGCACAATATAACGCTTAATTTTAAAACGTCTGAGTCATTACAAAGCAACAAATATGTAAAATTTCAAGCCAAAAACCTAACACTGATCGGGTTTGAACCATAGGCATATGATTGATAGACCAACGCTTTACCAAGAAGCCATTTGTGCCAACGAACATTGATCTATATAAAATGACTTACATAGAACTTGTTAGCAAATAATGATTTAGACCTAACGATTTCATCAGTGGAGTATATTATTTATATATAAAGCATTTCATACAAAGTTTATTTATTTTGTATCAGTACGCTATATTGCATGCAATAATCAAATTAGTGAAATATAAGTCAGGCACAAGACATCCGCTGCCATCTTGTCTTCTTACCGAGATGGCTCAGCTTTTTAAAATCACTTCTGCACTATAGTATTACAAAATTAACTTTTAATTTCGAACGTGCCTCTTCCTTTAGAACAGTTAAATCGGTTCTCGGCTCGATAATCGGAACTGGTGGGTCCCATGATATGGATTATAAAGTTTGCATAATTCGCACGGTCGCCATCCTGAAATGGTACGGCGGATGACCTTGTAGTTTGGTCACAAGACGCGTCCTATATGAAGGTATGTTATTACCAAATTTGGTAGAGATCGGATAATTTGGTTAGTCGGTATTTGATTTTACGTTTTGAACGTTTGAGTGGCCGCCATTCAGTTTTAATAAAGATGGCGGCGATATAAAACATGACACTGAGGTGCCCTTTGCTTGTTCTACCTCTGTACCAAATTTCGTTCAATTCGGTTTCACCGTGTTCGAATTGATAGGGGGGGGGGGACAGACATTCAGAGTACACACACTCACACACACACACACACACACACACACACAGACTCACACACACACAGACAGACACACAATTTTTGGCCCTGTAATGATCTCATAAGTCTACTTTCATTTTTTGCAAAAATCGAAAGTAGGCTAACATTTTTTGCAAAAATCGAAAGTAGGTTAAAAAAAACTCTCAGCACGCCAGAAAAATATATTGAATTCACTAAATTTGTCAACTGTTGTATACCCACAAATGTTCTACATGTATAGCATAACCTACGAGAAGCCCCATCTTCTTATAATTCCGAAAGCTATTTGCTCTTGGCGTAAGGTTGGGACATAATAGGGCCTGGATTTTTAGGTGGCATAAACCTTCTCTTTAGGTTTCTTGTATTCTAAAAATAGGTTATTTTAGGTTTTCCTTCCAGGATCAATTCAGGCAGCAATAATTTTCTGTTTTTCTTATTTCTGTGAAATGTATTTATGAACTTATTTCACAAAAGTTTACATTGTCACTTACTTGTGCCGGGCTCCTCTCCGTCTTCTTTCCTGTCGGCCTCTCTTGGTCAACTCTTGCTCTCTTCAGACCCCAACGGTGTTGGGGTATCCAAGGCCCAGGGAGTCTCTTCCCTTCCCGCCTTAATTGTCTCATCTTTCCTGATACCCTCCTTCTGTGAGGGGTCAGCCTTCTTTCCATGTCATCTCCTGCTTTCTGCTCAAGGCCCTCAAGGAGGCAGGGTGTATGTAGCCCCACCACTTCTGGTGCACCCCGGATATTGGTACACCCTCAAGGGCTCATGGCTGGTGAGTTCGGGAGTTGGCGATCCCGAGGGAGTCCTGAGCTGGGTCCGATTTTTCCCTTTTTCCACTGACTTTGGGGCGGGCCCTCTCCTCTTTCCCTTTCCCATCTGCCTTTCATGGCTCTCCTTCCTTCGAAGTCCTTCAATCCTCATTCTTTGAGGGTTGAGGGCATTTCTTTTCTTCCTGTCTTTTATTCGCTTTATCCTTTATTTGTTTAGCATTCCTTCTTCTAGTATGTAAGACTGTAGTTAATAGTAGTTGCAGTTTTCATCTCATCTTTCACTATTTCCCAAACCATTAGGTGCCGATAACCTAGATGTTAGGCCCTTAAACCAACAATTATCATCATCATCGTACTGCACTTAACCGGTAGTAACCTGAACTATCTCCGTCCTGCTGCTTGTAATCACGGCGGAAATAATTTTACGATGAATTTCAATTGGGACATAATATTATTAATTTGAAAAAGGCAAAAAAGCTATTTAGGTTATTTAAGGTGTCAACCACTCATTTAGGTTATTTTGGGTGAAATAAAATTCACATATTCTGCTCCAGGAAGTGTGAAACGAACATATATGTTGTAAGTTGTGAATTACATAGCGAGTAAAATAATAGGTAAAAACCTAAGAATCCGGGCCCTATGTTCAGACAGAGGTTTTAGACCCTTTTTAGAGGACTATTGACCATTTTAAATTGTTGAAGTTTATACATAAGATATAACCAGCAAAATCTCGGTTGAGATTGCTTCAGAGTAGTGGAAATTGGGGGGTCTTTCTCGAAAAAGTGAAATATTGCTATACTGTAAATGTCTTAGTACTGCCCCCGTAATTGAATTATATAGAGACCACGGTGGCTATATTGGAAATTATAAAGAAAGTTATGGCTGTCATAGTTATGACGTGGGTAGTCATGACGTAAGCACGGATGACGCAGACGTTATGCCAGCAGGTTACTTGAGCTGAGATTCTCAGTGACGTCAGCATTTATTCGAGAAAGATCCGAGATCTACGACGCAGTCGCGAGAAACGTGGAATTCTGCTGAGGAAGAAATTATGCTATTGGAGGGGAGGCTTGAACCAATGAACGATAGTCTGAAGGAAGACGGAGATTGCTGAAACTATGGTATTTTTATTACTTTTTGGAATGCAGAATTGTGGAAATCCATTTGCAGTAGAGGCATTGATCTGGAATTTTGGTGAAATTTATTTTCAGTTTTTGAATTTTGAAAATCCGTCATGTATTGACGAAGTTGGAACTTCTAGCGATGACGCAGCAACACGCGATGGAAGGGATAGATACGCCCCTCATGAAGTTCATAAAAGGCCTTGCGCAGAAGAGAGGAGTCTCATTCCTCATTCTCTCAGATCATCAATTGTCTGATATTCAATCGTCTGATCTCAAATAGTCATTTCAGTGAAACGTCGAGTGAGATTAGTAGTGAAAGAGTCGTCTTTATAACGCGTGGTGAATCCACTGCATTAAACGAGAGTCGAACTTACAAGCAGTGCAGGTTTACTGTGTGTAAATCTAGGTGAAGTTGAAACGCACATTATAACGCGTCTACGAGATTAGCTGTGAACAGTTAGCGGTCGCCTATAAGCTAATTCTCTTGTGCATTGCTACAGTAAGGAGTATAGAAAAGTTGAACAATTTCGAGGAAGTATTTTGGAAGTTATTGACAATTTTAGACGACTGACAAAAGTGATTTTCTCGACACATGAGAAGCACTTTGTATAGCCAGAATCTACGCTACGGCTGACACGGCTAGTGAAATAGGGAGACTTCAGATTGCTTTTGTGACACAACGCTACAGTATTATGGAGCAGTTTAATATGGCAGTTTGTTCTTCTATTACCATAACCGAAGAGAAGATGGAAGGCTAAAGGACTTAATGCAATTGGGACATATTTCAACGGAGTAAGATAGCAGCATGGAACTTCGCTAATTGCTATTCCACACAAGCAAACATGCGGTAAATAACCACCTACACCCATGTTTCGTGATTAAAGGCTGAATACTATCAAACAGCAATAGGAATGATTTCATACTTTCTGAATATGAATATTTCTTCGGAAATTTCTACAAAAACTTCATGGCGATTTTCAACTGGAACTTCAGGGATTTTTCAAGAGAGGTCAGGGTTGTCCCGACTCACAAAGAAGATTATTGCCGGAAGGATGTCGTTCGTCTTCGTGAAGCAGTTCGATTCTCCGAGGGTGCTGTTTCTTGTTTCGAGGATGGAGCTCAGCTTTAACTTGGTGAAATGGATCCATCAACAGTCTTCTTTGGGGAATTTTCCTCTGGAACGTCAATCGGCAGATAAGGTAGTCGTGAACGTTTATTGTATTTGAGTTTCTTTAGCAATATTTGAGCAACCATTTTCCCGTATTTTGTCCTCATGTATTTTGCCCTATATTCTTGTTTGAGATTCCTATTCTCAGTCCACATTGATGAGTTATGCCTTTTTCGACGTTTTATTAAGACATTGTTATGTCATGGGCATAGTTAAATGATTTTGGATCAGTTGAGACTGATATTTAGATTTTTCAGTAATTTGCTTATTTTTGTAGTCACGATTTGACTGTAAGTTAATGTTTTTTTATGGCAGATTTAAATTCAGACAGCGTGTCACTTTATTAAAGTAATTCTACCCCAGTTTAATTACTTTGACCAGTTTTCTGTCATCATCAAGAAGGAAGAACATTTAAATGATTTTAGAGCGTTAAAATCCAGTACGTTGTCGACGATCTTGGAAATACTAGTCGGTATTTGAATTGATTGCAACACAGACATTTATCGTCAGTTATGAACGATCATTGCATCATAGACCATTTTGTGAAAGATGAACTTTAATTATGAATTATTGAATGCATTAAATTCGTGAACTTTTGTTAGGAATTTTTTTTCAATTAGAGATTTATATAATGATGTTTGCATTTCCCAGTCTAATTGGATTCTATTCGACTATTTTGCAGCTTAGTCGCACTTTGTTTGATGATAGTATTTTTATACTACAATTCTTTTAAGATGTTAATCTTAAAATTTTGATAGACCAGACAGGCGTATATAAGCGTATTCACTATTAAATTTGTTTGTGATTGGCAGATTTTTATTTCATTTCGATTCATGAATGAAATCCACGAAAGTTAAATGACAACAGTTTTGAAACAATTAATGATTATAAGAATTTTTAAGTGGAACTATGAATGTATAATCGATAGTGCAGCGGACATGTTGAAAGTCGCTGATGTATAATGCCCTTAAATAAATGAAGGAGATTCCCACAGTAATTAATGATGATAAAGATTGTGTTAGTGGAGGTTTTTGTAAAGTCTGTGGAAGATTTTGATGCCACATATTTTAATATATGATGAATTTTGGGCTAATTTTAATGCAGTTTGTGCATTATTTTATAAGCGAAGTATTTTCCGCTAGAGTGTATTGTCATAGTTCGTTGAAAATTAATCAAGTGAATTTACTGTTATAATTAACAAGAGTTTTGAAAGAATTTGAGATAAGATTTTGAATGAAGATTACCGTCACAAATAATTATAATTATTACAACCTTTATTAAACCAGATTGTGACATTTACATGTATAACTAACCTTCATTGGTCGATTATATGGAAACGATTATGAAATTACCAACCGGATGAACATGTGGTTCAATGTATTTCTTAAATTAATAATTTAAATAATTTAAATGTTGATATTGTAAATAATAATGTATATATATCTTTGACAATAATGTGGAACGAAAGTAATGTTAAAGGCGTGTTTAAAATTTTTGTAATTATCTTCGACAATATTATAAACAATTTCTAATTGTTATAAATAATTTATGTGATTTTGTTATAAACATTTAAGAGTGTGTTTCATACTCTAAACTATGCTTATTAAACATTTGGATGATAACTTAACAAGTTTAGGGATTGTCAGAATAATCCAGTGGTATGTGAGTTAAGCAGTTGAAAGATTTGCGTCAATATATATGAATTGTCTTGTAGACATTTAAAGCTTTGAGAGGAAGTTGAATTCTTACGCAGTGTGGCGTGACTAGTGAACCCCATTTGACAGGCATGCGCCAGGTTGAAGGGTAGACCAGCTGGCTCGACATCTGGTTATCAGCGGGTGAGGTCGGTACTCTGGCCTTGCGCCTATTAATACAAGTGTGATGTTTATTAAAAGAAACCAAATGCTCTATATATGTCGTATCCTGACTTCCTTATCCAATCCAAATGTGTATTGAATGTTACGTTATTTTGAGCTCATGGGAGCTAACATGTTGTATGCTAACTTTGCATGTCCTTTAAGTGGACGTAGTCAGATTGACATGGGCTACTGATAGCCACATTTATTTTGTTGAGTTGTTAAAATCATACTCTTTATTTGAAATAAAAGCTTTTGTACAGTTCAAAGTTCTCGTCTTCGGTCTGGTTCATTTTTAAATGTCATGGTCAAGATTATTGTGGGAGCATACTTTAAAGATCCTGTTGTCAACCCAATCCCCGAGATTATTTTTAAGAGGTAAGTAAAAGTAAGTATGAAACCCCCGTCTATTTTGGTGTGTTCCACAATAATTTTCTTGGTAACTTCTGTGTTCAAACCTCGATAGTATCTGTCAGTGCCATTTTCATTGAAGTAGCTGAGCCGGTGCGATTGATTGTTGGCAATCCGATTGAGGGGGCGGATATCTGACAGCCTACTATCCGGGTAAACGGGGACAGTACGGTATGTGAAAAATCGAATCAATTCAAAGTTTGTACTATTTTCGGATAGTGTAAGGGCCAAAATCTTATCTCCGTAAAGTTTATCGCTAGTGTTATCGATTTTGGCCTTTAGTATATCCGAAAATAGTACAAACTTTGAGTGGATTCCATTTTTCGCATACTACGAAATTTACAGCGATATTTCACTTTTTCGAGAACCCCCCCCCCCCATTTCCACCTCTCTGGATGCGATATCGACCAAGATTTTGAATGGTCATATCTTATGTAGACTATAAGGCCCGGATAGTTACGTGTTTACATATTTTGTGTTTAAATAATTATTTTTATTTATTTACATATTTTTGTCGTTCTTATAAATAAATACATATTGTGGCGTTTTATTCATCTATTGACGTCAGAAAAGTTGGATGGCGCAGCCACGCGGTAGAATGTTGAAGCTGTAACATTGTGACTGGTGTGGTTTATTTAGATGGTGAAGCATTGACGTGGTGATGGAAACAGAAAGAAATTTGTCAAATTCGAGGAGGTACTGCTCTGTATACGGTTGCAAATCGTATAAAACGGGTACGAAATATCTTCACTACTTTCCTGTACAAAAAGTTCAGAGGGAAAGATGGGCTTCGGCGCTGTCAATTGGAAAACATGTTACATGACAGTGTGCAGTGTGCATTTTTGTGAAGACGACTTCTTTCCACCGGTACTGTTGATTATTGATAGTTATTGTCTCTAATTTGTATTCACATGGATTTAGCTACATCAAAAATACTGATAAACTTGTAGCCTATTGTGTCTTTGGCTATGATCTCCCTACTGTTGAATTTAGTTAATTAAAATGTAAAATCTTAGTTTTAAGTACCGGTTTGGTGACCCATCATCCCAGGCAGCCCGGTAACACCTATACTACTCAGGCAGATAGGTCACTTAAATAGTCGCAATTTTGAAGTTAAAGTGATGTTAAGTATACATATGCGGTAATGTAGCAGGAGACCGGATCGGCCTAGGCTATTCTAAGTTTAATTAGTTCCCATTTCAGGGTTTTTCAGTTTTGAGTGCGAATAGTTGGTTTGAAAGTTGTACAACAGTAAGGAGAGTATGTTTTGTATAGGTTTTAATTTGTATTATGGTTTATGTCGAGCTGAGGAGTGAATTTGGTTTGGCTTTTAGTGTAGTTTTTGATCTGTTCCGTTTGCTTATGACAAGTTCAAATGGAGACTCCAGCTTTGTTAAATATCTGTATTTTAAACATTTAATTAAATATATTGATAAAAAGGATGCCTCCATTTTAACTTGCCTGTGGCAAGAGAGTAATAAATTAATATTCTTGCCTTTGAACAGCAAGTATGTAGGTCAATATTTGCAATATTGAAGTATGATTTGAGCATCCCAAGTAACGCTTCTTTGAACCCAAAACATTCATGCAAATTCAGGGTTGCTTGATTCAATTTATTATCAGGGAGTCGTTCTTTGTGTTATGTGAGATATATATATATTGTGAAATTAATTAAAACATCGATAACGCTAGGCTTCCAAGTACAGGCTTCATATAGGCCTATGTAACAGCAGACAGTAAATTAACTATCTACATGCGGGTAATATTTTTAACTGGTAGTAATTAGCTGCATTTAAATGGATTATAAAAAATATGTCTATCAATGAAAGAAAATATGTAGTATTTTGCCATCATAAATAATTAGAAGCCATAACAAACGTACACCCAATTACTTCACGTCACTATATCGCCGCCATATTGCAAACAGCTGACCGTAAGCTCCTCCCCCGTTTCGGACGTCAATACTAATACTGTATTATAAAGCTCAAGAGTTTGTTTGTGTGTTTAAACGCGCTAATCTCTGGAACTACCAGTCGGATTCGAAAAATTCTATTTGTATATGATAGCCAGATTCAAGAGGAATATTTTAGCTTATGTAGCATTAGGATACACCTCACAGGTAACCTTAAAGATTGATTTTTAAGTCGGAAGAACAAGCACTCCCGAACAGCTTTATCCGCGTGCGCTGGCGTTATGGTTAGTGATACGTACACCGTTTCACCGATCTGAACCAAAATTTGTATACTTACCCCTTGGAACCCTGCGAGTAACACTGCCTACATGAAATTTATGACAGACCAGTCTATTCCCGGCATTTAGGCCATTTGGCACAAATCTATACCTTTTCACCGATCTGAACCAAAATGTGTATACTTACCCTTTGGAACCCTGCGAGTAACACTGTTTACATGAAATTTCGGACATACCACTCCATTCCATGCATTTAGGCCCTTTGGCACAAATTTACACCGTTTCACCGATCTGAACCAAAATCTGTATACTTAACCTTTGGAACCCTGCGAGTAACACGGTCTGCATGAAATTTCGGACATACCACTCCATTCCCTGTATTTAGGTCCTTTGGCACAAATCTATACCGTTTCACCGATCTGAACAACATTTTGTATACTTACCCTTTGGAACCCTGCGGGTGACACTGTCCACTTTAAATTTCGGATAGACCACTCCATTCCCTGCATTTAGGCCCTTTATCACAAATCTACACCGTTCCTCCTAATTGCACCAAATTTTACATACACTTTCAAACCCTGCTGGTAACACTGTCCACATGATATTTTGGACAGCGCTACATTTAGAATAACAGACAAAATGAATTTGAAAACCATTTGAGAATTTGAGAACCATTCATGTCCGTAGTAGTGTAACTGTAAGAGTATTTTAATAAGTCTATTGTTGACTGGCAATTCGAGCTGCATCACGTCGCCCCTACCAGCGTTCTGGTGCAGAATTGCGAAAATAGTTAACTCTCGCACTACTTATAAATTGCAGACACAGGGAGTAATTAGTGCAAAATGATTTCTTAGGTCCCTTAAAACAGTTACCACCATGAAAATATTATGCCTCTGTATAAGTGCAATGGTGTTGATGCAGTACATTGAGATTATCAGCTGCAATAAGCGTTGGTGCTTTCAAATTTACCTTCATTTATTCCGAACCTTATCGTTGAGCGCTATGTGGCGATAAATTATACTGTTGCTACCTCAGGAGCTCGGGACAGCTGAAGTTTTCCAAAGTGTTCTGATTATTTTCCTACGGCACTATGCAACAAAATACGACACTATTGGTCTCTACATTTCTAACAGCCAATGAGACATAAGTCCTAAGCAGTGTCTTTTATTTCACTTACTCCTCTTTCTAATCATTTTTTAAAATCGTTTGTAAATTACATGTGTCAGTGCTGTAGTTAGTAAATAGCCGTTTCCCTATTCATTATCCTTCCCTATATTATTCTGCTAAGGTCATATTCCAGTTTTGTACCGAAAATAAGGACCCATTAATACCAACCTACACATATGGGGTATCTACAGGTTCAGCATAACCCAATGCATACGCGAAACGCACTCACTTACTCTTTAAATGCCTCACAATTAAATAAATACCTTAAAACATGTATATTTACAATGAAATAATGAAATAATGCAACACGGTAACCATGGTAACAGAATCTCACAGGTCCATCTATTTCTGTAAGACGCAATGCAATTCCAATTATTACATTACTGTGAAAGTTTCCAGACGGTTATAAGGTTATCACTGAACCAAAAGCTGTAAAATTCATCAATACATACAGTATAATGCACTTAAGGGGGTCAAGGGGCACTCTAGATTTTTTTCACGCAATTTTCACGTGTCAGTGCGGTACGAAAGGTCTTTTTCACCCGACTATAAAGGGTCTCCGAAAACCACATTTAAAGGCCCTTTTTTTTAACAGTGTCTGTGATATTCCCAGAAAACTAACTTCGCTCTGAGATACCTATGAAGGAATGACAAACCCCTAACCACTGCACCAGTAGCTGAATTGATAAAGTCTGATCGTTCATACCAAGGATAAATCAGTCATAGCATTCATGATTGAGATTTTGCTAAGTGTACTCTTTACAACTAGAATATTCGCTGGCGAAGCCGCGACGGGTAATGCTAGTTATCATTATTACGGGAAAAATGACCTGAATGTTACGTCCATTATACTGTACTAATTATCACCCCAACTAAAACCACCACCACCACCACCACCACCACCACCACCACCAAAAAAGTTATATTTTTAAAATATTATTTTTCTGTTAGTTAAAGTATCATGTGCCACTTCTGTGGTAGTATTCATTATCATCCATAAAACAAATAAATCCATCGGGCTAAGCCGGGCACTACTGCTAGTAAGTACATATTTTCTATATTTGGTAGTACTGTATGTTGAACTCCTTAGATGACTGCTGCCCACATTTTCGACCCTTGGCAATTCCAGTAATTTACTTTTCTGGTTCGTGATTACACCCTTGTATCTGTAATGTAGTAGTGTTTCATGGCAGTAATTCACCGGTTATTAAGTAACTTATAGTAGGGGAGCTGAAGTCAACAGTTTCATTGCGCCTCCAATAGTCCTTACCTTGACAGGACATTTTACTTGAAATTACAGTGGTTTGCGAAACTTGTGAGTATTGACCGAGTGCTATGAAAGTTTTGAAGTGACCTTTTTTTCTGCTCTTCAGAATGAAATCCGAAAACAGCACATACATGATTTCGTATCGCGCATCTTCAGTAAGTATCGTAGGATTCGGAAACTGAGACAAGTCCCGGCCTATTAAGCGGGAACATTTGTACTGTAGACTGGATTGTGGATTATTCAAGCAGCTGGACATTTCAACTATGTTTCGAGTAACTGTGGGACATAAATATGCTACAAATTTGAGAACATATTTTGGAAACTTAATCACATATTTTCCACTTCTCCTTCTTAAGAAGTGTTTTTGTCTTTTCCTTTAATATTGGCTTGGTTTGCGTCTTGTTTAGCTCCAAACAAAGGTTGGCGATCCACGTAGCCAGCTCTGACCTTGACATTGCAGTATGAAATGCTTCCTCTGATGTACACCTGTGCCATCTTCTAACGTCCTTCAACCATGAATTTCTGCGTCTCCCAACGGATCTTTTTCCTTGTATCTTTCCTTCAATTAGCTGTAATAATTGGTACCTCTCGTTTCGCATGATGTGACCTAGGTATTGTGTCTTTCTTTGCTTTATAACGTGTAGCAGTTCTTTCTGCTTTTTCATCCGAAGTAGGACCTCGACGTTTGAAATTTTCAATATCCAAGGTATGCGCAGGAGACGACGATATAGATACATTTCAAAGGCATCGATTCGTTTTTCAATAGAAGGATCCATGGTCCAGCATTCACAACCATATAGAAGAACAGAAAATATGTAACAACGGATCATGCGGATTCGCAACTGTAGACTGAGATCTGATCGTACAAAGAATTTCCGCAAGGTAAAGAATTGTTTCATGGCCTGTTCAATTCTAGATTTTATTTCTTGTTTGGAGTCACATTGTTTGTTCAATATGGTGCCCAAGTATTTGAAGGAGGACACTTGTTCAACTGTATTATTATTTATTGTGAGATTTGCTCTTATTGTCTTTTTAGAGAACACCATCATTTTTGTTTTTAAAACGTTCACACACAGGCCAAATTCTTCACTGTGTTGTAGGCCTACTAAGCAATTTACCATGTGTTGAAGGGTAGATAATTTATCTGCTATGACAACAGTATCATCCGCATATCTAATGTTATTAATAAATTTTCCATTTATATTGATCCCTCCACCTTCTACCAGCGATTCTTTAAATATTGCCTCAGAATAAATGTTGAACAAAAGCGGCGACAGTACACAACCCTGACGAACACCTTTTCTGATTGAAGCCATTTCTGAAGTTCCTTGAACTGTTTTAACATCAGCAGTCTGATTCCAATATAGATTACTTATGATGCGTAAATCATTGCTGTCAATACCAGTTGATCTCAGAATTTCTATCAACTTTTCTTGTCTGACACTTCTAAGCACATAAATAAACAAGAAGTTCCGTGAAGAACTATACAGCCTACTTTTCATGCCAATGATTATTCTACAGTATATGAACCTATCAAGAATAATGACGAAATTAAGTTGGTAATATCGAAATATCTAATTAGTTCAAAATATACCTGGTATAATGTAGCCTCATAGAGCACTACAGTTGGCGCCCTGGTGACTGAATATATTCTTAGTTCCATCTCTTAAGGTACAGAATACAAAATTTGGTTGAAGTCCAATGGACGTTACATGCAGTTAGACACTGGATCTATCAGCACGGGTAAAAGCATGTTGCCAAGAATACCATGCGTGTGCTGGTCAGAAATAATCTGAAATATTATGATATCTTGTTGTGCCAATTTTGGATGAAATCCATTTGTTAGTATAGAAGTTACATGTATTTTAAAATTGGACATATCAGCAGGCATAGAATCATGTTGGCAGCACTGCCTTATATTAATTACTCCAAATTAATCTAGAATATCAGGTGCTATACGTGTGCAAAGTATAGAGCTGTAGGCTTGCATACTTTCTGATATATTGATATTAGGGTAAAAAAATGTAGACAGCATTTATTAACAGTTGACAGCCCTGATTGCTCTTAACAATACTTATAGTCATGTCTGTTATGGTACACATAGCACATACGAAATTTGGTTGAAATCCAACTGATAGTATAGAAGTTAGATATATTTAAAAATTGGTATTATCAGCAGGCTTATAATCATGTTGGTAGAACTGACGTATATAAGTTACTCCAAATTAATCTAAAATGTCAGAATATACGTGTGCATAGTTTAAAGCTGTCGGCTTGCATACTTTCTGATATATTGGTATTTGGATATAAAAAATATAGAGAGCAATTATTAACAGTTGGCAGCCCTGGTGGCTCTTAAGAATACGCTCTGTCATATCTGTTTACGTACAGATATTACATACAAAATTTGGTTGAAATCCAATTGATAGTGTAGAAGTTATATGCATTTAAACATTGGACCTATCAGAAGGCTTAAAATTATTTTGGCAACACTGTCATGGTTGGCCTCCTGGAAATTAAACGGAAATAATATTGTCTACATGTGTGCCAATTTTGGAATAGCTCCCATGCATACTTTTCAAGATATCCATCACTGAGCTCAAATTTCTAGTGCGTTTTTTCAGCAGTTGGTAGCACTGACATCATTTTAAAATATGGACGTGAGATATTCCGGTGCACATCTTTACTCATACTAAATTTGGTTTTGATTGCTGCAGCCGTTTAGGAGTTGATAGGGGGGGGACGACACACACACAGCCAGACAGACAGACAGACACACATTTTCCCGGATCGATCTCATAAGTCTACTTTTTCCTCATTCTTGCAAAATGTGAAAAGTAGGCTAATACACATTTCTGGAAAGTTAAACACATAATTATCTGGGCCCTGCGTTATGTATTGTAACCTTTATGCATCTGTGATTGCATAAATTCTACATATTTATTTCAACAAGATTTTATCCATGTTTCAAAGCTGGTGTGAGAAAATACGTTGCTTGCGGACCAGGGCACAACAAAGGGAGGCCCGTACGTGCTTTACTGTAACTTTCACCCAGCGCAGACAATGATGGTAGGAAGAGAAAGCCAACATCTGGAAGCCACATGCGCTCAGACAACGCAAAACGGTGTTTCAACCAAGCGGGTAAATACAAAACTTTCAACGATCACTCACCAGATAAACCCCGCCCATTTGAGAGAAATTGGAGCAGTAATTAAAATACAGAAACAGGAATTACACCATCGTATAGGGGACAATCCCAGCCTCTCAGAAGTATCGTCAAAATTTAAATTGGATCATTCTGTGATTTTTGTCAGAATTAAAATGAAATCAGGGGGTGGATTTAAAACTACCAATAGCAGCGAGGGACGCGAGACGCGACCAAATCCCGCCGAAATTAAGGAACAATGAAGGGAATTACGGAGCTCATTATATAAGGATCCAACGATCGGATTTTGGATAAAAAGAAGTCATTGCGACATTAGAAATGAGGACGTTCAAAGGAGCTAATTTGTATATTCATGCGAGTGTTATTATGGAAATAAATTCCAAAAGCTCCCCACTCCAAGTACTTCTCCGAGAAATCATATAAATAATAGATGGAGACGCAGCGAAAACAGTTCGTATCCGGGCGCTGCATGAGGCGGAAGCCCAAGCCCGTAGCCTTAAGAATATTAATAATTTGTACAAGTTTTATAAGTAGAAGCAGTTCTATCTTTGGAATTTGAATATCGCTAAGTATTCGCGAGTGCGAATTAGAACAGTGCATACCGTGACAGTACGACGCAGTTATAATGATAGAGATAGCCGTACGAGCTATTAGTAGCTAAGTCAGTGATCTAGGATCTATTGAACTATCAGCTGAATTGAGTAGGTTGATGATAGCTGTAGGGGGTAGGAGCTACATACGCGAGAACCGTGCATTGTGATGATAATAATAATAATAATTCACAGTGGACCTTTGCTTTGGTGAATTTTGGAAACCGTGTGTAAATTATCCTCCTTGCAAGATGAACCAACTGATCCAGAAGACTGATATCAAGGACCAGAGCATTACCATCAGGATGTATACGAGATAAGTAGAAATTGTATGGGGCATGTTTGCCATAGCGTATCCCATCATGGGAATCGGATATGTTTATCTCGATCATAAGCAATTATGATAAAATAGATATTTTAGGCATAGCAGGCATGTTTTGTGTAGATTTGTGTATATTTGTCAGTTATGATTATTTTTGTGTGTTTTATAACGTAAATGAGTATATGGGCATCAACATTTTGTTTAAATGTGTTTTGTTTGAGGGTGTCAGTAACTTTGCTGAATGCACAATTAAGGGAATAATTGGGTTGATAGTGCTTACGCACGATATTAACGTAAAAGCTAATATGGGGAAGACAGCTCGATATTGTGACAAAGATCAGTAGTGACACTGAAATTATATGAACAGTAAGTATGGTAATTGATAATCACACCAAGGTAAAGAAAGGTAAGACAAATGGCTGGATGATAATGTAATATTCAAAAAGAGGTTGAGAGTTGATCCTGGGTTGAGCTGAAATTAATAACGGAGGTGGTATTCCCGTGTTCTACGATGATATAAAATTGTAAGTGAAATTAATAACGGAGGTGGTATTCCCGTGTTCTACGATGATATAAAATGGTAAGTGAAATTAATAACGGAGGTGGTATTCCCGTGTTCTACGATGATATAAAATGGTAAGTGAAATTAATAACGGAGGTGGTATTCCAGTGTTCTACGATGATATAAAATGGTAAGTGAAATTAATAACGGAGGTGGTATTCCCGTGTTCTACGATGATATAAATGGTAAGTGAAATGATTGAATTCATTGTCTGATGAGAGTGCGCTATAGCTCCGTCGGAAAGGTAACTGTACAGCTCGAACCCCAGGTAGTCAAAGGTAGTCGTAGGGAGCAGGTATAAGACTTCGACCAGCCGTCTGAATTCTAAAAGGAGCAGTGAAGGTTATTGCCTGCCCAGCTGGTTAGTGTGGTGTGAGAATGTCTGTCACAAGGTCGAGGGATGGTATTGTTGTCTTTTGAGGGAAGGTAGTCTGGCTTCCCAGGGTTTCTTTTTGTACCGCTTGAGGAAGCGACGTCTTGTATTGTCATTATTTTGAGTGCATTCATTATAGTTGTTTATTTATAGAGTAACGGGGCATCGGCCACCGTGATGTGTTTATTTGATGCTTCATGTATTATTGACTTGTTTGTTTTACCGTAATTAACAGAGTTGTGGCTCTGAGTGAATTAATTGTTCATAAGTTAGAACGTGCACACATGCCTGTGGCCTAGAATAAGTCAAATGATATAAGTCAAATGATTACGAGCACATTACACAATACAATACAATCGAATACCACTCCAAAGATTGCCTTCATTGTCTGACTCTTGTGAGGAAGGATGATGATTGTACGAGAAAACATGTCCGAACCCCAGAAACCAATTTTGCAAGTTATAAACATGAGTGCGCATATTTCTTGATAGAATGGCTGGGTTATTCAGGCCATAGTTTTGATTGAATTAAGTCTGTTGACGTTTATTTTGAACTTGAAGCAGTGGACTGCAGTGAAATAGATTATTTTTCTTTTCCTGGTTTCAGCCAGTATGATTAATTTACTTTTGCATTTTGATATTGTTGATTAGAGTAATTTAAGGGAGTATATTTTGTTGTTTTATTGTCTATGGATGGGAGTAAATGGGAGATGATGTTTTTGTGAATAAAATTATTTTATATTAGGAGTTCTCTGACATACTGATTTTAAGTTAAGCCTCCTGTGATCCTTGACGATATTCCTAGGATGTTTAGAATAAGTTAGAGCCACCCCGAACAGACCACTACCCGAGCTAGAGTCGGCATCCTAGAAAACATTGAAGGGTACAGTATACACTTCAACTCCCTCCCCTAGACCAGTGTTTCACAAAGTGAGGTCCGCGAGCCCATACCAGATGGTCCACGATTAGCCTAAAAAATCAAAATACTGTATTACAAACAAATTAGCCCTAAATAAAAGACACACTTTGTTTATGATTAACAAGCCAAGTACGTACATCTAGCAAACAAAGCACTGAACCATCTTATGCCTTTTTTTCACTGCGTATTTGTGCAAACGGCATTTTCAACGCTTTGCAACATTAAAGTTGTCCCCGAAGTCGATATGTTTATTCAGTTGGGGTCCGTGATGCCCAGGACTTTGAGAAACTCTGTCGTAGACCCAGCGGCGTCTGCTGATTTTTGTAATGTGTAGGACGTAATATGATAGACTTAACTTAGATAATTATTATAGCTGGGATAATTGAGACATTAGACTCAGTCTAATATTAATTATTCAGTCGCACAGCACTATTACGAGCACATTACACAATACAATACAATCGAATACCACTCCAAAGATGTGCACACGCTGAAAATAGACTATCCATTTTGACAGTGCGAAATCGTAACCAATAAGCCCGTTGTGTTGGTTTCAATTCAACCAATAGCGAGACTTGAGGATCTCAGTCGACGTCCTCAGAGCGCTATTAAACAGACCTAACCTGCCCCTTCCCCCTCAAAGGCTCCCATGCATTTCTAAAGCTATAAACACGTGCTTTGAGGATGCAAGGCTTCCTTCCTCAGCTTTCTACTCCGGGAAGTGTGACCTTCACCCATCTAAGGGTGAAATGAAGAACTAGTTACAAGTACTGACAGTCACAGTGAGACAGAGCTTATCGAGAGGGCGCGCAAGATAGCCCCAAAGTCTATTTTACAAAACAATCAATTTAATTGTTTAAGGACACCACGTACTCTTGCATGATGGAAAAATCGATTTTTTGATTTTGGCGCCATAAAATTCTTCATTTTTTCTGAATCCAAATATATATAGTTTGTTGAGGTTTTGATGTCTACAACTACGTTAAAATCGTTTTTTAAAATTAGCGTCCCATGCACTTTTAACTTTGGCAGCTGTTTTCCGTTAATACTCATTTTTCATGTTTAGGTACCAATAACTAGGAAACCATTTAAGATAGAGGGCTTATTTTTTTACATTAACTTGAGTACCTGAATGTTAACCTATTTTCACTTCCAAAACATAGCAGGCATGGATTGGGAAGAGAAAAATTGATAAATATTTTTGAATGAATTTAAAAAGAAAGAGTTAGGATCTTTTTCTTGCATTCCGTCCCAATAATAATGAAACAAAGTAGTTACCCATCTGCCATGATTCATTCCAAGTATGTGAACAAAATTTGAGAGTATTTGATTGAAAAACAACTGAGAAATGCGTACCTGAAGCAACTTATACAACATTTTTTTGAATATGTATCTGTCCAAATTTGTATTCATTTCACACATCCTATAAAAGCAAAGTAGCACTACATGGTTAAAAACAGCTCAGAATATACCGCTTCTTATATGTTACAAGAATTATATCTGTACCTTTAGCATAAACCCAGAAAATACTTAGTAAAGTGATGCCACAAAAATAGACTTTTTCATCGTGTAAGAGTACGTGGTGTTCTTAAAACAGTTACAGCTGAGAGCTGAATGTAGGATGATCCTCACGTCCTACATGGGGGAATCGCCACTGCCAAGACCACACAAGCGACTGTACAACGAGTAATGTTCGTAAATATTCGATTTTAAGTTCAACGTCTCTGTCCGCAGGACTGTACCAGTAATAACTACCGTACGGTTATTCCCTAGTGTTGAAATGCAGTTCCGGAGGGCAAGAGTGTCCTAGCATGTCGGCATGCGATACTGTAGCATGCATTCATTCATTTGAGGTGAGTCCTACTTAATTGGGTCGGAGATTCCCACGAGAAGAGAAGCCTATGTAAATGACTTCAAATACTTTTTTTTCTGTCCCGTCACTTTTTTGTGCGTCTGTGGTTCACATTAAAATGCAAAACATCATCCCTCGTTATGAATGGTGTATGAATCAGTTGCAATGTATTCTAGAAAACCAAGAGAATTTTAATAACACGAAGGCCTACGGCATATTTTACGATGATCGTCCAGCAATTAATCTTTTGAATGGTGTGCGCTCAGCTTGTGAGGGCAATGGGAGGGAGACGTGGGATTCAATCCCTACTATCAACCATCCTAGAATAGTATTTCCTTGGGCCGATAACCTAGATGTTAGGCCCATCAAAACAACAATTATCATTATCATCATCATCATCATTATTGTATTTCCGTGGTTTGTTCATTTCAATTCCAGGCAAGTGCTAAGGGTTCCTTACATAAAGTTACCTGGGCGTCCTCCTGTCCACATTTCAAAATCAATTCTTTGGAAAGCACGTTAAAGATCTCCTTCGGGGTAAAATTCCGACACCCCGGCGTCTCTAAAAGCCACAGTAGTTAAAAGGGACGTAAAGCCAATAACAGTATTATTATATTTATTAATAATAATCCAGAAAAAATAAGAAATGCAACTAAGCAATATGACAATTACGTCGTGTAGAGTATTTAATTCTGGTCTGAGGGTTGGAACGAGGTACACTCAGCCTCGTGAGGAAAAACTGACAAGAGATGGGTTCGATTCCCACCTCAGCTATCCTGGCAGTAGATTTCCGTGGTAACCCACTCCAAAAATGAATTTCAGGATGGCTCCTAACGTAAGGCCACAGCCACCTCCTTACCAATCCTCGCCTGAATTACAAATTGCTTCCCAGTAATTGGGATTATATTGTACCTAGCGGCTTCGGTGGCGTAGTCGGTAGCATGCTGAGCTTCTGTGCCCAAGATCGCGGGTTCAAACCCGGCCGAAGTCGTCGGATTTTTAAGACCGTTAAAATCCTTCAGTATGCCTTCCTTTGGAGGGGAAGTAAAGCCGACGCTCCCATGTCATAGATTTATAGCATTTAAAAGATCCTTCCACTAACTAAACTTGTGTGAAGCTAAATTTCTGGGTTATATTTCGTTGAAACGCCCTATCAAAGTTCCAACGTTTACCACTAGGTGTCAGTGACATTTGGTAGCGTAAGTTGGAACTACAGTACTTGAAATTGAACGGAGCTTGTAGCTCACCCCATGGATGTCCGCTTGAAGCAGCTAAAGTCTCTGGTGAGACGAACATGTCCTCGGACACTCCCGGCACTAAAAGCCATACGGTAAATAAAAAAATAATCTTGTGCCAAATTTTATATTTTCAATATGGCGGTTGCAAAAAAAAAATCAGCTTGGAATTCATATGACGTACGTTAGAGTACTATATCATACGGAGGTCGAGTCAAAAGTCACAGCAACTATTTTCTTTCTCGCGAACAGGAGACAACACGGAAAATCTACGATGTGCATTTGGAAATATAGGGCGCGTACTTATGCATAGTGCCTGAAGATAAATTCTGACGTCAGGAGATGCTCGTAGGTAAGTGACAGAACACAGGCCATCGGTAAAGATTGTTTAATTATGGTATAGACAGCAAATACACAAGACTACGTACAAAGGACAGGTCTCCACTGGTTACAGACCTTCGAAATAATCACCCAAGGTGTCTACTGCGCGTTGCCAGCGGTGGGGCAGGCGGTGAATACCATTCCCTGCATGTGTATCGCTAACGTGTAACACCTCCCTCCAAAATGCTGTTACGACGTCTTCTTTGTTAGCAAACCGTCGTCCACGTAGTGGCTTCTTGACTTTGGCGATTAGATCAGAGTCACAGGGGCTCAGATCAGGTGAATAAAGCGGGTGTGGAAGAACCTCCCATCCCCACCGTTGTAAGCGATGCTGAACGATGGCTGATGTGTGAGCTGTCGTGTTATCGTGTAGTATTATGGCGTCGCCCAAACGATCAGGACGTTTGGTTCGGACTGCACGGCGCAATTGGTACAACAAAAAGGAATTGTAATACACTGCATTGACAGTGTGCCCCTCGCGCACTGGATGACACACAAGAACACCTTGAACATCGTATGCCAGGATGACCATAACCTTTTTGGGCGACGGATTTTGTTGAACCTTGTGTCTCCGTGGTGACCCCTGACGACGCCATTCACTTGACTGTCTCTTCAGTTCAGGCTCATAAGCACGTGCCCATGTTTCATCGACTGCAATAGTGCGATTCAACGTGGCTTGTCCTTCCTGCTGAAACCTCGCCAGATTGATGCGACATGTTTCGTAACGAGTCCACTTCTGTACCTCCGTTAAGTGATGTGGAACCCACTATGCTCACATTTTACGCTTCTGTAAGTCCTTGTGTAAAATGTGCCGTATTGTTGCCGATGGTATTGCTGTATGTTCTTGCAATTCCGCTATAGTCCAGCCCCTGTCCTCCTGTAAACACTGATCGATCACCATTATCCGTACATCTTTGTCCATGGACACTGGATGGCCTGGGCGAGGCAAATTGGTAGTTGATACTCTAACCCGTTTGAACATCTCCACCCACCTCGCCACTGTTCTATAGAACATGGCATGCACACCTAATGCTTCCCGCAGCTCTGAATGGCATTGGTGTGCATTTCTGCCGCGGAGAACTGCAATTTTAATATACGATCGTTGCTCCTGCTTGTTGGCTTCCACTGCGCAACGCTCTCACTCACACACTGAACTTGGGGGCATGCTCAGACCCACACTGTTGTTTACATACACCATCTAGTGGCATCCTACGCAAGTACATACCGTACGTTTCCAAATGCATATCGTAGATTCTCCGTGTTGTCTCCTGTTCGCGAGTAAAACAATTGGTTGCCATGACTTATGACTCGACCTTCGTATAAGGTATCTCGTTTACTACATTTCATTGTAATTCTATTATAATCATTATTTTATCGTTAGAATAATACGTACACCCGCCATCTTGAATGTATGCAGTACTAAATCCCTTTCTATGTGAAATTGCCTACGTGCTACGATTCATCATAGTAACTGTAATAGATGGTAGGTTATCGATATTAAGGACTTAGGCCTATATTTTCAACTTTTTAGCTATGTGCTGTATGCAGTAGCAGTCTTATGACTACCTAATTAAGGGCAGATGACCGCGCTGTTCCGCTCCTTAAAACCTCAATAACTAACTAAACTGACTACGGTACCTATTTCTAGCGGGGTCTCGTAGGCTATAATGACACTCCTCTCTTACAAAGTTTCGTGTTCATTGCGAAATTACATCTTGAGTTATTGATCTTAATGCTTTAAGGGACACTGGGACTGAAATTTTCATATTCTATATAAACTGAGGTACAGCTTTGAAATTTTACATGGTGGTGAATAGTCATATTATAAACCACTGTGGGAAACGTGAGCATTGTAAGTTGATTAGTTCTCCAGATATTAATTATTTTGTACATTTATTGTGCTAATTATTCAAGTTTTATAAAGGTCAGCCGCGTTAAAAAAAACAAGATAGTGTAACTTTTAGGTAATATTCTATTGCACTATAACAATTGGAAGAAACCTACGGATCCGATTTTGAATTGCATTAATGAATGTCAAGAAATTAATTTTTTTTCATATCCAAGTTTTTTTTCTACAAAAAATCGTATTTTTTCCAGTTTGATTTTTTTTGCAGCCATACCAAAAGTGCAATCTAAAAAACGATCCGCAGGTTTATAGTCATTGCAATGAAGATTATAAATTCCCATTTTGAAAGCAATATCATAAGATTTATGACGCGAGTAACATTTTGAATGCCTGAAAAAGTGAATCCGAGAAAACAGCAATTTTCTAAAATGATGCACAATTTACAAGGTTTCAGTTTACCAATGACATTAGGATTGTCCTACAGCATAGGTGACACCCTCCTTCTTCTGTTTTGCAGCCTCCTCCTTCATTTCTGTTAGTTTCACCTTCCGTCGACATGCCTTTCGCTTCTCCAATTATGACCGCGGACTTACATTCTTCCTGCGACTGTCACATCTTTCAAGTGTTTATGCTGTGACATGAGATACTGAAGTTAGTCTTATTCCTGATTTCAACTCTGTTGTTGCACTACACCCCATCTAGAATTCTGCTACAGAATTACTAACAGCAATTTCAAGTATCTTCCGTGAAATAAAAATCTCCTTTGGGCACTTCCTCCAGATAACAGAATGCAGACTCTCATTCTGATTTTCAGTAGCACCACGGATGTATCTGGATAGTAGCTCATATGATGCCAGCCTTTGATAAACAGGCATAATCTTGATAACTAAGGGTTCTTAAAGTTCTACAGCCATTTTGTCATGACTCTGTGGTGTTTTACCAGCTGCGATACTTCGATTGTAGAAACACCAAGACTCAGAACCTTCAGGACACTTACTGTGCTGGGGCGATTAAAGGACACACCGTGCATTTTAAAGCTTCGCCAGGGCTTTAAAAATGGCGGAATTTGGATAAAAACACTGCTATATGATCCGCAGGGGATAGGGGTGTATTAATATGGAAAATACCGAAAATCGACATTTTCCACAAATTTCACTAAAATTTCAGTCCCAGTGTCCCTTAATAGCACGCCCAGCCGCTATCTAGGAAGTACCGTACTAGTTACTGGGAGTTAGCCCTACACTAGCGGCTTCTGTGACGTAGTCGGTAGCATGCTGAACTGCTGTGTCCAAGATAGCGGGTTCAACCCCGGCCGAAGTAGTCGGATGTTTTAAGAGCGTTAAAAATCCTTCAGTATGCCTTCCTTCGGAGGGGAAGTAAAGCCGGCGGTCCCATGTCATAGATTCTTTTTTAGTCAATTTTACCCTCTAGGTTGGTGGTTCCAACGGACTCAGCGAGGGAACTCACCACTACTGCCTTTCCAGGCAGTGTCCTAGAGCTGGGAACACTTGGTCGGATTGGATACAACTGGGGAGGTGTGATCAGCTCTTCGCCCAGGCGGCCTCACCTGCAAAGCGAACAGGGGCCTCATGAGGGATGGGAAGGGAATGGAAGATTGGGATGGATAGGCAAGGGATAGGGAAGGAGGCGGCCGAGGCCTTGCAGTAGGCACCATCCTGGCATTTGCCCGAAGACGAAGTGGGAAACCACGGAAAACCACTTCGAGGATGGCTGAGGTGGAAAAGGAACCCCCTCTACTCATTTGGACCACCCGAGGCTGAGTAGACCCCGTCACAGTCCTCATACCACTTTACAAAGTTCATGGCAGAGCCCGGAATCGAACCCAGGACCTCCGGGGCGGCAGCTAACCATGCTGACCGCTGCGCTACGGAGGTGACTTGTCATAGATTTAAGACATGTAAAATATCCTTCCACAGACTAAACTTGTGTGCAGCTAAATTGTTAGGTTAGATTTCGTCAGAACGCTCTATCAACGTTCCAACGTTCACCACTAGGTATCATTGATATCTGGTAGCGAAAGTTGGAACCACAGATTACCTACTACTACAGATGGCCAACAGCCATGCTAATTCTTGGTACCTAAGATTTCAGCGCTGTCTGGTGGTTGACTGATGTACTAGCAACATGTCGACCGGTAGCGCCACCTATGAGCAGATCTCGTAAACACTAACCCTCCCGCCCCCTCCCCTCCACTCTGCCCCTTCCCCTCGTTCCGCTAAATATGCTCGTCCTAAATGCTCTGCCCACTACAATGTTCCGAAAATCACAATCTCCCAATACTTATGGCACGTTTTTAAGTGTGGAGATAATAATATGATCTACAAGAAATAAATCACATTCAAAATACCAATAACAGAAAAATTTAATAAAAATAATAACAAAGTGGGAAATTGTGAATTCCAGAACTTTGAAATGAACAATCACAGCATTTAGGACATAACCTCATCACTAATATACATGTTTAAATTTCTTCCAGTTGCAATTGGAGCATATTGCATTGGTGACAAAAATTAGGCTACTACAAGGCCTGCAGCATATTATTACTCAGCTTGAAAATGGCCCAAGTAGGCCTATAACCAATTAGTTATTAGAAAAAACTACAAAGGAAAAATACTGGGAAGGGAGAAAATTCATATTTTAAAATGCTTGATGCTGTTAGCAATAACAGTAAAATTTTAAGAGAGAATGCTAAGGAATCAGGTGGTGTAACCAGATCCTCATCACACTAAAATTGTTAGTGTAATTAGTGCCAAATACATTAGGGGACAGAAAAAGAATTGGATATCACAAAATTTCTATACAGTAGTTCATTTCATATGCCCTTTAAAATATATCCAGTTAAAAATGTTGAAGGGTGAAATGCAGTAAGTAGGCTACATCAAAAATTAACATCGCACACTAATACAGTACATTTCATGACGTGCTGTTAAGGGGAAAGGAGAAATAGGACTATCAATGAAAAACAAGAAAAACACTCAATACTGCTAGAATTCATCATGTTTTATTTAAAAAGTTGTCAATAAAGAGAAGATAACAGCAAGAGCCAAGATAAAACTTAGCAAAAATACAGTAATCAAATCTGGTCCTCCTAAAAGTATGTGTTGAGGCATGTTCCTTTCTTCTTTCTTGCCAAAGTATAACAGTAGGGCCCAGCACATAATAATGGACCTAGTTCCACCTTGATGTAATGGCTGACACCGGTGAACCGCAAATTCCTACAACACATACCAGTGTGTATGTTGAAACAGTAAACTTAATAAATGTGTAACTTAATAATTGAAACGGGGAACTTGAATTTGCTGATATGTGTATGTTTGCACCTACTATAAGTTAACTACATTTTAAAAGAATCATTGTGTTTTTGATATTAATTCATTTAGGGCTTTCGATAACATATTCATTTAGCCCCATGTATTTGGAAGTGTGTATGATTTGTTGATGATGATATTTGTTGTTTTAACGGGCCTAACCTCTTGGTTATCGGCTTGGGTGATCGTGAAGATGAAAATCAAATGTAAACTATAACTGAAACTAACTACAAACTTATATAGGCTACTAGAAGAAGAAATGGAAAACAAAAGGAGAATAAGGCAAACAAAGGATAGGAGGAAAAGAAATGCCCTCAAACCCTCGAAGAATGAGGACCGAGGGACTTGGAAGGAAGGAGAGCCACGAAAGGCCCCAGAGGCAATGGAAAAAAGAGGAAAAACCGGACCCAGCTCAGGAATCCCTCGGGGTCGCCATCTCCCGAACTCACCAGCCGTGAGCCCCTGAGGGTGTAGCAATATCCAGGGTGCACCAAAGGTGGTGGGGCTACATACACCCTGCCCCTTGAGGGCCTTGAGCAGTAGGCAGGAGATAACAAGAAAAGAAAATGAAGGCTGACCCCTCGCAGGAGGAGGGCATCAGAAAAGATGAGACGAGGGCCAATTACGGCGGGAAAGGAATAGACTCCCTAGGCCTCAGATACCCTAATACCGTCGGGGTCGGAAGAGAACAAGGCAATGGAAAAAAAGGGGAGGTGACAGGAAAGAAGACAGAGAGGAGCCCGGCACAAGTAAGTGGAAGCAATGCGGGACTCAGCTGGGGCCCCGTGGTCGCCAACCCACGTCCCACTAGATGTGAGCCCCTGGGGGAGTGTATGATTTGTATGATAATCTGTGTTATTGTGGTATCTGTAGTAGTGTGTATACTTCCTGTAATTCAGGTGAGGACTGGAAACGAGGCAGCCGTAGCCTTAAGTTGGGAACCATCCCAGCGTTAGCCTGGAGTGAAAGTGGGGAAACCTTGGAAAACCACTTCTTGGATGGCCGAGGTGAGAATCGAACCTACCTCTTCTCAGTTCTGTCTCACAAAGATGAGTGTGCGCCGTTCCAACAGTCAGACCAGAATTAAATTACTTAATCAAGCTTGGAAACTAGCCCAGGACCTCAGGAGTGGCAGCAACCACACCACAAGGTGGTCTTATTACAGAATCAATTGATGAAAAAATCCCTCCATGTAAGCTTAGACACTGGCATCCTATGTGTTGAAAAATGTTGTAAATAACGTGTGGGAATAAAATACTACCTATAGGTATATCAACCATTACATTGGCATACAATAAATCAAATATATTTGTCTTGTATCTATCTCGCTGTTACAGAATATCATCGACAGAACCTAACACTTATTAACTTATCAAGAGTATAAAATAAAAATTGGTAGATAAGGGTGGGGTTATCGGGCCAATGGTTCCATTATGTTATTGGATTTTCACGTTGGACTTAGTTCCACAGGACAAGAACACAATGTATATAGTTACACATTGGTAAGACTATAATATGATCCTAGGCCATTAAACCTATTAGACCATGGGGGTGTATGTTAAGTTTAATAACCTGTAATTACAGTCCTACATCAGTATTGCCATTACTGCCAATTCGACCAACTGAACACCCAGCCCAAACACTGCATTCCTACCATAACATAAACCGTACAGCTTATTTTCCTGTGTATCTACAAAAATAAATACAAAGTGCCCATAGCATGAATATGCAAGGAAATACATCTACACATTTGTTTGTTCTTGGCTTATTAGAGGAGGACAGGTGCATTTGAATGGTATTTGGGTCGCAGAACATTACACGAGTCGACTACTTTAGCACCATGACTTAGCAAAAGTATATTCACGTTGGACTTCGTTCCACAGGACAAGAACACATTAACTTAATGTGTATAGTTACACATTGGTAAGACTATATGATCCTAGGCCATTAAACCTATTAGACCATGGGGGTGAATGTTAAGTTTTAATAACCTGTAATTACAGTCCTACATCAGTATTGCCATTACTGCCAGTTCGACCAACTGAACACCCAGCCCAAACACTGCATTCCTACCATAACATAAACCGTACAGCTTTTTTTCCTGTGTATCTACAAAAATAAATACAAAGTGCCCATAGCATGAATATGCAAGGAAACACATCTACACATTTGTTTGTTCTTGGCTTATTAGAGGAGGACAGGTGCATTTGAATGGTATTTGGGTCCCAGAACATTACACGAGTCTACTATTTTAGCACCATGACTTAGCAAAAGTATATTCACGTTGGACTTCATTCCACAGGACAAGAACACATTAATGTATAGAGTTACACATTGGTAAGACTATATGATCCTAGGCCATTAGACCTATTAGACCATGGGGGTGTGTGTTAAGTTTTAATAGCCTGTAATTATAGTCCTACATTACTACCTATTCTACCGGGTGAGTTAGCCGTGGTGGTTACGGCATGACTGATGGCAGTCGCTCACATCCGGGAGGCGAGGAGGTTCGAATCCCCCCGCCGGCAACCTTGAAGATGGTCTTCTGTGGTTTCCCATCTTCCTTCCAGGCAAATGCCGGGGTTGGTCCCTAACTATAGGCCACAGCCGCTACCTTCCAACTCCTCGTCCTTACATTCCAACTTCCCTCCTTCCCTCCCCAACGGTACTTGTAGCTCACCCATTGGGTGTCCGTCTCGAAGCAGCTACAAAACTGGCGAGCCGAACATGTCCTCGGACACTCCCGGCACTAAAAGCCATACGCTAAAAAAAAAAAACCTACCTATTCTAACATGTGCAAGAACTGATCTGTTTTGAATACTGTAATAATTTGAAATTCAAGGAAGGGGAAAAAATTAAAGCTTAGACACGTTGTCATGAATCATGAGATTTATATTCTATTGCAATGTGAAATTAATTAATTGATTATTAACACTCCTCAAGATCTTCAGTACACACATGCAATAGGCCCATTTAAATATCTCTGCGAGCTGTAATCAAGTTGTTGCAATGGTTTATGGATCCCAACCTTATTCATCTTGTACTCTACCGTAGGTCTACATTATAGGCCTATTAAAAAAATCCATTACGAGAACCCACAGTACCTAGTTCCACTACCCACTGCCAAAACATTACGGTAACACAGACTTCTTACCTGGTCATAGACTGGATCATTTCTTAGGAGAGTAATTGCCATATATTCCTCTGCTATTTCGAGAACAGCGATTTACGATTTGTTTTTTTCCTTCTTCCGGTGATAGGCACAGTTCACAGAATTTGGTAGGTCTACCTATGGGATAAATAATAGTGAAAGTTAATTCATATGTCAAGTAGAATGTCACCTGCGTCTAATATCAATTCAAAACTAGGCCTATATTTTTCACAGCCACTACAGAAACACAAAACTTAAATTCTTAAAATAAGCGTACTTACTTGGCGTAGCAGAAGAAGAACTGTTCACTTCTCATTACCACGAAGACAATTTGATATAAGAAAGATGAGATAGAACACAACATTAGCTTATTTAGCTTATTTGTGTACGGCCAATATTATTACATACAACACATAAACCTTCGAACATGATCTAAGACATAAACAGAGCCGCCATGGCATGGTCAGTGCCGCCAACCCAGTAGAAATAATGTTTATTTAATGATAAGTGCCGTAATTATCGTCTGTGAGCAAGATAATTGCAAGGAAATGTCAATTAGGAATTATGTGTATATTTATTGACTAAATATAGTGATATGTTTGCAATTTAATTACAACGTTGTATCATGCATATGTTGGCAACACGATATACACGATATACAGCGCTCCATACGACTGGCACGTGCTACTACACCGATGGTGCCAAATGATCCCTATCTGGTTGACACCCCCTGGTTGGAACTACTTGAAATTGAACGGTACTTGTAGCTCACCCTAAGGGTGTCCGCTGGAAGCAGCTACAGACACAGGTGAGCCAAACATGTCCTTGGACACTCCTGGCACTAAAAGCCATACGATAAATAAATAAATAAATAAATAAATAAATAAATAAATAAATAAATAAATAAATAAATAAATAGCTCCAAACTGCCGGCCCCGTGGTGTTGGGGTAGCGCGCCTGCCGCTCACCCGGAGGTCCCGGGTTCGATCCCCGGCTCCGTCAGGGATTTTAAATCTGACGTGAGGGTTGGAACGGGGTGCACTCAGCCTCGTGAGGACAATTGAGTGACTGTCTGACAGTGAGACAGCGCCCCGATCACGAATACCAAGATTAACGGCCGAGGGGACCCGACGCGCTGATCACGCGTCACCACAATATCTGCAGGCCAAATGGCTGGGCAGTGGTCGCTTGGTCAGCATTAGCCCGTCATGGGCTGGATAGTGCCAGGGGTTGATTTGTTGATAGCTCCAAACTTCCCTATCCCACTCTCCGGGAATACTACGGCAGCGTGAAACATTTTCCAGGCTGAGCATGTCTATGTCTGATTGTGACACCCTACTGTCGCGCGCGTCAATGCTCTCAGATAAGGAAGTATTTGGCACGCTCTCCGCATCGCTCAACACCCCTCTCCTACCATTGAGCTCTCAAGGTCATGTGCATAGCTACGCGCCGATATCTGTATGTATTGATGGGAACTCATTTGAATGCTAGACAGAGGAATGTAGCCGCCGAGAACGTGGCGCCTCGTTGTCTCGCTCAGAGTCAGCGATATCTGCCTTCCCAAAAACATTAAACCATAACTCTTTCATAAAGAAACTTATCCGATAGTCACAAGGGAAACAAAACTAAACTGATAGAAGCACAACACAAAACAAAACAAACCCAATCAAAACGAAACTGTGAGCGATGAAAACGACTTAATAAGATAACAAGAGCGCGGATACGTACACCAAGGAAGCCACTTAGTCAGTGCCTATCTGCGCAACGGGCCGATATATTCTACCTAGAGAAAGCAGGGTGTCATGGCAACGAAAGGAACACTGTGTGGAGGGAATTCCCTCCTCTCGCTTTTGCAAACAAGTGAGCTTGCAACAGAACTAACTGATCTTCAGCCGAGGGCATACATAAGCCAGTAGGCCATTAGGCCTAGGGCAATTTATAACCTGTTAGAAATGAATGGATCTAAAATAATGGCAATATTATTCGCTTAAGACAGGGGTGTCAAACTCAATTTTGCAGAGGGCCATATATTAAATTTAGAATGTGCAGGCCGGCCAGATTCAAATAAAAAAAATGTACTGAATTATTATAACATTTTATTTACTTAATTATATATTATATAATATACGGTTGTTAAAAATCATATCAAAGTTATAAAAGAGAGTAATTATTTTGAGCTCGAGGATTCAGATACCTGACTTCTCTTGATTTTGACAAGCTCATTGATGTCAGGTATCATATTCGTTGTAATTATTTTAAGAATTGATTGGAGATGTTCATTCGTAAGTCTTGTGCGATGTTTGTTCTTATTTATTTTCATGACGGAAAACATCTGCTCACATAAATAGGTGCTACCAAACATGCACATAATGCGTGCTGTATACTTTTTTAATTGCGGGTAGTTATCCAAACTCTTGAAATATTGTGTATAAAATGTAAGAGCGTTAACCACTTTAAATTTTTCTTTCAAAATACTGTCTGATTGAAGATTTATCAACTCCATTTGCAAATGAACTGGTGCCTGTGAAGCTTCAAAATTGAATGGATTGTTGAAAATTGGGAATTCCATTTCATTCATTTTGTGGAAGTCTTCAAAACGATTGTTGAATTCCGTGATCAGATTTTGCAGACGTTGAGAATATTGATCCAATTTATTTTGGTTCACCGTGCCAAATGATTTTAAATGAGGGAAATGATCCAAAGTTTGATTTTTTACCTGATTTTCCCACAGCCTCAACTTTGTTTCAAAGGCTTGAATACATGCATACATTTGAGTGACAATCAGATTTTTACCCTGTAACTTTACATTCAGATCAGTCAAGTGTTTATTCACATCTACTAAAAAGGCACAATCAACCCACCAGTCATTGTCATAATCAATTGGGTTGCCTTTTTCTAACATGAAAGCTTGAATAGGGTCACGTAATGCAGAACATCTTTCTAAAACTACTCCTCGACTGAGCCAACGAACTTCGGTGAAATAAGGGACATCAGAAAACTTTTCGTCCAAATCTTGTAAAAACTGCCTGAACTGTCGGTGATTTAGTCCTCTGCTCCTTATAAAATTTACTATTTTAATTATAGGTTGCATGACATGGTCCAGTTTTAAATGTTTGGATGCCAATGATTCCTGATGAATTATACAGTGAAATCCCACAAAATTCCCTGATGTTTTCTGTTTTAACTTAGTTACAACGCCCGAATGTTTGCCAGCCATGGCAGGAGCGCCATCCGTAGTTGTGCTGCTAAGTATATTCCAGTCGAGTTTATATTCTGCTATCAAATGCTCAATTGCAGAATAAATATCATTTGCTCTTTTAGTACCTGTCAATGGGACACACTTCAATAGTTCTTCAGTTATTTCAATGTTACTGTTAATACCTCGTATAAAAACAGCAAGTTGAGCTGTATCCTCAGTATCAGTGCTCTCGTCAACAGCCAGTGAAATTCCTTAATTTTCTCCTTCAGTTGAAGAACCAAATTTTGAGATAAATCATTTATTCTTGAAGCGTCAGTGTTTCTTGACAGCGAAATATTTTTAATTATTGACTTTTGAAATGGAAATGAAACATCGGCCACTTTCAACATGCAGTCTTTAATAAACTCACCATCAGTGAAAGGTTTTCATCTCTTCGCGATTTCTAATGCAATAATAAAACTTGATTTCAGGGCATCTTCGCTCTCAGTATTAGCTTTAGTAAACATCGACTGTTGACCTTGAAGTTTAGATTTTAAAGATGACAATGTGTCCATTCTTATTTTTTCAGTGTAACAATCGAATTTTGATTTATGATTCGTATCATAGTGTCTCTTCAAGTTAAACTCCTTACAAACAGCAACTGTTTGATTGCAAATCAAACACAGTGGTTTTCCTTTCCATTCTATGAAAAAATATGCAATTTCCCATTTAGACTGAAAATCTCTGCACTCACTATCAACTTTACGTTTTTGTGACATTATGCCAAAATCGTAACAATTAGGGAACTCGACACAACAATTATGGTCGCATGCGCACGACACAAACAAATGCACAATACCTTCACAATCACTGGACTTCAAAATCACTATGTCGCAGTACAACTAAATCAACTAAAATCTTTCTCCGACCGTATCGCTTCGATTACTCGACTCAACTGACTAACGTCTTGCCGACGCACTCCATTTATATCATTAAGGAAGGTTCTAGTCTAGACTCGAAGCGCGTGGAAGATTCTAGCCTTCGTGGTATTTCCGCTTGTTGCTAAGAGATGGCGTTACTGTCTACCTCTCTCGCTTGTCTAGGCACGCGCTGCCCTAGTAGTAGGTAATCTGTGGCGCTGCCCTTGAAATTACTTATAAATGTTGTAGTGTGCGCATTCTAAAACTTCCGTAGAGGAATCGAGTGAAGTCATGATTCTTCTGTCTGTCACACATTGCGATCGCGGGCCGTATCTTTGACATCCCTGGCTTAAGACATACATTTTGTAGGAGTGATTGCAAAACGGAAGATCTTTCTATACTAATATATAAAAATGAGATGGTATGTGTCTGTGTGTGTATTACTCAATCACGCTGGAACCACTGGTCCGATTTACATGAAATGTTATATGGAAGTAGCTGATTTAGCTGGTTAACATATAGGCTACTTTTGATTTCGATACGTTGCACTATTTAAAGATGGCGACCATTTCAGTGACGTCACTACACCCTTTGGTTTCAAAATTTCATATTTCCATTTCAAATAAAAAGAGAATGCTAAGAAAAATCAAACTTTTGATGACATACACGAGGTTTAAAATTTAATTTTCCATCCGAAAGGTCCTTATCACTTTTCGTGTATCTTCAACGGTTAGCGAGTAAAACCAAAATTTGTGCTATAAAACACGGTCAACGCCGAGTAGTGTAGTTGGACAAGATGTTCCATCCTTACTCTCCCTTCGCGCAGCACCTCGCCTATCCCATGTTTCAACTGTCACCTTCACATTTTAATTTATTTATGACCCGTAGCTAGTCCATAATACACGAACAACAATGTATATAACGTGTTGCAATCCATCCTATTAAAACCTGTTGATTGGATTTGCCTGGAGGAAGAGTGGAGTGTGACTCGATGCCCTTGACTTCGGCTATGCAGCTGAGTAACAAACAAATAATTATGTACAGATGCCCCATTTTGTATTTTCACAAATATGGTTACCTTGGGTGTGATAATAATCAGATCACGTTTTTCTATATCCTATTTCGTTGGAATCTCCATTAAACAATTTGCGTCTGTAATTTGCCTGAGTGTGTGTTGCATGCTGAGAAAACCGATCGCTTGTGGCTACTGCCTTGTTTTTGTAGGGTGCTCATGGACCTTGCTCGGGGATCTGACACAGACCCCTCATTTGTGAGCTGTGCGAGTGCACCGAACGGAAATGCCACTTTAAGACAATACGTGATGAAGTGAATATATTTACAGTGTACGAAGATAATCCAAAGAAAATCGTACACGATGTACAGTATCTTAATCAATAATGAAGTGATCGTTCCAATATAGGCTACTGTAACCAGGACCGACGGGAGGGTTTTTAATCCCTTTTAGTTTTTAAAATAAGTTTTGATGATTGGTACAAAGTTTATTATATTTGATAACTTTCTTTTTTATATAAATTTTATCTTCTAAGGAATATAAATTATAAACAAATTTATAGAACCTACACTTTTAATAAACGGTGCTGCAGCCCTGTGGCCCGGGGGGATAGAAGAGCCTAAATAAACAATTTTTCTGGACGTAATTTCTAATTATGTTTGAATTCTTCTGACAAGGCTATCCCTCCCTATAGTATTCTGCTAAGGTACCGTTCCAGTTTTGTACCGAAATTAAGTTCCCATTGACACCAACCTACACATATGGGGTACCTACAGGTTCAGCATAACCCAATGCGTAAGCGAAACGTACTCACTTACTCTTTAAATGCCTCACAATTAAATAAATACCTTAAAACATGTATATTTACAATGAAACAATGAAGGAATGCAACACGGTAACCATGGTAACAGAATCTCACAGGTCCATCTATTTCTGTAAGACACAATGCGATTCCAATTATTACATTACTGTGAAAGTTTCCGGGCGGTTATAAGGTTATCACTGAACCAAATTAAGCTGTAAAATTCATTAATACATACAGTATAATGCGCTTAAGGGGGGCAAGGGGCACTCTAGACTTTTTTCACGCAATATTCACGTGTGAGTGTGGTACGAAAGTCTTTTTCACCCGACTATAAAGGGTCTCCGAAAACCACATTTAAAGGCCCTTAAATTAATAGTGTCTATGATATTCCCAGAAAACTAACTTCCCTCTGGTTGGTTGGTTCTTAAGTTTGGGGGTTGCGACAACTCGGTCATGTAGCTCCGTGTACTTTGGGTGTGTGTAGAATCTGTCTGATAACCGGTGTTAATTGTGATGACTGTATTAGTGTGTGTTATCTGTTTTTTAATTTAAGTACTGCAACTTAGAATGTTTCTAATAGTTCCTTCTTTTGCCGCCAAGCGCCACCGTCAACGACTACTAGGCCAAGTTCAGAACTTAGCTACTAGACGCCACCGCAGTCGGCTCTTGGCAACGAACGTAGAAACCTAAGAGCGTTGTTTACATTCTTAACCTATCCAATTTAGCTTCACACAGGTGCAATTAGTGGAAGGTTCTTTAACAATGCCATAAATCTATGACATGGGACCACTGGCTTTACTTCACCTCCGAAGGAAGGCATACTGAGGGATTTTAACGCTCTTAAAACATCCGACGGCATCGGCCGGGTTTGAACCCGCTATATTGGGCATAGAAGCTCAGCATGCTACCGACTACGCCACCGAAGCCGCTAACTTCCCTCTAATATACCTATGAAGGAATGACAAACCCCTAACCACTGCCCCAGTAACTGAATTGATAAAGTCCGATTATTCATACCAAGGATAAATCAGTCATAGCATTCATGATTGAGTTTTTGCTAAGTATTCCCTTTACAACTAGAATATTCGCGGGCGAAGCCGCGACGGGTAATGCTAGTATTATTTAATGTAACAGCAACTAGTGAATAGTGTAGAAAACCTCGTAAAGAGAACATAAAATGAATGTTAAGACAACTATAATGTTTTTAGCTTCTCTTCCAGGGAAATGGCCAAGTTTCCAGAGTTATTATTATGACATATTGAAATTAAAGAGCTCATATAGGGTGGAAAATTTCAAAACAAATATTAGAAAAATCGATTTACTTATCATGGTCCTGAAAAGCGTCTTGCTTGTCCTTGTGGCGAGCATAAACAGTCATACACATACAATAAAAAAAAAAAAGACTAAAATCCATTTTGATCAAAAGCAAGAAGTAAAATGAAACTGAATGGGAGACAATAATAGGGTTCTCAATAATGGAAGAACAAGAAAACTCACGTTTAATTAGATAGCCTATACTAAATTACAAAGCTTTTTTTTAGGTTAATGTCCCGGGACGAATTAAAAATAAGGGGCCCGGAAGTTCTAGTCCCGGGGCCCGCGATCGCTCTCTATGGCCCTGACTGTAACTAGAAACTTTAAATTTGATATGTACAGTACTTAACCGCCTCCGTAGCGTAGCGGTCAGCATGGTTAGCTGCCACCCCGGAGGTCCTGGGTTCGATTCCCGGCTCTACCACGAAATTTGAAGAGTGGTACGAGGACTGGAACAGGGTCTACTCAGCCTCGGGTGGTTCAAATGAGTAGAGGGGGTTCGATTCCCACCTCAGCCATCCTCGAAGTGTTTTTCCGTGGTTTCCCACTTCGTCTTCGGGCAAATGCCGGGATGGTACCTTCTTCAAGGCCACGGCCGTCTCCTTCCCGCTTCCTTGCCTATCCATCCTGACCATCCATTACCTTCCCTCGTGAGGCCCCTGTTCGCTTTGCAGGTGAGGCCGCCTGGGCGAGGTGCCAATCACACCTCACCAGTTGTATCCACTCCGATTAGATGTTCTCAGCTCTAGGACACTGCCCGTAGAGGCGGTAGTGGTGAGTTCCCTCGCTGAGTCCGTGGGTTCCACCAACCTGGAGGGTAAACGACTAAGAAAAGAACAGTACTTAACAAAAGTTTAAGACCACCCTGTTGTTGATATATTTCGTTTTATTCAAAACAAAATTAATGGGTATTTTGTTTATAAAAACAATTTCATCACATTATGTTTTTCCCTTCTACATAATACCGTGCTGTTTTTGTAAAATTATTAAACTTAAGGGCTCATTTATTCACTTTTTCCGAAACGATGTAAAGGAGCTAAAAATTTCGAAATCACGTTGCACACAAAATCGAATTTTCACTCCATTGCACATGCTAAAGTAGGCTACATCTATTGTACATATTACGTTACAAGGTAATACTTATGACCATTTATTACACATCTTTAAGTTTTCTGGGTACTTAACGACAACAACAAAAATACAAAAATAATAATAATAATAATAATAATAATAATAATAATAATAATAAAGGGAAAAAAAGGAGAGAAAAAGAAAAGAGCATTTTGAAGTCATGGTAATCCAAATAAAATTTCACTATTATCACACACTGATTGTAGTCAATAGGACGTCCTTCATGTTTCAGGCACATTTTTACACTTTTCCGCATGCTCTTGATTAATTTTTGACATTCCCGGGTCGTAATGTCATTCCACACTTCCGAAATCTTCTCGCGCAATTCGTGGACATTTTTGGGTTTGCGAGCAGCTACGCGCTGGCCTATGATGTTCAACAAGTTTTCGATCGGATTCAAATCCGGACTTCTAGGGAGCCAACCCAACAATGCGATATTGTTCCTGTCAAACCACTCCATTGTTGAAGCAGATTTATGGCAAGGAGCGTTATCCTGCTGGTAAGCTAAATACCCATTGTGGAGCTTGTGGGCGGATGGCAGCATGTTTTCTTGCATAGTTTCAATGTAACGTTGTGAATCCATCTTGTGAAGACATCTTAAAATCCCAGTTCCTGAAGCGGATATGCACCCCCAAATCATCACAGATTACTCACGGCGACTTTCCACATTTTCCCTTACCAATTATTTGCCATTTCAATCCTTCTGACACAACTTTTCCCCTCATTTTTACAGTTCATATAACACTAACTCTAGCTCTTGGCAACTGTCTCGAGATAAATACTTCACATTCACATAAATTACCCCATCTGCCGGGCTAGGTGTTTGCCATCTGTTGAGGAAAAGATGAACGTGTAGGTTGCTAAAACAGCTTTCTCGCTTTGCACGTCTAAACGCGTAGTACAAGTTACTCGTTTATTTCGGTTATATAAAAAATAAAGAAAAAAATATAAAACGATAAGGAAATTTTTGGGAATTAATTTTTTGATGTCGTTATGATCCTAAACCTCTCACAATACAAGAAAAAAAAATCGAAACTACAGTAAAATACACGAGCCCGTTTAAGGAACACAAATTATTCCATAAATAGGCTAGTGGTCTTAAACTTTTGTTAAGTACTGTACGTAGGTCTTAAGTCACACATTGGCACTGCTCGTAACGGCATGTAGCCTTGTAGTGGCCTTCCGCGTATGTTAGGTAGCGGTATATCTATTTTCTGGACACGTGTTGCACCAACGTAGGAAGTTTTGGTACACTCGCCGAAATTCATCCGGACTGATATTTCGTATCAGAGCAGTTATTTCGTTCTCGAGAACCTTCATAGTACGCGGATAGTTTATGTTTACCTTTCGTTTGAGGTTCTCCCACAAGTAAAAATCGCACAGCGCTGGAACTTGCGAATGCATTTACTTTTTCTGGAGAAGATAACTTTCCACTAAGAAAATTAGTTGTTCACGGGATACGAGATAAGTTACAGTACTTCAGCACAAGTCTTCGCTCTCTCAACTACGGTATCTTGCCGGTTGCGTATGTAATCAATGCTATGACAGCATCCGGAGCTTCCGCGTATGTTAGGTAGCGGTATATCTATTTTCTGGACACGTGTTGCACCAACGTAGGAAGTTTTGGTACACTCGCCGAAATTCATCCGGACTGATATTTCGTATCAGAGCAGTTATTTCGTTCTCGAGAACCTTCATAGTACGCGGATAGTTTATGTTTACCTTTCGTTTGAGGTTCTCCCACAAGTAAAAATCGCACAGCGCTGGAACTTGCGAATGCATTTACTTTTTCTGGAGAAGATAACTTTCCACTAAGAAAATTAGTTGTTCACGGGATACGAGATAAGTTACAGTACTTCAGCACAAGTCTTCGCTCTCTCAACTACGGTATCTTGCCGGTTGCGTATGTAATCAATGCTATGACAGCATCCGGAGCTTCCCGACACGCTGTTTTGTAATCGGTGCATGCTATTTATTTTATAGTTATCTGGCAATGACCTATCGTGATCCGCCCGGCCCTGCGGTGCTCGGGCATTCTCAGAAGGACTTCACTGTAAGATAATCTTGACAGTTTTGTCAGCTACAGGGATGGTAACAATCTTCTGAAAATCAGAGGGCACCTCGCCTGTCTCATAAATCCTACATACCAAGTGAAATAACCTGATCAGACCTTCCTGTCTGTTAGGTAGCCAGTCAGCCCAGAAGCTGGTTGGATCCTCAAAAAGTGCCACCATAGGTTATGTGGTAGAAACCCACAAAACCCAGGCGGCACTATCAGACCATCCCCAATCAATGTAGCAACTCAGTCAGTATATCATCTATACCTGGTGCTTTGTTCCTGCCTGAGTCTTCCAGTGCTCCAGACTAATTTCAATATTAAATCTTTCTTATCCCCATCAATTTTATCTTCGCTTTCCAATACATGATTCTCCAGCTCATTTCCCTTATATGCTCCGTGCGTTGGGTGAGAAATAGGCTACACCGCTGCGCTACGAGTGGCCAAACTTATAAGCTCGTGTATGTTACCACGGCCGAATTAATGCGAGCTGCGCTCTATACCGGCCTTGACAATCCCAGTTAGAGCCCATGCATAACGTGTAATTGGAAAATTTCTACTCGGCGCGATAGAGCGCACTCCCATCCCATTGTAGGCGCGATTAATAAACAGCTGTACAGTACGTTTAATAAATGTGTAATCTCAAGAACCACTGGATGGATTTTGATGCGGCTTTCACCATTTTGTAAAGGTAATCTCGAGGAAGATTTGTGTAGAAAATAATTTATTTATGACCAAAGGGAGCCAAGCAGTAACGATTTTAGTGAAAAGGTCGGAAAAAGAGCCTGGCGTCCGTTAGCTTTTTAAGCCTACGCTGGGCAAACCGTTAAAAATATCAATATACTATGAGTGTAAGAATTGTTCAGCATGATACATTCTACAAAAAAGTCCGCGAGAGCATATCACTATCTTCGATACATCGCCCACTATAAGTGTTTTTAGTTTGGACGGAAGGGGGATTTGTGTATCATGCACCTCGCCATTCTTAAATTACGTCTGACAGGAATTCCTTGCACATTCATAACTGTTCCCGGGCGAAGCCGGGGCGGGTTGCTAGTGACACTATATATTATCATTATAATTTCCGCATTATCAAAATTAAAATTATATCACAAAATAAAATAGCGTGCTAATAAATCTAAGAGAAATTAGACATACCTTGCACCTTCTTCGGGTACAAGGACACAATTCCAGCACCGTCTCATCAAAAGGAAAGAGGATGAAAATTACAGCCGGGAACAAGTAGCAGCCAATCGTGTGTTGTGTTTTGTGCTAAGAGATCTTTCGACAAATTATCAGATACCGTGTGCCTTCTTTTTCACGAAGCAGCTGTCAGGACGGGACTTACATAAACTCCTGCTGGACGTTATTCTCGAGGTTGAACAATGCGGTTTCATAATTATAATAATTGTCTCTGATAATCACAAAACTAACACTACAATGATGAGGCATTTAGGGGGAGGGAATTTGCAACCAATGGTCAATCACCCACACGACGAGTCTAGGAATTGATTCCCTAGTTTTGATCATTGTCACCTTCTAAAAAAAACATTAGAACGCAGTTTCTGTAACGAGAGATGACTGATGGTACTGGAATAATTTCAGGGAAATACTTGCCATTACTATACACAATGCAAAAGGATGAGATCGTCAAACCGGTCAGACAACTCACTAAAAAACACATCGAACCCACTAAATTTGAAAAAATGAGTGTTCGGCGTGCCAAGGAAGTGTCATCGTCAGAAGTTATTGGTGCCATTAGTACACTGAAAGAAAATATAGTGTTACGGCTGTGAGTTTGTGTCATCGCTCGCCGCATGAGTCACAACTGCCCCAGGGCTGGGCTGTGCCCTGCCTCGTGTATTGCGTGCGCCTTATGCAACAGGGCTACTAGGACAAAGGGATGGTCCAGAATATTCGTGACTGAACCAGCAATGGAAACCTCGAGAAGCCGTGAACCCTGGATGGATCTAGAAGCATTTATTGAGTCACCGGACTGCTATATAAAAGCGACCTGTCAAGCAGTGGTTGTTGTTGTGTTTTACGAGCGAGTGCGAGCGCTTAACCTGAGCGACAGAAGTGTGGAAACTTGCGAAACCCCTAGTGAAGCCGATTCTCTTGACAGCGAAGGGAGTGAGGAGCTTACAGGGGACTGCCTGTGTTTTGAGCGAGTGTGCTTACCTAGTGCGAGAGAGGTCATTGTGATGCATTGTGAAACAGTGTGTAGTACAGTGACAGACTTAGTGCAGCTATTTCCAGCTAGCGTACGGGACCGGACTCATTAGCGAGAGGATTAACTGTGGTCTGTTGACAAGTGAAAGGAGGCAAGAGCGCTCCGTAAGGAAGAGATGTGAGAAAACTGGAGTAAGGTAATAATTGCTTGTATTTACTGAAGAGTGCTGTATCTTTCTGGCCGAAATAAAGTTAATTATTTCATTTAAAGGAACAATCTGTGTTGTGCTTCAACCCACCGTAATCCAGTTAACAAAAAGTGCCACTACGGGTGGCACGTAACAACTGGTGTCAGAAGCCGGATTACGAACTCAAGCACAAGCACAACACCTGACGGTCCTGGTTTCAAAACCCGAGCAGGTCATTTTTTTAAATTTGCCTGTGAGTGCATGCCCCTTACAAGACAAACATCTAAAAGGGAAAAGCAATTCGCAGCATTGCTAGAAAAGTTAAGTGGCATGGAAGCCAAGATGGAAGACGGCCAGAAGAATTTAACCAAGGACCTTACTGCCAAAATGGAAGACGGCCAGAAGAAGATGGAGGACGGCCAGAAGAAGATGGAGGATGGCCAGAAGAAGTTAGCAGAGGACCTGAAGGACAGCCAGAATAAGTTAGCAGAGGACCTAACCGCCAAATTTCTGGATGGCCAGAAAAATCTGGAAGAGTGTCTGCTGACGAAATAAGAGGAGAGCCAAAGGAAATTAGAACAGGGCCTACGTGAGGAAGTCGCAGCAGTGGAAAAGAAGTTCGACGCCTTACAAGTGGAGGTTGCCGAGCTGCGCCAACGCCCGCAGATGGGGGTGGAGGAGAAATTCAACGCCTTACAAGTGGAAGTTGCCGAGCTGTGCCAACGCCCGCTGATGGGGGTGGAGGAGAAATTCAACGCCTTACAAAAGGAAGTTGCCGAGCTGCGCCAACGCCCACTGACGGGGGTGGAAGAGGAATTCAACGCTCTACGAGAGGAAGTTGCCGAGCTGCGCCAACGCCCGCCCACCGTTACACCGGGAATATCAGGAACGGGACATAGCAGAGTGACGCCCCCAACCTTCGACGGAAAGGTCCCGTGGAGCACCTACTTACGTCAGTTCGAGGCAGCCTGTTCCATAAATAACTGGAACAACACAGAAAAGGCTACAGCTCTCATTGTAGCGCTGAGAGGCGACGCCCTTAACGTCCTTCAGGCCATCCCGACTGGATCCCAGGACTACGCTTCACTGATCGCCCATACGGAGTCCCGATATGGAGATAGCCATCTTCAGCAGGCCTACCAGATGCAGCTCCGGACCCGGGTACAGAAGAACGCGGAAACCCTGCAGGAGTTCGAGATGGACATCGCACGCCTCGTAAGGCTCGCCTATCCAACAGCGCCGGCCGACTTTCTGGAACAGATTGCGACGCAGACCTTCACCGACGGGCTACGGGACTCGGACACTCAACAGGCGCTGCGACTCGCGCGCAATAAGACCCTGGCAGATGCGCTGAGCCACGCACTTGAGTTCGAGACGGCAAAACAGGCATCCAGAATGCACGCGCGGATGCGTCAAGTGGACGTCGATGAGCCAGTAAAAACCAACGAGACCAAGCCCCTGGCCGACGAATTAATGGAGGCGCTAAGCCGTTTCTTCGATAGTCGCGGCACCACCAGTAACGACACAGCCGGAAGGCAACCGGAGAGGCGGCCCGGAAGAGGACTACCGACCTGCTGGACCTGCGGTAAGAAAGGCCACCTGAGCAAGGACTGCGGTGATCGCCGCCGCCGAGGGTATCCGACGGGAAATCAGTCGTCTGAAAACCGCGCGACCCAGGGAAACGAGTATTAGCCAGCCTTGGGGGGCAAAGGTTGGCTTGTGACAGTCGTCAAGCCCCGGCAGCCCAGGTTCGTGTGACGAAGTTACGTAGGGACAATAGCAGCCTGATGGTCGACGGAGTCGTCAACGGAGTGAGCTGGCCCATGCTGATCGACACGGGAGCGTCGAGGACCATCGTCAATCCCACCGTGATCCCGAAGTGGAGAGTGCAACCCACACAAAGGAACCTCCAGCTAATAACCGCGACCGGAGAGACCGCACCGGTACATGGCGAAGCATCACTGGAGCTCGTCATTGGTCGACGGGCGGTGAAGCATCCAGTGCTAGTGGCTGACGTATCAAACGAAGTGATCATCGGACTGGACTTCCTGGACCAGAATAACATCATCTTGGATCTGAGTACCAACACTCTGCACTTCGGAGGTGAGGAACTTGCTTTGCAACCTGCGCACGAGTCCATCACCGCACGACGAGAAAGGCTGAGAGAAAACGTCATCGTTCCCGCCAGGACGGAGGTCAGCGCTGCCGTAATTGTCGACGGAACTGCTGAGGGAGTGGCGGCTGTCGTCGAGCCAAAATATGAGGACATCCAGACAAAAGAATTGCTAGTTGCCAAGACTCTCATCAACACGACGTCTCGGCCGTACGTCCGCCTGTCCAACCTGAACGACTACGACATTACGGTTCACCGGGACACCAACCTAGGAGTCTGCGAGCCCGTTACCTGGATTGCCCGCATCACAGATATGACGGACGGACACCTGCAGACGGACAACCGAAGAAGACGCACACTGCCAGAACTACAGAAGCTGTACCAAGGATCCCAGGACCATTTAGACGAGGAACAATCACGCCAACTTCAGGACCTGCTACGCGAATTCCAGGACGTCTTCTCCGTGGGGAGCAAAGACTTCTGCAGGACAAGCTTGGTCCAGCACAGAATCGACGTTGGGGACAGCGCACCGATTAGGGCCCCATTCCGACGTGTCCCGCTCGCCAAGCAAGCCGACGTCGACCGGATGGTAGAAGAGATGAAGGAGCAAGGGGTGATCGAGCCATCACATAGTCCTTGGAGTTCTCCGGTCGTGCTAGTGAAGAAGAAGGACGGTTCCACCAGGTTCTGCGTGGATTACAGGCGGGTGAACGACGTCACGAAGAAGGACAGCTACCCTCTACCCCGGATCGACGACACGCTGGACACCATATCAGGATCAAGATGGTTCTCCACCTTGGATTTGAAGAGTGGCTACTGGCAAGTGGAGGTCCACCCTAAGGACCGCGAGAAAACGGCGTTCTCTGTGGGCAGCGGGCTCTGGCAGTTCACCGTCATGCCATTTGGTCTGTGCAACGCCCCTGCGACCTTCGAAAGGCTAATGGAGTCCATTCTGAGGGGACTACACTGGAAGACCTGCCTGGTCTACCTAGACGACGTCATCGTTCTGGGGAGAAGCTTCGAGGAGCACTACAGCAACCTGAAAGAGATCTTGATGAAGCTACGGGCTGCCCAGCTGAAGTTGAGCCCCAAGAAGTGTCAGCTCTTCCAGAGGCAGGGCCAGTACCTTGGGCATATTGTCTCCGAGGAAGGGGTGCGCACCGACCCAGAAAAGACCGCAGCTGTGAGGGAGTGGCCAGTTCCGAAGGACAAGTCCCAACTACGAGCTTCCTGGGACTCTGCACTTATTACCGTCGCTACGTGAGAGGATTCGCCGACATCGCCAAACCTTTACATCGACTGACTGAGAAGGACCAACTCTTCACATGGACAGCAGAATGCCACAGTGCCTTCGAGCAACTCAAGCAGGCTCTGTGCACCGCGCCTATTCTGGCCTACCCCAGACCTGGATCAAGGTTCATCGTCGATACCGATGCCAGCGACTTTGGTATACGGGGAATCCTGTCGCAAGTAGTGGACGGCGAGGAGAGGGTAGTGGCCTACTTCAGCAAAGCCAGAGAGGAACTACTGCGTCACCAGGAAGGAGCTGCTCGCCATCGTGAAGACCATTGAACACTTCCACAAGTACCTGTACGGGCAAGAATTTCTCATCAGGACCGACCATGCATCCCTGCGGTGGCTCCTGAACTTCAAGCAGCCCGAGGGTCAACTCGCGCGGTGGTTAGAGAGGCTTCAACAGTACAACTTTGAGATTCAGCACAGGAAAGGCCAACTGCATTCTAACGCCGACGCCCTGTCACGAAGACCGTGCCCCGAAGACTGCACCTTCTGTGCCCGAAGGGAGGAGAACACCGGGATACAGTGCCGAAGGACTACCGTGGAACTTCAAGGGAGCTGGAGCCGCGAATCTTTCACGCCGGCACAAGCAGAAGATGATGACCTGGGACTGATAGCCGAATGGAAGAGGGCCTGTGTCCCCAGACCCAGGTGGAACATTGTGAGTGACTGCAGCCCAAAGTTTAAGTCCTACTGGGAGCAGTGGGACTCGCTGATTGTAAGGGATGGCCTCATCTGCCGTACCTGGGAGAGCACCGACGGTAAGACATCTCGGGAACATGTCGTCGTTCCAAAGGCTATGACGGAGGAAGTCCTGAAGGAAGTTCATGGAGGATCATCTGGTGGACACCTAGGGATAAAGAAGACCCTGGAGAAGCTGAGAGAGCGGTTCTACTGGCTCGGATGCCAAACAGACGTGGAGAACCACTGCGCGAGGTGCCACGATTGCGCAGCCAGCAAGGGCCCAGGACGAAGACGACGGGGTCCACTGAAGACCTACAACGTGGGCGGCCCCATGGAGAGAGTGGCTATCGATATTGCTGGGCCATTCCCGTTAAGGGAGGCAGGGAACCGCTACATATTGGTCGTCAGCGACTACTTTACCAAATGGCCAGAGGCGTATGTGCTCCCTAACCAAGAAGCCGCGACGATTGCAGAGACCCTGGTGAAGGAATTCGTCAGCCGGTACGGAGTAGCCCTGGAGCTGCACTCCGACCAAGGGAGGAACTTCGAGTCGCAGGTGTTCCAGAACCTATGCCAGCTGCTGGGAATCCGGAAGACAAGGCCAACGCCGCTACACCCTCAGTCCGACGGGATGGTAGAGCGATTCAATCGCACCATCGAGAACCATCTCCGAATAGTCGTCAGCGAGCACCAGAGGGATTGGGACAAACATCTTCCACTATTTCTCCTGGCCTACCGCGCCGCCGTGCATGAAGCCACCGTGTGCACACCAGCCCAGGCCATGTTTGGGAAGGAGCTCCGTCTACCTGTCGATCTTGCCTTCGGCCGACCTGGGAATGATCCGATCCCGGTAAGCCAGTATTGTCAAGAACTGGTCGACCAGCTGGAGGACGTGCACGCGTTCGCGAGGAGGAAACTGCAGATCGAGACCGACCGAATGAAGACCCGATACGACCAGCAGACGGATGCCGGCGGATTTCACGAGGACGACCTGGTCTGGCTCTTCAACCCATTACGGAAGAAAGGCCTGTCACCCAAACTGCAGAAGTCCTGGGAGGGCCCGTACCGAGTCGTGAAACTGATCAACGATGTCGTCTACAGGATCCAGCGGAGCCCGAGGGCGAAGATGAAGATCGTGCATCGAGATCGCCTGGCAGCCTACGGAGGGACACAGACGGACCAATGATTGATCGGGACGATCAGCCTTTTTAGGAAGGGGGTGGTGTTACGGCTGTGAGTTTGTGTCATCGCTCGCCGCATGAGTCACAACTGCCCCAGGGCTGGGCTGTGCCCTGCCTCGTGTATTGCGTGCGCCTTATGCAACAGGGCTACTAGGACAAAGGGATGGTCCAGAATATTCGTGACTGAACCAGCAATGGAAACCTCGAGAAGCCGTGAACCTTGGATGGATCTAGAAGCATTTATTGAGTCACCGGACTGCTATATAAAAGCGACCTGTCAAGCAGTGGTTGTTGTTGTGTTTTACGAGCGAGTGCGAGCGCTTATCCTGAGCGTCAGAAGTGTGGAAACTTGCGAAACCCCTAGTGAAGCCGATTCTCTTGACAGCGAAGGGAGTGAGGAGCTTACAGGGGACTGCCTGTGTTTTGAGCGAGTGTGCTTACCTAGTGCGAGAGAGGTCATTGTGGTGCATTGTGAAGTACAGTGACAGACTTAGTGCAGCTATTTCCAGCTAGCGTACGGGACCGGACTCATTAGCGAGAGGATTAACTGTGGTCTGTTGACAAGTGAAAGGAGGCAAGATCGCTCCATAAGGAAGAGACGTGAGGAAACTGGAGTAAGGTAATAATTGCTTGTATTTACTGAAGAGTGCTGTATCTTTCTGGCCGAAATAAAATTAATTATTTCATTTAAAGGAACAATCTGTGTTGTGCTTCAACCCACCGTAATCCAGTTAACAAAAAGTGCCACTAGGGGGGTGGCACGTAACAATAGGCATGCACCCGGAAGCGTACACATTCATGGACGCAGAAGCAACCATTTTTTTTAAACGTTAATAAATGGTTCGTTATGCATGACGTAAGCATCACATATCATCATATTCAGTCTAGAAATCCAGATAAAGGGCATTTTTTTCTTATTAAATGACAGTCGCCTAAACTGGCTGGAGGAATATTTTCTTTCGTACCTTGAAACTTTGAAAGCTGCTAGAAAGGACTTCCTGAGTTCTGAGACTTACGAAGCTACCTATACAATTAATCACGGATTCAATTGTCCAGTGCATAAGGTATCTTCTAAAAATGGGTAGAGGAAAGTCGCCAAATATGGGGAGATTTTTTATAGGGCTCACATTAGACATAGGAAGGAACGGAATAATTTTGGTTTTCTCACCAATGTAAACCTCAGGTGATATACTATGTATATTACAAATATGGGCACGTTTGATGTTGTAATACCCTCTGATATTATTGTTAATTTTAAAAGTGCACTTTCCCCGTATTAGGCAACCGGGTTTCATAATATGGGGAGGTGAGAAACCTCACGGTTTTTATTTATAATAGGTACACTGAATAGTATACCATACTAATTAAAGCATTAATTCTGACAATGTAATGAAATCATGAACACAAATAGTACAAAAATGAATATTTTAAGTTAATAACAGTCCTAGTTTCCTGTTGCCGAACTTCCAAACCGTTCAGCAGGAAAATGCATTAACTTTAATGAAAATCGAGTGATTCTGATCGAATTCAACTGTAACGAGGTGCAAGGTATGTCTAATTTCCCTTAGATTTATTAGCACGCTATTTTATTTTGTGATATAATTTGCATGTTGATATTGCGGGAATTATAATCCCTATATCCCTATTATATATTATAATTGTGAAAGTCTGTGTGTGTGTGTGTTAGTTTGTTACCTCTTGACACTAAAACGGCTGGACGGATTTGGATGAAATTTGAAATGAAGACAGCTTATACCCTGGGATAACATATAGGCATCCTTTCATCCGGAAATAAATCATTGTTCCCGTGGAACAGGCAACATAACTGAAAAGTCACCAAAAATACTCAACCGGGACAAAATATCGAAGTTGTCGCAAAAAGACCGGACAAAGCTCATTTTACGCCCCTCGATGCAAGGAACAATACTCGGTAGGTCCCTATGGGACACCGAAAACCACATTTTAAGGCCCTAAAACCAACCGTTTCAAAGATATTCGCAGAAAACTATCTTTACTCTGATAAACTGATGAAATAATGGCAAGTCCGTTTCCATGGCAACTGAACCTCACGGTATGACATCCGATTTTATATACATATCCCTGTAGGAGGCAAAGCCAATCAATTTGTTATCTTTTTCAAGATATATATGAACACAATAAGAACAGGGTAACGCGCCTGCCTCTCATCCGGAGGCCCCGGGTTCGATTCTTGGCTCCATCAGAGATTTTAGACACTGACGTGAGGACTGCAACGGAGTGCACTCAGCTTCGTGAGGACAATTGAGTAGCTGTCTGATAGCGAGGCAGCGCCCTGGTCACGAAGAACAAGACTAACGGCCGAGGGGACACGGTACACTGACCACGCGTCACCACAATATCTGCAGGCCAAATGGCTGGGAAGCGGTCGCATGATAGGCCTAGGCCCTTCATGGTCTGTAGTGCCAGGGGTAAAAAAATAGGGAAAGCGCCTTGTAATACCACCTTTAATTTGTAAACACTACAGTAGCGGCTTCTAGGGAAGCGTGATGGCTCAGTGGCTTAGCTTCTCGCCTTTCACCAGGACGGCCGGGGTTCGAATCCCGGTGACAGGGGGGAGGAATTTTCACCTGGAAAATCACGTGGCGTCAGGAAGAGCATCCGGCCTTAAATTCCCGGCCAAAACCGAAATGAGCCTGGCTGGCTACGGCGACCCCAATTAATTGGGAATAGCTGAAGAAAGTTTTACAGTAGCAGCTACTAAATAAAGGTAGCGATATAGCTACGTTCAATTTCATAAACACTGGGCTCACAAATCCCGTATAGTTAAGTAAAAATAACAGTCTGGTCGTTATTTCAGTAGCAACGAAGCTCTGTGGTGGCTATTGCCGTGTCCGTAACACTTAAGGCATCCCGCCGTCACATACCTCAATGTGCACTTACAAAATTGTGAACCAGTCTATTTTACTGAAAAGAATTTCTACGAGCGAGTATCCACTCCGGCAAAAACCACACTCACTACCTTTTCCAAAATTTACACAAGACATGATTTTTAAAGCACTCTTCTGTGTGTTGAGGTACAGAGATATACCACATGGGAAGATACAATAAAATGTTGGCAAATCTGAGTTCAAGGAACTGCTGTTCAGAATAGGCTTTCGGTGCAGGTTATGCGGCCCATGTTCGTAACATGGAATGTTTTCTTTTGACAATGCATCTACACCATGTGCGAGGGCAACGCATTTCAAAGATCTCTAAAAACACAATAAACAGGTAGTTGGAGAAAAATTTTAAGTGGGAGCGAAGATTCAAAGAGAAATAATTTCATCTTAGAGATTTGCTGATGAGATCGTCATCTTGACCGATACGCCAGAGGAATTGAATGAGTTTTTGAATGGTATGGTCTCCGTCTTGAGGAAATAATTCATGATGGAAATCAATAAATGTAAAGCAAAATTATTGGAATGCAGCCAAAATAAATCAGAAACCTCTATGCACATCAAATTGGCAGGTGAAACGCTACGGGAAGTAGGAGACTTCTGTTACTGAGGAAGAAAAATAGCCAGTGATGGACGAAGCAAAGAGGTTGGCTCAGGCAAGGACATCATTTCTACAGAAAACGAATCTGTTGACATCGAATATACATTTAGATATTAGGAAGTAATTTTTGAAAGCTTTTGTCTGGAGCGTGACACTATAAGGAAGTGAAACTTGGTCTAATGGTGCAGCAGAAAAGAGGAGAATTGAAGCGTTTGTAATGTGGTGTTACAGGAGAATGATGATGATCAGATGGGTAGATGGGGTAACAAATAAAGAGCTATTAAGACGAGTGGGAGTGGAGAGATGTTTCTGGCGACTGCTATTGAAGAGAAGATATAGGTTGGTACGACACATATTAAGACACCCAGAAATAGCAAGCTTAGTTATGGATGGGAGGGTTAAGGACAAGAACTGTAGGGTAGACCAGGGTAAAACAGATTGCCTCGGATGTAGGGTGTGGTAGCGATATAGAGATGAAACGATTAGCTCAGGAGAGGGAGTCATGGAGGGCTGCATCAGTCCAGTCAAGAAACTGAAGACTCAAACAACAACAGTTGGGAATTTTAATTACTTAGAGAGGCATGTGAGGCAAAAGGGTTGTTGGAGAATTTCAATCCCTGGGATGTAACACTGGAAGAGAGTGCATAATGTACATCAACGGCCAAGGTCAGATATATTTTACTATAGGTAAGGAAAAATACTTTTGATTCCCCATATTCCGATAGATTTGCCATTCCAGTGTGCAAGAGTGCAGTTCCCTCTTCAAACAATATTCGCAATTTCTATTAACAAAGCGCAATCGCACACACTTAACAGCAGGTGTTTAATTGCATCGTCCCCATTGACTTGATCGCGAGCGAAGCCGCGGGTACCTGCTAGTGATAATATATAGTGTCACTAGCAACCCGCCCCGGCTTCGCCCGGGAACAGTTATGAATGTGCAAGGAATTCCTGTCAGACGTAATTTAAGAATGGCGAGGTGCATGCCAAATCCCCCTCCCGTCCAAACTAAAATCACTTATAGTGGGCGATGTATCAAAGATAGAGATATGCTCACGCGGACTTTTTCGTACAATTTTTCATGCTGAATAATTCTTACACTCATAGTATATTGATATTTTTAACGGTTTGTCCAGCGTAAGCTTAAAAAGCGCACGGACGTCAAGTTCTTTCTTCGACCTATTCACTGAAATCTAAAATCGTTACTGCTTGGCTCCCTTTGATCATAAATAAATTATTTTCTACAGAAATCTTCCTCGATATTACCTGCACAGAATGGTGAAAGCCGCATCAAAATCCATTCAGTGGTTCTCGAGATTACCCGTGATATCCAAGAATCGGGGACTTCGTTTTACACTAAGTAGAGCTAAGTCTTAGTCGTGCAATGCTTGGTTAACAGCGCTGTGTGAGCAGTTGAGTAACTAACAAGATTTCATGTAAAAGGTCTCATTGTCTAGGCCGGTAGCGAGATTGCTATTTCTAGTTCTCTTTTAGCATTGGAGAGCGATACGGCTTCCTGGCTGGCTATTCCAACACCACCTAGATGTATGTGGTGTTGGCTATTCTCACGGAACACGACTGCAACAAAGGATGTGATTAGGCAGCGTAAATATAGCGTGGGGATTTATCAGCGATGTCGTTCCATTAAGATAAGGTTTATATGCCAGTCAAATTTATGCTTTCATAACGAAAAGAAACCTCATACTTGAATAAATGCAATAGCACAAACTTAGGGAGTGATGACTAGGTACATCCATGCTAATGACAAATTGCGTATTGTTTTGTTGTATTGTTCGATTCTTAAAATTTTATTAAAATCTAGTCCATTTGTAAGATATACAATGATACATTTTTCATAGGACTGTGTTGTTAGAATAATAAACTCTATATGCTACAGCCATTGGACCATAAAGTGTCCCCTATATGTAGAGTCACCCAAATGGTAGGCTACAAGGGGGTGTTGACCGATGGAAATCATTCTGCGGTAATGATTCTTCTTGATTTAGGAACAATGATCATGCAACTATTTCAAGGCGTATTACAATGTATACTGGTACCAAGAAATTACGAAGTTAAAACAGCGGGAGTTCTACATATTTTTTCAAACCTGGAACATCGTTGATAGGTTCCACCCTATAACTACGCTCACTAATCACATCCTTTGCTGCAGACGTGTTTCGTCAGAATAGCCAATCAGGAAGCTGTGTCCTTCTCCAATGCTAATAAAAGTGAACTAGAAATTGCAATCTCGCAGGCCGGTATGAGCGCAGCTCGCATTCAGTCGGCCGTGATGTTACCATGGCCGAAGTGGAGGGATGTGTAGGTAAGTTCTGAAAATAAACATGAATTAATGAGGGATTGCCAGACATCCTCGAAACATGAAACTTAGAACCAGTGAAGCTGATACTTACAAGATCACTATAAGAGTCTAAAATATTCAACATTATTCGAGGGATTTGAAATGGTGGCTTAGGAGAAGAATGGTGTAAGCAAGCATTTTTTCAACCGTAGATTAACCCTTTTTCCAAAGTGATGACCTATAGTTTTTGTGGACTCAAACGTTTTCTGCATGTCCAAACTAACTTTTAACGTCAACCCCGAGGAAGTGTTCAGGAAAATTTCCGAGATATTAAGTAGGTTATGTCGTGCTGAAACAATGTGTAATATATAAATGAAATAGTCATGGATTAATGTAACACTTCCAGGTATCCTAGAAACTTAAAACTAGGTACCTACCAGAGAGGCTGATGTCCTCAAGATCCCAAGAAAAATCTAAATATCTATAAGTTTTGCTGGTTGGGCCGAGCTGATGAGCTTTAAAGTTGGGGTTCAGTAGCAGTCCGGCCTAAGTACGCAAGCGTATTTTCACCCATAGGTTAACTTGTTTTCCAAATCGATGGCCTAGAGTTTTTGTGAGCTAAAACTTTTGCTGAAAGTCCAAACTAACTTTTAACATCAACAAACCTAGTTAGAGATAGGCGAATTAAATCCCAAATGCATAATTTAAGCTAACTGCTTGCAATTCACCGTCAATATCCACCGTGTTTTCAAATCAATTTTGTGAGTTCGTGAAGGGAAACTATGTAGAATATTACATTGTTCTGTGTGTTACAATATCTATTATTGCAACCAACAATACAACACAATGTTTTGACATCGTTACTGTATAAAATAATAGAATAAATGCTCACACGTTTTCGATGTAAGATCGATACTCAGCTGATCGCGGCATATAACAGCGTCTTGGAACGTCCGCTTACAGCAGCACTTGCAGTAGAAGAAAGGAGCCTATACCAACACTATGTGTTCTTTCCATCTCTCTAATTTTCCTTCTCTATAAGCGGTTTTTCATACGAATTCATGATATTACAGCAGTAGTCTTCCTCTCCCCAAAGTATGGTACTCTTAATCCTTCGACTAACTGCATCTGCTTTCCGTACTTTCAAATAATTTTCCATCATTGTACATTTCTCTTTCAATCATTCTTCTTTTGCTTCATTGCAACTCTTGTTAATCTCATTTTTCATTTAGATGCCTGTATTCTGCTTTCCCCCATTCATCGTGCTCCTGCCTTTCATCCATTAATTCTAATATACCTGAGTGATCCAGGTTTTCTACCTGTTCTTTCCATTCCATCAATGTTTTCGTCTGTGGATTTTGTTATTTCATTCTTCAAAAGTTCCCACTCCTCTGCATTGAAAGTTTGTTCAGGGGTCTTCATTAGTCATTCACTTATACTCCTCTTGAATCATTCATTCATGTTCTTGTCTTTCAGTCTGTCTATTACCCTCCATTTTGGTTTTTGAATGTTTTTCAATCCCTTCAGATTTTACCTGTATTTCATAATAACCAGATTGAGATCCGAGTTTGTCAGCTCTAGGATATATTTTTGCAATACAAAATCTGATTTCAGAATCTCTTCTTGACCATAATGAAGTCAATTTGGAAATGTCCTCTCTCTTCTGGTCTCATCCATGGGTATAATCTTCTGTTGCAATTGTTGAACAATGTGTCAGATATGACCAACTTGTGCTCGGTGCAGAAATCTGTCAACCTCCTTCCTCAATCATTCATTTCACCCAGTTCAAATTCCCTTTTCTCCTTTTCCTACCACAGCATCCCAATCTCCCATTACTATAACATTTTCATCACCCTTGACATGCCGTACCTCAGAATTTCATGTACAGTATTTCTTTGTAGACCTTTTCATCTGCATGACTTGCAGACATATGGACTGGAAGCAGGCTGTGGATTTTCACTAGTGTGATTGGGCTAAATTGTTTGACATTTTGAAAATGATTGTAATAAAGTACAGGGATACGAGGGTGCTCTACAATGTATACAGAAACCAGACAGCAGTCATTCGAGGTGTAGGACATGAGAGAGAAGCTGGTATTCAGAAAGGTGGAAGACAAAGGCTGCATCTCATCACCCATACTTTTCAATCATTACATTGAACAAGCAATGAAGGAAATTGGAGAAAAATTTCAAGTGGGAGTGAAGATTCAAGGAGAAATATTTTCAACTCTGAGATTTGCTGATGACATCTTCTTCTTTGCCGACACGCCAGAGGATTTGAATGAGTTTTTGAACAGTAGGGACTCCGTCTTGAGGAAAGAATTTTTATGATGAAAATCAATAAATCTAAAACAAAAATATTGGAATGCAGCCGAAATAAATCAGAAACTTTATGGACATCAAATTGGCTAAAGGAAGTAGGCGACTTCTGTTACTTAGGAAGCAAAATAACCAGTGATGGACGAAGCAAAGAGGGTATAAAAAGTAGGTTGGCTCAGGCAAGGAAAGCATTTCTACAGAAAAGGAATGTGTCGATATCAAATATAGATTTAGGTATTAGGAAGTCATTTTTGAAAGCCTTTGTCTGGAGCGTGGCGCTCTATGGAAGTGAAACCTGGACTGTTGGTGCAGCAGAAAAGAGAAGAATTGAAGCGTTTGAAATGTCGTGTTAGAGAAGAATGATGATCATATGAGTCGATAGGGTAACAAATGAAGAGGTTTTAAGACGAGTGGGAGAGGAGAAATGTTTCTGGTGCCTGCTAATGAAGAGGAGAGATAGGTTGGTAGGACACCTAAGACACACAGGAATAGCAAACATAGTTATGGAAGGAAGGGCCGAGGACAAGAACTGTAGGGGTAGACCAAGGTTAGAATATGTTAAAGAGATTGCCTTGGATGTAGGGTGTGGTAGCTATGTAGAGATGAAACGATTAGCTCAGGACAGGGAGAACTGCATCAAACCAGTCAAAAGACTGAAGACTCAAACAACAACAACAATATGAGGCCAGTATCAATACTGATTGAGGTGTATATCAGTCTGTGACAGAACGCAGGCTATGGTACTGGCATATGATGTAGCAATATGGGATGGAACGGAGGAAGGAGTACAAACCAAACAAACTATGTGGAACAATAAGTTCGAAGAATATGGAATGATATTGGTTGGTTCTTAAGTTTAGGGGCTGCGACAACGGGGTCATGTAGCCCCGTGTACTTTGGGTGTGTGTAGAATCTGTCTGATATGAAAATCCACAGCCTGTTTCCAGTCTCCGACCGGGTCAGGAATGGAATGAATGAAGCCCCCATCTAGCGGCGAGGATTTGAACTGTGCCGGCTGCCGAGGCCTGACGCACTCCTCTGGGGAAATGATTAAATGAATGACAGATGAAATGAAATGATAGTGGAGAGTGTTGCTGGAATGAAATTGTGACAGGGAAAACCGGAGTACCCGGAGAAAAACCTGTCTGCCTCCGTTTTGTCCAGCACAGATCTCACATGGAGTGACCGGGATTTGAACCACGGATCCAGCGGTGAGAGGCCGGCGTGCTGCCGCCTAAGCCACGGAGGCTTCCAATCTGTCTGATAACCGGTGTTAAATGTGATGACTGTAATAGTGTGTGCTATCTGTTTTTTAATTTAAGTACTGCAACTTAGAATTTTTCAAATAGTTCCTACTTTTGCCGCCAAGCGTCACCGTCAACGACTACTAGGCCAAGTTCAGAACTTAGCTACTAGACGCCACCGCAGTCGGCTCTTGGCAACGAACGTAGAAACCTAAGAACGTTGTTTACATTCTTAACCTATCCAATTTAGCTTCACACAGGTGAAATTAGTGAAAGGTTCTTTAACATGCCATAAATATATGACATGGGACCACCGGCTTAATTCCCCTCCGAAGGAAGGCATACTGAGGGATTTTTAACGCTCTTAAAAAATCCGACGGCTTCGGCCGAGTTTGAACCCACTATCTTGGGCATAGACCGGCCCCGTGGTGTTGGGGGTAGCGTGCCTGCCTCTCACCCGGAGGCCCCGGGTTCGATTCCCGGCTCCGTCAGGGATTTTAGAAACTGACGTGAGGGCTGGAACGGGGTGCACTCAGCCTCGTGAGGACAATTGAGTAGCTGTCTGACAGTGAGGCAGCGCCCCGATCACGAAAACAAAGATTAACGGCCGAGGGGACCCGATGCGCTGATCACGCGTCACCCCAATATCTGTAGGCCAAATGGCTGAGCAGCGGTCGCTTGGTAGGCCTAGGCCCTTCACGGGCTGTAGTGCCAGGGGTTATTATTTATTATTATTATTATCTTGGGCATAGAAGCTCAGCATGCTACCGACTACACCACCGAAGCCGCCGGAATGATATTGAACCCAACAAAAACGGTAACATTAAAAATCAGCAGAAAGAATTCAGGCTGCAACATAAAACTAAACAAGACCAACAGATTGAAGTTCTCCAACAATTCAGATACCTGGGGCAGTTTTTTTTTTCAGCAGCTTCGATGGCCTAGTTGGTAGCATGCTGAGCTTCTATGCCCAAGATCGCGGGTTCAAACCCGGCTGAAGTCGTTGGATTTTTTAAGAGCGTTAAAAATCCCTCAGTATGCCTTCCTTCGGAGGGGAAGTAAAGCTGGCGGTCCCATGTCATAGATTTATGGCATGTTATAAAACCTTCCACAAATTACACCTATGTGAAGATAAATTATATAGGTTAAGAATGTAAACAGCGCTCTTAGGTTCCTACGTTCGTTGCCAGAAGCCGACTGCGGTGGTGTCTAGTAGTTAAGTTCTGAACTAGTAGTTGTTGACGGTGGCGTTTGGTGGCAAAAGTAGGAACTATTTGAAAAACTCAAAGTCTGCAGTCCTTACTTGAATTTAAAAACAGATAACACACACTAATACAGTCATCACAATTAACACCGGTTATCAGACAGATTCTACACACACCCAAAGTACACGGGGCTACATGACAGCGTCGTCGCAGCCCCTAAACTGAGGAACCAACCAATCAATGGCAGGGTTGAATCAGAAATATCTCTAAGGGACCACCAAAATGCAGTGTGAAGGAAGATATCGGGAGTGAAGACCATAAAAATGTATCTAAAACGAATGTTAACTAATGGTACCCGGTTCGCTGGAAAAACAAACCGATAAGGATGATTATTCTATCAGCTGTCTGAGTTTTCTAGTCAATACGAGACCTACCCCCGCATAACCGTTGTTTGATTTAAACCAATGATCATCTAATCTCCTGACCAGAGCCTAGGTTATACTATTTAAAACATCTTTGATTGGGATTTAATTATACTACTGGCTTGCACCGGAGAACTGCTTAGACAAATTAAGTGGAGCTGACAAATACAATAAGTGGTTGGATCCTCAGTTTAGGGGCTGCGACAACGCAGTCATGTAGCCCCGTATACTTTGGGTGTGAGTAGAATCTGTCTGATAACCATAGTTAATGTGATGGCTGTATTAGTGTGTTTTATATGTAATTCAGGTAAGGACTGCAGACGATCAATTTCAAGTAGTTCCTAAATTTGCTACCAAATGCTACCGTCAATGACACCTAGCTGTGAATTTGGCTACTAGATTCCACCACAATCGGCACCTGGCGACGAACGTTGGAACTTAAAGTGCGTTAATCATATCTAAGCTACAAATTTAGCTTCAGACCGTTGTAGTTAGTGGACGGTTCTTTTACATGCCATAAATCTATGACATGGGCCTGCCGGCTTTTCTTCCCCTCTGAAGGAAGGCATACAGAGGGATTTTTAACGCTCTTAAAAAAATCCGAAGATTTCGGCCGGGTTTGAACCCGCGATCTTGGGCATAGAAGCTCAGCATGTTACCAACTACGCCACCGAAGCTGCCATTTAATATGTGGACAGAGGAGAGGAGGCAAGTATGGACTGACTTTGCTAAGTAAACCAGGTAGTGTAGTAGGAGGTTTCTCGGACCTGAAGCAAAGAGATTAATCGAGGGGTGCAGCATCATCCTCACATTTGGGTAACTACATTTTAGTAACCACTAGGCTACACAGTCCGATACTGTTAAAGAAACTGAAAAGATTTATCAAGTAATATATTTTATTTCTCCTTGGTGTAAAAAAATACAATTTGTCATATTGTATCAGTATAATAGTTATCACACAGGGTTGTATATGAGCTATTTCATGGGAGGTCTGACCCTTCATTCATAACTATTCTCTGAAGGATAACTTATAAATTAACATGCCAAGTAAAATGTATGATATTGTAGATACAAATTTTTCAAGATCAATAAAAATACAGGATAATATGGTAACCAATAATAAAATAGAAATAAGGGGTCATTTTCTCAATGTAAAATAATTGTGAAATCTATGATAAAGCAAGTTTACAATTCAGCATAATAATTGCATCAAGGGCAAATGTGCTTATATAAACAATACAACACAGAAATCCCTCAAATTCTTTACCAATTCACAATATAAAAATTGAAAATGGTAAAATGGTGATCACAAGTTATTTTACACAATTTTGGTAAGAAGAGGTGGTTTTGAAATCACTTCCTCCAAGTGAAAACTATCTTAAATTATATAATTTCTCAAGTATTACTATGAAGAAAGCCACATAACTTATACAGTATAGTTTTTACACCAGAATGTAGTAACAATTGGATTTTTGCAGAGTGATGAATTTGGGAGTGAGAGGGTTTAGCCAAGTGGCATACCTATGGGGGGGGGGGGGGGGGTCTCCCCCCCAGAAAGAAATCCTGCATATGCCACTGGTTTGGCCCAATTGGCTGCCCTCTCTCTCTCTTAAAAATTATTATCGCTGATCACACCATTCACACATGTGAGTGAAGAATAAAGGTGGTGTTCAACATTATAAGATCCTTCAAAACTATGTTCCAAAACTCATGCAAAAAATTTGGCACTATGAACAGACAGGGGCAAATTTACAGTAAGGGTATGAATCTGGGGGACACTTTTGAATGCCATGCACTTTATTGTGGCCGGAAAATTGATTTTAAGATATTGAATGATTTTGTTTTAACTTGAAAAAATTAAATTTTAAAAGAACCATATTTTAATCAAGGCACAGATGGGTATACATTATTTTAAAATTTGAAATCAGTAAAAAACAATAATAAAATCTTGTTGTTTCTCTAAAGATGGTAGGAACTCAAACGAAAATCACAGGTCAAAGGGAACAAATAACCAGGTCACAAAAGAAATAAAACATATAAACAAGTATAACCAACAGTGCAGAAGAAGTACAGTATCTGGAAATACAACACTTCCTAGGCCTAGGCATCAATGGCATAGTCGAAGAAAACACACTCCTTCTCTAAAGACAAATAAAAAACAATGGTCAATACATTTAACATTCAATTTTTATGCAATTAGATATTAAATTGTAAATCCATGAATATTGAGAGAAATCCAGGGATAAAAAGGCCAATTCAAATAACTGCTAAAGAACAGTAAAACTTGCAGGTCATTTTAAGTCATCTATTAGATATTCACTAAGCACTGGAATCTGATATAAAACCATTGGTTCCAGTGCTTCCTCTACAAACGAACAGAATATCTATCTTCACTAGATTGCCCTGTCTTCCTCAGTAGCTGGGCCTGTGTCAAAGCAATGTAAAAAAAAAAAAAAATTGCAAATTTCAGTGGTTACAAATAACACTCCTACTATATGGCATACATGCTCCCAAAAATTCAAATCCATATTTCTAACAGGTAAGGAACATATAATCACTAGAGCCAAGACTTAAATACACTAAAAGGCTACATAGCAGTGTCTTGTCTTTTGAATAGCAAGAGTCTTTCCTTGTTTTGCAGTTATAAGGTCTTCTGCAACAATATATTATACGGTAATTTTATTAGGTTAATATTAACCTCTCAGGCTGGTTCTACATACGTGTGTACGCTCGCTATTCGTAACCGCTCTGGAGGTATGCTGTACAGGTGTAATTTCACAACAAATCGCTCAAAAAGGTTCCCATTTTATGCGACTCTGTAATGAGAATCATTCTCCTGTTTGAGGAAAAATAGAAACTGAGGACTCCTCGACATACACCTAGATCATGACTGCCATCTGTGGTAAGAATTGATCAATACGCATGGATGGGTACATTGTCCAGGGAAGTCCCGAACAACCCTATGAGAAATGGCAGGGTCTTCCTGTCATCTTACAGGGTCTGAACTAGAAAGTGCTCTAATAGTTGAGGGAGACAGTAGTGTAGGTAGTTTCGCTAGTGATTCTGGTAGTGCAAAAAGAAGAAGTAGGACATGTCAGTGTGTCATCAGCTGACAGTAACATTCAGTGTGTGTGGCGTGAATTGCATGCTGTTAACATGGAACGGGAATTTCCTTACTGGGCAACCGGGCCCTTCGCTAGTGTCTTACATAAGTTTCTTTCATTTTTGATGATGAGCCAATAAATATCATAGTAGAGGAGACTAATAAATATGCTGAGCAATGAATAATGTCTGGAAGTCAAGGTCACACTTTCAATCACAAATATCTGCACTATGAATCAAAACGGCTTCAAATGCATACACTGTTTATAGCCAGGGCTGCTCAAGACACCATTGGTAAGTCATCCTGAAAATATTGTGTTATTAGCTTGTATAGCTTCCGAAATATGCAACATTATTTGAAGTTCTACTCACAAAGCCAATTTAAATACTGCCTGGAGTGCAGGCGCTAGGACATTAAAATGCCCGCAAGGGAGGTTAAGTTCAAATTTAAAAATTTAAGGAGAGTATGTAATGCCGAAGATTTTAATTAATTTATGTTTCTTAAGCATTTGTCATCTTTCCAGGTCATAATGTTGTTATAAATTAAGCCAAATAAAAATATTTCATTTTCTAATAATTATTTTTGGATCAAGAGACACAATCATCTTCCCTGTGAACATACCATAATTGATTTCGACAAGGATTAGGAAGAGAAGCTAGTCAACCTCTCAGCAACTGAATGGGTCCCCACCAGAACATGCAAGCGCCAATTTTTACGAAAATGAGCTTGTCTTAGAACGTTTCTTATTCACTTCTCCCGTCATTTAGTGGCATCTCCTGGGGAAAACATTAACTTTCCAGGGATTTATGAGGTATCAAAATTGGCGTTCAGTTCCAGAACACTGCAGGCGAACAAAAAATGGCACGCCATGTTGAATTATGCCAATAAAGGCAAAAACGTCGTATTAACTATTAAAACTGAAAATATGTTTCTTTGATTGAGGAATGGTTGGAGTGCTTATTCGTCAACATGCGGAAAGCAGGTTGGTGCTAAGAAGTTTTCTTATATGAGAGTATTGTCAGTTTATGGATGCTTTTAATAATATAATTTGTGAATATTATGTTGAACTGGAAAACTATTTCAGGATGGCCACCAATATTTTCTGCGGTACTAATTCAGACTATTTACATGGTATGCAACAACACACAGTTTGGCAGTGTTACATTACACATCCTATAATTATTTCTGCACCAGGCCATCGGCAAGATGTTGCAGTCTAGCCTATATGTGAATAAAAATCTGTGCTCTATATAACAATTTCTATACTAAAACTCTGAAAAATAAGACTATGTGTAGAAAAGTTATTTAAAAACATCTTTGGTATACTGGTGTAAGAGTAAGAATTATGCTCAGATTTATCTCTTCTACAACAAAAGGTTTATGGAGCACTTCCTTCAGATATAATATCTAATGAAGAAGGGTGCTATCTATGAGCATTTGGTTATAGCTTTCAATTGCATCTTACATTTCATCATCAACTACACTGCCGGCCAAAAGCAATGCAACAGTTAGGAACCAGTAAGTTTTCGAAAGTGCTTCATAATTGAGGACCTCGTTTCCAAAACTCACTAAGTCAGTTTTGGACGAAATTAAGAAATCCATTGGATCTTGTTCGTAATGTGTAGACCTATGTATGTTACTAATATTTTATTCCAGAACTCACTATGTCATCGTAAGTTGTAACGTAGGATATTGTATTCTTTTTCCAAAACTGTACTAAGTCTTCCAAACTCTGCTAAGTCTAATACGCATGCGTACGAGTAAGCTCCTGTTTCCCGCCAGGCCGTGATGTCTACCAAACTCTGCTAAGTCAAAGTGACTTGGTTTACTTTTGGAAAATTGGCATTTTAACGTTAATAACTTCAAAACAATGGTTACATACCGAGATTACTGGAAAGAGACCTGTTGGAAGACCTAGGAGGAAATGGCTGGACCAAGTGAAGGAAGATATCACATCCAAGGGAATCAACTGGGATGAAGTTTTAAAGGAGCAGTGGTACATGAATCGACCAGAATGGAGAGCGCTCGTAAACCACACCCGGGAAACTGGAGTGGAAACTTGATGATGATCTTCAAAATAGGGTTTTGGTTCGTTATCATTGTTCTTCATATTAATTTGAAAAAGTCTCTTTATTTCATAATGAATTAATATTGCCAAAGTCCGGTTCAAGAAATGTCTGTCCTGAAAAATCATCATTTCTGACTTAGTGAGTTTTGGAAACGAGCTCTTCGATTACGTGCATGATAATGATTTTCTTTTAAGTCTCGGGGCAAATGATCATGTTTCGTACATTTGGGAACAAGAATATGAAAATGTACGGTTTATAAAGGGATTTTGTCGCCTTGGGTTGGATTTGGAATTTTACGGCGGTATCTACATTAACTTTACAGCTTTGCCTTCCACTGTTATTGGAATGTGAGAATGGCAGTTTGTTGGGCTCTCATCTAATGACTTGTTATTCAGTGCTTCGTAGAGAATTGAGAAGTTTGGTTGCAGTAAAGATGAGTGAACACTGATGGGCAAGGATGTGTTGTGATGTTTTAGTGGCAGTGATTTTGGTTTAAGCAAACATATTGAAAATAAATAGCGACGTCTGTTTATGAAAATTTGCCAAAAAAATCAAAGAACTTCATCTGAAAGTAAACTTTTAAGTGAAATATGATCTTTCCCTTAAAATGAAGTAGCTGTTTATCTTCCTTGCATTTAAGTTTCAAAATTATACAAGTAAAAATAATTTTGTATTCATTATTGGAGACGAATTACCCAAACAAGCTGGAAAGAAAGACAAATAAGCTTGTTCTGAACCAAATTCAGAAGAATCGATGCCTGTTGAACACCATCAAGAAAAGGAAAGCAAAATTCATGGACACATACTCAGACATGACACTCTCCTCCAGGTAATTTTTAAAGGAAAAATTTTTGGGGAAAAACGCAGAGGATGACCAAGACAATCATATCTCAAGAACATTGTTAAGGAGATGGAATGTGACTCGTATGCCAATATGAAGAGAACTGCTGAAGACCGTAAGAAATGGCTGCAACGACAAGGCTTTTAGCCTTTAGAAGCTGATGATGACGATTTGAAAATATCCAAGTGTTACACTTCTTGTTGGCCGGCAGTGAAGATTAAGATATCCTACAACTAGGTAATATAATTTAAAAAATTATACCGTAAAAACCCGATATAACGCGCTCGTTGGGGTAAATCCTTAACCGATGCGTTATACAGTAGTTGAATCGTCCACCTGTTGATTTAATGCACTACTACTGTATAGATGAATTGCATTTTCACTCACTGAATATGATTTTAGTTATTGTGACATTACTGCACTTACCGTTTCATTAAATTAATAACATTACACTGAAAACAAAATATAAAGAACTTGCATCAAACCAAATAATTCATTTTCTGATGCCAGATAGACATCTTATTGTGAAACACACAAATTCTCTGTTACATTATAGCTTAATGGTTTTATATTGCATAACTGATTCAATTGCACTATGTTTTGCATTTCCAGGAAAACACATACCTTGCAAAAGAAATTAGTGGAGACAAACCCAAATTCAATGCAAGTTTACTTACAACTCCTACGAGAATACAGACATCATTACAACTTCTGTTGCGGTGTAAAATTCTAATCTGGTTGAAATTTGATACACAATATTCCTACAAAGTTGTACGACGACGTAGTGAAAACCGCACGGGCAACTTTCAATTTTGAACGCCGAAAACCTGCCGGGCGACAAGGTGGGAAGAGGTAAAGCTGACCTTGAATCCTAGCAGCACGCGATGGCTCCTGGCCACCAGGCAGCTTTGTGTCAAGGATGGTGCTATCCGAAATACTTGTGATATGTGTACCAAAGGAAGTGTTCCAAGGTGTGCATGTACATGAAGTATAACATAAATTTCTCGCCAAATCAATACTTTTTACTTACATAAAAATTCTACAGGTACATGTTTAGAATTTTTATGTAAGTAATAAGTATTGATTTGGCGAGAAATTTATGGTATACTTCATGTTAACATGGTCAATACGGAACCTGGAATGAGTTCAATTAGGTGTGCGTGTTGCAAGCAGTCTCTTTGCATTGACCTCATCATTTTTGTTAGCATCCACTATTGCAAGGATTGCAAAGAGTAGAAGAGGAAAAAATGAAAGGTCGTTTTATTTATTTACAGTAATGCCAAACGCAAAACATCACAGTATGTCGCATTTTATACTCTAATCGAGAGGCTAGAAGAGTGGGGGAAATGTTTAAGGTGGGGAATGCAACGCAGCACGGGAGATTTTCGGCGTTCAATATTGAGAGTGGCCTATGCGGTTTTCCCTACGTCGTTGTACAACTTTGTAGGAATATTGTGTACCAAATTTCAACCAGATTAGAATTTTACACAGCAATCCGTTCCCTTGTCAGTCTCCAATTTATAAATATGAGAAGACAATAACAATCTCCTAAATTCTCAAAAGAATAACACCTCTTTAAAAAAAATTCATTTCCACTTTCATGTTGAGAGAGATTATGTATAAAAATATTATACTTCAAATCTATGACACGGTATCTTCATACAGATATCACTAGGCAAGTAAAATGTGAGAGCTTAAGCTACATAAGCAATTTCGTTGTCTTATTTGAAAATAAATTATTTACATACCACATGCATAACATTATTATCCTAACCACGAGTTGATAAGATCACAATAGCAATTTTAGAGTAGAAATATAATTTTATATGCCAAATATACATGTATACAAAATAAGTATCTTTTCTAATTTTCATTAACACATTTATAAAGAAATGCCAGTAATATTCACTTCAAAAATACATTAAGAGAAACCAATAACAATGCAATTAACCTAGCTATAATTTCAATCAGCATTATCCATTGAACAGAACTTTCCAACTTGAAGTTTGAATGCAGCATTGTTGCCCTCTACTGTGTGTTACTACTCAGCACAAGGGAACCATTTCCTATAGAAGTGTGAAACGGTTACACTTCCACTGCATTTTTCATGTCCTTTAAGTACAGTACCTACATTTTGGAATGTGAAAAGTAAATTCACATGGACCATTTACCTCAAAACTATAATACAATACATTTATAGCGTTTAATCAGAATCCAAATCCATTTTAAAGCCTAGAAAATCAACATCAGAGACTTCAATGAGACTTTCTTCAAATGACCAAAAAGCAACAGTTTTAAATATTTGCCTTAAATACAGTGTTGCCAACACCTTGAATGAATTTTCAACTAACAATCAAAAAATCTCAAAGTAATTTAAAAGGCTCCTACACAGGGACTAGTGACAAATGAAAATCGTATTTTGCTAATTTACTGATCTCTATAGCCAGTGCCTGTTTTCAAGGGAAAAAGGATTTGGTACTTGCTAGAAGTTTAATTAGTCACTTATGCAAATTTACTTGCAACCAATGTTATATCGCTGCATACCCCCAGAGAGAAAGCACTGTGTACAAGTAATTTACCACATTCCTGTAACCACAAAACATTAAGTTTACTAAGTACTGTGACAGACAGCACGAGATTCAGGTTCGAATCCTGATTGCAGTCCCCATTTTCATGTCTTACTCATCAGAAAAGGCATTGTTAGTAATTTCCTGTTATTTGAGTGCCAGATATGAGGAATTTTACTCCATGCATATTTTATCTTAAACTGCAGTAAAAGTTCTTACAAAAAATTGTAGTCCATGGAGAAATATGCAAATTGATTCATCTTTATATTTCCAGTACGGGTTCAAATGAGGAGATTCTTCACCAAAAGTGCTACTGTACAGACTATTCTAATATTTTAAAGGCTTTGTTTTACTGAACCTAAGACTCTGGAGCAATAAGCAGACAGTTACATTTTCAAAACCCCAACAGAACCATAAAATGCCCTTTAACACATCCAGTGCGGATCAGGCGTCCAGCGCGTGACGCTAGTTTACAAGCGACTAGTGCGTCATGGGACGAGTGTTGGAAAATGTGAATCCCGCTCTTCTAACACATAGTGAATGTGTTCAAGTAAAAAACACTTTAAAAACCATACCTTGAGAACTACAGCCCCTTCAATCTTCAGATGTTCCTCCACCTACACAAAGCAAGAATTTGTTTGACCAATCTATTCACCACAGCATCAGAAAAGAAAATGGGAGCATTTGAGATGTGGATTTACTGATAAGGTTGATCATGTGATTGATAAAGAAGTATTGTGCTGGATGGCTAAAGAACAATGCAAAGTACTGTATTGAATACACAGCTTTTTAATCCTCTTAGTGCCACGCTCTCGCTGCCTGTGCCAAAAGAGCCAAAGCCGATTGAATCGGCGCACTGTTTATCTTATATTTATAGATTTCTGTAGACATATAACCGTGATTATTTCATACTGATGGAAAGGTGAGGTTCCAAGCTTGCCTGTGCGGTGTTTGCTGTTTTCTTTCGAAGTACATTACGCGATAGGTTTGAGTTAATATTCAGTGCTACTTAGACACGCAGTCCACAGCCTACTGAATTGCTGTGCAGTTGCTTTCTTCTTGTTGAAGTTTTCTGCCTACAGATCTAAGAACTTTATACAGCTGCAAATGTAGTGTTTCTTCGAATACGACTCTTAGGTGTCCTTAATTTAGGCTCAAAGCTGATTTTTTACAAAATAAATATTGAAAAATTGAACAATTATCAGAATAACTTTAATTAAAAAGGTTTAGAAGCAGTATTTTCTTTTATGAACATAATGTATGAAAGAATGAGGTATTGGTTATAAAACAAAGCAAAAGTAATGATTCTATCGTTGAAAATATGGTATTTATGTTTTTTTTCTTCGAATAGTCTGCATGACCATTGAAAATGGCTTGGCATTCTTGGTAAGTATTTCAGGAAATGGCTTGGCACTAAGAGGGATAAGCAAGGGAAGCTCTTCAGAAGGAGAGAAGGGCCTGTGGAGCATCTTAAACAAAATGTTTGAGCAGAGTTGCAGATAGAAAAACTTAAGGTACATTGATAGCCAATATTTGGATTGAAGAAAATATCAGAAGAACCTAACTATTGTGTGACATCAGATTAACTCAGTATAACACTTATGAGTGTGCATCTTAAAATGGTAATTAAACTCCGATACTGGAGATATAATACTAAAAATAATTTGTCCACAATGGAACTGGATCTGTAAGACTTGTACTGCACATTTGAGCTAAATAAAGTTCAAAATATTTTGAGAAAGACTTCTTTTTTGAGTGTGCACTGCAAAGAAAATTATTAATCAATGATAATACAGCTACAGTAACTCTAGACTATCATCAATATAGATGGCAGTGGGAGTAGCTGATGAAACAAAATTACCGTCAATCCAGACCGAGGGAAAGGGAAAAAAACAACCATGTTTCATTCCTCTTTTTGTGAGATGAGAGGAGTTCCCTATATTTCCCATCATGAAACCTCAATATTCTAGAGGTATCGTTAGTTTTGTGTGATATCTGTGTTATGCTACTGGTCTATAGCAGTACAAGAAACTATATTTAGGTCTGGGATTAGGAGAAATTACTTGAAAAAACGTATCAACACATTATTTACTTGAGCAAACAACAACAAAATCTGCAAAAACCACACTTACGATGGTTGCCGTTATCATTAGGATCCATATGGTGCAACATTTATATAGCTCAACATGGGGCATGATTTCATCAGTTGGTCTCAATAAACAAATGATCTGAGCAGGTGAATGAGTGCGAGGGGGAGAAAGTAATGAAAAGGTGGAAACAAAATATAACACCCAGTTATTCTAAAATATAAAATAGCGACATTGAGTGTTTAATGTAAGTATTATTACCCAAGAAACATATTTAACAAATTTAAATGCAGGTCAGACATTTTGCTAAGACATCTAATGCATGCCTTGAAAAAAGCAAACTGAGAAACTATAACATATTCGAAAAAGTCAACAAAACCTATTTATAAATCACTGAATTTTAGAAGAATTTCATTTTCTTTAACATAAATATAACAAAGAATCTAAAATTCTTTCTCAAAATATTATGAAAGTAGCATCGAACATAAGAAAACCCAAGGTATATCATAATCTCAACATAAGTCAATACACTATCACTTAATACACTGACCAGCAAGAAAAAACCGATCACTTGAAAAATTCAACATTACTTTCATTCAAATCATAAATACCAACGGTATAGACCTAGTACAGTACAAACTGTTTACAGCATGGAAGTTAGGTTAATTGGTTTTCAGGATGCATTACCATTCTTCATGTCATTGTTTCTCTTAACAATAGCGATTCTTTGACACGATGCTGTTTCCCGCGGAAAGATGTGCGCACCATTGCTATCGTCAACAATGCAATGTCTTATTACTTTTTCTTTTGCCACTTGTTGGCCTAGGAAAAGATCAAAACAGCCATATCCTCAGTTGTTCTTGTGCAATTCAGAAACGAATATGAAGATGTTGCCAGGGCAGTGGCTCTGATCGAAAATGGTTGCGCGCTCATCTTTCCATGGGAAACAGCATCATGTCAATTGTTAAGTGAAACAATGACATGAACAATGATAATACATCCAGGAAAGCAATTAACCTTACTTCCATGCTATAAACAATAAGTTAAGTATTAGGCCTAGAGCGTTCATATTTATGATTTAAATGAAACTAATGTTGAATTTTCAAGTGATCGGTTTTCTTTGCCGGTGAGTGTATGTACATTTCTAGTAGCATATCCGCTTTACAATTGGTGCAGCAGATAAGACTCGCCACTTCCTGGGAACTTCACGTGAGAAGTAAGGTAAACTGCAACTAGAAAGAGAAAAGAAAACATATTTAGTGAAGAGAGAAAGAAAGAAAAGTAAGAAAATCAAGAATGTGGATGTTCACTGGCAATGAGGCATAAATAAAAGACCATATTATTATGTGGTTGGTTCCTTAGTTTAGGGGCTGCGACAACGCGGTCATGTAGCCCCGTGTACTTAGGGTGTGTGTAGAATCTGTCTGATAACCGGTGTTAATTGTGATGGCTGTATTAGTGTGTGTTATCTGTTTTCAATTCAAGTAGGGACCACAGACATTCCATTTTCAAGTAGTTCCAACCTTTGCCACCAAACGCCACCGTCAATGACCAATTAGTTCTGAACTTGGTTAATAGATGCCACCGCAGTCAGCTCCTGGCGACGAACGTTGGAACCTAAGAGTGTTAGTCAAGTCTAACCTATAATTTAGCTGCACACAAGTGTAATTAGTGCCATTAATCTATGACATGGGACCGCCGGCTTTACTTCACCTCCGAAGGAAGGCATACTAAGGGATTCTTAACACTCTTAAAAATCCGACGACTTCGGCCGGGTTTGAACCCGCGACCTTGGGCATAGAAGCTTCAGAAAGCTACCAACAATGCCACCGAAGCCGCTTTTATTATGTGGAGTGAAAATATTGAATGGGAAATGAAAATTAGTGCAGAGAAACCCCTGATGGCTGTAATAAAACAAAAGGAAAGGGAGGGAAGAGGGTGTGTGAAAGTGAATGAATGGTGTAACCAGAGGTATTTAGTAAGTTTAAATATGGTACTTAGAATATGAGGTATCAGGAGGACGGGAGGATAAGCCATGATATCAATAGGTGAGTGCAGCTAGCAGGGTTCTTTCAGAACGTAGGACGACTAAAACGCAAAGAAACCCAAAACTTTTTTGTACCAATACTGACATATAGAGCTGCAAAATAAAGATGTAAAAGAGAGAGAGGCTCAGAATAAATTGTCACAGAGAAAGAGATGGTTTGGGCACCTGCAGCGAATGCAGGTGAAAAAGTTCAACGAAACTTAATTTACATAATGTTATTAGTGTAACGTGCATTTTAAAAACCTTCAACACGTTAAAATAAATCTAAACCTTAACTTAAAATTAAAACATTCCTGAGGTATTAAGTGTCCTTATTGAATGTTAACATAAAGACTAGCTGTCCTTGTCACTTATATAATAATGGTGAGTCTCCAATGAAGGGAGTGTACAGTAGAAGGATCGAAGAAATCCCAGCAGAAATCGAAAATGACTTTAAAAAAGAAGAAAAAGAAAAACCCAATCAAAATTAAATTACCAGTCCCATTGGACATTTAGCTTCAGCCAAAGTATGAGATCGAAGATAAAAACTTACTGTGTCCCATTAGACCAGTGGTTCTGAACCCGTAGAAGTCTACGGACCACTCAGCCTGAAATTGAATCATGTACGGACCACCCCCATCCCTCCTCCCCCAAATACACCTTATCAGTTGTGTAACCCTTCCTCAATAACACTTGTTTTAAAGGTATTTCAATTCAAAACCTGATAGTCATCGCCGCGAATACATTCCGAAGATTCTTGTTCAACTCACATAGTTTTCGAAATCCCCATTTTTGGCCACTTTTTTATACGTGCCGGTGGACCTTTTTCTCCCGCGGGCCGCTCCCGAGGCCCTCGCGGACTACCGGTTAAGAACCACTGCATTAGACAAAATAACTGGGTCAAAGCAGGATAATCATCCGAACTCCGTGGACGATAAGATGTCTTTACGTACGATTAATGGAATCTTGAAAAAAAAAGGACAAGAAAATTTAAAAGAAAAATTTTGATACACGGAAAATTTTCTTTTTCTTCTTTTTTCTACAGTCATTTTCGATTTCTGCTGGAATTTCTTTGATCCTTCTACACTCCCTTCACTGGATCCGCATCATTATTATATACGTGACAAGGACAGCAAGTCTTTATAGAACAATACTAATGTGATAATCATTGAAACAGATAAGATGTAAACTATTATTGTACTTGGATGTTATTTTATGTGTCATTTGAGTTAGACAAGCCTCCGTGGCTTAGGCGGCAGCACGCCGGCCTCTCACCGCTGGATCCGTGGTTCAAATCCCGGTCACTCCATGTGAGATCTGTGCTGGACAAAACGGAGGCAGACAGGTTTTTCTCCGGGTACTCCGGTTTTCCCTGTCAAAATTTCATTCCAGCAACACTCTCCACTATCATTTCATTTCATCTGTCATTCATTTAATCATTGCCCCAGAGGAGTGCGTCAGGCCTCGGCAGCCGGCACAGTCCATATCCTCGCCGCTAGATGGGGGCTTCATTCATTCCATTCCTGACCCGGTCGGAGACTGGAAGCAGGCTGTGGATTTTTTTTTCATTTGAGTTAGACTCATGATTTATACTGCTAGGGGTGCTTTTCAAGATAGGGCTTATCAGAATGGGAACAATTGTTTATAGAAAAAATTAATGTTAATATTCAATAAAGACAATTAATAAGTCAGAAATGTTTTAATGTCAAGTTTAAGGTTTAGATTTATTTTATCGTGTTGGTGGTTTTTACCTACCAGTTTTTTAATGAGTGCCTTTTTTAATTGTATTATTTCAATGTTAAGCCTCCGTGGCTTAGGCGGCAGCACGCCGGCCTCTCACCACTGGGTCCGTGGTTCAAATCCCGGTCACTCCATGTGAGATCTGTGCTGGACAAAACGGAGGCAGACAGGTTTTTCTCCGGGTACTCCGGTTTTCCCTGTCAACATTTCATTCCAGCAACACTCTCCACTATCATTTCATTTCATCTGTCATTCATTTAATCATTGCCCCAGAGGAGTGCGTCAGGCCTCGGCAGCCGGTACAGTTCGTATCCTCGCCGCTAGATGGGGGCTTCATTCACTCCATTCCTGACCCGGTCGGAGACTGGAAGCCGGTTGTGGATTTTCATTTCATTTCAATGTTCTTTGAGGGTTGTGACGGCAGATACATTTTTTGATGAGTGAAGGGAGCCGATAAGCCCCGAAACATGTACCACCAGATGAAAATTACATATAAGAATGTTTTAAATGTATTGATTTGACAGAAATTTCACAAATATGTTGTACTGTATATTGTGCCATGTCTAGAGGCACCTGTTTTTCGCGATGCGCGAAATCGCGAAATTTAGCAGAAAATGCGAAATTACTTCTTTCCAAAGAAGGTCGCGAAATAATTGTCAAAATTGAGATCTTTTTGCGCCAGTGGAAGATAGCCGAGATTGTCAACTGTTTCTTTTGATAAGTCGATAGTTCCGTTAATTGCAGCTATCGATTCTTAACCTATTTTTCGTGTCGAATATTCGTATCGATTTATTAGTAATCAGAAGTCATTTGTCTCGTGGTGCAGAGCCGCTATCGCGAGTTGTAGCCTAAAAATCTTTAATCTGCCCTTGTGTACCCGTATACTTTTTCGATGTTCTTTTAAACATTTTATGAAAATGGTGACTACAGTTTTTGACCGTGAAAGAGAATTTTCATCGGATGGATTTTAAGTTTTCGACAGAAAAAAAAGTATTCTCACGTGCAAATATTGCAATGTACGTATAGAATGGAAACGTAAAGACACGTGCTGGTGTCAAAAGACAACTTTCTATAACGAGCGTCAGTTCCGCAAAGAACAGCGTAAGAAAAAGAAATCTGGACTGGGACAAGATCGTGGAAGAAGAATGGTGGAAGGAAAGAGGAAAGTGGAGACGTGCCATAAATACCCCGACCCGGCAGGAGCTGGATAAGGGGAAATGATGATGATGATGATGTCATACCTTAAAACTAAGTTCTGAAATCACTCTGCATAAAAGTTTGCCACCTGCTCTGACAACCGAGAATTCACACTTCAGGAAAATCCATTGATAGAGTGGTTACCATGAATCTTCAGTCCTCGTGAATTTTCGTGTCGATTGCGGTCACCAAGTCATCTGTGATCACAGACCTGAGCGTTCATCGTCATGAACATTTTCACAGCCACTTATGAACTCGCACTTTCGCACTTTACCTTCCGTCAATGCATTATCCCCATACACCTCACAAAGCTGACGATGAATGTCTGCAGCCGACATGTTTCTTGCACTCAAAAAACGTATCACAGATTGTACCTCACATGCGGTGGGTGAATCAATAATCTTGAACATTGTAAAGATGCACAGTTCAGCGTACAGGTTAGCTACACAGCTGCAACTGACGCCTGCTTGTTCGCAAAGGATGCCGGGAGGTAGCGCGCACGCTTGTTGCGGCGTGCGCACTAACTACGTACGGGCTTTAAAAAAATGGCCCTTACTTAAAAACAGCCCTCGTATTATTCAACTACCTCACATGTTTTACCTCACCTAAGAGGCTTATTCAATTTTTAAAAAGTGATATAGGATACTGACGCAATAAATCGATTTCTCTGCCCTGTGGAGGTAACAGGAGACTGCTAAAGGGGAAGAGAAAAAATCCTCTACGATATTAGGCTTAGCAATTACCTGGAGAGTGAACTTGCGTTACCTTCAAGATGAAAACGAGTCTTGGACAAAAGAAAGTAGGGTAATGGCTGGACCAAGTAAAAGAGGATCAAACAACCAGAGGGATCAGCTGAGAGATAGTCCTTATAGAGGAGTGGTACATGGAAAGACAACCGTTGAGATCGCTTGTAAACCATATCCGGGAAACTGAGGTCAGTTTGAGCCACCAGTTTGGATCATTCAGGGATTATGGTTGACCAAAACAACATGCCCCTCTTTATTACATACCATTAGTGCTGACTCAGAGTTACATCTGCTTCTGGTTTTGGAGGAGGCTTAGGCAGAATTTTTTCATCTTCATGAGTGATAAGTTCAATCAAAGACCTGGAACAAAGAAATATTCAAAAGAAATATTAAAAATAAATCAGTGTTCATTCTGCATTAAGTGAACTTTACAATATTCAATAGCAGCAGTAATACCTCAATATTTTTGTCTCGTGGTCACAAGAATCCCAATCAATTGTTCCTGGACTAAGAATCTTCTTGTCAAGAATTTGTTTTGTTTCAAGTCTCAGAGTCTGTAAAAATTCATTTCATTATATTAGAAGAAAATTACAGTGACCTATTACAGTAATCATCACACAATCAATCATCTACAAACATTAAATCTTTCAGAAATAGCACAAGTAATTATTACTGTACTGACGATTTAATAACTGGAAAAGAGGAGAGAAATAAGTTATCCATTATTCATTTTATGATTGAAGATCTCTCACAAGAAAGCTCCCTCCAATGCAATATTCAAGCAACAGAAAAATTAGTCACTGCCAGCCTTCCTGAAAGGACCAAGAGGTCCTTGATGGGCTAATGGTAGCAAAGTTCTCCAACAAAAAACATACCTTTAATTTTAAAAAAATATTAATGATACATTTAAAATGGGTGCTTATTAACATAGGTGGTTGGTTCCTCAGTTTAGGGGCTGCGACAACGCGTTCATGTAGCGTATTAGTGTGTGTATCTGTTTTAATTCAAGTAAGGACTGCAGACATTGTATTTTTTCAAGTAGTTCCAACTTTTACCACCAAACGCCATCGTCAACGACCAACTAGTTCAGAACTTAGTTACCAGATGCCATCGCATTCGGCTCTTGACGGCGAACGTAGGAACCTAAGAACGTTAGTCAAATGTTTAACCTATATATAATTTAGCTTCACACAGGTGTAATTAGTGGAAGGTTCTTTAACATGCCATAAATCTATGACATGGGACCGCCGGCTTTACTTCCCCTACGTAGGAAGGCATACTGAGGGATTTTTAACGTTCTTAAAAATTCCGACGACTTCGGCTGGGTTTGAACCCACGATCTTGGGCATCATAGAAGCTCAGCATGCTACCAACTACGCCACCGAAGCCGCCTTATTAACATAGCAACAACATGGAGTTGTAGCAAAATAAAAATTTTGAGTTTATTCCCTACACCTAATCAGAGACATTGAATCTGGGGTTCGAAAGACTTGAGATTATTAATAGCCAGTTGGTAGCTGTGGTGACCCTTATAATAAGCTGTTATATCTACTAAAGCATACATCGCGCATACAAACTTGGATGAAATCCATTTGTAGTTATGGACGCTACATGCAGTTAAACATTAAACCTATCAGCAAACGTAGAATTATTTTGGCAACACTGGCATGCATGGGTTGTTAAAAATTAATCTGAAACATTATGAGCTACAAATGTGCCAATTTTGGAAGAAATCTATTTTCTTTAGTATGGATGTTACTTACAACTAAACCTCGAACCAATCAGGACACAGAATCATGTTGGCAGAACTATGATATATGAAATATGAACTATGAAATATGGTCTATATGAGGTGAGCCAGTTTTGGAACAGTTCCCATGAATACCTTCTGAGGTATCCAACTTAAGAGTTCAAATTTCAGTAGTTGGTAGCACTGACGTTATTTTCAATTATGGCCTTGAGATGTTCTGGTAGAGATCTTCACTCACACCAAATTTGATTTCGATAGCTGCAGTGGTTAAGGATTTGATAGGGCGGGACACACACAGAGAAGGACAGGTAGACATTTTGATCTCTAAGTCTACAAATTCTTAATTTTTCCAAAATATGAAAGGTAGGCTAAAAATAAAAGGCGACGGTACCTAACTGTCTGTTCAGGTCACAAGTATGAAGACATGCGAACAGCAAACATCATATAGAAAGAAGTGCTGTAGGATTATGGACATGAAATGAATGCTTCGGAGCATCACGGGTCTTCTGTTGTTGTTTGAGTCTTCAGTCTTTTGACTGGTTTGATGCAGCTCTTCAAGCCTCCCTGTCATGAGTTCATCGTTTCATCTCTACGTAGCTACCACACCCTACATCCGAGGCAATCTATTTAACATATGAAGGATCCACGGGAAAAAAGGGGAATGTCAAATATTGTAAAATGATCAGGAAACGAGTTTTACAGTTTCATTACTTATATGTACGTGTCAACTTGAAACCTCATTTTCTCACCACCCTCATTGTTCTTAGCCAGACACAATTGAGCTTTCAATACGTCGCAAAGAGGCCTTCCAGATCACGCTGATATCTCGATTTAACATTTAGAGTGACAATCCCCCCCTCCTTCTTCCTGTGGACCCTTCATATTCTAACATATTCTACCCCTACAGTTATTGTCATACCTGCCAACTTTTGAAAAGGGCTATCAGTAAAACTCACGCGCGACAAAAAATTTAACGATTTTCGACATACCCCGGCTTGACGAAAATAATAATACTTCTGGGCAACAAAATACAATAATTCATGCTTTAAACAGGATATTTCAATGAAATCATATCTACTTACATGATTTGTAGATGAACATAACAATCAAGAAGAAATCGATGTTAATCAGCAGCAGGCGTGGTGAATATTGGTTTGGAGCATACATAACAGGACTTCCTTGATAAATTAAGCCGATATACGATATTTGAAAAAGGTTTTACACAATAAAACTTGTTTAACGTAACACAGGCAAGAAATAATATAATACACACTGCAAATCACATGCTAGTTCGACTTTAAAGTCATGGTTGTGGCCTTTTTAGCTTCCAGCAAAAAGTCTTGAGAAAATGCTTTGTCATAACAGGGACCAGAACTCCTGGTCTTTAAAATAGAAATAGACTCCAGAGATTCATTGGACATGGATGACCTGAACTGTGTTCTATTTTTCTTCACAAGGCTGAAAACACGTTCACATTCTGCATTGCTATGGGGTATGGTGAGAATAGAGAGCATTACTCTAGAAATTCGGTTATACTTAAGAAGTCCATCGGCTCCACGAATTCTTGATATTTGTGCCCAACTGGAATCACTTGCAGCATCTTGATGTGCAGCCAAAGTGTCATCTACCTGAAGAGCTGTAAACTGCCTCTGAAGCTCATTCACCACCTCATCGGTAGTTTCATTCTCTTCCTTGCATAACATGATAGGAAACTTTTCCAAGAAAAAACGAACGGAAGAAAACTGTGCATCTTCAATTTTGTCTAACCTAGCAACTTGAGCATTCTTTAGCACGTCATCCTTGAGTGGAAACTTGTTGATGATGTAGTCACAGGCAGTACAAAAGTAGTTTCTCACTGATGAAAAGAAAAGGGATTTATCTGTATCCTGGAGATCATTCACTATGTTCGAAGTTTGAATGCCAATAACTAACTCATCATCACTTCTTTGATTTTGAATCAAGTTGTACTCAACTTCAAGCAATGAGGAGCTTTTGACAATTTTGGGCTTAACAAACTTGGTGAACAGCTGCTTTAGCAAATCCATTAGAAGTTCTAATAACAAGTGAACTTGTGGGGAAGAAGTCTGAAGGGCAACATTCAATTTGTCAAATACAGGAATAGTCACATGAAGAAAAGTGCAAAAGGCCTTGTTCAAGTTTGAGGACAGGAACATAAACAATTTTTCCTCACGAGTTGTAGCAGAAGTCTTATTTTTTAGGATGGGTTTGTCACATTTGGAAGAATATGCTATTCTTTTAGGGGCATGTGTAGTAGCAGAATCAAGAATTCTCTTCTTCTGATACTCTTTGGATCCACTTTGTTCAACTTTAGGTATTCTGAAAGATGTCAAGCTTGTGGAAATGTTTTGGGTACATAATATTACTTCCTCCTTGAAGAAAGAAAGAAGAGGATCCCACTGGTCCAGTAGTCTATCCAAACATCTGCCTAAAGATAACCACCTAGTACATACATGCTTCAGAATTTTCTTTGCTTCCTTATTGTGCAAGTTCTGAAATTTCTGAAGGCGTTCTTTTCTCTTTACACTCTTCTCTAAGAAATAAAATATATCTACAAGGATCTCATCCACTTTAACTGGTAATCTTCCAGCACCTTTTTCAGCTGCTAGATTAATCAGGTGGCAAATGCACCCTATGATGGCAATACCTGGTTGAACTTCCTTCAGAACTGCTGAAACCCCATTTTTGTGTCCTATCATAACAGGAGCATTGTCGGAGCAGAAAGCCACACAGTTTTCAATTGGTATATTATGAGAACTCAGCTGTGATAACATCAGGTTACCTATGTTTCGCCCTGTTGAGTCCCCGTCCAACGCTGGTATGGATAGCACAGTGCTCACTACTTTTTCCTGCCGAACATCATAGAATGTAACAACAATAGGATACAACTTGGCATTCGTATCATTGCTTCCATCCGTTGCCAAAGAAAATGGTCCGTTCTGAAGGCACTTAACAACTTCAGATGATGCATTTTTTGCCATTTTATTTACAATGCACGTCGTTTTCGTGCGACCACAACTATATTTCTTTGCAACTTCTGATGTGGGAAACATCTTCTTAAATAAAGCGCCAGCATGATCAGCCGCACTTAAGGGCACATTGTGTTCCACCAAAAAGGAAGTAAACAGACACTCGGCCCTAATTACGTCACTGTCAACGTTACCAGCCTTGGCAAAAAAGGTGTTGATTTTCTTGCTATCTTCCTTCGATTTAACATAACTTATGTGTTTACCGCACTTCACATGATTACTTAAATCGTTTTTTCCACCATGAGCAATATTAATATCACACGCACATACCGTGCAAAAGGCAAATTTTTCTCCCTTTCTTGATTTTAGTATGCACGGAAAATCAACCGAGTATGATTCTTTAAATGTCTGGAAGTACTGTTTCTTGTTGTATTTGTTCATTCTCGTTATCTACTAAAACATCGAAAGGAACCTGGATCACTAAACGTCACATAAAATTATAACATAAATCGCATAAAACACAGCCCACACTTCATTAAAACAAGTCAAAGCACACAAGTCAAATGAACACGACGCCAACCTCGTAAAGAAAGAATATGCACATGGTAGAGAGAAAAAAACACACACGTGGAACGAATGTAATTAGTCCAAGGAATACAGGAAACTGCGAAGCACGAAGATATAGCACAAAAACTCGAACACTTCATTAATATATGCCATAACCTTAAAATACGAAAACATTCAAAGAACGCCAACTTCGCGAACAATAAACAACTCAACTCACGTGGTCAAAGAATATCGTTTAAATCGCAACGAGCGAACGTAGGGGAACAAAGAATTTGCGAAGCAGAGCGTGTTGACACCTAAGATTCACATGGAAGAACGGTTATCCCGGCTTCAAATTCAATTACAATGACGACACAAACATGACACGGTCAAAAGTACAAATCAACTCAAAGAACGAGTTATCGACTATCGCGGACTTGCCTTCGACCCACGCAAACAATCGATTGTACGGAAGTGGGAGGGATTATCGAATGTTAATTATCGTTTCAAATTTTTGTCCGCGAAATCGTAAAATGACACCGTTCATCCGTAAAACCGTAAAATGCTGCAATTTCCGTAAATTTTACGGATAAACCGTAAAAGTTGGCAGGTATGTATTGTCCTCGACTCTTCCTTCCATAACTAAGCATGCTATTCCTGGGTGTCTTAGTATGTGTCCTACCAACCTATCTCTTCTCTTCATTAGCAGTCACTAGACTAATAATAATAATGCAACAAGCATGTGACTCTCTTTACTTTTCCTATCTCTCTCTGAAGTGTTGAAAGGGATTCACCACTCACCAGGCATGCTGCAACTGCTTGTATGACTCGTGCAGATAGCATGCATTTACGTGTGGACAGTCGAGTCGAATCTGCACCTCTCATGTTACTCATAAAACAGGGATTCTAATTATTTTTACTGTAGATTAAAAAGTAAAAAAAAAAAAATATATCCGACTGAAATGAAGACTGGATCTCAGGGGAGTTTGTGCTCGCAAGCACTTTTTGGCTCGTAATTTGAAGAGCACCAGGTTGAGAACACCTGGGGTAAGCTATGGCCAAACTAATGCTCGCTCTAATCTCAGTTAGTTATTGTTGTCATCTGCCCCTCTTAACACAGATTAAAGTATACAAATTTTGAATGGAATTTTAAATTTAGAGATGGTCACCTAAATTTGAAAAGACCGAAAATTAATAAAACAAAAAAATTAAATAAAACTAATAATTTTAATATAAACAAAAATTACCGGGGCGAATTAGCATTCAAAAACGAACAAATCGTTGAGTCAATGTACACTGGAAAATTTAGATTGCTGGCCCTAACCCACTCTCACTTATAAAGCGTGTTTAGGAACAAGTGTTAAACGGTTCGCCAAGCCTCGCCTTGCCTGTGGCAGAATCCCGTTCTTTCCACTGGTCGGGAGGGGTGGGCTTGCTACCTGCCTCACCCGCTCCCCAAGTACCGTACATTCTTTCGACAGTGCCACTATTGTGCTCAAACAAGTCACCACGGGGTGAAAGGTGCTGCAGACCTGCTGCTATGCAAACTCGGAAGACTATATCGAACGAGTGACAGTGTATTAATGTATCAACATGTATTGTATATAACTGTGTAATATAATATAATTAGTTTAAATGTTCCACAGAAGTCCAGTGATTTGAAATCCCAGCACTAAATTACAGTCCACCAGAGTATATTCTTCACAATTATTATCAAACTTCCTTCATGGTCCTACCGGCCGGATTTCTGTGGAACAACGGACGTGTGTTATGAGCTCGTGCATCATTTCATATCGATGCCTCGCTTTGTGCATTGTTACGGTAGCCTCAACGCGAAGTATGAGCAGTAATCGTGTGTTTCTTCGATGATTCGTATTAACTACAGCGCGCAGTGGTGCATATTGAACCTCGAGACATTACACATGGAAGGAATTCAACTTTAAGCAGCTTCGGTAAGTACATACTCATTTCTGGTTACCTGTATTCCTGTATGCTATTCCCATTATGGATCCTAAATTGAAAGCACTTCTCGTAAAGACTAGGGGCCTCGCAAAGGCAAATATTACTCGTTTACATAACTTCGTCAAGAGCTTCCAACCAGGGTCAAGTATTAACGCAATAAGGGCAAGGTTAGACGATCTACCAAAATTAAGGCAGAAGTATGAAGACGCGCAGGAGAGATTAGAATTAGAAGACGAATCCGAGGACCACAGTGAAGATAGGAATACTTTTGAGACTATGTATTATGATCTCGTTGATAAAATGACCACGTTGATTGAAGATAGCGTAGAGTTACGATCAAAACAGAACAATCCTTCGAGTACTAAAAGTGATGGTCAGTCTAGTTCCGGCAAGAGAGAGCTGACGCTTCCTACAATTAAATTACCTTCCTTCGGGGGACAGGTCACTGAATTCCGTCATTTTTGTGACACATTTACTAGCCTGGTAATAAACAATCAAGCAATTGACGATATACAACGATACCACTATTTGTTATCTTCATTAACGGGTGAAGCACATGGCCAGATTAAGAACCTTCCCATAACAGGTCCTAATTTTAAAATTGCTTGGCAAACTGTCTGTCTGAGATACAATAATCCTAGATTAATTGCCACAGCACACATCAACAACTTGCTGAACCTTCCACGTGTACACAATGAATCACCCACAGAGTTACGAGCACTTCTAAATCAGGTGTCAAGTAACTTAAATGCACTTGAAGCACTTGAACTTGAAATCCCTCTTCACGAAATCCTTCTAGCGCAATTAATTCTTGAAAAGACTGATGACGTCAGCAGAAAACAGTGGGAGCTGTCGTCATCAAATCCACAATTCCCAAGACTGGAAGTGCTAAGTAAATTTTTAGAGGACAGATGTCAAGCCCTAGAACTAATCAATGGTAACCGAATTCCTACCCCAGTTGTCAATTCTACCACTCAAAACATCACTAGAAAGAAGCTCACGAACCAAGTCAGACAAGTGTATGTTTCAAGTAACAATAATTGTTTATTTTGTACCGGCGTGCACCCTCTTTATAAATGTCGAGACTTTTCCAGTGTTAGTGTTGCACAACGAACAGAATTTGCCAAACAGCATAAATTGTGTACAAATTGTTTGAGACATGGTCACATTGTTGGTGATTGTTCTTCAGGTTCTTGCTATTCTTGTGGTTTGAAGCATCACACACTACTTCACCGCAACCGAGGAACTGGTCGTTCTCCTACCCCACGGCCGCCTGATAACACGCATGATAGGCAACAGGCAAGACCCAACAACTCTATTGTTACGCAACAACGTGCCGACACAGCGTCCTATTGCTCACTGAAAATTAAACCGCATACTCATATATTGCTCTCGACTGCGTTAGTAAAAGTGCGTGATGGGGAGGGCCAACTTCAGACTTGCCGAGTCCTACTAGACTCGGGCAGTCAAGCACATTTCATCACGACTGCCTGCACACAACGACTGAACTTAAAGAAGGTACGGAATAGAATTCCAATCCAGGGTATAAGTAGTATCGACGCAGAGTCGCATCATAGTGCAAACATAGAGGTGCATTCCATTACTAGCAACTATCAAGTAGTTATTAATTGTGCTGTATTGTCACGAATTTCAGCTGAATTGCCAGGATCATACATTAATTATCAAGACTGGCAAATTCCCGAAGAACTGACCTTAGCTGACCCCAGCTTCAACCAACCAGGTCAGATTGATATGTTAATCGGGGCAGAGATATTTTTTGATCTTCTTAGGCCTGAAAGACGCACGAGGAGCGGACCCTATCCAGTTCTTCAAAACACGGAATTCGGTTGGATTGTAGCGGGACAGTTTCAAATGGATAAGGCGAGCGGTCCGGGTTCACCACCTGTACAGTCGTTCTTCACTATGAATGACCATTCACTCGACCAGCAACTTCAACGATTCTGGGAATTAGAAGAGATCACTCAACCAATCAGATCGAATGATGAAATCGAGTGTGAAAGGCATTTTGTTGACACAGTCAGGCGGGATGCAGAAGGTCGATTCACGGTACGACTTCCACTCTGTGGAAAACCATCAGAACTTGGAAACTCACTAACAATGGCTACGTCACGGTTTCACAATCTCGAAAGACGCCTTGAAAGAAACCCTCAGTTGAAGGGGAATTACGTCAGCTTTTTAGAAGAGTACGAGACTCGAGGGCATAAGGAGCCTATAACCACGGCGTCTGATGAGGAGGAACAGAGCTACTTCATGCCCCATCATCCAGTGTTCAAGGAGTCAAGTTCAACTACAAAAACCAGGGTTGTATTCGATGCCTCTGCCAGTACTACCACCGGACGGTCACTCAATGACATCCTCAGGGTTGGTCCGACAATCCAGCAAGATATCTGGTCCATTATCACCAGATTTCGCACTCACCAAATATGCTTTACGGCAGACATTCGACAGATGTACCGGCAGATAAGGATTGATAGTCATGACCGCAGACTTCAGAGAATCGTGTGGCGATCATCCCCAGAAGATCCTGTAAAACATTACCAGCTCAACACCGTCACCTACGGCACAGCGTCAGCACCCTTCCTCGCCACTAGATGCCTCCAACAGCTCGCTATGGAAGAATCAGACAGCTTTCCTGAAGCAGCGAAGATTTTACAGAGAGACTTCTACATTGATGACTGTATGTCTGGAAGTGCGACCGTCGAGGACGCGTTAGACACTCAAAATCAACTCATCAACCTTCTACAAACTGGAGGGTTCCAGCTACGAAAATGGTGTTCGAATCATCCCCGACTACTTGAAGCAGTTCCTTCGGAGTGGCGAGAAACCCAGCTCCCACTTCAACTAGATAATGGGGAAAACATTAAGACATTAGGCTTGCTTTGGCTTCCTGCTAGTGACCAACTGCAAATCGTAAACGGCAACTTACAACTACGCAACCCAGTAACAAAACGGAAGGTACTATCAACTATAGCTTCAATCTACGACCCACTTGGGCTAGTGAGTCCAATCATCATCTCCTGCAAGTTCTTCTTACAGCAACTGTGGCAGCTACGTCTAGGGTGGGATGAAATTTTACCACCAGAGCTACTTCATCGTTGGCAGAAGTTGTGCGGCGAACTTCCACTTCTCAACCAAATTCGGATCGACAGACTTGTATTGGCAAGGGGAACTCCGTTGAACATACAACTGCATGGCTTTTCGGATGCATCTGAGAAGGGATATGGTTGTTGCATTTATCTTAGATCTGAAACTCAAGATGGAGACTGCGTTACGAAACTGTTGAGTGCTAAATCCAGAGTTGCACCATTGAAGCGCGTTTCTCTACCCCGCCTAGAGTTGTGTGGAGCCCTACTTTTATCTCGGCTGATTAAGAAGGTCAACTCAATCCTAAACCTGAATGTCACTAGCGTTCATCTCTGGACAGATTCCACAATAGTTCTTGCCTGGATTGCAGCGTCTCCCAACCGCTGGAAGACGTTCATTGCCAATCGAGTTGCGGAAATTCAGCAAACCACATCGATTAGGGACTGGAAACACGTTGCCTCAGCTGATAACCCTGCTGACATGATTTCTCGGGGGGTGACTCCAGAAACTCTCATTTCCAACACCATGTGGTGGAACGGACCGTCGTGGCTTATGAAGCATTCAGCATCCTGGCCTACATCAGCCCCTTTATTAATATCTCAGGACGTCCCAGAACAGAAAAAACCTGTTGTTAGCCTGATAGCAGCTCAACCTCAAGATGATTTCATGAAGCGATTCTCCAAGTTAAAGCGTCTCACGAGAGTAACGGCATATTGTATCAGATTTGCCGCAAATGCCAGACATCCTCGCAATCAAAGAAAAACGGGTGAGTTGGAGTTCGAAGAACTGCGTGTTGCATTACATGCATGCATCAAAATAGCCCAAGCTTCAGAATATGGTCCAGAAATTAACGATCTTCGGATGACAAGGGCCATTAGTAAAGGAAGCAAGTTACTACCTCTGAATCCTTTCCTCTGTGACCAAAAACTCCTTCGAGTAGGTGGTCGACTACAACAATCTGATCTTCCGTTTAACCAGAAACATCAGATAATTTTACCGCCAAGGCATCACCTAACTAAACTGATCATTGAAAATGAACATCTACGCCTGCTTCATGCTGGATGTCAACTACTACTGTCGTCGCTACGTGAGCAGTACTGGATACCTAATGGCAAGAGTACGATTCGTCACATCATTCATTTTTGTATTATCTGCCACAAACTTAAGGCAAAAAACGCTGAACAACTAATGGGTCAACTGCCGAATTACAGAGTAACTCCAGTCAATCCATTTATACACTGCGGAATCGACTACGCGGGACCATTCTACATAAAGGCAGGCTCTCGCAAAACCAGATCCAAAATCAAGTGTTATGTAGCACTCTTCGTATGCCTTTCTACTAGGGCAGTGCATCTAGAGATTGTAAGCAGTATGACTACCCAGGCCTTCATTGCTTCTCTAAGGCGTTTCATATCCCGTAGAGGCAGGCCAGCCCATGTGTTTTCTGATAACGGCAGAAATTTTGTTGGAGCCAATAGGGAACTGGAGGAGATAAGAAGATTGTTCAACGAGGGACAGCATCAACGTGATCTATCAACCTTTGCAAGCAGTGAAGGAATTCAGTGGCATTTTATTCCTCCTCAAGCTCCGCACTTTGGAGGAATATGGGAGGCAGGTGTCAAATCTTTTAAACACCATCTTCAGCGAGTGATGGGCACCGCATACCTTACCTTCGAGGAATTGTCCACACTCACAATCCAGATCGAAGGATGTCTCAATTCGAGGCCTCTAGTCCCGGCATCCGATGATCCCGACGACCTAGTTGCCCTTACCCCTAGTCACTTTCTCATTGGCCGACCAATCACAGCACTACCCCAACCAGATCTGAGTAATGTGCGTGTAAGCTTGCTTTCCAGATGGCAGCAAATCCAAAGACAGTTCCAAGAATTCTGGAAGGCGTGGTCAACCGACTACTTGTCCCATCTACAACAGAGAGGAAAATGGAAGAAGGAAGGGCGCAACGTCCAGGCAGGCACGCTGGTGATCGTGAAAGAAGACAAACTTCCCCCACTGTGCTGGAAGCTTGCAGTGGTTGATCAGGTCCACCCTGGAGCTGATGGGCTCGTAGGTGTTGCCACTATACGTACCTCTTCCGGTACATTCAAGAGACCCATTACAAAACTTTGCCCACTTCCCATGCCAGACAACGGCATTTGTGAAGGTGGTGTTTTGACTAACTATGTTCATTGCTTTGTGTTCGTTTGTTTGTTGGTGTTATATTTCAGGTGACTGTTTCTGGAAAAAAGTGTTAAACTCTTTTTTGGCGGGCGGCATGTTTAGGAACAAGTGTTAAACGGTTCGCCAAGCCTCGCCTTGCCTGTGGCAGAATCCCGTTCTTTCCACTGGTCGGGAGGGGTGGGCTTGCTACCTGCCTCACCCGCTCCCCAAGTACCGTACATTCTTTCGACAGTGCCACTATTGTGCTCAAACAAGTCACCACGGGGTGAAAGGTGCTGCAGACCTGCTGCTATGCAAACTCGGAAGACTATATCGAACGAGTGACAGTGTATTAATGTATCAACATGTATTGTATATAACTGTGAAATATAATATAATTAGTTTAAATGTTCCACAGAAGTCCAGTGATTTGAAATCCCAGCACTAAATTACAGTCCACCAGAGTATATTCTTCACAATTATTATCAAACTCTCTTCAAAGCGGATGACGAGATCAGCAGCCACCGCGTCATCGGCTAATATAAGTTTGAGTGTCATCAGCAAACCAAGGTTTCTTCGTAAGTCAGCAAGATCCACACACTCGGTTAAAATGTGGGCCACGGTGAAAACGGCTCCACAGGTACAAAGTAGGGGGTCTTCCCTTCTCATCAGATACGAGTGGGTGGATTTTGTATGATCTATTCTTAGCCTACACAAAATGACGGACCAGGTTGACAACATCGGAGGTGACGTATGGCCAAATTAATGCTCGTTCTAACAAAATACACAAATTTACAAACAACACCTGCTGCCTCAATTCAATTTATGAGCAGTAGGGGTTAAATTAACATCAACAAATTAAAATTCACCAAACAAATTTTAAAATGTCTCTTGACTCCCCGAAATATACAAGACATTAGACCCTACCATATGAGGTGAAACCTCTATATATGGTAAAATAGGAATAGCTACTTGAATGTGTTACTAACCTCAACCAGTAAGGAAAGTGATTCATCACAACGAAATATCACTGAATCATTGACCAATATTTCTCTCTTGCCTCTTCTGATTTTGTGGCCAAATATGATCATTGGCAATGATGATATCATAGTTGTGTCATGGATGAAGATGGACGAGCTCTTCAGCTTCTTGTAGTAAACCATATAAGGGCTTTCGAACCTCAGCACGTCTTCATTGATGGATATTCTATGCAATTTCACTTCACCATCTTCAGGGGTCTTCAGGCATACTTTGATTCTTCCAGTGCTTTTCATTCGTTCAACACGTCTATAAAAGATGCAATAAGTTAGTTTCTCATCAAAAATCTTACTATATAATACGCTAAGGTGTATGTTTCACAAAACTCAAGCTCCTAAACCAGAGGGAGTTAGGTTGGTTGGTTGGTTCCTTAGTTTAGGGGCTGCGACAACACAGTCATGTAGCCCTGTGTACTTTGGGTGTGTGTAGAATCTGTCTGATAACCGGTGTTAAATGTGATGGCTATAGTAGTGTGTGTAACTGTTTTAGGTAGATTTCATTAGAAAGCTAACTATTGCAATGGGTACCATGTTTCGACTTCCGGAAAATTTCGACATATCTTCGCGTTTCACATCCCCTAGATCCCAAAACCACCGTCAGTTCAAAAGTTTATATATAATTTATGTATATATGTATCTATATATATTTACATATATATATATCACTTTCTTGTGGACACGATAACTACCGCAATTTTGCACCAATCACTTTGAAGTATCCCTATAAAATCTCGGACGAGTTCGTAAATGGGCACAATCGGTCGACGGGGGTGAAAATGGGGGGCTTTTTTCGAAAAAGTGAAATATCGCTATAACTCTCTTAATATTTCAAATATTGAATCCATTCAAAGTTCATACTATGTGTCGGATAAGGCCCAAAAATGTATGTTTGAAAGGTTTTTAGAAAGCACCAACCATTAACCAAAGGGGTGAGAAAAAGTGGGTTTTTCGGGAAACATTAATCATATCTCTCTTAATAGGCACAATATCAAAACCGTACAAAATGGACAATATTCCCCTAATAATTACCTAAAACTTTTGTCTGAAAGAATTTTTGATATGACCCACCATTACGCCAAGGGATGAGAAAAATAATTTCGGAATTATAAGAAAATGCCAAGAACCATCAGAGGTTGCCATGGCAACGCTACTAAATTGATGAGGGATGAGCCATCAGACGTTGCCATGACAACGCACTCGCACGAGATCACATTCTGTTTTCCATCTGACTAAGTGTGAAGCGGCTTCGGTGACTTAACTGGTAGCATGCTGAACTTCTATGCCCATGGTCGCAGGTTCAAAGCCGGCCGAAGTCGTCGGATTTTCTAAGAGTGCTAAAAATCCCTCAGTATGCTTTCCTTTGGAGGGAAAGTTCCAATGTTTGTTGCGAGTTGCGGTGGCATCTAGTAGCCAAGTTCACAGCTAGGTGTCGTTGATGGTAGTATTTGGTAGCAACATTAGGAACTACTGCTTGAAATTGACCGTCTGCAGTCCTTACCTGAATTACAGATTAATACAGCCATCACAATTCACACCGTTTATCAGACAGATTCTACACTCACCCAAAGTACACGGGGTTACATTACCGCGTTGTCGCAGCCCCAAAACTGAGGAACCAACCAAAATCTCTGCGGAAGATAAAGTTTTGCGTGAAGAAGTAATAGACAGTTAGATAGTTACACACCAGTGTCGAAACCTAGCATCAGGAGAGTGTGACCACAAGTTTAAAAATGGACCCCAAATGACAAGAAGGTTACAGTCCCCATAAGACAATAAAATATTTATAATATGCATAAAATGATGAAAAACAAAGTTAACTAAGCTCCAATTATTTAAAACTTTCTCGCAATAAATGAGGTCTCATCTTTCTACGAAAACCTGCATATTCTGCCTATTTTAGCCTATCCCCAAGTTTGCCCGGTGAAATCTACCTCCGCCTTCCGGCGTGCCGAGAGGATTTTTTTAAATTCAAGTAAGGACTGCAACTTTGAATTTTTCAAATAGTTCCTACTTTTGCCGCCAAACGCCACTGTCAACGACTACTAGGCCTAGTTCAGAACTAGACTACTAGACGCCACTGCAGTCGGCTCTTGGCAACGACCGTAGAAACCTAAGAGCGCTGTTTACATTCCTAACCTATACAATTTAGCTTCACACAGGTGTAATTAGTGGAAGGTTCTTTAACATGCCATAAATCTATGACATGGGACCGACGGATTTACTTCCCCTCCGAAGGTAGGCATACTGAGGGATTTTTAACGCTCTTAAAAAATCCGAGGGCTTCGGCCGGGTTTGAACCCGCGACCTTGGGCATAGAAGCTCAGCATGATACCGACTACGCCACCGAAGCCGCTAGAGGGGGAGTTAGAAGGTGTGGTTTGTACCAAAATCTTCCAAATCGTCTGAATAGTACAGGAAAAATCTTGCATTTCTTGAAAAGTCAACGGAAATATATTTGTTTATAAAGTGCTTTTAAACAAATAAACAAGACGATAGCCCCTGAAACCCGCATAGCACTAGGGCCGGGCGGCTAGTCTGTACACATGGGGCGCAAACAATCCATTATACGAGAGTTATCGCACGGGTCCGCTAGTTATTTATATATTACTAGTGCCAACATGTTAGAACTTGAACAGAAATGTAAGGAAAACGGTATGAAGATCAGCATTCGAAACACTAAGGTTATGTTGGCAGGGAAGAAATGCGAGAAAATAGCATGTCAGGTGGGAGGAGCTAAATTGGAGTAAATTGAACATTATGAGTACTTGGGCTGAGTATTCTCTCAGGATGGTAGTGTGGGGAAGGAAATAAGACTCGAGGTGTAGAAATGTCAATGGAGTGTGTTCTCAGTTGCGATCTACAGCATTCTGCAAGAGAGAAGTTAGTGCACTGATGAATATCTGCCTACATTGTTCAGTATTTAGAACGACCTTACTGTTTGGAAGTGAGAGCTGGGTAGATTCAGGATTTACATAGGTTGCTTTTTTAGTTTTGGCAACTATGTTATAAATTGATAAATAACACACCTACATGATTCCAGGCCCTCGATGTAGTCTCCAGCACTGCGTACAACGTGTTCCCAGAGACGCGGAAGCCGTTGGACACCGTTGGCACTGCCCAATCTATCGATGGTGAGAAGAGAGCGCTTGGCAGCCTGCACAACACCTCCAATTGTAGGGTAGTGGTTCCCCCACAGTGGCTCCTTCATCTTCGGGACAAGATCAAAGTCGCAGGGATAAGTCGGTAGAGTAGGGGGGATGATAGAGCACCTCCCAGTTGCAGCGATTCAACAATGCAGACACAACTCTCTGCTGTGTGTGCCCTAACATTGTCATGCAGAACGATGGGCTGAGTATCGATGTGGTGTCGCCGTTTCATTTCCCCATCTTGCTACCGTTCTGTAAGGTAACGCAGAAGCACCCCACGCCTTTTGCAGTCCTTGATAGCGCTCTCGAGCCGTGCGACCCCTAGCACACTGAATTTTTATCCACGTTCTCTGCTCCTGCTTCGAAAACATTGCGACCGTCTTGCGCGAGCGTATGCCCACAACTACTCATCTAACAGGCACCACTGCATACGAATGGGGAGGGGACGGTCATGTGTTCTAAGGGAGGGGATACAGGTAAGCTACTTTTGGTAACAATGGCAGAGTCCAACACCGTTGCTACATAAAGCAGCAGCATCGTTGCCAAAACTAAAAAAGCAATCCTTGTATGTTACTTAAGCTAGAGGTAACTGATATGAGGGTAGCATGAATGATTGCTGGGATAGATGGGAGCAATGGCAGGAAGGCCACAGACAAATTGGGACAAATGCTAGGAAAGAATAATAATAATAAGAAGAAGAATGATAAAAAAGATATATTCACATGAATAAACATATGCCACAACATAAGAGGCAAACTACCTTCCAATAAAATCAAGTTCAACCATGTCACACTACAACCAGCAACAATTCATCCTTATTGGGGGTTTAATAAGACAGTTGTTTTTGAGTGCTACTCCACAGCCAAGATAAACTGGCCTTGCATAGACCAAGCTTTGCACTATGAAGCCTTGACCAATATGTCTGCCTCGTTTTTATGCACTGTAACATAGAGGTGTTGAACCCCCAGTTGAACTAGGCACTGCTGACTGCAACCTTCCAGATCATTAAAACTAGGTTATTGATTTTTTTAATTCCTTGAAGTCTTCAGAAAGAACATTTAGTAATGACATGAATTACAAAATTGAACACAATGCCCATGAATACAGATAAACTTGACTACTTACTCCACAATGGCCACATTTGGGTAGAGGCTAGCACAGATGACAGCCTTGACAACACTTGCATTGCCCGAATTTATATTTGCATTACGGTCCTTTGCAAAGCTACTGCTCAAGAAGCCCATTTCATGAAGGTTTTCAGCAAATTCAGTCTTCAATTGCCTGCAAAGAGTACAAAAATTCATACCAAACCTTTGCCTCACACCAAGACGGACCCGAGTTCGGTTAAAGTAGGCTATATGAGATTTTTGATGTGTAATATCATGTCGTGGTTCTGACTCCACATAAAAAGGAGTTGTAATTAATGATTGCAAGATTAACAGTTGTGTGAAATTACAAGCTAGCTTCGTTCCTTGCCTTACACTTACTGAAACTTTTCTGTCTATCACTGGTGATGATTTCATTTAAAATATGTGTTCCTTCAGTCTGTTCTCCTGTACTGTCTGTGTATCTGTCTACATCCAGGCAAGTCGCTCTTCCTCTCTATTTTTACCTTCCTAACATGACAAATAAGGCCTGTTTGCCATCTCTTGATGAATATAGTACATTTGCATTTGTCCGTTGGCACAGGCTAGAGTAAAATGTGGCTTTTCACCAATGTCTCAGTCTCACTCATGGCTGTGATTATATGGAAACCTCTGAGGTATGGGTAGTGCTTAGTAATGACATTCAAGGCACAGTCAGTGCCTGTGGATGCTGTGAAAGGTTCTACTCATATGGTTAGTACTGTTGTTCTGACTCGGTGAGGAAAGCAATGGCAAACTACTGTCATCGCGTCAGGAGATGGCAGTTCAACACGCGTCTTGCAGTACGCATGCGCGGCCCGCCTATTCCGGACTTAAACATATCGGCTTCCTGCATGCCAATCGTTGTTATCGCAGCACACGACACGTAGCCAGTGAAAGAAGGAATGTGCTGAGTGAGTAAAGCAAGTAGTGACTAACTTAATGTTTTTGGAATGCGCGATACGCAGTGAGCGGGAAGTAATCTGCAGTTCAAACCCAACTGCCAACTCCTGGCGCGATATCAGTACCTCACTCCTCATCTTGCCTAGTACACTTGGGTTTTTGTGGGTATCTACCCGCATAACCTAACGGTGGTACTTTTCGAGGATCCAACCCGCCTTCGGGCTGACTACCTAACAGACGTGACAGATAAATAAATAAGGAAATAGATAAATAAATACAAATTTAAAAATATACCGTAGATGAATAAAAGGGGGAGGTGACTAATCGAGATGAGTTAAGTCATTAAGTATCTTAAGAGTTTATGGGCTTCGGTAATTTTATTTAAAGAGACATAGAAATTAATTAATAAATTATCATTTACAATTCCAGTTGTTCTTATAGGCAATTCAAATTATCCATCATATCGTTGTCTTAACAACGAGAGAGGAAGATTTACTCAAATCACACAACCTTAAGAACAAGGTTGACCTCAAGGGTCAGGAAATCCAACATAAAAAGAATACAATTAATAATAAAAGTTATACTGAAGACAAAAACTTAACAAATGTAAGTTATTCTAACATGCTCTACAAAACAAAAAACTAAAAGAAGCTATAGCATAATTAATCAACGCACTTGCTCTAGAAATTAAGGGTACCCAAGATTGAATCCCAGTTGAGTTTATCATTTAAAGCTCTCTATATGCATAAGTCCAACCCCTCGTCCACGTCGTGGGAGACGGGCAACGGCACAAAGTAGGGGATTGCTTGTAGGGGCGAAGTACAGTGGGGACTTCGTGTGCCCCGGGACCGTTTCGGTAGCTGTGAAGGTCCTACAGGAACCCTGAAAAGTGACGGCTAACGGGGCTCTGGTGAAGCTACGATAGGCCCAGCAAGCCAGTAGTGGATGAAACCAAATGCTTTCAAAAATGGAACGAGCCTCAGACATGATGGATTTAATAGACGACACGGCTGTACACACAGACTAAGATTTGGAACTTTAAACCTAACAACGCTGACAAGAAAGGTGGAGGAGATAGTGGATATGATGGAAAGAAGGAAGTTGGATTTATTGGGATTGGCAGAAACAAAGTGGAAAGGGGAAGGAAGGAGAGAACTGAGAAAAGACTATAGACTGTACTGGAGTGGGAACGAAGAGGGAAAGAGGAATGGAGTGGGAGTAGTAGTACGAGATGGTTTAAAAGAAGAAGTGAGGAGAATAAGTGATAGGATGATGAAAGTGAAAGTAGCACTGAGGGGAGAGACCGCAGAAATAGTGCAAGTGTATGCTCCACAAGTAGGCTGCACCTCTGAAGAGAAGGAGGAGTTTGAAGAGGAATTGCAGAAGCAGCTGGTAGGAAGAAATATGATTGTTATGGGGGATCTCAATGCCCATGTAGGAAGAGAAAGACAAGGTTATGAGTGTTCTAGGACCAGAGGGTTGGGGCGGAAGAAATAAGGAAGGAAAGAGACTGTTGGACTTCTGCCAGAGGAACAGCCTACTAGTTGGGAACTCCTGGTTTAAGAAAAGAGAGAGCCACACAATCACATGGAACAGTGATGACTTGACCAGGAAGTCGGTGGTCGACTATATACTGTATGAGAAAGAACTAAATAAGAACATCACGGACATCAAGGGTATACCATCGGAGAACCTGGATAGCGACCATCGATTGCTGGTAATGAACCTGAGAGGGAGTAAGGAGAAGAAAGGGACTGAGAACCAGGAAAGACGTATAAGGATATGGAAACAGAAAGAAGAGGATAGAAGGGTCGAGTACCTCAAAATGGTAAAGGAAGGAATTCCAACGGATGAAGAAAGAGGGGTGGAAGAGGAATGGGCTAGATTTAAGAAGACACTAGTAGGTGCAGCAGAAGCAGTATGTGGGAGGACAAGTAGTAAGAAGAGGTGGAAGGAAACACCATGGTGGAATGAGAAGACAAAAGATATAGTAAGGGAAAAGAATAGAGCCTTTAGGAGGTGGTATCAAAATAGGACGGTAGAGATAAGGGAGGGGTACCAGGAAAGAAAGAAGGAGGCGAAGAGAGAAGTGGCTGAGGAGAGAAGAAAGTGGATGGAAGAGTGGACAAAGATGATGAAGGAGGAGAGTGAAGGTACAAAAAAGGTCCTGTATGGGATGGTAAAAAATAAGAGGCGGAAGGATCCTACGGATTATGTTAGAATGGTGAACAAAAGGGGACAAGAGATAGAAAATAGGGAAGAACTGAAGAAAATGTGGAAAGAATATTTTGAAGAATTACTGAACCCAAATGGAAAAGATGGTGAGGAGGAAGAAATTGGGGAAGAGGAAGATGAACTGCAAACAAAAAAGGACTTAACATGGAAAGAAGTGGAAGATGCAGTGAACAAGATGAAAGGAGGGAAGGCACCAGGTGTGGATGAGTTGAGTGTGGAGACGGTGAGAGCAGCAGGAGAGGTGGGGATACAGTGGTTGTACCGAGTGATGAGGACAGCATGGAAGGAAAGGAAGACCCCAGAGGACTGGAAAAAAGGAATAATTGTCCCGATCTTCAAGAAAGGTAGTAGAACAGATTGCAGAAACTATCGGGTAATAACACTGATGAGTCATTGTGCAAAGATCTTCGAGAAAGTTTTGGAAAAGCGAATTAGGACAAGGATAGAAGGAGGGATGAGGGAAGAACAACATGGCTTCAGAGCAGGAAGGTCCACAGTGGATTTGATTTTTGCTGTAAGGCAGTTACAAGAACAGCACTATGAGTATGGAACAGATCTACTGATGGCCTTCCTGGACATTGAGAAAGCATATGACAGTGTATGCAGAAACAAAGTATGGAAGTCCCTGGAGGATAGAGGAGTAGAGAAATGGACTATAAAGAGGATAAAGGAGATGTACAAGGGAAGCGTGAGCTGTGTGAAAGTGGGAGGAGAGAGATCAGACTGGTTGGAACAGAGAAACGGCCTGAAACAAGGAAGTGCACTGTCACCGTTACTTTTCATTGTGGTGATGGATGACATAATGACCCGAGTGGCACAAGTAATTGGGGAAGGAAAGATGAAAGCAATGGTGTTTGCAGATGATTTGGGGAAACAAGGAGGAGGAGGTACAGGATCAGTTGGACGTGTGGGAAGGAATAATACAAGGTTATGGGATGAAATTTAGCATAAATAAGAGTGAGATGGTGATCACAACAAGGAAGAAGGAAAGAACCACAACGGGAATAACAATTGGTGGGGAACTGCTGAAGAAAGTGGAGAGTTTCAAGTATATGGGAAGCCTGATACAAGGTAATGGAAGAAACGATAGAGAAATAAATGAGCGGGGGAGGCAGGCAGAAGCATTTCGGAGGAGTGTGAGAAGCATGTTATGGAGCAAGGATGTCCCTCAGAACAGCAAAAAGATCATATATCGGACGTACTATGTCCCTATCCTGACGTATGCCTCGGAGACCTGGGTTATGAAAGGAAGGGAGAAGAGCAAAATACAGGCCAGTGAGATGAGGTTCTTGAGAAGCAGTATTGGAGCTACAAAGATGGACAGAATAAGAAATGAGAGGACCAGAGAATTAATGAAGGAGGAACCATTACAGGATGGTATAGAGAAATCTAGACTTAGATGGTATGGACATGTTAAACGAATGGAGGAGAAGAGGATACCCAGGAGAGTACACGAGACGAAGTGGGAAGGAAAGAGACCGAGAGACAGGTGGCTGAAGGGGGTGGAAGAAAGCGTGAAGAAGAGAGGAGAAGACTGGACAAGGGTGGAGGCTGAGATATGGTGGGAAGACAGAAGACGTTGGAGAGGCTTGTGTTCCAAACAGACCCGGCCAGTGGTTGGAAACTGTGCAAGATGATGATGATGATATGCACTTTTTAGCCGATGAGAAGTTACCTTCCAATGTCAGACCTAAAATAAATAAACAGCTGCTAACTTCTTGTATTCCGTGCGTTAAGTTGTTCCCCACATCTGCAATGAGGAGCTGCAGTATGTCTGGAGATAGGTGATTCCAATCACGGTACTGGGGGCAGCCATCCATACACCCTCACGGCAAATGCTGGGATGTAACCTTATTTCAAGTCCCAGAGCACCTAAACAATAATTCCTCACTCTCACATGCCCAAGTACAAGGGGCTGATGACCAAGATGTCTCTTGCCACTAAAAATTAATTAACAACAAACTAATTGGACTGTATTATCCACACCCAGATTGTAACTTACCGCAGGGTCCGCAGGACGCTTCCAGACATAAAGTGTTTCCTACAAAAATTTCGTCCTTTTCCATGGCTTAGAGAATTCTCCCATCTGTTGAGACCTTCAGCCAAAATAAGATGATCACTCTTGGAACCTTGAGCCAATTCAAGCTTTACTTTAGTTCCTTGTTCGTCTTTGTGCTGCAATAAGAACAAAACACAAGATAAGTTACTAACACAAAAGTAGCCGAGGATTCAGGAGTTGGGCAGCATCACCTCTGGCCTCTGTCGAGTCCAACAATAGTTCCATGCCTTTAACCCTCTCAGTGCCATGTGCCGATCAGATCGGCTCTCGCTGCTAGCGCCAAAAGTGCCAAAGCCGATTCAATCGGCGAGCTGTTTATCTAATATTTTGTAGATTTCTGTAGGCATATGTCCGTGATTATTTCATGCTGATCGAAAGGTGAGGTTTCAAGCATGACTGTGCGGTGTTTACTTCTTTCCTTCGAAGTGCGTTACAAGATAGGTTTGAGTTTGTATTCACGCCCTTCATTTGCACTGCCCCAATCACGCGCGTTCCCGCCTAAATTGCGGTGCAGTTGTTTTCTTCTTGTTGAAGTTTTCTGCCTACAGATCTATCTAAGAACTTTATACAGCTGGAAATGTAGTGTTTCTTAGAATATGACTCTTAGGTGTCATTAATTTAGGATGAAAACTGATTTTTTTACCAAAAAAAATTGAAAAATTGAACAATTATCAGAATAACCTCAATTAAAAAGGTTTAGTTGCCGTATATACTTTTATGAATATAATGTATGATGATGATGATAATTGTTGTTTTAAGGGGCCTAACATCTAGGTTATCGGCCCCTAATGATCTGGATGATAGCGAAAATGAGAATGAAATGGAAACCAGAACGAAAATTATGTGAGACGGAAAATACGTACAAAGATAAACTCAGATGGAAACAACTCACAATATGGTCTTACAAAAGGGAATTTAGAACGAAAAAAACACACAAAACGTAGGCTAGATTCAAAATACGTACAAAATGCAATGTAGCGTCGAAATACTTACAAAATGCAATTGAAATTCGTGATGATGATGATGATAATTGTTGTTTTAAGGGGCCTAACATCTAGGTTATCGGCCCCTGATGGTTTGGGTGATCGTGAAGATGAAAAATGAAAAGCGAACTTAAAACTAAAACTAACTACTAACCTACATACTAGAAGAAGAAATGGAAAACTAAAAGGAGAATAAGGCAAATAAAAGGACAGAAGGAAAAGAAATGCCCTCAACCCTCGGAGAAGGCGGATTGAGGGACTTGGAAGGAAGGAGAGCCATGAAAGGCAGATAGGAAAGTGAAAGAGGAGAGGGTCCGCCCCAAAGGTAAGGGACAAAAGGGAAAAACGGACCCAGCTCAGGAATCCCTCGGGGTCGCCAACTCCCGAACTCACAAGCCGTGAGCCCCTGAGGGTGTAGCATTATCTAGGGAGCACCAGAAGTGGTGGGGCTACATACACCCTGCCTCCTTAAGGGCCTAGAGCACAAGGCAGGAGGTAAAAGGAAGAGAAAAAGAAGGCTGACCCCTCACAAAAGGAGGGTATCAGAAAAGATGAGACAAGGGCCAATTAAGGCGGGAAAGGAAGAGACTCCCTAGGCCTCGGATACCCTAATACCGTCGGGGTCGGAAGAGAACAAGAGTTGACCAAGTGAGGTCGACAGGAAAGAAGACGGAGAGGAGCCCGGCACAAGTAAGTGGAAGCAATGCCGGACTCAGCTGGGGCCCCGTGGTCGCCAACCCACGCCCACAAGATGTGAGCCCCTGGGGGACAATTGAAATTCAAACTACTTACAAAATGCAAATGAGATCGAAAATACTGTACGTACAAAATGCAATAAAATTGAGGTTCAAAATACTTACAAAATGCAATTGAAATTGAAAATACACAATGCAATTCAGATTGAAATAGGCCCTATCCCAGTTCCAATCCAAATTATTCACAAAGTGCAATCAAAATTCAAAATACTTACAAAATGCAATTGAATTTGAAAATGCTTACAAAATGTACGGTGATTCTAACGACTCATGTGGATTGACAATACTTACAAAATGCAATTTAGATTGAAAATACTAGACAAAATGTAATTTAGATTCAAAATACCCACAAAATGCAATTGAGAATCAAAATATGTGCAAAATGCCCACCAAACAAAATGCAATTTAGATTCAAAATTCGTGCGAAATGCGGTTTTCGTTGAAAATACTTACAAAATGCAACTGAAATTCAAAATACTCACTAAAAGGCCCGGGCACATGCATTGAAAGACTTACTAAAAAGCAATTTAGATTGTCAATCTTTACAAAATGCAATTGAGGTTGAAAACAATCGCGAGATGTAATTTAGATCGAAAAAACATACAAAAAGCAACGCAGATTAAAAATGCCTTAAAAAAAATCGCTAGAAGGGAATTTAGATATACGGTGAGCCAAGTAACAAAAACAGTGCGGGAATCTTAAAGAGAAATGTAAATATAATGAAAAGAGGAGAGGAGAGGGGAGAGAGGAGAAGGTCCGCCCCAAAGGTAAGGGACAAAAGGGGAAAACGGACCCAGCTCAGGAATCCCTCGGGGTCGCCAACTCCCGAACTCACCAGCCGTGAGCCCCTGATGGTGTAGCATTATCTACGGAGCACCAGAAGTGGTGGGCCTTGAGCACAAGGCAGAAGTTAAAAGGAAAAGAAAAAGAAGGCTGACCCCTCACAGAAGGAGGGTATCAGGAAAGATGAGACAAGGGCCAATTAAGGCGGGAAAGTGAAAGAATCCCTAGGCCTCGGATAACCTAATACCGTCGGGGTCGGAAGAGAACAAGAGTTGACCAAGGGAGGTCGACAGGAAAGAAGACGGAGAGGAGCCCGGCACAAGTAAGTGGAAGCAATGCCGGACTCAGCTGGGGTCCCGTGGTCGCCAACCCACGCCCCACTAGATGTGAGCCCCTGGGGGGATAAAATGTATGAAAGAATGAGGTATTGGTTATAATGCAAAGCTAAAATAATGATTCTATCGTTGGAAATGTGGTAGTTATGATCTTTTTTCCAATAGTCTGCATGACCATTTAAAATGGCTTGGCATTCTTGGCAAGTATTTCAGAAAATGGCTTGGCACTAAGAGGGTTAATGTTGGTGACATTCCGCATACACACAGCAAGTTTGATCTGTTCAGTAAAATGCTGCGTCATCCTTCGCTCAATATCTTCCTCGGTCATGTTCTGATCTAAATTTTGACTAATCGCACATGTGCTAAAATATATTCTATCATGCTGACCCCCTCATCTTGATTATATCGCCCACACATTAATTTATCCCGTTCAAAACCTTAGGTAGTAATTTATCCCGTTCAAAACCTTAGGTAGTATTCTTTCCTCAGACAATACCATACATCAAGAGATTAACAACAGAATACAGAAAGCTTCCAATTTCTAACAGGCTGTGCGTCAGCTACTTTGGGACGAAACATTTCCACAAGCTTCCAAGATTAGTTTGTTCAAGATATACTTAACACCTATACTAGCATATGGTCTGGAAGCAGCAACCCTTACTGGAGCAACAAACAGTCGTCTTCAGGCAGTAGAAATGAAGTTCCTCCGTTCTTGCCTCCAAAAAACAAAAATGGACAAAATAAGGAATGAGGATATCCGACGACAACTGGGATTGGAAAGGAGCCTGCTGGAGACACTCGAACTCAAGAGACTGAGATGGTATGGTCATATGAAGAGGATGGCTCCCCACAGGATACCTCGAGTGTACTTTGGCCAGAGTGTCCCCGGGAAGACACCAAGAGGAAGACCCCGCGATGTGTGGGAGAAGCAAATTTATAAGGACCTTGAAGCTAGAGATAAGAACTGGCATCAAATACAAGAACAACAGTTAAGGATGGACAGGACAAATTGGAGACGGCTCATTTATAACTGCACCCTGCTTTCTGAAGTGAAGAAATGATGATGATGATGAAGACCTTGGATACAAAAACAAAAGTTTGGTGCTTTTCAGTCGGTCAACACGAATGTACCCAAAGAGTTCACCTGTATTCTCAAACATAGATGTTATAGCCGAAGTGTAATGGATCTGATGATGATCGCTTGACGATCGAAACTGGTCATCCTAGTGTATTTATTAATCTCATGTAATTTATTTCAGGATTAGGGCACAACCCAGCTCTTTTTGGGTACATTTGTGTTGACCGACTGAAAAGCACCAAACTTTTGTTTACTTAGGCAACACTGAAAAATGGCTTCAAACCTCACAACCTTGGATACAGTCATTCCAAAATTTGGCAACAAATTTCTCCTTGAATTGACTCAAATTCTATATACTGTACCATCTCTACACACCTGGTACCAATGTGTTGTTTTGCCAACAACTTATCTACCACATGCCATACAAAAAAATTTTTCTGCTGTATTTCATGAACTCTAGGGGATTAAACAAATGACCATTAAATTTTGGTAAATTATTCAATAACCACAATAGAAGAATATACACATGGATGAGACCAGGAGATACAGGGCGTTACCAAATCGACTTCATTATGGTCAAGCAGAGGTTTCGAAACCAGATTTTGGATTGTAAAACATATCCTGGTGCTGACATAAACTCTGACCACAATCTGGTTGTAATGAAATGCAGATTAAAGTTGAAGAAACTGAAGAAAAGTCAAAAGCCAAAAAGGTGCGCAATAGACAGACTGAAAGAGAAGGATGTAAACGAAAGATTCAAGAAGAGTAGAAAGGAAGGACTAATGAAAAACCCTAAACAAACTTCAATTGCAGATGAATGGGCACTTTTGAAGAATGAAATAACAAAATCCGCAGAAGAAAACATTGGTAGGAAAGAAAGAATAGGTAGAAAACCGTGGATCACTCAGGATATACTAGAATTGATGGATGAAAGGCGGAAACACAAGAATGTAAGAGATGAAAAGGGGAAAGCAGAATACAGATGTCTGAGAAATGAGGTTAACAAGAAGTGCAAGGAAGCGAAAGAAGAATGGTTGAAAGAGAAATGTGCAGGTATAGAAAATTGTCTGAAATTAGGAAAAGTAGACACAGCTTATCGAAGGATTAAGAATACTTTTGGGGAAAAGAAAACTAAGTGCTGTAATATTAAGGACACAAATGGAAAGCCTCTAACAGATAAAGAAGAAAAGGTTGAGAGATGGAAAGCTTACATAGAGAGTTTGTATAAGGGAAAGGAGATTGAGAATCATGTAATGGAAAGGGAGGAGGAAATTGATGAGGATGCGAAAGGAGATTTAATATTGAGATCAGAATTTGATAGAGCTTTGGAAGACTTAAGCAGGAACAAAGCACCAGGCATAGATGATATACCGATTGAGTTGCTACGCTGCATAGGAGATGAAGGTCTGATCAGGTTATTTCACTTGGTGTGTAGGATTTATGAGACAGGTGAGGTACCCCCTGATTTCAAGAAGAATGTAATCATCCCTGTACCAAAGAAAGTGGGAGCTGACAGATGTGAAGATTACCGTACAATCAGCTTCATTACTCATGCTTCAAAGATCCTGTCTAGAATAATTTACAAGAGGATTGAAAGCCAGATAGAAACGGAGTTGGGTGAAGACCAGTTTGGTTTCAGGAGAAATGTAGGAACAAGGGAAGCTGTACTAAGTCTTAGGCTGATTTTGGAAGGTAGAATAAGGAAAGATAAGAGAACGTTCATGGCATTTGTAGACTTAGAAAAGGCTTTTGATAACGTTGATTGGACTAAATTGTTTGACATTTTGAAATCGATTGGAATAAAGTACAGGGATAGGAGGGTGATATACAATCTATACAGAAACCAGACAGCAGTCATTCGAGTTGAAGGACATGAGAGAGAAGCTGGTATTCAGAAAGGTGTAAGGCAAGGCTGCAACTTATCACCCATACTTTTCAATCTTTACATTGAACAAGCAATGAAGGAAATTAGAGAAACATGTAAAGTGGGAGTGAAGATTCAAGGAGAAATAATTTCAACTCTGAGATTTGCTGATGACATCGTCATCTTGGCCGACAAGCCTGAGGATTTGAATGAGCTTTTGAATGGTATGGACTCCGTCTTACGGAAAGAATTCATGATGAAAATTAATAAATGTAAAACAAAAATACTGGAATGCAGCCGAAATAAATCAGAAACCTCTATGGAGATCAAATTGGCAGGTGAAAAGCTGAAGGAAGTAGGAGACTTCTGTTACTTAGGAAGCAGAATAACCAGTGATGGACGAAGCAAAGAGGATATAAAAAGTAGGTTGGCTCAGGCAAAGAAAGCATTTCTACAAAAAAGGAATCTGCTGACATCGAATATAGATTTAGGTATTAGGAAGTCATTTTTGAAAGCCTTTGTCTGGAGCGTGGCGCTCTATGGAAGTGAAACTTGGACCATTGGTGTAGCAGAAAAGAGGAGAATTGAAGCATTTGAAATGTGGTGTTATAGGAGAATGATGAAGATCAGATGGGTAGATAGGGTTACAAACAAAGAGGTATTAAGACGAGTGGGAGAGGAGAGATGTTTCTGGCGACTGCTAATGAAGAGAAGAGATAGGTTGGTAGGACACATACTAAGACATCCAGGAATAGCAAGCTTAGTTATGGAAGGAAGGGTCGAGGACAAGAACTGTAGGGGTAGACCAAGGTTAGAATATGTTAAACAGATTGCCTCGGATGTAGGGTGTCGTAGCTATGTAGAGATGAAACGATTAGCTCAGGACAGGGAGGCATGGAGAGCTGCATCAAACCAGTCAAAAGACTGAAGACTCAAACAACAACAAATGAAAGTCTTTGATTAAATTAATATGACTAATATACTGTACTGCAATACAGTAGAACGTCGTTTATCCGGACGTCAAACAACCGGAACGTCAATTAACCGGACGAGCAAAACAAAAGACGGAGCAGCGCGCGCTTACTGTTGTTATGCGGAAATGCGCGCTGCCTACAGTGTAGCGAGTCAGTTCTTAATTTCAATTGTTGTCTCCTACCGTTTGTTTACTCTATAATGTTTCAACGTGTTACAGTATGTGAGTGTGCGCACTGTACTGTATTACGTTGTGGAAATGGCTTCTACGAGTGGCAAAAAGAAAAAACTAAATCTCATTGTTTTAACGATTAAGAAAGTGGAGATCATTAATAAACTGGATAAAGGTGAGAAACTTACAGTGTTGGAAAGTCCACAATTTAAGATTTGAAGAACCGAAAAGGTGAAATTCTGAATTATGCATCGAAGTTAGATAGTGAAGAAGGGTCTAAAAAAGTGAAAACCCGTGAGATCAGCTACGGATGAAAAAAATGGAAGAAGCGGCATACTTATGGTTTATTCAGCCAAGAAGTAAGGGAGATCCCATTTCTGGACCTTTATTATGTGAGAAAGCGTTTCATTTCTGGACCTTTGTTATGTGAGAAAGCGTTTCAGCTAAATGAGAAGCTTGGTGGTTATCACCATAATGTACTGTGTATGGTTTTTTTCCGATCCAATAAATGCATGTTTTATTATCCAGGAAAATCCGGAACACTTTCGGTCCCAATTAGTCCGGATAAACGACGTTCTACTGTACTTATTATTTGGCTGACAAATCAGTTGCTAAATTTCACCCTTAATCCATTCATTCTGGCATAACATGTTCTCTTCTGCCTCCAAAACTTTCTGATTATTGAAGCTATTGCTAAGCTCTACCATAATAAGTCTCTCCTCTTGCCTTATGTTATTCTCAATGGCTTCGGTTACTTTTACTCGGACATCTCTACTAGCCACTTCATTCGTTTTCATAAGATCTCTAACCTCTTTGTTCATACCATTCGTTTTGTCATCAATCACCCTGCAGTCAGTCCTATTATTGACTTTATCAATTCTATCACCCAATTCCTTTCCTTTATTATCAAGTTTAACTCCTAATGCTATGACATCCTTCTGAATATCTGTTATTTTACTTCCTAAATTTTCTTCCAACTTCTTACTCTCCTGTTTCAAATTCTCTTCCATTCTCACCTGATTTTCTGCCAATTTCCAATTGTCCTGTCTCATCTCTAATAATAGATTAAGAATGTCTCTAATATTCACTACCTGGACATTACTGGCATTAAATTCACTATGTGTGTTCCCATTATTTGCTTCACATTCTAACCTCTCTGTAGGTGTATTGGAACTAACCACTACCGTATACCAATATTATCCTTATCTCTGTCTGTCGAGGTTAAATCATCGCTTAAGTTACTTTTGCTACCCGACTTGCTTTTGTTAGCCATTTTAGTGATTTTTTAAATCTTCCTATTCCTTGGTTCCAAGATATCAGACTCACATTTTCTCGTACTCATAACCAAAACTAGTTCCACCTTAATTATCATTATAAAATATCAATCCCCACACTGGTGATCCAAATTGTAACTTGCCCAAGCACCAGGAAACACATACAGTTTCGAAAATAAAAAAACTCAGAGCGACGAATATCCCTCTTTCTCACGGACCGAGACATAAATTTGTGCCGATCACAAAACCGATAGCCAATGTTAAATGACTAGACTATGCAAATCCTAGTCATGCTGTGCAATAGTAAGTTGAGTCTCTGCAGTGTGACAGTCAGATTAAGTACCTTTTCATTTCCTTCATCTTCATCATCATCATCATCATCATCATCATCATCATGAACTAACTCCGGTTTCCCGGGTGCGGTGAATGAGCGCTCTCCATTTAGTTCTTTCCAAGAATGTTTCTTCCCCCATGATTCGCTGTACATCCAGACCTCTCCCTGCAAGATCATTTCCTACCTGGTCGATCCAGCTCTTCCTCGGTCGACCTCTTGGTCTCTTGCTTTTCAGTTCTTTCTCAAACCACACTCTAGCTGTTCTTTGTGTGTCCATTCTTTTTAGATGACCGAACCATTTCAGCATGGCTTCAACACAGATCTCATTAAGAGATTGTTCTACTTGAACAAGATGGCGTATCTTCATATTGAAAGATATTTATTTGTTTTGACGATTTCCAACCACTTGCAGTTTAAAAAGGCAATCAGATTAGGATTGCCAGATTTCAAGGAAGGAAAAACGGAACATACGTCCCAAAGCGTTTTTTTCTAAATCAAGGTTGTTAAATGTTGTAATAAATAATACATGTATGTACCGGACGCAGTTTCCGGTAAAACGTCGGGAGATATCCTGTCTGGACCACGGCCTACAAGCCCGAAAAACTTGTACTTAATTATAATACACATATGTATTAAATAAGCATTACATAATCAAATACACGAAATTAAAAGTAGATATTGCTGACATATCATATAGGCCTGTGACACCAGCAACTTACAAATCCTTTTCATTTGAACGACCCTTAGCAAGGATTTTTTATTTGTAAGTACCTTCTGATAAAATTCCCTCCAATTTTCATCATAATTGTTTTCTTGTTTCTTGTTTTATCAAACTAATGGACCTTCTGTTTCTATCATCTCTCCATTTGATATTCATGACAGAAAACTCTCTCCGTAAAAGCATTGGAGGGGAAGATGCTGAGTATTAACTTCACAATGATTAAGCTATTCCTTAATTTTGTTGCCCCTAATAAATCCAACATGTACCCATCTACCTAACACAGACATAGAAATCATATTCTCTTTCAAACTTGCACCTGTATCACCAGAAAACAAGCTAGATCATCATCATCATCTTGCAGTTTCCAGCCACTGGCCGGGTCTGTTTGGAACACAAGCCTCTCCAACGTCTTCTGTCTTCCCACCATCTCTCAGCCTCCACCCTTGTCCAGTCTTCTCCTCTCTTCTTCACGCTTTCTTCCACCCCCTTCAGCCACCTGTCTCTCGGTCTCTTTCCTTCCCACTTCGTCTCGTGTACTCTCCTGGGTATCCTCTTCTTCTCCATTCGTTTTACATGTCCATACCATCTAAGTCTAGATTTCTCTATACCATCCTGTAATGGTTCTTCCTTCATTAATTCTCTGGTCCTCTCATTTCTTATTCTGTCCATCTTTGTAGATCCAATACTGCTTCTCAAGAACCTCATCTCACTGGCCTGTATTTTGCTCTTCTCCCTTCCTTTCATAACCCAGGTCTCCGAGGCGTACGTCGGGATAGGGACATAGTACGTCCGATATATGATCTTTTAGCTGTTCTGAGGGACATCCTTGCTCCATAACATGCTTCTCACACTCCTCCGAAATGCTTCTGCCTGCCTCCCCCGCTCATTTATTTCTCTATCGTTTCTTCCATTATCTTGTATCAGGCTTCCCAGATACTTTAAACTCTCCACTTTCTTCAGCTGTTCCCCACCAATTGTTATTCCCGTTGTGGTTCTTTCCTTCTTCCTTGTTGTGATCACCATCTCACTCTTATTTATGCTAAATTTCATCCCATAACCTTGTATTATTCCCTCCCACACGTCCAACTGTTCCTGTACCTCCTCCTCCTTGTTTCCCCAAATCATCAAATCATCTGCAAACACCATTGCTTTCATCTTTCCTTCCCCTATTACTCGTGCCACTCGGGTCATTATGTCATCCATCACCACAATGAAAAGTAACGGTGACAGTGCACTTCCTTGTTTCAGGCCGTTTCTCTGTTCCAACCAGTCTGATCTCTCTCCTCCCACTTTCACACAGCTCACGCTTCCCTTGTACATCTCCTTTATCCTCTTTATAGTCCATTTCTCTACTCCTCTATCCTCCAGGGATATCCATACTTTGTTTTTGCATACACTGTCATATGCTTTCTCAATGTCCAGGAAGGCCATCAGTAGATCTGTTCCATACTCATAGTGCTGTTCTTGTAACTGCCTTACAGCAAAAATCAAATCCACTGTGGACCTTCCTGCTCTGAAGCCATGTTGTTCTTCCCTCATCCCTCCTTCTATCCTTGTCCTAATTCTCTTTTCCAAAACTTTCTCAAAGATCTTTGCACAATGACTCATCAGTGTTATTCCCCGATAGTTTCTGCAATCTGTTCTACTACCTTTCTTGAAGATCGGGACAATTATTCCTTTTTTCCAGTCCTCTGGGGTCTTCTTTTCCTTCCATGCTGTCCTCATCACTCGGTACAACCACTGTATCCCCACCTCTCCTGCTGCTCTCACCGTCTCCACACTCAACTCATCCACACCCGGTGCCTTCCCTCCTTTCATCTTGTTCACTGCATCTTCCACTTCTTTCCATGTTAAGTCCTTTTCTGTTTGCAGTTCATCTTCCTCTTCCCCGATTTCTTCCTTCTCATCATCTTTACCATTTGGGTTCAGAAGTTCTTCAAAATATTCTTTCCACATTTTCTTCAGTTCTTCCCTATTTTCTATCTCTTGTCCCCTTTTGTTCACCATTCTAACATAATCCGTAGGATCCTTCCGCCTCTTATTTTTTACCATCCCATACAGGACCTTTTTTGTACCTTCACTCTCCTCCTTCATCATCTTTGTCCACTCTTCCATCCACTTTCTTCTCTCCTCAGCCACTACTCTCTTCGCCTCCTTCTTTCTTTTCTGGTACTCTTCCCTTGTCTCTACCGTCCTATTTTGATACCACCTCCTAAAGGCTCTATTCTTTTCCCTTACTATATCTTTTGTCTTCTCATTCCACCATGGTGTTTCCTTCCACCTCTTCTTACTACTTGTCCTCCCACATACTGCTTCTGCTGCACCTACTAGTGTCTTCTTAAATCTAGCCCATTCCTCTTCCACCTCTCTTTCTTCATCTGTTGGAATTCCTTCCTTTACCATTTTGAGGTACTCGACCCTTCCATCCCCTTCCTTCAGTTTCCATATCCTTATACGTCTTTCCTGGTTCTTAGTCCCTTTCTTCTCCTTACTCCCTCTCAGGTTCATTACCAGCAATCGATGGTCGCTATCCAGGTTCTCCGATGGTATAACCTTGATGTCCGTGATGTTCTTATTTAGTTCTTTCTCATACAGTATATAGTCGACCACCGACTTCCTGGTCAAGTCATCACTGTACCATGTGATTGTGTGGCTCTCTCTTTTCTTAAACCAGGAGTTCCCAACTAGCAGGCTGTTCCTCTGGCAGAAGTCCAACAGACTCTTTCCTTCCTCATTTCTTCCGCCCCAACCCTCTGGTCCTAGAACACTCTCATAACCTTGTCTTTCTCTTCCTACATGGGCATTGAGATCCCCCATAAAAATCATATTTCTTCCTACCAGCTGCTTCTGCAATTCCTCTTCAAACTCCTCCTTCTCTTCAAAGGCGCAGCCTACTTGTGGAGCATACACTTGCACTAGATATTACAATCAATTCTGAAGCAGGTCATTTGAAAATTGGTGTGAAATTGAATATATTATCAAATGAACCAAAACACGGATTATTTGGCGTTCCGTTAAAGATTAAAACGGAACGCGGAACATAACAAGAAAAAACGGAACGTCTGACAACCCTAAATCAGATGTTAACAAGAAACACTCTTATGACTGTCAACATTAAGGTTCTGCATCAATTAATTTCCAATCACATACAAAATACAAGAACAAGCCATTCATAAACACATTGCCGCTTGTTACCAAGGTCAATAGCATGTTGCCAAAAGATACCTAGGTCAACAGTAGAAAACTTAAAAAAAAGAAAATCAATTCGCGCAATTACAAAAGAAAATGGGTCAGCCCCCACATATACATATTATAACATCAATAACAGGAAATGAAAATTGCTATACTTACTAAAGGTATATGAAAAGGATCCTTTTCACTCAGGCAGGCAGCAATAGAGAAGATTGGATCCACACAACTAAATATGGCACCCATGATGATCATTTTCCCAATCTGAGGGTCAAGAGGTAGTCTTCCTAGGTGATAGCCAAGGGGAGTGAGATTCTCATCATCATCAAGAGCATTCAGTGTCTGAAGGAACTGGAATGAAAGGATTAGATACAGGAAGCAAATAAATCCCTAATATTTACCGGTACTTCCTCTTCAGAAGCAAGCACGACTATACCTACCAATACCAAAGGGATGAAACACCTTGTCTTCACTGATGCTTAAAGAGATTAAAAAGCCACATAATTAAAACACTGCAATTCCATACTATGTACAAAGACTGGCTATTGAAAAGTGATTTTAAACTAAGACATGAAGGTAGTGAGTATAGAATAGACAATTTCAAAAGTAAGATACAGCAATGACATCTACTATAGGATTTTTTATTATGGATACTCGAGTTTAGGCCTTAATTACAACCAAACCAACAGACCTATTGAAAAACGAGTTATACCAATATTTTCCTTGTTTAATTCTGCGTTAGAATATATAAGCCAATTATTTTCAAGTTTATTAATTATTTATTTATTTGTGGTTGTATGAAAAATTGTCCGTATTTTTGAAGTCTTTTCTTGGAACCGCTCACTTAAAACTATGTACATGGAAAACTACTTGGCTGAGGGTAATGAAATTTTTATATGCGATAGGCACAAGTATTGGTAGTGCAAATCTCAAGTTTCAATTTTTTTAAACTACCCGATAAAAAGTTCTTATACTTTTTCTGACGTAACATTTTCTCAGCCCAGGATAAACGTACAGCAGGTAACTTGGTCTCATTTTGAAGCTCTCATTTGTGATTATCGGAAACTATGACCACTGTAAACGTACAGTGTGATGACGAATTTATGAAGAGTAATATTAATGGGAGGTTTTGTGCATTCTGGCCCGTGCGAGTAAAAGCGAGCGGACTTGTGTAATCCGGTGCTGCGTTGCCGTCGTCGCGGCTCGCTACGAACGAACACTGCTTTAAGTTTCCTTTAACCTTTTATTTTCTTTCCTTGTACAAATTTCATTTTCCATCACCTTTTTCACATAAGGGCTTTAGACCTTCAATGGCAGGTTTAAAAGGGGTTTGTCTTCCTAATTTGGAAATGTCAGACTACACAATTTTTACATGGGCTATCTGCATTATTTACATAATATCTTTACAATATGTAATTCAGTCAGTATTCTTCGTCTGAAGAATGGCTCTGTTCCGATTAATCAGAACTGCTGGCATTCATGTTAATTATGACCTGCTCGAAATGAGGGACATTTTCAGACAGGCCATCTATCTCCCAGTAGTGGTCTTCAATTCTTTTAAATTAGAAAGAAAATAAAGGGATTCTGCCTTTCCAATACTTGTATTGAACCTACTCACAGGTACATGTTTTGAAGGTAAAACTTCTTCTTCCTCAGCCTGTACATAAAAATAACAAAGATAAATAACCTTTATAAGAACATACGTTGCATGAATAAAGATTTGTGAAATAAATAATATGAAGTTCAATTGTTTCCGTTTCTCCTTGGAAGATCTTCCAATTGGATATCCAGGCCTGGGTGCATTAAAAAGTCGCTGAGTAAGGCTGGTGTTGTGAGTCGCTATTTGGTTGCGTCATAGTTTTTCGAACTAGTCTCTATGCTGCCCTTGGAGAACATCATGGCAAAGAAATCAACATAATCCCTGTAGTAGTGCCATGTCCCCCTGTATGTAGTGTGTTTGGGCGTTTAACAACAGCAGATCAAAAAAGTGTCTCAAACAAATATCATTCCTTTGCTTGTCCAAAGACATACTAGGTGAGAAGGCGAAGGAAATAGAGGACGGGAATACAAATTATGGAAAAATAAATGTGGAATGTTTATGAAGTGCCCATGGCTGATGTTTTGGGGTGGATGAATGCGAGAAAAGAGAGATATAATCATTGTTGAATTTGGAAAATAAATGGTATGAATGGTGGAATACAGCTGATCAATTTATCTATTACTATATAATGCGTCTATTAGTGTTCTGTATAAAATACTGGTTTCAAAAACTATTTCATTAAGATTGTGGGAAGGGTTAAATCTCTGTGCTTTGTCAATCTCTATTTGTTCCAGAATATTCATGAGTGTGCCTTTGTTTTCTTAGTGTAAAATAACTAAATCGTTCTCTATGGTTATGAATTTGTGACCGGTTTCTACCATATGGTTGCCTATCGCCGAAAATTTATTATGTTTAGAGGCATTAACATGTTCCAAAAATCTGGTGTTGAACCCTCGTCCTGTTTGTCCCACGTAATCCGCGTCACAATCATTATATTTGATTCTGTAGATGCCAGAATTATTATATTTGTTTGTTTTATTGAGAATATGCGAGTTGAAAAATTTATTGTGATTAGTGTTGTTGGTTCTGAAAGCTACTTTTACTTTATATTTTTTGAGTACACTAGTAACATTGTAGGTGGATTGATTCACAAAGGTGAACATTGCATAAGTGGAAGGTTCTTTATCCTCTTTTGCTAGTCTGGAAGCGGGTTTGTTCTTGATTTTGTTAATAATACTGTTAACATATTTTCTATTGAAACCATTAGCTTCAGCAATTTGATGAATTATTGAAATTTCTTTAAGATATTCTATGTCAGATGTTCAAAGCTCTGTTAATAAAACATGTGAAGGCTGCTCTTTTATGGGATGCGGGGAGGTTAGAATCTTGTCTAATAACAGTGCTGGTGTGAGTTGGTTTTCTGAATATTTGATAGCTCAGGAGATTGTTTTCACGTTTGACTAGTAGATCTAGGTAATTTATGGAACTGTTAATTTCATTCTCTGACATGAATTTAATGTTACTGTTTAATTGGTTCAAATGTAGCAAAAATTGTTCGATTCTGGTTTTAGAGTTGTCAAGGATTATGAAAACGTCATCAACATATCTTCCCCAAAAAAATAAACCATCGTATTTGTTTAAGATTAATTCGTGTTCCAGATTGTCTAAGAATATGTTTGCTATGATTCCTGATAAAGGAGAACCCATGGCGAGGCCTTCTCTTTGTTTATAGATTTTCTCATTGAAGCTGAATTGGTTGTTATTTAAGACGAATGTTAAGATGTTTAAAAATTCAGAGATTTCAACTTGCGATAAATCACTGTTGTTCTTCAAATTCTTCTCGATAACATCGATGGTGACAGAAATCGGTATGCTTGTGTACATATCTTTTATGTCAATTGTGTGTAAAGAATGAGTTTCAATAAGTTTCAGTTTACTTGTTAATTCACAGAAATGTATTGAATTTTTGAAAGAAGCATTGGCCTTGAATATGTAATGCGATTTGAGAAATGAATGGGCAAATTGGGCGAGTTTGTATGTCGGACTATTTCTGAAATTAACTATTGGTCTGATGAGTATGTTAATTTTATGTATTTTAGGTAGTGCTCTTAATGTTGGTAATTTCGGGTTCATGTTGACCAGTTTGCTCTTTAGTTTATCATCAAGGATGAATATGGTGTTTTTCAAAAGCTGTTTGAGTTTCCTTTGTAGACATTGGGTTAGGTCTTTATGATTTACTTCAAAATTTGGATTAGTGAGGAAATCTTCTGTTTTGTTAATATAATCATTTTTCTTGATGATAACTGTAGTGTTACCTTTGTCTGCTTTAATTATGATTAATTGGTTCTGTTTTATTTTGGTAGATAAACTTTTGCAATCTTTCTGAAGTTGAAAATCCATTTTGTATTCGTTCTTGTTATGAATTATTTTCTTGATTTTCTTATTGGTCTCATGCCGTGCTCCTCTTTGTACTTCTGGAGGTAGTCGTTTGATAGCTGCCTCCGACTCAGCTGTTAATTTGGTAAGGTTATGTGCATTATAATTGGATTCCCAATTATGCTTGAAGCCTCTTTCTAATATTTGTAATTCAGACTGGTTGAAAATGGTGTCAGTTAGATTGTTTACTGGTTTTTGGAAAATGTGCTTGGCTGTATTGGGTTGCGCTTTTGATTTCTCACTGTTAATTCTAACCAGGTTATCAAATTTCCTTGCTAGTTTTGCCATTTTCATGTTGACTTGCAGTTGCAAAGTTTGGTGTAGCTGGATCGTGAATTCATCCCATTCTTTATCCTTTGACATATTAGAAGCTAATAAGTGGATGCGGTATAGTTTGTTATTAATATTATTCTTTTTGATGTAGAGGAATTTTAATTCTCTTTGAATGATTGTGTGATTAACAATTTCTTGGGTCCTACGTTCATAATCGTTGTTAAACTTCTTACGCTGAAAAGTTGCTAGATGCCTCGGTACTAACTTATTATTTCTACACTTCTTCATGAAATCTATGTCCTTTATAATATAGGAAAGCTTTAGTTTGATATCCTTGTATTTAAAGCGTAACCTCTTTGCTTGGCTTGCCATTTGATTCATAATGTCAGTAATTGAGGTCCGTATTGACTAACTATAAATCAGAAAGAAAATAAAGGGATTCTGCCTTTCCAATACTTGTATTGAACCTACTCACAGGTACATGTTTCGAAGGTGTTTAATACATTGATTCCAGAGTTCAGGAGCAACGGTAAGCAAGGCTTCTTGGCATAAAACATTCATTGCTTCCATACTTCTACCATTTTGTAATATGTTAGCGCAAGTTCGCTCTCAGACAATGGTGGTCGGATGTGATGTGATGTGGCATATAAGTAGTAAACAGGAAGACTGAAAATAGCATGTGGACATAGCCAGGTCAGTCGCACTCCATTACACAACTGCCCGGCAACGATGCACTCGAATTCACCGGCTCGCTCGCTTTTACTCGCACGGACCGGAACACGCAAAACCTACCATTAATATTACTCTTCATAAATTCGCCAACACACTGTACGTTTACAGTGGTCGTAGTTTCCGATAATGACGAATGAGAGCTTCAAAATGAGACCAAGTTTCCTGCTGTATGTTTATCCTGGGCTGAGAAAACGTTACGTCAGAAAAAGTATATAAGAACTTTTCATTGGGTAGTTGAAAAAAATTGAAACTTGAGATTTGTACTACCAATACTTGTGCCTATCACATATAAAAATTTCATTACCCTCAGCCAAGTAGTTTTCCATGTATATAGTTTTAAGTGAGCGGTTCCTAGAAAAGACGTCAAAAACATGGACAATTTTTCATACAACCACAAATAAATACATAATTAATAAACTTGAAAATAATTGGCTTATATAAACTAACGCAGAATTAAACAAAGAAAATATTGGTATAACTCTTTTTTCAATAGGTCTGTTGGTTTGGTTGTAATTAAGGCCTAAACTCGAGTATCCATAATAAAAAATCCGATAGTAGTTCACAGTTTCTAATAACGTTAATAGTGTGACAGAATATACAGGGTCATTATCTATGTGCGCCCTGATAAACACGGCAAGGTAAGCCGGCGCAGATCGCAGGCACGCGTACCCGGTTCAGCTGACGGTTGGTACGTACTTTCACACTTTCACCGAACATGTTCAATAATGTGTACTTACAGTGCTCAAAGGCGATGCTGAAAATGTCCTCCCTCTCTTGTAACATACACCTGACATCTTCTGATGGAAGAATGTCTGTCAACTCTTTTATTATTTATGGAGCCTGTTTCCTTGAATCATTTAGCGAGCCTCCTAATTGTACTGGCATTGGACACAGGTCTTCCTGGAAACTTGATTCGAAATTATCGTCTCGTTTCAGAACAAGATTTTCTGCTTCTCATATATACGAATTATGGATATACACACGTTCGCGCAATGTGAATTGGTGTCTAGGCATGGCCAACAATCACAGTAATCACAATACTCACTAAACGTGCAACACTAACGTCTAAGTTTTGCAGATACACGTCCATATGAATGACAAAACACGTGTGAACTAACAATATGAGTCAGCGGAGCACAGCAACCACCGGCTGAACCGCGTACGCACGCCCGAGATCTGCGCCAGTCACAGCCGGCTTAGCTTGCGTTTTTATCGGGGCGCACATAGATAATGACCCTGTACATAATTTGAAAACTTTTCAAGAGATAACTGCTTTTATAAAAGCTACTCAAATTCAAATAATTGAGAGTAATAGTTCAATGCATCAAAAAGTGGTTGTCTGAGCAGCCTGTAGACATTCCACAACTTCAGATAAGTCTCCACATCAGATCTTTCAACAAACAGTAGGCAAACACTGTCTCGTATGTTGTAGTTATAGCTCTTTACCATCATTATAGCAAAGAACTGTTAGGTCATTCTCACATATTAGTTTACAATTCTACTGTAGTTTAGTGCTTATTGCTTAAAGTGATGAGTCTTGAAACAAACCATGCATATCATCAGTGGCAATGTTAAATCTACTCCTCTGTTTTGGTTACCTGTGTTGAGTCATATTGAGCCTCCAGATATAAGACGCCTCAACAACCTGGTAAGAGAGTACAGAAAAATAACATCAAACACAGCCCTTCCTATCCACCAGGACATAGCTGTAGGATTCAGGCGTTTAAAATCAAGATCACCACCAGTTCAGACGGCACAGTTGCTCACCAGCAGAATTTATAATGGAAAAGCAGAATGGCAATCTGTTTCGAACGGCACAGCTCCGAAGGAGTGACAGCCATTATTTAACATCAAGGACCCTCCGGCTGGTTTTGATCTCCCACGAAGAACTTGAGTTGCCCTCAACAGAATCCGAACCAAGCACAGGTGATGTGGCTCACTGCTTCATAAGTGGGGCATGCGAACTTCCCCCAGCTCTGACTGTGGTGCAGTGAATCAAACCATTCACCATATTGTAGCAGAATGTCCGAAGAGGGCGTACTCTGGATCAATGGACGACTTCCTGGTGACATCTACTCAGGCCATACAGTGGCTAGACGAACTGGACATACAGCTGTGAAATCTGTAGGGCTACCGGTAAGTTGATTGTTTTAATGGTTTGCTCCTTTTTTTTTATATAGTTTTTGTGTACAATGCCATAAACATAAATAAAAAGCTTGCCACGGTGGGTGAGTGGATAGCGTGTCGGTCTACTAACCCCAAGATTGCAGGTTCGCCCCTGGCCGTGGTAAGTGATTTTTGAAAGACGGCAAAAATACGATACGCATGTCATACGATGTTGGCATGTCAAAGAACCCATTTGAATTCAGTAGGCCGAGTTCATAATGGCAAAATTAATCTCGGGAGTTTCCGCCAGCACAAAGTTCCTCATTTCTCTACTAGAAAGCGCTATTGTGTTCAAGGAGATTAGATATCTAACATCTAACCTCCTTGACTTTCATAGTCAAGGAACTACGAAATTCGACATGCAAGCTACCCTCTGGGTGTCAAATAACAAAGCTTGCACCAGGCACCCGAGGCCATACGATATTATTATTATTATATTATTATTAACATAAATAAATAAAAATCACAGCAATAATAGAGTAGCTACACCTTCATAGATTAGTTGGGAGAGGAAGACTGCGTTTTTGATGGAATTGTCATTTCTAAGTTTTACAACATTAAAATAAACTAGCGGACCCATACGAGAAATATCACATGTTCAAAAACCACACTTTTCCCGGCGAACCCTACGGCCAAAATGTGAATTGAACAGCAATAATGTTGCATACTTTCCTACAGCAACAGTATTTGCAAATCGCACACTTCTTACAAAAATTGATATTTATGAAATTAGAATGCAATTCATCACTGCTAATGTCATTTGTGTGCTGAATCCATTGATTGACAGCTTAGCTGCAACACTCACCGGTTATTCGATATTTATGAAATTATACGATTTGAGTACTCATTCCTTTGATTTACTGTTTCTGAAATCCATGCAAAATGATGAAGGAAAGACCTCAGAATGTTAAAATGACATGAAACAGGCGTCACAGCGGCCAAAATGTGAAGTGGACAGCAATTATGGAGCGTATTTTCCTACAGCAACAGTATCTGCAAATGGCACACTTCGTACAGTTTTTAAAAGTAATTTTTTAAAGAATTTATAGAGATTTATGAAATTAGAGTGCAATACGTCACTGCTAATGTCTATTCTCTTTCATTTGAACGTTCATTTGTCACCATCGGTCGCTTGTGAGCGCCACAGGAGGGATCTATACTACTGAAATAATATATCTGACTAGCGGACCCGTGCAAGAAATCTCGCATGTTCATAAGCCATACTTTCCCCAATAGGTTTATAATGAGAGTCTTAAGGAGAAAGGTTGCCATGTTTTTATTTCAACTAAGCAAGCTTGTAGTTTAACGTGACCGTTAACCTCGAGATCATGAGCCACGGGACCTCCTTTTTACGTGGAATCCGAACCACAGGACATGGCATTTCACTTCGAAAATCTCACATGCATTGACCGGGAATCGAACCCGGACCGCCTTGGTGAGAGGCATACAGCTAGACCACTATTTCAACTAAATGATTATAGAACACTATTTACATTTCAGTTAGAATTCCAAGTTCTACGTTCCCTAACTTTAAGTACTCATTCCTTTGATTTACTGTTTCTGAAATCCATGCAAAATGATAAAGGCAGCAACAGTATCTGCAAATCGCACACTTCGTACATTTTTAAAGTCATTTTTTAAAGAAATTACATATATTTATGAAATTAAGAGTGCAATTCATCACTGCTAATGTCTATTCACCTTCATTTGAATGCTCATTTGTCAAGATCAGTCGCTTGTGAGTGCCGCAGGAGGGATCTATACTACTGAAATAATATATATGATTGTGAACATGACAGTTAACCCTGTTCTTTGAATATTTTTTTCCCTTTTCCTCCTTACTGATTGAATGTCCACCTTGTTGTGATTTCCTATATAGATTTATATAGCCTGAACAAGGTTCAAGAGACTTGTTCAGTCCAGCTCATCACTGCACTGTAAAGTGATCTCCGCCAAGCTGCTTGTTTCTCCACTAGGGATAAGCCGAGAGAGGGGATAATAAAGAGAAGTGTGCTGCTATACTACTTCCAACCAAAGTTCAGGTGTGACGCTATGCGAGTCAAAATCTGAGTAAGTACACAAAGTTGCCACACACTCATTCACAACTTTTGCTGCACCAAACCATTCCCGCTACTTGCTCATGCGAGCTATCACAGTCCACTCCTTAAATGATGTATTAGCCCCTCAAGCCGGTTCGCCGTACACTATACGTCCGCTCGACTCAACTTGTTCAGCCGGTTCGACGTACCACAAATGGCCAGTGCAGGCGGAAGTTAGAATGCCTATTACACATGAACCACTGCTGCTTCGCGGGATCTTTTTTCACGTTATGAACCGAGAAGTTATGTACTTTCATGCCATCTCTGTTTCATAATTAGAACTAATACGAAGTTGATCGATATCCGTTGCTTTTGTAGACTCATATCGATCAGAGAAAGAACATGAAACGCGCTCTATTGAGTTTCAAGTTAGTTGCTTTAGAAGGTACCACAGTCTCTCCTGCCACCTCGAGAATGTTTTGTGAACTACAGTATGTCTAACTGAACAATTTTTGCCACTTATGAAGGGAAAGCACCGAAAGCAAATACTACGTCTATAATTTTTTGCTTCGCAGGCTAGAGGCTACTCAATCGCAGAGAAATAATTGCCGGGCTGTCTCATTATCTTACGGGTGCAGAGATTATTCGTTTGATAGGTGACAGTAGTGGAAGTGATGCTTAGGGAAGAGATATTTTCGGTAGTGATACGGACTATGCACAGCATGATGTTCTTGGAGAAGTAGCAGACAGCGCTAATGAAGAAGAAATAGCTTCAGCAGTAATAACAACGACCACTGTTCAGTGTTTGTGGCGAGAGGTTCACGAGTATGCCGGGAAAAACAAAGCATTTCACGTCTGTTTTAGATTCTTTTTTGCTGCTTTTCGATGACAAAGTGATTGAACTAATTGTTTGAGAAACAAATATGTAAGCGACAGAATGTATAGTTGGTGCGCCCGTGAAACCAAGGACAGTGACAGGGGCAACATTTTTGTGTTGATGGGGATAATGCAGAAACTTACCCTAAAGAACTATTTCACCAGGGATGAATTTTTAGAAACCCCTATATTCCCTCAAACAATGCCAAGGGACAGGTTTTAACTAATTTTGCGATATTTAATTTTGTTGACAATTTTTTTATACACGGGATACATATACGGGGCCTAAAAAGCTTTTCAAAATTCAGCTTTTTATGGAAATTACACCCGGAAATTATGTATTATGAGCATTATCATGTAAATATCTTGCATTTATTGTAAATATACCTCAAACAAATACCAAAAGTGGAACTTATCAAATTACTAGATTTTTGTAAATATTGCATGTGATCATGAACAACCCTGAAAAGCAGTCGTCACATATATTACTGAGAAACATTGGACATGTTCCCGGCAAGTATTCCTAAAATTTTCATTACGGTATATTTCGTAGATTTAACATTAATCTTTTATCTTGTTGGTGTCTAAACATCTGCTGAGCTTCAATTTAAATACCGCCGGAGAAGTGAACACCTCCGGATTAAATAGCCGGCCTGAGGGGTTAATACAGTCTTAATTATTGACCTAATTTGTTTCCATCAATCTCTTAATTATGGGAAGATGACCTTACTGTTTTGTATCTTAAAACAACAATCAAATCTCTTAATTGGAGCAAGCCATTGTTCTATTAAAAAATCACACACACGTATTTAAATTGACTGAATGGCACTGATCTTACAAAATATTGTAATGAATAACATCACAGTACAGTGTACTCCCGATAATTCGTAGAATTAATGCATGAACTTCCGCGAATTATCGAAAACCATGAATTATCTGCAGTTTATTTTGTTAAAGCTAGTAAAAACTTGGTTAAAATATTGAAATGTATTTTATGAACATGCAAAAAATAATTAACTCTTTGTTACAATGTACTGTAAGACATACTAGACTAGAGGTATGTGGATTATGCCAAGATTGATATCTAAAAAACAAAAACCTGTCATCACATTTTGTTTCTCTTAGATCGTTTAGTTTTTCTAATTTTGGATTGTACATTCCTGAAGAAAACTATATACTATAAGAACGAAAATTCATCTCGATTTTCTGTATAAGAGATAAGTATGACTAAAGACACACTAGCTCGACTGTGGAAAAATTTCGTGATTTCCGCTGCATCACGCCCACTGGATCTCATTTTCTCCACCCACAGTCAAATTCCGTACAACATCCTCCCCACTTTCATGTCTGAAATCTATAATTGTCTTTATCGACGTCTAAATACTAAATTATGTCACTTTCTTCTGCATCTTTGCATTCATCCAGGTTCTGCAGTAATGTCATCCTAGTGAGACCACCTTGCCCGTTCGAAATATCATTGTCATAAAAGTCGACAAACGCTTGCTTTTGTTTGAGCGTAGTAGCAGTAATTTTCCCTCACGACTTATTGACTGCATGAAGAGCATCCAGCAAACACGCTCTTGGCATCATGCAGGTTTGCGCCATCAGGCAATAATCGCTCTTTACATAAGCTGTCCACGCATCTATCCTTCACAACTCGCAGGTCAGGGACCTTGGGGTGTGGCTGTTGACAAAGGGAGGGTAGGTTCCGAGTTCCTCTTGTACTGACTCGGCTTTGAAGTTAAAGGAAATCTGTGCTATACCACTTTCGGCAATATGCTCGTATGTTTCCAAGATTGCAGCATTCTGGTAGCAGTGCACTAGTAGGCCGGCTGTTACATCAAAGACAAACGCAGTTCAGTCTTCTCAAATATCAATGATTTCATCTCCACACATCGTATAGTGTTGAAATTCTCTTCAACGACGGAGAGATTATTTTACTTAGCGTGATTATTAGTTGCTGTAAGAATTACTCCTTTAAAATAAATACTCTTACAGACCTGTTCTTGTTGCAAAAAAATGTTTATAAAACACACCTTAAACAAAGAGTACTATCGTACTGTTTGTTATAACAACGGAGAAGGTAAGCCAGTAAATCAAAGAAAATAATTACATCAAATTGGAGTCGACAAGGAAGCAAAACTGGAATTCAATTTATTTATAGAAATGCTCCAAGTGGTCGAAGAGACCTGGAAAGACCAAAGAAACCATAACAGGCCACTAGGCCTAATAGGTGAAAGTTAATCTTTTCCACTCGTGTGTCGACCTGAGGTCGACAGCATTCACTTAGCGTTATAGCTCGTGTGTCGACCCTGAGTCGACACAATGTTTCGCCGCTCGTTTCTAGGTTACCTGGCATGCCCGAGCTTTTGTACTTCGTTTGGAAAGTGCTGGTCCCTTCCGGAAACCGAAAGAAACCAAACAGGAGTGTTTTAGTTTCTCTTTGCTCGGCAAAATTGCTCAGTTTCCTTTACTTGGAAAGCAGTTGCGGTGAAGCAACATGGCGGCGCAGCGCAGCGAAGCGAAGCGAGTCGTTTCTAGGTTACCAGGCATGCCCGGGCTTTTGTACTTCGTTTGGTAAGTGCTGGTCCCTTCCGGAAACCGAAAGAAACCAAACAGGAGTGTTTTAGTTTCTCTTTGCACGGCGAAATTGCTCCTTTTTCTTTGCTTGGAAAGCAGTTGCGGTGAAGCAACATGGCGCGCAGCGCAGCGAGTCGTTTCTAGGTTACCTGGCATGCCAGGGCTTTTGTACTTCGTTTGGTAAGTGCTGGTCCATTCCGGAAACCGAAAGAAACCAAACAAGAGTGTTTTAGTTTCTCTTTGCTCGGCAAAACTGCTCCGTTTCCTTGACATGGAAAGCAGTTGCAGTGAAGCAACCTGGCGGCGCAGCGCATCCCGTCGTTTCTAGCTTACCTGGCATGCCAGGGCTTTTGTACTTCGTTTGGTAAGTGCTGGTCCCTTCCGGAAACCGAAAGAAACCAAACAGGAGTGTTTTAGTTTCTCTTTACTCAGCAAAATTGCTCCGTTTCCTTGACATGGAAAGCAGTCACGGTGAAGTAACATGGCGGCGCACAGTCTGACCGAAGCTGAGATTCTGGCGTCTATTTCGGCTGATTTTGATGATAGTGACCATAAAAATGATGAAATGTTTGAATGTGGCGATGTAAGTGATATATCCGCGAGTGATTCAAGTGACGATATTGATATCAGTAGGTAATGAACATTCCCGAATGGGAATATGATGTTATTTCCGTTTGATCAGATAAATTATCAATTAGTATGATAAAATTGGTCCGGCTAGATCAAACATAATTGATAATTTATCTGATCAAACGGAAATAACATCATATTCCCATTCGGGAATGTTCATTACCTATTTGGATTGCCAAGGTAAGGTTTTTGTTTTATGAAAGGGAGCTTGACTTCCTTAGCACATTGGCATCACTCGTGACGTCAATACTACTTGTATTTTGTGTCTTGTGATGGCCTTCTCAGTATGTGCTAGCCATGCGTATTGGTGAGGTGTGTCTGTACCAACTGACGAGCCCAACGGCACACCGGGGCGAAACGCTGGCATTTTATGTTTGATCTAGCCGGACCAATTTTATCATACTAATTGATTGATATCAGTATCACAAGAAATCATGGAGGAAGCGATAACATGAGAAGCAATCAGGGTTCCATCCAGGCATTTGCTTTGAACGCTTCCACACACTCAAGACAATGTTAAGAAAATTAAAAACATTATTTTGTGTCATGTAAATACCATGCTTACATTCATTAATTTTGTGGTCCCTTCCTGTATATATTGTTACAACCAGTACTTAACACCAGGTTTTAAAATATGAAGAATGCTGACAGAAATAAATACGAGTTGGGAGAAATCAGGACTTACAATAATTAGAGAGGAAAGGGTAAATGATGTAACGATGATTATATAAAGTTTGACTAAAGAAAAAAATATTGTATAAGAATTTTTTTATAAAATATTTCAAAGTACTGGTAATGATTATACTTCATGTGATACCTACCGCCATAAGGTCAAGATTCAAAATCTTCCGTAACATCAGCGTTTTCAAGCGTATAAAATTAGACTCAAATGACTCATCAGTTTCTAGGTTAATGTTCAACTTGAATGCATGCCCATCAGAATAGATAAAATGATATATGTTTATATTCTGTGATTAGTTTTAACCTAGAGTAACATAAGATGTTCCTATTTGAATTTGATATCTTTTAATGTATAGTACAATATTTCCTAGCTGAGGAAGGGCCAAACAGATACTAAATTAGTAACCTGAAAAATAAATGTATTGACTAGGTGGCCAATATAAAACCATTATTTGTGTTTAAATATCATCGCTGTCACTTTCGTATTCCACATTACTTTTTCTCTTGGCAATGTATAGGTTAGTATTTCGAACAATATCATCAATCATGACTTCAGTTTATAAATTGTACAAACGCTTCTCTTTCGTTCTGAGAGTAACATTATGTTTCGGTCCTGGTAAAACCCCGATACTCCTTTATGATTTGGATTTACAAGGGACTGCCATAGTTTTTTTTAAATCCATAACAAAAGTTTATCTTTACCAACATAAAGAGGATAGTCTTCATCATTGTCAGTGTGACTATTCCGAATCACTATCAGGTCTTTTTTGATAACTTTGTTTTTGATAACATCAGAATCATAATCATCAATAGAATCCTCAGTGGACAACTCTTTCAACAGCCGGGCAATCTTGTCAGGCTGCAGGAATTTTCTAGCCTTGGAAAATGTCATATGCAGCTTAGGAAGAATGATAACTGAAATTTTATTCTTCTTCTGCTTTTACGGCCTCATTGGACCACTTCAGTCAATCATTTCTTGGTCCTCTTCTTAAGTAAGTTTTCTTTCCGAGTTGCCCAATAGCTTTTCATTCGCTCTGATCTTCTCAGGCGTTCTTCATCTGTAAATACCCTTTTTACTGTATGATGTTTGTCTATTTTTGGTTGAAATCTTATATTTATGTCTTTAAGTTTCTTTAATATTTTTTGTTTTGTTTTGAAAGTTATCCAAGGACATTTCTAATTCTTTCATGTCTTCTCTAATTTCCTTAATCCATCCTACTTGTGTTTCATATTCCAAAGTTTCTCAAAAATTTTTCTAGATAATCTGGTTTCCTGTGTCCTCATAATATGACCATAAAAAGAAATTCGTTTCTTCCAAATAATATCAGTGATGGGCTCCAGTTCTCTGTATATTCATTAAAATATTTAAAACAGGTACTTACATTTCAGAGCGCATGAGGCATGGAACACTGCAAGGAAACAGTACTTTAATTCGAAGCTGAAGCTCAACTGCTACACCACAAAAACAAATGCATTGCAAGCAACATGTGGTTCTCAACATGTCCAGTGAGATATTCCTTCAAGCTCGACTGGTTCCAGGTAGCGTTGTCGGCACATTCCATAGATAACTAAGAATGCGGCCCTCCATAGGGTTAATGAATTTTGTCTTTTTATCACCAAATGCGTTATGAAAGATCATTTACGAGCCGACAACGTACCACTCAGAGCGCCGTCCTTCAAAAGTCTGACTTTCTTGGCCGGGAAACGAACCCGCAACCTTCAGTTCAGGAGACGGACACTCTACCATCAACCCCACTCAGGAAGCATCAGGCCAACAATAAATTAAAGACAATTGAGTACCTCCGTGGAAGAAGGTTGGATGTTATACACAATTCAAGTGTAACATCCAAGCTTCTTCAACAGAGGTAGGCCTACTCAATTTACGGTTGTCAATAGTTGGTCCCTCACAGTCACCAACTTGAGAGCAAAAAGTTGGCAAATAGTTTCTAAATGAATACAGTAAAAAAACTATTATCCGTCAAAATTCTGACTTGCGATCACATGTATAACTGAAAACATGGGTAATACAAACAAACATAACCTTACCTGATTATGACACTTCCATTCACGAGGGCAGGTCAGAAAGTAACGCACAATCTTTTTTTTTCCCAAAACATTTAATAGGTATCAAAACCAAACAAATCACAAATGAACTTACATCTTTGACCCACTTTTCTACATAGTCACCACCTTTCTCAACACATTTTTGCCATCGTGGTACCAGTTTCAATATGCCCTGTTCTAGAAGTCCGTTTGGTTGGAGTATAATCTACAGATTGCTGATTTCACTTCCGCATCTGTGGCAAAATGTTGGCAGGGCAGTAATTTCTTCATGGGATCAAATCGATGAAAGTCCAAACGGTGCCAGGTTCGGTGGATGCTGGAGCACCTCCCACCCAAATTGGGCGATTTTCTCACGAACAGGAGAGCAAAATGGGGGCTGGCATTGTCATGAAGAAGTTTGACACTATCAGCATTAATGTTGTGCAGTTTGTCACGAAAGGTACTGTGCCAATTGAAATTGACACAATATTCAAATCCTGCTGTCGGCCCTCTCTGTGGCCCGTCGGGAGCCCTCGTGTCCTGTCGGCTGTCGTCGTATTTCGCCTAAAAACTTCGTTGCTTACCTCAAGATTTTAATTTTCAAACCCCGTATTAGGCCAAAAGAAGAAATAAAGAATAATTAGCTTCCCCTTAAATGAATTAAAAATGCATGCCAGTTGACTATTGCCACTGCATGACACTGAAATTATTTGGAAACTTAATTGTGCATGTCAATACCTGGAATGTTGCATGTAATTGAAATCGTCGTATCTTTATTGTGAAGTTCTGTACCTTGTATGTTGCATGTTTTTGTGAAGTGAGCTGTTCTGTATGTGGGGAGACCTTGGCTATTGTCAAAGGTAAGTTTTAACCAAAGGCTTCGAAATCCGTTTTAAGTTAATTCATCGCCAACATAAACGTAGTGGGAACTGTTTGTTTTCCGTATTGATATGGCCTTGTCCAGATAAAATGTTTTGGTAACATGTGAAGACGGGTGTGTGCCTTCACTTGTTTCATTTCATATTGTCGCTACTATAAGCTGATTGGTGGTTTCTGGATGATGTGCGCATGCGCGCCCAGGAACTCAGTGTTGTGGGTTGGACAAGAGCTAGATCATTGTCATTCCATGATGGGGCTTTTGCAGGGGGCAGATGTGTTGAGCCTTGGCTCGTAGAGCCTCGGCTACCAAGACCGAAGGCATAGCGTTTAGAAGAGAAAGTGACGCGACTTGTGGAGTTTGTATGGTCCAGCCGCTAGGTGGCTCTAGCGTCGGCTAGCGCTGAGTGAGGACGGTATCAATACAAGCAGTTGAATGTTACTTTTCAGTACTTGAATGTTATCAGCTTACACTACGTTGTATTAGACATGATGATCCAAATATAAAATTGTCCGCATTGAGTATATAAAACGCTGACGTCCGTTGTGTTGATTATGAAATATCAGATTGCGTCATAGGTTCATATAATAAGGAAATAAAACATTCCGACGGGGGTCAAAATGTAACTGAATGTGTGAAAATCGTAAAGCTACAGACCATTCACTACTGCACAAATAAAGGAAATATAATATAATACAGTATAATGACTAAACTCACCCATATAAATTATAGCTCTCAGTTGTCCGAAGCTTTGGACAGCTTACGCGATGATTTTCCAGACTTAGAAGTTGACTGCTCTTTCCTAATTTCTTTCGTACGAAAGAAAAAGCGCACTTCATGAAATGAAAAACGAGTTTTCCAATAAGGTCCAGTTTATGTTCCATACACCATCAAAAAATCACGGCCCTAAAACAATCTCATCAATGCTGTCCTAACACTCATAAAATATATCAACCCACAAATTTGAAAGGGAAGATAATTCCATTTCAACGACTACTTCGACCTGTAAAAGAATGTTGAAGACACTGTCAGACGGTTGAGTTAGGTAACTAAGGGCATTTATTGTGCCAAAGTCCTTTATATTAGTGAAAGTTGCAGCTGTTGTGTCCGATGGCCTTTTCACTTTGAAGGGTTGTTGCACACTTCACACAGCAGATCCCTTTCCTTAGTTGCTTGACAATATACCCGGCTAGATAGTGTGGGACAGCACCAGGCTTCAAACTCCATCTCATTCTCGCCATTTCGACTGTCTTTCCTTCTATAATGAAAGTGTCCGTTTTTATAAGGAAATTATCGGAGCAATGTTTGTCACATAGCCTGCATATGACTTACTTGACAATTTAATGTCTTTCCTCGGAATGGCCTTAGCCCATTTAAATAAATCATCTTCGGCTTTTGGAGGTCTAAAAAAGTGCCTACCTGTTGCAGATGACTTGTCGTATCCAGATCGGCACCCGGGAACAAAACAACACGGCATATTCACTTACACAGTTTTGTTTGACGAATCTTACCAGGTTATAATTCACTCGACAGCACAAACGTAAAGAAATAAGTGTAAAGGCTTACAAATACTAAACACACCAGTGTCATAACGTATGTATTATTTCACTATCGCTTCTTGATCGCATACCCTTTTCAACACCAAGAAATAAGAACTAAACACGGCAGCATTTCCATGTTTTCAAACTCGCGAGCGCTTAGAAAGTGTCTCCAGCCAGCCACAACCAACCGCTGCGCAGTCTACCGGCGGGCGCAGCAACTACCCATACTAAAGATACGGCAAACTCGGGAGTCGGCACACTTTCTCTTCTAAACGCTATGCCGAAGGTAATGAAAATTAATACTATTAACTATTTTTATATGTCGACGCGTCGTTTTAATAATTTTTTTCTTCTAAACTTTAATTAATGTTTTTCGGCGATTTCTGAGTGCCGATTGGGAACTATATTTTAAGTAACTTCGACGTTTGTTATTGGGCTCAAGTCAATTTGTGGAATTCTACTGATTTTAAATTGATTATTATATTGATATTTTGTTTGTGCTTGATTTTATTGTGGTTTGGAATATTTTCTCTTGCGCAAGCTACATAATTTCGGTTTGGCTTGATTTTGCTATGCTCAATGCACGAAGGACGATCGTACGTTGTTTGTTCATGATGATTTCTAAACTACCAAAGTAGTTAAATAATTATTTTGTGTCCTGATTTGACGCAAACTTGGAGGATATATTTCAATATCTATACCGTGTTCTCCTAATTTTCGGATTTTCGATAGCCTGAGGTACTCCTAATCATGTTTGGTTTTGCGTGCAAGATGCCACGCCCACTTCCATTGTTCGCCCGCCATGAATGAATTTTTGATCAACTACTATTTCTGCCTATTGGCATATGTACCTTGAGAATTCTTACGAATATAATATACATATATTTTTTGGTTTTGGAAAACATTATTTATTTCAAAAAGATGGTATATTGGCTTTCACGGCCGGTGAATTAATTATTTATTTCGATTATCGAAGTAGCATATATCATATACTTGAAGAGGTTACACCTATCCAACTACCATAGTGGTCAAGAAAGTAAACTTGGTTGGTCAGCACTCTACTGATCTGAAATACTCCCCTAAGGAAAGACAGGTTATGTTAACTTCAAAATATACGTGGCAGAGCAAGCAAGGTCTGTCAGGTTGCAGACCACATTGGCCGATGAGTACCAAACCCAGCCCTCCACACAACGGGTAATCCGGCAATTGTCTTTATATGGGGCAGTAATTATGGTAGCTATAGATCGTGGTTTTCGATTTTCTGCAGCCGGCAGATCTTGTTAAACATAACTTAACGTTGCGGGGAGTTACGGGCAAAGTTTTAACATTTAATATTAACTTAATCAGTTAGGTAGGGGTCTAACCAGTCTTATTACTAATGGATGTATTGTGTTCTTGTTTTCATGCTAATGTACGGGTTCGAGACGTTGCTGGCATTCTTTTGTATGTGTACGTGCAAGAGACGAGTCAAGATTAGCTGTTAAGCTGACACTCAAGGCATGTGACTTCTCAAGTGATGATGTTGGCCTGGCTGTTGACCTATGTTTGGTTATCTCGGTGGTGTTGGTGCTGCAGGAGATCGCGAGGTAAGCCCAGATGATACAGTGTTTTATTTATGTAGTTACTGTTTTACCTCTGCACAGTGGCGAGCAAAGAGCTCATAGCTTCTTCTGCTGTGTAAAGTTCGAGTGATCGGAAAAGTGCTGCAATTGTACCGTGCTGAAATATTTCTGGCAGTGTTGCCAAAGTGATGTCGTGAAAATGATAGTTCCGGTGAATTGCAAAGTTGTTAATTAGTCATCTGGAGGAGAGTTATCAATTTAGCTTCTGTGAGTAAACCTCTGTGCTCAGGTGGATAGTACTGAGTTGTAAACTGATTTTAGTAGTACTTCGGTCTTGCGAATATGTGAATTTTCAGCGAACTTGAAAATGGTGAACATGAGTGGTGTACTGTTCGTGCACGGGTTAGCAGTGAAGCAGCTGTGGATTTCATTTTCAGCGGAGAATTTTCCAGGTTCTAAATCGTTTCGGGGATTGAGATTCCTTCTTGTTGAGGTTAAGTGTTGTATCAGTTGTGAGGTTGGTACTTCCATGACCAGCTGTTCAGTGCAATGTGATGCCGAGGTCATGGTGTCAGCAGCGAGTGGGTGCTAAGAAGAGATGGTAGTGGTGTACTATTGCTTAATCATGGTGAGGTTTTGATCTTCAGTTGGTGAATTGTAAAAATTGAAAATTTTAATTAGGTTCAACTTTGAAATTTTGATTTGGCGGGTGAAGAAGAACGTGCCTGGACATGTGTGAATGGTGATGGCGTGAGTGCTAGTGTGTTTGTTGTGGTGAGAGGTTAGGGTGTTACATGCGCCTCAGGAGTAGTGGGTGTTTTTGGTGGTGTTGATGTCGGGCATTCTGCACTCTCTCTGACCCTTAATGTTGCTTGGGCTGGAGTGCCCCGTTCATCAAGGTTATTTTAAGTGCTAATATATTTTTACTTAGTGAGTGTGAGTGCCTGTTGACTGATTGGTACTCGATATCCTGAGTGGATATTTGGTTTTCTTGTTGAACATTTCGTTCTCTCGTACTAACTGTGGTTGGTATTTGATAGTTTTGTTTGGTGACATGGCTGTGTTGAGCAGTGGTGTCTTTTGGGGAGTTAGGGAGTTAGTTAAGGTACTGCTGATGAAGTGATACCAACCTAGCGGAAGTACCCAGTCTCTGTTTGTTATGATTCTGGTGCTTTCAGTGAGGGTTGGTGATGTCGACATTGCTATGCTCTTCTCTCTGACTCTGATGTCGTTTGGGCTGGTGATGGTCGTACATCGTACGTTTTAGTGTTTGAGGGTATATTCTGTTTGTTTTTATTTCAGGTGTATTAAGTGCCTTCTTGGTACTTGGTGCTCGGTGCGAGTACTTGTTGTTAAGTTGGTACTCTGAGTGAGTATTGCCAATTCTTGTTGTTGTAAATTTAGTGTCCTTATTTGGTAGGTACTCTTATGGGTATTTGTGTATCTAGGTGTGCTTGTCGGTACTACTGTGCTGGTACTTGGTAGTGTTTATTGTCTAGCTTGGTATTTCTGTGGGAATATTGGAAGGTAATTGGTTAGTGTTTCTTGGTCGGTACTTCTGTGTCGATACTTGAGGAGCATTATCAAGGGTATGTTCTTGTTGTCATTTTGATAGTACCTACTTGGTATTTGTTGTTGTTGATGGTTCCTCATTGGTTGGTACTGTTTTATGGGGAATAGAGCTAGCTAATCTTGGTCCTTGTTAAGGTTAGGTAGATATGGGAGTGAGTTAGTTCGTCGAGTTGGATTCAGGAGGGTGGTTCCCTGAAGTCCAGGATAGTGAATTCCAGGATGATTATTCCCTGATGATGTGAGATGGTTGTCGAGTGGTGCCTATTGACCTTATTAAGATACTTCATGGGAGGTATATGCAGGTGGGTACTTCGTGTGAAGTATATGCAGGCAGATGTTTTCCTTTCGCTGCGACACGTGGCAGGTGTTTGGGCCAGTTTCTGAAGACGACTGGAAGTTATCTCTTCTGAATTCGAAGGCCGGAATGTTATGAAGCTTAGTATGCTTTCTGTGGTGAACTGTGGATTTGCAGGATGGCTGGAGGAAGTTTTGAGTTCGACGGAAGGTCTGGTTCTGGAATTGATTAGTTGGGAAAATTTAAATTTTGTCTGGTTCTACAGACGTCATTGGTACCTACAGACGGTTAGTTGCTGATAGTGACTCAGTTGAATTTCGGGATGGTCAATTCCCCGAGGTTCGAATGTATACCAGGATGTTCATTCCCTGAAGATTAAGGTTGCGAAGTATATGCAGGTGGTTACTTCTATCGTAAAGGCATGGTGGCAGATGTTTCGATCCAGTTTCGTTTTAGCAATTGGAAAGATTAGAAGATATTAAGGGAGGTATTTTAATATTTTATTGTCTGCTTTGACGGATGAATCATGGGAACTCCTTACCGAGTAGTTGTTTCTGTTGCGAGGTGATGAGATTAGTTGGTTGCATTGAGTGACCTATTGGAAGGTTGGTAGTAGTCTTGCTACTTTTGATGAATTGGTGCAGATTGGTTGCACTGTGATTGTTAAGGTTAACTGTGTGCCAGGTTGGTTACATTAAGGTTCGGTGCATGAAATGAGTGTGCTGACTGTGAAAGAATGGGCTGTGAAGGTTGGTCATGGTGCGGAGTTGAGCAGCACTGTGACGTTTAGAAGATGGTTGAGCGGATTGTTGATTGAGTTATTGACTGGGCGTTGAGTGGATTGTTTGGTGTTGAATGAGGATTAGGTTGATGATCGGAGGTTATGGCAGAATTGTTGAATGTTGTCAAGTGTTGTTTGTGAGTATTGCGTGTTGTCGCAGGGGCTGATGTCTGAAAGGTGTGAGGAATGAGAAGTGTTTCGTGACTTGGAAGTGAGGTTATGGCTTATGTGGTCATCTCTTGATTGGAGTTAATGATTGTCTATGCTGACTGAGTGTTGTGATCGTGCCATGGAAGTAGGGTTTCTGGTGTGAGTTGTCCTGGTGAAGTGATGTTTTAATTTTGAAAATTTTGTTGCTGGTAAGCTTGTTGGACTGTGTTGGTTCGGTTCTGCGTCTGCTACGAGCTGTCACATGTAAAGTTTAAAGCCATGCTGCAGCCTGTGTATTTGAGCCTATAAGGTCAATCAAATCAATATACCTGTATTGTCTGGCACTTACCAGAAGGTATTGTGGTACCTGGTGCCTTTTAATTTTTCAAATTACTTGAGAGCCAAAGTCACCATGTCATTGAGAGGTTATGTGATTTAAGCACGTTTCGAAACCCATTAATTAATTCATCTTAGTATGTGAACGCAGGATTTTGGTGGGAAACTTGATTTTCTTTGCCCGAGCATCAGAATGTGATGTTCGTTTCCTATGCCCCCTTCTGTTGTTAAATTTAATTACTTGACTAAAGTCTGACCGAAAGCTTGTACTGGAAGTTGATAGCCTGCTCCAGTACCAATTGAAGAGAATACTTGAAATGCGGCCTCCCACAAGTCCAACCCCTCCTCCACGTGGTGGGAGACAGGCAACGGCATGAAGTAGGGGATTGCCTGTAGGGGTGAAGTACAGTGGGGACTTTGTGTGCCCCGGGACCGCTACGGTAGCTGTGAAGGCTCTATGGGAACCCTGAAAAGTGACGGCTGACGGGGCTCTGGTGAAGCTACGATAGGCCTAGCAAGCCAGTAGTGGATATCATATTTGCTTTCAAACCAGGAACAGGCCTCGGAAAGGACGGATGCAAACGACGACGACCCGGATATGCTAATGGACTACGAGTTGGGACATTAAACATACAGACACTGACAGGAAAAGTGGAGGAGATTGTAGATGTGATGGAGAGAAGAAAACTGGATGTACTGGGCTTGGCAGAAACAAGATGGAAAGGAGAAGGTCGCAGAGAACTGAGGAAAGGGTACCGGTTGTACTGAAGTGGGAACAGTGAAGGAAGGAGCAGCGGAGTAGGAGTAGTTGTGAGAGATGGAATGAAGGAAGAGGTAAAGGGAATAAGGGACAGGATCATGAAGATCAGAGTAACTGTAAAGGGAAGAAGCCTGGAGATAGCCCAGGTATATGCCCCTCAAGTTGGATGTACAGCTCAAGAGAAGGAAGACTTTGAGGAGGAGCTACAACAGCAGTTGAATGGGCAGAGCATCATTGTCATGGGAGATTTGAATGCACATGTAGGAAGTGAAAGGCAAGGATATGAAAATGTATTGGGAGCAGAAGGATGGGGTAGCAGGAATGAAGAAGGGAGAAAGTTGCTGGATTTTTGCAAGAGAAACGGTTTAGTGGTAGGCAACTCCTGGTTCCGGAAGAAAGGAAGCCACAAGGTAACGTGGTACAGCAGTGATTTAACAAAGAAATCTTTGGTAGATTACATGCTGTACGACTGGGAAATGAAGAGAAGTGTCAGAGATATAAAGGTAATACCATCAGAGGCCTTAGATAGCGGCCACAGAATACTTGTAATGAACCTGGGAGTTGTTAAGGATAGCAAGAGGACAGAGTACCAGGAAAGGAGAATCAAAGTATGGAAACTCAAGGAAAAGGAAGTCGAGGAAGAATTCCAGAAGATAGTAAGGGAAAGGATGCCAACAGACAATCCTAAAACAGGGGAAGAGGAATGGAAGCAATTCAAAAACACAATGGTGGAAGCTGCAGTGGCAGTATGTGGAAGAACAAGCAACAGAAAGCGGTGTAAAGAGACACTATGGTGGAATGAGAGAGTAAAAGAAGCTGTGGGAAGGAAGAACAAGGCTTTCAGAGTGTGGTTCCAGGAAAGAACTGATCTGACAAGGGAAGATTATAAGATAAAGAAGAAAGAAGCAAAGAAGATTGTCGCAGAGGAGGGGAAGAAGTGGATGGTCAAGTGGACAGAGATGATGGAGGAAGACAGCAGAGGAAATAACAAAGTACTTTATGGGATGGTCAAAAGTAAGAGAAGAGGTCTGCGAGAGGATGTGGTAATGATGGACAAAAACGGAAATGAGGTACACAACAATGAGGCACTCAAGACAGTGTGGAAAGAGTACTTTCAGGATTTGCTAAATCCAAATGGTCATAGGGAGGAAGACAATGTATTAGAAGATGGAGAAGACAACACCGGAATGGAAAAAGACCTGACTTGGAGAGAACTGGAAATGGCTATAGACAAGATGAAAGGAAGAAGGGCACCAGGTGTGGATGAAGTGAGTGTTGAAATGGTGAAGGCAGCAGGAGAGGTTGGGAAACAGTGGCTGTACCGTGTGATGAGGGTGATATGGAAGGAGAAAAAGACCCCAGAAGATTGGAAGAAAGGATTAATTGTCCCAATATTTAAGAAGGGAAGCAGAAAGGAGTGCAGAAATTACAGGGGAGTCACACTCATACCACACTGTGCCAAGATATATGAAAAGATATTAGAAAGTAGAATACGAGCCAAAGTGGAGAGAAAATTGAGAGAGGAGCAGTATGGATTCAGACCTGGGAGATCAACAGTGGATCTCATATTTTCAGTGAGACAGCTTCAGGAACACCACTACGAATTTGGAGAGGATCTGCTGATGGCCTTCCTGGACATCGAAAAGGCCTATGATAGTGTGTGTAGGGAGAAGGTTTGGAAAGCAATGGAAAACATGGGAGTGGAAAAAGAGACTGTAGGCAGAGTGAAGGAGATGTATTGTGGAAGTGTGAGTTGTGTGAAAGTTGGAGGGGAAAGAACAGACTGGTTCAGACAAATGAGTGGCCTGAAACAGGGTAGTGCGCTGTCACCCCTTCTCTTTATTGTGGTTATGGACGAGGTAATGACACGGATAGCAGGAAAGATAGGAGAAGATAAGATGAAAGCAATGGTGTTTGCAGATGATCTCATGGTCTGGGGAAACAAGGAGGAGGAAATTCAGGAGCAACTGAAGGCTTGGGAAGAAACAGTGGCAGAGTACGGATGGAAGTTCAACATCAGTCAATGTGAGATCCTGTTAACGACCAGGAAAAAGGACAGACCAATGAGTGGGATAACACTTGGAGGTGGACAGCTGAAGAATGTGGAAAGACTCAAGTACTTGGGAAGTATAGTGGAGGAAAATGGGAGAAATGACAAAGAGATTACGGAACGTGGCAGACAGGCAGAAGCATTTCTGAGAAGCATTAGGAGCTTAGTGTGGAATAAAGATGTCCCACAAAAAAGCAAGGAAGTGTTATACAGAAGCTACTATATCCCGATACTGACCTATGCTTCAGAAACGTGGACAATGAAGAAAAGAGACATAAGCAGAATACAGGCAGGTGAAATGAAGTTCCTGCGAAGTAGGATCGGAGTAACAAGAAGAGACAGGGTGAGGAATGAAAAGGTCAGGGAAATGGTGAAAGAGGAGCCCCTGCAAGGTAGGATTGAGACATCAAGACTGAGGTGGTATGGACACTTAAAGAGAATGGATGAGAAGAAGATTCCCAAGAGGATACATGAGATGCAGATGCAGAAGAAACGACCAAGGGGAAGACCAAGAGATAGATGGCTGAAAGGAGTGGAGGAATGTGTCAAGAAGAGAGGCGAGGACTGGACCAGAGTGACAGCGGAGAGGTGGTGGGAAGAAAGAACTAAGTGGCGAGGCTTATGTTCCAAACAGACCCAGCCTGGGGCTGGAAACTGTACAAGATGATGATGATGACTTGAAATGCGACCAAGTTGTCACGGGAGTGAAATTCGATAATTAAGTTCTTCGAAAGTATGCGATTAGTGCGCGCTCTAGCGGTTGGAATGCAACGACATGGTGACTGGTGATAAGATCTAACCATGGTGCAATGTTTGGTGGTGCTCCCTTCTGCTGTGTTTTGATTGTGTTCAAGTTGCCTTTCATCTTGGGTGGCGGTAGCAAAAGAGCTCTGGCTGCTGTCACCATACACGAACTAACATCTGGTGGAGGTGTCTGCCATTCTGCTGGTCGGAGTGGAGGTGCCTGCTACCACAACGTGAAGATGCCTAGCTGTGACAGACATGACAGTCTGTCAGTCGGTGAGCCCTACCCATGCCTTGCATGCGCCCTGCGGAATCAACTGCTGAACCCCTAGTTGACCTTTCGCAGAGGGAGAACTGTGCCAATTGAAATTGACACGATATTCAAATCCTGCTGTCGGCCCTCTCCGTGGCCCGTCGGGAGCCCTCGTGTCCTGTCGGCCGTCATCGTATTTCGTCTAAAAACTTCGTTGCTTACCTCAAGATTTTAATTTTCAAACCCCGTATTAGGCCAAAAGAAGAAATAAAGAATAATTAGCTTCCCCTTAAATGAATTAAAAATGCATGCCAGTAGACTATTGCCACTGCATGACACTGAAATTATTTGGAAACTTAATTGTGCATGTCAATACCTGGAATGTTGCATGTAATTTAAATCGTTGTATCTTTATTGTGAAGTTCTGTACCTTGTATGTTGCATGTTATTGTGAAGTGAGCTGTTCTGTATGTGGGGAGACCTTGGCTATTGTCAAAGGTAGGTTTTAACCAAAGGCTTCGAAATCCGTTTTAAGTTAATTCATCGCCAACATAAACGTAGTGGGAACTGTTTGTTTTCCGTATTGATATGGTCTTGTCCAGATAAAATGTTTTGGTAACATGTGAAGACGGGTGTGTGCCTTCACTTGTTTCATTTCATGTTGTCGCTACTATAAGCTGATTGGTGGTTTCTGGATGATGTGCGCATGCGCGCCCAGGAACTCGGTGTTGTGGGTTGGACAAGAGCTAGATCATTGTTATTCCATGATGGGGCTTTAGCACGGGCAGATGTGTTGAGCCTTGGCTCGTAGAGCCTCGGCTACCAAGACCGAAGGTAATGAAGATTAATACTATTAACTATTTTTATATGTCGACGCGTCGTTTTAATAATTTTTTTCTTCTAAACTTTAATTAATGTTTTTCGGCGATTTCTGAGTGCCGATTGGGAACTATGTTTTAAGTAACTTCGACGTTTGTTATTGGGCTCAAGTCAATTTGTGGAATTCTACTGATTTTAAATTGATTGTTATATTGATATTTTGTTTGTGCTTGATTTTATTGTGGTTTGGAATAATTTCTCTTGCGCAAGCTACATAATTTCGGTTTGGCTTGATTTTGCTATGCTCAATGCACGAAGGACGATCGTACGTTGTTTGTTCATGATGATTTCTAAACTACCAAAGTAGTTAAGTAATTATTTTGTGTCCTGATTTGACGCAAACTTGGAGGATATATTTCAATATCTATACCGTGTTCTCCTAATTTTCGGATTTTCGATAGCCTGAGGTACTCCTAATCATGTTTGGTTTTGCGTGCAAGATGCCACGCCCACTTCCATTGTTCGCCCACCATGAATGAATTTTTGATCAACTACTATTTCTGCCTATTGGCATATGTACCTTGAGAATTCTTACGAATATAATATACATATATTTTTTGGTTTTGGAAAACATTATTTATTTCCATTATCGAAATAGCATATATCATATACTTGAAGAGGTTACACCTATCCAACTACCATAGTGGTCAAGAAAGTAAGCTTGGTTGGTCAGCACTCGACTGATCTGAAATACTCCCCTAAGGAAAGACAGATTATGTTAACTTCAAAATGTACGTGGCAGAGCAAGCAAGGTCTGTCAGGTTGCAGACCACATTGGCCGATGAGTACCAAACCCAGCCCTCCACACAACGGGTAATCCGGCAATTGTCTTTATATGGGGCAGGCACGATGCAACTTAACTTAAGTTTTAATGTTGTTGTTTTCTATGGCTAGCCCGGATTCCAATCCATCAGCTTTATTGCGTTCCAATAGAGTTGTGTGAGGTTTCCAGAAGTTCTAGCAGTCACATCAAGTTTGTTGCAATGTAGCAGGTGCCCCTTATCCACTTTACTTCCAGGTTCGTGACAAAGTGTGCATTCTTCAGATCTCAGGATGCTGATTCGTTTCAGATGAGCTGCAAGGCAGTCGTGGCCAGTGTTAAGTCTGAAGAAGGCTACAGCTTCTCTTCTTGGTGTTAATTTATATTGATCCCATTTAGCATCAATGTCTTTCCATAATTTGGTTTCTGCTGTTTTCTTTGCCATTTCTTCACACCTGTTTTTGATAGTATTTTTCAAGATCCTTTTTGCTGACAAAAAATCAGTCTGACTGACAGGTTGTTGTTTTAATGTAGGCTGCAGTATTCATATTGGTCCCGTGTTCAGCAAAGTCCACCAATACCACACGATTCCTGGAGACATTGCTACGGTCCATAGAGTCGTCCCTATACACACCACGCATGTCCCCGTGAATTTTACTCGGTTTATGCCCTTTGGCACACAAATATCGAACTACACTTCACTGCTCTTCACAAATTGACGACAGTAATATGCGCACCATGTTTGTTTCGTAGTTCAGGCTTCTCTCGCTAGAGCTGCACATGAAAGCAAAATACCCTCTGTAGCGCAAACTTCAAATTATATCGTCGTGAAATTTCAACATTCCAGTTTTATCCAGGGGAGAAAAAGATGATTGTGAGTAAGTTTCCGATCTGCCCTTGTACTAAACATACAACATGTGAAACACAAATCCGTGGAGGAGGAGGCGGGGGCAGGGAGTTTGAAGGAGGAGGCAGGGGGGGAGGAGGAGTCAAATAGTGTTTGTTATGGCATTAGTGCCACACCCTCTTAGGCACGAGTTAAATGTGCCCAACCACATAAGAATGCTGTATAACGTTTGATGGAGAATTATCACCCTATATGAAATACGTGTTGTGGAACCAGCATGTTTCCACTCCACATTTCCAGGAGTTGCAGGTTTTTTTCACAGTAGATACACTGATATAACTTCTGTTATTTAAAACCAAAGACCATTCACAAGTTTTAATTCATGAAAATTATCCCTATAATCACAAATTGCTCACCTTCAGAGAGGACTGAACAGTCCTAGGATTTGGGCAGTTCATAACTTGACTGAGGAAGGGCATCACTTTGCCTAGCTGCAGAATCTTTATGTGAAGAATTAAATCTTCTAGACGCATCCTGAGCATTTCTGGCTTAGGATACTTATCCAAATGATTGAATCTTGCTTTGGTGAACATATGGTAGCATTCTCCAGGCCGAACCCTAAAATAAAAAAAAAATAAAAAAAAAAATTGAGGTTCATGAGAAAGAAAGGTATTAAAAAAAACTTTGAATTTGTCACATAAATAATTTTAAAACCAGTGTGGTGGCTGAGAGCGCTAGCGTGCTACCTCGAGGCTTACTGGTTTCGGGAGAGCGAGAGCTATTACCCCACCTAAGTCGTCCTGAAAATGCTTTTCCGTGGTTTCCCATTTTCACCCCCAGGCAAATGCCGGGGCGGTTCAAGGCTGACTTCCTTCCCACACCCTTCCCTGACCTGATCGATGTTCTTACAACGGCCGTAAAATTTGAGCCTTACATAGAGGTTAAACGTAAAATCGACAAACGTTAAACTGAAGTGTGATTTACATTGTCGTTATAGCATAATAGCCGGGACCAATGAAAATGAGCATTAGATGTAGGCAAATGTTATTTCGAGAAACATTGAACTGGTATGTCACTGCATCTTGGAACCAGGATAACATTAGATGGGAGATCAAAAGTGAGATTTCAAGCCGAATAAACTAGGCTAAGACCACCTTTAATAACAGGTGAAACCTCTGCGTCTCTGCAACATAGACAAGCACTTCAGAAGTAATCTGTTAAAAACATTTGTGTAGTGTGCTACTGTATGGCAGTGAAACCTGGGTACTTGGGGAAGTTGAGAAGAAAGGATTTGAAATGTGGTATCAGAGTATGTTCAGAAGAGTGAAAACTAAGAGGTACTAGAGAGAGTTGAATTGAATATAACGTTCTTTCAATCCACAAAAAGAAAATGGTAATTTATAGTTCACCGTTAAATTGGATACAAAAGTTCAATATTTCTAATTGCACAAATTCCAGAGACAATTAGGTTATGAGAAATAGCAAAATGCACGAGGTTACTTACAGTATCTTTACTTGGTCTGCTATGAGACATACACACACACACATTACATCTGCTATCAGATCTCCATCTCAAAGAATGTTTTGATAGCATGAAAACTTTACAAGCTAGAACAGATTATAGTTAGGTATACAGAGGTACAGTGAGTCTCTCTCACGAGTTGGCCGACCAGCGTGCCCAGCTTATCTGCCTCCCGTTGACTCATCACTGCCCGCTCGGCATAGCATAGCACTTCACTCATCCGTTTATGACATGAGATAACAATTTAAATTAAGAAAAATAAGAATTAATAAAATAAGCTGCTACTACCTTATGACAGGAAATGTTCTCCTCCTATATCCAAAAATTTCCGGCATCGTCTAAGGAAACTCAGATTTACACGCATAAGTTCGACTCTTGTATTGAGGCTATTTCTGTCCGGAAATGTTAATATTTTTCTCGGACGAAGCTTGGTTCTATTTACACAGGTATGGTTCGACGCAGAATAACAGATATTGGAGTACAGAAACCCCCCATTGCTTATACGAAATTCCTCTACATAACGAATGGGTCGGAGTATGGTACGCAGTGAATGGATTCACAATTATAAGGCCTATCCGTTTTCAAGGCACAATTAATGCACAAAGATACAGGGATATTACACTTGAACCATTATTAATTTGACGAACTGACTGACACTAACTCTCGAAATGGATAATATTCAGCAAGACTCTGCCACCGTGCATACAGCTCATGACAGATTAAACTTAATTGAGGAAATTTATGAATACCGTGTAATTACTACGGACTTATGGCCATCACGGTCCCCATATTTAACTGTTTGTGACATTTATTTATATGGGTGCTTAAAGAATAAAGTGTATGCAAGAAACCCTCACACTTTGGGCGAACAGAAAGAACATATCCGGAGAGAAATAGCCTCAATTACGGAAGACGAACTTAAGCGTGTGAATCGGAGTTTCCTAAGACGATACCGGAAATGTGTGGATGTGAGAGGAGAACATTTCCAACATCTCCTGTCATAAGGTACGAGCTTATTTAATTGATATTTTCTTAATTTTAATTGTTGTCTCATGTCACGCACGGATAAAGTGAGCAATGTGCGATGCTATGCCGAGAGGGAAGTGATGAGTCAACGGGAGGCAGATAAGCTGGGCACGCCGGTCGGCCAACCCGTGAGAGAGACTCTCCGTCCTTACCACATACGAAAATTTGTGGCACATGGCTTGAAGATGTTTAAAACAATGAAGTGGGAAGAGGGATCACCATTACCTTCCAGCCCGTCCTCTCCTCTGCGTAGCATTTGCTTGGCTCACCCATTCATCCAGCAGAGTGGAAATATTATTCTCAACATCATAATTCTTAACCTTCATCTTGCCACTGTCAATAATGTACACCACATCATCGATGGTTATTGACGTTTCAGCGATGTTTGTGGAAACAATTATCTTCCGTACACCTGAAATACATTTCAAAATGATTGTTAGTTAACAAGTAGTTGATATTCTACAAAAGGCAGTGGCAGCAGCAACAAGGACCGTCCTAAGGTGAGAGGTAAGGAACCTTGGTTTCCATGGCTGAGGAGCTGCCCATAAGCCACACATAACAAAGGCTAATGCCAGCTTGCATAGGGTAAAGAGCATCGAAACTGAAACATGGAACAGTGGAAAGCCTTTACCATACCGTGAATACTGTCGCAAAGTTGTTAATAAATGTCCACCAAGTGATGAAGATATTTTACTACCATGATAGCAGTGTAGTTTCATATAACAGTCATGGGCCTAGTGCGGCCCTTCATCATCATCTTGTACAGTTTCCAGCCCCAGGCTGGGTCTGTTTGGAACATAAGCCTCGCCACTTAGTTCTTTCTTCCCACCACCTCTCCGCTGTCACTCTGGTCCAGTCCTCGCCTCTCTTCTTGACACATTCCTCCACTCCTTTCAGCCATCTATCTCTTGGTCTTCCCCTTGGTCGTTTCTTCTGCATCTGCATCTCATGTATCCTCTTGGGGATCTTCTTCTCATCCATTCTCTTTAAGTGTCCATACCACCTCAGTCTTGATGTCTCAATCCTACCTTGCAAGGGCTCCTCTTTCACCATTTCCCTGACCTTTTCATTCCTCACCCTGTCTCTTCTTGTTATTCCGATCCTACTTCGCAGGAACTTCATTTCACCTGCCTGTATTCTGCTTATATCTCTTTTCTTCATTGTCCACGTTTCTGAAGCATAGGTCAGTATCGGGATATAGTAGCTTCTGTATAACACTTGCTTGCTTTTTTGTGGGACATCTTTATTCCACACTAAGCTCCTAATGCTTCTCAGAAATGCTTCTGCCTGTCTGCCACGTTCCGTAATCTCTTTGTCATTTCTCCCATTTTCCTCCACTATACTTCCCAAGTACTTGAGACTTTCCACCTTCTTCAGCTGTCCACCTCCAAGTGTTATCCCACTCATTGGTCTGTCCTTTTTCCTGGTCGTTAACAGGATCTCGCATTTACTGATGTTGAACTTCCATCCGTACTCTCCCACTGTTTCTTCCCAAGCCTTCAGTTGCTCCTGAATTTCCTCCTCCTTGTTTCCCCAGACCATGAGATCATCTGCAAACACCATTGCTTTCATCTTATCTTCTCCTATCTTTCCTGCTATCCGTGTCATTACCTCGTCCATAACCACAATAAAGAGAAGGGGTGACAGCGCACTACCCTGTTTCAGGCCACTCATTTGTCTGAACCAGTCTGTTCTTTCCCCTCCAACTTTCACACAACTCACACTTCCACAATACATCTCCTTCACTCTGCCTACAGTCTCTTTTTCCACTCCCATGTTTTCCATTGCTTTCCAAACCTTCTCCCTACACACACTATCATAGGCCTTTTCGATGTCCAGGAAGGCCATCAACAGATCCTCTCCAAATTCGTAGTGGTGTTCCTGGAGCTGTCTCACTGAAAATATGAGATCCACTGTTGATCTCCCAGGTCTGAATCCATACTGTTCCTCTCTCAATTTTCTCTCCACTTTGGCTCGTATTCTACTTTCTCATATCTTTTCATATATCTTGGCACAGTGAGGTATGAGTGTGACACCCCTGTAATTTCTACACTCCTTTCTGCTTCCTTTCTTAAATATTGGGACATTCAATCCTTTCTTCCAATCTTCTGGGGTCTTTTCTCCTTCCATATCACCCTCATCACACGGTACAGCCACTGTTTCCCAACCTCCCCTGCTGCCTTCACCATTTCAACACTCACTTCATCCACACCTGGTGCCCTTCCTCCTTCAGGGTGTCGAGCGATGGCCTTTTTTCAAATTCCCGTATAATTCCCGTATTTCCCGTACGAAAATCCACCAAATTCCCGTATATTTTAGAACCCTCTAAGACTAGAGTTCGCATACCGAATGGCTGAAAAATGAATCTTAAAGCGCGAATCAAAATTGTCTGGCGTAAGTGTAACTGCATTTTTGGAGACACTTCCGCAGCTCACGGGTGATGGCGATATTTAGGCCTAACCCGTAGCGTGAGGCGCGCGCGAGTGAGCTTTCTCGCAGATGGGATGGGATGCTACGAACACAAATAAAATACCGTTTACCTGAGGAGAGCTGATATAAATGACTGTTTTACTGAGGAGAAGTGATGTGCGCGAGTGACGCTTGGACTCGCGAGAATCGAGTCTAGCAGTTCCGAGTCTGAACGAGTAATGCCCGGTTCACAATAGCCCGGGAACGAGAACCAGAACGAGAACGGGAACGAGAAGGAAGTTGAAATGCACGCTACCTTATGGGTCGGTTCACAACCAATCTCCGGGAACGAGAAGCTAAAAGTAGCCCGGGAAGGCCAACGGGAAACATGGCCAAGTTTCATGTTTGACGTTCTCGGAGCTTCCCGGAGCCAATCAGAAACGTTGTACATGCACATGCGCAGTACGGAAGGAGTAGCCAGCGATGTAAACATAACCTGTGAATACGCTTTCTAAACTTGATTCTCTAAAGCGCACAATGTGTGTTTAATAAAGTTATTATAACCCTCTGAAGCATTTCAGTTGTGTAATTGGTGTTTATTAGTAGGCGCTTGCTGATTGTTTTAATATTATTACGCTATAGCTGATTGCGCGCGCATGCTCAAGCTCACGTTCCCGGGCTAATTGTGAACCGGGGCCCCGGGAAGCTTCGCGTTCTCGTTCTGGTTCTCGTTTCCGGGCCAATTGTGAACCAGCCTTAACCCGTGCGAAGGACTCGAGTCTCCACGGTGACGTCACGATCCGTACTTACGATATAGGACAGAATGCGGCCAAGTTCCCAACACTCGCTAAACTTGCAAACGACTTTTCTACTAGTGATTTACAAGAGAAATCGTTTGCAAAATGCACACTATGCTTCATATTATAACGACTAGGTAATGATAAAGAAAGAAATGTAATTTAAAAAATCAAGTTTAAAAAAACCTCCTCGCCGGGAATCGAACCCCAGCACGCTGCGTGAAAGTTAGCACCGTTAACCACTCAACCAGAGATATCGATAAGACTAATGGCGTTATCAACAGCGATATATACTACTGCTTAGCAAATTATCACGTTACTGTATTGCGTTCTTTCTTTCTGTCATCAGTCCACTTCTTGCCGGTTTCCAATTTTGAATATCCTATTGTATCACTGTGCATTGATGGGAAACTAATAATACTTGGCCAAGGCATACCGACATTACTATATATCGTGTAGTTTCCATATATGGCTCACGGATAACGCTGACAGCGTCCTCGGCCTCGATTCCGGACTCGAGTATCTCGAGTTTTACGGTTCCAGACTCGATTCTTCGCGAGTCCACTCGCAGCCCATCACTACTGAGGAGGGTTGAGAGAGTAGAGAATAGAAGTGTCACATCTTCATATATATTATTTCAGTAGTATGCATTCCTCCTGCGGCGCTCACAAGCGACCGATCGTGACAAATGAGCATTCAAATGAAAGAGAATAGACATTAGCAGTGACTTATTGCACTATAATTTCATAAATATCTATAATTTCTTTAAAAAAGGACTTTAAAAAAATTGTACGAAGTGTGCGATTTGCAATCACCGTTGATGTAGGATAATACGCTCCATACTTCCTGTCCACGGGCCACTGAGACGCATGTTTCATGTCATATTAACATTCTGAGGTCTTTCCTTTATCCTGAAATGTTAATAGTGTTCTATAATCATTTGGTTGAAATAAAAACATAACCTTTCTCCTGAAGTGCCTCATTATAAACCTATTGGGGAAAGTGTGGTTTATGAACATGCGAGATTTCTCGCACGGGTCCGCTAGTAATAAATATTTACTGGAAGTGATTGAATTGTATGGTACCGTAACATTATAGAGCTTCCACGAGATAAAATGGCATCGAAGCTCATGCATAACGAACTTCCGGTCCGCGAATCTCCATTTGATTTTCATTGGCAGTGAAACGTTCGTTCGTGATTATCTTCGTTATTATTTCGGATTGTGGTTTTGTTTTTAGGCGTTCAACTTATGAAATAATAACTAAAGGGTTGGTCTTTCATGAATATTCCAAAGACAAGTGTCTCCAAAAAGAGTAATTAGTAGAACTTCGCATCAGAGACGACCATAACAAACAGCTTGCCTACAAAGTGTGCGATTTGCACATTTCAAACGGCATTGGTCTAACATATCTTAGACTACAATAATTAAGTTGGTGCAAATTATATATGTTATATGTGAGAATATTATTATAATTTGCTATCCAGTTGTTATATTGGCATATTATGCATTAACGTGACCTGTTTAAATGCTAAATTGTGACGTAAGCGACGAGTTGTAGGCTATTCGCCGTACCGGTGGGCCTAATATTTACTAACAACGCATCGTTTTTTCTTTAATATCTATTTAATCATTATAATTATAATAGCCTATCTATTAACACTTATTTAACCAATAATCATTTTATAATTCTATACATATTCCAGGTATTGCAAGAAAGCGATTTGATAGCACATGCGGCTCTACCTTAAAATCCAACCATGCCCAGTTTTCATTACCTATGGATGATATTACCGCAAGTTAATAAACCAAACAACTGGCAACATATTTTTTAATGCTCATTTACATCTTCACCCTAGTCTACGTAAAGTACCATACGGTAATCACTGAAAGGGTAGGGGGGTTATGACCCCAATTTCACAAACGAACGGACCTCATTTTGCATGAATTATGGAACTCGAATCCTAATGGAGGTATGGATTGTCTGCATTTAGAAATATGTTAGTCAATAATTTAAAACAAGATGCCAGAAAACTAAATACAAAAAGCTGCGTGCCTACTACGGTGTTAAGTTGCTCCGTGAAAAAAATACACTTCGCCAAGATTATACGTCAGCGTAGCCGCCAGAAAGCAAATTCTTCTGATTACAAAGAATTTCCAGGGCAATGACGATCGTAACTTCTTCCAACTTAGGAGTCTCAGCGACCCCTATAGTGTCTAGGCAGGAAATGGCACGGGTCTCTCGTGAGCAAGAGTTGACCACTCTTTGATTTTTTCAGCCATAGGATACGAATGTACAATTTTCGGCAGTTGGTGCGAAATTGCAGCACATCCGCGTCTGGAATTTTCTAATATCTTGATCTGTTAGCTTCATTAAGGGCTGCTCTTGTCGAGAAACCCAGGTCTGCTCTGTGAATAACAAGGCGGACTGATTCATGTATGTCATTGTCAGCAACGAGCGCGGCGCGCGTAGCCCCACGCGTAGAGGGTACGGCCGGCGGTCGGCCAGGCAAAGTATGCATTCGACGTTGGCTGGGTTCTCATCCCGCTTAGCGCTCTATGGGTGGCGCAAATTACGGGTGGCAGCGCGGTCTGCAGGCGAAATAGAAGATTGAGCGGGAGGACTCTACCGAGCGTTCGGGGGCTAAGAAGTCGGGCATTATGAGTCTTATCAAGATTTCCCGTATCAAGTGCGAATTTCCCGTACAATTCCCGTATTTTTCCCGGGTCACTAAAATTCCCGTATTTCCCGTATCGCTCGACACCCTGCTCCTTTCATCTTGTCTATAGCCATTTCCAGTTCTCTCCAAGTCAGGTCCTTTTCCATTCCTGTGCGGCCCTTGAGCTAGTCTAATCCAGTCCGCGACATGGGTTTGAATTACACTACACTGAAGAAAATGGAAATTGCAACACCATGTAGGCATTGGTAATTTGTGTTGATTTTCAAGATATGGAACGATGCCATGTAGGTATGTAAACGATCAAAGTTTCAGACCCATTGGATTGTTGCTACAGGTCTCCCCACGTGATTGGTCGCGGAGGAATCAACTCCAGTATACGGACTCTGGTGTAGCGTAGTTGACTTGCAGTCTGTGCAGTGAAGTGTTCCCCGTCAAACATGCCTCGACGACAGAGAAGAGCACGCTATCAACAACTGTCGCCGTTTGAGAGGGCTCGGATAATTGGGCTGTGTCAGGCTGGATTATCGCTAAGGACTGTCGCTGCACGTGTTGGCCGACAGGCATCTACGGTACAACGTGTATGGCAGCAGTGGTCAAATGAAGGTACCCACACTTGTAGACCTGGCACAGGCCCAGCGCGACCAACAACTGTGAGAGAGGATCGCCGCATCATTCGGATGGCCCGGATGGAACCCCATGCAACAGCAGCGCAAATTCGAGCAGCTGTGGCACCCCACGTTACACAACAAACAGTTGGTAATCGCCTGCGTGCAGCTGGCTTACGATCCCGTGTCCCTGCAGAAGGTGTTCCATTGACCCCACAACAGAGACGTGTAAGGCTGGCCTGGTGTCGAGAACGATCGACGTGGGTCGACGAATGGGATAGGGTCGTCTTTAGTGATGAATCGAGCTACTGTCTTGCCCGCAGTGATCGCCGGAATCGTGTGCGCCGACGTGCCGGGGAGAGGGGCCGCCCAGACCTTATTGTTGAGAGACACACAGGGCCAACAACAAACATTATGGTCTGGGTAGCTCTTGGCTTTAATGTGAAATCACACTTAGTGCTTGTTGAAGGCACTATGACTGCTCGACAGTACTGTACGTTGATAGGGTACTCAATCCATTGGTTGTCCCTATGATGGCGAACATTGCTAATGGGATGTTTCAGCAGGACAATGCCCGGGTTCACACTGCACGCATCTCCCGAGAAGCTCTCCACGACATCACAACCTTAGAATGGCCCGCCAGATCCCCGGACCTGTCCTATTGAGCATGTGTGGGACATGATGGGTCGACAACTGGCCAACCGTCCTCAGCCACCCACAACTCTGGAATAACTGACCCATGCAGTGCAGCAAGCATGGGCCACAATTTCTCAGGAAGCGATCCAGGGCCTTATTGACTCCATGGCTCGCCGAATTCATCAATGTATTGCAGCTCATGGTGGGCACATCCTGTATTGATTGTTGTCCAAACTTGCGGGCAGAGGGACCTGAAAGTGTAATCATCGAATCACAACTGAACATTCGTCCTGCATGTTCAATTGCAGCAATGTAGCACCACTCCTTCTGGGTGTTGCAATTTCCATTTTCTTCAGTGTATCTGTATACCTCTGTAGGAGTGTAAAACTGTTTCAATCGTGTTTATGCGTTTTGTGTAATAGAGTAGCAGCTAGAACTGATTGAGTTACGATGTAACAATGAATTGAAGCAACTATTCCTCAACGTTTCGAAAATTGAGTTCTACACAAGGTCCTACCAAAATCAAGCTTCCCAAACTTGAAATCTCATGCACAGAAGATAACTGCCATGTTCGCATCTTCCTATATTTGTGAACTGGTGTTTTCTACAATGAAGCTTCGCAAAAATAGCATCAGAAATAGATTAACAGACCACCATTTAGCTGTGTTACTAAGAATCAACTCATCCCAGTTTCAACTAGATTATGAAAAACTTTTAGAAGCACAGTCACAGTTTCACTTGTCACATACTCCTTCCTCTTCTAACAAATAATGAAGGTGTGTTCATGGTGCAAAGATGAAGGAATACTGGGCTAAGAAGAAAGCTCGCCAGAGTTAGAAACCACGTGGTCCAAGGGGCCTCAACGAACCAAGAAGAAGGGGTGTTCTCTTTTCCTAAGTTTTCTACCATTGTAGCCAAGTTTTGTTTGATTTGAAATACAGAAATAAAAAGTTTTTAATCTTTTTGTAAACACATGTTTTATTTTCGGCCCACCTAGGTCATTTTGTTTTGCATCTGGCCCTGTGCCTAAAGAAATTGACCATGTCTGACATACTTCGTACAAGGAACACAAAATCCACATATCATTTATCCAAATGGCCACCTTTCGCACGCACACAGTCCTTAAGGCTTTGACGCCGCACATCAATGGAATTACACAGAATATCAATGGAATTCCTCTTCTGGTTTCAAAAGAGGGTGCTTCAAACTGGCAATGTTTGGATGTCTCTTCGTGCTGCATGCCATTTCCTGTAGTCAAGAGGATTGAGGTCTGGGCTACCAGACGGCCAATCAGAGGTGGTACATTTGTCGCAAGCCACTTCGTGCCTATGTACTGGTGAAATATCCTGTTGAAAGTTCCGGCTATTACCATGGAGGAGGGAGGTAGACAGGAAAGATGACCGAGAGGAGCCTGGCACAAGGAAGTGGGAGCAATAACGGACTCAGCTGGGGTCCCGTGGTTGCCTATCGTTTCACACACTAATACAGTCATCACAATTAACACCGGTTATCAGACAGATTCTACACACACCCAAAGTACACGGGGCTACATGACCGCATTGTCGCAGCCCCTAAACTTAAGAACCAAGTTTTGAGCCCTTGGGGGATTGAAACTGTTAATCCAAGTACAGTGCTCTCTCGGTAATCCGGCAGATATCGGACCAGAGCACTGCCGGATTACTGGAAAATATCGAGAAAAACTCAGATATCATTTGAAAATCAGTTTTTCGGTAACAACCACCAAAATAAACCGCTCTCGTCCGCATTGTAAACTTGGTCAGGAGTTAAGTCCATTTCTTGGATAAACTGTTTGAACCTTCAACAGCGCTTTCGTCACATGAAAGTTTCTCACACGTTGTACTTAGCTGTCTAATTCCATAACGTTGTTTGAATTTCTGCAACCATCCCTCGGTGGCTTGGAAATCATCCTTTTTTGTAATTTTCCGGTAAAATTCCCTATCCTTTCCTTTAAGGATTTCACCAGAAATTGGTGTAGGCTATGCCTACCACGTTCTTGTAGAAACCAATCATAGAGGCTATCGTCAACTTTAGGATTTTCACCATTTTTCAATGTCTGTAGTTTACTTTTTAAATTTTCATTCGTCTTAAAAAACGACTTTATTTTATCACTGTTTTTTCTTATGTCATGAACTGTAGCTCAACCAACACCGTATTCGTTAGCAACACTAGTTAACGTTTCGCCCTTTTCAAGCCACTTTAGTATTTCATGTTTATCTAACAAAGATAGACTTTTATGTTTATGCTTTTTCTGCACAGAATCCATCTTCAACACTACTGCAGTACAACTATCCTACACTAAACACATGAGGGGGGCGTGCGTGAGTCAACGTTCTTGGCGCCAATGCATTGTTTACTTAGACAAGAGTCTTGTCGCTGCGTGGGAAATATTGTACAGTATTGGGGACGCATTATCAAATCAGGTGTTGAGCCCGTACTCTAATACAAAACACCGGATTACTGGGAGTGCCGGAAAGCTGAGATGCCAGATTACAGAGGGAGTACTGTACATTAATTATGGCAACCTCATGTAACTTTTTCAGGCTTAGGGAATAACACCCATGACATGGCTTTCATCACAATAGCATGCCCCTAACCCACAGAAGTGCCCGATACACATATCCCTTAGTTACTAAAACACCTCTTTGTTATTACCTGGTGGTGGACGATCAAACACCGCACTTTGATTTACTGTTGGCAATTTTGAGTGAAGGGGAAGAACCAGGAATCTACCTGTAAACCAAAATGAACACCAGATGATCATACCAACACAGAAGCAACATCAATTGCTAGTAATGCTAGAAAAATTAACATACAGGATCTTGAAGCACAGATAGTACACCTCAAAACACAAAATGTTTCTATTTTTTTTTCTTTTTCATGAGCGACAGATTAATTTGTCAAAACAATTATTTGTTTTCAGCAAATCAAACAATTTTTTGACAGGGGAGGCACCGCATTCCTTCCTTCAGTAGGTTCGGGTCGGTTTCTTTTCAAAAGTAACTACATTGCAGTTACCATTACTTGCCAAAAATAATAACTAAGTTACAGTTACTTATCAAAAATAGGCTTGGCTTTTCTTTACCTTACTAACTCACTCACAAGGCTTCTACGGGACAGGAAGATCTCGTGTGGATCTCGCAAAATGCCTCCACTGAACTCTGTTTTGGGCGAGTTCTTGTCAGTTGTCCAAATTCAAATGTTTACAAAGTTTGGAGAATTCATTTCTCCAGGAACTTCGTGGTCTTCCTACTGGCCTTTTTCCTCTTGGTTCTTTAAAGATTTGTAAGACCATCCTTAATAAATGATCAGACCATTGAAGTCTTCTGGAGTTAATGATGTTGAGTATTGGTGCTTACTGTGATAGTGAGTGTATGTCTTTGTTTGATCTTTTTGTCCAGCTTTGAGATGAGGAGTCACAAAATGGACCAAAAATTTTTCTATACACTTTATTATCAAAACCTGCAACTGGTGTTCTACCTGTTTTGTTAAACTCCATGATTCTGCACCATAAGTTAGAACTGGCCTAATGATAGTATTGTATAGTTTCTCGTCAAAAATTTGGAATCCAATAAATACTGCAGAGAGTAGTACACTTTGTTAGCATTCTGTATTCTAACTTTAATTTCCACTCCTCTATGATTCTGTTCATCAATCATGACTCCTTTTCTTTACCTTGAATCCAACAATTTTCTCTTCTATTTCTAAGATATGTTAAAGTGTGATTCATTCAGTTCCTAGATTTTGTGTTAACCAGATATGGGTTAGTAGATAAATCAAGGATAGTCTTTTTAAATTTGATGACAATGTCTTCATTATGAAGCTTACAAGGGAAGTGTTTAACTTCTCATGTCTTAAAAGTCACCCCAATTTTCTTTTTTCATACAAATTATCTATTAAAGAAAGCTTTCCTGTCGGTCAAAACAAGTTGTGCCCAATTACATTTGGCGGGATATAAGTATTCATTACACTAACCTGAAAAAAATTACGTACTTTTATGTACATAATGGGTCACCAGTATCTATGTCAGTATCAATCAATACAAGCCCATGTGCAAAGTTTCCACTGCCAATATCAACTGGAAGTGATTGTTAAAACTGCCATTGGCTCAGTGAAATGTTGGGCAGCTCTTATCCAGGAGTAAGATGGCGAGCTGTGCACTCGCAGTGCCTCTGTGGTTAACAACATTACAAATTCTGTAACACATTGTTTATAGGTGCTTGCAGTTTATATACAACTAGCAGACCCGTGCGAGAACTCTTGCATAAGAGGGTGTGTGCGCTCCATGTGTGCAGACTACCCGCCCAGCTATAGTGCTATGCGGGCAGGCTGCGACACAGTTCTACCAGGGGCTATAGTCTTGTTTATTTGTTTAAAAGCACTTTATAAACAAATAAATATATTTCCGTTGACTTTTCAAGAAATGCAAGATTTTTCCAGTACTATCGAGACGATTTGGAAGATCTTGGTACAAACCACACTTCCTAACTCCCTCTGGTTTAAGAGCTTGAGTTTTGTGAAACATACACCTTAGCGTATTGTATAATAAGATTATCTACTATAATAAGCTACTGAAATATACTCAAAAATGACGTGAGCATATTTCAGTAGCTTTCGAGATCTTAAACAGAATAAATAATAATATTGTATCAATTCAATTAAATTTTTATCCTGTAAGGATATCCATTCATTTACAGTATATTTTGAATTTAGATATAGGTCTTAACTTGAAGTTTAAATTAGAATAGCTTTATGCCTCAGAAATAAGGTGAAGACTCCATCGATGGGTCGAAACATGTATATAATTCAATTAGGTACACTGACCAGCAAAAAAAAAACAGATCACTTGAAAAATTCAACATTATTATTATTAACTAGCAACCAGACCCGGCTTTGCCCGGGAACAGTTTTGAATGCATTACGTGATAAGTGCTTTTTATTTTCCAATGTCAATGAACAACGACCAATATCCGTTTTACTTCTCGGCATGATGGGTTAAAATCACTGACTGGACTATTAATTATATTATCATGGAGATGCATGTGCAACAAATTCTTGTCAGACATAACTTAACACTTACCATGCTGATGCCTTAAATGTTGTTCCTCTCCCGTGCGCTGGCTGATTTCCAGAATTTATGGCTATGTTCAGAATGGCACGAACTGAATGTGGTTTGAGTTACAAATAAATTGAAAAGTGAGTTCGATTTCCGAATCCTTACACTACAAATTTAATAAAAATCCGACACGATTGAAAAAAAAAATTATTGTAAAAATATAATGATGCCGTAAACAGCTGTTTGCACGCGCGCTCTTCCTGGAACGAGCGGGCGCGCCGGCAGAAGTAGAAGGGAGAACTGTCCCTTCGGTTGCGTCAGATTCAGAATCCGTAATGCGAATTATAACCCCAAATATACTAGTCATAGAATAAAATCGATGTTTTTGCGAGAGAAAAATCTGTCCACAAAGAATAAAAACTAAGGAAAGGAAAACAGATTTCACCTACCTGAACATGCATTGCTTGCCTTCGAACAGATCAATATTCTTCCGCTTAGCAGTGACGTGGTGCTATCTAGCGATAGAATGTGCAACGTCATGCTTACTGGCACCCACACGCGAGAGCTAGATCTATAAAATTACGTTCGTCTCCAACACAAAGCCCGAGAAATCGATCAACGTAATATTACGTCCGCCGCAGTTTTAAAAAGTTACCTTCAAACTTAATATTATGGCGCCCGCACTCTAAGTGTTAAGAATGGCGAGGTGCATGAACACAAATCCCTTTCCGTCCAATCTTAACTTGACTGTGTTTCACAGGCAAAATGAAGAAAACCCGAGTTGCTCTTCCAGGGAAACGTCAAACATAACCACCCTTCTCAGAAGTCTTTAACTCAACACGACTCAACGGTTTGCTGCTATCTGTATCTGGGGCAATAGGTTCGCCCGCTAGCTAGGCTGTAACAAGGATGATAGACTCGCCCTTAGCTAGCTCGTAAAATGTCGCCTCAGTGGTTGAATGGACATGGTTGGAAGAAATTAAAACGTAAAAACACTTATAGTGGGCGATGTATTGAAGATAAGACATACGCTCTCGCGGACTTTTTTGTAGAACTTTTCATGCTGAACAATTCTTACACTCATAGTATTTAGATATTTTTAACGGTTTACCCAGCGTAAGCTTACAAAGCGCTCAGACGCCAGGTTTTTTCGACTTTTCCACTGAAATCGTGACTGCTCGGCTTCCTTTGAACATAAATCAATTATTTTCTACAGAAATCATCCTCGAGATATCCTTTACAGAACGGTGAAAACCGCATCAAAATCCATCCAGTGGTTCTCGAGTTTACCCATAACATCCAAGAATCGGGAACTTTGTTTTATACTAAGTAGAGATATGATGTGTCTAAGACTTCAGCTGTTCTTACTTGGGCCTTCTCCAAGTCCTGTTTGACTTGCTGAATCCACGGTACATTCTTAACTTTTTCTGCATATGACATGATCTTGTGTGCAAGACTAGTTGGTGGAAGTCTTTGAACGTGTCTATAAAATTTCAATCTTTGTTTTCTGATGTCTGCCACAAGATTAGATAATTTCTCAGTGTAATTTACGAGATTTCAACCTGTATCCATCTTCTGTTTTTTCTGGGCCAAGAATTTTCCTCAAGATGTTTCGTTCTTCCTTAACCCTTAGTTACACGCATCTCTTTCACTAACATTCGTACACGCTAGCGGCATTCTATGCCGCAATATGTTTTTTCATCCTTTTTCGTAATTTATTGACTTGCTAAACGGCTAAAATTGATTCGTAGGGAGAATTATACAGAACCTATGAGAATATATTGAACAAATCTTATCAGTATGTATGAAATTCTTAGTAATAAAATATATTATTGGGAGGGATGGGATAAGGACATATTTACTATTCACACTTCATGTAATTAAAAATTCTTATAAACATTTATTGGACAACGAAGAAAAAATAATAATTTTCACACACAAAAGATATATTTAGAATTATTGGATTGAGTTTGCCTTTTTTTCAGGCTCATATTACAAGACATTGTACCTGATGCTCAACATGCTCAAGAAATACACTACAGTAAAAGAAAAACTGTTCGTCAGAAACATGTAGGCCTATACACTTACATTCTTGGCTTGGAAAAGGACACTTTCTGCTAATTTACAGTACGAAATAATATACAGTGCCTGAATACACAAAATAACTCTGCACTAGGACTTAAAAATCGAATAAATCCTCTTCATCCAGTGACCCTTCTTGCTCTTCAAGTTCTTGGAGCAACCTCTCAATCTCCTGTTGTTGACAGCCATGTCGAGACCTATAAACAGAAGGTAAGCGTGCAGACTATGTGCTGACATCGATAATAATGATAGAAACATAGAAAAATACAACAAAGGTAAAATAAGTTATATACTTACATTATTTCTCAACGCCGATTCCAGCCAGTTGTTACACGCTAGCGGTACGGAATGCCACATTCGCGCACTTCGACAACCTGTCTCATACTGACTGGGAACCAGACAGCCTCCGAACCTACCCCCTCCCCTGCAGCACATGTCAAACAAAGGATATAGCGGGCGATCTCACAGAACTCGTAAGTGTTTACCACGTCTAACAAAATTTTGCAAAAAAGCGGCACTGAGTGCCGCTCAGCGTGTATCTAAGGGTTAAGGATGTTTTCCAAGCCACCCTTCCTGTTAAGCATCACAGTTTCACTTGCATACAGAGCTTCAGGTTTGATCACCGTTTTGTAGTGTCTGATCTTTGTATGTGTGGACATGCACTTTTTGTTGTAGATGTCGCGAGTTCTCCCGTACTCTCTTTTCAGTTTCTGTTGCCAAACTCTTTGTGCTTCCTTTCCTAAACCTGTTGGTTCCAAAATTCCCCGAAATATTTCAAGTGTAAGACCCAATTGTATTTTCCATATTTGCAGTTTAATTTGTGAATGTTGAACCCAGTAGACATGATCTGAGTTTTCTCAAAAGAGATTTGTAAGCCAACTTTTCCAGCACATTCCTCGAGGACTTCTGATTGATTGGGCAGCGGTCACTTGGTAGGCCTAGGCCCCTCATGGGCTGTAGTGCCAGGGGGTTTGGTTTGGTAAATTCATTACTGTTTTTGGAATGGTAACTGACACTTTTAACAAATAACTTACCCAATAGTTTGTGTTGAAAATGAAACACCCTTTAAACAGCAATACTGTAGTAGAAACTGTACAAAATACTCGTACTTCTATTGAACTACAACACTCACCACCATTTCCAGTGATGATATCAGTCCGAGTCTCTTCTTCTGCATCATCCTCGGCTTCAGCCTGTAGGGTTATGGTGTCTTGCCGTAGTCCTAAAGATAAACATAACTCTCTTAATATTATATCATGAGAATGGAATTTGCGAAACAGATCAATGATTCACTATACCCTTTACTTTACTTTACTTATATCTTATATATAAAAGTGAAAGTCTGTATGTATGTCTGGGTGGGTGGGTTGGTTCCGTATACAAATCTACACCGTTCCACCAATCACAACCAAATTTTGCATACACATAGTTTAGGACCCAGAAAGAACCGCTGGCTGCATGAATTATCGATAGTCTTTCTCATTCTTCTGATTTAGGCCCTTTTGCACTCGAGCAAAGACTAATAAATTCATAAAATACCCTATGTGAAAGGTCATGCCAAAATCAAATGGTGGAAGCTACAAGACCATAAAGTGGCATTCAGTGAGAAGATTGTGTTCCCTCCAGTTGATTCTGCTAATACGGATTATACCTGGGCATCATTCACCAACTGCGTAACTAGTATAGCTCAATCTGAGCTTGGTGTAACACAGTCCGGCACACGTAGAAATGATAAACAGACGTGGTTGTGGACAGACAAGGTAAAGGAAATGGTGCATGAAAAAAAAAGCAGCTTTTAAACAGTTGCGAACATCACCGACTGAGGAGAATCTTCTGAAATACAAAGCCACCAAGAAGGAGGCAAAAAGAGCAGTTGCTGAGGCTAAAGTAAATCACTACAAATATTTATATGATCAACTGACAACTAAAGACGGAGACAAAATTATCTACCGACTAGCCCGAGCACGGTGTAGAGCAGGTGAGGATATAGAACACTATATGTGTGTGAAGGATAAGAATGGTCGACGACTTCACGAGAGAAAGATGATTCTGCACCGTTGGCGAAAGTATTTTAGTGAAGTATTCAACACTGAATTCCCTCACCCACAAATACCAGACAACAATGTTACGGCTGGACCAGTACCTTGCATCACTGAAGATGAAGTCAAAGTTGTCATTCGTAGCATGAAAAATGGAAAGGCCCCAGGGCTAGCCGACCTTCCTGCAGACATCTGGAAAATTGAGGAACTTACTGACAACGCGACCACCTGGCTGACAGAGTTCTTCAATTCAATTATTCTCTGTGGTTAAATACCTACAGATTGGTCAACTAGAATCACAGTACCTATCTTTAAGGGTAAGGGTGACCCAGCTGAATGTACCAATTACCGTCCAATCAGACTTCTCTCCCACACTATGAAAATATTCGAACGTATCCTAGACAATAGGCTGAGGAACATCGTACAGCTCTCAGCAAATCAATGTGGGTTTGTCAAGGGATGTGGCACGATAGACGCAATCTTTGCTGTGCGCCAGCTGATGGAGAAATTCCGAGAGAAGAGGAGGCCACTACATCTTGCTTTCCTTGACCTCGAGAAGGCATTTGATCGAGTACCACACCAGATGATTTGGTACGCTCTCCGAGATCATCAAGTTCCAGAAATGTATATAAACTGGATAAAAATGCTGTACAACAACACCAAAAGCCACGTGCGATGCCCTGCAGGACTGACTGACAGCTTCCCTGTGACAATTTGGGTTCAACAAGGCTCAGCTCTGTCTCCCCTGCTCTTTGTTATCGTCATGAATTCCATAACGCGAGACCTGCAGAAGTGTGTCCCATGGACATTGCTATACGCTGATGATGTGATGCTTGCGGCAGACTCCAGGAAGGATCTTGAAACCCAAGTGCAGACATGGCATGATCGTCTGCAAGGATTTGGTCTTCGTTTGAACATCCACAAGACTACCTCGAAACGATTCCATCCCCTGGAACTATAGGTATTAACGGAGCTCCTCTTACCAAGGTAAATACATTCCGATACCTAGGCTCACGATTGAATGGCGACAGCTCTGTGAATGAAGATGTGCGAGCACGAATCAATGCGACTTGGATGCGATTCAGAGATGTCACCGGTGTTCTTTGTGATAAGAAGATGCCTATCCGCCTAAAATCAAAGATATACCGCACAATGGTGAGACCAGTTGCATTATATGGTACCGAGTGTTGGCCAGCACCTAGAAGTGCTGAGCACACACTTCATGTCATGGAAATGCGGATGCTGCGAAGATCATTAGACATTTCTCTGCTCGACCATATCCCCAACACAACGATCCGACATACAGCTGGCGTGGCTCCAATCGATGAGAAAGTGCAGGAATGGAGACTCCGTTGGTATGGGCACGTTGCCCGTGCACCACAAAGTTCAGTCATCGGCTCGGCCTACCATCTAACGGTCGACGGCCAGAGACAGCGTGGGAGACCAAAATTGCGGTGGCTCGACACTATCAAAGCCGATTTACGATCAAGAAACTTGAAATCGCGCGAAGCATTAGATCGCAAGAAATGGCGTGCATTGATCCAAAAGGCGGACCCCGTTCCTACGGGATGACGCGAAGAAGAAGAAGAAGAAGAAGAAGAAGAATGGCAAGGCAGATAGTTTCCATGGCAACATAGCTCAAGTCGAGACACGGCCGACTGGATGCCAGTAGCGCTCTGCACTACCGGTATAGAAAATTAGGAGCTTTACTTGAAATCCCGTTAGTTACTCAACTGCTCGCACAGCACTTTCAACAAAGTATAGCATAACAAAGACTTGACACTATCTACTAGATATTTGTCAAATACCATTCACTCACTCACTCACACATTCATCACGAAATCTCAGAAACCACCCAACGGATTGGAATGAAATTTGGTATGCAGCTTCCTCAAGGGCCGCAAACGCCCACTAAGAAAGGATTTTTGGATATTCAGGTTCTAAAGGGGTGTTAAGGGGGTAGACCTGCATTTCATTGAATGGCAATATCTCCCGATTGGTTTCATTGGGGGATGTGATACTCGGCATATAAACTCATCATAAAAATAAGAAGACATGTGTCTGAGGGTTTTTCGATGTGGTGTATATTATGAGGTGAAAGGGGTGAAAAGTGGGGGTTGAAAGATTCCTAACGGAGCCTATATCTCTTAAACGACATAGGCGAGGAGTTTGAAACTCAGCGAAAAAAAATCAGCTTAAAAAATAAGTAAATCGGTGTTCCACCATTTTTTCATAAATTAATTTAAGGGGCCAATGGGGTGGGGTGAAATTCTGGGGGGAAAAAGGAGAGAAAGTGTCCTAACTGACTGACTAACTCACTCACTCATCAAACTCAGGGGAAAAAGACAGCTTAAAAAATAAGTTAATAGGTGTTCAAGCGTTTTTTCATCAATCCAATTTAAGGGGCCCATGGGGAGGGGTGAAATTCTGGTAAAAATAATTGAAAGAAAATGTCCTGTCAGACTCACTCATCACGCCCAGCGAAAACTATTAATGTTAGAAACATGAAATTTTGGGAATATGTTCGCTCTATGTCGAAAACATCAACTAAGGAATGATTTTTGTTTATTCGGGTTTTAAAGAGGTGTTAAGGGGGGTAAACGTGCATTTCATTGAATAACGATATCTCATGAGTTGTTTCTTTGGGGATGTGATATTCAGTATATAAACTAATCATTAAAAATTATCAGACATATGAGTCGTCTAGTATCAAAACCGGCCAAGTCACAACATTTACGAAAATGAGTTAAGGTTATCAATTTGAAGTAGAAGTATAGCACTATCAGGCGAAACAAGAATATGCTTCAAAATCGTCCATGTCTTCATGTTACAGAGCAGTGAATTCTTGGTCGTGCAACAAAATGGGCCAAGTCATGCAGGCAGTGCTATCATAACCGGCCATGTCAAATAACGAGTAGCTATCTTCATGTCGCAGCATTATTGTTTGGAATCTTGCGTTGTTAGATTATGCAAGAATGTGATAATATCAGTAGGCAACATTGTTCCTTATATTGTATACCGTATTCTTCAAAGTCATAATAATTTGTATTTTGTTCGTTTGCAACACTGACTTCCGTATTCGCGGGCTTCTTACCGCATTGGCGCAAAAGCAATCGTATATCCTGTGTGCTCGTATTTTGTCATTATTGTGTAGTGTAACGTGTATATTGTTCCTATTTTAATAAGTGACTCATTTTCTTTTACTGTGTTCAAGATCTAAGTGAACTTCTAACTTTTAATGATATAATACCTATTTTGTATTCTCCTCAGCTTTCTGATGTTCATCTTAATATATTACTATCCAATTTAAGCAGAATGCTTTCGTTTTTATTTCAATAAAGACAGGTAATTACAATGTCAATTTATTTTAATTTAATTGCCTTTTTTCACTGGAGTTTGGAATTTAAAAAGAAAAGTTTTCAAAAAAAGACTAAAATTATACAAAATTGCAACAAAAACGGCCAAGTCAAAATTAATATTAGCAAAAAAGATGGGTTCATTATGAATCAGATTTCTCAAAATAGCAGAACTTAAATATTAAACCATTACGGATATAACTATGCAATAAAATCTTTTGTGACCACCATTGCTTTGTCTCTAGAGGTTTTTCATCCATACTGAAAAATATGCCTTCAGTGACTTGGCCGGTTTTGATACTAGACGACTCATATGTCTAAGGGTTTATCGATGTGGTGTATATTATGAGGTGAAAGGGGTGAAAATTGGGGGTTGAGGGATTCTTAATGGAGCGTGTATCTCTTAAACGACATAGGCGAGAAGTTTGAAATTCGGCGGAAAAAACAGCTTAAAATATAAGTAAATAGGTGTTCGACACTGCACTCATTTTAGGCTATTATTACGATGGAGTCGCCAGGTCCAAAGGCATTTTATACCTACTGCCAAACAAGGGAAAAAGAGGACGAGGAAGACCTAGAGGTCGGTGGTTGGACCTTGTTAAGTGCAGCGTGATAAACCGGAACATGGAGTGGCGTTCAGTGCTTGAGGAAGAGTGGTGGACAGACCGAGTAAAGTGGAGGGGACTCATGTTTGCTCCGACCCGGCCTAGGCTGGAAAACGGAAAATGATGATGATGATGAGGTGTTCGACCTTTTTTTCGTAAATCCAATTTAAGGGGCCCTTGGAGAGGGGTGAAATTCTGGAGGAAAACAGGAAAGAAAGTGTCCTAACTCACTCACTCATCATCAAACTCAGGGGGGAAGAACAGCTCAAAAATAAGTAAATAGGGGTTCATGGGGAGGGGTGAAATTCTCAAAAATAAATGAAAGAAAATGTCCTGACTGACTCACTCCACTCATCATCGCCCAGCCAAAATTATTGAAGTTAGAAACATGAAATTTTGGGGATATGTTCGTTGTATGTACACTGACCGGCAAAAAAAGTGGAACACTTTAATTTTTTATGTAATTTCTTAGTTTATCCCACTGAAATGTATCGGTTTTCCAATATTTGCATTATTCATGTACATTTTAGATGGTTGGCAACAGAAAATACCGAAACATGTTTTACAACACGCTTTAACTCACAAATTTCCTTACATTTTGCAAATCTTACAATTTTCTATTTTTAGTAATGCTCTTTTGGGCTGCTGTTTATCAAACGTATTGCCAAACAAAACAGTATTAATGTTTGCACTGCACTGCACGAGAACACTGGTCACTAAAAACGAGTGTTTCCACCTTTAGCGTCTATGACAGCTTGTAAAAGCTCAGGCATACCGTTCACAACTCGTCGGATGGCATTTGCCGGGATGCGATCCCATCCCTCCAGCAGCGATGTTCTCAGTTGTGCCAAGGTGGTGTGGTCATGCTGTCTGACGTTCCGTCCAAGCATATCCCATACATGTTCGATGGGGTTCAAGTCAGGACTACGAGCTGACCAGTCCAGGGTCTGAATCTCCACTTCCTCCAGATATTGTACAAAACAGCGAGCAGTATGAGGGCGGGCATTATCCAGCATCAACATGAAATTCTGACCAATGAAAGGCGCAAAGGGCGTCACATGGTTCATCAGGATCTCTTCGATGTACCTTTGGGAATTGAGCGTCCCGTGATCGATGCACACCAACTCAGTGCGGGCCATAACGTTGATGCCACCCCACACCATAACCGAGCCACCTCCAAATGGAGTCCTGGAGGAGAAAGCAACAGGGCTGTACTTCTCCCTGCGCCTTCTCCACACTCTTTCTCTTCCATCAGGAGATCTAAGGTTAAAGCGACTCTCGTCAGTGAAGAGAACAGAGGCCCTTGTTCATGGGTCCATCCCAGATGCTGCCTTGCGAAGCGAAGACGCGCCTCTCTGTGATGTCGTTCGAGTGCGGGTCCACGTGCAGGTCTCCTGGACGAAAGATGAGCTTCTTCAAACCTTCTTCTTACTGTTCGCTCACTCACTCTCACATTTCTGACATTTTCCAGTTGATTTCGTGCCTGAACTGCTGTGGTATGCTGATCACGCAGAACTTGGAGGGCGAGAAATCTGTCATCCCTGGCACTTGTGCTTCTTCTACGGCCTGACCCTCGTCTCCTGTGGTATGTTTGGAGCTCTCTGAAACGTTGCACTGCACGATGTTTGCTACCGAGAGATGATCCAATGACCTCAGCAACATAACGGAAGCTGCGGCCATCCTCCACCAATGCAACTGCCTGTGCAGCTTCTTCATGGCTAAGAGGCATGTTTTAGTGTGAACTGCAAATGGATAACTTGCTAAAATGTGTGACAATGGTTCACACGTGTTCAACAAATGCCAGTTGTTATCCCCAGAACAACAATAAGCGAGCGGCAACACTCATAAACCTTAAACGCTTACAGTCCGCTTCCCGCCATAAAACCATTAAGATAGGCTCATCGAAGATTGGGGGTAATTGGTGGTAATAAACCACCCTAAGAAATGCCATATTACCAATTTCTATTCACGGATATTTCAAATGTTAGTTCTAATGCATGAAAGGCTTTTAAAATGTGATTAAATCTTTTTCAAGGCTAGTATTATACTATTTATATTACTTTTTTTAACTGTTCCACTTTTTTTGACGGTCAGTGTATGTATGTCGAAGACGTCCACTAAGGAAAAAGTTTTGGATATTCAGGTTCTAAAGATGTTGTAATGGTCTTCTATTGCCCTCACGTTGAGCGACAAATGTAATGGTTTCTATAGCCCTCACTGTTGGGTGATAATTGTAGCAGTTTACCTTTGCCTAAGCTATGTTGTTTTAATGGGCGCCAAGACCTCAACGCAATGCTGAAATCTAAATTTGTATTTAACAACGTCTAGCTCTGGTAGAACACCTTCAAGAATCTATTCACTCAGATCGTGGTATGATTTGATCATTAACCCAACAAACAATTGTATCAGGAGAAGGAATTGGTCTATATCTAATGCTACCTACTGAAAGCAAAGATTGCATTGTAAAAGAAATGAATTTATTATATAAAACAAGTATAGCAAAATTAATAATAATAATAATAAGTATAAAATTTAAATAGGAGCGTTGCGATTTTAATATTACCGATAGAAAATTACGTGAAAACGGAGTTTGATAAATTGATTTTACTCTTATTTCCAAGCTATGAAGTTACTGAAATATGAAATGTAAAACAAAGAGAAATGAGAGATTGCGTATTTCTGCGTCATTTGCGCTTACCACTGGAAATTGCCAAAGCATTTCCCTCGTACTTGATGATGTTGTGTGCTTCCCACAGTCTCCTGGACGTCGTCATCTCCGTCGAAATTTGACGATATTCTGGTAGATTAGATAATTCTATGGTCCGTACATCGGACCCAAATACTCGTACAACCACACTGGTTAAGTTTTACAAAAGTTAGTCCTCCACTCCACGGAACATCGGAGCGACACGCACTTGCAACCGTACTCGGCAAGTTCTACACAGATTGTCCTCGTTCGACGCCGCGCCGAACGATATATGCACACGTTGGCTCCCCACTCCAGTCTCAACTTCCAGCTTGCGTGGTCTCCACTGATTGGCTGCTCCCTACGCGCTAGATCCCCACTCCGGCTCATTACACTCGGCGGGAGGGAGAAGTCGATTTCCGTTCCATATATTCGCCTTTTCTTGACAATGCGACCCAGCCTTGCGTAATACTTCCTGACAAGATTAAGCTTGTATATGAATTTCCAGTGAGTCATGTCTCTCAAATACCCTAACTGACAAAACTCCGTAAAATCCCGTAATCAGATAATTTTCTATGATATCATCGTTCGTAATAATTTGCATGATAGCGTTTTCTAAGACATAGAAAACCTATCTGTATGCTTATAATTTTTATAAAATGCTCCGAAAATATCTAAATAATAATAATAATAATAAATTAATAATAATAATAAATTAACATGAAAAATTCTCTTGGCTGAACAATTTGCCGCGTAAATAAATATAGAATGGCTTCCTACTGACTTATGCCAGTGGCATAAAAACCCCTCGAAAAACACGTTACATTTTCGCCTCGGATCATCGGATGATTTACCGTGACGACGGTCCATTATCCGATTATCCCAGACACGTTAATAAACCCCATCCAAAATACATATTACATAAATGAAATCACCCTAAATTACAGATATATACACTCATAATTTTTCTTCACGCACTTTGCGTCAAAGTTTGTTGTCACTATGGATTGCACTTTGCAACCAGTCCAATGTTTTACATATAGAATATTGTTCCACGGATATTTCCGCCTCTCAAATTTCTCTATGTTGGAGAAATAGACATAATTAATGTGTGAGCCCTTTGTATTTATGATGTCATATCACACGCATTGAAGGTGTACTGATATATTTATATCACCATAGAACTTCCTAATTTCACTGGAGGTCCCTTCCTTATGGTGAAATATAATCTCACTTATCACTGAGCACACGATCACACTATTGTGGCAGCGCCTCGTGACGATAATACTTAATCTCTCTTTAAAGTAGATGAAATTAATATTGACTTCTGAAAAAAAAAAAAACAGTAAATGCGCATTACATATAACACCAAATATTTCTGTGCCGTAATCGCCCTGTCTTGTTAAGTTCCCGTAGACCATATTCTACTTAATACTAGTTCTCAACACAGACCATTTCTCCTCACACAAATAATACCTTTGTACAAATAACCTTAAATTACACACTTACAAATCTTACATGGCGAGGCCGTAAACAGAAATCACGTGTGCTGATATGTATGAGTTTCATGAAGGACTGTCTCGCCTTCTGATGGCCCATCTTTTGCCTCGTGGATGCCTTAAGCAAAATTACCCTGTACAAGCGCTCACCCATCTCTTGGAGGCAAATGGGAATTCATCAGCGCTACCAAATTCTGGCCTTGGTGTATCGAGACATTTTAGTGCTCAAGAGCATCCGACAATCCCGTCATATTTCCCTGTACCTTAAAAACTCTAATTTACTTACATACTACCCCCCTGTGTGACTTCTGATACGCCTGCCTTGAAGACCAGATCTTCCACGCACCCAATACCACACTTACTCATTTGATAGGCTGGCTCGCCAGCTAAACACACTCACTTTATGACACATATTTTCGTAGACTATGTATATTATACGTTCCGTATAATCTGTTTCCCTTACTATCCTCCAGCACATATGCTGTTTTGCCAATACGTTTGGAAACTATAAATGTTGCCTTAAATGCAAAATTAGAACAAAACAGTAGGGAAAATAAAGAAAGTACAGATGCCTTAAATGCCAAATTAGAACAAAACAGTAGGGAAAATAAAGAAAGTACAGATGCCTTAAACGTCAAATTAGAACAAAACAGTAGGGAAAATAAAGAAAGTACAGAAGCTTTAAACGCAAAACTGGAACAAAACAACGCTAAATTAGAACAAAACAGTAGGGAAAATAGAGAGAGTAATGAAACTTTAAACGCCAAATTAGAACAAAACAGTAAGGAAAATAGAGAGAGTACTGAAACTTTAAATGCTAAATTAGAACAAAACAGTAGGGAAATGAGTGACAAATTCGAACTGATTAGAGGTGAGATCAGGGGGGTGATGGAAGAAAAGGCTAAAGAGATTATTGCAGATGTAGACAGAAAATTAGGAAAAGTACAGGAGGAGTTGGAAATTAGAATCAGTACACAGGCTGAAAATTTAAAAGAACTAGTGCAACTGGAAACACAGCAGGTCAAAAAGCAATTGGGGGGAGAAATTGACAAAATTCAGGTAGCTACTAAAGATGTTAAGGAACAGCTGGGGGGTAGAATTGAGAAAGTCCACTCACAAATAGTTGCAGAAGTAAATGATTTAAGAGAGAGTAATAGAGAGAGCATTAGCAAGATTGAGGAGAAACAAGCAAAGCTATATGATAAAGTAGAAGAATCAGAAGGAAACATTAAATTAACAGTAAACAGTATTGAGAGGAAGGCTGAGGAGAAAATCGCAGAATTAGAGTTAAAATTAAAAGCTAGGATCAGGCAAGAAAATAGTCAGAATAGGCCAGTTTTTGTGAATAGCACACACAGGGAGGTAGAACTGGATAAGTTCAGCAATCGACAGGGGTGCCCAATGGAGTTCATGAACACTATAGAAAATAAATTCGGGGAAAGGTTGGAAAATGGTAGTATTGAGTGGTGCCAGGTAGTTGAAATTTTAGAACAAGTGTTTGTGGGGGAAACGAGGAATTGGTTTGCTGTCTACAGAGACAAGTTTACTGATATCAATGATTTTAAAATGAAATTCTGTGAAAAGTTCTGGAATGAGGTTATTCAGTCGCAGCATCGTGAGGGAGTAGTGTGTGGTAAATATAACCCTAAAGGAAGCTCCACCATGACCGAATACTTTTTAGGGCAGGTATTAGTGTGTAAATATCTGGATGGCTTGAAGGAGGAAAGTGATGTGGTGAGGTTGCTACTTAGGCACTTTCCCTATAGGATCAAGGAGGCTGCTTGTATCCAGAATGTAAAGACTATATCAAAAGTAGAAAATTTGTTAAGCACATTTGATGCACTAGGGAGAGGGGGTTATGAGGACAATTTCAAACGGAACCAGGGTAATAATAATAATAGACCTAATGAAGCCAGGCATCAAGAAGTTCAAGGGAACGGTGGCGAAGGGGCCAACACTCAAAATAGAAATAATAATAATCAGCTAAATCAGAACAGAGGAAATGGCTATGGTAATCAGTATCAAGGGAGGAACAATGATTTCAGGGGAAATCAAGGGAGGAACAATGATTACAGGGGAAATCAAGGGAGAAACAATGATTTCAGGGGAAATCAAGGGAGAAATTATAATGACAATAATTACAACCAGAATAGGGGTCAAGGAAGAGGACAGCCTAGTGGTAGTAATATACAGCCAAACAATGACAACACAGCCCAGAGCAACCAGACCAGTTCAGTAGTTAGTAGTACTACGGCCAGCTGTAGCGGTTCTTTAAACGCGAACCAGGCTGCGAAGTAAGGTCAGAATCTCAGTCTGTAGCATGCCCTGTCCATACAATTATACAGGAACCCTATGACCTAAATGTAAGAAATGAATTATTACATGAACTAAATGATGAAGGTATTATTCAGGAAGTGGTTAGTAAGAGCCCCATAGTTAAATTTAACGTGTCCGAGGCGTACACAGATGTTTTAATTGATAGTGGTTGTATGAAGAGTTGCATAAGTAGTGCATTTTATGATAAAATGAAAGGAACTGGAGTAAATTTTGAGGAGATGCCAATTAAAAGCACTTTTGTTATCACAGCTGTTGGGAAGAGGTCTAAAGTAATTTCTAAGCAAGTTTTAGTAGACATTAAAATTAATAATCATGTAGAGAAGCAGATTTGCCTTGTAATTCCAAATTTAGTATTCAGTGTTATCTTGGGTTCAGAGTGGCTAAGTAGAGTGTCTGGTAACTTATGTTATGATGTAGGGAGTTTGAAATTTAAATGGGGAGATTCTGAAGTAGAAGTAGCGTTCAATGACCATATTCAGAGGAGTAGTATTGTAGGTGTGATTTGAACTTTAAATGAGATATCGCCAGCCGTAGAGCGGGGTTCTCCATGTTTTGTGGGCAGTGTGATTACGAACGGTAGTCTAAAGGACTCGTTACATGAGGCTGCATTTCAGGGAAATATAGAGGATGAACAGTGTGTTCGGCTCTATGATGTGTTATTGTGTAATAGGAGAGTTTTTGAGGATCGCATTGGTATGGCCAATTGCTATACACATTCATTGAACGTTATTGATAGGTCAGTATTCACAGGACATAGATCATCATCATCATCATCATCATTTCCCCTTATCCAGCTCCTGCCGGGTCGGGGTATTTATGGCACTTCTCCACTTTCCTCTTTCCTTCCACCATTCTTCTTCCACGATCTTGTCCCAGTCCAGATTTCTTTTTCTTACGCCGTTCTTCACTGAATCCATCCACCTTGTTCTAGGTCTTCCTCTTGGTCTCTTATCCTTGCACTTGGCCTCCAGCATCTGTCTTGGTATTCTATTTTCCTCCATCCTCTTTACATGTCCAAACCACCTTAGTTTATTCTTCTCAATTCTCTCATTTAGTTTTCCCATCCCAACTTCCTTCCTAACATCTTCATTCCTCACTCTGTCTTACCTTGTCTTTCCTAACATACTTCTTAGGAATTTCATTTCACTGGCTTGGATTCTACTCTCTTGCCTGCTTGTCAGGGTCCAAGTCTCAGCTGCATAAGTTAATATGGGTACATAGTACACTTTATACATTACCTCCTTGCTTTTCCTTGGTATTTCCTTATCCCAAACAAGTTTTCTTACACTTTGATAGAATGCATTGCTCTGCTGTACCCTCCTGCCAATCTCCATGTCCAACCTACCAGTTTGCATCAATTCACTTCCTAGGTATTTGAACGTGTCCACAATTTCCAAACTCTGACTTCCAATTTTCACAGTGCCCTTTCCTTGTCTTTCCCCTCTTGTCATCACCATGGTCTTACTTTTCTCTATACTGATTTTCAGGCCATACTTCTGAATATTTTCGTTCAGTGCATCTAGTTGTTTTTGCACTTCTTCGGTGTTCCTTCCCCAGACCACAATATCATCTGCAAATAACAGTAACAGGACATAGATATCCTGTACCTTTCGCTTATCAGAGTGCAGTTGAGGCACAAATTAATCAGATGCTTGAAGATGGGATTATTGAGCACTCTAACAGTCCATATGTTAATTCTTTGATCACGGTACCCAAAACCGACGGCACGGTTCGTATTTGTTTAGACGCTCGTTTGGTTAACAGTAGAATTAGTTCAGATCAGCTGAAATCTATGTCAATAGAGGAATTAATGCAAACATTTGAGGGGAAGAAGTATTTCACTTGTGTAGATTTGAGTTCCAGTTTTTGGCAAGTGCCACTTATGTACGAAGATAGACCATTTACAACTTTTAGTCATAAATATAACCTTTATCAATTTTGTAGAACACCTTATGGGTTAAAGAGTAGTTCAGCAGCTTTAATTAGGGCTTTAAACATCGCATTAGGGGATGACACAGGAGAGTTTGTAACCATTTACATAGATGATATGGTAATTAGTTCACGCAGTTTTGAGGAGCATCTACGTCATTTAAATATAGTTTTTCAGAAGTTAGATCAGGCAGGGTTCACTTTGAAGCTGTCTAAGTCGTCATTCTGTCAGTCGGAAGTGACATTTTTAGGTCATAGAGTGTCGAGTAGAGGTGTAACACCAGAAGAAAGTAGGGTTAATAAGATACTTAACGCAGAGGTGCCACAGAATGTTAAACAGTTAAAAACTTACCTGGGAATTTGCAACTTTTTCAGGAGGTTCGTTCTTAAATACTCAGGGTTGGTAGAACCATTCAGGGAATTGCTTAAAAGTGGGACTCGGTGGAGATGGGAGTCCAAGCATGATCAGGCTTTTAGAGCGCTGAAGGAAGGTTTTGAGAAAGCTGTAGTGCTGAAATATCCGTTAAAAGATAAGGAATATGTGGTTATGACAGATGCTTCACATATAGGCATTGCTGGAGTATTATGTCAGAAAGATGATGAGGGTAATCTGTGTATTGTATCTTTAGCCTCGCGAGGACTGACAGCAGCAGAGAAAAGATACACGATTACTGAGTTAGAGCTTTTAGGTATTGTTTTCAGTTTAGGGAAATTTAGAATGTATTTAGTAGGGGGGAAATTTGAGATCCATACAGATCACCATGCACTACTGTATATGAGAACTTGTAAACTCAGTTCTAACAGAGTTAGTAGGTGGATTCTTGCTCTGCAGGAATACGAATTCACAGTATGTGTCGAAAAATTCTACTAAGGAGGGATTTTTGGATATTCAGGCTCTAAAGGGGTGTTAACGGGGTTAAATCTGCATTTCATTGAATAACAATATGACACGACTATGACGCGAGCTAAGCGAGGCTAAAAATGAGATGGTGTGTGTCTGTGTATTACTCAATCACGCAAGTACCACTGGTCCGATTTACATGAATTTTACATGGAAATAGCTGATTTACCTGGTTAACATATAGGCTACTTTTGATTTCAATACTTTGCACTATTTAAAGATGGCGACCATTTTAGTGACGTCACTACACCCTTTGGTTTCAAACTTTCATATTTCCATTTCAAATAAAAGATGAACGCTAAGAAATAGCAAAATTTTGATGGCATATACGAGGTTTAAAATTACAATTTCTATCTGAAAGGTATCTCTAACGGTTAGCGAGTAAAACCTAAATTTGTGCTATAAAACACGGTCAACGCCGAACGGTGTAGTTGGACAAAATGTTCCATCCTTAATCTCCCTCTGCGCAGCACCTCGCATATCCCCTGTTTTAACTGTCACCTTCACATTTTAATTTATTTATGACGCGTAGCGAAGCACGGGTACTTCAGCTAGTAATATATATATAGCTGGCTGCGTGGCACAGCGGTAACATTCTCCCCTGCAGTGCCCTTGGTTGCAGGATCGAATCCTGGCACAGCCAGCTGGCATTTAAGGCTCCGCAAATGCAAGGGAGCCGTAGCAGTAGATTTACTGGCACGTTAAAGATCCCCTTTGGGGCAAAATTCCGGTAAGTCGGTGTCTCTAAAAGCCGCAGTAGTTAAAAGGTACATAAAACCAATAACATTATTATGATTGATATCTATATATTTAAAACAAGCCACACCCGGGCGACTGGAGTGGGACATTGATGATGATGATGATGATATTTAAAACACTAAGGTGATTATTGTTACCGCGAGATCGAGAGAATGACGGAACCGATTGACTTTGTGAAGCACTCTGACGAAAGCTCTTGGCCTGTAGATTTGCAGAGTGTCTTTGTTACCGTATATTTTTTAATTAATAAAGAAGAATGCAAAATTCTTGGCACACGCACATGCGCACTTTATAATGCGATAGTTTTTTATGAGAATTATAAATGTTGTTGTTTTAAGGGGCGGAACTACGAGGTCATCTGCCCGTAGAATTATAAAGGAAGGGAATATTTTCTATGATGTTTCCACGATAGATATACTGGAATAGAATTATAAAAGAAGGGAAATGTTGAAAAAACCTTAACTGAAAAATGAATGTGTACCTTATGTTGTTTATGTAGCTTAATATTGCGTTCCCTCTTCATTGGTTCGGTGGCTAAGGCGGTAGCACTGTAGACTATGAATTACATTATGCATCGTCGAAGGAGTTCGAAATTTGTTTTTTATTTCCATATCCTTCTTTCTTGCTATTGGAATTGCATTGTCAAAACTTATTTCACTTTTAGCATTCCCGTAAACTAAGGAATTCTCCGCGATTTTCATTGCCATATACTTTTAAATTATTAAAGAAAAATGTAGTATCCCAGACACTCGCGCATGCCCACAACCGCTTTCGCCATGAGAGACAATTGGTGAATATAATTCACTAGCAGTAGTGCCCGGCTTCGCCCGGTGGATTTATTTGTTTTTTGGATGATAATGAATACTACTACAGAACTGGCACATGATACTTAACTAACAGAAACCAATATTTTAAAAATATATATTGTTGCGTGCCACCCCCCTAGTGGCACTTTTGTTAACTGGATTACGGTAGGTAGGAAGCACAACACCAATTACTGCTTAAAGAAGTAATTAACTTTATTGCCGCCAGAAAATTACACTACTCATCAGCAATTACAGACAATTAGGGGCCTTACTCCAGTTTCTTCAAGTCTCTTCCTTGAGCGCTCTTGGCCCTTCCACTTATCAACAGATCACAGAAGTTAATCCGTCCTAATGAGTACGGTGGCCTTGACAGAAACTACCTGCTCCTCTCCTTTATGTTCACCGACCACAATTACTTACGATCACTTGCTGCAGGCTATCTCGCTGTCCACAAGCTGGAGAAACAATGTCACTGGATTTCGTAACTCGCACAGCACTTCGTCACCACACTTCTGTCGCACTGGCTCGCAAACACACACCCACAGAAAACTCGGTCCCCTCACTGTTGAAGCCGCTTATATAGCAGGCCGGTGACTCAATGAATTCTTCTAGATCCATCCAGGGTCCACGGCTTCTCGAGGTTTCCATCGCTGGTCCAGTCACGAATATTCTGGACTATCCCTTTTGTCCTAGTAGCCTGTTGCATAAGGCGCGCGCAAACAGGAGGCAGGGCACAGCCCAGCCCTGGGGCAGTTGTGACTCATGCGGCGAGCGATGACACAAACTCACAGCCGTAACAATATTTTTGTGGTGGTGGTGGTGGTTGTTGTGGGGGTGATAAGTCATCATCATCATCTTGCACAGTTTCCAGCCACTGGCCGGGTCTGTTTGGAACACAAGCCTCTCCAACGTCTTCTGTCTTCCCACCATCTCTCAGCCTCCACCCTTGTCCAGTCCTCTCCTCTCTTCTTCACGCTTTCTTCCACCCCCTTCAGCCACCTGTCTCTCGGTCTTCCCCTCGGTCTCTTTCCTTCCCACTTCGTCTCATGTACTCTCCTGGGTATCCTCTTCTCCTCCATTCGTTTTACATGTCCATACCATCTAAGTCTAGATCTCTCTATACCATCCTGTAATGGTTCCTCCTTCATTAATTCTCTGGTCCTCTCATTTCTTTTTCTGTCCATCTTTGTAGCTCCAATACTGCTTCTCAAGAACCTCATCTCACTGGCCTGTATCTTGCTCTTCTCCCTTCCTTTCATAACCCAGGTCTCCGAGGCATACGTCAGGATAGGGACATAGTACGTCCGATATATGATCTTTTTGCTGTTCTGAGGGACATCCTTGCTCCATAACATGCTTCTCACACTCCTCCGAAATGCTTCTGCCTGCCTCCCCCGCTCATTTATTTCTCTATCGTTTCTTCCATTATCTTGTATCAGGCTTCCCAGATACTTGAAACTCTCCACTTTCTTCAGCTGTTCCCCACCAATTGTTATTCCCGTTGTGGTTCTTTCCTTCTTCCTTGTTGTGATCACCATCTCACTCTTATTTATGCTAAATTTCATCCCATATCCTTGTATTATTCCTTCCCACACGTCCAACTGTTCCTGTACCTCCTCCTCGTTTCCCCAAATCATCAAATCATCTGCAAACACCATTGCTTTCATCTTTCCGTCCCCAATTACTTGTGCCACTCGGGTCATTATGTCATCCATCACCACAATGAAAAGTAACGGTGACAGTGCACTTCCCTGTTTTAGGCCGTTTCTTTGTTCCAACCAGTCTGATCTCTCTCCTCCCACTTTCACACAGCTCACGCTTCCCTTGTACATCTCCTTTATCCTCTTTATAGTCCATTTCTCTACTCCTCTACCCTCCAGGGACTTCCATACTTTGTTTCTGCATACACTGTCATATGCTTTCTCAATGTCCAGGAAGGCCATCAGTAGATCTGTTCCATACTCATAGTGCTGTTCTTGTAACTGCCTTACAGCAAAAATCAAATCCACTGTGGACCTTCCTGCTCTGAAGCCATGTTGTTCTTCCCTCATCTCTCCTTCTATCCTTGTCCTAATTCTCTTTTCCAAAACTTTCTCGAAGATCTTTGCACAATGACTCATCAGTGTTATTCCCCGATAGTTTCTGCAATCTGTTCTACTACCTTTCTTGAAGATCGGGACAATGATTCCTTTTTTCCAGTCCTCTGGGGTCTTCCTTTCCTTCCATGCTGTCCGCATCACTCGGTACAGCCACTGTATCCCCACCTCTCCTGCTGCTCTCACCATCTCCACACTCAACTCATCCACACCCAGTGCCTTCCCTCCTTTCATCTTGTTCACTGCATCTTCCACTTCTTTCCATGTTAAGTCCTTTTCTGTTTGCAGTTCATCTTCCTCTTCCCCGATTTCTTCCTCCTCACCATCTTTTCCATTTGGGTTCAGAAGTTCTTCAAAATATTCTTTCCACATTTTCTTCAGTTCTTCCCTATTTTCTATCTCTTGTCCCCTTTTGTTCACCATTCTAACATAATCCGTAGGATCCTTCCGCCTCTTATTTTTTACCATTCCATACAGGACCTTTTTTGTACCTTCACTATCCTCCTCCATCATCTTTGTCCACTCTTCCATCCACTTCCTTCTCTCCTCCGCCACCACTCTCTTCGCCTCCTTCTTTCTTTCCTGGTACTCTTCCCTTGTCTCTACCGTCCTATTTTGATACCACCTCCTAAAGGCTCTATTCTTTTCCCTTACTATATCTTTTGTCTTCTCATTCCACCATGTAGTACAGTATAATGGACGTAACATTCAGGTCAATTTCCCGTAATGATAATTATGAATAGGGAAACAGCTATTTACTAACTACAGCACTGACACATGTAATTTACAAACAAATTTTAAAAAAATAAATAGAAAGAACAGTAAGTGAAACAAAAGACACTGCCTAGGGCCTATATCTCATTGGCTGTTAGAAATGTAGAGACCAATAGTGTCGTCTTTTGTCGCATAGCGCCGTAGGAAAAAAATCAGAACTCTTTGGCAAACTTGGGCTGTCCCGAGCTACTGAGGTAGCAATAGTATCATTTATTGCCACAAAGCCCTTAACGATAAGTTTCAGAATAAATGAAGGTAAATTTGAAAGCACCAACGCTTATTGCAGCTGATAACCTTAATGTACTGCACTAACACCATTGCACTTATACAGAGGCATAATATTTTCATGATAACTGTTTAAAGGGACCTAAGAAATCTTTTTGCATTAATTACCCCCTGTGACTGCAATTTATAAACAGCGCAAGATGCAACTATTTTCGCAATTCTGCACCAGAACATCGGTAGGGGTGACGTGATGCAGCCTGAACTGCCCGTCAACAACAGACTTATTAAATTACTCTTACAGTTACACTACTACGGACATGAATGGTTCTAGGGCCTTAATACGTGGTTTTCAAGTTCATTTTGTCTGTTATTCTAAATATAGGGAATGGGGAGCGTTGTACAAAATATCAAGTAAACAGTGTTACCAGCAGGGTTTCAAAGTGTATGTAAAATTTGGTGCAATTAAGAGAAATGGTGTAGATTTGTGATGAAGGGCCTAAATGCAGGGAATGGAGGGGTCTGTCCAAAATTTCATGCAGTCAGTGTTATTCGCAGGGTTCCAAAGGGTAAGTATACAAATTGCCGTTCAGATCGGTGAAACGGTATAGATGTGTACCAAAGGGCCTAAATAAAGGGAATGGAGGGGTCTGTCCAAAATTTCATGCAGTCAGTGTTACTCGCAGGGTTCCAAAGGGTATGTATACAAATTGCCGTTCAGATCGGTGAAACGGTATAGATGTGTGCCAAAGGGCCTAAATGCAGGGAATGGAGTGGTCTGTCCAAAATTTCATGTAAACAGTGTTACTCGTAGGGTTCCAAAGGGTAAGTGTACAACTTTTGGTTCAGATTGGTGAAAGGGTGTAGATTTGTGCCAAAGGGCCTAAATGCAGGGAATGGACTGGTCTGCCATAAATTTCTTGTAGGCAGTGTTACTCGCAGGGTTCCAAAGGGTAAGTATACAAATTTTGGTTCAGATCAGTGAAAAGGGCCTAAATGCAGGGAATGGAGTGTTCTGTCCGAAATTTCATGCAGACTGTGTTACTCGCAGGGTTCCAAAGGGTAAGTATACAAATTTTGGTTGTGATCGGTGAAACAGTGTCGATTTGTGCCAAAGGGCCTAAATGCAAGGAATGGAGTGGTCTGCCCGAAATTTCATGTAAACAGTGTTACTCGCAGGGTTCCAAAGGGTATACAAATTTTGGTTCAGATCGGGGAAAAGGTGTAGATTTGAACCAAAGGGCCTAAATGCAGGGAATGGACTGGTCTGTCATAAAATTCACGTCGACAGTGTTACCATCAGGGTTCCAAAGGGTAAGTATACAAATTTTGGTTCAGATAGGTGAAACGGTGTATGTATCACTAACCATAACGCCAGCGCATGCGGATAGAGCTGTTCGGGAGCACTTGTTCTACCGACTTACTGAACAAAAATCAATCTTGAAGGTCACCTGAGAGGTGTAGCCTAATGCTACATAGCCTAAACAATTCCTCTTGATTCAGGCTATCACATAAAAAAAGAATTTTTCGAATCGGACTGGTAGTTCCAGAGATTAGCGAGTTTAAACACATAAACACACAAACTCTTCAGCTTTATTATATTAGTATAGACTTGAAGGCCTCCGACATCCTGGTCACTCAGTCCTGTGTACTGGTGTGTGTGTGTAAAATTTTCTCTGATAACCTTTGTTATTGTGTGGCTGTATTAATGTGTGTACAGGGTCTTTCATATAAAGTAAGAACGGCGAGCGGCGGTTTTGTCATTCGCTGCTGAAGCCGGCTTGGCCGAGCTTATGACGCACCACGGCCCCCTGCTGTAGTATTGAAAGCGCGCGCATAGTACAAACTTGACCTTGCAATAAGCGTGCAGGTGTTGTCAGTCGCCAGTCTGAACCACAGCTGCTAACATGTTGAGACAGTTATCATTGCAACATCGTATTTTTGTATGTAAAATTTATTTTAATTACGAATCGGTTCGGCGGGTACGTGATGCATTTGTTCAGCAATTTCCTGATGAAGTGCCACCTTCACTAGCACAGATTCACGTAATTGTAAATAACTTTGACACTACTGGTTCAGTGCTCATTAAAAAACACAAAATAAAAAATCAGAAAAAATACAGTGGCATGACTCACTCGCGTCAGCCAAAATGTGGTTACCAGATACAATGCCTGTATAACCCAGGAAGGACGACACTTCCAGCAACTTTTATAAGGTAATATTTCATAGAGGATTGTACACACGCTTAGAGTAGGGGGCCACGGCTCCCTACAAGCTCGGTCAAGGCCACCACACTAGCGGATAACAAACCCGTCGCTTGGCGTTCTTACTTTATATGAAAGACCCTGTATTTGTAATGAAGGTGGGGAATGGAAAGAAGACGGCCAAGGCCTTAAGTTAGGAACCGTCCCGGTATTTGCCTAGAGTGGAAGTGGGAAACCACAGAAAACCACATTGAAGATTGCTGAGGTGGGAATCAAACCTTCCTCTTCTTAGTTATGCCTCAAGAGGCTGAGTGTGCCTTGTTCTTGCCCTCAGACCAGAATTAAATTTCTTGACAGAGCAGGGAATCGAACCCGGATCTCCAGGGCGATACCCAAGAATGTAGCCTTAAGAGTGGGCTTCCCTGTGTTAATACAAGTTTTGACATGAACGGGACATATAACTGCCTCAGAACAAATTGACCCTTGTGAAAATCTAGTGGGGTGCTCAAGAGAGAGTCTGCTTACCTCAGCCTGCTGGGTGGTGTCCGCTGTGTCACCCGTCAGGAGTACACTCTGTTCCCGCAGCAACTGTCACTCACTCACTCACAACCATTATTTATTTCGCTTGTTATAAACTGTATTCGGGGTGATTAGAATAATTAAATGACACTAATACGTGTAATGGAACAATATAGTAAAGAAAATATTAGGGGGCGTGGAGGCGCAGTGGCCTCTCCAAGGTGAACCTGATTCGATTCCCGGTCAATGCATGTGAGATTTTCGAAGTGATATGCCATGTCCTAAGGTTCGGATTCTAAATAAATTGAGGACCCTTGGCCCATGATCGCAAGATTAATGGTCACGCAAAACATTATTAATTCATCATCATCATCATCTTGTACAGTTTCCAGCCCCAGGCTGGGTCTGTTTGGAACATAAGCTTCGCCACTTAGTCCTTTCTTCCCACCACCTCTCCGCTGTCACTCTAGTCCAGTCCTCGCCTCTCTTCTTGACACATTCCTCCACTCCTTTCAGCCATCTATCCCTTGGTCGTTTCTTCTGCATCTGCATCTCATGTAACCTCTTGGGAATCTTCTTCTCTTCTATTCTCTTTAAGTGTCCATACCACCTCAGTCTTGATGTCTCAATCCTACCTTGCAAGGGCTCCTCTTTCACTATTTCCCTGACCTTTTCATTCCTCACCCTGTCTCTTCTTGTTACTCCCATCCTACATTATTAATTATAATTATTAATAATTATAATTATAATAATTTTGTTATAATTAATTAACCAAGCAAACGGCAATGGACTTTCAATCTTCACCTTAAAAGCAATCACCGGGTAGTCATTAATCATCTAATGGTTCGATTCCAGACATTTCACTATCACTATCACTTTCAGCAGATTCAGTTTCACTGCCACTGTAACTGCTGCTGTCATTGTTTGCAATAGTTATTATGAGAGATTCTATTCTCTCCTCTATAATTCCCTCTCGTTCATAAAACTTATTTTCAATTTTCTCTACGTGATCACAAACGCTAATCCAATTACTTTCCTGAAACTCTGAAAACCTCTGTTCGCAAAGGCGTTTGACATCACATCAGACCAGACGAGTTCTATGGGATTTAGATCTGCATGGTAAGGAGGCAGTCTCTCTCAATACCGTGTGTCCACTAGCGGCCATTATTTCATCTATTATGTAGGTTTTGTGTCGCGGCTTATGGTGATGATGATGATAATTGTTGTTTTAAGGGGCCTAACATCGAGGTTATCGGCTTATGGACTTGAATAAGTTCATAAAGGTGAACTTTCAGCATTGAATCGTTAAAAGGGATTTTATTAACCCGCAACCAGTGTTTCCTTAGTAGAATTTGATGTTGGGGCCTTGTCTTTCTGCGTGTTGTGGTATGATGCGTTGTCAATAACAAGCACTGAGTTGGTTTCCAAATTAGGGATCAAATTCTCTTTTAACCAACAAATATAATTTCACTGTTCATGTCTTTGTGGTAGTCCTCGCTTCTTTTATGAGACTGGTAAATAAGTAGCGCGTTGGGGACAAAACCTCTCCGACCACTGGCATGGAGTAAAATCAGTCATTCTCCTATCGAGACAGGATAGAACACTCCCGAAGTGCTATCATCAGTCCAGGCTTTAGGCGTAGAATGGCTACTATGTAAATAAGTTTCCTCTTCATATATGATGGAACGACCATCTTCTCTGTATTTTTTTTTATGGCTGTCAGGTAAGATACTCGCAGGTTTCGTATGTCATGTTTCTCTATTAAAACCTGCCTATTATTCCTAGTCTTCTTCCACTTGAAGCCTACCTCTTTTACAATGCCTCTCAAACTGGTGCAGCCTCCTTGGAAACCAATCTTCTCTCGTGATACAGGCAGTAATTTGGATATTGCTGGAGAGGTTTTCTGATGAATGTACAATTCATGGATTGTACGTCGAATAACACACTTATCGAAATCGTCAATGTCCGTGACACGTTTCTTCCCTTTCTGTGTTTTTCCTGGCGTACCAAATGAAGTCTGTTCGGTCTCATGTTGCCTCTGTTCTGCTAAAATTCTCTTTACCGTCTTCAACGATACTTGTGTAGCCTCTATACTCTTCGTTGTGAAAATGAAAATCCACAGCCTGCTTCCAGTCTCCGACCGGGTCAGGAATGGAATGAATGAATGAAGCCCCCATCTCGTGGCGAGGATATGAACTGTGCCGGCTGCCGAAGCCTGACACACTCCTCTGGGGCAATGATTAAATGAATGACAGATGAAATGAAATGATAGTGGAGTGTGTTGCTGGAATGAAATTGTGACAGGGAAAACCGGAGTACCCGGAGAAAAACCTGTCTGCCTCCGTTTGGTCCAGCACAGATCTCACATGGAGTGACCGGGATTTGAACCACGGACCCAGCGGTGAGAGGCCGGCGTGCTGCCGCCTAAGCCACGGAGGCTTACTCTTTGTTGTACTTGCAACAATTTTTCTTCTGTACTCTTCTTGTGTCTTATTCTTACACTCATCAGCTTCCTTCTTCATAAAACTATAAACATTGAAAAAACCATCTCTCGCGTTTGCCCTCTTTTTGTCGTAAACTTCAGTTTTGAATTCACAGGCGGCATCACTTCTTTTGCGAATACAGAAATACGAACAATAGAAACATGCACTGACAATGAGCCGAACCAAACTGACTGTACCTCTCAGTTATAAATCTGTCACAAGAAGCATCCCTTCTTCCTTCCCCCCCCCTCTTCCCCCTTCCCAACCCGCTTCTGCATTGCAAGTGTCAATGAACTTCAGGTAGGTCTGCTGGCCAGCTTCAGTTACTCATTCAAGGGTCGATTTGTTCTGAGGCAGTTATAGAATTCTAAAACTGCCTCCATTATGGTGATTGGCAAAGTGAGTCTAGGCCTATGCTCATTCCAGTAGTTGGCAAAGTAATTCAATGCTCTCCTGCAAAATTTGCTGTCATGGAAATGCAAAGGATTGTACCTATAACAGATGATGGAAATTGCTTATTTAGAGCAGTTTTGTACTGTTTATATCAAAATGAAGAACGTCATCCTGAGCTGCATTTTCAAGCTATTGCAAAAATTGTCGCTGGCAGGGATAATTATAAGGATTTTTTTATTGGCTATCAGTCTCATTGCATTCTCCACAGCAACCAACTTGAGTATGAAAGTCTCTGGACGGTGAATACACTGGTCATGTTGAACTTCATTTATAAACCATTATAGGATTTGAAACCATTTTGCAGTGTTGCCATAGTAAACAAAAGTTTGGTGCTTTTCAGTCGGTCAACACGAATGTACCCAAACGAGTTGGGTTATACCCTAATCCTATAGGATTGTTGTATAAACCAACTGTATTTTGATTAATTGTTTAGAGTACTGAGTATAACCACACTGTTGAATTTGGCAACGGAAGTATAATTTGCCAGTTGATGCAAGACACTATAGTATTATCGAATATGATGTGAATTTGGGGAGAAATATTACTATAAATAAACCCATTCAACAAAAAAGAACATTGGCCGTAATAAAGTGGGAAATCGGAGAAACTACGAAGCCACTTTTAAAATCCAATATAAATATGTCATTTTAAAAACAATTCTAGATATTATACAGTACAGAGTAGGGTCCTCGATGATCAAATGTAAACATTGTTCTGCATTGTATTTCTCTTGCATGAAATCTATGCTTGGTTACTTTGACCTTTGTTGTTATGATGGTAAAATTGATTGCTGGAATATAAAATAATTGACAGGCTGCACAAAAAAAAAAAAAAAAAAGACTGGAGATGATATCTCAAGGAATTTCAGAGAGAATATTCGGCAGTACAACAATGCTTTGCCCTTCGTTTCCTTTAGTGCCAATGTTACCGTGCCACATGAATACGGCCCAAATGTCAAATATTTATTCCTTAATGTGTGTGAATCGACTACTAAAAGATATTATACGTAACTACATTATTCCTTTTTGTGAGAAAGTTATTGTTGTGCTGCACACTTCTGGTCAAACAGTTATTCACAACTGTATAAAATACTCTTCTCTCTGGCCCTTCTCCAAAATATGCCGCTTACTTTAAAAAAAAGGCGATCAAAACCAATGAAATGGAATTTTCTAATTATTTGCTGCATGTTAAAAATGACTACTCTTTGTGGATGGTGAGGAATAAAATGTTACTGAATTACCAGCTAGACTCTCAACACCTGAGGGTATCGTGACTCAGATTTACGGCGAAACATTCACTTCTGCGAAGGATATAATATACACTGACTGGCACGAAAAACGACACACCCAATAAATTATGTGAAATTATTGTGTAATTATCTATTTAATCAAAGTGAAGCACTTGAACCTGTTTTTTTAGATGGGGTATGTTATTGACGTTGCTTTGCAAGCAAACAATGAAGTGTTGATTGTTGATTGCACTAGCCTCAATTGTTTTTCCCGCGCAACCTGGGAATCACATCACTGGATGTAACCCAATAATGTGTTCCCCCTCTTATAGCACTTAGTGTTGTACTTTGAATTGTTACCTTTTCAATCACATGTGTTAGTGGGATCTTTCAGTGATGGTCGTAATTAGCTTTCTCGAGCAAACATGCCCTTAAGCCATGATCAAGCTGCAAAAGTTGTTGCTTTGGTGGAAGATGGTCGCAGCATGCATTCATTACATTGCAGAAGTGTTGAGGATTACACCTTCCACGATTTCCAGAACCGTACGAAAGTACAGGGAAACTGAAGGCTTTGCAAGGAGACCAGAAACAGGCCTGGGAAGAACAACATCGAAGAGAGATGTCCGCTTGTTACAACTCAGAGTTCTTCACGACCGTCACACCACCGCCATTGAAGCACAAAATGGACTCCACCAAGTTCGAGGGGTCGATGCTAGTGAGAGAACCGTCTAAAGAAGATTGGAAGAAGCCAACCTTCAATCCAGAAGACCAGTTACAGGCCCAGAACCTACCAGAGAACATCGCACAGCTCGACTACGTTTCGCAAGGGAACATCATGGCTGGACAGTACAACAATGGGAACAAGTGTTGTTCACCGATGAGTCGCGGTTTGGCCTCCAATCACCTGACGGAAGAGAGAGGGTCTGTAGAAGGCCAGGGGAAAGGTATTCCCCTTGCACATTCTCATCCAGGATGCCTTTTCAGGGTTGTGTGATGGTGTGAGCAGGAATCAGTATGGCTGCAAGGACGGATTTGGTCTTAGTGGAGAATGGGAGCCTTACTGCACATCGGTATGTGGAGAAAATCCTTCTGGAGCATGTTGTGCCTTTCGCTCCATTTATTGGTGATGATTTCACACTAATGCAAGACAATTCACGCCCACATGTTGCGCGAGTTCTTGGGTGAAGCAGGGATTCATGCTATGGCTTGGGACCGGCTGGGTAGAAGAGCCCGTCAGTGCTATCCAGAGACCCTACAGGACCTACGGAATGCCCTCCTGGAAGAATAGGAGATGATTCCTCAACAGGACATTACAGCATTAATCAGGAGCATCCCTGAAAGGTTGAATGCCATCATTGGTACAAGAAGTGGCAAAACATGCTTTTGAAGATGCGAACAGAGGTCTCCGAGTTCTTCTCCGAGGTCTATGAAGTAATGGGTCAATTGTATAAAATCAAAACAGAAGTGAGGACCTTCAGGACCTTACTCAAAATTTCCTGCTTCTTTTAGCGCTCTTTCCTTGAAGTGTGCATCACTGGCTTAATTTTTAAATTTGTGTATAATCATCTTTTTTTTCATTGTTAGTCACCTACTACAATATCTCATCATCATATAGTAGATTAGTGTTATAAAAGTGTCATAAATTTGAAATAAATTTCAGTTCTTGTAAGAAATTGAAGTGTTGCGTTTTTCGTGCCGGTCAGTGTATTTCTCGTAAGTTTGCATTCTTACACCAAAAAAAGGAGCAATGTAATGACATTAATTTAAGTCATTGAACTTATATCCATTAATTCAAACACATACATCATCGTTAGCAGATTAAATACCGAAGATGAAAGCCAGCTACTTCATTTCCCTACAACAGAATTCTTCAATTCCTTGGAATTAAGTGATTCGCCTCCACATACTCCAAACGTTTGAGCCATAGTTATGCTCCTTAGAAATCTGAACGTTTCATAAGGGCTCTATTAGAGGTTTTAAAGCGGCAATGAAATGTAACGCTCGTTTAATTGTAACTCAACTGATTTATTTAACACAAAATACATGAACTGTTGAAATGCGTTGTGCCGTGAACAGATCATAAAACGAACTGTTTAACAGTTAGTTGAGGGCGCTAGTTGCGCCTATCGATCAGGATGGAGGTCGATACCGGCAGATGCCGATCTCTCCAACACTTCCCCTTGACCAACAGCCGGAGTCATCCTGGTGCATGTGGTCTCAAGCCAAGGCTTTGAGCACATTTCTCGTGCTTGGGCCTTGACAATCCTTTTGTCAATATGTCGGCAGGCATCTCATCCGTTGGAGTGCACTCCACCGAAACCACCCTTTTGGCCACGGCATCTCGGACGGAATGGTGCCTGATGTCGATGTGCTTCGTCCGTGAATGAAACATAGGATTCGATGTCAGGTTCTGCGCACCTACATTGTCGTTCTTCACTGGGACAACATCTATCGGTTTTCCAAAGTCTTTCAGGAGTTTCCTCATGTGTAGAGCTTCCTTGGTTGCTTCTGTCAAGGCCATGTATTCGGCCTCCGTCGACTACAGGGCCACAGTAGGCTGCTTCCTGGACTCCCAACTCACTGCAGCGCCGCCTAGTGTGAACGCGTATCCGGTGTACGATTTTCGATCCACCAGGCAGCTTCCCCAGTCAGCGTCCACGTACATCACCGCTGGACCACTTTTTTGGAGTACATGAGGCCGAGATCACGTGTGTTAGCGAGGTATCGCAAGACACGTTTTGCAGCCATCCAGTGCTGCTGTCCGTGACAGTCGTTGAACTGAGAGAGAGAACTGACTGCATGGGATATGTCCGGCCTCGTTCCCACTGATAGGTAAATTAGAGCTCCTATCAACTGTCGGTAGGGGACGCTCTCCACTTGTTCGCCAGGGTTCATGTCTTCCTTCTACAGCTTCGTACCTGGATCAATGGGAGTGCTGACAGGCCTACACTCTGCCATTCCGAATCTCTCCAGGACCTCGTCTATGTATCCTTTCTTGCTGAGTTTCATCTGGTTGGAGCTTCTCTCGATCTCCAGCCCCAGACAATACCGCACGTCCCCCAAGTCCTTGATCTCGAACTTGGTATTCAGAAAGTCTCTCACCACGTCGATCGTCTTGTCGTCTCGAGCCATGATCATCATGTCGTCGACATAGATGATTATATAAATTCTATCTTCGACAGGTCTGATGTGGTACATGCATGGATCTGCATCCGAGCGAGTCGCCTTGAGATTTTTCATCTCTTCCTCGAGACGGTGATACCAAGCGCATCCTGCCTGTCGCAGTCCGTACAACGCTTTGTTTAGTGAGCACACCATGTCACGATTGGTCAACTTCTCCAGCATCTCATCTGCGGTCTTTCGCACAGTCTCGTCAACCGACTCGTCTTGAACGGTATGGGCAAGAACGTCCTCAAAGTGGTCCGGGGCCTCCATGAAGATTTGCTCCTCGACTTCTACGTTCAAGTACGCCGTCTTGACGTCTAGCTGTCGGATCTTTAGATTATCTTGCACAGCTAACGCCACCGCAGTCCTTATTGTGCTCAGCCTTGCGACTGGAGCGAAAGTGTCGTGAAACTCTATTCCTGGTCTCTGCGTGAAACCCCTCGCTACCACGCGCGCCTTCCGCTTGCTGATAGTGCCGTCAGGGTTAAACTTATTCTGGAGAACGAATCTGCTTCCTATCACACGTTGCCTCTTGGGACGGTCGACCAGCTTCCACGTATCGTTCCGAATCAGTGAAACTGCTTCTTCTGACATTGCTTCGATCCTTGCAGGTGAGTCATCTCCGGAGATAGCCTGGGTCACTGGGATTTCAGCGACGTTAGCCGCTTCCCCTGGTCGATCACCGTAGTCCTTGCGGGGTCGCCCAGATTTTCCAGTTCTAATCAAACGAGGCCGTCCGCCTCTTCTCCTAGATGATGCCGCTTGTTGCTCATCGGATTGGATCTCCGGTTCAACAAAGTAATCGTCGGCAGGAAAGCCTATGAAGCCATCGGGGAATTCCCATTCAGCAACATCAGGTTGGTTTTCTGCCAGAACTTCGTCTCTCGACACCAGCTCGAACTCCAGTTCATGGATCGGATCCTCTGGTTCAATGCGTACTTTGTCCGGAGAGTCACGCGGGAACAGATCATCGACTGATTTCTTAGGCGCGGTCATCTCCTCACAAAAAACAACGTCTCTCGTGATCTCGATCTTCTTCGTTTCAGGAATCCAGAAACGGTAAGCCTTCGACTGCTCCGAATATCCAACAAAAATTCCCTCTTTTGAGAGAGGGCTAAACTTCCCCTTGTTTGGGGTCTTGTCCAGGCAGAACACCTTGCTCCCAAAGTCCTTGAAATAGTGTGCAGTCTGAGTTCTGTCGAACCAGCGCTCAAATGGAGTCTTCCCGTTTAGCTTTTTGGTTGGACATCGGTTCTTCAGATAATTTGCGGTGTTGATCGCCTCCGCCCAGAATGTCATCGGTAGGCCAGATTGCAGGAGTAAACATCGTGCTGCCTCTTCAAGGGTCCGATTTTTCCTCTCGGCCACACCATTTTGTTCAGGCGTATATGGTGTTGGGAGACGGCGCTCGATCCCCTCAGATTTCAAGACTCGTCAAATTCCCTGTTGACATATTCACGTCCATTGTCGGACTGTACGCACTTTATTTTCAGACCGTGCTGCTTCTTGACGAAAGCCTTGTACTCTCGGAACATTTGCAACGCCTCGCACTTCGTCTTCATAAACCGTACCTCTGTTCATCTCGAGTAGTCGTCCGTAAATGTGATCATGTACTTGGATCCACCGTTCGACACAACACCCACAGGGCCACAAACGCCTGTGTGTATAATATCGAGCTTACCGGTCACACGATTTGACTCTTTCGGGAAAGGTATTCGAGTCATTTTGCATTTCGTGCAAATGTCACAAGTTAGATCTCCACGTCTCCCTTTTAGTTGCACACCTCGAATGGATCCGCTCTTCACTGCCATACCGAGATCACGAAAGTTGACGTGACCCATCCTTCGATGCCACAGCTGCGCCACATTCTCGTCGCGCTTGTCTTCTGACACTGCGTTTCTACATTTTTCCAGTGGGGTGCCCTGTACATAGTACAGATTGTCCTTGCGCTGTGCAACTAACCTCGTCAGTCCATTCTGGTCAAGAACTTCCGCCTTCTCTTTGCCAAAAACAACCGAGAAACCACGGTCTGTCATCTTCGAGACTGATAAGAGATTAGTGCGGATCTCAGGAACGTGCAAAGTCTCATTGAGAGTAACGTTGCAAGTTTTACCGTCTACAGTTGTTGCAATTTTTGCAGTCCCTCGGGCCTTTATCTCTGCGGTTGCGCTGCTCGCTAACTTCAGCTTGCCAGTCTCGCCCTTGTCCATCTCTGTAAACACAGTCGCATCACCGCACAGATGAGACGTGCACCCACTGTCGAGACACCACAGGTTTTCGACACTGCTCGTCGCGATCTGGCACGTATCAGGTTCCTCAACTGATAAGAGTGACGCGTCCGACAGCTGATTTTTATTGACCTTAACATTGCAGTCCACTGCCTTATGTCCTTTGATTCCGCACTTCGGGCATTTGAACGGAAACGATTTCTCCTTGTCACTCTTACCACCGGAGTAGCCGTGGTTTTTGTTTTGAGGCTTCGGCTGTTGTTTCCTTGAAGGACCTTTCTTCTTCACGTACATGGCGCCTTGATTTTGCATCGGTGTTGACGAGGCAACTCTGGCATCGTGTTCTTCGATTATCTTCGTACGTTGATTCTCAGACTTCGGTAGATCGTCCCGGCTCTCGATGGTAATTCTGAAAATTTCAAAACATGCCGGCAAACTGTACAGCATCATGATGGTAAGTTGGTCTGGGTTAATAACTACGTCCATGTCAGCCAACTTGTCGACACAGTCAAAGTAGTTGTTGAGGTGCTCACGGATGTCGCCACCTTCAGTCATCTTTTGCAAGGTTAGACTCTTCAACAACGTGGCCTTGCGAGCCGGCCCCTTCGACTGAAACGTATTTCAAGTTTCTGCCATATCTCGCTTGATGACCTGCAGTTCTTCACCAACTTGAGCTGGCTTGGTCCGATGGATAGGATTAGGTCTGACATGGCCTTTTCATCCCTAGTCGTCCACTCGGTCACTTGGGCTGCGTTGTCCTCACCCGGCTCGGGTTTGACGATCTGGCGGTTGACATAACCCCACACGTCATTCTTTATCAGAATGGCACCCATTTGCATTTTCCAGGTGTCGTAATTATCGCGCCCTAAGGCCTCGATGCGCACTACACCGTTTGAATTCATTGTCTCACTTCAATCGTGCCGTGTGTTAATGTCCGGAACACTCACGATTGTTCACAATACATTTGCTGTGCCGCGTGTTATTGTTTGAAACACTCACAACCGGCCATACACTTTGCGTCGCGCGCTATTGTCCGGAACACTTGCAAATAGGCCTACGGAATTTCGTGTCGTGCGCGTTTGTACACAACTCGCACGTTAAGCACGTTTTCTTGCGTCACGTGTTATAGTCCAAAACACTCGCAATAAGCCAAAATTCACGTTGCGTGTTATTGTCCAAACACTCGCGATTGGCTTTTTCACTGTTCACTCACGATCAACCACACAATATTCGAGAAGACGGCATTTGTTCCTTCTCGCTTTGTCGAAGTCCAGAAGTTTCTCGAGAGAGCAAGATGTCTGCCGATTCGACGCGTTCTTCTCTTTGTGTGTCCGCTTGATCCCGCTGTTTCCAGTTTTCAGTTAATTTAAATCTGAGCCAATCGTTCTGGGTCCATAACCTATTAGAGGTTTTAAAGCGGCAATGAAATGTAACGCTCGTTTAAATGTAACTCAACTGATTTATTTAACACAAAATACATGAACTGTTTAAATGCGTTGTGCCATGAACAGATCATAAAACGAACTGTTTAAAAGTTAGTTGAGGGCGCTAGTTGCGCCTATCGATCAGAATGGAGGTCGGTACCGGCAGGTGCCGATCTCACCAACAGGCTCCTATATGGAACCATATTAATTGTAAGAAATATGTAAGAAATTGCTTGGATTTGGATATAATAAGTGCAGTTAATATTAGGCAGAGAGCTCTAATCCTATAACTTGATTTAACACCTTCCGAACACTTACAGTACATTTTCTTTTAAGAGGCAACAATTTCCAATTCTCTTGGCATACCTTATCACAATCAATAAATCTCCAAGGAAAACTCTGAAACGTATACTGTAGGTCTCTCTATTTACCTCATCAAGTTTTCAGTCATGGCCAGCAGTATGTTGCAATGTCAAGAGTGCAATCTTTGATGCCCGTAAGTTGCAATAGTGCCAAAAAGTATTCGTACAAAGAATGTAACTAATATAAGAAACTTCTTCAGTAAATATTATTTTCATTGACCGTCATGGTTTTTGACGGGTTTCAACTAGTTGTACTTTAAGTCTCCTTGGTCAATCTAACTTACCCACTTGACAGAAGAATGCTGACGAATTGATCTTTCTGACCAAGTCTGAAATTTGGTCCCAGCCTGGGAGAAACACCAGAATAGCACCTTCTCCTTTCGTGCTGCAGATTTCCTCAATTAGCCTCAGAATTAAGTTCACATCAGTATGCTCAGACTCAGGCATTAGTAATTGAGAAATTACTAATTCTGAGAACCTATATCTCAGTTCACTGAAACAAATATGGCAATAAGACAAAGTTTAAAAAATAATCACCATTACCGCTATTGTTAATTTAATATTGTTAATACAGGGTTATTACAAATGATTGAAGCGATTTCACAGCTCTACAATAACTTTATTATTTGAGATATTTTAACAATGCTTTGCACACTCATACAAAAACTCAAAAAGTTTTTTTTAGGCATTCACAAATGTTCGATATGTGCCCCTTTAGTGATTCAGCAGACATCAAGCCGATAATCAAGTTCCTCCCACACTCGGCGCAGCATGTCCCCATCAATGAGTTCGAAAGCATCGTTGATGCGAGCTCGCAGTTCTGGCACGTTCCTTGGTAGAGGAGGTTTAAACACTGAATCTTTCACATAACCCCACAGAAAGAAATCGCATGGGGTTAAGTCGGGAGAGCGTGGGGGCCATGACATGAATTACTGATCATGATCTCCACCACGACCGATCCATCGGTTTTCCAATCTCCTGTTTAAAAAATGCCGAACATCATGATGGAAGTGCGGTGGAGCACCATCCTGTTGAAAGATGAAGTCGGCGCTGTCGGTCTCCAGTTGTGGCATGAGCCAATTTTCCAGCATGTCCAGATACACGTGTCCTGTAACGGTTTTTTCGCAGAAGAAAAAGGGGCCGTAAACTTTAAACCGTGAGATTGCACAAAACACGTTAACTTTTGGTGAATTGCGAATGTGCTGCACGAATGCGTGAGGATTCTCTACCGCCCAGATTCGCACATTGTGTCTGTTCACTTCACCATTAAGAAAAAAATGTTGCTTCATCACTGAAAACAAGTTTCGCACAGAACGTATCCTCTTCCATGAGCTGTAGCAACCGCGCAGAAAATTCAAAGCGTTTGACTTTGTCATCGGGTGTCAGGGCTTGTAGCAATTGTAAACGGTAAGGCTTCTGCTTTAGCCTTTTCCGTAAGATTTTCCAAACCGTCGGCTGTGGTACGTTTAGCTCCCTGCTTGCTTTATTCGTCGACTTCCGCGGGCTACGCGTGAAACTTGCCCGCACGCGGTCAACCGTTTCTTCGCTCACTGCAGGCCGACCCGTTGATTTCCCCTTACAGAGGCATCCAGAAGCTTTAAACTGCGCATACCATCGCCGAATGGAGTTAGAAGTTGGTGGATCTTTGTTGAACTTCGTCCTGAAGTGTCGTTGCACTGTTATGACTGACTGATGCGAGTGCATTTCAAGCACGACAAACGCTTTCTCGGCTCCTGTCGCCATTTTGTCTCACTGCGCTCTCGAGCGCTCTGGCGGCAGAAACCTGAAGTGCGGCTTCAGCCAAACAAAACTTTATGAGTTTTTCTACGTATCTGTAGTGAGTCGTGACCATATGTCAATGAATGGAGCTACAGTGAATTTATGAAATCGCTTCAATCATTTGTAATAGCCCTGTAATGTTATGAACTGTAAAGAAATTCCCTCAACATCACACAAAGTTGTGGGAATGTACTTTAATGATGATGATGATGATTGCTGTTTTAAGGGGCCTAACATCTAGGTTATCGGCTCCTAATGGTTTGGGTGATAGTGAAAGATGAGATGAAAATGAAAGCAATAACTAATACTAACTACAGACTTACATACTAGAAGAAGAAGTGGTAAACAAATAAAGGATAAGGCAAATAAAGGACAGGAAGAAAAGAAATGCCCACAACCCTTGAAGAATGAGGATTCAGGGACATGGAAGGAAGGAGAGCCATGAAAGGCAGATAGGAAAGGGAAAGAGGAGAGGACCCATCCCAAAGTTAGTGGTGTCACAGTACAATCTCTATGACTTTTGGTTTTGATCATGGCTACTCTTTGCTGGTGAGCTATTGCAGGCCTCAGCGCAAAGCTTAGAGATTCCTGTCAATGGTGAACCAGTAAAGGAGAAGAGGGCATGCTAAATTGAGTGACACATCTGTATTTTTATTCCTACTTACGTTGTTCTTTTGTTTTTTTATATATCTTTGGTTTTTATTAGTACTCTATGACTATTCTTGTGAGGAGTCCATACTGGAAGATTTTTATGAGATTATCTGTGCAATTCATCGATTAGATTATTGAGATGTTGATATGGAGGGGAAGAAGTGAGATAATTATTGTGTGTGTGCTTGAGAAGTTCAAATTAGAGTGAGAACAATAAATGGAGAAAGATGGTTTTTGTTTGTTAAAAGTATCCCTCATTGTGTATAATCAACCATGACCCCGGAATGTACGGTTACAGTGGGAAAAGCGGAAAAAACGGACCCAGCTCAGGAATACCTCGGGATCGCCAACTCCCGAACTCAACAGCCGTGAGCCGCTGAGGGTGTAGACCTATCTAGGGTGCACCAGAAGTGGTGGGGCTACATACACCCTGCCTCCTTGGGGGCCTTGTGCAGAAGGCAGGAGATAACATGAAAAGAAAAAGGAGGGTATCAGGAAAGACGAGACAAGGACCAATTAAGGCGGGAAAGGAAGACTCCCTAGACTCGGATACCCTAATACCATCGGGGTCGGAAGAGAACAAGAGTTGACCAAGAGAGTCGACAGGAAGAAAGATGGAGAGGAGCCTGGCACAAGCCAGTGGAAGCAATGCCGGACTCAGCTGGGGTCTCGTGATCACCAACCCACGTCCCACTAGATGTGAGCCCCTGGGGGAGTACTTTAATGTAAATGATAGTATTAAAAGTATTTGAAGCAAAAACATTAACCTTGTTGGATAATGTGTTTAATAGACATAGGCTATTAACTTTTGTATTAATTGAGTTTACTGAGACACACCTGTTAATACTATGGTTATTATAACATGATTTCAACCCTTCATTGGGGCCGGCTTCATCAGCATTGCTGTAACATACTTATACCATGGTGGCCACTCAAATCGGTCAACGATTAAGATCCAGGAGTTATCCAAGAATTTTTCAGGAGTAATTCTCATTTTTTCAGATTTAAAAATAAGCGCGAGTGCGGTGGGCTTTATCGGTTGCCTACGCAAGCCTACACAGAAATGATTTTATTGTTGTTTTAAAAAAGCCTTTGTGACTCAAATATCCGCTTTAAAAAAAAAAAGAGAGAAAAGAATGACGCTCGCAATTTTGTTGCGGTGAAGTTGTCTATACTCAATATGTTTTACAAAAATGCTATCGCGTGTTCTCACACACAGGAACAGGTAGCCTGAGAAAATTTCTTTGGTTAACGATAGAGTGCTCACCCAAAACCGCAGCGGATGATTTAAGATGGAAATATTTTTATAATTTTATATTTTCCAGATTTCCAGGTTTTCCAGGAGTAGTGGCCACCATGTTATACACTAAATAAGGCACTTTTACAAAAAAACAATATGATAAATAAAACTTAACTCTAAGAATACAATTTTGAATATACAGGTCTAATACAGAGTCTTTATATTTGCTTGGCAAGGACAGGGGTTATTATTAATTATTAATATTTGACTGAGAGGTCGTTTAGGACAGCTTCTACTTGATATGATGTGAAAACGAAGAATTGCATTTTTTGGAAACATATCCCGCTTGAAATTGAGGAAAGGATATACACACATCAAAAAAAGTTTTGCATCACCTCGGTTCCCAGATCTCCGGCATATAGACGTTGACTGTGTATATTGTATCCAAGATACAGTCCCTTTGACTGTTCATAGATGTCACTAAAACTGCTCAAAGATGTAAACAACCATGCATGAGCAGGGCCTATTAGACGGAGGGGGTACGACAGCCGATCAGTTCCAGTCATTCCACCAGGACGAAGGTACGCTGCTCATGTTGTCTGTAGTTCTACCATGCCTAGAAGGTCAATACCGCAGTTCGATCGCGTCCGCATTGTTACTTTGTGTCAAGAAGGGCTCTCAACAAGGGAAGTTTCCAGGCGTCTCAGAGTGAACCAAAGCGATGTTGATCGGACATGGAGGAGGTACAGAGATACAGGAACTGTCGATGACAGGCCTCGCTCAGGCCGCCCAAGGGCTACTACTGTAGTGGATGACCGCTACTTACGGATTGCCGCTCGGAGGAACCCTGACAGCAATGCCACCATGTTGAATAATGCGTTTCGTTCAGCCACAGGACGTCGTGTTTCAACTCAAACTGTGCGCAATAGGCTGCATGATGCGCAACTTCACTCCCGACGTCCATGGCGAGGTCCAGCTTTGCAACCCCGACACCATGCAGCGCGGTACAGATGGGCCCAACAACATGCTGAATGGACCCCACGGAATTGGCATCACGTTCTCTTCACCGATGAGTGTCGCATATGCCTTCAACCAGACAATCGTCGGAGACGTGTTTGGAGGCACCCTGGTCAGGCTGAACGTCTTAGACACACTGTCCAGCGAGTGCAGCAAGGTGGTGGTTCCCTGATGTTTTGGGGTGGCATTATGTGGGGCCGACGTACGCCACTGGTGGTCATGGAAGGCTCCGAAACGGCTTTACGATACCTGAATGACATCCTCCGACCCATAGTGCAACCATATCGGCAGAATATTGGAGAGGCATTTGTCTTCATGGACGACAATTCTCGACCTCATCGTGCACATCTTGTGAATGCGTTCCTTCAAGATAACGACATCGCTCGACTACAGTGGCCAGCATGTTCGCCAGACATGAACCCTATCGAACATGCCTGGGATATGTTGAAAAGGGCTGTTTATGGACGTCTTGACCCACCAACCACTCTGAGAGATTTACGCCGAATTGTCGTTGAGGAGTGGGACAATTTGGACCAACAGTGTCTTGATGAACTTGTGGATAGTATGCCACGACGAATACAGGCATGCATCAATGCAAGAGGACGTGCTACTGGGTATTAGAGGTAGTGGTGTGTACTGCAATCTGGACCACAAATGCTGAAAGTCTAGCTGTATGATGGTACAACCAGGACGAATAGAATAATATAGTGTTATCACTTATCGAGTTCATGCGCGCCCCGCTCTTGGCGAGCGCTAGCAGCGCAGACCCCCAACGCTACGTAGTCAGCTGTTCAAAACTGGAATACCTCCCGGCCTAAAAAAAAAACTCTTAACGAAGGCCCTGGTTACGGTCATTACAGCACATTCCTTGTTTCGACTTATGAATATTACTTTCAGAGAGTTATTATTAATATTTTCAGTCCCCATGTAGAAATATCATTTAAAACCCTCCGTTAGTCGCGAATGGGTCTGACAGCCTCATGTTTCGTTTCAGTTTTAATATCAAGCTAACAGTTCAAGTTATGATCATATTGTCAAGGGACATATTACACCATACCTTCGTAAGCATTTTTCTTTGAGTTGTGGAATGACGAGCCTAAAAATAACTCTACACGTGTAACTCTAGTCATGTGGGATTGCCGATTGGTAACCCCAGGGCGCTCAATGATGTAATATGCTGTCAGTGAGTCATCAGTGATTTGCAGGTGTGCTGATATAGCGATTATACACACACACTATACACAAACATCCTAATACAGTACATGGAATATATAACCACGATATCACAGCCCTAAAATAACAGGCAACAAAACAACTCAAATGAAGTAAATTACTCACCAAAACTAGCTTGAGGCCACTTTCGAAAGTTTACGAGTAGACTTAGCAGATTTCCGAGGTTGAAGATCTCTGCGGATTTCTCTCGCTCTGAAGAAGAATCGGCACTTTAAATAGTGGTAGACTAGTTTAGGAATAATGTCCAAAGTATGTTCAATAGAACAGCCAGGCCGTGATGGCACAACTGAAATTGTCTCAATCGAATCAAGACACTCGTAAAAAATGTCACCCCACATCGACCTAGATGAGCTCAGTTTCTCATTGATTTTCCTTTCAGTCTGGAAAAGAATGTCACACACACTTTTGGAGGGACGTGTTAAAAACTTCGTGCCACTATCGGATCAGTAATCTTTTATTTCCGTAAGAGCTGAAAAACGACTTTCACTTTCGTCACGGAGAGAACGGACACAGGATAAACACTTAATAAATTTCGAGGATTGCCTAATAACATGATAAACTAAACACTTTTCAATCGAAGCATCGGGAACTGGGTTCAACTCCGGCACAGCACTTTCCCAATCTTCAATATTTAAACAGTCTTGTTTGCACACACACCAAGCACTACACAGATATTCTTAAACTATTATAAAGAAACAAATTCACTCGCATAACATGACTTCTCGCGCACAGGATGTTACAGTTGACTAACCGCGAAAATACTTGTCACACGTGCGTAAGGTTCGGCGCGACTTCCGCGCCACACACTGGCTGGACCATGAACTACAATGCTTTAGGAGCGGAGTGATGACACTATTTGTTTCTATTCGTCCTGGTACAACATGCAATGTGTGGGTCTCATGAGCAATAAAACGAGCTGAAATGTTGTTTGTGTTGATCTCTATTCCCTTTGTATTTAAAGGTTCCGGAACTCTTGGAACCGAGGTGATGCAAAACTTTTTTTGATGTGTGTACATTATACTGGAGTGGTGGCCAAGAGGCAAAACATGGCATGGGATTGATAACCTCGAAACTGGAGGAGTATGTTGAAGTGGTAGAGTGTGTGAGTAACAGAATAATGAAAATTAGAATGAAGATGAAAAATGACATGATGGACTTCATAGAAGTGTATGCACCACAGACTGGAAACAGAGAAGAAGATCTTGAAGTATTCCTGGAGAATGTAGAAAGAGTAATTTCAGATGTAGAAGTGGTGAATGCACAAGTCGGAAACGAGAGACAAGGAAAGGAAGAAGTCATTGGACCATATGGATATGGGAAAAAGAACCGGGAAGGAGAGGAACTTGTAAACTTTTGTGAAAGGAATGGGCTGATAGTGGGTAATTCATGGTTTCGGAAGAAAAACAGCAGGAAAATTACGAGATATGGGTGGGGTGATAGAAGAACAAAATCAGTAATTGACTACTTTCTGGTGGAAAGGACTAATCGCAGAAAGCTGATAGATGTGACAGCTTTACCAACCAGGGGAAGCATTTGACGGGGACCATAGAGCTGTGGTGGCAAAATTTAGATGGGGAAAATTGGAAAACCTAAAGGAGATCAGAGAAAGTAAAATAAAAGTATGGAAATTGAAAGACAAAACTGTACAGGAAGATTTTCAGGAGAGATTGAAGCAACAAATCCCAGTTACTGAAGTGGAAAACGTAGAAGAGGAATGGTCCCACTTTAAAAAGGCATTTGCTGGTACAGCAGAGAGTGCTTGTGGTAGGACGTCAACAAGAGTGAAAGAGAAGGAGACACCGTGGTGGAATGAAGAAGTGAGGAAAGCAGTGAAAGAAAAGAAGTCTGCATGGAAAGAATGGAATCGAGATCAAGCAGAAGAAAGCAAAAGGAAGTACCATGACAGCAAACGGAGGTGTAAGAAAGTGGTAGGAGAAGAAAAGAAGAAAAGTTGGGAAGAATTTAACGAAGAATGGAAACAGATGTAAGTGGCAGTAAAAGGATGCTGTATGGACTTCAAGAAGTAAGAGGAAAGAAAGAGTTACTACAAAGCTGGTGAAAAAGGAAGATGGAGAGTTGTTAACACACCCAGAAGAGATAAAGGGACGATGGAAGGAGTATTTCGATAAGCTATTGAATGTGAACAATTATACTGGTGAGATGGAAGTGACACAGCCTGACGACTCTACAACAGAAGATGATATAACAATGCTGGAGGTGGAATTAGCAGTACAGTTAATGAAGATGGGAAAAGTAACAGGGGTGGATGAAATCAGTGTAGAAATGATAAAGGCTGCTGGACCTGTTGGCATGCAATGGTTGTATCGACTGCTAAAATGTGTGTGAAAACGGAAATGTGTACCAGAAGACTGGGAGAAAGGGCTAATAATACCAGTGTTTAAGGAGGAGGACAAGAAGGTGTGTGATAACTATAGAGGGATCACCCTCATATCACAGATAGTAAAAATACTGGAAAGGATATTAGAAAGAAGAATGAGAAGAAAGGTGGAAGGAGAGTTGCAAGAGGAACAGTATGGCTTCAGGAGTGGAAGATCCACAGTGGACCCAATCTTTAGCTTGAAGCAGGTGATGGAAAAGAACTGAGAATATGAAGAGGATTTGATCATGACTTTCATTGTGTTGAGATTCGTATAATGTAAAAATCAGTGTTCGTGAAACACGGACGTCTTACTTAGCAGCCATCTTTTATTACACTAACTTATATCAAAGAGCTTCAAACATAAAGAATAAATACAAGAAATAAACCAAAGTAGAAATACATGAAATAAGCCAAAGATGTCCATCTTCTCAGTCCTCCACATCCTCCCCACCCTGGTCTATCTCGAGAGGGAAGACCAGCTGTACAGGCCGACTAATCTTGGTCCCGTTGGCCATCTGAAGGATGAGGGTTCGCACCTTGTTGTCCCTGCCTGGTCGCCTTTCAGTTATTCGCGCCTTCTGCCACATGTGTCTAGGTCGCATGTCGTCCTGTAGTAGTACTGTATCTCCTACTCGGCACTCCTTCGCCTGTCCATTTGGGCGGCGTACTTCGTGGTAGCTTCTCAGATCAAGAAGATACTCATTCCTCCATCTCTTGAGGAAGTCCTCCTGCATTTTCTCTCTAAGTCTCCTCTCCTTCCTCAGGTCTATTCGGGTCGTGGGTTCGGAGACGTTGGGCAGGGTAGTCAGCCGTGCGCCAGTCAGGAAATGACTTGGAGTCAGTGTCTCCGAGCCATCTTGGATTATGGGTCGGGAGTTAATGGCGGCTTCTACTTCTACCAATAGAGTTCGGAGTGCGTCCTCACTAATCAGAGCCTTTCCCAATACCTTTCTAAGGCATCTTTTAGTCGTACCCACCATTCTTTCCCACCAGCCTCCCCACCAAGCCGCCCGTGGGGCTATAAATTTCCACTGGACTCCGTTGTGGGCGAAGTGCTGGCTCGTTCGTGGGTCAGTGAGGACTTGGCTGAGTTGTGTCATTTCTTTGTGTGCAGCCTGGAACGTTCTAGCGTTGTCTGAGTAAATGGTGTTTGGAAGTCCTCTTCGTCCCGCAAATCGTCTGAGAGCCATCAGAAACGTCTCCGTAGTCATGTCCAAAGCCAGCTCAAGGTGAAGGGCCCTTGTAGTCGCACATGTGAAAAGCACAATATATGATTTCTGTACGAGATTCCCCACCTTAACGAGTAGTGGCCCTGCAAAATCCACACCCGTAACTGCAAATGGCATAGTAAGTCGCACACGTTCTGGAGGCAACGGGGCTTCGATCTCATTACCTTGTTGGCTTCTGGCGATCTTACACGGTAAGCACGTGTGGATGACCTTCTTGACAGCCTGGCGTGCCTTGAGGATCCAAAATTCTTCGCGTAGTACAGAGAGAACGATTCGTACTCCAAGGTGGTGTAGCCGTATGCGAATCTGGAGGATCAACAACTTAGTGAAGTGGTGTGCACCATCGAGTACTATAGGATGTTTCTGCTGCGTTGGCAGGTCTGCATGGTGGAGGCGCCCTCCCAGTCGAATAAGGCCGTCCTGTAAGAAGGGGTTGTAGTGGGCAATCCTGACTTCCCAGACAAGTTTCTCTCTTTTGTCAGAGCGTCGTACTCTTCGGAAAAGCACTCACGTTGGACTGTACGTATCCAGCACAATCGAGAAGCCTCTAATTCACGTGCAGTGAGATTCCCAGAATTTTTCTCCGACTGTCTGATGTTGTTCAAGAAGCGTAAAATCCAACCCATGATGTGCAGTATTTTCCAATAACTGCTGAATCTGGAAGCAATGATGAGAGGTTCCGTTGTAACGACGTTAAGTGTTTGCTGATGCGTCTCGCGAGTCTCTGGAAGTGAGGCGTTAAGCACACTGCTGTGGGGCCAAGAGCTTGGATGATCGGCTAGCCATACAGGCCCGTGCCACCAAAGTGAAGAAGACTGTAGTGCTTTTGAGGATATTCCTCGTGACAAGAGGTCGGCTGGATTATCCTGGCTCGGGCAGTACCGGCACTGAGCTGGACTCAGGATGCCTTGAATTTCCGTCACTCGGTTGGAGATGAATGTCTTCCAACGGTTTGAATCGCTTTTAATCCAACCTAGAGCGACCATGGAGTCACTCCACAGAGTAGATGTGGTGACATTAAAGTCTGTTGCTTGGCAGAAATACCTCAGAAGACGGCAACCCACTAAGATGGCCAGTAGTTCTAGTCGTGGGAGTGTAACCTTCTTGACTGGAGACAGTCTATTCTTAGTGCAGACCAGGTGTATGTAAGTGTTTACGTCGGTAGACGTTCGAACATACAGTGCAGCTCCGTAGGCCCGCTCCAAAGCGTCGCAGAACACGTGGACATGTGAAGTCTCCGATGTTGTCCTTGATAAACCAATCCATCTTGGAATGACCACACTTGCCAGATCCGTGAGGCTGGTTATCCACAGCTGCCATCGCAATGCAATGTCATGTGGAAGCATTTCGTCCCATGCTATGCCCCTACACCAGGTGTCTTGGAAGAGAACTTTTCCAACTATGGACACCGGTGAAAGTAATCCAAGAGGGTTGTAGAACTTTGCGGTCGTTTTCAATAGCTTTCGTTTGGTTCCTGGATCCTGCGAAAGGTTGTCGGTGATATCTGTATGGTCAAAGAGTAGTGAATCTGATTCTGTGTCCCATCGTACACCTAGTACTCCGGTTTCCCTTTTCGTTTCACGTCCTTCGGCTCTCCATATACCTTCCAATGGTCCAGAATTTGTTGCCCATTTTGCCATCGGCATCCGTATCTGTCGTAGTAGACCTGTCACCTCGTAATATAAGGTGATAACTCTGTTGTCATCTTCAGCTCCCGCAACAAAGTCGTCCATGAAAGTGCTTTGATCCATAAGTGCTGCTGCTGACGGGAACTGATCCTTGAATCTCGTTGCTAGTTCACGGAGAGTTGCAGACAGAAGAAAGGGACTGCTTGCAAGGCCGAATGGTAGACGAGTGAATCTATAGACGGCTGTATCATCTCTTGCTTGCCATTTTCCAAGTTCGTCCTTCTCCACATTGAACCAGAAGAATCTTGTTAAATCTCGGTCTTCAGTATCCAGGCATAATTGAAGGAAAGCTTGAGTTCCATCTCCTACTATGGCTTTGCGGTAAGTTCGGAAGCGGATCAACGTGGACAGTATTTCTGGTAACAGATTAGGGCCTGTTTCCAGATCATCATTGAGGGACGGTGCATCTCTCTCGTGGGATGATGCGTCAAAGACAATCCTCCATTTCTCTGTGCCATTTCTCTCTTTCTTGATAGCGTGATGAGGCAGGTAGTATACATCATTTGTAGTTTCCTCTGTAGCGATCAGCTGAACATGTCCCATGTTTACGTTGTCCATCATCTGCGCATGGTACATTTCTTTGTACTGGGCATTAACGGCAAGTTTTCTCTGCAATGTGTGAAAACGATTTAGAGCGTTCTTACGGTTTGAGGGTAAGACCAGATCTTCTTTCTTCGGTAGGGATACTACCCTCCGCCCGTCTTGTAAGTGAAACGAATCGTGGAATTCTTGAAGAATAGTGGCATCTTTCGTTGTGAGGGTCCTTTTCTGATCTTCCCTTATTCCTAGGGACTCTAGATCCCAAAATCGTCGCATATCATCGTCCTCGACAGATGGGTCATTAGCAGTATGAATGTGGTGCACGTTGACGCTGTGGACAGTAATTCCTGACCTATTTCCACTCAGAATCCATCCAAATCTAGAAGGAAGCAGTACTAACGTGTCTGAGAGGCGTATTGGCTTGTCGTCAAGTATCACCTTCCAATAATGGTCTCCACCTATTAGAAGTTCTATAGGAAGTTCATTGTTGTCATCCTTGGGATCAGCAAGTCTCAATTTTCGTAAGCGTGACAGGGACTGGACGTCGAGTGGAACAGTCGGATGTGGCGAGTAAACGTTGTCACTCTCAAATGCAGAAATACGCAGAGCAGCCTCCGTGCATATTCCACTGATGTTGAGGTCAATGAGTCTGCGAGCTGAAGATGTGTGACGAGATGACTCGAATCCGGTAACTGTCAAATCCTTGTGTCCCACGATATTCAGTTGAAGCTGATCTACCAGACTTCGGCTTACGAAGGTTGATTGACTGCCAGCATCCAATATGCATCGTGTACGTTTTCTCAGTCCGGTGGGCCCTGTGATCCAAATATTCGCCGTTTGAAGATAAGTGAACTGCGGCATCTTCCCCACGGATATTGATGCGGGCTGTTCTCCGGTGCAGATGGAAATGTGATGATTCTTTTTGCACTTTGCGCATGATACCTTACTCTTCTTCATGCAGGTCTTCACACTGTGACCTTTATTGAGGCACAAGAAGCATCGGTTGGCAGTTTTTAACTTTTCAATCCGCTCAGCTACATTGCGGATCTTCACACAGTTCTGGGCCCAGTGGCCTTGAGTCTCACAGAACACACAGAATTCGGAATACACTTTCTTTGTGTTCATGCCCGTCCATTTTGACTTTGTGTTCACATGGAGTGTCGCGGCAGTGCCTGAGAAGGATTCGAGTGAAGTGATATCTCCTCTGATCTTCTGTGTGATCACAGCGCCCTCTACCTCATCGTTCAGGAACTCCATCAACTTGGTAATGTGACTCTCGGGAATGCTTTCTCGTTTGGAATAAATTATCCAACGGCGGACAATACCTTGAGGGAATGCTCGGAGAATTTTAGGGCATAACATTCGCCCGTAATTATCTACATTTTCCCCTAAGGCCCGTAAGGCTTGTACGCGTCTATTGCATTCCATGTACATGGCATTTAGATTAGAAGGAGTATCGTCTGAAATTGGTTGCAAGGCTTCGAGATAGTCAAGATGGGCCTGAATTATGCAGTCAGTGTTTCCGTAGCGAGATATTAATATCCGTTTTGTTTCTTCATAAGCATCAGCCGTTATCGGTATTCCATCAACTAGATTCTTCGGCTCACCCTCCAGATATCCACGGAGATAGACGTGCTTGTCAATGTGAGCGAGAGATTGATTGGTGTCAACAGAAGACTGGAATTGCTCCCAAAAACGTGCCCAATTCTCAATGTCACCTGCGAATTTGTCTAATTTTACGGCAGGGAGCTTCACTGTGTGTGTGACGGGTGTTGGGACTGGAGATCTTGGCGTTGGTTGCATACTCATTCCGGCGACCGATGTTGTCAAACTGGAGAGTGACTTAGATTTATTCTCGGCGTGTGATGCTTTCAGAATCGCTCTCTTCGCGATGTCGATGTATTCCTCACATTTTTCGACATCGGCCTCGTATTCTGCGTCGGTCAAACATTCCTGTATACTATCGTCCAGAACTGTGAGTAGATCTAAAGCTTCTTGGAGTCTAATGCCATTATATTCGTATTCTGAGATGTCGCCGACCGTAGCACTATTTATTATCGTACTGAATTTAGTTATAGTTGCTCGTTCCGTCTTCCGCTTTCTTTTCAAAAACGCTAGTTTACTCTTAACACTCTCGTCTTGCATCTTGAAGAATGGGTGACGAAATAAATAAATAGTACCGTTCTGCGACAAGTTCCTGACCCGGTCGGAGACTGGAAGCAGGCGTGGATTTTCATTTTCTGCGACAAGTGAAGGTGATTGTCTGATGTCAGCGCATGCGTGAGATCGTCTTGTAGTGTCCGTGATGGCTACGAGGTATTTAGTTTAGGATCTACCGCAAGATGGCAGCACTTGCTCGTCTATCATTCGTGAATTCCGTTACGTGGTGTAAAGTAATTATATTACAATTCGTGCACTGTTTAGTGGTAGTAGTATCACTATTGCAATAATATTAAAACTGAAATATCACGTTAGTATGTGGCGCGTGTAGAAGTTCCAGTATTTTCTTACCTCGTAATCCGGCGTGGCGTGGCTGCTTGTACATAACGTGATTGCTGTTTGTAGTGATAGCATCACCAGTTACTTTGTACACAAGTAAAACACAATTGCCCGTATTCTAATGCACATTTCTACGTAATCTAAAGTTTTCGGCACCAATGTTGGGATTCGTATAATGTATAAATCAGTGATCGTGAAACACGGACGTCTTACTTAGCAGCCATCTTTTATTACACTAACTTATATCAAAGAGCTTCAAACATAAAGAAAAAATACAAGAAATAAACCAAAGTAGAAATACATGAAATAAGCCAAAGATGTCCATCTTCTCAGTCCTCCACACATAGATCTAGAAAAGGCCTACGATAGTGTCCCCAGAGAGAAGGTATGGGAAACCATGGTTAAGAAGAGACTGGGAAGAGAAATGTTGGAAATGGTGCAAGCAATGTACAACAACTGTGTTAGCAGGGTACTGACCCCAGTTGGAAAGACAGATTGGTTTAGGAACAAGACTGGACTAAGACAGGGGAGTGTGCTGTCACCTCTTTTGTTCATAATGGTAATGGATGAAATTGTAAAGGAAACAAAGGAAGCATATGGACATAAAGAAATGAAGCTACTGTTATTTGCAGATGATATTGTGGTCTGGGGAAGGAACACCGAAGAAGTGCAAAAACAACTAGATGCACTGAACGAAAATATTCAGAAGTGAAATGAAAATGAAAATCAGTATAGAGAAAAGCAAGACCATGGTGATGACAAGAGGGGAAAGACAAGGAAAGGGCACTGTGAAAATTGGAAGTCAGAGTTTGGAAATTGTGGACACGTTCAAATACCTAGGAAGTGAATTGATGCAAACTGGTAGGTTGGACATGGAGATTGGCAGGAGGGTACAGCAGAGCAATGCATTCTATCAAAGTGTAAGAAAACTTGTTTGGGACAAGGAAGTACCAAGGAAAAGCAAGGAGGTAATGTATAAAGTGTACTATGTACCCATATTAACTTATGCAGCTGAGACTTGGACCCTGACAAGCAGGCAAGCGAGTAGAATCCAAGCCAGTGAAATGAAATTCCTAAGAAGTATGATATGAAAGACAAGGAAAGACAGAGTGAGGAATGAAGATGTTAGGAAGGAAGCTGGGATGGGAAAACTAAATGAGAGAATTGAGAAGAACAAACTAAGGTGGTTTGGACAAGTAAAGAAGATGGAGGAAAATAGAATACCAAGACAGATGCTGGAGGCAAAGTGCAAGGGTAAGTGAGCAAGGGGAAGACCTAGAACAAGGTGGATCGATTCAGTGAAGAACAGCGTGAGAAAAAGAAATCTGGCCTCGGACAAGATCGTGGAAGAAGAATTGTGGAAGGAAAGAGGAAAGTGGAGAAGTGCCATAAATAATCTCGACCCGGCAGGAGCTGGATAAGGGGAAATGATGATGATGATCCCGCTTGCCAAATACTAGACTCCTGAAACAACTTTTTGACTTCATCTGGAATAGTAAAACAAAAATCACATGGTTTAAAGAAATACAAATGGATTTAGACGAATTGAAAATTACTAAGCATCAAATTGAACATAAAGAAGAGAAACGGCCTCTGAATAACAAATACACTCAACTAACATTCAAAATTTCACAGCGTAAGCAATATGTTATATCAGCAGAAGAACGAGCTGCAAGATCTTCCAGAATGAAGAAGTATTGGGAAAGAAAAAGTTATCAAGTATTAAGAACTGAACTTAGTATTTGAAGACTTTGTATATAAGGTTTTTTTTTTGGAGCCCCAATGTGGGCATCAATAGTGTAATAAAATAAACTAGTACAATACTATTACTACAATAAGAAAACCTTATTTACTTTATATATGGGGCAATGCGGTTGTAGAAATCTGCTAATCTTCCATCAGAAAACATAGCCGGCCTGCGTGTATTGTTTCTTCTCTGGGCGGACAGGAAATTTTCTCTAACATACCTGAAAGGAGAAATGCATATTATTACAATAAACTGCAACATTTATATAGCTTGGTTCATATGTGGTGATGCCTCAAGGTCATGATACAGTGGGGAGTTAGAACACTGGAGAAGACACCCCTCATGTAGCTGCGTCGAATTCAAGACGTTTGCATGCACAGATTTTAAGCAACATGTCATTAGCACCAAGAATGAAGAGTGACTGCAGTCGCTGTTCCCCCACCACTGAAACCTGTTTGCTCAGACCCTAACCTTGAGGCTTCAAACGCATATCGCCCAAGCTATAACTATTTTATCACTAGACCTCAAGAGAGGAACATACTGCAGTTCAAATAGAACTGATTTATGGTTTCCTTACATGAAGGGAATGGAATGAAATAAAATAATGGTAAATATACAGGGTGGCGCACGATAAGTCACCTGGTTTGTTCCGTGAATAACACATATGTTGTTGACAAGATTTGTAATTTATTGATGTAGAAGTAAAGAATACAGCTTGGAAATACAACCTAATGAATCATATGTTCAATATGACTGCCGATTTGTTTTACAACTTCTTCAAGTCGTACACGTGCATTTGTGAAGATGCTCCGACACAAATCTTCTGGAATAGCGCGGCATAACCTACAATGATGGCCCTAAGTTGCACTGCATTTTCAGGTTTTCTGTGGTACACCTTCTCTTTAAGGAACCCCCAAAGGAAGAAGTCACATGGGTTAATGTCCGGGCTGTGGGGCGGCCACATATCTCCTCCTTCATAACGTTCTGGAAATCTGTTTGACAATACCCTAAGGCCAAGTCTTTCGTGTAGGAAATGAACACAATGTTGGCAGTATGGGGGCGTGCTCCATTCTGCATGAACCATTGTGTCTGCAATGGAAGACGTGTGGCCACGAGTTGAGGAAAGAACTGGTTTCGCAGCATGTCTAAATAGCGTTCACCGGTTACTGTAGCATCGAAGAAGAACGGACCGATGATTCCATGGCTTGACATCGCAACCCACATGCACATTTTCTCCCTGCAGATGTCTTTCATGTGTATTATTCGCGGAGGTTCACTTGCCCAGAATCGAATGTTCTGTTTATTCACCACACCGTTCACGTAAAAATAAGCTTTGTCAGAAAACCATGTGTTGTGTAGCACTGCTTCTTGGTCTTGCTCAATTGCCCACCTTGCAAACTGTAATCTCCGCTCCTTATCTCTCGCAGTAAGCTTATGCGCCACAGTCATCTTGTATGGATACAAGCGAAGCTCTGATTGAATAATTCTTTGTACAGATCGGCATGAAATTCCTAACTCGGCACTGGCTCTTCTTGTTGATTTACTAGGACTACGAGTCAAAGCCACTCGAACTCCTTCAATGTTTTGCGGCGAACGAACGGTATGTACATGTGGCCGCTTACACTCCAAAACAGATCCAGTACCTGCAAATTTGTGATGTAATCTGCGTATCGTCAGTGGACTGGGAGCCTACCGTGAGCTGAAATTAGCACGAAACCTTCTCTGTGTCAATGTAACACTGTTCGTCCAGTAACACAATCTTCGTCTTTTGTGAGACGGTCAACCGTCGTTTGTCCGCCATCGCGGCAAACTGAAATGGCGGGCTCAATACAGAAGCGATGAACACGTAACGACATCTGGAGTAATTTCCATGAACTGCACGATGTTGAGCGCACAATGTGAAAGCTATTGCCCCAATAGTATACTTGTAGGATCAAAATTCAATCGGGTGACTTATCGTGCGCCACCCTGTATAATTACTATGTTAAAAATTCATAACTTAAGGGCATGTGTGCTTGAATTATCAGTCTTTTGACTGGTTTGATAGCACTCCATGCTTCCCTGTCCTGAGCTAATAGTTTCATCTATACATACCTACCACACCTTACATCTGAAGCAATCTTTTTATATATATAACTAATGCGATTTTTGTTACCGCAAGATTGAGAGAACGGCTGAACCGGTTCAATTCGAAGAGCACTGTGACGAAAGCTCTTGGCCTGTAGATTTGCAGAGTGTCTTTAAAATAAACAAATATGTTACAAAATATTTTTAAATTAATAAAGAAAAATGCAGAATTCTTACCATTCACGTATGCGCACAATCGCCTTGACTCATGACAGACATGGCGGTTAGAAGTCTACCACGTTTTAATGTGATAGTTATTTGTGAGAATCATAAAGGAGGGGAATATTGTTTATAATGCTTCCACGATATAAACTGGAATAGAATTATACAATTTTGGAAATATTGAATAACTTAAACTGGCAGTTGAGTGTGTATCCTGTTTAGGTAGCTTAATATTGTGCTATCCTTCCATTGTTTGGGGGGCTCAGTGGCTAACGCTCCAGACTACGGATTTTATCATGAATTGTCGAACGTGTTCAAATCCCATCTTCTTTGCATTTTCCCATTTATGTGGGGTCTGCCATCCTGCAATGATTCCTCCACTTCAATCGATCCATAGTGTCCCGAGGGCGGAGTTTAGTGAGCCGCATGTCATCTCTCACTTTATCCAGCCAGCGTGTTTGAGGTCGCCCTCGAGGTCGACGACCCTCCACGTTCAGTTGAAGGGCAGTCTTTACAACTGAGGTTTCACTGCTATGGAGCACATGTCCATACCACCGCTGACATGATTCACGCATTTTCTCTGCGATTGGGACAACCTTGAAATCCTCCCGCATGGCATCATTCCTAATATGGTCCAGTCGAGTCAAGCCATTGGACCACCGCAACATCTTCATTTCCATGGCATGAAGCGCCTGTTCGTGCTTCGATGTTGTAGGCCAGCATTCAGATCCATAAAGGGCCACCGGTCTAATCACTGTGCGATATACTTTAGATGCAATGGAATTTTCTTATCACATAGGACTCCAGTAACTTGGCGCCATTTCATTCTTGCGGCAGTGATGCATGATCAAGGCCGGATTTACCCCAAAGTTACGCTATAGGCACCTCTCCATTGAGCGCCCCTCCTCACTTGAGCCCCCCCGATTTTCATGATAAGGCATAGCCACTCGCATGAGGTAAGGTTCGGAAAAAAAAGAATAAACAGATATATGGCTGACAGCATAAGTTTATGCTTGAATTTTTACGCAGGGAAAACATAGTCAATTCAATAAAAATAACAGCTTGGAGTAAAACTACATGAGACAGTTAACTTTTATGCAACCAAAACACTTTATGAATACCCTTTCCAAAAATAAAAACATTATTTACTGCTGTAACTGAATGAACTGCGGTAGCACGAAATATAGTAAAAAATAGTAGAAAACACACTAATTTTAAAACGCATTAAGAGCAGTGGTACGAACGACATTTTAAATTGAACAAAGCGCCTCTAAAATACAAATAAGGCCAACTGCATATCTTCCTGAAATATCTTTTAGAGAAACTAAAGTGCAGATTAAAAACATGAATGAAGACATAACGGGGCCTGCCTCAAGCACAACGAGAACTACTTCAAAAGTTTCCTTCTTGTCTTCTTTTCGGCAAATTCATTAATTATGGCATCGCAGTTCAAGTTTTTCGTCAAATCTTTTTCAATCGCTAGGAGTGCAATAGAGTTTAACCTTTCTTCTTTAGTGACTGACCGCAAATAGTTCTTGACGCGATTCAGTGCCGAAAATGATCTTTCTCCAGAACAATTGGTCACTGGAATGGTGAGAAGTATCCGTAAAGCAATGTTTACGTTCGGGTACACATCGTGTAAATCTTTTTCATGAAGGAAAGTGCTGAGCTCAGAGGCTGACTTACCTTTAAAATCTGTAATTTTTAAATGCTCCTTTAAATGCAAGCACTCGTCAGCCAGAGCACTTTCTAAGTCATTCACATACATTTCTGAGAGATCGTCAGCGAATTTTTGAATCATTGGTCCATCAAGGTCTAACAGGTTTTCTAGAAAATAAAATCTCTTATGGAGGACTTTGTAAGCGTCACTTCGCCTCTTAAGCTCAGCACTTAGCACATCCAGAATTACATAAAATACATTGACGCGAAAATTTTCTGAGCCCTCTGACGGTACAAATTCTCCTTGCTTTGTCTCGTCAATCCTAGTCTTTCGTTCTGGTCTTCTCTTTAGATCGTAGGAATATTGAGCAATACCGCTTAATTTCTTGGCTTCTTTCTCATAGACATCGAAATTATCTCTTAAACTTTGCACAAATTCCGCTAACGAAGCGTAACATTCTACCACAGTGCTCAAATTAGTGCTAACTTTTTGGAGCTTCTGGCTGACAGTATTAAATCTTTTTATAATGGTACTACATAAAACAACTAGGAAAGCAGTTTCTAATTGTAGGATATTGCTTAAGATGCCTTTGGCTTCACCACGAGTGTTTGCCTTTTGATTTCTGTCTTCGTGTAGGCTAAACTCTCAATAACTGCCACGATGCCACACCAGCCTTCCCTCAGAGCTTGACAGGCGTCATATCGTGCGGACCACCGAGTCACTGACAGGCTTTTTAGTACGTGTGCAATAAAGTTCTTTAAAATTTCAATCACAGACCTTTAAACCAGACTGAGTTTTTACATATGTCACTTTGTGCAACAGTGTATCAAGGAATCGCCTTTTGGGAAAGGCCTACTTTGCGTAAAGTAATTCGTGTACGGTAGCTTACCTCAAGTTGCTAAACACCATCGCAGTCAATGTCATGAACCGCAGAGCAAGAATTGTTATTGTTATCCGAATTTGTCGTTGGAGGTGTAGGATTCACACGCGCACTAAACATTTCATTTATTTTCCGACATTTTGATAGTGTAACCTCGGCTTTCTTATCCTCTTCAACTTTGCGGACACGGTTTTGGTAACCAGACAACCTTTAGCTGCCCATAGTTTAAAACATTTACTTGCAGATCACATCACAACAAAACAACACAACGCAATCTCGAACTCGCACATAGGACAGGCAAGGGGAGTGGGGCGCGGGGCACTTCGATGCTACTGCAATGCAAGCAAACCCTGCTACCACAACAACGGCGTGCGTAGCACAGCTCTACTCGCCTGCCTCCCCTCTCCTCTCACACTTGTCGGGACAAAAGGGCGTCGAGCGGCATAACGAAGAGCGAAGTGGAAGGGCATGGGCGCCAAAGACACGATATTATTTCTAAATGTCTCTGCTCATTTCTCAATATTTATTTTAGCATGTATACTGCTATAATCCTAACAGATCATTGCCTTGTGGCGCCCCTAGGCACGTGCCTATTTTGCCTTACGGTAAATCCGGCCCAGTGCATGATGATGATAATTGTTGTTTTTAGGTTATCGGCCTCTAATGGTCTGGGAGATAGGGAAAATGTCAATGAAGTGGAGACCAGAACGAAAATTAAGTGAGAAGGAAAATACTTACAAAAAGGAACTCAGATTGAAACTACTCACAAAATGTAGAGCGGTAATACTGTACAGGCCTGGGGGGCTGTACCACCTGGGAGCCACCCCCCATCTTTTACCAAAACCACCCCAACTGGCAACACCATAAGAACAGAACATTATCCATACACAGCAAGAGGCGGCCACCCAGCTCGGGAGGTTAGCCAACTACTTGCAACACATACATAAACATCTACATCAACAGCTATCTGGGGCAGCTACAGTGACGTAATGCTGACCATGCAGCACCTAAAAGTATAAGAGGTGGAGTCCTAACTGGAGCCATTATCTGTTATACAGTGTGCGTCGCCAGCGGCCCTAGCCGACGTCTGTTCCAGTTTCATCATCAGGTGAGAGTCAGTAGTGCTCAGAATCCTTTATTTTGTGAACACCTACCCCTAATTTGTACACACCAATTGTATACTTGTCTACATTCGCCAAGTGGGACTTACCAATTCACATCTACTGACCAAATAAACACATGGTCAGTAAACTACACTTGCATTTACTAATTACACTCCTCTTCACGTCCTAATACCCCGCCTGACCTTCGTCACGATTGTCCGTGACCGTAGTAGCCAGTAATTGCTTGGTCAGATTCCATTGTGCTTCCCGCACGCGACTCGACTGCCTAGCATCGAGCCGCTGACAGTGCAAGTTTATTGTTCCGCCCAGCTGGCAGGCCAGTACAGTAGCCTGTATTTCGAGATCCATCCCCCAATAAACACTTGCATCTTTGCAGGAACATCCCCTAGAGATTAAACACTAAACAACACACTACACTAGTAAGCTTTCCCAGCTACGGGAAGCTACTCTCATTTAGGAACAACCTTCCAAATTAGCACAGTAACACAAAGCGTGTTTTATCCCAAACTACCCCCCAACCAAGGGATTAAAACATATTTGGTGGAGGCGCTACTACCACGCACAATAAGGGTAGGACTCATACAACGAGCCCTCGTGGTAGAACGACCCGTACCGCACACAGCCAAGCGAGACTAAAATATTTTTTTCTCCTACATTACGTCCCACACTTTTTCTTTATTACACGGGGATTCGTATTACTACACCCACCCCCACCCTCCCCATAGTGCAAGATCAGTGGAAATTAAATGACCACGTTTAGAACCACACTAAGGGACTTTGCGCACCATTTGTCGGCTAGCACAACTCCACTCCTGCCAAAGTTAAAAATTAAGAACAGCGACTTGATAGATGATCACACTGCAATACAACTCATTAGGGAACTCGAATTAAAGGCAGCAGAGATCCGCGCTCAACGCCCTGCAGCGGCAGCACAAGTCACACATTTTACACGATCCCAGGCCAGTGAACACAGACAAGAATCACCAATATCCAGCGCTAGTGAAGCAGATTGCTTGCCAACACTCCACCCCCTATTGTTGCAGCAACTGCAAATCACAGAGCAGAAAACTGATAATCTGCTCGAGCGCATCACACAGTTACTAGATACAGACACTGTTAAAGCAGACAATCACACGACAGAGGCAGTCCTAGACATACACACTATTTTGGAAACGGTGAAACAGGATTTAGACAGGACTGTGGACGTAGGCAAATCCACACAGTACGACAACACACCATCAATCAGTGACGATATATCAGGAGACGAGCCACCTGGTAACGCAACACACGTGTCGTACACGGGGAGCGAGGCTAATTCCCCTCAGAACAACACAAACACCCTGTCACGCGATAGCGTAAACAGATTAGAAACTTTACACAGCCAACAAGAGACAGTCGGACAGGAAATGAACAGGCACACAGAATACCCCATGATCCACCCCACAAAGTTCACGGGGGAAGGCCAGGATCCCGAGGAATACCTCAAGGCCTTCAATAGAACGGCTCGGATCAATGGCTGGAGCGATGAAGTCAGAAAACGGCTCCTCCCTGCATACCTCATAAAGGCGGCCATGACATGGTATGAGCTTCATGAGGACAACCTAGAAGATGCCACATGGGAGGAAATCACTTTATTGTTGAAAAGTGAATTCCAGCTCATACCAGATGATGAGGGCCTTAGACCATCCATCGTGGACAAGCTATGCATCATGAATAAGCCCACGGTCCAACACATGCTGAATAACATTAAAACAATAGAGGCAGGAAAAAAGATCACGGAAAAAGCTACGGAGAAAGCCGTGAATCAGCACTTTCATCCACAAAAGGACGACACTAGTCAGAAGATGGAGGAATTAGTGGACAGGATGGAAAAGTTAACGATAGCTGCCATCCAAGCAGGCGGCAGACCGCCTAGGGGTGAACACACAGACACGGAAGAGCGCTATTATCCTGAAAGAGACAGGGGGTACACGGAGAGGAGACACTACGGGAGGGAGGAAATTTACTACCCTCCACAGCGGCCAACAACACCACATACACAGGACAGGCCACACTACCCTCCGCGGTACTCACCGGTATCATACGCGGACGTAGAGCCGACATACCCCTCACGGCGAACACCATCCCCGTACACACCCGAGTACTACCCTGAAGAGTACGAACACAGCATCCCCCGGCGAAGCAGCCCGCCACCAAGCAGACAGGGCTATGCTGCCCCACAATACAGGGCAAACAGGGAGTATCGGGAAAACCCGCCCCCAAGCAGGCAAGGCTATGCAGCCCCGCAATATAGGGGAAATGGGGACTATCGGGAGAACCCGCCCCCACGCAGGCAAGGCTATGCATCCCCACAATATAGGGGAAATGGGGACTATCGGGGAGACCCACCCCCAGGCAGACAGGGGTATGCACCCTCCCAGTACAGGGAAAAGGGGAATCGCCGGGAAAACCCGCCCCCGCAGCAGCAGACATACACCCCACCCTGGCGGAGACAGGAAAACGAACCATCGGGCAATAACCGCCAGACAAAAAAAAACACAAAAGGACGGGAAACCAGAAACACATACCCAAAGGGCCCGGAACACTATCCCCTCCCCGACGAACACCCGAGGGAGTTCAGGGATGAGGTACCCCGCCGGGCAGACAGGGGGGCAATACTTCCCACACCTAGCTACCCACCGCAAGCGGGGAGTTGGCGCAGCCACCCCGAGGGGGGGCGTACATACAGTACAGGGAGACGAACGCCCACGTTTCCAAAAAAACGCTTAGACGGGGAGGTTCGGCCAGCTGATAAAGCGGCTGAGGTTCCTCCCCTAACACAACACCAGAGAGGCCCTTCCCCTAAACAAACTCGTAAGAGCAAGGGGAAAAAGCAGCCAACTAAAGCCAAGGCTGACGATCCGCCCCCGGGCCGTTTCCAAACACACCCCGTACAAGGAGACGGCAACTGTCTGTTTAGGGCCATTAGCTTCCTAGTCCGGAACACCGAGGATCATCATAGGGACTACCGACAGAAAACGGTCCAACATATGGCCAACTGGAAAGAGTACCGGGATTTTGTATCGGACGAGCGGGAAAACCCATTCCAGACTGGGGCGGACTACCGAAAATACATGGGTAGGGACGGTACCTATGCCGGCGCCATAGAGGTGACCGCTCTCGGCAAGGTACTAAAAACGAACATACACGTGTACACTGACGTGCACTCGACCCCGCTATTCACGACCGCGGGATTTGACAGGGACCTACACATACTGTTTACAGGGAACCCTAGGGCGGGACACTACACGCCCCTCACAATCACGCGTGAACAGACCGAAAGCACACCCACACCCTCCAAACAGGAAACCATACCCCCTACACCACAACACGGGGCGGGAAGTGACCCCACACAGGCGCAGGGCGCGAGCTCACTCGGCATAGGGAAGCCAGCAACAGGAGTCGAACTCGCGACCGCCTGGAACAAAAAACGGGGGTAACAAGTGCAAACGTAGTCACATTTGTAAACCCACCTTCCCAGGAGGGAGAAAGGAACAACACATCTACACAAAAACTGGGAACGGTCAATACATTAAACGTTCGCCAGAATCCCTGTACTTTTACAGCGCGGGCAGTAAAGAGAGCAGGCAGTGTACTGAATGGACACATTTCGCTGACCGAGGCAAAGAACTCGAGCCAGGAAGTAAACCGAGAGGCCAAGTGTGCAAAGTACAATAAGCGGCCAGCTCCATGCCTTCCCAGCACAGATGTTACGCCAGTAGCAACAACAACAACATACACCCTATACAACACATCTTTGCAGGGCAAAGGACTCCAGGTATCGGCACTGACGATACACGCCAGCATAAATGGCCACAGGGTGCAAGCCCTAATTGACACTGGGGCAGCGGTAAGTTGTGTAAACAGAAAACACGTTTCCAAAGGGCAGATACACGGTGTCACGGGTGACATCCGGCTGGTAGCGGCCAATGCTCAGACGCTAGAAAACACGGGGGTGGCAGACATACACCTCAAACTAGACCATTTTGCCACAACACACCCCATGTTCGTTATAGAACATCTTTCTGCGTCAGCCATAATTGGCATGGATTTCCTCGCCAGGTATGAAGCTAGCATAAATTTTGCTAGCGGCAAGATGCTTTTAAAGCATGACCAGAGGCTCACCACACATCCCATGATATACACCAGAAACACAGATGGGATTCGAGCGGAGCGAGAAATCTACGAGCATCAGGCCTCTACATTGCACACAATCAGCAAACACACAGGCACACACACAGATAAGGCGGCCAATCAGACTCACAGACAGGACCTGACACCGGAGCAAAATAAAAGGCTCACGGAGCTCCTTGAAGCCAATAGGGATATCTTTGCCCATTCGATGAAGGATCTCGCAGTGACAGACCTTATCGAACACCACGTCACACTCACCAGTGACCGGCCGGTCCACCAGGCCCCCTTCAGGGTGAGTCAGAAGGAGAGACACGCCATCGACACTCAGATCACAGAGATGCTCGAGGCGGGGGTCATCGTCCCGGTAATTTCGAATTACAGTGCACCGGTCTTGCTGACCAAGAAACGGGACGGTTCCCACAGGTTCTGTACTGATTACCGTAGGCTCAATAAGTTAGTCGAAAATGACAGTTATCCACTAACAAGGGCCGACACCTATTTGGATGCCCTCGGTGGGGCTAGCTGGTTCAGTTCGATGGATTGTTATAGTGGATTCTATTGAATCCCCGTCTATGAACCGGACAGGCACAAGCTGGCGTTCGTTACAGAGAACGGTCTGTATACCTATACAAGGTTACCAATGGGCCTCCGTAACGCCAGCCAGACCTTCCAAAAGCTAGTGGATAAAACATTTTCAGGGCTAAAATGGCGTTCAGTATTAGTCTACGTGGACGACATAACGGTCTTCTCCAACACCTTTGACGAACATCTCGTACATTTGGAGGAGGCTTTCGCAAGGATTAGAGAGGCCAAATTAAGGCTTAAACCTGCGAAATGTCAATTTGCCAGACAGCAGATTAACATATTGGGCCACATTGTCAACAGAGAGGGCATTCATTATTCCCGACCCAGCGAAGACTGACGCAATAACGGGCATCCCAATGCCCACAAATTTGAAACAATTGCGCAGCTTTATTGGGCTCGCCTCTTATTACAGAAAATATATCCACAGGTTTGCGCACATCGCCCATCCCCTGACCGAACTCACACGTGAGAAGACGCCCTTCAGCATTAAACAGGAACATATAGATGCTTTCAACACACTGAAGCAACTATTGACCTCACCACCATTACTGCAACACTTCCATAGTGATAGGCCCACCTTTTTACACGTGGATGCCAGCCAGTACGGGTTGGGAGCGGCCCTGCTACAGGAAGATGCAGAAGGGCGCATACGGCCAATAGCTTACGCTAGCAGAAAACTAACGGCCGTCAAGACTAGATACTCTGCCACAGAGTGGGAAATGCTGGCATTTTCATGGGGAGTGAACTATTTTCGGGTATACCTCTATGGTATTCAGTTCACGGTAGTCACTGACAACGCGAGCCTGCTTTTTTGGGACAAATTCAAAAACCCAAATTCGCGGCTCAATAGGTTTATATTCCGCCTGTATGAATATAACTTCGTGGTCAAACACAAGAAAGGCGCTACACACCTAGATGCAGATGGGTTGTCTAGGCTGCCAGTAGCCGACCCCCCAGATGACAGTAAGGACCACGAATGGGGCGACATGCCCACTTTTGCCCTGACGGTGGTTAACACCAAGCAGGAGCAAGAACGTGATCCATACTTGAAACAGATTCTAATGGCACTAGAAAACTTGGATAAGGTGGATTCCAAGACTTTGGGTACGCATAAAACATACCATAGAATCCGGGACAAGTATTACTGGGTAAACATGAAGAACGACATAGACACCTTCGTAAAGACATGTCACACTTGCCAGCGATTTAAAACAAGGCCTGGCAAGCCTCATGGATTACTCAACCCTATTCCCGTAGGAGAGCTATTCCATAGAGTCGGGATAGATGTGAAAGGCCCCATTACTACCTCTGAAAAAGGTAATAAATATATACTTGTGGCCACAGAGTATCTCACCCGGTATATGATTACAAAGGCTGTTCCCAAAGCAGACACAAACAGCATAGTCGAATTCCTATTCGACATAGTCACACGATATGGCCTATTCCAAACCCTACTATCCGATAGAGGTACTATTTTCACCTCGAGAGTGCTCCAACAGTTTTTGGAGGTACTCAGGATAAGGGCATACACGACCACGAGTTTTTCCCCACAAACAAATGGACTCACGGAGAGTATGAATAAAATAATTGGAATTGCATTAGCCAAATTCACGGGGGACACAGGGACAGATTGGGATGATTATCTGCAGCCCATTACATTTAGCTACAACACTTCCATATCCACGGCCACAAAACACTCTCCACACTTCCTGTTGCACGGATATACACCTAGAAGTCCCATAGACAACATATGCATCCCACAGGACACTCTCCCAGACAATGCAGCCCGTCTAGAGCACTTGCAGATAGCTCGCATGGACGCCAGAAAGAACATAGCCGCGGCACAGAGAAAACAAAAAGAACGGTACGATCGGCACAGAAAGACCGTGGAATACACACCCGGGCAATTGGTTATGGTTTCCCATTCCGCCAGTAAGAAAAATGTGTCCGAGTTCCTCCTGCCACGTTGGTCAGGTCCCTTCAAAGTCTGTAGGAAGGTATCTGACCTAAACTATATCGTAAACGTGCGCCATGGAAGCAAACTCATCAAAGACACTATACACGCCCGCCGTATGAAGGCATATCACACCCGCAAAACGACACCTACACGTAAAGGCGGGAACACTGTTAAAAGGAAGGGAAATCATTCCACGGGCAGACGTGAAAAGAAGGCCAAGAAATAGCCTTCGAACCCCGATGACCTCACCGGGATACGAACCTAACACTGCCAAACTGTCCCAGAGACACAGGCCTAAAAGGCACCAGGAATAATTACCCTGGACAAAGACGGTCTCGGATCCGCGACCTTCTGAATACCAGGAATGCAAGGACGGGTAACTATCCAATTGAAGGATAGGGCAATAAGGGACAGTCACGCTAACAGGAATTCTTACGCACAAAATAATAAAATCACCTCCGACACCTAGTCACCAAACACGCGACTAGCGGCCCGGAGACACACATACATAAAGACATCTAGCTACCACTAACAGGAATATATTCACCCCACGCCCACAATAACACAAAATTTGGGGATACAATTACAGAGAGAGGCAGGTTCCTTTCCATGACGGAAAGCCATGCTCACAATAGGAGAGCGAGCAACCAAGCCCACACACACGTGCTTGACATATGCACATCGCCAGACAAGTAACAGGTAATGCCCACGTCAGTGAAATTTGATACTATCGCAGTCAGCGATAACACACACGTGAGCAGGCGACCTTCACTAGCTACGGACAACCTAAGAATGTTCCAGTCCTGGCTGTAACATACACAGTCATTCACGCCAGTTTCAAAACCCAATAACTCCCAAAATTAAGAGTACGAGGGTCGTCGCGAATGGCACAAAATATTCACGCTAAAGCATATTTTCATACGCGTGTCTCAAACACACGATACGCGCGCCATGGTACACACAGTACAGAAAATGTAATACCAAGGCCATAGACCAAGGCGTGAACAAACACACAGAAACACAATACAAACGTGCCAAAAAGAAGCTAACCAATGGTATTTTTGGCGCGAAAACACAATCAAAAGCCACACTAGGGACGCACAAATCCCAACAGACAACGCAGCCATGAAACACGGAGTATTACACGGGATCGCGGGTCCGAATGCCCAATAAGAGCGGACACCGTGGAAAACAAGAATCGTCGACCGACGAAAGATCACTCACAGACAATTACACGGGTACCATCGCACAAATAGCATCCATACACCATCCCCTACAGAAAAAACCATAGGGTCCCATATAGACACAAAACAGGTAACACCACATTTTTATGGCCAGAAATTATGCCAAAATTTCGATTACGCCGAACATGGGCATGAATTACAGATAATTACACAAGGCAAAGGTCTTGCGGGAAGAAATGTCTACACAACATCGGTAGCAAAAACAGGACAGATTAACACATTGGCCCTCCCGGAATGTCAAACAATGTCAACACACGGACATTGGCAAAAGTCACGTTCCGTCAGCCGCCATACGTGACATCAGAGACTTCCCGTATACAAGGACCTGAAAACAAAACACAATAAAACACTGAGTTGCGAATTCTAGCGCATTGCAACACTGCGGTCACACGCTTGTTATAACGGAAGTGACAATGAAATGCAGACATGACCACAACAAAAACAAACAATAATAATAGCATACAGTTGACACAGGATTCAGCGTGGTTACAATAGGTATAACATTTAGCAATGTACAGATACTATAGGCCGGATTTATCTTAGGGCTACAGAAGCATGTTTACAAGGATGTTAACAAGCCACACGGGCCACCTGACAATCAGCCACGCGACACACGATAAAACTTATCCGATAACAGCCCACCCGCCAGCGTGCTGTAGCGGAACGCAGCCACACACGCAGTTGCGCTAATCACAGCTACGGCCACGTCCTTCCTACACACGCCCCATAATTAAGGGTGGACACAGACTGCATCCATAAGGGAACAACCCCCCTCCCTAATAACTTCTTCTCTTGGGTTTTTATTTTATTAAAAAACCATCATAGGCGATCAGGACATAACCACTTACACTTACAATCACTTCCTACCTTAACGTTACAGATAAGAGACCAGATTAGGCCGTGACGTCACAGCGTCACCGCACTTACCCATCCCAAGGAGCGGATAGGAAACAGATATTGACCAAGAGAGGATGACAGGAGCAGAGATGGATAGTGCCATCAGAATGGCCAATGTACCACCTACGGGCTACCATTATACCACCCTTCTCCTTACATAACCCTGTCACTCACAACGCCATCCAACACAGACACACAAACACATAAAAACAGATAGACTACATTCAAAAATATACATCGGGGTTAATAGGCTTCATGCTTCTACCCAAAATTCGGGTATGCTACGCCCTGGTCACTAATGCCTACACCCGAGTATTAGGGGTGTGTCAGAAAGAATCATCATCATCTTCATTTCCCGTTTCCAGCTTCCTGAGTCGGGTTGTGAATTAAGGACCTCCAACGTTTCCTGTCTCTCCACCACTCCTCTCCTGTTTTTAGTACTTCTTCAGGTTTTCCTCCTCTCTTCTCTACACACTCCCACACTGTATCTGCCCATCTCTTTCGGGGCCTTCCTCGTGGTCTCTTCCCTGTCATCTTTTCACAGTAAGTTTTCTTTGGTACTCTCTCCTCTCCCATTCTCATCATATGTCCAGAATAGCAAGCGTAATGCACATCTCAATATAAAGAGATGTGGCCACACTTAAACTAACAAACATTTTCTTACTAAATAATCCCGCATGCAAGGGACATAGAACTATCACACCCCAAACCATACTTTATCCTCAAATGAGAGCGGATACGCCTCATATCCAGCCACATACATGGAATATCCTACCCACATACCAGGGGTTATTATTATTGAACCTGCATGGCACTTTTTGAAAATTTTTTACACACTTGGGAAAAACCTACCCCATCCACTCACTGTAAAAACATCCTGACAGCATCACCGGCTCCCGGCCACCATTAACATGGAGTCCAACGATGCACGACCCTCTCCTACCATGCTTTAAGCCCACTCAGCAGATAACACCCCCGGATCCCAACCTACTAATGCCTCCAGGAAATTCCACAAGGCATCAACGCTGGACATCTGACATGGCGAACAGGCCTAAAGTAGACAATGCATCTAGAAGATCCTATAACCCCAGGACACTTAAAAACTCTACATAATTACATGACACACAGAAAATTAATCACAAACCACACTTATATTTTTTTTTGGAAATAAAAGGAATCTGATATCACGCTGAACGGTGATGAGAGTGTAAACAGAAAGGCAGAGGCGCCACACAAGAACAGAGCTGGGGAAGGCGATGATGAGGCCTGCCCCAATTAACTCAATGACCCAGACTAAATAACAGACAGAACTACGCAAGGTTGAAGCATTGATGGCCAGGCGCGGGCAAACGCCAAAACCGGGGGTGCGTCTAGCCTACCCCTCGGCATAGGAAAGTTACACCCACTATGCGCCACGGTTGTCGAAGCCAAGACCTGCAGGGGAGACTTTTGACGGACGGGGGGAGAATTAGCCAGCTCCGCACCGGACTCAGGAGAGGAACCTAGGGACGACCACATTAGGACTAGACTCCTAGTTAGTATGTAAGTTAAGTAGAACTTCTATGGCGGGAAGTTAGTCTTCTACTCGCAGAAGTGAAGAAGAATCTCAGGATTCAGCGGGACCAATCCTAGATTCGCCAAGTCCTTGTCCCGCGTGACGGGGTGAAGACGACCAAATAAATGATAATCAACAAACAATGAATAATATACATGAAATATGAATAATATGGAATGAATGCGATCATTCGGTCCCGTGCCCATATAAATGGCTGACAGCGAGTCACCAGAGCTTAAATGGTCACGCACCGGGCGGCCAGAGATATTAAATAGGTATGCAGCGGGCTGCCAAGAGGGGTTCTCGTGGGCCAACCCAGCAATGATAAATATATCAACAAATCACCAATGAAGAATGATGGCAACATAGGCAAAAACAACGGCAATGAACAGGATAGCGGGCGAGGCGTTTGCTCTTAAGCAGCGCAGTCGCCCGGGACTTTATTAATTACTATTTATTAATTACTTACAAATGTCGACAATTAGTATTAAGAGAGGGGAATCTAGAAGGGCTTTCGGGCCTGGTGGTTTTAGAGACAACCGGTGTTTCTAAAATACACACGGGTGGTGCCCTGAGGAGGTAAAACTGCCTCAGGCGATTGCTCCGATCAAAATTCTAGCATGTAAGGCAGTTGCATTTGGAACGCAACTTAGATGTAAGCAAATTCAATAAGCGCTGATGCTAAATAATAGCACAGCACATTTCGGCATTAGATTAAGGTTCCCTCGGCATGTAAATACAGCATATTCTTACATTTAAGTACTAAATTAACATAACTTAAGGCAATTTTTTTTAAATTAAGGTAAAGTCGCTCGGCACCTGGTAACTAAATTTCCGTTACCAGGGTAAGTCCGACAACACGCTAAGATAAATAGTATTAAGATAAAGCCGTTCGGCACCTGGTGACTAAAAATCCGTTACCAGGGTAAGCCCGGAAATACGTAGGCTAAGCTAGGTTAATATAGGCTAACCTAGAAGTAAGTTAGACTTCAGTGGCGCCACACTTGGTTTTTCAAATTAAGCGCTGCCAAGAAATTGTTTTATATATACATGTAATGTATTGTCATGTATGGCTAACAACTAATCCGCTTTCCCAAGCACAGGAAAACCAGGGAGCAACGCATCCACAGATGTACAAAACAGAAAAAGAGTTGCCATTAATACATTTTTTTTTACAGATAACAAGGAGCATGAGCATGTCTATTGTAAATATATTTCCCACACCAAATTACACATACCCTTATCTCTGTCACACAAACACACTGCTCCTCATCATTCTTCAGTCGCGCCAATAAGGTGACGGCGCCGCGATCAGCGACGTAAGGTGACGTGGGGCACCGAGCGACGCTGACGCAAGGATACTCTTCAATAATGAGCAATATACGGTCGCCAGGGGCGGTGCAGAGGTTGTGAGCACCTACCCTCGCTGCCAAGGTGAATTTTTCCACCCACGGGGAAAATTTGCGAAAGGTAAGGTTAACGGCATGACCACTAACCCACAGCCATAGGTGAGAGGTACCTACAGCTCAGCGAATAGCAAAGTGAAGGGAGAATGAGTGGACAGACGAGAGCGCTACAGAAGGCCTATAGAATAAGACAAGGTACCAGGCTCATGAGCAAAGCGGTCTAGTAATAAGATTATTATTTTATGTTATATCATGATTGTAAAATAAAATGTAAACCCAAAGCGTACACAAATATATATTAATGCTCAAGTGTACGCCTACACACATAAACTGCCAATATGTCACGCCATTCAACACTGCCATAATGTCAACACTAAATACACTGTTTTGTTTTTTCCTTTCTACTCTAATAACGCCCAAATTTGTGAAGGTGTCCCGTTTCATCCCAAGAACAATAAAACCATTATGATATATCCCTTTAACTTATACCCTGGGACACCTGTTTTTTCTATTCTCTTCCATCTTTTAAACTATACACTGCAGGGAGCAATTTTTTTCTCCATACAGCGCTGGACGGCACAACCATCCGTCCAGCCATGGTTTTTTTTCCTCCCTGGGTAATAACACCATATATATGTATAACGTCAAGACCATGCATTTTTTTTTGTACCTTATTATTACTATGTCAACTTTCAAAAATGAACTATGCCAAATTTACTATGTATAACATGTATAACCCAAAACCTACCCCTCTGAGCACACGCTGAACTCACATCAGCACAACATCGACACACCTACACCAACACGGAAGAAAAGAAGAAGAAGTCCAAGGAGCATTCAAGAACAAACCATCACATCGACGCGCCCACTCTACTTCCAGTTCGCGGGGACGCGAACTAATCGATGAGGGGGTCTTGTACAGGCCCGGGGGGCTGTACCACCTGGGAGCCACCCCCCATCTTTTACCAAAACCACCCCAACTGGCAACACCATAAGACCAGAACATTATCCATACACAGCAAGAGGCGGCCACCCAGCTCGGGAGGTTAGCCAACTACTTGCAACACATACATAAACATCTACATCAACAGCTATCTGGGGCAGCTACAGTGACGTAATGCTGACCATGCAGCACCTAAAAGTATAAGAGGTGGAGTCCTAACTGGAGCCATTATCTGTTATACAGTGTGCGTCGCCAGCGGCCCTAGCCGACGTCTGTTCCAGTTTCATCATCAGGTGAGAGTCAGTAGTGCTCAGAATCCTTTATTTTGTGAACACCTACCCCTAATTCGTACACACCAATTGTATACTTGTCTACATTCCCCAAGTGGGACTTACCAATTCACATCTACTGACCAAATAAACACATGGTCAGTAAACTACACTTGCATTTACTAATTACACTCCTCTTCACGTCCTAATACCCCGCCTGACCTTCGTCACGATTGTCCGTGACCGTAGTAGCCAGTAATTGCTTGGTCAGATTCCATTGTGCTTCCTGCACGCGACTCGACTGCCTAGCATCGAGCCGCTGACAGTGCACGTTTATTGTTCCACCCAGCTGGCAGGCCAGTACAGTAGCCTGTATTTAGAGATCCATCCCCCAATAAACACTTGCATCTTTGCAGGAACATCCCCTAGAGATTAAACACTAAACAACACACTACACTAGTAAGCTTTCCCAGCTACGGGAAGCTACTCTCATTTAGGAACAACCTTCCAAATTAGCACAGTAACACAAAGCGTGTTTTATCCCAAACTACCCCCCAACCAAGGGATTAAAACAATACTTACAAAAGGGAATTTAGAACGAAAATACTCACAAAAGAAATAGATTGAAAATTATGCACAAAATGTAGGTTAAGTTCAAAATAAGTACAAAATGCAATTCACAGTCGAAATAATTACAAAATGCAAGTGAAATTCAAAATACTTACAAAATGCAAATGATATTAAAAATACTTACAAAATGCAATTGAAATTGAAAATGCTTACAAAATGTATGGTAGATTCAAACTACTCAATTGGATGGACAATACTTAAATGCAATTTAGATTGAAAATACTTACAAAATGTAATTTAGATTCAAAATGCCCACAAAATGCAATTGAGAATCAAAATACATGCAAAATGCCCACCACACAAAATGCAATTTAGATTTAAAATTCTTGCGAAATGCGGTTTTGGTTGAAAATACTTACAAAATGCAATTGAAATTCAAAATACTCACTAAAATGCCCTGCTTCTACATTGAAAGACTTACTAAAAAGCAATTGAGGTTGAAAGCAATTGCGAAATGCAATTTAGATCGAAAAAACTCACAAAATGCAACGTAGATTAAAAATACCTACAAAATGTAGTGTAGATGAAAAAAAAAAAAACGCTAAAGGGAATTTAGATCCACATGGAGCCAAGTAACAAAAACAGTGAGGGAATCTTAAAGAGAAAAGGAAATATAATGAAAAGAATACAAGAGATCTGATCCCTCGAAGAAGGAGGGATCAGGCAAGATGAGACAAGGGCCAATTAAGGCGGGAAAGTGAAAGACTCCCTAGGCCTCGGATACCCTAATACCGTCGGGATCGGAAAAGAACAAGAGTTGACCAAGGGAGGTCGACAGGAAAGAAGACAGAGAGGAGCCCAGCACAAGTAAGTGGAAGCAATGCCAGACATACTGATATCGCACCAGGAGTTGGCAGTTGGGTTTGAACTGCAGATCTGTTCCTGCTCACTGCTTATCGCGCATTCCAAAAACATTAAGTTAGTCATTACTTGCTTCACTCACTCAGCACATTCCTTCTCTCTCTGGCTGCGTGTTGTGTGCTGGGATGACAACGATTGGCATGCAGGGAGCCGATATATTTAGATCTGGAATAGGTGGACCGCGCATGCGTACTGCGAGACCCCCCGCACCCTGTTGCAGCCTGTTCAACTGCCATCTCCTGCCGCGATGACGGTAGCTGGGGTACCGTGGTCGCGTGATGCATGACCCAAGATATTTGAATTGGGCCACTTTAATAGGTTGAACCTCACCCACAGTGATCGTGCCATCAGTTTGGTCACCCCATTCCACATCCCACCTCGAATATGTTTTTAATTTCCGTATTCTTCTTTCTTGCAATTGGTAATACATTGTCTAAACATATTTTACTTTTATTATTCCCGTAAAGTAAGGAATTCTTCACGATTTACGTTGCCATATACTTTTAAATTATTAAATAAAAATGGCCACAGTCGCTTTTGCCATGAGAGACAATTAATTGGCGAACAAAATTCATTTGTTGGACTCTGACATCGTAGTCACTCAGCCCTGTCTACTTTGGTGTGCGAGTCTAAAATTTTCTCTGATAATCTGGGTTATTGTGATAGCTGTATTGATGTGTCCATTTGTAATTGAAGTGGGGAATGGGGAGTTGACGACCGAGGCTTTACGTTAGGAACTATCCCGGTATTTGCCTGGAGAGGAAGTGGGAAACCACGGAAAACCACATCCAAGATCGTTGAGATGGGAATCGAACCTTGCTCTTTTTAGTTTTGCCTCAAGAGTGCGCCCCGTTCCAGCCCTCAGACCAGAATTAAATATTTTGGCAGATCAGGGATCGAACCCGGAATCCGAGGCGATAGCTCAGAATGTAGCCTTAAGAGTGGGCTTCCCTGTGTTAATACGATTTTTGACAAGCACTGAACATATAATTCTAAAACTCCCTTTCATTACGGTGGCTGGCGAAGTGATTCTATGCTCCCTTGCATAATTTACTGTCATGGAAATGCAAAGGATTGTACCTAAAACAGGTGATGGAAATTGATTATTTAGAGCAGTTTCATACTGTTTATTTCAAAATAAAGAACCTCATCCTGAGCTGCGTTTGCAAGCAAATTGCAAAAATTGTTGCTGGCAGGGATAATTATAAGGAATTTATTATTGGCGATCAGTCTCATCAGCAACCAGCTTGAGAATGAAAGTCTCTGAACTTCATTGTATAAATGAATATTATTGTTTATTGATTATTTGTTTAGAGTACACAACGAGTCTAACCACGCTGTTGATTTTGGCAATGGAAGTATTATTTGCCCTTTAATATTTGGGGGCTGAGTTGATGCAGGCCATTATAGTGTTATTGAATATGACGTCAATTTGGGGAGAAATGCTACTATAAATAAACCCATTTGACGAAAAAGAACATTAGCTGTTAAAAAAAGTGGGAAATCGGAGAAAAAAACGAAGCCACTTTTAAAATCCAATATAATTTGCCATTTAAGAAGCAATTCCAGATATTATGCCATACAGTGTAGGGTCCTTGACGAACAAATGTAAACATTGTTCTGCACTGTATTTCTGTAGCGAGAAATCTACGTTTGGTTACTTTGACCTTTGCTGTTGTAATGGTAAAATTGATCTGACTAAATATAAAATATTTGACAAACTGCAACAATTTTTCACTGGAGATGATATCTCAAGCAATTTCAGAGAGAATAATCGGCAGTACAACAATGCTGTGTCCTTCGTTTCAATTGGTGACAATGTTACTGTGCCACATGCATACAGTCCATATTGTTTTAAAACGTATGGAATTGCACATCATCGCATTCCTTCGTTATATTCCAAAATTATAAGCGACTGTTCTTGCGGCCAGTTGTAAATATTAGACTCCTCAGAATTCTTGAATTCTTGGAATGAAATGATTTGCCTCCACATACACCAAAAGCTTGACCCATAGTTATCTGAACATTTCTCAAGGGCTCCTAAATGCAACCATATTGCTTGGATTTGGAAATAATAAGTGCAGTTATAATTAGGCAGAGAGGTCTAATACTTCGACTTGATTTAACACCATCCGATAAAACACTATCCTTTCCTTTTAAGAGGCAACATTTTCCAATTTGCTTGGCATACTTTGTAACAATCAATAAAACTCAAGGGGAAACTCTGGAACGTATAGGTCTCAATATGCCTCATCAAGTTTTCAGTCATGGCCAGCAGTAAATTGCAATGCCGCGAGTGCAATCTTTTGACGCCCTTACAGTTTCAATAGAGCCGAATTATAATCGTACAAAGAATGTATATAAGGAAATTCTTCAGTAAATATTTTCCCATTGACCGTCATGTTTTGACGGGTTTCAACTAATATATATATTCTAACCTTGGTCTGCCCCTACAGTTCTTGTCCTCGACACATAATTCCATAACTAAGTTTGCTATTCCTGGATGTCTTAGTTTGTGTCCTACCAACCTATCTCTTCTCTTCATTAGCAGTCGCCAGAAATATCTCTTCTCTCCAGAACGCGGATCTAGACGTTGGCTTTGGGGAGGGGTCAGAGAATCGAAATTGTTAAGAAAAATGGTATCACTAAAAACACAATCACAAAATAACCAAACGTACAAAACCAGACCAATTTTTTTGCAAGCTACATGGATAGAAATTTGATGCGTTTAGCGCACCAAAAATATTCGTACACGTTGAAAGGCGAGCTTTGCGACTTTTACATCGAGCTTCCAGAAAAGTATCAAGGTACGTTACAGTTTCGGCAAGTCGAGTTGGTACCGACAAAGGGAGAAAGTCACAGCTTAAATTGCCAACCAAGCTTGCAGTTTGGAAGTCGGCAAGATTTTTTGGTGCGAAAAAAGCCCCAAATTCCTATCCGTGCATTGCTGCACATTCATCGTGACATCACTATAATCATCGATTCGGTAATCACAAGGTTTGCTACACAAAATAGACGAGTTGATTTTGTTATATAAATAATCGTTTTTATATAACAGGTATGAATTTGTAAATATGTACAGTTGTAACAGAAATAATCATTGCAATAAAGATATCTTCAGTAATGAATAAAATGAAAAAAAAAAAAAAATCGATAAGTTTTATTTGTGTGGTTATCGTGTTTTCGTTTTTTGAGTTTGCAAAAAAATTTGGTTTCCGTTTGGGGAGGGGGGGCCATGACCCCCCTGACACCCCCCCCCCCCCCTTGAATCCCCACCTGCTCCTCTCCCAATCGTCTTAATACCTCTTCATTTGTTTATCTACCCATCTAATCATCATTCTCCTGTAACACCACATTTCAAATGCTTGAATTCTCCTCTTTTCTGCTGCTCCAACAGTCCACAAGTTTCACTTCCATAGAGCGCCACGCTCCAGACAAAGACTTTCAAAAATGACTTCCTAGTACCTAAATCTATAATTCAGTATAACAAATTTCATAAATCTATATTCGATGTCAACAGATTTCTTTTCTGTAGAAATGCTTTCTTTGCCTGAGCCAACCTACTAGTTATTTTGCTTCCTAAGTAACAGAAGTCTCTTACTTCCTTTAGCTTTTTTTTAGATAAGCTGATAAACATTACCGTATGTCTGTGTTTCAAGGCTGCGCCCACACTAATTAACTCGAAGATGTAACAACTACATTATAGAATACAAAAGGCACAAGATCAACGATCCCTATTCATTTTGCCGTACGGTATCGAAAGGAAATGCTCCAAATGAGTTGTCATAATGAGAGAACGATGTTTGCAGAGGATATATTGCACCCTAAAATGTTATGTTACATACTGCAGTGTCTTTGTGATCAAGGTTCAAGTATTGTTCGGTTTGGCTTATTCCTATGCCTTACCATTAGAAGCAAATATTACAAGTCATGTCGATGTTTCTTGACATTTCAAGCCAATAATTATGTGCAGAATAATGATCTCCCAAGGTGGTGTTGGACCTGGGTCATTATATATATACAGAATTTGGCCAATTATAGACCGCTTAGAATCTAAGACAAAGGTACATTATATTTCCTATCTTTTCTTCCCAGAACTTTCTCATTCGGCGGCTAATCGTTCGCCGCTGTTCCACTGACATCATCCTCATAGGCCGTCGTTGGACTTTGAAACGTGTAACATTGCTGAATGGACCCATCGCCAAAATTTCTCCCCGTCCGAGAAGATAGCATCCGTGATCTTCAGTTGTTGCAGTTCCCATCGTATCTCCTCCAGCCATCCTGTAATGTTTTTTAATTTAGAGATATAATCAAAAATTTTCTTCGAGAGCAGATTACTGTTCATCCTGTAAAGATGTCCATAAAATTTTAGTTTTCTCTTTTTAATTGAAACTGTAATTTCTTCTATAATATATGACGGTAAAGGTCTTCATTTCTCCTCTTCATCCACCGATTTTCTTCATTCTTTTGGGGACCCAATATTTTTCAAAGTATTTTTCTTTCTTTTTTCTCTAGTTCAATTTCCTTTTTTATTCAATGTTAAGCATTCAGAACCATATAATACCTCTGGCTTAATGACAGTTGCATAGTGTTTAATTTTTGCTTGGAACGATATCGATAGTTTGTTGTAACGAGTGTGAGCCATTATATAGGTCTATTTTTCATGTTACTGTACTTTCTGCCTGTGAAGTAGGCCTACATTTCATTAAGTCTAGTCTTTTTGTGGATCCATGAATCAATTACACGAAACGAAAGAGCTACAATTCATAAATAAAAAAAAACAGTATTTCAAATCATTTGAATATATACAAGCATACCATACAAACTTTATGGTGTAGTGGCTAGCATTACATAATGACCGTAACGTAACAATTTTCGTGTTTTAAGTGACCGTTAATCTCATGATCATGAGCCATGGGCTCTTCCAATTTTACGTGGAATCCAAACCACTCGACATGATATTTAACTTCCATAATCTCACATTCATTGATCGGAAATCAAATCCGGTCTGTTTTGTTGAGAGGCAAGCAACTACATCACTGCGCCATCATGCCGGAAAACTTTTCTCAGAAGGGATTTAGACCAAGTCCCATTTGGCTTTGTGCATGCGCTAGGAATCATTTGAATATATACAAGCATACCATACAAACTTTATGGTGTAGTGGCTAGCATTACATAATGACCGTAACGTAACAATTTTCGTGTTTTAAGTGACCGTTAATCTCATGATCATGAGCCATGGGCTCTTCCAATTTTACGTGGAATCCAAACCACTCGACATGATATTTAACTTCCATAATCTCCCATTCATTCACTCTCTAGTAGATGGGATGAGAAGATACCAACACAAAACAATTTTGGGTGGAGAGCTGAGATATTTAAGATGTGAGAGCAGAATATATGAGAGAGATTGAAGAAATTGACGTAACCAACCTTGTCATTGGCATAAGATTTCTTTGCCCATTTTTTCATAGTTTCATACCATAATTTAAGTCACGCTGACTGCCCACATCAATCCATGAATTAAAATCATTGGCTAGCTCCCGCCACGTATTATCTTTAACAGCCCTGCTCACAGCGCGCGCCTTCTTATTTTTCCATGATGACTATATTTATCTAAAATTAAGTTGATTATAACTTCCTTTTCAAGCTCAGTAAACTTTGGAGCCTGGGTGTTCTTATTGATCATCTTTCCGAGCACTCTGAGTTTTCACTGTATAAATGGAAACCGATGTTCACGAAAGTTAGTTTACCAATGAACAGCAGTAGAATAATTAAGGTTATGTTGTGAATATTCTTTTTTCCTTTTTAGATAAACAGTTGACAAACACACAGCGGAATTACATCAGTGCGCTCTATTGACGAAATGCAATTTTGACTTATCCCCCTCCAGAAGCAAACTCTAGTTATGCCACTGATACTACCCTACCAAGAAATGACCTGGAACAGGGAATGGATGATGTTGACAAAAATTTAAACCATTCACTCAAATAAGAAAATATGATGTTAGCCATACATACCCTGTGATGTCGAGCACATGCTCAAGGTAATACACATCCACATGGTGCAGATGTCCCTTGATGTCCAAGGTAGGGCAGTTATTAAAATACTTGGAAAACTGAGCTGAATTCAAAGTTGCACTCATCAGTATAACCCTCAGGTCAGGTCTCTGCAAAAGATAAGCATCACATACAGTAAATTAAATATTAAATGAACATAATAAAATCAACAACTGGGTAAACTGTGCCATATTATCGATTGATCTTGCAGACAAGAAAGAAATACACCAATACTGGCCTGGGAAATGTCCGTTATAGGTAAAATTTCATCTGGCTACTAAGGGTTGCCAGTGGGAATTGATGACACTGCACTGTGGTTTGTGTACAGTCGCTCAAACAAAGATGAGCACAACCTTGGTAAGTGTTTGGCCAAGTCCCAGCGGTATGGTATCAGGGGTTACAAGTTTATATTTACTGTATTTACATATAGTGCTTCTAATAGATTCTTCTTCTTTCTCTTTACATAATTCCCACTCCTATGTGTGGTCGATGTTTCCGACAGCTCTCCTCCATTTAAGCCAGTCATGCACATCGTCTTATGACAACTGTTTTTCTCTGAGGTCCTCCTGTACACAATCAATCCATCTTCGTTTAGGTCTGCCTCGCATTCTCACTCCTCCCCACTTAGGATTCCTCCCTTCTTCTCACATGCCCGTACCATTGAAGCCGCTTTTCTTGTATCATCTTAGATATTTCCACAACCTTCAATGTTCCTCTTATTTTGATATTTTCCACTCTATCACGCTTATTCACTCCACTCATCCTCCTGAGCATTTTCATTACTGTGACTTCAAGCCTGTTTGTGTGCGTTTTGCGTGCAGGCCATGTTTCAGAGCCATACAGCAATGCTGGTCTTACGACAGTTTTATATATTTTCCCCTTAACCTTAGGCTTGATCCTGCGGTCACAGAGCACTCCTGACATTTTCCTCCAGTTCATCCATCCTACCTGAATCCTGTGTGACACTTCCACATCCAGATTTCCATCTCCAGTCACCACTGAACCCAGGTATTTGAACTCATCCACTCTTTAACGTTTCCCCTTGCATTCTGATCTCACAGTCTTGATCTGTATTGAACCTCATATACTCCATCTTCTTCCTGCTAATCCTGAGTCCTCCGTCTTCCAAGGCTGCCCTCCACTGTTCCAGTTTTTCCTCTACGACATCTTTGGTGGTACTACACAACACAATGTCGTCTGCAAACATCATGCACCAGGGGGCTTGGTCTCTTAATCCACAAGACATTTCGTCCAGAATTAGGTCAAACAGATATGGACTTAAAGCCGAACCTTGGTGTAGACCTACTCGAACCGGAATCCAATCTGTAAGTCCAACGCTGTTTCTAACCTGCGTTCTTGCTTCTTTGTACATTTCATGAACCAACTGCAAGTCGTCGTCACTTGCAACCTGATTCAGAGTACACATACTTCTTCCTGCATATTGCTTTCCAAACCAGCTTGTGGATGTGTTTCTGAAGACTAAACAGGCCAATCCTGGCATAAAACATGTGACCACATAAATTGCACTGAATGGTTGGGGGAGGACGGGATTGTAATTGACGATTAGATATATGTATCACTACTAACAATAATAGCCTTATGCTAAACAAAATATAATACTACTACTACCATAGTAATATAATCAAGATATCTGAGAAATGTATTTTGTATCACCTCTATTCTTTCACTGGCAGTCACAAAGTCACACTAGCATGTAACTCACATGATAGTTATATTAAGGGCATCGGCAGTTCATGAAACTATGCCAACCAGCAGATTGAAGGAACTAGCGCTTCCCCTATCTGCGGGTGGATCATCACAGCAATGAACTCCATTCCAGAGGACATTATCATCCGCCGTTTCAAGAAATGCTGTATCTCTAAAGCCAGCGATGGTAGTGAGGATTTGATAATCTTGTCTAATGATTCTGACACGAGCAGTTCGGGAGACAAAACCGATGGTGAAAATAAGGAAATATAAGTAAAAAGTGTACAAGATTTCTTTTTATGATAATTTCATACTGGATATTCAGTTCATGCACTGTGTGATAATTGTAGTCTTGCATTGCAGGTACTAGTACAAATAGTCTCACCATCTTACATCGACGTTGAAAAAATCGCCATTTTAAATAAAGTGACTTGCAGACAAAGTTATGTATAATATTTTTTACGGGATATAAGAGATTAATGGTAATTAAAAACTGTACAAAAAACAATGTGCTTTTTAATTTACTTCATTCTACTTAATTATTATTCCCTGAAAGCAACTTAGCAAAATCAGAGTTCGCAGCTTACACGACGGCACAGCATATATGCATTAATACAGTAGGGTAGCTACATTTAAATGGGGAAAATTGGCCTATTTTAGTCACATCTTCCAAAATAATAAGTACCAACTCTTACAACTTAGGATCAAAGGAGAGATGGAGGAGAAGGGGAAGTTGGACACAGAAGAACTTCATAGATGTGGAACCTCCAGCAACAGTTTCACATCTGTGACGTGGCTGGACTCATTGGACAGTTGCAAAATAAACACGGGGTATGGTTACCGACCTCCTTTGAGGAGATGGCACAAGAAGTAGAGAAGAAGACACTCGTCATCAACATGGACACTTAATACTGACCTGCGGGAGGAGCGTCCGTAGAACTGCAATCACAAAATCACAGCTCATATTTCTCTCATGAATTTCATCAATAATTACATGCGAGATGGTTGTCAGGCCAGGGTCAGACTGCATCCACTGCAGCAAGATTCCAGTGGTGCAATAAACTATAGACCCTTGCTTCCGTGGAAGAGATCTGAAAGAAAAAAAAAAAAAATTATATATTTGCCAGTTTTTCCGTGTGGCTACAAGTTGGGAACAATTTCATAAAAATCATACGTGAGGGATACTTTTCTCTTCAACCTCCAATCGTACCAGGGTCAGGTAACCTTGCTGTTCCACCCCTTTAAAAACAATAATAATCATCAACCAATGGCACCTCCAGGGGGTCAAAGAAACGTAGAAAGCAGGACACCACCCAGCACATCTGGCTTCACCCTCCCCACTACCTCCGCCACCACCACAGCCAAGGCCAAATATTCAGCTAAAGCTTGGCTACAGGTGTATTAAATGTTCTCATAAATCGACTCTATACCCAAGTGAAATTTTAATGCTTTTCAGTCGGTGAACACGATAGCACCCAAATTGTAATGGGTGTTGCTCCCTAAATCTGAAAGAAATTATAAGAGATAGGTATGTATACCCATATACCTGTATTTGCTTGCATATAACTCACACCATTTGCACGTGTCATCCTCTTAGAGAATCTCTCTTGCTAATATCATACATTAGCACACCACTCCTATTCTACAGCTTTAACCAGAACTAACACTCCCATGAAATTCTTTTAATAGTTATATATCTGGGGAATGAGCTCTGTTGTACCCATAAAATAGACAATTTATATCAAAATAAAAGACAAACCAGAGCCGACATAGCATACAATTTAACCTCATGCAATTTGCCAATTTAATAAGTTATGTTATTAATCGTTGCTCAAACCAGGTAATTTTCTTGTTACTGGTTATGAAGTTTATAAGTGGCCTTCACCTACTCATTTCTCCCTTAGCAATTCACTAATTGTTCTCCATATTTTTTTTTCTTTTTAGATGGATTAGAGGCCAATCTCTGCCATTGCAAGTGTTGAAGTTATGCACTTCATAAGCTTTATCTTGGCAAGATATAATTTCAGCGCGGTGACTTCATTGGTTTTATTATCTTTTTATATTTATACATTGCTGGTGAAGTACTGAGATATTAAAGTGTTCCATCATTACTGCTGATTCCAACATGTTTTTATGGTGTTCTGAACTGTTGCTGCTGTACTGAACTAGTACATTTGTGTTTTCAATAGCTTCTAAAGACCACAGTGAGGTGTGTATTGAAAGTGTTTATAGGCCTAGTTCAAAAGACTTTTGACATCACTCATATTAGGCTTAAATGTTTCAATCTCTCTTTATGGCGCACCATACAAGATTCAATTTTAAGGGAATTTTTTGTGTTACGCCAAACAATTATCTTGTATCGTTTTCTGTCGTATCGGCTGATGAAGAGGCCAAAACTATTAATTAGGCCTCGAAACATATCCCACTAATGATCACACAGTGAGCATATTTAATAAAAGAATTGATCAGGTGGAACCTTTAACCTGTTAATACTAATATGTGATTGTACGCAAGAAAGATTTACGAGATGTTCTTATCACCAAAGCAATGACAGGAGCCGATGACTGTTGGACAGATCACCGGCTTATCAGATCAGTTATGCGTATACCATTATCCACACAGAGGAGAAAAAAACAGAAGAGATGCAGACAAATTTTTGATACCGAGAAGTTTGGTAAGTCAGAGCATATCTCCCAATATAGAGAGTTGCTTAGCCAGACACTGCCACAGGAATACCATCCAGATGTAACAGCACTGGGAGAGTCTGAAGACCACTATTCAGAATGCTTGCAAGGAAATGCTTGTATCCAGTATAAGACCAGGAAACATTTAAGACTGGTTTGATGAAAATGATGAAGAAATTGAGGCATTAATCTCAGAAAAGAGAAAAGCCTTGCAAACTTGGAGAAAAGATATGAACTCCCGTGCTAAGAAAGAAGCATTTTGTTTGTGAAGGCAAATGTCCAAAGAGGAACTCGTGCACTCAAAAATGCATGGTGGACATCCAAAGCTAAAGAGCTGCAATATCTAGCAGACAAAGATTCGCGACAGTTCTTCCAAGCCACAAAAGCAATTTACGGCCCCTCCACTTTTGGTAGAAATCCACTTTGGTCCAGTGACAATAGTACACTTCTAAAAGATCAATACTCCATCATGAATAGGTGGAAGGAGCATTTTGAAGATCTCTTGAACCAGGACTCAGTTATTGATGAGCACCATCAACGAAGAACTCACTACCCTGCCAACACTAGATGAGGTTCAGTGTGCTGTTAATCAAGCAAAGCGACACAAAGCCACTGGATGTGATGGAATACCAGCGGAAGCTCTCAAAGAAGGAGGTGAGAAACTCATAAGCCACATACATGATCTTATCATTAAAATTTGGAGAACTGAAAAAATGCCTGCTGATTTCAGAGATAGTCTGATAGTTCCCATATTTAAGAGAGGTGATCGTGGAGATTGCAACAACTAGCGTGGTATATCATTGTTATCATGCCTTGGAAAGCTTATTGCTCGTATTTTGGCGAATCGTATTCTATCCCTTGTGGAGAAAATACTCCCCGAGCGCCATGTGGTTTCCGGCCTTCTAGAGGAACCGCAGATATGATATTCACGGTTCGTCAGCTTCAGGAGAAAAGTAGAGAGCAAAATAGACCTCTTTATATTGCCTTTATAGAGGGAAGCCTCCGTGGCTTAGGCGGCAGCACGCTGGCCTCTCACCGCTGGGTCCGTGGTTCAAATCCCGGTCACTCCATGTGAGATCTGTGCTGGACAGAACGGAGGCAGACAGGTTTTTCTCCGGGTACTCCGGTTTTCCCTGTCAAAATTTCATTCCAGCAACACTCTCCACTATCATTTCATTTCATCTGTCATTCATTTGATCATTGCCCCAGAGGAGTGCGTCAGGCCTCGGCAGCCGGCACAGTTCATATCCTCGCCGCTAGATGGGGGCTTCATTCATTCCATTCCTGACCCAGTCGGAGACTGGAAGCAGGCTGTGGATTTTCATTCATATTGCCTTTATAGACCTCAGTAAGGCATTTGACTCGGTAAACCGTGAAGCATTGTGGAAGATTTTAGCATTGTATGGTTTTCCACTAAAATTTATTACCATCTTAAGACTACTCTACACTGATATGAAGGCAAATGTCATTGGTAACAACTCTATTGGAGAACCATTTGATATAAATACCAGCGTTAAACAAGGCTGAGTGATTGCCTCTACATTGTTTTCTCTGTATGTTGCCACTGTCGTGCAGTTAGTCAAAGATGATCTTCCTTCAGGCATACAGATAACTTACAGGATGGATGGGAAGATCTTTAATTTGAGCCATCTAAGGGCAAGGACTCTAACATCTCGTAAATCATTGGTTGAGTTACAGTACGCTGATGATAATGCAGTAGTAGCTCAATCAGAGGAAAATCCTGAATGCTTTTTCTTCAGCATACAAAAAGATTGGGCTGAAACTTAACACCAGTAAAACCCAAGTCCTCTACCAACCAGTGGACAAGGACAAAGAAACATCAATGTCACCATCGATGGAGCGAAGATTTAAGAAGTTAACACCTTCCCTTATCTTGGCAGCACCCTGTCATCAAGTGCAAATATAGATTCTGAAATCCAACACAGGATTAACCGTGCTGGGACATCCTTTGCAAGATTAAGTTCTAGAGTTCTTGACAACCATGATATCAATGCTGCAACGAAGATCCTTGTGTACAACTCAGTTGTAGTTCCCACCTTACTTTACGGATCTAAATCCCAGACATGCTACAGACGTCATTTTAAAAAGCTGGAGCAATATAACCAGCAATGTTTGAGGAGAATTCTTCATGTGACATGGCAAGACAAAGGCACGAACACCAGCATTCTCGAAGAAGCACAGACTACCAGTGTTGAAGCCATGCTTTTAAAACGTCAGCTGCGATGGACAGGACATGTAATCCGCATGTCCAATAATCGCATTCCCAAGCAGGTGTTCTGCTCTGAACTAACTGAGGGCAAGCGCTGTGTGGGAGGTCCGAGGAAGCAATTCCAAGACGTACCAAAGGATAATATGCAAATGTGCCACATTGATATCAACAAGTAGGAGACCTTAGCCCTTGATCGCTCATCCTGGAGATCACTTGTTCATCGTGGTGCGATACTTTTTGAAGAAAACTGCCAACGTATGGTAGAAGATCGGAGGCAGCGCAGAAAGAACAGTGTTCATTAGAAGACAGGGAATGAATGCGGATATCTCACCTGGACCTGATACTACCTGTCATCACTGCAGAAAACTGTGTGTCTTCCGCATTGGGCTTTTTAGTCACCTCCGGACTCATCGATGAAGAGTCATTCGGCATTGGAAGACCAACCTACTCGAGAAGAGTGTTTGCTATAATTTTATTTAGTCTTTGGTGTGCCCTGACAAAACTTTATATTTTGGAGCTGTCTGGTTCTTGCAACAGGCTCTTTAACCCTTTGAGAGTCAGGTTTCTTAGCCCACTGCACAGCCCAAAATTTAGGTTTTTGCACATGTTTGTAAAACAACCCACAAGAGGCATTATATTTTTATGAAACAAATGAATTTAACACAGTATGTTAACTAGACATCAAACAACTAGTTTAAGCACAAAAATTGTGAAACATCATTTTTAGTAATGTTTCTTGGTATGATAATCCTCAAAACAAGGTACAGGGCAAAGAGTTCTGATGCACTCCTTACAATGGTAGATAGTCCTTGTGTTTCTTTTCTCCCTTCTTGATGTGTGAGCACACACATGGCACACTCTTGAAGGTGGTCTTCTTCCTGGTAGTTTGGGGGGATAAGGGAAAGAAAATGTCGTTGAGTTAGCCTTGTCGGATTATCCCCGCTAGACGGACGACCACCAGAAATTGATGAAGTTCTTGTAGGCCCTGCTCCAGTTAGTGAACGAACAACTTCCAGTCGAAACGATTTCAGTGACCTCTTGTCTCCTTTCAGAATCCTCTCAATAAAGAAGCAATTCAGTATTATCACTTCCAAGAAATGGAAAAACAATTTCTTGTACCATTTGATCGACCTGCGAGTGGACTGGACAGTAGTTATCATCTGGTCGGATTTATCAACAGGCCCCATTTTCTTGTTGTAAGCACCAACACACACTGGTATCTTTCGTTGTTCTCCCGTTTTGTGATCTGTTTTCCCCGTATGAACCATTCCACTTGAATGTGTAGTTGTGAGCATGCCAACTTCCCTCCTATCCATCCATCTGACAGAAAGAATGTTGGACGTATGCTTTTCCTCCATTTCCCCCCGTTTCAGTTTTATAGAAGCAGTTGGCAGTCCTTTTCGATTTTTCCTTACTGTTCCACAAGCATGTGTTTTTTGTGAGTGCAGAGTCTCAAATAGCTCTGGGCTTGTGTAATATTTGTCAATATATAGGGTATGACCCAGATTCAAGTAGGGATTCATCATTGTCATAACTACTGTCGAAGAAAACCCAAGGCTGCAATCAATAAGTTCTGTAGTAGCTCCAGTGTACAAGATCATATCTAAGATATAGCCGGTAGCACAGTCACATAACACAAATAATTTCAGGCCAAATCTGTTCCGTTTTGAAGGTATGTACTGTTTGAAAGACAACCGGCCCTTGAACAAAACAAGACTTTCGTCAATAGCGACATCTTGAAATGGATGGAAAAGAGATGGGAAAGTCTGCTTTATATGTTCCATAACAGGCCTAAGTTTGTACAGTCGATCACCTTGAATTTGTAACGAATTATCACTGAAGTGAAGAAACTGCAGGATTGCTTTGTAGCGGTTACAAGACATCAACTGGGAAAAGATGAGTGTGTGAATCAGAGGATCTGTAGACCAGTACTGTTCTATCGTATGCTTGTTTACATGGCCCATAAGTAAACTAATTCCTAGAAACAGATACATTTCATCAACCGTGACATCATTCCATTTCTGTGCTCGGGATTGGGGTGAAATGTTGGTCTTACTATTCATAAATTGTGAATGATATAAATTAGTTTCTGCAGCTATTTTCTGTACTAATGTCACTGGGAACAATTTTTTGAAAATGTCAATTTCTAAAGAATCTTTCGTCAGTGAAACATCCTGAATTCCTGAATTACTTTCATCAAACTTAAAATCGGTTGGCGTAAATTGGTTGGTTACAGTCTCGTTTTCCCAAACTCGGTGAATACTAGGCGCTTTATTTACCTTCGTTCGCTTTGGACGTGGCGGCTGTAAGACCTCATCCTCACTTTCATTTACGTCTTCACCACTTGAATTACTTCCAGATATACCTCCTACATAGTCTTCATCACTGTCTCCAAATACTGAACAATCACTTTCATCATTCATGAGAATTTCACGAACTTTATCGTCGCTTGTAAGCAAGTCAGCTCGACTCGGCGCAGCCATTTTGAACTGTTTGCAATTGAGTCGCTAAAGCTGAAGACATCCGCTTAAAAACATTTCATTTCCAGCGCTCCCCATGGCGATAGCAATAATCTAACAACTTCAGAAAATAGCCAACAGATGTCGGGAGCTATCCGTTTTTCAATCGTTGTCCAAAGACATACAGTTACGAAGATATATCACTTCAAATTCCGACACGCAATATATTGCGCCGTAACCACAGCGGCACTTACCGCTACAGGCAATATATTGCGCCGTGACCTTCAAGGGGTTAATTGTAGCAATTCATTAAAACTAAAACCACTGCTTATCAGTTATCACTTCACTATGACCCACTACAGACAATAAAACTCACTTCTCTAGACGGATCTGGTAGCCAACACTGCTACTTCCTCCACAGGGTTCATCTCGTTCTGTTGCAACTCTTTCGGCAACAGAGATAGCACTGATTCTCCGTGGCTGGGTACACACCACATGGCATAGCGAGCCCTTACTCTTACGAATGTAGTCATCCAGTATGAACTGAGCAACTTGCGTTGTCTTACCACAACCTGAAATAAGATAACTATAGTAAACACTCTTCATACACAACTTTTCAAGGGAATGATTTCAACAATAAATATACATTTTAGACATTTCTTAACACTGTTACGGTTTGTCTTAAATTCCAAATTAAATTAATCTCTATAAATAAAGCAAGCCTTGATAAAAGCCCAAAAATTAACATGGACTATGTATAAAAGAAAATGTCTATCAATCACAACAAAATTAAAACATTACAAGACTGTGGTTCAACCAGAGGTGACATATGGAAGTGAAACTCTTTTTAAAGTTACTCAGAAAAACAGAATCGACAAAATTTTAAAAGTAGAAATAAGAATAGCTAGAACATGCATAAATAAAAAATATCAGAAAGATGGACAGTGGCGGATAGTACCAAATGAAGTGGTATACAGAGAACTGGAGCCCATCACTGATACTATTCGGAAGAAACGGATTTCTTTTTTTGGTCACATCATGAGGACACCAGAAACCAGATTATCTAGAAAAATTGTAGTGAAACTTTGGAATATGAAACAACAAGTAGGATGGATTACGGAAATTAGAGAAGATATGAAAGAATTAGAAATAACCTTGGATGACTTGCAAAACAAAACAAATAAATTTAAAAAAAACTGCAAGATATAAAAATAAGATTTCAGGCTAAAATAGACAAATGTAATACAGTAAAAAGGGTATTTACAGATGAGGAACACCTGAGAAGATCAGAGCGAATGAAAAGCTACTGGGCAACTCGGAAAGGAAACTTACTGAAGAAGAGGACCAAGAAATGATTGACTGAAGTGGTCCAATGAGGCCGTAAAAGCAGAAGAATGTCGATGAATGTCAAACTAAGACACTACAATGCAGTAGTCAGACCTTCAGTCCTCTATACAGCAGAGTGCCTATACCTAAGAAGACCCCATTAAGAGATCTTGAGGTGCAAGAAAGGAAGTTCCTGAGAAGGATAGTAGGACCAAGGATTCTACCAGATGGATAACGATGGTATAAACCAAATAATGAGTTGTACCAGCATCAAGAAAATCTCATAGACGCTATCAGAAGAAGGCGACTGCCTTTCTATGGACACCTGTCCAGAATGGACTCTAACAGGTTATCCCATAGGATCTTCAAGGTTGCTAACAAGGGCAAAGCCACTAGATTCTTGTGGATGAAGCAAGTAGAGAAGGATCTTGCGGAACTCCATATTAATCAAAATGACATAGATGACCGGAGTAACTATCATCGTCGTCGGCCGATACTCTTATCCGAGTTTACACTTCTCGCCTGCAGTTCCATAATCTTTAGTCCAGACGATGAAGATGGCGCTGATGGCTTATCAGGCCAATTCTCGCATAGAACATGCAACCACATATGTTGCATCCGATGGAGGGTGGAGGACGTGCTAGTGTTTGACGTATCTTCTTCCTCTGGTGAATTTCCTCTTCCTGTCTACGACGTTCCTGCTCAAACTGTGCAACTGCAGCTGATGTGGTAGCACGCCAGCGAGAGCGATCCAGTGCAAGAGTATGCCAAGTATTTGGGTTTATCTCTACTCTCCTCATGGTCTGCTTGAGTTGGTCTTTATATCGTTTTAAAGGAGCACCACATGGCCTCTTGCCAGTGTTGAGTTCACTATACAGGATTTGCCGAGGTAGTCTGCTGTCACTCATACGATGGATATGGCCTGCCCATCTAAGCCGATGACCAACAATGGAGGCTTCAATACTGTTTATCATTGCTTTCTCAAGGACTGCTATATTAGTTACATAGTCATCCCATTTGATGTTCATGATTGATGAAAGCGTTCTAGTTTCTTGATGTCCCGGCGATATAGGGTCCAGATTTCACAACCGTAGAGTAGCGTAGAAATAACAACAGCTTGGTACACCAATACTTTTGTGCAGATACTTAGATCTTTGTTCAGAAACACACGATGTGAGAGACATCCAAAAGCCACATGGGCAGCCTGAATTCTGTTTTCCACATCCTTCTCAGAGGTACAGTTTGCTGATAGAATACTACCAAGGTACGAGAAGTGTTCCACCTTTTCCAGAGCTGAGCCAGATATGTTGATATCAAAATCTGGGGGGATGGTTCCTAGAGCAGGCTGAGTTAGCACTTTGGTTTTCTGAATGTTGACAGTCAGGCCAAAACGTTCATAAGCTCTGTTGAAACAGTTGGCAGACTGCTGAAGCTTTTCTGGTGTGTGGGCTGGAGAAGCATTGTCATCTGCATATTGCAATTCTGTGACCCGAGTGGAATAGGTTAATCTTTTGGAACGGAGTCTGGCCTGGTTGAAGAGTCCCACATCATATCGATATTTAATTTTCACACCCGAGTTGTTTTCAGGCGATGTTTCATAAAGCATAGCTGCCAGGTACAGGGCAAAAAGTGTAGGTGCAAGTACACATCCTTGCTTGAGTCCATTTGTAATTGGAAATTCCTCTGAGATATCATTCTGATATAATACCTGACCAACCATGCCATCATGGAGAGCTTGGATCAAACTAACAAAATGTTCGGGGCATCCAAAGCGCCTCAAAACCATCCACATAGCACTACGTGGAACCGTATCAAAGGCCTTTTCAAGGTCATAGAACACTAAGAACAGAGGTGTCATTTGTTTCCTGCACTTCTCTTGGAGTTGTCTTGCGCAGAAGATCATGTTGATTGTACCACGAGAGGCCCGAATCCACACTGAGATTCAGGTAGTAACTTCTCCGAAACAACCTGAAGTCGATTTAGTAAGATTCGAGCAAATATTTTTCCAGCTATGGCAAGCAGGGAAATTCCACGGTAGTTGCCACAGATACCACAATCACCTTTCTTGAAGATTGTAACTATTCTGGAGTTTTTCAGGTTAGCAGGAACATTTTTGGTTTCCCAAATTAGAAGAATGAGATAGAAAAGCCTGGTTTTTAGAGGTAAGCCTCCACATTGAATAAGTTCAAGGGGAATGTTGTCTGATCCTGGAGCCTTCCCAGTTTTCATTCTGCTGAGAGCTTTGATAAACTCTTTAAAGTTTGGAGGAGTGTCCATCCAGGGTTGGGGAATATGTTGAGGGACATGTTGAAGAAAATCGTCAGCAGCAGCAGAACTACGGTTCAAGAGTGAACTGAAGTGTTCCTTCCATCTTTTCAAGATGTCCTGGGGCCTGTTCTACGAATGAACTTTGCAACTTTTCACTTTTCACTTTGCACTTTTCAATTCTTGCAAAGTGCAAAGTCTTTCTGTTCCACCATGATCTATGTATTACTTTTCAATTTCTTTGCCAAGTGAAAAGTCTTTGCATAGGAATGATCCGATCATGTTTATTCCATGAACAAACTGTATATTTATTCCATGATTTAATGCTTTATTTTTCATGGTGAAACATGTCCCACTAATGACCTCAAAGTGATCTTAATTAATAAAATTATTGATCAAGGTGGAACTTTTAACCTGTCTATACTAAAGTGAGGTTATGAAAATTCATCTTGTCTTTGTACGTCTTCTTGTTGGATTCTTCATCACTATCCTCACTGGATGATTAAAAAAAGCTCCTGCGTAACATATTTATAACACTAAACCAAATTCTGCGCCGAGAAACTAGTGTAGAGACTTGTTCATTAACAGCTGAAAAGGGAATCGTCTCTTTGCAAAGATTTCTGATAACTTTTCAATCATTCCTTTGCACTTTGCATTTCTGCACCAATGGAGGAACATAACAGTCTTCTAAAGTGAAAAGATTCCTAACTTTTCACTTTGCAAGACAAATCTGAAAAGTGATGGTGGAACAAAATCTGGACTGAAAAGTGCTAAGTGCAAAGTTGCAAAGTTCATTCGTGGAACAGGCCCCTGGCTGTCTGTAAGAATGGTGGAATTATCAACAGCTTTCAAGGTTCCTGATGATCGGACCGGTCCATACAGCTCTTTCAGTCCAGCGTAGAAATTGCGTAAGTCCCTGCTATCTGAGAATTTCTGAAGTTCCTTAGCTTTTTGCTGCCACCAGTTGTTCTTTATTTCCCTGATTTCAGACTGACACTTCCATTTTAAGTCTTGAAAACGCAATTTCTTCTCTCTGTAGGATGGATCTTGAGAAACAGATAGATAGGCATCCCGTTTAGCTTTGATGAGGTTCAAGATTTCCTCATTATTATTTTCAAACCAGTCTTGTCTCTTCCTTTCCTCATAGCCAATGACTTTCTGTGCAGACTCTGTAATGATATTTTGAAGTGTGGTCCATTCACATTCTACATCCTTTGTGTTGATAGGATTATGAGTTAGTTGTTCTAGAACAGAGGTTTGGTATTCTGTGGCAATGCTATCAAGTTGAAGCTTAGAGGTGTTGAACTTCTTCCTTGTTTGATTCATGAAATGGGTACATGGCTTTTTATGGATAGAAATCCTGACTCAACTAATTAGAAGTTTATGGTCTGTCCAGCAGTCATCAATATTTCGGGCTGTTTTCGTGATCAGGACATCACTCTTGTCGCACTGTCGGGTAATGACATAGTCAATCATATGCCAATGTTTTGAGCGTGGGTGCATCCATGTAGTCTTGCAGCGATTTGGCAGTTGGAACTGGGTATTGGTGATAAAGAGCTCATGCTCAGCACACAGGCCAAGAAGTAACAGACCATTAGCATTGCAGTTCCCAATTCCATGTTTACCCAAGACTTTTCCCCATAAGAGGCTGTCCCTCCCCACTCTGGCGTTGAAATCTCCTAGTAGTGTAAGCTTGTCTGTAGCAGGCACCTTAGTATATAACTGTCAAAACTACACCCTTAGTAACGTCCCTCACAGAAGCTACCCACTGACCAAAGGACGAGACCAGAAAATGGTCCGAGGAGCGCAAGATTGAATTTAGCAGGAACATGAAGGACTACTGGGCCATCAGAAAAGCTCAAGGCACCTAAAAGAAAGCAGCTGCCAAACCCACCACTAAGAACACCAATCGTGGCAAACAACGACGATGACAGCAAGAAACATACACCTAAAACACAAGCATCATGGTCCAAAGATGGCCCTAACGAACTGAAAAAATAATTTTCGTCAAAAACTTTGTAATTAACCCATATGAGATGTATAATAACAAGCAAAATATAGGCCTACACTTAGTTGTAGTTTGTTACAGGTTGGCATTAAAAAAAAAAATGGAGCGCATTGCATGAAAATGTGTATCTAAGTAGAAGGCACCCCAAAAATAGAACCAACAAGTGGACTGCCTACTCGTCATCACCGATTTCAAAGAATTTTATGGTATATCTCAATAAGAAACTATTTTTTAAGAAATTTATTTTCCTTTTATATTAATAAATACAATTGAACATTTTCCAGAGTGAAATGCCATGGCCTGTGGTATGAATTCCACGTAAAAAGGAGGTCCCGTGGCTCATGATCGCATGATTAACGGTCATGTTAAACTAAGAGCTTCCTTCCTTACAATTGAACATTATTTCAGTTTATTTGAGGTGTAAGTAACATACAAATTAAAAATAAAACCAACACAAATATTTTCCACACTGGGACTCGACTCGACGACCCTCGGATTACTGTTCTCCTTCCGCTGCGCCAACCGCTGCCTGGAAACTATGCTAACATAGGTGGCTCATGCCTCGCCAGACCAGCTCAAAAAATGCTATTTTTTCTAAACACTTGGCCATCTAGAGCTCCCACTTCTCTGTCAGTTTCATTTCTGGCTAAGACCCACGTTCACCATAAATTTCGACGAAATCGGTGATCCACTAAATAACTTGCTCTTATTTCCGTCTTTTCAATACTTGTAATATTATTAGCACTGTTTAGTACTGGTACATGTTTTGAACAATAATGTTGTTCTTCATCAGCCAGATATACACATTATAAACAATTATGGGCATAAAATACATTGCAAATACACATAGTTCATTAAAAAAAAGTCACTTGTAAAATCAAAATATCACATGTCCAATATAGTGGAAAATTGTCCCTTTCTACAATGTACATTAGCTAAAACATAGCAATTTGAGAGGCTTAAAATATAAACACTTCGTTTCGAGTTTTTCTTGATAAAAACTTTTAAATTTGTCAGTACTGTGGTGGTTATTTTGCACTATATTTGAAGGCAAACTGATTGACATGGGTTGCACTTCCTCATATTGGTCGATGTTTGCCTTAATTGTGATTTCCATAGGTTATGTGTAAATATTGATCAACTTTCATATAATGGTTGAATGGAAGACGGTAATAATTGTTATTGAGTGGAACTCTTAGTGGAGGTCGAACGTCTCCATCTAATGGTTGGTTCCTCAGTTTAGGGGCTGCGACAACGCGGTCATGTAGCCCCGGGTACTTTGAGTGTGTGTAGAATCTGTCTGATAACCAGTGTTAATTGTGATGGCTGTATTAGTGTGTGTAACAGTTTTTTAATTCAAGTAAGGACTGCAACTTTGAATTTTTCAAATAGTTCCTACTTTTACCGCCAAACGCCACCGTCAACGACTACTAGGCCTCGTTCAGAACGTAGCTACTAGACGCCACCGCAGTCGGGTCTTGGCAACGAACTTAGAAACCTAAGAGCGTTGTTTACATTCTTAACCTATCCAATTTAGCTTCACACAGGTGCAATTAGTGGAAGGTTCTTTAACATGCCATAAATCTATGACATGGGACCGCCGGCTTTGCTTCCCCTCCGAAGGAAGGCATACTGAGGGATTTTTAACGCTCTTAAAAAATCCGACGACTTCGGCCGGGTTTAAACCCGCAATCTTGGGCATAGAAGCTCAGCATGCTACCAACTATGCCACCGAAGCCGCTCGTCTCCATCTAATGGTATAAATGATTAGAATCCTTGTTGTTAAATGCCACCTAAAACAAAAGGAAAAATTGTTTCGAAAAATGAAAAAGTTGAACTATAGAAGAATTCTTAATGTAAAGAAAAATTAATTATATCTTATTTGGGTTGTAGTTTTATATCCTTAGTGATTAAGTCGTCACAGAGCGGCAATAAGTCCGAGAAAAGAACAAATCTAACGATAAGTTGAGAATACCGGGATCGAAAGAAAGCAAGAAAACTGGGTTTGTGCGTCAAAAACTTACCAACGGGACGTGAGGAAGACGAGATGTGAATGCGTTGACGCACAAACCCAGTTTTCTTGCTTTCTTTCGATCCCGGTATTCTCAACTTATCGTTTGATTTGTTCTTTTCTCGGACTTATTGCCGCTCTGTGACGACTTAACCACTAAGGATATAAAACTACAACCCAAATAAGATATAATTAATTTTTCTTTACATTAAGAATTCTTCTATAGTTCAACTTTTTCATTTTTCGAAACAATTTTTCCTTTCGTTTTAGGTTGCATTTAACATCAAGGATTCGAATCATTTTTACCATTAGATGGAGACATTCAACCTCCATTAAGAGTTCCACTCAATAACAATTATTACCGTCTTTCATTCAACCATATATGAAGTTCCTTTTTGATCAATATATATATACATACATAACCTATGGAAATCACAACTAAGGCAAACATCGACCAATATGAGGAAGTGCAACCCATGTCAATCAGTTTGTCTTCAAATATAATGCAAAATGACCACCACAGTACTGACAAATTTAAAAGTTTTTATCAAGAAAAACTCTAAACAAAGTGTTTATATTTTAAGCCTCTCAAATTGCTATGTTTTAGCTAATGTACATTGTACAAAGGGACAATTTTCCAGTGTATTGGACATGCGATATTTTGATTTTACAAGTGACTTTTTTAATGATCTATGTGTATTTGCAAAGTATTTTATGCCCATAAGTGTTTATAATGTGTATATCTGGCTGACGAAGAACAACATTATTTTTCGAAACAAGTACCAGTACTAAACAGTGCTAATAATATTACAAGTATTGAAAAGACGGAAATAAGAGCGAGTTATTAGTGGAATTTTCATTCAATACGGACCATTATGGATAAAAACAATCGAAATCAGTGATGCTGAGTAGGTGCTGTCCCCTTGTAAGCTACAAATATTTGTAATACAAAAGGGTGAGTGACTTAAGAGTAAGCTTAAAATTCTGGTATAATTTCAGAAACTTAAGTTTATATTTTGGCAATTTTAAAGACATATTTACAAGAATATTAAGATTTTCCATGAATATATTTCTGATCTCCACAAGTTATACCGCCTGTTTACCATCTCTTGATAAATGTAGTACATTTGCATTTGTCTGTTGGCACAGGCTAGAGTAAAATGTGGCTTTTCACCGATTTTATTTATTTATACCTCAGTCTTATTCATGGCTGTGATTATATGGAAGCTACTGAGGTATGAGTGGTGTTGAGTGATGCCCTTTAGGGCAGAACCAGTGCCAGTGGATGTTGTGAAAGGTTCTACTCGAGGGGTTAGAACTGCTGCACTGTACTGTTTTACTGGCTCAGTGAGGAAAGCAATGACAAACTACCTCACCTCGCCCAGTATACCTCAATATAGCACTCCCTTCAGTGTTGCCAAATCTTGAAATGGGAAAGAACTAAACCCTATGCTTTAAAACACCAGAAAAGCACCAGCTAGACTCTATTATTCAAAACACTAGAAAAATACCAAAAATTATAATAGTACATTATGCAACGAGCCTATAATTGCTATAATTAAGACACGAGTATCTTTATAAAAAAAGCGTATGCGAGTTTTATAATTTCCATACGAGTGCCTTAATTACCATTATAGGCGAGTTGCATACGACTGTTTATGTTCGACGATAATTATAACTTTATTATAGGTTTTAACATAAATATCTGTGGGATTCAGTTAATTCAGTTATGCGTGGTCAAGGCACTCCGGAAGCAGAGACCATTCACTTTGCTTGACAACACAGAAAAATGTTTGATTTTGAGCGCATGCGCGAAGGTATTCTTATCTAATTGGCCACACAACTGTTTCTTGAGTTCTGATTGGTGGGAGAAACTGTTTCATAATGAAAAATAGTGTTATAATGAGCCACATTGTGATACAGTTTTCCGACACATAATGTTTACATTTCGACAGCGTCGAACATAAATATATAAACGGCCTTTTACTTACATTTCTTACATTAATAATCGTCTTCTTCACTTGCGGAGCCTGCTACCGCTATTACATCTTTAGAGCAGGAAGGTGTAGTACTGCTGTAGCTCTGCATACTTCCAATTTTGGCAACTATATCCTACAGCCTACTAGCCTACTAACAACGAACAAACAGCGACCGTGAGTTTGAGATAGATTTACAATACTGACTATGGTTGCGTAAGAGCCTTCGCATGAAACTGGGAAGAAAATAGATGATAGGTGGATACTTTGTACAAGAGTGCACTTGCACTGAGCCCTGCATGTTGCGCTTCTTAGCACTTATGCACGAGAATGAGAATTTCAGGGACTTACCCTGCTGGAGTGTTGACCTTGACACGTGTAAGGCTGAACATTGCCTATCTTAATTGATTAACACATGGAAGACGGGCCCCGAGAAATCTCGTAGTACGCTCGCCAGCAGTAGATGACGGGCCCCGAGAAATCTCGGTTTTATACACGTCATTGTTTTCGGTCTTCCTGCGACATCTCTTGACCTTGTATTGAACTATTTCGGTCTAGCACATTGAGAAGGATATTTGGAGATGTATATGTGCCATCTTCCATCTATTCATGGCCTTCTTTTATTCTTTGATTTTGTTTCAAAACATCGAACTTCCTTCTGTTGGTTCAATCAATGACAAGATGGAGGACTTGTATAATCAGATGATAAGATTTATCGTTTATATTATCGTTCAAATGGCACAAGTTACAGTGAATTATTGGAAACTGAATGAGAGAGTGATATTCAGGTCTCTAGGCGACGTAATAACAACCAAAGTACATACCGTACTTTGATTGTTGACAAATCTAACCTCAAATATACTCCATCTGCTCTTTCTGTAAGCCGCCACTGCACATTGTGTCATGTTTCCAAATACATCACCCCCTTGAGTACTACTAGGGGTATGTGTATACTCATATCAACTAGAAAGATAATATCTAGGTTATTTCCACAACTATGTACTTTTTATAAACTAGTGCACTGGAATAGTCTCAGTAGCAAAATGTCCGGTCCACAAGGGATGTGACATGTACAGGCATCCGGTCAGCAATGTGTTAACTTTATTAAAACTATTACATGGCTTCCAGGATTTACTTATTTGTCATAGGAAACAATTTCATGGAAAAATCCGTTAAGCACCAGATTTGGCACTGGTTTTATTGAAATAACACCAGTATTTTGCTATGGCACTGTTAGAACATTTCTGGCACCAGACGAACTTCAGAAACACCAGATCTGGTGCTAAAAACACCAAATTGGCAACACTGACTCCCTTCCGTTTTTGTGGGTTTCTACCCACATAACCTACAGTGTGGTACATTTTGAGGATCCGACCAGTCTCTGGGCTGACTACCCAACAGACATACAAGTTATAAATATACTGTGTACAATGATGATGATTAAAAATTGCAGTATAGTTGTTCCATTTAAGGGCCTTGGACATCGTGGTCATTCAGTGTGTGTGTGTGTGTATGTGTGAAATTTTGTCTGATAACCTGTTATTGTGATGGCTGTATGTGTAATCCAGGTAAGGATATTGAAGGAGGTGGCCATGGCCTTCAGTTAGGAACCATCCTGGCATTTGCCTGGAGTAGAAGTGGGAAACCAAGGAAAACCACTTCCAGAATTGCAGACAAGGGGAGGATACGATGCATGGGTCACCGATTCGAACCATCTTTAGTACACGTGTAGGACATGACCAGGCGTGTACCAGGTGAAAGTAGTAAGGTGCGCTTCTCAGCCGTTTCCGAGAAATTAATTGCAATTGCAGTGCGGCCTCTATATGCGTTGTACGCTATCAAGAATCAAACGAGTGCATGGTGCAGCGGTAAGAGCCCTGCTTCGTAAGCGAGGGATCGAATCCCACCGGTGAGCCTTAGCAGTGTGTTGTGTTTTTTTTTTGTAACCATTGGAAATTTCCAACCAATACCCATATCATGAGCCACTGCTTGCGTGGTACGGGATGGTCTGACGGTTCACAGACGTGCAATAAACGGAACAGACTAGGCCTTCAATGTATACATATAATAGAATACACCTGACCGTGTATAATACCAATGTATTCGCAATGCCGATACTGTACATTATGTAATGTCACAAACGTTGACCCCCATACGATGATTTCAGAATCACTTTTCCCGCTCACATAACACGTTATTACAATTGACTGCGAAATAAACATTATTCATGACACCTACATTTGTGCAAATTGCCAATGTATATATTTTGAAAAAAAAAAAAAAGGAAAAACACAACATACTGCAAAAGCTCACCGGTGGGATTCGATTCAGCTATCCCGCGCTTACGAAGCAGGGCTCTCACCACTGGACCAGGCGCTCGTTGGCTTCTAGCTAGCGTACAACGCACATAGACACCGCACTGTAATTGCAATTAATTAATTTCTCGGAAATGGTTGAGAAGCGCACCTTACTACTTGCACCTGATATACGCCTGGTCATGCCCTACACATGTACTAAAGATGCTTCGAATCGATGACCCATGCATCGTATCCTCCCCTTGTGAGGTGAGAATCGAACCAACCTCTTCTCAGTTTTGCCTCACGAGGTTGAATGGACCCCGTTGCAGCTCTCGGACCAGAATTAAATTTCTTGGCAGAGCCGGGAATCAAACCCGGACCTCCTGGGTGACACCCATGAGTGCTAGCCTCTACACCACGAGGTGGTCTTCACTAAAAGTAACCAGATTATCAATCATTTTGATTGATAATTTTCTACACCTCCTTCATTACGACATATAACTTGGGTTCTGTTTTACTACCTAATTTTAACAAGGTTATTTTCTAAAATTAGTCAACTCAACTTACCAGTTTCTCCGCTGATAACCACTACTTGATTTTCTTCAATGAGTTGAAGAATTTCAAACCTCTTTTCGTAAGCAGGCAATTTCTTCCGGAAATCAAGTATTTCATTGTATTTAACACTTCTTTCTTCTATTCTTTGAAGTTCTTCCTTAAGAGAAAAATCCATTTGCATGTCTCGGACTATTGCACTTGGTATGATGTTTAATTTTCCAATATCACTTGTATTATTTCCGAGAAAGTTCATCTTGAACCTCTCTTTGAAATGACTATCAGGTATGTGACTGTATTTCTTATCAAATTCCTTTTCTATAAGTGCCTGACTGACACTATCATCATCCTCATCTTCTGAAGAAGATGAAGAGGATGAGCTTCTGTTTTCATCATATTCAGTGTCCTTAGTTTCAAAACTAGTATGCAGCAACAATCGTTTCAACTCGTCTAGTTTACTGGCCTCCACATGCACCTGCACATCCTGAAAATTCCAAGAAAAACTGATGATAAAGAAAGGTTATCAGCTATTAGGTGTATTGTACAAACAGTGCAAGCTTCTTGTTTTAGTTTCATTTGAGGGGCTTGGACATCGTGGTCGCTTAGCCCCATGTCTGATAACCTGTGTTATTGTTCAGGCCCTAGGGTCCCTACACCCTAAGGACCCTACACACCCCCAAATGGAGAGGTGGCCTACGCCACTGAACCCACACATCTACACATCCACAGGAGGCTACAGTTACTTCAATAACCAATCCATAAACACTACGCTTCTAGCCCAAGCCACCACACCAATTTCTACCCCAAAACCACCCTTAAGCTGGGAATACAGCAAACCCAATACATTTTCTATTACACGCAGCCAGGCAGAGTTGGAGGCTTAGCTATTGCTCAAAGGCTTGCATCACGCACACACATTTACACTTGGAGGTATCTGGAAAAGCAACAAGTGAAGAAACACCTACGCAGCAGTTCCGAAACACATAAAAGAGAGGCCCCCTTTGCACTGATCGTCTGATGTCCGCCGAAGGCCTTGACCATCGAACCTGTGATCGTCCTACCAGGGGTAACGTAAGTGTGAACTCAGATTCCTGAACTGTATTTGACAATCCTTACCATTGACACCCCAATACTGATTGTACTTTGTAACATCATTTACATATTCTACTTATTGCTGGGACGATTAAACCAGCCAGTACATTAACTACAAACCACAGTACACATTTATTTACTACACACTGTTTCACATCCCACTTCCCTACCTGACCCATTATACTGCCCGTGTCCATTGGTTATCAGAGAACCGCAGTGCTAAGCATTTCCGCTGACATTAGCCTTGCATTGCCTGCTCGCTCGACAGCCAAGTATAACTTTGCGCGTTCAGTAAGTAATTAAGTTGTTCTTACACAGCAGGTGTTTTAGAGGCTAATAGCTCCTCTTAGCTAGCGCACCCCTTGGAGCACAACCCCGACAGCCTAGAGCTTTCCCCCAGGCATTATAACACCCTTCCATACACACACACTGGGAGTTTCATCCCTCCGGGGAAACTCGCCCCTTTTGGACAGTACCCCCTTAATTTGACAATTCACACATTTGTTCGTCCATCCCCCCAGCTCCCGGACAGAATATTATTGTGATGGCTGTATTAGTGAGTGCATTTGTAGTCCAGGAGAGGATTGAGGAGGAGGCGACCATGGTCATAAAGTGAAGAACCAACCCTGCATTTGCCTACCATACAAAATTTCAGTTTGATTGCTTAAATAGTTCCGGAGATATTGAGAGCTGGTTAAATGTATCATATGGATAAATAACATAACCCCTGGAACTGCAGCCCATGAATTAAATTAGACGACAGTATATTAAGCCTTATAGGAAGATTTACCGTGCTAAGTTTCATTGCACTCGGATAATTATGTCGCAAGAAAAATCCATATAAATATTCACATTTGGTGTTGCCGCCATGTTGGATAAGTGTTCCATACCTGAACTTATGCTTATAGACTCTACCAACATACAACATTTCAGATTGATTGCTGTCATAGATTCGCAGATATTGAGAATGATCTAAATATTTCAGATGATCGCCAAGTTGGATTGTTCTATATGTAGGCCATCGAATAATGTACCATTAGATGAATATTATTGTGTAGGCTCACTATTCAAACATTCACTTTGATTGCATGATTAAGATACAAAAAATTTAAAAATAAATTTAAAATTTTGCACAGCCGCCATCTTGAACTTATGAAAACAATTGAATTGAATTTGATGCCAGTAGATTAAATCTTATGTAGTCATGTAAGGTGTTACCGTTTCACTTTGCTCGGTTCATTAAGGCAACACTCCGGAGATAAAAGTCGATATTTTGTTCATTTTGGTGAATTTTTTTTATGACTGAAATTGAAAGGATTGGGTTTCTTCTTTCTTGTCACAAAGTTATTCCGTTGAATTCAAACAATTTATCACCTTAATAATGCTTTGTTTGTCAGTCTGCACACAGCAGAAATGGGCGTGGCATCTGCTGAACTGCTTGTTAGATTATTAATGATGTCATTGTCATGTTTTCATTCAATCAAATCAATAAAATATCCCTGTTCTTTGCAATTACGCATCCCGGGGATGGGCCAACAGCCCCCCCTCCTACAGAATCGAGCTGTAAGATCTACCATGTTTCTGAATGAATTTATAAAGCCTGCAAAGGACTAATATTTCAGTACTTGACTCTACTCTCATTGAGCAACATTGTATTCTTGTATTGGTATTCCTGATGTCACTACAATAATGCCGACAACTATAAGTTTTGTTATTCTTGTATGTTTCTTCTCTCTTGAGAGTTCTGTGGCGGTAGCCAGTATGTTTACTTTTGTGAATTCGTGCGCAAGTAACCTCTTGTAGTTGTGCATCAAGATACTAGACAAGCTTCCAAAATTACCAATATTCGTACAGAAGCAGCTAGGGAAAAAAAAAAGGAAGGAAAAACATACGGTTCTGGTGACTTCTAGGTAATGGATCAGGAAGATAACGTCACTTGAACTTTACTTTAATTTTCCCGCCAATTGTAATTTTACATTTAAATCCCATAATATTCTGCCAAATGTAACAAAATTTGTATGGTATATGTATCACAGCTATATTAGGAAACGTGAGTATGGAATTCTTGATTGCAGAATTCTTCCCAGTAGTAGGGATTTAAAAGTCCAAAATTTTTTAACAAAAAATTACACAAATTTAGTTCTATAATATCTCATTATATAAATTATTTACACAAAAAGTGATACTTAGTGTTTTTTAAAAGAAGTATTATCTACCTAATTCCAAATTTCTATTAACATGTCATTTGAAATCTATGAAAAAATGTAATTAAAAATTCCAAATAAAAAAAACATATAAAAAAAAAATTTTAGAAAAACTATTAATTGTATATGAAACAAATGTATGTGATATCTCTACTTTTGTTTGGGTGACATTCCCACAAAGTTTCGTAAAACTCCATGCATTAGGTAGGAAGATAGCGTCACTTGAACTTTGCTTTAATTTCCCGCCAATTGAAATTTTACATTTAAATCCCATTTTTCTCCCATAATATTCTGCCAAATGTAACAAAATTTGTATGGTATATGTACCACAGCTATATTAGGAAACCTGCGTATGGAATTCTTGATTGCAGAATTCTTGCCAGTAGTAGGGATTTAAAAGTCCAAAATTTTTAAACAAAAAAATTACACAAATTTAGTATTATAATATCTCATTATATAAATTATTTACAGAAAAATCGATATGTAGTGTTTTTTAAAGAAGTATTATCTACTTAATTCCAAATTCCCATTAACATGTCATGTGAAATTTATGGAAAAAAATGGAAATAAAAATTTTAAAAAAAGTAAAAAAAAAACTATTTTGGAAAAACTATTAATTGTATATGAAATGAATATTTGTGATATCTCTACTTTTGTATGGGTGACATTCCTACAAAGTTTCGTGAAAATCCATGCATTAGGTAAAAAGATGTGTTTATCTCAGGAGTGTCGCCTTAAATCTTGAGAAAATGTCATTTAACTTCGCTTGGACGCAATGTTGGTTTTGTACTCACCTAGTTTTTAAAGTCACATAGGTAAACTTATCTCAGTACTGTCTATCACCATACAAAATTTCAAGGTGATATCAGAAATAATTTCGGAGATATAGAATGCCAGTGAAATATTTCACGCGGCCACCATGTTGGATCGGTGAAACGCATAAAAACTTTGGCACGGTTGGGGTCGAGCGAGATAGTACTATGTCCTCGCCTAGTTTAATTGAAATCACTCCAACCATTTAGATTTTATTAAGGGGGTGGGGGGAGAACATACACACGGACAATAGGTGATCTCATAAGCCTAATTTTTTCATACGATGAAACTAGGCTAAAAATGTACTAAGATAGAATAGGCTAAAATATCACCAATGAGAAAGTATGTAACAAATGTTATGGATATTTCATCCAATTTTCTAGATTAAAAATTTTAACAAATAAAAAAAAAAAAAACTTAAATGTAATTCTGGCAGCATTTTCGGTATCATTAGACAGTATAATCAAATACTGGGATCACAAGATGACAACTTTTACTTATTGATCAACTGTTTCTTACATTATTTAGCTTTCCTCCGCCTTCTAGAGTCAACCGGCTGAAGAGCACTGAAAAGATAAAAAGAGAATCTGTTAAATCTCTGGGTTAAGTGCCCCATACAAGCTCCAGTTTTAACTTGGAAATATCTCTGCAGATCAAGTTCAGAGTAAAGAACTTGGTGATAAGGATAAATTACAATGTATCACCAATGAAGCTTAAGCTTGTATGTCATGTGTCAGTTATCCAGAATTGATCCATAAGTGTGTATCTGTTACTGAATCATTCAGCAAAACTCACAAAATATGTGACATGAGATTTAGCTTCTTCAGTGATGATTGTAACACAATTCTTGTGCCAACTTACTGACTATTTGATGATGATAATTGTTGTTTTAAGGGGCCTAACATCTAGGTTAATGGCCCCTAAAGGTCTGGGTGATAGCAAAAATGACAATGAAATGGAAAACATAAGGAAAATTAATTGAGACTGAAAATACGTACAAAATGGAACTCAGATTGAAACTACTCACAAAATGGAGAGTGGTAATCTTTACAAAAGGGAATTTACATGGTGGCCACTGAAATTGGTCAACGATTTTTCAGGAGTACTTCTCATTTTAACAGACTAAAAAATAAGCGCGAGTCCCAGGGGGGGCTTCTCTGTTGCCTACTTCAAGACCAAAATAAAGCAGTTGTGTTTGGTTTACTTATACATATGTTGACAAAATTAGCGGTGATAGCGTTATTGATACGCAAGCCTACACACAAATGATTTAATTGTTGTTAAAAAAAAGCCTTTGTGACTGAAATATCCACTTAAAAAAAAAGAGAAAAGAATGCCACCTGCAATTTTATTGCGGTGAAGTTGTCTATACTCAATATGTTTCACAAAAATACTATTGCGTGTTCTCCCACACAGAAACAGGTAGCCTGAGGAAATTTCTTTCGTTAACGATAGAGTGCTCACCCAAAACAGCAGCGGGAGTAAGATTAAAGACGAAAAGATTTTTATAATTAATTAACAGTGGCTATTTTTCAGGAGTTTTCAAATTTTTCGTCATTTTCCAGGAGTTTTTCAGACCTAATAAAAATCCAGGATTTCCAGGTTTTCCAGTAGTAGTGGCCACCATGAATTTAGAAGGAAAATATTCACAAAAGGAATAGATTGAAAAATACGCACAAAATGTAGTTTGGGTTCAAAATACGTAGACAATGCAATGTAGAGTCGAAATACTTACACAAAATGCAATTGAAATTCAAAATACTTACAAAATGCAAATGAGATTGAAATGCAATTGAGGTTCAAAATACTTGTTGAAGAGAATGAATACTTTTCGTAATTTCTAATCTCGCTCTACATGTCGTTTGTCTTTTGTCACATGTATGTTCCTTGACCTTTATGTTCTTTGCCTTTTTTTTTTTTGTACGTAGACTGGACTCTGTATCATGTGCCACAGTGTCTTGTCAAATACATCCATGTCAACATGTGTTCGTGTGTATCAATCCGTTTATCCCGTGTATAGAAACCCATGGATAGCTCTAGAAGTTTCTACAATACTTACAAAATGCAATTGAAAATGAAAATACACAATACAAGTTAGATTGAAAAAGGCCGGTTCAGATTCAAAATACTCACAAAGTGCAATTGAAATTCAAAATACTTACAAAATGCAATTGTAATTCAAAATGCTTACAAAATGTACGGTAGATTCAAAATACTCATTTGGATTTGAAACGCTTTGGCTGCCCCTACTGTTGGGTGATAAATGTAACTGTTTACCTTTGCCTAAGCTATGTTGTTTTAATGGGCGCCAAGACCTCAACGCAATGTTGAAATCTAAATTTGTATTTAACAACGTCTAGCTCTGGCAGAACACCTTCAAGAATCTATTCACTCAGATCGTGGTATGATTTGATCATTAACCCAACAAACAATTGTATCAGGAGAAGGAATTGGTCTATATCTAATGCTACCTACTGAAAGCAAAGATTGCATTGTAAAAGAAATGAATTTATTATATAAAACAAGTATAGCAAAATTAATAATAATAATAAGTATAAAATTTAAATTGGAGCGTTGTGATTTGAATATTACCGATAGAAAATTACGTGAAAACGGAGTCTGATAAATTGATTTTACTCTTATTTCCAAGCTATGAAGTTACTGAATTATGAAATATAAAACAAAGAAGAAAGAGAGATTGCGTATTTCTGCGTCATTAGCGCTTACCACTGGAAATGCCCGAAGCATTTCCCTCGTACTTGATGATGCTGTGAGCTTCCCACAGTCTCCTGGACGTCGTCATCTCCGTCGATGTTTGATGAGATTCTAGTAGATTAGATAATTCTATGGTCCGTACCTCGGACCCAAACACTCGTACAACCGCACTGGTTAAGTTTTGCAAAAGTTAGTCATCAACTCCACTGAACATCGGAGCGACACGCACTTGCAACCGTACTCCGCAAGTTCTACACAGATTGTCCTCGTTTCACGGCGCGTCGAACGATATATCCACACGTTGGCTCCCCCACCATGGTACCGTCTTCCAGCTTACGTTGTCTCCCCTGATTGGCTGAGCACGCCGCTAGATCCCCACTCTGCCTCATTACACTCGGCGCGCGAGAGGGAGAAGTCGTTTTCCGTTCCAACAATTCGCCTTTTCTAGACCTTGCGACCCAGCCTTGCGTAATACTTCTCGACAGGAATCAGCTTGTACTTGAAATCCCAGTGAGTCACGTCTCTCGTTATACCCTAACTGACGAAAACTCCGTAAAATTCCGTAATCACATAATTTTCTATGATATTGTCGTTCGTAATAATTTGCTTGATAGCGTTTTCTAAGACATAGAAAACCTATCTGAATGCTAATAATTTTTATAAAATGCTCCGAAAATACCTTAATAATAATTATAATAAATTAATAATAATAACAAATTAACATGAAAAATTCTCTTGGCTGAACAATTTGCCGCGTAAATAAATATAGAATGGCTTCCTACTGACTTATGTCAGTTGCATAAAAACCCCTCGAGAAACACGTTACATATTCGCCTCGGATCATCGGATGATTTACCGTGACGACGGTCCATTATCCGATTATCCCAGACACGTTAATAAACCCCATCCAAAATACATATTACATAAATGAAATCACCCTAAATTACAGATATATACACTCATATTTTTTCTTCACGCACTTTGCGTCAAAGTTTGTTGTCACTATGGATTGCACTTTGCAACCAGTCCAATGTTTTACATATGGAATAGTGTTCCACGGATATTTCCGCCTCTCAAATTTCTCTATGTTGGAGAAATAGACATAATTAATGTGTGAGCACTATGTATTTATGATGTCATATCACACGCATTGAAGGTGTTCTGATATATTTATATCACCATAGAACTTCCTAATTTCACTGGAGGTCCCCTCCTTATGGTGACATTTAATTCCACTTATCACCGAGCACACGATCACACTATTGTGGCAGCGCCTCCTGACCATAATACTTAATCTCTCTTTAAAGTAGATTAAATTAATATTGACTTCTGAAAAAAAAAACAGTAAATGCGCATTACATATAACACCAAATATTTCTGTGCCGTAATCGCCCTGTCTTGTTAAGTTCCCGTTAACCATATTCTACTTAATACTAGTTCTCAACACAGACCATTTCTCCTCACACAAATAATACCATTGTACAAATTATCTTAAATTACACACTTACAAATCTTACATGGCGAGACCGTAAACAGAAATCACGTGTGCTGATATGTATGAGTTTCATGAAGGACTGTCTCGCATTCTGATGGCCCATCTTTTATCTCGTGGACGCCTTAAGCTAACAAGCCCTATACAAGCGCTCCCCCATCTCTTGGAGATAAATGGGAACCCATCAGTGCTGCCAAAATGGCCTTGGTGCATCGAGACAATTTAGTGCTCAACAGCATCCGACAATCCCGTCATATTTCCCTGTACCTTAAAAACTCTCATTTACTTACATACTACCCCCCTGTGTGACTTCTGATACGCCTGCCTGGAAGACCATCTCCTCCCACGCACCAAATACCACACTTACTCATTTGATAGGCTGGCTCGCCAGCTAAACATCCTCACTTTATGACACATACTTTCGGAGACTATGTATATTATACGTCCCGTATAATCTGTTTCCCTCACTATTCTCCAGCACATATGCTGTTTTGCCAATACGTTTGGAAACTATAAATGGGCCCTCGTAGAGATAAAAGAACTTGGACATGACTTTCTCTAGCTTATTTGACTGTTTCGGCACTCTAAGTAAGACTCTGTCTCCCGGCTCGAATAGGTCAAATTTAGTTTCTTTTTGTTGGCGAATTCTCTTTTGTGCTGACTTAGATAAATTCTGTTTCGCCAACTGGACAATGTAATCCATCCCCGGTTGCTTACCCTCATTTAATCCCAACACCCTCGCTAGTTCATTTTGTGGTCTTTTTCCGAAGTGAACTTCGTATGGCGTCAATTTCGTGCTCTCATGCTGGACAGAATTCAGCCAAGTCTCGACCTTGGGAAGATTTCCAACCCAGGCCGCATGCTTGTCATGCACTAGAGTCCGAAAAAGACGAGCCACTTCCCTTAATGGACGCTCTGCAGAATTACCCTGAGGGTACCTTACAGAGGAATGAACGTGTGTTATACCAGCTTCCTGCATACTGGTTCTCCATTTCTTTGCAGTAAACTGTGGTCCACTGTCAGATAGTATCCTGAGAGGAATGCCAAACTCAGGTACATACTTATTAATGATCAGACGGCTACACGCTAGTCCCGTGGCTTTCCTTAGCGGATATAGCTTGACATACTTACTAAAAGCGTCAATAACTATAAAAATGTACTCGTAGCCGTACTGTCCTTTAACGATCGGGCCAAATAAATCCACACACAGTAGTTCGCCGGGACTACTGGTGAGAACTGCAGATCTCTCCCCCACTAAATATTTAACTGGATATTTACTCCTTTGACAGGTGTCACACTTAGCTAAAATCCTCCTAACGTCCCTTCCCATTTTACTCCAAATGAAGTCACGACCAATTTCATAGAAGACCTTGGCAGCACCAAAGTGTCCTAATTCCCTATGAATGAACCAAATTAGCTCCTCCCGCAATGTGGCAGGAACACATATTGCCCACCGATTATTCCTACATTTCCTTGCAAGAAGCCCATCCTGCATCTTGTACGTGAACCGTCCTACTTTCACATACTCTTCTTCACCTATTTCCAACCTAGCCAGTGGCTCCTTTAACTTAACGTCATCACGTTGCTCCACTAGCATATTTCTCAGTGTCTGTAACGATGCCCTGTTGCTACTGTCCACACATGCACATATTAAAATACCGTCCTCTGCTTTAACCACAGGATAATCCCTGCATAAATTAGTGTCCCTCGATAGCATGTCTGCTAGAATGTTATCTTTACCTTTAATATATTTTACTGTGAATTCGTATTCCTGCAGAGCAAGAATCCACCTACTAACTCTGTTAGAACTGAGTTTACAAGTCCTCATATACAGTAATGCATGGTGATCTGTGTGGATCTCAAATTTCCCCCCTACTAAATACATTCTAAATTTCCCTAAACTGAAAACAATACCTAAAAGCTCTAACTCAGTAATCGTGTATCTCTTCTCTGCTGCTGTCAGTCCTCGCGAGGCTAAAGATACAATGCACAGATTACCCTCATCATCATTCTGACATAATACTCCAGCAATGCCTATATGTGAAGCATCTGTCATAACCACATATTCCTTATTTTTTAACGGATATTTCAGCACTACAGCTTTCTCAAAACCTTCCTTCAGCGCTCTAAAAGCCTGTTCATGCTTGGACTCCCATCTCCACCGAGTCCCACTTTTAAGCAATTCCCTGAATGGTTCTACCAACCCTGAGTATTTAAGAACGAAGCTCCTGAAAAAGTTGCAAATTCCCAGGTACGTTTTTAACTGTTTAACATTCTGTGGCACCTCTGCGTTAAGTATCTTATTAACCCAACTTTCTTCTGGTGTTACACCTCTACTCGACACTCTATGACCTAAAAATGTCACTTCTGACTGACAGAATGACGACTTAGACAGCTTCAAAGTGAACCCTGCCTGATCTAACTTCTGAAAAACTATATCTAAATGACCTAGATGCTCCTCAAAACTGCGTGAACTAATTACCATATCATCTATGTAAATGGTAACAAACTCTCCTGTGTCATCCCCTAATGCGATGTTTAAAGCCCTAATTAAAGCTGCTGAACTACTCTTTAACCCATAAGGTGTTCTACAAAATTGATAAAGGTTATATTTATGACTAAAAGCTGTAAATGGTCTATCTTCGTACATAAGTGGCACTTGCCAAAAACTGGAACTCAAATCTACACAAGTGAAATACTTCTTCCCCTCAATTGTTTGCATTAATTCTTCTATTGACATCGATTTCAGCTGATCTGAACTAATTCTACTGTTAACCAAACGAGCGTCTAAACAAATACGAACTGTGCCGTCGGTTTTGGGTACCGTGATCAAAGAATTAACATACGGACTGTTAGAGTGCTCAATTATCCCATCTTTAAGCATCTGGTTAATTTGTGCCTCAACTGCACTCTGATAAGCGAAAGGTACAGGATATCTATGTCCTGTGAATACTGACCTATCAATAACGTTCAATGAATGTGTATAGCAATTGGTCATACCAATGCGATCCTCAAAAACTCTCCTATTACACCATAACACATCATAGAGCCGAACACATTGTTCCACCTCTATATTTCCCTGAAATGCAGCCTCACGTAACGAGTCCTCTAGACTTCCGTTCGTAATCACACTGCCCACAAAACATGGAGAACCCCGCTCTACGGCTGGCGATATCTCATTTAAAGTACAAATCACACCTACAATACTACTCCTCTGAATACGGTCATTGAACGCTACTTCTACTTCAGAATCTCCCCATTTAAATTTCAAACTCCCTACATCATAACATAAGTTACCAGACACTCTACTTAGCCACTCTGAACCCAAGATAACACTGAATACTAAATTTGGAATTACAAGACAAATCTGCTTCTCTACATGATTATTAATTTTAATGTCTACTAAAACTTGCTTAGAAATTACTTTAGACCTCTTCCCAACAGCTGTGATAACAAAAGTGCTTTTAATTGGCATCTCCTCAAAATTTACTCCAGTTCCTTTCATTTTATCATAAAATGCACTACTTATTCAACTCTTCATACAACCACTATCAATTAAAACATCTGTGTACGCCTCGGACACGTTAAATTTAACTATGGGGCTCTTACTAACCACTTCCTGAATAATACCTTCATCATTTAGTTCATGTAATAATTCATTTCTTACATTTAGGTCATAGGGTTCCTGTATAATTGTATGGACAGGGCATGCTACAGACTGAGATTCTGACCTTACTTCGCAGCCTGGTTCGCGTTTAAAGAACCGCTACAGCTGGCCGTAGTACTACTAACTACTAAACTGGTCTGGTTGTTCTGGGCTATGTTGTCATTGTTTGGCTGTATATTACTACCACTACGCTGTCCTCTTCCTTGACCCCTATTCTGGTTGTAATTATTGTCATTATAATTTCTCCCTTGATTTCCCCTGAAATCATTGTTTCTCCCTTGATTTCCCCTGTAATCATTGTTTCTCCCTTGATTTCCCCTGTAATCATTGTTCCTCCCTTGATTTCCCCTGAAATCATTATTCCTCCCTTGGTACTGATTACCATAGCCATTTCCTCTGTTCTGATTTAGCTGATTACTATTATTTCTATTTTGAGCGTTGGCCCCTTCGCCACCGTTCCCTTGAACTTCCTGATGCCTGGCTTCGTTAGGTCTATTATTATTATTACCCTGGTTCCTATTGAAATTGTCCTCATAACCCCCTCTCCCTAGTGCATCAAATGTGCTTAACAAATTTTCTACTTGTGATATAGTCTTTACATTCTGGATACAAGCAGCCTCCTTGATCCTATAGGGAAAGTGCCTAAGTAGCAACCTCACCACATCACTTTCCTCCTTCAACCCATCCAGATATTTACACACTAATACCTGCCCTAAAAAGTATTCGGTCATGGTGGAGCTTCCTTTAGGGTTATATTTCCCACACACTACTCCCTCACGATGCTGCGACTGAATAACCTCATTCCAGAACTTTTCACAGAATTTCATTTTAAAATCATTGATATCAGTAAACTTGTCTCTGTAGACAGCAAACCAATTCCTCGTTTCCCCCACAAACACTTGTTCTAAAATTTCAACTACCTGGCACCACTCAATACTACCATTTTCCAACCTCTCCCCGAATTTATTTTCTATAGTGTTCATGAACTCCATTGGGCACCCCTGTCGATTGCTGAACTTACCCAGTTCTACCTCCCTGTGTGTGCTATTCACAAAAACTGGCCTATTCTGACTATTTTCTTGCCTGATCCTAGCTTTTAATTTTAATTCTAATTCTGCGATTTTCTCCTCAGCCTTCCTCTCAATACTGTTAATTTAATGTTTCCTTCTGATTCTTCTACTTTATCATATAGCTTTGCTTGTTTCTCCTCAATCTTGCTAATGCTCTCTCTATTGCTCTCTCTTAAATCATTTACTTCTGCAACTATTTGTGAGTGGACTTTCTCAATTCTACCCCCCAGCTGTTCCTTAACCTCTTTAGTAGCTACCTGAATTTTGTCAATTTCTCCCCCCAATTGCTTTTTGACCTGCTGTGTTTCCAGTTGCACTAGTTCTTTTAAATTTTCAGCCTGTGTACTGATTCTAATTTCCAACTCCTCCTGTACTTTTCCTAATTTTCTGTCTACATCTGCAATAATCTCTTTAGCCTTTTCTTCCATCACCCCCCTGATCTCACCTCTAATCAGTTCGAATTTGTCACTCATTTCCCTGCTGTTTTGTTCTAATTTAGCATTTAAAGTTTCAGTACTCTCTCTATATTCCTTACTGTTTTGTTCTAATCTGGCGTTGTTTTGTTCCAGTTTAGCATTTAAAGTTTCAGTACTCTCTCTATTTTCCTTACTGTTTTGTTCTAATCTGGCGTTTAAAGTTTCATTACTCTCTCTATTTTCCTTACTGTTTTGTTCTAATCTGGCGTTTAAAGTTTCATTACTCTCTCTATTTTCCCTACTGTTTTGTTCTAATTTTGCATTATTCTGTTCTAATTTTGCATTTAAGGCATCACTACTAACTTTGTTCTGATACATGAACTCGAGAAGTAAAGTTTTTAATTCTGGTTGGCCGCCTACACTCCCTGTTTCAGTATCGGGATTTACCTCCGCTACCCCGGTACTACCATCACTCGACATACTGCTCGTATCATCACTCTCCAGTTGATGACCACTACGTAACCTCATCTGTCTTTCTTTCTCATCCCCCATAATGATATACACTGATAAAGACAAATAACCCCCAAAATACAGGCACAGAAATATATACCCTTCTCCTTCCACAAATGTTATTAGGTTTTCAGCCCCACGTTGGGCGCCAAATGAAACGCTTTGGCTGCCCCTACTGTTGGGTGATAAATGTAACTGTTTACCTTTGCCTAAGCTATGTTGTTTTAATGGGCGCCAAGACCTTAACGCAATGTTGAAATCTAAATTTGTATTTAACAACGTCTAGCTCTGGCAGAACACCTTCAAGAATCTATTCACTCAGATCGTGGTATGATTTGATCATTAACCCAACAAACAATTGTATCAGGAGAAGGAATTGATCTATATCTAATGCTACCTACTGAAAGCAAAGATTGCATTGTAAAAGAAATGAATTTATTATATAAAACAAGTATAGCAAAATTAATAATAATAATAAGTATAAAATTTAAATTGGAGCGTTGTGATTTGAATATTACCGATAGAAAATTACGTGAAAACGGAGTCTGATAAATTGATTTTACTCTTATTTCCAAGCTATGAAGTTACTGAATTATGAAATATAAAACAAAGAAGAAAGAGAGATTGCGTATTTCTGCGTCATTAGCGCTTACCACTGGAAATGCCCGAAGCATTTCCCTCGTACTTGATGATGCTGTGAGCTTCCCACAGTCTCCTGGACGTCGTCATCTCCGTCGATGTTTGATTAGATTCTAGTAGATTAGATAATTCTATGGTCCGTACCTCGGACCCAAACACTCGTACAACCGCACTGGTTAAGGTTTGCAAAAGTTAGTCATCAACTCCACTGAACATCGGAGCGACACGCACTTGCAACCGTACTCCGCAAGTTCTACACAGATTGTCCTCGTTTCACGGCGCGTCGAACGATATATCCACACGTTGGCTCCCCCACCATGGTACCGTCTTCCAGCTTACGTTGTCTCCCCTGATTGGCTGAGCACGCCGCTAGATCCCCACTCTGCCTCATTACACTCGGCGCGCGAGAGGGAGAAGTCGTTTTCCGTTCCAACAATTCGCCTTTTCTAGACCTTGCGACCCAGCCTTGCGTAATACTTCTCGACAGGAATCAGCTTGTACTTGAAATCCCAGTGAGTCACGTCTCTCGTTATACCCTAACTGACGAAAACTCCGTAAAATTCCGTAATCACATAATTTTCTATGATATTGTCGTTCGTAATAATTTGTTTGATAGCGTTTTCTAAGACATAGAAAACCTATCTGAATGCTAATAATTTTTATAAAATGCTCCGAAAATACCTTAATAATAATTATAATAAATTAATAATAATAACAAATTAACATGAAAAATTCTCTTGGCTGAACAATTTGCCGCGTAAATAAATATAGAATGGCTTCCTACTGACTTATGCCAGTTGCATAAAAACCCCTCGAAAAACACGTTACAGATTGACAATACCCACAAAATGCAATTTAGACTGAAAAAACGTATAAAATGTAATTGAGGATCAAAATACTTACAAAATGCCCCATACAGAATGCAATGTAGATTGAATCAAATAGCTTAATATGATAATAGTGGAAACTCCCGCGAAAAACTGGCGACAACGATTCTGCGTGCTATCTGGCGGTTCGCGCAGACAACTACGAACTCGACTTAAATCGGCTGGCAAGTTTATACTGTATGCTGTACATGTTAGAAGTGTAACTTTTGGGCTATGTAGGGATGTTTTAATTATAAAATACAAAGTGATCCCAAGTCATTTTACAGATTTCCTCAAAACAAACAGCTATGAGTCTACCTACTAATGTTTACGTACCTATATTTTTTTCTATTAATCTGAGCATAGCATACTTTCTCAGGGGTGGCCCCATATCGGTGCGAACGATGCGACCGCATCAGGCGTTGTCATATGGGAGGCGCAGAAAATGCAATGGTAGATTGACAGCGCAAAAATATAAAACCTTATCACCTTATTAGCATACTACTTAACCCTACCCATCAAAATTAATTCTAAATATACTGTAAGCGAGCTGGGGTGCGTGCATTTCAAAGGTATAGACATATAACGTGGCATTCGTACTTAACTTAACGTTGTATAAAAATTAACGAGTTGAAACCAATATCTATATATATTCTGTCCGCCACCTGTTTTCTTGGCGTTCAATCATGTGCGGGTGCATGTGGATTGTGATATGTGTCTGTGTTGCAAGCTACGAGTGAAATTGAAACTTTACCTACTGTTAGAACGTTACACTATAGGGTCATTCCATGTCAACTGACCTCGTATGTAAAAAAAATATATTCCATAAAAAGTTAATTTCTTTATGCTAATCTATACAAAATATTCCAGGGGACAAGGTCATAAAGGATTTTTAAATAGAAATCTACATGTTACAATAAGCAGCACAATTAAACTTGGTTAATTTATTGATAATTTCAACCCTGATTTTGTGTCCTATATTGGCTTTGCTGGTATTCATAAAATATGTTTGTCAACTAAACTGCCATTGTTGTATGCTGATTAGCTAGAGAAGAGGAGTTCTTACACTACATAATAATTGAATTAAGGTAATAGCATGACGAATAGAAATAAATAGTGTTATCACTCACCGAGTTCAAGCGCGCCCCGCTCGGCTAGCGCTAGCGGCGCTGATCCCCAACGCTACACAGTCAGCTGTTCAATCGTGGGATACGCGCTGGGCTACGTAAACCTCTTTACGAAGGCTGCGGTTACGCTGATTACAACAAATTGTGTGTTTCGACTTATGAATAATACTGTCAAAAAGTTAGTATTAATATTCTCTGTCCCCATGTAGAACTATCGTTTAAAACCCTCCGTTAGTCACGCATTGGTCTGACAGCTCCATGGTACGTTATATTAGTTTTAATATCAAGCCAACAGTTCAAGTTATGATCTTATCGTCTCGTGACATCTTACACCAAACCTTAGTAAGCATTTTTCTGGAGTTGTAAAATAGCGTGCCTAAAAATAACTTTAACACTTGTAACATTTTGTCAGCGTGAGATTGATAGTACCAGCGCTCCCAATGATGTTACATTCTGTCAGTGAGTGGCAGTTGTGCTGTTATACCGATTATTTGGCTTAGTATGTTGCCTTAGTTAATATCAGTAAGGAGATTGCGCCTTACGAAAACCTAAGGATGCAGATGAAGCGTGTCACCTTCTGCTGAAAGATAACGAATAGCTAGTTCATGATTCAGTAATTTCAAAGGAATGTGTGACTTATACTGAAGACCAAGTTGAAACAAGATCCGAAGATCAGCAGGACGGTAACGGAAGCGAAGAATTGGATAACCGTTTATTTTATTGGCCATTATTATATGTCCGACTCATTCTTGGCCACTTGGCTATCACCACGGAAGTCCGGGTTCGATTCCCAGCTCTGCCAATAAATTTAATACTGGTCTGAGGGCTGGAACGGTGTTCACTCAGCCTCGTGAGGCAAAAATGTTGAGAGGCGCGTTCGATTCCTACTTCAGCTATCCTGGAAGTGGATTTCCGTGGTTTCCCACTTCTCCTCCAGGCAAATGCCGGGATGGTACTGACCCCGTTTACCTGGATAGTAGGCTGTCAGATATCCGCCCCCTCAATCGGATTGCCAATTATCAATCGCACCGGCACAGTTACATCAATGAAAATGGCACTGACAGATACTATCGAGATAAGAGCACAGAAATTCACAGGAAATCATTGTGGAACACACCAAAATAGACGGGGGTGCATACTTACCGTTGCTTACCTCTTAATTATCTCGGGGTTTGAGTTGACAACAGGATCACTAAAAGTCTGTTCACACAATAATCTCCGCCATGACATTTAAAAATGAACCAGAAACGAAGACGAGAACTTTGAACTGTACAAAAGCTTTATTTCTAATAAAGGGTCTGATTTTCCTAACACAACAAAATATACATGGCTATCAGTAGCCCAAGTCAATCTGACTACGTCCTCCAGTAGGACTTGCAAAATTATTATACAACATGATATATAAAACATTTTAGCTCCCAAGAGCTCCAAATAACGTAATATTCATAACACTATTGGATTGGAAAAGGACGTCAGGGTGTGACATATATAGAGCATGTGTTTCCTTTTAATAAACAAGAGAATGATATTTATAGTCGCAAGGCCGGAGTGTACGACCTCACTCTCTGAAAACCATATGTTGACACAGCTGCGGGCTAACTTCCAGCCTGACGTATACTGGTCAAATGCACTCCCTTCTCACACGCTATGTTACGTAAGAATCCAGCCTGCACTCTCAAGCTTTTAAATGTCTTACAAGACAACTCACATTATATTTACGCAAATCTTTCAAGTACTTTGATCACATCCTAATGGATCATTACATTAATTTCTTAAACTTGTTAACTTCAATCCAAATGTTTAAATAGCTCTTAAATGTTTATAACAAAATCACATAAATTATTTATAACAATTCGAAATTGTTTATAATATTTGTCAAAGACAATAAAAATATTATAAGCACGCCTTTAACATCACTCTCGTTTCATATTATTTTCAAAAATATTTACAACAATTATTTACAATATTAACATTTAAATTGTTTAAATTATTAATTTAATAAATACATTAGCCACATGTTCATTCGGTTGGTAATTTTATAATCCTGTTTAATATAATCGACCAATGAAGGTTAGTTATACATTTTAATGTCACAATCCGGTTTAATAAAGTTTTTTCTTAATAATGATTTGTGACGGCAACCTTCATTCAACATCTTGTCTCAAATTCTTTCAAAACTCGTGTTAATTATAACAGTAAATCACTTGATTAATTTTCAACGAACTATAACAATCTTACTCCAGCGGAAAATCCTTCGCTAACAAGTTAATGCACAATCTGCATTAAAATTATGCCCAAAATCATCATATATTAATCTATATGGCATTTAAAACTTTCACATCACTTACAAAACTTCCACAAATAATTCTTTAACATTAAATCTTGTGGGAACTTCCTTCATATTCAAGGGCATTATATCTCAGCGACTTTCAACACGCGCTGCACTAGCGATTATACATTCATAGTTCCACTTAAAAATTTTATAATCATAAATTGTTTCAAAACTGTTTTTCTATTTAACCTTCGTAGATTTCATTCATGAACTGAAATGAAGTCAAAACTTGCCAATCACAAACAAATTTAATAGTAAATACGCTTATATACGCCTATCTGGTCTATCACAATTTTAAGATTAACATCTTAAAAGAAATTGTAGTATGAAAATACTATCTTCAAATAAAGTGCGACTAAAATGCAAAGTAGTCGAATAGAATCCAATTATACTAGGGAATGCAAACATCGTTATATAATTCTCTAATTGAGAAAAACTCCTAACAAAAGTACTTGACTTTAATGCAATCAATAATTCATTATTAACATTACTCTTTCACAAAATTGTCTATGATGCAATGTTCATTCATAACTGACGATAAATGTCTGTGTTGTAATCAATACAAATAACGACTAGTATTTCCAAGATCGTCGATAACGTTAGAGATTTTAACGCTCTAAAATCATTTAAATGTTCTTCCTTCTTGATGATGACAGAAAATTGTTCAAAGTAATTAAACTGGGGTTGAATTACTTTAATAAAGTGACACGCTGTCTGAATTTAAATCTGCCATAAAAATCATTAACTTACAGTCAAATCGTGACTACAAAAAATATTAATTACTGAAAAATCTAAATATCAGTCTCAACTGATTCAAAATCGTTAACTATGCCCATGACATAACAATGTCTTAACAAATCGTCGAAAAATGCAAAACTCAACATGGTGAACTGAGAATAAGAATCTCAACAAGAAAATAAGGCAAAATACATGAGGGTAAAAATATGGGAAAAATGGTTGCTCAAACATTACTAGGTTACTCAAATACAATAAACGTTCACGACTACCTTATCTGCCGATTGACGTTCCAGAGGAAAATTCCCCAAAGAAGACTGCTGATGGATCCATTTCACCACGTTAAAGCTGAGCTCCATCCTCGAAATAGGAAATAGCACCCTCGGAGAGTCGAACTGCTTCCTTCTCCGTGAATCGCTCTGCTCCTCGAAGACGAATAGACATCCTTCCGGCAATAATCTTCATTGTGAGTCGGGACTACCCTGACCTCTCTTGAAAAATTCCCTGAAGTTCCAGTAGACAGTCATCATGACGTTTTGTAGAAATTTCCGAAGAAATTATTCATATTCAGAGTATGAAATTGTTTCTATGGCTGTTCGATGGTATTCAGCCTTTACTTACGAAACATGGGCGTAGATGGTATTCACCGCATGTTCGCTTATGTGGAATAGCAATTAGCGAAGTTCCATGTCGCTATCTTACTCCATTGAAGTATGTCCCAATTGCAATAAGCCTTCTTAGCCTTCCATTTGCACTTCAGTTGTAGTGTCAGAAGAACAAACTGCCGTATTCAAATGCTCCATTATACTGTATCGTTCTGTAAGCAAGCAATCTGAAGTCTTTCTACTCCACTCACAGCGTTAGCCTTGCGTTGATTCTGGCTTATACAAAAGTGTTTCTCTAGTGGCGAGATAATCACTTTTGCCAGTCGTATAAAACAGCTAATATCTTTTGAAGTACTCGGTAGAAATTGTTCAGCTTTTCTCTATAATTGCATGTAGTACTGCACAATACAATTATGTTATCGTAGACCGCTAACTGTTTGAAGTTAAACTTATATAAGCTTTCTAAGGTCTGTTTCAACTTCACCTAGTTTGACCTGGTTCTCGTTAACAAAGTGGCCTCGCCACGCGTTATAAAAACGATTCTTTTCACTTGCTGTTCACTTTGATGTCTCACTATATTGAATGTATAATAAACTGACTTTCACAAATACTTCGATGATCTGAGCATTAGATCTCAGAATGATCAGCGAACGAAAGAGAAGAGAAGAGAAGAGGCTCCTTTCTTCTGCGCAAGCCCTTTTATTACCTTCTCGAGGGGCGTTACCATCCCTTCCAAAGCGTGATACTGCGTCATCGCTAGAACTTCCAACTTCGTTAATTCATGACGGATTTTCAAAATTCAAAAACTGAAAATAAATTTCACCAAAATTCCAAATCAATGCTTTTACTGCAAATGGATTTCCACAATTCTGCATTCAAAAAGTCATAAAAATACCATAGTTTCAGCAATCTCCGTCTTCCTTTAAACTATCGTTCATTGGTTCATGCCTCTCCTCCAATAGCATAGTTTCTTCCTCAGCAGAATTCCTCGTTTCCTGCGACTGCGTCGTACATCTTGGAACATTCTGGACTAAAATGCTGACGTCACTGAGAATCTCAGCTCAAGTAGCTTGCTGGCATAACATTTACGTCATCCGTGCTTACGTCATGACTACCCACGTCATAACTATGACAGCCATAACTCTAATCATAATTTCAAATATAGCCACCGTGGTCTCTACATAATTCAATTACGGGGGCATTCTCCTCCCACCACGTTTTAAAAACAGTTGCAAATTGTTTTTAAACTCAATGTTACAAGTATCTCAACTCTCTTGAACACGAAATTGAATTATTACTGGCTTACTCTAGTATGATATTTCCTCTATGTTCCTTAATCATTATCTCTTCTATTCTGGGTTGTCTGTGGTTAATGTATTCTTTCCTCTCTAATTCCTCTTCTGACCAGTGTTTCTATTCTCTAAGTTCTGCTGGCTCGTAGAAGGCCCAGGATCGATTACAACATCCTGCCTTTTCCTTTGATTGTCAGCTTCTTTATCCCTTAATTCTTTTAAGTATTGCTGGCTTTCCTTTTCTCTTTGCTGATATTGCTCGGGTGTCATAACCTGACTTTGAGTATTCTGGTTTCTATTTTGGTTTTGGTTATTCCTATTATAGTTACGATTATACCCATTATTGTTATAATATCTGCCTCTTCCATTATAGTTTCCTCGGTTGTAGTTCCAACCTCTTCTCTGTTGATATGGTCGGTAACCTTGTGATCTATAATTTCTAAACTGATTATTCCTGTGAGGACCTACATTGTCAGTTTTCTCCTCCTCTGGCTTGTCAGTTTGTTGGACTTGGTCCATGTATACCGTATTGATTTCCTTATACTCTTGCCTTTGACCTTTCTGGACTACGTTAGGCATTGGACTTGTGTAGTCTAACCTTCTTAGTAATTCATCCATGCTGGATAAATCCCTGATGTTGGACGAAATTATAAGTCTCCTCACCTCAACTGGCAGCATACGAGAAATCGCATCTATTAGTTGCTCCGTGGACAATGGGGGTTGCAAAAATCTCAAGCGGGACAACTGACTCGTAAAGAAATCAGCGTACCTCGTTGGAAGAGTACCTGAGTATTTTCTTGAATATACCTCCGCTCTTAACGAATTCTGCGCTTCTATGGACCAAAATCGTTTGATTAATGCCTCTGCAAACTCGTCAAAGTTGCTGAATGTATATCTAAAAGCTCTAAACCATTCAAGGGGTCCTCCAATCAGATATCTCTCTACAATCTTCATCTCTCTCTCTCTGGGAATGTGAGCTTCGATGAAATAATCTTTGAGATTCCTTACATACTCTATAGGTGTCAAACTATCAGTGTTACTGAATTTTTGTGGTTTGTCCTCGAAATTCCTAATGACCGTCACGTTCCTCGGATATGAATCCGGATAGTTTTTCCCACTATCTCGATAATTCCACTCAGATTCCATATTCCTCTCGTCATCCTCCTCTCTGAATCTGGATACACGTTCTTCAGGAGTCACGTCTCTTTCTTCTGGCTCTAGGTGACATCTTCTGGTATGCTTCCTGTTCAATTCGCAAGCTAAGCCTTCTGTATCCTTGTCGGTGATTTCTGTTAAGACTTTCTTGACTATCTCTTCCTTGTAGTTCTCCATTAAACTAGCCTCTCCTAACTTCAAATTTTTCAGTTTACTCGTCGTTTCATTTACGTCAGAGACAACTTTATGCATCTGTTCCTCTAATGTAGACTTTAAAGTTTGCATATCCTGATCTAGTTGTGTTCTATCGTCAACTTGTTTTTCGGATAGCGAATTTATCCTGACGCTTAAATCTTTTCTAATCTGTACTACCTCATTATTAATTTCTATCTGCGTACTGGCAAGTTTTCTTTCAATCCTTTCCTGAATTTGGGTTACATGTTCCCCACTTGACTTATTCCACTCGTCTTTCCATACCGCTACGTTTGCTGTTAACATCTCGGCTATGTCTACTTCGATATCCTCTTTTAATACTCTATTGTGGTCTAATACCTGTGTTCTCATGACCTCTACGTCGTACTTCAACTCTGCTAAAGACGTTGTTGTTCTAACTGATTCGTCGACTAACCTAGTCGTTAATGCAGTTATATTACGCGTACAAAGAGTTTTTGAGTTTTCGATTTCTTCCCTGACTTTATTGACATCAGTTTGGACTTTAGTGATATCTACGAAAACTGTGTTGACCTCTACCTGAATCTTTGTTACATCACTTTGCACCTCAGTTATATCCGCATGAATATTGTTAATGTCTACCTGAACATTGGATACATCTGTTCTAGCTTTTTGAATTTCTTTCTGGACTTCCTCGACCTTGTCTTGGACAGTCGCTACATCGTTTTTGACAACAACAACTTCGGCTCTAGCACAAGCAATATCCCCTCGGACATTAGCTACGTCTAAATTTAACATTGTGAGGTCCCTCTGTACCTTAGACACATCATTTTTAACATCATCAACACTTTTATGCACAATAGATACATCTTTATGGACATTAGACACCTCTGTGCGCATGTCCGTTACAGTATTTTCAATTCCTAGGGTATTCATCTGTAAACGCGACATATTATCCTCCAAATTGGCAGCACTAGTATGAAGAACCTTCATATTCTCCTCCATTCGACTATTATTCCTTGCTTCCATCTCCTTCATACTACTATTCAAATTAGCAGACAAATTAGCAGACATATTACTAGCATTCTCCTCCATCCTTGCATTCAAATTAGCAGACAAATTACTATTATTTTCCTTCATGCTTTCATTCAACATCTGCTTCATGCTACTATTCATGCTAGCTTTCAAGTTAGCAGACATCTCCTCTAGCATCAACCTCAAACTTTCATCTGCCATTACAATATTATTATTCAAAATGGATTGCTGTAGGGACATACATCAAAAGAGCAAAATAACAACGTTTGAGCAACACTTTTCACCATATATATAATTTGATCAATTTTCTGTCTTAAATCTAACTTATAACTACCTTATAATTAATATTCGAAGATACTTCATGTTGAAACAAACTCAAGCACATGTTCAAATTTCTCTGGCTCATTTTAAAATATCCTAACATAAATAATTTACATTTACAATCCAAATAATTAATTTTATCTTTAATATGACTGAAGTGTCATAAGCCGGTCAAATAAAATAAGATTCCAGATTATAGGCGATTTTTCTAAGTTTCCTGCCCATTTAACCTTTCTCAAGTTGTATAAGATCTGATCTTTTCTGAGTGTAATTTTCCTAATACAATACAACATTTAATTCCTATATAATCACACTCTTAAATACTACAATTGGCCTAGACATCTAACAAAGAATCAACCTCTTTATTTGAGTCTAATCGAACCTCACGTTTTAGGTTTGTCAATCTTTCTGGTGTTCAACCTGGTGATCCAGTTTTGTCGAATTCGTCCCACATATTAGGGTCAATCTTACTGTTGACTCAGCCCCACGCTCTTGGATCGCCAATCTTTCTGACCCCGTTTACCTGGATAGTAGGCTGTCAGATATCCGCCCCCTCAATCGGATTGCCAATTATCAATCGCACCGGCACAGTTACATCAATGAAAATGGCACTGACAGATACTATCGAGATAAGAGCACAGAAATTCACAGGAAATCATTGTGGAACACACCAAAATAGACGGGGGTGCATACTTACCGTTGCTTACCTCTTAATTATCTCGGGGTTTGAGTTGACAACAGGATCACTAAAAGTCTGTTCACACAATAATCTCCGCCATGACATTTAAAAATGAACCAGAAACGAAGACGAGAACTTTGAACTGTACAAAAGCTTTATTTCTAATAAAGGGTCTGATTTTCCTAACACAACAAAATATACGTGGCTATCAGTAGCCCAAGTCAATCTGACTACGTCCTCCAGTAGGACTTGCAAAATTATTATACAACATGATATATAAAACATTTTAGCTCCCAAGAGCTCCAAATAACGTAATATTCATAACACTATTGGATTGGAAAAGGACGTCAGGGTGTGACATATATAGAGCATGTGTTTCCTTTTAATAAACAAGAGAATGATATTTATAGTCGCAAGGCCGGAGTGTACGACCTCACTCTCTGAAAACCATATGTTGACACAGCTGCGGGCTAACTTCCAGCCTGACGTATACTGGTCAAATGCACTCCCTTCTCACACGCTATGTTACGTAAGAATCCAGCCTGCACTCTCAAGCTTTTAAATGTCTTACAAGACAACTCACATTATATTTACGCAAATCTTTCAAGTACTTTGATCACATCCTAATGGATCATTACATTAATTTCTTAAACTTGTTAACTTCAATCCAAATGTTTAAATAGCTCTTAAATGTTTATAACAAAATCACATAAATTATTTATAACAATTCGAAATTGTTTATAATATTTGTCAAAGACAATAAAAATATTATAAGCACGCCTTTAACATCACTCTCGTTTCATATTATTTTCAAAAATATTTACAACAATTATTTACAATATTAACATTTAAATTGTTTAAATTATTAATTTAATAAATACATTAGCCACATGTTCATTCGGTTGGTAATTTTATAATCCTGTTTAATATAATCGACCAATGAAGGTTAGTTATACATTTTAATGTCACAATCCGGTTTAATAAAGTTTTTTCTTAATAATGATTTGTGACGGCAACCTTCATTCAACATCTTGTCTCAAATTCTTTCAAAACTCGTGTTAATTATAACAGTAAATCACTTGATTAATTTTCAACGAACTATAACAATCTTACTCCAGCGGAAAATCCTTCGCTAACAAGTTAATGCACAATCTGCATTAAAATTATGCCCAAAATCATCATATATTAATCTATATGGCATTTAAAACTTTCACATCACTTACAAAACTTCCACAAATAATTCTTTAACATTAAATCTTGTGGGAACTTCCTTCATATTCAAGGGCATTATATCTCAGCGACTTTCAACACGCGCTGCACTAGCGATTATACATTCATAGTTCCACTTAAAAATTTTATAATCATAAATTGTTTCAAAACTGTTTTTCTATTTAACCTTCGTAGATTTCATTCATGAACTGAAATGAAGTCAAAACTTGCCAATCACAAACAAATTTAATAGTAAATACGCTTATATACGCCTATCTGGTCTATCACAATTTTAAGATTAACATCTTAAAAGAAATTGTAGTATGAAAATACTATCTTCAAATAAAGTGCGACTAAAATGCAAAGTAGTCGAATAGAATCCAATTATACTAGGGAATGCAAACATCGTTATATAATTCTCTAATTGAGAAAAACTCCTAACAAAAGTACTTGACTTTAATGCAATCAATAATTCATTATTAACATTACTCTTTCACAAAATTGTCTATGATGCAATGTTCATTCATAACTGACGATAAATGTCTGTGTTGTAATCAATACAAATAACGACTAGTATTTCCAAGATCGTCGATAACGTTAGAGATTTTAACGCTCTAAAATCATTTAAATGTTCTTCCTTCTTGATGATGACAGAAAATTGTTCAAAGTAATTAAACTGGGGTTGAATTACTTTAATAAAGTGACACGCTGTCTGAATTTAAATCTGCCATAAAAATCATTAACTTACAGTCAAATCGTGACTACAAAAAATATTAATTACTGAAAAATCTAAATATCAGTCTCAACTGATTCAAAATCGTTAACTATGCCCATGACATAACAATGTCTTAACAAATCGTCGAAAAATGCAAAACTCAACATGGTGAACTGAGAATAAGAATCTCAACAAGAAAATAAGGCAAAATACATGAGGGTAAAAATATGGGAAAAATGGTTGCTCAAACATTACTAGGTTACTCAAATACAATAAACGTTCACGACTACCTTATCTGCCGATTGACGTTCCAGAGGAAAATTCCCCAAAGAAGACTGCTGATGGATCCATTTCACCACGTTAAAGCTGAGCTCCATCCTCGAAATAGGAAATAGCACCCTCGGAGAGTCGAACTGCTTCCTTCTCCGTGAATCGCTCTGCTCCTCGAAGACGAATAGACATCCTTCCGGCAATAATCTTCATTGTGAGTCGGGACTACCCTGACCTCTCTTGAAAAATTCCCTGAAGTTCCAGTAGACAGTCATCATGACGTTTTGTAGAAATTTCCGAAGAAATTATTCATATTCAGAGTATGAAATTGTTTCTATGGCTGTTCGATGGTATTCAGCCTTTACTTACGAAACATGGGCGTAGATGGTATTCACCGCATGTTCGCTTATGTGGAATAGCAATTAGCGAAGTTCCATGTCGCTATCTTACTCCATTGAAGTATGTCCCAATTGCAATAAGCCTTCTTAGCCTTCCATTTGCACTTCAGTTGTAGTGTCAGAAGAACAAACTGCCGTATTCAAATGCTCCATTATACTGTATCGTTCTGTAAGCAAGCAATCTGAAGTCTTTCTACTCCACTCACAGCGTTAGCCTTGCGTTGATTCTGGCTTATACAAAAGTGTTTCTCTAGTGGCGAGATAATCACTTTTGCCAGTCGTATAAAACAGCTAATATCTTTTGAAGTACTCGGTAGAAATTGTTCAGCTTTTCTCTATAATTGCATGTAGTACTGCACAATACAATTATGTTATCGTAGACCGCTAACTGTTTGAAGTTAAACTTATATAAGCTTTCTAAGGTCTGTTTCAACTTCACCTAGTTTGACCTGGTTCTCGTTAACAAAGTGGCCTCGCCACGCGTTATAAAAACGATTCTTTTCACTTGCTGTTCACTTTGATGTCTCACTATATTGAATGTATAATAAACTGACTTTCACAAATACTTCGATGATCTGAGCATTAGATCTCAGAATGATCAGCGAACGAAAGAGAAGAGAAGAGAAGAGGCTCCTTTCTTCTGCGCAAGCCCTTTTATTACCTTCTCGAGGGGCGTTACCATCCCTTCCAAAGCGTGATACTGCGTCATCGCTAGAACTTCCAACTTCGTTAATTCATGACGGATTTTCAAAATTCAAAAACTGAAAATAAATTTCACCAAAATTCCAAATCAATGCTTTTACTGCAAATGGATTTCCACAATTCTGCATTCAAAAAGTCATAAAAATACCATAGTTTCAGCAATCTCCGTCTTCCTTTAAACTATCGTTCATTGGTTCATGCCTCTCCTCCAATAGCATAGTTTCTTCCTCAGCAGAATTCCTCGTTTCCTGCGACTGCGTCGTACATCTTGGAACATTCTGGACTAAAATGCTGACGTCACTGAGAATCTCAGCTCAAGTAGCTTGCTGGCATAACATTTACGTCATCCGTGCTTACGTCATGACTACCCACGTCATAACTATGACAGCCATAACTCTAATCATAATTTCAAATATAGCCACCGTGGTCTCTACATAATTCAATTACGGGGGCAGTACCTAACTGAAGGACACGGCCGCTTCATACCCAAATCCGACCTCAATTCCAAATACACACACTACTACAGACATCATAATGACACAGGTTATCAGACTAATTCTCAACAAACCCCAACACACGGGGCTACGTGACCACAATGTCGTTAAGTCCCTAAAGAATCAATAACTATTATTATTTTAGGCCTATTATTATTAAGACGGATTTTTTTTTCGTTTTAGGTAAGGATGGCACGAAATAGAACAAGTAACCATGGAAGGCTGCCTTCATTCCATATCCTACTGGGCGGCTTTCGTGATTTTACATCAGTGGATAGATATTTCGGTAAATTTTGAAAAATGTGAGATACTGATCCTGGTTTTAATTTCCACTTCACGCGAGGAATTTCCATGTTCGCCTTTATAATAATTAAATCTTCCGAAAAACGCTCGTCATAGATTCTATTTTTGATCGACAATTGCTTATCTTTCCACGGAATAACTCTCGCCTATTTCGCAAACAGATTTGTTTCTGTTGGCGGTGTGAAAACATGTCTACCATCAGATTTTCTTCGTAACCCGATTTACTTCCAGGAACAAAACATTACGACATTTTCCCCAAACAACAGAAAACTTAGTTGTTTGCACACACAAAGCACTGCACGGACATTCGTAAACTATTACAAAGAAACAAATTCCCTCGAATAATATGACTTCTCGCGCACAGGATATTACAGTACTTTTTTTTTTTTTTTTTTAGTCGTGTGGCTCATGAGAGGCAGAGTGCAGGTCTTTCTATTTGACGCCCGTGGGCGACCTGCGCGTCGGGATGAGAGATGGAATGGATGAAGATGAATGAAACTGGGTTACAGTACTAACCTCGTGGGTTACTGTCACACGTGCTTATGGTTCGGCGCGACTTCCGCGCCACACACTGGCTGCTGGCTGGACCATGAACTACAATGCTGAAGTAGCGGAGTGATGACACTGTTTATTTCTATTCGTCATGGTAATAGTATACCATTATTATTCATTATTAATGTTAATAAACACTTAGTCACAACCGTAACACATTTTAATACATTAAGTCTGATATATACTTAAAATGTTATGACAGGAAGTTAAAAATTCACAGAAGTGAGGTTAAGTATATAGCCTACAACTTTTAATCAGAAGTTTTTGAAATTAAATAATTATGTACATAAGAAAATAGTGTTACGGGTGTGACATTACAATTTTATTAACTTAACAATATGTAAATTTCCAAACAAGTAAGCCAAACGAATATTTTCATTAGGGTAGTTTTCCTTTTTCAAGGTGAAGCAACATTGTCTTCTGCTGAAAGAGTAAGAAAGTATCGTGAAAAATTACAACATAACAAAGGAGAACGAGGGAAATACCTGTTGAAGGAGCGTGAAAGAGATAGGAAGCGAAGAGAGAAGGCAAAGAAACATCTAGATGAGGAGGTAAACAAGAAAGCTTTAAAACTTAAGAGATTAAGGGATAGAGAAAAACTAAAACACAAGCCCACAACACCTATAGAAACTGGGCTTACACCTGAAAAGGGCTCTTACAGTTCTAGTGGTTCTCTAGCGAAAGCAGTGAGCAAGGCCAGAAAAAACCTTGTCCGAACATAAGATGGGACAGTGTGAAACCAATACCGCAACTCCACAAATTTCACTATTTTCATTCAGTCAGGCAGGGTGTTATAAGAGCAGCATTAACATATTGAGGAGAGATCTCTACTACAGTTTCCTTAGGAGATGTTGAACATCAGTGTATTGCTGGGACCTCTGCAAAAAGTTCAGCCCAAAGCAAGAACGTTAATGTTGGAGATTTTGTGTTGGTAAATCTGGATGTTACTGGGAATCTGAACACCAGAAAACTGTATTATGTTCTGAAATATATGCATCCTAGTGGGAGTTCATGGATCTGGCCTATGAAGGAAGCTGTATCTATGGGGAAAACTTCCATCATTGTCCAAAAAGTGAAATATCCAAGAGTTATCAATAATCGTGGACAGTTTGTTTTGGATCCGAAGTGACTTATTTTTTCAGAAAAATCAAAAGTAAAACTTTGTCATTTTATCTGTTTTCTTTTAAATCTTTACTTAGTTGTATTTTCAGTTGTTTAGAGAAAATAATAAAAAAATAAAAAAATATCATGCTAGAAATATTTTGTCACACCCGTAACATGCTTTAATAATTCTGTACGCCCTTAGATAAAAACAAACCTAAATTTAAGAAAGTTAACCTTGTCCTAAAAAGCCTAGAGAAACAGAAAAGAAATATCCCATTATTGCACAATGTAGTAATTAACAGAGTTACTAAATTAACTATATGAATGCGCAATGCCAGTAGAAAATTTTGTCACGCCCGTAACTCTCAAACTTCACCCTCTATCTTCCCTTAGACAAAAGATATGGATTTCATAATTATGAATCAACGACTATGTAAGTCGAGTTATCTACCATAACTTTTTCAACTGCCTAAGGGATATGAATTTGGCATAGTATTAAGTGTTCCAGTCAATATAACTAAATATTTGTCACACCCGTAACAATGGAATGACCCTATACTAAGGTGTTGTTATGTAATGTAAGAAATTAGTAACATCATATTAGACATATTTCTTTTTGTGTAGATAATAATCATGCCTAGACTCGTCTAAGTGCGATTATAAGTGAACAATATTGTTTAATATTAAGGTAACTGTACCTGTTTTCGTCACTGATCCAGTCCTCGTCACTCTCGTATATAAGTACAAAAAATAAGCATGTCAACAGGTCTTTCTCAACGCACGAAGTCTTACGAGATGCGTCATATCTTCCTTGCCGATAAGGAGCAACTTTGCGAAATCATGCGTGCGATGTAATAGGTGATTCCCTGTGTCAAACATCTCCTGTGAGCTGAGCTGTCTTGACGCGCCATATGCTTCTTGCATGCGCTAAGCACGCGCGCGAGTTAATTATGTGCATGCGTGTTATGTTCCGACATTTTAAAATGTTACAAGTGCGTGATATAGTTGGTAATTGTTTCTGTAACATATGTGATTTATTTCATGCTCACGTGCCTGGTTTTGTTAGAAATGCCGGTGACGAACACTGGATTTTAAAAAATGCACTTTACCAATGCTCGTCATTTGTGACGAAAACTGGCACATTGTCATTTCTCCTTGCAAGACCTAACTAACAGCGGTAATATACTTATAATGGTAGCTCTAAAGTACCCTGTATTAATTAAATGATCATTTGATCATCGTGTCCAGTAGTCGTCATAGCTGACGAACTTTAGAGCACATTCGTGACGAACACTAGTGCACGATAATGTTAATGTTTGTGTTAACGTTTCGCAACCAATAAACATTTACAGGGTATTGTTATTATTACGTAGGTCTCTCTTCTTGACGGCCGCACCTCAGTAGGCCTAGTTTTTTTGGCTAGGCGTGCTACAGAGGATTTTTTAAATTTTTATTGAGATGATAATATATTATTCTAAGACTAAATCTTTGCTTTCAGGCAATATGTTAGATAGTTATTGTTGTTTTAAGGGGCGGAACTACGAGGTCATCTGCCCCAGGCAATATGTCGAAACGCACAGTTCTGAATTATGATATTGAGCAAATGGAAGCTGCTATTAAGGCCGTTGTGGAGGACGGCATGAGTATTAAAAAGGCCGCGGAGAGGAATGGTGTTCCGAGAAACACCCTCTCGGACAAAATTAAAGGAAAATCTCCTAGAGAGAGGAAAATGGGGCTAAGTTCCATTTAAACAAAGGAAGCTGAGTTCAATGGGTAATCTCACTACGAAAAGCAGGGTCCCGGTAACAAAGGACGATTTGCAAAACGCGTCCAGTGCTTTACACAAGAATTGAAGAGGGACTTTCCTTTCAAAGATGGCCGCCAGGAAGTAAATGGCGTGAATCTTTCATAAAAAGAAATCCAGGTCTATCTTCTACGAACCCCTCAACATTTGACAGTAAGCCGTGCTGCAATTACAGAACACCAAAATAAAACCTGGGTTTTAGAAGTCTATAGCTATTCAGTGGAAAACGACTTCCAGTCTATTTTGTCAGACCCTCGGCGACTGTTCAACGCTGACGAGACTGTTTTCTTTCTCAATCCGAAAGGTAACAAAGTGCTGGCGAACAGGGATTACAAGACAATATCAGCAAGTGAATTCGGATGAGAAAGAATGCTTGACGGTACTTCTAACAGGCAATGCCCACGGCGATATTTCTCCTTCCCTTGTATTTCAAGTTTGAACGTCTGCTGCAAGACATCATTATTGCTTCAATGCCAGCACACTGGGGCATTGGCAAATCGCCAAACGGGTGAATGACGGGGGGAAGTGTTTTACGAATTTCTCAGTAACATATTTCATCCTGGGTTGGTTGAGAAGGAGATTCCTCTCCCTGACATTATTCATAGACGGGCACTTCTCACACTTGACCATACATACTAGTAAATTTTGTGAGGATCATGGAATTGTTTTGGTCGCTTTACTACCTAATGTCACACACGTACTTCAACCCGCGGATGTAGGGGTTTTTAAGATACTAAAGACTGCCTGGAAGAAAAATGTACATGAGTGGCGAATTCAGAGGGTTTCTATGGCAACAATCGGTGTTAGGCCTCGGCGAATGGTCATTTTCCGGGCTGTTATGCCATGGTCTCACTTGTTTAGAGCAGAATTACGATATTTTCCTGCTCGTATGTCTTCTACCCACCAATCCCGCTTCCCGTTGCCGTCTTTTTTTTTTATATTCCATTTTTATTAAAATCATAATTACTGGTACTGTTTTATTCGTAAATGTTAGCCTCCAAGTCGATAAATCGGTGTATTACGCAACAATTGACAGAAATGCATTATAAGCAGCAGACAAGGAAAATTAACAATGTGACGGCAATTGGTGCAAACGGGTGACGAATATAGGAAAAATCCAAATACATCGTGCCGAACACTGGCGCAAAAACACACTTTTTTTAAATACGTCATTTTTTCTAAAACAAATATCTTTGATATTTGGTCTTTCCTAGTGTTCGAGTAGAGTTTGAGGTTAGGTACAGTGCTTTTGTTGATTAAATTTACCAAAATGTGTACGGTGTATATGATTTCTTGTCTAAATCTCCTCTAACATGACGGCCATTGGTGCATTTACCTTAATAGGTATATTATTTTTAATATTAAAATAATAGTTATTAATAATGTTTGTTATATTTAGTCTCCACAGGGGATGGAGCGCCACAATGAGATCTCACACCTCCTGAAAATATTCCTACGGCCGCCTCTGTCATTCTTTAAAACATTGTTGTGATTAAACCTATCCATTTAATCCTTTTCCAAGTGAGCTCAGTGGGTTGTGAAGAGCAGATAACTCTAAAATGCAGTCTCCAAATGTGTGCAGGGGTTTGTCTGCCAAAATGTCATGGACATGAAGATAGTTTTTGCCATTTTCTGTCTGAAACCACCCATGGGATTAGAAGCAGATTAACTGGTTGTTTTCTATCAATTAATCACTATAATGAAGGTATCTTTAACAGCTGTACGAAAATACTGACTGACAGGTATTTCAAAGTCCTTATTAAGGCATATGGTATGTGTTTAATTTTTATTGGTTTTACGTCCCTGTTAAGTACTGCGGCTATTAGAGACACCGGGGTACTGGAATTTTGTCGCTCGCATTTGCGCACCCTTAAATGCCAACTGGCTCCACCAGGGTTCGATCCTGCAACCTTGGGCACATCTGACGAGAACGTTACCACTGAGCCACGCAGCCAGCCTAAGGCATACCGTATCTGAATAGAACGAATGTTTCATCCGTGAAAAATCTTCCCACTAAAAATATCAAGCTCTAAAAGATAGGCCTATTACACGCGTAATTTGCTTTTGGAATATCTGTAGGCTAGTCAAACCGCTGTCATAAAATGACGATTAAATGTTTTAATGACAATATACATGTATTTCATTCTTATCACTGTCCCTTTCGGATCAACATCCATCTCCTTTCCGTATATTATGCTACAAGAAGTACGCAAAGGACTTAAAATCTGTATTTATTTGCGTTTTCGAAGTCGAATATTGTGTTATTGAATAGTTCGTTCCAGTAGTTGTCTATTCGAGCCGCTAGATGGTAGCACTATGCGCTGTCGCCGCTGCTCTGCGTGTTAAGTGGCGAGAGTTTCCACTATTAAGATATAAGCTATTTGATTGAATATACTTGCAAAATGTGGTTGAGGTTGAAAATACTTACAAAATGCAACTGAATTTCAGAAAACTCACAAAAATGGTACCACACATTCAAAGACTTACGGTACTAAAAAGCAATTTAGATTGCCAATTCTTACAAAATGCAATTGAGGTTGAAAATACTCGCAAAATGCAATTTAGATCGAACAGACTTATAAAATGCAACTTTGAAAGTACCTACAAAATGTAGTGTAGATTCAAAAAATTTGCTTAAAGTAATTTGGATCTACGGGGAACCAATTAACAAAAACAGTGCGGGAATCTTAAAGAGAAAAGGAAATATAATGAAAAGAAAACAAGAAGTCTGACCCAGTGAAGAATGAGGGATCAGGAAAGATGAGACAAGGGCCAATTAAGGCGGGAAAGTGAAAGACTCCCTAGGCCTCGGATAACTTAATTATGTAGGGGTTTAGGGGAGGCGTGGTGGCGCAGCGGTCAAGCTGTTGACCTCTCACCAAGGTGGACCGGGTTCGATTCCCGGTCAATACATGTGAGATTTTCGAAGTGAAATGCCATGTCCTGTGGTTCAGATTCCACGTAAAAAGAAGGTCCCGCGGCTCATGATGGCACGATTAATGGTCACGTAAAACTAAAAGCTTCCTTTTTATGTCTGGGTCGAAAAAGAACAAGAATTGACTAAGGGAGGTCGACAGGAAAGGAGACAGTGAGGAGCCCGGCACAAGTAAGTGGAAGCAATGCCGGATTCAGCTGGTGTCCCGTGGTCGCCAACTCACGTCCCACTAGATGTGAACCCCTGGGGGGGACTGACTATTTGGATTGTGGCTTAAGATCAATGGCGATTTCTAAATATGGGATACCGATATACAGTAATGCCAGTGAACACCTCTGGAGGAGACCAAATCCTGGGGTAAAAAATTCTTAAACTACCGGAATTAGTCAACATACCTGTGGTATGGTCGGGGAAAAATCTGGAGATGATGTAGTAATACTATAGACGTTTACTCCTCTGCCCACTATTACCCACCTCACTCACTGACACTCACTCAGAAGGCTTCTATGGGTAGAGTCCTATGCGGATAAACAAGACCTTATCCGCAACCGCACGTCCGTTATCCGCATCCACACCGACTGTTATCCGCACCCGCCCCGCAACCAGACGACTTTTATCCGCATCCAAACGTTTATCCGAATCTACTGGCATTACAATAATAGTTTTAATTAGATAAATTATTAAAGCAATCATTTAGACATTTGAGGAGAAAGTCATTCCCTTAAGCTTTGTATGTCATGTGCTATGTTTTAAATGAATGTTTTACAGCCCGAATTGCAACCTTGTACAGTTCGGAGTGTTATTTGTGCTTCATGACATAATTTGAATGAGATTAGCATAAAAAATCATCTTACATTTATCATGAAAAAAAGAAAACATAACTGAATAATATATCCTATTTGACTGATTAAAAAAAAAATCCGTCTATTCAATACAAACATGTCAACATTGGTCAATACGGACTAATATGACGTTGAATACTCCTAAGGAAAAATATATGTCATTAACATCCGGGTCCTAGTAATGATATTCAACAAGTTCGGATTGTATTCTAAAAATTATCCGCCGCTTATCCGCCATACGCACAGCCATGCAAACAATATCCGCATGGCGAAAATTTTTGCAGATATCCGCATCCACGCAGGGCGTATCACTGGGGGTACGCTCTTACTGCTGCAGTGGTTCGCGGTGATGTTAGGAAAGATATAAAAAATATTAGATATGTTACGAAAAATATAATATTTAAAAATATAAAAACATTGATATGTTGCCGGAGGACTTTAAGGCGAAAGATAAGAGCAGCTTTATGAATTGAATTGTGATTCAGAACTAAGGCAAACTTAAAAAAAAATGGCTCTTGTGAACTTTTGGGTTGAAAGGCGTGCAGACTATGCAGACATAGCTGACAAAGCAGTTAGATTTTTACTGCCTTTCACTACTTCGTACTTGTGTAGACTGCATTTTCTTCACTTGTTTATCTCAAGAATAAATACCGGAATAGGCTCCTTACAGTGGAAAACGATCTTCGTTTGAGACCCAGCAATCTTAAAACAGGCATTCCTAAGTTGGCTTCTAATCTTCAAGCTCACCCTTCACATTGAATTTGTTACTTGAACTTTGGTTTTTATGTTAAATTATTGCAAGTTCTTTAATTAATATTATTTGTACAGTGTCATTTCTGAATGTTTGAATTGAATACGTATTGTAATAAGTAATAAAACAACTGGACACACTTATTATTTGAGCTTTAACTCCAACAGTCTAACTCTAACAAACACAAACTTCAATCCATCTTTTGGTCTACTACATAGTAGTGGTGGGGGTTTTAGTTTCTATATCTCCCAACCGTTAGGTGGTACGCGAGAGATTATCATCTATTAAAGTGGTACACACACAAAAAAGTTTGGGAAAGACTAATCTATAGGACACGAAGATCCCGCACCGATCTCACAAAATGCCTCCACTGAACTCTGTTTTGGGTGAGTTCATGCCAGTTGTCCACATTCAGATGTCTATAAAGTTTGGAGATTTCATTTTTCCAGGAACCCACCTGCCATCCCTTTTTAGATCACAACTTATATAGATAAAATTCCAACTGAGTCTGCCATTGTACGTGTGATTTGTGGACAAATACAGTATAGCCAACCCCATGTGTATTAAGGTAACATAAAACAAAAAAGCCCCAAGTTCCATTCAGAGCACCTTTTCAGAACAAATCACCCTCAACATACCCGAGTGCAGACATTCGCCTAACCTACAGGGTCTTTCATATAAAATAAGAACGGCAAGTGGCAGTTTTGTTATTCGCTGCTACGGCGGCCTTGGCCCAGCTTGTGGCGCGCCATGGCCCCCTGCTGTACTATTGAAAGGGCGCGCATAGTACATTTATATAAGGGCTGTTTTTTTTTTCAAGTTCCGATGGACTGTATAAAAATAACAGATTGACATGCCAAACTGATTATACTACTAAATGTTTGCTTGTTTTATTCTTATGTCTCAACATAATCGCCAAAACGATTGAAACATTTGGCGTATCGTTACACCAGCTTTCCAATGCCCTCGGTAAAATATTGTACCGCCACTGAGGTGGGTACGTCTAAACAGTCTCCTGAAGTTTTTCCTTTTTGGCGAGGCGTTGCCACCCAACCATACCTTCAATTCTAAAAAAGGGAGTTATCATTCACGACCACACTGCACCAACGTTACGATAGACTTTTACAAAGAATACAAGTGTGAAGTTTTGGATCATCTACCGTTTAGTCCAAACCAGCACTGAATGATTTTCACCTTTTTCGAGAATTGAAGGTATGGTTGGGCGGCAATGTCTCGTCAAAAAGGAAAAATTTCAGGAGACTGTCCAGACGTAGCCTACCCACCTCAGTGGCGCCAGAATATTTTGCCGAGGGCATTTAAACATTAAAGCTATGTGTAAATAGTTTTGGCGATTATGTTGAGACATACGAATAAAACAAGCAAACATTTAGTAGTAAAATCAGTTTGGTATGTCAATCTGTTATTTTTATACAGTCCATCGAAACTTGAAAAAAAAAAACAAAAAAAAACCAGCCCTCATATAAATGTACAATGCGCACGCTTTCAATAGTACAGCAGGGGGCCATGGCGCGCCACAAGCTCGGCCAAGGCTGCCGTAGCAGGGAATAACAAAACTACCGCTTGCCGTTCTTATTTTATATGAAAGACCCTGTATTAGCAGTCAGCGGTTTAGTGCTGACAGTCGTCTAACCTAGTAGCAACCAATGGCTTTCATACACTAATGGATTTGACACAAAGCACTTGCCAATAAAATAAATTAATAATAATGTTATTGGTTTTGCGTCCCTTTAAACTACTGTAGCTATTAGAGATACAATGGTGCCAGAATTGTGTCCCAAAGGAGATTTTTTAATGTGCCACGAACTCTACCGACACGTCTTCCTCAAATGCCAACTGACTGAGCCGGGATTTCATCCTGAAACCTTGAGCACAAAGGGCCAGAAAGTGACTGCTGTGCCACACAGTCAATAAATTGAAGAATCATTCAAACTGTTTTCACATGGCTGAGAAGAAATGTAACTTAAACCTGAACCACACAGGCACTGTAATTCAAAAACAGAAGAACAGTTTCAGAAATACAGAGGAATGTACTTGAAGTATTAGATTTGATTTCTTCAGAGACTGGATAGAGGCTTGAGGTCTATACTGCATAAAATGTCTTTGGCAGTAGTATGGGATCTTCCTTGCAGTTGCAGGGGCAGATGACCTCGTAGTTCCACCCCTTAAAACAACAATAACAACAACATCCTTGCAGTTGGAAGTGAAAAATGCCATGATTCTTTATTTGCATCACAGTTAATGTGCACTGGAGAAAATTGCCAGGAGAGGGTGACCTATAGCATCTTCATTTAATTAATGCAGCCAATGGCCATGTACTTTTCTTTTCAGGACGGGTCAGAGAAGGGATATTGGAAGGCAATCAGCCGTGGACCTATTGAAAGGAACCGTCCCGGCATTTGCCAGGTGGTGAAAATGGGAAACCACGAAAACCATTTTCAGGACGGCCAAGGTGGGATTCGAACCCACGCTCTAGTGATGCCAGCGAGGCACGAGGTAGCGCGTTAGCGCTCTCGGCCATCGCGGTAGGTAACTCTAGCATCTTTGGGGATTAGTACCGATATATAGAGCGTCTCTAACTTAAAAGACAGTACTCATTAAATGGAGCGCGCTGATGACAGATCTACTGCATATACTAAGTTCTGCAAGGCCGGGTACATGATTTAACATAACGCGTATACAGGCGTGCCATTACTCAAATCTCTGGAAATTTCCAAAATATTTGTTTGTTGTACGGTATACAACTGTACCTCATGCCTTGCAGCAAACGACGGTACAATATTTAGATATGATACACCAAAGCTCAGAGCATGATTTTAATGCACACTACTTCTTCTGCTTTTACGGCCTCATTGGACCACTTCAGTCAATCATTTCTTGGTCCTCTTCTTCAGTAAGTTTCCTTTCCGAGTCGCCCAGTAGCTCTTCATTCGCTCTGATCTTCTCAGACGTTCCTCATCTGTAAATACCCTTTTTACTGTATTACGTTTGTCTATTTTAGCCTGAAATCTTATTTTTATATCTCTCAGTTTTTTTAATTTTGTTGTTTTGTTTTGCAAGTCATCCAAGGTTATTTCCAATTCTTGCATATCTTCTCTAATTTCCTTAATCCATCCTACTTGTTTCATATTCCAAAGTTTCACTACAATTTTTCTAGATAACCTGGTTTCTGGTGTCCTCATGATGTGACCAAAGAAAGAAAGCCGTTTCTTCCGAATAGTATCAGTGATGGGCTCCAGTTCTCTGTATACCACTTCATTTGGTACTATCCGCCACTGTCCATCTTTCTGATATTTTTTATTTATGCATGTTCTAGCTATTCTTCTTTCTACTTTTAAAATTTTGTCGATTCTGTTTTTCTGAGTAACTTTAAAAAGAGTTTCACTTCCATAGGTCACCTCTGGTTGAACCACCGTCTTGTAATGTTTTAATTTTGTTGCGATTGATAGACATTTTCTTTTATATGTACACCATGTTAATTTTTGGGCTTTTATCATTTTATTAGTTCTTGTCTCCCATAAGTCCAACCCCTCGTCCACGTCGTGGGAGACGGGCAACGGCACAAAGTAGGGGATCGCCTGTAGGGGCGAAGTACAGTGGGGACTTCGTGTGCCCCGGGACCGTTACGGTAGCTGTGAAGGTCCTACAGGAACCCTGAAAAGTGACGGCTAACGGGGCTCTGGTGAAGCTACGATAGGCCCAGCAAGCCAGTAGTGGATGATACCAAATGCTTTCAAAAATGGAACGAGCCTCGGACAGGATGGATTTAATAGACGACGACACGGCTTTACACACGGACTAAGATTTGGAACTTTAAACCTAAGAACGCTGACGGGGAAGGTGGAGGAGATAGTGGATATGATGGAAAGAAGGAAGTTGGATTTATTGGGATTGGCAGAAACAAAGTGGAAAGGGGAAGGAAGGAGAGAACTGAGAAAAGGCTATAGACTGTACTGGAATGGGAACGAAGAGGGAAAGAGGAATGGAGTGGGAGTAGTAGTACGAGATGGTTTAAAAGAAGAAGTGAGGAGAATAAGTGATAGAATGATGAAAGTGAAATTAGCACTGAGGGGAGAGACCGTAGAAATAGTGCAAGTGTATGCTCCACAAGTAGGCTGCGCCTCTGAAGAGAAGGAGGAGTTTGAAGAGGAATTGCAGAAGCAGCTGGTCGGAAAAAATATGATTGTTATGGGGGATCTCAATGCCCATGTAGGAAGTGAAAGACAAGGTTATGAGAGTGTTCTAGGACCAGAGGGTTGGGGCGGAAGAAATGAGGAAGGAAAGAGACTGTTGGACTTCTGCCAGAGGAACAGCCTGCTAGTTGGGAACTCCTGGTTTAAGAAAAGAGAGAGCCACACAATCACATGGTACAGTGATGACTTGACCAGGAAGTCGGTGGTCGACTATATACTGTATGAGAAAGAACTAAATAAGAACATCACGGACATCAAGGTTATACCATCGGAGAACCTGGATAGCGACCATCGATTGCTGGTAATGAACCTGAGAGGGAGTAAGGAGAAGAAAGGGACTGAGAACCAGGAAAGACGTATAAGGATATGGAAACTGAAAGAAGGGGATAGAAGGGTCGAGTACCTCAAAATGGTAAAGGAAGGGATTCCAACAGATGAAGAAAGAGGGGTGGAAGAGGAATGGGCTAGATTTAAGAAGACACTAGTAGGTGCAGCAGAAGCAGTATGTGGGAGGACAAGTAGTAAGAAGAGGTGGAAGGAAACACCATGGTGGAATGAGAAGACAAAAGATATAGTAAGGGAAAAGAATAGAGCCTTTAGGAGGTGGTATCAAAATAGGACGGTAGAGACAAGGGAAGAGTACCAGGAAAGAAAGAAGGAGGCGAAGAGAGTAGTGGCTGAGGAGAGAAGAAAGTGGATGGAAGAGTGGACAAAGATGATGAAGGAGGATAGTGAAGGTACAAAAAAGGTCCTGTATGGGATGGTAAAAACTAAGAGGCGGAAGGATCCTACGGATTATGTTAGAATGGTGAACAAAAGGGGACAAGAGATAGAAAATAGGGAAGAACTGAAGAAAATGTGGAAAGAATATTTTGAAGAACTTCTGAACCCGAATGGAAAAGATGGTGAGGAGGAAGAAATCGGGGAAGAGGAAGATGAACTGCAAACAGAAAAGGACTTAACATGGAAAGAAGTGGAAGATGCAGTGAACAAGATGAAAGGAGGGAAGGCACCGGGTGTGGATGAGTTGAGTGTGGAGATGGTGAGAGCAGCAGGAGAGGTGGGGATACAGTGGTTGTACCGAGTGATGAGGACAGCATGGAAGGAAAGGAAGACCCCAGAGGACTGGAAAAAAGGAATAATTGTCCCGATCTTCAAGAAAGGTAGTAGAACAGATTGCAGAAACTATCGGGGAATAACACTGATGAGTCATTGTGCAAAGATCTTCGAGAAAGTTTTGGAAAAGAGAATTAGGACAAGGATAGAAGGAGGGATGAGGGAAGAACAACATGGCTTCAGAGCAGGAAGGTCCACAGTGGATTTGATTTTTGCTGTAAGGCAGTTACAAGAACAGCACTATGAGTATGGAACAGATCTACTGATGGCCTTCCTGGATATTGAGAAAGCATATGACAGTGTATGCAGAAACAAAGTGTGGAAGTCCCTGGAGGATAGAGGAGTAGAGAAATGGACTATAAAGAGGATAAAGGAGATGTACAAGGGAAGCGTGAGCTGTGTGAAAGTGGGAGGAGAGAGATCAGACTGGTTGGAACAGAGAAACGGCCTGAAACAAGGAAGTGCCTTGTCACCGTTACTTTTCATTGTGGTGATGGATGACATAATGACCCGAGTGGCACAAGTAATTGGGGAAGGAAAGATGAAAGCAATGGTGTTTGCAGATGATTTGATGATTTGGGGAAACAAGGAGGAGGAGGTACAGGAACAGTTGGACGTGTGGGAAGGAATAATACAAGGATATGGAATGAAATTTAGTATAAATAAGAGTGAGATGGTGATCACAACAAGGAAGAAGGAAAGAACCACAACGGGAATAACAATTGGTGGGGAACAGCTGAAGAAAGTGGAGAGTTTCAAGTATCTAGGAAGCCTGATACAAGAGAATGGAAGAAACGATAGAGAAATAAATGAGCGGGGGAGGCAGGCAGAAGCATTTCGGAGGAGTGTGAGAAGCATGTTATGGAGCAAGGATGTCCCTCAGAACAGCAAAAAGATCATATATCGGACGTACTATGTCCCTATCCTGACGTATGCCTCGGAGACCTGGGTTATGAAAGGAAGGGAGAAGAGCAAAATACAGGCCAGTGAGATGAGGTTCTTGAGAAGCAGTATTGGAGCTACAAAGATGGACAGAATAAGAAATGAGAGGACCAGAGAATTAATGAAGGAGGAACCATTACAGGATGGTATAGAGAAGTCTAGACTTAGATGGTATGGACATGTAAAACGAATGGAGGAGAAGAGGATACCCAGGAGGATACACGAGACGAAGTGGGAAGGAAAGAGACCTAGAGGAAGACCGAGAGACAGGTGGCTGAAGGGGGTGGAAGAAAGCGTGAAGAAGAGAGGAGAAGACTGGACAAGGGTGGAGGCTGAGAGATGGTGGGAAGACAGAAGACGTTGGAGAGGCTTGTGTTCCAAACAGACACGGCCAGTGGCTGGAAACTGTGCAAGATGATGATGATGATTAGTTCTTTCTTGCCATGCAGGTTTCTCATCCAAGTTGTAAGTTATAATTTCTCCTAAGTATTTAAATTGCTTCACTATTTTAACTTTCTTGTTATTTACTGTTATGTGATTGATTACAAGTGGATTTGCTACCATTATCTCTGTCTTTTCAAATGATATCTGAAGTCCAATTTTTTGTGCTATATTTTGTAGGCTTATTATTTGATTTCTGGCTTCTTGAATATTATTAGCCAGTAACGCTAAGTCATCTGCGATCCCAAGCAATTTAAGTCTATTCGATCTTTCTTGGTTCCAATTCTTATGTTCCTAGGATTTTCCCTGTACCATTCCCTCATTACATATTCCAAAGCACAATTGAAAAGTAGAGGCGATAAACCATCTCCTTGTCTTAATCCTGTTTTAATCGTAAACAGTTCAGATATTTCTCCTCTGAATTTTACTTTAGATTTGGTGTTTGTTAGAGTTAGTTTTATAATTTTTATTAATTTGGGATGAAGTCCGAAATTCCTTAGTATTTTCAGCAATGAAGATCTATGTATACAATCATAAGCTTTTTTGAAGTCTACGAAGGTTATGACTTGCTGTTTTTGTCTATGTTTGTAGTAGTCCATTACTAATTTTAAGGTGATTATCTGTTCAGGGCAGCTTCGCCATGGCCGAAATCAACCTTGATATTCTCCTATTTCCAGTTCTAATTGATCTTTACAACGATTATATAGAATTCGTGACATGATTTTATATGTGATATCCAAAAGGGAAATTCCTCGATAGTTGTCAGGATTTGATTTTTCTCCTTTCTTGTGTAATGGATGTATTATAGCAGTAGTCCAATGGTCTGGCAGTTCTTCTTTGATCCAAATGTTCACTATGCATTGGTGTAATGAAATCTTTACTGGTTCTGCTGCATATTTCTACAATTCTTCAAATGTTTGATCTTCTCCACTCGCTTTGTAGTTTTTGAGCTCTCTCAGTGCTTTGTAGACTTCTTGGATTGTGGGTGGATTTATGTTTTCTGATGGTGTTTTAATAGTGGTGTCTGTATTTATTTGAAGCAGTTCTGGTGGATCTTAGCAATTTAGCAACTTGTTGAATGTTTCTTCTAAAATTTCTGTATTTCTTTTATTACTATGAGCTAACTCACCATTTTTGTAGTTTTTTGCTGAAAATTTTGTAGTAATCTCTTGTAGTAATGCACCCATTATAATAATTTTCAATTATTTATGAATATGATAATATTATAATATGTTATAATATTACATTTTCTCGAATATCATAGGTTATAATATATTAAAATATGAAATTTTTCACAAATATATACATGCTTTGTGGTCCACGTAATGTACCCAATTTAATGTGGTCAAGTGGTGGTATGCAGCCGAAATTAAATTCTTCATCACTTGTTTCTTGAATGAGACATTAAATTTTATATAGTTCTTCACTTGTGCCCATACCATAGCGAAGGGATCAAGTTCACTGTAGTATGGTGGCAAATGAAGAACATATTTTTCTACTGATGTAGCCATCTCGTCAATGATGTATTTATCATATCTGTCTCTGTTTTGAGTCACAATAGAAAGAATCTCCCGTTTTAACACATCATTTCGTAAAGGGACCCCTTTTGAGTAAGCCAATCTATAATCCAGTATTTTCTCCATGAAATTGTAGGTAAAAGTTCGCTTTTCCAACTGTGATAGCCTACATTGTCTATTACTAGGAACATTGGGCAAAAAATGCTCGGCGAACCACTTTACCTGTCATTTCGTCGTGGGTGTCTGCCATGTTCTTTTGGCACAGAACGTTAACTCTGCACCATTAATGAACCCTTGTTCATTCCCGGGATGAACAAAGGCAAACCACGGAAACCATTTTGAGGATGGCTGAGGTAGAATCGAACGCGCCTCTTCTCAGTTTTGTCCCATGAAGTTGAGTACACCCCGTTCCAGCCCTCAGAGCAGAATTAAATTTCTAGGCAGAGCCGGGGTTAAAACCCGGGCCTCCGTGGTAACCGCCAACAATGCTGGCCACTACGCAACGAGACGGACAATTTATAAAGAACACGAGGACCACTTCATTTCACAGTTTAACTTCACACCATAACCTACCCTCCATCAAACGCAGTCGGGGAGATAGCCTACGTGCCACCTGAGTAAACCAACGTTCAGTGCGTCAGCGCTGGGCGGGAGGAGTACGCAAAGTGCGATAACTTATGAATGCTAACTCATATCGAGCTCTGGTTTGTTTTAAAAACCATTTCAGACATTAATGAACATTTCTTCTCGCTTAGTCACCAACGTTAAGTCAACAGCAAAAAGGTTTCCTGTGATACCATCCCAGACTTTTCAAGTAACATTTAAGGAAAAAATCTAAACTTTCTTATTATGAAAATAATTACTCTCCTGAGAAATAGGGTGTCTTCTACCAACATCAGGCAATCTAAAAATAAATTCTTAATCTGTTGCGATCATTTGTTCATTATCTATGGCGTGATAAGTTTCATATCTGCAAAAATATGGATTCGCGCTAAAATATCGTAATTGTGAAAATTGGACCATGTATTAATTACTTTTGGCTTTTATTTTTACATCATCAAAGAGCGGAAAATACTCTATAAGACCATGCAAACATATATCTTAGATTTGTCACTTTCAATTATTGGGAAATGGCAACATCGCCAGGGTAGAAGAGGACGAAGCTAATTGCAGGACATAGGAGTGTTAGCGAGAGGCAAATACTACACTTAATTCCATACTGTCTTTTGAGGTAGAGACGCTCTATAGATAGATTCCTTCCATTAAAAATTTTCCTAGTCGCAAAATGGCAGCACCCTTGATGTCATGGACGACACCGAAGGTTTAAACGAAGCATACATGTTAAATTCTATGTGTTAATAGGTCTTTGTATACAAACACAAACCTAACCTGGGGATTACGTCCAAGACCCCTTTGCTTGTATGAGGGGTGTTCAAATGAAAAGGTACGAAACGTTACTGTGGGTACAATTTATTCATTATTCAAAAGTAATCACCACAGGCCTGTGCACAGGTGTCCCATTGCATAACTAGCAGCAGGATTCCCTGTTCCCAGAAGTCTTGTGGTTGTGACAGGAGCCAATCCTGTACGGTGTCCTTTAGTTCGTCGTCCGATTGGAAACGTTTCCCCTTGAGATGATGTTTTCTTAGACCAAACAGAGGGAAGTCGCAGGGTGACAAGTCCAGGGTGTAGCGCGGATACTCAAGTTGCTCCACATGAACGTGGCCAATACACCTTGTGTGACGTTAGAGACGTGTGGGCGAGCTTTATCATGGAGCAGAATCACTCCCTTCGTGAGCAGTCCAGGCTGTTTGTTCTTGATGGACTTGCGTAGGCTATGGAGTGTTGCACAAAACACGTCACTGTTAATGGTTCGTCCGTGCCAAGTAGGGGACCTTGAACGTCTAAAAAGACGGTTAGCATCACCTTACCTGCTGAGGGCGCAGCTTTCAATTTCATAGGGGGAGGTGATGACACATGCTTTCATTGCATACTGTCCCTCTTTGTCTTTGGCTCTTAGTGATGGCACCAGATTTCGTCACTGGCGACGATCCGCTCCAGGAAAGTGGGGTCTTCACGATACCGGAACAGGTGTTCTATGCCAGCCACATACGCAATTCTTTTTGAGGTTCCCTGAGCTGCTTTGAAACCCACTGGGTGCACATTTTCCAGTAACCTAACCTGTCATGCACAATTGTCCAAACTGTCACACACAGTGTTTGCCAATATTCGCATGGTGATACGCCGATTACTTCTCACCAGGTCATTCACTTTGGTGATGCTTTTGTTGCCTGGCCTGGTCTCGGATCATCGCTCAAACACTCCCGGCCTTCACGAAAACGGTCACTCCACTTTCTCACTGTTTAGATGGATCCACAGTCTTCTCTGTATAGAGCCACCATCCGGCGATAGATATCGGCTGGTTTAGACCCTTCTGCAGTCAGAAATCTGATGACAGCTCTCTGCTCCTCACTTGTCAAATTGTGCAACGTGAACGCCATCACTGCTGCTTCAACTTCAACTGGACAGGATGTCCAACTGTCAGCTTCTCTTCTGCATCATATGTGTGTGCGCCGACGCATGTACAGTACCACGCCGAACACTACATCTCCTAGACGTCGGCCTACGTTATTTAAAAACGCATGGTGGCCACTCAAATCGGTCAACGATTTTCAAGGAGTAATTATCATTTTTCCAAACTTTATCGGTTGCCTACTTCAAGACCATCTCCCACAAATCCAACCCCTCGTCCTCGTCGTGGGAGATGGGCAACGTAATTAAGTAGGGGATTGCCTGTAGGGGTGAAGTACAGTGGGGACTTTGTGTGCCTCAAGACCGCTACGGTAGCTGTGAAGGCCCTACAGGAACCCTGAAGAAATTACAGCTAACGGGGCTCGGGTGAAACAACTGCTGCCTTGTAGTTTGGAGTTGGTTCTTCAAAGGCTAAGGGAAGAAACCCTGACAGAAAATCAGCCTGGTGCCTCAGGCTTAAGGTGGCAGCCCCTCCAAGGCACTCGGAGGCAGTGGGTTAATCACTCGCTCCTCTTAAATAAACTGATTACGGAAACTGAAGCGAAATTACAAAACCGGACGGATAACCTGATGACGACTTTTGGCATGAAGAGGACTACGAAAATCGGTTTCTGGAATGTGAGGACCTTGATGGAGAAAACCAGACTGAAACAAGTGACACGGGAGATGAAGAAATATGGGCTGGATATCCTACGATTGAGTGAAGTGAGGTGGCCAGGATTTGGTGAAATACAGACAACAGATGGAATTACATTTCTCTACTCTGGGGGCGATGATGAACAACACAGGGATGGAGTGGGGTTGCTGCTCAACAGAAATGCAAAGAGAAGCCTTATGGAGTGGAAGCCAATTTCTAGTAGGCTCACGCTTGCTAGGTTCATGACAAAGATCAGGAATGTGATAATCACCCAATTATTATTTATTTATCGTATGGCTTTTATTGCCGGGAGTGTCCGAGGACATGTTCGGCTCGCCTGAGTCTGTAGCTGCTTCCAGCGGACACCATAAAGGGTGAGCTACAAGTTTCGTTCAATTTCAAGTAGTTCCAACTTTCGCCACCAGATATCAATGATACCTAGTGATGAACGTTGGAACTTTGATAGAGCGTTCTGACGAAATCTAACCTAACAAATTTTGCTTTACACAAGTTTAGTCTGTGAAAGGATCTTTTACATGCCATAAATCTATGACATGGGACCACCGGCTTTACTTCCCCTCCGAAGGAAGGCATACTGAAGGATTTTTAACGCTCTTAAAAAATCCGACGACTTCGGCCGGGTTTGAACCCGCTATCTTGGGCATAGCAGTTCAGCATGCTACCGACTACGCCACCGAAGCCTATGCGCCTACAGAACAGTCGGAGCCAGAGAAGAAGGAAGAATTCTACCAAATGCTGCGAGATGTCACAAGACAAACAAGTAAGAAGGACATTCTCATTGTTATGGGAGACTTCAACGCGAAGGTGGCTGGAGCAGATCATGGGTAAACATGGCCTTGGTGAGATGAATGACAATGGGGAGAAATTTACAGAATATTGCGCCAGTCAGGACTTGGTGATGGGTGGCACGGTATTTCCTCATAGGCGGTGCCACAAGGTCACCTGGGTGTCTCCTGATCAAGTCACAAAAAATCAAATTGATCACATCGCGGTGAGCAGGAGGTTCAGAAGAAGCTTGGAAGATGTTAGGAACAAGAGAGGAGCGGACGTTGGTAGTGACCATCCTCTTGTGGTTGCCAACTTCCGCATGAAGATCGTCGCAGTCCGCCGAAAGTTTAACACTCGGCACAACAAGTTTGATGTGGGCAAGCTTAAGAACCAGCAGAGATTGGACCAATTTAAACTGGAGCTCAGAAATAAATTCCAGGTGTTGGACTCCGAGACAGAAGGACGTGGAGACTGTGTGGAGCGAGGTAAAGAATATCTTCGTGGAAACCAGTGAGATGCAGCTCGGGTACAAGAACTATCTGCGGAAAGAATGGATATCCGATCAGACCTGGGACGAGATAAATTATAGGAAGGAGATTAAGGCCAAGCTCAAAACCTGCAAGACTAGGCAGCAGAAGGCTCTCACACAAGCAAAGTATTCAACAGCAAACAGGGAGGTAAAGAGGAGTGTACGGAAGGATCATAGGAGGTGGATTGATGAGCAGGCGGAGAAAGCAGAAGAAGCGGCAAGAAGGGGGGACGTTAAGGAGCTCTATGGCATCACAAAGATGCTTTCGAAGAAAGGTTTTAATAAAACTAGGCCTGTGAAGAGCAAGACGGGCGAGATCATCACGACGTGTGAACAGCAGCTGACAAGATGGAGAGAACACTTTGCGGAGGTTCTTAATAGAGATAGAGGACCAGAAAGTAAGCAGCGAGGAGAAGATGAAGAGGAAGCAGAAAGTGACCCAAGCATCGGCCTCGACTTCCCAACTCGGGGCGAAATACGGACAGCGTTGAAGCAGATGAAATGCGGGAAGGCACCAGGTCTGGATAATATCCCAGCGGAAGTACTGAAAGCAGACCTGGATATTACGATCGATCTGCTGCACCCGCTGTTGGAGAAGATCTGGAAGGAGGAGAAAATACCAACCGACTGGAAGAAGGGGTTGATAGTCAAGTTGCCGAAGAAAGGGGACACCACAAACTGTAACAACTGGAGGGGTATCACCTTGCTGTCCATTCCAAGCAAAGCACTGGCGAGGGTCATCCTGAATCGTATAAAAGACTGCGTAGAAAAAAGGCTTCAGAAGGAACAGGCTGGATTTCGACAACATCGCAGCTGTGTGGATCTCATCAACACCCTCCGAATCATCCTGGAGCAGAGTGTGGAGTGGCGGAATACCCTTTACCTCACATTTGTTGACTTCGAGAAAGCCTTCGACTCCGTAAATCAAAGAATCATGTGGAAGACCTTCGAGGAATATAAAATTCCAACAAAGATCATCAGAATCATGGAAGAGATGTACGAAGGGTATGAGTGCCAGGTTCTTCACGAAGGCAAATTAACAGAAAAGATAAAGGTCAGTTCCGGAGTGAGACAGGGGTGTGTCCTTTCCACCACTCTGTTCCTGATGGTGCTGGATAGTGTGATGAAGAAGGTAATGTGAGGACGGAAGAGGGGTATTCAATGGGGTATAAATGACAGGCTTGAAGATCTAGATTTCGCAGACGACATTAGTCTTATGGCACAGCGGTACCGAGACATAGAAGATAAGCTGGGGAGGTTGCAGAGAGAAGCAGAACTGATGATCAACACCAACAAGACCAAAGAGATGAGGATAAATTCTGACATCACGACTAGTTTGACAGTCAACGGAAAGGACATTGAGCGAGTTGAGTCCTTCCTCTACCTTGGAAGTATAGTCACAAATGATGGGGGAACAGAGGAAGATGTTCGAAGCCGTATCAGGAAGGCAAATGGTGCCTTTGTCCAGCTCTACCCCATCTGGAGAAATAGAAACATTTCCAGGAAGACCAAGCTCCGCCTTTTCAATAGCAACGTAAAGTCGATTATTCTCTACGGCTGTGAAACATGGAAAGTCACAAAACCGATCAACAACCAGCTACAGGTGTTCATTAACAGATGTCTGCGTCGCATCATGAATGTGAGGGGGCCGGACATAATCTCAAATGAAGATCTTTGGACCATCACCAATCAACAACCGATTAGCATCCAGATCAAGGAGAGGAAATGGCGCTGGATTGGTCACACACTAAGGAAGCCAGACGGAGCTATTGAGAGGGCGGCGCTAGACTGGAATCCTCAAGGCGCCAGGAAGCGAGGTCGACCTAAGAAGACCTGGAAGAGGTCGATCGAAAATGAAATTGCAGAGGTGCACAAGAACTGGAGTCAAGTGAAGAGAATGGCCAGGAACCGTACTGCGTGGAGAAATTTCGCCAAGGCCCTATGCTCCGGAAGAAGTGGCAGGAATTAAGATAAGATACTTGAAGACCAAAATAAAGCAGTTTTGTTTGGTTTACTTATACAGATGTTGACAAAAATTAGGCGATTGCGTTATTGATACGCAAGCCTACACACAAATTATTTAATTGTTGTCTTAAAAAAGCCTTTGTGGCTGAAATATCCACTTAAAAAAAGGAAAGAATGCTGCCTGCAATTTTATTGCGGTGAAGTTGTCTATACTAAATATGTTTTACAAAAATACTATCGCGTGTTCTCCCACACAGAAACAGGTAGCCTGAGGAAATTTCTTTAGTTAACGATCGAGTGCTCACCTAAAACCGCAGCGGGAGTATGATTTAAGAAGGAAAGATTTTTATAATTAATTAACAGAGGCTATTTTCCAGGAGTTTTCAAATTTTTCGTCATTTTCCAGACCTAATAAAAATCCAAGAGTTTTCCAGGATTTCCAGGTTTTCCAGGAGTAGTGGCCACCATGAAAGCGGCATATTCAAATATCAACCGGTTTTGATTTTACGATGATTCGTACCTTTTCATTTGAACACCCCTCGTAGTACAAGCAGTAACTTAGTTTTCAAAAAGACAGTGGTCTAGCTTAGTAGCGACAATGGTTTTGTCCTACCATGGCTTTAGAAGAGTGCAGTGCAACCTTTCAATTAAACTGAACAACTAAAAGTAATTTATGAACATTCGTAACATTGCACTTAAACACATGTAACTTTATCCACATTTGACGACGCACTGTTTGAAACCTCATTCAGCAGAGTTACACAGCGGCAATTCAAGGCACTACATCAAACAGTGTAGCATCGACTTCACTTGGCATGTAGGTATCGCACTATATACTTGAACCGGACGAGCTTTATAGTTCTTTTTATAGGTTTGCATTACAAAATCTTGAGATCCCAAGTATGACAAAATTGTACCATCAATATATCATTAATTCATTTTACAGAATCTTGTTTCTGGAAGTTTACTGGTTGCTTAAACCTGATGCAGCATGGTACGTTCCATTTTAAACTTCCTAGCCCATCTCACAAAACAAGCTGTTGAATGTCATATAGACTGGACATTTCAGCCTCTTCTTGAAATTTCCATCTCCTTGAGTCTGCTGTACCAGTACATCCAAATTTAACCTTAATACAGTAATTACAGAGTCTGTCCTGAAAGAAGTCAGACTGGATTTTTCCCACGCAGACAGACAGACTGCTCGCGGCTTCTCCGCCTGGGGTTGGAGGAGGGGGGTGTAAGGAAGGCTGGGCGTCAGCCACACAGTTGGTTCCCAGCTGTAGAGGAGTGTAAATCGCTCGTCTCCATAACCTATGCAAGTGCACTTGTCACGCTGCATCATGGTTCGTCTGCTGAAACAGCGCACTACGCCATCAAATATTGTGTTAGGCTCGACAAAACCGGGAAAGAGACTCACGATGTGATCAAGATGGCTTACGATGATAACACCATGGGCAGAGTGAGTGTTTTTGACTGACACAGGCTGTTTAGGGAGGGGAGAGAGGAAGTTGAAGGCGGCGCACATTCAGGACGACCTTCTAGCACCAAAACTGATGAAAATGTGGCAAGTGTGAAGAATTTTTTGGACAATGACCGCAGAGTAAGGTTTTTACATGGAGGTCCTCAAACGGCTCAGAAAACGCGTCGTCCGTGTCCGTCCAGCGATCGCCAACTCCTGGCGGCTCCATCACGGCGTACCTGGCCCAAAACAACATCGCAACTCTGCCTCAGCCACTCTACAGTCCCGACATTGCCCCAGCACACTTTTCCCTCTTCCCCCACCTCAAAACCACCCTAAAAGGACATTGTCACGGCTCCGTGGAAGCGTTGCAACAGACCGTGACGAGGGAGCTCGACAGCATTCCGGTTGCCGCCTTCCAGAAAGCGTATGAGGGTCGAAAATCTCTCCGACAGCGGTGTGTGGATACAGAAGGGTCCTATTTAGAAGAATATTGAGCGTATGTATCATTTCCGTCAATATTTTTTTTTTAATTGACTCAGTCTCACTACTTTCAGGACTTTCTTTAAAAAATTGTCACAAAAGATAAACAGCACGAGTCCATAACTAAAAGCACTTAATCCCGCCCACTCAGGGCTCATGAGTAGGCCCTATATTGTAAATAGTCATTTTATACTACTTTGGTGAGAAAAAAACATGGATTAAAACAGATAGTTTTGGCAGAAATCTTTAATTGGTCTCACATCAAAGGTATGAAAGTCTCATTATTTTACACTGCATCATATTAAATTCATGTTACTCTTGAGGCATCTTCAGTTTTCTTCTTTTTATCCCTAATTACCCATTAAGTGCCAGGGGACCGATATATCAAACCTGTTTGAACTGATTGAAACACAAACCACATGGTGCCAGTCTTCGTATCAGTAATTAAATGATGATATGCTTCAATATGAAACATTGAACTAGTCGGCAATACCGGTATTATGTTTCTGCACAATGGTAGTTCAGATATTACCCCACATTGCGGTAATGCAGTTATGAACATAAGATATATCAATGTGTTTATACAGGGACTGGGCTAGTCTTTCATGGACTACTGTACGAATTCCCTTTACTGCCAAGTAGGCCTATTCATAACGAATTAAAAACTCAATCCACGCAGGAGCATTATCTGAAAGAGCAAAATATTAATGGAGCTTAAAATATTACTTCGATAATATTACCGGTATGTGGCAATAAGTTGCCATATTATACTCAGCATTTGTGTAGTTGTAATAGCCATGGTGATAGCGTCTTGGTCTGAGAACCAAGAGGTCTCGGGTTTGAACCTCAAGTGGGATAATTATTTTTGCAACCAGATTATCGATTTAAACAATATTTATCATACCATTATGAGTCATTTTAATAGAATACGATTTATCTCATTTTTATTACAATATGTTTCAAGAAACAGGATTTGAGTAATTTGATTGTATTGAACATCATTTCTAGTAGTCTATAGATAGACTAGAGACTATGGTTTCATCCCTCCTCTTAATTTACAGTATAAAATAATATGTGATGTTTGTTGAAACAAGTGTGACGGTTTGTAGCATATCTCCAATTTCATTCTATACATTCATCATAGTACCGATATTTAAGGCGGCTTCGGTGGCGTAGTTGGTAGCATGCTGAGCTTCTATGCCCGAGAACGCGGGTTCAAATCCAACCAAAGTCGTCGGATTTTTTATGAGCGTTAAAAATCCCTCGGTATGCCTTCCTTTGGAGGGGAAGTAAAGCTGGTGGTCCCATGTCATAGATTTATGGCATGTTAAAGAACCTCCCACTAATTACACCTGTGTGAAGCTAAATTGTATAGGTTAAGAATGTAAACAACGCTCTTAGGTTACTAAGTTCGTTGCCAAGAGCCGACTGCGGTGGCATCTGGTAGCTAAGTTCTGAACTAGTAGTCGTTGACGGTGGCGTTTGGCGGCAAAAGTAGGAATTATTTGAAAAATTCAAACGTCTGCAGTCCTTACTTGAATTTTAAAAAACAGATAACACACACTAATACAGTCATCACAATTAACACCGGTTATCAGACAGATTCTACACACACCCAAAGTACAAGGGGGCTACATGACCGCTTTGCTGCAGCCCTTAAACATAAGAACCAACCAGAATCAAAAGTTACACTGTTCATGTCAACTATTAGCTCATCACTTTCCATGGTTAAAATAACTAGAAACTAAGGCACAGTAAATACAGGATCACCAAACGTTCACCACATCGCCAAGAAAAGACATGTCTACTATGTTGACGGCAGGCAGTGTGGAGGAGCATGGAGGGGATGGCGGCACGCGCATGATCTTGCACACTTTAATAAGAAGGCAAGACATTCTCAAAGTGTCTATCTGCCTCGCTGTTCGTACGCAGGATGAAGGGGTGAATCTTTTAAATCATGAACATTACTAATTATGGCTTAAGAACTTGGAAGAAAAACAACAATACAATAAATAATAATATAACCTGTCATTTGTTACGTAAATTTGGATAGACAGTGTCTACCTTGTCTATCCTGACGCTACGCTACTGAAACAGGGTCAACCAACTGATTGCACGTGTGGTGTGAGGTAACTCGTCACACACCCTCTGCGTGGGCAGCGAAACGAAGTAACTGAGAGGTGCCGGCTAGAGGGGCGAAAGGAAACACGTCATTCGTAGGGGAAGGCCTAGGGTTGTGGGTAGTACAATGCGGTATGTGTAGTACATATTTCACCCAACATACGTTATTATATTGTAACACAACTTGGTTACGAAGTAAAATAAGAGTTATACACCGACTTCATATCTAGATATACAAACTAAACTTGTTTTTCTCAGGTGCATCTTCGAAACTAATAGTTTAAAAAAAAGGATTTGCTATGTTTTACAATATCATCTACTGTAAATGAGAGCTAATAGTAACAAACAGAGCAGTTTTACAACAAAAAATAGTACGAAGGATAATCTGTAACAGTGGCGGCCGGTGCACTCTTAGGTCGGGGTGGGGGCGGCCACAGTTTTTTTCCCCACACCTCTTTCTTGACAACTTTGACAGAAAAGAGAAGAGCTTTTTTTCCACGTTTCTTTACGTCGCACCGACACAGATAGCTCTTATTGCGACGATGGTTTAGGGAAGGGCTAGGAGTGGGAAGGAAGTAGCCGTGGCCGTAATTAAGGTACATTTGCCTGTTGTGAAAATGGGAAACCACCGAAAACTAACCCCAGGGCTGCCGACAATGGGGTTCAATCGAACTGCCGACTCACTGATCGAATGCTCGACAGGGTTATTTAATTTACCTTTCAGTTTCATAATCTACAGCATGACACAAACTGGGGACTACTATACATTGCGATACGGCCGCGTATGAAATTCCCCTAAAACAAAATGGCGGCTTCCGTGACTTCATCAACGACGTCACGAAATACTCCTCTGGCAAGCTTACGGGAAAAGCCTGGGTAATAGGGTTTTTTTGGGTGGGAAAACACAAAAAACGTCAAATCGACCAATGAATCGAAATCTATAATCTATATATATAAAGCACAAAGTTTGTCTGTCTGTTATGTATACAAATCTACACCGTTTCACCGATCTGAACCAAAATTTGTATACTTACCCTTTGGAACCCTGCGGGTAACCCCGTCAACATTAAATTTCGGACAGACCACCCCATTCCCTGCATTTAGGCCCTTTGGTCCAAATCCACACCGTTTCACCGATCTCAACCAAAATTTGTATATTTACCCTTTGGAACCCTGCGAGTACCACTGACCACTTAAAATTTCGGACAGACCACCCCATTCCCTGCATTTAGGCCCTTTGGTCCAAATCTACACCGTTTCACCGATCAGAACCAAAATTCGTATTCTTACCCTTTGGTGCCCTGCGAGTAACACTGTCTGCTTGAAATTGCGGACAGACCACTCCATTCCCTGCATTTAGGCCCTTTGGCCCAAATCTATACCGTTTCACCGATCTCAACCAAAATTTGTATATTTACCCTATGGAACACTGCGACTAACACTGTCTGCTTGAAATTTCGGACAGACCACGCCATTCCCTGCATTTAGGCCCTTTTTGCACAAATCTACACCGTTTCACCGATCTGAACCAAAATGTGTATACTTACCCTTTGGAACCCTGCGAGTAACACTGTCTGCTTGAAATTGCGGACATACCACTCCATTCCCTGCATTTAGGCCCTTTGGCCCAAATCTACACCGTTCCACCGATCTCAACCAAAATTTGTATATTTACCCTTTGGAACCCGATGAGTAACACTGTCCACTTAAAAATTTGGACAGGCCACTCCATTCCCTGCATTTTGGCCCTTGGCACAAAACTACACCGTTTCACTGATCTCAACCAGATTTTACATAATTACCGTTTGGAACTCGACGAGTAACACTGTCCACTCGAAATTTCGGATAGACCACTCCATTTCCCGCATTAAGGCCCTTTGGTACAAATCTACATCGTTCACCGATCGAAAACAAAGTGTGTATACTTACCCTTTGGAACCCTATGCGTAACACTGTCCACTTGAAATTTCTGACATACCACTCCATTCCCTGCATTTAGCTCAGGAATTCCTCGGGATTGCCAGCTTCCTAACTCACCAGTCATGAGCCCTTGAGCGTGTACCAGAAGTGGTGGGTCTACACACACCCTGCCTCTTTGAGGGCCTTGAGCAGAAGACAGGAGATATTATGAAAAGGAAAAGAAGGCAGACCCCTCGAAGAATGTGGGTATCAGGAAAGATGAGACAAAGCCAATTAAGGCGGGAAATTGAAAGACTCCCTAGCCCTCGGATACCCTAATACAGTCTGGGTCGGAAGAGAACAAGAGTTGACCAAGGGAGGCCGACAGGAAAGAGAACTGAAATGAGCCCGGCACCAGGAAGTAGAAGCGATGCCAGACTCAGCTGGGGTTCCGTGGTCGCCAACCCACGTCCCACAAGTTGTGAGACCCTGGGGGGTCAGTTGTGAGAATAGCTTGCTGATTCATCGTGAGGTGACTTGAGAGTACTTTCCAGAGCCCGCCGTGTTATCTCCTGCTGTCTATGCTGATGCCAGCACAGGGCCGTTGCGAAACAGTGAGTGATTCCCGGTCAATCTGTTTAGGACGGGGAACCCCGAACGTGTGTCATCATATTTCGTCATCATCTGCGATCATCTCAGGATCGTGCAGCTTGGACCTATATTCTTTGTCTTTGCCGAGCAGTACGCTCTTTCACTAGACGCATCCAGTACAGGCTTAAGCCAGAAAATAAGGTTGAGACTTTGGAAGACATCGAAGCTAGACACCTGCATTACCTATATCAGTTTTAAAATAACACCATGTTCGTTTAGTAGTCATTTTTTCATTACCTTATTATTATCATCATAAGTGCAAATGACCTAGATGTTACGCGCATCATACCAATAATCACCGCCGCATAAAGTCTTTCTCGACTGTGATTTTTAAAATATTTATTTTTGGTTGGTTCTTAAGTTTAGGGGCTGCGACAACGCGGTCATGTAGCCCCGTGTACTTTGGGTGTGTGTAGAATCTGTCTGATAACCGGTGTTAATTGTGATGACTGTATTAGTGTGTGTTATCTGTTTTTTAATTTAAGTACAAACTGCAACTTAGAATTCTTCAAATAGTTCGTACTTTTGCCGCCAAGCGCCACCGTCAACGACTACTAGGCCAAGTTCGGAACTTAGCTACTAGACGCCACTGCAGTCGGCTCTTGGCAACAGACGTAGACATCTATGAGCGTTGTTTACCTATCCAATTTAGCTTCACACAAGTGTAATTAGTGGAAGGTTCAACAACATGCCATAAATCTGACATGGGACCGCCGGCTTTACTTCCTCTCCGAAGAAAGGCATACTGACGGATTTTTAACGCTCTTAAAATATCCGACGGCTTCGGCCGGGTTTGAACCCGCTATCTTGGGCATAGAAGCTCAGCATGCTACCAAATACGCCACCGAAGCCGCCATATAGTTATTTTTATTACAGTACATTGTGTACATTATACGTTGAAGTGTCAATTCAATACCGGTAGTAGTTTCCCTTATCATCCTCATCATAAGAGCAAATGACCTACAGTAGATGTTACGCCCATTACACCATTAATCACCACACACTATAAGTCTTCCTCGCCTGTGAATTTTGAAATATGTATTTCTATTACGGTAGTTTGTAAGTTTGACGTGTCAATTCAACAGTAGTTTTTATTATCATCCTTATCAAAAGGGCAAATGACCTAGATATTACTCCCTCATTGTCTTTGGGGGCAAATGACTTAGATTTTAAGTCCATTATATTTCTAAGGAGACCTTAAAACATTATCATCATTCCACCGGGCGAAGCCGGATACTACTGCTAGTTGAGCTATATAGTACAATTAAAGATTCTGATACATTAAAAAAATTGCAAATTCACGTCATATATTTTAAATTTCCGTATCGAAGTATATAATTGGCCTAAATAGATCAATTACAGATTCCGATTCACATCGTAATTATTTTCATTTCGTAATTAAATGAAATTGAATCGAAAACTATAATTTACCTATATAGCTCAACTAAAGATTCCGATACATTAAAAAAAATCGCAAATTCACGTCATTAATTTAAAATTTCCGTATCGAAATATATAATTGGCCTTTGTAGATCAATTACAGATTCTGATACACATGATAATTATTTTCATTTCGTAAATAAAAAACATTGCATCGAAATCTATAATTTACTTATATAGCTCAATTAACGATTCCGATGCGGAATAAAATTTTGCAATTTAACGTTATACTTTACAATTTCCGCATCGAATTCTGTAATTGGCCTATATATGTCAATTACGGATTCCGATACACATCGTAATTTCAGTTGATATTTTTAATTTTACGCATCGAAATCTATAATTGGCCTATGTCGATCAATTACAGATGACGATACTATACACATCGTAATTATTACAATTTCATATTAATAAAACATTGTATCGAAATCTTAAATTGAGCTATATAGGTCAATTACGGCTTTCGATACAATGTCTTATAAATATAAAATTAAATTAATTACGACGCGTAACGTCATCTGTAATTCAACTATATAGGCGAATTATAGATCCCGAAACGGAATTTTAATAATATGTCATAAATGTAACCCTAAATTAAAATATTTTCGTATGTACGGCGCGCGAAATTGAGGTAGGCCAATAAATAAATTACATATGACGAAACATAGTACGTTTTGAAGGTTTTTAATGCTCGTTTCTATTATTGAGTTGTCACCACCCAAAATAGCCTATAACCAAGGCTTTTCCCATAATCTTGCCAGAGAAGCATTTCGTCAAGTGGTTGATAACATCACAAAAGCAGCCAATTTGTTTTTATAATATAGTCATGCACAAACGATCGCAGTCTGTAATAATCGCCGGTTGGCATCAATACATTAACCTAGCTGCTGGCACATTGTAATATTCTTATAAAACATTGTGGTCAATAATGTTATTGTGTAGTTTCGTTTTTTTTTTCCAAAGTTGGCTGCAAATACACAAAGCCATTATAAAACATTGTGGTCAATAATGTTGTTTTTGCTGGGGGGGCTGTGCCCCCCCCCCCATCACCCTCCACTAGGTTGGTATTTTTATGTTTTCCAATATTGGCTCCAAATGCTTGTATCTCAATTAGAAATCACAATCCTTAACGTACTGTTTAATAATGCCTCACAGACATACTACACTGACCGGCAAAAAAAAGTGGAACACTTTAATTTTTTATGTAATTTCTTAATTTATTCCACTAAAATGTATCGGTTTTCCAATATTTGCATTATTCATGTAAATTTAGATGGTTGGCAACAGAAAATACCGAATCATGTTTTACAACACGCTTTAATTCACAAATTCCGTTACATTTTGCAAATCTTACAATTTTCTATTTTTTAGTAATGCTCTTTTGGGCTGGTGTTTATCAAACGTATTGCCAAACAAAACAGTATTAATGTTTGCACTGCACTGCAAGAGAACACTGGTCACTAAAAACCGGTGTTTCCACCTTTAGCGTCTAGGACAGCTTGTAAACGCTCAGTCATACCATTCACAACTCGTCGAATGGCATCTGCCGGGATGCGATCCCATTCCTCCAGCAGCGATGTTCTCAGTTGTGCCAAGGTGGTGTGGTCATGCTGTCTGACGTTCCTTCAAAGCGAATCCCATACATGTTCGATGGGGTTCAAGTCAGGACTACGAGCTGGCCAGTCCAGGGTTTGAATCTCCACTTCCTGCAGATATTGTGCAACACAGCGAGCAGTATGAGGGCGGGCATTATCCTGCATCAGCATGAAATTCTGACCAATGAAAGGTGCAAAGGGCATCACATGGTTCATCAGGATCTCTTCGATGTACCTTTGGGAATTGAGCGTCCCGTGGTCGATGCACACCAACTCAGTGCGGGCCATAACATTGATGCCACCCCACACCATAACCGAGCCACCTCCAAATGGAGTCCTGGAGGAGAAAGCAACAGGGCTGTACCTCTTCCCGCGCCTTCTCCACACTCTTTCTCTTCCATCAGGAGATCTAAGGTTAAAGCGACTCTCGTCAGTGAAGAGAACAGAGGCCCACTGCTTGTGGGTCCATCCCAGATGCTGCCTTGCGAAGCGAAGACGCGCCTCTCTGTGATGCCGTTCGAGTGCGGGTCCACGTGCAGGTCTCCTGGACGAAAGATGAGTTTCTTCAAACCTTCTTCTTACTGTTCGCTCACTCACTCTTCTGACATTTTCCAGTTGATTTCGTGCCTGAACTGCTGTGGTATGCCGATCACGCAGAACTTGGAGGGTGAGAAATCTGTCATCCCTGGCACTTGTGCTTCTTCTACGGCCTGACCCTCGTCTCCTGTCGTATGTTCGGAGCTCTCTGTAACGTTGCACTGCACGATGTATGCTACCGAGAGATGATCCAATGACCTCAGCAACATAACGGAAGCTGCGGCCATCCTCCACCAATGCAACTGCCTGTGCAGCTTCTTCACGGCTAGGAGGCATGTTTTAGTGTGAACTGCAAATGGGTAACTTGCTAAAATGTGTGACAATGGTTCACACGTGTTCAACAAGTGCCAGTTGTTATCCCTAGAACAACAATAAGCGAGTGGCAACACTCATAAACCTTAAACGCTTCCAGTCCGCTTCCCGCCATAAAATCATTAAGATAGGCTCATCGAGGATTGGGGGTAATTGGTGGTAATAAACCACCCTAAGAAATGTCATATTATCAATTTCTATTCACGGATGTTTCAGATGTTTGTTCTAATGCATGAAAAGCTTTTAAAATGTGATTAAATCTTTTTCAAGGCTAGATTTATACTATTTATATTACTTTTCTTAACTGTTCCACTTTTTTGCCGGTCAGTGTATATGAAACGTCAAAAACAAGACCTATAGGCCGATAGGTCAAATACAAAACATTGTCATATCTATTTTGCAGGTGTTCATGTAAATGTCAATTTGTCTAAATTTTACCCATCCATTACTATTTTAACCGGTGTATTCTCCAACACCGTTCCTGACGTAATATAATCGTTTAGACAAATGGCATTGTCTATGGCTTTAGAAGAGTACAGTGCAACTTTCCTATTAAATGCAACAACCAAAATAAATATATGACAGCGTAAAAAACTCACCGATATATCCCAAATGCTGTATTATTCCACATGTACAAGTAGAAGCACTAATTTTCGACCACAAGTAACGGAATTTATTTGAATGCAACAACTTCAGGAATTCAACAATTTTAATACAAATCGTCAACACAATCGAGCACACGACACTGCTAATATCAAAATCTTGTTCTATAGGTTATACACGGGAATATTTATTTTAATATTACGTTTAGAAAACCCTAACGAGTGACAATACAAAAATGGCACAGAGACTCCAGCAAATTCCCGCGGCGAACTGACCACGGAACTGACGTAGTAATCAGCTGACAAACAACTCCAAGCAACCAATAGCAATACGTCAACAGTGACATCACGGTGACGTCACTGATATCCCTAAGAACTCCCTAGACGCGGCTGTATCGCAATGTACAGTTCAACCCACAAACTGTAGTGGCATCGTAAATTGTATCTTTTTACGTTCCTTTTATACAAACTAAACATTTAGCTGTAGCATTCCTACATTATCTTCCCATAAGGATAAAAAGATGGGAGGCATAGATAGCTTGTCGCACTGTGATTTGCCCGGTTCGTCCATGCTTATATACTGTACTGTATCACTACTAACACCACTATATACGTCACAGCACATGCATACTACAAAGCGAGACAGTCCCTTCGTCCCACTCTATGACTGAAGCAGCTGAACACTTTCTGCGCTCTTACGTCACAGGTCAGCCAGTTGGTGGACCCTGGTCTAAAACGTAAAATGCGAGTTGAAATTTTGAATTTGGGCGACAAATCCCCCCCAAGTGATTAGAAGGCTTCTGCTACCATTGGTAGACTCAGAAGCAATTTACTCTTAAACATTCTGAAGTTAAGTATAGGACATGTTATTTAAGTATTGATACTGATTTCCTTGTATTTATTTCAGAGATGGATATCAGGAATTTCTTTGGACAAAAGGGTGTTTCTGCTACACAGAAAAGGAACCACCGTGACGCATTAAAAGCTCCAGATCCAATAACTTCGAAAGTGTGTCCCACAACAACTACTAGTTTATTCTCTACACAAGCTTCCAAATTCACGTTATCTGTCGATCAGAATCTCTACCGTAGCCAATGTCATTGCCGCAATGTTCTTCCACCATTAGTACCAAGCCTGCTGAGTTTGATTTCAGACAGCCGCCAACTTCAGTACAATTCGTCAAAGAGAATTCGCCTGATGAATGTAATTTAAACACAAATTGATGAATGTAAACCGTGCCAGTCTTCAGCATTGTCAGTTGATATCACTACTTCTGACACTACTGAGTGGGATGACGTCAACCCATCAACTTCAGATTCTACTGTCAATAAGCCGGAACTACATTCATTAGCAGTTAATCAAAGCTTTGATTTAGGCGAATACATAAACCATTCAGTGTCAGACGAAGTCAAGTATCAGTTACTAACAAACCTATGTGCTCTAAATTAGTCTCAAGATTTCAAAAAGGACATTAATGAGAAAAAAACTATAAAAAGGCCTTTTCAAAAAAACTTGGCTAGAAAAGTACTCATGGCTAATATACTCGCCCAAGTTGAATGGAGGGGTTTGTAAGTTTTGTACTCTTTTTAAACCAGTTTTAAAAAGAGGAATATTTGGCGCATTTGTGATAAAGGCTCACCAAGATTACAAACACTTTCATAAAGATGCTCGAGGCCATGAAAAGAGCAGTTGGCATCTCGAATCTACAAGTAAGGCCAAACGTTTTTGTGATTACTTAGAAATGAGAAAGTAAAACGTGATCGAACAGTTAGACAGTGGGATCACAGAGCTTGTAAATACCAACAGAAAAAAACTGAAATCAATTCTTTCTACTTTAATATCTTGTGGCACTCATGACATATCCGTTAGAGGAAAGCATTCGAGTGAGGGAAATTTTCAAGATTTACTTTTGTTTAGAGTAAGTGCGAGAGACGAAGTGTTGGAGGATCATTTACAAAACCATAGTGGAAAAGCAAAATATACATCATACAGAGTTCAAAACGATTTATTAAGTACATGTGGTTCTGTGTTACAACACGAGATTGTTGATGAGGTAAACGGATCACCAGCGTTTACATTATTGGCTGATGAAACGGCAGACATTAGTGGGAAAGTACAACTGTCGGTGGGAGTACGATTTGTAGACGAGAAATTGAACTTTACAGTGAAAGAAGAATTTTTAGGGTTTGCAGAGCTAACTATATTGGATGCTGAGGGAATTTCTTCATCTATTTTGAAATTTGTTGAAAATTTGGGCCTTGATACGAATAGGCCTAAGTTGATTGGCTTGGGCTTTGATGGCTGATAGACAATGGCCAGCCATGAAACTGGAGTGCAGGCTAGGATTAGAGAAAAGTATCCTTCAGCTGTTTATTTCCACTGTGCATCGCACGGACCAAACTTAGTTGTCAATGACCTCAACAGAGTCCAGGAAATTCGTAACAATAAAAGAAGTTATTCGGTTCTTTAGTTAGTTAGTTATTGTTGTTTTAAGGGGCGGAACTACGAGGTCATTTGCCCCTCTTAACACAGATTAAAGAATACAAATTTTGAGTTGAATTTAAAATTTTGAGGTGACATCTAAATTTAAAAAGACCAAAAATTAATAAAACAAAAACAAACAATTCAATAAAAAATAAAAATTATAAAAATAAACAAAAATTACGGAAGAAACAAAACATTATCATTCAAAAACGAACAAGTCGTTGAGTCAATGTTCACTGGAAAATTTAGATTGCTGGCCCTAACCCACTCTCACTTATAAAGCGGATAACGCGATCAGCAGCCACCGCGTCATCGGCTAATATAAGTTTGAGTGTCGTCTGCAAACCAAGGTTTCTTCGTAAGTCAGCAAGATCCACACACACGGTAAAAATGTGGGCCACGGTGAATACGTCTCCACAGGTACAAAGTGGGGGGTCTTCCCTTCTCATTAGGTACGAGTGGGTGGATCTTGTATGACCTATCCTTAGCCTACACAAAATGACGGACTCTCTCCGGGCCCGGAAAGAGCTCCGCCACACGCGAGTAGTTCCCTTGATCGCTCTCAGTTTACTGGGCAGTGGGTCAGCTAGCCACTGACTCTCCCAAAAAGCCAGAACTTGTAGGCGTAACTGAGAGCGAATATCTCTAGCGGGTACCTCCATTGGTCGAGGTGGTAGTGATACCGCCTCTTTTGCAGCTTGATCTGCTAACTCATTTCCCGCAATTCCCATGTGGCTTGGAAGCCACAGAAAGGTGATTCGAGTGTCAGCATGGCACAGCCCGGCTAGTAGGTCGTGGATTCGCTGCACTAGGGGGTGTTGCGGGAAACATGTAGCAATTGACCGCAACGAACTCAAAGAGTCGGTACACACGAGAAAGTGAATTCGTGCATCCTGTAGTGCAAACTGCAGAGCTTCATAGATGGCAACGAGCTCCGCAGTAAACACACTACAGGCCTCAGGCAAAGAGATCTTGGTACTTGCACCATCAATAACGTAAGCACAACCCACTTTCTCGTCCACCTTCGAACCATCCGTGTATAGAATGCCAGCGTCCGGAAATTGGTGAACTATGCTGTGGAACTGCCTCCGGTAAACGGTCGCATCCGTGTCCACTTTAGGACCTTGGTGAAGGTCTAACCGAATTTCCGGACGCGGGGCTTGCCACGGAGGCACCTCGCTAGATGTCCGGATCATACAGGGACTTACAGCCACTCCTATTTCAGTACACGAGCTATCAAGTCTAATACCAACCGGCCGAGTGGCACGAGGCCGGTTGGCGTACCCCTGGTGGTTTTGGGTACCGAAGAGAGCTTGATAGGTTGCGTGTTGCGGCATTTGACGCACATTGGCAGCATATGTTAAAAGCATATGTTGGCGTCTATAATTTAAAGGTGGAACACCCGATTCGGCGAGTAGGCTGGGTTCTTTAGAGAAAGTGTATTGCGTAGGAAAACTATACCTAACATTCCAGTGTTCTGTGAGACTAGGTAGTCACACAAATATACATCAATTAGGGTATTCAAAGAAAACTTCTTGGCAATAAAGGATAGTCTCAATCATCTTGCAAATGACAGTGAAAGCAATCAAGACACTATATCACGTGCCAGCCAACTAGATAGTGCAACATCATCAACTACATTTATTATTTGTCTACACTTATATCAAGGTATTCTTCATATCTAGAACCAATAGTGAACCAACTTCATAATACTGATATGGATCTCCACTCAGTCTACAGATACGTCAACACCAACCTGCTAGCCAATTTTCAAAAGCAGAGAGAAAGCAATGACGAATTCACAAACATTTTCAAGGCAGCAAAAGAAGTTCGTAAGGAACTTGACATAAGATATAAAAATCCCAAGATTGGCAGGAAGGCAGACCCACAGAAGCAATGTAAATGTCCAGTCCTCATCGCCCGAAGACTATTTCAAAGTGGCAATTTACAATACGTACATGGATTCTATAATCATGTCACTTACCACAAGATTTGAAAAAAAATAAAGACATACCTTTCAAAGGTGGAATTCTTCACCCACATTCAATGAAAAAAGAGAAAATTTCATGAAAGTCATAAAAAGTTTGCAAAAGTTTTATCAAATCGACAACTTGGAAGCAGAAGCCAGATTATGGTATGACGTCTGGACAAATAAAGAGTGTTTGGAAGAAACAAAGCTCCATGATATACTTGCAGAAACTATGTTTTACCCAGCAGTAGGAGATCGCATATATTCTACCAAACCACACCCCCCGACAACTTGTACCGTGGAGCGCTCCTTCAGCACCCTGCATCGAGTGAAGACGTGGCTGAGAAGTACTACTGGCGAGGACCGTCTGTCAAGCTTGTGCCTTCTTAGTGTCCACAGGAAAAGAGCGAAACACCCTGGTTTCGAGGACATAGTGATTGACTTGTTCGGCAAGAAGAAAAGAAATTTACAGTTTGCTTTTTCAGATAAATATTAGGTAGTGTCAAATCCATAAACTAACCTATGCATCATAATTTACCTTACAGTTTGCTTTTTATATCAATACCAGTATAAAATCTCATGAGGTGTGAATTTTTAGTTTGTTTTTTGTATTAAAGTATAAGGACTTCACTCCTACATTCATCATCATCATCTTGTACAGTTTCCAGCCCCAGGCTGGGTCTGTTTGGAACATAAGCCTCGCCACTTAGTCCTTTCTTCCCACCACCTCTCCGCTGTCACTCTAGTCCAGTCCTCGCCTCTCTTCTTGACACATTCCTCCACTCCTTTCAGCCATCTATCTCTTGGTCTTCCCCTGGGTCGTTTCTTCTGCATCTGCATCTCATGTATCCTCTTGGGAATCCTCTTCTCATCCATTCTCTTTAAGTGTCCATACCACCTCAGTCTTATGTCTCAATCCTACCTTGCAAGGGCTCCTCTTTCACCATTTCCCTGACCTTTTCATTCCTCAACCTGTCTCTTCTTGTTACTCCGATCCTACTTCGCAGGAACTTCATTTCACCTGCCTGTATTCTGCTTATGTCTCTTTTCTTCACTGTCCACTCCTACATACACTCGTCTCAATCAAGTAGGTAAAATAATGTGCTATGCTATTTTTTAAATAGAGTGTGAGTACCGTGGCCGAGTATTTTAGGACATTTTTATGGCTACTTATAAGTCGCCATTCGTCTTCCAAAATATTAAAAATACTCCATACCTCCAAGTCTAGCCCCCCCACACACACACAGACAAATTATCATATGGGCGCCCTTGGATTCCACTACCGAGTCTGCAGAAAGAAGACTTTTCACATCCCGAACGAAGCCACCTGCAAATGTGTTGTTGTTTTGGTAAGATTGCTGGACACAGTTGCCTCTTCGCCCAATAGCTTCTGTACAGATTGCACCACAGTAGCACATAGCCTACCCGTCACACGTAATGTTTGTAAACACAGAAATTTGCTAACCTAACCATTCGCCTACAAAATCTATCCATATGGTCCGTAGCACAAAGGTATGCACGATACTCTAAGAAGGGTTAAGGAAAACTCAACACACACATACGTCGTGTCAAATCGTAAAACGTAGAAAAATACAGCAAACTAAAGAGGGGACCAGAAATTATAATGTAAAAGGGAGATGGTCCAAATACTCCATTATGGCCTCGACAATGGAATTACAGGATTATGCAACATAGTGGACATATTTAAGGGCAATGTATAACCTAACGATCTTAACTTTCTGAGCATCACTATCCTCGGTTCATTGAAAACGTCACACTGAAACATAAGATGGCTAAGTGTACCCCTCATTCGACCACACACACATCTAGCATTCTCGCGAAGGTTCATGCGTGCCATATACACCGGCGTCAGAGTATGCTGAAAACGCAAACGTATTATAGTAATAATGTGCCGTCTCGTATATCTGCCTACCCGAAACCACGGTGTTGTTCGGATAGTGGGTTGTACCAGAAAATAATGACGAGCCTTAATTGGCGCGATATTAGACCATTCATTGAGGAGCTGGGAATAAATAACAGGCAGGAAGTCTGTAAAAGGTACAGCGATATTATAAACGACTCCAAATCCCTGTGCGGCCCACTTTGCCATGCGGTCCACATCCTTGTTTCCTTGGATACCCGAATGCCCCGGGATCCAAGTGAGCATAACCTCCTGAGCCATGGTCTGAAAATCATACAACATTTGCGCAACTTGATACACATACCAATTGTCAGAGCTACTCGGATTCGATAAAGCCTGGATGACACTCATTGAATCCGTGCAAATCATTGCCGGGGAAACTCTGTGTGTACGTATATACTGACAAGTTTGACGAATGGCAAATACTTCAGCTGTAAAAATCGTTAGATATTTTGGCAAACTATATGTGCGTATAATCTGTCGATCCGGAGCATAAAAAGCCGCCCCCACTCCATCTGGTGACAACATTCTTGAGCCATCTGTATTAAAAAATAGTATAATGGGAATAGCAATTGACAATATCCCGAAAGCATCGTGAAATTACTTGCGGAAAACGCTGATACATCCGGAATAGCGCCGGTAAGGAAGTGTGCAATATATTTGGCTGGGATTGTAGGACCCTATATGAAACTGTGTATGGTAAAGGTTTGAGCGTTTGCAGTATATCTGACCGAAATGCTTGCAAGATTTCATATGCCAATACCAAAGCCGGCTTATGCGGACGTGCAAAGCGATTTTGCGCATAATACTCCACAAGCAGCTGTACTTTACTGAGAATCGGTGACGTCGACAATGGCATTTTAGAAGCCAGGCACTTACTGGCCAAAAATCTCCGTCGTAAGTGTAAAGGTAATTCCCCAGATTCAACTAGTAATGCACAAGTGGGACTGGACGGAAGCGTCCCCAAAATAATACGTAAAGCCCGATACTGCAACCTGTCAAAAGTGACCAACCAACTACTCGCCATCATATCATAGAAAAAGCAACCATAATCCATCTGGGAACGAATAATATTCTTATATAACGTAAGTAATAAATGAGGATCCGCCCCCCAACCCCGGCGTGCTAGCGCTCGGAGTAGTGATGGACAGAAAAACGACCAACTGTTTGGAGAAAACAGTTGTCCGATGAAAAACGAACGAACTGTTTTTTAAAGTTACACCAAACAGTTTTCCTTCAGTCTATTATGATTGGTTGGAACGAATCCACTGTTTGTCTTAAACTGTTTGCTAATGACGTAGTGACTCGCTGGCACTGCTGTAACCTTGAATGAAACCTACCGGAACCTACAGTAACTTCGCTTTCTGGTCCGCCGGAGCTATTCGGCTGAGGTCGTCATCGTTCGACAGTATACCACTCCCATCCCCTCTCTGACAAATCAACTTACTGTTTGTCCCGTAGCAGCCAGGATACAAGAGCTGTTGAGAAAAGCAGTTCTTAGCCAAACAGTTCTTCTTCAACGATTTCGCTTATTGCTGTTTGCGAGCTGTTGGCGGATAAGCTCTCGCATAGCAGCATGGGCGCCCGCCCGCAGGGGTTCAGGAGTTGGGGAGAGGTAGGGGGCAAGGTGTGCTCCCCCCCTGGATTCCCGAAAATATTTAGATTCTTCATTTTCACACCAGTTTATTACATAAATTGAAGGAAGGAAGATTGTAGTTTAACGTGACCGTGAATCTTGTGATTATGAGCCACGGGACCTCCTTTTTACGTGGAATCTGAACCACAGGACATGGCATTCACTTAGAAAATCTCACATGCATTGACCGGGAACCGAACCCAGTCCACCTTGGTGAGAGGCCAACTGCTTGACCGCTGCGCCACCAGGCCCTTATTACATAAATTGAAGTTACTGATAGTTAACTGATTTTAACTGATAATTCCACAATTTTATTTAACTTAAGAGTAATTTGGAATTATTTGAAAATATCTCCAGTTATTTAGAATTCGGCGAACTGGATTAACATTACCATTTTAATGAACTGCTTGAATTTTATTTTTGTCGATACATGGTGATACCACTAAAGAAATGAACATTATGACGATGATTCACAAAGAAAAGCGAACTTCTATGGACAAAAATTCTGAACTGAAAGAAAACAACTATTCCTCTCATTCATGCCATAAAGATAATGTACCCAACGGTTTCAGATCAGCCAATTAACGAATATCACGAAGCAAGTAAGAAATGAAACGAAAATTGCGGGGGGCGATATGTCCCATTATCACCTACTGACAGCTAGGTGAAAATCCACAGCCTGCTTCCAGTCTCCGACCGGGTCAGGAATGGAATGAATGAAGCCCCTATCTAGCGGCGAGGATAGGAACTGTGCCGGCTGCCGAGGCCTGACGCACTCCTCTGGGGCAATGATTAAATGAATGACAGATGAAATGAAATGATAGTGGAGAGTGTTGCTGGAATGAAATTTTGACAGGGAAAACCGGAGTACCCGGAGAAAAACCTGTCTGCCTCCGTTTTGTCCAGCACAGATCTCACATGGAGTGGCCGGGATTTGAACCACGGACCCAGCGGTGAGAGGCCGGCGTGCTGCCGCCTAAGCCACGGAGGCTATTACTGACAGCTAGGTAATTAAATTAAAAATATGACCCCCCCCCCCCCCCTGAAAAAGCGAAAATAAAAAGAGATAGAAAACAACAAAGACGAAATTTTAAACACAATTAGTTCAGATTTGACTCCACTCGTCCCCCTCCAGAAGCAAATGCTCTGCCACCGTGCTACCCCGAAGGCATCCAATTACGGATGGAAGGTACATAAACTTTGTTTTGGTTCTCCATGAAACCACTAGCCTTGAGCCAAGACTCAAACTTACTTCACGGAAAGCATAAGAAGGTGAAGGAGAAGAAGAAGAAGAAAATTAAATCAGTCTTCCAGCTGACTGGTTTCTTGTTCATACTGCATGTTAATTTGATTTCAATCTAAATTTTTCCAGTATACATTGACTCAAAGACTTGTTCTTTTTGAATTCTGCATTTTTTGTTTTACCATAATTTTTGTTTAATTTTATAATTATTAGTTTTATTTAATTAAAAAATAATAATTTTCAGTCTTTTCAAATTTAAATTCCATTCCAAATTTGTATACAGTACTTTAATCTGTGTTGAGAGGGGCAGATGACCTCGTAGTTTCGCCCTCTAAAACAACAATAATTTGATTGCATTGACTTTGCCTAAGAGTGGAGTCTCACTCATCTTCCAGTTCTACCCGTGTAGACTTCATACAAGTATTTTGATAGCCATCAGCTTGTGTTGCCTGTCAGTGTCTAATAATAATATTTTTACGTCCCTTTTAACTACCATACTCCGGCTTTTAGAGACGCCGGGGTGCCGGAATTTTGCGCCAAAGGGGATCTTGAACGTAAATCTACTGACAAGGCTCCCTCGTATTTGTGCACCCTCAAGCGCCAACTGGCTGCGCCAGGATTCGATCCTGCAACCTTGGACGTAGCAAGCGAGAACGTTACCGCTGAGCCATGCAGCCAGCCTCAGTGTCTACTGTCTAGATATTACGCAACGAATCAAATTACAGTGAAAGGTGGAGAAATATCTTTCTTATCTCACAGCTCCCTTGTGCGTGTGACTCACTCGTCTATCACCGAGTCCCGTTATGAAGTGAGAACGAACGGTCTGCTGTCTCCAAACTGTTTGCGAAAACGTTTATTTCGTTGGTACATCCGCTCCTGCCGTACTGATTTGTGAACGAATTTTATAACCTGTTGATTTCAAACTGTTTGGGAAAACAGTTGTTTTTAACAAACGAACAGTTCGTTGGCGTTTTCCTAAAAGAGCAGAATGACCACCACTAGCTCGGAGAACGTGTAGTCTTTCAAATGCGACCGTTACCATGCCCTATGGTGTACGGTAATCAGAGACACAGTTCTGTTGTGAATAGAGTGATATATAGGCAGATCTTTTATGCGCTTATGTAAGTATTTATGTTCTATGGCCATTGGCTGCAATAAATGTTTATTAAAATATCGTATATTCCAAAAACTGTCACATGACTAGCAATCCGCGGGGATTCCCATATTGTTTGTACTAACCTTCAGCTTCATCAATCGTATGACTATATTTGCATCTATCGCCAAACCGGCAAAACTTAGTCTTAGCAAAATTATGACACGGTTTCCGCCTATCCATTACTATTTCACTTATTACAATAAAATAGGAATTCTGAACGTCTTATCACTCACAATACCAGACTACACATAGCAAAACATACGAACACGTCACGATCGCATGCAAGCAATATGCAAAGTGACTCAATTCCAAAGAGTAGCAAAGAATATGAAGAGTAGTTTATTTTCTCCAAAGGACGTAAAGTGCAAAAGATGGCAACTCTTATGTGCTTGTTAAAAATAGCGTGTGAATTAGTTCTTCCCTCCGCCATTGAGTGCGCTGAAAGCAATTAGCCGTTTTACAAATAGCCAAAGCATAAGTGGGCGAAATTCTTATGGAGCCGTTGATTCCATCTCTAGCTTGGCGTGCAGTAATAAGGAACTAGAGGCTTATTTCATAAAACTCGCCCAGTCGATATAAGTCAGATGACAATAAAATATCTGACAATTCGATAGTTCGGCAAGTTTCCGTTTCTCAAATCATGACAATTCGACAAATATGTCGGAAATCTGTTTCATATTGTAAAGCTGACAGACATGTCACATAAATGTCACCAGTGGGCCCTATTTCATAAAACTTACACAGGGCGACAATTGTGACAATTCGACATAATACTGTCAAGAGAAATATTGTAATATTTACGCATGTCACAGAGCTCTTTCCTTAACCTTGACAATTCGTAAAATCCATCTGTCGAGATGTACACTTCGATAGTTCCGCGAATCGATAGTGTAAAAATAACTACCATATCGATTCTCATGAACTGTTCAAAGCGCGATAATCATATGAAGGTATTCATTAAAACATTAATGTGATTATCATTACCGGTAGAGCTTCTAATAATACATTATAGGTCAACAATTTATCTTTCTTTCTTAACAATCGCGAATATTAATCTACAATACAGGCTCGACTTGAAACCGTGCCGCTCCAATGCACAGCAAACGTTTGTTTCGCCCACGGCTTACTCTTTGGTACCGGTAATAAATTACTTATTTATTTATTTAACGTATGGTTTTTAGTGCCGGGAGTGTCCAAGGACATGTTCGGCTCACCAGAGGCTGTAGTTGCTCCAAGCGGACACCCATAGGGTAATCTACAAGTTCTGTTCAATTTCAAGTAGTTCCAACTTTCGCCACCACATAACAATGATACCAAGGGGGTGAACTTTGGAACTATGATAGAGCGTTTTAACGATATCTAACCTAGAAATTTAGTTTCACACAAGTTTAGTCTACGGAAGGATCTTTTACATGCCATAAATCTATGACATGGGACCGCCGGCTTCGAAGGAAGGATTTTGACGCTCGGCCGGTTTTGAACTCGCTATCTTGGGCACAGCAGTTCAGTATGCAACCAACTACGCCACCGAATCCGCTACCGGTAATAAATAATACATTATGAAGTTTCTTACGATCAAGGGAACAATAAAATATTTAAAATATGATATACGGTATACTGGATTCTTTCTTTTTCTTCTTTTCTTTTCTTTTCTTTTCTTTTCTTTTTCTCGTCACGGCACTGCTTGCTCACTCGTCGTCGTCGTCGTCGGCTTTAACTCGTTTCGAGTATACATCTTCTTCCAAAACAGTCTAAAATAATCTAAGGTTGAGGTCTGTGGGCATGTTTGCGGTGAACAGCCCAATGAGTGCATGAAATAAACGTCCACACAGATCACACAGAACTGTTGGTGGAGGGCATGGCTGTGCTGCACGGAGCTTTCGTGCTTGTCGCTTGGCCTTAACAATTCTACGACGTTCTTCTTCAAACATTTTGACAGCAGCAGGGATGGTCTGGCGCCAAGTTGAACGGTCTTTAACAAGCTGGTCCCAGGTTTGTGGATTGAGTCCTGTCAACTTCATATTCTGCTTAAATTGGTCCTTGTATCGCCTCTTAGGGCCTCCATGAGGTCTGGTGCCGGAGGTGAGTTCACCATACAGAACCTGGCGTGGTAGTCTCGTATCATCCATCCGATGGACATGTCCAATCCATCTAAGTTGATGACCAATGATGGATGATTCTATACTATTAGCAAGCGCTTTCTCAAGAATAGCGGCACGGGATCGTCACGTCCCAGAAAAGCCAACGGAGTGAGTGAGTGAGTTTCTCAAGAACATCAAGATTGCTGATGTGGTCTTCCCACTTTATCTTAAGGATGGATCGAAGTTCCTGTTGATGGAAACGCTCAAGCTTTCGGAAGTCATGTCGATAGAGGGTCCAGGTTTCACAGCCATACAACAATGTTGAGATGAAAACAGCTTGGTACACCATGAGCTTCGTCTTCACGGTCAGATCTTTATTCAAGAAGACCCGGTGCGATAGTCGCCCAAATGCCGCAAGGGCAGCACCGATTCTCTTCTCAACATCCTTCCCACAATTGCCGTGTACAGATAGCAGACTGCCCAGATAGGAGAAGTGGTCTACCTGCTCCGATGGAGTATCTGAGATAGAAATGTTGAAGTGCGGAAGGGAAGAGCCTGGTGAGGGTTGTGCCAGAACCTTGGTCTTCTGAAGATTAATGGTGAGACCAAAACGTTCACATGCATTCTTGTAGCAATTAACAGTCTGTTGCAACTCCACTGGCGTGAGTGTAGGCGATGCCGCATCATCTGCATACAACATATTGGTTATCTTCGTAACCTTAGTTAGCTTCTTGGAACGAAATCGAGCTAGGTTGAAGAGCTCTCCATCAAATTGGTACCTGACATCTACACCTGGGATGTTTGTGGGCGATTTATAGAGCATTGCAGCCAAATACAATGCAAACAGTGTTGGAGCAAGTACGCAGCCTTGTTTCAGTCCATGAGTGATAGGAAATTCGTCAGAGATCTTATTTTGCTGACAAACCTGACCGGTCATGCCATCATGGAGAGCTTGGATTAGATCAACAAAGCGTCGAGGACAGCCAAAGCGTTGTAGCACCGCCCACATAGCAGATCTTGGAACTGAGTCAAAGGCCTTTTCCAGATCATAAAAGACTAAGAAGAGTGGATTCTGTTGCTCACTACATTTTTCTTGTAGTTGTCATACGCAGAAAATCAAGTCAGTTGTGCTTCTGGAAGATCGAAATCCACACTGGGACTCGGGGAGGATCTTTTCTGAGATAACCTGAAGGCGGTTAAGTAAAATTCTGGCGAGAATTTTACCCACCGTAGACAGTAGCGATATACTGCGATAGTTGCCACAAACACTACGATCACCTTTCTTGAAGATTGTGATGATAGTGGCGTTCTTTAGGTCACCAGATACTTCTCCTAATTTCCAAATTTTGAAAATAAGAGTGAAAATCCGCGTTTTGAGGGACTGACCTCCAGCTTGAATTAATTCCAGTGGGATGTTATCTGGGCCAGGTGCCTTTCTTTGTTTCATTTGATTGAGAGCTACACTGAATTCCGTGTAAGAAGGAGGTACAACCATCCATGGTTGTTCAGGATATTTCGGCACATCACGAAGGAAGTATTCAGCAGCTGTTGAAGGACGATTTAGAAGGATGGAGAAATGTTCCTTCCAACACTCTAAGATATCATGGCTGTCTGTAAGAGTGGCAGAGTTGTCAGCACTTTTTAGTGTACCTGATGAAGAACGAAGTGGGCCATATATCTCTTTAATCCCTGCATAGAAGTTCCTCAGATCACGAGTATCAGATAGCCTCTGAAGTTCCTCAGCTTTCCGCTGCCACCAAGTATTCTTTATCTCTCTTATTTGTGTCTGACACTTACTCTTGAGTTCTAAATACAGAGCTTTCTTCGTATTTGAGGATGGGTCTTGAAGATGAGATAGATAGGCTTCCCTTTTGATGTTGATGAGACGCAAAATTTCTTCGTTGTTGTCATCAAACCAGTCTTGACTTTTCTGCTTTACCAAACCAATGGTTTCTTCAGCTGACTTAGTGATTAATCTCCCTCAGATTGGTCCATTCTTCTCGAATGTCACTTGTCAAATTCAAAGTGAAAGGTCGTGTTTTTCCCGAGCTCTCAGGTGTGCTGAAATGGGTTGTTCTCTGGAGTGTTATCGGGCGAGGATCGGACTGTAGTATGCGAAGGGTAGTCGGGATTTCCGGTGTTTGTGTGTGCGTACGGGACCTAGCAACTTGTGGTTCATAGCCCTAGTGATAGCTGCATTGCTAGTTATTGGTGGAGTGGAAGTGAATCCAGGGCCTGTTACTCCAAATGTGAATCAGGCAAATGATCCAGTGGCAGCTTTAAAGTGTTCGACGTGCAGTAAAACATTGAAGAACGGTGTTGAGTGTGGACTATGTGAGAAATGGTTTCACTTCGGCTGTATTAAGGTCAAGAAGGAGGATTGTGATGTCGGGAATTGGTTTTGTAAAGTATGTGATACGCCGGACTGTTTGAGGGTGCAAATCAAAGCAAGGGATCAAATAATACAGGAACTTAGATCAAAGCTTCGTGAATCAGAGGAAACGGTGAAGGATGTGACTGAACGGCTTTCTGCTGGGATCAGTGTGGAAGAGGGCGTGCAGGAGCAAACTGAGGATGACGTTATCATAATGGGTGATTCTATGATACGATGGAGTGCGAATATCTCGAGGAAATCAGGTGCGAAAGTGCGGTGTTATCCGGGGATTAAAATTGACCAGCTTGCTCAGAAAGTGGAAGAAGCAAATGCAGAGGATGTGACAAAGTTAAAGTGTTGTTGCTCCATGTTGGGACGAACGATTTGAAGAAGAGGGCTACAGCTGATTACATCATGAGGGAGCTCTACGAACTAGGCAGAAAAGCTAAAAGCAAGTTTAGAAATGCAAAAATTATAATGAGTGGCATTGTTCGGCGGGGAGATGTTCCGTTAAGGCGAGTTAAGACTGTAAATGACCGCATGGACTGGGTATGTGCACAACTGGGATTAGTGTACGTAGAAGCTGACTGCTGGATTGGTGGCCTTGACTTCGCCCGAGACGGGCTGCATCTAAATCGACAGGGCGCTTTCAACTTAGGGAGCCTACATGACAGGGTCATCGGTTCGTGCCGGCTTTTGTGAGGAGGAGCAGGTCCAGAGGTTGCCAGCCGATGGGAACAGAAGGAGCTATTTCGAGATATTTGCTGCGGAGGTAAGACTCTAAGATTACTGCAGGTTAATTGTCAGAGTTTAGGAAATAAATTAATTGAATTTTGGAATCTTGTAGAGACGTATTCTCCGGACATTGTCATTGCAACTGAATCTTGGTTATATGAGGACATAAATAGTAGCGAAATAATTCAAGGGACCTACGAAATGTACAGAAGGGATCGGGGGAAGCGAGGTGGTGGGCTATTTATTTGTGTGCGCAAAAATATAGCTAGTTTCTTTAAGTGGGCTGATATGGATCATGAAAAGTTATGTGTACAAATTTCGGATAAAGGAAATAAATTCCCCCTTCAGGTGATAGGGGCGTATAGAGCACCGAAAGATAACTTTTCTCTCCTCGAAACACTGTACGATAAACCTTGTACGGGTAATGCTATGAAAAAGAGCATAATAATTGCTGGAGATTTAAACCTCCCCAAAGTAGACTGGTCTGGTGAGTCAACTAGCTGTGGTCAAGCTCAAAGCGCTGCAAATAAATTCTTAAGGGAGGGGGGATTTTCCCAAGTAGTTAACTTCCCAACTAGAGACAATAATACCTTAGATGTTTATCTCGTAAGGCCTGTAGAGCTGTGTATTAACTGTCTGAAAGTACCAGGAATTAGTGACCATTCTGGGGTTGAATTAAATATTAGATATGGTGACATTACAAAAATTAGACTCTGATGTAGCAAAAAAGATCACATTCCAGTATCGGAGGGCGGATCAGGGCAAATTTCAGGGGTATTTGAATGAGCTATTTGTAGGATGGGCATCGGAAGGAAATCACATTAATATCCTGTGGACTAACTTTTTGAAAATTTTAAATAGCGCTGTTGATAAATTTGTCCCATTTAAATTGCTGAAACAAAACCCAGATCCTGAGTATTACACACGAGAAATTAGGAGTCTAAAACGAAATATTAGGAAATAATACAATAAAAGACATGATAGTGACAAGTATATGTTGAAATTTAAGTCCTTATCAAGAGAGCTCGTCTTAAAAAAAGAGGGCTGCTCATGACAGTTATATGCAAAGTTTACTTGGTTCGGGAGGTGATGGGTGGAAAAAAAATTACAGTTATGTTAGGAAAAGAAAGGGAAATTCAAATAATTTGTCGATGATAATGTCCGGTGACGGTAAATTAATTACTGAGAAACAGGCCATTGCTAATGAATTAAATGTCTTTTACGGTAGTGTGTTCAATAAATCCAATAGCTGTGTGTTGGACCTTAACGACGAATCAGGGGCTCCCCTGTTCCAAATAAACCAGTCAGCAATTGTAAAGCTAATACAAAAACTACGTTTCAATGTATCAAAGGGTCCTGATAATATTGTTAGTGAAGTACTTAAACTAGGAGGTAGGGCCGTGGCACGATACTTGGAGGTGATGTTTAATGTGTCCCTAAACAATGCGCAAATCCCAGATGATTGGAAAACAGCTACGGTAGTCCCAATATTTAAGGGAGGGAGCAGACTTGAATTGGGCAAATACAGGCCGGTTAGTATTACGTCCATCGTTTGTAAACAGATGGAACATCTCATTTGCGACTACTTGAGGGAAGAGTGGGAAACATTATCATGGTTTAATGATAGGCAACATGGATTTCGGAAAGGTTACTCATGCGAGAGTCAGATGCTATCACTTTTTCAAGACATTAGTGAATCGTTAGACCATGGAGTTTCAGTCGACGCCGTGGTTATAGATTTTGCGAAGGCATTAGATGTCGTGCCGCATGATATGCTACTCCATAAATTAGCTTCGACGAAGATTGATAGAAGAGTAATTTTATGGATCCAAGAATTTTTGACGGGTCGTTCCCAGAAAGTGAAAGTCGCAGGCATATTCTCGGATGAAATTACCGTAACGTCGGGTATCCCTCAGGGCAGCGTAATCGGAACTTTGTTATTTTTGGCGTTTATAAATGACTTACCAAATGGGATTCGCAGTGACTGTCGATTGTTTGCGGATGATTGTGTAATATATCGAAAGATACATGACTCACAAGACAATGCAGAGCTTCAAGAGGACCTGAACCTGGTCTATAAGTGGGCGATTGTAAATAAAATGAAAATAAACACAAGAAAATGTAGTCTCTTAAAAATAGGGAAAGTGCGAAGGGAGGATTTTCAATATAACATTGGTTCGGAAATACTTGTAGAAGAAGATTCTTGCAAATATTTGGGCGTTCACGTAAGGAATGATATGAAATGGAGTAGTCATGTAGGATGTGTAGTTTCAAAAGCTTACAAATCCCTGCACTTTGTAATGAGGGTATTAAAAGGAAGTAGTACCTCTACTAAGGAATTAGGCTATTTGTCACTTGTAGGACCTATTCTGGAATATGCCTCGGCGGTTTGGGATCCATATCAAGTAGGGCTCATCAATGAGTTGGAAATGGTACAAAGAAAGGCCGCTAGATTTGTGCTCAGTGACTTTAATCCCAGGAGCAGTGTGAGCCGTATGTTAAAGAAACTTGGGTGGGAATCACTGGAGGCTAGGAGGATGAAATCTAGACTCTGCGCTATGTACAACACGTATACAAATCAACCAGCATGGGGTGAGCTTAGCAAACGATTGGGAAAGCCCACTTACATGGGTAGGAGCGATCATCCTTTCAAAGTTAAGGGCCGACCACAGCGAACAAATTATGGTAAATATTATTTTGTAAACCGTGCCATTGATAACTGGAACTCTCTACCTGCCGCTGTCTTAGAGCCTTTTCCCAAACATATAGGTGTGTTTAAGAAAAGACTGACTATTTGTGTAAATACTCCAGTTTAATTGTTGTATAATTGTTATTGTATTGTTATGTATAATTATTTATTTGTTATGTATATCCAATTTGCCACCGGGGGACACCCCCCCCCCCCCCCCATTGCAAATAAATGAATGAATGAATGAATGAATGAATGTTTTAACTGGATGATCTGATAGCTGGGCATTGATGATATTCTCAAAGTTTGTGGAAATAGATTCATCCTGAAGTTAGGAGGTGTTAAACTTTCCTCTGGATGGGGTTTGGAAACGCCTTGGTGGTTTTGGGCTGATGGATATCCTGAGTTTACAGATGAGAAGTTTGTGATCCGTCCAACAATCGTCAATATTCCTTGCTGTTTTGGTAATAAGTATGTCCTTCTTATCACATTGTCGGGTAATGACGTAATCAAGGATGAGCCAATGCTTAGAACGTGGATGCATCCACGTGGTCTTGCAGCGGTCAGGTAATCGGAATTGAGTGTTGGTGATGAAGAGTTCATGTTCTGCACAAAGACCAAGAAGAAGAAGTCCATTGGGATTACAGATTCCAAGACGTTGTTTACCTATCACATTTTGCCATAGCCAGTTATCTTTCCCAACTCTTGCATTGAAATCACCAAGGAGTAAGAGCTTATCTTTAGATAGTACCTTGGAGATGATTGTGCCAAGCTGGTCATAGAACTGGCCCGTAACTTCATCATCGGCCTTCAAAGTTGGAGCATAGGCAGATATGAGAGTCATGAATGAACCTCCAGAGAGTGGAATGCAGAGAGTCATAAGTCTTTCGCTGATTGCAGTGGGAGTAATTTGGAAATCATTAACTAGCTTGGTCTTTACAGCGAATACTACACCATGTTCACTACCACGTTGATGAAGAAACCTTACCCATCTTTCCTACAGTGCTGTTTTCCTTTCTCCTTGTTGTCGAATACGTGCCATACACATATTCTTTGTGCATCACCATGGAAGGTAAGATGAGAATTTCATCACTTATTAGAGAGGAGAAAGAGGGGAAATTTTCCAACATATTAACCCACTAGACCAAAATAATTAAATGGAAGGAAATAGTTGAGAAATCCACAGCTATTGGCACCAGTATTTATAAGCACGATGGGCGATATATTCTGGATACCACGTGGCAAAATTGGAGGAAGAGTACAATTCATCAGATTGTTGTTTTATTGTCATTGGAATATTATCCCGATTACTATAATTATTAAATTAGGCTACTTTATTAAGAATATCATCAGTGTGAGTTGACTAAGTTGCAACAGTAAAAAAAACAAAACATATAAAACTAGAAGCCAATGTGGGGTTCAAAAATTCCATTGATTTCACAAAAAAAAACAGTTGTGTTAGATCTGGACAACAAGAACACCATGCACTCTTTCGACGTACAAAACATGTGCTCGAATATACCAACTAAAAAGACACAAAAAATTATCCAAACTAATTTACAAACAAAGGTAGTAGAACAGAATGCAGAAACTATCGGGGAATAACACTGATAAGTCATTGTGCAAAGATGTTTGACAAAGTTTCGGAAAGGAGAATTAGGACAAGGATAGAAGGAGGGATGAGGGAAGAACAACATGGCTTCAGAGCAGGAAGGTCCACAGTGGATTTGATTTTTGCTGTAAGGCAGTTACAAGAACAGCACTATGAGTATGGAACAGATCTACTGATGGCCTTCCTGGACATTGAGAAAGCATATGACAGTGTATGCAGAAACAAAGTATGGAAGTCCCTGGAGGATAGAGGAGTAGAAAAATGGACTATAAGGAGGATAAAGGAGATGTACAAGGGAAGCGTGAGCTGTGTGAAAGTGGGAGGAGAGAGATCGGACTGGTTGGAACAGAGAAACGGCCTGAAACAAGGAAGTGCACTGTCACCGTTACTTTTCATTGTGGTGATGGACGACATAATGACCCGAGTGGCACAAGTAATTGGGGAAAGAAAGATGAAAGCAATGGTGTTTGCAGATGATTTGGTGATTTGGGGAAACAACGAGGAGGAGGTACAGGAACAGTTGGACGTGTGGGAAGGAATAATACAAGGATAAGGGATGAAATTTAGCATAAATAAGAGTGAGATGGTGATCACAACAAGGAAGAAGGAAAGAACCACAACGGGAATAACAATTGGTGGGGAACAGCTGAAGAAAGTGGAGAGTTTCAAGTATCTGGGAAGCCTGATACAAGATGATGGAAGAAACTATATAGAAATAAATGAGCGGGGGAGACAGGCAGAAGCATTCCGGAGGAGTGTGAGAAGCACGTTATGGAGCAAGGATGTCCCTCAGAACAGCAAAATGATCATATATCGGACGTACTATGTCCCTATCCTGACGTATGCCTCGGAGACCTGGGTTATGAAGGAAGGGAGAAGAGCAAAATACAGGCCAGTTAGATGAGGTTCTTGAGAAGCAGTATTGGAGCTACAAAGATGGACAGAATAAGAAATGAGAGGACCAGAGAATTAATGAAGGAGGAACCATTACAGGATGGTATAGAGAAATCTAGACTTAGATGGTATGGACATGTAAAACGAATGGAGGATACCTAGGAGGATACACGAGACGAAGTGGGAAGGAAAGAGACCGAGAGACAGGTGGCTGAAGGGGGTGGAAGAAAGCGTGAAGAAGAGAGGAGAAGACTGGACAAGGGTGGAGGCTGAGAGATGGTGGGAAGACAGAAGACGTTGGAGAGGCTTGCAGTGGCGGCTGACATGCTGTTAGGCTGGGAGGGCGATCACAGTATATTTCCCGCACCGTTTTGTAAGTTGACAGAGGAAAAAAAGAGTACCGGTAGGTCTAGAATCAAGTTACTTTTATATGCAATGAGAATATCGCTACTCGATATTTTTGATGTCAGATCCTAAGGCTGCCCTCAACACTTGTTTTTATCATTTGGTACCGGTATTACAACAATGATTTCATAGGGTAACAACACTGAGAACCTGATGTGAAAATTACTCTCAAGAGAAAGTTTTCCGCTACCGTTTTTAAAAACGTGTCCACCGAATTCGTTTTGAAACGCAGAAATACTTAATCACACTGAGCCGTAAGCATACCAAAGACAATCAAGCCTTAAGGAGTTTCATCTCTAGAGCACAGCCGTAACAAGAATTAAAAATTATGAGTATTGTTACTATTATTATTATTATTATTATTATTAAGCACCGATAGAGAAATCACGAGAATATCACTTTCGGCACAAGCACTTCCAAACCACAGTCGTACCGGTAAATTAAAAAAAACACTACTTAATGATTTACAGATTAATTATCACCAACACAGAGATTACAACTGCTGAATATTACGACCTCACTCAAGACTCTTCAGCACGAAAGCGAAATAGCTCACTGGTGCCAACCTCTTCATTAACCGCAGGATGCTAGCCAGAGGTCCGTGTTATACTTCACCATTGCAATATGAATCGAGATTCCTGTTCTCAGATGCTACACTTAAATATAATTATATATTTTTTGTCTTCAAAGATAAATATAGGGCATACTGCTCATGGATTATTGTTATTTAAATTTAATTTTTATTATATGCAACCATGGAGATTTGATGTATTCATTCATTTACTTTGCTAATGGGGTGAGAGGTGTTTGAGAGGAAATGATGCTGCTGTCCACTGTTGTCAAACCTTCAATTATTGTGACACAGCGGGTTGTGATCAGGCCACAGTGCTTGCCTAATGGAAGTTTACAGTGCGGCGGCTGACAGCAGAATGACAATAATGACACATCTGACAACCCTGAACGATCTACTTCTTATCGGCTTCTGATGCTAGTCACAAGTTTCGCACTAGCCAATAGTAGTAGATCCTGTTGCATGACGACTAGAGTAGCAAGGGAGATGACATATTTACCGGTGCTACAAAGCTGTACGGACTCCGCCCGGCTTAAAGACAACTGCCCGCACGCCGCTCCCACAGATTTCCCCTCTGGCAGCCCACAAGCGCGCCAGTCTCCGTACTCTCCTTACGCCTCAACCCCCTCGCCCGGGCACAATCTTAGGGCGGAAAGCCGAGAGTCCGTAACTCCATACTGACCAGTGAGCTGCGCGCTGAGCGTGATACCACCAAACACAGTCTTCGTAATTGATAGAGCTACAGTTTTGCAATGACATGTAATTTTCTTAGCATTATTAGAGTTTAAATTTTGACTTAAAATATCAAGAGAAAATGAAAATCCCTTTTCGTTCTCTAGAAAGGACACCGTCCTGGAGTCCTTATGGGCTAACCGCTACTGGAGGCTTATGTTCCAAACAGACCCAGCCAGTGGCTGGAAACTGTGCAAGATGATGATGATGAATTTACAAAAATATGGTAACTTGAGTAAAGCAGAAACTGAGGAGTTCATGATGCTATTAGAGTGCTTATTATAAAACACCTTTTCTTTTACCTTTAACTCCAAAATTTACCAACAGACAAACGGAATAGCCATGGGTTCGCCGGCATCAGGCATCATAGCCGACATTTAGGTAGATTTTTTGGGGAAAAAAATATCAATCACATACCAAGAATAGTAGTAAGTTATGGGGAAGGTATGTAAATGACGTTTTCACAATTATAGATGAAAACGTCACCACAGTAGAAAAAAATCCTAGAACAATTGAACACGTTGGACAACAACATTCACAGTAGAATCTGAAAAAGATAACAGTTAAAACTATTTGGATCTCAGAGTCAAAAAAGTAAACAACAAACTACAGTACGAAATATACAGAACGCCAACCCAAACCGATAGCAATAAAAGCAGATTCCATCCACCCAGAAAGCCAAAAGAAAGCAGCATTTTACAGCTTGCTCTAGAGCAATGAACATACCTTTAAACGAAGAAAATGTAAACAAAGAACTGAAGATCAAGATGAACATTGCAAAGAAGAACGGCTACACACAAGAATGCGCAAATAGAATTAAGAATAAAATCAAAAACAAATTCACAACAACACATGAGAAAGAGCGCAAATTAATCAGAAATATGCATGTTTCACTTTCGTGAACCCCGAAATACACGCAATCACAAACACAATCAAGGAACATAACGTAAATATTGCACACAAAACACAAAATAACACTAGCAATATATTTTTTAACCACAATAGCCTAAATAAAACTAACAAATTCAGCATATCAGGGATACCGTATATAAATTAAGCTGCAAGGATTGCAATGGGAGTGTTCAAGGCGAACTTAGTGTTGCGGCCACAAGAGTGCAGCAGGGACCGAAGAGGTCCAGGCAAGGAGTAAGAAGAAGAAGCCCCAACGGCCAGGAAGTGAAGCTACGAGTGACTCCTGCGCTAGTGCTCAAAACCAGGCGCGGATTCAACGGGGGGGGGGGGGGGGGTCACGGGGGTCATGACCCCCTCCCCCAAAACAGAGACCAAATATTTTTGCAACCTCAAAAAATGAAAACACAATAACCAGACAAATAAAACTTAACAAATTTTAACTGAAGAACAGTTTTTTTTATTCAATACTGAAAATATCTTTATTGCAATTACTATGTTCTGTTACAACTGTACATATTTACAACTTCATACATGTTATATAAAAACGATTATTTATGTAACAAAATCAACTCGTCTATTTTGTTTAGCAAACCTTGTGATTACCGAATCGATGTTTATAGTGATGTCACGATGAATGTGCAGCAATGCACAGATAGGAATTTGGGGCTTTTTTCGCACCAAAAAAAAATTGCCGACGTCCAAACTGCAAGCTTGGTTGGCAATTTAAGCTGTGACTTTCTCCCTTCGTCGGTACCAACTTGACTTGTCGAAACTGTAACGTACCTTGATACTCTTCTCGAAGCTCGATGTAAAAGTCGCAAAACACGCCGTTGCAATTTGTGCGAATATTTTTGGTGCGCTGGTAAACGCATCAAATTTCTATCCATGTAGGTTGCAAAAAAATTGGTCTGGTTTTGTATGTTTGTTTATTTTGTGATTGCGTTTTTAGTGATACCATTTTTCTTAACAATTTTGATTCTCTGACCCCCCCCCCCAGCCAAACTCTAGATCCGCGCCTGCTCAAAACATTGCATTAGTCCCATAACAATACCATGCAAATAATGGCATATCAATTTTTAAACACCCACGAGCAATAAATCTAGAGCGTGTAACTGTCAAGTTGTCACTATAGAGTGCTTCATGACTAGAACGGATCCAATACGTAATATGGTCAATGGCGAATGCTAAGCAACGTCAAGTAATACCAAAAGGAGCTTCATGTTCGGAGTTCTATGCAGCCAGTAACCCAATAGGGATGTAGCGGGAGAAAGTTCGCGCCAGATAGCGCTCGTGTGTACTGGGTAAGCGCAAGGCGATCGTCTTATGTTTCTCCCAGTCAGCTGCGAGGGATGTATAAACTGTGACCGAATTTTCTAAGCTAAAGTAAATTATATCTTCTCTAAATTTACTTCAAGACTATATTAATTAATTCTATAGGTATATCTCCTAATATATTATGGACGATTTTCAGCGTTTAAGCGTTAAACAGCTGCAAAATGAGCTACGGACTAGAGGCACTAAAACAAGCGGGTGGAAGAATTAATAGCCTACAGCGGTAATAACAAAATTCTAACACTCTTTATTATTCAAGTAATGAATAGGCCTATGAGTCAGCATGCTTTCTCCTAAAGATTACAATTACTAGAGTATTGAAGGCCTATATTGATAAATATATCTCCATAAGACTTAAATCATAAATATAGATTTAAATTTTCACTTGCTCCCCCTGCTTACAGACTTCGATTCATGTACTTTTTTAAGGTTGATAGCTTACATGAAACTGTCGTGTTTAAAGGTAAACATAATCAAAGAAATTTGATACCGGTAATGTGTACCTCGAAAATGCATCGCAACGTTTGGTTTTTATGTAATTTTGTCAATTTCTCAATAAGAACCGTTCCCTTACCCCTGGGAAAGGACTTGGGGGTACAATTTTTTAAAAGTTTGAGAACTGCTTTAGGGCCACGAACTATTTCCATTCATCTGACTATGTCTCAAGAATGTGGAAGTCAGTCGCTACCACATTCTCCGTCTGGCAGATGGAAGTTGACGATTAATTCTGATTTCAAGAAACCAACCATAATACGTTTGTGACTGTCAATGTTGCGACATTTATTCTTGAAGTATTTGACCGAGTATTGATGTCTTTGAAAATGGGAGTCAGAAATGTTACTTTCATTTCTTCGTGTATATTGACGATTTCTTCCCGTACTTCAATGGAGATGATTTCTGCAGATTCTGATATTGTAGTCTTATCGTGATAATCCGGCAATTTTCTTGGGTATGGCCTCTTCCTAAATAATTATTTTGTTGTGTTCCTGGTCCACGGCAAAAGCGATGGAACAGCGTCCGGTTTTAATCTTGCTCTCTCACCTTCAAATACAAACGCATAAATTCAGTGGTTGTTATCGAAATGTCTAATCAGTTTATAGGTACAAAATAGGAATTATTTCCCTTTGTAAGTCACACTTATCCAACACAGTTCTCGTGAAGTCATAGGGTTATAAATGATGGAAACACACTTTAATATATTCGGTCCGATTTTTCTCAACGAAATTTTTCCTTCTAATAGCATTTGACCATTTCTTCCTCATTTCTTTATTTTGTGAAAATTGGTGAAACGAAAACGGGCTTTCCTGATTTTTTCAAAGAGGAACACTGCAATAGCTCGGCATAGTCACGAAAATAACAATTTAAACTACTTAAATTCGTACATATTAGCGGCATGTGAACACAACAGACAAATGAAGAGCGCGTTGCGCTTACCCAGTACAACAGCAGTGCGCTCTATCGGTGCTAGTTCTATACATCTCTATTCGTATCCGCCTGGACCTGTTCGGTTCCTGCTGCAATCTGGTGATAACTTTTAGCAGTTACTCGCCCATTGTATATATTACGGACAAACAGACAGATCTTTTAAGACAAGATACGTAGAACATTTAAATGCCGTTAAACACAACAAATCTTTGGCCATGGCCAACCATTTGGCGGAAAAATGCATAAGTTTAATTCTATAAACGAGGACAGGACAATCCTGCATGTGCTGGGCAAGGGTAAAAACTTAACATACAGGAAAACATTGAGATTCATGTTGCCCCAAAACCAGATCTAATAAGCAACGTCTATGAAATAAACTACACAGATAACATTTTATTCAATACAATTTCTAAAATTAGATCTAAAACATAACAAGCCAGAGACTGCCATATGCTATAATGTCAAAAAATACTTCCCCTACACCCGCCCCCTTCCCATCCATCTCCAAGGCCATACTATTACAGAACAGTTCCACTACGCACATCTTAGAGAGCATGGTGCAGCTGTGAGTAGTGCACCACAATAGCAGTGGCGGCCAGTAATAAGTTTCCAGTGTTGCACAACGACCAGAATTTTCGTAGAGAAAAAAGTGACAGTCAGTCTGAAAGACTAGACTTTGTATCATTTTAAATGCTACAAATTCTGAAAAATGCTAGAAAGGCTGGAGGCTTCTCGCTTCGCTCGAAGCTAAAGACTCTTAACATGTTAGAAAATTATCTGCATAATACTTATCTTGCTTATCTTGTTTTAAATTACTCGCGAACGGCAAGTGCAAACCAAGGGCAAAGCAAGGTCAAGCGCGCGGGATACCGTCACGCTCACGAGGGCGTGCGGGGACGTGCCCCTTCTATCCAGTCTAAAAACACTTATAGTGGGCGATGTATTGAAGATAGAGATATGCTCTCACGGACTTTTTTGTAGAACTTTTCATGCTGACCAATTCTTACGCTCATAGTATATTGATATTTTTAACGGTTTGCCCAGCGTAAGCTTAAGAAGCGCACAGACGCCAAGTTTGTTTTCGACTTTTTCACTGAAATCGTTACTGCTTGGCTTCCTTTGATCATACATAAATTATTTTCTACAGAATCTTTCCTCGAGATATCCTTTACAGAATGGTGAACCCCGCATCAAAATCCATCCAGTGGTTCTCTAAATTACCCGTGACATCCAAGAATCGGGAATTTTTGTCTTATATTAACGAAGTAGAGATTGTCGGGGAACACATGCACCAAGCGGTACTATAACATCACACACCTCAGTGCTTCTGCGTACATTTCGTCCCGTCATCGTACCGTAATGCCAGACCGCAGCGTAACGACGAAGTCGACAAGATCATTTAAAATGATAAAAATATAGAATTTTTTGACAATAGATTTTTTTATTTTTCCCCTCTTACATGGATAGGAATTTATAATTTGGTTCTTTAATAGTTCAGGAAATCTCATAGTACTGTGAACCGCATTGAGAAAGTAAAGCACGCAAACAGTGTAGTAGCGTTAGCCATGTGGTCGTTGCATGGCTGGAGCACCGATCAGATCTCAATAGTGAAGGGTATGGCAGAGATGCTAGATCGTGTAAGTCCTATCCCAACAGTTAACTCAACTGATTGTTGCCTGCTGATTGCAACAAGAGAAGAGTGGGGCGGGCGATAATACTGAGTTGCTCCGTGAACTGCCGATACATTCGTCTTGCATTGTAACTAGCACATGAGTGAGACACTTCCGGCTATTTCTCACCCTTGTGTACAAGTTATGCTGATGGAATGGACATCTTGTATAAATGATGTAAGAGATGAATATTACAGTTCTATAATAACAAAAGCATCAAACTTTTTTTAGTAAAAAATTCTTACTAAGGCAACACTGAAAAATGGCTTCAAGCACCATAATGCAATATAATAATTATAAAATTAGCCTATAGACATCCTGTAAGCGCAAAGGCCTCCTGTTTGCACATGGACCTTTTGGCTCCGAAGGCCCCTAAATATTGCGCAGTGGCATAGCTACTCGTCCTTCACCCGGACGGCCGGAGTTTGATACACGGTGACAGCAAGGTCAAATTTTCACCTGAAAACTCACGTGGTGTCAGGAAGGGCATCCGGCCTTAAATCCCCGGCCAAAACAAAAAATGGGTCTGGTTGGCTCCGGCGACCCCAACTAATTGGGATAAGCCGAAGAAAATGTATTTAACATGATGATGATGATAATTGTTGTCTTAAGGGGCCTAACATCTAGGTTATCGGCCCCTAAAAGTTTATTTAACAACTGCAGCCATGTTCGTCAGCGTATTTAGTATGCGAAACCGGTGCAGCTAGCGCTCACAACGAGGCACACACATTGACGTCAGTGGTTGCCAACATGTCCGATACATAATACACGGTAATCCTCAGATTCTGGTCACTAGTGTTGAATTTTAAATTTATACAAATATTTAGAATTATTTTCTTGCTATACTTTGTATAACGTGTCTAGTTAATGTTAGTAGCCTATTTACGATTCACAGTGTAACTCGTTATTTAAAAAGGTTAGTGTATTCTATAATGTATTATAGTTTTATGATCTACATAATTATGAATATTATGCACGTGAAAATAGTTAAGCTACACAATGATATGATAAATAGTGCTCTAATTACATGCTGTGGCAATGCTACAAATATTTTTGAGGTTTGAGAATTTTCTCCGGGTTGGTGATGGCTCTCTGACGAAGATAGATGCACCTCATGAAAATGAAATGGCATTTGTGGACCAGAATGGGAATCATTCCATAAACATTATGGCTGCATCAGTATCTAACCTGGAGGGTTTTCTGGCCTGGGTCAGTGCATGATGCTAGAGTGCTTAGAGTTTCATCATTAGCATGGCATTGGAAAGATGGGTGGTGACATTTTCCTGATGCAATGATTTTGGGCGACAGTGGGTACAGTTTGAGGAAGTGGCTCCCGACACCAAATGTTCCAGTAGAAATTCCCCCTCTGGAAGCACTGAATAAATTCCTCAGGACATTGAAATCTACAGTTGAAAATTCTCTGGATATTTTGAAAGAAAAATGTCTATGCTTGAACCACTTGGGAATGCAGCCTTTATCTGCCTGTAATGTTGGTTTAGGGTGCATCATCCTGCACAATCTAGAAAAGAGATTCGGATGAGAATCATATGAGCTGTATGAAGATGCACCTTTTATCAATGATGAAAATGAAGAGGTGGTTGATGCTGAGGCCATTGAGGTGCTGCAGGAGTTAATTCAGTTCTTTGGCTAATTGAGTGAATGTAAAATTAAAAGGTAGGAGGCCCAAACAAATTGTAAAATTTTCTATACTGAAATTAGCAGAAATACTACTACTACTACTCCTCAGCGCTACTGTCCATGCAGGACCTTGGCCTACAAGTAAGGGTCTATGATATCTTTTGTGCCTTTTCCTTCTTTGCCTTCTATCTGCTTGAGCTTGCAGATGTTCGAATGCTCTCCTGACTCTAAACTCTCTTCCAGGTTGAGTAACTGTTGGTCTAGGTATCACCTGACTCCATGGTCTCTCAGGCTGTTTATTAAAATGTACGCTTATGGGTACCTCCCCAGTAGCTTCATGTACCGTATTATTGATACAAAATTCAATAATCTCGAGAGTATCTATCCATTTCCAATTTTCCTCGGCACAGTATATTCTACAATATTTTGCCGTTGCTCTCATAACTCTCTCTACAGGATTTGCCTCAGGATGACGAATACTTGACAGTATTTGTCGTATCCCTAGTCTTTCTAATTCCTCTCTGAATTCCACGCTTGTAAAGCAACTTCCGTGATCCAACAACAAATTCTCTGGTTTCTCCAGAATAGGTATCACTTTTTATTTAAGTCGCTTCGTACTAGTCTTCTGTATGGGGGAGAGAACAACCATTTTTGTAAAGACATCCATAGCCACCATAATATGTCTATTTCCTCCTCTGGCCTTTGGCAATGGACCGAAATAATCAATCGACACAATTTGACCTGGCCTTTCTGGTAAAAGTGGTATCGGCCTTTATCTCATCGAAACGCATTTGGTTTGACCCTCTGACATGTATCGCATGTCTTCAATATATCCCTTACAGTTTCTCTCAGTCTCGGCCGTATAAAAACTTCCTTAAGCATCGAGACTGTTTTGTCGACTCCCATGTGTCCGAATGATCTATGGGCTAACCATATCGTTTTCCTCTGCAGACATGCAGGTATAACGATCCTTAATCGAGTACGGTCAGAGTCCGCAAACTTTTGTAGTAAACCCTCATAAAAATTATATTCTTGAGCTATCTTCTCAGCTTCCCTATACGCTGGTGTTTCTCTTGTTAGTTTCTTTTCGAAATATGAGATGAGCATATTCATCCATGGATCTTCACGTTGTCTTTGTTCTGTGTTTCTTAATTCTTCCAACGTGCGCTGATCTTTATTTTCCATCTCAATAGCCATTACTTCCTCTTCTGTGTACTCTGGCTGTCTACTTAAGTAGTCTGGAACGATGTTTTCCTTCCCTGGGCAGTATTCTATGTTCACATCGAATTGTTGAATGTACAAGGCCCATCGCATCAACCTTTGACTAGATGAGTCAGTTTTCACAAGAAAGGTTAAAGCTTTATGATCAGTCCTTAAGGTAACTGGAAAACCATACACAATCTTCCGCTAATACTGCAAAGCATGCAATATCGTTAGAAGCTCTAACTCGCGTATTGTGTAATTTATTTCATGTGGCTTGAGTCTTCTGCTTGAAAAAGCTAGGTTGTTTTTCTTCTCAGGATTTTATGGATCCTCCTGATACAGCATTGCTCCAATCCCGACTTGGTATGCATCTGTTTGTATAACAAACTTCTGATTAAAATCAGGATACCCTAACTTGACATAATTCAAGAGCATTTCTTTGGCCTCTATGAATGCCTTTACCGCTTCCTCCGTTCACTTCCACTTGCCGCCATTCTTCAGAAGGTCTTGCAATGGTGCAACTACGCTCGTATATGATGCGTATGTCCAGAGAAAAATCCTATCAATCCTAAGAATTGTCGGACATTTTTCACCTTCAATGGTCTCGGAAAATTTCTTATTGACTCTAATTTACATGGGTTTGGGCTCACTCCATGTTTGTCAATCCCGTGTCCCAAAAACGTGACTTGCCTTTGACAGAAATTTGACTTCTTTAAATTTATCTTGAAATTTGCTGTCCTTAAATCTTTCAATAATTTCTTTAGACCACTGACATGTTCTACCACATCCTCTGAGGTAAGTAAAATATCATCAACGTAACGAATAGTACAATCCTTTACTTCCTCTGACAGGTTTCGATCTAATGCTCTTATTAATGCTGATCCTGCTGTCTTCAGCCCAAACGGACATCGTTTAAAACAATATGTTTGCTGGTCGAATTGAAATCCAGTTAGAAGGCTGGTTTTCTCTTCTTGTTCGAGGTGATGGTATGACAAAGTCATGTCAATATTTGTAAAAATGGTTTTCCCTTTAAATTTCCTTAAACTCTCTTTAATGGGTGGTACTGAATCATTTTCAGGAATGATTTTGGCTTTTAAATTTCTTGCATCTAAGCACACCCTTACTGATCCATCCGGGTTGCTCACAATTACTAATGAACTTACGTAAGGCGTAGCCATCTTTTCTATTACACCTGCATTCATCATATCCTGCAGTGTCTTCTTCGCCTGAGCATAATGCATTTCTGCAACCGGGTACGGTTTCTGTCTAAACGGGCCCAATCATTTACTTGGAAAGCGTATTTGAAATGTTCTATCTTTCCAGGCTTGGAATCAAATACGTCCTTGTATTCCAATAATACTTCCTTCAACAATTCTTTATCTTCGTGTCCAACCTTGGCTTCCTCAATATTTTCCAAAAGGTTGACATCAAATACAGGTTCCAGGCTTTCTTCGATCTCTATATTCAGAATCCCTAATGCCTCTTCTGTGGCTTCATAACCCTCCACGGTTCCTTCTCCTATATGCCACACCTGTTCACTTGTTATTGACTCTTGTTCATGTAATATTATATCTTGCCCATCCACATCATCTTTCTGAACTTGAATGCAATTTTGCGCTAGGTCTATAACTACCTTGTTCTCACGGATGAAGTCAATACCCAATATAACATTGTATGGTAATTGGCTCAACAGCAAAAAGCATTGAGAAATGTCAGTGTTTCCCATCAACATATCAATGTACACCTGAAATTTACATGTGAGTGTCTTTTCCGGTATGATTCCTTTAATCTTCACACTCGATGTGGGAATTTTGAACACTCCCTTTTGTTTCCATTTCATTTACCAACACTTGTGTAATTAAACTCACAGTTGACCCTGTGTCTATAAGTGCTCTGACTAACAATCCTCCTATTCTTATCCTTATAATCGGTAGCTCTAGTCTTATCTGTGGAATTCTTTCAGCATCATCTGTAATTAGTTCCTCTGGTGTTGCTATCCAGTTAACTATTACAATATCCTCCCAGCACCTGTTATGTTTCTTTTCTGACCAATTTAAATTTGAATTTTTTTTATCCTGAGGGTCTCTTCTCCCCTCATTCGTCAATTGAGCTTGCAACTCTAGACTTTGTGCTCCTTCGTAATTATCGGGTGACTTGCGGTTCTTAATGGCTTCACTCCATTTCACCTTCCGATCATCAGGTGCATCGGTCCTTTCGTTTATGTAACGTTGCGTTTCCTGATATCGGTGTTCAATTTCATCCCGATATTCTTGGCTCCTATACTCGGGCCTTTCATTCCTTCTAGGGTTATTTCCCCAGTTCCTCTTAGGATCGTGCCTCTGATTATGTTGATACCTAGAATCAGGCCTTCTATATCCTGGATTCTTATTGTATCTTCCTCTGTAGCCTCCTCTATTATAGGATTGTATTCCTCTAGGCTCGTTGTGACCATATTCTCTTCCTAATCCATGTGTATCCGTATTGGTGGATGTTGAAATTTAATTATGTTTACAACTGACTATACCCTCTACTGTAAATCTAGGTTGGCAACAATGTGATCAAAAATGTATTTTACTTTTATAAGTTGGCAATTGTTTTAAACAGAAAGAAGATGTACAGCTAATGGCGACATGTATTGTGTAAGATATTGTCTGTGAAATCTGAAGCCATCAACCATCAAAATTGTATCTATATCGAATGTAGGGAAGTTTTTAATAACTCATAAACATGCATTATGCAATTGAGTCAAAAGGTATGATATTGTCGACTTATGTAATATGTATTTTTCAACTTGTATTTGAATGAGGTTATATGTTGTATGGAAGCACATCTTTAGTTCACAAAATGTTCATAATAATAGAAGAAGTTTATATCTGAGAGTGTAAACCATTATTGTATTATTTCTTTGTTTGCCAGGCGCCTTTTGATGATACTTGCTGTTAAATTTGATAAATAAAAGGACGTCATACATATTGAAAACGACTTGATCATTCATCCCTGCTCGGAGCAAAAGAATTACAACAGGTTATCGGCCCAGGTACCGCTCATACGTCAGACACGCTGAGCATTACCGGAAACAATTTGGACGTCGAGAAAAAGTCAGCCGAGTCAGTCGTCGTCGTCCAAGTCAAAAGTCAGTCGTCGTCTTCCAAGTCAAAAGTCAGTCATCAGGTCAGTCCAGTCAGCCGAGAAAGCCATGTCAGTCATCGCAGAGAAAGTCAGCCCCATCGAAGAGGACGTCTACCACATCGTCAGCCCGAGAAACGTCAGCTAAGTCAATCTAACCTCAAAATGTCAGTCAAGTAGCCTATACACGAGTCAGAGTAAATTGATAAAACTATTCGAAAATAGATAGTAAAATCTTGTGAGATCAAACTTTTGTAAATTTGTCTTATTTTTGAAAGTTAATTTTGCTTTTTAAGTCAAGTCATGGATACAGTAAAGGTTCATTTAGAAACTTTGACAGAATATTTGCATGGAAATGTCAATTATGATTCTTGGCGTTTCAAAATTAATGTAGCTATGAGAACAAAATAATGTTTTGATATTGCAACAGGGTTGACTGTCAAACCATCATGTACAAACTCCGATCTTGTACGTAATTGGAAAAAGAAAGATGTAGAAGCTCAAGCGCTTATAGGTTTAAATGTCAGTAGACTAGTAATATAGCGAAAACGCTAGTCAAATGCCAAACTGCTAAACAAATGTTAGATAAGCTAGAAAATGTTCATGGTAAAAAGTCTGATATTACTGTTGAGGGTTTGCAAAGGACATTTTTTGGTTATGTTTTTGACAGCCAAAAATCAGCTGTTGAGAATTGCTTGGAGATTCAACAGATAGCCGAAGATTTGTCATCAGATGACGACAGGGTGAAAGACAGTTGGATCATGACACGAATGCTGAGTATGCTACCACCTAAGCTGCACCATTTCAGAACAGCCTGGGACAATGTGACAGGAGCCGACAAAACTATTGAAACACTCATCGAAAGATTGAGGCTAGAAGAGGATTGACTCAGTGAAGGCAAAAAGGAAAGTGGAGCAACTGCAGTCAACGCACTCATCGCAAAGGAGAAGAAAACTGGAAATCAGTCTGCTCACAACAATAGCAACAGACAAGATGGAAGTGCGCTAGTCAGCTGATTTAAGTGTGGACAGAAAGGACATGTGAAGAAACACTGCAGAAACAAACCCTGTGCCAAATATCTTGCCTATTGTAAAGAAAACTACCCTTGCCATGTGTGTGGACAGAAAGGTCACTTCGCAAGAGACTGTACTAAGAAGGATGACAACAAAAATGGAAATGAAAGGTCAGAACGGAGTGAACAGAAGAGCACGAATCGTCCATACCACGCACTAGCGTCAATGGGACTGTCAACTGCAGAGCTGAACAGTCTCAATTCGAGATGTAACACACGAAAACACTGATACTAGGACTGTGGAGCTACACAACATATCACACAGGAACTGGTTCGTCAAATTGATTGAGTTGGAAAAACTATCTCCTATTGTCATCGGAGATGCGACTGTACTAGAGGGCGTTGGTATCGGCAACGTTCAACTTGAGGCGTTCAACGGAACAGAATGGTACTAGGTCACCCTGGAGGATGTGCTTTACGTGCCTAAGCTCAACTACAATTTGATATCTGTCAGTCAGATACTCGACAAAGGTTATGTCCAAGCAGCAAACAAAGATAAGTCCATATTTGAAACGTCTTATCATCGTGAAATTGTTGCCATGGCAGTCAGAGTAGGTGACCTGTACAGAATGATGCTACGCCAGGAGAAGTCTGAAGCCTGTATGGTAGCCACCTCGATCGTAACCTGGCGCGAGGGGCTCGCACACCAAAACCTGAAGTATGTGAAAGATGCTTTGGACAGGAATGGCATTCCATATGTTGATGATTGGAACGAGAGAGTCTGCGAAGGATGCACCTACGGGAAACAACATCGGGTATCTCACCCACTAAACGAGAAGGTTGCTACCCAACCATTGGATCTGGCCCATGTAGATATGGGAGAGATGGCGACACCATCGTTAGGAGGAGCAAAATACTTCTAGCTTTTCAAGGATGATTTTTCACATTTCCGAACAGTATACTTCTTGAAGACGAAGGAGTCAAACTGGATGTTTTCATGAAGCTGGTGGAAAACCAATTCGGAAGAAAGGTGAAAATTCTACGATCAGATAATGGAACCGAGATCAAGAATGCCAACACACGCAAGCTGCTGGAGGAGCTAGGTGTCTTTCACACATTTTCAACAGCTTACACCCCAGAACAGAACGGAAGAGTGGAACGTGAAATGAGAACAATTGTAGAGTCAGTAAGGACAGCAATTCATGCACGAAACCTTAAGGAAAATTTGTGGGAAGAAGCAGTGATCTATTCTGTGTTCACGATGAACCAGACTGGCACAAGTTCGGTCGAAGGAAAGAGTCCAGCCAACCTATGGTTTGGACGGCAGGTCAACATGAACAAACTGAAAACCTTCGGATGCGACTGCTACGTTTTGACTCCCAACCACAAGAGAAGCAAGCTTGACAAGAAGTCTAGGAAAGGTATATTTGTTGGATACGACATAGACTCTCCATCCTAAAGAGTCTATCTGTCTGAAGAACGTGATGTTGTAAGTTCAGACAACGTCGTGTTTAATGAAGGAGAAAAAGATGAGCGAAACCTGACAGATGTTGAAATGGCCGTGAACGAGAACGAGTTGATTGAAGAAGATGAGTATGAAGACAGCATAGACCTGAGACAAGACAGAAACGAAGAAAGAGATGAAGACATAGAAGCAGATGAACAATCAAGAAGACCAGGACTACGCAATCGTCAAAATATTCAGCTACCTGCCTAACTATCAGACTACGTCATGGGCTACCTCCGGGGGGGGGGGGGAAGAGTGCCAACTTAGCCATGATAGGAGAAATCCAGGATATCTCTATTTCCAAAGCGTTGAAAGATGCCAAGTGGCTGAAAGCCATGACAGGAGAATTTGAATCCTTACAGAAGATGGAAACTTGGAAATTTGTGAAATGTCCAGAAGCAGTTCGACCCCTGACTTGCCGCTGGGAGTTACGAGAGAAGCCTGATGGGAGAATAAAAGCGCGACTGGTATCTCGTGGCTTTGAGCAGGAAGAAGGAGTTGACTATTCAGAAACCTTTAGTCCAGTAGCAAACCATGCATCAATTAGACTGATTCTCAGTCATGCCGCTACTAAGAAGATGAAACTTGTTCCCTTTGATGTGAAGACAGCCTTCTTGCACGGAGACTTGGAGGAGAACTTGTACATGTATCAATCTGAAGGATTTGAAGATGGTACTGGCAGAGTCTGCAAACTAATGAAAAGCATATATGGACGAAAGCAAGCACCAAGAAAGTGGAATGAGGAAATGTCAGATTTTCTTGACAAGAAACTTGAACTAGTGAACACTGCATATACTATAACGAGAAGAGAACTTTGATGATGGCTCTTTTCGTCGACGACGGGCTCGTCGCTGGATATAATGAAGAAGAAATCTTTGAAGTCTTGGATGTCATAAATCAGGAATTTGAAATCACTTACCAACGATCAGTTCAGAAGCAATTCACGTACCTTGGCATGGAAGTCAGAATAGAGAATGAAGGAATTTTGTGAACCAGCCTGAATACACCAGATAGATCATCAATCGTTTTCGGTTCGACACTTGCAACCCAAGTTCAACACCCATGGAGAAAGGAATGGTGACAAACGAAGAAGATCGAATCAACGACAGACCAGCGCCACATACAACTCCATATCGAGAAGCAGTGGGAAGTCTACTCTACCTGGCTACAATATCCCGACCGGATATCTGCTACGCAGTGATCTACTTGAGCCGCTTCAACGGCAAAGCCATGCAGAGCCACTGGAAAATGGTGAAGAAGGTATTTGAAGGGAACTCCAGACTATGGAATTTTCTTCAATGGAGACGACAAACTTGTGGCATATACAGATTCAGACTACGGTGGGGACACCGTAACAGGGCGCTCAACAAGTGGTGTTCTACTGTTGAGAGGAGGAGCAATCATTTGGTACACACAGAAGCAGCAACTCGTTGCTACGTCAACAGCAGAAGCAGAATACCGAGCAGCTGTTCCATCGATAGATGACATCAGCTGGATCAAGAGAATTGGACTGGAACTCAAAATTTTGAAGTCAGACAAACCAGTCACGCAGTTTGTTGACAACCAGTCAGCAATGCACATGCTGCACAATGCACACGAGGGGAAGACTACAAAAGGAAAGAAACATATAGAGATTCCACGCAAATTCATCTAGGAACACGTGGGCAAAACTGTTGCTCTCAAACATGCCAAGAGCTCCAAGCAACTTGCTGATATCCTGACAAAACCCCTCAATAGAAAATTGTTTGAATCGCTTCGTTGTACAATAATTAAGGAGGAGTGTTGAAATTTAATTATGTTTACAACTGACTATAACCTCTACTGTAAATCTAGGTTGGCAACAATGTGATCAAAAATATATTTTACTCTTATAAGTTGGCAATTGTTTTAAACCAGAAAGAAGATGTACAGCTAATGGCGAAACGTATTGTGTAAGATATTGTCTGTGAAATCTGAAGCCATCAACCATCAAAATTGTATCTATATCGAATGTAGGGAAGTTTTTAATAACTCATAAACATGCATTATGCAATAGAGTCAAAAGGTATGATATTGTCGACTTATCTAATATGTATTTTTCAACTTGTATTTGAATGAGGTTATATGTTGTATGGAAGCACACCTTAAGTTTACAAAATGTTCATAATAATAGAAGAAGTTTGTAACTGAGAGTGTAAACCATTATGGTATTATTTCTTTGTTTGCCAGGCGCCTTTAGATGATACTATCTGTTTAATTTGATAAATAAAAGGACGTCATACATATTGAAAACGACTTGATCATTCATCCCTGCTCGGAGCATAAGAATTACAACAGTGGATTTATTAGTAGTAGGGGCTTTTTCCCTCTCATCTTGCCTACTAATCATACTGATTTGTTCGGTGTTTCTGCTTTGTCTTGGAGTAACATGTGCTGTTGTCATGTCCAATTGACGTAGCACACTCTCCACCTCCACTGCGTTCTTTGCCTTCGATGAGATTAGCAACATTTGGATCTCATTTGGAAACTGCCTGGCAATACCGGCACACAAACCAGCTTCAGCTGGAGCGACGTCTAATTCCTATTCTTAAAACGCGGCACTTTATTTGCCGGTAATGACTTCACAAGACATGATGCTAATTGGTGATCATCCACATTGAATGAGTCGATCAGCGGTCAATATTATTTAAGGGGCTTACACACATCCAACATATGACACTGCGGTGTCTCAAATTGTCTCCTTCCTAGGCTATGGCCGTCTTCAGAAGAGATCAAATACGTATTACCTGCGTCAGTGAAGCGGTATCATTGAGCAGTCCTTCACGCGCGTTTTACAATTTCTAGAGGGGAATTGAACCCGGTTCTCTAGTATTCACAATGGCTCCCTTTTTGCATTACTTAGACTCGTCATATATCGCCCTCATCAAAACTCCAATCACAATTAAACGGTCTTGGATATTAGATATAACAATCTATAAACAAACTTTTTTAATGCATTAATCGCATATTCAACAATATTTAAGTTTTCCGTAATTATTTTTCATCTGAAATCCCACAAATTATCCTTTAATATGACATTGTATGCCTTAGACACGGCATGTAAAAGATAATACACTTCAATAAGAACACTAAGGTTCTAGCCACTTTTTTCATTTCTAAAGAGCTCAACTCTTTGAATTATTATTACACTTCGGTGGCGTAGTTGGTAGCATGCTGAACTGCTGTTCCCAAGTTAGCGGGTTCAAACCCGGCCGAAGTCATCGGATTTTTAAGAGTGTTAAAATCTTTCAGTATGCCTTCCTTCGGAGGGGATGTAAAGCTGGCGGTCCCATGTCATAGATTTATGTCATGTAAAAGATCCTTCCACAGACTAAACTTGTGTGGAGCTAAATTTCTAGGTTATATTTCATTGTAACGCTCTATCAAAGTTCCAACGTTCACTACTAGGTATCATTGATATTTGTTAGCGAAAGTTGGAACTACTTGAAATTGAACGGAACTTGTAGCTCCCCCTAGTGTTGTCTGCTTGAAGCAGCTACAGCCTTTGACGAGACGATCATGTCCTCGGACACTACCGGCTCTAAAAGCCATACGATAAAAATTCATTCATTTCTATTTGATACAACTTATTTTTGGTATGTTCAGATCCGTATTTCCTCCTCTGCCATATTTCACATATTTATTTACCATCTCATTTCTTTTAGTGCGCTCTTCCCCTGTAACTAAGTTTTCACGAACATCCCCCAAAATTTTATACACTCGTAATTTAAAGCTTTGTACTCACATCAGCTCTGGTGGATCTTGAACTTCATGATTGAACGTTTTCGCCCACATTCTGGATCTAGCAATCACCCATACCACTCATATCACAAAACACTTTTTTTTAACTTTATTACACATGTTAATGACAGTAAATTTTACACTGGGATCATTTCCCATCATAATACAATTAGAAATTATACACCGAATACTATTTTACACTTCAAGCTTAACTTTGCTTGCTCTCACTCGAGGTTTTCACACGTTACACTTTCTGACACCTTCTCTAAAGAATACAGGTCTTAACGACGAGTTGTCCTAGTCCTACGTCCTCTCGAATTGCTTGTAAGTCCCTAAATTCAGCTACCCCTGGTGACTGCTCACCTCCGGTACTCCTATCAGTGTCTTCTACTCAATCCTCGTGGGAATGGGATAAAACGGAACACCTTGACAAATTGGGGCGTTAGAAGGAAGAAAATGAAAGAAACAAATCATAATCATCGTGTACATGTGTGTTACAAAAAATGTGTGTATTCAGAATGTGTGGCATCATAATTTTGTGTGTAGTGCCTGTGAACAATATTGGCGTACTGTGTATTACATTATATTACATTATATCTTATATCTATTTATCTTAATTATGAATTATGCTATACCTAGACGGCCGTATCTATTGTAACCTGCGTGCACGCTACCCGTTGTATCTATGGGCCGTCCCACGGCTAATCCTGTCCGGCCGTTTCCGGGTGTGGTTTAGTGGTCGTGCCGCTTATATATATACCTACTTTGTGAAACATTCTCTGTGGGCGAATGCCTTCACACTTGGCAGTGAGAGTCGCCACCACAGATCGGTTGCGCCCTCATTGCCGTATGTTGCGTCGCATCTTTGACGCTTTATGTTGTTTGTTTACGTCGATCTGTCAGCAAGCCTGATACCCCACAGGTATCAACCCTGCTGTTCAGATTTCTGGAGTGTAGCTGTAAAAAAAATGGAGGTGTATGTGTTGGGCTGTGTGAGGATGAACATAGATTAGAAATACAAATTAGTGCGCAAAGGTGGTACACAATAATATTATGGCACAAATAACATGCTGCCGCTATATGGCAGTGAAATCCTTGTCACCAGTGCCATATCCCTGGTGACGACGCCTGAAAAATGGAGAGGTTAAACAAAACATATAAATGTTGGATATCCTTTATGTCGGCTCCTATGTCAGTGTGTTCACTGGCTGAAGCTCTTTTTCCTCTGAAAAAAAAAAATAGCATGATTAATCTATTGTTAACCTAATGTGTTATTTTAATGTATTATCGGACTTACCCTGATGACGGGTTTGTCGGTCATCAGGTGCCGAGCGGCGTTATCTTAACACTATTTATCTTAATATGTTGTCGGGCTTACCCCGGTAGCGGAATTTTAGTTACCGGGTGCCGAGGTATTCTATCTTAATCTAAAAAAAATTGCCTTAATTATAAAACTATGCTGTATATACAAGCCGAGTGGACCTTATTCTAAAGCCGAAATATGCTGTGCCCTATTTTAGCAACAGCGCTTGTTGAATTTGCTTACATCTAAGTGACCTTAAAAATGGCACTGTGACTTAAGTACTAAAATTTAGATGGAGGCTGTCCGTTCGATTTCTCTTGCGGTGGTTCCCTTGTAGTACATTGCTGGGACCGGAACCCAACAATGCCTCGTAGTCCCCTCCGTCTTAATCCTAATTGTCGACATTTATGCTAATTATTATTAACTCGTATTAATATAGTCGCAGGCGGCTTACGGTGCCACTAAGCAAACCGTCTCGCCCGCTGTATCTGCCTGCTCTTTGCCGTTGCCTTTGCATGTGTTGTCGTTGTTGGGTCTGCCCACTTTGACCCCTGTTGAGGGCTCGCCATGCTCCTCATTTAATGCCCTTGGCTGCCCGCTGCGTCACCATTTATGTGGGCATTGGACATCGTCCAATGGCATAATATCATCTTCGCCCTTATTGGCAGTAATAGTATCCTCTTCGCCTTTGTTGGCATTGTTGGGTTGGCCCACATGAACCCCTTTGAGTTGCTCGCGATGCTACTCATTTAATAACTCTGGTGACCCGTTGTCAGCCATTTACGTGGGCTCAGGACCGAATGAGCGCGTACATTCCATATTATTATTGTTAATTCATTCTTCATTTGTTCATTTGGTTGTCTTCACCTGTGCCGCGCGGGGCAAGGACTTGTCGGATCTAGGGTTGATCCCGCTGAACCCTAGGATCCTGCTTCACTCCTGACGAATAGGAGTCTTGCTTCTCGCTCTAGAAGCCCTACTTACTTATATTTAACTAAAAGTCTAGTCCTAGTTTGGTCGTCCCTAGAGTCAACTCCTGAGTCCGGCGTGGAGCTAGCTATTTCTCCCACCATCCTCAGAAAGTCTTCCCTGCAGGTCTTGGCTTCGACGACCGTGGCACATAGTGGGTGTAACATCTCTTCGTCCTAGGGGCAGGCTAGGCACACCTAGGATTCCGAAGTTTGCCCGTGCCGGGCCGTGAATGCCTCGACCTCACGTAGTTCGTCTTTTTGGTCTAGTCGTTAAGTTAATTAGGGTCATTGGGCTGTTGAGCCAACTGGGGTAAGGGTCAACATCACTTTCCCCAGTTCTGCTCCAGTGTGGTGCCTTTGGCCTTCTGCTTATGTCGTTATCACCAATCAGCGTGTTATCAGATTCCTTTTTATGTAAAAAATATAAGTGTACTGTGTAAATAATTTATTTTGTATAAAAATGTAAAATTTTTCAAGTGTTTTGGGGTTGTAGCTTCTAGGTGCATAGACTACTTTAGGTCTACCGTTGCTACGTCGAATTTCCAGCTGTAATGCTCTGTTAACTTTTATGGAGGCGTTAGTAGGGTTAACGGCGTTAGGTTCCCTGTTATTAGGGTGCGGGGGGGTGTTATTTGTAGAGTAGGCTGAAAGCATGGTAGGAGGGGGTTGCGCATCTTTGGGCTTCCTGTAAATGGTGGCCTAGAGCCGGTGATGCTACCAGGATGCTTCTACAATGAGTGGACGGGGGTAGGTATTTCCCGGGATTGCAAAAAAAATTTCCAAAGTGTCATGCAGGTTTAATAATAATAACCCTTGGTATTTGGACGGGATATTCCATGCATGTATCTGGATATGAGGCGTCCCCGCACTCATGTAAGGATAGGTATATGGTGAGGCGTAATAATACTATGTCCCTTTCATGCGGGATTATTTAATAAAAAAGTTGTTAATATATAACTTTGGCCTCATCTCTTACTTGGAGATGCGCATTACGCTTAATTGTCGTTTTCCGACGCACCCCTAATATTCAGGTGCTAGCACTGAGATCCAGGGCGTAGTAAGCCCTCTCTTTAAACGCATGAAGTCTATCAACCCCGATGTAAATTTTGTCATGTAGTGTAGCTGTTTTTATCGTGTTCATGTGTCTGTGTTGGTTAATGTTGTAATTGGGAAGGTTATGGAAGGGGAGTAAGGTATTAAAATGGTAGCCTGTGGGTGGGATTATCCACCTATGCTCCTGTCATTCTCCCTTGGTCCATGTCTGCTTTCTATCCGCTTCTTGGGATAGTAAAGTGTGGTGACGCTGTGACGTCATGGCCTAATCTGTCCTCCCATTTGTAGTGTGAATGTAGCAAGTGATCATAGTGTGCCTGGCCATGTCCTGATTGCCTGTAATGATATTTTAGAAATAAAGTCGAGAAAAGAAGTTATTAGGGGGAGGTCTTGTTCCCTCAGAGCCCCTGTCTGTATTCGCCCCTGATTAGTGAGCGCGTGTGTATGGGACTATGTTCCGCTACGCCATGCGGGCGGAAGGCCTGTTATCGGCTAAGGCCAATCGTGTATCGCGTGTCTGAGTGTCAGATGGCGCGTGCAACTTGTCAACATCTTTGTAGATATGTCCCTGTGGCCCTAATATAAGTCCGGCTTATTATGTCTGTACGTTGCTAAATGTCACAACTGTTGTAATAGTGCTGAAAAATGTATGGTATTATGATTGGTTTGTGTTTGTGATTTCATGGTCACTTCCTATATAACAATAGAGTCTGTCGACAGCAGTGTCGCAATGCGGCGGAATCTGCAAGTCAGTATTTTCGTCATGTTATGCCTTCATTTGTTTGTGTACATGAAGTCTCTGACATTGCGTATGTCGCTTGTCGGAACGTGACTTTTTCCCAGTATGTGAGTGTTGTCACTGTTTGGGATTCCGGGCGGGCAATGTGTCAATTCGCCCTATTTTTGCTAGCACTGTTGTGTGGACACTATTCCATAAGACTTTTGCCTCGTGAAATTTCTATACTTGTGTCTGGGAAATCTATTTCCTATGTCTGGTGTAATCAGAATTTTTGCATGGTGTTTGGCCGGAGGAAATGTGGTATTACCTGTTTATGTCCTTGTATGGGCCAATTCCGGTGTATTTGGGAGCCTGGATAGTTGTTTTCCACGGCGTCCAATTTTTGCTGGGATTCGGACCCGTAATTATGTAATTCTCCGTGTTCTATGTCTGCGTTGTCTTTTGGGATTTAGTCGTCCCCAGTGTGGTTTTTGATTGTGTCTTTCGTGCCAAAAATACCATTGGTTAGTTAGTTTTTGGCACGACTGTGTTGTGTGGTCGTGAGTTTGGATCCGGCTTGCCGTAAGGACGTGGTATGACGATACCTGTGCCGTATATACTATGGCACACGCATCGTGTATTTAAGGCATGGGGATGAAAATACGCATTCCTGTGAAGAGTTTGTGTCTTTTTGAATTCTCCTCGTAGTGTAATTTTGGAAGTTATGGGGTTTTGGACCTGGCGTGAATGATGCCATGTGTTCTGCTTTCAGAGCTGCCTGCATATTGCTGTCTGTAAGTGTGCAGGTCGCCCAGTCACGAGCGTCTTATCGCTGACGGCGATAGTCTCTAGTTTCATTGACGTGTGCGTTATCTCATTACTTGCTTGACAATGTTCCTGTGTCCGGCACGTGTGTGCCTAACCTGCTTGCTCTCTCTGTAGTTGTGATCGTGGCTTTCCGCCATGTAAAAGAACCTTCCACCGGATACATTCGTGTCCCCAAGTTTTGTGTTAATGTAGCGTGGGTCGAATGTATCCCTATTAATGGTACTAAATGTCGTTATGCCTGTGTGTCTCCGGGCCGCTAGTCGCGTGTTTGGTGACTAGGTGTCGGAGGTGATTTTATTGTTGTCCGCGTATGAATATCCGTTAGTGTAACTGTCCCTTACTTTCCTATCCTGCAACTGGATAGCTAGTCGACCTTGCACTCCTGGTATTCAGGAGATTACGGGTTCGAGACCGTCTTTAACCAGGGTAATTATTTCTGGTGCCATTCAGGCTTGTGTCTTCTGGACAGTTTGGCAGTGTATTACTGTTATGTGGCAATGTAAATTGACTGCGTGTCTTCCAAAAATAAGTAATGGTGTTTCCCCCTTGAGCTGTGAGTGTTACCCCATGGTGTTTTTATGTCTAGTTTGCGCGTTGTTATGGAGGACGAGAAAAATTCGTGTCATAGGCATTGTAGTGTATCACATATGCTTATGGGTTGAGTACATACAGTTCAACTTGGATAACTTTCCTTCCACGGGATTAGTGAAAGAGGCGAAAAGAGAAAAAAAGAATTGAGTTATGCAACGATCCGAATTAAGAGAGCTCTTTGAATAGAGTAGAGAAAATGTATTGTATCTCGCCTGCACACTGCTTTATGCTTATTAAAGCGGGTTGCCATGCGGCGGTCGTAAATAATGTCAAAATGTTGAAAAATGAAAGGTAGGACCTGAGTGTACTATGCACCTATATGGCGACGTTAGTACGACTGTAATCTAGTTACGTCTCAGGGAAAGTCTACCGATTTTGAAAAATAGTTTGAGATTCTTACTCTTGTCTATGATTAGGGCTCTCGCCCGTCACAAGAGATTCTATCAAACTGTGGGACTGGAACATAGAACATTTAGTCATTTCTACTTAGAAAGACCCGCCTAAGCTCTATGCTGTGGTTTATTGCTTAAGCTGTGTTCGAAATAGCTCTCTGAGGACCTAAGCCGCGTGGCCCATTTATTGGCTTCCGCTTGGCTCTGCATATTAAAAACTTGACATTGTTCAAGGTATAATGTGGACCAACTATGATCAGTAACCATTGATGGCCTGAAAAAAATGCTAGGGGCCAAAAAAAAACCAAGAAGAATTTTGAATTATACACTTTTGATTTAGCCGTGTTCCACTGTATATACGTGAAAAATGTGCAGTTTATGTTTGTGAGTCTCTGTGTGTCTATTATCGTATTTCTCATGTGTAAACGAGCCTACGTGTATCTATAATAGTGGTGCAAGTGATGTTGGTTTATCTTGTACTCCTGGTGAAAGTCGTTATTCCCGCCCGAGCGTCCTTGCTCGGAAAGGTGCATACTTTCGCCCTGTTACTAGGGCATAGGCCCCTGAAATCCACTGAGGTGCTCCTTTGCTATTTTCCGGAGGAATTTGTAGAAAGGTGAGCCTGGGCCTACTTTCACCGTAATGCCTGGCTGTTGGTCTGAGTGTGCCTGTGTTCGAGGGACTAATTGCGCTCTGCGCTACCCTAGTAGAGTTTACGGGGGTGTGTGTATTTTTGACTGACCGTTCTTATGCCCCGTGTACTGTGTGTTAGCGCCTGGTCAGAGTGTGCGGGTATGTATTGTGCATCCTGAGGGCCTGAAGGCAACACCCTCTTATGCATTCGCATCTGGGGTACGAATGCCAGTGCCCGCTTCCGTTCTGGCAAAATTGCCCTTTGGACTAGCGGTAAAGGCCGTTTAATTGCCTGTTTTTGCCCTAACAATGTATTTGAGCGTAGTCTGGCCGATTTCTGGCCTATGGCCACGGTAGACTCCTGCCCTTGTGTTTGCCTATTTGTGTAGGTGTGTGGAGGCTTAATGTGCTGTAGGGCGGGCTCTACGTCCTCAGCCCTTGACGTGGTGACCTCCCGTTTTCTCCCTGTTATGTCATGTGTGACCGAGAGTCCTGGCGTCAACTCCCTCTCGTTCGTCCGTTCCGAGGGGATTGGCCTGGGTTCTGTGCCCCGGTTTGGCAAAATAGCCTTCCGAGCCGGAGCTAAAGGATGTGTAATGGTGTAACTTTGTCCCCGCGGTGTATTGGAGTCTAACCTGGCCGTCTTCTGGACTGTGGCCACGGTGAAGTCCTTCCCATGTGTGGCAGTACGTGGCGAGAGGGACATCCTCGCAAATTGCTGCGTTAGCGTATCTACGCTTATGTCATCTCTCGGCTGGGCTTGTGGCCCTACCATGAACTCAAAAATGGCCTTGTTAGCTTGGAGCTCGCGGTATTCGTCCCAAATTTGGGTGTACTGCCTATTGAGGCATATGGCCTGTTCAGCGACTTTTGTGCCACTAGTCCCTTTCCGCTGGTGTTCCCTGATGAGTGTTTCCCATTGCTGGAACATGAACTCGTGTCGGCAGTGTAGTTGCCAGTGTGCCTTGATGATTTGTGTGCGGAGGGTGGGGATTTTCGCCCGAATCTTGCGATTCTTAGCGCTGCGGAGTGGCCGGACAAGTGCCCTTATGATCCGCATATACTGGGCGTGCAGGAGCTGCTGAAACCTTCTGAGGTAGTCCTGCCTAGTTTCAAAGACTTTGTGCCAGGCAATTAATTCCTGGTACTCCCCAATGCTCCTCAGCACAGCTAGGCGGTATAGGGGGGCCATGCTGAATGAAGTGTATGCGTCTTCTAATATATGAAAAAAAAACTGTGCGTGTTCGGCAGTGTATCTTGTATCTCTCTGATTCTTTCTGGGGGCTGGGGGGTTGGTTTAACAAGAATTTCCCCTGTGTAGGTAGTGCGGAGCAAAAATGATGCTTTCTGTCTGAGAAAAAAAAATATTCCAGTCTCGCTTGGCTGTATGCGGTACGGGCCGTTTTGACCACGAGAACTCGTTGTATGAGCCCTATTTTACTGTGCGTGGTACCCGGCCTCCGCCAATCTGTTTTAGATCCCTTAGTTGGGGGTAGTTAGATCTAAAACGGATGTGTTAATGTACTAATTTATAAGGTGATGCCTAGGAGGGGGTAGCTTCCCGTAGCTGGGTAAGCTGACCAGTGTAGAGTGTTGTTTAGTGTTAGGATGCTAGGGGATGCTACTATAAAGACGTGAGTGTAACTCGGGGGATGGACCTCTGTGTACAGGTTAATGTACTAGCCTCTCAGCTGGTTGGAGAGAGTTATATAACCGACGTGCGGCGTCAGCTGTGTTGGCGGCTCACTGCTTAGACAGTTGGGCCGCTGCAGGAAGTACAATGAAGCTTGAGCTAGCAACTGTTTGGCTACTATTGTCACGGTTACTCGTGACGGGATACGGGAAGGGCGTTAGGACGTAAAGAGGCGTGTAATTAGTAAGACAAGTGTAGTGTACTGACCAAGTATTTATTGGTCAGTGAATATGGAATTGTAAGTCCCTTTTAGGGGAATGTAGTGAATGTTATAAGTTTTAAGTGTACAAGTTTGTGGAGTAGGTTACAAAATATAGGATCTCTGAACACTTCACTGATGCTCACCTGGTGATAGCAGCCGGCGGAGCCTTCGGCGACACGCACTGTATGACAGATAGTAGAGAGTAGAACCTGTCCTCATTAAGGTCCTTCTTATAGGTTTTGCTGTTGTACTGTCAGCATTCCATTGGCATAGCTGCCCCAGATAGTTATGTGTAGCTGTTTATGGTGTGATGCAAGTGTTTGGCAAGCCTTCCAGGCTGGTTAGCTGCCCTTGCTGTGTAAAAGATGTTGTTCTGGACTTATGAGATTTGCCAGTTAGGGGTGGTTTTGATAGATGATGGAGGGTGGCTTCCAGGGGATGCAGACCCCTGGGGGACTGTACAATAGACTATGGCTTTGAATTTGCTCTGAATTCTTATACTGACTTCACTTATGTCTATCTGTTTTGATTCGTACTGCACTTCTGATCTACCGTTTTCCTGTATTCTGGTTCCCCAAGCACGGATGAACTCAGAATTGTTACTACTTTAGACCTACTTTTGTCCTCGATGATTACTTGAATACTTATAGTATTTTCGACTTCCTCCATACTGGCGAAAAGTTTATACTCTGTCCGCAGTGTGCCGAACTTATTTCCTGTCGCACAGTAAATATTTTATTCAAGTCCTTGTTAACTTGATAACTTCCGCAGTCTAATTTGGTAACCCACTATGGTTCCAATTGTTATTTAAGTCTGATATGATACGTCTCTCCTAGAGGAGATCTCAAGAGTGTTGCTTCAGCTTGACCCGTCTATACGTTCACTGTACACTGATTATTTTGATGCAGCGCTTCTGCACTGGAAGCCTGATAATAACTGCGTGTACTTTGCTCCGCAGCGTGACCGTACGTGGTCCAATGATGACTGCACACGTTGAGACGCAGCATGACCTTACGAGGTATAATAAGAACTGCATGATTACTACTGGGACCGCTCGCTATTTATCCATTTCTGAATAAAATTAAGACACGCCCTCCTTCTTGAAATTATATTCTAAACTAATTGCTCTATGATCATAGAATAATATATTTGGAAACCTTAGGGTTTCAACGTCTCAAAAATGTCCTCCTTTTTGAGAATCGATCGTGGCAAAATTTTATATTAATTTGTAAATGCTCCCAGACTGTGTGGGTGGCATGAAAAATTTCCAACCTTCATGATCCCTCCTACAATGACGTAGTGATGACTCTACGCTTCCTTCCCGTGCTTTAGTTATTTAATTTTTGTCTTGGATAAATCCTAATTTCCAAAATCATTCACATTACCGTGCTCTTTTGCTTAAAATTTTGCATGGATCCAGATTTTGCACAGATTTTACCATACTGTGTACTCTTTCGGTTGCACCGACATTAGTTAAACTGTCGATGTGGCCTGGCTAGGGGAATTCCCTTCCTCTCTCGTGCGTCTTGATCACAATCTTATTGCTGAGCTGGTTCCTTTATCAAAATTTGTGGGTATGACGCACGCGGCTCACGTGTGCGCTGCTCATACTATGGCTCAATCTTTTGCAGCTGCGTGATTAGAATCTGTTGCGTCATCCAGTCTCTCTTCCACTGGAGGTTTGGACATGTAGAATGATTCCTTTTAAATCATATCTTTTCCTCTCTAAAATTACGGATACGAGCTTGTTCCTATCCCAATAAGGGTATAGTATACAATACATTTTTGATACAGGACGTCAGAAATTACATCTATAAAATGAAAGAACTTACAGGTATATATTACTAATACTATAACTATTTATAAATTATTATAATAACAGATCTTAAGGGATACAATCTTATTGGACAACTATTTACACCTTACTCTATTATCACAATATGGAAACTTAATTCTATAAATACAATAACTTACAGCTAGATATTACAATTAAAATAGAAACGTAAAACATAATTATAGATTTCATCGCTCCTATACGCTAAGATACTCAAATACAGAGTAAAAACAATGGCACTGCAGATAACCTTTCAACATTCTTTCAAAGGTTTTTATTTTTGGGGCAATTTTTTTATATACTGGTGTAGTTTAATGTATAATTTAACTCCTGTGTGAAAAGTTCGTTTTTGATATATGCTTGTGTGTGAGTGTGTGTGTGAAATATGAACGTTTTGCTTTTGTCTTGTGTTATGCCTATGAACATCATTGTTTGTTTTAAGAAAGACGTCTTTATTCATTAAAATCTTTTTAAAAACATAATACTTTCAAAGATATGAATGCAGGGCAGTGGGAAAATGTTTAAATCTTTAAACAGAGGTCTACATGATTCTCTAGTGTTTACATTTGCCATTATTCTAATCGCCCTCTTTTGAATCCTAAACCTGCTTAGTACATCTGGTGACATACCCCAAAATATGACTCCATATCTTAAGTATGAATGGAAATAAGCAAAATATGTATTTCTTAAAGTGTGCATGCTAGTGCAGGTTTTCAAAATACGTAACGCAAAGCACATCGAGTTCAGTTTAGTATTCAGATATTGTATATGTTTATTCCATTTCAAGTCATAAAAATTTTGTTTCTTATTTATTTTCTATTTGATGACCATTTAATGTTATATTGGGCGTCGCAGGATTCCTATTCTGTATAGTGTTGACATTTAGAGATACTGTTATTTTAATAGTTTACTATGAAGCGATTATCTTGTGACCATTTGATTAACTCTCCTGTAACGGAGTCAGCAGACTGCTGTAAGACCTGTTTAGTTTCACCTTTTATTACGAGTGTTGTATCGTCCGCAAACAAAATTTCCCTATGAGAATCAACGTTCTGTGTTATATCATTGATATATAGAAGGAAGAGTAGTGGGCCCAAAACTGATCCCTAGGGTACTCCAAATTTAATAATTCCCTCATTGGACAATGTTTCATTAAGTAATCTCTATCCATCATCCTTGTGTCTCAAGCTCACTATTTGCTTACGCCTTCTTAAGTAAGACTCTATCCATTTATTAGCTAGACCTTTAATACCATATTGATTTAGTTTTATAAGGAGGATTTTATGGTCAACAACATCAAATGCTTTCGATAAATCCAAGAATAGGCCTGTTACATGTTCCATATTGTCAATTAATTTCAGAATACTATTACTACATTCATAAATTGCTGTATGTGTAGATTTTTCCGTTCTGAATCCATGTTGTGTTTTTGATAGTATTTTATTTTTTCTCTAAAACATATCAGTCTCTTATACATGATTTTCCCCCACAATTTTTGCAATACCAGTTGGTAAGGTAATATGACGATAGTTATCTAATTCATCTTTTGAACCGTTTTTGTGCACTGGAATTACTTTTGATAACTTCAAAGCATCCGGGTAAGTTCCTGATAGAATTGAACTGTTAGTGCGTAAGTGGATTTATTATACTTTCTGCACATTTCTTTAAAATTGCATCAGGGATGCCATAAATGCCAGCACAGAATTTATTTCCTAGCTCTTTTATAACTATTCTTAATTCTTCACGTGTGACATGATTTATAAATAAAGAATCACTGCATATATTTATTTTATTATTCGAATTTAGTGTTTTACCTGTGATTTATTTAATAATTTTCGTGGAATTTCCAGAAAATAGTCATTAAATGTGTTTGCTATTTCCTCTGGATTATTAATCGCTTTATTATTGCAGGAAGGGAAGGGATATTCGGAAATTTCCAGGGAACTGCATCTGTTAATTTGGGAAATCTCAGAGTCAGATTTGTATCTGTGCCATATGGTTGTGTTCAATCTTTAAAAGCTATTACGTCCTTTCCTTCAAAGTAGACTACACAAACACGTGACGTTGAAATCAATATTGTGGTTTGGCCTGCCCTTTACCTCTTATCAGGAAAGGAAAAAGTAGTAATGTAACCATTTAATTTCACAGAGCCAACATAATTTGCCTTACAGCAAGGCACATAACACTTCCGAGGCATCTTGAAATATTTTAATGAAATATTAGTGATGAATTTGTTTGTTAAATTCATTACCAGGCATTGGTTATACAGTACATACAATTTAATTCGAGAAAGACTCACTTCTAAAACTTTCAGCTGGTCTGATTTACCACGATTAATTTCAGGGGTGTTGAAATAGTAAATAACAACAGATTGTAAATGTTGTGTTATTAAAATAAACCGTATTTATCAACAAAAGTTAGCTAGTTCGGTCAGCGTTTTTACACACCTACTACGATAGTTTAGGCTTTGCGGGTCCGCTGACCGTGGCTTCGTGGGCCACGAGTTGCTAACTCCCCCTTTATGAATGGGTTCCTCTGTATTCACGAACTCAATCGAATGTAGGTGGCAGGTCGGTCGCGACAAAATGGTGGACGCAAGGGTGATAGGCTTCATGATGTAGGCTACCGTATTGAATGTTGTTGGCAATTCTAGGTGGGCTCTCGTTGAAGGACAGTCAATTGTAGATGCCAAACACATAATTATGTGCGGGGAAGTCCAAGAAACGGAAGATCTTATGAGACTTGAAGCTTTATGGTTACAAACTAATAAGTTGAAAGGGCTAACCTCATCAGATTCAAAATGTAATTCGCTCACCAGTTGCCGATTTTTTTCTTTCTTTCAGGAATATGTAATATGCGTGTAGTCGGTACATTGCTTTACAGGCTTCAGTAAGAAGATACATTTAACTTTGTAAGATATAGCCTAATACTGTTGAAGTCGATAAATCACAAGACTGTACAAGTTGGCTATAGAGATGTTTAAATTTTTAACAGGCACATGATTGAAAACTTAGAAGACCTGAGCTTCACAGATTTGAAGAAACAATGGGGGAAGTTAAAGAAAGACAAACACATGTAGGCCTACGATAAAGCGACCCCTAAAAGTAATAGGTGGGTTACACGAGACGGTGGTGGGGTGGGCCGATACGAGCGCCATCTATTGCCTCTCCCGAGAAACAAAGCGTCCGCCATATTGTTGGAAAATCCGGAGTAAATACGTGTGGTGAGAAGCGTAGGAGCATCAGCTTTTAGTGATAAAAATGCCTTTTGTGGAGAAGTATTTGTCAAACCTGACTCTACCCCTCAAACATCCGATCAAAAGGTTGGATTTTTGTTCACAGCTTGAGATTATATATTGAGCTGACACTGTTCGAACGAGGTATGGTGGTCGGTTCCCGACGGATGTGAAGTGCGATTTCGGCAGTGGTGCGGGAATTCGGCTTCACACAGTCAACCATGTCTAGGGTGTATGGTGAATGGTTGAATGTGGGTGTCACTGGCCGTCCAGCTACCCTCGATGACCGTGACTGGCGACATCTGAGACGGATTGTCAATAGTGACAGAAGGGCAACAGTGCAACAAATCACGGCTCAATTCAACATAGGCCGTGCTAGACGCGTCTCTCAGTGGACTATCCGTAGGAACATGGGTTCCATGGGGGTATGGGAGCCAGCGCCGCACACAGGTGCCATTGTTAACCCAATGCTATCGACACAACGACGGTATTTGTCGCCAATTACCATAGGTTGACACTGGAACAATGGCGTAACGTGATATGGTCGGACGAATCATGATTTCAATTGCACCATGCCGTTGGTAGGCACCGTGTGTGGCGCAGACCACATGAATCGATGGATCCCGTCTGCCTCGAAGGTGTGGTCCAGGGAAGTGGTGTCTCTGTTATGGTCTGGGGTGCATGTTCCTGGTATGGAATTGGCCCCATGGCAGTTCTGGGAGAGACTTTGATGTTCTGCGATATGTTGAGCTGCCAGAATCCCCACATGCTATTAGGTGACTATCCCATGACATTTCCTAAGTCAGTGAACTAGCTAACGCGGCAAAAATCATTGATTCGGATAAAGATTATTGATGAGTAGTACCGTATGCGCGGGGTTGTCAATATTGTATTTGTCCATAATTCACGTGTATTATGGCGAACACAACTGGAATTTTACTATATAAGTCGTGATCTATAAAGGGGATGGTGGGTGGGTTTATAGACAACGGAGGAGAAAACATCTATTACCACGGCATTTCTACAATATTATTATCCATTAAAAAGGCATTTCGTCTAATTTAAGTAGTTTTGTACAATGTTCACCACTTCTGAACTGTTACCAATTGTATTATGGCCCTCGTGCGGTCGATTAGCCTTCAGGCCAGTTAATACACACTATCGAATAATATTTTCACTCATAGAGTGACTTATAACAGAATAATACTTTGCCGCGAATTCCTACAGCGTCCCGATAAGAAGAAGAACTCGAGTTCCCGTCGACCATCTTGCAATACCAATACAGGTCATCTCGCGTTCCGACCTACTACTGCCTCAAAAATACCACACGAGTCATACCTAGATCAATATGTTTGACCTTCTGCTGGGTTGGTCAACATCCTTCGGAGGCAATTTTAAAAGCTGGAGCGTAGCGCTTTCTCGCTTCTATGCTGCTGCTGCTGCTGTTCTTGTTGTTGGTGTTGTTGTTGTTGTATAAGGGCTGTGTCATCGTGGTCATTTGGGTGTGTGCGTGTGGAATTTGTGGGATAACCTGTGTTATTGTGATGGCTGTATTAGTGCGTGTATTTGTAAATTGGGAATCGGATCAGGAAGGATGTGGGCGTGGCGCCAAGTTAGGAATCAACCCAGCATTTTCCCGGAGTATAAGTGGGTAAACCACGGAAAACCACTTCCAGGAATGCTGAGGAGGGAATCTAACTGCACATTACTGCAGTTACCACAGTGACACATTTTATCAGACAAATTCAACATACACCCAAATACATGGGGCTGATGATCACGATATCTCAGGTCTTACCGATTTATGCGAGAAAGCCACAGTGGTCTGAGTCTCTCGCTTCGTTTCTTCGGGAGTTCGCATTGGTTCTATACCACTGACGGTATGCTGAAGTAACGTACACCCTCCTTGTGATCAGCTCTATCCTTGTTGGTTCTAGTGTGACAAGCAACAATTGCCCAGCATACCATCTCGAATTCAACGATGAAAAGGGCTACTTTCTACGTTTTATCACCAAAAATGCAAGTACCTCCCTATTGTGTACTAACTGCCCTTTACAACACAACAAGATGGCGGACAGGCTGTTTCTGAGTATGGCGCATAGTTGGCGTTAGCTTCGCAGGTGTAAAAGTGGGCAACCCACACGGCTCGTGCAACCCATCCATATGCTTTGCCACCGATGTTTGGCACATGGGAAGAACAGCTGTCAAATCGACCTTGCTAAGTCGCATAGTTTGCAGTGCAGAGGAGAATGTAGGGTACTGGATATTGTAAGAATTTAATTATTAATTATTAATAATTAATTCTCCTTTGTAAAATGCCAGCCGCGTACGATCATATACTTCGAAATTGGCTTTGCGATGCGAAGTAATCGACTCCATTGCGTCTGAGATGCTTTCCTTTTCTGAAAGGAATGCACTGATATCGCAATTGATGAATTAATTCGAAGAACACAGCGGAACTGAGCAATTATATAAATCATCTTTTAGCCTCAATTCTTATGAAAATAACTGAAAAAACGAGAGATGAGCACACCCATCAACCCAAATAACATGTTATAGCATCTTTTTGTTTATTTTCCAACAACCTTACGCTAGTTTTAGTTAACGGCAGCACCCTCGCTTGAGTTCGCGAATTCCACATCTAAAAACCACCTGCGTAGAGATGTCAAAACTTAAGTTAATTGGTGCAGTGGTAGGCAGTGCCATTCGATTTGGGATTCTCCGTGCGTCTGGACGTGGTGTGCTAGTACTCCCGGTGTTTCGTGCCGCGTGTGTTCGGAGTCTACCTTAGTCTACCTATTTCTTTCTTCCTTATTGTGTGAACATTATCTTTAGTGACAACCTTTTGTTGTCTTCCCGGGTAATCTAGTGCATGCTGTAATGGCGTCTTCTAGTGACGGTGGGTTGCATGCTCTACCCCCTGATTCTGAACTCCAACATTTTACCACGGATGTAGTCCCTCTTATGGCACCTTTTCAACCTCAAATGGATACCGAAAATTCTGCTCCTTCTCCAACTGCTCCATCGGATCGTGCCAGATCCGACATCTACATTTGTCCTGATATTTCTGCTGTTTACACTCCTAATCATATGGGACCGTATATTGTACATGTCGAGTCTACTGATCAAAAGAGTTGGGAAACTTACATCCCATGAGTCTTGGCCGTACCTTTTTTGATCGCAAAATTACTGGTATCACCTCTATTCAACGCAAAGGTCGTAATCGAGTACAAATTAAATTTAATTCAGCTACCCATGCAAATGATTTCATGTTGCATTCTATTCTGACAGAACGCAATCTTAAAGCTTTCATACCCTCTTCCAGTATTCAGAGAGTACAGTAGGGGTTGTCCGTAGAGTGGATTTAGATCTCTCTCTTGAAGATATTATGAAATTCATTGATACTCCGGCACCCATTGCCAAACTTCAACGTATGACTAGGAGAGTGACCAGAGATGGCCGCACTGAATATGTTCCCACGGGGACTGTCAAAATCACCTTTGCTTCTCAAAATTTGCCTAGATCTGTTTGCCTTTTTAATGTTTACCTCGAAGTAGAAATATTTGTATTTCTACCCGTCATATGTCAAAGATGTCAACGTTATGGTCATGTTGGCCTCAATTGTCGAGCGAAATCGCCAAGATGCCGCAAATGCGCTCAGTCCCATTTAACGGTTGATTGCACTAGTGTGCTCTCCTATTGTGCCCATTGTATGCAGAATCATCCTTGTGGTTCTGCTAGATGTGACTTCCATCAACAACAAATAGCAATCAAACGCCAAATGTGTCTCAATAATCAAACTTAGGAGGAAGTCACCAAACATCAACCGCTCACAGCCAATCCCCTGTATAATCCGCAGCAGTTCCCTTCATTAGCGGCAACTTATACTCCGTTTGTATCTTCCCAAGCTCTTCCAAATTCTCTACCAACAGAGGGGATCGCTAAAAAACGGAAATTCACTACTGTTCTGTCACGTTCTCCCAAATTACCCAACCCTCCGGGGTATGACCATCAGGCCTATCAGGTGATTTTACATCCTCCCACCCACTCTGCTTCTCGGTCCCTTGCTGGACCGTTTTCATTGAACCCCCCTCCACCCCCCCCTACTTCGTCCGATCCGCTACCGCCTGCCGGCATGCCCACAGAATTGTATGCTGATTATACTCAATTACTCGCGTTATTAGGTACCAACGAAGCCTCCGTGGCTTAGGCGGCAGCACGCCGGCCTCTCACCGCTGGGTCCGTGGTTCAAATCCCGGTCACTCCATGTGAGATCTGTGCTGGACAAAACGGAGGCAGACAGGTTTTTCTCCGGGTACTCCGGTTTTCCCTGTCAGAATTTCATTCCTGCAACACTCTCCACTATCATTTCATTTCATCTGTCATTCATTTAATCATTGCCCCCAGAGGAGTGCGTCAGGCCTCGGCAGCCGGCACAGTTCAAATCCTCGCCGCTAGATGGGGGCTTCATTCATTCCATTCCTGACCCGGTCGGAGACTGGAAGCAGGCTGTGGATTTTCATTTTTTTCATTAGGTACCAACGCTCAATGGCAAATGTTACTGAAAATATATATTTTTCAACTTTCTAACCTACCCCCACAATCGCATGTTTTGCCCGTTAAATCCCCGATACCTCCCGAGCCCTATCCCTCTCCATTAGATGCGTCTCCTTCAATGGAATTGTCGGAGCCTGCTCCACAAAAAGCATGAACTTATTCTACTTGTGCAGGAATTCAATCCTGATATCATATTAATTCAGGAAACTTTGTTACCGTCACATTTCACCTTTTATCTCCCGAATTACCACATTGAACGCAGTGATGGCACTCCCTATGGGGGAGTCATGACCTTGATTAAATATCATATTCCGTACACACTTGTCCCCAACCACTTTACTATTCCCCGCACGTATTCCTTAACTATACTCTTAGATGTCTTCTATGTCACGAATTTTTATTGTCCCCCAGCTATCAAAGACAATTTTCGTCAATGGTTTTCTTTTTTACAATACCACAGTAGCTTGGGATCCCACATTCTTACCGGTGATTATAATGCTCACCATTCTGTCTGGGGTTGTGAAAAAACCACTCCCAAGGGTCGTCGTATTTATTCGGCGTTTACCAAACTTCATCTTCACCTTTTGAATGATGGTTCCCCCACCAGACTCACAGGACTGACCCAGGCAAAAAGTGCCGTTGATCTTGCTTTCGCCACCATTAATATAGCACACCGTCTTCATTGGAAAACTATTCCTGATCTCCATCAAAGTGACCATTATCCTATTCTTATGTCCTACTCTCTTGTCTGTCCTTCTATACTTCCATCTCTTCTTTCGCCGCCCACTCGTTTGCTTCGCCACTTTGATCCTTCCTTGTTTGCTGATTATATTCAACATACCTCTCCCCCACCTCATGGGACCTCATCTACTGCTTATACTCATCTTTTATCTTCGATCGGTGCTTATTTAGATATTTATCATCCCTTCACAGTTCGCCGCCCCCTTGCTTCCCCTTCTTCTCATATTTCTTGGTGGGATAATGAATGTGCCTTATTAATTAAACGCCGCAAACACGTTTTTAAATTATATCGGCAGTCTAATACCCCCTTTACTTATCAAAATTATAAAAAAAATTACAGCTCAACTTCAAAGAACTTTTAATATGAAACGTCGGGCCGCTTGGCAACGCTTCACAACTTCTATAAGTCGATCCACTCCTATTTTTCGTATTTGGACTGCAATTAAATTTTTGTCTCATAATTCTTCTCCCAATTCCCCATCTTCCATATCTGATGATGTTCTTCGTTCTTTTTATCATCAACTTACGCCGGATTTTGTTCCCCCACTGCTCTCCTTGCCTCCAATTCCCACTGGTACCAAATTTTCGTGTTTACTTCGTCCCATAACTCTTTCCGAATTTATTAAAGCACTTCATCATCGCAAATCTACCACTTTCGGCCCAAGTAACATTAATAAACTTTTATAACTCTATTCTTCAAACGGGCCTCACTCCGCCTGAGTGGAATGCTTTTCGAATCGTACCCCTCCTTAAACCCGGTAAACATCCCCTGGATCCTCATAATTATCTTGGTTCTTGTCTTCGCAAAACCTTTCAAAGAATCCTTTTACAGCGCCTTATGTGGGTCTTAGAATATTATACTCTTCTCCCCGTGAATCAATATGCTTTTACAAAAAAGAAAGGCACCATAGACGCCATCAATATATTTTTAACGGATGTTCTTCTCAACCGATATCGAAAACATCGTCTTCTTGCAGTGTTTTTAGATGTACAAGGCACTTATGATAATGTCAACATTTCTCTTTTATTACAGATTCTGGGCCGTTTACAATTTCCTCTCGTTTTTATCTCTATTATCCATAACCTTCTTACCAATCGAAGGTTATCCGTTCTCTCCTCTACCCTTGAGCTCAATGATCGCTATACATCTCTCGGCTTACCTCAAGGTGACATATTAAGTGGTCTTTTATACAATGTTTACACCCATGAACTTGAGACGATAGTGAATCCTCATGTACGTATTCTGCAATTTGCGGATGAAATTCTTCTCTATTGCTCTCACCCCCAGCTATCTGAATGCCGCCGGAACATGACTACGGCTTTAAATCTCAGTCATGATTGGTTGCACCAATCCGGGTTAACTACTGCCCCTTCTAAGAGTGCTGCTCTCATTTTTACTCCCCGCCGTTTTTATGACCGATCTCCTATTCGCTTTCGATCTGGGCATATCTCCCTGAGACGTTCTATTACCTATCTTGGAGTAACTATTGATGATCGACTCCTGTGGACACAACATCTTCAAAAGCTTTCTGTTACTATCCAACGCAAATTTAATCTTCTTCGTTCCCTCACCCGCCGTAATTGGGGTGCTGATCCTTATATCCTATTACTTCTCTATCGAAATTTCATTCGGGCGGCTCTCGACTATGGATGTCATTTTTTCGATTTAATGTCACCCACCTGCCGTAAAGGTTTGGACACCTTGCAATATACCGCCTTACGTATTATTACAGGCGCTCTTCGCTCCACTCCTACTGGTGCGCTTTTAATTGAAACTGCTGAATTTCCCCTTGTCTTAAGGCGTCAGTATTTATCGCTTAGGTATCTTCTCGGTAAGATGGCTAATACCCAATTTCCACTTATACCTAAATTGCAATTATTACATACTGTTTAGGAACAAGTGTTAAACTGTTCGCCATGCCTCTAGTCGCCTTTGTTGGGAGTCCCGTTATTCCCTGGCCGCGAATCTACCTCTCGCCGCTCCCCAAGTACGGGACATTCCTTCGCCAGTGTAACAATTGTGCTCAAGCAAGTCACCACGGGGTGAAAGTGCTGCAGACCTGCTGCTATGCAATCTCGGAAAACTATATCGAACGAGTAACAGTGTATTAATTGTATCAACATGTATTGTATATAACTGTGTAATATAGGCTAATATAATTACTTAAATGTTCCACAGAAGTCCAGTGATTTGAAATCCCAGCACTATAAATTACAGTCCACCAGAGTATATTCTTCACATTTATTATCAAACTTCCTTCACATACCTATACGCAAACTTTTCCTCGTTTTCGGAATTTCCTCCCATCCCTCTTAGTTGCTTATCGTTTTCTGCAACCCTCTCGTTCCTCCATTCTTCAAACACGGAAGCCTCTCTGTTATACGGTTCCTTACCTAATCTTTATTATTCCCCGAATTCTTACTTGCATTTAGCCAACTATCCCCTTAACGATCTCCGTCACAATCCTCTTATTACTAACTCCTTAGTACTCACTTTCTTATCTACGCACCCTCATCACATTGTCTTTTATACTGATGGGTCCAAATTTTTCAACCCCCTTTGTGTTGGTGCAGCCGTTTATTCTCCTCAACTAGATCTTTCACTAGAATATTGTATATCTTCTTCGCTTTCCATCTTTACGGCTGAAGCCTTTGCCATCCGACAGCCTTTGTTTTATATTAAACAGCATCACATTTGCCAGTCTCTGATTTGTACCGATTCACTTAGCGTGCTCAGAGCACTTTCGAATATCTCCAACACAGATAATTGGTACCTTATGCAAATTCTCCTTTTAACTTTCGACCTTGCTAATCTTGATTTTGATGTTATTTTTATGGCTCCCTAGTCACTCTCACATTCCTGGTAATGAACTGGTTGATACTGGTGTATTCTTGGAATACACGGTACGAGAGAATATAATTTTTAATGCTTTTGCATGTTCATTCCTTCTTCTTCATCAAACACCAACAGTGATTTTCTATTTTCTCTTTGGTGATCATGTCGCTTATATCTTTTGTGAGTCTGTTCTAGATATATATATATATATTCCATGACCCACCTAGCGTCATCTAGCAGCGAATCTCTGAAACTCCTCAATTCTTCCTGGTGCAAGAGGACTTCCTTTTCCATCTGGCCACCAGATCTCGTTGCCATCGCCAGCTATTATCTCCATGAGCAAGAGATCTTCGTCTACTTTTTCACTCAGCATGCTGTGCTAGTATCGCCTGCTATCAACTCTTTGAAGACCATTTCCTCAAGAGAATTTAAGTTTACAATGTTGGTCATGCTTATATGTTCTCCTTTTGTCTCCTGCCCCCACTCTTTCCCTTCCTTGGACCCTCCGTGCTTAGCTGAGTGGGTCTCACTTCTAAGTCGGCAGTTGACTCGGTCAGTCAAGGCTCAACTCGAGCCAGTCTCCTCAAACCAAGAGACACTCTCTACGTTCTACGCCATGTTGGCACTTTAAGTATCTGTCAAGGAAACTTCACCTTCGCCATGTAACAAAGATAAGTACCTCCTTCAAGTTTTAACTTCATCATCATCGGTTTTAACTTCTACATGCTTTTAACGATATTTTATAGACAGCGTGAGATTACTTATTTGGGGCAAAATCATTCTTCGCGGGATTTGCCATGTTGAGCTTTTGTTTGTATAAGCCAACCTTACTAGAAAGGAGCTTTTCTTAAGCTATTTAAATGGGAAATATTCTCACTACGTGGAATATTATCTAATACCCGCTGTCTATAATTCACCAAGCTAGTTCCTCCGCTGGATTATCTTCGGCCCCATTCTTCTATTAAGATCGTTCTGGAACCTTCCAGATCCTGTACTTTATCTACAAGTCCTGCCGTCATGTAATTTTCACTCACTTGTGAGAATACTATTTAAAATTGAAGAATCTTACTTCTGAATTAAGGCTCAATAGCGAAATTTCTTCCACCGATGGAATGTTCTATGGTACATTTAATTGTAATTCACAACTTTCTCAAGAAATAGACTCTCGCCTACCTAGTGCAATCAGTTATTTTCATCATTGCAATAACTTTCTTTCCCATAAACTTTCGTGTTTCTACAGTTAAATTTTCATCTATTTAACAGACTATAGTGATAACTAGTGCTTGTCCCACTTTTCTACCGCGTCGCGATCGTCCGTTTACATTTAAATAAGGCCATGAACATTGATCCTAAATCCCAACGATCTTTCCTCAACCTTCTACTAACAAACCATATTAATAAAATTGTAACTTTTCTATAAGGTGTCACTCTACGAAGTGCCCTTCCATTTTGCTTGTTTATCATTAATTAATTTCTGTATAACTACGTGTTGTATACACGGTTCAAACTTACATTGTTTCTTCCCTATAATCAGGGAAAACAATTCTTTTAACTCTTGAGTGAGTTATTTCTAGGTCTCACGAAATGGAAACTGTCCCATTTGGCTCGTGATTCCTACTTAAACATAGGAAGTCTAGAACTTTCCTTTTGACTTTCTCTTCAGGTTTCACCGTAAGTGACCTGCTCTCTTTTGCATAATTGTTATAAAGTAATTCAGCTTAAATACAAGAAGTTGTAGGAACTTCTATCTTATTCTTCATGTTTTTCTTTTTGTTATTTTCGAAGTTGTCACTCTCTCTAGAATATTATCTCAGAGATTTCTTATAGTACACTCCTTGTACTCAATTTAATGTTTAAACTTTAATTACTTCATTTGTCTTTTTTTAAATCTTATAAAGATTTTAGAACATATATAAGGTTTGAAACCTCATAAATTGTCAATTGCCTGGAGCAAACGTTTAATGTTTTCTGAGGTCTGTGACCCAAAAATTACTAACCAAATTGAAAATATATATTTGTTAAAGTTATCAACTTCTTTTGAATTGTTAAATAAATTAAGCGTTTCTTTTCGCTTTCTCATTTTTCTAGTACAACGGTTAGGCAAAATCCTGTCTTCCTTGGCTCTCCCTACTCAATGCCAAAAAATCTATTAATAGGGCTTTCACCACTCGTTGCATTTGAGCAAGAACTCTTAGCGGTAATCTCGTTAAAGTTTCTCTTAGCTTTAATAGCTAATTCTAACTGGCCAGTAAGGCAAGTAAAGCTCGCTACGCCAGCTACCTGCTTGTGGAGATCCTCTCCGAAAACTTATGGTCAGTTTTCCAAAAGATAAGTGTTTCTTTTTGTCTAAACTTTTAGCCGGCTCCTCGCTGAGTAAAAGCTTAGCCATTTCCAAATGCAACCATTGGTCCACTTACCAAAATTACTCCCCAAGGTATAATTTTTTATCATTATCCTTCTTGGAAGCACTTGGTTGCCTTTTCAGGAACTCCATAATTTCGAAAACTGGAGTTACCAAACCTGATTCATATTATTGGTATTCTTCGAATTACTTTGCAAAAACGAATTTCTTGGAACAGACATACAATAAATCTGTTACTCTCAGTCTTGCCACACCACCACCCTTCCCCATAGTAAGCAGATGCATGCTTGAGAGGGAATATACTAAAGCCACTCTCTTGCAAACCGCCCAAGTTCTAGCTGTGTTTCCCGTCAGCTTAAACCAAGCCCTTACCCACTTAAGGTATCCGAGAGCGGATTTGCGGTGGCAACCGCCTCTAAGTGCATTTAAGGTTAAATTTATAACTTTTGTGTGACTCTCCTCCTATTTTTCTATCCTTTTTTTCCAGTCCGAAACCTATATCCTTTTCTTAATCATCTTCCCTTGGTGGTTAGGTTATTCCTCAGCCAATAATCTACCCAGACACTATGGCTAAAAATGCTGCCCAAGGACATGGCGAAACATATGATTTAGCGATACCGAACGCTGATCTGCTCCCTGGGGGGTGAAGCTGATTCCTGCACGTGGTGCCCCTGCATAGGTACCTGGATTACACTTTCCAGTACTGAACTGAGCATCAGCATTCCAGAAGTACAAACAAGATGATGACATCTGTTCCACAAAGGCCTTTTTCAAGGCTAACTATAATTACGTTTAATACAGAGGGACTTTCATCCCCAAAAGAAGAGCTCCTGAGTGAAATATGTCGAAGTAACAACTGTGACATACTTTGCATACAAGAGACCCACAGAGACAATCAGCTACGACGTCCCAAAATTGCTGGCTTGAGACTTATTGCCGAGAGACCTCACAGACAGTACGGAAGTGCTTTATTCGTTCGACCTGATCTTCAAATCGTGTCTACTTCCATCTCTGAACACGAGGATATGGAAATATTAACTATTGAGCTGAGTAATTGCACCGTATCTTCTGTATACAAACCACCTGGTGCTGCTTTTTCCTTTGCTACCCCTGATAGTTTCCATAAACATAGTGTCAATTTTGTAGTTGGTGACTTTAACAGTCACAGTACAGTATGGGGTTATGCTCAAGACGATGATAATGGAGAAGAGGTGTTAAAATGGGCCGATACCTTCCAATTAACCCTCATACATGACAGTAAACTTCCTCGATCCTTCAATAGTGGGCGTTGGCATCGTGGATACAATCCAGATCTGATCTTTGCCAGTGAGCACATCAGCCAACAATGCATGAAGACAGTATGCTCTCCAGTTCCTAACTCTCAACATCGTCCTGTGATGTGCCAAGTTACTGCATTAGCCCAACCGATCACTATACCCTACCGCAGAAGATTCAACTTCCGGAAAGCTAATTGGGAGAAATTTAGTTCTACTTTGGATAGTTTTGTAGCTGGTATCCAGCCAACACCAGATGAATACGATACATTTGTGAATGCTGTGAAGAAGGCTTCACGGTTGTCGATGCCTCGAGGGTGCAGGACACAATACTTCCATGGCTTAACACCTAAAACAGCCGATCTGATGACTAATTATCTTTCACTCTTCGAAGATAACCCATTTAGTGACGAAACCATTTCAGCAGGAAAAGAGCTAATATCCACCATAGCATTGAACAAGAGAGAAAGATGGCTGAAACTTATGGAGGAAACTGACTTCTCTGTTAATAGTCAGAAGGCTTGGAGGCTGCTAAAGAAATTAAATAACGATCCAACTAAGAGTTCCACACATGCAAACATCACTGCCAATAACATCGCATCACAGCTCATAAATAATAGCACACCAAGATCGTCATTTAGAAAATCAGATTTCAAACTTCAGGATAAGGTACACAATCAGAACAGTGAACTCACAAGACCATTTGATCTCCATGAACTAGAAGCTGCCGTCCGTACATGTCAGAATGGCAAGGCAGCAGGACTGGATGATATTTGTGTTGAACAAATTAAACATTTTGGCAATGTCACGAAAATTTGTCTTCTAAATCTTTATAATCACTGAATTGCATTTTTCAAGATCCCAAAATTATGGCGCAAGGCTCGTGTAATAGCTATTTTAAAGCCTGGTAAATTGCCAAATGATCCTAAAAGTTTCAGACCAATCTCTCTTCTTTGTCATCTTTATAAGATCCTAGAGAGAATGATCCTGAATCGTTTAACTCTTGTAGTTGATCCTCTTCTAATCCCTCAACAAGCTGGGTTCAGACCAGGCAAAAATTGCACTTCTCAAGTCCTAAACCTTACTCAGTTCATAGAAGATGGTTTTGAAAGGAAAAAGATCACAGGTGTAGCTTTTGTTGATCTCTCTGCTGCATATGACACCGTAAACCACAGAATACTGTTACATAAACTCTATAACCTAACGAACAACTATGGATTCACTAACATGATAGCTACACTTCTTCAGGATCACCGGTTCTTCGTTGACTTCCAAGGACATCGCAGCCGTTGGAGAACTCAGAAGAATGGATCGCCCCAGGGAAGTGTATTGTCTCCTATTTTATTTAATGTGTACACCAATGATCAACCACAGCCTCAAGGGTGTAAAAGCTTCATTTACGCTGATGATCTTGCTCTTTCTGCCCAATCAGAACAGTTTGAAGTTGTAGAGCATACACTCACTCGTGCTCTCAAACAGCTGGGTACTTACTATGAAAGGAACCAACTCATGCCCAATCCTAATAAGACTCAAGTATGTGCCTTCCACCTGAAACATAAACAATCTAGTCGGAAACTTGAAGTATTCTGGAATGGTATGTTATTGGATCATTGTTTCCATCCCAAATATCTAGGTGTCACCTTGGACCGTACACTCACATTCAAGGAGCAGTTCTTTAAGCTAAAACAGAAGATCTCTTCGAGGAACAGCCTCCTCCGTAGACTGGCAGGGACTAACTGGGGCACCCATCCCCAAACGTTAAGGACAACAGCAATGGCCTTATGCTATTCAGCAGGAGAATATGCCAGTCCTGTGTGGTACAAGTCAGCCCATGCAAAGCAGGTGGATGTAGCCTTAAATGAGAGCTGCAGGATTATTACAGGTTGCTTGCGGCCAACTCTCATCAGTAAAGTGCACTATCTTGCAGGGATTGCTCCACCTGACATAAGAAGAGAAGTGGCTGCAAACAACGAAAGAAGTAAATCATCTGTTATGACCTCACACCCACTCTTCGGATATCAACCTGCTGAGAGGAGATTAAAATCGAGAAAGAGCTTCCTAACAACTACTCAACCATTACAAGGAACAGCAGCAACAGCTCGAGTGGCCGTGTGGAAGGAGAGGACCAGCAATCTGTCTGAATGGATGGAACCAAAGGAATCTCTACCTCCTGGTCACACAGAGAACTGGCTAATCTGGAAGTCCCTGAACAGACTGAGGGTGGAAGTTGCAAGATCCAGGGACAACTTATATAAGTGGCATTTTCCGACCAAGACAGTCCTGTGTGATTGTGGCGCAACTCAGACAACACAACACCTCTTCTCCTGTCCATTGTGCCCGTACAGCTGCACTATGAATGACTTGACTGAAGGTAATTCAAGTGCTATCGAAGTGGCTAAGTTCTGGGCAGAAACTGTTTGAAGTCGTCTGTTTAACACATACTTTGTACTTCTGACACGAATAAATAAATAAAATCTGCTCCCTGATATTCACACCCACTTACGTCAAGAATGGCAACAATGGTGGCATTCCTATTCCCGCTCCAAAGCAACTTTTTATCATCGATTGCAGGCCATACCTCCTTTCAAGCCTTGGTTCTCTACCGGACAATATACTCGTCGTCATATCACAACCATTCTTCGCCTTCGTTTTAATCATGCTTTAACCTCTGTTCATTTAGCCCGCCTCCGTTTCCGACCTTCACCAATGTGCGATTGTGGGAAGTTTTGAGGTACAGTCAATCACATAGTATTTCAATGTTCCCTTTATGATACTCACCGACCTTCATTTTTTCACACCTTATTTATTTATGGCTTTATACTTCCCTTATCCATTGAAACGCGTCTTACAAACCCCACCGCCCCAGTCATTACCTCTCTCCTAATATTTATTGATGCGTGTAACCTTACCGTACTTTTTAAATTTCGTACCTTATGTGTGACCCGGTTGTGTTTACGTTTTAGGAAGTCGTCATTGTGGGTCAATTGACGTGAAGAATAGTTCCCCCGTCTCCTTGGTTTAATTTACCTTTATTCGTTTTTTGTTAACCCCATTTCTTTAATTTGTAGATGGTCCATCAAACTTTAATTCCGCTCCGAACCTAGTTATTGGGTATATATCGCTTATACCCTCTGCCCACAAAAACCCCCTTACAAGAAGAAGAAGTAGACAGTGCCCAGCGAATTAGAAGATTATTCTTTGATTATTTAGCTTCTTTGTTATAGAAATTCCTTGTATTAAGTTTTGTCACCGTTGCAGTTGGTTGTGAAAATTTAGCAGAATGGTAATGATTAATATCTGTTGTTATCTTTCCAATCATATTTAATTTTGTTATTAGCAATTCTTATTTGGCCTGTTTATTTTTTTGCAGTATTAATTTGTTAGGCAGCTTGTCAATTTATGTAATCTTACGAAGAAATTTGAATTTTATAACCTCTAAACCATGACGTTCCTTAGTGCTGTGTTGATTTTACGCGAAGAAATTTCCTGTTATTGTCATTGTATTTTTAATTCTAGGCTAAACGAACTAAGAAGGTTGGAATTACCGGAAAGTATGGCACACGTTATGGTGCTTCTTTGAGAAAAATGGTGAAGAAAATGGAGATTACTCAGCATTCGAAGTACACCTGCACATTTTGTGGAAAGGTGAAGTATATATATATCTAGATAACCAAAATCATAATTCCCTCTTATGGAAGGATTTAAAAAAATGCTGCTAATAGCAATACAGAATAATTCGTGAAGGGAATAAACTCCGAAAATGAGCCCACACAAACTCTCGCAGAGTATTGAGGGGTAGATGACCTTGCTGATTCGCCTCCTTAAAACAACTTTTAAACGTGGTTCATGTCTTAGTTCGCAGTACATTGCATGTTATCTTAAATATCGACCACAAGGCTCGCATTTAACAGTCTGTGCTTGGCTACATAGTTTATCTCGAAGGCCATGTACAGCAAAGTGTGTAACAATGTTTCTAAGCGGATATCCTCCCCATTTCCAGTTAACCCCCTCCCCCAACGACTCGCATACAGTGAGACGTGGGTTGGCGACCATGGGACACCAGCTGAGTCCGGCATTGCTTCCACTTGTGCTGGACTCCTCTCCGTCTCCTTTCCTGTCGACCTCTCTTGGTCTACTCTTGTTGTCTTCCGACCCGGGCGGTATTAGTGTATCCGAATTTATTGTTCACTTTAGACCATCCTCCCTTTTCATCACTTTTAACACCTTGGCTTATTGAAAATATATCATTTATGATATGCATACCTTTCGGGGAGTTGTCGTTTTCACAATCTCTTCATACTCAATAGCTACTGCTGCACCGCAATAATTGTAATTTCACGGAAAGAATGCAATTTTTCTTCACTTTCAGACGCCATCTTTGACAGTCATGTGACACCCGAAAGTCGATCATATTACTACGTTACCAACTTGAATAAAGAAACTCACCACACGCCTTCGCTACTAAGTTAGGCACTGTCTTGTGGAAAATTACTGCTAGTACTACAAGTAAGGGGGTCTGGGGCGTAAGCCCCAGGTTATGTCTGTTTTTGTATGTAAAACATTAATTTAGGGGCCGATAACCTCGATGTTAGGCCCCTTAAAACAACAATTATCATCATCATAAAACATTAATAACATACAATTTATGTCCGCTACTAGGTTAGGTACTGCCTGGTCGAAAATTAATGCTAGTACCACAAGCAAGGGGGTCTGGGGCGTAAGCCTCAGGTTAGGTCTTTTTTTGTATGTAAAACATTATAAATACATAAATAAACACTATAATTGAGTTCACTTAGTGATTTCATACATCGCACGTTAAAGATCCCCTTCGGGGCAAAATTCCGGCACCCTGGCGTCTCTAAAATCCTGAGTAGTTAAAAGGGACGTAAAACTAATAACTTTATTATTATTATTTGATTTCATACCTCCTCAGGGGCTCACATCTAGTGGGACGTTGGTTGGCGACCACGGGACCCGAGTTGAGTCCGGCATTGCTTGCACTTGTGCCGGGCTCCTCGCCGTCTTCTTTCCTGTCGACCTCCCTTGGTCAACTCTTGTTCTCTTCCGACCCCGACGGTATTAGGTTATCCGAGGCCTAGGGAGTCTTTCACTTTCCCGCCTTAATTGGCCCTTGTCTCATCTTTCCTGATACCCTCCTATGAGGGGTCAGCCTTCTTTTTCTTTTCCTTTTACCTCCTGCCTTGTGCTCAAGGCCCTTAAGGAGGCCGGGTGTATGTAGCCCCACCCCTTCTGGTGCACCATAGATAATGCTACACCCTCGGGGCTCACGGCTGGTGAGTTCGGGAGTTGGCGACCCCGAGGGATTCCTGAGCTGGGTCCGTTTTCCCCTTTTGTCCCTTACCTTTGGGGCGGACCCTTTCCTCTCTCCCCTCTCCTCTTTTCGTTATATTTCCTTTCTCTTTAAGATTCCCGCACTGTTTTTGTTACTTGGTTCACCGTGTATCTAAATTCCCTTTTAGCGATTTTTTCAGGTATTTTTAATCTACGTTGCATTTTGTAAGTTTTTTCGATCTAAATTACATCTCGCGATTGTTTTCAATTTCAATTGCATTTAGTAAAGATTGACAATCTAAATTGCTTTTTGGTAAGTCTTTCAATGCATATTCTTTTAGTGAGAATTTTGAATTTCAATTGCATTTTGTAAGTATTTTCAACCAAAACCACATTTCGCACGAATTTTGAATCTAAATTGCATTTTGTTTGGTGGGCATTTTGCACATATTTTGATTCTTAATTGCATTTTGTGGGTATTTTGAATCTAAATTACATTTTGTCAAGTATTTTCAATCTAAATTTCATTTTGTAAGTATTGTTAATCCACATGAGTCGTTTGAATCTACCGTACATTTTGTAAGCATTTTCAACTTCAGTTTCATTTTGTAAGTATTTTGAATTTCAATTGCACTTTGTGAATAATTTGGATTGGAACTGGGATATTTCAATCTGAATTGCATCGTGTATTTTCAATTGCATTTTGTAAGTATTTTGAACCTCAATTGCATTTTGTATGTACTTTCGATCTCATTTGCATTTTGTAAGTATTATGAATTTCAATTGCATTTTGTAGGTATTTCGACGCTACAATTCATTTTGTACGTATTTTGAACCTAGCCTTCATTTTGTGGGTATTTTTCAATCTATTCCTTTTGTGAATCTTTTCGCTCTAAATTCCCTTCTGTAAGAACATTTTGTGAGTTGTTTCAATCTGAGTTCCTTTTTGTAAGTATTTTCCCTCTCAATTTTCGTTCTGGTTTCCGTTTCATTATCATTTTCGCTGTAGACGATTTAGCTCTGCATTACAGCTCTGGAAGTATGGCAGTCGTGGAACGGCAATTGCAGCTAGCTATCAACCGGGTCGACAGGTGGGCTCACGACCGGGGTTTTCGTTTTTCAGCAGCGAAAACCTCCGTCGTCCATTTTTGTCGGCTACGGAGGCTACATTTACACCCTGAACTACATCTCAGGGATGCTGCGTTGCAGTTGGTTGACACTTATCGCTTCCTGGGGCTCCATTTTGACAGCAAGTTAACGTGGCAGCACCATATACGGCAATTGAAAATGACATGTCTCAGGAAACTGAACATGCTCAGGTTTCTTAGTGGCACGAAGTGGGGGGCTGACCGTGCGGTGCTGCTACAGTTCTACCAAGCCCTCGTCCTGTCCCGGCTAAACTATGGTTCTGCGGCATACGGTTCAGCAAGGCCGGCAACCTTGAAAATGCTGGACAGTATCCACCATAGTGGCGTTAGGCTGGCTACCGGTGCCTTCCGGACCAGCCCGATACCCAGCCTACTCGCCGAATCGGGTGTTCCACCTTTAAATTATAGACGCCAACATATGCTGCCAATGTGCGTCAAATGCCGCAACACCCGACCTATCAAGCTCTCTTCGGTACCCAAAACCACCAGGGGTACGCCAACCAGCCTCGTGCCACTCGGCCGGTTGGTATTAGACTTGATAGCTCGTGTACCGAAATAGGAGTGGCTGTAGGTCCCTGTATGATCCGGACATCTAGCGAGGTGCCTCCGTGGCAAGTCCCGCGTCCGGAAATTCGGTTAGATCTGCACCGAGGTCCTAAGGTGAACACGGATGCCTCCGTTTACCGGAGGCAGTTCCACAGCATAGTTCACCAATTTCCGGACGCTGGCATTCTATACACGGATGGTTCGAAGGTGGACGAGAAAGTGGGTTGTGCTTACGTTATTGATGGTGCAAATACCAAGATCTCTTTGCCTGAGGCCTGTAGTGTGTTTACTGCGGAGCTCGTTGCCATCTATGAAGCTCTGCAGTTTGCACTACAGGATGCACGAATCCACTTTCTCGTGTGTACCGACTCTTTGAGTTCGTTGCAGTCAATTGCTACATGTTTCCCGCAACACCCCCTTGTGCAGCGAATCCACGACCTACTAGCCGGGCTGTGCCACGCTGACACTCGAATCACCTTTCTGTGGCTTCCAAGCCACATGGGAATTGTGGGAAATGAGTTAGCAGATCAAGCTGCAAAAGAGGCGGTATCACTACCACCTCGACCAATGGAGGTACCCGCTAGAGATATTCGCTCTCAGTTACGCCTACAAGTTCTGGCTTTTTGGGAGTCAGTGGCTAGCTGACCCACTGCCCAGTAAACTGAGAGCGATCAAGGGAACTACTCGCGTGTGGCAGAGCTCCTTCCGGGCCCGGAGAGAGTCCGTCATTTTGTGTAGGCTAAGGATAGGTCATACAAGATCCACCCACTCGTACCTAATGAGAAGGGAAGACCCCCCACTTTGTACCTGTGGAGCCGTATTCACCGTGGCCCACATTTTCACCGAGTGTGTGGATCTTGCTGACTTACGAAGAAACCTTGGTTTGTAGACGACACTCAAACTTATATTAGCCGATGACGCGGTGGCTGCTGATCGCGTTATCCGCTTTATAAGTGAGAGTGGGTTAGGGCCAGCAATCTAAATTTTCCAGTGAACTTTGACTCAACGACTTGTTCGTTTTTGAATGATAATGTTTTGTTTTTTCTGTAATTTTTGTTTATTTTTATAATTTTTATTTTTTATTTAATTGTTTGTTTTTGTTTTATTAATTTTTGGTCTTTTTAAATTTAGATGTCCACCTCAAAATTTTAAATTCAATTCAAAATTTGTATTCTTTAATCTGTGTTAAGAGGGGCAGATGACCTCGTAGTTCCGCCCCTTAAAACAACAATAACTAACTAATGATTTTCGCTATCACCCAGACCTCTTTGTTTTCTTTTTCTCTTTAAGATTCCCGCACTTTATTTGTGTTAATTGTCTATCCAAATTCCATTTAGCGATTTTTTTCATCTACACTCCGGTTCATCTATACCTTGCTAGATGCTAGGCCCCTTAAAACAACAATTATCATCATCATCATCATTGATTTAATACATCACGTGCGAAATAGTACCAAACGCGTGGGGTTGGCAATACTGACTCAGTGAGAAAGATGGGGGTGAGAACTTCTATTTCAACTATATAAGTCGTGTCGCTATTTGGGCGGGATGGTGGGTCTATGACAGCGGAGCAGTGAACATCTAATACTCAATCCTCGCCTGATATCCTCCCGACTATTAAATCAGGTAATTTCAGTTTTTAAAAATATTTATACAAAGGATGGTCTAAAGTGAACCACTACCGTATCCGAGACCTAGGGAGTCCCTTCCCGCCTCCCCTAGGAGCTCACAACTAGTGGGACTTGCGTTGGCGACCACGGGGCCCCAGTTGAGTCCTGCATTGCCTCCACTTGTGCCGTGCTCCTCTCCGTCTTCTTTCCTGTCGACCTCTCTTGGCCAACTCTTCTTTTCCGACCCTGACTGTATTAGGGTATCCGAGGCCTAGGGAGTCTTTCACTGTCCCGCCTTAATTGGCCCTTGTCTCATCTTTCCTGATCCCTCCTTCGTCGAGGGGCCAGACCTCTTGGTTTTCTTTTTCTCTTTAAGATTCCCGCACTTTATTTGTGTTAATTGTCTATCCAAATTCCATTTAGCGATTTTTTTCATCTACACTCCGGTTCATCTATACCTTGCGATACACCTGCGTTTAGGGAATTTTGAGGGATCTCAGTGATGTCACGGTACGTATCGATATTGACTCGCTTTGGTTGCCTGGAGTCACGGCACGTATCGATATTGACTCGCTTTGATTGCTGGGAGTCGGCTGATTCATACGTCAGTTTCGCGCGTAGTTTTGTCCAAAGAGGATGTCTTTTTTTTTCCCCCCCACCGATTTGAGTTTTGTAACCCTAATTTGATCAATTATTATTCCCTGAATAACCTATAGAGCAAGATTTTGATATTAGCAGTGTCGTGTGCCTGATTGTGTTGGTGATTTGTGATAAAATTGTTGAATTCCTGAAGTTGTTGCATTCAAATAAATTCCATTGCGATGTGAGGGAAGGTGTGGTCGAAAATTAGTGCTTCTTCTTGTACATGTGGAATAATACGGCATTTGGGATCTATCGGTGAGTTTTTTAAGTTCATATATTTATTTTGGTTGTGGCATTTAAGAGGAAAGTTGCACTGTACTCTTCTAAAGCCATAGACAATGCCATTTGTCTAAACGATAATATTACGTCAGGAACGGTGTTGGGGAATACGCCTGTTAAAATAGTAATGGATGGGTAAAATTTAGACAAATTGTCATTTACATGAACACCTGCAAAGTAGATATGACAGTGTTTTGTATTAGACCTATCGGCCTATAGGTCTTGTTTTTGACGTTTCGTATAGTATGTCTGTGAGGCATTATTAAACCGGGATTCTGATTTCGGTGGTGCTGCAGACCGTGAGAACTTGTGCATTAAAAAAAACTAATGAAATTAGCCAAAGTACCTGTAGTAATGGTATCTGAGGATGATAAATTAATAGATGTTGACTCGTCCGCTGTCATAGACCCACCCAGCCATCCCAAATAGCAACACTACTTACATATTTGAAATGAAGTCTCTGGGAGCCATCTTTCTCACTAAGTCAGGAATGCCAACCCCACGCATTTGGTACTATCTCACACCGGGTATACAAAGAAACAAAAGAGCGTCGATAATGTAATATACATTTGCGCCAAATCCAACTCGTCAGTCGTACTTTAACCATGAATTGTGTGACATGTGAAATTACTTAATGTTTTACATACCCCCCTGTGGGTGGGGGCTTTAGAATACACCCACGGTATCCCCTGCCTGTCGTAAGAGGCGACTAAAAGGGGCGACCTTGGCTATACTTTAAGGACTCCGCGTTGTTTTGTGAATTGGACCCCCAGTGAGTGGGAGGAAGCGAATACATCCACGGTAATCACTGCCAGTCCTAAAAGGGCGTCTAGGAACGGTCCCCTTTCGAGGGTTTGACAGTCAGCTCGAAAAGACATACACCCATGCGGTATAACTCTCATTAGGTTATATCTCACTTCTTTCCGTTACTGCTTTCAGGGTCTGGCAACCAAAATTTCTATATGTGCGTGCTGTTAGGGGATGGGCCACTTACGCTTGCGACTACGCTCGAAAGCCTGTTCCGGTCTTGGCCGCGCCGACAGGTGGGTGTGCCATCTACCCGTGCAGTAGTATCCGCCTGACTACGCGGTCCCCGCACAGCCGAATGTCTGAGCTGTAAAATCCAGTATATGCCAAGGGGTACATGCCGATACGGCATTGTAAAACAACGGACCCCCGGGCAATGCCTTCCAAGCTAGGCGGGCCTTGCCCTGGCTGGGTAGCGCCTACTGTGACGGCCCGTGATCGGATGTCGGTGGCATTCGGGGAGGATGATCTGGCCATGGGTTCAAAAAGAAAAATCCCCAAATAGGGTGGTCCTACACCCAAGTCTTTAACATTTGATTCCCTACGGGGATCAACCCCCTGGGAACAATCTGTGCGTGAAAATCTGGGTGCTAACACCCCCAAGTTTCTGGTAGCTACCAGAACAGATGGGGGTGATTTCAAGCTGGTAAAGAGTATTTTGTTTTCTCGCCACATAGAAGGTGTCTATGGTGAGCTTGAGAAAGTACAAAAGATGAGGAACAGTAGCTTGTTGCTCAAGACTACGACTGGTGAGCAAGTTGAACAACTTTTGCAATGTGACCACTTTGGCGAAATTCCCGTCAAAGTGGAAAAGCACACGACCCTGAATCTGGTCCGAGGAGTTATTTTCCACCGGGACCTGATTCTGTACACTGACGAGGAGCTCAAGGAGGATATGCAGCACCGTCACGTGACTGATGTCCGGCGCATTACGCACAAGGTCAATGGTCAAATCGTGGATACTGGTGCTTTCATTATTTCCTTTGAGCTTTCGGTGCTCCTGGAGAAAGTCAAGGTTACAAGTTACCGTTGTGACGTACGGCCTTATATCCCTCCACCAATGAGGTGTTATAAGTGCCAGAAGTTCGGGCACATGTTATCCCGATGCTCGAGCCCCGAAATCTGCGGAACATGCGGTAAGGTACCACACGAAGCGGAAGAGTGTACAACACCTTATCAGTGCACTAATTGCCCTGGATTTCATTCTCCTCGGGACAGGAACTGCCCTGTCTTCCTGAGTGAGAAGAAAATCCAGGAGATCAAAACCCTGGATGGTCTCACCTACCAGGAGGCCCGCAAGAAGTACCGTACCACGATTTCGCCTTCTCCAGCGATTGATTGTAGAGCCATAATACCAAATTTGGTCCCGGCTACCTCATCTTTTACCAGCTGTGAAACCTGCAACTGAGTTTCCTGTTCTGAAACCAGCACCTATGATTATAACGGAAAGCCCGAAGGTGACTTCAACTCCACCTTCGGCCAGCATGAAGGCTGCTCCGCCCGCACAGCAGGGGAGAAAGTTGAAGACTTACTCCCCACCCAAACGGTCGACGAAAGCTGAAGCCGGCGAGGGGGCGTCGTCGACCAGGGTCAGGAATTCGGCTCCTGACCCGTCTATATATCTTAAAGAGGCGGGTAAGAAGGGACCCCGCACTACGCATCCCCTTTCTCCAAAAAAGGGGAAGCCATCCACCCCAACACCTGCGGATGCTTCTGCGCCTGGGGGCGTTTCGATCCCCAGATCTGCGCGCTCCCCACGGAGATCCCCCCGCCGCCGAACTGCGTCTAGGAAATCTTCCACCGAGTCGATTCACTCCATGACCTCGCCTGAGGACATGGAGATTATAGTCGACGTAGTGACTGTTAAGTTGTAGCTTGCTGCTCCAACTTATTCCCTCAGTTCACACAATGGCACTGTTACAGTGGAATTGTAACAGTTATGACAGGCATTTGACAGAACTCCGTCACCTTATTGCCCAATACGCAGCGAGTATAGTCTGCCTACAGGAAACAAACCTCAGACCTGATCACGAGACTGTTCTGAGAGGTTTCCGACTATACTCTAAAGAGCGACAAGACGCCGTCCGGACTTCCGGGGGCGTTTGTACCTTCGTTCGCTCTTACTGCAATAATGAGGAGTTTCCACTCGCCACTCCTCTGGAAGCTATTGCAGTTCGCGTGTCCTTGCCTGCTATGACAACTGTTTGTAACGTGTACCTTCCACCGAACCAGCCCCTTGATATTAATGACGTCTTAGATCTTGTTGATCAACTTCCAGTCCCTTTCCTACTCGTGGGTGATTTCAACTCTCATCACCCCCAATGGGGATCACAATCTTCCTGCCCCAGAGGAGGGGACGTGGAGGGCTTAATTCAAGGGTTGGATTTATCTCTATTAAATACAGGGGATGCTACACATTTTAGCTTAGCGCACGGCACGTACTCACACATTGACTTGAGTGTGTGTAGTCGTGCGCAGGTCCCCCTATTTGGTTGGTATGTACACAACGACCTTTGTGATAGTGACCATTTCCCGATCGTTCTTACCCTTCTGAACCAGACGCCCGTGGAGTTCCCCAGTCGTTGGGTTCTTAAGCGGGCAAGATGGCCCTCGTTTCAAGAACGAGCTGTGTTCGTTGATCTTGGTTGCCGGAGCACTATGACGAGGTACAGCACATCACCGATGTGCTTCTTGCTGCCGCCGAAGAGTCCATTCCATCGTTTTCTGGGACTCCTCATCGCAAACTCGTCCCTTGGTGGACAGAGGATATTGCAGCGGCAATAAGAGACCGTCGTCGAGCTCATAAGCACTACCGTCGGCGTCCAACCATGGCCAATTTGGTGGCGTTTAAGAAATTTCGTGCCAAGGCATGGATTCTTATTCGCCAGAGTAAGAAACAATCCTGGGAACGGTATGTGTCTTCTATTACGGCACATACCCCCTCCTCTCAAGTGTGGACTAAACTACGATGCATTTCGGGAATTCAGACATCTTCTTCTGTACCGGGAATTTCCATTGATAATGAATTGGTTACAGATCCTTATCGCATTGCAAACCATCTCGCCTCGTATTTTGCGGATATATCCGGTTCCGATAACTATGACCTTGCCTTCGTGGCCCTGAAGCGCGAAGTGGAACGTTTCCAGCTTAGTTTTGCTTCCCGCGCTTCGGAGGAGTACAACGTGCCCTTTACGGAGTGGGAACTCCGCGGAGCGCTGGCGCTCTGCAGGGACACGTCTCCCGGTCCGGATAATATTCACAACCAGATGCTTAAGCACCTTAATGATGAGAGCATTCGTTATTTGCTCAGGGTGTTTAACCGAATCTGGTTGGAAGGTGTGTTTCCAGCGCAATGGCAGGAAGGTATCATTATACCTATCCTGAAGCCCGATAAGGATCCCAATTTGACAGGGAGTTACAGACCTATTTGTCTCACTAACGGTCTGTGCAAGCTCTTTTGAGAGGATGGTCAATCGGCGCCTGGTGTGGGTCCTGGAGAAACGGGGACTCCTGTCTGAATACCAGTGCGGTTTCAGGGCGTCTCGGTGTACCAACGACCATCTGGTACGCCTGGAGACCGCCATACAGGACGCTTTTCTCCGGAGACAGCACCTATCGCTGTTTTCTTTGACCTCGAGAAGGCCTATGACACCACTTGGCGTTACGGCATCCTCTTTACCCTGTATCAATGGAAATTCCTAGGTAACTTGCCGGTTTTTATTGCGAATTTTCTGTCCCTTCGCCTGTTCCGTGTCCGAATAGGGGGGACATATTCGCAATACCATATACAGGAAAACGGAGTCCCACAGGGATCGGTGCTTAGCGTAACATTATTTGCGATTGCCATAAACGGTATAGTCGCTGCTGCTGGTCCAGGAGTGGTACCGTCACTATATGTAGACGACTTCGCTCTACATTATAGTGCGCAAAATATGGCGGTCGCTGAACGACAGCTACAACAAGCTATTCGGAGAGTGGAACGCTGGACACAAGAGCATGGCTTTCGATTCTCAATAACGATTCTAATGGGTTGAGGGGGTCTCCGCCCAATCAATACAATTTAATATTGGCAATTATTAATTCTTTGCCTTTGGGGACATGTTTCAGGCCTCATGGGCCCTTCTTCAGCCGCAAAAATATGTACACATTCACATCCATCATATTACTTATACACAAATCATGCATATTTTAAGAAAAAACATTAAAATTAAACTCTAAAATTAATTCTAAAATATCATCTATAAACAAATTAAAAGTAACATTCAAGAACTAATTCTAAAATATCATCTTATCCATATTATGAAAAGGAGAAACAAGTACAGCTAAAAGAGACATATGTAGTCTTGGTGACCTTCTTAATGTTTTGATCCAGTAGATGTCCTATTCAAAGTGCTATTAAAAAAGATAGTAAAAAAGTTAAAAATATATTGGAGGTAATTAGAATGTGAACAGTGGGCTTATAGGCTCTCCATTTGTGATTCGGGGTCCTATTTTACAGCCAATCTTCATGATTTTGGCTTGGGAATATGTTTTGAACCAAAGTTGAACTGTTGTCATTTTCTTTGGTGCTGGATTGGGTGGAGACATTACACTTCTGAAGAAACGTCATACGGAGCCTATGAAGGGGTGCACCAGCCAGAGGGTAAGCCTGCTGTCCCAACTATAAAGACATAAAATGGGTCTTATAAAAATGAATGCGTCAGAAAAAACTAGGGCTAAAGCGGAAAAATGTAGAAACAACTTACTGAGCTCAAATTGAAGGAATAACTGACTGTCAGCTATCTACCTGGAGGCTGTAATGGGAAGAAAGAGAAGTAACAATAAAAACGCCTACACACCTGAACATGTGAGAGGATGACTCATGCGCCGCATTGCTTACCTTTACTTAGTAGTATGAGGTACAGGTTGTGTTATGTCTGACGGCATGTTGCTGTGTGAGCTAAGCTGGCCAGACCTTGTGGCAGGTCAGGAATTGGGAGGAGGGGAGGGGTGTGTGTGAGTTATGTCTTGGGTTTGTGGCCTAATTGGCAGGCTACGTGTGTGTGTGGGGGTGGGTGTATTAACTTGGGGAGGAGAGATAAGTAAGGAAGCTAACGAACGGCTCTGAAACTACAAAAATTATGTTTGTGTTTTGACTGCTATGATTGTTGTGGCGACGGAAAAAATTTTTGAATATTTTCAAAAAGTATGTTAGCATTGAAATTGATTTCGTTTAAATTATGCATCGGATTGGTGCGCTGTCCGTTATCTATTTCTATTTGCTCCAGTATATTCCTGACGTAGTGGATAATTTCTAAATCTTTCTTAATGTCTGTGAAGGTGTGGTTGGTGTCTTTCATGTGATTCCCCATGGCCGAAAATTTTCTATGCTTGATCGCATTTACATGTTCAAGGTATCTCGTAGTGAAGCTACGTCCGGTCTGTCCTAGATAATCTGAGTTGCATTGCTGGCATTTGAGTTTATATATACCTGAGGAATTGTATTTATGGGATTCGTTTATTTTATTGGCATTATAGATTATTTTATGGTTATAGGCGAAACCAACAACAACAATATGATTAATTACCTTGATCTCAATTTGTCCATTAAAAACGAGAAATTCCAATATAGCATTTATAGGAAACCCACGCAAACCAGCACAGTTATAAAGAACAATTCCAACCCTCCACAAAGCCACAAAAGGGCAGCTTTCATAAGCTTCGTCAACAGGGCCATCAGCACCCTCATGACCGAACAAGACTATCAGCATGAAATTAATGTCATTTTTCAAATAGCGGAAGCCAATGGGTACTCCAGAACAGAAATAGAAAAAATCATCAATAATATTCAAAACAAACCTGTTTCCCGGCTTACCCCCATAAGAAAAGAAAAAACTCAATTTGCTGTCTTTACATATATTAATCGGCACACCTATGACATAGCAAACACGCTAAAGAAATTCAACACCAAAATCGCGTTCGAGACTAACAACAATAACCATAAAATAATCTATAATGCCAATAAATTAAACGAATCCCATAAATACAATTCCTCAGGTATATATAAACTCAAATGCCAGCAATGCAACTCAGATTATCTAGGACAGACCGGACGTAGCTTCACTACGAGATACCTTGAACATGTAAATGCGATCATGCATAGAAAATTTTCGGCCATGGGGAATCATATGAAAGACACCAACCACACCTTCACAGACATTAAGAAAGATTTAGAAATTATCCACTACGTCAGGAAAGGGCCTATCATGAATATACTGGAGCAAATAGAAATAGATAACGCACAGCGCACCAATCCGATGCATAATTTAAACGAAATCAATTTCAATGCTAACATACTTTTTGAAAATATTGAAAATTTTTTTCCATCGCCACAACAATCATAGCAGTCAAAACACAAACATAATTTTTGTAGTTTCAGAGCCGTTCGTTAGCTTCCTTACTTATCTCTCCTCCCCAAGTTAATACACACACACACGTAGCCTGCCAATTAGGCCACAAACCCAAGACATAACTCCGATTTGCATCATGTCATTCATTACCCCCACACACACCCCTCCCCCTTCCCTCCTCCCAATTCCTGACCTGCCACAAGGTCTGGCCAGCTTAGCTCACACAGCAACGTGCCGTCAGACATAACACAACCTGTACCTCAAACTACTAAGTAAAGGTAAGCAATCCGGCGCATGAGTCATCCTCTCACATGTTCAGGTGTGTAGGCATTTTCCTTGTTACTTCTTTTTGTTCCCATTACAGCCTCCAGGTAGATAGCTGACAGTCAGTTATTCCTTCAATTCGAGCTCAGTAAGTTGTTTCTACATTTTTCCGCTTTAGCCCTAGTTTTTTCTGACGCATTCATTTTTATAAGACCCATTTTATGTCTTTATAGTTGGGACAGCAGGCTTACCCTCTGGCTGGTGCACCCCTTCATAGGCTCCGTGTGGCGTTTCTTCAAAAGTGTAATGTCTCCACCCAATCCAGCACCAAAGAAAATGACAACAGTTCAGCTTTGGTTCAAAACATATTCCTAAGCCAAAATCATGAAGATTGGCTGTAAAATAGGACCCCGAATCACAAATGGAGAGCCTATAAGCCCACTGTTCACATTCTAATTACCTCCAATATATTTTTAACTTTTTAACTATCTTTTTTAATAACACTTTGAATAGGACATCTACTGGATCAAAACATTAAGGTCACCAAGACTACATATGTCTCTTTTAGCTGTACTTGTTTCTCCTTTTCATAATATGGATAAGATGATATTTTAGAATTAGTTCTTGAATGTTACTTTTAATTTGTTTCTTGAAGCATGATAGATGATATTTTAGAATTAATTTTAGAGTTTAATTTTAATGTTTTTTCTTAAAATATGCATGATTTGTGTATAAGTAATATGATGGATGTGAATGTGTACATATTTTTGCGGCTGAAGAAGGGCCCATGAGGCCCGAAACATGTCCCCAAAGGCAAAGAATTAATAATTGCCAATATTAAATTGTATTGATTGGGCGGAGACCCCCTCAACCCATTAGAATCGTTATTGTACACGTCAATACGGACCTTGTGAAATGGATAATCCTCCAATTAATCTTTCGATTCTCAACCGCTAAGTCCTCGGTTGTCCATTTCTGCCGAAAGGGCACTCTCCATCCTGATCCTGAGCTTTATCTGGGCAATGTAGCTTTGCCTGTTGTTGCTGCGTACCGGTTCCTTGGGCTCCTTTTCGATCAGAAATTGACGTGGGAGCCACAAGTGCGGTGTTTGAAAACTGCCTGTGCTATGAAACTCAACATGTTGCGGTATCTTAGCGGCACCTCATGGGGGGCGGACCGCGCTGTGCTCCTTCGATTTTATAAGGCACTGAGGCGCCAACAAGTACTGCTGACCTATGCTGCAACTATTCGACAGATGCCCCTTCATCCAAGCTATCCATGTTTGTTTTCCAATCCGAATCGCCGGCTGTATTATGCGCTCGCCCGAGCCACTCGGCCGGCGGGGATTTGCTTGGATGACTTATACCGTCAGTTCCGATTTCCTTCCGTCTCCTGTATCGTCCGAGTACCTAGCAAGGCCCCTCCGTGGCTGGTCTCTCGCCCTGATATCATCCTGGATCTGCACACCGGCCCCAAGTCGGACACTGACTCCTCCGTCCATCAGAGGCTGTTCCAGTCCGTTGTGAGCCGGTATCCGGGATCAGGGTTTCTATTCATGGACGGTTCGAGGGTAAACGAGAAATTAGGCTGTGCATTTGTGGTTGAGGATCGTCGGTTTCTCTTTTCACTTCACGAGGCCTGTGGCGTGTACACAGCGGAGCTCTATGCCATCTTAGAGGCTCTGCGGTACACGTTATCGGACGATCACCAACGCTTTCTTGTGTGTACTGACTCTCTTAGTGCGCTGCAATCGACCGATGTGTGTTTCCCGATGCACCCGTTGGTCCAGCGTGTGCACGACCTGCTCGTCAGTGCGTGTAACGCTGAAACCAGGGTGACCATTGTGTGGCTTCCTAGCCACATGGGTCTTGCGGGAAACGAGCTTGCTGATCAGGCGGCGAGAGAGGCAGTCGCACTGCCCTCGCTACCGTATAAGGTGCCTGCTAGTGATTTGCGCTCACAGTTGCTGCATTCGATCCTGTCGCATTGGGAGGAAGCGTGGCGTGCCACGCCTCCACCCAACAAACTGAGGGGGCATCAAGGAGACAGCGAAGGTGTGAAAATCTTCCTTCCGATCTCTTCAGGAGGAAGCTGTGGTACTCTGTCGACTCCGGATCGGCCATGGGATTGCTACGCACTCCCATTTGCTAAAGAGAGAAGACCCCTCTGTGTGTACTTGCGGCGCCCACCCAACCGTGGCACACCTTCTCTTGGAGTGTGTGGATCTGGCCGATCTGCGAAGGACTCTTACTCTCCGTGATGACGGGCCGTCAGCAGACCTAGTCATCCGGTTCATGAGGGAGAGTGGTTATTTTTTCAAGTTTTAAAGTTAGTTAAGACTTTTCTGTTTTATGTTTTTTATTACGTTCATCTACACTGACCGTCAAAAAAAGTGGAACAGTTAAAAAAAGTAATATAAATAGTATAAATCTAGCCTTGAAAAAGCTTTTCATGCATTAGAACAAACATCTGAAACATACGTGAATTGAAATTGATAATATGACATTTCTTAGGGTGGTTTATTACCCCCCCCGTGTGGGTGCGGGATAGAATACACCCTCGGTATGCCCTGCCTGTCGTAGGAGGCGACTAATAGGGCCGACATGGCCGAATAACTTGCCAGTTTTGATTTGTTCAGACCCCCTGTGGATGGGGAGGGCAGAATTCATCCACGGTATCCCCTGCCTGTCGTAAAAGGCGACTCTTAGAGGGGGCCTTATAAAGGTCGATTTTGGTTTTCTGGTCCCAGCTCTGGTTTGACCAATTGAAACAAACATGCATGCTGTTAGGGGAAGGGTCACCAGCTTGGCCATCTGGCCAGAAAGCCTAGACGGTATGCCCCATCCCGTCAGGTGGGTGCGCCATGTACCCTACAGTAGTATCCGCCTTACAACGAAGGTCCCTGCATGGCCGAATACTGGAGCTGCATAAATCCTGTGCATGCCGAGGGGGAAGTGCCTGTTCGAGGCACTGGGACCCCGGGCAATATCTGCTATGCCAGGTAGGTATTGCCTTGGCTGGGTGGCGCCCACAGTGATAGCCCCCGTTCGGAGTGGGCAGTATTCGGGGAGGATTTCGTCCGGGATGCCTAGTAAGCGATCACGGACACCTGTACAGGGTGGCACCCTTAAAAAGCCGTCTCTGGAGTGTCGCGCTAATCCCAAGGTGTATACGCCTTGGGATGAAGCCTTTAATAAACGATTTGCGACAGACAGATCACCTCGCTACCTGGTAGCTACCAGGACAGGCGGGGATGATTTCAAGCTCGTAAAATCGATCATTTTTGCTGAGGAAATCGAGGGGAAATTTGGTGATCTTAACGGGATTTCCAAGCTCCGGAACGGGCAGCTCTTGCTGCATACCGTTAGCCGGCAGCAAACCGAAGCGTTGCTGGAATGCACGCAATTCAGCGAAATCCCCGTTAAGATCACAAAGCACGAAACGCTGAATGAAGTCCGTGGAGTTATTTTCCATCGTGACCTCATTTTGAATAGCGATGCTGAACTGTTGCGGGATCTGGGGAAGAGAGGCGTCACAAAGATTAGGCGCATCACCCGAAAGATTGGGGAAAGGAGCGTCGATACCGGCGCTTTTATTCTCCATTTTGAAGGTGATGTTGTACCTAAGCAGGTGAAGGTCACATCATACAACTGCGATGTGCGACCGTACATCCCTCCACCTATGCGCTGCTACCAGTGCCAGAGATTCGGGCATGTTTCCGCCAGGTGTACTGCGAAGGCCGTATGTAGAGAGTGTGGCAAGGGGACACATGAGGGTGACGAGAGGTGTACGCCTCCCCCGATATGTCCCAACTGCCAAGGAAGTCACTCTCCACGGTCAAAACAGTGCCCTGAATTCATTATGGAAGCCAAGATCCAGGAAATCAGGACTCTTGACAGGCTTTCATATCACGACGCTCGCAAGAGGTACCGTGATATGAATGCCCCCGAATTTCGGGTATCGTTTGCAGCTGCAGCGACGCCCTCAATCACCCCTGCCGTTAAAGTTTCCAGTGCAGTACCCTCGATGTCCTCTTTTAGCACGAGCTTGAAATCTCCCCTCGCTGTACCAGCGAGCACTGTCAGCCCGAAGGAGGTCCCAAATCCTTCTTCGGCCACGGTTAAGAAGGCGCCGGTTTTAACACCTAAACCGGCGAATTCGGAGAAGAAGTCCTCTTCTTCTCCGAAACGGTCGGCGAACAAGTCTTCCCCAGCTAAAGGGGGAAAGAAGACTTTGCCGACCAGGGCTGGTCCTTCTTCCAGCCCACCTAATACGAAAAATATAGGGGAGAACAGGGAGACGGTTCGTCGCCGTCTCTCTCGCCCTCCTGCTGACGGGGTGGCTAATGTCTCTGCTGGCCAATCCGCTCCCACTACCACCAAGGGAGCGAAGCCTGCTGAAGCCAAGCCCGTCCGTATGGAGGAACTCCCCTATAGAAAAGAAAATAGATCGGCGGAGGAGAGGGGAACGGTTCAGCGCCGTTTCTCTTCCTCTCCTAAAGGCAGGGCTGCTCACGTATCTGCTGGCCATCCCGCTCCCACCACTACCAGTGGAGCGGTGCCAGCAGGAGCGACCTTGTTTTATAAGGACCCGGCGTCTGTGGGGAAGGGACCATCTACTTCCCCAAACACACGTCGGCGCCGATCCAAGAAGAAATCTCTTCGGGGCGTGTCGGGGACAGACACCCAGTCTTCGGACCGGGAGAAAGTCCCTCGACACCGCTCTCGCTCTTCCCCAAGAGCGAGACTCGTGAGGTCCGACGACGACCGCGCGCAACCCAAGAGAGGGCCCGCTCCATTTTCTTTGTCTTCGGACGGAGATGTGGAGATTGAGGTGTGCTCTCCTGCCCCATCATCTCCAACTAGAGATGGGGAAGGGTGGCAAACGGTCAAGCATAAGTAGAAGACCAACTTCTAATTAAGTCCACACCATGGCACTATTACAATGGAACTGTAATAGCTATTCTGTTCATCTCGCTGAGTTACGACAATTAATATCTTCGTTTTCGGCAACCATTGTCTGTCTTCAGGAATCCAGGTTTCGTCCTGGACATGAGACAACAATGCGTCACTTCAAACTCTTCTCTAGAGACCGGGTGGACGGAGCTGTGGCGTCTGCACTCTCGTCCACTCTAGCCTCTTTAGTGAAGAGGTGCCGTTGCGTACTCAGCTAGAGGCAGTTGCAGTTCGTACTTCGTTGCCAGTAATGGCAACAGTATGTAACGTGTACATCCCGCCTGATTCTCAGCCGGATTACGACCGACTGGTGGATCTAGTCCCTCAGCTCCCCCCTCCTATTCTCCTTCTGGGAGATGTTAATGCCCACAACACCATCTGGGGCTCCGCTACCACTAGCGGTAAAGGGAGAGATTTTGAGAGGCTGATCAGGCGGCTGGACCTGTGCCTGTTGAACACAGGGGAACCTACGCACTTCTCTATTGCACACGGTACTTATTCAAGTATCGATATTACCCTGTGCAGTCGTGCGCTGGTTCCCCTGCTACAGTGGGGTGTACACGATGACCTTTGTAATAGTGACCATTTTCCAATTATCGTTACTCTTCCGAACCAGAGAGCCATCGAGTTACCAAGTCGATGGCTTCTCCGTCGGGCTGATTGGCCAACTTTCACGGCACGCGCGGTGTTTGCCGAAGATACCTTTGAGAGTGTCGACGATCATACCATTCCCATAACGAATGGTATTTTGGCTGCTGCTGAGGAAACAATACCTTCCTCGTCCGGCAACTCACGCCGGAAGCTTGTCCCTTGGTGGACAGCCGAGATTGCAGCAGCCATTAAAGATCGTCGACGTGCTTTCAAATGCTATCGGAGGCAAAACACTATGGCCAACCTTATCACCTTCAGAAGGATGCGTGCTAGAGCCCGATATCTGATTTGGGAGAGTAAGAAAACGACGTGGGAAAAGTATGTGTCGTCCATGACGGCGCATACTCCTTCATCTCAAGTGTGGAATAAGCTTCGTCGGATCTCCGGACTCCCGACATCACTGTCGATATCCGGAGTGTCCATCAATGGAGACATCATCACGGACCATCTCGCCATTGCCAACAGCATTGGCTCGCACTTCTCAGATGTATCCTGCTCCGGGAGTTACGATCCTACATTTCTGACTCTGAAGCGGGAGGAAGAGACTCACCCCTTGTCCTTTGCCACTGCTGCTTCGGAGTCCTATAATGTACCATTCTCTGAATGGGAACTGCGCAGTGCGCTTGCACTGTGCAGGGATACGGCTCCTGGACCGGATAACATACATAATCAAATGTTAAAACATCTGTGCGAATCCAGTATAAAAAAACTGTTGATCCTCTTCAATCGTATATGGATTGAAGGGGAGTTTCCATCTCAATGGCGAGAGGGGATCGTGATACCGATTCCTAAGGCTGGAAAGAATCCCAAGTTTGTAAGCAGCTATAGGCCCATTTGTTTGACAAATGGCCTATGTAAGCTGCTCGAAAAGATGGTGAACCGTCGACTGGTGTGGTTCTTGGAGGATAAAGGTCTCCTGTCTGAGTACCAATGTGGATTTCGCTCTCATAGGTCCACCACTGACCATCTGGTGCGACTTGATAGCGCCATACAGGAGGCTTTTTTCCGAAAGCAGCACCTAGTCACGGTTTTCTTTGACCTCGAGAAAGCCTACGACACCACATGGCGCTACGGGATCCTTTCCACCCTTCACAAGTGGGGACTCCGTGGTAACTTACCGACTTTCATTGCCCCCCGTGTGGGTGCGGGATAGAATACACCCACGGTATGCCCTGCCTGTCGTAGGAGGCGACTAATAGGGCCGACATGGCCGAATAACTTGCCAGTTTTGATTTGTTCAGACCCCCTGTGGATGGGGAGGGCAGAATTCATCCACGGTATCCCCTGCCTGTCGTAAAAGGCGACTTAGAGGGGGCCTTATAAAGGTCGATTTTGGTTTTCTGGTCCCAGCTCTGGTTTGACCAATAGAAACAAACATGCATGCTGTTAGGGGAAGGGCCACCAGCTTGGCCATCTGGCCAGAAAGCCTAGACGGTATGCCCCATCCCGTCAGGTGGGTGCGCCATGTACCCTACAGTAGTATCCGCCTTACAACGAAGGTCCCTGCATGGCCGAATACTGGAGCTGAATAAATCCTGTGCATGCCGAGGGGGAAGTGCCTGTTCGAGGCACTGGGACCCCGGGCAATATCTGCTATGCCAGGTAGGTATTGCCTTGGCTGGGTGGCGCCCACAGTGATAGCCCCCGTTCGGAGTGGGCAGTATTCGGGGAGGATTTCGTCCGGGATGCCATCAAAGCGATCACGGACACCTGTACAGGGTGGCACCCTTAAAAAGCCGTCTCTGGAGTGTCGAGCTAATCCCAAGGTGTATACGCCTTGGGATGAAGCCTTTAACCAACGATTTGCGACAGACAGATCACCTCGCTACCTGGTAGCTACCAGGACTGACGGGGATGATTTCAAGCTCGTAAAATCGATCATTTTCGCTGAGGAAATCGAGGGGAAATTTGGTGATCTTAACGGGATTTCCAAGCTCCGGAACGGGCAGCTCTTGCTGCATACCGTTAGCCGGCAGCAAACCGAAGCGTTGCTGGAATGCACGCAATTCGGCGAAATCCCCGTTAAGATCACAAAGCACGAAACGCTGAATGAGGTCCGTGGAGTTATTTTCCATCGTGACCTCATTTTGAATAGCGATGCTGAACTGTTGCGGGATCTGGGGAAGAGAGGCGTCACAAAGATTAGGCGCATCACCCGAAAGATTGGGGAAAGGAGCGTCGATACCGGCGCTTTTATTCTCCATTTTGAAGGTGATGTTGTACCTAAGCAGGTGAAGGTCACATCGTACAACTGCGATGTGCGACCGTACATCCCTCCACCTATGCGCTGCTACCAGTGCCAGAGATTCGGGCATGTTTCCGCCAGGTGTACTGCGAAGGCCGTATGTAGAGAGTGTGGCAAGGGGACACATGAGGGTGACGAGAGGTGTACGCCTCCCCCGATATGTCCCAACTGCCAAGGAAGTCACTCTCCACGGTCAAAACAGTGCCCTGAATTCATTATGGAAGCCAAGATCCAGGAAATCAGGACTCTTGACAGGCTTTCATATCACGACGCTCGCAAGAGGTACCGTGATATGAATGCCCCCGAATTTCGGGTATCGTTTGCAGCTGCAGCGACGCCCTCAATCACCCCTGCCGTTAAAGTTTCCAGTGCAGTACCCTCGATGTCCTCTTTTAGTACGAGTTTGAAATCTCCCCTCGCTGTACCAGCGAGCACTGTCAGCCCGAAGGAGGTCCCAAAACCTTCTTCGGCCACGGTTAAGAAGGCGCCGGTTTTAACACCTAAACCGGCGAATTCGGAGAAGAAGTCCTCTTCTTCTCCGAAACGGTCGGTGAACAAGTCTTCCCCAGCTAAAGGGGGAAAGAAGACTTTGCCGACCAGGGCTGGTCCTTCTTCCAGCCCACCTAATACGAAAAATATAGGGGAGAAGAGGGAGACGGTTCGTCGCCGTCTCTCTCGTCCTCCTGCTGACGGGGTGGCTACTGTCTCTGCTGGCCTTTCTGCTCCCACTACCACCAAGGGGGCGAAGCCTGCCGAAGCCAAGCCCGTCCGTATGGAGGAACTCCCCTATAGAAAAGAAAATAGATCGGCGGAGGAGAGGGGAACGGTTCAGCGCCGTTTCTCTTCCTCTCCTAAAGGCAGGGCTGCTCACGTATCTGCTGGCCATCCCGCTCCCACCACTACCAGTGGAGCGGTGCCAGCAGGAGCGACCTTGTTTTATAAGGACCCGGCGTCTGTGGGGAAGGGACCATCTACTTCCCCAAACACACGTCGGCGCCGATCCAAGAAGAAATCTCTTCGGGGCGTGTCGGGGACAGACACCCAGTCTTCGGACCGGGAGGAAGTCCCTCGACACCGCTCTCGCTCTTCCCCAAGAGCGAGACTCGTGAGGTCCGACGACGACCGCGCGCAACCCAAGAGAGCGCCCGCTCCATTTTCTTCGTCTTCGGACGGAGATGTGGAGATTGAGGTGTGCTCTCCTGCCCCATCATCTCCAACTAGAGATGGGGAAGGGTGGCAAACGGTCAAGCATAGGTAGAAGACCAACTTCTACTTAAGTCCACACCATGGCACTATTACAATGGAACTGTAATAGCTATTCTGTTCATCTCGCTGAGTTACGACAATTAATATCTTCGTTTTCGGCAACCATTGTCTGTCTTCAGGAATCCAGGTTTCGTCCTGGACATGAGACAACAATGCGTCACTTCAAACTCTTCTCTAGAGACCGGGTGTACGGAGCTGTGGCCGCTGGTGGCGTCTGCACTCTCGTCCACTCTAGCCTCTTTAGTGAAGAGGTGCCGTTGCGTACTCAGCTAGAGGCAGTTGCAGTTCGTACTTCGTTGCCAGTAATGGCAACAGTATGTAACGTGTACATCCCGCCTGATTCTCAGCCGGATTACGACCAGCTGGTGGATCTGGTCTCTCAGCTCCCCCCTCCTTTTCTCCTTCTGGGAGATGTTAATGCCCACAACACCATCTGGGGCTCCGCTACCACTAGCGGTAAAGGGAGAGATTTTGAGAGGCTGATCAGGCGGCTGGACCTGTGCCTGTTGAACACAGGGGAGCCTACGCACTTCTCTATTGCACACGGTACTTATTCAAGTATCGATATTACCCTGTGCAGTCGTGCGCTGGTTCCCCTGCTACAGTGGGGTGTACACGATGACCTTTGTAATAGTGACCATTTTCCAATTATCGTTACTCTTCCGAACCAGAGAGCCATCGAGTTACCAAGTCGATGGCTTCTCCGTCGGGCTGATTGGCCAACTTTCACGGCACGCGCGATGCTTGCCGAAGATACCTTTGAGAGTGTCGACGATCATACCATTCACATAACGAATGGTATTTTGGCTGCTGCTGAGGAAACAATACCTTCCTCGTCCGGCAACTCACGCCGGAAGCTTGTCCCTTGGTGGACAGCCGAGATTGCAGCAGCCATTAAAGATCGTCGACGTGCTTTCAAATGCTATCGGAGGCAAAACACTATGGCCAACCTTATCACCTTCAGAAGGATGCGTGCTAGAGCCCGATATCTGATTCGGGAGAGTAAGAAAACGACGTGGGAAAAGTATGTGTCGTCCATGACGGCGCATACTCCTTCATCTCAAGTGTGGACTAAGCTTCGTCGGATCTCCGGACTCCCGACATCACTGTCGATACCCGGAGTGTCCATCAATGGAGACATCATCACGGACCATCTCGCCATTGCCAACAGCATTGGCTCGCACTTCTCCGATGTATCCTGCTCCGGGAGTTACGATCCTACATTTCTGACTCTGAAGCGGGAGGCAGAGACTCACCCCTTGTCCTTTGCCACTGCTGCTTCGGAGTCCTATAATGTACCATTCTCTGAATGGGAACTGCGCAGTGCGCTTGCACTGTGCAGGGATACGGCTCCTGGACCGGATAACATACATAATCAAATGTTAAAACATCTGTGCGATTCCAGTATTAAAAAACTGTTGATCCTCTTCAATCGTATATGGATTGAAGGGGAGTTTCCATCTCAATGGCGAGAGGGGATCGTAATACCGATTCCTAAGGCTGGAAAGAATCCCAAGTTTGTAAGCAGCTATAGGCCCATTTGTTTGACAAATGGCCTATGTAAGCTGCTCGAAAAGATGGTGAACCGTCGACTGGTGTGGTTCTTGGAGGATAAAGGTCTCCTGTCTGAGTCCCAATGTGGATTTCGCTCTCATAGGTCCACCACTGACCATCTGGTGCGACTTGAGAGCGCCATACAGGAGGCTTTTTTCCGAAAGCAGCACCTAGTCACGGTTTTCTTTGACCTAGAGAAAGCCTACGACACCACATGGCGCTACGGGATCCTTTCCACCCTTCACAAGTGGGGACTCCGTGGTAACTTACCTACTTTTATTGCGAATTTCATGTCCGTCCGACTCTTCCGTGTAAGGGTCGGTAGGACATTATCGCAATATTATACCCAAGAAAATGGAGTTCCTCAGGGTTCAGTGCTGAGTGTCACCTTGTTCGCGATTGCCATTAATGGCATTGTTGCCGCCGCCGGGTCCGCGGTAGTTCCATCGCTGTATGTAGACGATTTAGCTCTGCATTACAGCTCTGGAAGTATGGCAGTCGTGGAACGGCAATTGCAGCTAGCTATCAACCGGGTCGACAGGTGGGCTCACGACCGGGGTTTTCGTTTTTCAGCAGCGAAAACCTCCGTCGTCCATTTTTGTCGGCTACGGAGGCTACATTTACACCCTGAACTACATCTCAGGGATGCTGCGTTGCCGTTGGTTGACACTTATCGCTTCCTGGGGCTCCATTTTGACAGCAAGTTAACGTGGCAGCACCATATACGGCAATTGAAAATGACATGTCTCAGGAAACTGAACATGCTCAGGTTTCTTAGTGGCACTACGTGGGGGGCTGACCGTGCGGTGCTGCTACGGTTCTACCAAGCCCTCGTCCTGTCCCGGCTAGACTATGGATCTGCGGCATACGGTTCAGCAAGGCCGGCAACCTTGAAAATGCTGGACAGTATCCACCATAGTGGCGTTAGGCTGGCTACCGGTGCCTTCCGGACCAGCCCGATACCCAGCCTACTTGCCGAATCGGGTGTTCCACCTTTAAATTATAGACGCCAACATATGCTTTTAGCATATGCTGCCAATGTGCGTCAAATGCCGCAACACCCGACCTATCAAGCTCTCTTCGGTACCCAAAACCACCAGGGGTACGCCAACCGGCCTCGTGCCACTCGGCCGGTTGGTATTAGACTTGATAGCTCGTGTACTGAAATAGGAGTGGCTGTAGGTCCCTGTATGATCCGGACATCTAGCGAGGTGCCTCCGTGGCAAGTCCCGCGTCCGGAAATTCGGTTAGATCTTCACCAAGGTCCTAAGGTGAACACAGATGCGTCCGTTTACCGGAGGCAGTTCCACAGCATAGTTCACCAATTTCCGGACGCTGGCATTCTATACACGGATGGTTCGAAGGTGGACGAGAAAGTGGGCTGTGCTTACGTTATTGACGGTGCAAATACCAAGATCTCTTTGCCTGAGGCCTGTAGTGTGTTTACTGCGGAGCTCGTTGCCATCTATGAAGCTCTGCAGTTTGCACTACAGGATGCACGAATCCACTTTCTCGTGTGTACCGACTCTTTGAGTTCGTTGCAGTCAATTGCTACATGTTTCCCGCAACACCCCCTAGTGCAGCGAATCCACGACCTACTAGCCGGGCTGTGCCACGCTGACACTCGAATCACCTTTCTGTGGCTTCCAAGCCACATGGGAATTGCGGGAAATGAGTTAGCGGATCAAGCTGCAAAAGAGGCGGTATCACTACCACCTCGACCAATGGAGGTACCCGCTAGAGATATTCGCTCTCAGTTACGCCTACAAGTTCTGGCTTTTTGGGAGAGTCAGTGGCTAGCTGACCCACTGCCCAGTAAACTGAGAGCGATCAAGGGAACTACTCGCGTGTGGCGGAGCTCCTTCCGGGCCCGGAGAGAGTCCGTCATTTTGTGTAGGCTAAGGATAGGTCATACAAGATCCACCCACTCATACCTAATGAGAAGGGAAGACCCCCCACTTTGTACCTGTGGAGCCGTATTCACCGTGGCCCACATTTTCACCCAGTGTGTGGATCTTGCTGAGTTACGAAGAAACCTTGGTTTGCAGACGACACTCAAACTTATATTAGCCGATGACGCGGTGGCTGCTGATCGCGTTATCCGCTTTATAAGTGAGAGTGGGTTAGGGCCAGCAATCTAAATTTTCCAGTGAACATTGACTCAACGACTTGTTCGTTTTTGAATAATATGTTTTGTTTTTTCCGTAATTTTTGTTTATTTTTATAATTTTTTATTTAATTGTTTGTTTTTTGTTTTATTAATTTTTGGTCTTTTTAAATTTAGATGTCCACCTCAAAATTTTAAATTCAACTCAAAATTTGTATTCTTTAATCTGTGTTAAGAGGGGCAGATGACCTCGTAGTTCCGCCCCTTAAAACAACAATAACTAACTAACTAACTAAACTTTCATTGCGAATTTCATGTCCGTCCGACTCCTCCGTGTAAGGGTCGGTAGGACATTATCGCAATACTATACCCAAGAAAATGGAGTTCCTCAGGGTTCAGTGCTGAGTGTCACCTTGTTCGCGATTGCCATTAATGGCATTGTTGCCGCCGCCGGGTCCGCGGTAGTTCCATCGCTGTATGTAGACGATTTAGCTCTGCATTACAGCTCTGGAAGTATGGCAGTCGTGGAACGGCAATTGCAGTTAGCTATCAACCGGGTCGACAGGTGGGCTCACGACCGGGGTTTTCGTTTTTCAGCAGCGAAAACCTCCGTCGTCCATTTTTGTCGGCTACGGAGGCTACATTTACACCCTGAACTACATCTCAGGGATGCTGCGTTGCCGTTGGTTGACACTTATCGCTACCTGGGGCTCCATTTTGACAGCAAGTTAACGTGGCAGCACCATATACGGCAATTGAAAATGACATGTCTCAGGAAACTGAACATGCTCAGGTTTCTTAGTGGCACTACGTGGGGGGCTGACCGTGCGGTGCTGCTACGATTCTACCAAGCCCTCGTCCTGTCCCGGCTAGATTATGGTTCTGCGGCATACGGTTCAGCAAGGCCGGCAACCTTGAAAATGCTGGACAGTATCCACCATAGTGGCGTTAGGCTGGCTACCGGTGCCTTCCGGACCAGCCCGATACCCAGCCTACTCGCCGAATCGGGTGTTCCACCATTAAATTATAGACGCCAACATATGCTTTTAGCATATGCTGCCAATGTGCGTCAAATGCCGCAACACCCGACCTATCAAGCTCTCTTCGGTACCCAAAACCACCAGGGGTACGCCAACCGGCCTCGTGCCACTCGGCCGGTTGGTATTAGACTTGATAGCTCGTGCACTGAAATAGGAGTGGCTGTAGGTCCCTGTATGATCCGGACATCTAGCGAGGTGCCTCCGTGGCAAGTCCCGCGTCCGGAAATTCGGTTAGATCTTCACCAAGGTCCTAAGGTGAACACGGATGCGTCCGTTTACCAGAGGCAGTTCCACAGCATAGTTCACCAATTTCCGGACGCTGGCATTCTATACACGGATGGTTCGAAGGTGGACGAGAAGGTGGGTTGTGCTTACGTTATTGATGGTGCAAATACCAAGATCTCTTTGCCTGAGGCCTGTAGTGTGTTTACTGCGGAGCTCGTTGCCATCTATGAAGCTCTGCAGTTTGCACTACAGGATGCACGAATCCACTTTCTCGTGTGTACCGACTCTTTGAGTTCGTTGCAGTCAATTGCTACATGTTTCCCACAACACCTCCTAGTGCAGCGGATCCACGACCTACTAGCCGGCCTGTGCCACGCTGACACTCGAATCACCTTTCTGTGGCTTCCAAGCCACATGGGAATTGCGGGAAATGAGTTAGCAGATCAAGCTGCAAAAGAGGCGGTATCACTACCACCTCGACCAATGGAGGTACCCGCTAGAGATATTCGCTCTCAGTTACGCCTACAAGTTCTGGCTTTTTGGGAGAGTCAGTGGCTAGCTGACCCACTGCCCAGTAAACTGAGAGCGTTCAAGGGAACTACTCGCGTGTGGCGGAGCTCCTTCCGGGCCCGGAGAGAGTCCGTCATTTTGTGTAGGCTAAGGATAGGTCATACAAGATCCACCCACTCGTACCTAATGAGAAGGGAAGTCCCCCCACTTTGTACCTGTGGAGCCGTATTCACCGTGGCCCACATTTTCACCGAGTGTGTGGATCTTGCTGACTTACGAAGAAACCTTGGTTTGCAGACGACACTCAAACTTATATTAGCCGATGACGCGGTGGCTGCTGATCGCGTTATCCGCTTTATAAGTGAGAGTGGGTTAGGGCCAGCAATTTAAATTTTCCAGTGAACATTGACTCAACGACTTGTTCGTTTTTGAATGATAATGTTTTGTTTTTTCCGTAATTTTTGTTTATTTTTATAATTTTTATTTTTTATTTAATTGTTTGCTTTTGTTTTATTAATTTTTGGTCTTTTTAAATTTAGATGTCCACCTCAAAATTTTAAATTCAATTCAAAATTTGTATTCCTTAATCTGTGTTAAGAGGGGCAGATGACCTCGTAGTTCCGCCCCTTAAAACAACAATAACTAACTAACTAACATACCATTCATATAACGAATGGTATTTTGGCTGCTGCTGAGGAAACAATACCTTCCTCATCCGGCAACTCACGCCGGAAGCTTGTCCCTTGGTGGACAGCCGAGATTGCAGCTGCCATTAAAGATCGTCGACGTGCTTTCAAATGCTATCGGAGGCAAAACACTATGGCCAACCTTATCACCTTCAGAAGGATGCGTGCTAGAGCCTGATATCTGATTCGGGAGAGTAAGAAAACGACGTGGGAAAAGTATGTGTCGTCCATGACGGCGCATACTCCTTCATCTCAAGTGTGGACTAAGCTTCGTCGGATCTCCGGACTCCCGACATCACTGTCGATACCCGGAGTGTCCATCAATGGAGACATCATCACGGACCATCTCGCCATTGCCAACAGCATTGGCTCGCACTTCTCCGATGTATCCTGCTCCGGGAGTTACGATCCTACATTTCTGACTCTGAAGCGGGAGGCAGAGACTCACCCCTTGTCCTTTGCCACTGCTGCTTCGGAGTCCTATAATGTACCATTCTCTGAATGGGAACTGCGCAGTGCGCTTGCACTGTGCAGGGATACGGCTCCTGGACCGGATAACATACATAATCAAATGTTAAAACATCTGTGCGAATCCAGTATAAAGAAACTGTTGATCCTCTTCAATCGTATATGGATTGGAGGGGAGTTTCCATCTCAATGGCGAGAGGGGATCGTGATACCGATTCCTAAGGCTGGAAAGGATCCCAAGTTTGTAAGCAGCTATAGGCCCATTTGTTTGACAAATGGCCTATGCAAGCTGCTCGAAAAGATGGTGAACCGTCGACTGGTGTGGTTCTTGGAGGATAAAGGTCTCCTGTCTGAGTACTAATGTGGATTTCGCTCTCATAGGTCCACCACTGACCATCTGGTGCGACTTGAGCGCCATACAGGAGGCTTTTTTCCGAAAGCAGCACCTAGTCACGGTTTTCTTTGACCTCGAGAAAGCCTACGACACCACATGGCGCTACGGGATCCTTTCCACCCTTCACAAGTGGGGACTCCGTGGTAACTTACCGACTTTCATTGCGAATTTCATGTCCGTCCGACTCTTCCGTGTAAGGGTCGGTAGGACATTATCGCAATACTATACCCAAGAAAATGGAGTTCCTCAGGGTTCAGTGCTGAGTGTCACCTTGTTCGCGATTGCCATTAATGGCATTGTTGCCGCCGCCGGGTCCGCGGTAGTTCCATCGCTGTATGTAGACGATTTAGCTCTGCATTACAGCTCTGGAAGTATGGCAGTCGTGGAACGGCAATTGCAGTTAGCTATCAACCGGGTCGACAGGTGGGCTCACGACCGGGGTTTTCGTTTTTCAGGTCCGTTTTGTAGGTCTTTTCCATCTATGTTGCAATGTTTAGATTCTTTCGATTTAAATTGCATTTTGCGAGTGGTTTCAACCTCAATTGTATTTTGTAGGGGGCACATTTTGCAAGTATTTTGATTCTCAATTGCATTTTGTAAGTATTTTTAATCTAAATTGCATTTTGTAAGTATTTTGAATTTCAATTTCACTTTGTGAGTATTTTGAATCTGAACCAGCCATTTTCAATCTAAATTGCATTGTGTATTTTCAATGTCAATAGCATTTTGTAAGTATTTTGAACCTCAATTGCATTTTGTACGTATTTTGAATCCATTTGCATTTTGTAAGTAGGCTATCTCGAATTTCACTTGCATTTTGTAAGTATTTCGATTGTACATTGCAGTTTGTACGTATTTTGAACTTACACCTTCATTTTGTGCGTATTTTTCAATCTATTCCTTTTGTGAGTTTTTCCGTTCTAAATTCCCTCTTGTAAGTATTACCGCTCTCCATTTTCTGAGTAGTTTCAATCTGAGTTCCTTTTTGTAAGTATTTTCCTTCTCACTTAATTATCGTTCTGGTTTCCACTTCATTGACATTTTCGCTATCACCCAGACCATTAGGGGCCGATAACCTAGATGTTAGGCCCCTTAAAACATTATCATCGATATTTTGTAATCTGAAATGCGAGTTTTTCAATCTAAATTGCATTGTGTATTTTCAATTTCAATAGCATTTTGTATGTATTTTCACCCTCATTGGCATTTTGTAAGTGTTTTCAATTTCACTTGCATTTTGTAAGTAAAGTATTTCGACTCTACATTGCATTTTGTACGTATTTTGAACCTAACCTACATTTTGAGCGTATTTTTCAATCTATTCCTTTTGTGTTTTCATTCTAAATTCCCTTTTGTAAGTATTACCACTCTCCATTTTGTGAGTAGTTAAATTCAGAGTTCCTTTTCGTAAGTATTTTCCCTTTCACTTAATTTTCGTTCTGTTTCCACTTCATTGTCATTTTCGCTATCACCCAGATCATTAAGGGCCGATAACCTAGATGTTAGGCTCCTTTAAACAACAATTATCATCATCATCATCATGTCTTTCAATATAGGTGCTGGGACTTGTGAGTTTTTTGAATTTCAATTGCATTTTGTAAGTATTTTCAACCTAATCTGCATTTTGCACATATTTTAAATCTAAATTGCATTGTGTATGGTGGGCATTTTGTAAGTATTTTGATTCTGAATAGCATTTTTTGGGTATTTTGAATCTAAATTACATTTTGTAAGTATTTTCAACCTAAATTGCATTGTGTATGTATTGTCCATCCAAATGGGTAGTTGAATCTCCCACACATTTTGTAAGCATTTTTCAGTTTCATTTTGTAAGTATTTTGTCCCCCAGGGGCTCAAATCTAACGGGACGTGGGTTGGCGACCACGGGACCTCAGCCGAGTCCGGCATTGCATCCGCTTGTGCCGGGCTCCTCTGTCTTCTTTCCTGGCGACCACTCTTGGTCAACTCTTGTTCTTTTCCGACCCCGGCGGTATTAGGGTATCCGAGGCCTAGGGTATCTGTCACTTTCCCGCCTTATTTGGCCCTTGTCTCATCTTTCCTGATTTCTCCTTCTTCGAGGGGTCAGACCTCTTGTTTTCTTATAATTAATTTCCTTTCCACTGTAAGATTCCCGCACCGTTTTTGTTACTTGGCCCCCCGTGTATCTAAATTTCCTTTAGCAATTTTTTTTCACTCTATTTTGTATGTATTTTCAATATACGTTGCATTTTGTAAGTCTTTTCGAGTGTTTTCAGCCTCCATTGCATTTTTGCAAGGATTGACAATCTAAATTGCTTTTTAGTAAGTCTTTCAATAAATGGGCCAGGACTTTTGTGAGAATTTTGAATTTCAATTGCATTTTGTAAGAATTTTCAACCTAAACAACTTTTTGCAAGTATTTTCAATCTAAATTGCATTTTGTATGGTCGTCATTTTGAAAGTATTTTGATACTCGATTGCATTTTGTGGGTATTTTGAATCTGAATTACATTTTGTTAAGTATTTTCAATCTAAATTGCATTTTGTAAGTATTGTCTATCCAATTGAGTAGTTTGAATCTACCGTGCATTTTGTAAGCATTTTCAATTTTAATTGCACTTTGTGATTTTTTGGAATCTGAAATGTGCGTTTTTCAATCTAAATTGCATTGTGTATTTTCAATTTCAATTGCATTTTGTAAGTATTTTGAACCTCAATTGCATTTTGTATGTCTTCTCAATCTCATTTGCATTTTGTAAGTATTTTGAATTTTACTTGCATTTTGTAAGTAACGTATTTCGACTCTACAATGCATTTTGTACGTATTTTGAACCTAAACTACATTTTGTGAGTATTTTTCAATCTCTTCCATTTGTGAGTATTTTCCTTCTAAATTCCCTTTTGTAAGTATTACCACTACATTTTGCTCGTCCTTTCAATCTGAGTTCCATTTTGTAAGTATTTTCAGTCGCTCTTAATTTTTGTTCTGGTTTCAATTTCATTGTCATTTTTGCTATCGCCCAGACCATTAGGTGCCGATTACCTAGATGTTAGGCCCCTTAATACAATCATCATCCCTCGACAACAGTCTACACCAGACATTAACCGTTAGTAGATTGACCGCCTTGTCCACATGAACATGCGGATTTTCCGAAGCTAGTAGACACAGTTATGTCGATTCACTGTTCCATTAAGTTTAAACTGGGCTTCATCAGACCACACTAACTTGGTCAGAAATTGTTCATCTTGGGTTACTATTTGCTGATACCATTCGACGATCAGGATCATCCTCATTAAGAGCATCTGCGCATGTAGTTTTCGTGGGATGTAAACTTTCCCCTTAGCTGTTATCAAAATTCATCGTACACATGTACTGCTAATCCCCACTTTCCGTGCACATTGCGTAGCAGACTCCTGTGGAGAATTAGTAAACCTTTCCAACATGTGAGCCAATGAAGCAGGACTAATAGCTGTACACGTTCTTCCCGATCTTTCTTTGTAAATGTCACAAATCGTTCCATGCGTCTCAAACTTCCCAGTGATGGGTTTAATTGTTAGGCGTGTTGGGGGTTCTGTTTCAAACTCCCTCCTCCACTGACGTTGCACTTCAACGGCATTATCATTCCTGATAAACTACTTCAGAATGTACTTTCTCTGCTCGAACGTCAAGCGTGCTCCAGCCATTTTGTTTTCCCACTATCGTGTTGCAAGTACCGACATTTGTTGAGCGAAAAACCATACTACAACATTTAAAAACAATGATAACAGTTGACAATGTCCATATCTCGATATCGTCTGACAGAGGGTGTATACATTTTTCTGGCGGATGGTAGATATATCTTTTAGAGATCGTTGAGTTTGGAGCGCATAAAAGTGATGGCACTGCTAAGTCGTGGATTGAAAAATGGTCTGAAATATGTTTTGCCTAGGGCCTCGCAAATCCTAGCCCCACTGATGGTGGCCATCAAGGAAACCAGAGACCTGTTTCATTTTGTCCTCCACTTAGACAAAAATTGGCATATCCTTCATCCACTTAATATTTCTTTCAGAACAATTACTCGCTCGGTAAGCATACGTAGTAGAAACTTAACCCTCTCAGTGCCACGCGCCGATCAGATCGGCTCGCGCCAAAAGTGCCAAAGCCAATTCAATCTGCGCCCTGTTTATCTTATATTTGTAGATTTCTGTAGGCATTTGTCCGTGATTATTTCATACTGTTGAAAAGGAGAGGTTTCAAGCTTGCCTGTGCGGTGTTTACCTTTTTCCTTCGAAGTCCGTCACGTGATAGGTTTGAGTTTGTATTCACGCCTTCCCTTTGCGCTCCCCCAATCACGCGTGTTCCCGACAAAATTGCGGTGTAGTTGTTTTCTTGTTGAAGTTTTCTGCCTACAGATGTATCTAAGAACTTTCTACAGCTGGAAAAGTAGTGTTTCTTCGAATATTCTCTTAGGTGTCCTTAATTTAGGCTCAAAACTGTTATTTTTTTTTACAGAAGGAAATTAAAAAATTGAACAATTACCAGAATAACCTAAATTTTAAAAAAATTAGATGCCGTATTTACTTTTTTGAATATAATGTATGAAAGAATGAGGTATTGGTTATAATGAAAAACAAAAATAATGATTATCATCATCATCTTGTACAGTTTCCAGCCCCAGACTGGGTCTGTTTGGAACATAAGCCTCGCCACTTGGTTCTTTCTTCCCACCACCTCTCCGCTGTCACTCTGGTCCAGTCCTCGCCTCTCTTCTTGACACATTCCTCCACTCCTTTCAGCCATCTATGTCTTGGTCTTCCCCTTGGTCGATTCTTCTGCATCTCATGTATCCTCTTGGGAATCTTCTTCTCATCCATTCTCTTTAAGTGTCCATACCACCTCAGTCTTGATGTCTCAATCCTACCTTGCAAGGGCTCCTCTTTCACCATTTCCCTGACCTTTTCATTCCTCACCCTGTCTCTTCTTGTTATTCCGATCCTACTTCGCAGGAACTTCATTTCACCTGCCTGTATTCTGCTTATATCTCTTTTCTTCATTGTCCACGTTTCTGAAGCATAGGTCAGTATCGGGATATAGTAGCTTCTGTATAACACTTGCTTGCTTTTTTTGTGGGACATCTTTATTCCACACTAAGCTCCTAATGCTTCTCAGAAATGCTTCTGCCTGTCTGCCACGTTCCGTAATCTCTTTGTCATTTCTCCCATTTTCCTCCACTATACTTCCCAAGTACTTGAGACTTTCCACCTTCTTCAGCTGTCCACCTCCAAGTGTTATCCCACTCATTGGTCTGTCCTTTTTCCTGGTCGTTAACAGGATCTCACATTTACTGATGTTGAACTTCCATCCGTACTCTCCCACTGTTTCTTCCCAAGCCTTCAGTTGCTCCTGAATTTCCTCCTCGTTTCCCCAGACCATGAGATCATCTGCAAACACCATTGCTTTCATCTTATCTTCTCCTATCTTTCCTGCTATCCGTGTCATTACCTCGTCCATAACCACAATAAAGAGAAGGGGTGACAGCGCACTACCCTGTTTCAGGCCACTCATTTGTCTGAACCAGTCTGTTCTTTCCCCTCCAACTTTCACACAACTCACACTTCCACAATACATCTCCTTCACTCTGCCTACAGTCTCTTTTTCCACTCCCCTGTTTTCCATTGCTTTCCAAACCTTCTCCCTACACACACTATCATAGGCCTTTTCGATGTCCATGAAGACCATCAACAGATCCTCTCCAAATTTGTAGTGGTGTTCCTGGAGCTGTCTCACTGAAAATATGAGATCCACTGTTGATCTCCCAGGTCTGAATCCATACTGTTCCTCTCTCTCAATTTTCTCTCCACTTTGGCTCGTATTCTACTTTCTAATATCTTTTCATATATCTTGGCACCGACGGTAGTGGCTACGCGGGCTAATGCGCTGCGTTAGGTCAAGGGACCAAGCTCTCTGGTGACTCGGTAGACGCGTGGGTTCGAGCCCCACCGTCGGCTGTCCTTGAAATGGTTTTCCGTGGCTTCCCATTTTCAACACCAGGCAAATGCTGGGACAGTACCTTCTGACAGGCCACGGCCGCTTCCTCCCACATCCTTGCCCAGTTTCATTCATCTTCATCCATTCCATCTCTCATCCCGACGCACAGGTCGCCCACGGGCGTAGATTAGAAAGACCTGCACTCGGCCTCTCAGGAGGCTACACGACAAAATAAATAAAATAAAAATATCTGGGCACAGTGAGGTATGAGTGTGACTCCCCTGTAATTTCTGCACTCCTTTCTGCTTCCTTTCTTAAATATTGGGACAATTAATCCTTTCTCCCAATCTTCTGGAGTCTTTTTCTCCTTCCATATCACCCTCATCACACGGTACAGCCACTGTTTCCCAACCTCCCCTGCTGCCTTCACCATTTCAACACTCACTTCATCCACACCTGGTGCCCTTCCTCCTTTCATCTTGTCTATAGCCATTTCCAGTTCTCTCCAAGTCAGGTCCTTTTCCATTCCTGTGTTGTCTTCTCCATCTTCCAATACATTGTCTTCCTCCCTATGACCATTTGGATTCAGCAAATCCTCAAAGTACTCTTTCCGCACTGTCTTGAGTGTCTCTTTGTTGTGTACCTCATTTCCGTTTTTGTCCTTCATTACCACATCCTCTCGCAGACCTCTTCTCTTACTTTTGACCATCCCATAAAGAACTTTCTTATTTCCTCTGCTGTCTTCCTCCATCTCAGTCCAATTTACCATCCACTTCTTCCTCTCCTCTGTGACAATCTTGTTTGTTTCTTTCTTCTTTATCTTATAATCTTCCCTTGCCAGATCAGTTCTTTCCTGGAACCACACTCTGAAAGCCTTGTTCTTCCTTCCCACAGCTTCTTTTACTCTCTCATTCCACCATGGTGTCTCTTTACACTGCTTTCTGTTGCTTGTTCTTCCACATACTGCCACTGCAGCTTCCACCATTGTGTTTTTGAATTGCTTCCATTCCTCTTCCCCTATTTTAGGATTGTCTGTTGGCATCCTTTCCCTTATTATCTTCTGGAATTCTTCCTTGACTTCCTTTTCCTTGAGTTTCCATACTTTGATTCTCCTTTCCTGATACTCTGTCCTCTTGCTATCCTTAACAACTCCCAGGTTCATTACAAGTATTCTGTGGTCGCTATCTAAGGCCTCTGATGGTATTACCTTTATATCTCTGACACTTCTCTTCATTTCCCAGTCGTACAGCATGCAATCTACCAAAGATTTCTTTGTTAAATCACTGCTGTACCACGTTACCTTGTGGCTTTCTTTCTTCCGGAACCAGGAGTTGCCTACCACTAAACCGTTTCTCTTGCAAAAATCCAGCAACTTTCTCCCTTCTTCATTCCTGCTAAACCCATCCTTCTGCTCCCAATACATTTTCATATCCTTGCCTTTCACTTCCTACATGTGCATTCAAATCTCCCATGACAATGATGCTCTGACCATTCAACTGCTGTTGTAGCTCCTCATAGTCTTCCTTCTCTTGAGCTGTACATCCAACTTGAGGGGCATATACCTGGGCTATCTCCAGGCTTCTTCCCTTTACAGTTACTCTGATCTTCATGATCCTGTCACTTATTCCCTTTACCTCTTCATTCCATTTCTCACAACTACTCCTACTCCGCTGCTCCTTCCTTCACTGTTCCCACTCCAGTACAAACGGTACCCTTTCCTCAGTTCTCTGCGACCTTCTCCTTTCCATCTTGTTTCTGCCAAGCCCAGTACATCCAGTTTTCTTCTCTCCATCACATCTCGTTCTGTCCCGGCTAGACTATGGTTCTGCGGCATACGGTTCAGCAAGGCCGGCAACCTTGAAAATGCTGGACAGTATCCACCATAGTGGCGTTAGGCTGGCTACCGGTGCCTTCCGGACCAGCCCGATACCCAGCCTACTCGCCGAATCGGGTGTTCCACCTTTAAATTATAGACGCCAACATATGCTTTTAGCATATGCTGCCAATGTGCGTAAAATGCCGCAACACCCGACCTATCAAGCTCTCTTCGGTACCCAAAACCACCAGGGGTACGCCACTCGGCCGGTTGGTATTAGACTTGATAGCTCGTGTACCGAAATAGGAGTGGCTGTAGGTCCCTGTATGATCCGGACATCTAGCGAGGTGCCTCCGTGGCAAGTCCCGCGTCCGGAAATTCGGTTAGATCTGCACCGAGGTCCTAAGGTGAACACGGATGCCTCCGTTTACCGGAGGCAGTTCCACAGCATAGTTCACCAATTTCCGGACGCTGGCATTCTATACACGGATGGTTCGAAGGTGGACGAGAAGGTGGGTTGTGCTTACGTTATTGATGGTGCAAATACCAAGATCTCTTTGCCTGAGGCCTGTAGTGTGTTTACTGCGGAGCTCGTTGCCATCTATGAAGCTCTGCAGTTTGCACTACAGGATGCTCGAATCCACTTTCTCGTGTGTACCGACTCTTTGAGTTCGTTGCAGTCAATTGCTACATGTTTCCCGCAACACCCCCTAGTGCAGCGAATCCACGACCTACTAGCCGGGCTGTGCCACGCTGACACTCGAATCACCTTTCTGTGGCTTCCAAGCCACATGGGAATTGCGGGAAATGAGTTAGCAGATCAAGCTGCAAAAGAGGCGGTATCACTACCACCTCGACCAATGGAGGTACCCGCTAGAGATATTCGCTCTCAGTTACGCCTACAAGTTCTGGCTTTTTGGGAGAGTCAGTGGCTAGCTGACCCACTGCCCAGTAAACTGAGAGCGATCAAGGGAACTACTCACGTGTGGCGGAGCTCCTTCCGGGCCCGGAGAGAGTCCGTCATTTTGTGTAGGCTAAGGATAGGTCATACAAGATCCACCCACTCGTACCTAATGAGAAGGGAAGACCCCCCACTTTGTACCTGTGGAGCCGCATTCACCGTGGCCCACATTTTCACCCAGTGTGTGGATCTTGCTGACTTACGAAGAAACCTTGGTTTGCAGACGACACTCAAACTTATATTAGCCGATGACGCGGTGGCTGCTGATCGCGCTATCCGCTTTATAAGTGAGAGTGGGTTAGGGCCAGCAATCTAAATTTTCCAGTGAACATTGACTCAACGACTTGTTCGTTTTTGAATGATAATGGTTTGTTTTTTCCGTAATTTTTGTTTATTTTTATAATTTTTATTTTTTATTTAATTGTTTGTTTTTGTTTTATTAATTTTTTGGTCTTTTTAAATTTAGATGTCCACCTCAAAATTTTAAATTCAATTCAAAATTTGTATTCTTTAATCTGTGTTAAGAGGGGCAGATGACCTCGTAGTTCCGCCCCTTAAAACAACAATAACTAACTAACTAACATCTACAATCTCCTCCACTTTTCCTGTCAGTGTCTGTATGTTTAATGTCCCAACTCGTAGTCCATTAGCATATCCGGGTCGTCGTCGTTTGCATCCGTCCTTTCCGAGGCCTGTTCCTGGTTTGAAAGCAAATATGATATCCACTACTGGCTTGCTAGGCCTATCGTAGCTTCACCAGAGCCCCATCACTTTTCAGGGTTCCCATAGAGCCTTCACAGCTACCGTAGCGGTCCTGAGGCACACAAAGTCCCCATTGTACTTCACCCCTACAGGCAATCCCCTACTTCATGCCGTTGCCCGTCTCCCACCACGTGGAGGAGGGGTTGGACTTTTTTTTATAGAATCAAAAATAATGATTCTATCATTAGAAATGTGGTATTTATGATTTATTTTTTTTCCCCCGAATAGTCTGCATGACCATTGAAAATGGCTTGGCATTCTTGGCAAGTATTTCAGGAAATGGCTTGGCACTAAGAGGGTTAAAGAAAAACATGCATTCAAAGTGAGGTGTATATTTGTTCACATGCCAAGATGAAGGTTGTTCTCAGAGATGGCTGGAAATCACTTCCTGATTTTCTTTTTTTTTCCGGTGACAAGGATATGACCTAGAAGTGTTGCCACAAACTGACTTCCTTTCCCAGCCAGTCCTACAAGTAGTCGCAAGTTATCTCATTCACTTCACACAGAATGCATACTACCTAAACTGCCAGGAGTCTGGATGATGGAATCTTTTCACAGCCATTTTATGTTTATTGCTCTTTCCCCTCTCTAGGGTATCCGAGGCCTAGGGAGTCGCTTCTTTTCCGCCTTAATTGGCCCTTGTCTCATCTTTCCTGATCCCCTCCTTCTGGGAGAGGTCAGCCTTCTTTTTCTTTTCCTGCCTTCTGCTCAAGGCCCTCAAGGAGGTAGGGTGTATGTAGCCTCACCACTTCTGGTGCACCCTAGAAAGTGCCACACCCTCAGGGGCTCACGGCTGGTGAGTTCGGGAGTTGGCGACCCCGAGGGATTCCTGAGCTGGGTGGACGCTCTCCTCTTTCGCTTTCCTGTTTTTTTTCTTTTTCTTTTCATTATATTTCCTTTTCCCTTTAAGGTTCCCGCACTGTTATTTTTGCATCTCCACTCCATTTTGTGGGTGTTTCAATCTCCGTTGCATTTTGTAAGTCTTTTCGATCTACGTTGCATTTTGTGAGTGTTTTTCAACCTCGATTGCATTTGGTAAGGATTGACAATCTAAATTGCTTTTTAGTAAGTCTTTCAATATAGGGGGCGGACTTTGTGTGAGTATTTTGAATTTCAATTGCATTTTGTATTTTCAACCTAAACCACTTTTTTGCTAGTAGCTAATTCTCAATTGCATTTTTGTGGGTATTTTGAATCTCAATTACATTTTGTAAGAATTTAAATCTAAATTGCATTTTGTAAGTATTGGCCATCCAAATGAGAAGTTTGAATCTACCATGCATTTTGTAAGCAATTTCAATTACCTTTTTATTTTCAACCTAAACTGCTTTTTGCAAGTAGTTAATTCTCAATTGCATTTTGTGGGTATTTTCAATCTCATTTGCATTTTGTAAGTATTTTGATTTCACTTACATTTTGTTAGTATTTCGACTATACGTTGCATTTTGTACGTATTTTGAACTTATCCTACATTTTGTGCGTGTTTTTTCACTCTATTCCTTTTGTGACTATTTTCGTTCGAAATTCCCTTTTGTATTACCGCTCTCCATTTTGTGAGTAGTTTCAATCTGAGTTCCTTTTTGTAAGTATTTTCCTGCTCACTTAATTTTCGTTCTGGTTTCCACTTCATTGACATTTTTGCTTTCACACAGACCACAACAATGATCATCACTATCATCTTTCCCCTCTCCCTCTTTTTTAGAAAGGATGTGCCATCATCGATTTCTTGCTATTGATTCCGAGGTTAGTAAGTACTGTCGTTGCATTGTATCTTTGCCGGTGAGTGACCATTTCATTTCTGAGAATTTGAGCGGTCAACTCCTTTACTCCCATTCATGTCACATTGCCCCACATTGTGGAACTCTGGAGATCTGACAGCCGACTTGACTTAATGCACTCGGCACACTCGTTAGTGCGTGTAGTTCTGCCGATTTGTACAAATGTTTTTGCTGAGGCTAGTGCAGTTGATATACCTTTCCTGGAAGTGGCGCCGTAGCTCACCAGCACAGTTATAACACGGGCACTGTACTTAATTTTACACGGTACATCGAGTTAAGTGTAATTTACTTCGCAATTAGTGATGTAGTGGGCAGGTTACTTGGATGACTGATTGGGACACATGCCTGTCAGAAGGATGTGCTTCTCACCTTATCACAAGTGATTTACAGTTATCTTTAAGAATGTTCCACAAAATCATATCTGATTTCTGACTTTTTTTTTCTTTTCTCACGTGACAGGGATATGACAAAGTGTCATCACACACTGCTTTCCTTTTACTCTGTGGACTTGTCAACGTGAATAATCAAAGCTACTGTAGTTTTGTATAAATTGATGTTTATTGTTATTTCAGGATGCAATGAAACGCAGTTGTGTTGGCATCTGGGCCTGCAAGCGTTGCAAGCGTACTGTGGCTGGAGGTGCGTGGGTATACAGTACAACAGCAGCAGCGTCAGTTCGATCTGCAGTGCGGCGATTACGTGAAGTCAAAGAGCAGTAGTGATACATACCGTGTTCTTCTGTATTTGTACTAATTAAAAAATCTACAAAATCTATTTCTGCCTTTCAACTTCTTGATTCCCAAGTTACTCAAAACCTTGTTTAATCCTACAAGACTAAATTTGAACATATAGAGAAACACTCTGATTGTACGAGAAAAAAGAGAATAGCCTTTTGTGGCCATATAGCGAGATTACCTCCCACAAGATTGACCGATAGTTTGCTCTGTTTCTGGCACAATCAGAAGGTTCGTACCATGTGGTTGACGGAAACTCGAAGGACATTAATGAACTGGAAATATCAGATCTGCACGACAGACAGGCTGTGAGGCGTGCTTTGAAGGAAGTCCATGGTTTTCAGGAGAAACCTCAGAGGAAAGGTACGTTACACTCGCAGAAAATGCGTCAATACTGGGTGAAGATCAAGACCCTCCAGTGGTCCTAAGTAGGCCTATTCGAGAGATGATGATGATGCTTAGTATTAATATGTACATACCTGCCAACTTTTACGGTTTATCCGTAAAATTTACGGAAATTGCAGCGTTTTACGGATGAACGGTGTCATTTTACGATTTCGCGGACAAAAATTTGAAAAGATAATTTACATTCGATAATACCGCCCACTTCCGTACAATCGATTGTTTGCGTGGGTCGAAGGCAAGTCCACGATAGTCGATAACTCGTTCTTTGATATGATTCGTACTTTTAACCGTGTGATGTTTGTGTCTTCATTGTAATTGGATTTGAAGCCGGGATAACCGTTCTTCCATGTGAATCTTAGGTGTCGACAGGCTCTGCTTCGCATATTCTTTGTTCCGCTCGTTGCGATTTAAACCATATTCTTTGACCACGTGAGTTGTTCATTGTTCGCGAAGTTGGCGTTCCTTGAATGTTTTCGTCTTTTAAGGTTATGGCATATTTTAATGAAGCGTTCGAGTTTTTGTGCTATAACTTCGTGCTTCACAGTTTCCTGTATTCCTTGGACTAATTACATTCGTTCCATGTGTGTGTTTGTTTTTTATTTCTACCATGTGCATATTCTTTCTTCACGTTGACAGTGACGTAATTAGGGCCGAGTGTCTGTTTACTTCCTTTTTGGTGGAACACAATGTGCCCTTAAGTGCGGCTGATCATGCTGATGCTTTATTTAAGATGTTTCCAACATCAGAAGTTGCAAAGAAATATAGTTGTGGTCGCACGAAAACGACATGCTTTGTAAATAAAATGGCAAAAAATGCATCATCTGAAGTTGTTAAGTGCCTTCAGAACGGACCGGATACAGATAAATCCCTTTTCTTTCCATCAGTGAGAAACTACTTTTGTACTGCCTGTGACTACATCATCAACAAGTTTCCAATCAAGGATGACGTGTTAAAGAATGCTCAAGTTGCTAGGTTAGACAAAATTGAAGATGCACAGTTTTCTTCCATTCGTTTTTTCTTGGAAAAGTTTCCTATCATGTTATGCAAGGAAGAGAATGAAACTACAGATGAGGTGGTGAATGACCTTCAGAGGCAGTTCACAGCTCTTCAGGTAGATGACACTTCGGCTGCACATCAAGATGCTGCAAGTGATTCCAATTGGGCACAAATATCAAGAATTCGTGGAGCCGATAGACTTCTTAAGTATAACCGAATTTCTAGAGTAATGCTCTCTGTTCTCACCATACCCCATAGCAATGCAGAATGTAAACGTGTTTTTAGCCTTGTGAAGAAAAATAGAACACAGTTCAGGTCATCCATGTCCAATGAATCTCTGGAGTCTATTTCTATTTTGAAGACCAGGAGTTCTGGTCGCTGTTATGACAAAACATTTTCTCATGACTTTTTGCAGGAAGCTAAAAAGACCACAACCATGACTTTAAAGTCGAACTAGCATGTGATTTGCAGTATGTATTATATTATTTCTTGCCTGTGTTACGTTAAACAAGTTTTATTGTGTTAAGCCTTTTTCAATTATCGTATATCAGCTTAATCTATCAAGGAAGTCCTGTTATGTGTGCTCCAAACCAATATTCACCACGCCTGCTGCTGATTAACATGGATTTCTTCTGGATTGTTATGTTCATCTACAAATTATGTAAGTAGATATGATTTCATTGAAGTATCCTATTTAAAGCATGAATTATTGTATTTTGTAGCCCAGAAGTATTATTATTTTCATCAAGCCGGGGGTATATCGAAAATCGTTCGATTTTTTGTCGCGCGTGAGTTTTACTGATAGCCCTTTTCAAAAGTTGGCAGGTATGTATGTAAAATTTGAGAATTTTGTGCAAAGGTACCAATTGGTCAAATGAACATTTCATTTATATAACGATTGGCTGCGTGGCTCAGCGGTAACGTTCTCGCTTGCTGGGCCCAAGGTTGCAGGTTCGTATCCTGGCGCAGTCAGCTGGCATTTGAGGGTGCGCAAATGCGAGGGAGCCGTGTCAGTAGATTTACTGGCACGTTGAAGATCCCCTTCAGGGCAAAATTCCGCACCCCGGCGTCTCTAAAACCCTGAGTAGTTAAAAGGGACGTAAAACCAATAACATTATTATTCATTTATATAACGTATCATTTTATTGGGGCAAATGACCCTGCTGTTCCCCCCCTTAACCCTCCAGAACACGCATCGAGAACTTGAACACGAGAACATGTGTGCAGTGAAAAATACCTCTATTTAATTTAACTCAAGTTCACATATAAAATACCAATGTTACAAATGCCGCCTCTGCATTTCGAATCGTACATTTTTAAATACTAAAAACTAAAATAAAGGTAAAATTATATAAAACTCGTATAGTGGATATGCACATTAAGCTGTACACTGAGGGAGAGAGGGCACCTCAAGTCTGGCACAATCCTCGGTTCCACTGCCTTCTTCACTATTAGCTGAGTCATGTTCGCTCTCTTCTGTGTCATTGAAAATTTTCTTCTGATAATCCCATATTAGTTGTCTTCGTGGCAGCACATTGGTTTCTCAATGAAACTACATTCTGTCTTTTTTTTTCCAACACTTATCAAGCTGGTAATTTATCCTTTTTACTTCTGGATTCATTTCATAGCACTGCGTTATGTAAATTGGAGCGAGTTACTGAACACTTATCACACGCAGCTCAGTGCGGTATTGCACAGACCTACATGCCCGTGGTGGAAAGCATCACGCTTTAACTCAACATTCCACAGAGAGAACAAAAAGTGAACTGAAAGAGGAGTGTTGTAATGACCCAAATGCCGGAGGCTCGAACTACAGTAGGGTAAGGTAACGGGATGCCCATCAAGCAACTATTTACTGGACTAGCACAAAACAAGTCTGCTGTCGAAAAGCCGCATTGCGTGTACTGGAGGGTTAAAAAATTATTAATGTTATTATCATTTTGTTTATATACACTGAATCCATTGTGATTCTTGAAAGTTTAGTATGACAAGTTCCAGCTTAAATTAAAATGTAAATTACTTTGACATGAGTAGCGGTATGTCATCTGTCCAGTCTGTTGTACCGACTCGGGTTTATAGAGCTGTTTCATAATCCCTCTGAGGTGATGCGACATACCTACATCAAATCCTCCATCAGTTAAGCACTTCTGGGAGATGGTGGGGTGGGGACAGATATAGTGGAAATTTTAACCATCTTAAGGGATTTATCCTCGTAAATTTTACGTTAGTATTGTAGGGTTAACAATCTACGTGAAGGTGCTCAGTGTATTAGGATGCAACAGTTATCACATATTCCCTTGGTTATGCCTCATAGTTACGGACCCTGATTTATGGCGATATAAAAGGCATCAAAGTGGTGAAATAAAATAATCAAAGCGGTGAAATAAAAATGTGAGGTGTTAATGTGTTTAATAACTATGTGTACAGTGCACGGATTTGGTTAAAAAATGAACACCTTAAAATATTTGGAATTATAATGATCAATTAATTTGAGATTTTCATTTTAACTAAATAACTGAAATGAATTATTTTTTCTGTGTTGAATACCTAACCTAACATTTATTTCAATAGTCCTTTTCTCACTAACTCGTGAAACTTATGCTGTCCCCAAAGTATAAGCAGAGCATAGTTTCAATCATTTCAGTACTTCAACCAATCAAGCTCGAGAAGGGATTTCGTTATCCCGTATCTTATGAAACATTTATATTTAAGATTTCTTATTTTATATCAAACGACACATAGTGGAACTATTTTAACTAATTTTAAAATAAATATATAAAAAAAAAAGTATCAGCATTTAGGGAGAAAATAACACATTTCGCAAAATAACTTAATTTCGCGGCTTCAATATCGAAGAGGATGGCTTATGTGGGGTAAATATATCGTGATAACATATATATGTTTGCTGAAATATTTCACGGATATCGTTAAAACCAAAAATCCGGGACTGTACTCCTAGTGTATTTATGCAGGTTTTATTGTTTTAGCCCATTCTGAAGGTGCTAAGAGACATTTTCCTCTCTGAATCTCTATTGTTTTACAAATTTTCCACTTTCCAATACAAAGTTTCTGTATTGAGAACATATGTTCCCATTCGACTGCGGTACATGTTTCGGTTTAATGTTAATCTTCCTCAGCCATTAATATACCATGTGGTGCGTCAAACATTAAATTAATATACCAAAACAATGATGAATAATGTTATAAAAATTCATAAAATACACTTAAGGTAAAATTTGAAATGTTTCGGAATTGTTATTCCAGTGTCTTCGGCACACTTAACATCTTCATGGTTAAATTCTGTTCTTCAAGAACATTGATCATTCTCATTCAAATATTGTTAAGAACTTCTATTCCCCTGTAGCTGTGGTTAGTTGTACAATATGACACTTGAGCTGTTTATTCAAATGCATGAAGACGATTCTCTCCAAGTGAGTGCTATCCAACGATATCTAATTTTGGAGCTCTTTCATAAACTGTTTGAACTGATATTAATAAGCCTAATTTTGTCTGGCAGGAAGTTTTTAAATTGTATTGATAATGCATGTACAGTGAAACCCCTCAAATCCGAACCCCAGAAATCCGATATCCCGGCTAATCCGAACGAGTTATTTTCGACAATTTCAAGTTTGGAATAAAAAGAGAAACTTATTTTAGTCATAAAACAATTATATATTCTACAACATAATGTTATTTTAAATAATTAGTTGAAAAATTAACAAAGAAGTACAGTTAGCACACCTAACAAAGTGTAAATGTGCCTATGCTACATAGCCTACTTATCTCATCCAGGATTGAAAAACTGAAAAGTTGGTTATTGTAATTCCTTAAGTTAATCACGTTGCAAAAACAAATGAAATAATAATAGAAATACACAAAATATCACTTAATCTTTCACTTGAAATCAGTTATCTTCAATTGTCGAAGCGACGAAAACATTTCCGCGGTGGCAATCGTGCGCCAGCGTCGCATAAACATGACATCGTTTGGCGTGACTACTGCGCGTTGTTCTACGAAGCGCAATGCGATGTCAAGAGCAGATGCAGCTTCAGTATAAGTCACATTGTTTCTCGGAGTTTCTTCTTCCTCACTGTCGCTAGCTCAACGTACAGTCCTATACCGTAACGAGGGCTGGTTATTATGTTATGGATATTTTCGGCTAATCCGAACAGGCTCCAGCCCCAATTATTTCGGATTTCAGGGGTTTCACTGTATCTCAGTCAGCAGCAGACGGCCTGCTTCACAGGTCCTAGATCACTTGATGTAAGTTATGTTGCTTTCAACACTTCCGTTATACGTTTAGTCAAAGGTTTCAATGTCAACATTTAACTTTCCATTCACTTGCAATTCGAATTTTGGACAACCAATACACATGGTATGAGTATATACAGCGAGTCCTTTTAAAATCTTCGTGGTGGAGTACCGCGGTTTATGAGCGCATGCAAGCGGAACAGTGAGCACAGTGGCAGCACGGACCATACAAGGTGAGCGGATGTTATAGAGTAACCGTTTCTGTCTGTAGCTGTGTCACCTGTCAGTGGCCTGCTATTGACAGACGACATATGGGCTCACATGGGGTGTCTCACGGGTCGTGGCCTGAAAAGCAGTCTTAGTAGCTGTGGTTAGTTTATTCTAGGAGATAACTTAAAACTGCTATTTGAGGCTATAAGAGCAGATGGGCGGCTTCGGTGGCGTAGTTGGTAGCATGCCGAGCTTCTATGCCCAAGATCGTGGGTTCAAATCCGGCCGAAGTAGTCGGATTTTTTAAGAGCGTTAAAAATCCCTCAGTATGCCTTCCTTCGGAGGGGAAGTAAAGCCGGTGGTCCCATGTCATAGATTTATGGCATGTTAAAGAACCTTCCACTAATTACACCTGTGTGAAGCTAAATTGTATGTAGGTTAAGAACGTAAACAACGCTCTTAGGTTCCTATGTTCGTTGCCAAGAGCCGACTGCGGTGACATCTGGTAGCTAAGTTCTGAACTAGTAGACGGTGGCGTTTGGCGGCAAAAGTAGGAACTATTTGAAAATTTCAAAAGTCGGCAGTCCTTGCTTGAATTAAAAAACAATAACACACGCTAATACAGTCATCACAATTAACACCGGTTATCAGACAGATTCTACACACACCCAAAGTACACGGGGGCTACATGACCGCGTTGTCGCAGCCCCTAAACTTAGGAACCAACCAACCTAAGAGCAGATTTATTCACAGACAGCAATATTGGCAATATGAAGAGTACCAACAAATGAAATGTACAGACCCACAGCAGGTAAGGGGCAGTTGATCTGGCTGTTCCACCCCTTTAAACAACTACCTACCTGTAGCAGGTACAAGTAGTTTTGCATGCTCGACTCGACAGCATGTCTGATAATGGCACAAATGTTTTAAAATGTATTCTCAAAAATTTTCATATTTTTCCATTATGGAAATGAAAAGCAAATTAGCCCCCCCTTCGCCATTGTACTACATAAATTATTTCTAGCCTGGATTGGTGCCGTAATGGTTTAGGATATGTACAAATCTTCATTAAATTAAGTTGTGTACATAGATACAGACAGGAATTCAACCAATCCAATCCTCTACATTCATTTGGCATGAAAAGCAAACATAAAATTTCTTGATTCTATAAAATGTGCAGACAAAACTTTGATTTTATTAATAAAAAAGAAAGAAAAAAACACAACATACTGCAACGGCTCACTGGTGAGATGCGATCCCGCACTTACGAAGCAGGGCTCTTACTGCTGCATCACGCGCTCGGCTTCTTGCTAGCGTACAACGCACATAGGCGCCGCTCTGCAATTGTAATTAATTAATTTCTCGTAAACAGCTGAGAAGCGCACGTTACTACTTGCACCTGATATACACCTGGTCATGTCCTACAGGTGTACTAAAGACTGTTAGAATCGCTGACCCATGCATCATATCCTCCCCTATACCGTACTTTATTCCTAAATGTTACAGTATCCTTCCTAAAAATGGTGAAAGAGCAGTTACATAAATTACCAAATTTTATGCGTAATGCAAAGATATTCCTTTGAGAGAGTCTTTACATTAACATTTAATATGTTTCAACATTTTAACGTAGGCCTAATATACTACCCACAAGGCTTTGCCTTCTGTGGTATAGTTCAAATGACTATATTCTTCCCCTACTGTGCTGAATTTGATATTCATCACATATATTTAAGAATGTACATTTTAAGACTAAAATTGTACTTTGGATAACAAGAAGAAATAGAATTAATTTACTATATGATGAGATTGATGAGTAATGTACATATTTAGTATAATGGGACTTACGTCGATCAAGAAAACAAGTAACATTGTAGTGTTGTAGCGACAAGGACAATGTCTATAAATCATAAGTTACGCTATGTGCCTGAACAATGTCTGGGTATGTCATAATTGGGGCCCGGATTTAAAAAAAATGCATATTTAGAACGTTAGTGTATATATAGATATATTTTTTTCTTGTGAGGGTGATCGACTACGGTAATCCAAGATTTCTGAACGAAATGAAAAATCTAATGAACTCCATATGTTGTACATCCCTTGGCAACACGATAAGCCTTCCCTGGTCAGGAAGGCTTTCAATGTCGCAAATCAGAACAATGTCTGGGTATGTCATAATTGGGGCCCGGATTTTAAAAAAATGCATATTTAGAACGTTAGTGTATATATAGATATATTTTTTTCTTGTGAGTGTGATCGACTACGGTAATCCAAGATTTCTGAACGAAATGAAAAATCTAATGAACTCCATATGTTGTACATCCCTTGGCAACACGATAAGCCTTCCCTGGTCAGGAAGGTGCTTTCAATGTTGCAAATCAGAACAAGCAGGTAGATGGATAATGACCCTTTCACAACAGCTATTTCCTTCAGTCCTATGTACTTTCTCATAACAGTAGCCTCCCAAGAATGTACATTTTAAGACCGTTGAACAAAACTCCCCTGCCTCAGGTTTCTCTTCGCTGGCACCTGTTCTCACAAGATGGGGAACTTGGTTATCCACAGTATCGTTCTACCAGGAGAACTTTAATCAAGTGAAAGATGTAGTTACAAGTATTGACAATAGTCATACTGCGTGTATTCGTAAAGCAAAGTGCGCATTTGAATCTGAAACTGTATATCAAGATATCAGTTTCATCCATGTGCATTATTCGTCACTTTCGAATGCGAAACTATCGGGGAATAACACTGATGAGTCATTGTGCAAAGATGTTTGAGAAAGTTTTGGAAAGTAGAATTAGGACAAGGATAGAAGGAGGGATGAGGGAAGAACAACATGGCTTCAGAGCAGGAAGGTCCACAGTGGACTTTATTTTTGCTGTAAGGCAGTTACAAGAACAGCATTATGGGTATGGAACAGATCTACTGATGGCCTTCCAGGACATTGAGAAAGCATATGACAGTGTATGCAGAAAAAAAGTATGGAAGTCCCTGGAGGATAGAGCAGTAGAAAAATGGACTATAAGGGAGATCAAGGGGATATACAAGGGAAGCATGATCTGTGTGAAAGTGGGAGGAGAGAGATCGGACTGGTTGGAACAGAGAAACGGCCTGAAACAAGGAAGTGCACTGTCACCGATACTTTTCATTGTGCTGATGGATGACATAATGACCCGAGTGGCACAACTAATTGGGGAAGGAAAGATGAAAGCAATGGTGTTTGCTGATGATTTGGGGAAATGAGGAGCAGTTGGACGTGTGGGAAGGAATAATACAAGGTTATGGGATGAAATTTAGCATAAATAAGTTTGGGTGTGGCGAACCCATCGTACAAATAGCCTAAATATGATAGTGTGTGAGTCGAGGCCTCGGATGGAGGTCCTTGATTCACGCCCCGACCCAGATCACTGGAACCGGGAAATGATGAAGAAGAAGTGAGATGGTGATCACAACAAGGAAGAAGGAAAGAACCACAACGGGAATAACAATTGGTGGGGAACAGCTGAAGAAAGTGGCGAGTTTCAAGTATCTGGGCAGCCTGATAGAAGATGATGGAAGAAACGATAGGGAAATAAATGAACGGGGGAGACAGGCAGAAGCAAGACACGTTTAATTTTTGACCTGCTAGGCACGTGGCATTCAAGGGCAACATGCAAGTGTGTAGTCCCAGTGGCATGCAACGTGCCATCTTGAGTGGTCGACGCTAGTGTCTGTAGTTTAGTTGCTACTTATGTTCTTGTTTTGGTGAGCATTTTGGGAACAATGGCTGATTCGTCATCGTTTTTGTCAGCCCAATTTCTGCCTGTGTTTATTGAAGAGTGAAGAGCAAGGAATATTCCAACAAGAATTTGAAAGCAGCAGCCTACAAAGAGTTGGTAGAGCTTACTAAAGATGTTGTACCTGGTTGTGATGTTGATTTCATTAAAAAGAAGATAGATATGATTCGTGGCAACTTCAGACTTGAGAACACGAAGGTAAAATGTTCTATGAAAACAGGAAGTGGAACAGATTCGGTGTACCAACCGAAACTTGGGTATTATAACTTGTTAACGTTTCTAAAAGAACAGGAAGAAGCTAGAGAGCAACGACAACGAAAAGTGACCTAATAAAAACGTTCTAATAATACCAACATATTTAACATGGTATTGTACGTTTAAACGATAACTCGGATACGCGAGATCTCTAATGAGAAAAAGTTAATTACAATAGATAAAATAAATCTATGGTTTTCAGGTCAGATCGGCTAGTCCTATTACACCATCAACTCCGTCTTCTACGTACGGACGAAAGAGGAAGGCTAAACCTGAGAGTGAAACGGCGTCCTATCTTGGAAAAGAAGGAAGATGACTGATAAATTTGCAGCAAACGTTGCAGCAAAACTCGGCAAAATGGAGTCATTGCAAGTTATTTTTGCTGAGAATTTGATTAATCAGGTATTATACAATGCTATGTTGGGCAAACTTCAAGAATATGACTTTGGATAGACTGATAGTACCGGAAGAATTACACCATTCCCAAGTACAAGTGCATTTTCCCCTTCTGAGGACAAATCTCATTATAGTGAGACACAATTCTGGCAAATGTAAATACCTTTTGTAGATACTCTAAAAACTGTAAAATTAACCTTAATGCTTTTTCAGTAATACAGTAAATAAATGAGAATTTCATAATAAAATATTTGTGATGAAATTTTTGTAGTCCAGCTTGGATACTTCGCTTCAATGCGTCTCTTTGAAATTTTTGAATGTACGCATTTTAAGTAAAAAATAAAATAGTTTTCAACCAATGTAAATGCCTTAATATAATGAAACTTGCCTTCAAGTATTCATTGCGTAAAACATCATAAATAGCTTTACATGTATCAGGAATTATTTGTCCAAGTGTTTGAGGTGAAATTATGCTGGAAAATTTCAAATCTTGAAGAGTTCTCCCAGTAGCAAGATATCTGAGAGTTACTGCTGATCTTTGTTCTGCAGTAATCGCCCATCTCAACTTTGTGTCGTTTCGCTCTATTTTTGGTCGTACTTTTTCAAGAAGGTAACCAAAAGTCACATCGTCCATTCGAAGATAATTCCTATAATCCACGGGGTTGTTTTCTCTCAGATGTTTTAATAATCTCATATTGCAGTATTTGTCCTTTTGTTGTAGCCATGGTTTGGTCTACACAGCTCTGTTTTTCCTTCTTTCTTTCTTCATATCATTTAAAGTGCTGATTATGAGAAAACTCATAGCTTGCTTTTGTTGTAGAGTCATTTCACTAACAAGGGAAGTCTTTGAACCGGGGAATCGCGGATCCTGCTGAAACTTGGCAAATATGTTGCTTGAGCTCAACTAGGCAGAACCATGAAGAAAATCTTTCGGAAATTAACTCCTGCCCTCCGTAGACGGCAATAAGTACAACAATTTTGAACTGTGCGCGCTGGTGTGCCTCACACCTTATTGGTGGCTCAAAAGGTCATGCTCCAAACGACTGCCCTCCCGTACTCGCGCTCACAACCTGCGCTGCGGCGTGGACATTAATTCTGCATCTTTACAATATATTGCACGTCGTGCTTTATTATTAATCATGCAATGTAAGGTATCACAAATACATATCATTACAACACAACACAAGAGTAAACTGAACCAATAGTCAAACAAGTGAGTACGTGACCAAGCTACTTCACATAGTTCTGACAACAGTGATGTTCGTGGTAATAATGTTGGAAACACAAACTGGTCTTACACCATCCACACCGTATGAAACACGGGCGAGTGCAAGTACTACATTGTATTGCACTGATATCGAAACAATATGGCACAGGGTGTTCAAACCCACCGGGATTGTCGGACAGGTACTGACTTCGGTACCATGCGTATTGCCACATTGAAGTAAAACGAGGGGACGACAATTGGTGATATGTCAGAGACTGCATTTTCAAGATTGTATTTCACTGGGCCAAATTGATGTCAAAATTCAATAACCGAACGGTGTTCGAAAATCTACGGACAAAGCTTTTCCAGACCCTAAAGCCGTATACATCCAATGGTTGACAATAGGCTGTGGCTCCAGGAGGTATCATTATCAGTCGTATGCGCTCTTCACTTTCTAACGATTTATGTCCAGAAAAGGAATCCAGAAGGAGTGCCGCATTGCCGGACGGTACATGCTGTTTGAAAACATTGTGAAACCAATCCTTCAATTGAGCGGATCCCATTTTGCCAGATTTTGTAGGAACAATGTAAATATTGTCATGTGCAAACATAGTTTCTTTCACCCTTTTTCCAAACACACCTTTTGGTTCTTTCAGAGTTATGAAGAGAGGTCCTAGTAGCTTGCCGGCTGCTGTTATTGTTGGCATTACTGTATAACTGTGCGTTGTGGCCCCCTCTGATTGCACTTTGGAGCAAACCGTTTTCGACCCTTTTATAGCCAGTGTCCTACCCGAACACATCTCCAAATTGAACCCACTTTGATCACTATTACATACGTTCCCAGGGCCGAGAGAATCAAGAACCGATGTAACCTCTTCTACGAATATTTCTGCTGCTGACATAATATCCATTTCTCTATGGGCGTTCTTTGATGTCGTCACAGTTGTTATTTTTCGCGAAATGATATTATAGCTATCCTAAAGTGCTGCACCCAGGAATGGCTGGCTTTAAACCCCGTACATTTAACGTCCTGTGCAGCTAGCATAGCCCATTGCTAAATTGTCACGTCATGTATAACTTCATTATTCTGATGGGCAATGTCAAATTGGGCTTTTACGACACATGGTATTCTCCTCAATTTGTCGCGGCGGGTGCCTCCCCTTTTCACTTGCTCTGCCCACAAATATAAATCTTTCTTGCTTTTTAAACGCTGAAACTTACTTTTTACCGACGAAAAGGACAGCGGGCGCCTCTTACCGCTTTTCCAATAATCAACAGCATTTTGTTTGTATTCCATACCTACAGCTTCATCTGACACTTTCCTGGGTGAGCTATCGGTGGCAGTCCAAATATTATCTTCATCAGAGTTGTTGGTGTTACTGGTGTTACTGTCATCCGGTAGCTCATGTGTGGCGACAGTAAGAGTAGAATAGGAGTCCACGTTCATAGTGCTGTTCTCTATACAACCAGTTATGATACCTGTAAATATCAATAAGCACAACAAATAAACACACTTGTTACAAGAGACGAACGCCAGAAAGTCAGATAGGCACAAAACCATCAATAGCCTATAGCCTACCATCCAAAGTGTCCAACAGGTCCTGTTCTTGAATGCTGAGAGGCCTTTCCATACATTTTCCATATTTTTCCTCCAGACAACATATAACTTTTGCAATGTTAATATTCATCATGCAATGCATGGGACACTCTCCGTATACGGATATAAGCGTATGCCGGGTCTGTCGCCTCTCATTCGGTGACTGCATGCCGTAGACCGGGAAGCAACCTCTGACGCAGCCAATGAAGCTCACGCCGCTGGCGCGCCAATTTAAACGTATAAATCTTAATTTTTCATCTAGTACAAGGGGAAGTTAATGTCCGAAAGATTTCTCTTCACGGTTCTGCCTATTTGGGCTCACGCAACGTATCTGCAAAGTTACAGCAGGATCTGCGATTCCCCGGTTCAGAGACTTCCCTTGTAAGAAGAACCTAACTTTGTAATTACACTAAAACGTATTATCACTTTTAATATTTACTTTCAATTGAATTACTACAAACAAACTTGCATAATTAATAAAAACTGGACCTCAAAGAAGCAGCTCACGGCACGTCAACTGGTAGACTGACATTGTACTGTGTATGCTTTGGTCGTGCCGTGCGAGGCATCACAAGCCACGCACGTCGTGCTAGGCATGGTAGTGTGTAGTCCGCTTTAGTCCTCGACGTCATGATATCTCAGATGGGCTGCCATGCGCACCTTCCCCCTCCACTCTCCCCGCATCAGCGCGGGGTGCCTGCTGCAGCGGTAGCGCCCTCATGTGACGGTGTCGCATCCTGTTCTTTTCTGTGCGCAGGCGACCGTGATGTCAGCTACACCGTGAGCCCTCCTGTTCCTGTTCAAGACTTCAAAGTCCTCACTCATGAATGCATCAGTTTCTGCCAAGCGAGCGAACGACCTGGATTCAGCATTGGAGAAAATGTTAATCAGGGACCAGGTCACCAAAGCAGAGATTATTTGGTCATTGAATGCTGTGTGCAGCCATGAATCACAGCGTAGCAAACTCCGTCCCACTGTTTCCACTCATGTTTCCGGACAGTGAAATAGCTTCCAAAATGCAACTTCAACAGACGAAGAAGGGATATTTTGTCAAACATGGTTTAGGACCATATTTTTTCCAAAAGCTCCGAAAATACCTGGAGGATTCCGCTGACTTTGACGAAAGTCTGAACAAGGTCGTCCAAAGAATTCAAATGGATTTACAGGTCCGATATTGGAGTAAGGAGAACAATGAAGTTACTACAAGATACTTGACATCGGTTTTCCTAGATCATGGGACTGCCTTAGATCTCCTCGCGGCGTTTGAAAGTTCTTTGGGTGATACTTTGCTGAAGAAGCTGTTGCAAGTCTCCATGGACGGGCCAAATGTAAACCTTAAATTCCTGAGGGAGTTGCTGTCCAGACTGACAGAATTTTCCCCGAGTCACCCATTCCACATGACTTGGGGTCGTGTGGACTGCACGTGCTACATGGAGCATTCAAAACAAGTTTCGACGTATCTGACTGGAAGCTAGTGCAGTTCCTCAGAGCCATTTACTACTTCTTCAAGAATTTTCCTGGGCGGCAAGCAAAGCTAGCATCATGCATCGCTGCTTTGAATGATCAGTCAGCAACATCGTCGTCAACAGGTGCAGGTAAACAGGGACAGACGAATACGTTAGAAATTCCTCTTAAACTCTCTGCAATGAGATGGTTGGAAAATGGCCCAGTTGCTAAGAGAGGTGCCTGTTTGTTTCCTGCCCTAACAGCGAACGTGAAGAAGATGGAGACAGACAAAACTGTCCCTTCAAGCAAATGCTACAGGAAGTTTAAGCCTAGCTGATCCTCTGCTGCCAGCAAAACTTGTTTTTTCCCCCCGTCAATCTGTGATCATACAGAACCTTTCTTCACGAGTTTTAGACTGATTCTCCGTTTGCCCCGTTCCTTTATGAGGAATTGCTGAAGTTCTTGCGAACTTTTATGGATATGTTCGTTAGGGAGGAAGTTCTGAACCAAACTAACATCCAGTCAATAGACATCAAGAAGGAAGACAATTTGCTTACAGCGAAGCAAATCCATCTGAGTTATGCCGTGAAAGACGAGATCAACAAGTGCCGATCAAAGTTATCCACCAAAGATGTTTTGAATTTCCACCAAGGCTCAGCGTTGATTGCGATAGTCAAGAAACTTCTGGAGAAATCGCCTTTCAAACTTCAATTTACGCGAGCGGTTGCGTGCTTAGATCCCTCGGTGGTAGCATCTGATCCTGTCGTTTGTTTGAATCGCTTGTCACTGTGCCCAGGCTTTCAGGTGCTAAGGCTGATAGAGTTAACAGTCAATTCAAGAGGTTCATCCGTCTGAGTCATGTGATCGTCGCCATGAAGTCGTTTTGGAGAAACCAGACGCGAATGGATCATCACTGGATGAAACTCCTTGACGCTAGAGGAAGATTTTATTGAAGTCAAGAGCCTTGTGCGATTGATTTGCACGCTTTCTCACGGCAACGCCTTTCTTGAACGAGGCTTTTCCGTTAATCGAAAATGCATGGTTGAAAACGAATCGGAGCAAAGCCTTGTAGCCCAACACCGAATCTACTATAAGATATCTTCTGTCGGAGATATCCAAAAGTTCGAGATAATGAAGCCTGTCATACATGCTGTTCGAAATTCTCATGCTAAGTATGTGGAGTACCTGCATAGTGAAAAGAAGGGAAACCTAGCCATGAATGAGATGGAAAGAAAGAAAAAGAGAGTTGCTGAAGAAACCAAAGAATTGAATGATAAGAGATGCGGTTGTTGGCGGAAGCAAACCGAGAGGCGGCATTGATTGATGAACAAATCGCAAACCTCCGAAAATAGTACATGACTACATGCCGAACAAACAAAATCTTCATTGATTTTTAATATTTGATATTTTACCGAAGCTTCTGTTTATTTTTCATGCTTACTTGGCTTGTATCTTACTTGGCTGCGCCTCTGAAGAGAAGGAGGAGTTTGAAGAGGAATTGCAGAAGCAGCTGGTAGGAAGAAATATGATTGTTATGGGGGATCTGAATGCCCATGTAGGAAGAGAAAGACAAGGTTATGAGAGTGTTCTAGGACCAGAGGGTTGGGCGGAAGAAATGAGGAAGGAAAGAGACTGTTGGACTTCTGCCAAAGGAACAGCCTGCTAGTTGGGAACTCCTGGTTTAAGAAAAGAGAGAGCCACACAATCACATGGTACAGTGATGACTTGACCAGGAAGTCGGTGGTCAACTATATACTGTATGAGAAAGAACTAAATAAGAACATCACGGACATCAAGGTTATACCATCGGAGAACCTGGATAGCGACCATCGATTGCTGGTAATGAACCTGAGAGGGAGTAAGGAGAAGAAAGGGACTGAGAATCAGGAAAGACGTATAAGGATATGGAAACTGAAAGAAGGGGATAGAAGGGTCGAGAACCTCAAAATGGTAAAGGAAGGAATTCCAACAGATGAAGAAAGAGGGGTGGAAGAGGAATGGGCTAGATTTAAGAAGAAGCAGTATGTGAGAGGACAAGTAGTAAGAAGAGGTGGAAGGAAACACCATGGTGGAATGAGAAGACAAAAGATATAGTAAGGGAAGAGAATAGAGCCTTTAGGAGGTCGTATCAAAATAGGACGGTAGAGACAATGGAAGAGTACCAGGAAAGAAAGAAGGAGGCGAAGAGAGTAGTGGCTGAGGAGAGAAGAAAGTGATTGGAAGAGTGGACAACGATGATGGAGGAGGATAGTGAAGGTACAAAAATGGTCTTGTATGGGATGGTAAAAAATAAGAGGCGGAAGGATCCTACGGGTTATGTTAGAATGGTGAACAAAAGGGGACAGGAGATAGAAATTGGGGAAGAACTGAAGAAAATGTGGAAAGAATATTTTGAAGAACTTCTGAACCCAAATGGAAAAGATGGTGAGGAGGAAGAAATCGGGGAAGAGGAAGATGAACTGCAAACAGAAAAGGACTTAACATGGAAAGAAGTGGAAGATGCAGTGAACAAGATGAAAGGAGGGAAGGCACCGGTTGTGGATGAGTTGAGTGTGGAGATGGTGAGAGCAGCATGAGAGGTGGGGATACAATGGTTGTACCGAGTGATGAGGACAGCATGGAAGGAAAGGAAGACCCCAGAGGACTGGAAAAAAGGAATAATTGTCCCGATCTTCAAGAAAGGTAGTAGAACAGATTGCAGAAAATATCGGGGAATAACACTGATGAGTCATTGTGCAAAGATATTTGGAAAGGAGAATTAGGACAAGGATAGAAGGAGGGAAGAACAACATGGCTTCAGAGCGGGAAGGTCACAGTGGATTTGATTTTTGCTGTAAGGCAGTTACAAGAACAGCACTATGAGTATGGAACAGATCTACTGATGGCCTTCCTGGACATTGAGAAAGCATATGACAGTGTATGCAGAAACAAAGTATGGAAGTCCCTGGAGGATAGAGGAGTAGAGAAATGGACTATAAAGAGGATATAGGAGATGTACAAGGGAAGCGTGAGCTGTGTGAAAGTGGGAGGAGAGAGATCGGACTGGTTGGAACAGAGAAACGGCCTGAAACAAGGAAGTGCACTGTCACCGTTACTTTTCATTGTGGTGATGGATGACATAATCACCCGAGTGGCACATGTAATTGGGGAAGGAAAGATGAAAGCAATGGTGTTTGCAGATGATTTGATGATTTGGGGAAACGAGGAGGAGGAGGTACAGGAACAGTTGGACGTTTGGGAAGGAATAATACAAGGATATGGGATGAAATTTAGCATAAATAAGAGTGAGATGGTGATCACAACAAGGAAGAAGGAAAGAACCACAACGGGAATAACAATTGGTGGGGAACAGCTGAAGAAAGTGGAGAGTTTCAAGTATCTGGGAAGCCTGATACAAGATAATTGAAGAAACGATAGAGAAATGATGATGATTGTTGTTTTAAGGGGCCTAACATCGAGATTATCGTCCCCTAATGAAATGAAAGGATGTAGAAAAAAAAATTCACTGCCATGGATGAAACGAAAATGGTATTTATAAAACAGACAGTGAGCCCCAAAAATTATGCCTTATTTGATTAAAACGAATAAAAGGCGGATGTTAAAAGGATAAAACAAATAAGGCATAGTGAACAATAAAATAGATGAACACAATAAAAAACATAAAACAGATTGAACCTGAATTAAAAGTCGTAACTACACATTAAAATTTAAAAAAGTAACCACTCGCCCTCATGAACCGGATGACGAGGTCAGCTGACGGCCCGTCATCACGGAGAATAAGGGAGAGGGTATTAGGCAGTTTAAGAGTCCTTCGTTGTCTCCTTGATGCCTCTCAGTTTGTTGGGTGGAGGCGTGGCACGCCATGCTTCCTCCCAATGCCACAGGATCGAATGCCGCAACTGAGAGCGCACATCACTAGCAGGCACCTTATACGGTAGCGAGGGCAGTGCGACTGCCTCTCTCGCCGCCTGATCAGCAAGCTCGTTTCCCGCAATACCCATGTGGCTAGGAAGCCACACAAAGGTCACCCCGGTTCCAGCGTTACGCGAACTGACGAGCAGGTCGTGCACACGCTGGACCAATGGGTGCTTCCGGAAACACACATCGATCGCTTGCAGCGCACTCAGAGAGTCAGTACACACAAGAAAGTGCTGGTGATCATCTGATAACGTGTACCGCAGAGCCTCTAAGATGGCATAGAGCTCCGCTGTGTACACGCCACGGCCTCGGGAAGTGAAAAGAGAAACCGACGATCCTCAACCACAAATGCACAGCCTACTTTTTCGTTTACACTCGAACCGTCCGTGAATAGAAGCCCTGATCCCGGATACCGGCTCACCACGGACTGGAACAGCCTCCGATGGACGGAGGAGTCCGTGTCCGACTTGGGGCCGGTGTGCAGATCCAGGATGATATCAGGGCGAGAGACCATCCACGGAGGGGCCTTGCTAGGTACTCGGACGATACAGGAGACAGAAGGAAATCGGAACTGACGGTATAAGTCATCCAGACGAATCCCCGCAGGCCGAGTGGCTCGGGCGAGCGCATTATACAGCCGGCGATTCGGATTGCAAAACAAACATGGATAGCTTGGATGAAGTGGCATCTGTCGAATAGTTGCAGCATAGGTCAGCAGTACTTGTTGGCGCCTCAGGTGTTTTCAAACACCGCACGTGTGGCTCCCTAGTCAATTTCTGATCGAAAAGGAGCCCAAGGAACCGGTACGCAGCAACAACAGGCAAAGCTACATTGCCCAGATAAAGCTCAGGATCAGGATGGAGAGTGCGCTTTCGGCAGAAATGGACAACTGAGGACTTAGCGGTTGAGAATCGAAAGCCATGCTCTAGTGTCCAGCGTTCCACTCTCGGAATAGCTTGTTGTAGCTGTCGTTCAGCGACCGCCATATTTTGCGCACTATAATGTAGAGCGAAGTCGTCTACATATAGCGACGGTACCACTGCTGGACCAGCAGCAGCGACTATACCGTTTATGGCAATCGCAGATAATGTTACGCTAAGCACCGATCCCTGTGGGACTCCGTTTTCCTGTATATGATATTGCGAATATGTCCCCCCTATTCGGACACGGAACAGGCGAAGGGACAGAAAATTCGCAATAAAAACCGGCAAGTTACCTCGGAATTTCCATTGATGCAGGGTAGAGAGGATGCCGTAACGCCAAGTGGTGTCATAGGCCTTCTCGAGGTCCAAGGAAACAGCGACTAGGTGCTGTCTCCGGGGAAAAGCGTCCTGTATGGCTGTCTCCAGGCGTACCAGATGGTCGTTGGTACACCGAGACGCCCTGAAACCACACTGGTATTCAGACAGGAGTCCCCGTTTCTCCAGGACCCACACCAGGCGCCGATTGACCATCCTCTCCAAGAGCACAGACCGTTAGTGAGACAAATAGGTCTGTAACTCCCTGTCAAATTGGAATCCTTATCGGGCTTCAGGATAGGTATAATGATACCTTCCTGCCATTGCGCTGGAAACACCTTCCAACCAGATTCGGTTAAACACCCTGAGCAAATAACGTATGCTCTCATCGTTAAGGTGCTTAAGCATCTGGTTGTGAATATTATCCGGGCCGGGAGACGTGTCCCTGCAGAGCGCCAGCGCTCCGCGTAGTTCCCACTCCGTAAAGGGCACGTTGTACTCCTCCGAAGCGCGGGAAGCAAAACTAAGCTGGAAACGTTCCGCTTCGCGCTTCAGGGCCACGAAGGCAGGGTCATAGTTATCGGAACCGGATATATCCGCAAAATACGAGGCAAGATGGTTTGCAACGCGATAAGGATCTGTAACCAATTCATTATCAATGGAAATTCCCGGCACATTAGAAGATGTCTGAATTCCCGAAATGCGTCGTAGTTTAGTCCACACTTGAGAGGAGGGGGTATGTGCCGTAATAGAAGAGACACACCGTTCCCAGGATTGTTTCTTACTCTGGCGAATAAGAATCCGTGCCTTGGCACGAAATTTCTTAAACGCCACCAAATTGGCCATGGTTGGACGCCGACGGTAGTGCTTATGAGCTCGACGACGGTCTCTTATTGCCGCTGCAATGTCCTCTGTCCACCAAGGGACGAGTTTGCGACGAGGAGTCCCAGAAAACGATGAAATGGACTCTTCGGCGGCAGCAAAGAAGCACATCGGTGATGTGCTGTACCTCGTCATAGCATTCCGGCAACCAAGATCAACGATCACAGCTCGTTCTTGAAACGAGGGCCAATTTGCCCGCTTAAGCACCCAACGACTGGGGAACTCCACGGGCGTCTGGTTCAGAAGGGTAAGAACGATCGGGAAATGGTCACTGTCACAGAGGTCGTCGTGTACATACCAACCAAATAGGGGGACCAGCGCATGGCTACACACACTCAAGTCAATGTGTGAGTACGTACCGTGCGCTAAGCTAAAATGTGTAGCTTCCCCTGTATTTAATAGAGATAAATCCAACCCTTGAATTAAGCCCTCCACGTCCCTTCCTCTGGGGCAGGAAGATGGTGATCCCTGTGCCACTCCAAAGACTGGCACACATTTCTGCCCCTGCCCGCTTGCTACCCGGGCGGCCTTTCTACGTGACTTGCGTCCCGCTCATGTTTGAATGTCCCGCCGCTGACGCTGCCCTCCCCCTTCCCCGACAAGTGAACTGTTCCGGCTAGTTGGATTTCGTCTTGGGCCCGTCTCTAACGCTATTGGCCCGGCCGGTTCAAACGAACCAATGGCGCGACCCCGCGCTCAGTGACTTGCTTATTGAGTAGGCCTGGTACGGCCTGCCGACTGAAATGTCCTTGTGGTTGGGCCAGCGAGGTGGTTTCCGTGACTCTGAGGACCGACTGCAGTTGGTAGTGTCTAATTCCTAAATTCTCCGTGAGGCGCGCGCGACTCTCCTGTCGCCTCGCCTGAAGCGTTCTCTGAGAGCGTCTCTCTGCCCACAAGCTTCTGAACTATGCCGCGGACAAGAGTGTTCTGGCCCGAGCTCTTCGAGCTGGGCATTCTATACAGGCCATGTGGCCTACCACCGATATTAAGGTAAAGCTTCTGATCTTTTACAATAACTATTATGGACTCTAGTATTACAGAATAATTATCAGCTCACAGTGTCGCCGTGAGGAAAGTCTGCCGAATTTAAGATTAATTGACTTGTTTGTCAAAACTTTGCACTAGTATGGACTGCAAGGCACATGGCCAATGGCGGCTTGCCTTCCCAACCAGTTTCTTTGGTGTCGAGCATACATCGACAGAACTATTAAACCGTGTGTGATATAATTAATTCAATTGTGATTGTTCAGTTCTGAATTATGCCTGAAATGTTATATTTTGGAGGGCTAGTTAGGCTATGGGTAAATGGGCGCATTGCATTGAATGTGGCCTACACTTGGAAACGGCTTGCCTCATGTCAGGCGGCCGCCAACCATTAAATTATGTGGACAACGGTCACGGTAGTTGCCGTTTGGAGCAATTTCGCCCAAGGCTAGTAGTTTGCCTTTAGTTTTTCCTTTATGCTAATTTCTTTATTTCGGTACCTTTGTTTGGATATACCACGTTTTGCTCTTGGGTTCTCCCAAAATGCCTCCCGGCATTTCATTTTCGCTCAGTAACTATCCTTTCACATTTAAGTTGCGTTCTTGTTTTAGTCCCGTTTGCAGGGACCATTTTCTTATTATCCCAGGAATATGCTTTAATACTAAGGTTATAATTGTCTCCCGTGACCGTGGATTCACAATACCACGTGGGGTTAGGTTATAGTTAGGAGTGTTTTTTATTTCACACCAGTGTTGTCTCCACATGATGTGTTTTCCTTATTTTTCTCAATATACTTTTATTTACGTTTTTTATAACCCATGGGCATTTGTCTACCATCAGTTTTGTATTACCCAGACCCACGCCTTGGTATAACGAGGCCCAAATCCACACCCCGGGTATCCTACCCGCCTGGTTGGCCATTTCTTACGAATGGTTGCCAGAGTACGACGTTAAAGAATGGGGTTCGATTACCGCATATGTTATATAGTAAGTGTGTATCGAGAGCGCGGTTTAATTACCCGCGTCTCCTATCCCGTAACACAAAGGGTCGTACAATCCCCATTGGGGATGATGAGAGTTGAAATCACCCACGACTAGGAAAGGGACTGGAAGTTGATCAACAAGATCAAAGACGTCATTAATATCAAGGGACTGGTTCGGTGGAAGGTACACGTTACAAACAGTTGTCATAGCAGGCAAGGACACGCGAACTGCAATAGCTTCCAGAGGAGTGGCGAGTGGAAACTCCTCACTTTAGCAGTCAGAGCGAACGAAGGTACAAACACCCCCGGAAGCCCGGGCGGCGTCTTGTCGCTCTTTAGAGTATAGTCGGAAACCTCTCAGAACAGTCTCGTGATCAGGTCTGAGGTTTGTTTCCTGTAGGCAGACTATACTCGCTGCGTATTGGGCAATAAGCTGACGGAGCTCTGTCAAATGCCTGTCATAACTGTTACAATTCCACTGTAACAGTGCCATTGTGTGAACTGAGGGAATAAGTTGGAGCAGCAAGCTACAACTTAGACTCTGGAGGATCTACAGTCACTACGTCGACTATAATCTCCATGTCCTCAGGCGAGGTCATGGAGTGAATCGACTCGGTGGAAGATTTCCTAAATTATTTATTCAGTTTGAAGCTTTCCGCCGAATCAATACAAATTATGTTTGCGCTATTAGTGCGCTAAGTAAGGTACATGTTTCGAACCATTTCCTAGACGCAGTTCGGTGACGGGGGGATCTCCGTGGGGAGCACGCAGATCTGGGGACCGAAACGTCCCCAGGCGCAGAAGTATCCGCAGGTGGTGGGGCGGATGGCTTCCCCTTTTTTTGGAGAAAGGGAATGCGTAGTGCGGGGTCCCTTTTCCCCGCCTCTTTAAGATCTATAGACGGGTCAGGAGCCGAATTCCTGACCCTGGTCGACGATGCCGCCTCCGTCGGCTTCGGCGGGGCTTTCGCCGACCATTTGGGTGAGGAGAAAGTCTTCGACTTCCTCCCGAGTGGGGATTAAGTCTTCAACTTCCTCCCCTGCTGTGCGGGTGGAGCAGCTTTCGCTCGCACAGCCGAAGGTGGAGTTGAAGTCATCTTCGGGCTTTTCGTTATAATCATAGGTGCTGGTTTCGGAACAGGAAACTCAGTTGCAGGTTTCACAGCTGGTACAAAAGATGAAGTAGACGGAACCAAATTGGGTATTATAACTCGATAATCAATCGTAGGCGAAGGAGCAATCGCGGTATGGTTCTTCTTGCGGGCTTCCTGGTAGGTGAGACCATCCAGGGTTTTGATCTCCTGGATTTTCTTCTCACTCAGGACGACAGGGCAGTTCCGGTCCCGAGGAAAATGAAATTCAGGGCAATTAGTGCACTGATAAGGTGTTGTGCACTCTTCCGCTTCGTGTGGTACCTTACCGCATGTTCCGCAGATTTCTGGGCTCGAGCATCGGGATAACATGTGCCCGAACTTCTGGCACTTATAACACCTCATTGGTGGAGGGATATAAGGCCGTACGTCACACCGGTAACTTGTTACCTTGACTTTCTCTGGGAGCACCGAAAGCTCAAAGGAAATAATGAAAGCACCAGTATCCACGATTTGACCATTGACCTTGCGCGTAATGCGCCGGACATCAGTCACGTGACGGTGCTGCATATCCTCCTTGAGCTCCTCGTCAGTGTTCAGAATCAGGTCCCGGTGGAAAATAACTCCTCGGACCAGATTCAGGGGCGTGTGCTTTTCCACTTTGACGGGAATTTCGCCAAAGTGGTCACATTGCAAAAGTTGTTCAACTTGCTCACCAGTCCTAGTCTTGAGCAACAAGCTACTGTTCCTCATCTTTTGTACTTTCTCAAGCTCACCATAGACACCTTCTATGTGGCGAGAAAACAAAATACTCTTAAACCAGCTTGAAATCACCCCCATCTGTTCTGGTAGCTACCAGAAACTTGGGGGTGTTCACGCACAGATTGATCCCAGGGGGTTGATGCCCGTAGGGAATCAAATGTTAAAGACTTGGGTGTAGGACCACCCTGTTTGGGGATTTTTCTTTTTGAACCCATGGCCAGATCATCCTACCCGAATGCTACCGACATCCGATCACAGGCCGTCACAGTAGGCGCTACCCAGCCAGGGCAAGGCCCGCCTAGCTTGGAAGGCATTGCCCGGGGGTCCGATGTTTTACAATGCCGTATCGGCATGTACCCCTTGGCATATACTGGATTTTACAGCTCTCTTCGGGCCGATAACCTAGATGTTAGGCCCCTTTAAACAACAATTATCATCATCATCTTACAGCTCTGACATTCGGCTGTGCGGGGACCTGCGTAGTCAGGCGGATACTACTGCCCGGGTACATGGCACACCCACCTGTTGGCGCGGCCAAGACCGGAACAGGCTTTTGAGCGTAGTCACAAGCGTAAGTGGCCCATCCCCTAACAGCACGCACATATAGAAATTTTGGTTGCCAGACCCTGAAAGCAGTAACGGAAAGAAGTGCGATATAACCTAATGAGAGTTATACCGCACGGGTGTATGTCTTTTAGAGCTGACTGTGAAACCCTCGAAAGGGGACTGATCCGAGAAGCCCTTTTAGTCGCCTTTTACGACTCGCAGGGATTACCGTGGATGTATTCGCTTCCTCCCACCCACTGGGGGCCCAATTCACAAAACAACACGGAGTCCTTAACTATAGCCAAGGTCGCCCCTTTTAGTCGCCTCTTACGACAGACAGGGGATACCGTGGGTGTATTCTAAACCCCCCACCCACAGGGGGACGATAGAGAAATAAATGAGCGGGGGAGGCAGGCAGAAGCATTTCGGAGGAGTGTGAGAAGCATGTTATGGAGCAAGGATGTCCCTCAGAACAGCAAAAAGATCATATATCGGACGTACTATGTCCCTATCCTGACGTATGCCTCGGAGACCTGGGTTATGAAAGGAAGGGAGAAGAGCAAAATACAGGCCAGTGAGATGAGGTTCTTGAGAAGCAGTATTGGAGCTACAAAGATGGACAGAATAAGAAATGAGAGGACCAGAGTATTAATGAAGGAGGAACCATTACAGGATGGTATGGAGAAATCTAGACTTGACGGTATGCACATGTAAAACGAATGGAGGATACCCAGGAGGATACACGAGACGAAGTGGGAAGGAAAGAGACCGAGAGACAGGTGGCAGAGGCGTAGCTACAATGGGGCAAGCGGGGCACCGTAAAGGAAAAATTATAAATAAATAATAGATAAATAAAAGTAGTACTAGAAAACATATTTGAGAATTCAATTTAGTTCAGGGGCCCCAATTGTACGGAACAACGCGTCTAAACTTGTGTTTAGAAACTAGTCACGTTCAGTGCAATCTGTATTTAACCCTAGAACTGCTGCAGGTTTATCCGTCAAATGCTGCAGTACATTCCCATAAAATACACACTAAAGGAATTTGGTATCTGTAAGCGAACTGTGTTCATGAATATAACTTATCATACATCAATAGAAAGCTGAAAGACTGTTCTATATTATTCTTATAGAGTTGAATCATTCAGACTCATCAGTTTGAATTAATTATAAAAAGTATTTAATAAAATATATATATATATATATAAATGATTTTTCTGCTCTAGAAAACTATATTGCCAAGTTAAATGTTTGTCAGACACATCATCAATGAAAAGTTCACAGTTTTTTGTTACTATTTCAAGAACCAGTTATAAATAATTCCTGTTATTTACTAAAAAAGAAAATTATTTGTACAATATGACATTTCTCCATTATACACATTATATGAGAAATTCACCTTCTGCCTTTTCTGTAAGCAAACTGTGTTCATGAATAGGCCTATAACTTATCATACATCAATAGAAAGCTGAAAGACTGCTCTATATTATTTTTATAGAGGTGAATCATTCAGACTCATCAGTCTGAATTAATCATAAAAAGTATTTAATAAAAAATAAAAAAAGACTGTTCTGCTCTAGAAAACCATATTGCCGAGTTAAATGTTTGTCAGACACATCATAAATGAAAAGTTCACAGTTTTTTGTAACCATTTCAAGAGCCAGTTTTAAATAATTCCTGTTATTTACTTAAAAAAAAGTTATTTTTACAATATGACATTTCTCTATTATGCACATACCAGTATATGAGAAATTCACCTTCTGCCTTTTCTGTAAGCAAACCGTGTTCATGAATAGGCCTGTAACTTATCATACATCAATAGAAAGACTGTTCTATATTATTATTATAGAGGTGAATCATTCAGACTCATCAGTTTGAATTAATCATAAAAAGTATTTCATAAAAATAAAAAAATACATAAAAGACTTTTCTGCTCTAGAAAACCATATTGCCAAGTTAAATGTTTGTCACACACATCATAAATGAAAATTTCACAGTTTTTGTTACTATTTCAAGAACCAGTTTTAAATAATTCCTGTTATTTACTAGAAAAGAAAGTTATTTTTACAATATGACATTTCTCCATTATGCACATAGCCTATATGAGAAATTCACCTTTTGCCTTTTCTGTAAAAAAAAAACTGTGTTCATGAATAGGCCTATAACTTATCATACATCAATAGAAAGCTGAAAGACGGTTCTATATTATTATTATAGAGGTGAATCATTCAGACTCATCAGTTTGAATTAATCATAAAAAGTATTTCATAAAAATAAAAATAAAAATTGACTTTTCTGCTCAAGAAAACCATATTGCCAAGTTAAATGTTTGTCAGACACATCATAAATGAAAATTTCACAGTTTTGTTACAATTTCAAGAACCAGTTTTAAATATTTCCTGTTATTTACTAAAAAATATTTTTACAATATGACATTTCTCCATTATGCACATAGCCTATATGAGAAATTCACCTTCTGCATTTTCTGTAAGCAAACTGTGTTCATGAAAAGGCCTATAACTTATCATACATCAATAGAAAGCTGAAAGACTGTTCTTTATTATTTTTATAGAGGCGAATCATTCAGACTTATCAGTTTGAATTAATCATAAAAAGTATTTTACCAAATATAAAAAATAAAATTGACTTTTCTGCTCTAGAAAACCATATTGCCAAGTTAAATGTTTGTCAGACACATCATAAATGAAAAGTTCACAGTTTTTATTACTATTTCAGGAACCAGTTTTAAATAATTCCTGTTATTTACTAAAAAAAAGCACTCAATTTCTGAATCATCTACATAGGCTTGTTGGCTGCCATTTTGCTCAATGCAACATCAATGTCAACATGAAAGTACTTCCACTTCTGCAGCCAAATAATAGCCTGCTTATTGTCATTTGTTTGCCAAAGAGTAACACAACGAAAGATATAAGCATCGGGAACCAGCATGACTTGAAATTAGTGCCATCTGATGGCTAACGGTAGTACTATATTTGAATACCGAGACCGTCTTTCAGAGAGACGGCCGCACTTGATTAAACAACACACCGTCTTCCTGGAAGACGGTCCGCAGTTCTAGGGTTAAGATGTATCCATCCATTTGTGTGGTATTCTATGAGTATTTTTTGATAGCCGGGTGCTGGACCCAGGCGCCGGACGGACAATGCCTTGTTCCCCATTCAGCGCATGAGCATGAATCATCGTTCCACCCTTTCCCCCTCCACTGCGTCATCACACCACAGCAATGCACAGTAGCAGCGTAGTAGCAGTAGTGTAGTTGGTACGTCGCCACAGCGGTTCCCGGTTAAGTGACTGAACATAAGTTGTGGCTTGCATTGTGCTATTTTTTTAACGACGCTATGAAACATACACATGAAAGTGGAGCTAGAAAAAGGAAGGATAAAAGAAAAAGAGAGGAGACGGTTCGTGCTTGTACTAAATCGTTAACTGTATGGTTGCACCCTCAAACTCAATCAGGTTTAGAGTACATTTCGGTGTAGAAAAGATCAAAACGAAGAAAATGAAGATAAGAAGAAACCGAAGTTAACTATATTGTAAAAGTGTTATAAATTGTTAAGCAAAGTAAAATTATTGTTATTAATATTTCCCTTAACAATTTGGTTAGGACGTAATATTTTATAACAGACTAATATCATATTACCGCTGCGTTAGGTCATGGGGCCAAGCTCTCTGCTGACTCGGTAGACGCGTGGGTTCGAGCCCCACCGTCGTCCGTCCTTGAAATGGTTTTCCGTGGTTTCCCATTTTCAACTCCAGGCAAATGCTGGGACGGTACCTTATGACAGGCCACGGCCGCTTCCTTCCACATCCTTGCCCAGTTTCATTCACCATCATTCATTTCATCTCTCACTAACTCCTCTCATGAGGTTGGTGTCAGGAAGGGCATCCGGCCGTAAAAATCATCCGCCACAAAGACTTCATCGCATCTCATCCCCAACCCCGTAGGAAAAACGGGAATAATAAGGGGTAGACATACATACTAATATCATATTACGTTAATGTTATAAAAAGCATAGAATGTGTGATAAAAAACAAACAATGAAGCCGTTTGCGAATTGCGACGGTTGATTCACTTCACTTGGACTGAGCACATTCGTTTGTTTTTCACTTCACATTAAAAATCACACTGTATCGGGTATACAGTATGCATCGTTTCAACGGACGACTTATCATTGGTGACACAGTCTGTTTTTCCCGTTAACCAACCAATAATCAGTTAGTTGGTTTAGTTCAAGAGTTAGTTGAATCTGTTTCTACAAATAAAACACTGCAATCAACTATAAACAACTACACTAAATTTTATTGCTCAAAATTATTCATTGTGTATTTTCGTCAGTTGCTGACGCTCATCAACAGTCTGAAGTACATAACATCAATTATCCGACCACTCATAGTGGCCTTTCATGTCTTGATCAGCCAGTCGATAATAACAAGGACGCAGTAAGCTTGCTGAAACTGGACACGCTGAAAATTATGTTTTGCAAGACAAAATTGAATTTGCCAGTCCCGTCAATAATACAAAAATGAAAAGGTTAATCATAGCATCAGGACCTTGTCAACCTCGTGGTCCCTTTCCGAAACAGCCTGATGGACGACGGTGTCTACTGTCAACCATGTTGGCTGTTCCCAGTTCCCACAACATTCAGAGAACACTTTCGGTAGTACGGGACTAAACGACTGGAAACATATTTCTGATAGAATTAAAACTCATGAACAATCGGATGACACATATTTTCTTGTACTATATTTGAGAAATGGAGGAATGATGAAACAATGACGGATGCTTTAGAAAAATAGTTAAAAGAAGAGAAAAATTACTGGATGAACGTTCTTGAAAGAATAGTTAATGTTTCATTAACTTTGGCCACCTGTAACCTTGCTTTCCGCGGAAGAAGTAGTAAAATGGAAGATCCAAATAAAGGAAATTTCTTGTCTATAATAGAACTTCTGTGCGACTATGACCCTGTACTAAAAACCCTTTTGCAAAATCCAGCAGGAAGTGTAAACTACGAAGTACGTCCAGAAAGTAAGTTCCGTTTGGTAATAACATTAAATTGTGTACAGATACAGAAAAATTATTTATTGCACAAAATTCTACAACCCTTAAACTACTTTTCCACATAACTGCTGAAATGTTGCAGGCACTTGTCGTAGCGTGGCACGAGTTTTTGTATACCTTCTTCATAGACGTGTGCCGCCTGTGTCTTCAACTAGTTGTACGTTCCGCTGCAGTGCAGTTCCGCATATGCGCGGTAGACGCTCTGTATCAAGGAGAAGAAACGTGCGCCATTTGGAGAGCGCTGTCAGCCACTTACGCGTTGTGCATGTTTACTCGTACAATGTCGGTGTTGATTGAAAATCCCGCCGCTTGTGAAATCAGATCTGTGATTCGTTTTCTGAATGCTAGGAAAGTGAAACCAATTGAAATTTATCGGCAAATTTGCGAAGTGTATGGACAAAATGCGATGAGTGATTCAATGGTGAGAAGATGGGTCCGACAGTTCAATGAAGGACGTAGTAAAGTGCACGATGAAGAACAAAGTGGGCGTCCATCTTTGGTTACAGAAGAACTGGTTCACGCGATTGATGACAAGATGCGGGAAAACCGCAGGTATACAATTAGTGCTCTCGCTATGGAATTTCCCCAAATCTCACGATCACTAATTCATGAAATTTTTACCGAAAAACTGAACTTTCGTAAACTTTGCCGACGTTGGGTACCAAAGATTCTTACGGAGCAACACAAAACAAAACGGATGGGTAGTAGTGCACTTAAGTTTTTGACCCGTTACAATGAAGGCGGCGAAGAATTTCTGACACAGATAGTCACAGGAGATGAAACTTGGGTTTCTTACGACACCCCTGAAAGTAAGCGGCAATCAATGGAATGGAGGCACACTTCATCCCCAGCAAAGGTTAAGCCGAAACAAATCTTGACACCTCGGAAAATGATGTGCACAGTGTTCTGGGACTGGAAAGGCATCTTACTCATTAATTTCTTGCCGCGTGGTCAAACAATCAACGCAGATGCTTACTGCGAGACACTTAGGAAATTGCGCCACGCAATACAGAATAAGCGCCGAGGGTTGCTGTCAAAAGGTGTTGTTTTTCTTCACGACGACGCACGACCACACACTGCAAATGTGACGAGAAACCTCCTACAGGGATTTGGCTGGGATGTGTTTGACCACCCTCCGTACAGCCCTGACATCGCACCTAGCGACTTTCATCTGTTCACACATCTCAAGTCTTTCCTTGGCGGTCAACACTTCAACAATGACGAAGGGCTGAAAGAAGATGTTTCCAACTGGTTGAAGACACAGGCGGCAAACTTCTATGAAGAAGGTATCCAAAAACTTGTGCCACGCTATGTCAAATGCCTGCAAAAGTTCGGCAGTTATGTGGAAAAGTAGTTTAAGAGGTGTAGAATGTTGTGCAATAAATAATTTTTCTGTATCTGTACACAATTTAATTTTATTACCAAACGGAACTTACTTTCGGGACGTGCCAAAATGAAGTTATTTCTTTGATGGCAAATGAAGTGCTGAATGAAATCAAATATGAAATACAGAGCTCTCATTTTTTATCTGTTATTATGGATACAACTCAGGATATAAGTAAAGTTGATCAGTTAAGTAAAGTTTTCAGGTACGTCAAAGTGTTAAATTATGAAAAAAATAAACCCAAAGAAATAAGGATTTGCGAGACGTTTACTTCTTGTACAAAAGTTGAAGATCAAAGTGCATTTGGTTTGGCAAGTAAAATAGTGGAATCTATTAAAGATAAAGGTCTTGAATTGAAACAATGTCGAGGCGAAGGTTATGATAGCGCAAGCGTAATGAGTGGAGTATACAAGTGAGTGGAGAACAAAATTCAAGAAGTTGCGCCACATGCATATTTTGTACATTGTGCAAGTCACAATTTAAATCTGGTGTTGAAAGACGCTCTAGAAGCCAATCGTGAAATATCACAGTTTCTTGAGGATGTACAACATGTCTACAACTTTTTTGGACACAGGAACAAACACTGGCTAGGGCTGCAAGATGCATATGAAAATGCAAACATAACGTTAAAAATACTCAACCCAACAAGATGGTCGGGAAGGTACGAAGCAGATTTTTCTTTAAAGGAGAGGTTTGGCGATGTATTAAGAGAGCTATCCAACTTATTTTGACAAGTAATAAGGCAAAAGAAAGGAACGATGCAATAGGGATGTATAGAACTAGCACCGATAGAGCGCACTGCTGTTGTACTGGGTAAGCGCAAGGCGCTCTTCATTTGTCTCCTGTGTTCTCATGCCGCTAATATCCATGAATTTAAGTTGTTTAAATGGCTATTTTCGTGACTATGCCGAGCTATTGCAGTGTTCCTCTTTGCAAAAATCAGGGAAATCCGATTTCGTGTCACCAATTTTCACAAAATAAAGAAATGAGGAAGAAATGGTTACATGCTATTAGAAGGAAACATTTCGGTGAAGAAAATCTGACCGAAAATATTAAAGTGTGTTCCCATCGTTTTCATCTCGATGACTTCACGAAAACTGTGTTGGGCAAGTGTGATTTACAAAGGGAAATAATTCCTACCTATAAACTGAATAGACATATCGATTACAACCACTGGATTTATGCGTTTGTATTTGAAGGTGAGAGAGCAAGATTAAAACCGGGTACTGTTCCATCGCTTTTTCCGTGGACCACGAACACAACAAAAATAAGGAAGAGGCCATACACAAGAAAATTGCCAGTTTACCACGATAAGCCTACAATATCGGAATCTGCATAAATTATCTCCATTGAAGTACGGTACGGGAAGAAATCGTCAATTTACAGGAAGAAGTGAATGTAATATTTGTGACTCCCATTTTCAAAGGCATCAATACTCGGACAAATACTTCAAGAATAAATGTCACAACATTAACAGTCAAAAACGTATTATGGTTGGTTTCTTGAAATCAGAATTAATCGTCAACTTACATCTGCCCGACGGAGAATGTGGTACCGGTAGTGACTGACTTCTACATTCTTGAGTCATAGGCCTAAGTTAGCCAGATGAATGTAAACAGTCCATGGCCTTAAAACAGGGATTCTCAAACTTTTTAAATACTGTACCCCTAAGTCGTTTCCAAGGGGTACGGAAACGATTTGTATTAAGAAATTGACAAATTACAAAAGAACCAAACGTTGCGATGCATTTTGAGGTAAACAATACCGGTATCAACTTTCTTTGATTATGTTTACCTTAAAACAAGACCGTTTCATGTACGCTATCAACCAAAAAAATACACGAATCGAAGTCTATAAGCAAGGGGAGCCAGTGAATATTTAAATCTCTATTTATAAAAGGAAGATTATAGTTTTACGTGACCGTTAATCTAGAGATCATAAGGCACAGAGGACTTCCTCTTTACGTGGAATCCGAACAGGACAAGGCATTTCACTTTGAAAATCTCACATGCATTGACCGGGAAATCTCTATTTATGATTTAAGTCTTATGGAGATATAGGCTATTTATCAATATAGGCCTAAAATACTCAAGCATGCTGACTCCTATTCATAATTTGAATAATAAAGCGTGTTAGAATTTTGTTATTACCGCTGTAGCCTACTAATTCTTCCCTCCTCCCACTAGTTTTAGCGCCTCTAGTCCGTAGCTCATTTTACAGCTGTTTAACGCTTAAACGCTGAAAATCGTGCATAATATATTAGAGGATATACCTATAGAATTAATTAATATAGTCTTGAAGTAAAATTAGAGAAGATATAATTTACTTTAGCTTAGAAAACTCGGTCACAATCTATACATTCCTCGTAGCTGACTGGGGGAAACATAGGACGATCGCCTTGCGCTTACCCAGTACTACACGAGCGCTATCTGGCGCGAACTTTCTCAGGCTACATCCCTATAGCACGGCCGACTGAATGCGCTCATACCGGCCTAGACAATGAGACCTTTTTCATGAAATCTTGTTAGTTACTCAACTGCTCACACAGTATCGTGTGACCTTCCGAGTGTGACGGTTGACGTATACCTGCTCCGTAGCAATACTTGTTGGTGAGAGTATCCAATAGTTTTTGTGTGTCCTACCATTTTGTTTCTTTAGTGTGTGTGTTTCCTTCCTGTGTGGTCAGTCACATACCATTCTTCTGACGACAACATGGGTGATAATAGTGGAGGGGGTGAAGTTACGCGTCCTCCCGAGGAAGGGATGGAATTTTTTACTGTAACAGAAGTCATTGATCTCACGGCACCTGTCCTTAATGTAACCCCTCTGATTCCCTCGACTGATACACGACCTACACAACCAATCTCTATAGCTCCCGTCATACCACCTACTGTGAATGAGTCACCTCGAATGTATTATGAGCACCATACTGGCCCATATTATGTCATGGTGGAATCTACTGATCCCACCAACAGGATAGGTAATTTACATCCGATGGGTCTCGGTAAACTTTTCTACGAACGTAAGATTGTTGGTATACAAGAAATCCACCGCAAAGGTAGGAATAGAATTCAGGTCACCTTTCGAACCTCCCGGGATGCCAATAACTTTCTTCAGCACCCACTGCTCACGGAAAAAAGCTTAAAGGCGTTCATTCCCTCAGTTAATATACATAGAGTGGGTCTGATCCGCGGGGTTGACACTTCTTTCTCGACTGATGAAATATTACAATATTTGAAGTCGCCTTGCCCCATTGTAAAAATTCAACGCATGAACAGAAGAAAAGTCACGGATGGTAAGGTCGACTTATTACCTACAGGTACGGTGAAGATTGTCTTTGAAACTCAAACTTTGCCCACCCATGTTTCTATCTTTCATGTGATGTTAGAAGTGCAGGTTTTCATCTTTCGCCCTATTATTTGCAATAGATGCCAAAGATATGGGCACACTGGACAAAACTGTAGAGCTCGGGCACCAAGATGTGGGCGTTGCGCCCAAGGACATGAAACGGCTCAATGTACTCAGGTTTTGGTGCGCTGTGCACATTGCGATGAAAATCATATGAGTGGCTCACCGAGGTGTGAGTACCACGCAAAACAAATTGACATTAAAACTAGGATGTGCACTGAAAATAAAACGTTTCAAGAAAGTCTCCATTCCCTATCAGGACATCCGTTTCAACCCCTTTCAGTCCCGCAGCAATTTCCCCCCCTTACACAGCAAGCATCTCTTACACCGAATTCTGTACAGAAGAAACGCAAGTTTACCACGATCGTCACGAGCCCCCCTAAGGTCATTTCCCCTTTGGGGTATGACCGACCTGCATATTTGTCCATTATCCATGGGGACAAAGCCTCAGGCTATGTGCCCCCTTCTGCTTCATTGCAACCGTCCCAGGTGGGGCCAACCCCCACTCCCTCACTTACAATGCCTCCCGCCAAGGGTGTGCCTCAAGATATTACAGAGGATGTTATGCATTTGATGGACCTATTGGGTTCCAATGCCCAATGGGCCCATTTACTTAAAAATATTTATGAGAAGATTTCACTCTTATCCTTTCCTGCTGAAACCCGACCGTCTTCTAGTAAAATATTACAATCTGTTGGTACTTCTGTTACCTCAACATGAAAATTATTCAATGGAATGCACGTAGCATTCAAAACAAGAGACATGAATTATTACTTATAATCCAAGAGTACACCCCTGATATCATTCTCATCCAGGAAACATGGCTATCCCCAAATTTATCTTTTCACGTTCCACGATATAATATTGAGCGCCAAGATGGACCGCAATGTGGTGGTGTCCTAACATTAATCCATGAAAGACTTTCGTACCAAGTTACCCCATTTCTTTTTCCTCTCCCCAGAACCTATGTGATAACTATAACTGTTGCCTCCCTACATATCACTAATTTGTATATTCCTCCGGCTGTCAAAGGTAATTTCCGACAATGGTATTCCTTTTTTTCCTACTGTAATTCCTTCACCTCCCACATTATTGGTGGGGATTTTAATGGCCATCATACTGACTGGGGTTGTGTCCGCACAACACCCAAGGGTAGGAATATCATGACCACTGCTCAGCAGTTTCATCTCCAGATTTTAAATGATGGTTCACCCACTCGTATTTCTCCTCCTGCTCAGGCCCCCAGTGCGGTTGACCTAACGTTTGTTTCCCTTTCTCTGGCCCACCGAATTATATGGCACACAACCCCTGATTTACATCAAAGTGACCACTATCCGATCTTGATGACCTTTGATTCGGCTCCTCGTCCTAGTAATACCTTGCATACTCCGGTTTTTACTAGGAGTTTCAAAAGTTTTGATTCAGCTCAATTTTTCACCTATATCCAACAGCACTATTGTAATACGGCTCCCCCGATTCGTTCCTCCTATAATTTGCTACTTACTTACATTGTTCGCTATTTTGACACCTATCATCCGTTAATTCCCAATGCACGCACCTCTGGAAAGAGCAGGTCCTTACTACCCTGGTGGGACGAGGAATGTACGAGAATGGTGAAGAGACGCAAACATTTATTACGACTTTTTAGAACATACAATACTCCGTATACTTATCGCCATTATAAACAGTTTGTTGCAAAATGCCAGCAGTCTTTTAATGATAAAAGAAGATCGGCTTGGAGAGAATACGTCTCTCATATACATCACCAGACTCCCATTACTCAAATATGGACTGTGTTAAAAACCTTATCGCGCCGCCACTTAGGTCCAAGTCTGCATCGTTTGAATTATGATCAGTCAGTAGAATTTTATCACACGATGACTCCTGAATTTGTAGAACAAGAAATTATCTTTCCATCCCTGGAACACAACCATATGTTTTCTTGTCTTTTGCATCCGGTTACTGTTTCCGAATTTCAATCAGCCTTATCACAAAAAAAATCTACTACACCTGGACCAGACTATATCTCATACCACGTCATTAAGAGTCTCCCCAATAATGCACAACAAGTTATAATAGATGTTTTTAATGCCGTCTTAGCCTCTGGCAATGTTCCCGAGGATTGGAATGAGTTTTTAGTAGTTCCTATTTTAAAACCGGGGAAAAATCCGGATTTAGCAGGAAGTTATCGTGGTATACATCTTGGGTCCTGTATTAGGAAGACATTCCAACGTATTCTGTTGACACGCTTAGTATGGACTTTAGAATATTATGATCTGTTTCCGAAAACTCAATACGCCTTTGCTAAACGGAAATCTACTACTGACGCCTTGAATATTTTTCTTCTTGATGTCATGTTGTCATTTTGCCGTAAACACTCAACATTAGCAGTCTTTTTAGATATTAAAGGGGCTTATGATAATGTGAATACCGTCCTTTTACTGCAAACACTACACCAACAACAATTTCCGATCAGCTTTATTAAAATCATCTCGGCATTTCTCCGAAGAAGGCATATCACACTTTCCAACTTTCCTACTGGGTTAAATTACAGGTATTCGTCTTCTGGTTTGCCGCAGGGTGATATTTTGAGTGGAATCTTATACCTTATTTATACTAGTGAGATTGAGAGGCTTTTACTTCCTCATGTCCGCCTAATACAATATGCTGATCATATACTCCTATATTGTTCCCATTCTGATATAAATATGTGTCGGCAGATCATGTCACGTGCTCTCACGATATTACATTCATGGCTGTTTTCACATGGCCTTGATACTGTTCCGCTCAAAAATGCGGCTTTGCTCTTCACTCATAAACGGGTGTGTGACCGGTTGCCTATCCGTTATAATCAAGGTACCAATCCTATTGTACACCATACAAAATATTTAGGACTCATTATAGATGATAAGTTGACCTGGACGCCTCAAATATCTCACTTAAAAGCTCATGTGTTCCAGAAATTAAATATCTTACGGTCATTAACTCGTCGTAAGTGGGGAGCTGATCCTCAGATATTATTGTTATTTTACAGAAATCTTATTCGATCTGTCCTTGATTACAGTAGTCACTACTATGACGTCATGCCGAAAACACGCCTCAATGAATTGGATAAACTACAATTTTCCGCCCTCAGAATTGTTCTCGGGGCCCTTACTTCCACCCCTACACAAGCTCTTCTCGTTGAGGCGGCAGAGCAACCGCTTCACCTTCGGAGACGTTATCTGTCTTCACGATATCTACTACGACAAATGGCACTATTGGCAACTCCAGCTATCTGATATGACATCTAGCGGTAAAAATGAGAAACTTACCAAGTAGGGTACATTTGTCACGTGGTGACTGTTTGTATATGGTTTCTTGTATTGGTAAACAGATCGTGGTAAATTGTTCGTGTCTTTATACATAAGTAATAAGTTTTACTCGTTGATAGAGTGAAAAATGAGTAAAAGCAAAGTGTATTGCTCAGTTTACGGCTGTAAGTCGATGTATTAAGAGGGCTGCGGATATACGTTTTCATCACTTTCCAAAAGATGCAAATAGCAAGAGCCGAAATGTGATGATACCTAATAATAATACCTTTCCACCCCGGGAAGGATCTAACACTTGTCGAGGTAGACAGACAGAAGACCTGCGACGTAAAGCCAGCGAAGGTTATTCAGTTTAAAAACAACTGTTACGATGGGCGCGCTGGTAAGATTGAAGTTACTTGAATAATTAATTATTGGCTGCTTGGTAGGGAGAAGGGATGAGTTTAACTTGTATTAAAACTCGGGGGGCGACAGGAATTGCTTGATTTGGATGGTTAAAAGGTGGGTTTGGTGTTGAGTATTTGAATGGTAGCGGAATCACTCATTCTACAGTGCCAACGGGGAGGCAATTTAGGCCTATATGACTCGTAGTGGAATAGCTCGAATATCGAAGAACTTCGCGATTACGAGGTGTAGGCTTGGCGGAAAGGCTGGCGGATCATCAGTTTGACATCAATTCACGATATAAGTCGGAGCTTGGAACAGTAGCGTCTGGTTTGCGTGGATGCTAGTCTCGGAATGATAAAAGTAGCACAGCTTCGGTGTGTTATTTATTTGTTTATGTACCGTATTTCTCTATTTGAATGTCCTCGGCGTTGACTCAGGATCGACATTTACATTATATTGCGCATAATAGTACCGAAATAATGTCCGAAGTGTAGCCCTGTGTAAATTTGAATCAGCTGATCTACATCACCCATAAAAACTGATGCTTGATAATATGCAAATGACACCAAAAATCCAGTGGAACACACAAATTAGATCACGTGTATCGCACAGTTATACATATATACAATTAAAAATAACACTGTCATTACTTTAGAGACCATATTTACTGATTATAACCGAAAAATAAAAAGTGTTCCATATCAAACGCGTGTTATTGAGTATTTTAAACCCTACTTATTCAGACCGACCGCAGCGCCCCAAGTGTTAGTTTGAGTTGCCAATTAACAACACCCATTCTTCCCAAACTACAACTTCTCTCCGAATATCATCAAAAAAGTTTATTCAAACGCTATGCACCTCCCTCTATTCTCCTGGCTTATCTAGAGCTTTCGGGTTTTCGCCCACAAATTCTTCAAACACGAAAACCCATTTGTTATAATGCACCGCTCTCGGTATCAATGTTTCAACCTGATGTAGTGAGACATTCCTCGCATGTATCTTGTATGTCTTCTATGCTTACCCCTACGATTGCCCGCAAATATGTATATAATCTTGCATTGAATCATCAACAATATACGACAATTTATACAGATGGATCAAAATTTCCCTCTCCTTCGAATACGGGTGCTGCTTTTTATATCCCCTCTCTATCTTATCTTGCCTCCTTTAAATTACCACATACCCTCTCTATTTTTTCGGCTGAAGCCTTTGCTATTCGACAAGCCCTTCTATATATTAAACGGAATAACATCACTAAAGCATTAATTCTATCTGATTCTCAAAGTGTCCTCCAGGCTTTACAACATGTCCAAACCACGAATAATTGGTATATATTTAATATTGTACAATTAACGTATGACCTATATCATTCGGGCTTTCAGATAGTGTTTTCTTGGATACCCGGCCATGCCAACCTCTCTGGGAATGAATTAGTGGATAAAGCGGCCAAGGATGCGGCTTTGGGTCATGCTGTATTGATGAATGTGGCTACCCCCGCCTCAGATTATCTCCCCATTCTCAAATCTCAATTACTTAATGTTTGGTTACACCAATGGCAGGATTATACACGCACAAAAGCCAGGTTATATTATAGAATTCAACCTACTATCCCTAGACACCCTTGGTTTTATAATGGATCCTACACTCGACGGCATATTATTACGATTATCCGTTTACGTTTTCATCATGCTTTGACTCCGGTATATATGGCCCGCTGTAAGCTTCGTCCTTCGGCTCTCTGCGACTGTTCTCAGGCAATCGGTACTATTAATCATTTAATTTTTCAATGCCCTATATTTGACACTCAACGAGTCCCATTTCTACATACTTTGCGTTCTTTAGGTTTCCCCCTCCCTCTCCACATTTCCGTGCTCCTTCATACTCCTATTCCTTCTGTTATTCATGCCTTCCTTAGATTCCTACACGAATGCTCCCTTACTTTTTAATTTCAATACCCTTACGTGTGACGATGTCATGTTTGTGTTCAAGTAGTAAGTCACTAAGATACGTCGCTTGGTGTGAAGATTAGTACCTATTTGTGTCCTTGTATATTTGTGTCACAATTTTCCAGTAGTTTATAGTTCAAATATTGGATACTTTTCACGTGTAACAGTATTTTTTAGGGCTGCGACTGGGTCCAGAGCATCCGTGCTATGCCCATTACCTAACCTACAAAAAAAAAAAAAAAAAAAAAAAAAAAAAAAAACTGCTCACACAGCGCTGTTCATCAAGCATTGCACGACTAAGCGGGATTAGTATAGATCGCGAGTCCCGGCGGCACCAAATTCCCCTAAAACAAAATGGCGGCTTCCGTGACGTCATCAATGACGTCACGAAATACTCCTCTAGCAAGCTTACGGGAAAAGCCTGGGGAATAGGGGGTTTTGGGTGGGGAACAACAAAAAACGTGAAAAACGGGATGGGTATCGCGATCTTTACTTGAGCCCCCCCGCTCAAGTAAAGATCGCGATACCCATCAAAAAATTTGCCATTTCACCTCATTTTCAAACAATCGCGATACACAGAAAAAGATCCACATTTCACCGCATTTTTTAAAAAAAGCCGGTATCGCGATCTTTACTTGAGCTCCCCTGCTCAAGTACAGATCGCGATACCCATCAAAAATTTGCCATTTCAGCTCATTTTCAAGCAATCGCACTACGCAGTGAAAAATAAAGATCGCGATACCCATCAAAAATTTGCCATTTCAGCTCATTTTCAAGCAATCTCACTACGCAGTGAAAAATAAAGATCGCGATACCCATCAAAAATTTGCCATTTCAGCTCATTTTCAAGCAATCTCACTACGCAGTGAAAAATAAAGATCGCGATACCCATCACAAATTCGCCATTTCAGCTCTTTTTCAAGCAATCGCGCTACGCAGTGAAAAATAAAGATCGCGATACCCATCAAAAATTTGCCATTTCAGCTCATTTTCAAGCAATCTCACTACGCAGTGAAAAATAAAGATCGCGATACCCATCACAAATTCGCCATTTCAGCTCTTTTTCAAGCAATCGCGCTACGCAGTGAAAAATTAAGATCGCGATACCCATCACAAATTTGCCATTTCTACTCAATTTCAAGCAATCGCGCTACGCAATGAAAAATAAAGATCGCGATACCCATCACAAATTCGCCATTTCAGCTCTTTTTCAAGCAATCGCGCTACGCAGTGGAAAATTAAGATCGCGATACCCAACACAAATTTGCCATTTCTACTCATTTTCAAGCAATCGCGCTAGGCAATGAAAAATAAAGATCGCGATACCCATCACAAATTCGCCATTTCAGCTCTTTTTCAAGCAATCGCGCTACGCAGTGAAAAATTAAGATCGCGATACCCATCACAAATTTGCCATTTCTACTCATTTTCAAGCAATCGCGCTACGCAATGAAAAATAAAGATCGCGATACCCATCACAAATTCGCCATTTCAACTCTTTTTCAAGCAATCGCGCTACGCAGTGAAAAATAAAGATCGCGATACCCATCACAAATTTGCCATTTCTACTCATTTTCAAGCAATCGCGCTACGCAATGAAAAATAAAGATCGCGATACCCATCACAAATTCGCCATTTCAACTCTTTTTCAAGCAATCGCGCTACGCAGTGAAAAATAAAGATCGCGATACCCATCACAAATTCGCCATTTCAGCTCTTTTTCAAGCAATCGCGCTACGCAGTGCAAAATAAAGATCGCGATACCCATCAAAAATTTGCCATTTCAGCTCATTTTCAAGCAATCGCACTACGCAGTGAAAAATAAAGATCGCGATACCCATCACAAATTCGCCATTTCAGCTCTTTTTCAAGCAATCGCGCTACGCAGTGAAAAATAAAGATCGCGATACCCATCAAAAATTTGCCATTTCAGCTCATTTTCAAGCAATCTCACTACGCAGTGAAAAATAAAGATCGCGATACCCATCACAAATTCGCCATTTCAGCTCTTTTTCAAGCAATCGCGCTACGCAGTGAAAAATAAAGATCGCGATACCCATCAAAAATTTGCCATTTCAGCTCATTTTCAAGCAATCTCACTACGCAGTGAAAAATAAAGATCGCGATACCCATCACAAATTCGCCATTTCAGCTCTTTTTCAAGCAATCGCGCTACGCAGTGAAAAATTAAGATCGCGATACCCATCACAAATTTGCCATTTCTACTCAATTTCAAGCAATCGCGCTACGCAATGAAAAATAAAGATCGCGATACCCATCACAAATTCGCCATTTCAGCTCTTTTTCAAGCAATCGCGCTACGCAGTGGAAAATTAAGATCGCGATACCCAACACAAATTTGCCATTTCTACTCATTTTCAAGCAATCGCGCTAGGCAATGAAAAATAAAGATCGCGATACCCATCACAAATTCGCCATTTCAGCTCTTTTTCAAGCAATCGCGCTACGCAGTGAAAAATTAAGATCGCGATACCCATCACAAATTTGCCATTTCTACTCATTTTCAAGCAATCGCGCTACGCAATGAAAAATAAAGATCGCGATACCCATCACAAATTCGCCATTTCAACTCTTTTTCAAGCAATCGCGCTACGCAGTGAAAAATAAAGATCGCGATACCCATCACAAATTTGCCATTTCTACTCATTTTCAAGCAATCGCGCTACGCAATGAAAAATAAAGATCGCGATACCCATCACAAATTCGCCATTTCAACTCTTTTTCAAGCAATCGCGCTACGCAGTGAAAAATAAAGATCGCGATACCCATCACAAATTCGCCATTTCAGCTCTTTTTCAAGCAATCGCGCTACGCAGTGCAAAATAAAGATCGCGATACCCATCAAAAATTTGCCATTTCAGCTCATTTTCAAGCAATCGCACTACGCAGTGAAAAATAAAGATCGCGATACCCATCACAAATTCGCCATTTCAGCTCTATTTCAAGCAATCGCGCTACGCAGTGAAAAATTAAGATCGCGATACCCATCACAAATTTGCCATTTCTACTCAATTTCAAGCAATCGCGCTACGCAATGAAAAATAAATATCGCGATACCCATCACAAATTCGCCATTTCAGCTCTTTTTCAAGCAATCGCGCTACGCAGTGGAAAATTCAGATCGCGATACCCAACACACATTTGCCATTTCTACTCATTTTCAAGCAATCGCGCTACGCAATGAAAAATAAAGATCGCGATACCCTCACAAATTCGCCATTTCAGCTCTTTTTCAGGCCATCGCGCTACGCAGTGAAAAATTAAGATCGCGATACCCATTACAAATTTGCCATTTCTACTCATTTTCAAGCAATCGCGCTACGCAATGAAAAATAAAGATCGCGATACCCATCACAAATTCGCCATTTCAACTCTTTTTCAAGTAATCGCGCTACGCAGTGAAAAATAAAGATCGCGATACCCATCACAAATTCGCCATTTCAGCTCTTTTTCAAGCAATCGCGCTACGCAGTGGAAAATAAAGATCGCGATACCCATCGCAAATTCGCCATTTCAGCTCTTTTTCAAGCAATCGCGCTACGCAATGGAAAATTAAGATCGCGATACCCATCACAAATTTGCCATTTCTACTCATGTTCAAGCAATCGCGCTACGCAAATAAAGATCGCGATACCCATTACAAATTTGCCATTTCCGTCCAATTTTAATATTTCACACACACATACACGGTTTTTGTCAATAGTTACAGCCTCACTTGCCTAGAGGAATTGATTTTTGGTGCCCCTCTGTGGCCACAGCCAAAGGCTGCACCTACCCTCAAACTTCTAACCTTCGTTGCGTCCTATCCAATGGTTTTGACAATGGTTACAGCCTAACCATCCAGACCAATGGTTTAGTGTCAACAGTGCCCCACTAGCTGCCGCACACCTACCCACAGACTTCTAACCTTCGTTGCGTCCAATCCAATGGTTTTGACAATGGTTACAGCCTAACCGCCCAGACCAATGGTTTAGTGTGAACAGTGCCCCACTAGCTGCCGCACACCAACCCACAGACTTCTAACCTTCGTTGCGTCCAATCCAATGGTTTTGACAATGGTTACAGCCTAACCGCCCAGACCAATGGTTTAGAGCGAACAGTGCCCCACTAGCTGCCGCACACCTACCCACAGACTTCTAACCTTCGTTGCGTCCAATCCAATGGTTTTGACAATGGTTACAGCCTAACTGCCCAGACCAATGGTTTAGTGTGAACAGTGCCCCACTAGCTGCCGCACACCTACCCACAGACTTCTAAACTTTGTTGCGTCCAATCCAATGGTTTTGACAATGGTCACAGCCTAACCGCCCAGACCAATGGTTTAGTGTCAACAGTGCCCCACTAGCTGCCGCACACCTACCCACAGACATCTAACCTTCGTTGCGTCCAATCCAATGGTTTTGACAATGGTTACAGCCTAACCGCCCAGACCAATGGTTTAGTGTGAACAGTGCCCCACTAGCTGCCGCACACCTACCCACAGACTTCTAACCTTCGTTGCGTCCAATCCAATGGTTTTGACAATGGTTACAGCCTAACCGCCCAGACCAATGGTTTAGTGTCAACAGTACCCCACTAGCTGCCGCACACCTACCCACAGACTTCTAACCTTCGTTGCGTCCAATCCAATGGTTTTGACAATGGTCACAGCCTAACCGCCCAGACCAATGGTTTAGTGTGAACAGTGCCCCACTAGCTGCCGCACACCTACCCACAGACTTCTAACCTTTGTTGCGTCCAATCCAATGGTTTTGACAATGGTCACAGCCTAACCGCCCAGACCAATGGTTTAGTGTGAACAGTGCCCCACTAGCTGCCGCACACCTACCCACAGACTTCTAACCTTCGTTGCGTCCAATCCAATGGTTTTGACAATGGTTACAGCCTAACCGCCCAGACCAATGGTTTAGTGTGAACAGTGCCCCACTAGCTGCCGCACCCCTACCCACAGACTTCTGACCTTCGTTGCGTCCAATCCAATGGTTTTGACAATGGTCACAGCCTAACCGCCCAGACCAATGGTTTAGTGTGAACAGTGCCCCACTAGCTGCCGCACACCTACCCACAGACTTCTAACCTTCGTTGCGTCCAATCCAATGGTTTTGACAATGGTCACAGCCTAACCGCCCAGACCAATGGTTTAGAGTGAACAGTGCCCCACTAGCTGCCGCACACCTACCCACAGACTTCTAACCTTCGTTGCGTCCAATCCAATGGTTTTGACAATGGTTACAGCCTAACCGCCCAGACCAATGGTTTAGTGTGAACAGTGCCCCACTAGCTGCCGCACACCTACCCATTGACTTCTAACCTTCGTTGCGTCCAATCCAATGGTTTTGACAATGGTCACAGCCTAACCGCCCAGACCAATGGTTTAGTGTGAACAGTGCCCCACTAGCTGCCGCACACCTACCCACAGACTTCTAACCTTTGTTGCGTCCAATCCAATGGTTTTGACAATGGTTACAGCCTAACCGCCCAGACCAATGGTTTGGTGTGAACAGTGCCCCACTAGCTTCTTTACTTTTTTTCTACGTAGCGCTATTGCTTGAAAATTAGCAGAAATGGCAAATTTGTCCGATCATTACTTTTTCTGCGCGGGCGAAAATTTTCCATTTCACCTAATTTTCAAACAATCGCGATACACAGAAAAAAATCCATGGGATGTTGATCCTTCAACTACCAGAAGCACTGTAATAAGCATATGAAGAAATACAACACTTACCCCATTTGACACCGGAGTCCAACAGCAACTTCATTAGGTGTAATTCACATGCACAGACACTGCCTTCTTACATACACACTACCAACCATCAAAAATACCACAATCACTATAAATATACCATCCACATTACGGTATACCATACCTAAATCTTATTTTAATTTATTTTCGCAACGCATAAGTATCGCAACCGAGCATTTCAAAATCTCCCCGACGACTAAGTTTCAAAATGGCGCCTGACAAGCACTGCGCATATCAGCTGGCGCACATGAGCTGGCCAATCACAATCGAGAAAATGAATTTCAACTCACCAATCAGGTAAGTATTTTTACCACGTCATAGGTGACGTCATTGAGATCACCAAAAGCTCACTAAACCCCGGGACTCGGGATATATACTACAACCGACTAAGCCTTATCTCTACTTAGTGTAAAACAAAGTCCCCGATTCTTGGATATCACGGGTAATCTCGAGAACCACTGGATGGATTTTGATGCGGCTTTCACCATTCTGTACAGGTAATATCGAGGAAGATTTCTGTAGAAAATAATTTATTTATGATCAAAGGGAGCCAAGCAGTAACGATTTTAGATTTCAGTGAATAGGTCGAAGAAAGAACTTGACGTCCGTGCGCTTTATAAGCTTACGCTGGACAAACCGTTAAAAATATCAATATACTGTGAGTGTAAGAATTGTTCAGCATGAAAAATTGTACAAAAAAGTCCGCGTGAGCATATCTCTATCTTCGATACATCGCCCACTGTAAGTGTTTTTAGTTTGGACGGGAGGGGGATCTGGCTTGCATCTCGCCATTCTTAAATTACGTCTGACAGGAATTCCTTGCACATTCATAACTGTTCCCGGGCGAAGCCGGGGCGGGTTGCTAGTGACACTATTATATTATCATTATAATTCCCACAATATCAAAATGCAAATTATATCACAAAATAAAATAGCGTGCTAATAAATCTAAGAGAAATTAGACATACCTTGCACCTCGTTACAGTTGAATTCGATCAGAATCACTCGGTTTTCATTCAAGTTTATGCATTTTTCTGCTGAACGGTTTGGAAGTTCGGCAACAGGAAACTAGGACTGTTATTTACTTAAAATATTCATTTTTGTATTTTTGTACTATTTGTGTTCATGATTTCATTACATTGTCAGAATTACCGACAGTAGTGGCTACGCTGGCTAAAGCGCAGCGTTAGGCCATGGGGCCAAGCTCTCTGCTGACTCGGTAGACGCGTGTGTTCGAGCCCCACCGTCGGCCGTACTTGAAATGATTTTCCGTGGTTTCCCATTTTTCAACACCAGGCAAATGCTGGGACGGTACCTTCTAACAGGCCACGGCCGCTTCCTTCCACATCCTTGCCCAGTTTCATTCATCTTCATCCATTCCATCTCTCATCCTGACGCGCAGGTCGCCCACGGGCGTCGACTAGAAAGACCTGCACTTGGCCTCTCAGGAGGCCACACGAAAAAAAATATGTCAGAATTAATGCTTTAATTAGTAGGGTTCAGTGTACCTATTATAAATAAAAACCGTGAGGTTTCTCACCTCCCCATATTACGAAACCCGGTTGCCTAATACGGGGAAAGTGCACTTTTAAAGTTAACAATAATATCAGAGGGTATTACAACATCAAACGTGCCCATATTTGTAATATACATAGTATATCGTCTGAGGTTTACATTGGTGAGAAAACCAAAATTATTCCGTTCCTTCTTATGTCTAATGTGAGCCCTATAAAAAAAACTCCCCATATTTGGCGACTTTCCTCTACCCATTTTTAGAAGATACCTTATGCACTGGACAGCTGAATCCGTGATTAATTGTATAGGTAGCTTCGTAAGTCTCAGAACTCAGGAAGTCCTTTCTAGCAGCGTTACTAGCAGCTTTCAAAGTTTCAAGGTAAGAAAGAAAATATTCCTCTAGCCAGTGTAGGCGACTGACATTTAATCAGAAAAAATGCCCTTTATCTGGATTTCTAGACTGAATATGATGATATGTGATGCTTACGTCATGCATAGCGAACCATTTATTAACGTTTTTCAAAAAAAAATTGTTGCTTCTGCGTCCATGAATGTGTACGCTTCCGGGTGCATGCCTATATTTTCTTTCAGTGTACTAATGGCACCAATAACTTCTGACGAGAACACTTCCTTGGCACGCCGAACATTCATTTTTTCAAATTTAGTGGGTTCGATGTGTTTTTTAGTGAGGTGTCTGACCGGTTTGACGATCTCACCCTTTTGCATTGTGTATAGTAATGACAAGTATTTCCCTGAAATTATTCCAGTACCATCAGTCATCTCTCGTTACAGAAACTGCGTTCTAATGGTTTTTTTTTTTTTAGAATGTGACAATGATCAAAACTAGGGAATACATTCCTAGACTCGTCGTATGGGTGATTGACCATTGGTTGCAAATTCCCTCCCCCTAAATGCCTCATCATTGTAGTGTTAGTTTTGTGATTATCAGAGACAGTTATTATAATTATGAAACCGCATTGTTCAACCTCGAGAATAACGTCCAGCAAGAGTTTATGTACTGTAAGTCCCGTCCTGACAGCTGCTTCGTGAAAAAGAAGGCACACGGTATCTGATAATTTGTCGAAAGATCTCTTAGCACAAAACACAACACACGATTAGCTGCTACTTGTTCCCGGCTGTAATTTTGATCCTCTCTTTCCTTTTAATGAGACGGTGCTGGAGTAGTGTCCTTGTACCCGAAGAAGGTGCAAGGTATGCCTAATTTCTCTTAGATTTTAGCACGCTATTTTATTTTGTGATATAATTTTAATTTTGATAATGCGGAAATTATAATGATAATAATTATATAGTGTCACTAGCAACCCGCCCCGGCTTCGCCCGGGAACAGTTATGAATGTGCAAGGAATTCCTGTCAGACGTAATTTAAGAATGGCGAGGTGCAAGCCAAATGCCCCTCCCGTCTAAACTAAAAACACTTATAGTGGGCGATGTATCGAAGATAGAGATATGCTCTCGCGGACTTTTTTGTAGAATTTTTCACGCTGAACAATTCTTACACTCATAATATAATGTTATTTTTAACGGTTCGCCCAGCGTAAGCTTAAAAAGCGCACGGACGCCAGGCTATTTTTTCGACCTTTTCACTGAAATCGTTACTGCTTGGCTCCCTTTGGTCATAAATAAATTATTTTTTACACAAATCTTCCTCGAGATCACCTTTACAGAATGGTGAAAGCAGCATCAAAATCCATCCAGTGGTTCTTGAGATTACTCATTTAATATACGTACTGTACAGCTGATTCCTTATCGCGCCTATAATGGGAGGGGAGTGCGCTCTACCGGCAACGAGTAGAAACTTTCCAATTACATGTTATACATGGGTTCTGACTGGGAATGTCAAGGCCGGTCCTATAGGATTGAAAAAGGAAATTGAAAGTTTTGAGTTTGTGCTTCTGTTAGTTGTACAAACAAAGATTTTGCAGCAACTGAACATCGTATCTAAATATCTCCAAACTGAAAATATGGATATTGTTTCAGCTTTTGATCTATTACAGTAGGTGGTGCTCTCTTAGGTGTTACAGAACTAAGAAATTCATTTGAGGACCTTGTAAAAGAAATTCAACTATCTTCAAGTGCGGAATACCTTGTGAGTTTTCTGAGAAATGACTAAAGCAAGTTAAAAAGCATTTTGATGAACTGAGTGTAGACCATCGATTTCTCAATCCTGAAACTAGATTTCGGGTATCTGTGTTTTACCCCATGATTGATACAATTATGGCTAAGTTAAACAGCAGATTTGAAGACATGAAGTCGGTTATTAATGCCTACAAAGTTGTTCAGTCTTATTTCTTGAACAATGCTTCAGATGGCGAACTGATTAAAGAGGCAGAGGGTGTCGCCGAAACTTTTTCTGATGATATGTCGCCAACATTTCCTGCACAAATGTCCAGTGTGCATGCATGTTTTCCCTCTAAAATTAAGAAAATGTCAACTGTTAAGCAATTGATAGACTTCCTTTACATTGAAAATCACATTCTGGTTGCAAGCTATCCTGACGTGTGCACTGCTTGTTTTATGTTCTTGACTGTACCTATCACAGTGGCTAAAGCAGAAAGATCTTTTCCCAAGCTGAAAATTATCAAGTCCTACCTAAGAAGCACAATGAGCCAAGAACGTTTAAGTGGTTTAGCCCTTTTATCGAAGGAAATTGAAGGAGCTCGAAAATTTAAGTTCCCACATGTAATTAACATGTTTGCAGATGCAAAGAGTAGAAAAAAAAAGTTTTGTGTAAATTAGGTTAGTTGATAAGTTTATTTGTTTTAAACAGTTTGTTTAATAATAATAACTCAATAAAAATAATAATAATAAACACCTTTCTGATTGATATTTGTGTAGACGTAGTTTTCTTATTACGATATCACTATTTCACAAATTGAAAAGCTATATCTATTATTTATTTTATTATTTAGGACATTTTATGGAGCCAACAGCCAAAGTATAAATTAAATATTTCTAGAAAAAGGGAAGTGGCAAAGGGGGAGGAATTCAAAAAGTGCATAAAGTCACTTTGATAAGTTCTTATCTTCAAAAGGTATTAATATTAAAGGCCTGCAGTTAGGTCAGGTTTACAAAAGAAAGTAAGGGGGCCCATTTCAACTTCTTGCCCCGGGGCCCCTACAGGTCTAGCTACGCCACTGACAGGTGGCTGAAGGGGGTGGAAGAAAGCGTGAAGAAGAGAGGAGAAGACTGGACAAGGGTGGAGGCTGTGAGATGGTGGGAAGACATAAGACGTTGGAGAGGCTTGTGTTCCAAACAGACCCGGCCAGTGGCTGGAAACTGTGCAAGATGATGATGATGACTTGGCTTGTATCTAGATGCCAGTATTTTAACAGTGAGATTATTTATTGGTATATGCTGTACTTAGTTCATAATACTGTATATTGTATATATGCGTATCAAATATATATATACAGTACAACCTGTCACATCCGGACCTGTGATATCCGAACCCTCCCATATCCGGACACATCTCCGAATGAATTTTTAAGTCGTAGTTGAGAGCGAGGATACATTAGTGTGCTAGCCAGGGAGGACGAGTGAAAGTTGCAGTGCTGGAAGGCTGTGTGCGTGCTTGACCGCGAGGGGTTGTGGCCTGAGTTGGTCAACGACATCTTCCTGGAAACTCATCCCTTAGTGTGAATAAGCGATATTCCATTCACGGCTTCTGCCTGCCTGCCTGCCACCAACGTCAACACGAGGCTGCCTCTCTTTCTACCCTTCAGTCTGTGCGTGAGTCTTGAAACGACAGTTTGTTTTGCGAGTGTGTTTCTGTTGTTACTGTTATTGTTTACCGTTGTTATCGTTATTGTCATCTTTTAACCTTGTTTTTTTGTTGCTAAAATGTCAGAAAAAAGGAAAAAAACTGTTGTTACGATGGAAGAAAAGTTCCGTGCTCTAAAAAGGTTAGATGCTGGTGAAACAGCCTAGAAGATTGTCGCGTATATGGGAGTAGGAACAAGCACTGTGAGTGACTGGAAAAAGGCTCGGAGTGATATTGAAAAGTGGTGCTTGTCACAAGCGTCAACAAGTGGTGTTAAAAAACTTTAAATGATGAAAAAGGCAGCTAACAACCAAGTTAATGAGGCATCGTTTCTTTGGTTTACCCAAAGAAGAGAGCAAGGGTTACCTATCTCAGGTCCTTTACTAAAAGAAAAGGCACTACACTTTAATAAGGAAATTGGAGGGGATGAACAGTTTAAAGCAAGTGAGGGGTGGTTGGAAAGCTGGAAAAATCTTCATGGTGTGCGGAAACTACAGATCAGTGGCGAAAAGCTATCGGCTAACCAAGAAGACGTTGAAAAATTTAAAATATTTTTACACAGTCTAATTGATCAACATGGGATTACTGGAGAGCAGCTCTATAACTGCGACGAGACTGGGCTCAACTATAAAATGCTTCCCACCTACACTTTGGCTTCCAAGAAAGAAGACCGTGCACCGGGGTATAAGAAGAAAAAGGAGAGGGTCACCATTTTAGCCTGCAGCAACGCTACAGGAGATCACAAGCTTCCATTAGGATTCATTGGAAAATCCAAAAAGCCAAGGGCTTTCAAGAACTTTCAAGACTTGTCTGGCCTATCAGTTTGGTACAGAAACCAGCGCAGCGCATGGATGAACTACAAAATATTTAGTGATTGGTTTCACAAGCAGTTTGTGCCACAAGTGGAAAAACATTTGTTGAAAAATAACTTGCCAAGAAAAGCAGTGCTCCTACTTGACAATGCACCCTCACATCCAAGTGAAGACGAACTTAAAGATGGAGATATAAAGGGTGTGTTCTTACCACCAAACGTGACATCACTTTGTCAACCTATGGATCAAGGCGTGCTTGAGTCACTAAAGCGAACCTATCGCCGTAGGTTACTTTCTGTGTTGATTGCTGGAATGGACGAAAAAGAAAGTGTTACAGAGACGTTAAAGAAGGTGGACATGTTAGACGTGGTAATGTGGGTATCCCAGGCATGGGATGAAATAAAACTGTTGACGCTGGTAAGGTCATGGAGGAAGCTCTTAGATCACAAAGCTACTGATAAATGGACTGGGGAGAAAACAGAAGACGTCAATGAAACTTATGCCTGCAATGAAGAAAATCGTCCGATTGCTGAGCTTGTGCAATGCCTGCCTGGTTGTGAAAAAATCAACAAGGAAGCCCTAAATTGGTTAGTAAATGAAGACTAAGTCAACGAAATTACAGACAGTGACATAGAAATGGTGTGCAATGATGAGGATAAAATCTTTGAACCCGAATGAGTCCCTCTGAGGCATTCAAGACCATAGAATCTTTAATCACTTATGTAGAAAATCAAGATGAAACAAGTGTGACTGAAGTGATGCTTTTAAGAAGATTGAGGGACATGGCATCCAAAAAGCGTGTACAGTGCGTGAAGCAACAGAAAATCACAAACTTTTTCAAAAACTAATGTAGAAACATTAGGCCTAAGTGAAGTGCGTGAAGCAACAGAAAATGAAAAACATTTTCAAAAAATTATGTAGAAGCAGAATGTACAGTGTATTTATGTAAGTACATGTACTGTAAAGCATATTACTGTATTATAATTTAATTATTTTAATTTAGTTTAAAGCAATTCTATTTCTTAGCCTATGTACAGTATACAGTTAACAAAATGATACTAAACCGTTAAAAACATTAAAATTAATCAACAACAAACTCGTGAATTATTTCTGGTCACCTAGCTATTTGTAAAAATAGCCTTTCGATATCCGGATTTTTCCATATCCGGATCGGCCGGTCGCCACATTAGTCCGGATATGACAGGTTATACTGTATATTACATTTGATACTGTTCATTTAAATATGTAAACGTCTTGTGTGCTGAAGTTTTTTAAATTAAAATAATTTTACATACAATTTACTTATTTTTAACCGGAAATTTACGCGCCGTGTTTTATCTTAAATCATACTCCCGCTGCGGTTTTGGGTGAGCACTCTATCGTTAACTAAATAAATTTCCTCAGGCTACCTGTTTCTGTGTGGGAGAACACGCGATAGTATTTTTTTAAAACATATTCAGTATAGACAACTTCACTGCAATAAAATTGCAGGCGGCATTCTTTTCTCTTTTTTTTAAGTGGATATTTGAGTCTCAAAGGATTTTTTAAAACAACAAATATATTATTTGTGTGTAGGCTTGCGTATCAATAACGCACCCCTTATTTTTGTCAACATCTGTATAAGTAAACCAAACACAACTGCTTTATTTTGGTCTTGAAGTAGGCAACCAATATAAAGCCTCTCCCGGGACTTGAGCTTATTTTTAAGTCTGGAAAAATGATAATTACTCATGTAAAATTCCTGGAAAACTCCTGGAAAATCATTGACCGATTTGAGTGGCCACCATGTTGGAGAGGCTTGTGTTCCAAACAGACCCGGCCAGTGGCTGGAAACTGTGCAAGATGATGATGATGATGACTTCACAGTCATACAGCATAACTTTTTGATGAATAAGGATTACACCGCGACCAAGAGCTACATTTCCAACCACCCCGAGCCAAGAAAACTTTACCTTACAAAAATTATAACAACTTTGTTTCTTGGACACACAAAATTTTGAAATTAATAAGCCATTTATACAACATTCCAATGTATATTGTGTTAAAATTTGGATTTGATCTGATGATGGGTTTGAGGTAATTCTTAAATGTGACGCATGGTTGAAACACGCTTAAAAACGGGCACTTTTTGTGTTCCAACTGCGATAAAAAAGATTAAAATATAAATTTCACACCTACATGAACTATCGTAAAATAATACGACGAAAATGATGATGTTATTGGATTTTATGTAGGTCTATTGGTTACATCACAAATAACCTTCAAACTTGAGTGCACATAATATTTTGGTCGGCAGTAGTTACAATGTTTCATATTAAAATATTTAAATACTGCTACGAATACTGAGCCCACTAATAATATGAGTAGAAATTTTATCAGTCCTCATGATTCTCTATGAAACAGAATTTGGCTAGCTAATAGAAATTATTATGAGTACTAATATTATTAGTAGGGTTCGGAAGTTTAAGACCTAAAGAAGTACAAAATATGCAAGCAAATATGCCCAAAAACTATCTAAATATGACCTAAAAACTATTAAATATGACCTAAAAAACTATGAAATATGACATGAATTGTTGGAATAGGTAGAGCAGGGGTGCCCAAACTTTTTAACTAAGGGCCACATTGTAAATAGTTGGGGGGCCTTGCGGGCCAATAACACTTCGGCGGATTTGGAGGGTATGGAATTAAAAAAAAAATATAAGTGCAATATGGTGAGTTTTGTAGCAGTCGGAGCTTAGCTTTCTTGGTATTGTTGCCGTTTTATATATTTATTTATAGTGGATACAAAAATAAAACACTAAAAATAAATTTAAACATTTTAATAAATCCCTTCAAAATTGATGTACGGTGATTTTTAATATACTCATACAGCATGAATGACAAAGAGTGATTACTTATGTTCATTTGAGACAATTATTAATACAATTATGAAATAAAGTTCATAAAAATTTAGTTAGTGCGATGAATGGAACTGCTTTGTACCAGTACTTAAAATGTCTCCCCATTTTCGCTCGAACTTAGTTGTACCAATCATTAATAAGGATGTTAAATGTTCATCAGTGAGTGAAGCTCGAAATTTTGATTTTATGTAGTTCATTTTGGAAAATGCTTGTTCACAAACAAAAGTTGAGCCGAACACTGAAAACATGGTACGAGCAAACATTTTAAAGTTTTTGAAATCTTCATTGTTCAAGGAGCTGTAGAACGGCAACAGGTCACCATTTTTTAGCACTCCTGAAAATGTTCCTTGTGTATTTCATTTGTTGTTAAGTCAATGATTTCAAGTTGAAGGCTTGTTGGCACAGAATCAATTTCACATTTGAAAGGATTGTGAAATAGGTTGATTTTGTCACATTCTTGGTCAAAATCTTCAAATCTGTCATTAAACTGCTGACTCAATTGCTTGACGACATCAGCAGCAAAGTCAGAAGGGAAGGGTGCACCAGCTTCAGATAAAAAATCTTTACATGTCTCAAAGTGACCCAAATCGTTCTTGGTAAGCTGCTTCTCAAACAGTGCAAGGTTTTTCCTAAAAGCCTTAACATGATGGTAGGCATCAAAAACAAGTGAATTAACTCCCTGTAGTTTCAAGTTTAAAAAGTTTATGTGCATTGTAATGTCAACTAAAAATGCTAACTTCCACAGCCACAATGGATCAGAAAGCTCAGGCACTTGACGGCCTTGTTCAAACATAAACATACCGTATCTACTGATGCACGAAGTTCAAAAAACCTTTGTAACACTTTACCTCTACTGAGCCATCGGACCTCACAATGTTAAGAGAAGGTCCGGATAAACACTGTCCATTTCGGCCAAAAATAACTTAAACTGGCAGTGTTTTAGGGAGTGTGAGCGTATGTAATTTACTGTTTTAACAACAACAGTCATAACTTCAGATATTTTCAAACTGTTGCCGCACAAAGCCTGCTGATGTATGATACAATGCAGTATGATTGGTTTTTCTCCACCGGTGTCTTTCACTGCTTTGCATACATTTCCACAAAACCAGTTTTTTCACCACACATGTTTCGACTTCCATCTGTAGTCACTCCAACTAAGTTCTTTAAGTCAAGTCCAAGTGCAAAAATAGTTTCCTTAACCTTAAAAAATATTTCTTCGCCAGTTACTGTAGTTTCCATTGAGTGAACTCCGGCCAGTTCTTCGGTAATTTGAAATTCACTATTCAATCCTCTAATAAACAATAGAACCTGAGCTGAATCAGAGGTATCAGTGGACTCATCCAAAGCAATAGAAAAACACTCAAATTTTTCACAAGCTAACATTAATTGACGATTGACGTCTTTGCCAAGATCTTCCGTTCGACGAGTCATAGTGTGAACATGAAGTATAACATAAATTTCTCGCCAAATCAATACTTTTTACTTACATAAAAATTCTATAGGTACATGTTTCGAAAACACACAATGTTTTCTTCCTCAGCCCACTTATTGGTGTTAAACATCATATAACATCGATAACCTCACTAAATAACAAAAACACAGTTCACATTTATTCTCTTGTTCTTCCTTTGTTAGGCCTGTGTCATTCGACACATTAATGTCACTCACGGAATAAACACTTATTAGTTGAAGTAATGAATATTGACACATTGACACATTTACTCATTGTTAGTTTCAACGTGGGTTGCTGAAATGCACACAAGTGTCGTATAACCTTGCCAAAAGCGGAGAAAACAACTAATCAGCACCCAGGAAGGTAATTGGGTGTGGTGTCATGAAAATAATTCGAGTCAGGAATGTATGTTGGAATTAAACTATTGTGGTGGGGGTTGAGGAGGTGGTTTGCGTTTATTATTATTTAAATAATCTGCTAATAAATCAAACAATTCATTCGTTTCAAAATTAACCTCGTTTAGATTATTGCATTCCTTTGACCTCTGATAAGTAATGATATGAATATTTTCCAAAATATTCATATAGCTGCCCTTCGATGCGTATTGCAAAATTTTGACGTCATTATTTATGTCCGTGAACTTATGTCCCGTTTCTTCCATGTGTACCGCCATGGCTGAAAACTTCCTGTGTTTTATGGCCGAAACATGCTCAGCATAACGAGTACGTATGCTCCTACCCGTTTGTCCCGCGTAATTTGAATTGCAAAAATTACATCTGAGCTCATAAACTCCCGATTTTAAATGTTTATCACTACTGTTGACTTTATTGGAGTTGAAAAATTTGTTGAAATTAGAATTATTGGTTTTAAAGGCGACGTTCATATTGTGTTTCTTTAGGATGTTGGTTACTGTGTAAACGCTTCGATTTACGTAGGTGAAGGTGGCAAGTGCTTTCTTTGTTGTGTCCTCTCTAACTAATTTTGTTAAGGGTCTGTTTTTCAACTTGTAAATTAATCTGCTGACATAATTGTGGTTGTAACCATTGAGTTTAACTATTTGATATATAATGTCAATTTCTTGCTTCCGGTCATGATCAGAGGAAGGGATTCTTAACACTCTATTAATGAGGCTTATGAACGTTGCATTCTTGTGTCCGCCCGGATGGTTAGAATCCTGCCGTATAACTGTACTCGTTTGCGATGGTTTTCTGTAAACTTTATAATGCAGACGATTGTCTTTTTTAATCACAGTTATATCCAGATAATTGATTTTATTATCGACTTCTGATTCTAAAGTAAATTTAATATTGCTGTCAATTATGTTCAAATCATCCAATATTTGCTCTATCGCTTGAACTTGGTTATTGATAATGATGAAGATATCGTCTACATATCTTCCCCAGAAAACGATGCCACTAATTTGGTTAATAATTTTCTCATGTTCAATGTGGTCAAGGTAAATGTTGGCCAAGACACCCGATAATGGAGATCCCATTGCAAGGCCTTCGGATGGTTTATACATTTTCTTGTTGAACAAAAAAATGTTGTTGTCGGTGACAAAGGTTAAAATTGAAATAAATTCCTCGATTTCCACTTTAGATAATTCACTACTGTTAATTAATCTATCCTGAATGATCTCGATCGTTTTCTTGACCGGGATGTTAGTATACATGTCTTTAATGTCGATCGAATGCATAGTGTTATTCTCGTTTATTTTCAAGTCTATGGTTCTTTCACAGAAATGCATGGAGTTAACGAAAGAACAGTCGGCCTTGAGTTTGTAGTGTTTATTAAGAAACTGTTGGGCACATTTCGCTAGTTTGTACGTTGGGCTATTCCTGAAGTTTACAATAGGCCTAATAGGGGTGCCAGGTTTATGAATTTTCGGAAGAGATCTCAAAGTGGGAATGCCGGGGTTCATGCTTACTAGCTTATCTGCTTGCTTTTCATCTAAGATAAAAATAGTGTTCTTCAAAAGTTGTTTCAAACGTTTCTGAATGACGTTGGTAGGGTCCTTTTTGACTTCTGTGAAATTGCCAGAATTAAGAAACTCGATTGTTTTATTGACGTAATCGTCTTCGCTCATTAATATTGTTGTGTTGCCTTTATCTGCTTTGGTTATAATTATGTTGTTGTCATTGATTTTGGTGATGAGACTTTTGAACTTGTTGTTTAAATCACAACATATATTGATCTTTTTCTTGCTTGAATTAATTATCTTCTTAATTTTCTTATTAGTTTCAAACCTAACGGCATTTTGTTCTTCAATGGGCAGTTTCCTAATGGCTGTTTCAGCTTCGGCTAATAGGACGGTTAGATCGTTTTTATTTAGATTTTGCTCCCAGTTGTGTTTGGGACCCTTTGGAGAATCTCTAGATCGCTCTGGTGGAAATTGACATTAGTTAAGTTTATAACTGGGCTTTGGAAAATATGGCAATTGTTCACATCAGGTGCGTTTTGGTTACTGGGCATTTTCTGCGAGTTGCCTAAATAAAAGAATTTATTGTTTAAGGTATTGACCTTTTTTATAACGCAAGAGTGTGTTATATGACTCACGATTATTTGGTAGTTATCCCATTCTTTCTTATCTATAGAATTAGCTGCCTCTATGTGGGCGAGGTATAAGGCATTACTGATGTAGTTCTTTTTCATGAAAAGAAACTTTATTTCACGACTAAGAATTTTGTTGTTCACCAAGAATTGTGTATGTCTTTCATATGGGTTGGAATGCCTTTTTCTTTGGTAGCCCTTAAGATGTTGAGGAATTAACACAATTCTTGGTGAACAACAAAATTCTTAGTCATGAAATAAAGTTTCTTTTCATGAAAAAGAACTACATCAGTAATGCCTTATACCGCGCCCACATAGAGGCAGCTAATTCTATAGATAAGAAAGAATGGGATAACTACCAAATAATCGTGAGTCATATAACGCACTCTTGCGTTATAAAAAAGGTCAATACCTTAAACAATAAATTCTTTTATTTAGTCAACTCGCAGAAAATGCCCAGTAACCAAAACGCACCTGATGTGAACAATTGCCATATTTTCCAAAGCCCAGTTATAAACTTAACTAATGTCATTTTCTACCAGAGCGATCTAGAGATTCTCCAAAGGGTCCCAAACACAACTGGGAGCAAAATCTAAATAAAAACGATCTAACCGTCCTATTAGCCGAAGCTGAAACAGCCATTAGGAAACTGCCCATTGAAGAACAAAATGCTGTTAGGTTTGAAACTAATAAGAAAATTAAGAAGATAATTAATTCAAGCAAGAAAAAGATCAATATATGTTGCGATTTAAACAACAAGTTCAAAAGTCTCATCACCAAAATCAATGACAACAACATAATTATAACCAAAGCAGATAAAGGCAACACAACAATATTAATGAGCGGCGAAGACGATTACGTCAATAAAACAATCGAGTTTCTTAATTCTGGCAATTTCACAGAAGTCAAAAAGGACCCTACTAACTTCATTCAGAAACGTTTGAAACAACTTTTGAAGAACACTATTTTTATCTTAGATGAAAAGCAAGCAGATAAGCTAGTAAGCATGAACCCCGGCATTCCCACTTTGAGATCTCTTCCGAAAATTCATAAACCTGGCACCCCTATTAGGCCTATTGTAAACTTCAGGAATAGCCCAACGTACAAACTAGCGAAATTTGCCCAACAGTTTCTTAATAAACACTACAAACTCAAGGCCGACTGTTCTTTCGTTAACTCCATGCATTTCTGTGAAAGAACCATAGACTTGAAAATAAACGAGAATAACACTATGCATTCGATCGACAATAAAGACATGTATACTAACAACCCGGTCAAAAACGATCAAGATCATTCAGGATAGATTAATTAACAGTAGTGAATTATCTAAAGTGGAAATCGAGGAATTTATTTCAATTTTAACCTTTGTCACCGACAACAACATTTTTTTGTTCAACAAGAAAATGTATAAACCATCCGAAGGCCTTGACAATGGGATCTCCATTATCGGGTGTCTTGGCCAACATTTACCTTGACCACATTGAACATGAGAAAATTATTAACCAAATTAGTGGCATCGTTTTCTGGGGAAGATATGTAGACGATATCTTCATCATTATCAATAACCAAGTTCAAGCGATAGAGCAAATATTGGATGACTTGAACATAATTGACAGCAATATTAAATTTACTTTAGAATCAGAAGTCGATAATAAAATCAATTATCTGGATATAACTGTGATTAAAAAAGACAATCGTCTGCATTATAAAGTTTACAGAAAACCATCGCAAACAAGTACAGTTATACGGCAGGATTCTAACCATCCGGGCGGACACAAGAATGCAACGTTCATAAGCCTCATTAATAGAGTGTTAAGAATCCCTTCCTCTGATCATGACCGGAAGCAAGAAATTGACATTATATATCAAATAGCTAAACTCAATGGTTACAACCACAATTATGTCAGCAGATTAATTTACAAGTTGAAAAACAGACCCTTAACAAAATTAGTTAGAGAGGACACAACAAAGAAAGCACTTGCCACCTTCACCTACGTAAATCGAAGCGTTTACACAGTAACCAACATCCTAAGGAAACACAATATGAACATCGCTTTTAAAATCAATAATTCTAATTTCAACAAATTTTTCAACTCCAATAAAGTCAACAGTAGTGATAAACATTTAAAATCGGGAGTTTATGAGCTCAGATGTAATTTTTGCAATTCAAATTACGCGGGACAAACGGGTAGGAGCATACGTACTCGTTATGCTGAGCATGTTTCGGCCATAAAACACAGGAAGTTTTCAGCCATGGCGGTACACATGGAAGAAACGGGACATAAGTTCACGGACATAAATAATGACGTCAAAATTTTGCAATACGCATCGAAGGGCAGCTATATGAATATTTTGGAAAATATTCATATCATTACTTATCAGAGGTCAAAGGAATGCAATAATCTAAACGAGGTTAATTTTGAAACGAATGAATTGTTTGATTTATTAGCAGATTATTTAAATAATAATAAACGCAAACCACCTCCTCAACCCCCACCACAATAATTTAATTCCAACATACATTCCTGACTCGAATTATTTTCATGACGCCACACCCAATTACCTTCCTGGGTGCTGGTTAGTTGTTTTCTCCGCTTTTGGCAAGGTTATACGACACTTGTGTGCATTTCAGCAACCCACGTTGAAACTAACAATGAGTAAATGTGTCAATATTCATTACTTCAACTAATAAGTGTTCATTCCGTGAGTGACATTAATGTGTCGAATGACACAGGCCTAACCAAGGAAGAACAAGAGAATAAATGTGAACTGTGTTTTTGTTATTTAGTGAGGTTATCGATGTTATATGATGTTTAACACCAATAAGTGGGCTGAGGAAGAAAACATTGTGTGTTTTCGAAACATGTACCTATAGAATTTTTATGTAAGTAAAAAGTATTGATTTGGCGAGAAATTTATGTTATACTTCATGTTAACATGGTCAATACGGAACCTGGAATGAGTGCAATTGAGTCATAGTGTTACGAGACAGACTAATAGAATTTACCAACCGAAGTTTATCAGGGCAAAGCTCCTCAACAGCTTTTGAAATGCAATTTTTTACTATTTCCCCATCAGTGAGTTTGCCTGCCTTAGCAAAAATATGAGCAATTTTGTAGCTTGCGCGTACTACAGACTCGTTTTCATCAGTACGTTTAGTAAATATCTTTCTTTGTAAGGTCAAGGATGCCTTCATAGCGGCTAATGTTTCTATTCTAAGTTTACCTGAGAGCTGAGCATATTAGCTTTGACCCTGTTAGGTTTCAAAGTGTCTTCGGACATTGTACTCTTTTAGGACCGCTATGGATTCATTACAAATGAGACACAATGTTTTGTTGCTGTTTTTTACCACAAAGTACTTTTCACCCCACTTTTCTTGAAAAATTCGACACTCACTGTCAATCTTCCTCTTTTTGGAGCAAGACATTGTGTTTTAAAAACAAAGAATACGATTTTAAAAACTGTTTAGGTTTGATTGTCAGTAAAGATGTTTATTAACTATTTTGTAATAATAGAGAAAACAATGAAACATATAAACAGATACAATGAGATAATAAAACAATTCCACTCTATTTCTGGTCTTCTATGTTCTTTGAAGTGTGTATTCTTTCTTCATTGGAAGTGCTGCCACACTACTCCCATTCCAGTGGTGACGTTTCAAAATACTTCTTTGGAAAATGTAGGCCTACTCGCCGGCCAGATCTTGTTGTTTGTGACTGTGCCTGCGATGAGTTGTTACCATTTTCATTAATTAGTAAATAGGCCGGCTTAAGCCGATCAATGTTTATTGTTGTTGGCTTTCCTTTCATTTTGAGGACATAGCTTTTTTCTTGTGGTTTAAGTACATGGGCGCTTGTAATGGGGGCTCTAATACCGTCGTGACGTAAAACCAATAATATTATTATTATTTATTTAGTTGTTTCAAAGTTTTGGTGACACGGCGAGGGCGTGTCGGGCCGGACAAAATAGTCTTGCGGGCCGTAGTTTGGGCAGTCCTGAGGTAGAGAATCACTGACATACAGTAAAACGTCTTAAGTGTCAAAACGTGATCAGCGATAATACACCAGACACATCTAATCATACAAACTGACTGAGAGCTCCAGTACATTAAAAATGTCAACATTCATTTAGTATCATAGCCTTGAGATGCAGTTCTTGCTCGGTTTTCCTAAAAAGAAAACAAAAAAACAGAAGTATTAGCATGCTTTATGATATCTGTCAGCGTAAGTTAGAAGACGCTGCCTAACAGGAAGTTTATCGAGTTCATAATCGTAGATACCTCTTCATCTTCTTCTTTGCCAGCATTGCACATCACACCATGTGCATTCTCAGGCTGTCAATCTCCTTTGAAGAATTTTTTTTGTACTTGGAGAAGCTCCTTTCTACATCACATGATGTCACAGGAGCATATTTAAGCATAGTCAGTTCACTGCTGCTTAGCTTCAGGTGGTTTTCGCCTAAACCAGATCCATTACCCTCTAAAATGGCACCAGTTCTCCACATTGTTGCGTATCCTTCATTTGCACTCAGCACCTTACTAGGTTTGCTCTTCACTGCAACTGACACTGTACCTCTTGCTTGTCCTACTTTGGATACCATGTCCTTTGCTATTCCCAAACTCTCACATAATTCTAAACCAGCAGTTTCTAGGCGAGAGAGAGTTTTCGATAGATCTCTATAATTTGTGAGTAGGCTCATGACTCTCCGCATACCACTCTCAGGAGGTTCCTTTATGACGATCATCTCTGCCTATGCTCCTAGCTTAGATTCTGATGATGAAGTAAAGGCTCAGTTCTATAATCAGCTAAGTGAAATCATCTCCAAGGTACCATCTGCAGATAAACTCTTGCTCCTCGGGGACTTCAATGCCAGAGTTGGGAAAGATCACAGGCTATGGAATAATGTGATGGGCAAACAGGGACTTGGAAAATGTACGGTAATCCCAATGGACTGTTGCTTCTTGGTCTTAGTGCAGAACACGAACTTTTCATTACCAACACGCAGTTCCGGCTACCTAACCGCTTCAAAACCACGTGGATGCATCCTCGTTCCAAACATTGGCACATTCTTGATTATATCATTACCCGGCAATGTGATAAGGACACTCTTATTACCAGAACAGCAAGGAATATAGACGATTGTTGGACAGATCATAAACTTCTTATATGTAAGCTCAGGATATCCATCAGACCTAAACCACCTAGGAACATCAAAAATTTGCCAAGAAAGAAGTTTAATACATCCAAACTTCAGGATGAATTCATGTATAAACATTTTGGAAACAGGATTGTCACCCAGTTATCAGAAAACCCAGTAACAAATGACATTCAGCAAGAATGGGCCACACTACAAGTCAGCTGAGGAAACCATTGGTTTTATAGTGTGGAAAAGACAAGACTGGTTTGATGACAACAATGAGGAAATTCTGTCTCTCATCAATGCCAAAAGGAATGCCTATCTTGCCCATCTTCAAGACCCAACTTCCAACACAAAGAGAGAGAAACTAATGGAACTCAAGGGTAAATGCCAGATGCAGATAAGGCAGATTAAAAGTACTTGGTGGCAACAGAAGGCTCAGGAACTGCAGAGACTATCGGATGCTCGAGACTTGAGGAACTTCTATGCAGTACTCAAGGAAATATATGGACCATCTCGCTCATCATCAGGTACACTGAAAAGTGCTGATAATTCTACTACCTTTACTGATGGTCAAGAAATCTTGGAACGCTGGAAGGAGCACTTCTCCAATCTCTTAAATCGTCCATCAGCAGCTGCTGAGACTTCCTTTGTGATGTGCCGCAACAACCTGAACAACTGTGGTTGGCAGTACCTCCTCATCATGATTTCAGTGCAGCTCTCACCCAATTGAAACCCAGAAAAGCACCTGGCCCAGATAACATCCCTCTGGAACTAATTCAAGCCAGAGATCGTTCCCTCAAAACAAGGATTTTTACCCTTATCCTCAGAATATGGGAATCAAGAAAGGTACCTGGAGACATAAAGAATGCCAGTATCGTCACTATCTTTAAAAAGGGTGATCGCAGTGTTTGTGGCAACTACCGTGGTATATCACTGCTATCAATATTGTGGGGAAGATTCTTGCAAGAATTCTACTTAACCGCCTCAAGGTTATCTCTGAGAAGATCCTCCGAGAGTCACAATGTGGATTTAGAGCTTCCAGAAGCACAATTGACTTGATTTTCTGTGTGAGACAGCTACACGAAAAATGTAGAGAACAACAGAATCGACTCTTCTTAGTCTTTTATGACTTGGAAAAGGCATTTGATTCGGTTCCAAGACCAGCCATGTGGGTGGTGTTGAAGCGGTTTGTAGGTCTAATCAAGGCTCTCCATGATGGCATAACAGGTCAGGTTTGCCATCAGAATAAGATGTCCGATGAATTTCTTATTACCCATGGACTGAAACAAGGATGTGTACTGGCTCCAACGTTTTTCGCGCTGTACTTGGCTGCAATGCTTTATGATTCACTCACAAATATCCCAGATGTGGAGGTCAAGTATCGTTTTGATGGAGGGCTTTTAAACTTAACTCGTCTCCGCTCTTTGAGGGAAACTCAGGTTACTAACGTGTTGAATGCAGATGATGCTGCGTCGCCAACTCTCACACCAGAAGAGCTGCAAGAGTCAGTTAGTTGTTACAAAAGTGCATGTGATCGCTTTGGTCTTACCATAAATGTCAACAAGACTTAAGTCTTGGCACAACCTTCACCAGGCACACCTCTTCCTCAGTTCAATATCTCCATCTCAAATTTGCCATTAGAACAGGTAGACCACTTCTCGTACCTGGGCAGTACCATTTCTGTGAGCAGGATGTGGATAAGAGAATTGGCGCAGCCCATGCAGCATATGGACGATTAGCGCACCGGGTCTTCATGAATAATGATCTGTCCATGAGTACAAAGCTTTAGTCATTTCTACATTGTTGTATGGCTGTGAAACGTGGACCCTTTACCGAAGTGATCTCAGGAAGCTTGAGCGTTTCCACCTACAAAAACTTCGATCAATCCTGAGGATTAAATGGGAAGACCGCATTACCAATATTGCTGTTCTGGAAAAGGCTCAAATCAACAGCATAGAATCATCCATAATAGGTCACCAATTTAGATGGATTGGTCATGTCCATCGGATGGATGATGTGAGATTACCTCATCAAATGCTATATGGTGAGTTATGCTATGGCACCAGACCTCATGGTGGTCCTAAGAGGCACTACAAGGACCAATTTAAGCAGACCCTGAAATTGACAGGTCTTGATTCACAAACCTGGGACATGCTGGCTGCAGACCGTTCAACCTGGCGCCGTACCATCTCGGATACTGTAAAGACGTTTGAAAGGGATCGACGCACACATGAAGAGGCCAACCGTCAAGCTAGGACACTTTGAGCAGCCCAACCACGTCCTCCTCCAGCAATACTGTGACTTGTGTGGTCGCTTGTTCCATGCCAGTTGGACTCTTTAGTCACCGTAAACACATCCACAAACTGGACTGAAGGAAGAAGATTTATACTCGAATTCGAGTTAAAGCCGATGATGATAATTTGAAGAAATATGTCCTGACAAATCATTTGAAAACAGTTCCTGTGCAATTTTTATTGACGATGCCTCACTACTGTCAAAAGTAGATACAATTTCTTGTACAGTTCCGTAGTGTTCACAGGAGTACTCGACTGCGTTAAGCCACGTTCCCCATCGGGTGAGCACTGGCTGTGGAGGAAGAGGAAGCGAAGGCGCGTGATCTTTGAATTTTGCCACCCTCAATGGAGCCTTCACGAATATTTTCATGACGTTTGATATTAACCGGTCAACATGAGAAAAATCTGCCGTATTTCTTCAGCAACTCTGTGCAATACGTGAGCAAGACACGTTAAATGGACCATTTTTGGGTAAAGCACCTGAAGTCCCCTTGCTGCTTTCACCATGTTTGGTGCAGCATCGGTTAGTAACAGCAAGATTCGTTCTTGCTTAACTTCACCATCCCACAAAAGCTTCATGGCATTGTGAAAAGTATTGCAATTGTGGAATGGTTAGCTGCATCTAGAACCTCCGAATGAAGTAAATATACATCGCCTGGACGATCCACGAGAAGCGTGCCAATTATAACATTCGCAACATACCTACCACAGACATCCTTAGTTTCATCAACGGATACCCAGACGCTATTGTTGCCTACACTAATTCTAACATTTCTAAGTGCGTCTTCATAACAGGTGGGCAAATAACTTTTTTGCAATGTTGCCTCGTCCGGGATCGACTGTGTTGTGTATTTAGTTAAGAATTTTCGGAAGTGTTCCTTGTTCACTTTGTTAAGGAGAATATTGGTAGATACCAACATTTCAGTGAAAAGTATTGAGTTGAGTGTGGAGATGGTGAGAGCAGCAGGAGAGGTGGGGATACAATGGCTGTACCGAGTGATGAAGACAGCATGGAAGGAAAGGAAGACCCCAGAGGACTGGAAAAAGGGAATAATTGTCCCGATCTTCAAGAAAGGTAGTAGAACAGAATGCAGAATCTATCGGGGAATAACACTGATGAGTCATTGTGCAAAGATGTTTGAGAAAGTTTTGGAAAGAAGAATTAGGACAAGGATAGAAGGAGGGATGAGGGAAGAAAACATGGCTTCAGAGCAGGAAGGTCCACAGTGGATTTGATTTTTGCTGTAAGGCAGTTACAAGAACAGCACTACGAGTATGGAACAGATCTACTGATGGCCTTCCTGGACATTGAGAAAGCATATGACAGTGTATGCAGAAACAAAGTATGGAAGTCCCTGGAGGATAGAGGAGTAGAAAAATGGACTATAAGGAGGATAAAGGAGATGTACAAGGGAAGCGTGAGCTGTGTGAAAGTGGGAGTAGAGAGATCAGACTGGTTGGAACAGAGAAACGGCCTGAAACAAGTAAGTGCACTGTCACCTTTACTTTTCATTGTGGTGATGGATGACATAATGACCCGAGTGGCACAAGTAATTGGGGAAGGAATGATTAAAGCAATGGTGTTGGCAGATGATTTGATGGTTTGGGGAAACTAGGAGGAGGAGGAGGTATAGGAACAGTTGGACGTGTGGGAAGGAATAATTCAAGGATATGGGATGAAATTTAGCATAAATAAGAGTGAGATGGTGATCACAACAAGGAAGAAGGAAAGAACCATAACGGGAATAACAATTGGTGGGGAACAGCTGAAGAAAGTGGAGAGTTTCAAGTATCTGGGAAGCCTGATACAAGATGATGGAAGAAACGATAGAGAAATAAATGAGCGGAGGAGACAGGCAAAAGCATTCCGGAGGAGTGTGAGAAGCATGTTATGGAGCAAGGATGTCCCTCAGAACAGCAAAATGATCATATATCGGACGTACTATGTCCCTATCCTGACGTATGCCTCAGAGACCTGGGTTATGAAAGGAAGGGAGAAGCGCAAATTACAGGCCAGTGAGAGAGGTTCTTGAGAAGCAGTAAAGGAGCTACAAAGATGGACAGAATAAGAAATGAGAGGACCAGAGAATTAATGAAGGAGGAACCATTACAGGATGGTATAGAGAAATCTAGACTTAGATGGTATGGACATGTAAAACGAATGGAGGAGGATACACGAGACGAAGAGGGAAGGAAAGAGACCGAGAGACAGGTGGCTGAAGGGGGTGGAAGAAAGCGTGAAGAGGAGAGGAGAAGACTGGACAAGGGTGGAGGCTGAGAGATGGTGGGAAGACAGAAGACATTGGAGAGGCTTGTGTTCCAAACAGACCCGGCCAGTGGCTGGAAACTGTGCAAGATGATGAAGATGACTGACATTTCGCACAGGTCTTTTGAGAAATCGCAAAGTTTGGTTGACGAAGATTTCGATCTATCAAATAAAAGAGCCTGCCTGCTCTGTTCAGAAGACTTTCGATTCGCGCAGCTTTTATGCTTAGCTGTAGCGCAATGCTGTTGCACATTACATCGCTTTATCGCCGCTACCTTAACTTCACACGCTTTACAAAAAGGAATTGTTCCGTCAGTACTGAACATCTCTTCACCGAACTCTTTCACATACTTTCTGAACTTTAAAGCTTCACTACACTTCACTTTCGGCATGATGGGGTTTACTGCAGTAGGCTACTAAAAGTGTGACCAATCTGTTGAAATCCGTTGGTAGTGAAAGAGCAAGGGATCTTTCACTCGGCCCTGCAAGGAAGATCTGGGCGAGATATAACATGGCATTTCCTTGTTTGCTAATTGCTTCTGAGTTAAATATATATATTGGAGTGACATCCTATTGACAGGCGGAAGCATACTATCGTCATGTTGGGTGACCTCATGCGTACAGTGTCGCAATCTAACTTGTCCAGAAAGATGTGCTAAAAGACATTCGTAGAGGAGCGCGTTCTTGGAATCAGGTCTTCTAAACCTGCTATCTGCCTGTTCCGGGGAAAGAAAGAAAAATATATCTACCGGTACTGCACTATTCAAAAATTCTGAGTTTGAAACTCAACGCAGACAACACGTACCTGGTTAACGACACCTCAATTCAAACAAAAGATGCTGAAATTATAACCAAATATGACCTTATATCACTAAAATATGGCCAAATATGACCAAAACAATAAAACTGGCCGAAATATGCAATTATAGGCAACATCAAATTGCTTTAAACGTGGTCAGGGACCGTCATTCAAACTTATTTTTCAGATTTCGGGTAAAATGAGCTCAGGAAAAAAATATGACTTTTCCTTAACATCCGAACCTTAATTATGAGTAACAGGCCCCAGGACTTAAAAACATATTGTAACCGTTCATTCTCACTATACCGGGGTTGTGGTTGATTATACTCACAATGAGGGAGAGCAATTAAAAAGAAATATCTCTTCCATTTATTCCTTTTCATTTAACACTAAGCATCAATCACTAACACTTCACTTCTCGGGATCTTATCACGCAATCCGACCAAGTCAACAGATACTCACATGGCTTCCTACAATCTCCAAAGATAAAACGGACAGATATTCTAATACAAAATCTAGCAGTATGGACTTTAACAAGAATAGACATATCGCCGTGCCAGTGCAAGACTACGATATATGCAAAAATCATTTTATTGAGAAAAACGGGTTTGAAGTTTTCTATAACTTTGTATTAGCCTTTCGACAGTGTGAAAATCTATAGAGAATTTTGAATTTTGGAAATGTTTCGGTTGATTGCATAGTGTACAATGTCCTTTTAATTAAAATTATAAATTTTGTAATTAAGGCCCACAAAAAGGGCTAAAATGCAGATGTCGTGGTCTTGCACTGACTGTTCTGTGAAAATTGTCAGACAATTAATCAATTCCAACACTTCAGTTTCATTATTTCCCTAGTTTACTGCTATATTTGAACATTCTATACACAATTATGATTTGAAAAAAAATACTTGTTATTGAAAATAGGCACACTGAGGCCAAAGATGGCATGAATGTTGGAAAATAGTTCACAAGTTCAACATGAGCACGTCATTTGCTTCAATAGTCAGAACCTCAGTTCTTTTCCGCTTCCAAAGTAACGAAGAATGGGTGATGCGTCTTAGGTATTAGATTTTGAGCACAGAGTGAAATAAGGTCTTTCTTCTTGCTAGCTGATATTTTTGAGATTTTCCATAAGCTGGTTTGAGTTTGAGAGTTTCGGGATGATGATGTGGACTGCTCCTCTTTGTCTTTCTGTTAATATGCACTAGTTTATATTGCTTTTCGTGGTAGGATGTTTTATAAAAGAACACCCCAGGGGAATTCTTCTTCACCATTATCTCAGTGAGAGCATTCCACGAAACTTTCTCCCCATCCTCATTGAAGGAAAAATTTTGCCGAGGTCATTCCATAATGACTTGCAATCTATGAAGTCATCTGTTTCCATTTGTCTTACAAGGTAAGGTTCCCAGTCCTTTTTGCAAGACTTGCGATAGTAGCAACCTGAGAGGGAACGTAAATGGGACCGGATTTCAGAGCTCTTTTCTTCTCATATTCTATGCGAGAGTGCATAGCGTCCCCTCATTTTGTGTATGTCCTACTACCAAAAACTTGTGTTGAATAGACGGAATTCCTAACTTTAGAACAGCGTAAAAGTATGCAGATAACACGAATTTGTTCTTAGTTTGTCCAACACAATTGTCGGAGTATAAAATCACTTCTTGATTTGGGTATTCTTTCAGAAACTCTATTATGCAGCTACCAACTTCATTTTCCCCTCTTCCAGCTTGACCTTCGTGCCACATGTAGCATCTTCCAATTTTAGAGACAGCTTCGTAAATAGTGAAATTGAATAAATTAAGTTTTCTTTTATTTTTATTCATATTCATATTCATTCATTTATTTGCAATGGGGGGTGTGTCCCCCGGTGGCAAATTGTATATACATAACAAATAAATAATTATACATAACAATTCAATAACAATTATACAACAATTAACTGGATTATTTACACAAATAGTCAGTCTTTTCTTAAACACACCTATATGTTTGGGAAAAGGCTCTTGATATTTCACCACTTGGCAGAGGTGTAACAGCTTGAAAATCAAACACAGCCACCACTCCACGGTTTTCCTCAGTGGCCTGATGAATATCATTTCCTTTCTCCCGTCTCATTGTTCCTTTCTCTGCATGATGTCTCTCATATTTGTCTTTAAGTTTTTTCTTTTGTTCTTCAGTAGAATTCTTATATTCTTTACAGATCATACACTGATCCTTCTTAGGTCTATGAAACCCGATGTTGAATTCCATATTAAATATTGTATCGTATACGTGCTTCTTTGCAATCGGTTCATTTTCTAACTTACATTTCTCAATATACATACGGTATAATGTGGATATATCCAACGAACCTTGAAAATACTCTCGTGTTGAATGTATCAGCTCGAATGTAATGGGATTCCATTCTTGGAATTGAATTGATGTGTTGCCTCACTCCTTCCCTTATCATTAGGGGTAGCTTCTTTTGCTTTCCATGCTTCCCCCTTCATTCTTCTTCAAGGAAACCATCCTTGTTCTTGGAAATAACTGTAGAAATAATGGTGTTTTCCACGCCAAGGGTGTCCATGAACATCTTCTGGCAAACCTTTATTCTATCTCCCCTAATGGTTGGTGGGTTTTCTGAAAGTTGGGCCTAATGGAAACAAATGCAATCCTTCATTATGAACATTTCTTTTATATTTAACATAACACTACGTAGGCTGAATATAATCCTAGCACTATAAAAAGAAACTAAAATAATCATTGAAACCACTAGTAATGGCATTTGCATTTGGAAACAATTAATTGCTTTATCAGAAACTAAAGAGTACATACCTTTTTAACCAAAGCTAACAACATTTCACAACGACTGCGATATATCCTCTTCATATTTATATAATCCAGTTTCCATCCCTTCACTATAATACACTCACTACCACACTGAGGCTTGGAACAACAGTGAACTGATTGGGCGGGAAAAGAAGAAAATCTTTACTCGTGTGAATAGAGACAACTCAAGAATGCATGCCAGATTCTAAACAATCCCGGGCAAGACCGTGTAGCTTCTTGATTTGGGTATTCTTTCAGAAACTCTATTAAGCAGCTACCAACTTCATTTGCCCCTCTTCCAGCTTGACAATTGCAGATATCCTGGTCTTGCACTGAAGGTAAATTAATTCTCCTTCAATTTCCAGTGTAAAACTGATGCATCTGCAGATGACGCTGTTTTGCACGGAACATCTTTAAAAAAATACTCCAATGCAAAACCAATTCATTTTACTTCAAGGGCCCAATTATATAAATTTTGCATTTTTTTGCACTTTTACATTGAAGATCACACTAAAATACACTGATTGCTGTAAAAAAATAAAAATTGAAAAATTTGCACTTATCGTGGTCTTGCACTGGCACGGCGATATATAAAAACAAAACAGCAGCGTAAATGGAAATATAAAAAGAATATACAAAACATCTAACTTCATAGGCAAGGCCACCTGCCATGCCACACCGAGATGCAAACTGCCCTCCCAGCAAGCGCCGTTTTCCCAACCCAATCTCCTTGCAATCAGAATGGTTGCAATCGCCCCTCTATGTGATTCTCATGTGAGAAGCACGTGAGGATCACATACATTAAAATACACAAATGAAAATAATACATTTTTCTCCTCCGCCTCCACGCTTGCTTCGTCATCTGTAATTATTGCATCTCCCACGCCTTCCTCCTCGTCGTCTTCTACGATGACTCCTGCCTCCCCGACTCCTGTATTCCAAACCTCTCTTTTTCTTCTTCCTTTGGTCTGTCTCCTCTGATTCAGCATCATATGTTTCTTTCTTTTTCTTCTCTTGGTCTGTCTCTTCTTATTCAGTATCATATTTTCCTTTCTTCTTCTTCCTTTGGTCTGATCCTTCACTCTCTTATCTTCCTTTACCTGACATCTCATCTTCTTCCTACTCCTTCTCGTTGCTTTCCAACTCATTCTTTTATCTATTCTCCTGGTCCTCTTTGTCTTCATTCTCAACCACTTCTCTTCTTCCTTTCCACCTCTTCCTCGTCTTACTCAACAGTTCCTTTCTCTTCTTCCACTTTGTTTTCCCGTGTTTCTTCTTCACCTTATCTTCTTCTAGTATGTTGTCTTCTCCATGGCTCACTCTTGCACGTTCATCATCATTAGCCTCTTTTTCTTGATTGCTACTGTCTTCATTACCAACCTCATCTGATTCTCCTTTCTCTTCAGTTTCTTCCATTTCACCTTCTCCGTTATCCGCTTCTCCTTTCTTTCACCTGCCTCCTTTACTTCAGTTTCTTCCATATCGCCTGCTTTCTCACGCCCTTCTCTTTCACCTTCTTCCTTATCCGTTTCTCCTTTCTCTTCTAACTTTTCCTTTCTTTCACCTGCCTCCTCTCCTTCAGTTTCTTCCATATCACCTGCTTTCTCACGCCCCCCAGATCGCTGATAATTTTCTTGCTTTCCTTCAAGTGAATCACTTATCTCATTCACTTCCTCCTCTTTTATAATATCCTCCTCTACAGCCACTTTCCAGGATTCCAACTCCATACTACTATTAATTACAGACTTATGTTCTTGTACTTCTTTGCTTAACTCCTCAATCTTAGCATTGGTTGCTTCAGCCTGCTTCGTTTACGTACACCTTTACAGATTCTACCTGCTTACCTATAGATTCTATTTGCACTTTCATAGACTCTCCTTGCTGCCTAACTTCTCCTATTTCCTCTCACATACACTCTTTCACTGATCTTATTTCCATGCTTAAAGACTCTCTTACTGATGCTATTTCCGTACTTAAAGACCCTATTTTCTGGCTTACTGACTCTTCCATCTCTGTGAACTTGCTAAGCAGCATTAGTAGCATATCCCGATTCATATCCTCCTCCATTTCTTTTTCTACTTTCCCTTGTTCGTGCCCGACGTTGGGTTGCCAATTGTAACCGTTCATTCTCACTATACCGGGGTTGTGGTTGATTATACTCACAATGAGGGAGAGCAATTAAAAAGAAATACCTCTTCCATTTATTCCTTTTCATTTAACACTAAGCATCAATCACTAACACTTCACTTCTCGGGATCTTATCACGCAATCCGACCAAGTCAAAAGATACTCACATGGCTTCCTACAATCTCCAAAGATAAAGCGGACAGATATTCTAATACAAAATCTAGCAGTATGGACTTTAACAAGAATAGACATAGATATATATATAAAAACAAAACAGCATCGTAAATGGAAATATAAAAAGAATATACAGAACATCTAACTTCATAGGCAAGGCCACCTGCCATGCCACACCGAGATGCAAACTGCCCTCCCAGCAAGCACCGTTTTCCCAACCCAATCTCCTTGCAATCAAAATGGTTGCAATGCCCAACGTGGGGCTCGAAAGAGGGACATGAGAACGAACAAAAAATGAAGAAATATAGTGACTTAAGATGAAATATGAGTAACATAACGTGAGTACAATGAAAGTAGAAAAAGAAATGGCTGAAGATCTGAATCGGGATATGCTACTAATGAAAGAAATGGATGAGGATATGAATCAGGATATGCTACTAATGCTGCTTAGCAAGTTCACAGAGATGGAAGAGTCAGTAAGCCAGAAAATAGGGTCTTTAAGTACGGAAATAGCATCAGTAAGAGAGTCTTTAAGTACGGAAATAGGATCAGTGAAAGAGTGTATGTGAGAGGAAATAGGAGAAGTTAGGCAGCAAGGAGAGTCTATGAAAGTGCAAATAGAATCTATAGGTAAGCAGGTAGAATCTGTAAAGGTGTACGTAAACGAAGCAGTAAAGAAGCAGGCTGAAGCAACCAATGCTAAGATTGAGGAGTTAAGCAAAGAAGTACAAGAACATAAGTCTGTACTTAATAGTAGTATGGAGTTGGAATCCTGGAAAGTGGCTGTAGAGGAGGAAGAAGTGGAGGATAATATGAAAGAGGAGGAAGTGAATGAGATAACTTGAAGGAAAGCAAGAATATTATCAGAGATCTGGGGGGGGGGGGGCGTGAGAAAGCAGGTGATATGGAAGAAACTGAAGGAGAGGAGGCAGGTGAAAGAAAGGAAAAGGCAGAAGAGAAAGGAGAAACGGATAAGGAAGAAGGTGAAACAGAAGGGCGTGAGAAAGCAGGTGATATGGAAGAAACTGAAGTAAAGGAGGCAGGTGAAAGAAAGGAAAAGGTACAAGAGAAAGGAGAAGCGGATAACGGAGAAGGTGAAATGGAAGAAACTGAAGAGAAAGGAGAATCAGGTGAGGTTGGTAATGAAGACAGTAGCAATCAAGAAAAAGAGGCTAATGATGATGAACTTGCAAGAGCGAGCCATGGAGAAGACAACATACTAGAAGAAGATAAGGTGAAGAAGAACATGGGAAAACAAAGTGGAAGAAGAGAAAGGAACTGTTGAGTAAGAAAAGACAGACAAGGAAGAGGTGGAAAATGTGGAAAGGAAGAAGAGAGAAGTGGTTGAGTGAAGACAAAGAGGACCAGGAGAATAGATAAAAGAATGAGTTGGAAAGCAAAGAGAAGGAGTAGGAAGAAGATGAGATGTCAGGTAAAGGAAGATAAGAGAGTGAAGGATCAGACCAAAGGAAGAAGAAGAAGAAGAAAGAAAATATGATACTGAATAAGAAGAGACAGACCACGAGAAGGAAAAGAAAGAAACATATGATACTGAATCAGAGGAGACAGACCAAAGTAAGAAGAAAAAGAGAGGTTTGGATTACAGGAGACGGGGAGGCAGGAGTCATCGTAGAAGACGAGGAGGAGGAGGAAGGCGTGGGAGATGCAATAATTACAGATGACGAAGCAGGCGTGGAGGCAGGAGGAGAAAAATGTATTATTTTCATTTGTGTATTTTAATGTATGTGATCCTCGCGTACTTCTCACTTGAGAATCACATAGAGGGGCGATTGCAACCATTCTGATTGCAAGGAGATTGGGTTGGGAAAATGGCGCTTGCTGGGAGGGCAGTTTGCATCTCGGTGTGGCATGGCAGGTGGCCTTGCCTATGAAGTTAGATGTTTTGTATATTCTTTTTATATTTCCATTTACGATGCTGTTTTGTTTTTATATATATCTATGTCTATTCTTGTTAAAGTCCATACTGCTAGATTTTGTATTTGAGTATCTGTCCGTTTTATCTTTGGAGATAGGGTATTGTTCCATGTTAGTATCTGTTGAGATGTTTATTGTGTTTTTGGTCTTGGAAGTAGATAAGGTTTTGTGTGAAAAGATCCCGAGAAGTGAAGTGTAGTGATTGATGCTTAGTGTTAAATACTAGAAGAATAAAATGGAGAAAGATGTTATTTTTAAAAGAAAACTCCCTAATTGTGAAATAACAACCACGCCCCGATAACCCAGAAAGAAGTATGTACGGTTACAATATACCAACCCTGCATTTACCTGGAGGGAGTGTGGAAAAACCACACTCACGATGGTCCTAAGATTCAAACCTCCCGACTTACAGTTCCCTACGTGCAGTTACAGTAGATGACTTACCGAGCTCGACTATGTTGTGGGGTGTACTTGCCCAGTATGAAGGGTTCATGCGAGGACATATCAAATAAAATTAAACTGCCATTTCAAGTAACAACATTTTAATGAATTAGGTTTCCGAAGAAGGAAACGGTGACATATTAGCAACAAATCATGGAATGTAATATTTAGAGAAGAAAGCAATACCTATCAAAGATTCCATTACACATTCCATTTCCTCTTTTAAATAAATAAAAAAAATCAATAAAAAATAAAAAATTGATTTCTTATCAAACTAAAATGTCATTGAATGGAATGTGTAAATTCAAATCAAACTGTAGAGTAACTATGACTTTTTAAACCATTTAATGGAATTTAATGGTATTTTAAGAAACCATTTAACCACAACAAAATTAAAAATAGAGAGAAAAACAAAACAATAATACTGTTATCAAAGTTTGGAATCATATTCAGGGTTTAAGTTGAAACACTTTAACTTCAAGAATTATACAATATAAATATCTAAAAAATGACAACATGCATCATCAAACAAAAAATACCACAGAGTACATCAAACAAACAATTTTAATATAAAATAATTTGTACGCAGCCACTGTATCGAGTGGCAAAATTGTTGAAGGCAAGATGGTGCTGAAGGGTCACACTAGAAATTTAGGAAAAAGAAATGAATGCAGGTGGCTATTTGTTTCCCATTTTATATTTAGTCCGATAAAGTTACAGAAAAATGCTAGGGACATAAATACTTATTCAGTACAAACAAGGGTGAATCTTAACTGCATAAGGAGTATTCAAGTTTCCGTAGAAATGAAAGAAAGTACAGTCAAGTTCGTAACCGAATATCTAGTCTTTTTAGACATCTAATTTGTATTCAAATATGTTGCTTCTAATCGCATCATTTTATTGACTAATTAATATGAAAAGTAATTAGAGGAATACAACAGTATCAAGCAATATGAATTCAAATACCTGTCTTGATAATTAAAAACTACAACGTTACCATTCATGAAATTCCTCTGAGGACTTGTAGGATTATTTATAAATGCCTTCTTTGCTACAGCTGATATGTGTTTCTATTCTAATATCTTGACTTGGGATTAATTTGCCATACAAATACATAAGTGGGAAAAAATGAATTTCAACATGTTTCCTTTTAGGACAGTGTCATGAAAACAACATAGGGAAATTTTCATTCACATTGACCTCTTTGCCAAGTGGCTAATGATCGAGAGTATTATGCAAATTGTGACACTGGTATTCGAAACTATTTGCGGAAGGTTTATAACCAACGGCAAGTTAAAATGAGAACTCCTGAACACAGGAGAGGGGGGGGAGTTTTGCAGCATGGCAGCCTTAGCCAACTGAGGTTATGGTTACCAGGAAACCAGAATTCCCCGTATAATTAGTAACAATTATTGCTCTGAATGGACGCATTTACAACATGAGCTACATTATCATCTAAAGGACTCCCATAGTTGTTTTTCAATTATCTATATACATTCAAGACTAATAGGAATTATCTTGTAAAAAATTTGTGAAGGCATTACTAAGATCATTTTGCCTATTACTATTTTCAGGAACTTATTTTGGAAGCACAAGAAGGCATATCACTGACAGAAAACAACCATGAATCCAGATGATTCATAAGAAAAAGATTTAATTTATTAAACTTGAAGAGAAATTTTGTGCCATATGCTATGGAAACTAAAAAAAAAGTGAAGATGAAGAAGAGCAGTAAATAAACAGCATTGCTTAGCACAGATTAAAAATATAAATAATTTTAAGTAATTACGATGACCTTTGCTTTTAGAATGTCCTTTTAAATTACCCAACAAATGCCTGCACTAAAGGAATAATAAGAGAAAAATCTGTGTGATTTGAAAAGTTATTGAACATCTTTTAACTGATCTTTCATATGGTAAGTCAAATGGGGTATTGGTAAGATCAATTTACTTAAATGTGTGTGAACAAATGGAAATATGTTCCAGAAGTAATACAGTATATCAGGTAGACAATTTTGTTTGTTTGAATTTCATCAACTAAGGCAAATGATAAATTTGATTCTTACTGAAAACTGAGAGACTGATAAACTATGACGAAGATAGTGCACATGGACTCTTGTTACAGACCACCTGTATTTGCCTAAATTTAAGGCACTGCCAAGCAACATAGAGCTCAAAGTAAATTGTTTGAGCTTTACATTTATTTATTTATTTATTTTCCACATAAAATTTCCCTGCATTGAGCATATTTAAGCAAAATCAACAGAACAGTAAGGACTGTTTAATATAGGTTACATACATTATATACATGGTATCCTATGCTACTCTTAGTGCTTGCAACAATATCTCCTCAATATGTATGTTTCTTCATGGAGCTACCATACAGCTTGAAATTCCATTTCTATTAGTTGATGCACTCAGACCAGTTGTGTTCAAAATAGACAACTGCTTTTAACCAATGTTAAAACGTTAATATCCGAGATTGATGTTTATCAACTGGGGAAGAAAGATTACCGTTTGATCCTCAAAGGAAAGATATAAATTTTGTAAATCTTATAGTTCAGAGTAATTTTGCAATAAGTTAAAAGAAAGAAGACACCAGATGAGACAGGTTTAATCTCAAAAAGACCAATCACATATGAGTATGTATGCTATGATCTAGATGTATGGACTGCTGCAAAGATAACAAATGGAAAAACAGAAAACTTTCACTCTCACAGGAATTTTTCAAGATATACAAATATATTAGCAGTGATTTTGAAGGAATGATAATACAAAATACCCAGAGATTATGGCAAATATAATACAACAGCAATGGGACTTCTGAACGGGAGCAGTCACACATCAGTAGGAAATCTCTAATAAATTTTAAAATTTTGTGTTAGATTCATGGTCAAAAAAATATTTCTTTTTACATTATCAAAGCTGTACAACCTGAGCAAACAACGTACATACATTATGTATAAACCCTGAATATGATTGTAAGAAGTATCCCAAGAAAGATCAAAGTAGTATTGCAGTTCCAATGAAAAAGGAACAGTATAGAAACTGCAACAAAGCACCATCACCTACATTTTTTCTGGTTTCTAACGAGTGTGCATTTTTATGTTCAAGATCAGTTCTGAGCGATACATCTGTATTTAAAAAAAAATGAAACTTTACGAATCTACTGGCACTTCCAAACAGTGTAACTATTCAATAAACTATTGAATGGACAATGTACAGCTAAAAATCACACACTTTTTTACTTTTTCATTCATGGCAAACAAGAACAAAAAATTTACAAAAAGAAAATCTAATAACCATTTACCCATTAACTCACTCCATCATTAGTGGTTATAGAATTACATAACCCCAAATTTGTCTTAAAAACTGAGACAATATTTATACCTATCTGTCCAATGGGAGCAGCGAGAGGTAGTATATTTACATTAGTTCTATCTTTAACATCGAACATTCATCAGGGCAGATGACCTGATGGCAAGTTCAACAGTTTCACATAAAAAAAACATTATTACTTGTGATTTGTATTAAAAGTCCTAAAATTGGTATAAATATTATTATAATAATAATGTTAAGTACAGATATTATTGGTGAATCATATGCTATTGCTATTCATCATGGTCCACTAATGCAAATTTCAAACATTCTATTAAAAAAGTAATAGCAGGAATCAAATATTCTGCTAGTTAACACCTACTTTCTGTCTCTCTCTTTTTATTTTTATTAATCGTTGTGCCAGAAATACTTGTTCTAGGGGCATTACAAGCAAAAGGAACCAAGTATCCATTACTCCAAAAAGAAGTAAAATAAAATAAAATATGAGGAACACAAAACATGATCACCAGCCTAGGAGTCCAAGCAAGACTTTTCTAACTACAATATTTCTTTCCTGCCACTACAAATAGTACTAAAATTTAGAAGGCAGCTTAAAAGGATTGCATCATTATTTTGATATAAAATATGATATTGATTTATCTCCATGTTCACAGTCATATTATATGATGTTTAGTCTTTTCTTATTAATGCCAATACAATTAAAGAAATTCAAAATAAAAATTTATGATACTGTATATAAAGTGTATAATTATACAAATACATATTTGAACTAAAATTCTTATTTCATAATTGCCACAGCCCTGAAATGATCAAAATATAACAACCTGATTTTATGCTCCCCCCCCCCCATGGAATAATAACTTTGATATGATATGCTTCGTAGACCCACATGCACACAGATTAACACCCCTGTTTGCTTATAAATAAATAAGTCTCTCTCATTCTGTGTACACTGGAAGATCAAAGATGATAACAATTATCAGTTCAGTCGGTGATCAGTTAACTGCTGCTGACGGCTTGCCACCGGAACTTGCTCTTCATAACCCACTGCTGGCCCAAACTTTTGTTACAGCTCCGTAGCAAGGGTTGTGACTGGTCGTGAATGTCTGGTTTTTGTAAACACTGGCCAGTATTTACATGTTTTATTGTCCGTTCCTAAAAACACACCAACACCATATTCATCAGTGCAAACTTACCAAGCAAATATATATTTGAAGAAAATAAACAAATCAAGAAACGTGTAGTTCCATGAAAAATTATATATTCTACATATCCTTTCCATATCAAAACTCTCCTATCAATCATTATCTTATATATAAAAGTGAATTATAACTTACAACTTGGATGCGAAACCTGCATGGCAAGAAAGAACTAATAAAATGATAAAAGCCCAAAAATGAACATGGTCTACATATAAAATAAAATGTCTATCAATCACAACAAAATTAAAACATTACAAGGCAGTGGTTCAACCAGAGGTGACATATGGAAGCGAAACTCCTTTTAAAGTTACTCAGAAAAACAGAATTGACAAAATTTTAAAAGTAGAAAGAAGGATAGCTAGAACATGCATAAATAAAAAATATCAGAAAGATGGACAATGGCGGATCGTACCTACAGAGAACTGGAGCCCATCACTGATACTATTCGGAAGAAACGGATTTCTTTTTTTGGTCACATTATGCCAGATTATCTAGAAAACTTGTAGAGAAACTTGGGAATATGAAACAACAAGTAGGATGGATTAGAGAAATTAGAGAAGATTGAAAGAATTAGAAATAACCTTGGTTGACTTGCAAAACAAAACAAAAAATTAAAAAAAAATTAAAGATATAAAAATAAAATTTTAAGCAAAAATAGACAAACGTCAAACAGTAAAAAGGCCAAAGGGCCTAATGCAGGGAATTGAGTGGTCTGTCCGAAATTTCAAGCGGACAGTGTTACTCGTCGGATTCCAAAGGGTAAGTATGTAAAATTTGGTTCAGAATAGTGAAACTGTGTCGATTTATGCCAAAGGGCCTAAATTCAGGGACTGCAGTGGTCTGTGCGTAATTTCAAATGGACATGATACTCGTCGGGTTTCAAAGGGTAAGTACGTAAAATTTGGTTCAGATCGGTGAAACGGTGTAGATTTGTATAAATAACAGACAAATAAAAACAATCAAACAAACCAACATTGAGCTTTATATTGATTTCCTTTCCCTAATATCTTCTTTTAGATAATAAATGGAGTGCCATGGCCTCTTACAGAGGTAGATGGAAAGTTGGATGTCACGTCTTGAACTATTGTCGACATAGTTATGGGCTTGCCATTCCTTCATCAGTTTATGAGTGCGAAGACAGTTTTCTGGGAATATCTGAGAAACTGTTGGTTTTAGGGCCTCGAAATGTGGTTTTCGGGGTCTCATGGAGACATGCCGAGTATTGTTTCTCACATCGTGGGCCATGAAATGCTGCAATATATTTATCTATTTTATATTTTATGGCCAACATTTTATCTTTACGTTCGTTTCCCGCCTTGCCTAACCTCAAAGTGACTATTTACAAATTCCAATATGACTATAAATGGACCACTACAATCAATTATACACAACCTTAGCCAATTTAGTTCTTCTATGTTATAAATAGATAAATGAAATTTTAAAAAAATTGCAAACCGAACCTGCAGGTCCAATTAAACACCCAAAAATCCGTTAAAGCGGATAAAATTTGTCAAAATGGCAGCCCAGTACTCAGCTTGCCCAGTCTTAAACCAAAGCTTTCATTGTTGCTCAAGATAACTCACATCAACACACCTCCAACACTGAAAAACATGTATGCAAAGACACACAATGAGGAGCTATCTTGTCGTCAGCCGATACTCGTATCCGAGTTTATCCCTGAGATTCTAATTGTTTGTGTCCACTCAATGAAGATGTCATTGGTGACTCACCAGACCAATCCTTGGATAGAACATGTGGCTACACACGTTGCATCAAATGGAAGGTGGAAGACGTGGTAGTATTTGGTGTAGCTTCCTTCTCTGATGAGTTTCCATTTCCTGCTTTCGGCGTTCTTGTTCAAAATGTAAAACAGCAGCTGAGGTGGTTCCACACCATTGCGTACGATCTTCTGCAAGAGTATGTCAACTATCTGGACTAATGGCTACACTCCTCAAGGTTTGCTTGATCTGTCTTTGTAATGCTTCAGAAGTGCACCTAGAGGTCTCTTGCCAGTGGCGAGTTCACTGTACAAGATTTGCCAAGGGGGAGTGTTGTCATTCATACGTTGGACATGACCGATGACTAATGATGATGGCCTCTATACTCTTCAGCTCTGTTCTCTCGAGAACCGTGTCATTCGTTATATAGTCATCCCATTTGATGTGCTATCTACAATACAAGTATACAACACTAAAGAATTATGCACCAAAATAATTATTGAGCTGATTTATCAATTTTCACAGAGACCGGTAAATAGAACATAAGTAAAAGAGGTTCTTATCCAGAAGCTAACTAAATATCACTGAAATCCACTCGTAAGGGTCATGAAGATAAATTGCGTGACGAGAAAACAATCATATCCTAAACATCATCATCATTAACTTTCACGTATTAGTCCTCGTGGCGAGTTACGGTCTCTTGCCAGCGTTTCTTAGGTCTTCCAGGTTTCTTCGACCATTTGGAGCATACGGAAGAATCTGTTTAGGGACACGGCTAGCACGACTCCTGTCTACAGGTTCTTTCCATTTTTCCCTATGCTGTTGTATGTGATGTCAACTGGGGTGATTTTTAGTTCTTGCAGGATGTCTTCATTCCTCCGATGAACGAATAAGGAGTAACCAGAAGTTTGTCTCATGAATCTCATTTCTGCTGCTATTATTCCTTTTTCATTGCCTTCTTGATGGTCCAGGCCTCACTTCCATTATGCAAGAACAGGCCCAGCAAGAGTTTGATATGCTACAAGCTACATTTACAATTTAAATCAGTACAGTTAGCATTTAATTGATTATTGTATTCATTACCTTGGAACAGGAATAAAATATAACCTTTGTAATGATTAAAGGAATCAGGCAAAATTATGATTAAAAATATGTCTAATAAATTTGAAATAACTCAAATATTCCATATAAGTATTCAATATAAGCACACAAACCTGCATATGGTATACCCAAGCTTGGTTGCCTCCCATTCCATGACACCTTACAAGTTTCACAGGACCATCCGGCATGGAGGCATCTAGGCAATTATCATCGGACATAATCTGCTGCCGTTTGGTGTAAGAAAACACCTAACAGAACACAGAAATAAATTAGCTACCATGAAAAGAAATCAAATACTACACTCATATAATGCATAATGGTGCCCACAGAAGAGTTTCTATGTAACTACAGTCGAACATGTGTTACAAATTCAAGTATGATGCAAAAAGGAGAGAAATGGACAAGTTGAACATTTACTATATTGCTATGAAGAAACGGTCATTATTATCACAGTACTAGCTTTTTGTGACAGCTTTGTGCTGTAGGTGTAACAATAAGTAGGTAATTCATTGACCTCACAGCTCATGAGGCTTGCGACTGCTGGTGACAGCCGATTCGGCTCACACCCTATACGATGAGCAGTTTGGTGTGTGCAACAGATATGCATGCATTTTATTGTGTTTTAACCTGTTTTTTCAACCAAGTTTTTATACATGTTTTTTGAAGGTTTTCATAATGTCTTTTATGCGTGTGAGATTGTTCTCCAGATTCATTCTATTGTGGCTGATGAAAGGCTGTATGTAATGGCCCGAAACATGTACCACTAGAAAATATATGAATAGACTCCACAGAAAGAAAGGGTTAAGTGCATTTCTTTCAGAAATGAGATTATGGCGCATTCTGGTGGGCAACTATTGTCACTACAGATCCGTTCAAATTAATTTCAAATAAAGCGGTAATGTCACCGAGACACAGAGGATTTTATTCTTAGTGGAAATGGAAAGAACGTTCCATATTCTCTCACTTTTTTATAATTTAACTTGAGTTTTAATTTTTTTACATGTACTTCCATTATAAGATATAAATTTGGCACAAAAAAAAAAAAAATACATTGCTTACCCTCAATTGGGCTATTTTAAGTATATACATTTAGTGTTGAAAGTTTAAATTCACTCTCCTGAAAAATTTACAGAATGTGACTTACCCCGTTTTTCCCGTGGAGTCTTCATATGTAATTTAAAGTATTGATTGACGGGCAAATATATTTAGAATTAATTAGCAAAGTCAATACAGACCAAAAATGGAGGAAGTAAATCCCACAATGCAACAGATATGCTGGCAGTTGCTGTCCTTGGGATGATAATGGTAAATTTCTTGGAAAAACAAAGACTAATAAAGAACTTGTGGAATTATTTGCAAAAGGTGACAAAAGGGTTTAATCGTCGCAAGAATCATTATAATTGGCTAGCTAGAATGTCAGAAATGGTTCTTCCTCTAAATGGCTTAGTTTTATAAACAGCAAAAAGTCCAAATAAATCGTTGCTGAAGGAATTATTTGCAAAAATACACAAAAGATAAGTTATAGTTTTGGGGGCTTATCGCATAAGTAAGAGGGATGTTTTTATTTTCCAAGATCGGTCGCAAAATTAAAACCACAGTGAAAATCTGATGATGCTTTGCGCAGTGCCTCTAGTATGCTCGTAGAATGCCTCACATCGCACGCAGTGAGCACGTTAACATGTCTCTCCTGCCAAGTGTGAAGTGCGTGCTGTCATTTGATTTCTTCATGCTGAGGGGTGCAATGGAACCGACATTCATCAACGAATGAGTAATGTGTACAGTGAAACTTTCAGGAGTCACAGCAAAGTGCGGCAATGGTGCAGGAATTTTGAAGCAGGACGTACAGACGTTCATGATACAGGCGGTCAGGGAAGGAAGCGAGTGCCAACCGATGATCTTGTTCTGCGAGTGGATCAGGCGATTCGAGAAAATAGTCGGTTAACAATGTCTGTGTTGAATGATTTGTTTCCCGAAATTTCAAGTTCAGCTCTCTATACCATTGTGAAAGAGAGACTTCAGTACCACAAACTGTGTGCGAAATTGGTTCTCGAGATGCTGTCTGAACATCACAAAACTCGGCGATTGGGTGCCGCCTAACATTTCTCCAGCGCCACCATGATGAGAGACTATTTTTGGAAAAGAAAAAAAAAAGTCAAGGGACGAGACATGGGTCCATAACAAAAATCAAGAAATAAAAGAGCAATCCAACCAGTGGATGCATTCTCATTCCCTGAGCAAACCAAAGAAGTGCAAGCAAACCTTCGCCTTCAGAAAGTGCAAGGCTACTGCGTTCCGGGACCGAAAAGGAGCTTTGTTGGTGGAATTCATGGAACGTGGCAAGACCATAACTGCAGCCTCATACAGCGTGACTTGCAACGTCTATGAAGGGAAATTCAGGACAAGTGGAGAGGAAGGTTGTCATCTGGCACTGCCCTTTTTCATAACAATGCTTGCCCGCACACTGCAGCTGCAACAAAGACGCTTCTGCAGTGTTTTTGATGGGAAGGTTCACCCACCAAACAGTCTGGACTTGGCTCCCTCTGATTTCCATCTCTTTGCTCACATGAAACGCTGGCTAGGAGGACAGCATTTTGGCCCAGACAACGAGCTGCAGACCAGCATAGAGAAGTAGCTGAAAGAACAGGCAGCTGCCTTCTATGATAAGGGTATCGGAAAGTAGGTACCACGCTACGACAAATGTCTAAGTCAGAGCGGCGACTGTAGAGAAGTAGCTGGAAGGTGCAGTTAAATGTTGGAAATAAAAAATTTTTGATGATCATTTTTCATTTCGCTATCGATCTATCACTCGTATATCACAACAGGGGGAGGCCAATTATTTGTGGGTGGCATTGAGATTATTTTTTCCAATCTTGTAGATATTAAAATAAATTGTTCCGTATTGGGGGCTTATAACTTACAGCAGTACCAGCTGCACCTAATTAATATCCTGATGCACCCTTGCGGACTAGTGTTCAAGGGCTGCCACTATTTGTGATGATTAGCATTGTGGGTTAAAATTGTGTTTCATAGAGCAATTGTGTTGTCTTGTATACATTACATTTCATCGACACTTAAAGAACGAAAAGCAATCCTTGTAACTCCCTTATAATCTGTGCAAATAATTAGAGATACGAGAAAAAAGCACTTTGAATTTAAAAAATTACCATTTTGTAGCATTTAAAAGTCAGTCGCCAGGTATGATAAAAGTTGAACATGCAATTACTGATATACCTTTTTTGCGACTCTTGACTGACAATCAGTAATCTGAGAGTATCTGAATTATTATAAAGGGTGAATCGCTGGACCACATGAAACATAACCTATAACTCACACATTGTAGAAAACACTAGTATCACATTAACCCCTCAGGCCGGCTATTTAATCCGGAGGTGTTCAGTTCTCCGGCGGTATTTAAATTGATGCTCAGCAGAGGTTCAGACACCAACAAGGTAAAAAATTAATAATGTTAAACCTACGAAATATAACGTAATGAAAATTTTAGGAATACTTACCGAGATCATGTCCAATGTTTCTCAGTAATATATGTGACGACTGCTTTTCAGGGTTGTCCATGATCACACGCAATATTTACAAAAATATAAAATTTTATAAGTTCCACTTTTGGTATTTGTCTCAGGTATGTTTACAATGAAAGCAAGATATTTACATGCTAATGCTCAATCTACATAATATACATAATATTCGGGTAAAATTTCCAGGATAAGCTGAATTTTGAAAAGCTTTTTAGGCCCCGTATATGTATCCCTCAATATGGCCTCATATTGAGTAGGAAACTTGGACAGCGGGTGGAATATTATGAACAATATAGTGAACGGATTATTGTAGCAAAAATCAATACTAAACCTACCTGCACCACAGTGGTACAAGTCTATATGCCTACCAGTCAAGCTGATGATGAGGATGTTGAAAAGGTCTACGAAGAAATAGACAAAATTCTGAGTTAAATCAAGGGTGATGAAAATGTTATAGTAATGGGAGATTGGAATGCTGTGGTAGGAAAAGGGAGAGAAGGGAAGATAGTAGGAGATGTCGGATTAGGTGAAAGGAATGATCGAGGAAGCAGGCTGGTAGAATTCTGCACCAAGCATGAGTTGGTCATGTTGTTGTTGTTGTTTGAGTCTTCAGTCTTTTGACTGGTTTGATGCAGCTCTCCATGCATCCCTGTCCTGAGCTAATCGTTTCATCTCTACATAGCTACCACACCCTACATCCGAGGCAATCTGTTTAACATATTCTAACCTTGGTCTACCCCTACAGTTCTTGTCCTCGACCCTTCCTTCCATAACTAAGCTTGCTATTCCTGGGTGTCTTAGTATGTGTCCTACTAACCTATCTCTTCTCTTCATTAGGAGTCGCCAGAAACATCTCTCCTCTCCCACTCGTCTTAATACCTCTTCGTTTGTAACCCTATCTACCCATCTGATCTTCATCATTCTCCTGTAACACCACATTTCAAATGCTTCAATTCTCCTCTTTTCTGCTGCACCAATAGTCCAAGTTTCACTTCCATAGAGCGCCACGCTCCAGACAAAGGCTTTCAAAAATGACTTCCTAATACCTAAATCTATATTCGATGTCAACAGATTCCTTTTTTGTAGAAAAGCTTTCCTTGCCTGAGCCAACCTACTTTTTATATCCTCTTTGCTTCGTCCATCACAGGTTATTTTGCTTCCTAAGTAACAGAAGTCTCCTACTTCCTTCAGCTTTTCACCTGCCAATTTGATGTCCATAGAGGTTTCTGATTTATTTCGGCTGCATTCTAGTATTTTTGTTTTACAATTATTAATTTATCATGTATTCTTTCCGTAAGACAGAGTCCATACCATTCAAAAACTCATTCAAATCCTCAGGCTTATCGGCCAAGATGACGATATCATCAGCAAATCTCAGAGTTGAAATTATTTCTCCTTGAATCTTCACTCCCACTTTACATTTTTCTCTTATTTCCTTCATTGCTTGTTCAATGTAAAGATTGAAAAGTATGGGTGATAAGTTGCAGCCTTGCCTAACACCTTTCTGAATATCAGCTTCTCTCTCATGTCCAGCTCGAATGACTGCTGTCTGGTTTCTGTATAGATTGTAGATTACCCTCCTATCCCTGTACTTTATTCCAATAGATTTCAAAATGTCAAACAATTTAGTCCAATCGACGTTATCAAAAGCCTTTTCTAAGTCTACAAATGCCATGAACGTTCTCTTATCTTTTCTTATTCTACCTTCCAAAATCAGCCTAAGACTTAGTACAGCTTCCCTTGTTCCTACACTTCTCCTGAAACCAAACTGGTCTTCACCCAACTCCCTTTCTATCTGGCTTTCAATCCTCTTGTAAATTATTCTAGACAGGATCTTTGAAGCATGAGTAATCAAGCTGATTGTACGGTAATCTTCACATCTGTCAGCTCCCACTTTCTTTGGTATAGGGATGATTACATTCTTCTTGAAATCAGGGGGTACCTCACCTGTCTCATAAATCCTACACACCAAGTGAAATAACCTGATCAGACCTTCATCTCCTATGCAGCGTAGCAACTCAATCGGTATATCATCTATGCCTGGTGCTTTGTTCCTGTTTAAGTCTTCCAAAGCTCTATCAAATTCTGATCTCAATATTAAATCTCCTTTCGCATCCTCATTAATTTCCTCGTCCCTTTCCATTACATGATTCTCAATCTCCTTTCCCTTATACAAACTCTCTATATAAGCTTTCCATCTCTCAACTTTTTCTTCCCTATCTGTTAGAGGCTTTCCATTTGTGTCCTTAATATTACAGCACTTAGTCTTCTTTTCCCCAAAAGTATTCTTAATCCGTCGATAAGCTGTGTCTACTTTTCCTAATTTCAGCTAACACCTTATTCAATAACCACAATAGAAGAATATACACATGGATGAGACCAGGAGATACAGGGCATTACCAAATCGACTTCATTATGGTCAAGCAGAGGTTTCGAAACCAGATTTTGGATTGTAAAACATATCCTGGTGCTGACATAAACTCTGACCACAATCTGGTTGTAATGAAATGCAGATTAAAGTTGAAGAAACTGAAGAAAAGTCAGAAGCCAAAAAGGTGGGCAATAGACAGACTGAAAGAGAAGGATGTAAACGAAAGATTCAAGAAGAGTAGAAAGGAAGGACTAATGAAAAACCCTAAACAAACTTCAATTGCAGATGAATGGGCACTTTTGAAGAATGAAATAACAAAATCCACAGAAGAAAACATTGGTAGGAAAGAAAGAATAGGTAGAAAACCGTGGAGCACTCAGGATATACTAGAATTGATGGATGAAAGGCGGAAACACAAGAATGTAAGAGATGAAAAGGGGAAAGCAGAATACAGACGTCTGAGAAATTAGGTTAACAAGAAGTGCAAGGAAGCGAAAGAAGAATGGTTGAAAGAGAAATGTGCAGGTATAGAAAATTGTCTGAAATTAGGAAAAGTTGACACAGCTTATCGAAGGATTAAGAATACTTTTGGGGAAAAGAAGACTAAGTGCTGTAATATTAAGGACACAAATGGAAAGCCTCTAACTGATAGGGAAGAAAAGGTTGAGAGATGGAACGCTTACATAGAGAGTTTGTATAAGGGAAAGGAGATTGAGAATCATGTAATGGAAAGGGAGGAGGAAATTGATGAGGATGCGAAAGGAGATTTAATATTGAGATCAGAATTTGATAGAGCTTTGGAAGACTTTAGCAGGAACAAAGCACCAGGCATAGATGATATACCGCTGCATAGGAGATGAAGGTCTGATCAGGTTATTTCACTTGGTGTGTAGGATTTATGAGACAGGTGAGGTACCCCCTGATTTCAAGAAGAATGTAATCATCCCTATACCAAAGAAAGTGGGAGCTGACAGATGTGAAGATTACCGTACAATCAGCTTGATTACTCATGCTTCAAAGATCCTGTCTAGAATAATTTACAAGAGGATTGAAAGCCAGGTAGAAACGGAGTTGGGTGAAGACCAGTTTGGTTTCAGGAGAAATGTAGGAACAAGGGAAGCTGTACTAAGTCTTAGGCTGATTTTGGAAGGTAGAATAAGGAAAGATAAGAGAACGTTCATGGCTTTTGTAGACTTAGAAAAGGCTTTTGATTACGTTGATTGGACTAAATTGTTTGACATTTTGAAATCTATTGGAATAAAGTACAGGGATAGGAGGGTGATATACAATCTATACAGAAACCAGACAGCAGTCATTCGAGTTGAAGGACATGAGAGAGAAGCTGGTATTCAGAAAGGTGTAAGGCAAGGCTGCAACTTATCACCCATACTTTTCAATCTTTACATTGAACAAGCAATGAAGGAAACTAGAGAAAAATTTAAAGTGGGACTGAAGATTCAAGGAGAAATAATTTGCCGATGACATCGTCATCTTGGCCGACAAGCCTGAGGATTTGAATGAGTTTTTGAATGGTATGGACTCCGTCTTACGGAAAGAATTCATTATGAAAATTAATAAATGTAAAACAAAAATACTGGAATGCAGCCGAAATAAATCAGAAACCTCTATGGAGATCAAATTGACAGGTGAAAAGTTGAAGGAAGTAGGAGACTTCTGTTACTTAGGAAGCAGAATAACCAGTGATGGACGAAGCAAAGAGGATATAAAAAGTAGGTTGGCTCAGGCAAATAAAGCATTTCTACAAAAAAGGAATCTGCTGACATCGAATATAGATTTAGGTATTAGGAAGTCATTTTTGAAAGCCTTTGTCTGGAGCGTGGCGCTCTATGGAAGTGAAACTTGGACTATTGGTGCAGCAGAAAAGAGGAGAATTGAAGCATTTGAAATGTGGTGTTACAGGAGAATGATGAAGATCAGATGGGTAGATAGGGTTACAAACAAAGAGGTATTAAGACGAGTGGGAGAGGAGAGATGTTTCTGGCGACTGCTAATGAAGAGAAGAGATAGGTTGGTAGGACACCTACTAAGACACCCAGGAATAGCAAGCTTAGTTATGGAAGGAAGGGTCGAGGACAAGAACTGTAGGGGTAGACCAAGGTTGGAATATGTTAAACAGATTGCCTCGGATGTAGGGTGTGGTAGCTATGTAGAGATGAAACGATTAGCTCAGGACAGGGAGGCATGGAGGGCTGCATCAAACCAGTCAAAAGACTGAAGACTCAAACAACAACATATGTATCCCGTGTATAATTGTCAACAAAATGTAAATATCGCAATATTAGTTCAAACCTGTCCCTTCGCATTGCTTGAGGGAATATAGGGGTCTCTAAAAATTCATCCCTGGTGAATTAGCTCTTTAGGGTAGGTTTCTGCATTATCCCCATCAACATTACAAGTCCCAAGAACACATAAATGTTGCCCCCTGTCACTGACTCCCACTTCCTGGCGCGCGACCTTGGTTTCAAGGGCGCGCCAACTATACATTCTGCCGCGTACATATTTGTTTCTCAAACAATTAGTTCAATCACTTTGTCGTCGAAAAACAGATAAAAAGAATCTAAAACAGACGTGAAATGCTTTCCTGTTCGCGGCATCCATGTGAACCTCTCGCCACAAACACTGAATAGCGGTCGTTGTTATTACAGCTGAAGCTATTTCTTCTTCATCACTGCTGTCTGCCACTTCAACAATAACATCATGCTGTGTGTGCATAGTCCGTATCACTACCGAAAATATCACCTCCCTGTAAATCACTTCCACTACTGTCATCTATCAAACGAATAATCTCTGAACCCGTAAGATAATGAGACAGTCCGGCAATTATTTATCTGCGACTGAGTAGCCTCTAGCCTACGAAGCAAAAAATTATCTACGTATTATTTGCTTTCGGTGCTTCCCCTTCATAAGTGGCAAAAATTATCAAGTTAGACATAGTTCACAAAACATTCTCGAGATGGCAGGAGAGACTGTGGTACCTTCTAAAGCAACTAACTCGAAACTCAATACAACGCGCTTCATGTTATTTCCGTGATCAATATGAGTCGTCAAAAGCAACGGATATCGACCAACTTCGTATTAGTTCTAATTATGAAACATAGATGGCATGAAAGTACATAACTTCTCGGTTCATAACGAGAAAAAATCCCGCTAAGCAGCAGTAGTTCATGAGTAACAGGCATTCTAATTTCTGCCTCCACCGGCCGTTCGTGGTACGTCCAACCGGCTGAACGAGTAGAGTCCAGCGGACGTACAGTGTACGGCGAACCGGCTTGAGGGGTTAAACAACATTCCAAACGAGGAGAAATTAGAGGAGAATGCAAAACAAACATTGTCTATTCATATTATGAGAAGTACTTTTCAGTTTTATTTACCAGGTCAAATACTAGAAATGAGTGGCAGGTGCGATATAAACCAATATAAACATAACCTTATTAAAACTCAGCAAATTTTCTAGGTTTATGCCGTGTCTTGTGTGGGGCATAAACCTAGAAAAAATGATGTGTTTCAATTCAATGGCCTTGAAAGCCAATATATCAAAACCTTAATTACTCTCACTGTAAAAAAGAATTGATACAAAAGGTTAGAACCAAACCAAAGCCCGTGGCGCTACAAGCCCATGAAGGGCCTAGGCCTACCAGAAGATTAGAACATTCCTTTTATTAGCACAACCAAATGAAACTACAAAATATTTCTCCAAAAGCATCGTCTTACCAGCTGTAATATTGAGAACAGCCAGTGCAGGGGCCTTTATGCATTTATCGCATTTCTGGGGAAAATTCTCAAGAATTCATAGTTGTTGCACTTTCAGTTTTGCAAATTGTGGGCATAGGCCTACATTGTCATAATAAACAAACAGATCAATAATCGAGAGAGAAAAAAAAACAACGCACATATCAAAGTTGTGATTTTTCCTGTATCTCTACAAAATAATTTATCACGTGTAGATTTCCCTCAGGTAGAATTAGGATCATTGGAATTAACTTCCATTGTTTTGGTCCGTATTGACAAATAGGTAACTTGTAATTTAGTTAGTTATTGTTGTTTTAAGGGAACTACGAGGTCATCTGTCCCTAACTTGTAATTTAATGGGTTAACTTTTCCCATTAATTTACAAGTTCCAGGTAGAATCTCATATTTCCTGCCATAATTGGGCATGCATTCATTCTGATCGACCAAGTTATCAAACAATTGATAGAAAACTAGTAGGTGAAGAACACCTTGTGAGTTTGCATTCACAAATTCTCATAGTGTGTTTCTTTTGTTTTTGTATTTCTCATAGTGTTCTTCTTTTGTTTTTGTATACCGTACAAGTCAAATGTACTTTTTGAATATAACTGTCTGTTTTCCGGTTGTGACCAATGGATGTCAGTGTTTGTTTCTTCTCCCATCAATTTGGAGTTTAGGACTGTATTTAGTAAACCCTTTTGCTAATTATTTTATGACAGGTTATGAGCCCAGTTAAACGCTTATTGCTGTTAATGTGTAGACTTTGTGATGGGAGAATGTCGGTCGTTAAAAGTTGTTGATATGTGCGGCGCACATGTGGACGGCAGTTAAGTGTGCATTCAAGATAGTTTTTGGTGAATTTTGTGGACGATTTTCTATTGTGAGGACTATTTGTACGTTTTATTTCAAGTATACATACTAACATGGATGCAGCTACGGGAAGCAGCGAGCGAGTTGTTGCAATAGTGAGGTTACAGGACGACAATTGGGAAGCGTGGAGCACCCGAACAAAGGCATTGCTTCAAACAAGGCGTCTGTGGGACGCGGTTCAAGGTTTCCCACAAAAGACCGATACAGGAGAGGTAGAAGATACACCCGTTGAAGAGTACTCCGAGGCCCAACTGGGCAAAGATCAAGACGCGAAAAACTTGCTCGTAGGTTTGGTCACTGACCCTTTCCTAGGTGATATCAAAGAAGCGGAGACAGCTAAGGAAGCATGGCAGAATCTTCTGACTTCATGTTGCGATACCGGAGTCCTTCAAATTGTGACGATGTTAGAAGAATTGTGTCTTTTTAAGAAAACTAGTGACATCAGCATGCGTACATTTGTTGATAAAGTGCTGACTTGGTGTGCACGATTGGACGATGTAGGTATAAAATTTGCGGATAAGGCCAAAGCTGCTTTTATTCTCAGAGGACTGGAAAAGCGGGAGTACGAAAATTTGATACGTTCATTGGAAAGCAATGAAGAAAACTTAAGTGTAAAGATAGTGCGAGCCAAACTATTGTTGGAGGAGAGAAAGAACAAATTGGACAAACTAAAGATGGAGCGAGAACAGGAGACTTATGCGAGGCTGAAGAAGGAAGAATCTGAGGGTGAAAGCGTGAAGGCAATGGTGGCAGCCATGCGCTTAAATTCCAAGGGGGTCGTCAACAGCAGCAAAAGTGTCAACAAGCCAACAGGTAGTGGTGGATTCATGTGCTACAAGTGCCAAGAACAGGGGCATATTGCGAAGTTCTGTGATTTAGTTCATGAAGCAGGAAAGAAAGGTTCAGTTTTGTGTTTTAATTGTGCCAAGATAGGTCATACTTCCCGGAATTGTAGTAATGGACGCAAGAAAAATGTTAAGGTTAAGAATCGTGAGGTTATTACCACGGTAAAGGACGATGAGGCGGCAAACGAATGTGTTCAGGTTAATGCTAGTAGTGTTAAGGTAAAGGCTTATGTGGCAACTGAAAGCCAAGGATGATGCATCTGATAGTGTACGCAGGTAATAATAATAATAATAATATCGTATGGCCTCGGGTGCCTGGTGCAAGCTTTGCTATTTGACACCCAGAGGGTAGCTTGCATGTCGAATTTCGTAGTTCCTTGACTATGAAAGTCAAGGAGGTTAGATGTTAGATATCTAATCTCCTTGAACACAATAGCGCTTTCTAGTAGAGAAATGAGGAACTTTGTGCTGGCGGAAACTCCCGAGATTAATTTTGCCATTATGAACTCGGCCTACTGAATTCAAATGGGTTCTTTGACATGCCAACATCGTATGACATGCGTATCGTATTTTTGCCGCCTTTCAAAAATCACTTACCACGGTCAGGGGCGAACCTGCAATCTTGGGGTTAGTAGACCGACACGCTATCCACTCACCCACCGTGGCAAGCTGTACGCAGGTGGTATGTAGATTCAGGAGCCACTGAGCACCTGACACCTTATAAGGATATTCTGTATGATTACACCCCAAAGGTTTCTGGTAGTGTAGACACAGCTGATGGATCCGTAGTTAGTGTATGTGGTATGGGAAGTGTGCTTATGAAGCTATCTGACAAGTGTGGAGGTTCTTTTCTGAAACTGAAAAGAGTGTTGTATGTCCCAGGTCTTCAAGACAATTTAATATCTGTAGGTCAATTTGACAGGAAAGGTGTGGTCGTAACCATTAAAGATAGCAAAGTTGTATTGTCAGATCATCATCATCTTCATTTCCCGTTTCCAGCTTCCTGGGTCGGGTTGTGAATTAAGGACCTCCAACGTTTCCTGTCTCTCCACCACTCCTCTCCTGTTTTTAGTACTTCTTCAGGTTTTCCTCCTCTCTTCTCTACACACTCCCACACTGTATCTGTCCATCTCTTTCGGGGCCTTCCTCGTGGTCTCTTCCGTCATCTTTTCACAGAAAGTTTTCTTTGGTACTCTCTCCTCTCCCATTCTCATCATATGTCCATACCACTTTAACTTTGTTGTTTCTATCCTGTCCTGCAGCTTCAAGATTCCTGTCCTTTTTCTAATCTCTTCATTTCTAACTCTATCTCTTCTGGTCTTGCCCTCTATACCTCTTAGGAATTTCATCTCCGCGGCTTGTATTCTACTCTCCTCTCTTTTTGTAGTAGTCCACGCTCCAGCTGCATATGTTAGTATGGGTCTGTAGTAGGTTGAATATAATACATTTTTACATTTCTTTGGGACATCTCGGTTCCACAGAATACCCCTTATGCTCTGGTAAAAACTGTTCGCTTGTTGTATTCTCTTTCCAATTTCCTCAGTTATCCTTCCATCTTCTGTGATCACACTTCCCAAGTACTTGAAACTTTTAACCACTTCTAGAATTTTCCCATTCAATTCTATCTTTCCTCTTCCTTCCTCTTGACATTACCACTGTCTTGCTCTTCTCTGTGCTTACTTTCATCCCAAATTTCTCTATTTCTTGATTCCATACATCTAGTTGTTTTTGTACTTCCTTTTCATCCTCGCCCCATATCACTATATCATCTGCAAACAGCATGGCCTTTGTTGCCTCTTGTCCCCATCTCTGTTTAACATTCTTGTGAATTTCATCCATGACTATGATGAATAGTAAGGGGGACAATACACTTCCCTGTCGGAGACCTGTTTCCACTTTAAACCATTCTGTTTCTCCTATACTGGTCTTCACGCTACTCACACAATATTTGTACATAGATTTTAACATTTGGACATCAGCTCCGTTAACTCTCCTTTTCCTTAATACATTCCAAACCACCTGTCGAGGCACACTGTCGTACGCTTTCTCAATATCAATAAATGTCATCACCATGTCTTTTCCAAATTCCCATCTTTTCTCCATCATTTGCCTTAATGCAAAGATTAGGTCAAATGTTGATCTGTCTTTCCTAAAACTATACTGTTCTTCTTCCATCTCTCCTTCTATCTTCCTCCTCAGTCTGCCTTCCAAAACTCTCTCAAAGATCTTAGCTACATGAGCGATAAGAGTGATCCCTCTGTAGTTATTGCATTCCTTTTTGTCACCTTTCTTAAAAATCGGGATAATTAATCCCTTTCCCCATTCTTCTGGAATCTCTTTCTTCTTCCAAATTATTCTAAATAATCTATACAACCACTGTACACCTATTGGTCCCGCTGCTTTTATCATTTCCGCGGACACCTCATCCTCTCCTGCTGCTTTACCGCTCTTCATCTTCTGTATGGCTTCCTCTATTTCTAGCATAGTGATCTCCTTTTCTTGTTCTTCTTCTTCTTCCATTGTTTCTTCTTGCTCTTTTTCATCTTCCAGTTTAGTAGCTATGAAAAGTATTCTTCCCATCTTTTTAATATATCATCTCTTTGATACAATATTGTATTGTCAGATCATGAGGGTATATTCCTTACAGGTGAGGCCATTGGAAATATGTATGAGGTAAATTGTGATTATTTTATGGTAGAACAAGGGAAAGAATTTGCTTGTAATGACGAGGTGGAGGTTGTGTATGCTAAGAGCAACAAAGCTGTAACTAGCGGAATATGGCATCAGCGTTTTGGCCATGCTCTGAACATTCCAGATCGTGATTTTATACCCAAAGAAAAGAATCTTGATTGTGATACTTGTAAACAAGGTAAAATGAAAAGACTTAAATTTAATGAAAGAGATTATGTATCTCAGAAGCCTTTAGATGTTGTGTTCTCTGATGTATGCCAGTTAGAGCACCCATCGATTGGAGGTAGCAAATATTTTATTACATTTACTGATGATTGTACCAGGGGTGGATGAAATCAGTGTAGAAATGATAAAGGCTGCTGGACCTGTTGGTATGCAATGGTTGTATCGACTGCTAAAGTGTGTGTGGAAACGGAAATGTGTACCAGAAGACTGGGAGAAAGGGCTAATAATACCAGTGTTTAAGAAGGGGGACAAGAAGGTGTGTGATAACTATAGAGGGATCACCCTCATATCACAGATAGTAAAAATATTGGAAAGCATATTAGAAAGAAGAATGAGAAGAAAGGTGGAAGGAGAGTTGCAAGAGGAACAGTATGGCTTCAGGAGTGGAAGATCCACAGTGGACCCAATCTTTAGCTTGAGGCAGGTGATGGAAAAGAACTGGGAATATGGAGAGGATTTGATCATGACTTTCATAGATCTAGAAAAGGCATATGATAGTGTCCCCAGAGAGAAGGTATGGGAAACCATGGTTAAAAAGAGACTGGGAAGAGAAATGTTGGAAATGGTGCAAGCAATGTACAACAACTGTGTTAGCAGGGTACTGACCCCAGTTGGAAAGACAGATTGGTTTAGGAACAAGACTGGACTAAGACAGGGGAGTGTGATGTCACCTCTCTTGTTCATAATGGTGATGGATGAAATTGTAAAGGAAACAAAGGAAGCATATGGACATAAAGAAATGAAGTTACTGTTATTTGCAGATGATATTGTGGTCTGGGGAAGGAACACCGAAGAAGTGCAAAAACAACTAGATGCACTGAATGAAAATATTCAGAAGTACGGCCTGAAAATCAGTATAGAGAAAAGCAAGACCATGGTGATGACAAGAGGGGAAAGACAAGGAAAGGGCACTGTGAAAATTGGAAGTCAGAGTTTGGAAATTGTGGACACGATCAAATACCTAGGAAATGAATTGATGCAAACTGGTAGGTTGGACATGGAGATTGGCAGGAGGGTACAGCAGAGCAATGCATTCTATCAAAGTGTAAGAAAACTTGTTTGGGATAAGGAAGTACCAAGGAAAAGCAAGGAGGTAATGTATAAAGTGTACTATGTTCCCATATTAACTTATGCAGCTGAGACTTGGACCCTGACAAGCAGGCAAGAGAGTAGAATCCAAGCCAGTGAAATGAAATTCCTAAGAAGTATGATAGGAAAGACAAGGAAAGACAGAGTTAGGAATGAAGATGTTAGGAAGGAAGTTGGGATGGAAAAACTAAATGAGAGAATTGAGAAGAATAAACTAAGGTGGTTTGGACATGTAAAGAGGATGGAGGAAAATAGAATACCAAGACAGATGCTGGAGGCGAAGTGCAAGGGTAAGAGAGCAAGAGGAAGACCTAGAACAAGGTGGATTGATTCAGTGAAGAACAGCGTAAGAAAAAGATATCTGGACTGGGACAAGATCGTGGAAGAAGAATGGTGGAAGGAAAGAGGAAAGTGGAGAAGTGCCATAAATACCCCGACCTGGCAGGAGCTGGATAAGGGGAAATGATGATGATGTACCAGATTCTCATATGTGAGGTTTCTTAAGCATAAGAGTGATGCATTTAATGAGTTTCTCAAGGTTAAGGCCCTAATGGAGACAGCACAAGGGACCAAGTTGAAATCTTTCCATTCAGACAACGGTGGAGAGTATTTAAGTACAGAGTTTTGTAACTATCTTGAAAAGGAAGGTATTGTTCGTAGGTTAACAATGGCTTACTCTCCCCAACAGAATGGCGTTGCTGAACGCCTCAACCAGCAACTTCTCACCACTAGTAGGTGCATGCTCATTCAGTCAGGCATGCCAGTTCAATTTTGGGGGGAAGCCATCAGCACAGCCTGCTATATAAAGAATAGGTGTGTGTCATCAACTGTAAAGAACATCCCATTTGAACTGTGGACGAGCAGAAAGTTGTCAGACCAGGAATTGCTTATGTTAAAATCATTTGGTTGTAAAGTTTGGATCCATAAACGTAATGTGGAAAAGTTAGTGCCAAGGGCAAATGTTGGTGCAATGCTAGTGTACCCCGATGACTCGAGGGGCTACAGTGTATGGGACAACGAAAAGAAATGTGTCATTAAATCCAGGAATGTAGAATTTGTTGAAGATGTATTTCCGTTTTCTGTAAAAGCCCAGGAAAAACCTGTAACTCAGATAGATTGTGAACCTAGAACAGTTGGAGAAGTGTTTGTCGAGCAGAAAGATTGTGGAGGTGACGTGTTTGAACACGAAGTAGCCGAATCAGGAAATGAAAATTCTGTAACAAGTGATAGTGATGCCTCTGTCAGATTCTGATGTTGTGATAGACGCTCCATTACAGCCTGAACACACAGTATTACGCAGGTCGAGTAGAAAGAGAAAACTTCCCAGTAAGTGTGTGTGTTGTAATGAAGTCAAGGTCAAATGTCGCATTGTCATGTTGAGGTCAGAATATAACGATCCGGTGTCGTTTCAAGAAGCCACCTCACGAGATGACAAAGATAAATGGCTTGAGTCAATGAACCAAGAGATTGCCCTCTTGGAAAAACATAATGTGTGGACACTTGCAGAAAATTCAGGTGGCAAGACTGTCATAGGCACCAAATGGGTGTATAAAACTAAACGAAACCAAGAAGGTGAAGTACTTAGGTATAGAGCACGTTTAGTAGCTCAAGGTTTCAGTCAGATAAAGGGTACTGATTTCCTTGAATCCTACAGTCCTGTGGTAAAAAGGAGAACTATTAGGACCCTTATAGCCATAGGAGTAGAGCGTGAATGGGATAATTGTCATTTGGACATTGTATCGGCATACCTTAATAGCAAAATTAAGGAAACTGTATTTGTAAGTCAACCAGAAGGTTTTTGCAGTGTAGAATACCCAGACTATGTGCTAAAACTCAACAAGAGTATTTATGGTTTATGTCAAGCTGGTAAAGATTGGCACAATTGTATCACTGCACAACTTGTCAAGCTTGGCTTAAATCAAAGCAAATGTGATCCATGTCTGTATTTTAGTCTGTAAGTTGCCCTTTGCTACCATACAAGGAATGATATGCAAATGATTGTTGTTAGTGTAAGGCTAGTGATGTTTTTTTTTTTTTTGTGCAATTTGTGAATGGGGGGAAGTGTGAGTTTGCATTCACAAATTCTCATAGTGTGTTTCTTTTGTTCTTGTATTTCTCATAGTGTTCTTCTTTTGTTTTTGTATACCGTACAAGTCAAATGTACTTTTTGAATATAACTGTCTGTTTTCCGGTTGTGACTAATAGATGTCAGTGTTTGTTTCTTCTCCCATCAATTTGGAGTTTAGGACTGTATTTAGTAAACCCTTTTGCTAATTATTTTATGACACACCTGCACAAAGAACTGGAGGTCTTGCATAACATCAGGATATGGAAACACTATATACTGTGTTTATTTAAGATTTCATTGAGATTATCTTACCTGGTTGCCTCCAAGCCCATGACAGTAGCTCATCCCGACATTCTCTCCTCCCTTTCGGCCCAGAGTATCTAAACAGTTTTGAGTCTCTGCATTCCTCACCTGAAAATAACATAATACAGCTTAGGAATGAAACAAATCAACTGCATGTATAAATAGAGATTCAAGATAAACCCAACATTATGAATTCTGTACTGGGATAACAATTATGTGCAAATCTATGTTGGCAAACATGAAGAATGAAGCATAAGCTGATATGTTGCCAGTTGCTATTACTATAACAGGGGTTAATGTTTATGATAATTTTTAATGTCCCTCTTAACAACAGCGGCTTTTGGAGATGGCAGGGTGCCAGAATTATGCCCCGAAGGGGATCTTTAATGTGCCAGTAAATCTACTGACACGGCTCCCTTGCATTTGCGCACCCTCAAATGCCAACTGGCTGCTCTAGGATTCGATCCGGCAACCTTGGACACAGCTGGCGACAACGTTACCGCTGAGCCACGCAGCCAGCTAATAATGTTTATGAACCATCGTGTGTAGTAACGATTTTGAATACCTAGGTGTCAACAGTGCAAAGGATACATGAATTTTACACAAGATGGTGATGATCTACAGCAGAGTTAGTCTTGCACTGCATCACCCTCGCTGGCGTGCTACCATCTCAACTGCAGTTGCACAGTTTGAGCAGGAACGTCGAAGACAGGAAGAACAAAATTCGCCAGAGGATGAAGATACGTCAAACACTACCACATCCTCCACCCTCCATCGGATGCAACATATGTGGTGGCATGTTTTATGCAAGAATTGGTCTGATAAGCCATCAGCGCCACCTTCATCGTCTGGACTAAGGATTATGGAACTGCAGGCGAGAAACGTAAACTCGGACACGAGTGTCGGTCGCCGACGATGACAGCAGAGTGGTCATGACCCTTACAATATCACACGGTTGAGCACAGGGCATCTTGTGCCCCAAACCTTCAAGGTCAATCTGACGTAGTTCCACCCCCTCCACTACTGCTTACAAGTAAGCCTGTGCTTGTGTGCTCTAAGAACTGCACATATCATTGGCAACATCATGGTTAGTATCACCCAGAGCAATAATTTGTGCTGTCTTCTCACCAGTGAAGGAAGTGGGAAAAAACCAGAGGTGGTATGCTATCCGAAGATATTTCCCTGTCATACCTCAACTTCAAAAAAGCATACCCCTCCCTTACAACGTAACGTGATATGCAGGAAATTGTTCTATTCACTCAGAATTGCATCATGCTCAAGTAATACATTTTATTTTTCACTTAAAAATATATGTGTGAATTATTATTTAAGCTACATAGATAAATAAAATTAAATGAGTGAAGTGGGGAACTAAATTAATTTTTGTTTGTTTGTTACTGACATATAATTAGCATCCGTATAAGAGGAAACATTAACAGTAAATGTGTCATAAGTCACAATAGATTGGTCTGAAAATCACACAAAGATAGCATCTGAAAATACAGTACAGCAATATAAACAGTAAAGTCTAAATTTAAACAAATACATAAAATTAAGACTGATAGGCCTAACTTAAATAGGAAAAAAAAATTAAATGCACTTATCATTAACTTAACGAAAAAGAGTGTTTCGAAATTTGTGCTTTTGCAGAAAGGTTCATTTTACTTGTAGCTTAACATTTTTATCATGTAGAAACTCCCAGACTACTTTTAACCCTGGAGGAGAGACATCTGACATGTTTCGCTTCATGGAGTTGTTGTCATCAGCACTGCGACGTCCCTTACCTAGTTATGTCTTAACATATTTCTCAGGCTTGAACTTGTGAATTGGGGTCCCAACCAACTTCAAAAAGACTAAGTTTCCAGCAGTTTTCACCTGAAGCTGATTCCTTTCAGGTGAATATATTACGTTCATGGCACTAAAAGATCGTTCACATTCTGCTGTGGATATGATTATGGTTTTCACAGCCCTAAGAAGTGGTTTCAGATCATCAGATACTGTTTTATCTGATGCATACAGCCTGAAACCAGTTACACCTTCCCTGATAGAACCTATACAAAATTTCTCACACAGATATTTTATTTTACTGTCTCCAAAACAAATATCACTACCCACATCTTCTGGCCACTTTGTTTCATCAAATACTTCTAAATTACTTAGAAGTTCTTGATACTTTGCTGCAAGAGATTGTGCAGTAGAAGCAGAAGATCTCGAAGACTGGCTGTTTAGCATTCGTTTTTCCATTTCTTCCACAAGTAGACTGTAGAAGGCTTGTTCATCAATTCTGTGCACTCTTCCAGGTCCATGCAAGTTCACACCATTTAGTTCCTTACACTCGGCTGCACTTCTTGCTAATTCTGTATACTCCCCAGGTCGGGTTTGTAAAGAGTGGAAAACTTGAAGTTTTTGGAGTACTAGCTTATGAGCCTGAATAACAGACATCTCCCTCTTCTGCAATTGAAGCGACAGATCCTCTAATTCATTCAGAGCATCTATCATCAAACCCATATTCAGGATAAAGTTTATATCAGTTAGACGATCCAGCAGTCCTTTGTACTGGGCCCTTTCTTTAGAGTCTCTTGTTTGATCCTCCAAGGCACTTTTAAAATGGAGGGAGAATGCTGCCAAATCTTTCCAAATGGTCCTAACGGATCTAGCACTTGACGAAACCCATCTAACTACTAAAATTCTTCCTATAACCCGAATTTTAGTACTCAGATTTGATGCACAATGCTGCAATTGGTTTTTGTTCTTTGGTGATGCATGGTATAGGGAATACAATTTATCAAAACAGTTCCTCATGTGGTTGATAGCTGTCAGCTTGGAAACAACATCACCAACTGTTAACTCGAAACGGTGGTTAGCACTGTTCCATATAAAAAGCTGAGGGAATTCTTGCTGGAGTCTTACTGCCAATCCTGATACACTCCCTATCATATTAGATGCACCATCACAAGCAAATGATATAAAATTGCTGGCTAGAAACTCTTGTGAAAAATGCTGAAGAAGATTAGACTTCAAGGAATCATATATACATTGAGCTGAGGTGTTTGGAAGTTCAACTAGATCGAAAAATATGCTGCTGGTTTCTTCATAATTATTAAAATTCACCCGAAGACAAATACAAAGAACAGATTTTTGACCCACTGAAGTTGACTCGTCCATCATCACACCAATCTTGAGGTCGTTTTCAACAATTTGTTTCGCAACAGTTTTCCTCATTTCTTCACCAATCAGATTGGTAATGTCAGCACAGGAATGTTTGGAATGCAAAATCTGTCCCATATCTAAACCATTTGCTCTTTGTGCATCAATCCAGGATGGTAGATCAGAAAATGGCCTTCCTAGCTTTGCAAGATTGTACACTGTGCGAAAAACTCTGCATGTATTCTCGTGGTAAACCCCTTCTTGTTTTGCAGTTGTGTTTTGAAGAACTTGTTTCTTGGCCTCCTCAAGAATTTTAACACACTGACCATGGGCATGGGAATTCTTGAGATCAAAGATTTTTTTCTTATTGCCTGACGCATTTTCACATCACTATCACCAAAAGCCTTTACAGAATAAGAACATCACTCATTTGATAAGCGAGTTCGTTCTGATTTAAAAGCACCCAAAGTTCCACGTGCTCTGACGCATACTTTGCAACCGAACCTTTTGTTTCGGTTTTGTAGGATAAACATTCGTGTTCTTTGAATTTAGTTTTCCACTGAGCAGGACTCAGAAATGTTGGCAAACATTCAAAATCTGCATTATCTAGGCCTACATTGTTGGTTTCTATTTCATTCGTGCTTTGTTGTCTGTGAGAGGTGAGAGACAAAGCCGATTTCGTCAAATTTTTCCTAGACCGATTATCTTCAACACAATCACCAGTTTCGCTGAAATTTCTCTTTTGTCCTCTTACGGCAAATTTATCCATATCAGCTCTGCAGCCGTGGCTGATAAGAATACTTTAGTTGCAATGATGCTTTTTGATACACAATCGTACTGACCATACACCACAACACTAGTTTTTAACCCGACAACGAGGCGGGAGACTATCGTCTTTTTAATTAAGTTCCTCCACGAGTAACCAACCTTGCTTTATAGATTTTCGCCAAGCAGGAGCCAAAAAGTCAAGAATATTATGTCTTGTCGATTGCAAGTAGATATTTTAAAAGTAAAGATCTATTTAAACAATGTAAAAGTTATGATATTATCTCACTGAGAAATATGTTTAAAAACATCAGATGTAGCGGTATATTCTTAAGGTGGCAACTATGGTCATCACAAGTTACCGGTCAAAGCCATGTTTTTTTTAAGCGCTCTGCTGCAGCGGTGGTGAAGAGATCTCGCTTTATGAGTTTTGCTGCATGGACGGCCATGGCCGTTCTCTTTTTCCACTCTAGTTTGCTGCAGCGATGCTAAAGCGTTTTACAGATTGGCTTTAAAAAGGAACGCAAGGTTCTATATTGGCGATGTCTACAGGGGAATGTTTATCGGTGAAGGTAGCTTGGTATCAGAGGATGAATGATCATGAAAAGTAATTACCGTATTTGCTCGCGTATATCTCGCACTTTTTTGACCGAAAATATGTGTGAAAATTTTCGGTGCGAGATATACGCGGGGAATGACCGTATTCCCGAAAAAACACAAAATTTGCGATGTAACAGTAGGCCTACTTGCTCAAATGTTGTGGCGCGCTAGTTAGTTAGTTAGTTATTGTTGTTTTAAGGGGCGGAACTACGAGGTCATCTGCCCCTCTTAACACAGATTAAAGAATACAAATTTTGAATTGGATTTAAAATTTTGAGGTGGACATCTAAATTTAAAAAGACCAAAAATTAATAAAACAAAAACAAACAATTAAATAAAAAAATAAAAAATAAAAAAAATAAAAATTATAAACATAAACAAAAATTACGGAAAAAACAAAACATTATCATTCAAAAACGAACAAGTCGTTGAGTCAAAGTTCACTGGAAAATTTAGATTGCTGGCCCTAACCCACTCTCACTTATAAAGCGGATAACGCGATCAGCAGCCACCGCGTCATCGGCTAATATAAGTTTGAGTGTCGTCTGCAAACCAAGGTTTCTTCGTAAGTCAGCAAGATCCACACACTCGGTGAAAATGTGGGCCACGGTGAAAACGGCTCCACAGGTACAAAGTGGGGGGTCTTCCCTTCTCATTAGGTACGAGTGGGTGGATCTTGTATGACCTATCCTTAGCCTACACAAAATGACGGACTCTCTCCGGGCCCGGAAGGATCTCCGCCAAACGCGAGTAGTTCCCTTGATCGCTCTCAGTTTACTGGGCAGTGGGTCAGCTAGCCACTGACTCTCCCAAAAAGCCAGAACTTGTAGGCGTAACTGAGAGCGAATATCTCTAGCGGGTACCTCCATTGGTCGAGGTGGTAGTGATACCGCCTCTTTTGCAGCTTGATCTGCTAACTCATTTCCCGCAATTCCCATGTGGCTTGGAAGCCACAGAAAGGTGATTCGAGTGTCAGCGTGGCACAGCCCGGCTAGTAGGTCGTGGATTCGCTGCACTAGGGGGTGTTGCGGGAAACATGTAGCAATTGACTGCAACGAACTCAAAGAGTCGGTACACACGGGAAAGTGGATTCGAGCATCCTGTAGTGCAAACTGCAGAGCTTCATAGATGGCAACGAGCTCCGCAGTAAACACACTACAGGCCTCAGGCAAAGAGATCTTGGTATTTGCACCATCAATAACGTAAGCACAACCCACCTTCTCGTCCACCTTCGAACCATCCGTATATAGAATGCCAGCGTCCGGAAATTGGTGAACTATGCTGTGGAACTGCCTCCGGTAAACGGAGGCATCCGTGTTCACCTTAGGACCTCGGTGCAGATCTAACCGAATTTCCGGACGCGGGACTTGCCACGGAGGCACCTCGCTAGATGTCCGGATCATACAGGGACCTACAGCCACTCCTATTTCGGTACACGAGCTATCAAGTCTAATACCAACCGGCCGAGTGGCACGAGGCCGGTTGGCGTACCCCTGGTGGTTTTGGGTACCGAAGAGAGCTTGATAGGTCGGGTGTTGCGGCATTTGACGCACATTGGCAGCATATGCTAACAGCATATGTTGGCGTCTATAATTTAAAGGTGGAACACCCGATTCGGCGAGTAGGCTGGGTATCGGGCTGGTCCGGAAGGCACCGGTAGCCAGCCTAACGCCACTATGGTGGATACTGTCCAGCATTTTCAAGGTTGCCGGCCTTGCTGAACCGTATGCCGCAGAACCATAGTCTAGCCGGGACAGGACGAGGGCTTGGTAGAACCGTAGCAGCACCGCACGGTCAGCCCCCCACGTAGTGCCACTAAGAAACCTGAGCATGTTCAGTTTCCTGAGACATGTCATTTTCAATTGCCGTATATGGTGCTGCCACGTTAACTTGCTGTCAAAATGGAGCCCCAGGAAGCGATAAGTGTCAACCACCGGCAACGCAGCATCCCTGAGATGTAGTTCAGGGTGTAAATGTAGCCTCCGTAGCCGACAAAAATGGACGACGGAGGTTTTCGCTGCTGAAAAACGAAAACCCCGGTCGTGAGCCCACCTGTCGACCCGGTTGATGGCTAGCTGCAATTGCCGTTCCACGACTGCCATACTTCCAGAGCTGTAATGCAGAGCTAAATCATCTACATACAGCGATGGAACTACCGCGGACCCGGCGGCGGCAACAATGCCATTAATGGCAATCGCGAACAAGGTGACACTCAGCACTGAACCCTGAGGAACTCCATTTTCTTGGGTATAGTACTGCGATAATGTCCTACCGACCCTTACACGGAAGAGTCGGACGGACATGAAATTCGCAATGAAAGTCGGTAAGTTACCACGGAGTCCCCACTTGTGAAGGGTGGAAAGGATCCCGTAGCGCCATGTGGTGTCGTAGGCTTTCTCGAGGTCAAAGAAAACCGTGACTAGGTGCTGCTTCCGGAAAAAAGCCTCCTGTATGGCGCTCTCAAGTCGCACCAGATGGTCAGTGGTGGACCTATGAGAGCGAAATCCACATTGGTACTCAGACAGGAGACCTTTATCCTCCAAGAACCACACCAGTCGACGGTTCACCATCTTTTCGAGCAGCTTACATAGGCCATTTGTCAAACAAATGGGCCTATAGCTGCTTACAAACTTGGGATTCTTTCCAGCCTTAGGAATCGGTATCACGATCCCCTCTCGCCATTGAGATGGAAACTCCCCTTCAATCCATATACGATTGAAGAGGAGCAACAGTTTTTTAATACTGGAATCGCACAGATGTTTTAACATTTGATTATGTATGTTATCCGGTCCAGGAGCCGTATCCCCGCACAGTGCAAGCGCACTGCGCAGTTCCCATTCAGAGAATGGTACATTATAGGACTCCGAAGCAGCAGTGGCAAAGGACAAGGGGTGAGTCTCTGCCTCCCGCTTCAGAGTCAGAAACGTAGGATCGTAACTCCCGGAGCAGGATACATCGGAGAAGTGCGAGCCAATGCTGTTGGCAATGGCGAGATGGTCCGTGATGATGTCTCCATTGATGGACACTCCGGGTATCGACAGTGATGTCGGGAGTCCGGAGATCCGACGAAGCTTAGTCCACACTTGAGATGAAGGAGTATGCGCCGTCATGGACGACACATACTTTTCCCACGTCGTTTTCTTACTCTCCCGAATCAGATATCGGGCTCTAGCACGCATCCTTCTGAAGGTGATAAGGTTGGCCATAGTGTTTTGCCTCCGATAGCATTTGAAAGCACGTCGACGATCTTTAATGGCTGCTGCAATCTCGGCTGTCCACCAAGGGACAAGCTTCCGGCGTGAGTTGCCGGACGAGGAAGGTATTGTTTCCTCAGCAGCAGCCAAAATACCATTCGTTATGTGAATGGTATGATCGTCGACACTCTCAAAGGTATCTTCGGCAAACACCGCGCGTGCCGTGAAAGTTGGCCAATCAGCCCGACGGAGAAGCCATCGACTTGGTAACTCGATGGCTCTCTGGTTCGGAAGAGTAACGATAATTGGAAAATGGTCACTATTACAAAGGTCATCGTGTACACCCCACTGTAGCAGGGGAACCAGCGCACGACTGCACAGGGTAATATCGATACTTGAATAAGTACCGTGTGCAATAGAGAAGTGCGTAGGCTCCCCTGTGTTCAACAGGCACAGGTCCAGCCGCCTGATCAGCCTCTCAAAATCTCTCCCTTTACCGCTAGTGGTAGCGGAGCCCCAGATGGTGTTGTGGGCATTAACATCTCCCAGAAGGAGAAAAGGAGGGGGGAGCTGAGAGACTAGATCCACCAGCTGGTCGTAATCCGGCTGAGAATCAGGCGGGATGTACACGTTACATACTGTTGCCATTACTGGCAACGAAGTACGAACTGCAACTGCCTCTAGCTGAGTACGCAACGGCACCTCTTCACTAAAGAGGCTAGAGTGGACGAGAGTGCAGACGCCACCAGCGGCCACAGCTCCGTCCACCCGGTCTCTAAAGAGTTTGAAGTGACGCATTGTTGTCTCATGTCCAGGACGAAACCTGGATTCCTGAAGACAGACAATGGTTGCCGAAAACGAAGATATTAATTGTCGTAACTCAGCGAGATGAACAGAATAGCTATTACAGTTCCATTGTAATAGTGCCATGGTGTGGACTTAAGTAGAAGTTGGTCTTCTACTTATGCTTGACCGTTTGCCACCCTTCCCCATCTCTAGTTGGAGATGATGGGGCAGGAGAGCACACCTCAATCTCCACATCTCCGTCCGAAGACGAAGAAAATGGAGCGGGCGCTCTCTTGGGTTGCGCGCGGTCGTCGTCGGACCTCACGAGTCTCGCTCTTGGGGAAGAGCGAGAGCGGTGTCGAGGGACTTTCTCCCGGTCCGAAGACTGGGTGTCTGTCCCCGACACGCCCCGAAGAGATTTCTTCTTGGATCGGCGCCGACGTGTGTTTGGGGAAGTAGATGGTCCCTTCCCCACAGACGCCGGGTCCTTATAAAACAAGGTCGCTCCTGCTGGCACCGCTCCACTGGTAGTGGTGGGAGCGGGATGGCCAGCAGATACGTGAGCAGCCCTGCCTTTAGGAGAGGAAGAGAAACGGCGCTGAACCGTTCCCCTCTCCTCCGCCGATCTATTTTCTTTTCTATAGGGGAGTTCCTCCATACGGACGGGCTTGGCTTCAGCAGGCTTCGCCCCCTTGGTGGTAGTGGGAGCAGAAAGGCCAGCAGAGACAGTAGCCACCCCGTCAGCAGGAGGACGAGAGAGACGGCGACGAACCATCTCCCTCTTCTCCCCTATATTTTTCGTATTAGGTGGGCTGGAAGAAGGACCAGCCCTGGTCGGCAAAGTCTTCTTTCCCCCTTTAGCTGGGGAAGACTTGTTCGCCGACCGTTTCGGAGAAGAAGAGGACTTCTTCTCCGAATTCGCCGGTTTAGGTGTTAAAACCGGCGCCTTCTTAACCGTGGCCGAAGAAGGTTTTGGGACCTCCTTCGGGCTGACAGTGCTCGCTGGTACAGCGAGGGGAGATTTCAAACTCGTACTAAAAGAGGACATCGAGGGTACTGCACTGGAAACTTTAACGGCAGGGGTGATTGAGGGCGTCGCTGCAGCTGCAAACGATACCCGAAATTCGGGGGCATTCATATCACGGTACCTCTTGCGAGCGTCGTGATATGAAAGCCTGTCAAGAGTCCTGATTTCCTGGATCTTGGCTTCCATAATGAATTCAGGGCACTGTTTTGACCGTGGCGAGTGACTTCCTTGGCAGTTGGGACATATCGGGGGAGGCGTACACCTCTCGTCACCCTCATGTGTCCCCTTGCCACACTCTCTACATACGGCCTTCGCAGTACACCTGGCGGAAACATGCCCGAATCTCTGGCACTGGTAGCAGCGCATAGGTGGAGGGATGTACGGTCGCACATCGCAGTTGTACGATGTGACCTTCACCTGCTTAGGTACAACATCACCTTCAAAATGGAGAATAAAAGCGCCGGTATCGACGCTCCTTTCCCCAATCTTTCGGGTGATGCGCCTAATCTTTGTGACGCCTCTCTTCCCCAGATCCCGCAACAGTTCAGCATCGCTATTCAAAATGAGGTCACGATGGAAAATAACTCCACGGACCTCATTCAGCGTTTCGTGCTTTGTGATCTTAACGGGGATTTCGCCGAATTGCGTGCATTCCAGCAACGCTTCGGTTTGCTGCCGGCTAACGGTATGCAGCAAGAGCTGCCCGTTCCGGAGCTTGGAAATCCCGTTAAGATCACCAAATTTCCCCTCGATTTCCTCAGCGAAAATGATCGATTTTACGAGCTTGAAATCATCCCCGTCAGTCCTGGTAGCTACCAGGTAGCGAGGTGATCTGTCTGTCGCAAATCGATGGTTAAAGGCTTCATCCCAAGGCGTATACACCTTGGGATTAGCTCGACACTCCAGAGACGGCTTTTTAAGGGTGCCACCCTGTACAGGTGTCCGTGATCGCTTTGATGGCATCCCGGACGAAATCCTCCCCGAATACTGCCCACTCCGAACGGGGGCTATCACTGTGGGCGCCACCCAGCCAAGGCAATACCTACCTGGCATAGCAGATATTGCCCGGGGTCCCAGTGCCTCGAACACGCACTTCCCCCTCGGCATGCACAGGATTTATTCAGCTCCAGTATTCGGCCATGCAGGGACCTTCGTTGTAAGGCGGATACTACTGTAGGGTACATGGCGCACCCACCTGACGGGATGGGGCATACCGTCTAGGCTTTCTGGCCAGATGGCCAAGCTGGTGGCCCTTCCCCTAACAGCACGCATGTTTATTTCTATTGGTCAAACCAGAGCTGGGACCAGAAAACCAAAATTGACCTTTATAAGGCCCCCTCTAAGTCGCCTTTTACGACAGGCAGGGGATACCGTGGATGAATTCTGCCCTCCCCATCCACAGGGGGTCTGAACAAATCAAAACTGGCAAGTTATTCGGCCATGTCGGCCCTATTAGTCGCCTCCTACGACAGGCAGGGCATACCGTGGGTGTATTCTAACCCGCACCCACACGGGGGGTTGTGGCGCGCTAATTCGAACGTGTTTCAAGGCGGTGAATTTAGCCAACCGCGGCCGAAGACGCGGCGTTGAGATTCGAGAAGACTGAACTGCGTTTCTCTGCGATGTAACAGTAGGCTTACTTCCGCAACTGACGTGGTGCGCTAATCGCTAATTCGAACGTGTCTCAAGGCGGCGAATTGCGGCCGAAGACGCGGCGAACGATGTACAGCGTGCTAACACTCACGCTGCGCCGTATTCTTGCACGCGGCCGAGCTCTGATGCGACGCAATGCGTCAAGACGAAATCGTTGAGATTCGAGAAGACTGAACTGCGTTTCTCTGCGATGTAACAGTAGGCCTACTTCCGCAACTGACGTGGTGAGCTAATCGCTAATTCGAACGTGTCTCAAGGCGGCGAACGATGTACAGCGTGCTAACACTCACGCTGCGCCGTATGCTTGCACGCGGCCGAGCTCTGATGCGACGCAATGCGTAAATACGAAATCATTGAGATTCGAGAAGACTGAACTGCGTTTCTCTGCGATGTAACAGTAGGCCTACGTGAGCAACTGTTGAGGCGCGCTAATCGCTGATTCGAACGTGTCTCAAGGCGGCGAATCTAACCAACTGCGGCCGAAGACGCGGCGAACTATGTAGGCCTACAGCGTGCTAACACTCACGCTGCGCCGTATGCTTACACGCGGCCGAGCTCTGATGCGACGCAATGTGTAAAGACGAAATCATTGAGATTCGAGGAGACTGAACTGCGTTTCTCTGCGATGTAACAGTAGGCCTACTTCCGCAACTGACGTGGCGCACTAGTCGCTAATTCGAACGTGTCTCAAGGCGGGGAATATAGCCAACCGCGGCCGAAGACTAACGATGTACAACGTGCTAACACTCACGCTGCGCCGTATGCTTGCACGCGGCCGAGCTCTGATGCGACGCAATGCGTAAAGACGAAATCATTGAGATTCGAGGAGACTGAACTGCGTTTCTCTGCGATGTAACAGTAGGCCTACTTCCGCAACTTATGTGGCGCGCTAATCGCTAATTCGAACGTGTCTCAAGGCGGCGAATTTAGCCAACCGCGGCCGAAGACTAACGATGTACAGCGTGCTAACACTCACGCTGCGCCGTATGCTTGCACGCGGCACCTCGATACCTAATCGGCTCGTATCGAAGTTCGGATCAACTCGTTGTGGTCGCTCTTCCTGTTAGTAACGCTTCGGGTAAGTTCCTGGACAATGACGACTGTTGTGGCGCGCTAAATCGAACGTGTTTCTACCTCAAGGTTATTACGGTCATTTATATGATGGCGTCAGTAATGAATGCGAGATATATGCGAGTAATTTTTTCCCCCTGAAATTTCAAATAAAAAAATGGGGTGCGAGATGTACGCGAGCAAATACGGTATATTAATTCCTACGGCGCAAACAAGTTTAAGATCCACTGGTTTTCAGTGGCGGTATGCTATTTGACATTGAAAGCAGTGACGGTATGCCATTGGGCCTTTGAAAGCAGTGCCGGTATTGCATACCGGCATATACCGCCTCACTTCCCTCCCTGCTTCTCACCCTCCCAATTAAAACTAAACTAGAAGACCCGTGCTGCTCTGCAGAATTAATTTCAACAATCATATACTGTACCACTTCTTTCCATGCGACATTTGCTGTTCGCATGCCTTTATGCTAATGACCTGAACAGACAGTTACCGTGTGCCGGCAGCTTGACCGGATATCCTCCGGCTGCTTGACTGGATGTCCTTCGCTCCCTTTAGAAACTATGTATTGGTGATGGTCGACGGAAGAGTGTGAGAAACATTTGTGATTATGCCTTGACTATTGTATTTCTTCCAAAGTTGTAAGGGTTTTGGAATGGAACTTTAACAAAAAGGTTTTGTTGAAGAAAAAAAAAAAAAAAAAGAACTGTGACTTGGTTAAGGAATCTTGATTGGTACTAGAATGGAGTTTGTCGCTAATGGAAGTAGGGCGCGACGACTAGGGTTTGACGGTCTCGCCCCAGTTATTTGGTTATTCAAGAACCGATATTCTCCACAGATGCCGAAACTGAAGGAAATAACTGGTGACTGGGTGCCTTATCGGTCCAACCCATTGCAAGCATAGATACGATGTGGATCTGGGAGCACTGATCCTTTTACCTGTAAACTCCGGAAGCTTATTTTCCTATTTTCAATGTGAGTAGCGTGTTCCGGGTTTTTGGGGGGGGGATTTGTTTTTCTCTGACTTTGTTCTTAGTTTAGAACTGTTTGTTCTTGTCCTCAAGGACTGCTAGGACCAAGCAAGGTTTTCTTTGTCCCTGCCCTGGTTTCTCTTTCTTAAGTTCGTCTTTTCTTAAATGTCTTTTCCCCTTTTCAATGATGAGTTTCTCATTTTGTTACTCTAATGATATTTTTAATCCTTTAGCTTTCTCCCTCCTCCCCAGCACTGTGAGGTTAGTTTTGTCCCTTATGGACTCTGTTTAATTAATTTATTTATTTGATTTTCTTTGAGTTTTTAACGTTTCATTTTGCCCTACTACCTTCATCTGTTGGGATTGTCATCTGTGACAATAAGAACTAAGATGATGGAACTTTTCATGTCTGAGATTTTATCTGCTAAGATCATATTTATGATCCAATGATTACTTTCCTCCCAATTTATCTATTTGCCATTAATGATTACGGTAGCATTGGCGAATTATTAATATTCTCCGACACCTTGATGTTGGTGTTCATGATAAAGGTTGAGATTTGATGTGGTACCAATTAGGGTCTCTAAACAAGGTATGCAGTTGTTACATTATGTTACATTGTTATTGTTTTAATGTTAATTAAAAGACCTTTGATGTTTTGAATCTGTTCTTTTGGTAGTTTGTATTTACTTTAAGTATCGGTAATAACGTAGTAATTGGAACCATACGGATCTAGACTTTAGGTACATCTCTCTGGTCTTCTGATATCACGGGGGTATGGGAACCACAACATGTCCCGGCAACCGTCATCTTTCACTTGTGTAACATCTGTAATTGAGGTTCGCCCCCGACTCGTCACAAGCTCTAATAACAAATGCTGAAACAAAAGGTCAGCCAGCGCTTGCAAGTTGCAGTGGGGTAAGCCAATTGGCTCCTGGGCGCATGCATGTTTCAGAACACTTGACTCACTTCTCCCTTCAGAAAAATGACCTTGGTAAAATAAATATTCACAATTATTTTAATACACGGATGACATAATCACGCAAGTTGAAATTTTAAAAGGAAAGCAGCTTCTGGTTTTACGTCACTGTTAATCTTATGACCATGAGCCACGAAACCTCCATTTTTACATCGAATCCGAACAACAGGACCTGTTATTTCACATCCAAAAAATGCACAGCTTTAACCTTGGTGAGAAGCAAGCAATTTAACCATGCCCTCCCCCCCCCCCACCCCATTTCAGTTTTAGTAAAAGGTGCAATTTCTTCCCAATTATTTTAATATAATCAGGATTAGGGAATAACCCATCTCATTTGGGTTCAATCGTGTTGACCGACTGAAAAGCATCAAACTTTCGTTACATATGAAGCACTTATTGATGAAGTGTAAAATCACTGTGGATGATAATGTTACTCTATGACAAATCACCCTTCCTCATAGTTGGAACAAAATTCGTAAAAGAAAAAAATAGGCTTGACACAAAATTGCCACCTTACAGTTATATTACAACTTACATCTCCAAGATAATAGTAGTCCAATGGCATTTGGGATTCTGGATATATATTCTCCAGATACCACCGGAAATTCTTGCATTTTAGCTTATCTCGTAAAGCTTTCCTTTCCGTTACATCACCAACATCAACATTTCTTGCACCTGTAATTATAATAATAATAATAAAACACCAACCCCAACCAGCAAACAATGTCGTTTCATAAACTTCTAATATTATGGAACGAGTGGGGGGAAGCCTTACAGCCATATTTCAATGAATGAACACATTTTTTCACAACTGGCATTAGAATTCTCACGGTAGAATGCAACAGGACCACATGAGAGGGCAGCACAGGGATATACGATGTTCACTCCTCTGCTTGCTTTTATGGTGTTACCGTCTTGAAATGTTGTTCTGCCTTTATATTTTATTTATTTACTATCCTCTTAGCCAGTTCAGCACTTTAGCACAAGCACCATCAGGATACATATTTTGGGGGAGCATCAGTTTTTCTTTTAAACTGAAGGATGGTTAACTTTGGGCTTCTACATACCACAATTGGCCATTGATAAATATGAAAATATTACACAAGAATTAAAATAAAGAAAAAGAAAGAGACATTCTTCAAATAACTCCAAATATTTTACTAGATAAATAATTTCAATCCCTATCCTGTCTTGGCTTGACAGTACCATAATATTGGTAATTTTAAAATCCATACAAACGTACTCCACATCTTTAGTCAAACCAGCTACGGAAAAGAGGCTTCAAGTTTGATAAAGCTGCCAGTTCCCTGACTATATGACATCACAAGGCAAAGTATGTCAGTGTATCTGAAAAATACTCCAAAAATACAGTATACTGTATGTTACTACAAAACAGCACTTTTTCTTTTGGCTATCAGTTCATCTCAGCAACACACAACTACTGTGCATCTGAATATAATTCGTTACTACCTTTAACTTGTGCTGAACATCTAAAAAATTTCCTTCACAAAAAGAAGCATCTGATTCATTAATATATATATATATTACACAGTATAATAACCCAAAAATGTGCTTCAATAACTTGAGAGATATTTGAATCCTGACAGAGCAGTTATAAGGTTAGACAATACCTTTGTGTGCCAAGTTACTTCGTTCCACTCCATCAAAATATGGCTGTAAGAAATACCATTTTTTCACTTTTTTAGATAATGCTATCAATATTTTTATCACCGAATTTCCAATTATTTTTGTGCACAATACCTTGAATCAGTAATTTTGAGTCAATCTGCAGAAGTGATTTCTTTCCTTAAGAATGATTAAAAGCAACACAAAGGAAAATTATAAATTGCCACTGCTGCAAAGAAAGATCAATTAAATTCACCTGAAGTCAATGTGTTCTAAATGCCTGCATGCTTCTGTCTGATATATATAAAAAAGGGAATGCAACTACTGAATGAGGATTAATTTATAAGTCATGAACGACTATTCTTTATCTCCCAAATTGTGCCAACAAAGGAAATTAATATATACTGTATATGAAAGTGTTTGAAATGAACATTGTAATGTTGCCACAAGATGGGAGGATAGACAGAACAAACTTATACTACCGAACTTGAGAGACGAGTCAGTCATCCTCGTAATGATGAAAAACTACTGCACTCGTGTTTTATCTGCTGGCAATAATACCAAGCACATATCACACAGGCATTATTACTTGCTGTGATTTATAAATCAACCTTTGTAGGTACTGAAAACCAGAAATAGCAAAGGTGAAACAAGAGAATAACATTGGCTAGGAAGAATCTTGAAGGGGACAACATTTTGAATTTGTAGTCTTCGAAATGAAGCGTTGAGAGTAATAGTGTCGGTCTCAATTGAACATCCTACTGTAAATGTAATGGCAACACACACTAACCAGCAAATATTTCAAATATGGCTTGAATACACAGTAAGCATGCAGGCTTTTACACACAGGACATACCGTACTAGTGCCATCTTATGATACTGTCATAAATGAAGACCAAGACAGACAGAGAAGCATCAAATTTCCCAGCATTTGTTTTAGTGATCCCACCACCAGTGTTACACAAGCATACAATTACTTCCTACCCATTACACTAGCCCAAAACACATAATTCAAACTAGAAGCACAGGTTAGCACTCAAGAGATGAGATAATGCCAGCATATCTACACTGCTTTGCTCAAAAGCATCAAAACAACTGCCTTACTTAGCAGCTTTATACTAATCCATTTATAGAATTATTATTCCAGTGGACTTTGAAGCAACATCAGCTAATCAAACAACTATACAGAAATAGATGGATATAAAAATAAATTGAAAAGCAGTTCAAAGTACTCTCTGAAAGAAAGAAAAAAACATGAGTTCAGTGACCAATACAATTTTATTCTTAATGGCTGAGTTTCATAATACAGTGAATGATCTCGAAGAACGAATGAAAAATATTGGACCTCAAAACCTTTCAATTTAACTAAAACTGCTATGGAAGTACTGGAAATACACAAAATATACCATTCATTTTCAGGAAGTGAGATGATAAGCATTCAAGTGACTATAAACAAAAGTCTGGTTCTTACCTCTTCATAAAAGCAAGGAAGGAATAACTAGTCATGAAACCTACTAGCAATTTGTGTGGGTGTACATAGTACAGTCCAGGCAAATTATACTTCAGGATAGGCAAAATTGCTTCAGAAGCTTTCTAAATAGTTTCTACGTCAGAAATCATTCCGAATACCATATACTGAATCCAAGCATGGAAATACCTTCAAAATCACTTCACTGCCAATTTGCTGCCTATAAGAATCAAATTTTACCTGTTTATTATGAATTTCCCCAGAGTGTTATTTGTGTGTTTCAGATGGGTTTATGAGAAATGCGCACAAAGTAAATGTTTTGTTTGCATGTTTAGAACTCGGGGTTGGCTGGGTGGGTAAATTTTTTATTCATATCAATAATTTTTCACATTTCCACTCATTAAAAGAACGGGGGTGGGGGGTGGTAATAATGTTATGGATTAACTCCTTGTAACTGCTGTGGTTTAAGATACTGGGGCACAAGAAGGGAATGTTTAACGTGCCAGTAAATCTACTGACATGGGCCTCTCACATTTAAACATACTCAAATGCCAACTGAATGCACTGGGATTCTATATTGCAACCTTGGTTCAGATATCAGAATGTTGCCACATTATAAAACATTATGATAATGCTAAAATGTCCCTTTATGTTCGACGATGTCGAAATGTAAACCTTATGTGTCAGAAAAATGTATCATAATGAGGCTCATTATAACACAATTTTTCATTATGAAACAGTTTCTCCCACCAATCACAGCTCAAGAAACAGTTGTGTGACCAATTAGGTAAGGATACTCAGCTGAGTTTTAATTCACCGGCCGTGAAAGCCAATATACCATCTTTTTAGGTAAGGATACCTTCGCGCATGCGCTCAAAATCCAACATGTCTAAATAAATTACCGAAAGTGCACCGTCCATATGTTTGCATAAATGAACTGCCAAGCACACAGAGTGCATGCGTCGGTCGGTCCGAGAGCTTGGAAAACAGAGATATCCTACCCAGCACTCTCACTCCGATCACAACATTCTAGTGACTGAATCTCAACAGATATTTACGAATATTTATGTTAAAACATGTAGTAAAGTTATAATTATCGTCGAACATAAACAGTCGAATGCAACTCGCCTATAATGGTAATTAAGACACTCGTTGGAAATTATAAAACTCGCTTACACTCGTTTTATAAACATACTTGTGTCTTAATTAACGCCATTATAGGCTCGTTGCATAATGTACTATTGTACAACTGCAGCCTTTAGAGATATTGAGGTGCTGGAATTTGGCCCTGAAGGGAATCTTTAACATGCCAGTAAATCTTATGAAACATTTAATAATACACCACTTTAAACAACATAATTCAAGGAACTATTATAGAACTTTCAAACAAAAGTTAACCAAATATTCTCCTCCATCACTCCATTTTGTCAATCATAAAGGAGAAATGGCTTATACCACTGATGCTAACTGCAAAATCCTCGCAGCATACTTTTCTAAATTACTTAATAGTGAAAGCCCCCTGGAAAAGTTTCAGTTCACTTCTAACCGAATTAATCAAGATTCAGCCCCACCAACAGTTCAGGAAATTAGAGAAACAATTCAATCACTAAAAAATAACAAAGCCACAGGAGAAGATCAAATAACTGCAGAACTTTGGAAAAATGCAGGGGAAAATTTCATCAAAAATCTTCACGACATTATGTTGGACATCTGGCAAACTGAAAAAATACCAAAGGATTGGAAGATGGCAATAATACACCCCATACTTAAAAAAAGGAAGCAGGTCTGATCCAAACAATTATAGAGGTGTTTCCCTTCTTCAAGTCACATATAAAATTCTCTCAAAAATTCTACTCAGCCGTGCAGAGAGTCAACTTGACCAAAGAATTGGTGAATACCAAGGTGGATTCAGAAAGGGGAGATCCTGTGCTGAGCAAATTCTGAACCTGAAGAATACTATATCATATTTTCGGAACACAACAAACAAAAATTATGTCATCACATGTCGATTTCAAAAAGGCCTATGATAGTATAGATCGCATGTCACTTGCTAATGTTTTAACAGAATTTGGACTTGATAACAAAACAAGAAATATTATTAAAGATACACTAACTGAAACGAAGGCTAAAGTTAAATTTATGGGTGGTTGTAGTGATGAGTTTGAAATAAACACAGGTGTCCGTCAAGGGGATAGGCTCTCCCCTTTACTTTTCAATTGTGCTCTTGAGAAAGTTGTCAGAGAATGGAGGAAAGCAGGTGCACCATCTCACCGCCTGGGCCCAAAGATGAAGGGTATTGACTTAGATTGTCTAGCGTTTGCTGATGATTTAGCACTAATTGCCAAAAACGTCGCTGATGCACAGAAACAGCTTGTTATACTGGAGGAGCAAGCAGCCAAAATAGGACTAAAAATCTCCTATGAAAAAACTAAATTTATGACAAATATTAAGAATGGTCCACCTGAAATTGTCATTGGTATCAATAAGATTGCAAGAGTGAAAGAATTTAAATTTATTAATACTTAGGTGAATGGATCACTGAAAATGGCAATGAAAATAAATCTGTAGCATCACGAATTCAGAAAATGGAAATTGCTTTTCAACACACAAAGAATGTTTATAACAAAAAAAACTTGTCCTGGAACAACAAAATTCGTCATTACTGTACAGTGATTAAACCTGAAGCTCTATATGCTTCAGAAACGCTCAGTTTACATCGTAAGACCTTAAAGGAAAAATTAGAGATTAAAGAAAGGAAAATCATGAGGAAAATCTTAGGGCCCAGAATTGTAAATGGCATACACTACCCCAAACCCAACTCTGAAATTTATAAAAGAGTTTCTAAATTAACTGATACAATGAGATTGCGACGAATTCAGTTTCTAAGCCATTTGGAAAGAATGAATCCTACCAGACTCACTTATCGAATCCACAAATTTCTGCAAATCAAACGCACAAGACCAAAATGGTATAAACAAGTAGAGAAAGACCTTAATGAATTGGGTTCACCAAATTTACAAGATAGAAATATGATCCAGAAAATTGTTTACACAAGGGGATTTGAGGAAGATGAGAAGAAACCACAGCGACGTACCTGGTCGGAGGAACAGAAATTACAGCAATCAGTGAAAATGAAGAGCTATTGGGCAAGGAGGAAAGCTCAGAAAATGTTGATTCCGCGTGGTCCTAAGTGACCCATTCGCGAAGAAGAAGAAGACACCACATCTAGAGTTCAGTTACAAAACTATGCATAGTACGCACAGAGTGTAGGTTGATTGCTGACCAAGCAGATCGCTGCCCAAAGGTAAGAGGAGGGTATAATATACTTGCTTCTCAGTACACAAACATAGCACAACACCGACACTCACAAAGATACATACAGACATAGCAAGCACACTCAGCATGCACTAGTGTATTAGGATGGGTCAAAAATGATTGCTCTTTGGAACTGATAGCAGCCTGTGCTTGATCTACAACACACAAAAAGTCGGGGAGTCTGCCTTGCCTTTTTCCAAAAAGTGTTAGCAATTTGAAGTGTATTACAATATAAATAATTCATGTTTTTTGGGCTAATGCCATGTGAAATTAAATTAGAACCATGCGTTTCGGAGAAACCTTGCCTCCTTTTTCAATGCAATCAAACAATGTGGCCAAAGAAAGTAGGCTATCTCAATGAGATTACAAAAAATATAGATAAATTCCTCTGTTCGTCACCAGAGAGCAGCTGCCAGAAATTACTGTATGGTCCAGGGTAGAACGACGGACAGAGTAGTAAGTAAGGAGAAGGTTAAGGGGGTGGGATGAAAATATAGAGATTCCTCGAAGAATGAGGATGTCCAAAAGAAAAGGCGGGGGAGAGATGGGAGGGTTAGATGGATATAAGGAAACATAAACAAAAGGGAAGTGTATCTGAACAATACCTAACGTCATACGCCTGTATGGACATCCTCATTCTTTGAGGAGTCTCTATATTTTCACCCCACCCCCTTTACTTTCTCCTTACTTACTACTCAGTCCGCCGTTCTACCCTGGTCCATACAGTAATTTCTGGCAGCTGCTCTCTGGTGACGTTGGGCCGATAACCTAGATGTTAGGCCCCTTAAAGCAGCAATTATCATCATCATCATCATCTCTGGTGACTAACAGAGGAATTTATATTTTTTGTAATTTTTTGTAATCTCATTGATATACTTTCTTTGGCCACATTGTTTGATTCCATTGAAAAAGGAGGCAAGGTTTCTCCGAAACGTATGGTTCTAATCCAAATACACACGGCATTAGCCCAAAAAACATGAATTATTTATATAGTAATCAGGGCCGTGAAAGCCTTAATCTACTTTTTTTTACAATAGTTAGCTCTGTAGGCATAACTGAGGGGCTGAGTTCAGAGCAGAAGTTTAACCCTTTCATTTTCAAGCTCTCATCCGATGGATGTGTGAAAACTGTCAGCCATATTGACCAAGCCGTGCACACACTTCTTTTAAAATGAGATGGAAGAGAGACAATTAAAGATACTAAAATCAAATATTATTAACATAGTGTATAAATCACTTGTTATTACTGAAAATAAGTTATGTCTCTGAGTCATATGATTTGTTCTATGTGTGACTGGCGTGTGACAGATATTATGTTATCATGTCACTGGCAAATGTTGCCTTGACGATTAATGTATAACTTAGTTTGATTTTCATTGGCCATTGGCTGCATTAAAGCTATTATTATTATTATTAATAATAATGAACTCTGCTATAGAAGGTAAGACAAGCAGAGGTAGACTCAGGAGGTAATGGTTAGATTCGATGTTTAATGATTCGAAGGTGAGAGGTGTAAATGCAGAGTAAGCCACAGTGCATGAAGGCAACTCTTTTGCATACAGAGGTTTGCAGACTAGAATGGAGAATAATGGAAATTCATGAATGAATTTCTTCACAAACACTAGGGAAAAGGTGCCCTACGACCTTTTACTATTGGTTCTCTATATTACAAATTACATTGGGTTACATTTTATGCACATGCACCCATATAATGTATCTTTCAGGAGCGTTCCAAGAGAATAACTGGGGGGGCTAGTGGATCTGGATGTAGGTATAGACTGCAGCATGTAGTGACTGACTAAACCGCCTCTCACTAGGGGTGATAAATCAGATTTTTAGGGAGGATATATCCCAAACATGAGCCAAACATTTCCTTCTCTTTAAACAAATGAATAGCATTATCTGCAACACCATAGAGATTAAAATTGCAAAGAACAGGTAAATGGTTCTATGGACTATCACAAAAGAGCAGGTAAGTCTACTTTCAAATAACATCACCTCAAACAGCTGAGATTTGGAACTAAAAAAATTCCTCTCGGCACGCCGGAAGGCGGAGGTAGATTTCACCGGGCAAACTTGGGGATAGGCGAAAATAGGCAAAATATGCAGGTTTTCGTAGAAGGATCAGACCTCATTTATTGCGAGAAAGTATTTATAATTGGAGCTTAATTTACTTTGTTTTTCGTCTTTTTATGCATATTTTTAACATTTAATGTCTTATGGGGATGGTAGTCTAACCTTCTTGTCATTTGGGGTCCATTTGTATACTTTTGGTCACACTGTCCTTATGCAAGGTTTCGACACTGATGTGTAACTATCTAACGGTCTGTTAATTCTTCACGCAAAATTTTATCTCCAGCAGAGATTTTGGTTGGTTCCTCAGTTAAGGGGCTGCGACAACGCGGCCATCTAGCCCCGTGTAGTTTGGGTGTGCATAGAATCTGTCTGATAAACGGTGTTAATTGTGATGGCTGTATTAGTCTGTAATTCAGGTAAGGACTGCAGATGATCAATTTCATGTAGCAGTTCCTAATTGTGGTACCAAATACTACCATCAATGACACCTAGCTGTTAACTTGCCTACTAGATGCCAACGCAACCAGCTACTTGCAACGAATGTTGGAACTTCCCCTCCGAAGGAAAGCATACTGAGGGATTTTTAGCGCTCTGAGAAAATCCGACGACTATGGCCGGCTTTGAACCCGTGGCCTTGGGCATAGAAGTTCAGCATGCTACCAGTTACCGGTACGTCACCGCAGCTGCTTCTCACAGAAAAAAAAAATCCACAGCCTGCTTCCAGTCTCCGACCGGGTCAGGAATGGAATGAATGAAGCCCCTATCTAGCGGCGAGGATATGAACTGTGCCAGCTGCCGAGGCCTGACGCACTCCTCTGGGGCAATGATTAAATGAATGACAGATGAAATGAAATGATAGTGGAGCGCAACACTCTCCAGATGGAAAACTGAATGTGATCCTGTGCAATGGCGTTGTCATGGCAACGTCTGATGGCTCTTCCCTCATCAATTTAGTAGTGTTGTCATTGCAACCTCTGATGGCTCTTGGCATTTTCTTCTAATTCCGAAACCATTCTTTCAGACAAAAGTTTTAGGTAATTATTTGGGGAATATTATCCAGTTTGTACGGTTTTGATATTGTGCCTATTAAGAGAGATATGATTAATGTTTCCCGGAAAACCCACTTTTTCCTACCTCTTTGGTCAATGGTTGGTGCTAGCAAAAAACTTTTCAAACATAAATTTTTGGGCCTTATCCGACACATAGTATGAACTTTGAATGGATTCCATATTTCACATATTAAGAGAGTTATAGGGATATTTCACTTTTTCGAAAAAAAAACCCTCCATTTTCACCCCCTTAGACCGATTGTGCCCATTAACGAACTCGACCGAGATTTTATAGGGATACATATTATATAAAACATGCAAAGTGATTGGTGAAAAATTGCGGTAGTTATCATGTCCACAAGAAAGTGATATATACTGTATATACATAAATTATATATAAACTTTTGAACTGACGGTGGTTTTGGGATCTAGGGGATGTGAAACGCGAAGATATGGTGAAATTTTCCTGAAGTCGAAACATGGTACCCATTGCAATAGTTAGCTTTCTAATGAAATCTACTTAAAAGGGGTGCACGTAGCAATGGACAGTTTCGCCAATAGCACCATCTAGTGGTAGAATTCGCGACGAACAATTTCATCAATATTATTCTGAAGGTTGAAGGCTCTGGTAACTTATGGTGGAGAATATTTATGAAGCGATCACACATGAGAAAATGGCCTTGGATTAACATAACTGCATACCACAGCTCTACTTTGTTCTGTTTTTCAAAAACAAATAAAGATATGCAAAAAAAAACCTGATATCACTATTGATCTTGTGGGGGTGGGGACAACCCATAATTAAAACACAGATGGCAGCTAATTTTGCACAATCAAAGGAAGAACGGGTTGGATACCATAGATACCCTAATAGAGAGAATTATCCCAAAGGGTATGGAGTGTGATAAAATGAAATGTTACCTTTGAACCTTGCTTCGTGGGTCAACACACTTCGTACTGTATATATGATTATGAATTATCTATTAAAATTAATAATGAACAAAGAAAGAAATGAACTTCAAAGAATCTACAGTGTCAACATTAAAAGTGAAAGGTGGGGTTCAAGTGCAAATTACAAAATTACAGTCTTGCTACATATGGGAAAAAAAGTTGTGAGTGAAGTCACTGAATGTTCAGCAGGTACAAGTATATTCATGAATAAAGATTGTAGTCACATGATCATTAATCTTGTAATCGCAAGTCATGGGACCTCCTTTTTACTAGGAATTCCAACTACCCAACAGACCCCTGATATTAAAATTGTCATTGTTGAACAGTAATTCATGTTAAAGAGGCTGAGCAGATTTTGAGGAATTCTCATACACAATAAACCCCAGAGAGCATTATATTCAAGGTGAACGTTAGACCACATATTTTCCTCCTACATCCTTCATGTCAAGCAGCCTTTTGTTTTGACAGTTCACAACTCAGACTATACCAGGGGAAAAATGTCTAAAATACACCAGAGTAGGAAGACAACCGAATAGAGATCCACAGCTGAATTCTAAGAGCTGTGACAACATAAAAAAAGCACCAGACACTGACATATGAACTACAGCCAACCTCATCTGAGATTAATAAATTATTTAATACCTGAGGCTTAAAATTAAAAAGTGAATCCGTCATTGTAAGCTCGCCTACAGGGTGAAGTTTGGCAACCACTTTTGAACATTTCAGAGGCTGCTAACTGACAGTCAGACACTGTACGGTTATTCCTTTCTCACAGTGGCTTGTATGAGATGCAGAAAACTGTAGAGAAAGTTCTCGGCACACACAGTCTTCAGAAATAAATATTTTGATTTAATTCTTCCATGGTGTATGGATTTGATCTAATTTTGAATTTCCCCACAGATAAAAGTCACAATTGGCCATAAGTTATCTGCAATACTGTAGCTTTATCTCAAATAGTTATATATGAAACTACGACCTTACTTACAGAGTAGTTACAGAATCTTGCTGGAATCGAGCATATATTTTTTTCTTTGTCTGTTAGCTTCTTAAAGGCTGCAATATTTTGATAATGTATCTCCGACAACAAACAACTGTTTAAAAAAAAAAATCAATCCTACATCACGATTTGCACGAATAGCACACAAGCCTAATTTAATGCTACTCTGTGGCATAGTGCATCAGTTTAGGATTAGTGGATGACCAATACCTATGGTTTGGCAGTTCACTATCACACTTATAGTATACTAAACCTGGCCCCATCAAATAAGAACATTATTGTAGCTGTGGTTCTATTTCATTGTCATGAATTGATTGCAGATTCTAATTACAGAAATGTACAACATCACATAGTTTTTGTAGTGACTCCAACAGATGCTGAACTACACCGATCTGCTGTGCGTACATCTGGTTGATTTCTGATGTGAACATTCCATGTCTGCACGAATTTTGCCAAACTCTCCTATGCAGAAACTTGGTGCCTAAGATGTCCTTTCTTGTTAAAAATACAACGACATTTGATAAGTAATGGCAACACTGTTGTCAATCAGCAATCCTAGTGGTGACCGTTGTAATCTTGTAGTATATTGTTGAGCTATCTTTGTTGTATAAATCTCTAATATTGAAAGTCTCGAAATAGCTGATATTTGTGAATACAATAACTGTTCCTCACATTCAGTAAGTAATACTGCCCAAAAAAGATGTTCGGTAGATATGAACAAAAGTGCTTCATAAAAATCCAAGTTGCAAGAGGAAAAGGTGCAGCTCAGTGCTTTAGAGCATTTCAAGAAGCTTGCGGGAGAGAAGTCCTACCTTATCAAACTATTGGAAGATGGGTGGAAGCCTTCCGTCAAGGAAGACAGGAATGTCAACACAGAGTACGTTCTTGTAGACCCGTTGCTGCAACTGACAATCTCCATGTTCAGGCTGTAAGGGCATTATTGGAAAAGACAGGCGTTGGACATGTGTGGAGATTCCAAGGAACTTGGTGTTGCAGTATTGTCTGTCCATCAAATTTTAAGAAAAAAAGCTGAAGATGCTAAAAGTTTGTGCCCACTGGGTTCCGCACACTAACTGAAATTGGAAAGTGGCAGCAAATGGAGACAGCAAGAATGCATTTGACGCAATATGAACATGAAGGCGATGCCTTACTTAGTTGCGTTATCACAATGGATGAGACATGGGTATGTTCGTACGTGAGCTGAAACGACAATCAAGCAAATGGCAACATACAGAATCGCCACGCCCATAAAGATGTAGAGCATTGCATGATTGTTTGAAACTGGCGATGTGTGTTATGATTATGAAGGCATAATCTTAGTACATACTGTACCTCATGGTATAAAAATAAATGCAGACTACTACTTGCGTTACTTGGAACATCATTTGCGCCCAGCATGACGTCGTAAACCCCCCCCTCAGGCCATTGAGAGTCCTATTGTGTTAAAAGACTATGCTCATTGCCATGTAGCAGCAACAGTGAGGAATTTGTTTACAAGGTGGAACTGGGTAGTACTCATCAAAATTAACCAAGCAGTCACCCATCCAAATACTGACCAAGCCCGATGTTGCTTAACTGCAGTGATCGGACCAGAACCGGTGTATTCTCTCTCTCAAGCTTCTTCAAGGCTCTTTTCCTCTTGCAACTTAAATTTTTATGAAGCACCTTTGTTCATATCTACTGAACATCTTTTTAGTGCAGTATAATAATAATAATAATATCATATGGCCTTGGGTGCCGGGTGCAAGATTTGTAATTTGACACCCAGAGGGTAGTTTGCATGTCGAATTTCATTGTTCCTTGAACACTATAGCGCTTTCTAGTAGAGAAATGAGGAACTTTGTGTTGGCGGAAACTCCCGAGATTAATTTTGCCATTATGAACACGGCCTACTGAATTCAAATGGGTTCTTTGACATGCCAACATCGTAGACATGCGTGTCGTATTTTTGCCGCCTTTCAAAAAATCACTTACCACGGCCAGGAGCGAACCTGCAATCTTGGGGTTGGTAGACCGACACGCTATCCACTCACCCACCGGGGCAAGCTTTTAGTGCGGTACCGGATTACTTACTGAATCTGAGGAACATTTAATGTATTAAAAAAAACCCAGCTATTTCAAGACTTTCAATATTGGAGATTTATACAACAAGTACTGCTCAACAATATACAGGGTCATCGAAAAATAATGCCAACATTTAAAAAAAATGATAGCACCGAAACCCTTTGTTAAACGTGTAATTCTTTCACTGAACGCCAGCTGGTTAAAGTAAGTTTTGTTTTGGAGGGGACGTGACCTTGCTATGCGTACACTAGATGCGCAGTAGCCAAGGACGGCCGGGGGTGCGCGCACCAATGAAGTTCTGACCTCACCCCTTTGGATTTTTTTCTGGGGGTACATTAAAAACATTGTGTATGCAGAAAAAAGTCGGGATTAGGAGCACCTGCGGGAGCGAATTTCTGCCGCAATCTTGACAGTTAGTCCTGAAATGATTGCACGTACCAATCCAGTCATTGGGAAAGCGTGCGTTCAATGCTGATGTTGGTTGTCGGCCTGGCCTAGATTTTCTCTCTACAGTCCCTGTTTCCTTAAACTGATTAAAACAACAAATGACAGCTTTGTAATCAGGTGAAGTTTGTCGGGCGGTGCAGTCATTGGCGCCCCTGGCCCACCTTGGCTACTGTGCATCTAGTGTGCGCATAGCAACGTCACGTCCCCTCCAAAACAAAACTTACTTTAACCAGCTGGTGTTCAGTGAAAGAATTACGCGTTTAAGATAAAGGGTTTCGGTGCTATCATTTTTTTAAATGTTGGCATTATTTTTCGATGACCCTGTACTACAAGATTAGAATGGTCACCACTAGGATCGCTGATTGACAACAGTGTTGCCATTATCGAATGCCCTAGTATTTGTGTTTTCCTTCAGGCCTGTTAACTGTGGTTTTGCCTAGAACTCTCTAATACCTGGGAATTTACATGCAAATTTCTTTTGCAATGATCCAGCATTCTGATTTCTTTCTCCACATAAACACAGCACAGCTACTGCAGCAGGTTTTTTTTTTTCACAGACAACACACACAGCATTAGTGTTGGTTAAAACAGGAAATAGCTCAAGAAATACCGGCAAACACGCCAAGTTGCTGTGCTACACCGTATGATGCAGCGGCCTAGTGGGCTTCTGCCATCTGTGTGTTTGCCAAAATTCACCCTGATATAAAATGGATGAAAGTCATCCTCTGTGCAGTTTTTCTTACAATTGCCAGATTTTCCTATGTTTGGCATTTTCCCATCTTGTTTTGTTATTGTGTTAGTTATCTAACCTGGGTTAATGCTGTAGTAAAATTCCTTCCACTCATCGAGCCAAACCTCAGCTAGACGTGCGTTGTTATGGTTTACTATTTTAGAAGTGCCCCCCGGAAAAGTATAAGGGGTAGATTTTCGAAAAACATGGCCCACATGGGAACAAGTTGCAATCTCTAGTTTACCACCACACATCCATACCTAAAACAAGCATGATGAGCATTTCAGGAGATGAGACTGTGAATGAAGGCATACACAAACACATAGCACCTTACAACATGAACCATGTCACAGGAGAAGGAAACCTGTTCATGAGATGAATTCACACCATAGCAATAAAAGAACAGTAAAATCAATGCAATACATATGATCACATTAACCATACATGGCCATAAACCTTTCAAATAGTAACCATTTTTGAAAATAACTCAAATATATGAATGTTCGACGATTTGTTCTGGAGAATATATATCATGATAGTTCCTGAAAATAGATTTGTTTCAGGAATTAAATTTGTCTTGAAGACAAATGGTTACCAATATTGTGTGCAACTAATTTGTCTGCGGGGATGGCAAGTACAGTATGTTGAGAACACTGGCGATCAACATTTCACATCATAGTTTCGAACTGAAATAATCAAATTTTCTCCACTCACAATCGACAACTAAACTACTTGAGGGCCTGCGTAATTGAGTAAGCATTCTAGTAGGGAAAATACAATCCTTTGTTCAAAGTTCCAACAGAAATGAGATTCCTTAAGAGGAAGAAAACGTACCATGAAACAAAGTGCCCTTACTAAGTGGAAAGAATAATTTAAACATTTTCAGGAACACAAGAATGGTGGGAACATAGTGGAGTTTAACATACGTTATCACAGGTAATTTGCTATGCAACCTTTACATAAGACTATCCATGAACCTTTGTATTTTCTTAAAAACCTTCAGGTTATTAAGTCTTGAAAATATGTTACCAATATTTCATTTGGTACAAGTTTAGGATGAATTTTACATGGAATAAATAATCAGAGACAAAAATATGCCAGAAGTATAAAGTGGCATTAAAGTAAAGTAATTGGTATTCTGCCCGAAGGCAGGTCCGAGTCTCCGAAGAGGCTACCCCCAGCCGGAGTTTACGTGCGGTAGGGTGGCCAGGGCCTTTCCGCTCCTCCTTATGTTGGCCAACAGCGCACAGTACCTAGAACCGGTATACCATCCAAGTTCTGACTGCGCCCAATGTTGCTTAACTGCGGAGTTCTCATGGGATCCGGTGTTTCAACACGGCTAGGCCGTTGGCCAAAGTGGCATTAGAGTGAATTATTTGGAACAAAGTCTGACAAAACCAATTTTCTGGGCCAAATTGTCGCACACCCAAGTATATATCCTGAAAACTTAACAGAATATTTCATTGTTAAAAGAGAAGTCACTCTCTTGAATTCACATGCAAATACAGACAATATTCCTTTTCAAATAATTAGAAACATCTCATGCATGCAATACGTTCAGAATTCTAGAAAAATCTGAATGTCACTTGTGGCTGAATGAATAAAGCTACAGCATTGTACAATAAAAACATGTAAAAGTGTACTTAAAATCTGCATTCGAGTTACCAGAAACAACCACACAAGTCCTACCTTTGCAATGCTTCATAAACACCCTCTCCAAAGAGCCATTCTTTAATAGATCTTTTATAATACGGTTTAAGTGTCTTCTATCAATATCAAATAAGAAATAACTTTAAAAATGTTTCTTTGAAAAACTGTTTCCCACCACTTCTTTTCCTTCATCTGCCCTTAAAATTTCCTGCGTGTTACTCGTATTTATACTACAGTAGGTCGATGATAAATGGGACTGTCAAATACTGTATCCCCATATTGCTTAGTCCACAGATTCCAGATCAGGGTAATTGAGTTGTCCTACATGGGCAGTGAAATTAGTATATTTCTTCCTCAAAAACCTGGGGTATATGTAGTTTTTGCATTATCAAAAGCTGACAACAGGACTTTGCCAAAAATATGAGGGGCAGTCAAATGAAAATCGATCACCTGCTACAACGAGACCCTGGCATGGTTTTATTCAAAAGTAATCACCACAAGTGTTAGTACATTTATCCCACTGGGAGATGAGACATCAATTCCAGTTTTGTAAAAAGAGGTTGGTCCCTGACGAATCCACACCAGCACCCACTCTTACCCTTCCTCGTCCAAATGAAATTGACATTCACGAATGTCTTTCTGCAGGTTGCCAAAAATGTGAAAATCACAATGGGAAAGGTCCTTGCTGTACGGAGGATGTTGAGGCGATTCCCAGCCAAATCGCTGCAGCGTAGCCTTCACCAGATTAGCAGTATGGGAGTGGGCATTACCATGCAACAGGATGATTCCGCCCGACAGCATCAATTGTTTGTCCCTCAGACAGTTGATAAGAAACTCACTGCATGCAAATTTTGTGGAAATGCAGGTGATCTTTGCCAATGGCATGCACGGTGCCACTAATTTCTTCCTCCGTGATTCGTTGGTTTTCCCGGATAACACCATCAGAAGTAATGGATCGATGGGCCTGTCCTGCGCATGCATCATCTTGCAATGATGTGGGCCCTTCTCGGAATCTCGCATGCCACTCGTGCACATTCGTCAAGGACATGCAGGGTTTGCCATCCACGATGAGTTACCCTCAGCAACCAGAAAACGAACCACACTTCCCTGCTTGTCACCATTTCTACATCTGGACGAACACACTAGGCAGTCTGCGCACCAACAAAGACATATCTCAACACCTGAGAGTGTCACTATGCAGTCCCCTTACCACAGCGATGGCAGTATCGATATGTAACAACAGTGTTGCCACCTTTCGCGTGGAATGTGTGTTATGGCGGGTGTTCACTGTTCATTTGACTGCCCCCTCATATCCTTTAAAGAGTTGCAAAGGTGAAGCATGTGGTTGAAATCTTAAACCTCACATTATATTACAGGAATTTGTCCCTTTCTACTCTCATATACCTTTTCGTCCAGAGCTTTGAATTTATTCATTTAGCCGGGGGAGATGTTGAAAATATTGTTTAAGCACAGTAAGACATCAACAGCTATCATGCATAATGCAAGTATTTTGTATGAACAATTCTACACACAAATACACCACACATCAACAGAAAGCAGCAATGAAGAACTCTTCTGGTTTAACCCAAGAACTGTGAACCGTCTTCCAGGAAGACGGTGTGCTGTTTGATCAGGATGATCATCTCTCTGAGAGACGGTCTTCGAATTCAAATATAGTTTTGTTGCTAGCCATCATATGGCACTAGGTCCATGTAATGCGGGTTTCTGATACTTTTATCTTTCGTTCTGAAAGCATTTGAGAAACAACAAAAAATGACGATCTGCATGTTATTATTTGGCTGCAGAAGTGGAAGTACTTTCATGTTGATATTGAGGTTGCATCCAGACCAAATGGCATCCAATTATATTGATTATTCTGTAAATGAGCGCTTGATTTTTGACAATTCGTGCGACAGTAAGGTCAGTGATACTGGCGAACAGGATATCTTGGAAATTATGAAAATCCCCACTGATGATTTTATTTAAAAAAAAAAAACACCCACCTATTTTAAAAACTAACAGATATATTATAGAACTGGTTCTTGAATAACTAACAAAACACTTTGAATTTTGCATGTATCATGTTTCTGAGACAAATTCGGCGAGAAAAGATACCTTAGTTAGTTGTTTTAAGGGGTGGAACAGTGAGGTCATCTGAATTACTCTTTGCACCTTATAACCCAGTATTCAATATGCTTCAAGTCTCTTGGAGGAGCACAGTGTCAACTTGATTTTTAATTTTTCTATATACGATAGTTGTCAGCGAATAGTCGGATGTCCGATTTAACAGATACTGCCAGGACGTTGATATAATAGAAGAAACAATGGACCCTGATTTTTAAAATCTTCAACTTAAACAGCACTAAAATTTCAGGTTTGATGAGTATTTAACTGATATGTCAAGTTCACCAAATATGGATTATACCTCACTTCACCACTTATTGTGCTATATACTGTAGTAAGGAACATTTTGTATTGTAAGTTCACAGAATGGCATGGAAATTAAAATAATAATGTAAATTTCAATTTTGCAGAGTGGAAAATGTAGGCCCATGTAAAAAAAGAGTGTTACATGTAGTAATTCTGAGAATATATTGAAATACCATCTTCCAGAATTTCTACCCAAATTGTTTAAATCTGCTAAAATTAAATTTCCATGTTTTTCAATTGCCATTAATGTAGAGTTTTAAAGCATATTACCACAAAAGCAGAGATTAGTAATCTACTTAAGCTATTGCTTAACATTTCCATGAACTGTGAACAAACATATCTCATTTCTCTTCAGACGAACCAGTAACAGAAGTTCAAATACTTGATGTGAAGCACAGTAACTGTGGTTACAAAGTATTAGGATATTCAACCTGTAATATGGATCAAATTGCAAGGTGTTAAGAAATGATCAGCATGAAATAATTATATCATCAAAGTTTCCACACAGCAAAAGAAACCACAATGACTGGATTGTTAGAACCAAACGTGCAAAATCACACAATGTGCAAATATTAGAAACATAATACGATCCACAACAGAAATGGTTAGAAGCATGTGTTAGGAATTATAAATAACCAACCATGAATACACCACCACAAAACCTGAGCACCAACAGCACTAATATAACACCAAATTTCTCCACTATGCTCTTTGTAGAACGAATTGTTAATCAAAATAGTAGCACAATGTAGAACATATTACCCACATTCAATATAATGAATTTGAATACATATAATTAAGGGAAAATGATCATTCTTCCTTCTAATTGTAGCCTGTTACAGTCAAATAGATACTGAATGAGGAAATTAGAATGCCTACATATTTTCTGATACATAATAATGAAAATCTATACAGAACTAACAGGTGTAGGGAAATAGCACAACTCTGCATCACTAAAAGAAAGGCATACAACTCAGCAAAATGGGATAAAATAGCACCAGCTACAGAAACTCCTGGCCTACAATATCAAATTCAAGATATTTTCATTACTCCTTTGCAGTGAAAATCCAGCATGGGCTAATTTTATATTTCCATACAAAAAGCATAGCAACGGTTAGTAAAGAAAAGCATCTAATTAATTTTTTATTATATGAGCAAGAATGGAGAGGTATAGTATGACTATCAGTAGCCTGAACTCCGATATATTTCACCAATATTTATACAGCAAAGTACTCAAACAGTTATTAGACAGGGATGATACGGCAGACAACTGATGGAGTCTCACCGAGTCAGGTTGGGATCGCTAGTGCACCGAATATAAACAAACGGTTCGTCCAATGTGTTGGTTGTCCGAAGCAACTACATTGTGTTTCGTGCGTATCTGTGTGTACCGGTACTTGAAGATTACGTGCATAGCATTAAAACAGTCAGAAGTACTGATAAGGTTTCATGGAACTCATTTAAGGCATTATAATTTCGGTCTGTTTGTATTTTTCCCTTGTTTAGTACGGGAGGGAGAGAGACGGGAAAACGAGCTAGAGGGACAGACTCATAGTCTGTACTATTGTACAAATTCCTATACTCAATGACTCAGTGCCGGGTGGGTGCCGCCTTACGGCAAAGTGCTTGGCGTGAGACAGCTCGCAACGTGGGCGAGCGAAAATCCCCGCCGCATATAAAACAAAGTTCCTGTACACTCGCACAAAAATAAGCGCTTGTCGGCTTATGAGACGACAATATTTCGAATTGCCAAGTTAGACGTCGATAAAGACGATTATGATTTAAGACATAAAAGCAAGGAAGAAATTACACGGAATTTGACTGTTGGTGAGGGAAACCGACATCCAGCTGATATCGACTGCGGGAGTGATGCAACGGAAATCGTGAAAGTTTCCCCCAGTCAAGCTAGTGTGTCTAGTCACACTTATCTCTTATATAGAAAAACTAGATGAATTTTCGTTCTCATAATTATAATGTTCTCTTCGGAAATGTTCAATCGAAAATTAGAATAAACGATCTAAGAAACAAAAAGAGATGACTGTTTTTTTGGTGTTAGATATTAATGTAGGCATAATCCATTTAGGCCTAGCATGTTTTGCAAGACACTGTAATCAAGTGTTATAATTATTATTATGCATGTTCACAAATACAAGCCTATTTCAATATGCTTTCTGTAGCTGAAAACAATGTGTAGCGGAGCTCATTCTTCAGTATATACTGTAGTGTAGGGGAGAGTGAATATCAAACACAGAAAATAAAATTGGGAAAGTAAAAAGGTTGCAAATAGAAAGGAAAAGCAGGATCACTAAGGAAGGGGAAAATACCACAAGAAGACACACTGCCATCTTCACAAATGGGCATTTACTCCATCATTCAATAGCTTTTCATTGCTACAGCAATGCATGTCATAAGTTGTTGGCATGTTAAAGAACCCATTTGAATTCAGTAGGTCGTGTTCATACTGGCAAAATTAATCTCGGTATTTTCCGCCAACACTTAAGTTCCTCCTTTCTCTATTAGAAAGCGCTATAGTGTCAAGGGAGAAGGTAGTGTTATCATATGGGATGAAGTTCTCAGCACAAAAGAGTGAAGTGGTCATCACAACAAGGAGGAAGAACAGGCTTGATATGGGCATAACACTTGGAGGACAGCAGTTGCAGAAAGTAGAATGCTTCAAGTACTTGGGAAGCATAATTGAAGAAAAGGGAGGCAATAGGATGGCAATAAATGAATGGGGAAGGTGCACAGATGGATTTTTCAAGAGTGTTAGGGGGATGATATGGAATAAAGATGTACCACAAAAATGTAAAGGAATCATCTACAAGACCTACTTTGTGACAATTTTGACATATGGTTCAGAAACATGGGTGATGAAGGAAAGAGACAAGAATAAAATACGATCAGTGGAGATGAAGTTCCAGAGGAGTAGGGTAGGAGTAACAAGAATGGACAGAGTAAGGAATGAGAGAGTCAGAGGGATGGTAAGGGAGGAACCATTGCAAAATAGAATAGAGCGAACTAGGCTACAATGGTATGGACATGTGAGGAGGATGCGAGAGGAGAGGATACCGAAGATGTTTGGAATGGAAATGAAGGGAAGGAGGCCAAGGGGAAGACCAAGGGACAGATGGACAAAAGGAGTTAAGAAGAGTGTGGAGGAAAGAGGAGTGTGCTGGGACACAGTGAAAGACGAGAGATGGTGGATGGACAGGAAACGATGGAGAGGCTTATGTTCCAAGCAGACCCGACCAGCGGTAGGAAACTGCTCAAGATCATGATAGTGTCAAGGAGCTTAGATAACTAACCTCCTTAACTTTCATAGTGCTCCGAGGAGCGACAAAATTCGGCATGCAAGCGTCAGATAACGAAGCTTGCACCCAGCACCCGAGGCCATACGATATAATATATATTATATTGCTACAGCCCCTGGCAGGTTCTCTGCTCCGTTCCTACCTGCAATCGAGTTACAGTAAACCTTTTTCACATTTCTATCCCCCTTTTCCTTTCCAATGATTGTTTGTATGTTTACCAGCAATAGTTTCCTGCATAGCACCTGTCAAGATCATCAAAATTATCAACCTACTTCTCCATTCCTGCTCGCTGTGAGTTGTTACACCAAGCGGCCAACCTCATATTACTATCACATGTTAGTGACACACAAAACACGTAGTTCTGGTTTGTTTCAAAATCTAACCTGGATTCATTGCATAATAAAAATCTCTCCATTCATCCATCCAAACTTCTGCCACACGGGCAGCATTATGCAATACAATTTTCGACACACCCCCTGGAAATGTGTAAGGGGACTTGTCGCGAAATACATGGCCAACATGGGAACAGGGGATTATTTCCAAAACACCTCCACACTGCCATACCTGAAAACAATTCTCATGTGTTAAATAAACAATAACCAGACAGAGACCTAAAACAAACAATTAGAAAAGCAAATTATCTAAATATACACAGTACACAACATTTAGAACACACAAGTAAGAATACTATTGCTATCTTGTTCAAGTGGAACAATCTCTTAATGAGATCTGTGTTGAAGCCAGGCTGAAATGGTTCGGTCATCACAAAAGAATGGACACACAAAGAACAGCTACAGTGTGGTTTGAGAAAGAACTGAAAGGCAAGAGACCAAGGAAAAGATGGATCGACCAGATTAGAAATGGTCTTGCAGGGAGAGGTCTGGATGTGCAGCGGATCATGGAGGAGGAAACATTCTTGGAAAGAACTAAATGGAGAGCGCTCATTGACCGCACCCGGGAAACTGGAGCTGGTTCATGGTGGTGATGATGATGGAAGTAAGAATACTGTGAAATAAATATTTCAGTCATTTCTCAGGATAGACATTACGGTATTTGTGTAAGGAGCAAGACATTCAGTGCTATGTAAAAGTAAAGAAAATGCATTAGATATTCAATACTAGTCACAAAAAACTTGTTTTCTATTAGGACCATCACACAAAATGTTGAGCAATGGGAGCAAGAATACACACGCTGGATGGTTTGGTCTTCTTAATCACACAATGTCAAAGTGGCGTTGATCTTCCAACACTAGCTCAAAGACGATTGTGCACTTTTCTTGAAACCCCGGGGTGTTAATGTCGCTCCGAGTTTGCAAGGTATTCTAAAAATGTATTCGTTTAGTCTTGTGTGTTACTTAGTGGAAAGTAAAAGAGCTCTTCCTCTAGGGGATCTGTGAAGTTGCTAGGACAGGTACACTTCAACTTTGGACTTTTCTGAATCTGCACTACGTTCTGATGCATGTCGCGAAAAGCAATGCCACCCAAAAGATGAAGCTTTACAACAGGTGTTTGCTTTAAACATTTTATTATGAACTGGCATGTTTTGTTTATGAGTTATCTCCACTTCAATTAGACATATATAAATAATAAAATAACCCCTGACACTACAGCCCGTGAAGAGCCTAGGCCTACCAAGCGACCACTGACCAGCCATTTGGCCTGCAGATATTGGGGTGACGCGTGATCAGCGCATTGGGTCCCCTCGGCCATTAATCTTGGTTTTCGTGATCGGGGTGCTTCCTCACTGTCAGGCAGCTAACAAATTGTCCTCACGAGGCTGAGTGCACCCCATTCCAGCTCTCATGTCAGTTTCTAAATCCCTGACGGAGCCGGGAATCGAACCCAGGGCCTCCGGGTGAGAGGCAGGCGCGCTACCCCAACACCACGGGGCCGGCACTTCAGTTAGACAGGACATGTGTAATTTGCTGCAGAGAAACACAATCTAAAGCAGCAGTTCTCACTGTTTGTGGTTGTGCTTCTCAAGAGGTCTCAGTCAAAGACAAATAATGTTTAAATCATTCAGCTTCACTTGCACCATTCTGAGAGCGCTAACTAAATCCTTATTTCAAATATTTTACTAGTTATTTAAGTTTTTTTGTATAGTTAGAATGCCTATTGTTTGTTGAGGATTTGAATTCATTATCAATTTTATTGATTGTACTCTTTGCAATTTCTTACTTCCAGATCTTTGTGGTCAACCTTGTTGGATGATTTATTTTGAATAAATCTTTCTCTAGGACATGACATGGACTTGACATCATGGATGGCTAATACTGTGCTGCAAGGGAAGAATGAGTGTGAACTTACCTTTAAATTAGACAGTTAAAAAACAAAATACCTCAAGTTCAACAACAAAGGCCTTCTAATGAGATAACGGCTAATAATTACAATCCACTGTTTTTGATGACTAGAAAAGACCAGAACATTAAACAATTACAATATAGTAACATGGCTCTTCTATTGTATATTTTCAATTTAATAATAAGATCACTTCTCTGCTGAAAGTTACTGCCCTCAAACCAGCCCAGGAAACTGGGCAAAGGACGAAGACAATCGCATCAATACCCAAGGCACTACTACATAAGATTAAAAAGAAATTCTGTTGTTCTCCCACAGAACTTCAAAATGCTTTGGTAACACATGATCATAATGCTTCATTGCAAACTGGCAGTCCAAACATAAGAATAGTTTATTGTTTACAGAATATTTTCTGTTCTTCTCCCACAGAACTTCAAAATTCTTTGGTAACACCAGATCATACTGTAATGCTTCATTGCAAACTGGCAGACCAAACATATGAATAGTTTATTGTTTACAGAATATTTTCTGTTCTTCTCCCACAGAACTTCAAAATTCTTTGGTAACACAAGATCATAATGCTTCATTGCAAACTGGCAGTCCATACATGCTAATAGTGTATTGTTTTTAGAAATAATTCATAGCTTCTCTCATTCCGAAATAATTCCTACTTTGCAAATATAGGTTGATTCAAATATATCATTGTGCATAGTTTGCCAAATTAAAGATGGTTGCCATGTAATAAGGCATTCATCATAATTGTATTTATGCGAATCTACTCCTTCATCAAATCTAATGCATATACTTTTTTTTTCTGGCACGTATTCACCCAATACATACCTTTAATCTTCAATACTAGCTAATCTGTTCTCCTTTATGTTTCACAACTAGCTTTACATGATTTGGTATATATTCCAGAAGCTTTGAGCACATGCCAGTTCATAATAAGCAAACACCTGTTGTAAAGCTTCAACACGAAACCACACTGCAACTGGAACAGTCACGTTTTGTGAGTTTCTTTATGCAAGTAGCCAACTAGTTTTCTCAGATGAGTTCTCTGGCCAGTCAAAGATATGAATATTGTTCTCACTGAAGATTTTCTCCACTTTCTTTTTCAGTACAGTATGGCAAGGAGCCAAATCTAGCTGAAATATTGTCACCATCTGGAAACCTGTTCTGCAGCTCACTAACAACTCTCCTTTCCAGTATTTAGATATACTGGTTCAATTTCATCATCCCATTGACTGGTACCACGGGTCCCAGTCTTTCAAATGCAAACACCTCTGAAAGATCATCTTCATAGGGTATTTTACGGCTTCTTGCAAATGTGCTGTATTTGTTGCCTCATTTTTCGTTCGGTGCACATACTGAACCCTCAGTCTCTCCACTTCAAAGTGACTCATCAGACAAATGAACTAATTTACAGAATTCCATTGTCCAATCCTAGTGTCCAAAAGAGATGTTTCCTGAACATTTCTCCTGTTAGAAGGGTTTGTTTCCAGGTTAGTGGGCTTCCTTCTAGCAGCCAGAAGTCTATAATAAACATTAGAAATGTGCAGATTCACTCTCTTTTCCCCTACTTTACAAGCCAAGTCCATTGTAGTGAGCCTGGGGATTGATTTGTTCCTTCTGAGGAGAAAACGTTCACCAGTTGGCATTGTTTTCTTTTTCCTGCAGCAGTTTCCTTTTAGCTTCGGTGAAAATAAGTTGTTTGTAAGTGCCACTGATTAGTACTATGTATAGTACCTACACGACACCAAATTTAGTATCTAACTCACCGAGTATCATGGACATATTCTAAGATAAGCTACTATCACACTACATTTCCTTTGAGTAGTACAGGGTCATCGAAAAAAGGTTGCAGCAATTTCCAAAAATCATAACTCAGGAACTATTAAGAGATATTAAAACTAGTACTTTTATTGTGTTAAATTCACCAACTCAAAAGTTTTTTTTAATACCCTATAATAACTTTTCTAATTTTATCACAAATGTCAAAGATGCCTCAAAATTCATCACGATTGGTCTGCAAAAAATCAAAAAAGTCCAAAAATTTAAATACCTAGGGGAATGGATTACCCCTAATAATTCAGAAATAGCTGCCATTGAGAGCAGATGTAACAAATTGGAAGGTGCCTTTCAAACCTGCAAAAACATTTACAAAAGTAAAAGCTTGTCCCGGAATGTCAAACTTTGTCATTATAACACAGTAATTAGGCCGTCAGCACTGTATGCCGCAGAATGCTTACAGATGACAAACAAAGGCTCATTGAGAAAATTAGAACTTAAGGATCGGAATATTCTAAGGAAAATATTAGGACCTGTTAATGATAATGGTACTTACAGAAGAAGACATAACAATGAATTATTTGAACATATAGAAGATTTGGTGAGTGTGATGAGAAAAAGGAGAATGTCTTTCTTTGGACATTTGGAAAGGATGGAGCAACATCGACTTTCATATCGAATACACTCATCAATCTCTAAAAAAAATTCCTATTGTAAATGGTCGATGCAAGTTAAAAAGGACCTAACAGAAGCTCGAATCAATCAAGCTCTGGTTTGGGATAGGAACCTGTTCAGAAAGGCGGCTAAATCAAGCAGTAATCTACACCCTTTAACATCTGTGATGCCTCGCCCTCACTGCAAGTGGACGGAAGAAAGGAGAGCTGAACATTCGTCAAGAATGAAGATCTACTGGCAGACAAGAAAACAAGCGTTACAGTGATCATATGAGTGAAGAACATCGTGGTCCATTGATGGCCGAAACTACTAAAAAAAACTTTTCTATGTGCGCTCCCTTCGTGGCTCTGCAAACATCCAGTCGATAGTTGATTTCGCAAAGTGTGGTGGATCATCTCAGGGACATTGTAGCGACAGCAGCGGTGATGCGTTGTCTTAAATGTTGCAGATCTCTGACCGGTTCACTGAATACAATGTTTTTTACGTATCGCCATAAAAAAGTGTAGGGGTGTCAAGTTGGGGCTTCTAGGAGGCCATTGAATAGGATGGGTCCTACCCATCCAAGAATCAGGGACTCTTGCATTCAGAGCATCTCGAATATTAGCATGAGGGGGATTCCTACCATAACAACGTCGGGAAGTGCGCTGAACAGTTATAACATATTTAAACTCCACTAACCACAACACACACTGTGCTTTCTGCTGAATTGTCACCATTGCAATCACACTCTCTACTGAAACAGTGGTGTGGCAGCTTCCTGTCGCACTCATTCTGCGCATCGGCTGAAGGTCACGGGCGGAGTACAGTCACATATAATACTAAAACTCGGAGTTCCTGATTAGTTTTCAGATCTAATTATTAATTTATCCCACTTACAACGGGAGATATGATTTATTTAAAATTGCTTCAACCTGTTTCGATGACCCTGTATACACTGAAGACCTACATTAGGTATTACTAAACCCTAAAAAGTCTCAAACATATTGAAATACACATTTAATCTAAAACAACTGTCCCAAAAATTAATTATCAATGAGTAACAGTACAAAGAATGCATAGAGAGCATGGGATCTGAGAATATGCAACGTGTACCACACTGTTGATCAACCTTTGGGGAGAAAAAAAAAACCTTTGTTCAGATTACTTTGCACAGGACTGTACATAAAAAAGTGATAAAATATACATGTAATAAATTTTGATACTCCCTTCTCTCAAGTTCCCTATAAAATATCAATATGCTTTGAATTGAAGCATATGATCAAAGAAAAATTTAAAAATACTTACCCGGAAAGACATCTCCAAATTTTCACCTCCCCATATATCCATTCCTTCATCATATGCTCCCAGTTCATAGAAATAATCCCTGTCAATGGAAAACAGGCCTCCAGCCATTGTAGGAGTCCGTAACGGTGAAGTTCGGTCACCACCCCGGCGATCCATCTCTCTTTGAGGGACTCTGTACCTATGTATACATAATGGATATATCATAGGGAAACCCAGGGAAATTATAAGGTGCGTTCAAAAAGTAATGAGCCGGAGGCATAATTACAGAAACCAGTACCTGTATGTTAGAAGTATTGGCCGTGGCTGTTGAGGCACTTGTCCCACTGTGACACGAGGCGGTGAATGGCTGTGTCATAAAATTCCCTGGGTTGCGATGTGAACCAGTTCCGCACGTACAGCTAGACGTCGGCGTCCGAGGTGAATCGTTGACCCCGCAGAGCCCTTTTCAGGGGAGCAAACATGGCGTAATCACAGGGAGAGAGGTCAGGACTATATGGAGGGTGGCCGAGAACCTCCCATTTGAATTTCTGCAGGAGTACCGCGACTGTGTTGACCGTATGAGGTCGTGCATTGTCGTGGAGCAACCACGGTGGCTATGGCGTTCACTGTCACTCAGCGGTCCTGGGTAATGAGTGCATCAACCAGCTGGACATTGTCATCGGTAATGCAGGGGGGTGCCCTAGACCGGGCATCATCGGCTGACGACATCCGTCCTTTCCTGAAGCGCTTGTGCCACGCCTTGATCCTTGCAAGGGACATGCAGTGCTCGCCGTACACTTGTGACATTCGGCGATGATTGTCCATTCCCCCTACTCCTTCCGCTGTCAGAAACCGAACAACACCTCTTTGCTCTTCGGATGACGCCTCCATGTCACTGTTTGCAATGCGACTGGCAGCGTTGGACGATTGATGCATGCTGCTGCTCGCTTTGCATAGTCACGTGACGTGCACGCGTGCTCTCTAGCGACGGGCTGTGACCTTCCACGCTCTGGTCGGAACCACACCTCGTTACACACGCCACGATTAGCTGATTTAGTCACCGGTTTGCGCATTCCAGCCTCCGGCTCGTTACTTTTTAAACGCACCTTATAGAACATAATCCAATGAATTTTGTCACCTATAACTAAAAAGGGTACTAAATCTAAATACTCGTAAATACCATATATTTTATGTTAACAAACTAAGTAAAACTCTGTAATGTATGCCACTACAGAAGAATCACCAGCTATTTTTGATCAAAATTATAACATGAATGCCAAAATATGGAAAAATTCTGTAACAATGAATAATGACCAATGCGGTGACATACCGATTCAGAAAAATCTACAGTATTTGTTTCTAACTAAATCCCAGTTTCCCTATATTAATTCAAGACTGGATTTTGTGATTTGGTAACAAACAAAAGAGGTGATAGCGAGAGAATTATTGTGGTTCAACTTTTCAAGAAATTTCACAAAACTGAATTATTTCAACAAAAACATCCCCTGGTAGTTAAATAAACTTAATAGACATAATTTCCATGCCGCATCGTTGCAAATGTTATTGGAGAGCACTGATCAAGAATTCTCAAGTATTCATATCTTGCAAATCATTTATCATCATCTTCATTTCCCCTTTTCCAGCTGACACTGGGTGGGGGCAAATATGGTTCCTCGCAACTTTGTTCTGTCGTTCCACCATTCTTCTTCCGACCAATCTAGGATCCGTTTTCTAATGCTATTCTTCACCGAGTCCATCCAACGCATTCTTGGTCTTCCTCGTCCTCTCTTCCGTATCATCCGTCGTTCCAGTGCTCGTCTTGGTAGCCTTACTTCATTCATCCATTTGACATGTCCAAACCATCTCAATCTGTTTTGCTCCAGTTTGTCATTTAGTTTCTGTACTCCCAGTTCTTTCCGTATATCTTCATTTCTCACTCTGTCTCTCCTCGTTTTCTGGACAATACTTCTCAGCAATCTCATCTCAGCCGCCTCATCCCTCTTAGTCATTGTCCAAGTTTCTGCTGCATATGTCATTATAGGAACATAATATGCTTTGTACATAACTTCTTAAGCCTTAATTGGTATATCCTTGTTCCATACTAGTCCCCGTACCTGTTGGTAGAAAGCACTCCCGAGTTGTATTCTTTATTCTTCTGCTAATTTCCAAATCTAGTCTTCCATCTTCAGTCAGTTCACTTGTATCATTTGTATGATTCAATAAGTATAACATAAGAATTATTCCCAAATTAATATGCTTTATTTTGTTATGGTTCTGCAAGAAAGATGCTTACTTTCCAAATTTCATTATAGCAAAAATATGAAATATAAATGAAGTTTCTTTGTGAAAGTCTCCAAAATAATGCCCATAACATCAAACCACTTTCTATAATGTTCATTACAGTGCTGTATATTGATGGCCTATAAGTGAATCGCACAAAATCAGAGAACACATTATGAGGAACTGTGTTATGTCTGTGAATATTGAAGATTTGACGAATGTCAACAGGGAATGTTGTTTCATTTTAGGAGCTTGGGCATCGTGGACATTTAGCCCTCTGTACAATGTGCCGGATAACCTGTGTTATTGTGGTGTCTGTATCAGTGTGTGTTTTTCTAACCGAGGCAAGGATTGGGATGGCAGCGGTTGTGGCCTTAAGTTAGGAGTCATCCCGGCATTCACCAGGAGTAGAAATGGGAAACCATAGAAAACCACTTCTAGGAACGCTGAGGTGGGAATTGATACACACTTCTACTTAGTTTTGCCTCATGAGGCTGAGTATACCCCATTCCTGCCCTCAGAGCAGAATTACACTTTTCGGTGGAGCTGAGAATCGATGGGTACCTCCGGAATAATAGCCTAGGATGCTAGCTGCAACACCATGAGATGGTACAACAATGAACGCTTGTTGACATTCCTCTGAATGTCGGAAATTTCTTGTATAATTTATTTATTTAGCGTATGGCTTTTAATGCCGGGAGTGTCCGAGGACATGTTCGGCTCGCCTGAGTCTGTAGCTGCTTCCAGCGGACACCCTTAGGGTGAGCTACAAGTTCCGTTCAATTTCAAGTAGTTCCAACTTTCACCACCACATAACAATGATACCTAGTGGTGAACTTTGGAACTTTGATAGAGCGTTCCGATGACCTGACAATTTAGCTTCACACAAGTTTAGTCTGTGGAAGGATCTTTTACATTCCATAAATCTATGACATGGGACCGCCGGCTTTACTTCCCCTCTTAACCCTAGAACTGCGGACCGTCTTCCAGGAAGACGGTGTGTTGTTTAATCAAGTGCGACCGTCTCTCTGAAAGACGGTCTTGGAATTCAAATATAGTACTACTGTTAGCCTTAAGATGGCACTAATTTCAAGTTATGCTGGTTCCCGATGCTTTTATCTTTCGTAGTGTAAGTCTTTGGCAAACAAATGACAGTATGCAAGCTATTATTTGGCTGCAGAAGTGGAAGTACTTCCATGTTGATATTGAAGTTGCATTGAGCAAAATGGCCGCCAACTATGTAGACGATTCAGAAATTTAGCACTTGATTTTTGACGATTCGTGTGATAGTATGGACGATGACAGTGATTATTGTGTGGATTGGTATGAAAATGAAGATGGTGAAAGTAGTGGCAGTGATACCGATGAACAGGATGTCACGCAAGTTATGGAAATCCCCATCAATGCAAGCGGTGTTTATCATGTTCCGACAGACCCTGTACACATGCCTAATGTTAGCCGCGAAGGGGTAAGTGTGAACTAGACTGATATTCAACCCGAAGAAAGTTACTTTCCAGGTAAAAATGTACCGTTTATCGTTCATCATCCTGGGCCTGTGAACTTGCCTCCCCGTAATCGCGCGCCGATTATGTACTTCAAAATCGAGAAATGTCATATTTTTGTAAAAATAATTTTCTTTTTAGTAAATAACAGGAATTATTTGAAACTGGTTCTTGAATTAGTAACAAAAAACTATGAACTTTTCATTTATGATGTCTCTGACGAACATTTAACTCGGCAATATGGTTTTCTAGAGCAGAAAAGTCAATATTTTTTTATTTTTTATAAAATACTTTCTATGATTAATTCAAAGTGACGAGTCTGAATGATTCACCTATATCAATATAATATAGAACAGTCTTTCAGCTTTATATTGGTGTATGATAAGTCATATTCATGAACACAGTATGCTTACAGATACCAAATTCCTTTAGTGTGTACTTTATGGGAATTTACTGCAGCATTTGACAGATAAACCTGCAGCAGTTCTAGGGTTAAGGAAGGCATACTGAGGGATATTTAACGCTCTTAAAAAATCCGACGACTTCGGCCCGTGAATAATAGAAACCACAAGATGCAAAAAAAGACTGCTATTTCAATTGATTTTATCCATTTTAATGTGTTGAAACAGATCCACGGATTCTATTTGCAAATCCTGCATATTTTTGAATATTTTATTTAATTATTTATGCAATGGATTTCCATGCATAGAATACAAGGGATGAGAAGTAGTACATGCAGTGAACACTTTGGATCATCATCATCATCAATTTCCGTTTTCCAGCTTGGGCCGGGTTGGAGCAAATATGACACCCCTCCACTTTACTGTCCACCATCCTTCCTCAACCACAGAACTCCACTCCAGGTTCCGTTATCTCACACTGCCTTTCACCAAATCCATCCACCGTACTCATCCTTGTCCTCTCTTTCCATTCATCCGGCTCTCCAGCACTTGTTTCGGCATTATTTCATCATTCATTCTTTACACATGTCCATACCACCTCAATGTGTTCTGCTCCAGCTTATCATTCAGCTTCTGTACATTCACATCCTTTTGAATGTCTTCATTTCTCACTCTACCTCTCCTAGCATTTTGTAACATAGTCCTCAGGAATTTCATTTTAGCTGCCTGCATTCTACTTTCATCTCTCCTCGTCATCATCGTCATCACTTTGGATATTACATCGAAAAGTTTTATTACTTGTTGCAAGAAGAAATCTACAGTGGGCTGCTTATGGGGTGAGAAACCGGAAGACTGGTTGCACCTGCCAGTTGCAAAGTGAACGGTTTCACCCACCAGATGCAAAGTGAACGGTTGCACCTACCAGTTGCAAAGTGAACGGTTGCACCCACCAGTTGCAAAGTGAACGGTTGCACCCACCAGTTGCAAAGTGAACGGTTGCACCCACCAGTTGCAAAGTGAACGGTTGCACCCACCAGTTGCCAAGTGAACGGTTGCACCCACCAGTTGCCAAGTGAACGGTTGCACCCACCAGTTGCAAAGTGAACGGTTGCACCCACCAGTTGCAAAGTGAACGGTTGCACCCACCAGTTGCAAAGTGAACGGTTGCACCCACCAGTTGCAAAGTGAACGGTTGCATCCACCAGTTGCAAAGTGAACGGTTGCACCCACCAGTTACAAAGTGAACGGTTGCACCCACCACTTGCAAAGTGAACGGTTGCACCCACCACTTGCAAAGTGAACGGTTGCACCCACCACTTGCAAAGTGAACGGTTGCACCCACCAGTTGCAAAGTGAACGGTTGCACTCACCAGTTACAAAGTGAACGGTTGCACCTACCAGTTGCAAAGTGAACGGTTGCACCCGCCAGTTGCTGCTTTCTTCAGCCTGTCAGGCGAGATTCCTGCTGTTTTTACGGTTTGGAGTTCACATTTTGGTTTCAAATATTCCCGAATGAAATATGATTTTACAGCCGGGAATACGACAATGTCACAAGGTCACAAGATTGCCCTGTTCTTGGTTAGTTTGACGAGATTCCAACTAGCCTAGTGGTCACACGTTTGTGGGATAGAGCAGAGAGAAAATCATGACATGCATAGGTTTTGTGATGTTATGTGATTAGTGCTGTTCTCGGCCTATTTGATGTAACTTGTACTGAAAATTTGTGACTGGAAACAGAAAAATATGTATATGTAAACAGTGTTGCTTCCAGGCCCATTTGATGAGATTTCTTGCTGCATATGTGGTCACGTACGGAAAAATATTTCAATGTCCTGACGGAGTGGCAGTCACAGTTTTGTGGTTGGTTATTGGGAAATGATGCAGTTGTTTTCACAATAGGTGCTGTACCTGACCCTTTGGGAAAAATGGGTTTATTCAAAGTCTTTTAATGCTGTTTGTATTGGCCGAGTGGGCCCCCACCCTGTCTGCGGAGACACGATACATGGATGACTCAGTACCTTTTCATAATAAAAGCAAGGTTGTCTTTGCTGCTTTTCAGTTGGTCAACACGATTGTGCCCAATGAATTGGGAGGGTACAAAAATATAAATATCTAAACACACTCCTGGAAAAAATTACATGTACAGTAGAGTCCCGCTCAAGTGACCTTCGCTTATTCGACACTGGTAGACTTAATTTGAATGTTTGGTGTACACTAAATTCTGGGATACCCGGTGTGGAGGTTGCAGCCGTGGGCAAGCACTGACGAATATGAGAATAGTGAAGGAGAAGAAGAAGGAGACGACTCACAGTGAAGGATGCATTACATTGGATATGGCATTAGCATTCGTGGAGCAACAGCCAGAGGCAATCGAAACGGAGGTGTTGATTTATCGTCGATGGCGAGATCATGCAGCAAGAAAACAGGAATCGGCAGCCAAGCAGACATTGTTGACAAGTTCTTATTCTTAATGCATTTGGAGTGTTTTTGTTCAATACTCCATGTACAATTGAATTCATAATACAGTAAATAGAGTACCGTAAAACATGCCAGTGTTTTAGTAAAATACAGAATAGCATAACTACAGTGGAATCTCGTTAGTACGTTTTTCAAGGGACTGAAAAATTTGGACGTCATATGCGGGAAAACGTACTACCGAAAAACGCCATACTGCATTTACAACGTATAAGAAAGAACGCGGCGTATATATGGACGTTCAATCGCCGACCTTAGTATGTGATTGTATGCACTACTACAATCACGACATAAATATAGGTTATCAGTAACTTACACGCAATAAATAACATAAAAATTAATTACTGTACCTCTACACTACAGTATAATACAGGGTCTTTATTTTTGCTTAGCAAGGACATTTTCGCTCTCGCGCTCCGCCAGTGACGGCTCAGTTGCCGGCGACCGCGCACGCATATGCAGGCCTACGGCAGAATACGGTGCTTAAAATCAGTAGCCTACCATGCAGTTTTACTGGCCATAATTTACAGTAGATGCTGAAAATGTTCCCCATCCGCTTCCAAACACATATAATACAGGGTCTTTCTTTATATTTGATCAACAAGGACATTCTCGCTCTCGCGCTCCGCCAGTGACGGCTCTGTTGGCGGCGACCGCGCACGCACATGTAGGCCTACGGCTGAATACGGTGCTAATATCAGTAGCCTACCATGCAGTTTTACTGGCCATGATTTACAGTAGATGCTGAAAATGTTCCCCATCCGCTTCCAAACACATATAATACAGGGTCTTTCTTTATACTTGATCAGCAAGGACATTCTCGCACTCGCGCTCCGCCAGTGACGGCTCTATCGCCGGCGACCGCGCACGCATATGTTTGAAGCACGGGCTTGCTTGAACCAATTCAATAAAGCGCTTTCTAGTTCAGGAAACTGTCCCTCTCGCACACGTTTCCTTTTGCCACTCACCCCTTCTTCAAATGCACGTTCAATTTCCTTCCTTTTGCCGAGAATCGTGTTCAGTGTAGACGGAGGAATGTTCCACTTTCGCGCTATATCCACACGCTTCATGTGAGGATTGCAGTCCACGTCTCGAATGTATTTAATCTTCTCGTCATTAGTTATCTGCCGTACTTTCTTCTTATCCATTATGAAACACGCAATAAAATAGGTCATAACTGGACGTGAACACTAAGAACTAGAAGACAATAGTGCGGAACACGAAGACAATAATGTGCCTACGTGAGAAATAAACAAAGGGAAGGGGTTGAAGGGCAGCGGGAGAGAGACACGTCACCTGTGTTTTGTCATAGCTATAGCCACTTCTACGCCGTCAAACACAATAAAATCATCTACACTGTCAATAACTATCAGAGAATATGAGGCAATATCGCGTCGTGTTTTCCAGAAGCCGAATTTTAAAATGAAATAAGAATAAAATACGGTTCACTAACAAATAGTTCAACGGAGATTTGATCGTTGTAAGCGGGAATAGAGAACGTATTAAGGGGATATATCAACATGAATTTAGTAGGATAGGGACTTGAGAAAGGAGAGAAAGGGCAGCGGGAGAGAGACACGTCACATGTGTTGCGTCATTGCTATAGCCACTTCTACGCCGTCAAACACAATGAAATCATCTACACTGTCAATAACTATCAGAGAATATGAGGCAATATCGCGTCGTGTTTTCCAGAAACCGAATTTTATAATGAAATAAGAATAAAATCAGGTTCGCGTACAAATAGTACAACGGAAATTTGATCGTCGTAAGCGGGAATAGAGAACGTATTAAGGGGATATATCAACATGTATTTTGTAGAATTGGGACTGGGACTTGAGAAAATCATCGCGCTAAGCGGGAAAACGTCGTAACCGAGAACGTGCTAACGAGATTCCACTGTATTTGTCTTAGTTCATTTTCAAAGTCATTCTGTATTATCTGACATTTTCGGTGATGCGACATATTCCAGGTCCAGTTTAGGTCGCATAATCGAGACTCGACTGTATTAGTTTGTTATCACACTTAAGTAGGCAAGGTCACATTTTTATATTAAACTGTACCTTAATATATTTAAAGCATACATTCAGAAATGTAATATTTACAATGCAAATAAAGCATAAATCGCATCGCAGAGATTTATCTTCAAATAACATGAGTGAAATATAAATTAATTTCTCTTAATTTACATGAAAACAATGCATATATTCTTCCAGAATAGTTAGGGACATATGAACCTTGCACTAACAGTTTTAAAATAATCCAATGTTGAGAAGAAAGTTGAACTTAAAAAGGCAGTCAAGTACCAAAAGCTAGGCATTGGATGGTCCAAGAAATTCGTTTGTAATAACCCAGTTTCAAAATAAGAGGATCGTAAGAGTTTCTAGAACCAAGAATGAGAAAATATTTAAAAAAAAAGTTTAACTATGAACATTTTTTCTCATACTCATTGGAATTCTCACCTCTTGAAATAAGGACATATTTACTCTCCAAATTGTGTTTATGAAATTCATAACACAACAGGTTGGGACCAAGACAGTGAATGGTTAATCTCTTCATTCCCAGTGATTATACACACCACATTTTTCTTGAAAATATAACAAAATTAATGTAACAAGCTGAATAAAACTTACCATCTGAAATTCAGTTTCCAATTAAAACCTCCCCATGTTTGGTCAGATGCGGTCACATATTCGAATGTGTCATCAGAAATGACGTCGATGACAGGACACACCACAGTCTTCCTAAAAATCAAAGAATTCACATAATTAGCAATACTTCCAGATTACAAAGGGTAGTTAAACCTCAGTTATAAGAATGGGAAATATGTTGTTTAAGTGAGAAAAACGTAAAAGTGAAACTTGTTGCAAAACATTTTCACTAAGCATTAGCGACATCAGAATAATCTAACTTTTGTAATTTCCCTGCACATTCTTACTCCAATTATCTTGAAGTGCTGAACGATTCCAGGAAAGAAAAGTTTCAATAAACAATTGCTATACTAATTGAACCGTCAAACCACTATTGACTGGATTGGTGGTGTGAATGCAGTGTGCTCGGCTGTGGAGATTACCCCTATCCAATTCCCCTTTATCTTTTGCCTCACCTGCATGTGTGTTTGGCGACTTCGGTGGCGAAGTCGGTAGCATGCTGAGCTTCTATGCCCAATATATCGGGTTCAAACCCAGCCGAAGCCGTCGGATTTTTTAAGAGTGTTAAAAATCCCTCAGTATGCCTTCCTTCAGAGGGGAAGTAAAGCCGGCGGTCCCATGTCATAGATTTATGGCATGTTAAAGAACTTTCCACTAATTACACCTGTGTGAAACTAAATTGTATAGGTTAAGAATGTAAACAACGCTCTTAGGTTGCTACGTTCATTGCCAAGAGCCGACTGGTGGCGTCTAGTAGCTAAGTTATGAACTAGGCCTAGTAGTCGTTGACGGTGGCGTTTGGCGGCAAAAGTAGGAACTATTTGAAAAATTCAAAATTGCAGTCCATACTTGAATTAAAAAAACAGATACACACACTAATACAGTCATCACAATTAACACCGGTTATCAGACAGATTCTACACACACCCAAAATACACGGGGCTACATGACTGTGTTGTCGCAGCCCCTAAACTAAGGAACCAACCACCTGCATGTGCCATTGTTCTTCATTCATGTTTCTATCCTCCTTTTCTTGTCCACTGCTCGATTGTATGTACACCCTGTTTTGTTTTGCTACAGAGATTCACATTAATTGGTAGAGATGGACATTTATTGTTAGGTTTTGTGATTTTTAACAATTTATTCTTTGTGCTACAGCCAAAATATCTTTCTATACTCAGAATTATTACTATATTGCAAGCTTGCAGATTTAAGGGGTACATAGTGAACCCATCTGGAATTGGTTCAAGCGTCGAATCCATATTTTATATGCAAAAAAAAAAGAGAGGTAATAATGCAGTCTTTAGAATGAATTTGGAAGATTTTAAGGGTTAATAAGAAGTTGGGCTGTTATGATGTGATGCAAGAGCATGTGACCACTAGTCACGCAGGCATGAGATCACGCTTGATGCATCGATGATAAGAAGCTAGCGCATAATTATAAATAGAGCTGGAAACTTTCCACGGCGAGTGAGTGAGAATGAGTTTCGGAAAAAGGTCTTACTCTGCTATAAAAGGGCAGCATCGCAATGACGCAAGAAGAGAAATAATTAAAATTAAGCCATTTGCAAGCATTCAATTAATGAAATGAACACATCACTGTTGATCATCTTGGAAAAGAGATTTTTGTGTGTGGAAAAAGTTTATAATAATTGCACAGGAAAGAAATGCATACGCGGCATTACGTCGTTAATTATTCCCCGAGCCCAAAGATGGGAGAGATGGAAAAATAAACCACACTACCCAAGTATCTGAGGAGCCAAATTATTTAATATCTTGGAATTGTGTGATCGATTTTCGTGATCAAAGAAACCCTTTTACGTTTAAAACAAGAGCTTTCAGGAGACATATTTTTCAAAATTATACGACAATTATTTTGGAAGTTAGTGCTGGAGAAGAAGCAGATTTGATCTTTTTGCAGCAGATTTGAATATAAACCCTGGACGTGCCAGGAAGAGCATGCAGTTTTCCGATAGCCCGAGAGGGGGCGTCCGGCTGTATCAAACATCGAAGGCAGTTATCGTCAGCCCACGGGCGTGACGCTGTGTCACTATCATCATTCAGTCTGAGCGGACCTCCGGGAGAGGCCGTGCTGGATCACCAACAATAATTCAGTCTTCAACGTCTTAGAGTGGCGTGTTGCTGTTTCAACCAACAACAAGGCAATCTTCAGTGAACTCCCTAGTGTAGGAGTGCTGCATCAAAGTACATTCAGTTTATCAAAGACGCCGGAGAGAGTGGTACTGTTTCGCAAAGTACAACAATTCAGTCTTAGTGAGCGTTTAGACGCTGCACGCTGGAACAATCATCCTTAAATGCAGTATTTACCACACCGTGAAAGGTCGTGTTACTCTGTATCGAAGACGAGCACCCCGTATGGGAGTTGCCGTCCAGTATCGTCATTAGTATCGCTGTGTGAAGACACATCAGAATCCTGTTATAGGAAATAATATCATCAAGCTTCGGACTTTATAAATCTCTTCAGTACAGTCAAAGTTTAGACTGTGGACTTAAGAAATTACCGGCGATAGGTACTCGAGTTTATATAGTTTCAGTTAAAGAACCTATGCATCATAAGATTTTGAAGTACCCAAGGTCAGTGAAATATACAGTTCTATCTACGTTAAGTAACCAGATCAGGGTAGAACGAAATAGTAACGCCTAGTGTTCCTGAACTGAGGAGACTAGAGCGAAGTACGATAGAATTTAGGAATCGAGGTTCCAGGCTTTGTCTAAGTGTAGACAAATGAACAGTCAGACATTGGGGAGTACTCCAATAAGCCAAGAATCGAAGTAACAGAAAGTAAAATCCACGTGTGGATTATTGGACAAGGAAATTACTAGGTCGCCGTTATACACATTCAAGCGATCATAAAAGTTATATATCAGTGACAGACTTCTATTAGACGAACAAGTTAGCGTCTAGCAAGATACGACATCGGGAAGTAAAATTTTGAAGCCGATAGTCAAACCCAGAATTAGAAGTTCAGCCGTTCCAGTGAGGTTAGTTCGATCGAGACTTTCAACCATCTCATCAGAGTAGGAAGCCGATGTGCATATAGTGCAACCCTTGGAAACGGGAAAGAATAAAGAAATCACGTGTGTTAAGGCAAATAATTAACGCCAGAGTGATAAAATTTTTATGTAATTCAAGTATAGTGAAATTTTTGAGTGTAATATATTTTTAGTGAAATTGTATTTGTGTTTAAGTGAAAACGAATCGAAAAATGGTATTCTTTATATTCAAAGCAATTAGTGTATATATTTTATGTGCTGTTAGGAAAGTGTTATCAATTGTAGATATAACCATGAATATGGCTTAAGAAGAAATTGGTGGCTGAAAATGTTCCATTGGTGGAGAATACGGTCTCTGACCGTACAATCATGTGAGTACTAATTTCATTATTATGAGTTTTGGGAAGATTTGCATATAATCCTCATGAGTGGAAGTAGGGATGTTTGAAAAACATGTGAAATAAAGATTGCGCGATCTGAACCGATTAATTTGATTGAAATATAATAAATATGTGAAGTATTAATGAATCCCTTGTGGAAAATATTCAGTGGAATATCAGTATAATGGTAAATAATATAACTATGGTAAAGCAAGCGTGATAATAATAATAATTAAATAAATTAATTATGTGATGAATTTTATATTGAGTAAGTGGTAGCTGCAAGAGCCCCTTAGATGAATTATTTAATGTTGTGAATCAATATGTTCTTTATGGTATAAATGATTATTGTTGATGGAGGCTGAGGCTGAGTATATATATTTTTGAGACGTAGATCAAACTTTGATTTGAATTTATTTAGTTCTTTGAAAGGCAACTTGGCTATTTTATGTATGAGCGCCATGTCGCGCAGTTGATAATTTGTCACGCTAGGAATGCGTTGAAATGCTCGGTAAAAGTAATTGTGAGGGACAGTTAGTAGCGGTAATGAGTTGTAAGTCCTCAAAGTAGGGATACTGCTCCCGAGGCATTTTATGTTGAATTGTGAAAAGGGTGCAATTTATGTTTTATTATGAGCGCTGGTGGAGTGCTAGGCCTTCCTTAAGTCGCAAATATTGTAAGTCCTCAAAGTTGAGATACTGCTCCCGAGGCATTTTAAAAGGATCGAACTCAGAGTCGTCCTTGTTGAAGCCCCTTAATATTTGTTGTTTTATTGGATTTTCTTACCCGCTAATGAGGACACTTCATAATTATATTTTACCGAAGCTGAAAGAATAGATCTGTAGAACCTAATATTGTCTAGTGGTTAATTTGTATGATGAACCTTGTCATTCAGAGAAATGCATTTGAAGCAGCTGTGTTTAAAAGCTGAATAGCCAGTCCCTTGCGGAAGCGAGACTGTAGAGTTCTCCTCCCTCCACAGCAATAAATCAGTCAAGTGTTGAGACAGACCCTTACACACTCTTTTATGAGGTAGGTTAGGAACGGGCTGTCTGATTCATAGTACACGGAAGTGTTTGCGATTGTTTTAACGACCCAGTATTTGAACTGAGGTCCCTTTACATTCATTATTATCGCTTGCAAAGTTCAGATCGTCGCTTCCTTAAGATATAATTGTCTTTGAAGACAAAATGATAAATCCCTAACGTTTATTAAATGTTGTCATTTAGACTTTCACGGCCCGTGTTACTATTCATAATGTTGTATTTTGGGCTTATGCCGTGTTTATTAAGTTAAAATTCGACGCGTTTCGAAAGAAACCATGCCTTTCTTCGTCAGGAATAATCTGGAATACGACAATGATTGCTAAGAGAAAGCAACAAAGAACATATAGAAGGTGCCCTAAGATGGACGCCATTATAGCCCCATGTTAGGGACAACGGAAAGCAGCAGTGAATTACTTTCTCAGGGTTCTGATAATAGGTAGCCAGGATTCACTAAGATTGTAGCCGGTGTCGCGGTTGAAATTATCTGGGTGTTTACGTATTTCAACCGCCTCCCTGATGATTCTGGGACGATATTGCTTTACACGGGCAAGAACATCCACTCCTTGGAACATGACATCATGGCCAGGTGTTAATGCATGATCGGCAACAGCTGATTTATCAGGTTGAATGAGCCTGATACATCTATTATGTTCCTTAATGCGAGTGCATATTGTTCTCGAAGTCTGCCCGATGTAAACCTTGCCACAAGTACAGGGAACTCTGTAGATACCCGGTTGTTGCAATTTAGGCAAACTGTCCTTAGTTGGTCGCAGGAGTTGCCTAATCTTAACAGAAGTTCCAAATACAGTCCGTATGTTGTACCGACGTAGGATTTTAGCAATACGATCCGTCGTGTTATGTATGTAAGGTAGGTAAGCAGTTCCTCTTACATCTCTTTTCTCAACTGACGTCCTATTATTATTTGTTGGTTTCAGAACCGTAGAGATCAAAGTCTTGCTATAACCGTTTGTCGTAAATTTGTCCAGCATGCCCCTAAATGATACCCAACAGGCAGTTCTCGCTAAAGGTCTCAATTTTGCTGTAGCGCCTAGAAGAATTCCTATTGAAGAACTTATTACATCTGTAGAATCCTCGGTACATCACCTCACACCTGAAGAGGCCGAGGAAGCCAGACAAGAATGTTCCAGAGTTCTCAAGAACGCTAAGCCACCTAACACCAACTTAAAACAAGGCGAAAGCCGGGCACTTAAAGATCTAAGGGACAATTCTGATATTATCGTTCTCCCCGCTGACAAGGGTAACGCGACAGTGGTGTTGGATAAGGTTGATTATGATTCCAAGATCTCGTCTTTGTTATCAGATCCTGTATATAGGATTAGTAGTCGTGATCCTACTACTCGCTACTCAAATGTCACCGTCAAATTGATCAAGCAATCATCTATTCCAGCGGATGCAGCGAAGACTCTCCTTCCAGGGGATGCTATTCCTCCGAGACTCTATGGTCTTCCTAAAATACATAAAGAAGATGTTCCTCTTAGACCTATTGTTAGTACGATTGGTTCTCCTACATATGCCCTTTCCAAATACTTAGGTAGACTACTTCAGCCGCTTCTGGGTAATACGCCTTCGTACATTAAGGATTCCACACACTTCGTGGAAAAGTTGAAAGCTATAACACTTCAGCCGGGTGATATCCTAGTGAGTCTCGACGTGGTGTCTCTGTTTACGAGAGTACCTATTGATGGTGTTATGTCTCTCATTAATGGCTTTTTTCCTGAAGACATCACAAGGCTTTTTTATCACTGCATGACCTCCTCCTACTTTCTATGGAATGGGAATTTTTATGAGCAGACTGATGGTGTGGCCATGGGTAGTCCTCACTCTCCTGTTGTGGCTAATTTCTTCATGGAGAACTTTGAAGAGAAAGCTTTGTCGTCGGCTCCTTTCAAACCGAAGATCTGGTGGCGTTATGTGGATGACACGTTCGTTGTTTGGACGGAAGGTGAGGAAAATCTTAACCATTTCCTGGATCACCTTAATCTCCAGCACCCTTCTATTTGTTTCACCATGGAAAAGGAATCTGACGGCAAAATACCGTTTTTAGATGTTCTCGTCACCAAGAAAGAGGATGGATCCTTAGGACACAGTGTTTTTCGTAAGCCAACACACACCAATAGATATCTCCACGCAAGTTCTCACCACCACCCTGCCCAGAAACATGGTATCCTTACAACTCTAACTACCCGGGCTAGGAGGATTTGTGAAGTGTCTTCTTTACAAGAAGAAATTAATACCTTGCGAACCACCTTTGAGAGCAACGGTTATAGCAAGACTTTGATCTCTACGGTTCTGAAACCAACAAATAATAATAGGACGTCAGTTGAGAAAAGAGATGTAAGAGGAACTGCTTACCTACCTTACATACATAACACGACGGATCGTATTGCTAAAATCCTACGTCGGTACAACATACGGACTGTATTTGGAACTTCTGTTAAGATTAGGCAACTCCTGCGACCAACTAAGGACAGTTTGCCTAAATTGCAACAACCGGGTATCTACAGAGTTCCCTGTACTTGTGGCAAGGTTTACATCGGGCAGACTTCGAGAACAATATGCACTCGCATTAAGGAACATAATAGATGTATCAGGCTCATTCAACCTGATAAATCAGCTGTTGCCGATCATGCATTAACACCTGGCCATGATGTCATGTTCCAAGGAGTGGATGTTCTTGCCCGTGTAAAGCAATATCGTCCCAGAATCATCAGGGAGGCGGTTGAAATATGTAAACACCCAGATAATTTCAACCGCGACACCGGCTACAATCTTAGTGAATCCTGGCTACCTATTATCAGAACCCTGAGAAAGTAATTCACTGCTGCTTTCCGTTGTCCCTAACATGGGGCTATAATGGCGTCCATCTTAGGGCACCTTCTATATGTTCTTTGTTGCTTTCTCTTAGCAATCATTGTCGTATTCCAGATTATTCCTGACGAAGAAAGGCATGGTTTCTTTCGAAACGCATCAAATTTTAACTTAATAAACACGGCATAAGCCCAAAATACAACATTATGAATAGTTTATTAAATGATTCAGTGATTCACGAGTTATTATGTGAACATTAAGATTCTGGGAGTAATCTTAAGTTGACTTGCTCAGTAGTTTTCTATAACTCGGGGATACGTAAATTTTTCCAATCACGGTAGTGAGTTGGTAGCTTGAGAGAGAGAGATGGTAACAGATGAGTCTTGTGAGAGCCCAAAATTAATTAATGAGTAGCCATACTATGATATTATGATTAAAACCAGATATACTCATGTAAAAATTAATTGATGTGTGTTTAATTGTTAACACAGTGCATGTAAACTTTACCGAGCCGTTGGGAGCTCGTTTTTAAAGAATTAGAATTGACGCCATATGGGAGTGAAACTTAGTTGGAGATTTTTTTTTTTTTCGGAAAACCAGTAATAATTATTTTGTGATTATTAAATTTAAATTCCTTGTTCATCTTTGGACAAGTGTGAAGTGTAGTGTCAGTATTATCATTTGTATATTTTTGTAGCACCATATTTTGGATATTTAAATGTTTTGACAGTAGGAGTTTGATTTTGTTTATTTTTGGAAGTGTATCCTATGCTGAATCCAAAGTGTGTAAGTCACAGAGTGGGAGAACAAACCATGAACCCCGATACTCCCGATTGAGCATTGCTGGCAAACTGTGATTTGCATATTTCATTGTTGAAATGGGCACAATAGTTGAGGGGGAAAAAGAAGTGGAATTACAAGAGAGACCGATTGCTTGGAACAATACATTTAAAGTTTTAACTGCTATGTATTTCAAGATGAATAAACACCCATGTGGTGAGTTATTTTCACATGACTTAGCACCATTCTACATTAAGGCCCTAAATCAATTTAACATATTTTCCATTCTCCTATTGGTTCCATATATTACATTACACTGGGTTACATTTTACTTACATGTAATCAAATAAGTTTCCTTCAGGTGTGCACCCGGAAAATAATTTTGGGGGAAATAGTGGATATGGATGCAGGTAAAGACTGCCTTATACCGTATTCCTCGCATAATCGCCGCACCCTATTTTTCAAAAACTAGAATAGGTTTATAAAATTTCATCGCATAATCGTCGCATAGTATATTCATATTTGTGCGCCAGTCAGTTGCACATGCTGCTGCAACTTTGTCAGAAGAAACTTATCTCGTCTTTATGCCTGCAGGCTATCAACTGTGACGCGAGTGGCCAGCATCGTCACTTAGCACATTCCGCGAGCTTATAATCTGGAGTGATCCTGTCAGAAGAAAGTAATCTCGTCTTTATGCCTGCGGGATATGAACCGCGATGTGGGGGGCCAGCATCGTCACTAAGCACATTCCGCAAGCTTAAAATATGGCGTGATCTTGTCAGAAGAAAGTAATCTCATCTTTATGCCTGCGGGCTATGAACCGCGACGCAAGTGCCCAGCTTTGTCAGCACATTCCGCGAGCTTAAAATCTGTCGTGACCTTGTCAGAAGAAAGAAGCCTGTCTCTCTGACTGCAGGCTATGACTCGCACTACACGAACGACTGGCCCACGGCACGCTACACAACGATCGCGATCAACGCAACTTCAGGGGAGTGAGACTTGTGTGGACCTATCGCTTCCGTGAGTTGACATCAGAATGACGAGATTCAATATGCTGCCGTACGAAGCGCTGCTAGTCCCAGTTTGCGGACGTTAAAACGGGTCCGACTGCTATTGGCGGAACCGTATGCAAGGGACACCTTGTTCCAGTCTAGCCGAGTCTAGCATCAGCCACCTCCGTGGTAGCATCGCAACAGAGACCAGTGTGTGATGTTACGCATTGGTGTCCAAAATGAGAAAATACAAGAATTGTACGATGATCTTGATGAAAGTGAAATAAATACCTGTGGTTACATAATAAGAAAATAATAATAAGAAAGCGCACAAGCGTGCAGCAAATAATGATACAGTATATATTTAAAAATTGTGGTTTTCTTCTTTGAACTTAAATATTCTTTGCATAATCGTTGCACCCTGCTTTTCCCCACGGATTTTAGGCTAAAAATGTGCGACGATTATGCGAGGAAATATGGTATACTGACTGGCTAAGTGACCTTTCACTAGGTATGACAAATCAGTCCCCTCCTGGGTGAGGTAGACTTTTAGAATCACCACTACTCGAACTTAGAAGGGCAAGATGAAAGCTAACCGAGGTTGCAGACCATCTTCCTTGTCGCTATAAGTGCAATACAGAATGCTAGACTGGTATGGACAGGATTGGAGAACAGCGTGCGTTAGTCATAGATGTCTTCAAACCCAAGTTTGAGTTAAGGTCAGTTTGCTGGCCATCTGATGGGCACTGTACAATTTTCACAAATAAAGAGACAAAGATGAAGGTAATGTTGTTTGCAGACGATGTTGTGATCTGGGGCGAGGATGAGATGGAGGTACAAGATCAGTTAAACATAATAAATGAAAAGATTGAGCAATGGGGATTGAAGATAAATGTGGAGAAGAGTAAAACAGTGGTATGAGTAGAGGTGAGAAAGAAGGAAAAGGAGTAATCATAGTCGGAGATAAGGAATTGGAAGTGGTGAAACACTTCAAATACTTGGGAAGTGAACTGACTGAAGATGGAAGACTAGATTTGGAAATTAGCAGAAGAATACAACTCGGGAGTGCTTTCTACCAACAGGTACTGGGACTAATATGGAACAAGGCTAAAGAAGTTATGTACAAAGCATATTATGTTGCTATAATGACATATGCAGAGGAAACTTGGAAAATGGCTAAGAGGGATGAGAGCCGAGTACAAGCAGCTGAGATGAGATTCCTGAGAATTATGGTCCAGAAAACGAGGAGAGACCGAGTGAGAAATGAAGATATATATGGAAAGAACTGGGAGTACAGAAACTAAATGACAAGCTGGAGCAAAACAGATTGAGATGGTTTGGACATGTCAAATGGATGAATGAAGTAAGGCTACCAAGACAGACACTGGAACGACGGATGACAGGGAAGAGAGGATGAGGTAGACCAAGAATGCGTTGGTTGGACTCGGTGAAGAATAGCATTAGAAAACGGATCCTAGATTGGAACACAGTGTCGGAAGAGGAGTGGTGGAACGACAGAACAAAGTTGAGAGGAACCATATTTGACCCCACCCGGTGTCAGCTGGAAAAGGGGAAATGAAGATGATGATCATTATCATCATCTTGTGTTGTACAAAGAGATTTAAAAAAAAAAAAAAAAGAAGAGAATGTTACAGTATTTACAAACTCTCAAGAATCAGGTAAATTATAACGACTCTTCTTCTCTGAATACTTCAAACACAATATTTTGTTTAATAATGAAATGTCCTTCCATACCTGTCATCAGCTATTCTGGACAGCAGGGGTTCTAGCCAACCCTCAGTGCACTCACAGTGGGCATCAAGGAATGTTATCACCTGTCCTTTGACATGTTTGGCTCCCAGGAGCCTGGCTCGGATAAGTCCGGAACGCTTCTCTGTTCGGAACACATGCACTGGGATAGGTAGCTTAGCCACATAGTCTTCCAGCCGCTTGCCCAGATAGTCTGTAAGAAAGAAAGACAGTATCCATTACTATCAGTATACCACAAATTAATACAAACTGGACTGAAATTGAACCACTTAGACACCCGGACGGAGCTGTTGAGAGGGCGGCGCTATACTGGAATCCTCAAGGTGCCAGGAAGCGAGGTCGACCTAAGAAGGCCTGGAAGAGGACGATCGAAAATGAAATTGCAGATGTGGACAAGAACTGGAGTCAAGTGAAGAGAATGGCCAGGAACTGTACTGCGTGGAGAAATTTCGCCAAGGCCCTATGCTCCGGTAGGAGCGGCAGGAATTAAGTAAGTAAGTAGACACATTTGAAAATTATACCTCACTAAGGAACCGATAAAAAAGGTAAATGTTAGTCCCTCATCATCACATCTCTAAAACCTCTGGACATGGAATCTTGAATCTTATTTTTTTTACGGAGGTTCCTTTAACCCTCCGTCGAGCACATCGCATCTGAGAGATGAACAAGCAATGCTTTGTTCTACTGGTCAGAGGTGGGAGAACTGGTAGATTATGATAATTGTTATTAGAAAGAGGGTATCAGAAAAGATGAGGCGGAGAGGAAGAGTCTCCCTAGGCCTCAGATACCCTAAAACCGTCGGGGTTGGAAGAGAACAAGAGTTGATCAAGCGAGGTCGACAGGAAAGAAGATGGAGAGGAATCCGGCACAAGTAAGTGGAAGCAATGCCGGCCTCAGCCGGGGTCCAGTGGTCGCCAAACCACGTCCCACTAGATATGAGCCCCTGGGGGGTGGGACTGGTAGAGACAGTCTTCCTATCTCCCTGCAGCCTCTCAGTTTACAGTGAGCGAATTCATCTCTCAGATGTATTGTGCCCTGAGTTTATCGTGTGGTTTCTCTCATAAGTATGGCATGTAGTGAGCTTGGTTTGGATTTGAATGACCAAACGTTGTTGCGAGAGTTAGGCAAATGTTATTTGACGACACAGTACGATAAATGTTCATATGCCGACTGCATATTTTATATGCTTATGTAAAAATGTGTGGGATTCCACAATATTTTAATTACCTTGATGTCCTTGATGAATATTATTTTCATTTATGGCATGTTAAAGAACCTTCCACAAATCACACCTGTGTGAAGCTAAATTGTATAGGTTAAGAATGTAAACAACGATCTTAGGCTTCTATGTTCGTTGCCAAGAGCCGACTGCGGTGACATCTGGTAGCTAAGGTCTGAACTAGTAGTCGTTGACAGTGGCGTTTGGCGGCAAAAGTAGGAACTACTTGAAAATTGATCATCTGCAGACCTTACTTGAATTAAAACAGATACACACACTAATACAGTCATCACAATTAACACCGGTTATCAGGCAGATTCTACACACACCCAAAGTACACGGGTCTACATGACCGCGTTGCCGCAGCCCCTAAACTTAAGAACCAACCAAACATGTGAATAAATAACACAAAACAAAAACAAAATTGTCACACGAGCTTTATCAAAATACAAGAAAATGGAAGAAACAACAGAGAAATTAATTAACCGGGGAGGCAAGCAGAATTATTCAGGAAAAGTGTTAGGAGCCCTGTATGGAGCAAGGATGTCCCTCAAAACAGCAAAAGGGTTATATATAGGACACACTACATTTCAAACCTGACGTATGCCTCAGAGACCTGGGTGCAATGTGCCCGACGGAGGGTTAATTTTATAGGCAAGGGATAAGATCGGATTTTACAAATTTTACTTCTAAGAGGGGTGAAAAATAAGGGTTGAAGGATTAATCTTTCTTTGAAACCACTTGAATTACTAATACGAAGCTTGAGTGGCTTTTGAGACATTGAAGAGACATATCTCTATACCTAGGCCACCTTTTGTGAAATGAATTTATTAATTCAAAACCTTTCGAGGGCATGCACACGACAACTAACCAAAGTTCATTTGTATAAACGATTCTCGTGCCAAATCGTATTTATTGAAACGTTTACCATTCACTCACTCATCATCATATCTCTGAAACATCTGGACATGACACCTGATGATTTTGAAGGGAGGTCCCTTTAAGTTTATAGACAACTAGCTGTACCCGGCATGTGCCAATCAAAGAACGTTTTGGCATTGAAATTTGTTGAAGTGCTCTGGGATATGCAATATATTATTTTGTTTTTCCGAAAACTGCCTCTAAATTGTATGATTTTCACTCATTTGCTAAAACGACTCGCACACGACACAACGACTAACCAAAGTTTATTTATAGAAAAGATTCGCGTGCCAAATCTCATTTGATGAAACGTCACGCACGCCAATTATTGTAAAATGGATTTACCGAATCAGAAACATTCGCAGGAGTGTGCACAACAACTCGCCAAAGTTTCATCGCAATCGGATTAATCCTATATGAACGCAATTGGGAGAAATAGCCATCTTTCAAGGTCCGTATTGACAATTTGACTAATTTATTGATTATTCAATGGTCCGCCAATCAATACCTTTACAATGAGGTGTGCCGGTGGGCACTAAAACGGGACATGTTTCGAACCTTGTACATTCGGTTCTTCTTCAGCCGATTTGAATTGGCACAGAAAAGATCACAGACAAGAGTAATGACATCACACAAGTATACATAAATGACCCTTAAAATACACATTAAAACAATTAAAACACAATTTAAAAAACTTTCTTCATTTCATTTCAACCACTGTGCTATGAGTTTGTCCATGCTGTGGAACAGCTTGTGTTGAAGTGCGCGGAGAGAGCGCGCTTTTGTCCGTGCGTTCTTATGAATTTAAAAAACATGCTTATCTTCTAATTTTCATAAAGTCCTTTCAGTTGACTTCTGTTCAGTTCTACTTGACGAGAACATGATGAGATTCTATGAGTGGTTAGAACTTAGTCAAATGTGGATGAAAGGTGGAAAGTTGTCCCAATTGGGCAGTTCCTGCGAAGCTTGTGGGTCAGCGTGTTGGCATAATGCGGCCACTGTTAAACAAAAATTACGGAATTATGAAAAAGGGGATGAAATAATCCCTGAATAAGAGAAAACCACACTCTAAAATGAAAGAGAAAACCGAACATATAAATGCAATAGCGTAAGATCTGAAGTTTACCTGTTTGGATCATGGGTGCGGGTCCAACCAGCTGGCTACGGCAAGTGCGCCAAAATAGAGCGAGGCTAAGTGACGAACAGAAGAGGCAGAACTGAATGCTTGGAGAAAAGGGGGGGGGGGCAGGCAGCGTGACAAACAAGAGGTGAAGGGAATAAGGGGAGGGGGTGAAACGTAGGGGGGAGGGGAAAGGAAGGTATAGGAGAGGCGTGAGCAGACATGCCCAGTATACAAATTATCGCAGTTCATTCAGAAATTTTTGAATAAACATTACAAATTTTCGGCCAACAGGGCGTTAAAAAATTCGGTTCATTTTTGCGAGCTAACTGAAAAAATCCACAGCCTGCTTCCAGTCTCTGACCGGGTCAGGAATGGAACGAATGAAGCCCCCATCTAGCGGCGAGGATATGAACCGTGCCGGCTGCCGAGGCCTGACGCATCCCTCTGGGGTAATGATTAAATGAATGACAGATGAAATGAAATGATAGTGGAGTGTGTTGCTGGAATGAAATTTTGACAGGGAAAACCGGAGTACCCAGAGAAAAACCTGTCGGCCTCCGTTTTGTCCAGCACAGATCTCACATGGAGTGACCGGGATTTGAACCACGGACCCAGCGGTGAGAGGCCGGCGTGCTGCCGCCTAAACCACGGAGGCTTTGCGAGCTAACTAAAAATATTAAATTGAAAAATTCAGAAACGTTGCATACAGCAGACATCACGGATATGTACACCAACATTCCTGTGATGTCCATTGTAGACATAATAGAAAAAAATCTCAAGATGCACAGCAAATTATCCAAGGATGAAATTAACGAATTCACCAGTCTGCTTAAATTCACTTTGCGAAATAATTATTTTTCATTTAATCAAAAAATCTTCAAACAGATAGAAGGACTGGCCATGGGTTCCGCATTATCAGGCATAATGGCTAACATTTACATCGACCATTTGGAAAACAACAATATCGACAAAATGAAAGGCATAAGTTTTTGGGCAAGGTACGTAGACGACATCTTCCTAATAATAGACAGTGATATCAGCAACATCGATCACGTCACAGCAGAGCTCAACACCATGGACAATAGAATTAAATTTACCACGACCTCCGAAGTTAACAAGTCCATTAATTTCCTCGATTTAACGGTTATCAGAAATGCCACACGCTTGCAGTACAAAATTCTTAGGAAACCGTCTCAAACACACGTCATTAGGAATGATTCGAATCACCCAACCAGCCACAAAAGAGCCGCTTTTAGGGCTTTCATTAACAGAGCAGTCAAAGTTCCCCTCTCTGAAGATAATTGGAACGAAGAACTCACCATTATACACCAAATAGCCAGAGCTAATGGCTTCAATAGTCATTATGTCAATTCCCTTCTTAATAAAATCAAAAATAAGCCTGTGACAAAATTACAACCGGAGGATAGGAATAAGTCCTTGGCAATTTTTACCTATGCAAACCAACTTACCCATAACATTACTAACGTGCACAAAAAACAAAATCTAAAAATAGCCTTTAGAACAACCAATACCACCAAGGATTTTCTTTTTAATTCCAATCTGATCAACACGCAGGACAAATCGCATAAATTCCAAAAATCAGGTATTTACAGGATCAAATGCCAAAATTGCAATGCGGATTACGTCGGTCAAACCGGGCGCAATTTCAAAATCAGGTATAATGAGCACATTAAAGCGGTAAGACACAGAAAATTTTCCGCCATCGGCAATCATATGAAAAATTTTGACCATAGTTTTTCAAACATCAGGGATGACTTGGAAATTCTGCATTACTGTAACAAGGGTGTCATGCTTAACATATTGGAGCAAAATGAAATTGAACAGGCCCAGAGGAATAATCCTTCTGGCAATCTAAATGAAATTAACTTTGAAACCTATATTTTATATGAAACTTTGACTAATTATGCTACCAGCATTAAGCGGAAAAAACCTCCATAGAGCGCATGTCTGCTCACGCCTCTCCTATACCTTCTCCCCCCCCTTCCCCCTATGTTTCACCCCCAACCCTTATTCCCTTCACCTCTTGTTTGTCACGCTGCCTCCCCCCCCCCCCCCTTTTCTCCAAGCGTTCAGTTCTGCCTCTTCTGTTCATCACTTAGCCTCGCTCCATTTTGGCGCACTTGCCGTAGCCAGCTGGTTGGACCCGCACCCATGATCCACACAGGTAAACTTCAGATCTTACGCTATTGCATTTGTATGTTCGGTTTTCTCTTTCATTTTAGAGTGTGGTTTTCTCTTATTCAGGGATTATTTCATCCCCTTTTTCATAATTCCGTAATTTTTGTTTAACAGTGGCCGCATTATGCCAACACGCTGACCCACAAGCTTCGCAGGAACTGCCCAATTGGGACAACTTTCCACCTTTCATCCACATTTGACTAACAAGGGGAGGATACGATGCATGGGTCACCGATTCGAACCATCTTTAGTACACTTGTAGGGCATGACTAGGCGTATACCAGTTGCAAGTAGTAAGATGCGCTTCTCAACAGATTCCGAGAAATTCATTATTCTTAATTGCTGTAGCACGTTCATGTGCGCTGTACGTTAACAAAAAGCCAAGGAGCGCATGGTTCAGCGGTAAGAGCCCTGCTTCGTAAGCGTGGGATCACTGGTTCGAATCCCACCTCTGAGCCTCTTTTTTATTTTATTTTTGTAAACATAGGCAATTCGTACAACTGTAGGTGTCGTGAATAATGTTCATTTTTCAGTCAATTGTAATAACGTGTTCTGTGCGTGGGAAAAGGGATTCTGAAATCATCGTATGGGGGTGAACGTTTGTGACATTACATAATGTACAGTCAGGGCATTGCAAATACATTGGTATTATACATTGGTGGTGTACTCTATTATATGTATACGTTTATACACTGAAGGCCCAGTCTGTTCCGTTCATTGCACGTCAGTGAACCATCAGACCACTCCGTACCCCGCAAATAGTGTATCATGCTATGGGTATTGGTGGTGTTACCGTTTTTACTATTCATGACATTCATCAACACACAAATATTTCCATTTTTTTACACACTCATAACAATTCCAAGACTCTCTTTTTTTTCTTCACTGCCTACTTGATATTTCTACTCTCGCACTGCCTTTTGGTTACTCTGTTCTCGCACTGCTGCTACAGTTGGAAAGTGTTCGGAACTGGCGAGGTCAGCTGCACACAAACTAACGATAACGGTGGGCAGGAGGATAAACGGTTCACCCAGGAAACGTTGAATGCCGCATTCGTTCCTTGGCTTTTCAACATCATAAGAGTGGGAATAATTGTGTGATGTCGGATATTACACGTTATAGTGATGTGCCGGTGCCTACGAAGGCCGATGGAAGTGAACTGCATTCAAATTCCGCGACAAGGATGTAATCTCCTGTACGATTTATTCCCACTCCCCTTTCCTGCTCACATAACACGTTATTACAACTGACTGCAAAATGAACATTATTCACGACACCTACTATTGTACGAATTGCCTATGTTTAAAAGAAAAAAAAAAAAAAAAAAAAGCTCACCGGTGGGATTCGATCCAGTGATCCCACGCTTACGAAGCAGGGCTCTTACCGCTGAACCACGCGCTCCTTGGCTTCTTGTTAACGTACAGCGCACATGAACGCGCTACAGCAATTACGAAGAATTATTAATTAATTGCTCGGAATCGGCTGAGAAGCGCATTTTACTACTTGCAACTGGTATACGCCTGGTCATGCCCTACACGTGTACTAAAGATGGTTCGAATCGGTGACCCATGCATCGTATCCTCCCCTTGTAAGTTCTAACCACTCGTAGAATCTCATCATGTTCTCGTCAAGTAGAACTGAACAGAAGCCAACTGAAAGGACTTTATGAAAATTAGAAGATAAGCACGTTTTTTAAATTCACCAGAACGCACGGACAAAAGCGCACTCTCTCCGCGCACTTCAACACAAGCTGTTCCACAGCATGGACAAACTCATAGCACAGTGGTTTAAATGAAGTGAAGAAAGTTTTTTAAATTGTGTTTTAATTGTTTTAATGTGTTTTTTAAGGGTCTTTTATGTATACTTGTATGATGTCATTACTCTTGTCTGTGATCTTTTCTGTGCTAATTCAAATCGGCTGAAGAAGAACCGAATGTACAAGGTTCGAAACATGTCCCACTTTTAGTGCCCACCGGCACACCTCATTGTAAAGGTATTGATTGGCAGACCATTGAATAATCAATAAATTATATGAACGCATACGGGACAAACAAATAGACTATCAAGAAACATTTAATTTTTATATACAGTACATGTATATGTGTTGCAATGGAAATCAAAGAAAGAAAGAAAGAGGTTGTGATGCGATCTTGTTTATTGAAGTGCTTTTGGACACACATTCCCCCCCCCCGTCTGGTACCTACATGATTAAAACAGAAGGTTGGATGACTATGAATGACGGCCAGATAACTAGCATATACCGACTACAAAACAGCGAGTCGGGAAGCCCTGAACGCTGTCATAGCATTAAATAGATATGTGGCTGGCAAGATACCTTAGTCAAGATAATTAAGACTTGAGGTGAAGTACTGTAACCTATCTCATATCCCATGAACAAAGCAACAAATTTTCCTAGTAAAACTTAAGTCTTACAGTAAATGTGATCGTAAGTTTCAGTGCTGTGCGATTTTTAGTGGGGGACCCTCAAACAAAAGGTATACAGAAACAATCCGCATACTCTGGAGGCTCTAGAGAACGAAATAACTACACTGTTACAAAATATCAGTGAGGATGAATTATAGGGATGCAACATTTTAACAAGAGAATATAGAAAGATCCAGACCAACAAACAACTACTTATCTATGGAGACATTGCTGATCTGCATGTGAAATGATTACATTCAAGACATCCACCTATCTGCACAGCAGCGAATATTGCAACCAAGAAATTCAACTTGACTGAGAGATGGTCTTCTGATTGGAATTCATTTGCCCCTCCAGGGAGTTCAGTAATGCCATGCATAACTAAGAAGGTGCCAGAGTTAACTCGGCCTAGAAAGACCTGGTCAAAATTAAATAGAATCCGGACCAATCACGGTGTATGCGGGGATATCCTGTACAAAGCGGCTTCGGTGGCGTAGTCTGTAGCATGCTGAGCTTCTATGCCCAAGATAGCAGGTTCAAACCTGGCCGAAGCCGTCAATTTTTTAAAAGCGTTAAAAATCCCTCAGTATGCCTTCCTTCGGAGGGGAAGTAAAGCCGTCGGTCCCATGTCATAGATTTATGGCATGTTAAAGAACCTTCCACTAATTACACCTGTGTGAAGCTAAATTGTATAGGTTAGGAATGTAAACAACGCTCTTAGGTTTCTACGTTCGTTGCCAAGAGCCGACTGCGGTGGTGTCTAGTAGTCTAGTTCTGAACTAGGCCTAGTAGTCATTAACGGTGGCGTTTGGCGGCAAAAGTAGGTACTATTTGAAAAATTCCAAGTTGCAGTCCTTACTTGAATTAAAAAAAACAGATACACACACTAATACAGTCATCACATTTAACACCAGTTATCAGACAGATTCTACACACAGCCAAAGAACACGGGGCTACATGACCGCGTTGTCGCAGCCCCTAAACTAAGGAACCAACCAACCATCCTGTACAAGTGGAGGTTAAGATCTTCATCATGTTGCAAGTGTGGTGCTGAAAGACAGACTGTTCGGCACCTAGTTCAAGAATGCCCACAAACATCTTACAGTGGTGAATTCAGTGACTTCTTCCTAGGGACATCACAAGCACATCGTTATGTTTCTAACTTTGATGTCAACTTATAAATAATTTTCATGTATAGTATGCCATACGATAAATAAATAAATAAATAAATAAATAAATAAATATCCATTTTAGCGTTGCAAGAAACGAGATTTCTGGATGAAGACACAATGGAGTCGGATGGCTTTAGAATATACAAGGGTAAACCTGGGTATACAATCTCAAATGGGAGACTGCCAATTCTAGGAACAGCTTTCGTGGTCAAGAAAAGCCTAATGAATTCATTCACAAAATTTAGCTCACCGTCGGAGAGAATCTCATTCCTATCATTCAGATCAGGGAACAAATCCTACACAATCATCAATGCCCACGCTCCCATTAACCAAGACAATAAAAGGAACAAGGAGAAAGTGGAAGACTTTTGGGAAACACTCGAAGATGAGACATCAAAAATTCCCCTTGGAAATGTAAAAATCCTGGTTGGTGATTTCAATGCCCAGATAGGAAAAGAAAGAAAATACAAAAGGATTGTTGGAGAATATCCTGCACATAACAGAACAAATCGAAACGGCGAGAGATTAATCAACTTTTGTAAGCAGTTCAACCTAAAACTTATGTCTACGCACTTCAAAGCCCTCCCAAAGAAGAAGAAAACATGGATTTCGCCCAATCCAATATTAGGCGAATTTCAAATTGACCACGTTGCAATTACAACAAAAAACAGATGCGAGATCATGAACGTAAAAGTGAGAAAAAGTTTGAAAATCGACACAGACCACTTTCTGTCAGAAATTAAAGTAAAATTTCAACCGAATAGGCATCAAAAGAGAGGTAAAAGAAAACCAAGGATCGACACGGAAATTCTGAAACAAAACAAAAATATCTATCAAGAAAACCTGTCAAAGTTGGAAATGAATAACTGGGAAGAAATTAGAGAATCGTTAACTAAAGCGGTCGAAAATGTGGGGCAGCGAAAAAGAAAAAAGAAACACAGGTGGTGGAACATACGATGTGACAACGCTGTTGACGAGAGGCTGAAGACATGGAAGAGGTGGTATTCCAACCCAACGAAGGAAAATTGGAATGATTTCAGTCAACAAAGGAAAGCCACTGCCAAGATCATCAGAGGAGAAAAGAGACAATATGATAAAGACCGGTTAGAAAGTATAGAAGAAGACTTCAAGAAAAATAACACCAGAAAGTTCTACAGAACTTTTAAGGAAGAATTACAACAATACCAACCTCCAAGTCTATGTTTTAAAAGGAAGGATGGTACACTCGCATTGAGTAACAACGAAAATTGCCACCTGTTGGCCAAGTATTTCGAAAGCCTGTTAAACTGCAAGGAACCACTGGAAAAACTGAAGTTCGAGAAGCCACCTAAGATGAATACACAGTCTAAACCACCAAGCCTCATAGAAATACAGAAAATCATTAAAGAACTCAAAAACGACAAAGCACCAGGAGAAGATGGTATAGTAGCTGAAATGTGGAAAATTGGAGGAGATAAGCTAGCGGAGAACTTACACCGTCTAATCTGTGATATTTGGGAAAATGAACAAATACCCAAAGACTGGAAAGGCGCACTTATACATCCGCTCCATAAGAAGGGAGATCGGACTGACCCAAACAACTACCGGGGAGTTTCGCTACTATCTATTGCTTACAAAGTACTTTCCAGGGCGTTGCTAAACATTGTAGAAGAACAGGTGGATCATCAAATAGGTGAATATCAAGGGGGCTTTAGAAAGGGAAGATCCTGTGTGGAACAGATCTTTGGTCTGAAAAGTATTCTGAGAGTAAGAGCTCTACGAAGCAAAAACACCGTAGTTGTGTTCATTGATTTCAAAAAAGCATATGATTCCATCGACCGGCAGACACTCTTCAATGTTTTGGAGGAATTTGGAATAGATGGCAAAACGCGGGCAATTATAAAACAGACACTAACAGAAACCGTCTCCAAAGTAAAATTTCAAGGAGAAATCTCAGAGGCTTTTGAGATTAAGACAGGAGTCAGACAAGGAGACGGACTATCACCAATTTTGTTTAACATCGTCCTGGAAAAAATAATGAGAGTATGGAGGAAAGCAATAAAAGAAGAAGGTATAGAAGGAATCTGTTTAGGAACAAAAAAGCAAGGTGTAAAGGTGGATTGCTTAGCATTTGCTGATGACATGGCATTGCTAGCCAAAGGAAAAGACGAAGCTCGAATAATGCTTGAAAAATTACATGAAATAGCTGAGAAGACTGGACTCAGGATCTCATACGAAAAAACAGAGTACATGGAGTACAAACACAATAAAGAAAAGCATCTGGAAACGAGATATGGGAAAATCAAGAGAGCTGATAAATTTAAATATCTTGGAGAATGGATCCAGCCTAATGGACTTGATAAAGAAGCAAATAGAGGAAGAGCTAGAAAGATGGAGCTAGCCTATAAATTAGTACAAAATAGATACAACAAGAGAACTATATCGTACAGGGCAAAGATAAGACACTATACCACGGTTGTCAAGCCAGAGGGACTCTATAGCTCAGAATGCTTGATATTGAATAAGAAAGGGGAAATCAAGGATTTAGAGAAGAAGGAAAGGAAAATCTTGAGAAAGATCCTAGGACCTGAAAAACAAAAAGATGGTACATGGAGGAAGAGGAGAAATGAAGATCTCTACAGACAGGCAGAGAAAATCACAGACACCATCCGTAAGAGGAGATTGAAGTTTTATGGACACCTCATGAGAATGAGCGAGAGTCGACTAACGAAGAGAATCTTTAACTACATCACCAAGATCAAGGCAACTACATTATGGATAGAGGAAACGAGAAAAGACATGGAGGAAGTGGGGATAAATCCAGAAGACTTTTGGAATAGAGATGTGTTTCGAGCTAAGATTGATAAATTCAAGGGGTTCCAGGAAAAGCAATGTAAAAGGGCCAAAAACACCTGGTCAGATGAGAGGAGGAGGAACCACAGCGAAAGGATGAAGAAATTTTGGGAGAAGAAAAAAAGACTAACCAACAAATCAGTTGTTTTCCGTGGTCCACAGTAGGCCAAAATCGAAGGAAGAAGAAGAAGAAATAAATAAATAAATAAACAGCAAGTGTATCAAAACTTCCAACGTTGATGCAACGTGTGTTTAGAAATTGAAGGACAGCATTTCCAGCAACAAATCTGAAATTCATGTAAGTAATGATGATTATTAAATAGGTTAAACTAGTTAGACGCTACGCTGCTGCTAGTCGCAGGGCTTTGCTCGACACACAGTGACCCGGCTACCAAGTGGCCTCTACGAGGTTCCATAGTTTAGAGACGGACCTCACTGTACGGGGTGTTTGAAAAAGAACTCCCTAGTTTTAATGTGTCCTAGAATCTGTACCACTGCCAGCTGGATCGCATCCCTCCTGGCTGCTTTAAGACTGCCTGCCCATTCAACGCTTGGAGGCCTACAAGATATATATTAATTGCAGATTTCATTTCTGATTTACAAAAGAGCACGCAGCAGTACGGCATTCTAAAATCCAAAACACAACTTTGCGGAAAACTAACAACAAACGGTTGAACATCGTAATTCAGCGAGGCTCCAAAGCCTTTCACACTCAAAGCAATGGCTTCTAACCTTACCGACAGTTCTACCCACAATGTATCCAAGAAATCCCAGAAAAGTTATGCTTCTGCAATACAGTTAACACCGAATAAAGAACAGGCTATTATTATTGACACCATTAACATCAATACAAAACAAATGTCTGTAACAGTGACTTGAAAAAGTGGCAATCACAGAGTGCTGGTGATGCTCTTAGCGTCTATATTTGGAAACGGTGTCATATGCATAAACCAATGCTGTAATCGTTGAATGGGCAGGCAGTCTAAAGCAGCCAGGAGGGATGCGATCCAGCTGGCAGTGATCTGTACAAAGAGACATACACTATTCGAGTTTGTGGTGTGTGATTCATCAACTCTCCAAGTTTGTCTCCCCTGCAGTTGGCAGGTCTGCTTGACCTTGAGATGGCCCCAGCGCTGTTCCTCTGCTCCCGCAGTTCAGTCCAGGCGTGCAGTGCAACTCAGTAGCAATGTGTACTCCGCAACAGAAAGCACAGTGTGTTATTCGGCTTGTGCAAACTGAGTCAGTTATAACAGTGCAACGTAATTTTAGACGTCTGTTCACGGATCTGTTCAACAAGAGCTTCAGAAGTTCTCGGTCTACCTGGTGATTTTGCTATTAAAAGACTACCGGTTTCCTTGAAAGACTTTAGCCAATGACGGATAGTTTTTGCTGTAGGTAGTTCCCCGCCATACTGACGTCTAAAATTATGTTGCACTGTTATAACTGACTCAGTTTGCACAAGCCAAATAACACACTGCGCTTTCTGTTGTGGAGTACACATTGCTACACAGTTGCTCTGCACTGCATGCACGCCTGGACTGAACTGAGGGAGCAGAGGAAACAAACAGCACTGAGGCCGTCTCAAAGTCAAGCAGACCTGCCAACTGCAGGGGAGACAAACTTGGAGAGTTGATGAATCACACACCACAAACTAGAATAGTGTATGTCACTTTGTACAGATTCTAGGACACGTTAAAACTAGGGAGTTCTTTTTCAAACACCCCCTATAATGGCCTAAAAAGCTGAGGTTTAAAGCAATGATCTTGGGATGAATTACGTAATTGCTATCCCTCATGTGAGTGAAAGCTGATGACTTATTGAGCAGAAAATATTTGATAGATGGATGAATCAATGGCAATGATCTCAGCTATATGATGGTTTACTGAATAATGAATAATTGGGTCAGATAAGGTGCAATAAGTGATAATCCATGATATATTGATCAAATCCCTTAATAATTAATTAACTTTGATATAATTGAATTGACGTGTTAATATTCGCGCAAGAGTGATAATAATTAATGATGTTGATACTCAAAGGTAATAATGGATGTTGTTTATGTTTATGTACTATTTAAAATTATTATTGATATACGGTACCGTAATTTTATGTTTAATTAATGGAACATTCATCTGATCTTTAACAATGGATGATTACGTTAATAATAGCCCAGCCATATAAAATGTTGTTGATATTGATGTAAATTTCATTTCATTAGTAATTTTAAAATAATTAATTGTATTCAATTATAATCTTGTATAATGGATTTTATTAGACTTATTAATAAAATAATTATCCTTAGATGTGGTTTTATGTAATTTGATTACTATTTTATTATCATTCCTTAATTTCACTTTAATCTCAAGTTATTTATGTAAAGATTATCAATGTACATGTCCTATTGCATGAGTCTCATGCAAAATTTAAGTTAAACCTGAGAAGAAAAAGAGACAGGAGAAAAAAACCCACACACAGTACAATACGTTGTATGTCCAGAAAGTAAGTTCTGTTTAACAATAAAAACAAAAATGAGCTCAGATACAACTATTTATTGCAAAATAAACTATATATCCTAAACTATCTTGACAAACAGCTCCCACCATTTTGGAAGCACTTTTAATAGAGTCATGAAAATCTGTAGAGAAAAGTAAAACAATGGCAATGACAAGAGGAAAGAAAGAAGGAAAAAGGATTGTTAAAATTGGTGATGTAGATCTGGAAGTAGTAGAGCACATCAAATATTTCGGAAGTGAATTGATGGAAAATGCAAAATTGGATATGGAGATCAACAAGAGAATACAATGTGGGAATGTTTTCTATCATCAGATTCAGAGTTTAATTTGGGATAAACATATACCACTGAAGGCTAAAGGAGTGGTGTACAAGACCTATTACTTACCAATAATGATGCATGGAGCAGAAACTTGACCAGGAGAGATTAAATTAGAATACAGGCAGCCAAAATTAAATTCTTGTGGAGTATGGTACAGAAGACTAGGAGAGATAGAGTGAGAAATGAAGACATTCGAAAGGGCGTAAATGTACAGAAGCTGAATAAGCTGGAACGGAACAGATTGAGATGGTATGGACATGTGAAAAGGATGAATGATGATAGAATGCCGAAACAAGTGATGGAGAGGCGGATAATTGGAAAGAACGGACGAGGAAGACCTAGATTATGGTGGATGGTTTTGGTGAAGGACTGCGTAAGAGAACGGAACCTGGAGTGGAATTCAGTGGTTGAGGAAGGATGAGGACAGACTGAGTCAAGTGGAGGGGGTGTCATATTTGTTCAGACCCGGCCCAAGCTGGAAAACGGACGATTGTCACAGCGTGACACAAGATATTGTATGCCTTCTTGATAAAATGTTGACGCCTGTGTTGTCAACAATTTCTTGCAGAAGATATCTAGAAATGTGCGTTAAGTTCACAGAACGGTTATCCTTGACGCGTTCTTTAACTGCACAAACCAAGTCTTCTTTAACCAACGATGGACACCAACTTTGATCGTCATCATGCACTTCGTTGAACGGTCGGACCCATCTCCTACCACTCATCGCATTTTCTCTGTATACCTCGCAAATCTGCCGATAAATGTCGAATGGTTTAGTGTTTTTCGCATTCAGAAAATGAATGACAGAACTAACCTCATAAGTGGCAGGATTTTAATCAACTACACCATTCTAACCAAGCACTATAAAGCGTGAACTACAGACAGCGATCGAACAATGGTGTCAAATCCTTCTCCTGGACACAGAGCAACGACCGCTCATGCACCGAACTGCAATTTCAGCAATACCGGAGCAACATATATAAACAGAACTTACTTTCTGGACATGCCTAGTAGTAAAAACAACAGAGGGCTAAGGACTTACTCTTGTGGCAATCGTTCAATCAACATGCTCATCCAGAACAACCGTTGTCATTACTTAAGATTGATTGAAATCTGTCTTCTTTCTAAGTACAGGGTCATTATTTATGTGCGCCCCGATAAACATGGCAAGCTAAACCGGCTGTGACTGGCGCAGATCGCGGGTGCGCGAATGCGGTGCAGCAGGTCGTTGGCGCGCTCCATTGACTCATATCGTTAGTCCACACATGTTTTGTCATTCATATGGAAGTGTATCTGCAAAGCTTAGACGTTAGTGTTGCATGTTTAGTGAGTATTGTGATTACTGAGATTGTTGGTCATGCCTAGACACCAACTCACATTGCACGAACGTGTGTATATCCATAATTCGTACATGAAAAGCAGAAAATCTTGTTCTGAAATGGGACGAAAATTTCGAATCAAGTTTCCAGGAAGACCTGCGCCTAATACCAGTACAATTAGGAGGCTTGCTAAACGATTCAAGGAAATAGGCTCCGTAAATAATAAAAGAGTTGACAGACATTCTTTCATCGGAAGATGTCAGTTGAGTGTTCAGCATCGCCTATGAGCACTGTAAGTACACATTATTGAACATGTGTGGTAAAAGTGTGAAAGTGCATGTCAACCACTGGCTGAACCGGGTATGCACGCCCGCTATCTGCACCAGTCACAGCCGGCTTAGCTTGCTGTGTTTATAGATAATGACCCTGTATGAATGAAACCATTGGGTGACATTCTCGAAAGACCCTATGTGATGTAATTTTGACGGCACCAAATTATGATGAAGATAGTCAAATGTCTTACTGAAATCAAACAGGCTCAGATGTAATAATAATATCATATGGCCTTGGGTACCAACTTTGTCATTTGACGCCCAGAGGTAGTTCCTTGGAGTGCTGTGAAAGTCACGAGGTTAGATATCTAAGCTCCTTGACACTATAGTGCTTTCTAATAGAGAAAGGAGGAACTTAGTGTTGGCGGAAAATCCCGAGAATAATTTTTCCATTATGAAAACGGCCTACTGAATTCAAATGGGTTCTTTAACATGCCAACTACATATGATATGCGTGTCGTGATTTTTATTGCCTTTCAAAACTCACTTACCATGGCCGGGAGCGAACCTGCAAGCTTTGGACTGATAGTCCGAAACGATAACCACTCACCCACCATGGCAAGTAGGCACAGAGGTTAAGTGTGGCTTTAATTTTTGGTCATGTTTTGGAGAGTTGTGTTTGTGCTGCAGGTTTTAAGGGGTTGGCGAACAAGAATTCTTGCACATTATTTGCACATTCATATTACAGAAACTGTTTTACAATTCCCAACAGTCACGCATAGGAAAATATTCTTAGTGGATTTACATTTACAGTAATTTCGAAACTGCAGTCTTTTAATACTTTTTGAAAACACAATATTTTATTTTCATACAACATTATTGAAAAATATGCCATGCTATAGTTTTTTTAAGAATGAAGTACGAGGACGACAAAGAGGAGGCGAAAGGAGCAAAGGGAAAGGGAAATTTTAAGACCAATTTTAATTCCTGTTTTCTAGCACTCCTGTTATCAATATGCATTGAAGTTAAACTCACCTCTCTCACTGGCATCATCCACGAGAATAATCTCCTTCAAGAGTGGACGAGGAGATCTATTGATAGCACTCCAGATGGTCCGCATTAGAGTAGACCATGCTTCATTATGAAACACTATGACAATGGAGGTGGTAGGCAATAACGAAGGATATTGCTTGCTCCTACATCTGAAAACAGTTACATATATACCGTTTACTAAAATATAGTTCACTACATATAATAAAATACCAGGGCAGATCGGAATGTAATGCACAATAATATTTTCCCCAAAAAGTTTGATAGGTAACAAAACCAAACAAATCACAATGAACTTACATCTTTGACCTACTTTTCTATCAACTTTCTCAACACATTCCAGTTTCAATATGCCCTGTTCGTACAAGTCCGTTTGGTTAGAGTACAGTTGGCTGATTTCACTTCCGCATCTGTCGCAAAGTGTTGGCCGGCCAGAATTTTTTTCATGGGATCAAACGGATCAATGTCCGACGGTGCCAGATTCGGACTGTATGGTGGCTGCTGGACCACCTCCCGTCCAAATTGGGCGATTTTCTAATGAACAGGAGCAGCAACATAGGGACGGACATCGTCATGAAGTTTGACACTGTCAGCATTAATGTTGTGACGTTTGTCACAAAAGGCACGACGCAACCTAACCAAAGATATAATGTAGGCTGAAGCATTTACAGTGGCCCCGTGTTCAGCAAAGTCCACCAATAACACACATATCCAAACACACTGTCACAAGCACTTTCCTATCAGATTGAATCAGTTTGAATTCTTTTCGTACTGGGGAACCAGCATGTTTCCACTCCATAGAGGCCTGCTTGGTTTCAGGCGTGTAGTGGTACGCCCACGACTCATCACCAGTGACGATGCCCTTCTGCAACGTAACAAGTTAAGTGATCCAAGCTTGTCATCATTTGCTGGCCCTTGTGGTTGTCCGTCAGATTCTTAGCACACAGCGAGCACTAACTTTACGGAATGTCAACGTGTGATGAACAATGTCGTACACCACGCCATAGGAAAGGTTGAACGTGTGCGACAAGGCTCAGACATTCTGCGGGGTTGCAGCTGTTACCGGCCGCCCGGAGCATGGTGAATCACTAAGGTTCACACGGCCCTCTTGGAAGAATGCACACCACCTGGAAACATTGCTACGGGACATAGAGTCGTCCCCATACATGCCACACTTGTACCTGTGAATTTCATTCAGTTTATGCCCTATGGCCAACAAATATTGAACTACACTTTGCTGGGAGGCTTCGGTGGCGTAGTTGGTAGCATGCTGAGCTTCTATGCCCAAGATAGCAGGTTCAAACCCGGTCGAAGCCATCGGATTTTTTAAGAGCGTTAAAAATCCCTCAGTATGCCTTCCTTCGGAGGGGAAGTAAAGCCGGCGGTCCCATGTCATAGATGTATGGCATGTTAAAGAACCTTCCACTAATTACACCTGTGAGAAGCTAAATTGTATAGGTTAAGAATGTAAACAACGATCTTAGGTTCCTACGTTCGTTGCCAAGAGCCGACAGTGGTGGCTTCTAGTAGCTAAGTTCTGAACTAGGCCTAGTAATCGTTGACGGTGGCGTTTGGCGGCAAAAGTAGGAACTATTTGAAAAATTCAAAGTTGCAGTCCTTACTTGAATTAAAAAACAGATACATACACTAATACAGCCATCACAATTAACACCGGGTATCAGACAGATTCTACACACACCCAAAGTACACGGGGCTACATGACCGCGTTGTTGCAGCCCCTAAACTGAGGAACCAACCAACACTTCGCTGATCTTCACAAGTTGATGACAGCAACATGCGTGCCATGTTTGTTTCGTACTTCAGGCTTCTCTCACTAGAGCTATACATGAAAACAAAATACCCTCTGTAGTGCAAACTTCAAACTATATCGTCCCTAAATTTCCACATGCCAGCTGCAATACCAGGGGAGGAAAACATGAGTGTGCGTTACATTCCGATCTACCCTCGTAGAAACATTTTGCAAAAATCCTTTTTAACATACCAAAAACATGAGCTTTAGTGGCTTCGGTGGCGTAGTCGGTAGCATGCCGAGCTTCTATGCCCAAGATCGCGGATTCAAATCCGTCCGAAGTCGTCGGATTTTTTAAGAGCGTTAAAAATCCCTCAGTATGCCTTCCTTCGGAGGGTAAGTAAAGCCGGCGGTCCCATGTCATAGATTTATGGCATGTTAAAGAACCTTCCACTAATTACACCTGTGTGAAGCTAAATTGTATAGGTTAAGAATGTAATCAACGCTCTTAGGTTCCTACGTTCGTTGCCAAGAGCCGACTGCGGTGGCGTCTGAAGTAGTAACTATTTGAAAAATTCAAAAGTCTGCAGTCTTTACTTGAATTAAAAAACAGATAACACACACTAATACAGTCATCACAGTTAACACCGGTTATCAGACAGATTCTACACACACCCAAAGTACATGGAGCTACATGACCGCATTGTCGCAGCCCCTAAACTTAAGAATCAACCGAACATGAGTTTCAATCATTCCTCACTTACATGTCTTTATGTACATATAGGGTACATAATATTTTCAAGGCATCAAGCTTACAGCACATAATTTTAATCTAGCTGAGTTAAAAAGTTTCTCATTAATATGCTTTCCCACTTATATGCTATTTTCTAGTCTACCTCAGAAATGTTCTCATACATTCTGGTAAACAAATTTAGAATTAAATCTTGTATCTAGCCCTACCCACTAAAATGAGGCATGATGACCCCTTGTTATCACACCACCTAGATTGAGATGTCAGTCCAAGATGCAGTTTGTGGCAGTTCAAGCATATACATGTACCATGATTCCCACATATCTGGGGCAATTCTTTTTAATGTAGTTAACGACATCACCGATGATGTATGGATGTTGATGTTCATTTTGTTTGATGTAGTACCTTGAATTGCCACTATGTAGCTATGCTGTATGAGATATGGAACAGTGCGTCGTCAATTTCATGTGGAGCATTTTTTATGTGAGTCATAAATTTACTTTTGTCATAAGAGATATGAAGCCCTATGTCATGAAGTCACATGCCTTCAAGTGCAAGGTTTGGTTGTGCGTTACGAACATTCATAAATTACTTTTAGTTCTTCAATTTAATTGAAGGATTGCACAGAAGCAGATCACTATCTTGGAAGAACAAGCAGCAAAAATAAGGCTTCATATCTCTTATGACAAAACTAAATTTATGACTAACATAAAAAATGCTCCACATGAAATTCATATTAACGGTAACAAAATTTCTAGAGTAAAGGAATTTAAAACTTAGGTGAATGGGTTACAGAAAATGGCAATGAAAATAAATCTGTAACATCAAGAATCCAGAAAATGGAGGTTGCTTTTTAATACACAAATGGAATAGTAAAATTCGCCATTACTCAACAGTGATTAATCCGGAAGCTCTTTATGCTTCAGAAACGCTCAATTTACATCTTAAAACATTAAAGGAACAATTAGAGATTAAGGAAAGGAAAATTATGCAAAAGATCTTAGGGCACAGACTTAAAAATGGCGTACACTATCCCAAACCCAACTCTGAAATATATAGGAAAATTTCTAAACTTACCGATACCATGAGTATGAGACAAATTCAATTTTTGGGCCATTTGGAAAGAATTAATCATACAAGACTTACTTACTGAATCCACAAATTTCTGCAGAAAAAACATACAAGACCAAAGTGGTACAAACAGGTGGAGAGGGACCTAGTGGAGATGGGATCACCAGATCTGATGAATAGAAATGTAATCAGGAATAAGTTATTGTTCACACAAGGGGATTTGAGGAAGATCAGAAGAATCCAACACTACGTGCATGGTTGGAGAAACAGAAACTACAACAATCCATCCACATGAAGAGCTATTGGGCAAGGAGGAAGGCTCAACATACGTTGATTCAGCATGGTCCTAAGTGACCCATCCGTGAGAAGAAGAAGGATTGCACTGCACTCTTCCAAATCCATGGTGAGACAAAACCATTGGCCGCTACAAGGTTAGGTGACTGCCTGGATGAAATCATTGCCGCTACTAGGTTAGACCCTTGTCTGGCCGAAAATCACTGCTTGTGCCACAAGTAAGCGGGTCTGAGGCATAAGTTCCAGGTTAGGTTTGTGTTTGTAAGTAAAGCTTATTGACGCACAGAATTTAACATGTACGCATAGCGATGTGGGCCGGGTAAATACCCAGCCGGAAGGTAAATATAAATTGGGTATTTACCCGGGTATATACTCAGTGGTCATTTAAATACCCAAAATTAGGGTGTTGTCAGTTTTTTGAGCTATGTACAACACTTTTTGATGTGTTGATGAAGTGTTGGACAAACAAGGACTGAAACACAGGTATTTGATGCCTTAAATTGAAATCGGAAACAATATTGATTCTTCAAAACTAAACAAAAAAACATAAAAAAGGAAAATTGACGTCGGCGTATTTTTGGGTATTTATATGTTTTGGCACTGTAGCCTTGTCTTTAACTCAACTAAAATATTGGATAAAACCTTTTGGTAGTTTTGTGTTTAAAATTTTTAATACCAAGATATTGAGAAGGTCGAGTATTATTACGGTACTGGAAATGAGCAACAAAGATGTGGGAGAGAAAAGCTACTTTTGTAGTAATAAGAGTAAGCTATATGCATATTAATTGAAATATGTGTATGCCAAAAATCAAAAGGTAATAAACTATATTCAATAGAAAGTATATTTGAAAAACAAAATGCTGAGTAAAAGTGCTTTTAGTTATTTTTCAATGTTTGCAAAAAGGCCTAGCCCAATTCTATCCCTGAATTTTTCAGGTTATAACTATTGAATTTTATATCCTGATCTAATTCCCAATTCTAATTCTGGTTTTAAGTCCCAATTCTAATTAAATTTTATATTATTAACTATCTAATGTTGTTAAATTTCTAAAAAGTTAATGTAGAATAGTTTGCATACCGGCAGCCATTTTTAAGGTTCAACTTACCACGACACAGGATTTTTAAGGAAAAATCTAAAATACCCAGGTATTTACCCAAATTGGATATTTACCCGAGTATACACCCTAGGTATTTATCCCGATTTATAAATACCTGGGTATTTTACATCACTATGTACGCATGGTTTAAACTTTAAGTGTTGTCCGTAATGTCATGGATGCTACCATTGTGTGAGTCAAGGGTAATTTTTAAGTGTAAGTAATCATGGTCAATACGACTCCAACTTGTGACTACTGACTGCAAGGAAATGATGACTACCAATGAATATCAAGGAGACAGTAACAGAATAGTGTAAATTTGATGTCCCATGGAAACAGAGTTGCCTATGCTGCAAAGTGTGTAATGCATCTTTATTGTTGTTTAAATTTGAAACTTCAAACAGCAACTAGCTGTTGCTCCATCTGCCGAGGAGAAGATAGTCTTCGGTAGAGTTAAGATGGCGGAAGTGTTAAAGGTGCAACAGAAGGTAGCTTGCTCATTGACCCCAGTACCTGGGAGGCGCATGACCTCTGGAGCATGCGCAGTGAGATGAGCAGTATGGTGTGAGCACAAATATGCTAGCAGTCGAGAGAGAAAGAGAGAGTGTGCTGGTCTTGAGATGATGTACACCCACTTCTTCTTCTTCTCCTTCTTCATCATCTGGCACTACAGCCCGGTGTGAGCTTTGGCCTCCCCAACCACAGACTTCAACTGATCTCGATCTTGGACAGCTGTTTTCCAGGTTCGTACATTCATTGTTTGCAAGTCCACCTCCATTTCATCTTTCCATCGATTCCTTGGTCTACCGGGGCGTCGTCTTCTTTCCATTCTGGCTTTATATATAATCTTTGGTGTTCTTTTGTCTTCCATCCTTTCAATGTGGCCCAGCCATCGTAGTCTTTGTGATTTTATATATCAAACAATGTCTTCAGATTTATCACCATTACCATTCATCCTCTGCATGGATACAGCAATGGCTGACATACAGACATTGCCCTCCAGGACCCTTCTTTACATGGATGATTTTGTACTTGCCCAACACCAGACACAGGTTTGGAATGACAGAGTGGATGAAAATGTACTGTGCCTCAATATCCAGAAGGCACAATATCTAGAATGTGGCCCACGAACCAGTGGTGCTATCAGAATCAATGACCAAGACCAGCACAAGCCATGAACTTTAAGATTCATTGTTACTTGAAACTATGATGCCACTTCTGATACCCAAGCGAGGGAAAATTTGAGGAGAAACATGCTATATTTACTGATCCTGGACAAAAAGTAGCTGCAAGGTAATGGCCATTCATTAGTTTAAGTCAAGGCCCCTACACTGCTGGCTGCACAGAAGGAGAGACATGTTGAGAATTGAAGCGGTAGATCGTCACCAATGAATGGATAAAGGCCATGACAATTACTATGAGATAACAGACAAAAGATAGCCCAAACAGCTGACATAGCACAATTGAAAGACATACAGATATTTAGTAGGAGATAATTAGAGGAGAAAAGAAACAAACTTGATTTGAGAGTAACGTGAATAAACACAAGCGCAAGAGTAAATAAGATCTTCTGCCAAAACCATCGGTTTGAATCCGTGCCCTCTTATTCTCATACAATTAATATAAAACGCCAACTCAGAATATTGCTCCTGAGGGAGTCGACTGCATCAAGTCATTGGTCTGAACTACTTATTGCTTGAGATAATGGTCTTTCTGATATCCTCCACTCTCAAATATATCAGCGAGGAAGTAAATGTATCAGATACAGTAGTAATACAGAATGTAGGGTTATTTTTCAACCCAAAACAATATACTTCATCATCATCATCATCTTGCACAGTTTCCAGCCACTGGCCGGGTCCGTTTGGAACACAAGCCTCTCCAACGTCTTCTGTCTTCCCACCATCTCTCAGCCTCCACCCTTGTCCAGTCTTCTCCTCTCTTCTTCACGCTTTCTTCCACCCCCTTCGGCCACCTGTCTCTCGGTCTCTTTCCTTCCCACTTTGTCTCGTGTATCCTCCTGTGCATCCTCTTCTCCTCCATTCGTTTTACATGTCCATACCATCTAAGTCTAGATTTCTCTATACCATCCTGTAATGGTTCCTCCTTCATTAATTCTCTGGTCCTCTCATTTCTTATTCTGTCCATCTTTGTAGCTCCAATACTGCTTCTCAAGAACCTCATCTCAATGGCCTGTAATTTGCTCTTCTCCCTTCCTTTCATAACCCAGGTCTCCGAGGCATACGTCAGGATAGGGACATAGTACGTCCGATATATGATCTTTTTGCTGTTTTGAGGGACATCCTTGCTCCATAACATGCTTCTCACTGTCCTCCGGAATGCTTCTGCCTGTCTCCCCCGCTCATTTATTTCCCTATCGTTTCTTCCATTATCTTGTATCAGGTTTCCAAAATACTTGAAACCCCAAAATAATATACTTAAAGGTAATTATTAAGATTTAATTTGGATACATACCGTAGCATATATGCACGAGCACCAGCCGCTTGCTTGCATTTTAGTTGTGATAAATTGTACCATAGAATATATGTAATACAGTAATTTTCATTGCACCGAATTCAAATACAAATATAAGTTACTTAAGGATAAAAATACGAAAACATTTATGAAAAAGGCTGAATATATCCAGTAAATTTGACAACATGTTTATGATCAGGCCTATATTTGTGAGATGGGCTGGGAAATTAACAACATTAGATATGGTACTAAAACAAGTTTAAGTAATCTATTAAAGGTTACCATTATACTTCCTGAAACAAGATTCTGTCAAATGGCAAATGGATGAACAAAGTCTCTATGTACTGATAATACAAATTTGTCACCCTCAGCAGCAGATAACTATCTACTGTTTCATTTGAGGGGCTTCGACATCGTGTATTTTGGGGAGGGGTGTGTGTGTATGTATACGAGAGTCACCTAATAAGTCATGGCAGCTTCGGTGGCGTAGTTGGTAGCATGCTGAGCTTCCATGCCAAGATAGCGGGTTCAAACCCGCCCGAAGCCGGATTTTTTAAGAGCGTTAAAAATCCCTCAGTATGCCTTGCTTCAGAGGGGAAGTAAAGCCGGCGGTCCCATGTCATAGATTTATGGCATGTTAAAGAACCTTCCACTAATTTCACCTGTGTGAAGCTAAATTGGATAGGTTAAGAATGTAAACAACGCTCTTAGGTTTCTACGTTCGTTGCCAAGAGCCGACTGTGGTGGCGTCTAGTAGCTAAGTTCTGAACTAGGCCTAGTAGTCGTTGACGGTGGCATTTGGCGGCAAAAGTAGAAACTATTTGAAAAATTCTAAGTTGCAGTCTGTAATTAAATTAAAAAACAGATACACACACTAATACTGCCATCACAATTAACACCGGTTATCAGACAGATTCTACACACACCCAAAGTACACGGGGCTACATGACTGCGTTGTCGCAGCCCCTAAACTGAGGAACCAACCAAGTCATGGCAACTTCTTTCTTCAGTGGAATCCCAGACTGCAATCCACATGTATCGATATGCAACATTTACAGTAGGATATATAGTAGGCCTACTTATAGATGCCGCTAGATGGTGTAGAAATGCAACACAGAAGAAAAGGGATGTGCGTGCGCAAGTCCGTTGGATCAGTGTTGATGTTTGTAGTTTGTCAAGTTTGGATGTGAGTCGACTAGAATGTGCAGACGTAAAAATAGCAGTGTTTTACGGTCAAAACTGGAGCGAACATCACACGCAACTCATAGAAGCTGTTGGAGGTCGTATAAAATGTACAAAATAATAAAGAGATTTCTTCTGCCTAGTCAATATTTTATGGTAATATTATCCAAATTTTCTCAGGGTACATTCAAATAATGATCTGCATATGCGCAAAATTGCTGCGAAATGAATGTCACATGCACAAAGAGAACAACTACAGAGGACATATTATGAAACTTTGTGTGAACCTGGAACGTGAAGGAGACATCATGCTGAAGAGGATCATTGCCATTGACGAAACCTGGGCCAGGGCTTCATGAACTGGAGCTTAAACGCCAGTCTGGTGATTGGTGTCATCCAGGATTGCCGCGAAAACACAAAGTCTGTCAAAATCCATCTTCGGTGAAGTTAATGGTCATTTTAGCGTATAACATTCGAGGAATTATTTTGTGTCATTTTGTCCCCCACGGCCAGACTATTAAAGCGGCTTACTATGACGCTCACTTGCAGAATAACCTACGTCGTGCTATCAAGAATAAACGTCCAGAGTCGTTGGACAATGAAATCATCCTGCACAAGTGCAACAGCCCATACGGCAAACATTATTCAGACCCGTTTACGGCACTGGAGATGGGATGTATTAGAGCATCCTCCCTACTCCCCCAATCTGTCACCATGAGATCACAATTTGATACTGGAATTAAAAGCTCCATTACGTAGGAGATGCTTCCATACACGAGAAGACATAGCCAACGCAGTACGACGCCAGATTGTACAATGGACCAGCAGATGGTATTGGTAGTCTTACTCAACGTTGGCAGCGAACAATTGATTGCCTTGGAGATTACTTCGAAGGATGTTAATGTGCATACAAATTAGTGTTCTCAACATCATGACATACGATTTTCTTATTTTCACTCTTTTCCCTTGCCCGCAATACTTCCTGAGAAACTCACATAACAGACGTGGTTGGTCAAGTACATTATGTATAAGGTGCGTAACGAGCCGGAGGCTGGAATGCGCAAACAGATGACGACATCGGCTAATCGTGGCGTGTGTAACAAGGTGTGGTTCTGACCAGAGCGTGGAAGGACACAGCCCGTCGCTAGAGGTCATGGGTGCACGTCACGATACAAAGCGAGCAGCACCATGCATCAATTGTCCAACGCTGCCAGTCGCATTGCAAACAGTGACAGGGAGGCGTCAAACAAAGAGCAAAGAGGCGTTGTTCGGTTTCTGACAGCGGAAGGAGTAGGGGGAATGGACAAGTGTACGGCGAACACTGCATGTCCCTTGCAAGGGTCAAGGCATGGCACAAGGGCTTCAGGGAAGGACGGGTGTCGTTAGCCGATGATGCCCCGTCTGGGGCACTCCCCTGCATTACCGATAACAACGTCCAGCTGGTTGATGCACTCATTACCCAGGACCGCCGAGTGACAGTGAACGTCATAGCCGCCGTGGTTGGATTGAGCATCGGAAGTGTGTCTACCATCATGAAGGAACGACTGCACTTGCGCAAAGTGTGCGCCCAATGGGTGCCCCACAGTCTTCAACCACACCAGGAAGCATGTCGAATGGCCCACTGTCTTGGTCATCTGCAGCGCTATGCGAGGGAAGTGAATGGGTTCCTGGCACAAGTGGTGGCTGAAGTGAGTCATGTTGTCATCACTTCGAACCAGAACCCAAACGACAAAGCCTCCAGCGGAAGCATCCAGGGTCACCACCACCCAAAAAAGGTAAAGCCATCCTCATGAGTGCAGGAAAGATAATGCTGACGTTCTTCTTTGAGCAAGATGGCCCCCTTATGATCCACTTCATGCCGCACGGGACAACAGTGAATGCCCAGCGTTACTCGCAAACCTTGACCGCCCTTCGCCAAGCGATCAAAACAAAACGACCAGGCAATCTCACCCGTGGGGTCATTCTGCTCCACGACAATGCAAGACCTCATACGGCCAACACAGTCGCGGTACTCCAGCAGAAATTCAAATGGGAGGTTCTCGGCCACCCTCCATACAGTCCAGACCTCTCTCCCTGTGATTACGCCATGTTTGGTCCCCTGAAAAGGGCTCTTCGGGGCCAACGATTCACCTCGGATGCCAACGTCCAGCTGCACGTGCGGAACTGGTTCACATCGCAGCCCAGGGAATTTTATGAGACAGCCATTCACCGCCTCGTGTCACAGTCGGACAAGTGCCTCAACAGCCAGGGCCAATACTTCTAACATACAGGTAATGGTTTCTGTAATTATGCCTCCGGCTCGTTACTTTTTGAACGCACCTTATATTTTCATATGTTTATAATGAAATGTTTGTATAACAATGCATATGTCTAAAATAAAATAGTTGCCATGTCTTAGTAAGTGAACCTCGTAGATAGATTTGTCTGATAACCTGTGCATACCTGCCAACTTTTGAAAAGGGCTATCAGTAAAACTCACGCGCGACATAAAAATCTAACGATTTTCGACATACTCCGGCTTGACGAAAATTATAATACTTCTTGGCTACAAAATACAATAATTAATGCTTTAAACAGGATACTTCAATGAAATCATATCGACTTACATGATTTGTAGATGAACATAACAATCAAGAAGAAATCCATGTTAATCAGCAGCAGGCGTGGTGAATATTGGTTTGGAGCCGACATAACAGGACTTCCTTGATCGATTAAGCTGATATACGATAATTGAAAAAGGCTTTAAACAATAGAACTTGTTTAACGTAACACAGGCAAGAAATAATATAATACACTCTGCAAGTCACATGCTAGTTCGACTTTTAAGTCATGGTTGTGGCCTTTTTAGCTTCCTGCAAAAAGTCTTGAGAAAATGTTTTGTCATAACAGGGACCAGAACTCCTGGTCTTCAAAATAGAAATAGACTCCAGAGATTCATAGGACATGGATGACCTGAACTGTGTTTTATTTTTCTTCACAAGGGTAAAAACACGTTCACATTCTGCATTGCTATGGGGTATGGTGAGAATAGAGAGAAATACTCTAGAAATTCGGTTATACTTAAGAAGTCCATCGGCTCCACGAATTCTTGATATTTGTGCCCAACTGGAATTACTTGCAGCATCTTGATGTGCAGCCAAAGTGTCATCTACCTGAAGAGCTGTGAACTGCCTCTGAAGCTCATTCACCACCTCATCTGTAGTTTCATTCTCTTCCTTGCATAACATGATAGGAAACTTTTCCAAGAAAAAAACGAATGGAAGAAAACTGTGCATCTTCAATTTTGTCTAACCTAGCAACTTGAGCATTCTTTAACACGTCATCCTTGAGTGGAAACTTGTTAATGATTTAGTCACAGGCAGTACAAAAGTAGTTTCTCACTGATGAAAAGAAAAGGGATTTATCTGTATCCGGTCCGTTCTGAAGGCACTTAACAACTTCAGATGATGCATTTTTTGCCATTTTATTTACAATGCATGTCGTTTTCATGCGACCACAACTATATTTCTTTGCAACTTCTGATGTGGGAAACATCTTCTTAAATAAAGCACCAGCATGATCAGCCGCACGTAAGGGCTCATTGTGTTCCACCAAAAAGGAAGTAAACAGACACTCGGCCCTAACTACGCCAATGTCAACGTTTCCAGACTTAGCAAAAAAGGTGTTGATTTTCTTGCTATCTTCCTTCGATTTAACATAACTTATGTGTTTACCGCACTTCACATGATTACTTAATTTTTCCACCATGTGCAATATTAATATCACACCCACATACCGTGCAAAAGGCAATTTTTTCTCCCTTTCTTGATTTTAGTATGCGCAGAAAATCAACCGAGTATGATTCTTTAAATGTCTGGACGCCAACCTCGTGAAGAAAGAATATGCACATGGTAGAAGAAAAATAACACACACGTGGAACGAATGTAATGTAATTAGTCCAAGGAATACAGGAAACTGCGAAGCACGAAGTTATAGCACAATAACTCGAACGCTTAATTAAAATATGCCATAACCTTAAAAGACGAAAACATTCAAGGAACACCAACTTCGCGAACAATGAACAACTAATGTGGTCAAAGAATATGGTTTAAATCGCAACGAGCGAACGGAGCGGAACAAAGAATATGCGAAGCAGAGCCTGTCGACACCTAAGATTAACATGGAAGAACGGTTATCCCGGCTTCAAATTCAATTACAATGACGACACAAATATCACACGGTTTAAAGTACGAATCATATCAAAGAACGAGTTATCGACTATCGTGGACTTGCCTTCGACCCACGCAAACAATCGATTGTACGGAAGTGGGCGGTATTATCGAATGTAAATTATCGTTTCAAATTTTTGTCCGCGAAATCGTAAAATGACACCGTTCATCCGTAAAACCGTAAAATGCTGCAATTTCCGTAAATTTTACGGATAAACCGTAAAAGTTGGCAGGTATGCCTGTGTTATTGTGATGTCTAAAAGAGTAACACATCACCGGGGCAAAGAAAATTTTTCATAATTTGTTTCTCACCCAGTCATCAAGTTTAGAATTTCCTGGCATTTCAGTGTCAGTCAAGTGACAAGTTTTTCACTGCCTACAATTGTTATCAGTTAGTTTCACATCACCAAGAAATCTAAGCATTTTACTCGTGAAAAGAAATCCTGGAATCATTTTTAAGAGGATTTATACTGATGCTAGGCAGACGAAAAGGACGTCTTGTCTTCGGATTCTTCAAGACTGGACTGGCACTAAAATGATTGAACAATTAACCTATACAGTGTTGCTGAGGATAGACAAATGCTATCCATATTGATCGCCAACGTCCGGGAGTCTGGGCAGGGCAGAGGAACGTAGCTACCGAGAGCATGCTGCCTCATTGGCTTGTTAAGGATCAGCGATATCTGCCTTTCCAAAAACTTTGCACCATAACTTCCTACTCTTCTTACTGAGTACATAATGGGCCAATATATCCTGCCGAGTAGTAAGCAGGTTGCCATGGCAACCTCACCCCACACTCGCATACAACACGATTTCATTTATTACTCGTCTATCCCGAATGTAGCTCTTCCCCGGGTTATTCTTCACTCCCTGCAGGAAAATGCTGGGATAGTACCTTATTTCAAGTCCTGGGGCACCTACCACATCCCTAATACAGTTACACATATTTACTAATCACAAAAACACAGGTTAACATACTACAGTGAGGACCATCCCATAGAACGGGAGGCCGTGCCGTGGAAATGTCGCAATGACTCACCGTCACATTTATAGCATGTGCAGATTACAACAGCGTGCCAATAAACCCTGGATCTGACATTGCATTTATTAGATACGCAGCTGGCAAGATTCCTTGGTTGTGATAATTAGACTTGCTGTTAAGAACTGTAGCCTACGTCGTATCATGTGAACACAGTTAGGTGTAGAACAAAACATCGAATTTTCCTAGTGGAACTTATCTTCTCAAAAAGAAGTTTGCAGTAAATTCATTCACATGTTTTAGCGCCGTGCGTTTTTACTTATGGAGGAACCTCAAACAAAAGGTAGCCTATACAAAAAACAATCCGCATACGGTGGTACTCTGGAGGCTTGCGAGAACGAAATAACTGCACCGATAAGAAATATCAGCGAGGATGAATTACGAGTGTACCAAAACTTCCTACGTCAGTGCAACATGTGTCTAGAAAAGAAATGACAGAATTTCCAGCAACTACTGTGAAATTCCTGTAAGTAAATAAAATGATTATTAAATACTGTATGTAAAAAAGGGTAAATGTGTTGAACTAGTTGAGCGCTTCGCTCCTGCTAGCGCCAGTGTCTTGCTCGATAGGCAGATACACACAGTGGCCTGCCTGTCGTGCGGCGCATCCGAGTCTCCGTTCTATAGAGATGGTCCTCATTGTAGATCAACACAGACCTAAGTACATACGGGGGTTATGACCAAGATGTCCCAAGCCCTTAAATTGTATTAACAACAACATTAAACTACTACACAATTAAGCAAATACTCGTTAAATAACATACAATTACTTTTCACAGTCGTCCTTTATCAGCACTGATTAACACACATGTACCTAATCTTTGCTATTCAACTTGTTAACAGGGGCAGATGACCTCGTAGTTAAGCCCCTTAAAACAACAATAACTAACAACTTGTTAACACAATCATGATGCTATGAGCCATTGAGAGCCCAAGTGGTGTAACTCCTCTCGGAATTACAGGGAAGTCTAAACCTTATGGCAAGCAGGCATAGCTCGAGAGGAGTTACACCACTTGGGCTTTTTGACTTTTAAATTCTTTACATACGTAAAGACAAGTGATTATGTCACGATAAAATCTCTAATAAAACAAGTATTGACTAGGCGGAACCATAAAAAACTTTGTTTATTACCACTTGGGCTTTCAAAGGCTCATATCTAAGTGGGCTCGGAAGACGTAACAATGCTCCTGTATGCCGATGATATGATACTCCTAGCAAAACATAGAAACGCTCTACAGCAAGGACTCAACAGGCTACACGAATGGTCAATGAGGAACGAAATGGAGATAAAAACAAGCAAAACAAAAATTATAAAATTCAGGCGAGGAGGAAATATAACAAAAGACTATGTCTTCACACGTGGCAGCGACAAACTAGATATAGCCAACTCGTACAAATACCTGGAGTTGACTATGCAAGCAACGGGGAAGGCGTTCACAAGACACATAGAGGACAGATGCAGGGTAGCAATTAAATCAATATTTGAGATAAAGAATCTGGAAAAAATATCAGTAAGAACTGCCATCAACCTTTTTCCTAATCAAGATAGTACCGATAGCATCCTATGCTGTCACCCAGATATGGGCACACCTCACGAGAGCCAATCTAAAGAGACTAGAAGCGGTGATAGCCACCTACATAAAAAGAGCATTAAGTCTACCTAGAACGGCACAGACGAGGCTAGTATACAAACTAGTAGACACCGACTTCTTCATCAGGGAGCTAAAGACAAACAACAACCTCGAAAACACTGCAGCGTACGAGGCCCATATCGAAGAACGAGAGCAAAAGGCAGCAGCAATAGACCCAGACTTCTACAGAACTCCAGCAATGAACACGGAGGAATGGAAAGCACCTAACTTCGAATTACGGCTAGTCTTCACGAGGACTGCAGCATATGGCTTGCACCATAGAGTCTGTAATCAAAGAGGATACCACCGCGCTTCGATCCAGTGTACCTGTACGCTATGTGGTCTCCGGTAGCGGTGCATGACATATCACTCCCTCATAACAAAAATTAACCAAAATACCTGTAGTAATAGTCAGAAAAAAAATCTGGAGATGATTTAGTAATAGATGTCTATAACCCACCCACCATTCCAAATAGGATCACAACTTATATAGTTGAAATTCCAGCTGTGTACTCCATTTTCGCCATGAATTATGCGCTAGTACTGCATTGCCAACCGCTCACTTATGGTACTAATTTGTATATGCCGTGAAACAAAATAGTGCCGAGTTCACTTGACAGTGCACCGAGTTTGAACCAGTTCGCAATGGATTGTGTAAGCTGTCTCATTACTATAAGTAATTTCAATCGGCATTGACTGAAAGGAGTGTTTCTTGTTTTGTTTTCTCCACAATGGGTGCTATTTTGTCATTTTCGTCCCACTGTGATAATTCGTGTTCTTTCAATAATAATTAACAACTAAGTCAATACTGTTCTACATACAAAAGAAACCTAACCTGGGGCTTATGCCCCAGACCCCCTTGCTTGTAGTACAATCAGTAATTTTCGTCCAGACAGTCATCTAACCTAGTAGCGACCAATGATTTCGTTCAGACAGTTGTCTAACCAAGTAGCCAGGGCCGGATTTAAGAGTATGCCGCCTATAGGCTAAAGTCCATTGGAAACAGTACACCAGTATCAGTACCTTGGATGCTTAATATCAAGTGACAACAGAATACAGCTTGAATTAAATAACCGTATTCTGAAATCAATTCAAAGCAAGGAAGCTTGTAGTTTAATGTGACCGTTAATCTCGCGATCATAAGCCACGGGACCTCAGTTTTACGTGGAATCCGAACCACAGGACATGGCATTTCACATCGAAAATCTCACATGCATTGGCCGGGAATCGAACCCGGTCCGCCTTGGTGAGAGGCATACAGCTTGACTGCTGCGCCACCACGCCCCTGAAATCAAGTCAATTCTATCAGCAAGTTCGATATCTACTCTGGAATAAGCAAGTGCCACTAAGATCAAAACAAACTCTAGTTTCGAACATACTTTGTCCCTATATTGACTTATGGGTTGGAAACATGCACAACTACCAAAAAAGACGACAGCAGGCTTCAGAAATGAAGTTTCTAAGAAGTATGCTTCAAAAAACTAGGAAAGACAAAGTAAGAAATGAGAACAAGCTGGAATAAATCAGTCCCCTGAAGGAGACCATAACTAGAGCACGTTTGCGATGGTTTAGTCACGTCAAACGTGGGAGGAAGTAGTGTCATCCTATGGAATGAAGTTTTCGACGCAAAAGAGTGAAGTGGTGATAACAACACGTGAGAAGGACAGAGTATACTCTGGGATAAAGTTAGGCGGAGAGGAGTTGAAGAGAGTGCAGAGCTCCAAGTATCTGGGAAGTGTCATTGAAGAAAATGGGGGGAAATGCCTTGGAATTAGATGAAAGAGGAAGGTGTGCTGATGGATTCTTCAAGAGCGTTAGAGGCCTGATATGGAGCAAGGATGTGCCACAGAAATGTAAAGGGATCATGTACAAGACCTACTTTGTGCCGATCCTAACGTATGGATCAGAAACTTGGGTGATGAGGGAGAGAAATAAAAGCAGAATACAAGCAGTGGAAATGAAGTTTCAGAGGAGTCTTACGGGTGTAACGAGAATGGACAAAGTCAGAAATGACATCATCATCTTCTTTGCATTTTCCCACTTATGCGGGGTCTGCCTTCCTGCAATGTTTTCTCCACTTCAATCGATCCATAGCGTCCCGGGGACGGAGTTTAGCTAGCCGCATGTCATCTCTCACCCTATCCAACCAGCGTGTTTGAGGCCGCCCTCGAGGTCGATGACCCTCCACATTTAGTTGAAGGGCAGTCTTAGCAACTGAGGTTTCACTGCTACGGAGCACATGTCCACACCACCACAGACGTGATTCACGCATTTTCTCTGTGATTGGGGCAACCTTGAAATCCTTCCGCACGGCATCATTCCTAATATAAGAAAGAACGCGGTGTATATATGGACGTTCAATCGCCGACCTTAGTATGTGATTGTATGCACTACTACAATCACGACATAAATATAGGTTATCAGTAACTTACACGCAATAAATAACATAAAAATTAATTACTGTACCTCTACACTACAGTATAATACAGGGTCTTTATTTTTGCTTAGCAAGGACATTTTCGCTCTCGCGCTCCGCCAGTGACGGCTCAGTTGCCGGCGACCGCGCACGCATATGGACCACCGCAACATCTTCATTTCCATTACATGAAGCGCCTGTTCATGCTTCGATGTTGTAGGCCAGCATTCAGATCCATAAAGGGCCACCCGTCGAATCACTGTGCGATATACTTTAGATTTTAAATGCAATGGAATTTTCTTATCGCATAGGACTCCAGTAACTTGGCGCCATTTCATCCATGCGTCAGTGACTCTTGTTTTGACATCAGGAATCGTGCTGCAGTCTGAGATGATGCATGACCCAAGGTATTTGAATTGGGTCACTTTATTAAGTTGAACCTCACCAACAGTGATCGTGCCATCAGTTTGGTTACCGCATTCCAAGTATTCCGTCTTCTTCAGAAATGTTAGAGTCAGAGAAATATTAAAGGAAGAACCCCTACAGGATAGGATTGAAAAATCAAGGCTACAGTGGTATGGACATGTGAAAAGAATGGGAGAAGAGAGAATACCATGGAAAATATTGGAAATGGAGTGGAAGAAAAAGAGACCTAGAGGAAGACCAAGGGATAGGTGGATAAAGGGGGTGAAGAAAAGTGTCGAGAAAAAAGGAGTTAATTGGACAACAGTGACAGAAGAGAAGTGGTGGATGGACAGAAAACGATGGAGAGGCTTGTGCTCCAAGCAGACCCAACCTGTAGTTGGAAACTGCTCTAGTTGATGATGATGAAACGTATGACAGAAGGAAGAATTGCAAAACAATGGTTACATACTGATATTACTGGAAAGACCTAGGAGGAGATGGCTGGACCAAGTGAAGGAAGATATCACATCCAAGGGAATCAACTAGGATGAAGTCTTGAAGGAGCAGTGGTACATGAATCGACTAAAATGGAGAGCGCTTGTAAACCACACCCGGGAAACTGGAGTGGAAACTTGATGATGATGATGATGATTTGTTTTATACAACAAAAGGATAAGAGTTCATTGGCGTTTTCATCTTTTTTAAACATAAAGTTAATTTAGTTTAGATAAAACTACAAATTTAATGGCGTACTTAATAAATGTTATAATGAAATTAGTTATATGTTTTATTTACTTACTTCTTTTAAGATTCGTTAAAAAATGAAATGGGTTTCAAACTTAATTAATTTGTTCTTGGAGATCAGTGATCTCTATTTTACACATATTTTTATATTTTAATGCTAATGACTATCTTTTGCATAATCGAAGAACTGTGTTCAATTTGAATTAAGTTGTCGTACATGGTGAAATGAAATTACACAAAAAGTAGTTAATTACTGGTTTAAGTTATTTGTTGAAAAATATACAAACTTCTCTAAAACAACTCACCCCACGTAATCTTCGTGTTCAAACTTAACTTACATAGCTTTCTTACGAGATTGCTTAATGGCAAATTCGTTAATAATGTCTTCATATGAAAGTATTTTTGTTGTATTTCCCTCAATACAAAGTAATGAAAGTGAGTTTAACCGTATTTCAGAAATACTAGTTCGCAGATAGTTCTTAACTCTTATAAGGCAGGAAGAACTGTATAAGGACTAAAACATATTTTTAAGTAACTTGTATTCTTAAATTCGTACGGAAAATATTATTAACGTCTGAAATACTTCATTTTAGCTTTTGAATGAATTGCCAAACTGCCGTCCCTGAAAATTTGCCGCTCTAGGCTGTAGCCTACTTAGCTTATTTAGAAATACGGCCCTGCAAGTAGCGACCAAAGGTTTAGTCCAAACACCCATGTTAGTTCATCAGTATTTTCGCCCAGACAGTCGCCAAACCTAGCTACAGGGGATTGCGGTAAAGTGAAGTTGGCACCACTGCCTCATACAAGCATTGTTTACAAATACAAATAATACACTAAAGCCCACAACTACTGATGTCAATGTGTGTGCCTCGTTGTGAGCGCTCGCTGCGGCAGTTTCACATAATAAATATGCTGACGAACATCGCTGCGATTGTTAAATAAATGAAAACACATAATTAAATGCGATTTAGCACATATATTCGGTGCAGTCGGTGCAGAAGTGATCAAGGTTAGTAGTTAGAATTGATAATATCCGCCCAAAAGATGAAAAAAGGTATGAAAATATTATATTGTCGAAATGAAAGCGAAAAGAAAAAGAGTGCACAATTAAATTCAAAGAGTCTTTTCTTACCCACACTATGTACACAGTGTGTTCAATAAATATATAATAACAATCTCTGCTTATGGATACGATGTGGCTATACTCTGTGAGCTACTAGAATGGGATTGACAGTTCTCGCCTCGCCATGTGGTCTGAGAACGAGGTTGCCAAACTGTACAAGCCAGAGATATAGCTGACCAGGCACTGAATCACGTGGGCTGAAATATTGCAACGCTGAGTATTATGACATCAACTATGCGAACATGGATTGGTCAAGAGGCAGAGGGGTGATGACAGATGTGGAATTTCCTGCCAAATGTCAATCCTATTCAGGCAGCTCACAGAGTATAGGCTACTTGTATCTTGACCCCACTTTTAGGTTATACTAACTTATATAGGAATATTTTTGGTTTTAAGTGCTCGGCCCCTCATTTGGTCATCATTGAACTGCTGTAACCCAATGCAAGAGTGTTTAAATGATCCATCAATACAATTTAGCCTACTCTACAGATTTCTGCCTGTGTCCTTGTGCATTGAAGTGAGTAACAGCCCAACAGTGCTGCACACCGTGAGAACATGTGTATAAAAAAAATTGAGTAATGAAATTAGCCAAAGTACCTGTAGTAATAGTATCTGGAGATGGTAAATTAATAGATGTTGACTCGTCCGCTGTCATAGACCCACCCAGCCATCCCAAATAGCAACACTACTTATATAGTTGAAATGAAGTCTCTAGGAGACATCTTTCTCACTAAGTCAGGAATGCCAACCCCACGCATTTGGTACTATCTCGCACCGGGTATACAAAGAAACAAAAGAGCGTCGATAATGTCTATTGCGCCAAATCCAACTCGTCAGTCGTACTTTAACCATGGATTGTGTAACATGTGAAATTACTTCATAAATTCTATCTTATTAATGTTTTACCTACAAAAACAAACCTAACCTGGGGCTTACGCCCCAGACCCCCTTGCTTATGGTACTAGCAGTAATTTTCGGCCAGGCAGTACCTAACCTAGTAGCAGACATAAATTCTATCTTATTAATGTTTTACATACAAAAACAAACCTAACCTGGTGCTTACGCCCCAGACCCTCTTGCTTGTGGTACTAGCAGTAATTTTCGGCCAGGCAGTACTTTACGTCTTTACGTGTGAAATGGTGAATGGTGAATTTTGTGTGCGACATGTTGGTAACGTAGTCACATGTCCGTCTGTCGAGTGTCCAAGATGGCGTCCGTAGTGAAACGAACACGATAAAAATTCTTTATTTTCGTAAAAAAAAAAACATTATTGAGGTTCGGCAGGTGTAGTTGAGATTGTGAAACGACTCCCAACAACTCCGAGAAAGGTATGTAAATCATAAATCGTATATTTTCAATAATATACCTCGTTAAAGTTACGAAAAGGCATGTTCTCACGGCGTGCAGAATTACCCAGTGGAGCACCCAGCTTGTGGTTTATCCACGATTGTGACCCGGCCAAGCCCTCTGCACGAAAGACAATTTATGCAGCCTATAAACGAGTAAGCTCCGGAATTACAGGCTTACAGACTGTACAGGGTCTTTCATGTAAAGTAAGAACGGCGAGCGGCGGTTTTGTCATTCGCTGCTGAAGCCGGCTTGGCCGAGCTTGTGACGCGCCACGGCTCCCTGCTGTAGTATTGAAAGCGCGCGCATAGTACAAACTTGACCTTGCAATAAGCGTGCAGGTGTTGTCAGTCGCCAGTCTGAACCACAGCTGCTAACATGTTGAGACAGTTATCATTGCAACATCATATTTTTGTATGCAAAATTTATTTTAATTATGATTCGGCTTGGCGGGTACGTGATGCATTTGTTCAGCAATTTCCTGATGAAGTGCCACCTTCACTAGCACAGATTCACGTAATTGTAAATAACTTTGACACTACTGGGTTAGTGCTCAATAAAAAACACAAAATAAAAAATCAGAAAAAATACAGTGGCATGACTCACTCGCGTCAGCCAAAATGTGGTTACCAGATACAATGCCTGTATAAAGGTACGTCCACACCAAGATGTTTTCGTTAACTTTGTCAATGAACACTGTTCATGAACAATGTTTATGAACATTTTTGACTGTTCATAAACAAAATTGCATGTTCGTTAACTTTTCGAGCATGTTCATGAACAAAATCTCTTTAACTTCTGTGAATGAAACTTTTCATTAACATTTCGTGTTTTCGTTAACATTTTGGTTCGCGCATGCGCAAAGACGCAATTAAGGTTGTAAATTCGTAGCGCGAAATACGATGCTCTTTTACTTCTCTAAAAATAGACTATCGAATCGCAAGCGACTCGTATATTGCGCGGCATTATGAAATACCAGGAAGCACATGAGAATATTAATTAACTTAATTCAAAATGCCTTTCCAATATTTTTCTTTTCCACACCTTGCATCTGCGCTTTTCTCTAATTTTGTACTCACTAAAATAATGAAATATGCAGCTGTAAGTACTTTCTTCTTCCTGACCCTATCCATTATAACCTCACAAACAGTTTATTTAATGTTGAAGATGTTTGTTAACAAAAGTTTATTTGGTGTGGACATAATGTTGAAGAAGTTTGTTAACAAATGTTTAGTAAACATGTTGAGAAATGTTTTCATTAACATTGTTCATGAACATTGTTCATTAACTTTGGTGTGGACTAGCCTTAACCCAGGAAGGACGACACTTCCAGCAACTTTTATAAGGTAATATTTCATAGAGGATTGTACACACGCTTAGAGCAGGGGGCCACGACTCGCCACAAGCTCGGTCAAGGCCACCACACTAGCGTATAACAAACCCGCCGCTTGGCGTTCTTACTTTATATGAATGACCCTGTAGTTATCCTGAAGTGCATCCAGGACCCACTGGCATGTGGAGTGAACAGTTACTACCTTTTTATTGTACATTCACTTCTAGCCAAGTAGGCCTACTTTAATTTAGTAACTTTATAGAGTTAATAAGAACATGCATGTACACATCAGATTACAGGGATCAAGACTTGAAACAGTGTTACTACAAATGAAGGTCCTCTTTTGTACATAACGGATTTTGAGTAGGAGAGAACATATGAAATGCCATGCATTTTTGGAAATATGCAAGTTTCCTCGAGGACTGACAGGGTCAATAGTACTTAACGTTCTGATGTCCCTGTACTCTGGAGTGCTTCCAATTAGGGCCTGATTTACATATCTACTAAACCTTTCAAATATATCAGAATTTCTTACCCTTCCAGTCGAACATCAGCCAATGAACGGTTAAAGGAGATCATATCACTTGCCAAAAGGTTGAATTGATTCAATTTGAACTTCTCCTTCATAATAGCTTCCTGGTCTGCAGGTATGTGGACAGCTTTTCCTCTCTCACCAGGCTGACCATACTGTTCGGGCACTGATGGGGCAGGTCTCCACAATTGTAGCTGAGATATGGGATACTTGCCAGAGTTTTGTTTGCCCCCTTGTTCAGACAATTGTTCATTGAGAATCCCACGTCCTCTACTGTTTCCACCCCCTGCACCATCAATGTCCACATCGTTACCTTGTTCATGATCTAGCAGCCTCTCCACTCGCCGCCCTTCATTTGTGCTTACAACTCCACATCCCCAACCAGATCCCCCCACACAATCTGAGTAAAACGTTAACACAACCACAAACACTAAAAACCACACTAACGATGTTAGCACAATAACTTTGCAAGTATGGATCCGAACCTTAGTCCGGAACATGTTGCAATAAACAATGTTTACACCCCTAAAGTAAAAAAATTAACACATAATGCTACGAACATGTATCATAATTTGATCCATCCATTTTATTTGAGGATATCAAGGCTGCTTTAATTCACAACCTTGTGGATATTTGCAATGTTTCACTATGAAGTCAATCATCAAACCATGCAGAAAACTGAAAACCGTTTTGTACTTTTAAGGGGGTGGTGTGAGGTCTCCTTTACACCTGAAAAGAAAAAAAATCATTAAAATTTACTAGATTTAAGGAGAATCATAATCTGATATAGTGTACAAATTCACTACTCTATTCAGATTATAACTTAAACATAGCATGACAAATATCAATTCATAGTACTCTATCCATGAACGCCTTGGTATGCAAGGATATGCCGATATACATGCGTATCAATAATTCTTTTCTCCGGAATGAACTCATTCTCATTGAAAGAATTCAAGGTAAGTAGAACATTTCAGCTTTACATTGAAACTATATAACAAAAAAATAAGAATTGTTCACTCCCTTCGATTCAACTGAGAATGATAAAGACCTGCGTTAACAATATAATGCCCAAAATTGAGGTAAAGAAACGTAAGTATAGAAAACATCCAACGACGTGTTCTGAAGCATTGCCTGACTTTTACAGGAACTGCAGGAAAATCGTGATTAAAATGTGAGTCAATACCAGCACTCTCTCACTATATTTAACTGACGCGCTTTGAATGAACCCAAGTCACCTAATTTGTTTTGTTTGAACGTGACAAAGATTCATAAACAATTATTACCATTTGTCACAGTACGAGCTGACCACCGACACACACTCACACCTGTTTTCATCGCGACCTCATAAACAGTTACCGTGTTACCGAACTTCACCTTTCCGTCAGGTAGCAGCACGGTGGAGCCACGTCATACTAAGTTCCTTGCACTAGCGCATGATTTGGTCGTGACGAGAAAGTTTTCCGACGTCATGTTTTGTCAGCTGTTATTTTTTTGTCCTTTCTTTTCTTTACTGATTTTATCTACGTGTAGTCATTACTGAAGTTAAGGTCCATATATGTCTTTATTGAGAGCTCAAACACACTGAAGAGAGAAAATAATATCTTCTAAAGATTCTTTTTTACTGCACATGGCAGAAAATTATGAGTATCGGTTATTTTCAAGGAATAATAAGGTGGCTCCCTGTCAGCTCTCCAGCTGAACAAATTCACTAGAATTATTTTACGCCTACACCAGTATATATTACATACCGGTACTGTATATCTCTAAATTATGAACAACAGTAATACAATAATAATAATAAACATTATTATTAGACTAGTAGTATCAGTATGAATTATCCTAAGAAGTTCGTCAGTTGGAATAAGAGTGAACAACCCGAAGGTTGTCACATTCTTTAGTAATAAGCACACATTCAAGTGTACTTTAATAACAAATAATAAATTGTGTTGCCTTTACAGTAGGAGCTCAAATATGCACAGGGCTAAGGAATTCAAGCTCTCTCGATCCCGATTTACAGTGATTGGTTATTGGTTCTTTCCACTCTCAAACCAAGAAATTCCTAGGATATTACCTCATTCCAAGTACCGTACCAGGAAATTCCCGATCCTGGACCCAGGTATTATAGTTGCACAGACCTATGATTGACATCAATAACAGCGCTTGTCAGACCACGGCCGTGGTCAGACAGGTTGAACATCCTTCAATGCATGTATAGGAGCTTATGACCACAACTACAACACATATTTTCAAACTCTAGCCTACACTGTATTTTATTTTTGATAATTGTGATTAATTAAAAAAAACGGAAATAAAACATCTAAGAACGAGGAAGAATGTTGCCCCTTCGCTATTATGATCGCACGGACAGTGCTATGTTTTATTTAATAGTTTTATTAATTCCATTTGATCAAATACATGTATACAATACATTTTTGATATAGGACACGTCAGAATTTACATCTATAAAATAAAAGTACTAATAGGCATATACAGTAATACTAATATTATAACTATTTATAACTTATTATAATAACAGATCTTAAGAGATACAATCTTATTGGACAACTATTTACACCTTATTCTATTATCATAATATGAAAACTTAATTCTATAAATACAACAACTTACAGCTAGGTATTACAATTAAAATAGAAAAGTAAAATATAATTATAGATTTCATCGTTTCTGATATTCAACTACAGAGTAAAAACAATGGCACTGCAGATATGCTTTCAACATTTTATCAAAGGTTTTTATTTTTGGGGCAAGTTTTATATACTGGGGTAGTTTATTGTATAATTTAACTCCTGTGTGATAAGTTCCTTTTTGATATATGATAGATAGATAGATTTTTATTAATTCCATTTGATCAAATACATGCATTCAATACATTTTTGACATAGGACACGTCAGAATTTACATCTATAAAATAAAAGAACTAACAGGTATATATTACTAATATTATAACTATTTAACTTATTATAATAGCAAATCTTAATAGATACAATCTTATTGCACAACTATTTACACCTCACTCTATTATCATAATATGAAAACTTAATTCTATAAATACAACAACATACAGCTAGGTATTACAATTAAATTAAAAAAGTAAAATATAATTATAGATTTTATCGCTCCTATACGCTAAGGTATTCAACTACTGAGTAAAAACAATGGCACTGCAGATAAGCTTTCAACATTCTATCAAAGGTTTTTATTTTTGGGGCCAGTTTTATATACTGGGGTAGTTTATTGTATAATTTAACTCCAGTGTGAAAAGTTCCTTTTTGATATATGCGTGTGTGTGTGTGCGTGTGTGTGAAATATGAATGTTTTGATTTTGTCTTGTGTTATGCCTATGAACATCATTGGTTTTTTTTTTAAGAAAAACATCTTTATTCATTAAATTCTTTTTAAAAGACATAATACTTTCAAAGATATATATGCAGGGCAGTGGGAGAATGTTTAAATCTTTAAACAGAGGTCTACATGATTCTCTAGAATTTACAATTGCCATAATTCTAATCGCCCTCTTTTGTATCCTAAACGTGCTTAGTACATCTGGCGACATACCCCAAAATATGATCCCATATCTTAAGTATGAATGGAAATAAGCAAAATAAGTATTTCTTAATGTGTGCATGCTAGTGTGTGTGTGTGTGTGTGTGAAATATGAATGTTTTGATTTTGTCTTGTGTTATGCCTATGAATATCATTGTTTGTTTTAAGAAAAACATCCTTATTCATTAAATTCTTTTTACAAAACATAATACTTTCAAAGATATATATACAGGGCAGAGGGAGAATGTTTAAATCTTTAAACAGAGGTCTACATGATTCTCTAGTGTTTACATTTGCCATAATTCTAATCGCCCTCTTTTGTATCCTAAACGTGCTTAGTACATCTGGCGACATACCCCAACATATGACCCCATATCTTAAGTATGAATGGAAATAAGCAAAATAAGTATTTCTTAATGTGTGCATGCTAGTGCAGGTTTTCCAAATACGTATCGCAAAGCACATCGAGTTCAGTTTAGAATTCAGATATTGTATATGTTTATTCCATTTCAAGTCATGTTGTATCCATAGTCCTAAAAACTTTGTTTCTGATTTATTTTCTATTTGATGACCAATTAATGTTATATTTGGCTTCGCAGGATTCCTATTCTGTATAGTGTGGAAATTTAGACACACTGTTTTTTTATAGTTGATGTGACCATTTGGTTAACTCTCCTGTAACGGAGTCAGCAGACTGCTGTATGATCTGTTCAGTTTCACATTTTATTACGAGTGTTGTATCGTCCGCAAACAAAATTTCCTTATGTGAATGAACGTTCTGTGTTATATCATTGATATATAGAAGGAAGAGTAGTGGGCCCAAAATCGATCCCTGGGGTACTCCAAATTTAATAATTCCCCCATTGGACAATGTTTCATTAAGTAATTTGGTTCCATCATCCTTGTGTCTCAAGCTTACTATTTGTTTACGCCTTGTTAAGTAAGACCCTATCCATTTATTAGCTAGACCTCTAATACCATATTGATTTAGTTTTGTAAGGAGGATTTTATGGTCAACAACATCAAATGCTTTCGATAAATCCAAGAATAGGCCAGTTACATGTTCCTTATTGTCAATTAATTTCAGTATACTACTAGCTGAAACCCGTCAAATCATGACGGGCAATGGACAACATATTTACTGAGGAAGTTTCCTATACAAGTTACATTCTTTGTAAGATTATTTTTTGTCACTATTGCAACTTAAAGGGCGTCAAAAGAGTGCCCTCTCAACATTGCAACATACTGCTGGCACAATTCTCACATGGAGTGACCGGGATTTGAACCATGGACCCAGTGGTGATAGGTCGGCGTGTTGCCGCCTAAGCCACGGAGGCTTCCCCAAGATATTAAGGTATGAAAATGATATATTGTCGAAATGGAAGCGCAGAGGAAAAAGTGATACGTCTTGCATAATTAATGAATCTTCCCCTCTTTTATAATTCTTGTAAATAACTATCACATTAAAACGCACTGGACATCCCACATGTCTGTCATCAGCCAAGGCGATTGTGCGCATGCGTGAATGGCAAGAATTCTGCATTGTTTTCTATTAATTTAAAAATATTCTGTAACATATTTGTTAATTTTAAAGACGCTCTGCAAATCTACAGGCCATGAGCTTTCGTCAGAGTGCTCTACGAAGTGAATCGGTTCAGCCGTTCTCTCAATCTCGTGGTAACAAAAATCAGCTTAGCGTTTTAAATATATAGACTAGATGAAACCCGTCAAAACATGACGGACAATGGAAAACAAATTTACAGAAGAATCTTCTTACATAAGTTACATTCTTTGTACGATTACTTTTTAGCACTATTGCAACTTTAAGGGCGTCAAAAGATAGCACTCTCAGCATTGCAACATATTGCTGGTCATGACTGAAAACGTGATGAGGTCATCATCATCTTGCACAGTTTCCAGCCACTGGCCGGGTCTGTTTGGAACACAAGCCTCTCCAACGTCTTCTGTCTTCCCACCATCTCTCAGCCTCCACCCTTGTCCAGTCTTCTCCTCTCTTCTTCACGCTTTCTTCCACCCCCTTCAGCCACCTGTCTCTCGGTCTCCCTCTTGGTCTCTTTCCTTCCCACTTCGTCTCGTGTATCCTCCTGGGTATCCTCTTCTCCTCCATTCGTTTTACATGTCCATACCATCTAAGTCTAGATTTCTCTATACCATCCTGTAATGGTTCCTCCTTCATTAATTCTCTGGTCCTCTCATTTCTTATTTGTCCCTCTTTGTAGCTCCAATACTGCATCTCAAGAACCTCATCTCACTGGCCTGTATTTTGCTCTTCTCCCTTCCTTCATAACCCAGGTCTCCGAGGCATACGTCAGGATAGGGACATAGTAGGATATATGATCTACTTGCTGTTCTGAGGGACATCCTTGCTCCATAACATACTTCTCACACTCCTCCGGAATGATTCTGCCTGTCTCCCCCGTTCATTTATTTCTCTATCGTTGCTTCCATTCTCTTGTATCAGGCTTCCCAGATACTTGAAACTCTCCACTTTCTTCAGCTGTTTCCCACCAATTGTTATTCCCGTTGTGGTTCTTTCCTACTTCCTTGTTGTGATCACCATCTCACTCTTATTTATGCAAAATTTCATCCCATATCCTTGTATTATTCCTTCCCACACGACCAACTGTTCCTGTACCTCCTCCTCCTTGTTTCCCCAAATCATCAAATCATCCGCTAACACCATTGCTTTCATCTTTCCTTCCCCAATTACTTGTGCCACTCGGGTCATTATGTCATCCATCACCACAATGAAAAGTAACGGTGACAGTGCACTTCTTTGTTTCAGGCCGTTTCTCTGTTCCACCCAGTCCGATCTCTCTCCTCCCACTTTCACACAGCTCACTCTTCCCTTGTACATCTCCTTTATCCTCCTTTTAGTCCATTTTTCTACTCCTCTATCCTCCAGGGACTTCCATACTTTGTTTCTGCATACACTGTCATATGCTTTCTCAATGTCCAGGAAGGCCATCAGTAGATCTGTTCCATACTCATAGTACTGTTCTTGTAACTGCCTTACAGCAAAAATCAAATCCACTGTGGACCTTCCTGCTCTGAAGCCATGTTGTTCTTCCCTCATCCCTCCTTCTATCCTTGTCCTAATTCTCCTTTCCAAAACTTTCTCAAACATCTTTGCACAATGACTCATCAGTGTTATTCCCCGATAGTTTCTGCATTCTGTTCTACTACCTTTCTTGAAGATCGGGACAATTATTCCCTTTTTCCAGTCCTCTGGGGTCTTCCTTTCCTTCCATGCTGTCTTCATCACTCGATACAACCATTGTATCCCCACCTCTCCTGCTGCTCTCACCATCTCCACACTCAACTTATCCACACCCGGTGCCTTCCCTCCTTTCATCTTCCTCACTGCATCTTCCACTTCTTTCCATGTTAAGTCCTTTTCTGTTTGCAGTTCATCTACTGTACCTCTTCCCCGATTTCTTCCTCCTCGCCGTGGTTTCCATTTGGGTTCAGGAGTTCTTCAAAATATTCTTTCCACATTTTCTTCAGTTCTTCCCTATTTTCTATCCCTTGTCCCCTTGTGTTCACCATTCTAACATAATCCGTAGGATCCTTCCGCCTCTTATTCTTTACCATCCCATACAGGACCTTTTTCGTACCTTCACTATCCTGCTGGTCATGCCTTAAATCGTGATGAGGTAAATAGCCCAATACGTTCAAGAGTTTCTCCTTGAGCTTGATTGATTGTGATAAAGTAGGCCGAGCGAATAGGACATTGTTGCCTATTAAAAGAGAATGTACTGTACCTGCAAGTGTTTTATCGGAAGGTGTTAAATCAAGTCGTGGGATTTGAGCTCTCTGCCTAATATTACTGCACCTATTATATCCGAATCCAAGCAATTTCTTACATATTTCTTACAATTAATATATTACCATATATCAGTCCTTGGGAAACGTTCAGATTTCTAAGGAGTATAACTATGGCTCAAACGTTCGGAGTATGTGGAGACGAATCACTAATTCCAAGGAATTGAAAAATTCAATAATAGTGAAATGAAGTAGCTGGCTTTCATCTTCAGTATCCAATCTGTTAACGCTGATATGTGTGTTTGAACTACTGGATATAAGTTCAATGACTTTTAAATTAATATCATTACATTGTTGCAGCTTGGCAAATATTTTATATTCCAGCAGATCAATTTTACCCTCACAACAGTAAAGACCAAAGTAACCACGCATAGATTTTACGCAAGAGAAAAACAATGTAGAACAATGCTTATATTTGATCGTCAAAGGCCTTACAGTACACTGTACCGCATAATATCTGGAATTGTTTCTGAAATGGCCTATTTATATTGGATTTTAAATGTGGCTTCGTATTATTCGATAACACTATAGTGTCCTGCAATAACGGAGCCGCTAAATATTAAATGGCAAATAATACTTACATTGCCGAAATCAACTGCGTAGTTAGACTCAGTACTCTAAACAAATCATCATTAATCAATTGTCTTATACAATGAAGTTCAACATGACCGTCCAGAGACTTTCATACTCAAGTTGGTTGGTGAGGAGAATGCGATGAGACTAATCGCTTAAAATAAATTCCTTATAATTGTTCCTGCCAGCGAAATTTTTTGCAATAGCTTGAAAACGCAGCTGTGAATGACGTTCTTCATTTTGTTATAAACAGTACGAAACTGCTCTAAATAATCAATTTCCATCACCTGCTATAGGTTATGGCAGTACATTTTGGAGGGGAACATCGAATCACTTCGCCAACTACTGGAACGACCATAGGCCTATACTCAATACTCACTTCGGCAGTCATCCTAATGGAGGCAGTTTTTGAATTCTATGTCCCGTGCATGTCAAACATCGTATTAACACATGGAGGCCCACCTATTCTTGTCTATCACCCCGGAAACCCGGGTTACATTTCCTGCTCTGCCAAGAAATTTAATTCTGGTCTGAGGGCAAAAACGGGGCACATTCAGTCTCTTGAGGTATAACTAAGAAGAGGAAGGTTTAATTCCCACCTCGACAATCTTGGATGTGGTTTTCCGTGGTTTCCCACTTCCACTTAAGGCAAATACCGGGATGGTTCCTAACTTAAGGCCTTGGCCGTCTCCTTGCCATTTAGCACCTTAATTACAAATACACACAGTAATGCAGCCATCACAATAACACAGGTTATGAGAGAAAATTTCACGCATACACACCCAAGTACACGGGGCTGAGTGACCACGATGTCGGAGCCCTTCAAACGAATTATGTTTGCCAAGTGTCTCTCATGGCGAAAGCAATTGTGGACACGCGCGAGTGCCTGGAAAACTACTTTTTTCTTTAATAATTTAAGAGTATATCGACGATGCATAATTATAACTTTTAGTCTAAGACGCTAATAACTTGACCACCGAAGCATTGGGAAGAAATTGCAATATTAAGATACATAAACAGCATAGCCTACACATTCAACTGTCGGTTAATGTTCCTCAAAATTTCCCTTCTTAAATATTCCCCTCCTTTATAATTCTCCATCACGTTAAATCGTGCCATGTCTTGTGTTTTAAATATATAGATGCAATGGTGCTGCCATCTTCTGTCAGTTACTGGAACTATATGGGCGATGTACTGCCATCTGTTGTCAGTTATAGGAACTGATTGCAGATATTTAAACGGCGTACTGAGGACAACAGTTTGCTCTTTTGATCACATGCTGTAATGCAATGGTAAAACGGAAATAAAACGTATTGAGAGGGAATGTAGAAATATGTATCCTTAACAGACATAAAACCTTACTAATACTCCTTGATTAAACAATATTCCAGTGGTAAAAAAAATATTGGCGAGGGTTGGGATCGAACTGGTGAACCTCGGAACCACAGTCAGTCGCCTTAACCACATAGCTACTCGGGCACTCTTGTTCAGCAGCAGACGCAGTCTTTCATTATCTGTAAAAGCCGCTGTCTGAAGGAAATAATCCATTTCATTATCCATATAAATCAATGTTGCACATTCGTATACGTTCATACTGTTATTATATTTTATTGTCAGAACTTGGTTAATGTATGTTTTCAATTACATGGAAGCTTATTAAATAACTTATATTTTAATGGACTTCTCAACGCCATTTTGTCATGACCCCAGGCGGATTGTGCGCATGCGTGAGGGACAGGAATTCTGCTATTTTCTGTATTAATTCAAAAATATACCGTAATATATTTGTTTATTTTAGAGACACTCTGCAAATCTAGAGGCCAAGAGCTTTCGTTAGAGTGCTCTACGAAGTAAATCGGTTCTGGCGTTCTCTCAATCTCGTGGTAACAAAAAACACCTTACTGTTTTAAATATATAGATTAATACATTCATAAATTGCTGTCTGTGTAGATTTTTCCGTTCTGAATCCATGTTGTGAGTTTGATAATATTTTATTTTTTCTATAAAACTTATCAGCCTCCTATACATGATTTTTTCCACAATTTTTGCGATACCAGTTGGTAAGGTAAGAGGACGATAGTTATCTAATTCAGATTTTGAACCGTTTTTGTGCACTGGAATTACTTTTGATAACTTCAAAATATCCGGGTAAGTTCCTGAGAGAATTCAACTGTTTATTAAGTGTGTAAGTGGATTTATTATATTTTCTGCACATTTCTCTAAAATTGCATCTGGGATGCCATCAATGCCAGCACAAAATTTATTTTTAGCTCTTTTATAACTATTCTTACCTCTTCACTTGTGACATGATTTATAAGTAAAGAATCACTACATATATTTATTTTATTATTAGAATTTGGTGTATTTACCTGAGATTTATTTAATAATTTTTGTGGAATTTCCAGAAAATAGTCATTGAAAGTGTTTGCTATTTCTTCTGGATTATTTATCACTTTATTATTTCTGGTCAGTGTAATGTTCCTTTGTATTTTAGCAGATTTTCCAGTTTCTTTCTTTATCATGGACCACATAGCCCTGTTTTTATTAGATGATTGGGAAATAAAATTATCATTATGCATTTTCATTGCTAGTCTTATTACCTTATTTAATATGCTAGTGTATTTTTTGTAGTATAAATTGAATTCAGGTGTTGTGTGTTATTGTTTATATAATTTGTGAAGAAATTTCTTTCTTTGACATGAATTTATAATCCCTGTTGTTATCCAATTGTTAGTTTTGTTATTTTGAACAGTTCTTTGTCTAAAGGGGAATGCTGTTTCAAAATAGTGTTTTAGGGTACTGTTAAATGCATTAAATTTATCATTTACATTTTCTAGTTTATACATTTCTGACCATGTTTCCTTATTTAATAAGTCATTGAAATATGTAACATTTGTTTCAGTGAATGACCTGCACTTTGATTTTACTCCATAATCATTATTATGGATTGTTTCGGGTACTTCAAAACTCAGTATTTGTCCTAGGTGGTCACTAAAACCTGGACAATAGACTTCTATTGAATGGTGATATTTATCTGTATTTAAAAAAGTTTGATCAGGTGTGGTTTTACTAAATTTTGTTATTCTTGTTGGGGTATTTACTGTAGGTTTCAGTCCATAGGAAGTTAGAAACTGTGTTAATAATTCACAATTTCTATCAAATTTTAAGAAATCCACATTTACATCCCCACAAATTATTATATCGAAATTTACTTTGCTCATGTTATTGAGTAACAATTCTAATTTGTCTATAAATAAAGGAAACTTTCCTGACGGAGAACGGTATACGCATACAATTATTAACTTAAACTGCTGTATTTTTACGGCAGAGAATTCAAAATCCTGTTCCATAATTAGATAATCATAAGCTGTTAACTGTTCATGATCTAAATTATTTCTTAGGTAGATACAAGTACCACCATGGCTAATATTAGTTCTAGAGTATTTACTAGCTTGTATAAACCCTGGGAATTGAATTAATTTGAGTTGTTCCTCTTTCAGCCAATGTTCTGAAATACATAATGCTGAGATGTCTTTAAGTTCATTTTTAAGCATTAGATTTATGTAATCAATTTTATTATAGAGAGACTGAACATTCTGGTGGTGAAGTTTAAATATGATACTTTTGCAAGCTTGTGTTGGTGATTTATTTACATTATTATTATTATCATAATTGTTATTATTATTGTTGCTAGACAAATCCGAAATACCATTGTTCCACTCAGTTAAATTTGACATCGAAAGATCTGAATGCCAAACCTCACGTTTGGCTTCTTTTACAAGTTTCCCTGCTTCCACTCTAAAGATATTACTGTTGAACTATTCTTACCATTTGAATTTACAATTTTGCAGATTTCATCACTAAGATACTCTTTTCCTAACCTATTTAAGTGTAGGCCATGCCGAATGTGGAACTTCCTGTCTAATTTACTTACATCTATAATTTGGACATTTGGAAAACTCTTACAAATTTTACGAATTTTACCATTTGTAGCCTCTATTTCTACATTTACACATGATTTGGGAATTAAATCGTATCTCTGCGGAATGTTTACAATAATGACATTTGTGTTAAGCATGGATGGCAATGTACCCTTTAAATCTTTGATTACATTTTTACTCTTATTTCTATAGATGTCGTTTGCTCCAGTGATGATTACTGCATAGTCCTTTGAAGTGAGGGTTGCACACTCTCCAATCATCTCATTCGTGACCACTGCAATGGGTGCTCCTGGCTTTACTGTCGAAGTGACCTCCATTTCTCCGCTTCTCTCCAATACGCTTGCTGCTACATCTCGCCCGTGACTGGCCGCAAATATCCGCATCTTCCTGGATTTTCTCTTTATCACTTTCTTCTTTTCTTCTTGAAGAAAGTCATCATTTTCTTCGACGAGCGCTCCAAATGAATTTGAGACGGGAATTTCAGTTACATGTACCGGTACTCCATTTATAGGCCTACGCATATTCAATCTTACCTTACCAGCAACCACTTTGGACCAAGTTTCCTTGCTTTCCTCTCTGTTTCCTTTTAATTTATTCAACTCTTCCATTAACTTAGTAATATCTTCCTTTAGCAGCTTTATAATTTCATCTTTTGAGGACAGTTCGTTTCTCAGGTTATGACATTCGCATGACGGTACCGGTAGGCCTACATTACGACAATCGGTTTCACTTTTCTCTTCACTCAATTTTACCTGAGATCTTGTGATGATTTTATTTGCATTTTTTACTTTTATTTTGCACGACGAGCATAAATCCGTAACGGTTACATTACCTGACGAGACTCTAACACTGTTTACTGCCGACATACTAGAGATGTAAGTTAGCCTTGATATTTACACCAAATTACACTAATTTTATGTTAATTATTACTACCTAAATGAATTAATCTAATTACCTACCAATAAAGAAGAATGTGAAATAAGTATATCTTCCAATCGGGTGAAAACTCGTAAAAGCACAACTGCTCTACTTGGTTCAAACAGTGATTGAAGAAGTCACCGAATCTTTGGATACATGTTCCCACAACTTAGTTTAAGTTTATTAAATTATCAATAAGAATTTCTAAATACTCTCAATATTCCATATTTCACTTGACCTAAGGAAAGTAACTTTATAGATTTTAAACCTCTATTATAATATTTTACCGCTTTTATCAAATATTTTCATTAGCTGCTATTTCACTACACTCTCACTGTGACGCCATCTTGCCGCAGGCACTATAATAATCATTTATTGCAGCAACTAGCCATGCCGAGATACAAAACTAATACTGATAACTTAAATCTTACTCATCAAAGTGTCTGACAGGTTCTGTTTGCTATATATATAGTTATTCGCAGCAGAAGCATGTTAGCGATACTTTCCTCTGGGCGCAGGAAATGGCGTGATATCTGTCACAAGCACTACCACACAGAGAGCAGGTGCATTGGGGGCCTGGGTCATGATATCCTCTTGTTGTGCAAATCTTAAAATGAAAACCGTGGACTGCAAAACGGGTGATCGTATGCCGTAGTTCAAAGTTGGCATTCATCCAGTCCGTCGACATAAGAGCTTCTGTGGAATAGAAATCAGGCCATATGTCATTACGCTTGAGGTTTAGTTCTTCGATCAGTCTCTGGTATTGCACTGTTGATGGTAGGGAGTTCTCCAAACGCAGGTTATGTGTTATATTTTATGCATATATTTAAATTTTTGTAACAATGAAATGAACAGTTGCGCCGAAACATACGAGGTTCATTCGTGACATTTCATTCACTCGGCGTGCTACACGAGGTGTCTGAATTCAAATTATAAACAATTAAAAGAAGAATGGACTATTTTATTTGAAGGCTACCGTATACTTCAGTAGCCTACTGATAAATAATGTAATAATCTTCGGGAAGTAATAAATGAACCGCGAACAATACGCATAGCGGGATCACAATGCATTTCCGTAAATTTCAGATAGATTAAGCTAAATTGATTCAAAAATTAGGTGGAAGTAGTAAATTATAAATTAAGAGTTTTAGGTATCTACTTATAATACTTTGTCCGTCAAAAGCAAGCATTTTATGGTCGGTTATCAGTCCAATTCCTCATGCCCACCAGCAGTGTTTTTTAGGTAGATTTCATTAGAAAGCTAACTATTGCAATGGGTCCCATGTTTCGACTTCCGGAAAATGTCGACATATCTTCGCGTTTCACATCCCCCAGACCCCAAAACCACCGTCAGTTCAAAAGTTTATATATAATTTATATACTGTATATATATATAAATATATACACGATAACTGTCGTAATTTTGCACCAATCACTTTGAATTTTTTACATAATATGTATACCCTTAAAATCTCGGTCGAGTTCGTTAATGGGCAAAATCGGTCGAAGGGGGTGAAAATGGGAGGCTTTTTTCGAAAAAGTGAAATATCGCTATAACTCTATTAATACCGGTATATGAAAGATTGAATCCATTCAAAGTTCATACTATGTGTTGGACAAGGCCCTAAAATTTATGTTTGAAAAGTTTTTTGATAGCACTAACCATTGACCAAAGGGGTGGGAAAAGTGGGTTTTTCGGGAAACATTAATCATATCTCTGTTAATAGGCACAATATCAAAACCGTACAAAATGGACAATATTCCTCCAATAATTACCTAAAACTTTTGTCTGAAAGAATTTTTGATATGACCCACCATTACGCCACGGGGTGAGCAAAATGATTTAAATTATAAGAAAAGGCCAAGTGCCAAGAGAGGTTGCCATGACAACTTTACTTTTAATTGGTAAGGGATGAGCCATCAGCAGTTACTATGACAACGCCACTGCACGAGATAACATTCAGTTTTCCATCTGTCTGTGGGAAGCGACTTCGGTATCGGAACTGGTAGCATGCTGAACTTCTATGCCCAAGATCGCGGGTTCAAACCCGGCTGAAGTCGTCGGATTTACTAAGAGCGCTAAAAAACCTGAGTTTGCTTTCCTTCGGAGGAGAAGTTCCAACGTTCGTTGCGAGTTGATGGTTCCGGAGGCATATAGTAGCCAAGTTCACAGATAGGTGTCGTTGATGGTAGTATTTTAGGTAGATTTCATTAGAAAGCTAACTATTGCAATGGGTACCATGTTTCGATTTCCGGAAAATTTCGACATATCTTCGCGTTTCACATCCCCCAGACCCCAAAACTACCGTCAGTTCAAAAGTTTATATATAATTTATGTATGTTTATGTATGTTTATATATATATCAGTTTCTTGTGGACACGATAACTGCCGTAATTTTGCACCAATCACTTTGAAATTTTTATCGAATATGTATACCCATACAATCTCGGTCGAGTTCGTTACTGGGCTAAATCGGTCGAAGGGGATGAAAATGGGGGACTTTTTTCGAAAAAATGAAATATTGCTATAACTCTCTTAATATATGAAATATCGAATCCGTTCAAAGTTCATACTATGTGCCGGAAAAAGCTCAAACATTTATGTTTGAAGAGTTTTTTTATAGCACCAACCATTGACCAATGGGGTGGGAAAAGTGGGGTTTTCGGGAAACATTAATCATATCTCTCTTAATAGGCACAATATCAAAACCGTACGAAATGGACAATATTCCCCTAATAATTACCTAAAACTTTTGTCTGAAAGAATTTTTGATATGACCCACCATTACGCCAAGGGATGAGAAAAATGATTTCGGAATTATAAGAAAATGCCAAGAGCTATCAGTGGTTGCCATGGCAACACTACTAAATTGATGAGGGATGAGCCATCAGACGTTGCCATGACAACGCACTTGCGCGAGATCAGATTCAGATTTCCATCTGACTAAGTGTGAAGCGGCTTCGGTGACGTAACTGGTAGCATGCCCAAGGTCGCGGGTTCAAAGCCGGCCAAAGTCGTCGGATTTTCTAAGAGCGCTAAAAATCCCTCAGTATGCTTTCCTTTGGAGGGGAGGTTCCAACATTCGTTGCGAGTTGCTGATTGCAGTGGTATCTACTAGCCAAGTTCACAGCTAGGTGTCGTTGACGGTAGTATCTGGTAGCAACATTAGGAACTACTGCTTGAAATTGAGCGTCTGCATTCCTTCCCTGAATTACAGACTAATACAGCCATCACAATTCAGATTCTACACTCACCCAAAGTACACGGGGTTACATGACCGCGTTGTCGCAGCCCCTAAACTGAGGAACCAACCAACATCTCTGCGGGAGATATAATTTTGCGTGAAGAAGTAACAGACCGTTACATAGTTACACATCAGTGTCGAAACCTTGCATAAGGACAGTGTGACCACAAGTATAAAAATGGACTCCAAATGACAAGAAGGTTACCGTCATGATAAGACAATAAAATGTTTAAAATATGCATAAAATGACGAAAAACAAAGTTAATTAATCTCCAATTATAAAATACTTTCACGCAATAAATGAGGTCTGATCCTTCTACGAAAACCTGCATATTCTGCCTATTTTCGCCTATCCCCAAGTTTGTCCGGTGAAATCTACCTCCGCCTTCCGGCGTGCCGAGAGGACTTTTTTACACTATAGTGGGCGCGCCCGCTGGCTTCACTTGCTGGCCGTTAGGGCGTCTCCTTATTACTCCTTGGTTAGTTGTTACATGGAAGCGTGGCCATGGATAGTGCGTTGCAGTGTGGTGGCGCTAATACGACTGCCTAGAACGCAAAAGATTTAGCTTCAAATCCGACTGTGGTTTCATATTCAAGCCTTAACCAACAGTTGCCACCTCTAGGGGAGGTATTTCCTAAAGGCATCCCTCAAGAGGTACCAGAAAGGGGCAATCTTTAATCCCCCAAACATAGATGTGTCCGGAAGTTAGCCCCAACCACCCGCCCCTCACAATCCATGGATACGTTGGAGCGGGCTCGAAAGACACGAGTGAGTGCTTTGTTAAATTATTCTGTTTTTTTCGAGTACCGGTACATCGTTAATATTAATCGTTCATTAATTTAACTCATTTTGCTGATAACGTTTTTGATTACTCTGAGAGAGAATACTGCAGTTAAACTACGTATAGAATGCATTCGGTACAATGTTCCCTTTGACCTGCTCATCTAAATTTTCCCTCATGTATAGCTCCTATAACTGTGTGCTCAGGAGTTGACAAGTGTAACGTTTTGAAGCCATTCTTTCAATATTGCCTCTACAAACTGTCAGTTGTAACTCTCCAGTCGATCAACATGAATTTGCCTAATGGCTGGGCGGGGTACATTGACCGTGTTGACCGATTGAAGAGTTGCAACTAACAGTAGTTGGCAAGCCCAACTTCCCTTTCTTTCCCGCCATAGGAAAAGCTGTGTGACTTGTTGTAGTTCAGTGAATAATAATAATAATACATTAAGAAGTAACGAAGAAATATATCGGAACATTGAAAACATAACGGAGACAATAAAGAAGAGGCGATTATTATTTTTCGGACATTTATATGGAATGAATGATAGCAGGTTAACCTAATCAAACAGATTTTTAAATATCTTTGGAATAAGAAATCGACAACAGCCTGGTTTCAAGAAGTAAATAAAGATTTATAAAGAAACAATGTAAGAGAAGAAGATGCACTAGAGAGATAAATTTTCAAAAATAGGTATTGGGAATGGAAGGACCCCAAGGAAGGCAGTATAAGAAAACAGGCTCAAAATGGTTGGAAGAGAGAAAGAAGGCACAGCGCAAAGATGAAGGAGCACTGGAAGAAGAAGAAAGAACAACAAAGGACTAAACATTGAAATTGGTTCGTGGTCCTCAGAAGACCCTAACGGAGAAAGAAGAAAAAAATAGAGTATTACGACACTACAAGACAGTTGTTTTACCGGAAGCTTTATATGCCTCAGAAACCATATCTGTCGATGGTCACTCCAAATTTATAGAACGAAAAATCCTCCGAAAAATGTATGGTCTCGCGAGAGAAAATGGAATGTGGATTAAGAGGAGAACAGCGGATCTCGATCCCTTAACTGACAGGTTCACTGGTGCCGTACCCAAGGGACGTCTGAAATTCTATGGACAGTGCATTCATGTAGAGATTTTTGGGAGGATAAGGAGGCGAAAACCATCAGGCCAACTAGCAAGTTCAAATGCGCTCTTTGAATGGCATAACGAAGAAGAAGAAGAAGAAGAATATGCACCACAGTGAATGAAGTGGTATACAGAGAACTGTAGCCCATCACTGATACTATTCGGAAGAAACGGATTTTTTTTTTTTTTGGTCACATTACAGTATTAGGACACCGAAAACCAGATTATCTAGAAAAATTGTAGTGAAACTTTGGAACATGAAACAACAAATAGGGTGGATTAAGGAAATTAGAGAAGATATGAAAGAATTAGAAATAATCTTGGATGACTTGCAAAATAAAACAAAAAAATTAAAAAAACTGAAAGATATAAAAATAAGATTTCAAGCAATAATAGACAAACGTTATACAGTAAAAAGGGTATTTATAGATGAGGAACGCCTGAGAAGATCAGAGCGAATGAAAAGCTTCTGGGCAACTCGGAAAGAAAACTTACTGAAGAAAAGGACCAAGAAATGATTGACTGAAGTGGTCCAATGAGGCCGTAAAAGCAGAAGAGGAAGAAGAAGAAGAAACTGACCATTGTTTCCACTTCACCAGGAAGTTTTGTTTGTGAGATCTTTGTTGCATTATTGTCAGCACATCCTTACTGTGCCCGTTTGGGTACACTACCCCAATGCAATAATTCCGAGTGATAAGCAATATTTATGCAGAAAGCGTGAAAAACCCAGCAGGTTCTCCTTTGGTGTAAAATGAGTTACTAATATGGAGTGATTCTCTTTGTAAAACTGCATGCCGAGGTAAATCGGGGAAGTCTAATATGAAAACACTTGGGAGCCACTGCATTGTGGAATAGCATTTAGCCAGTAGTTTATTGGGTCTCCAGTAGGGTTTAATTTCTAGGATTTAGTAGACGTATCGGAGCTCTGACGGAGAGGGAGGGGAATGGTTCTGAGAGTTCTAGAACACGCCGCAGGACAGACGATTTGGGAGGTCTCCCCAAGAAAATTTTTGAAAACTATGGGCCCTGAAAACAACGTTAAGCAACCAAAAGGAAACATTAAAATTTTACATTTCACTTTCCTAATAATGGCGCAATTTGAACCAATGTAGTAGCCTCATTTGAATTCTTAGTAAGTTACAAAGTATTTGTCTACAGTAACGTTTAGATGAAATACTATTCCTGTATGGCATTACCGTGTTGGAAGCCATTTTTCAGTGATGCCTTAGTAAATGTTTTTCAGGATTAGGGAACCGCCCATTACAATTGGGTACAATCGTGTTGACCGACAAAAAAACTTTAAATTTCGATCTCGGTGTGAAATGATCGAAAATTTAATTAAGCTGACAATTGAATATCGCAAACATGAATCTCCCGTTCTCAGTGAAGTTTAGTATAAATAAATAAATAAATGAAAGAATGAAGAATGAAATCTGTAGCCTAATAAATACTTTTCCTCAAACTCACTTGTTCGTGATCCACAGATTCCACACAGAGGGCAAAGTTCTTCGAACACGCGCGTGAATCTTAGAGCAACTCAAAGACATGGGCCTGCTGAGTTCTCATATCCCGTCCTACCAATGGCCCTCACCTCTTACTGACATTCACATTCGCGATGTTGTTCACTTGTGAGAAACACATCCGAAATTCCACTCCGGTGTTGCTAGAAACTGCATCGTTTCAACTGAAATTATGGCCTGAACTACAGAATAGAATTTTCACTTTGTAAAGTTTACTTCAGCAGACTTACCTTCTCTTTCATGCCTTCTGAAGATTAAATCCAGCTCGTTGATTGAGATCCTTTTTCCAATTCCCATTCCATGACATCAAGTTGGCTTTCAGTTTACAATTCGCAACTCCAGCTATTTGAGATGGCATCTAGTGGCGACCATCAGGACCAGCTCGGGTAGGTCAGGCATAAACACTGTACGTTGGTAAGTGGGTGCGATAAAATGTTATTAGCGAAACTTTATGCGATTGACAGGTGCTCTGTGAAAATACTAAATCCAGAATGCACCAAAATTAAGTAATTGGTCAGAATTAGGAATGTCAATAGGAGTTCTAAAATGTCACGTGGAGGGGAGAGGAAACTTACTGTCCATCAGAGCAAACTGAACTGTGCCTCAATGACCAAATTAAAATGTCAATTTAATATCACTACTCCAGGCTGAGGAGCTGATAACACAAATGTCAGGAGCCTTGGGGCATTGACGAAACATAAACGTGGTCATAAATTACATCTACTCTCCAACACAACACCACATGTCCTTCAAATGAAGCAATTTTATACGAGTATTAACCTATTTTAATACCAATTCGGCCCAGGAATAATTACAATTGAGGTATTTAGATGATTCCTCCTCACACACTAACACTCACGGCACAATAACACAAGGCTATCAGCCGCAATTTACACGTATTATTTTAATTGTATATGCTTCCTCGACTTACAAGGCTGCTAGTATACAAAAGCTTAACAAATAAGTGATCATAATATGGTGAAAGAAGAAAACTTAGAAGGAAAACAAAATTCTAAGCTATGAAATGTATCGTATCTCATACATATAAATAAGAAAAGAAAACTGAAGAGAGGGCAAACCGGAACTAAAATAAATAATTTAAATAGCTATTCAGCCTTAAAATGCTCATAATTCACGAATATCAGCGATTCCTCAAAATACTAATGGATCCTTTAAGGGCTGTTACTGCTATGGTGGCCATGGTGGTATTGGAGATCCGAAATTTTCTACATGTAGCAAAAAGAGAAGGTATTGTTCCCCGGCCCCCCATTATAGTTACACAATAACTTCTAGAAGGCGGTATTTTTCTTTGTAGTAAGGGACTATTGGCTCGTAAATTTCCTTCCTTTCATTATTGACTTCATCTGGATGCTCGGTATTTGTTTCAAAACGCAAGGTTGGATGCAGCATATATACGAGGGCAGATCAAAAAATAAGTTGCACTTCCCAGTTATGGCCATTTATTACACCACCTATACAACAGCAACACGCCTAAAACGACATACAATGTAACGTCACTTTTCCACATAGTTTCCAAGAGACTCCAAACATTTCTACGAACGCACAACCAACTTGTCGATACCGGATGCATAGAAAGTTCCTCCAGCGTTCTGCAACCACACGGAGACAGCGGCCTTCACCTCCTCATCGGCCAGGAAACGTCGACCACCGAGCTCCGTTTTGAGCTTACCAAACAGATGAAAGTCACATGGCGCTAGGTCGGGACTGTAGGGTGGTGTTAGCCAGACCTCCCACTTGAAACGCTGCAGCAGTTTGTTCGTTTGGTGGGCCTTATGAGGTGTTGCGTTATCGTGCAACAAAATCACACCGGCGCTCAATTTCCCCCGGCGGTTTTCTTTAATCGCTTTACGCAACCGGTGAAACGTTTGAAAATACGACGCCGCGTTGATCGTCGTTCCTTTTGGCATGAATTCCAAGTGCAGCGAACCCTCCATGTCAAAGAACAATGTCACCATAACCTTACCGGCTGAAGGTTGAACCTTGGCCTTCTTTCGTTGTGGTAATGAGGGGTGCACCCATTCCATTGATGTTCTCTTCGTTTCGGGGGTGAAGTGGCGGACCCACGTTTCATCGCCTGTGACGATTCGCCGCAGAAACTCATTGCCGTCTGCGGCATAGCGTTGCAAAAATGCCAGGGAGGATTGGAAACGTTGTCCCTTGTAATCATCGGTGGGAAGACGTGGGACCCATCTTTGGAGTGAACGTCCAGTCGACGCGCCATTGCATTTGTTCGCTATTCACACCATACAAGACGAGACACCAAAGCGACCTGCCTAACAGACGTATGGGCAGTGTTTGTCCCTTTCTCCGCTGTGCCCACGTTTGCGACACACAGCGCGCTGCTGCAGCGCATTAGTGCAACTAACTTTTTGATCCACCTTCGTATTAAAAAGAAACGAGTAGTTCCGTGACGAACTAAGCCTACTTACCTTAAAATTTAAGATTCATGCCAATGATTTCGTCTAGAATAATGACGAAATTAAGTTGGTAATACTGACATTTCTAATTATTTCGAAGTATATCTGAAATACACCTAGTGTAGCCTAACAGAGCGCTACAATTGGCAGCCGTTGTGACTGAATATATTCTTAGATCCATCTCTTTAAGTTACAGAATGCACATACACAATTTAAGGTCAATGGATAATATGGACGTTACATGCAGTTAGACATTGGATCTATCAGCGCGCGTCATATCATGTTGGCAGCAATGCCATGTATGTTTTGCTTAGAATTAATCTGAAATATTATGGTCTATTATTGTGCCAATTTTGGATGAAATCCATTTGTTAGTATAGAAGTTGAAAGTAAGGTATTTAAAAATTGGACCTATCAGCATGCTTTAATCATGTTGGCAGCACTGGCGTATATTAGTTACTCCAAATTAATTTAGAATGTTAGGTACTATACGTATGCAAAGATTAGAAATGTCGGCTTGCTTATTTCCTGATATATTGGCATTAGGATTAAAAATAATGAAAATATTTATCAACAGTTGGCAACCCTGTTGCTCTGAAGAATACGCATAGTCATATCTGTTATGGTACATACTACATACGAAAGTTGGAACTACTTGAAATTGAACGGAACTTTAGCTCACCCTTTAGGGTGTCCACTGGAAGCAGCTACAGACTCAGGCGAGCCAAACATGTCCTCGGACACTCCCCGCACTAAAAGCCATACGATAAATAAATAAAATACAAACGAAATTGGGTTGAACTCGAATTGATAGTATGGAAGTTACATCCACATTTTCCTTTCAGGTGCCAACCAGTTAGTGTGTCTTTTGAATCTTGATTCAAAATTTACACACCATATTTCGAAAGAAGATTTAATTTTAATCATTTTCAGGCAAATCAGTTAACGTATTTGTTGACATTCTGCACTTGTTATTTCTAATTTTTTAATGATTCTTTGGAAATGTTAATGTTAAACCCAATATTTTATGTACGTTTATTTATTTATTTATTCGAGTCAAAAGCACTACAACATACTGTACCCGTTCGTCCTGGGGATGCGATGACCCATCTGCTATTACATCGCATTCCTGGAGTTCCAGGACAGAGCGGAGTTAAATGAACCTCTAGTCAAATAAGGAATGTGTCGGAAATTCAGCTGAGTTATCGAAAAAGCAGTGGGTAACACGAGACAAAGTATCTCTAGGGTCGTTACGGGCTTAAGTTTAATAGAAATAATGCTAATATAAATGGGCGCCATCAACTGAATTCCTAGCAAACCACCTCCTTTCCGGTTAAGCCTTACTCAAGACAAGGAAAGAAAAGGAAAATCACACCATCATCAGATCACAACTAAGATAAAAACAAATTTATTTCACTTTGATAGTCAGACAGACATTTTAAATATACCTCCTACCTGAGAGTATGGTCGAATGCCAACGTTAAATTGTCATTGTCCAAAAATCGAACCATCTCTTTTCTAATCAAAAATATTTCATCCACATAGAACAGAAAAATCTCTAAAGTTCTCTTGGGTTCTCAGGATCACTGTAGCACTATGTCTTTCGTCACTGACATTTGTGAAACCTGAGACCTAATTTCTCCTTAATTTAACATCATAAATGTGGATTTGAAAAAGTTATTAATCTGTCTAAGCATACACATATTATAATCACATATTTTAAATATCACGTATTTTATGGCTTGCATGGCATAATTTAAATGTTGAACATGTTAGTCAAATGCTCCTAAACATCGAATAATTAATTTACACTATTTACATCGTCATTAATAATCTCTTGTTCGTGAATTACAGAAAATTCACGGCTTATTGGTCATCGTTATCATCATCATCATCAAAATTAAATATTTCTCACATTAATTCTTATCCCAAAATTCTACATATTCCTGTCAGAATCATTAATTCATCACCATTAAATCATTTAAATCCTCAACTCAAGTTGCAATTCCTCAAATTATATCTCAATTAAATTTATTTAATTCCATATAAATTCATTAATCATCAGCTTCTTTAGTTAATTATCACCTTTTAATTCAGTTATTCATCATCTATCCAATCATCTATTAATTTATTTAAATCAGTTTATTCATCCAATCTTTAATTCATCCATTTATTTAATTCATTGATTTATTCCAAAATTTAATTTATCAAATTATTAAAATTTCATTCATCTGGTTATTTAGATTTTTATTATTTCATCTAGTCATTCTGATTTTTATTTCATTAGGTCAGATCGTTAATATGCTTAAATTTCAGATTATTATTTCATTAATTATTATTCTCAGAAAATCTTGTATTATCAACTTTATTTATTTGTTTAATTTCCTAACAAATTGTTTAATATGGTTTATAGAACGTTGTCTTACAGTTTTATCACTTCCAAGTTATATCTCGTATTTAATTTATCATGCCAAAAAATATTATTGCCTTCACGACATCACGTTGGATCTAACTATCCACAACTACATTATATATCCTCAATTCTTCAAATATCACATTTGAATACAACAATTATTCCACAAACCTCCATAAATATTCAGCACATACAGCATGAATCTCAACAATTACGCTAGACTAGGTACGACGACCTCATGTCTGCTTCAAAATACATTAGCAACGTTGCAACTATCACATGGCAACTTCCACAAAATGCCTATCACAAACTCCACTTAACCATGTTGCATGATCTACAAAAAATATATAACTGGCTTCAAATTATCAACGCACACAATCTCCAATAACTGTAATTAATCTGATCACATCTAGACAACTTCTTAAACAATTGGGAAAATATCACCTTAGTAATTCAAGATCTGCTTTCAAATAGCATAAATTCTCTTACAATTCTCATAATTCACATCACAGAAAAACACCAATGTGCTATAATCTCTCATATCAAAATCTGCAATACTGATCTGCCTTAACATAAATCTGACCATTAATGATTCATCTTACAAGATTCAATTACTTTAAATCCTTCTCAAAGGTATCAAACACAATTATAAAAATCATCAAAAGCATCAGCTATAACAGCTGTTAAACTGAAATTACTCTCAAAAGAGTATAGCAACAAAATATTGGATTGGCAAACAAGAATTACTAAACGTAACCCTGCTGACATTTATCGTTACTTTATTTAACAAAATTTCGACTGATATGTGACTAGTAGTTCCTTGTTTGATTCACTTACAATCTCATGTACACTCGGATGATAAAAATGAGTCCCTCTATGGCAAGTAAGACGAGTAACCACCGTACAGTCGTATAAATACGAAAGACCTCGCCCCGTCGTCTAATCATGATAGTGCCCTAAGCGATGGGTAAGATGAGTAGCCACCATACAATCGTATAAATACGAAAGACCCCATCTCGTAGACTATATGAGTGAATGTACCAGATAGGAATCAACAAGTTTCTAGTTGTCATATAAAAGCGATATTTATTCACTAAAGTGAATAACTTCTTAATATCTCCAAACAATCCAATGAAAAAAATCCCTACTGATGAATAATACACACTCGCTAGTATGCAATGAACTGACGAAGTAATTTTAGATAATCAATTGCAGATCACGAGTTCGAAATACTCGTTACACAACAAAACTATTCATGAAAAATATCCTTGCTGGAAAAATGTCTAAAAGACCAAACATCTGCTTAATAAAGCCAACCAATGGTGAGAATTTCGTATAATGATGCCTGCCATATCATATGGTCATGCCATATTCTAGCAAAAATTCGAAGCATATAAAGTCAAACCATGTTTAAATAATCGTATCACTCCTATTAGAAAAATATACATGTGTGCCCAGTATTCATGAAAATAATCGTATCAGGTAGTTATGACTCTTACAGTACCTTTTCATAATCAGCTGTTATTAAATTTCCAAGATCGTCGAGTTTCCCTACATAATGAATTTCTCGAAAGATCGGCGTGAATATCATTCCATCCATGAAATGACTGGTGGACCTCCTCTCGTCAGGAATCGAATCCATCGCTCTGCGGTGCCATCGCGTCTCTATCTGCGTTTACTCCGACATGATGAACTTCTGATTATCCATAGCGGATATTGTCCAAATCCTCTCGAAAAAGTTCATGGAAACAGCGGACCCCCTATTCCTCTTCTACGTTACGCCACTGTTCCATTAAATGTTCAGTTTGAGTGTCGAAAGTTCAATTTCCAATAACTGTTAAGTCTCACTTTCGTAAAATAAAATTTTATCTGAGAGTGTCTAAGTTTATGAAACACCCTGTAGTTGTGTTCATATTCGGTAATTTACAAAACTGCATAAGAAATAAATGCATTAATGCACGAGCTAATGTTCATCAGTGCATATGCTTACAACATTCCGTTTGCTTGAAATTGTCAATGTTACTTGGAATGCGTTATGACATGCATAGTCGTAATGTTATTCAGAAAAACTGTGTTCAGACTGCGTTGAAATGCAGCTTAGAATAAAGTCTCCAACTACTTGCAGTGCTGTCCTAACATATCTCGGCCGTCTATGCTTGCTTGCTCGGCAAGTCCGCCCGGTTTATTGACCTGCTTGTCGTTCGCTTCTCGGTGATGATGAAACTGTCGCCTACACTTTGTCGTGACAGTTTCGGTTCGCTACGCGACCTTCACCATGCGTTTGGCTTGCGCTACTGCTCGACCCTGCTGGCTCGGCTGACAGAGCTCCACTGAATGTGTCCGCACTGTCTTCTCCCTTATCTGCCTGGCGCAGACACGTGGCGTTCTCCCCACCACTATGCTCTCGCGTCACAATTATAATCTCGAACCCTCATCATCTCGGCTATTCCGTTATAAAATAACTTAAGGGTTATCTAACTTCCTTAAAATTATTACCATATATAATGCATGTTATATCTCCTCTTCTAAGATTTATTTATTTAATCGTATGGTGATACAATACAGAATACAAATAAGACAAAATTAAACTTTAAAGTCCTTCCTTTTCAACCATTCGGTTAGACTAGGTGTGAGATCAAACAAGTCGTCAGGAATTCCAGGGTATGAATGAAGAGGACAGCGTAGGACCAGGTGTTCAATCGTCTGTTCTTCTAAGTTACATTCACACATTGGTGAACTGATCCAGCCCCACTTGTACCTGAAATAATTACAACACCCATGTCCAGTCCTCAACCTGTTGATACGGCACCAGAGGTTCCTTGGTAGGTCAAAACCATTTGGCTTCTTTGTGGGATCAAGATGGTGGACACTTGTTCCCAATGTTTTTGTTGACCACTCATGCTTCCAGCTTTCCTTTATGTCAAATCCATCCGCGATGAGTTGCCTTGCAGTGACACTTGCCGGTCTTCTGGATTGCAATCGTTGTTGTGACGGATGGCAGAATTCCTGATGCAGTGGCAAAGAGGGTGATGCAAAGATTTTCTTAGCCTCCCTCAGTAGAGCTTGCTTCCGCCTTAAGTGAGGTGGAGGGATGTGGCTCAGCACGGGTAACCAGTGACATGAAGTTGATTTGATGGTACCAGTAATGCAACGCATTGTATCGTTCAGTTTCGTGTCTATCTTCTTCACATGTACGCTTTCCAACCAGACAGGCGCACAGTACTCAGCAGCTGAGTAAACATGACTGATGCCAGTTAAACGTAGACAGTCAGCAGAGGCTCCCCAGGAGGTACCACTGAGCTTATGCAGTATGTTGTTTCTTGCGGCGACTTTGTGAGAGAGCTTGGTGATGTGCTCTTTGTAGCTCAGGGTTCTATCTAAAGTGACTCCGAGATATTTTGGGAAAGGATTGTACCTCAGCTCTTGTCCATTGAACAGGACTCTAGGTTTGTAGTTTGCGACAGGATTCGCTAGATGGAAACAAGAGACTTCAGTTTTTGTTGTGCTTGGGATCAATCTCCAGGTTTTAAAGAAAGTTGACATCTTCTCCAGGTCCTCCGTAATGATTTGTTCGCCATCTTCAAAGTTATTGCTCTGAGCTACCAGCGCGATATCATCAGCATAGATGAACTTACTTGATGTTGTAGTTGGTAAATCATGGATGTACAAATTGAATAGCAGTGGGGCTAAAACAGATCCCTGTGGTAGGCCGTTATTTAGTTTTCGTTTGCGGCTTTTAGTGTTTCCTAGGAACACTTCAAATTGCCTTTCACTAAGCATGCTAGATATTAGATCCACAATTTCTCGGCTTGGTACAACTTGCAATAGTTTGTAGATCAGTCCTTGTCGCCAAACAGTATCATACGCAGCTGTCAAGTCGATGAAAACAGCTGTTGATTTCCGTTTACCTTGAAAACCTGCTTCAATGTGTGTAGTTAGGGCAAGAACTTGATCAGTGCAGCTGCGTCCGTGTCTGAAGCCAGCTTGTTCAGGAGGGATAACAGCCTCAATGAGCGGTGCTATTCTGGTTAGAAGGATTCGTTCAAAAAGTTTTAATATGCAACTGAGCAGTGCTATTGGACGATAGCTTTCGGGGCTGTCTACAGGTTTGCCAGGTTTGAGAATGGCTATAACATTTGACAGTTTGAATTGTCTGGGCAGTCTGTTCTCTTTGAGAATGTAAGTGAAGAGAGAAGTGAGCCAGCATATACAATACGGACCCATGTTCTTAATGAACTCATTATAGATCTTGTCGGGACCAGCAGCCTTGCCGATTTTCAGTTGTTTGATTGCACTTTCTACTTCCGCTGTGGAGAAGGGATTGGAAAGCGGTTCGTTTCTTGGGGCACTGTGCTTGAGGTTAGAGAGGTTACATTTTACCACTCTGGTATGATTCTTGTCTCTCTTTGCCCTTGAGAGGTCTACGATCCTGTTGGCAATAATGTCAGGACTCAGTTTAGTATGCGGCTTTTTGGGGTGTTGCTTGCCAGTTAGCCCATTCGCCAGGCTTTCCTACTTGACTTTGCGAAGTTCATTTCTTCGAGTGTTGCTTCCCATTTCTCTCGTCTATTCTCTAAGATGTTTAAATACCATATTCCATATAGATCTTAACAAAGCTTCATAATTCTATCCATAATTCCATCTTCTTACAGATGTCAGTGCCTTCTTGATCCTAGACCTACTACGTCATCCTGACATTCCTCTTGACTCGATCTGGGCGCTATCTTTTCTTAACTCTTCCCAAAACCTCAACTACGGCTTAATGTCTGCTGGCGTAGCCGATATCCTCAACTAGGTATCGGGTACATCTCTCCCGTACATCTCCTTTTTTATCAGGATTGAGAAAAAAAATACACTCTCAGGCATTCTATATATAATACATGTACACGATAGCTCTACAATTCCCTTATTCAGCATGATGGTATTTCCTAATGCTCAACAATGATGATTGATTTCCAATGATTAGCATCTTGATTCTGTATTACTTTGACATCTGTTTCTTCCTTCACTACTCGTGCTTGCTCGATTGACATCTCTGACTGTCTCTTCGAGTGGTGTACTAGGCTGTCTATCTTCTTGCCTCGATCTCCCGTATTCACGATTATCTCGTCCTTCATTAGGATCGTTTCTTCGGCCATCCTTCCTGTCGTTCCCATTATACTGTTGACCTTGGCTCCAGTTATTTCTGCCACGATATCTATTGTTGTATCGATTCCTGTCTTGATATCTGGAATTCTGGTTATAATTTCTATATCGGCTGTCTCTTGCTTCCTGATCGTATGGCCTCTCATATGGTCCTCTATATCGATCATTTCCTCGAACGTTACGGATGTTTCCTCGATTTCCTTCGTTCCTTCTGTTTTCCCAGGAATCTCTTCTGTCCGTTTGAGCTGCGTTGTCAACGACTACCGCATTCACCTCTTGCGTGTTTCTATTGTCGTTTCTTGTATTTCTAGGCGTAACTTGAGCGCTTGTATAGTCCAATCGCCGTAAAATGTCGTCATAGTGCTCAAGTGTGTTGGCTCCCGACGCTATGAGTGATCGCTGTACCTCAATCGGTAACTGTCTCGCTATAGCTTGCAAAAGCTCTTCTTCTGGCAATGGAGGAATCAGAAACTGTAATTTAGCCAGCTGTGACGTAAAATAATTGTCATAATGCGTCGGATGTGACGTAGAATAACGCTTCGAGTACATTTCCGCTCTTACGTTCAGTTGATCCTCGGCACTCCAAAATCTCCTCAAGAATGCGATTGCAAATTGCTCCATATTCGCAAAATTGCTTCTGAATGCTCTAAACCAAGTTAGCGCAGACCCGTCTAAGGCGCGTTCGACTATCCTTAGCTCTCTTTCTTTGGCTACTCTATGTTCCGCCATGTAGTCTCGAATATCTCGCAGAAATTCGACTGGTGTGACTCCTGTATTTCCCGAAAACTTTCTCGGCTTGTCATCCAGATTTCTGATAATGGTAACTGGACCTGAGTATCGTTCGCTTGTACACAACGTGCTCCTATTCGAACTTGGATTATCCTGAGGGGTTGAACTTGCCCTTTCGAATGTCACATTCGGTTGCGTTTGACGGTCTTCTCCCATGCTAACTTCTTGATTACTCATACTGCGGTCTATCGCTGTCTGATTTATCAATGTTTCCCCTGATGTTATATTCTGACTGGTGAAACTGTTAAACATAGATTCTAGTTTAGTTATCCTATCTTCTGCCAATTTCTCTACGGTCTTGACCTGAGTCTTCAACTCATCTAGCGACGTAACATTCTGCGTTTTGTTACTCTCGTCTAAATCGTTTTTCAACTTGTCAATCTTGTCTTCGCATGTATTCTTTACTGACGCGACTTGTTCCTTTAACAGATCAACATCTGTCCTAAATAGAGTTGAATCTATCTTCATCGCTTCCTTGTTCTCCGTAAATCTCGCTTCTAAGTTTGCCATACCTGCGATTAATTTTTCATCTAATCCTTCACGTTTCTCTTTTGCTTCGGCATCGACCTCACTATACCGTTCTTCCACGATTGCACCGACTCTATTTTTGAATAAAGCTAAGTTTTCATTAACCTTTTGCTCTATATCGTCGTCCATCTTCCTAATATCTTTCTGCAATTGATTCTCTAATGATTTTAAATTAGAATTAACCTCTCCAAAGACATCCTCTTTAATGGTCCCAATTACTGACTTTAAATCCTTAATCTCATTACCTAGATTCATTTCTAGACCTTTGATTTTAGTCTCGAAAGATACTTCGGTAGACCACTCTTGAATTTTGCCTACATCTGCCACTAAACCATCGATGTCGAATCTCAACTTCGATACGTCCGATTTAATGTCTTTCTGTATGGACATAACGTCTGTTCTTAAAGTAAGAATATTTTCTTCTCCCCTACTTTCTAATTCAATAATATTCTTTCTTAATATTTGAACATTTTCCTCTCCTTTCATATTTACTGCAATTATATCTAATTGTAAAGTCTTAAGCATTTCATTATTCTTTAAAGTTAAACTATTCTCTAACCTAGTTAACTTGTTTTCTAACTCTGTGTTAGTTTCTTCACTACGAGCTTGTAATTTCTCTTCTAATGTTTTAAAACTATCCTTCAAGTTAGCTTCACCATTTGACTGTAATCTTTCTTCTAATGATTTAAAACTATCCTTCAAGTTAGCTTCACTAGCTTTTAAATGACTTTCAGTACTAGTCTGTAATCTAGTCCCCAATGACATCAACTCATCTTTACTATTTGAATGTAATCTGGTCTCTAATAACATCAACTCATCTTTGCTATTTGACTGTAATAATTTTAAATTTTCTTCATTACTAGTCTGTAATCTAGTCTCTAATGACTTTAAATTATCTTCATTACTAGTCTGTAATGCTTGCACATTTTCTTTACATCTAGCTTCTAACCTAGCTTCTGAACTATTTATCTGTTCTTTAACTTCCGTTTCCATTTTAGAAATAGTTTCTGCAATACCAGACATACCACTCTGCAACTCTCCTAACACCTTAGCTAAATCTTCCGGCAACATAATTATATTTTCAATAGACGTTTTATTCAGAGACGTTAGACAACAACACATCACAATGTCTCAATTCCTGCATTCACTTGGGTATAGGAAAAAATGACTTATAACTAACATGATATAATACTAATACGATTAACATGAACACTGGAATGAGCACACAAGTATATTGTCTGACTAAGTTTAATAAATTTTATAACACAATTAAATGAACTTGAGATCAATCTCTCAGTAATCTAAATCTGATGTGATTCCATAGAATAAACAAAATCGAAGCCCCACAAGTTGGATAAAGCCAATTCTCCCTCTCTCTCTGTACCCGTTCGTCCTGGGGATGCGATGACCCATCTGCTATTACATCGCATTCCTGGAGTTCCAGGACAGAGCGGAGTTAAACGAACCTCTAGTCAAATAAGGAATGTGTCGGAAATTCAGCTGAGTTATCGAAAAAGCAGCGGGTAACACGAGACAAAGTATCTCTAGGGTCGTTACGGGCTTAAGTTTAATAGAAATAATGCTAATATAAATGGGCGCCATCAACTGAATTCCTAGCAAACCACCTCCTTTCCGGTTAAGCCTTACTCAAGACAAGGAAAGAAAAGGAAAATCACACCATCATCAGATCACAACTAAGATAAAAACAAATTTATTTCACTTTGATAGTCAGACAGACATTTTAAATATACCTCCTACCTGAGAGTATGGTCGAATGCCAACGTTAAATTGTCATTGTCCAAAAATCGAACCATCTCTTTTCTAATCAAAAATATTTCATCCACATAGAACAGAAAAATCTCTAAAGTTCTCTTGGGTTCTCAGGATCACTGTAGCACTATGTCTTTCGTCACTGACATTTGTGAAACCTGAGACCTAATTTCTCTTTAATTTAACATCATAAATGTGGATTTGAAAAAGTTATTAATCTGTCTAAGCATACACATATTATAATCACATATTTTAAATATCACGTATTTTATGGCTTGCATGGCATAATTTAAATGTTGAACATGTTAGTCAAATGCTCCTAAACATCGAATAATTAATTTACACTATTTACATCGTCATTAATAATCTCTTGTTCGTGAATTACAGAAAATTCACGGCTTATTGGTCATCGTTATCATCATCATCATCAAAATTAAATATTTCTCACATTAATTCTTATCTCAAAATTCTACATATTCCTGTCAGAATCATTAATTCATCACCATTAAATCATTTAAATCCTCAACTCAAGTTGCAATTCCTCAAATTATATCTCAATTAAATTTATTTAATTCCATATAAATTCATTAATCATCAGCTTCTTTAGTTAATTATCACCTTTTAATTCAGTTATTCATCATCTATCCAATCATCTATTAATTTATTTAAATCAGTTTATTCATCCAATCTTTAATTCATCCATTTATTTAATTCATTGATTTATTCCAAAATTTAATTTATCAAATTATTAAAATTTCATTCTTCTGGTTATTTAGATTTTTATTATTTCATCTAGTCATTCTGATTTTTATTTCATTAGGTCAGATCGTTAATATGCTTAAATTTCAGATTATTATTTCATTAATTATTATTCTCAGAAAATCTTGTATTATCAACTTTATTTATTTGTTTAATTTCCTAACAAATTGTTTAATATGGTTTATAGAACGTTGTCTTACAGTTTTATCACTTCCAAGTTATATCTCGTATTTAATTTTCATGCCAAAAAATATTATTGCCTTCACGACATCACGTTCGATCTGACTATCCACAACGACATTATATATCCTCAATTCTTCAAATATCACATTTGAATACAACAATTATTCCACAAAACTCCATAAATATTCAGCACATACAGCATGAATCTCAACAATTACGCTAGACTAGGTACGACGACCTCATGTCGGCTTCAAAATACATTAGCAACGTTGCAACTATCACATGGCAACTTCCACAAAATGCCTATCACAAACTCCACTTAACCATGTTGCATGATCTACAAAAAATATATAACTGGCTTCAAATTATCAACGCACACAATCTCCAATAACTGTAATTAATCTGATCACATCTAGACAACTTCTTAAACAATTGGGAAAATATCACCTTAGTAATTCAAGATCTGCTTTCAAATAGCATAAATTCTCTTACAATTCTCATAATTCACATCACAGAAAAACACCAATGTGCTATAATCTCTCATATCAAAATCTGCAATACTGATCTGCCTTAACATAAATCTGACCATTAATGATTCATCTTACAAGATTCAATTACTTTAAATCCTTCTCAAAGGTATCAAACACAATTATAAAAATCATCAAAAGCATCAGCTATAACAGCTGTTAAACTGAAATTACTCTCAAAAGAGTATAGCAACAAAATATTGGATTGGCAAACAAGAATTACTAAACGTAACCCTGCTGACATTTATCGTTACTTTATTTAACAAAATTTCGACTGATATGTGACTAGTAGTTCCTTGTTTGATTCACTTACAATTTCATGTACACTCGGATGATAAAAATGAGTCCCTCTATGGCAAGTAAGATGAGTAACCACCGTACAGTCGTATAAATACGAAAGACCTCGCCCCGTCGTCTAATCATGATAGTGCCCTAAGCGATGGGTAAGATGAGTAGCCACCATACAATCGTATAAATACGAAAGACTCCATCTCGTAGACTATATGAGTGAATGTACCAGATAGGAATCAACAAGTTTCTAGTTGTCATATAAAAGTGATATTTATTCACTAAAGTGAATAACTTCTTAATATCTCCAAACAATCCAATGAAAAAAAATCCCTACTGATGAATAATACACACTCGCTAGTATGCAATGAACTGACGAAGTAATTTTAGATAATCAATTGCAGATCACGAGTTCGAAATACTCGTTACACAACAAAACTATTCATGAAAAATATCCTTGCTGGAAAAATGTCTAAAAGACCAAACATCTGCTTAATAAAGCCAACCAATGGTGAGAATTTCGTATAATTATGCCTGCCATATCATATGGTCATGCCATATTCTAGCAAAAATTCGAAGCATATAAAGTCAAACCATGTTTAAATAATCGTATCACTCCTATTAGAAAAATATACATGTGTGCCCAGTATTCATGAAAATAATCGTATCAGGTAGTTATGACTCTTACAGTACCTTTTCATAATCAGCTGTTATTAAATTTCCAAGATCGTCGATTTTCCCTACATAATGAATTTCTCGAAAGATCGGCGTGAATATCATTCCATCCATGAAATGACTGGTGGACCTCCTCTCGTCAGGAATCGAATCCATCGCTCTGCGGTGCCATCGCGTCTCTATCTGCGTTTACTCCGACATGATGAACTTCTGATTATCCATAGCGGATATTGTCCAAATCCTCTCGAAAAAGTTCATGGAAACAGCGGACCCCCTATTCCTCTTCTACGTTACGCCACTGTTCCATTAAATGTTCAGTTTGAGTGTCGAAAGTTCAATTTCCAATAACTGTTAAGTCTCACTTTCGTAAAATAAAATTTTATCTGAGAGTGTCTAAGTTTATGAAACACCCTGTAGTTGTGTTCATATTCGGTAATTTACAAAACTGCATAAGAAATAAATGCATTAATGCACGAGCTAATGTTCATCAGTGCATATGCTTACAACATTCCGTTTGCTTGAAATTGTCAATGTTACTTGGAATGCGTTATGACATGCATAGTCGTAATGTTATTCAGAAAAACTGTGTTCAGACTGCGTTGAAATGCAGCTTAGAATAAAGTCTCCAACTACTTGCAATGCTGTCCTAACATATCCCGGCCGTCTATGCTTGCTTGCTCGGCAAGTCCGCCCGGTTTATTGACCTGCTTGTCGTTCGCTGCTCGGTGATGTTGAAACTGTCGCCTACACTTTGCCGTGACAGTTTCGGTTCGCTACGCGACCTTCACCATGCGTTTGGCTTGCGCTACTGCTCGACCCTGCTGGCTCGGCTGACAGAGCTCCACTGAATGTGTCCGCACTGTCTTCTCCCTTATCTGCCTGGCGCAGACACGTGGCGTTCTCCCCACCACTATGCTCTCGCGTCACAATTATAATCTCGAACCCTCATCATCTCGGCTATTCCGTTATAAAATAACTTAAGGGTTATCTAACTTCCTTAAAATTATTACCATATATAATGCATGTTATATCTCCTCTTCTAAGATGTTTAAATACCATATTCCATATAGATCTTAATAAAGCTTCATAATTCTATCCATAATTCCATCTTCTTACAGATGTCAGTGCCTTCTTGATCCTAGACCTACTACGTCATCCTGACATTCCTCTTGACTCGATCTGGGCGCTATCTTTTCTTAACTCTTCCCAAAACCTCAACTACGGCTTAATGTCTGCTGGCGTAGCCGATATCCCCAACTAGGTATCGGGTACAATACACAGAGGGATGATGCACAATATTAAAAATAAATAATACATACAACAATGTCTCGAATTAGATTGTCTTTGCCCAGAAACGGGCCACTGTCACACCCTTTTCATGACCTTCCATTAACTCCTGTGTTGTGCAAGAGCACGGGCACAGTTCACAGGAACACAGGTGTATCATGGTCTGTCTCTCCCCACACTCACAGAGTTCTGATTCCTGTAGGTATCCCCATTTGTGGAGATTAACTTTGCATCTCCCAACACCAGTCCGAAGTCTGTTGAGTGACCGCCAAGTTTCCCAGATGTTGTTGTGGCCTGCTGGAAGCCTTTCCATGGCCTTCATCCAATCTGGTGGTATGGTGGATTGCCATAGCTGTATCCTGGCTACTTCGGGTTTTGTAGTAGGCATCGATGTAGTTTGCAGGAAGCTTTTCCTTGATTTTAGCCGCCTTCTTGGAGGCTGGTGACCAAAAAGAGGGTGAGCATGGACCTCTGCGGCCTTTTTTCGTTCCGTTTGTGCTATGACCTCACGGCGTACCTCAGGAGGGGCTATTCCTGCCAAGGAATGTAGTTTGTGGACAGGTGTAGGTTTCAGGCAACCAGTAATTATTCTGCAGGACTCGTTGAGGGCAACATCAACCTGTTTTACATGAGCTGAGTGATACCATACAGGGCTAGCCGTTTAGAAGTTATTAGGGGGGACACACACATCATCACACACACACGCACACACAGACAGACACACGGACAAAAAGTGATCTCATAAGCCTTTTTTTTTCATAAATAAAATAGGCAAAAAATACAGGGTCATTTATCTATGTGCGCCCCGATAAACACGGCAAGCTATGCCGGCTTTGACTGGCGCAGATCGCGGGCGCGGGTACAAGCTTCAGCCGGTGGTGGCGCGCTCCGCTGACTCATATAGTTGGCTCACACGTGTTTTGTCATTCATATGGACGTGTATCTGCAAAGCTTAGACGCTAGTGTTGCACGTTTAGTGAGTATTGTGATTGGTGTGATTGTTGGACATGCCTAGAAACCAATTCACATTGCACGAACGTGTGTATATCCATAATTCGTATATGAAAAGCAGCAAGTCTCGTTCTGAAACAAGACGAAAATTTCGAATCAAGTTTCCAGGAAGACCACCGCCTAATGCCAGTACAATTAGGAGGCTCGCTATACGATTCAAGAAAACAGGCTCCGAAAATAAAAAATAAAAAATAACAGACAAAGTTGTGTTCTTACAGAACAAATATTAGATGAGATTGTTGTCCATTCTTTCATCAGAAGATGTCAGGTGTGTGTTAAAACAGAGGGAGGACATTTTCAGCATCGGCTATGGGCCCTGTAAGTAGGCTTACACATTATTGAACATGTTTGGTATAAGTGTAAAAAGTTCGCGCAAACCACTGGCTGAACCATGTACGCGCGCCCGCGATCTGTGCCAGTCAAAGCCGGCTTAGCTTGCGTGTTTATCGGGGTGCACATAGATAATGACCCTGTACAAGTATCAAAATGAAGAAAGGTATCACTGTTCTATACGGTAAGTCCCTTGTACTGAACATTAGTCGAACACTCGATCACGTTCAGGTGTAGGTGTGGTGCACAGCTGTGTAATAATGCACACAGGTGTTCTCTTTCTACTCCGGTGTTGTCGTTTTAGTCTAATGATTGTATACAGTTTATTGACAAATAGAATCGTGCGTTCATGATAGCATATAGCTGTATTGCTACACTACCGTATGCTCATATAGGCATGAACTATACGAAACCAAAGGTTATCTCTGATATTGTGTCACGTGAGCTTCCATCTCTGATCTTGGAAGTACTTGGGAGATTGATTTCTAGCCTACTTTCCACACTTAATAATATATTATAGAATAGGAGGTTTATTAGATGACTGTGTGCATATATACTATATGATGTACTGTATGTACATGTACGCACGTATGTATGTATTTACTCGTATTTGTGGATATAACATCGCCCCAGTGCTTAATTTCGGCCTGAACGTATTGAAACGGGAATTTTTATTGCACAGTGTTTTTAAGGGGATTGCTCAATAAAAAGTTACGATATTAAGATTTTAAAATTAAATTCATTAAAAAAGAAATAAGTAATTTCTGCAACTAAATCAGACGATTTTCTCAGTTATGAACAATCCTAATCGATTGTCTTTTAAGTAATTTCGGAATTGAGCCACTGAAGTATGAAAACTTTCTATAACTTGAGCTCAGTAATAATACATATACAAGAAAATGTAGCTTTGTAGTGGTTAAATAGTTATCAATTCTTTTCTTCCAAAGGTTACATTTTTAGAAGTTTATTTATTTATTGCCAGCATACAGAAACCTTGTGACTTCTTTTTCACTCACTATTATGAAAGTTACGACATAATCTGACTGAGGATTATTACATACCACCCGTTATTTATATAAAACTACCAACCCACCCCGGCTTCGCCCGAATCTTTAACGGTTACCCAGCGTAAGCTTAAAAGGCGCACGGACGGCGGGTCCCAGACGCAATTCCAAAAACTGAGGTGAACAGCGAAACTCCGAAAACATATACTCTTTTCAGAAATCTTCACTCGACACGACTCGACAGTTTGATGCTGGCCGAAGCTGGATTGATAGGCTCGCTCCGAAGCTAGTAATTTAAATTTCCACTGAATGGAGATTGTTGGAAGAAAAGAAAACGTAAAAACACTTATAGTGGGCGATTAGTACAGATAGAGATATGCTGTCCCGGACTTATTTGTTGAACTTTTCATGCTGAACAATAATTCTTACACTGATAGTATGTAGATATATTTAACGGTTTATCCAGCGTAAGCTTAAAAAGCGCACAGACGGCAGGTTTTTCTTCGACTCCATTAACTGAAATCGCTACTGCTCGACTTTCTTTGGTCATAAATGAATGTTTTTCTACAGAAACCTTCCTCGAGAAATCCTTTACAGAATGGTGAAACCCGCATCAAAATCCATCGAGTGGTTCTCGAGATTACCCGTTACAACCAAGAATCGGGGACTTTATTTTATACTATGTAGAGACCTTGTGGGTTTATTGTTTTGATTATAAGAAATTATGTTTAAAGTATTTTGAAAAATTAAAAAAGATTTCTCATTGTAAGGCTTATCATCAGTTTTCAAAAATCGAAACATGAACTTAAAATTTTAGAAATTAAGCACTGCATCGCCTCTTGTAAACAGCAAGAGGTGACACGTATGTTGAGTGACGCACTAACCTCCACTGCAGGAGATACGCATGACGCTTCATACAACAGTTCGAGTTTTGATGAATGGATAGAATTTTCGATATGCATGTCAGTTGCTATCCTTCACTTCCATGTGTAATGTGCATTGTTTCACTTGGTCCAATTCGGCAGACAATAATTCATCACAGTTTTGAATAGGACTGGTTGGTTCCTCGTTTAGGGGCTGAGACAACGCGGTATGTAGCAACGTGTACTTTGGGTGTGCGTAGAATCTGTCTGATAACGGGTGTTAATAAATTGTGATGGCTGTATTAGTGTGTGTTATCTGCAATTCAGGTAAGGCTGCAGACGATCAGTTTTCAAGTAGTTCCTACTTTTGCTACCAAATGCTACCGACACCTAGCCGTGAACTTGGCTACTAGATTCCACCGCGACCGGCATCTTGCGGCAAACGTGGAACTAAAAGAGCGTTAATCAAATCTAACCTAGAAATTTAGCTTAACATAATATTGTAGTTAGTGGAGGGATCTTTTACATGCCATACATCTTTAAATCCCCTCCGAAGGAAGGGCCGCGCGGCAGCGCAGCCTGCGCACAGTGAATCCATTGTCACGTACAGTATTATTGTCCTAAACGCAACAAAGACTAAAATCTCGCGCGGTAGCGCAGCCTTGAGTACGCCCATTTTGGCAAGGTATTGCGTCACCGTCTCACTCACTCAGAAATTCCCGCGGTTCCGCTTAATTCTACTCACCCAGTATTTAACCACATGTAGGTTTTTCAGATTATTTTTTCGCATGTCCTGTAATTGGGATTGTATTGTGTTGGCCGATTGAAAAGGTGTGCAATAGCAATTGTCAATAAGTCAACACTGATAAATTGCTTCAAAGCTATCTATACAAGTTGAAAAGGAAAGAACTAGTTGGGTAGGATGTACAATGCACAAAAGTGTTTTAATAAACCTATACCTATTCAGGCAGTTGGCCTGTTTGCCATCTCTTGATGAATACAGTACATTTGCATTTGTCAGTTGGCACAGGCTGGAGTAAAAGGTGGCTTTTCACCGATGTCTCAGTCTCACTCATGGCTGTGATTATATGGAAGCTACTGAGGTATGGGTGGTGCTTAGTAATGGCATTCAGGGCACAGTCAGTGCCTGTGAATGCTGTGAAAGGTTCTGCTCATAGGGTTAGGACTACTGTTCTGACTCAGTGAGGAAAGTAATGGCAAACTACCTCACTCCTCTTCTTGCCTAGAACGCCTCAATAAAGCGCTGCCTTGGGTTTTTGTGGGTATCTACTCACATAACGTAACGGCGGTGCTTTTGGGGATCCAACTAGCCTTCGGGCTGACTACCTAACAGACAGAATCAGGCAGTACTTTAAAAGTGTCAAAGTCTTTCATCTAACTATGCCGGGTGTGACCTACAGTATATGGGAATTTTGCTCAAGCTGTGGTGAAATGAATAAAGCTTACTAAAGTAGTACTTAAATTGATGTGCCGGAACATCAACATGCACCATAATTTTTATCATCATCATGAATCTGTAGCTAACTGAATACTGACGAGAATTTCAAGCATTCCGACCAATCACGTTGCGAGAACAACACATCTTCGTTATTCATATTAAACAAATTAAAAGTTAACAGGCATTATGAAAGTCATCGATTCATCACAAGTTGAACCGTGCGTGAGGTTTTAAAACGAGGCATAAACAACACAGGTGAGTCCTTATCAGTCAGTAGCCATATTATTCCAAGCAGATAGTGTAGCATTGAGAAGCCGCTCACAACCACATGAAAATGAAAATCCACAGCCTGCTTCCAGTCGACCGACCAGGTCAGGGAATGGAATGAATGCAGCCCCCAGGATATGACCTGTGCCGGCTGCCGAAGCCTGTCGCACTCCCCTGGGGGCAGTGGTTAAATGAATGAAAGATGAAATGAAATGACAGTGGAGAGTGTTGCTGGAATGAAATTTGTGACAGGGAAAACCGGAGTACCCGGAGAAAAACCAGTCTGCCTCCACTTTGTCCAGCAAAAATCTAACATGGAGTGACCGGGATTTGAACCACGGACCCAGCGGTGAGAGGCCGGCGTACTGCCACCTAAGCCACGGTGGCTATCACTACCACATGAAAATGAAAATCCACAGCCTGCTTCCAGTCTCCGACCGGGTCAGGAATGGAATGAATGAAGCCTCCATCTAGCGGCGAGGATATGAACTGTGCCGGCTGCCGAGGCCTGACGCACTCCTCTGGGTCAATGATTAAATGAATGACAGATGAAATGAAATGGTAGTGGAGAGTGTTGCTGGAATGAAATTTTGACAGGAAAAACCGGAGTACCCGGAGTACCCGGAGAAAAACCTGTCTGCCTCCACTTTGTCCAGCACAAATCTCACATGGAGTGACCGGGATTTGAACCATGGACCCAGCGGTGAGAGGCCAGCGTACTGCCGCCTAAGCCATGGAGGCTATCACTACCTCATATATTTGCATATTATATAATTTGAACTCAATGTTCGTAAATAATTCTGATTTGTGTCCACACATCTATAAGTAATTCAGAACGCTTAACACTAAATCATCTAACAGCAATTAAATAATAACCGCACATTCGCATTTTGCGGACCACGACTGTTTTTAATAATACCGGTATTGTAAATAATGAACATTGACGAGTTATTACAGTATAGTGCAAGGAATTCAATGATATGTGCTTGCAAAGAAAATTAATCACACACAACTGAAACTGCATTCTGGTTCGGCTTTGTTCCACGCAGCTTACTGTTCCAGTTCGACAGGATATACACAGCAAGCTATTAATACTGGGTCTTTATATTTGCTTGGCTAGGACTTTTCTCGCTCACGCGCTCCGCCAGTGACGCATCAGTTATACCGGCTGCCGCGTGCGCGTATGTACGGCAGAGTTGGTGCTTACAATAAATCATGCATTTTTACTCACCATGCTTACAGTAGATGCTGGAAATGTTCCCCATCCGCTGACAAACATAATCGGCATCTTCTTATGAAGTTTCTGGTTAATCCAGTTAATTTAGCTTCGGTAAGAAAATAAGTTTTATCGAAAATAATATTATAATAAATATTTTTACTACATTTTGCCAAAACTTACAGCCCTGCGCGCAACAAAACTAGAATTAGACCTCTTCACCCCCCCCCCCCCCGGGCCCCCTCTCTCTCTCGCCTGCAGTATCCACGGTTAGCATTGCCAGGCCACGCGAAGGCAGTCCATTCTATAAACACCGTGCGTCACTTCTCTGGAATGACATCTTGGGAAGGTTCAACAAAGTAAGCAAATCTCTCCATTCTGTTAACATCGACCTGGGTACGATCGTTGAACTGTATCAGCCTTTGGTAACATACCTATAACACTTAAAGAAACCCAGTACCTTTGATCATTATGAGTCGAAAGTTATTGAAGGATCCGGTGAAAATAGCTATGCATACGACATGCAGAGGAAAGGTAAGCGTAAAGTCCAGTTCGACGAAGTAAAAGGAAACGAGACCGAACTCTCTGGCAGGGACAAATTCAGAGTTACCATTTTTAACGTCATTATAGATAGACTAATTACAGAAGTACGGAGTCGCGGATCTGCTTATGAGGAGTTAAGTAAGAAGTTTGATTTTCTTACGAAACTACATCGTTCAGAATCTTAAGACATCCGTGAAGGAGCCAGGAACCTTATAACGTTTTATCCCGGAGACTTGGATAGGACTTTGGAAAACGAATATCTGCACCTGCAAGCTCATTTGTCGTCGAATGGTGACGTTGGAGTTATTGTCACTGAAGCTATACAAATACTTATCGGAAAAAGGCTTTTTGGACTTTAGGAATTGCGCTCCGAATGCTGTTGTGTACACCAGCGTCAAACTGCACAGCAGAACAGTCGTTTTCAGCGTTCAAGACAGTAAAGAATTGCTTAAGACATAACATAGGATAGAACAGGCTCAATTCACTCTCTGTATTGTACATAGAGTCAGAAATAATGCAGTCAATTGACTATGATGACGTCATTCATTCTTTTGCACAGAAGAAAGTTCATCGTATGATTCTATACATTTTATAGAATAACGTAACTATAGTAACATAGACTGTATTATTCTGATGTTTATTAAAGTCATTAAAGTCGATTAAAAATTATATGTTCTATACTAGTGCATTTAATTTGCTAAATTTCCAAAATAGCTTCGAGATGGTTGGGGGCCCAAATGTCAAGTGCCCAGGGGCCCTGGATCTCAAAGTCCGGGCCTGATTAAAGCACTATACACAATCACAATACAACAACTGGCTAAGAGATTCAAACGTACAGGTCCAGTAAACGATAAAAATCGACGTAAAGGTCGTTATTTCCTTACTGAAGCTAAATTAACCGGAATAACTGGAAACTTCATAAGTAGATGCCCATTATGTTTGGCAGCAGATGGGGAACATTTTCAGCATGGTGAGTAAAAATGCATGATACTGATTTTAAGCACCAACTCTGCCGTACATACGCGCACGCGGCAGCCGGCAACTGATGCGTCACTGGCGGAGCGCGTGACCGAGAAAGTCATAGCCAAGCAAATATAAAGACCCTCTATAATAGAAGTGGAATGCCACTTAGAGACACTGAACATGTGAGAATAAGCCTATAGATCATGCTACCCAAGAAGACAATCCTGTAAGAGGCCAAGGAGGTAGATCGTGTGTTTTACAATGGGTACAATAATACAATACTCAATCAATAAGCTCACTGATACTGTGCGTAAGAGACGATTTAAATTTTATGGTCACATCTGCAGAATGGACAACGCAAAAATACTGCTTGATATAATTAATTCAAGTCAAAATCAGTTGGTTAGATGAAATCAAACAGGACTTAAAAGAAATAAACATCACAGAAGATATCATCATGAATCGTAAGACTTTTGGAACTCTAGTTACAAATCACTCTTTCACCGAAAAAGCTAAAAAGACAAAAAAAAAAAAAAGGACGGAAGAACGTAAGAAGGGGCATAGTGAGTTCATGAGGAGATTTTGGGAGGAGAAGAAGAGGAAAAAACACCATCAACCCGGGTCAACAAGTTAAAACGCGCTCCCGTAAGTGGGCAAAAGGAAGAAAGAAGAATTATAACAATAATGATAATAATAATAATAATAATAATAATAATCGACTAACCGAATAATATTTTAATCGGCTAACCAAAGAATCGATTAATGATTAGTGGACACAATATAAGAAATTAAGTCCAAATGAGAGGTCATCGCTTAAGTTGAGTTACGTTTATTTTCGAAATGATGTATAGAAATCTACAAAAGTTCTTTTTTTGCCTATGTATAGTCTACAAAGTGTCCTTCCTTGTTTATGTTAACAATAGCCAAATAAAAGTCAGTGACAGTGGAAGGACAAACATCGATCAAATTGGGAAGGGTTTCGAAGAAAGAAAACGCAGAGTTTTTAGCAAAAATTTTGAATTCTTGTTCAACGTTTACAATAAGACAGGAACATCTTTGTTTTACTTAGTTTTAGCATTGCATAGTTTTCACATTATATGATACAATTATTGATGTGAAACATCTTTCCACTCGGTTGCTGGATATTTTTGTGGGAGTGATTTTGAAAAATGGGACGGAAGTGTGTATGACGCACTGCCAGCTGGATCATATCCCTCCTGGATATTCATCAACACACAGAAATCTTTTTTTTTTATTTACACACTAATTTATGTAACAATTCCAAGACTCTCTTTTTTCTCTTCACCGCCTACTTGATATGTCTACTCTCGCACTGCCTTCTTGATTGTTTTCGCACTGCCTTCTTGATACACTGCTGCTAATCATATCAATATGACTCATTTTAACAGATTCCATATGAGATTACGTGTTGGTCTGTGAATCAAGAGGTCCGGGAACTGGGCAAGCCTTTCATGATCTACTGTTGTGCACTTTGCATTTACTCGCAAGTTGACCTATTTATAAGGAATTTAAGGTTATAAGCGGTGTCGCGTCTATTAATCTAGTTGATCCATATCGTATTCTTTATTTAGGCTAGTGCTGGTGGAAGCTACAAATCATCTAATAAAATGAGTTCCGTATTATAAACTACAATATCTGTAAAACACTCCCTTTTACAATAGATTAATATTTGTGCCAATATTATTATAAAATACCGGTGCATCAACAATTTCACGTGAGGTTTCTTCTATGTCAGATGTTACACATCATATGCGACTACTGTAAGGCTCGTCAAGTGTTTATCTTAATTAATTAAACTAGCATTACCCGTCGCGGCTTCGCCCGCGAATATTCTAGTTGTAAAGAGTACACTTAGCAAAATCTCAATCATGAATGCTATGACTGATTTATCCTTGGTATGAATAATCAGACTTTATCAATTCAGCTACTGGTGCAGTGGTTAGGGATTTGTCATTCCTTCATAAGTATATCAGAGCGAAGTTAGTTTTCTGGGAATATCACAGACACTGTTAATTTAAGGACCTTTAAATGTGGGTTTCGGAGAACCTTTATAGTCGGGTGAAAAAAAACTTTTGTACCACACTCACACGTGAAAATTGCGTGAAAAAATCTAGAGTGCCCCCTAACCCCCTTAAGCGCATTATACTGTATGTATTAATGAATTTTACAGCATAATTTGGTTCAGTGATAACCTTATAACCGTCTGGAGACTTTCACAGTAATATAATAATTGGAATCGCATTGCGTCTTACAGAAATAGATGGACCTGTGAGATTCTGTTAACATGGTTACCGTGTTGCATTCTTCCATTATTTCATTGTAAATATGCATGTATTAAGGTCACCACGTACTCTTACACGATGAAAAAGTCTATTTTTGTGGCATCACTTTACTAAGTATTTTCTGGGTTTATGCTAAAGGTACAGCTATGATTCTTGACTCATATAAGAAGCAATATATTCTGAGCTGTTTTTGACCATGTAGTGCTGCTTTGCTTTTATAGGATGTGTGTAATGAATACAAATTTTGACAGATACATTTTCAAAAAATGTTGTATAAGTTGCTTCAGGTACACATTTCTCAGTTGTTTTTCAATCAAATATTCTCAAATTTTGTTCACATACTTGGAATGGATCATGGCAGATGAGTAACCACTTTGTTTCATTATTATTGGGACAGAATGCAAGAAAAAAATCCGAACTCTTTCTTTTTAAATTTATTCAAAAATATGTATCAATTTTTCTCTTCCCAATCCATTCCTACTATGTTTTGGAAGTGAAAATAGGTTAACATTCAAGTACTCTATTAGACAAGTTAATGTAAAAAATAGCCCTCTATGTTAAATGGTTTCCTAGTTATTGGTACCTAAACATGAAAAATGAGTATTAACGGAAAACAGCTGGCAAAGTTAAAAGTGTACTAGATGAAACCCGTCAAAACATGACGGACAATGGAAAACAAATTTACAGAAGAATCTTCTTACATAAGTTACATTCTTTGTACGATTACTTTTTAGCACTATTGCAACTTTAAGGGCGTCAAAAGATAGCACTCTCAGCATTGCAACATATTGCTGGTCATGACTGAAAACGTGATGAGGTCATCATCATCTTGCACAGTTTCCAGCCACTGGCCGGGTCTGTTTGGAACACAAGCCTCTCCAACGTCTTCTGTCTTCCCACCATCTCTCAGCCTCCACCCTTGTCCAGTCTTCTCCTCTCTTCTTCACGCTTTCTTCCACCCCCTTCAGCCACCTGTCTCTCGGTCTCCCTCTTGGTCTCTTTCCTTCCCACTTCGTCTCGTGTATCCTCCTGGGTATCCTCTTCTCCTCCATTCGTTTTACATGTCCATACCATCTAAGTCTAGATTTCTCTATACCATCCTGTAATGGTTCCTCCTTCATTAATTCTCTGGTCCTCTCATTTCTTATTTGTCCCTCTTTGTAGCTCCAATACTGCATCTCAAGAACCTCATCTCACTGGCCTGTATTTTGCTCTTCTCCCTTCCTTCATAACCCAGGTCTCCGAGGCATACGTCAGGATAGGGACATAGTAGGATATATGATCTACTTGCTGTTCTGAGGGACATCCTTGCTCCATAACATACTTCTCACACTCCTCCGGAATGATTCTGCCTGTCTCCCCCGTTCATTTATTTCTCTATCGTTGCTTCCATTCTCTTGTATCAGGCTTCCCAGATACTTGAAACTCTCCACTTTCTTCAGCTGTTTCCCACCAATTGTTATTCCCGTTGTGGTTCTTTCCTACTTCCTTGTTGTGATCACCATCTCACTCTTATTTATGCAAAATTTCATCCCATATCCTTGTATTATTCCTTCCCACACGACCAACTGTTCCTGTACCTCCTCCTCCTTGTTTCCCCAAATCATCAAATCATCCGCTAACACCATTGCTTTCATCTTTCCTTCCCCAATTACTTGTGCCACTCGGGTCATTATGTCATCCATCACCACAATGAAAAGTAACGGTGACAGTGCACTTCTTTGTTTCAGGCCGTTTCTCTGTTCCACCCAGTCCGATCTCTCTCCTCCCACTTTCACACAGCTCACTCTTCCCTTGTACATCTCCTTTATCCTCCTTTTAGTCCATTTTTCTACTCCTCTATCCTCCAGGGACTTCCATACTTTGTTTCTGCATACACTGTCATATGCTTTCTCAATGTCCAGGAAGGCCATCAGTAGATCTGTTCCATACTCATAGTACTGTTCTTGTAACTGCCTTACAGCAAAAATCAAATCCACTGTGGACCTTCCTGCTCTGAAGCCATGTTGTTCTTCCCTCATCCCTCCTTCTATCCTTGTCCTAATTCTCCTTTCCAAAACTTTCTCAAACATCTTTGCACAATGACTCATCAGTGTTATTCCCCGATAGTTTCTGCATTCTGTTCTACTACCTTTCTTGAAGATCGGGACAATTATTCCCTTTTTCCAGTCCTCTGGGGTCTTCCTTTCCTTCCATGCTGTCTTCATCACTCGATACAACCATTGTATCCCCACCTCTCCTGCTGCTCTCACCATCTCCACACTCAACTTATCCACACCCGGTGCCTTCCCTCCTTTCATCTTCCTCACTGCATCTTCCACTTCTTTCCATGTTAAGTCCTTTTCTGTTTGCAGTTCATCTACTGTACCTCTTCCCCGATTTCTTCCTCCTCGCCGTGGTTTCCATTTGGGTTCAGGAGTTCTTCAAAATATTCTTTCCACATTTTCTTCAGTTCTTCCCTATTTTCTATCCCTTGTCCCCTTGTGTTCACCATTCTAACATAATCCGTAGGATCCTTCCGCCTCTTATTCTTTACCATCCCATACAGGACCTTTTTCGTACCTTCACTATCCTGCTGGTCATGCCTTAAATCGTGATGAGGTAAATAGCCCAATACGTTCAAGAGTTTCTCCTTGAGCTTGATTGATTGTGATAAAGTAGGCCGAGCGAATAGGACATTGTTGCCTATTAAAAGAGAATGTACTGTACCTGCAAGTGTTTTATCGGAAGGTGTTAAATCAAGTCGTGGGATTTGAGCTCTCTGCCTAATATTACTGCACCTATTATATCCGAATCCAAGCAATTTCTTACATATTTCTTACAATTAATATATTACCATATATCAGTCCTTGGGAAACGTTCAGATTTCTAAGGAGTATAACTATGGCTCAAACGTTCGGAGTATGTGGAGACGAATCACTAATTCCAAGGAATTGAAAAATTCAATAATAGTGAAATGAAGTAGCTGGCTTTCATCTTCAGTATCCAATCTGTTAACGCTGATATGTGTGTTTGAACTACTGGATATAAGTTCAATGACTTTTAAATTAATATCATTACATTGTTGCAGCTTGGCAAATATTTTATATTCCAGCAGATCAATTTTACCCTCACAACAGTAAAGACCAAAGTAACCACGCATAGATTTTACGCAAGAGAAAAACAATGTAGAACAATGCTTATATTTGATCGTCAAAGGCCTTACAGTACACTGTACCGCATAATATCTGGAATTGTTTCTGAAATGGCCTATTTATATTGGATTTTAAATGTGGCTTCGTATTATTCGATAACACTATAGTGTCCTGCAATAACGGAGCCGCTAAATATTAAATGGCAAATAATACTTACATTGCCGAAATCAACTGCGTAGTTAGACTCAGTACTCTAAACAAATCATCATTAATCAATTGTCTTATACAATGAAGTTCAACATGACCGTCCAGAGACTTTCATACTCAAGTTGGTTGGTGAGGAGAATGCGATGAGACTAATCGCTTAAAATAAATTCCTTATAATTGTTCCTGCCAGCGAAATTTTTTGCAATAGCTTGAAAACGCAGCTGTGAATGACGTTCTTCATTTTGTTATAAACAGTACGAAACTGCTCTAAATAATCAATTTCCATCACCTGCTATAGGTTATGGCAGTACATTTTGGAGGGGAACATCGAATCACTTCGCCAACTACTGGAACGACCATAGGCCTATACTCAATACTCACTTCGGCAGTCATCCTAATGGAGGCAGTTTTTGAATTCTATGTCCCGTGCATGTCAAACATCGTATTAACACATGGAGGCCCACCTATTCTTGTCTATCACCCCGGAAACCCGGGTTACATTTCCTGCTCTGCCAAGAAATTTAATTCTGGTCTGAGGGCAAAAACGGGGCACATTCAGTCTCTTGAGGTATAACTAAGAAGAGGAAGGTTTAATTCCCACCTCGACAATCTTGGATGTGGTTTTCCGTGGTTTCCCACTTCCACTTAAGGCAAATACCGGGATGGTTCCTAACTTAAGGCCTTGGCCGTCTCCTTGCCATTTAGCACCTTAATTACAAATACACACAGTAATGCAGCCATCACAATAACACAGGTTATGAGAGAAAATTTCACGCATACACACCCAAGTACACGGGGCTGAGTGACCACGATGTCGGAGCCCTTCAAACGAATTATGTTTGCCAAGTGTCTCTCATGGCGAAAGCAATTGTGGACACGCGCGAGTGCCTGGAAAACTACTTTTTTCTTTAATAATTTAAGAGTATATCGACGATGCATAATTATAACTTTTAGTCTAAGACGCTAATAACTTGACCACCGAAGCATTGGGAAGAAATTGCAATATTAAGATACATAAACAGCATAGCCTACACATTCAACTGTCGGTTAATGTTCCTCAAAATTTCCCTTCTTAAATATTCCCCTCCTTTATAATTCTCCATCACGTTAAATCGTGCCATGTCTTGTGTTTTAAATATATAGATGCAATGGTGCTGCCATCTTCTGTCAGTTACTGGAACTATATGGGCGATGTACTGCCATCTGTTGTCAGTTATAGGAACTGATTGCAGATATTTAAACGGCGTACTGAGGACAACAGTTTGCTCTTTTGATCACATGCTGTAATGCAATGGTAAAACGGAAATAAAACGTATTGAGAGGGAATGTAGAAATATGTATCCTTAACAGACATAAAACCTTACTAATACTCCTTGATTAAACAATATTCCAGTGGTAAAAAAAATATTGGCGAGGGTTGGGATCGAACTGGTGAACCTCGGAACCACAGTCAGTCGCCTTAACCACATAGCTACTCGGGCACTCTTGTTCAGCAGCAGACGCAGTCTTTCATTATCTGTAAAAGCCGCTGTCTGAAGGAAATAATCCATTTCATTATCCATATAAATCAATGTTGCACATTCGTATACGTTCATACTGTTATTATATTTTATTGTCAGAACTTGGTTAATGTATGTTTTCAATTACATGGAAGCTTATTAAATAACTTATATTTTAATGGACTTCTCAACGCCATTTTGTCATGACCCCAGGCGGATTGTGCGCATGCGTGAGGGACAGGAATTCTGCTATTTTCTGTATTAATTCAAAAATATACCGTAATATATTTGTTTATTTTAGAGACACTCTGCAAATCTAGAGGCCAAGAGCTTTCGTTAGAGTGCTCTACGAAGTAAATCGGTTCTGGCGTTCTCTCAATCTCGTGGTAACAAAAAACACCTTACTGTTTTAAATATATAGATTATTCAGAGCATCGGACGCTAATTTTAAAAAACGAATTTAAGGTAGTTGTAGACATCAAAACCCCAACAAACTATATATAATTGGATTCAGAAAAGAATGAAGAATTTTATGGGGCCAAAATCAAGAGGCATTTAAAGAGTAAGTGAGTGCGTTTCGTCTACGCGTTAGGTTATGCTGAACCTGTAGGTACCCCATATGTGTAGGTTGGTGTTAATGGGACCTTATTTTCGGTACAAAACTGGAATGGGACCTTAGCAGAATAATATAGGGAGGGATGCCTGTTTTGCTTTTGTGAGAACGCAGTTACATGAGTGAAGTGCATCGATTAATCGCACAATAGATTAATCGTTATTTGTAGCAATTAATGGATTTTTATGTTTATTAATCGATTGTTCGATAGCTGAAATTAATCGATTAAAAAGTTCCAGCCCTAGTACAAACCATAGCCTACCAATACTCACCATCATTAACTTCAATGGGCTGGTCATTAACTAAGGATGGGAGATGATAGGACGGTTTTACAAATCTTTAAATAAGAACCAAGAGGAAAAAGGCCAGTAGGAAGACCTCGAAATTCCTGGAAAAATGAAATCTCTAAAATTTGTAGACATCTGAATGTGGACATCTGACAAGAACTCGCCCAAAACAGAGTTCAGTGGAGGCATTTCGAGAGATCGGTGTGGGATCTTCGTGCCCCATAGAGGCCTTCCGAGTGAGTGAGTGAGTATTGTCATATACATGAAATTTACATAAAAATAGAAAACCATCACCGTCGGACTCCTTGCGAGCCAAAGACACTGACGATAGCACTGGATATCGAGATAATAATTATTATTCATATGTCCACCAAGCTCCGCGGCTTAGGCGGCTGCACGCCGGTCTCTCACCGCTGGGTCCGTGGTTCGAATCCCGGTCACTCCATGTGAGATCTGTGCTGGACAAAACGGAGGCAGACAGGTTTTTTCTCCGGGTACTCCGGTTTTCCCTATCAAAATTTCATTCCAGCAACACTCTCCACTATCATTTCACTTCATTTAATCTGCCATTCATTTAATCATTGCCCCAGAGGAGTGCGTCAGGCCTCGGCAGCCGGCACAGTTCATATCCTCGCCGCTAGATGGGGGGCTTCATTCATTCCATTCCTGACCCGGTCGGAGACTGGAAGCAGGCTGTGGATTTTCATATTTCATCCATATGTCCACATTTCATTTGGTATAATACACCATTTTATCAGCAATTGTTGCAAGATAGAGTTGAGTTCTTTATGTTGGTAGGTTAAGGAACGAACGAACTGTAGAACGGGTCTCTAAAATGATTGCTCTCGGCATACTGATAAGCAGATTATGGTGGGACTCTAGTTAAAAGAAGTAGTTCCGTGAAGAACTATACAGCCTATTTTCATATATCCTACTCATGGTAATTGCCTCTATCAACATACAAAATTTCAGTTTGATTGTTGTAATAGATTCGTAGATATTGAGAACCGCCTAAATATTTCAGATGGTCGCCAGGTTGGATTTTTATTTATGTACTATTACATGAAGATTATTGTGAACGTGTGGTATTCAAACTTCAATCACATGATTAGGAAACAAGAAGTAAAAACGAGATTTTAAAATTTCGCACAACTGCCATCTTGTAGTTATGAAAACAATATTGAAATAAATTAGATGCCAGTGGATTAACATTAGTATAAGCATTTAACGTGCAAAGCTTCACTGCACTCGGATGGTTATATCGCGAGAAAGGTCCATTGAAATATTTATACTTCGCGTCGCCGCCATATTGGATTTGTGCTCACCAAGTTACTTATTATTTATTTAGCGTATGATGCTTACAAGACAGAAAATAATTACAGTATATACACTATTTACAATAAACACTATTCACAGCATTAGGACCATCACATCAAATTTGGACAGGAAGGTCTGTAATCCACGCAATTGTATCAGGAGTTGCTGAGTGGAGATCATCCAAGGCGCCGGGATATGAATGCAGAGGGCACTCCTGCACAATATGCTCGATAGTCTGCATTTCAAAACCACAGTCACATCGGGGGGAATCTATCCAACCCCACTGGTGTAGGGCTGCACCTGTTCGACCGGTACCACATCGGATTCTGTTGAGCCTTGACCAAACTGCCCGAGGAAGATTAAAACCAGCAAGTCTTGTGGTGGGGTCACTGATTTGAAGTAAGCCGCGAGGTGAGGAGTTTCGCCATTCATCTCTTCAGGTATTTCGGAGGTTGAACTCAGTGGACGAAAGATCAATAGCCGTTTTGCATGCTGGCTTTCGGGATTTCAATCTCTTTGTAGAGAGCCGTATGACATCCTGATGAATAGGAAGCTCACCATTTTCTTTGATCCTGTACCACAAGCGAACAAGAGCTTGCTGTCTCCTTATATGGGGTGGATTGATATTACAAAGTACAGGTAGCCACTGGGTAGGGGTGCAACGTAGAGTACCAGAGATGATGCGCATTGCCTGGCGGAGCTGTATATCTACGAGTCGGCAGTGAGAGCTGTTCAACCACACGCCTGCACAATATTCAGCTGGAGAATACACGACAGCCAGAGCGGTAGTCCTGAGAGTGCTGGCGTCAGCGCCCCATGATGTTCCAGCTGACCTACTAAGTAGGTTATTGCGATTTTTTAGTTTTGCAGCAGTTTTTTCTGTATGTTGTTGATATGCCAGTGTCCTGTCCAATGTTATGCCTAAGTACTTAGGACATCTGTTGTACTTAAGGTATTGATTCCTAAACTTAACTCTAGGCTGGTAGTCTGCCTCTAGGTTGTTAAGGTGGAATGTGGCAACTTCAGATTTTGAAGCACTTGGCTGGAGGCGCCACTTCTTGAAGTACTCATACATCTTTTGAAGATCTGCATTCATTATATCCTCCGCTTCATTAAAGGTGGTATTTTATATCGTCGGCATAGATGAATTTTCGGGATAGAGTTTCGGGCAGATCATGGGTATACAAGTTGAATAGCAGAGGGGATAGAACTGATCCCTGTGGCAGACCATTAATAATAGTGTGGAACCTGCTTCTAACATTTTCAGTGAACACTTGGAATAGCCTGTTACTCAGCATATTGCCAATCAGGGTGACTATTTTAAGTCAAAGAACTGCCTTTATAAGTTTGAGAAGTCCTTTCCTCCAGACAGTATCATAGGCTGCTGAGAGATCCAGGAAGACATAAACACTTTTGAACTTCTTCTCAAAACCGGCTTCTAGATAGGAAGACAGGGCAAGGACTTGATCGCAGCAGTCTCGTTTTGGGCGAAATCCAGCTTGTTCAACAGGAATCAGTGACTCAATTGCAGGAGCAATCCTATTCAGTAAAAGCCTTTCAAGTAGTTTGTAGGTGACACTAAGTAAGGAAATAGGTCTGTAGCTTTGAGGTAGCTTAGGATCCTTCCCTGGTTTCAATATTGCAATAATTTTGGTCTTCTTGAAAGATGGAGGCAGGCGTCCTGAATGCAGAATGGAGCTGAAGAAGGTGGCAAGCCATCGCTTGGTTGCTGGGCCACATTTCTTAAGGAACTCTGGGTACACACCATCAAATCCTGCTGCTTTGCCAGTCTGAAGACCATCTAAACCCTTTTGTATCTCTTCTAAAGAAAATGGTCGTGAGTACAACGGATGTGGTTGGACTTCTTGTTTTAACTGGTTGAATTCCAGTCGTATCTTTCTACTGAACTTCTTCTGTCCTTCAGTCCTAGCTGTAGAAACAAGTTGGTTAGCTACGGATTCTACATTGATACTTGATATCACGGTTTGCCCAGCGTAAGCTTAAGAAGCGCACGGACGCCAAGTTTGTTTTCGACTTTTTCACTGAAATCGTTACTGCTTGGCTTCCTTTGATCGTACTTTTTTACAGAATCTTTCCTCGAGATATCCTTTACAGAATGGTGAAAACCGCATCAAAATCCATCCAGTGGTTCTCGAGATTACCCGTGACACCCAAGAATCGGGGATTTTTGTCTTATACTAACGAAGTAGAGATTGTCGGGGAACACATGCACCAAGCGGTACTATGACGTCACACACCTCAGTGCATCAGGGTACATTTCGTCCCGTCACCGTAACGTAACGCCAGACCCCAGCGTAACGACGAACTCGACAAGATCATTTAAAATGATAAAAAAAGGCAGGGGTAGATGAAATGCATTCAGAAGTGGTAAAGTGGGACAACAGGGTTAAAATGGTTGCTAAGGATAATCGAATTGGCATGGTCCGTTCCTAAATATGCCCCTGGTCCGTTTTAACACCAAGCTGGTATCAGACTAGGCAATGAGTTAACAACGTTACAGACTGTGCTAAAATCTATTAAGAAGTAAGATAAGGTAGTTTGCGCTTTTATTTCTGAGCTTATCTTAAACCAGCCATTAAAACTTGCAATTGCGTTTTATTACCTTTAGAGATAAAGTCGAAATGACTCTCAGAGTTGCGGAAAATACTTCGATATCCATTCTTTGTTACACCGACTTACTGATTTGATTGCTTTGTATCTTCAATGTTTCATTGTGATTGCCAAGGAATTTCCTTACGATTAAGAACAGTTTCCGTTTCATTAAATTTCTGCACTACACTCAATGTTGCCAATCTAGCTGATGCGGGATCGTTTAGCAACAGTATTTATGGAAAAGAGATTGGAGACTTTACTAGATATTTTTTAAAATCGCTATCTTCCCAGCTCGGCCCCTCCCACGGACTCTGCGATGGATCATTCCTCTACCGTTGCAAGGACAGTCAGTGGCTGGGAGCTGAACACACTTTAACGGAAGATACAACTGGGGATGGTGACAGGCCAAACGCCCAGGCGATCGCTATCTTGGGTCTAATTAAGGAAGAGTCAGGGAAGGAATTTTGGGAGGAAGTCGGCCGTTCCAGCATTTGTCTGGTGGTGAAAATGGGAAAGCACGAAAAGAAAAATCAGGACGGCCTAGGTAGGGTTCACACCCACTCTCTGCCGATGGCATTGAGGCAGTAGCTGGCGCATTAGCGCTTTTAGCCACCGTGACCGGTGAATTATTTATACACTTAAAAACTTCTTATCACATAAATGGGAGAAGTGTTTTATTAAATGTATAATTAACCAGTGAAAAAATGCGCCTATTGGAGCACAATGCAAATATGTTCCTCTTTAAAAGGCTCTGACGGAAAAGTAAAGAACCATCTGGCTCAATCCTCATTTCGCCTTCCTCACCAATCATAAAAACCCCTGGCACTACAGCCCATGAAGGGCCTAAGCCTACCAAGCGACCGCTGCCCAGCCATTTGGCCTGCACATATTGGGGTGACGCGTAGCCTGTGCGTCGGATCCCCTCAGCCGTTATTCTTGGGTTTCGTGACCGGGCCGCTGCCTCACTGTCAGATAGCTACTCAATTGTCCTCACGAGGCTGAGTGCACCCCGTTCCAGCCCTCACGTCAGTTTCGAAAATCCCTGACGGAGCCGGGAATCGAACCCGGGGCCTTCGTGTGAGAGGCAGGCGCGCTACTCCACACCACGAGGCCGGCATTTTCTCACCAATCACCATCGACAAAAAATTTACCCTGCGAACGTATTCGCACGTTATCTCCCATTGACACTGTGTCCATCCATCTCCTTTCCTCTCCTACTGCCGCTGTCTCTCACTTACACTGCCGGTGTCTGCCTTTCTCTCTTATTACCACTGTGCCCATCCATCTCCATTTCTCTCACACTGTCACTGTATCCTGTCTTCCACTATCTCCGTCTCCTCTTTCTCCCGACTACTATCTCTTACAGCGTACAAATGCGCGAATATGATCACATGCCAAAATATTTGTAGGTGGTGACTGTTGAGGAAGGTGAAATGAGGATTGAGGCAGCTGGTTCCCTACTTTTCTTTCAGTGTCTTTTAAAGAAGAGTAAAGGTATTATCAACTCACTTAAAAATAATAAAGCTTCAGGTGAGGATGGGATAATTGCAGAAATGTGGAAGCTTGTAGATGATGAATTTTTAATAGCGACAACAAATCTATTTCAAAAAATTTGGATTGAGGAAACAATTCCAGAAGACTGGTTAATCGCCTTAATTCATCCACTACATAAAAAAAATGCTCAAAAATTGATGTCAATAGTTAGTTATAGGGGGATCTCATTGTTGTCTGTCACATATAAACTATTTGCCAAATTACTTCTAAACAGACCTGAACCACAGATCGAACCACAGCTTGGCGAGCTCCAAGGTGGTTTCAGAAGGACTAGATCGTGTGCAGAACAAATTATTAGTTTAAAGTTGATATTAAAATATTACAACAACAGGCCAAATAATATCTTTATCTCATTCGTTGATTTTCAGAAAGCGTATGATTCAGTGGATAGGGATACTGTTTTTGACACATTGAAGGAATACCAAGTTGATCAAAAAGCCATAAATTTAATAAAACTTACATTAACTAATACGATTTCCAGAGTTAAATTTTTAAATGAAGTTAGCGAGCCCTTCGAGGTAAAAACTGAGCTAAGACAAGGGGACAGTCTATCACCACTGCTTTTCAATTTGGTCTTGTATAAAGTCATGAGGACGTTTTGGGAGAAGAACGATTCAAGTGCTAAAATTGGTACAAAGAATCAGAACCTCAAAGTCAAAGGTTTAGCATTTGCTGACGACGTAGCGTTGTTTGCTGAATCAGAACAAGAAGCTATTAACCAAATTGATCAGTTAAAAGAAACGGCGGAAAAAGCGGGCTTACAGATTTTTTGCCATCTCTTGATGAATACAGTACATTTGCATTTGTCATTTGGCACAAGCTAGAGTAAAAGGTGGCTTTTCACCGCTGTCTCAGTCTCACTCATGGCTGTGATTATATGGGAGCTACTGAGGTATGGGTGGTGCTTAGTAATGGCATTCAGGGCACAGTCAGTGCCTGTGAGTGCTGTGAAAGGTTCTACTCATAGGGTTAGGACTACTGTTCTGACTCAGTGAGGAAAGCAATGGCAAACTACCTCACTCCTCTTCTTGCCTAGAACGCCTCAATATAGCGCTGCCTTGGGTTTTTGTGGGTATCTACTCACATAACGTAACGGCGGTGCTTTTGAGGATCCAACCAGCCTTCGGGCTGACTACCTAACAGACAGACAGATTTCGTTGGTAAAAACAGAGATGATGACAAGTGATCAGAAATACACTAAGAAAATTATAGAAACAAATTATGGGAGCATCAGGGTCACTGACGATTTAAATATCTTGGAGAAATAATTAGTAGCAATGGGACGGATAAATTGACAATTGAGAACAAAAAAGGGAAATTGGAAAGATTACATTTTTGTACAAAAAAAAAATACAATAAAAAGAACCTCTCTATCAATGCAAAATTACGACATATTAATACAGTTGTTAGACCAGTCATCTTGTACGACATGGAAACTACAAATATAACCGGAATGGAGAATTTGCTCAAGATAGAAAGAAGAATTTTAAGAAGGATTTATGGTCCTAGGAGAACACAGGAAGGTTATAATGCAGACATTTATAGTAAAATTGACAACCTTGAAGTGATGATCAGAAAACGGCGACTTCAGTTCTACGGACATATGGTCCGCATGGATTGCTCAAGGCTAAACAAATAAATTTTTGATAAAATCTGGAACTATAAAGGGCAAGGAGGCTATGTAAAACAAATGATAGAAGAACTTCAAAAATTCAAAGTTACTGAAGAATATTGTCTAAATCGAATAGAGTACAGAAAAAAAAATTGGCCTCAAAATTCTTGTCGGGGAGAAGAAGAATCTCAACAGAGGAGAATGGACTGCTGAAAGAAGAGCTGCGCAGTCGACTTCTGGAAGAGAAAGAAGGAAACTAGACCTATAAAGAAGTGATATTTGCGTGGTCCTTGTTGGCCTGTCCGCGGTGTATATATATAAAGAAGAGTATAGCCTATTTGCCTTTTGTTGTGCTTTTTTTGTGCATGCGGCTTGTGATTTTACGCGTAGAAATAGGGTAACGTTGAACCATTGCATCTTGGCAACGGATAATGATTTTAAAAAATCTCTTAGAACATTATTTTAGGAACACATGGTAAACATTTGGAAAATTTTCTGCGTATGAAAAAGTACAGAAGTGGCTGGAGCAACCGTTGCTACTTTGGTATACAAAAAAAAGTCATGTTTCTTCTGTTCTCTCAGGAACCACCCTAGAACTAAAAGTGCTCACATCCGCCTAATGCCCACCCTAGACCACATCAAATGCAAAGAGAACCAATCGATTTGGCCAATTTGCCCGAGCAGGAGGAAGTGTGTAATGTTTAAACTGTCACCCTGTATAGGTACAGTAATCCGATTGTTTCGATGGGTATACAAATGATTGCTGATCCAAGGGCTATCCAAAGTACAGGGTCATTATTAGGGCCCGGATGTTGATGACATGTCATCTTTTTACTGAGCTGTCTAAAACAATGCTGAAGTACATAGAAACTCCGGACGGGCCACCCCGTCTTCAAATATGTCATTTTTAGCCTACTTTTGATTTTTGCAAAAAATGAAAGTAGACTTATGAGATCAACACTGGGCCAAAAATTGTGTGTCTGTGTGTGTGTGTGTGTGAGTGTGTGTGGACTCTGAAAGTCTGTCCCCCCTATCAATTCCAACATGGTGTATCCAAATTGAACGAAATTTGGTACAGAGGTAGCACTAGCAAAGGGCACCTCAGTGTCATGTTTTATATCGCCGCCATCTTGACGTAAACGTAATGGCGGCCACCCAAATGTTCCAAGCTTAAATCAAATTACGACCAACATATTCATCTGATTTCTACCAAATTTTGTAACGTTATACCTTTATGTATGAAGAATCTTTTGACCAAACTACGAGGTCATCTGGCCAATAATTTGCGGATGGCGGCCATGTTTGTGTGCAAATTGATTCCCCCTATCTTTTCAAACACAGTGAAAAGGAATTGAAACGAAATTTGGTACAGAGGTAGCACTAGCAAAGGGCACCTCAGTGTCATGTTTTAAATCGCCGCCATCTTGACGTAAACGTAATGGCGGCCACCCAAATGTTCAAAGCTTAATTCAAATTACGACCAACTTAATCATCTGATCTCTACCAAATTTTGTTACCTTATACCTTTATGTACGAAGAATCTTTTGACCAAACTACGAGGTAATTTGCCCTATAATTTGAGGATGGCGGCCATGCTTGCCTGCAAATCGATTCCCCCTATCTTTTCAAACACGGTGAATCCGAATTGAACGAAATTTAGTACAGAGGTTGCACTAGGAAAGGGCACCTCAGTGTCATGTTCTATATCACCGCCATCTTGACGTAAACGTAATGGCGGCCACCCAAATGTTCAAAGTTTAAATCAAATTACGACCAACCTATTCATCTGATTTCTACCAAATTTTGTAACATTATACCTTTATGTATAGAAAATCATTTGACCAAACTACGAGGTCATCTGCCTAATAATTTGCAGATGGCGGCCATATTTGTGTGCAAATCGATTCCCCTTATCTTTTCAAACACGGTGAAACGGAATTGAACGAAATTTGGTACAGAGGTAGCACTAGCAAAGGGCACCTCAGTGTCATGTTTTAAACCGCCGCCATCTTGACGTAAACGTAATGGCGGCCACCCAAATGTGCAATGCTTAAATCAAATTACGACCAACCTATTCATCTGATTTCTACCAAATTTTGTAACGTTATACCGTTATGTATGAAGAATCTTTTGACCAAACTACGAGGTCATCTGGCCAATAATTTGCGGATGGCGGCCATGTTTGTCTGCAAATCGATTCCCCCTATCTTTTCAAACACGGTGAATCCGAATTGAACGAAATTTAGTACAGAGGTAGCACTAGTAAAGAGCACCTCAGTGTCATGTTTTATATCGACGCCATTTTGACGAAAATTTTGTAACATTATACCGTTATGTGCAAGCCTCCGTGGCTTAGGCGGCAGCACGCCGGCCTCTCACTGCTGAGTCCGTGGTTCAAATCCCGGTCACTCCATGTGAGATCTGTGCTGGACAAAACGGAGGCAGACGGGGTTTTCTCCGGGTACTCCGGTTTTCCCCGTCAAAATTTCATTCCAGCAACACTCTCCACTATCATTTCATTTCATCTGTCATTCATTTAATCATTGCCCCAGAGGAGTGCGTCAGGCCTCGGCAGCCGGCACAGTTCATATCCTCGCCGCTAGATGGGGGCTTCATTCATTCCATTCCTGACCCGGTCGGAGACTGGAAGCAGGCTGTGGATTTTTCATACCTTTATGTACGAAGAATCTTCAAAGCTTAAATCAAATTACGACCATCCTATTCATCTGATCTCTACCAAATTTTGTAACAGTATACCTTTATGTATGAAGAATCGTTTGACAAAACTACGAGGTCATCAGCCAAATAGTTTGCAGATAGCGTCCATGTATGTGTGCAAATCGATTCGTCATATCAATTCAAACACGGTGAAACCGAATTGAATGAAATATTGTACAGATGTAGCACTAGCAATGGGCACCTCATATTCATGTTTAATATCCGTATAGCACGTTGTATTTCAGCAAGCTACTACAACCAACATTCAATTATACTCCTTGAAAAGGACAAAGAGTTATAACAATACCCATGCATTTAGGAGAAAGTAGGCTATATGTTCTTTACTGAACATCTTGTTATTTTGCATCTTTTTGCATTTTTTGCTATTTTTCCATTTTAAGAGCATTTTTTTGAGTTTGGTAGATTTTTTGGTCATATTTTAGAGAAATCAGCCTTTTAAGTCATTTTTATCCAATTTAGTCATGTCATAGCTTTATGAGGGAGTTACGTCTCTCAGAGTTAAGAAGAAGCTAGTAGCTATTAACGTAACATGAACCTTTTGCTGAGAGCTAGATATCTATTTTGATTGACTTTTCAGTTTGAGCTTCAGATGTCAATTTTGAAATATTGGTGAGTGTATTATTATAGGATCATGTTCTCCATTTTATAGTGCATTTTTCGAATTTTTGAAATATTGGTGAGTTTAGTCAATTATTATTTTCGAATTTAGGTCATTTATTACAGTCATTTTTGAAAATTTTAAGTGCATTTTTTAAACTTTTTATGGCATCAACATCCGGGCCCTAGTCATTAGACATGTGCGCACCGATAAACATGGCAAGCTAAACCGGCTGTGACTGGCGCAGATCGCGGGTGAGCGTACGTGGTTCAGCCGGTGGTTGGCACGCTCCGCTGACTCATATCGTTAGTTCACACGTGTTTTGTCATTCTTATGGACGTGTATCTGCAAAGCTTAGACGTTAGTGTTGCACTTTTAGTGAGTATTGTGATTACTGTGCTTTTTGGTCATGCCTAGACACCAATTAACTTTGCGCGAACGTGTGTATATCCATAATTCGGATATGAAAAGCAGAGAATCTTGTTCTGAAACGAGACGAAAATTTTGAATCAGGTTTCCAGGAAGACCTGTGCCTAATGCCAGTGCAATTAGGAGGCTCGCTAAACGATACAAGGAAACTGGTTCCGTAAATAATAAAAGAGTTGACAGACATTATTTCATCAGAAGATGTCAGGTGTGTGTTACAGGAGAGGGAGGACATTCTCAGCATCGCATATGAGCACTGCAAGTACACATTATTGAACATGTTTGGTAAAAGTGTGAACGTGCGTGCCACCACCGGCTGAACCGTGTACGCGCGCCCGCGATCTGTGCCAGCCACAGCCGGCTTAGCTTGCCGTGTTTATCGGGACGCACATAGATAATGACCCGTTGTTTGTACGGTCAATAGAACCCAAGATATGGGCCCCTGAATAATCGGCTTTTGCCACTCATCCTTTTGGAACATATTGGGTAAGTGCACGTACCGTAATTCATGTAATTTATTTCAAGCACTAGTAAACTGATTGTAATTTCCCGTCCAATCTAATAGGGCACACTCTTGTTGACCGATTGAAGAGCAACCAATAATAGATAAGTTAGACAATACTGAAAAATGGATTCTAATAGGAAATCTCTCTCCCCCCCCCTCCCCAACAGGGTACACTCAGCCTCGTGAGGTAAAACTGAGAAGCGGTGGGTTTGAATTTCACCTCATCCTTCCTGGAAGTGGTTTTCCGTGGGTTTACCCACTTCTACTCCAAGGAAATGCTGGGATGGTTCCTAACTTAAGACCACGGTCGCCTTCTTCCCAATCCTATCCCCAGTTTACAATTACACACACACTAATCACAATAACACAGGTTGTCACTCAAGTTCCATACGAAATATGACCACGATTCTGTAGCCCTTAAAATAAGCAACAGAACAGAAATCTTACCCTAAAGTCTGCCCAAACGCTGTGTTCTCCCTGTGTTTTAATCCAACATTGTTGCATAAAATCACGTTGATCTTTGTTTAAAATCATGTATTGCACGCTTGCTTCCTGTAACGCTGCACCTTGCATTCGGTTGCGACACCTGCATCGCGTGACGTCATACGCTGCAAGATTCTGCTTGTAGTCTAGCCAGCTATTTGTAACGACGTGCAACAAGATCTTTCTTGTTGTTAAAGTAATCATAGTGTCATGTTTCTCTCTGGAAGCACCTGCGTTTTTATATTCAGCGGGTGCGGTCTCTTACTTCTCGCTACAATGGAGCAGAGCTCCGGCTGCGGATAAATTTTTACAGCTTCATTAAATTTCGACCATCCCGATCTTTTGGTCCGTTATAAGTAGGGCTCGGATTCGAGCATATTTGCATATTTTTTCCTGAATAGTACACATTCAAAGAAGCTTTTCGGTGGTATTTTCACCTCTCTGGGACCAACAGAATTGAAATTTATCGAGCATATAAATGCATAAAACCGCGGTTTTCAGAATAGAAGCATATAAATGCATATTCTTGTGGTTTTCGTCTATATAGTTTGTTTTTCTTCGAATTCCCTCCCGAATTCGGGATCTGACCATCCTTAAGGTTCGAAAACAGAAATAATTATTGAAAAGCCTATCTGGTGCGAATAATAGAACCGCAGGTTTTTAACCTTTAGTGAGGTCGTTCTCATCATTGAAACTTTTATTGACTGATTGAAGGAACTCATTCAAAACTGAAAACATAGAAAAAAATCTTGTTGTACAGACAAATGCACATCTACTTCATTGACTCGCCTAATTCTGAACATTTTGTAAATGAACTTTTAAACTGTAACTTTTATAAGAAAACTTCTCTTATATATACCTGAAAAACTTGAATGCGAGTATATTGCAGTGTATCATACATACAATTAGAAAATAAAGCTCGTAAGTTATATAAAGGTATGCTATTGTTTTTTTCGTTTCACTTTCCTTTCTATATTTTTTAACGGTGTTTTCGAGCATATTCTGCATATTTAACCGCATATAATGTTTTTTTCGAGCATATCTATCGAGCATAAAACACATGGTTTTCGAGCATATCTGGAGATTTTATCGAGCATATCGATCCGAGCCCTAGTTATAAGATTGTTTTTATGATGGACATAGTTATAGACAATGCTATTTTTAAGAATTAAGGGGTACTCTCAGATGTAGTTGACAAAACATCACGATCTTGCAATTTTCGGCAATTTGCATTGTCCGGTCATTATTTGTGTTCAAAACATTGACTTTCAGCTTGTTCGATGCCTGGGTGGATGTTAAATAGTTCGTTATTTTCTTCACCCTTCAAAATTAACCACACGCACAAAGTAACAACCTACCCCACCTCCAAACACTAACCTGCGTGCTAATAAGAATGGAGTGCCGAGTTGCCAACCAAAAGAAACTGATTCGATAGATCGATTTAAATCGAGGATTACTCGAAATCTCCTCCAGCTGTTGTGAACAGCCGTTGACGCCAGCTGGTTGGTTGGTTCCTCAGTTTAGGGGACTGCGACAACGTGATTATGTAGCCCCGTGTACTTTGGGTGTGTGTAGAATCTGTTTGATAACCAGTATTAATTGTGATGGCTGTAATAGTGTGTGTTATCTGTGTTTAATTCAAGTAAGGATTGCAGACATTCAATTTTCCAGTAGTTCTTACTTTTGCTACCAAACGCCACCGTCAACGACAACTAGTTCTGAACTTGGTTACTAGATGCCACCGCAGTCGGCTCCTGGGGACGAACGTTGGAACCTAAGAGCGTTAGTCATATCTAACCTATATTTAGCTTCACACAGGTGAAATTAGTGGAAGGTTCTGATAGATGAACTTTCAAGTCGGAAGTTATATTTGCCGGACTAGATACAAAATATGTACCAATATTTTTTTCTTAAACAGTTTTCAAATGTTTAAGGGGTACGCATACCCCACGCGTTTCCCCCTAAAGGCACTGGTTAAATAATAAATGGATAGACCTTATACCATACCAATGCATGCGACGTATTAAGATACTCATCGACCCTTCCATTCGTCATTTTCAAGAACATTTTCGAATTTTTTAAAATTGTCTCATTCGATAGTATGTCCTCTCTAGTTTTCCAGAAATATATAGTTTATACTAGTTTTATTGTTGTTTAGCTCAATTATATTCACTTTAATGATCGGTGTGCACGCTTTTCAGCAGCTGTCACTTTGACGCATAGGTGCAGCAGATAAAGCACACATTAATCTGGCTTTGAAACATTCTACTCCAGAACTAAAACAATGTAGGAGATATTCACGGGTCGGAGAATGCAGAAGATTGATCTAAAATCCAAAGAAAATGCAGTATTTAGGAGTTGAAAAGTCAGACTCATTAGATTACTCTAAGTGTATACCTCAACTTTAAGTTACGATTTCTCTCACTTCATTCTTTTCAATATTTGTCTTGACTTGGGGAGTTACATTGTCCACTTAGAATGCAGATATTAGTTTCATTTAAAAACTAAAATATAGACAAATAATGCAGCTATGTTGTAAAGCAGAACTAAGCTGTTAAATTGAAATTAGGGGTATCGCCCCCACAATTATTTTATTTATTTCAATCAAAATAACGTAAATTGTGAAACAAAGCTAATATATTCTGCTATACAACATTCTGAACATACAGCAGATCAATTTGCGACAACAATGACTCAATTAAGTTGAAAAAAAGCAAAGAGATCGCTTCCTAAAAATGCATGTTATTTTTGTGATTAATCTTTGAAAAGGACCCCCCAAATTTATTTAATTTTTCTTTTTTTTTGTCAAAAATCCACTAGTTTATATTCTTGGAATTAGTGATATCAATTTCAAGAAAATAAGATAACTTGTAATGAAATGTCTTCAGTAGTGTCGATGAGAACCTTAAGATCCGCAACACACAAGTGTTATACGGAATAATAAGTAGACATACACTGAAGAAAATGGAAATTGCAACACCCAGAAGGAGTGGTGCTACATTGCTGCAATTGAACATGCAGGACGAGTATTCGGTTGTGATTCGATGATTACACTTTCAGGTCCCTCTGACCGCAAGTTTGGACAACAGTCAATACAGGATGTGCCCACCACGAGCTGCAATACATTGATGAATTCGTCGAGGCATGGAGTCGATAAGGCCCTGGATCGCTTCCTGAGGAATTGTGGCCCATGCTTGCTGCACTGCAGGGGTCAGTTGTTCCAGAGTTGTGGGTGGCTGAGGACGGTTGGCCAGTTGTCGACCCATCATGTCCCACACATGCTCAATAGGACTGAGGTTCGGGGATCTCGCGGGCCATTCTTAGGTTGTGATGTCGTGGAGAGCTTCTCTGGAGATGCGTGCAGTGTGAAACCGGGCATTGATCTGCTGAAACATCCCATCAGCAATGTTCGCCATCATAGGGACAACCACTAGATTGAGTACCCTATCAACGTACTGTCGAACAGTCATAGTGCCCTCAACAAGCACTAATTGTGATTTCACATCAAAGCCAATAGCTCCCCAGACCATAATGCTTGGTGTTGGCCCCGTGTGCCTCTCGACAATAAGGTCTGGGCGGCCCCTCTCCCCGGTACGTCGGCGCACACGATTCCGGCGATCACTGCGGGCAAGACAGAAGCGCGATTCATCACTAAAGACGATCCTATGCCATTCGTCGACCAACGTCGATCGTTCTCGACACCAGGCCAGCCTTACACGTCGCTGTTGTGGGGTCAATGGAACACCTTCTGCAGGGACACGGGATCGTAAGCCTGCTGCACGAAGGCGATTACCAACTGTTTGTTGTGTAACGTGGGGTGCCACAGCTGCTCGATTTTGCGCTGCTGTTGCATGGGGTTCCATCCGGGCCATCCGAATGATTGGCGATTCTCTCTCACAGTTGTCGGTCGCGCCAGGTATACGAGTGTGGGTACCTTCATTTGACCACTGCTGCCATACACGATGTACCGTAGATGCCTGTCGGCCAACACGTGCAGCGACAGTCCTTAGCGATAATCCAGCCTCACACAGCCCAATTATCCGAGCCCTCTCCAACGGCGACAGTTGTTGATAGCGTGCTCTTCTCTGTCGTCGAGGCTTGTTTGACGGGGAACACTTCCCTGCACAGACTGCAAGTCAACTACGCTACACTAGAGTCCGTATACTGGAGTCGATTCCTCCGCGACCAATCACGTGGGGAGACCTGTAGCAACAATCCAATGGGTCTGAAACTTTGATCGTTTACATACCTACATGGCATCGTTCCATATCTTGAAAATCAACACAAACGACCAATGCCTTCATGGTGATGCAATTTCCGTATTCTTCAGTGTACACAGGTGAGAATTTTATTGGAGTGGGGCCAATGACCAGCCAGGCGCCGGCCAAGCGCACGCACGCCTTCCGCCAGCCAATCCAGCGCGGGCTGCTGCTTGCGTGAAGGCAAGATTCGGTAATTAACGATACATTCATTAGCAATTCATCATTAAAGACATTACCTTTTCACAGAAGATGATGGAAATGTTCTCAATCAACTGACAGACAGGCATTTTACCGTGTAAATAAATTGTCATTTACACGTTGGAAATCTCCTTCCTTTATGAGGGATATCTGCTGCCGTATATTTTTCTCCAGCTCAGTTATCACAAGTAGGCTATTTAGTCCAGTCAATAAACGAATTTCACCCTACATCAGATGCGGGATCGTTTTTTATTTTTTGATGTTGTTTAGGACCCTTAGGTAGTTATTAATCCAAGTTTCCGTTATCCTACCCCCCCCCCTTGCTTCGTCCGCCATCTTGAAAAAAAAACTGTCAGAAATCGGCCCTTTTTCAGATTTTGGCCTCTAGCCCATTCCCAGTTCATTTGTTTGAACATATATCCAAATAATAAAAATGTAGATTGCTAAATTTGCAGCAACTTTGATTAGGAAGTTTTTTTTGTAGGACCAAGCGTATTCGAGCTACGAGAAGGCGAAAATTGGCGATTCGGCAAATTTTTCACTTTCGCTCCACTTTCCATCGCAAAAACACGGAGAAGAATTGATCTCAGCAAAAAGTTTATTGAATGAAAGTTGTAGATAATTTAATTTCCTTTGAAACTCATGTATCAAAAAATCAATTAGGAGCAATGGGAAGGAGTGGTGGGTAAATTTAAGAATCCTAGGGGAAATTCGTTTTTTGTGATTCAGCCCTGGAGCGCCGTGTTGGTAAAAGTGTTTCGTTTTCATTATATTACAACTATTTTCTGAACACAGCAGTGCATCTAAATAATATTTGAACCATTTTTTGTATAAATATGAGTAGGTGGGAGAGAACAAATTCGTTACACATTCATTTAAGAAAGTGTGTGTGTATTTACAAAATATAGATTACAATACGATGCGTTTTATATAGGCCTATTAATTATTTACATATTAATTATTAGGGAATAATGAACACACTGAAATAAAAACTTTAAAATAGATGGGCGGTGGGGGGTTGCTAAAGTAACCGGAGACGTTTCGCAAGGGGGTTCGGGAGGGTTTACTCTTCGGCAGGGTCTTCGTCGAATGGTATGGACGGGTCGTCGATGTTTTCCTCTTCCTCGTCAGCGACTATCAAAGGACGGTTGTCGCAGGACTTTCCGCCGCTGTAGAATTTGCAGAAAGTGGAGCAATGCATACCGGCTTTTCTTCATCCACAGGCTGCGGAACAGCTGGTGACACACCTGCATGATACCGTCTTCAGCAGGGTACAAGGAGCACAATCTCGGGTGGTTGTTGTCGGAATCAAGCCCCTGCTTCCTCTTGTCCAGCCAAAGATGAACGGGTCTTTCTTCCTGCTCATGCAGGACGTCACTTGGTGGTATATCCTCAAGGAGTGATATCGCGCTGCATCGGAGATTGGGGACAGCTTTTCCAGGTTCACGTTTGTCGTGGTGGCAGCAAATTTTGTGTGTCGGAGGTCAGAAAGTGATTGGTCGATTTCCCCACCATGGAGGACGACCAATATTTGCTCTCCTGCTTTGGAGATGTCCTCTAATGTGGCTTCTGGGTCCATGAAGACATCACTTATCTCCAACAATAATGGATTCCTCCGAAACAGGGAACAAATTTTGTTTTTTCCGAATCCATAAATGATTGACGTTGTGTCACACCCGCTGATGGCGTGGATGAGCAGCAGGTTCTCGGCGAAGTCGTACATAAATGACGAGAGGGAGTACATGACGTCAGGTGAATTGCATCTTCCTGTTTTTTAAGGTATACGTTATTCATCGTATTTGCTGTCCCAGTGAGAATGGCTAATAAATCGATGTCTTCCCCCACAATAATTACAGCGTCGTACGAAGAAGCCATCGATGTTGCAGTGGTCACAATGAGCACGTCAGCATCCTCTTCAGCTTGCGTGTTCATGACGTTGGACGCTTCAAGTTTTGTTCTGAGGAGGGCAACAAATCGTTTTTATTGCTCTCATTGGACAGAAATTTGTCTTGAGGAGTTGTGTTGACTGTGGTTTCATAAAATATCACATCTGCTGAGGCGTTCAGCTTGCGCCTTCTTGCTCTTTCAACATTCTTGGTACTCATCAGAAGATTGTCTGGGTACCCGTCGAAGATGACCATCACCACTGTCCCACAATGCTGGTGGATGTACTTGATATAATCGGCACACATTTTTCCAAAAGTCAAATTTCGATTCCACACCACTTTGTGGAGCAGATGCCCACCATCGACGACAGTGAGATGATTTGAGAGAAGCTCGAAATCTATGGGTGTGGACGCTGCATATCAAGCAGACTTTGTGCCCTTGCGCATGACATCCTCGTTGAACAACGACATAGGGTATGGTGCAAGCTCACAGGAGAGGTATTCCTCAAGGTCGTCCTGGGTTGTTTTTGCTATGCACATCCTGTGAGAGAGTGTGAGTGGGTCCACAGCAATCTTCTTCTCCCCAAATTTTCAAGATGATCTTGTCAGCTGCTAAAGATATCACTTTGTCCTTATTTTTGAAGGACACTTCACCGAAGGTTGTTCCCACTGTTCTTGAGAGTCCATCCATACCGACTTGCTGTGCCTTGTAGTAGTTCACCTGCTCACTTCCAACTACACCAGAGCTGATTGCATGGGAAATGGCAATACTGATCCTCTTCCATTTATCTTAACTTCCTTGTTTGTTTTTAGCACAATTGTTTGGACCATTGTCAATACCGTTGGTGGAATGTCTGACTCGATACTGTTCAAAAATTTATCAGGGGGTGGATAGTCAATGGTATTGTACACACGGGAGCGAATATCCTCTGTAATTATATCTGCAGCTGCTTTCACCACTCTCATTCTTTCTTCCTAAGGATTCGATTTTATATTGGCATACCAAGTGCCATTCAATATTTTATAACCAGTATTCTTGAAACACACCGTCGATTTATTGCCTGTTTCAACGAACATGATGTCATCCTCGTACTTTTTCAGCAAACGGGATTTTACTGTTATCCGATCAAGTTCACATCCTTCCTTAAGGGCTCCCATCAATTGATCAAATGAGAATTGGCATTCTTCTTTGTTTCTTTCCAGAAAAGCATAAACACATTCCATTGCTTCATCCACTCTGGGGTGTGTTCTGTATCCTCTTGCCCCTCCCCCAGCTCTCGGTGTTCGGTATAGCTTTTTCATACAAGCATCGTGGTACTGACAGTCAGCAGCAATAATATCTAAGTCTGGGGGAACACGATTCATTATTTGTTGAGCCCCCTCATCCCCACGTGCTCGAGCTGCTAGCAACAAGTTGTCCCTTACCTCCATCTTCTCCACCAAGCGAACTGGATTTCGAGAAATCAAGGGGAGCTTTTTCTGTTTTTTCATATAATCCTCTTCAATTTTTTCCGCACATAGAAAGCAATGGTCCTTGAAAATAAACGCCTCACTTACTGACCTTAGCTTTGAAGATGGTCCAGGTGTAGGGGATTCTGAGCGTAGAGCAACGTCTATCCGTCTTGGAACGGTGTAATTCTTTGAGCAGGCATTGTGAACTTTAATTTCATCTCTTTTCTTCAAAATCTGGCAGTGGTCGTTTCGCCCCCTTCGAACACTTGCGCTTAATAGGGTCTGAACTACTTTCTTCTTCACAGTAATAACAACTCCTTCGTCCAAACTCTTCCCGCAAATGAAGCACTCACTGTCCGGTGTTTGGGATGAAGATGCCATCCTTCACCACTACAACTCACTCCACTGGAAAACTCTTTCCAAGCACGTTGACTAAACCCGATGTGAACACTGGAGGTACGAACATCAACTGAATAAAACAAAAACAACATGCGTGTGTGTGAGAGTGTGAGTGTATATGTGTGGTTACATTTATACAAAAATGGTTCAAATAATGTTTAGATGCACTGCTGTGTTCAAAAAATGGTTGTAATATAATGAAAACGAAAAACTTTCACCAACATGGCGTTCCAGAGCTGAATCGCAAAAAACGTATTTTCTATAGTTTTCTTAAATTTACCCCCTCTCCTACCCATTGTCGTAATTGGTTTTTTTTGATACAGGAGTTTCAAAGGAAATTAAATTCTCTACAACTTTTATTCAATAAACTTTTTTGCTGAAATCAAGTTTTCCCCCTGTTTTTGCGATGGAAATTGGAGCAAAAGTGAAAAATATGCCGAATCGCCAATTTTCGCCCTTTTTCGCCTTTTCGTAGCTCGAATACGCTTGGTCCTACAAAAAACCTTCCAAATTAAAGTTGTTGAAAATTTAGTATTCTACATTTTCTTATTTAGACATATGTTCAAACAAATCAACTGGGAAAGAGCTAGAGGCCAAAAACTGAAAAAAGTGCCGATTTCTGACAGATTTTCAAGATGGCGGACGAAGCAAGGGGGGGGGGGGAGGATGACGGAAACTTGGATTAATAACTACCTAATGGTCCTAAACAACATCAAAAAATAAGAAACGATCCCGCATCTGATGTAAGGTGAACCCCCTTTTTGAGCCTCTATTGACTGGACGAATTATACATTGTCCAGTTGGAACCTCATCTCTTTATCCAATGACGGTTTAATCCACCAAGAATCTGCGCTCCCAAACTTTCTGTTCATCCTATGCATGAACGCAGTAATAGCTGATATCCAGAAGCCTTCCTTACTCATGGACACGACAGGCTATGTGGTGCATCGGTAACGTTCCCGCCTTAAAGACAAACAACTCAATAAAATAAACGGAAGAGACCAGGAAATTACTGAGAGTCGTTCTCAACCAAAACGTGTTTCAATTGCTCAAACAGAGGGCTTAACAATGGGGTCACCGCTAAGTAGGCTACTAGCCGACATTTTCATTAAACATTCAAAAACGAGTTCTTAGAAAAGAACTAGACAAAGGGTTATAGTACAGTGAAAAAGATACGTAGATGAGTGTCTACGACACTGAATTAACGAACGAAGAAACCATACTCCAAACCATCAATAGTCTACAATACATCACTCCATTAAATTTACTAAATAACCCGAAACCGATCGTAAAATAAATTATACGACATAAGTATCGAACGTAAAGATAACGAACTATCATACCCAATCATTCGCAAACCTACACAGACATCGCATGCAATTGACAATCACTCGAACCATCCTAGCGTGCTTAATTAGCGGGCTTCAATTCAATGGTACACAGGGCATTAGATATAGCCTAGGCTACCAATAGGTTATGAATATTCCCGAATGGGAATATGATGTTATTTCCGTTTGAGCATGATGCATTATCAATTAATATGATAAAATTGGTCCGGTTGACTCAAACATAAAATGCCAGCGTTTCGCCCCAGTGTGCCGTTGGGCTCGTCAGTTGGTACAGACACACCTCACCAATACGCGTGGCTAGCACATACTGAGAAGGCCATCGCAAGACACAAAATATAAGTAGTATTGACGTCACGAGCGATGCCAATATGCTACGGAAGTCAAGCTCCTTTTCATAAAACACAAACCTTACCGTGACGTCAATACTACTTGTATTTTGTGACTTGCAATGGCCTTCTCAGTATGTGCTAGCCACGCGTATTGGTGAGGTGTGTCTGTACCAACTGACGAGCCCAACGGCACACTGGGGCGAAACGCTGGCATTTTATGTTTGATCTGACCGGACCAATTTTATCATATTAATTGATAGGCTACCAATGTCAAAATATAACTACAATAAGGAAATCAGAATAATCAAGCAAATTGCTAAAGAAAATAATTTCCACCCAGCAAAATACATCAAATTGTAGCCAACCATAGAAATAAAACAACTCAAAAGCCGGACAATAATGACAACAAATTCGCGCGGTTTAATTACGTGAACGCGAATGCATACAAAATCACCAATTTATTTAAGAAACAAGGCATTAAATAGCATTCAACAAACATGCCGGAAGGTCCGGTGTTATAGTTCTTTCACTTTCGTCATTAACAACCAGCTCGCTTTTGAAACCTCGCCATGTTTACATTCCATGTGTGCGTGGAGTCAGGGCTTTCCTAGTTCGAGGGAAACCGTTGTCAACTCTCCGTCGTAGACACAGAGAGAAAGCAGTGAGACTAGACAGATCTGCGTGCAACTGTGCTTCACTGGAGACCTGACAAGCGAGCTGGCAGCCGATCGGACTCCTGACTCCACGTGGAGAAATAGATCAAGCATGCTATTGGTCAAGAAACATCAGCTATTGGTCAGCAGTGAACAAAGGTTATTGTCGACGCGTGGTATTGCCTAACGTTTAAGTCGCCGCTCGTTCACAAGGAAAGTGAGGCATAACAAATTGTCAATATTTATCTCCGAATAATAATAATAATAATAATAATAATAATAATAATAATATGACGAGTTCTGTATTTACTATCTGGCTGCGGGGCTCAGCGGTAACTTTCTCGCTTGCTGAGCCTAAGGTTGCAGGTTCGAATCCTGGCGCAGTCAACTGGCATTTGAGAGTGCGCAAATGTGAGGGAGCCGTGTCAGTAGATTTATAGACGTTATAGATCCCCTTCGGGGCTAAATTCCGACACTCTGGCATCTCTTAAAGCCACAGTAGTCAAAAGGGCGTAAAACCAATAACATTATTATTATTACCTGTATTTACTGTAGTCCATGTGTATAGCAAGCGCATTTCGCACAGAAAATATAGTTTCGTTCTGATGTATTTATTCGTGAACCTACCCACATAACAAATCTATTTGCTTATGTTGCCGCTAGGATCTCTGCCAGACGGAGAAAAGGAATCCGATTGTTTGTTGTACACAAACTTCCATGCAAACTGCCAGGAAAAATGGCACCTGTTCAATTTCGTGAGTTGTATGGAAGCTATTATGGACGACAGAACCTAGCATAGAAAGTAGAAATCACGCGTCTATATCAGCGTCCATACCAGTACTGGTAGAAGCTTCCATGCTAGGGAGTGTCGTGTGATACAGGGCTTAGTTACGTGTTGTTTGCTCATCTATGCATACTAGGTCAGTAGCGTCATCTATACGTTGCTATAACAACACAAGTTCTAGTAGCCAAGTCCGAAAGCTAGGTGTCGTGGACGGTAGCATTTGGTAGCAAAAGTAGGAACTACTTGAAATTATTGTCTTACTTGAATTAAAGCGGCTTCGGTGGCGTAGTTGGTAGCATGCTGAACTGCTGTGCACAAGATCGCGGATTCAAACCCGGCCGAAGTCGTCGGATTTTTTAAGAGCGTTAAAATCCTTCAGTATGCCTTCCTTCGGAGGGGAAGTAAAGCCGGTGGTCCCATGTCATAGATTTATGGCATGTAAAAGATCCTTCCACTAACTAAACTAGTGTGAAGCTAAATTTCTAGGTTAGATTTCGTTGTAACGCTCTATCTAAGTTCCAACGTTCACCACTAGGTGTCAGTGACATCTGGTAGCGAAAGTTGGAACTACTTGAAATTGAATGGTACTTGTAGCTCACCCCATGGGTGTCCGCTTGAAGCAGCTACAGCCTCTGGTGAGCCGAACATGTTCTCGGACACTCCCGGCACTAAAATCCATACGCTAAATAAAATTAAACTTGAATTAAAACAGATAACACAAACTAATACAGCCATCACAATTAGCACCGGGTATCAGACAGATACCGACAGCAGTGGCTACGCTGGCTAAAGCGCAGCGTTAGGTCATGGGGCCAAGCTCTCTGCTGAGTCGGTAGACGCGTGGGTTCGATCCCCACCGTCAGCAGTCCTTGAAATGGTTGTCCGTAGTTTCCCATTTTCAACACCAGACAACCGGGTGAGTTAGCCGTGGTCGTTACGGCATGACTGCTGGCAGTCGCTCACATCCGGGAGGCGAGGAGGTTCGAATCCCCCCGCCGGCAACCTTGAAGATGGTCTTCTGTGGTTTCCCATCTTCCTTCCAAGCAAATGCCAGGGTTGGTCCCTAACTATAGGCCACAGCCGCTACCTTCCAACTTCTCGTCCTTACATCCCAACTTTCCTCCCCAACGGTACTTGTAGCTCACCCATTGGGTGTCCGTCTCGAAGCAGCTGCAAAACTGGCGAGCCGAACAAGTCCTCGGACACTCCCGGCAGTAAAAGCCATAAGCTAAAAAAAAATAAAAAATAAAAAAAAAATGCTGGGACGGTACCTTCTGACAGGCCTCGGCCGCTTTCTTCCCCATCCTTGCCCAGATTCATTCATCTTCATACATTCCATCTCTCACCCCGACGCGCAGGTCACCCACGGGCGTCGACTAGAAAGACCTGCACTCGGCTTCTCAGGAGGCCACACGACAAAAACACACACATATATATATATATATATATATATATATATAAATCCAGTCAGATTCTACACAAACCCAAAGTACACGGGGCTACATGACCGCGTTGTCGCAGCACCTAAACGAGGGAACCAACCAAACTAACCGGGAATCAAACCACCCGGTCCATCTTGGTGCGAGTCAAGTAGCTTGAGACCATTGCGTCATCACGCCCCATAAAAATGAGAACGATATACTGTATAGTGGAAGGCGACTAGTAGCTAAGGTTTAACGCGGGCATGAAAAACTGTAATGCAATTAGATTTGAAGTGAAACATCCAAACTTTGGATATTTACTACATTTTTTAAAATACAGTATTATTTTTGGTTGCCACTTTACACATGTCATTCGACTTCTGAAGAGGATACGTTGGTACTGTTTGAGGGTCATACAGTCTATCGTTCTGGGGCCATAACTCAAGTAGATAGCGTTATTATTAGACTGTTAAAGGTTCCTGTAATTAGTTTACCAGAAACACAATAGGTATTTTATGCCAAATATTACACTAAAATGACGTGTGACGCGAGTCAGCTGTGAACTCTCCGGTGCTAAATTACTTACTCAAGGATATCTGTCTCGGAATGAATGAGTTAGACCAGAGCTGCCCGCAAAGTTAGAGATAATGAGCGTTCAATTTTCTTTTCGTTTCTAAAGGTGCTCTATCATTAAGGTTATCAGATTTCCTTTAATTGATTGTAGGATACTGCACGAAAATAGTGCATGCCAGAACAATGGCGCCTTCTGTGGTCTCAGTATACGTACTGAGACTCCGAATCATCTGCCAAGGAAAATCAACTTCTAAGAACAATTATACTGGAATAAGTATCATCATTGACAAGCACGTTCCACAAAACTCGTTAGATATTAGTCTACTATAAGCCCTAAGACTGAAGAAAACAAAAAACAAAACAAAAAAAAACCAAAAAAACACAAAAAAACCACAGGTAGTTCCGTGAAGAACTATACAGCCTATTTTCATATATCCTACTCATGTTAATTGCCTCTATCACCATACAAAATTTCAGTGTGAAGGTTGTGATAGAATCGTAGATATTGAGAACCGTCTAAATATTTCAGATGGTCGCCAGGTTGGATTTTTATTTTTGTACTATTACATTAACATTATTGTGTACGTGTGGTATTCAAATTTCAATCGCATGATTAGAACACAAGAAGTAAAAACGAGTTTTTAAAATTTCGCACAGCTGCCATCTTGTGATGATTATGCAAACAATTGAAATAAATTAGATGCCAGTGGATGAACATTTGTATAAGCATTTAACGTGCAACGTTTCACTGCACTCGGATAGTTTATTCGCGAGAAACGTCTATTTAAATATTTAACTTATACTTCGCGTCGCCGCCATGTTGGATTTGTGCTCACCAGGTTACTGAAAGTCCTATAGGTGAACATTTATGTTCATAGCCTCTATGAACATAAAAATTTCAGTTTGATTACTGTAAAAGATTCGTAGATATTGAGAACCGTCTAAATATTTCGGATGCTCGCCATTTTGGATTGTTATATGCATAGGCCATAGAGTTATGTACCATCCAAGGACAATTATGGCCTAGGTCGATTATTCAAACTTTCACTCCGATCGCATGATTACGACACAAGGAATAAAAACTTAATTTTAAACTTTCGCATAGCCGCCATCTTGAGGTTATGTAAACAATTGAACTAAATTAGATGCCAGTGCATTACAATATGTATAATCATTTACTGTACCACATTTCACTGTGCTCAGAGAGTTAAATCACGAGAAAAGTCTATTAAAATGTTTCAAATTCGCTTGTATCAGTACCCTTTATCACCGTACAAAATTTCAGGGAGATATCTGTAATAGTTTCGGAGATATAGAATGTCAGTGAAATATTTCGCACAATCGCCATTTTGAGGTTATGTGCAATACAATGTGTATAAACATTTGCTGTACCAAGTTTCATTACGTTTGGATGGTTAAATCGCGAGAAGAGTCTATTTAAAAGTCTCAACTTCGCTTGGCCGCCATGTTGGTTTTGTAGTTACCAGGTCTTTGAAAGGCTCATATGTGAACTTCTAGTAGTGCCCTTTATCACCGTACACAATTTCAGGGCGATATCGGCAATAGTTTAGGAGATACTGAATGCTGGTGAAATATTTCGCACAGCCGCCATGTTGGATTGGTGAAACACAATAAAATTTGAGGGCACGGTCGGGGTCGCCAAAATGGTGCTATGATCTTACTGAGTTTCATTGTAATCCCTCCAGCCGTTTAGAAGTTATTAGGGACACACACACTCCATCACACACGCGCACACACACACGGACAAAAGGTGATCTCATAAGCCTATTTTTCATAATATGAAAATAGGCTAAAAATAAACCTTTTCTCACAGATTACAGCCGGACAGCCGTTCCGAACGCCAACAACCTTATGCCCACGTGGGGGTGAAGATATCCTAGAAGAAGGAAATGGCAGAAGAATCAAAAAAATCAGCGGAAACAAAATGACGTGCATGTCATCCCTATTGTATAGTTATTAACCTATTTTCATCATATGAAAAAATAGGCGTATGAGATCATATTTAGTTCGTGTGTGCATGCGTATGTGTGTGTCCCCCCTAATAAAATCTAAACGGCTGGAGCGATACATATTGCTATCTTGTCCGACCTTGACCGTTCTCTTTAAATTTTTAATACGTTCACCAATCCAATATGGCGGCCGTGTGAAATATTTCATTGCCATTTTATATCTCCGAACGTGTTACCGATATCACACTGATATTTCGTACACTGATACTACTGTAAATCTATTTATGTGACTTTCAAAATCCTGTTAAGTATAAAACCCACATTACGTCCAAGCGAAGTTAACATACCGTATATTAAAGGACTTTTCTCGTGATTTAAGCATTCGAGCTCGGTGAAACTTGGTACGGTAAATGTCTATACAAGATTTAATCTACTGGCATTTAATTTATTTCAATTGTTTTCATAACCTTAAGATGGCGTCTGTGTGCAATTTTCAAAATTAAGTTATTATTTTTTGTGTTCTCATCATGCGATCTAAGTGAACGTTTGTATAATGTAACAATGCAATAACGTTCATCCATTGGTACATAACTCAATGGCCTACATATAGAACAGTCCAACAAGGCAATCATCAGAACGAATTAACCGGTTCTCAATGCCTACGAATCTATTATAGTAATGAAACTTTAATTTTGTAAGTTGATAGAACCCATTAAAATAAATTAAACTATGGGACTTTCAATAACTCGATGAACACAAACCCAACATGGCGGTGACGCCAAACTTAAGTATTTAAATGGATTTTTTTCTTGTGATTTAATCATCCGAGTGCTGTGAAACTTGGCAAGGTGTATATGCATACAAAATTTAATACAGAGAGTTTAGTTTGTATGTAACGGAGACCCTCGCTTGCCCACTCGCCCGTGGCGGGAGTCTGTCTCCCGCCACGCACTTTGCCGTTATGCGGCGCCGGCGTGGCACTGAGTCATTGAGTATAGGAATTTGTACTTACCTAGTTCACAGCTGGTGCTGAAAATGTTCGCCATTCACTGCTACACATCGCTGGCACCTTTTTATGAAACTGGCATTTACTCTCTGAAGTTCCTCAGCACCGATTGACTGTATTTCAGCTGTAATATAGTCTTTAAGCTCATTTATAGTGTGAGGGTTTCTCGCATACTCTCTATTTTTAAGCGTCCCCCACAAATAAAAGTCACATGGTGATAAGTCTGGGCTTCGCGGGGGCCACACGTTCCGACTTATAATCCTCGTACCGAAAATGCGACGCAATTCTGTCATGGATACTTCGGCAGTGTGAGCAGTGGCATAATCTTGTTGAAAGTAATTTGACAATCGCTCTCCGTAAGTCAGTTCTTCAAAAAATTGGTCAAGGATCACATTGAAGTACAAATTTAAGTACAAATTCCTATACTCAATGACTCAGTGCAGCGCGAGCGCCGCATAAAGGCAAAGTGCCTGGCGGGAGACAGGCGCGCAACGCGGGCGAGCGGGCAAGCGAGGGTCTCTGTTACATACAAACTAAACTCTCTGTATATTAACGTCTAATTGAATTCATTTTATAGGAATTAAAAAATGGCGGCCGTGCCATAATCAAAGAAGCCGTGCATTTGACTTTTCTTACATTTAAACTTCCTTGACTCATTACAGAAAGATACCATCTGGCGGGAGAAATCTTAATCGCAAACTGCAACTACTGTACACTATCTGTATAGGGGCAGATGACCTCGTAGTTCTGTCCCTTAAAACCACAATAACTAACTAACACTATTGTTAACTTCTAGACACTTCTGTACTATATGCTTAATATGTTCTCTGGACGGCAATAAAAGTTGATTTTCTTTGCTCATTTGGCATTTCCGCAGATAATTTGTAACCATTAACAATAATTGAAGAACATAAACATTGCCACTTATCCACGCAAGCTTGCTTGCTGAGTTACGTTGACTGAAGATATTACCGACAATTTCATTGCCTCTTTTATTTCTGGTTCACAATGAAAAAATTCCCACTTTTCTTTTTGCATCTTTCATAAAACATAATCATAGTTTAATTGCCCAACACGAGAAGCAGTCTATGCCCAAGATCGCAGGTTCAAACCCGGCCGAAGTCGTCGGATTTAAAAAAAAAACGTGAAAAATCCCTCAGTATGCCTTCCTTCGGAGGGGAAGTAAAGCCGGCGGTCCCATGTCATATATATTTATGGCATGTTAAAGAACCTTCCACTAATTACACCTGTGTGAAGCTAAAGTATACAGTATATAGGTTAAACATTTGACTAACGTTCTAATTCCTAGGTTACTACGTTCGTCGTCAAGAAACTGCGGTGGCATCTGGTAACTAAGTTCTGAACTAGTTGGTCGTTGACGGTGGCGTTTGGCAACAAACAAATTGAATGTCTCCAGTCCCTACTTGAATTAAAACATATACACACACTAATACAGCCATCACAATTAACACCGGTTATCAGACAGATTCTACACACACCCAAAGTACACGGGGCTACATGACCGTGATGTCGCAGCCCCTAAACTGAAGAACCAACCAACCAACCAACCAACCAACGAGAAGCAGTTTGGATACACAACATTGTTTTCTTTATCCGTTGACTACCTCTAAAGTATTGTAGAATAGATTTACTAATTCAGAATCATTCGTGGGAGCGTGCACAATAAATCACCAAATTTGCATCGCAATCGGATGAATGGTATATGAACGCACAAAGGACAGTCACATACACAAACTCTCACGTGACATTCATTTTGATATATAGAGATTTATTTATTAGTAAAATCTCGTAACCGACCACAATACATACGCGTGATATGGCGTAAGGCCATGGGACTTGGTTTCTTCGGATTCGGTAGGCGAGTGGGTTCGAACCCCACCATCGATCGTCCTTGAATTGGTTTTCCGTAGTTTTCCATTTTCATCTCCAAGTACCGTGTAATAGGCCACAGCCGCTTCCTTCAGGCGCGGATCTAGAGTTTGGCTGGGGGGGGGGGGGGGGGGCAAAGAATCTAAATTGTTAAGAAAAATGGTATCACTAAAAACGCAATCATAAAATAACCAAACGTACAAAACCAGAGCAATTATTTGAAAGCTACATGGATAGATATATGATGCGTTTAGCGCACCAAAAATATTCGTACAAATTGCAACGGCGTGTTTTGCGACTTTTACATCGAGCTTCGAGAAAAGTATCAAGGTACTGTACCCGATACCTAGTTGAGGCTATCGGCTACGCCAGCAGACATTGAGCCGTAGTTGAGATTTTGGGAAGAGTTATGAAAAGATAGCGCTCAGATCGAGTCAAGAGGAATGTCAGGATGACGTAGAAGGTCTAGGATCAAGAAGGCACTGACATCTGTAAGCGGATGGAATTATGGATGGAATTATGAAGCTTTATTAAGATCTATATGGAACATGGTATTTAAACATCTCAGAAGAGGAGATATAACATGCATTATATGTGGTAATAATTTAAAGGAAGTCAGATAACCCTTAAGTTATTTTATAACTTAATAGCCGAGATGATGAGGGTTCGAGATTAAAGTTGTGACGCAAGAGCACAGTGGTGGGGAGAACGCCACGTGACTGCGCCAGGCAGGTAAGGGTCAAGGCAGTCCAGAGACAGTCAGTCGAGCTCTGTGACCAAGCAAGAGAGTCCAGTACAACGAGCAACGCAGTCGAGGTCAGACGTCGAGCTCAGTAGCACACGCCAGGCGCATGGTACAGGTCGCGCAGCGAACAGAAACTGTCACGGAAAGTGAAAGCGACAGTTTCAACTTCACCGAGCAGCGAACGACAAGTAGGTCAGTGAGCCGGGCGGACATCCGCAGCAAGCAAGCATAGAAGGCCGGGGTTTTAGGACAGCATTGCGAGTAGTTGGAGAACTTTATTCCAAGCTGCATTTCAACGCAGAACAGCTTAGTAGAGCGACATGGCGAGGCCAGCTTTAGGCGGAGATGATTATAGCATTGCAGTAGGACCGAGCGGGTTATTTCCCATTATATACGCAAGCATTATGACAGAAGCTGAACTTCATTACTACATTGAGTTGGAACGTTTATTCAGCACTTGAATTATAAAAGCAGATAGTTACGAGATACTACAACTGTGAACTTCGAATGAACATAGTTTTTCTTAATGACATTACGACTATGCATTTCATAACGCATTCCAAGTAACATTAACGATTTCAGGCAAACGGAATGTTGTAAGCATATGCACTGATGAACATCAGCTCGTGCATTAATGCAATTATTTCTTATGCAGTGTTATAAATTACCGAGTATGAACACAGCTACAGGGTGTTTCATGAACTTAGACACTCTCATATAAAATTTTATTTTATGAAAGTGAGACTTGGCAGTTATTGGAGATTGAACTTTCAACACTCAAACTGAACATTGTATGGAACAGTGGCGTAACGTAGAAGAGGAATAGGGGGTCCGCTGTTTCTATGAACTTTTTCGTGAGGATTTGGACAATATCCGCTATGGATAACCAGAAGTTCATCATGTCGGAGTAAACGCAGACAGAGACGCGATGGCACCACAGAGCGATGGATTCGATTCCTGACGAGAAGGAGGTCCACCAGCTGATTCACTTGGGATTTTGAAGGCAATCGTCATTGCATGGATGGAATGATATTCACGCCGATCTTTCGAGAAATTCATTACATAAGGAAAATCGACGATCTTTGAAATTTAATAACAGCTGATTATGAGAAGGTACTGTAAGAGTTATAACTTCCTGATACGATTATTTTCATGAATACTGGGCACACATGTATATTTTTATAATAGGAGTGATACGATTATTTAGACATGGTTTGACTTTATATGCTTCGAATTTGCTAGAATATGGCGTGACCATATGATATGGCAGGCATCATTATACGAAATTCTCACCATTGGTTGGCTTTATTAAGCAGATGTTTGGTCTTTTAGACATTTTTCCAGTAAGGATATTTTTCATGAATAGTTTTTTTTATGTAACGAGTATTTCGAACTCGTGATCTGCAATTGATTATCTAAAATTACTTCGTCAGTTCATTGCATACTAGCGAGTGTGTATTATTCATCAGTAGGGATTTTTTCCATTGGATTGTTTGGAGATATTAAGATGTTATTCACTTTAGTGAATGAATATCGCTTTTATATGACAACTAGAAATTTGTTGATTCCTATCTGGTACATTCACTCATTCAGTCTTCGAGATGGGGTCTTTCGTATTTATACGATTGTATGGTGGTTACTCATCTTACCCATCGCTCAGGGCACTATCATGTTAGTCGACGGGGCGAGGTCTTTCGTATTTATACGATTGTACGGTGGTTACTCATCTTACTTGCCATTGAGGGACTCATTTTTATCATCCGAGTGTCCTTGAGATTGTAAGAGGATCAAACAAGGAACTACTAGTCACATATCAGTCGAAATTTTGTTAAATAAAGTAAAGATAAATGTTAGCAGGATTACATTTGTAATTCTTGTTTGCCAATCCAATATTTTGTTGCTATACTCTTTTGAGAGTAATTTCAGTTTAACAGCTGGTACAGCTGATGCTTTTGATGATTTTATAATTGTGTTTGATACCTTTGAGAAGGAGTTAAAGTAATTGAATCTTGTAAGATGAATCATTAATGGTCAGATTTATTTTAAGGCAGATCAGTATTGCAGATTTTGATATGAGAGATTATTGCACATTGGTGTTTTTCTGTGATGTGAATTATGAGAATTGTAAGAGAATTTATGCTATTTGAAAGCAGATCTTGAATTACTAAGGTAATATTTTTTCTAATTGTTTAAGAAGTTGTCCAGATGTGATCAGATTAATTACAGTTATTGGAGATTGTGTGCGTTGATAATTTGAAGCCAGTTATATATTTTTTGTAGATCATGCAACATGGTTAAGTGAAGTTTGTGATAGGAATTTTGTGGAAGTTGCCAAGTGATAGTTGCAACGTTGCTAATGTATTTTGAAGCAGACATGAGGTTGTCGAACCCAGTCTAGCGTAATTGTTGAGATTCATGCTGTATGTGCTGAATATTTATGGAGTTTTGTGGAATAATTGTTGTATTCAAATGTGATATTTGAAGAATTGAGGATATATAATGTCGTTGTGGATAGTCAGATCGAACGTGATGTCGTGAAGGCAATAATATTTTTTGGCATGAAAATTAAATACGAGATATAACTTGGAAGTGATAAAACTGTAAGACAACGTTCTATAAACCATATTAAACAATTTGTTAGGAAATTAAACAAATAAATAAAGTTGATAATACAAGATTTTCTGAGAATAATAATTAATGAAATAATAATCTGAAAATTAAGCATATTAATGATCTGACCTAATGAAATAAAAATCAGAATGACTAGATGAAATAATAAAAATCTAAATAACCAGAAGAATAAAATTTAAATAAATTTAATAAATTAAATTTTGGAATAAATCAATGAATTAAATAAATGGATGAATTAAAGATTGGATAAATAAACTGATTTAAATAAATTAATAGATGATTGGATAGATGACGAATAACTGAATTAGAAAGTGATAATTAATTAAAGAAGCTGATGATTAACGAATTTATATGGAATTAAATACATTTAATTGAGATATAATTTGAGAAATTGCAACTTGAGTTGAGGAATTAAACAATTTGTATTGATGATTTAAGATGATTTAATCTGAAGAAGATGATAAAATAAGATTGTGTGAATAATTAGAAAGTATAATGAAGTGATGATAATAATTTTCATTTAAATGATTTAATGGTGATGAGTTAATGATTCTGACAGGAATATGTTGAATTTTGAGATGAGAATTAATGTGAGAAATATTTAACTTTGATGATGATGATGATGATGATGATGATGATAATGATGACCAATGAGCCGTGGATTTTCTGTAATTCACAAACAAGTAATTATTAATGACGATGTAAATAATGTAAATTAATTATTCGATGTTTAGGAGCATTTTAATAACATGTTCAACATTTAAATTATGCCATGCAAGCCATAAATTACGTGATGTTTAAAATATGTGATTATAATATGTGTATGTTTAGACAGATTAATAACTTTTTCAAATCCACATTTATGATGTTAAATTAAAGAGAAATTAGGTCTCAGGTATCACAAATGTCAGTGACGAAAGACATAGTGCTACAGTGATCCTGAGAACCCAAGAGAACTTTAGAGATTTTTCTTGTTCTATGTGGATGAAATATTTTTGATTAGAAAAGAGATGGTTGGATTTTTGGACATTGACAATTTAACGTTGGCATTCGACCATACTCTCAGGTAGGAGATTTATTTAAAATGTCTGTCTGACTATCAAAGTGAAATAAATTTGTTTTTATCTTAGTTGTGATCTGATGATGATGTGATTTTCCTTTTTCTTTCCTTGTCTTGATTAAGGCTTAACCGGAAAGGAGGTGGTTTGCTAGGAATTCAGTTGATGGCGCCCATTTATATTTGCATTATTTTTATTAAACTTAAGCCCGTAACGACCCTAGAGATACTTTGTCTCGTGTTACCCACTGCTTTTTCGATAACTCAGCTGAATTTCCGACACATTCCTTATTTGACTAGAGGTTCATTTAACTCCGCTCTGAGGGGCCGATAACCTAGATGTTAGGCCCCTTATAACAACAATTATCATCATCATCATAACTCCGCTCTGTCCTGGAACTCCAGGAATGCGATGTAATAGCAGATGGGTCATCGCATCCCCAGGACGAACGGGTACAGTACGTAACAATTTCGGTAAGTCGAGTTGGTACCGACAAAGGGAGAAAGTCATAGCTTAAATTGCTAACCAAGCTTGCAGTTTGGACGTCGGCAATTTTTTTTTGGTGCGAAAAGAGCCCCAAATTCTTAACCATGCATTGGTGCACATTCATCGTGACATCTCTATAAACATCGATTCGGTAATCACAAGATTTGCTAAACAAAATAGACGAGTTGATTTTGTTATATAAATAATCATTTTTATATAACAGGTATGAAGTTGTGAATATGTACACTTGTAACAGAACATAATAATTGCAATAAAGATATTTTCAGTATTGAATGAAATGAAAAAAAAACTGTTTTTCAGTTAAAATTCTTTAAGTTTTATTTGTCTGGTTATTGTGTTTTCGTATTATGAGTTTGCAAAAAAATTTGGTCTCCATTTGGGGGGGGGGGTCTTGACCCTCTTCCCCCCCCCCCTCCTTGAATCCGCGCCTGGCTTCCTTCCAAGTCCCTACCCATCCCCGTGTACTTGGCTGTGTGTAAATTTTTGTCTTATAACCTGTGTTCTTCTTCTTTTTTGGATGGGCCAGCTAAGGACCACGACGTTCAACTTTTCACCTCGGCGAGGGACTTGATGTTTGCCCAATATTCGCGCATTCTCTGGCTATGTTTCCCCTTTCTCTCTTTCATCCAGATTGTGCCGGTTTTCTTACAGGGTGGTCTGTCCTGTGTTATTGTTATGGCTTTATTAGTGTGTGTCTGCCATGACATTAAGTTAGGAACCATCCCTGAAGTAGAAGTGGGAAATCTTCGGAAAAACGCTTCCAGAATAACTGAAGTTTTGCCTCAGGAAGCAAACACGATAAATAAATAAATGCTTCCTAAAATACAACAGAACATCCATACATGAATATCACAAATAAAGGATAAATATTATAAATAAATATATATGTAGCCTACTGCTAATTCCTGATAAGGTAATAATAAAATGCTTTACTGTACCTCGTTGTCCCAATGTCAGAAGTTTCTATTCTATTCTAGCTTTGATATTGAATCCTTCACTATTTGTCCACAGATGCACTCATCATAGTCACAATAGGCATAATATTGGTCTCCAAACTTAGTGTTGACAGTCTTAACAAGATTGTTCCATCGGATATCATAGATTTATGGCATGTTAAAGAATCTTCCACTAATTTCACCTAGCCTATGTGAAGCTAAATTATAGGTTAAACATTTGACAAACACTTATAGGTTCCGACATTCGTCGCCAGGAGCTGACTGCGATGGCATCTGATAACCAAGTTCTGAAATAGTAGTCGTTGACGGTGACGTTTGGCGGCAAAAGTAGGAACTAATTGAAAAAAAATCCAATGTCTGCAGTCCTTACTTGAATTGAAAACAGATAACACACACTAATACAGTCATCACAATTAACACCGGTTATCAGACACATTCTACATACACCCAAAGTACACCGGGCTACATGACCGCGTTGTCGCAGCCCCTAAGCTAAAGAACCAACCAACCAAGATTGTTCGGTAAAACTTCACAAGAGGGTTTCACAATGGTTTTGCCTAGATCAATATTTTCGTCCAGACCAATGGTGGATTGATAGCGCAGCTAATAGATAACACCCCTGGTTGTTGTCACGCACAGTGGGGGAAGCCACGCATCAATAATCTTTATCCAGGCCAATAGTTCTGCCTTTTATTTCATGTCGTGAAACCCTCTCGTAAAGAATTAATGATTGTTCCAGTGAGTATAGTTCATAATATACCTGAATATAGAAGTCATATTAAGACTCCCAAAACTAAATTACTAGGCAATGAAAGTCCTCCACGCTGTTAATCCAAATATGCAGCACCAACTTCCATTCCCATGCCCTTTTTCAACAAACCAATACAAAGATCAGAATTTAAAACCTTACCTACATTGTGTAGGGTAAACTGTACAGTCATTGGCACTCGGTGAGTTATTGGCACTGCTTGCATTTATTTGAATATAATAGTATTTTTAGCCTACTTTTCACATTTTGCAAAAATGAGGAAAAAGTAGACTTATGAGATCGATCCGGGAAAACGTGTGTGTGTCTGTCTGTCTGGCTGTGTGTGTCCCCCCCCCTATCAACTCCTAAACGGCTGCAGCAATCAAAACCAAATTTAGTATGAGTAAAGATGTGCACCGGAATATCTCACGTCCATATTTGAAAATGATGTCAGTGCTACCAACTGCTGAAAAAACTCACTAGAAATTTGAGCTCCATGTTGGATATCTTGCAAGGTATGCATGGGAGCAATTCCAATATTGGCACACATGTAGATAACACTATTTCAGTTTAATTTCTAGGAGGCCAACCATGACAATGTTGCCAAAATAATTTTAAGCCTTCTGATAGGTCCAATGTTTAAATGCATATAACTTCTACTCTATCAATTGGATTTCAACCAAATTTTGTATGAAATATCTGTACATAAACAGATATGACTGAACGTATTCTTAAGAGCCACCAGGGCTGCCAACTGTTAATAATTGCTCTCTTTATTTATTTTTATCCAAGTACCAATATATCAGAAAGTATGCAAGCCAAAAGCTTTAAACTATGCACACGTATATTCTGACATTTTAGATTAATTTCGAGTAACTTATATACGTCAGTTCTACCAACATGATTATAAACCTGCTGATACGACCAATTTTTAAATACATGTAACTTCTATACTATCAGTTGGATTTCAACCAAATTTCGTATGTGCTATGTGTACCATAACAGATATAAGTATTGTTAAGAGCAATCAGAGCTGCCAACTGTTAATAAATGCTGTCTATATTTATTTTACACTAATATCAATATACCAGAAAGTATGCAAGCCAACAGCTCTAAACTTTGCACACTTATAGCACCTGACATTCTAGATTAATTTGGAGTAATTAATACAAGGCAGTGCTGCCAACATGATTCTATGCCTGCTGATATGTCCAATTTTAAAATACATGTAACTTCTATACTAACAAATGGATTTTATCCAAAATTGGCACAACAAGATATCATAATATTTCAGATTATTTTTGACCAGCACACGCATGGTATTGTTGGCAACATGCTTTTTCGCGTGCTGATAGATCCAGTGTGTAACTGCATGTAACGTCCATTGGACTTCAACCAAATTTTGTATTCTGTACCTTAAGAGATTGAACTAAGAATATATTCAGTCACCAGGGCTGCCAACTGTAGTGCTCTATTAGGCTACATTATACCAGGTATATTTTGAACTAATTAGATATTTCGATATTACCAACTTAATTTCGTCATTATTCTAGATAGGTTCATATACTGTAGAATAATCATTGGCATGAAAAGTAGGCTGTATAGTTCTTCACGGAACTACTTGTTACAACAATAACATTGCCACAGAGTGTTTTATCTTTCCATTCTATTACTCCTAGGCCTCTATACTTCATCTTACTGCCACCAGGTGAACTGTTTTGAAGTGAATGTTGGAACAAGTTGGTGTTGTTCACCACTGCTGGTATTTTGTTGCCATCTTACAGTTTTTAGCCTACTTTTCACATTTTGCAAAAATGAGGAAAAAGTAGACTTATGAGATCGGGCAAATGTGTGTCTGTCTGTCCTTCTGTCTGTCTCTCTATCTGTCTGGCTGAGTGTGTGTCCCCCCCTATCAACTCCTAAACGGCTGCAGCAATCGAAACAAAATTTGGTAGGAGTAAAGATCTATACCTGAATATCTCACGGCCACATTTGAAAATGATGTCAGTGCTACCAACTGCTGAAAAATCGCAATTGAAATTTGAGCTCCATGTTGGATATCTTGGAAGGTATGAATGAGAGCTATTTCAAAATTGGCACACGTATATATAATAATATTGCAGTTTAATTTCCAGGAGGCCATACAAGGCAGTGTTGCCAAAATGATTATAAGCCTGCTGATAGGTCCAATTTTTAAATGCATATAACTTCTACACTATCAATTGTAATTCAACCAAATTTCGATGTGCTATGTGTACATAAACAGATATGACTGAGCATATTCTTAAGGGCCACCAGGGCTGCCAACTGTTAATAAATGCTCTCAATTTTTTAAATCCAAATATCCATATATCAGAAAGTATGCAAGCCGACAGCTTTAAACTATGCACACGTATAGCACCTGAGATTCTATATTAATTTGGAGTAACTTATATACGTCAGTGCTACCAACATGATTCTAAGCCTGCTGAGAGGTCCAACTTTAAATACATGTAATTTCTATACTATCATTTGGATGCCAACTAAATTTCGTGTGTGCTATGTGTACCATAACAGATATGACTATGCCGATTCCTAAGAATAACCAGGGCTGCCAACTGTTAATAAATACTGTCTCTATTTTTGTTACCCTAATATCAATATATCAGAAAGTATGCAAGCCAATAGCTCTAAACTTTGCACACGTATAGTACCTAGCATTCTAGATTAATTTGGAGTAACTAATATAGGCCTACGCCAGTGCTGCCAACATGATTCTAAGCCTGCTGATAGGTCCAATTTTAAAATGCAAGTAACTTCTATACTAACTAATGGATTTCATTCAAAATTTACACAACAATAGATCATATTATTTCAGATTATTTCTGACCAATACATGTATGTCATTGTTGCCAACATGATTTTACGTGCTGTTAGATCCAATGTTTAACTGCATGTAACGTCCATGCTATCCATTGGACTTCAACCAAAGTTTGTATTCTGTACCTTAAGATATGGAACTAAGAATGTATTCAGTCACCAGGGCTGCCAACTGTAGTTCTCTATTAGGCTACATTATGCCAGTTAGCCTATACAGTATTTCGAACGAATTAGAAATTACCAACTTAATTTCGTCATTATTCTAGATAGATCCATATCGATTAATCTTTGGCATTAATCACAGATTTTAAGAAAAGTAGGCTCTTTAGTTCGTTACGGAACTTCTTGTTTTATTTTTTATTAGATTAATTTATTGTCGCGTTAACTTAGAAAGTCTTATCGCGACTTTCACTGTAGATTTACATGATACAATACAATACATACAATACATTGAATTGAATACACTATAAAATCATAAAATGAACACTAGAAAATAAAGAAAAGTTCCACTACAATGAGTTGATCAATCAGATTTTGAAATAAAGTTCTGAGTCTTCGAAGAACTTGATGAGTTTTTTGAGCTGTGAAAGAGATGAGAAGGCCTCACATATCTTCTTGGGAATGCTGTTGTGCTGGCGCCAGTGGTTGTAGAGAGCACAGTCTGAGATTATGTGCTGCACAGTCAGTACGCTGTTACATGTTGAGCAGATAGGGGGTTGTTTCTTCTCGAGGAGATAGCTGTGGGTGATGTTGGTATGACCTATTCTTATTCGTGATATTAGAACTTGATCTTGCCTGGAAAGTTTATGGTGGAGATATTGTTCTGTGGTTCTTGATGTTATTTCATGGAGTTTACTGGTAGAAGTTCTAAGCCAATGATTCTTCCACTGTTGGAATACTTTTCTTTTGACGTAGGAAATGATGTCAGTATGAGGTGTAGCTATTGTAGGATCAATAAAGGAAGAAATGTGGCTTCTTTAGCTGCTTGATTGGCAGATTCATTGCCATGAATGCCTCTGTGAGAGGGTACCCACACAAATATGACTTGTTTACCTTGCTTCACCACTTTATGGAATATCAATTGAATTTCTTGTACAGGGACGTTTGTCGAAGATAGATTCTCTATTGCGTTTAATGCACTTCGTGAATCGGAGTAAATAATAAATGAGTTGTTGCAGCTGGCTGTATTCAAAATGTATTTCATGGCCTGTTTAAGAGCAAAGAGTTCATTAGAATAGACAGTGAAAGATTCAGGAAGTCGAAAAAGCGTGGTTGGTTTGGATAAATTATCCCACAACCGTTTCTTTCATCATATTTCGAACCATCAGTACAATACATTGTACTGTGCATTGGGTATCTATTGGAGATTTCAAGAAATAATTGATGGTACTGTGATCTGTCAGTTTGGTTTTTTACTAAGTTGTTCAGTTCGAAGTTGACTGTTGGTAAGGTAATTGTCCACGGTGGGATATCAAGAGAATGGTCTGAGAGTAGTATGGGAGGAATATTTAGGTTTAATTCTTCAAGGAACTTGGATATTCTGACATTGAAGGGCGAAGGTTGTCGTCTCGATTCAGTGTTTGTTCTTGTTTGGCTGTTAGTAGGGAAAACGTACGACTTAATGCGTGATTTAGTCATAGTTGATACTTTGAGTGCATATGATAAACTTAGTTGTTTACGTCTAATTGCAAGAGGTGGTTCATTGGCTTCTATTTGCAAACTGGTTACTGGACTGGTGCGGCGAGTTCCCAGAGCAATTCGAAGAGCAGCTGACTGGATAGAATCAAGGATCTTGAGGGAAGACGCTGTTGCAGAGTTGTATATTATACTGCCATAATCTAATTTGGCCCTAATAATTGATCTATAAGTATTCATGAGCACTTGATAGTCTGCTCCCCAGTTTTTTGCTGCGAGAATCTTCATTAAGTTAATCCGTCGTAGACACTAATCCTTGAGATTTTTCAGGTATGGAATCCAACTTAATTTACTATCAAACAGAATTCCCAGGATTTTAAGAGTTGATACTGTCACAATTTTATGATTGTTTATGTTCAGCTCGGGATATGGAACAGAGTGTTTGTTTTTAGAGAATACTATGCATTTGGACTTTGTTTTGGAGAACTTGAATCCAGTAATCTTGGCCCATTGTTGAATATTTTCAAGTGATTCTTGAAGTAGTTGTTGAGTAGTTGAGCTATTTCTTCCAGCACTGAATATGGTCAAATCATCGGCAAAAAGACAAGCCTTTACTGGCAAGTGGATGTTGGATACAATTCCGTTTATTGCGACGAGGAATAAAGTAACACTGATGACTGATCCTTGAGGGACTCCATTGTCGATTGTAACTTCCTGTGACAAAATGCCATTTGTCTTAACTTGAATTCTACGAGCTTTGAGGAAGTTGTAGATGAAATAGAGCATATTTCCTGAAATGTTATATTCCATCAATGATTTAAGTACATGGTCTTTGAACACCATGTCATATGCCTTTTCAATATCTAGACTAACTGCTATGAGGTGATGGTTGTTTAGGAAAGCCTCCCGAATTTCAGATTCCAAACTTATGAGAGTATCGACAGTTGAACGTCCTTTACGAAACCCACTTTGTACATCACTAAAAAAGTTTATATGTTCAAGATACCATCTTAATCTCCTGTTAACAATTTTCTCCATTAATTTGCATATTGCATTTGTTAAAGCGATTGGACGGTAATTTTCTGCAATTGAGTTATCCTTCCCTGGCTTGAGTAGTGGAACAACAATGGCTCTGCGCCATTGATCAGGGAACGTCTGAGAGGTCCATATGTAGTTGAAAATAGCCAGAAGATAATTTAATGCGTTTAGTGGGAGCTGTCTTAGGAACTCATAAGGGACCGTATCTGGGCCAGGGCTGGATTTGCCACATTTGTCAAGTTCAATAATCATGTCCTGTAATTGAAAAGGTTCATTTAAATTAGAATTGGAGTCAGAGAAGGTTCTTTTTAGATCAAGAGGTTCGCTGGTTTTCTTTATATGGAGAAAATTTTGGTCATAATTGTGGTCACTAGAAATCTCGGAGAATGTGTCAGCTAATTTATCAGCAATGTTTTGGGGGTTGGTTATGAAGGATCCATCATTCGGGTTTCTGAAAGAAGTAATGTGGAACTGGTTATATTTACCATTTACACGTTTGAGTTTATTCCATACTTCTTTTGGTGGAGTTTGAGAATTTAGTGAGGAAACAAATGTCAGCCACGAGCAGGGGCGTATATAAGGGGGGTACTGAGGGGGCTCCAGCCTCCCCCCGAAAAAAAGCCAACTTGGGTAGAAAATACAATGTATTTCACAGTACTTTTAAGAAATGCTTATCAATTTGTAAAATTTGCTGAATAAATTAACAAGTAATCCATTTAGATACTTGCCATTCATACTCCACAGGCTATAATAGAACATTCATTAAGTACTCACAATTTTCCAGGATAGTCAGCCCCACCAGAAAAAAATTGTATATACGCCCCTGGCCACGAGTTCTTTTTGCTATCTTTAATTTCTTTTCGGGCGATTGCTCTACATTTCTGAAATTCGGCTTTATTTTCAGGAGTTGGTTTTCTCTTAAAGACATAGAGAGCATGGTTTTTATTCTTTAGAGCTTCCTTACATGCGTCGTTCCACCAAGGTACTGTCTTCTTACACGGGTTTATCTTTATTTTAGGAACACTAAGGTTTGCAGATTTAACTATTGCTTCTGTAAAATCTTGAACAATATCATTGATGTGTTTGGAAGGGAAGTCATGTGGATGGGTTAGGCCAATTAAATGGTTGTTGACTAAATGATTGAACTGCGTCCAATTTGCTTTATTTAAGTTCCATTTAAGGGTTTGGGGTATCGGGGCGTTGATTGAAGCGTTGTCGTTATTGAACAGTATGGGGAAGTGGTCACTATTTCCTTGGAGCGTCGAATAGACAGACCAGTCAAAACCAGTTGCTATCTCCGGAGTGCAGATAGTTAGGTCTATGCTACTATAGGTTCCATGAGTAATATTGAAACGAGTTGGAGCAGTTGAATTCATTAGAATTAGGTCAAATTCATCTAGTATCTTTTCTATCTCCTTCCCTCTTGCATCGGTGTGATGACTGCCCCATAACGTGTTATGGCTGTTGAAGTCGCCTACTAGAATGAATGGTTTAGGTAGCTGACGGATAAGATTTCGTAGATCATCTCCGTGAAATAGATAACTGTTTGGTATATAAATATTGCATATACACAGAGAGGGAGGTAGATGCAATGAGACGGCTACAGCTTCCAAATTGGAGTTTAAAGGAATTTCTTTAAGGTATATATTGTTTTTGACATAGGTAGCTACTCCTCCACTTGCATGACTTGCACTAGTTCTGTTTTTATAATACACATTGTAAAGTCATAGATTAGCAGCAAAATCGTTCCGAAAGTTGGTCTCTTGGAGGCAGATAATTGGTGGTTGGTGTTTATTTATTAGGAGTTGTAGGAGTTCTAACTGGGATCGATAGCTGTGTTGAGGTTGGATAAAAATGACATTTTGTTATCTATGGAAGTTGGCTACCGGCTGTTCTTTTGTTTAAAAAAATAAAAATCTACACTGCGGTAAAGTCGCTTACGTGAAAAATAAGTGTAAGTTATGTCTGTTTTATTTATTCAATCGAACAATATAATATAATAGAATCTAATAGAAGTTATCTAAAAATATAAAAGAAAAGATTACTTCAACAGGTTATGGACTTCAGACACAAGAGCAGTGAAATCAGCGGCCTCGTGTTTCCGACAAGTTGTTTCATCAGCTGAACGTCTCCCCTTTCGTAGCCATGACTTGACATATGGTTGTGGGTTAAATAAATGCACAGGAGGTCCTACGCTGCTTATGAAAATAAGTCCGCTTGATCTTTCAACCAGCAGCCTATTTCTCTTTTCGGTGTGGATCTCATTCATGGTACTGAAAGCTCTTTCAGCTTCTGCTGAAGAGATGGGAATGGTCTGTACAGTCTTGATTAAAGGCATCAGCTCCACTGGAATTTCCTTGGTCTCGACATACTTTCTAAAAGCATTAATGTACCTCCTCTTGTCTGACATGTGGAAAAAGTCACAAAGGTTGCCGACACTCTCATCACCATAGCAGATATCCAAAGTAGAAGTGGAGGGTCAATTATTTTTGTATAGTACCTTTGAATCACTGATAACTTTTGTCATTCTCTCATGTCTCTGCTGACTAGAGCTGGAACCAAGATGAGATGATGTGGACACATTTTCCATAAGCCTGTTATTTAAATTGTTCACAAGACTTCTGAAAAACTGCTTTCTGTCAATTTTTACAACTTTTTTAGAATCATGTTATCCTATGTTTCCAAACTTTTTATTTTCTGTTGCTTTAAGAACTGTTCTGTAGTATTCTCCAGAAGCTGAGTTACACATAGATTCAAACACTTTTATAGTGCGCTTGATTGCATTTTGAGCCTCCGTCAGACTTGTCTCTCTTTTCTGCAACTCTAATGACAAATCAGCTAACTCAACAAGAGCATCATACATAATTGCAATATTTTCTAGAAATTCTACACAAGTTAACATATTTTCTAGACCTTGGAATTTCGCCCTTTCTTTGGAGTCTCTCTGGTGGTCATTTTTGGCCTCACTAAAATGTTTTACTAGAGCACTGTAGTTTTCCCAGACAGCTTTTACAGTTCTCTGGCTTGAAACTACCCATCTTATTGTAAATATTTTCCCAATCTTCGTAACTCTTTGTTCCAGTGAAGCAGCACAAATGTTGAGTTCCCTTTGATTTTTGGGAGACATGCTGTATAAAGAATACAATTTGTCAAAGAAAGAATGGAAATGGTTAACACCTGTAACTTCATTCCTTGTATCAGAAACGGCAAATTCCAAGCGATGGTTTAAACAGTGCCAGATTACTATATCTGGAAATAACTTTAAAAACTGTACTCCAACTCCATATTTTCTACCTAACATTACAGAGGCCCCATCACATGCTAGACCAAGTAAATGTTCTGCCAGAAAGTTTTCATTCATCCCATATGAAGAAAGAGTCTTCAATATCTCTCGAGTAATAACATCTGCTGTAGTTGATTCAAGTTCTATCAAGTCCCAGAAAAAGGAAACAACTTCAGAGTTATCTGAAAGAGCACATCTCAAACATAATACTAACACAGATTTTACACTAACTGTTGTTAATTCGTCAATCATAATACTGATTTTCCTCTGATTTTCTGTTATAGATTTTGCTATTTTATTTCTCATTTCCTGTGAAATCTGTTCAATAATATTAGCACAACTAAAATTTCTAGGAAGAACTCGTCCCACATCTAAACCATTTAATTGTTGAAGTTCAACATAAGCCTGTAGGTCTACGAAGGGTCTATTTCTTTTCGCAATTGAGTATGCTGTTCGAAATACTCGGACGGTGGTTTCTAGGTGTTTGACATTCATAGTGCCCAAGCAACTTTCAAATATCTTTTTATTGGATTCTGATTTTTGTAACATAGCTTTTTTGTGAGATTCTGAATTTTTGTGCTCAAATATTTTTTTCCTAAGGCTTGTTTGTTGTTGATTAATATTATTTACATTGGGATGTACCTTGAATTTTACCCATACTTTCATTAGCTTAAGTCCTGCCCCTTTAGAAACTCCTAATCCTAATTTACTTTCCTCTTTACATATATTGCAGCCTAAATTTTTATTTCCTGCAAATAACCACTCGTTCTCTGACAAAAAATAACGGTACTGAGACTCGTTCCAACAGTCTGGAAAATCTTGTTTTCGGTAGGTGGGTCCTTGAATTTTACAGTCGATGGTAGAAGGTGTAGAACCATAACCTAGATTCTCCCTTGAATCTGCATCACACGTTTCAGCAACATTTAACCCAGGGTCTATCTCTATACTCACGTCTTTAATGAAAGTAATGTTCTCGGAACTCCATTCAGTTTCGTTTTTACTTGAGCCATCACACACCTTTTTAGTATTCTTTGATTCTTCATCTTCATACCCAGCCACTTAAGTAAACTCATTGTCACAAGTTGTGAATCACAACTCACTTTCACAGTCACTGGAAAACTTGAAAGGTACTACGAGGCTACTGATGTCCATTAACTGCAGAGAGATTCCGTAATATCTGCTTCACAGCAACACATCGAGCAAAACATAAAATAAAACTTGGATTCACACAAACATAACGAGCGGAAGAAAGTTGTTGTGCTCACTTCCCGCTTTCCGTATCCAATAGCAGTGTAGCCAACCTTAGAGAACCAGAAAAACGCCCAGGAGTGTAAAAGCGACCGTATTTTATGAACATAAAACCGTAAGGTTCGATATTAGTCCGCTAGAGTACACCCGTGACGTTTCAGCGCTATGTATAGATTATAAACGATTTTCTTACTGAATGTAAAATTGTTACGTCATTCTAAAGCGGGAAGATATTTTCCGGAAGGGCGTTCCGGCCCGTTCCGGTCCAACTAAACCACTGGCTAAGAGGATCGTGAAAATCAAGAAATAAGAATTAGCAAGACCAGCGTCCCAGCAAACGATGACCGAAGAAGATAGTGTAGGTGAGCTTAAAGGTTTTACCATTCTAAAAAAAATGCAGAAAACTATATTTTATGGGAGCTAGATTTGACAACGTTGCTCCAATCCAGGTATCTCCTATCTTTCCTGAAAGGAACTGCTACAAAACCAGATACGGATAAGGCAAAGGAGTTGGAACAATGGGAAGCCAAGGATGCCAAAGTTAGGTACTACATTCTCAAGACAATAGATTACTCTTTGAAACCTCTACTGCTAACTTGTGAAACATCAAAATCGGTGTTCGATCTCCTAACAACCGAACAACTGAAGTATTGTCATCTTTCTGCGGATACAAGTATGATAACAACAAAACACTCATGCAAAATATATCTGAAGTAAGAAATCTAGTGGCAAGACTCAGGAGTCTAAAAGAAGACATTAGTAAACAGATGGTAATCACCAAAATAATTACCACTCTGCCAGGCCAATACAGATATTTTAATACAGTGTGGGAGGCCACACCCGCTCATAAGAGAACCCTGGAAAATCTCATTTCAAGACTTATCATACAAGAAGAGACAAATACAACTGAAGAACTCAAAGTAGCTTTCAAGACTGAAAAGAAATCCAACAATCCAAGTCAAGTGAAATGCTACAAGTGCAACAAGATTGGACATAAAGCTAACAACTGCCCTCCTAACAGGCAAGACCGGGGAAGCCAAAACAGAAGCAACAGCAGCAAACGTCAGGCAAAAGTGATCTGCAGTGTAAAAATTGTAATAATGGTGGACACGAAACCTCTGACTGCTATGTAGGTAAAACTTTTGAACCATGCAAATATTGTGGGTTAGACAATCATCCAGATTGGAATTGCCACAGAGAGAAGCTGCGTAGAAAAAGGGTTCAAAATAGAGAACAGGAGCTATCCGTGGTTGAAAAACAATGTCATACAACAGAAGAAAAATCTGGAGAAGAGTTTATTGAAGAGTTTGTTGTGGATAGTGGATGCACGAGCCATATGACGAAACAAGATGCGCTGCTCACCAACAGGAGAACAACTGAGCCTCAAAATATAAAAGTTTCAAAGAAAGGTGGGACTATGGTCACTGAAATTGAAGGAGACATTGAAACCCAAGATATCATATTTCAGAATGTCTCATATGTGCCTGAGCTGAGTAGAAATCTACTGTCAGTGAACTGTGTCACAAATGGAGGTGGAACAGTTCTGTTTAACGGCAACCAAATTAAAATATTTTACAAGAATGAAAATGTCTTAATGACAGGCAGTAAAAATGAAGTAGGTCTGTTCGTGATAGACATGAAAAACAACTTGGAAGCTCACGTGACAAAGAAAGAAGAAACAAATACCGCCATGATGTGGCATCGGAAGATGGGACATATCAGTACAAGATATCTGAAGAAACTGCCAGAACTCAGCCAAGGACTACCAAGCAGCCTGTCAAAATATGAAGAAATCAAGTGTGATGTGTGCACAGAAGCTAAACAAGTAAGAGTTCCTTTCAATACTGTGAGAGCTAGAGCTACACGCCCATTGGAGATAATACATAGCGATGTATGTGGAAAGCTTGATCCGCCAACATACAATGGCAAAAATTGTTTTATGACAGTGCTAGATGACTACACCCATTTTCTGGAAGTGTACCTTCTAGAGACAAAGGATGAAGCTGAAGAATATCTGCAGGAAGACATCACTACAGCTCAAGCTAATTTCAACATGAAAATGCACAAACTGAGGATTGACAATGGTGGCGAGTACAACAGTGATTTCTTCAAACATTGGTGCAAGAAAAATGGAACAGTGCTGGATAACACTGTTCCTTATACTCCAGAGCTGAACGGGAAAGCGGAGCGCATGAACAGGACCCTGCTTAATAAACTCAGAGCTATGCTACTTGATGCCCAACTAGAAAATGACATGTGGGGGCATGCCGTCCAATCAGCAGCATATCTCCTCAACAGGAGTCCTTCCTCCACCTGTGAGAAGACACCAGCAGAACTATGGTATGGCAGGAAACCAGTCCTGTCAAGAATGTTCATCTTCGGGCAAGAAGTGTACTCAAAAGTAGTACGAAAGAACAAGAAACTCAACAGTAGAAGCAACAAAGGAATATTTGTGGGATATACAACAAACGGTTACAAGATATTCAACAAAACAACCAAGAAAATCTACACTTCCCATGACATAATACCTGTCTACGAGCCTGAGAGGAGAACAGCCCCAGCATCAGTTGTCACTGTGGAAGATTTTGATGAGGTTAAAAAAGAAGATGAAATAAATAATCAAGAACAAGAAGACAACGAATCAGAAGAAACTGAAGATTCTAGTAGTGAAGAAGAAGTAGAAGAAGAAGAAGAAGAAGATGATGGGGAAGAAGAACAAGAGGATCAACAACCACACCAAGGAAATGAACAAAACCAAAGAGAGAAAATGTACGTCAAGAAAACCAGAGAGAGAGAGGAAGAAGAACAAGGAAGACCAAGAAGAGAGAGAAAAAAGCCAGCCTGGCACAAGGATTATTATATGGGCTCTGAAGATGAAGAAAATGAAGCTCTACTAACGTATGAAGACTGCATGGAAAGCGCTGAAAAGAAACAGTGGGAAAAAGCCATACAAGAAGAGAAAGAATCTCTTAAAAATAATAATACATGGACAATGGTTCCAGAAAAATATGCCAAAGGCAACAAAATAATAACTAGCCAACGGGTATTTAAACTAAAAGAAGATGGAAGATATCGTGCTAGAATTGTAGCTAAGGGATGTCAGCAAGAAAAGAATTCTCTAGACTTTAGTGACACATATTCATCAGTTGTGAGAATTCAGTCCCTCCGAGTTCTACTCGGCATAGCAGCTATAAGAAAATATGTGATCAAGACATTTGACATAAAGTCAGCTTTCCTGTATGGAGATCTCAAAGAAGAAATATTCATGACACCACCACAGGGGTTTAATCATCCAGGCATGGTGTGTGCACTAAACAAAGCACTTTACGGACTGAGACAAGCGCCCCGTCAGTGGTACAGAAAACTGATTTCCTAAGGACTGAACATCTGGAACAAACAAAATCTGACAGATGTGTCTATACTAACAAGAAGAAGACCCTATTCATTGCCCTTCATGTGGACGACGGATTGATTATGGGCCAAACTCATGAAGAAGTGGAAAAACTGCTGAAAAGACTGAAGGAAACTTTTAAAACGGTTGTGTGTGACCGTCCAAAACAATATTTAGGCATGAACACAGAGATTCAGCAAGATGGAATCTCACTGTCTCAGAAGAACTACTCTGAACAGATAATAGAACGCTTCAAGCTAGGACAATCCAAACCCAAGTCAACACCAATAGTGAAGAAAAAGACAACATCTGCTTTAAAAGAAGAGTTTGCTTATAGAGAGGCCGTTGGCAGCTTACAATATCTGTCTATCAAGACTAGACCTGACATCAGTTTTGCTGTCAATCATGCAAGTAGGCATACTACTGATCCTTCTCAAGAAGATGTCATAAATGTAAAAAGAACATTAATATATTTAAAACAAACTGTCACAAAAGGGATTAAGTATGTTGCAAAAGAAGCAGATCTACTGAAAATTGAAGCATTCTCCGACTCTGACCTGGGAGGAAATCAAGATAGAAAGAGCACAACAGGATTTGTAATAAAATATGCAAATGGACCTATCGCCTGATGCTCCAAGAAACAGACTACAATGGCACTATCATTGGCTGAAGCTGAGTATGTGGCTGCAGCAAAATGTGTAGCACAGCTGAAGCACATCAGCACATTTGTTCGTGAACTGCTCAACAGAAAGCCAACAGTGACTCTGTTCATGGACAATATGAGTGCCATTCATATGATCAAGTCTGGGCAGCTCACTCTAAACAGCAATCACATTGACATAAAATATAATTTTGTCAGTGATGAGTTGAGCAAAGGATGGTTCAAGATAAAGCATGTCTACACAGAAAATCAACAAGCAGATATCTTTACCAAGGCCCTCAACAGGGTGAAATGTCAACAATTCCGAGATCAGCTTGTCATGTAAAGCAAGAAACATCAAGACTGCTACTTTGTATATTACTTTATTGATTTTTTACCATTATTTTGTTCCAAATATGTACTGTATGTTTATCAAAATCTCCTTTGTAGAGGGGGTATGTTGAGGTTGGCTAAAAATGTCATTTTGTTATATATCGAAGTTGGCAACCCGCTGCTCTTTTGTTTTTAAAAATAAAAATCTACACCGCGGTAAAGTCGTTACGTGAAAAATAAGTGTAAGTTATGTCTGTTTATTTTTTCAATCGAACAATACAATCTAATAGAAGTTATCTAAAAATATAAAAGAAAAGATTACTTCAACAAGCTGTTGATATTCCATTGGAGTAGTGTTGTTGCCATAAGTATGATAAAAATAGCAAAAGATCCATTTCCATTATTATAGAGGAAGAGATTAGTCATCGTTAGAGTAGTCTAGAGTTACATTGTTATCCACTTGGTCTTCGCTTTGGTTGACGAACTTCAGTAATTTCTTCACTTTCCGAGAGCTTCTGTTTTTAATGCTTTTATCGGTGTAGTAGGGGTATAGTTTCTGTAGGGCTTTAGCGAGTCCTTCTATGTCTTGGGTGTAATTGAATGCAATTGCCACCACGTCCTTGACACCTTGGGAATTTTCGAGAAAAGATTGGAGTTGTGTATAACTGAGAGGAGCTAGTGATGGATCAGCTTCCAAAACCTGTTTCACAGGAAAGAGCATATCGCTGATTGTTGTTTTTTGTGGTTCTTTCTTGGGTTTCTTAGAAGTGTGATTTACCTTGTGATTCTCAATTTGTTTAGAAGAGTCGATTTTGGGTCTGTTACTATTAGAAATATTTTGGTCAGTTCTTTCACTGCTGGCGAGTGACATTGGTCTTTTAAATCCAGGGAAATGTCCAGTTGTTGAGGCAGGACATGTTTCACTATGTCCAGGCACTGTTCTTTCTATTGGAATTTCGGAGAGAGAAATACCATTACAATCTTGGTTTTGAGTTAAGTTTAGGATAGCTGATGAAGTTTCATCATGTGAATTTGTTGGAGGAAGGTCGGAAGTACTGGTTGCATTTTTGGGGTTTATCTCTGTTGTTTGTGGTTTCTCTTGTAGTTTAGGAAAATTGGAGAGGTTAGGTTTGTCAATTTCATGAATGTCGAGCTGAGAGGTTGGTTGATCATTTGGAACTGAGTTGTTAGTAGGACAGTCTTTGGCTAAATGTCCCTCAGTTTTACAAATAAAGCAGGTGGGTGAGTCAGATGATAGGTATATCCAGTAGGTAATGCCATCGTATTCAATTTGGAGAGATGCAGGGAGTTGATCGAAGTCTTCATTTTGGATGTACATTTGTCTTCGAAAGCTCAAAATATGAGAGAAACCTGGGATGGACAAGCCTGCTCTGATAGGGGTAATTTTAGACATGATTTTCACACCAATGTTTAACAATTCCTCTTCAATTACATAGTTGGGTATTACAGGACAAACGTTTGATAATATAATACGCTTGTTTTTGTTGTTGTTAAGAGTGGTCGTATTTCCAAAGATACATTGTTTATTAAGATCTTGGGGTTTGCTGATATTAACTCTTCAACAACTTTCTTGCTAGAAAGAAAAATGCATATTCGTCCATTCGATATTCGTGAAACGAAACGAATGTTTCTAGGGCTAGTGAGTTTTCCTACAGCTAGCACATAATCTTTGATACTGATTCCATCTTGAGATTCAATTGAGGCTATTAGTATCAAAAGGAACAATCTCCACCTCTCTACATTTTACAGTAGGAGTAATTTTTTATCTAATGCATTTGTATCCACTCTATCTGAATGGTTTTTGTCTCATACATAATGTAAGTGGTTGTATGCGAGTAGCCAAAGAAAACCAAGCATATGATTAATAGTTAATGAGATATTTTACATTTTATTTTGGAGATTGTCCCTTTTGATACTAACTGTAAGATTTTTGTGGACATTGCTCTATTTGATATCAACATGCATGGAGATTGCTCTTTCTGTTATTGACATAGAAATATGTGATACCTACACTCCTTCTATTAGCATAAATGTCATTTACGGTAACAAAAAAAGAGGAGAAATTTTTAAACTAAGGATAACTGTTGTAATGAAGTGCCCTTTAATTTTCAACACAAATTTACCGATTAAACAAAACTCATATGTAAATTAAGAACACAACATTCCTTGATTTGAATTACAGCACCGAAGCTAATGAGAACACTGGACAAAATCACTCCGTGATTGATCTAATAATCCTCATTTCTACTTATATTAATGTTGGAAATATTTTTAATGACACTAAGGGCACTCAGGCTATTGAGGTCCAGTTTAACAAAAACGTTAAGTTAGGCTAATTTGATAATTGTGCGACAAGTTGAAAAGCTAGAAGACCCGGAAAAGTGTCAAAATGTATTTATTGAATATCTCTATCATTTCGCAAAATTGTGAAAATTACTTCCAGATTAAATGATATTTTTGAGAAACCTTGCTCAAAACGCTTGTTTTTTAAAAAGAACTTGTTCTACAGATTCAAATGAAATTAAGGTTAGATTGTTTTAATATATTCTTTAACTTCAAATTGTGGGAAGCAGATTTTCGAATTTCTAAAATCGGAAGTAGATATTTCGATTTTGATTTGACCATGTATGTGTTGACTCAAGCGCTCGTAGTTATGTCTAAGCATTAGACCACATCCTTTGTTGTATGTACTACCCTACCAGTGAATTGTTGCCAGTGGTGGAAATCGGAACTAATGCGCTCCGCACAGCCACACGTCAGCGATAGACGTGCAGCAGTTGTTGCCAGCGAAACCTCATCGCATGTCTTGTGTGTGCATGGTTCGAGCTGGGTCGTGCGCTGTGCGGTGTATTCACATTGTATGACTGTACATGTGTTCCCATTCTTGCCCCGCACCTGCCCGTGGCAGCCGTAACTTGGTGAGCTGACGTAATGTATACACAACAGCCCCGCTCTACGTCTAGGGGTAACAATAATTTCCCTGACAGGGTAGTAGTTCACGAAATCTTCTTTCACAACAACTGATTTCCATTTCCTTGGATCTCGACTCCGATTCCTCGCTTTTGTGGGTGAGACAGGTGTCACGTTTTGCGGTACCGTATCCATCACAGAACACGTAGAAGAAAGTTACAGTTTGTTTTGATAGCATAATATGTTAGTCCACATTCATATAGTCTTAAAACACAAAAAATTCCTGCAATATAACCGCAAAACATGATAAATTGGCACACGTGAGCAGGACAGTCTCTCTTATCACTCCATTGAACCAACATGGCAGCACTCACATGACCGGAACGGACGAAGCTGATTGGTGGTAGTGGAGATTGTCCCACTTGATTCCAACAGATGGCGGAGATTGTTCTGTTTGAAAGCAACATTGTATTTTCATGCCCTGAAACGATGGGATTTTGTTCTTTTTGAAAGAAACAAACAGCATAGTGTGGTAGAGGGCTAGTTGCACAATACAACGGTGTCAGTAACTCAATTTCGATGAAATATGGAGATTGTTCCTTTTGATACTAATAGCCTCAATTACGATAGCTTGTTCTTTGGAGGGGAGAGATTGAGCTATAGCAGAATAGCTTGACCTTGGATTTGTTTCTTTGGTAGTTATTGTAGTTGTCATTTGGGTGCCAGATGTACTGTTGTTACAATCAGGGTTATTTACAGTATTATAATAATTCGTTGGTTGGTTTGGTACTTGGTTGGTTGATACGTCAGAAGTTTTATCATTCGTTGTGTTCGTTAAGAGACGCCGACCTCTATCAACAGAGGTGGCGGCCATGTTGGGATGATCAGAACAGAGTTTTAGGTTGTGTATCTTCCACTTCACGTACGGCAAGGTTCACAAATATTATATGCTTACAAAAGTGTTGTAGGTATCTAGAATACTTTGTTATACGATTCGCACTCCAATGTGATATCCAAAAACCTCTCCAAATGAGATGTAACTACGGCAGCACGAACCTCGTAAACATTGTCTAGTCACAGCCTTCTCGACTACTGTACCTTACAGTTTTGTTCAGGTTACTAGTTCAAAACTTCGATGTTTGGAGCTCAGTATACAAACTGTATTTTAAGGATAAGTGTGAAAACATGTTGAATACGCCTTAATATATTTATTCTGCGTTTATGATGCACTCTAACCTATAAATATTCTGTGCAATGGGGGTGCCAATTACTGTATTAAAAATAACGGTAAAATGCAGTACTTGGCACCCTGTGCCAATAACTGTGATTTTGGTTTTCACAGTCTTGTTCCATGTCTAAGGTCTTGAGCAATGCGTTTCAAGCGGGAAAGAATATTGTTCTACATGTTTGTATTAAAAAACAGGAGGCACACAAAGAAAAGAAAGGTGCCAAGAACTGTAACTGAGCAAGGTACCAACTACTAAATTTAGGTGCCAAGTACTATCTGATTGCTCACTTAATATTTCATAATCGATTTATAATATGTTAAGGCTCTATATTTAGTTTCTTAATATTTATAATCAATATTCATAATGTACAGAACATGAGACCAAAAAAATGAGACAAACAACAGCAGATTTTCTGTTCAAAATTATTCATTTAATTGCTTAGTGTCCTTAAAGTGCCAATAACTGTACAGTTTACCCTACAACACTTCTGAGCTCTATATAGTGCACTAATAGTGTGGTAGGAAGGTAGGCTATATTCGTAAACTTCCAGGGCACTAGAATGCCACGAATCTTTATAGGTTAGTGGTCAGTATAATAACCACCTATCATAAGGAGAATTTATATTGTCAAAGATGCTGATGGTTGAATCTTTCACCCATATCCACGAATTTTCTTTTGGAAGAGTGTATATTTCTGGAATGTTCTTTATCACCTTGACGTAGGTGTTTGATATTTTTTAATAAAACAATTAAAATATAAAAATTAAATATGATGGTTAACGTTAGAAATAAGATAAATAATATGCTAGTAAAAATTAAATTAAATAAAATAATAAAATAATCATAATAATTGTATAGTGTTAATTAGGATTATAAAAATACCGGTAATATAAAAATTAAAGTTAAATAAATAAATATCAACATTAAAATGTTAAAGAAAACAAAAATTAAAATTAATAATAAATAAAATTAGGCTAAACAATGTAAAAATAAATTTCAATAAATACTATAATAATAATAATAAAAAATTATAATATTGGTTGGCCTCGGATGCCGGGTGCAAGCTTTATTATTTGACGCCCAGAAGGCAGCTTGCATGTCAAATATTGAAATTCCTTGGCGCGCTATGAAAATCAAGGAGGTTAGATATCTAAGCTCCTTGACTCTATAGCGCTTTCTAGTAGGCTAGAGAAAGGAGGAACTTTTGTGTTGGGGAAAAATCCCGAGATTAATTTTGCCATTATGAACACGGCCTACTGAATTCAAATGGGTTCTTTAACATGCCAATAACTTATAGCATGCGTGTCGTGATTTTTGTTGCCTTTAAAAATCACTTACCATGGCCAGGAGCGAACTTGCAAGCTTGGGGTTGGTAGATCGCCACGATAACCACTCATCCACCGTGGCCAGCTATAAATACTAATAAAAGATATTTAAAAATATTTTGCCCTATAAAGGGTTAAGGAAGGAAAAACTAGTAACCTAACCATTTAATTTCTCAGTGCTGGCATAATTTGTCTCACAGCAAAGCACATAACTCTTCCTAGGCATCTTGAGATATTTTAATGAAATATCAGTGAAGAATTTGTTTGTTAAATTCATTGCCAAGCATTGGTTATGCATACAACTTAATACGGGAAATACTGACTTCTACAATTTTCATCAGGTCTGATTTACACGGGGAATTTCACTGGAGTTAAAATAGCAAACAACAACTGATTTTAAATGTCGTCTTATTAAAATAAACTGTATTTATCAACAAAGTTAGCAAGTGAGCTTAGCGTGTTTACATACCTTACGGTCTCCCTTCAGTGTTGCCCATTCTACCAACAGCTCAGCTTGAGAATTATAGATGGCGATGGTTGGATTCCGTTTGTTTATTGGGTATTTAAGGTGTAACTTGATTTCAACGCTCCGGCTCTCTTTATATTCAGATATTTTATGAAAAATAAAAAAATAACAGGGACTTTAATAAAATCAATGTTACAAAATTGAAGTTTTAATATGTAGCTCACATGAATATACTAGCAACCCGCCCCGGATTCGCCCGGGAACAGTTATCTCAGTAATTAAATGGAGGTTGTTGGAAGAAATGAAAACGTAAAAACACTTATAGTAAGCGATGTATTGAAGATAGAGATATGCTCTCGCGGACGTTTTTGTAGAACTTTTCATGCTGAACAATTCTTACATTCATAGTATATTGATATTTTTAACTGTTTGCCCAGCGTAAGCTTAAAAAGCGCACGGACGCCAGGTTTTGTTCAACTTTTTTACTGAAATCGTTACTGCTTGGCTTCCTTTGATTATAAATAAATTATTTTCTAAAGAAACCTTCCTCGGGATATCCTTTACAGAATGGTGAAAACTGCATCAAAATCCATTCAGTGGTTCTCGAGATTACCCGTGACATCCAAGAATCGGGAACTTTGTTTTATACTAACAATAAGTAGAGATTAGCGTTTGATCCGTATTTCATGGTATCAGATCGCAACTGCATCGTAATGTAGTCTGCGTTAAATTAAAATATGTACAGTAATTGTAGTAATGAGAAAATTGTGGCTGTTCGAAGCTAAGTCAATTCCGCTGTAGCAACTGGAATCAGCATAGGAGCTGAATGTTACAGACATCTTGACTGATATACTTAGTTTATTAGCTCATTAAAATGCCACGTTTATGAGAAGTTGACTTTTACAGACTTATAATGGCATTAGTATTTCATAGCCCATTATAAAATTGACTTCTTTCTCTCCATTGCATGCTCAAACTTCCATAACTGCCTCGTATTTCTCGTACGCCAAATTGATACTAACCGTATGCATGTTTGTAAACGAACGACTTTTCCAAGTATTGCAAGCTTGGCAAGGTTATGCTACGGCGTTTAATGGAATCAGTACATTTTATTTTCGTAATAAGGACTCAAGGAGAGTATGGTTATGTGATTATAGTTAAATATGCAGGACGTTAAAAATAAATATCAAATGTACAATAAACTATTCAATATAAAAGCCAAAAGTAACTAATATCCAATATTTATAACTAAACAAGAAGAAATGTCTAATAAACATGGGTCGTAAGTGCTTATTGTACAGCCCAGGGGCAGTACCCCTATGACCCACCCCTCCATCTTTCATCAAAACCACCCTCATAGGCATACCATAAGCCTCACATACTTCTTCAAACACAAGCAGGCCCGGCAATACTGCTGACAGCCACGCTTACATAATACACACACAAACACACTAACTGGAGCGGCAACAGTGAAGAAACGCTGACCAAGCAGTGGGGGAAGGCCTTAAAGGCTAGGCCCAGAAGAGCCCCATTATCTGTTCGTGGCCAGCGGCCCTGCTATTCCAAGGTCCGTTCCAGCTCTTCACCAGGTGAGAACTAGCCGTGTGCTCAGATTCCTTATCATTGTAACACCTACTCTGAACACTTCTGTATTTTACGCCTTGTACTTTACTTTATATCTGTCTAAACACCTAAAAGGGACAGTACATCACAGCTACTGGCCAATAAATACTTGGTCAGTAAACACCCACACTTATTACTCGTTACGCCCTGTTTTACATCCTCACACCCAACCTGACCTTAGTCCTAATTGCCCCTGACCGTGGAGACCAGAAACTGCATCGTCAGGAATTCTATTGTACTCGAGCAAGCGGCCCGACTGCAGAGTGTCAAGTCACCGACTCTGCACGTGAGCACGCTGAATCGCTCGCTCTACTTAATTGGCAGGCTAAGTCATTAGCTCACCTTAAACATTCATCCCCCTAGCAGGTAAACGCATCCTGTAGGGATGCCCCCAATAGATTGCGTACTCACACCAACACACTACACTGGTGGTCTCCCCCAAGTACGGGAAACTACCCTTATTCGGAAACATCCCTTAAATTAACACATCTACACTACCCTGTTTATCCCACCCCCAACAGAGGGATAAAACATTATTTTTCTGGGATATGAACATGTGTTCATAGAAGGCACAGACCACCTGATAATCATAGTTGACACCCCTGGCATGGATTATTGATATGTCGCCAGGAATAATGAGAACAAAAATCTGGTTGCGAATAAGAACAGAGTCATTGTATTGGCACTCCGTCGAACGGAGTTAATTGTGTGGCTCCAATTGTGTAGTTAATGTACTTCAATTCAACATACATGCATTTATTCCACCCATTCAATAATTTCTAACATAAGACATAAAACTTACAAAACTGTGAAAAATGTGTAGAATTGTTTCAGGTTCAGCACATACCCTTCGAGGTATGTCACCAGATGTACTAAGCTCGTTTAGGATACAATATAGGGCGATTAGAATTATGTCAAATGTAAACACTAGAGAATCATGTAGACCTCTGTTTAAAGATTTAAACATCCTCCCACTGCCCTGCATTCATATCTTAGAAAGTATTATGATTTTTTTTAAAGAATTTAATGAATAAAGACGTTTTTCTTCAAGGAATGATGTTCATAGGCATAAAACAAGACAAAATCAAAACATTCATATTTCACACACACACACACACACATACACAAGCATATATCAAAGAGGAACTTTTCACACAGGAGTTAAATTATAGAATAAACTACCCCAGTATATAAAATTTGCCCCAAAAATAAAAACCTTTGAAAGAATGTTGAAAGCTTATCTGCAGTGCCATTGATTTTACTCTGTAGTTGAATATCTTAGCGTATAGGAGCGATGAAATCTATAATTATATTTTTTACTTTTCTATTTTAATTGTAATACCTAGCTGTAAGTTGTTGTATTTATAGAATTAAGTTTTCTTATTGTGATAATAGAGTAAGGTGTAAATAGTTGTCCAATAAGATTGTATCTCTTAAGATCTATTATTATAATAAGTTATAAATAGTTATTGTATTTGTAAAATATACATGTAAGTTCTTTTATTTTATAGATGTAATTACTGACGTGTCCTATATCAAAAATGTATTGTATACATGTAAGTTAATTGATCAAATGGATAAATAAAAATCTAAAGAAAAAGTACGAACAGGGGTCAGACAAGGAGATGGCTTATCACCTATCCTCTTCAACATTGTTCTGGAGAAAATCATGAGAACCTGGGAGGAAGCTTTGGACATGAAAGGAGTAAGGGGGATACATCTGGGAAGGAAAGGACAGAACCTGGAAATTAAATGTTTGGCTTTTGCAGATGATCTTGCCCTCTTAGCCCAAAGCCGAGATGATGCCCAAAAATGCTGGATACTCTGCACGAAATCGCTGAGAAAACGGGTCTTAAAGTCTCCTATGAAAAGACAGAATACATGGAATACAGACACCTCGGAGAGAGACACATAAAAGTGAAACATGGGACTGTCAAAAGAACTGAGAAGTTTAAATATCTAGGTGAATGTATAGAACCCAATGGACTGGATAAAGAAGCAAATAAGGCAAGAGCTAGAAAATTGGATTTGGCTTATAGGTTAACCCAGAACAGATACAACAAACGAGCAATATCCTACAAGGCAAAACTCAGACACTATAGCACAGTAGTAAAGACAGAGGGTCTGTACGCCTCGGAGTGCTTGACACTGAATAAAAAAGGGGGTCTTCAGGAACTGGAAAAAAAGGAGAGGAAAATTTTGCGTAAAATTTTAGGACCACAGAAAACTGCTGACGGGACATGGAAGAACAGAAGGAATGATGACCTCTATAAACATACTGAAACAAGATGTTCAGTAAAGAACATATAGCCTACTTTCTCCTAAATGCATGGGTATTGTTATAACTCTTTGTCCTTTTCAAGGAGTACGATTGAATGTTGGTTGTAGTAGCTTTTTGAAATACAACGTGCTATAGGGATATTAAACATGAATATGGGGTGCCCTTTGCTAGTACTACCTCTGAACCAAATTTCGTTCATTCGGTTCTACCGTGTTCGAATTAATAGGGGGAATCAATTTTGACATAAAGATGGCCGCCATCCGCAAACTATTAGGCTAATGACCTATTAGATTTGTCAAAGGATGCTCCCTCCATAAAGGTATGTTGTTGCAAAGTTTGGTAGAGATCGGATGGTTATGTTAGTCCTAATTTGATTTAAGCTTTAAACATTTGTGTGGTCGCCATTACGTTTTTGTCAATATGGCGGCGATATTAATCATGACACTGAGATGCCCTTTGCTAGTGCTATCTCTGTACCAAATTTCGTTCCATTCGGTTTCACCGTGTTCGAATTAATAGGGGGAATCGATTCTGACACAAAGATGGCCGCCATCCGCAAACTATTCGGCGAATGACCTATTAGATTGGTCAAAGGATGCTCCCTCCATAAAGGTGTGTAGTTGCAAAATTTGGTAGAGATCGGATGATTAGGTTAATCGTAATTTGATTTAAGCTTTGAATATTCGTGTGGCCGCCATTACTTTTCAGTCAAGATGGCGGCGATATAAAACATGACACTGAGGTGCCCTTTGCTAGTGCTACCTCTGTACCAAATTTCGTTCCATTCGGTTCCACCGTGTTCGAATTAATAGGCGGAATCAATTTTGACATAAAGATGGCCGCCATCCGCAAACTATTAAGCTAATAACATATTAGATTGGTCAAAGGATGCTCCCTCCATAAAGGTATGTTGTTGCAAAGTTTGGTAGAGATCGGATGGTTATGTTAGTCGTAATTTAACTTAAGCCTTGAACATTTGTGTGGCCGCCTTTACGTTTCTGTCAATACGGCGGCGATACAAAACATGACACTGAGGTGCCCTTTGCTAGTGCTACCTCTGAACCAAATTTCGTTCCATTCGGTTCCACCGTGTTCGAATTAATAGGGGGGATACATTTTGACATAAAGATGGCCGCCATCCGCAAACTATTAGGCTAATAACCTATTAGATTGGTCAAAGGATGCTTCCTCCATAAAGGTATGTTGTTGCAAAGTTTGGTAGAGATCGGATGGTTATGTTAGTCGTAATTTAACTTAAGCTTTGAACATTTGTGTGGCCGCCATTACGTTTCTGTCACTATGGCGGCGATATAAAACATGACACTGAGATACCCTTTGCTAGTGCTACCTCTGTACCAAATTTCGTTCCATTCGGTTTCACCGTGTTTGATTTTCACACAAAGATGGCCGCCATCCGCAAACTATTAGGCTGATGACCTATTCGTTTGGTCAAAGAATGCTTCCTTTATAAGGGTATGTTGTTGCAAAATTTGGTAGAGATCGGATGATTAGGTTAATCGTGATTTGATTTAAGCTTTGAACATTTGTGTGGCCGCCATTACGTTTCCGTCAAGATGGCGGCGATATAAAACATGACACTGAGGTGCCTTTTGTTAGTACTACCTCTGTACCAAATTTCGTTCCATTCGGTTGCACCGTGTTCGAATTAATAGGGGGAATCGATTTTCACACAAAGATGGCCGCCATCCGCAAACTATTACGCTGATGATCTATTAGTTTGGTCAAAGGATCCTCCCCCCGTAAAGGTATGTTGTTGCAAAATTTGGTAGAGATCAAATGATTAGGTTAGTCGTAATTTGATTTAAGCTTTGAACATTCGTGTGGCCGCCATTACGTTTCAGTCAAGATGGCGGCGGTACAAAACATGACACTGAGGTGCCCTTTGCTAGTGCTACCTCTGAACCAAATTTCGTTCCATTCGGTTCCAACGTGTTCGAATTAATAGGGGGAATCAATTTTGACATAAAAATGGCCGCCATCCGCAAACTATTAGGCTAATAACCTATTAGATTGGTCAAAGGATGCTTCCTCCATAAAGGTATGTTGTTGCAAAGTTTGGTAGAGATCGGATGGTTATGTTAGTCGTAATTTAACTTAAGCTTTGAACATTTGTGTGGCCGCCATTACGTTTCTGTCACTATGGCGGCGATATAAAACATGAAACTGAGATACCCTTTGCTAGTGCTACCTCTGTACCAAATTTCGTTCCATTCGGTTTCACAGTGTTTGATTTTCACACAAAGATGGCCGCCATCCGCAAACTATTAGGCTAATGACCTATTCGTTTGGTCAAAGGATGCTTCCTCTATAAGGGTATGTTGTTGCAAAATTTGGTAGAGATCGGATGATTAGTTTAATCGTAATTTGATTTAAGCTTTGAATATTTGTGTGGCCGCCATTACGTTTCCGTCAAGATGGCGGCGATATAAAACATGACACTGAGGTGCCTTTTGTTAGTACTACCTCTGTACCAAATTTCGTTCCATTCGGTTGCACCGTGTTCGAATTAATAGGGGGAATCGATTTTCACACAAAGATGGCCGCCATCCGCAAACTATTAGGCTGATGATCTATTAGTTTGGTCAAAGGATCCTCCCCCCGTAAAGGTATGTTGTTGCAAAATTTGGTAGAGATCAAATGATTAGGTTAGTCGTAATTTGATTTAAGCTTTGAACATTTGTGTGGCCGCCATTACGTTTACGTCAAGATGGCGGCGATATAAAACATTACACTGAGGTGCCTTTTGTTAGTACTACCTCTGTACCAAATTTCGTTCCATTCGGTCGCACCGTGTTCGAATTAATAGGGGGAATCGATTTTCACACAAAGATGGCCGCCATCTGCAAACTATTACGCTGATGACCTATTGGTCAGTGCCTGTGGATACTGTGAAAGGTTCTACTCATGGGGTTAGTACTGCTGTTCTGACTTAGTGAGGAATGCAATGGCAAACTACCTCACTCCTCATCTTGCCTAGTACGCCTCAATATAGGTCTTCCTTGGGCTTTTGTGGGTATCTTCCCACATAACCTAACGGCGGTACTTTTTGAGGATCCAACCAGCCTTCGGGCTGACTACCTAACAGACAGTCACAGTTTTATAAGTATTGTATTAGAAAGTAAATTATGCAATACAGCGAGCTATATCTTAGTGTTGAACGACCTACAACGGAAGAAAGAAATCATCTGGCCCGAGTTTTTTTTCCACAGATGCCATGATCAATAATGAGTGGAAAAGGTCGAATTACGAGATGCGCCACGTGGTGACCCGTCTAGCAATACATGGCTTTCATTACTGACTGTGCGTAACGAAAGCTTTTCACGACCCAGGATCCGGCTGTGTGTGCGAACGGTGTGGCAAGTATCAGGTGCTAAAGGGCAAGAACAGAGGTCAGTCCTTAACAGGATTTTGTACAGATTGATAATATTGCTGTTGATTTATGTAATAATGTAAGTGTACTCTAATTCATGGCCATTGATTGCTATTAAATCTTTATTAGAAAATATTTACTAGGTGGAAGAAAATGCATGTATGTTGAATTGAAATCAATACGGAACAATTTTATCAAATTGTGATCTTTTTCATATCTTATGTCACACTGAACCTTACCTTACCCATCAGCGCTTCAGCCGCTGCAGAGCCCGGGCCTTCTCAATCACATCAGTCCACGCTTTACGGTCCAAGGCAAGCCGTCTCCACCCACAAACTCGTAGTTGTCGTAGATCATCCTCTACCTCGTCCAGCCATCTTTTACGTGGTCGATCCTGCCTTCTCCTTACTTCCGGATGTCGATGAAATATTTGGCTAGCCGTCCGCTTCTCCTTCATCCTTTCTAGGTGTCCTGCCCATCGTAGTCTTCGTCTTCTTACTTGTACTGACAGTCGAGGTTCCTCATACAGGCTATATAACTCTTTTATTAATATATATACATCGAGTTGAGCCTCTATGGACTGCGTGGTAACAACCAACTTCACTTTAGTGTCTAGGTCTTGTTCTTGTTTCGGCTTTGACTTCCTACCAGTTTCTTCTGACCTCTGCGACGAGTGCCTGTTTATGTTCTTCGGACAAAGGTACTCTCCGTCTTCCGGAATTTTATACTATTTTAAAACCTTGTAAGTTGTTCACCAATCTTCATAAAGTGTTCCTATCAGGAATTTATCGGTCTAGAATACCAATTTGCCTGAGATCTATTTCGAATTCCTCGAACCATCTCGGCCTTGTTGTCTTAGACTCTTAGACTCCATATTCTTTTCGTTAATCGATCATCAGCCATCTTCAAAAGGTGACCGTAAAATAGTAGCCGTCTCTTCTTAATTGATGTTATGCTATATTTTACTCGCCAGTTTCCATTTTCCTAGACGGGTCCATATATTGTCCTAAGAATTTTTCCGTTCCCACGTAACCAATGCTTCCTCTCCTCTTTTGGTGAGTACCCGCGCTCCACTTCCGTGGGTACCAACTGGTCTAATTATTGTACGGTATATTCTCTTTTTGATCTTTCGAGAGACCGTGCACGTCTTAAGTACTTTCAGGAGACTACAATAACATCGATTTCCTTGTGCTATTCTCTCCTTAATTTCTGCCACTGTGTTATTATCCTCCATGAGTCTAGATCACAAATATTTGAAATTAGTGACTTTCTCAAATTCTTTCTCATTGGTCACTAAGTTATCATCATTTCTCATTTCTCGAGATATCACATTGAACGTCTCATATGAAAAGTATTCAAATCTCAGAAAGTATGCGCTGTAGGACCCATGTGTATAAGACATTTTTATTGTTTTGATGTATAAATCACCTCCTAAAATATTGAACTCTTATTTTTAACACTATGTATGTTGTCCTAAAGACATAACAAAGACCTTACTTTATATTAGGTATGAGATTTATTTGGGCGAAGTTATGAAAAGAGACAATAATTCAACAAATTCCTTTATAACCCACCCTTGTCCTTTGTTGAACCAGCTTACAAAAGGGAACAACTTCACTGAATTTAGATTTCTGAATATGGGAAATTCCTTCTCCAAATTACTCCAAAATCCCAGTAATCCTTTTGACTGACATGATGAAACTAAAATGATACGATCTGATTCGGCCTTGTCTTCGATCGAGCATCGAAGTGGTGCGTTTCCGGGCCGAGTTCCGCATACAAATGTTATTAGCTAGGTCCTCTCTACAACCCCTAGAAGTGTATAATACGAATTCTGGAACATCCTGTATATTTATTTATATGTAGGCTATTTATTTAGTACCGTATATATTTTGCTCTTTGTTGCCAATTTCTTTCATTCGTGTACTTAGAACATATACAATTTTAAGTAGAATTAAAAAAATTGAAAATTGTAAATTTAAACTTGAAATAAGAAAAAGTTTTAGTGCTGTGGGACAGAGCCAGTTGGTGAGTCATTGGTCGCCACCGGCCGGTCCGGCGAGCGAGTTCCGAGAAGTCCTTTAATCCTCTGAGTATCATGGCCAAACGAGGTTGATGGTACGTAAATTCCCAAGTCCATATCCTCTAAAGCAGGGCCATCCAGTCATTGCGCTCTGAGAGCGCGGTCGCGCTTGGGGAGCACTGGGCAGTCAAACTAGCGCTCCTTCCCCTACCACCCCTACACTGTGGTAGCGAGAAGACCTGAGACAAACGGACGATGTTCACACCGCGCAGACTAGTACAGTCACGCGGCCGACGGCTTTTGTGGGATTGTTGACATCATATTGATAGGGCTGTTTTGCCATAAAAATATGCTGCATAATACACATTGAATGGTATTCCGATGTATGGAATGTGCAGGAAACGAATCAAGTGTTAAGTAAAGAATATTGTGATTTATTCCAAACTGAAAGGTGAACATGTTAGAGAGGAAAATTCAACAACATTTTACCAATATGAACAGATAATACAGACCGAGTGACTTTTGCTCCGTCATTTTTACGAGCTTTCAGTTTTGGAGGAAACAATATTCTCCAAATTGTGTACAATATTTCTGGACACAACTATTCGTGAACAATTGCGCAAGTTTCTATCGCTCATCGTTGCACGATGTTTACTTTTGGTAAGCTTAAGAACCGAAAAGAAACTCTCACAAATATACGTTGAGCCGAATATTGACAGAACTTTACATGTATGTTTATACAATAGGGGGTATTCTTCTTACGGAAAGTGGCTATAAAATTCTTCTACACTAGGTGACATTAGAAAGCGTTCTTTAAGTCGAACATTGCACTGCAGTTCAACCAGCTCCGTACATCGTTACACTCGTCAACCGCTCTCATGTAAATCCCATTGACTCAAAAATATCGAATCCGGTAGTGGTGTCTTTGAGAGCTACCAAGTCTATGAAATCCTCGGTGACCCGAAGATCGTCATCCATCCCTCGAATGAAAATAACGAGCTATGCTGTGTCCGCAATGTCGGTTGATTCATTGAGGGAAAATGATACAAATTTTGCTGCCTTCTGCATTAATTGCTGTTCAATATCAACGGCCATATCGTCCATTCTGCGAGCCACAGTTTGAGTTGAAAGAGAGATTTTTTCAATTTTTTCAAATAGCTCCGCAGGACAAATACATGCCGCCGCAACCATTAGGCACTCCTTGAATAAATTTCCTTCCGCGAAGGATTTCCCAGCTTTGGCAATTCACATCGAACATTTGTAGCTTGCTCGTAAAGTGGGTCCGCCAACCTCACTCTATCTCCTATCAGACAAGAATACGGCAAGTCACAGTTAGTGTTCTTCAGTTAATTAAATAATTTGTTCATTCCCGTTTGTAAACAAGGATTTTGAAATTAAAACAGAAAAGTGCTGCTTGAAATTTTCTTTAAATTCTTCTAACTTCGATTGGCGACTGGCGTCTGTCAAACCACCGTAATCATTCCTATGGTTGACACTATAATTTTTTAATTTATTTAGTCAATTTACCCTCTAGGTTGGTGGTTCCCAAGGACTCAGCAAGGGAACTCACCACTACCGCCTCTATGGGCAGTGTCCTGGAGCGTGGAACATCTGGTCGGGATGGATACAGCTGGGGAGGTGTGATCAGCACTTCGCCCAGGCGGCCTCACCTGCAAAGCGAACAGGGGCCACATGAGGGATGGGAAGGGATGGAAGATTGGGATGGATAGACGAGGAAGAGGGGAGGAGGCGGCCGTGGCCTTAAGTAGGTACTGCCCCCGTAATTGAATTATATAGAGACCACGGTGGCTATATTGGAAATTATAAAGAAAGTTATGGCTGTCATAGTTATGACGTGGGTAGTCATGACGTAAGCACGGATGACGCAGACGTTATGCCAGCAGGCTACTTGAGCTGAGATTCTCAGTGACGTCAGCATTTATTCGAGAAAGATCCAAGATGTACGACGCAGTCGCAGGAAACGTGGAATTCTGCTGAGGAAGAAATTATGCTATTGGAGGGGAGGCTTGAACCAATGAACGATAGTCTGAAGGAAGACGGAGATTGCTGAAACTATGGTAGTTTTTATTACTTTTTGGAATGCAGAATTGTGGAAATCCATTTGCAGTAGAGGCATTGTTCTGGAATTTTGGTGAAATTTATTTTCAGTTTTTGAATTTTGAAAATCCGTCATGTATTGACGAAGTTGGAACTCCTAGCGATGACGCAGTAACGCGCGATGGAAGGGATGGATACGCCCCTCATGAAGTTCATAAAAGGCCTTGCGCAGAAGAGAGGAGTCTCATTCTCAATCGTCAGATCTCAAATAGTCATTTCGGTGAAACGTCGAGTGAGATTATTAGTGAAAAAGTCGTCTTTATAACGCGTGGTGAACCCACGGCATTAAAACGAGAGTCGAACAGACAAGCAGTGAAAGTTTACTGTGAGTAAATCTAGGTGAAGTTGAAACGCACATTATAACGCTTCTACAAGAGTAGCTGTGAACAGTTAGCGGTCGCCTATAAGCTAATTCTCTTGTGCATTGCTACATTAAGGACTGTAGAAAAGCTGAACAATTTCGAGTAATTATTTTGGAAGATATTAGCAGTTTTAGACGACTGACAAAAGTGATTTTCTCGCTACATGAGAAGCACTTTGTATAGCCAGAATCTACGCTACGGCTGACACAGCTAGTGAAATAGGGAGACTTCAGATTGCTCTTGTGACACAACGCTACAGTATTATGGAACAGTTTAATATGGCAGTTTGTTCTTCTATTACCATAACCGAAGAGAAGATGGAAGGCTAAAGGACTTAATGCAATTGGGACATATTTCAACGGAGTAAGATAGCAGCATGGAACTTCGCTAATTACTATTCCACACAAGCGAACATGTGGTGAACAAACATCTACACCCATGTTTCGTGATTAAAGGCTGAATACTATCAAACAGCAATGGAAATGATTTCATACTTTCTGAATATGAATATTTCTTCGGAAATTTCTACAAAAACTTCATGGCGATTTTCTACTGGAACTTCAGGGATTTTTCAAGAGAGGTCAGGGTTGTCCCGACTCACAAAGAAGATTATTGCGGAAGGATGTCGTTCGTCTTCACGGGGCAGTGCAATTTCCGGAGAAGGAAGCAGTTCGATTCTCCGATGGTGCTGTTTCTTGTTTCGAGGATGGAGCTCAGCTTTAACTTGGTGAAATGGATCCATCAACAGTCTTCTTTGGGGAATTTTCCTCTGGAACGTCAATCGGCAGATAAGGTAGTCGTGAATGTTTATTGTATTTGAGTTTCTTAGCAATATTTGAGCAACCATTTTCCCATATTTTTGTCCTCATGTATTTTGCCCGATATTCTTGTTTGAGATTCCTATTCTCAGTACACCTTGATGAGTTATGCCTTTTTCGACGATTTATTAAGACATTGTTATGTCATGGGCATAGTTAAACGATTTTGGATCAGTTGAGACTGATATTTATAATTTTTCAGTAATTTGCTTATTTGTAGTCACGATTTGACTGTAAGTTAATGATTTTTATGGCAGATTTAAATTCAGACAGCGTGTCACTTTATTAAAGTAATTCTACCCCAGTTTAATTACTTTGACCAATTTTCTGTCATCATCAAGAAGGAAGAACATTTAAATGATTTTAGAGCGTTAAAATCCAGTACGTTGTCGACGATCTTGGAAATACTAGTCGTTATTTGAATTGATTGCAACACAGACATTTATCGTCAGTTATGAACGATCATTGCATCATAGAAATTTTGTGGAAGATGAACTTTAATTATGAATTATTGAATGCATTAAATTCGTGAACTTTTGTTAGGAATTTTTTTCTCAATTAGAGAGTTATATAACGATGTTTGCATTCCCCAGTCTAATTGGATTCTATTCGACTATTTTGCAGTTAGTCGCACTTTGTTTGATGATAGTATTTTTTTACTACAATTCTTTGAAGATGTTAATCTTAAAATTTTGATAGACCAGACAGGCGTATATAAGCGTATTCACTATTAAATTTGTTTGTGATTGGCAAGTTTTTACTTCAATTCGATTCATGAATGAAATCCACGAAGGTTAAATGACAACAGTTTTGAAACAATTAATGATTATAAGAATTTTTAAGTGGAACTATGAATGTATAATCGATAGTGCAGCGGACATGTTGAAAGTCGCTGATGTATAATGCCCTTAAATAAATGAAGGAGATTCCCACAGTAATTAATGATGATAAAGATTGTGTTAGTGGAGGTTTTTGTAAAGTCTGTGGAAGATTTTGATACCGTATATTTTAATATATGATGAATTTTGGGCCTATTTTTAATGCAGTGTGTGCATTATTTTGTAAGCGAAGTATTTTCCGCTGGAGTATATTGTCATAGTTCGTTGAAAATTAATCAAGCGAATTTGCTGTTATAATTAACAAGAGTTTTGAAAGAATTTGAGATAAGATTTTGAATGAAGATTACCGTCACAAATAATTATAATTATTACAACCTTTATTAAACCAGATTGTGACATTAAAATGTATAACTAACCTTCATTGGTCGATTATATTAACACGATTATGAAATTAACAACCGGATGAATATGTGGTTCAATGTATTTCTTAAATTAATAATTTAAATAATTTAAATGTTGATATTGTAAATAATAAATGTAAATATCTTTGAAAATAATGTGGAACGAAAGTAATGTTAAAGGCGTGTTTAAAAATTTTTGTAATTATCTTCGACAATATTATAAACAATTTCTAATTGTTATAAATAATTTATGTGATTTTGTTATAAACATTTAAGAGTGTGTTTTATACTCTAAACTATGCTTATTAAACATTTGGATGATAACTTAACAAGTTTAGGGATTGTCAGAATAATCCAGTGGTATGTGAGTTAAGCATTTGAAAGATTTGCGTCAATATATATGAGTTGTCTTGTAGACATTTAAAGCTTTGAAAGGAGCTGAATTCTTACGCAGTGTGGCGTGACGAGTGAGCCCCATTTGACAGGCATGCGCCAGGTTGAAGAGTAGACCAGCTGGCTCGACATCTGGTTATCAGCGGGCGAGGTCGATACTCTGGCCTTGCGCCTATTAATACAAGTGTCATGTTTATTAAAAGAAACCAAATGCTCTATATATATGTGTCACATCCTGACTTCCTCATCCAATCCAAATGTGTTTAAAATGTTACGTTATTTTGAGCTCATGGGAGCTAACATGTTGTATGCTAACTTTGCAAGTCCTTTAAGTGGACATAGTCAGATTGACATAGGCTACTGATAGCCACATTTATTTTGTTGAGTTGTTAAAGTCATACCCTTTATTTGAAATAAAGCTTTTGTACAGTTCAAAGTTCTTGCCTTCGTTTTGGTTCATTTTTAAATGTCATGGTCAAGATTATTGTGGGAGCATACTTTAAAGATCCTGTTGTCAACCCAATCCCCGAGATAATTTTTAGAGGTAAGTAAAAGTAAGTATGAATCCCCGTCTATTTTGGTGTGTTCCACAATAATTTTCTTGGTAACTTCTGTGTTCAAACGTCGGTAGTATCTGTCAGTGCCATTTTCATTGATGTAGCTGAGCCGGTGCGATTGATTGTTGGCAATCCGATTGAGGGGGCGGATATCTGACAGCCTACTATCCGGGTAAACGGGGACAGAAGGATTGGCGAACCTATAACGTGGGGCTGAGTCAACAGTAGGATTGGCAAACCTAAAACGTGTGGCTCGATTAGACCCAAATAAAGAGGTTGATTCTTTGTTAGATGTCTAGGCCAATTGTAGAATTTGAGAGTGTGATTATATAGGAATTAATTGTTGTATTGTATTAGGAAAATTACACTCAGAAAGGATCAGATCTTATACAACTTGAGAAAGGTTAAATAGGCTGGAAACTTAGGAAAATCGCCTATGATCTGGAATCTTATTTTATATGACCGGCTTATGACATTTTAGTCATATTAAAAATAAAATTAAATTATTTGGATTGTAAATGAAAATTATTTGTGTTAGGATATTTTAAAATGGGCCAGGGAAATTTGAACATGTGCTTGAGTTTGTTTCAACGTGAAGTGTCTTCGAAAGTTAATTATAAGATAGTTATAAGTTAGATTTAAGACAGAAAATTGATCAAATTTATATATGGTGAAAAGTGTTGCTCAAATGTTGTTATTTTGCTCTTTTGATGTATGTCCCTACAGCAGTCTAATTTTTGAATAATATTGTAATGGCAGATGAAAGTTTGAGGATAATGTTAGAGGAGATGTCTGCTAACATGAAGCAGATGATGGAGGAGAATGCTAACTTGAAAGCTAGCATGAATAGCAGTATGAAGCAGATGATGGAGGAGAATGCTAGTAACTTGTCAGCTAATTTGTCTGCTAGGCTGGATGAAAATTTAAAAGTTATTCAGACCAGTTCTGCTAACTTAGAGGATAATATGTCGCGTTTACAGATTAATACCCAAGGAATTGAGAATGCTGTAACTGACATGCGCTCAGACGTGTCCAATGTTAAAGTAGATGTGTCTAATATGCATAAAAATGTTGCTGATGTTAAAATTGATGTTGCTAATGTGCATAAAGATCTTACAATGTTGAATCTAGATGTAGCTAATGTCCGAAGTGATATTTCTTGTGCTAGGGCTGAGGTAGTTGTTGTTAAAAATGACGTTGCGACTGTCCAAGACAAGGTTGAGGAAGTCCAAAGAGGAATCCAAAATGTTAGAACTGATGTGTCCAATGTTCAGGTTGATATTAATAACATTCATTCGGATGTAAACGAGATGCAAAGTGACATAAATAAAATTTAAGTAGAGGTCAACACAGTTTTCGTAGATGTTGCTAAAGTCCAAACTGATGTAAATAAAGTCAGGGAAGAGATAGAAAATTCGAAAACCCTTTGTACACGTAATATAAGTGCATTAACGACTAGGCTAGTTGATGAGTCAGTTAGAACGACAGCGTCTTTAGAAGGTTTAAAGTTTGATGTAGAGGTCATGAGAACCCAGGTATTAGACCATAATAAAGTATTGAAAGAGGATATCGAAATAGACATAGCAGAAATGTTAACGGCAAATGTAGCAATATGGAAAGGCGAGTGGAATAGGTCAAGTGGGGAACATGTAACCCAAATTCAGGAACGTATTGAAAGAAAACTTGCCAGTACTCAAATTGATATTAACAATGAAGTAGTACAGATTAGGAAAGATTTAAGCGTCAGGATGGATTCGCTATCCGAAAGACAAGTTGAAGATAGAACACAACTAGGTCAGGATGTGCAAACATTAAAATCTGCATTAGAGGAACAGATTCATAAAGTTGTCTCTGATGTGAATGAAACGACGAGTAAACTACAAAATTTGAAGCTAGGAGAGGCTAGTTTGATGGAAACCTACAAAGAAGAGTTAATCAAGAAAGTCTTAACGGAAATCACTAACAAGGATACAGAAGGCTTGGCTTGCGAAACCAATAGGAATTATGCCAGAAGATATAACGTAGATCCAGAAGAGAGAGACGTGATTCCTGAAGAACGTATATCCAGATTCAGGGAGGAAGATGACGAGAGGAATATGGAACCTGAGTGGAACTATCGAGATAGTGGGAAAAACTACCCGGATTCATATCCGAGGAACGTAACGGTCATCAGGAATTTTGAAGACAAACCGCAAAAATTCAGTAACACTGATAGTTTGACACCCATAGAATATGTAAGGAACCTCAAAGATTATTTCATCGAAGCTCACATTCCCAGAGAGAGAGAGATGAAGATAGTGGAGAGATTTTTGATTGGAGGACCCCTCGAATGGTTTCGCGCATTTAGATACACATTCAGTAACTTTGACGAGTTTGCAGAGGCATTAATCAAACGATTTTGGTCCATAGAAGCGCAGAATTCGTTAAGAGCGGAGGTGTATTCAAGAAAATACTCAGGTACTCTTCCAACGCGGTACGCTGATTTCTTTACGAGTCAATTATCCCGCTTGAGATTTTTGCAACCCCCATTGTCAACGGAGCAACTTATTGATGCGATTTCTCGTATGCTACCTGTGGAGGTGAGGAGACTAATTATTTCATCAAACATCAGGGATTTAACCAGCATGGATGAATTACTGAGGAGGTTAGACTACACAAGTCCAATGCCTAACGTGGTACAGAAAGGTCAAAGGCATGACTTCAAAGAAATAAATACTGTATATATGGACCAAGTCCAACAAACTGACAAGCCAGATGAGGAGAAAACTGACAATGTAGGTCCTCACAGGAATAATCAGTTTCGAAATAACAGATCGCCAGGTTACCGACCGTATCAACAGAGAAGAGGCTGGAACTATAATCGAGGAAATTACAATGGAAGAGGCAGATATTACAACAATAATGGTTATAACAGGAATTATAATAGGAATAACCAGAACAAAAACAGAAATCAGAATCCTCAAGGTCAGGTTATGACACCCAATCAGTATCAGGAAAGAGAGAAGGAAAGCCAGCAATACCTAAAAGAATTACGGGAAAAAGAAGCCGACAACCAAAAGAAAAGGCAGGATGTTGTAATCGATCCTGGGCCTTCTACGAGCCAGCAGAATGTTGAGGTCGGTAACACAAAAAAAACGCCGATTTCTCAACGTCAGTGAGAACTTGTAAATACATTGCCACACCACACCTGATTACAATTAATGAGATATATGAAGTGACTGATGAAGATTTGCTAGAAGAGAGGGGTATAGTTAAAGAGGAAAGACCATGTGCCTTACCTATTATTTCTGTACGGATAGATGACCAACAGTACAAAGCCCTGATGGATACTGGTGCAATAATTTCCATCATTTCAGAGGAATGTTATCAAAGTCTGCTAAGAGGAGAGAACATGACAGTTCTACCTGTTTCTACCGTCAAAGTGAGAGGGATATTCCAAGATAAGGCAGTGAAGTGCAAGATTCAAGTGTTATTGAACTTTGAGATCAATGGAAGGAATTATGAACAGATATTCATTGTGGTGAGCAAGATCAATTTTGATATGGTGCTTGGAATCGATTTTATATCGAAGGTCGGAGCTATTATTGACATGAAGAACAGAAGTATTAGCTTTAATGATGGGTACATGATCACAGAAGAGATAGAAAAACAGGACGTGAAAAACAGTCTGGAAATAGACCTTAGGGAAGAAATTTTGAATACCATAATTAATGAAGTGGAAAATTTAGCAGAAATACCCAGTAGAAAAACTGAAGGATTTGAAGAAATTCAGGGGGAATTTGAGGATCTGATAAAGGAATTCCAAGATATTTTTGATGAAAAGCCTGGATTGATTAAGGATTATAAATACAAGATAAGGCTGACAGATGAAACCCCTTACCAGAAGAGAATATACCCCATTCCTGAGAAATACTATCAAGAAGTACGAGGGTTAATCAGAAAAATGGAGGTAGACGGGATTATTAAAAAACAGGCGTCGTCTTATATAAACCCCATCACAGTAGTGAAGAAAAGTAATGGTCAGATACGTCTTTGTCTCGATGCCAGGACCATCAACTTGAAGATTCTTCCAGAAAATGACCGACCACCCAAGATTAGAGATCTGCTTCGAAAATTCAAAGGGAGAGCATGTTTCAGCGTTCTTGACTTGACGTCTTCATTTTATCAAGTTCAGCTAGAAGAAGATAGTATGCAGTACACTGGATTCCTATTTGACCAGACGTCATGGGTCTTTGTCAGAATGCCTTTTGGTATGGTTAACAGTGGACCAGCACTTATTCGAGCACTTGATAGTAAGCTCACTGACGAAGTGAAAGAAAATGTAATCTGCTACATTGACGATTTAATCGTATCTTCACCCAGCGCCGCAGAACATTTAGTGCACTTGAGAAAGTTGTTCGAGAATTTAAGGGAGGCCAATATCAAGGTGAATTTTGGAAAATGTCAATTCTTGAAGCAGGAGATAAATTACTTGGGGCATACTATTGATAAAGATGGATATCATCCAAACATGAAAAAAGTAGATGCGATCACGAGATTTCCAAAGCCAACTAAGGTGAAACAAGTCAGAGAATTTGTAGGCGCATGCCAATTTATTAGCAGCCACTGTCCAAGATACTCTGAAATTATGGCTCCTCTGTATGACTTACTCAAGAAGAACAACAGATGGAAATGGAGTACCGCTGCAGACGAGGCTTTTGAGAAAGCAAAAGAGATGCTCAGAAATAATGTGAAACTGGAGTACCCAGACTTTGAGAAGGTGTTCTATATTGAGTCTGATGCATCAAGAATAGGCATTAGTGCAGTCCTATACCAGAAAGACGAGGCAGGCAACAAGCACTACATTGCGTTCACTAGTCGGAAGTTGAAGAAACACGAGGAAAACTACTTCACGACAGAGCTTGAAGCGTTAGCTTTTGTAACAGCATTGCAAGCCTGGAAGAAAATACTGCTGGGACACAAGGTCATCATTATTACTGACCATAAAGCACTACAGTTTATGCTGCAAACTGACATGTCGAGTGATAGATTGACACGCTGGGCTTTGTTCACCCAACAGTTTAACGCCACTATCGTCCACCAGCCTGGGAAAGATAACTTACTGGCTGATGCTCTATCACGTAACCCTATTAAAAATGTGCAGATACACCATGTACAATTGGAGCAAGAAGATCAAGAAACCGTTAGGAGGTTAGCCCGAATCAGTGTGTCACAGAAGAGACACGCTCCAATAAGGAAAATGTACAGGTTCCTCAAGGGTTACATGGACAATACTGATGTTGACTATGCAGTTACACGGAGAAATTCACGACACTTTGTCTTGAGTGGAGACATCGTATGCAAGTATGCTGACTCTGCGCATACAAAACTCCGAATAGTCGTGCCACCTAAACTTGTTGTCAATTTAGTGTGGGTAGCTCATCACGCAACTGGACATGCCGGTTTAGATAAAACTCTTAATACTCTTAAAGAGAGATTTATCTGGACTAACATGCGTTCCAGCATTGCCAAGGTCATTCGATCATGTGACAAATGTCAAAGAGCAAAGTATGCTTCTGCTTTATTAAAGGGAAAACCGAAGGCTATGATTCCTTCTAAGCCAAACGAACTAATGGCGACGGATATATTTGGCCCCTGTCCGAAGGGATATCAGGGTAACCAGTACCTGTTGGTTACCGTAGATGTTTTCTCAAAATTTGTTACAATGAGTCCCATGCAGAAAGCTAACACAAGGAACGTTGTAAGCAGACTGGAAAATGCTGTATTTCCTAAAGCTGGTAAACCAGAATATCTACTGTCAGATCATGGAACGCAGTTTACATCCGTGGAATTTGCAGCGGATATGTAAAGGCTTGGCATTAAGCACTTATTTTCAAGCGTGCGTTATCCAGAATCGAATTCCTCAGAAAGATATATGGCTGAATTTTCGAAATTCTGTCGAATTTTCTGTCCCAATGATCATTCTGGTTGGGTGAGATTTGTACCCCTTATTGAGGAATGTCTGAACTCTACAGTGCAGGAGAGCACAGGAGAAGTGCCAATGCGACTTCATCTAGGAAGAAACCCAGAAAGGCCGTGGGATAATCTTTTCAACCATGTTCCTAGAGATCCCGACCTAGGAAGGCAGCAGAGGATTAAACAAGGCAAAGGAACAACTCCAGAAAGCAGCAGAGAAACGATTGAAAAGAGTAGCTGGAAAACGTTTTGGTGCACCCTTACAAGTTGGAAATCTTGTATTATTACGCAGACCTGTCAAGGCTGATATGAGCAAGAAAATATACCCCAAATTTGGAAATGTGTTCATGGGACCGTTCAGGATTACGAATGCCTATGGAAACAACTGCTATGAACTCTACGATGATGAGAATAATGTCATTTACGGCAAGTTCAATGCTGGAAATTTGAAAAGATACTATCCTAGAGTAAGCCAGTAATAATTCAATTTCGTGTTCAAGAGAGTTGAGGTACTTGTAACACTGAGTTTAAAAACAATTTGCAACTGTTTTTAAAACGTGGTGAGAGGAGAATGCCCCCGTAATTGAATTATATAGAGACCACGGTGGCTATATTGGAAATTATAAAGAAAGTTATGGCTGTCATAGTTATGACGTGGGTAGTCATGACGTAAGCACGGATGACGCAGACGTTATGCCAGCAGGCTACTTGAGCTGAGATTCTCAGTGACGTCAGCATTTATTCGAGAAAGATCCAAGATGTACGACGCAGTCGCAGGAAACGTGGAATTCTGCTGAGGAAGAAATTATGCTATTGGAGGGGAGGCTTGAACCAATGAACGATAGTCTGAAGGAAGACGGAGATTGCTGAAACTATGGTAGTTTTTATTACTTTTTGGAATGCAGAATTGTGGAAATCCATTTGCAGTAGAGGCATTGTTCTGGAATTTTGGTGAAATTTATTTTCAGTTTTTGAATTTTGAAAACCCGTCATGTATTGACGAAGTAGGAACTCCTAGCGATGACGCAGTAACGCGCGATGGAAGGGATGGATACGCCCCTCATGAAGTTCATAAAAGGCCTTGCGCAGAAGAGAGGAGTCTCATTCTCAATCGTCAGATCTCAAATAGTCATTTCGGTGAAACGTCGAGTGAGATTATTAGTGAAAAAGTCGTCTTTATAACGCGTGGTGAACCCACGGCATTAAAACGAGAGTCGAACAGACAAGCAGTGAAAGTTTACTGTGAGTAAATCTAGGTGAAGTTGAAACGCACATTATAACGCTTCTACAAGAGTAGCTGTGAACAGTTAGCGGTCGCCTATAAGCTAATTCTCTTGTGCATTGCTACATTAAGGACTGTAGAAAAGCTGAACAATTTCGAGTAATTATTTTGGAAGATATTAGCAGTTTTAGACGACTGACAAAAGTGATTTTCTCGCTACATGAGAAGCACTTTGTATAGCCAGAATCTACGCTACGGCTGACACAGCTAGTGAAATAGGGAGACTTCAGATTGCTCTTGTGACACAACGCTACAGTATTATGGAACAGTTTAATATGGCAGTTTGTTCTTCTATTACCATAACCGAAGAGAAGATGGAAGGCTAAAGGACTTAATGCAATTGGGACATATTTCAACGGAGTAAGATAGCAGCATGGAACTTCGCTAATTACTATTCCACACAAGCGAACATGTGGTGAACAAACATCTACACCCATGTTTCGTGATTAAAGGCTGAATACTATCAAACAGCAATGGAAATGATTTCATACTTTCTGAATATGAATATTTCTTCGGAAATTTCTAAAAAACTTCATGGCGATTTTCTACTGGAACTTCAGGGATTTTTCAAGAGAGGTCAGGGTTATCCCGACTCACAAAGAAGATTATTGCCGGAAGGATGTCGTTCGTCTTCACGGGGCAGTGCAATTTCCGGAGAAGGAAGCAGTTCGATTCTCCGATGGTGCTGTTTCTTGTTTCGAGGATGGAGCTCAGCTTTAACTTGGTGAAATGGATCCATCAACAGTCTTCTTTGGGGAATTTTCCTCTGGAACGTCAATCGGCAGATAAGGTAGTCGTGAATGTTTATTGTATTTGAGTTTCTTAGCAATATTTGAGCAACCATTTTCCCATATTTTTGTCCTCATGTATTTTGCCCGATATTCTTGTTTGAGATTCCTATTCTCAGTACACCTTGATGAGTTATGCCTTTTTCGACGATTTATTAAGACATTGTTATGTCATGGGCATAGTTAAACGATTTTGGATCAGTTGAGACTGATATTTAGATTTTTCAGTAATTTGCTTATTTGTAGTCACGATTTGACTGTAAGTTAATGATTTTTATGGCAGATTTAAATTCAGACAGCGTGTCACTTTATTAAAGTAATTCTACCCCAGTTTAATTACTTTGACCAATTTTCTGTCATCATCAAGAAGGAAGAACATTTAAATTTTAGAGCGTTAAAATCCAGTACGTTGTCGACGATCTTGGAAATACTAGTCGTTATTTGAATTGATTGCAACACAGACATTTATCGTCAGTTATGAACGATCATTGCATCATAGAAATTTTGTGGAAGATGAACTTTAATTATGAATTATTGAATGCATTAAATTCGTGAACTTTTGTTAGGAATTTTTTTCTCAATTAGAGAGTTATATAACGATGTTTGCATTCCCCAGTCTAATTGGATTCTATTCGACTATTTTGCAGTTAGTCGCACTTTGTTTGATGATAGTATTTTTTTACTACAATTCTTTGAAGATGTTAATCTTAAAATTTTGATAGACCAGACAGGCGTATATAAGCGTATTCACTATTAAATTTGTTTGTGATTGGCAAGTTTTTACTTCAATTCGATTCATGAATGAAATCCACGAAGGTTAAATGACAACAGTTTTGAAACAATTAATGATTATAAGAATTTTTAAGTGGAACTATGAATGTATAATCGATAGTGCAGCGGACATGTTGAAAGTCGCTGATGTATAATGCCCTTAAATAAATGAAGGAGATTCCCACAGTAATTAATGATGATAAAGATTGTGTTAGTGGAGGTTTTTGTAAAGTCTGTGGAAGATTTTGATACCGTATATTTTAATATATGATGAATTTTGGGCCTATTTTTAATGCAGTGTGTGCATTATTTTGTAAGCGAAGTATTTTCCGCTGGAGTATATTGTCATAGTTCGTTGAAAATTAATCAAGTGAATTTGCTGTTATAATTAACAAGAGTTTTGAAAGAATTTGAGATAAGATTTTGAATGAAGATTACCGTCACAAATAATTATAATTATTACAACCTTTATTAAACCAGATTGTGACATTAAAATGTATAACTAACCTTCATTGGTCGATTATATTAACACGATTATGAAATTAACAACCGGATGAATATGTGGTTCAATGTATTTCTTAAATTAATAATTTAAATAATTTAAATGTTGATATTGTAAATAATAAATGTAAATATCTTTGAAAATAATGTGGAACGAAAGTAATGTTAAAGGCGTGTTTAAAAATTTTTGTAATTATCTTCGACAATATTATAAACAATTTCTAATTGTTATAAATAATTTATGTGATTTTGTTATAAACATTTAAGAGTGTGTTTTATACTCTAAACTATGCTTATTAAACATTTGGATGATAACTTAACAAGTTTAGGGATTGTCAGAATAATCCAGTGGTATGTGAGTTAAGCATTTGAAAGATTTGCGTCAATATATATGAGTTGTCTTGTAGACATTTAAAGCTTTGAAAGGAGCTGAATTCTTACGCAGTGTGGCGTGACGAGTGAGCCCCATTTGACAGGCATGCGCCAGGTTGAAGAGTAGACCAGCTGGCTCGACATCTGGTTATCAGCGGGCGAGGTCGATACTCTGGCCTTGCGCCTATTAATACAAGTGTCATGTTTATTAAAAGAAACCAAATGCTCTATATATATGTGTCACATCCTGACTTCCTCATCCAATCCAAATGTGTTTAAAATGTTACGTTATTTTGAGCTCATGGGAGCTAACATGTTGTATGCTAACTTTGCAAGTCCTTTAAGTGGACATAGTCAGATTGACATGGGCTACTGATAGCCACATTTATTTTGTTGAGTTGTTAAAGTCATACCCTTTATTTGAAATAAAGCTTTTGTACAGTTCAAAGTTCTTGCCTTCGTTTTGGTTCATTTTTAAATGTCATGGTCAAGATTATTGTGGGAGCATACTTTAAAGATCCTGTTGTCAACCCAATCCCCGAGATAATTTTTAGAGGTAAGTAAAAGTAAGTATGAATCCCCGTCTATTTTGGTGTGTTCCACAATAATTTTCTTGGTAACTTCTGTGTTCAAACCTCGGTAGTATCTGTCAGTGCCATTTTCATTGATGTAGCTGAGCCGGTGCGATTGATTGTTGGCAATCCGATTGAGGGGGCGGATATCTGACAGCCTACTATCCGGGTAAACGGGGACAGTACCATCCCGGCATTTGCCCGAAGACGAAGTGGGAAACCACGGAAATCCACTTCGAGGATGGCTGAGGTGGGAATCGAACCCCCTCTACTCATTTGGACCACGCGAGGCTGAGTAGACCCCGTTCCAGTCCTCATACCACTTTTCAAATTCCGTGGCAGAGCCGGGAATCGAACCCAGGACCTCCGTGGCGGCAGCTAACCATGCTGACCGCTACGCTACGGAGGCGACTGGCACTATAGTGCCGTTCCAAATTGTTTTTTAACACATTAAATCTTTGTGGCACACTAAACATTTGGCATGCCCTTTATAAACTGCACAGAAAAATGAAATTTCCCATTCTGCTTTTAAGGCGGCTGCTTCACCACTCCTTTTTTTGTATGATTAATTATTTATTTATCGTATGGCTATTAGCCGGGAGTGTCCGAGGACAGTTTCGGCTCGCCAAAGGCTGTAGCTGCTTCAAGCGGACACCATAGGGTAAGCTACAAGTTCCGTTCAATTTCAAGTAGTTCCAACTTTCGCCACCAGATGTCACTGATACCTAGTGGTGAACGTTGGAACTTTGATAGAGCGTTCTAACGAAAACTAACCTGGAAATTTAGCTTCACACAAGTTTAGTTAGTGGAAGGATCTTTTACATGCCATAAATCTATGACATGGGACCGCCGGCTATACTTCCCCTCCGAAGCAAGGCATATTGAAGGATTTTAACGCTATAAAAAATCCGACGACTTCGGCCGTGTTTGAACCCGCTATCTTGGGCACAGCAGTTCAGCATGCTACCAATTACGCCACCGAAGCCGCTTATTGTAAGATGTTCAGTCATGACCACTGCAAAACTGATTTACTTACACGCTGTCAAGAAAGTGCATTGGACTAGACTAGCGACTGATGGATCGGGTGCTTCCTTCGGCGCGGCGCGCAGTCTACGCGCTCAGTCAGTCAAGTTCCTCCCCCCACTACCTTCCACCAAAGTGCTCGGAGCACTGGCCCAGAGCACGGCTGTAGTGCTAGCGCTCAGGGAGCGCTTAGTGGACGGCACTGCTCTAAAGAAATAATGTTCATGGAAGGTTTATCTATGACATTAAGGGATGTTTTAAAGATTGAGTTGCTTGGCTGAAGGGATTCTTCTCTGCTGGTGCTACCCCTTCCACCCACGTCTACTGTATATTTATAGCTATCTGTCCATTAAGACCGAAACTAACCGATTGAATGACAGCCAATCAAATTCTTCTAACTTAATGGAATTTAGAAAGCCACTGTAGTTATGCAAATGTCTGTTATAGCCCAAGTTCCGCATGTCTCTGGATCAACCGGAACAGTATGGAAAGTAGATTCACAGGCACGTCAAAACCGTACACACCGTTGACTCTCAAACCCCAACAGTTAGAGGGACATTAAGAAGAAGTTTGTAGTTTTAAGTGATCATTAATCTCGTGATCATGAGCCACGGGACCTCCTTTTTACGTGGAATCTTAACCACAGGACATGGCATTTCACTTCGAAAATCTCACATGCATTGACCGGGAATCGAACCCGGTCCACCTTGGTGAGAGGCGGATAGCTTGACCGCTGCGCCACCACGCCCCACCCACCCTATGACATTAAAATACATCTACTATTACTATTATTATTATTATTATTAATACTTCACTCTCAGAACATAATCTGGCAAATAGGCCTATATGGCAACTATACAGATTATAAATCAGAGTATAATCCCCACCTTTAAAAAACAATTTTCACTAGTCCATGAATTTTATTATGGTGTTGGAAGCCATTTTAAGTGTTGCCTTACTAAACGAAAGTTTGATGCTATTCAGTCGGTCAGCACGATTGTACCCAAATGAGATGGGTTATTCCCTAATTCTGAAAAAAAAAAGGCTTATGCGATCACCTTTTGTCCGTGTGTCTGTCTGTGTGTGCGTGTGTGTGTGTGAGAGAGAGAGAGAGGGATTTTTGTGTGTCCCCCCCCCTAATAAATTCTAAACGGCTGGAGCGATTTCAATGAAACTCGGTAACCTCATAGCACTATTCCGGGTGACCCCGACCTTCCCCTGCAAAGTTTGCTACGTCTTACCAATCCAATATCGCGGCTGTGCGAAATATTTCACCAGCATTCAATATCTCCGAAACTATTACAGATATCAGCCTGGAATTTTGTACGGTAATAAAGGGAACTACTAGGAGTTCACCTATGTGACTTTTGAAAACCTGGTAACTACAAAACCAACATGGCGGCCAAGCGAAGTTGCGATTTTTAAATAGACGTTTCTCGCGATTTAACCAACCAAACGCAATAGAACTTGATACAATATATGTTTATGCACATTGTAATGCACCGACATCTAACTTCGTTCAATTGTTTACATAACCTCAAGATGGCGGCTGTGCGAAATATTTCACCGGCATTCTATATCTCTGAAACTATTACCGGTATCACCATGAAATTTTGTACGGAGATAAAGGGCACTACTGAAAGTTCATCTATGAGACCTTCAAAAACCGGTTAACTACAAAACGAACATGGCGGCCAGGCGAAGTTGAAAATTTTAACTAGACTTTTCTCACGATTTAATGATCCATACGCAATGAAACTTCGTACAGCAAATGTTTATACACATTGTAATGCACTGGTATCTAATTTAGTTCAATTGTTTACGTAACCCCAAGATGGCGGCTGCGCGAATTTCGAAAATTACTTTTTATTTCTTTTTTTAATCATGCGATTGAAGTTTGAATAAAACACCTACACAATAATCTTCATGTAATAGAACATAAATCTAAGGCCTATAATATAAAAATCCAACATGGTGACCATCCAAAATATTTAGACGGCTCTCAATATCTACGAATCTGTTACAGCAATCAAACTGACAATTTGTATGTTGATAGAGGCAATTAATATAAGTAGGATATATGAAAATAGGCTATTTAGTTCTTCACGGAACTACTTGTTTTTTAATGAAACAGACCACATACTGATCTGCTGTGAATTGATCATAGTTAGAACTAAGCAGTGGCAAAGCTACATTCATGCAACTGGATATTCTCAAGTTCATAACTTATAGTCATCGAGTTTTTCGCGCAGCAAAGAAATCAATGATGCGTTCTTTGAAAATGTCATTCCTGGAAAGATAGTTCACCAAACTCTTCTCAATAGCCAGAGTACTCAAATTTCTCAGTCTAGAATCTGGCATGGAGTTCTTTAAAAATGTCTTAACTCTCTTCAATGCACTCATACTTAGTTCACTAGAATAGGAAAGGTATCAATCAGTCTTATGAGGCGTACTGTTTATTGATATAATTTTTCTAGGCCGTTGTTGAAAAAATATTCTCTTCATAGGACACCGAAGAAAATGGTCTTGATTTTAAATCCCTCCCTATATTATTCTGCTAAGGTCCCATTCCGGCTTTGTACCGAAAATAAGGTCCCATTAACACCAACCTACACATATGGGGTACCTACAGGTTCAGCATAACCCAATGCGTAAGCGAAACGCACTCACTTCCTATATTATTCTGCTAAGGTCCCATTCCAGTTTCGTACCGAAAATAAGGTCCCATTAACACCAACCTACACATATGGGGTACCTACAGGTTCAGCATAACCCAATGCGTAACCGAAACGCACTCACTTACTCTTTAAATGCCTCACAATTAAATAAATACCTTAAAACATGTATATTTACAATGAAATAATGAAAGAATGCAACACGGTAACCATGGTAACAGAATCTCACAGGTCCATCTATTTCTGTAAGACGCAATGCAATTCCAATTATTACATTACTGTGAAAGTTTCCAGACGGTTATAAGGTTATCACTGAACCAAATTAAGCTGTGAAATTCATCAATACATGCAGTATAATGCGCTTAAGGGGGTCAAGGGGCACTCTAGATTTTTTCACGCAATTTTACGTGTGAGTGTGGTACGAAAGGTCTTTTTCACCCGAAAACCATATTTAAAGGCCCTTAAATTAACAGTGTCTGTGATATTCCCAGAAAACTAACTTCGCTCTGATATACCTATGAAGGAATGACAAACCCCTAACCACTGCACCAGTAGCTGAATTGATAAAGTTTGATTATTCATACCAAGGATAAATCAGTCATAGCATTCATGATTGAGATTTTGCTAAGTGTACTCTTTACAACTAGAATATTCGCGAGCGAAGCCGCGACGGGTAATGCTAGTACACTATTAAATCACTACTGTACTCCGATCCATGCACGAAGATGCACGCGCTGAGATACCGCCCCCTTTACGAATGCACTGCTTGGAGCCTAGGCTCTCTGACGACGCATTCAGCTATAGGCCTTCCGCTTGGCGCATGCGCAATTGCCTTCTCTAGCCACAAAGACTTGAGCCTGTTTCAAAGGAGACTCACTGGCTGCTCAGTCCGGCGCTCTTTCTTGTTCGTTTATGGGCGCAAGAGTAGCTCTATACCCAATTGCTGCTAAGCTGGCGTCAATCCCACTGTGACTACATAGAATAACACCGAAAACTAGAGATTTCATTTGCCTATGCCAATGAAAAATAGGAAAATTTAAATGTGCATATTCCTTGAGAATGAAATGGCTCAAATATTCCCCTCCAGCTTCTCCACTGGATGTAAGTGCAAAGAGTAAGATATGTTTCCAAGCGGATTATCTCCAGGATAATGAACTTAGCCAAAATTACAAGGAAATGATTGGTGAGATAGAGCAGATAGTAAAGAATCGGAAAGGATTGGTCAGGATACAGACATACTGTATTTAGTCAAAAAAATTCGAGACAATGGGTCAGACCCCTTAAACTCCCCTGACTGCCTCACTGCTTCAACGTTGCTTAGTAAAAGCTGCCCGAACAACCTTTTCTGCTTTTACACTAGTTTGACCGGATGAATCGAATGTTCTAAAAGTGAATCATTCTATTAACAGTAGCGGCTCCGGTGGCGTAGTTGGTAGCATGCTGAACTGCTGTGCCCAAGATAGCGGGTTCAAACCCGGCCGAAGTTGTCTGATTTTTTAAGAGCGTTAAAAATCCTTCAGTATGCCTTCCTTCGGAGGGGAAGTAAAGCCGGCGGTCCCATGTCATAGATTTATGGCATGCTAAAGATCCTTCCACAGACTAAACTTGTGTGGAGCTAAATTTCTAGGTTAGATTTCGTTGGAACGCTATATCAAGGTTCCAACGTTCACCACTAGGTATTATTGACATCTCGTAGTGAAAGTTTGAACTACTTGAAATTGAACGGAACGTGTAGCTCACCCTCTGGGTGTCCACTGGAAGCAGCTACAGACTCTGGCGATTCGAACATGTCATCGGTCACTCCCGGCACTAAAAGCCATACGATAAATTGAAAAATCTGTTAACAGTCATATCAACTCCCCATATCTGAGAACTTTCAAATACTGTATATGAGGGAGGGATATTGGTCTATGCACGTTCATAAGTTACAGGGAATCGAACCCGGCCCACCTTGGTGGGAAGCAAGTAGCTTGGCCGTTGCAATATCGCGCCCCCATTCTTACCTATGACTAACGCCCGGAGAGTTATTTTTTTATTTAACTAAATATTTTCTATTTATTTACATATTTTTGCTCTTGCCACGGTGGGTGAGTGGTTATCGTGTCAGATTACTAACCCCAAGCTTGCAGGTTCGCCCCTGGCCGTGGTAAGTGATTTTTGAAAGGCGGCAAAAATTACGACACCATGTCATACGGTGTTGGCATGTCAAAGAACCCATTTGAATTCATAGGCCGTGTTCAAAATGGCAAAATTAATCTCGGGATTTTCCGCCAACACAAAGTTCCTCATTTCTCTACTAGAAAGCGCTATAGTTTCAAGGAGCTTAGATATCTAACCTCCTTGACTTTCATAGTGCTTCAAGGAACAACGAAATTCGACATGCAAGCTACCCTCTGGGTGTCAAATAACAAAGCTTGCACCCGGCACCCGAGGCCATGCGATATTATTATGCTGCTTTTGTAAATAAATACATACTCTGGCGTATTCTTTCATAAGTACATACAGTATTTCCTATATTTGGTGGTATGTTTTACTCCTTAGAGCGTGATGGCGCAGTGGCTTAGCTGCTCGTCTTTCACCTGGACGGCCGGTGTTCAAATCCCGGTGACAGCAGGGTGGAATTTTCGCCTGAGAAATCGCGTGGCGTCAGGAAGGGCACCCGGCCTTAAATCCCTGGCCAAAATCAAAATGAGCCTGGTTGGCTCCGGCGACCCCAATTAATTGGGAAAAGCCGAAGAAAGAAAGAAAGAAAGAAAGAAAGAAAAGTTGTACTCCATAGGGGATTCCTGCCCACATATTCGACCGTTGGCAATTCGAGTAATTTGCTTCTCTATTATTTTCGTGAATGCACCCTTGTCTCTGTATTATAGTATTCAAGACAGGAATTCCCCGGTCATTAAGTATAGCAGAGGAGCTGGAGTTAAGTCTCATTAAGCCCCCAATATTCCTTACCTTGGCAGAAATTTGTACTTGGAATTACAGTGGTTTGGGGAACTTATGAGTAGGCCTATTGACTAAGTGGTATAAAGGTTTTTGAAGTGGCCTTTCCTTCTGTTCTTTAGAATGAAATTCGAAAACAGCAGATACATGACTTCGTATCGCGCATCAGCAGTAAGTATTGTAGAATTCGGAAACTGAGGCAAGCCCCGGCCTATTAAGGGGGAACATACTGTACTGTAGACAGGATTGTGGATTATTCAAGCAGCTAGACATTTCAACGATATTTCGAGTAACTGGGGTACATAAGTATGATACAAATTTAAGAACATATTTTGGAAACTTAATCACATATTTTTCACTTTTAAACACATAAATAAATACATATTTCAGAAAAGTTCAGCACATCCGGGCCCTGCTTATGACCAACACTGAAACAACATCGTTTAGCTTTCTTTAGCCTAGTGAAACTTTGAAACAAATTGAGAATTGGCAGGTGAAAAGCTGAAGGAAGTAGGAGACTTCTGTTACTTAGGAAGCAAATTAACCAGTGATGGACGAAGTAAAGAGGATAAAAAAGTAGGTTGGCTCAGGCAAGGAAATAATTTCTACAGACTAGGAATCTGTTGACATAGAATATAGATTTACGTATTAGGAAGTCATTTTTGAAAGCCTTTGTCTGGAGCGTGGCGCTCTATGGAAGTGAAACTTGGACTATTGGTGAAGCAGAAAAGAGGAGAATTGATGCGTTTGAAATGTGGTGTTACAGGAGAATGATGAAGATCAGATGGTAGATAGAGTTACAAACGAAGAGGTATTAAGACAAGTGGGAGAGGAGAGATGTTTTTGGCGGCTGCTAATGTAGAGAAGAGATAGGTTGGAAGGACACATGCTAAGACACCCAGGATTAGCAAGCTTAGTTATGGAAGAAAGGGTCGAGGGCAAGAACTGTAGGGGTAAACCAAGGTTAGAATATGTTAAACAGATTGCCTTGGATGTAGGGTGTGGTAGCTATGTAGAGATGAAACGATTAGCTCCGGACAGGGAGGCATGGAGAGCTGCATCAAACCAGACAAAAGACTGAAGACTCAAACAACAACATCCCGAAATTAATTGGATATCAAAGATGCCCTTTAGTTTATAATACAGTAATTTAAGGGGACTGAAAGTGTCATGCCCCCTCCCCCCTCGTCCTAAATTCGGTGCTTATGTCAATGCCGCCAATGACGTCCCTGTGTTTCACTCCGGGATCACTGAGACTTTCTTGGCACTGATATGTGTGTCTTTATGGTCCGATGGTTGTGGCACTGACCTCTGTGGCTGGAGTCTGTATGCATCTCATCATGCAGGTAGGATTTTCCTTGGCAGTCCCATTCAGGCCCGACGAGAGGAGGAGAGTGGAGGGGGGGGGGGGGGGGGGGGGCAGGCGGGGTTGTAGCCCCGAGGCCCGGATTTGCTGAGGGGCTCGAGGTAGAGAAAGAATTTAGAGTGGACAATCATCATATATATTATTTTAGTAGTATAGATCCCTCCTGCGGCGCTCACAAGCGACCAATCGGGACAAATGAGAAATCAAATGAAAGAGAATAGACATTAGCAGTGACGAATTGCACTCTGGTTGGTTGGTTGGTTGGTTCCTTAGTTTAGGGGCTGCGACAACGCGGTCATGTAGCCCCGTGTACTTTGGGTGTGTGTAGAATCTCTCTGATAACCGGTGTTAATTGTGATGACTGTATTAGTGTGTGTATCTGTTTTTTTAAATTCAAGTAGGAACTGCAACTTTGAATTTTCAAATAGTTCCTACTTTTGCCGCCAAGCGCCACCGTCAACGACTACTAGGCCTAGTTCAGAACTAGCTACTAGATGCCACCGCAGTCGGCTCTTGGCAACGAACGTAGCAACCTAAGAGCGTTGTTTACATTCTTAACCTATACAATTTAGTTTCACACAGGTGTAATTAGTGGAAAGATCTTTAACATGCCATAAATCTATGACATGGGACCGCCGGCTTTACTTCCCCTCCGAAGGAAGGCATACTGAGGGATTTTAACGCTCTTAAAAAATCCGATGGCTTCGGCCGGGTTTGAACCCGCTATCTTGGGCATAGAAGCTCAGCATGCTACCAACTACGCCACCGAAGCCGCCTGAATTGCACTCTAATTTCATAAATATCAATAATTTCTTTAAAAAAATGTACGAAGTGTGCGATTTACAGATACTATTGCTGTAGGAAAATACGCTCCATAATTGCTGTCCACTTCACATTTTGGCCGCTGTGACGCCTGTTTCATGTTATTTCCTTTATCATTTTTCATTGGTATCAGAAACAGTAAACCAAAGGAATGAGTACTCAAATCGTATAATTTCATAAATATCGAATAACTGGTGAGTGTTATGATGATCCAATTTTCAGCGATTGCCTTGTTAAGTTAGGGAACGTAAAACTTGGAATTCTAACTGAAATGTAAATAGTGTTCTATAATCATGTGGTTGAAATAAAAACATAACAACCTTTCTCCTTAAGAGCCGGCCGGAGTGGGAACGGATTTCGCCTTTCATTTCAAAAGTTCGCCACTAGGTTCGCTGTTGCTGTCGACTGCAGCTAGCTCCACTGGTAGTTTCATCGAGGGTGCCTAGAGGGCAGTGAGGGAGGCTCAAGGCCGTTCGATTCGATCCTATCCTCTCCTCCAGTCATGACGAATAGAAATATTATTTCTATTATTCTTCATGCTCCAGTGTCTGTGTCACGCCAAAGTACCTTCAGAACATTGCGACCAGAATGTTCGTAGTGAAAGTCTGTATATGTCGTAGTCAGATAGTGAAATCCGTCATTTCATGAAGATCCTAGGCACTTCATGAAAAGCCGGCATATGATGTAAAAAGAGATAGTTACACCATCTGACGCGTTTCTTCATGAAGTGACGGACCGATTTAGGCAGATGGTGTAAGAAATGATTTTACAGTATCAGCCGAGGCACTTCATGAAGATCCGGTGATTGTTGATTCGGCACTTCATGAAATGACTGACACAATGAAGCCGTACATTAATTCATTTAATTGTTCTATTCCAAGAAATAAATTAATGCTTGTTTATTATGGTTTTCGAAATTAATTTTCACATAAAAACCTAAATCTAATCGTGAAATACTGGATACTCTTTACTCTCTATCTCTTTTTTTTCTAGAAGTTTGTATTTTTATATATTTTATTTGTACAGAATTTTTTTCTAATCTGCAATGCTTACTTTCATAATTTCATTTGTAGTTTTTCTTTTTGTTCTTCATTAATGTATCATTTTTCTCTCCTTCACTGATGCAATTTGCATTTTTAGCCTATTTTCATTTATGAAAAAAAATAGGCTTATGAGGTCACCTTTTGTCCGTGTGTCTGTCTGTGTGTGCGTGTGTGTGTGTGAGGATTTGTGTGTGTGAGTGTCCCCTAATAACTTCTAAACGGCTGGAGCGATTTCAATGAAACTCGGTAAGTTCATATCACTATTTCGGGCGACCCCGACCGTGCCCTTCAAATTTTGTTACGTCTCACCAATCCAACATGGCGGCTGTGTGAAATATTTCACCAGCATTCAATATCTCAGAAACTACTACCGATATCACCCTGGAATTTTGTACGGAGATAAAGGGAACTACTAGAAGTTTACCGATGTGACTTTCGGAAACCTGGTAACTACAAAACCAACATGGCGCCCAAGCGAAGTTGCGACGTTTAAATAGACGTTTCTCGCGATTTAACCAACCAAACGCAATGAAACTTGGTACAGTATATGTTTATACACATTGTATTGCACCGACATCTAACTTCGGTCAATTGTCCGCCCACCCCTACAGTCATCATATAAATATAATTTCAATTCACACCCAATCACACGGGACTGATGATTGAGGTGACCCAAGACCTCCAAATGAATTAACAACAAAACTGGAACGATAACTTACAGGTAAGATACACACAATGAAGAAAAATGCAGAATCATTCTTTCAAATATTTGTGTCTATAATAAATAGGCTGAAATTCTGGATTTTCTCGAAGGTGAACCCTCCTCTAAATCAACCAAATGTAAAGCTTTTGTGTATTCAGCCCTGTGTACTTGGGAGTGTGTAGAATCTGTCTGATAATCAGTATTATAATGGCATTTGTAGTATTGTGTGTATTTGTAGTTCAGGTTAAGATTGAGAAGGAGGCGGCCAAGGTTAAGTTAGGAACCAACCCGGCATTTGCCTAGAGGAGAAGGGGGAAACCACGGAAAACCAATTCCAGGATGGCTAAGGTAGGAATGGAATTCTTCTCAGTATTTCCTCCCGAGGTCGACCATATGTTCCTATCCGTGGTAACCATAGTTGATTTCATAAGTCTACTTAACGAGTAGGCCAATATGCTGGTTCGAATCCCGTCGCTGACTGTGGCGTTTTCCCCCAGGTCTTTTCACACACCCTCCCAGCAAATGCCGGGATGGTACTTCATTTCAAGTCTCGAGACACCTTCCCAAATTCTTTACCCACACACTACTTCTATCATCACGCAAACACAGGTTATCAGAAAACAACCACCCAAATACACCGGGCTGATGATCAAGATGTCCCTAGCCCTTAAAATAAATATACGAGAAAACAACTATAAAGCAAGGCAACAACTGAACTAGATTCAAATGTTAGTTGGCAAAAAAATATCCTTCAGTGGGGTTCGAACTCCCCACGTAGTGATCCGGGAGCTAACACGATACCCCGAGACCACAAGTTCACTAACGCATTTGGCTGCTAAGAGCTGTACAGGATCTCTGTATTAGGCGCCCGTAACAGTTTGTTCTTGTTGTTTTAAAGGGTGGAACAGCGAAATAAAATCATATTATACTATCGGTTATTTATCTCTCATGTTTTAAAAACAAAATGGATCTGAACGACGTTCTTCTTCCGTTCACAGTACGGCAGCATAATATTCCTTCTAGGCGCAAGGCCAAGCAAGATGCTGGGGAGGGAATTAGGGGATAAATGAAGTTCAGACCATTAGACATTTGTACCATATGTCACAGTGTTCACTTTCTGAGGAAATAACAGCCCTTTAGTGTCCACATTTTTATCTGATTTATTCTTGGAAGTCTCACTTCCCTCACACGTGATCACCGCTGCCGCTACGGTACTTCATGAAGTGACGGGCTGGATTTCCCGTCAGATGATGTACAAAATGAATTACACTATGTGACGGCGATATTTAGTCATTTCATGAAACCACGCGTCAGATAGTGCAACTGTACCTTTTTACATCATATGCCGGCTCTTCATGAAGTGCCTAGGATTTTCATGAAATGACGGATTTCACTATCTGACTACGACATATACAATCAACTGAACAGTCAAGGTATCCCCGGATTCAGTGAGTGAGTGGGTTCGAACCCCTCTGTCGGTCGTCCTTCAAAAGGTTTTGAGTGATTTCCTATTTTCAACCCCATTATTATGCATATTATATATTACCTTCAAAGAACGATAGTGTGTAAAGTATTGTTCATAGTAGTTTTAAATGACGACTGGGAGAAGAAATAAGGATATCATATTAATATAAACACAACTTATAGCCACAAATTGTTTATTTATTTTAAATAGACACTGAATTAGTAATCAGATCTACATACATACATACATACATTTTCCTAAGCTGGTCAGCTGAATTTAGTCTAACTTATAGTCGTCGACAGACTGTGTGTACGCGGGTAAATGTGATGAAACGATATAGGCTATAAAACTCATTTTGACATTTTTGAAAGATTTAAAATATCAATTTTCGTAATTGGGGAACCCCGAAAACATCTCCCCGGTCAAAATTAGCCGCGCCTGGTTTCCGAACTATTTCTCATGAGTAGGGCTAGGATTTTTATGTAAATGCATATTGTTTCCCTTTCCTTATACACAACTAAAAATGATAAATGTCCATGAATTAGAACCTTAGCTATCATATAATTATATGTTGTTATATATTTTACATATTTGATCATTTTCTTTTTTGTCGTGTGGCCTGATGAGCAGCCGAGTGCAGGTCTTTCCAGTCGACGCCCGTGGGTCACCTGCGTGTCGGAATGAAAGATGAGATGAATGGATGAAAGTGGGTAAGGATGAGGAAGGAAGCGGCCAAGGCCTGTAGAAAGTACCGTCCCAGCATTTGTGGAGTTGAAAATGGGGAAACACGGAAAACCATTCAAGGACGGCCGACGGTGGGGCTCGAACCCACGTCTACCAAGTCAGCAGAGAGCTTGGCCCCACAGCCTAACGCCGCGCTATAGCGAGCGTAGCCGTGGTGGCTATATACGTGTTGGTATATTTTATCATAATAGCATTTTTTACTTTTTATATAAAATTACATATACCGTCTCTTACTGTGATTGAAAAAAAGTATTTTTTCGCAAATGAAATAAACGGTAATTCAAAACAGTTAGGTATAACAATATTTGTCCACTAGAAACTCAGGTACATGAAACGGATTTTCCAAGCTATTCATAACCTGCCGAGAAAGGGCAAGGGAAGAATTCCAAGTAAGATATTAGTGAAGATAAGGGGATGGGAATTCGCATCACACATTGCCGGAGACTCATCGGCGGGATTTGGTTCATTTCAATTGTCCAGTGAATGCCTGAGACTCAACTTTTCAACGTTGATCATAAAGGCTACTAGCCTATATTTCCTCCCACCTCGCAAACAAAAAGTGACTCTGACAATACTTATTGTGGAGTTCGAACGCATTTTCCCATACATAATCATGGAATTTATTTAAATTTGCTATAATATGAACATGCTTAATTAATTAGTGTACCACCCTTTATTTTGCAAAAAAAAAAAAAAAGAATAAAATGAAGAATCTACAAGCAATATCATGTGCAATGTATATGATTTATATAAAAATTAAATCAATATTACATACCGGTATTTCAAAATTTTTAATGTAATATTACATAGAAGAAATGGAAGAACGCAGATGCCCCATGTGGAACCATCTGTCATCACTGCGGCAAATTGTGTGCCTCCCGCATTGGGCTGTATAGTCACCTCTGAACTCACCAATGAGACATTCCGGATTGAAAGGCCAATCTACTCGATACGAATGTTTGCTATGATGATGATAGATATTACATTAAAATCCTAACCTTACTCATCAGTGTATTGCCAAAATGGATCCAACTATGACATTTTAACGCATGATAACCTAGAGAGTCATCTCGAAATTGACATCTTAATTATTATGAGGTAACCCGTAGTGACATTCTCACTCCGATACTTACGATGAATATATGGGACACAAGAGGGTAGCAGATCCTGACGTTATTCTTCCATATTTGATAAAAAGATCCGGGAAAAAATAGCTTATCCTCTTGATATTAAATTTAATTTATCGATCAAGTCTTCGATATTTCCAGAGAAATGGAAACTTACTAAAGTCAGTCACAAGTCGGGTAAGATCTCACTAATTCTTACCTATCGAACAGTACCGGTAGTTAATATGTTTGCCCCAAAGAAACTTTACGAGCAAACACTTCATGAACACATAATTATTCAGGCATACATGCCATTTTATTCACGATTCATAACACGGATTCATCCCTCGATGATCAACAATAACCAATTTTCACGAATCAGAAGTCATCTGGTTTAGATTAAAGGATAACAAGCCGATGTAATATATACAGATTATTGGCAGAGTTAACCATCACGTAGCCTACAACTTACGAAAATGTCATATTACGGATCATACTTACAGTATGTAAGAGGCAACACTTTGTATCATAGAGAAATGATCCATTCACCCTCTGGTGTTACCCTGGGATCGAATCTTGTGCCTCTGTAATTTTTATCTTAATTAACCATCTCCGGGATTCCAATATATCATTATTATTATTATTATTATTATTATTATTATTATTATTATTATTATTATTATTATTATTTGCTATTGACGTGTAATCGTTTAAATACATTTATTCGTTATGGGATTGTATGCTGCTCCAAAAGATGAAGAAAAAATAAATTGGAACAAAACAAATTATTTAGATTTATAAGTGTCATCCGATTGCATTTACACGAAAACACACCAATTTTGATAGAAAACACCACCATTTCCTATGTATTTCCCATCTCAAGTCATCTAGGTTTATGGTAGGTTATACTTTGATTAAAAAAAAAGTTATCCTTTTCTCACTGTATTGATCGAATTTTTGAGATATATTCAAAATGCTGGGATATATAAGAAGATGCACATTTTATTTTAGGAACCTGTACATTGCTAAAGAATATATAATGCATTCGTATGAAGTAGACTTGAATTTGGCTCAATAGTTTGGAACCCAAGATGTGCGAATGCTGACGATAGACTTGAATCAATAAAAAATAAATTCCTTATATTCTTGGAATACAAAAGAACAAATGTATATCCTAAATATGCTAAGCGGGAATGTGGTGGACCAGTGGTGTGGTCAAGCTGTTGGCCTCTCACCACAGCGGACCGGGTTCGGTTCCCGGTCAATGCATGTGAGATTTTCAAAGTAAAACGCCATGTCCAGTGGTTCGGATTCCACGTAAAAAGGAGGTGCCGTGGCAATTGATCGCGAGATTGATGGTAACATAAACTACACAATTCTTTTAAAAATGCTAAGCATAATTTCCTACTGGAACTTTTTCTTTAAAGACTTTAGAGAAAAGTAGGCAGGTTATTACATTTAAATAATTTGATAACATCTTTGATAGACCTTATTTGTCATCTGAATTTGAACTATATGTTCCTTCGCGGTCAATAAGACCGAAACGTATAACATCCCACTGGCCAAGAACCAATACAGAGTAACATAAACATTCGCCTGTATCCAACACATTCAATATCTACCAAAAAAAAAACATGCACACATTTCAATATATCAGACAGCACCTTTGGTTCATTTGTATTGTAGAGAAATCACTTAATATCATACACTCCTTATCAGTGACTTGTAACATAATTTCAAGTACGATACTTACTAGAATAATATTTAGTCATACGTATTATAAGTACCATTTTATATTAGTGTAAGAAAAATATTAAAAATATTAAGTGTAATTCATATTGTTATTTCTCATAATTAGGTTGTAACCTGTTAGAAGAACTACAAATAAACAAATAATTATAAATAAATAAATAAACAAATTAGTTTAATGAAATTCAGGCCCACTTTAGTGATGGTTACTAACTAGTGATTGCTTGCTCCTCATATAATAATTACTGTAACTTGAAAAGAACAGTAGTCGCTACATCATATTTAGACTGACAAAGCAACATTTTATTTACAATCCACCCCGTGGCGTAGTGGCTAGTCTTCTTAGCTGTCAACGCATAGGTCCAGGTTTGGGAGCTGAGGGCTGGAATGGGATACACTGAGGCTTATGAGGCAGAACTGGGAAGAGAAGGGTTACATTCTTACTTCAGCCATCCTGGAAGTTGTTTCATCACTTATGCTTCAGGAAAATGCTGGGATGGTATCTAAGGCCTCGGCCGCCGCATATACAAAACCCGACCCAAATACAAATACACCCTAATACAACCATCACAATAACACAGGTTATTAGACACATTATATACACACACCCAAGTGCACGCGGCTACATGACCACCATGTCCCAAAGCTCCTAAACGAATCACCACCTCCAACAACAACAACAACAGCAACAACTCTATTTACAGTACAACAATGGCATAATCTTGAAAGTAGCCTATACTATATTACAGACATGTTATAAAGAACTAAAAAGCTCATAATCAACACTGGAACTACAAAAGACCTGTAGGCCATACACCATAATATGATGATCTAGAATGCAGCCGATTGTAATCAGGGGCGGATCTAGGGGAGGGTGAGGAGGGCGACCGCCCAGGTCCCCGCGATCCGGGGGGGAGCTGCGTCATGGATTGTTTTAAATTTCATTGATTAATTATTTATTCGTTAATTCCCCATAAAGAGAGCGTTATAACACAATCAATTTTCATGTTTAATTCTGGCCCTTTCTTCTTTTTTTCCCAAAAACCTCTCATACACACACTATGCTTCCTCTGTCTCTCCTCCCTCCACTTCTTTCCCGGTTGTCTCTCTTTGGGAGTCTGCTCAAACATCTGTTGTCTAAGTCTAATTGATTAATTAATTATACTTTTCAAACTAATTTATAATTCATATTCTTTTTTCAGTGCAGCTATGACCTCCCGTGACCGTTTAGCAAGTATAGATTTCAGTGAAATGATGGAAGACTTCATCCGAGAAAAAGAGTCGCAAACTAATATTTTAATATTTCATAGTTTACATAATCTTCTTCAAGAGGACTTACGGGTTTCTTTCGTATTATTAAAAGAATGTACCGTAGTGTATTCAAAATATTGTAACTATTCTTTATTTTATTATTATTACAAAACTATTTTCCATTTGATTTGATATTTTTTATATTTTCTATTGTTGAGGGCCCGACCGTATCATATCGCCCAGGGCCCCGCAAGGCCTGGATCCGGCACTGATTGTAATGAAGCGACTGACAGCACCTGGACATGAGCTGATTTCATCACTTCCTGGCATGAGATTACCATCTCTCAGAAGCCGGCTCTGTCTTCTTTCACCCTGTTTCAAGGACACGACTTTGCGACGATGCGGTATCTGACGGTAACTGCCTGAACTACCAGCACCTCGACACGGCTAGCATTAGCAACTCAATATGCTTACATTTTCTAAAATCACGATTAAACATATACGGAGTTCTTAATTTGAAAATATGTTTCAGTAGCACAATAGAGAAAACTATAAGCTGTCTTGCAGTGGAGTTTGTTTCTGTTTTCAACATCATCTGAAGGCATTGAAGAGGTTAAGAAAATTGCAGTTCAGAACTCTATTTTATATGGAGAATTGTGATTTTAACTACACTTTTTATAACTATCATTCTATTCCTGTTCGATATGCTTTTGCACTGATGAAAAGTGTATAAAATACTACAGCGTGCTGTAGAAACAAAATAATTTTACCTTGTCCCGTTTCTTTATAAATCGTTTCACAAACTTTTGTCCCATGTTACAACAAGAGCTGGGCTGGCGGCCGGCCGTCCTAACTCCGGCCGGCTCTTAATTTTCTCATTATAAACCTATTGGGGAAAGTGTGGTTTATGAACATGCGAGATTCCTCGCACGGGTCCGCTAGTACTATTTAATTTAATGTCAAAACTATTATACAATTTTCTGACATGAATCAATACAGCCAGAGAATAGTTACAAAACATTACAAAGAGAACATATAATTCTTTCTTTTAATAACCATTGTGTTTTTCGTTTTTCTTCCGGGGAAATGGCAAATTGTCTGAGTTGTCCATTTAATTTAACACGTGCTGAAGTTCCAGATCTGTTTACGTTTCTAATTCTATCTCTGAAAAAAAAAAAAAGGAAGCCGATTTTCTTGATACTTTCCTGAAAGGAGTATGGCTTATTCTTGTGGTGTCTGAACGACGAAAATGCTTTTTTTTAATGCACAGTGATCAAAATCTTGATGTAAAACAACAACCAATGAGAGAAAAGAAAGGAGAGTGGTGGCTAAATAACTAAAAGCAATGTAAATTAATAATCAGTTGGACGAGCTAAATTCCATGGATGATGATGATGATGATGATGATTATTGAAGTTTTAAGGGGCGAGACAGAGATAAGCTTTCTTTATGCAAGCTTAATACCGTAAATCCAACCTGGGATAGCAAATCTTATTTCATATTGGAAGTACATCATAGTACTTCGCTGCAGAAACTAAGAAGGACGTTTTTAGTTTTATGTGACCGTTAATCTAGCGATCATAAGCCACGGGACCTCTATGTTTACGTGAAATCCGAACCACAGGAAGTGTTATTTTACTTTGCAAATCTCACATGTATTGACTGGGAATTGAACCCGGTCCACCTTGGTCAGAGGTAAGCAGCTTGACCACTGCACCATCACGCCCCCCAGAGCCAAGAGTTCCCATACAGCCTGTCCTCCCTATAAAGGTACAATACCAAAAGATGGAATATTGACTTTCATGGACAAGTAATTAAATTCCTGCAATTTAGGTTTTTGCCATGTTTAATATGCTAGGTTGTTGCAGTGAAACATATGGACCTGGCTAACGTGTTAATATTACACATTTTACTTGGAATTAGATAATTTTATCTTTCTGGTTATCATTTTTTGACTAATTGATGAAAGCATCTTGATGTGCAGGAGGAGCATATGGTAAGCAGTTCTCTACGTAGCAGTTTGTTCTTCTCCACTGTGAACAACCCCAGCAGCAATGTAAGTACACTTTAGTCCCTATCTCACTCGAATATTTTGCAAGTTTTTATACTGTTCAGGTTTGAATTTTTATGGAAGTATCCCTCCCTATATTATTCTGCTAAGGTCCCATTCCAGTTTTGTACCGAAAATAAGGTCCCATTAACACCAACCAAAACATATGGGGTACCTACAGGTTCAGCATAACCCAATGCGTAAGCGAAACGCACTCACTTACTCTTTAAATGCCTCACAATTAAATAAATACCTTAAAACATGTGTATTTACAATGAAATAATGAAAGAAGGCAACACGGTAACCATGGTAACAGAATCTCACAGGTCCATCTATTTCCATTAGACGCAAGGCAATTCCAATTATTACATTACTGTTTAAGTTTCCAGACGGTTATAAGGTTATCACTGAACCAAATTAAGCTGTAAAATTCATCAATACATACAGTATAATGCGTTTAAGGGGGTCAAAGGGCACTCTAGATTTTTTCACGCAATTTTCACGTGTGAGTGTTGAACGAAAGGTCTTTTTCACACGACTATAAAGGGTCTCCGAAAACCACATTTAAAGGCCCTTAAATTAACAGTGTCTGTGATATTCCAAGAAAACTAACTTCGCTCTGATATACCTATGAAGGAATGACAAACCCCTAAACACTGCACAAGTAGCTGAATTGATCAAGTCTGATTATTCATACCAAGGATAAATCAGTCATAGCATTCATGATTGAGATTTTGCTAAGTGTACTCTTTAAAACTAGAATATTCGCGGGCGAAGCCGTGACGGGTAATGCTAGTCTTTTCCATTGTGCAAAGTTTCTTTTAAACTTCTTACTGCTTCTTACTACCGACAGTAGTGGCTATGCTGGCTAATGCGCAGCATTAGGTCATGGGGCCAAGCTCTCTGCTAACTCGGTAGACGCGTGGGTTCGAGCCCCACCGTCGGCCGTCCTTGGAATGGTTTTCCGTGGTTTCCCCATTTTCAACACCAGGCAAATGCTGGGACGGTACCTTCTGACAGGCCACGGACGCTTCCTTCCCCATCCTTGCCCACTTTCATTCACCATCATTCATTTCATCTCTCATTAACTCCTCTCATGAGGTTGGCGTCAGGAAGGGCAACCGGCAGTAAAAACCATCGCCACAAAGACTTCCATCGCATCTCATCCCCGACCCCGTTGGAAAACGGGAATAATAAGGGGTAGACATACATACTGCTTCTTACTTCATAAACTCGTGTAATATTTCTGGCTGCTCAGTTGCTATGTCACAGGTTGAATAAAAAATGGAAGGGCCCGGAGGACATTATCCTAGAGCCCGTGATCGCTCTCTACGGCCCTGGCCCCATTGAACTATAGGTAATACTGGAACAACTCCTCCCGTGGTAACTCTCGCTAAAACTGCTTCCTGGTCATCGCATAATCTTGCCTGATGTTTTCGGCAGTGGCGATACAATACGTAGATAGGAAGTCAGCTGATGTGCCGTGATTGATTAGTTCTTTTCAAGATATCTGATCGTACGTCGATTATGTGATATAATCAAGATACCCATTTTCTGTGTAGCATATACTGTAGGTTACAACACTAAGACCTGTGGTTATGTATGGATCGGAAGGTTGGATTATGAATAGAAGAGATGATGAAGATGATGATGATGATGATAATTGTTGTTTTAAGGGGCCTAACATCTAGGTTATCGGCACCTAATGGTTTGGGTGATCGTGAAGATGAAAATGAAATATAAACTATAACTAAAACTAACTACTAACTTATATACTAGAAGAAGAAATGGCAAATAAAGGACAGGAGGAAAAGAAATGCCCTCAACCATCGAAGAAAGCGGATTGAGGGACTTGGAAGGAAGTAGAGCCATGAAAGGCAGATAGAAACGTGAAAGAGAAGAGGGTCCTCCCCACAGGTAATGGACAAAAGGGGGAAACTGGACCCAGCTCAGGAATCCTTCGGGGTCGCCAACTCCCGAACTCACCAGCAGTGAGCCCCTGAGGGTGTAGCATTATCCAGGGTGCACCAGAAGTGGTGGGGCTACATACACCCGGCCTCCTTGAGGGCCGTGAGCAGAAGGCAGGAGATAACAGGAAAATAAAAAGAAGGCTGACCCCTCGCAGAAGGAGGGTATCAGAAAAGATGGGACACGGGACAAATAAGGCGGGAAAGGAAGAGACTCCCTAGGCCTCGGATACCCTAATACCGGCGGGGTCGGAAGAGTACAAGAGTTGACCAAGTGAGGTCGACAGGAAAGAAGACGGAGAGGAGCCCGGCACAAGTAAGTGGAAGCAATGCCGGACTCGGCTGGGGTCCCGTGGTCGCCAACCCACGTACCACTAGATGTGAGGCCCTGGGGGGAAGAGAGAAGAAGACTGGCTGCGAAGATGAGAAAGGAAGATCTTGAGGAAAATATACGGACCAGTGAGAGAGGAGGAAGTTTGGAGAATAAGGACATATGAGGAATCACAGGAACTCTTTGGACAGGCAGATATTATGGTGAAAATTAGGCAGAGGACACGTACAGAGAATGCCAGAATCGCGTACCGTCAAAAAAGGTGTTTATACAAAGACCGGATGGAAGAAGGAGAAGAGGAAGACCCAGGAGACGGTGGATAGATGACGTGGAAGACGACCTTAGGAGTCTGGGAATCAGGAACTGGAGAAGGAAGGTGGAAGATAGAGATAGATAGATAGATAGATAGCTTTATTTTGTCTGGCAAGGTTAGGGCCATTGGGCCCTCTTTTCCATCTAACCAGATTTAACAATTAATACATTATTACATTATTTGCAGAACTTAACAATGGTACTTAAATCTAACAGGAAAAAATTTCAGATCCGATCACAATACATATAATGGCAGGTAAGCATGGCGTAGGAAAAATTATTGTAATTAGTTAATTATTGCTAAAGTAAGAAAATAATAGGGAATCACAAACACTAATAAAACAGAACCTAATGATGATGTGATGATGTTGATGATGATGATGATAAGCGTCATGGATGAGTTATTACTATAGCCTAATATTGATTTTGCAATGCGCATTTAAAAGGATGTAAGAAAACATTTAGGTATCTAAACAGAAAATAAATAAAATGTAAATTAGAAACACGAATATAACTCAGCATAAGGATTCAAATATTTGACGTGTTGAGTTCAGCTTTCATTTCTTTTGTGATATGTAGAGCTGGCATTGCTGCCTGAAGCTAGACGGGGTTGCTCCTCTGACAGAGCGCGGCAGGTTGTTCCACAGTCGTGCAGTAGAAACTACGAAGGAGTTGTGTAGCGTACCGTGCGGTGTATAGGTATGAGCATGAGTGAATCATTTTTTGACCGTGTACCAAGACTATGTTCGTGTGAGAGGCAGTGAAACTGAGAATGCAGGTAAGCTGGAGAGGAACTTAAGAGTATTTGTCGAAAAGACATAAAGAATGAAGATCGCGGCGTTGATTTAGTCGTAACCAGCTGAGTTGTTCGTACGCAGGGGTGACGTGGTCGTCATACCGTAAGTTGCATATGTAGCGTACACAGGCATTTTGTGCTAGTTGGAGTTTGATTTTAAGAGTAGCAGACAGGTCATTGTATACCACATCGCAATAGTCAAAATGAGGCAGTACTAGGGAGGAAACAAGTCGTTCTTTTAACACGCGAGAGAAAATATTCCCAAATCGTCTCAATGAATTCAGTGCGGAAAATACTTTTCTAGAGACGTTGAGGACTTGCTGCGTCCAAGAGAGATGTTAGTCAATAATCACGCCCAGATCTTTGACTGATTCTCGGAATTCGATTGGGGAGTCGCGCAAGCGTAAGTTTGGTAGGGTGGGATTATTTTTTATTTTACGGAGAATTTTTGGGTGGGAGATTATGATAGCTTGAGTTTTTGTCTCATTGAGTCGAGATGAATGGGGGCAAGTGATAAAGGAGGACAAGGTTCTTCAGGGACTGTAGCGCCGACCAGTAAGTAAGTAATATACTGTAGGTGCTCTAATAGCTAGCAGGAGAAAGCAGACGTGAACTCACAAAAGATTTCCACAGGTAGACACTGTCTCTGTGATAAGTTATAAATGTGGTATTTTCCAATGATACGGCCTAGTTTATTTTAAGTTGACATTATTTTGTAATTAAGCATTCTGCGTTTTTGGATACATCTTACATCAAATTTTGACATATAGACCTATTATAATGTTATAAGTTAGATTGGAGGAAAATTTAAGGTGGGAGTGAAGATTCAAGGAGAAATAATTTCAACTCTTGAGATTTGCTGATGACATCGTCATCTTGGCCGATACGCCAGAGGATTTGAATTAGTTTTTGAATGGTATGGACTCCGTCTTGAGGAAAGAATTCATGATGAAAATTAATAAATGTAAAACAAAAATATTGGAATGCAGCCGAAATAAATCAGAAGCCCTTATGAACATCATATTGGCAGGTGAAAAGGTAAAGGATGTAGGAGACTTCTGTTACTTAGGAAGCAAAATAACCAGTGATGGACGAAGCAAAGAGGATATAACAAGTAGTTCCGTGAAGAACTATACAGCCTATTTTCATATATCCTACTTAAGTTAATTGCCACTATCAACATACTCAATTTCTGTTTGATTGCTGTAATAGATTCGTAGATATTAAGAACCGACTAAATATTTCGGATGGTCGCCATGTTGGATTTTATATATGTAGGTCCTAGAGTTATGTACTGTTACATGCAGATTATTGTGAACGTGTAGTATTCAAACTTCAATCGCATAATTAGGACACAAGAAAAAACAAGGAGATTTTAAAATTTTTCACAGCTGCCATCTTGAGGTTATGGAAACAATTGAAATAAATTAGATGCCAGTGGATTAACATTCGTATAAGGATTTACTGTACCAAGTTTCACTGCACTCGGATGGTTAAATTGCGAGAAACGTCCATGTAAATATTTATAATTCGCGTCACCGCCATGTTGGATTTGTGATCACCAGGTTATTTAAAGTCCTATAGGTGAACTTAAGTTCATAGCCCCTATGAACATTAAAAAATGCAGTTTGATTGCTAAAATAGATTGGTAGATATTCAGTATCGTCTAAATATTTCGGATGGTCGCCATGTTGGATTGTTAAATGTATAGGCCATAGAGTCATGTACCATTAAAGGAAAATTATTGCGTAGGTTCATTATTCAAACTTTCACTTCGATCGCATGACTACATCACAAGAAATAAAAACTTAATTTTAAAATTCGCACTGCTGCCATCTTGAGGTTATGTAAACAATTGAACGAAATTAGATACCAGTGGATTACAATGTGTATAAATATTTCCTGTACCAGGTTTCAGTGCGCTTGGAACATTAAATCGCGAGAAAGGTCTATTTAAAATTTTAAAATTCGCTTGACCGCCATGTTCGTTTTGTAGTTAACCGGTTTTTGAAAGTCTTATGGATGGACTTCCAGTAGTGCCCTTTATCTCCGTACCAAATTTTAGGGAGATACCGCTAATAGTTTCAGAGATATAGAATGCCGGTGAAATATTTCGCACATCCGCCATCTTGTGATTATGTAAACAATTGAACGAAGTTAGATGTCGGTGCATTACAATGTATATAAACATATACTGTACCAAGTTTCATTGCGTTTGGTTGGTCAGATCACGAGAAACGTCTATTTAAAAGCCGCAAATTCGCTTGGCCACCATGTTGGTTTTGTAGTTACCAGGTTTTCAAAAGTCACATAAGTGAACTTATAGTAGTTTCCTCTATCACCATATAAAATGTCAGGGTAATATCGGTAATAGTTTCGGAGATATTGAATGCTGGTGAAATATTTCGCACAGCCGCCATGTTGGATTGGTGATTCGTTACAAAATTTGAAGGGCACGGTCGAGGTCGCCGGGAATAGTGCTATGAACTTTCCGAGTTTCATTGAAATCGCTCCTGCCGTTTAGATTTTATTAGGGGGGGACACACACACGAATCACACACACACACACACACGCACACACACACGGACAAAAGGTGATCTCATAAGCCTATTTTTTCAAAATTGAAAATAGGCTAAAAAGTAGGTTGGCCCAGGCAAGGAGATCATTTCTACAAAAAAGGAATCTGTTGACATCGAATATAGATTTACGTATTAGGAAGTAATTTTTGAAAGCCTTTATCTGGAGCGTGGCGCTCTATGGAAGTGAAACTTGGACTATTGGTGCAGCAGAAAAGAGGAGAATTGAAGCGTTTGAAATGTGGTGTTACAGGAGAATGATGAAGATCAGATGGGTAGATAGAGTTACAAACGAAGAGGTATTAAGACGAGTGGGAGAGGAGAGATGTTTCTGGTGACTGCTAATGAAGAGAAGAGATAGGTTGGTAGGACACACACTAAGACACCCAGGAATAGCAAGCTTAGTTACGGAAGAAAGGGGCGAGGACAAGAACTATAGGGGTAGACCAAGGTTAGAATAATGTTAATCAGATTGCCTCGGATGTAGAGTGTAGAAGCTATGTAGAGATGAAACGATTAGCTCAGGATTGGGAGGAATGGAGCGCAAACCAGTCAAGAGACTGAAGACTCAAACAACAACAGAATTATCTATTACCAGAATTATGAAATGAAAATCCACAGCCTGCTTCCAGTCTCCGACCGGGTCAGGAATGGAATGAATGAAGCCCCCATCTAGCGGCGAGGCTATGAACTGTGCCGGCTGCCGAGGCCTGACGCACTCCTCTGGGGCAATGATTAAATGAATGACAGATGAAATTAAATGATAGTGGAGAGTGTTGCTGGAATGAAATGTTGACAGGGAAAACCGGAGTACCCGGAGAAAAACCTGTCTGCCTCCGTTTTGTCCAGCACAGATCTCACATGGAGTGACCGTGATTTAAACCACGGAACCAGCGGTGAGAGGCCGGCGTGCTGCCGCCTAAGCCACGGAGGCTTTGGTTACCATAATTATAACAGCTTATATTACAGATTTCCAAGGGAACGTCCAGAAATTGTACTAGGCCTATATACGCATTCGCTGTCTTTAGAAGGAAGATTGTAGTTTTACCTGATACCTGACCGTGAATCTTGTGATTATGAGCCACGGGACCTCCTTTTTACGTGGAATCCGAACAACAGGACATGGCATTTCACCTCGAAAATCTCACATGTATTGACCGGGAATCGAACCCAGTCCACCTTGGTGAGAGGCCAACAGCTTGACCGCTGCGCCAACATGCTGTCATGTGCTGATCTCGCGCCAGGAGATGGCAGTTCAACACGCTGGACGGGGTGAGGGGGGTCTTTCAGTACGCATGTGCGGCCCGCTTATTCCAAAACTAAATATATCGTCTGCAGTCAGCTGCTGCTACTTCCTGCATGATAATTTGTTATCGGCCTTCACCTTCCTTCCTACTGACGATATTCGTGCAAGCCTTTGTGTTTACATTTAACAGTGTGAGAGTATCAGGTTCAGTAATGGAAACAGTGACCATATTAATGTCTTTGGAATGCGCGATACTCAGCGAGCGGGAAAACAACCGCACTTCAAACCCGACTGCCATCTCCTGGCACGAGATCAGTAACCCCGTGTTCTTTGGGTGTGTGTAGAATCTGTCTGATAACCGGTGTTAATTGTGACTAGCATTACCCGTCGCGGCTTCGCCCGCGAATATTCTAGTTGTAAGTAGTACACTTTGCAAAATCTCAATCATGAATGCTATGACTGATTTATCCTTGGTATGAATAATCAGACTTCATCAATTCAGCTACTGGTGTAGTGGTTATTGGTTTGTCATTCCTTCATATGTATATCAGAGCGAAGTTAGTTTTCTGGGAATATCACAGACACTATTAATTTAAGGGCATTTAAATGTGGGTTTCGGAGACCCTTTATAGTCGGGTGAAAAAGACCTTTCGTACCACACTCACACGTAAAAATTGCGTGAAAAAGTTCTAGAGTGCCCTTTGACCCTCTTAAGCGCATTATACTGTTTGCATTGATGAATTTTACAGCTTAATTTGGTTCAGTGATAACCTTATAACCGTTTGGAAACTTTCACAGTAATGTAATAATTGGAATTGTATTGCGTCTTACAGAAATAGATGGACCTGTGAGATTCTGTTACATGGTTACAGTGTTGCATTCTTTCATTATTTCATTGTAAATATACATGTTTTAAGGTATTAATTTAATTGTGAGGCATTTAAAGAGTAAGTGAGTGCGTTTCGCTTACGCATTGGGTTATGCTGAACCTGTAGGTACCCCATATGTGTAGGTTGGTGTTAATGGTGTAACGGTCCCTTATTGCTCTTACTGTTGCGTGACAAATGTAATGCGTTTACTAGCCCTGCCTTGCACTTTGAAATATTTACTCTGACTAAGATATGTTGTTTGAATGGGCGCCAAGACCTCAACGCAATGTTGAAATCTAAATGTATATTTAACAACACCTAGCTCTGGTAGAACACCTCCGAGAATCTTATCACTCAGATCGTGGTATGATTTGATCATTAACCCAATTAACAATTGTATCAGGAGAAGGAATTTGCTCTATATCTAATGCTACCTACTGAAAGCAAAGATTGCATGGTTAAAAGAAATGAATTTATTATATAAAACAAGTATGGCAAAATTAATAATAATAATAATACGTTTAAATTTAAATTGGAGCGTTGCGATTTGAATATTATCGCTAGAGAATTACGTGAAAACGGAGTCGGATAAATTACTGATTTTACTCTTATTCCCAAGCTATGAAGTTACTGAAATACAGAATATAAAACAAAGAGACGAGAGATTACGTAGTTCTGAGTCATTCGCGCTTACCACTGGAAATTGCCGTAGCATTTCCCTCGTACTGGATGTTGAAGAGAGCTTCCCACAGTCTCCTGGACGTCGTCATCTTCTTCGTTAGTTGATGAGATACTTGTAGATATGATAACTTTATGGTCTGAACATCGGAACCCACACACGTGCAACCACACTGGTTAAGTTTTACAAAGATAGTCGTCCTGCCTCCACGGCGCGCAAACCATATATGCACTCGTCGCTTCCCCTCTCTGGACCCGGCTTCTTCTCGCCCGCTCTCCTCTGATTGGCTGAGCCATCACGCGCTACTCCCCTCCTCAGGGTCATTACACTCGGCGCGAGGATGATGTCGATTACCGTTCCAGACCATTTCGCCTCTTCTTGATGCTGCAACCCAGCTTGCGTCATGCTTCTTGACAATAATAAGCCTGTAGCCGAATTTCCCGTGACTCATCTCTCTCACAATACCCTAACTGACAAAACTCTGTAAAATTCCGTAATCATATAATTTTCTATGATAATGTTGTTCGTAATAATTTGCTTGATAGTATTTTCTATAACATTGAAAACCTATCTGTATGCTTATAATTTTATAAAAACAACGCTCCAAAAATACCTTAATAATAATAATAAGTTAATAATAATAATAAGTTACATGAAAACTTCTCTTGGCTGAACAATTGGCCGCGTGAATAAATATTGAATGGCTTCCTACTGACTTATGTCAGTGGCGTAAAATACCCACGAAAAACACGTTACAATGGGACCTTATTTTAGGTACAAAACTGAAATGGGACCTTGGCAGAATAATATAGGGAGGGATGGCTGTATTAGTGTGTGTTATCTGTTTTAGAATCAAGTAAGGACTGCAGACATTCGATTTTCAAGTAGCTCCAACTTTTGCTACCAAACGCCACCGTCAACGACCAACTAGTTCTGAACTTTGTTACTATCAGGTGCGTTCAAAAAGTAACGAGCCGGAGGCTGTAATGCGCAAACCGGTGACGACATCGGCTAATCGTGGAGTGTGTAACGAGGTGTGGTTCCGGCCAGAGCGTGGAAGGTCACAGCTCGTCGCTAGAGGGCAAGCGTGCACGTCACGTGACGATACAAAGCGAACAGCAGCATGCATCAATCGTCCAACGCTGCCAGTCGCATTGCAAACAGTGACACGGAGGCGTCAAACGAAGAGCAAAGAGGTGTTGTTCGGTTTCTGACAGCGAATGGAGTAGGGGGAACAGACATTCATCGCCGAATGTCACAATTGTACGGCGAACACTGCATGTCCCTTGCAAGGGTCAAGGCGTGGCACAAGCGCTTCAGGGAAGGACGGGTGTCGTTAGCCGATGATGCCCGGTCTGTTGCACCCCCCTGCATTACCGATGACAACGTCCAGCTGGTTGATGCACTCATTACCCAGGACCGCCGAGTGACAGTGAACGCCATAGCCGCCGTGGTCGGATTGAGCGTCGGAAGTGTGCACACCATCATGAAGGAACGACTGCACTTGCGGAAAGTGTATGCCCAATGGGTGCCCCACAGTCTTCAACCACACCAGGCAGCATGTCGAATGGCCCACTGTCTTGGTCTTGGTTGGATGATTGATGCATGCTGCTGCTCGCTTTGTATCGTCACGTGACATGCCCTCTAGCGACGGGCTGTGACCTTCCACGCTCTGGTCGGAATCGCACCTCGTTACACACGCCACGATTAGCCGATGTCGTCACCGGTTTGAGCATTACAGCCTCCAGCTCATTACTCTTTGAACGCACCTTATAGATGGCCCCGCAGTCGGCTACTGGCGACGAACGTTGGAACCTAAGAGCGTTAATCAAAGATAACCTATAGGCTAATTTAACTTCACACAAGTGTAATTAGTGGAAGGTTCTTTATCATTCCATAAATCTATGACATGAGACCGCCGGCTTTACTTCCCCTCCGAAGGAAGGCATAAGTTTACTCATGGATTTTAACCGCTCTTAAAAATCGAAAGACTTCGACCGGGTTTGAACCCGCGACCTTGGGCATAGAAGCTCAGCATGCTACCAACTTTTCCACCGAAGCCGCCTTGAAAATGGTACTTGCCAACTAGTGGAGTCCACAATATACTGGACCATTCTTCTACCATCGCAAGGACGGTGTCTGGGAGCTGAACACACTTTGACAGCAGATACAACTGGGGATGGTGACTGGCCGATCACCCGGGCGACCGCTAACTTTGGTCTAGTGAAAGAAGGGTCAGGGAAGGGGGTGGGAAAAATGTCGGCCGTTGACCTGTTGAAAGGAACAATATTATTATTATTATTATTTATTTATTTATTTTGTGCATGCGCTTACACATTCTCAGCATATTTGCTGGAAAGAAAACATTACAATCCCAGATACCGTATCTCTACTTGGTATAAAACAAACTCCCCGATTCTTGGATGTTGCGGGTAAATTCGAGAACCACTGGATGGATTTTGATGCGGTTTTCACCATTCTGTAAAGGATATCTCGAGGATGATTTCTGTAGAAAATAATTTATTTATGATCAAAGGAAGCCGAGCAGTAACGATTTCAGTGGAAAAGTCGAAAAAAAAAAACTGGCGTCCGAGCGCTTTATAAGCTTACGCTGGTCAAACCGTTAAAAATATCTAAATGCTATGAGTGTAAGAATTGTTCAACATGAAAAGCTCTACACAAAAGTCCGCGAGAGCATATGTCTATCTTCAATACATCGCCCTCTATATGTGTTCTTACGTTTTAATATCTTCCAACCATGTCCATTCAACTACTGAGGCGACAGTTTACGAGCTAGCTAAGGGCGATTCCATGATCCCTGTTACAGCTTAGCTAGCGGGCGAACTTATTGCCCCAGATACAGCCAGCAGAAAACTGGCGAGTCGTGTTGAGTTAAAAACTTTAGAGAAGAGTGGTTGTGTTTGGAGTTTCCCTGGAAGTGCAACTCGGCTTTTCTTCATTTCGCCTGTGAACTTTTCGTTCCGCAAAATTCACAGTCAAGTTAAGATTGGAAGGAAGGGGGATTTGTGTTTCATGCACCTCGCCATTCTTAAATTACGTCTGACAAGAATTTGTTGCACATGCATCTCCGTGATAATATAATTAATAGTCCAGTCAGTGATTTTAACCCATAATGCCGAGACGTAAAACGGATATTTGTCATTGTTCATTGACATAGGAAAGAAAAAGCGCTTATCACGTAATACATTCATAACTGTTCCCGGTCGAAGCCGGGTTGGGTTGCTGGTATATCATAAGGAGCAAATTCTTGGTGACAGCATTTAATAGTAGCTTTACACTTTTTCCCCACCCCTTCAGACCTGATTGCCCAAGAACAGCCTTACTACGCGACACGTAGAAAGTATGACTGTTTTCTGCATCAGTTTGAAAAGGCCTGGGTCTAATTTCAACTCAGTGAGGGATTCCTTTAAGTTGTTGGGAATCACGCCAGTGCTGGAGATGATAATAAGAACTGTCCTGACTTGTGCAATGTGCCATTGCTTCCTTACCAGTTCTGAAGGCTCTGTGTATTTTGACAGCTTTTCAACATGCTTTGTTAGCATGTTGCCATTGTTTGGGATTGCCACGTCTATGAAGGTGGCGTGCTTCATGCAATTTGTCAACAACAACCAGATCAGATCTGTTGTGCACAGCTGACTGGTCTGTCTATACAGTTCGATCCCAGTACAAGGTAAAGTTGTCATTTTCCAGTACACTTTCAGGAGCATATTTATTATTATTATTATTATTATTGTGCCGGCAACGGAGGTCGAAAGTACTAACACGGTAGATCATGGCTCGCTGGCATCGGGAGAGCGTGGGTTCAAATCTCGTGGTAACATTTTCACCACCAGGCAGACTATTATCGACGCGTACACTTGTCCACTTAGCCGCCTAATGTCCACTCTAGACCACATCAAATGCAAAAGAAACAATCGATTTGCTCAATTTGCCTGGGCTAGATGAAGTGTGTAATGTTTAAACTGTCATCCTGTACTGTAAGATAGCTACAGTAATCTGATTGTTTTGATGGGTACACAAATAATCGCTGACCCAAGAGATATCCAAAGTATTTGAGCCTTTGGTTGTAAGGTCAAGAGAACCCAAAATATGGGCCTGAGAAAAATAGGATTTTGCATTTCTGCCTTTTGGAACATTGTGTGGTTTGAAGCCATTTTTTCAGTGTTGCCTTAGTAAACAAACGTTTTTGGGTACATTCGTGTTGACCGACTGAAAAGCACTAAACTCTTGTTTACTAAGGCAACACTGAAAAAATGGCTTCAAACCACACAATGTTCACGGCCAGTCAGGCAAATCGTGAAGCCAAGAGATTCAAATCACTCAGGCTTAAACTCATGAACTTGGACAAGTCAATTTGGTTCAACAAAAAATGTGTAGAAATAAATCTCACCCCTAAATACGTACCAATTAAAACCGTACCGAACACATCAGCCTCGATCATTTCAACTAAGTAATGGCCTGTAATATTACATAGTTGATTTTTACAACCATATAATCACTCCAAATTAAAAACTCCGGATATCGATCACCATTTAGCACTTCACCTAACATCATATATACTGCATTTAGCATACACCGACATTACCAATACTGCAACTAAATAATTGTACATATTGTAAATATTTTCACCTGTATTTTCAAACATAGATTTTATAGCCTAAGTGTAATGGATCTGATGATGATCATCCTAGTGTATTTATTAATCTCATGTAATTTATTTCAGGATTAGGGCAAACCCCAGCTCTTTTGGGTACATTCGTGTTGACCGACTGAAAAGCACTGAACTCTCGTTCTTTTGAAACATATTGGATAAGTGTACGCATCGATAATACAGCAATTCGCATACGAATCACCAATCTGTTAAAGGGTTAAAATAATAAACTTCTTTATACCAGTAAAAAAAAAAACATACACAATTTCAGTTTGAAGGTTGTGATAGATTCGTAGATATTGAGAACCGTCCAAATATTTCAGATGGTCGCCTGGTTGGATTTTTTATTTATGTACTATTACATGACGATTATTGTGTACGTGTGGTATTCAAACTTCAATCGCATGATTATAACACAAGGAGTAAAAACCAGATTTTAAAATTTTCGCACAGCTGCCAACTGGTGGTTATGAAAACAATTGAAATAAATTAGATGCCAGTGGATTAACATTTGTATAAGCATTCATAACCTCTATGAACATAAAAATATCAGTTTGATTGCTGTAAAAGATTCGTAGATATTGAGAACCGTCTAAATATTTCGGATGCTCGCCATGTTGGATTGTTATATGTGTAGGCCATTGAGTTATGTACCATTAAAGGAAAATTATTGCGTAGCATCATTATTCAAACTTTCAATTCGATTGCATGATTACGACCCAAGAAATAAAAACTAAATTTTAAAATTTCGCACAGCCGCCATCTTGAGATTATGTAAACAATTGAACTAAATTGGATGCCAGTGCATTACAACATGTATACTCATTTACTGTACCATATTTCACTGCGCGCAGGCAGTTAAATCACGAGAAAAGTCTATTAAAATGTTTCAATTTCGCTTGGCCGCCATGTTCGTTTTGTACTTTACAGGTGTTTGAAAGTTACATAGATAAACTTGAGCCTCCGTGGCTTAGGCGGCAGTGCGTCGGCCTCTCACCGCTGGGTCCGTGGTTCAAATCCCGGTCACTCCATGTGAGGTTTGTGCTGGACAAAGCGGAGGCAGACAGGGTTTTCTCCGGGTACTCCGGTTTTCCCTGTCAAAAATTTCATTCCAGCAACACTCTCCACTATCATTTCATTTCATCTGTCATTCATTTAATCATTACCCCAGAGGAGTGCGACAGGCTTCAGCAGCTGGCACAGTTCATATCCTCGCCGCTAGATGGGGGGCTTCATTCATTCCATTCCTGACCCGATCGGTGACTGGAAGCAGGCTGTGGATTTTCATTTTCATAGATAAACTTATAGCAGTGCCCTTTCTCACCGTACAAGATTTCAGGGTGGTGTTTGTAATAGTTTCGGAGATATAGAATGCCAGTGAAATATTTCGCACAGCCGCCATTTTGTGGTTATGTAAACAATTGAACTAAATTTGACGCCAATGCATTACAATGTGTATAAACATTTGCTGTGCCAAGTTCCATTACGTTTAGATGGTTAAATCGCAAGAAAAGTCTATTTAAAAGTCTCAACTTTGCTTGGCCGCCATGCTGGTTTTGTAGTTACTAGGTTTTTGAAAGTCTCATAGGTGAACTCCTAGTAGTGCCCTTTATCACTGTTCACAATTTCAGGGAGATATCGGTAATAGTTTCAAAGATACTGAATGCTGGTGAAATATTTCGCACAGCCGCCATGTTGGATTGTTGAGACACAATAAAATTTGAAGGTCACGGTCGAGGTCGGCCAGAGTGGTGCTATGATCTGACGGAGTTTCATTGAAATCGCTCCAGCCGTTCAGATGTTATTAGGGGACACACACACACACACACACACAGACAAAAGGTGATTCATAAGCCTATTTTTTTTTTCATGAAATGAAAATAGTCTAAAAAGGAGATATGACAGAGTGAAAAATAAGGACTTGTGTTTCACTAGGTTGATAACCCTGCATATGGCAATAATTTTACGGCTTCCGTTCTTTACAACAGAGTTTCTCAAAATGTGGTCCGCGGACCCCCGGGGGTCCGCAAGCATATTTTCAGGGGTCCGCAAAAAATATTTGAATCTAATTTTGTTAATTACTCATACCAAGAACTCCTGTTTCTGCAAATAAAAGTTTTAGTTTGTATTACAAAATATGTGCGAGGCAAGCTTAGCCAATCCTATGAGCAGGTCAATATTGTTTTCGACGGGTGGCTACCCTGCGGCTAGCCACTAACACACCTAGTCTGTCATCTGTTCTGTCAGCGGAGCAAACGTATCGGCATCTGTTATTCAGTTGACTTTTTTCGCTATTTTGATGCTTGTCGTGATGGTTTGTTTTTCTTTGTTGTGATGTTTAACTTTTAATGGTGGAAACATTTTACGTAAGGAAGTGTTAATTTTGGACCTGTATCATGGATCGTTGGTTAAAGACAGGGACTGTAAAACGTTCAGTTGATAAATTAGAAAGAGACAATGATCGTGAAAGTGAGGTTAGCTGCTCAACTTCAGTAGCTAGTTCTAGCTGAAACACTGATTTACGTAAGACTGTTAAGCGCCGCAAATATTCTGAAGAGTATTTAAAATTAGGTTTTGTGCAATCTAATGACGAACAAAAACCACAGTGCGTGTTATGCTACGAGATTCTTTCCAATGAAGCTATGAAACCTGCGAAATTAAGGAGGCACTTAGAAACAAAACATCCAGACTTTGCTGATAAGTCATTTGAGTTTTTAAAATAAAAAGTCAAGAAATGGAAAAGATGAAAACATCAATGGAGAAATTGGCGTCAGGTAGCACTGCTGAAAAAGCTACTGTGGCGTCATACGAAATAGCATTACTCATGGCTAAATCTGGAAAGCCATATACGATTGCAGAAGAACTAATCTTACCAGCGGCAAAAAAAATGTGTAATATAATGATAGGAGAGGCAGCTGCTAAGGAATTAAGTACAGTTCCACTTTCAAACGATTCTATAAAACGTCGAATTGATGACATGTCTCAAAATATTGAAGAGCAGTTACTTTGTAGGTTAAAATCTACAAAAATGAACGCTTTGCAGCTTGACGAAAGTACAGACCTATCAAACAAATCTCACTTGTTAGCCTTTGTTAGGTATGAAAATGAAAATTGGCTTTTAGAAGGGCTTTTGTTTTGAAAAGAGATTCTTCATAACAATGCCCATGATGTTTTTGAAGCATTAAATGATTTTATTTTATCAAATGACTTGGACTGGCAACGTTGTGTTGGTGTGAGTACCGATGGAGCAGGGGCCATGGCCAGCAAAAGCCAGGCCTAATTGCTCGTGTCAAGTCTGTCGCTCCCAAAGTTAGGTGGACTCACTGCTCTATTCATAGGGAGGCATTGGCTGTAAAACAAATGCCAGAAGATCTAGAAACATCATTAAAAGAAGTTGTGAAAGTTGTAAATTATATTAAAGCCCGACCTTTGAACTCTCGTATTTTTACTCAGCTTTGTGAAGAAATTGGAAGTGAGCACGCGCAGCTCTTGCTTCACATTGAAGTTCGCTGGCTCTCCCGAGGTAATGTCCTCACACGTTTTTTAGAAATGCGTGATGAAATTATAATATTTCTTTTGGAAGAAAAATATGAAAACTTTCTTCTCAAAGACAAGTTGTGTGAGTTTGCGTGGTTGATCAAGGTTGCATATTTGGCAGATATCTTCCAGCATTTGAATGTCCTAAATACGAAACTTCAAGGGTCTGACACTGACATATTGTACAGCCCAGGGGCAGTACCCCTAAGACCCACCCCTTCATCTTTTCACCAAAAACCACCCTCATAGACATGCCATAAGCCTCACATACTTCCGCAACACAAGTAGGCCCAGCAATACTGCTGACAGCCACGCTTACATAATACATACATAAACACACTATCTGGAGCAGCGACGGTGAGGAAACGCTGACCAAGCAGTGGGGGAAAGCCTAAAAGCTAGACCCAGAGGAGCCCCATTATCTATTCGTGGCCAGCGGCTCTGCTCCTCCAAGGTCCGTTCCAGCTCTTCACCAGGTGAGAACTAGCCGTGTGCTCAGATTCCTTATTATTGTAACACCTACCCAGAACACTTGATATTTTACACACCTTGTACTTTGCTTTATACCTGTCCACTGCCTAAAGGGACAGTACATCACCGCTACTGACCAATAAATACTTGGTCAGTAAACACATACATCTATTACTCATTTCACCCAGTTTTACATCCTTACACCCAACCTGACCTTGGTCCTAATTGCCCCTGACCGTGAAGGCCAGGAACTGCACCGTCAGGAATCCCATTGTACTCGAGTAGGCAGCCAGACTGCAGCGTGCCGAAGTGTCGACTCTGCACGTGAGCTCGCTAAACGCTCGCTCTACTTAATTGGCAGGCTAGGTTAATAGCTCACTCTTAGACATTCATCCCCTAGCAGGTAAACGCATCCTGTAGGAACGCCCCCAATAGATTACATCCTCACACCAACACATTACACCAGTAGTCTTCCCCAACTACGGGAAACTACCCTTTTTCGGAAACATCCCTTAAATTAATACATCTACACTACCCTGTTTATCCCACCCCCAACAGAGGGGTAAAACAGATTGGTGGAGGCCGGGTACCACGCAAAATAATAGTAGGGCACTCAAACAACGAGCCCTCGTGGTAGAGCGGTCCATACTGAAAGCAGCCAAGCGAATTTTTTTTTCTCTGAGAGAAAGCATTATTTTTTTCCCCTCTCTGCGAATATAAGGGACATTTTAGCCAACCCCCCCCCCCCCCCCCTGGGAAGAATGAGCAGATTTAATACATTAGAAGCCACATACATTTTTAATACACACACGTAGTTCAGGATGGCCCCACTATACCGTTTAGCTGTGCTGAAGAACATTTGGGAATTCCAGGAATTAATTGCCTGGCATAAGGTCTTTGAGACAAGGCAGGACTACCTCAGGAGATATCAGCAGCTCCTGCACGCTCAGTATATGAGAATTATAAGGGCACTTGTCCGGCCACTCCGCAGCGCCAAGAATCGAAAGACTAGGGCGAAAATCCCCACCCTCCGTACACAATTCAACAGAGCACACTGGAAACTACACTGCCGACACGAGGTCATGTTCCAGCAAAGGGAGGCACTCATCAAACAACATAAACAAATAGGAACTAGCGGTACCAAAGTTGCCGAACAGGTCATATGCCATAAGCCCATACAGACCCACACACATAGACAGACACAAAGGAAGGAGTCTGCCGTGGCCATAGCCCAGAAAACGGCTAGACTGCCCTCCAATACATTAGAAGGGCGCTCAAAGACAACTACACGACCCCTACCGCCAGTTCAAAGGGCAATTTCGCCAGAATGGAGGCGGACACGAAAATGTGCACCCCCGAGGCAAAGAAATACAGGGGGATTTCTTACAATTCACCAGGGTGTAACACATACGTCTGCACGCACTATCCTGCCTCCAAAACAAAGTACACGGGGTATAAGGGAAGTTTTACCGCCCACCCCACGAGGCCAGGCAGACAGGAGGACATACACCACCACAGACACTGATAGGGTAGCGCGGAGCCAACGCAGCCCTTCAGGCGCCAGCACACCTACGCCTATTAATAGGCACTACGGTGAACGTAGGCTTAGGCTTACTTTGCGTAAAAAAACACCCCAGAAAAATGGTAAAGAAGCACCTCAATGGGAGTCGGAGGCCTATACCCTCATGACAGGGCGAAGGTATTCACCCCGTCGGGCAACAACGCTCGGGCGAGGATAAACACATTTACGGGGGAAAATCCACTCCCAACTAGACAAAAACTGGCCAGAACTAAGGCAATTCGAGGCACATTAAAATTAAACCAGGAATATGGACACGGGGACAGACAATCACACGGGCGGCATCGCACAGACAGCATGAATACACAATCCCATAGAAAAGCCATAGGATCCCATATAGACACTGTGTCCCATAGAGTTATAGCTAAGGATTAATGTATGTATAAGAAGGGTTATATTATATGTATGTGAATTGCATATTATCATTGTGTACACATCTTAAATATACACCAGGGATGGCATATGAATTTCACTAATGCCACTCACAGGACAGACATAAACACGGGGAGGTTCTTTTACAAGGTAGGTACACCGACACGGGAGTATACAGCAATAGCTTACGGCCCAAAGTCAGCATCAAGGGCGCGATATGGCAACTAAGGGCCAGGACACACAAGCACAAGAACGATTGAGCCACACAAGCATGAACAAAGGAAGGTTCTTTTACATACAGGGAATACGTGTACCAACACATAAACTACACAAGTCTGACACAGATAGCGTCATCACGATAATAGGGCCAAAAGATAAGGCACGGTCATTATGAAGAAACGTAGGGCCTCGTACACAACATATTTTAAGCGCTCAAAACATTTGTGGCAAGGTCGTAACATAAATGCTGTGCACTTCAAATGTTAACTGCCGGACAGGAAACACAGTCCCAACAGCGGCGTTATCACATGAGGTAACCCAATACTTTGCACGCTCAGCGCGAATACGTGACGCACTAGGCGGCTGGAGGCACTCACAGACATAACCGTATTACGGCCGACAGAGTATCATTCACTAGGGATTAAAAACCACACTACGCCCACAAATTAAGACCAGGGCTAACCAAAATTCACACAGACGACATACACGGGACATACTTATAGGGGCGTAGGCCCGTTCCAAGGTATTCGCTAAAGCAGCCTACTTAGGGCATTAGCGACCCCGGACTACCAATAGGGGACGTACCGGGAACACCAGGCCTCTACGGAGACCACAAAATACTCTTTTGGACCATAGCGCCCGAAATCTGAATACGGGGGACGCCACGGGCACAGACAGACGCTCACACAAAGTAGGGAACACCACATCTCTACGGCCAAAAATTATGGCAATCCAATACAAGGGCATGTAGATTACCCCGGATATAAAATAATAGAACAAGACACAAAGGGGAAGTAATCACGGAAACAAATTCCCAAACAAGCTGGAGAGCGAAAACATGACAAATTAAAACGTTGGCCTTTCTAGAATGCAAACACATGTCGACACACGGACAGTGGCAGAAGTCACGTTTTGATATCCTTCCTGCATATCATTGAAGACTTTCCGTACACAAGGACACTAAACACACATACAGGAAGCGCCGCGCTGCAAATAAGCGAATTCCAACGTGTCGCCATACGCTGTTGGCGGAAGAAATTTTTATAGCAGCAGAACGTGACAATGGCATACAGACATGATGACACTAACTTAAAACAACAACAGTAATAGTATACAGTCACAACACGGATGTTGATACAGGAAGTGAGAGCGGCATTACATTAGGCTCCGCATCATATATTACACAAATATTGCAGACCAGATTGATCTGGGAAGACAGACTATTTTACGCCTATCAGAAACAGCACTAGGAACATGTATACAAAGGTGATAACACACAGTACACGGCACGTGACAAGTAGCCACGCGATACGAGATAAGCCCTCTTCGATAACACCACACGCGCCGGCAGGAGTCAGCGGTAGGCGACTCCATACACACAAGCGCGCATCAATTACAACCACGGCCGCTTCCCTCCCACACGTGCCCAGCACTTAGGGGCAGACAGGCAATTACACGCGAACATACAAACTAATTAGGGGCGGATACCGACAGACTCCATGGAGGAACAACCCCCCCCCCCCCCTAATAATTTATTGTCTTGTTTTTTTTCTTCTCTAAAATCTATTACAGGCAATTATGCTATGCCGATTTATACTCGCAGCCACATGCTACCCCATCCCACATTATGAACAGGGGACCAGATAGGGCCGTGAACGACACAGCATCACCACACTTAGACATCATAAGGACAGCCAGAGGGCGGTGCCCACAGACATAAACATTTTACACGACGTGGGAATGACAGACCCACGGGCACTCCACAGATTAGAATTTTGGGAGAAACTAGGTGCTATATGGCATCTCAACTCAGCCAGCGTAAATCCCCAAGAGCGGGCAGAAAACACATAACGACCAAGAGAGGATGACACACTACAATAGGAGTAGAGGTGGATAATGCCATCAGGATGGCCATGGTGCAAGCTACGGGCTACCATCCCCATACTCTTCCTCCTACACACCCCATCACCTACAACACTATCCAGCACAGACATACAGATACATAAAAGCACCTACACTACATTGCAAATTATACATCGGGGTTGATAGACTTCATGCTTCTCACAAATTAAGGTGTGCTACACCTTGGACCCGAACGCCTACACCTGAGTATTAGAGGTGATTCGGAAACAACTATTAAGCGGCGACGCACATCTCTATATAGAGAGATGAGGCCATACTGATACTAACAAATATTTTATTAAATAATCCCGCTTGCAAGGGACATAAACTTATTGTATCCTAGCATGCACTTTATCCTCAAATGAGAGCAGACACGCCTCATATCCATCTCACTGCATGAGATATCCCACCCACACACCAGGGGATGTATTACTATCACACCTGCATGATATTTTCAATTTTGCACACCTGGGTAAAACCCGCCCCATCCACTCACAGTAAATACCTCCTAACAGCATCATCGGCTCCCGGCCACCATAAACATGGAGTCCAACGATGCACAACCCTCTCCCACACGCTTTAACCCCACTCAGCAAATAACACCCTCGGATCCTAATAACAAGGGACCAAACACCCTATAAACCTACTAATACCTCCGGAAAAGTACCAAGGCATCAGCGCTGGAAATCCGATACGGCAATAACAGGCCTAAAGTAGTCACTGCATTTCGAAGATTCTACAACCCCAGAACACTAGGAATTTTACATAATTACACAGTACACAAAAATATATTTACAAATCACACTAAACACTACAGTATACAGTATCACACTTATTTTCAAAGGAATCTGAAGTCACACCATATGGTGACGAAAAGGTGGATGGAGAGCAGAAGCGCCACACGAGGACAGAGCTGGAGAAGGCGGCGATGAATCCTGATCCAGTTTAATGACAGATGGACGTAAGGTCGGAGCGCCGATGACTCAGTGCGGGCAAACTTCGGAATCCTGGGAGTACCTAGCCTATCCCTGGGACGAAGAAACTTACGGCCATTATGCACTGCGGTCGTCAAAGCCAGACCTGCAGGGGAGACTTTTGACATCTAGTAGGAGAATTTGCCAGCTCCATATTAGACTCAGGGGACGAACCTAGAGACGACCAACTTGGACTAGACTTTTAGTTAGTTTGTAACATAAGTAGCGTTCCTAAAGCGGGGAACGAGTCTTCCATTCGCGTGAAGTGAAGATAGTGCGCCAAGGGTTCAGCGGGACAACCCCTGGCCACGCAAGACCTCATTCGGACATGGGGCGAAGACGATTCCCGGACGCTACATTCCCGGATGATATTATTTTATCGGATGATTTTTCCCGAACGATTTCCCGTGCCCACATAAATGGATGACACCGGGTCTCCAGAGCTTAAATGGTAACGCAGCGAGCAGCCAGAGATGTAAATGAGGAATGCGGCGAGCACTCACAGCGGCCTGGGCAACCGATTAATAAATATAAAATGGCGAATAATGCCAACACAAGCATATATAAATACAAATGAACAGGATATCCGCGCGAAGCGTTTGCTCCCTAGCAACGCAGTAACACAGGCCTATACACTACACATTAGTTATTAAGGGGGGAAGTCGACAATTAGCATTAAGGGTGCGGATTGCAAAAGGGTTTTTTAGCCTGGCAATTTTGGGAGCAACCGGTGTTACCAAAATATGCACGTGTGGTGCCCTGAGGGTGGCGACATGCCTCAGGCGATCGCGCCGATCAAAATTCTAGTATGTAAGGCAGTTGCATTTGAAAGGCAACTTAGATTTAAGCAAATTTACCAAGCACTGTTGCAAAACAGTAGCTACAACATATTTCGGCATTAGGTTAAGGGCTATTTCGGCATGTATATACAAATATTTTTTTATAGCATTAATTAACATAATCTAGGTTAAGCAAACTTTACTTATCATAGGGTAAGACCGACACCATATAGATTTAATTGATGGTACTATGCGAACGCAATACAGGGCGTTCGGCACCGTATAGGGTAAGACCGACACCGTATAGGGTTAATTGAAACTGACATGCGAACGCGACACAGGGCGTTCGGCACCGTCTAGGGTAAGACCGATAACATGCCAACAATAAACGGTACAGCAACCGAGGCTGACCAACCGCAGTAATAAACGAGACGTCCGAAGAGGTCTCAGGGGCGGTGGCACCATCCAAGCCGACCCTTAAAACAGCGCTGCGCGACATAGGCGCGTATTGGTAATATTTGGCCAAGGGGATTGTTATTAATCATGAATTGTATTTCAGCAAGAGCTCCAACGATACAGTCAACCGCAGAAGAAAAGCACAAGAATGATCATGCTAAGGTAAAGGTGACGTCACGAACACATACACTTATACACTGAGATACACTGAGAAGACGGACAACTACACATCAGCACAAATTATGGAGTAAAGTAAACTAAGTGTTAGGCGGCATAGAATAAGTTAGATTTAGACGGTGCCACATAGAAATGTACATGCAACATAGCAGACATGAAGGGTATTTTGGTAGTTGATATGTGATCACGATAATCCACTATATATTTTTTCCAGATTAACAAGGAGTCAACACCGGTGGCACTATGCCACATGAAAGTGCACTAATATATTTACTTTACAGAGAAAAGAAGACATATATGTGCACACCCCTTGTAAATAATCTCCCAAACACAAAAATAAAATCAACACATAAATTAAATGTCACACAAACATACACACTTTTCAGCGATTTCAGTCGCGCCGATAGGGTGACGGCGACGCATCAGTAACACGATGTGTTCGTGGGACACTGAACGCTACTGGCGAAACAAAATTAGAAAACGCTTAAATAATGAGCGATCTACGGTGGCCAGGGCCAGCGCAGAGTTTGTAAGCGCTCTCCCTCGCTTCCAAGGTGCAATTTTCTCACCCACGGGAGAAAATTCACGATAACTAGGAATTAGCGGCACAGCCACTAAATTACAACAAAGCGCCGAATAGAAAATGGCCAGGAATGGATGGAGAAGGTACGTACGAGGCGAGATAAGAGAACGGCCAGGTGAAAGTTAGCGAGACGGAATAGTAATAAGAATATAGATTAGTATTTTATGTTACAAGATAATTGTACAAACATTGTGAATTCAAGCCATATACACAATATCAACGCACAAGTGTATACATACTTACATGGCACACCATTTAACACGAAATATACTGTTTTTCTTTCCTTTCTTTCTACTAACGTTACAATTGTGAAGGTGTCCCGTTTCATCCCAACAACGATAAATCATTCTGATTACACCCGTACACCCTGGGGCACCTGTTTTTCTATTTTTCTTCCACCTTTTATGCAATACTTTGCCTATATTATAGACACAAGGTACATGCAGGGAGCAATTTTTTCCCACACAGTGGCGGACGACACAACCACCCATCCAACCATGTTTTTTTCCTGCCTGCATGGCACCAATATGCACATACCTATGTATTTTTTCTTTTGTTTGGTTTATTACTAACAGCATCAACATCAAGATAATAATGTTAATCAAAATTAACTATGTATATGTACACACCCAAAACCCACCCTCTCTGAGCACACGCTAAACTCACATCACCAGAAGGACAACACGACATCTACACATCCACACGACACCGAAGAAGAAGAAGAAGAAGAAGAAGAGGGACAAGAAGAAGAAGAAGAAGAAGAAGAAGATGATGAAGAATCACTACGCCGACACGCCTACTCTATTTCCCGTTCGCGAGGCCGCGAACAAAGGCCGAGGAGGTCTTGTACAGCCCAGGGGCAGTACCCCTAAGACCCACCCCTTCATCTTTTCACCAAAACCACCCTCATAGGCATGCCATAAGCCTCACATACTTCCGCAACACAAGCAGGCCCAGCAATACTGCTGACAGCCACACTTACATAATACATACATAAACACACTATCTGGAGCAGCGACGGTGAGGAAACGCTGACCAAGCAGTGGGGGAAAGCCTTAAAAGCTAGACCCAGAGGAGCCCCATTATCTATTCGTGGCCAGCGGCTCTGCTCCTCCAAGGTCCGTTCCAGCTCTTCACCAGGTGAGAACTAGCCGTGTGCTCAGATTCCTTATTATTGTAACACCTTCCCAGAACACTTTGTATTTTACACACCTTGTACTTTGCTTTATACCTGTACACTGCCTAAAGAGACAGTACATCACCGCTACTGACCAATAAATACTTGGTCAGTAAACACATACATCTATTACTCATTTCACCCAGTTTTACATCCTTACACACAACCTGACCTTAGTCCTAATTGCCCCTGACCGTGAAGGCCAGGAACTGCACCGTCAGGAATCCCATTGTACTCGAGTAGGCAGCCAGACTGCAGCGTGCCGAAGTGTCGACTCTGCACGTGAGCTCGCTAAACGCTCGCTCTACTTAATTGGCAGGCTAGGTTAATAGCTCACTCTTAGACATTCATCCCCTAGCAGGTAAACGCATCCTGTAGGAACGCCCCCAATAGATTACATCCTCACACCAACACATTACACCAGTAGTCTTCCACAACTACGGGAAACTACCCTTTTTCGGAAACATCCCTTAAATTAATACATCTACACTACCCTGTTTATCCCACCCCCAACAGAGGGATAAAACAATATTCCGTGTAGATGAGCAAGTAGAAGCTATGATAGGAAAACTGCAGTTTTGGTCTGACTGTATGCTTAAGAATTCATACAACAATTTTACAACGTTGCAGGAATTCTTAATAACATCTGAAGAAGAGATGCCTACAAATACAAAAGAAATGTTTGCTGAGCATTTAACAGGCCTAGCTCAGAGTCTGAGAAGTTACTTTCCTGAACCTAATCCTAATAATGATTGGATGAAGTATCCATTCAAGAAGCGAAGTATTGGTAACCTCATCGACCTATCTGATACTGAGCAAGAACAATTGGTGGAACTCTCATGCAGCAGAGCCTGGGAGATTGTTTATCAAGAAAATAACTTGGCAAGGTTTTGGCTACTTGTACAAGCTGAGGTACCAGAACTTGCCAGAAAAAGCCCTCGAACATATTGTGCCCATTTGTACGACATATTTGTGTGAACGCGCCTTTTCTGAACTGTGCAACCTGAAGCCAGCAAAAAGAAACAGACTGAAGAACATTGAAACCGATTTAAGGCTAAAGCTTTCTAAAATAAATCCCAACATTTTAGAGATAGTCAGAAGCAAAAAAACAGTACCATTTTTCTCACTAAAGTAACGGTAAAAACACTGATAACTTTTTATTCTAAGATTGCAATTAAAGTCTACTCCTACTGCAATTAAGAAAATTTGTGTATACTTATGTAATTCATGTTTTTTCCAATATTTATTCCAATTTAAATAAACTATATATATATACTAAAACAAACAGATTAATTGTTTTTACAACCCACCATTTTTTGGTATAAATTGTTTATCTTTTAAAATGACAACCATTAAAAAAATTACAACAAAAATTAAAGGCAGTTTTGAGGGGTCCTAAATGACTACATAAATAATTGAAGGGGTCCTCGAGTACAGGAAGTTTGAGAACCCCTGCTTTACATCACTCTGAAAAAAAAGAAAAAAAAACACTCAATATCCTACAAGAAGAAACACTATAGGAATGACTATGTTGTTGTTGTTGTTGATTCATAGAATGGATTCTCGATATCATGGTCATGTCGCCCCATGGACTTGAGTGTGTCTGAATTGTCTGATACCCTGCGTTATTGTGATGCCTGTATTAGTGTGTGTATTTGTAATTGGGTAAGAGGTGGGCGTGGCCTTAAGTTAGGAACCATCCCGGCATTTGACTGTAGTAGGTGTGGAAAACCATGGAAAACCACTTCTAGGATATATGAGGTGGGAATCGAACCCACCTCTTCTCAGTTCCACCTCACAAGGTTGAGGTCGAACTCGGACCTCAATGGTGACAGCCAAGAATGATAGCCACTGCTAATAGGTGGTCATCAGCAATGGACCATAATAATAATAATACCGCAATAATAATAATAATAATAATAATAATGATAATAATTAATTAATTAATATCGTATGGCCTCGGATGCGGGGTGCAAGCTTTGTTAATTGACACCGAGAGGGCAGCTTGCATGTCGAATTTCGTCGTTCCTTTGAACACTATGAAAGTCAAGGAGGATGGATATCTAAGCTCCTTGACACTACATCGCTTTCTAGTAGAGAATGGAGGAACTTTGTGTTGGCGGAAAATCCCTAGATTAATTTTGCCATTATGAACACGGCCTACTGAATTCAAATGGGTTCTTTAACATGCCAACAACGTATGCCCATGTAGTGATTTTTGTCGCCTTTCAAAAATCGCTTACCACGTCCAGGGGCGAACCTGTAAGCTTGGGGTTGGTGATCCGACACGTTAACCACTCACATAATAATAATAATAATAATAATAATAATAATAATAATAATAATAATAATAAAGCAAAGGGTTTAATACACATTTTAACTACTGTGGTGTAGGGCCACCAAGGTGCCAGATGTTTTCCTGGTCGGAAACCACCAACGTGTAAGTATATCTATAGGGCCATTATCTATGTGCGCCCCGATAAACACGGAACGCTAAGGGCTGTGACTGGCGCAGATCGCGGGCGCGCGTACCCAGTTCAGCCGGTGGTTGGTGTGTACTTTCACACTTTTACCAAACGTGTTCAATAATGTGTACTTAAAGTGCTCATAGGCGATGCTGAATATGTCCTCGCTCTCTTGTAACACACCCCTGACATCTTCTGATGAAAGAATGGTTGTCAACTCTTTTATTATTTACGGAACCTATTTCCTTGAATCGTTTAGCGAGCCTCCTAATTGTACTGCCATTAGGCACAGGTCTTCCTGGAAACTTGATTCGAAATTTTCGTCTCGTTTCAGAACAAGATTCTCTGCTTTTCATATACGAATTATGGATATACACACGTTCGCGCAATGTGAATTGGTGTCTAGGCATGACCAACAATCACAGTAATCACAGTACTCACTAAACGTGCAACACTAACGTCTAAGAATTGTAGATACACGTCCATATGAATGACAAAACACGTGTGAACTAACGATATGAGTCAGCGGAGCGTGCCAACCACTGGCTGAGCCGCGTAAGCGCGCCCGCTATCTGCGTCAGACACAGCCGGCTTAGCTTGCCGTGATAGATAATGACCCTGTACCTACACGAGGTTGTCACATTTAAACAACATTAAATACTATCTGACAGAACCGGAATCCAATCTGCAATCTTGGACTTTGAAGGCCAACGCTTAACCGAGTGCATCAATCAGACCGACGTTATGTTGTTGTTGATGATGATGATGATGAAGAAGGTATTTATGGTATGTAGTTTTAGAAGTGACAGATGGTTGATTGGTTCTTAAGTTTAGGGGCTGCGACAACGCGGTCATGTAGCCCCGTGTACTTTGGGTGTGTGTATAATCTGTCTGATAACCGGTGTTAAATGTGATGACTGTATTAGTGTGTGTTATCTGTTTTTTAATTCAAGTAAGGACTGCAGAATTTTGAATTTTTCAAATAGTTCCTACTTTTGCCACCAAATGCCACCGTCAACGGCTACTAGTTCAGAACTTAGCTACCAGACGCCACCGCAGTCGGCTCTTGGCAACGAACGTAGGAACCTAAGAGCGTTGTTTACATTGTTAACCTATACAATTTAGCTTCACAGAGGTGTAATTAGTGGAAGGTTCTTTAACATGCCATACATCTATGACATGGGACCGCCGGCTCTACTTCCCCTCCGAAGGAAGGCATACTGAGGGATTTTTAACGCTCTTGAAAAATCCGACGACTTTGGCCGGATTTGAACCCGCGATCTTGGGCATAGAAGCTCAGCACCCTACCAACTATGCCACCTAAGCCGCCCAAGTGACAGATGTAGAAATTGTCTGCATCTTACATACTTAAAGGTCGGTGTAAACGCGGTGTGCATATCAGCTCTTTAAGTGTACAGCTCATCGATGACGTACAAGTTCCGCTTTCTGCATTCATATCTTGAATAGGATATGCATACGTTCATTCTACAATGTATGGCTTCGTTCGTGTGATTGTGCCCGCTGTTGATTATCAAGTCATTAAAAGAGCTGTTAAGATTAACAGGGCACTCCAAACTTCTGTACATGATCTGCATATTTCCTCTGGATCTCACTAAGCCAGGGGTGCACAACCTTTTTTTTTATAAGTGGGGCCAAGTTTATTTTTACATAATAAGTGGCGGGCTGCAAGTTACCTTTCCACATAGGCACTTACCAAACCCTACCGCTAAAGCTAATTTTACTATTATCCGAATAACCTATTTCACCAGCAGACAAAAAATGTGTCCTCTAAATGGCTTTAATCCATTTTTTGAAGTTTTTGGCAAATAAGTTATCAAATTACTGATTTACAATCATTTTACTCCTAATTCGAAAAGGTTTAGGGGTATATAAAATAAAATAATACAATCACAAGGTTGTAATTTTTTTATTTTTACAAAAAAAAACTCTTAACATCAAAGTATGAATGAAAATTCACAGCCTTCTTCCAGTCTCCGACCGGGTCAGGAATGGAATGAATGAAGCCCCCATCTAGCGGCGAGGATATGAACTGTGCCGGCTGCCGAGGCCTGACGCACTTCTCTGGGGCAATGATTAAATGAATGACAGATGAAATGAAATGTAGTGGAGAGTGTTGCTGGAATGAAATTTTGACATGGAAAACCGGAGTACCCGGAGAAAAACCTGCCTGCCTCCGTTTTGTCCAGCACAGATCTCACATGGAGTGACCGGGATTTGAACTACGGACCCAGCGGTGAGAGGCCAGCGTGCTGCCGCCTAAGCCACGGAGGCTTGCTCTTAACATCAAAGTATATAAGAAATAAAAATCAATATATCGTCAAAATGACCATCAAATCAAGTAGTGGCCTAATGCACCTAATGTGATGCTTTGGATTGTTTATTTTTTAAGAGTCTGTCAATATCAGGTTCAATGTTAGAGATGGCAATGCGCAAGTTTCCCTTATTTCTTATTTCAACTAAGACCTACAATAATGGGAAAAATCTCATCAATCATAATATCTGTATATTCACGCTTACAATATTCTTCTTCTTCTTCTTCTTCTTCTTCTTCTTCTTTAGCGTTTGACCCGCCTCGTGGCAGGGTCCGCTATGTGAATCCGCTGTCTCCACTTTACTCGGTCATGGACCATGTCCGGATGCAGGTTGACGCTTTTCAGATCACTGTGCAGTGTATCGGCCGAACGTTGTCTCGGTCGCCCCTTTGGTCTTTTCCCGGCGACCTCCAGCGTGCAGCCTGTTTTGCAATGGTGTCCGCTCCTGACCGTAGCACATGCCCGATGCCCAAACCATCGCAGACGACCCTCACGCATGTTGTTGTTGATTGACGCGACATCAAATCGTTCCCTTATTCTTTCATTGCGGATGTGATCCAACCCAGTAATGCCAGCTGTCCATTTAAGCATCTTGGTCTCCATGACACTTTGCCGACGATCTGCTTCCTTCGTGGTCGGCCAACATTCGGTACTATAAAGCGCCACGGGACGAATGACAGTGCGGTAAATCTTCGATTTTAGGTGGTCTTTCATCTGGCGATCGCACATGACACCTGTCGTTGTAGGTCACTTCATCCACACAGCATTAATTCTTACGTTGACCTCCTCGGTGAGACGACCTTCAGCAGTTATCGTAAAGCCAAGATACTTTAATGTTGTCGTTGGAGGCAGATCATCGCCGTCGATTTGGATTGTTCCGATTTCTCCTGCATCCGTTGTCATATATTCTGTTTTAGCTTTGTTATTCACGTTTTCAATAGTATAAAATATTTATCCGCGGGCGCATAAACTGACTTTGAGGGCCGCAAGCGGCTCGCGGGCCGTGGGTTGTGCACCCCTACACTAAGCTGTGGAATTTGGCCAGTATATTGTTTTATCCTTGCTTCAGCATACTTCCATCAGGTTTTAATGTTGAGACATATCTTAGCAGACCCCAGGGGCTCACAAATTGTGAGACGTGGGTTGGCGACCACGGGACCCTTTCTGAGTCCGGCATTGCTTCCACTTACTTGTGGCGGGCTCCTCTGAGTTATCTTTCCTCTTGACCTCGCTTGGTCAACTCTTGTCCTTCTCTGACCCCGACGGTATCAGGGTATCCGAAGCCTCGGGATTCTTTTACTTTCCCGCCTTAATTGGCCCTTGTCTCATCTTTCCTGATCCCTCATTTTTCAAGCCTCTTGTTTTCTTTTCTTTGTATCTCCTGCCTTCTGTTGAAGGCTCTCAAAGGAGGCAGGGTGTGTGTAGCCCCACTACTTATGGTGCACCCTGGATTATGCTACACCCTCAAGGGCTCACGTCTAGTGAGTTCGGGCGTTCGCGACCCTGAGGGCTTTTTGAGCTGGGCCCGGTTTGTCTCCTTCTTCCATTGCCTTTGGGGCGGTCCCTCTCCTATTTCCCTTTCCTGTCTGCCTTTCCTGGCACTCCTTTCTACCAAGTCCCTTAATTCTCATCTTCGAGGGTTGAGGGCATTTCCTTCCCTTCTGTCTTTTGATTCCCTTATTCTTATTTTGTTTTCCATTTACTTCTAGTGTGTAAGTTTGTAGTTAGCTTTAGGTTTAGTTTCTTTTCATTTACATTTTCACATCACCCAAACCATTAGAGGCCGATAACCCAGATGTTAGGCACCTTAAAACAACAATTATCATCTTAATCGTCAATCCCCATCTCAGCAAAAACAAAAAATTAAGCAATTTCCTCAATTGCGCCAAACGTTGATTGTCTAAAGGTTGTTGTTTTAAGGGGCCTGGTGTATTCTTTGGAATACACGGTAAGACAGAGTAAGCTTTTGCTTCTCTTTGCTTTAGTTCATCCCTTCCTTTTTCGCAAACACCAACAGTGATCTCCTGATTTCTCTTTGTTGGTATATGTTTCTTACACTACCTGTAAGTCTGTTCTAGATATATATCTTCCATGACCCACCTAGCGTCATCTAGCAGCGAATCTCTGAAGTTCCTCAATTTTTCCCTGCACAAGAGAACTTTCTTACCAATCTAGCCACCAGATCTCGTCGCTATCGCCAGCTATCATCTCCGTGATCAAGAGAACTTCGTCTACTTTTTCACCCACCAGGCTGTGCTAGTGACGCCTGCTATCAAATCTTTGAAGACCATTTCATCAAGAAAATTTATTTCTGTTATGTTGGCTATTCTTATATGTATTCCTTTGTCTCCTACCCCCACCTTTTTCCCTTCCCTGGCCTCTCCGCGCTCCGTTGAGCTGGCCTCACTTGTGCGTCTGAAGTCAAACCAGTCAGTTGGAGCTTAACTAAAGCTCGCCTCCTCTACTCTAGAGGCAAACTTTTAAATTCGACGCCATGTTCGAGTTTTAGAATCAACCGTCAACAGCAACATCGCATTCTTCATGAAGCAAAGATAAGTACCGACTTCATGTTTTAACCACATTATCATCGCTTTTAAAAGGCTCAATGCTTTTATTTGGATTTTATAGACAGTGAAAATTGCTAATGTGATAAAATAACTGCTTTCAAGAGATCTTCTTGATCAAACTCGAACTATCAAGTCTAACTTTCAAAATGAAAGATTTTCTGAGATGCTATCTCACATCGAGGGATATTTCTAAAATACCCACTGTCTATATAATCTAGTTTTCCTCCGAGGGATTCTCTACCCAATTTAAACAACTCATCATTGCTCTGGAACCTTCCAGAACATACACTCTATCTACTAGTAATACTGTCATGTATTTTCCACTTGATATGGGAATACTTTATTCGCTGAGAAACTTATGTGGGATAAACTTCTAATCCACATAAACTGTCTTCCTACGTGGGAAATTTTCTGCCGTATTTAACTGCCGCCCATAGAAACTACAACTCATAATTCCCTCAAGCCAAAACTCAACTTTTACATAACTGCAATAACTTTTTTTTCTATAAACTTTTTGTGCTGGTACACTGAACTTTCAACTATATCAACAGACTATAGTGATAACAGTGCCTGTTCAACTTTTTCATCCGCGTCGCGCTCGTCCGAATACAATAAATACGGCCATGAACACTCTTCCTCAATCCCATTTGATCTTTCCCAAATCCTTTACTAACAAACTAAAATAATAAAATTGTTACTTTAGGTCTTTTTTCAGCGAGGTGTCACTCTCAATAAGTGCCCTCCCTTACTTGTTCCACGTACAACGAATTAATGTCTGTAAAACTTCGTGTCTAGTACACGCCTTAAAGTATATTGTTTCTCCCTTCTAATTAGGGAATCAAATTCTTTCAACTCAAAAGTGAGTTATCTCTAGGTTTCACGAAAGGGAAATTTGCCCCATTTTCTCGTGATCCCTACTTAAACATAGGAGTTCTAGAAACTTCCTTTCAATTTTTCTCTTCAGGTTTCACAATAAGTGACCTGCCCTATTTATATAATCTATAATAGTAGTTCCGTATTAATACAAGAAGTTATAGAAACTTCTATTTCATTTCTTCCTGTTATTTTTGTTGTTACTTTCGAAGTTGTTATTTGTTCATATTTCTAAGATACCTATTTAGAAATCCTTGAAGTACACATTTTGTACTTGATTTATTGTTTAACTTTAATTGCGTCAATTATCTTTAAATTCCCCATTTATTAATCTTAGCTATTTCAAAATCTTACGAAGATTTTAAAGCATATAAAAGGTTTAAAACCAAAAGAATTGTCAATTGCCTGGCGCAAGATTTAAATGATTTAGGAGGTCTGCGACCCCAATTGTTTACAAAATCAAAATTATATATTTGTTACATAAACTACTTCTTTTTACATTGTTAAATAAATTAAGATTTGTTCTTTTGATTTATCATTTCTCAAACATAACGGTTAGGCAAGATCCTGTCTTCCATGACTCTTCCTAGGTTTATGCCCTCTTTAATAAAAATAAATCCATTGATAAGGTTTTCACTACTTGTTGCATTTGAGCAAGAACTCTTAGTTATTAACTTATTAAAGTCTCTCTTAGCTTTGATAGCTAATTCTAACTGGCCAGTAAGGCAAGCATAGCTCGCTACGCCAGCTTCCTGCTTGTGGAGATTCTCTCTACCACTTATGGTTGGTTTTTCAAAATTTAAGTGTTTCTCATTGTCTAAACTTTTAGTCGGTGCCTTGCTGGGTAAAAGCTTAGTCATTTCTAAATGCAACTATTGGTACTCTTACCAAAATTATTCCCAAGGGTATAATTGCTTTATCCCTATCCTTCTTGGAAGCATTCGATCGCTCTTTAGAAATTCTACAATTTCAAGAACTAAAATATCAAGGCTGATTCCAATTATTTGTATTCTTCAAAATACTTGTTTAGAAACAAACTCCTTTGAACAGATACACAATAAGCCTGTTACTCTTTGTCTTGCCAGACCACCACCCTTCCCCATAGTAGGTATATTTAGGCTTGAGAGGGAATACACTATAGCAGCTTTCATGCGAATAGCCCAAGTTCCAGCTGCGTTTCCTGTTAGCTTCGGCCAGGTCCCTACCCACTTTAGGTATCGGAAAGCGGATTTGCAGTGGCAGCTGCCTTTGAGTACGGTATACTTAAGGTTAAAATTATAACTTCTGTTGGACTCTCGTCCTATTTCTCCATCCTTTTTCTCCAGTCTGAAACCCACTTCTTTTTCTTCATCATCTTCCCTTGGGGGTTAGGTTATTCCCAAGATAATAATCTACCCAAAATTTGGTCCCAGAAACCCGGGAGAGTCCATTTATGATATTTTACTTATCAGACTTTATTTGTCAAGGGTTATTTGACAACATTTTGCAAATCATTAATATCTTCTTTGAATTTTTCAGCTGCAAAACCTGTGAAGGAGAAAGAGGCTGCTCCTGTCTCCTTTGGTGTGTCCCTTTCTTTCAACTTATTTGCTGCTGCCAGTCTGACAGCATTTCCAAGGTTCCACAGTTTCGTAAATTATACTTTAATTTACCTATTTTGTCATGGCTCCTACAGAAAAGGAAAAGGATGAAAAACTTACTTCTAAACGAGCATCCTATAAAGGGCAAATTACCCGATTTAGAAAATACATCAGAGAGCTAGATCCTTTAGAAGCTCAATTAGATTTGTTAAAACATCGCGTAAAGGATTTTGAACGTTCATATGAAAATTGTAGTACTATCCAAACCGAAATCGAAACTTGTATGCTCAATCAATTTGATGATCGAGTCGAAGTAGAAAGTCAATATTACGAAGGTATAGGTTCTGCTTTTAAAATAATACGCCAACTCGAAGAAGAACAGAAAAATGACGGTTCAGTTCTTGGTTCCCTTCACGAACAACAAACCTCTTTTCGTGAGGGCACTCACAAGCCCAAACCAATCCTACCTAAGATTGATTTACCCCACTTCTCCGGAGACGAATCTTCTTGGGATTCTTTCTATGAACTATTTTGTTCTCTTGTTCATGACAATGAAGACATTCAAGTCATCTACAAGTTTCATTATTTGAGATCTATCCTCCGAGGTCAAGCTCTGCAGTTAGTTGAAGCACTCCCATTAAGTGCCGAAAACTACCCCATTGCCTTTAACTTGTTGAAAGAAAGATATGGTAATCTACGGCTATGTATTCAACGCCATATGAAGGCTCTATTTAACTTACCTGCGTCACAGCATAATGACGTCACTAGTTTGCGTACTCTCATTGATACAACACAACTTCACGTTAAAGCTCTATCCCAATTAGATCAACCCACTGAACACTTTCGTAATACACTTAGTGGTTTCTAAAGTCGATGTTGCTATCCTCAAAGCTTGGTAGATTGAACTTTCCAGAGAAGACGATTACTCTTACGAGCATTTAGTCACTTTCATAAATGCTAGATGCCAACTCTTAACTGCTTTAGCTAATCAAAGTGAACCCTCATCCCCTAGTTCTAAATTTGAATCAATGTCTCTTAAACCTAAAAGCGAACGCTCAGCGTCTAGTACCCAAAAACCTGGGTCCAGCTCATCTAAACTCAAGTCAAACGCCACTGGTTACCCAACTAGGTCTAGTGAACGCCGTATTGCTAGTTCTCTCGTTTTAAACACACAAAGCGAACCTCGTAAGAGTTTAAATGAACCATTAAAGTGCATACTTTGTAAAGATTCCCACGCCTTATATCTATGTAAATCCTTTAAAGAACTGTCAGTCGACGACAGAAGAAAAATAGTTTCCCAGAATAAACATTGCTTCAACTGCCTAGCACCCACGCATTCTGCTTCAAATTGCAAGTCCACCAGACATTGCTTCCATTGTGAAAAAGCTCATCACACTTTACTACATCGTCATGATCAAGCAAGGTCATCGACCGCATCTACTTCTCAGAAAAGTGACAATGCTAAGAGTTCCAACGCTTCATCGTACATTCAAAATGCCAAGTCCATACGTAGTGCCCAAGTACTATTATCCACTGTCCAAATCGAAGTTCAGGATAACTTTGGCAACTGGGTCCATGCACGCGGTCTTCTTGATTCGGCGGCAACCCACGATTTCGTCTCTAATTAACTAATAAAAAAGCTAGGCCTACCTGTAAACCCCACTTCTATTAACGTATCGGGCATTAACAGCTCAAAATCGCAAGCTTTACAGTTTTCAAAGCTAACCATAAGAGACATTTGTCACAGAAATAACTTTCTCAAACTGAATTGTCTCATTCTCAATAGCATAGGAGAAGATACTCCAAGTCACTCTGTTGATATTTCAGGTTTAAGCATTCCCTCATATTTAAGGCTAGCCGATCCTCTGTTCAATGTACAAAACCCCATTGACATACTCTTTAGCGCCAATGTTTTCTGGAATTGCCTTCGTAAACAGGTTCGCAAGTTATCCTCAAACGTGGTTGCCAGAGACACTAATTTTGGATGGATCGTCACCGGTCAACTTCCTCATTATTCTCCCCAAGCCGCATCGCAATGTTATTTCGCTAATACTGACTTGGAACAATTCTGGAAGCTTGAAAGCGTTGATTCTCCTAACGTGACCTCTTCAGAAAACGAATTCTGTGAGCAACTTTTTCTGAACACCACCACTCTTCTCCTGAAGGCCGGTTCATTGTTCGGATGCCAAGATTACACAATCCCCCTAAACTTATTAATTCTCAACCCAAAGCACGAAAAGCTCTCTTTGCTATCGAGAGAAAATTCAAGAAAGAACCTCTCGTTAAACAGCAGTATACTGATTTCATGGATGAGTATGAAAGCTTAGATAATATGGAAGTTGTCAGCAAATCAGATGACGAATTGCACCCGTGTGGAAAAACCCTCTTTAAAGGATAACATCCGAGTCGTTTTCAATGGTTCATCACCTGACGTTAATGGCAACAGTCTTAACGATACTCTTCACTCTGCTCCTGCTATTCAGTCAGATTTATCTGCTATACTCTTAAACTTTCGATTATTTCCCATAGCTGTTATAGCGGACATCAAACAGATGTACCGTCAGGTTTTAATTCAGCCTGAACAACGAGATCTCCAAAGAATCTTGTGGAGCGATGAAATCAGCAAGCCCATTAAGGTATTTCCCTTAAAGACGGTTACTTATGGCTTAAAACCTTCCGCTTTCCTTGCTATCCGATCCCTACATTTGTTAGCCTCTCTAGATGGTCATTTATTTGATTCTAAAGCTTCCGAAGCACTAACTACATCATTCTATGTTGACGATTACTTGGAGTCCTTCCCCACTCTGGAGGAAGCTTCTTTCGTGTCACTAGAACTTCAAGCATTGTTAAAGAATGGAGGATTCCCACTTCATAAGTGGAATTCCAACTCCCATGAGTTTCTCGCCCAGTTTCCTATTGAAGATGTGGACCCCTCCTCCGTCGAAATTTGTGGAGACGCCGAGTCCATAAAAACTCTTGGAGTTCATTGGTGCACTAACATTGACACTCTCATCTATAAAGCTTCGCTTGCAGAAGAGCTCCCTAACACAAAATGACAAATTCTCTCTGAAATTGCAAAAATTTTTGATCCTCTTCAATTCCTTGCCCCGGTTATTGTTATAGCCAAACTTTTCATGCAAGAGCTATGGTCGCTCAAATGTGAATGGGACGACACTGTTCCCCTTTCTTTTCTTAACAGATGGCTCTTTTTTCGCAGCAAATTGCTTGATCTTTCCCTTATTGAAATTCCCAGGAATTTAATTAATGCTCATCCTAATACATCTTTTTACCATCATGTGTTTGCAGACAGTCCCGAAAAAGCTTACGGTTGCTGTGCATATTTGGTTTATCGCGGTTCGTTAAATGGATCTTCAGTTTCCAGTTTTGTTTGTGCAAAATCGAATGTGGCTCCTCTTAAAACTATCACTTTGCCTAGGCTTGAATTGTGTGCTGCACTCATGGCCGCAGAACTTGTTAAGAAATTACGGAAAGTCTTAAGGTTCGAATTTTGCAAATTTATCTGTGGAGCGATTCCAAGATCACTCTTTCTTGGATCGCCAAAAACCCCGTTCATTGGCAAACTTGTGTTGCAAACAGGGTTTCCAAAATTTTAACTCTTTCTTCGGGATGTCAATGGAGGCATGTGCCCAGCGCTGACAACCCCGCCGACATCATTTCTCGTGGATGTTTACCCTCTCAATTGGCAGCTTCTCAGTTGTACTGGCATGGGCCCTCGTGGTTAATCGAAGACTCTTCTTGTTGGCCTTCTAAACCTCCAGCTACAAACTCCAACTTGCCTGACGCTAAAGTACCTAAATCTACTGCTTCGTGTCTTGTTTCCAACGTTTCTCATCCCTTGTTGTCCCGCTATTCTTCCTGTCACAAATTAATTCGAATTGTTGCCTATCTTCTCAGATGGAAATATCTTGTGGTTGACCAACCTCTTCTCCCCAAACCTCACCTTACCAATCATGAATTGAATCTCGCTACCATTAAGGTTTTGCAACTAACACAGCAAGAAGCATTTTCTTCTGAATTGTCTTTACTTTCTTCTAAAAAGGATCTTCGCAAATCCAGTCGTCTTCGTGCCTTAGCCCCGTTCCTTGATCACAATAGGTTACTCAGGTTAGGTGGTAGACTCTCGCAATCTTTGCTTTCAGAGGGCAAAAAGCATCCTGTTATTTTGCCTTCTGAACATCACGTAACTTCTTTAATTATACGTGACTTCCATTATCGTAATCTGCATGTTGGTACACGCACACTGCTTTGCCTTTTAAGGGAAAAGTACTGGATTATAAATGGAATTCATGAAGTTTCCTCTGTAATTCACAAATGCATTCCTTGCTTCAAAGCTAAACCTAAAGTTAATAATTAATGAGCAATCTACCCTCTTTTCGCTCTTCTCCTATACGTCCATTTGCTCTAACTGGTGTGGACTATATAGGTCCGTTCCAATATCAACGCAATTCCCCTGAAGCTAAACGCAAATTGTTTGGTAAGCTCTATGTTTCTCTCTTTGTTTGCATGGTTACTGGCGCGATCCATTTGGAACTAGTAACGTATACCTCTACTTCTTACTTTTTATCAGCTGTCTCTCGCTTCGCTGCTAGGCGTGGTGTTCCTTCGGAGATGTTCTCTGATAACGCTTCCACTTTTCAAGGCGCAGCTTCCTTGTGGGAGAAAGCTCTCACATCTTCTCCTGCCATGGAACAGATTTCTAATTTTTCCTACTCAAAGGGTTTCAAATGGCATTTTATACCTCCCTACGCCCCTCATCACGGTGGTAGGTGGGAATCCTGCGTAAAGCTCACTAAACCTCACTTAAGAAAGGTTTTAGGTAATCGCATTCTGACTTATGAAGAATTTAATTCGCTGTCTGTTCTGATTGAAGGTGTTGTCAATTCTCGCCTTTTAACTCCGCTTTCCAATGACCCTGATGACCTGCTTCCACTCACACTTGGTCACTTCCTTATATGTCTCTTTCTGCCCCTCCTCCCCTTCCCAACTCTTACAGAGATTCTAATTTACCTATTGTTTGTCGTAAACTTGAAGCCCTCCGTAATTCTTTCTGGACGAGGTGGAATTTGGAATACTTAACTTCCTTGCAACGGAGACAGAAGTGGTTTCTTTCCAATCCCGAAATTAAAGTGGGGGACTTGGTCCTGGTTAGGGATGTTTCTCCTCCCTTGGTCTGGATATCTGGTAGAGTGACCGAGTGTTACCCTGGAGGGGATGGGAGAGTTAGGGTGGCCAAGATCTTGACCACTAATGGGCATATCATAAGACCATTGTCTTTAATTGCTCCTTTATCTTTAATTTCTTAATTTCATGTCTTTCGTTCTCTGTTGGTGTTTACCCCTCCCAGCTTGGTGTATTCTTTGGAATACACGGTAAGACAGAGAAAGCTTTTGCTTCTTTTTGCTTTAGTTCATCCCTTCCTTTTTTTCGCAAACACCAACAGTGATCTCCTGATTTCTCTTTGTTGGTATATGTTTCTTACACTACCTGTAAGTCTGTTCTAGATATATATCTTCCATGACCCACCTAGCGTCATCTAGCAGCGAATCTCTGAAGTTCCTCAATTTTTCCCTGCACAAGAGGACTTCCTTACCAATCTAGCCACCAGATCTCGTCGCTATCGCCAGCTATCATCTCCGTGATCAAGAGAACTTCGTCTACTTTTTCACCCACCAGACTGTGCTAGTGACGCCTGCTATCAACTCTTTGAAGATCATTTCATCAAGAAAATTTATTTCTGTTATGTTGGCTATTCTTATATGTATTCCTTTTGTCTCCTACCCCCCACCTTTTTCCCTTCCCTGGTCTCACCGCGCTCCGTTGAGCTGGCCTCACTTGTGCATCTGAAGTCAAATCAGTCAGTTGGAGCTTAACTAAAGTTCGCCTCCTCTACTCTAGAGGCAAACTTTTAAATTCGACGCCATGTTCGAGTTTTAGAATCAACCGTCAACAGCAACATCGCATTCTTCATGAAGCAAAGATAAGTACCGACTTCATGTTTTAACCACATTATCATCGCTTTTAAAAGGCTCAATGCTTTTATTTGGATTTTATAGACAGTGAAAATTGCTATATGTGATAAAATAACTGATTTCAAAGATCTTCTTGATCAGACTCGAACTATCAGGTCCAACTTTCAAAATGAAAGATTTTCTGAGATGCTATCTCACATCGAGGGGTATTTCTGAAATACCCACTGTCTATATAATCTAGTTTTCTGCCGAGGGATTCTCTACCCAATTTAAACAACTCATCATTGCTCTGGAACCTTCCAGAACCTACACTCTATCTACTAGTTATACTGTCATGTATTTTCCACTTGATATGGGAATACTTTATTCGCTGAGAAACTTATGTGGGATAAACTTCTAATCCACATAAACTGTCTTCCTACGTGGGAAATTTTCTGCCGTATTTAACTGCCGCCCATAGAAACTACAACTCATAATTCCCTCAAGCCAAAACTCAACTTTTACATAACTGCAATAACTTTTCTTTCTATAAACTTTTTTGTGCTGGTACACTGAACTTTCAACTATATCAACAGACTACAGTGATAACAGTGCCTGTTCAACTTTTTCATCCGCGTCGCGCTCGTCCGAGTACTATAAATACGGCCATGAACACTCTTCCTCAATCCCATTTGATCTTTCCCAAACCCTTTACTAACAAACTAAAATAATAAAATTGTTACTTTAGGTCTTTTTTCAATGAAGTGTCATTCTCAATAAGTGCCCTCCCTTACTTGTTCCACGTACAACGAATTAATGTCTGTAAAACTTCGTGTCTAGTACACGCCTTAAAGTATATTGTTTCTCCCTTCTAATTAGGGAATCAAATTCTTTCAACTCAAAAGTGAGTTATCTCTAGGTTTCACGAAAGGGAAATTTGCCCCATTTTCTCGTGATCCCTACTTAAACATAGGAGTTCTAGAAACTTCCTTTCAATTTTTCTCTTCAGGTTTCACAATAAGTGACCTGCCCTATTTGTATAATCTATAAAAGTAGTTCCGTATTAATACAAGAAGTTATAGAAACTTCTATTTCATTTCTTCCTGTTATTTTTGTTGTTACTTTCGAACTTGTTATTTGTTCATATTTCTAAGATACCTATCTAGAAATCCTTAAAGTACACATCTTGTACTTGATTTATTGTTTAACTTTAATTGCGTCAATTATCTTTAAATTTCCCATTTATTAATCTTAGCTATTTCAAAATCTTACGAAGATTTTAAAGCATATAAAAGGTTTAAAACCAAAAGAATTGTCAATTGCCTGGCGCAAGATTTAAATGATTTAGGAGGTCTGCGACCCCAATTGTTTACAAAATCAAAATTATATATTTGTTACATAAACTACTTCTTTTTACATTGTTAAATAAATTAAGATTTGTTCTTTTGATTTATCATTTCTCAAACATAACGGTTAGGCAAGATCCTGTCTTCCATGACTCTTCCTAGGTTTATGCCCTCTTTAATAAAAATAAATCCATTGATAAGGTTTTCACTACTTGTTGCATTTGAAAAAGGAAGCTTGTAGTTTAACGTGACGGTTAATCTTGAGATCATGAGCCACGGGACCTCCTTTTTACGTGGAATCCGAACCACAGGACATGGCATTTCACTTCGAAAATCTCACATGCATTGACCGGGAATCGAACCCGGACCGCCTTGGTGAGAGGCACACAGCTAGACCGCTGAGCCACCACGCCCCTTGCATTTGAGCAAGAACTCTTAGTTATTAACTTATTAAAGTCTCTCTTAGCTTTGATAGCTAATTCTAAATGGCCAGTAAGGCAAGCATACCTTGCTACGCCAGCTTCCTGCTTGTGGAGATTCTCTCTACCACTTATGGTTGGTTTTTCAAAATTTAAGTGTCTCTCATTGTCTAAACTCTTAGTCGGCGCCTTGCTGGGTAAAAGCTTAGTCATTTCTAAATGCAACTATTGTTACTCTTACCAAAATTATTCCCTAGGGCATAATTGCTTTATCCCTATCCTTCTTGGAAGCATTCGATCGCTCTTTAGAAATTCTACAATTTCAAGATCTAAAATATCAAGGGTGATTCCAATTATTTGTATTCTTCAAAATACTTGTTTAGAAACAAACTCCTTTGAACAGATACACAATAAATCTGTTACTCTTTGTCTTGCCAGACCACCACCTTTCCCCATAGTAGGTATATTTATGCTTGAGAGGGAATACACTATAGCAGCTTTCTTGAGAATAGCCCAAGTTCCAGCTGCGTTACCTGTTAGCTTCGCCCAGGTCCCTACCCACTTTAGGTATCGGAAAGCGGATTTGCAGTGGCAGCTGCCTTTGAGTACGGTATACTTAAAGTTAAAATTATAACTTCTGTTGGACTCTCGTCCTATTTCTCCATCCTTTTTTTCCAGTCCGAAACCCACTTCTTTTTCTTCATCATCTTCCCTTGGGGTTTAGGTTATTCCCAAGCTAATAATCTACCCAGGGCCTCACATAAGATGATAGTGAAATGTAAACTATAACTAATACTAACTACGAACTTATATACTAGTGGTGGGGGTTTAATTGGATGACATATTTCGCTCGTTTAGCGAACATCATTTGATCCAAATATACTGTATAAGACAAAATAGCTCTACTAATCACTACCAAACCCACAATGACAACCACAAACGATACCTGCCCTCCAAAAACAACTATTTATTCTAATATCTACAAGGTTGAAAGACTGAACCAGTAGTTCCGTGAAGCACCAAATAGCCTATTTTCATGGATCCCACTTATATTAATTGCCTCTATCAACATACAATTTTCAGTTTGATTGCTGGAATAGATTCGTAGATATTGAGAACCGTCTAAATATTTCGGATGATCACCATGTTGGTTTTTTTTTATATAGGCCTGAGTTATGAACTATTAAATGAAGATTATTGTGTAGGTGTTTTATCCAAACTTCAATCACATGATTAGGACACAAGAAATAAAAACGAGATTTTTAAATTTCGCTCAGCCGCCATCTTGTGGTTAGGCTAAATTAGATGTAAATGCATTGCAATCGTTTGCTGTACCAAGTTTCACTGCGTTCGGATGGTTAAATCGCGAGAAAAGTCTATTTAAATGTTTCAACTTCGCTTGGCAGCCATGTTCAGGGTTTTGAACGTCACATAGGCAAATTTCAAGTAGTGCCCTTTATCACCGTACAAAATTTCGGAGATATAGAATGCCGGTGAAATATTTCGCACAGCCGCCTTGTAGGATTGGTGAGTCGTAATACAGGGCACGGTCGGGGTCGGCCAAAGTAGTATTATGACCTTACCGAGTTTCATTGAAATCGCTCCAGCCGTTTAGAAGTTATTAGTGGGATACACTCACACACCCACGCACGTGGACAAAAAAGAGTGATTTCATAAACCTAATTTTTCATAAATGAAAATAGGCTAAAAATGACAAGCCCACCCACAAACAGTCTCTCTCTCCAGCAACTAAGCCATGAAGGGGAGGTGGTAGCTGGCTGTTTTTACTTGTGATTTATGTACCTATTTAAGAAAAGTTGTTACGGGTAATTATTACTTTTTATTTTTATTTTCAATAGATATAGTGGACCACCAGTGTTTTAAAAGTTAAACATGTGTATGTGTAAATGAAATTCGTTCCATGGCAGTAATAATAATAATAATAATAATAATAATAATAATAATAATAATAATAATAATATCGTATGGCCTAGGTTGCCGGGTGCAAGCTTGGTTAATTGACACACAGAGGGCAGCGTGCATGTCTAATTTCGTCGTTCCTTTGAACGCTATGAAAGTCAAGGAGGTTAGGATCTCAGCTCCTTGACACTATAGCGCTTTCGAGTAGAGAATGGAGGAACTTTGTGTTAGCGGAAAATCCCGAGATTAATTTTGCCATTATGAACACAGCCTACTGAATTCAAATGGGTTCTTTAACATGCCAACAACGTATGGCATGCGTGCCGTGATTTTTGTCGCCTTTCAAAAATCCCTTACCACGGCCAGGAGCGAACCTGTAATCTTGGGGTTGGTAGTCCGACACGTAAATCACTCATCCACCGTGGCAAGCATTCCATGGCAGTGATATCACAAGACGCCTAAACTATAGGAATACATTATAGATACAGATTCGAGACATGTGGATCCAGATCATAGCCTCCTCAATACATTTGTCATAGCTATGCAGGATTCAGGCCTGTGGTTTTCATAGTCATCAAAATCCATTCCTCAATTCTGCCAATCAGAATTAGTTCGTACACGTCTCGACTCCACTGAACAATACATTACGAACAGCAACAATGCCAGGTTAACTTGAGGACTTGAATGGTGTTATATTGTTCGCAGCAAAACAACTACCCACATAACGACCTTGCCAATTCCTCTAGTGCTATTTTATATCGTTGCGCGTTTTCTTAATGGAGCATTATACTCGCTGCCACTTATCGCACAATGTTATCACGTTCCTCGTAAAAATCTATCCTGCGCTACTTAGTGAACATATCGCACGGCCCAGAAATACGAGCTCAAGTACTGTAGTTCCATGAAGAACTAAATGTCATATTGGTCTTCTACATTAAAAAAAACTATCCTGCCTATTAAAAGGATCGCCATGTTGGATTGTTCGATATGAAACCCACAACTAAAACTAACGACAGACTCAACAACTAACTTACGTACGGTAACTTACTAGAAGACGAAAAGGACAATAAAATGTATGTCTACCCCTTATTATTCCCGTTTTTCCTACGGGGTCGGAGATGAGATGAGATGAGATGGAAGTCTTTGTGGCGGATGATTTTTACGGCCAGATGCCCTTCCTGACACCAACCTCATGAGAGGAGTTAATGAGAGATGAAATGAATGATGGTGAATGAAACTGGGCAAGGATGTGGAAGGAAGCTGCCGTGGCCTGTCAGAAGGCACCGTCCCAGCATTTGCCTGGAGTTGAAAATGGGAAACCACGGAAAATCATTTCAAGGACGGCCGACGGTGGGGCTCGAACCCACGCGTCTACCGAGTCAGCAGAGAGCTTGGCCCCATGACCTAACGCAGCGCTTTAGCGAGCGCAGCCACTACTGTCGGTGAAAAGGACAATAAAGGATATACTTAATTATAACAAGTAGTTCCTCGAAGAACCATACAGCCTATTTTCATATATCCTACTAATGTCAATTGCCTCTATCAACATACAAAATTTCAGTTTGATTGTTGTAATAGATTCGTAGATCTTGAGAACCGTCTAAATATTTCAGATGGTGGCCATGATTAGGATACAAAAAATAAAAACTTAATTTTAAAATTTCGCACAGCCACCATCTTGAGTTTATGAAAACAACTGAAATAAATTAGATGCCGGTAGATTAAATTCTGTATAAACATTTACCATACCAATTGTCACTGCGCTCGGATAATGAAAACGCGAGAAAATTACATTGACATATATTAACTTTGCTTGGCCGCCATGTTGGATTGGTGAAACGTATTAAAATTCGAAAAGCACGGTCGGGGTTGGACGTGGTACTCGTAGTAGTACATCCTTACCAAGTTTCATTGAAATCTCTCATGCAGTTTAAATTTTATTAGGGGACACACACCGACGAAAAAAGGTAATCTCATAAGCCTACATTGCATATGATGAAAATAGGCTAAACAAGTAGTTCCGTGAAGAACTAAATAGCCTATTTTCATATATCTACTGGTCTTACTTGGGAGACGAGAAATAAAAACGAGATTTAAAAAAGTTGCACAGCCGTCATTTTTAAGTTCTCATAAAATTCCATTAAATTAAATTAAATTGTATGAAGATATAACATGCCAAGTTTCACAGCATTCGGATGAAAAGTCGCGAGAAATATCCATTTACATATTTAAATTTCTAGTCGCCGCCATGTTGGTTTTGTGCTCACCAGGTTACTACAAGTCCCATAGGTGAACTTACGTTAATAGCCTCTATTAACATACAAAATTTCAGTTTGGTTGCTGCAATAGATTCGTAGATAACAAGAACCGTCTAAATATTTCGGATGGTCGCCATGTTGGATTGTTATATGTGTAAGCCATAGAGTTAAGTACCATTAGATGAAGATTATTGCGTAGGTTCATTATTCAACGTTCACTTCGATTGCATGATTAGGACACAAGAAAGAAAAAAATACGAGCCTTACAGTAGTCGCATAATATGATGTGTAACATCTGACATGTTATTCGAATAATTCCATATTACTTACTCGCATTTTTTAAAGAATGAACTCATAGTGCTACCTTGTGCCAGCAAACATGAAGGATTCCTTCGTGTTATTACCATCGGTAAGTTCTCATTACTATTATTTCTGCAATAACTACTTGTAAAACTGACAAATCCTTTCAGCAAATATGACATAATAGTGCTGTATTTTGGCCGACAGTACCTCGAGTGCTTACATTAAATAAGAATACAGCAAAAGTAGTAAGATTTAATAAATCATAATTGTTTTCAGCAAATATGATATAATGAATATTTTCACACCAAAGAACGATAGTTGGAAAATGATTTATTGTAGGAATATCTGTAATGACGCCTCCAAACCTTGAGGTAAACCGTATGCGATTTACATTCCACATAGCCACATGGCCAACAGTACGTCGTTGTACCAATCTCTGCCGCCGGGCGCTACATGTAAAACTCCTGTGCCAAATCCTTTCAGCAAATATGCTATAATGAATATTTTCACTCCAAAGAAGACAACTTGAAGATGATTTATTGTAGGAATTTCTTTAATGGGGCCTCCAAATCTTAAATTACACATAGTGCTGTATTTTGGCCGAGAGTACCTTGAGTGCTTACATTAAATAAGAACACAGCAAAAGTAGTAAGATTTAATAAATCATAATATTGTTTTCAGCAAATATGAATTTAATGAATATTTTCACACCAAAGAACGACAGTTTGAAAATGATTTCTTGTAGGAATATCTGTAATGGGGCCCCCAAATCTTGAAGTAAACCGTATGCGATTTACATTCCACATAGCCACATGGCCGACAGTATGTCGTCCTACCAATCTCCGCCACCGCGTGCGCTCATTGTTTCCGTTGCATTTCCGTCCCTTTTTACAAAATCACCCCCACACAAAAATATACAGCAACCGAGTGGAATGATGTTACACATTAAAAATATCCAGCAACCGAGCGGAAAGATGTTACACATAAAAAGCCGCCATCTTGAGGTTATGCAAACAATTGAACTAAATTAGATGCCAGTGCATTACAATGTGTACAAACATTTGCTGGGAGACGCAGAAGAATATCGGATATCCTACGCAAAGCACAAGATGACGCCGAGCGGAACGCACAAAGGTTTAGGAGCAGGTTCAATGACAGTAGGTGAAGCAGCTAATTCTGTATTCAGTCCACCGTATCAAAACGCCACTGAGTTCAAACCAATGACAATGTTTGTTTCAAGATGCGTGGTGATACGCCAGTTCCAATCAGACAATGACAGTGTATCTTCCAAATCGTTTAGCCATTAGATTGTTGTTGTTTTTTAATTTTTTTGGGGTGCGGGGGGGTGCGTGGAGGCTCAGCGGTCTAGCTGTATGCCTCTCACCAAGGTGGTCCGGGTTCGATTCCCGGTCAATGCATGTGAGATTTTCGAAGTGAAATGCCATGTCCTGTGGTTCGGATTCCACGTAAAAAGGAGGTCCCGTGGCTCATGATCTCAAGATTAACGGTCACGTTAAACTACAAGCTTCCTTCTTCCTTCCTTCGTTTTTTCATTTGAAAGGCTTGGACATCGTCATCTTTTAGCTTCGGTGTGCTGCTATGTTGCTAGACCAATACTATGACCCTGTATATATATATGTTTAATCCCTTACTCCCCAATATAAAAATTGATGACTTGAGAATTGACCAAGTGAAACAATTTTGTTATCTCGGTAGTATAATCACAGAAGACAATAGATGCTTAATAGAAGTGAAGAGAAGGATTGCATTGGCAAAACAGGCATTTATGACTAAGAAAAACATTTTATCCAGCAAACATATGAATATAGATACAGTGAAACCTCCCTAAAAGACCACCCCTGTTAAAAGACCACCCCTCTTAAAGACCGATCTTTCTAGGAACCGATTTAAAACCTCATAAGGTCAATGTATTTTTATCTCTATTTAAGGAGCACCCCTCTCCGCGACCAAAGACCAGGCATTTTCTCAGTCTGACCTCTTACAAAAGACCACTTCTCGTCTGCCTTCCCATTGGAGATGATGATGAGGGTGATGATGTAAACAATGGTTATGTTGGCACAGAACTGCATCAGCATACAATGTCATTAGAAAAAGTGTTATGTGACGTATACAAATACAAAAAAAAACGGCTCTCCAAGAAGATTGTTCGAACCCAGAACAAATTAATGGACTTACGAACTCACTCAGAGATATACTAGAAAGTGAAATGGTTAAAAAAAGTGATAATCTGAAACAGAGATACATTCGTGACTTTTTTAAATGACAGAGCTCAGAAAATAACTAATTGTAATTGATTTGTACTTAATGTGAACCAATGCAGATAAATTGTAATCAAGTATGTGTTCCAACTGTACTTGATTAATAATGAAGTATAAAGTTATTTTTAATGCCTACCCCTATTAAGTTACCACCCCTCTAAAAGACCAGTTTTCCATGGAACCGTCACTGGTCTCTTAATAGAGGTTTCACTGTATAAGAAAATTCTTTGCAAAATCATTTGTATGGAGTACACTGCTCTATGGAAGTGAAAGTTGGACTCTGGGTAAATTGGAAAAGAATCGACTTGAAGCTGCTGAAATGTGGATATGGTGGAAAATGACAAGAACGAGCTGGATGGAAAGAAAAACCAACCCGGAAGTCTTAAGGGAAGTCAAAGAAGAGAGAGGATTAATGAAGGGAATGGGAGAGAGAAAATTAAAATTTATTGGACATGTCATCAGACACAACACTTTCATCGTTAACATTCTTGAAGGGAAAATGCTGGGAAAGAAAGGAAGAGGACGGCCTAGGGCGAAGTATTTGGAAGACATCAAGAATAGAATGGGATGTGACAATTACATGGAACTGAAACGAACCACCAACGACAGAAGAGTGTGGTTGCATCGACAAGGCATTAGCCTTTAGAATATGAATTGAACTCTACAAGCTCGGCTCCACCCACGGAAACTGCGAAGGATCATTCCTCTACCACCACAAGGACAGTGTCTTGGGGATGAGCACACTTTGTCATCTAGCGGGTTCAAACCCGGCCGAAGCCATCCGATTTTTTAAGAGCGTTGAAAATCCCTCAGTAAGCCTTCCATCGGAGGGGAAGTAAAGCCGGCGGTCCCATGTCATAGATTTATGGCATGTTAAAGAACCTTCCACTAATTTCACCTCTGTGAAGCTAAATTGTATAGGTTAGGAATGTAAACAACGCTCTTAGGTTTCTACGTTCGCTGCCAAGAGCCGACCTCAGTGGCGTCTAGTAGCTAAGCTCTGAACTAGGCCTAGTAGTCGTTGACGGTGGCGTTTGGCGGCAAAAGTAGAAACTATTTGTAAAATTCACAGTTGCAGTCCTTACTTGAATTAAAAAACAGATAACACACACTAATACAGCCATCACAATTAACACCGGTTATCAGACAGATTCTACACACACCCAAAGTGCACGGGGCTACATGACCGCGTTGTTCCAGCCCCTAAACTGAGGAACCAACCAACCAACCAACCAACCAACCAACCAACCAACACTTTGTCATCAGGTACAATAATTGGGGATGGTGACAGAGATCCTTCTCTTCTCGACTGCCCCTTCCCTGCCCCTTCCCATCACCCCGCAAGTTCACAGTGCTTGGATCTGAGAAGTATATACTGGATATATACATAATTAAAGGAAGGAAAGGGAGGAAGCTTTTTCAGTAGTTTATCGTGACCATTAATCATGGGCCAGCTAAGGACCACGACATTCAACTTCTCAGCTTGGCGAGGGACTTGATGTTTGCCCAATATTCGCGCATTCTCTGGCTATGTTTCTCCTTTCCCTCTTTTGTCCAGATGATGCCGGTTTTCTTACAGGGTTGTCTGTCCTGAAAACTCTTCTGTTTAAGTATCTTTCTGAGATGTGATCGGCTTCTAATATCACTTTTCATTATCTTCAGTTCTTGGATATCCTTGTTAACTACTGTTAGCGACGGTGTCACGCTCTTTCTATTCCCCCAGTAGTTGAGAAGCCGGTTGGTTAGTCTTGTTGGGTTCATCAATGAGGCATGTCCGTAGAAAGCCAGACGTCTCTTCCTGGCCACATCTGTGATTTTCTCAGAATATCTACATAGCTCCTGATTTGATACTCGTCATCTATTTAATAGTTCATTAAATGAAATTAGTTTTCTGGGAATATCTCAGAAACGTGGTTTTAGAGCCTTAAAACATAGTAGCCTCCGAGCCACCGAGGGGCTGAAAATGAGTTTTGTCTCGTCCTTGTATGCCATAATATAATAATCAAAATAATAATTAAATGATATAGGGATAGGGATATAATAGGCCTTTCCACACCCGCCCGTGTAAATCACGTGAAAAAATCAAAAGTAACCCTTGACCCCCTTGAGCGCATTATATACGTATTGATGAATTTTACAGCTTAAGTTGATTCCGTGATACCATTATAGCCGTTTGCGAACGTTCACAGTAATGTAATAAATGGAATGGAATCCGAACCACAGGACATGGCATTTCACTTCGAAAATCTCACATGCATTGACCGGGAATCAAACTCGGTCCACCTTGGTGAGAAGTCAACAGCATGACCGCTGCGCCACCACGCCCCCCACATAATTAAAAGATAGAATTTGTCTAATAACCAGTATTATTGTGGCATCTCTAGTAGAGTGTGTGTATATATAATTGAGCAGAAGATTGGGAAGGAGGTGGTCGTGGCCTTAAGTTAGGTACCCTCCCAGCATTTACCTGGAGTAGAAGTGGAGAACCACGGAAATCCACTTCCAGATTGGCTGAGTTAGGAATCAAACCTACCTCTTCTATTCTCTTCTAAGTTTTGAATCGCGAGGCTGAGTGTGCCCTGTTCCAGCCCTTAGACCAGAATTACATTTCTTGGCAGAGCTGGAAATCGATCTAGGACCTTCCATTGAAAAAGGAGGCAAGGTTCTTTCGATACGTCTGGTGGTATTTCATTTCATTTTCACACAGCATTAGCCCAAAAACCATGAATTATTTGAATATTAATCCGGGCCGAGAAAGCCTTAATCTAAACATTATTATCATTATTAACAACCTTCTTAGTATAAACAGTATGTTTGATAGGAACACTGCTCCATATTGTAGCTATCCATCCAGTCGTGGAACGTAACTAAATGTGCTCGGCAATAGACTACTGCTGGGTCGTAATCCGACCTAGGGCAGAGAATACATTTCGAAGCAAAAACTTCCGAAGCGCCTGCTCTAATGACTGAAGGTAACCGCACGATAACAGACAGAACCTTGAGTCCAAGCTTAGAATATCTCATTCCTATCTTAAGAAGCGCAATTAAGGTGGTAGTAAAAACAATGTTGAAGGTGTCTCCGCGTTTAGTAGCTGATATGGTGTATTGTAGTGGCCTTTACGGGACGGCCACTCTCAGACAGAAACTTATCGTAGTGAGTCTTTCCGGCCGGTTTGGCATGCAGTAAAGAAAAACGTTTACGACGATTTGCACTGCATCCTTGACATAAATATTCCCGCCAGTGTTACGAACACTTTAGGTCTATATTCGAATGTCGTCATCATGTCGGCTACATCATCATCATCATTATCATCATCATCATCTAAAGCAGTGGTTCCCAACCTTTTCGGGCTGACGCCCCCCTTTTCAGATACGGGTGGCCATCGCGCCCCCCTCCCCTCCACTCGTCGCTTCTATAACCTCTTCGATAAACTGACGCGGAGGATATTGACCTGACCTAATAACACTACATAATGGAGTAATTATTTCTGAAATAATTATATGAAGTACGCGCATTATATCTATTATATACTAACTTCGTTTTAGCACAATACAAAGAACACACTATTACAATAAATCCTTAAATTAGTCAACAAATGTCAGTGAGAGGGTTGACACTGTTTTCTCTTGGTAAGATTCGGTATGTTTGGTTTGATATTTGACAGAGCACAGCGGAAATCACTTGCAACATCAAGCCGACAGCGCTCGAAAATCCTGACTCGCATAAATATGTCGTTGAATATGGGACATTGACACGCAATGCAACTTCGGCTATTTTAGTTTACCCATACGTCACCCAGTCCTAATATTTTGGAATCATATTTTAGCTTTGATTCACACTTCAAATCTTGCTTCTTCTTGAAGTTGTGGTGGCAGTGCTTCAATGTCAATGGCAAACGGATTTCTTGTTAACATCCAGGACCATTCATCCGACGAGATATCAGGAAAGCAGACGTTGAATTCTTGTGCCAGGGAATCCAAATGTGACTGAATTTGCACCTTAAGACTATTACTATCACGTTCATTTTCCGGCAAAATTTCATTAAGGTGAAGAAAGGATGAGAAGTTGTTCAACTGGAGCCGGCGTTTCCATAACTGTATTTTTCCAGGAATGCTTTGATGGCATCATAAGCAAGCATAATATTGGAGTTTTTGCCTTGGAGCTTTAAGTTCAAACTGTTCATAGCTTCAAAGAAATCACAAAGATATGCCAATGAGACGATAAAATTGGCTTTGATTGTGCTCCTTAAAACACAGCAAATTCCTTATTTCACCTCCAACCTCGCGACTCCGCAGAGGTTTGTGCCGACAGTTGGCAATTACCAGTGCTTTTGAACGATTGACTTGGCGCGACAATGACTTGGAGAGATTCGAAAAATGTTTATTATACAAAATTGTAATATTCGAGTTTTAAAAAACTTAATTCAGAAATCACTTCACGTCCCCCTTGATAAAGCCCCACGCCCTCCTCGGGGGGCGAGCCCTCAGGTTGGGAACCCCTGGTCTAAAGGCTAGCCCTTGTCGCTGCAACCACATTTGTCTCTCACTTGCTGAGCGTTTTAAGTCAGCACACTGTTTAAATTGAAGTCCATGCATCACAGAATACAGATGAGCCTTCCACGGTCTTCCTCTTCCTTCTTCCCCAGAACTTTTCCTTCAAGTATGTTGGTCAGGAACTCATTATGACGTACGGTGTGGCCAACGAATTTTGCTTTCCTCTTTTCTATAGCAGTGTTCAATTTTCTTGTTTCGTCTACTTCCTTGAGGACCCATTCGTTAGTCTTTTTCTCCGTCCAGCTTAATTTCAGCATCCATCTCCACATCCACATTTCCGCTGCTTCCAGGCGTTGTATGTCCTGTTTCCTTAGAATCCAAGTTTCGCATCCACATGTCGGCTACATTGCCCCTAAAATCATACAATTTTTCCTCCTTGTGAGAACCGCATTGATGGGTTGCATTTTCCACTGAAGTGGCGATCAATCTTTGAGAGTTTCCCTCTTGTGAGATGTCACTGTAAGCGACAGTTTTTTACGGGAACAAGAATAATAATTTTATTAATGCAGCCAATGGCCATGCACTTTTATTTTGAGGACGTGTCAGGGAAGGGATATTGGAAGGAAATCGGCTGTGGACTTATTGAAAGAAACCATACCGGTATTTGCCTAGTGGTGAAAATGGGAAACCACGAACACCATTCTCAGGTGAGGTTCGAACCGACGCACAGTGGGTCAAAATCGAAATCTAGGGGGACAAAATTATTTTTATGTTTTAATCATGAATTTAGAGTGAAAGCAACGTATATAATTTGTTTACTTCATAATAAACATTCAGTTATCTCTTCAGAACAATTTTCTACCCCTAATTTACTTTTAACAGAGTCACAAAGTTCCACTTTTGACATAATCGTCGAACCCAGTGCTTCAAACAGTTGTAAACGTGTGAGAACTGGTTGAGCGGCATCTTCTAAAACGTAAAATAACTAAGTAAGTTGCAAAAAGATGCAAAATATCTTATGACAGGCGTAAACTACAAGACTTTGTCTACATTTTAACAATAAGTAGAAAGTGACGCAGAGTGACGCGACATACTAAAAATCTAAGTGAAAATATAATTTAAAAAATAATAGTTAAATATTATATAATGCAAATATAGCTAAAATTACGTAACAATTACGCCCATTAATAACTGAAACACGCTACAAAGATCATACCTTCAGCTGCATGTTCCATCTTAAAGCATCACACTAACCACAAAGACAACCAAACCACAGCCACTTACATTCACCCTCCAATTCAGACTCCTCGAACAGTGGTGACAGATTTACACTAAGATGCGTTTATATCCCAGAATAGTGAGCGGCAATTATTTGAGAATGCTGTAGAAGTAATAAATTTTGATTTTCTTTACTATGAAAATAAAATATAATGTTGTCCTCCTAGATTTCGATTTTGACCCACTCTGCGACGCTCTACCGATGCCAGCGAGGCACGAGGTAGCGCGTTAGCGAATAATAAGAACTGCTAATGACGTAATTTCAATTGTAGGCTCGGCCGATCTTAGGCCGTGCTGGCAGCAGTCGTCTAAGGAGCTGATTGTGGTGACTCGGGTTTTAACACGTTTTCCTTCCGTGTGGCGATTAATGGTCAAAGATTACGCTGCGCTATAATTACAAACATTCATTGCGATATGTAGCAACGTGCCTTTTCACGGGTGATATTACCAAGCAGCGTAGCCGAGTGTTATTTAGTTAGATATTGTTTTAAGGGGCGGAACTATGAGGTCATCTGCCCCCCCCCCCCTAGCCGTGTGTTAATTAGTTAGTTAGTTAGTTAGTTATTGTTGTTTTGAGGAGCGGAACTACGAGGTCATCTGCCCCCTAGCCGAGTGTGCCAAGACTATTAAATGTAGAATAATTTAAACTTTTACGCATTTTCTTAATAACCACGTTTTGCAAAACTTTAAATTAAACAAATTATTTCTGGAGAAACAAGTTATAGTACATTATGCAACGAGCCTATAGTGGCAATAATTAAGACACGAGTATGTTTATAAAACGAGCGTATGCGAGTTTTATAATTTCCTTACGAGTGTCTTAATTATTGCCATTATAGGCGAGTTGCATACGACTGTTTATGTTCGACGATAATTATTATAACTATTTTATGTTCGAACATAAATATTCATAAATACCTGTCGAGATTTCGCCAGTTTTATGTACTGAACAGAGCGCATGAGGTGCAGAGAATGCCTTGTATATGGACCATGGCCTCCTCGATTACCCTACTATGACACTAGGCCAGGCAGAGAAATTTAAATTAGAAGGCCGTGGAACTCAGCGCATATAATTATCTAATTTTTCAAACAACTGTTTCTTGAGCTCTGATTGGCGGGAGAAACTGTTTCATAATGAACAAGAAGTTCCGTGAAGAACTATACAGCCTACTTTTCATGCCAATGATTATTCTACAGTATATGAACCTATCTAGAATAATGACGAAATTAAGTTGGTAATATCGAAATATCTAATTAGTTCAAAATATACCTGGTATAATGTAGCCTAATAGAGCACTACAGTTGGCAGCCCTGGTGACTGAATATATTCTTAGTTCCACCTCTTAAGGTACAGAATACAAAATTTGGTTGAAGTCCAATGGACGTTACTTGCAGTTAGACACTGGATCTATCAGCACGCGTAAAAGCATATTGCCAACAATACCATGCGTGTGCTGGTCAGAAATAATCTGAAATATTATGATATCTTGTTGTGCCAATTTTGGATGAAATCCATCTGTTAGTATAGAAGTTACATGTATTTTAAAATTGGACATATCAGCAGGCATAGAATCATGTTGTCAGCACTGCCTTGTATTAATTACTCCAAATTAATCTAGAATGTCAGGTGCTATACGTGTGCAAAGTATAGAGCTGTTGGCTTGCATACTTTCTGATATATTGATATTAGGGTAAAAAATATAGACAGCATTTATTAACAGTTGGCAGCCCTGATTGCACTGAAGAATACTTATAGTCATATCTGATATGTTACACATAGCACATGCGAAATTTGGATGAAATCCTACTGATAGTATAGAAGTTACATGTATTTAAAAATTGGCCCTATCAGCAGGCTTAGAATCATGTTGGTAGAACTGACGTATATAAGTTACTCCAAAATTAATCAAACATGTCAGGTACTATACGTGTGCATAGTTTAAAGCTGTCGGCTTGCACACATTCTGATATATTGGTATTTGGATAAAAACATAGAGAGAGCAATTATTAACAGTTGGCAGCCCTGGTGGCTCTTAAGAATACGCTCAGTCATATCTGTTTATGTACAGATATTACATACAAAATTTGGTTGAAATCCAGTTGATAGTGTAGAAGTTATATGCATTTAAACATTGGACCTATCAGGAGGCTTTTAATTATTTTGGCAACACTGTCATGGTTGGCCTCCTGGAAATTAAACTGAAATAGTATTATCTACATGTGTGCCAATTTTGGAATAGCTCCTATGCATACCTTGCAGGATATCCAACATGGAGCTCAAATTTCTAGTGCGTTTTTTCAGCAGTTGGTAGCACTGACATCATTTTCAAATATGGACGTGAGCTATTCCGGTGCACATCTTTACTCATACTAAATTTGGTTTTGATTACTGCAGCCGTTTAGGAGTTGATAGGGGGGGGGGGGCACACACACACACAGCCAGACAGACAGACGGACAGACAGACAGACAGACAGACAGACAGACAGACAGACAGACAGACAGACAGACAGACAGACAGACAGACAGACAGACAAACAGACAGACAGACAGACAGACACACATTTTCCCGATCTCATAAGACTACTTTTTCCTCATTTTTGCAAAATGTGAAAAGTAGGCTAAAAATAGTGTTATAATGAGCCTCATTATAGTACAGTTTTCTGACATATAATAGTCAGGGTCGAACATAAAGTTTTTAATAAATAACAAAAAATAAATAATTACGAATCGTTTTCAAAAAACCGTTTTATGATTTTTATACCAATTTGCTCCATTTTTGTTTCCTTATTTATTTTTTTCGTTTACGGTTTACCCTCCTGGGGTGGCTTTTCCCACAGACAAAGCGAAGGATCTCACCTCTACCGCCACTGAGGGCAGAGTCCTGGACCTTGAGACTCTGATTCGGGGGATACAACTGAGGAGTGTGACTAGCACTTCGCCCATGAGGCCTCTTCTGCAAAGCGAACAGGGGCCTGATGAGGGGATGGGAAGAGTGGGAGGGATAGACAAGGAGGCGGCCGCGGCCAGACGGTAGGTGCCATCCCGCCATTTGCCTGGAGACGAAGTGGGAAACCACGGAAAACCACTTCGAGGTTGGCTGAGGTTGGAATTAAACCCCCTCTACTCATTTGGACCACCCGAGGCTGAGTAGACCACGTTCCAGTCCTCATACCACTTTGCAAATTTCGTGGCAGAGCCGGGAATCAAACCTCGGATCTCCGGGGTGGCAGCTATGCATGCTGACCACTACACCACGGAGGCAACTTTTCCTTAATTTAATAAACTCAAAAATCCCAAACCCCGTGGCACTACAGCCCATGAAGGGTCTATGCCTCACAAACGACCGCTGCCCAGCTATTTGGCATGCAGATTAAAAGGTATCGCGTGACGCATCGGGTCCCCTCGGCCGTTAATCTTGGTCTCCGTCGCCGGGCGCTGCCTCACTGTCAGACAGCTACTCAATCGTCCTCACGAGGCTGAGTGCACCCTGTTCCAGTTCTCACGTCAATTTCTAAAATCCATGACGGAGCCGGGAATCGTACCCTTCCAAACACCACGGGGCCAGCAATTTAATAAACACACCGTAATTGGTAGGGGGGGAAACTAAAGGAAGTAGGAGACTTCTGTTACTTAGGAAGCAAAATATCCAGTGATGGACGAAGCAAAGAAAATATAAAAAGTAGGTTGGCTCAGGCAAGGAAAGCATTTCTACAGAAAAGGAATCTGTTGACATCGAATATAGATTTAGGTATTAGGAAGACATTTTTGAAAACCTTTGTCTGGAGCGTCGCACACTATGGAAGTGAAACTTGGTCTATAGGTGCAGCAGAAAATAGGAGAATTGAAGCGTTTGAAATGTGGTGTTACAGGAGAATGATGAAGATCAGATGGGTAGATAGGGTTACAAACGAAGAGGTATTAAGACGAGTGGGAGAGGAGAGATGTTTCTGGCGAATGTTAATGAAGAGAAGAGATAGGTTGGTAGGACACATACTAAGACACCCAGGAATAGCAAGCTTAGTTATAGAAGGAAGGGTCGAGGACAAGAACTGTAGGGGTAGACCAACGTTAGAATATGTTAAAGCGATTGCCTCGAACGGTAGTTATGTAGAGATGAAACGATTAGCTCAGGACAGGGAGGCATGGAGAACTGCGTCAAACCAGTCAAAAGACTGAAGACTCAAACAACAACACCAATGATATTTAGTTTTTTGACGGGTGTTATTATCGGTAATATAAACAATGTTACTTTCATCAGCTTTCAATCCTGAGCGGTGCTTCTCATTTATATATTTAGTAGCGTACAGTATGGGTTTTTAGAGCCGGGAGTGTCCGAGGACATGTTCTGCTCGCCAGTGTTTGAAGATGCTTCTATACGGACACCCATGGGGTGAGCTACAAGTACCGTCGCATGTGGATGAGATGAAAATAATGAAATGAATGGGCAAGTTCAATTTCGAGTACTGTAGTTCCAGTTTTGGCGATGCCACTGACACCTAGCAATGAACGTTGGAGCTTGATAGAGCGTTTCTAACGAAATATAAAATGCGAATACATTAACCATTATAATAATTTAATAAGATGCGCTCGAAAGAGCATTACTTAACCTACATAATACACGAAAATATCATTCTAAATACAATTTGATCTTACAGTGCTATTATTTTTCACTGTAGTCTCTGATGGATTTAGTTCTTTTTGCACACTTAGTTAAGTGATAACAGTCACACCTCTTGTTACACAACGAACATACGCAATCATCACCTGGCTGGTGAAAACCCTGAGTTAAGCAGATCTTATGATGAAAACCATGAGTTGCAAGTCTCGTTACCACATGTCTTAGATCTTGTCCTGCCTCAGACCATTGTCGATCCATCATTGCGCTAGTGCTATAAAAATCAGGGTCGATGTCATTTCTCTTCCTCCGCCGCAGTTCGAGATGCGCTTGGTAAGGGCCGGTAGATGGCAGCGTCTCAGGTCTTCTAAGAAGAAGGTTTCCCTTGCTAATTCGTATACAATCCTTGAGGGTGCATAAATCCCAACTCCCAAAGCACTCTTCAGATATCGTGCTTTAACACTTTCTAATCGTTTGAAATCGCTACTCGGAAGCTTATCCCATATTAATTCTATTCCATATGAGTTATTACTGTTTTGAATAATGACATTGCAGTGGGCAAAGAAAGCTTTCGGATATTTTTAATTAGATGAGTGTCTTTCGTAGCTGCTGAAGCCCTTTCCTGAGTGTGTATCCTGTAGGAAGACAATGTCGTTTGTAGATACATTCCTAAATACCGGAAATTATTTACTACTCTTAGCATATCTCCTTGCAGAGTTAAATGATCATCCAACGCCAGTTTGGCTCCTTTTCTAAAAGTCATATGCACTGATTTTCCTTTTTGATCACTAAACTGTTTTCGTCAGCCCATAATTCAAGTTTCTGAAGAGCGGCACGCAGGTCACTTATGCAATGTGATCCTAGTGCCATGTCATCGGCGTACATGATAAGTTTCACTGTTGGGTAGTCTTGGACGGTGTTCATAATGTCAGCTGTCAAGATGTTTAAAAGTAGGGGATGGTATAGCTATTATCCGTGTTGACTGAATATTAGTCAATATTCAACTTCTGATGCACTGTTGAATGATTGTAATTGATCGTATTTTCCAAACTTAACATTAGGCTATCTACAGTTTGGAATATAAATGCCCATATATTCCATACGTCCTACAATTTATACGAAGGTTGGAACTTAAGTAGTGGCAACTATTTATTATCAAGAGGTACAAAAGTGGTACATGTTAGCAACCTTTACAGTCCTTCCAAGCAGTCACCAGTGTGGTGTAGAACCCTTTGCCAGTGATGTGGAAGTCGTAGTTTACCTTTCGCCGATCCCGTTCTGTCGATGGTGTGCATGGAGCGGTCTACAGCCTGTCAAATCTCTGCAACAATCCAGAAGCGAGTGCCACGAATAGGCCAGTCACCGTAGACACAAAAATCGCGTTAGGTCGCAAAGAATTGCAAGGTTCTGATTTTTTGGTATGTTGTTAGGATAGATACCAATAGTGTGAACCCAAGTTTGCAACCTCGAAAGACCTGTGCTAACTTCGTGGTGCTCGAAAAGCCCTAGAAATTTTCAGACGTTTTTCGGTCTTTGGCTTACAACTACCAAAATATGCCTTCTATGGCAAAGTCACCCGTTATACTTTTAAATAAGATAAAATTACCGACAATTTGAGCCCAACTCCAGCTCTGTATGTCTTATAGATCTCGAGATACAACACTTCAAACAAGGGCCATTTCTTCCAAAAAGTTCGAAATTTGTAGTAAGCTAGTTTTTCGAACAAAATACCGTCTAAAATACTCGTTCTACGAGGAAAGGCATGGGAAGTAAAGTTGTAGAGCAGTTATTTACCTTTACTTTGGGCATACGCAAAACGCTGTAAGACTAATAGTTCTCTTGTTATCAGGTAAAAACAAAGTAAGGAAATCGGATATTTCAAAAAATAGGGCTTCGAATGTACATTGTTATCAATATTGCACAGTTATCTATTAATGCCGTGGGGAGAGTGATGGTGGAGTGGCCTAGCTGCTCGTCTTTCACCCGGACGGCCGTGGTTTGAATCTCGATGACAGCGGGGTGGAATTTTCAACTGAAATATCACGTGGTGTCAGGAAGGGTATCCGGCCTTAAAACGCCGGCCAAAACCCAAAATGAGCCTGGTTGACTCCGGCAACCCCAACTAATTGGGAAAAACCGAAGAAAGTTTTTTATCTATTAATGTCATATTTTTTTGTGGGTTGGGTGCCTGGAAGAAATCACTCTTAGCGATAAGGCCGCCCATTGCAGTCAATGTTATACCTACTCTTTGAATATAACTCTCTGTACTTTTACTTAGAACTTTTGTTGTAGTGGATGGAGGATACTTGCTCCATGAGCTTATATGGCAACGGAACAGCTCAGTGAGGGAAATTGTAGCTACTTTTATCCTTTACGACCAAACATTTTGGAAAAAATATCTCGGTAGTATTCGATGGCTACCCAGAAGAAGGGGACAGCTAAGAGCACAAAAACAGCAGAACGGCTACGACGTTATGCAGCCTCAGCGTGCAGCGATATATTTTTTTGAAGAATCGACACTGATCGAAGTGCCCCAAGGAAAGTTTTTGTCCAACCCAAAAAACAAGCAGCGCCTGATCAACTTAACATGTACTGGACTGGATATACAAGGGATCGAAACAAAGCAAGCTCCAGAGGACGCCGACTGCCTCATTGTGAGGACTGCATTGGAAAAGAGCGAGGAGTACGAGCACGTCATAATCGCTGGAGAAGATATCGACCTCTTGGTGCTCCTGAATGGATTGGGCGCCAACAAACAAAATGTTTCCTTCCAGAAAAGTGTCAGGGGTGGAACAGGTTGCAAGCAGTTCTTGTCAACATCATTCACTCGAGATCTCTCACTCCCCCCTGGAATCGAGTTGTTCCTCCACGCCTTCAGTGGTTGCGATACCACCTCTGCCCTTTTCTGGCAAGGGAAAACGAAGATGTTGAGCGTCCTTTCAAAACAGCCAGACCTTCTTGACGCGGCTACCGCTTTTATGAACAATAACGCCACCCATGAGGATATAGCCTCTGCTGGCAACAAATGCCTCGTGGCGTTGCATGGCGGTAGAAAAGACGATTCTCTCCACGCCTTGCGTTACGGGATATTTGTCCGATGCTGCCAGCGCTAAAGTCAAACTCGCTCGTCTGCCCCCAACCGAAGAGGCTGCTGCCCAACATTCCTACCACCAGGTGCAGCAGTGGTTGGGTATTGAGAAAGAGCCCACTAAGTAGGGATGGACAAGGAGTCAGCAGGGGCTGACACCGGTGACCTCACACAAGGAACCAGCGCCGCAAAATCTGCTCAAACTCCTGTCATGCAGGTAAGGTAATCCATTCGTATTAGGTCGGTTCTAGTCAATGTCCAATGCTGGACATAGGTATTTTTTCTTATTAGAATTAAAACATTTGAATCTGTTGTAACCTGGAGTTATTATAACTGCTGAAATTCTTGTCATACAGGTGCCTGAAAGAGTGCGGAGCAGGGCGATGCTCCTGCCGTAGAGCAGGGCTGAAATGCTCTGCTCTCTGTAAAATTTGTCGGAGGAAGACCTGCCTTAATTCTCCTGCCCCAGAAATGACTGAGTCAGACGAAGAAGACGACTTCAACGACCCCCTTTTACATCCAGATCCAAATACACAGGAGTCTCCGGAGCCCCAAGAAGAGCCGTATGAAGAACCTGGGCCTTCCAAACGAATACTACTGTCTCGCTGAGTGCAGGTAAGCCTAATATCACATACCTACCCTTTTGTTGTAATTTATTAATACATAGTAGGTAATTGACGTGTTGCGTGTTTCTGTCGCAGGTGTTAGCTGAGGCCCCTCCATCACTTCTCCACTGTGACTTCAATATTGATAAGAAATTACTTATTATCATTAATTGTAGCCTATTAAATTTCATTTTGCATGAAATACAATTTTCCACTGATTGATGTCTTTCTTATCCTTTAAAATAGTCCTACAATTCGTCAGGTTGAAAAATCCAATTTCCTATTTTTGTGATTGACCTGAGAACAAGAGAACTATTGGTCTTATAGCAATTTGCTTATGCTTAAATTAAATCTCAATAACTGCTCTACAACTTTACTTTGTATAACGTTCCTCGTAGAATGAGTATTTTAGACAGCATTTAGTTCGAAAGACTAGCTTACTACAAATTTCGAACATTTTTGAAAAAATTGCCCATTTTCGAAGTGTTGTATCTCAAGATCTATAAGACATACAGAGCTGGAGTTGCGCTCAAATTGTCAGTAATTTTGTCTTCTTTAAAAGTATAACTGGTGACTTTGCCATAGAATATATATTTTGGAAATTGTAACCGAAAAACGTCTCAAAATTTCGAGGTTTTTCGAGCACCACGAAGTTAGCACAGGCCTTTCGAGGTTGCAAACTTGGTTTTACACTATTGGTATCTATCCTAACAACATCCCAAAAAATCAGAACCTTGCAATTTTTTGCGACCTAGAATGTCTTAGATGACTGGCCTAGAAGTGGTTCCTTCATCTCGTACACGAGGGTCACCATCACCTTCACCGCACTGGGGGTCTGATGGACTGTCGACTTTCGGGGTGACCCATAATGTCGCCATTCGTGATGGCGTGATCCTAACGCATCACGTTCCTCCACGGCAGACCGTCAATGCACAGTATTACTGTACGTTTTTGAAGCGCCACCTGCGCCCAGCATTGCGAAAGAAGCGGCCACACTTTCTGCGGCAACCACCCATCATGTTGCACGACAATGCTCGGGCGCATACAGCGCGAGCTGTGGCAGATTTGTTTGGTCGATGGGGCAGGGAAGTACTGTACAAACCACCATACTCCCCTGACTTAAGTCCTTGTGACTCCGATTTAATCCCTAAGATGAAGGAACCAGTTCGTGGCACTCGCATACGGACTGTTGCAGAGATTCGATAGGCTGTAGACCGCTCCATGCAAACCATCGACAGAACGGGCTCGGCGAAAGGTATACTACTACTTCCACATTGCTCGCAACGGGTTCTACACCACACTGGTGACTACTTTGAAGGACTGTAAAGGTTGCTAGCATGTACCACTTTTGTACCTCTTGATAATAAATAGTTGCCACTACTTAAGTTCCAACCCTTGTATATTACACTTGACTATTTAATTCAACGTTAACCACTGTGAACATCTACGGAGATAACCAAACAACAAGAGTTCCTATGTCTTATTCTAGGTTAGTTGGTTTTAACCATTCTTAAGAATTTGTTATTTTGTTCAACCTCCTGATTGTTACGTGTTTATAAATGATAGATGTTTTTCCAGCAATATTTCAAGGTTAAATAACCGTTATCTTTTGAGGTATTTCTACGCATTATATCATTCTTTGTGCCTGTCTGGAAGCCACGACCCGTGACATTCTACAACGTCATAGTCTACGTCTTTATAAACAAGATATGTTTTCCAGCAATGCTATTCAAGATTGAATAACCTTTATCTTCGGAAGTATTTATACGCATTATATCATTCTGTAAGCCTTGCTGGAAGCATTAACTCGTGACATTCAACAACATCCTACATAGCCTACGTTTCCTTCATACAATATGTTTAATGCAGGGTTAATTGATTTATAATATTATGTTTTTAGTATTCCTTTTTGTGTCCATTCAATTATTTTAAATTGATGATGATAGCAAACACTCGTCTCGAGTAGGTTGGACTTCCAATGCCGAATGACTCTTCATCGATGAGTCCGGAGGTGACTAAAAAGCCCAATGCGGGAGACACACAGTTTTCCGCAGTGATGACAGGCAGTATCAGGTTTAGGGAAGACATCCGCATTCATTCCCTGTCTTCTAATGAACACTCTGTTCTTTCTGCGCTGTCTCCGATCTTCTATCATATGTCGGCGGTTTTCTTCAAAAAGTATCGCACCACGATGAACAATTGATCTCCAGGATGAGCGATCAAGAATTAAGGTCTCCCATGTTGTTGATATCAATATGGCACATTTGCATATTAGCCTTTAATACGTCTTTGAATCGCTTCCTCGGACCTCTCACACAGCGCTTGCCCTCAGTTAGTTCAGAGCAAAAGACCTGCTTGGGAATGCGATTATTGGGCATGCGGATTACGTGTCCTGTCCATCGCAGCTGACGTTTTAAAAGCATGGCTTCTACACTGGTAGTCTGTGCTTCTTCGAGAATGCTGGTGTTTGTGCGTTTGTCTTGCTATGTCACACGAAGAATTCTCTTCATACATCGCCGGTGATATTGCTCCAGCTTTTTAAAATGACGTCTGGAGCATGTCCAGGATTCAGATCCGTAAAGTAAGGTGGGAACTACAACTGAGTTGTACACAAGAACCTTGTTTGCAGCATTGATATCATGGTTGTCAAAAACTCTAGACCTTAATCTTGCAAAGGATGCCCCAGCACGGTTAATCCTGTGTTGGATTTCGGAATCTATATTTGCACTTGATGACAGGGTGCTGCCAAGATAAGGGAAGGTGTTAACTTCTTGAAGCTTCGCTCCATCGATGGTGACATTGATGTTCCTTTGTCCTTGTCCAGGGGCTGGTTGGTAGAGGACTTGGATGTTACTGGTGTTTAAGTTTCAGCCCAATCTTTTTGTATTTTGTATTTTAAATTAATAATAATTGTTCACTTTTCAGTGAAATTTACAAAGTTCACTTATTTTTATTGTAACATAACCTCTCACCTGTCATGTCATTCCATTTTTCTTCAATCTGTTCTTGCTAGCACGTGTTCCATGACACTGTAATGATTTCCGGAACTAATGTTGGTCACGAGGTTCATTTTCAGTTGGCCCCTTGTTCTGATTGGCCTCAGCAGTTTTCGAGAATTTTCCATGCTCTCGGATTGGCCGACGCCACCTGTCCGCATCACGCATTCCGCGTGATCTCCGGTATATAGCCTGCCCTGGCCTACATCAACTGTCTGTCTCCAGCAAGTCACAATGCCAGTCACTCGTCGTCAGCTGTCTTCACGCTGTTTGCACAACGCTTGAATGTGTCTCAACGCTGTGTGCTAATACATCGCAAAATGCTTCTAGTCAAACCAGCAGTGCATTCTAAAATCTACGAAATCTATATAAGTTAACATCGATACTTGGCCTACGTCAGTTTGTCGTGAGCAAAAAACGATAAACAAATTTTCTTCTGTGCTGGGCACGAAGTCTTCAACATTTCCAAGAAGGAAAAAAGTGATCAAAACCGAGTTCTACAAAGTCTATCTAAGTTTACATCGATGATTGGCCTACGTCAGTTTTGTGCTGGGCACGAAGTCTTCAACATTTCCAAGACGGAAAAAAGTGATCAACACGCTCTTCCTCTATTTATATTATGTGGAAATTCCTCTACACCAACGCCAACAAGCTAAGTGTTTATTATAACCTCAAAAATTTCTAAACCTTAAAAATATATCTTTCTTTTTAGGGTTTGTTACCTGACTTAAACAACTTGTCAAACTATGCCAAACTCAACTTATTTCTTTCTATTAAGTGGTTTAAGCATGTATTATGCCTTTAAATTGTAGGCTATGAGAAAACGGCTGTTCTCTCTCTTTCGCATGTTAACTTTCCTTCAAAACAAATCATTCTTTTCTCTATTTTTGTACAAACTATTGGGCTTAACACCAGTTCACCTATCTGACGAAGTGAATGGCTTGTTCTTCATTTAATCTATCAAAGTGTTTTTGGGAATGCTCCCATTTCAATTGCAAACAACTTTGTCTTATAACTATCAAGCGACTAGCAGGATGTTATCCCTACTGGCATGTTAATTAATGTTGATTTTTTTTTTTGTAAATAAACTAGCCTACTCTCTGTGTGCAGTCCTAGGCTAAATTTTAAGCCTTCATTTGAGCACTATAGTTACTCACTATTTTACCCTGCATAGTTCTACTTCAGACTAACTGGCCACAAAGTGGTTACTTATTCTCAGGGTTGTTGGCATTCAAGCTTATGAAATCTTGTTCGCTTGTTGTAGGCCTGTCAAAGGTCACATTTCCATTACATGTTTATATATTCATTTATTGTTAATCTTTTTCAAGCTTATGAAATCTTGTTCGCTTGTTGTAGGCCTGTCAAAGGTCACATTTCCATTACATGTTTATATATTTATTTATTGTTAATCTTTTGAAAGTTGTTTATGAATAAAATACCCCTGTTATTGGCAAACTGTTTCCATTGCTATTTACTCATCAATGTTCAATCTGTTCCTACTTAGTAAAGTTCATTTTCTTATTAGACTAGAAGCTTCACTTCTAGTCCTTCCCGAAAAAGGAGGTCTCGCATTGACAGATCCTAACCATGTTGGTGCCGAAACCCGGGACCTTTAAATAACCTTCATAATTGTTTATTGTATGAAACAGGTTGCCAAGCCATTCGATAAGCTATTGCAGCTTTTCACTTCTGTCACTAATGCTAATTGTATTTTTCAGCTATCGCTATGAAAGCTGTGTTGGGGTGAGCGGAGATGTCCCTTGTTACCACCTCTACCAGTACCAATACTACTACTACCACTTCAGACGCTCGGCAGTCTAGCAGATCGGTGAGTGAAAGTACTCAAAGTTCCGCCATGTCTCTTCCTAAGGAGCTTGTAGCCAAAAGAACTGCTTGTAAAAATAAACTTACTCGTTTTCAGCAGTTTTTAGGTTCCAAATCTTTTGATGATCACAATTATGACGTTCTAGTTCAACGTTTTAATGTTTATCAGCAACATTTTCAAGAGTATGATGTGTTGCAAACCGAAATTGAAACAATCGAACCTGATCAAGAACAGGATCGTAGTTCTGTTGAAGAACTGTATTACAATATGTATGGCGAAGCTAAGGATTTAATTAAGCAATTAGCAACCCATCAAAACACCGAAGTTAGCAAACCGTTTCTTCCTAAAATCCAACTTCCTACCTTTTCAGGGGAGGAAAAACAGTGGGATTCCTTTTTTGAACTTTTTTCTTCTCTAATACATGATAATAGATCATTCTCTGAGATTCAAAAATTTTATTATTTAAAGTCTGTTCTTCAGGGTCCTCCTTTAAAGTTAATTGAAGCTTTACCTCTCACAACCGAAAATTACTCGGTAGCTATTGACCTCATCCAACAGCGATATGGCAATGCCAAACTTAGGATTCAACGCCATATGAACGCCTTGTTTAATTTACCAGCTTCACGCCCTGATAATTTATCATCCCTTAGAAATCTGGGAGACACCGTTGAACTTCATGTAAGAGCCCTAGAACATCTTAAACAACCTGTTGAACATTGGGATCTTTTCCTTATACATCTCACTACGTCCAAATTTGACCTTAATACTCGTAAAGCATGGGAATCCGATTTAGTGGACAAACCTGAACCCACATTTAAAGTTTTGATCTCTATCATAAAGAAACGTTGTCAAATTCTCTCTGCTTTAATCAATAAAGCTGAAGGTTCCACCGATGTCAGCAAAAGTAAACCCATCAAGCATTTCTCGGAAAAAGCTTCACATTCTCATGTTTTCTCCATACAAGGTAACAAAACCTCATGCATTCTTTGCAATAATTTGCACCCCTTATATTTCTGCAATACCTTCAAAGGCCTTTCAGTTGACGATCGTAGAAAAGCTGTGTCGCAAAACAAATGTTGTTTTAACTGCCTTTCTTCAAGGCATATCTTAGCGGACTGCCCTTCGAAAGGAGTTTGTATGCATTGCAAGCTAAGACATCATTCTACCTTGCACCGCTTCGAAAAGCCACGGTCTATTCCCGGAACGTTTCAAATCCTAGTGCCCAACCTGCGCTGAGCCTCACTAGTGATGCTTCTCCACCTAGCTCTTCTTTTTCTACTGTAAATACCGTTGCCCAATCCTACAATCAAACAACTCCCTCATGGCGTAGTGCTCAAGTTTTGTTATCTACGATCCAGGTCCAAGTTAAAGATTCTTCCGGCAATTGGCACTTAGTACGAGCCTTGCTCGACAATGCGGCAACTCATGACTTCATAACCTCATCATTAGTTGAAAGGTTAGGTCTCAAACCACTCTCCACCAATATTGAAATATCTGGTATCAACAACAGCAAGTCTACTTCCTTAAATTATGTCAAGCTGCAGGTGAAAGATTCAGTCCAATATGGCACTAACTTTCATCTAAACTGTCTGTCCATTCCGAGTATTGGCAGTCCTACTCCCAGTCGCTCTTTTTCCGTTGACGAATGGAAATTTCCCTATGATCTAAAACTGGCTGACCCTCAATTCTATAAAAGCTCTCACGTTGACATTCTTTTTGGCGCTAACACATTTTGGCAAAATCTTCTTCCGTCAAGGGTTAATATTTCATCTGGTATCTACGCCCACCATACTAAATTTGGCTGGCTTATCACAGGTTATATTCCTCTTCAAACTGTTCAAGGTTCCTCTCAATGCCATTTCACTAATGCAGATCTTCATCAGCGTCTGGAAAAATTTTGGCAAATCGAGTCCATTGAATCTGCTCCTTCTCTTTCATCAGAAGATGAATTTTGTGAACAACATTTTTTAGAAACCACTGTTCGTAACCCAGATGGCAGATTTATTGTCACAATGCCACGCATTTCTTCTCCTCCTTCTTTATGTGATTCCTATCCGAAAGCTCTTAAAGCTTTATTTGCAGTTGAGAATCAACTCAAGCAAGATCCTTCCACTCGCAAACAATACCTTGAATTCATGGAGGATTATGAAGCTTCAAACCATATGGAGACTGTTAAAGATTTCGACCCTTCTTTAGATTCAGTGTATTTAAATCACCATCCCGTTTGGAAGAATCCCTCCACCAAAGAAAAGATAAGAGTTGTTTTTAATGGTTCTGCCCCTGATACCAATGGCATTTCCTTAAATGACACTCTCCTATCTGGACCTGCCATTCAGTCTGATCTCCCGTCTATTCTTTTAAATTTCCGTCTATTTCCAATTGGAATCATAGCCGACATACAACAAATGTATAGACAAATTCTGATTAATTCCGAACAACAAAATCTTCAACGAATTCTCTGGCGTGATGCTCCTACCAAAACCATCAAGATCTTTAAATTAAAAACCGTAACGTATGGGCTTAAACCTTCGGCTTTTCTTGCCATTCGTACTTTGAAACATCTTGCCGACCAAGATGGTCATTTGTTTCCTTCTGAAACTCCTATTTTGTTAAAAAATTCCTTCTACGTTGATGACTTTCTTTTTTCTTTCAAGAATGTATCTGAGGCTATCGAACTCTCTCAAAGTTTAAAAACTTTACTTAGCAGAGGAGGATTCTTACTTCATCGTTGGAACTCAAACTCTGAGGAACTTCTATCCAATCTCTTGCCACATTGTCCTGTTGATACTCCAGTAGAGCTTTGTAAATTGGAGGATGCTACTAAAGTTTTGGGAATACACTGGTATCCTAAAGCTGACTCATTCTTTTACGAAGTAAATTTGTCTTCCTCACCTCCACAAACCAAAAGACAAGTGCTATCAGAAATAGCTAAGATATATGACCCGCTTCAGTTCATTGCACCCGTAATTGTTCTAGCTAAAATCTTTATGCAAGAGCTATGGTCATTGAACTCGGATTGGGATGATCCCATTCCTCCTTCGCTTTTACAAAAGTGGCTTACCTTTCGGCACAGTCTTTGTGATCTCTCATTAATAGACATTCCTAGAGTGCTAGTTCCGTTCTCTTGCTCTCTTGTCCTGGATTTGCACCTTTTTGCTGACAGTTCGACCAAAGCATACGGATGTTGTGCTTACATTGTAAGCCGCTCCCCCTTTTTCTCCAATTTGATATGTGCTAAATCTAAGGTTGCGCCTTTGAAACCCGTTTCATTACCTCGTCTTGAACTCTGTGCCGCACTACTTGCTGCCGAATTAGCTAACAAACTCAAACAAACACTCAACTGTAAGTTCTCGCACACATATTTTTGGACAGATTCCTCTATTGCTTTGGCATGGATTTCTAAACCTCCTTCTAATTGGCAAACTTTTGTAGCTAACAGAGTTGAGAAAATTCAAACTGTTTCTAAACCAGAACAATGGAACCATGTTTCTAGCAAAGACAACCCCGCCGACCTCATTTCTCGTGGTTGTTCACCTAAGTCACTATCTCAATCCTGTTTGTACTGGCACGGCCCTACATGGCTTTCTGAAAGAATTCAAAACCGACCTTCCAACTCTAATTTCCCGTTAGAGGATATTCCTGAAATCAGCAAAAAAGCTTCTGCCTTTGTAACTGCCAACAATCCTTCCTTGTTGGAACGTTACTCTTCTTTTCAAAAACTAGTGCGCGTCACTGCTTATGTGCTCAGATGGAAATTTTTAGTACTAGATCAACCTCTATTCCCTCAGCTTTTTCTTTCGGCTGTTGAACTGCAAATTGCCACCATCAAAGTTCTTTGGCTCACCCAGAGAGAGGCATTCTCAGTCGAAATAAACATATTGGCTAAAGGTAAAACTCTCAAGAAACACAGCAGGCTTTTTGCCTTATGCCCTTTTCTAGATGACGCTGGTTTGTTAAGAGTGGGCGGCAGACTTTCTCTTTCTGACTTCTCCGATGAAAAAAGCACCCTATTATCCTTCCGTCTAAACATCATGTCACTCGGATAATCATTCGTCAGTTTCATTATCAAAACTTGCATGTTGGTTCTAGAACCCTTCTATGCTTGATACGGGAAAAATACTGGCCTATTAATGGTTTACACGAAGTCACTTCTGTTATACATAAATGTATTACTTGTTTCAAAGCTAAGCCTAAACCTAATCAGCAACTCATGGCTGACCTTCCCCCATTTCGTTCAGCTCCCTGCAGGCCTTTTTCCTTCACCGGCATTGATTACGCCGGTCCGTTTGTGTATCAACAAAATCACCCCAGTGCTAAAAGGAAAATCCTTGGAAAACTATACGTTTCTCTATTTGTCTGTATGGTCACCGGCTCTATTCATCTTGAGCTCGTAACTAGTGCCTCCACCTCATACTTTCTTTCCGCTTTCTCTAGATTCATTTCACGAAGAGGCATTCCTTCAGAAGTCTTCTCTGAAAATGGCAAAACCTTTGTTGGAGCTTCGCAGCAATGGTATAAAGCCCTTTGTTCCCCTCGTGCGAAAGAACAAATCTCCAATTACTCGCACTTAAACCAATTCAAATGGCATTTCATCCCTCCTTACGCTCCCCATCATGGCGGACGATGGGAATCTTGTGTGAAACTCATAAAAAATCATTTAAAGAAAACTCTAGGCTCTAGTATTGTAACTTACGAAGAATTCAATTCTTTAATTATACTCATTGAGGGAATTGTCAACTCACGACCTCTTTCTCCTCTTTCCAACGATCCTTGTGATTTCCTTCCTTTGACTCCAGGTCATTTTCTGGTGGGCAGTTCCTTAGCTGCGTCTCCCCCGTTGCTTGATCGTAAACTTGATCTGTCTTTGCCTATCTTGTGGAGAAAGATAGAATCCCTTAAGGCTCAATTTTGGAAGAGATGGAGACTTGAGTATTTTCACTCGCTCCAAAGGAGGAACAAGTGGCAGCTCTCTCAGCCTAACCTTCAGGAGGGTGATTTGGTTCTTCTCAAAGACCCAAGTCCTCCTCTTGTATGGAAAACTGGTCGTGTTATAAAATGCTATCATGGCAGAGATGCTAGAGTTCGAGTGGTCAAACTTAAAACTTCATCAGGACACTGTGTTCGTCCTATTTCAGTCATTTGCCCTCTGCCACTCTAGCTCTTCTCTCTCATGTTATTTTTTTTTCTCTGTTGCCCCTCTGGCAGTATGTTCACTTTTCAGTGAAATTTACAAAGTTCACTTATTTTTATTGTAACATAACCTCTCACCTGTCATGTCATTCCATTTATCTTCAATCTGTTCTTGCTAGCACGTGTTCCATGACACTGTAATGATTTCCGGAACTAATGTTGGTCACGAGGTTCATTTTCAGTTGGCCCCTTGTTCTGATTGGCCTCAGCAGTTTTCGAGAATTTTCCATGCTCTCGGATTGGCCGACGCCACCTGTCCGCATCACGCATTCCGCGTGATCTCCGGTATATAGCCTGCCCTGGCTTACATCAACTGTCTGTCTCCAGCAAGTCACAATGCCAGTCACTCGTCGTCAGCTGTCTTCACGCTGTTTGCACAACGCTTGAATGTGTCTCAACGCTGTGTGCTAATACATCGCAAAATGCTTCTAGTCAAACCAGCAGTGCATTCTAAAATCTACGAAATCTATATAAGTTAACATCGATACTTGGCCTACGTCAGTTTGTCGTGAGCAAAAAACGATAAACAAATTTTCTTCTGTGCTGAGCACGAAGTCTTCAACATTTCCAAGAAGGAAAAAAGTGATCAAAACCGAGTTCTACAAAGTCTATCTAAGTTTACATCGATGATTGGCCTACGTCAGTTTTGTGCTGGGCACGAAGTCTTCAACATTTCCAAGACGGAAAAAAGTGATCAACACGCTCTTCCTCTATTTATATTATGTGGAAATTCCTCTACACCAACGCCAACAAGCTAAGTGTTTATTATAACCTCAAAAATTTCTAAACCTTAAAAATATATCTTTCTTTTTAGGGTTTGTTACCTGACTTAAACAACTTGTCAAACTATGCCAAACTCAACTTATTTCTTTCTATTAAGTGGTTTAAGCATGTATTATGCCTTTAAATTGTAGGCTATGAGAAAACGGCTGTTCTCTCTCTTTCGCATGTTAACTTTCCTTCAAAACAAATCATTCTTTTCTCTATTTTTGTACAAACTATTGGGCTTAACACCAGTTCACCTATCTGACGAAGTGAATGGCTTGTTCTTCATTTAATCTATCAAAGTGTTTTTGGGAATGCTCCCATTTCAATTGCAAACAACTTTGTCTTATAACTATCAAGCGACTAGCAGGATGTTATCCCTACTGGCATGTTAATTAATGTTGATTTCTTTTTCTGTAAATAAACTAGCCTACTCTCTGTGTGCAGTCCTAGGCTAAATTTTAAGCCTTCATTTGAGCACTATAGTTACTCACTATTTTACCCTGCATAGTTCTACTTCAGACTAACTGGCCACAAAGTGGTTACTTATTCTCAGGGTTGTTGGCATTCAAGCTTATGAAATCTTGTTCGCTTGTTGTAGGCCTGTCAAAGGTCACATTTCCATTACATGTTTATATATTCATTTATTGTTAATCTTTTTCAAGCTTATGAAATCTTGTTCGCTTGTTGTAGGCCTGTCAAAGGTCACATTTCCATTACATGTTTATATATTTATTTATTGTTAATCTTTTGAAAGTTGTTTATGAATAAAATACCCCTGTTATTGGCAAACTGTTTCCATTGCTATTTACTCATCAATGTTCAATCTGTTCCTACTTAGTAAAGTTCATTTTCTTATTAGACTAGAAGCTTCACTTCTAGTCCTTCCCGAAAAAGGAGGTCTCGCATTGACAGATCCTAACCAATAATAATAATAATATCGTATGGCCTTGGGTGCCTGGTGCAAGCTTTGTTAATTGACACCCAGAGGGTAGCTTGCATGTCGAATTTCGTCGTTCCTTTGAACGCTATGAAAGTCAAGGAGGTTAGATATCTAAACTCCTTGACAGGCCTACAGCGCTTTCAAGTAGAGAATGGAGGAACTTTGTGATGGCGGAAAATCCCGAGATTAATTTTGCCATTGAACACGGCCTACTGAATTCAAATAGGTTCTTTAACATGCCAACAACGTATGACATGAGTGTCGTGATTTTTGTCGCCTCTCAAAAATCACTTACCATGGCCAGGGGCGAACCTGCAATCTTGGGGTTGGCAGTCCGACACTATAACCACTCACCCACCGTGGGTGCTGTAAGGGTAGGCCTATCCATATTATTTTTGGTTCTTTGTTGATATAGTTTTCTAAGATTTTCTCACGCTGAAGAAGTTATCAATGTTATAACGAGACATGTACGTATATTTTAATTAGTAAACTACCTTCTAGTGGTTGCCAAGGTGGATCTTATAATAGATTAACGAAATATAACCCAAAAATTTGGCTACACATTACCAATTGTAGCGGTAGGATATTTTTCAAGCCATAAATCTATGACATGGGCCCGTCAGCTTTTCTTCCCCTCCGAAGGAATGCATACTGAAGGACTTAAACGCTCTTTAAAAAAATACGAGCCTTACAGTAGACGCATATGATGTGTAACATGTGACATTATCCTACTATGTGTGTCCCGGAAGCGCAAATCCCTTGTTAACAGTGAACTCTGTTGGTCATTGATATAACTACTTGTTAAACTCCAGTGCCAAATCCTGACCGTAATGAATCATAATTGTTATTTGCTAAGACGGTGTATCTTAATCGATTGATATCATATTGTGCATTTTTCAATGGAAAATTAAAAGTGTATATTGTAATATTATAGTGCAGAAATGGCTTTAAAAAGCTGAGCCGTCTCGGTTGCAGACAAGATGGCAGCTGATCACTCGTTCTGAACTGTGTTTCACTAATTTGAGTATGTCGTATGCAAAGTTCTCCAATGGATCTGCAGAACCTTCAACTAGTTGAACTACGGTATGCGGGAGCACGGCCGACTGGATGCGAACTGCGCATCCTCTGCCTACTTGATGCGAGCTGCGCTCTATATTGGCCAGTTAGTGAACCCGTGCCAGCGATGTTATTGAAAATGGCCTCTTTTTGTCGATTAGGTGTGCAGAAGGTATATTAAATGTGTTTCTCCCAGTGATACGTTTAGACCAACGAAATTTCAATTATTGTTAGTAGTCGGTGTTAATATACTGAATTACTACGTTGTTTGGTGTGTTTGTTGATGCGACATAGATTCCACATAGCCACATGGCCGACAGTACATCGAGTGGTTACATTAAATAAGAATACAGCAAAGGTATGAAGATTTAATGAATCGTATTTGTTTTCAGCAAATATGATATAATGAATATTTTCACGCCAAAGAACGACAAGTTGAAGAAGATTTTTTGAAGGAATATCTTAAATGGGGTCTCCAAACCATAACCTAAACTGTATGTGTTATACATTCCCCATAGCCACATGGCCTACAGTACGTCGTTGTACCGATCTCCGCCACCACGCGCACTCATTGTTTCCGTCTCATGCTCTTCCGTCCCATCCATTTCCGTCCCATCCACTTCCGTCCCTTTTCCAAAATCATTCCCACAAAAATGTCCAGATACCGAGTGGAAAGATGTTACACATCAAAAACGACGACGTCGGTTGGGTCTGAACCCGCGATCTTCGGCATAGCAGTTTAGCATGCTACCGACTACGCCACCGAAGCTGCTGGTATTTCTCATACCGGATGGTGGTATTAAATACTCCAGAATACCAGTATACTGTGCATTATTCCTCGCACTAGATTTGTGAACTGAGAAACCTTCCTAACACTTCCCTCAGAATCAATCAAAACGTCAGTCGTCACAAACATTAAATTAAATGTAAATTCAAAATAGTTTAAGAGGGTCAAGATTAAAAAGGAACTCTAAACGTTTACAATTGATATTCAGTCGGTCAATAGACTACGATAAGGCTTCACCAAGAGAGTGGTTTCTTTCAAAAAAATCCAGTTTGAGGTTGGCCTCCTTTGCTTTTACCCGCAACGCACCAGGGACACTTTGTCTCATGCCTACCCGAGCTATTATGTATTTTTACCAGGCTGGACTTCCACACACTCTTTGTCATCTTCACCGCTTGCCGCTATCGGGAATATGCAAACCTGAAACAAATTACATGTAGTGTATGTCTACCCTTTATTATTCCCGTTTGCAACGGAGTCGGGGTTGAGATGTGATGAAAGTCTATGTATCTGGTGTTTTTTTACGGTCAGATGCCTGAGGGGAGTTAATGAGAGATGAAATTAATGACGATGAATGAAACTGGGCAAAGATGTGGAAGGAAGCGGCCGTGGCCTGTCAGAAGGTACCGTCCCAGCATTTGCCTGGAGTTAAAAATGGAGAAACCACGAGAAATCATTTCAAGGATGGCCGACGGTGGGGCTCGAAGTCACGTCTACCGAATCCACAGATAGCTTGGCCCAATGGCCTAGCTATGTGTGCTAGCGAGCATAGCTACCGCTGTTGGTCTGAAACAAATTACATGTGATTAATAGATATATATACTAGCTACAAGACCCGGCTTCGCCCGGGAACAGTTATGAATGCATTACGTGATAAGCGCTTTTTTTTTTCAATGTCAATGAACAACGACCAATATCCGTTTTACGTCTCGTCATGATGGTTTAAAATCACTGACTGGACTATTAATTATATTATCATAGAGATGCATGTGCAACAAATTCTTGTCAGATGTAATTTAAGAATGGCGAGGTGCATGAAACACAAATCCCCTTCCGTCCAATCTCAACTTGACTGTGAATTTTGCGGAACGAACAGTTCACAGGTGAAATGAAGGAAAGCCGAATTGCACTTCCAGAGAAAATCCAAACACAACCACTCTTCTTTAAAGTTTTTAACTCAACACGACTCGACGGTTTGCTGCTGGCTGTATCTGGGGCAATACGCCCGTACGCTAGCTATGCTGTATCTGGGTTGATAGACTCGCCCCTAGCTAGATCGTAAACCGTAGCCTCAGTAACTGAATGGAGATTGTTGGAAGAAATGAAAACGTAAAAACAGTCATAGTAGGCGATGTATTGAAGATAGAGATATACTCTCTCGGGCTTTTTTTTAGAACTTTTCATGCTGAACAATTCTTACACTCATAGTATATAGATATTTTTAACGGCTTGCCCAGCGTAAGCTTAAAACGCGCACGGGCGCCAGTTTCTTTGTTCGACCTTTTCACTGAAATCGTTAGTGCTTGACTTCCTTTGCTCATAAGTAAATTATTTTCTACAGAAACCTCCCTCCAGATATCCTTTACAGAATGGTGAAAACCGCATCAATATCCATCCATTGGTTCTCGAGTTTACTCGTGACATCCAAGAATCGGGGAATTTGTTTTATACTACAGAGTAGGGATATTGTTATGGACTGTTTAAGGATGAGAAAACTAAGTGATGACATGTTTCGCTTCTCAGTTGTATTTTGTGTTTAAAGAAAACTGTATGCCTACATCTTGACCAGGTGCAATACCGTGTCAATGGCGACAAAAAGCCAATAAAGCAGACCTCGTCGCGGTATGGGGCAATCGCTGAAAAAGAAAAAGAAAAGGAAGAAGTTTTTTTCTTGTATTTTTCTTTCTGTAAAATGTCTCCTAGTGAAGGAGGTTTTATGAAAGACTGATAAATGTGGTTCATAGTTCATAGAAATTTTCTTACCCGCGAGGACTGGCGCATGGGTATTTTTCACCCGAGGATTAAATATGCTCTATATTTTCGTTTTGGTCAGCCCTTATTTCCTGTCGCTTACTGTACCTTCCTTCCTAGCCTTGAACTTCACCCTGCAAACGAAACATGTCCATAGCTTTTTGAACACTCAAGATATTTCTATATTATTTACGGTCAGGTTAGAGTTACCCATGGAGGGACACCTTGGTCATCAGCTCCTTTGTTCAAAGAAATCGAGACGACTGCTTTACCGCCACTATCAAGGCCATTTATACAGTTACGAATATTATTGTCATTTTTCTGCATGTTAAATTTGAATAATATAAATAAACCTCATTTTATATTGGGAATAGTTCATAGGAAGACACCAGGTGTAAAATTACTTCATTACGACTACGACAAAAAGGGAGTGACACACTATGGGTCAAAATGACCGGCATCAGTCCTCGTGTTATATATTTTGACGCCAGTTCTCAAGGGTTACAATTGCTTATCCTTCCAGCTCGGCTTCATTCCTCTACCGTCGCAGTGTCTGGGAGCTGAACACACTTTGACAATAGATACAACTGGGGATGGTGATAGGCCAACCGCTAACTTGGGTCTAATTAAGGAAGGGTCAGGGATAGGAAAAGAAAGATTGTAGTTTTACGTGACCGTTAATCTAGATATCATAAGCCACGGGACCTCCTTTTTACGTGGAATCCGAACCACAGGACATGGCATTTCACGTTGAAAGTCAGGGGAAGGATATTGGAAAGAAGTCGGCCGTTATCCTGTTGAAAGGAACCGTCCCAGCATTTACCTCGTGGCGAAAATGGGAAACAACGAAAACTATCTCCAGGACGGCCGAGGTGGGATTCGAACACAAGCTCTTCCGATGCCAACAAGGTACGAACTAGCGCGTAAGCATTCGGCCGAAAATCAAAATCAAAATTGTCCTGGCATTTATTGAGAATGGAATTTTGGTATATGGATTGAAATGAAAATCCACAGCCTGCTTCCAGTCGACCGAACGGGTTAGGGAATGGAATGAACGAAGCCCCCGTGTAGAGGCGAGGATATGAACTGTGCCGGCTGCCGAAGCCTGTCGCACTCCCCTGGGGAAATGATTAAATGAATGACAGATGAAATGAAATGACAGTGGTGAGTGTTGCTGGAATGAAATTTGCAACAGGGAAACCGGAATACCCGGAGAAAAATCTGTCTGCCTCCACTTTGTCCAGGACAAATCTCACATGAAGTGATCGGGATTTGAAGCACGGACCCAGCGGTGAGAGGCCAGCCTGCTGCCTCCTATGCCACGGAGGCTCCGGTATATTTATCAATTCGTTTTAAATTAAGAATGCAATATTTAATGTAGGATCTTTAATATGACTTTTAAAAAATTGGAAAAGTAAGTCGCATTAAAACCCAGAACAACTTCAGGAACTCGGGAAATTTGAACTGCAGACTGAAACGTTGTTGTGTCATAATTACACTCCATTCTTAGATTTGGAATGTTATTGTAATTTAATCTCAATGGTAGTGATTAATTGAATGCCAGACAGCTTGAATTTCAGTGAATCATGATTTCTAAATAAGTCTACTTTACTTCCTGCTTTTAAAGATAACCATGCAGCTGGTTTTAGGTAGATTTCATTAGAAAGCTAACTATTGCAATGGGTCCCATGTTTCGACTTCCGGAAAATTTCGACATATCTTCGCGTTTCACATCCCCCAGACCCCAAAACCACCGTCAGTTCAAAAGTTTATATATAATTTATGTATGTATATATGTATATCAGTTTCTTGTGGACACGATAACTGCCGTAATTTTGCACTAATCACTTTGAATTTTTTACCGAATATGTATAACTATACAATCTCGGTCGAGTTCGTTACTGGACTAAATCGGTCGAAGGGGGTGAAAATGGGAGGCTTTTTTTTTCGAAAAAGTGAAATATTGCTATACCTCTCTTAATATGTGAAATATCAAATCCGTTCAACGTTCATACTATGTGTCGGATAAAGCCCAAACATTTATGTTTGAAGAGTTTTTGATAGCACCCACCATTGACCAAAGGGGTGGGAAAAAGTGGGTTTTTCGGGAAACATTAATCATATCTCTCTTAATAGGCACAATGTCAAAACCGTACAAAATGGACAATATTCCCCTAATAATTACCTAAAACTTTTGTCTGAAAGAATTTTTGATATGACCCACCATTACGCCAAGGGATGAGAAAAATGATTTCGGAATTCTAAGAAAATGCCAAGAGCTATCAGAGGTTGCCATGGCAACACTACTAAATTGATGAGTGATGAGCCATCAGACGTTGCCACGACAACGCACTTGCACGAGATCAGATTCAGTATTTCCATCTGACTAAGTGTGAAGCGGCTTCGGTGACGTAACTCGTAGCATGCTGAACTTCGATGCCCAAGGTCGCCGTTTCAAAGCCGGCCGAAGTCGTCGGATTTTCTAAGAGCGCTAAAATCCCTCAGTATACTTTCCTTTGGAGGGGAAATTCCAACGTTCGTTGCGAATTGCTGGTTGGGGTGGCATCTAGTAGCCCAGTTCACAGCTAGGTGTCGTTGACGGTAGTACCTGGTAGCAACATTAGGAACTACTGCTTGAAATTGACCATCTGCAGTCCTTACCGGAATTAAGACTAATACAGCCATTACAATTCACACCGTTTATCAGACAGATTCTACACTCACCCAAAGTACACGGGGTTAGATGACCGCGTTGTCGCAGCCCTTAAACTGAGGAACCAACCAGAGGTAGATTTCATTAGAAAGCTAACTATTGCAATGGGTGCCATGTTTCGACTTCTGGAAAATTTCGACATATCTTCGCGTTTCACATGCCCCAGACCCAAAAACCACCGTCAGTTCAAAAGTTTATATATAATTTATATATGTATATGTATATGAGTTTCTTGTGGACACGATAACTGCCGTAATTTTGCACCAATCACTTTGAATTTTTTGCCGAATATGTATACCTATACAATCTCGGCCGAGTTCGTTACTGGGCTAAATCGGTCGAAGGGGGTGAAAATGGGGGGCTTTTTTTTCGAAAAAGTGAAATATTGCTTTAACTCTCTTAATATGTGAAATATCGAATCCGTTCAACGTTCATACTATGTGTCGGATAAAGCCCAAAAATTTATGTTTGGGGAGTTTTTTATAGCACCAACCATTGAGCAAAGGGGTGGGAAAACGTGGGTTTTTCGGGAAACATTAATCATATCTCTCTTAATAGGCACAATATCAAAACCGTACAAAATGGACAATATCCCCCTAATAATTACCTAAAACTTTTGTCTGAAAGAATTTTTGATATGACCCACCATTACGCCAAGGGATGAGAAAAATGATTTCGGAATTGTAAGAAAATGCCAAGAGCTATCAGAGGTTGCCATGGCAACACTACTAAATTGATGAGTGATGAGCCATCAGACGTTGCCACGACAACGCACTTGCACGAGATCAGATTCAGTATTTCCATCTGACTAAGTGTGAAGCGGCTTCGGTGACGTAACTCGTAGCATGCTGAACTTCTATGCCCAAGGTCGCCGTTTCAAAGCCGGCCGAAGTCGTCGGATTTTCTAAGAGCGCTAAAATCCCTCAGTATACTTTCCTTTGGAGGGGAAATTCCAACGTTCGTTGCGAATTGCTGGTTGGGGTGGCATCTAGTAGCCCAGTTCACAGCTAGGTGTCGTTGACGGTAGTACCTGGTAGCAACATTAGGAACTACTGCTTGAAATTGACCGTCTGCAGTCCTTACCTGAATTAAGACTAATACAGCCATTACAATTCACACCGTTTATCAGACAGATTCTACACTCACCCAAAGTACACGGGGTTAGATGACCGCGTTGTCGCAGCCCTTACACTGAGGAACCAACCAGAGGTAGATTTCATTAGAAAGCTAACTATTGCAATGGGTGCCATGTTTCGACTTCCGGAAAATTTCGACATATCTTCGCGTTTCACATGCCCCAGACCCAAAAACCACCGTCAGTTCAAAAGTTTATATATAATTTATATATGTATATGTATATGAGTTTCTTGTGGACACGATAACTGCCGTAATATTGCACCAATCACTTTGAATTTTTTGCCGAATATGTATACCTATACAATCTCGGCCGAGTTCGTTACTGGGCTAAATCGGTCGAAGGGGGTGAAAATGGGGGGCTTTTTTCGAAAAAGTGAAATATTGCTTTAACTCTCTTAATATGTGAAATATCGAATCCGTTCAACGTTCATACTATGTGTCGGATAAAGCCCAAAAATTTATGTTTGGGGAGTTTTTTATAGCACCAACCATTGAGCAAAGGGGTGGGAAAACGTGGGTTTTTCGGGAAACATTAATCATATCTCTCTTAATAGGCACAATATCAAAACCGTACAAAATGGACAATATCCCCCTAATAATTACCTAAAACTTTTGTCTGAAAGAATTTTTGATATGACCCACCATTATGCCAAGGGATGAGAAAAAATTTCGGAATTATAAGAAAATGCCAAAAGCTATCTGTGGTTGCCATGGCAACACTACTAAATTGATGAGGGATGAGCCATCAGACGTTGCCAAGACAACGCACTTGCACGAGATCAGATTCAGATTTCCATCTGACTAAGTGTGAAGCGGCTTCGGTGACGTAACTGGTAGCATGCTGAATGTCTATGCCCAAGGTCGCGAGTTCAAAGCCGGCCGAAGTCGTCGGATTTTCTAAGAGCGCTAAAAATCCCTCAGTATGCTTTCCTTTGGAGGGGAAGTTCCAACGTTCGTTGCGAGTTGCTGGTTGGGGTGGCATCTAGTAGCCAAGTTCACAGCTAGGTGTCGTTGACGGTAGTACCTGGTAGCAACATTTGGAACTACTGCTTGAAATTTACCGTCTGCAGTCCTTACCTGAATTACAGACTAATACAGCCATCCCAAAGTACACGGGGTTATGACCGCGTTGTCGCAGCCCCTAAACTGAGGAACCAACCAATATCTCTGCGGGAGTTATAATTTTGCTTGAAGATGTATCAGACCGTTACATAGTTACACATCAGTGTCGAAACCTTGCATAAGGACAGTGTGACCACAACTATAAAAATGGACCCCAAATGACAAGAAGGTTACCGTTCCCATAAGACAATAAAATGTTTAAAATAAGCATAAAATGACGAAAAACAAAGTTAATTAAGCTCCAATTATAAAATACCTTCTCGCAATAAATGAGGTCTGATCCTTCTACGAAAACCTGCATATTCTGCCTATTTTCGCTTATCCCCAAGTTTGTCCGGTGAAATCTACCTCCGCCTTCCGGCGTGCCGAGAGTCTTTCTTTGAACGGAATACTTATTCATTGGATTTCCGCAATAATTAGAATTCCTTTGCAATGAGCGCTCATAGAATTTGTAAAAAAAAAATATATATATATATATAGAGAGAGAGAGAGAGCATTAGTACACGGATTTGAGTAGACCAGGGGTTTCTGAACATTTTTGCCCAAGAGTCACACTGACTCTTCAGCTGAGTCCTTAGAGCCAAGATCTAGCTAGCTCATCATACCAACATACTGTAGTTTTGCATTATGCGTGAAGTTTCGTTTCCGGAGTGTTCAGGATGTAAGGCCAGGGCGCGTGGGTGGACTCCGCTCTGTTTGCTCTGCCACGGTGGGTGAGTGGTTATCGTGTCGGTCTACCAACCCCAAGCTTGCAGGTTCGCCTCTGACAAGTGTAAGTGATTTTTGAAAGGCGACAAAAATCAGGAAACGAATGACACACGTTGTTGGCATGTCAAAGAACCCATTTGAATTCAGTAGGCTGTGTTCATAATGGCATAATTAATCTCGGGATTTTCCGCCATCACAAAACGTTCCTCCTTTCTCTACTAGAAAGTGCTATAGTGCCAAGGAGCTTAGATACCTAACCTCCTTGACTTTCATAGCGCTCCAAGGAGCAACAAAATTTGACATGCAAGTTGCCCTCTGGGCGCCAAATAACAAAGCTTGCACCCGGCACCCGAGACCATACGATATTATGTATTACTAGCATTACTCGTCGCGGCTTCGTCCGCGAATATTCTAGTTGTAAAGAGTACACTTAGTAAAATTTCAATCATGAATGCTATGACTGATTTATCCTTGGTATGAATAATCAGACTTTATCAATTCAGCTATTGGTGCAGTGGTTAAGGGTTGGTCATTCCTTCATAGGTATGTCAGAGTGAAGTTAGTTTTCTGGGACTATCACAGACACTGTTAATTTAAGGGCCTTTAAATGTGGTTTTCGGAGACCCTTTATAGTCGGGTGAAAAAGACATTTCGTACCACACTCACATGTGAAAATTGCGTGAAAAAATTCTACTGTAGAGTGCCCCTTGATCCCCTTAAGCGCATTATACTGTATGTATTGATGAATTTTACAGCTTAATTTGGTTCCGTGATAACCTTATAACCGTCTGGGAACGTTCACAGTAATGTAATAATTGGAATTGCATTGCGTCTTACAGAAATAGATGGACCTGTGAGATTCTGTTACCATGGTTACCGTGTTGCATTCTTTCATTATTTCATTGTAAATATACATGTTTTAGGGTATTTATTTAATTGTGAGGCATTTAAAGAGTGAGTGCGTTTTGCTTACGCATTGAGTTATGCTGAACCTTTAGGTACCCCATATGTGTAGGTTGGTGTTAATGGGACCTTATTTTCTGTACAAAACTGGAATGGGACCTTAGCAGAATAATATAGGGAGGGATAGCTATTATCATCCACTCATGTATTTCCTTAGATGAATTCTTCTTCGAATGCTATGCTCAATGGAATGTGGTGATTGCTCTACTATGCATGCTGTCTTAGTAACATATCGTCCCCTAGCAATACCACGTGTCTGACAAAATGTTCTTCTTTTACAATATTTTCCTTATGACTTGTCTCACCTCCCACCGTATGTGGCTGTGCTGCCCAACAGAACAATTCACGTTAGATTCATTTTCCTGTGGATGATCTAAAGGAAAATGAACCTTAAATATACTCTACTGTAGAGGTGCATGTTGTTGATGTTTGAATCTTCAGTCTTTTGACTGGTTTGATGCAGCCTTCCATGCCTCCCTGTCCTGAGCTAATCGTTTCATCTCTACATAGCTACCACACCCTACATCCGAGGTAATCTAACATTCTAACATTGGTCTACCCGTACAGTTCTTGTCCTCGACCCTTCCTTCGATAACTAAGCTTGCTATTTCTGGATGTCTTAGTATGTGTCCTATTAACCTATCTCTTCTATTCATTAGCAGTCGCCAGGAACATCTCTCCTCTCCCACTCGTCTTAATACCTCTTCATTTGTTACCCTATCTACACTTCTGATCTTCATAATTCTCCTGTAAGACCACATTTCAAACGCTTCAATTCTCCTCTTTTCTGCTGCACCAATAGTTCAAGTTTCACTTCCATTTAGTGCCACGATCCAGACAAAGGCTTTCAAAAATCTATATTCGATGTCAATAGATTCCTTTTTTATAGAGATGCTTTCCTTGCCTTAGCTAACCTACATTTTATATCCTCTTTGCTTCGTCCATCACTGGTTATTTTGCTTCCTAACAGAAGTCTCCTACTTCCTTTAGCTTTTCACCGGCCAATTTGATGTCCATAGAGGTTTCTGATTTATTTCGGCTGCATTCCAATATTTTTGTTTTACATTTATTGATTTTCATCATGAATTCTTTCCTCAAGTCGGAGTCCATACCATTCAAAAACTCATTCAAATCCTCACGCGTGTCGGCCAAGATGAAAAAGTGTATAACTACACGGAAATATACGTTTCTACAGTACAATGAATTCTACACAGGAAAATGAACCTAACGTGAATTGTTCTGTCGGACGGCACATTCACATACGGCTAGGAGGCGTGACCAATCATAAGGTAACCCTTGGGAAATAAGAGTATTGTCGGATGCGCGGTATTGCTTGTTAAAGGACGATTTACTGATCTTAATCTCTGTTTTAATCGTTTCATGATCAGGTCTCTGATTTCCAAGTTGTTTAACACCAGCTTGTGATTTCTACCTTGAAAATCATGATTGCGTGGCACAGCGGCAACGTTCTCGCCAGTTGTTCCCCAGGTTGTAAGATCGAATCCTGATGTAGTCATTGAGATTTAAGGATGCGTAAATCGAAAGAAGCCGTGTCAGTAGATTTACTGGCACGTTAAATACCCCCTTTGGGGCAAAATTATGGCAACCCGGCATCTCTAAAAGCTGCAGTAGTTAAATGGGGCGTAAAACCAATATCTATATATTTAAAACACTAAGGTGATTTTTGTTAACACGAGATTGAGAAAACGTCTTAACCGATCGACTTCGTAATGCATTCTAACGAGAGCTCTTGGCATGTAGATTTACAGAGTGTCTTTAAAAGGAAAATACTGTATATGTTAGGGTATATTTTTAAATTATTTAAGAAAAATGTAATATATGTCGCTCCCGCGCTTGTGCACAATGGCTCTATTCCACCACAGAAATGACGGCTACCGTCGCGTCTTACTGAGATCCTTGTTTATGAGAATTAAAAAGGGGGGACATATTGTTGTAGCTCTATTTCTCAAACTTTTAGAGTAAATTTATGTGGAGGCAAATCACTTAATGGGCAGAGAGCTATAATTCTTCGACTTGATTTAACATCTTCCGATAAAACACTTCAATTTTCCAATTTCCAATTCGCTTGGCGTACTTTATCATAATCAATAAAGCCCAATGGGAAACTTTGGAACGTGAATGCCTCTATTTGCCTCATCAAGGTTTCATTCATAGCCAGTTATATGTTTCGAAGTCGATCTTTCGACGCCCTTAAAATTGCAAAAGTGTCAAAAAGTAATCGTTCAAAAAAATGCATACTGTATAAGAGAATCCTTCTGTAAATATTTTCATGTTTTGATGGGTATCAACTAGTTATTATTATTATTATTATTATTATTATTATTATTATTATTATTTATGATACGGTACCTTGAAAATGTCCTCCAGAATAGTGGTGAAACGTTGACTAAGCAATAGAACTACACATGACTTAATTAATTAATTCTTTCCAGTCGTGACGAACTTAGAGCCCTTTGCACTCTGTTACACTTAACCACAAGAGAAGTGCCGAAAGGTTAAAGAACATGTAGGAGGCATTGCCTTAAAGCATGAAGTTTGTGTTTCTTCCTTACAGGTCTTTCTTCCATCATAACATTTTAAGAATGTTCACACTTTAGTAAAGCTTTTTATAATGAAATATTACGAGCTGAATGTGTGTTAGCGAATATAGTCGAGACAGAGATTAAAAGGAGAGTACCGTCAAGAATAGCCAGATAATTCTGCTAGCCTAACTCAAAGCTAGGAGGGAAGAAAGCTTTCATTTTTATAGTGATCGTTAATCTCGCAATTATGAGCCATGGGACCTATTTTATTTTAACGTTGAATCCATACCACCGGTAATGTTATTTCACCAAAAAATCCTACATCCATTAACTGGGAATCGAACCCGTTCTACCTTGGTGGGAGACAATCAGCTTGACCACTCCGGCATCCTCAACATAACATTAAACACGCAAAGAACTGTTGTTGTTCCATTTGAGAGGCTTGGATATCGTGGTCATTTAGCTCCGTGTACTTGGGTGTGTGTATATGTACTGTAGGCAGGGTGATTCATAATTCCTATTACAAACTTCGGAGTGTTGTAGAGGGGACTAAGTAGATCACATTTTGATTAGGAACCCATGTCCGCACATGTATCGTTTCGATACCAAATCAGTTTGACTCGATTGCACATCTCCCACTTCACTACAAGAGTTGTTCCACGTGGCGACCCTGCTGTTCATTACACAACGTGTACCTGCGCAGCATGTTGTCATACACACGTTGTCATACACACCTGGTGTGTGTTCAATAATGTGCGCTGCAGCCAGAAAGCGTGCAACAAGATCTTCTTCCAACTCGACAGGAGGCTCATAAACAAGGTTCTTCTTCATGTGGTCCCACAGGAAAAAGTTGAGGGGAGTCAAACCTGGCGATCGTGATGGCAACGAAATCTACTACCTCGACCTATCCATCTTTCCCCGAATGTTTGTTCGAGATGATCGGGGACTGCACGTACAAAGTGTAAGCCGCCATCCTGTACTGCGCCCTGACTGGATCACAACTGCTGTCAATGCCGACTCACTGTCACTACGGTTTGTAAACAGAAGGCATACCTATTGTATGCCATCTGGTGACTGCAGATGTTACCCTCAGCCTATGTTATTTGCGTTCTGTGAAGCGGACGATGTAAAATGAAAGTGATCTTCAAACCGATTTGGTATCGATATGATAAATGTCCGGACAAGGGTTCCAATTCAAACTGTGATCTACTTAGTCCCCTCTACAACCCCCAGACGTTTGTAACAGGAATGTGAATCCCCCTGTATAAAATTATAAAATCTGTTTGATCACCTGTGTCATTGTGGAGTCTCTAGTAATGTGTGCATTTGAAATCCAGGTGAGGATTGGGAAGGTGGCTACAGTGTCTTTAAGTTAGGAACCATCTGGGCCTTTGCTTGGAGTAGAAAACCACTGTTAGAGAGTTAGTGCACAAATACTTTGCGGACAATCATAACGAAGACTTTCCACTATACAGCAGCGTGTTTTAACAACGTGAACTGAACTCAGGTTCACCAAACCAGTATCGCGGTCGCGCGACGAAAGACTACTCAGCCTCGTGAGGTCAAATGAGTGTACAGTGTAAATTGCTATGAATGTAACTTCAGTGTCGTAACTAGTGTTAATCCTGCGTTAATATGTGTATTAAGGTGCAGCCGAGGGGCGGCATCAATAATTGTAAAAGTGTCTACCCGCCTCAGAAAAGCCAAGACATGAGCTTCTAATTCATAGAATGGGGGTGATCTCGTATGCACAGCTACTATTTCTACAAGTCAGATGAGTACAAAATTGATTATTATGTGCCAATTCAACGTTAAGGACGGATGGAAATTTTATTTGTTGTGTAGATAGAGTATGAGGTGTTTGTGTAAATAATTGGCCTACACTAAATCGATAATGTGGCTTGGGATGTAGATAGAATGAACATCAATTTGTCGTTAAGTATTTACGTAGTCGGTAAGATGCCGATTTCATAGGATATGATAATAGGTAGTATGATGGAATGTTATTTTTCAATGATTGAAAATATAATCGCTCAATAATAATAACAAATTTTCACTGCAGAATGTCAATAACAAATTACGAATTAGTTATTGAGTGGATTTGAAGTATATGGATATAAAATACAGTGGTGTGTTTTTGTTATACAGTATATAGTTTGTCAACCAGCCATTGATAGCTAGGACGCACACAAGTGTATTGATGTGGCTGATGGTGAAGAGACCAAATGTTGTAGTTCACGCAAGCAGAGCACGAGATAAGAGTGTTTGTATGTTCGATGGTGCAATGTGCAGCAAGAGGTTCTATTTGGGAGAGGTATAGACAGGCCCCCAATGCATATGTGTAAGGTTTGATTCCTAGCCATGAAATCCTGGAGGTTATGTGTAAGAAAGGCCTTAGGTAAGTCTTGTATCTACGATGAAATAAAGGCAAGTCCTAGGGATATGTTCGACGATTATTGAAGTGTTGCACAGTAACACAGGGTAAATTGTAATCAGAAGATGATTCCAGCGAACTACAAGGTAAGCACCACGGTCGTCCATAGTCTCACATCAACAATCCAGCGGATGATATCTTTATACAATTATGATAAAGCGGCTTCGGTGGCATGCTGAGCTACTATGCCCAAGATCGCGGGTTCAAACCCGGCCGAAGTCGTCAGATTTTTTAAGAGCGTTAAAAATCTCTTAGTACGCCTTCCTTCGGAGGGGGAGTAAAGCCAGCGGTCCCATGTCATAGATTTATGGCATGTTAAAGAACCTTCCACTAATTACACCTGCGTGAAGCTAAATTATAGGTTTAAAAAATTGAACAACGCTCTTAGGTTTCAACGTTCGTCGTCAGGAGCCAACTGCGGTGGCGTCTAGTAACCAAGTTCTGAACTAGTAGTCGTTGACGGTGGCGTTTGGCGGCAAAAGTAGGAACTACTTGAAAATCACTGTCTGCAGTCCTTAGGCTACTTGAATTAAAAACAGATAACACACACTAATACAGCCATCACAATTAACACCGGTTATCAGACATTTTCTACACACACCCAAAGTACACGGGGCTACATGGCCGCATTGTCGCAACCCCTAAACTCAGAAACCAACCAACCAACCAACAATTATAATAATAGCTATTATGTTTTAATCAAGGTCAGGTAGTATTTCTAATGTTCATTTGAGTGAGTGCATTTTCTGCATTCTATATCCAGGTTTGACCTACGCTGAGATATTTGAATTTTGACTATCGGCATATCCGCAAGTTTTGATATTTTTGAAGAAGGTGGCATGGACTGCACTTAATGTAAAGTTATAATTAATTTAAAAAAAAAGCATTCAATTTTAAGGTATCTTTTCCGACTATCGTAGGAAAGTGTATATTTGTGTATATTAGCCTAGTTTTAGCTATGTGCTACGGCAACAATAATTTAATGTTTTATTTATTTATTTATTTATTTATTTATTTATTTATTTATTTATTTAGCGAAGCCTCCGTGGCTTAGGCGGCAGCACGCCGGCCTCTCACCGCTGGGTCCGTGGTTCAAATCCCGGTCACTCCATGTGAGATCTGTGCTGGACAAAACGGAGGCAGACAGGTTTTTCTCCGGGTACTCCGGTTTTCCCTGTCAACATTTCATTCCAGCAACACTCTCCACTATCATTTCATTTCATCTGTCATTCATTTAATCATTGCCCCAGAGGAGTGCGTCAGGCCTCGGCAGCCGGCACAGTTCATATCCTTGCCGCTAGATGGAGGGCTTCATTCATTCCATTCCTGACCCGGTCGGAGACTGGAAGCAGGCTGTGGATTTTCATTTATTTAGCGAATGGCACATAAACATTAAATTATCACATACATGAAATTCTATAATAGTTCCAGCTATTGAAACATAACCTCATACATATATCTATATACAGTGAGTCCGGGAATGTTCTCCGCAGCGCCTGCATGCGTCTGTGAGAGCTAGCTACAGCAGTTACGTTGGCAGCTCGGCTGCCGCTTGCATCATAACAAATAAACAGTAAACTTTGTACTCACCACAGCCATTCATAACAGATGCTGGAACCATTCACAGTACATCACTCTTTTTCCGTAATCAGTTTGTTTTAATTCATGAACCACGGTAACTTTATAAGGGAACAACTGAAGCTTGTCTCTTACAGCTTTATGTGCTGTCGACTTAGAGATTCCTGTTTGTCGAGCTAATTTTCGTGTTGATTTACTTGGACTACGCAGAATTATATCGGAGATTTCATCAAGTTTTTCGTCCGTTAAAAGCGTAGGCTTGCCTGTTCCCGGTACATCGTGAACTGAGCCAGTCACACGAAATTTACTTATCAAATCCCGAATGGTATCACGGTTTGGACACTTTGAATAAGGAAACCGCGCCTGAAATCTTAATTTTACATTTTCTGTAAACCGATTGCCTTCTCGAAAAACGTATTCCACCAAATAAACTCTCTCTTCAGTAGTAAATATTACCGCCTGTACCGTATACTGGTGCACTCTTCCAATAATAATCTATCTGAAACCTCGCTGACTGTAATACAGACTGAAGACATGCAGGCTCGCGTGCTTATCGCGATACACACCGACAGCTCACACGGGGGAGTCCCGCTTTCAAGGACAAAGTGCAGTGCAGCCAACTAAACTCATGACTCAACCATTCGTAGCTGCACGTACCCACTGCGGAGAACATTCTCGGGCGCCCTGTACAAATATTCATGTTCTTTATGTAGCATACAGTATCTGTTGTTACAGTTAAAAAGTCCTTGAAGTCCCCACAATATGCGTGGTTGGGGCACTCGGTCACTAAGTGATGAATTATCTATTTCTCTGCACCACAGTCACATTTTGATGACGGGACTAATCCCCACTTGTGGAGAGCGTCTGCACATCTTCCATGGCCAGAGCGGATACGATTGAGGGCTGTCCACACAGAGCGACAGCATGGTTCCAGCATCAAATCCTAAAATCAATAAAATTTATTTTATGAGTAGGATTTGGTTTCATTGTTAGGTGCAATGACAAATCCGTGTTCAACCTAGACTGGCCATGACAAGTTTGTTAAGAGTCTATGGATAGAGTCCTGCGCGGATAAACAAAACGTTATCCGCATCCGCATGACTGTTATCCGCATCCGCCCCACATCAACATGACTGTTATCCGCATCCGCCTCACATCTACATGCCTATTATCCACATACGCCCCGCATCCGCATGACTGTTATCCGCATCCGCCCCACATCCACATGACTATTATCCGCATCCCCCCGCATCCGCATGACTGTTATCCGCATCCGCCCCGCATCCGCATGACTGTTATCCGCATCCGCCCCACATCCACATGACTGTTATCCGCATCCGCCCCGCATCCGCATGACTGTTATCCGCATCCGCCCCACATCCACATGACTATTATCCGCAGCCGCCCCACATCCACATGACTATTATCCGCATCCGCCCAGCATCCGCATGACTGTTATCCGCATCCGCCCCACATCCACATGACTCTTCTCCGCATCCGCCCCACATCCGCCCCACATCCGCCCCACATCCACATGACTATTATCTGCATCTGCCCCACATCCGCATGACTGTTATCCGCATCCGCCCCACATCCGCATGACTATTATCCGCATCCGCCCCACATCCGCATGACTGTTATCCGCATCCGCCCCACGTCCACATGACTCTTCTCCGCATCCGCCCCGCATCCGCCCCACATCCACATGACTGTTATCCGCATCTGCCCCACATCCGCATGACTGTTATCCGCATCCGCCCCACATCCACATGACTCTTCTCCGCATCCGCCCCACATCCGCATGACTGTTATCCGCATCCGCCCCGCATCCGCATGACTGTTATCCGCATCCGCCCCACATCCACATGACTCTTCTCCGCATCCGCCCCGCATCCGCCCCACATCCACATGACTGTTATCCGCATCCGCCCCACATCCACATGACTGTTATCCGCATCCGCCCCACATCCACATGACTGTTATCCGCATCCGCCCAGCATCCGCATGACTGTTATCCGCATCCGCCCCACATCCACATGACTCTTCTCCGCATCCGCCCCGCATCCGCCCCACATCCGCATGACTGTTATCCGCATCCGCCTCACATCTACATGCCTATTATCCACATACGCCCCGCATCCGCATGACTGTTATCCGCATCCGCCCCACATCCACATGACTATTATCCGCAGCCGCCCCACATCCACATGACTATTATCCGCATCCCCCCGCATCCGCATGACTGTTATCCGCATCCGCCCCGCATCCGCATGACTGTTATCCGCATCCGCCCCACATCCACATGACTGTTATCCGCATCCGCCCCGCATCCGCATGACTGTTATCCGCATCCGCCCCACATCCACATGACTATTATCCGCAGCCGCCCCACATCCACATGACTATTATCCGCATCCGCCCAGCATCCGCATGACTGTTATCCGCATCCGCCCCACATCCACATGACTCTTCTCCGCATCCGCCCCACATCCGCCCCACATCCGCCCCACATCCACATGACTATTATCTGCATCTGCCCCACATCCGCATGACTGTTATCCGCATCCGCCCCACATCCGCATGACTATTATCCGCATCCGCCCCACATCCGCATGACTGTTATCCGCATCCGCCCCACGTCCACATGACTCTTCTCCGCATCCGCCCCGCATCCGCCCCACATCCACATGACTGTTATCCGCATCTGCCCCACATCCGCATGACTGTTATCCGCATCCGCCCCACATCCACATGACTCTTCTCCGCATCCGCCCCGCATCCGCCCCACATCCGCATGACTGTTATCCGCATCCGCCCCGCATCCGCATGACTGTTATCCGCATCCGCCCCACATCCACATGACTCTTCTCCGCATCCGCCCCGCATCCGCCCCACATCCACATGACTGTTATCCGCATCCGCCCCACATCCACATGACTGTTATCCGCATCCGCCCCACATCCACATGACTGTTATCCGCATCCGCCCAGCATCCGCATGACTGTTATCCGCATCCGCCCCACATCCACATGACTCTTCTCCGCATCCGCCCCGCATCCGCCCCACATCCGCATGACTGTTATCCGCATCCGCATGACTGTTATCCGCATCCGCCCCACATCCACATGACTCATCTCCGCATCCGCCCCGCATCCGCCCCACATCCACATTACTGTTATCCGCATCTGACCCGCATCCGCCCCACATCCACATGACTGTTATCCGCATCCGCCCCACATCCACATGAATGTTATCCGCATCCGCCCCTCGGCATGACTGTTATCTGCATCCGTCCCACATCCGTATGACTGTTATCCGCATCCGCCACGCATCCGCAAGCCTGTTATCCGCATCCTCCCCACATCCGCACGACTGTTATCCGCATCCGCCCCACATCCGCATGACTGCTATCCGCATCCTCCCGCATCCGCATGACTGTTATCCGCATCCTCCCCACATCCGCACGACTGTTATCCGCATCCTCCCCACATCCGCACGACTGTTATCCGCATCCGCCCCACATCCGCATGACTGTTATCCGCATCCTCCCGCATCCGCACGACTGTTATCCGCATCCGCCCCACATCCGCACGACTGTTATCCGCATCCTCCCCGCATCCGCATGACTGTTATCCGCATCCGCCCCACATCCATATGACTGTTATCCGCATCCGCCTCACATCTACATGACTATTATACGCATCCGCCCCGCATCCGCATGACTGTTATCCGCATCCGCCCCACATCCACATGACTATTATCCGCAGCCGCCCCACATCCACATGACTATTATCCGCATCCGCCCAGCATCCGCATGACTGTTATCCGCTTCCGCCCCACATCCACATGACTCTTCTCCGCATCCGCCCCACATCCGCCCCACATCCGCATGACTGTTATCCGCATCCGCCCCACATCCGCATGACTATTATCCGCATCCGCCCCACATCCACATGACTGTTATCCGCATCCGCCCCACACCCACATCACTCTTCTCCATATCCGCCCCGCATCCGCCCCACATCCACATGACTGTTATCCGCATCCGCCCCACATCCGCATGACTGTTATCCGCATCCGCCCCACATCCACATGACTCTTCTCCGCATCCGCCCCACATCCGCATGACTGTTATCCGCATCCGACCCACATCCGCATGACTGTTATCCGCATCCGCCCCGCATCCGCATGACTGTTATCCGCATCCGCCCCACATCCACATGACTCTTCTCCGCATCCGCCCCGCATCCGCCCCACATCCACATGACTGTTATCCGCATCTGACCCGCATCCGCCCCACATCCACATGACTGTTATCCGCATCCGCCCCACATCCACATGACTGTTATCCGCATCCGCCCCACATCCACATGAATGTTATCCGCATCCGCCCCTCGGCATGACTGTTATCTGCATCCGTCCCACATCCGTATGACTGTTATCCGCATCCGCCACGCATCCGCAAGCCTGTTATCCGCATCCTCCCCACATCCGCACGACTGTTATCCGCATCCGCCCCACATCCGCATGACTGTTATCCGCATCCTGCCGCATCCGCATGACTGTTATCCGCATCCTCCTCACATCCGCACGACTGTTATCCGCATCCTCCCCACATCCGCATGACTGTTATCCGCATCCGACACGCATCCGCAAGCCTGTTATCCACATCCTCCCCACATCCGCACGACTGTTATCCGCATCCTCCCCACATCCGCACGACTGTTAACCGCATCCGCCCCACATCCGCATGACTGTTATCCGCATCCTCCCGCATCCGCACGACTGTTATCCGCATCCGCCCCACATCCGCATGACTGTTATCCGCATCTGCCCGGCATCCGCCCCACATCCACATGACTGTTATCCGCATCCGCCCCACATCCGCACGACTGTTATCCGCATCCGCCCCACATCCGCACGACTGTTATCCGAATCTACTGGCATTGCAATAATATTTTAAATTAGATAAAGCATAAATTACTAAAGCGAAATATTTAGACATTTGAGGGAAAAGTCATTCCCGTAGGCTATGTATGTCATGTGCTATGTTTGAAAGGAATGTTATACCTCCAGAATTGTAACCGTTTCCAGTTCGGAGTGTTAATTATGCTTAATGACATAATTTGAATGAGGTTAGCTTAAATCATCATCTTACATTTGGCACGGAGTAAACATAACGGAAAAGTCTAATATGTCATAAACAACCGGGTTTTATAGTAATGCCATGCCATTAAACAAGTCCGGATTGTTATTGTTTGAGTCTTCAGTCTTTTAACTGGTTTGATGCAGCGCTCCGTGCCTCCCTGTCCTGAGCTAATAGTTTCATCTCTACATAGCTACCACACCCTACATTCGAGGCAATCTGTTTAACATATTCTAACCTTGGTCTACCCCTACAGTTCTTGTCCTCGACCCTTCCTTCCATAACTAAGCTTGCTATTCCTGTTTTTTTTAGTATGTGTCCTACCAACCTATCTCTTCTCTTCATTAGCAGTCGCCAGAAACATCTCTCCTCTCCCACTAGTCTTAATACCTCTTCGTTTGTAACCCTATCCACCCATCTCCATCTGATCATCATTCTCCTGTAACACCACATTTCACACGCTTCACCAATAGTCCAAGTTTCACTTTCATAGAGCGCCACGCTCCAGACAAAGGCCTTTAAAAATGACTTCCTAATACCTAAATCTATATTCGATGTCAATAGATTCATTTTCTATAGAAATGCTTTCCTCATAATAATAATAAGCCCTGGCACTACAGCCCGTGAAGGGCCTAGGCCTACCAAGCGACCGCTTCCCAGCCATTTGGCGTGCAGATATTGCAGTGACGTGTGGTCTGCGCATCGGGTCCCCTCAGCCGTTAATCTTGGTTTCAGTGACCGGGGCGCTGCCTCACTGTCAGACAGCTACTCAACTGTCCTCACGAGGCTGAGTGCACGTCGTTCCAGCCCTTACATCAGTTTCTAAAATCTCTGACGGAGCCGGGAATCGAACCCGGGGCCTCCGGGTGAGAGGCAGGCGCAATACCCCAACACCACGGGCCGGCAGAAATGCCTTCCTTGCCTGAGCTAACCTACTTTTTATATCCGCTTTGCTTCGTCCATCACTGGTTATTTTGCTTCCTAAGTAACAGAAGTCTCCTACTTCCTTTCGCTTTTCACCTGCCAATTTGATGTACATAAAGGTTTCTGATTTATTTCGGCTGCATTCCAATATTTTTGTTTTACATTTGTTAATTTTCATCATGTATTCTAAAAACTATCCGCATTTTTTTTCAAACATTATCCGCAGCTTATCCGCTATTCCCACAGTCATACAAACTATATCCACTTGGCAAAACAATTTGCGGATATCCGCATCCGCGCAGGGCTTTATCTATGGACTTAAAGATATTGTTCTTGTAATTTGATTGCCTTGTAGGGTAAATTTATTGCAGGCCATGTTAGGGCTTGTATCGTAATTAGGGAGCAAGCCACATCGCAATTAAACTCCTCGTTTCTTATTTTGCTAGCGGTAACGATCTCGCTTGCTGGGCCTATGTTTGCAGGTTTGTAACCTGGCGCAGTCAGCTGGCATTTGAGGGTGTCAGTAGATTTTCTGGCACGTTAAAGATCCCCTTCGGGGCAAAATTCCGGTACCCCGGCGTCTCTAAAAACCACAGTAGTTAAAAGGGACGTAAAACCAATAACATTATTATTATTATTATTATTATTATTTTGTTATTTTGTTATTGAATTGTCTCAAGGTACTGCCCCCGTAAATTGAATTATACTGAGACCACGGTGGCTGTATTGGCATATGTGAATATAGTTATGGCCGTCATAGTTGTGACGTGTATATTCAAGACGTAGGCACGGATGACGCAGACTTCATGCAAGTAGGCTGGATGAGCTGAGATTCTTGGTGACGTCATGATTTTGTTCGAGAAGGATCTGAGATTTACGACGCAGTCGCAGGGAAGCAAGGAATTGTGCTGAGGAAGAAGTTACGCTATTGGAGGAGAGGCTCGAACCAATGAATGATAGTTTGGAGGGAGACGGAGATTACTGAAACTACCATATTTAATTACTTTTGGCATGCAGAATTGTGGAAATCTATTTTCAGTTATGGCATTGATTTGGAATTTTGAAGAAATTAATTATGAGTTTTTGAAATTTGAAAATCCGTCAAGTATAGCCAAAGTTAGAACTTCTAGCAATGACGGAGGAACAAGCTATGGTAGGGATGGATACGCCCCTTAAGAAGTTGATAAAAGGCCTTGCACAGCAGAGAGGAAGTTCTCATGTCTCAAGTTCTCATGGCTCATTTTCTCATTCTCATATTGTCAGACTTCGAGTTCTTAATTCCGATAGAACAAGTATATATTATTCAGTGAAGCAAGTCGTCATTAGCAAGTGTGGTAGAGCCCACAGCATCGAACAAGCACTGAGTGTGCAGCAGTGCAATTTTACGGTTACTAAAACTAGGCGAAGTTGGAGCGCACACATAAACGAGTCTACAAGATTATCTATCAAGAGTTAGCTACTGCATTTATGCTAATTCAATTGTGCATTACAATATTGAGGCGTGTACGAAAGTTGAACATTTTCACTATTATACTTTGGAAGATATTCGCATTTTAAGACTGCAGACAAAAGTGATTTTCTCGACACCTGAGAAGCACTTTTATAATACCACATTCTACGCTACGGCTGACACATGTATTGCAACCGTGATACTGAAGATTACATTTGGTGATACAACGCTACATTCTACAATGGAACTTTATAATCTGGCAGTACTTTCGACTATTATTATAACGGAAGTGGAGATGGAAGACTAAAACTTTAATGCAATTGGGACATACATTAATGGAGTGAAATAGCAGCATGGAGCTTCGTTAATCGTCATTCTACAAAAGCGAGCATGTAGTGAACATCCAACTACACTCATGCATCGTAATCCATCGCTGAATTACATCAAATGGTAGTGGAAATATCTTCATACTCCACAATTATGAACATTTCTGCGGAAATAATTGCAATAAAACTTCATGGCGAATTTCTACCAGAACTTCAGGGAACTTTCAAGAGAGGCCAGGGTGGACCCGGCTCACACAGAAGAGTTTTGCCAGAAGGATGTCTATCGTCTACACGGAGCAGTGAAATTTCCGGAGGAGGAAGCTGTTCTATTCTCCGAGGGCGCAGGTTCCAGGTTCGAGGTCGGAGCACATCTTTACGGTGGTGAAATGGAACCAACAGCAGTCTTCTTTGGAAATTTTCCTCTAGAACTTAAATCAACAGATAAGGTAGTCGTGAACGTTTCTTGATTTATTTGAGCCATTTAGCGATATCTGAGCAACCATTTTTCCCATATTTTCTGTCCCATATATTTTGCCCCATATTCTTGCTTGATATTTCTGTACTCTGTACACTTTGCTGATTTATGCCTTTTTCTACGATTTATTGAGACATTATTATATCATTGGCATATTTATATAATTTTGGATCAGTTGAGACTGATATTATGTATTCTTTCAGTAATTTGCATATTTTTGTAGTCACGATTTGACTGTAAAGTTAACGATTTTCTATGGCAAATTTGAATTCAGACAGCGTGTCATTTTATTAAAGTAATTCTATTCAGTAAATTACTTTGACCAATTTTCTGTCATCCTCAAGAAAGAAGAATGATTAAAAGATTTTAGAGCGTTAAAATCTACTACTTTATCGACGATCTTAGAAATACTAGTCGTTTTATGAACATGATTGCAACATAGACATTTATCGTCAATTCTGAAATACCATTGCATTATAGACAATTTTATGAAATATGAACTTTGAGTACGATTTATTGAGTACACTATAGTAATGAACATTTGATAGGAGTTTTTCTAAATTGTAGATTGGAACAATAATGTTTGCAGTCCACAGTCTAATTGTATTCTATTTGACTATTTATGCAGTTTAGATGAACTTTGATTGAAGATAGTATTTTATACTGCGATACTTGGATGATATTAATCTCAATTTTGATAGACCAGGGAGGCGTGTCTAATCGTATTTGCTATTAAATTTATTTGTGACTGGCAAATTTTTACTTCATATCGCTTCATGAATGAAACCCACGAAGGTTAAATATAATAACAGTTTTCGATACAATTGATGAATATAAGAATTTTTAAAGAGGAACGATGGATGTATAATCGTTAGTTCAGTGGACGTGTAAAAGTCGCTGATGAATAATGCCCTTTAATAAGTGAAGGAGGTTCCCACAGTAATATTGATGATGATGATGAATTTATAAGTGGAGTTTTTTTTGTGTGTATTGTGGAAGATTTTGATGCCATATATAATGAGATATATGATGAATTATGGGCCAATTTTGGTGCAATTTTGTGCGTTTTGAGCGAGGTATTTCTCCGCTGAGTGTATTGTTCAGGTCCATTGAAAATTATTCATGTGAAGTTACTGTTAAAATTAACAAGAGTGTTTAAATAATTTGAGATAAAGATTTTGAATGGAGGTTACCGTCACAAATAATAATTATTAAATCTTATTAAACCTGAATCTAAAATTTAAATATAACTAACCTTCATTGGTCGATTATATCACCACGATTTAAGTAATTATCAACCGGATAAACGTGTGGTTTAATGTATTTCTAATATAAATAATATAAATAATGTAAATAACTATGTAAATATCTTTAATAATAATTTGAAACGAACGGGATTAATAGGGGCATGTATAAATTTTCAATTGTCGTTTGACAATGTTATAAACAATTTAAAATGTTATAAATAATTAATGAACATTTTGTTATAAACATTAAGCGTTTTCGTTATTATACTCTAAATAACGCTAGTTCAACAATTGGAATATACAATTAAACAAGATTTGGGATTATTAGAGTAATCCATTGATATTGGAACGGAGCATTTAAAAGATTTGCGTGATAATATTTGAGTTGAGATGCGAACATTTAAAGTGTTTTAAAAAGGAGCTAGGCTCTGAGGTAACTAGCATATGCTAACATTGGTTGAACAGGTGCGTCGACTTGACGAAGCAAGCATGCGACACGGTGCAGGGTGTATTGCAGGTGGCCAGATAACTGAATGTTAGAGGCCAAGGTCATCTACATAGCAGCCTTGCGGTTATAAATAAAATGTGAAGTTCATGAACAAGGAAACAAATGCTATATGTCTCGTCCCAGCTCCCTTATCCATTCCAAAGTGCATTGTTGTTATTAATACGTTCTTTGAGCTAGAGAAAGCTGAAATTTTGTATGTGAAGTCTACAAGTCCTACAGGAGGACATGATTGCATTGACAATGGCTTCTGATTGCCACGTATATTTTGTTGTTAAATTTTGTTAAATTATTTTTTCTTTATGTGAAATAAATTATTGTGCAGTTTAAATTTTCTTGTTTCCGACTTGGTTCATTTTAAATATCGTGGTGGAGGTTATTGTGAGGGCATACTATTAAGTGATCCAGTTGAAAACCCAGACCCGAGATTAAATTGAATAGGTAAGTAAAAGGTAAGTATGAACCCCCGTATATTTTGGTGTGTTCCACAATAATTTCATGTTAACTACTATGCTCTAATCTCGGTAATATCTGTCAGTGCCATTTTCATTGATGTAGCTGTGCCGGTGCGATTGATTATTGGCAATCCGATTGAGGGGGCGGATATCTGACAGCCTACTATCCGGATTATCGGGGACAGTAGGATTGGCGCCGCAATTTCGTGGGGCGCGACAAAACTGGATTACCAGGTTGAACGCCAGTAGGATTTGCACAATCAACGTGTGGAGTGTTCGAATAACATTGGATTACCAAGTTATCGATGTCTATGGGATTGTGAAGACTCAAATAAAGAGGTTGATTCTTTGTTAGATGTCTCGGCCAATTGTAGAATTTGAGAGTGTGATTATATAGGGATTAAATATTGTGTTGTATTAGGAAAATTACACTCAGAAAAGATCAGATCTTATACAACCTAAGAGAGGTTAAATAGGCTGGAAACTTAAAAAAATCACCTATGATCTGGAGTCTTATTTTATTTGACCGGCTTATGACATGTTTAGTCATATTAAAGATAAAATTAAACTATTTGGATTGTAAATGTAAATTATTTGTGTTAGGATATTTAAAATTAACCAAAGAAATTTGAACATGTGCTTGAGTTTATTTCAACATAGGGTGTTTATGAAGTTAGTGATAAGCTAATTATAAGTTAGATTTAAGACAGAAAATTGCTCATACTTTATATATGGTAAAAGATGTTGCCCAGATGTTGTTATCTTGCTCTGCTGGATGTATGTCCCTAACGCAGTCTATTATTGAAATATTATTGAGATGGCAGATGAGAGTATGAGAAAGATGTTGGAGGAGATGTCCAACAGTATGAAGCAGATGATGGAGGAGAATATGAAAGTTCTTCAGACCAGTTCTGCAAACTTGGAAAATAATGTGTCGCGTTTACAGACCAGTACCCAGGGAATCCAGAATGCCGTGACTGACATTCACAAGGATGTCTCAGATGTTAAAGTAGATGTATCCGATGTCCATAAAGATGTCTCGGATGTTAAAGTAGATTTATCCAATGTCCATAAAGATTTATCCAATGTCCATAAAGATGTCTCAGATGTTAAGATTGATGTTTCCAATGTACATAAGGACCTTAATATGTTGAATATTGATGTTGCTAATGTCCGGGGTGATATTTCATGTGCTAGAGCAGAAGTAATCGTTGTTAGGAATGATGTTGCTACTGTACAAGACAAGGTAGAAGAAGTTCAAAGAGAGATTAGAAATGTTCGAACCGATGTGTCAAACGTTCAAGTAGACATAAATAATATTCATTCTGATGTTAATGATATGCAAAGCGATATCAATAAGATGCAAATAGAAGTTAATACAGTTTTTGTAGACATTGCCAAAGTTCAAACTGATGTTAATAAGGTTAGAGAAGAAATTGAAACTTCAAAAACGCTTTGTACTCGTAACATTAGTGCTTTAACAACTAGATTGGTTGACGAGTCTGTTAGGACAACAGCTTCACTATCTGGATTAAAACATGATGTAGAGGTCATGAGGACCCAAGTCTTAGATCATAATCGTTTACTTAAGGAAGACATTGAAGTAGATATTGCTGAAATGTTAACTGCAAATGTAACGGTTTGGAAAGATGAATGGAACAGGTCAAGTGGGGAACATGTCAATCAGATTCAGGAGCGAATTGAACGAAAACTAGCCAGTACACAGGTAGATATAAATAATGAGGTAGTTCAAATTAGAAAGGATTTGAGTATAAGGATGGATTCGCTATCCGAAAAGCAGGTAGAGGATAGAACTCAAATAGGCCAGGACGTGCAAGCATTAAAAACCGCGTTAGAGGAACAAATTCATAAGGTTGTCTCTGATTTCAATGAAACTACGAGCAAACTTCAGAATTTGAAACTAGGAGAAGCTAGCATGTTGGAAACGTATAAAGAAGAGTTGATTAGGAAAGTCATCACGGAAATCACAGATAAGGATCCAGAAGGATTGACTTGTGAAGATAATAGGAATTACGTGAGAAGATGTAACCTCGCTACTGAAGAGAGAGATATTAGTCCTGAGGAACGTATATTCAGATTCCGGGAAGAAGAAGAGGATAGGAATATTGAACCTGAATGGAAATATCGTGATAGTGGGAAGAATTACATGGATTCATATCCAAGAAATGTGACAGTCATCCGAAACTTTGAGGACAAGCCTAAGAAATTTAATAATACAGATAGTCTAACACCGATAGAGTATATCAGAAACCTGAAATACTATTTTATTGAAGCCCATATTCCTAGAGAAAGAGAGATGAGAATCGTAGAAAGATTTCTAGCTGGAGGACCCCTTGAGTGGTTCAGGCATTTCGGTACACTTTTAGTAATTTCGATTAATTTGCAGAGGCACTGATAAAACGATTCTGGTCAATAGAAGCACAAAATTCTTTAAGAGCTGAGGTATACTCGAGGAAGTATTCGGGTACTCTTCCAACACGGTACGCTGATTTCTTCACGAGCCAGTTATCGCGCTTGAGATTTTTACAACCCCCATTGTCGACAGAGCAGTTGATAGATGCTATTTCTCGTATGCTACCTGTGGAGGTGAGAAGGCTTATTATATCGTCAAATATCAGGGATTTGACCAGTATGGACGAACTATTGAGAAGGCTTGACTACACGAGTCCGGTGCCAAATTTGGTTCAAAAAGGTCAGAGGCACGAATTCAAAGACATTAATACAGTCTACATGGATCAAGTTCAGCAAACTGATACGCCTGCTGAAGAGAAAACTGAAAATGTAGGTCCTCACAGGAACCATTATTTTCGCAACAACGGATCACAAGGTTACCGTCCATATCAGCAAAGACGAGGCTGGAATAACAATAGAGGGAACTATAATAACGGAAGAGATAGATATTATAATAACAATGGGTACAATAGGAACTACAACAGAAATAACCAGTACCAGAATCGGAATCAGAATTCTCAAGGTCAGGTTATGACACCGGACAAGTATCAAGAGAGAGAGAAAGAAAGTCAGCAGTATTTGAAGGAGTTAAGAGAGAAGGAAGCTGAAAACCAGAAGAAAAGACAGGATGTAGTGATCGATCCTGGTCCTTCTACAAGCCAGCAGAATTTGGAAAACAGGAATACAGGACAGAAGAGAAAGTAGAGAGGAAAGAATGCATTAGCCACACACAACCCAGAGAAGAAGAGACTTATGATTAAGGAACATAGAGGAAATATCATACAAGAATAGAATTATAATTCAATTTCGTGTTCAAGTGAATTCAGATATTTATAACAGAGTTTAAAAACAATTTGAAACTGTTTTTAAAATGTGGTGAAGGGAGAATGCCCCCGTAAATTGAATTATACTGAGACCACGGTGGCTGTATTGGCATATGTGAATATAGTTATGGCCGTCATAGTTGTGACGTGTATATTCATAACGTAGTCACGGATGACGCAGACTTCATGCAAGTAGGCTGGATGAGCTGAGATTCTTGGTGACGTCATGATTTTGTTCGAGAAGGATCTGAGATTTACGACGCAGTCGCAGGGAAGCAAGGAATTGTGCTGAGGAAGAAGTTACGCTATTGGAGGAGAGGCTCGAACCAATGAATGATAGTTTGGAGGGAGACGGAGATTACTGAAACTACCATATTTAATTACTTTTGGCATGCAGAATTGTGGAAATCTATTTTCAGTTATGGCATTGATTTGGAATTTTGAAGAAATTAATTATGAGTTTTTGAAATTTGAAAATCCGTCAAGTATAGACAAAGTTAGAACTTCTAGCAATGACGGAGGAACAAGCTATGGTAGGGATGGATACGCCCCTTAAGAAGTTGATAAAAGGCCTTGCACAGCAGAGAGGAAGTTCTCATGTCTCAAGTTCTCATGGCTCATTTTCTCATTCTCATATTGTCAGACTTCGAGTTCTTAATTCCGATAGAACAAGTATATATTATTCAGTGAAGCAAGTCGTCATTAGCAAGTGTGGTAGAGCCCACAGCATCGAACAAGCACTGAGTGTGCAGCAGTGCAATTTTACGGTTACTAAAACTAGGCGAAGTTGGAGCGCACACATAAACGAGTCTACAAGATTATCTATCAAGAGTTAGCTACTGCATTTATGCTAATTCAATTGTGCATTACAATATTGAGGCGTGTACGAAAGTTGAACATTTTCACTATTATACTTTGGAAGATATTCGCATTTTAAGACTGCAGACAAAAGTGATTTTCTCGACACCTGAGAAGCACTTTTATAATACCACATTCTACGCTACGGCTGACACATGTATTGCAACCGTGATACTGAAGATTACATTTGGTGATACAACGCTACATTCTACAATGGAACTTTATAATCTGGCAGTACTTTCGACTATTATTATAACGGAAGTGGAGATGGAAGACTAAAACTTTAATGCAATTGGGACATACATTAATGGAGTGAAATAGCAGCATGGAGCTTCGTTAATCGTCATTCTACAAAAGCGAGCATGTAGTGAACATCCAACTACACTCATGCATCGTAATCCATCGCTGAATTACATCAAATGGTAGTGGAAATATCTTCATACTCCACAATTATGAACATTTCTGCGGAAATAATTGCAATAAAACTTAATGGCGAATTTCTACCAGAACTTCAGGGAACTTTCAAGAGAGGCCAGGGTGGACCCGGCTCACACAGAAGAGTTTTGCCAGAAGGATGTCTATCGTCTACACGGAGCAGTGCAATTTCCGGAGGAGGAAGCTGTTCTATTCTCCGAGGGCGCAGGTTCTAGGTTCGAGGTCGGAGCACATCTTTACGGTGGTGAAATGGAACCAACAGCAGTCTTCTTTGGAAATTTTCCTCTAGAACTTAAATCAACAGATAAGGTAGTCGTGAACGTTTCTTGATTTATTTGAGCCATTTAGCGATATCTGAGCAACCATTTTTCCCATATTTTCTGTCCCATATATTTTGCCCCATATTCTTGCTTGATATTTCTGTACTCTGTACACTTTGCTGATTTATGCCCTTTTCTACGATTTATTGAGACATTATTATATCATTGGCATATTTATATAATTTTGGATCAGTTGAGACTGATATTATGTATTCTTTCAGTAATTTGCATATTTTTGTAGTCACGATTTGACTGTAAAGTTAACGATTTTCTATGGCAAATTTGAATTCAGACAGCGTGTCATTTTATTAAAGTAATTCTATTCAGTAAATTACTTTGACCAATTTTCTGTCATCCTCAAGAAAGAAGAATGATTAAAAGATTTTAGAGCGTTAAAATCTACTACTTTATCGACGATCTTAGAAATACTAGTCGTTTTATGAACATGATTGCAACATAGACATTTATCGTCAATTCTGAAATATCATTGCATTATAGACAATTTTATGAAATATGAACTTTGAGTACGATTTATTGAGTACACTATAGTAATGAACATTTGATAGGAGTTTTTCTAAATTGTAGATTGGAACAATAATGTTTGCAGTCCACAGTCTAATTGTATTCTATTTGACTATTTATGCAGTTTAGATGAACTTTGATTGAAGATAGTATTTTTATACTGCGATACTTGGATGATATTAATCTCAATTTTGATAGACCAGGGAGGCGTGTCTAATCGTATTTGCTATTAAATTTATTTGTGACTGGCAAATTTTTACTTCATATCGCTTCATGAATGAAACCCACGAAGGTTAAATATAATAACAGTTTTCGATATAATTGATGAATATAAGAATTTTTAAAGAGGAACGATGGATGTATAATCGTTAGTTCAGTGGACGTGTAAAAGTCGCTGATGAATAATGCCCTTTAATAAGTGAAGGATGTTCCCACAGTAATATTGATGATGATGATGAATTTATAAGTGGAGTTTTTTTTTGTGTGTATTGTGGAAGATTTTGATGCCATATATAATGAGATATATGATGAATTATGGGCCAATTTTGGTGCAATTTTGTGCGTTTTGAGCGAGGTATTTCTCCGCTGAGTGTATTGTTCAGGTCCATTGAAAATTATTCATGTGAAGTTACTGTTAAAATTAACAAGAGTGTTTAAATAATTTGAGATAAAGATTTTGAATGGAGGTTACCGTCACAAATAATAATTATTAAATCTTATTAAACCTGAATCTAAAATTTAAATATAACTAACCTTCATTGGTCGATTATATCACCACGATTTAAGTAATTATCAACCGGATAAACGTGTGGTTTAATGTATTTCTAATATAAATAATATAAATAATGTAAATAACTATGTAAATATCTTTAATAATAATTTGAAACGAACGGGATTAATAGAGGCATGTATAAATTTTCAATTGTCGTTTGACAATGTTATAAACAATTTAAAATGTTATAAATAATTAATGAACATTTTGTTATAAACATTAAGCGTTTTCGTTATTATACTCTAAATAACGCTAGTTCAACAATTGGAATATACAATTAAACAAGATTTGGGATTATTAGAGTAATCCATTGATATTGGAACGGAGCATTTAAAAGATTTGCGTGATAATATTTGAGTTGAGATGCGAACATTTAAAGTGTTTTGAAAAGGAGCTAGGCTCTGAGGTAACTAGCATATGCTAACATTGGTTGAACAGGTGCGTCGACTTGACGAAGCAAGCATGCGACACGGTGCAGGGTGTATTGCAGGTGGCCAGATAACTGAATGTTAGAGGCCAAGGTCATCTACATAGCAGCCTTGCGGTTATAAATAAAATGTGAAGTTCATGAACAAGGAAACAAATGCTATATGTCTCGTCCCAGCTCCCTTATCCATTCCAAAGTGCATTGTTGTTATTAATACGTTCTTTGAGCTAGAGAAAGCTGAAATTTTGTATGTGAAGTCTACAAGTCCTACAGGAGGACATGATTGCATTGACAATGGCTTCTGATTGCCACGTATATTTTGTTGTTAAATTTTGTTAAATTATTTTTTCTTTATGTGAAATAAATTATTGTGCAGTTTAAATTTTCTTGTTTCCGACTTGGTTCATTTTAAATATCGTGGTGGAGGTTATTGTGAGGGCATACTATTAAGTGATCCAGTTGAAAACCCAGACCCGAGATTAAATTGAATAGGTAAGTAAAAGGTAAGTATGAACCCCCGTATATTTTGGTGTGTTCCACAATAATTTCATGTTAACTACTATGCTCTAATCTCGGTAGTATCTGTCAGTGCCATTTTCATTGATGTAGCTGTGCCGGTGCGATTGATTATTGGCAATCCGATTGAGGGGGCGGATATCTGACAGCCTACTATCCGGATTATCGGGGACAGTAGGATTGGCGCTGCAATTTCGTGGGGCGCGACAAAACTGGATTACCAGGTTGAACGCCAGTAGGATTTGCACAATCAACGTGTGGAGTGTTCGAATAACATTGGATTACCAAGTTATCGATGTCTATGGGATTGTGAAGACTCAAATAAAGAGGTTGATTCTTTGTTAGATGTCTCGGCCAATTGTAGAATTTGAGAGTGTGATTATATAGGGATTAAATATTGTGTTGTATTAGGAAAATTACACTCAGAAAAGATCAGATCTTATACAACCTAAGAGAGGTTAAATAGGCTGGAAACTTAAAAAAATCGCCTATGATCTGGAGTCTTATTTTATTTGACCGGCTTATGACATGTTTAGTCATATTAAAGATAAAATTAAACTATTTGGATTGTAAATGTAAATTATTTGTGTTAGGATATTTAAAATTAACCAAAGAAATTTGAACATGTGCTTGAGTTTATTTCAACATAGGGTGTTTATGAAGTTAGTGATAAGCTAATTATAAGTTAGATTTAAGACAGAAAATTGCTCATACTTTATATATGGTGAAAGATGTTGCCCAGATGTTGTTATCTTGCTCTGCTGGATGTATGTCCCTAACACAGTCTATTATTGAAATATTATTGAGATGGCAGATGAGAGTATGAGAAAGATGTTGGAGGAGATGTCCAACAGTATGAAGCAGATGATGGAGGAGAATATGAAAGTTCTTCAGACCAGTTCTGCAAACTTGGAAAATAATGTGTCGCGTTTACAGACCAGTACCCAGGGAATCCAGAATGCCGTGACTGACATTCACAAGGATGTCTCAGATGTTAAAGTAGATGTATCCGATGTCCATAAAGATGTCTCGGATGTTAAAGTAGATTTATCCAATGTCCATAAAGATTTATCCAATGTCCATAAAGATGTCTCAGATGTTAAGATTGATGTTTCCAATGTACATAAGGACCTTAATATGTTGAATCTTGATGTTGCTAATGTCCGGGGTGATATTTCATGTGCTAGAGCAGAAGTAATCGTTGTTAGGAATGATGTTGCTACTGTACAAGACAAGGTAGAAGAAGTTCAAAGAGAGATTAGAAATGTTCGAACCGATGTGTCAAACGTTCAAGTAGATATAAATAATATTCATTTTGATGTTAATGATATGCAAAGCGATATCAATAAGATGCAAATAGAAGTTAATACAGTTTTTGTAGACATTGCCAAAGTTCAAACTGATGTTAATAAGGTTAGAGAAGAAATTGAAACTTCAAAAACGCTTTGTACTCGTAACATTAGTGCTTTAACAACTAGATTGGTTGACGAGTCTGTTAGGACAACAGCTTCACTATCTGGATTAAAACATGATGTAGAGGTCATGAGGACCCAAGTCTTAGATCATAATCGTTTACTTAAGGAAGACATTGAAGTAGATATTGCTGAAATGTTAACTGCAAATGTAACGGTTTGGAAAGATGAATGGAACAGGTCAAGTGGGGAACATGTCAATCAGATTCAGGAGCGAATTGAACGAAAACTAGCCAGTACACAGGTAGATATAAATAATGAGGTAGTTCAAATTAGAAAGGATTTGAGTATAAGGATGGATTCGCTATCCGAAAAGCAGGTAGAGGATAGAACTCAAATAGGCCAGGACGTGCAAGCATTAAAAACCGCGTTAGAGGAACAAATTCATAAGGTTGTCTCTGATTTCAATGAAACTACGAGCAAACTTCAGAATTTGAAACTAGGAGAAGCTAGCATGTTGGAAACGTATAAAGAAGAGTTGATTAGGAAAGTCATCACGGAAATCACAGATAAGGATCCAGAAGGATTGACTTGTGAAGATAATAGGAATTACGTGAGAAGATGTAACCTCGCTACTGAAGAGAGAGATATTAGTCCTGAGGAACGTATATTCAGATTCCGGGAAGAAGAAGAGGATAGGAATATTGAACCTGAATGGAAATATCGTGATAGTGGGAAGAATTACATGGATTCATATCCAAGAAATGTGACAGTCATCCGAAACTTTGAGGACAAGCCTAAGAAATTTAATAATACAGATAGTCTAACACCGATAGAGTATATCAGAAACCTGAAATACTATTTTATTGAAGCCCATATTCCTAGAGAAAGAGAGATGAGAATCGTAGAAAGATTTCTAGCTGGAGGACCCCTTGAGTGGTTCAGGCATTTCGGTACACTTTTAGTAATTTCGATTAATTTGCAGAGGCACTGATAAAACGATTCTGGTCAATAGAAGCACAAAATTCTTTAAGAGCTGAGGTATACTCGAGGAAGTATTCGGGTACTCTTCCAACACGGTACGCTGATTTCTTCACGAGCCAGTTATCGCGCTTGAGATTTTTACAACCCCCATTGTCGACAGAGCAGTTGATAGATGCTATTTCTCGTATGCTACCTGTGGAGGTGAGAAGGCTTATTATATCGTCAAATATCAGGGATTTGACCAGTATGGACGAACTATTGAGAAGGCTTGACTACACGAGTCCGGTGCCAAATTTGGTTCAAAAAGGTCAGAGGCACGAATTCAAAGACATTAATACAGTCTACATGGATCAAGTTCAGCAAACTGATACGCCTGCTGAAGAGAAAACTGAAAATGTAGGTCCTCACAGGAACCATTATTTTCGCAACAACGGATCACAAGGTTACCGTCCATATCAGCAAAGACGAGGCTGGAATAACAATAGAGGGAACTATAATAACGGAAGAGATAGATATTATAATAACAATGGGTACAATAGGAACTACAACAGAAATAACCAGTACCAGAATCGGAATCAGAATTCTCAAGGTCAGGTTATGACACCGGACAAGTATCAAGAGAGAGAGAAAGAAAGTCAGCAGTATTTGAAGGAGTTAAGAGAGAAGGAAGCTGAAAACCAGAAGAAAAGACAGGATGTAGTGATCGATCCTGGTCCTTCTACAAGCCAGCAGAATTTGGAAAACAGGAATACAGGACAGAAGAGAAAGTAGAGAGGAAAGAATGCATTAGCCACACACAACCCAGAGAAGAAGAGACTTATGATTAAGGAACATAGAGGAAATATCATACAAGAATAGAATTATAATTCAATTTCGTGTTCAAGTGAATTCAGATATTTATAACAGAGTTTAAAAACAATTTGAAACTGTTTTTAAAATGTGGTGAAGGGAGAATGCCCCCGTAAATTGAATTATACTGAGACCACGGTGGCTGTATTGGCATATGTGAATATAGTTATGGCCGTCATAGTTGTGACGTGTATATTCATAACGTAGTCACGGATGACGCAGACTTCATGCAAGTAGGCTGGATGAGCTGAGATTCTTGGTGACGTCATGATTTTGTTCGAGAAGGATCTGAGATTTACGACGCAGTCGCAGGGAAGCAAGGAATTGTGCTGAGGAAGAAGTTACGCTATTGGAGGAGAGGCTCGAACCAATGAATGATAGTTTGGAGGGAGACGGAGATTACTGAAACTACCATATTTAATTACTTTTGGCATGCAGAATTGTGGAAATCTATTTTCAGTTATGGCATTGATTTGGAATTTTGAAGAAATTAATTATGAGTTTTTGAAATTTGAAAATCCGTCAAGTATAGACAAAGTTAGAACTTCTAGCAATGACGGAGGAACAAGCTATGGTAGGGATGGATACGCCCCTTAAGAAGTTGATAAAAGGCCTTGCACAGCAGAGAGGAAGTTCTCATGTCTCAAGTTCTCATGGCTCATTTTCTCATTCTCATATTGTCAGACTTCGAGTTCTTAATTCCGATAGAACAAGTATATATTATTCAGTGAAGCAAGTCGTCATTAGCAAGTGTGGTAGAGCCCACAGCATCGAACAAGCACTGAGTGTGCAGCAGTGCAATTTTACGGTTACTAAAACTAGGCGAAGTTGGAGCGCACACATAAACGAGTCTACAAGATTATCTATCAAGAGTTAGCTACTGCATTTATGCTAATTCAATTGTGCATTACAATATTGAGGCGTGTACGAAAGTTGAACATTTTCACTATTATACTTTGGAAGATATTCGCATTTTAAGACTGCAGACAAAAGTGATTTTCTCGACACCTGAGAAGCACTTTTATAATACCACATTCTACGCTACGGCTGACACATGTATTGCAACCGTGATACTGAAGATTACATTTGGTGATACAACGCTACATTCTACAATGGAACTTTATAATCTGGCAGTACTTTCGACTATTATTATAACGGAAGTGGAGATGGAAGACTAAAACGTTAATGCAATTGGGACATACATTAATGGAGTGAAATAGCAGCATGGAGCTTCGTTAATCGTCATTCTACAAAAGCGAGCATGTAGTGAACATCCAACTACACTCATGCATCGTAATCCATCGCTGAATTACATCAAATGGTAGTGGAAATATCTTCATACTCCACAATTATGAACATTTCTGCGGAAATAATTGCAATAAAACTTCATGGCGAATTTCTACCAGAACTTCAGGGAACTTTCAAGAGAGGCCAGGGTGGACCCGGCTCACACAGAAGAGTTTTGCCAGAAGGATGTCTATCGTCTACACGGAGCAGTGCAATTTCCGGAGGAGGAAGCTGTTCTATTCTCCGAGGGCGCAGGTTCTAGGTTCGAGGTCGGAGCACATCTTTACGGTGGTGAAATGGAACCAACAGCAGTCTTCTTTGGAAATTTTCCTCTAGAACTTAAATCAACAGATAAGGTAGTCGTGAACGTTTCTTGATTTATTTGAGCCATTTAGCGATATCTGAGCAACCATTTTTCCCATATTTTCTGTCCCATATATTTTGCCCCATATTCTTGCTTGATATTTCTGTACTCTGTACACTTTGCTGATTTATGCCTTTTTCTACGATTTATTGAGACATTATTATATCATTGGCATATTTATATAATTTTGGATCAGTTGAGACTGATATTATGTATTCTTTCAGTAATTTGCATATTTTTGTAGTCACGATTTGACTGTAAAGTTAACGATTTTCTATGGCAAATTTGAATTCAGACAGCGTGTCATTTTATTAAAGTAATTCTATTCAGTAAATTACTTTGACCAATTTTCTGTCATCCTCAAGAAAGAAGAATGATTAAAAGATTTTAGAGCGTTAAAATCTACTACTTTATCGACGATCTTAGAAATACTAGTCGTTTTATGAACATGATTGCAACATAGACATTTATCGTCAATTCTGAAATATCATTGCATTATAGACAATTTTATGAAATATGAACTTTGAGTACGATTTATTGAGTACACTATAGTAATGAACATTTGATAGGAGTTTTTCTAAATTGTAGATTGGAACAATAATGTTTGCAGTCCACAGTCTAATTGTATTCTATTTGACTATTTATACAGTTTAGATGAACTTTGATTGAAGATAGTATTTTTATACTGCGATACTTGGATGATATTAATCTCAATTTTGATAGACCAGGGAGGCGTGTCTAATCGTATTTGCTATTAAATTTATTTGTGACTGGCAAATTTTTACTTCATATCGCTTCATGAATGAAACCCACGAAGGTTAAATATAATAACAGTTTTCGATATAATTGATGAATATAAGAATTTTTAAAGAGGAACGATGGATGTATAATCGTTAGTTCAGTGGACGTGTAAAAGTCGCTGATGAATAATGCCCTTTAATAAGTGAAGGATGTTCCCACAGTAATATTGATGATGATGATGAATTTATAAGTGGAGTTTTTTTTTGTGTGTATTGTGGAAGATTTTGATGCCATATATAATGAGATATATGATGAATTATGGGCCAATTTTGGTGCAATTTTGTGCGTTTTGAGCGAGGTATTTCTCCGCTGAGTGTATTGTTCAGGTCCATTGAAAATTATTCATGTGAAGTTACTGTTAAAATTAACAAGAGTGTTTAAATAATTTGAGATAAAGATTTTGAATGGAGGTTACCGTCACAAATAATAATTATTAAATCTTATTAAACCTGAATCTAAAATTTAAATATAACTAACCTTCATTGGTCGATTATATCACCACGATTTAAGTAATTATCAACCGGATAAACGTGTGGTTTAATGTATTTCTAATATAAATAATATAAATAATGTAAATAACTATGTAAATATCTTTAATAATAATTTGAAACGAACGGGATTAATAGAGGCATGTATAAATTTTCAATTGTCGTTTGACAATGTTATAAACAATTTAAAATGTTATAAATAATTAATGAACATTTTGTTATAAACATTAAGCGTTTTCGTTATTATACTCTAAATAACGCTAGTTCAACAATTGGAATATACAATTAAACAAGATTTGGGATTATTAGAGTAATCCATTGATATTGGAACGGAGCATTTAAAAGATTTGCGTGATAATATTTGAGTTGAGATGCGAACATTTAAAGTGTTTTGAAAAGGAGCTAGGCTCTGAGGTAACTAGCATATGCTAACATTGGTTGAACAGGTGCGTCGACTTGACGAAGCAAGCATGCGACACGGTGCAGGGTGTATTGCAGGTGGCCAGATAACTGAATGTTAGAGGCCAAGGTCATCTACATAGCAGCCTTGCGGTTATAAATAAAATGTGAAGTTCATGAACAAGGAAACAAATGCTATATGTCTCGTCCCAGCTCCCTTATCCATTCCAAAGTGCATTGTTGTTATTAATACGTTCTTTGAGCTAGAGAAAGCTGAAATTTTGTATGTGAAGTCTACAAGTCCTACAGGAGGACATGATTGCATTGACAATGGCTTCTGATTGCCACGTATATTTTGTTGTTAAATTTTGTTAAATTATTTTTTCTTTATGTGAAATAAATTATTGTGCAGTTTAAATTTTCTTGTTTCCGACTTGGTTCATTTTAAATATCGTGGTGGAGGTTATTGTGAGGGCATACTATTAAGTGATCCAGTTGAAAACCCAGACCCGAGATTAAATTGAATAGGTAAGTAAAAGGTAAGTATGAACCCCCGTATATTTTGGTGTGTTCCACAATAATTTCATGTTAACTACTATGCTCTAATCTCGGTAGTATCTGTCAGTGCCATTTTCATTGATGTAGCTGTGCCGGTGCGATTGATTATTGGCAATCCGATTGAGGGGGCGGATATCTGACAGCCTACTATCCGGATTATCGGGGACAGTAGGATTGGCGCTGCAATTTCGTGGGGCGCGACAAAACTGGATTACCAGGTTGAACGCCAGTAGGATTTGCACAATCAACGTGTGGAGTGTTCGAATAACATTGGATTACCAAGTTATCGATGTCTATGGGATTGTGAAGACTCAAATAAAGAGGTTGATTCTTTGTTAGATGTCTCGGCCAATTGTAGAATTTGAGAGTGTGATTATATAGGGATTAAATATTGTGTTGTATTAGGAAAATTACACTCAGAAAAGATCAGATCTTATACAACCTAAGAGAGGTTAAATAGGCTGGAAACTTAAAAAAATCGCCTATGATCTGGAGTCTTATTTTATTTGACCGGCTTATGACATGTTTAGTCATATTAAAGATAAAATTAAACTATTTGGATTGTAAATGTAAATTATTTGTGTTAGGATATTTAAAATTAACCAAAGAAATTTGAACATGTGCTTGAGTTTATTTCAACATAGGGTGTTTATGAAGTTAGTGATAAGCTAATTATAAGTTAGATTTAAGACAGAAAATTGCTCATACTTTATATATGGTGAAAGATGTTGCCCAGATGTTGTTATCTTGCTCTGCTGGATGTATGTCCCTAACACAGTCTATTATTGAAATATTATTGAGATGGCAGATGAGAGTATGAGAAAGATGTTGGAGGAGATGTCCAACAGTATGAAGCAGATGATGGAGGAGAATATGAAAGTTCTTCAGACCAGTTCTGCAAACTTGGAAAATAATGTGTCGCGTTTACAGACCAGTACCCAGGGAATCCAGAATGCCGTGACTGACATTCACAAGGATGTCTCAGATGTTAAAGTAGATGTATCCGATGTCCATAAAGATGTCTCGGATGTTAAAGTAGATTTATCCAATGTCCATAAAGATTTATCCAATGTCCATAAAGATGTCTCAGATGTTAAGATTGATGTTTCCAATGTACATAAGGACCTTAATATGTTGAATCTTGATGTTGCTAATGTCCGGGGTGATATTTCATGTGCTAGAGCAGAAGTAATCGTTGTTAGGAATGATGTTGCTACTGTACAAGACAAGGTAGAAGAAGTTCAAAGAGAGATTAGAAATGTTCGAACCGATGTGTCAAACGTTCAAGTAGATATAAATAATATTCATTTTGATGTTAATGATATGCAAAGCGATATCAATAAGATGCAAATAGAAGTTAATACAGTTTTTGTAGACATTGCCAAAGTTCAAACTGATGTTAATAAGGTTAGAGAAGAAATTGAAACTTCAAAAACGCTTTGTACTCGTAACATTAGTGCTTTAACAACTAGATTGGTTGACGAGTCTGTTAGGACAACAGCTTCACTATCTGGATTAAAACATGATGTAGAGGTCATGAGGACCCAAGTCTTAGATCATAATCGTTTACTTAAGGAAGACATTGAAGTAGATATTGCTGAAATGTTAACTGCAAATGTAACGGTTTGGAAAGATGAATGGAACAGGTCAAGTGGGGAACATGTCAATCAGATTCAGGAGCGAATTGAACGAAAACTAGCCAGTACACAGGTAGATATAAATAATGAGGTAGTTCAAATTAGAAAGGATTTGAGTATAAGGATGGATTCGCTATCCGAAAAGCAGGTAGAGGATAGAACTCAAATAGGCCAGGACGTGCAAGCATTAAAAACCGCGTTAGAGGAACAAATTCATAAGGTTGTCTCTGATTTCAATGAAACTACGAGCAAACTTCAGAATTTGAAACTAGGAGAAGCTAGCATGTTGGAAACGTATAAAGAAGAGTTGATTAGGAAAGTCATCACGGAAATCACAGATAAGGATCCAGAAGGATTGACTTGTGAAGATAATAGGAATTACGTGAGAAGATGTAACCTCGCTACTGAAGAGAGAGATATTAGTCCTGAGGAACGTATATTCAGATTCCGGGAAGAAGAAGAGGATAGGAATATTGAACCTGAATGGAAATATCGTGATAGTGGGAAGAATTACATGGATTCATATCCAAGAAATGTGACAGTCATCCGAAACTTTGAGGACAAGCCTAAGAAATTTAATAATACAGATAGTCTAACACCGATAGAGTATATCAGAAACCTGAAATACTATTTTATTGAAGCCCATATTCCTAGAGAAAGAGAGATGAGAATCGTAGAAAGATTTCTAGCTGGAGGACCCCTTGAGTGGTTCAGGCATTTCGGTACACTTTTAGTAATTTCGATTAATTTGCAGAGGCACTGATAAAACGATTCTGGTCAATAGAAGCACAAAATTCTTTAAGAGCTGAGGTATACTCGAGGAAGTATTCGGGTACTCTTCCAACACGGTACGCTGATTTCTTCACGAGCCAGTTATCGCGCTTGAGATTTTTACAACCCCCATTGTCGACAGAGCAGTTGATAGATGCTATTTCTCGTATGCTACCTGTGGAGGTGAGAAGGCTTATTATATCGTCAAATATCAGGGATTTGACCAGTATGGACGAACTATTGAGAAGGCTTGACTACACGAGTCCGGTGCCAAATTTGGTTCAAAAAGGTCAGAGGCACGAATTCAAAGACATTAATACAGTCTACATGGATCAAGTTCAGCAAACTGATACGCCTGCTGAAGAGAAAACTGAAAATGTAGGTCCTCACAGGAACCATTATTTTCGCAACAACGGATCACAAGGTTACCGTCCATATCAGCAAAGACGAGGCTGGAATAACAATAGAGGGAACTATAATAACGGAAGAGATAGATATTATAATAACAATGGGTACAATAGGAACTACAACAGAAATAACCAGTACCAGAATCGGAATCAGAATTCTCAAGGTCAGGTTATGACACCGGACAAGTATCAAGAGAGAGAGAAAGAAAGTCAGCAGTATTTGAAGGAGTTAAGAGAGAAGGAAGCTGAAAACCAGAAGAAAAGACAGGATGTAGTGATCGATCCTGGTCCTTCTACAAGCCAGCAGAATTTGGAAAACAGGAATACAGGACAGAAGAGAAAGTAGAGAGGAAAGAATGCATTAGCCACACACAACCCAGAGAAGAAGAGACTTATGATTAAGGAACATAGAGGAAATATCATACAAGAATAGAATTATAATTCAATTTCGTGTTCAAGTGAATTCAGATATTTATAACAGAGTTTAAAAACAATTTGAAACTGTTTTTAAAATGTGGTGAAGGGAGAATGCCCCCGTAAATTGAATTATACTGAGACCACGGTGGCTGTATTGGCATATGTGAATATAGTTATGGCCGTCATAGTTGTGACGTGTATATTCATAACGTAGTCACGGATGACGCAGACTTCATGCAAGTAGGCTGGATGAGCTGAGATTCTTGGTGACGTCATGATTTTGTTCGAGAAGGATCTGAGATTTACGACGCAGTCGCAGGGAAGCAAGGAATTGTGCTGAGGAAGAAGTTACGCTATTGGAGGAGAGGCTCGAACCAATGAATGATAGTTTGGAGGGAGACGGAGATTACTGAAACTACCATATTTAATTACTTTTGGCATGCAGAATTGTGGAAATCTATTTTCAGTTATGGCATTGATTTGGAATTTTGAAGAAATTAATTATGAGTTTTTGAAATTTGAAAATCCGTCAAGTATAGACAAAGTTAGAACTTCTAGCAATGACGGAGGAACAAGCTATGGTAGGGATGGATACGCCCCTTAAGAAGTTGATAAAAGGCCTTGCACAGCAGAGAGGAAGTTCTCATGTCTCAAGTTCTCATGGCTCATTTTCTCATTCTCATATTGTCAGACTTCGAGTTCTTAATTCCGATAGAACAAGTATATATTATTCAGTGAAGCAAGTCGTCATTAGCAAGTGTGGTAGAGCCCACAGCATCGAACAAGCACTGAGTGTGCAGCAGTGCAATTTTACGGTTACTAAAACTAGGCGAAGTTGGAGCGCACACATAAACGAGTCTACAAGATTATCTATCAAGAGTTAGCTACTGCATTTATGCTAATTCAATTGTGCATTACAATATTGAGGCGTGTACGAAAGTTGAACATTTTCACTATTATACTTTGGAAGATATTCGCATTTTAAGACTGCAGACAAAAGTGATTTTCTCGACACCTGAGAAGCACTTTTATAATACCACATTCTACGCTACGGCTGACACATGTATTGCAACCGTGATACTGAAGATTACATTTGGTGATACAACGCTACATTCTACAATGGAACTTTATAATCTGGCAGTACTTTCGACTATTATTATAACGGAAGTGGAGATGGAAGACTAAAACTTTAATGCAATTGGGACATACATTAATGGAGTGAAATAGCAGCATGGAGCTTCGTTAATCGTCATTCTACAAAAGCGAGCATGTAGTGAACATCCAACTACACTCATGCATCGTAATCCATCGCTGAATTACATCAAATGGTAGTGGAAATATCTTCATACTCCACAATTATGAACATTTCTGCGGAAATAATTGCAATAAAACTTCATGGCGAATTTCTACCAGAACTTCAGGGAACTTTCAAGAGAGGCCAGGGTGGACCCGGCTCACACAGAAGAGTTTTGCCAGAAGGATGTCTATCGTCTACACGGAGCAGTGCAATTTCCGGAGGAGGAAGCTGTTCTATTCTCCGAGGGCGCAGGTTCCAGGTTCGAGGTCGGAGCACATCTTTACGGTGGTGAAATGGAACCAACAGCAGTCTTCTTTGGAAATTTTCCTCTAGAACTTAAATCAACAGATAAGGTAGTCGTGAACGTTTCTTGATTTATTTGAGCCATTTAGCGATATCTGAGCAACCATTTTTCCCATATTTTCTGTCCCATATATTTTGCCCCATATTCTTGCTTGATATTTCTGTACTCTGTACACTTTGCTGATTTATGCCTTTTTCTACGATTTATTGAGACATTATTATATCATTGGCATATTTATATAATTTTGGATCAGTTGAGACTGATATTATGTATTCTTTCAGTAATTTGCATATTTTTGTAGTCACGATTTGACTGTAAAGTTAACGATTTTCTATGGCAAATTTGAATTCAGACAGCGTGTCATTTTATTAAAGTAATTCTATTCAGTAAATTACTTTGACCAATTTTCTGTCATCCTCAAGAAAGAAGAATGATTAAAAGATTTTAGAGCGTTAAAATCTACTACTTTATCGACGATCTTAGAAATACTAGTCGTTTTATGAACATGATTGCAACATAGACATGTATCGTCAATTCTGAAATACCATTGCATTATAGACAATTTTATGAAATATGAACTTTGAGTACGATTTATTGAGTACACTATAGTAATGAACATTTGATAGGAGTTTTTCTAAATTGTAGATTGGAACAATAATGTTTGTAGTCCACAGTCTAATTGTATTCTATTTGACTATTTATGCAGTTTAGATGAACTTTGATTGAAGATAGTATTTTTATACTGCGATACTTGGATGATATTAATCTCAATTTTGATAGACCAGGGAGGCGTGTCTAATCGTATTTGCTATTAAATTTATTCGTGACTGGCAAATTTTTACTTCATATCGCTTCATGAATGAAACCCACGAAGGTTAAATATAATAACAGTTTTCGATACAATTGATGAATATAAGAATTTTTAAAGAGGAACGATGGATGTATAATCGTTAGTTCAGTGGACGTGTAAAAGTCGCTGATGAATAATGCCCTTTAATAAGTGAAGGATGTTCCCACAGTAATATTGATGATGATGATGAATTTATAAGTGGAGTTTTTTTGTGTGTATTGTGGAAGATTTTGATGCCATATATAATGAGATATATGATGAATTATGGGCCAATTTTGGTGCAATTTTGTGCGTTTTGAGCGAGGTATTTCTCCGCTGAGTGTATTGTTCAGGTCCATTGAAAATTATTCATGTGAAGTTACTGTTAAAATTAACAAGAGTGTTTAAATAATTTGAGATAAAGATTTTGAATGGAGGTTACCGTCACAAATAATAATTATTAAATCTTATTAAACCTGAATCTAAAATTTAAATATAACTAACCTTCATTGGTCGATTATATCACCACGATTTAAGTAATTATCAACCGGATAAACGTGTGGTTTAATGTATTTCTAATATAAATAATATAAATAATGTAAATAACTATGTAAATATCTTTAATAATAATTTGAAACGAACGGGATTAATAGAGGCATGTATAAATTTTTCAATTGTCGTTTGACAATGTTATAAACAATTTAAAATGTTATAAATAATTAATGAACGTTTTGTTATAAACATTAAGCGTTTTCGTTATTATACTCTAAATAACGCTAGTTCAACAATTGGAATATACAATTAAACAAAATTTGGGATTATTAGAGTAATCCATTGATATTGGAACGGAGCATTTAAAAGATTTGCGTGATAATATTTGAGTTGAGATGCGAACATTTAAAGTGTTTTGAAAAGGAGCTAGGCTCTGAGGTAACTAGCATATGCTAACATTGGTTGAACAGGTGCGTCCATTTGACGAAGCAAGCATGCGACACGGTGCAGGGTGTATTGCAGGTGGCCAGATAACTGAATGTTAGAGGCCAAGGTCATCTACATAGCAGCCTTGCGGTTATAAATAAAATGTGAAGTTCATGAACAAGGAAACAAATGCTATATGTCTCGTCCCAGCTCCCTTATCCATTCCAAAGTGCATTGTTGTTATTATTACGTTCTTTGAGCTAGAGAAAGCTGAAATTTTGTATGTGAAGTCTACAAGTCCTACAGGAGGACATGATTGCATTGGCAATGGCTTCTGATAGCCACGTATATTTTGTTGTTAAATTTTGTTAAATTATTTTTTTCTTTATGTGAAATAAATTATTGTGCAGTTTAAATTTTCTTGTTTCCGACTTGGTTCATTTTAAATATCGTGGTGGAGGTTATTGTGAAGGCATACTATTAAGTGATCCAGTTGAAAACCCAGACCCGAGATTAAAGTGAATAGGTAAGTAAAAGGTAAGTATGAACCCCCGTATATTTTGGTGTGTTCCACAATAATTTCATGTTAACTACTATGCTCTAATCTCGGTAGTATCTGTCAGTGCCATTTTCATTGATGTAGCTGTGCCGGTGCGATTGATTATTGGCAATCCGATTGAGGGGATGGATATCTGACAGCCTACTATCCGGATTATCGGGGACAGTAGCTCAGTCTCCCCTACTCGTCTCAGACGGCTTAGTGTCATCAAAGAAATGTACGGAATTCCTAATGCCTATAGTCTATCACTAGCTACAGCAATGGCATTATTTAAACTTAAAGTGGTCCCAGTAGCAACATATGGTATCCATCTCATAAGGAATAATCTCTCGGAAGAAAATTTATAACGACTAGAAAACATAAAAGCCAGGTTCTTAAAACGCATTCTTCAAATCTCCAAGTTTTCGCAAAATCGAATTGCATGCTGGTGGAACATTCCTTCTGGAAGATATCAAATCGCTCTTCAAGCTACCCAACACGGCTGCTTGAGCGGTCTTGGAAGAGAGGAAAACAAAAGCACAATAAATTCCAAGATAATTTTTTGATACTGAAGCAAGAAGAATCCCGCATAGAATGGACCAAACCTCAAGTTACATCACGTCTACACGCGTTATGCTGTATATGGTTTCCATGCTAAAATATGTACAATAATGAGATTCCACAAACCGACAGAAAAGTGTATATGTCGCCGATGTGGGGAGCTATGCTGCCGGTACCATCTTCGAAACTGAGCTGAAAGATCACAACTGATCAGCAAATTTTCTAAAGACTGATACAAACCAGTGTTTTCTTATTAATTAATTACATTTTTGTACACATTGCGTTTAATAATAATATTAATATTAATAGCCTAGTAATTCCAAGATATCAGAAACCAATTGGATTGCACTCTCCCAGAAAATGCAAGAGCACATAAAACTAGGTCAACTCCCACGAAAGCGGAAACAGGTGGCGGAATGCAACCTGCGACCATCCGATCGATAACAAGATTTCTGCCAGGAAAAACTTCAACAATCATAAATCACCTGAAACTTGGGAGACTTGCAAATCAGTGAGGAAACTCTCATCAAAAACTATCCGGAGAGAAAAACGCAATTATGACAACAGCCGCCTCCGAGAAATCCAAGAAGACTTCTCTAAAAACAATACACGAAATTTTTACAGAACTTTCAGAGAAAACATGACCGGATACCAAACACCCAATATCTTTTTCAGAAAACCAGACGGATCCCTGGAAACAAACACAAACAATAACTGCAGATTCTTTCTCAATATTTCAATAAGTTGCTCAACTGTTACAAACCCACAGAACAATTACACTTTGAAACTCCTGAACCCAATCCAGACTCGCAGCCACCAACTCTACAATAAATCATAGAAATAATCAAAACACTGAAAAATAACAGACATAACAGAAAAGATAGTCTTGCCGGAAGCCTTATACGTATCAGAAACCACAAGCACCAAGGGAATGGACAAAGTTAAAGACATTGAAAAACAAGAAAGGAAAATTCTGAGAAAAATTAACGGCGCCGTTTTCAGAGATAATTTCTGGCAAAAATGGCCAACAGAAGAATTACACAGAAATACTAAATCTATAAGGTGCGTTCAAAAAGTAACGAACCGGAGGCTGTAATGCGCAAACCGGTGACGACATCGGCTAATCGTGGCGTGTGTAACGAGGTGTGGTTCCGACCAGAGCGTGGAAGGTCACAGCCCGTCGCTGGAGGGCACGCGTGCACGTCAAGTGACGATACAAAGCGAGCAGCAGCATGCATCAATCGTCCAACCAAGACCAAGACAGTGGTCCATTCGACATGCTTCCTGGTGTGGTTGAAGACTGTGGGGCACCCATTGGGCACACACTTTGCGCAAGTGCAGTCGTTCCTTCATGGTTATGTGCACACTTCCGACGCTCAATACGACCACGGCGGCTATGACGTTCACTGTCACTCCGTGGTCCTGGGTAATGATTGCATCCACCAGCTGGACGTTGTCATCGGTAATGCAGGGGGGTGCCCCAGACCGGGCATCATCGGCTAACGACACCCGTCCTTCCCTGAAGCGCTTATGCCACGCCTTGACCCTTGCAAGGGACATGCAGTGTTCGACGTGCACTTGTGACATTCGGCGATGAATGTCCGTTCCCCCTACTCCTTTTGCTGTCATAAACCGAAGAACACCTCTTTGCTCTTCGTTTGACGCCTCCATGTTACTATTTGCAATGCGACTGGCAGCGTTGGACGATTGATGCATGCTTCTGCTCGCTTTGTATCGTCACGTGACGTGCACGCGTGCCCTCTAGCGACGGGCTGTGACCTTCGCGCTCTGGTCAGAACCACACCTCGTTACACACGCCACGATTAGCCATGTCGTCACCGGTTTGCGCATTACAGCCTCGGGCTCGTTACTTTTTGAACGCACCTTATATCACGACACTCATCAGAAAGAGCAGAGTGGAGTTCTTTACACATATCGCCAGAATGAACGACACCAGACTGACTAAAAGAATATTCAACACAATTTCTACGTCGAAATTGGATACTTCTTGGTACAAAGAAACTATGGAAGACTTACAACAATTACATATCACCATAGAAGACATTCACGACGGCAGCATTCGTAGAGAGAAAAAATCAGAAACCAGAAATTTGAATTTAGATCACAACCCAAAAGAAATAGGAGCAAATGGACAGATGAAGAGAAGAAGGCACAGTGAACGGATGAAAGGTTTTTGGGAAGATAAAAAGAAGAAAAGAGCGACCACCAAAAGCTAGATTTTTGTGTTTTTAGCGCTCTCCTTAAAGGGGAATGTACGCAAATAATAATAATAATAACAATAATAATAATAATAATAATAATAATAATATCCTAATAATAACAACAATAATGAAATATTCATTAGTTCAAATTCAAAAATATTTATTGTGTACAAGGATATGGTTCCAAATTGAGAATTTTTATACAAGGTTATTGTTTCATCCTTGTTTGAAACCAATAAGGAATTTATTTGTCAATGAATTTCAAACATGTACAGTAATATGTGTTTTAAATGAACCTCATGGGTTTACAATTCCCGTAACTTGTGTTACGCAACTTATTTGTTGTTGCAAGTTGATATTCACGGACATGTGTAGTTAAAATATATTGGTGCTTATGTGGATATTCCAGTGTCGGGTTAATCTAGCCCAAGTAATATTTGAGTTATGGTTGACTACAGAATTGGATACTGATTTAACCCTTCAAGTGTCACTGAAATATGTTTTTAAAGATACTTTTTAAGACTTGCTGATTTGTTTAACTTTTTATATCGTTTAGAAAAACATTTTAAAATAGGAAAACTGTCGTCTTCGTCGGCTGCAGCTCGTTTCCGAATATACAATTTTCTGTCAGTAAACTTCCAAAATCAGGGCATTTTATGAGTGAATTTCTGGTGACTAAACAGGCCGATTCTTGCATGGAACATGCGGCCACGTACTGAGCATATTATACTCGGAGGAGAGCGTGGACGGTTTTAACGAAGCTTACGCGCGAGTCTCATCATTTCTGCCAGTCGGCAACGTTCCTGTTCAAAATGATTTACTGAAGCAGATATAGTTTGCCTCCAAAGTACACGATCCTCGGCCAGTGCCTCCCAAGCTAGAGGGTTAATGTCTGTCAACGTGAATGTTTGTTTCAGCTGGTCTTTGAAGCCTTAAAGGTGCACCCTGTTGCCTTTTACCAGTGCAAAGTTCACCGTAGAGGAATTGACGTGGCAACCTGGTGTCATTAATGCGGCGGACATGTTCTATCCATCTTAGTCGATGACCAAAGATGATAGATTCTACACTCTTGGTACATGCTTTCTCGAGGACAGCACGATTGGATACATAGTCATCCCACTTAATATTCATGATCGAACGGAGCTTTTGCTGGCGAAAACGCTCCAGTTTTCTGATATCGCGACGATATAAGGTCCACGTTTCACATCCGTAAAGTACAGTTGAGATGACCACTGCCTGATATACCATGAGTTTCGTGAGAATTGTTAGATCTTTGTTTCTAAAGACACGGTGTGACAATCGACCAAATGCCACATAAGCAGCTCGAAGCCAGTTTTCTATATCTTGTTCTGAAGTACAGTTATTAGATAAGATGCTCCCTAGATATGTAAAGTGGTCTACTTGTTCCAAATTTGTGTTGGCGATGGAGATGTTGAATTCTGCAATGCTCGACCCAGGAGCAGGGTGAGCAAATACCTTTGTTTTGCCTGGATTGATGGTGAGGCCAAAACGATCACATGCATGCTTGTAGCTATTAACTGATTGCTGTAAGTCCTCAGGTGTAAGGGCAAGTGATTCAGTGTCATCCGCGTACTGCAGTTCAGTTATCTTAGCGACACTTGTAAGACGTGATTGAAGCCTAGCCAAGTTGAAGAGGCCTCCATTATAGCGATATCTGATATCTACTCCTGGTTTGCTCGATGTCTCATCCAGCATGGCAGCTAAGTACAAGGCAAGGAGAGTTGTAGCTAGGATACACCCCTGTTTCAAACCATGGGTGATTGGGAATGCTTCTGAGATGTTATTTCGATGGAGAACCTGTCCAGTCATACCATCATGAAGTGCTCGCACCAGTTCCGCAAACTGAACGGGACAACCAAAGCGTCTCAGTACCTCCCACATCGCAGGTTTGGGACGGAATCAAATGCCTTTTCCAGGTCGTAGAACACAAGAAAAAGGTCCTTCTGTTGTTCTTTACATTTTTCTTGAAGTTGTCGTGCGCAAAATATCATGTCAACAGTGCCTCTGGAGGCACGGAAACCACACTGAGACTCAGGAAGAGTCCTCTCAGAGATGACTTGATGGCGACTCAGTAGTATTCTAGCGAGTATTTTTTCCTACTATAGATAGCAAGGAAATGCCCCGGTAGTTGCCACATATGCAACGGTCCACTTTTTTGAATAAAGTGACGATGTTGGCATTTTTGAGTCACTGGGTACTCTATGGGTTTCCCAAATCGACAGTATCAGGGAGAAGAGCCTTGTCTTTAAAGGTAAGCCTCCAGCTTGAATTAGTTCCACTGGGTTGTTTTCTTATCCAGAAGCTTTTCTGGGTTTCAGCCTATCAAGGACCTCACAGAATTCTTGATATGCTGGAGGCATCGCCATCCAAGGTTGAGAAGGAAGGTGTGGCACATCTCGTAGGAAATCTTCTGCAGCAGTGGAACTTCGGTTTGAGAGAGTACAGAAATGTTCCTTCCAGCGCTCCAGGATGTCTTTGGAGTTAGTAAGTGTAGTACTTCCATCAGCTGTCTTTAGAGTACCAATAGAGGAACGAATCGGACCATAGATCTCTTTAATCCCCTCATAGAAGTTCCGAAGATTTCGGGCATCGGCATAATGTTGAAGCTCCTCAGCTTTCTGTTGCCACCAGTTGTTCTTCATTTCCCTGATTCCAGTCTGACACTTACGTTTTAGATCATTAAACTGAGCTTTCTTTGCACAGGATGATGGGTCTTGGGGAAGGGATGGATGGGCTTTCCGCTTAGCACTGTTGAGTTCCAGCATTTCTTTGTTTTTCTCCTCAAACCAGTCTTGTCTTTTCCTACCCTCATAGTCAATGGTTTCTTCAGCTGACTCGATGATGATCTTCTTGACTGTTGACCACTCCTGTTCAACATCCTTTGTGCAGACTGGGTTGCTTCTGAAGCGGGTCAAGATTTGCTTTTTGGAAGTTAGATGCAATAGCTGCATTTGAAAGTTTGGAAGTTGCAAACCTGCGATGAGATACGCTTGAACGTTGAGTTGTAGATTTATGTCTGAAGAAAATTTTGAGTCGACAGGTCAGGAGTTTGTGGCCAGTCCAACAGTCGTCCACGTTCCTTGCAGTCTTTGTGACCAAAACATCCTTCTTGTCACACTGCCTGGTAATGACATAGTCAAGGATGTGCCAATGTTTAGAGCGTGGATGCATCCATTTGGTCTTATAGCGATTGGGTAGGCGAAACTGGGTATTAGTGATGAATAATTCATGTTCAGCACATAATCCAAGAATCAGCAGTCCATTGGTATTGCAGTTGCCCAGCCCTTGTTTGCCTAATACATTCTTCCACAGCTGATAATTCCTGCCCACTCGAGCGTTAAAGTCGCCAAACAGCAACAGTTTTCTGTGGGTGCTGTTTTAATGATGAAGGAGTTAAGTTGGTGGTAGAAATGGTTCTTAATTTCTTCATCGGCAATTAGAGTGGGAGCATATGCAGAGATTATGGTGACGAATTTACCTTCAGAGATTGGCATTCTGAGACTCATAAGCCTTTCGCTGATTGCGATGGGAGTGAGTTGGTGGTCATTTACCAGTTTCTTTTTCACAGCAAGGCCAATCCCATGAATGCGGCGCTCTCCATCCCCCTTCCATTTCAAAATATTGTATAACCTGATCCGGGTTCAACAATTTTTCTTTCACCTGAGAGCCTAGTTTCGCTCAGAGCAGCAACGTCAATGTTCAGTCTAGCGAGCTCATGGGTATGAGAGCTTTTCTTCTCTCAAGTCTGTCACTGCTGTCTCAATCAAGTAGTGTTCTTACATTCCAGGATCCTATAAACATTCTTTGTTGATATCCATTATTTTGACCCCAATGGTGGGGTGACCTGCTGAGTGCAGTTGCCCAGCTAGGCGTAATGAAGTGACTACCGATGTTTAGCCCACAATTTCTAGGACCTTCCCCATTTGGGGTGAGCAGCGGTGATCCTAAATAGGCCTGCCCAGACACAGATGCAGGATCGAATTCCTTAGTAGACACTGGGTCTTAGAAAAATCGACCATCACACATCCGTCGCCAACGTGCAGGTTCAGACTAAAGGCTCCCAGTTTCACCCGAAACCTGCCTCCACCGTCCTTATCCCATCGCCGCAGGGCTTGAAGTAGGAAGAGTATCCAAAAAGAGCCACTGGCGTGGATTTATTTAAGGTGGATCCCAACTTGCTAGGAAGAGACCCACACACTTCGGTCTCGGAGCCAGACCCTGCGGCACATGTGATATGAGACATGCAGGATTGAACACCAAGATTGCAATGAACTGGCACGAACTCAAACTATAACTGAGTGGTGCCTTTCTAGCCAGTTCGTCTGGCATGTCCTCATCCGCTTGTCCAGCCGTTGGGAACCAGAACAGAAGTAGTGGTTCCTCTTCCGCCTGTAAGCCATTCGGTAGCAGGATTGACATACGGCAACCGTATATCTTTGCCGTCTTAAACCTGAGCACTAGTCTGCCCCTTCCGCCAACCACACTGTTCCAGAGTGCACCTCTTCCACTGCAGATACCATTGAGGACTTCACCGTAACCCTGGTAAGGGACCCTTACTTACAAGGTACTACCAGCCGGGTCAGCTGGACCAAGTTTTATCATTTCACATGATCTTGTCGATTTCATCGTTATGCTTGAGTCAAAAGTTATGTGTTACGGAGATGGTTGCGTTACGGAGACGGAGAAGGTGACGTCATGCAGCCGCGCGGGAAGCCTAAGTTAATGGGTAATGGACGGCGAGTGCGTGACGTCATGCAGCCACGCGGGAAGCCTAAATTAATGGCTAATGGAGTCTGTTGAAAGAGTCATGAGGCGACGAGCGACCTGGGGCTTCGAGCGAAGCGAAAAGAATACAGGGTGACTCCTAAAGAGGTGTACAAGATGCCAGATAAGAATACAGGGTGTCTCCTAAAGAGATATACAAGATGACAGATAAGAATACAAGGTGACTCTTAAAGAGGTGTACAAGATGGCAGAAAAGAATACAGGGTGACTCCTAAAGAGGTGCACAAGATGTCAGACAAGAATACAGGGTGACTCCTAAAGAGGGGTACAAGATGTCACACAAGAATACAGGGTGACTTCTAAAAAGATATACAAGATGCCAGATAAGAATACAGGGTGCCTCCTAAAGAGGTGTGCAGGATGTCAGAGCAAAATACAGGGTGACACTTAACGAGGTGTACAGTATGTTAGATTCAATTCAAATACAGGGTGACCCTTAAAGAGGTTTGCGAGATATCAGATTCAAATAATGGGTGACCCTTAAAGAGTTGAAAAAGATGTCAGACTCAAATAGAGGGTGACCCTTAAAGAGGTGGCCGCGCGGGAAGCCTAAGTTAATGGGTAATGGAGTCTGTTGAAAGAGTCCTGGGGCTTCGAGCGAAGCGAGAAACCCTCCTGAGCCTTTCTAACATGTGTATCATTTGTAGCATGCGTAATTTGAAATGATATAACGTCTAGTCTTTCAGACTGACTGTAATTTTTTTGAAGAGGTGTTACTCCTTTATCACTCTCTACTTTGTTCTGGCTTGTGACAGACAGAGCCTGGCTTCCCAATAATGGTTCTAGGTTGGCGAGGTACAAAATATGAATCAGATCAGGACAACCATGGAATTTATATCGTTTAAAGCAGGCCTACCTTGGTATACCACACTTCGATCAGCATCATCACTGATCAATTTCATTTTCACTTGATAATAAACCTTCAATCTGTACAAATGGAATAGTTTTCAAAATTACTGTAATCACTGCCCGATTCGTTCTAATTCCTTGTAATCGGTGCCACATTGTTATCGTACGAACTCGCCGTTTCAATTATCTATCAAACCAATCCGAAAAAATTAAAATGAAATGATTCACGTAATCATTTCCGGTTTCAGGTACCTTCCTGCCACCTACCGTCAATTAATTGTAAACTTATAATAGCCTGAGGAATATATCGGAAACGACATGCAATGCAAAGGTATTAGGGCGGACTATTCCGGAAAAAAAAAAGAAAAAAAAACACGGTAAGGGTTAATGCAAGGCAGTGTTAATAGCTCATTGTTCAGCAGAGCTTTACGTTGAAGTAAATGTATTTGGCCCATGTCATCGATATTGCTTCATGCTGATTCTTTGCTTGATTAGCGCGTCATACACATAATTGTTGAAATGAATGGATTATTAGTCGACCACTTGTCTGGATCAACAGACTATGTCAGATGTCATCTTCGTTTTTGGTCTTTGTTTCCTTTAGCATTGTACAGTGAGATTCTTTTGCTGGAGCGGGACCGGCGGCCGACTGACGGGTGCGCGCGCCTTCCGCCAGCCAACCGAGCTGGGGTCGCACGGTTGTGCGAGGCGGAGGCGAACTAACCAGGCTCATTAAAGTCCATTAAGTCACTAAACTTTCATCAACGAGAGTGTGTAGTGTCAGCGCACAGATACGAAGGTAACATAAACAACAGCTGCAAGATTTAATTTAAAAAAGCACAGACATTTTTTTTATTTCTTGGGAATCTGGATGCCCTCAAGTCACCAGTATCTTTTCACAGAAGATACTAAAAATGTTCTCCTTCAGCTGACAGACAGTAACTTTGGAGTTACATCGTTACATTATGTAGCTACTCCTGCAACCTCCCCCCCCCCCCCTGTGTGTCTACTGTAATGAATCGAAGCACAGACCTAAGCCCGCTTGATGTTCAATTGTGGGTTAATTTAACATTCAAAGTGTATAGATCAATTACCCGTTCTCTAGTTAAGATGGAGAACAATATACGGCAGCAGATATCCCTCACAACAGAAGGGAATTACAACGTGTAAACGCTAATTTATTTACACGGTACAACGCCTGTCTGTCAGCTGAAGGAGAACACTCTCAGCTTCTCCTGTGGATAGGTAAGTTCTTTAATCATGATTTTCTGGTGAATTTATCATTAATTAATGTACTTTGTTACGGTTTCCACCGGCGCGCAATCCGCGGTACGAGCTCGGTTGACTGGCGGAAGGCGCGCGCGCCCGGTAGCCGGTCGCCGGCCCGCTCCAGCAAAAGAATCTCCCAGTAATTACTCAGTTAATTAAATTTATTTTCTATCCAGCCGAAAGAGTGTGTGCCTCTAAGAACTGCAATGTAGACCTGGTTACGTGCTATCGTGATCCTAATTTAATAACCCGGCTATGGCTCTGAGCATCATCATATTCTAAACGCTAATGCCTTGTCGATGCAACCACACTCTTCTGTCGTAGGTGGTTCGTTTCAGTTCCATGTAATTGTCACGTACCATTCTATTCTTGATGTCTTCCAAATACTTGGTCCTAGGTCGTCCTCTTCCTTTCTTTCCCAGCATTTTCCCTTCAAGAATGTTAACGATGAAACTGCTGTGTCTGCTGACATGTCCACTAAATTTTATTATTCTCTTTCCCATTTCCTCCATTAATCTCCTCTCTTCTTTGACTTCCCTTAAGACTTCCAGGTTGGTTTTTCTTTCCATCCAGCTCGTTCTTGTAATTTTCCGCCATATCCACATTTCAGCAGCTTCAAGTCGATTCTTTTCCAATTTACCCAGAGTCCAACTTTCACTTCCATAGAGCAGTGTACTCCATACAAATGATTTAATTGTACATTTATTTTTAGCCTACTTTTCACATTTTGCAAAAATGAGGGAAAAGTCGACTAATGAGATCGATCCGAGCAAATGTGTGTCTGTCTGTCTGTCCTTCTGTCTGTCTGTCTGTCTGTCTGTCTGTCTGTCTGTCCTGTCTGTCTGTCTGTGTCTGTGTCTGCCCTTATCAACTCCTAAACGGCTGCAGCAATCGAAACAAAATTTGGTAGGATTAAAGATATATATCTGAATATCTCAATGCCGTATTTGAAAATGATATCAGTGCTACCAACTGCTGAAAAGTCGCAATTGAAATTTGAGCTCCAAGTTTGATATCTTGGAAGGTATGAATGGGATCTATTTCAAAATTGTCACACTTATAGCTAATAATATTTCAGTTTAATTTCCAGGAGGCATTGCATGGCAGTGTTGCCAAAATGATTATAAGCGTGCTGATAGGTCCAATTTTTAAATGCATATAACTTCTAAACTATCAATTGGAATTCAACCAAATTGTGTATGTGCTATGTGTACATAAACAGATATGACTGAGTGTATTCTTAGATCCACCAGGGCTGCCAAGTGTTAATAAATGCTCTCAATTTATTTTATCCAAATATCAAAATATCAGAAAGTATGCAAGCCGAGAGCTTTAAACTATGCACAAGTATAGTACCTGACATTCTATATTAATTTTGAGTAACTTATATACGTCAGTACTACCAACATGATTCTAAGCCTGCTGAGAGGTCCAACTTTAAATACATGTAACTTCTATACTATCATTTGGATTTCAACCAAATTTCGTATGCTATGTGTACCATAACAGATATGGCTATGCGTATTCTTAAGAGCAACCAGGGCTGCCAACTGTTAATAAATGCTGTCTCTCTTTTTGTTACCCTAATATCAATATATCAGAAAGTATGCAAGCAAATAGCTCTAAACTTTGCATACGTATATTACCTGGCATTCTAGATTAATTTGTAGTAACTAATATACGTCAGTGCTGCCAACATGATTCTAAGTCTGCTGATAGGTCCAATTTTAAAATGCATGTAACTTCTATACTAACTAATGGATTTCATTCAAAATTGGCACAACAATAGATCGTATTATTTCAGATTATTTCTGACCAATACATGCATGACATTGTTGCCAGCATGATTTTACGCGCGCTGTTAGATCCAATGTTTAAATCCATATGGCAGCACGCCGGCCTCTCACCGCTGGGTCCGTGGTTCAAATCCCCGTCACTCCATGTGAGATCTGTGCTGGACAAAACGGAGGCAGACAGGTTTTTCTCCGGGTACTCCGGTTTTCCCTGTCACAATTTCATTCCAGCAACACTCTCCACTATCATTTCATTTCATCTGTCATTCATTTAATCATTGCCCCAGAGGAGTGCGACAGGCTTCGGCAGCTGGCACACTTCATATCCTCGCCGCTAGCTGGGGGCTTCATCCATTCCATTCCTGACCCGGTCGGAGACTGGAAGCAGGCTGTGGATTTTCAACGTCCATGCTATCCATTGGACTTCAACCAAATTGTGTATTCTGTACCTTAAGAGATGGAACTAAGAATATATTTAGTCCCCAGGGCTGCCAACTGTAGTGCTCTATTAGGATACATTATGCCAGGTATACAGTATTTCGAACTAATTTGAAATTTCGATATTACCAACTTAATTTCGTCATTATTCTAGATGATATAGATTAATCATTTCACGAATCTTAAATTTTAAGAAAAGTAGGCTCTTTAGTTCGTCACGGATCTTCTTGTTATTTAATGAAAAAAGGAAAGTTTTGAGGCCATGTTTTAGTGTTGCCTTACTAACAATTAATATTGTAGCTTATCAGTTGGTCAACCCAAAATAATTCCAATTAGGCCTATTGGAATATGTGAAACACAAAACTGACATAAATTACATGTAATTAAGATTTATATAGGCTATATTGTTACGGACTATTGAAGTAGAAGAAAACTATGGGATGACATGTTTCGCTTGTCACGCGAGCATCATGAGATCCAATTATGCAATACAAATATTAGGTTGGTGCATAAGTCCGTAGCGTTTTTGTTGTACTTGTTGGTATTCCGGTTGCTATGGTTTCATTTATCGACTGTCATTGTTGCTTTGTAGTTCAATGTTTGTTCTTGAGTTTACATATTGAAGTTTTGTCATTTGCAGATAGCGAGTGGAGCCTTGGGCGCTAGAAAATGGAGTGTCAAGTGGTGAAAATGGAACATTTCCGACATATTCTTCTCTTTGAATTCAATAGAGGGACGAAAGCAGCCGAGGTGGCCAGAAACTTCCGCGCCGTGTATATGGTCAATGCTATTAGAGAGAGCACGGCAAGAAAGTGGTTTTCTCGTTGTAAGGTGGGTCGTTTTGACCTTAGTGACTCCCCATTCTCAGGAAGGCCGTCGAAATTTTATGAAGATCGTTTAAACGCATTAATTCACAATGATCCACGTCAGTGTACACGGGAACTGGCAAATGTGATGAACTGTGATCATTCCACCATTGTGCGACATTTCCATTCAATGGGTAAGGTTCAAAAATCCGGTGTATGGGTACCGCATGCTCTAAGCCAAATTCACAAATTCAGCGGGTGGCCATATGTGCATCTCTGCTTGCTCGTTATCGATTTGCTTGTGAACAACATCGACCATTCCTATCATGTATCGTTACTGGAGACGAGAAATTGTGTATTTACGTTAACATAAAGAAAGGAAAAAGAAATGGTTACGCCCAAACAAACAAGCAACTCCCCGTTCAAAGAACTGTGCGCATCCACTAAAGATAATGTTATGCATCTGGTGGAACACCGACGGTGTGCTATACTACGAATTGCTTCCCCGATGTGTAACTATCACTGCTGACATTTATTGCCAACAAATGAGTCGTCTTGCAGATACATTCCAAGAAATACAACCAGCAAGACTGTATGAAGTGATGCTCCACCATGATAACGCCCGCCGCTCTCCGTTAACCTGACAAAAGCGCTGTACAGGAGTTGGGCTGGGAAATTATTCCACACGCGCCTTATTCGCCCGATCTTGCGCCCTCAAATATTCACATTTTCCGCTCTCTACCTGAACTTTCAAGCTTCAAGGAACTTCCTTCCCGGATGAAGATGCGCTCCGAACATGGCATGATGAATTCTTCAACTCGAAACCACGTGATTTCTACAGACGCGGAATTGAAAAATTACCACAGCGTTGGCGGACTGTTGTAGATAGTGAAGGAGAATATGTTACTGATGATTAATTACGCTCTTATGTGTATCTGATTTGTTTCATAGACTTATAAACTTGATGTGCATAAACTTATGGAAAACGCTACGGACTTATGCACCAACCTATAGCTCTACAAACCTGTCTGTCTGTGGCTGTCACTGTGGGTTTAGTAGTGTTTTGTAGAGCTAATTTGACTTGCATAATTGGATCTGATGATACTCGCTTGACAAGCAAAACATGTAATTCCTTCTTCTTCTTCTTCTTCTTCTTCTTCTTCTTCTTCTTCTTCTTCTTCTTCTTCTTCAATAGTGCATGACAATATACGGTATATAAATCTTAATCACATGCATTTTTTTTTTCATTTTCCTTTCACATATTCCAGTAATTGGAATTATTTCATGTTGACCGACTGAAAAGCTACAATATTAATTATATTTAATGGTCTACATTACAGACAAACGGTTACAGTGACAAACGCTAATGAAATCTAACACGAAAATATAGATAATAATAATATCGTATGGCCTCGAGTGCCGGGTGCAAGCTTTGTTATATGACGCCCAGAGGGCAGCTTGCATGTCGAATTTTGCCGTTCCTTGGAGCGCTTTGAAAGCCAAGGATGTTAGATATCTAAGCTCCATTACACTATAGCGCATTCTAGGTTAGCTCAGGCAAGGAAAGCATTTCTACAGAAAAGGAAACTGTTGACATCGAATATAGATTTAGGTATAAGGAAGTCATTTTTGAAGGCCTTTGTCTGGAGCAAGGCGCTTTATGGAAGTGAAACTTGGACTATTGGTGCAGCAGAAAAGAGGAGAATTGAAGCGTTTGAAATGTGGTATTACAGGAGAATGATGAAGATCAGATGGGTAGATAGAGTTACAAACGAAGAAGTATTGAGACTAGTGGAAGAGGAGAGATGTTTCTGGCGACTGCTAATGAAGAGAAGGGATAGGTTGATAGGACACATACTAAGACACCCAGGAATAGCAAGCTTAGTTATGGAAGGAAGGGTTAAGGACAGGAACTGTAGGGGTAGACCAAGGTTAGAATATGTTAAACAGATTGGCTCGGATGTAGGGTGTGGTAGCTATGTACAGATGAAACGATTAGCTCAGGACAGGGAGGCATGGATAGCTGCTTCAAACCAGTCAAAAGACTGAAGACTCAAACAAACAACAGAAGAGAATGGAGGAACTTTGTACTGGCGGAAAATCCTGAGATAAATTTTGCCATTATGAACACAGCCTACTGAATTCAAATGGGTTCTTTAACATGCCAACAACGTATGACATGCGTGTCGTGATTTTTGTCGCCTTTCAAAAGACACTTACCACGGCCTGGAGTGAACCTGCAAGCTCGGGGTTGGTAGTCCGACACGATAACCACTCACCCACCGTGGCAAGCCACAAATATAGATAGGAGGTTTGGAAACTTCGGGATCGTATACTTTTTTCCATTGTTCTTGTTTGGGTCTTCAGTCTTTCGACTGGTTTGATGTAGCACTCCATGCTTCCCTGTCCTGAGCTAATCGTTTCATCTCTACATAGCTACCCACCCCACATCCGAGGCAAACTGTTTAACATATTCTAACCTTGGTCTACCCCTACAGTTCTCATCCTCGATCTTCCTTCTATAAATCAGTTTGCTATTCCTGGGTGTCTTAGCACGTGTCCTACCAACCTATCTCTTCTCTTCATTAGCAGTTGCCAGAAACATCTCTCCTCTCCCACTCGTCTTAATACCTCTTCATTCGTAACCTTATCTAGCCATCTGATCTTCATCATTCTCTTGTAACACCACATTTCAAACGCATCAATTCTCTTCTTTTCTGCTGCACCAGTAGTCCAAGTTTCACTACCATAGAGCGCCACGCTCCAGACAAAGGCTTTCAGAAATGACTTCCTAATACCTAAATCTATATTCGATGTCAACAGATTCATTTTCTGTAGAAATGCTTTCCTTGCCTGTGCTAACCTACTTTTTATATCCTCTTTGCTTCGTCCATCACTGGTTATTTTGCCTCCCAAGTAAGAGAAGTCACCTACTTCCTTTAGCTGTTCACCTACCAATTCGACATCCATAGGGGTTTCTGATGTCTTTCGACTTTCTTTTCATTATGTCTCATTATGTCCGAAAACCCCCCTGCCAACAATGCCTGAGCTCACCCCCCCCCCCCCCCCCCCTCCCAGAATCAACAATCCCAAGTTGTTACGCCACTACCCAAAAGCATATCCATGTTAAAATGAGCCTGTGTAACTGAACAAGCCACGCGGAGAATAGGATATTTGGTAGCCGAGAGCGTGGCTGGACTACACTCATTACTGTACATACCTGTAGCTCCTGGCCTGACCACTTTTTGTGCCCGCACGAGCATTTCTCCTCATCCCAGACACTGAGACAGTCCGGAACTAATGCTGTAGTGCACTCTTCTCAGTCTCTCCTCATCCACTTACTGAAAAATATATTAAATAATAATAATGATGGCTAATATTATCATTTAGACTTTCACGGCCGGTGATACTATCCATAATGTAGAATGTTGGGTTTATGCCGTGGTTTATTTAATCAAACTCGACGCGTTTCGAAAGAAACTATGTCTTTCTTCATCAGGAATAAACTTAAATACGACTAAATTTTTCTAAGAGAAAGCAACAAAGAAACTAAAAAAGGTGCCCTAAGATGGACCCCATTTTAGCCCCATGTTAGGGACAACGAAAAGCAGCAGTGTATTACTTTTTGAGGGTTCTAATAATAGGTAGCCAGGACTCACTGAGATTGTAGCCGGTATCGCGGTTGAAATTATCTGGGTGTTAAACGTATTTCAACCGCCTCCCTGTACTTGTGGCAAGGTTTATATCGGACAGACTTCGAGAACGATATGCACTCGCATTAAGGAACATAATAGAGGTTGCTGATCATGCTTTCACACCTGGCCATGATGTTATGTTCCAAGGAGTGGATGTTCTTGTCCGTATAAAGCAATATCGTCCCAGAATCAACCGCGACACCGGCTACAATCTCAGTGTGTCCTGGCTACCTATTATCATAATTCATAACCCTCTGAAAGTAATACACTGCTGCTTTTCGTTGTCCCTAACATGGGGATAAAATGGCGTCCATCTTAGGGCACCTCTTTTAGTTTCTTTGTTGCTTTCTCTTAGCAACAATTTAGTCGTATTTCCGTTTATTCCTGATGAAGAAAGTACATGGTTTCTTTCGAAACGCGTCGAGTTTGATTAAATAAAACACGGCATAAGCCCAAAATTCTACATTATGGTCAATAATGATTGCTATTTTTTTTTGGACATTTGTACAGGATGGATGACAGTAGGTTAACCAAGCAGATCTTCACATTCCTGTGGAACAAGAAGTCAGCAACAACTTGGGTACAAGAAGTCAACAACAACTTGGGTACAAGAAGTCAAAAAGGATTTGGAAAGAAATAATATCAGAGTAGAAGATACACCACAGATAGATATTTTTAGGCAAAAAATGCTAAAAATGGAAGGATTCCGAGGGTGGAAGGGAAAGAAAACCGGCTCGAAATGGTCCGAGGAAAGGAAGAGGAAGCATAGTGAGATGATGAGGGAATACTGGAGGAAGAAGAAGGAACAGCAAAGGACAAAGCATTGAAATTGGCTCGTGGTCCATAGACAACCGAAACGAAAATAATAATAATAATAATAATCACAATAATAATAATAATAATAATAATAATAATAATAATAATAATAATAATTTGTTTTGTTTTTGTTTTTTTAGGGAAACCGTGGGGAAATCTTCAAACGACAGATTGCAAGCTTCCGGACTTACAACTGTGCAGGATTCTTACCTACTGAAACCCCACAACCCCTATACCTGGCATAAGGCCACCCCGGAACTGTCTGTTCAGCCTTACTTCAGGGTGGAGCCTCTGTTACGACCAGAGGTCTCAGTCAATTTCATTTAACGTGATGATAATGAAATTACTCTTCATCATCTTCACAATCTTCAGCAACCAATCTTCTCGGTTCCTCTTCTTTTTTTGTTTTTGTTTTTAGCAATTCAGAGATGTAGACAGCAATCTGTGCCCAACTTTCTCTGCTGCTAAGCATTTCATCCACCACATTGTCTAGTGTAATGACTCCAACTTTTGTCTCCAGAAGCCTTCGAAGATTTCTCCACCTCAAGCATGCTAAGAACGTGTGCTGAATGTCATCCCATTGATCATCACAATAACGACACCGTGAACTCGGTGATATTCCCATTCGATGGAGGTGTGCTTCATAATAACCATGGCCAGAGAAACATGGTAATGTAATAATCAACCTCACCATGTTCCCTCGACAACCATGGCTTCAGTTGCTTGATGAGCCTAGCGGTCCACCTGCCACGATGTTCACGTTCCCATTCTTCCTGCCATTCCAGAAGAGGTCTGTCTCTTTCATCTCTCTTCACGCGTATCTTAGAATGCTCTTCTTTGCGCAAGTATATACGGCGCCTTTCCTTGGCCAGGATGTAAATGGGTATCACCCGAGCTATTACTAGCACTGCCGGTCCAGACACTGTACGATAGGCAGAAGTTATTCTGAGGGCAGCTCTTCTGTGAACAGAGGTTATCCGCTTCCTATACATCTCAGAGCCAAGAGCTACAGACCAAATCTCTGCACCATAAAGAATAACTGATCCCGCCACTCTCATCAGCAATTTCCTCTTCAAGGGTGAAGGGCCGCCAATATTAGCCATGAGCCGCGACAAGTTGTTAACAATCCTTGCAGCCCTATCAGCAATCTTGCTGATATGATTCCAGAATGTTAACTTGCTGTCAATCATAACACCCAAGTAACGAACAGCAGGAGTTGTTTCTATCACTTGATTATCTACTAGCATTGGTACAACTCGTGGAACTCTCTTCTTAGTAGCAAGGACTAGTTCTGTTTTATGAACTGCTAGTTGGAGACCATGTTCATTCATCCAGGTGGAAACTCTCCGCATTACCTGATTAAGTTTAAGTTGCAGACCCTCCATGGAGCGCTCCATAATGAGCACAACAAGATCATCAGCATAGCCCACCAAAGAAGTGTTCTCTGACATCTCCATGCGTAAAATGCTGTCATAATTTACGTTCCATAAATCAGGACCTAACACCGAGCCTTGAGTCGCCCCTGCTGTTACTTTGCGACACTTGACTCCTTCATCTGTGTTATACTGTATCCAACGATCACAAAGATAATAATATAATAATAATAATAATAATCATCCCTCAAGTGTTGAGGAAGGAGGAGGGGGAGGAGTAACACCTCGTTAAAAAACCTTGGTCCATCTGGCTCCGGATGGTAGCACCCTGTGAGGGCCCCTGCCTAGGGTTACTAGGTGAAAATTTTAAATCCAGACACGTCTGTGTGGTAACCACCGGTACTCTGGTCGGCGTCTGTTAGCTCTGTGAGCTCGGCTGTGATCCAATCTTCTGGAATTCAAAACTCCAGTCGTAATTCTGTGAGATCCCTTGGGGTTTCACCACCACAACTTGAACATAAATCAATAATCATGACAGAACGACGTGAACGAACACACTACCCTGGGCCCCAGTCAATAAAACTGGGTATTGTACCTGATCATCGAATTCCAGGGGATGAGGTATGTCATGAAAAGGAGAATTGCTTCTCAAAAACCCTCAAAACTAAGAGAATATTTTACATGGGAACACTCAACGTAAACACACTCCTGAAACTGGGTAAAGTGAAACAACTAACAAACATCATGGACACATTCAATATCAGAATACTGGCTATACAGGAAACGAGATTCTCAGATGAGAATCACTTCGATTCGGGAAGTTACAGAATATACAAGGGGAAACCAGCCATAACTATTCCAGGAAAAAAATCTCAAACTCTTCGGAACAGGTTTTGTAGTCCACAACTCAATATTGGACTCTGTAATAGATTTCACCTCAAAATCTGAAAAAAAATCCACACTTACGATACGTTCTGGTAACAAAGCGTATACAATAATCAATGCTCATGCCCCCACAAATAACTACAATAACAAAAATCCACAGATGATAGAAGAATTCTGGGAAGACTTAGAAGAAATCACCAACAAAATCCCCACTAAGCATGTAAAATTATTGCTTGGGGATTTTAATGCACAATCAGGCCGCGAAAGAAAATTCAGAGACACAACAGGAAAACATACAGCGCACCAGAGGACAAACAAGAATGGAGAGAATTTGATAAACTTCTGTAGGAATTTTGACCTCAAAATCATGTCAACACAATTCCAGAAACCCTACAAGAAACTATGGACTTGGAAATCTCCAAACAGCGCCCTCGGAGAATTTCAGATAGACCACGTTGCGATATCTACAAAAAAAACACCAGAGAAGTTATGAATATACGAACGAGAAAAGGTTTTTTCGAATCAGATCATCATCTACTACAAATCAAGGCTACGTTTATACCAAACAGACAAACTAAGAGAACAACCAGAATTTTCAGAACAGACCCAGAGTATTTACAATTAAACAAGAAAGAAATAACACAAGGACTTAAGAAAATTGAGAGTAACAACTGGACGGACATGTCTGAAAACATGAAAGAACTGATAAAAATGGGGCAGCCCCCGAGGAAAAGGAAGCACAGATGGTGGAACGTGACATGTGACAGAGCCATAGAGGATTGAATACAAGCCTGGAAAACATTTAACAGCCATAGAACACCCGAAAAATGGGAAGAATTCAACAAGATACAAAAAGACTCCTCGAGAATAATCCGCAGAGAAAAAAGAAACTACGATAACAACAGACTCAAGGAGATAGAAGAGGATTTTACCAAAAATAACACACGAAACTTCTATAGAACATTCAGAGAGAATATGACAGGATATCGACCACCGAGCTTATGCTTCAAAAGACAAGACGGAACACTGGAGACAAACCCGAAAAAGAATTGTACGATACTGGCACTATATTTTGACTCACTGCTTAACTGTGATAAACCAACACACAGATTACAGTTCGAAAAGCCAGAACATAACATTGATTCCAAACCTCCAACACTTGAAGAAATCGTGGAAATAATAAAATCACTAAAGAACAGTAGAGCACCTGGAGAAGACGGATTGATTTCGGAAATCTGGAAATTAGCCCACGAAAATGTTACACCAAAAATACACAAAATCATCGAAAACATCTGGGAAACAGGGAAGGTACCAGAAGAATGGAAGTCAGCTCCACAAGAAGGGAGACAAAACGAACCCTAATAATTATAGAGGGATTTCACTATTACCCGTCGCATACAAAATTTTCTCCAAAGCCCCGTTAAAACGGATAGAGCCTCAGATAGATCCACAGATAGGAGAATACCAAGGAGGGTTCAGGAAGGGAAGATCGTGCAGTGAGCAGATTTGGTGCCTGAGAACAATACTAGCAACGAGAAAAACCAGGAACCGAACAATCACATTCGTCGACCACAAAAAAGCGTACGACTCCATAGATAGAGAAACACTTTTTAACACATTAGAAGAAATGAAGGTCGACAAAAAGTCCAGAAAACTAATCCAAGAAACATTAACAAATACAATATCCAAAGTTAAATTCATGGGAGAGATCTCGGAACCCTTCAAAATTAATACAGGAGTGCGACAAGGTGATGGTTCATCACCCATTCTATTCAACTCAGTTTTGGATAAAATAATCAAGACATGGGAAAAAGGAGTCAAAGGCATAAAAATGGCAAAACACCAGAAAAGGACAGTTAACATTAAGTGTCAGGCCTTTGCCGATGATGTAGCGATTATAACAAATAACAGAAAAGAAGCCAAAGAAGCTCTAGAGACGCTACATGAAATCTCTGCCAAAACAGGGTTACAAATCTCATACGAAAAAACACAGTTCATGGACACAAAATCTACAGACAAGCACCCACTGGAAACCAAGTATGTAAAAATAACACAAGTGGAAAGTTTCAAATATCTAGGAGAGATTATAGAGAAAACCGGACTGAACTTGGCATCCAATGAAGACAGGATCGCTAAATTGCAGAAATCATACCGACTTACATGGAACCACTACAATAAAAAAAAGTATTTCCATCAATGCCAAATTACGACACTACCGTACAGTAGTCTTACCAGAGGCCTTATACGCTTCAGAAACGACAGCAATCAAGGGGCGAACAAAAATCAAGGAATTAGAAAAACAAGAGAGAAAAATTCTGAGAAAGATCTACGGGCCAGTTCAGAAAGAGGAAATATGGATAAAGAGACCGACAATAGAACTGTACAAACAGACAGAGACGATTACAAACAACATAAGGAAAAGAAGGGCAAACATTTATGGACATATACATAGGATGACCGAAGACAGACTGACCAAGAAAATTTTTAATATAGTTACGAATAGCACACTAAAAACCAATTGGGTAAAGGAAACCGTGGAAGACCTTAAGAAACTAAACATCTCTACAGAAGACTTCGCAGACAGGAGCAAATAAAGATAAAAACTTAGACTACAGAAGTTTGAGCAAACTCCCAAAGAGAGACAACCAGCAAAGAGGTGGACAGAAGAGAGAAAGAGGAAACATAGTGTGTATATGAGAGGTTTTTGGGAAAAAAGAAGAAAGGTCCAGAATGAAACATGAAAATTGATTGTGTTGTAACGCTCTCCTTATGGGGAATTAACGAATAAATAAATAAATAAATAATGATTTTCCGAACAAGCATCCTTACTTTTAGGACTTTTCAAGATGAGAAATGGACAACCGGTGCAAAGTGGTCGGATGAACGCCGTGCTCGACACAGCAAGCTAATAAAAACCTACTGGATCGATCGTAAATTGAATAAACGCCAGAATATATAGTGGAACTTATCGTGGTCCCTAGTTGGCCGATTAGCGAATAATAAATAAATAAATAAATAAATAAATAAATAAATAAATAAATAAATAAATAAATAAATAATGATATTCAGACTAACATGGAATCACTACAATAAAAGAGTGATTTCACGTAATGCAAAATTGAAGCATTACAAAACCGTTGTCCTCCCAGAAGCTCTATTTGCATCAGAAACCATAACTTTAGGAGGCCATTAAAAATTGCAGACATTGAAAAGCAAGAACGCAAAATTCTTTAAAAAATAATTGGCCCTGCACAAGAAAATGGAATTGGATCAGTAGACGAACTGCAGACAGACAGTTTAAAAACACTTTACGCAGGAGATGGTTGACATTTTTTGGGCTCATTATAGCCTTACAAATCCATTACAACTCAGCAATTTTTCTGGGGTTTGTGGGGTTTCGCCTAGAACACCAAGCTGGCTCATTGGCGCGCTCTTGGTGTCCGTGCCCGGACCTCCACAGGAGTAGCGAACTGTGCACTACCTCCTTTTTTATAAAGCGCACCTGCCCCTCTTTACTGCAAGACCTAAAAGTTCAAGCAGTCTTAAGCTCACTATGAAGGCTTCCAAAAGATGGTATATTGGCTTTCACGGCCAGTGAATTAAAGCTCTCGGCCATCGCGGCCGAAATCATTACACTTTTTGGATATTGAGTTTTGATTTTGAAATGTAAGTCATGTCCATCACATGGAAAATCTAATCAACTTTCCACCCCATGGTGTAGCGGCTAGCATTCTTGGCTGTTGCCCCGGAGTTCCGGGTTCGATTCCCGGCTTTGCCAAGAAAATTTATTCTGATCTGAGGGCTGGAGCGTGAAGCAAAACTGAAATGAGGTGGGTTCGATTCCCAACTCAGCCGTTTTAGAAGTGTTTTCCTATTTCTACTCCAGGCAAATACCATGCCGGGATGGTTCCTAACTTAAGGCCACGGCCGCCTCTATCCCAGTCTTCACCTCAGCCTAACTAATACAGACACCACAATAACACAGGTTATAAGGCAAATTTAACACTCATCCAACTACACGGGGCTGAAATGATCACGGATGTCTAAGCCCCTAAATGAAACAACAGCAACAACCTATTTAACTGGCGGGAGAATTTTGAAATGGAAAACACGAGGCTGTTTAGTTCTTAACGGAACTACTTGTTTGATTCTCGTTTTGATAGGGTATTTTATTGTACAGATCTCCATGAGTGAGGGTATTTAAAATTCACTACCGTTGCCGTGGCAAGTGACGTGACACCGGCAGGAAGTGGACTATAGTAAAATATTTGACCTCCAGTCCATCTAGCGTGAACCTGTTCAACAAATTACTGTGAGTTTTTAGTGCAGTAATTCTATTTCTAGCTAACAGAGGTCACTGTTAGGGTGTTCTTGCACAGTTTCAAGGAACATCGAGCATTTGTTACTAATTTTCTGACCAATTAAACAAGTTTCCTTGTATCTATAAAACCACAGTAGTCCAAATGGACGTTAATTTCAATCGAAAAAGAAAATCAGTTTATTTAATTATTAGCCTATTTTCATTTATGAAAAAAAAACTAGTGGCTTATGAGATCACCTTTGGTCCGTGTGTGTGTATGTGTGTGTGTGTCCGCGTGTGTGTGTGTGTGTGTCCCCTAATAACTCCTGACCAGCTCGAGCGATTTCAATGAAACTTAGTAAGGTCATAGTACTATTTTGGCCGACCCCGACCGTGCTCTTCAAATTTTATTACGTCTCACCAATCCATCATGGCGGCTGTGCGAAATATTTCACCAGCATTCCATATCTCCGAAACGATTACTCATATCACCCTGACATGTTGTATGGTGATAGAGGGCACTACCATAAGTTCACCAATGTGACTTTCAAAAACCTGTTAACTACAAAACTAACATGGCGGCAAAGCAAATTTGAAACATTTAAATATACTTTTCTCGCAATTTAACCATCCGAACGCAGTGAAAACTGGTACAGAAAATGACTATACAAATTTCAATGCACTGTCATCTAATTTAGTTCAATTGTTTACATAACATCAATATGGCGGCTGTGCGAAATTTTAAAATTAAATTTTTATTTCTTGTGTTCTAATCATGCGATCGAAATCAACATTTGAATAATGAACGTACACAATAATCCTCATCTAATAGGACATAACTCAATGGCCTACTATATTAAAGTCCACCATGGCGAAATACCGGAATATTTAGACGGTTCTCAATATCTAGGAATCTATTGCAGCAATCACACTGAAAATTTGTATGTTGATAGAGGTAATTAACATAAGTAGGATAAATGAAAATAGGCTGTATAGTTCTTCACGGAACAACTTGCTTTTTAAATCGCTTATCCTCCAAGCTCGACTTCAACCACACACTCTGCGAGTGATCATTCCTCTACCGCCACAAGGACAGTGTTTTGTAGCTGAACACACTTTGTCAGCAGATGCAACTGAGGATGGTGACAGGCCGATCAGCCAGGTGACCGCTAACTTGTGTATAATGATGGAAAGGTCGAGAAAGGAAGTGGAAAGTGAAAGGAACCATCCCGGCATTCGCATGGGGGTGAACATGGGAACCCAAGGAAATCAATTTTCAGGATGGTCGAGGTAGGATTCGACCCCATGAGGCCTTAGGTGGCGAGTTAGCAATGTCGGCCACTGCGGCCGGTCCTTAGTCTATGTTTACACAAATAATATTAAAATGTAAAATAAAACGTAATAAAATAGGAGATTACCTCGTGGCATAGTGGCTAGCATTGTTGGCAGCCACTTCAGGTCTGGGTTTGATTCCCAGCCTCGTGATACTAAATGGAAATCTGCCGGATGCTCTGTCAGGAGGAAGAGTGGAAAGAAACTGGTCACCCTACCACACATAAACTCCGGATCAGGACGCCTGGTTAGTGATCCTTTGATACTGGTTGCTTGGTTCCTTATTTGAGGGACTGCGACAACGCGGTCATGTATTAATTAGTGGGTGTTATCTGTGATTCAGGTAGAAGGACTGCCGACGATTATTTTTTTCAAGTAGTTCCTACTTTTGCTACCAAATGCTACCGTCCACGACACCAAGCTGCGGATGTGGCTACTAAATGTCATCGCAGTCAGCACCTGGCGGCGAACATTGGAACTATTATTATTCTCGTATCAGAAACGTACATTGTAAATATATAACACAGTTATTATATTATCTTTGCCCAAAACTTGGCCACTTCCATTGCTCTCTATGTTCCCCAACGAAGATCTTCTTCCGTGCAGGATGCTGGGCACAGTCGACACTCAGTCATATGCTGAACAGTGTGGTCTTCTCCACAATCACATTGAATATCATCCTGGTCAATGTAACCCCATCTTGCCATATTAACCTTTGATCTGCCTACTCTAGAGCGCAGTCTATTCAGTGACTTCCAAGTCGTCCATTCCTCGTCGTAGCCAGGAGGTAGAGTTTCAGACACATTTTCCCAACCAGGGGGAAGGTTGGTCGTAGCCCTCCACATTTGCAACCTAGCTTTTTCAGCAGTGGTTCTAAGTTCCTTTGATATTCTAAGGAAACTCTTCCTCGACTTCAGTCGTTGCGGTTGCGGTTCGTGTCCATATAGAGGAAGAGTTCTTTCATGCCCCCCTGTCTTTCGTTCCTTGTTCGCAGCTATTTCTCTTCGAACAGGGGGTGGTGCTATTCCTGCGAGGAGATAAAGCCATTCGACTGGAGTTGATTTCAAGCAACCTGTTATAATCCTGCAGGTATCGTTGAGAGCTACATCCACCTGTTTGGCATGTGTTGAATTATACCAAACAGGAGAAGCATACTCTGCTGCAGAATAGCATAGTGCCATTGCTGAAGTTCGGATCGTTTCAGGTTGACTACCCCACTGAGATCCAGCCAGTTTGCGTAGGAGATTGTTCCTGGAAGAAACTTTCGACTTGGAGTTCATGCAGTGCTTCTTGAAAGTAAGAGATCTGTCAAGTGTCACTCCTAGATATTTTGGAGCCTCACAGTGTTCCAGTTCGACCCCTGACCATACAATCTTTAACTTGCGAGCAGCTTCTCTATTTCTCAAATGAAAAGCACACACTTGTGTCTTTGAGGGGTTTGGCTTAAGCTGGTTTGTGTTGTAGAGTCTGGAAAGATCTTTAAGGGCATTCGTGAGGGTGTTCTCCACTGATTCAAAATCTGCGCTCTGAGTGGCTAGAGCAATGTCATCAGCATACAGGAAACTTCTGCTGTTCGGGGCTATAGGTTGGTCGTTCGTGTATATATTGAACAGGATTGGAGCCAGTACACTTCCTTGCGGGAGGCCGTTTTTCTGTAGTCTCCATCGACTACGCTGTCCTTGAAAGTCGACGAAGAACCTGCGATTTTTCAAAAGAGTGGCGATGAGCCTGGTTAGGCTAAAATCCTTGGTGAGGTTGTAGACCTTGACTAGTAGTAGCTGATGGTTGACTGTATCATACGCTGCTGATAAGTCGACAAATACCACTCCTGTCACCTTACGAGCTTCAAACCCATCTTCTATAAACTGTGTGAGATTTAGCAGTTGTCCAGTACAGCTTTTACCAGGGCGAAATCCAGATTGCTGAGGTATAAGTAAGGGGTCAATTACAGGTGATAGGCGATTTAAAATCAATATTTCCAGCAGTTTGTAGAGGTGACATAGTAGTGCAACTGGTCTAAAATTCTTTGGATTATTTCCTTCTTTGCCAGGTTTCAGCAAAGCGATCACTCGGCTCTTCCTCCATATCTTTGGAATTTGGCTTCTGCTCACACAGTTGTTGAAAAGTTGGAGAATCCATTTCTTTGTTGTTAAGCCAAAGTGTTTAATTTGCTCGGTCCGTATATCATCCAAGCCAGCTGATTTTCCATTTTTGCTCTGTTTGATAACCTTCTCTAATTCTTCCATGCTGAATGATGATGTGAGATCATTACTCTCCTCTTGCTCTTCTCTTTGCAATTTCGTTTTTTTTGATTTGTGGGTTGCCTTCCCGTTCAGCAGTAACTGATGTGCTATTTGGTTGGCAGTGATATTATGATGTGCAGTGGTCTTAGTTGGGTCATTGCTTGGACGTCTCAGAAGTCTCCATGCTTTATGACTGTCTTTTTTCAGATCCAAGTTTTCAATAGTTTTTATCCACTGATCCCTTTTTGTCTCTCTTATAGAAGAAATGAGCTTGTTTCCTGCTTCCACAGTTGCTTCACTGAAAGGATTTTCTTCAAATAAGTTGCTATATTCTACTAGTAGGGTGGCTTGATCTGATGTAAGCCCGGGAATATAAGATGTTCGACAGCCACGGTGGATAGACATCCTTGAACATCTCTTTACAGCCATGGTAAAGGTGTCATAACATTCTGGTACTGGTTCTATGGAAGATACTTCGGTGTCCAGCAATTCTGTAAACCTTGACCAGTCAGCCTTCTTAAAGTTGAATCTCCTCCGAAAAGATGCCTTCTGTGGTCTTATAGCAGCGAATAATTGGCACATTATTGGTCTGTGCTGTGAGTTTGGTATTGGAGATCAGACAGATTTTACACACTGTTGACTGATACTGCTGCTGCCAAATATGAGGTCAGGATTGTAAGCTCGCCTCCACCTGCCGCTGTTAAAGGATCCAGGTAGTTTTGCATCATGGATTAAAGTCAGATGATTTATTTCTGCCCATTCTTGTACTGCTGTCCCATTCTCATCTTCGTGATCGTAACCCCAAACAGTACTATGGCTGTTGAAATCGCCGATCACAATCTGCACATGTTTATTTTCAAAATTGGATGGTTTGTTAATAATGAATTCAGCACCAGGTGGTTTATAAAAGGATGAGATGGTACAATTAGTTGTTTCTAGGGTGAGGATTTCAATGTTGTTTTCTTCTGTAAATGCTGTAGATACAATTTGAATATCAGGATGAACAAAGATAGCACTTCCATATTTATCATGTGGTCTTTCAATGGCGAGACGCATTCCGCGTATTTTTGGTCTGCGCATGTCACACCGTCTATGTGTCTCCTGTATGCACAGTACATGGCACTGGTGATGAGTGCATAGTTCTTGTAGCAGTTCTTCTTTGGCAGGTGTTATGCCTTCTATGTTAATAGAGATAATCGTTAACTGTGGCCCTGAAAAGGGCTCGAAAATGGATGTTTCTGTTGTGAAAGGATCAGCCGCCAGTGATTCAGCAGTTGACTGACGTTGCCCAGGATACGCCCGATTGTATATCATTTTCTTTGAATCACAATAAAAACACAATCTTCGGGGAGGCTCCTTTCGTGTATCCCAACATTGGAACTAATATAGTGTTATCAAGCTAACCTACAAATTTTAGCTTCCACAAGTGTAGTTAGAGGAAGGTTCTTTTCCATGCCATACATCTATGACATGGGACCGCCGGCTTTACTTCCCCTCCGAAGGAAGGCACACAGGGATTTTTAACGCTCTTAAAACATCCGACGACTTCGGCGGGGTTTGAACCCGCGATCTTGGGCATAGAAGCTCAGCATGCTACCAACTACGTCACCGAAGCCGCTTTGGTACTAATGGGGTCGCCAACATCCATTGTGGAAGTGGCCCTCTTTGATCTAATCCCTCCCTATATTATTCTGCTAAGGTCCCATTCCAGTTTTCTACCGAAAATAAGGTCCCATTACCACCAACCTACACATGTGGGGTACCTACAGGTTCATCATAACCCAATGCGTAAGCGAAACGCACTCACTTACTCACAATTAAATAAATATCTTTAAACATGTATATTTACAATGAAATAATGAAAGAATGCAACACGGTAACCATGGTAACAGAATCTCACAGGTCCATCTATTTCTGTAAGACGCAATGCAATTCCAATTATTACATTACTGCGAAATTTTCCAGACGGTTATAAGGTTATCACTGAACCAAATTAAGCTGTAAAATTCATCAATACATACAGTATAATGCGCTTAAGGGGGTCAAGGGGCACTCTAGAATTTTTTCACGCAATTTTCACGTGTGAGTGTGGTACGAAAGGTCTTTTTCACCCAACTATAAAGGTTCTCCGAAAACCACATTTAAAGGCCCTTAAATTAACAGTGTCTGTGATATTCCCAGAAAACTAACTTCGCTCTGACATACCTATGAAGGAATGACAAACCCCTAACCTCTGCACCAGTAGCTGAATTGATAAAGTCTGATTATTCATACCAAAGATAAATCAGTCATAGCATTCATGATTGAGATTTTGCTAAGTGTACTCTTTACAACTAGAATTTCGCGGGCGAAGCCGCGACGGGTAATGCTAGTAAAATATATTTCAAAACAGCTCCATTTAATAAATTGGCTTTATTACAACTTGAGTGACCATTTCGTTGTGTAGTGTCTAGCACTCTTGGTTGTCGCCCCGTAGTTCCGGGTTCCATTCCCGACTCTACCAAGACATTTATTTGTGGTCTGAAGACTGGAACAGGGTACACTGAGCCTCATGAGGCAAAACTAAGAAGAGGTGGGTTCTATTCCCACCTCAGCCATCCTGGAAGTGTTTTTTAGTGGTTTCCCACTCCTATTCCAGGCTAATGCCGGAATAGTTACTAACTTAAGGCCACGGCCGTCTCCTTCCCAATCCATACTTGAATTACATACACTCACACACTACTACATACACTGGATACGATTTGCATTTACATTGTGTATCTTACCAGGTGAACAAAATTTAAAACATCATTAGTACTGTACAACTAAATGTGATCAATACAAAGTTAATTTGGCCCTTATTCCTTGATATTTACAAATAATTACAATAGGAAAAGAGGAAATGCTATCCACTGACATGCATATCATTGTTGAATTTGTTGAAATGTTAGTACTCTTGAAAATATTTAGTACTTTGTTGACTCCTGGCGGGAATATCAGCAGTGCAGTATTTAAATTTGTCGTTCTATGTTAAGCTTCATCCCGGTATTCACGTTTTTGCAATAAGTGTTAGAAGAAAATTGGTCGAAAATGACCTAACATCATGATCATCCAGATAAAAGCCATTTCTAAAAAATAAAATAAAAAATAAAAAATAAGGCAACGTGAAAATTGCGTGAACCGGAATAAAAATCTTAAATCTTGGATTAATGATGACAGAGCGAAAGTGATTTGTGTGCTTAAATGAAAATTAATATATTTCGTACAAAGTTTCCAGAATTATGGCCACTGGTGTACATCACAATAACACAGGTTAGCATACAAATTCTTCACACACCCAAGTAGCTACAAGTCGCGTGTTAATGCTTAAAATATGTGCATTCAATCGTCTTGAGCTCGGCGCAGTTAAGGGAGGGGTTTCTCCACCAGCGCTCCAGCTCCCCACCACTCATACTGTACCGCGACCTTGAAGCCTTGCCACATACCATCCGTACTCTACATGGAGAATCCTAATCCATCACCCCTCCCCAGGGGCTCACATCTAGTGGGACGTGGGTTGGCGACGACGGGACCTCAGCTGAGTCCGGCATTGCTTCCACTTACTTGTGTCGGGCTCCTCTCCGTCTTATTTCCTGTCGACCTCTCTTGGTCAATTCTTGTTCTCATCTGACCCCGACGGTATTAGGGTATCTGAGGCCTAGGGAGTCTCTTCCTTTCCCGCCTTAATTGGCCCTTGTCTCATCTTTCCTAATCCCTCATTATTCGAGGGGTCAGCCTTCTTTTTCTTTTCATGATATCTCCTGCCTTCTGCACAAGGCCCTCAAGGAGGCAGGGTGTGTGTAGCCCCACCACTTATGGTGCACCCTCGATTGTGCTACATCCTCAAGGACTCACAGCTGGTGAGTCCGTGAGTTGGCGACCCCGAGGGATTCCTGAGCTGAGTTGGTTCTTCCTTTTTCCATTGCCTTCGGGACGGGCCCTCTCCCCTTTACCTTTCCTCTCTGCCTTGCTTGGCTCTCCTTCCTTCCAAGTCCCTCAATTCTCATTCTTCGAGGGTTGAGGGCATTTCCTTTCCTCCTGTCTTTGATTTACATTCTCCCTTTTTGTCTCCCATGTCCTCTTCTAGTTTGTAAGTCAGTAGTTAGTTTTAGTTATAAGTTTCGTTTGATCATATTTCATTTTCACTATCACCCAATCCATTAGGGGCAAATAACCTAGATGTTAGGCCCCTTAAAACAACAATTATCATCATCATCATCATCTAATCCATCACCAACTTACTTGCTCCACACAAATTACAGTAATATTGTCAGGCGTGGAACAGAACAAGAATTTACCAAAGGGAGAGCTATAAGATAGGTGGAAGAAAGACGTGGTCTGCTTATGCAAGCGTAATCGATGTTGGACTCAGCTGGAGCCCCGTGGTCATCAAACCACGTCCTAAAAGTTGTGAGCCCTTTCAAGGCAATTACGACTTCCTGGTCCTCTCGTGTTACGCGTCTCTCCCCGAAAAGAAGTGCCACTTCTATTGTCATTGAAAATTGTATTGCACTTTGCTGTCACTAAACGTACAGCACGTTATGTTATTAACAGTGGCAGCAAACCATGGAGGATAAACAAAAGTCCCGACATACGAGGTGTGGTGTGCTGATGTCCCTGTCAGTGCATTTCATCCTGGACTGTCGTTGCCAGATTTCAAACAAGGTGGTGGTCAGTGGCGTAACTAGGATTTGCTTCTAGAGGGAAGCTTGCTATTGTTACAGCCCCATACTTCAGAAATCTTTCTTTGCTCAAGAACAATTTATGCACATAACAGAAAACTATTTTTTCAAAATGTTTCTTTTGTTGTTTTTCTCTTTTGTTTTAAGTTTAAGACTTGTTTTAGGTTTTGTGGATGATTTCTGTTGTGTTTTCTGTTACGAACAGTATAAGGAATAGAAGACTGGACTGGAATACAATTACTAAAGAGGAATTGTGGAAGGAGAAGCAACGGTGGAGACGTACCATCAACACCCCGTCCTGGACAAGGGGAATTGAAGATGAAGATGAACTTTAAACTTGTCCTTTGTTTCCATATTTTCTGTCACTGAAAATGACAATTCTATGAGTGGTGTTCAAATGAAAAGGTACGAAACGATACTGTGGGTACATTTTATTCGTCATTCAAAGGTAATCACCACAGGTCTGTGCACAGGTGTCCCATTGCTTCACTAGCCGCAGGATTTCCTATTCCCAGAAGTCTTGTGGTTGTGACAGGGCCAATCATGTACGGTGTCCTTCAGTTCGTCGTCCGATTGGAAACGTTTTCCCTTGAAACGAACCGTTAACAGTGATGTGTATTGTGCGACACTCCGTAGCCTACGCAAGTCCATAAAGAACAAACGGACTGGACTGCTCACGAAGGGAGTGATTCTGCTCCATGATGACGCTCGCCCACACTTCTCAAACGGCACACAAGGTATATTGGCCACATTCAAGTGGGAGAAACTTGAGCATCCACCCTACAACCCGGACTTGTCACCCTGCGTCTTCCATCTGTTTGGTCCGTTAAGAAAACATCTCGAGGAAAACATTTCCAATCGGACGACGAACTAAAGGACACCGTACAGGATTGGCTCCTGTCACAACCACAAGACTTCTGGGAACAGGGAATCCTGTGGCTAGTGAAGCAATGGGACACCTGTGCACAGGCCTGTGGTGATTACTTTTGAATATCGAATAAATTGTATCCACAGTATCGTTCCGTATCTTTACATTTGAACACTTCTCGTATATATCATTGCACCCAAGAATAAAATATATACAAATATTGCATCAAAACCCACTAAATATGGAAAAATAATTATTTTACATATAAGTACAGTATGTATCAATATCAGAAATATGTAAAAATATTATGGGGTTTGAAGCCATTTTTCAGTGCTGCCTTAGTAAACAAAAGTTTGGTGCTTTTCAGTCAATCAACACGAATGTACCCAACTCGTTTGGGAACATTCGTGTTGACCGATTGAAAAGTACCAACGTTTTGTTCTTATGTAAACATATGTAAAATAGATGCGTTTAATTTGAATAAAGGACAACATAATCAATGAAGTTAAGTTAAAAATGTCTATCTGTGTGATTAAAAAAATGTAAATACATATAAATCCTAACCCTGCTAATAAGGTCTATTCACTTGCCTGATGAACCCTTTATAGGACAGAACTATTTTTTCAAAGTGTTTTCTTTTGTTTTAAGTTGAAGTTTTGGTTTTGGTTTTGTGTTTGTTTTTGATTTGATTTTGTCTTTTGATTTTTTATTGCTTTTTTGCTTTCTTTTTTTTTGTTTAGTTTTTTTTGTTTGATTTCATGTTCTTATTTTATTAAAAAAAACTATTTTATATGTTTTATTATTTTTTGTGTTTAAATACTTGTTTTACCGTCTAATGTAATTGGGCACAATTTGTGTTGACCGATTAATAATAATAATAATATCGTATGGCCTCGGATGCCGGATGCAAGCTTTGTAATTTGACACCCAGAGGGTAGCTTGCATGTCGAATTTCGTTGTTACTTGAATCACTATGAAAGTCAAGGAGGTTAGATATCTAAGCTCCTTGAATACTATAGCGCTTTCTAGTAGAGAAATGAGGAACTTTGTGTTGGCGGAAACTCCCGAAATTAATTTTGCCATTATGAACACGGCCTACTGAATTCAAATAGGGTCTTTGACATGCCAACATCGTATGACATGCGTGTCGTATATTTGCCGCCTTAAAAAAAAACACTTACCACGGCCAGGAGTGAACCTGCAATCTTGGGGTTATTAGACCGACACACTATCCACTCACCCACCGATTGGAAAGCGTCTATAAAATAACTTTTCTGTTTTTGCCTTCGCCTGAATTTTCCCTTCAATTTACAGTTATTTTCTGGCAGGTTGCTGGTAAACTGTTCCACTCTTTTTCACTCCTTTACCTAGGGGGCGTGGTGGCTCAGCGGCCATGCTGTTGGCCTCTCACCTAGGTGGACTGGGTTCGATTCCCGGTCAATGCATGTGAGATTTTCGAAGTGAAATGCCATGTCCTGTGGTTCAGATTCCACGTAAAAAGGAGGTCCAGTGGCTCATAATCACAAGATTCACGGTCACGTAAAACTACAATCTTCCTTTTTCTTCCTTTACCCAGTTGTTATTCCACCAAGTGAGTTTTATATTGTACTGAGGGTCATGCCTTCCTTTGTACACCTACTCTGTCTCCAGTCTATCCCCTGGGAAACCAAGTATATTTCTCCCAATCTTGACCCTATTCTTCTATCTGCCACAGTTTTCCAACCCCGGTCTTTTCTAGCATCCCACTAACAATACTCGTATGTCTGTAGTCTTTCCCTCCATTTCCTTAAGGAGGTATTCCTGGTGTGGATCCCATACTGCAGCAGCAATCCTTAGAGGAATAATATACAGGAGATGACTTCCACATCCGCAATTTCTTGCAAATTAAAGTGATTTACTTATCTGCTTGAAAAAATAGCTCTATTGTGCACGTATTTCACGGTGTCTGAAGTTTTTGTTGGCAAATAAGTTGATTTGTTTGTCTCTTCTACTGCGACTGCCAATTTTCTTTCAGATTTATTTAGTTGTCAGCTTCAGATGCTTCTCTTGTGTTTGCTTTGACTTGATCTCATTTCTGTAATGACCTGAAATAAGGCATCCACTAACATCTTCTTAATTTACACAATAATTATTCTGTAATCCAAGAAATGGCTTTTCACGAACACAAATTACACAATGATGACAAATGAAGGATTTCAGCTATTTGTTTGATGTTTCATTTGAGGGCCTTGCTTATCGTGGTCATGTATCCCCGTGTGCTTGGTTGTTTAGAAGTTGTCTGATAATCTGTGTCACTGTGATGTATGTACTAGTTTGTGTATTTGTAATCGAGGTACTGTAGGATTTGGGTAGGAATCGTCCGTGGCTTTACCTAAGGTACCACCCCGGTATTTGCATGGAGTTGGAGTGGGAAATCACGGAAAACCACTTCGAAGATGGCAGAGGTAGGAATCGAACCCGAGGCTGACTGTAGCCCTTCCAGCTGTCAGATCAGAATTAAAATCTCTTGGCAGACCCAGGAATTGAAATCGCGCCTCCACGATGACAGCCAAGAATACTAGCCACTACGCAACGAGGAGGCTTCTTCTTGTATTTTAATTGGTCTGGTAACCTGTGTTATCGTGGTATCTGTAGTAGTAGTAGTAGTAGTAGTGTGTGTATTTATAATTTGAGAGTGGATTGGGAAGGAGACGGCCATGGGCTCAAGTTAGAAACTACCCCGGCATTTGCCTGGAGTAGAAGTGGGAAACGAAAGAAAACCACTTCCATAATGGATGAGGGGAAATCGAACCCACCTCTTCTTATTTTTCCTCACGAGGCTGAGTGCACCCCGTTCCAGCCCTCAGATCAGAATTAAAATTCTTGGCAGAGTCGGGAATCGAATCCGGACCTCCGGGGAGACAACCAAGAATGCTAGCCGCTACACTAGGTGGACACTCACTACTACAGAAACCACTATAACACAGGTTATGAGACGAAATCTACATACACACCCAAAGTACACGAGGCTGAAATTACCACGATGTCCTAGCCCCTAAATGAAGCAACAACAACCCTCCTCCTACGTTTAAAAAGATTCAGATTAAATTTTATGTTTCAGCCAAAATACTTCAGTTGTTGTTGTTAATTCATTTTAGAGACTTGGACACAGTGGTCATTTAGCCCCGTGTATTTTAGGCCTGTATGTGTTTGATACCTATGTTATTGTGCATGGCTGTATTAGTGTGTGTATTTGTAATTCGTGAGAGGATTGGGAAGGAGACGACCGTGGCCTTAACCATTTATAGGCCAGTGGTCTGCATATTTACCACCTGCTATAAGGACAATTTATATTGTCAAAGATGGTGATGGTTGAATCTTTCAATATTAATATTTCTGAAAAACAAATAATATGCTAACGTGCTTGATATAATTATTTTCTTAATGTAATATGATAATAAAAATTAGAATTAAAAATAAATATGCTTGTGAAAATTAAAATTAAAATTTTAAAAATTAAATTAAAATTATAATAAATGTATACGGTAATCCTAATTTCGAGATTATAAAAATAAATTAAAATTATCAAAATAAATATGTTAAAGGAAACAAAAATTAAAAACAAGATGTTCAGTAAAGAACATATAGCCTACTTTCTCCTAAATGTATGAGTATAGTTATAACTCGTTGTTATTATCAAAGAGTATAATAGAACTATTCTTTGTTGAAGACCTTAGAAACGATTTACCTCTACCAAACGCTACAACCTAGATAAAAACTGCTACCATCATTGAAGAAAGAAAGATAAGAAGTATATCAAGAATGTTATGTATCTGGAGACATAATCGACCGGACTGGTTGCGGGGCTCAGCGGTAACGTTCTCGCTTGCTGGGCCCTAGGTTGCAGGTTCGTATCCTGGCGCAGTCAGCTGGCATTTGAGGGTGCACAAATGCGAGGGAGCCGTGTCAGTACATTTACTGGCACGTTAAAGATCCCCTCCGGGCCAAAATTCCGGCACCCCGGTGTCTCTAAAAGCAGCAGTAGTTAAAAGGGATGTAAAACCAATACCATTATTATTATTATTATTATTATTATTATTATTATTATTATTATTACATATACGACCTGCCGTGGGCAACATCCAACTTTGAGTTGAGACATGTCTTTACACGTCTGGTTGTGCATGGCTTTCACAACCCTAATTGAATTCAAATAACATTTTCAAGTAACGCAAAATAGGCTGTTACAAACCCTTTAAAATAAAAAGTAAAAATGTATCGTAGTATCATCTTGTCATTCTTCAAATTCGATGCGCATAGAATGCCAATGGTGTAGTAATCAATGGAGCCCCACGTAGACTAGTCGTGACATCTAGTGGTGAAATATCGAACAATATAATCCTAACAGAGCGAGTGCATTCTAGCGGCCAGAAGAAGAAACTTTTCAATAAAATCTGGAAGTTAATCTAGTTACCTTTTTGGCAGCTAGATGTCTCGAGTAAATCTGCTGGCGAATTATGTTTTAATTAAATATATATTTTACACCATAATATGCACAATATAACGCTTAATTTTAAAACATCTGAGTCATTACAAAACAATAAACATATAACATTTCAAGCAAAAAACCTAGCTCTGATCGGGTTTGAACCATAGGCATTTGAGCGATAGGCTAACGCTCTACCACTGAGCTAATTGTGTCAACGAATATCGTTCTATATAAAATGACTTACATAGAACTTGTTAGCAAATAATGATTTATACTAAACGATTTCATCACTGGAGTATATTATTTATATATAAATCATTTCATACAAAGTTTATTTATTTTGTATCCAGACGCTATATTGCATGAAATACTCAAATTAGTGAAATATAAGTCAGGCACAAGATATCCGCTGCCATCTTGTCTTATTACTGAATCAGCTCAGCTTTTTAAAATCACGTCTGCACTATAGTATTACAAAATAAACTTTTAATTTCGAACGTGCCTCTTCCTTTAGAACAGTTAAAACGATTCTCGGCTTGATAATCGGAACTGGTGGGTCCCATGATATGGATTATAAAGTTTGCATAATTCGCACGGCCGCCATCCTGAAATGGTATGGCGGACGACCTTGTAGTTTGGTCACAAGACGCATCCTATACGAAGGTATGTTGTTACCAAATTTGGTAGAGATCGGATGATTTGGTTAGTCGTTATTTGATTTTACGTTTTGAACGTTTGAGTGGCCGCCATTCAGTTTTAGTAAAGATGGCGGCGATATAAAACATGACACTGAGGTGTCCTTTGCTAGTGCTACCTTTGTACCAAATTTCGTTCAATTCGCATTCACCGTGTTCGAATTGATAGGGGGGGACAGACATTCAGAGTACACACACTCACACACACACAGACACACACACACACACACAGACTCACACACACACATACACACACACACACACAGACTCACACACACACATACACACACACACACAGACTCACACACACACATACACACACACAGACAGACACACTTTTTTCGCCCTGTGTTGATCTCATAAGTCTACTTTCATTTTTTGCAAAAATCGAAAGTAGGCTAATAATAATATTTACAACTAGACTAAAATGGTTAATATGAAATTAGAATAAATACAATAAAATATAGGGGCAAATGGCCTCTCTGTTCCGCCCCTTAAATCAACAATAATTAACTAACAAATAAAATATCTTCAATAATATTCTGCCCTATAAAGTTCGGAACCAATCCAGCATTTGCCTCAAGTAGGAGTGGGGAGACCACGGAAAACCACTTCCAGGATTGCTGCGGTGGGAATCGAACCAACCTCCTCTCAGTCTTGCTTCACGAGGCTGACTGTGCCCCGTTCCAGCCCTCAGAACAGAATTAAATTTCTTGGCAGAGCCGGGAATTGAATCCGGACCTCTGGGGCAACAGTCAAAAATACTAACCGCTACAGTAGGAGTCTGCCAAGTACTTAAGAACGCATTTTAGGATAAAGAAAATATAATAATAATGTTATTGGGTTAACGTCCCTTTTATCAACTGTGGCTTTGAGAGACGAGGGGATGCCGGAATTTTGCCTCTAAGGAGATCTTTAACGTGCCAGTAAATCTATTGGCTCGGCTCCATCGCATTTGCGCACCCTCAAATGTCAACTGGCTGCGCCAGGATTCGATCCTGCAACCCTAAGCACAGCAGACGAGGACGTTACCGCTGAGCTTAAAGATAATCTCTGGAGTAGCTCAGTGGTATGCAAACGCCCCTGAGCCATTCAACATGTGCCGCCACTGTGACAATGTTAGAGGTGCATCAAAACACGAGGAAGGTAAACTAACTGTCGACCACATCACCTCGTGGAAGTTACTGAACTCTCACAAGGTCATTTCTCATTTCCCAGGTCGCCTGCTACACATCCAACTTCCACGTTCCCCGAGCTGTTCTTCTTATAAACGATTCCCGATATAGTATTTCCATTTAACGGCCGCAGCAGCTGAAGAACCACGTGAGAACATTGTCTCACCCGTTATTCCACCTGCACTTTACTTCATTCCAGACGTGCAATTCCAACTGCAGCATCATTTATCAGGTCTACCAACATTTCGCGAAGCTATTTCCCTAAAATGGATAATAATGATTCCACACATTTGAAAGGATACACTATTTACCTTGTTCACTTCGTGGCTTAGTGGCTGGCATTCCTGGCTGCCACCGCGAAGGTCCGGGTTGAATCCCTGGCTCTTGCAAGAAATTTTATTACGGTCTGAGGGTTGGAACAGGGTTCGCTCAGCCTCTTGATGCTTCAATCTGGGCTAGTTTTTTTTTGTTGCATACTTTTCACATTTTGCAAAAATTAGGAAAACGTAGACTTATGAGATCGATCCGGGCAAATGTCTGTCTATCCTTCTGTCTGTCTGTCTGTCTGTCTATGTGTGTGTCCCCACCTATCAACTCCTAAACGCCTGCAGCAATCGAAACCAAATTTGGTATGAGTAAAGATCTATACCTGAATATCTCAAGGCCATATTTGAAAATGAAGTGCTACCAACTGCTGAAAAGCCGCAATTGAAACTTGAGCTCCATGTTGGATATCTAGGAAGGTATGCATGGGAGCTATTCCAAAATTGGCACACATATACAGTAGATAATAATATTTCTGTTTAATTTCCAGTAGGCCATACATGACAGTGTTGCCAAAATGATTCCAATTTTTAAATGCATTTACTTTCTACAATATCAATATAGATTTCAACCAAATTTCGTATGTGATGTGCACCATAACATATATGACTATGCGTATTCTTAAGAGCAACCAGGCCTGCGAACTGTTAATAAAAGCTGTCTCTATTTTTTACCCTAATATCAATATATCAGAAAGTATGAAAGCCAACAGCTCTAAACTTTGCACACGTATAGTACCTGACATTCTAGATTAATTTGGAGTAACTAATATACATCAGTGCTGCCAACATGATTCTAAGCCTGCTGATAGGTCAAATTTTAAAATACGTGTAACTTCTATGCTAACAAATGGATTTCATCCAAAATTAGTACAACAATAGATCATAATATTTCAGATTATTTATGACCAACACGTGCATGACATTGTTGCCAACATGGTTTTATGTGTGTTGATAGATCCAATGTCTAACTACATGAAACGTCCATGCTATCCAATGCTACCAAATTTTGTATCCTGTACCTTAAGAGATAGAACTAAGAATATATTCAGTCAACAGGACTGCCAACTGTAGTGCTCTATTAGGCTACATTATGCCAGGTATATTTCGAACTAAGTAGAAATTTCGATATTACCAACTTAATTTCATCATTATTCTAGATAGGTCCATATAGATTAAGCATTTGCATGAATCTTATATTTTAAGAAAAGTAGACTCTTTAGTCCGTCACGGAACTTCTTGTTACAGATGTTCTAGTGCTGAATACAGATTTCAAGTTCGTAATTCTGAAGATGTTAGACTTTTTCTTATGCTCACCGTTCTAAACTTTATCTCGAAGCTTGTATGGGAACCAGAGCTCAATCTCTCGGTTACTAAGAATATTCGGGTGTAGTATAGATCGCGATTCCCTACACTAAATAATTCCCCTAGACGCATGATGTCACGTACGACACTAAAGGTTTAAATGATGCATCCATGTTAAATTCTGTTAAAAAGGCTTTATACACAAACACAAACCAAACCTCCCTCTTGCTTTTAATACAATCAGTAATTTTCGTCCAAACGGTCGTCTAGCATAGTAGCGATAAATGGTTTCGTCCAGAGAGTCATTTAACGGAGTAGTGACTAATGGTTTCGCCCAGATCATCGTCTACCTAGTACCGACAGAAGGTTTTGTCTCACCATGGCTTTTGACGAGCCTCTTGATGCTTCAATCTGGGTTAGTTTCAATTAAATTGAACAACTAAAAGTAATTTCCGAACATGTCCGGCTCCGTGGCTAAATGGTTAGCGCGCTAGACTTTGGCCCGAGCCATCATGGATTTTAATCTCCCGGGGTTAATTCCCGTTGCTCGGGGACTGGGTGTGTGTGACGTTTTCATCATCACTTCATCCTCATTACGACGCGCAGGTCGCCCACGGGCGTCAACTAGAAAGACTTGCACTCGGCCTCTCCGGAGGCCACAAGATCTTTCATTCATTTCTGAACATTGGGATAATGCAACATGCTACTGGGGCAGTCATAAGGCATCCTAATAGTTTTTTCTTGACTGTCACTCATAGTGTCTTGTCAACTCCGATTAGAATAATGCTGTGCTGGGTTTAGACATGAGAACATATTTTAAGTTTCTGATCAGATTTCAATAATGCAGAACTACTTAAATGGGAAACATTCTTTTGATTATTTGAAATTATTGATTTCTTATCAAGAACGAATCAATCACAAAACCACACACCAATAATTTTAGGGGTGCTGAATTATATACTAAACTGTTCGAAAATACCATAACCCCAGAGGCGAGATTCATTTCTTCACAAAAATCAATTTACTCTTAGATGGACTTACTTTAGGGTGTTTGGAAGCTTTTATTTTTCCGTGTGTCCTCCGGAGAGGCCGAGAGCAGGTCTTTCTAGTAGACGCCCGTGGGCGACCTGCGCGTCGTAATGAGGATGAAGTGATGATGAAGACGTCACATTCACCCAGTCCCCGAGCCACGGGAATTAACCCCAGGAGATTACAATCCCGAATGGCCCGGTCGGGAATCGAACCCGGGACCCTTCAGGCCAAAGCCTAGCACACTAACCAAATAGCCACGAAGCCGGACGATATTTTGCTTAAGCAATGGGAGTTCTGATACTGATTTTATCTCTCGCAATTAGGGCTAGATCGTCAGGAAATTCCACTGGAGACAAGTCCACTGCGTAAGAAGTCATAATTGCTCGCCACTTCAGAATCGGTTAGTAATTTCATCGATTGTGAAGTTAAAGCAGGGTTGTGTGAGTTACCTCTTAAAGCTACGTTACCATAACTTAAGTGACTGCGTTTAAAATGGTTAAATATTCGCCAATTAATGCATACACCGACAGCGGTGGCTACGCTCGCTAAAGTGCAGCGTTAGGCTATGGGGCCAAGCTCTTTGCTGACTTGGTAGACGTGGGTTCGAGCCCAACCATCGGCCGTCCTTGAAATGGTCTTCCGTGGTTTCCCATTTTCAACTCCAGGCAAATGCTGGGACGGCACTTTCTGACAGACCACGGCCGCTTCCTTCCACATCCTTGCCCAATTTCATCCATTCATCTCATCTCTCATTCCAGCTTGCCACGGTAGGTGAGTGGTTATCGTGTCGGATTATTAACCCCAAGCTTGCAGGTTCGCTCCTGGCCATGGTAAGTGATTTTTGAAAGGCGGCAAAAATTACGACACGCATGTCATACGATGTTGGCATGTTAAATAACCCATTTGAATTCAGTAGGCCATGTTCATAATGGCAAAATTAATCTCGGGATTTTCCGCCAACATTAAGTTCCCCATTTCTCTACTAGAAAGCACCTCCTTGACTTTCATAGTGCTTCAAGGAACAACAAAATTCGACATGCAAGCTGCCCTCTGGGTGTCAAGTAACAAAGCTTGCAACCGGCATCCGGCACCCGAGGCCATACGATATTATATTATTATTATCTCTCATTACGACGCGCAGTTCGCCCATGGGCGTCGACTAGAAAGTCCTGCACTCAGCCTCTCAGGAGGCCACACGACAAAAGCAATTAAAACAAATCTATTCAAGTATCAAAGGTACATGTTTCAACCCAGCAATTAGATCTCCTTCAGCCAACATAAAAATTAAAATAGTGTTGCTAAATCTATATTTACTAACTAATGTCGGACAAGTAATAGTACATTATACAACGAGCCTATAATGGCAATAATTAAGACAAGAGTGTGTTTTATAATTTCCATACGAGTGTCTTAATTACCATTATAGGTGAGTTGCATACGACTGTTTATGTTCGACGATAATTATTATAACTATTTTATGTTCGAACATAAATATTAATAAATATCTGTCGAGATTTCGCCAGTTTTATGTATTGAACAGAGTGCATGAGACGCAGAAAATGCCTTGTATTTGACCATGGCCTCCTCGATTACCCTACTATGACACTAGGCCAGGCAGTGAAATTTAAATTAGAAGGCCTTGGAACTCAGTGCAGGTGCGATGATATCCTTATCTAATTGGTCAAACAACTGTTTCTTGAGCTGTGATTGGTGGAAGAAACTGTTTCATAATGAATAAGAAGTTCCGTGACGAACTAAAGAGCCTACTTTTCTTAAAATTAAGATTCATGCCAATGATTAATCGACAGTATATGAGCCTATCTAGAATATTAGGGTAATAGACAGCATTTATTAACAGTTGTCAGCCCTGATTGCTCTTAAGAATACTTATATTCATATCTGTTATGGTACACATAGCACATACGAAATTTGGGTGAAATCCAATTGTTAGTTTCGAAGTTATATGCATTTAAAAATTGGACCTATCAGAAGTCTTAAAATTATTTTGACAACACTGTCATGTATGTCCTCCTGGAAATTAAACAGAAATAGTATTATCTATATGTGTGCCAATTTTGGAATAGCTCCCTTGCATACCTTCCAAGATATCCAACATGGAGCTCAAATTTCTAGTGCGTTTTTCCAGCAGTTGGTAGCACTGACATCATTTTCAAATATGGTCTTGAGATATTCCGGTATACATCTTTACTCATACTAAATTTGGTTTCGATTGCTGCAGCCGTTTAGGAGTTGATAGGGACACACACACACACACACAGCCAGACAGAAGGACAGACAGACAGAAGGACAGACAGACAGACACACATTTTCCCGGATCGATCTCCTAAGTCTACTTTTTCCTCATTTTTGCAAATTGTGAAAAGTAGGCTAAAAATAGTGTTATAATGACCATCATTATGATACAGTTTTCTGACATATAATAGTCAGGGTCGAACATAAACATGTGTATTACATATTATAATTACATATAAAAATGTAATGAAATGGATATCTTTACATCATCATCATGATTATTGTATTAACAGGCCATTAAGACCCAGAACCGACAATAGGAGCATAAAACAACAACTCTTATACAAAACAACACAGGCATTACAACAGGAGGGACTGAGACTCTTCACAAGTATCGGTCGCAGATGATCTTCCACCTTTCTTTGCCCTTGCATCCTCCACAGTTGCTGTTGGTACCACCTTTACCAGTGACATTATCGCTCGGACCTTCCTTCTCTCGGGCGTCTCCCAGTTGGTGTCGAGCTGAAAACACGATTGGATATGGAATCCTCACCTTGAATGACATGTCCCACCCATTGCAACCTCCTCCTCTCCAGAATCCGGTTGATGCTCGTCTTCCCAAAGCGTTGATAAAGGTCTTTGTGAGATCTTCTTTCCCACCTTTCTGTTTCTGCATTATATAGTGGACCATATAGTTTCTGCAAGATCTTCCTTTCAAAAACGTTCTTCAAGCGTTTGAGGCGTGGCCCAGGTCTCACAGCCATATAGGACCACAGGTCTCACCAAGGTCATGTAGATACATACTTCATTTTCCTGTGAAATCAAACGTGATTGTTCAAGCTATAGGAATCATGATTCGCCGTAGTTATCCTTTGCTGTACTTCCTTTGCTATCTCATTCCTGTTCGAAAAGACTGATCCTAAATACTGTAGTTGAAATCCTTACATAGAAAATAAAATAATTTAAATATAATATAGGGCTTCTCATGAAGAATTCAAAAATCAAAATCAGGTAATTTTGAATATCGAAAATAATTTATCATCCGAATACATTGTTAAAGCTACAAGAAGAAAATTAATAATTTAAGATTGTGGGAAAGTATAAGGAAACTAGCCTCAGGATTTTGTGTAGGAGTTCAAACATATGTTACACATCTATTCAAGTTATTAGACTCAGCACACAAATTGTCACAATTTTTAAATATATTACAACATAGTTGTTTATGAAAGGGAATTTTCTTGTCAGATTGTTGGTATAATGCACAATAACAGTTTTCCCTCGATTTATGGATTCTTCCGAGATGTTGGCAACTCTGATTTGACCTTCAGCTGTTTCTTTTTGAAAGGAGAGTCACTCACTGCTCTGTGACTGAAAGTAACAGCTTAAGACAACGATGAACATTTGAGGTTATGGTCATTATTGGTGAAATGCATTGTTAATAGGGAGTTGCTAGGGTTGTGTAGCTAGTTAGGTAGTTATTATTGTTTTAAGGGACGGAACAGTGAGGTTATCTGTCCGTAGGTGTACCTATTTCTCACAGTGAATTTCAAAATGTTATTATTTCTACTTAGTATAAAACAAAGTCCCCGATTCTTGGATGTCACGGGTAATCTCGATAATCACTGGATAGATTTTGATGCGGTTTTCACCATTCTGTAAAGGATATTTCGAGGAAGGTTTCCGTAGAAAATTATTTATTTATGTTAAAAGGAAGTCAAGCAGTAACGATTTCAGTGAAAAAAAAAAACTGGCGTCCGTGCGCTTACGCTGGGCAAACCGTTAAAAATATCAAAATACTATGAGAATTGTTCAGCATGAAAAGTTCTACAAATCGTCCGCTAGAGCATATCTCTATCTTCAATACATCACCCACCATATTTTTTTTTTACGTTATCATTTCTTCCAACAATCTCCATTCAATTACTGAGGCGGCAGTTTACGAGCTAGGGGCGAGTCTATTACCCCAGATACAGCCAGCAGCAAACTGTCGAGTCGTGCTGAGTTAAGACTTCAGAGAAGAGTGCTTGTGTTTGGAGTTTCCCTGGAAGTGCAACTCGGCTTTTCTTCATTTCTCCTGTGAACTTTTCGTTCCGCAAAATACACCGCCAAGTTAAGATTGGACGGAAAGGGGGATTTGTGTTTCATGCACCTCGCCATTCTTAAGTTACGTCTGACAAGATTTCGTTGCACATGCATCTCCATGATAGTATAATTAATAGTCCAGTCAGTGATTTTAACCCATGATGCCGAGTTGCCGAGACGTTAAACGGATATAGGTAGTAGCTCGTTAATATGAAAAGAAAAAAAAAAGCGTTTATCACCGAATGCTTTCATAGCTGTTCCCGGGCGAAGCCGGGACTGGTTACCAGTACAATATAATTTACTTATAAATCGTTGAATCCTTCCATCATTTAGCGCCAAGCACAGTACAATCGGATTGTGTTTGGATAATGGGGAAAATCAAAGATATTCCTACACTTCAAGTTGCAGTTTTTAATGCTCTGCTGGATGAAAGAGAATTTAATAAAAATAACTGCTTGAGTCTAATAATTTGGACCAATATGTATTTTTAGCCTATTTTCAATTTTGAAAAAATAGGCTTATGAGATCACCTTTTGTCCGTGTGTGTGTGCGCGTGTGTGTGTGTCTGTGTGGTGTGCATGTGTCCCCCCCTAATAAATTATAAACGGCTGGAGCTATTTCAATGAAACTCGGTAAGTTCATAGCACTATTCCGGGCGACCCCGACCGTACCCTTCAAATTTTGTTACGTCTCACCAATCAAACATGGCGGCTGTGCGAAATATTACAGCAGCATTCAATATCTCCGAAACTATTACCGATATCACCCTGGATTTTTTACGGTGATAAAGGGAACTACTAAAAGTTCATCTATGTGACTCTTGAAACACTGGTAACTACAAAACCAACATGGCGGCCAAGCGAAATTGCGACGTTTAAACAGACGTTTATAGCGATTTAACCAACCAAACGCAATAAAACTTGCTACAGTATATGTTTATACACATAGTAATGCACCGACATCTAACTTCGTTCAATTGTTTACATAACCACATGATGGCGGCTGTGCGAAATATTTGACCGGCATTCTATATCTCTGAAACTATTATCGGTATCACCCTGAAATTTTGTACGGACATAAAGGGCACTACTGGAAGTTCATCTATAATATTTTCAAAAACCGGTTAACTACAAAACAAACATGGCGGCCAAGCGAATTTGAAAACATAAATAGACCTTTCTCGCGATTTAATGTTCCAAGCGCAATGAAACTTGGTACAGGAAATGTTTATACATAATGTAATGCACTGGTATCTAATTTAGTTCAATTGTTTACATAACCTCAAGATGGCGGCTGTGTGAATTTTAAAATTAAGTTTTTATTTCTTGTGTCGTAATCATGCAGTCGAAGTGAAAGTTTGAATAATGAACCTACGCAATAATTTTCCTTTAATGGTACATGACTCTATGGCCTATACATTTAACAATCCAACATGGTGACCATCCGAAATATTTAGACGGCTCTGAATATCTACGAATCTATTATAGCAATCAAACTGAATATTTTTATGTTCATAGGGGCTATGAACATAAGTTCACCTATAGGACTTTAAATAACCTGGTGATTACAAATCCAACATGGCGTCGACGCGAAGTATAAATATTCACATGGACGTTTCTCGCAATTTAACCATCCGAGTGCAGTGAAACTTGGTACAGTAAATCCTGATACGAATGTTAATCCACTGGCATCTAATTTATTTCAATTGTTTTCATAACCAATAGATGGCAGCTGTGCGAAATTTTAAAATCTCGTTGTTACTTCTTGTGTCCTAATCATGCGATTGAAGTTTGAATGCTACACGTACACAATAATCTTCATGTAACAGTACATAACTCTAGGACCTACATATATAAAGTCCAACATGGCGACCATCCGAAATATTTAGTCGGTTCTCAATATCTACGAATCTATTACAGCAATCAAACTGAAATTTTGTATGTTGATAGTGGCAATTAACATAAGTAGGATATATGAAAATAGGCTCTATAGTTCTTTACGGAACTACTTGTTCTCAACGATTTCTGTTTTTGCAAGTACAGTACAACCCCTGTAATCCATCACCTTTGGGAGTGAGGGTGTGGTCGGAACGCAAAAAAGATATTAGAAAGTACAGAAAATTACGGATTTACATTAAAATAAACAGACTCTGAACCCAAGATATCGGTGTTCTCTTTCTTCTTCCTCGGTAAAACCTCATCCACAATGCGTTGTCAAGCAGTTCAAGTTTAGGCATTTTCATGTTTTACGATTCTTAAAAGCGTTTTTACCAGCTATCGTCACTGTACTTGATTCAATGTCTTTCCGATTTCTTCTCCAATCTTTTATTGTCGTAACACCTACATTGAGTTCCTTGGCAATTTCTTGGAGTGATTCCCCTTTGTCCAGTCTTCGTAGCACCGCTAATTTGAAAGAGTAACGTGTTTACATTTCACTCCTGACATGAAAAAAAAAAAACACACAATGTACAAGAAACAAATTACTGTACCGTACTGTACGAAACACGGACGACAAAAACGATACAAGAGATGACGGAGCACTATAAAACGCACAAGCGATAATAACAAGTACATGTAAACAACAATGGCGCGACCGACAGAGTTGCCAACCTCTCAAACGTGAAAATCCCAAATTCTCACTCAGTATGTCCCTTTTCATTAGCAAATATCCCACGTAAATTTTTATTTTGCTCAAAACAAATGTGTAATGGATAAAAGATGTGCTCTAGAGTCTCCATAATGTGTTTCTAATTGCAGAACCATATGCGCTAAAATTGATTTTAACGAAACACAGAACTGTCTTGTAAGCTATCTTCATACACTTATACATTCACTTAATACCGACAGTAGTGGCTACGCGCGCTAAAGCGCAGCGTTAGGTCATGGGGCCAAGCTCTCTGCTGACTCGGTAGACGCGTGGGTTCGAGCCCCACCATCAGCCGTCCTTGAAATGGTTTTCCGTGGTTTCCCATTTTCAACACCAGGCAAATGCTGGGACGGTACCTACTGACAGGCCACGGCCGCTTCCTTCCACATCCTTGCCCAGTTTCATTCGCCTTCATCAATTCCATCTCTCATCCCGACGCGCAGGTCGCCCACGGGCGTCACTTAGAAAGACCTGCACTCGGCCTCTCAGGAGGCCACACGAAAAAAAAATCACTTAATACACGTTTTTATTCATTTAAAGATTGAGGTGTTTATCTTTCACTGTGTAAGTCTTAGAATTATTTTTTAAAATGAAGATTTCACAAAAACACAAAATATAAGTTTTAATTTCCAAAACTGTCTGTTGTCGCACAAGCGGCGGTTTGCGATTGTAATATAATACCGTACTATACTTCCGTAAAAGGTTTATTTTTATTCTCTTGGCATGTATGAATCGTGCCTATAGTGGCCTCGGTGGCGTAGTTGGTAGCATGCTGAACTGCTGTGCCTAAGATAGCGGGTTCAAACCCGGCCGAAGTCGTCAGATTTTTTAAGAGCGTTAAAATCCTTCAGTACGCCTTCCTTCGGAGGGGAAGTAAAGCCGGCGGTCCTATGTCATAGATTTATGGCATGTAAAAGATCCTTCCACAGACTAAACTTGTGTGAAGCTAAATTTCTAGGTTAGATTTCGTTGTAACGTTCTATCAAAGTTCCAACGTTCACCATTAGGTATCATTGATATCTGGTAGCGAAAGTTGGAACCATTTGAAATTGAACGGAACTTGTAGCTCACCCCATGGGTGTCCGCTTGAAGCAGCTACAGCCTCTGGCGAGCCGAACATGTCCTCGGAATTCCGGCACTAAAAGCCATACGATAATAAATAATTAAATAAATAAATAATCGTACCTATTGTGCACGTTTGCTGTGGAAACGAAGCTTTTATATATTAATGGCCGCTCAGCTGGTGATATACGACATCGGCCAAATATCCCAAATTCAGCTCACTTTATGTTTAAAAAATTACAGTCAGTCTGAAAGACTAGACGTTATATCATTTCAAATGACGCATGCTACAAATGCTACACATGTTAGAAAAGCTCAGGAGGGCTTCTCGCTTCGCTCGAAGCCCCAGGACCCTTTCAACAGACTCCTTTACCCATTAACTTAGGCTTCCCGCGCGGGCACCTCTTTAAGGGTCACGCTGTATTTGAGTCTGACATCTTTTACAACTCTTTAAGGGTCACCCATTATTTGAATCTAATATCTTGCAAACCTCTTTAAGGGTCACCCTGTATTTGAATTGAATTTAACATACTGTATACCTCGTTAAGTGTCACCCTGTATTTTGCTCTGACATCCTGCACACCTCTTTAGGAGTCACCCTGTATTCTTGTCTGACATCTTGTGAACCTCTTTAGGAGTCACCCTGTATTCTTCTCTGCCATCTTGTACACCTTGTATTCTTATCTGGCATCTTGTATATCTCTTTAGGAGTCACCCTTTATTCTTATCTTGCATCTTGTACTGTATTTTGCTCTGACATCTTGTGCACCTCTTTAGGAGTCACCCTGTATTCTTCTCTGCCATCTTGTACACCTCTTTAAGAGTCACCTTGTATTCTTATCTGGCATCTTGCATATCTCTTTAGGAGTCACCCTGTATTCTTATCTGGCATCTTGTACACCTCTTTAGGAGCCACCCTGTATTCTTTTCGCTTCGCTCGAAGCTCCAGGTCGCTCGACGCCTCAGGACTCTTTCAACAGACTCCATTAACCATTAACTTAGGCTTCCCGCGTGGCTGCATGACGTCACGCACTCGCCGTCCATTACCCATTAACTTAGGCTTCCCGTGCGGCTGCATGATGTCACCTTCTCCGTAACGCATAACTTTAACTCAAGCATAACGATAAAGTCGACAAGATCATTTGAAATGATAAAATCCTTTCATCTCTTTCCTAAAGATATTTGTCTAAATGTCCCAGAATTTGGGACAAATCCCACGGGTGGCCATCACTGGCGACGGGTAGTTGCCGCCACAAGTCGCGGCAAGTTAGGCTCGAGCGCGGTCAGATCAACCGGAGCGGCGGACCAGCCGAGGGTGGACGAGAGGGGATCTAATGCAGTGCTTTTTTTTAAACCATTATTTAAGGGGTACTCTCAGTTGTAGTTGACAAAACATCATGATCTTGCAATTTTTGGCAATTTGCAGAGCCCGGTTATTACTGACATGTTAAATGAAAGGTTGCATTGGGTTAATTTACTAACTCTTTAATTCATTAACTTTCAGTTTTTTCGATGCCTGGGAGAATGTAAATTAGTTCGTTATTTCCTTCATCATTCAAAACAAACCACACACACAAACTAACAACCTACCCCACCTCCAAACACTAGCATGCGTGCTTATAAGAACAAAACTTCATATTCACGATTGTTAAGAGTATATTACTTATTTTTGCCTAAGCAAGTAAATTTCTTCGAATAAGGCAGAAATTACTCAAATCTTTTGTCGAGCAGAACATAATATGCTGCTGAGTGCCGAGTTGCCGACCAAAAGAAACTGATTATATACAGTAGATCGATCTAAATCGAGGATTACTCGAAATCTCCTCCAGTTGTGTGAACAGCGCGTTGACGCCAGCTGATCGATGAACTTCTAAGTCGGAAGTTATATTTGCCGGACTAGATACAAGTGTACCAATGCACAAATGTTTCAAGAGGTACACGTCCCCCCGCGTTCCCCCTGAAAAAAATGCCCTGATTTTAATGTATTCGTAATACAGTTGGATTGAGTCTAACATCAATTCCGCTCAATTTTCCTTAATTTCATTCGGTCCTCCAAGGGACCCAAAAATAAGTTTCTCAACTCCGCTCAGGCTTTGACAAGGGGTCGGCAAACGGGTTATCCCCAATGACGTAAACAAATGCCATAACCCTCCTTCTCGCATACCAAGGGCGGGTCAAACACCTTCTGCAGCGCTTTTCCAGTCCATATTTTTATTTAACAACAGTGATTAATATCTAGCTCTTTATGTATTATGTTTATGTCTGATTTAACGAACGAGCGGACTTGACTTCAAGGATCGATGGCGTGGTAGTGTTCGCAAGACATTGTTGTGCCATTGATTAACCGCTCTGATGTCAAGTCCGCTCATTCGTTAAATCAGGTATAAATTGTTTGGCACATTATAACTTATATGGCAGAAAATAGAAGTGATTTAAAATTAATCATAATATTCTTTTAAATAAGTCTGCCAAGTTTTCTATTTTTTTCTACAAATTTTATACATTGTTTTTAACATGTGCATAACTAAATGTTTGTATGTTTCTTTTAGCCTAGTCTGACGTTATTAAATTAAATTTAGATAATACAAATTGGTGTATAATTTGTACCTAAAAATACTTTCGATATCAGCTGCATTCAAGAATTCACTCATGCGTTGCATAAGGTGTTTGACCCGGCCCTTGGTATGCGAGCAGGAGGGTTAAGACATTTGTTTACGTCATTGGGGATAACCCCTTTGCCGACCCCTTGTCAAAGCCTGAGCGGAGTTGAGAAACTTATTTTTGGGTCCCTTGGAGGACCGAGCGGAATTAAGGCAACCCTGGCTACCTGACTGGAATTCTCGAGCGGAATTGATGCCCACCCATGTATTCGTAATACGGTTTGATGGAGTGCAATATAAGAAATTCGCATGATATTTATTTTCTTACGTTCGTAGAAGTTCAAGCACGCAATACAGCCTCGGGCAGCGTTATCTCTTGCCATATTATACAAGATTGACGTATCTAATAGGAGTATTTTAGCTGTGTGCTTGCGTGTATGAGTTTGTACTCGGCTGTACATACAGCTGCGGTGAATATTAAACACAAGTGCCCTTGAATCATGCCCGGCATGTGTTAGTGGAGGCGTGAAATGATTCAGCTGGTGTTTTGTACTAGTTCACAATAGACGGAAGTGGATGAAAGACTTTCAAATAGGCCCACTTCTTTTCTGCATGGAGATTGTTTATTTATTATTTCATTATCACTTTGTGTTCCGACGTACAGTACTGTACTTGCAAACAGTCACGTTCTATGCAGGATTGGGGAACAGTGCGTTCAGAGGTCTAAGGTTCGATGTTTAGCGCTGACAGTGGTAATCCTGAATGCTTTTCTTGGGATACTCCCTCTCCCTGCCCTCAGAGGGTTCCTAGTTCAATCCCACACCTAACTATAGTCACACAATACTCTGTAGTTACAATAATAATAGTAACTAGTTGTTACCCGTCAAAACATGACGGTCATTAGGACAATATTTACTGAAGGATTCTCTTATACTGTACCATATGCATTTATTGAACGATTACTTTTTGACACTGTTGCAACTTTAAGGGCGTCGAAAGATCGACTTCGCAACATATAACTGGCCATGACTGAAACCTTGATTAGGCAAATAGGGACCTACACGTTCCAGAGTTTCCCCTTGAGCTTTATTGATTGCGATAAAGTACGCCAAGCGAATTGGAAATTGGAAAATTGAAGTGTTTTTCGGAAGATGTTAAATGAAGCCGAAGGATAATAGCTCTCTGCCCATTAAGTGATTTGCCTCCACATATACTTACCCTAAAAGTTTGAGCCATAGAGCCACAACAATATTTCCCACCTTTCTAATTTTCATAAACAAAGATCTCAGAAACCGCGGCGGGTTCGGCCATTTCTCTGATGGAATGGAATCACTGTGCGCGAGCGCGGAAGCGACAAATATTACATTTTTCTTTAATTATTTAAAAATATACCCTAACATAATTATATTTTCATTTTAAAGACACCCTGAAAATCTACAGTACATGCCAATAGCTCTCGTTAGAATGCATTACGAAGTCAATCGGTTAAGACGTTTTCTCAATCTCCCGGTAAAAAAAATCACCTTAGTGTTTTAAATATATAGAATAAATTATATTCTACAGAAAACTTCCTCGAGGTATCCTTTACAGAATGGTGAAAACCGCACCAAAATCCATGCTGTGGTTCTCGAGATTACCCGTGACATCCAAGAATCGGGGACTTTGTTTTACAGTAACTTATACTAAGTAGAGATTATACGCCAATCAGTATAATTTAATATAATATAATCCCCCTTCCGTCCAATCTTAAATTGACTGTGAATTTTGCGGAACGAAATGAGAGTTGCACTTCCAGGCAATGGCGAGGCGAATGAAACTCAAATCCCCCTTCCGTCCAATCTTAACTTGACTGTGTTTGACAGGCGAAATGAAGAAAGGAAGGAAGATTGTAGTTTTACGTGACCGTGAATCTTGTGATTATGAGCCACGGGACCTCCTTTTTACGTGGAATCCGAACCACAGGACATGGCATTTCACTTCGAAAATCTCACATGCATTGACCGGGAATCGAACCCGGACCGCCTTGGTGAGAGGCATACAGCTAGACCGCTGAGCCACCACGCCCCCCTTGAAATGAAGAAAAGCCGAGTTGCACTTCCAGGGAAACTCCAAACACAACCACCCTTCTCAGAAGTCTTAACTCAACACGACTCGACGGTTTGCTGCTGGCTGTATCTGGGACAATAGGTTCGCCCGCTAGCTAGGCTGTAACAGGGATGATAGACTCTCCCTTAGCCAGCTCGTAAACTGTTGCCTCAGTAGTTGAATTGACATGGTTGGAAGAAATTAAAACGTAAAAACACTTATAGTGGGCGATGTATTGAAGATAGACATATGCTCTCGCGGACTTTTTTGTAGAACTTTTCATGCTGAACAATCCTTACACTCAGAGTATTTAGATATTTTTAACGGTTTGCCCAACGTAAGCTTACAAACATACAAAGCGCACGGACGCCAGTTTTTTTTTCGACTTTTCCACTGAAATCGTCACTGCTCGACTTCCTTTGATCATAAATAAATTATTTTCCACAGAAATCATCCTCGAGATATCCTTTACAGAATGGTGAAAACCACATCAAAATCCATCCAGTGGTTTTCGAGTTTATCCGTAACATCCTAGAATCGGGGACTTCGTTTTATACTAAGTAGAGATACGCTATGGTGTATGTTTCACAAAACTCAAGCTACTAAACCAGAGGGAGTTAGAATGTGTGGTTCGTAACAAATTCTTCCAAATCGTCTCAATAGTACAGGAAAAATCTTGCATTTCTTGAAAAGTCAACGGAGATATATATTTATTTGTTTATAAAGTGCTTTTAAACAAATAAACAAGACGATAGCCCCTGGCAGAACTGTATCGCGTACAGCCGCATAGCACCAGGGCCGGGTGGGTAGTCTGTACACAAGGGGCGCACACAACCCATTGTGCAATCAGCAGGAGTGATGAATTGCTTTCTGATTACATAAATATCAACAATTTGTTTAAAAAGTGCGTTTAAACCTGTAAACATATTTATAGAAGCCCGCATAACAGGTGGGTGGTTTATACACATGTGAGCGTTCTCGCACGGGTCCACTAGTGTTAAATAATAATGCTATTGGTATTACGTTCCTTTTAACTACTCTGGCTTTTAGAGACGCCGGGGTGTCGGAATTTTGCTCCAAAGGGGATCTTTAACGTGCCAGTTAATCTACTGACACCGCTCCCTTACATTTGCGCACCCTCAAATGCCAGCTGACTGCGCCAGGATACGAACCTGCAACCTTGGGCCCAGCAAGCGAGAACTGACGTAAAGGGGCTTCGTACTGAAATCGATTAGTGTTCACCGAGTATAAGCAGTAAATAGAAATACCGTGGTAAACTTGGAAAACTGTTTTCGAATCGAACGTGGCGGATTTGAAATGGGATGGATGGTTTGCAGCAATGATGCCATTGTTTAAATGGCTAACAATGGATCGTAATGTTTAGCAGCTCATAAGGAAGCTGTAAAACACAGGAAAATGATAGCAATTCATTCCTTCGTCAGCCCGGATCAAGTGATGTTCCACTATGGGTTTCGTGTCATTTCATAACACTGTACCAACAAAGTAAGTTTCCTCAGTGGGTCAGACCCCAGTTGAATCTAACATTGCTTCCACTCGCTTGTGGCAGGCCTATTTTCTTTTCGAACTCCCTTCGTCAACTCTTGTTCTCTTTCCACCCTGACGGCATGAGGGTATCCGAGGCCTAGGGAGTCTTTCCCGCCAATTTGCCCTGGTCTCATCTTTCCTGATACCCTCATTCTTCGAGGGGTCAGACCTCTTGTTTTCTATTCATGATACCTCCTGCCTTCTGCTCAGGGCCCTAAAAGAGGAATGGTGGACTTATGGTGCACCCTCAAGGCCTTACAGCTACTGAGTTCGGGAGTTGGCGACCCAATTGCCTCTTTCCTATCTGCCTTTCATGGCTCTACTTATTTCCAAGTCCCTCAGTCCTCAATCTTCGAAGGCTGAATGAATTTCTTTTCCAATTCTGTTTACTGTATTTTCATTTTTACTAAATTAATTTTTGTCCTTTTTGTCGTTTTCTTCTTCTAGTAAGAAAGTATTTTTTTAAAGTTGTAACGTGTTTTTCGAGGGGTTTTATGCAACTGGTATAAGTCAGTAGGAAGCCATTCTATATTTATTTACGCGGCAAATTGTTCAGCCAAGATAAATTTTCATGTTAATTTATTATTATTATTAATTTATTATAATTATTATTAAGGTATTTTCGGAGCATTTTATAAAAATTATTAGCATTCAGATAGGTTTTCTATGTCTTAGAAAACGCTATCCAGCAAATTATTACGAACGACGATATCATAGAAAATTATCTGATTACGGAATTTTACGGAGTTTTTGTCAGTTAGGGTATTTGAGAGAGATGACTCACTGGGAATTCGAATACAAGCTGATTCCTGTCGAGAAGCATGACGCAATCCTGGGTCGCATCGTCCAGGAAAGGCGAATTGTTGAAACGGAACCCTCCCGCCGAGTGTAATGACCCGGAGGAGGAGAAGATCGCGTGGTGGGTCAGCCAATCAGGGAAGACGACGTAAGCTAGTTGGGACTGAAGAGTGGGGAGCCGGCGTGTGGTTATATCGTTCGACGCGCCGTGAAACAAGGACTATCTGTGAAATACTTGAGGAGTATGGTTGCGCGTCCGTGTCGCTCCGATGTTCAGTGGAGTTAGTGACTATCTGTGAAATACTTGAGGAGTATGGATGCGCGTGCGAGTCGCTCCGATGTTCAGTGGAGTTAGGGACAATCTGTATAGTTCTTGCCGAGTGTGGATATACGCGGGAGTCGCTCCGATGTTCCGTGGGACGAGGACTATCTGTGAAATACTTGAGGTGTACGGTCGCAAGTGCGTGTCGCTCCGATGTTCAGTGGAGTTAGCGACGAACTTTTGTAAAACTTGGTTGTACGAGGGTTTGGGTCCGAGGTACGGACCATAGAATTATCTAATCTACCAGAATATCATCAAATTCCGACGGAGATGACGACGTCCAGGAGACTGTGGGAAGCTCACAACATCATCAAGAACGAGGGAAATGCTTTGGCAATTTCCAGTGGTAAGCGCCAATGACGCAGAAATACGCAATCTCTCATTTTCTTTGTTTTACATTTCATATTTCAGTAACTTCATAGCTTGGAAATAAGAGTAAAATCAATTTATCAGACTCCGTTTTCACGTAATTTTCTATCGGTAATATTCAAATCACAACGCTCCAATTTAAATTTTATACTTATTATTATTAATTTTGCTATTCTTGTTTTATATAATAAATTCATTTCTTTTACAATGCAATCTTTGCTTTCAGTAGGTAGCATTAGATATAGACCAATTCCTTCTCCTGATACAATTGTTTGTTGGGTTAATGATCAAATCATACCACGATCTGAGTGAATAGAGTCTTGAAGGTGTTCTGCCAGAGCTAGACGTTGTTAAATACAAATTTAGATTTCAACATTGCGTTGAGGTCTTGGCGCCCATTAAAACAACATAGCTTAGGCAAAGGTAAACAGTTACATTTCTCACCCAACAGTTAGGAGCTAGCAAAACGTTTCAAAGTCAGTAGTTAGTTTTAGTAATAGGTTTCATACCATCATCTTTCATTCTCACTATCACCCAAACCATTACGGACTGATAACCTACAGTAGATGTTAGGCCCCTTAAAACAACAATTATCACCATCATTTCTTGTGGATCAGTGGTAGAGTTTTCGCTTCATTGTCCCAAGAACGTGGGCTTGATTCTCAGACGAGGTAAACGTTTTTTTTTTTTTCGACGGGCGGAAAATATCTGACTCTTACTATGTTTAAGATCTCTGGTAGCACATTTAGTAAATACAAGACAAAATCAATTAAATCTCGGTTATTGGTCACCCAATGGATTTCTGGATTCCCTGATAGATGGCAGTGCTATACAGTACGTTGAAATTGGGCGTAGATCACCTAAATGGCTCCAATTCGAAAGATCTATACCAGGTAGCTGAGGAAATTCTAGTATAACTACTATTATCAATAAAAATGACTCCTGGTGTAGCGTCTAGCATTCTTGCCTATCAATCTGGAGGTGGCGTAGTCGGTAGTATGCTGAACTGCTATGCCCAAGATAGCGGGTTCAAACCCGGCCGAAGTTGTCGAATTTTTTAAGAGCGTTAAAAATCCTTCAGTATGCCTTCCTTCGTAGGGGAAGTATTGCCGGCGGTCCCATGTCATAGATTTAGGGCATGTAAAAGATCCTTTCACAGACTAAACTTGTGTAAAGCAAAATTTGTTAGGTTAGATTTCGTCAGAACGCTCTATCAAAGTTCCAACGTTCACCACTACGTGTCATTGATATCTGGTGGCGAAAGTTGAAACTACTTGAAATTGAACGGAACGTGTAGCTCACCCTTTAGGGTATCCGCTGGAAGCAGCTACAGACTCAGGCGAGCCGAACATGTCCTCGGACACTCCCTGCACTAAAAGCCATACGATAATTAATTAATTACTCTGGAGGTCCGGGTTCGATTCCCGGCCCTGTCATAAATTTAATTCTGGTCTTATAGCTGGAACGGGGTACAAATCTGAGGAGAGGTGGGTTCAATTCCCATCTCCACCATCCTAGAAGTGGTTTCTCGTGGTTACACACTTCTACTCCAGACAAATGCTGGGTTGGTTTCTAACTTAAAGTCACGGCTACCTCCTTCCCAATTCTCATCTCAATAACAAATAACACAGGTTATCAAACAAATTCTACACACACACACATCCAAGTACACGGGGCTAAATTTGTAATTCACATGAGGTTTGGGAAGGAGTCGGACGTGGCCTTCATTTAGGGACAATCCCGGCATTTGCCAGGAGTAGAAGTGGGAAACGACGGAAAATCATTTGCAAGATGGCTGCGATAAGAATCAAACCCTCCTCTTCTCAGTTTTGCCTCACGAGGCTTGTAGCTCACCCCATGGGTGCCCGTCAGCTGCGTGTGGGTGAGGTGGTCCTTGTTTCAGTGCCCTTCGCTACTCCTTAGTGAACTGATTCATCTACGAGATGATTTGCGTCCGGTTGAGTAAGTATTAGTGATTTCACTCGCCCCCCTCCCCCCCCCCCCCCAATTTTCTTTCACCAATCTGATTTGGAATATATGTTGTTCCAGGCCCCAGATTTATAGTTTTTAAAAACTTCAAATTAGTTTCTATCAGTATGTATTAGGATATTATAGGGTCTTATATGTTCAATTTAGGAATTTATAAGATTTTTGGAATATTGTATATATTGGTACAGTTTGATTTTGGAAGGTAGAATGAGGAAAGATAAGAGAACGTTCATGGCATTTGTAGACTTAGAAAAGGCCATTGATAACGTTAATTGGACTAAATTGTTTGACATTTTGAAAACTCTTGGAACAAAGTACAGGGATAGGAGGGTGATCTACAATCTATACAGAAACCAGACAGCAGTCATTCGAGCTGAAGGACATTAGAGAGAAGCTGGTTTCAGAAAGGTGTGAGGCAAGGCTGCAATTTATCACCCATACTTTTCAATCTTGACATTGAACAAGCAATGAAGGAAATTGTAGACAAATTTAAAGTGGGAGTGAAGATTCAAGGAGAAATAATTTCAACTCTGAGATTTGCTGATGACATAGTCATCTTGGACAACACGCCTGAGGATTTGAATGAGTTTTTGAATGGTATGGACTCCGTCTTGAGGAAAGAATTCATGATGAAAATTAATAAATGTAAAACAAGAAGAAGTTCCGTGACGAACTAAAGAGCCTACTTTTCTTAAAATTTAAGATTCATGCCAATGATTAGTCTACATGGATCTATCTAGAATAATGACTGAATTAAGTTGTAATATCGAAATTTCTCATTAGTTCGAAATACTGTATACCTGGCATAATGTAGCCTAATAGAGAACTACAGTTGGCAGCCCTGGTGACTGAATATATTCTTAGTTCCATCTCTTGAGGTACAGATTAAAACATTTGGTATAAGTCCAATGGATAGCATGGACGTTACATGCAGTTAAACATTGGATCTAACAGCGCGCGTAAAATCATGTTGGCAGCAATGACATACATGTATTGGTCAGAAATAATCTGAAATAATATGAACTATTGTTGTGTCAATTTTGAATGAAATCCATTAGTTAGTATAGAAGTGACATGCATTTTAAAATTGGACCTATCAGCAGGCTTAGAATCATGTTGGCTGCACTGGCGTAGGCCTATATTAGTTACTCCAAATTAATCTAGAATTCCAGGTACTATACGTGTGCAAAGTTTAGAGCTATTGGCTTGCATACTTTCTGATATATTGATATTAGGGTAACAAAAATAGAGACAGTATTTATTAACAGTTGGCTGCCCTGGTTACTCTTAAGAATCGGCATAGTCATATCTGTTATGGTACACATAGCACACACGAAATTTGGTTGAAATCCAAATGATAGTATAGAAGTTACATGTATTTAAAGTTGGACCGCTCAGCTGGCTTGGAATCATGTTGGTAGCACTGAGGTATATAAGTTACTCTCAATTAATAAAGAATGTCAGGTACTATACGTGTGCATAGTTTAAAGCTGTCGGCTTGCACACTTTATGATATATGGGAATTTGGATTTAAAAGAATGAGTGCATTTATTAACAGTTGGCAGCCCTGGTGGCTTTTAAGAATAGGCTCAGTCATATCTGTTTATGTACACATAGCACATACGAAATTTGGTTGAATTCCAATTGATAGTGTAGAAGTTATATGCATTTAACATTTGGACTTATCAGCAGGCTTATAATCATTTTGGCAACACTGCCATGTATGTCCTCCTGGAAATTAAACTGCAATTATATTATCTATACGTGTGCTAATTTTGAAATAGCTCCCATTCATACCTTCCAAGATATCCAACATGGATCTCAAATTTCAATTGCGATTTTTCAGCAGTTGGTAGCACTGACATCATTTTCAATTAGGAGTTGATAGGGGGGGGGCACACACACACACACACAGACAGACAGACAGACAGACAGACAGACAGACAGGCAGGCAGAAGGACAGATAGACAGAAGGACAGACAGACAAACACACACTTGCCCGATCTCATAAGTCTACTTTTTCCTCATTTTTGCAAAATGTGAAAATTAGGCTAAAAATATTGGAATGCAGCCGAAATAAATAAGAATCCTCTATGGACATCAAATTGGAAGGTGAAAAACTAAAGAAAGTAGGAGGCTTCTGTTACTTAGGATGCAAAATAACCAGTGATGGACGAAGCAAAGACGATATAAAAAGTAGGTTAACTCAGGCAAGGAAAGCATTTCTACAGAAAAGGAATCTGTTGACATCGAATATAGATTTAGGTGTTAGGAAGTCATTTTTGAAGGCCTTTGTCTGGAGCGTGGCGCTCTATGGAAGTAAAACTTGGACTATTGGTGCAGCAGAAAAGGGGAGAATTGAAGCGTTTGAAATGGGTTGTATGGAACTGCGCCCAAGCTTCACTAATGACCCTGGTCATTAGCATCAATCTTCAAAAAGTGGCAGTGGAACTGCGCCCATTGAGAGCGGTCAGGTAGATTCCCTCCCTCCACCCCTCTACCGAATTATGCTGTGTCGAGTGGTGTGAATTTGAAGTGACTCATTTCAAATCGGTTGTGTCTTGATTGCGAACAAGTCAAAAACCGTCCAGAGTGCGAATAACTAAATATACCCTGTCCAAATTGCGGACAAGAGATTAGTATTGGCCTGGGATACATGAAACAGGTACAGTTTTCAAAACAGACTAATATTTAATTTTTTCTCTAGCAATATTAGCATTAACTGGTACATTGGGATGTTTTCGACAACCTAACCATATTTTAAAAATAGTTTTGTTATTGCAAATGTTTAATAATCTAGTTTCAGGTAATCTTACCATTTAGAAGATAATTATATTTTTTAATTGTATAACATAACTAGAGGGGTAGTTATTTATGGTGGATTAGAGAGAATTGTATTATTATTATTATTATTATTATTATAATTATTATAATTAGTGTAGCCTCCGTGGCTTAGGCAGCAGCGCGCCGGCCCCTCACCGCTGGGCTCCGTGCTTCAAATCCTTGTCACTCCATGTGAGATTTGTCCTGGGCAAAGCGGAGGCGGGACAGGTTTTTCTCCGGGTACTCCGGTTTTCCCTGTCATCTTTCATTCCAGCAACACTCTCCATTATCATTACATTTCATCTGTCATTCATTAATCATTGTCCCAGAGGAGTGCGACAGGCTTTGGAAGCCGGCTCAATGCCTATCCTCGCCGCTAGATGGGGGCTTCATTCATTCCAACCCTGACCCGGTCCAATGACTGGAAAAAAAAAATTCGCCTGTGTGGTGTAGTGGTTAGTGTGATTAGCAGCCACCCCCGGAGGCCCGTAGTACAGCTGCTTATCGGGACGGGGGACTAAAATATTATTCTCGGCAGTACAGAAGCTAGTGGTGGGATACAGTCCGTCACTTCCCCTTAAACCGACCTTGGGCTAACAGCCGACTTGACTATGGGCGCAGTTCACTCGGCCTATTTAAAAGGATCTGGAAATACCACTGATTATGGGCGCAGTTCCATATCTCCCTTTGAAATGTGGTGTTACAGGAGAATGATGAAGCTCAGATGGATAGATAGGATTACAAACGAAGAGGTATTAAGACTAGTGGGAGAGGAAGATGTTTCTGGCGACTGCTAATGAACAGAAGAGATAGGTTGGTACTGTGCCCAAATCTAGGAATGGGTATTCCAAGTTTCAGACACCTAGATATCAAGGGAAAGGCTGTAGCAGCTTTTGAAAGTTCGGATATTTGAATATCGCGCTACATTGCTTCTCGAAGCCTTTCGAAGGAAATTACCGATAGTTGGATGGTAAATGACGTAGCGAGTAACAGCAGAGGTGGAGACTATTTATTGATTAAATAGTTAACTATGGAGCAGAGACTTGAGACTGGGATCAGATTACTGGCACGGCCAAATGAAAGAGAATGCCATTTTTATCAAGTAAATCGGACCAGGGATTCAAGAGATATGAGGATTTTTAGATATCAGGCGATGACGCGTGACCCTGACCGTTTTTGTATAAAAGCAAGCTGGAGCAGGCTTAGTTAGCTCAATTCATCACAAGCACTTGGCGAACAAGTTGCGTCTACGCTGAGCCAAGGCACATGGTTGCCGCCTCTACGAAGAAGTACTTTTCAAATCGTGATAGTCACGAGAAGTGCTGCGCAAACGAGTTGGAACTTAGTAAGTTTCTGGTGAGGAGAATCACTGAGGTGATTGTTTTTCTACAGACATTGGTGGAAATATTTATATTTCTTAAAGGACATATGCTAGACTTGGTCTAGAAAATAGTATATTGTCACAGTCCAATAGTAAATTAATACTTGGATGTTTAAATCCATTTAAAGTCAGTTTCATATTTTGTAACTATTTAACCACTTCAATCCGTCAGTACATTGAAGAATAGTCTATAACGGTGGCGTTCATTAGTCTACGCAAGGGAAACTGCAAGTTGTCTAGCGCATGGCAGATGGTGATATACAAACCATGCCCAGGGAACGATCTTCAGAACAGCCGTTAACTGCTTAGACTGTCAACGTTTTTCTTGTACTGATGAGATTACAGTGAGTTGGGTTACAACTGACACATTTAAGAAGAGATCGCTTAGATCTGACCCTTTTCAAACAAACTGTTATGGCTTTGTTAGAAGCCCATATTAAAATGGAACCACAGTCATTTAAAACGTCGAAAGATACTACCACTATGTCTGACTAGACGATTTGTGGGTCTACAATGGCGGCCGATACAAGGATTATACGTGCTTGTCCGATAGGGCATGTCTACGGATAAATCTGGTATAGACCAGGTTTACTACACTTCAAGAACATCAAGAAATGTAAGCCACATTTGAATTATATTATGCTTAGCTAATTGGAACAAACTATTTTTTCTGCAGATGACCAACACATTTTTTTCGTCGTATTTAAAGCTTGTAATGATTTACGCAAGACTTGTTAGATTTATTCTGAGCATTTTCAGCACTCAGAACAGTTTAGGATCGATGACCGAGCATTTTGAGCATTTATTTGAATTTTTCATATTTTTGGGAAATCACGGTAATCAGCCGATGTAACTGTAAAAGTTAAATTTATTTTTGTTGAGGAATGGATATTTTTTCCATATTCGAAGGTTCGAACATGTGGATTCTCACATAATGAGATGATAATTCAACATATTTGAAATAATAATAATAATAATAATCCACTAATAATAATAATAATAATTTTCATAATTTTTCTAAATAATTCTTGGATATTATATTTTATAATAATCATATGTATTGAGAAAGAGCCTATGAAGTAGTTGAAACATTTCTAGTTTGGAACAGGAGATTTTACGAAGGAGAGTGGTTAGCGCAAGCCCGCATTCAACCTACATTTCAGTTCTGGTTGAACAGTTGATATTTGCTATGAGCAAAGCATATGTTTCAGATAACACGGAGAGGCATGAAACGGGAAGCAATTGATATTTGTATCAAATAGGATATTTTTGTATTTATATAAAATCATGACGTAAATACACTCGAAAGTGAAATGAAGCTTTTCATAAGTATGGTAAATTCACGGGTTGAACTGAATGGTAAAATAAAATAAACTTGTCAGTTTATTAATCTTCCAGTGTTGATAACAAGCAGAGGCTTGATTTATTGTATAAATTTTGGGAAGATAATTTATGTGTGTGGAGTAGTTGAAATGCCATTCCCAGGTGCGCATGTTAAGTCGCAGGAATGAAGGTTTTTTCGAGCATCAATCAAATAGCAGGTTCGATGGCTCAGGTTTATAGTAGGAATATTGGAGCCACACATTTCGTCGTATGAATAACCCGAAGGTTATTTCTTTGAAACCATCAGTTCTTATTTCAACCTTGTTTACGAATTCCATTTAGAATTTGATTTTGCTAGAACCCGGATTTGTCATGACAGTAGTTTATTCTTCTTCAGAGGAAGACCTTTGCCGTTGTTGTTGTTATAATATTGTGTCCTTACACAAATAGTAGAATGGGCCACTGCCAATTAAAAATAATTTTTTTAACCACGAATAATTTGAAGGATATTTTCAATCCTAGTGCCATGAACTAAATGAATTCATTATAAGACTACAATTCTAATTTCCGCATTCTGTCGAAGAATTGCAAGTTGTGAAAGTTGCTAGAAATGGCCATAAATATAAATATTTTTTTTCATAATAATTCCAAGTGGAAAATCTAATAGTTGAATGGTTCAACCATTTATTGATCAAGTTGATGATTCAGAAATCATATGTTTTGTTTGGAACTTGAAGTTCATAATCGAGTCACTTCTCGAATGTTTAATGTCAGAAGAACAATTAATTGTTGTTGTGCTTCGCACAGTTCTTCGATGCTATGCTCAATGGTCAAATACTTTTCAGATGTTGTTAATATGTGTTAATAATTTGTGTTGCTACGATGATAATAATAGTTTCAACGATATATTTTGAAAACTGGAAAACAAATGAAAGTTTAAGAAATTCTATAAACATTTATTCTACGAGTGTTAATATCATGTAAATAGTCAAACAGTGATCTACGTTATTTCCAGTATGGACAATTCATTTTGCACTGGAGTTAAAATGTTAATAATTTTGGAACACAGTCCACAGGACTAACAATCGGACTTGTGTTTTCAAAAAGATTGTCAAATGTGTTTGGAAGATTTCTGTATATTGTGTGTAAATAAGAGTGTGGATCGCCACACGTGGATGATGCTGCTTTGAGCATTATTCTTGCAGTCAGATTTTAACTTTAAATAAACTGAGATAATTTTACCAGATGTGTTTCACCCAATTAAATCTCCTTCTATCCTTATTGTTGCATTGAGCCAAAAATCAGCAAAGCATTTTTATAAATTTGATGTCGTTTTTGCGATTTGCTTTAACCCATCTGGCGCTCCGGGATATTTTGATTCTCGTGCTGACTGATTATTGGTAAAATGCATATGTGGTCGTGCGGACTCCGGTCTAAACGGGCACAGTACGACACATACTAAGACACCCAGGAATAGCAAGCTTAGTTATGGAAGGAAGGGTCGAGGACAAGAACTGTAGGGGTAGACCAAGATTAGATTAAGTTAAACAGATTGCCTCGGACGTAGGGTTTGGTAGCTATGTACAGATGAAACGATTAGCTCAGGACAGGGAGTTATGGAGTGCTGCATCAAACCAGTCAAAAGACTGAAGACTCAAACAACAACATATCTCACTGGGTGTGCATTTGTGTTTAAAGGACCGTAACTTTCATCATAATCGATTTTGGCCAGCTAAGGACCACGTGAATAACTCTTCATGATTTCAGTTTTCTTTGGCGCCAGCATTCCTCCATTCTCTTGCTGACAGCTTCTTTCTCTTCAGTTGTCCAATGTTGTTTCTTCTTGGTCGCTGTTTCTGGCTCAAGGAACCTCTCTTATTTCTGAAAGTGATTATGTTGCGGATGTCTTGATGAGTGCTGTTCATTTCTTATAGATCCTTCTTGGTGTTAGCAAACCGTTTTTCACAAGAGTTGCCTTTACTATTGGGCTTGTTGAAGTGCTTCAAAATTTTGTGAGTCTGTCGTCAGGCATTCTTGAAACATGTCCAAAATTTAACCCTTCGTTTTCGTATGGTATCTGAGATTCTGATGCATGATTGATATACCGTACTTCTATCGGTATGTGTCAGCACATTTTTTTGGTCCGAGAAATTTTGTTAAAAATGTACGTTCCTTTTTTTTTCAATTTCTTATTTAGTTGTTAGTCCTAGGCATTCCGAAGCATACAGGCACTCTGGTTGAATTACTATTTGATAATGTCGTAGTTTACTCCTAATTGAAATTGCTTTCTTGTTGTATGTATTTTTTGTAAGGTGAAAAGCAAGGTCCATTTTCCTGGCTCTAACCGTAGCTTTAAAATGTAAAAAGTTAAATTAACTGTAACTTTAGTATGTAATTGAAAGTAGCAACTTCAATACACCTATGTTTGTTGCAGGATTGAATCCTGACGCAGTCAGTTGGTATTTGAGGGCGCGCAAATGCGAGGGAGCCGTGTCAGTGGATTTTCTGGCACTTAAAGGTATCCCGTTCGGGGAAAAATACCGTCACCCCGGCGTCTCTAAAAGCCTAAAATTATTTATTTAATTAGTTTATTTTATTTTACTTTATTTTAGCCTATTTCATTTTGTTTTGTTTAATATAATTTTTGTTTTTGTTTTATTTTGATTTTGTTTTGTTTTATTTCGTTTTATTTTTTAAATTGTTTTATTCAATTTTTTGTTTTGCTTTTTTGTTTTGTTTTGCTTTATTTTATTTTTATACTAAACTCTTGTCTTATTTTGTTTTGTTTTGTTTATTTTATTCTGTTTTGTTTATTTTGCTTTATTTTGTTTTGTTTTATTTTGATTTTGTTTTTTTGTTTATTTTGTTTTGTTTTATTTTGATTTTCCAGAATACAAACATAAAAAAACAGGAAGCAAAAAGAAAAAATCAAAAACAAAAGCAAAGCAGAAAACAAGAAACACAAAGCAAAAAGCAAAATAATAAAGCAAAAGCAGAAAACAAACACAAAACCAAAACCAAGAAAGAAAAGTAAAAAGTAAAATTCAAAAGCAAAAGCACAAAACAAACACAAAACCAAAAACCAAAACCACAAAGCAAAAAGAAAAAACGTAGAAAACAACAAACTCAAAAGATACGTGAGGCAAAGCCCAGAGAAACGTTTCTCATGAAAATGATTCTTATTCACAAGTGGATTAAACGAGTTTTGCAACTGGACGACTCATATAGAAACTTAAGCTATTATTATTAAATCTACGAGTATGATTATCATGGCACTGAAAACACAAATTAATTTCAAATACTAGGCTATATGCGTAATTGTTCTCAGTATACTCATTTTGCATTAGTATGGCACTGATAAACACGGTTTAATTTCGAACACTGCACACGCAAACAATTCTCAGTATGCTCATTTTACATTATTATGGCGTTGAAAAACACACTATTAATTTTAAAGAATACATGCGCAAACGTTTTTATAACTCAGAGGCATTCCTAGTATGGCACTGATAAAAGAAGTACCGTACTTTGAAAGATTCCCTTTCCTTTCCATTCTGATCCGACGTATTTCTGATAATGTTGTATAGGACTAAACGTTATCTTCTCGGAATAACGTATCATTATCTATTATTTTTAATATTGCGCGAATGAATTCACGTTAACTATTGTTCTGAAAGTATTGTTTTTAAGCGAGCTCTGTGACGTCAATCAGTCGTTTGCTGAGGGAGGAATTTGTATTGTAAGGAAACCATACGAGTCCGCCTCGTTGCGTAGTGCCTAGCGTTCTTGGCTGTAACCGTGGAGGCCCGAGTTAGATTCCCAGCTCTATCATGGAACTGAGTACACTCAGCCTCGTGAGGAAAAACTGAGAAGAGGTGGGCTCGATTCCTACCGCAGCCATCCTGGAAGTGGTTTTCCGTGGCCACCTAACTTAAGGCCACGGCCGCTTCAACCTCAATTACAAACAAACACATTAGTACAGACATCACAGTGACACTGGTTATCAGGCAAATTGACACAGACAAATTCTACACACACCCAAGTACACGGGTGCTACATGACCACGATGTCGTAAAGCCCCCGAATGAATCAACAATAACAACTCATTTTTCGGTAGTGTAACACAATTCAAAACATTCTTCCATGTTTACAATATTTACAATCTGAAGATGTAGAATATATTTATAAAATCATTCGAATGGTCGCCTCTGTAGCGTAGAGGTCAGCATAGTTAGCTGCCGCCCCGGAGGTCCTGGGTTCGTTTCCCGGCTCTGCCACGAAATTTGAAAAGTGGTGTGAGGACTGGAACGGGGTCTACTCAGCCTCGGGTGGCCAACATGAATAAAGGGAGTTCGATTCCCACCTCAGCCATCCTGGAAGTGGTTTTCCGTGGTTTCCCACTTCGTCTCCGGGCAAATGCTGGGATTGTTCCTACTGTAAGGCCACGGCCGCCTCCTTCCCATTTCCTTGCCTAACCGTCCCACTCTTACCATCCCTTAATCAGGCCCCCTGTTCGCTTTGCAGGTGAGGCCTTTTGGGCGTAGTGTTGGTCACACACCCCAGTTGTATCCCTGACTAAGAGTCTCAAGCTCCAGGACACTGCCCTCAGTGGCGGTAGAGGTGGGGTCCCTCGCTTAGTCCGTGGGAAAAGCCAACCCTGGAGGGTAAAACGATAGCGGAAAAAAATAATCATTCGAATAGTTCTGCAACGTCAAGAACAATGTTAACAGTTTAACTTCGATAAATACTCAACACTAGCGCAAATGTTCTTTTTTGAGCTTACGAGCATGTTTTAAAGTCTTCTTCGGCAGCTTTGGTGGCGTAGTCGGTAGCATGCTGAGCTTCAAAGCCCAAGATCGCGGGGTCAAACCAGGCCAAAATCGTCGGATTTTTAAGAGCGTTAAAATCCCTCAGTATGCCTTCCTTCGGAGGGGAAGTAAAGCCAGCGGGCCATGTCATACATTTATGTCATGTAAAAGAACCTTCCACTAACTTCTATTATGTGAAAGAACATTTGTAGGTTGGATTCAATTAATGCTCCTTAAGTTCCAACGTTCGTCACCAGGTGCTGGTTGCGATGGCATCTAATAGCCAAGTTTGCAGCTAGGTGTCATGAACGGTAACATTTGGTAGCAAAGGTAGGAACTACTTGAAATTATCGTCTGCAGTCCTTAATTGAATGAAAACAGATAACACACACTAATACAGTTATCACAATAATTAACACCGGTTATCAGACAGATTCTATACACACCCAAAGTACACGGGGCTACATGACCGCGTTGTTGCAGTCCCTAAGCTAAGGAACCAATCAACCAAAAGTCTTCTTCGCCATTCCTTTACAAGAGACAACCTCATGGTGTAGTGGCTAATATTCTTGGCTTTCGCCCCTGAGGTCCCGACTCTGCCAAGAAATTTAACTCAGGTTTGGGGGTTGTAAAGGGACACACTCGGCCTCGTGAGCAAAACTAAGAATATGTGGGTTCGATTCCTAACCTCAGTCATCCTGGAAGTGGTTATACGTTGTTTCCCACTTCTACTCCAGGTAACGCCAGAACGGCCACGGTCGTCTCCTTCCTAATTCTAGCCATAATTATAAACACACCCATACTACAACAGACATCACAATAGCATAGTTTATCGGACAAGTTCTACACAGTTCACTACGTAGTGCAGTGTCCAGCATTTTTAGCTGTTATAGCTGAAGTTCATTTTCGATTCCCGGCTCCGCCAAAAAAAATATAATTCTGATCTGAGGGCTGGAATGGGGACACACTACACTCGTGGAGTCGTGAGGCAGAACTAAGAAGAGGTGGGTTCGATTCCCATCTAAGCCATCCTGGAAGTGGTTTTCTGTGGTTCGAATCACGATGCTGACATCAGCAATCCTGAGAGTTTTTTTTCCTCAGGTTCATCCACACTCCCTCCAGGCAAATGCCAAAATAGTAGCATACAATTACAGCTAAACAAACTACTACATCACCACAGAAACACAAGTAGTTATCAGACAAATTGAACACATGCCCATGTAACGGGGTTGATGGCCAATATGTCCTAAGCCTCTAAAACAATAAGATTCTGCAAGAAAGCAATGGTTCGTCCCTTCTAGTGGGCTCTGTTGACAAATGGAACTTCAATGAAGATAACTTCGGCGTGTTCTAAATATTAAAATTATATGGCAATTGAATCATTTATACAAATGCGGCCCTGGTTTTAGCACGCTCCACTACGGAGATGTCTTTTCTTTCTGACAAACCTACTTACAAAAGAGAATAGGCTGGACGCAAGATTGCTTGAAATACCTTTGTCTCACCTGCGATAATCTTTATAGCCCATCAGGTCAAAGTATGACGAGCCGGACGAGGAGAATCCTGTCATTGTGTTTAGTGGAGAATGCGCTAGATTGGCAGCCATGCATTACCTCATTTGCGAGTCCAATTCCCTCTCTGGTCTTGTAACAGCAGGAACAACAGGTTGTGTTGGCTGCGGCCAGGCTAGGCCGGCTGCGGAGCGAACGGTTTCATGAGCTGCACAGACAACTCCCTCAGGGTCAACAAACAAAACACAGCCTCCTCGATCGAGAGTGAAAACATGAGCACAAGTGGAAATAATAGTTCATCCCTAACGAGGCCATGAATACCAGTAATTGTTGTTGCTATAGAAACAACCTGCCTATTATATGCTGTGAAAAGTGAATGGTGAAGTGGATGCAGCATGGGAAGAGACGAAAGTTAACACGTGACAGCTGAGAATTTCATCTACCTTGTGAGTACCCATTTAATACACGTTTTAACCTTTGACATTTATAAATTCATTCCTCGCTGGGTCTAATTAAGACTGTAGAGAATATTATCAATGTTTGTTATTGGAGTGATTCAATCCACTGGCTTGTGCGCTCACCTAGCGGCGGTTAATAGCCATATCGTGACTTCGATCTTCGACGTGCCTACAACGGGGGCGTTTCTCTTTTGAAGTTCTTCTGGTGGGAGCTGGTTGATCACGCAACCACCACCGAGTTCACGTTGACACCCGTTCAATGTTTGGTGAATGCAGCCTGGTGTACTGTAGATGTTGATGATAATAAGACCATTAAGCCTGACTTTGTGGTATTGGCTGATTTATGTCGATGAGACAGGCATTGGTTGTTGTCTGCGAAATTAATCATTAAAGCAGTATGTCACAAATGACAGCTAACAATGCTGGACGCAGGTTACCGGCACGGTATAAGAAGTTAGTTAGTTAGTGTTGTTTTAAGGGGCGGAACTACGAGGTCATCTGCCCCTGGTATAAGAAGAGGTACCGTACTGTATTTGTTAAAATGGCAGTTTATCGCTAAAAGGGAATAGAGGTGACACTTCATACAATTCATCAATGTGTGTAGATAAAATGTTACCTGTGTCTATTCTATGGAAACAATTTACTGTCGGTCAGGGGCGTATATAAGGGGGGTATGATTGTATTATTGTATTATTATTATTAATAATAAAATTACGAGCCTTACAGTAGTCGCATATGATGTGTAACATCTGACATAGAAGAAACCTCACGTGAAATTGTTGATACACCGGTATTTTATACTATTATTGGCACAAATATTAATCTATTGTAAAATGGAGTGTTTTACAGATATTGTAGTTTATAATACGGAACTCATTTTATTAGATGATTTGTAGCTTCCACCAGCACTAGCCTAAATAAAGAATACGATATGGATCAACTATATTAATAGACACGACACCCCTCATAACCTTAAATTCCTTATAAACAGGTCCTCTTGATTCACAGACCAACACGTAATTTCATATGGATTCTGTTAAAATGAGTCATATTGATATGATAAATATCGTTTAAAATGATAATCTGGTAGCAAAAATATCTACCGCGCCCAGGATTCGAAGCCAAGATCTCTAGATTCACAGTCATACGCACTAACCCCACGGCTATTTCGATTACGCAAATATTGTGCACAAGATGGTGACTTATCTACACGTTCCAATAATACTGCATTACGAAATTAAGTTTCATTTATATTTTGCTTGTTTCGATAATGTCCTGCGTGAGATCGAGTTTAAAATGCCTTATGCCAATGCAATGCCGACTACTTACAATGTTTGATATTAAGGCATTTTACCATTTAAATACTGATACGAAGACTTCGAACATGTACCTTGTCATTTGTTTAAATAACTTGACACCAGAGTTCGCATGAGCGTTTTCCGTTCAGTATGTCATATACATTCCACATGGCCGCGAGTATGTCATGGTATCAATTTCCGACACCGCGCACTCATTGTTTCTCTTACCACTGTCAGCTGGATCGATCGATCGAGTTGGCAGTGCGTCTCACACTTTCGTTCGATCCACCACTGCCAGCTAGCACACATCCGTTCGAGCACACTTCCGTTCGATCGAACGGAAGTGTGCCAGCTGGTGCCACCTCAATCGTTCCTATCCACTTCCATCCCATTTTTCAAAATCACTCCCACAAAAGTATCCAGCAACCGAGTGGAAATATGTTACACATCAAAAAGTAACATAAAATGGTCTTAGTTGTGTTTGACATTAACCAAACAAAAACATCACAACAAATTGGTTAAAAAAGTGATGCCAAATAGCCTTAAAACTCATCACTTTACAACAAATTATACAAAGTTTCCCGGGGAGAACCCCGGACCCCCTATTCTTTGGGGCCTATAACATGCCCCCTAATCTCCGGTTGAGCACCCCCCAAAATAAAACTCTATATACGCCCCTGCTGCCGGTAATTTCTTCTAATAATATTTTAGGGATACAGTAGGCCTATTTCTAAGAAAAAAACTGTTCTTCCTCCCTTATTCTGCCAATATTATCGCCTTTATTTGCCTCGCACATAAATTGCAAATACCCCGCAACGTAGCCATGCGCATTTAGGATCGTATTACGACAGCAAGGGGCAGTTATATGTCTGGAGATTGTGGCTTCGAGTCCCGCCACTGACAGTGGCCGTCCAGGCAAGCACCGGGATGGTAGCTATTTTAATTACTGGGGCATCTACTGCAATCTTAGTTCCTAATAAAGTCACACTACTACAGTCAACACAGAATCACGTGGCTGATGACTCAGATGTCCCAAAAAAGTATCTAGAATAAATTGACATCAAAATACAAACGTCAATAATAGGTATATCATGAACTAGCACCAACAGATAGAGCGCAGGTGGGATCATTTTGTTCTTTGTAAATAACACACATTTATTTATGTATTTATTTATTTATTTATTTATTTATTTATCGTATGGCTTTTAGTGCCGGGAGTGTCCGAGGACATGTTCGGCTCGCCTGAGTCTGTAGCTGCTTCCAGCTGACACACATGGGGTAAGCTACAAGTTCCGTTCAATTTCAAGTAGTTCCAACTTTCATTACCAGATATCAATGATACCTAGTGGTGAACGTTGGAACTTTGATAGAGCGTTCCGACGAAATCTAACCTAACAATGTAGCTTCACACAAGTTTAGTCTGTGGAAGGATCTTTTACATGCCATAAATCTATGACATGGGACCGCTGGATTTACTTCCCCTCCAAAGGAAGGCATACTGAAGGATTTTTAACGCTCTTAAAAATCCGATGACTTCGGCCGGGTTTGTACCCGCTATCTTGGGCACAGCAGTTCAGCATGCTACCAACTACGCCACACACAATACGATGTTACAAACTCTTTAAAATTAAAATGTATCGTATTATCAAGTTGTTATTCTTCAAATTCAACGCGTATAGAATGTCAACGGAAGCCAAATCATTCCCACATAGAACAGTCATGACATCTGGCGGAAAAGTTTCGCAAAATATATCCCTATTTCCAAAATACTGTTTCTATAGGCTATAAGGTTCACAACGCCATACTATGCACTGAATCAATTATAGGCTATACATTGTCACATACAATACATGCATAAGAAGTAAATTAGGCTTTCTAAAAACCGGAACAAATACTAGACTACTACTACTACTACTACTACAAAAATGATACGAGCCGTACAGTAGTCGCATATGATATGTAACATGTGACATGTTATCCTACCTTAAAGTTGTTACCGTTTTTATTATCCTTGACATTCATCAACACACAAAAAATCTTTTTATTTTTTACACTCTCATAATACATAACAATTTCAAGACTCTCTATTTTTTTTCTTTACTGCCTACTTGATATTTCTACTCTCACACTGCTTTCTTGATACTCGTCTGATACATCACTCTCCTGCCAGTAACTAGTTACGTTAACAGCCTCTGACCTTTTTCTTTACTGCCTACTTGATATTTCTACTCTCGCACTGCCTTCTTGATACTCTGGTGTTACAAAGTAATACGTATGTGATAAACATTCCACATGGTACCACTGCCAGCTGGATCACATCCCTTCTGGCTGCTAAAGCAGTGCGTTTTACACACTTCCGTCCTATCCACTTCCGTCCCATTTTTCAAAATCACTCCCACAAAAATATCCAGCAACCGAGTGGAAAGATGTTACACATCAATACTAATTACCACCTGGGGTAGTTTTTCCTTTGGTTTGTTTCCTCCAATCTACTATTTTGGTTAAAATGGATTTGATATGCCTGAGTTTCCTCAGGACTTCTGATACTACTTAGGTTGTTAGCCCAAGAGATATAAAACGGTCGCCCCTAACATGGGGAACAAACACCGACCAGTTCGCCGCCCGATACGGGTACAGACACGAAGGGATTTGTTGATTGAAGATAGTCTCTCCGCTTTATCAACCGCTGGGACAGTTTATCCTCCTCCGCTTTCAAAACCGTTGACCATCTTCATTGTCTCAGTTGATCAAGAGTCAAGATTGACCAGTGTAATCCACAGAGCCAGCTCCTGCAAGAAAACAACATCACTGTGGTACCAGTAAGTTAAACAAGATCTGCAAACCTTTATTACCCTACCAGGGAATTGTTATCGCTAGCTGTGGAGCGCAGCTGTAGTGTATACATTACGCCATCTCGCCTCGTTAGGGCTGCAGCGAGCGGTTTCGGGGCAAGAGGGGAAAGCATGTACAGGAATACAATGAGAACACACCGCACAGCGCACGAGCCAGCATGAATCATGCACACAAGTGACATGCGATGAGGTTTCGCTGGTGACAACTGCAAGTCTATCGCAGGCGTGTGGCTGGGCGGAGCTCATTAGTTCCGATTGCCGCCACCGGTAACAATTCGCTGGTAGGGTTATACAAGACAGACAAGCTTTCCGGAAAATGTTAAAAGAAGACCCACAGATTAAACTTAATAAGGGCAGAGACCAAAGAGGTCAGAAGCAGCTAAACAACTACAAAGTCAGAAAATAAAGGAGATATGGGCTAGGAAGAAGGCTCTTAAGAACGTGAAACCAATCCCAACTCGTCAAGCTGAAAACCATTTTGGTTAACCTACGTAGTCCATAGTTGGCTCATTCGGAGAAAGAAAGAAAGAAAGAAAGAAAGAAAGAAAGAAAGAAGAAGAAAAAGAATATACCCTGTGGAAGTGACGTGCAAAGTACAGCACGCGGGCCAGATGTGGTCCTCGGACAGGATTCTAAAAAATACAGTTGTTAATTCAATTTAGGGGCTTGGAACATCTTGGTCATCAGCCCCGTGTAGTTGGGTGAGGGTTGAATTTGTAGGATAACCTGTGTTTCTGTGGTAACCGTAGTAGTGTGTGTAGCTGTGTTTCAAATGAGAACAATATGGATACTAACACATAACATATGACAAAATCTGACTTCATTACAATTTCGATAAGAAGACTTGGTTGGTTCCTCAGTTTAGGGGCTGCGACAACGCGGTCATGTAGCCCCGTGTACTTTGGGTGTGTGTAGAATCTGTCTGATAACCGGTATTTATTCTGATGAGTGTATTAGTGTGTGTTATCTGTTTTCAATTCAAGTAAGGACTGCAGACATTGAATGTTTTCAAATAGTTCCTAATTTTGCCGCCAATCGCCACCGTCAACGACTACTAGTTCAGAACTGGTTACCAGATGTCATCGCAGTCGGCTCCTGGCGACGAACGTTGGCACCTAAGAGCGTTTGTCAAATGTTTAACCTAACCTACAAATTTCGCTTCACACAGGTGTAATTAGTGGAGGGTTCTTTAACATGCCATTAATCTTTGACATGGGACCACCGGCTTTACTTCCTCCCCGAGGGAAGGCATACTGAGGGATTTTTAACGCTGACGGCTTCATCCCGGTTTGAACCCACGATCTTGGACATAGAAGCTCAGCATGCTACCAACTACGCCACCGAAGCCGCTGATAAGGAGACTACCGGTACCATAGATTTCGACGCAAAAGTCTTTTTTGTTAAGGGCCTTTTTCATTTCGGATCACTTCAAAGTGTCTATTGGGGCAAGAACAAAAATTCAGTACATACTCCAACCTACTGTATGCTCCACTCCAGTGCTTTAAAAAAAAATAAAAAAAATTAAGGGCTACTCTCTGTTGACAAAACATCACATCACGATTTTGCAATTTTCGGCAATTTGCAAAAGTCCGGTCATTGTTTATGTTGAATCATTAACTTTCAGCTTTTTCGATGCCTGGGTGGATGTTAAATCGTTATTTTCGTTATCCTTGAAAACTAACAACACGCACAAAATAATAACCCACCACGCCTCCAAACTATAGCCTGCGTGATTTTAAGAACGGAGTGCCGAGTTGCCGACCAAAAGAAACTGATTCGATAGATCGATTTAAATCGAGGATTACTCGAAATCTCCTCCAGCTGTTGTGAACAGCGCATTGACGCCAGCTGATCGATGAATTTTCAAGCCGGAAGTTATATTTGATGGACTAGATACAAATGTACCAATATCTTTTCTTAAACAGTTTTCAAATGTTTAGGGGATACGCGTACCGCGTTCCACCTGAAAAAAGTAAATAAAAATAAAATCACTGCTCCACCCTACAAAGAGCATTTATTCATCACAATTCACACCCTGTTGACCATCTCAAGATATTTTTAAAGAAGCATTTGTAGACTAAGATATAAGGATATACAAATACCAACTACAGTATTTAGATAATTGTCATTTTCGCAAAATTATTTTTATTATCATAAAATTAAAGCCCACATTTGTTACAAATCTGCTTTTAACTATTTTTGTAAAATTTTTCATAGAAAACAGAAGTAAATTATTATTACAAAGCTTTGCTCGTAATTACATTAGTTTCTTTTCTTTTTAACAATATCGCTGAAGGAGGTCATACATTGGTCGAAACTGGTACATTTCCCCAATTAATGTATAATTATTTATTATTATTATTATTATTATTGACAAAGGTGTAATAAATTTATTAAATACCCATTGGTAATCATTTAGATGAAATGGTCAATAAGGAAAGCTGTTAGATATGATTAAATTCATATCCCTACGTTTAACGCTTTATAGGGCAGAATATTATTGAAGATCTTTTATTTGTACTTAGTGTAATTTAATTTTAATTGTTTCACCCTAATATTAATTAATAATTTTTATTTTTATTTTCTTAACATTTTAATGTTCTAGAAATTAAGGATATAAAAGTATTATAATTTTTATTTTTATGTGTTTACTAGCAGAAGTGCCCATTCTTCGAACGGTCTTCGGTATTAATAACCTGACGTAATCAATTGAGCTACTGCTCCCATGGTTAGAGGCTTGGAACCTGTTTGTCGACAAAGAAATATGAATAGTTAAAATATGCTCTGAAACTAAATTTACCTAACGTGTATCTCCTGACGTGAAATAAAATTGAAAACCTCGTAGACGAAACGCAATACACGTCAAACAAAACTGACCTTCACTGTTGTGTCAAGTCCCCATCTAGAGGAAGACCCCTTTAATAAATTACAAAGGCTTGTGGTGCATGAAAATTCAGGTTTTTTAGCTTCCAATGGCCCAAATTCCGAAAAGCAAAAAAAAAAACTATTTCAATTCAGGAATTTTTGAAAATAATGTTTCTGTTTGGAGATATAATAGACCTTTTGTACGACACATCGCACATTTATGTCGTGTGAAAACAAGATGTTCAGTAAAGAACATATAGCCTACTTTCTCCTAAATGCATGGGTATTGTTATAACTCTTTGTTCTTTTCAAGGAGTATAATTGAATGTTGGTTGTAGTAGCTTGTTGAAATACAACGTGCTATAGGGATATTAAACATGAATATGAGGTGCCCTTTGCTAGTGCTACCTCTGTAAAAAAAAATCATTCAATTCGGTTTCACCGTGTTTGAATTGATCCGGGGAATGGATTTGCACACATACATGGCCGCTATTTGCAAACTATTGGGCTGATGACCTTGTAGTCAGTCATAAGATGCTTTCCACAAAAAGGCATGTTGTTGCAAAATCCGGTAGAGATCAAATTATTAGGATGGTCGAAATTTGATTTAAGCTTTTAACATTTGGGTGGCCGTCATTCCGTTTCCGTCAAGATGGCGGCGATATAAAACATGACACTGAGGTGCCTTTTGCTAGTGCTACCTCTGTACCAAATTTCGTTCAATTCGGTTTCACCGTGTTTGAATTGATAGGGGGAATCGATTTGCACACATACTTGGCCACCATCTGCAAACTATTGGGCTGATGATCTAGCAGTTTGGTCAGAATATGCTTCCCACATAAAGATTTGTTGTTGCAAAATTTGGTAGAGACTAGATTATTAGGTTGGTCGTAATTACATTTTAGCCTTTAACATTTGGGTGGCAGCAATTACGTTTCCGTCAAGATGGCGGTGATATAAAACATGACACTGAGGTGGCCTTTTCTAGTGCTACCTCTGTACCAAATATCGTTCCATTCAGTTTCACCGTGTTCGAATTAATAGGGCGAATCGATTTTCACACAAAGATGGCCGCCATCCGCAAAATATTAGGCTAATGACCTATTAGTTTGGTCATAGGATGCTCCCTCCATAATGGTATGTTGATGCAAAATTTGGTAGAGATAGGATGATTAGGTTAATCGTAATTTGATTTAAGCTTTGAATATTTGTGTGGCCGCCATTACGTTTCCGTCAAGATGGCGGCGATATAAAACATGACACTGAGGTGCCCTTTGCTAGTGCTACCTCTGTACCAAATTTCATTCCATTCGGTTTCACCGTGTTCGAATTAATTGGGGTAATCGATTTTGACACAAAGATGGCCGCCATCCGCAAACTATTAGGCTAATGACCTATTAGATTTGTCAAAGGATGCTCCCTCCATAAAGGTATGTTGTTGCAAAATTTGGTAGAGATCGGATGATTAGGTTAGTCGTAATTTGATTTAAGCTTTGAACATTTGTGTGGCCGCCATTACGTTTCCGTCAAGATGGCGGTGATATAAAACATGACACTGGGGTGCCCTTTGCTAGTACTACCTCTGTACCAAATTTCGTTCCACTCGGTTTCACCGTGTTCGAATTAATAGGGGCAATCGATTTTCACACAAAGATGGCCGCCATCCGCAAACTATTAGGCTGATGACCTATTAGTGTGGTCAAAGGATGCTGCCCCCATAAAGGTATGTTGTTGCAAAATTTGGTAGAGATCGGATGATTAGGTTAGTCGTAATTTGATTTAAGCTTTGAACATTTGTGTGGCCGCCATTACGTTTCCGTCAAGATGGCGGCGATATAAAACATGACACTGAGGTGTCCTTTGCTAGTGCTACTTTTGTACCAAATTTCGTTCAATTTGCGCTCACCGTGTTCGAATTGATAGGGGGGGACAGACATTCAGAGTACACACACTCTCTCTCTCTCTCACACACACACACACACACACACACAGACTCACACACATACACACACACACACACAGACAGACACACTTTTTTTTCGCCCTGTAGTGATCTCATAAGTCTACTTTCATTTTTTTTGCAAAAATCGAAAGTAGGCTAAAAATCTAGGGTACCCCTTGACCCCCTTGATGAATTTTACAGTTTTAGTTGATTCCGTAATAACCTTATAGCCATTTGCAAACATTCACAGAAATTTAATAAATGAAGTGGCTTTACTTCTTGCAGAAATAAATGGAAAGTTGGATGTCACCTTTTGAGAGACTGTTGTCATGGTTACTGGCTTGCATTCCTTCATTAGTTTATTAAATAAAATTAGTTTTCTGGGAATATCTTAGAAACTGTTGGTTTTAGAGCCTTAAAATGCAGTTTTCGGGGACCCTTTAAGGCTATTTAGGGGCACCGAGTTTTGTTTCTGACACCAAGGGGCTGAAAATAAGCTTTGTCTCGTCGTTGTAGGCCGTAGTATAATAATAATAATAATAATAATAATAATATAACAATATAGGGATAGGGATACCACACCCGCACGTGTAATTCGCGTGAAAAAAATCTAGAGTACCCCTTGACCCCCTTAAGCGCATTATATGACATGGATGAATTGTACAGCTTAATTTGGTTCCGTTATAACCTCATAGCCGTTTGCAAACTATCTCAGTAATGTAATAAATGGAATTGTATTGCGTCTTACAGCGATAGACGGACCTGTGAGATTCCGTTGCCATGGTTACCGACTTGCATTCTTTCGTTATTGTTTTAAATGAAATTAGTTTTCTGGAAATATCTCAAAAACTGTTGGTTTTAGGGCCTTAAAATGTGGTAGTTTCGTTTCTCACATTGAGGGGCTGAAAATGAGCTTTGTCTCGCCTTTCTACGCCTATTTCAGCAAGTATTTTAAGGGGGTAGGTCCCCTTTTATAAGAGGTACAGAGAAGAGTTATATCAATGATTAGTGTCGTGCCTCTGAAGGATATATGTCCGGGTTCGATTCCCGGTCAATGCATGTGAGATTTTCGAAGTGAAATGCCATGTCCTGTGGTTCGGATTCCACGTAAAAAGCAGGTCCCGTGGCTCATGATCTCTAGATTAACGGTCACGTTAAACTACAAGCTTCCTTTTCTGAAGGATATCTGTACCAAATTTTACGTTGATCCACCCAGCCGTTCTCGAGTTATAAAGTAACTACTTTGTCCACAGACAGACAGGCAAACAGACAAACAGACAGACAGACAGACAGACGTAGTATCCTCCGAGCCACCGAGGGGCTGAAAATGAGTTTTGTCTCGTCCTTGTACGTCATAATATAATAATAATCATAATAATAATATAGGGATAGCGATATAATAGACCTTTAGTACCACAGCCGCCGTGTAAATCACGTGAAAAATTCAAGAATACCCCTTGAACCCCTTAAGCACATTATATACGTATTGATGAATTTTACAACTTAAGTTGGTTCCATGATAACCTTATAGCCGTTTACGAAATTTCACAGTAATGTAATAAATGGAATGCCATTGCGTCTTACAGAAATAGATGGACTTCAGAGATTGTGTTGCCATGGTTACTGACTCGCATTCTTTCAATCTCTTCTCTATATACAGAGTGTTACAAAAATGTACGGACAAACTTTCAGGAAACATTCCTCACACACAAATAAATAAAATATGTTATGTGGACATGTGTCCGGAAACGCCTAATTTCCATGTTAGAGCTCATTTTAGTTTCGTTAGTATGTACTGTACTTCCTCGATTCACCGCCAGTTGGCCCATTTGAAGGAAGGTAATGTTGACGTAATGTTAGAGCTCATTTTAGTTTCGTTAGTATGTACTGTACTTCCTCGATTCACCGCCAGTTGGCCCATTTGAAGGAAGGTAATGTTGACGTCAGTGCTTGTGTTGACATGCGACTCATTGCTCTACAGTACGAGCATCAAGCACAAAAGTACGTAGCATCAACTGGTTAGTGTTCAACACGAACGTGGTTTTGCAGTCAGTGCAATGTTTACAAATGCGGAGTTGGCAGATGCCCATTTGATGTATGGATTAGCACGAGGCAATAGCCGTGGCGCGGTACGTTTGTATCGAGACAGATTTCCAGAACGAAGGTGTCCCGACAGGAAGACGTTCGAAGCAATTGATCGGCGTCTTAGGGAGCACGGAACATTCCAGCCTATGACTCGCGACTGGGGAAGACCTAGAACGACGAGGACACCTGCAATGGACGAGGCAATTCTTCGTGCAGTTGACGATAACCCTCATGTCAGCGTCAGAGAAGTTGCTGCTGTACAAGGTAACGTTGACCACGTCACTGTATGGAGAGTGCTACGGGAGAACCTGTTGTTCCCGTACCATGTACAGCGTGTGCAGGCACTATCAGCAGCTGATTGGCCTCCACGGGTACACTTCTGCGAATGGTTCATCCAACAATGTGTCAATCTTCATTTCAGTGCAAATGTTCTCTTTACGGATGAGGCGTCATTCCAACGTGATCAAATTGTAAATTTTCACAATCATCATGTGTGGGCTGACGAGAATCCGCACGCAATTGTGCAATCACGTCATCAACACAGATTTTCTGTGAACGTTTGGGCAGGAATTGTTGGTGATGTCTTGATTGGGCCCCATGGTCTTCCACCTACGCTCAATGGAGCACGTTATCATGATTTCATACGGGATACTCTACCTGTGCTGCTAGAACATGTGCCTTTACAAGTACGACACAACATGTGGTTCATGCACGATGGAGCTCCTGCACATTTCAGTCGAAGTGTTCGTACGCTTCTCAACAAAAGATTCGGTGACCGATGGATTGGTAGAGGCGAACCAATTCCATGGCCTCCACGCTCTCCCGACCTCAACCCTCTTGACTTTCATTTATGGAGGCATTTGAAAGCTCTTGTCTACGCAACCCCGGTACCAAATGTAGAGACTCTTCGTGCTCGTATTGTGGACGGCTGTGATACAATACGCCATTCTCCAGGGCTGCATCAGCGCATCAGGGATTCTATGCGACGGAGGGTGGATGCATGTATCCTCGCTAACGGAGGACATTTTGAACATTTCCTGTAACAAAGTGTTTGAAGTCACGCTGGTACGTTCTGTTGCTGTGTGTTTCCATTCCATGATTAATGTGATTTGAAGAGAAGTAATAAAATGAGCTCTAACATGGAAATTAAGCGTTTCCGGACACATGTCCACATATCATATTTTCTTTCTTTGTGTGTGAGGAATGTTTCCTGAAAGTTTGGCCGTACCTTTTTGTAACACCATGTATATATATATATATATATATATATATATATATATATAAATGAAAGTTTGTCTGTTTTTTCTGAATTTCCACGGAAATTTGCGATATTTGCGCGTTTTAGGCTGTTTTATGACGGTTGCGCGCAAAAATAAAATTTTTGTCTGTCTGTCTGTGTGTGTGTCTGTGGACAACTTCTACGAGTCCTTATAACTTGAGAACGGCTGGGTGGATCAACGTAAAATTTGATACAGATATCCATCCGAGGACCACATTTTAAGGCCCTAAAACCAACAGTTTTTGAGATATTCCCAGAAAACTAATTTCACTTAATAAATTAATGAAAGAATGCATGGCGGTAACCATGGCAACTGAATCTCAGTGGTCAATCTATTTCTGTAAGACGCAATGCAATTCCATTTAGTACATTACTGTGAAGGTTTGCAAACGGCTATAAGGTTATAATGGATCCTAATTAAGCTGAAGTATTCATTAATACATACAATGCGCTTAAGGGGTCAAGGGGTACCCTATCCCTATTTTGTTATATTATTATTATTAGTATTATTTTTTTAATTATTATCATTATTATGGCGTACAACGAAGAGACAAAGCTCATTTTCAAACCCTTGGGGTCAGAAACAAAACTCGGGGCCCCTCAAGAGCCGTGAAGGGTCCCCGAAAACTATATTTTAAGGCTCTAAACCCAACAGTTTCTTAGATATTCCCAGAAAACTAATTTCATTTAATAAATTAAAGAAGGATTGCAAGCCACTAACCATGACAACAGTATCTCAAGAGGTGGCATCCAACTTTCCATCTATTTCTGGAATAAGTAATGCCACTCCATTTATTACATTTCTGTGAAAGGTTGCAAATGGAGTACCCTAGATTTTTTTCACACGACTTACACGTGCGATATGTCGTACAAAAGGTCTATTATATCTCCAAACATCAAAATTATTTTCAAAAATTCCTGAATAGAAATAGTAGACTGTTTTTTGCTGATTTTAGGAATTTGGGCCATTGGAGGCTAAAAACACTGAATTTTCATGCACCACAAGCCTTTATAATTTATAAAAGGGGTCTTCCTGTAGTTGGGCACTTGACACAACGGTTAGGGTCAGTTCGTATGTGACGTGTACTGCGATTCTTCTACGAAGTTTTCAATTTTATTTTCACGCCAGGAAGAACACGTTGGGTAAATTTAGTTTGAGAACACATTTTAACTAATAATTTTTCTTTGCCAACAAACAGGTTCCAAGCCCCTAAACATTGCAACAGTAGCTCAATTGATAACATCTGGTTATTAATACCGAAGACCGTTCGAAGAATGGGTACTTCTGCTAGTAGCTTAATAAATGAAATTATTTTTCTGGGTATATCTAAAAAACTGTTGGTTTTTGGACCTTAAAATGTGGTTTTCGGGGCCAGTAGGGCTCCCGAGTTTTGTTTCTCACATTAAGACGCTAAAAATGAGCTTTGTCTCGTTTTTCTACGCCCATTTCAGCTTGCATTTTAAGGGGTAGGCCCTCTTTTATGAGAGGTATGGAGAGGAGTTACATCAATGATTAGTGTCGTGCCTCTGATGGATATCAGTACCAAGTTTTATGTTGATCCACCCAGCCGTTCTCAAGTTATAAGGACTCATAGTTGTCCACAGACACACAGACAGACAGACAGACAGACAGACAAAAAAATTATTTTTGTGCGCATCCGTCATAAAACAGTCTGAAATGCGCAAATAACGCAAATTTCCGTGGAAATTCAGAAAAAACAAACAAACTTTCATATTTATATATATATAGAGATAGAGATTTATTTTTAATTACAATTTTATTAGGCCTACCATTTTTAAAACTTTTAAATTGTAATTGTTTTATTAAAACCATTGTTTTATGTACTTCAGGGCAAGGAGAGAAAGAGATAATATTTGTTTTCCAGTAATATTAACACTTCCAAAATAAAATTTGTTGGTATATCGCTGAAAGATTCAACCATCAGCATCATTGCCAATATATAGACCTACAAAGGGTTAAACAAATAAGGCAGACGGTAGTCCTTCCCAGAACAGTGTCGCGTTCAGCCCGCATAACAGCGAAGCTGGATGGTTGGTATATACACAAGCGAGATTTATCGTATAGGTCTCCTAGTTTAATTTATTGTCAATATAGATTTAACTAAACCGTCATGATTAACTTCGTATCATTCATTATGACATTTACTAAGTGAGAGAGAATGCACTGCTCTTTTTAAATTGCTATTTCTTATAAATCTCTATTTAACTGACATTAAGCCTTTAAAAAACTTGTTTCCTGTATGCCATAGCAGCTGATACTGGGCTCTGAGCCCAGCCCATCTACCTGTCACTGACGGGAAATAACAAAAACAAAAAACAAAAACTTTGTCATTAACATCGGAAAGTCCAATTTCCCTAATGCTCAACAACCGTGGAAAAAAGAAATCATTAAGTATCTGGCACCGGCTGAAAAGAGTTCGATGAATGTGGAGACAGAAAAGTGTAGTGGTGGTCTATTGCCGGAGGTCATATCATCTTCTGGCATAATATCAAAATTGCGAGACAAATCTTAAAGTGCTCCATGATGCACTCTACATATCAGTATGCAGAAAGCGATCATTCTCGAGACCTGTTCCTTAATGCTCCACTTTCAAGAGTTGACATACTGCCTTGAACATAAATCGAGGGTTGTCTTCATTGGCACAGCGGTAAGGTTATCGCCTGCTGTATCCAAGGTTACGGGATCGAATCTCGGCTCAGCTATTTCTCAAATGTGAGGCAGCTACTGTATGCCAGTAGATGGCAAAATTACGACATCCCGGTGTATCTAAAAGTCGCAGTAATTATGAATTATAATGTTATTGGTTTACGACCCTTTTGACTGCTGCGGCTTTTAAAGATGCAGGGGTGCTATAATTTTTCCCGGAAGGGGATCTTTAACGTGTCAGTAAATCTACTGATACGGCTACCCCACATTTGCGCACCGTCAAATGCCAGCTGACTGCGCCAGGATTCGATCCTGCAATCTTGGACACAGCAGGCGAGAACGTTACCGTTGAGCCTCTCAACCAGCCAGCATTAATTGAAAGGGACGTAAAACCAATAATATTATATTATATTAGGCCTATTATTCTTCTTCTTTCGTCGTTATGCCCATTCAAAGAGCGCGTTAGTTGGCCTGGTGGTTTTCGCCTTCTTATCCTCCCAAAATCTCTTCATGAATGCACTGTGTTGCATCTTGCGTTCTGTCGACCACTTCCTACCAGTTTTCTTTATGGGTTTCTCCCTAAATTTATGGTTGGCTACCTTTGTCCTAAAAGCTCCACGATTGTCTGTGATGTCATCTGTGATATTCATTTCTTGGAGGTCCGCCTTAGTTTCTTCTAGCCATTTTATCTTGACCTTCTTTGAGTTGATTACTCTTAGTCTGTCGCTGTTCATTCTGTAGATATGGCCATAAAAATTCAGACGTCGCTTCCGTACGGCATCAGTGAGCCTGTCAGTGAAGGAATAGAGGTCCACTGTTCTCTTCTTAATCCACATTCCATTTTCTCTCGTGGGACCATACATTTTCCGGAGAATTTTCCGTTCATGTTTTTCAATGTCTACAATTTTAGAGTGGCCACCCAAGCATATGGTTTCTGAGGCATATAAAGCTTCCGGCAATACAACTGTCTTGTAGTGTCGTAATTTTGCAGTACGCGATATGACTCTTTTGTTGTAGTAGTTCCATGTCAGTCTGTACGCCTTATGGAGTTTGGTGGTTCTTTCTACATTGGCACTGCTTGTAACGTGTTTTTCGTGGGGTTTTTATGCAACTGGCATAAGTCAGTAGGAAGCCATTCTATATTTATTTACGCGGCAAATTGTTCAGCCAAGAGAATTTTTCATGTTAATTTATTATTATTATTAATTTATTATAATTATTATTAAGATATTTTCGGAGCATTTTATAAAAATTATAAGCATACAGATAGGTTTTCTATGTCTTAGAAAACGCTATCAAGCAAATTATTACGAACGACGATATCATAGAAAATTATCTGATTACGGAATTTTACGGAGTTTTTGTCAGTTAGGGTATTTGAGAGAGATGACTCACTGGGAATTCAAATACAAGCTGATTCCTGTCGAGAAGAATTACGCAAGCGGGCTCGCATCGTCCAGGAAAGGCGAATTGTTGAAACGGAACCCTCCCGCCGAGTGTAATGACCCAGAGGAGGGGAAGATAGCGCGGCGTGCTCAGCCAATCAATGAGGACGACGTAAGCTAGGAGTCGGCTGAAGAGTGGGGGAGCCGACAGGTGAATATATCGTTCGACGCGCCGTGGAACGAGGACAATCTGTGAAATACTTGAGGAGTATGGGTGCGCGTGCGAGTGGCTCCGATGTTCGGTGGAGTTAGCGACAATCTGTGAAATACTTGACGAGTATGTTGTACGCGGGAATCGCTCCGATGTTCCGTGGATTGGAGGACTAACTTTTGTATAACTTAACCAGTGCGGTTGTACGAGTGTTTGGGTCCGAGGTACGGACCATAGAATTATCTAATCTACGAGTATATCATCAAACATCGACGAGATGACGACGTCCAGGAGACTGTGGGAAGCTCACAGCATCATCCAGTACGAGGGAAAGGCTTCGGGCATTTCCAGTGGTAAGCGCCAATGACGCAGAAATACGCAATCTCTCATTTCTCGTTGTTTTACATTTCATATTTCAGTAACATCATAGCTTGGAAATAAGAGTAAAATCAATTTATCAGACTCCGTTTTCACGTAATTTTCTATCGGTAATATTCAAATAACAACGCTCCAATTTAAATTTTAAACTTATTGTTATTATTAATTTTGCTATACTTGTTTTATATAATAAATTCATTTCTTTTACAATGCAATCTTTGCTTTCAGTAGGTAGCATTAGATATAGACCAATTTCCTTCTCCTGATACAATTGTTTGTTGGGTTAATGATCAAATCATACCACGATCTGAGTGAATAGAGTCTTGAATGTGTTCTGCCAGAGCTAGACGTTGTTAAATACAAATTTAGATTTCAACATTGCATTGAGGTCTTGGCGCCCATTAAAACAACATAGCTTAGGCAAAGGTAAACAGTTACATTTCTCACCCAACAGTTAGGAGCAAGCAAAACGTTTCATTTGTACGCTCAACGTGGAGCAAAGTAAATACCGTTTCACTTGTCATCCCAGCCTAAGCAATACGTTTCATGCTGTCTAGTCCTGATGGTAGTATGATTTCTCCAAGATACACTGGTCAAAACAATTAGGGGATCAGGGGAGATATCATACACAAGATACATATGGTAACATCTTTTATTCAGAGTTCGGTTACAATTGTAATTTCTGTGTGCTACAGTGCGATATTGTGCTGTCTCAACTCTTTACTGGAGGTTTACATAGCGTTTACTTAGAGCGAGGCACCATGAGGCTACCATAATAGTGAAAAAGTCATTCTCGTTGCCCTCTAATATGGTGTGTGATCACCTCGGACGGCCAGGACAGTTGCACACCTGCGTGGCATGGACAGTATGAGGTTATTAATCAGCTCTTGAGGGATACTTGGCCATTCTTCCATGAGTGCAATATCCAGCTCGGCAACCGTTGTGGGAGGTGCTGGTCTGGTTGCAATGCTTCTGCCAAGTGCATCCCAGACATGCTCAATCGGGTTTAAGTCCAGTGAACAAGCAGGCCACTCCATTGGTTCAGTGCCCTCGTCGTCAGGCATGTTGTCCAGCAGTGCAGCTCTGTGGGGACGTGCGTTACCGTCCACCAGAATGAAACCATCGCCTATGGCACCAGCGTAGGGCACAACAAACGGTCGATGGATCTCGTCTCGATACCTCTGAGCAGTCAAAGCGCAATTCTGAACGACATAGAGGTCCGTATGTCCGCCAATACTGACTCTTGCCCACACTATTCGCCCACCACCATGGTATGGTGCTGTTTCCTGCACATAAGCGGGATTGTTCCGAGTTCCACGTTCACTCCAGTTGAGGAAACGACGAATGTCCGGCTGAACACAAAATCTTCACTCATCTGTGAACAAAACCCGGTGCCTTTCGTTATGACGCCAATGCTGATGTTCCTCCGCCCAGTTTCTGCGGGCTAAACGGTGGTGTGGTTTTATTGGGACACACATCATAGGCCTCCATGCGTAAAGGCCACTTTCCCGAAGGCAATTTTGGACTGTTTGTGTTGATATTGCGCGTTCTGTTGCCGCCTGGAGGGTGCGTTGCAGCTGAGTTGCATTCAGCCTCCTGTCTCGACGGGCTGTTAACCGGAGATCACGGTCATCTCTTGCTGATGATACCCGTGGACGACCTTGGCCTGGCCTTCTTTTAACGGTTCCTGTTGTCTGAAATCGCGTCCAGGTCCTGGAAATTACACTTTGGGATACTCCAATAGCTACAACCACCTCCCTCTGTATCTGTCCCGGTTCCAACCTTCCTTGGGCTCTCCATGCCATACCTTTGGGTAAGTCACGTTGTTGTTGCATTGCACTACCTGCTCACTATACCATCTGAACCCAACTACTTGTGTCTTTCGTTCGGCAGAGTAAACACACGTCCACACCAACCCCCTCTGCAGCAACTTTCTGTTATTACCACTATCTCGGTTGCCGTATTGTTGTCGTCTCCACTCCGTAGAACCGACAGAAAGACGACGAACCATTTTAGGTCATTCTGCCGATGACAATACGTCAGAACCTAGGTATCTCAACTGATCCCCTAATTGTTTTGACCAGTGTATTTCAAGGAGGAAACCTGTGAAATTGTGCCGTTTTCCAACTCTAGTGTAGTTCTTTTGCTATTTTGATGAAGATTTTCCATGTACTTGGTTTTCTCGTACGATATCTGGAGGCCTGCCTTTGATGCTATATTGTGTAGTCTCTGTATGACATATCTTGTTTCATTCTTGGTCTCAGTAATGATTGCTTGATCATCAGCAAATGCTTAACATTTCACATTGACCTTGCTTCCCAAATTTTCGATGTTCACACCCTTGATATCCTTTTCCCATTCTCTAATAACTTTGTCTAGAACTAAGTTAAACACATTGGGGGAGATGCCGTCTCCTTGACGAACGCCCGTATATATTTCAAAGGGCTCAGAGATTTCTCTAAGGAATTTCACTTTGGAGGTCGTATTCGTGAGAGTCTGCCGGATAAGTGCTCTGGTCTTCTTGTCCACTCCGAGTTCTTCTAGAGTATCAAAAACTGTCTGTCTGTCCACAGTCATACGCCTTCTTAAAGTCCACAAAAGTGACGAACGTGCTGGCACTTCGGCGAATCCTTAACATCGTCTTCATGTTCCACATTTGTTCTGCACATGATCGACCTTTCCTGAAACCCGCTTGGTACTCGGCAATCAGATGATCTGTCTGTTTTTCTAACCTGTTTAAGAGAGCTTTGGAAATAATTTTGTATGTGATTGGCAGTAGAGATATGCCTCTGTAGTTGTTTGGATCCGCCTTGTCACCTTTCTTGTGCAATGGGTTTATTAATGCACACTTCCAATCCTGCGGGATTATTTCCGTTTCCCATATTTCTACTAGGATTTCATGAATGTTGTGAACAAGGTCATCTCCAAGTTTACACATCTCCGCAGTGATGCCGTCCTCTCCTGGGGATTTATTATGTTTAAGCGATCGTATGATCTCTGCTGTTTCCTGTATTGTCGGTGGTTGTGAATCAGGGTTAGGCATGGCCTTTTCAAAATCCAGCCTTTCCTTTGGAGGATCACAATTGAGGAGGTCTCGGAAGTATTTAACTAAACTGGTGCAGTTCTCTTTGGTGTTCGTTTTTATTGTTCCATTTGCTCGACGGAATCATAAAGATGGTGGTTGATAACCGGATAAATTCTCACGGAAGGTCTTGTAGAAATTCTGAGGAAATCTTATTCGATTTCTATGAGTCTATTTTTATCATAGGCTTGTTTCTCCCTGCGGATTATTTTTGAGGAAGTTTTCTGCACCCTTAGGAAGGTTTCCCATTTCTCAGTTGTTTGATGTCCATTCCACTGATTCCATGATTTCGTCCAGTCTTCAATGGCTTTATCACAAGTCGTGTTCCACCACCTATGCTTACGTTTCCTTGGAGCCTGTCCTAATTTCATTGCTGATGTCTGAAGTGTGTTACGAAGACCTGGCCAGTCCTTGGTGTCCTGCTCTCGTATATCTTGTAGGAAGGTCGCGACGTTCTGTCGAAGACATTCTGGATCAACTCTTAGAGATCTTTTGTGTTTAGGTCTGCATCTGTTGGGTTGGAATCTCACTTTGATTTGTGTTAGGTGGTGGTCCGAGTCGACAACTCCCTTCCCCGTACTCTTAACATTTTGGATCTCACACATATCTGTCTAGAGATTGCGACGTTAGAGATTAGGCCTATTATTATTATTATTATTATTATTATTATTATTATTATTATTATTATTATTACCAGTAATAGTAGTAGTAAATCCCATGGCAGGTTCAGTTGTTCTTGCAGACATGAAGTAATGTAGATAATGCCATAGTTTCTTAAAAAAACTTCTTCTTGTCGCCATTTGTGGTCTTGGAGTACGTAATTGCGACTCCGGATCTACTTTGCAAGAAACATAATTCTAGTCTGAGGGTTGGAACGGTGTTCTCTCAGCCTCGTGAAAAACGAAAACTAAACTAAGAAGAGCTGGGTTGGATTCCCACCTCAGATTTCCTAGATGTGTATTTACGTGGTTTCCCCACGTCTACTCCAGGTAAATGCCGTGATGTTCCCTAACTTAAGACCACTGTCGCCTCCTTCTAATTACAAAATACTCACTCTACTACAGCCATCATAATGGCTCAGGTTATTAGACATATCCTCCCCACACACACGCCCAAGTAGGCCTACGTTGTTATTGTTGTTAAATCGTTTCAGAGGCTTGGAACATCTTGGTCATCATCCTCGTGTACTTGGGTGTAGGTGTGTTCAATTTGTCTGATGACCTGTGCTACTGTGGTGACTGTAGTAGTGTGTAATCATTATCATATACCGACAGCAGTGGCTATGCTCGCTAAAGCGCAGCCAAGCTCTCTGCTGACTCGGTAGACACATGGGTCGAACCCCACCATTGGCCGTCCTTGGAATAGTTTTCAGTGGTTTCCCCATTTTCAACACGTGGCAAATGCTGGGACGGTACCTTCTGACAGGCCATGGCCGCTTCCTTCCACATCCTTGCCCAGTTTCGTTCATCTTCATCATCCCGGCGCACAGGTCGCCCACGGGCGTCGACTAGAAAGACCTGCACTCGGCCTCTCAGGAGGCCACACGACAAAAAAAAACTCGTATATAAAACGCTAAGGTGTATGTTTCACAAAACTGAAGCTATCAAATCGGATGGAGTTGGAAGATGCAGTTTGTACCAAAATCTTCCAAATTGTGTCATAATAGCCCACAGGAAAATTGTTGCATTTATTCACAAGTCACTCATGGAGGGAGTGTGGAAAACCCACACTCAGGACAGCAACTGCCTGTGCCGATATTTGAACCAACGATCTTGTCCAGTCTTAGAACTCGACTAAACCCGCTCAGTATTGTTTGTGGTATCACTACTTAGTATAAAACAAAGTCCCCGATTTTTGGATGTCACGGGTAATCTCGAGAACCATTGAATGGATTTTGATGCGCTTTTCACCATTCTGTAAAGGATATCACGAGGAAGGTTTCTGTAGAAAATAATTTATTTATGATCAAAGGAAGCCAAACAATAACGATTTAAGTGAAAGAGTAAAAAACACCTGGCGTCGGTGAGCTTTTTAAGCTTAAGCTGGGCAAACCGTTAAAAATATCAATATACTATGAGCGTAAGAATTGTTCAGCATGAAAAGTTCTACAAAAATTCTGGGAGAGCATATCTCTATCTTCAATACATCGTCGACTATAAATGATTTCAAGTTTTCATTTCTTCCAACAATCTCCATTCAATTACTGAGGCGGCCGTTTACCAGCTAGCACGTAATACATTCATAACTGTTCTCGGGCGAAGCCGGGGCGGGTTGCTAGTATCTGTATAAAATGAAATTACATGGCTGTCATTCTTTTATGAGGGAGGTCGTTCGTCATCCGGAGCCGCTTTGATCTACCGTACCACGATTGGCCCGCACTCTAATTGACGGAAAGCGTGCTAACATGTCGCGCTTCTTCCGGGTCTTTGATTCCTTTCCTGAACGCATAGACCGACATTAGAAGAGCTCACTGGGAACATCTTGATAACTGTAATTTGCAGTTCATTGACTCCAAGAGTGGATGGTAACAACAACAACAACAACAACAACAACAACAACAACAACAACAACAACTGCGATGGGGAGCTGCAATTTCATAACTCGTTAATTAGCATGGTTCGTTGGTTGGTTGGTTGGTTCCTCAGTTTAGGGGCTGCGACAACGCGGTCATGTAGCCCCGTGTACTTTGAGTTGTGCAGAATCTGTCTGATAACCGGTGTTAATTGTGATGACTGTATTAGCGTGTGTTATCTGTTTTTAATTCAAGTAAGGACTGCAAACATTCAATTTTCAAGTAGTTCCTACTTTTTCAACCAAACGCCACCATCAACGACAACTAGTTGTGAACTTGGTTACTAGATGCCACCATAGTCGGCTCCAAGTGACGAACGTTGGAACCTAAGAGCGTTGGTCCAATCTAACCTATAATTTAGCTTCACACAAGTGTAATTAGTGGAAGGTTCTTTTACATGCCATAAATCTATGACATGGGACCGCCGGCTTTACTTCCCCTCCGATGGAAGGCATACTGAGGGAGTTTTAACTCTCTTTATAATCCGATGACTTTGGCCAGATTTGAACCCGCGACCTTGGGCATAGAAGCTCAGCATGCTACCAACTACGCCACCGAAGCCGTCGTTAATTAGCATATCTACAAGGTTTCAGACATCTTCTATTATTAATTATGGGGGGCGTGGTGGCGCAGCGGTCAAGCTGTATGCCTCTCACAAAGGCGGACCGGGTTCGATTCCCGGCCAATGCATGTGAGATTTTCGATGTGAAATGCCATGTCCTGTGGTTCGGATTCCACGTAAAACGGAGGTCCCGTGGCTTATGATCGCGAGATTAACGGTCACGTTAAACTACAAGCTTCCGCTTCCTTCATTTAATTATAACCACCTGGTATCTTCAATGCGTCTACTAATATTATTAATCGTCAGCAATTCTTCTAGGTTTGTGCCGTGTCTTGTGTGGGGTTTCGCCTAGGACACCAAGCTGGCTCATCAGCGGACCCTTGGTGCCCCACCCGGACCCACACAGGAGTAGCGAACTGGGCGCTACCTCCATTTATATAGAGTGCAACTGCACTACTTGACTGCGAGAACTAAAAGTTCAAACAGCCTTAACCTCCCTATAAATGCTTCCAAAAATATGGTATATTGGCTTTCACGGCCAGTGAATTAAAACTCAGCAATTCTTCTAGGTTTGTGCCGTGTCTTGTGTGGGGTTTCGCCTAGGACACAAGCTGGCTCATCAGCGGACCCTTGGTGCCCCACCCGGACCCACACAGGAGTAGCGAACTGGGCTCTACCTCCATTTATATAGAGTGCAACTGCACTACTTGACTGCGAGAACTAAAAGTTCAAACAGCCTTAACCTCCCTATAAATGCTTCCAAAAATATGGTATATTGGCTTTCACGGCCAGTGAATTAAAACTCAGCAATTCTTCTAGGTTTGTGCCGTGTCTTGTGTGGGGTTTCGCCTAGGACACAAGCTGGCTCATCAGCGGACCCTTGGTGCCCCACCCGGACCCACACAGGAGTAGCGAACTGGGCTCTACCTCCATTTATATAGAGTGCAACTGCACTACTTGACTGCGAGAACTAAAAGTTCAAACAGCCTTAACCTCCCTATAAATGCTTCCAAAAATATGGTATATTGGCTTTCACGGCCAGTGAATTAAAACTCAGCAATTCTTCTAGGTTTGTGCCGCGTCTTGTGTGGGGTTTCGCCTAGGACACAAGCTGGTTCATCAGCGGGGTCTTGGTGTCCCCTCCCGGTGGAAGTCTTCACAGGGAGGTTATGGCTGCTTGAGCTTTTAGTTCGCTACTCCTGTGGGGGTCCGGGCGGGGTCACCAAGGGCCCGCTGATGAGCCAGCTTGGTGTCCTAGGCGAATCCATACACAAGACACGGCACTGACCTAGAATAAGTGCTGAGTTTTAATTCACTGGCCGTGAAAGCCAATATACCATACTAATATTATTGTCTGAAAGGGGAGTTTTCTGTTGCCTACTTGTTTTTACAAATTCTTCACCAAACATTATTTTTTACAATTTCGGAACATGCAGGTAAAATTAGACTCGGCTGTTGCATGGGATTTCACATTGTTGGCAATTATTTCAGCAACAACATAGCTTGCTTCGCGTATTCGGTGGCGTAGTTGGTAGCATGCTGAGCTTCTATGCCCAAGATCGCGGGTTCAAACCCGGCCAAAGTCGTTGGATTTTTTAAGAGCGTTAAAGTCCGTCAGTATGTCTTCCTTCGGAGGGGAAGTAAAGCTGGCGGGCCCATGTCATAAATTTATGTCATGTAAAAGAACCTTTCACTAACCAAAATTGTATGACTGGCTTCGTGGCTCAGCAGTAACGTTCTCGGTTGCTGGGCCCAAGGTTGCAGGTTCGTATCCTGGCGAAGTCAGCTGGCATTTGAGGTTGCGCAATTGCGAGGGAGCCGTGTCAGTAGATTTACTGGCACGATAAAAATCCCCTTCGGGGCAAAATTCGGGCACCTCGGTGTCTCTAAAAGCCACAGTAGTTGGTTGCTTGCTTGGTCCTTAGTTTAGGGGCTGCGACAACGCGGTCATGTAGCACCGTGTACTTTGGGTGTACCGTATGTAGAATCTGTCTGATAACCGGTGTTAATTGTGATGACTGTATTAGTGTGTGTTATCTGTTTTTAATTCAAGTATGGACTGCAGACATTGATTATCAAGTACTTCCTACTTTTTCCGCCAAACGCCACCGTCAACGACTACTAGTTCAGAACTTGGCTACTAGACGCCACTGCAGTCGGCTCCTGGCGACGAACGTAGGAACCTAATTATAGCGTTGTTTAACCTATAATTAATTTAGCTTCACATAGGTGTAATTAGTGGAAGGTTCTTTAACATGCCATAAATCTATGGGACCGCCGGCTTTACTTACCCTCCGAAGGAAGGCATACTGAGGGATTTTTAACACTCTTAAAAAATCCGACGACTTCGGCCGGGTTTGAACCCGCGATCTTGGGCATAGAAACTCAGCATGCTACCAACTACGCCACTGAAGCCGCCGCCACAGTATTTAAAAGGGACGTAAACCAATAACATTATTATTATTATCAATTATGTAAAGCTAAATTTGTAGGTTAGATTTGATTAACGCTCTATTAAGTTCCAACGTTCGCCGCTAGGAGCAGATTACTTGGCATCTAGTAACCAAGTTCACAGCTAGGTGTCATTGACGATAGCATTTTGTAGCAGAAGTAGGAATTAGCAGAAATTGATAGTCTGCAGTCCTTACCTGAATTACCGATAATACACACTAATACAGCCATCACAATTAACACTGGTTATCAGACAGATTCTACACACACCCAAAGTACACGGGGCTACATGACCGCGTTGTCGCAGCCCCTAAACTAAGGAACCAACCAACTAATAGTATTGCCTGAAAGGGGATGTTTTGACTTGTTTTTCCAGATCCTTGGCCACACATTATTTTTATTACAATTTCGGAACATGCAGGTAAAATAGACTTGGCTGTTGTATGCGGGGCATGGTCAGGCTGTCTGCCTCTCACCAAGGTGGACCAGGTTCGATTCCTGGTCAATGCATGTGAGGTTTTCGGAGTGAAATGCCTTGTCCTGTGGTTCGGATTCCACGTAAATAGGAGGCCCCGTGGCTCATGATCGCGAAATCAACGGTCACGTTAAACTGCAAGCTTCCTTCTTTTGTATGGGATTTCATATTGTTACCAATTATTTCAGCAACAGTTACCTCGCTTCTTGTCTTATATAAGATACGCCATTATACTTTGCAAACCTTTGACTTGCTGGACATGTTGAGACAACATTATTTTAAAACACTCAAACGGTTTATCTTTAAAATGGGCATGATTTGAGTGAAAATGACGTTTTAACTTACTGAGTACCACTGCTTTCTTTGATAAAATTGCCCACCGCTAATGACACACTGGGGGCGTGGGTCGACTTGAAACCAAGTGATAAGTACGTTTCTTGTTACTGTCGCAAAAAACTTTTACATTCACTCACAGATGCAGAAATCTGCAAAGAGCTGGTTGAAGCAGAAATATCAGTTATATTTTCATCACGCAACAAGGCTTTTTAGTCTATTTTCATTTATGAAAAAAAAAGTAGGCTTATGAGATCACCTTTTGTCCGTATGTGTATGTGTCCCCACTTAATAAAATCTAAATGGCTGGGGTGATTTCAATGAAACTCGGTGAGTGTCATAGTACCATTTTGGCCGATCCTGAGCGTGCCTTTCAAATTTTATTACGTCTTAATAATCCAACATGGCTGCTGTGCGAAATATTTCACTGGCAATCTATATCTCCGAAACTATTAATGATATCACCCTGAACATTTGTACAGTGATAGAGGACACTACTAAAAGATCATTTATGAGACTTTCAAAAACCTGTTGACTACAAAACGAACATGGCCGCCAAGCGAAGTTGAAATATTTAAATAGACTTTCCTCGCGATTTTACCATCCAAAAGCAGTGAAACTTGGTACGGTAAATGCTTATACAAATTGTAATCCACTGGCATCTAATTTATTTCAATTGTTTTCATAACCACAATATGGCAGCTGTGCGAAATTTTAAAATCTTGCGTTTACTTCCTGTGTCCTAATCATGCGATTGAAGTTTGAATAATTCACCTAGAGAGTAATCTTCATGTAATCATACTAATATATAACAAGATGTTCAGCAAAGAACATATAGCCTACTTTCTCCTAAATGTATGGGTATCTTTATGACTCTTTGTCCTCATCCCTAAAACAATCACCCCAACCACAATGTATTGTTTGTTTTCTTTTATATTGATAATAAGCCAGTAAGTGTCAAGATCAATATTATATACTTTATGATGATTAAATAACAAAACTACTAACTTATTGTAATGCATTCACGTCCGTTAATCTCTATATTAAGCCAACCTGCAAAATTAAGAATCTTCCGCCCCAATCACAGTAGGTGGTGCTGCGACCTATCAGTGAATTAATCTTTATCTTGTACGCCTATGCACTGCCATCGTAATGTACTACGATGGCAGTGTTCTATGGGTGTTGAATGAGTAGGCAGTTTAAAGTAGCCAAGAGGGAGGCGATCCAGCTGGCAGTGTTTAAAGGTATTCGGAGCGCGATCGTGGCTAATAGTTGAACTACCAGTATTACAAAATTGCCATATTTCAGGAGGCCAGCTCAGGCATTTACACAGCGTTATGTTTGGAACAATATTACCCACATAACCCACAAGAGGACAGCACCGTACAGAGGCATTAAGAAGGCTGTGGTTAATGACAACGTGTATCTAGTTCTTCTATTCTCCTTTTTCTAATGTCTTCTGTTTATGTGCGATGCTGGGACTGTGATTTTATTAATATACGAGTGTATACTTTATCCTCTCCTTTGAGCTAAATGACATTTTATTCAGTATCTGTGGGAAAAGCTCGTGCACATCATTTGTAAAAGAATTCAAGAAAAAAAAACCTAACTGTAGCAGTATTCGATCCCCAGTCAACTGCGTGTCAGACTAACATGCTAGCCCAGAGCTAACCGTATCTATGATGTCAGGTGTTCTTAACTGACATATTAGATACAAACTGTTGGCAAATAATGACTTTAAATAAACGATTTCTTTACTGCAGTACATCTTCATTAAAGATCATTTCATACAAAGTTTATATTATTGTATCAGTACGGTATATCACATACAACATACTAAAACTACTGAAATATAAGACAGGCACATGAGGACAGCTGCCATCTTGTCGTGTGACACAAACGGCTCAGCTCTTTTAAGCCACTCATACTGTATAATATTATAATATTAAATTATAATAAATAACGGATCACGACCTTCAGGATAGCATAAACCCCCCTAGGCTCGATAATCGGAATTGGTGGGTCTTAAGCTATTTATTAAAATGGTTGCATAATTCACACGGCCGCCATCCTGAAATGGCATGGCCGATGACCTTGAATTTTGGGTGAAAGACGCGTCCTATATAAAGGTATGTTGTCACCAAATTTGGTAGAGATCGGATGATTAGTTTAGCCGTAATTTGATTTTACGTTTTGAACATTTGAGTGGCCGCCATTCTGTTTTGGTAAAGATGGTGGCGATATAAAGTATGACACTGAGGTGTCCTTTACTAGTGCTACCTCTGTACCAAATTTCGTTCAATTCGGTTTCACCGTGTTCGAATTGATAGGGGGGGACAGACATTCAGAGTACACACACTCACACACACACACACATACACACACACACACACACAGACTCACACACACACACATACACACACACAGACAGACACACTTTTTTCGCCCTTTGTTGATCTCATAAGTCTACTTTCATTTTTTGCAAAAATCGAAAGTAGGCTAAAAATGAGATGGTGTGTGTCTTTCTGTCTGTCTGTCTGTCTGTGTGTTACTCAATAACACAAGAACCACTGGTTTGATTTAAATGAAATTTTGCATGGACGTAGCTGATTTACCAGGCTTACATATAGGCTACTTTTTATTTCGATATTTTGCACTATTTAAAAATGGCGACTATTTTCATATTTCCATTTCAAATAAAAAGAGAACGCTAAGAAATAGCAAACTTTTGATGGCACTACGAGCTTTAAAATTTAATTTTCTATCCGAAAGGTCCTTATCAATTTTCGTGTATCTCCAACGGTTAGCGAGTAAAACTTAAATATGTTTTATAAAACACGATCAACGCCGAGCGATGTTAGTCAATGTTAGTCTCTACATGAACTGTTTTATTTATAGAGGTAGTTTGTGGGGTCCGAAACTAGACGTAATTTTGAATCTAATTTTGGATCTAATTTTATACTCTTTGTGCCGGTTATTGTATGTGAGTATTTGGATCTTTACGCTGTTTCACAATGTTATTGGGCTTTCTACTTTGCACGGTATGCTTTCATCCTTTTTATCGATTTGTTTTTCGTTAAATGAATATTTCAGTTGGCCAATATTTATCTGCTTTTTGTTGTATTTTACCAAGATCAGAAACCCAAACTCACAGACGAATGTGTCGAAGACTATCGACTGTCACATTAGTTTATTTAGTGTTCATATTAATCTTACTGCAGAACTGGGCAAAATAATTTCAATAAGGTAGGTATTTTGACTTTTGCGGCCAGTAAAAAACCCGCACGAAATACGGTGTAAACCTAGAAAACTTGCTGAGTTTTAATTGCTTGGCCCTGAAATTGAATATACAATAATTTTGGAAGCCTTTATAGGGAGGTGAAAGACTGTTTTAAACTTTAGCACTCGCAATAATGTAGCTGAGGTGTTCTAAATAAGAATTAAGGTATCGCACAGTTTGCTACTCCTTTGGTAGTCCGCAAATAGACCACAAGAGCCCGCTGATGAACCATCTCGGAGCTACTAGGCGTAATCTCGCACAAGACACGGCATAAACTTAGAAATTTTTCTATGATTAATTTGTTTTTGTTATTATTACTTGGGATGATTGAAGTTTGTTCCGTTACTGTACTCTTTATCATGACATGGTACGTACTTTCCGCAATATTACTTATTGCGGATATGGTAATTGCTATCAAGTTTGATGTATTTTTAGCATAATGTTTATATGTTTAAATATAGTGTGAAGACGTTAAACGATAGGTGTTCAATATTTAAGACAGGTTATTTAACTTTTACTACATAGAAGCTGATATTTATTTCCAATATTTAAACGCACTTTCTCACCTACAAAGCGGAGGCAACAGGCTTTTCTCCGGGTACTCCAGTTTTCCCTGTCACAATTTCATTCCAGCAACAATCTCCACTATCATTTCATTTCATACGTCATTCATTTAATCATTGCCCCAGGGGAGTGCGACAGGCTTCGGCAGCCGGCACAGTTCTTATCCTCGCTGATTGATGGGGATTTCACTCATTCCATTCCCTGACCCGGTCGGTCGACTGAAAGCAGGCTAAGGATTTTCACTTTCCTACCTCTGATTAATAATTTGGTGAGTGAAAATGCATTTAGTCTACACATGTAGTTGGTAACATGGAAATAACATAACTACATTAGGAGTGTGTGATTATATATATAAATGACTAGCTGTACCCGGCATGCGTTGCAATGCCAATCAAAGAAAGTGTTGGCATTGTAACTTTGTATGTTGAAGTGCTTTTGGATTCCCAGTTTTGTTTTTCTTTTTCCGGTAACCACCTCTAAACTATTGTAAAATTGATTTACTATCTCAAAAAAATCATGGGAGCGTGCTCAACAACCCACCGAATTTTCATCGCAATGAAATGAATGGTATATGAACGCATACGGGACTTGGTTGAAACGATTCGAGCGCCGTCACCCATTTGTTGAATATACTCGTACGCTACCTACTGTAAAATGGATTTACTAAGTGAAAACCTTCCCTGGCGTGTACACAACAACTCTTGGAAAGTTTCATCGCAATCGGATGAATGGCATATGAACGCATACGGGTTTTTGCTTAAACGATTCGCGCGACGACACTCATTTGTTTAATCTACTTGTGCGCCACCCATTGAAAAACGGATTTACTGTTTCATACACCTTCGCAGGACTGTGCTCAACTCCCCAAAGTTTTATGATAATCGGATGAATGTTATATGAACGCATACGGGACTTGGTTGAAACGATTCGCCCATTAATTGAATCTAATCGTGCGCTACCAATTGTAAATTGTATTTACTAAATCAGAAATCATTTCGGGAGTGGAAACAACATTTCTCCAAATTTCATTGCAATCGGATGAATGGTATATGAACGCATACGGAACATTGTTTAACGATTCACGTGCCGTCGCTCATTTGTTGAATCTACTTGTGCGATACCTATTGTAAAGTGGATGTACTAAGCCAGAAACCTTCCCTGAAGTGTACACAACATCTCACCCAAGTTTCATCGCTTTCAGACAAATGGTATATGAACGCATACGGGACTTTGTTGAAACGCTTCGCGCGACTTTGCTCATATGTTGAATCTACTTGAGCGCTACCTATTGTAAAATGGCTTAATCAAGCCTGAAACTTTCCTTGGAGTGTACACAACAACTCACCCAAGTTTTGTCGTTATCAGACGAATGGTATATTAACGTATATGGGACTATGTTGAAACACTTCGCGCGTCGTCGCTCATTTGTTGAATCTAATCGAGCGCTACCTATTGTGTAGTCGATTTACTAACCAGAAACCTTCCCTGAGGTGCACACAACATCTCAGCCCAGTTTCATCACTATCAGGCGAATAGTATATGAAGGCATACGGGACTTTTTGAAACGCTTCGCTCGTCGTCGCTCATTTGTTGAATCTACTCGTGCGCTACCTATTATAACATGGATTTACTAAGCCAGACACCTTGCCTGTAGTGTACACAACCTCTCACCAAAGTTTCATCGCTATCGGACGAATGGTATGTGAACGCATACAGGACTTTGTTGAAACGCTTCGCCCGTCGTCGCTGATTTGTTGAATCTAATCGAGCGCTACCTATTGTGTAGTCGATTTACTAACCAGAAACCTTCCCTGAGGTGCACACAACATCTCAGCCCAGTTTCATCACTATCAGGCGAATGGTATATGAAGGCATACGGGACTTTTTGAAACGCTTCGCTCGTCGTCGCTCATTTGTTGAATCTACTCGTGCGCTACCTATTATAACATGGATTTACTAAGCCAGACACCTTGCCTGTAGTGTACACAACCTCTCACCAAAGTTTCATCGCTATCGGACGAATAGTATGTGAACGCATACAGGACTTTGTTGAAACGCTTCGCCCGTCGTGGCACATTTGTTGAATCTACTCGTGCACTACCTATTGTTAAGTGGATTTACTAAGACAGAAACCTTCCATGAAGTGTACACAACACCTCACCCAAGTTTCATCACTATCAGACGAATAGTATATGAACGCATACGGGACTTAGTTGAAACGCTTCGCTCGTCGTCGCTCATTTGTTGAATCTACTCGTGCGCTACCTATTATAACATGGATTTACTAAGCCAGAAACCTTGCCTGTAGTGTACACAACCTCTCACCCAAGTTTCATCGCTATCGGACGAATGGTAGGCTATGTGAACGCATACAGGACTTTGTTGAAACGCTTCGGCCATCGTCGCTCATTTGTTGAATCTAATCGTGCGCTACCTATTGTTAAGTCGATTTACTCAACCAGAAACCTTCCCTGAGGTGTACACAACATCTCACCCAAGTTTCATCACTATCAGACGAATAGTATATGAAGGCATACGGGGCTTTGTTGAAACACTTCACGCGTCGTGGCTCATTTGTTGAATCTACTCGTGCGCTACCTATTATAACATGGATTTACTAAGCCAGAAACCTTGCCTGTATTGCACACAACCTCTCACCCAAGTTTCATCGCTATCGGACGAATGGTATGTGAATGCATACAGGACTTTGTTGAAACGCTTCGGCCGTCATCGCTCATTTGTTGAATCTACTCGTGCGCTACCTATTGTAAAAAGGATTTACTAAGTCAGAAACCTTTCCTGGAGTGTGCACAACAATACAGCCAATGTTTCATAGCAATCGGATGAATTGTATATGAACGCATACGGGACTTTGTTTATGCGATTCGCGTGCCGTCACTCATTTGTTGAATCTACTCGTGCGCTGCAACTTTCATATTTATTCACCTCTTAAACCTTCTCTGGACTTCCACAAATAATTCAAGACCAAAATTAGCCAAATCGGTCCAGCCGTTCTCGAGTTTTAGCGAGACTAACGAACAGCAATTCATTTTTAGCCTATTTTCAATTTTGAAAAAATAGGCTTATGAGATCACCTTTTGTCCGTGTGTGTGTGTGTGTGTGTGTGTGTGTGTGTGTGTGATGTGTGTGTGTGTGTGTCCCCCTAATAAAATCTAAACGGCTGGAGCGATTTCAATGAAACTCGGTAAGTTCATAGCACTATTCCCGGCGACCTTGACCGTGCCCTTCAAATTTTGTTACGTCTCACCAATCCAACATGGCGGCTGTGCGAAATATTTCACTAGCATTCAATATCTCCGAAATTATTACCGATATCGCCCTGAAATTGTGTACGGTGATAAAGGGCACTACTAGAAGTTCACCTATGAGACTTTTAAAAACCTGGTGACTACAAAACCAACATGGCGGTCAAGCGAAATTGAGACTTTCAAATAGACATTTCTCGCGATTTAACTATCCAAACATAATGAAACTTGGTACAGCAAATGTTTATACACATTGTAATGCACTGGAGTCTAATTTACTTCAATTGTTTGCATAACCTCAAAATGGCGGCTGTGCGAAATATTTCACTGACATTCTATATCTCCGAAACTATTACAGATATCATCATGCAATTTTGTACGATGATAAAGGGTACTGATAAAAGTTTACCTATCTATATTTCATAAACCTGTAAAGTACAAAACGAACATGGCGACCAAGCGAATTTGAAATATTGTAATAGACTTTTCTCGTGATTTAACTCTCTGAGCGCAGTGAAATGTGGTACAGTAAATGATTTTGCAGTTTGAAATGCACTGCCATCTAATTTAATTCAATTGTTTGCATAACATCAAGATGGCGGCTGTGCGAAATTTTAAAATTAAGTTTTTATTCTTGTGTCGTAATCATGCGATCGAAGTGAAAGTTTGAATAATGAAGCTAGGCAATAATTGTCCTTGAATAGTACATAACTCTATGGCCTATACATATAACAATCCTAAATGGCGAGCTTCTGAAATATTTAGACGGTTCTCAATATCTATGAATCTTTTACAGCAACCAAACTGTTTTTTTTTTATATCCATAGAGACTATGAACATATGTTCCCCTATAGGACTTTCAGTAACCTGGTGAGCACAAATCCAACATGGCGGCGACGCAAAGTATAAATATTTAAATGGACGTTTCTCGCGAATTAACTATCCGAGTGCCGTGAAACGTTGCACGTTAAATGCTTATACAAATGTTGATCCACTGGCATGTAATTTATTTCAATTGATTGCATAATAACAAGATGGCTGGTGTGCGTACTTTTAAAATCTCGTTTTTACTTCTTGTGTTCTAACCATGCGATTGAAGTTTGAATACCACACGTACCCAATAATCTTAATGTAATAGTACAAAAATAAAAATCCATCCTGGCGACCATATGAAATATTTAGACGGTTCTCAATATCTACGAATCTGTTACAGCAATTAAACTGAAATTTTGTATGTTGATAGAGACAATTAACATGAGCAGGATATATGAAAATAGGCTGTATAGTTCTTCACGGAACTACTTGTTATATATATAGATTTAGGCCAGCAAGTACTAAAAGCCGTTCGAAGAACGGGTACTTCAGCTAGTATTACATAACCCTAAGGTCTACATAAATAAAAATCCAACATGGCGACCATCCAAATTATTTAGACGGTTCTCAATATCTACGAATCTATTACAGCAATCAAACTGAAATTTTGTATGTTGATAGAGGCAATTGGCATAATTATTCTATATGAAAATAGGCTGTATAGTCCTTCACCGAACTACTTGTTTTTAAACCACAAACAGATCCACTTTATTTATGCGCTTATGCGTAAAAACACCAGACTCAATTAAAAATACTGTCAAACTGGTCAATAATGTGCTCTATCAACGTGGAAAGTATAACGGTTATTCTGTCTTATACAGCAACCGTCTTAACCCTAGAACGGTGGCGCTAATTGCAGCGTTGTTATCGGTAGCGCTTCGGATCGGCGACGACTACGATTCTAGAAACTGATAATGAATACCACTTACGTCAACCTTATTTCACTCTCTAGGATAGCAGAATGGAGACTGTTTTTGAATAATTTTATTTGATTTTTGTATTTTTTTTGTATTTTGACTAATTTTTTACTATTTAATAAAATATCTTGAGCTGGTTTTCACTAATTTTGACTAATTGTAATTGTTTTCTTTTTGGATTTTGACTATTTTTTTAAACTTTTTGAGCTTTTTGGACTTTTTTTGTATTTTGACTAATTTTGTTTTTTGGTGTTTAGTTAAATTTTAAGTATGTTTTCGTTTTTTTACTTTTTGAGCTTTCTTGACAAATTTTGACAAATTTTGATTGTATTTTGGGGTTTGCGGATTTTAACTAATTTTGTTTTGTGTTTTTTATTTTGACCATTTTTTTACTTTTTTTTCTAAATTTTTGAGCTAATTTTCACTAATTTTGACTAATTGTGATCGTTTCCCTTTTGGAGTTTGACTTATTTTGGATTTTGTGTTTTTTAACTTTTTGGACTATTTTTTTTGTATTTTGATTAATTTTGATTTTTTGTGTTTTTTAGATTTTAAGTACGGTTATTTTTCTTTATTTTTAATTTTTGAGACTGTTAATTAATTTTGGCCATTTTTTTGAATTTTTGCCTGGTATTCGCAAATGTTGGCTACTTTTGGCTGTTTTTTTTAATGAATTCTGACTTATTTTGATTTTTTGTGTCTTTTGGACTTTTTGAGCTTTTCTGACTAATTTTGATTGGTCTGTTTTTTATTTTGACTAAATTTTTAGTTTTTTTTAAGGTAGTCTATCTATTCTCCGTTTTTTACTTTTTTGACACATTTTGACTAATTTTGATTGTTTTTTTGGGTTTTTATACAGAGTCATTATCTATGTGCTCCCCGATAAACACGACAAGCTAAGCCGGTTGTGACTGGTGCAGATCGCGGGCACGCGTACCCGGTTCAGCCGATGGTTGGCGCGCACTTTTACACTTTTACCAAACATGTTCAATAATATGTACTTACAGTACTCATAGGCGATGCGAAATAATAATAATAATAATAATAATAATAATAATAATAATAATAATATATCGTATGGCCGCGGTGCCGGGTGCAAGCTTTGTTATTTGACACCCAAACGGTAGCTTGTATGTCGAATTTCGTTGTTCCTTGAAGCACTATGAAAGTCAAGGAGGTTAGATATCTAATCTCCTTGAACATTATGGCGCTTTCTAGTAGAGAAATGAGGAACTTTGTGTTGGCGGAAACTCCCGTGATTAATTTTGCCATTATGAACACGGCCTACTGAATACAAATGGGTTCTTTGACATACCAACATCGTATGACATGGTGTCGTAATTTTTGCCGCCTTTCAAATATCACTTACCACGGCCAGGAGTGAACCTGCAAGCTTGGGGTTAGTAGACCGACACGTCAATATGAATGACAAAACACGCGTGAACTAACGATGTAAATAAGCGGAGTGCGCTTACCACCGGCTGACCGGCTGAACCGCGTACGGTGCCTGCGATCTGCGCCAGTCACTGCCGGTATAGCTTGCCGTGTTTATCGGGGCACACATAGAAATGACCCTGTAGTTTTTGACTAATTTTTTTTTTTTTTTTTATCTTGACTTTTACATTCACTCACAGATGCAGAAATCTGCAAAGAGCTGGTGGAAGCAGAAATATCCGTTATATTTTCATCACGTAACTTGACCTTTTTTTGGAACCACAAACTGATCCACTTTATTTATGCGCTTATGCGTAAAAATACCAGACTCAATTAAAACACTCTCAAACTGATCAATAATGTGTTCTATCAACGTGGAAAGTAACGCTTATTCCCTTGTATACAGCAACAACTGATAATAATAAGTACCATTAGGTGAAATTTAATTTCACTCTGTAGGCTAGCAGAATGGGGACTGTTTTTGAATAATTTTGTTTGATTTTGTATTTTTGATGCGTAACATATTTCCACTCGGTTGCTGGATATTTTTGTGGGAGTGATTTTGAAAAATGGGACGGAAGTGGATCGGATGGTGGTAACGATTCAGCTGGCAGAGGTGGATAGGACGGAAGTGTGTAAGACGCACTGCCAGCTGGATCGATCCAGAGGAAACAATGAGCGCGCGGTGTCGGAAATTGATTGCATGACGTACTCTCGGCCATGTGGAATGTATATGACATATGGATTACTTCAAGATTTGGAGGAGCAATTACCAATATTCATACAACAAATCATCTTGAAGTTGTCGTTCTTTGGTGTAAAAATATTCATTATATCATATTTGCTGTAAACAATAAATTATGATTTATTAAGGGTCTGTTTTTCAATCTCTGGATAAAAGTGATGGGCATCCACTCCCCGAGTAACTTTGCTCATACCGAACAGTAAACGCTCATGCGAACTCCGATGTCAACTGATTTACACACATAGAGATCTGTTTATTTTATTTGTCTAGCTAGGAAAGGATTCCCGAGAGCAGAGCTCTGTTGCGGTGAACAGTACATTACCGGTACACAGATGACGGACTAGCTCCAAAAAGGCTAATTTATGATACATTTAGAATAGGCTATACAAATACGCAATTGAAGCGATGCTCTTGGCACACTATACATTCACGTATAATGCAATACGGAGCGTAAATTAACATTTTAAGAATGTCCCAAGCTGTGTAGTATACGAGTAGGATAACATGTCAGATGACTTCACATACATTTCATCTCAATTTCATAGTAGGATAACATGTCAGATGTTTCACATCATATGCGACTACTGTAAAGCACGTATCTTTTTATTTTATTTGATAATTTCTTAAATTTAATTATTTTTTGGAATTTTTGAGCTGGTATTCACTAATTTTGACTAATTTCGAGTGTTCTCTTTTTGAATTCTGACTAATTTTGATTTTTGTGTTTTTTTGGACTTTTTTGACTAATTTGGATTGTTCTTTTTGTTATTTTGACTTTTTTAATTTTTTTAATTTTAAGTAGGCCTGTCTATTTTTTCGTTTTTTTACTTTCATTTTTTGACACATTTTGATTGTTTTTTTTTGGATTTTATAGGTATTGACTAATTCTGTTTTTATTTTGATTAATTTGCTTTGTATTTTAGAACTGCCAAACACTTGTGTGGGTTGGACAAAAGGGAGAGGTGTGGGAAGCACAAGTGTATCCCGTTTTCGTAACGGAGACGACCGCTACCATTCTAGGGTTAAACAACAAACAGAACATAATTACTTGTACAACAATAGACCTATTAAAAGACATTTTATATCGTTTTCATACTGGGGAATGGTAGTATAATTGCAACAATAACAACAACAACAACAACAAAGAAATAATAAGCGGCCGTTACTCTTAATTAACTTTTCTCTTACAATGTGTGTTTTATTGAGGATTTGCGTCGTTAATAATTAATGATTGATGTTGATTTTTGTAATTAATGCAGCCAATAGCCATTTATTTCCTTTTCAGGACGGGTCAGGGAAGGGCTTTTGGAAGGCAATCGGCCGTGGACCTATTGAAAGGAACCGTTCCGACATTTGTCTGGTGGTGAAAATCGGAAATCACGAATATCATTCTCTGGACGGCCGAGGTAGGATTCGAACCCAGGTTTTCCCGATGCTGGCGAGGCACGAGTTCTTTGTCCGGTTCCCCCAGGGTCCCTCACCTTGTGGGACGTGGGTTGGCGACCACGGGACCCCAGCTGAGTCCGGCATTGCTTCCACTTACTTGTGCCGGGCTCCTCTCCGTCTTCTTTCCTGTCGACCTCCCTTGGTCAACTCTTGTTCTTTTCCGACCCTGACGGTATTAGGGTATCCGAGGCCTAGCGAGTCTTTCACTTTCCCGCCTTAATTGGCCCTTGTCTCATCTTTTCTGATCCCTCCTTCTTCTTGTTTTCTTTTCATTATATTTCCTTTTCTCTTTAAGATTGCCGCACTGTTTTTGTTACTTGGCTCCCCGTGTATCTAAATTCCCTTTAGCGATGTTTTTCTTCTACACTACATTTTGTAGGTACTGTACAGGGCTATTACAAAACTTTTTGAGTTTTTGTATGTGTGTGCAAAGCATTGTTAAAATATCTCAAATAATAAAGTTATTGTAGAGCTGTGAAATCGCTTCAATCATTTGTAATAACCCTGTATTTTTAAATCTATATTGGATTTTGTAAGTTTTTTCGATCTAAATTGCAGTTCGCGATTGTTTTCAACCTCAATTGCATTTTGTGAAGATTGACAATCTAAATTGCTATTTAGTAAGTCTTTCAATGTAAGAGCAGGACATTTTAGTGAGTATTTTGTATTTCAATTGCATTTTGTAAGTATTTTCAACCAAAACCGCATTTTGCAAGAATTTTAAATCTCAATTGTAGTTTGTATGGTGGGCATTTTGCAAGTATTTTGATTCTCAATTGCATTTTGTGGGTATTTTGAATCTAAGTTACATTTTCTAATGTATTTTCAATCTAAATTTCATTTTGTAAGTATTGTCAATCCAAATGAGTAGTTTGAATCTAGGCTACCGTACATTTTGAAAGCAATTTCAATTGCATTTTGTAAGTATTTTGAATTTCAATTGCACTTTGTGAATATCTTGGATTGGAAATGGGATCTTTCAATCTGAATTGCATTGTGTATTTTCAATTTCAATTACATCTTGTAAGTATTTTGAACCTCAATTGCATTTTGTACGTATTTTCGATCTCATTTGCATTTTGTAAGTATTTTGAATTTCAATTGCCTTTTGTAAGTATTTCGACTCTGCATTGCATTTTGTACGTATTTTGAACCTAGCCTACATTTTGTGCGTATTTTTCAATCTATTCCTTTTGTGAGTATTTTCGTTCTAATTTCCCTTCTGTGAGTATTTTCAATCTGAGTTCCTTTTTGTAAGTATTTTCCGTCTCACTTAATTTTCGTTCTGGTTTCCATTTCATTGTCATTTTCGCTATCACCCAGACCATTAGGGGCCGATAACCTAGATGTTAGGCCCCTTAAAACAACAATTATCATCATCATCATCTTTGTCCGGTGAAATCTACCTTCGCCTTCCGGCGTGGTGAGAGGGATTTTTTCTTCTTCGACTGGCGTTTTCAAGCCGATGTTGAAGCAAAGGCAGAGATGGCAACATCGCCCCTCGAAGACCATTTGAATTCACCTGATTGGGTAACTTCGGTTGGTTCCTCAGTTTAGGGGCTGTGAAAACGTGGTCATGTAGCCCCGTGTACTTTGGGTGTGTGTAAAATTACTGATAACTGGTGATAATTGTGATGGCTGTATTAGTGTGTGTTATCTGTAATTCAGGTAAGAACTGCAGACGATCAATTTCGAGTAGTTCCTACTTTTGCTACCAAATTCTACCGTCAACGTTATCTAGCCGCGAACTTGGCTTCTAGATGCCACCGCAACCGGCACCTGGCGGCGAACGTTGGAACTTAATTGAACGTTAATCAAATATAACCTACAAATTTAGTTTCACACAATTGTAGTTAGTGGAAGGTTCTTTTACATGCCATATATCAATGACATGGGCTTGTCGGCATTACTTCCCTTCCGAAGGAAGGCATACTGAGGGATTTTTAACGCTCTTAAAAATCCGACGACTTCGACCAGGTTTGAAGCCGCGATCTTGGGCATAGAAGCATAGAAGCCACCGAATCCGCCTTGGCTAACCTCAGCAGTTGATCAAATGATACCGGTGCGATATGTCAATGCGAATCGAAACTACCACTTCTCTGTTTTGCCTCACGAGGCTGAGTGTACCCCGTTACAGCCCTCAGACCAGAACTTAATTTCTTGGCATAGTCGGGGATCAAACCCGGACTTCCAGAGCAACAATATATAGGATTGTTTATTGGAGCCCAAGGCACAATTCCAAAACAAAGCCGTTGGATTTTTTAAGAGCGTTAAAAATCCCTCAGTATGCCTTCCTTCGGAGGCGAAGTAAAGCCGGCGGTCCCATGTCATAGATTTATGGCATGTTAAAGAACCTTCCACTAATTTCACCTGTGTGAAGCTAAATTGGATAGGTTAAGAATGTAAACAACGCTCTTAGGTCTCTACGTTCGTTGCCAAGAGCCGTCTGCGGTGGCGTATAGTAGCTAAGTTCTGAACTTGGCCTAGTAGTCGTTGACGGTGGCGCTTGGTGGCAAAAGTAGGAACTATTTGAAAAATTCTAAGTTGCAATACTTAAATTTAAAAAACAGATAACACACACTAATACAGTCGTCACAATTAACACCGGATATCAGACAGATTCTACACACACCCAAAGTACACGGGTCTACATGACTGCGTTGTCGCAGACCCTAAAATTAAGAACCAACCGACAATTCCAAAAACTTTCGAATTAAATTCTTCTTCTTGATCGTAGTTTGATTTCGAACGTCGTGACCCTTCACGCAATTCTGTTAACAATATCCCGCCATACACCGCGGTCTTCTGCTGTGTGCATGATTTCTGAAGTGGCAGATTAGTCTGACTCTTTATCTGGTCAAGGTACCGGTTCGGGGCGCGTCCCCTCAACCATTATCCGTCAACTTTACCCTGGATGATACACTTCTCAATACCATCTCGCCGGATGACATGGCCGAAACTGGTCAACATTTGCCTTTGGATGTTTAGGAGTAATCGTGCTTTATTAGCAATTCTTAGCTCCTTCCAAATAGTAGGGTTTGAAGCCATTTTTTCAGTGTTGCCTTAGTAAACAAGAGTTTAGTGCTTTAGTCGACCACACCTGGAGTTACAGTGAACATGAAAACTGCGCGTAGCTCTAGCGAGTAAGACAATCAGATAAGTAGTTAGCCTATAATACTACAGTTTAACCATAGTTGATTTTTACAACCATATAATCACTCCAAATTACAAACTCCGGATATCGATCACCATTTAGCAATTCACCTAACATCATATGTACTGCATTTAGCATACACCGACAGTTGCAGTACCAATACTGCAACTAAATAATTGTACATATTGTAAATATTTTCACCTGTATTTTCAAACACAGATTTTATAGCCTACGTGTAATGGATCTGATGATGATCGCTTGAAGATCGAAACTGGTCATCCTAGTGTATTTATTAATCTCATGTAATTTACTTCAGGATTAGGGCATAACCCAGCTCTTTTGGGTACATGCATGTTGACCGACTGAAAAGCACCTAACTCTTGCTTCCTTCCAAATAGATTCATTTGTTCTTCTTCCTACCCACGATATTGGTAGCTTCTTCGAAAACACGTCATCTCGAAGGCTTCGATTTTCCTACGGCATGCAGCATTTATGGTCCAGGACACGAGCCATACGTGACGATAGGAAATACCAAAGCTTGAACCAGTCGCTTCTTTGTTTCCTCGGTAGTATGATGATCATTCCATATTCTTGTTTAGACAGTGCTTTCTTAGTCATACCTATTCTTCTTGTAATTTCTCCTTCACAGTTCCCCTTAGTGGAAATATGAACTCCTAGGTAGACTATTTCTTCCTTGATATCGATATGTCATATTAGCTGGAAGGGGCGAGGTAATTCACGCTGTCTGTCCACTACCATCAAATAATACTTGGATTGGTTTAGTGTAAGGCCTGCTTCTTCACTGAACCTCTCAGTGCGTTGCAAACGTTCTGCGAGCTCTTCCTCAGAGCTAGCCAGCAAATTGAATCAGATCGAATCAAATCAAGTAAACTTTTATTTTGCTCATACAATATACGATTTCTTGAAAATAATGATTTTTTGTTGGTCAGAATTGACAAGTGTTTTCTCTTCTCGCAAGGAACCCAGTAGCTTCGACCTACATGCTGTGTTTGCGTACATCTTTCAGTGAGTTCGGTGGGAGAGGAAGAGTAAATAGTTCAAAAAGAGAAAGTGAGATACATGCAGGGCCGGTTTTAAAAGTGTGTCACCTATAGGATTAAGTCCATTTGCCGCTATAGTTCATATTTGCTTAATACATTTATTTTATACAACAAAAGGATAGATTTCATTGGCGTTTTCATCTTTTTTAAACATAAAGTTCATTTAGTTTAGATAAAACTACAATTTTAATGGCTTACATAATAAATGCTATACTGAAATTAGTCATCTGCTTGTCTTTATTACTTACGACTTTCAAGATTCGTTAAAAATGAAATGGGTTTCGAACATAATTAATTTGTTCTTGGAGATCAGTGATCACAATTTTACACATATTTTTAGCCTATTTTCAATTTTGAAAAAAATAGGCTTATGAGATCACCTTTTGTCCGTGTGTGTGTGCGTGTGTGTGTGCCCCCCCCCTAATCAAATCTAAACGGCAGGAGCGATTTCAATGAAACTCGGAAAGTTCATAGCACTATTCCGGGCGACCTCGACCGTGTCCTTCAAATTTTGTTACGACTCACCAATCCAACATGGCGGCTGTGCGAAATATTTCACCAGCATTCAATATCTCCGAAACTATTACCGATATTACCCTGACATTTTCTATGGTGATAGAGGAAACTACTATAAGTTCACTTATGTGACTTTTGAAAACCTGGTGACTACAAAACCAACATGGCGGCCAAGCGAATTTGTGACTTTTAAATAGACGTTTCTCGCGATTTGACCAACCAAACGCAATGAAACTTGGTACAGTATATGTTTATATACATTGTAATGCACCGACATCTAACTTCGTTCAATTGTTTACATCATCACAAGATGGCGGATGTGCGAAATATTTCACCGGCATTCTATATCTCTGAAGCTATTAGCGGTATCTCCCTAAAATTTTGTACGGGGATAAAGGGCACTACTGGAAGTCCTTCTATAAGACTTTCAAAAACCGGTTAACTACAAAACGAACATGGTGGCCAGCGAATTTGAAAATTTTAAATAGACCTTTCTCGCAATTTAATGTTCCAAGCGCACTGAAACCTGGTTCAGGAAATATTTATACACATTGTAATCCACTGGTATCTAATTTAGTTCAATTGTTTACATAACCTCAAGTTGGCGGTAGTGCAAATTTTAAAATTAAGTTTTTATTTCTTGTGATGTAGTCATGCGATCGAAGTGAAAGTTTGAATAATGAACCTACGCAATAATTTTCCTTTAATGGTACATGACTCTATGGCCTATACATTTAACAATCCAACATGGCGACCATCCGAAATACTTAGACGATACTGAATATCTACGAATCTATTTTAGCAATCAAACTGCATTTTTTAATGTTCATAGGGGCTATGAACTTAAGTTCACCTATAGGACTTTAAATAACCTGGTGATCACAAATCCAACATGGCGGCGACGCGAATTATAAATATTCACATGGACGTTTCTCGCAATTTAACCATCCGCGTGCAGTGAAACTTGGTACAGTAAATCCTTATACGATGTTAATCCACTGGCATCTAATTTATCTCAATTGTTTCCATAACCTCAAGATGGCAGCTGTGAAAAATGTTAAAATCTCCTTGTTACTTCTTGTGTCCTAATTATGCGATTGAAGTTTGAATACTACACGTTCACAATAATCTGCATGTAACAGTACATAACTCTAGGACCTACATATATAAAATCCAACATGGCGACCATCCGAAATATTTAGTCGGTTCTCAATATCTACGAATCTATTACAGCAATCAAACTGAAATTGTGTATGTTGATAGAGGCAATTAACATAACTAGGATATATGAAAATAGGCTGTATAGTTCTTCACGGAACTACTTGTTATATTTTAATGCTAATGACTATCTTTTGCGTAATCGAAGAACTGGGTTCAATTTGAATTAAGTTGTCCTACACGGTGAAATGAAATTACACAAAATGTAGTTAATTACTGGTATATTTGTTGAAAAATATACAAACTTCTCTAAAACAACACACCCCACGTAATCGTGATGTTCAAAGTTACATAGCTTTCTTGCGAGATTTCTTAATGACAAACTCATTAATAATGTCCTCATAAGAAAGTGCTCTTGTTGTATTTGCCTCAATACAAAGTAATGAAAGTGAGTTTAACCGTATTTCAGAAATACTAGTTCGCAGATAGTTCTTAACTCTTATAAGGCAGGAAGAACTGTAGAAGGACTAAAACATATTTTTAAGTAACATGCATTCTTAAATTCGTACGGAAAATATTGTTAATGTCTGAAATACTTCATTTTAATTTTTGAATGAATTGCCAAACTGCCGCCCCTGAAAATTTGCCGCTCTAGGCTGCAGCCTACTTGGCCTATTTATAAATACGGCCCTGGATACATGCCATGACATATACTCGTAGTGTGAGGGTTTGGGGGCGCAGTGGTCAAGCTGCTTGCGTCCCACCAAGGTGGACTTGGTTCAATTCGCGGATAATGCATCGGTATCCACTTTAAAAGGAGATCCCGTGGCTCATGACAGCGAGATTAGCGGTCAAGTTAAACTACAAACTTCCTTACTGCATTCATTCCCTCTCTCCTTCTTTTCTTATTCCCTTCCCCCTCTCGCGCCTTCTTCCTTTCCTTCAATCATTCCTTCCATCTCACACTCTTTCCTTTTTCTTTCTTTCTCTCTCTCCCTCTCCTCTCTTTCCTATCTTGCTCATTTCTTTCCTTCCCTCCTTCCTTCCGTCTCTTTTCCTTAGGTCTTTCCTCTTTCCTTAACTTTAATTCATTCTTTCTTTCTCTCTTTCCTTCTATCTTCCCCTCTCTCCATCCTTCTATTTTTCCTTTCCCTCCTTCCATCTCTTTTTCCTTCTTTTCCTCCCTCCTTCAGTCTCATTTCTTTCTTTCTTTCTTTCTTTCTTTCTTTCTTCATTCTTTATTTCCCTCCCTCCTTCAATTTTTCTTCTCTCCCTCCTTCTATTTTTCCTTCTTTCCCTCTTTCCTTTAGTTTTCTTTCTTTATCTCCCTCCTATTTTCCTCTTTCCCTGCTTCTTTCTCTTTTTTCCTTAGTTCTTTCCCCCATTCTTAATTCTCCTCCCTTCCTTCGTTCCTTACTTTTTCCCTCCTTCCTTCCGTCTCTTTTTCTTTCCTTTCTTTCCCTCCCTCCTTCCGTCTCTTTTTCCTTATTTCCCCTCCTTCCTTCAGTCTCTTTCCTTTCTTTCTTTCTTTCTTTCTTTCTTTCTTTCATTCATTCTTTCTCTCCCACCTTTCTACAGTTTTCTCTCCCTTCTCTTCCTCTTTGCTTCTTCCTTTCTTCTCTTAGTCACTAGTTCCTTCCATCCCTCCTTTGCTTCTTTCTGTTTTCTGTTAAGTAATTTTTTTGAGAAACCAGAGAAGGTTAACTCCAGAGGATACAGCAGAGACAGTAATACTGTTTCACCTACATTATATACATTTTATTTTACTTTCGACGCAGGTGAAAATGTTAGCCTAACTCCCAGGCAAATTCAAGTATGGTACCTCATTTTATGTCCTGGGACACCGACCCCAATCCAGTTACACACATTACTACAGACATCACAGAAAAGCAGATAAGTTGAGTATACGTCAAAGTTGTGTTGTTGATTTTTAGAGGTGTGTGTAGAATTTGTCTGATAACCTGTGATGCCTGAACTGGTGTGTCTATTTGTAATCGAGGTAGGATTTCGGCAAGAAGCGGCCGTGGCCTTAAGTGAGGTACCCTCCCGGCATTTGCCTGGAGTAGAAGTGGGGAAAACCACTTCCAGGATGGTTGAGGTAGGAATCGAACCCGCCTCTTCCCGTTCCAGCCCTCAGCCCAGAGTTACATTTCTTAGCAGGCACAGGAATTGAACCCGGGCGTCCGCAGTGACAGTCAAGAATGCTAGCCACTACGCAACGAGACGGACCCCACATCAAAATTACACGGATCTGTTGAGTGACCAACAAGTAACAAACACTTAAATGAAGTAAGAACAGCAACAGAGATAATAATTTTAAAAAAACTTTCACGAAGAGTCGAGTCGTGACAGTTCAATATTCCACTGTTTAAAAGATTCGTAGGCCTATGTTCCTTCAAATTTTTTGTAGCTAATTGTAACGACGAGACGTTTCTATTGACAGAAACTCTGGTCAAGAGAAGGGTGGTGTGGATTATCATCCGGGCGAAGCCAGGCACAGTAACTCATTCATTATTACACCCTCACTTTACTACTGAAGTAACTGTTTGTGCAGACCAGTTGCTTCAGTGCATTGGAGGGTATTTCAAAAATTTGCGTTATCTTTATAACAGTGAAGCTCTAGGATGTTAAAGAGCTATATGGTATTTAACGCACTTAATTTTACGACTTACTAGCCATTATAATGGCAACGGTCGCCGAATACATACCACTGTTCGTAGGGAGCTTAGCAATAACTTTTAAATCGATTCGCCGTACCTTCGAAGGTAACGACGATACGGAATGAAACAATTTTATACGTCAAAGGATTATGAAACTGGATTATGTATCTTAGCAGAGTCATGCAAGAATTATATTTTGATGTGCTCCGAGAATTATTAATGTAGCTACAAGTCGATAACTCCGTAAGGGAGAAAACTGGATTAGATTAATCGAACAATATCGATGTAGTATTATTATTGTATATATCGCCATGAAGTCAAGGAGTAATAAACTGGACAGCGGGGAAAGCAAGGAGTAACATGACCGGAGGGTGACATTGTATTGATTAGGACAGCTGTTGGCAAGCTTGCGTACAATGCAGGCTTTCGTGGCGTGTCTGCTCATTCATAATATTGCCATCCTCGAACAGAGACGGTCTTACAAGTGGGTTACGTGTCTTTTTTATGACGCTCTAGTAAGGGTGATGTCTGTTAGGTAGTCAGCCCAAAGGCTGGTTGGACCCTCAAAAAGCACCGCCGTTAGGTTATGTGGGTAGATGCCCACAAAAACCCGAGGCAGCGCTATATTGAGGCGTACTAGGCAAGAAGAGGAGTTAGGTAGTTAGCCATTGCTTTCCTCACTGAGTCAGTATAGCAGTACTAACCCTATGAGTATAACCTTTCACAGCATCCACAGGCACTGACTGTGCCCTGAATGTTATTACTAAGCACCACCCAAACCTCAGTAGCTTCCATATAATCACAGCCATAAGTGAGACTGAGACATCGGTGAAAAGCCACATTTTACTCTAGCCATGCCAAGAGACAAATGCAAATGTACTGCATTCATCAAGAGATGGCAAACAGGCCAAGTAAGGGTGATAATAGAAGATAATTTGTTGAACAGGGGGACAATTTTCTACTAATCAATACAGATACGTTACAGCAAAAAAGATCTCGAGGGGCGATTTGTTGTTCTGGACTAGGTTAGCAGTGATTTTGTTTCTGAAAAATAGTCTATCCGAGTGCTTTCGATGTATCATGCTTATGAATGACGGAATTCTTGTATGAGTTTGGAAACGCATAGCTTTTGGTGTCAAGAGATTGCTTTTTCCAAAGTTTTTTTTTCCATAACTAGAATTACTGAAAAATCAGACCCTCGATGGGCTTTAATGAACAGTTCACATTATCTCGCGAGCTAGGAGGCACCTGCTTAGCTAAACGTAAATGCAATAAAAGTTTATTTATGATAAAACTCCATTTTTATAGGATTTTTAAAGTTAACAAGAAATTCTGTGACGAACTAACTAGCCTACTTTTCTTAAAATTTAAGATTCATGCCAATCTATATATACCTATCTAGAAAAATAGCGAAATTAAGTTGGTAATATCGAAATTCCTAATTAGTTCGAAATATACCAGTAGCCTAATAGAGCACTACAGTTGGCAGCCCTGGTGACTGAATATATTGTTAGTTCCATCTCTTAAGGTAGAGTACAATATTTGGTTGAAGTCCAATGGATAGCATGGACGTTACATGCAGTTAGACATTGGATCTATCAGCGCGCGTAAAATCATGTTGGCAACAATGTCATGTATGCGTTGGTGAGAAATAATCTGAAATATTATGATATCTCGTTGTGCCAATTTTGGATGAAATCCATTTGTTAGTATAGAAGTTACATGTATTTTAAAACTGGACCTATCAGCAGGCATAGAATCATGTTGGCAGCACTGACTTATATTAATTACTCCAAATTAATCTAGAATGTCAGGTGCTATACGTGTGCAAAGAATAGAGCTGTTGGCTAGCATACTTTCTGATATATTGATATTAGGGTTTCAAAAAATATAGGCAGCATTTATTAACAGCTGGCTGCCCTGATTGCTCTTAGGAATACTTATAGTCATACCTGTTATGTTACACATAGCACATACGAAATTTGGTTGAAATCCAACTGATGGTATAGAAGTTACATGTATTTAAAATTGGTCCTATCGGCAGGCTTAGAATCATGTTGGTTGAACTGACGTATATAAGTTACTCCAAATTAATCTAAAATGTCAGGTACTATACCTGTGCATAGTTTAAAGCTGTCGGCTTGCATACTTTCTGATATAATTGCACTTGGATAAAAACATAGAGAGAGCAATTATTAACAATTGGCAGCCCTGGTGGCTCTTAAGAATACGCTCAGTCATATCTGTTTATGTACACATATTACATACAAAAATTTGGATGAAATCCAATTGATAGTGTAGAAGTTATTTGCATTTAAACATTGGATCTATCAGAAGGCTTAGAATTGTTTTGGCAACACTGTTATGTATGGCCTCCTGGAAATTAAACTGAAATAGTATTATCTACATGTGTGCCAATTTTGGAATAGCTCCCATGCATACCTTGCAAGATATCCAACATGGAGCTCAAATTTCTAGTGCGTTTTTTCAGCAGTTGGTAGCACTGACATCATTTTCAAATATGGGCTTGAGATATTCCGGTATACATCTAGACTCATACTAAATTTGGTTTCGATTGCTGCAGCCGTTTAGGGGTTGATAGGGGGTGGTGGGGGGACACACACACACAGACAGACAGACAGACAGACAAGAGAGACAGACAGAAGGGCAGGCAGACAGAAGGACAGATAGACAGACAGACAGACAGACAGACACACGTTTCCCCGGATCGATCTCATAAATCTACTTTTCCTCATTTTTGCAAAATGTGAAAAATAGACTAAAAATATACAATTTTTATGTTTTTATATGGATAGACTCTGTTTTTGCGTAATATGACCTGAAAGTGTGACGGTTATCCAAGCCTCTTATATGGTTACCAAGGCAACACGTATTCATCTACTAAATCCATGATTCAATGTTGGTCAGTGTGGCGGCGGAACTTTAATTAAGATAGTTATTATTGCTTTAAGGGGCGGAACAGTGAGGTCATCTGCCCCTCAAGAACTTTAATTTGTTTGATAACTGGTTTTCTATCTACGAGAGCACTTTGAATGAGGAAGGGCCCAGAACTATGTGTCACAATTTTGACGTCTATAGTTGTGTTTTATCATTTTAAATGATTATGTCGACTTCATCTGGGGTCTGGCGTTATGTTACGGTGACGGGACGAAATGTACCTAGAATGCACTAAGGTGTGTGACGTCATAGTACGATGAAGCAGCCGTGTACCAAGAAGGCAATGCGAGAACAGAGTTTCAAGAAGGCAGTGCGAGAACAATCAAGTAGGCAGTGAAGAAACAAAATAGAATCTTGAAACTCTGTTCTCGCACTGCCTTCTTGGTACTAGGCTGCTAGCATTTAAAATGATATCAAGTCCAGTCTTTCAGACTGACTATCCGTGTCTTTTTAACTACAGTTAGTTAGTTAGTTAGTTAGTTAGTTAGTTATTGTTGTTTTAAGAGGCGGAACTACGAGGTCATCTGTCCCTATTTTAAACAAAGAACACACATGTTGGTGATTTTGGTGAAATAGACGCATACATTTGGTAATTATTTTAATCGTTTGTATTTCGTAACAATACGACAAATTTCAGAGAGAGAAGAAAACTGAACATTTCCAAAGTGTAATGCAGCTTGTCTGATTATGTAGAAATATTTATTACCAGTGGTTAATTTGTAGCCAAACAAGTAGTTCCGTGAAGAGCTATACAGCCTATTTTCATATATCCTACTTGTATTAACTGCCACTACCAACATACAAAATTTCAGTTTGATTGCTGTAATAGATTCGTGGATATTGAAAAATGAAAATCCACAGCCTGCTTCCAGTCTCCGACCGGGTCAGGAATGGAATGAATGAAGCCCCCATCTAGCGGCGAGGATATGAACTGTGCCGGCTGCCGAGGCCTGACGCACTCCTCTGGGGCTATGATTCATTGAATGACAGATGAAATGATAGTGGCGAGTGTTGCTGGAATGAAATGTTGACAGGGAAAACCGGAGTACCCGGAGAAAAACCTGTCTGCCTCCGTTTTGTCCAGCACAGACCTCACATGGAGTGACCGGGATTTGAACCACGGACCCAGCGGTGAGAGGCCGGCGTGCTACCGCCTAAGCCACGGAGGCTCGTGGATATTGAGAACCGACTAAATATTTCGGATGGTCGCCATGTTGAATTTTATATATGTAGGTCCTAGAGTTATGTAATGTTACATGAAGATTATTGTGTACGTGTAGCATTCAAACTTCAATCGCATGATTAGGACACAAGAAGTAACAGGGAGATTTTAAAATTTCGCACAGCTGCCATCTTGTGGTTATGGAAACAATTGAAATAAATTAGATGCCAGCGGTTAACATTCGTAAATGATTTATTGTACCAAGTTTCACTGCACTCGGATGGTTAAACTGCGAGAAACGTCCATGTGAATATTTATACTTCACGTCGCCGCCATGTTGGATTGTGATCACCAGGTTATTTAAAGTCCTATTGGTGAACTTAAGTTCATAGCACCTATGATCATAAAAAATTTCAGTTTGATTGCTATAATAGATTCGTAGATATTCAGAGTCGTCTGAATATTTCGGATGGTCGCCATGTTGGATTGTTAAATGTATAGGCCATAGAGTCATGTACCATTCAAGGAAAATTATTGCGTAGGTTCATTATTCAAACTTTCACTTCGATCGCTTGATTACGACACAAGAAATAAAAACTTAATTTTTAAATTCGCACAGCCGCCATCTTGAGGTTATGTAAACAATTGAACTAAAATAGATACCAGTGCATTGCAATGTGTATAATGAACCCGCTGAGCTATGGTTCATGTGATATTTTTTTATGACAGAACTACTGAATTGTATTTTGAGAGCAAAGAGCTCCAGTAATTGTAACATTACTATCATTTAGACGTCTTTGGTAGAAAGACGGAATTATATTTTTCTATTCAGATTTATTGCGTGTTTTTTATACACGGATTCTTTAGAGGTTCATAACCCATGGTAAAGTTTTTTATGAACAGGCCAGATGTATAGTTTTATTTTGATTAAATCGCCGGCCTTGAATAATGTGTGTTTTGTGTCGACCGAACGCAGGAATGTGGTAACCTGCTGGTGACATAAACTGGTTTTGTAATCCAGTGCCCTTGAGAGCACGCTTCATTTGTTTGTGAGACAGGACTACTTTGACAAGAGACAGAATGCAATTGTATTCGCTCTTTCTTTCATTGCAACTTAGCTTATGTAACCCAGTTTTCAACCCTGTCTCAGATCACATGTTTTATAGATTGCTTTTTGTTAGTTGAGCGCACTTCTTGCGTGTACCGTTTTGACGTGTACAATTAGGTCAGGTTTTCTATATTGAGTTGCAGGCGACTCTGTTAAATGCAGGAATTTATTGTATGCAGGTACTTGTGATTACCTTGTCCGGGATTGTCCCCGTTGACTAGATGTTATTGGAAGGTAACTGTTCTGGACAGGCCTATCCAGAGTTATTGAATGCGAGCTTTGCGCCGCTGGTAACCCGTGTTATTGTGTGTCCGAGTTGTTATTGCTCGTTGATCTTATTCCGACTGTTGAGTCGAGGCTTTTTGGTGGAGAAGGATCTCAGTGTAGACACTCCGTGCCCGAGCTATTGTCAGTATTATTCGCCATAAACCAACGATAAACCTAAACCGACATCTTAATAATAAAACGCATAATTTTGGTAAAACAAAAGCTAACTAATGAATTCTTTCTATCTAACTTTGTTCTGTTGCATTTTGGAACTGTTGACATAGCCGTGCAGTTGAAGGTAATTTCCTTGTGTGGAAATGACTAGGACAGTTGACACTTTTGTAGCGACCTGAAGCATGCGCGAACCTAGAGTTCGTAGCTTGTGGAGCTCAGGCCATGCGATGTCAGACGTGGTCTCAACTACGCATTCGTCACCGTAATTACACACATTAGATGACTATGGCTTACAAAGAGTAAACCAAGGTGTAGGCAGGAATTTAATAAAGATTTGTGTCTATTTCATTACTTATTTATGATGTACAAGTGTGTAAATCCTACATGTTACCTTATTGTGTGCTGATAGCACGTAGTTATTAAGGATAATTAAATGTTTTTCATGGCTGTACACTTAGATTTGTTGTAATTGTTTTCTGTTACGGACGTCATCGCCGTAAATTTTGTTATTAACTGTTAGGACTTAGCTAGATGATTAACGTTTAATGTAAATGTGGAGATGGTATCATCCTAACTTAGATTTGTTTTGCTACCCTGTTAAATGTAAATTCTGATATTAGCTTAATCTTGTAACTTGAACTAGAGACTTGCGTCGTACCATTTTCCTAGTGTTGCTGTTGTTGCTTTATTATTGAGAGATAGATCTTTCGCGAGGGTTTTCCGTAACTTCTCAGGTAGGGACCTGCTGTTTATTTTCTTTTGTTTATTAATTTGCGAACTAGCCGATCATAACCCTCCGAACTGGGCTAGGGGCTTGTGAATTTTAATAAATTTTCACGGTGTTTTACTTAAGTCTGGATGTTTAATTTCTCAGTCTAGTTTTTAAGGTGAACCTTTCCTTAGGCAGTCTATGACCATCGTCACCATGTACCACGATCCCCGTGGACTACAGTGTCTCGTGCCGCTTAGCCTATTAGGAAGTTCACCTGATCCTCACGGTAATTTTATTCGACTTATGGGATGTTAGAAAAGTCATTGTGGTTGTTGACTCGACTAACGGTCCCAATAAACACTTCCTGTACCAGATTTCATTGCGTTTGGAACATTAAATCGCGAGAAAGGTCTATTTAAAATTTTCAAATTCGCTTGGCCGCCATGTTCGTTTTGTAGTTAACCGGTTTTTGAAAGTCATATAGATGAACTTCCAGTAGTGCCCTTTATCTCCGTACAAAATTTCATGGTGATGCAGCAAATAGTTTCAGAGATATAGAATGCCGGTGAAATATTTCGCACACCCGCCATCTTGTGGTTATGTAAACAATTGAACCAAGTTAGATATTGGTGGATTACAATGTGTATAAACATATACTGTACCGAGTTTTATTGCGTTTGGTTGGTTAAATCGCGAGAAACGTCTATTTAAATGTCGCGAATTCGCATGGCCGCCATGGTGGTTTTGTAGTTACCAGTTTTTCAAAAGTCACATTGGTGAACTTCTAGTAGTTCCCTTTATCACCGTAATAAATTCCAGGGTGATATCGGTAATAGTTTCGGATATATTGAATGCTGGTGAAATATTTCGCACATCCGACATGTTGGATTGGTGAGACGTAACAAAATTTGAAGAACACGGTCGAGGTCACCCGGAATAGTGCGATGAACTTACCGAGTTTCATTGAAATCCCTCCAGCCGTTTAGAATTTATTATGGGGACACACACACACACACCTCTCTCTCTCTCTCTCTCTCTCTCTCTCTCTCACACACACACACACACGCACACACACACACACGGGCAAAGGTGATCTCATAAGCCTATTTTTTCAAAATTGAAAATAGGCTAAATATGTGGAGAAACTCTCCCAGAAATAACCTACCTGGATTGAAGAGAAGTAACGCAATCAAATTGATTCAAACGAACATATTTTGTTACATCAAGTACCTGAATATTTTCATTTGCGAAATATTGATCCATTCATAGTCTAAAATAATAATTTGTGTTATTTTCCCTTGAGTTAACTTTTTTGTGCTTTACTTACCAACATGTTCAAAGTATAACTTACTAGTGATAATTTGCATATACTGGCACTGTAGTGTAGGATTAGGGAAATACTTATCTACAATTGTGTACATAACATACATTAAAATGCCCTTGAATAGCTAAAATAGTTGTATTCCAGCTAAGTCAATAATGAAACCAAATAACATATATAGCACTAGTTTTGGTGACTTGTAACCATCCTCAGCTAAAATCAAATTGTAATAACATTAAACCAAGAGCATCATATAATCTAAACATTAACAATACGGTATATAAATAAAAATTAAACACAAAAACATATTCACTATACAAATAGTAACCGTAATAGTAACCTTCCAAATATAAACTGAAATCTGTTTAAAATGATGTTAGAATCAGAAATAAACAAAAGAAGCTCGTCTATCTTGATACTATTTGGTTATAATCATGTCAAAACTATTGTAATTTTTTAAACAAGAAGTTCCGTAACGAACTAAAGAGCCTACTTTTCTTAAAATTAAGATTCATGCCAATGGTCAATCTACAGTATATGAACCTATCTAGAATAATGACGAAATTAAGTTGGTAATATCGAAATTTTTAATTAATTAGAAATATACCTGGTATAATGTAGCCTAATAGAGCACTACAGTTGGCAGCCCTGGTGACTGAATATATTCTTAGTTCCATCTCTAATGGTACAGAATACAGAATTTGGTTGAAATCCAATGGACGTTACATGCAGTTAGACATTGTATCTATTAGCACGCATAAAAGCATGTTGGCAACAATGTCATGCGTGTGCTAGTCAGAAATAATCTGGAATATTATGATATCTTGTTGTGCCAATTTTGGATGAAATCCATTTATTAGTACAGAAGTTACATGTATTTTAAAATTGGACATATCAGCAGGCATAGAATCATATTGGCAGCACTGACTTATATGAATTATTCTAAATTAATCTAAAATGCCAGGTACTATACGTGTGCATAGTTTAAAGCTGTCGGCTTGCATACTTTCTGATAGATTGGTATTTGGATAAAAAATAGAGAGGGCAATTATTAACAGTTGGCAGCCCTGGTGGCTCTTAAGAATACGCTCTGTCATATGTGTTTATGTACACAAATGACATACAAAATTTGGTTAAAATCCAATTGATAGTGTAGAAGTTATATGCATTTAAAAATTGGACCTATCAGAAGGCTTAAATTTTTTTTCGCAACACTGTCATGTATGGCCTCCTGCAAATTAAACTGAAATAGTATTATCTACATGTGTGCCAATTTTGGAATAGCTCCCATGCATACCTTCCAAGATATCCAACATGGAGCTCAAATTTCTAGTGCGTTTTTTCAGCAGTTGGTAGCACTGACATCATTTTCAAATATGGGCTTGAGATATTCGGATGTACATCTTTACTCATACTAAATTTGGTTCCGATTGCTGCAGCCGTTTAGGAGTTGATAGGGGGACACACATACACAGCCAGCCAGACAGACAGAAGGACAGACAGACAGATAGACAGACAGACAGAAGGACAGCCAGACAGACGGACAGACACACATTTTCCCGGATCAATCTCATAAGTTTACTTTTTCCTGATTTTTGCAAAATGAGAAAAGTAGGCTAAAAATATATTATAACAAGTAGTTCCGTGAAGAACTATACAGCCTATTTTCATATATCCTACTTATGTTAATTGCCACTATCAACATACACAATTTCTGTTTCATTGCTGTAATAGATTCGTAGATATTGAGAACCGACTAAATATTTCGGATGGTCGCCATGTTGGATTTTATATATGTAGGTCCTAGAGTTATGTACTGTTACATGCAGATTATTGTGAACGTGTAGTATTCAAACTTCAATCGCATAATTAGGACACAAGAAAAAACAAGGTGATTTTAAAATTTTGCACAGCTGCCATCTTGAGATTATGGAAACAATTGAAATAAATTTGATGCCAGTGGATTAACATTCGTATAAGGATTTACTGTACCAAGTTTCACTGCACGCGGATGGTTAAATTGCGAGAAACGTCTATGTGAATATTTATAATTCGCGTCACCGCCATGTTGGATTTGTGATCACCAGGTTATTTAAAGTCCTATAGGTGAACTTAAGTTCATAGCCCCTATGAACATTAAAAAATGCAGTTTGATTGCTAAAATAGATTCGTAGATATTCAGTATCGTCTAAATATTTCGGATGGTCGCCATGTTGGATTGTTAAATGTATAGGCCATAGAGTCATGTACCATTAAAGGAAAATTATTGCGTAGGTTCATTATTCAAACTTTCACTTCGATCGCATGACAACATCACAAGAAATAAAAACTTAATTTTAAAATTCGCACTGCCGCCATCTTGAGGTTATGTAAACAATTGAACTAAATTAGATACCAGTGGATAACAATGTGTATAAATATTTCCTGTACCTGGTTTCAGTGCGCCTGGAACATTAAATCGCGAGAAAGGTCTATTTAAAATTTTCAAATTCGCTTGGCCGCCATGTTCGTTTTGTAGTTAACCGGTTTTAGAAAGTCTTATAGATGGACTTCCAGTAGTGCCCTTTATCTCCGTACAAAATTTTAGGGAGATACCGCTAATAGTTTCAGAGATATAGAATGCCGGTGAAATATTTCGCACATCCGCCATCTTGTGATTATGTGAACAATTGAACGAAGTTAGATGTCGGTGCTTTACAATGTATATAAACATATACTGTACCAAGTTTCATTGCGTTTGGTTGGTCAAATCGCGAGAAACGTCTATTTAAAAGTCGCAAATTCGCTTGGCCTCCATGTTGGTTTTGTAGTTACCAGGTTTCCAAAAGTCACATAAGTGAACTTACAGTAGTTCCCTCTATCACATTAGAAAATGTCAGGGTAATATCGGTAACAGTTTCGGAGATATTGAATGCTGGTGAAATATTTCGCACAGCCGCCATGTTGGATTGGTGAGACGTAACAAAATTTGAAGGGCACGGTCGAGGTCGCCGGGAATAGTGCTATGAACTTTCCGAGTTTCATTGAAATCGCTCCTGCCGTTTAGATTTTATTAGGGGGACACACACACACGAATCACACACACACTCACGCACACACACACACACACACGGACAAAAGGTGATCTCATAAGCCTATTTTTTCAAAATTGAAAATAGGCTAAAAATATTGCTTGAAGTTCAAATCTAATTAAATAATATCTGCTTCTGTAAAAATGTTCTTCAATGTGTTAGTGTTGGTAAATAAAAGTAAAAATTACTTATTTGACTATCATGCAAAAGATTCACTATTGACATCAAGCTTTTGAAGGTTAATGTATAAAGAACTTGGTAGTTTAAATCATTCTGCACCAAATTGCAATGGACAGAGGTTTTTTAATTGAAAACATCTGTTTGTCTTCATCCAATTCGAATTGAGAGTGTTGATTATGGTAATTTATATCTATTAACCTCCTTTGGAATTGAGAATGTCAATATGGAGGTAGAATACAGTGGTAAACGTTCCTTGTGTATTTAAATTTACGCCTAGATTGCATGTTATAAACAGCAGCAGCAGTAGCAATAACAACAACAACAATTCATTTTACATAGAATATGTACTAAAACAAGCGGACTATGTAAAATATAAATGATACAGTAACTTAGATTGACATATACCTATAGAAAGTTATGTTTGTCGTAATGCTACAAAAACGTAAACTACAAAAATGGAAAATGACCAACTTTATGCGCGTAATTCAAGGCGTAGGTGAAACTTTAGTCCAAAGTGAATGTAGTATAGTTTAAAAAGCGACTGTAGACGTCCATTGTGACATACCGTATAACATTTGGCCTTCCTCCGTTAAAATACATTCGTGGATAGAAAAGAAGCAAACAATTACGAAAGTATATAAGCTAGGGAAATGAAAAATACTCAACAGGTTCGGATCAACTAGACTAACTCTTAACCAAGTTTCTGTGAAATCGCCCCAGTGGATCAAAATTTCTCAAGAGATTTGTTGTTGCTGTTGATTGATTTAGGAGCTTTGTAACATCGTGGTGTTGTAGCCCCGTGAACTTGTGTGTGTGTGTAATTTGTCTAATAACCTGTGTTATTGTGAAGGCTGTATTAATGTGTGTATTTTTTGTAACTCAGATGTTTGAGAAGGAGGCGGCCGTGGCCTTAAGTTAGGAACCATCCCAGTATTTTCCTGTAGTAGAAGTGGGAAACCACGGAAAACCATTTCCAAGATGGCTGAGCTGAGAATTGAACTCACCTCTTGTCAATTTTTCCTCACGAGGTTGAGTGCAGCCAATTCCAACCCTCAGCCCTATGACCTCAAACCATATTAACATGTCTTGGCAGAGCTGGGAATCGAACCCGAACTTCCAGGGTGATGGCCAAGAATGCTTGCCGGTGCACCACGAGGTGATATTTCTCAAGAGAGCGGAAGTAGTTGTTGTTGTTGCTTATTATATGGGCTGTACCGACAGCAGTGGCTACGCTGGCTAAACGGCCGTCCATGAAATGGTTTTCAGTGGTTTGCCCCATTTTCAACACCAGGCAAATACTGGGACGGTAGCTTCTGACAGGCCACGGCCGCTTCCTTCCACATCCTTGCTCAGTTTCATTCATCTTCATCCATTCCATCTCTCATCCCGGCACGCAGGTCACCCACGGGCGTCGACTAGAAAGACCTGCACTCGGCCTCTCAGGAGGCCACACGACAAAAAAAAAAGGGCGATGAAACCGTGACCATTAAGCCCCTTGTATTTGGGTGTGTGTGTAATTGTGATGGCTGTACTAGTGAGTGAATTTGTAAATTGGGAATTGGATTGGAAAGGAGGAAGCTGGTGCCCCAATTTAGAAACCATCCCAGTATTTGACTGGATTAGAAGTGGGAAACCCCGGAAAACCACTTCCAAGATCAAATTAAAATTTCTTGGCAGAGCCAGGAATCGAATCCTGGCCTCCAGGGGGACAGCCAAGAATACTAACCGCTACACCACGAGATGGTATTTCGAGAGAGAGCGAAAGTAACTTACACAGACACGCACTCACACACAGACGGATTATTTCTTAATCCTGTATGTCGCATGATTAAACAAAACTGCAATAAATGCGTTCATACTCCTTGCTATTCCCATCTTGGGGGCTTGGTGATCAGGTGAGATGAGTTTCTATGTTTTTTTTACGGCCGGATGCTCTTCATACCAACTTTATTACATGAGGTAATGAGAGATGGTTGGAATTGAGCAATGAGTTGTAAGAATGTGATTGTGGCTTGCTAAAAGAAAGTGCTTACCAAAAGTTTAAGAGCACTAGCTTATTTTCAACAAAAGCTTCCTGGTCTTATATTTTTGATTCAAATTTTGCCAAATATTTTATGAAAATACTTTGATCCAACAGACATCCACCTGTACCAATAACATTGTGATATGGCTTTCAGTTTTTGAGCTTCAATTTTTTAAATACAGGTGGAGTATCGAAGAAAAACGCAATTTTCAACCACAAATTAATTTGTGGACACCAAACCAATGCAGTACCTTATTAATTATTTTTATAAGTATTGTAGAATGTATACAAACATTTTGGTAAATGAAAAAAAAAATTCTTTGCCATTTGGTAGTGATTTTTGTACTTTTTTGTAAAAGGTAACAAATTGAAGCTAAGACTGATGAGCGTTTAACTTCTGCGAGGGTTGACTTAGCGGACCGAAACGTTCACCAGGCACAGCACAGCATGTTGTCAACAGATAAAGAGACAGTTCCAAGGTCAACACTCTGAGTACCTGGAATCAGTTTCCTTCGTCTATTCTGAGAAGCCAGGTTTATAAAAATCACTACCAAATGGCAAGACAATTTTTTGGATTTTTTTCATTTACCAAAACGTTTATATACATTCTACAATACTTATAAAAATAATTAATAAGGTAACCCCATTGGTTTAGTGGCCACAAATTAATTTGTGGTAGAAAATTGCGTTTTTCTTCGATACTCCACTTATATTAAAAAGATTGAAACTCAAAAACTGAAAGCCATATTACAATGTTCTTGGTACAGGTGGATGTCTATTAGATCAAAGTATTTCCATAAAATATTTGGCAAAATTTTTGAATCAAGCCTATAAGACCAGGAAACTTTTGTTGAAAATTAGCTAGTGGTGTTAAACTTTTGGTAGGCACCGTAGTTCCGGCATTTACCAAACCTGAAAAATGACAACATTTTTCCTACTCCCTTTTTTTAATGACCGTCCTCATTTCGACCCATGGGTAACCTACACAAAGCTCGAAGTTCATGAAAAGAAGGATTTATAATTTCACTAACGAGGATTAAAAGAAAAAGTTGGCAAACATGGTGAAGGGAAAAAAATCCTATTTTTTAAACTTTTATTAATAGGCCTACTTCCCATTGTTATTTAGTCTACTCTTTACACTCATAACAAAACAACAATGAAATTGCATAATTGAATTTTAATCCTTGAAATAAGTGTAACTGATTAAATTTCTAAATTTAAACTAGAAGACATTTCAAGGAGAAACCCTTTTTGATTCTCAACAAATCTATAGAATTGCACAGAAGTGCACATTTTGGGTTTGGCTAATTATGATGAAATTGCATATTTTTTTCATGATGATCCAAAAACATTGGTCCTTTAATATTTATGTTTTGTGAAAACAGTCGGTCAACATAGATTTGCCCAATGACTGAGCGAGGTTCAATCTATATAATATAATATGACGAATAAGTAAATGATATTTAGATCGTAGGCTTTCGCGGCCGGTGTCTAGTTTATCATCTAGGCTTACATGATGGAGCCTCGTCGTATATCGGTGATTGTTTCCCGTTTGAGTACGAACACCAACTCGTACCTTCCCATGATTAAGGCTGCTGCAATGCCAGCCGAAACGTCAGGAAACAATCACCGATACACGACGAGGCTCCATCCTGTAAGCCTAGATGGTCAAATAAGTAAATGACACTCCAGGAAGAAATTGCTTGTAAGGTATTAGTTATGATCACTATGTAATATATTAATAATGTTGTTGTTTGAGTCTTCAGTCTTTTAACTGGTTTGATGCAGCCCTCCATGCTTCCCTGTCCTGTGCTAATCGTTTCATCTCTATATAGCTACCTCACTCTACTCCGAGGCAATCTGTTTAACATTATCCTAATCTTGGTCTACCCCTACAGTTCTTAGCCTCGACCCTTCCTTCCATAACTTACATTGCCATTCCTGGGTGTCTTAGTATGCGTCCTACCAACCTATCTCTTCTTTTCATTAGCAGTCGCCAGAAACATCTCTCCTCTCCCACTCGTCTTAATACCTCTTCATTTGTAACCCTATCTACCCATCCGATCTTCATCATTCTCCTGTAACACCACATTTCAAACGCTTCAATTCTTCTCTTTTGTGCTGCTCCAACAGTCCAAGCTTCACTTTCATAGAGTGCCACGCTCCAGACAACGGCTTTCATTAATGACTTGTAAATCTATATTTGATGTCTACAGATTCCTTTTCCGTAGAAATGCATTCCGTGCCTGCGCTAACCTACTTTTCATATCCTCTTTGCTTGGTCCATCGCTGGTTATTTCGCTTCCTATGCAACAGAAGTCTCCTACTTTCTTTAGATTTTCACCTGCCTATCGACATCCATAGGGGATTCTGGTTTCTTTCGGCTGCATTCCAATATTTTTATTTTACATTTATTAATTTTCATCATGAATTCTTTCTTCAAAACAGAATCCATTTATTTATTTATTTATTTATTTATTGGTGCCTTTATTGTGGCGAAGTTAGGGCTCTAGGCCCTCTCTTACTTAACCAAGCACAGTGCAACTTACATGAATACTCACATATGTTATTCTTAACCTACCAAACTTAAATACTAGGAAAAACTTAAATTGCTAGAATTAAATAAAATTAAATTAAATAAAATAAAAATTAAATTAAATTAAATTGGCGACTGCGTGATATTAACTAAGCTATACAATTTAAATGATATACCTTTTTAACAAAATCATACTATGGTCATTCACTCACACATTCATACACAAATTGTTCTAGTTGGCCTACGAATTCAAGAGGAAATCTTTACATGCACGTTTGAAATTTGTTGGAGATGTACAATTTCTGACGTCACGAGGACAATTATTCCAAATTCTAGTTCCCGACACGAGGAAAGAGTTACTGAAAGCAGATGAATGATGTAGAGGAATTGCAATTATAGATCCAGATCGCGTGTGACGATTATGAAAGGAAGAAAGAAAACGAAAATTACAAGAGAGATAGTGAGGTGTACTTTCATTGAGAAGTCGATAGATGAGTGTGCATATGTGCAGGTTTCTTTGTTGTTCTACTTTTAGCCAGGAAAGTAGATCATAAAAAGGAGACACGTGTGAGGAAAATTTCAAGGAGAAAATAAACCTAATGCAGGAATTTAAAGCTCTCTGAAGTTTCTTGTTTTGTTCACCGGTAGCATCTACTAATACAACATCCTTCGGTGTGTCGGCTAAGATGACGATGTCATCATCAAGTCTCAGAGTTGAAATGATTTCTCCTTGAATCTTTAACGCTGTCTATAGGATTGTGGTCTATATATTAACCACGTGCTATAAAAAGAGTTTGTAGACTATTATCAAAGGTAATAATAGTTGAAACTTTCAGCCTAATTACAACAAATTCTCTTGTACTAAAGATGTAATATTTCTAAAAGGCAAATATTATGTCTCCTTGAACTATGGTGCTGGATTAAAAAAAAGTAAATATAACCTAAAATATTAAAATTGTACAATAAAATAAAACATAAATATACAAATTAAAATAAAAAACACTAAAATTAAAATAAAATTAAGGTTATAAAATAAAAAGTATATAATAATAAACAAAGAAAATATGTAAAATGTATTTTAATAAAATTAATAATATTGAATACCGGTAACTAAAATCAAAATTAAAGTTATAATAAATAAAATAAAAATTAGAGCTGAAATGAAAATTTAAATAAAAACAACTGATATATGAATTTGAAAAATTAGTCTGCCCTATAAAGGGTTAATCAATCAATCTTTAATCAATCAATAATAATAATAGTAAATAATAATAATAATAAGGTTACCACCATCAATGTTGCTGTTCCACTCGATGAAAACCTACAGAATACGGTGGCTAAGATACGGCGCAAATACCAGCCACCTGCCGCTGAGCTCAGTCACATTTACGGCTTAAAGAAAGTTCTCGTCATCCCAGTTGTTGTGTCGGTGAATGGTTTAGTTATACAGGACTAGGATAATTCAAAGGAGAAACTTGGCTTGAAGAGGAACCGTATGCAGTTAATGCAAAATGCTGTCCTCCTTGGTATATATAAGGTGCGTTCAAAAAGTATCGAGCCGGAGTCTGGAATGAGCAAACCGGTGACGACATCGGCTAATCGTGGCGTGTGTAACGAGGTGTGGTTCAGACCAAAGCGTGGAAGGTCACAGACGATCGCTAGAGGGCACGCGTGCACGTCACGTGACGATAAAAAGCGAGTAGCAGCATGCATCAATCGTCCAACCAAGACCAAGACAGTAGGCCATTCGACATGCTTCCTGGTGTGGTTGAAGACTGTGGGGCACCCATTGTGCACACACTATGCGCAAGTGCAGTCGTTCCTTCTTGATGGTTTTCACACTTCCGACGCTCAATCCGACCACGGCGGCTATGGCGTTCACTGTCACTCGGCGGTCCTGTGTAATGAGTGGATCAACCAGCTGGGCGTTGTCATCGGTAATGCAGGGTGGTGCCCCTGACCGGGTATCATCGGCTAACGACACCCGTCTTTCCCTGAAGCGCTTGTGCCACGCCTTGACCCTTGCAAGGGACATGCAGTGTTCGACGTGCACTTGTGACATTCGGCAATGAATGTCCGTTCCCCCTACTCCTTTTGCTGTCAGAAACCGAACAACACCTCTTTGCTCTTCGTTTGACGCCTCAATGTCACAGGTTGCAATGTGACTGGCATCGTTGGAGATTGATGCATGCTGCTGCTTGCTTTGTATCGTCACGTAACGTGCACGCGTGCCCTCTACGACGGGCTGTGACCTTCCACGCTCGGGTCGGAACCACACCTCGTTACACACGCCACGATTAGCCGATGTCGTCACCGGTTTGCGCATTCCAGACTCCGGCTCGTTACTTTTTGAACGCACCTTATACTACAAGTAGGCCTATAGTACTGCTCTGTTCTAAGCTCTGTGAACTTGCGGGGAGAGGTGACGCGGGAGACGGGAAGAGAAGGACCTTACAACAGCCCGCCGTGTTATCTGGAATTCATCTATATTCTAATACTGCTAACATAGGGCCGTTGCCTTAACCGCTATGGTGTTGCGAATGAGTGAGTGAGTCACTGACAAATGTATTTGATTTTGTTAGTACGCACGGATCGGGAACCCCCCACTCATCACTCCTCATCGTCCGCGATCCACATTCCTCTCAGGTTCACAGAGCTTGGACTCGAGCAGTACGTAAGGTTTTGTCTCTTCGTTGATTTGCTCCGACAGCAGTGGCTCCGCTGGATAAAGCGCAGCGTTAGGTCATGGGGCCAAGCTCTGTGCTGACTTGGTAGACGCGGGGTTCGATCCCCACCGTCGGCCGTCCTTGAAATGGTTTTCCGTGGTTTTCCATTTTCAACACCAGGCAAATGCTGGGACGGTACCTTCTGACAGGCCACAGCCGCTTCCTTCCACATCCTTGACCAGTTTCATTCATCTTCACCCATTCCATCTCTCATCCCGACGCGCAGGTCGCCCACGGGCGTCGACAAGAAAGACCTGCACTCGGCCTCTCAGGAGGCCACACGAAAAAAAAATGATTTGCTTGGAACATCTTGAGATCCAGTGCTGTCATCAGTGTCTTTGGCTCGCAATGAGTCTGACGGTGATGGTTTAGTATTTTTATTTACATTTCATAACGAGGGTTTTTCAAATGAAAAGGTACGAATCGTCGTAAAAACGAAACCGGTTGATATTTGAATACGCCGCTTTGGGATAACGTAGGCCGACGTCTAGGAGATGTAGTGTCCGGCGTGGTACTGCACATGCGTCGGCGCACACACACACATGACGCAGAAGAGAAGCTGACAGTTGGACGTTCCGTTCCGTCCAGTTGAAGTTGAAGGAGCAACAGTGATGGCGTTCACATTGCACAATTCGACAAATGAGGAGCAAAGAGGTGTCATCAGATTTCTGACTGCGGAAGGGTCTAAACTAGCCGATTCTGCTCCATGATAACGCTCGCCCACACGTCTCTAACGTCACACAAGGTGCATCGGCCACGTTCAAGTGGAGGAACTTGAGTATCCGCCCTAAGGCCATGATTTGTCACCCCACGACTTCCATCTCTTTGGTAAAAAAAAAAAAAAAAAAAAAATCTCAAGGGAAATCGTTTCCAATCGGACGACGAACTAAATGACACGGTACAGGAGATTGGCTCCTGTCACAACCACAAGACTTCTGGGAACAGGGAATCCTGTGGCTAGTGAAGCAATGGTACACCTGTGCACAGGCCTGTGGTGATTACTTTTGAATATACGAATACATTGTAACCACAGTATCGTTTCGTACCTTTTCATTTGACCACCACTCATGATTTTTTTTTCTACGAGGGAAGTGAAGAATCTTACATACGACTTTTGAGAAGGGCCCGCACTCCTCCAGTGTTTGGGATTCTTACGCACTAAAAACCACACCCTATCCTCTTGATAAAATCCATCCCGGGACCACTTACGTATTACTTCAGGATGGTATCGTTTTCTATGCTTTTCGAACAACTTCTTACTTCTTACTTCTCTATTCATACGTAGTCCGTAGATCGCAGCCTTACTCCCCTAAATCATCTATAAACTGTATTAATATAATACGCTAAGGTGTATGTCTCACAAAACTCAAGCTCCTAAACCAGAGGGAGTTAGAAGGTGCGGTTTGTACCAAAATCTTCCAAATCGTCTTAATAGTACAGGAAAAATCTTGCATTTCTTGAACAGTAACGGAGATATATTTGTTTGTTTATGAAGTGCTTTAAACAAATAAACAAGATAGTGACCCCTGCCTGAAGTGTATCGCGCTCTGCCCGCATAGCACCAGAGGCAGGTAGTCTGTACACATGGGGAGCATACAAACCACATTTTGTTTTTAAAAGGGTGTTTAAACAAATAAACATATTTATAGAAGCCAGCATAACAGTAAAGCCAGGCGGATGGTTTATACACATGCGAGAGTTCTCGCCCGGGCCCGCTAGTATATAATAATAAAAACAATAATAACTTAATAATATTAATAATAATAATAATTTTGGAGTATTTATATCCACACCAAAAATAGAAATCGTGGAAATGTCAGCCGATTGAGTCTGTGGTGACCTATTTAAGTACAATTGATGTATGAATTACAGCAGAGGCACCAATCAAGACCACTTCTCATGGCTTCTTAACAGCCCGAGAGAGAGGCATTCCTCAGATGTTCTTGTTTCACCAGCTGCCAGCCAATACTCAGGCATGTTGTTGTTGTTGTTGTTGTTTCATTCCAGGGGCTTGGGCATCGTGGTCATTTAGCTCCATATACACGTTCTGTAACAGAGAGAGAGCATTTTCTGACAACCTGTTTTACTGTGGTGTCTGTAGTAGTGTTGAATTATGTACGAGTGTTCTAATATTTTCTTGTATCGCTGGATGCAATATAGCTTATTCTAATTATAAATAAAATAAAAAATAAATTATTATTTTAACACTCTAAACAAATACTTAAAATACGGTAACAAACAGCAAATAGTACAAGATGTTCAGTAAAGAACATATAGCCTACTTTCTCCTAAATGCATAGGTTTAGTTATAACTCTTTGTCCTCTTCAAGGAGTATAATTGAATGTTGATTGTAGTAGCTTGTTGAAATACAACGTGCTATACGGATATTATACGTTGATTGATTGAATCCTCACCTGAATGATATATACACACACTAATACAGCCATCACAATAACACGGGTTATGAGACAAAATTCAACACTCACCCAAGTACACGGGACTAAATGACCATGATGTCCATGAATCTCAAATGAAACAGCAGCAACAACAGCTTCTTACCCAAATCCTGCCTCGTATAAAAGTACACACACTAGTAAGCCTACAGACCTCACAGTGACACAGGTTATCAGACAACTTCTACACACACCCAAGTACACCGGGCTACAAGACCATGATGCCGCAAAACCCCTAAAGAATCAACAACAAAAATAACAACGATAGTCTCAAACCGCGGATCAAGAACAAAGAATTTAAATAGCTCTAGTCGACTGTTGAAATGTGTGGTTTTATGAGTACAGCATATTATATAATCTTTTCGATTGCAAATACACACAATATATGCTTAACATTATAACGTGTGAGTAGTTATGAACTAATTAATACCAAAAAAACGAAGTAAAAATAAAACGAAACCACGGGGATTCGAACCACGGAACCCTTCGCTAAGTAGCTAGATCGCTACCACTACGCCACGAATGCAGTACGATAAGGAAATACAAATAACTTCTTTAGTACGAATGTATCATATTTTGTGTTGTAATCAACGATTTCATTAGCGGTTTTTGGTGCTTCTATAGACCATTTGATACTAAATATGTATTATTTTGTTCAGTACATTCCTAAAAGGATATAACCTTACGCAGTTACGAATATAAATGGATTTACGAGCACAAATAGCGGCCATTTTGTGTACTATCCACAACCATATGGCATGGTCAATCAGACCTGTTAAGTCACTTCTACGGTTACATATTCTATTATAATAGGCTAATATCCTACCGGTCACCTCCTTGAGGACAGTTTAAACCTCCATATTTACGATAAGCTGAATGGTTGAGATCAGGCCTTGTTGAATCGTAAGTTATGGTTGGGCTATAATACTTGCATGATTCATACATCCACCATCCTGAAACTATTAGGCGGATGACCTTGTAGTTTGGACAAAAGACGTTTCCCACATTAAGGTATATTGTTGCAAAATTTAGTAGAGATCGGATGATTAGGTAAGTCGTAATTTGATTTAAGCTTTGAACATTTGGGTGGCCGCCATTAAGTTTCCGTCAAGATGGCGGCGATATAAAACATGACACTGAGGTGCTCTTTGCTAGCGCCACCTCTGTACCAAATTTCGTTCAATTCGGTTTCTCCGTTTTTTAATTGATAGAGGGAATCGATTTTCACAGATACATGGCCGCCATCCACAAATTATTGGGCTGATGACCTTGAAGTTTGGTGAAAAGATCCTTCATACATAAAGGTATAATGTTGCAAAATTTGGTAGAGCTCGGATGATTACGTTAGTCGTAATTTGATTTAAGCTTTGAACATTTGGGTGGCCGCCATTACGTTTCCGTGAAGATGGCGGCGATATAAAACATGACACTGAGGTTCCCTTTGCTAGTGCTATCTCTGTACCAAATTTCGTTCAATTCGGTTTCACCGTGTTCGAATTGATAGGGGGGGGGGGGGAGTACACACACACAGACACACACACAGACACACACACAGACAGACACACAATTTTTGGCCCTGTGTAGATCTCATAAGTCTACTTTCATTTTTTGCAAAAATCGAAAGTAGGCTAAAAACCTAAGAATACAAATACGATTAACTTTGGGTATTATCTAACTGGCTGCAATGTTGGCACGAGAGCTGAAAGTGTTGGTATTGTACTGTTATTATTATTATTATTATTATACCGTCAGTCATTGCTACGCTGGCTAAAGCGCAGTGGTAGGCCATGGGGCCAAGCTCTCTGCTGACTCGGTAGACGAGTGGGTTCGAGCCCCACCGTCGGCTGTCCTTGAAATGGTTTTCCGTGGTTTCCCCCATTTTCAACACCAGGCAAATGCTGGGATGGTACCTTCTGACTGGCCACGACCGCTTCCTTCCACATCCTTGCCCAGTTTCATTCATCTCATCCCGACGCGCAGGTCGCCCACGCGCGTCGCCTAGAAAGACCTGCACTCGGCCTCTCAGGAGGCTACACGACAAAAAAAATATTATTATTATTATTGTAACTATACTACTACTACTAATAATAATAATATCGTATGGCCCCGGGTGCCGGGTGCAAGTTTAGTTAATTGACGCCCAGAGGGCAGCTTTTATGTGGAATTTTGTTGTTCTTTGGAGTGCTATGAAAGTCAAGGAGGTTAGATATTTAAGCTCCTTGACACTATAGCGCTTTCTAGTAGAGAAAGGAGGAACTTTTGTGCTGGCGGAAAATACCGAGATTAATTTTACCATTATGAACACGGCCTACTGAATTCAAATGGGTTCTTTAACATGCCAACAACGTATGACATGCGTGAGGTGATTTTTGTCGCCTTTCAAAAATCACTTACCATGGCCAGGAGCGATCCTGCAAGCTTGAGGTTGGTAGTTCGACACGATAACCACTCACTCACCGTGGCAAGCTATTTTTTTAAATTTATTTAATATTTTAACACTCCAGAAATATATTTGAAATTACAAGCAGCAAATAAAAAACCTAAGAATAGAAACATGTTAGCTAACTGACTGCGGTTTTGGCACGAAAGCTGTAAGTGTTGATATTGCACATTTATTATTATTATTATTATTATTATTATTATTATTAATTTAACGCTCTAGAAATATACAGTATTAAACTAAACAGCAAATACAAAGTCTAAGAATAGAAACGCGTTTAGCCTGGGCGGTTAGCTAACTGGCTGCGGTGTTGGCACGAAAGCTGTGTTATTATTATTATTATTATTATTATTATTATTATTATTATTATTATTATTAATATTATTAATTTAACGCTCTAGAAATATACAGTATTAAAATAAACAGCAAATGCAAAGCCTAAGAATAGAAACGCTGTTAGCTAACTGGCTGCGTTGTTGGCATGAAAGATGAAAGTGTCGGTATCGTACAGTATGCTACGAGCCTTGAATCTTCAAAACGAGGCTGCACTTACATAAGCTCGACAGTGAAAGTCTGGCGTGGGTAAGCAGCGACCATGACCTATCGAGTAAAGGAGTACTTTCTTCAACATCCCAACCCATCTTCCTCAGGAATGTTGGGGGAAATAATAATCCACCGATGAAAGTAATTACATGGAGAAGTCAAACTGCATTCTTTAACATTCCACTGGATGTCTGCTTTATCACGTGTGAGTACGTGGTAGAGATAGAGGAGTACCGTAACTCAACTCTTCCGGGAATCTTCGCCCGTATGTGGCCGAGCTGTATTGCCAACTCAAGTATTTCAAAAAAACTAGATATTGTCTGCACCGCCTTAATAAGTTACTTAGGATGACAATTTACCGTTTGTTCTCCACCAAAATATGGTGATTTATAGACAAATTTTCTGCCGATGTTGATGTTAGGGTTAAACCCCACCCAGAGACATTTCATTACTTGAATCTTTATATTTTGCCTTCTATCATCTGTTTTACGCTACTGCGTCTTAACTCCTGTATATATTTTAAAAGTGATCACTAGAGCCCGGACGTTGATGCCGTAAAGAAGTTTAAAAAATGCACTTAAAACTTCCAAAAATGACTGTAATAAATGGCCAATATTTCAAAAATTCCAAAAATGCACTATAAAATTGAGAAAATGGTCTTATAATAATTAACTCGCCAATATTTCAAAACTGAAATCTAAAGCTCAAACTGAAAAGTCAATCAAAATAGATCTCTAGCACTTAACAAAAGGTTTATGTTCACTTTAGTCTGAGTTGCACTGCACTACGAATGTCATTCTGATGTTGTCAAATGTAAATGATCTGCGGTTATCAGCCAGCAAGTTTTTATATCTCGTAAAGCTGCATTCAACATCAACTGATGTGATCGGAGCGTACTTGAAGTGAGGAAGGTCGTTTGCTGCTAAATCCTCCTCAATCCCATCCATGCAGTAGTTTTCACCAGAAAGAATGTCTGAGATTTTGCAGAATGTTTTAGTCCAGCACTTTTTTTCAGTTTTGATGCAATACTCGCAGCAATTTCGCCACGATTGTTGCTAAGACTAGATTCCACCCTGTTGATTAAGGAAATGGAATCAATATTTCAATATTTTAAATTATCTTGTATCAGCTCCTAGCTTCTTCTTAACTCTGAGAGACGTAACTCCCTCATATAAAACTGTGTGTGACATGACTAAATTGAAAAAAAAAAAAAAAAAAAAAAAAAAAAAAAAAAAAAAGACCTTAAAAGGCCGATTTCTCTAAAATATGACCAAAAAAATCTAGCAAACTTAAAAAATGCTCTTAAAATGGAAAAATAGCAAAAAATGCAAAAAGATGCAAAATAAAAATCACATATTTGAACACGAGGTGCCACGTCCGGAGTTTCTATGTACTTCAGCATTGTTTTAGAAAACTCAGTAAAAAGATGACATGTCATCAACATCCAGGCCCTACACTGATCACTAAGGTTCGGATGTTAAGGAAAAGTCATATTTTTTTCCCGAGCTCATTTTACCCGAAATCTGAAAAATACGTTTGAATGACGGGTCCCTGACCACGTTTAAAGCTATTTGATGTTGCCTATAAATGCATATATCGGCCATTTTTATTGTTTAGGTCATATTTGGTCATATTTTAGTGATATAAGGTCATATTTGGTTATAATTTCAGCATTGTTGTTTTAAATTGAGGCGTCGTTAACAAGGTACGTGTTATCTGCATCGAGTTTCAAACACAGGATTTCTGAATAGTGTAGTAGATATATTTTTCTTTCTTTTCCCGGAACAGGCAGGTACAAGGTTTAGAAGACCTGATTCCAAGAAGGCGCTCCTCTACGCACGTCTTTTAGCACATCTTTCTGGACAAGTTAGATTGCGACACTGTACGCATGAGGTCAAGGAACATGGCGATAGAGTGCTTCCTCCTTTCAATAGGATTTCACTCCAGTAGATATATTAGCTCAGAAGCAATTAGTAAACAAGGAAATGCCATATTTTTAGGTCATATCTAATAGTTTTTAGGTCATATTTAGCTAGTTTTAGGGCATATTTGCTTGCATATTTTGTACTTCTTTAGGTCTTCAACTTCCGAACGCTACTGATCACGTTCGTCACTTGGTAAATGACCTGTTCTCTACCGACAGTAGTGGCTACGCGCGCTAAAGCGCAGCGTTAGGTCATGGGGCCAAGCTCTCTGCTGACTCGGTAGACGCGTGGGTTCGAGCCCCACCGTCGGCCGTCCTTGAAATGGTTTTCCGTGGTTTCCCATTTTCAACACCAGGCAAATGCTGGGACGGTACCTACTGACAGGCCACGGCCGCTTCCTTCCACATCCTTGCCCAGTTTCATTCGCCGTCATCAATTCCATCTCTCATCCCGACGCGCAGGTCGCCCACGGGCGTCACTTAGAAAGACCTGCACTCGGCCTCTCAGGAGGCCACACGAAAAAAAAAAAACTGTTCTCTACTCGCAACGAGACTCCTCCTTCAGTGTTGAAGCTAGCCATGGATAGAGCCCCGCGCGGATAAACAAAACGTTATCCGCATCCGCCCCGCATCCGCACGACTGTTATCCGCATCCGCACGATTTTTTTCTGCATTTCCACGTTTGTTATCCGAATCTACTGGCATTACAATAATATTTTAAATTAGATAAAGCATACATTACTAAAGCAACATATTTAGACATTTGAGGAAAAGTCGTTCCCTTAGGCTTTGTATGTCATGTGCTATGTTTAAAATGAATGACACACAGCCAGAATTGCAACCCTTTCCTGTTCGGAGTGTTAATTATGCTTAATGACATAATTTGAATAAGACTATCTTAAATTATCATCTTACATTTGTCACGAAACAAAAAAAAACATAACTGAAAAATATAATATGTTATAAACATCCGGGTCCTAATAATGATATTCAACAAGTTTGGATTGTATTCTAAAACTATCCGCAAATTTTCTCCGAACATTATCCGCAGCTTATCTGCTATCCGCACAGCCATGCTAACTATGCCTGCACGGCGAAATATTTAGCGGATATCCGCGGGTTTATCCGCGGATATCCGCATCCGCGCAGGGCTTTTGCCATGGATCAGTTTTACTGTTGAAGTGTGCGACCGGTAACCTTTTTCACGTCGCTTCGGGTTGCTTTAATCGTGTGACTGTTTCGTTAATGATAATTCAGTAACTTACATAAGGAGTTTCTGCGACCAATTTATTCCAATTAATGATACAGATAAAGTCATCAGGATGGGCAGATTTTGAGAGCCAATAGTAATGGCCGTGGGAACACGAAGAGCAAAACATTATTTTTCTCTCACACAATATCAATATTTTAAGCAACCTCGTAACTATGGTCATGATGATACCACTGCATCGTTTCAGTCTTAGTATATACTTCCTGTTTCCATATTTTTAGCCTACTTTTCACATTTTGCAAAAATGAGGAAAAAGTAGACTTATGAGATCGGGCAAATGTGTGTCTGTCTGTCTGTCTGTCCTTCTGTCTGTCGGTCTCTCTGGCTGTGTGTGTGTGTCCCCCTATCAACTCCTAAACGGCTGGAGCAATCGAAACAAAATTTGGTAGGAGTAAAGATCTATACCTGAATATCTCACGGCCATATTTGAAAATGATGTCAGTGCTACCAACTGCTGAAAAATCGCAATTTAAATTTGAGCTCCATGTTGGATATTTTGGAAGGTATGAATGGGAGCTATTTAAAAATTGGCACACGTGTAGATAATAATATTGCAGTTTAATTACCAGGAGGCCATACATAGCAGTGTTGCCAAATTGATTATAAGCTTGCTGATAGGTCCAATTTTTAAATGCATATAACTTCTACACTATCAATTGGAATTCAACCAAATTTCGTATGTACTATGTGTACATACACAGATATGAATGAACATATTTTTAAGAGCCACCAGGGCTGCCAACTATTAATAAATGCACTCCCTATTGTTTTTATCCAAATACCAATATATCAGAAAGTATGCAAGCAGACAGCTTTAAACTATGCACACGCATAGTATCTGACATTCTATATTAATTTGGAGTAACTTATATACTGAACCCTTTACCCTATGTTGGTTAAATGATTCTACTTTTTATTTCTTCAATTAATAAATATTTCAACCAGCATGATGAAAGTAGCCAGACAGCGATGAGGAAATTTCAAGCATTTGTTGGAGACAGTAGGGACATACCTGCAACAGTTTAACAAAAGGCTAAATACTTGAGCTATGAAAAGAAATAGCTTAGCTATGTATCACAGGGACAGGTGTGGCTACCTCAATTTTAGAAGCGACGCGCGGTGAGACATGGTTCTGGTATGTTCATTGTGTTATTCGCGCCTAGAAGAAATATGATGCAGTAACGTGAATGGCTGATGAAGAAAATAGACACTCCCAAGACGCCAAGATCTACTAGAAACCGCCAAATTATCAGAAAATGGAGAACCAATGAGAAGAGAATGCCTACTTGCGCGCCAACTCCGGCTGGGGTACGCGGCGGCTAGCATTCACGCGGGAAATCGCCTAGACAAAATCTCTACGATCGATTCTAGGATTAATGGGCATATTCTTGACCTGTGCAATATTACGAGTTCAATGATATCTATTTCATTCCTGTACCACAATTTTTTCGAGAAATTTTTACATAAAATCCCCCTCCATCTAGACCCAAGGGCCAGTTCATTTATAAGTGTGTCGAAGAGCCAAGACATTATTATTATTCTGTTCGTCTGAGGACGTAGACTTTGATTCTGTTCGTCAGAAGAGATAGACTTTTATTGTGTGTCGAGGAACACAAGATATTCATTGTAAAGTGTTAAATTCAGTGATAGATAGTCATAGTACTATAATTATAGGGGCAGTATCGTCGATAATTCGCCAACGAACAGTGACAGGGAATTTAGTACCTGAACAAGCGAATTTAGTAGTCAGACATAAAGTGTATAATAACCTAATTTTTGTATCAGCGCAAGGATGACATCGATGAATGCAGAGGAAGTTTGGAATTCTCAACAGTCCGTTCAGATGGCTGATATGAGATAAAGAGCCATCCAGTTGGGGAATGGCGTCTGATGTTCTTTGACGGGTGACTACAAAAAAGAGATGAGTACATAATAATATTTTATTATTTATTAAATTAACTTATGGTTTATGGGACATATTTTTTGTAAATACTTTGCTTGTGTGATTAATGTAGTATATTTAGTTTTGATCTGACACATTTTTGGTTGGAAGCAGCTCGCACAATTGTAGGTGATGGAAGGTTCTTTTCTTTGTGTTGTGTTAACTAACGTAGCTATGTGAACGGCCGTGTTCGCCTATGTTACGAAATGCGGTTAAAAACGTCTCTCGGAGATATGTCGTGTTTCAGAAGTAGGACTGAATTAATATAATTATATAGTAGATTGGAGGGTAATTAAAAGTTTGTTGAGATTTATTATTGATCAGATTCAGTGTGATTATTGCCTTTTGGAGCAATGTAATTTGTGACGAAGAGTATTCTGCTCTATCGTAAGTTTTAAATATTGTGTTAAATGTTTGCGAGCTCTAATTCAGCAGACCCGTGTGAAAGGCGATATGTCAGTCCCAGATGTGTGTAATGTGAGTATATTTTTTGTGGTATTACAAGCGGGAATTTCAGCAGAGACTGATTTCTGTCAGCTTGGTACCAGATTCATATTGTATCCTTGCGAGGACAATTATGGATATGTGATTATTGTCTGACCATATGTTGAGTTGGAGGAGATGTTAGTTGCTGTTGATTCCTTGAGATAACAGTCCAGCTGGTCGGCTATTTATATACACTGGAAGGGGGACATGACTGGTATTGTTCAAAGGGTGAGTTGTGGTCACAAGGGCTGGCTGAGTTTCGCAAGCAAGCTCATTAAAGTGGAGTGCACGTCTGGCTCCCAATTACTTGAAAATAAATATAAATGTGAGAAACTGATCAATGGTAAAATTGTTTAAAAAAATGGGAGTTGCCTACGAAACACGATAATCTTCGAAGCGTTTCCTTAACATGCAATTTTGTTAATATAAAGTAATCTTAACCACTCAGGTTGTTTGTTGTTGTTGGTTTATTCTATGTTTATTTTCCATGTCAGTGACCCGTGAGTCACGTGCGGCGCTGTGTTTCCTTGTTGTTGAGTCTCTGGCCATTGTGGCAGCTCATTTGGTTAAGTGTGTCACCACACTAGTAAGGGTCTCAGAGAGATGCCTGTAAATAGTAGAGTTGTAATATGTGTGTCAGAGTTAGATTTAAGGATTTTTATTAATGTTATGCCCATATCCATAAACGTTGATTTACGAGATGATTGTTCGTGAGCACCGTGGCTGTTAACCCGTTGTGAACGAACGATCATCCAAGTACTCATTTCTCGTAGATAGTCACCACGCGAACATAAATTCACATGCAAGGTAGTGGAACTTGGATCCACATTTTATTAGAAAAGGGGAGATCTGTCTGACTCCTCAAAGTGATAAATATTCCTGTCAGGGGAAAATTCAGGGAGGATTTTGTTGATTATTGTTTGTTTTATTCTTTTATGCACAAATTAGTTATTAAATCTTGTTATTATCTTACGTTTTGTCTCCTTACTTTCTTAGTTATAGTTTTCATCCTATAACCCTTGCCTCAGAAAAGCACGTTGTTTGGCGGACGTAAACACCACACTATGAACTGAACGCGACCCCTTGATCTAGGATTCTTGCATAAAACACTGCTATTCTGAAGGGTTCATAGGTGAAAACTGGCGGCCAACGGTGGGGCTATTCACTGTGGTGTAACGGGGAGATTACACATATCAATAGTGGCGTATTTGAATAAAACTGGCATGCCGCAAGTGCAGGCAGATATGACAGTATTTAATCACCGGGAAGTGATATTTTATTAAAAGTAGTTGAGGCGAAGTGGATACCGCCAAATGTGTGAAAAATAAATTAAAATCAGGAGTTTGCAAAGTAAAATACGGTTCACGTTGTTGTCTTTTAAATTAAAGTAAAATTAAGATGTGATACCGGGCGCCCAATGATAAAGTTAAAACTAGATTTGTGTAGAAAGTCAAACTCATGGAAATATTAGGAGGCTGTAGCCTAAAATGACAATTAATACTTTGTTAATTAGTCAGTGTTAATATCAGATCAGGATAACTGTTTAATGACTAAATATGTGCTTGGGGTTAAAATTAAATTGAGTAAAACTAGAACTACTCAGAGATGCAATCAACTAATGGGATTAAAGATAAAAATAAATGAACTGAGTAGGATAAAGAAATTAAATGTGCATTGGATTTATTTGCGTGTCAAAGGGCATTGGCGTATGCCATTTCCCATATGTCTCATATATATATTTAAAACATGGCAACGGTAGCGCAGATCCAGGAGATCATTGAAAGTGCAGCGACGAGAACGCAGGAATTGTTGGATATTAAATTAGCGGAACAAAGTGAATCGTTGAACACGAAGTTATCTGAACAAATAAATACTAAACTAGCAGAACAGAGTCAATCTATAAACACTAGTATGTTAGAGCAAAGCGAAGCGTTGAATACTAAACTAGCAGAACAGAGTCAATCTATAAACACTAGTATGTTAGAGCAAAGTGAAGCGTTGAATACAAAATTATCTGAACAAATAAACACTAGTCTGTCAGAACAAAGTGAATCGCTAAATACTAAACTGTTAGAGCAAAGTGAATCGCTAAATACGAAAATGTCAGAACAAGTGAATCGCTAAATACTAAACTGTTAGAACAAAGTGAATCATTGCGGACACAGTTAAATAACAGTAGAATTGAGCAAAATGAATATCAGGCGGAACAAGCTAGGTTATTAAAGAGTGAAATTAATGACACTATAAATTCACAGTTAGAGGCGCAAAATAATAAAAACACGAACCAATTAGCTTCGTTAACCGCAGAGATGAAAGAGCACACAAACCAACAGATGATATTACTGGCCCGTGATGTAAGCAAAAATAATGAGAAACAATTAGAGCAGATTGAAAAAATGGAGAGTATTTTTGATAAAAAACTTAGCATTCTCGATGAAACGGTGTTAGCTAAATTAGAGCAGATTGAAATAGCATGCACAATGAATACAAGCGAGGTCAAAATAGCTCAGGATAAGTTGGAAGGACGGTTTAAGGAGATGGAGAAAAGTGGCAGGGTCATTCAACAACAAATATCAGCAGTAGATGAGAACATATCTGGCATAATCAAAGATATGGACCTTCTCGAGATAAAATCAGCGGAACAGTGGAAAAGCCTAGAAACGGAACAAAAACAATTTAAGAGTACATTAGACGAAAGGCTAAGCCAGATAGAAAATAATCAGGATGAAAATAAGAGCCAAATTGAAGAAAAAATAAGCACGATTAAAGAACAGATCAGGAAAGATTGGAAGAAAATGAATATTGATTCTAAGGAGGAAAGATCCACCATTATCAAAACAGTAGGCGAAAACCACACGCGTATTCAAGCTTTGGAGCAAGAAGTAAAAAATAGACTTAAAGAGCAGACAGACAGGATCATTAAAGCCGAACTCCGCTCATTAGAACAATCATCTATATTTAAAACGGGAGCATTGAAAGACAAGCAGGATGACTCACATAGTCCCCAACCCAGCATAGCAGGAAGTCAGACTCAAGCAGAGAGCCCATTAACAACAAACACGGAAGGATTTCGCAAGAACGTAGATAGGAGCTCAACACCACAGGACGGTCATCAGCCCACACAACTTATTCAAGTAATTCGCTCAAATGACTACAAACCGCAGAAATACACCGAAAATTCAGGGGTAACGCCTAAGGCCTTTATCAAAGAGATTGAAGACCATTTCAATGACACTGGGGTACCTGAAGCACGTAGATTGAGAATGATGGAGAGATTTTTATCAGGAAATGTTCTCACCTGGTTTTTAAGTTTCAAATATACATTTGGAACCATGTCAGACTTTAATTTAGCGTTTCTGCGCAAATACTGGTCTCCCGCCATACAACAGAGTTTAAGAATGGAGCTTTACTCTAGAAAATACCAAACTACCCAGCAGACGAAATACTCAGATTTCTTTAACATGCAAATGCTAAAATTTCGCGACCTAGATTACCCATTAAACGAAGCAGATTTGGTGATGACAATAGCAAGGCAAATGCCAGTTAATGTACAGCAAGTACTAGTCGCAGCAAACGTTAGTACGGCCCTACATGCAGAGCAGATATTACGGCAAATAGATGAGACCACATCTCATAGTCATTTTAGAGGAGGAAGACAGCTGGAATTAGTCAACACCACAGAGGTCGTAAAAACAAAACAGGGAAATACTAAAACGCAGGGTACTAATACAAGCACCTCCACACCTAGGCGAAACCAGGAAGAAGGGGAAAACAGACCATATCAGCGTAACGAAAATCACTACAACAATAGATACCAGGGCAACAATAGATACCAACAGAGAGGATATCAACAATGGCATGATAATCGAAGGAATGACAGGCCTTATGGAAGATACGGTGATTACAATGCCAATCAACGATGGAAAGGAAGGAGAGATCAAAATCAAGGAGATCAACGTAACTATCGAGATGACTGGGATGATAGGCACGCTCAATCACAAAATTACTTAGAGGAGTTACACGCTAGTCAAGGTGGAGAACTAGGAAGATGGGAAAAGGCCATTGGGAACAGAAAGAACCCAGATACACATACTGAGGAAGCTGGAAGTCTACTGAGACAAGAGGAATATCAAGGACATGAGCGACAGAAGGATGATGGGAGTCAAAATGGAGCTAAAAAAAAAATGTTAATTTTGGATCAAGGAGACAGTCTCCAAACACAACAGTCGGAGGTTGAAGATGGATGGATAGTAGCGAACATACAAGAATGGATTGCTTTGCCAGAAGACTGCCTGGAGGAGACGGTGAAACCACGGAACGATGAAATTAGGCAATTACCCATTATTTACGCAAGGATTGGTGGAATTAATATAAGATGTTTATTGGATACGGGGTCACAGATCAGTCTAGTATCGGAGGCCTTGGTTCGAGAGTTGGGACGGACTCAGAATATTCCTGTAATTCCGGTACCACAGCTCAAAGTGAGGGGTGTTATTCCTGAACGCACCGTCACTTGTAAACGTCAGGCATACTTAGAGCTGAACATATTGGAACACACTTTTGGGCAAACATTCATTATCATGGCAAAGATGAATTTCAATAGAATTCTTGGTGCAAATTTCATTTGTGACTATCAAGCAGTGATAGATTTACACAAGAATACAGTCAGTTTTAGAGAATATGACCAGCTGAAAAACGTGGGATTGCATATGGATGAAATCACTACCGGAAGAGATGTAAATTCTTGGGCATTGGAAGCAATATCAGAAGAGACGGAAGAGGAGGTACGAAAGGCGGAAGATAACATCGTAGAAGGGGCTGTTGTGGAACTAGATGAGGAGATAGAATCCCAGGAGATATGGTCTTTATTAACAGAAGGAGATGACAGCGATGCACAATTTGAAAAGTTACTACAGGAGCGGCTCAATGACATTCAACTTGGGGGTGAACACAGAAAACAGTTGGAAGAGATTTTAAGGAAGCACAAAACAGTATTTGATACAGTACCTGGGAAAATTTTAAATTTCAAGTACTCTATGCAAGTCGAGGACTGGTCACCTTTCAAAAGCAGATTGTACCAAATTCCTGAAAAATATCGTGGTCAAGTTAAAATCATTATAGATGAGATGTTAGAAGCTGGAGTGATAAGGAAGACACCTACACCTTATCTAAATGCGATTTTGGCAGTCACAAAACCAAATGGATCTATTAGACTTTGTTTAGATGCCAGAAACCTCAACATGAGACTCATTTTTCCTGAGTATGACAGAGCGCCAATTATCAGAGACGTATTAAAAGGCTTTAAAAACAAGAGCATTTATTCATCAGTCGATCTGACGAGCTCGTTCCACCATCTTGAATTGGATGAGAAGTCACAGCTTCTAACTGGCTTCTTATTCGATAACCAGACATATTGTTTCGTCAGAATGCCTTTTGGAGTCAAAACAGCGGGCTGTGCTTTAATCCGAGCACTGGACCGGAACCTAACCGAGGAAGTAAAGGAGATGACGGTGCGATACATTGACGACATTCTGTGGGCATCCGACAACATTGAAACTCACAGGGAAAATTTAGATAAAGTATTGGGCAACTTGAATGCATCGAATTTCAAAGTAAATCTGAAGAAATCGCATTTCTTCAAGAGCGAGATCTTATATTTGGGTCACGTCATTGACAAGGAGGGAGTGAAGCCAAACCCAGCTAAGATTGAAGCGATAAAGAATTTCCCTACACCAACGAGAGTCAAGCACATTCGGGCTTTCTTAGGCGTAACGGGATTCTTTAAAGAAAACTGTCCAGGTTATACGGAGACTGTAGCTCCAATGCAAGAAATGTTAAAGAAAAATAACAAATGGTCATGGAACGCGGAATGTGAGAAGGCATTCCAAGCAACAAAACAGCTATTAGAAAACTGCATTAAATTAGGATATCCAGATTTCAAGCACAAATTTATAATCCAAGCGGATGCTTCACTAATTGGGATAGGTGCTATGCTCTACCAAGAGGATCCAGCTAACCTGCAGCACAAAACATATTTGGCATTTGTCAGCCGAAAATTGCGTAAACACGAGCGAAATTATACTGTAACCGAGCTAGAATTGTTGGCCATCCTTCATGCGCTCCAACAATGGAAACGAATAATCTATGGTTACCCTATTGTTGTCAGGACTGACCACAAGGCACTAACATTCTTGTTTAAGACGTCAATGGCAAGCGAACGTGTGACACGTTGGTCTATATACATTCAGCAGTTCAGCATTGAAATTGAACATTGTCCAGGGAAGATGAACGTGATACCGGATGCACTCAGCAGGAACCCAGAGCCTGATAATGAAGAAACAGCGATGGTACAACACTTGGAGTTAACACCGAAGGACCGGGAATTCTTGGAGGAGTTACGTGAGATACAGCGAGAACAGGAAGCGGAACCATGGATGATGCTATTAATTAAATACTTCAAAAAGCAACTACCTACAGGAACACCTGCATTTCGAGAAGCGAAAGCCAAAGAAGGAAGATATGTTTATGTCAACAATTTGCTGCATAAATGGGTAGATAATGACCTCACCAAGTTACGCATATTAGTACCTGCATCGTTACAACGAGGATTGACATGGCATACGCACGAAAGTTACGGTCACGTGGGCTTAGACAAGTGCGAAGCGACAATAGGAGAGACATTTACATGGCCACGTATGAGAACAACTATATGTGACGTCATTACAACTTGTGACCCGTGTCAGAGAACAAAGCCAAATAATTATTTACTGAGGCAATATCCTAGACCATTGCTACCTCAGAAACCATGTGAGCTGCTGGCGATGGACTGTCTTGGTCCAATTCCGAAGGGAAGGAGAGGTTGCCGTCATTTGCTAGTGTGCATTGATGTATTTTCTAAGTTCTTTAGTACTATGCCCTATTCAGAAAACAACATCGAAGCAGGTACGCAGTCGCATTCGTAATAGAGTTATTCCGACCCTTGGAAAACCAGAGTTTATATTATCAGATCACGGCAGTTATTTCACAAGCGCCGAATTCAAGAAAGGAATGGAAGACATGGGTATAAAACATGTTTTAAGCAGTATCCGACAAGCCCAAGCAAATCCAAGCGAGAGAGTAATTAAATGTGTAACTGCATATTTGAGAATCTTCATTCCGAACGAACACCACAAATGGGTCGATAAAATTAAGGATGTAGAGACATGCATGAATTCTACCAGGCACGAGTCAACAGGACAAATCCCTATGGTCCTACACAAGAACGAGTATCCAGTAAGAACGTGGAAAAGCATAATTAACTGTCCACAAGATCCCATGATAGCACCAGACCTGCGAATTGAAAGAACGAGAGAATACATGAGGAAACAAGCAGACCGCAGATTACGGCGAGTAAGAAATAAGAGGTTTCACGGTGATCTTGAAGTCAACCAGCTCGTTTTGGTAAAACGACCTGCTACATCGGACCCAGAAAAGAAAATCTTTAGTAAATTCTGCGAGAAATTCATAGGACCCTATTCTATCGTAAGAAACCTTGGAAATAATGCTTACAGAGTGAAACAATTGAGCACAGGAACAATGTCAGTTTACAACGCTGCCAACCTAAAAAAATATCGTCGAAGTGAACCATGGTAGCGCCGAAATAATGACGCTGTTTGAATATACGGACGTCCTACTATCAACAAAGTCAACGGGGAGCAGTTGAGTACGGCACGTGGTGAAGGAGGAAATAGACTTGTTGTTGACAAACATTAACGAGGCGAGTAAGGTGTTGCCGCAGGCATCAGAGCGTCACGCAAGATTGGAAGGGGGAAAGACAAGCAGGATATGAAAACGAGTAAATGCCATTGAAGACAGAAGCGGCTAGACCAAGTAAGAAAAAGGGGTGATTCTGGAATTAAAACAAATTGGCTTACGGAAGTATTGTAAAATTGTCGACTTTATTCCTAAGTTCGAAATTTTGTGAGTGGGAGAGTTGTGAACCCTTTACCCTATGTTGGTTAAATGATTCTACTTTTTATTTCTTTAATTAATAAATATTTCAACCAGCATGATGAAAGTAGCCAGACAGCGATGAGGAAATTTCAAGCATTTGTTGGAAACAGTAGGGACATACCTGCAACAGTTTAACAAAAGGCTAAATACTTGAGCTATGAAAAGAAATAGCTTAGCTATGTATCACAGGGACAGGTGTGGCTACCTCAATTTTAGAAGCGACGCGCGGTGAGACATGGTTCTGGTATGTTCATTGTGTTATTCGCGCCTAGAAGAAATATGATGCAGTAACGTGAATGGCTGATGAAGAAAATAGACACTCCCAAGACGCCAAGATCTACTAGAAACCGCCAAATTATCAGAAAATGGAGAACCAATGAGAAGAGAATGCCTACTTGCGTGCCAACTCCGGCTGGGGTACGCGGCGGCTAGCATTCACGCGGGAAATCGCCTAGACAAAATCTCTACGATCGATTCTAGGATTAATGGGCATATTCTTGACCTGTGCAATATTACGAGTTCAATGATATCTATTTCATTCCTGTACCACAATTTTTTCGAGAAATTTTTACATAAAATCCCCCTCCATCTAGACCCAAGGGCCAGTTCATTTATAAGTGTGTCGAAGAGCCAAGACATTATTATTATTCTGTTCGTCTGAGGACGTAGACTTTGATTCTGTTCGTCAGAAGAGATAGACTTTTATTGTGTGTCGAGGAACACAAGATATTCATTGTAAAGTGTTAAATTCAGTGATAGATAGTCATAGTACTATAATTATAGGGGCAGTATCGTCGATAATTCGCCAACGAACAGTGACAGGGAATTTAGTACCTGAACAAGCGAATTTAGTAGTCAGACATAAAGTGTATAATAACCTAATTTTTGTATCAGCGCAAGGATGACATCGATGAATGCAGAGGAAGTTTGGAATTCTCAACAGTCCCTCCAGATGGCTGATATGAGATAAAGAACCATCCAGTTGGGGAATGGCGTCTGATGTTCTTTGACGGGTGACTACAAAAAAGAGATGAGTACATAATAATATTTTATTATTTATTAAATTAACTTATGGTTTATGGGACATATTTTTTGTAAATACTTTGCTTGTGTGATTAATGTAGTATATTTAGTTTTGATCTGACACATTTTTGGTTGGAAGCAGCTCGCACAATTGTAGGTGATGGAAGGTTCTTTTCTTTGTGTTGTGTTAACTAACGTAGCTATGTGAACGGCCGTGTTCGCCTATGTTACGAAATGCGGTTAAAAACGTCTCTCGGAGATATGTCGTGTTTCAGAAGTAGGACTGAATTAATATAATTATATAGTAGATTGGAGGGTAATTAAAAGTTTGTTGAGATTTATTATTGATCAGATTCAGTGTGATTATTGCCTTTTGGAGCAATGTAATTTGTGACGAAGAGTATTCTGCTCTATCGTAAGTTTTAAATATTGTGTTAAATGTTTGCGAGCTCTAATTCAGCAGACCCGTGTGAAAGGCGATATGTCAGTCCCAGATGTGTGTAATGTGAGTATATTTTTTGTGGTATTACAAGCGGGAATTTCAGCAGAGACTGATTTCTGTCAGCTTGGTACCAGATTCATATTGTATCCTTGCGAGGACAATTATGGATATGTGATTATTGTCTGACCATATGTTGAGTTGGAGGAGATGTTAGTTGCTGTTGATTCCTTGAGATAACAGTCCAGCTGGTCGGCTATTTGTATACACTGGAAGGGGGACATGACTGGTATTGTTCAAAGGGTGAGTTGTGGTCACAAGGGCTGGCTGAGTTTCGCAAGCAAGCTCATTAAAGTGGAGTGCACGTCTGGCTCCCAATTACTTGAAAATAAATATAAATGTGAGAAACTGATCAATGGTAAAATTGTTTAAATAAATGGGAGTTGCCTACGAAACACGATAATCTTCGAAGCGTTTCCTTAACATGCAATTTTGTTAATATAAAGTAATCTTAACCACTCAGGTTGTTTGTTGTTGTTGGTTTATTCTATGTTTATTTTCCATGTCAGTGACCCGTGAGTCACGTGCGGCGCTGTGTTTCCTTGTTGTTGAGTCTCTGGCCATTGTGGCAGCTCATTTGGTTAAGTGTGTCACCACACTAGTAAGGGTCTCAGAGAGATGCCTGTAAATAGTAGAGTTGTAATATGTGTGTCAGAGTTAGATTTAAGGATTTTTATTAATGTTATGCCCATATCCATAAACGTTGATTTACGAGATGATTGTTCGTGAGCACCGTGGCTGTTAACCCGTTGTGAACGAACGATCATCCAAGTACTCATTTCTCGTAGATAGTCACCACGCGAACATAAATTCACATGCAAGGTAGTGGAACTTGGATCCACATTTTATTAGAAAAGGGGAGATCTGTCTGACTCCTCAAAGTGATAAATATTCCTGTCAGGGGAAAATTCAGGGAGGATTTTGTTGATTATTGTTTGTTTTATTCTTTTATGCACAAATTAGTTATTAAATCTTGTTATTATCTTACGTTTTGTCTCCTTACTTTCTTAGTTATAGTTTTCATCCTATAACCCTTGCCTCAGAAAAGCACGTTGTTTGGCGGACGTAAACACCACACTATGAACTGAACGCGACCCCTTGATCTAAGATTCCTGCATAAAACACTGCTATTCTGAAGGGTTCAATACGTCAGTGCTACCAACATGATTCTAAGCCTGCTGAGAGGTCCAACTTTAAATACACGTAACTTCTATACTATCATTTGGATTTCAACCAAATTTCGTGTGTGTTATGTGTACCATAACAGATATGACTATGCATATATTTAGGAGCAACCAGGGCTGCCAACTGTTGATAAATACTGTCTCTATTTTTGTTACCCTAATATCAATATATCAGAAAGTATGCAAGCCAATAGCTCTAAACTTTGCGCACGTATAGTACCTGGCATTCTAGATTAATTTGGAGTAACTTATATAGGCCTACGCCAGTGCTGCCAACATGATTCTAAGCCTGCTTATAGGTCCAATTTTAAACTGCATGTAACTTCTCTACTAACTAATGGATTTCATTCTAAATTGACACAACAATAGATCATATTCTTTCAGATTATTTCTGAACAATACTTGTATGTCATTGATGCCAACATGATTTTACGCGCGCTGTTAGATGCAATGTATAACTGCATAGAACGTCCATGCTATCCATTGGACTTATACCAATTTTTTTAATCTGTACCTCAAGAGATGGAACTAAGAATATATTCAGTCACCAGGGCTGCCAACTGTAGTTCTCTACTAGGCTACATTATGCCAGGTATTCAGTATTTCGAACTTATTAGAAATTTCGATATTACAACTTAATTCAGTCATTATTCTAGATAGATCCATGTAGACTAATCATTGGCATGAATCTAAAATTTTAAGAAAAGTAGGCTCTTTAGTTCGTCACGGAACTTCTTGTTTAAGATGTTTTTTCATTTTTTATTGTGTCAAAAATATAATGAGGCCTAAAATAGTTTTTATGCAAAGAGAACGGTTATTTTATTATTGTTTTTATGAATATTAATCGAAGTATCATTTTAATTATGATGATGACTGTCGTTTTAATGGGCGGAACAGCAATGGCATCTTCCCCTTTAATAGTGTACACAATTACCCTATTATATTAATGACACCCCCCCAGAAGGAAATGCTGCGTACGCCACTGCTGTTGGGTTCAAATAAGGTTGCATTCACTGTTCGGTAATACTGGAATGCCGACTGTATGGGAGTGAAGTGCGGCTCCCGGTGCGACTAGTGCGACTAGTTTTGCCTGGTAGTGTATGGTAGGCTTTTATAACTTTTAGAGACTGTGGGCGCGACCATCAAGCTATATCAAGTACCCCAGCACCATTAAGTCGAATATACAGTAATAATAATAATAATAATAATAATAATAATAATAATAATAGTAATAATAATCTACAACGACACTCAGCAGAAAACGCAGAGTGAAGTTCTTTACACATGTCGCCACAATGAACGACACCAGACTGACTAAGAGAATATTCAACTTAATTTCTACGTCGAAATTAGGTACTTCTTGGTACAAAGAAACTATGAAAAAAATCCACAGCCTGCTTCCAGTCTCCGACCGGGTCAGGAATGGAATGAATGAAGCCCCCATCTAGCGGCGAGGATATGGACTGTGCCGGCTGCCGAGGCCTGACGCACTCCTCTGGGGCAATGATTAAATGAATGACATATGAAATGAAATGATAATGGAGAGTGTTGCTGGAATGAAATTTTGACAGGGAAAACCGGAGTACCCGGAGAAAAACCTGTCTGCCTCCGTTTTGTCCAGCACAGATCTCACATGGAGTGACCGGGATTTGAACCACGGACCCAGTGGTGAGAGGCCGGCGTGCTGCCACCTAAGCCACGGAGGCTTCCTACAAAGAAACTATGGAAGACTTAAAACAACTACATATAACTAGGGCTCCGATTTTTAGCTGCTAAAAATCAGGAAAATATTTATTTTTTATGTATTAAAATACCTGAAATATCTGACAAAAAAGTAGAAAAAAGTAAAAATATTTAATTACAATTTAGTTTATTATTGACAATATAAGCAATACGCAGTACTCACGAATGCAATTTATTCTATTCCTCACTGACTGCAGAAGCATCACAATACACAACGAGATACATCTTCAGGTTGTCCATCACAAATGACAGACGATTATCGCGAAACACTACTTCTGAAGGCGCGAAACTGCGGCAATATGTTTCTTGCCCTCGAGGTGTTGTGTAATTTGAGATCGCAGTTCAGCCTTGATTGCTTTCCCACATGGTTGGCAGAACAGAACGTCCCCATCAGAAGTAAAATAACTATCCTAAATTCTGCAACATACTGCTGCAGACGATAACTTGTAGTTGCTAGTGTTTTAGGAATCGTAGAACTGTCTTACACTTCACAGTGCCAGAAATGAACTGCATGTGAGTGACACTGGTTCCATGTGGATGGGAGGAGGGGGGGGGGGGGTCTAGAACGTGGTGCAATATGGCTATGGACAAGGAAATCCCCGGCTTCCACAGTGAGTGGCACGGGGTGACAAGAACACAGCTGCAAGCTGACTTACGCTCTGCATGAAGATTAGATAGCCCACAGGTTCTTCCCCGTTAAATTAACAGAACAAAAATGCAATGAACTGAAAGATAAAATATGTCAATATTATGTCTTTTTATGTGCTAATAAGTGAAAAGCAGGAACGTATGTTTTTATAGACAAAATGTTTAAAATATGTATTTACCTAAAAATCCGAGCCCTACATATAACCATAGAAGACATTCACGACCGCAGCATTTGTAGAGAAACAAGTAGTTCCGTGAAGATCTATACAGCCTATTTTCATATATCCTACTTATATTAATTGCCACTATCAACATAAAAAAATCAGTTTGATTGCTATAATAGATTCGTAGATATTCAGAGCCGTCTAAATTTTTCGGATGGTCGACATGTTGGATTGTTAAATATATAGGCTATAGAGTCATGTACCGTTAAAGGAAAATTATTGCGTAGGTTCATTATTCAAACTTTCACTTGAATCGCATCATTACGACACAAGAAATAAAAACTTAATTTTAAAATTCGCACAGCCGCCATCTTGAGGTTATGTAAACAATTCAACTAAATTAGATATCAGTGCATTACAATGTGTATAAACATTTCCTGTACCAGATTCCATTGCGTTTGGAACATTAAATCGCGAGAAAGGTCTATTTAAAATTTTCAAATTCGCTTGGCCGCCATGTTGGTTTAGTAGTTACCAGTTTTTCAAAAGTCACTTAGGTGAACTTCTAGTAGTTCCCTTTATTACCGTACAAAATTCCAGGGTGATATCGGTAATAGTTTCGGAGATATTGAATGCTGGTGAAATATTTCGCACAGCCGCCATGTTGGATTGGTAAGACGTAACAAAATTTGAAGGTCACGGTCGGGGTTGTCCGTAATAGTGGTATGAACTTACCGAGTTTCATTGAAATCGCTCCAGCCGTTTAGAAGTTATTAGGGGACACACACACACACACCTCTCTCTCTCTCTCACACACACACACACATACACACACACATACGCATGCACACACACACGGACAAAAGGTGATCTCATAAGCCTATTTTTTTTTTTTTTTTCAAAATTGAAAATAGGCTAAAAATCAGAAACCAGAAATTTGAATTTAGATCCCAACCCAAAAGAAATAAGCGTAAATGGACAGATGAAGGGAAGAAGGCACACAGTGAACGGATGAAAGGTTTTTGGAAAGATAAAAAGAAGAAAAGAGGCACCTCCAAAAGCTAGATTTTTGTGTTTTTAGCACTCACCCTAAGGGGAATGTACGCAAATAATAATAATAATAATAATAATAATAATAATAATGCAACAAGCATGCGCCTCTCTTTTCTTTTCCTATCTCTCTCTCCCTCAGAAGTGCTGAAATAGCTATGGAATCACCGCTCACCAGGCATGCTGCAATTGTTTGCATGACTCATGCAGGTAAGATACATTTTCGTGTGGACATTCGAGTCGTGTTACTCATAAAACAGGGTTCAATTATTTCTACTGTAGATACAACTTGTAATGTAAACAGTATTATTTCGACTCATGCGACAGAATTTGAAATGAATGGATCTCACGAGGGTGTTAGTGAGGTTTGTTTTGCATGTAAGAGTTTTACATGCACAATATTTGCCATGGACAATTGCACTGCACCGTACAAGCATGCGCATGTTGAATCACCGAGTTAAAAAAAATGGGTTCTTGGTAGCTCTGGTCCAAAGGTTTCGAAGATGAACATGAAATTTGGAACAGAGGGTATACTATTCTATTCGTATCACAACTACAATAGCTTACCACGGTGGGTGAGTGGTTATCGTGTCGGTCTATCAACCCCAAGCTTGCAGGTTCGCTCCTGGCCATGGTAAGTGATTTCTGAAAGGCGACAAAAATCACGGCACGCATGTCATACGTTGTTGGCATGTTAAAGAACCCATTTGAATTCACTAGGCCGTGTTCATAATGGAACAAGAAGTTCCGTGACGAACTAAAGAGCCTACTTTTCTTAAAATTTAAGATTCATGCCAATGATTAATCGATATGGATCTATCTAGAATAATGACGAAATTAAGTTGGTAATATCGAAATTTCTAATTAGTTCGAAATACTGTATACCTGGCATAATGTAGCCTAATAGAGAACTACAGTTGGCAGCCCTGGTGACTGAATATATTCTTAGTTCCTTCTCTTAAGGTACAGAATACAAAATTTGGTTGGAGTCCAATGAATAGCATGGACGTTACATGCAGTTAAACATTGGATCTAACAGCGCGCGTAAAATCATGTTGGCAACAGTGTCATGCATGTATTGGTCAGAAATAATCTGAAATAATATGATCTATTGTTGTGCCAATTTTGAATGAAATCCATTAGTTAGTATAGAAGTTACATGCATTTTAAAATTGGACCTATCAACAGGCTTAGAATCATGTTGGCAGCACTGACGTATATTAGTTACTCCAAAGTAATCTAGAATGCCAGGTACTATACGTGTGCAAAGTTTAGAGCTATTGGCTTGCATTCTTTCTGATATATTGATAATAGGGTAACAAAAATAGAGACAGCATTTATTAACAGTTGGCAGCCCTGGTTGCTCTTAAGAATACGCAAAGTCATAGCTGTTGTGGTACACATAGCACATACGAAATTTGGTTGAAATCCAAATGATAGTATAGACGTTACATGTATTTAAATTTGAACCTCTCAGCAGGCTTAGAATCATGTTGGTAGCACTGACGTATATAAGTTACTCCAAATTAATATATAATGTCATGTACTATACGTGTGCATAGTTTAAAGCTGTCGGCTTGCATACTTTCTCATATATATTGGTATTTGGATAAAAGATATTAAGAGAATTTTTTAACAGTTGGCAGCACTGCTGGTTCATAAGAATACGTTCAGTCATATCTGGTTATGTACACATACAACATACGAAATTTGGTTGAATTCCAATTGATAGCGTAGAAGTTATATGCATTTAAATATTGGACCTATCAGTAGGCTTATAATCATTTTGGCAACACTGCCATGTATGGCCTTCTGGAAATTAAACTGCAATATTTTTATCTATATGTGTGCCATTCATACCTCCCATTCATACCTGCCAAGATATCCAACATGGAGCTCAAATTTCAATTGCGATTTTTCAGCAGTTGGTAGCACTGACATAATTTTCAAATATGGCCGTGAGATATTCAGGTATAGATCTTTACTCCTACCAAATTTTATTTCGATTGCTCCAGCCGTTTAGGAGTTGATAGGGGGACACACACACACACACAGCCAGACAGACAGACAGACAGACAGAAGGACAGACAGACAGACACACATTTTCCCGGATCGATCTCATAAGACTACTTTTTCCTCATTTTTGCAAAATGTGAAAAGTAGGCTAAAAATTAATATCGGGATTTTCCGCCAACACAAAAGAGTTCCTCTGTTCTCTGCCAGAAAGCGCTCTAGATATCTAACATTCTTGACTTTCATAGCGCTCCAAGGAACAATGCAGAGCTTCTATGCCCAAGGTCATGGGTTCTGACCCGGCGGAAGTTGTCGGATTTTTTAAGAGCGTTATACTAATAATAATATCGCATGGCTTCGGATGCCGAGTGCAAGCTTTGTTATTTGACATCCAAAGGGTAGCTGGCATGTCGAATTTCGTTGTTCCTTGAAGCACTATGAAAGTCAAGGAGGTTAGATATCTAAGCTCCTTGAACATTATAGCGTTTTCTAGTAGAGGAATGAGGAACTTTGTGTTGGAGGAAACTCCCGAGTTTAATTTTGCCATTATGAACACGGCCTACTGAATTCAAATGGGTTCTTTGACATGCCAATATCGAATGACATGGTGTCGAAATTTTTGTCGCCTTTCAAAAATCACTTACCACGGCCAGGAGCGAACCTGCAAGCTTGGGGGTTAGTAGACCGACTTGTTGACCACTCACCCACCGTGGCAAGAGCGTTAAAAATCCCTCAGTATGCCTTATGCCTTCCTTCGGACGGAAAGTAAAGCCGGTGGTCTCAGGTCATAGATTTATGTCATGAAAAAGAACTTTACACTAATTACACTTGTGTGAAGCTAAATTATAGGTTAGATTTGACTAACGCTCTGAGGTTCCAACGTCCTTCGCCAGGAGCTGACTGCGGTGTCATTGACGGTCATTGACGGTGGCGTTTGGAAGCAAAAGTACGAAGTACTTGAAAATTGGATGTCTGCAGTCCTTACTTGAATTAAAAACAGATCATACTAATACAGCCATCACAATTAACACCGGTTATCAGACAGACTCTACACACACCCAAAGTACACGGTGCTACATGACCGCGTTGTCGCAGCCCCTAAATTGAGGAACCAACCAACCAACTTGACAAATTCACACACTAGTTCTACTACAGACACCACAATAACACAGTTTATAAGACAAATTAATTAATTAATTGGTTAATTATTTACTTACTTATTTATCTATTTACTTATTTATTTGTCGATTTTTTATCTATCTATTTATACGGTGCTACATGACCACGATATCGCAAAGCCCCTAAATGACACTAACCACTCTTTGGCATCTCTGCAGTCGTGAAAAACCAATTCTTGGAGTCTTTATATCGTCCTCGATTATGATGAATGTACTGCTCGGGTCTAAGCTCTGTGAACTTGCGGGATGAAGGGCAGAGGCAGAGTAGGAGCAGCGAGAATTGACAAGCCTGTCGTCAGCCCGCCGTGTTACCTGACATTCTCGTCTATTCCAATACTGCCAACATAGGGTCTTTTCTGAAACCAGTGTGGCGTTGGGAATGAGTGACTGAGTCACCGACTAATATATTTGCTTCTGTTAGTACGCAAGGACCGAGAAACCTCATCACTCGTCACCACCATTACTCATAGTCTGCGATGCACATTCCTCTCAGGTCGACGCAGCTTAGACCCGAGCAGTAGACTGAGGCATCTCATCTTATCTTTGGTGACGTAATTTAGCAGACACCTACTGATATCGCGTCAGGAGTTGGCAGTCGGGTTTGAACTGCAGGGGTCTTCCCGCTCACTGCGTATCGCGCGTTCCAAAAACATTCAGTTGGTCACTACTTGCTTCACTCAGCACATTCCTTCTTTCAGTGGCTGAGTGTCGCCTGCTGCAATGACATCCATTGGCATGCGGCAAGGCGATATATTTAACTTAGGAATAGGCGGGCCGCGCATGCGTACTGCAAGACCCCCCGCACCCCGTCACAGCGTGTTCAACTGCCATCTCCTGCCGCGATGACAGTAACATAAGTTAAAAAGTTATCTATTATTATCACATATTCAAGATTTGTTACGTGTCTGTCACTTGTGCAACATATCTGGCACTACTGATCAATCACCTCACATCTACGCGGATAATCCGCCTAGTTAAGCGATAACAGCGATAAGCAGTCGTTATGATAACTCAAGTTCGATTAGGAAAAAAATTCAAACAAACATTCAATGTGCAGCCTGAACATTGTGCCAAGTGACTGTAGATCTCTTTAATTGATCAAGGGAGATATCTTGCCACTTGTCCCCTATAACTACTACTCGGTTCCAAGCTCTGTGAACTTGCGGGATGAAGGGCAGAGGCACGGTAGGAGCAGGCGGGAATTGAGAAGCCTGTCGACAGCCCGCCGTGTTACCTGACATTCTCGTCTATTCCAATACTGCTAACATAGGGTCTTTTCTGAAACCAGTGTGGCGTTGAGAATGAGTGAGTGAGTCACCGACTAATGTACTGCTCGAGTCTAAGCTGCGTGGACCTGAGAGGAATGTGCATCGCAGACTATTAGTGGTGGTGGTGACGAGTCATGCGGTTTCTCGGTCCTTGCGTAGTAACAGAAGCAAATACATTAGTCGGTGACTCAGTCACTCATTCCCAATGCCACACTGGTTTCAGAAAAGACCCATGTTAGCAGTATTGGAATAGATGAGAATGTCAGGTAACACGGCGGACTGTCGACAGGCTTGTCAATTCTCGCCTGCTCCTACCCTGCCTCTGCCCTTCATCCAGCAAGTTCACAGATCTTAGAACCGAGCAGTATTTGCTTCTGTTACTACGCAAGGACCGAGAAACCGTATCACTCGTCACCACCACTACTCATAGTCTGCGATGCACATTCCTCTCAGGTCCACGCAGCTTAGACTCGAGCAGTACAAACATGGTGATTTATACTGTACTAGCAGTAGTGCCCGGCTTCGTTAGGGAACAGTTATGAATGCATTACGTGATAAGCGCTTTTTTGTGATGTCAATGAACTACGACCTATATCCGTTTTACGTCTCGGCATGATGGGTTATAATAACTGACTGGGCTATTAATTATATTATCAAGGAGATGCATGTGCAACGAATTCTTGTTAGACGTAATTTAAGAATGGCGAGGTGGATGAAACACAAATCCCCCTTCCGTCCAATCTTAACTTGACTGTGAGTTTTCCGGAACGAAAACTTCACAGGCGAAATGAAGAAAAGCCGAGCTGCACTTCCAGGGAAAATCCAAACACAACCACACTTTTCTGAAGTCTTAACTCAACACGGCTCGACAGATTGCTAATGGCTGTATCTGGGGAAATAGGCTCGCCCGCTAGCTAGGCTGTAACTGGGGGTGGTAGGCTCGCCCCTAGCTAGCTGTTAGACTATCGCCTCAGTAATTGAAGGGAGATTGTTGGAAGAAGTGAAAACGTAAAAACACTTATAGTGGGCGATGGATTGAAGATAGAGATATGCTCTCAAGGACGTTTTTGTAGAAATTTTCATGCTGAACAATTCTTACCATTGATATTGATATTTTTAACGGTTTGCCCAGCGTAAGCTTAAAAAGCGCATGGACGCCAGATTTTTTTCTCGAATTTTTCACTGAAATCGTTACTGCTTGGCTTTCTTTGATCATAAATAAATAATTTTCTACATAAACCTTCCTCGAGATATCCATCAAAATACATCCAGTGGTTCTCGAGATTACCCGTGACATCCAATAATCAGGGACTTCGTTTTATACTAAGTAGAGATTAATGAAATACAGTGTAGTACTTCTACAAATGAGGGAACCTCGCAGAGGCCGTGCGGCGGACGGGTCACGATGAGTCACGGCCAGGTAACTAGCATGTACCGATTACAAAACAGCGGGTCTCAAAATTAATGTGAATAATATTTCTGATAAAAATGAGAATCATAAGTGACATTGATTAATCCAACCTGAACAAGAAGTTCCGCGAAGAACCAAGTAGCCTATTTTCATATATCCTACTGGACTTTTCCATTAAAAATTCTCCCGTCTAGTAAAAGGATTTACTAAATAGCATTTGGTTCACGACTTACGCAATAGATGAATTAATTTTAATGGTCCCTATCAATGTACAAAATTTCAGTTTTATTGCTGTAATAGAACCGTAGATATTGAGACCCTGCGAATCATTTCGGATGATATACATGGTGGATTTGTCTATATGTAGGCCATAGAGTTATGTATCAGTAGATGAAGATTATTGCTTTGCTTCATTATATTAACGTCCGCATCGATCGCATGATTAGGACATAAAAATAAAAACGTTATTTTAAAATTTCGCACAGCCACCATCTTGAATTAAATTAGATTCCAGTAGATAAAATCTTGAATAGACATTTACCGTGCCATTTTTCACTGTGCTCGCATGATAAATCGCGAGAAAATGCCTTTTAAATATTTCAACTTCGCTTGGCAGCCATGTTGGTTTTGTACTGACCAGGTTTTCAAAAGTCACATCACTGCACTTAGCATTGTATTCCCAAACATAATGCACATTTTAGCGTGATATTCAATAACAGATTCGGAGATTTATAAGGTGCGTTCAAAAAGTAACGAGCCGGAGGATACCTTTCCTGCACTCGTGTGGATGGCCTTGCTTTTTTGGGTGGTGGTGACCCCGGATGCTTCCAATGGAGGATTTGTCGTTTGGATTCTGGTTCGAAGTGATGACACCATGACTCATCTCCAGCCACCACACGTGCCAGGAACCCATTCCCTTCCTTCACATAGCGCTGCAGATGACCAAGACAGTGGGCCATTCGACATGCTTCCTGGTGTGGTTGAAGACTGTGGAGCACCCATTGGGCACACACTTTCCGCAAGTGCAGTCGTTCCTTCATGATGGTGTGCACACTTCCGACGCCCATTCCGACCACGGCGGCTATGGCGTTCACTGTCACTTGGCGGTCCTGGGTAATGAGTGCATCAACCAACTGGACGTTGTCATCGGTAATGCAGGAGGTGGGGGGTGGGGGTGGGGGCGGGGGATGCCCCAGACCGGGCATAATCGGCTAACGACACCCGTCCTTCCCTGAAGCGCTTGTGCCACGCGTTGACCCTTGCAAGGGACATTCAATGTTCGCCGTACACTTGTGACATTCGGCGATGAATGTCCGTTCCCCCTACTACTTCCGCTGTCAGAAACCGAACAACACCTCTTTGCTCTTCGTTTGACGCTTCCATGTCCCTGTTTGCAATGCGACTAGCAGCGTTGGACGATCGATGCATGCTGCTGCTCGCTTTGCATCGTCACGTGACGTGCATGCGTGCCCTCTAGCGACGGGCTGTGACCTTCCACGCTCTGATCGGAACCACACCTCGTTACACACGCCACGATTAGCCGATGTCGTCACCGGTTTGCGCATTACAGCCTCCGGCTCGTTACTTTTTGAACGCACCTTATAGAAGCTGGTGAAATGTTTCGCGGTGACACCATGTTAAATTGGTGAAACGTATTAAAATTTGAAAGGCACGGTCAAAGCCGGACAACGTAGTAATATGTCCTTATCGAGTTTCATTGAAATTGGTCAAGCCGTTTAGATTTTATTTGGGACACAACACACACAGATGCGTACAAAGTGTGATCTGGTTGGTTTGTTCCTTAGTTTAGGGGCTGCGACAACACGGTCTTGTAGCCCTGTGTACTTTGGGTGTGTGTCATGAACACCGTCTAGCGACCCCCTTAATATTCATGACCAGCCAAAATCTCCCACTAATTTTGGGTTTTAAATATTATTTTGTTATTATTATTATTTTCTGGAAACGCATGGATTGTATTCTGTTAAAACCTCCAATATTACAGAACACACTTCCTTGAGCAATTACTAGCCGCGCCCTACCCGAGCAGGTAGGCCAAGCCCCAGAGTTTGTCATATCCCCTTGAGAGTCAAGTCTTGTAACTCACTTCAAGTGAACCTATTTTGCTACTTCCTTAACACAGCTCTGATAGCGATTCCCGGAAAGTCAGAAAGTCGCCAGCAGTGACTGATTTTCTTAAGAAAGGCTAGTCCTGCTCCTTCGTCACTGGATTTCCTAGAAAGCCAAGGTGTTGCTGTTTAGTTGCGCCCCAGCCAGCGCCCCAATAAGCATATTCTCATTGGCTGTTGCTCTCTCCTCCCACAGACTTATTTTCTATTGGTTATTAACTATTTAGATATATCCCCTATTGGTGAAACTCATTCGGAAGGCCGAGTTTACTTCGATAATATTCATGTCTTCTCCCCACCAAACTAACTTATTATTTAAGCTAATGTAATGGTCATTTTCGACCTCTTCACAAACTGACAGCTAACTATGTAGAAGCTGTGTACGCTCTGCCAGAGACGAGCAAGTTAGGCTTCATGTCATAGTTTATATTGTAAAGTACTTTGGTGTTGGTTAACCAATAAACAAACAACTTTTCAGCGTCTTCAGTTCTTTGAATATTTAATAACTCAGACGCGAGGAGAACCTGTGTGAAATTGAAACAAGTAGATTGTCACTCAAGTATCTTAGCAACAAATATAAATTTGATAAGTTGATCATTCTTCGCCTAGACAACCGGCCGGAGATCTACAAACTTATCTTGTGTAGAATCTGTCTGATAACCGGTGTTAATTGTGATGGTTGTATTAGTGTGTATTATCTGTTTTAATTCAAGTAAGGACTGCAGACGATAATGTCAAGTAGTTCCTTCTTTTGCTACCAAATGCTACCGTCCACAACACCTTGCTGCAAACTTGGCTACTAGATGCCATCGCAACCAGCACCCGGCGACGAACCTTGGAACTTACAGTAAGAGTAATAATCAAATCTAACCTACAAATTTTGCTTCACAGAATTGAAGTTAGTGGAAGGTTCTTTTATATGCCATAACTCTATGACATGGGCTCGCCGACTTTACTTCCCCTCCGAAGGAAGAAATACTGAGGGATTTTTAACGCTCTTAAAAAATCCGACGACTTCGGCCGGGTTTGAACCCGCGATCTCAGGCATAGAAGCTCAGCATGCTACCAACTACGCCACCGAAGCCGCAAATAGGCTAATAAAATAACGAGCATTTTCGTTTTTGCTATTGTTAAAAGTAGGCTGTTCCTCTTCATTGCAAGGGTGTTGGTCACCGATGACACTGACAATGATTTCATCGTCCGTCAATACTTGATCGGCAAATAAGAATTTACTGGAATGCTTTCGGTTAACCAATGTTTTGGTTGGTCGTACGTGGCTAATCGATTCTCTACTGTACTTAAAAAGGGCGCCCTTTGTATATAAGATGTATTTATTTATTTATTGATTTATTTATTTATTGATGTGTAATAAATATCTTTCCACTCGGTCGCTGGATATTTTTGTGGGAGTGATTTTTAAAAATGGGACGGAAGTGGATCGGACGGAAGTGTGTAAGACGCACTGCCAGCTGGATCGTATCCCTCCTGGACATTCATCAACACTCAAAAATCTTTTTTATTTACACACTAATAATTAGGGCTCGGATTTTTAGGTGCTAAAAATCAGGAAAATATTTATTTTTTATGTATTAAAATACCTGAAATATCTGACAAAAAAGAAAAAAATATTTAATTACAATTTAGTTTATTATTGACAATATAAGCAATACGCAGTACTCACGAATGCAATTTATGCTATGCCTCACTGACTGCAGAAGCATTACAATACACAACGAGATACATCTCCAGGTTGTACATCACAAATGGCCGACGATTATCGCAAAACACTTCTTCTGAAACTGCGATGATATGTTGCTTGCCCTTGAGGTGTTGTGTAACTGTAGATCGCTGTTCAGCCTTGATTGCTTTCCCACATGGTTGGCAGAACAGAACGCCCCCATCAGAAGTAAAATTATCTTTAATTCTTCAACATACTGCTGCAGACGATAACATGCAGTTGCTTTTACTTTAGGCATTGTAGAACTGCCTTACACTTCGCAGTGCCAGAAATGAACTGCATGCGAGTGGCACTGGTTCCAGGTAGCTGGAGGGGGAGGTCTAGCCCGTGGTGCAATATGGCTATGGACAAGGAAATCCCCAGGTTCCACAGTGAGTGGCACGGGGCGGCAAGTTAAGAATAACACAATTGCAAGCTGACACGCGCCTGCATGAAGATTAGATAGCTCACAGGTCCTTTTCCGTTGAAGTAACACAGAACAAAAATGCAATGAACTGAAAGATCTAGCATACTGATTTTAAAAAATGTAAATATTATGTCTTTTTATGTGCTAATAAGTGAAAAGCATTAATTTTAGTATTTATAGAAAAAATGCTTAAAATATGTACGGTATTTACATTAAAAATATTTATTTACCTAAAAATCCGAGCCCTACTAATAATACATAACAATTCTAAGTCTCTCTTTTTTTCTTCACTGCCTACTTGATATTTCTACTCTCGCACTGCCTTCTTGATACTCCGCTGCTAATCATATCAATATGACTCATTTTAACAGAATCCATATGCAATTACGTGTTGCTCTGTGAATCAAGAGGTCCGGGAACTGGGCAAGCCTTTCATGATCTACTGCTGTGCACATTGCATTTACTCGCAAGTTGGCCTATTTATAAGGAATTTAAGGTTATGAGCGGTGTCGCGTCTATTAATCTAGTTGATCCATATCGTATTCTTTATTTAGACTAGTGCTGGTGGAAGCTACAAAGCATCTAATAAAATGAGTTCCGTATTATAAACTACAATATCTATAAAACACTCCCTTTTACAATATATTAATATTTGTGCCAATGATATTATAAAATACCGGTGTATCAACAATTTCTCGTGAGGTTTCTTCTATGTCAGATGTTGCACATCATATGCGACTACTGTAAGGCTCGTAAAGTTTTTTATTTTCCGTGTCCGAATCAAATTACATTTTGCCAGTAAGTAGCAACAGTTACAGCCATAAGATCGTCTTTTGAACATATGTCCTCCATCAAGGGGCGGATCAGCAGGTGTTCTGGATCTTGTAACATGCTGCAGTCACAGAACTCATCATTGTTGATGAGCATGTTCCATTTCTTTAGATTGTTCTTGCAGCGTGAAACCCCCGTCCTCAGCCTGTTCAATGATTTCCAAATTCCATATGGCAAGTTGTGACCAGGTGCCATTTTTTCTGATAGAGGAATATTTGGGGCTTTGATTTCTGTCTTCCATATCTTCACACGGGCAGCTTCTTGTGAGCCTTCGAGGGCTGTTACTCCCCCTCAAAAAAGCTGTTTCTGGACTTAAGTCTCTATCGGACTGGTTGTTTACCGAAAAGTGGATGCCTTGAATCGGTTTCTTGCCATTTCTTCTCAGATGCTGCTGCTACCATTCTTCGGACGTGAGGTGGGAACATTCCAATAAGTGGGTAGATCTTCTGAAGTGGTGTTGGTCCAAGACATCCAGACACAATCCTGGAAGCCTCATTCAGAGCTATATCCACCTCTTTGGAATGTGGAGAAGAAAGCCAAACTGGTGCTGCATATTCAGCAGCTGAGAAGCTCAGGCCAAGGGCTGAAGTTCTGAGAGTGGTGAGGTGAGCACCCCATGTCCTTCCTGTTAGGCATCTTAGTATGCTAGGCTATTTCGTGCAGATACTTTACTTTTAGTGTTCAAGCAATGTCGCTTGAAAGACAGAGTTCGATCGAGGGTGAGACCAAGATATTTTGGTGTAAAACACTGAAGGATTGTTTCACCTTGCCGTTTAATGTTCAGTGTCCTCTTGGCTTCTTTATTTCGAAGGTGGAAAGCACAGACTTGCGTTTTGGCTGGATTTGATATAAGATCAATGATGGTAAACATGGACATCCGTTCCACAGCATGGGTCCGTACAATGTCCTGGTATAGACAATAGTTATTCATTCATTCATTCAGCAGCATGGGAAGTAGTTATTATACACGGCAGAAGAACTACAATGGAATTCGTTCCTCAAACAGCATCTGAGACAGTAATTTAATCAAGGAAATTCCGGAAAATATTTTAAGGGGTGTACAAGGTTGTTTACATCCTCAGATACTAGCTTTTGCTACCCGACGATAACGGGTTCCGCCTCTTTCCGTAGTGGCTAGCATTCTTGGCTTTCACCGCAGAGGTTCGGGTTCGATAGCGGCTTCGGTGGCGTAGTTGGTAGCATGCTCAACTGTTGTGTCCAAGATCGCGGGTTCAAACCCGGCCGAAGTGGTATGATTTTTTAAGAGCGTTAAAATCCATCAGTATGCCAAAATAAAATAGTGAGTTTATCAGGTAATAATTATACAATATAATAACTAGGGCTCGGATTTTTAGGTAAATAAATATTTTTATGTAAATACATATTTTAAGCATTTTTTCTATAAATACATTAGTTCCAGCTTTTCACTCATTAGCTAATAAAAAGACATAATATTTACATTTTTTTAAAAATCAATATGCAATATTGCATTTTTGTTCTGTATTACTTCAACGGGGAAGAACCTGTGAGCTATCTAATCTTCATGCAGAGCGTATGTCAGCTTGCAGCTGTGTTATTCTTAACTTGTCGCCCCGTGCCACTCACTGTGGAAGCCGGGGATTTCCTTGTCCATAGCTACATTGCACCACGTGCTAGACCTTCCCCTCCTCCCCCAGCTACCTGGAACATTATGTTGCAGAATATAAAGATAATTTTACTTCTGATGGAGGCGTTCTGTTCTGCCAAACATGTGGGAAAACAATCAAGGCTGAACAGCGATCTCAAGTTACACAACACCTCAAGGGCAAGAGACATATTGCCACAGTTTCGCGCCTTCAGAATAAGTGTTTCGCGAGAATCGTCGGGTAATTTGTGATGGACAACCTGAAGATGTTATGTCATTGTGTATTGTAAATCTTCATTAGTCAGTGAGGCATAGCATAAATTCACATTAATAAACTAAATTATAATTAAATATTTTTACTTCTTTGTCACATATTTCAGCTATTTTTAATACATAAAAAATAAATATTTTCCCGATTTTTAGCACCTAAAAATCCGAGCCCTAATAATAATACTAGAAATATCCCACTGTTTCAGATCCCTTATTTGGGGGTGGTAGGATCTAAAACGGAAGAGTTATTGTGTTGATTTAGAATAAGGTGCCTAAAAGGGGGTAGCTTCCCGTAGTCGGGCAAGCTGACCAGTGTAGAGTGTTGTTTAGTGTTAGGATGCTCCTATAAATGATGTAGGAGTACTTTGGGGGATGGAACTCAATGCAAGGGTCACTGTGCTGGGCGTCCAGCTGACTGGTTAGATAATCGACTTGTACGTGTCAGCTGTATGGCGCGGGCCGCTGCTAGCAAGCAGGCCGGTACGGGAATACGATGATGCTTGCCTTAGCAAGTATCTGGCTACTATAAGTCACGTCTAATAGTGACGGAGGGTTCAGGAAGGGAGTTAGGGCGTAAAGAAGCGTGTAAACAGTAATGCAGGTGTATGTACTGACCAAGTGTTTATTGGTCAGTAATAATGGATATGTGAGTCCCTTTTAAGGGATGTGGTGATGTTACAATGTGTACAAACTTGTCTATACAAATTGGGAGTAAGGTTACAAAGTTATAGGATTCTGAACACGTTCTGACTCACCTGATGATACCAGCGTAGCCTTCGGCCGTCACACTATAAAACTGATAATTGATTGAGAGCTTGACCTGATTAAGACGCCTTCTTATACTCTTCGGCGCTATGCTGTCAGCATTGTGATGGCATAGCTGCCCTAGTTAATAGTGTGTCGATGTTTGTAGTAGTTGTGCAAGGATTGGGCCAGATTTCCAGGATGGCAAGCTGTCCTTGCAGTATTGATAGCTGTTGGTATGGCTTTACAAGGATTGCCAGTTAGGAGATTTAAGTAGATGATGGGGGGATGGTCTCCAAGGGGTGCATACCCCTGGGGTACTGTACAAGCCTCTTTCCCTATTTAGTTCGCGTCCCCGCGAACGGGAACGGAACTTGGGGTTGGGATGTTGATGTTATAGATGTAGTCGATGTGGTTATTTTTGAAGTCCCCTCGTATCTTCTTGTAGATGTTTTCCTCCTCGTCGTTGTCGTCGTCGTGTGGTGATGTGTGTGCGTGAGATCAGCTCGTGTTCAGAGGGGAGGGTTATGGGATGTACAGATATATATATATATAACATTGACATTGACATTGAGAAAAAAAATTGACATTGCCATTGTTGGCATATTGCAAGTTTCACAAAGAAGGAAAAAAAACATGGTTTTGATACTTATCCGTTACATTGTTGTGCAGGGAGGAAAAACCCAGCTAGACGAGGAATTGTGCCGTCTGGCTTTATTTTGGGGGAAAAGTGCTCCCTGCTAAGAGAAAGATAGAAGAGAATAGAAAAAATGGGTGTTCCAGGGTATAATTTAAAGGAAATATTCAAAATGCATTTATTGATGTGGGGTAAAACGGAACACCCTGACAAATGGGGAAGTTAGAAGAAAGAAAAATGAAAGATAACAAATCATAGACATTATTTACGTATGATATTAACAAACGAACAAAAAAAGTATAGACATCGTGTACATGTGATTTTAACAATGTGAGGTTGCAAAGTATTATATATACGTTAATTTCTAGTGGACTAGTTGCCCGTGGGCGCATAAATTTGTGTTAAACTATAATCTTACATTTATCAATTACAATTACCTTACGGACTAACTTAAGCGCGCTAAATGTCTTATTATTCTAGTCGTTGGTACCTCGCGTGCACGCTACTCGTTTGTTCGTACGCGCCGTCTCACGGCTAATCCTTCACGGCCACTACCTGGTACGGTTTAGTGGTCGTACCGCTTGTAATGTATGTTTACTCTGTGAAGCATTCCCTGTGGGCGAATGCTTTCACACTTGGCCATGAGAGTCGCCGCCACAAGTCGGTTGCGCTCTCATCGCCGTAAGTTGCGTCGCATTTTGACGCTTTATGTGTTTCTGTTTTATGCTGATCTGCCAGCAAGCCTGATACCCCACAGGCACCATTCCTGCTGTGCAGATTTTTGAAGTGTAGCTGTAAAAAAAAAATGTGGTGAGTGTGTAGATGGAGATGGATATTAAATATAAATTAGTGCGCACAGGTGTAATACAATAGTAAGAGGCCATTATTAGCATGCTGCTTGCTATATGGCAGCAAAATCATAATCACCCGTTTCATATTCTTGGTGACAATGCCTGAAAAGAAATGGAGAGGTTAATAAAACATTTAAATTGCCTATTTTCCATGCCGCTTCCTGTGGTAGTGTATCCACAGCCTGAAGCTCTTTTGACCTGTGAAAAAATGGCATGGTTAGTATTAATCGGCGTATGGCCGGGCTTACCCTATACGGTGCCGTAATATCCTTTCTTAATGTGTTGTCGGTCTTACCCCGGTAGCGGAATTTTGGATACCGGGTGCCGAAATTTTACCTTAATATATATATATATATATATAAAAATTGCATTAAATGTAGACTTATGCTGTATTATAATGAATTATCACTAGTTATCATGAATTGTCATGAGTTGTCGGACTTATCCTGATGACGGGTTTGTGGGTCATCAGGCGCCGAACGGCTTAATACTATTTACCTTACTTATGGTAAAAAAAATGGCTGCTATGACTAAGCCGAATAGATGGCCTTACTCTAATGCCGAAATGTGCTGTGCCATTACCTGGCAACAGCGGTTAATAAATTTGCTTAATCCTAGGTTGCGTGTCAAATGCAACCGTATTACAGCTAAATTTGGACCAGAACGATCGCCTGAGGCAATTTACTTCCTCAGGACACCACCCGCACGAGTCCTAGAAACACCGGTTGTCTCTAGGGTCGCTGGATTCCGTTCCCTTAATTCAAGGTGTCGACGTTTATCAACTAGTATTAACCTAGTCGCAGGCGGCTTACGGTGCCCCTGAGCAAACCGTTTCGCCTGCTGTACCATCCTGCTCGTTGCCATTGTTGTCGATGTGTTGTCATAGTTGGGTTTGCCCACTGTAACCCCTGTAGACAGCTCGTTGCATGTCTATTTAATGCCCTCTGGTTGCCCGATGCGTCGCCATTTAGGTGGGCATTGGACATCGTCCAATGGCATAATATTATCTTCGCCTTCGTCGGCAATCGTAGTCTGCTTTTCGCAGTAATATTCGCCTTTATTGGCCGCAGTAGTATGCTTTTCGCATTAATATTTCATTTCGCCTTTATAGGCCGCAGTAGTATGCTTTTCGCATTAATATTTCATTTCGCCTTTATAGGCCGCAGTAGTATGCTTTTCGCATTAATATTTCATTTCGCCTTTATAGGCCCCAGTAATATTTCACTCCAACGCACAGGAGTCTTGCTTCCCGCTATAGAAGCCCTACCTACTTAATTTTAACTAGAAGTCTAGTCATAATGGGGTCGTCTCTAGGGTCATCCCCTGAGTCCGGCGCGGAGTGAGCTATTTCTCCCACCATCCTCAGAAAGACTTCCCTGCAGGTCTTGGCTTCGACGCCCGTGGCACATAGTGGGTGTAACTGTCTCCGACAAGGGGGATAGGCTAGATGCACCTCTAGATCTTGACGTTTGCCCGTGCCAGGCCGCGAGTGCCTCGACCTTACGTGGTTCGTCTGTTTGGTCTGGTCGTGAAGTTAAGTAAGGTCACTGAGCTGTTGAGCTAACTGGGGTAAGGGTCCACATCACCTCCCCCACTCTCAAAGTGTGGTGCCTTTGGCCTTCGGCTTGTGCCGCTATCATCCATCAGAGTGTTTCAGATTCCTTTACCTTTAAAAAAATATGGGCGTAACCTGTGTAAATAATTTGATCTTTGTGTAAAATGTAAAATATTTCCAGTGTTGTGGGGTTGTAAGGCTTCTAAGTACATAGACTACTTCTGGTCTACCATTGCTACGTCAGCTTTCCAGCAATAATGCTTTGTTAACCCTTTATGGAGGTGTTAGTAGGGTCTATGATGTCAGGTACCCTGTTATTAGGATCTGGGGGTAGTTATTTGTAGAGTGGGCTTAAAGTATGGTACGAAGAGGTTATGCATCTTTGGGCTCAAATAAATGGTGGCCTTGAGCCGGTAATGCTACTAGGATTGCTCCTACAATGAGTGGACTGGGGCAGGTAATTCCCGGGATTGCAAAAATATGAAAATTCCATGCAGGTTTGATAGTAATACCCCTGGTAAATGGATGGGATACTCATGCATGTATCTGGATATGAGGCGTCTGCACTCATATAAGGATAGGTGTAGGTTGAGGCATAATACTAATATATTCCTGTCATGCGGGAGTATTTAATTAACAAAAAGTGGTTAATAATATATAGTTGTGGCCTCATCTCTCATTTGGAGATGCGCATTATGCTTATTTAATGTTTGCCGACCCACCCCTAATACTCAGGTGGTAGCATCGTGATCCAAGGCGTAGTAGGCCTTCTCTTTAGACGCATGAAGTCTATCAACCCCTTGTGTATACTCTGTAATGTAGTGTAGCTGTTTTGGTCGTGTTCATGTGTCTGCGTTGGTTATGTTGGACGTGAGAAGGTTATTGGAAGGGAGTAAGGTGGTACGCTGGTAGCCTGTTCTCCTGTCATCTTCCCTTGGTCCATGTTGGCTTTCTATCCGCGCCTTGGGATAGTAAAGCTTCACGACCTAATCTGGTCTGCCATTTGTAGTGTGAATGTGGCCAGTGGTCGTAGTGCGACTGGCCATGTCCTAATCGCCTGGAATGATTTATTTTAGGAATAGAATCGCGAAAAGAAGTTATTGGGGGGGGGGAGGTCTTGTTTCCTCAGAGCCCCTGTCTGTGTTCGCTTCTAATTAGTGAGCGCGTGTGTGTGTGCCTATGTTCCGCTACACCATGCGGACGGTTGGTCTGTTACAGGCTAAGTCGTAATATGTATTGCGTGTATGGGCGGGAGGTGCCCGTGGCCTGTCAACGTCTTTGCGAACGTGCTCCTATGGGCCCAAGATAAGTTCCGATCTGTCACGTCTTGTCCATTGCTAAATGCTTTTGCAGTTATAAAAAATGTATGGCATGAAGATTGTTTTGTGCTTGTAATTTCATGGTCAATGCCGGTAAACAATGTGTCTTGTCACTAGCGGTATTGCAATGTGACGACGTCTGCCAGTCAGCAGTTTGTATGTGTAATGTCAGGCTGGGATGTTATGTATGTCATCCGCTGGCATGTGCTTTCCTGCACGTATGCAAGTGTTGTCATTGTTTTAGATTCCTGGCGGACTTAATGTAGCAATTCGTACTATTTGCTAATACTATTGTGTGGTCACTATTCCGTAAGACCTTTGTCTTATGAGATTTCTATGCCTGTGTCTGGGAAATGTATTTCCCATGTCAGGTGTATTTTGAAATTTTATGCCCGGTTTTTGGCGGGAGGAAATGTAGTATTCCCTGTTCATGTATTTGTATGGGCCAATTTCGGTGTGGTTGGCAGCCTGGGTGATTGCTTTCCCAGGTGTCTAATGTTTACTGGGATTGGAACCCGTGATCTCATGTCATTCTCTGTGTTATATGTCTGCGTTGTTCATGTTTTGTGCGCTCCTTGTATGTATTTTGATTGTGTTTCTCGTACCAAAAATACCGTTGGATAGTTAGTTTTTGGTACGAGCGTGGTGTGTGATCATGGGTTCGGACCCGGGGTGCTGTAAAGGCTTGTTACGACGGTATTTGTGCCGTCCATATTATGGCACGTTCCCCGTGCATGTGCAATGCGCAAACGAAAGTACGCATACCTGTGCAGAGTTTGTATGTTTTTGACTTCTCCTCGTAGTGTAATTTGTGGAGTTTTGAGGTGTTTGAATCTGCCGTGAATGAACGCGTCTTTTCTGTCCACTTGGAGCTGGCTTAGTTCGTCTGTATGCGTGAAGGTCAGCCAGCCATGCGTGCCTTATCGCTGACAGTGTAGAATTACAATGTCGTGAGCTCTCATTTGTTTTATGTTCTGTCCATGCTCTTGTTTCCGGCACGCGTATGTGGGAACCTGATTGCTGTCTCTTGTAATTGCGGGCAGGCTCTTCGTAATGCAAAAGAACCTTCTGTTAACTACCTTTGTGTTCGCAAGTGTTGTGTTGACTTGTAATGTGGGTTAAGTATATTCCTATCCATTGTTCAAAATGTCGTTATACACGAGTGTCTCCGGGCCGCTAGTCGCGTGTTTGGTGACTATGTGCCAAAGGTGATTTTGTTGTTTTTCATTTATAACCCTCTGTTAGTGGAACTGTCCCAATCTGTTTTAGCTTCCTATTTTTCTATTCTAGAACTGGATAGCTACCCGACCTTATGTTCCTGGTATTCAGAAGGTTGCGGGTTTGGAGACCGTCTTTTACCCAGAGTAATTGTTTCTGGCACTATTCAGGTTGTGTCTCCGGGACAGTTTGGTAGTGTTAGGATCGTATCCCGGTGCGGTCAGTGAGGTTCGAAGGCTATTTCTTGTACTATTGTGTGATTTCCAAAAATGTGCAGGGTTTCCCAAAGTCTGGGATTTTCATCCTACGGTGTGTTAGCGTTTTAGCTTGCGTACTGTTGTGGAAATGAGAAAAAAGTCATATTACAGGCAGTGTAACGTGTCACGTGTGCCTATGTATGCAATATATATAGTTCAACTTGGCCAATTTTTCCTTCATCGGGCCTAATGACTGAGGCAGAGAAGAGAAAAAAAAAAGAGCTATGCCCCGCTCCGTATTAAGAGAGCACTTTGAAAAGGTATAAAAAAATATACTGTATCTCGCCTGCATCCTGCTTTATGGTGATTAAAGCGGGTTGCCCGACGGCGATAGTCTGTCAAAATTGTGTCGTAAACACTATGAAAAAAAAATGCTTAAAAATGGTAAGTAGGTCCTGATCGTACTATCCACCTAGTAGGTGACGTTAGCACTATAGTAATCTAGTTACGTCTCAGGGAAATCTACCACTTTTGGACAATAGTTTGAGATTCTTAATTCTTGTTACAATAAGGGTTCTCACCCGTCACAAGGGAATCTATCAAACTGTTGGACCGGAACATAGAACATTTAGTCATTTCCACCTAGAAAGACCCGCTTAAGCTCTATGCTGTGTTTTATTGCTTAAGCTGTGTTCGGAATATCTCTTTCCGGCCTTAAGCCGCGTAGCTCACCTGATGGGCTTCTACTTGGCTTTGGATATTAGCACTTTATGTTATCCAAGTTATAATATGGACCCTATGTTCAGTAACCATTGATGGCCTGAGAAAAAAAATGCTAGGTGCCCAAAATAAAAATCAAGAAGGATTTAGAATTATACATCTTTGGTTTAGCCATGTTGTACTGCATATAAATGCGCAAAAAAATGTACCGTTTATGTTAGTGAGTCTGTATGTATTTATTGGCGTATTTCCCCCGTGTAAACGAGCTTATGTGTGTCCCTGGTGGATGTCGTTACTACGGTCCGAGCGTCCTTGCTCGGAAAGGTGAAGGGTTCTGCCCTGTTATGAGATTATAGGCCCCTGAAATCCACTGAGGCGCTTCTTTGCCATTTTTCGGGGGATTTTGTAGCAAAGTAAGCCTGGGCCTACTTCCACCGTAGCGCGTGTCTATAGGTTTGAGTGTGCCTGTTTTCGAGGGCCTAAATGCGCTCTGCGCTACCCTAGTAGAGTTTACTGTGTGTGTTTCTGCCTGAGTGGTTTTGTGGGGTAGGTAATAACACCTTTCCTGTACCCCGTGTACCGTGTGTGAGTGCGTGGTCACAATGTGCAGGCGTGTATCGTGCATCCTGAGGGACTGAATGCAACACCCTCTTATGCATTCGCACCTGGGGTACTAATGCCGGTGTTCGCCTTCGTTCTGGCAAACTTGCCCTTTGAACTGGCGGTATAGGTCGCTTAATGGCTTGTGTCTGCCCTAGCAATGTGGTGGCGTGTAGCCTGACCGCTTTCTGGCCTGTAGCCACGGCAGACTCCTGCCATTGCGTTTGCCTATCTGTGTGGGTGTGTGTAGGCTCAATGTGCTGTAGGGCGGGCTCTACGTCCTCGGCCCATGACGTGGTTACGTTCCGTTGTCTCCCTGTCATGCTATGTGTGTCTGAGGGTCCTGGCTTCAACTCCCTCTCGTCCCTTTGTTCCGAGGGGGTTGTTCTAGGCTCTGCCCCTCGGTTTGGCAAAATTGCCTTCCGATCCGGAGCTGAAGGACGTGTGTTTGTGTAACTTTGTGCTTGTAGCCTATTGGAGCCTAACCTGGCCGTCTTCTGGACTGTGGCCACGGTGAACTCCTTCTCATGTGTGGCAGTACATGGCGAGAGGGACATCCTCGCAAATTGTCGAGTCAGCGTATCCACGCTTATGTCCTCTCTCGGCTGGGCTGGTGGCCCTGCCATGTACTCGAAAATGGCTTAGTGAGCCCGGAGCTCCTTATGTTCGCCCCAAATTTGGGCGCACTGCCTGTTGAGGCTCATGGCCTGTTGGCAAATTGTTGTATCAGTGTGCTTGTACTCTGTATAGTTTTTTGGCCGCTAGTTGGAGAAACGCTTGCTCGCGAATTAACTCCCTGTACTGGGTGTGTAAAATCGTGTAGTGCACCCTCAACCTGTCGAGGGTTGCATTATTTATTACGGGACCATGTGTCGTGACTAATTGGTCGTGTATTCCGTGCCTTTGGATATGGATCCTATTGAGGTGTTCATGTATGTGATTCAAGAGCGTATGTGCGCATCTTAATCGCGCTGTCCTACCCTCTGACGGGGTGTATGGCTGTTTGCCCTGCATTGCCCCGATTTTTATTTATAGTGCCCGTATTTGTGTTTGCCGGCTTTGTATGTGCCTCTGGCATCTGAGCAATAATGCTAATAATATTGGCGTACCCCTACTGCCTCTGTGGCTTTCTGAATGAGGTGCCATTCTAAATGAAATGTATGCGTCTTCTAGGAAAAAAACAAAACTGTGCGTGTTTGTCAGTGTATTCTTATTCTCTCTGATTCCTTCTGGGGCTGGGGGGTTGGTTTGGGAGAAAAAATTCCCTGTGTAAGTAGTACGGAGCAAAAATGCTGCTCTCGTCTAGGAAAAAAAATTCACAATTTTGCTTGGCTTTTTGCGGTACGGAAGGGGTCGTTTTTACTACGAGGGCTCGTTGGTTGAGTCCTGTTCTACTGTGCGTAGTACGGCGCCTCCACCATATGTTTTAGATCCCTTATTTGGGGGTGGTAGGATCTAAAACGGAAGAGTTATTGTGTTGATTTAGAATAAGGTGCCTAAAAGGGGGTTGCTTCCCGTAGTCGGGCAAGCTGACCAGTGTAGAGTGTTGTTTAGTGTTAGGGTGCTCCTATAAATGATGTAGGAGTACTTTGGGGGATGGAACTCAATGCAAGGGTCACTGTGCTGGGCGTCCAGCTGACTGGTTAGATAATCGACTTGTACGTGTCAGCTGTATGGCGCGGGCCGCTGCTAGCAAGCAGGCCGGTACGGGAATACGATGATGCTTGCCTTAGCAAGTATCTGGCTACTATAAGTCACGTCTAATAGTGACGGAGGGTTCAGGAAGGGAGTTAGGGCGTAAAGAAGCGTGTAAACAGTAATGCAGGTGTATGTACTGACCAAGTGTTTATTGGTCAGTAATAATGGATATGTGAGTCCCTTTTAAGGGATGTAGTGATGTTACAATGTGTACAAACTTGTCTATACAAATTGGGAGTAAGGTTACAAAGTTATAGGATTCTGAACACGTTCTGACTCACTCACCTGATGATACCAGCGTAGCCTTCGGCCGTCACACTATAAAACTGATAATTGATTGAGAGCTTGACCTGATTAAGACGCCTTCTTATACTCTTCGGCGCTATGCTGTCAGCATTGTGATGGCATAGCTGCCCTAGTTAATAGTGTGTCGATGTTTGTAGTAGTTGTGCAAGGATTGGGCCAGATTTCCAGGATGGCAAGCTGTCCTTGCGGTATTGATAGCTGTTGGTCTGGCTTTACAAGGATTGCCAGTTAGGAGATTTAAGTAGATGACGGGGGGATGGTCTCCAAGGGGTGCATACCCCTGGGGTACTGTACACTACTTAACTGTAATATCAAACATCCAAAACCGATAATTAATAATGACATTGCATCTACTGCGTGAATCATCCAAAATGTGATCGCGTCATAATATTGACAATAATCACACAACACAAACACACGGATTTTACCCCAATATAATAAAATATGAATAATTACCCCCACTTAATCGCACAAGGCGAAAACCCGAGAGTGAGCTATGTAACTGAATAATACAGTAGGAGCCGATGTGAACACTCCTGTAGCAACGAGAGAAGTGAACATTCCTCCCCTCTTAACCATGCTGCAGCACATGGACTCGCCCCCACACGGAACTCGTTGCTTACGCATGTGCTATTAGAAAGGGTGGTGATTTTTCGCAAATGCGATATAGCGCGAAATGCTCATTAAGGCTTGTACTCCGGTATTTTCACTTTTCACGACCTGTAAACCACTTTTTAATGTTAAAACTCAGCAATTCTTCTAGGCTTGTGCCGTGTCTTGTGTGGGGTTTCGCCTAGGACACCAAGCTGGCTCATCGGCTGACAGGGAAGAGAGGTCGAGGAAGACCAAGAATGTGTTGGATGGACTCGGTGGAGACTAGCATTAAGGCGGCTCCACACGCAACGGTAAGTCCGGAGGCCGGCCTCGAGGCGCCCGGCCTCGAGGTAAATCCCAACGTGTGTATGGTGAATTCTGTGGAGGCATGCCCGCGACTCAGACGCGTGGAGGGTGGAAAATCAGAAACAAAATCTAGTTTGGTTTGCCTCCGCGCCGTCGCGTCTCAAGGCCGATCGCAACGTGTGGAGGGGGAGCATGGTAGGCCTCGAGACAGTGTGTTGTTCAGGAGACAGCTAGACAGGTGTGGTGTGAATCTCAAGTCTCAACTTTTACTAGTTTATTTATATATACCACGTATTTGTTTTCAGTGTTCTTGTGAAAATTTATGTAGGCGTGTTGTTGTTAGGTTCTTTCTATAGTGTGTTGTGTTTGTTCTTATAATATCATCATGGCCCGTGCAAAACAAAATCAAGAGGACTTTATAGCTCTGTTCAGAGATTCACCATGCTTGTGGCAAACTTCGTCAAAGGACTACCATGACCGGTTAAAAAGGGATGCCGCCTACAAAATATTACTGGAAAAACTTAGAGAAGTGGAACCTGATGCGAACAAGGATTGTGTGATTAAGAAAATTAATAACATGCGAAGCAGTTTTCGGAAAGAATTAAAGAAAGTCAAGGACTCAATGAAAACTGGTAGTGGTTCGGACGAAGTTTATCAACCAAAGTTATGGTATTATGACAGTTTAATGTTCTTAACCGACCAAGAAACACCTCGTCGCTCTACCTCTAATCTAAACACTCAAGGATCTGAGAATGAGGTAAGTAAAAAAAACACAAATCACACTTATTATTTTAATTTATAATGTTATTCTTTAGATACATAAACTGAAAATTATTATCATAGATTACATTTAACCGTATTATTTGTTATAAAATTAATACAAATGAAATTAATTTTTAAACAAACATTATAAAGTTTTTATTATATGTTTATTTATTACCCAGACATACAAACAGTTTACTATCATGAACTGAACATGAATTATCTACCGTTGATATAGTTTATTTGCCACGGAACTGCACCTTCGTTAACGAAGTAAGTCATAAAAGCTTCTCTGACTTCTTTAGCAGATCGCGTTGTATTTCCTATATTTGTACGTTCCAAGCTTTCCATACAACCAACTGTCTGAAACCCCGTTGTCACAGTCCTTCATCACTATTTTCTCGATCAAAACATTCAGGAGGGGCATACCGATTCGGGACACATTTTATTAGAAAATTATGTAAACAGCAACACGCCATGACTACCGAATCAATGTTTTGCAGTTCCAAATTTATTGCAGTATGAAATATACGAAACCGGGATGCCAAAATCCCAAATGCTTTCTCAACTATACGCCTTGCTCGTGAGGTGCGATAGTTAAATATCTTCCTCTCCTCGGATGATGCATCTGCTAGTCGAAAGGGCTTCAACATATCTTGTCTCAGAGGAAATGCATCATCGGCAACGAACACATAAGGCAAAACTGTAGAAGTGTTACGGACTTTATTTTCAGCCGGAATATGCAATTCATTCCTTTCAAGTTTGTCATAGAAACTTGTATTTCGAAGCACGCCTCCATCCGAAATCCTACCATTGGTTCCAATATAATGAATTGATAATTGGCATCAACTATTGCCATTAAAACCAAACTGTGCCGACCTTTATAGTTATAATACCGTGAGCCGCTTCCATTTGGAGGTATTATAGTGACGTGTTTGCCATCGATACTTCCGAGACAATGTGGAAAATTCCATTTGTCCTCAAATTCTTGCGCTATATTTTCCCAATCCTCAGAGGTATTTGGAAACTGAAAACAGATAAAGAATTTTAATCGTACATTACGTAAAAAATGTAACTGCTATGAAACTTGGTAAACGTATGTAAAATTTCACGGAGATTGTAGGTTATATACACTGCTGTAGGTGTAGGGATAGGTTTATGTGTTGGGAAAGGGGTACACTTAGCATAGACGTAGTGAGTTTGGTTTTACTGATGAAAAATAAAGTTAGGTTACAGTATGTTATAAATAAATGATCGTATACTGGTTTGATGTATCTGTAAATATGTTGTTAAAACTTCTCGGCTCAAACAAGTTTCAATGTAAAGGTTGACAAAAAAAATTAATTGCTCTATTAATAATAATTGACAAATTATAACGGGGTGTCATTTTCATTCCTAGGAGGATAATGTATCCAATCCCGATCTTAATGAGCAGAACAACGTCGCTATTGATGCAGAGGAAGGTCTATCTCCGACATCAGCAGGTAGTTCCCAACATGAGTCCTCGGGTTCTACATCTCTACCACGCCCAAGACCTCCTAAAAGGATGACAAATTTGCAGCAATCAGCACTTACAAGTGAAGTGCTACAGTCCGTAAACGAACATTTCAAGCGTCCTCGACCTTCGGAAGATAGATTTGACACGTTTGGTAAAAATGTTGCAAATGTGTTACGTGACGTTTTGACGCCACAACGAATTTTGGCCGAAACATTTATAAGCGATGTGTTGTTCCATGCTCAAATGGGTACTTTAACAAGTTCCCATGAGTTAACTAAAGTCCCACAGCTCTTATTACCACAACACCAAGTCCCTCCAGCTTCCATTCAAAGTGCTTCCTCTAACCCTCCCTATTTTTCTTCTAATTCACACTACTACAATCCTATCCAAATGCCACAATCTCAGCAAACCCCCGAGCCCCATTTCACCCAATCTCCCAGACCACCCTATCAACCATCCGCACCCCGCTTGTACCAGCAGCTTAACCAAACGACTACTAGTAGCGCACCCACTCAAATCTCACCTTTGCCTGATTCTGATGACGGGATAACTGTATCCAACTTTGTGAGATCATACAACCCTGATGGTTAAGTATAGTTTTACTTAATATAATGTATCTACCTTTTTGTTTTTGCCCTCCTACAGACTATTTCTTTGTACTTTAATTGAAAATAAATTTGTTTAAATAATACCACAGTTTAACTTACCTTCATATAATCCTTACAAAGAACTTTGTAAATAGCTTTACACGTTTCTGGTATAATCAAACTGAGAGCCTGGGGTGATATTGCAGTAGAAAATTTCAAATCTTCGTAGCACCTTCCTGTAGCCAGAAATCGTAATGTGGCACTCAATCTTTCATGAGGTGAAATTGCGGTCCTCATTATGGTATCCTTTTTCTGAATGATCGGCGTCACCAATGATAGAAGCCGAAGGTATGTGTCCTCATCCATCCGCAAATAGTTATGCCAATCATTCGGGCTAAATCTTAGTTCCTTTAATAAATTTACATGAGAAAACACTTTTCTTTTTTTCAACCAGTTTTTAGTCCACAATTTTCGCCTCACTTTATTTTCACTATTCTTAATAGCTAACAACAAACCAACAACAGCAAGAGCATCGTCGTCATCTGATGGCGCCATTTCACGAACAACTCCACAACTGAATTTGACAGTAGTGGGCTGGAGACTCGCCTCAAGGTAAGCCTTCGGATTAACCGTAGTGTGTGGAGACCCCCCTATATCTAGGTTCGCCTTGAGGCCGGGCGCCTCGAGGCCGGCCTCCGGACTTACCGTTGCGTGTGGAGCCGCCTTTAGAAAACAGAACCTGGATTGGAACACCGTGTCGGAAGATGAATGGTGGAACGACAGAACAAAATGGTGAGGAACCATATTTGCCACCACCCAGTGTCAGCTGGAAAAGAGGAAATGAAGATGATGAATGACATATGAATCAGATACTTGGACAATGACTAAGAGGGATGAGAGCAGAGTACAGGCAGCTGAGATGAGATTCCTGAGAAGTATGGTCCAGAAAACGAAGAGAAACAGAGTGAGAAATGAAGATATACGAAAAGAACTGGGAGTACAGAAACTAAATAACAAACTGGAGCAAAACAGATTGAGTTGGTTTGAACATGTCAAACGGATGAAAGAAGTAAGGCTACTAAGGCGAGCACTGGAACAACGGATGACAGGGAAGAGAGGACGAGGAAGACCAAGAATGCGTCTGATGGACTCGGTGGAGAATAGCATTAATAAACGGAACCTGGATTGGAACACCGTGTCGGAAGAGGAATGGTGGAACGACAGAACACAGTGGTGAGGAACCATATTTGCCCTCCCCCCGACCAGTGTCATTTTTTTTGTCGTGTAGCCTCCTAAGAGGCCGAGTGCAGGTCTTTCTAGTCGACGCCCGTGGGCGACCTGCGTGTCGGGATGAGAGATGGAATGGATGAAGATGAATGAAACTGGGCAAGGATGTGGAAGGAAGCGGCCGTGGCCATTCAGAAGGTACTGTCCCAGCATTTGCTTGGTGTTGAAAATGGGAAACCACGGAAAACCATTTCAAGGACAGCCGACGGTGGGGCTCGAATCCACGCGTCTACCGAGTCAGCAGAGAGCTTGGCACAATGACCTACTGGCGGTCGTGTCAGCTGAAAAAGGGGAAATGAAGATGATGTTGATGATGTATGTTCTTTTCCAAACAAAATACTATTAAGTGCTAAATTGCAAATGCATAAAAGCTACAAAATACAGGTGCCAAGGGATGTTCCCCGCAGTGTCTACATTCTCCTGCGAGAGGTAGCGTCAGCAGTTATGTTGGCAGCACGACTGTCGCTTGTATCAAAACAAACAGTAACCTTTGTACTCTCCACAGCAATTCAGAACAGATGCTGGAAGTGTTGTCCCTGTGTTCTAAAATACAGACTTCAACACGTCTACACATTTGATGAAGACTTTCACTGAAGTTCTTGCGTAATGGACTGCACATAATTAATGGTAATCAAAAAGATGGTATATTGGCTTTCACGGCCAGTGGATTAAAACTCAGCAATTTTTCTAGGTTTGTACCGTGGCCATATCCGGGCGGGAACACCAAGAGCCCGCTGATGAGCCAGCTTGGTGTACTACGCGAAACCCCACACAAGACACGGCTCAAACCTAGAAAAATTGCTTAATTTTTAACACACTGGCCATGAAGGCCAACAAACCGTCTTTTTGGAAGCCTCCATAGGGAGGTTATGGCTGCTTGAGCTTTTAGTTCTCGCATTAAAGAAGCGCAGGTGCGCTTCATAAGAAGGGAGGTAGCGTGCAGTTCGCTACTCCTGTGTGGGTCCAGGCGGGGACACCAAGAGCCCGCTGATCAGCCAGCTTGATGTCCTAGGTGAAACCCCACACAAGGCACGGCACAAACCTAGAAAAATTGCTGAGTTTTAATGATAATCACGTTTAGTTCAATCGTTTTTGGATTAGTTTGTGAGCCAGTCACACGAAATTTACTTATCAAATCCCGGACGGTATCCCGGTTTAGACACTTTGTATCAGGAAACTGAGCCTGAAATTTTAGTTTTACATTTTCTGTAATCCGATCGCCTTCGCAAAAAAAAACGTTTTACACCGAAAAAGCTCTCTTTTCAGTAGCAAACATTACTGCCTTTATACTGTATACTGTTGCACTCTTCCAATAATCTAACTATACGCACTGACGAATTCAACAGCCCACGCCCACACATGTGGCCTTCACCCTATCAAGGACACCGTGCCACAGTGGGTAAAAATCGAAATCTAGGGGGACAAAATTCTTTTTACGTTTTAATCATGTTTTTAGAGTGAAAGCAACGTATATAATTTGTTTACTTCATAATAAACATCAGTTAAGACCTTTTTAAGCTACGTCTACACATGCAAGAAATTGTCTATGGCTAGGAGTTGGATAGAGCATTCAGTTATCTCTTCAGAACAATTTGCTACCCCTAATTTACTTTTAACAAAGTCACAAAGTTCCACTTTTGACATGATCGTCGAACCCAGTGCTTAAAACAGTTGTAAACGTGTGAGAACTGGTTTCGCGGAATCTTCTAAAATGTAAAATAACTAAGTAAGTTGCAAAAAGATGCAAAAATTCTTATAACAGGCGTCAACTACAAGCCTTTTCTACATTTTAACATTGAGTAGAAAGTGACGCAGAGTGATGCGACATACTAAAAATCTAAGTGAAAATATAATTTTAAAAATAATAGTTAAATATTACATAATGCGAATATAGCTAAAATTACGTAACAATTACGCCCATTAATAACTGAAACACGTTACAAAGATCATACCTTGAGCTGCGTGTTCCATCTTAAAGCATCAGAGTAACCACAAAGACAACCATTCACCCTCCAATTTAGACTGCTCGAACAGTGGTGACAGATTTACACTAAGATGCGTTTGTATCCCAGAATAGTGAGCGGCAATTATATGAGAATGTAGTAGAAGTAATAAATTTTGATTTTTTAATTTTGAATATAAATAATTTTGTCCTCCTAGATCTCGATTTTGACCCACTGTGCATGCATGCTGCCAACTAAACTGCTGACGCTAACTCTTTTAGCAGCTCGTAGCCGCTGCGGAGAACATTTCCAGGCGCCCTGTACTAATTGTTCAAATCAAAATGCTAAATTTCTGATTTCAAAATGCTAAAAATCGCTACCCCTAGCTAACAGGTAATAATTGCGGTATGCAAATAGGCCCGCACACTCTAATACAGCCTTCACAATAATGCAGGTTATCAGACACATTTCGACACACACCCAACTACATGGGGATAATTGACCGCTATGCGGTGCCGGATTAAGGTAAAATGAGGCCCAAGTCCCACAGATTTTTGGGCCCCTTTATTTTTTTCAAATAATTTTTATTTTTTAGCACCTGTACATTTAATAAAGTATATACAAGAGTTCTTTTTCTCAAGATAAATAATGAAAATGAAAATCCACAGCCTGCTTCCAGTCTCCGACCGGGTCAGGAATGGAATGAATGAAGCCCCCCATCTAGCGGCGAGGATATGAACTGGGCCGGCTGCCGAGGTCTGACGCACTCCTCTGGGGCAATGATTAAATGAATGACAGATGAAATGAAATGATAGTGGGGAGTGTTGCTGGAATGAAATTTTCACAGGGAAAACCGCCGTTTTGTCCAGCACAGATCTCACATGGAGTGACCGGGATTTGAATCACGGACCCAGCGGTGAGAGGCAGGCGTGCTGCTGCCTAAGCCACGGAGGCTTGCCAATATGAATAATACACTTTTTATTAAATCATATATAGTCTACATATATACTGTAAATACATTTCAATTGAAACGATCATCGTTATTTGAAAACATTTCAGATGATTTGATGAACAATTTAACAAATTATACTATTTTTTACTTCTGTAAAATGTAATCAATTTTTTTTCTGTTTTTTTCGGTCAATGAAATCTTCTACAATGTCAACAAAATCAATTTCCCGCAGAACATCTGACTCGATATACATTAAACTTAGCATGTCTAATCGTTCCTGTGACATGATACTTCTTAGCGCTCTTTTGATCCGTTTCAATTTTGAAAACGTATGCTCCGCAGAACAATTCGTTATCATGAGGGTCAGGAAAATGCGAAAAGCAATTTCAACGTTTGGAAAAACAGACTCAAGCTTGTCTCGAATAAGAATTTCGAGAAGTTCAGAATGAGTGAACTCAGTTTTTAAAGGACATTGTGATTTAATATAATGCTGAAACTGTCTCAGTTCTGGATAACATTTTACTAAATCTTCGGAATAAATTTTGGGGGCCCCAGATAATTGGGGGTCCTAGGCCTGGGCCTAGTCGGGTCTAATGGGTAATCCAGCACTGCCGCTATGTACAAACCCCTCAAATGAAACAAGAACAACAGCGCCAGGTATAGGACTGTTATGATCGAGCCATGTTATCTGGGAGAGATGACCGCCGTGCGACCCTTGACCTCCGCTCGCTAGTCGCATCACGTGCACACTTCATTGATGTAAGTTCGTAGTAGTAGAATTATTTATCTAGTATCGTTCACACATCACATTTCTGAGGCCAGTGTCATCATGCGTCTTGGCGTATATTTCACACAAACTCAATATGATCTTGGAGCTTGATATCAAGCAGTGTAGTTGAAGTGATCCATTACTTGTAAGTAGAAAAGTGAATTAACTACAGTACCCTATTCTAAGGGTAAATTATTACTATTACTGTATGAATGTCAATATTTTTGTTGTTGTTGTTGTTGTTATTATTTTTGAGGGTCTTGGCCATCGTGATCATTTAGCCCCGTGTACTTGGCTGGTGTCTGTTGGGAAGGAGGTGGCCGTGGCCTTAAGTTAGGAACCATCCCGGCATTTGCTTGGAGTATAAGTGGGAAACCTCGGAAAACCACTTCCAGGATGGTAGTTTTCCCTCACGAGATTGAGTGTACCTCGTTCCAGCCCTCAGACTAGAAAAACAATTGTTGACGGAGCCGGGGATCGAACTCGGACCTCTGGGGGCATCAACCAAGAATGCTAGACACTAGACCAAGAGAGGATCATCAATATCTCTACTACAGCCACCACAGTAACTCAGGTTATCAGACATGTTCCATGTTTAAATATTTACATACACACAACCGATTACACGTGGCTGAAATGACCACGATATCCGAGCCTTAAACGAAACAGCAACAACAAAAAGAACAACAACAAAAATAACAACAAATGTTAATACCAAGAGCCTATTTCATCAGTTTAAGTGCGACGTATTACAAAATTAATTACTGAGGTAGCCTAATTGTGAATTTTCATATTCGCAAGTTTTCTGGTTGTGTTTTATTTAGAGGGTTGCAGCACTGTGGTCATCAGCTCCAAGTACTTGTATGTATGTATGTATGTAGAAATCTGTATGAAAACCTATGTTGTTGCTTTGTTATTGCTGTGGTATGATCGGAGATTCTCCAGATATGGGCAAGGAGGCGGGTAGGTGGCAATGGCCGTGAGGGAGTGTTAGTTATTAACCCAAGATGGCATTCATAAATATTGTAAATAATGTGTTCAAGTTTGTGGTGCATTTACCCTTTAGAACTACAAGCATCCAACTCGTGCCGCTGTCACAAGAAATCCAGGCTGTCACTGCGGAGGTCCAGGTTCGATTCTCAGTTTCGACGCTCTGGATCCGCCCTTGGCTGAGAATGTTCAGCACCTTTTATCTAGGCGTCTTCAGTGGCGTAGTTGGTAGCATGCTGAGCTTCTGTGTCCAAGGTTCAAACCCGGCCGAAGTCGTCGGATGTTTTAAGAGCGTTAAAAATCCCCCCGTAAGCCTTCCTTCGGAGGGGAAGTAAAGCCGGTGATCCAATGTCATAGATTTATGGCATGAAAAGGAACCTTCCTCTATCTACACTTGTGTGAAGCCAAAATTTGTAGGTTAGAATTGATAACGCTCTATTAGTTCCAACGTTCGCGACAAGATGCTGATTGCGATGCCATCTGGTAGGAAATTCCGCAAGCTAGGTGTCGTGGACGGTAGCATTTGGTAGCAAAAGTAGGAACTAATTGAAATTATTGTCTGCAGTCCTTACTTGAATTAAAACAGATAACACACACTAATACAGCCGTCACAATTAACACAGGTTATCAGACAGATTCTACACACACTCAAAGTACACGGGGCTACATGACCGCGTTGCCGCAGCCCCTAAACTAAGGAACCAACCAACTACCTTTTATCCCAGAGATGCCAATCATAATCTATACTAATATATAACAAGAAGTTCCGTGACGAACTAAAGAGCCTACTTTTCTTAAAATTTAAGATTCATGCCAATGATTAATCTGAATGGATCTATCTAGAATAATGACGAAATTAAGTTGGTAATATCGAAATTTCTAATTAGTTCGAAATACTGTATACCTGGCATAATGTAGCCTAATAGATCACTACAGTTGGCAGCCCTGGTGACTGAATATATTCTTAGTTCCATCTCGTAAGGTACAGAATACGAAATTTGGTTGAAGTCCAATGGATAGCATGGACGTTACATGCAGTTAAACATTGGATCTAACAGTGCGCGTAAAATCATGTTGACAACAATGTCATGTATGTATTGGTCAGAAATAATCTGAAATAATATGATCTATTGTTGTGCCAATTTTGAATGAAATCCATTAGTTAGTATAGAAGTTACATGCATTTTAAAATTGGAACTATCAGCAGGCTTAGAATCATGTTGGCATCACTGACGTATATTTGTTACTCCAAATGAATCTAGAATGCCAGGTACTATACATGTGCATAGTTTAAAGCTGTCGGCTTGCATACTTTCAGATATATTGGTATTTGGATAAAAGAAATTGAGAGCATTTATTAACAGTTGGCAGCCCTGTTGGCTCTTAAGAATACGCTCAGTTATATCTGTTTCTGTACACATAGCCCATACAAAATTTGGTTGTATTCGAATTGATAGTGTAGAAGTTATATGCATTTAGAAATTGGACCTATCAGTAGGCTTATAATCATTTTGGCAACACTGCCATGTATGGCCTCCTGGAAATTAAACTGAAACATTATTATCTATACGTGTACCAATTTTGAAACAGCTCCCATTCATACCTTCCAAGATATCCAACATGAAGCTCAAATTTCAATTGCGATTATTCAGCAGTTGGTAGCACTGACATCATTTTCAAATACGGCATGGAGATATTCAGGTATGGATCTTTACTCCTACCAATTTTTTTTCGATTGCTGCAGCCGTTTAGGAGTTGATAGGGACACACACACACACACACACACACACAGCCAGACAGACAGAAGGACTGACAGACGGACAGACAGACAGACATTTGCCCGGATCGATCTCATAAGTCTACTTTTTCCTCATTTTTGCAAAATGTGAAACGTAGGCTAAAAAATGAGATGGTGTCTGTCAATCACTCAAGAGCCACTGGTCCGATTTACATGAAATTTTCATGGAAGTAGCTGATTTACCTGGTTAACATATGGCCTACTTTTGATTTCCATACTTTGGACTGTTTAAAGATGGCGACCATTTTAGTGACGTCACTACACCCTTTGTTTTCAAACTTTCATATTTCCATTTCAAATAAAAAGAGAACGCTAAGAAATAGCCAACTTTTGATGGAATATACTAGGTTTAAAATTTAATTTTCTACCCGAAAGGTCCGTATCACTTTTCGTGATCTCCAACGGTTAGGGAGTAAAACCTAAATTTGTGCTATAAAACACGGTCAATGCCGAGCGGTGTAGTTGGACAAAATGTTCCATCCTTACTCTCCCTCCGAGCAGAACCTCGCCTATCCCCTGTTTTAACTGTCACCTTCGCATTTAGGTAGATTTCATTAGAAAGCTAACTATTGCAATGGGTCCCATGTTTCGACTTCCGGAAAATTTCGACATATCTTCGCGTTTCACATCCCCTACACCCCAAAACCACCTTCAGTTCAAAAGTTTATATATAATTTATGTATATATATATATATATATATGTATATATATATATATATATGTATATCAGTTTCTTGTGGACACGATAACTGCCGTAATTTTGCACCAATCACTTTGATTTTTTTACATAATATGTATCCCTATAAAATCTCGGTCGAGTTCGTTAATGGGCAAAATCAGTCGAAGGGGGTGAAATTGGGGGGCTTTTTTCGAAAAATTGAAATTTCGCTATAACTCTCTTAATACGTGAAATATCAAATCCATTCAAAGTTCATAATATGTGTCGGATAAGTGCCAACAATTTATGTCAAATAAGTTTTTTGATAGCACCAACCATTGACCAAAGGGGTGGAAAAAAGTGGGTTTTTCGGGAAACATTAATCATATCTCTCTTAATAGGCACAATATCAAAACCGTACAAAATGGACAATATTCCCCTAATAATTACCTAAAACTTTTGTCTGAAAGAATTTTTGATATGACCCACCATTACGCCAAGGGATGCGAAAAATGATTTCGGAATTATAAGAAATCGCCAAGAGCTATCAGAGGTTGCCATGGCAACACTACTAAATTGATGAGGGATGAGCCGTTGCCATGACAACGCACTTGCACGAGATCAGATTCAGTATTTCCATCTGATTAAGCCGGCCCCGTGGTGTTGGGGTAGCGCGCCTGCCTCTCACCCGGAGGCCCCGGGTTCGATCCCCGGCTCCGTCAGGGATTTTAAAACTGACGTGAGGGTTGGAACGGGGTGCACTCAGCCTCGTGAGGACAATTGAGTAGCTGTCTGACAGTGAGACAGCACCCCGATCACGAATACCAATATTAACGGCCGAGGGGACCCGACGCGCTGATCACGCGTCACCCCAATATCTGCAGGCCAAATGGCTGGGCAGCGGTCGCTTGGTCGGCCTTAGCCCGTCATGGGCTGGATGGTGCCAGGGGTTGACTTTGACATCTGACTAAGTGGGAAGCGGCTTCGGTGACGTAACTGGTAACATGCAGAATGTCTATGCCCTAGGTCGCGGTTTCAAAGCCGGCCGAAGTCGTCGGATTTTCTAAGAGAGCTAAAATCCCTCAGTATGCTTTTCTTTGGAGGGGAAGTTCCAACGTTCGTTGCGAGTTGCTGGTTGGGGTGGCATCTAGTAGCCAAGTTCACAGCTAGGTGTCGTTGACGGTAGTACCTGGTAGCAACATTAGGAACTACTGCTTGAAATTGACCGTCTGCAGTCCTTACCTGAATAAAGACTACTACAGCCATTACAATTCACACCGTTTATCAGACAGATTCTACAATCACCCAAAGTACACGGGGTTAGATGACCGCGTTGTCCTAGCCCCTAAACTGAGGAACCAACCAGAGGTAGATTTCATTAGAAAGCTAACTATTGCAATGGGTACCATGTTTCGACTTCCGGAAAATTTCGACATATCTTCGCGTTTCACATCCCCCAGACCGCAAAACCACCGTCAGTTCAAAAGTTTATATATAATTTATGTATGTATATGTGTATATATATATGCATATCAGTTTCTTGTGGACACGATAACTGCCGTAATTTTGCACCAATCACTTTGAATATTTTACCGAATATGTATACCTATAAAATCTCGGTCGAGTTCGTTACTGGGCTAAATCGGTCGAAGGGGGTGAAAATGGGGGGCTTTTTTTTCGAAAAAGTGAAATATTGCTATAACTCTCTTAATATGTGAAATATCGAATCCGTTCAACGTTCATACTATGTGTCGGATAAAGCCCAAACATTTATGCTAGAAGAGTTCTTTTTATAGCACCAACCATTGACCAAAGGGGCGGGAAAAAATTGGTTTTTCGGGAAACATTAATCATATCTCTCTTAATAGGCACTATATCAAAACCGTACAAAATGGATAATATTCCCCTAATAATTACCTAAAATTTTGTCTGAAAGAATTTTTGATATGACCCACCATTATGCCAAGGGATGAGAAAAATGATTTCGGAATTATAAGAAAATGCCAAGAGCTATCAGTGGTTGCCATGGCAATACTACTAAATTGATGAGGGATGAGCCATCAGACGTTGCCAAGATAACGCACTTGCACGAGATCATATTCAGAATTCCATCTGACTAAGTGTGAAGCGGCTTCGGTGACGTAACTGGTAGCAAGCATGCTGAATGTCTATGCCCAAGGTCGCGAGTTCAAAGCCGGCCGAAGTCGTCGGATTTTCTAAGAGCGCTAAAAATCCCTCAGTATGCTTTCCTTTGGAGGGGAAGTACCAACGTTCGTTGCAAGTTGCTGGCTGCGGTGGCATCTAGTAGCCAAGTTCACAGGTAGGTGTCGTTGACGGTAGTACCTGGTAGCAACATTAGGAACTACTGCTTGAAATTGACCGTCTGCAGTCCTTACCTGAATTACAGACTAATACAGCCATCCCTAAGTACACGGGGTTACATGACCACGTTGTCGCAGCCCCTAAACTGAGGAACCAACCAAAATCTCTGCGGGAGATATAATTTTGCGTGAAGAAGTAACAGACCGTTACATAGTTACACATCAGTGTCGAAACCTTGCATAAGGACAGTGTGACCACAAGTATGAAAATGGACCACAAATGACAAGAAGGTTACCGTTCCCATAAGACAATAAAATGTTTAAAATAAGCATAAACTGACGAAAAACAAAGTTAATTAAGCTCCAATTATAAAATACCTTCCCGCAATAAATGAGGTCTGATCCTTCTACGAAAACCTGCATATTCTGCCTATTTTCGCCTATCCCCAAGTTTGTCCGGTGAAATCTACCTCCGCCTTCCGGCGTGCCGAGAGGACTTTTTTTTATTTATTTATGACCCGTAGCGAAGCACGGGTACTTCAGCTAGTTCTGTGATTTATTTACTCGTGTCAGGTACAAAAATATTACATCAGAAATGATGTACAAAATGGGCAACAAAAAAGACAAAACTTGAACAATTAAGGTTCTAAATAATGCATGACCAATATTTTGCCATGTCACGTCTATTTGGTGTGGTCCTCACCAGATCCTCCATGGTGCACAGTATAGGACACAGACTGCATTGAAGCAGATGACCCATAGTCTGTTCTTCACCGCATTCACAAAGGACCGAGTCGCAGCAAAAACCCCATTTATGAATGTTGGACTTGGATCTGCCAACCCCAGATCGCAATCTGTTGAGAGACTTCCAAGTTGTCCAAGCCTCTGTATGTCCCGCTGGGAGCCTTTCAGATGAAGCCATCCACTGAGTAATGTGGGGGCTTCTGGTCAACCAAGATGTAATCCTCAAAACCTGAGGTTTGTCAGTTAGGCACTCAGTTGTGTGAAGAAAGCTTCTCCTGGACTTCAGTCGAGAGTAGGCCGGTTGAAGTCTATACAATGGATGTGCTTGAGACACATCAACCCTAGATCTCTCACATTTAGCTGCAACTTTTCTTCTGATATCTGGGGGTGCAATGCCTGCTAAACAATACAGTTTATCACATGGCGTGGGTCTCAGGCAGCCAGTGATGAGTCTACACGTTTCATTTAATGCAGTATCAACCTGCTTGGTATGACACAGCCTATACCACACAGGACATGCATATTCTGCTGCAGAGTAACAGAGTGCTAAATCAGTGGTTCTTATTGTTTGAGCTTGAGTATCCCAGCCGGTACCAGATAATTTGCGAAGGAGGCAGTTTCTTGGGGATACCTTATTTTTGGTGTTTAGACAATGTCTTTCATACGTGAGTGCTCGATCCAATGTAATCCATAAATATTTGGGATTTGCACAGTGATCCAACAGCATGCCTTCCCACGTTACATGCAGTTTCCTCTTTGCCTGTCTGTTCTTGAGATGCAAAGCGCAGACTTGTGTTTCCAAAGGGTTTGGTTTCCTCTATGATAAAGAAGGGGCACATGCTATGATACATATGTTTGTTTTTAACAATTACAGCCACGACGATGATGGCTCCATGCCGACGCCTGCTGCGCCTCCTCCCAGTGATACTGACTGCCACGGTGCTGTCCGCCGTTCTGCTGTGGACACGTCGCGACGCCGACTCATCGGAGGATCCAGATCGAGAATACTGGCTTGCTGTCAGGTAACACAATACACTTCGTTTTCTATATAGAGATAGTCTTGTAATGCAATGGTTCTCACGACTCTAGGATCTTCATACCCTAATGAAGTTTTTCTTGTTGCTTTACACTTTCCGGCCCATAGTGCCCGTAAGCGCCCATCAGTTGCATTTCAGTTCCGGTCCTGAGCGCCCTAAAGCACCCGACTACATTCTCTGTCGTTATCTGCTCTCTGACGGTTTCTTTCGTAACGTCTGGTGGGATAATAGTCAGAGATATCATTATGCTTGGATGAGCATGTTGTGGAATTAACAAGGCTTAGGAAAATTAACAAATAAAAGGACGTAATTCCATGTAAACATTGACAGGCCTGAATGAACTGTCTACTCTTGTGATCACGGATCAAAAGAAATAGATTCTTGTATTCATATGTTAGGAGGTGATGATCTATTCAGTGAAATAGCCAGCTACACCAATATCAAAGCAGCTTTCAAGCAGGAGAAATCTGGAAAAGTAGATAAGGATAAATTACCTCAAAATGTGTGTGGCAAAGGGTTAAAATCATCCTAGAAGATATTCGATTTCCAGTTAAATAGAAAAAATGTGTGTGTTCCACTGGAGCAGGGCTCTGCAATAGTGTTTATCTATGAAATAATTCACTGGTCGGAGGATGTTTTGGAAAATTGGTACATTATAGAATACTAGCAGTAACATTCTACGCACAAATTACAGAGAACGACTGCATTTTCTTTGTATAGAATAATAAAATATCGCATGTCCTAGGGTGCCGGGTGCAAGCTTTGTTATTTGACACCCAGAGGGCAGCTTGAATGCCGAATTTTGTTGTTCCTTGGAGCGCTATGAAAGTCAAGGAGATTAGATATCTAAGTTCTTTGACACTATAGCGCTTTCTAATAGAGAAAGGAGGAACTTTTGTGTTGGAGGACAATCCCGAGATTAATGAACACGGCCTACTGAATTCAAATGGGTTCTTTGACATGCCAACAACGTATGACATGCGTGTCATGAATTTTTGTCGCCTTTCAAAAATCGCCAGGAGCGAACCTGAAAGCTTGGGGTTGGTAGACCGACACGATAACCACTCACCCATCCCTAATCAAGTTTTTCTTTTTGCTTAAAATCATCCTAGAAGTTATTCGATTTCCTGATAAATAGAAAGAAATATGTGAGTGTTCCACTGGAGCAGGGCTATGCAATAGTGTTTATCTATGAAATAATTCACCGGTCGGAGGTTGTTTTGGAAAATTGGTACATTATTGAAAAGTGGCGGATCCAGGCCTTGCGGGCCCCTGGGCGATATGATAAGGTAGGGCCCACAACAATAGGGAATAAAAAATATCAAATCAAATTGAAAATAGTTGGGTAATAATAATAAAATAAAGAATAGTTGCAATATTTTGAATACACTGCAGTACACATTTTTAATCACATGAAAGAAACCTTAAAGTCCCCTTGAAGAAGATTATGTAAACTATAAAATACTAGCAGGTCCCCGCGGCTTCGCTCGCGATCAAGACAATGGGGACGATGCATTATTGCTGATAATTGGTTTATTCTATTACAGCAATCGCGGCTACAGGTGGGTAGATTCAAATTCTGAGAATTCTGATACATACAGTATATAGATATGAGCAGCAAAGTGGGAATTTTATAGAGTTGTGAACACATTTGAAAATTTTAGTTTTGGTTTTGCCATCTTCTGCTGGGACATAACGATTTTGTTGGCCGGATACTCGCCAGCACGCCACATACAGTTGTCCATGGGAAAAAATGGTTTTGTCTAAACGTACACCTGGAATGGCAAATCTATCTGAATATGGGGAATTAAAAGTATTTTTCCTTAAGCTATTCTGGGTATAATTTTGCCACACTTATTGATGATTTGAACGTCAACATGTCGCTATTAATAGACCTATAGTAAAATATCTCTCACCTTGGTCGCTGATGTACATTATGCAGTCACTTCCAGTGTTACATCCCAGGGATTGAAATTCTCCAACAACCCTTTTGCCTCACATGCCTCTCTAAGTAATTAAAATTCCCCATTGTTGTTGTTTGAGTCTTTAGTTTTTTGACTGGTTTGATGCAGCCCTCCATGCCTCGCTCTCCTGAGCTAATCGTTTCATCACTACATAGCTACCACACCCTACATCCGAGGCAATCTGTATAACCCTGGTCTACCCCTACAGTTCTTGTCCTTGACCCTCCCATCCATAACTAAGCTTGCTATTCCTGGGTATCTTAATATGTGTCGTACCAACCTATCTCTTCTCTTCATTAGCAGTCGCCAGAAACATCTCTCCTCTCCCACTCGTCTTAATAGCTCTTCATTTGATACCCAATCTAACCATCTGATCTTCATCATTCTCCCGTAACACTACATTTCAAACGCTTCAATTCTCCTCTTTATTGCAGCACCATTATTCCAAGTTTCACTTCCTTATAGTGACTCAAAAGCTTTCAAAAATGACATCTTAATACCTAAATGTATATTCGATGTCAAGAGATTCCTTTTGGTGTAGAAATGCTTTCCTTGCCTGAGCCAACCTGCTTTTTATATCCTCTTTGCTTCGTCCATTACTGGTTATTTTGCTTCCTAAGTACCGGTAACAGAAGTCTCCTACTTCCCGTAGCGTTTCACCTGCCAATTTGATGTCCATAGAGGTTTCTGATTTATTTCGGCTGCATTCCAATAATTTTGTTTTTCATTTATTGATTTTCATCATGAATTCATTCGTCAAGACGGAGTCCATACCATTCAAAAACTCGTTCAAATCTTCTGGCGTATTGGCCAAGATGACGATGTCATCAGCAAATCTCAGAGATGAAATTATTTCTCCTTGAATCTTCACTCCGACTTTACATTGTTCTCCAATTTCCTGATTATTGTGCTTTTAGAGATCTTTGAAATGCGTTGCCCTCGCACATGGTGTAGATGCATTGTCAAAGGAAAACATTCCATGTTACGAACATGGGCCGCATAACCAGTACCGAAAGCCTATTCTGGACAGCAGTTTCTTGAACTCAGATTTGCCAACATTTTATTGTATCTTTCCATGTGGTATGTCTCTGTACCTCAACATACAGAAGAGTGCTTTAAAAATCATTTCTTGTGTAAATTTTGGAAAATGTAGTGAGTGTGGTTTTTGCCGGAGTGGATACTCGCTAGTAGAAATTCTTTTCAGTAAAATAGACTGGTTCACAATTTGGTAAGTGCACATTGAGGTATATGACGGCGGGATGCCTTAAGTGTTAAGGAAACGGCAATAGCCGCCTCAGAGCTTCGTTGCTATTGAAATTATGACCAGACCTATATTTGTACTTAACTATACGGGATTTGTGAGCCCAGTGTTTATGAAGTTGAACGTAGCTATATCGCTACCTTTATTTAATAGCCGCTACTGTAGTGTTTAAAAATTAAAGGTGGTATTAGAAGGCGCTTCCCCTAATATTTTTTACCCATGGCACTACAGCCCATGAAGGGCCTAGGCCTATCATGCGACCGCTTCCCAGCCATTTGGCCTGTAGATATTGTGGTGACGCGTGGTCAGTGCATAGTGTCCCCTCAGCCGTTAATCTTGTTCTTCGTGACCGGCGCGCTGCCTCACAGCTACTCAATTTTCCTCACGAATCTGAGTTCAGCCCGTTGCAGCCCTCACGTCAGTGTCTAAAATCTCTGATGGAGCCGGGAATCGAACCCGGGGCCTCCGGACGGGAGGCAGGCGCGCTACACTGTTCTTATTGTGTCTATATATATCTTGAAAAAGATAATAAATGAATTGGCATTGCCTCCAAGAGGGATATATAGAAAATTGGATGTCATACCTTGAGGTAGTGTTGCCATGGAAACGGACTGGCGATTAGTTCATCAATCAGAGCGAAGATAGTTTTCTGCGAATATCTTTGAAACTGTTGGTTTTAGAGCCTTAAAATGTAGTTTTCGGTGTCCCGTAGGGACCTACCGAGTATTGTTTCTTGCATCGAGGGGAGTAAAATGAGCTTTGTCCGGTCTTTATGCGACAACTTCGATATTTTGTCCTGGTTGAGTATTTTTGGTGACTTTTCAGTTATGTTGCCCATTCCACGGGAACAATGATTTATTTCCGGACAAAAGGCAGCCTATATGTTATCCCAAGGTGTAAGCTGTCTCCATTTCAAATTTCATCCAAATCCGTCCAGCCGTTTTAGTGTCAAGAGGTAACAAACTAACAAACACACTCACACACACACACACGGACACACAGATTTTCAGTAGTCGGTAGCATGCTGAACTGCTGTGCCCAAGATAGCGGGTTCAAACCCGGTCAAAGTCGTCGGATTTTTTAAGAGCGTTAACATTCTTCAGTATGCCTTCCTTCGGAGGGGAAGTAAAGCCGGCGGTCCCAAGTCATAGATGTATGCGTGTAAAATATCCTTTCACAGAGTAAACTTGTGTAAAGCTAAATTGTTAGGTATTAGATTTCGTCAGAACGCTCTATCAAAGTTCTAACGTTCACCCCTACGTATCAATGATATCAGGTAGCGAAAGTTAGAACTACTTGAAATTGAACGGAACTTGTAGCTCACCCTAATAAGGGTGTCCGCTGGAAGCAGCTACAGACTCAGACGAGCCGAACATGTCCTCGGACACTCCCGGCACTAAAGGCCATACGATAAATAAATATTTATTTATTAGTGCCTTTATTGTGGCGAAGTTTAGGCTCTAGGCCCTCTCTTACACTTAACCACAACTTACATGAATACTCACATGAATCGGCCAGTTGCAAAACTCGTTCAATCCACTTGTGAATAAGGATCATGTCGTAATAGTACATTATGCAACGAGCCTATAATGGCAATAATTAAGACACGAGTATGTTTATAAAACGAGCGTATGCGAGTTTTTAAATTTCCATTATAGGCGAGTTGCATACGATTGTTTATGTTCGACGATAATTATTTTAACTATTTTATGTTCGAACATAAATATTCATAAATACAGTATCTGTCGAGATTTTGCCAGTTTTATGTTCTGAACAAAGCGCATGGGACGCAGTGAATACGTTGTATTAGTCCACGGCCTCCTCGATTATTCCACCATGACACTAGGCCACGCAGTGAAATTTAAATTAGAAGGCCTTGGAACCCAACTCAGGTGCGATGCTATCCTTACGTAATTGGTCAAACAACTGTTTCTTGAGCTCTGATTGGTGGGAGAAACTGTTTCATAATGAAAAATAGTGTTTTATGACCTTCATTATGATACAGTTTTCTGACATATTATAGTCAGGGTCGAACATAACATTACTTATTTATTCGTTAATTCCCCATAAGGAGAGCGTTACAACACAATCAATTTTCAAGTTTTACTCTGGCTCTTATTTCTTTTTTCCCAAAAATCTCTCATATACACACTATGCTTCCTTATTTATTTAATTATTTTATTTTACTTTACTTTATTTTATTTTATTTTATTTTATTTTGTTTTGTTTAATTTAATTTTATATAGTTTTGTTTTGTTTTATTTCGTTTCATTTTGTTTCAAATTGTTTTGTTTTATTTGTTGAATTGTTTTTTGTTTTATTTTGTTTTTATTTTTATTTTGTTTTGTTTATTTAGTTTTATTTTATTTTATTTTGATTTTGTTTTGTTTTATTTTGATTTTCCAGACTACAAACACAAAATCAAAAACAAAACAAAAACGTGAAGCAAAAAGCAAAATTCAAAAACAAAACCAAAAGCAGAAAACAAAAAACACGAAGCAAAAAGCAAAATTCAAAACCAAAACCAAAAGCAGAAAACATAAAACAAGAAACACAAAGCAAGAAGCAAAATTAAAAAAACAAAAGCAGAAAACAAACACAAAACCAAGAAAGGAAAGCAAAAAGTAAAATTCAAAAGCAAAAGCACAAAACAAACACAAAATCAAAAACACAAAGCAAAAAGTAGAAAACAACAAACACAAAAGATACGTGAGGCAAAGTCCAGAGAAACGTTTCTCATGAAAATGAATCTTATTTACAAGTGGATTAAACGAGTTTTGCAACTGGACGACTCACATACCAAACTTAAATACTATAATTAAATTGGCGACTGCATGATATTAACTAAGCTACACAAATTACAGACAGTAATAACAATACATAGAGTTTTACTAAGGTCATTCACTCACACATTTATACACAAATTGTTCTAGTTGGCCTACGAATTCGAGAGGAAATCTTTACATGCACGTTTGAAAGTTGTTAGTGATGTACAATTTCTAACGTCACGAGGACAATTATTCCAAATTCTAGTTCCCGACACGAGGAAAGAGTTACTGAAGGCAGATGAATGATGTAGAGGAATTGCAATTATAGATCCAGATCGCGTGTGATGATCATGAAAGGAAGAAAGAAAACGAAAATTACAAGAGAGATAGTGAGGTGTACTTTCATTGAGAAGTCGATAGATGAGGGTACATATGTGCAGGTTTCTTTGTTGTTCTACTTTTAACCAGGAGGGTAGAGCATAAAAAGGAGACACATGTGAGCAAAATTTTAAGGAGAAAATAAATCTAATGCAGGAATTTAAAGCTCTCTGAAGTTTCTTGTTTTGTTCTCCGATAGCATCTACTAATACAACATCGCAGTAATTAAATATAGGGAGTATCAAGGTTTGGACGAGTCATATTTTCAAGTTACGGGGTAGAACGGACTGGTGAATCTTGTGGATGAAGTAACAGCATAAAGTTTAATACCACTTGCCATTTTCACACAGGATTCTGTAGTCTTTACGGGGCTCTGGAATACCCAACATCTTCAAAATTGCTTTTCAACATATTTAATTAGTGGCCTTTCCCTCAATGATTAGTGTTTCAGAGGCATACATTATAGTGTCTCGAGTTTGATTACCGTGTTGTTGTAATGTCGTAATTTTGCTTCACCGGAAATAGATTTCTTATTATGCGTGTTCCATGTGATTCTGTAGGCTCTTTGCAATTCAAAGATTCTCTCATTGTTTGCATTGCGATTCAGGCCTGAAGGCTGGATAACTTCTTTTAGGTATTTGAATTTAAAAACTTGACCTACTTTGCTGAACTGGGTTACCAAAGGTTGTTTATCCATGTACGGACGAAATCCTTCAATGAACTGGGGTTTATGGTATGAGACTTAGAGTTCGGTTTTGGTTGCAATTTCATGGGTATTTTGAATGGATTCAATCGCTTCCTGCCTATTATTGGACAAAAAGATACCCGGTCATCTGCAAAGGCCAAACATCGTAGATGAATTTTGTTCTCGCGTAATCTGCCAGTGGTTATCCATTTAATTCCCTTTTCCCATATCCTAATCACTCTTTCTAGAACAAGATTAAATAATAACAATAATATCATATCTTATTGTTCAGGGTCATTATCAGTGTGCGCGCGAGTAAACATGGCAAGCTAAGCCGGCTGTGACTGGCGCAGATCGCGGGCGCGCGCACGCGGTTTAGCCGGCAGATGGCGTGCTGCGCTACTCATATCGATAGTTCACACGTGTTTTGTCATTCATATGGGTGTGTGTCTGCAAAGCTTAGATGTTAGTGACGTTTAGTGAGTATTGTGATTACTGTGATTGTTAGTCATGCCCAGACACCAATTCACATTGCGTGAACGTGTGTATATCCATAAATCATATATGAATAGCAGAAAGCCTTGTTCTGAAACAAGACGAAAATTTCGAATCAAGTTTCCAGGAAGACCTGTGCCTAATGCCAGTACAATTAGGAGGCTCGCTAAACGATTCAAGGAAACAGGCTCCGTAAATAACGAAAGAGTTGACAGACATTCTTTCATCGGAAGATGTCAGGTGTATGTTACAAGTGAGGGAGGACATTTTCAGCATCGCCAATGAGCACTGTAAGTACACATTATTGAACATGTTTGGTAAAAGTGTGAAGGAGCGCGCCCACCATCGACTGACCTGGGTACGTGCGCTCGCGATCTGCGCCAGTCACAGCCGTCTTAGCTTGCCGTGCTCGCGCGCACATATATAATGACCCTGTATAATACGCTAAGGTGTATGTTTCACAAAACTCAAGCTCCTAAACCAGAGGGAGTTACAAGGTGTGGTTTGTACCAAAATCTTACAAATCGTCTCAATAGTACAGGAAAAATCTTGCATTTCTTGAAAATTCAACGGAAATGTATGTATTCGTTTATAAAGTGCGTTTGATCAAATAAACAAGACGATAGCCCCTGGCAGAACTGTGTCACGTCCACCTCGCATTACAGTAAAGCTGGGTGGGTGGTATATACACACATGGGGTGCTTACAAGTAACCGATCGTAGCAAATGAGAAATCAAAAGAAAACTAATTGCCAGCCGCAGTGACTTGTCTTAAAAGTAAGTTTAAACAAATAAACAAGACGATAGGCCCTGCTAGTACTGTGTCGCATCGAGTCCGCATTCCAATAAAGCCGGGCGGGTGGTTTATACTCATGCTGGAGTTCTCTGATGGGTTCGTTATTATTATTATTATTATTATTATTACGAAGGGCGTACTATCTTGTTTCACACTTTATTTTTTGTACGTCCGGGTATGGTTCACATTTCACTTTTGAAGGTGGTGACGTGTAACTAGTGTCTTGTTCCACCGTTTGGTAGCAGCACACTCACCCTGGCCAACGAATGCACTCGTCATAGCCGACTTCATGGTTAGGCTTGTGACAGGTGATGAGACATGACTCCATTACCATGAGCCACAAACGAAACAACAATCGAAGTAATGGAAGCACAGGGGCAGTCCACCGCCAAAGAAATGTCGAACAGTGCCATTAGTTGGCAAGCGAATGGCGACAGTGTTCTGGGACACAAAGGGCATCATATTCAGTGACTGGCTGAAATTTGGGGCCACGATTAACAGTGCAGCATATCTGGCAACCCTTAAGAGCTTGCGTCGTGACATTTCAAACTAAGCGGCCAGGAAAATGGACTAAAGGTATGTGTTTGCAACATGACAATGCCCGCCCCCACACTAGCTGAGAGACCACCGCTGCCATTGATCAAAAGGGATTCACGGAACTGCCACTTCCACCATACTCTCCCGACTTGCCACCAAGTGAGTATCACCTGCGTGGTCACCGTTTTGCAGAACTGGACACAGCTGTCAAGGCATGGGTACGCAGCACTCTGAAAGAGTTGTTTCAGGAAGATCTGGAGACACTGACAAATTAATAATAATAATTATATCGCATGGCCTCGGGTGCTGGGTGCAAGCTTTGTTATTTGACACCCGGAGGGCAGCTTGCATGTCGAATGTCGTCGTTCCTGGAACGCTATGAAAGTCAAGGAGTTAAGATATCTAAGCTCCTGGACACTATAGCGTTTTCTAGTAGGGAATGGAGGAACTTTATGTTGGCGGAGAATACCAAGATTAATTTTGCCATTATGAACACGGCCTACTGAATTCAAATGGGTTCTTTAACATGCCAACAACGTGTGACATGCGTGTCGCGATTTTTGTAGTCTTTCAAAAAATCACTTACCACAGCCAGGAGCGAACCTGCAAGCTTGGGGTTGGTAGTCCAATACGATAACCACTCACCCACCGTGGTAAGCACTGACACATTGATGGCAAAAGTGCATAAAGTTACAAGGAGATTATGTTGGGAAGGTGGACGGAACAACTGATGTGTAATGTACTTCATTTGGGTAGAAAAAAATAAAATATGAAACAATTTATAAGGTGCGTTCAAAAAGTAACAAGCCGGAGTTTGTAATGCGCAAACCGGTGACTACATCGGCTAATCGTGGCGTGTGTAACGAGGTGTGGTTCCGACCATAGCGTGGAAGGTCACAGCCCGTCACTAGAGGGCACGCGTGCACGTCACGTGTCCATACAAAGCGAGCAGCAGCATGCATCAGTCGTCCAACGCTGCCAGTCGCATTGCAATCAGTGACATGGAGGCGTCAACCGAAGAGCAAAGAGGTGTTCTTCGGTTTCTGACAGTGGAAGGAGTAGGGGGAACGGACATTCATCGCTGAATGTCACAAGTGTACGGCAACACTGCATGTCCCTTGCAAGGGTCAAGGCGTGGCACAAGCTCTTCAGGGAAGGACGGGTGTCGTTAGCCGATGATGCCCGGTCTCCCCCCCCCCCCCTGCATTACCGATGACAACGTCCAGCTGGTTGATGTACTCATTACCCAGGACACGGCCGAGTGACAGTGAACACCATAGCCGCCGTGGTCGCTCCACGACAATGCACGACCTCAAACGGCCAACACAGTCGCGGCACTCCTGTAGAAATTCAAATGGGAGGTTCTCGGCCACCCTCTATACAGCCCAGACTTCCCTCCCTGTGATTAGGCCATGTTTGGTCCCCTGAATAGGGCTCTGCGGGGCCAACGATTCACCTCGGACGCCGACGTCCAGCTGTACGTGCGGAACTGGTTCACATCGCAGCCCAGGGAATTTTATGAGACAGCCGTTCACCGCCTCGTGTCACAGTGGGACAAGTTCCTCAACAGCCAGGGACAATACTTCTAACATACAGGTACTGGTTTCTGTAATTATGCCTCCAGCTCATTACTTTTTGAACGCCCCTCGTATTAATTAATGTTTTTCAGTCGGCCAACACGATTGTGAAGTAGATTACTTAAGTAACACTGAAATGGCTTCTAGCACTTGTATAATCTTCCTTTGTTATCATTATTCTGCATAGAAGCTTAATTCACCATGCACATTAAATTTGCTCTGCCTAAAGTAAATTTCGCGAAGAATTTAATCCTACAGATTTAATTATAAATCGCACTGGAGAAAAATGTGCAGCAATTAGTCACCCGCTCTCTTGAACCTTCTTTTTCGCAGCTCTCATGCGGATTGCTCATTTATCAAAAGCGGCACAGATCTCCCGATCTGCCTCACTGGTTTTGTTTCAGACAGACTATAAGCGGCGCTCTTTGATCCAATGACAACCATCGTAACAAGTTCCAAGGCTTTTTTCTAAGAAAAAACGATAATAAACCTCTGTCTTTAAAAGCAAGTGCGCATCACCACTGTTTATTAATGATTTACAGAAGGCGTTCTTAACCTTTTTATTATATATGACTAGCAGGTACCCGCGGCTTCGCTCGCGTCATAGTCGTGTCATATTGTTATTCAGTCCTGGGACTTAGAAAATTCCGGCCAAAAAGTACAAAATCATTAATAACTCCCTAAGTATTCGTCGTATGATGAAATAGCAAGAGACAAAAAAGATGTAATGTGTTATTGTCTACAACATAGGCCATGTATAACTTTACACTCAGACATATTACGTTTCCTCCCCCCTCCCCATATTTTCACCCCTCCCCATGGGCCCCTTATATTGGATTTATGAAAAAACGGTCAAACACCTATTTTGTTATTTTTATGCTGATTTTTTTCCTCTGAGATCCAAACTCCTCGCCTATGTCGTTTAAGAGATACACGCTCGGTTAGGAAACCTTCAACCCCCACTTTTCACCTCTTTCACCTCAAAATATACACCACATCGAAAAACCCTCAGACACGTATCTTCTTATTTTTAATGATGAGTTTATATGCCGAGTATCAAATCCCCCAATGAAAGCAATCTGGAGATATTGTTATTCAATGAAATGCAGGTGTACCCCCTTAACACCCCTTTAGAAACTGAATATCCAAAAACCCTTCCTTAGTGGGCGTTTTCGACTTACAACGAACATATTCCCAAAATTTCATGTTTCTAGCTTTAATAGTTTTGGCTGGCCGATGATGAGTCAGTCAGTCAGGACACTTGTTTTTATATAAGAGAAGATTGCAGCCAATGGTTCTCACGACTCCAGGATTTATCATGCTCTAATGAATTTTTCTTTTTGTGTAAAATCATCCTAGACGTTATTCGATTTCCTGATAAATACAGTATAAAAATAAGAAGTTCCGTGACGAACTAAAGAGCCTGCTTTTCTTAAAATTTAAGATGCATGCCAATGTTTAATATAGACCTATCTAGAATAATGACGAAATTAAGTTGGTAATATCGAAATTTCTAATTAGTGCGGAATGTACCTGGTATAATGTAGCCTAATAGAGCACTATAGTTGGCAGCCCTGGTGACTGAATATATTGTTAGTTCCATCTCTTAAGGTACAGAATACAAAATTTGGTTGAAGTCCAATGGATAGCATGGACGTTACATGCAGTTAGACATTGGATCTATCAGCGCACGTAAAATCATGTTGGCAACAATGTCATGCATGTGTTGGTCAGAAATAATCTGAAATATTATGATCTCTTGTTGTGCCAATTTTGGATGAAATCCATTTGTTAGTATAGATGTTACATGTATTTTAAAATTGGACCTAACAACAGGCTTAGAATCATGTTGGTAGCACTGACATACATAAGTTACTCCAAATTAATCTAGAATGTCCGGTAGTATACGTGTGCATAGTTTAAAGCTGTCGGCTTGCATACTTGCTGATATATTGGTATTTGGATAAGAAAATAGAGACAGAGCATTTATTAACAGTTGTCAGCCCTGGTGGTTTTTAAGAATACGCTCAGTCATATCTGTTTATGTACACATACTACATACGAAATTTGGTTCAAATCCAATTGCTAGTGTAGAAGTTATATGCATTTAAAAATTGGACCTATCAGCAGGCTTAGAATCATTTGGGCAACACTGCCATGCATGGCCTCCTGGTAATTAAAATGAAATATTATTATCTATATGTGTGCCAATTTTGGAATAGCTCCCATGCATACCTTCCATTATATCAAACATGGAGCTCAAATTTCAATTGCGGTTTTTCAGCAGTTGGTAGCACTGACATAATTGTCAAATATGGGCTTGAGATATTCAGGTATAGATCTTTACTCACACCGAATTTGGATTCGATTGCTGCAGCCATTTCGGGGTTGATAGGGGGGGGGGGGGCACACACACAGCCAGACAGTCAGACAGACAGACAGACAGACAAAAGGACAGACGGACAGACAGACAAAAGGACAGACGGACAGACAGACATTTGCCCGGATCGATCTCATAAGTCTACTTTTTCCTCATTTTTGCAAAATGTGAAAAGTAGGCTAAAAATGTGTGTGTTCCACTGGAGCAGGGCTCTGCAATAGTGTTGATCTATGAAATAATAACGGCTTCGATGGCGTAGTCAGCATGCTGAACTGCTGTGCCCAAGCTCGCGGGTTCAAACCCGGCCAAAGTCGTCGGATTTTTTAAGAGTGTTAAAATCCTTCAGTATGCTTTCCTTCGGAGGGCAAGTAAAGTCGGCGGTCGCATGTCTTAGAATTATAGCATGTAAAAGATCACTACCTAAACTTGTGTGAAGCCAAATTTCTAGGTTAGATTTCGTTGAAACGCTCTATCAACGTTCCAACGTTCACCACTAGGTGTCATGACATCTGGTAGCGAAAGTTGGAACTACTTGAAATTGAACGGAACTTGTAAGTCACCCCATGGGTGTCCGCTTGAAGCAGATACAGCTTCTGGTGAGCCGAACATGTCCTCGTACACTCCCGGCACTAAAAGCCAAACGCTAAATAAATAAATAAATAAATAAATAAATAAATAAATATGAAATGGTTCACCGATTGGAGGATGTTTTGGAAAATTGGTGCGTTATTGAATCCTAGCAGTATCATTCAACGCAAAAAACACAGATTTTCGAAGTGAAATGCCTTGTCTTGTGGGTCGGATTTCACGTAAAAAGGAGGTCCCTTGGCTCATGGTCGCAAGAAAACAGTCACGTAAAACTACAAGCTTCCTTCCTGTGTTATTGTGTGTATTTGTAATACAGCTGAGGATTGGGAAGGAGGCGGCTGTGGCCTTAAATTAGGCCCATCCCGGCATTTACCTCGAATAGAAGTGGGAAACCACAGAAAACCACTCCAGGATAGCTGAGATGGAAATCGAACCCACCTTTTCTCAGTCTTGCCTCATGAAGCTGAGTGAACCCCGTTCCAGCTCTCAGACCAGAATTAAAATTTCCACCAGGGGCTCACGACTATTGGGACGTGGGGCGACCACGGGGCCCCAGCTGAGTTCGGCATTACTTCCACTTACATGTGCCGGGCTCCTCTCTGTCATCTTTCCTATCGACCTCCCTTGGTCAACTCTTGTTCTTTACCGACCCCGAAGGTATTAGGGTATCCGAGGCCTAGGCAGTCTTTCACTTTCCCGCCTTCATGGGCCCTTGTCTCATCTTTTCATATCCCTAATTCTTTGAGGGGTCAGACCTCTTCTGTTTTCTTCATATCTCCTGCCTTCTGCTCAAGGCCCTTAAGGAGGCAGGGTGTGTGTAGCCCCATCACTTCTCGATAGTGCTACACCCTCAGGGGCTCACGGCTGGTTGGTTCGGGAGTTGGCGACCCCGAGGGATTCCTGAGCTAGGTCCGGTTCTTCCCCCCTTTTTCATTGCCTCTGAGGCGGACTCTCTCCTCTTTCCCCGTTCCTATCTGCCTTTCATGGCTCTCCTTCCTTCCAAGTCCCCCAATCCTCATTCTTCTCCTCCTGTCCTTTGTTTGCCTTATTCTCCTTTTGTTTTCCATTTCTTCATCTAGTCTGTAAGTGTGTAATTAGTTTTAGTTGTAAGTTTTTTTAGGTATAGTTTACATTCTCATCTCATCTTTCACTATCACCCAAACCATTAGGGACCTATAAGCTAGATGTTAGGCCCCTTAAAACAACAATTATGATCATCATTATCAGACGTAAATTCCTTGATATAGCCGGGATTAAACCCGGACTTTTGGGGCGACAGCCAAGAATGCTAGTCGCGTTGCATTTTAGGTTATGTTATGCGTTGTTATTTGACTAACGATCTGAAAATTGGTGATCCTGAATGACGATACAAAAGACTGAAGACGATTAGCTCATGCTGCCAACTTTCAAGCTACATTATATGTGTCAGTTTCAATGTCTGCAAGTGGTCTGCAAACATACTGACTCTGTAACATGAGTGGTAACAGTGAATATTACCATCATTCAACCCATCAGCAAGCAATAAATCACCATGTTTGTAGTAGAACAGTACAGCTGGAATGGTTTTGTTCCAAAAACTGTGCTATGGTTGGCTTTTTGTAAATCGTTAGAAAAGCACAAAAAAAGCTTAACTCTGAATTTTAGAATAATTTGCACGACCATTTTGTCGGAAATCTCAAAAACCATTGAAAAGCCTTTTTCTATGAATCGACGTATTTTAAATAAAAGTTTTTTTAAACAAAAAATGTAGAGGACATTGTCACCTACAATTCATCTCATTGAGGTCATGTCATACGTTTTGAAATGCAGAAGATAGGTGGCGCCAAAGTTTCCAAAAAAGTGTTTTTTCACTTTTTGTCCTAGAAAAAATAGTTTTTTCCACAATAGAGTGAATCAGAAATTTGTTCCTCTCAAAATTGTCTACAACATTTATTTAAACGTTTGTTTCCTCCGACTTCCCGTTCAGTTTATTGATTTTTTCGTCTGTGTTACTTCAACGGGGAAGAACCGTGATCTATCTAATCTTCATGCAGAGCGTATGTCAGCTTGCGTCTGTGTTATTCTTAACTTGTCGCCCCGAGCCACTCACTGTGGAAGCCGGGGATTTCCTTGTCCTTGCTAGACCCCCCCCCCCCTAAAAGCTACCTGGAACCAGTGTCACTCACATGCCGTTCATTTCTGGCACTGTGAAGTGTAAGGCAGTTCTACGATGCCTAAAGTAAAAGCAACTACAAGTTATCGTTTGCAGCATTATTTTGCAGAATTTAAAGATAATTTTATTTCTGATGGGGGCGCTCTGTTCTGCCAACGATGTGGGGAAAGCATTCAAGGCTGAACAGTGATCTTAAGTTACACAACACCTCTAGGGCAAGAAACATATTGCCGCTGTTTCGCGCCTTCAGAAGAAGTGTTTAGCGATAATCGTCGGTCATTTGTGACGGACAACCTGAAAATGTATCTTGTTGTGTATTGTAATTCTTCTGCAGTCAGTGAGGCAGAGCATAAATTGCATTCGTGTGCACTGCGTATTGTTTATAATCATATTAATAAACTTAATTATAATTAAATATTTTTAATTTTTTGTAACATATTTCAGGTATTTTTAATACATAAAAAATAAATATTTTCCCGATTTTTAGCACCTAAAAATCCGAGCCCTATTCATTATCATCCATACAACAAATAAATCCACCGGGTGGAGCCGGGCACTACTGCTAGTAAATTAAATAATAATATTATTGTTATAACTACATGAAAAAAAAACAGTTAAGACGAAATATGGGAGAGTAAAGGTCACGAAATAGTTTAAGTACCTCGGAGAGATCATTAGCAACAATGGACTGGACAAAGAGTCAATGGAAAACGGAAGACTTAAACTAGAAAATCTCAACTTCTCCACTAAAAATATATACAACAAAAAGAACCTCTCCCTTAATGCCAAACTACAACACTACAATGCTGTGGTAGAACCGGTGATCTTATATGGTGTGGAGACGGCAAATTTGATGAACCTGGAAAAGTTTCTGAAGATTGAAAGGAGGATATTGAGGAGGATTTACTGCCCAAAAGTGGTACAAGTAGATTTATGAAAGGGTGGAAGACTTGGAAACTACAATTCGGAAAAACGTTTACGTTTCTATGGACATGTAGTTAGAATGGATCCCACAAGATTAAATAAACAAATTTTTGATAAAATATATAATCTGAAGAGCCAAGGGGGTTACACCAAGCAGATGAAGGAAGAACTCCGGAGGCTAGGAATTACAGATGACGACTGTCGAGACAGAACACAATTATTCAGGCAAATACTTTCGAACATAAAGGTTCTTGTGGGAGAAAAGAGAGAACGCAGGGGAGGAAGATGGACAGCAGAGAGAAAGGCGCAACACTCTAAAAGAATGAAGGAAGTGTGGAAGAAAGGAAGAAAGAACAGTGGCGTATACTGGTCTGAAGATCTGGGCTACCACTGAGCTTAATATTACACAAAACATGCGTTTGAACTGCCATGCGAAAAGAGTTAATATTTGAAAACCCTTCTTTTGACCATACATTAACTCCACGACTAAATATCAAACAGGGCCAGCAATACAGTTTAGACAGTTTAGGACTGGCAGATAACCTATTCCACCTAGCATATGTAGATGATGGGAAATGACTTGTATTCATTGGCACACAATTGCAGTTCAGGTGTAGGCCTTGTCATATGTATAATATGAACTTTCTCACTGTATGGACGATGGCTGAAAGGAACTTCTAACAAACTCTCTATTATACAGTCATTGGCATTTAAAGCCCCCGCAGGTGTTTGTTCCATAATCTTCTTACTAAATCACAACTGGCACAGTTAAAACAAAACACTACATAAAGATTCTACAGCATACACACACTTACATAACTATTTGTTGCTTTAAACGCTTTTAAGCGGCAACTCGCTCGCTATGAGCGCTGTGCCTGCACGGAACAAGGGTGGGTGCGTAGAGATGAGGGGTAGCCCCGGTAGCCCTAAGAATACGCCCCTGAGAAAGAACTATGAGAAGGAAATGAAACAATATTTGCGTGGTCCTTAGTTTCGGCCAGTTCGCATAATGTAATGTAATGTCATATTATTGTAATGTCCGCGGATTCGGATAACAAACGTGCGGATGCGGATAACGGTTTGTTTATCCGCGTAGGACTCTAGCAATGATGAAGAGGGCTATGTTTCCCACAATGCAGACACGGTGACAGTGAAAGCTATCTCTCAACGCTTTCCTTCCCGTTTGACTCCGATGCTCACGTTTGTCACCTGTCTACCTGTCTGCCCAGCGGCGCGTATCGTGTTAAATTAAGTAGTGTTAATGAGTTCATTATTTTTTGTAGACTTTAGGGACTCTCTTGGGATGATGTTTCTTATCACAGTCATTGGACTAGTTACCCGGCCATCCACAACACCAACGAGTTTTATCATTACACTGTACCCGCGTTAGCGAGTTCATACTCAACCTTAATTAGTCCGCAACCCAGTAATTTCACTTTAAAAGATTACAACGTCCCGATAGATATGTACGTGCATAATATAGAATGATTTTCAGTCGGTCAATAGGATTGTGGCCAATTATATTGGGCGGGGAGTACAAATATTTAAACACCCTAACCTGAAATTAAGATTACATGAATTATTTATCACTTAATTAACACGCAAACAAGGAAAAAATGACAATCCACAGCCTGCTTCCAGTCTCCGACCGGGTCAGGAATGGAATGAATGAAGCCCCCATCTAGCGGCGAGGATATGAACTGTGCCGGCTGCCGAGGCCTGACGCACTCCTCTGGGGCAATGATTAAATGAATGACAGATGAAATGAAATGATAGTGGAGAGTGTTGCTGGAATGAAATTTTGACAGGGAAAACCGGAGTACCCGGAGAAAAACCTGTCTGCCTCCGTTTTGTCCAGCACATATCTCACATGGAGTGACCGGGATTTGAACCACGGACCCAGCGGTGAGAGACCGGCGTGCTGCCGCCTAAGCCACGGAGGCTAACACGCAAACAAGGAAAATAATATAATTGGCTTTAAATAAGAATTTGTGGGAAATATGTTTTTGACAAAGGTCAAATGCTTCACCTATCTTGGAACAGTGTTAAACTGCGAGAACTTAGTAACAGAGGAAATAAATCAACGAATCATGATGGGTAACAGAGCATATTACGCCAACAGCAAACTGCTAAAATCATCTCTACTGTCAAGAAAAACAAAGATGACACTATACAATACTTTGATCAGACCTGTTGTTACGTATGGCGCAGAAACCTGGACCATGTCGTCAGTAGATGAAGATGCACTCCGTATCTTTGAAATAAAGGTTTTACGGAGGATTTGTGGCCCAGTGAAAGAAGGAGAAGTGTGGAGAATAAGATCTAATCGAGAGTTAGACACCATCCTTCAAGGTGAAGATATTGTAAGATTTGTAAAGGCAAGGAGGATTGCATGGTTGGGTCATGTAAAGCGGATGGGTAGTGAAATAATTCAGAAGAAACTGTTACATGGGAAAATGGTAGGAATAAGGAAACGTGGAAGGCCAAGAAGGCCCTGGATCCAAGATGTAGAGGACGATCTGAAGACTATGCAAATCAAGAGATGGTGGGAGAAAGTAGAAAGAAGAGATGAATTGAGAATCATCGTGAGGGAGGCCAAAGCTCATCCTGGGCTGTAGTGGCGAGGAAGTAAGTAAGTAAGAATTTGTTACGATTCTTAAATTTATGCGATCAGTTTATTATTTTTTGCTGGCGATTGGATGACATGTTTCGAACGTCAAGCGATCATCATCAAATTATATTCACCTAGGATTAGATAAGGTAAGGCGGAATTGTTTACACTCATATACAAATATATTTACAATTATATGTTTATACACCAGTGTTTTCTTTTTGTTTGTTTATTGAAAGCCAGGGGGAAAAGGGCAAGCACTATACCAGCTCTTGACCTGTTTATATTCAAAACAAAGACGAATAGATTCACTATTTACAAACGCTCTAACAGACACAACCTCTAAGGTGAAGTTCAGTGGAGAACTCTTTAGGAAGTTCCAGATCAAAACCGGAGTACGGCAGGGGGATGGCCCTTCCCCTATTTTATTTAATATTGTGCTTGATAAAATCATCAATACATGGACATATGCACTGAGGAATCTGGGAATCAAACCGGTGGCCATTGGAGCTGGAACTCGTAAAATCGAGATCAGATGCTTGGCTTTTGCAGATGACATAGCATTCCTAACCAACAACTCTACGGATGCTGTTATTTCTGTCCAGCAAATGCGAGGGAGCCGTGTCCGTAGATTTACTGGCACGTTAAAGATCCCCTTCGGGGCAAAATTCTGTCACCCCGGCGTCTCTAAAAGCCAGTGTAGTTAAAAGGGACGTAAAACAATTATTATTATTATTATTATTATTATTATTATTATTATTATTATTTCTGTCCAAGCACTACACGAGATAGCGATGAAGGCAGGTTTACAAATATCGTATGACAAAACCAAATATTTTGAGAGTCGTCATAGCGGGAAAGCCCCTTTAACAACTGCATATGGAACAATTTGGATAGATGATCGCTTCCGTTATCTCGGCGAATGGGTCCACCCGAATGACAGAGATGGCACTTCAATCTCGGAGAGGTGCACTAAACTCAATGCTACAACAAGAGGTGTATTTCAAAACATGCAAAGATCTGTCATTATAAAACCGTTATTAGAACACAGTTTTTATATGCAGCAGAGACCCTCTTGCTGAACAAGAAATGCAACATGGATGATTTGGAGAAAGTCTAGAGACGTATCCTTCGAAAAATTCACGGACCAAGATTGCTCCCAGATGGCTCTTATCGACTTAAAGCAAACACCGAACTATACCGTCAGTTGGAACCAGCCACCACTATCATGCGACGGAGACGACTGAAATTCTACGGGCACCTCTTCCGGATGGGGAACGATAGAATCACCAAGATGATCTTCAACTTGATTAAAGGCTACAAGACTGGCAGGTTGTGGCTTAATGAAGTGAAACAAGACTTGAATAACGTTGGGATTTCAGACTGTGATATTCTTGACCGTTCCAAATGTTGTGATAGTGTTAACACTTGGTCCCCACCACCCAAAGTGATTAAGACCCGACCACCCGTCACACAGGAGAGGAAGGACAAGTTATTGGCTGGACTGAGGAGATATTGTAAAGCATAGAAAGCGTCGCAGGAGCACTGTCATAAGCGCTCCTTAGTGGGCTTAAATCACTAATAATATTTATGTTCGACGATGTCGAAAATCGAAATGTAAACATTATGTGTCAGAAAACTGTATCATAATGAGGCTCATTATAACACAATTTTTCATTATGAAACAGTTTCTCCCACCAATCAGAGCTCAAGATACAGTTGTGTGACCAATTAGGTAGAGATACCTTCGCGCATGCGCTTAAAATCCAACATATTGTAACGTGTTTTTCGAGGGTTTTTTATGCAACTGGCATAAGTCAGTAGGAAGCCATTCTATATTTATTTACGCGGCAAATTGTTCAGCCAAGAGAATTTTTCATGTTAATTTATTATTATTATTAATTTATTATAATTATTATTAAGGTATTTTCGGAGCATTTTATAAAAATTATTAGCATTCAGATAGGTTTTCTATGTCTTAGAAAACGCTATCAAGCAAATTATTACGAACGACAATATCATAGAAAATTATGTGATTGCGGAATTTTACGGAGTTTTCGTCAGTTAGGGTATATCGAGAGACGTGGCTCACTGGGAATTCAAGTACACGCTTAATCTTGTCGGGAAGCATGACGCAATCCTGGGTCGCAGCGTCAAGGAAAGGCGAATGGTTGGAACGGAAATCGTCTTCATCATTCGCGCGCCGAGTGTAATGAACTAGAGGAGGGGAAGTAGCGGGGTGCAGCCAATCAGTGCAGACCACGTAAGCTAGAAGTCGGCTGAAGAGTGGGGGAGCCGACAGGTGCATATATCGTTCGACGCGCCGTGGAACGAGGACAATCTGTGTAGTTCTTGCCGAGTGTGGTTATACGCGGGAGTCGCTCCGATGTTCCGTGGAGTGGGAGGACGATCGGTATAGAATTTAACGAGTACGGTTGTACGCGGGAATCGCTCCGATGTTCCGTGGATTGGAGGACTAACTTTTGTAAAACTTAACCAGTGCGGTTGTACGAGTGTTTGGGTCCGAGGTACGGACCATAGAATTATCTAATCTACCAGAATCTCATCAAACATCGACGAAGATGACGACGTCCAGGAGACTGTGGGAAGCTCACAGCATCATCCAGTACGAGGGAAATGTTTCGGCAATTTCCAGTGGTAAGCGCGAATGATGCAGAAATATGCAATCTCTCATTTCTCTTTGTTTTATATTTCATATTTCAGTAACTTCATAGCTTGGGAATAAGAGTAAAATCAATAATTTATCAGACTCCGTTTTCACGTAATTTTCTATCGGTAGTATTAAAATCACAACGCTCCTATTTAAATTTTAAACTTATTATTATTATTAATTTTGCTATTCTTGTTTTATATAATAAATTCATTTCTTTTACAATGCAATCTTTGCTTTCAGTAGGTAGCATTAGATATAGACCAATTCCTTCTCCTGATACAATTGTTTGTTGGGTTAATGATCAAATCATACCACGATCTGAGTGAATAGAGTCTTGAAGGTGTTCTGCCAGAGCTAGACGTTGTTAAATACAAATTTAGATTTCAACATTGCATTGAGGTCTTGGCGCCCATTAAAACAACATAGCTTAGGCAAAGGGGGGGCTAGCAAAACTGCTACATTTGTACGCTCAACGTGGAGCAAAGTAAATACCGTTTCACTTGTCATCCCAGCCTAAGCAAATCTGCTACAATTGTCGCCGACAACTTGGGGCTGAAAACCTAATAACATTTGTGGAAGGAGAAGGGTATATATTTCTGTGCCTGTATTTTGGGGGTTATTTGTCTTTATCAGTGTATATCATTATGGGGGATGAGAAAGAAAGACAGATGAGGTTACGTAGTGGTCATGAACTGGGGAGTGATGATACGAGCAGTATGTCGAGTGATGGTAGTACCGGGGTAGCGGAGGTAAATCCCGATACTGAAACAGGGAGTGTAGGCGGCCAACCAGAATTAAAAACTTTACTTCTCGAGTTCATGTATCAGAACAAAGTTAGTAGTGATGCCTTAAATGCAAAATTAGAACAGAATAATGCAAAATTAGAACAAAACAGTAGGGAAAATAAAGAAAGTACAGAAGCTTTAAATGCAAAATTAGAACAGAATAATGCAAAATTAGAACAAAACAGTAGGGAAAATAAAGGAAGTACAGAAGCTTTAAATGCAAAATTAGAACAGAATAATGCAAAATTAGAACAAAACAGTAGGGAAAATAAAGAAAGTACAGAAGCTTTAAATGCAAAATTAGAACAGAATAATGCAAATTAGAACAAAACAGTAGGGAAAATAGAGAGAGTAATGAAACTTTAAATGCTAAATTAGAACAAAACAGTAGGGAAATGAGTGACAAATTCGAACTGATTAGAGGTGAAATCAGAGGAGTAATGGAAGAAAAGGCTAAAGAGATTATTGCAGATGTAGACAGAAAATTAGGAAAAGTACAGGAGGAGTTGGAAGTTAGAATCAGTACACAGGCTGAAAATTTAAAAGAACTAGTGCAACTGGAAACACAGCAGGTCAAAAAGCAATTGGGGGGAGAAATTGACAAAATTCAGGTAGCTACTAAAGAGGTTAAGGAACAGCTGGGGGGTAGAATTGAGAAAGTCCACTCACAAATAGTTGCAGAAGTAAATGATTTAAGAGAGAGTAATAGAGAGAGCATTAGCAAGATTGAGGAGAAACAAGCAAAGCTATATGATAAAGTAGAAGAATCAGAAGGAAACATTAAATTAACAGTAAACAGTATTGAGAGGAAGGCTGAGGAGAAAATCGCAGAATTAGAGTTAAAATTAAAAGCTAGGATCAGGCAAGAAAATAGTCAGAATAGGCCAGTTTTTGTGAATAGCACACACAGGGAGGTAGAACTGGGTAAGTTCAGCAATCGACAGGGGTGCCCAATGGAGTTCATGGACACTATAGAAAATAAATTCGGGGAGAGGTTGGAAAATGGTAGTATTGAGTGGTGCCAGGTAGTTGAAATTTTAGAACAAGTGTTTGTGGGGGAAACGAGGAATTGGTTTGCTGTCTACAGAGACAAGTTTACTGATATTAATGACTTTAAAATGAAATTCTGTGAAAAGTTCTGGAATGAGGTTATTCAGTCGCAGCATCGTGAGGGAGTAGTGTGTGGTAAATATAACCCTAAAGGAAGCTCCACCATGACCGAATACTTTTTAGGGCAGGTATTAGTGTGTAAATATCTAGATGGGTTGAAGGAGGAATGTGATGTGGTGAGGTTGCTACTTAGGCACTTTCCCTATAGGATCAAGGAGTCTGCTTGTATCCAGAATGTAAAGACTATATCACAAGTAGAAAATTTGTTAAGCACATTTGATGCACTAGGGAGAGGGGGTTATGAGGACAATTTCAATAGGAACCAGGGTAATAATAATAACAGACCTAATGAAGCCAGGCATCAAGAAGTTCAAGGGAACGGTGGCGAAGGAGCCAACGCTCAAAATAGAAATAATAATGATCAGCTAAATCAGAACAGAGGAAATGGCTATGGTAATCAGTATCAAGGAAGGAACAATGATTTCAGGGGAAATCAAGGGAGGAACAATGATTACAGGGGAAATCAAAGGAGAAACAATGATTTCAGGGGAAATCAAGGGAGAAATTATAATGACAATAATTACAACCAGAATAGGGGTCAAGGAAGAGGACAGCCTAGTGGTAGTAATATACAGCCAAACAATGACAACACAGCCTAGAACAACCAGACCAGTTCAGTAGTTAGTAGTACTACGGCCAGCTGTAGTGGTTCTTTAAACGCGAACCAGGCTGCGAAGTAAGGTCAGAATCTCAGTCTATAGCATGCCCTGTCCATACAATTATACAGGAACCCTATGACCTAAATGTAAGAAATGAATTATTACATGAACTAAATGATGAAGGTATTATTCAGGAAGTGGTTAGTAAGAGCCCCATAGTTAAATTTAACGTGTCCGAGGCGTACACAGATGTTTTAATTGATAGTGGTTGTATGAAGAGTTGCATAAGTAGTGCATTTTATGATAAAATGAAAGGAACTGGAGTAAATTTTGAGGAGATGCCAATTAAAAGCACTTTTGTTATCACAGCTGTTGGGAAGAGGTCTAAAGTAATTTCTAAGCAAGTTTTAGTAGACATTAAAATTAATAATCATGTAGAGAAGCAGATTTGCCTTGTAATTCCAAATTTAGAATTCAGTGTTATCTTGGGTTCAGAGTGGCTAAGTAGAGTGTCTGGTAACTTATGTTATGATGTAGGGAGTTTGAAATTTAAATGGGGAGATTCTGAAGTAGAAGTAGCGTTCAATGACCATATTCAGAGGAGTAGAATTGTAGGTGTGATTTGTACTTTAAATGAGATATCGCCAGCCGTAGAGCGGGGTTCTCCATGTTTTGTAGGCAGTGTGATTACGAACGGAAGTCTAGAGGACTCGTTACGTGATGCTGCATTTCAGGGTAATATAGAGGTGGAACAATGTGTTCGGCTCTATGATGTGTTATTGTGTAATAGGAGAGTGTTTGAGGATCGCATTGGTATGGCCAATTGCTATACCCATTCATTGAACGTTATTGATAGGTCAGTATTCACAGGACATAGATATCCTGTACCTTTCGCTTATCAGAGTGCAGTTGAGGCACAAATTAACCAGATGCTTGAAGATGGGATTATTGAGCACTCTAACAGTCCATATGTTAATTCTTTGATCACGGTACCCAAGACCGACGGCACAGTTCGTATTTGTTTAGACGCTCGTTTGGTTAACAGTAGAATTAGTTCAGATCAGCTGAAATCTATGTCAATAGAGGAATTAATGCAAACATTTGAGGGGAAGAAGTATTTCACTTCTGTAGATTTGAGTTCCAGTTTTTGGCAAGTGCCACTTATGTACGAAGATAGACCATTTACAGCTTTTAGTCATAAATATAACCTTTATCAATTTTGTAGAACACCTTATGGGTTAAAGAGTAGTTCAGCAGCTTTAATTAGGGCTTTAAACATCGCATTAGGGGATGACACAGGAGAGTTTGTAACCATTTACATAGATGATATGGTAATTAGTTCACGCAGTTTTGAGGAGCATCTAGGTCATTTAGATATAGTTTTTCAGAAGTTAGATCAGGCAGGGTTCACTTTGAAGCTGTCTAAGTCGTCATTCTGTCAGTCAGAAGTGACATTTTTAGGTCATAGAGTGTCGAGTAGAGGTGTAACACCAGAAGAAAGTAGGGTTAATAAGATACTTAACGCAGAGGTGCCACAGAATGTTAAACAGTTAAAAACTTACCTGGGAATTTGCAACTTTTTCAGGAGGTTCGTTCTTAAATACTCTGGGTTGGTAGAACCATTCAGGGAATTGCTTAAAAATGGGACTCGGTGGAGATGGGAGTCCAAGCATGATCAGGCTTTTAGAGCGCTGAAGGAAGGTTTTGAGAAAGCTGTAGTGCTGAAATATCCGTTAAAAGATAAGGAATATGTGGTTATGACAGATGCTTCACAAATAGGCATTGCTGGAGTATTATGTCAGAGAGATGATGAGGGTAATCTGTGCATTGTATCTTTAGCCTCGCGAGGACTGACAGCAGCAGAGAAAATATACACGATTACTGAGTTAGAGCTTTTAGGTATTGTTTTCAGTTTAGGGAAATTTAGAATGTATTTAGTAGGGGGGAAATTTGAGATCCACACAGATCACCATGCATTACTGTATATGAGAACTTGTAAACTCAGTTCTAACAGAGTTAGTAGGTGGATTCTTGCTCTGCAGGAATACGAATTCACAGTAAAATATATTAAAGGTAAAGATAACATTCTTGCAGACATGCTATCGAGGGACACTAATTTATGTAGGGATTATCCTGTGGTTAAAGCAGAGGACGGTATTTTAATATGTGCATGTGTGGACAGTAGCAACAGGGCATCGTTACAGACACTGAGAAATATGCTAGTGGAGCAACGTGATGACGTTAAGTTAAAGGAGCCACTGGCTAGGTTGGAAATAGGTGAAGAAGAGTATGTGAAAGTAGGACGGTTCACGTACAAGATGCAGGATGGGCTTCTTGCAAGGAAATGTAGGAATAATCGGTGGGCAATATGTGTTCCTGCCACTTTGCGGGATGAGCTAATTTGGTTCATTCATAGGGAATTGGGACACTTTGGTGCTGCCAAGGTCTTCTATGAAATTGGTCGTGACTTCATTTGGAGTAAAATGGGAAGGGACGTTAGGAGGATTTTAGCTAAGTGTGACACCTGTCAAAGGAGTAAATATCCAGTTAAATATTTAGTGGGTTAGAGATCTGCAGTTCTCACCAGTAGTCCCGGCGAAGTACTGTGTGTGGATTTATTTGGCCCGATCGTTAAAGGACAGTACGGCTACGAGTACATTTTTATAGTTATTGACGCTTTTAGTAAGTATGTCAAGCTATATCCGCTAAGGAAAGCCACGGGACTAGCGTGTAGCCGTCTGATCATTAATAAGTATGTACCTGAGTTTGGCATTCCTCTCAGGATACTATCTGACAGTGGACCACAGTTTACTGCAAAGAAATGGAGAACCAGTATGCAGGAAGCTGGTATAACACACGTTCATTCCTCTGTAAGGTACCCTCAGGGTAATTCTGCAGAGCGTCCAGTAAGGGAAGTGGCTCGTCTTTTTCGGACTCTAGTGCATGACAAGCATGCGGCCTGGGTTGGACATCTTCCCAAGGTCGAGACTTGGCTGAATTCTGTCCAGCATGAGAGCACGAAATTGACACCATACGAAGTTCACTTCGGAAAAAGACCACAAAATGAACTAGCGAGGGTGTTGGGATTAAATGAGGGTAAGCAACCGGGGATGGATTACATTGTCCAGTTGGCGAAACAGAATTTATCTAAGTCAGCACAAAAGAGAATTCGCCAACAAAAAGAAACTAAATTTGACCTATTCGAGCCGGGAGACAGAGTCTTACTTAGAGTGCCGAAACAGTCAAATAAGCTAGAGAAAGTCATGTCCAAGTTCTTTTATCTCTACGAGGGCCCATTTATAGTTTCCAAACGTATTGGAAAAACAGCATATGTGCTGGAGGATAGTAAGGGAAACAGATTATACGGGACGTATAATATACATAGTCTACGAAAATATGTGTCATAAAGTGAGTGTGTTTAGCTGGCGAGCCAGCCAATCAAATGAGTAAGTGTGGTATTTGGTGCGTGGAAGATGGTCTTCCAGGTAGGCGTATCAGAAGTCACACAGGGGGGTAGTATGTAAGTAAATGAGAGTTTTTAAGGTACAGAGAAATATGACGGGATTGTCGGATGCTCTTGAGCACTAAAATGTCTCGATACACCAAGGCCAGAATTTGGTAGCGCTGGTGAATTCCCATTTGTCCCCAAGAGATGGGTGAGCGCTTGGACAGGGTATTTTTGCTTAAGGCGTCCACGGGACAAAAGGTGGGCCATCAGAATGCGAGACAGTCCTTCATGAAACTCATACATATCAGCACACGTGATTTCTGTTTACGGCCTCGCCATGTAAGTTTTGTAAGTGTGTAATTTAAGGTAATTTGTACAAAGGTATTATTTGTGTCAGGAGAAATGGTCTGTGTTGAGAACTAGTATTAAGTAGAATATGGTCTACGGGAACTTAACAAGACAGGGCGATTACGGCACAGAAATATTTGGTGTTATGTGTAATGCGCATTTACTGGTTTTTTTTTTCAGAAGTCAATATTAATTTAATCTACTTTAAAGAGAGATTAAGTATTATGGTCACGAGGCGCTGCCACAATAGTGTGATCGTGTGCTCAGTGATAAGTGAGATTAAATTTCACCATAAGGAAGGGACCTCCAGTGAAATTAGGAAGTTCTATGGTGATATAAATATATCAGAACACCTTCAATGCGTGTGATATGACATCATAAATACATAGTGCTCACACATTAATTATGTCTATTTCTCCAACATAGAGAAATTTGAGAGGCGGAAATATCCGTGGAACACTATTCTATATGTAAAACATTGGACTGGTTGCAAAGTGCAATCCATAGTGACAACAAACTTTGACGCAAAGTGCGTGAAGAAAAATTATGAGTTTATATATCTGTATTTTAGGGTGATTTCATTTATGTAATATGTATTTTGGATGGGGTTTATTAACGTGTCTGGGATAATCGGATAATGGACCGTCGTCACGGTAAATCATCCGATGATCCGAGGCGAATATGTAACGTGTTTTTCGAGGGTTTTTTATGCAACTGGCATAAGTCAGTAGGAAGCCATTCTATATTTATTTACGCGGCAAATTGTTCAGCCAAGAGAATTTTTCATGTTAATTTATTATTATTATTAATTTATTATAATTATTATTAAGGTATTTTCGGAGCATTTTATAAAAATTATTAGCATTCAGATAGGTTTTCTATGTCTTAGAAAACGCTATCAAGCAAATTATTACGAACGACAATATCATAGAAAATTATGTGATTGCGGAATTTTACGGAGTTTTCGTCAGTTAGGGTATATCGAGAGACGTGACTCACTGGGAATTCAAGTACACGCTTAATCTTGTCGGGAAGCATGACGCAATCCTGGGTCGCAGCGTCAAGGAAAGGCGAATGGTTGGAACGGAAATCGTCTTCATCATTCGCGCGCCGAGTGTAATGACTAGAGGAGGGGAAGTAGCGGGGTGCAGCCAATCAGTGCAGACCACGTAAGCTAGAAGTCGGCTGAAGAGTGGGGGAGCCGACAGGTGCATATATCGTTCGACGCGCCGTGGAACGAGGACAATCTGTGTAGTTCTTGCCGAGTGTGGTTATACGCGGGAGTCGCTCCGATGTTCCGTGGAGTGGGAGGACGATCGGTATAGAATTTAACGAGTACGGTTGTACGCGGGAATCGCTCCGATGTTCCGTGGATTGGAGGACTAACTTTTGTAAAACTTAACCAGTGCGGTTGTACGAGTGTTTGGGTCCGAGGTACGGACCATAGAATTATCTAATCTACCAGAATCTCATCAAACATCGACGAAGATGACGACGTCCAGGAGACTGTGGGAAGCTCACAGCATCATCCAGTACGAGGGAAATGTTTCGGCAATTTCCAGTGGTAAGCGCGAATGATGCAGAAATACGCAATCTCTCATTTCTCTTTGTTTTATATTTCATATTTCAGTAACTTCATAGCTTGGGAATAAGAGTAAAATCAATAATTTATCAGACTTCGTTTTCACGTAATTTTCTATCGGTAGTATTAAAATCACAACGCTCCTATTTAAATTTTAAACTTATTATTATTAATTTTGCTATTCTTGTTTTATATAATAAATTCATTTCTTTTACAATGCAATCTTTGCTTTCAGTAGGTAGCATTAGATATAGACCAATTCCTTCTCCTGATACAATTGTTTGTTGGGTTAATGATCAAATCATACCACGATCTGAGTGAATAGAGTCTTGAAGGTGTTCTGCCAGAGCTAGACGTTGTTAAATACAAATTTAGATTTCAACATTGCATTGAGGTCTTGGCGCCCATTAAAACAACATAGCTTAGGCAAAGGGGGGGGGCTAGCAAAACTGCTACATTTGTACGCTCAACGTGGAGCAAAGTAAATACCGTTTCACTTGTCATCCCAGCCTAAGCAAATCTGCTACAATATCTATATAAATTACCGAAAGTGCACCGTCCATATGTTTGCGTAAATAAACTGCCAAGCACACAGAGCGCATGCGTCGGTCGGTCAGAGAGCTTGGAAAACAGAAATATCCTACCCAGCGCTCTCACTCCGATCACAACATTCTAGTGACTGAATCTTAACAAATATTTATGAATATTTATGTTAAAACATATAATAAAGTTATAATTATCGTCGAACATAAACAGTCGTATGCAACTCGCCTATAATGGTAATTAAGACATTGAGACATTAATGCCATTATAGGCTCGTTGCATAATGTACTATTACAAACGAAGCTAGATACAGAGGTGTGAAAATTATTCGACTAAATGCCAGTTTACCAAAATTTAATTTTTACTTTTTTTTTTGTGAATTAATGCAGTAACATTAAAACGATTTAATAGTATTAATTACATTTTCTTTTAAGAAACTGACTAAAATGATTTTTTATAATTTCCACTAAAATAGTATCACACGTTTTATTTTGATTACTATATTCCATTTTTATGCGAAATTAGAGCAAAGGAATTTGAAGTCTTGTATTACTGATGGTTCAATCTTGAACTATTCAATGATTCGTGGGCAATGAATTGTAATCACCTAATTTAGATGGTACATTACAAATGAAATAAAAAAAGAAAACAAAACAGACGCAGCTCAGGCATCCCTCAGAATCTCCAATTTGGAAAATTCTCAGACGCAATATCTTATTGGAAAAGTTGTAAGTTCATAGGGCATCACTAGGTAGGGTAATAAAAATAGAATCAAATGATTTTGAATAAAAATGTGTGATTGATTTACATTCTTTATTTAAGTCTAATAATTTCCACACCTCTGTATTATAAAATATTTACATCATAGTGCATTTAGTCATTTCTCATTCACGCGTGCTTTCACTCACTCGCTCACTCATTCACTCTTCCACATTGTCTCATCACGTCATGTGCTTCTTAACATAACATTTAATTAGCTAGGCCTACATTTATAGCCTACTTTTCTCATTTTGCAAAAATGAGGAAAAAGTAGACTTATGAGATCGATCCGGGAAAATGTATATCTGTCTGTCTGTCTGTCTGTGTGTGTGTGTGTGTGTCCCCTATCAACTCCGAAACGGCTGCAGCTATCGAAACCAAATTTGGTAAGAGTAAATATCTATACCTGAATATCTCACGGCTAGATTTGAAATTGACATCAGTGCTACCAACTGCTAAAAATCGCAATTGAAATTTGAGCTTTATGTTGGATATCTCAGACGTTATGCATGCGAACTGTTCCAAAATACATATAGATAATAACATTCCAGATTAATTTTCAGAAGTCCATACATGCCATTGTTGCCAACATGATTCTAAGCCTGCCAATAGGTCCAATTTCTAAGTGCATGTAACTTCTATACTAACGATTGGATTTCAACCAAATTTCGTATGTACTATGTGTAGTACAACGGATACGACTGTCCGTATTCTAAAGAGCAACCAGGGCTGCCAACGGTTAATAAATGCTATCTCTATGTTTTAACCCTAATATCAATATATCAGAAAGTATGCAAGCCAACAGCTCTAAACTTTGCACACGTAGAGTACCTGACATTCTTCCTCAGTTTGGTGTAGCTCATATACATCAGTGCTGCCAACGCAATTCTAAGCCTGCTGATAGGTCCATATTTTAAATGTATAGAACTTCTATACTAACAAACGTATTTCAACCAAATTCCGTATGTGCTTTGTGTACCATAACAGTTATGACTATGCGTATTCGTAAGAACCAGCAGGGCTGCCAACTGTTTACTCTATTAGGCTACACTATTTCAGGAGTATTTCAAACTGCAGTACTTACAGATGTTAGTAGTACCAACTTGATTTCGTCATTATTTTAGATAGGTCTATATAGATTGGCATGGATCTTAAATTTTAAGAAATTTATGCTCTTTAGTTCGTCACGGAACTACTTGTTACATATTTTAATGTTGGTGGTAAGATCGTTGTGCTAATAAAATCGACTAATATGTTGGCGCGCTGGGAAAAGTATTATCTATATGATTTGTATTACGGAGCTACAGATACATTTGGGGACCCCTGTACCTAGGTATACGTTATATTTAGCTATTCTAGGATTTAAATGAAAGTTGGATGGATCCAGGTTACGAAAGTGATGTCAGCGAGGAAGACCTGAGGGAAATGAGTGTCAAGGAGGTGAAACTAACTTGCAGAGGCGGGCCAGGTTAAATATTAATGTTCTTCGAGGAGAACACAAGACTCACACCCAAAGCTGCTCACTATATTATCGTATACAGTATGTTATTTTACAAGCAGAGTTTGGTTACATTTTCGCCAATCACCACGTCGCGTCGCGTCGTTTACAATCATTGGAATATGCAATATTGGCTAAGTAATGAAAATGCAGTGATACAATTTTCTTCACCAATATAAGTACGGTATTGTAGTAGCTACATTAAATTAATTAATTTTATTAATGCAGCCATGTACTTTTTTTTTCAGGACGGGTCAGGGAAGGGATATTGGAAGGAAATCGGCCGGGGACCTATCGAAAGGAACCGTCCCGACATTCGCCTAGTGGTGAAAATGGGAAACCACGAAAACCATTTTCAGGATGGCCGAGGTGGGATTCGAACCCATGCTCTCCCGATGCCAGCGAGGCACGAGGTAGCGCGTTAGCGCTCTCGGCCACCGCGGCCGGTAGTAGCTACATTAAAGTAGTCTATTAACATTTTGTGGGGGCGTGGTGGCGCATCGGTCAAAATGTTCGCCTCTCACTAAGGTGGACTGGGTTCGATACCCGGTCAATGCATGTGAGATTTTCCAAGTGAAATGCCATATCCTGTGGTTCAGATTCCACGTAAAAAGGAGGTCCCGTGGCTCATAAACACAAGATTCACGCTCACACAAAACTACAATCTTCCTTCTATTAATTAGAAGGAAAAGAAAACATCATTTCTGTTAAATCAACTTACAAATTATAAAATTTGCTAAATCTGAGTAGAAGAAAGAACAAGTAGCTTAGTTCCGTGAAGAACTGTATAGCCTATTTGCATATATTCTACTGCTTGCTACGATGGGTGAGTGGTTATCGTGGCGGACTTCCGACCCCAAGCTTGCAGGTTCGCTCCTGGCGTGTTAAGTGAATTTTGAAAGGCGACAAGAAACTCTGCATGCATGTCATACGTTGTTGGCATGTTAAAGAACCCATTTGAATTCAGTAGGCCGTGTTCATAATGGCAAAATTAATCTAGGGATTTCCCACCAACACAAAAAATCCTCCTTTGCCTACTAGAAAGCGCTATAGTGTCAAAGAGCTTAGATATCTAATCTCCTTGACTTTCATAGCGTTCAAAGGAACAGCAAAATTCGACATGAAAGCTGCCCTCTGGGCGTTAAATAACAAAGCTTGCACCCGGCAACCAAGGCCATACGATATTATTATTATTATATCCTACTTATGTTTATAGCCTCTATTAACATACAAATTTTCAGTTTGATCGCTGTAATAGATTCCCAGATGTTGAGAATCGTCCAAAATATTTCGGATGGTCACAATGTTGGATTTTTATATACAGGCCTTAGAGTCATGTACTATAGTATAGGTGTATTATTCAAACTTCAATCGCATGATTAAGAAACAAGAAATGAAAACGAGGTGTTAAAATTTCCCACAGCCGCCATCTTGTGTTATGAAAATAATTGAAATGAATTAGATGCCAGTGGATTAAAATTTATGTAAGCATTTACGGTACCAAGTTTCACTCCACTCGGATGGTTAAATCGTGAAAAACATCCATTTGAATAATTGAGTTTCGCGTCACCGCCATGTTGGGTTTGTGCTCACCAGGTTATTGAATCTCCCATAGGTGAACTTATGTTTATAGCCTCTATAAGCATACACAATTTCAGTTTGATTTCTGTCATTGATTAATAGATATTGAGAACCGACTAAATATTTCGGATAGTCACCATGTTGGATTTTAATATATGTAGTCCATTGAGTTATGTACTATTAGATGAGGAGTATTGTGTAGGTTCATTATTCAAACGTTGACTTCGATCGCATGATTGTGACACAAGAAATAATAAGTTAATTTTAGAATTCCGCACAGCCGCCATCTTGAGGTTATGTAGACAATTGAACTATATTAGATGTCAGTGGATTGCAATTTGTATAGTCATTTGCTGTACCATGTTTCACTGTGTTCGGATGATTAAATCGCGAGAAAAGTCTATTTAAATGCTTCAATTTCGCTTGGCCGCCATGTTCGTTTTGTAGTTAACAAGTTTTTGAAAGTCACATAGGTAAACTGCTAGTAGTGCCCTTTATCACCATACAAAATTTCAGGGTGAATTGAATAATAGTTTCGGAGATATAGAATGCCGGTGAAATATTCGCACAGCCGCCATGTTTGATTGTTGAGACATAATAATATTTGAAGGGCACGGTCGGGATAGGCCGAAATAGTACTATGTACCTTACCGAGTTTCATTGAAATAGCTCCAGCCGTTTAGAAGTTATTAGGGGGCTGGGGGCGGCACACAGTCACACCCACACGGACGGACGCACACACACACACAGAGACAAATGGAGATCTCATAAGCCTATTTTTTTCATAAATGAAAATAGGCTAAAAATAGCTGACAAAACACGGACGACAGAAACAATACGAGAGATGACGGAGCACTAAAACGGACAAGCGATAACAACAAGTAGGCCTACATGTAAACAACAATGGCGCGACGGGAAGTGAGTCACCGCCACGAGTCGGGGGGAAATTCGGATTAACCGGAGCGGCGGACCAGCCAAGGGCGGACGAGAGGGGTTCTAGTATATCTCGGAAATAGATTAAAATTCTTGCTCCAAACCCACTTCCTCTGATATTTCAATATGCTGATAACCCAAAACATCAAAAAGGAGGAAATTGCTTCTCTCCATCAAATCACTTTAACCCTTTATTAGCCTATTTTCAATTTTGAAAAAATAGGCTTATGAGATCACCTTTTGTCCGTGTGTGTGTGTGTGTGTGTGTGTGTGTGTGTGTCGTGTGTGTGCCCCCCCCCCCCTAATAAAAACTAAACGGCTGGAGAGATTTCAATGAAACTCGGTAAGTTCATAGCTCTATTCCGGGCGACCCCGACCGTGCCCTTCAAATTTTGTTACGTCTCACCAATCCAACATGGCGGCTGTGCGAAATATTTCACCAGCATTCAATATCTCCGAAACTATTACCGATATCACCCTGGAATTTTGTATGGTGATAAAGGGACCTACTAGAAATTCACATATGTGACCTTTGAAAGCCTGGTAACTATAAAACCAACATGGCGGCCAAGCGAAGTTGCGACTTTTAAATGGACGTTTTTCGCGATTTAACCAACCAGACGCAATGAAACTTGGCACAGTATATGTTTATATACATTGTAATGCACCGACATCTAACTTCGTTCAATTGTTTACATAACCTCAAAATGGCGGCTGTGCGAAATATTTCACAGGCATTCAATATCTCCGAAACTATTTATGATATCAACCTGAAATTTTGTACGGTGATAAAGAGCACTGCTACAAGTTTATCTATGTAACTTTCAATAACCTGTAAACTACGAAACGAACATGGCGGCCAAGCGAAGTTGACACATTCTAATACATTTTTCTCGTGATTTAATCATATGAGCGCATTGGAATGTGGTACAGTAAATGATTATACATATTGTCATTCACTGGCATCTAATTTAGTTCAATTGTTTACATAAACTGAAGATGGCGGCTGTGCAAAATTTTAAACTTAAGTTTTTATTCTTGTGTAGTAATCATGCGGTCAAAGTGAAAGTTTGAATAATGAAGCTACGCAATAATTTTCCTTTAATGGTACATAACTCTATGGCCTATACATACAACAATCCAAAATGGCGAGCATCCGAAATATTTTGACGGTTCTCAATATCTAAGAATCTTTTCCAGCAATCAAACTGATTTTTTTAATGTTCATAGAGGTTATAAACATAAGTTCACCTTTATTTATCGTATGGCTTTTAGTGCCGGGAGTGTCAGAGGACATGTTCGGCTCGCCTGAGTCTGTAGCTGCTTCCAGCGGACACCCTAAAGGGTGAGCTACAAGTTCCGTTCGATTTCAAGTAGTTCCAACTTTCGCAACCAGATATCAATGATACCTAGTGGTGAACGTTGGAACTTTGATAGAGCGTTCTGACGAAATCTAACCCAACAATTTTTGCTTTACACAAGTTTAGTCTGTGAAAGGATCTTTTACATGCCATAAATCTATGACATGGGACCGCCGGCTTTACTTCCCCTCCGAAATAAGGCATACTGAAGGATTTTTAACGCTCTTAAAAATCCGACGGCTTCGGCTGGGTTTGAACCCGCTATCTTGGGCACAGCAGTTCAGCATGCTACCGACTACGCCACCGAAGCCGCTATAAGTTCACCTATATGACTTTCAGTAACCTGGTGAGCACAAATCCAACATGGCGGCGACGCGAAGTATAAATATTTAAATGGACGTTTCTCGCGATTTAACCATCTGAGTGCGGTGAAACTTTGCAAGTTAATGCTTATACAAATGTTAATCCACTGGTATCAAATTTATTTCAATTGTTTTCATAACCACAAGATGGCAACTGTGCGAAATTATAAAATCTCGTTTTTTCTTCTTGTGTCCTAATCATACGATTGAAGTCTGAAAACCACACGTTCACAACAATCTTCATGTAATAGTACATAAATAAAAATCCAACCTGGCTACCATCTACAATATTTAGTCGGTTCTCAGTATCTACGAATCTAACATAGCAATCAAACTGAAATTTTGTATGTTGATAGGGGCAATAGGATATAAGAAAATAGGCTGTATAGTTCTTCACGGAACTACTTGTTTTTAAGTATTTTTACATTTTAATTTATTTTAATTATTAGAATTATTAATAATGTTATGTTTTTTTTCTCTAATTTTTATGTTTATATATTTTATTTGTAACTTTCAATTTATATTTTATAGATTTAATTTTGATATTTTTTTAAATTAATTAATTTACTAATTTGGATTTGATTTTTACAATTATTTTCATAATTCTTTTAGAGTTACTGTATGTTTATTATTTTATTTTTTATTTCTTTTATAATATTGATTTTATTTTTATGATTTTTATTTTTCTTACACTTTAAATGTTGAAGTTTTTAGTTTTAATTTTTTAAACATTTTATCCAACACATTATTTCAAGTTGATACGTACATAATATTTGATTTTTAGAAAAAATACTAGCACTTCGGCATGGAAATTCTGCAAAATTTGATTTAAAGATTCAACTATCAGCATCTTTGAAAGCATAAACTGTCCTTATGAAAGAGACCACTATCCCATAAAGGGTAGACGCTCAAAGGAAATAGTTGAATTGGTGTGGCTCTTAGTTGACCGAAATGAATAATAATAATAATGTCGGCATATGTTTTCGCTACAGGTAATTCTTGTTTCCATATTACTAACGAGGAATGTATTACTTTCCTGATTGTATCAGCGCACTTTGCCCTTTGGATGGCTTGCAGCAGGCCCCGCTCGTTTTATCATTTTTAGTTCCCTCTGATGCGCATGGTAGCGATAAGATCATAGCCAGACAACGTGTAACTTTTCCCGGTGATTACATCACACTTTCTGTTGGCATTTTCATTGGCAATGAACTAGCCTCATCAACAGAATCATCAACGCATGGGCACATTAGAACAATATTAGAGCAATATAACGGGAGCCCTGCGCGGATGAAAAAAATCCACCCCGCATCCGTACGGCTGTTATCCGCATCCACCCCGCATCCGCACGGCTGTTATCCACAGCCGCCTTGCATCCACATGGCTGTTATCCGCATCCGCCCCGCATCCGAACGGTTGTTACCCGCATCCACCCCGCATCCGCACGGCTGTTATCCACAACCGCCTCGCTTCCACATGGCTGTTATCCGCATCCACCCCGCATCCGTACGGCTGTTATCCGCATCCACCCCGCATTCGCACGGCTGTTATCCACAACCGCCTCGCATCCACATGGCTGTTATCCGCATCCGCCTCGCATCCGAACGGTTGTTATCCGCATCCACCCCGCATCCGCACGGCTGTTATCCGCATCCACTCCGCATCTGCACGGCTGTTATCCGCAAGCGCCTCGCATCCACATAGCTGTTATCTGCAACCGCCCCGCATCCGAACGGTTGTTATCCGCATCCACCCCGCATCCGCACGGCTGTTATCCGCATCCACCCCGCATCCGCATGGCTGTTATCCGCATCCACCCCGCATCCGCACGGTGGTTATCGGCAACCGCCTCGCATCCACATGGCTGATATCCGCATCCACCCCGCATCCGCACGGCTGTTATCCACAACCGCCTGCATCCGCACGGTTGTTATCCGCAACCGCACCACACGGCTGTTATCCGCATCCACTCCGCATCCACACGGTTGTTATCCGCAACCACACCACACGGCTGTTATCCGCATCCACCCCGCATCCGCACGGCTGTTATCCGCATCGACCCCGCATCCACACGGCTGTTATCCGCATCGACCCCGCATCCTCACGGCTGTTATCCGCATCCACCCCGCATCCACACGACTGTTATCCGCATCCGCACCACACGGCTGTTATCCGCATCCACCCCGCTCGTTTTTCATCCCAATCTCTTCACATTACAATAATATTTTTAGCCTACTTTTCACATTTTGCAAAAATGAGGAAAAAGTAGACTTATGAGATCGATCCGGGAAAATGTGTGTGTGTGTGTGTGTCTGTCTGTCTGTCCTTCTGTCTGTCAGGCTGTGTGTCCCCCCCCCCCTATCAACTCCTAAACGGCTGCAGCAATCGAAACAAAATTTGGTAGGAGTAAAGATCTATACCTGGATATCTCACGGCCATATTTGAAAATGATGTCAGTGCTACCAACTGCTGAAAAATCGCAACTGAAATTTGAGCTCCATGTTGGATATCTTGGAAGGTATGAATGGGAGCTATTTCAAAATTGGCACACGTATAGATAATAATATTGCAGTTTAATTTCCAGGAGGCCATACATGGCAGTGTTGCCAACATGATTCTAAGCCTGTCAATAGGTCCAATTTCTAAATGTATGTAACTTCTATACTAACGATTGGAATTCAACCAAATTTCGTATGTACTATGTGTACTACAACGGATACGACTGTGCGTATTCTAAAGAGCAACCACGGCTGCCAACTGTTAATAAATTCTCTCTCTATGTTTTAACCCTAATCTCAATATATCAGAAAGTATGCTAGCCAACAGCTCTAAACTTTGCACACGTATAGTACCTGACATTCTACCTCAGTTTGGTGTAACTCATATACATCAGTGCTGCCAACACAATTCTAAGCCTGCTGAGAGGTCCAACTTTAAATACATGTAACTTCTATACTATCATTTGGAATTCAACCAAATTTCGTGTGTGCTATGTGTACCATAACAGATATGACTATGCCGATTCTTAAGAGTAACCAGGGCTGCCAACTGTCAATAAATACTGTCTCTATTTTTGTTACCCTAATATCAATATATCAGAAAGTATGCAAGCCAATAGCTCTAAACTTTGCACACGTATAGTACCTTGCATTCTAGATTAATTTGGAGTAACTAATAAAGGCCTACGCCAGTGCTGCCAACATGATTCTAAGCCTGCTGATAGGTCCAATTTTATAATGCATGTAACTTCTATACTAACGAATGGATTTCATTCAAAATTGACACAACAATAGATCATATTATTTCAGATTATTTCTGACCAATACATGTCATTGTTGCCTACCCTACACGATTTTACGCGCGCTGTTAGATTCAAGGTATAACTGCATGTAACGTCCATGGTATCCATTGGACTTCAACCAAATTTTGTATTCTGTACCTTAAGAGATGGAACTAAGGAACCAAGGCTGCCAACTGTAGTTCTCTATTAGGCTACAATATGCCAGGTATACAGTATTTCGAACTAATTAGAAATTTCGATATTACCAATTTAATTTCGTAATTATTCTGGATAGATGCATATAGATTAATCTTAAATTTTAAGAAAAGTAGGCTCATTAGTTCGTCACGTAACTTCTTGTTGTTTATTATTATTAGTTATATTAAAGTAACACGGGACAGGGTGCACTCAGCCTCGTGAGGACAACTGAGTAGCTGTCTGACAGTGAGGCAGCAACTCGATCACGAAAACCAAGATTAACGGCCGAGGAGACCCAATGCACTGATCACGCGTCACCCCAATATCTGCAGGCCAAATGGCTGGGCAGCGGTTGCTTGCTAGGCCTGGGCCCTTCATGGGAAAATATGATATGTCATAAACATCCGGGTCCTAGTTATGATATGCTATTGCTAAATGTTCATACCAAAACGCTAAATTTCTTATTTCGAAATGCTAAAAAACATCACCCCCTACCTATAGGTAATCAGAGAAATTCTACGCACACAAATACACGGGACTGAACGACAACCATGACCACTTCTTTTCAAATCCTAGCCTCAATTACAAACACACGCACGCACACACCCAAGTCACGGGGTTACATAGCCACGATGTCGCAAAGCCTCTAAATGAATCAACAACAACAATGACAGTAAATCCAATGTTAGGGGTATATTGTATATTGTATTGAAGGCGTCTAAAACTGGAATAATGAATTACGTCAAGAAAGGTTGGTTGATTCCTCAGTTTACCGCGGTCATGTAGCTCCGTGTACTTTGGGAGTGTGTAGAATCTGTCAGATAACCGGTGTTAATTGTGATGGCTGTATTAGTGTGTGTTATCTGTAATTCAGGCAAGGACTGCAGACGATCCATTTCATGTTGTTCCTACGTTTGCTACCGTCAACGACACCTAGCTGTGAACTTGGCTACTAGATGCCACCACAACCGGCACCTGACGGTGGACGTTCTCGAACTTAATAGAGCTTTAATCAAATCTAACTTACAAATAAAGCTTTACACAATTGTAGTTAGTGGATGGTTCTTTTACATGCAAAAATCCGATGGTTTTAGCCGGGTTTGAACCGGGAATATTGAGCATAGAAGCTCAGCATGCTACCAACTACGCCACCGAAGCCGCCGTTGTCAAGAAAAACAACAGAGTAGTCTATTGATTTAATCAATCGATAAGTAATATTTTCCACCATTACACTGAGGTGAAAGCTGAAAGAGTTAATATTTCTAGTTATGCCACTGTCGTAGCAGATGAGCGATGGGCTCGTTACTATTCACTGTCCGTGACCAGGTGGGAGCGGGATGCTTTCTCTACTGTTAATTGCAGAACTGTAATTAGGTTATCACATCGGAAATGAGGGCCCCCTATTCACTGCTAAATCTCTCTGTTGTATTTGCGATCGACTCGAAAGCAGAATCATTTTCGATGTTCACCTATGTTAACCCTCCAGTGGTCGGGCTTGAAAATGTAACGCCAGTAGTGCGTGGATTACGATATTAATGGATATTTCAGTATTTTTTTTAAATTTTGATTTTCGATTTTATAAAAAGGATGGAGTGCAATTAATATACTAATCATGAACAAATACATGAAATACCGAATATTGTGACACAAAATGAAAAACTTATTTTTTTGAATTTTTGAAAGAAATTTGGTAATATTTCACGTATTGAATAAAAACATGAAATATTTGCGAACAGTTGAGTATTTTTCTACAATTAAGTGTTCATAATATATTGAGTTTCCCATTTCTATACAGGGCTATACCAATACAAGCAACCCAACTCAGTTCTAGCATAGTTCCGTAAATAGTCGCGTGGAATACAGTTGTAATCCGAGTCAACTCTTTGGTATGCCACTGACACGGTAGTAGTGGTAGGGAGACCTTCTAGGAAAGGTACTGATCAGTATGTACCAAAATCTAGTGTAGTATGTTCGCAGATATAAAATAAATGAACCTGGGTTACAATAGTAATCCACGCGAGCAACGAAGGGTTAATGCTATAACATTAGAAGGCTCTTTCTCTGTAGTATTCGGAGCAGCACTGCCATAATGATGGCACGCGACCGTATCGCTTGACTGGAGTTACTGTTCTTGTTTCATATAGGGGCTTGGACAGCAGCCCAGTGTATTTTGGTGTGCGTAGAATTGATCTGATAACCTGTGGTGTCTTTAGTGGGGGAACCCGGAGTGATGATGATGATGATGATAATAATTGTTGTTTTAAGGGGCCTAACATCTAGGTTATCGGCCCCTCATGGTTTGGGTGATAGTGAGAGATGAGATGAGAACTAACTACAGGCTTACATACTAGAAGAATGAATGGTAAACAAATAAAGGATAAGGCAAATAAAGGACAGGAAGAAAAGAAATGCACTCAGCCCTCGAAGAATGAGGATTGGGGGACTTGGAAGGAAGGAGAGCCATGAAAGGCAGGTAAGAAAGGGAAAGAGAAGAGGGCCCGCCCCAAGGTCAGAGGAAAAAGGGATCAAAACGGACCCAGCTCAGGAATTCCTCGGGGCCGCCAACTCCCTAACTCACCAGCCGTAGCACTAGGCAGGATGCACCAGACGTGGTGGGGCTACACACAACCTGCCTCCTTGAGGGCATTGTGCAGAAGGCAGGAGATAACATGAAAGGAAGAAGAATGAGGGTATCAGGAAAGAGGAGACAAGGGTCAATTAAGGCGGGAAAGTGAAAGACTCCCTAGGCTTCGGATACGCTAATACCGCCGGGGTCGGAAGAGAACAAGAGTTGACCAAGAGGGGTCGACAGGAAAGAAGACGGAGAGGAGCCCGGCACAAGTAAGTGGAAGCAATGCCGGACTCAGCTGGGATCCCGTGGTCGCTAACCACCCGGAGGAACCCGGAATAATTAGAATGTGGGGTAAATAACCATCAAAAATTGGTATTTAGGCCAATTATGTCTTAAGGTTGTTCTGAACCTTTATTGGAATTTGTCATTTGTAGTGATTTGGTTGGTTCCTCAGTTTAGGGGCTGTGACAACGCGGTCATGTAACCTCTTGTACTTTGGGTGTGTGTAGAATCTGTCTGATAACCGGTGTTAATTGTGATGGCTGTATTAGTGTGTGTATCTGTTTTAATTCAAGATAGGACTGCATACGATAATTTCAAGTAGTTCCTACTTTCGCTACCAAATGCTACCGTCCACGACACCTAGCTGTGAACTTGGTTACTACTAGATGCCATCGCAACCAGCGCCCGGTGACGAACGTTGGGACTTAGGAGCATTAATCAAACCTAACCTACAAATTTTGGCTTCAGACAAGTGTAGTTAGTGGAAGGTTCTTTTTTATGCCAGAAAATCTTTGACCGCCGGCTTTATTTCCCCTCTGAAGGAAGGCATACTGAGGAACTTTAACGCTCTTAAAAAATTCGACGACTTCGGTCGGGTTTGAACCCGTGACCTTGGGCATAGAAGCTCAGCATGCTACCAACTACACCACCGAAGCCGCTAAACTTGGTAATCTCAGATCTTCTCAGTCTCTTGAGACTGAGGTAATCAGAATAACATCTCTTGGGAGAACTGGGATCGAACTCAGACTCTTTTGGGTTCAGAATTCTCATTACCCTTAGACCACAGAAGGAATGGCATGAACCGATAGCTGACTTTGACACGTCTGCTGTTAGCAATAAATTCCGATGTTTGAACGTAACCTACTCGCGATTCCCAGCCTTTATTGTGGGAATGGAGCTACTCGGTCATAGGCTACTCTCCGTTCTCTTTGTGAGGCAATGATGGGAAGATTTCAAGATCTCTTGCAGTCAAAATGTGAGGAAAGTTACAGTTGAAATAGTTATCAGCTGTTGATCCACTCAAGGAAGTTTCCTCAACCAAGCAGCTGTTTTGTACTGTTTGCGAGAATTCCACTTGACATATTCAAAGTGTATGGGAATTATGCTCCTGTTCTTAGTGTTCACTTCGAAAATCTCACATGCATTGACCGGGAATCGAACCCGGTACACCTTGGTGAGAGGCCAACAGCTTGGCCGCTGCGCTACCACGCCCCCTACAGCCATCACAATTAACACCGGTTATCAGACAGATTATACACACTCTCAAAGTACATGGGGTCGCAGCCCCTAAACTGAGGAACCAACCACGCCTATCCCATTCCTGTCCCTAATACCGTTACGCACACTACTACAGACATCATTAGGGCTCTGATTTTTATGTAAATACATATTTTAAACATTTTGTCCTTAAATACATTAATCCCTGCTTTTAACTTTTTAGCTTATAGAGAGACATACTATTTATATTTTTTTAAATCAGTTTATTGCATTTTTGTTCAGTGTTTCGGGGAAGAACCTGCAAGCTATCTAATCTTCATGCAGAGCGTATGTCAGCTTCCAGCTGTGTTTTATGTCTTATCTTGTCGCCCCGTCCCACTCACTTTGGAAGCCGGGAATGCCTAGAGTAAAAGCAACTACATGTTATTGTCTGCAGCAGTATGTTGCAGAATTTAAGGATAATTTTACTTTTGATGGGGGCGTTCGCTTCTGCCAACCATGTGGCAAGGCTGAACAGCGATCTCAAGTTACTCAACATCTCAAGGTCAATAAACATATTACCGCAGTTTCGCGCCTTCAGAAGAAATGTTTCGCGATAATCGTCGGTCATTTGTGATGGACAAGCTGAAGATGTATCTCGTTGTGTATTGTAATACTTCAGCAGCCATTGAGGCATAGCATAAATTGCATTCGTGAGTACTGCATATTGTTTATATTGTCATTAATAAACTAAATTAAAATTAAATATTTTTACTTTTTTGTCACATATTTCAGAAATATTTAATACATAAAAATAAATATTTACCCGATTTTTAGCCTTAGTCATCACATAAATACAGATTATCACACAAATTCAACACCCAAATGCACGGGGATGATGACCAAGATGTCCCAAGCTCCTGGAATGGAATAAAAAAAAATAATTGGGAGTCGAAACTTAATGCTTTTAAGTCGGTTAACACGATTGCATCCATTTGTATTTGGTGTGTCCCAAATCATGAAAACAATTTACATGAGATTAACCCGTTGAGTGTTTCGCCCGTCTATAAACGTTGCTCAAGATTTTGTTGTTGTTCATATTCCCCATTTACTTTCGAGTACCGAGTTGATCCCTGGTTTGTTCTGCCATGTATTAGGCATTATTTAGTGCTACTTGAGTTCGGGATTTTGCTTCCGGATGTAACTGACAGACCATTTTATATACGTTTGTCATCTACAGCTGAGGTTCATCTGAGAGGTTTACAGGAATAACAAGCAAATTCTTCACGCCGCGTAGGGATTTCGGATAAAAGAATATCAATTTTTGCACTAGCGGGGAGCAACTGACTTTAGGTAATAATTTTATTTTCGGCCCATTACCTGGTATGGAGATGATGCCCGTACAAAAATATTAATTTTGATTCGTCTCAAAACAAAATTTTATATAAACGTAGGATTTTGAATTTACATTTTAGATTAATAAATGCCCTATAGATATTTTAAGCCTATCCCCCACCTCACCCCACTCCCATGATAAGTTAAAAATTATGACTCGTACGTTTTTAGCCTATTTTCAATTTTGAAAAAATAGGCTTATGAGATCACCTTTTGTCCGTGTGTGTGTGTGTGTGTGTGTGTGTGTGTGTGTGTGTGTCCCCTAATAATTTCTAAACGGCTGGAGCGATTTCAATGAAACTCAGTAAGTTCATAGCACTATTCCGGACGACCCCGACTGTGCCCTTCAAATTTTGTTACGTCTCACCAATCCAAAATGGCGGCTGTGCGAAATATTGCACCAGCATTCAATATCTCCGAAACTATTCCCGGTATCACCCTGGAATTTATTACGGTGATAAAGGGAACTACTAGAAGTTCACCTATGTGACTTTTGAAAAACTTGTAACTACAAAACCAACATGGCGGCCACGCGAATTCGCGACTTTAAAATAGACGTTTCTCGCGATTGAACTAACCAAACGCAATAAAACTTGCTACAGTATATGTTTATACACATTGTAATGCACCGACAACTAACTTGGTTCAATTGTTTACATAACCACAAGATGGCGGATGTGCGAAATATTTCACCGGCATTCTATACCTCTGAAACTATTAGCGGTATCACCCTGAAATTTTGTACGGAGATAAAGGGCACTACTGAAAGTTCATCTATAAGACTTTCAAAAACCGGTTAACTACAAAACGAACATGGCGGCCAAGCGAATTCGAAAATTTTAAATAGACCTTTCTCGCGATTTAATGTTCCAAACGCAATGAAATCTGGTACAGGAAATATTTATACACATTGTAATGCACTGGTATCTAATTTAGTTCAATTGTTTACATAACCTCAAGATGGCGGCTTTGCGAATTTTAAAATTAAGTTTTTGTTTCTTGTGTCGTAATTATGCGATCGAAGTGAAAGTTTGAATAATGAACCTACGCAATACTTTTCCTTTAATGGTACATGACTCAATGGCCTATACATTTAACAATCCAAAATGGCGACCATCCGAATTATTTAGACGGCTCAGAATATCTACGAATCTATTATAGCAATCAAACTGAACTTTTTATGTTCATAGGGGCTATGAACTTAAGTTCACCTATATGACTTTCAATATCCAGGTGATCACAAATCCAACATGGCGGCGACGCGAAGTATAAATATTCACATGGACGTTTCTGGCAATTTAACTATCCGAGTGCAGTGAAACTTGGTACAGTAAATCCTTATACGAATGTTAATCCACTGGCATCTAATTTATTTCAATTGTTTCCATAACCACAAGATGGCAGCTGTGCGAAATTTTAAAATCTCCTTGTTACTTCTTGTGTCCTAATCATGCGATTGAAGTTTGAATGCTACACGTACACAATAATCTTCATGTAACAGTACATAACTCTAGGACCTACATATATAAAATCCAACATGGCGACCATCCGCTATATTTGGTCGGTTCTCAATATCTACGAATCTATTATAGCTATCAAACTGAAATTTTGTATGTTGATAGTGGCAATTAACATAAGTAGGATAAATGAAAATAGGCTGTATATTTCTTCACGGAACTACTTGTTTTAAATGTGAATGAAGAAACTCAGCGCTTAAAAGGTTAATGAATACACTTGGAAGACCAGTTGGGTGCAATTGTGTTAACCGACTGAAAAGCATTAGGCTACATTTCGATTACTAAGGCAAAACTGAAATAAGGCTTCCAACATGATAACATTACTTGAGTGTGTGTGTGAAGTTCGTCTTGATGACCTGTGTTATTGTGATTGCTCTGGTGTTTGTAACTGCAAATATTAGCGTCTAGCATAAGAGTAACTTGAAATATGTTACTATCCCGGCATTTTCTTGGTGTGAATGTGGGGGGGGGGGGGGGGGAATAAAAAAAACAGAAAAATACACAAACACAGGATTTCCGCTGTTGGTTCTGGGATTTGAATTCCGGTTCGCCTAATTAAGCAGTTCCCCATTTCAACTATGAAGCGTGACTTTGTTGGTGGTCTTAATAATGATTGTGGTTTTAAGGGGCTGAACAGCGAGGTTATCTGCCACTCGTAACACAGTTAAGTAAATACATTTTGGTTAGTTAAACGTTTTGTGTGGATAACTAAGTACAAAATCAGCCTAATATTAGTAAAACAAGAAATAAAATAAAACTAATAAAACTAATAATAATAACTAGCATTACCCGTCGCGGCTTCGCCCGCGAATATTCTAGTTGTAAAGAGTACACTTTGCAAAATCTCAATCATGAATGCTATGACTGATTTATCCTTGGTATGAATAATCAGACTTTATCAATTCAGCTACTGGTGCAGTGGTTAGGGGTTTGTCATTCCTTCATAGGTATATTAGAGCGAAGTTAGTTTTCTGGGAATATCACAGACACTGTTAATTTAAGGGCCTTTAAATGTGGGTTTCGGAGACCCTTTATAGTCGGGTGAAAAAGACTTTCGTACCACACTCACACGTGAAAATTGCGTGAAAAAAATTCTAGAGTGCCCCTTGACCCCCTTAAGCGCATTATACTGTATGTATTGATTGAATTTTACAGCTTAATTTGGTTCAGTGATAACCTTATAACCGTCTGGAAACTTTCACAGTAATGTAATAATTGGAATTGCATTGCGTCTTACAGAAATAGATGGACCTGTGAGATTCTGTTACCATGGTTACCGTGTTGCATTCTTTCATTATTTCATGGTAAATATACATGTTTTAAGGTATTTATTTAATTGTGAGGCATTTAAAGAGTAAGTGAGTGCGTTTCGCTTACGCATTGGGTTATGCTGAACCTGTTGGTACCCCATATGTGTAGGTTGGTGTTAATGGGACTTTATTTTCGGTACAAAACTGGAATGAGACCTTCGCAGAATAATATAGAGAGGGATAATAATAATAATAATAATAATAATAAATAGGGGACCTGTGCGAGAAATCTCGCATTTTCATAAGCTACCCGCCCAGCTTTACTGTTTGCGGGCTTTTTGTTTACTTGTTTCAACGCAATTTTTTAAAACAAATTGCCGATATTTATGAAATTGGAGCACAATTCGTCACTGTTGTGGGTAATTCCGTTTCTTTTGAATATAAAATCGATTCCCGTATCTACTAAGAAATTCATTTCAGGTCTAAGGACTGGAACGGGGTACATTCAGCCTCGTGAGGCAAAACTTAGAAGAGGTCGATCCGATTCCTACCTCAGTCATCCTGGAAGTGGTTTTCCGTATTTTCCCTATCAAATACTGGGATGGTATCTAGCTTCAGGCCACGGCTGCATCCTACCCAATTCGTACGTCGATTACAAGTACTCGCACTTGTATAGACATGACAGTGACACAGGTTATCAGATAACTTCTACACACACCCAAGTGCACGGAACTACATGACCACCATGTCACAAGGCTTGGAGTCAGTGGCGTAACTACGAGGGTTGATCAGGGGGATAAATACCCCCCAAGCCAAATAATAAAAATATGAAATTTTTTGGAAAATTAAATTTTTAATAAAACTCATTTTCGGATTGATGACAAATTATAGAATAATTTGTGCTTATTAATTTCAAAGCATTTCTTTTCACATGTGTAAATTGCTTTAGCATTACCTTAACTTAACACTTACAGTACTGAATGAGCAAATTGGTCAGCTGTTCAGTTAGTCAGTGGGGTGTCAGTAAGATGTGTGTGGCACTCTCTTTCAACATCCCTTTCTAAATAATGCACCACCTAACAGTTGCCATTCTGTTAGTATCAGCGTGTGTCATTGTGTTAAGTTGTATTGTTTTTTTTAATGTAACTTTAGTTTTAAACTATACTTTATTAATAATTATACTTCTCTGTATGTCGGGAATAGAAAGGGCCAAATGGTTTATCAAAGAAAACCACTCCATAATTTTAAAAGAACAACATTAACTGTCGAGCGTTTACACATTGATAAGGGAAAATAAAACGTATCACATGCTAATTAAATCTAACATAAAACCTCGAGAGCAATAAAGCATTTGAAGAAAGGATTCTGAAACTAAATATTGCATACAAACGATGCAGAAAAGTTTACCAGAAGAAATCCATATCAATCAATGCGAAGTTAGGCATTATAACGCTGTAATCAGGCACAAGGTCCTCTATGCAGCTGAAACCCTAACCATCAAAGGGCCAAAACTGATACAGAAACTAGAGGTCAAGGAATGAATTATCTTGAGGAAGATCTTAGGCCCAAGGATCATAAATGGAGAAAGGTATCACAGGCCCAACGATGACCAATACCTAAAGCAAGAACCTCTAATGGACACAATCTTCAAGAGACACCTCCAATTCTACTGACACCTTGAGAGAATGAACGAGTCAAGATTGACCAGTGTAATCCACAGAGCCAGCTCCTGCAAGAAAACATCACTGTGATACCAGCAAGTTAAACAAGATCTGCAGAGCTTTAACATCTCTGAATCCGTTAAACAAGACAGACAAGCTTTCCGGAAAATGTTAAAAGAAGACCCACAGATTAAACTTAAGAAAGGACAGAGACCAAAGAGGTCAGAAGCAGCTAAACAACTATTAAGTCAGAAAATGAAGGAGATATGGGCTAGGAAGAAGACTCTTAAGAACGTGAAACCAATCCCAGCTCATCAAGCTGAAAACCATTTTGGTTAACCTACGTAGTCCATAGTTGGCTCATTCGAAGAAACAAGGAAAGAAGAAGAAAATATAGACAAGAGGTTTCGAAACTTCAAGATCGTATATTTGCTTTCATCGATCGTTTCAGTGTCAGAGCCCTCATCTCCCAATGTACTGTAATTTCGACTCAGCTCATCTTCCTCCAAACGCTAAGTCTAGTTACGCCACTGTCTGGAGTAGATGTACTGTAGAAAACCACTTTCAGGATGGTTAAGGTAGTAATAGAACATACCTCTTCTCATTTTTGCCTCACAACGCTAAGTGGGCCACATTCCTACTCACAGACCAGAATTACATTTCTTGGCAGAACCGGGAATCGATTCTGGACCTTGGGGGTGAGAGCTAAGGATGGTAGCCACTGCGCCATGTTGCCAAACCACTTGCCATAAGCAGTGGCGTACGCAGGATTTCCTTCTGGGGGAGGGGGGGGTCATTAATATAATAGGGTAATGGTGTACGTTAAAGCGGCAGATGGCCTTGCTGTTCCGCCCCTTAAAAGACAGTCTTCATCACAATTAAAATATTTCGATTAATATTCATAAAAACAATAATTAAATAACCGTTCTCTTTGCATGAAAACTATTTTAGGCCTCATTTTTTCGACACAATAAAAAATGAAAAAAAAATCTGAAAAATATGGTATCAGTAACTAAATATTAAAACTGAATCGATACAGTGGTATCAACATGGCCATAGTTTATTGCGTGGTTGCTTAAAATATTCATACTATGTGGGAGAAAAATAATGTTTTGCTCTCCGTGTTCCCACTGCCATTACTATTGACTCTCAAAATCGTCCTATCTTGATGACTTTATCTGTATCATTAATTGGAATAAATTGCAGAAACTCCTCATGTACTGAATTATCATTAAC